>OY997262.1:373388729-383121229 GCA_963921465.1 Triticum timopheevii | reverse complement strand
CAAATACATGCCCAGTAGGGCCAGCAGGCTCACAGGGCAGCGCACCCTAGGTAGGCCCAGAAGCCTGCTATATAGAGGAGTTCGAAAGGGCAGCCGCGGCTGGGTTTATAAACCAGTGCGGCTGCCCTTCGCTCAGCGAGGTGGGACTAAACGTAGCGCACTGCGGGTGGCAGCGCACGGGCTTTAGTACCGGTTGGTGGCTCCAACCGGTACTAATGTGTTGCCCTTTAGTACCGGTTGGAGCCACCAACCGGTACTAAAGGCCTCGTTTCCCGCCGCTTGGGCTGGTCAAAATTGGCCTTTAGTACCGGTTGGTGGCTCTAACCGATACTAAAGACCCCTCCTATATATATGACACTTACGAAAATTCAGTTATCGTCGCCAGTTCGTTCCACTTCTCGCGCGCGCGAGTCTCGATCTCAACGACGCCGACGCCGCCGCGCCGCCGTGCCATCGCCCTCGCCGCCCCCGACGCCCGTCGTCGTCGTCGCCGCGCGCCCCCGCCGCCCGTCGTCGTCGCCGCGCCCGTCTCGTCGTCGTCCCCCGGCCGCCGCCAGCCCGGCCGTCTCGTCGCCGTCCCCGGCCGCCGCCGCCCGTCTCGTCGCCGTCCCCGGCCCCCGCCGCCCGTCGTCGCCGCCCGCCCATACGCGCCCGGCCCGCTCCATACACACACGCGCACACTAGCTACACACACAGACACACACACACACGCACACACACATACACACACACACACACTACACACACAGACACACAGACACACACAAAACACACACACACTACACGTACACTACACATGTACGTACACACATATACACACACACTACACACACATATTTTTTTACTTATTTTCTGTTTTCTAATGTTTGGATGAATTAGAACTATATCTAGTTTATTTTTAGAATGTTAGAAATGTTATCAGCGATGAATTAGAAATATGTTAATGTTTAGTTGAACTAGTTGAATTAATATAATAACTAGTTTATTTTTAGTAAATATAATGCTTAGTTGAACTAGTTGAATTAATATATAGAACTAGTTTATTTTTAGTAAATGCTTAGTTGAACTTGTTGAATTAATTAATATATAGAACTAGTTTATTTTTAGTAATTAAATGCTTAGTTGAACTAGTTGAATTAATATATAGAACTAGTTTATTTTTAGTAAATGCTTAGTTGAACTTGTTGAATTAATTAATATATAGAACTAGTTTATTTTTAGTAATTAAATGCTTAGTTGAACTAGTTGAATTAATATAACTAGTTTATTTTTAGTAAATGCTTAGTTGAACTAGTTGAATTAATATATAGAACTCGTTTATTTTTAGTAAATGTTTAGTTGAACTAGTTGAATTATTATATAAAACTAGTTTATTTTTAGTAAATGCTTAGTTGAACTAATTGAATTAATATAACTAGTTTATTTTTAGTAAATATTTAGTTGAACTAGTTGAATTAATATATAGAACTAGTTTATTTTTAGTAAATGCTTAGTTGAACTAGTTCAATTAATATAACTAGTTTATTTTTAGTAAATGCTTAGTTGAATTAATACAAGTAGTTGAATTAATTGAATTAGTAAGTGTTTAATGTTTCGCCTAATATGAACATAGAAAATGTCGTCTGACGACGGAAAAAATTTCATTATGTGCGAATACTGTGAAGACCAGCGCGGCCAGTGCGACAGAAATTTCCTTGTTGATGGTAGGCGATTCAGAATCAAGCTGGATGAGACTTTCGAATTCGATACAGTAAGTCACAACGACAAGTCTATTTTCGTAATTAAGCATGACTTATATATGCTTCATTTGCCTGACTTATAATTTTTAATTTTCACTATTCTACTAGTGCATCCTGTGCCATGCAAGAATTTTTGTCTTGGATAAGATAGGTTTCAAAGATATGGAAACTATGGAGGTAAAGAGAGCTTAACTGAAAACTGAGTATGATGGTTATACTTTCAACGTCAAAGTATACAATGCACACACGTACACCTATTTTGAATGCAAAACTTGGCAAGCACTATGCAAGGCTTATGCATTTGAGCCCGGTATGGTTATCACCTTTGATATTCGTCCGGAAGATGATATTGAAGGTAATAGAGACATATGGGTCGATGTGCAGACGCCTCCAGTTCTACCATTATGTGAGTTCTTCTCAACTATATTTTTGTTTTTGATATTGCTTATTCAAAAATAACTGACAACTAATTTCTATTGACAGCTTATCTCCATTCAACCAAACATGTCCAGCGCTTGTAGACAGGACCTACTACTGTCCTGGAGCTGAACTAAACTGCGAGGAGATAAGTCATTATGTTTCATGGCTTGAGGATCTTCATACTGTGAAGACAAATTTTCTTCCTGTACTTAGAAATGTTAGTACTCAAAACGTGCGACCAATAATGATGGTATTGAACTACGGTTACATCTATTTAGGAATGATGGTAAGATATTTACTATTTGTCCTCAGTGCATATTAATTAAGTACTATACAATGTTCTTCAACAGGGACTCCCGATGACAGTTGTGCCTCAGGGGATCGAGACTAAAGGTCAGAGTCAATTGTTAGCTTACGGCCAAGATATCCTGCATTGCACATGAATGCATTCAGGATTTCTAAAAGCGATGAATGCTTAATAGTGAAAGATTGGAGGAAAATTGTTAATAATCACAGAGAAGTACTACGGGGCATCAATGAGAAGCGCAGCCCACGATTAGGAGACAGATTCATCGGCATGCTCCAGTATGATCAATCAGGAGAGCTATACATGTTCTATGCTATTTTACCAGAGAGAGAGTAGCTAGCAGGAGTAATTTAGCCAGTTCTTCATGCTGCTCTTAATTAGTACTTGTCCTTTCATGTCCGTGTTCTTCGTTCTGAACTTAAGTGATTTGCTTTTGTGGTGTTATATATGAACGCTTATAATATCATGACAATCATGTTGAACTCGATCGATAATATTTTTGCTTCTGGTACAAGTGAATGTTTCTTCTTTAAGCTAGTAGTGCTGGTGGTGATTAGATAGCTAGTTAATTATTATATCATTTAATGAAAAAAACGTAGATTAGTTTCAGCTGCATGGATCCTACCTAAGTGATCAAGTATATGCCATATCCGTATATATTATAGTTGATCAAGTATAATATGGATATGGCATATACTCTAGCTAGCTAGCTAGTAGAGATATCCAATAATGCATCCAGTCGAAACTAATCCGCGACACTTTCACCTAATGATTTAACAACTCATTATAATGTAAAACAATCACTAAATTAAATTAAAAACACAAAATTAAAGAAAATTAAAAAAACACCCAAACATTTAGTACCGGTTGGTTTTACCAACCGGTACTAATGCCCTTCACGCGAACGGGCCTGGCTCGTGCCACGTGGTGGCACTTTAGCGCCGGTTCGTGACGAACCGGTACTAAAGGGGAGCCTTTAGTCCCTACTCTTTAGTGCCGGTTCGCCAACTGGCACTAAAGGCCGTCACGATCCGGCACTAAAGCCCGGTTCTGCACTAGTGGTCTCGCCATCCTCCGCAGCACGCGGCACCATCCCTGCAAGCTCCGCGCCTTCGGGCTCCAGCTTGACGAAGTAGATGTCGGCGGCATCCTCAATGGGCGCCACACCTCCGTCCTCTAGCTCCAACATGACGAAGTGGATGGCTAGCGTCCTTCTTGTGAGCTCCCCATCACGATCCTTGCGGCACCAGGTTGATGATGTTGACATTGGCGTCATCTTGGCGAACTCCATGGCGCCATCCACCGCGGTACGGCGGCGGCATCCTCCCGAGCCTCCATGCCATCATCCTCCATGGCGCCGGCTTGATGAAGTTGACACTGGCGTCATCTTGGCGAACTCCGCGCCACGATCCACTGCGGCACGGCGGTGGCATCCTCCGCGACACACGGTGGAATCCTTGCGAGCTCCGCGCCTCCGGGACTCCAGCTTGACGAAGTAGACGTCGTCGGCCTCATCACCAAGGTAGCCACCACAAAGGAGGCCAACGGGCTGCGCGCAGGAAGCCCCACCGACACGCCCTCGTCTTCCACGCCTTGGTGAGGTCCGGGAGTAGCCTCGTCGTCTTGGTTAGCTTGAGGAAGATGATGATAACGCCAACGAAGTGCTGCATGATCGCGAGCTCCACCGTGCCACCACGTGTTGTGCATGCATGCAATAATAAAGGATGAAGGAGTGATTAGATGATAACTTTACCGTTCGGGAAGATCGACTTGGTGTTCATGTTGCTGCCGAGGCGCCTGATTCTTGTACGGATGATCGTCGGCGTTGTTGTGACGAGATGTCGAGGCCGATCTCTCTTCTCTCCCTCTACTTCTTGCTACGTGAGTTCTGGTCGCTGGATGTTTCTGCGTGCCGTGGATGTGGTCGATGGATTTGTGGATGTGTGGCTGCGTGGGATTGTTGCGGGGGTACCTCCTTGGATTGTTGTTATTCCTGTAAGATGAAAGACAAGAAGTACAATAAATTAGTGAGGCTTGCTCTGCTCCCTGTTATCCATCCCGGCAGGCCCCGGTTTGTTTGCGGGCAGCCGGACTCCAGTCGGAGGCAATCCATTGCAGGCGCGCTCATCGCTGCCATCGAGTATGTGCCTCTGTGTCGTTATTGCCGTTATCGCCGCATCTTTGTTGGCTTGCGGCTAATTTTTTTTAAATAATACATTTTTTTATTAATTTTCACAAATATTACGCCGGATAAAAAAATTTCAAAAATAATACATCGCCGGCCCGCTGCAGGCCGACTGGGCCTAGTCGGCCCACAGCAGGCCGATTGGATTCCAGTCGGCCTACAGCTGGCCGACTGGCCCCTGTCGGCCCACTGTGGGCTGATTGCGTCCTATCGGCCCACTGTGGGCCGACAGGAGCTAATTGGCATAAAAAATATATGTTTAAAAAAATGTTAATCATGTAATTAAAAAATATTAAACGTGTATAAAAAATGTTCCTGATGTATACAAAATATGTACAATATATATGCAAAAATGTTGACATAAAAAATATGTTTTGGAAAGTGTTAAGCATGTCTTTAAAAATTGTTAAATGTGTGTATAAAAAATGTTCCTTATTTATACAAAAAATATTGAATGTGGATGAAAAAAAGTTGATACCAAAAAATTATGTTTGAAAATTATGTTTGGAAAGTTGACATTTTTTCAAATACATGATTAAAAATTGTTAAATGTGTGTATAAAAAATGTTTCCTGTCTATAAAAAAATATGTAGAATGTGTATGAAAAAAAAAGTTGACACCTAAAAAATATGTTTGAAAAAAATGTTGCAGTTCCATACAAAAAGAGCAACCAATCATATTTTTTTCACAACCTTGATTTATTTTTTGTCACCAACTCACCAACATAATTTTTTGGTGTCAACTTTTTTTCATACACATTCTATATTTTTTGTATAAACAGGAACATTTTTTATACACATATTTAACAATTTTTAAATACATGATTAACTCTTTTTAAAACATACTTTTTATGTCAACATTTTTGCATATATATTGTACATTTTTTTATACATCAGGAACATTTTTTATATACGTTTAACATTTTTTTTATTACATGATTAACATTTTATTAAACATATATTTTTATGCCTATTTTTTTGCAAAAACAATTAGCCGACAGCGGGCCAATTAGCTCCAGTCAGCCCACAGTGGGCCGACAGGGAGTCGGCCAGCTGTAGGCCGACTGGAATCCAATCGGCCTGCTGTGGGCCGACTAGGCCCATGCAGCGGGCCGATGGTGTATTATTTTTGAAAAAAAATTACCCAGCGTAATATTTTTGAAAATTAATAAAAAAATGTATTATTTTAAAAAAATTAGCTGGCTTGCGTGCCACCGTTGCCGCAGGCGCGTCCGCTGCGTGGCTTCTTTTCTCCTGATGCTTCGTGCCTCGTCTCCGCCGGGTACGTGCGTGAGGTTCTGCTGCCTTCTTCTGCCTCTTCCTGTGCTAGCTTTATATAGGCTGGGGTCGGCCACCAATTAGGCAGGAAACAAGCGATCTGATTTCTTGATTGCTAAGCCGGTCGAAGCTTTCCTTCTTAAATTTTTTTTCTAAAACATTGCTCTTCTTATCCCACACGCCTGCGCAAGTAAAATGAAAGAATTCCATATATGCGTGAAAGCTGTCGACGTACCTATTCCTTTGCAAACATGCATCGTTTCTTCCTTCAAGACCAAAGCAAGCCTTATGAGTCAATCGCATGTTGACTACCTGCTTAATACGGGCATTCGAGACACTTGCCGGCCGGTCGTGTATACCCGAATACGTGTATATATGGCATATACACATGTTGTAGTTAGATACGTACGTGAGCTTGCCGGTATATGAATATAAGAATACATAAGAATGTATATCAGCTAGCTAGCCTACATGCATGTGGCAGGACACGTACATGCAAACATTAGTTGCACCATATTTCATTCATGGGCATGTGCATGTACGTGAGTGGGTACATGCCATGCCAATAAATTTACCCTTTGCATTATAACTTGCCTTTGCTTATATAGCCTGCATCAAAACTCATTAAAACAAAATATTACTTTATGCAACAGTGCACAAAAACTTATCGAACAACTTGTAGACACACAAACGTAGACGATCGAAGACCGGATCCAGTCGGATTCATCGAAGACAAACGCCGACCGGTTCCCACGAGATCCGTCGGAGACAAACCTCCACACGCCTTCAGACGACGCTTGAAACATCACCGAGACGGGGGCTAGACGGGGAGAACCTTTTCCATCTTTAAGAAGACGTCGCCGCCTCGTCTTCTTGAGCATGGCACAAACCCTAACAAAACTCAGAAAAAGCACCTACAAACACCCAAGAGGAAGGCGTGTGGAGTTTTGAGTCATCCCATGCCGCCGCCGACACTCCCTCGGCTGCCTCAAGCCAAGCCGCAAGCCCGTACCCCCGCGTCGGCCGTTGCTACCGCCGACAGGGTTCTGGCCAATCCTGGCCTCTCGCGCCAGATTTGTCGACACGTCAATTCGTGCCGCCTCCGACTTGATTCCGACAACCCTCGAGATCGCCATCACCAAGCTCCTCCTTGCTGCACCGAGCTCCTTCGATGCCATGGGATATGTCCCAGCCGTGGCCCCCTCTAAGCCGGTCGACCCCGAGCTCCTCGTCATACCATGGGGTGAGGCTCCAGACGTCTGGCCACTACGCAGTGGAGATCCACAACCCGGGCACCCGCGTGCGCGGGTAGCTGATTACCTTCGAACCGGTTTTGGATGTAGATAATTCCCTTTGCCCTAGATACCCTACTTTATCAAACCCACGGGAAGTGATGCTTAGTAAGGAGATTTTTGCAAGAACTTGTTATCGCATAGAATTTTAGTTTTCCGGATCAAATTCGCATAGTTTTAATATATAAAAGGACAACAATAAGGAAATGGACTAGGGCTAAAGGTTTTGCCTGCAACCATGTACTTGTGATCGGGATCCTATCTAGATAATAAACATGACACTACTAAACACCGTTACATCTATATTGTCAATGTAACGTTGTGTGATATGCACCCAAATAAACCCACGACTGACTGTTGCCACATAGATGTTCTATTGTCCAACCAAAGCCCTATCTGGCTCGCGGGATTACCTCAATTATTAAGAATTTACCAAACCAACACATTGGGCGTTTAATGACTGCACTGTATCTACCCGTAGAGACTCGGTTCCAGAAGTCGTACTAATCTTACTGTCACCGACGTTCGGCATAGCCTTCCACTCCTCTCTGCCTTTCCTTGTTTGATAATCGGTATCTTGGGTACCTGCAAGGCCTTGGATCGAGGTAGAGACAAGAGACAAGATTGTTGTGCAACACATAGAAATAAAGTTATTATTAAAGTAAACCAACAACCCCCCTTTACACACAGACATGTTGCGAGGCTATGCCTCGGCCCTTTAGTCTGAGGGGACTACTCACACATCACGAATAAATCACAAGCAAAAGATATTCTCATAATTGATACTTGAATATGAGTGATTATAAATCTTACAATGTCGCTGATCACGATGTGCTCTCAGTTACAAGTATAATGGCTAAATGAGATGGAGGTTATGGTGGCGGAGATGACTATGGAGATGATGGTGGCTGTTGTAGATGGGAATGGTGGCAATGGTTGCAAAAGGGTGAGCTTGACGAATGCAGCGACTTCTCTTGCCAAAGGGGTTTCCTCTCCTTTAGATGTGGAGGCACGCAGAATAGGGTTTCGAAACGTCTCTCATGCGAGTCAACCCCGGGTCCCTTTACGAAAGATGTCAAGCATAACATCACGAGGTCGGTGAAGGCTAGTACGAATGCTAGTATGAGCGACCATGGTCGTACCACGCCCCATCTTCTCCTCTAGAGATGGTAGCGCCTTCGGTTGATTGTCATTGATCTACAACCTATTATATTCCTTTTATGATTTGGCTTTGTGCCTAAAGTAGTCCATTCCTTTGCAGTTATTAATCATTAGCATGCAAATCCGGAGTTATTATCTTAGAAAAAATTAAAATTATCTAGTTCAAATACAGGTAAAAATGAGTGTAAAATTCGCTCACAACTTCCCCAAGTTTAAACCTTGATCATACTCGATCAATAAACAATAACATAAGGAACTCAATGTTTAAATCAAAATTACAAAGATAGTGTATCTCGGTGATGCAGCAAAATGTGGTCATGGCCACTGGAGATTATGAAAAAAAAATCCGTTGCAACGCACAAGCCTTTTGCTAGTTAATTATAAAATGCTCTAGTAATTGTTAGAGGGACTTTATATTTAATTTAATATCAACGGGTCTTAAAGGGCCTAGTGGTGGAAGGCAACTTGGGCCACCAAGGCCCAAGTGGAGGTGGCGCCTCCCCTTTCCTAAGGGGGAGGCCGAGTTGGACTACGGAAGGAGTTCCCCTTGGTCAGCGCCCCAAGAAAAGACTTTCCCTCCTTGGTGGCAGCCCCACTCTCCCCCTCTAATCTATATATACTTGAGGTATTGACACTTTTGAACATACAAGTTTCCAGCCTCCTCTAGTTCCTCTAGTTCTAGTTCTAGTTGATCGATTAGAGCTTGACCTAGATCCTCTAATCCTCATAATTAGAGGCTCAGTGTGGTTCTAATCTGCTCCCTCTAATTCTCTAGTGATGATTAGCTCTGGACAATGAAGCGCTGCCGGATTGTGAGGACCGTATGCTTGCAAAGAGGTCATGCTTTCGATCTTCTTTTTGAGGGATTGTTCGAGGGCGGTTCACGGATCGTCATCAACGGTACGAGGGACTCCAGGTACGATCTACACTGACTCGTCTACTTCCGTTGCACTCCGGAGTCGGTAATGATCATGATCCGAACATTATATGCATCCTCATATTATTCCTGGGTGACCGTAGGGTGATTTTTTTGTACTACATTTCCCAATAGTTGGTGGTCGGTGGGAGATGCTAGGGAGCTCGGGGTCGGGGGAAACCCTTAGTTGTTGACACCGGCCACGACGCCGACAGTGTTATGTTCGTCGTTTTCCTTCATGAAGTCATTTTCTAGGTCCTCTTCCCCACCCTACACCCCTCTTAGGGTGAAAACCATGGTTCAACTTTGGGCGATGGCGACGCTCCGGCGATGTTCCCCTTCCTGGAGGCGCCGCCCATGAAACACTAGGGGTTGTCGTGTTGAGATGGCTCCAATGTCTGTTGGTGGTTCTCCTTCAATTGTATTGATCGACTTTGTTCTGTGCGAGTGTTGTCGGGCTTTGATTCTTGATGTTTGCTACATCTACTCTATATTTTGGAGGTTGACCACCTTCAAGCTTAGGCGAGACAGGTAAGGGTCCCCCTGTATGCTACAGTGGTGCAACCTCGTTGTGATTTGCATAGTAATTGTCATTCTTCTTGCATCGTGTCTCCTCTCTCTAGTCGACTTCGCTCGGCAGTTTGCTTCCACCGTGTGGCAACGAATCCGGCAAGTGCTTCGCCATGGGTGGAGCTTCATAAACTCTAAACCAATTTCAACTTGATTTATTGCCTAAAATGTTTTTTTAGAATAAAGGCTCAAGTAGAGCCCGACTTTGAATTAACAAAGCCATCAACGGGTCAGGAATTACATCGACCACACTTACAGCAAGCAAGAAAATAAAACGACAGGTATACAGTGTCTACGCATAGCTAAAGGCCACAACATAACCAGCACTCTAAAGATAGAAAAGAAACACATCTAGCATAGTCGAAGTCGTCATCCAACAATACAACAACATCAAAGGAGACGTAGCCGCCACCACCATCTTCGCCTCTACCACCATAGGTCGGTTCCCCCTCCTCTGGCCGGCCTCGCCGGCGCCAAGAGGGGTGGGGAACCTGATCTATTAGTGGAGTTTTCCATAAAATTAGTGTTTTTCAATAGATTGGATTAGGGCTTTGGTAGTCGTCTTCTTCTTCGATGGAGATAGTTTCATCTACAATAAGTAATTTTCGGCCTTTCGTTCGATGACGAGATCTCCTTTCCGGCGTTAATGGCGGTGTTGAAAGATTATATTTGTCTAGGTATGGTTCTTCAGATCTTGCTTCCCCAGATCGATTTTGGATTTTTTTTCTCATGGTTGCTGCGAGGTGGATTGTCCTTGCAATATCTGTCCCGGCTACTATGTCCTCGACAAATGGAGATTCATTCTCTCGGCTACCAATGACGTTGACCTAGTTGTTAGGTTGTTTTTTCCTGAAATATCAGTGTCCGTACTCTTGCCGATATTGGTTCATTACTTTAATGGATGCATGCGTGCACAAAACCTTGGCATTGCGGCTGAAAATTAAAATTATGGGAGAACCTTCGTCGGTATTCACAGGTCTGTGGTATGGTATCTTTGCCATTGTTCTATGGCTGCCTTAAGAAAAGTACAAGATTGTGTCATGGAAGAAGAAAGGCTTGAAGATTTCAAAGATTTGCTTGTCTCTTTCAATCTTTATTTTGTAGTCGCTGTAGTCAGCTCATGTATCTATACCATGTACTATTTGCTACTATAATATATATGTTATTGATTGTAAAAAACATCAAAGGAACCATGCTAGACCTGTTGGGGAACGTAGTAATTTCAAAAAATCTGAAATATGGTGGAGGGGCGCACCGCACATGGCTTGTGTCTAGAGGTGCCCCCTGCCCCCGTATATAAAGGAGCAAGGCGAGAGGCGGCCGGCCAGGGAGGAGGGCGCGCCAAGGGGGGAGTCCTACTCCCACCGGGAGTAGGACTCCTCCTTTCCTAGTTGGAGTAGGAAAGGGGAAGGAAGGGAGAGAGGAGAGGAAGGAGGGGGGGGGGCGCCCCCCTCCTTGTCCAATTCAGACTAGAGGGGGAGCGGGTGCGCGGGCTGCCCTGACCACCCCTCCTCTTCTTCACTAGGGTCCATGAGGCCCAATAAACCCCCCGGGGGGTTCCGGTAACCCCCCGGTACTCCGGTATATGTCCGAAACCTCCCGAAACACTTCCGGTGTCCGAACATAGTCATCCAATATATGGATCTTTATGTCTCGATCATTTCGAGACTCCTCGTCATATCTTTATGACACCATGATCTCCATCATCATGATCTCCATCATTGTGTCTCCATGAAGTTGCTCGCCAACTATTACTTCTACTACTATGGCTAACGCGTTTAGTAATAAAGTAAAGTAATTTACATGGCGTTTCTTAATGACACGCAGGTCATACAAAAAATAAAGACAACTCCTATGGCTCCTGCCGGTTGTCATACTCATCGGCATGCAAGTCGTGATTCCTATTAAAATAGCATGAACATCTCATACATCACATATATATCATTCATCATTCATCACAACTTTGGCCATATCATATCACAAAGCACTTGCTGCAAAAACAAGTTAGACGTCCTCTAATTGTTGTTGCATGTTTTACGTGGCTGAAGTAGGGTTCTAGCAAGAACGTTTTCTTACCTACGTGAAAGCCACAACGTGATTTGTCAACTTCTATTTACCCTTCATAAGGACCCTTTTCATCGAATCCGCTCCAACTAAAGTAGGAGAGACAGACACCCGCCAGCCACCTTATGCAACTAGTGCATGTTAGTCGGTGGAACCGGTCTTACCTAAGCGTACGTGTAAGGTTGGTCCGGGCCGCTTCATCCCACAATACCGTTGAAGCAAGATAAGACTAGTAGCGGCAAGAAAGTTGACAACATCAACGCCCACAACAAATTGTGTTCTACTCGTGCAAGAGAACTACGCATAGACCTAGCTCATGATGCCACTGTTGGGGAACGTTGCAGAAAACAAAAAATTTTCCTACGGTTTCACCAAGATCCATCTATGAGTTCATCTAGCAACGAGTGATTAGATGCATCTACGTACCTTGTAGATCGCGAGAGGAAGCGTTCAAAGAACGGGGATGATGTAGTCGAACACGACGTGATCCAAATCACCGGAGATCCTAGCACCGAACGGACGGCACCTCCGCGTTCAACACACGTACGGAACAGCCACGTCTCCTCCTTCTTGATCCAGCAAGGGGAGAGGAGAGGTTGAGGGAGATGGCACTAGCAGCAGCACGACGGCGTGGTGTTGATGGAGTTGCAGTACTCCGTCAGGGCTTCGCCAAGCGCTATGGAGGAGGAGGAGGTGTTGGAGAGGGAGAAGGAGGCAACCAAAGGCGTGGGATGAAAGCCCTCCTTCCCCCACTATATATAGGAGGGCCAAGGGGGGGGGGGGCGCCGGCCCTAGGAGATCCAATCTCCTAGGGGGGTGCGGCCAAGGGGGAGGAATCCCTCCTCCCCAAGGCACCTAGGAGGTGCCTTCCCCTCCTAGGACTCTTCCTCCCTTGAAACCCTAGGCGCATGGGCCTCTTGGGGCTGGTTCCCTTGGCCCATGTAGGCCAAGGCGCACCCCCTACAGCCCATGTGGCCCCCCGGGACAGGTGGCCCCACCCGGTGGACCCCCGGGACCCTTCCGGTGGTCCCGGTACAATACCGATAACCCCAAAACTTGTCCCGATGCCCGAAACAGGACTTCCCATATATAAATATTTACCTCCGGACCATTCCGGAACTCCTCGTGACGTCCGGGATCTCATCTGGGACTCCGAACAACATTCGGGGTTACTGCATATACATATCCCTACAACCCTAGCGTCACCGAACCTTAAGTGTGTAGACCCTACGGGTTCGGGAGACATGTAGACATGACCGAGATCGCTCTCCGGTCAATAACCAACAGCGGGATCTGGATACCCATGTTGGCTCCCACATGCTCCACGATGATCTCATCGGATGAACCACGATGTCGAGGATTCAAGCAACCCCGTATACAATTCCCTTTGTCAATCGGTATGTTACTTGCCCGAGATCCGATCGTCGGTATCCCAATACCTCGTTCAACCTCGTTACCGGCAAGTCACTTTACTCGTACCGTAATGCATGATCCCGTGACCAGACACTTGATCACTCTAAGCTCATTATGATGATGCATTACTGAGTGGGCCCAGTGATACCTCTCCGTCATGCGGAGTGACAAATCCCAGTCTTGATCCATGTCAACCCAACAGACACTTTTGGAGATACCCGTAGTATACCTTTATAGTCACCCAGTTACGTTGTGACGTTTGGTATACCCAAAGCACTCCTACGGTATCCGGGAGTTACACGATCTCATGGTCTAAGGAAAAGATACTTGACATTGGAAAACTCTAGCAAACGAACTATACGATCTCATGCTATGTTTAGGATTGGGTCTTGTCCATCACATCATTCTCCTAATGATGTGATCTCGTCATCAATGACATCCAATGTCCATAGTCAGGAAACCATGACTATCTGTTGATCAACGAGCTAGTCAACTAGAGGCTTACTAGGGACATGTTGGTGTCTATTATTCACACATGTATTACGATTTCCGGATAATACAATTATAGCATGAATAAAGACAATTATCATGAACAAGGAAATATAATAATAATGCTTTTATTATTGCCTCTAGGGCATATTTCCAACACACCGGGAGTAGGACTCCTTCTTTCCTTGTTGGAGTAGGAGAGGGGAAGGAAGGGAGAGAGGAGAGGAACGAAAGGGGGGGGGGGCGTCACCCCCTCCTTGTCCAATTCGGACTAGAGGGGGAGGAGGCGTGCGGCCTACCCTAGCCGCCCCTCCTCTTCTTCACTAGGGCCCATGAGGCCCAATAACCCCCCCGGGGGGTTCCAGTAACCCCCCGGTACTCAGGTATATGTTCGAAACCTCCCGAAACACTTCCGGTGTCCGAACATAGTCATCCAATATATCAATCTTTATGTATCGACCATTTCGAGAGTCCTCGTCATGTCCGTGATCATATTCGGGAATCCTAACTACCTTCGGTACATCAAAACACAAAAACTCATAATACCGATCGTCACCGAACTTTAAGCGTGCGGACCCTATGGGTTCGAGAACTATGTAGACATGACCGAGACACGTTTCCAGTCAATAACCAATAGCGGAACCTAGATGCTCATATTGGTTCCCACATATTCTACGAAGATCTTTATCGGTCAAACCGCATAACTACATACGTTGTTCCCTTTGTCATCGGTATGTTACTTGCCCGAGATTCGATCGTCGGTATCTCAATACCTAGTTTAATCTCATTACCGACAAGTCTCTTTACTCATTATGTTTGCATCATCCCGCAACTAACTCATTAGTCACATTGCTTGCAAGGCTTATAGTGATGTGCAATACCGAGAGGGCCCAGAGATACCTCTCCGACAATCGGAGTGACAAATCCTAATCTTGAAATATGTCAACTCAACAAGTACCTTCGGAGACACCTGTAGAGCACCTTTATAATCACCCAGTTACGTTGTGACGTTTGGTAGCACACAAAGTGTTCCTCCGGTAAGTGGGAGTTACATAATCTTAGTCATAGGAACTTGTATAAGTCATGAAGAAAGCAATAGCAACATACTAAACGATTAAGTGCTAAGCTAACGAAATGGGTCAAGTCAAATGATAACTCATATCTATGGTCAGGAAACTCAACCATCTTTGATCAATGAGCTAGTCAAGTAGAGGCATACTAGTGACACTATGTTTGTCTATGTATTCACACATGTATTATGTTTCCTGTTAATACAATTCTAGCATGGATAATAAACATTTATCATGAAATAAGGAAATAAATAATAACTTTATTATTGCCTCTAGGGCATATTTCCTTCAGTCTCCCACTTGCACTAGAGTCAACAATCTAGTTCACATCATCATGTGATTTAACACCAATAGTTCACATCGTTATGTGAGCAAGACCCAAAGGGTTTACTAGAGTCAATAATCTAGTTCACATCGCTATGTGATTAACACCCAAAGAGTACTAAGGTGTGATCATGTTTTTCTTGTGAGAGAAGTTTAGTCAACGGGTTTGTCACATTCAGAGCTGTATGTATTTTGCAAATATTCTATGTCTTCAATGCTCTGCACGGAGCTACTTTAGCTAATTGCTCCCACTTTCAATATGTATCCAGATTGAGACTTAGAGTCATCTGGATCAGTGTCAAAACTTGCATCGATGTAACCCTTTACGACGAACCTCTTGTCACCTCCATAATCGAGAAACATATCCTTATTCCACTAAGGATAATTTTGGCCAATGTCCAGTGATCTACTCCTAGATCACTATTGTGCTCCCTTGCCAAACCAGGGTAGGGTATACAATAGGTCTAGTCCATAGCATGGCATACTTTTATAGAACCTATGACTGAGGCATAGGGAATGACTTTCATAGTCTCTTTCTATTTTCTGCCGTGGTCGAGATTTGAGTCTTACTCAATTTCACACCTTTGCAACACAGGCAAGAACTCTTTCTTTGACTGTTCCATTTTGAACTACTTCAAATCTTTTCAAGGTATGTACTAATTGAAAATCTCATCAAGCGTCTTGATCTATCTCAATTGATCTTGATGCTCAATATTTAAGTAGCTTTACTGAGGTCTTTCTTTGAAAAACTCCTTTCAAATACTCCTTTATGCTTTCCAGAAAATTCTACATTAGTTTTGATCAACAATATGCCATTCACGTAAATTTATCAGAAATGTTGTAGTGCTCCCACTCACTTTCTTGTAAATACAGGCTTCACCGCAAGTCTGTATAAAACTATATGCTTTGATCAACTCATCAAAGCGTATATTCCAACTCCGAGATGCTTGCACCAGTCCGTAGATGGATCACTGGAGCTTGCACATTTTGTTAGCATCTTTAGGATCGACAAAACCTTCTGGTTGCATCATATACTACTCTTCTTTAAGAAATCCATTAAGGAATGTAGTTTTGACATTCATTTGCCAAATTTCATAAAATGCGGCAATGGCTAACATGATTCGGACAGACTTCTAAGCATCGATACGAGTGAGAAAATCTCATTGTATTCAACACCTTGAACTTGTCGAAAACCTTTTTCGACAATTCGAGCTTTGTAGATAGTAACACTACTATCAGTGTCTGTCTTCCTCTGGAAGATCCATTTATTTTCTATGGCTTGCCGATCATTGGGCAAGTTAACCAAAGTCCACACTTTGTTCTCATATATGGATCCCATCTCAGATTTCATAGCCTCAAGCCATTTCGCGGAATCTAGGCTCATCATCGTTTCCTCATAGTTTGTAGGTTCATCATGGTCTAGTAACATGACTTCTAGAACAGGATTATCATACCACTCTGGTGCCGTATGTGCTCTGGAAGACCTACGAGGTTCTGTAGTAACTTGATCTGAAGTTTCATGATCATCATCATTAACTTCCTCACTAATTGGTGTAGGAATCACTGGAACTGATTTCTGTGATGAACTACTTTCCAATTCGGGAGAAGGTACAATTACCTCATCAAGTTCTACTTTCCTCTCACTCACTTCTTTCAAGAGAAACTCCTTTTCTAGAAAGGATCCATCTTAGCAACGAATATCTTGCCTTCGGATCTGTGATAGAAGGTGTACCCAACAGTTTCCTTTGGGTATTCTATGAAGACGCACTTCTCCGATTTGGGTTCGAGCTTATCAGGTTGAAACTTTTTCACATCGCAGCCCCAAACTTTAAGAAATGACAACTTTGGTTTCGTGCCAAACCACAGTTCATAAGACATCGTCTCAACGGATTTTGATGGTGCCCTATTTATAGTTAATGCAGCTGTCTCTAATGCATTTCAAATGTTTCAGACTTATGCTTTATTAAGTAGATATACTAATATCTGCTCAAATCATCTGTGAAGGTCAGAAAATAACGATACCCGCCACGAGCATCAACACTCATTGGACCGCATACATCGGTATGTATTATTTCCAACAAGTCAGTAGCTCGTTCCTTTGTTCCGAAGAATGGAGTTTTAGTCATCTTGCCCAAAAGGCATGGTTCGCAAGCATCAATTGATTCATAACCAAGTGATTCCAAAAATCCATCTTTATGGAGTTTCTTCATGCGCTTTACACCGGTATGACTCAAACGGCAGTGCCACAAATAAGTTACACTATCATTATCAACTTTGCATCTTTTGGCATCAATATTATGAATATGTGTATCACTATGCTCGAGATCCAACATACTATTTTCATTGGGTGTATGAGCATCGAAGGTTTTATTCATGTAAACAGAGCAACAATTATTCCCTGACTTTAAATGAATAACCGTATTGCAATAAACATGATCAAATCATATTCATGCTCAACGCAAATGCCAAATAACATTTATTTAGGTTTAACACTAATCCCGAAAGTATAGGGAGTGTGCGATGATGATCATATCAATCTTGGAACCACTTCCAACATACATCATCACTTCACCCTCAACTAGTCTCTGTTTATTATGTAACTTCTGTCTCGAGTTACTAATCTTAGCAACTGAACAAGTATCAAATACCCAGGGGCTACTATAAACACTAGTAAGGTACACATCAATAACCTGTATATCAAATATACTCTAGTTCACTTTGCCACCCTTGTTATCCACCAAATATTCAGGGCATTTATGCTTCTAGTGACCATTTCCTTTTGTAGTAGAAGCACTCAGTTCCAGGCTTTGGTCCAGCTTTGGGCTTCTTCATGGGAGTTTCAACTTGTTTGCCATTCTACTTGAAGTTCCCTTTCTTTCCCTTTGCCCTTTTCTTGAAACTAGTGGTCTTGTCAATCATGAACACTTGATGCTCTTTCTTTGATTTCTACCTTCGTCAATTTCAGCATCACGAAGAGCTCGAGAATCATTTTCGTCATCCCTTGCATACTATAGTTCATCACGGAGTTCTAGTAACTTGGTGATGGTGACTAGAGAACTCTGTCAATCACTATCTTATCTGGAAGATTAACTCTCACTTGATTCAAGCGATTGTAGTATCCAGACATTCTGAGTACATGCTCTCTAGTTGAGAAATTCTCCTCCATCTTTTAGGCAAAGTACTTGTCAGAGGTCTCATACCTCTTGACACGGGCATGAGTCTGAAATACCAATTTCATCTCTTGGAACATCTCATATGCTCCGTGACGTTTCAAAAATGTTTTTGAAGTCCCGGTTCTAAGCCATAAAGCATGATGCACAAAACTATCAAGTAGTCATCATATTTAGCTAGCCAAACGTTCATAACATTTTGCATCTGCTCCTGCAATAGGTCTGTCACCTAGAGATGCATCAAGGACATAATTCTTCCGTTCAGCAATGACGATAATCCTCAGATCACGGATCCAATCCGCATCATTGCTACTAACATCTTTCAACATAGTTTTTCTCTAGGAACATATCAAAATAAACATAGGGAAGCAACAACGCGAGCTATTGATCTGCAACATAATTTGCAAAATACTATCAGGACTAAGTTCATGATAAATTAAAGTTCAATTAATCATATTACTTAAGAACTCCCACTTCGATAGACATCCCTCTAATCATCTAAGTGATCACGTGATCCAAATCAACTAAACCATGTTCGATCATCACGTGAGATGGAGTAGTTTTCAATGGTGAACATCACTATGTTGATCATATCTACTATATGATTCACGCTCGACCTTTCGGTCTCCAGTGTTCCGAGGCCATATCTGCATATGCTAGGCTCGTCAAGTTTAACCCGAGTATTCTGCGTGTGCAAAACTGGCTTGCACCCGTTGTAGATGGACATAGAGCTTATCACACCCGATCATCACGTGGTGTCTCGGCACGACGAACTTTGGCAACGGTGCATACTCAGGGAGAACACTTTTACCTTGAAATTTAGTGAGAGAACATCTTATAGTGCTACCATCAATCAAAGCAAAATAAGATGCATAAAGGATAAACATCACATGCAATCAATATAAGTGATATGATATGGCCATCATCATCTTTTGCTTGTGATCTCCATCTTCAAAGCACCATCACGATCACCATCGTCACCGGTGCGACACCTTGATCTCCATCGTAGCATCGTTGTCGTCTCGCCAAATATTGCTTCTACGACTATTGCTACCGCTTAGTGATAAAGTAAAGCAATTACAGGGCGATTGCATTGCATACAATAAAGTGACAACCATATGGCTCCTGCCAGTTGCCGATAACTTTGTTACAAAACATGATCATCTCATACAATAAAATTTAGCATCATGTCTTGACCATATCACATCACAACATGCCCTGCAAAAACAAGTTAGACGCCCTCTACTTTGTTGTTGCAAGTTTTACGTGGCTGCTACAGGCTGAGCAATAACCGTTCTTACCTACGCATCAAAACCACAACGATAGTTCGTCAAGTTAGTGTCATTTTAACCTTCTCAAGGACCGGGCGTAGCCATACTCGGTTCAACTAAAGTTGGAGAAACTGACACCGCCAGCCACCTATGTGCAAAGCACGTCGGTAGAACCAGTCTCGCGTAAGCATACGCATAATGTCGGTCCGGGCCACTTCATCCAACAATACCGCTGAACCAAAGTATGACATGCTGGTAAGCAGTATGACTTGTATCGCCCACAACTCACTTGTGTTCTACTCGTGCATATAACATCTACGCATAAAACCTGGCTCAGATGCCACTGTTGGGGAACATAGTAATTTCAAAAAAATTCCTACGCACACGCAAGATCATGGTGATGCATAGCAATGAGAGGGGAGAGTGTTGTCCATGTACCCTTTTAGACCGAAAGTAGAAGCGTTAGCACAACACGGTTGATGTAGTCGTACGTCTTCACGATCTGACCGATCAAGTACCGAACGTACGGCACCTCCGAGTTCAGCACGCGTTCAGCTCGATGACATCCCACGAACTCCGATCCAGCAGAGCTTTGCGGGAGAGTTCCATCAGCACGACGGCGTGATGACGGTGTTGATGATGCTACCGACGCAGGGCTTCGCCTAAGCACCACGACAATATTACCAAGGTGGAATATGGTGGAGGGGGGCACCGCACACGGCTAAGAGATCAATGATCAATTGTTGTGTCTAGAGGTGCCCCCTGCCCCCGTATATAAAGGAGCAAGGGGGGAGGCGACCGGCCAGGGAGGAGGGCACGCCAAGGGGGGAGTCCTACTCCCACCGTGTTGGGGAACATTGCAGAAAACAAAAAAATTTCCTACGGTTTCACCAAGATCCATCTATGAGTTCATCTAGCAACGAGTAATTAGATGCATCTACGTACCTTGTAGATCGCGAGCGGAAGCGTTCAAAGAACGGGGATGATGTAGTCGAACACGACGTGATCCAAATCACCGGAGATCCTAGCACCGAACGGACGACACCTCCGCGTTCAACACACGTACGGAACAGCCACGTCTCCTCCTTCTTGATCCAGCAAGGGGAGAGGAGAGGTTGAGGGAGATGGCACCAGCAGCAGCATGACGGCGTGGTGTTGATGGAGTTGCAGTACTCCGGCAGGGCATCGCCAAGCGCTATGGAGGAGGAGGAGGTGTTGGAGAGGGAGAAGGAGGCAACCAAAGGCGTGGTATGAAAGCCCTCCTTCCCCCACTATATATATGAGGGCCAAGGGGGGGGGGGGGCGCCGGCCCTAGGAGATCCAATCTCCTAGGGGGGTGCGGCCAAGGGGGAGGAATCCCTCCTCCCCAAGGCACCTAGGAGGTGCCTTCCCCTCCTAGGACTCTTCCTCCCTTGAAACCCTAGGCGCATGGGCCTCTTGGGGCTGGTGCCCTTGGCCCATGTAGGCCAAGGCGCACCCCTACAGCCCATGTGGCCCCCCAGGACAGGTGGCCCCACCCGGTGGACCCCCGGGACCCTTCCGGTGGTCCCGGTACAATACCGATAACCCCGAAACTTGTCCTGATGCCCGAAACAGGACTTCCCATATATAAATCTTTACCTCCGGACCATTCTGGAACTCCTCGTGACGTCCGGGATCTCATCCGGGACTCCGAACAACATTCGGGGTTACTGCATATACATATCCCTACAACCCTAGCATCACCGAACCTTAAGTGTGTAGACCCTACGGGTTCGGGAGACATGTAGACATGACCGAGATCGCTCTCCGGTCAATAACCAACAGCGGGATCTGGATACCCATGTTGGCTCCCACATGCTCCACGATGATCTCATCGGATGAACCACGATGTCGAGGATTCAAGCAACCCCGTATACAATTCCCTTTGTCAATCGGTATGTTACTTGCCCGAGATCCGATCGTGGGTATCCCAATACCTCGTTCAACCTCGTTACCGGCAAGTCACTTTACTCGTACCGTAATGCATGATCCCGTGACCAGACACTTGATCACTCTGAGCTCATTATGATGATGCATTACCGAGTGGGCCCAGTGATACCTCTCCGTCATGCGGAGTGACAAATCCCAGTCTTGATCCATGTCAACCCAACAGACACTTTCGGAGATACCCGTAGTATACCTTTATAGTCACCCAGTTACGTTGTGACGTTTGGTATACCCAAAGCACTCCTACGGTATCCGGGAGTTACACGATCTCATGGTCTAAGGAAAAGATACTTGACATTGGAAAACTCTAGCAAACGAACTATATGATCTCATGCTATGTTTAGGATTGGGTCTTGTCCATCACATCATTCTCCTAATGATGTGATCTCGTCATCAATGAAATCCAATGTCCATAGTCAGGAAACCATGACTATCTGTTGATCAACGAGCTAGTCAACTAGAGGCTTACTAGGGACATGTTGGTGTCTATTATTCACACATGTATTACGATTTCCGGATAATACAATTATAGCATGAATAAAGACAATTATCATGAACAAGGAAATATAATAATAATGCTTTTATTATTGCCTCTAGGGCATATTTCCAACAGTCTCCCACTTGCACTAGAGTCAATAATCTAGTTACATTGTGATGAATCGAACACCCATGGAATTCTGGTGTTGATCATGTTTTGCTCTAGGGAGAGGTTTAGTCAACGGATCCGCTACATTCAGGTCCGTATGTACTTTACAAATCTCTATGTCTCCATCTTGAACATTTTCACAAATGGAGTTGAAGCGACGCTTGATGTGCCTTGTCTTCTTGTGAAACCTGGGCTCCTTGGCAAGAGCAATAGCTCCAGTGTTGTCACAGAAGAGCTTGATCGGCCCCGACGCATTGGGTATGACTCCTAGGTCGGTGATGAACTCCTTCACCCATATTGCTTCATGTGCTACCTCCGAGGCTGACATGTACTCCGCTTCACATGTAGATCCCGCCACGACGCTCTGCTTGCAACTGCACCAGCTTACTGCCCCACCATTCAAAATATACACGTATCCGGTCTGTGACTTAGAGTCATCCAGATCTGTGTCGAAGCTAGCGTCGACGTAACCCTTTACGACGAGCTCTTCGTCACCTCCATAAACGAGAAACATTTCCTTAGTCCTTTTCAGGTACTTCAGGATATTCTTGACCGCTGTCCAGTGTTCCTTGCCGGGATTACTTTGGTACCTTCCTACCAAACTTACGGCAAGGTTTACATCAGGTCTGGTACACAGCATGGCATACATAATAGACCCTATGGCCGAGGCATAGGGGATGACACTCATCTCTTCTATATCTTCTGCCGTGGTCGGACATTGAGCTGAGCTCAATTTCACACCTTGTAACACAGGCAAGAACCCCTTCTTAGAATGATCCATATTGAACTTCTTCAATATCTTATCAAGATATGTGCTTTGTGAAAGACCTATGAGGTGTCTCGATCTATCTCTATAGATCTTGATGCCTAATACATAAGCAGCTTCTCCAAGGTCCTTCATTGAAAAACTTTTATTCAAGTAGGCCTCAATGCTGTCCAAGAGTTCTATATCATTTCCCATCAAAAGTATGTCATCTACATATAATATGAGAAATGCTACAGAGCTCCCACTCACTTTCTTGTAAACGCAGGCTTCTCCATAAGTCTGTGTAAACCCAAACGCTTTGATCATCTCATCAAAGCGAATGTTCCAACTCCGAGATGCTTGCACCAGCCCATAAATCGAGCGTTGGAGCTTGCACACCTTGTTAGCATTCTTAGGATCGACAAAACCTTCCGGCTGCATCATATACAATTCTTCCTTAATGAACCCATTAAGGAATGCCGTTTTGACGTCCATTTGCCATATTTCATAATCATAGAATGCGGCAATCGCTAACATGATTCGGACGGACTTCAGCTTCGCTGCCGGTGAGAAAGTCTCATCGTAGTCAACCCCTTGAACTTTTCGATAACCCTTAGCGACAAGCCGAGCTTTATAGATGGTCACATTACCATCCGCGTCTGTCTTCCTCTTAAAGATCCATTTATTTTCTATGGCTCGCCGCTCAACGGGCAAGTCAGTCAAAGTCCATACTTCATTTTCATACATGGATCCTATCTCGGATTTCATGGCGTCTAGCCATTTTTCATAATCCAGGCCCGCCATTGCTTCTTCATAGTTCGAAGGTTCACCATTGTCTAACAACATGATTTCCAAGACAGGGTTGCCGTACCACTCTGGTGCGGAACGTGTCCTTGTGGACCTTCGAATTTCAGTAGGAGCTTGATCAGAAGTATCTTGATCATCATCATTAACCTCCTCTCTAGTCGGTGCTGGCACCTCAGGAACATTTTCTTGAGTTGCGCCATTTTCCGGTTCAAGAGGTAATACTTCATCAAGTTCTACTTTCCTTCCACTTACTTCTTTCGAGAGAAACTCTTTCTCTAGAAAGGACCCATTCTTGGCAACAAAGATCTTGCCTTCGGATCTGAGGTAGAAGGTATACCCAGTAGTTTCTTTAGGGTATCCTATGAAGACGCATTTTTCCGACTTGGGTTCGAGCTTTTCAGGTTGAAGTTTCCTGACATAAGCATCGCATCCCCAAACTTTCAGAAACGACAACTTAGGTTTCTTACCAAACCATAATTCAAACGGTGTCGTCTCAACGGATTTCGATGGAGCCCTATTTAAAGTGAATGCGGCAGTCTCTAAAGCATACCCCCAAAAGGATAGCGGTAAATCGGCAAGAGACATCATAGATCGTACCATATCTAATAGAGTGCGATTACGACGTTCGGACACACCATTACGCTAGGTGTTCCAGGAGGCGTGAGTTGTGAAACTATTCCACATTTTCTTAAGAGTGTGCCAAACTCGTGACTCAAGTATTCTCCTCCTCGATCTGATCATAGGAACTTGATTTTCCTGTCACGTTGATTCTCAACCTCACTCTGAAATTCCTTGAACTTTTCAAAGGTTTCAGACTTGTGTTTCATCAAGTAGACATACCCATATCTACTCAAGTCATCAGTGAGGGTGAGAACATAACGATAGCCACCGCGAGCCTCAACACTCATTGGACCGCACACATCAGTATGTATGATTTCCAATAAGTTGGTTGCTCGCTCCATTGCTCCTGAGAACGGAGTCTTGGTCATTTTACCCATGAGGCATGGTTCGCACGTGTAAAATGATTCATAATCAAGAGACTCTAAAAGTCCATCTGCATGGAGCTTCTTCATGCGTTTGACACCTATGTGACCAAGGCGGCAGTGCCACAAGTATGTGGGACTATCATTATCAACCTTACATCTTTTGGTACTCACACTATGAATATGTGTAGCAATACGCTCGAGATTCATTAAGAATAAACCATTTACCATAGGAGCATGACCATAAAACATATCTCTCATATAAATGGAACAACCATTATTCTCAGATTTAAATGAGTAGCCATCTCGAATTAAACGAGATCCCGATACAATGTTCATGCTCAAAGCTGGCACTAAATAACAATTATTGAGGTTTAAAACTAATCCCGTAGGTAAATGTAGAGGCAGCGTGCCGACGGCGATCACATCGACCACGGAACCATTCCCGACGCGCATTGTCACCTCGTCCTTCGCCAGTCTCCGCTTATTCCGCAGCTCCTGCTTTGAGTTACAAATGTGAGAAACTGCACCGGTATCAAATACCCAGGAGCTACTACGAGTGCTGGTAAGGTACACATCAATTACATGTATATCACATATACCTTTCGTTTTGCCGGCCTTCTTGTCCGCTAAGTATTTGGGGCAGTTCCGCTTCCACTGACCACTTTCCTTGCAATAAAAGCACTCAGTCTCGGGCTTGGGTCCATTCTTTGGTTTCTTCCCGGCAGCTTGCTTGCTGGGCACGGCAACTCCCTTGCCGTCCTTCTTGGATTTCTTTTTACCCTTGCCCTTCTTGAACTTAGTGGTTTTATTGACCATCAACACTTGATGTTCCTTCTTGACTTCTACCTCTGCTGATTTCTGCATAGCAAATACTTCAGGAATGGTCTTCTCCATCCCCTGCATATTGAAGTTCATCACAAAGCTCTTGTAGCTCGGTGGAAGCGACTGGAGGATTCTGTCAATGACCGCATCATCCGGGAGATTAACTCCCAGCTGAGTCAAGCGGTTATGTAACCCAGACATAGTGAGTATGTGCTCACTGACAGAACTATTTTCCTCCATCTTACAGCTGAAGAATTTGTCGGAGACTTCATATCTCTCGACCCGGGCATGAGCTTGGAAAACCATTTTCAGCTCTTCGAACATCTCATATGCTCCATGTCTCTCAAAACGCTTTTGGAGCCCCGGCTCTAGGCTGTAAAGCATGCTGCACTGAACGAGGGAGTAGTCATCGGTACGTGCCTGCCAAGCGTTCATAATGTCTTATTCTGCAGGGAGAACAGGTGCGTCACCCAGTGGTGCTTGTAGGACATAATCTTTCTTGGCAGCTATGAGGATGATCCTCAGGTTCCGGACCCAGTCCGTATAGTTGCTACCATCGTCTTTCAACTTGGTTTTCTCTAGGAACGCGTTGAAGTTGAGGACTACGTTGTCCATTTGATCTACAAGACATATTGTAAAGATTTTAGACTAAGTTCATGATAATTAAGTTCATCTAATCAAATTATTCAATGAACTCCCACTTAGATAGACATCCCTCTTCTAGTCATCTAAGTATAACATGATCCGAGTCAACAAGGCCGTGTCCGATCATCACGTGAGACGGACTAGTCAATGTCGGTGAACATCTTCATGTTGATCGTATCTTCTATACGACTCATGCTCGACCTTTCGGTCTTCTGTGTTCCGAGGCCATGTCTATACACATGCTAGGCTCGTCAAGTTAACCCTAAGTGTTTTGCATGTGTAAAACTGTCTTACACCCGTTGTATGTGAACGTAAGGATCTATCACACCCGATCATCACGTGGTGCTTCGAAACGACGAACTTTAGCAACGGTGCACAGTTAGGGGAGAACACTTCTTGAAATTGTTGTGAGGGATCATCTTATTTACTACCGTCGTTCTAAGCAAACAAGATGAAAAACATGATAAACATCACATGCAATCAAATAATAATAGTGACATGATATGGCCAATATCACACAGCTCCTTTGATCTCCATCTTGGGGCTCCATGATCATCTTGTCACCGGTATGACACCATGATCTCCATCATCATGATCTCCATCATTGTGTCTCCATGAAGTTGCTCGCCAACTATTACTTCTACTACTATGGCTAACGCGTTTAGTAATAAAGTAAAGTAATTTACATGGCGTTTCTTAATGACACGCAGGTCATACAAAAAATAAAGACAACTCCTATGGCTCCTGCCGGTTGTCATACTCATCGGCATGCAAGTCGTGATTCCTATTAAAATAGCATGAACATCTCATACATCACATATATATCATTCATCATTCATCACAACTTTGGCCATATCATATCACAAAGCACTTGCTGCAAAAACAAGTTAGACGTCCTCTAATTGTTGTTGCATGTTTTACGTGGCTGAAGTAGGGTTCTAGCAAGAACGTTTTCTTACCTACGTGAAAGCCACAACGTGATTTGTCAACTTCTATTTACCCTTCATAAGGACCCTTTTCATCGAATCCGCTCCAACTAAAGTAGGAGAGACAGACACCCGCCAGCCACCTTATGCAACTAGTGCATGTTAGTCGGTGGAACCGGTCTCACCTAAGCGTACGTGTAAGGTTGGTCCGGGCCGCTTCATCCCACAATACCGTTGAAGCAAGATAAGACTAGTAGCGGCAAGAAAGTTGACAACATCAACGCCCACAACAAATTGTGTTCTACTCGTGCAAGAGAACTACGCATAGACCTAGCTCATGATGCCACTGTTGGGGAACGTTGCAGAAAACAAAAAATTTTCCTACGGTTTCACCAAGATCCATCTATGAGTTCATCTAGCAACGAGTGATTAGATGCATCTACGTACCTTGTAGATCGCGAGAGGAAGCGTTCAAAGAACGGGGATGATGTAGTCGAACACGACGTGATCCAAATCACCGGAGATCCTAGCACCGAACGGACGGCACCTCCGTGTTCAACACACGTACGGAACAGCCACGTCTCCTCCTTCTTGATCCAGCAAGGGGAGAGGAGAGGTTGAGGGAGATGGCACTAGCAGCAGCACGACGGCGTGGTGTTGATGGAGTTGCAGTACTCCGTCAGGGCTTCGCCAAGCACTATGGAGGAGGAGGAGGTGTTGGAGAGGGAGAAGGAGGCAACCAAAGGCGTGGGATGAAAGCCCTCCTTCCCCCACTATATATAGGAGGGCCAAGGGGGGGGGCGCCGGCCCTAGGAGATCCAATCTCCTAGGGGGGTGCGGCCAAGGGGGAGGAATCCCTCCTCCCCAAGGCACCTAGGAGGTGCCTTCCCCTCCTAGGACTCTTCCTCCCTTGAAACCCTAGGCGCATGGGCCTCTTGGGGCTGGTGCCCTTGGCCCATGTAGGCCAAGGCGCACCCCCTACAGCCCATGTGGCCCCCCGGGACAGGTGGCCCCACCCGGTGGACCCCTGGGACCCTTCCGGTGGTCCCGGTACAATACCGATAACCCCAAAACTTGTCCCGATGCCCGAAACAGGACTTCCCATATATAAATATTTACCTACGGACCATTCCGGAACTCCTCGTGACGTCCGGGATCTCATCTGGGACTCCGAACAACATTCGGGGTTACTGCATATACATATCCCTACAACCCTAGCGTCACCGAACCTTAAGTGTGTAGACCCTACGGGTTCGGGAGACATGTAGACATGACCGAGATCGCTCTCTGGTCAATAACCAACAGCGGGATCTGGATACCCATGTTGGCTCCCACATGCTCCACGATGATCTCATCGGATGAACCACGATGTCGAGGATTCAAGCAACCCCGTATACAATTCCCTTTGTCAATCGGTATGTTACTTGCCCGAGATCCGATCGTCGGTATCCCAATACCTCGTTCAACCTCATTACCGGCAAGTCACTTTACTCGTACCGTAATGCATGATCCCGTGACCAGACACTTGATCACTCTAAGCTCATTATGATGATGCATTACTGAGTGGGCCCAGTGATACCTCTCCGTCATGCGGAGTGACAAATCCCAGTCTTGATCCATGTCAACCCAACAGACACTTTTGGAGATACCCGTAGTATACCTTTATAGTCACCCAGTTACGTTGTGACGT
This sequence comes from Triticum timopheevii, assembly GCA_963921465.1. Taxonomy (NCBI): domain Eukaryota; kingdom Viridiplantae; phylum Streptophyta; class Magnoliopsida; order Poales; family Poaceae; genus Triticum; species Triticum timopheevii. The sequence continues at coordinate 383,092,326 of OY997262.1, read as the reverse complement.
TTGGTATACCCAAAGCACTCCTACGGTATCCGGGAGTTACACGATCTCATGGTCTAAGGAAAAGATACTTGACATTGGAAAACTCTAGCAAACGAACTATACGATCTCATGCTATGTTTAGGATTGGGTCTTGTCCATCACATCATTCTCCTAATGATGTGATCTCGTCATCAATGACATCCAATGTCCATAGTCAGGAAACCATGACTATCTGTTGATCAACGAGCTAGTCAACTAGAGGCTTACTAGGGACATGTTGGTGTCTATTATTCACACATGTATTACGATTTCTGGATAATACAATTATAGCATGAATAAAGACAATTATCATGAACAAGGAAATATAATAATAATGCTTTTATTATTGCCTCTAGGGCATATTTCCAACACACCGGGAGTAGGACTCCTTCTTTCCTTGTTGGAGTAGGAGAGGGGAAGGAAGGGAGAGAGGAGAGGAACGAAAGGGGGGGGCGTCACCCCCTCCTTGTCCAATTCGGACTAGAGGGGGAGGAGGCGTGCGGCCTACCCTAGCCGCCCCTCCTCTTCTTCACTAGGGCCCATGAGGCCCAATAACCCCCCCGGGGGGTTCCAGTAACCCCCCGGTACTCAGGTATATGTTCGAAACCTCCCGAAACACTTCCGGTGTCCGAACATAGTCATCCAATATATCAATCTTTATGTATCGACCATTTCGAGAGTCCTCGTCATGTCCGTGATCATATTCGGGAATCCTAACTACCTTCGGTACATCAAAACACAAAAACTCATAATACCGATCGTCACCGAACTTTAAGCGTGCGGACCCTATGGGTTCGAGAACTATGTAGACATGACCGAGACACGTTTCCAGTCAATAACCAATAGCGGAACCTGGATGCTCATATTGGTTCCCACATATTCTACGAAGATCTTTATCGGTCAAACCGCATAACTACATACGTTGTTCCCTTTGTCATCGGTATGTTACTTGCCCGAGATTCGATCGTCGGTATCTCAATACCTAGTTTAATCTCATTACCGACAAGTCTCTTTACTCATTATGTTTGCATCATCCCGCAACTAACTCATTAGTCACATTGCTTGCAAGGCTTATAGTGATGTGCAATACCGAGAGGGCCCAGAGATACCTCTCCGACAATCGGAGTGACAAATCCTAATCTTGAAATATGTCAACTCAACAAGTACCTTCGGAGACACCTGTAGAGCACCTTTATAATCACCCAGTTACGTTGTGACGTTTGGTAGCACACAAAGTGTTCCTCCGGTAAGTGGGAGTTACATAATCTTAGTCATAGGAACTTGTATAAGTCATGAAGAAAGCAATAGCAACATACTAAACGATTAAGTGCTAAGCTGACGAAATGGGTCAAGTCAAATGATAACTCATATCTATGGTCAGGAAACTCAACCATCTTTGATCAATGAGCTAGTCAAGTAGAGGCATACTAGTGACACTATGTTTGTCTATGTATTCAGACATGTATTATGTTTTTGGTTAATACAATTCTACCATGAATAATAAACATTTATCATGAAATAAGGAAGTAAATAATAACTTTATTATTGCCTGTAGGGCATATTTCCTTCAAGACCGGGGGAGGCTCAACTGCACTTGGGCCTAGAACTTGGTTTCTCTAGAAGGAACACCTAGGCTACATCCCGGCCGTTTCTGTTGCCGAAGAAGACCCATGCCACTCGTCCTGGCTCGAAGGACAACACATCATTGGCAGGACAGAAGTTCACCATGGAACCCAGTTGAGCGAGCAGGACCGCCCGTTGCACAAATCGAGCTCCACCCATGGCCAAGTACTCATCGAATTCGTCAGCAGAAGCAAACTGCCGAGCAAAGTCAACTTAGCAGAGGAGACACGACGCAAGAAGAATGTCAATTACCATGAAAATTACAATGGGCTTGCACCACTGTAGCCGTAGAGGGGGGCCCTTTCCCCTCCCTCCTAAGCTCGAAGCCGGCGAACCTCTGACATACCATGTAGATGTAGCAAACATCGAGAATCAAAGCCCGACAACACCCACACGGATGAAAGTCGATCAAGACAATTGAAGAACAACCACTGACAAGCACCGACAACCCCTAGTGTTTCATGGATGACACCTCCAGAAAGGGGAACGTCTCCGGAGCGTTGCCATCGCCCAAAGACATGTTTGAGATGATGGAAACATTGGAACCGATTCCAACACACCAATTCCCCTTTAGTAAACGCACACTAAAGACAGGTTTGGCATGCATGGAGAAAACGTAGGAACATAACGATTCACGATGCAGATCGGTTGTAACCATTTCCCTCAAAAAGAAAGAAAGGATTAGTCGTAACCAAACAACATGATGCAGAAAACCCTCAGTCGTTCCCATCCCTTAATTCATTCCCAAATTGCCCTACCGCACCAAGAAGACAGAACATCCCCAGCCATGGAGGCGGCGGCCAAGGAGGCGGCGTTGGCTGCATCTGCTGCGACATCAGCAGCGTTGGCCACGTATGTTGCGGCATCGGCAACAAAGAAGGAGGCCACAGTGGCGGCTGAGATTCCAAAGGAGGTGGTGGAGCCATCGGCCACTACGATTTCGGCTGCTGCGAACGAGTTGGAGGCGGCGGCGGAGACTATGAAGGAGGAGGCGGTGACTATGAAGGAGGCGGCCATGACGGCTTTGGTTGCTGCATCAAAGACGAAGGAAGCAGGGGCGACTACAGGGGAGTCTACGGCCGCTGCCGCTGCCGCCGCTGCGACGGCAGTAATGCAACCTTCAGACATCCAAGATCCACCGGCAGCTACATCGGAGGCGGCTACCACCACCGCGATGGTTGCAATGCAAACTTCCGAGACATGTAAGTTCCCTCTTATTGACGGCCAAGATCCACCGGGGGGTGGCAACTACTATGATGTTGATGCTGCTCCGACAGATCCAATGCAAACTTCTAAGAAGCGTAAGTACCATCTTATTGGTGACCAAGATCCATGGGGGAGTAACAACTATGATGATGTTGATGTGGAAAGCGTCCATCTCATCGATAATTTTATGGGCGGAGCTTTGATATCAACGATAATGTGGATTGGGGGAGCTTCGATCTCAATGATAATGCTGATGTGGGGAGCATCCATCTCATCGGTAATGTTGATGGGGGGGGGGAGCTTCGATCTCAACGATAATGTTGATGGGGGGAGCTTCGATCTCAATGATAGTGCTGATGGGGGGAGCTTCGGTCTCAATGATAATGCTGATGTGGGGAGCGTCCATCTCATCGCTAAAGCTGATGGAGGGAGCTTCGATTTCAACAATAATGCTAATGGGGTGAGCTTCCATCTCAACGGTAATGCTGATGTGGGGAGCGCCCATCTCATCGATAATGTTGATGGGGGGGGGGGCTTCGATCTGAACGATAATGATCTCATCAGCCGCCTCCCCAACGCTATCCTTTGCAGAATTGTGTCTCTTCTCCCCACCAAGGAAGGTGCCCGCACGCAGGTTCTCTCCGGCCGGTGGCGTCCAATCTAGCGCTCTGCTCCTCTAAACCTTGTGGTGGACAGTGAATTTATTATCAATAACCACAATATCATCGACTTGATTTCAAAGATCCTCTCTGAGCATCATGGCCCCGCATGCCGCTTCTCACTCTGCCTCTATATCGACGACTGTTTTGACAAGATCGAATACTGGCTTAGCTACCAAGCCCTGGATAACATGCAGGAGTTTGAGCTCACCCAGTTCTCCGGCAGGGAGAAGCTATATCTGCTGCCATCGGCAGCATACCGCTTCTCGCCCACACTCCGAGTGGCTAAATTTTGTGGCTCCCAATTCCCCAACTTGATCGCAGAGCCGTCACCGAAGTTTCCATGCCTCAAGCAGCTAATCCTGGAAATGGTCACTGATACGTCTCCAACGTATCTATAATTTTTGATTGTTCCATGCTATTATATTGCCCCTTTTGGATGTTTATGGGCTTTATTTTACATATTTATATCATTTTTGGGACTAACCTATTAACCGGAGGCCCAACCCGTATTGCTGTTTTTTTGCCTATTTCAGTATTTTGAAGAAAAGGAATATCAAACGGAGTCCAAACGGAATGAAACCTTCGGGAGCGTGATTTTTGGAACGAACATGATCCGGAGAACTTGGAGTGCAAGTCAAGAAGCAAACGAGGCGGCCAGGAGATAGGAGCACGCGCCCATCCCTCCTGGGCGCGCCCCCTGTCTCCTGGGCCCCTCGAGTGGCCACTAACATACTCCTTCCTCCTATATATACCTATGTACCCCGAAAACATCCAGGGAGCCAACGAAAAACAATTTCCACCATCGTAACCTTCCGTATCCGCGAGATCCCATCTTGGAGCCTTCGCCGGCGCTCCGCTGGAGGGGGAATCGACCATGGAGGGATTCTACATCAACACCATAGCCTCTCCGATGAGTTGTGAGTAGTTTACCATAGACCTTCGGGTCCATAGTTATTAGCTAGATGGCTTCTTCTCTCTTTTTGGATCTCAATACAATGTTCTCCCCCTCTCTTGTGGAGATCTATTCGATGTAAACTCTTTTTGCGGTGTGTTTGTCGAGATCCGATGAATTGTGGGTTTATGATCAAGTTTATCTATGAGAAATATTTGAATCTTCTCTGAATTCTTTTATGTATGATTGAGTTACCTTTGCAAGTCTCTTCGAATTATCAGTTTGGTTTGGCCTACTAGATTGATCTTTCTTGCCATGGGAGAAGTGCTTAGCTTTGGGTTCAATCTTGCGGTGTCCTTACCCAGTGACAGAAAGGGTTGCAAGGCACGTATTGTATTGTTGCCATCGAGGATAAAAAGATGGGGTTTATATTATAGTGCTTGAGTTTATCCCTCTACATCATGTCATCTTTATTAATGCGTTACTCTGTTCTTATGAACTTAATACTCTAGATGCATGCTGGATAGCGGTCGATGTGTGGAGTAATAGTAGTAGATGCACGCAGGAGTCGGTCTACTTGTCGCGGACGTGATTCCTATATACATGATCATGCCTAGATAATCTCATAATTATTCACTTTTCTATCAGTTGCTCGACAGTAATTTGTTAACCCACTGTAATACTTATGCTATCTTGAGAGAAGCCACTATGAAACCTATGGTCCCTGGGTCTATCCTTTATCATATAAGCTTTCAATCTACTTTTATTTGCATCTTTACTTTTTGCATCTATATTATAAAATACCAAAAATGTATTTATCTTATCATACTATCTCTATCATATCTCACTTTTGCAAGTGGCCGTGAAGGGATTGACAACCCCTTTATTGCGTTGGTTGCGAGTTCTTTGTTTGTTTGTGTAGGTGCGTGGGACTTTTGAGGAGCCTCCTACTGGATTGATACCTTGGTTCTCAAAAACTGAGGGAAATACTTACGCTACTATTGCTGCATCACCCTTTCCTCTTCAAGGAAAACCAATGCAAGCTCAAGACGTACCAAGAAGGATTTTTGGCGCTGTTGACGGGGAGGTCTTCACTCAAGTCAAGACATACCAAGTACCCATCACAAACTCATCTCCCTCGCATTTACATTATTTGCCATTTGCCTCTCGTTTTCCTCTCCCCCACTTCACCCTTGCCGTTTTATTTGACCTCTCTTTCCCAATCTCTCTCTCTCTTTTCTTTTTGCCTTCCTGTTGCCATGGCCGAATCAAAAAGAACTAAGGGTCCTCTCACGGGTTCTAGTACCTGGGATAACCCCTCTATCCTCTCTAAGCTCATTAATAATTATGCTATGGAAAGACCCACCGGGGTCACCAATGAGAGATTAAATAATTTTGATGAAGATGACTCCAGAATTTTTTGCTATTTGCTTGATGAGTCTTTAAAAGATGCTTGGGATAGGTTATTAAGGATTCGGGCTAGCTATGTGCCACAATATCAAATTGAAGTTTACTTAAAAAGTTTCTATGTTGGCTTGCCCGCTTCTTTCAAACAAGTTTTAGATTCTATTTTTGAAGAAGGTTTTCTTGAAGGGGATGCTATAGATACCTATGAAAAAATGAAAACCATATTTGGGAACCCTATGAATGATAAGGTTGAATCAACTACTCTCTTGTGCTTTTATCAAAATGAAATTATCAAAGAGATGAAGTCTAGCTTAGAGGCAAACTTCCGTAACGTGCTTAAGCTTACTTCATCCATTAATGGAAATGTGCTTACCCTAAATATAAGAATGAATGCCATAGAAAGGAGATCTTCTTTTTCCTTTCCGAGTGCCAAAGATGGCACTACTTAGATCTATCTTCTTTTTTATGCCTAGCTAGGGGCGTTAAACGATAGCGCTAGTTGGGAGGCAACCCAATTTTATTTGTGTTTTTTGTTTTTGTTTATGTTTAGTAATAAATTTTGCATCTACATCCTGTTTAGATGTGTTTTTATCTTTCAATTAGTGTTTGTGCCAAGTAGAACCTATAGGATAACCTATGATGATAGTTAATTTGATTCTGCTGAAAAACAGAAACTTTGCACGCACGAAATTAGTTTTGTTAAATCACAAAAATGTGCTTTTGCGTTGATTCTTTTTGCTGCTGATCAATAGACAAATTGTACAGGACTCTCTATTTTGGTAGGATTTTTAGAGTTCCAGAAGTTTGCGTTAGTCACAGATTGCTACAGATTGTTCTGTTTTTGACAGCTTCTGTTTTTCGTGTGTTGTTTGCTTATTTTGATGCATCTATGGATAGTATTAAGTGGTATGAACCATAGAGAACTTGTAATACAGTAGGTTTAACACTAAATAAATAAAGAATGAGTTCATTACAATAACTTATGTGGTGGTTTTGTTTTCTTTCACTAACGGAGCTTATAAGATTTCCTGTTCAGTTTTGTGTTGTGAAGTTTTCAAGTTTTGGGTAAAGCTTTGATGGACTATGGAACAAGTAGTGGCAAGAGCCTAAGCTTGTGGATGCCCATGGCACCCCAATATATTCAAGAATAGCCAAAAGCCTAAGCTTGGGGATGCCCCGGGAAGGCATCCCCTCTTTCGTCTTCGTTTATTGGCAACTTTACTTGGAGCTATATTTTTATGCGCCACATGATATGTGTTTTGCTTGGAGCATCGTGTATTATATTAGTCTTTGATTTTTAGTTTTCCACAATCATCCTTGCTGTACACACCTTTTGGGAGAAGCCTACTTGATTAGAATTTATTAGAATATGCTATGTGCTTCACTTATATCTTTTGAGCTTGATAGTTTTTGCTCTAGTGCTTCACTTATATCTTTTAGAGCACGGCGGTGGCTTAATTTTGTAGAAATTGCTAGTCTCTCATGATTCACTTATATTATTTTGGGGGTCTTTTAGAACAGCATGGTATTTTCTGTGGTTATAAAATTGGTCCTAGAATGGTAGGCATCCAAGTTGGGTATAATAAAAACTATCATAGGAAGTGAATTGGATGCTATGATCAATTTGATACTTGATAATTGTTTTGAGATATGGAGGTAGTGATATTAAAAGTCATGCTAGTTGGGTGATTATGAATTTAAAGAATGCTTGTGTTGAAGTTTGTGATTCCCGTAGCATGCACGTATGGTGAACCGCTTTGTGATGAAGTTGGAGCACAATTTTATTTATTGATTGTCTTCCTTATGAGTGGCGGTCGGGGATGAGTGATGGTCTTTTCCTACCAATCTATCCCCCTAGGAGCATGCGTGTAATACTTTGTTTTTGATGACTTGTAGATTTTTGCAATAAGTATATGAGTTCTTTTGACTAATGTTGAGTCCATGGATTATACGCACCATTGCTATTCTCTCTTGTGCCGCGCAACTTTCGCCGGTACCATACACCCACCATATACCTTCCTCAAAACAGCCACCATACCTAAGTATTATGGCATTTCCATAGCCATTCCGAGATATATTGCCATGCAACTTTCCACCGTTCCATTTATATGACACGCATCACCATTGTCATATTGCTCTTTGCATGGTCATGTAGTTGACATCGTATTTGTGGCAAGGCCACCTTCATAATTTTCATACATGTTGCTCTTGATTCATTGCATATCTCGATACTGTTGGGGAACGTAGCAGAAATTCAAAATTTTCCTACGAGTCACCAAGATCTATCTATGGAGAGACTAGCAATGAGGGGAAGGAGAGTGCATCTACATACCCTTGTAGATCGCTAAGCGGAAGCGTTCAAGAGAACGGGGTTGAAGGAGTCGTACTCGTCGTGATCCAAATTACCGGAGATCCTAGTGCCGAACGGACGGCACCTCCGCATTCAACACACATACAGCCAGGTGACGTCTCCCATGCCTTGATCCAGCAAGGAGAGAGGGACAGGTTGAGGAAGACTCCATCCAGCAGCAGCACAACGGCGTGGTGGTGATGGAGGAGCGTGGCAATCCTGCAGGGCTTCGCCAAGCACCGCGGGAGAGGAGGAGAAAGAGAGGTAGGGCTGCGCCAGGGAGAGGTGGAAACTCTTGTGTCTGCAGCCCCAAATACCTCAAGTATATATAGGGGAGAGGGAGGGGGTGCGCCCCATCTAGGGTTCCCACCCCAAGGGGTGCGGCAACCCCAAACCCATCTAGGGTGGCGGTCAAGGGGGGGAGAGGGGGAAACTTGCCCCCCAAGCAAGGTGGGGTGCCCCCTCCCCAAACCCTAGGCGCCTTGGGCCCTTGTGGGTGTTGGAAATATGCCCTAGAGGCAATAATAAAAGTATTATTATATTTCATTGTTCATGATAATTGTCTTTTGTTCATGCTATAACTGTATTATCCGGAAATCGTAATACACGTGTGAACACATAGACCACAATATGTCCCTAGTGAGCCTCTAGTTGACTAGCTCGTTGTGATCAACAGATAGTCATGGTTTCCTGACTATGGACATTGGATGTCTTTGATAACGGGATCACATCATTAGGAGAATGATGTGATGGACAAGACCCAATCCTAAGCATAGCACAAAGATCGTGTAGTTCGTTTGCTAGAGCTTTGCCAATGTCAAGTATCTCTTCCTTCGACCATGAGATCGTGTAACTCACGGATACCGTAGGAGTGCCTTGGGTGTATGAAACGTCACAACATAACTGGGTGACTATAAAGGTGCATTACAGGTATCTCCAAAAGTATCTGTTGGGTTGACACGGATCGAGACTAGGATTTGTCACTCCGTATGACGGAGAGGTATCTCTGGGCCCACTCGGTAATGCATCATCATAATGAGCTCAAGGTGACCAAGGTGTTGGCCACGGGATCATGCATTATGGTACGAGTAAAGTGACTTGCAGGAAACGAGACTGAACAAGGTATTGGGATACCGACGATCGAGTCTCGGGTAAGTAACGTACCGATTGACAAAGGGAATTGTATACGGGATTTGATCGAATCCTCGACATCGTGGTTCAACCGATGAAATCATCGAGGAGCATGTGGGAGCCAACAAGGGTATCCAGATCCCGCAGTTGGTTATTGACTGGAGAGTGGTCTCGGTCCTGTCTGCATGTCTCCCGAACCCGTAGGGTCTACACACTTAAGGTTCGGTGACACTAGGGTTATCAGGAAGACTAGTATGTGACTATCGTATGTTGTTCGGAGTCCCGGATGAGATCCCGTACGTCACGAGGAGTTCCGAAATGGTCCGAAGGTGAAGTTTTATATATGGGAAGTTGTCAAACGGACACCGGAAAGTTTCGGGGGCATACCGGTATTGTACCGGGGCCACCGGAAGAGTTCCGGAGGTCCACCGGGAGGGGCCACCCCTCCCGGGGGACCACATGGGCTGCATGGGGCAGGAGCCAGCCCCAAGTGGGCTGGGTGCGCCCCCCCCCTCCTTGGGCCCTTGCGCCTAGGGTTTGGGGGGGGGGGGAACCCTAGAGGGGGCACCCCCTTGCTTGGGGGGCAAGCCCCCCTCCCCTTGGCCGCCGCCCCCCCTCTAGATTCCCATCTAGAGGGGCCGGCCCCCTTGCCCCTTACCCCTATAAATAGAGGGGCGAGGGGAGGGCTGCAACACACAATTGAAGGCGCAGCCCCTCCCCTCCCCAACACCTCTCCTCCTCCGCGTGTGCTTGGCGAAGCCCTGCCGGAGAACTGTCACTCCACCATCATCACGCCGTCGTGCTGCCGTTGGAGCGATCTTCCTCAACCTCTCCTCCCCCCTTGCTGGATCAAGAAGGAGGAGACGTCTCCCGTACCGTACGTGTGTTGAACGCGGAGGTGCTGTCCGTTCAGCACTTGGACATCGGTGATCTGAATCACGTCGAGTATGACTCCATCATCACCATCCCCTTGCAAGCTTCCGCTCGTGATCTACAAGTGGTATGTAGATACAAACTCACTCCCTTGACTCGTTGCTTAGATGAACTCATAGATGGATCTTGGTGAAACCGTAGGAAATTTTTTAATTTTCTGCAACATTTCCCAACAGTGGCATCATGAGCTAGGTCTATGCGTAGTTCTCTAAGGCACGAGTAGAACACAATTTTGTTGTGGGCGTGGATCTTGTCAACTTGCTTGCCTCTACTAGTCTTTTCTTGCTTCAGCGGTATTGTGGGATGAAGCGGCCCGGACCAACCTTACACGTACGCTTACGTGAGACCGGTTCCACCGATTGACATGCACTAGTTGCATAAGGTGGCTGGCGGGTGTCTGTCTCTCCCACTTTAGTTGGAGCGGATTCGATGAAAAGGGCCCTTATGAAGGGTAAATAGAAGTTGACAAAATCACGTTGTGGTTATTCGTAGGTAAGAAAACATTCTTGCTAGAACCCAATTGCAGCCACGTAAAAGATGCAACAACAATTAGAGGACGTCTAACTTGTTTTTTGCAGCGATTGATCATGTGATGTGATATGGCCAGAAGTTGTGATGAATGATGAATTGTGATGTATGAAATCATGTTCTTGTAATAGGATTCACGACTTGCATGTCGATGAGTATGACAACCAGCAGGAGCCATAGGAGTTGTATTTATTTTTTGTATGACCTGCGTGTCATTGAAGAACGCCATGTAAACTACTTTAATTTATTGCTAAACGCGTTAGCCATAGAAGTAGAAGTAGTCGTTGACGTGACAACTTCATGAAGACACGATGATGGAGATCATGATGATGGAGATCATGGTGTCAAGCCGGTGACAAGATGATCATGCAGCCCCGAAGATGGAGATCAATGGAGCTATATGATATTGGCCATATCATGTCACAACTATATAATTGCATGTGATGTTTATTATGTTTATGCATCTTGTTTACTTAGGACGACGGTAGTAAATAAGATGATCCCTTACAAAAATTTCAAGAAGTGTTCTCCCCTAACTGTGCACCGTTGCTACAGTTCGTCGCTTCTAAGCACCATGTGATGATCGGGTGTGATGGATTCTTACGTTCACATACAACGGGTGTAAGACAGTTTTACACAGCAAAAACACTTAGGGTTAACTTGACGAGCCTAGCATGTACAGACATGGCCTCGGAACACGGAGACCGAAAGGTCGAACACGAGTCGTATGGAAGATATGATCAACATGGAGATGTTCACCGATGATGACTAGTCCGTCTCACGTGATGATCGGACACGGGCTAGTCGACTCGGATTGTGTAACACTTAGATGACTAGAGGGATGTCTAATCTGAGTGGGAGTTCATAATTTGATTAGAACTTAATTATCATGAACTTAGTCTAAAACCTTTGCAAATATGTCTTGTAGATCAAATGGCCAACGCTCATGTCAACATGAACTTCAACGCGTTCCTAGAGAAAACCAAGCTGAAAGATGATGGCAGCAACTATACGGACTGGGTCCGGAACCTGAGGATCATCCTCATAGCTGCCAGGAAGCAATATGTCCTAGAAGGACCGCTAGGTGACGCTCCCATCCTAGAGAACCAAGACATTATGAATTCTTGGCAAACTCGTGCTGATGATTACTCCCTCGTTCAGTGCGGCATGCTTTACAGCTTAGAACCGGGGCTCCAAAAGCGTTTTGAGCATCACGGAGCATATGAGATGTTCGAAGAGCTGAAACTAGTTTTCCAAGCTCATGCCCGGGTCGAGAGATATGATGTCTCCGACAAGTTCTATAGTTGTAAGATGGAGGAAAACAGTTCTGTCAGTGAGCACATCCTGAAGATGTCTAGGTTGCACAACCGTATGACCCAGCTGAACATTTACCTCCCAGATGAGGCGGTCATTGACAGAATCCTCCAGTCGCTCCCACCAAGCTACAAGAGCTTTGTGATGAACTACAACATGCAGGGGATGGTGAAGACCATTCCTGAAGTGTTCTCGATGCTGAAGTCAGCAGAGGCTGAAATCAAGAAAGAACATCAAGTGTTGATGGTCAATAAGACCACTAAGTTCAAGAAGGGCAAGGGCAAGAAGAACTTCAAGAAGGACGGCAAGGATGTTGCCGCGCCCAGTAAGCCAGTTACCGGGAAGAAGTCAAAGAATGGACCCAAGCCTGAGACTGAGTGCTTTTATTGCAAGGGGAAGGGTCACTGGAAGCGGAACTGCCCCAAATACTTAGCGGATAAGAAGGCCGGAAACACCAAAGGTATATTTGATATACATGTAATTGATGTGTACCTTACCAGTACTCGTAGTAACTCCTGGGTATTTGATACCGGTGCCGTTGCTCATATTTGTAACTCACAGCAGGAGCTGCGGAATAAACGGAGACTGGCAAAGGACGAGGTGACGATGCGCATCGGGAATGGTTCCAGAGTCGATGTGATCGCCGTTGGCACGCTACCTCTACATTTACCTACGGGATTAGTTTTGAACCTTAATAATTGTTATTTAGTGCCAAGTTTGAGCATGAACATTGTATCTGGATCTCGTTTAATACGAGATGGCTACTCATTAAGTCTGAGAATAATGGTTGTTCGATTTATATGAGAGATATGTTTAATGGTCATGCTCCGATGGTCAATGGTTTATTCTTGATGAATCTCGAGCGTAATATTACACATGTTCATAGTGTGGATGCCAAAAGATGTAAAGTTGATAACGATAGTCCCACATACTTGTGGCACTGCCGCCTTGGTCACATTGGTGTCAAGCGCATGAAGAAGCTCCATGCTGATGGACTTTTAGAGTCTCTTGATTATGAATCATTTGACACATGCGAACCATGCCTCATGGGCAAAATGACCAAGACTCCATTCTCCGGAACAATGGAGCGAGCAACCAACTTGTTGGAAATCATACATACCGATGTATGCGGTCCAATGAGCATTGAGGCTCGCGGAGGATATCGTTATGTTCTCACTCTCACTGATGACTTGAGTAGATATGGGTATGTTTACTTAATGAAACACAAGTCTGAAACCTTTGAAAAGTTCAAGGAATTTCAGAATGAGGTGGAGAATCAACGTGACCGAAAGATAAAGTTCCTACGATCAGATCGTGGAGGAGAATACTTAAGTCACGAATTTGGTACACACTTAAGGAAATGTGGAATCATTTCACAACTCACGCCGCCTGGAACACCTCAGCGTAACGGTGTGTCCGAACGTCGTAATCGCACTCTATTAGATATGGTGCGGTCTATGATGTCTCTTACCGATTTACCACTATCATTTTGGGGATACGCTCTAGAGACAGCTACATTCACTTTAAATAGGGCACCGTCTAAATCCGTTGAGACGACACCGTATGAATTATGGTTTGGGAAGAAACCTAAGCTGTCGTTTCTAAAAGTTTGGGGATGCGATGCTTATGTCAAGAAACTTCAACCTGAAAAGCTCGAACCCAAGTCGGAAAAATGCGTCTTCATAGGATACCCTAAGGAAACTGTCGGGTATACCTTCTACTTAAGATCCGAGGGCAAGATCTTTGTTGCCAAGAACGGATGCTTTCTGGAAAAAGAGTTTCTCTCGAAAGAAGTATGTGGGAGGAAAGTAGAACTCGATGAAGTACTACCTCTCGAACGGGAAAGTGGTGCAGCGCAGGAAAATGTTCCTGTGATGCCCACACCAACTGAAGAGGAAAACAATGATGATGATCAAGGTACTTCGGATCAAGTTGCTACTGAACTTCATAGGTCCACAAGGACACGTTCCGCACCAGAGTGGTACGGCAACCCTGTCCTGGAAATCATGTTGTTAGACAACGGTGAACCTTCGAACTATGAAGAAGCGACGGCGGGCCCAGATTCCAACAAATGGCTTGAAGCCATGAAATCCGAGATAGAATCCATGTATGAAAACAAAGTATGGACTTTGACAGACTTTCCCGATGATCGGCGAGCGATAGAAAACAAATGGATTTTCAAGAAGAAGACAGACGCGGATGGTAATGTTACCATCTATAAGGCTCGGCTTGTCGCTAAGGGTTATCGACGAGTTCAAGGGATTGACTACGACGAGACATTCTCTCCCGTAGCAAAGCTGAAGTCCGTCTGAATCATGTTAGCAGTTGCGCATACTATGATTATGAGATATGGCAGATGGACGTCAAAACGGCATTCCTTAACGGACATCTTAAGGAAGAGCTGTATATGATGCAGCCGGAAGGTTTTGTCGATCCTAAGAACGCTAACAAAGTATGCAAGCTCCAGCGATCCATTTATGGACTGGTACAAGCATCTCGGAGTTGGAATATTCGTTTTGATGAGATGATCAAAGCGTTTGGGTTTATGCAGACTTATGGAGAAGCCTGCGTTCACAAGAAAGTGAGTGGGAGCTCTGTAGCATTTCTCATATTATATGTAGATGACATACTCTTGATGGGAAATAATATAGAACTTCTGGACAGCATTAAGGCCTACTTGAATAAGTGTTTTTCAATGAAGGACCTTGGAGAAGCTGCTTATATATTAGGCATCAAGATCTATAGAGATAGATCGAGATGCCTCATAGGTCTTTCACAAAGCACATACCTTGATAAGATTTTGAAGAGGTTCAAAATGGATCAGTCCAAGAAGGGGTTCTTGCCTATGTTACAAGGTGTGAGATTGAGCTCGGCTCAGTCACCGGCCACGGCAAAAGATAAAGAAGAGATGAGTGTCATCCCCTATGCTTCAGCCATAGGATCTATTATGTATGCCATGTTGTGTACTAGACCCGATGTAAACCTTGCCGTAAGTTTGGTAGCAAGATACCAAAGTAATCCCGGCAAGGAACACTGGACAGCGGTCAAGAATATCCTGAAGTACCTGAAAAGGACAAAGGACATGTTTCTCGTTTATGGAGGAGACGAAGAGCTCGTCGTAAAGGGTTACGTCGATGCTAGCTTCGACTCAGATCTGGATGACTCTAAGTCACAAACCGGATACGTGTATATGTTGAATGGTGGAGCAGTAAGCTGGTGCAGCTGCAAGCAGAGCGTCGTGGTGGGATCTACGTGTGAAGCGGAGTACATGGCAGCCTCGGAGGCAGCGCATGAAGCGATTTGGGTGGAGGAGTTCATCACCGACCTAGGAGTCATACCCAATGCGTCGGGGCCGATCAAACTCTTCTGTGACAACACTGGAGCTATTGCCCTTGCCAAGGAGCCCAGGTTTCACAAGAAGACCAGGCACATCAAGCGCCGTTTCAACTCCATCCATGAAAATGTTCAAGATGGAGACATAGAGATTTGCAAAGTACACACGGACCTGAATGTCGCAGATCCGTTGACTAAACCTCTCTCGCGAGCAAAACATGATCAACACCAGAACTCCATGGGTGTTCGATTCATCACAATGTAACTAGATTGGTGACTCTAGTGCAAGTGGGAGACTCTTGGAAATATGCCCTAGAGGCAATAATAAAAGTATTATTATATTTCATTGTTCATGATAATTGTCTTTTGTTCATGCTATAACTGTATTATCCGGAAATCGTAATACACGTGTGAACACATAGATCACAATATGTCCCTAGTGAGCCTCTAGTTGACTAGCTCGTTGTGATCAACAGATAGTCATGGTTTCCTAACTATGGACATTGGATGTCTTTGATAACGGGATCACATCTGTTGGGTTGACACGGATCGAGACTGGGATTTGTCACTCCGTATGACGGAGAGGTATCTCTGGGCCCACTCGGTAATGCATCATCATAATGAGCTCAAGGTGACCAAGGTGTTGGCCACGGGATCATGCATTACGGTACGAGTAAAGTGACTTGCAGGAAATGAGACTGAACAAGGTATTGGGATACCGACGATCGAGTCTCGGGTAAGTAACGTACCGATTGACAAAGGGAATTGTATACGGGATTTGATCGAATCCTCGACATCGTGGTTCAACCGATGAAATCATTGAGGAGCATGTGGGAGCCAACAAGGGTATCCAGATCCCGCTGTTGGTTATTGACCAGAGAGTGGTCTCGGTCATGTCTGCATGTCTCCCGAACCCGTAGGGTCTACACACTTAAGGTTCGGTGACGCTAGGGTTATCAGGAAGACTAGTATGTGACTACCGAATGTTGTTCGGAGTCCCAGATGAGATCCCGGACATCACGAGGAGTTCCGGAATGGTCCGGAGGTGAAGTTTTATATATGGGAAGTTGTCACACGGACACCGGAAAGTTTCGGGGGCATACCGGTATTGTACCGAGGCCACCGGAAGAGTTCCGGAGGTCCACCGGGAGGGGCCACCCCTCCCGGGGGACCACATGGGCTGCATGGGGCAGGAGCCAGCCCCAAGTGGGCTGGGTGCGCCCCCCCCCCCCTCCTTGGGCCCTTGCGCCTAGGGTTTGGGGGGGAACCCTAGAGGGGGCGCCCCCTTGCTTGGGGGGCAAGCCCCCCTCCCCTTGGCCGCCGCCCCCCTCTATATTCCCATCTAGAGGGGCTGGTCCCCTTGCCCCTTCCCCCTATAAATAGAGGGGCGAGGGGAGGGCTGCAACACACAATTGAAGGCGCAGCCCCTCCCCTCCCCAACACCTCTCCTCCTCCGCGTGTGCTTGGCGAATCCCTGCCGGAGAACTGTCACTCCACCATCATCACGCCGTCGTGCTGCCGTTGGAGCGATCTTCCTCAACCTCTCCTCCCCCCTTGCTGGATCAAGAAGGAGGAGACGTCTCCCGTACCGTACGTGTGTTGAACGCGGAGGTGCTGTCCGTTCAGCACTTGGACATCGGTGATCTGAATCACGTCGAGTACGACTCCATCATCACCATCCCCTTGCAAGCTTCCGCTCGTGATCTACAAGTGGTATGTAGATACAAACTCACTCCCTTGACTCGTTGCTTAGATGAACTCATAGATGGATCTTGGTGAAACCGTAGGAAAAATTTTAATTTTCTGCAACGTTCCCCAACAGTGGGGGGGGGGGCACCAGCCCACCTGGGGCTGGTCCCCTCCCACACTTGGCCCATGCAGCCCTCTGTGGCCGGTGGCCCCACTTGGTGGACCCCCGGGACCCTCCCGGTGGTCCCGGTACATTACTAATAAAACCTGAAACTTTTCCGGTGACCAAAACAGGACTTCCCATATATAAATCTTTACCTCCGGACCATTTCGGAACTCCTCGTGACATCCGGGATCTCATCCGGGACTCCGAACAACATTCGGTAACCACGTATATCTATACCCTATAACCCTAGCGTCATCGAACCTTAAGTGTGTAGACCCTATGGGTTCGGGAACCATGCATTCATGACCGAGATGTTTTCCGGTCAATAACCAACAACGGGATCTGGATACCCATGTTGGCTCCCACATGTTCCACGATGATCTCATTGGATGAACCACGATGTCAAGGACTCAATCAATCCTGTATTCAATTCCCTTTGTCTAGCGGTATTTTACTTGCCCGAGATTCGATCTTCGGTATCCCGATACCTTGTTCAATCTCGTTACCGGCAAGTCTCTTTACTCGTTCCGTAACACATCATCCCGTGATCAACCCCTTGGTCACATTGTGCACATTATGATGATGTCCTACTGAGTGGGCCCAGAGATACCTCTCCGTCACACGGAGTGACAAATCCCAGTCTCGATTCGTGCCAACCCAACAGACACTTTCGGAGATACCCGTAGTGTACATTTATAGCCACCCAGTTACGTTGTGACGTTTGGTACACCCAAAGCATTCCTACGGTATCCGGGAGTTGCACAATCTCATGGTCTAAGGAAAAGATACTTGACATTAGAAAAGCTTTAGCATACGAACTACACGATCTTTGTGCTAGGCTTAGGATTGGGTCTTGTCCATCACATCATTCTCCTAATGATGTGATCCCGATATCAACGACATCCAATGTCCATGGTCAGGAAACCGTAACCATCTATTGATCAACGAGCTAGTCAACTAGAGGCTTACTAGGGACATGGTGTTGTCTATGTACCCACACATGTATCTGAGTTTCCTATCAATACAATTATAGCATGGATAATAAACGATTATCATGAACAAGGAAATATAATAATAACTAATTTATTATTGACTCTAGGGCATATTTCCAACAGTCTCCCACTTGCACTAGAGTCAATAATCTAGTTCACATCGCCATGTGATTAACACTCACAGGTCACATCGCCATGTGACCAACATCCAAAGAGTTTACTAGTGTCGCTAAACTAGTTCACATCATCATGTGATTAAGACTCAATGAGTTCTGGGGTTTGATCATGTTTTGCTTGTGAGAGAGGTTTTAGTCAACGGGTCTGCAACATTCAGATCCATATGTACTTCACAAATCTCTAGGTCATATTGTAAATGCTGCTTCCACGCTCCACTTGGAGCTATTCCAAATGGTTGCTCCACTATACGTATCCGGTTTGCTACTCAGAGTCATTCAGATAGGTGTTAAAGCTTGCATCGATGTAACCCTTTACGTCAAACTCTTTATCACCTCCATAATCGAGAAACATATCCTTATTCCTCTAAGGATAATTTTGACCGCTATCTGGTGATCCACTCCTTGATCACCTTTGTACCCTCTTGCCAGACATGTGGCAAGGCACACATCAGGTGCGGTACTCAGCATAGCATACTGTAGAGCCTACGTCTAAAGCATAGGGGACGACCTTCGTCCTTTCTCTCTCTTCTGTCGTGGTCGAGCTTTAAGTCTTAACTTCATACCTTACAACTCAGGCAAGAACTCCTTCTTTGACTGATCCATCTTGAACACCTTCAGGATCATGTCAAGGTATATGCTCATTTGAAAGTACCATTAAGCATTTTTTTATCTATCCTCATAGATCTTGATGCTCAGTGTTCAAGTAGCTTAATCCAGGTTTTCTATTCAAAAACACCTTTCAAATAACCCTATATGCTTTCCAGAAATTCTACATCATTTCTGATCAACAATATGTCAACAACATATACTCATCAGAAATTCTATAGTGCTCCCACTCATTTCTTTGGAAATACAAGTCTCTCATAAACTTTGTATAAACCCAAAATCTTTGATCATCTTATCAAAGTGCATATTCCAACTCCGAGATGCTTACTCCAGTCCATGGAAGGATCACTGGAGCGAGCATACCTTTTAGCATCCTTAGGATCGACAAAACCTTTCTGATTGTATCACATACAACCTTTCCTAACGAAAACTGGTAAGGAAACTCGTTTTGACATCCATCTGCTAGATTTCATAAATGCAGCTAATGCTAACATGATTCCGACGGACTTAAGTGTCAGGACCCCGACTCAATGTCACATCGATCTAGCCTGTAACACCTCATATCACTTTGCGGCCTCACGCACGGTATTCCCATGGGTGTCGCCTTACCTTTGCCCGGGACCGTTTGCGCCTTTTGGCACACGTATATGATAGTGTCGCTAGCTTCCATATGATAAGGAGCCCGGGCTGACATGGCTAGTCGTAAACCCAAAGTGGCACAGACTTACAGGGACAGGCATCCATGACCCAGCATCGAACGTGTCGGTCATCAGCGAGTAAGTTCTGGGCTGTAGCACTGGGCTAGCAGGACTCCGGTACTCAACGCGTGACATTTCCCTGAAGGGACAGACACAGGAACGAAGAAGGACACATGCCGGCCAGCCTAAGTGTTCCGGAGCAGTAGCAAGCTACCATGGCTCAGTGGAGACACTAGGAGACATTTCCCGGTAAGAGAGGCTACTAAAGATAAACAACTAGATAGTCAGATCCCGCACATACCAAGCATTTCAATAACATACACACAATATGCTCGATATGTGCAAATACAACATGGCATCACATCATGACTCTACGACTCAGGTATTTATTCATTAGGCTCCGAGGAGCAAGATATTACAATCATGGGTCTCACGACCCAACATTCAGAGCATACAAGTCAAAGCACAAGCGGACGCTAGTATATCTGAGTACAGACATCTACAAATGAAAAAGGCTTAGAAGCCTGACTATCTACCAGATCCTGCCGAGGGCACAAGATCATAGCTGAGGTATCAAGCTAAACGTCGAAGTCCATGCGGAACTACTAGCGAGACCGAGGTCTCTCTGCAAAAAACATAAAATAGGCAAACGTGAGTACAAATGTACCCAGCAAGACTTACATCAGAACTAACTACATATGCATCATTATCAATAAAGGGGATGGTGGGGTTTAACTGCAGCAAGCCAGCTTTGACTCGGTGGCTATCCTGAACTACGACTGCAAGTAACTCTTTTGAGGTGGCGCACACGAGTCCACATATTCACCATATCAATACACCACTATGGATCCGCTCCCGTCTCCCTACGAGAACGCCATCCATAGCACTCATGCTTATCTTGCGTATTTTAGAGTATCCACTTTCACTTGTCTATGAACTGATATAGGCAACCCAGAAGTCCTTTTCCGCGGACACGGCTATTCGAATAGATGATGTTAACCCTGCAGGGGTGTACTTCTTCACACACGCTCTCACCACTTACCGCCGTTTACACGACATGTACTCGGCAACCTTCAAGCGGAAGCCCAACGTGGGTGTCGGCCACGACCTACCTAAACACTCAAGTCCCTAGTCCAGGTTTATCGCCTATTTGGGTTCCATCCATGAGGAGATCCGGCCGAAGTTTCGCTCACAGCCCCAAACGATGTGAACAGGGTTCCGTGACACCAATCGGGCGCCCGGTTTACCCGGCCACGTGCCTACCGCATCACAGCCCACCCCTACGGTCAGCGCTGCGCACGGCCTCCAGCATACTACAAACACCAGAAACTACTTGCAACTCCTGGACAGAGGACAAGGGTGATTAAGAAGCCAAGAGGGTCCATTGGTTTCGGGCCCAATGCGTGGTAGTAGCTGAATCATGGATCACAAACACAGAACTCAGTTCCTGAGGATGGCTGCAATGAGACAACCCACCATGTACTCCTACATGGCCTCTCACCGCTACCTTTACCAAATCGTGTTCACACACAGTAGGACATGTTCACGCACCTCTGATTCATCCTCGATGAATCAGACCCGACTCAACTCTAAGCATTAGCAGGCATGACAAACAAGCATGAATGAGTAGGCACAACAGGGCTCAAACAACTCCTACTCATGCTAGTGGGTTTCATCTATTTACTGTGGCAATGACAGGTCATGCAGAGGATAAAGGGGTTCAACTACCGCAGCAAATAACAGTTGAATCGTTGTTGTCCTAATGCAGTAAACGAGAGCAGGAGCGAGAGAGTGGGATTGTATCGGAATGAACAAGGGGGTTTTGCTTGCCTGGCACTTCTGAAGATAACATTGAGTCTTCATCAGTGTCAACGATCACATCATCGGTACAGCGTCTACCGAGGGGGAACAACACCGGCAAACATAGAAGAAACACGATCAATGCAGTGCACAATATGATGCATGCTATGACATGGCAACATGCTGGTGTTTTGAGCTAATGCAGCTAGCAACAAAGTTAAATGAAGTTGGTTTGAATCCAAGATTCAAATTCAAACTCCATATGTGATTATTCAAATGCCCTTTATATGATTTGTGCTAAACAGCAGCTATAAGTTGTTCTAACATGCATGGAAATGGTACAGAAGGATTCCTTGAATTTTTCTGATAATTTTTCATATATAAATTATTTCATTTGGAGTTACGGTTGAATTTCTATGAATTTTAGAAGTTTTGATTATATTCTGGAATTTCCTGAATTATTTTAAACCCAGAAAACAATTACTGCGTCAGCTCTAGGTCATGCTGATGTCAGCAGGTCAACTAGGCGGGTCCAGGTCAAACCTGACCAGTGGGGTCCACTGGTCAGTGACTGGGGCTGGTTAGTGTCAATGGCAGGTGGGGCCGGGTCAACAGACACGTCAGCAGGTCAATACTGACGTGTGGGGTCGGTCAACGTCCATGTCAGCGTGGTCAAAGCTGACGGGTGGGGCCCATGTGGTTAGTTAAACTAAACAGAAAATAAACTAAGATTAATTAAGGCATGGGGCCCAGTGCCAGTGACACGGTGCGGTGATTAGTGGCTAATTAAGCCAGCCACGTCAGCAAGTGACGCCGGCGACCACGGCGACGGCGAGACCTCACCGGAGTTGCTCGGGACGGCGCTACAGGGCACCGTTTTGCTCGGGGTTTGCGGCTACAGCGAGCTGGAAGACTCGCGCATCTAGTGGTGGTGGCGGCAGCAGCTGCGGTGGTCGGGATCGACGGCGGCGACCAAATCGGCGGTGGCCGGAGTTCGGGTGCAGGCGGTGCGAGGTTATGGAGCGCTAGCGGGCTGGCTGAGGGGCTATGCGGACTCCTGGGGCAGCTAGGAGCACGCTAGGCTCGTCGGACTGGCCGCAACAGCACGTTAGTGCCATGCCCGGCGTCCATGGCGGACGGCGGCGCTCGGTACGGTGGCTAGCACGGCTACTGCACGGGGAACCAACGGGGAGAGAGGGGAAACGTAGGAGAGCTCACGGAGGGGCTAGCGGAGCAGACGACGAAGTCGGGGAAGCTCTGGACGCGCCGAATCGGTGGAGTCGATCTCCGGGCACCGGAGGTGAAGACGACGATGCTCCGGTCGGCTGGGGCCTCTTCTGGTCGCGTGCGTCGAGTGTGTTGCTCCACGGGGTCGTGGCGGAGCTCGGGTACGCAGAGAGGGAGCGAGGGAGTGGCTGTGGCCGCGGTGGTTGCGAGGAGCGGCGGCGGCGGCGGCTCTTGGTGGGGAGAATAGAGGAGGGGAACGAGGGAGAGGGAGAGAGCGAGGGGGTCCAGGGGGTCGGGGCGGCGCCGGGGAGAAGACGCGAGGCGTCGCGGTGGCCAGGCGACGCAGGCAGGCAGCCTGGTGGCGTGGCGCCCGCGCGCGCGCCGGCGTGCTCCTCTCTGCCTGCCTGGCGAGAGGAAGCAGGTGGCTGGCACGGGCCAGCACAGTGCTGGGCCGGCCAGTGGGCTGCCAGGTGGGCTGGCCGCGCAGGTAAGTGGCCCTGGTGAGTAATGTTCTTTTTTAATTTTTCTGTTCTGTTTCCCTTTTTATTTTATTTTTTCACTGTTTTCAAATTCAAAATAATTTCAAACAGTGCCAAAACATTCTGAAATATTTTATGTTACCTCTCTGGACTATTCCAAAAGTACATAAAACATTTCAAAGCATTTGAAAATATATTCATTATATATTATGAATATATCCCCAAATTCAAATAGACTATTGATTTAAATTCAGAGACCAAATAATTCCTTAAAAATATTCCAGAATTTTGGTTTGATATATAACTCTTGCCAAAATTCACAAAACTATTTTTAGGGCATTTTGGATTCACAGAATGAAATTTAAAGGGTGCTTGCCCTTCTTTTAATTAGATTTTGAGGTTTCAACAATCCTCAATTCAAGTTTCAGAAATTTAGACATGATGCAACACTCTATTGCATGCACTAGGCATTGCTAGAACTAGGGATGTGACAACTCACCCCTACTAAACAAGAATCTCGACCCGAGATTCAAGCGTAGGGTAAGATAAAAGAGAAGCGCAAACTAATATAATCTTCACGATCCAAGTTGCACTTCAATTGAACGTTGATTCGTTCACCATCATGTCTCGACGTCTTGCTCCGAGATCTCCATCTAACATGACAACGAGAGGGAAAGGACAACTCCAGAAGAATCGATCTTCTCGAAGACTAATCAACTTAGGATCAACTCAGGGAGTGAGACATGGAGACCTCCCTCAAGATGAGACACGGAGCATAAAACTAGAGTGATGGTGTAAGACAGATGACGAAGGTTCACTAGGTAGACAACAATTCCACACTTAGGAAGGTGGTGAACCATTGTCGACGTAGCGAGGAGTTGGGTTGCCATGATACCATAACGATGCACCTTAGGGAAGGTGACTCGTAGAAATATGCCCTTAAGTGGCAAAAAGAATTACCTTTGATTCAGAGATCATTGAAACTCTTTATACCAGCTTAAGGCAAATCACAATCGATCATTTGGAGGAGTTCGGAAAGAATAACATTCTCGGACTAGAATGGATGATGTGGATTACCTTGTTGAAGACAACACAAGGGATGATTTTGCTTATTATCGGAAATAGATGGGACCAAAGATAGGATGGCACAATGACGGTGCAAGCTGGGAACGAAATACAAATGTTGGGAATGATTCTGGTAACTGGGGAGAACCCAACAATAGAGAGTGAGTCCACTGTTTGAAAAGTTATAGCATAACTGAGAGAACTGGAAGCAATCCCAGTTGGTAACTATGATAGCATCTAGTGCTTGCGCGTGCTCTCAAGAACTTGAGCATCTCCATAATCATCAAGGTTCTACCAACATCCGTGTCAAGGATCCTGGCAACACAACATACTACCATGATGAATTGCGATGGACGATGCAGATGCAAAGGAAGATAACCTTCTCAGATTTCACCTTAGCGGGGCCAAGGAAACAAAATCTGGATGATCGACCAAGAGACATTTAGCACTCCGCTTTTAATGTTCTCCTTGATGTACTAGCGTATCCCATTCATAGATATGGTTTGGTATCTAGAACATCAAGTAAAGGTCGGACTTCGGGAGCACAAAAATCCATAAGGGACAACTAGGGAGTAAATCCTATGAAGTCCTTATGGGGAGGTGGCCAACTTCTTTAATCAAGATATTACAATAACAGGTCTTCCGGCTGGGTGTGTTGGCCATGACATCCACTTTACCGGTTATGAGACCAATATTATAGTTCTTGGGAAATGTTCCAACCATCATGTCTGCCTGAGATTCAGGTCTGGTTGGTGTCGGAATAATTCAGACTCATCGAGTCTAGAAAGTAAAATGAAAGTTTGCAACACAAGTCGACGAGAAGACGTTGCGAGATTCTCGGGAAATGGACTACGGTAGTAAGCTCCAAAATATGAGCCGGTTCTGCTACAAACATGTGAACACGCTGTCCCAGACAAACACGATCCCATGGTAGTCTTACAATAAAACACTACCGAGCTCCGGTGGGGAACCATCATCGAGGATATCGAAGTCCTTGCACAGGGTATACCCTTAAGAAGGAGCTTCCTCTCCTCGAACAAATCAATCAGTGGCTTGGTGTACTAGGAGATACATGTGGAATGGAGGTAGCGAGCCTGTCAAACCACAGAATACTTCGCACGTATGCATGACTGATTTGGGATGATTCCAAGGAAGCAACATTGACTTTCTCGAATCCACGGCGGCAACTTACACCAAGTACCGTGAATTAGAGGAAGTCACTTCTTACATCCGAACATATGCTTCATGAGCTAGCATGAATAAATGCTTTAAAAAGTTTCCAACACTAGCTTAATGTTTAACAAAATTATGGAGAAGACAAGGATGTTGTCGATGGGCTCAACAACAATTCATCCAGATTCCCATGGAGATGGAATTCCACAACTATGTGAACAAGGTGATAGTATTGGTCAGACCCAAAAGATATAATGGTGTATGCTCGAGGAAAATCCACGAGTAAGACAACATTACGAACATCGTTGGTTCTGATTTGATTTGAGAATAGCCCACACTCAGATCAAAGTTTTCGCAATACGATAGCTCCAACAACTGGTTTCGAGGATCAATTGATGAAGATATCATCTTTCTTCATCACACGCACACAAAAAGATATCCCTTAACATGAGCTAAGTCGGACAAGCTTTTATCTTCCAACTCTCCCAGTTGTTGTTTAGCCTAACCAACTAGCTCAGGGGTATGCAACACAGATTCTTGGAGAAGGGGTGGTTTATATGAAACCAACTTGATCACGAACTCAACATAGCGGTCAGGTGACAACCTGGTGATACCTCCGAGAAGATATTCGGAAAATCACGAACCACCGATATGTTACTAAGCTCGAGAACAATCTTGCTTCCAGAGCAAGATGATATGATCAAATAAGCAAGGGACTGAATAATCCTAACTCCTTGATCGAGGAGTGCACCAGAATAAAGACTAGGTAGCACGATCAATCCTAGGATGATGATTCAATAATCAGCATGCTAATAATGAAGTTGTTGTCCGTTTAACTACCAAGCAACGGAGTTGCCAGCAGTATTGATTTCACACACCACGATTCACTTGTCGGGATTCCGGTTACAATAACATGGAAACCGAGGAATGAACAATGATGGCGAGGAGTATTGCTACATAAAGAATTCATAGGATGGTGTGCAATTTCCATGACATTCTCGATATAAAGATGGTATTACTCCAAGGTAGAACAGAACAAAAGCATGGATTAGTATTTGATCTGCGAGGTACGACTGCTTTGACCCAATCCTGGAAATGGACAAGGTACTGGAGTTCGTTTCTCCTAGTCATTCTGGAATAGAATGGCTTGACGGACCACAAGAATAATAGGCACCGATGAACGAATGCACACATACTCTTGACTATCAATTGACAGACGAGGGTCAGGACACAACTAAAGAAGACAACTCAAAGGAACATATGATTTTCTGAGTTGTGGATGCATAGATTAGTATGTCGAACCAAGTTCAACATGTTTCTTCCAGATAACCCATGCAAAAAGGTAGAACTGGCAGAGTCACAATATAACATGGAGAACTCTTCGAGGGCACTCTTGTTGTGATCTTTTGGTTCAACAAACTTCTGCCATAAGTGGCTCATAGTATTTGGAAGAAGGAAATACCACGGACCTCGAGGACTAATGCAAAGGTTACTAATTTCCTAAAGGAACTAGCAAACACTATCAACATGAAGTAAGTAGGGTGAATCTCGGGTTCAGAACCGAGGAGTAGAATACCTACTACTAAGTGGCATCACGGGATGCTTTCGAGAATGATGGCCAGAATCATCACACTGGGACACAAATCATGGCTGGTTTACTAGATGATCCCCTAAGACACCTAGGGTCATAATAATAATTCCAACATATATGTCGAGGCAATAGAATACCTCAACTCAGCATTTAGTATGATTAACCTGGCCCAAAGGAACATCAAAACCAGAGGGAAAGGATTTGCAAGTGCATCAGATTGTTTAGAAACCTGGGATGACTCGGACAGCATAACGGCTGTAAATGCTCAAAAAGTTTGGAGACATGCTACAAAAATAATGACATAGCCACTCCGAAGCACAATATCAAGGTTTCGAGATCAACAGTTATGAACATACGGAAGTAGTAAAAACTGAGCTGAGATTTGAAACTAGCAATTCTATAAGTCTATGGATTAGTAACACGTCATCCTGATAGGTAGATGAGAAGGCCTAGTTCTTAATCCCCGTAGAAGAGAAGAGGTTGACTCAGATCAGAAGGGCATAAGGTATAAGGAGTAAAAAGAGCCTTACGTTCCATCCCACAATCAATTCCCTTACATAACTAAAGCATTTCTAGACACAACTTCGACCAGTTGGCTTGGTAATCCTACAGGCAGTCAAGCTCTGATACCAACGCTGTCAGGACCCCGACTCAATGTCACATCGATCTAGCCTGTAACACCTCATATCACTTTGCGGCCTCACGCACGGTATTCCCACGGGTGTCGCCTTACCTTTGCCCGGGACCGTTTGCGCCTTTTGGCACACGTATATGATAGTGTCGCTAGCATCCATATGATAAGGAGCCCGAGCTGACATGGCTAGTCGTAAACCCAAAGTGGCACAGACTTACAGGGACAGGCATCCATGACCCAGCATCGAACGTGTCGGTCATCAGCGAGTAAGTTCTGGGCTGTAGCACTGGGCTAGCAGGACTCCGGTACTCAACGCGTGACATTTCCCTGAAGGGACAGACACAGGAACGAAGAAGGACACATGCCGGCCAGCCTAAGTGTTCCGGAGCAGTAGCAAGCTACCATGGCTCAGTGGAGACACTAGGAGACATTTCCCGGTAAGAGAGGCTACTAAATATAAACAACTAGATAGTCAGATCCCGCACATACCAAGCATTTCAATAACATACACACAATATGCTCGATATGTGCAAATACAACATGGCATCACATCATGACTCTACGACTCATGTATTTATTCATTAGGCTCCGAGGAGCGAGATATTACAATCATGGGTCTCACGACCCAACATTCAGAGCATACAAGTCAAAGCACAAGCGGACGCTAGTATATCTGAGTACAGACATCTACAAATGAAAAAGGCTTAGAAGCCTGACTATCTACCAGATCCTGCCGAGGGCACAAGATCATAGCTGAGGTATCAAGCTAAACGTCGAAGTCCACGCGGAACTACTAGCGAGACCGAGGTCTCTCTGCAAAAAACATAAAATAGGCAAACGTGAGTACAAATGTACCCAACAAGACTTACATCAGAACTAACTACATATGCATCATTATCAATAAAGGGGATGGTGGGGTTTAACTGCAGCAAGCCAGCTTTGACTCGGTGGCTATCCTGAACTACGACTGCAAGTAACTCTTTTGAGGTGGCGCACACGAGTCCACATATTCACCATATCAATACACCACTATGGATCCGCTCCCGTCTCCCTACGAGAACGCCATCCATAGCACTCATGCTTATCTTGCGTATTTTAGAGTATCCACTTTCACTTGTCTATGAACTGATATAGGCAACCCAGAAGTCCTTTTCCGCGGACACGGCTATTCGAATAGATGATGTTAACCCTGCAGGGGTGTACTTCTTCACACACGCTCTCACCACTTACCGCCGTTTACACGACATGTACTCGGCAACCTTCAAGCGGAAGCCCAACGTGGGTGTCGGCCACGACCTACCTAAACACTCAAGTCCCTAGTCCAGGTTTATCGCCTATTTGGGTTCCATCCATGAGGAGATCCGGCCGAAGTTTCGCTCACAGCCCCAAACGATGTGAACAGGGTTCCGTGACACCAATCGGGCGCCCGGTTTACCCGGCCACGTGCCTACCGCATCACAGCCCACCCCTACAGTCAGCGCTGCGCACGGCCTCCAGCATACTACAAACACCAGAAACTACTTGCAACTCCTGGACAGAGGACAAGGGTGATTAAGAAGCCGAGAGGGTCCATTGGTTTCGGGCCCAATGCGTGGTAGTAGCTGAATCATGGATCACAAACACAGAACTCAGTTCCTGAGGATGGCTGCAATGAGACAACCCACCATGTACTCCTACATGGCCTCTCACCGCTACCTTTACCAAATCGTGTTCACACACTTAGCTCACACACAGTAGGACATGTTCACGCACCTCTGATTCATCCTCGATGAATCAGACCCGACTCAACTCTAAGAAGTAGCAAGCATGACAAACAAGCATGAATGAGTAGGCACAACAGGGCTCAAACAACTCCTACTCATGCTAGTGGGTTTCATCTATTTACTGTGGCAATGACAGGTCATGCAGAGGATAAAGGGGTTCAACTACCGCAGCAAATAACAGTTGAATCGTTGTTGTCCTAATGCAGTAAACGAGAGCAGGAGCGAGAGAGTGGGATTGTATCGGAATGAACAAGGGGGTTTTGCTTGCCTGGCACTTCTGAAGATAACATTGAGTCTTCATCAGTGTCAACGATCACATCATCGGTACAGCGTCTACCGAGGGGGAACAACACCGGCAAACATAGAAGAAACATGATCAATGCAGTGCACAATATGATGCATGCTATGACATGGCAACATGCTGGTGTTTTGAGCTAATGCAGCTAGCAACAAAGTTAAATGAAGTTGGTTTGAATCCAAGATTCAAATTCAAACTCCATATGTGATTATTCAAATGCCCTTTATATGATTTGTGCTAAACAGCAGCTATAAGTTGTTCTAACATGCATGGAAATGGTACAGAAGGATTCCTTGAATTTTTCTGATAATTTTTCATATATAAATTATTTCATTTGGAGTTACGGTTGAATTTCTATGAATTTTAGAAGTTTTGATTATATTCTGGAATTTCCTGAATTATTTTAAACCCAGAAAACAATTACTGCGTCAGCTCTAGGTCATGCTGATGTCAGCAGGTCAACTAGGCGGGTCCAGGTCAAACCTGACCAGTGGGGTCCACTGGTCAGTGACTGGGGCTGGTTAGTGTCAATGGCAGGTGGGGCCGGGTCAACAGACACGTCAGCAGGTCAATACTGACGTGTGGGGTCGGTCAACGTCCATGTCAGCGTGGTCAAAGCTGACGGGTGGGGCCCATGTGGTTAGTTAAACTAAACAGAAAATAAACTAAGATTAATTAAGGCGTGGGGCCCAGTGCCAGTGACACGGTGCGGTGATTAGTGGCTAATTAAGCCAGCCACGTCAGCAAGTGACGCCGGCGACCACGGCGACGGCGAGACCTCACCGGAGTTGCTCGGGATGGTGCTACAGGGCACCGTTTTGCTCGGGGTTTGCGGCTACAGCGAGCTGGAAGACTCGCGCATCTAGTGGTGGTGGCGGCAGCAGCTGCGGTGGTCGGGATCGACGGCGGCGACCAAATCGGCGGTGGCCGGAGTTCGGGTGCAGGCGGTGCGAGGTTACGGAGCGCTAGCGGGCTGGCTGAGGGGCTATGCGGACTCCTGGGGCAGCTAGGAGCACGCTAGGCTCGTCGGACTGGCCGCAACAGCACGTTAGTGCCATGCCCGGCGTCCATGGCGGACGGCGGCGCTCGGTACGGTGGCTAGCACGGCTACTGCACGGGGAACCAACGGGGAGAGAGGGGAAACGTAGGAGAGCTCACGGAGGGGCTAGCGGAGCAGACGACGAAGTCGGGGAAGCTCTGGACGCGCCGAATCGGTGGAGTCGATCTCCGGGCACCGGAGGTGAAGACGACGATGCTCCGGTCGGCTGGGGCCTCTTCTGGTCGCGTGCGTCGAGTGTGTTGCTCCACGGGGTCGTGGCGGAGCTCGGGTACGCAGAGAGGGAGCGAGGGAGTGGCTGTGGCCGCGGTGGTTGCGAGCGGCGGCGGCGGCGGCTCTCGGTGGGGAGAACAGAGGAGGGGAACGAGGGAGAGGGAGAGAGCGAGGGGGTCCAGGGGGTCGGGGCGGCGCCGGGGAGAAGACGCGAGGCGTCGCGGTGGCCAGGCGACGCAGGCAGGCAGCCTGGTGGCGTGGCGCCCGCGCGCGCGCCGGCGTGCTCCTCTCTGCCTGCCTGGTGAGAGGAAGCAGGTGGCTGACACGGGCCAGCACAGTGCTGGGCCGGCCAGTGGGCTGCCAGGTGGGCTGGCCGCGCAGGTAAGTGGCCCTGGTGAGTAATGTTCTTTTTTAATTTTTCTGTTCTGTTTCCCTTTTTATTTTATTTTGCCACTGTTTTCAAATTCAAAATAATTTCAAACAGTGCCAAAACATTCTGAAATATTTTATGTTACCTCTCTGGACTATTCCAAAAGTACATAAAACATTTCAAAGCATTTGAAAATATATTCATTATATATTATGAATATATCCCCAAATTCAAATAGACTATTGATTTAAATTCAGAGACCAAATAATTCCTTAAAAATATTCCAGAATTTTGGTTTGATATATAACTCTTGCCAAAATTCACAAAACTATTTTTAGGGCATTTTGGATTCACAGAATGAAATTTAAAGGGTGCTTGCCCTTCTTTTAATTAGATTTTGAGGTTTCAACAATCCTCAATTCAAGTTTCAGAAATTTAGACATGATGCAACACTCTAATGCATGCACTAGGCATTGCTAGAACTAGGGATGTGACATTAAGCATCGCTACGGATGAGAAAATCTCATCGTAGTCAACTCCTTGAACTTGTGAAAAACTCTTCGCCACAAGTTGAGCTTCATAGACGATGACATTACCGTACACGTCCGTCTTCTTCTTAAAGATCCATTTATCTCAATGGCTTGCCGATCATCGGGCAAGTCCACCAAAGTACATGCTTTGTTCTGATACATGGATCCTATCTCGGATTTCATGGCTTCTAACCATTTGTCGGAATATGGGCCCACCATCGCTTCTCCATAGCTCGTAGGTTTATTGTTGTCTAGCAACATGACCTTCAAGATAGGATTACTGTACCACTCTGAAGTAGTACGCATCCTTGTCACCCTACGAGGTACGGTAGTGACTTGATCCAAAACTTCATGATCACTATCATAAGCTTCTATTTCAATTGGTGTAGGCGCCACAGGAACACCTTCCTGTGCCCTGCTACACACTAGTTGAAGTGATGGTTCAATAACCTCATCAAGTCTCTACCATCCCCCCCCCCCCCTCAACTCTTTCGAGAGAAACTTTTCCTCGAGAAAGGACCCGATTCAAGAAACAATCCCTATTGCTTTCGGATCTGAATTAGGAGGTATACCCAACTGTGTGGGTGTCCTATGAAGATGCATTTTATCTGCTTTGGGTTCGAGCTTATCAACCTGAAACTTTTCACATAAGCGTCGCAGCCCCAAACTTTTAAGAAATGGCAACTTAGGTTTCTCCAAACCATAGTTCAAACGGTGTCGTCTCAACGGAATTACGTGGTGCCCTATAAAGTGAGTGTGATTGTCTCTAATGCCTAACCCATGAATGATAGTGGTAATTCGATAAGAGACATCATGGTACGTACCATATCCAATAGGGTGCAACTATGATGTTCGGACACACCATCACACTATGGTGTTCCAGGCGGTATTAATTGTGAAACAATTTCCACAATGTCTTAATTGCGTGCCAAAGCTCGTAACTCAGATACTCATCTCTATGATCATATCATTGACATTTTATCCTCTTGTCACGATGATCTTCAACTTCACTCTGAAATTACTTGAACCATTCAATAATTCAGACTTGTGTTTCATCAAGTAAATATACTCAGTATCTACTCAAATCATCCGTGAAGTAAGAACATGACGATATCCACTGCATGCCTCAGCACTCATTGGACTGCACACATCAAAATGTATTACTTCCAACAAGTTGCTTTCTTGTTCCTTTTTACTGAAAACGAGGCTTTCAGTCATCTTGCCCATGTGGTATGATTTGCATGTCTCAAGTGATTCAAAATCAAGTGAGTCCAAAATGGTCCATTTGCACGGAGTTTCTTCATGCATATACACCAATAGACATGGTTCGCATGTCTCAAACTTTTTAAAAATGAGTGAGTCCAAAGATCCATCAACATGGAGCTTCTTCATGCGTTTTATACCAATATGACTTACATGGCAGTGCCACAAGTAGGTGGTACTATCATTACTATCTTATATATTTTGGCATGAACATGTGTATCACTACGACCGAGATTCAATAAACCATTCATTTTGGGTGCAAGAACATTGAAAGTATTATTTGAATAAACAGAGTAACCATTATTCTCCTTAAATGAATAACTGTATTGCGATTGACATAATCCAATCATGTCTATGCTCAACGCAAACACCAAACTCGATGGTAGAGGGAGCGTGCGATGCTTGATCACATCAAGATTGGAAAACACTTCCAACACATATGGTCATCTCACCTTTAGCTAGTCTCTGTTTATTCCGTAGCCTTTTATTTCGAGTTACTAACACTTAGCAACCGAACCGGTATCTAATACCCTGGTGCTACTAGGAGTACTAGTAAAGTACACATTAACATAATGTATATCCAATATACTTCTATCGACCTTGTCAGCCTTCTCATCTACCAAGTATCTAGGGTGATTCTGCTCCAGTGGAGGTTCCCCTTATTACAGAAGCACTTAGTCTCGGGTTTGGGTTCAACCTTGGGTTTCTTCACTAGAGCAGCAGCTGATTTGCCGTTTCATGAAGTGTCCCTTCTTGCCCTTGCCCTTTTTGAAACTAGTGGTTTTACTAACCATCAACAATCGATGCTCCTTCTTGGTTTCTACTTTCGCGGTGTCAAACATCGTGAATATCTCAAGGATCATCATATCTATCCCTGATATGTTATAGTTCATCATGAAGCTCTAGCAGCTTGGCGGCAATGACTTTGGAGAAACATCACTATCTCATCTGGAAGATCAACTTCCACTCGATTCAAGTGATTGTTGTACTCAGACAATCTGAGCACAAGCTCAATGATTGAGCCATTTCTCCCTTAGTATGCAGGCTAAGGGACTCGTCAGAGGTATTATACCTCTTGACGTGGGCACGAGCCTGAAATCCCAATTTCAGCCCTCGAAACATCTCATATGTTTCGTGACGTTTCGAAATCGTCTTTGGTGCCTCAACTCTAAACTGTTTAACATCACTGAACTATCACGTAGTTATCAAAACGTGCATGTTAGATGTTCGCAACATCCACAAACGATGTTCGAGGTTCAGCACACTGAGCAGTGTATTAAGGACATAAGCCTTCTACGAAGCAACGAGGACAATCCTCAGTTTACGGACCCAGTCCGCATAATTGCTACTATCAACTTTCAACTAAATTTTCTCTAGGAACATATCTAAAACAGTAGGACTAAAGCGCGAGCTATGACATAATTTGCAAGAATCTTTTGACTATGTTCAGGATAATTAAGTTCATCTTATGAACTCCCACTCAGATAGACATCCCTCTAGTCATCTAAGTGATTACATGATCCGAGTCAACTAGGCCGTGTCTGATCATCACGTGAGACGGACTAATCATCATCGTGAACATCTTTATGTTGATCGTATCCACTATACGACTCATGCTCGACCTTTCGGTCTCTTGTGTTCCGAGGCCATATCTGTACATGCTAGGCTCGTCGAGTCAACCTAAGTGTTTCGCGTGTGTAAATCTGGCTTACACCCATTGTATGTGAACGTTAGAATCTATCACACCCGATAATCACGTGGTGCTTCGAAACGACGAACTTTCGCAACGGTGCACAATTAGGGGAAACACTTTCTTGAAATTTTAATGAGGGATCATCTTATTTACTACCGTCGTTCTAAGCAAATAAGATGTATAAACATGATAAACATCACATGCAATCAAATAGTGACATGATATGGCCAATATCATTTTGCTCCTTTTGATCTCCATCTTCGGGGTTCCATGATCATCATCGTCACCGGCATGACACCATGATCTCCATCATCATGATCTCCATCATCGTGTCTCCATGAAGTTGTCTCGCCAACTTATTACTTCTACTACTATGGCTACCGGTTAGCAATAAAGTAAAGTAATTACATGGCGTTTTTCAATGACACGCAGGTCATACAATAAATAAAGACAACTCCTATGGCTCCTGCCGGTTGTCATACTCGTCGACATGCAAGTCGTGATTCCTATTACAAGAACATGATCAATCTCATACATCACATATCATTCATCACATTCTTCTTGGCCATATCACATCACATAGCATACCCTGAAAAAACAAGTTAGACGTCCTCTAATTGTTGTTTACATGTTTTACGTGGCTGCTATGGGTTTCTAGCAAGAACGTTTCTTACCTATGCAAAGACCACAACGTGATATGTCGATTGCTATTTACCCTTCATAAGGACCCTTTTCATCGAATCCGATCCGACTAAAGTGGGAGAGACTGGCACCCGCTAGCCACCTTATGCAACAAGTGCATGTCAGTCGGTGGAACCGGTCTCACGTAAGAGTACGTGTAAGGTCGGTCCGGGCCGCTTCATCCCACGATGCCGCCGAATCAAGATAAGACTAGTAACGGTAAGCATATTGAACAAAATCAACGCCCACAACTACTTTGTGTTCTACTCGTTCATAGAATCTACGCAATAGACCTAGCTCTGATACCACTGTTGTGGAACGTAGCAGAAATTCAAAATTTTCCTACGAGTCACCAAGATCTATTTATGGAGAGACTAGCAACAAGGGGAAGGAGAGTGCATCTACATACCCTTGTAGATCGCCAAGCGGAAGCGTTCAAGAGAACGGGGTTGAAGGAGTCGTACTCGTCGTGATCCAAATCACCGGAGATCCTAGTGCCGAACGGACGGCACCTCCGCATTCAACACACGTACAGCCCAGTGACGTCTCCCATGCCTTGATCCAGCAAGGAGAGAGGGAGAGGTTGAGGAAGACTCCATCCAGCAGCAGCACAATGGCGTGGTGGTGATGGAGGAGCATGGCAATCCTATAGGGCTTCGCCAAGCACCGCGGGAGAGGAGGAGAAAGAGAGGTAGGGCTGCGCCAGGGAGAGGTGGAAACTCTTGTGTCTGCAGCCCCAAATACCTCAAGTATATATAGGGGAGAGGGAGGGGGTGCGCCCCCTCTAGGGTTCCCACCCCAAGGGGTGCGGCAGCCCCAAACCCATCTAGGGTGGCGGCCAAGGGGGGAAGAGGGGGAAACTTGCCCCCCAAGCAAGGTGGGGCGCCCCCTCCCCAAACCCTAGGCGCCTTGGGCCCTTGTGGGGGGGAGGCGCACCAGCCCACCTGGGGCTGGTCCCCTCCCACACTTGGCCCATGCAGCCCTCTGGGGCCGGTGGCCCCATTTGGTGGACACCCGGGACCCTCCCGGTGGTCTCGGTACATTACCGATAAAACCCAAAACTTTCCCGGTGACCAAAACAAGACTTCCCATATATAAATCTTTACCTCCGGACCATTCCGGAACTCCTCGTGACATCCGGGATCTCATCCGGGACACCGAACAACATTCGGTAACCACGTATATCTGTACCCTATAAGCCTAGCGTCATCAAACCTTAAGTGTGTAGACCCTACGGGTTCGGGAACCATGCAGACATGACCGAGACGTTCTCCGGTCAATAACCAACAGCGGGATCTGGATACCCATGTTGGCTCCCACATGTTCCACGATGATCTCATCGGATGAACCACGATGTCAAGGACTCAATCGATCTCGTATTCAATTCCCTTTGTCTAGCGGTATTGTACTTCCCCGAGATTCGATCGTCGGTATCCCGATACCTTGTTCAATCTTGTTACCGGCAAGTCTCTTTACTCGTTCCGTAACACATCATCCCGTGATCAACCCCTTGGTCACATTGTGCACATTATGATGATGTCCTATCGAGTGGGCCCAGAGATACCTCTCCATCACACGGAGTGACAAATCCTAGTCTCGATTCGTGCCAACCCAACAGACACTTTCGGAGATACCCATAGTGTACCTTTATAGCCACCCAGTTACATTGTCACGTTTGGTACACCCAAAGCATTCCTACGGTATCCGGGAGTTGCACAATCTCATGGTCTAAGGAAAAGATACTTGACATTAGAAAAGCTTTAGCATACGAACTACACGATCTTTGTGCTAGGCTTAGGATTGGGTCTTGTCCATCACATCATTCTCCTAATGATGTGATCCCGATATCAATAACATCCAATGTCCATGGTCAGGAAACCGTAATCATCTATTGATCAATGAGCTAGTCAACTAGAGGCTTACTAGGGACATGGTGTTGTCTATGTACCCACACATGTATCTGAGTTTCCTATCAATACAATTATAGCATGGATAATAAACGATTATCATGAACAAGGAAATATAATAATAACTAATTTATTATTGCCTCTAGGGCATATTTCCAACAGTTACACCGCCGGAGGCATTCATATAGAGTCATATTTTGTTCTAGTCTTGAGTTGTAAATCAATAAAAGTGTGATGATCTTCATTATTAGAGCATTGTCCCAGTGAGGAAAGGATGATGGAGACTATGATTTCCCCACAAGTCGGGATGAGACTTCAGACTTTACAAAAAAAAAGAGAAAGGCCAAAAAAAAGAAGAAAGGCCAAAGAAAAAAAGAAAAAAGGGAAAAAAGAAAAAAGGGAATAAAAGAAAAAATGAGAGAAAAAGAGAGAAGGGACAATGCTACTATCCTTTTACCACACTTGTGCTTCAAAGTAGCACCATGATCTTCATGATAGAGAGTCTCCTATGTTGTCACTTTCATATACTAGTGGGAATTTTTCATTATAGAACTTGGCTTGTATATTCCAATGATGGGCTTCCTCAAAATGCCCTAGGTCTTTGTGAGCAAGCGAGTTGGATGCACACCCACTTAGTTTCTTTTGTTGAGCTTTCATACATTTATAGCTCTAGTGCATCCGTTGCATGGCAATCCCTACGCACTCACATTGATATCTATTAATGGGCATCTCCATAGCCCGTTGATACGCCTAGTTGATGTGAGACTATCTTCTCTTTTTTTGTCTTCTCCACAACCACCATTCTATTCCACATATAGTGCTATTTCCATGGCTCACGCTCATGTATTGCATGAAAGTTGAAAAAGTTTGAGATTGTTAAAGTATGAAACAATTGCTTGGCTTGTCATCGGGGTTGTGCATGATTAAATACTTTGTGTGATGAAGATAGAGCAACAGCCAGACTATATGATTTTGTAGGGATAACTTCTTTAGCCATGTTATTGTGAGAAGACATGATTGCTTTGATTAGTATGCTTGAAGTATTATTATTTCTTATGTCAATATGAACTTTTATTTTGAATCATTTGGATCTGAACATTCATGCCACAATAAAGAAAATTACATTGAGAATTATGCTAGGTAGCATTCCACATCAAAAATTCTGTTTTTATCATTTACCTACTCGAGGACAAGCAGGAATTAAGCTTGGGGATGCTTGATATGTCTCCAACGTATCTATAATTGTTATTGTTCCATGCTATTATATTACCCCTTTTGGATGTTTATGGGCTTTATTTTACATATTTATATCATTTTTGGGACTAACCTACTAACCGGAGGCCCAGCCCGTATTGCTGTTTTTTTTGCCCATTTCAGTATTTCGAAGAAAAGGAACATCAAATGGAGTCCAAATGGAATGAAACCTTCGGGAGCGTGATTTTTGGAACGAACGTGATCCAAAGAACTAGGAGTGCAAGTCAAGAAGCAAGGAGATAGGAGGGCGCGCCCACCCGTCCTGGGCGCGCCCCCTGTCTCCTGGGCCCCTCGAGCGGCCACCTACATACTCCTTCCTCCTATATATACCTACGTACCCCAAAAAATCCAGGGAGCCAATGAAAAACAATTTCCACCGCCGTAACCTTCTGTATCCGTGAGATCCCATCTTGGAGCCTTCGTCGACGCTCCACCGGAGGGGGAATCGACCACGGAGGGCTTCTACATCAACACCATAGCCTCTCCGATGAGTTGTGAGTAGTTTACCACAGACCTCGGGGTCCATAGTTATTAGCTAGATGGCTTCTTCTCTCTTTTTGGATCTCAATGAAATGTTCTCCCCCTCTCTTGTGGAGATCTATTCGATGTAAACTCTTTTTGTAGTGTGTTTGTCGAGATCCGATGAATTGTGGGTTTATGATCAAGTTTATCTATGAGAAATATTTGAATCTTCTCTGAATTCTTTTATGTATGATTGAGTTATCTTTGCAAGTCTCTTCGAATTATCAGTTTGGTTTGGCCTACTAGATTGATCTTTCTTGCCATGGGAGAAGTGCTTAGCTTTGGGTTCAATCTTGCGGTGTCCTTTCCCAGTGACAGAAAGGGTTCCAAGGGACGTATTGTATTGTTGCCATCAAGGATAAAAAGATGGGGTTTATATCATATTACTTGAGTTTATCCCTCTACATCATGTCATCTTTCTTAATGCGTTACTCTGTTCTTATGAACTTAATACTCTAGATGCATGCTGGATAGCGGTCGATGTGTGGAGTAATAGTAGTAGATGCAAGCAGGAGTCGGTCTACTTGTCGCGGACGTAATGCCTATATACATGATCATGCCTAGATAATCTCATAATTATTCGCTTTTCTATCAATTGCTCGACAGTAATTTGTTCACCCACCGTAATACTTATGCTATCTTGAGAGAAGCCACTAGTGAAACCTATGGCCCCCGGGTCTATCCTTTATCATATAAGCTTTCAATCTACTTTTATTTGCATCTTTACTTTTTGCATCTATATTGTAAAATACCAAAAATATATTTATCTTATCATACTATCTCTATCAGATCTCACTTTCGCAAGTGGCCGTGAAGGGATTGACAACCCCTTTATTGCGTTGGTTGCGAGTTCTTTATTTGTTTGTGTAGGTGCATGGGACTTTTGAGGAGCCTCCCACTGGATTGATACCTTGGTTCTCAAAAACGGAGGCAAATACTTACGCTACTATTGCTGCATCACCCTTTCCTCTTCAAGGAAAACCAACGCAAGCTCAAGACGTAGCAGTCACCATCTCATAGAAGCCTTTCCAGAGCATGCTCTCTGGCTGCCCTGCGTTGGAAAGCCTTGAGCTGAAGGAAAACATGGGCATTGGTGGCCTCTACATGAGCTCCAAAACTCTTAAGAGTTTAGGCTTTTGCTCTAACTCAATGGATGGAGGTGTCTTTTTGCAATAGTTAGTCACTAAGGAAGCCTCGTCCCTTGAGAGATTGCTACCACTTAATCCAAAGGGTGGCACAGCGAGCATACAAATAATGAGGGCACCTAAACTGGAGGTATTGGGTATGCTGTCTGAAGACACATATGAATTCCACCTTGGGGATTCAGTTTTTCAGGTAGCAGCAACCTTCATCAGTTGCGTTCGGCATTATTATGTGTATGCTATTATTCTTATATTTGCAATTTGTTCCGCAAAAAATGATTGCTGTCAGTTTGGCAACCAAAATGCACACCTTGAGGGTTTTGGTTCTCAGCTCTGCTGGCCCTAATCTGGATGTAGTCACTAATTTTCTCAAGTGCTTCCCTTGCTTGGAGAGGTTATATGCCATTGTGAGTATAAAGCATAGTTGCTTGCTTTAAATGTCACTATAAACATTTGATTGACGTGTAATCTAGCCAACTATTGTATTGCTAACCTATTGGCAATTTCTTTTGTATTGTTTTCTCTCTGTCTCCAGTTCCAGACACCCTTGTTAAACATATTGTTGTGGTCTTGTACCACACGTATCATATATCATGTGATAGTTACATATTGTTAGAATAGTTAGAGATAGATATTGTTTAAATCTCTCTCTCTCTCTATCTCTTCTCCATATCCCATGTAAATCTCTTCTCTGGTTGTACCTTGGCGTACACTTATATAACCATACAAGGACTCCCTCGACGGATCAACATAACCCCAACGCAGCTCCCTTCGTGGAGTAGAAACGCTTAAGCATTGTTGACATGGTATACAGAGCAGACCTTTTCCAAACACATCTAGCTATCCTCCATTAGAACTCCCAGCCGCATCTTCCATTGATCTTCTCAACTGCCTTCTTCCTAGCCAGCCATGTCATCCTCCAGCTCCACCACAAACTCAGGCCTCAACAACAACACTTCTGAACCCCTCACCTGAATGAACTATGTTCTGTGGCGAGCGCAAGCTCGGTCTCAGATCATGGGCGCCGGGCTATTTGGGTATCTCGACAAAAACCATTGAAGAACCTCCAAAAACCATCACGACCAAAGACAAAGAAGGCAAGGATCAGATCTTGCCGAACCCCGCCTATACCCCCTGGCTCATCCAGGATCAACAAATAGTAGCTTACCTCCTTAGGAATCTCTCCAAGGAAGCACTGGTTCAGGTTGCATTGATGGAAACATCACATGCGATCTGGAGCGCGCTCGGGAACATGTTCTCCGCCATGTCTCTCTCGTGTGCCAACAACATCAGGGCCGCCCTCACCAACGCCTAGAAGGGCTCCCAGTCAGCGGCTGTCTACTTCGGCCACATGCGCGCACTCTCCGACAAACTCGCTGTGGCGGGCAAACCCATCAATGATGGCGAGCTGATCTGCTTCATTGTTGCGGGCCTGGACATGGAGTACCAGGCTATCGTCTCTGCGTTGGATGTCTCCCCCGTCCCAGTTACTGTAGATCAACTCTTCTCTCTTGTGTCTAACTATGACCAGAGGGAAGGGTGGCGGCGACTACCACAACTAGCAAAAGGGCGGTGGTGGTGGCAGCGGATCACGCAACGGCGGAGGCCACTATGGTGGCGGCGCT
This sequence comes from Triticum timopheevii, assembly GCA_963921465.1. Lineage (NCBI taxonomy): Eukaryota > Viridiplantae > Streptophyta > Magnoliopsida > Poales > Poaceae > Triticum > Triticum timopheevii. Next base: position 383,050,315 of record OY997262.1, on the reverse strand, counting down.
TACAACGACAACCCTAGCGGCGGCGGCCATGGCCCTGGTGGCGGTGGCTATGGATCTGGTGGTGGCGGCTACCACCAGAACATCCATAGTGGAGGCTAGAATGGTGGTGGTGGCTACCAAAACCAAGGCAACTCCAATATAGGCAACTTCAACAAAAATAACAGGAGTCGTCCCCCCTTTCAAGGCTATGATGGCTATGAGGGGAGATGCCAAATCTATAAGAAAACAAATCATTTAGCAAAAGATTGTGATTGGTGTTATGCAGATAACACCTCCCAAAAGAAAAAAGTTGCAGCTACAGCTGATACATCATATGGTGTTGACACAAACTGGTACATGGACACGGGTGCCACAAATCACATCACCGAAGAGTTGGAAAAACTAACGATGCATGAGAAGTATCATGGCCATGATCAAGTCTACACCGCCGCAAATGGTCCAGGTATGGAAATAATTCATGTTGCTCAATCAATTATCAAAACCCCACACAAAAACCTAGTCCTTAATGAAATCTTGCATGCTCCAAATGCTTTAAAAAATCTTCTTTTCGTTCATCGCATTGCCCTTGACAATAATGTGTTTCTAGAATTTCACCCTTATTTCTTTTTTATCAAGGATTAGGTCACGAAGAAGATTCTCCATAGGGGCTTTTGTGCGGACGGACTCTATTCGTTGCTTCCCAAGTATTGCAAGTTCAACAAACAAGTGTCTGGTGCCATCAAGCTTTCTGCTGAAAGGTGGCACAGTCGTTTAGGGCATCCATCATTTTCTAATATTCATCAAACTCTTAGTAGAAATAAACTCCCAGTTGTTGGTGAGAGAAATTCAGAAACTATTTCTGATTCATGTCAACGAGCAAAAAGTCATCAGTTACCATATCCTGTTTCTTCTAGTGTGTCTACCAAGACTTTACAACTTATCATTTCTGATGTTTGGGGTCCAGCACCCATTTCTGTTGCTAGACATTCTTACTATGTTAGCTTTGTCGATGACTATAGAAAATATACTTGGATATATCTTCTCAAAAAACATTCCGATGTGCTTCAAGCTTTTCATAACTTTCAAGCACTTGTTGAACGTAAATTTGGTAGTAAAATCATTTCCATGCAATCAGACTAGGGTGGCAAATACGAGAAGCTAAATTCCTTTTTTCAGCAAATAGGCATTTCTCGTCATGTATCATGTCCTCATGCACATCAACAGAATGGTTCTGCCGAACGCAAACACGGACACATCGTTGAAGTAGGATTATCCCTTCTCGCTTCAGCCTCTATGCCACTCAAATTTTGGGATGAAGCTTTTCTTACTACTGTTCATCTCATAAACATGTGGCCCAGACGTGTCATCCATAATGAAACTCCCACCGAACATCTTTTGCACATCACCCCTGACTATACTACACTTCGTGTTTTTGGTTGTGCATGTTGGCCTAATCTTCGTCCTTACAATCCTCGCAAACTCATGTTTCGCTCTAAGCAATGTGTGCTCCTTGGCTATAGTGCACAACACAAAGGCGTCAAGTGTCTTGATGTCTCGACGAGTCATGTTTACATATCTCGCGATGTTGTGTTTGATGAAAATCAGTTTCCAATCGAAAAACTTCATCCAAATGATGGTGCTCTCTTTAGACAAGAAATTCTTCTTCTACCATCCAACTTGTCCAATCCTATCTCTGGTGGTGATGATAATTGTATTGATCCAACTATTATGACTAATTCTCCTAATCTCTCAACTGAGCATGTTTTTGTAGAAAAAACAGGGAAGAAATTGATGCAACAATGGCTGAAAACAGTACACAATTTCATGTACCACAACGTCCTCTTGTGGTCATGGAAAACCTGGCGCAATCCCCCTCGGGATCAACACGCCTGACCGCTACAGGCCCGACTGCATCCCCTCCAGGATTTTCGTCCAGCCGGGTGGGCCGCACCACCGAGTTGCCCGCGCCCGACCCGCGCCAACCCGCGTCGGCCACACGGACGCCTGGTTTCGCGGACGCAACCATCCAATCGGTGCTTGGGAACAGGCTGACAGGACGCTATGCGCCGGTGCCACGTGTGTATGCCAGGTGGGCTCCATGCTTGTCATCACCAGATGCAGCGGGGTTCGATCCCTCTCAGGCTATCACACCCGGATCTTCTATGGCCTCTCCTTCATCTCCCACCACACGTTGGCCGCAGACGATCCGGCGGGCATCGAGGGAAGTTCAGCCCCCTCGGGATTGCTCGGCTCCCAGAATTCGCCAGCTTATGATGTTGCAGCAATGCAACAATAGGTGGCGGGATCCTCTGTGGCTACACAATAGCCATGCACACGACTACAAACCGGTAACATTAAACCAGTGAACTACAAGGTGAAATTTGGTTTAGCTGCTTCCACAGGAGAACCACGCACTGTACATGATGCGCTTGCTGACCCACTGTGGAGAAGACCATGGAAGAGGAGTTTCATGCTCTTCACAAAAACAGGACCTGGCATCTAGTTCCTTCTGAACGAGGTAAAAATGTTATTAATTGCAAGTGGGTGTTCAGAATAAAAAAGAGGTCCGATGGTACTATAGATCGCTACAAAGCCAGACTTGCTGCTAAAGGGTTCAAACAGAGGTACGACATAGATTATGAGGACACTTTTAGTCTCGTTGTTAAAGCTGCCACTATACGTCTTGTTCTACCTATTGTTGTATCCAGAGGATGGAGTCTCGGATAGCTAGATGTGCAGAATGCATTCCTTCATGGTGTTCTGGAAGAGGAAGTTTATATGAAGCAACCTCCTGGGTTTGAAGACAAAAATAAACCTTTTCATGTGTGCAGGCTTGATAAATCTCTCTATGGTTTGAAGCAAGCACCTAGAGCATGGTATTATCGTTTGAGTTCAAAGTTACAAAAACTTGGTTTTGTTCCTTCAAACTCAGACACCTCATTGTTTATCTATAATAAGTCCAATACATCCATATTAGTGCTTATACACATTGATGATATCATCGTTACAAGCTCATCAGATGAAGTGGTAACAACCCTGTTGAAAGATTTGAACTCAGAATTTGCTTTGAAGGATCTAGGTAACTTGCACTTCTTTCTTGGTATTGAAGTTAAGAGAAACAAAGAAGGTGGTCTCCATCTGTCTCAGGAAAAATATGCAACTGATATACTAAATAGAGTAGGATTGCAGGGTTGCAAGCCATCACCAACACCACTGCCCAGTTCAGAAAAACTCTCTATTGCAGAAGGTGAACTCTTGAATCAAGAGGATGGCACCAAGTACAGGAGTTTGGTAGGTGCACTTCAGTATTTGACTCTCACCAGGCCTGACATTTCCTTTGCAGTCAATAAAGTCTGTCAGTTTCTTCATGCACCAACTACAGCTCATTGGACCGCTGCTAAGCGCATATTGAGATATATAAGAAACACTTTGAGTACTGGACTAACTTTTAGTAAGTCATCATCTACCCTAGTCAGTGCCTTCTCTGACTCTGACTGGGCAGGCTGCTTAGATGACAGAAGGTCCATAGGTGGTTTTGCAGTTTTCTTTGGCCCTAACTTGATTTCCTGGTGTGCAAAGAAATAGGCTACAGTCTCTCGGACAAGTAGTGAAGCTGAATATAAGGCACTTGCAAATGCAACAGCAGAAATTATCTGGGTGAAGTCAATGCTTAAAGAGCTTGGAATAAGTCCCACACAAACTCCTTGTCTTTGGTGTGACAATCTTGGTGCAACTTATTTATCTGCTAATCCTGTCTTTCATGCAAGAACCAAACATATTGAGATTGACTATCACTTTGTGAGAGAAAGGGTTGCTGGCAAGGAGTTGGAAATTTGTTTTGTTCACTCCAAGGATCAAGTTGCGGATGGTTTTACAAAGGCATTGTCTACAAGACCATTTTAAGAGTTTAAGCATAATCTAAACTTGAGGAGGTCAGATTAAGGGAGGATGTTAAACATATTGCCGTGGTCTTGTACCACACGTATCGTATATCATGTGATAGTTACATATTGTTAGAATAGTTAGAGATAGATATTGTTTAAATCTCTCTCTCTCTATCTCTTCTCCATATCCCATGTAAATCTCTTCTGTGGTTGTACCTTGGCGTACACTTCTGTAACTATACGAGGACTCCCTCGGCACATCAATATAACCCCAACGCGGCTCCCTTCATGGAGTAGAAACGCTTAACCATTGTTGACAACCCTCACACTACCCATGGGAGGATATGAATAATGACTGGAAGTATGATCCACTGGATCCAATTGAATGTCTCGAGCTTCACCTAAAAAAAGTGGTGTTGAAGAATTGTGATGGCACTAAGAGTTCATCTATTTGTTGGGGAATGTAGCAGAAAATAAAAAAATTCTACGCATCACCAAGATCAATCTATGGAGTCATCTAGCAACGATAGAGAGGAGTGCATCTACATACCCTTGTAGATCGCACGCGGAAGCGTTCAAGAGAACGGGGTTGAAGGAGTCGTACTCGTCGTGATCCAAATCACCGATGATCCTAGCGCCAAAAGGACGGCACCTCCGCGTTCAACACACGTGCGGTTGGGGAAGACGTCTCCTCCTTCTTGATCCAGCAAGGGGGAAGGAGAGGTTGATGGATATCCAGCAGCACGACGGCGTGGTGGTGGAAGTAGCGGCGATCTCGGCAGGGCTTCGCCAAGCTCAGCGAGAGGGAGAGGTGTTACAGTGGGGGTGAGGGAGGCGCTAGGGACTTGGGTGCGGCTGCCCTCCCTCCCCCCTCTTTATATAGGGGCCCTGGGGGGGCAGCCCCCTAGAGATCTAATCTCAAGGGGGGGCGGCCAAGGGGGGGACTTGTCCCCCAAGCCAAGTGGGGCGCCCCCCACCCCTAGGGTTTCCAACCCTAGGCGCAGGGGGAGCACCAGCCCACCAGGGGCTGGTTCCCTTCCCTCTTCAGCCCACGGGGCCCTCCGGGATAGGTGGCCTCACCCGATGGACCCCCGGGACCCTTCCAGTGGTCCCGGTACAATACCGATGACCCCCAAAACTTTCCCGGTGGACGAAACTGGACTTCCTATATACAATTCTTCACCTCCAGACCATTCCGGAACTCCTCGTGACGTCCGAGATCTCATCCGGGACTCCGAACAACTTTCGGGTTACCACATACTGATATCTCTACAACCCTAGCGTCACCGAACCTTAAGTGTGTAGACCCTACGGGTTCGGGAATCACGTAGACATGACCGAGATAGCTCTCCGGCCAATAACCAACAGCGGGATCTGGATACCCATGTTGGTGTTGGGGAACGTTGCATAAAATAAAAAATTTCCTATGTTCACCAAGATCAATCTATGAGTTCATCTAGCAACAAGAGAGGGGAGTGCATCTACATACCATTGTAGATCGCGAGTGGAAGCGTTCAAGAGAACGGGGTTGAGGGAGTCGTACTCGTCGTGATCCAAATCACCGGAGATCCTAGCGCCGAACGGACGGCACCTCCGCGTTCAACACACGTACGGTCAGTGTGACGTCTCCTCCTTCTTGATCTAGCAAGGGGAAAGGAGAGGTTGATGAAGATCTAGCAGCACGACGGCATGGTGGTGGATGCAGCAGGGTTCCGGTAGGGCTTCGCCAAGCGTTTGCGGGAGGAGGAGGTGTAGCAAAGGGGGAGGGAGGCGCCAAGACTTCAGGTGCGGCTGCCCTCCCACCCCCCTCTTTATATAGGGACCCCAGGGGGGCGCCGGCCCTATGAGATGGGATCTCCTAGGGGGGGCGGTGGCCAAGGGGGGAAACTTGCCCCCCAAGGCAGGTGGAGGCGCCCCCTCCCCTAGGGTTCCCAACCCTAGGCGCAGAGGGGGGCCCAGGGGGGCGCACCAGCCCACCAGGGGCTGGTTCCCCTCCCACTTCAGCTCATGGGGCACTCCGAGATGGGTGGCCCCACTCGGTGGACCCCCGGGACCCTTCCGGTGGTCCCGGTACAATACTGGTGACCCCCGAAACTTTCCCGATGGCCGAAACTTGACTTCCCATATATAATTCTTTACCTCCGGACCATTCCGGAACCCCTAGTGACGTCCGGGATCTCATCTGGGACTCCAAACAACTTTCGTTTTGCTGCATACTCATATCTCTACAACCCTAGCGTCACCGAACCTGAAGTGTGTAGACCCTACGGGTTCGGGAGACACGTATACATGACCGAGACGGCTCTCCGGTCAATAACCAACAGCGGGATCTGGATACCCATTTTGGCTCCCACATGCTCCTCGATGATCTCATCGGATGAACCACGATGTCGAGGATTCAAGCAACCCCGTATACAATTCCCTTTGTCAATCGGTAGGTTACTTGCCCGAGACTCGGTCGTCGGTATCCCAATACCTCGTTCAATCTCGTTACCGGCAAGTCACTTTACACGTACCACAATGCATGATCCCGTGACCAGACACTTGGTCACTTTGAGCTCATTATGATGATGCATTACCGAGTGGGCCCAGAGATACCTCTCCGTCATACGGAGTGACAAATCCCAGTCTCGATCCGTGTCAACCCAACAGACACTTTTGGAGATACCCGTAGTATACCTTTATAGTCACCAAGTTACGTTGTGACGTTTGATACACCCAAAGCACTCCTACGGTATCCGGGAGTTACAGGATCTGATGGTCTAAGGAAAAGATACTTGACATTGGAAAAGCTCTAGCAAACGAACTACATGATCTTGTGCTATGCTTAGGATCGGGTCTTGTCCATCATATCATTCTCCTAATGATGTGATCCCGTTATCAATGACATCTAATGTCCATAGTCAGGAAACCATGACTATCTGTTGATCAACGAGCTAGTCAACTAGAGGCTCACTAGGGACATATTGTGGTCTATGTATTCACACGTGTATTATGATTTCCGGATAATACAATTATATCATGAATAAAAGACAATTATCATGAACAAGGAAATATAATAATAATCCTTTTATTATTGCCTCTAGGGCATATTTCCAACAGTTGGCTCCCACATGTTCCACGATGATCTCATCGAATAAACCACGATGTCGAGGATTCAAGTAATCCAGTATACAATTCCCTTTGTCAATCGGTACGTTACTTGCCCGAGATTCGATCGTCGGTATCCCAATACCTCATTCAATCTCGTTACCGACAAGTCACTTTACTCATACCGTAATGCATGATCCCGTGACCAAACACTTGGTCACATTGAGCTCATTATGATGATGCATTACCGAGTGGGCCCAGAGATAGCTCTCCGTCATATGGAGTGACAAATCCCAGTCTCGATCCGTGTCAACCCAACAGATACTTTCGGGGATACCTGTAGTATACCTTTATAGTCACCCAGTTACATTGTGATGTTTGGTACAGCCAAAGCACTCCTACAGCACCCGGGAGTTACATGATCTCATGGTCTAAGGAAATGATACTTGACATTTGGAAAGCTCTAGCAAACGAACTACACGATCTTGTGCTATGCTTAGGATTGGGTCTTGTCCATCACATCATTCTCCTAATGATGTGATCCCGTTATCAATGACATCCAATGTCCATAGTCAGGAAACCATGACTATCTGTTGATCAACGAGCTAGTCAATTAGAGGCTCAATAGGGACATGTTATGGTCTATGTATTCACACATGTATTATGATTTCCGGATAACACAATTATAGCATGAATAATTGACAATTATCATGAACAAGGAAATATAATAATAATCATTTTATTATTGCCTCTAGGGCATATTTCCAACACTATTGACTTTGCCAAGTTCTTTCTTCGGAATGCAAAAGGGCTAAAGGAAATGAAAATCACATTGCCTTACCACCGCCAGCATGACTGGTATACTAATCAACTCAATGTTCTAGGATGCGGTAGAGCTTCTCGAGATGCTCAAATTGAACTGAGATGTGGCACCAAGGATTATTTCACACACAACAGTCATACGCATGATTTGTCAATGGATGAGCCCTTCAACTTGCCCCCAAGAGGATGCCCAAAGTGTATACAGAAGGGTCTAGGAGATGCTCTATACCAAATTTAATTAGAACTTAGGCCTCCAATCCTTCTTTTCAAAGCCCAAGCTTTTGTTTCCAGCCTATAATGTTGTCCCAAACCTTCTGATGCTATAAGAAATGGCAGACTTGATTCAGCGACGAAATGTTTTGTGGTCTACTCAGGATTGTACCAGGACAATGGGGATGGTGTATAAGCCGAGGGTTCAAATCCGAACTTGCGTAATGTATTTTATGTTCTATTGTTGTTTCATCTTGTGCAAACAGTTGCTATATTTATGTATCATATAGCTTGTTTTAGTGAAAAGGGATGACCTCTATGCCTTCTGTTCAAGTATCTTCCTTTGCAATTCATGACTGCATACAAACAGAATGTTACCGAAAAAGGCTTTCGCCCCGCTTTATATATAGAGCAAAGATCATCAACAAACCCGGTACAAACGCACGCCACACTTGTTTTTGCCCTCTCTTGTCAACTACAGGGGGCAAACCGAGCTCGTACGTCGACCACCGGAGCAAAAGAGTGCCCAACCACTGTCACCATCGCCCTGCTCATTTCTGTCATCGCCAAGCGCAAACTCCACCACCCCCGCGACGCCCTCGCTTCAGCGCATCCGTTCAGCCACTCCACCGACACCCGCGACCACCGGAATTGCCGCCGACTGCCGCACCGTCGCCTCTGTACGTCCTCAACGTCGTTGTAAGCGAGAGCTTCTCTAGTTTTATTCTTCTTTTAGATCAAACCGTTAGATCAATTTAGTAACTCGTCTTTTTAGATTGGTTTTAGTGTACGGTTTTTTTAGGTTTAGATCTAAACCGGTTCACCGGTTTCTTTTAGTTATACACTGTACGCCTATGTTAGTTAACGACCGGGCGCGGTTTAGTTTCAGATCGCACCACCCCGAGCCCAATAGCGCCCGTTAGTTTTTTTTTCCTGTTATTTACGTTCTGTTTTAAAAACAGAAAAGTTCCAATCTTGTAAAATCTGTTTCTCTTAGGTTATTTAATATTTTTAGTTGATTCTTTTTTTTGTAGTTTGAAAATTTCCTAAAGTTTCCGTAGAAAATAGGTTGGGCCATGCTGTGTTTATAAAAAATAGTTTTATATTAGTTTTAGTCAGATTAGTTTTTCTGCCATAACTTGAGTTAGGATTATTGTTATTTTGTGATTCTTTTTGCTACTGCTTAGTTTTGACCATGCCTAGCAGTAGGAACTTGTTTGGGTATTTTAGATTTAGTAAAAAAATAGTTTTAGTCGAAATCAAGTTTTTCTTGTTTATTTTAGCTAGCTACTATTTTCCTACTGTTCTAGTTAGTAAATTATTTTATTTTTATTATGTTATAGTTTATTTTAGATTCGTTTCTGTAGCTACAAAGGATGAACTTTTATTTATAGTAGAATAAAATTTTTATTTTATTTTCTTTGCTGGAATTGTTTTAGGCATAATAGGAGTTCCATAATAGTTTTTAATATCTCTTTTTGCTCCTAGTTTGTATGAAGATTTCTCTTCTGTTAGTTAGCAAAACCCATGATTAGGTTCTGTTAAGAAAAGTTTTAGTTGTATAAAACTATTTCTTAGTTGTTGCTTGATGTGGTGAAAACCTTGACTTGCTTTCTTCGAGTTTTTCCTTGGTTTTGGTTTGAGTGCTTGGGTGTTTTACTTCAACCTGCTGTTATGTTATATTGTGCTATACTTATTTGTGCTATTGTTTGACTTGGTAGAATTCCCGGAGTGCGAGGCCTGCTATTACGAGTCACTAGCTTTCGAAGACCGTCAGCCAGGGAAGTCATTTGATCATGTTTTTTACAATACCTATGTTTTATTGCATTAGAAGTATACCTCCCCACCATGCATGCAATAGGAGAATTTTGTTAAGTTATGTTCTTGAGTAGTATCATGAGGTAGGATGAACCCTTCTCCCTTGTTACCAATGCCCGGGACGATGTAGTTGATTGTTATGCTTAGTAGACGGGGTTGGTTGAGTGATTAATAAGGGAGATGCGAGAGTCAAGATGATGACAACCCCATGACTTCAAGCTCAAGATGGACTTCAAAATTCACTACCGGGTGGAGGACGGTTGACGGGCACCCTGGAGAAACCAGCGGATGGCCGAGATGCATGGAGAAGTGCCATGACATCTTGCCGAAAGCTTCACCCAGCCACGAAGAGACGGATGGATACCCCATTGACCGGAAGCTTACCTATGCAGCCGCAAGCTATTATGGGCTCTGGCTTGGTCGACCCAAGGCGTGACTCTGGCCAGACGGTGCTACGAGATGTAGAAGAACGGTAGGATTGGATGGGCACCGGCAGTGGCCCAGAGGAACTCTTCGGAAGACCCTGTTTTGTTCGTCCCGTCTTCAAACAGTAGGCAGTGTGAAGACTTAAAGGAGGGAACGATTCTTGCAGGTAAAGTGCACAAACCTCTGCAGAGTGAAGACCTAATCGATTAGCCGTGTCCCCGATTATGGACAATTTGAGCCTCTTGAACTTGGAGTATTTCGGATATCTCAACACCAAACTTAATAAATTAATTGAGGGGTTATATAATAATTTGGAATGAGACATTGGTTGGTGGAACCATCTCAATAACTACCAACATTTTGTAGTAATTGCAAACAAGTCCTTTGTTGTAGGGAAAACTGGCTTTTTCGCAAAACAATGAAACTTAGAGCCCCACAACCAAATTGCATATAGTATTAGTAACTTTATTGTTGTTCTCTCTTCATGACTTGCCGGCATATTCAAAAATGCTGACCTACATGGCTGCAACATCTTATGTTGTAGAGGAGTTTTCTGATCAGGAGTGAGGCTACGATCCACGCTTGGCGATTGCCCTATGGAGTCGGATGGACTCGCTATTCGTCTACACTTCCACAGCTTTATTTAGTTTATTTCTCATGAGTTGGCCTTCGACCGAATTTATTTTCTTGTAATAAAGACTCGATATGAGAATCGTGTAATAAATTCAGGTGTGATTGAACTTTGAATCTTTGCATCAATGTACTGTGTGTGCCAGCATGATCTTGGGATGGTACAGCTACACAGAGACTTGACCGATTTTGGGTCGGGTCGCTACAGAGATGGTATTCAGAGGACACGCTGACCGTAGGACATAACCCATAGGATCGGAAAGCCATAGGAAGAGACCAGTTTACTTTATGTTTTACTTTTCCATATTTTTCTTCCCTGTTCATTTCTGACTCTTCTCCAATTTCAACATTCTAGATGGCCGTTAAGTTCATCCCAGTTCTGCTCCCGGAGTATTGCTAGCCCGATGAGACTATGCTTTTCGGCAGGAGGATGGTCTAGATCACCAAGGAATTTAAGATTGCTCTGCCTTCAATCAACGGGACCCCTACCATGGCATTTTCGGATGACCGTCGCTTCAGGATTAAGGTGCACATACCAGGAAGGATGTTCGGAAATCTCTCGGCACCCATTGACTTCAAGTTCATTGCACCCGATTGGATCATCGGAAGAGACTTAACAGTTCATAGTGCACTTGGACGCATACAGGAGGAATACATGGCCGAGCTTGTTGGATCAGACCACACCATGGTTTCTCGCAGGACTGCAAAGGGAGAGATCATCCGCACCAGAAATGGCGACTCCGTTCACTCATTTGCCCAAGACTTGGAGGGTCTCATCAGGGCTCTAGAGATCCAGATGCGCAGTAGTATGAAGACGATCCAGAAGTTGCACCATCGTGAACTTGATCTGGAGGATGCAGCACGTGAAGCCCACTATGAGCATGAGGATGAAGTCAAGGATTTCATGAAGAGATTCGACAACATGAAGCTGGATGTGGCCGCATTGGAGGAGAAGCTGGATCAGGGAGAAGACCTTTTTCCGAGTGGAGATGATGGACCTCTCGTGAGCAATGACCGGGATTATGAGAGCTCCACCGAAGGAAGCCACAAGAGGAGGTGCCATAGCAGGGGATGCCGCACCAGAGGACGCCATACCGGAGGACGCAAGGATGATTGATGAAGACATTTAGTCGACTACCATGTTTATTTTTATTTTTCCGTTGATCAGTTAGGCCGTTATTTTCGATTAGTCGTGAGAATTTGTAATCCGAGATTGAACCATGTTTGAGATGATTGAATGATTGGTGTGATTATGATTGTGCATTCATATGGGTAGTGTTATTTTCTCATTAGACCCTTGTTCTATTCTAATTTTCTCATCCACTCCAAAACACCAGATGCCTCCGAGACGTGACCCCGGTTTCAACTTTTCGTCGGAGCTCACCCAGCTGATCCAGCAGCAGAATGCCCTCATGCAGATGCTCATCCAGAACTAGAACAATAACAACAACAACAACAATCCACCGCCACCACCCCCTGCTGACAACTTGACCCGCTTCCTAAGGCTGAATCCGCCAGTGTTCTCTAGCAGCATTGAGCCGATTGTGGCCGATGATTGGCTCCGCAAGGTCGGAAGGGAGTTAGCCACTGCTGGATGCACAGATGCAGAGAAGGTGCGCTTTGTCGCACATCAGCTTGATGGACCTGCAGGTTCTTGGTGGGAGAACTACACCGCCACTTATCCGGCTGCCACTGTGACATGGCCTGAGTTCCAGCAGGCCTTCCGCACCGCTCATGTCTCAGCTGGAGCCATGAGTCTGAAGAAGTGTGAGTTCTGCAACTTACGCCAGGGGAACCGTACTGTGGGGCAGTACGTGGATGAGTCCAGCAAGTTATATTGCTATGCCCCGGATGATGCGGCCACAGATGCCGCAAAGCAGGAAAAGTTTCTTGAGGGACTCAATGATAAGCTGGGAATGCAGCTAATGGTGGCTACCTTCAATAACTACCAGGAGCTGGTAGACAAGGCCACCATACTTGAAGGCAAGCATCAGCAGATTGATAGCCGCAAGCGGAAGTATGGCCAGGGGAAGTACAACTTTGGAGCTCAGCAGAAGCCCCATTATGCCCCATACTCGGGAGGGCATACCCATCACACTCATGGAGGACATAATCATGGAGGACATAACCATGGAGGGAATGGGAACAACCGCAACCACGACAACAAGTCAGGCAATGGAAACGGCATTGGCATCCAGCATCGTCCTGCCCCGGCTCAAAAGGATCTAAGTCACATCACCTGTTTCAAGTGCCAGAAGACAGGGCACTATGCCACCGACTGCCCGGAGGCCAAGCAGAGGAATGGAAATGGAAATGGCAATGGAAGCTCAGCAAAGAAGCCCAACCCTTTTTCTCGTGTGCAGGTGAATCACATTGACATGGAGGACGTCTATGATCAGCCAGAAACTGTAGTTGGTAAGTTTTCATTAAATTCACGTCCAGTATTGGTACTCTTTGATTCTGGTGCAACGCATTCATTTATATCAAGGGTAGTTGTGGGAAAGTACGGGTTGCCCACTAGAACCCTTAGAAGACCTCTTCAGGTCAGTTCCCCTGGAGGAGAAATGATGGCAGGCTTAGGCTGTCGTGCAACCCTCAGCATCGGACACCATAATTTTCCCACAGACCTCATAGTATTGGAAACCCAGACCTTGGATGTAATCCTAGGCATGGATTGGTTGATGAAGTTTGAAGGAAACATCGACTGTGCCCGCAAGACAATTCTGCTCACCACCCCGGAGAAGAGGATCAAGTATGTATCCAGACGCACCCCGATGAAGAATCAGGTGAATTCCCTCATGGGAGTTGTTCAGGAGGAAGTGTCGGTAGTGCAAGATTTTCCCGATGTGTTTCTGGAGGAATTACCAGGAATGCCACCGGACAGAGACATTGAATTTTTGATTGAGTTATTACCCGGCACAACCCCAATATCCAAGAGACCTTATCGGATGCCCCAAATGATTTGGAAGAGATCAAGAAGCAAATTAATGAGCTATTGGAGAAGGGATATATCCGGCCAAGCTCGTCACCTTGGGGAGCCCCAGTTATTTTGGTAGAGAAGGATGGAACCCTGAGAATGGTTGTGGATTATCGTTCGTTGAACGACGTGACCATCTAGAACAAGTACCCTCTGTCAATGATTAATGATTTATTTGATCAGCTAGTTGGAGCCAAGGTATTCTCCAAGATCGATCTTCGATCAGGGTATCCTCGGTTGAAGATCCGTGAAAAGGATATACACAAAACAGCATTCACCACCAGGTATGGTTTATATGAGTATATCGTCATGTCATTCAGATTAACTAATGCCCCTGCATACTTCATGAATTTGATGAACAAGGTATTTATGGAATATCTAGACAAGTTTGTCATGGTGTTCGTCGATGATATACTGATTTTCTCCAAGAGCGGGGAAGAGCATAAGGAACATTTGCGTCTAGTTCTAAAGAAACTCCGAGAACATCAGTTGTATGCCAAGTTTAGCAAATGTGAATTTTGGTTGAAGGAAGTCGGATTCCTCGGACATGTTATTTCAGGAGAAGGAATAGCAGTCGACCCCACCAAGGTTGTATCAGTCACCGATTGGCAGCCACCCACCTCAGTCAAGGAGATCCGCAGTTTTCTCGGACTCGCAGGATATTATCGGAGGTTTATCGAGAATTTCTCCAAGATTGCCAAGCCCATGACTGAGCTGTTGAAGAAGGATACCAAGTACATTTGGACCGAGGATTGTGAAGCCAGTTTCCAGGAATTGAAGAAACGCTTGGTTACAGCCCCAGTGCTAATTTTGCCGGACATACACAAGGATTACCAGGTATATTGTGACGCTTCTTGTTAGGGACTCAGAGGAGTACTCATGCAGGAAGGAAAGGTTGTAGCTTATACCTCCAGACAGCTACGGCCTCACGAGATGAATTACGCCACACATGATTTGGAGCTAGCGGCCGTAGTGCATGCACTGAAGACCTGGAGACATTTCCTTATCGGAAACAGTTGTGATGTTTACACGGATCATAAGAGCTTGAAGTATATCTTCACGCAGAAAGAGTTGAACCTCAGGCAGAGGAGATGGCTAGAGTTAATCAAGGACTATGACATGAGATTGCATTACCACCCAGGAAAGGTTAATGTTGTAGCAGATGCCTTGAGCCGTAAGAGTTATGTGAATACTCTTATAGCAGGAGGATTACCCCAGGAATTAGTCGATGACCTCAAAGATCTTCGACTGGAGATAGTTCTGAGAGGATATGTTGCAGCTCTGGAAGTTCAGTCCACTTTGGCCGAAAGAATTCGTGAAGCCTAGAAGTCGGACAAGGAAATTGATGAGATAAAGAAAAATATGAATGAAGGAAAAGCTAAAGGGTTCCCAATGGTTTGAGGATCGTATTTATGTACCCAATGATCCCGAACTCAGGAAGCTAATTCTTTAGGAGGCTCATGATTCACCGTACTCGATTCACCCTGGTAACACCAAGATGTATCTGGATTTGAAGGAAAGTTTCTGGTGGACAAGTATGAAGAAGGATATTGCCGAGTACGTAGCAGTATGCGATGTTTGCCAGCGAGTAAAGGCGGAACATCAGAAGCCAGCAGGGTTACTTCAACCTTTGCCGATTCCCGAGTGGAAATGGGAGAAACTTGGAATGGATTTTATCACAGGATTACCCAGGACCCGTTCAGGTTATGATTCCATCTGGGTAGTGGTTGACCGCTTGACCAAGGTAGCTCACTTCATTCC
Organism: Triticum timopheevii; assembly: GCA_963921465.1. NCBI lineage: Eukaryota > Viridiplantae > Streptophyta > Magnoliopsida > Poales > Poaceae > Triticum > Triticum timopheevii. The sequence continues at coordinate 383,034,718 of OY997262.1, read as the reverse complement.
CGTGAAGACTACCTATACCCGTGCTAAGTTAGCCAAGATATACATGACCAGGATCGTATGTCTGCATGGAGTTCTGAGGAGTATCATGTCAGATAGAGGAACAAAATTTATCTCAAAGTTTTGGAATCAGTTGCATGAAACTTTGGGTACGAGGCTAGAGTTCAGTACAACTTTTCATCCGCAGACAGATGGACAGACGGAGAGAGTCAACCAGATTCTGGAGGACATGTTGAGAGCTTGTGCGCTAGACTACGGGTCTAGCTAGGATGATAATTTGCCATACGCAGAGTTCTCGTACAATAACAACTATCAGACTAGTCTAAAGATGGCCCCTTTTGAAGCTCTATACGGAAGGAGGTGCAGAACACCATTGTTGTGGGATGCTGTTGGAGATCGAAAACTTTTCGATCCCGATCTTATCAGAGATTCCAAAGAGAAGGTCAAGCTGATTCGAGATAGACTCAAGGTGGCTCAGTCGAGGCAGAAGAGTTATGCCGACAGTAAACGCAAGGAAGTAACATACGAAGCGGGAGACCGGGCATATCTTTATGTGTCCCTACTTCGTGGAATCAAGAGGTTTGGTGTTAAAGGAAAGTTGGCACCCAGGTTCATTGGCCCCTACAAAATCCTCGCACGTCGTGGAGAAGTTGCTTACAAGCTGGAATTACCGGAAGGATTGTCCGGAGTTCACGATGTCTTCCATGTTTCTCAGCTGAAGAAATGCCATGCTGAGATGGCCGATATTCCGTTGAGAGACACAGTGCCCCTAGAGGCCATACAGCTCGACAATGATCTGACTTATGAGGAGAAACCCGTTAGAATTCTCGAGACTGCGAATAGAGTCACCCGCAGCAAGATCATCAAGTTTTGCAAGGTTCTCTGGAGTCATCATTCTGAGGAGGAAGCCACCTCGGAGCGAGAAGAAGATCTCCGGCGAGACCGCCCGCACCTATTTGCTAGCCAACCCGAATCTCGAGGGCGAGATTCATCTTAAGGTGGGTAGGTTTGTAACATCCCAAATTTCCCATTTAGAATGTTTTACAATTACAGCTAAGCATCTATGCATATTGTTTGAAATTGAGTGGCATTTGAAATTTTTTTCAGAGGCTTTTGAGTTGTTTGAATTTGGATTCAAATTGGCAGTTGAATTTATTTCAAAACCATGCCTGACAAATACTTGAGCAAAAGTAGTAGAGGAGTAAACATGACACTCCAAAAATGTCAGAAGAAAAATATTGCCAAAAAGTTTGAATTCAAATTTGAATTTTATTTAGGATTTCCAGAAAGTGTTTTTTTAGTTTGAGTTTTGCCCCTGGAAAAATGTCCACGTTGTAGGATAAATTCCCCTGAGAATTTTGATATATATATATATATATATATATATATATATATATATATATATATATATATATATATATATATGTCCTATATAAAAGATATATATATATATATTCCTATATTTTTATTCCTCCCTCTATCTAATTCAAAAAAAAAAGGCCGGGCGCCAGGCCAGCAAGCCTAGCCACCCGGGCTGCAGCCCACTAGCCAGGCGCCAGCCCAGTCGCCCACGCAGGCCGCCAGCCAGCGCCGCTCCTCGCGCACGCTCGTGAGGGAGATCTCATGTAACTCCCTCTCCCTCACGTAACTCTCTCTCCCTTTCTTTTTTTTCTCTTTCTTTTTCTTCTTTTTCTCCTCTGACCGCTGGACCCCACCGCGTTATCTCCTTCCTCGCGAACAACCTGCGCCGCGTATCTCGCTCGCCGCCTCACGCACGGCTGCGTCCGCGCCCTCGCCAAACCCTAGCTAAAATCATTCCCCTCGCCCAAGTAACACGTCCTATAAGTACCCCTACCCGTCCTCTCGCGATCCCCTTCAAAAACCCTCTCTAAAACCCTACACAGCCGCCGCCATCTCCATCCCGATCCCGTTCTGTTCGCCGCCGTTCATCGCCGCACCCGACGCCGGTGAGCACCCATTCGACCCCTCCTTCCATCCACGCACTGCCGTCGCCCAGGTGCACTCACATGTTTTTGCCCTCTCTTGTCAACTACAGGGGGCAAACCGAGTTCGTACCTCGACCACCGCCGCCGACCGCTGCACCGTTGCCTCTGTACGTCCTCAACGTCGCTGTAAGCGAGCGCTTCTCTGTTTTTCTTCTTCTTTTAGATCGAACCGTTAGATCGGTTTAGTAACTCGTTTTTTTAGATTGGATTTAGTGTATGTTTTTTTTAAGTTTAGATCTAAACCGGTTCACCGGTTTCTTTTAGTTATACACTGTACGCGTATGTTAGTTAACGACTGGGCGCGGTTTAGTTTCAGATCGCACCACCCCGAGCCCAATAGCGCCAGTTAGTTTTCTTTTCCTGTTATTTACGTTCTGTTTTAAAAACAGAAAAGTTCCAATCTTGTAAAATCTGTTTCTCTTAGGTTATTTAATATTTTTAGTTGATTCTTTTTTTCCTAGTTTGCAAATTTTCTAAAGTTTCTGTAGAAAATAGGTTAGGCCATGTTGTGTTTATAAAAAATAGTTTTATATTAGTTTTAGTCAGATTAGTTTTTCTGCCATAAATTGAGTTAGGATTTTTTTTTGTAATTCTTTTTTCTACTGCTTAGTTTTGACCATGCCAGCAGTAGGAACTTGTTTGGGTATTTTAGATTTAATGAAAAAATAGTTTTAGTCGAAATCAAGTTGTTCTTGTTTATTTTAGCTAGCTACTGTTTTCCTACTGTTCTAGTTAGTAAATTATTTTATTTTTATTATGTTATAGTTTATTTTAGATTAGTTTCTGTAGCTACAGAGGATGAACTTTTATTTACAGTAGAATAAATTTTTTATTTTATTTTCTTTGCTAGAATTGTTTTAGGCATAATAGGAGTTCCATAATAGCTTTTAATATGTTTCTTTTTCCTCCTAGTCTGTATGATGCTTTTCCTTCTGTTAGTTAGCAAAACCCATGATTAGGTTCTGTTAAGAAAAGTTTTAGTTGTATAAAACTATTTCTTAGTTGTTGCTTGATGTGGTGAAAACCTTGATTTGCTTTCTCCGAGTTTTTCCTTGGTTTTGGTTTGAGTGCTTGGGTGTTTTACTTCAACTTGCTGTTATGTTATATTGTGCTATACTTATTTGTGCTATTGTTTGACTCGGTAGAATTCCCGGAGTGGGAGGCCTGCTATTACGAGTCGCTAGCTTTCGAAGATCGTTAGCCAGGGAAGTCATTTGATCATGTTTTTTACAATACCTATGTTTTATTGCATTAGAAGTATACCTCCCCACCATGCATGCAGTAGGAGAATTTTGTTAAGTTATGTTCTTGAGTAGTATCATGAGGTAGGATGAACCCTTCTCCCTGTTTACCGATGCCCGGGACGATGTAGTTGATTGCGATGTAGTTGATTGCTATGCTTAGTAGACGGGGTTGGTTGAGTGATTCATAAGGGAGATGCGAGAGTCAAGATGATGACAACCCCATGACTTCAAGCTCAAGATGGACTTCAAAATTCACTACTGGGTGGAGGACGTTTGACGGGCACCCTGGAGAAACCAGCGGATGGCTAGGATGCATGGAGAAGCGCCATGACATCTTGCCGAAAGCTTCACCCAGCCATGAATAGACGGATGGATACCCCATTGACCGGAAGCTTACCTGTGAAGCCGCAAGCCATTATGGGCTCTGGCTAATCGATTAGGTCATGGCGCAGGTAAGCTTCCGGTCAATGGGGTATTCATCCGTCTCTTCGTGGCTGGGTGAAGCTTTCCGCAAGATGTCATGGCGCTTCTCCATGCATCCCGGCCATCCGCTGGTTTCTCGTCAATCGTCCTCCACCCAGTAGTGAATTTTGAAGTCCATCTTGAGCTTGAAGTCATGGGGTTGTCATCATCTGACTCTCACATCTACCTTATGAATCACTCAACCAACCCCGTCTACTAAGCATAGCAATCAACTACATCGTCCCGGGCATCGGTAACAAGGGAGAAGGGTTCATCCTACCTCATGATACTACTCAAGAACATAACTTAACAAAATTCTCCTACTGCATGCATGGTGGGGAGGTATACTTCTAATGCAATAAAACATAGGTATTGTAAAAAACATGATCAAATGACTTCCCTGGCTGACGGTCTTCGAAAGCTAGCGACTCGTAATAGCAGGCCTCGCACTCCGGGAATTCTACCGAGTCAAACAATAGCACAAATAAGTATAGCACAATATAACATACATCAAGTTGAAGTAAAACACCCAAGCACTCAAACCAAAACCAAGGAAAAACTCGTAGAAAGCAAATCAAGGTTTTCACCACATCAAGCAACAACTAAGAAATAGTTTTATACAACTAAAACTTTTCTTAACCGAACCTAATCATGGGTTTTGCTAACTAACAGAAGGAAAGCATCATACGAGCAAAAAAACATATTAAAAGCTATTATGGAACTCCTATTATGCCTAAAACAATTCTAGCAAAGAAAATAAAATAAAATTTTTACTCTACTGTAAATAAAAGTTCATCCTCTGTAGCTATAGAAACTAATATAAAATAAACTATAACATAATAAAAATAAAATAATTTACTAACTAGAACAGTAGGAAAACAGTAGCTAGCTAAAATAAACAAGAAAAACTTGATTTCGACTAAAACTAATTTTTTAGTAATCTAAAATACCCAAACAAGTTCATACTGCTAGGCATGGTCAAAACTAAGCAGTAGAAAAAAGAATCACAAAAACATAATAATCCTAACTCAATTTATGGCAGAAAAACTAATCTGACTAAAACTAATATAAAACTATTTTTTTATAAACACAACATGGCCTAACATATTTTCTACGAAAACTTTAGGAAACTTGCAAACTAGGAAAAAAGAATCAACTAAAAATTATTAAATAACCTAAGAGAAACAGATTTTACAAGATTGGAACTTTTTTGTTTTTAAAACAGAACATAAATAACAGAAGAGAAAAACTAACGGTCGCTATTGGGCTCGGGGTGGTGCGATCTGAAACTAAACCGCGCCCGGTCGTTAACTAACATAGGCGTACAGTGTATAACTAAAAGAAACCGGTGAACCGGTTTAGATCTAAACCTAAAAAAACCGTACACTAAAACCAATCTAAAAAAATGAGTTACTAAACCGATCTAACACTAAAAGAAGAAAAGAAAAACAGGGAAGCGCTCGCTTACAACGACGTTGAGGACGTACAGAGGCGACGGTGCGGCGGTCGGCGTCGAATGGGGCGGCGATTCCGGTGGTCGCAGGCGTCGGTGGAGTGGCTGAATGGATGCGGTGAAGGGAGGGCGTCGCGGGGGTGGTGGAGTTCGCGCTTGGCGATGACGGAAACGAGCAGGGCGATGGTGACAACGTTTGGGCGCTCTATAGCTCTGGTAGTCGATGTAAGAGCTCGGTTTGCCCCCTGTAGTTGACAAGAGAGGGCAAAAACATGTCAAGGGAGTGCGCCTGGGCGACGATAGTGCGTGGATGGAAGGAGGGGTCGAAGGGGTGCTCACCGGCGTCGGGTGCGGCGATGAACAACGGCGAACAGAACGAGATCGGGATGGAGATGGCGGCGGCTGTGGAGGGTTTTAGAGAGGGTTTTTGCAGTGGATCGTGAGAGGACGGGTAGAGGTACCTATAGGACGTGTTACTTGGGCGAGGGGAAGAATTTTAGCTAGGGTTTGGCAAGGGCGCGAACGCAACCGTGCGCGAGGTGGCGAGCGAGATACGCGGTGCAGGTTGTTCGCGAGGAAGGAGATAACGCGGTGGGGTCCAGCGGTCAGGGGGAGAAAAAGAATAAAAAGAAAGAGAAAAAAAGAAAGAGAGAGAGAGAGAGTTACGTGAGGGAGAGGGAGTTACATTTTTTTAAGGGAGGGAGGGGTAGTTACGTCGAAATCACTAATTAAGGAGTACTCCTTGTGGAGATCACTCCAACTTTCCCAGCTTGCGACAAGTGGTGCGCTGCATGTGCGCCACTTGTCGCAACCTGGGAGTTTTCCCTTTTTTTGTAGATCCGTTTATTCAAAATGTTTTATCTCTTAAACCGTGCGTCCAAATCTCGAACCGCTTTCGCCATTGGATTCCTCGCGTCGAGATCTTCAATACTAGATCCCATGTTGATAGGTTTTGACGAACTTTTTTTTTCACGATAAAACCGGACAAAAAAAACCGACGAAAAAACCGAACCGGAAACTCGGGTTTTTTTCCTTTCCGAAAGAGGCACGCCCGTGCCTCTGATGAAAGCACAACCGTGCCTCTGGCGGAAGCAAAACCGTGCCTCTCGCGAAAGAAAAAAAAATAGAAAACGCGTTTTTTTCCTTTTCCGAAAGAGGCACGCCCGTGCCTCTCGCGAAAGCACAACCGTGCCTCTGGCGGAAGCAAAACCGTGCCTCTCGCGAAAAAAATAGAAAACGCGTTTTTCCTTTTCCGAAAGAGGCACGCCCGTGCCTCTCGCGAAAGCACAACCGTGCCTCTGGCGGAAGCAAAACCGTGCCTCTCGCAAAAGAAAAAAAACAGAAAACGTGTTTTTTCCCTTTCCGAAAGAGGCACGCCCGTGCCTCTCACGAAAGCACAGCCGTGCCTCTGGCGGAAGCAAAACCGTGTCTCTCGTGAAAGAAAAAAAACAGAAAACACGTTTTTTTTCCCATTTCGAAAGAGGCACGCCCGTGCATCTCGCGAAAGCACAACCGTGCCTCTGGCGGAAGCAAAACCGTGCCTCTCGCAAAAGAAGAAAAAAAACAGAAAACACGTTTTTTTTCTTTCCGAAAGAGGCATGCCCGTGCCTCTCGCGAAAGCACAACCGTGCCTCTGGCGGAAGCAAAGCCGTGCCTCTCGCGAAAAAATGCATTTTTTTGCGCAAAAAAATTATTTTTTTCAAAAAGCTAGGGAAGACCGGCAGAAAACTTTTAAAAAGCCGAAAACGCATGCATGCGTAAAAAAACAAAATCCGGAGGGAGCGTCCAGAGCGTGACACGTGGCGAATGGCTGTGAGCGCGCCAAGTGGCGCTGATCGTTGCGAGGTTCCCGAAGGAGCGCTCATTAATTAGTTGCTCCCGAGTTACGTGAGATCTCCCTCACGAGCGTGAGCGAGGAGCGCCGCTGTCTGGCGGCCTGCGCGGGCGACTGGGCTGGCGCCTGGCTAGTGGGCTGCGGCCCGGGTGGCTAGGCTTGCTGGCCTGGCGCCCATATATATATATATATATATATATATATATATATATATATATATATATATATATATATATATATATATATATATATATATATATATATATATCGGAGTAGGATTTTCTACAATAGCTTGCCACAGAACTAGTTAAGGTTTTCAACGGTGTAAAAGTTCTCAAAAATTCTGAAAAAAATACCGAATCAACACACCTATAATATAACATGATCCAACGGATGGATTGAAAAAATATGACTGCATGTGTCCTGGACAAATAGAACAAATGTTTCAATATATATTGATCCTGCAGAGAGCTGAAATGCTTGTTTTTTTCACTGAGGACACATAAATGTATATTTTCACAATCACACCGTTGGATCATCTTATTACATTGGAGTGAGGCTTTCCTATTTATTTCATATTTTTACTTACTTTGAAACCGTTAAATGTTTAGAAAGCCTTAACTAGTTCTGTGGCAAGCTATGATAGACACAGTTTTACCTATATCTCTCTCTCTATATATATATATCTTTTATATTGGACATATATATACATACATACATATATATATATATATATATATATATATATATATATATATATATATATATATATCTCAAAATTCTCAGGGGAATTTATCCTACAATGTGGACATTTTTTCAGGGGCAAAAATCAAACTAAAAAAAACACTTTCTGGAAATCCCAAATAAAATTCAAATTTGAATTCAAAATTTTTGGCAATATTTTTCTTCTGACATTTTTGGAGTGTCATGTTTACTCCTCTCCTACTTTTGCTCAAGTATTTGTCAGGCATGGTTTTGAAATAAATTCAACTGCCAATTTGAATCCAAATTCAAACAACTCAAAAGCCTCTGGAAAAAAAATTCAAATGCCACTCAATTTCAAACAATATGCATAGATGCTTAGCTATAATTTTAAAACATTCCAAATGGGAAATTTGGGATGTTACAATTGGGAAGAAGTGCTACTTGATATATCAAATTTATTTCTCTAGCATGTTGTAATCAACTGTAAAGAACTGGGGTTGATAGAACTGTAGAACTGTATAAGCTTAATTTGGCAGGATTAACTTGCAGTTTCAGATACCCAATTTCGTTCATGTTATATACTTCCTCCCTTCCTAAATATAAGTCTTTTTAGAGATTTCATAGTATGAAATCTCTAAAAAGACTTATATGAAATCTCTAAAAAAACTTATATTTAGGAACGGAGGGAGTACAAATTGGAAAAAAAAACATGTATTGTATACCTAGTAGCACTGGTTACACACTGTTCATAACCTAGCATGTCATATCACCATTATGTTCAACAAAGTGCCTGGGTGTAGAATTCCATTTTTGTGTGGCTTTAATTTTTACCATGGATTAATGGGCTGTTGTGCTCTTGACCATTGCTTCGATCAATGGTTAATCTCTGATCAAATCCTGTCATTTGACACCACCTCATCTAAGGATTACACGAATGTTTCAAGATGTCCACATGGCATTTCCCAGTTGGTTGGGTCGCTCTTTGATGGCTGCACTTTACACGTAATCCCAGCAAGCACAGGTGGCAAGCTAAGACACAATCACAGAAACGAATTGTCCAATCAGAGGATAACAAGAGATAGGCCCATCCATCCAGCCAAAGCGTCACTGCCAACAAGGCCCCTCGCAGTCTACTGTACTATTTAAACTCCAATACAGCTCTCTGTTTTTCCACACACCATAGCTTACAGCTTAGAAGCAACCAAATCTTCTTCCTCTGCAATGGCGGCGTCCACCATGGCACTCTCCTCCCCGGGTCTTGCTGCGGCCAAGATCATCTCCTCCAACGTGTTTGGTGAGGGCCGCATCACAATGCGCAAGACGGCGGCCAAGGCCAAGCCCGCCGCTTCCAGCAGCCCGTGGTACGGCCCGGACCGTGTCCTCTATCTCGGCCCGCTCTCCGGTGATGCGCCGTCCTACCTCACCGGCGAGTTCCCTGGCGACTATGGCTGGGACACTGCCGGGCTCTCAGCTGACCCGGAGACGTTCGCGAAGAACAGGGAGCTCGAGGTGATCCACTGTCGGTGGGCCATGCTTGGTGCTCTTGGCTGTGTTTTCCCCGAGCTCCTCGCTCGCAACGGTGTCAAGTTCGGCGAGGCTGTATGGTTCAAAGCTGGTTCTCAGATCTTTAGCGAGGGTGGGCTGGACTACCTCGGCAACCCCAGCCTTGTCCACGCGCAGAGCATCCTTGCCATTTGGGCCTGCCAGGTCGTGCTCATGGGCGCCGTCGAGGGGTACCGCGTTGCCGGTGGCCCGCTCGGTGAGATCGTCGACCCCCTCTACCCCGGCGGTAGCTTCGACCCCCTCGGGCTGGCCGATGACCCCGAGGCGTTTGCGGAGCTCAAGGTGAAGGAGATCAAGAACGGACGGCTCGCCATGTTCTCCATGTTTGGCTTCTTCGTCCAGGCCATCGTCACCGGCAAGGGGCCCCTTGAGAACCTTGCCGACCACCTCGCCGATCCCGTCAACAACAACGCCTGGGCATTCGCCACCAACTTCGTCCCCGGGAAGTGAATATGAGGCGGCCCGTTCCCTGCGGGGGCTTGGGATGTGTGGAACAGACATGGGTTGTGTGAAACAAAACAAGCGCTACTGTGGCTTTTTTTTCACCTGTACGATTACTCATCCGATGAGGTCATGTAACAGTATTTGATTGGTTTATCGAACAAGAATGATGGTAAACTTCCAAAAGAAAAAAAAACTTGCAAGATGACGGTCTGGAAGATTACTGAAATTCTCTCTGAAACAAATGCACAGTAGGTGAGCTCAGGGTTGCAAGAGCAGCCAAGGACTGTAAAAGAAGAAGAAAAAAGAAACAAACGAGCCCGCTATTTCAGTGGAAAATCAAGTAGCTGTACAGCAAGTGAGCTCATGGTTTAAGTCATTACAAGTGACAGGTGGTAGTGTCGAAAATGATCTTACATTTTGGGACGGAGGGAGGAGGCAGACCTGATTACGTGGGAGTGGATTTGAACCCAGAAGGACAAGCTGTCCTCTTATCTCAGCTGTTTTGTAAGTATAATGCATAGCTGATAAGATGTTGATCCTCCTGAGGAACTAGCCTTTTAATGCAGCAAACCTGCCTCAGGAAACTTCAGTTATGCATATCAATACTTTTGAAACACAATGATGCTGCACAAACACTTCATCTGACAAAAGAACTGAGAACAGTTAAAAGCTTTGCTCGATTGCATCTAGTAGCAAATATTCAAATGAGAACTTTGAAGGCCGAAGAGGAGAAAGGTCCTCAAAAGATTATTCTTGTTAAAAATGTTACATAAATCAAAGCTGTCAAGGTGCTTCTCCTTCCTCATTGCAAGGTGCACCTAGCATGTTCTTCCCCCCGTTCTATCTGGAATAATTTCTACCGTCCATTGTTTAACAAAAGATCCCTGCTATTCAGACATTGTATCACTTGGTGTGTCTAGGCGTTTCTCTTTGGTTCCTTTTCAAACTATATAAGAGATCAGAAAATTTACGCGACAGCAACTAGTTTCAAAGTCAATGCAGATTCTTCCCTCACTTTTCATTGATCACACATGCCAACATTTCATTAGTCTCATTTACACATTTGCCATCCCGTGCGGTTACAATAAGTGTTTGGATAATGTAACAAAAATGGGAAAAAAAATATCAGCACATATACTACATGGAATGTGGATCTGCCTATTTTCATGAGTAGTGATGAAATTTGAGGGGCTAAAAATCATCTCTTCAATTGTTAATTTCCTGCGAAGTCCTGTCTCTCAGGCAATTACCACCATAATTCAAAAGCCTTCTGTGATACCATAGGCATACCCGCCCCGGCTATCTCAGGTGACCGTCAGCATGGTTGTTTACAATATCTGAAGAGTGATCTTGGAGGAGCACCAGCCTGAACTTCCTAATGACACAAGTTCATGCTGATCTCAGGCAGTTCAGCAAGAAAAATTTCAAACTCACTTTTTCTTGGTGGTAGTGATGACTGTTGGGGAAATTGAAGGCAGTTTTTACAGTGCAGTGATTAGGTTACAGCAAACAGTTTACAACGTTTGTGCGTAAATCCACAACAGTTTCATGCCATTTGACAACCCATATCCTTGGATGTTCGCAGAAACGCTGTCTGAATTAGATCAATTCAAATGGAGCAAAGCAGAGAGGTCAGATGATCCCAACCATGCAATGAACCAGATCAACTTCGAAGACATGCTAACTAAATGAAAATACACCTGCATTACTTCCTACGATACACTCACAAATATACTGGGCCACTACCATCAGCGCCTTTGCATTGCACCCCTCATACACAAAACATCTACCATTAGTACCACCAAATCACCAGTCTTTGCTCCCTATGATGCAGAAAACATCTTCCATTAGTATCACCAAAGCCTTCTCCCCCCGATACGCCTCGCAAGCTGTATGTCCTTTTGCACTGTAGAGGCAAAAAAAGGTCAGGTGAACAGAAACATTCTAATGTATACATGTATTTTCTGCATAAATAGTTCCAATTTGTTCAGGAGCATCCTTTTAAAGATACATATGAAGTCATCCCTAACTGAAAACATTTATTTGTTATTGGAATAGAAACAACAACCTTGATGATAATAATTCTAGTGACACCTATTTGTCCCTAACTGAAAACATTTACTCCCTCCGTTCGGAATTACTTGTCGTAGAAATGGATGTATCTAGACGTGTTTTAGTTCTAGATACATCCATTTCCGAGACAAATAATTCCGAACGGAGGGAGTATTTGTTATTGGAATAGAAACAACAACCTTGATGATAATAATTCTAGTGACACCTATTTGTCACGGTAAAACAGTACCCAAGCTTTAAGAGGAAATAAAACATATCTTGCAAATAACGTTCTGATTTTATACTATGTTTATATCCTCGAGGTAAGTTATAAACAGCGTAATCAACCCTGAATTTCCTGCTACAGTAACCAGATTTTATATCTAGAAATGCATCATTAGAAAACTGAAAACTCTGGCACATTCACAAGCCATAATTGTTTTCCCGCAAAAAGGCCATAAGTGTTAGCATATCTGCTGTTTGTTTGTGACATGTTCACTGAGAACAAAAAATACGAGAAGCTGCTGAGATCTGATAACTGTGGATCTTCTAATCACTAATAATCATTGAATTCTTGCAGCTTGAAACAACATCGAAACTAGATAACACATCAAATAAAAGCAAAGATGATCCTGAAATTGAAATGCTTTATAACTGCCATGTTTCCTTTTGCACAACATTGTAAAAGAAAGGAAGTGCTCATTCAGTGATAACTTACTGATGGTAACACGCTTAGCATGGATGGCACATAGATTTGCCTCTTCAAATACATCGACTATGTGATACTCTGCAGCCTGCAGAGGGAAAGGAAAAGAAAATCATGTGCAAACTCAAAGCAAATATACAGGACAGTGACTGAAAGTACAATTAGGACATTTGATAGGCCACATATGAAATATAGTCAACTCTATGTTAATTTTGCTAGTTATGCAGAAGAAATTATTTGTGGCAAGAGGCGACTTGTGTTAGTTTACCATGCACTAGCAATCTTGTATAGTTCTAAAAGCACTTGTTTCGTTGTACTGGATAGTGGATACAGATAAATCCTTGGCGTTTGGACACATAACCATCACATGATAAAAATCAGTTTTTTATGGACTACCTCTTCCTCACTTCTCAGTCACATCCTTAAGCAAAATGTAATATGAACAATAGTTCAGTTTTGCGTGTGTGGCATGTGCGTGGCATGATTATGTTGCAAGACACAGTGTACTCCCTCCGTCCTTGAAAGAGTGTACTTCCAACTTTGTTGGAAAGTCAAACTAGTAGTATTAGATTAATGATAAAAATATATTTTCACTGTATTTATACAATAGTACACCAGCATTTATGCCGTCAAATTAGTAGTATTAGATTCATGATAAAATATATTTTCACCATACTCCTATTTGGTTTCACAAACATTGATATATTTTTGCACAAACTCGGTCAAATTTTGAGATAGTTTGACCCTCCAACAAAGTTGGAAGTACACTCTTTGAAGGACAGAGAGAGTATATCTTAGACCAAACAACGAGAAGCTATGAACTATGGCACAAAGACATTTGATTTTGGTTTTGAGTACCAGCCACCAAAAAAAATCATGCTGCTAAACAGATGTATCAACTGCATTAATACCAGAGCATTCAGATTCAGGAACTATGAATTATGGTGATAAATTTATCTGTCTCGCAATTCTCAGAACTGTCGCAGTTGCTGGTTTCTTTAGTGGGAACCATCAGGTCTAATAGTACACGGCAGGTTTCGGCATTGACCATCGACCGACCTCTTGCAACGAGATGAGCGCCTGAGGAGTCCAGTGGTTCAGCTCTCCCTTCGTGAGGTCGTTGGTGATCTCCTTAACCTGCAAATTTGCACAAGACGAGCAAGCTTCCGTCACACGCTGTGTCCGCATCCTGAATCGGTGATAGGGATACAAATCGGAGGACGGGACGGGCGGAGGAGGGCACGGGTACGGGGTACCCGACCCACACTCACCAGGCGGACGAAGGGCGCGAAGGAGATGAGCGGCTCGGTGGACTTCTGGTACTTCCTGATCTCCCGCAGCGCCACCGTGCCCGGCCGGAACCGGTACGCCCGCTTCTTCTTCTTCTCCGGCTGCGGCTGCGGCTCCGGCGGTACCTGGCGCATCGGCGGCGGCGGCCTCCATCGCGGGGATAGCTCGAAGCGGAGCCGCTTCTTCGTCTCCGTCGTCGCCGCCACCGCGTGCTTCGTGCGACCCATCGCCGGGGGCGAGGGAAAGCGGGCAGGCGAGTACTGAGCAGGAGTATTACAGTAACATTATCACGGGAGTGTAGCGGGCCTAGGAAACTGAACTGGGGGACTCGCAACCGTCATCGTCCAATGCATGGCATAAATGTAAAATGGGTACTCCCTCCGTCCTTGTGTATAAGAGCAACTCCAACACGCCTACTCAGATGTCGATTTTGTCTGTTTTTCGTTCTTTTGAGTCGCCGTCGTTTGGTGTCCGCCCTATTTTTCTTTAGTCGGAGGTGCGCTCAACGCCCACGACATATTTTATGTCCACGCATAAATTTAAAAGGTCTGCGGCCATAGATCATGTCAGCGGTCATTGCCGGCGCCCGAAGTTCATGTCGATGTCATGCTAGCAACCGGCATACAATGTCAGCCTTAAAAAATATCACCACACAGTTCATGTTGGCTCACTTCCCAGCGACCGGCACCAAGCCAGCACACAAAAAGGGGCGGGAGTTCGATCACGCCATGTCGGCCGTGGTCATGCCAGCACACTTGTCGGCATACAAAAAATGAATGACGCTCCCAGCCATATATCACTCGTCGTCGAACTTGAGCATGTCGGCCTGCATCTTCTCGAACCATGGCCTCTTCCTCGGCGACACGATGTTGAGGTCCACCTTCATGATCTCCACCCCCGCCATCATGCTTGCGAGCGCCACTTCTTTCACCTTGGTCCTAGCATTGACGGCCTCGATCTCGAGCATCTTCGCTTGCCTTTTCACCTGCATCTCAAGCATCTCAGCTTGCTTCTCCGCCTCCATCTCAAGCCTCCTCCTTTGGATCTTCATGAAGGCATTCATTTGCTCTTCCTTGTCTTTCCGGTGCTTCACTACTGGAAACAGGGAATTTGCCATCAGCCAGCTCTTTGCCATCTGCCAGCTGATGGCAAAGAACGTCTTTGTCATCTGCTTATAAAAAACAGATGGCAAAGAACTGACAGACGGCAAAGAACATGGTTGCCATCAGCCATTCTTTGCCATCTGCTAGTGGATGACAAAAAATCTTTGCCATCTGCCAGCAGATGGCAAAGAGGTTGGCAAATCCTGTGGCCGTTAAGAGGGTAACGGCGTACCAGCCCCACCTCTTTGCCATCTGCCAGCAGACGGCAAAGACATGGGACTATCTCTGTCCTTGCTAAAAAAAAGCAAAGAGTGAAAAATTAAAGAAAAAAAACCCCAGCCTCCCTAAAAAAAACCCAGCCACCCCGAATCAGTCTCAGGCTCTCAGCCACTCCCGTGCGTGCTGCTGGATAGGGTTCGCCGCCGCCCTCACCGGTCGCCGCCGCCGTCCTTACCGGTCGCCGCCGCCGTCGGTTTCCCCTACATGGCCGGAGGATAGGCCATCCCGCCGGTCCATTCCCGCCCCACCCCCATCCCGCGCGTGGAATCCCCTTTGACTCCCAGCCGCCCCCGCCGACGCCCACCAGCCGCGCCTGCCGGCGGGCCGCCTCGCGTCGCCCGATCCGCCACCCGTCCCGCCTCCTCACCCAGGTTCGTCCGGAGCTCCTCCTCCTCCCACCGATACTGCCTCTACTTGCTTGCGATTGCCGCTGGATCCGCGCTTGCTACTGGTCTGGTGGCGTTCGAGGTCAGGGACAAGCCGGCCTCGCTCAAGGCCGACGACTGGGCGCGTGTCGTGGCCGTGTTTGTGCTCGGAAAAGAGTGGCAGTTCAAGGACTGGCCCTTCAAGGGCCATGTCGACATCTTCAACAAAGGTTTGCCACTCTAGTTACTGCTTGCCTGCTTGTAGTATATCTGCGATTTGTTGTGTTTGCATCTCCGAGAGCTTCGTTAGTTTTTGCTCAATGACTGTAGAAATAATCACATCACATCGGTGATTCAAGATTTTCGTACTGAGAGGTTCATAGTGATCGCTGAATTGTCCATCGACATTGCAGGATAGGGTTGTTCTGTACCGGGAGGGAGTACACTTTGAGTGCTTACTTTGTTAACCCAATTGGGTTAAAATGATGCTTGTTTTTGGCATTGACATTGGCTGTCGAGCAGGAAATCACTGCTGCTATGACTAACCAAATCATACCCGTTTGCCCGCACCTTTTTGTCTCTGTTCCTAGCAAAGCCTCCCACTAAACTTGGTCAAAAATTTATGGTATTTGTAATGCAACATGGAACATTAGATTGCTCTGTTTCTCTTTTCAGCACAGCAAGTCGATACCATCTGTGGCCTAACATTTTAAACTTTTCTCTCTCAGTTATTGGGTTCTTTGTACGCTTTGAAGATGATAGTGTCGATTCAGCAAAAGTGGTCAAACAGTGGAATGTCAAAATCATATCTGTGAGTGGGAGGAATTTTTCATATGTTTTCTTGGTTATTGTAATCAAATTCTATTTTGCTCCCACTTACAGCTGCTTTATTAATTGTGTTATTAACCTATGGTGCAGATAAGCAAGAATAAAAGGCATCAAGACAGACCGGCTGCTCTGGAGGTGTGGGATCGGTTGGATGAATTTGTGCGGGCACGCTCATAGGTGAACCCTCATGTGTATCTAACCGTGTGATCTTTTAAGTTGTCCCTTCCATTCTGTACTTGATACGGGCAAAACCTTGAATTCCTGGTGAATTCTATAACCGGGTTTTGTAGGATCGGCCATCATGTGTTTTCTTAATTTTAAGTGTCTTTGCAGTAACCTTAGTGATACATGTGTGTTTTTACTGAAAGTTCAATGTAGTTCTTTGTGCTATGGACTTATCAAGCATTTGACGACCAAGATATAGTGCACGGGTAGTCCTGCAGATAACTGGGACTAAGGCTTCACTGCAAATATGCATGATGATATCAGATTGTGCTATCCAAGTTGGTTTTATAACAAGAGAAGCCATCATAGTGTGCAACTTCCTTATTGTCATGTTTCAGTAATTCACACTGGTAGTATTAGTATTAGTTGTTGGCTTCTTGCTGTTGCTTTATTACTGTGAGAAGAATCCAGAAATGGTATCAACTACTAGCATCTTGACATTGTTATTTTAATTAATTTGGGATTCACATGTGTCTATATATTGTTTATTTGAGTAGAACGCTTTAGGATTTGCTAAGTGTAACCTTTTCAGTTCTACTATGTTCATAGTAGGTTTTTCCTTTATGCAAGTTAAACTGTTCCAACTTCTTGCCAGAAGTGGTCATGTACTGTCATCATTGAGCTTACATGTTGTAATTTTTATGGTCTGTCAGACATATCACCGATAATGAGATAATGAACCCGTGGTGGCAACTGGGCTAGGATATATACTCCGTCCGTTCCGAATTACTTGTCGCACGTATGGATGTATCTAGATGTATTTTAGTTCTAGATACATCCATTTTAGCGATGAGTAATTTGGAACGGAGGGAATAGTTGATTGCAATTCTTCATATCGTGTTGGTTAACTGTCAGATTTCTATACCCTACATTTTGCTTAGGATATTAACCTTACCTGTTTCGAGTTGGTGTTAATTACTTTTTCTTATATTTTGAATGAATTTTATCAAGCGTTTTTCATGGCCTCATCCCTTGGTGACATTTTCTTCTGATTTCGTTTTCAGTCGCTGTTATGACCCAAATACTCAAATACCATGTTGGGTGATGGAAGTGGACTTATGCTGGCTGAGTTATCGACAAGCAGAACAACCACCCCTACATCCCAGCCTTTGTATTTCAGGTGCCGGTCGATGGCGTAATGAGATGCCAGGAACCTACCTTCCTTCTGCATTCATGAGGATTGGTTACTCATATATACATGGATGTGCGTACGTGGCCAGGACTTATGTACGTATCCGACCTGCCCTCTTTTACTTTTTCTTAGCATGAGGTCTGGACAACTGCTTATGTGTGTACGTGATCATGACTCTTTTTGACGGGCTATTTCTAATTCTTTCTATTTTTTAAGGGAATATTTCTAATTCTTTCTATGTCCCATTTTGTAGATTTGCTTCAGATCACGGAAGCTTGGGTTGATGGAGTGCTTGTCTTTAGTTTTTGTTTTGACTTTGTGAAACTTGTTACCTATGATGAAACTGTGTAATATTGATGAAACTATGTATATGTATATGGATGAAACTTGCTACTATTGGTAAACTATTGGTAACATGTGTTGGATATGTGTTCGATATATATGTGTTCATGACTATTGGTAATATGTGTTGAATATGCTATATTGGTCATATAAATATATTTGTGTTTGATTTTCTATGAAAATGAATTGATATAAGAAAATATATATTAAATGGGGCAATATAGGCACTTTGCCATCTGCTGGCAGATGGCAAAGAGCTTTGCCATCAGCTGGCAGATGGCAAAGAGGCCACGTGTCATCTACATGTAAAATTTGGGCTGGCCTATTTGGGCCCTTTGCCATCAGCCAACAGATGGCAAAGAGCTTTGCCATCTGCTGACAGACGACAAAGCATGCAGCCTTTGCCATCTGCTGGCAGACGACAAAGTATGTCGTTAGCCTTCTAACGGGGCTAACTCCGTTAAGAGGCTTTGCCATCTGCCAGCAGATGGCAAAGCCATAGGCTCTTTGCCATCAACCAGCAGATGGCAAAGAAGCCTTTACCGGCAGGGTTTCAGACGAACTGTTTGCCATCTGCTGGCAGATGGCAAAGCCTTTGCCATCCGCCGACCATGCCTTTGCCATCTGCCATGGCAGATGGCAAAGTGCCAGATTCCAGTAGTGCTTCTCCTCCCCCTTGAGTCCTTTTTGCTCATCATGTCCTACACGGTTCCAAGCAAGGCGATGATGCTGCATCCCGCTTGTCCTCCTTCTTGGAGTTGGTATTCCCCCATGGTCGTGGCTTTTCGCCCTTCCCAACCTCCTCCACGGCTTTCTTCTCCTCACATGTCATGAGTGCGACATATTGCGCCTTGAACTTCTCCTCCCCATTGATGTGTTGGGGAACGTTGCAGAAAATTAAAAATTTTCCTACGGTTTCACCAAGATCCATCTATGAGTTCATCTAAGCAACGAGTCAAGGGAGTGAGTTTGCATCTACATACCACTTGTAGATCGGGTGCGGAAGCGTTCAAGGGGATGGTGATGATGGAGTCGTACTCGCCGTGATTCGGATCACCGATGACCAAGTGCTGAACGGACAGCACCTCCACGTTCAACACACGTACGGGACGGACGACGTCTCCTCCGTCTTGATCCAGCAAGGAGGAAGGAGAGGTTGAGGAAGGTTGCTCCAACGGCAGCACGACGGCGTGGTGTTGTTGGTGCAGCAGTACTCCGACAGGGCTTCGCCAAGCACGTACGGAGGAGGAGAGGTGTTGGGGAGGGGAGGGGCTGCGCCTTGAGTTGTGTCCAGCAGCCCTCCCCTCGCCCCTCTATTTATAGGGGATGGGGCAAGGGGGGCCGGCCCCTCTAGATGGGATCTAGAGGGGGGCGGCGGCCAGGGAGGGGGGACTTGCCCCCCAAGCAAGGGGGCGCCCCCCTTAGGGTTTCCCCCCCAACCCTAGGTGCATGGGCCCAAGGTGGGGGGGGGGGGGCGCCCAGCCCTCCAGGGGCTGGCTCCCTGCCCCTTGCGGCCCATGTGGCCCTCCGAGAGGGGTGGCTCCTCCCGGTGGACCCCCGGAACCCCTCCGATGGCCCCGGTACAATACCGATATGACCCCGAATTCTTCCGGTGTCCGTAAGACAACTTCCCATATATAAAACTTCACCTCCGGACCATTCCGGAACTCCTCGTGACGTCCGGGATCTCATCCGGGACTCCGAACAACTTTCGGTAATCACATACAAGTCTTCCTAATAACCCTAGCGTCACCGAACCTTAAGTGTGTAGACCCTACGGGTTCGGGAGACATGCAGACATGACCGAGACTGCTCTCCGGTCAATAACCAACAGCGGGATCTGGATACCCATGTTGGCTCCCACATGCTCCTCGATGATTTCATCGGATGAACCACGATGTCGAGGATTCGATCAAACCCCGTATACAATTCCCTTTGTCAATCGGTACGTTACTTGCCCGAGACTCGATCGTCGGTATCCCAATACCTTGTTCAGTCTCGTTACCGGCAAGTCACTTTACTCATACCGTAATGCATGATCCCGTCACCAACCACTTGGTCACTTTGAGATCATTATGATGATGCATTACTGAGTGGGCCCAGAGATACCTCTCCGTCATACGGAGTGACAAATCCCAGTCTCGATCCGTGTCAACCCAATAGACACTTTCGGAGATACCTGTAGTGCACCTTTATAATCACCCAGTTACGTTGTGACGTTTGGTACACCCAAAGCACTCTTACGGTATCCGGGAGTTACACGATCTCATGGTCTAAGGAAGAGATACTTGACATTGAAAAAGCTCTAGCAAACGAACTACACGATCTTGTGCTATGCTTAGGATTGGGTCTTGTCCATCACATCATTCTCCTAATGATGTGATCCCGTTATCAACGACATCCAATGTCCATAGCCAGGAAACCATGACTATCAGTTGATCAACGAGCTAGTCAACTAGAGGCTCACTAGGGACATGTTATGGTCTATGTATTCACACGTGTATTACGATTTCCGGATAATACAGTTATAGCATGAATAAAAGACAATCATCATGAATAAAGAAATATAATAGTAACACTTTTATTATTGCCTCTAGGGCATATTTCCAACAGTCTCCCACTTGCACTAGAGTCAATAATCTAGTTACATTGTGATGAATCGAACACCCATAGAGTTCTGGTGTTGATCATGTTTTGCTCGAGAGACAGGTTTAGTCAACGGATCTGCGACATTCAGATCCTTATGTACTTTGCAAATATCTATGTCTCCATCTTGAACATTTTCACGGATGGAGTTGAAACGACGCTTGATGTGCCTGGTCTTCTTGTGAAACTTGGGCTCCTTGGCAAGGGCAATAGCTCCAGTGTTGTCACAGAAGAGTTTGATCGGCCCCGACGCATTGGGTATGACTCCTAGGTCGGTGATGAACTCCTTCACCCAAATAGCTTCATGCGCTGCCTCCGAGGCTGCCATGTACTCCGCTTCACATGTAGATCCCGCCACTACGCTCTGCTTGCAGCTGCACCAGCTTACTGCTCCACCATTCAACATATACACGTATCCGGTTTGTGACTTAGAGTCATCCAGATCTGTGTTGAAGCTTGCGTCGAGGTAAGCCTTTACGACGAGCTCTTCGTCACCTCCATAAACGAGAAACATGTCCTTTGTCCTTTTCAGGTACTTCAGGATATTCTTGACCGCTGTCCAGTGTTCCTTGCCGGGATTACTTTGGTACCTTCCTACCAAACTTACGGCAAGGTTTACATCAGGTCTGGTACACAGCATGGCATACATAATAGATCCTATGGCTGAAGCATAGGGGATGACACTCATCTCTTCTTTATCTTTTGCCGTGGTCGGGCATTGAGCCGAGCTCAATCTCACGCCTTGCAATATAGGCAAGAACCCCTTCTTGGACTGATCCATTTTGAACTTCTTCAAAATCTTATCAAGGTATGTGCTTTGTGAAAGACCTATGAGGCGTCTCGATCTATCTCTATAGATCTTGATGCCTAATATATAAGCAGCTTCTCCAAGGTCCTTCATTTAAAAACACTTATTCAAGTAGGCCTTTATGCTGTCCAAAAGTTCTATATCATTTCCCATCAAGAGTATGTCATCTACATATAATATGAGAAATGCTACAGAGCTCCCATTCACTTTCTTGTAAACGCAGGCTTCTCCATAAGTCTGCATAAACCCAAACGCTTTGATCATCTCATCAAAGCGAATGTTCCAACTCCGAGATGCTTGAACCAGCCCATAAATGGATCGCTGGAGCTTGCATACTTTGTTAGCGTTCTTAGGATCGACAAAACCTTCCGGCTGCATCATATACAGTTCTTCCTTAAGATGTCCGTTAAGGAATGCCGTTTTGACGTCCATCTGTCATATCTCATAATCATAGTATGCGGCAATTGCTAACATGATTCGGACGGACTTCAGCTTCGCTACGGGAGAGAAAGTCTCATCGTAGTCAATCCCTTGAACTTGTCGATAACCCTTAGCGACAAGTCGAGCTTTATAGACGGTAATATTACCATCCGCGCCCGTCTTCTTCTTAAAGATCCATTTGTTTTCGATCGCTCATCGGGCAAGTCTGTCAAAGTCCATACTTTGTTTTCATACATGGATTCTATCTCGGATTTCATGGCTTCAAGCCATTTGTTGGAATCTGGGCCCGCCATTGCTTCTTCATAGTTCGAAGGTTCATCGTTGTCTAACAACATGATTTCCAGGACGGGGTTGCCGTACCACTCTGGTGCGGAATGTGTCCTTGTGGACCTACGAAGTTCAGTAGCAACTTGATCCGAAGTACCTTGATCATTATTTTCCTCTTCAGTAGGTGTAGGCATCACAGGAACATTTTCCTGAGCTGCACTACTATCCCGTTCAAGAGGTAGTACTTCATCGAGTTCTACTTTCCTCCCACTTACTTCTTTCGAGAGAAACTCTTTTTCCAGAAAGGATCCGTTCTTGGCAACAAAGATCTTGCCCTCGGATCTTAACTAGAAGGTATACCCAACGGTTTCCTTAGGGTATCCTATGAAGATGCATTTTTCCGACTTGGGTTCGAGCTTTTCAGGTTGAAGTTTCTTGACATAAGCATCGCATCCCCAAACTTTTAGAAACGACAGCTTAGGTTTCTTCCCAAACAATAATTCATACGGTGTCGTCTCAATGGATTTAGACGGTGCCCTATTTAAAATGAATGTAGCTGTCTCTAGAGCGTATCCCCAAAATGATAGCGGTAAATCGGTAAGAGACATCATAGACCGCACCATATCCAATAGAGTGCGATTACGACGTTCGGACACACCGTTATGTTGAGGTGTTCCAGGCGGCGTTAGTTGTGAAACGATTCCACATTTCCTTAAGTGTGTACCAAATTCGTGACTTAAGTATTCTCCTCCACGATCTGATCGTAGGAATTTTATCTTTCGGTCACGTTGATTCTCTACCTCATTCTGAAATTCCTTGAACTTTTCAAAGGTCTCAGACTTGTGTTTCATTAAGTAGACATACCCATATCTACTCAAGTCATCAGTGAGAGTGAGAACATAGCGATATCCTCCGCGAGCCTCAACGCTCATTGGACCGCACACATCGGTATGTATGATTTCCAACAAGTTGGTTGCTCGCTCCATTGTTTCGGAGAACGGAGTCTTGGTCATCTTGCCCATGAGGCATGGTTCGCATGTGTCAAATGATTCATAATCTAGAGACTCCAAAAGTCCATCAGCATGGAGCTTCTTCATGCGCTTGACACCAATGTGACCAAGGCGGCAGTGCCACCAGTATGTGGGACTATCGTTATCAACTTTACATCTTTTGGTATTCACGTTATGAATATGTGTAACATTACGCTCGAGATTCATTAAGAATAAACCATTGACCATCGGAGCATGACCATAAAACATATCTCTCATATAAATAGAACAACCATTATTCTCGGATTTAAATGAGTAGCCATCTCATATTAAACGAGATCCAGATACAATGTTCATGCTCAAACTTGGCACCAAATAACAATTATTAAGGTTCAAAACTAATCCCGTAGGTAAATGTAGAGGTAGCGTGCCGACGGCGATCACATCAACTCTGGAACCATTCCCGACGCGCATCGTCACCTCGTCCTTCGCCAGTCTCCGCTTATTCCGCAGCTCCTGCTATGAGTTACAAATATGAGCAACGGCACCGGTATCAAATACCCAGGAGTTACTACGAGTACTGGTAAGGTACACATCAATTACATGTATATCAAATATACCTTTGGTGTTGCCGGCCTTCTTATCTGCTAAGTATTTGGGGCAGTTCCGCTTCTAGTGACCCTTCCCCTTGCAATAAAAGCACTCAGTCTCAGGCTTGGGTCCATTCTTTAACTTCTTCCCGGTAACTGGCTTACCAGGCGCGGCAACCTCCTTGCCGTCCTTCTTGAAGTTCTTCTTGCCCTTGCCCTTCTTGAACTTAGTGGTCTTATTGAGCATCAACACTTGATGTTATTTCTTGATTTCAACCTCTGCTGACTTTAGCATAGAAAATACTTCAGGAATGGTCTTTACCATCCCCTGCATATTGTAGTTCATCACAAAGCTCTTGTAGCTTGGTGGGAGCGACTGAAGGATTCTGTCAATGACTGTCTCATCAGGGAGGTTAATATTCAGCTGGGTCATACGGTTGTGCAACCCAGACATTGTGAGTATGTGCTCACTGACAGAACTATTTTCCTCCATCTTACAACTATAGAACTTTTCGGAGACATCATATCTCTCGACCCGGGCATGAGCTTGGAAAACTAGTTTCAGCTCTTCGAACATCTCATATGCTCCGTGTTGCTCAAAACGCTTTTGGAGCCCCGGTTCTAAGCTGTAAAGCATGCCGCACTGAACGAGGGAGTAATCATCAGCACGAGACTGCCAAGCATTCATAATGTCTTGGTTCTGTGGGACGGGTGCATCACCTAGCGGTCCTTCTAGGACATATTGTTTCCTGGCAGCTATGAGGATGATCCTCAGGTTCCGGACCCAGTCCGTATAGTTGCTGCCATCATCTTTCAGCTTGGTTTTCTCTAGGAACGCGTTGAAGTTCATGTTGACATGAGCGTTGGCCATTTGATCTACAAGACATATTTTGCAAAGGTTTTAGACTAAGTTCATGATAATTAAGTTCATCTAATCAAATTATTATAATGAACTCCCACTCAGATTAAACATCCCTCTAGTCATCTAAGTGTTACACGATCCGAGTCGACTAGGCCGTGTACGATCATCACGTGAGACGGACTAGTCATCGTCGGTGAACATTCTCATGTTGATCGTATCTTCCATACGACTCGTGTTCGACCTTTCGGTCTCCGTGCTCCGAGGCCATGTCTGTACATGCTAGGCTCGTCAAGTTAACCCTAAGTGTTTTGCATGTGTAAAACTGTCTTACACCCGTTGTATGTGAACGTAAGGATCTATCACACCCGATCATCACGTGGTGCTTCGAAACGACGAACTTTAGCAACGGTGCACAGTTAGGGGAGAACACTTCTTGAAATTGTTGTAAGGGATCATCTTATTTACTACCGTCGTTCTAAGTAAACAAGATGCATAAACATAATAAACATCACATGCAATTATATTGTAGTGACATGATATGGCCAATATCATATAGCTCCATTGATCTCCATCTTCGGGGCTCCATGATCATCTTGTCACCAGCATGACACCATGATCTCCATCATCATGATCTCCATCATCGTGTCTTCATGAAGTTGTCACGCCAACGACTACTTCTACTTCTATGGCTAACGCGTTTAGCAGAAAAGTAAAGTAATTTACATGGTGTTCTTCAATGACACGCAGGTCATACAAAAATAAAGACAACTCCTATGGCTCCTGCCGGTTTTCATACTCATCGACATGCAAGTCGTGATTCCTATTACAAGAACATGATCTCATACATCACAATATATCATTCATCATTCATCACAACTTCTGGCCATATCACATCACATTACAATTGCTGCAAAAACAAGTTAGACGTCCTCTAATTGTTGTTGCATCTTTTACGTGGCTGCAATTGGGTTCTATCAAGAACGTTTTCTTACCTACGAATAACCACAACGTGATTTTTGTCAACTTCTATTTACCCTTCATAAGGACCCTTTTCATCGAATCCGCTCCAACTAAAGTGGGAGAGACAGACACCCGCCAACCACCTTATGCAACTAGTGCATGTCAGTCGGTGGAACCGGTCTCACGTAAGCGTACGTGTAAGGTTGGTCCAGGCCGCTTCATCCCACAATACTGCTGAAGCAAGATAAGACTAATAGCGGCAAGCAAGTTGACAAGATCTACGCCCACAACAAAATTGTGTTCTACTCGTGCAATAGAGAACTACGCATAGACCTAGCTCATGATGCCACTGTTGGGGAACGTTGTAGAAAATTAAATTTTTTCCTACGGTTTCACCAAGATCCATCTATGAGTTCATCTAAGCAACGAGTCAAGGGAGTGAGTTTGCATCTACATACCACTTGTAGATCGGGTGCGGAAGCGTTCAAGGGGATGGTGATGATGGAGTCGTACTCGCCGTGATTCGGATCACCGATGACCAAGTGCTGAATGGACAGCACCTCTGCGTTCAACACACGTACGGGACGGATGACGTCTCCTCCGTCTTGATCCAGCAAGGAGGAAGGAGAGGTTGAGGAAGGTTGCTCCAACGGCAGCACGACGGCATGGTGTTGTTGGTGTAGCAATAATCCGACAGGGCTTCGCCAAGCACGTACGGAGGAGGAGAGGTGTTGGGGAGGGGAGGGGCTGCGCCTTGAGTTGTGTCCAACAGCCCTCCCCTCGCCCCTCTATTTATAGGGGATGGGGCAAGGGGGGCCGGCCCCTCTAGATGGGATCTAGAGGGGGGGCGGCGGCCAGGGAGGGGGGACTTGCCCCCCAAGCAAGGGGGGCGCCCCCCTTAGGGTTTCCCCCAAACCCTAGGCGCATGGGCCCAAGGTGGGGGGGCGCGCCCAGCCCTCCAGGGGCTGGCTTCCTGCCCCTTGCGGCCCATGTGGCCCTCCGAGAGGGGTGGCTCCTCCCGGTGGACCCCCGGAACCCCTCCGGTGGCCCCGGTACAATACCGATATGACCCCAAATTCTTCCGGTGTCCGTAAGACAACTTCCCATATATAAAACTTCACCTCCGGACCATTCCGGAACTCCTCGTGACGTCCGGGATCTCATCCGGGACTCCGAACAACTTTCGGTAATCACATACAAGTCTTCCTAATAACCCTAGCGTCACCGAACCTTAAGTGTGTAGACCCTACGGGTTCGGGAGACATGCAGACATGACCGAGACTGCTCTCCGGTCAATAACCAACAGCGGGATCTGGATACCCATGTTGGCTCCCACATGCTCCTCGATGATGTCATCAGATGAACCACGATGTCGAGGATTCGATCAAACCCCGTATACAATTCCCTTTGTCAATCGGTACGTTACTTGCCCGAGACTCGATCATCAGTATCCCAATACCTTGTTCAGTCTCGTTACCGGCAAGTCACTTTACTCGTACCATAATGCATGATCCCGTCACCAACCACTTGGTCACTTTGAGCTCATTATGATGATGCATTACCGAGTGGGCCCAGAGATACCTCTCCGTCATACGGAGTGACAAATCCCAGTCTCGATCCGTGTCAACCCAACAGACACTTTCGGAGATACCTATAGTGCACCTTTATAATCACCCAGTTACGTTGTGACGTTTGGTACACCCAAAGCACTCTTGTTGTATCAGCCTCCATCGCTTCGAAATGGACACCCACGCACGCGTGCTATGAATTTGGTACGACGGAAACTTCTTGCATTCATGGAACTCACGATGAACACGAATCCAAAAGGTTGATGCCTTTTGTTTGGCACCGACCTTGGGGTCTTGCCCAATGTCCCTCCAACACTCACAAAGGAGCTTGTCCTCGGACGGTGTGTATGCCTTTGTCCGCTTGATCTTGCGCTTTGGCTTCGGCCCATCGGCCTGGTTGGCGAGCTCGTCCTCGAGACCTCGAACAAACGCACCCCGTCGATGTCCAACTCATACTCTTCCTCGAGGCCGTAGTCCTCTGAAAACTCATGATCGAGCGGGAAGCCGTCCAGGTCCAGGAGGACCTGATCTTGCATGAAGGCGTCGTGCATGGCAGCTTGATCATAGGTCGCCGACGTGAATGGCGCTCGGCCGTCTTGGCTTTGGCTCTCATCAGGATCATAGGCAGCTGCTGAGGGAGTCCTGGATAGGGGGGGTATCCGGACAGCCGGACTATATTCATCGTCCGAACTATAGAAGCGTCAAGGTACAAGACTCAAGACTTCGGCTCGTGTCCGGATGGGACTCTCCTTTGTGTGGAAGACAAGCTTGGCGATCCGGATATTATGTTTCCTTCCTTGTAACCGACTCCATGCAAACCCTAGCTCTCCGGTGTCTATATAAACCGGAGAGGATGGTCCTTAGAAGGCCGATCACATTTATAATCATACCATCATAGGCTAGCTCTTAGGGTTTAGCCTCTATGATCTCGTGGTAGATCTACTCTTGTATTCCACATATCTTCAATATTAATCAAGCAGGAAGTAGGGTTTTACCTCCATCGAGAGGGCCCGAACCTGGGTAAACATTGTGTCCCTTGCTTCCTGTTACCATCAGCCTAAGACACACAGATCGGGACCCCCTACCCGAGATCCGCCGGTTTTGACACCGACATTGGTGCTTTCATTGAGAGTTCCTCTATGTCATCGCTTCGAGGCTTGATGGCGTCTTCAATCGTCAACAACGCAGTCCAGGGTGAATTTTTCTCCCCGGACAGATCTTTGTGTTCGGCGGCTTCGCACTGCGGGCCAATTCGCTTGGCCAGTTGGAGCAGATCGATAGCTTCACCCCTGGCCGCCAAATCTGGTTTGGAAACTTGAACTACATGGCAGATATTCGCGGAGACTTGATATTCGGCGGATTCGAGCCTGCGCCATGAGCGTCAGACAGCCACGACGAGCACGGCCTGCTGCCGGACAGTGCCTGGGACATCATCCCCAAAGTAGCCTCGGATCTAAATCTAGGGAAGGTTGCGTTGCCTATGGACGGAGGGCTAAACCCCGCCCCCAGGTCGCACACTTATCGGCGGTGGAGCCGAACACGGGTCTCACTTCTTTGGAGGCCTGTAACCCTGGGCCCCCGGACTCATATCCGGCTGTTGGCCCTGGTCCGCTCACTCTCGAGCCAACTAAACAAGCTGGGCTCCGGTAATGGGGTTTACCGCTGCGGGCATCTTTTAGCACTCGCCCTGTGGCGACATGCTGAGCGCATTAAAGTCTCTCCCTTTGTCAGGAGGCTCTAGGCCAAACTATGTCCAGCCTGAGTGGGAAGCAGGCGATGAAGGAATTCACTGCCCACCCACCACCCACTTTGTCGCCACGATCGATGATTTAACCGACGTACTCGACCTTGACTTCGAAGACATCGACGGTATGGACGACGATGCAAGAGACATACAAGAGCCACCGCTCACAGGGCGGTGGACAACCACCTCTTCA
Organism: Triticum timopheevii; assembly: GCA_963921465.1. Lineage (NCBI taxonomy): Eukaryota > Viridiplantae > Streptophyta > Magnoliopsida > Poales > Poaceae > Triticum > Triticum timopheevii. The sequence continues at coordinate 383,005,620 of OY997262.1, read as the reverse complement.
ACCAATATATACATGGTAGACACTCCGAAAGAAACCAATGGCGACGTGGCAGTGGAGGACAACCCCTCGGGAGGAAAAGCAAAATATGGGCATCTCCGACGCCACTCCAAACCCTGCCACATCAATACCGGTTCCGGAGATGATCCGAATAGTACCAAAGAGGAATACAGTCCTGATCAGCCAACCATCAAGCAGGCTGCACATGCCACGGTGGGATACTTGGAGAGGGACAACTATACACCCCCTCTGAAAACGAGGTAAGCCTCGACAATGACGAATTCGGCGTGCCTGAAGACCCAGTGGAACAAGTTCGCTTTAGGCGACGACTCATAGCCATTGCAAAGAGTCTGCAAAGGAAGCAAGAGTAGCTTAAGGCCGAACATGATTTGCTAATAGAACGGTGGACCAAGATCCTGGCCACCAAGAAGTACGGACTCGACCGCCCTAGCAAAGGGCACACGCGGCACAACTGGCTACCTCAACCTAAGCAGGAAAACCAAAGGCACATAACCCAACGTCCGCACACCACTACGGCCCAAACCAGCAAGAAGGATACACAAAGAAGCAGCCTCAAGCCCCGGCGCAACGGTCATAAACGGCAAATCAGGGAAGCTGGTATCAAGTTCAGCAAATCCCAGTCCGGTCAACGGACAAAGAACATCTCAAGCCTATTCGGCCCAAGCCACAAACTCGGTCAGCCGTGCGAAATTCATAGTACTCCCAAAAGAAAGGCAAAACATACTAATAGAGAATGCCGGATCTCCAAAGTAAAGCAACCGGGAGTGTGCTGGAAACATTGAGGGGAGGCGCTTAGTCAAAAGCCCCCCCCCAGAGCACAATAGTACGGCCGACCGCCCCCTATCATACAAACCACATCAATTCAATTGCAAACCCCCAGACCTAATAGTCCAGGGGATCCTTAAACAATAAAGCCCAAGCAGGCATGCAAATAGCACCTTCTACAAGGTATCAGGCACAAAGACCAGTTTCATTGGCCCGCCGCCCTAACGGTTGTTTTTAGATAACCAAACAAGGCCGCACCATCGGCGCGTTCCCCCTATATGGTATCACACCGTATGCTAACAGGATGAACCACGTTGGCTAGATTCCACGTGGTAAATCGTCAGGCCAGCACCGGTAATACACTCACGCCTGCGTGCCGAGCCAAACCCCGCCCTTCAAAGCGGAAATCATACAGCCGCCAGAGTAGCAAGTTGCACACGCCTGTTAATATTTTGATACGACAGCCAACTATCCGGACACCAACTGATGAGTCCGGGCTACTTCTCGAATAGCGGTTGGGGTCGCCAGGGTCTGGTCAGGAACCTTTGGACCAACCACAGGAGGACGTTCGGCGGCCTCCACGCACTTACATTCACAAAGTAACTTTTATGCAGAACAGGTTTGGCGGCGTGAAGTCGGCTCGGACACACAAGGACAGGACCATGCAGGTAGACGGCAGTTCGGATTCACCTTTGATCCATTCACGGCCCACTCCAGTCCGGCTACCACAGGTTCCGCCAGAAAACCATCTCTTCTTCATAATCATAAATTGCATTCACATGCACAAACATATCATATTACTGCAATGCGTAGACTTAGAAAAACATGCACCAGTCGTCGTTCATCATCGACGCCTCTTTGCCATAAAAATGGCAGCCATGGCTTGTGTTACGCCCGGTTATGCCAGGGGCTCCACAGTACGGCAATAAAGTCCGACCACCTTCTCGGTCACTCGGCACCCCGAACTTATAGCACTATATGCATCAGCTCCGAATCATGTCTTGGGTCATTGGATGGGTTTGCCCGGCTCCCATGTTTTGGTACCTTACGTTCCGTTCCGTCTGCTAAGGTAGCGCTGGGAGAACTACTGCGATTGTTTCCTTGGATCTGCCGGACGAGCACCTCAGTAGAGAAAGCCGAAAATCGACTGTCATGACGCGGCGAGAGCTGGTCAGCTGTTCGGGAGGTTACAAAATCCTTAAAGATTTATTCCGCATAACGCTACTATAAAATGCAGATTGCGACGGATCGGCCTACCGACCAGGCGCCAAAAGAGTCCTTAGTCCGGCCCTCCGGACACTAGGGGCTGCGCCGACCATACTCGAGTTCCTATGGCTAAGTGAGAGTAGTAAAGCCCTATAGTCCGATTACCTGGTTCATGGTGAGAAACGCCTCCTTATAAGGACCCAACCATGGGATAAAGAGTGTTTAGAAATACCACGAACACCCCCGTACTTCTCACGTGGGGGCTGAAGCCGACGACTGGCCAACTCTCAGAATTTACATAAAATAAATAGCCGCAAAGGAAGAACATATGTTCAAAACCAAACAGGCAACATATATCAAAAGTGCCATTATCCCATATTACAAATGTTGGCAAAAATGCCCTGGGGGAAATATAATGTCTTTGGTGCACTTATCCGCCGCCAGGCGGGCACCCTTCATTACACCCTCATAATACAGTTCGGGCTTGCGATGCTCCTTACCCTCTGGTGGCCCCTCAGTTATCAGCTTCTCCATGTCAAGCTTCCCCCAATGCACTTTTGCATAGGCAAGAGCCATTCACGCACCTTCTATACAGACTGATCGCTTGATAATATCAAGCCAAGGACAGGCGCCCACAATCCGCTTGACGAGTCCAAAGAAACTGCTGGGAATTGGCTCTGCAGGCCATAGCCGGATGATCAAGTCCTTCATGGCTAGTTCGGCCGCCTGGTGTAGTTCGACCAGCTGCTTCAGCTGATCGATAAAAGGCACCGGATAGTTCGGCATTAGATACTACGACCAGAAGTTCCTTCCCGCAGACTCACCCTCCTTGGACCGGTAAAATTGGGCAGCATCTGATATACTATGAGGCAGATCCGGAAACGCCCCTGTAAAAACAAGAATTCAGCTTGCCGCTTAGAGTTCTCCGCATTATAACATCATAACGGCCATAGATACAACAAGCCTTACTAGCCGCAACTTTCCGGGCCTCCTGAACGTCCCGTACTGCACCTCGGGCTTCTTCCCGAGCATCTTCCGTGGCTTGGAGAGCTTGGGCGAGTTCGAATTCTTTCCCTACTAGACTCTGCTCCAAGCTCTTGCTTTTCGTCATAGCATCCTGAAGCTCCCGCTCAGCTATGAAGACCCTGGCCTCGTGTTTTTCACGCAGAGCCTGTTCGGCGGCAGCCTTCTCTTGGGCATCAGCCGCTGCCTTCTTCAACGCCTCATATTCGGCACTCGCTCCTAGGGTGTATAACACAAATACTTTTCAATAGGCACACTTATTGATTTGTGCCCAATGCAAGATAATGTTCAAACATACCTTGCCTCTCCTCCAATTGCTTCTTCACACGGCCAAGTTCTTCTTCGGGCCGTTTCAGGCTCTCTCTCAGTTCGGACACTTCAGCATCATGAGCGGTCGTCCTCTCCACAGACGCCTGTTTTCAAAAACATGGGTATACATCATTAAAAGTTCCCATTACAGCTGAGGATTTGATCCCCTGCCCGGCTCTCTTATTCCGGACAGTGTATCAGGGGCTACTCCTCATATCATACTAATTCTTTAAAGGTTCCTTATAAACCATACCTCAAAGGCCTTTATAATGCCAAGACAGGACTCATTCAGCCCGCTTTCGGCAGCCTGAATCTTTCCAACCACCGCACCCATAAGGGTCTGATGTTTATCAATGATGGACGTGTTCTTTAATGTTGACAACAGACCGCCCGACAGCTCGGCGTATGCTGAGGTGGCCGGCAGAGTAGGCAAACCTCCCTCCATGGAGGATGGCCGCTTCCCCGATCCCGGAGCCTTAGGGGCCTCCAGAACTCTATCCGGCCCCGGATCTCTTTGAGACGACACCTCGGTGTCGCGCCCGAACTTCGGAAAAGGAGTCCCTGGAGGCGTCTCACTTGCCATCGCATTTGAGCTCAACGAATCCTCCGACGAGGATTGTCCGGCGGGAGACCTTGCCGGGCTGTATGATATGTGGCGACCGTTAAAATTACTATACCCGAATAACCCTGGATACATAGGCGTATTCGGATTTCGGTTACTTACGATTTTCCCAGGGACTGGGCCTCGGGATCCCACTTCGGGCTATTATCGGTGGTCGGGGTGGATGCCTCTAGAGGGGAACCTCGCCCTCTCTTCGACGACTCGGCCTCCAGGGACGGGGAAGCCGTGCGCTTCTTCCCGCCTGCAGAGCGAGGCTCGTCCTCCTCTGCCTCCTCCTCTGCCTCCTCCTCTTCGCCTTCAGAAGAAGGAGCGTCGCTAGAGCCTTCGGATTTGGCATTCGAAGCCCCGCGACAATGGAGGCCCCTCCGGATCTTCTTGACCTCCTTGGAGGCCTCCTTCTTTGGCGCCTTGTAAGGCACAGGGACCAACATCTTCGTAAGAAGAGGTCTGGCCGGTTCCTCCGGCAGCGGGGCCGGACACTATATCTGCTCCACCCTTTTTATCCATCCCTAAAGCCACAATGAAGCACGATCAAAACGTCCCCCTCATGATATGCCAGCTGAAGCCTGGAGGGACAGGGCGTGGTTATAACTTACCGGGCTTGCAGAATGGGATAATTGATACCCTCGGTCCTCGGAAGAGTCCGGCCATGATTTGCTGGACTTAAAGAGCACCTTCCAGATATCCTCGTGGGAGGAATCGTAGAGCTCCCGGAGGGTTTGGTGCTCGGTTGGGTCGAATTCCCATAAAGTACATGCTCGACGCTGGCAAGGGAGAACCAGGCGGACTAGCATCACCTGGACCACGTCAACAAGCTTGACGTCCTTGTCGACCATATTCCGAACACGCGTCAGGAGCAGTGACAGCTCATTAGACGAGCACCAGTTTGGGCCATTCTTGGGCCAGGACGTTAGCCGCAGTGGAGCTCCGGACCTAAACTCGGGAGCTACCGCCCATTTTTCGCCGCGTGGTTCGGTGATATAAAACCACTGCTGCTGCCACTCCTTGACGGAGTCGTTAAAAGTGCCCTTCAGCCAAACAACCTTGGGCATCTTACTCACCATGGCGCCGCCGCACTCGGCGTGTTTGCCACTCACCACCCTGGGCTTCACATTGAAAATCTTCAGCCACAGGCCGAAGTGAGGCGGAATCCGGAGGAAGGCCTCGCACATGACGATGAACGTCGAAATATTGAGAAAAGAGTTGGGGGAAAGATTGTGAAGGTCAATCCCGTAGTAATACATGACTCCCCGAACAAATGGGTGGAGGGGAAACCCGAGCCCGCGGACAAAATGGGGAAGGAACACGAATCTCTCGTGGGGCTCCGGAGTAGGGACGACCTGTCCTGCCGATGGGAGACGGTGGCCAATCTTCTTGGCCAAATACCCAACTTCTCGGAGTCTCTTGATATCCTTCTCCTAGACGGTAGAGGCCATCCATTTACCTCCTGCTCTAGATCCGGACATCTTGGGAAAAACCTCTCTTCGATGGAGAAGAAGAGCACTTGGGCGTTGGGGCTCGAGCAGAGGGGAGTGAGTTAGCGGAAGGAGAAGGCGTGGGTAAAAGAGGAAGATGCCCTATCTCTTTATAAGAGAAGGTAAAGAGCTTTTTTGCGCCTCCCCACTTACCTGGTAGAACCCGCTAGTCTCCCACTCGCCATGATTAGCGGTACGGTTGGATTACCCATACCCGTATTGATGAGAATCCCGTGATGAGGGGACACAATCTTCGCTTCGACAAGACGTGCTAAGGAAACCGCCTCGCAGTATACGCTGTGGCTGGTAGTGGAAATACGTTCAATCTAACCGAAAGGGCGTGTCACATCGCCTAAAAATTATCAACTGAAGTATCATTCTCTCTACGGTGGTACGAGAAGATCATTTTGCAGATCCGGACACGACCTACGTGTTCGATAATAACCTTGGAGTATTCGAAGGAGGAACCCGCCTTGCAATGCCGAAGACAAGACTGCGCGCCGGACTCATCGTCATTGAAGCCTGGTTCAGGGGCTACTGAGGGAGTCCTGGATAAGGGGGTATCCGGACAGCCGGACTATATTCATCGTCCGTACTATAGAAGCGTCAAGGTACAAGACTCAAGACTTCGGCTCGTGTCCGGATGGGACTCTCCTTTGCGTGGAAGACAAGCTTGGCGATCCAGATATTATGTTTCCTTCCTTGTAACCGACTCCAAGTAAACCCTAGCTCTCCGGTGTCTATATAAACCGAAGAGGATGGTCCTTAGAAGGCCGATCACATTTACAATCATACCATCATAGGCTAGCTCTTAGGGTTTAGCCTCTATGATCTCGTGGTAGATCTACTCTTGTATTCCACATATCTTCAATATTAATCAAGCAGGAAGTAGGGTTTTACCTCCATCGAGAGGGCCCAAACCTGGGTAAACATTGTGTCCCTTGCTTCCTGTTACCATCAGCCTAAGATGCACAGATCGGGACCCCCTACCCGAGATCTGCCAGTTTTGACACCGACATATTCATTAGCCTAAGACGCACTGAGGGAGTCCTGGATAAGGGGGTATCCGGACAGCCAGACTATATTCATCGTCCGGACTATAGAAGCATCAAGGTACAAGACTCAAGACTTCGGCTCGTGTCCGGATGTGACTCTCCTTTGCGTGGAAGACAATCTTGGCGATCCGGATATTATGTTTCCTTCCTTGTAACTGACTCCATGTAAACCCTAGCTCTCCGGTGTCTATATAAACCGGAGAGGATGGTCCTTAGAAGGCCGATCGCATTTACAATCATACCATCATAGGCTAGCTCTTAGGGTTTAGCCATTACGATCTCGTGGTAGATCTACTCTTGTATTCCACATATCTTCAATATTAATCAAGCAGGAAGTAGGGTTTTACCTCCATCGAGAGGGCCCGAACCTGGGTAAACATTGTGTCCCTTGCTTCCTGTTACCATCAACCTAAGACGCACAGATCGGGACCCCCTACCCGAGATCCGCCGGTTTTGACACCGACAGCCGCGGTGGCACCGCCAGCGGCCGGTGCACCACCTTCGAAGATGATGTTCTCCATGATGAAACGGTTGGCCGTTTCCTCGTCATCGGCCGTCGGCATTCTGTCGAACAGGTTGCGGGCGCCAAGGAGCACGTCGGCTGGCATCTCCCGCGCGTGTTTCCTCGCCCCTCCGGATGATGACCTATCAGCCACCAATGTGGCGTTGAGGTCAATGGACACGGGCACGGGTATGGAAGGCGCCACCACGCTCACGTTCGGCGAGCATTCCCGGAAGAGTCAGGAGGCTTGTGGATAGAGGTGGAAGTCGGGAATCGGATGCATGGCAGACGCATGCGGCGACTCTGGTAGCAGCATCTGAGGAAACGCGGGCAAGCCCGTGTTGGTCACGTCCACGACGGCGTTGATGAGCCTGTGCTGGCCAGGGTTTACCCCTAGGTAGATCAGGGCCTTCCTCGTGGCCGCCGTCGCTCGGGCATTGGTTTCCTCCTGCTGTGCTGTGGCGGTGAGGGCGGCGATGGTCGCTGCTTCGTCCCTTATGTCTGTCATGTGCCTCTGGCCCTTTTTCTTCGCCGACAGCACGACCTGCTCCTTGAGCATCAGCTGCTTCTTCTTCTTGGGCGGCGCGGCAGTCTTGCGGGGGGTGATACGTCTCCGTCGTATCAATAATTTTTGATTGTTTCATGCCAATATTCTATAACTTTCATATACTTTTGGCAACATTTTATATTATTTTTGGGACTAACATATTGATCCAGTGCCTAGTGCCAGTTCATGTTTGTTGCATGTTTTTTTTGTTTCGTAGAATATCCATAACAGACAAAGTCCAAACGCGATAAAAATTTACGGAGATTTATTTTGAAATATATGTGATTTTTGGGAAGAAGAATCAATGCAAGAAGGTGCTCGAGGGGACCACAAGGCACCAGAACGTGCCCAAGGGGTATGGGCGAGCCCAGATGTGTTGTGGGTACCCTATAAGTCAGTTGCTGCCTTTCTTTCGCGCAAGAAAGATAATTTCTGGATTAAAATCCCCTCAAAATTTCAGCCCAATCGGAGTTACGGATCTTTGGGAATTTAAGAACCGGTGAAAGGTCAAAAAACAGGAATGCAAAACAGGAGAGAATGGAGAGAGAGAGAGATCCAATCTTGGAGGGGCTCTTGCCCCTCCGCCGCCATGGAGGCCATGGACCAGAGGGGAAACCCTCCTCCCATCTAGGGGGAAGTCCAAGGAATAAGAATAAGATGGAGGGAGGCTCTCTCCTCGTCTCTCCCGGTGGTGCCGGAACGTCGCCGGGGCAGTCATCGTGTGACGGCGATCTACACCAACAACTCCGCATCTTCCTCAACACCTCCATTGCCTTCCCTCATCTATATTCAGAGGTCCCCTCTCCCGCAACCCGCTGTACCATCTACATGAAAATGGTGCTTTATGCTTCATATTATTATCCAATGATGTGTTGCCATCCTATGATATTTGGGTAGATTTTTGTTAAGCTTTTGGGTAATTGGTGAATTGCTATGATTGGTTTAATTTTCTTATGGTTATGTTGTTATCCTTTGGTGCCCATCATATGATCGCGTGTGTGGATCACATCATAGTGTTAGTTGTATGTTGATAGGACTATGCATTGGCTGGCAAGAGTGACAGAAGTTTCTTCCTACCATAGAAATTGATTCATACATGATTGAAGGGGGGCCAATATATCTTAATGATATGGTTGGGTTTACCTTAATGAACGTTAGTAGTTGCGGATGCTTGCTAATAGTTCCAATCATAAGTGCATAGAATTCCAAGTAAGGGATTACATGCTAGTAGTGGCCTCTCCCACATAAAAACTTGCTATCGGTCTAGTAACATAGCCAATTGCTTAGGGACAGTTCCGCAAATCCTGCCACTACTTTTCCACACTCTCTATACTAACCTAATTGAACTTTTAGTAAAATAACACCTAACTTTTATTTTCACGTTCTTGATTATCTTGCAAACCTATCCCTTTACACCTACAAAGTACTTCTAGTTTTATACTTATTCTAGGTAAAGCGAATGTCAAGCATGCATAGTTGTATCGGTGGGTGATAGAACTCTACCTTTAGCTCCTCATTGGGTTCGGCATTCTTATTTATCGAAAAAGTTACGATTGATCCCCTATACTTGTGGGTTATGAAGACCTTTTTCTGGCGTGTCGGTGTACTAGAGTAGGGGTACCCTAGTATCCCGAACTTGTGCACAGGCAGTCGCAGCACCCCACGGCAAGGCTTGCTGGGTGACCGCCAAGGTCCTCCGTGGGTCCTCTGGAGCCGTTCAAGAACAAAGTATTCAAGACAAGACCCCGGCAAGAGGAGCTTGCCGGGAAGGCCAACCGAGGCATTCAAGCTAGGGAGATAAGGCCCCGGCGAGAGGAGCTTGCCGGGAAGGCCGACCAAGGCACCTCAAGAAAGCTTGCCGCGACGCGCCACGTGTCCCGGCAAGGCTCGGTGAGCGACAAGCTCCCGGGCCCGACAAGACAATGACCGCGGCAAGGCACTTGACGCGACAGGAGGCCACTCCGCACCCGCGCTCCAGCACATCCACCAACGTGTCACTCTGGGGCCTTCCCAGGCGCGCGTGGCGAGAGGCTGTGCAGCCAGCGGTGCACGGTGGCAAGCGGCGCAGACAAGAAAGCCATCGTGGCGAGCGGTGGCGCCCCTGACAGTCCCTTTCTGCACTGTTTAGGCGACACAGACGGGCATTTAATGCTTTTGTCCCCTGCCGTCAGGGTTAGGTATGATACACTGTATCTACAGTGCAGGTAGTTGTACCAACCGCAACACTTTTCCATTTTTACCCTTGCATGCGTTGCCACCTGTTGGTGACCCCTTTAGCATATAAAAGGAGGCCCATGCGCAACGTAGAGGGGGGTGGGAGAGGTTCGAAGCCAGAACACACCCACGCTCACTCTCGAGTGTACTGTAGCAATCAGCGCTCTCAAGCAAGAACACGATATACAATCAGACAAGCAGCAGTAGGAGTATTATCTCTCCGGAGAGCTCCGAAGCTGGGTAAACTGCTCGTGTGCTTCGCCTCGATCTGCTCTTCGTGCGATCTCCGCCCCCCCGCCGAACCGAAAGGGGCTCGGTCCGCCGGTCCCATAGGTGTTCGTGGATCAGTTTCCCCGACATCTTTGGCGCGCCAGGTAGGGGGCGTAGAGATTGTGTGAACCTGATCCGGCGCTCACGCGAGCAAGATCTTCATTTTCTTCATCAACATGCCACCGAAGAAGAAGGCTTCGGAGGCAGCTGTTCCGTTCGCGTCGATCCCACCACCACCGGAGCAAGCGGATGGTGGGGTAGACGCCGGCGGAAGAACGGGCGTCGACGAGGGAGATCAAGGTGCTACCGGGTCCAAGGACAAGGCTGTGCAAACCTCGGTGTCCGTACGCGCACCGCGCCCATCTCAGGAGGTGCAGGACCGACAACGTCATGGTACTCGCAGTGCCATGCGTCCGTTGAACCAAGATCAAGCTGGTGGATCTCGGGGTGCTCAAGACCAGCATGCACACCAGCACGCTGGCACGAGCGAGGAACGGTCGCCCGGACGGGATACTGCCCCTTCTAACATAGTTAGAAGTCTGAGCATATCCCGCTCCTCGCACCGTTCGCCACTGCCGCCCACCACTCCAGCAGAAGCTTTGGGGCGAGCTCAACTGCTCCTGGATTACCCTCCAACAGCGGACAAGACCGACGAATGGAGGGCCACCATTCAGAGTCTCATCGGCTTCGCCAACGGCGATACTCTGCGGCAGCCGAGCACATCGCTGCCGCGGAAAGACTGCCGGGAGCGAACCGATGGCGACAAAACCAGTGGGGGTGCAACCTCCATGCACTCTCCATCCCGAAGGCCAAGATCGCCGACTCGTCGGATCCACCTCGACAGCGACTCCACCGCGTCATCGGATCCACGAGCTCGTCGCGATCAGCGCCAAGTTCTTCACGAACGACAGCAAGAAGACGCTCCTACTCGCATCGAGCGCCAAAGAGAAGCGCGACGTCAATCTGACCAGTGCGCTGGGCCCTCTGTCGACATGCATGCGCCAGGGGAACCAGGCGACTTGCCATACGCGGTAGGTTGCCCTACGTTCACACGTGAGCTGCGGCAAGTCCAGTGGCCCAGCAAGAAGAATTTCAAGCCAGATGTACTGGAGAAGTACGACGGCAAGTCGCATCTGTCGGAGTTCCTTAGCATCTACACCATTGCGGTGCAGGCTGCCGGGGGGCGAGACGACAAGATCCTTGCCATCTACTTCCCGCTGGTGCTCAAGCCCAACATCAGATCCTGGCTCATGCACTTGCCGGACAACTCCATATCTTCCTAGGCGGATCTATGCCATCAGTTTGTCGGCGCCTTTACAGGCGGCCACAAGCCTCATGGCCAAGAGAGCAACCTTCATCTGCTCGCCCAGAAGGAAGGAGAGCCCCTGCGCAAGTATATTCAGAGATTCAGCCGTGTACAGCACAACATCCCAGATGTCCATCCTGCCGCGGTGATCAGCGCGTTCCGTCAGAACGTTCGAAACCGCAGGATGCAGGAGGAGATGGCGATGTGCAAGATCAGAGACGTCAGTGAGCTATATGCCCTGGCCAACAAGTGTACACGTGCTGAGGAAGGGAGGAAACTCCCCGGAGAGAATACAGTAGCAGGAGGATCTGATAGTGAGGATGCTGCCCCGGCAAAGAAAAACCGGCGGCGGAACAACAGGAAGAAGAAGGGCAAAGATGTGCTAGTTGTCGAGCAGTCCGGCAACGGAGGTGGCGCCAAGAAAGCCAAAGCTGGTACCTCCGGCGAGCAGGCTGTGGCAGTCGCCGACAAGCAGGACGGCTCCAGCAAGCAGTATTGCAAGATCCACCGCACCAAGGGTCATGACCTCCAGAGCTGCAAGAAGGTCGAGCAGCTTGTCGAGCAGCAAAAGGCTGAGTACGAGCGACGCGACAAGGAGAAGGCCCAAGAAGGTGCTGGAGGAGCCGGCAAGAAACACCCTGGCCGGGGAGGACGCCGCGGCAAAGCCAAGCAGCGGCAAGGAGACAGACCTCCCCGCGGCCGCGACAAGGATGAAGATGATGACGACGATGAAGATATGGATGATGACGAGGCCGATGAGTAGGAGTTCCACAAAGCCACAGAGGTCCTGTGCGTTGACGGAGGTGCTTCCCTGCATACTTCACACCGCCAGCTCAAGCAGTGGATGCGAGAAGTCAATGCAGCTGAACCATCCGTAGAGTCACGCAGGCCTCTGAAATGGTCTAGCACGCCTATCATCTTTGATATTGAGGACCACCCCGATCGCATAACTGCGGTCGGGTGCTTGCCAATGTTGGTTTCACCAACTATCCGCAACCTCAAGGTCACAAAGATGCTAGTTGACGGCGGGGCCGGCTTGAACCTGATCTCCTCCGCGGTACTCCAGAAACTCCAGATCCCTGACAGCGAGCTCGAAGAGACCGGCACATTCCAAGGAATCAATCCGGGAAGGAGCAAGCCGAAGGGAAAGATCACGTTGCCGGTGACATTTGGCAGCAAGCTGAACTTCAGAACTGAGAGGGTCACTTTTGACGTTGCTGATTTTCCATTGCCATACAATGGGATACTCGGCCGTCCAGCGCTCGCCAAGTTCATGGCAGCCTCTCACTATGCATACAACATGTTGAAGATGCCATGCCCGATAAGTGTCATCTCTGTCCCTGGCGACAAGAGGGATGCTCTTATCTGCGCCGACAAGATCTACCGAGAAGTAGCAGCCGCAACTGATCGCAAGTCACTTGCCGCTGAAGCTCCCGGGGGGAAGAAGAAGACCAAGTCTGGCAAGAGCTCTGATGCCCACTCCGGCAAGCGCACCTCTTCGGAGTGCTACGCTACCGTCGAGGACGCACCATCGAGCTCCACCGGCAAGTGTAAGAAGGCAATGGCAGCTCCGCCAGAGACCAAGAAGGTGTCCGCCAAGGAGGACGGCACTGGTGGTACCTTCACCATCAGTGCCACTCTTGACCCTAAATAGGAAAGCGCGCTCGTTGCTTTCCTGTGGGCGAATGTCGACGTGTTTGCGTGGCAACCGTCTGACATCCCGGGTGTTCCCAGGAAAGTAATCGAGCACCAACTTGCCGTTTGTCCTTACGCGCGGCCCGTCAAGCAGGCAATCAGGAAGCAAACAGTGGAGCGCCAAGAATTCATCGCAGAAGAAATCAAGAAGTTGGAAGCAGCAGGCCTTGTCAGAGGAGTGCTCCATCCTACATGGTTGGCCAATCATGTAGTCGTGCGCAAGGCGAACGGGAAATGGAGGCTTTGTATCGACTTTACCGATGTCAATAAAGCTTGTCCCAAAGACCCATTTCCCTTGCCGCGCATTGACCAGATTGTTGACTCCACGACCGGATGTGATTGCTTTCATTTCTTGATGCATACTCAGGATACCATCAGATCTTCATGGCAGAAGAGGATGAGGAGAAAACCGCATTTATCACCCCATGTGGCACATATTGTTTCGTACGGATGCCTTTCGGTTTAAAGAATGCTGGTTCAACATTTGCAAGGGTAGTCCATGTCGCTTTTGAGCCACAAATACACAGAAATGTGGAAGCCTACATGGATGACATAGTGGTCAAGAGCAAGGACAAGGCAACCTTGATTCAAGATTTAGATGAAACCTTTGCAAATCTGCGCAAGATCAACCTCAAACTTAACCCTGAGAAGTGTGTGTTTGGAGTCCCCTCCGGCAAGCTTCTCGGGTTCTTCGTGTCTCAGCGGGGAATCGAAGCTAATCCCGACAAGATCAAGGCCATTGAGCAGATTGAAGCACCAAAGCGCGTCAAGGATGTACGAAGACTTGCCGGTTGCGTGGCTGCTCTCAGTAGGTTTATCTCTAGGTCTGCTGAGCGCGCCCTGCCATTTTTCAAAATATTGAAAAAGGCAGGTCCAATGAAATGGACTCCGGAAGTGGAGGCTGCGTTGCAGGACTTGAAGAGATACCTGTCCTCCACTCCAACACTTGTCGCACCTAAGCCACCAGAGAAGTTGCTACTGTACATAGCGGCAACCAATCAAGTGGTTAGTGCTGCGTTAGTGGCGGAGAGGGAGGCGGATGATGAGCCATCAACCACGGCAGGTGCGTCCAGCGACAAGCAGGGGGCTTCGCCGACAAGCTCTGGTCCCGACAGGGAAGGATCAGCGCAGGCACAAGAGAAGATGCAGAAGAGGATGGTGCAGCGCCCAGTTTACTTTGTCAGTTCCCTTCTGCAGGGGGCTAGGTCAAGGTACTCTGGTGTGCAGAAATTGCTTTTCGGCCTTCTTATGGCCTCAAGAAAGCTGCGCCATTAGTTCCAAGCACATGAGATCACAGTTGTCACTCGTTTTCCGCTGAAGAGAATACTGCAAAATCCAGAAGCAACAGGCAGGATTGTCGAGTGGGCATTGGAACTGTCAAGCTTTGGCCTCAAGTTCGAGAGCACTTCAACTATCCAAAGCAGAGCATTGGCAGAGTTCGTAGCGGAATGGACGCCAACACCAGATGAAGAAATTCCAGAAACGAGCATCCCCGTCAAGGAGGCGAGCAAAGAGTGGCTGATGTACTTTGATGGTGCCTTTTCGCTGCAAGGCGCCGGTGCTGGCGTGCTACTTATTGCACCCACCGGAGAGCACCTCAAGTACATAGTCCAGATGCACTTTCCCAAGGAGCAAGCAACAAAGAATACCGCAGAGTATGAAGGCTTGCTTGCTGGTCTCAGGATCGCAGCAGACCTTGGGATCAAGAAGCTCGTTATCAGGGGTGACTCACAGCTTGTCGTCTGCCAAGTGAACAAGAATTATCAGAGTCCGTTGATGGAAGCTTACGTTGATGAAGTGATAAAGCTAGAAGAGCACTTTGACAGCCTACAGATGGAACATGTCCCAAGAGCTCAGAATGACATTGCCGATGGCTTGTCGAAGTGTGCCGCACTTAAGTTACCTGTGGAACCAGGGATCTTTGTGCTCAAGCTGACTCAACCTTCTGTAACACCATCAACTGGACAGAGCAAGAAGAGGAAGTCGATTTCTGGTGACTACTTTCCGGCAGAGCTCCCCGAAGCCGCCGCCAAGAAGGTCCCCAAGATCAACACCAAGAGTGCTGAGGAGCAGTCTGCTCCGGCAAGCCCTAGGGTTTGTTCCATTGAAGCAGACGCTCCCGACAAGTTTTGTTCCGGCAAGCTTGCCGGGGAACATCAAGCTCCGGCTGGGCCACAGGCCCTTGCCATAGAAGCGGATGTTCCCGCAGCAGCAGATGTGCCTTTAGTCCTTGCTGTCGAGCCGCAAGCTCCAGCATGGGCACAGCAGATTGTCCATTTCCTTCAGACAGGAGAACTTCCCGAAGAGCAAGAAGAAGCGGAAAGAGTAGCCCGGCAGTCAAGTATGTACAAGTTTGTCGACAACATACTATACAGAAGAAGACTCAACGGTGTGAAATTGAAGTGTATTCGCCGGGAAGACGGACAACAGCTGTTGGCAGAGATACATGGAGGCATATGTGGTCACCACATTGGCGCAGGAGCACTTGCCGGCAAAGCGTTCCGGCAAGGTTTCTTTTGGCCAACAGCCCTCCAGGATGCAACTGCACAAGTAACCAAGTGTGAAGCGTGTCCGTTCCATTCCAAGCAGATACACCAGCCAGCTCAAGCTCTCCAGACAATCCCTTTATCCTGGCCATTTTCGGTCTGGGGGCTCGACATCCTCGGCCCCTTCCCCCGAGCTGTCGGGGGCTTTGAGTACTTGTACGTTGCAATCGACAAGTTCACAAAGTGGCCGGAAGTGGAACCAGTGAGGAAGGTGACAGCACAGTCAGCAGTCAAGTTCTTCAGGTCGATTGTTTGCCGTTTCGGAATCCCTAACAGGATCATCACCGACAATGGCACGCAATTCACGAGCCGCACCTTCATGCAGTACGTCCAAGATCTTGGCGCCAAGGTCTGCTTCGCTTCTGTTGCTCATCCGAGAAGCAACGGTCAAGCGGAGAGGGAAAACACTGAAGTGCTGCGCGGGCTCAAGACCAGAACTTTCGACAGGCTGCACAGGTGCGGAAAGAACTGGATTGAGGAGCTGCCGGTGGTTCTTTGGTCGATCAGGACGACGCCAAATCGAGCCACTGGCCAGACACCTTTCGCTCTAGTCTATGGAGCAGAGGCAGTTCTCCCCACGGAACTCGTATACGGGTCACCTCGAGTGCTCGCTTATGATGAGCTTGAGCAAGAGCAGCTGCGACAAGATGACGCGCTGCTCCTTGTGGAAGATCGTCTTCAGGCTGCTGTACGAGCTGCTCGATACCAGCAAGCTTTGCGCCGCTACCATAGCCACAAAGTTAGTGCCAGAAGTTTCGAGGAAGGCAACCTTGTTCTTCGGCGCGTTCAGTCCGCCAAGAATTCCAACAAGTTGACGCCGAAGTGGGAAGGCCCTTACCGGGTGAAACGAGTCACTAGGCCTGGCGCTGTCCGCCTTGAGACCGAAGATGGCATTCCGGTGAGCAACTCCTGGAACATTGAGCATCTTCGTAAGTTTTACCCGTAGGGCATGGTTGCCGGAACCTGTTCCGGCAACCACCTTTTGTAGAAGTCTTGCCGCTGTTGCATGTAATCCTTCGTACAAAGCCGGGCGCAGACCCCGTGCATAGATAAAGCTCATGTGCTCTGCGCATCTTGTCAATTTCATGCTTTCTCTTTTTTGCGTGTATTATCTGACACTTTGTGCAGCACCTACCTCGGTAAGCAATAACGAGCCGTAAGGCTCCATATGTTTATTTTCTCTTCTTTCTCTTTCTCAAAGGAAGGAAGGTTCCCTTGCCCACAAGTTTGCCGGGGGGAAAGGAGAAGATAAGGGTGTGGACCAGGCGTCGTTCAAGAAAGTTTCGCCTTACCGGGAAGCAAACGACAGAAAAGCTAAGTTGCCAAAGTTTGAGCAATCAGTTTTTAAAATTTTAAGTTATCTTCCTCGAACGATCGTACTTTGTATGGAAAACCTATGCGTAGAGGAACCAACTCGCAGCTAGTTGCGCCCTTACTTTGTTTCGTGTCCCTCAACAATTAAGTGAGCTGCGACTAGTTGCGACAAGGTTTCTTGTCGGTAATGGTGCCGCCAGCAGGCTGCTGACGTTCCGCACTCAGCGCTCGCGGCTCAGGTGCCCGCACCGGCAAGTTCCCTAAAAGCATAGGGCAAAAACATACAAAGGAAGGGATCAAGTAAAGGAAATAACACATCAATCGATATCCAAAATAGAGTCATATTACAAAATAGCTTGTCGCAGCTCTAATAGAGTGTTCTCATGACATGACCAATAGCGGCAAGGAAAAAAGAAAACGGGCGGCCTAATCTACGCGATCGCCCTCAACCCTCTTGATACCGCTCACCTTGTCCACAATGGGTGCGACAAGGGCCTTGAGCGCTTCCAGATCAGCATCCGGCGGCAAGGACCTGAGGACGTTGGTGAGGTTGAGGCCTGGGTTGCGGAAGGCCACCTTCACCAGCACCTTCTGAAGAGCTCCCGCGCAGATCTTGCGCCACTCGTCGGCCAGCTGCTTCGGGATCCTCTCCCGGAGTCGCTGGAGCGCTGTCGCCACGCCCTTGAAGAACAAGCTGAGCTTGGCGCTGGGTTGGAGGCGCTCATCAGAGGAGTACCCAAGATCCTCCATCCCCAGCTGCGCCAGCTCCCCGTCGAGGGTGGCGGCAACATCCACAAGGCCCTCCGTCCAGTGCTCCACGTTCTCCCTGAAGGTGTTCTGGGTGGCGGCGGCACTCGCCAGCAGCGCCTCGTCGGCCTTGACCTTCTCCCCCAAGGCCACCTCCCGCTCCCTGGCGCCGTCTAGCGTCTGGGTTAAGGTGGCCAGCTTCAGCTCGAGATCAGCGTTGGAGTCCTTGGCGGCGCTTAGCTCTTTGCTCCTCTCGGCAAGGAGACCCTGCAGCTTGCCATGAGCGGTGGCATCCTTCTCGCGCTCAAGTCTGAGCGCGGCAAGCTCCTCGTCGCTCGCCTTGAGATCGGCCTCCAGCTGCGCCACCTTCACCTCCAGCTCCTTCTTGGCGGCCTCCGCAGCTGCGGCGGCATCCTTTGCCTCCTTTAGAGCCCCGCCAACTGTTTGCTCCCGAGCGGCAAGCTCTTCCTCGTAGCTGTCAAGGTTAACCTTGCGCTGCGCCAGCTCGCCTTCTTGCGCAAATAGCTTCTCAGCAGCCAGCCGTTGTTGCTCTTTAGCTTCCGCCTTCTCGAGGAGGAAGGCCTTCCGCTCCTCAGCGACTTGCTCCCGCTCCTCTGCCAGAGACCGGAGAGCTTCCTGTCTCAGGCCCCGAAGCTCCTCCGCACGCCTCTCAATATCCACTCCCGCCTTCGCGACAAGCGCTTCGCGGGATTCCAGCTTGGCTTGTCGGGCGCGGTAGAGCGCCAGCAGCTTCCGCAGCAGCCGCTCCTCCTCAGGCTCGCCGCTGCTGCTGCTTGGCGTGTCGACCAACGTCAGCCCAGCGGAGGCAAGCACTTCTCCGTCCAAGACTTCTCCTTCGCCCGGCGCCCTGGAGCTTGACGCCTAGGGGAGCTTGATGAAGATGCCATCGCCGGCCTTCAGATAGGCGCCGGGCTGGGGCTCTTCGGAGCCTGGCGCTGCAGCAGCGGCGGAGGGATCGGCGGTCGGTGCAGCGCCTGGCGCTCCTGCGGCCTCAGGGCCGTCAGTGCGATCACCGGATCCCTTGCCAGCTCCTGCGGCGGCAGCTTTGGCGGCCTCCTCTCCGGCGGGCTCATCACCGCCGGCTCCTTCTTCGGTGGCCACGGCGTCGTCTGCGTCGCCATGTGCGTTCTCTTCGCCGGCGACCTCAGTTTCCATTGGCTCCGTGGCAGAAGGATCTGATGACCGGAAGAGGGAGAAAAGTCAAGCAAATATTCAGAAAGAAAAATCAGAAGAAGAAGAACCCAAGGGAAGTTTTTCAGGCAAGAAGGTTACCTGTACTGGGATCTGCAGTCGTGGTCTCAACCACCGGTGGGTCGCTGGTGCTGCCCCTTGCCGGAGAACTGTCCCTTGCCGGAGAATTCTCCCTTGCCGGAGAACGCTCCCTTGCTGGGGAATCCTCCCTTGACGGTGTGGTCGAAGCAGATGGCACTTCGGGAGCGGTTTCCGGACGCTCCTAGTGAGGTTGCTCTGCTCCTACACAAACCAACAGTCCGATATTAGCAAAGAAAGAGCACCCATGCGCGCCGAACAGCAGGAAGTAAACCATATACTTACGCTAGGGGCTGCGCTGGGGGCTGCTTTGAGGAGTAGCTGCCGGGTCCGGCAAGGTGGTCTCAGGCATGTCCCCCGTTGGCGCAATGGGTTCATCCTCGATGACAATCACCGGGGCCTTGGCTCTCTTCGCCGCTCTCTGGGCCAGCGTCCTGAAAAGGAATAAGTTCAGAGTGAAGCAAATCAGATACAAGACAAAGCAACAAAATTGAAGAACTACAAGTACAGCAGAGGAATCTTACTCTTCTTCTTCCTCGTCGGAGCTGAGCGCGGAGAGATCGAAGTCCGGCTCCCCTCCGGTGCGATGAGGTGGAGGAGTAGGTTCCCTCGACCGCTTGGCGGGGGCAGTGGCAGTGGTGCGAGAGGACCCCGCTCCAGTTGCCGCAGCGGCGTGAGGTGCTCCCGCGGCAACAGTGCTTGCCGCGGTAGAGCGTGTCGCGCGGCGCGGCGGCTGTTGACTCGTCTGTCGCCCTGCTGCGTCCCCGGCCCTGCGGAGATGCCTTCTTGGCGGAGCTTGGGGCTCCGCTTGCGGCGAGCTGGCTGAAGGTGGAGAAGAGGTGGAGCCAATCTTCAACGAGTCGCTCATGCCCTCGGCGGGCTCGCTCGACTCAGTTTCAGGCCAGACAAGCTCTTCCTCGCCGGCAAGCTCCTCCCGCTCGGCAAGGCTTGCCGCCTCTGCTGCCTCCGCCTCCTCCACGGTGAATCCAAACTGGCCTGCGGCAACGGCTGCTGCCGCCTCTTCCATCCTGGTGGCGATGTGCCGCATCTCGTCATCAGTGGTGTCGCAGGTGAGGCTCTTCTGCTTGTCGGGGCGGACTGCCACTTCTACCAGGCCGTCGAAGAACTCCTGCACGACGTCGTCGGCAGGCTCTTGCCAAGTGGGGACGATTCCATGCGAGTCGCACAACGGCATCATTGCACGGATGCGGTCAAGCGACGAATTGTTGCACAGCGGGACGACGTTCCTCGGCAACCTAAACGCGCCGGTATGTTCAGGATCATGCTTGAACAGCTCTAGAAGTATCGCATCCAATTCCAAGACAGTGAAGTTGAAGTTGAGGCCCGGGCGCAGCCTCATGATATCCGCCGTGTTCTGGAACTCCCAGGCGGGTCTCCCCCTCTCCTGTAGGGGGGCGATGCGGCGGTGAAGGAAATCTGCGCCAACAGCGCCTACAGTGAGTCCGGCAAGCCTAAGGCATAGGATCTTGGTGACGGCAATCTTCAGCCTAGCATCTTCCGGGGCCACGCTGCTCCAATCGTTGCCGCGCACTACTGGGGCTTGGCGCTGGGCGGTAAATGGCTGCGGGTTCTCCTCAACGATCCAGCACCAATCTGCTCTCCACTCGTCCCACTTGCTGCGGAGCTCGCCCTCCAGATAAGCGTCCTTCTTGCCAAGTCTTGAGATCCAGGCGATTCCGCCGGATAGGGGCTCTCCTTTCTCGACTCGGGGTATGAAGAAGTGGCGGAAAAGGGCTACGTTTGGATGGACTCCGACAAAGTTTTCGCAGAGATGTGCGAAAACTACCATGGTCAGAACAGCGTTGGGGGTGAAATCAAGGAGGTGGAGCCCGTAGGTGTTCATGATATCACAGAAGAACTCAGAGAAAGGCGGGCAGAGCCCGCAGTAGAAGAACAGCGCGAAGAAAGGGTACCCAGTTGGAGCTAGCTCCGAGGCGGCAGCTGAGAGTACCTTCGTGCGCGGATGCGCTCGCGTCTGCGTTGACCAAAAAAGGTAGTAGTACTCCCTCAGCTCCTTCGCGGCGAGCGGGGGGGGGGGGGGGGGGGGGGGGCGAAGATTGCCCGCTCCTTCCGCAGCGCCGCAAGCCGCTGCGCCTCGGCCGACTTCACGCCCTTCCCCTTGTCGGCTTTCGGAGCCATGGCGGAGGTGGTGGGAGAGGTCGACGGCGTTGGTGGTGCTGGTGGCGATGGGGGGCGGAGCGCTGCTCTCTCTCAGAAGGAGGGAGCGGCGGAGATTTTGGAGTAGTAACTGGCGAGATGGGCGGCTGCCCCTGTTTCCTCTGCTTATAAAGAGGGAGGGGGCGAACGTTATGCCTTTCCGAATAAAGAAACCACCCATGATCTCTCCCACGACGCCGCATTCGACGCGTGCCGCTCGGGAGGGCGCGGTGGATACGGAGTAGGAAACGACACAAGCCAGGCCGCGCGTGCCCGTGCCCTGTTTTGGGCCTGGCCCAACAGCGCTCGACACTGTGTGTGGCCCAGGCCCGGGGGCTCCTGTCGGTGTACTAGAGTAGGGGTACCCTAGTATCCCGAACTTGTGCACGGGCAGTCACAGCACCCCGCGGCAAGGCTTGCTGGGTGACCGCCAAGGTCCTCCGTGGGTTCTCTGGAGCCGTTCAAGAACAAAGTATTCATGACAAGACCCCGGCAAGAGGAGCTTGCCGGGAAGGCCAACCGAGGCATTCAAGCTAGGAAGACAAGGCCCCGGCGAGAGGAGCTTTCCGGGAAGGCCGACCAAGGCACCTCAAGAAAGCTTGCCGCGACGCGCCACGCGTCCCAGCAAGGCTCGGTGAGCGACAAGCTCCCGGGCCCGACAAGACAATGACCGCGGCAAGGCACTTGCCGTGACAGGCGGCCACTCCGCACCCGCGCTCCAGCACATCCACCAACGTGTCACCCTGGGGCCTTCCCAGGCGCGCGTGGCGAGAGGCTGTGCAGCCAGCGGTGCACTGTGGCAAGCGGCGCAGACAAGAAAGCCATCGTGGCGAGCGGTGGCGCCCCTGACAGTCCCTTTCTGCACTGTTTAGGTGACACAGACGGGCATTTAATGCTTTTGTCCCCTGCCGTCAGGGTTAGGTATGATACACTGTATCTACAGTGCAGGTAGTTGTACCAACCGCAACACTTTTCCATTTTTACCCTTGCATGCGTTGCCACCTGTTGGTGACCCCTTTAGCATATAAAAGGAGGCCCATGCGCAACGTAGAGGGGGGTGGGAGAGGTTCGAAGCCAGAACACACCCACGCTCACTCTCGAGTGTACTGTAGCAATCAGCACTCTCGAGCAAGAACACGATATACAATCCGACAAGCAGCAGTAGGAGTATTATCTCTCCGGAGAGCTCCGAAGTTGGGTAAACTGCTCGTGTGCTTCGCCTCGATCTGCTCTTCGTGCGATCTCCGCCCCCTGCCGAAACGAAAGGGGCTCGGTCCGCCGGTCCCATAGGTGTTCGTGGATCAGTTTCCCCGACATGGCGCCGTTGTCGGGGAGCAATAGCGTGGGGTTGATATTCCTGTGTGTGCTTGTTTGCTTTATCACTAAGTAGATTTAATTTTATGCTCTTGTTTTATATCTTTAGTTATGGGTAGGAAACATAAAATACCAAATAAATTAGTTATACGTGCTAAGCCAATGGATGACGAACCACCCAAAATCTATTATAATGATGAAGCCTTCTACTTGGATAATCTTAGATCCCTATGTATTATACTGATGAAGCCTTCTACTTAGATCATCTTCGATCCCTATGTGCTCATGCTGAAAACCCAACTAGCTTAGTTGAGGGAAAATCATTAGATGAGCATGCTCATTTTGTGCAACACGACTTAATTCAAAAATGGAAAGTTTTATGGCATCATATTAATACTATGTATTGCTATGCTTGGAATTTATGCAAAGTACATGATTTTACTTGTTGTTCTGAAGACCCTAAGAAACGCCTTTCCTATCAATGTGAGTTTTGTGATAATGGAGTCTTATCTTCTTATGCTAAAAGTGTTTACAGTTATTATGATGTTGAACAAATTGAAGAATTTGTTGCTTTTAAGGGTGCTCATGAAATTGCTTCTTTGATTGGAAAGTATGATGGTACTCTTTACAATGTGAAAATTTTACCATACTTAAATATTGAATGAAAACTATGTTCTAATGCTTATATTAAAGAACTTATTGAGAGAGTCTCCGCTGTCCAAGAAGAGACTAATATTTTGCAGGAATCTATGGAAGAAGAAATTGCTGAAACCGTGAGCTCATTAGATGAAAAAGATGAGGAGGAGAGTGAAGAACAAAAGGAGGAAGAGCGGATTAGTTACTCGTGCCCACCTTCTGATGAGAATAACTCTTCAGCTCATACATTGTTTAATTTCCCTTCATCCTTACCAGAGGATGAATGCTATGGTCTCATTGATTCGTTTGAAATATCCCTTTTTGATGAAATTGATGCTTGCTATGCTTGTGGCCACGATGCCAATATGAATTATGCTTATGGAGATGAACTTGCTATAATTCCTTATGCTAAACATGAACTTGTTGCTATTGCACCCAAACATGATAGTCCTATTATCTTTTTGAATTCTCCCAACTACACTATATCAGAGAAGTTTGCTCTTATTAGGGATTATATTGATGGCTTGTGTTTTACTACTCAACATGATGATTTGGATGAATATAATATGCATGTGCTTGCTACTCCTACTTGCAATTATTATGAGAGAGAAACTACATCTCCACCTCTCTATGTTTCCAATACGATAAAATTGCAAGAAATTGTTTGTGCTATGTATCAACCTTTATTATGTGTGCATGAATTATTCTTTTATGACATGCCGATGCATAGGAAGAGAGTTAGACTTCATAATTGCATGATATATGTTGCTCCGTGCTCACTATCAAATTACAAATCATTGTTAATTAAAATTGGGTTTGATATACCTTAGGATCCGGGTGGATCAATTACTTGAGCACTAAATGCCTAGCTTAATGGCTTTAAGAAAGCGATGCCAGGGAGACAACTCGGAAGTTTAAGAGAGTCATTTTATTCTTTTATGTGCTTCTAAAAAGTTTAAAAACAAAAAAAATATAGAGGGGAACCTAAAACTTTTCAAAAAGTAAAGTTAAAGTGAGAAAGACGAGCACCATTGAAGTGGGGGATATCCTTGAACTTTGTTCATGCCCATGGAAAATTTGTGAACCTTGATTAGAGAAAATTTTCAACAAAATAATTACCCCCTTATACAAATTCATTGTATTATAAAAATAATGTGCCAAGATTTGCCTTTAGGATGTTTAAATTGTTTGTTTGGTATATGAAGTGCAAAAATAGAAACTTTGACTATAGTGCGTGAATTTACATTTTTACTGGAACATCGAATGTTTCTGAAATCTTTACACGGACTCCTATGAAAAGAAAATTATTTTTTCCTATTTTTTTTAGAATTTTTAGAGTTACAGAAGTATGGTGAGTCTTCAAATTACTATAGACTATTCTGTTTTTGACAGATTCTGGTTTTGTTGCGATGTTTGCTTTTTTGATGAATCTATGGATTGTGTCTGGGGATATAAGCCATGGTGGCGTTAGAATAAAATAGTTATAATGCAATAATAAAATATGAATGGGTTTGCAACAATACTTAAAGTAGTGATGGGCTGACAGGCATGTCAGTGATCGGGTTCAGGCCCAACCTGACGCTGACGACCTATAGTTAGGGCGTGCTATGAGGGGAGCCAAGCTTCATGATATCGAGGCAACTGCAGGTCTATCTGTTAATACCAGGTGTTCCATTTTGCATTTTCCTGAACATGAGATCATTAGTAATGCAACCAATTTAGGAGTTTCACTTGGGTTAAATGGGAAGGCAATTGCTAAATTTGTTAATGATTTATTAGACCTGGAAGTTGAGAGTTGAGAGAGCTTCTGAGATTATCTGTAATATTGCGACGGTAAGACCCATGAATGATGGTGATATTAGCAAATTGGAGCTTTCAGTCCTAGAAGTTTTTGAGATGGCCTAATACCTACTTAGGAGGCGGAAGTTGAGTTAGAGGGAGTGGAGTCTAAGGGGCATGTAGATCATATCCCTCTAGAGTGCATGGCACAAGCTGCCACCAGTCACATGGACACGGACGGGGTGGCAGATAAACCCAAAAATTCCTGGAAGAGGAAAGTTTATCCGACATCGGCAGTATGGAGAAGTGCGAGGGTCCAACTTAAGAAAAACAATTCATGATGACTAATGAAAGGAATTTTTTGGAATATCAGAGGTCCAGAAGACTTGGCTAAAAAAAGATTCCTTGCGGAAGCGTCAATTGACCATATATTAGATTTTATTACTGTCATCGAAACTGGTAGAGATAATTTCACCTCACAATTCCTAGGAACCTTATCTAGTGGAGTTGATTTTGACTGGCACTGTTTGCCTCCTAGAGGACGATCCAGTGGGATCTTATTGGGGGTGAAGTGCGAAACATTAGAGGTGATTAATGTGGTGCGGGGAGATTTCACTATTAAGTTTCGAGTGAGGTCGAAGTTGGATGGTTTTAGGTGGCTCTAGTGGATTTGTATGGCGCAGCCCAACCTAAACTTAAACCTGACTTCCTAGTTGATCTAGTTAGGATCTGCGGGGATGAAAGGTCGCCAATCTTGGTTGGAGGGGACTACAACATTATTAGGAGGAGAGAAGAGAAGAATAACAACAGTTTTGATGGTCGATGGTCATTCATGTTTAATGCAATTATTGAGTCTCAATCTGAGAGAGATTGACCTTACGGGTAGATAGTTCACATGGGCGAATTTGTTACCTAATCCGACTTATGAGAAGTTGGACAGAGTGCTTACTAGTGTGGAATGGGAACAAAAATACCCATTAGTATCGGTGCATGCCATGCAGCGAGCAATCTCAAACCATACACCCTTGTTAGTTGACTCGGGTGAAGCGACTCATATAGGTAACAAGAATTTATTCTCTTTCAAATTAAGCTAGTTCAAAAGGATAATTTCTTAGATATCATTGCAAGGGAATGAGCTAATCCTGTGAGTAGGCACTCCAATGTTGAACAATGGGAAATCAAGATTAGGCACCTTCGACAATATTTAAGGGGTTGGCCAGAAACGAAAGCGGGATTTATAAACAAGAAAAAGAAAGACTAATCCAATTGATTGAAGCTTTAGATCTCAAAACGGAATCTAACCTGCTCAATGTGACCAAGCATGCCGCTAAATTTGAGGCCGAACAGAAAAATTTTGTTCTTCTTAGAGGAGAAGAAGAAATGAAATGGGCCTTGCATGCTAAGGTTCTCAAAGTTGTCCAAGGGGACAATAATACTCAATTTTTTCACATGATTGCAAATGGCAAACATAGGAAAAATAAAATCATCCAGCTCGAGCAGGATGAAGGGACGGTGGTAGGACATGAGAACCTCAAGCTATATATTTCGAATTATTATAAACAACTCTTTGGGCCTCCTACGGACAATGATGTGCCCCTTGATGAGCTCGTAGTTGGGGATATTCCTGAGCTTCAGTCAGATGAAAATGAGATTTTATCTGCATCGTTTTCTGAGAAAGAGATGTTCAACGCAATATCTCAAATGAAACCGAATAAGGCACCGAGACCAGATGGGTTACCTGCGGAACTTTATAAGAAATGTTGGCATATCATAAAGGGAGACCTGTTACCCATGTTCCATGACCTTTTCAATGGCCACTTACAACTCTTTCATCTTAACTTTAGAAAAATAACGTTGTTGCCAAAGAAAGAAGGAGCAGTTTCTATTGATCAGTTTAGGCCAATATGTATTTTGAATGTGAGCTTTAAAATATTCATGAAAGTTGGCACTAATAGATTGACAATATTGCCCACTCGGTGGTGCAACCGAGTCAGACGACCTTCATGCCTAGGAGAACATCCTGGAAGGGTTTGTTGTCTTACATAAAACTCTTCATGAAATCCACTCGAAGAAAATAGATGGCGTGATCTTCAAGGTGGATTTTGAGAAGGCATATGACAAGGTTAAATGGCCATTCTTACAGCAAGCTATGCACATGAAGGGTTTTGATGAAACTTGGAGGAGTCAGGTGGATTCCTTCATCCAAAAGGGCAGTATCAGGATCAAGGTGAATGAAGACATGGGTCATTATTTCTAAACTCACAAGGGCTTAAGACAAGGAGATCCAATGCCCCCTATTCTTTTTAGTATTATGGATGATATGTTGGTCATGCTTATAGGTAGGGCCAAGGAGAATGGACAAGTAGGTGGACTTGTCCCTCATCTAGTTGATTGGGGGTGTCCATCTTACCATGCGCTGATGATACTAACATCTTCATGGAACATGATACTACAACGGCTAGGAATACAAAACTAGAGCTTTGTCTCTTTGAACAATTGTCGGGGCTACAGATCGAATTTCACAAGAGCGAATTGTTCTGCTTTGGTAGGGCCAAAGAGGAGCAAGATGCGTATAGACAATTGTTCGGTTGTGAAATGGGATCCTTACCTTTTAGTTACCTAGCACTGATACAGCAAGGTGCTATACAACCGGTTTTTAACCCGTTTCCACGACATCATTCTGAACCGTCACCAAGTGAGTGCGTGCGATAGGGGGGTCCTTCCCACAGAACCTAGAAACCATCGGGGATAGGGAGCCATGATGCAGAGGCCTTGCCAAATGTAATCGTATGCGATGCAACACCCACTAAATTCTTTCACATGTGTGGGATTGGTGATTAAACGTTTCTAATGTAACACTAAAACCAAATGGTGTGTCGTAATGAACCATTTGGGAAAGAGTATGTAAGGCACACGGGCCAATATATGAATTGTGTGCAATATGTTCCCCATCGCACACGAGTTTTCTATGGGACTCGTGTGCCATGCAAGACTCCATCGCACATGTTTCTATACAATTAACAGTGTGCGATAATGTTCTATCAAAAACGGTTCAAGAGCCCCTTCGCACACATACAAGTGCTGCAGACCGTTTGTGATTTGTTGTGTATCACCGACGGTTGCAGTAAGAGTGACGTGTGATTTTCGGTTGGGATCCCACACGTTCCCTGAAAAATTTACAACTAGGATTGTATTTTACATTGGGCACGGTTTACTCCGAGCTCTCATGTGTAATAATGTGGTATCACAAACGGTTCCGGAGCCCCTACGCACATGTAGTAGTGCTGCAAATTGTCCGCGGTATGCTGTGTATCACCGACGATTCCGCTATGATTGACGTATGCTTTCTGATGTGGGTCGCACACACTCATTTAGTTGAACCGTGTGCGGAGCAATTGCCAGGTTAAAGAAAAAATATCCCATTTGAATCGGCATGCAAATAGCAAATTCGCCACAATATGCAATTGAACAAACAATGTCCATAGGAAGAACATTCATCAGATTTCGCAACAATTGCAATTCAACAAATGGTAGCTAAATTCCAATGGTTTGTTGAGATATATATGCATTACATAATTAATCATATTGTACAAAATACGAAGACCTCATCAGACAGAAAACAAGGGATCCATGCGTATATGTTTAGCGGCTAACTCTTACTCAATGTTTCAGGATAAGGCATGCTGAAATCTTCATTATCACTAGTGGGATTGATGTAGTGATTCAGGAAGAAGTCACTGATAAATCTCCGAGCCATCAACAATTCACCAGCAGGGAGCAGTTCAGTGGTCCTTGCTTCTAGGATGAGCTGCAATATTTTTAAGATCAGAATGTGCCATATGAGTGGAGTAGAAGATATTAATTATAATAGACTTAGTGGTACTAATTCACGAGCATCTTCATGATACATCTCCAACGTATCTATAATATTTTATTGTTCCATGCTATTATATTATCTGTTTTGGATGTTTAATGGGCTTTAATATGCTCTTTTATATTATTTCGGGACTAACCTATTAACCGGAGGCCCAGTGCCAGTTTATGTTTTTTCGCCTATTTTAGAGTTTTATAGAAAAGGAATACCAAACAGAGTCCAAATGGAATGAAACCTTTGCGATGATCTTTCTTGGACCCAAAGCAAACCAGAAGACTTGGAGTTGAAGTCAGAAACACCATGAGGCGTGCACGAGGCAGGAGGGTGCGCCCAGGGGTTAGGCACGCCCCCCACCCTCGTGGGCCCCTCGTAGCTCCACCGACGTACTTCTTTCGCTTATATACTTCTATACCCTAGAAACATCAGGGAGAGCCACAGAACCACTTTTCCACCGCCACAACCTTCTGTACCCATGAGATCCCATCTTGGGGCCTTTTCCGTCAATCTGCCGGAGGGGGAATCAATCACAAAGGGCTTCTACATCAACACCATTGCCTCTCTGATGAAGCGTGTGTAGTTTACCACAGACCTTTGGGTACATAGTTATTAGCTAGATGGCTTCTTCTCTCTCTTTGATTCTCAATACAAAGTTCTCCTCGATGTTCTTGGAGATATATTCGATGTAATATTCTTTTGCAGTGTGTTTGCCGAGGTCCGATGAATTGTGGATTTATGAACAAGATTATCTATGAATATTATTTGGTTCTTCTCTGAATTCTTATATGCATGATTTGATATCTTTGCAAGTCTCTTCGAATTATCAATTTAGTTTGGCCTACTAGATCAATCTTTATTGCCATGGGAGGAGTGCTTAGCTTTGGGTTCAATCTTGCAGCAAGGCACATATTGTATTGTTGCCATCGAGGATAAAAATATGGGGTTTATATCATATTGCTTGAGTTTATCCCTCTACATCATGTCATCTTGCTTAATGCGTTACTCCGTTCTTATGAACTTAATACTCTAGATGCATGCTGGGTAGCGGTCGATGTGTGGAGTAATAGTGGTAGATGTAGGCAGGAGTCGGTCTACTTGACACGGACGTGATGCCTATGTTCATGATCATTGCCTTAGATGTCTTCATAATTATGCACTTTTCTATCAATTGTTCGGTAGTAATTTGTTCACCCACTGTAATACATGCTATCTCGAGAGAAGCCACTAGTGAAACCTATGGCCCCCGAGTCTCTTTTCCATTATATTGCATATCTTTTCCATATTGCTGAATCTCATTTACTATTTTGCATCTTTACTTTCCAATCTATACAACAAAAATACCAAAAATATTTACTTTATTATCTCTATCAGATCTCACTTTTGCGAGTGGCCGTGAAGGGATTGACAACCCCTTTATCGCGTTGGTTGTAAGGTTCTTGATTGTTTGTGTAGGTATTCGGTGACTTGTGCGTCGTCTCCTACTGGATTGATACATGGTTCTCAAAACCAAGGGAAATACTTACGCTACTTTGCTGCATCACCCTTTACTCTTCAAGGGAAAAACCAACGCAAGCTAAAGAGGTAGCACTTCACAACTATCAGCAGATTTGCAGATGGAGATCATGTGTCTGCAAACATAGTATCCACAAAGGTTGGTCCCTACTTGTTGCTGAGGACATTGAAATATTTTGTACAGAATTAGTCATGTATTTGTCATGTTAGGAACAACCTACCCGGTGTTAGATGTATTTTTTCTTTGGATAGAAAAAGAAAGATGTTTATTTAGAAGCTTGAACATTTGACTAGCATAAGAAAAGGTATTTGCAGATATTGGATAGATTTTCTGGAAATAGCGGATTTCGGTGTGTTGCTAGAGAAACGATCTCGTGCTGCAGAGGTAGTTCCTACTTGAACAGGTTTCCTAGTTTAGTTTTCCTCAATGCGAGCACGCTGCAAATGAAGATGAATTTTGACAACATCAATTGTTGAACCAGATGTGAATGCAAATTAATTTCAACATCATAGAATTCAATACCTATCCATGAATTGTTGAAGATGCGTCAGATCCTGAGCGTTTGTTGACTCTCTGGGAGAATCCATCTAGTAAACTGTGTTCTTGTTTGGAACAATGAATACCAAGATCCAGTGATTGCTGCATATTAAGAAAGCCATGAACTTACGAATTATGCCGAAATCTGAAATACAATTAGTGTATGTGTGCTTGTTTATTTGACTTACCATTCATGATATGGCCAGAGAAATGATTATGCATGTGACGTGTTTTTGAAGATATAGACGGTCGTGTTAATGGCCCACTCCTGTTCATCCTTACCATGTAATGTTGTGCCATTTGCTAATGCAGGGTCTATGAAATACACACTCTCCCTTTTTCTTCTCTGCGCATTCAATCCCCTAAGAGGAATAAAATGCAATTAGTTGTTTATCATTTATAGCCTTGTATGGAGAAGTTGATCAGAGTTTGTTAAGTACTTACAAAATCAGGCATCTAACAAGAGTGACATCGGGCTTGTTGAAGTTGAAGATGAGATGTAAGTCCTCGAAACTCACACTGATGGAACCAACATCGTGTCAGAAATGATCTCTGTTGTAGTAGACTAGCAGAATATGAGGACCTATTAACATTTGATCCATGCAATATTTATGTAACTCGCGGTAACTGGAGCTGCACTCATCAAAGTATTCGCCAACAAGAAATGACTGGCCATGGACGTAATTGTGTGCTTCAACTACGTCTGCTTTATTTTTAGCAAGCAGCAAAGCTATTTCTTCATCATCCATGCCGTCAGAAATAATATTACTCTCCGATTCGAACAACATGTTGTTAATTTGGTTCTGGGCGATGAGTGCTTTAAGTAAGAGGCAATCGTTCTCTTTCCTCTATGTTCTCGGGCTACGCTTCCTCACGGGTGCAGCCTTTTTGCCTGCTTCCTTCTTGGTACTTGAAGCACTTCTGGTCCAAGGTCTGGTTGGCTGAAAGGCAGACCGCCGAGCATACGGTAAAGCTTTGACAGACTGCTTAGCAAAGGGTTTAGCTATGCCGGACTACTGAGCTAGTGGTGCTGCTATGAAGGATTGTTGGGCTGTAGGAGCAGAGGCATCGGACTGGTGACCATGCGTTGAAGCTACGTCGGGTTTCTGCACAGGTAGTGCCAACTTGTCAGTGTGCTGAGGAGGCCGTACCAACACGTTGGTTTGCAGAACAGGGAGTGCTGACGCATTGGTTTGCTAATCATGCGGCTGCGGACCGAAGGACTAATGAGCAGTCGGGTTTGGACCTACAGACTGCTTAGCAGATGGTTCCGAAGCATCAGACCACTTAGCACTCCATTCCAACATGTTGGTCTGCTGAGCATGTGGTGCAGCTGGGTCTCCTCCCGCTACTTCAGCGGCCGGTAGCTGAGCCGGTGGTGCGTCTTCAGCGGTTGTAGGCCTTGCCCCTGGCTACTTTAGGGCGGATGATGACATGGCCTATACGGCACAAAGTCGGGCGGGCTGATCATAGGTTCATGCATCAGGCGTCGGATTACGAGTATTAGGTTCCTTGGGGGAAGCACGCGAGAGCTGTTATGGCAAGGAGAGCATCACCGGTTTAGGGGCGACAT
Source organism: Triticum timopheevii (assembly GCA_963921465.1). Taxonomy (NCBI): domain Eukaryota; kingdom Viridiplantae; phylum Streptophyta; class Magnoliopsida; order Poales; family Poaceae; genus Triticum; species Triticum timopheevii. The sequence continues at coordinate 382,973,315 of OY997262.1, read as the reverse complement.
TGGTCGCTCTTAGCGGGGCTTCAGGGATCTCATCCATGAAGTCTATTTCCTTTCGTGTCCACTGATGTGATGTAACAGTGTTTCTCCCAAGGTCATATGCTCATCAAAATTCCCTAGGACATTCTTCAGGGCAAATTCATTGTATCCAGGCTTTACTTCAGTCACGTAGCACTTCACACAACCCGGTTTCAATGGCACATTGTCCAACAAGAGGCCCTCTTCCAAGTAGGGTGGGCAAACCCACGCCATTGCACATTTTAATGTACCCTTATAATGTGTAAGCACACCCTTCAGTCTGTCTTTCATTCTAGATAGATCAGATATAGCATCATCATGAGTAGTTGCAGTCTCAGTGTCACTGGGGTCAGCTGATGCACAACTACTCGTGTGCAGTGTTGTCGCGCAATAAGCAGCATCCTCCATGCCCGCACCCCTCCCATCTGTTGGCTATTTGTCAATGTTAGAGTCTCTGCATCATCATTGACTCCTCAATTTCCTTTTGAATAGTCGGATACATGTCCTTCCTCGACCTTTCATACAATTCATTCTTCTTCATTTCACTCCTCGCTTTTTTCATGTTGAGCCTCACTTCTTCTTTTTTCATACATGACCCTGAGTTCCTGTAGAACCTTCCAGGGATCTCAGAAGTCTTTAACATCACGTGATACCGTTTTTCGTCATGTGAGTTTTAAAGTAATAAGTTCCATCATCACGCCTCCTTGCACATGCCCACAAGTAGTCTCTAGCACGTTCGCCCCTAATTTCACTAAAAGCCGGTTTCCCACCCGCAACTATTGCTTCTTTGTCCTCCTGGTCCCATATCAGTTTCATGCTGTAGTATCCCGCCACACCCATACGATGGGGGTGTGTGTTCCTCTTTTGAAGTTTCGATTGCTTGGCACTCTTCATAGCAAACTCTATAGCTGCCCTGACCCTTTGGAATTTTGCCCAGCTTGCCTTTGCAATTTGGCGGTATGCAGGGATTGGGTCCTTGCCTTCACTCAAATACTTCTTGTACAACACGTGCTTCTAGTTTCTCCAAGCATCCCTAGCCTTCTTTTGTGCAGCGTGTTCCACCTACAATCTCCACTGCTCTGGAACGTTGAAGTGACCCATGATCTCCCGGACTATCCTTTGTCGTGTTTTTGTGTCAGCCTTCCAAAACCCCGGCAGATTAACGTTGAGCCTTGCCCTGCCAACAAATCCACACACACTCCTGAACTTCGTCATGCTTTATCTAATTTAGTTGGAGCCCAAGACTTTAAATCAATGTCCGTTACTTCATATACACCTTTAGGCTGGTGTGTGGGCTTCGTTGGAGCTTTCCTCCGTGTCCCAACCGGAAGGGTAATTGCTGAAGCTCTATCCCGTTCCAGATACTTGATCCCTCATCATATGCTGAAGACCTAGGGTTGTCGGAATCAGATGAAGATACATCGCCTAAAGCATGAGTGTTGTTGTTGCGACTCGGCATCTGCAGATAACACATGCGAAACCCGGGAAAGGAGGATAAGCATGAAGATAACAACTTGCTATGAAGCTGTCTAAACATGTCATGAAATAATTTACAAAATATATTGCTAATTTGTTAAGTTTGTGAGACTCGGGCACCCACGACCTGTAAATCGACGGTAACTTATTGGAACAAATACATATTATATGTACTAGTGAGGAAGGTAGATAATGAACATATACACGCACTCGGTTATTTTATAGCCAATTTGGGAACATACGAAACAAAAATCGGAAGAGGGATTGCGAGGAAATATGCCTCACCACGATGGAGAGCATTTACTAACAGGTTTCTCAATGCAAACCCGGCAGGACCACAGGCGAGGCGAGGGTTACAGGATCAATATGCTCGAGGGTCTGGCGAGCAAACAAAGATGGCGAAGCGCTAGCAGCCATGTGTTGGGAACGACAATGGAGGTAGGGTTGACGCCGAAGAGCAGGCACATGGTCGATTTGAGCACGCCGGCATCAAAGAGGGTTTTGCTGTGGATCCGGGGGAGGGGAGAGCTGGGGATGGAGATTGGGTGGACTAATTGAGTGAAACGCGGGCGGGCGGTGGGCGTGGTGTTGGCGGCCTAGGTGAAAAGGGTGAAACATATCCCCGATCGCCGCGCGGAAAGGCCTATGCAAACGGTTGCCTCTAAGCACTTGTGTGCACAAACAACATAATTTCGTTTGAAATGAAGACGTGCTAATTTTGAAATGAAGACGTGAGCTCATTGTTTCACCTCTAATTTTCCCCCACGGTAAGCAATCACCATTATACCACAGGTTTGATTTGCTGGCACATTTCAGATCTCGTGTACTATATTTAAGACATTTTTTGGCATTTACCATACATTTTGGCATATAAATCAAATCCTAGCCGAAATTTTATGTGCTGATGAAAGGGATGAGGACTATCGTTCGATCAGGGAGAATCCAATGGTGCAGACGTACTATCCATGGGGTTTGGGTTCTAGCCAATCAGAATGCATGACTCAGATCGTGCTCGCAACCGGGCAGGGGGGGCAGTGGCCATGGTTTGGTAGGCACACGACTTTCATGAGTGAACCATGTGCTATTTGAAAACATTTACATGAACTAACAACGTATTTTCGTTTGAATGAAAACATGAGTTCATCGTTTCGCCTCCAATTTTTTTTCCACGGTAAGAAATCACCATTGTACCCTATGGTTCAATTTTCTGGTGTATTTGACATATCGTTTGCTTGAGTATATATATATATATATATATATATATATATATATATATATATAAACAATATTATGATCACGGGTTGAACTTCCCGATTTACACAACCTGAATTTCCCTCTGTAGGAACCCGACCTTCGAGCTATCTTCGCAACCATGTCTCCCCGCACGAATTATTCTAGTTAGTCATGTTCTACATGATGTAAGTGTAATTTGGAAACTGTTTTCAGCAACTCAATGCCTGTTTTAAATAGGAATCTTGCTCGTTGTCGGATTTGCTCTCGGGATGTGATGAGCTTTCATCCTCTTGCAATTTTACTGCCTGAGTTGTTCGACCTGAACTTCCCTTGGTGTCAGGTTGAACTTCCGCCAACATGACCCAAGTTGGAAAGCTATGGACACGAGTATCATGACCCAAGTTGATTTTTTGGCAAAATGTTAGCGGTTTAAGAGCAGTTTTGAAAACCATTTTTTCTTCATACAAAAAATGTGAATCATATTTTCGATCGCATTTCTAAACCGTTTATTGGAACGAGGCAAATAATATGGTGTTGGAAAGCTGCTGCAAAACCGCTCCTTCCGCATGTTGATAGTTTTCTCTAATTCCCTATGGTTAAAAAGTAATTTCGAAAATCGTAAAATTTCACAAATGGAGCAACCGAGTTCGTATTTTCGATGCCATTTCTAAACGGCTAATCCAATCGAGGCAAATTATATGGCATTGGAAAGCTTATGAAAATGCGCTGCTTTTTCATGTTGAAAGTTTTTTTCAATTTTGATTGGTTTAAAAGTAATTTAGAAAACGGTACAAGTTCCATCAAGTTCATATTTTCGAGTTAATTTTTTAACCGTACATCTGAATGCGGAAAATCATATGGCGTTGGAAAGCTTGCGGAAATGAGAATTTTTTTGGTATATATTGTTTGTCCCAATTACTTATGGTTTTAAGTCAATTTCGAAAATGGCTAAAAATGTTTTCTGGCCGTAATTTCTACAAACTGTATTGGAATGCGGCAAATAATATACCCTTGAAAAGCTACGAAAAATGCAAAACTTTTTCATGTTGATGGTTTTTCCTGATTCCTAGCCGTTTTCAAGTAATTTTGAAAACAACGAGATTATACGTTCTGCCTTTATCGTGAAACAAATTCTTCAAAAATGTACCGCGTGAAGAACTTGAACCTCTCGTCATGTCTACTTAAACTTCACTCTGTTTTTCACGTGCTTTTTTGGCTCATAGCTCTCCAGCCACTCACCTGAATTGAGCAAGTGATATACCGATGGAAAGTTGCTATAAACACGCAACTTTCCTGTGTTGATCATTTTTTCATACTCGCGATGATTTTAAAAGTTTTTCATCCAAAATTCATTCAGTGTAGTAGTTGAACTTCCTGCTGTTTTCACGTTGAACTTTTGTGACGTATTTTCCTGTGTAAATTTCTCATCCATTCGTTAGTGTTACACAAATGATATTCCTTTTGTACAAACCTCTCTCACAATAATGTTTGTAACTTTCTCTGACCGAGGACTTGAACTTACACAAATGATATTCTTCCGTTTTGAAATAAATTAGAAAATGACGAGATTATGATTTCTGCCTTCATCGCGAATGGAAATGCACTGCGTGAAGTAGTTGAACTTGTCGGTCATGTCTGTTTGAACTTCACTCTGTTTTCGATGTGCTGTTTTTTGCCTGTAATTCCCAAACCATCTACCGGAATTGAGCAAACGATATACTGATGGAAAGCTGTTGAAAACACACAACTTTTTCGTGTGGATAAGTGTTTCATACTCAGGATGGTTCAAAATATTTTTTTGAATGTGTAAAAATGTGTTTTTGACAGTATACATAAAACTTTTAAACCATTCATCGGAATATAGCATATAATATACCGTTGGAAAGCTTATGAATAGGAGCATCTTTTTCATGTAGACAGACGTTACAATTTTTTGTCATTTGCGAGCAGTTTAAAAAATAGAAAAAACAATGTCATTTTTTGCGTGTTTTTTACATGTACTTGAAGGTCGGACGTCTCGCACTAGAGATCTTGAACTTTACCGGGAGGAGCACATGAACTTCTTGCAACAAACCTTTTAAGCTTTTTATTTTCTATTCTTATATTCCTATCTGAAACGCATTTCGTGTAGTAGTTGAACTTCCCGCTGTTTTCTTCTTGAACTTCTGTCACGTATTTTTGTTCAACCTCTCTCACAAGAATTTTTGAACTTTCTTGGGCCGAGCACTTGAAATTCTAGCAACAAAATTTTTGACTTCACCTTTTTATTCTTTTTATTCTTATACGAAACACACACCATGCAGTACATGAACTTCTGGCTATTATCCATTTGAACTTCTCTCTGTTTCACTTTAGTAACAGAAAAGTCTGAGTTTCTTATAGACATCAAACCTCTCCAACTATTTTATTTGAACTTATTTTTGTATTATTTAGAAATGTGAAAATTGGAGTTTTGTTAGAAACATCGAACTTCTTAGTTATTTTCAATTAAACTTATTTGTTTTATTCGTTAGTAATAAGAAAATTCTGAATTTTTAAATAAATACCAAACTATTATGCTTTTTCCAATTGAACTTCTTTGTTATTTTGAATTGAACTTATTGGTTCTATTCTTTAGTAACCGGAAAAATACGAGTTTTCAAAAATAATATCAAACCGCTCCACTTTTTAAATTTAAACTTCTTGGTTTTATTTCTTTTAGTAACAGAAAAAAATTCTAGGTTTGTAATAAACATCAAACCGCTCATCTATTTTAATTTCAACTTCTGGTTTTCTTTATAAATTAGAAAAATCGATTGAAATCCATGGGAACTGTTTGAACTTTTTTGTTTTGTCATTTTCTTTGACCTCTCCATTTTATTAATTTTGAACTTTCAGAGTTAAGACAAGTCCATTTATACATGAACTTCTTGAAGATACCGGCTCATGTTTTATACGTTTAACATGTAGAGTTTTTTCTTTCTCTTACATATATAGGTTTTCGATACAAGTTATGTTCATGAAATTCCTTATTTTTTTGTATTCAAGAGAGGGGTTCTATATTTTTTTGAGAAAAGAGGCGGGAGGCAAGTAGTAGAAAAATTTGGATTTGTTTTTAACATTTTTGAACTTCCATGTTTGAACATTTTGAACTTCTCTTAATTTTCCTATGAACATTATTGGGTTTGTCCTTTTTATTTTTATGAACACAATTTGATTTTTGAGCAACACGGGACAAAATAACTAACCTAATAATGGGGAGAGAGACAATGTGAAGCATTGTATGCACCGAACTGTTGTTTCCCGTGCTGGTAAAACCTTGGTCAATGCTAAAGTAGATGTGGAAGAACACACAGAAAGACACATACACACATGTGGAGAGAGAAATTATATGTGCACACACTTAGTAATACATGAACTTTCCTGGAACTAATATATGAACTTCTCTGTACAAACTTTTTTCTCACATTCAAATGCACATCTGGTCCAAAACAAAAGCTTAGGAGAATTCAATTGGGCAAAAACTTTTGAAACATGCATGCACATATAAGGGGGTGGGCAAAATAGTAAACTATGTGTATATGGCCATGGAAAGCCGCACCTAACTAACATAATAGATAGAGAAGGAGGTCATACTAGTTCATGAACATTGTCCTACTCTTTTTCGATGCAAAAAAATTGGTCAATGAACACATTGGCCTGCTGGAAATTGACAATTTGGACTGGAACCATACTAATTACTACGTAAATGATGCTCTACAAAGTCAAAGAAAACAGTCGACCTAGGTGAAGAAGAACGGCCTGCCAGAGGCACTTAGAGCCGGTAGAGACTGAGGCACTCCGAGGGCGTGCTGGAGGAGAGATTGCTCATGGTGGGATGGGAGGACAGGGGTGCGCTGGAGGTGAGTGTGGCAGGTCGCGTCTGAAGGGAGGAAACATCAGGTCGGAGGGGAGGGCATGTTGTGTTGGAGTGGAGATTGGTGGCAGGTGGCTGCAGAGGTGGTTGGGGTAGGGGTGGCGGAAAATGTGGTCGGCATGGTGGAGGTGGCTGGCCGGGGGGGGGGGGAGGGCGGCAGAGGAGGTGTTCGAGGCAAAGGGTAGCGAGGGAGGTGGTCGAGGTGGAGGGCGCGTGGGGGGATTTCAGAAGGGATCTGGCCGACGCGTGGTGGCAGCAGAACCGGGGAGGTGCCGGTAGCACCGGTGGAGGTCCGGTGGCTGGGGACGCATCGGGAATGGGGGTCGATGGTGGAAGGCGCGTTGGGACCGAGCGGCCGGTGGCGGTAGGCGTGCTGGGGTTGGGGGCAGCGACGGGTGTCGGTGTCAAAACCAGCGGATCTCGGGTAGGGGTCCTGATCTGTGCGTCTAAGGCTAATGGTAACAAGAGGTAAGGGACACAATGTTTACCCAGGTTTGGGCCCTCTCGATGGAGGTAAAACCCTACTTCCTGCTTGATTGGTATTGATGATATGAGTGTTACAAGAGTTGATCTACCACGAGATCGTAGAGGCTAAACCCTAGAAGCTAGCCTATGATGATCATGAATGTGTCTCTAAGGACTAAACTCTCCGGTTTATATAGACACCGGAGAGGGCTAGGGTTTACATGGAGTCGGTTACAAAGAAGAAAATATAATATCCGAATCGCCAAGCTTGTCTTCCACGCAAAGGAGAGTCCCATCCGGACACAGGACGAAGTCTTGAGTCTTGTATCTTCATGGTCCAACAGTCTGGCCAAAGTATAAAGTCCGGCTGTCTGGATACCCCCTAATCTAGGACTCCCTCAGTAGCCCCTAAACCAGGCTTCAATGATGATGAGTCCGGCACGCAGTTTGTCTTCGGCATTGCAAGGCGGGTTCCATCTCCGAATACTCCAAAATAGATCGATGATTGTGTCTGGCTTTGCGAGATATTTTCCGCACACCTTTGTAGAGAGCATAACACTTCATAAATCTGATCTGCTGGCAATTTTTGCACAGTGTGCTCTTACGCCGTGGTCTGGTCCAACACGAACCTGTTTTTCTTGGCCTGCCTCGATACGTGTTGTGAGGCGGTTTTATTGGCACATCCTGTCCAAGCAGAGATCATGCTCCTCTTATCGCGGGATTTCCCATCAATATGGGAGCGTGCAGCCCCATGACGCCTGTTGGTAGGACTCCGTGTGTTTAGGCAAGTCCCCAGCGATCACGCTGAGGACGCTTGATATTCACCCCATTTATAAAGGGGCCGAGGCCTATCCCTCTTTTCCACCACCCTTGCGCCTTTTCGCATCTCGAGCTCTAACACTCGAAACCCAAACTCAAGCACCCCAGATCCTCCATCATGTCTGGATCCAACCAAGGCCGGTGGGTGGCCTCCTCGGTCACAGAGGAGGACATTGCAAAGCTTAGGGAGGTCGGATATCTGACCGCTGACATCAAGCACATGCTTCCTGCCCCAGGGCAGGTCATCCCTACTCCCGAGCCCAATGAGAGCATCGTATTTGTTTCTCACTTTCTTCGCGGCTTGGGCTTCACCCTTGATCCCTTTGTGAGAGGGCTCATGTTCTACTACGGGATAGATTTTCATGATCTAGCTCCGGACGCCATACTTCAAATCTTGTCATTCATCGTTGTGTGCGAAGCCTTCCTCCACGTCACCCCGCACTTCGGCTTATGGTTCAAGACCTTTAATGTGAAGCCGAAGATGATTGAGGGGTGACACGCAGAATGTGGAGGTGCAGTAATAAGCAGGAACGCCGATGCTCCATGTCCGATCTATGGCAGCGGAGGTGGTTTTACGTCACGGCTCCCAGAGGCACAAAGTGGGTGGACGCCCCCGACTTCCGTTCGGGTCCTCCTCCTCAACTGGCATCATGGACCAATATAGGACGGGATTGGGGGCCTGCTAATGATGTACCAACACTGCAGAGCCATATCCGGGAGCTTCGTGTGAGCCTTTCCAGCATAATTCAGGTGATGCTAATCCAAAGGATGTTGCCGTGCAAACGCCGGCCTCTCCGGATGTGGGAGTTCAACCGGAAGGTCCGCGGACTATTCTTCACTTCTTCGGCCTGACGCTCGAAGGGATGTGTAAGTTATTTCCGGACCACAAGCAAAGTGTCCGGACACCACCGAGGATGCGGGCCTGAGCTGCAATCGCCTAGATACCCAAGTAAGTAACCTAGAAACCAAACACTTCGTTTATATTTATCATAACATTATCCTGAAAAATCCTCCGCGGCCAGGAATGGCGCAGCAAGGCGGAAAGAATCAGGTGTCCGGCGCCACTTCCCGAAGGCTCGCCTAGTCCTGCCATAGCCAAGATGCTTGACCGTGTGCTAAGAAAAGTGCCCTCAGGGAAAGACGAAGGGAAGAACAGAGAAGCAGAACTTCACAGGCTGCGCATCCAAACCGGGGGAATTGCTACCTCCCCAAAGGAGGAAAATCGGGGAGGGGAATCTAAGGCCTCCTCCCCTCGCGGGAAGAAAAGGTCCGCCTCCGAAGACTTGGAGACGGAGGTGGCCAAACAAGGAACAAAAGCTTCACCCAGGGGGCCCTGCCCCGAAGGGCGTCCTCACCGCGCCATGCCCGCCAACCGGCCAGCCCTTAGCCGAGCTGTAAGTTAATCATAAATACGAAGGTACTACATCCTTCTCCGAGAACAATAACCAAGATCTATTCTTTGCAGTTTGGCTAGCAGCTCTTCTCAACATAGTTTGTCTTCGGGGGATCTCCTTCCGGAGATGATGGAGAGTGAGACTCCACCAAACTCTCCGCCTCATGAGGCGGGCGACCCCGAGGTATCATCACGGAGGAGTCCAGTCCTGCCAGAGCTAGAAGCTAATACTTCGGCCGCCCTGAGCCTAGAGCGTTCAGCTCCCACGGGGGGCGATAAAAAGGGTCCGGCGCAATCCGGCGTCCGGCCGGACACACTGGCGGGCCTTCTGGAGCGAGCTGATCTCTCAGAGGAGCACCGTTCATTAATGAGTATGGTGTTCGAGAAGATTTCATCCGCCACAAGCGGGCTGAATGAAGCCTTTACGAGCCTGCTCAGAGGCTTTGAGGTATGTAATGAAAAATACATAATTTTTGGCTGTGACGCACGCGCTAGGTGTGCTCCATATGGATAGTAGCCCCCGAGACTCGGGTTGCCCACCTTAGGCGGCAAACGGAGGATCATATTTATGTAAGTAATGATCACACAGTATTTATGCGCAAGTATCTAAGGATCCGGCAGCTGAACAGTCCGTTGAAGTTGCCGAACTGAGGAGGCAAATTGGAGTTATTGATGCCGATATCACGCTGGTGAACGAGCAGCTTAACGAGTCACAAGGTATGTGCTCTGCTTTCCTTATTATATATTTTTGTTAGGAAAAACTGAGAGGAGCATAATGCTAATGTTATATATTTGGACTGCAGATGGTGCTGCTGCCATGGAAGCCCTGAGGGCGGAACTTGCCCTGGCAAAGGAACAGGCCCGCGCGAGCAATGCGGCTGCCCTAAAGGCGGCCGAAGAGTTGAGAGCCGAACAGGCTGCTCATCGCTGGAGCGAAGACAAAATAGCCGAAATGGCTATGGAGCTAGAAAATGCCGCTAGCCGGTATGAGTTGCTTGAAAAAGAAAATCAGGAAAATAAGGCTGACCTGAAGAAGGCCCTTGATGCGGCCAAGGAGACGCGTTCCGACATTTGGGATGCGCGGGAGGAGCTTCGACAGGCCGGAGAAATCGCGGCTGGAAACCCCTATTTGTTGCGGATGAAGTTTTTAGATCCGAAGTACGCTCCTCTGGATCGACGCTGGAGTCCTGCAGACGCCTATGCGGATTTGGCGAAGAGTGCGGCTGATGCGGCTAAGTTTTTTGAGGATCAAAGAGATGATGAAGTGGAAAAGCTGTTCTGGTCGCAGTTCAACGCTCCAACGCGCGCATTGCCTTTGAGTGAGAGAATGGCTGCTGTGGCTGAGCTCCACAGGCTGTTCGGACTTGCAATGCGGTCTGTGATAGACCATCTATGGCAAAGGGGCCCAAGCCGAACAGTTATTTTGGTTTAGTGCAACAATTCCTTGGTACCGTATCGCGGATTGATGCCATGAAGAGGTCGGTGTGCATAGAGGGTGCACGGATGGCCCTTGCCCGCGTTAAAGCATATTGGACAGATATGGAGGCCACCATCATCGTGACCCAGAATCCGGCGGGAGGCCAAGATCCGTCCGAGCACTACTTGGATCAGGTAGTAGAAGGCGCTCGCTTAATAGAGGCCCAGTGCTCGAAGAATGTCATGTTCGAGTGACAAATCTTATCATTGTAAAAACAATGTTATTTTAATTATGGAGGAGATATTTATACTTTTTGCCCGAAAGTATTATTGTGCCTCCCGTGCGGCCGTTTTTATGTATATGTGTAATCTAAAAGTTAGCAGTCGTTGGCTTCAGCCCCCACGCACACAATGCGGGGGTGTTCGCGAAAAGTATGCGTAATCACACTTGATCCAACGTCTTGGTCCATTAAGGAGGTGATCGCACGTCGAACTAGGCAACCAGACTATATAGCTGTAACACTTTCACTTAGCCATAGGAGTTTGACGGTGGGGCTACTATGTAGCCCCTGGTACCTTTGCGTGCATCCGAATACAGGCGCGTGTGTACATGACCGAGAAACTATCGTTCATTAATGCGGAGGAATCCCAAAGATTCCGGTAGGTTTTTGAGTGGTTGCACAGTCTCTCGCTATATCATGACAGTCAGTTTTCGGCTTTCTCTACTGAGGTGCTCATCCGGAATAACCAGGGCACAATCGCAGTAGTTGTCCTTTGGCCACCTTAGCCGATAAGAATGGAACGTAAGCCGGCGAACCCAGGAGCCGGGCAAACCCAACATTTGACCAAAGACATGATTCAGAGTTGATGCATATAAGGCCAAACTCACGACGCCGAACACTCCCAAAGGTATTCGGACTTTTACTGGGCTGAGTAACGCCCTTTATTATGAACCCTATATTCCCAGGTACGTGCATTAGTCTGTCGTGGCGAAATGCCAATAACGGCAGTATCCTCTGTGGGTGTAGTACCCGTGGGATGTGTAAGCAACAAGAGACAATAAAGAAGGTTTACATAGGGGCTTAATCTAAAGAGAAACCTTTGAGCAGGGCCCTGCTGCACGTCTACGCCTTTGTCCCCGTTGTGCCATGGCCTGGGAGGGTGTCGCATGAATGGTGTCTGTAAAAAGAAAAACTCATGGAGAAGAGTATGACATAAGCGTGCGAAAAGTTAGCTATCACTAATGGATAGTAAAAGTGTTAGACACTGGCCTATTAATAAGGTTAAGCCGAGAATTGGGCTTTATTAATTATCTATAGCCCCTGGTGTCCTCTATGGGATTACATGTGTGGCACCTAGATCAGGTTGATCTGGGCTGCCGGACTCGTCTAACCGTGTCTGTGGTCTTAATGACCAATCATGCTTTCTGGTATTAGAGGCCGCTTAGAGACTGGCTGCTAGAGCCGTCGCGTATTCCTCCGTGCGTAAGGAATGCTATGTACTTCTGTTAACGGTGATGACACCGCGTGGACCGGACATCTTGAGTTTAAGGTAGGCGTAGTGCGGTACTGCATTGAAGCGGGCAAAGGCCGTTCTCCCAAGCAATGCGTGATAACCACTTTGGAGGGGGGCGATGGTGAAGAGTAGTTTTTCGCTTTTGAAGTTGCCTGGGAGCCGAATATCACCTCTAGTACGAGGGAGCCCCTGCAGTGGGCTTCGACGCCTGGTATCACCCCTTCAAAGGTGGTGTTACTGTGGTTGATTCTGGATGGGTCTATCCTCATCCCGCGGATAGTGTCCTGGCATATTAGATTAAGACTACTGCCGCCGTCCATGAGGACGTGAGTAAGATGGTATCCGTCGATTATTGGGTCGAGCACCAAGGCAGCTGATCCTCCGTGCCGCATACTAGCCGGGTAGTCCCTATGATCGAAGGTGATCGGGCAAGCCGACCAGTGGTTAAGTTTGGGTGCAACAGGTTCTAAAGCGCATGCGTCTCTGAGTGCGCGCTTGCGCCTTCTCGTTGATAAGTGAGTCGCATGGATCATGTTTACTGTTTTTACCTCTGGTGGGAACTTTTTCTGTCCCCCAGTGTTCGGCTGGCGAGGCTCATCCTTGTCTTCACTTGTTGTTTCCCTTCCCTTGTGTTCGGCATTTAATTTGCCGGCCTGCTTGAGCACCCAGCATTCTTTGTGAGTGTGGTTCGCAGGTTTTTCGGGGGTGCCATGAATTTGGCACAGTCTGTCCGGGACTTTGTTCATGCCGGGCGGTCCTTCGTTGCTGCCCTTAAGTGCCTTCTTTTGTTGACCGGGTCGAGAGCCCCTGAATCCGGCGTTGACCGTTGTGTTGTCCAAACTTTCTTCCTTCTTTCGACGTTTGTTTTTATCGCGCCGTGGCTTCCATCCCTGATTTCGGATGTACTTGGGTCGCTGGTGCCTCTACGGGCTAACCAGCTGTATTCACCCGTGCAAAAGCGGGTCATAAGGCTTGTTAGGGCTACCATTGTCCTCGGCTTTTCTTGGTCGAGGTGTCTGGCGAGCCATTCGTCCCGGATACTGTGCTTGAAGGCCGCTAGGGCTTCAGCGTCTGGATAGTCGACAATTTGATTCTTCTTAGTGAGGAATCTGTTCCAAAGTTTGCGGGCGGACTCTTCGGGCTGTTGAATTATGTGACTTAGATCGTTGGCGTCCGGGGGTCGGACATAGGTCCCTTGAAAATTTGCCCTAAAACCGTCCTCGAGTTCCTCCCAACTTCCGATTGAATTTTCGGGGATGCTTTTAAACCAGTGCCGAGCTGGTCCTTTCAACTTGAGGGGAAGATACTTGATGGTGTGGAGGTCATCCCCACGAGCCATGTGGATATGCAGGATAAAATCCTCGATCCAGACCCCGGAGTCTGTCGTTCCGTTGTATGCCTCTATGTTCACAAGTTTAAAACCTTGTGGAAATTCATGGTCCAGTACCTCTTCGGTGAAGCACAGAGGGTGAGCAGCCCCCCTGTTTCTGGACGTGTTATGGCATGCCGTCGGCTGTTGATGTGTCTGGTATTGATTCTGAACTGGCACCCGATCAGTCTGATCGTTTTGGTGACCATAGTCCTGTGCCGGGGCGTGTCCTCTAGATCCATAGATGGACCTGGTCGCGCCAGCCTTTTTATCCAGGAGCTCACGTAAATCGTGTGCGCCGTCGGTAGCTGCTCCATTGTGGTTTCGAAGTGGTTTGTTCGGCCTATTGGTCGTATTGTTCTTCGGTGGAACGGCCTCGTCGTCGAATTCTGGTAGTAGCTTGCGCTTTGGATAGCTCTTTGTTTGGCGATCGTCGTCGTACTTTTCTTCAGTGTCTAGTACTTTATTCCATCTGCGATTGAGCGTTTCCTGTGCAGCTTTAAGCTTTTGCTTCTGCTTCTTCAGGCTTCTCGCAGTGGCCATAAGCCTTTTGTGGAGGTTATCTCGTTCCAAGCGTGTCTCGAGGATGATGAATGCACCGTCATCCGGACTGTGCTCTTGTCCCGGGGTGGTTTGATTAGTTCGTTCCTCGGGATCATTGTAATCGGGCGTCTGCTCCGAGCTATGTTTGGCGTGACCTGGTTCATCCTGCTCCATCGCTGGGTCCATATGGTCGTTGTTGCCTTCGGAGTTGACTGTGGTGTCGATCTTTCTAGCGCTGTTATCGCTATTTTTAATGTTGCTGGACTTGGGGCGGCGCCTGCAATGTCGTTTTGGCTTTTGTTCGGGGGTTTTATCCTCCGGTTTGTCGCCGTCGTCCTCCTTAGGCGTATCCACCATGTATATATCGTATGATGAGGTGGCAGTCCTACGCCCCATGAGTGGTAGTTTTGAATCGTCCCCTGCACCGACGTCCATACCGTCGTTGTCATCAGAGTCGAATTCGAGCATGTCTGTTACGTCGTCGATAGTGGCTATGGAGTGGGTGGTGGGTGGGCAACGAATTCCTTCGTCGCCTGCTTCCCGCTCAAGTCGGACATTGTTCGGCCAAGAGCCTCCTTACAATGAGAGAGACTTTAACGAGTTTAGGATGTCGCCAAAGGGCGAGCACTGGAAGATATCCGCAACGGTGAACTCCATTACCGTAGCCCACCCGGATTCGGCGGGCTCGGGAGTGCGTGGACTGGAACCTACAACCGGACACGAGTCCGGGGGTTCGGTGTCACAGGCTTCCTTGGGGGTGAAGTCTGTGTTCGGCTCTACCGCCGATGGGTGTGCGGCCTCCGGGGCGGGGTTCATCCACCCGTCCTCGGGTGATGCAATCTACGCTGGATTTAGGTCCGGGGCTCCTGCAGGGGCGATATCCCGAGCATTATCCGACAGCAGGTCTAAGCCGTGCTCATCGTGACTGTCCGGCGCTCCTGGCATAGGCCCGAATTCGTTGAAGATCAAGTCTCCGTGGATATCAGTCGTGTAGTTTAGGTTTCCTAACTTGACCTGATGGCCAGGGACATAGCTGTCGATCTGCTTCAGATGGCCAAGCGAGTTGGCCCGCAGTTCGAAGCTACCGAGCACGAAGATCTGTCCGGGGAGAAAAGTCTCACCCTGGACCATGTTGTCGTTGATGATTGAAGGAGCCATCGAGCCTTACAGCGACGACACAAAGGAACTCTCAATGAAAGCACCAATGTCGGTGTCAAAACCGGTGGATCTCGGGTAGGGGGTCCCGATCTGTGCATCTAAGGCTAATGGTAACATGAGGTAAGGGACACAATATTTACCCAGGTTTGGGCCCTCTCGATGGAGGTAAAACCCTACTTCCTGCTTGATTGATATTGATGATATGAGTGTTACAAGAGTTGATCTACCACGAGATCGTAGAGGCTAAACCCTAGAAGCTAGCCTATGATGATCATGAATGTGTCTCTAAGGACTAAACTCTCCAGTTTTTATAGACACCGGAGAGGGATAGGGTTTACATGGAGTCGGTTACAAAGAAGGAAATATAATATCCGAATCGCCAAGCTTGTCTTCCACGCAAAGGAGAGTCCCATCCGGACACGGGACGAAGTCTTGAGTCTTGTATCTTCATGGTCCAACAGTCCGGCCAAAGTATATATGCCGACTGTCCGGATACCCCCTAATCCAGGACTCCCTCAACGGGGCCGAGCGGCCGGCCGCAGGAGGCACATCTGGGATGGGGGCGGCGACGGGGCCAGGGTTGCCGGTGGCGGGAGGCGTGCTGACACCAGGGCGGCGACGGTTGTGGGCAATGGATCAAGGGAAGTTGGGGATCAGGGAGGAGTTGGTGTACGAGTGGGCGGTGCGTGTTCTTTTTCTCTCTCGCAGGTTCTAGAGTTCGGGAGGACCTGCGCGCGCCTATATAGGGGCGTTGTGACCCAAATAGTTATTCTAATCCCAGGATTAGAATTATGTCTGCATAGTCGCAACTACACGTGGGTTTTAGCAAGATCATTTGTGTGTCGATTTGCGAGTTTTCAATCATTGTCAGAGAACGGGAAAAATCAAACAGTTCGGCCGCAGGGTGTGGCCAGAGGCGTAGGCCTTGTTGGTATTTTAATTACAGGAAATGCATATAGAGTCCGAAAATAATGAAAATTGGTGTGTCACCATGGCATGCTCTCAGGATCCCATGGAAAATTTTTGGTAAAGTTTGGCACAAGTTTTGATACACAAACCTTCCAAATCGAAGCATCTCACAAGAAGGATCATAGTTTCCAAAAAGGAGACACGGTATTTCGGACTCCAATCATCGATGACTACATCATTCCGCCTTGATTTTTTTCATGGTAAACAATGACTGATATACCATAGCTTTGATTATCTGGCCCATTTCAGGTCTCGTCTACTATATTTAAGTCATTTTTTTACATTTACATTGCATTTAATGCATATAAAATCCAAACCATACTACAACTACATGTGGGTGTTAGTTAGCAAAGAAGGTGTACGAATCATTTGTGTGTCGCTTTGCGAGTTTTCATCCATTGTCCAAGACGCGCGTCTAAGTTTCAAACATTTCGGCCGACGAGGTGCAGCCACCGGCATAGGCCTAGTTGGTATTTTAATTACGGGAAATTCAAATGGAGTCCGGAAATCATCAGAATCGGCGTGTGCCCATGGCATCACTACAAAAAAAATACACTTCCGTGATGATACACATTTGTCACAGTAGATCACGTTTTTTTGTCATGCATGTACATCCATGACAAATTTATGACAGAATCAAGATAGTCATACTTGTGCTGTCGTAGAAGTGTTCCATGACATTACCAAAATTATCATGACGGAAGTGTCCACTTCCATGACGATAAATCGCTCGTCACAGAAGTGCTTTCGTCAAGGGTGACCGACACGTGGCATCCACCGTAACGGAACACCGTTAAGCTGTCGGGTCGGGTTTTGGATCCGATAACCCGTTAACAACCCTGATCAATGGGGATTTTCCACGTGTAAAATCATCATTGGCTGGAGGAAACACGTGTCGGCTCACCGTTGGGACAGATGTCATCCACTCATTGGACAGAAGGCGCCTATGATACGTCGACACGTGGCACGGCCCAACAGAGGCCCATTCCTATGAAAAGGCCAGCCCGTTTGACTTGGTCAATAGGTGGCGGGCCGGCCCATGTAAAGCCTGTTAATGGCCTATTAGCATATAGCCCATTTACAGCCCGCTAACCCAAGGCCCATTACGCCCTATTTGAATTAGGCCCAATAGCATCATCTGGGCCACCCAATATGATTCCATCCCGTTTTCACTTCTGGCCCATGTATGGCCCATGACGTCTTTCGGCCCATATGAGGCCCTATGTACCTCTTGGCCTATTAACGGCCCATGGTGAAACTGGCCCGTAATGAACAGTGTATTACTTTACACCCATTAACGGTCCATGGTGAAACTGGCCTGTAATGAATAATGTATCACTTTATACCCATTAAGGGCCCGTTATTCCGTTGGGCCGTTTCCAGCCCATGTTATCTTTTGGCCTTCTCAGAGCACATTTATTCTTGGGCTCATTTCCAGCATTCGTTTACTTACGGCCCGTTACTATCATTTTCTACTTATGGGCCAAATTCAGCCCATGGTTACAGTCGGCCCGTTTGTGGTCCGTTAACACGTTGGGCCATTTTCATGGCGTCGTGAAATACGGCCTATTAACGATGGCCCGTTATGGTTGGCCCATGAACCGATGATTCCAACTCTAGCCCGTTTACGACCATTATGCGGTCTGTTATTGGCCCATGTTTGGCCAATCGATCATACTGCCCGTATAAGGCCCATTGATGATATGAACCGTAGAAGGCCCATTGTTTCTGCGGCCCGTAGAAGGCCCACTGTTTATACGGCCCGTAGAAGGCCCACTATTTATATGGCCCATAGAAGGCCCACTGTTTCTACGGCCCATAGGTCCAGTGTCACTACAGTAAATATTAGCTCATGGTTATTGTGGCCTAGTTTAAAAAAATAGGTTATTGCAGCCACTAGCAAACCGCAAAAAAAGAACTGCACTGACTACAAGCAAACAAATAAACAAGACAACAAGGAAATAAATAAGCAAGCAACTTACACTAGGCTATCACGGCTATTACACATATTACATCCACTGGGCATCAAAGTTCGCCACCAGTGCAAATATAGGGAACACAATAGCATATAAACGCCGCTGCAAAACAAGTCCAGAACTGAAACCACTTCAGAAGAGCTCAAGAAACAATATCCTGGGTACCCATAATGTTGGCAAGATGCTTAGCAAGCTTATTAACTTTCTCTTGTTTGGCGCTTAAGTCCTCCAGCGCTTGCTGTTGCACTAGAAAGTATGCATCTGAATTCTGCAGGGACTTCCTCAGTCCTTCGGCTTCCTGTCGCATAACATCTGATCGATGTCTTTCAACTTGAAGTTGAGACTCAAGAAGCCGAACTGATTCAGGCAACGAGTTCGAAGAGCTGGTGCTAGCAGTGGTAGCCAGTAACTCGAACATTACATCAAGACAGGACTTTGGGGTTGTCTCAGTGTCCTCAATATAGTTTTTATCAGCTTTCTTGGAGACCAACAGGGATGTCTCACTATCTTGAACCTTATCTGCATTACTTCCTTTACGATTGCATAGCAGGGTACTCTTCTCCAATATTTAATCCGCGTTCTAAAAGAGAAACAAACAAACACATCTCAGGTTTACAATGTAGTATATGAAACTTATTATGGTAAACCAGTTCAGTAGTAAGGTGGACAGGATAATAGCATGAAACAAACATATATCTATGTAGTATGGTCACCGTATGGTCTATATCATTCTAGTTTATGTTGCCAAATCAAGATAGATACAGTTCGAATCATATCTATTTAAGACAAAGCAACATAGACATATTATAAGTGTGGGAAACTACACAGCAATAAGAACACTTGTAATGTGCATGGCATGAGAACATAACTGTTTATTCAATTGAAATTGAAATCAACATAGAGCAAGTTACAATAGCAAACAGCCAAACACGTTGAAGAAACAGGTTTAAAACATACCTGTTGCGCCATTGGAGTTTCAATTGCATCCTTCAAATTTGAAATTGGTTGGTATCAGTAAATACAGTGATGCAAGAGCAAAGTAGTATGAACCATAGCTACGGAACCTGACCTGAGAACAATTCTTCTTCTGCTTTAAGCGTTGACTTCGGGTTCGGAGTGGTGGTCCTCGTGATTTGGGCACTGCAGTTGCCTTACTAACTGCTCGTGTTTGGGTGCTCTGTGGTGGAGACGGTGATGTGTCAAAGGGAACTGGGTGTCTATCTGCTGGGGTTGGGGTTAGAAGGGGTGTAGCTGGTTCTCTGTCCAACTGGGTAGGGGTACAATCTGCATTAGTGTGGGTTATGTGTGGTGGGGCTGATTCTTGTGCAAGTACAACCGTGGTTCTATCTGCATCGATAGGTAGCACGATCTTTTTTGAAGACCGTGTTTTTACTCCCACAGATACCGCCATCACTCCCTCCAATTGAAATGGCTGATAAACAAGAAAAGTAATTGAATGTACAAATATTGTAAGATAGACAGGTGCAATGGATAGTAGGGAAGAAAACAAGGCATGAAATAATTCACATTTATGTTGTCTAAGCAAACAGAATAGCAGGACATAATTTCACATATATGGTGGCTAATTAAACAGGATAGCATGACACAATTTCACATGTATGATGGCTAATTAAACAGGATAGAATGACATACTTCAAAATATGATGACCATGTAAACAAGATGACATGATATAACTATACGATGTGTCTATTAAAGTGGTTGGCATGCCATAAATCACAAACATGCCGTTGATGGAAACATGATGGCATGATATAATTCACGGATAGAATGACATAATTTAAAATATGATGCTATGTAAACAGGATGAGATGATATAACTATATTATGTCTTTAGAAAATGGGTTGGCATGCCATAATTCAGATACATGCTGTCTATGTAAACATCATGGCATGACATAATTAAAATATATGATTTATATACTAAGGAAGTGAGCAGAGGGCAATTGCATATATGATGTGTCAACTAAGGAGATGGCATTCAATATTGTGTATATGATGTAAAAACTAAGCATTGCAATACAACATATGCATTATATGAGTAATATAACCCCGCCAAGTTTGAGCATACACCTCAGGGGGATAATAGGACTGGTCATCTGCCTCTGAATCCTCCTCTGAAGAGCTATCTGTAACCAGCAAGATATCTGCTTTAGCAGGTAGCATTGTCTGCTCTGAAGACCTTGTTTTCACTCTAGATTTCTCCATCACCAATTCAAATGGCTGATGCACAGGAAGAGCAGTTGAATATACAATGTCGGCAAAAGCAATGAGAAATACAAAAAAGGACGGCATGATATAATTCACATATATGACGCTTGCCTAAACAACATGGCATTGCATAATTCACATACATAATGCCTTGCAACAAGATAACATTGCATAATTCACATATATAATGTCTTGCAACAAGATGACATTGCATAATTCACATATATGGTAATTAGACACTAAACAGGTGGCATTCACACAAAGCATGTCTAAACTAAGCAAATGACATAGCAATGCAAGATACCATACACACGATATGAGTAACATAACCCTGCCAAGTTAGGGCATGCACCTCAGGGGGGAAATATGACTGGTCATCTGTCTCTGAATCCTCCTCTGAGGAGCTATCAGTAACCAGCAAGACATGCGCTTCATCAGATAGCATTGTCTGCTCTGAAGACCTTGTTTCCACTCCAGATTTTTCCATGACCATGCCGAATGGCTGATGCACAGGAAGAGTAATTGAATGTACTAAAATTGTTGACAAATTTAACACATAATAAAAAAATGATGGCATGATATAATTCACATATAAGATGACTGGCTAACCAGGGTGGCATTGCAAAATTCACATATATGATGCCTGGCTAAACAAGATGGCATTGCATGATTCACATATACGATAAAGAAACTAAACATATGGCATTGACACAAAGCATGTCTAAACTAAGCAGATGACATCTTTAATGTATACAGTAAGCAATGCAAGGCACCATATGCATGATATTACCAACATCAGCATGCCAAGTTAGAGCGAAGACCTCATGGGGTAAATAGGAGTGGTCTTCTCCTTCTGAATCCCCCTCAAAACAGTTATCTTCCTCTTGATTACGATCCGAAATGGGTGGAGGGGGGGCTGCCTTTGCGCCCACCATGGAACGACGTCTGCATGAAATTTTATTGCCACGCAAGGCTCGTCTCTTTTGCTCTACATGATCAGTTCCATTGTGTACAATAACTGGCATGCATAGGAATAAAACATAATGAGATTATGTAAGGAGTGCATGCACAAATCCAGAGTGATGGTAGCAAACTGTGGATAGACCCAAAACCAATGATAGCAGGCAGATAATAGCTCTACTTAAAAAATATAGATAATGGCTCCTTTAATGTTTGTTTGCATGCAACATGAAACTCATAGTAGACACCGGAGATTAACCAGATAGTAGACATATAGTACTGATTGCTGCCCCATTATGTACCCCACAACCATTTAAATACTCAAGTTTCAGCATTAGTTTGGACTTGACTCGGAGTCTAATAGGTGAACACGATGATAATGTAGCATGTCATCATATTAAGCGACGCATAACGTATGCAGACACGGAAGAGTGCGACCTATCTTGCGGACCCGTGTAGTCCTCAAGGTCATCTGCTCAGTTGATGATGGTAATGCAGTTGTCGTGGCTGCCGGCGGCGAGGAAGAAGATCTGAGGTGGCGAAAGACAGTCTGGAGAGTGGATCCCTGATGTGGTGAACCCTTCCGTCGTTGGAGCAGCTGAGCTGGGGTGGAACCTAGCGCCGCAGGAGCAGGACAAACCACACAAGGTTTTCTTTGACACATATCTGTAACAAAAGTAATTGAGTAAGGGCTTGTTTGAGTTTGAGGATTCTAACAATGCAGGGATAGGAAATAGACAGGAATAGGATAGGAATGCACGTGCAAAACAGAGAATTTAAAAACACAGGATTTCTGCCAATCTGGGTGTTTGATTCACAACAATTGGAAGATCACAGGATGCAAAAAAGCATGGTGAGATTAAGTCAAACCACAAGAAAATGTACGGTTATAATGCTATTATGATACTATCTCTTAGTCTTGTGCTTGATGAATAGGAATATGAAAAGGAGGAGAAGTGGAAATTAGAATTCCTACGGTTTTTCTTTCAAGGAGACACTAAAGGAACAAATCCTACAGTTTTTCTTTGCTCCATTCCTTTGCATCAAATTCATGAAAAGTAGTAGCATAGGAAACTTTCCAATTCCTATGTTTTTCATTCACTTTTCCTTTCAAGCACTGGCGATTCTAGTAGGCAGGCTTGAGCAAGGAAAATCCTACACTAAAAAAATGTTTTTGTGGTACTTCTATTACTTTGGACCTAGGCCACTGCCATACTAGCTCAACTCCGAGGCCCATCGACAAATGCACAGCTCAAACGCGCAGAGATAAATAATGATGGCGTTCAAGAGAGACAATCACGGATAGCTAAGTTGCCTGGTACCTCACTGCTTGTCATATAGTAGGATAAAATAATCGTATTTCCCGTTACTACGAGTGCTCAGTGGACAATATATATAACATGTAGAGTAAAAAAGATATGCAACAACTGTACAACCTCTTTGGCGAAGCCATGTCAATCTCAAGGTGATTGGGTTGGCTGGTGAGGATGCTCCGGCTGACTTTGCTGTCGGAGGAGGGGAAGAAGATCTTAGGCATCTGGAGATGGAGCCCGAGGTACTGCTCCGCTGTGATGGAGGGTTTCATCGTTGGAGCAGCTCCGGTGAGTTGTATGACGCCGAGGCTGAAGCAGGACAAGAGAGACAACGAACAACGTTAACCTGAGTGGAATTCTAATAGCATCTCCAATACATGATGTAAAATACATAACCACAAAGTGCTAGATGTAAAATACATCAGCCGCTCATCTCTGAACTTAACTGTCGAAACTGAACTTAACTGTCAAAACTGAACTTAACTGTCGAAACTGAACCTAACTGTCGAAACTGAATTTTGCTGTCGAAACTGAATTTTGCTGTTGAGACTGAACGCACTAGCAAGGTGAGGCTACACGTCGGTTGACTGACTTTTTCATCTCTGGTCAGTCGATTTTGCAGCCGTTGGATATGAAATCAAGGTCCTGCGGTTCATCTTCAACCTCCACCCCCCTGAGCCGCCAACCACCACCAGCCAAACAGCAGCCCCTCGCCACCCGCGGCCGGCGGTGCGCCACTCCGCCCGCCCCAAAAACACTCCCCACCGCCGGTCCGCCGCCGCCCTGGCCATCCCTCTAGGCCCCCCCGTGCCGAGCTTTTTCTTCGGCGATCCCCACGCCACCACCCCGGCAATGCCCCACCACCACCAGCGACCACCGCCCCCATCCTGAACCCTAAGATAGATAGTGTGGTACCTCTCCGGTGAGCCCCCCTCGCCGCTGCGGCTGGTTCTTCCTTCACCCCGGCGAGCCCACCCCTTGAAAATCGACTGACCCAAAAGTCGATTCAGTCGAATGAAGTGTAGCCAAATCGGAGCAGCATCGCAAGCAAGAGCAAGAGCGAGAGCAGCAGTGCGAGCAAGAGCAATAGCAAGACCAGACCAGGCAGGGGACCGAGAGCAAGAGCAGACCAGTAGAGCGAGCGAGAGCTAAAGCAGCAGCAGCTCCTATTGATGTGGACGTCGCCGTCGAGGGAGCGACGCCGTGGAGGAAGTGGCCAGCAACGCCGCCATGGATGGAGCTGTGTCGTGTCGGCTTGGGACCGAGCGCCGGCAGCACCGTGAGATCGAATCAAGAAGAAAATGCGGCAATTAGTGTACAACCTCTTTCGTGGCGCCGATTAGGCTGCAACTTCATCCGAGGAAACGGTGATGATGATGCTCTTTCGGTGGTGCAGGTGAAGACGGCCGTGTGGGAATGGAGGTGGCACAAAAGATGAGGGGAACGTCGGGGCAGCTCCTTGGAGGTGGAGGACGGGGTGGCTGAACCAGCGGGACGATGAGATCGACGATGGATCCTCATCCGGTATGGTGGATGAGGGACGTCGAGGTGTTGCTGTGGACGACGTTGTCGGGGAAGAGGCTCCGGCTGGGTGGCGGACGGAGCAGGGTGTGGGGTTTCGTCACAGGTTTTCGCGGCCTCGGTGTACGAATGGGTGGGCGGATGGGATGGCAGTGGGGAAACATGGCTTAGAGACGCGCTTGTCCAAAATGTGGGGTAAGTTGCGAAAGTACCCCCCACCGATTTGAGGCGGTTCTTTCGGTTCAGGGGTACCATGGGCATTTCGCGTGTTGGGATTTAACAGGAGGTGGGAGTTTTCGCGCGCGTTGTAATTTCGGAGTAGCAAGGCGCAAGTTGAGATGGAGGGAGTTGTCGGAGCACAACGAGACAAAGATATATCTTAAATATTTCGGGCTAACAAGGCGCGGGTTGAAGAGGCGGGAGTTTCGCAGCATGATAACAGAGACGCTAGCTTCAATTCTCGGCATAACAAGGCGCGGCTTGAAATTTCGGAAGAACAATCTTAACGTGTACCAAAAAAAGACAATTTGCACCTCAACACGCACAACACACACACAAACACCATTTAGACTAGAGTAAGGTACACGTGCATTGCACGCATGAGATTTGGCAACCAAATTATGAATAAATACCACGTTATAGCATGCAAGCTTTGAGTCATATTTGCATGATGTAGATGTTTGTTTAATTCTTATAGTTCATTTCATTCAAAATCATCTAGTTTTTATAAGAAAGCTAATCTATTTTAAGATTCATGGAATTGTGCGGTGTAAGACATAAAGTAAAAACAAATAATGGCAAATCATGTACAAAAACATTTGGGCAATTCTGATACGAGAGATTCTAGAACAAATAAGAAGTGCTTATGTTTTGATGTTTGTGCATTATGCTTAATTTCAACCATGGAGTCTTCTAGATTATACATGTGGCAAAATCTGGTGGAATCTAGATGATATCCAACGGCCAATAGTGCTCAAATTTGCCATCTTTGGACCATTGGATTCGCCTCATCCAACGACCATCTTTCAAAGTTAAAGTTACCCGCACACAATATAAAAATATTATATATATATATATATATATATATATATATATATATATATATATATATATATATATATAGGGGTATAGATATAGATATGGGAATGCGAAAGCCGCCCATCATCTCCAATTAGAATAGTGTGTCCATGCACGGATGCGACGTGGGCAAATGATGTCTGCCATCGGTATCTCAAATTCAAATCAGTCTGACCTTGTTCAATGTGTATACATTACAACATGCTTGTTTCCAAACCACACCACGCAGATCTCCGTTATATTCACGCATGCATGGGTTTCAAACATCAGGGTTTCTTATTAAAATATTTGAATTCAACTTTACATTGATTATGACCTCACCTATTCTTTTACACCCACACAGTTGTCTTCTCTTTATAATTGTACCACTAACTTTCTCTCGTGCATGCATGCACACACACTACCAGTCGGCATTATCTATCGCATGCATGCAATGTTTTTCTTCAGGTCGGTCTCCCATGAAGGCACACACCCACACACATGCCCCTCTCCATCATACCAGGCATTCTTTATCTCTCACGCGTGCATGCACAACGATCGATGTTCCTCTATGTATGTGTGTATATAGCTAGTTTTTTCATAGTTTTCCACACAAACCGATCAATCGATATATCCAGTGAGGTCTCACCCTCTTTCCCACGTCCACATCGATCAATCTATACCTCTCTATATAGGATTAACATAAATAGCTAATACACCCACATTAATTATATATCCAACGTCCCCCTCTCATCATCCATGCCTTCTGCTTCATCTCTCAGATGCGTGCACAATGGCGAAGACAGGGGGCAGTAAGGGCCCTGCCCCCCCTAACATCACCATATATCGAGGCTAATATGAATGTGATCATTAGACAATTGCTGCTAAAAAAGGTTTAATTTCATGAATTGACCCTCCTCGTAAAGGATTAGCAATGCTTGGCCGCTAGCTCATTTATTTTTCATGGCTCCGCCACTGCGTGCAACAACACACGTGTTCGCCCCCTCTCTCTAAATATCGATCTCGCACTTGTGCATTCCTTCATAGTCTCCCTCCACTCGGCCCCTCGCACCATCTTCTAGCCCCCCACCGGATTTTGCCATATGTACAATCTAGCAGACTCCATGGTTGAACTTAAGCATAATGCACAAACCTCAAAACAACAGTGGTTCTCTTTTGTTCTAGAATCTTTCGTATCATAACTTCCCAAACTTTTTTTCTAGTTGAATTGCCATTATTTGTTTTTACTTTATGCTTTACAACGCACAATTCCATGAATCATAAAATAGATTAAGGGCTTCTTTGATTCAAAGGATTCTCGCAGGAATTTTGGAGGATTCTAATCATTAGAAAATTTTCCTATCTTGGTTGTTTGATTCGTAGGATTGTAAACCATAGGAATTTTTCCATATGATTCTTTTGCACTAGATTTCATAGGAAACATCCCATCCACTCAAACCTCTTTGAAAGAATTTTGCCTTTTTTCTATGCACAATCAAACACTTGTACAATCCTATAGGATTCAAGACGACATTCCACTATAATCCGATGTTTTTCCTATTCACGCGTTCTTAGTATTTTTATAAAAACTAATTGATTTTGAATGAAATGAACTATAAGAATTAAACGAAGGGCTACATCACGCGTATATGACTCAGAGCTTACATGCTATAGTGTGGTATTGATTCATAATTTGGTTGCAGAATCTGATGCGTGCAATGCACGTGTACCTTACTAGTACTCCGAGTATGTGCAAAACACGTAAATTAGAATACCAATGGCACGCTACACAGTGTCTCTCTTACAGTTCATGAAGCCACGTGGCACATGTGAGGCGTTGTGGCGACCTCCTTGCATGGATTGATCACAGTGACGTGCTGCTGGTTCCAAAAGAATGTACTCGTCCTCCTTGAGCCATACTGGCGGTACATGCACGAAGCGAAGATGTGCACGCACGCCACGCATGCACTCATTCCCTTGCACGCACACGTGGGTACACGGGCGGACGCAATTTTGTACCAAGATCCACCCCATGTGATAATTTGACGCGTGTAAAGTCGTTCACTTCATTGATGGTCAATTAATACAGCACATGCAAATTAAGTGGACGTGAGGGCGGAAGAAAGACATTATTACTCCACTGCGCGCATGCGAGTAGTTAAATCGTGGGTTGCTAGTAGTACTTCCATTGGTCTCCTTCGTATTTTGTGCCAATTTTTGACAGTAACATAATATTTACGCATTTGAGTAGTGTAGTACTTGAAACTTATGTTCCGCTAAACTCATCGGGAGCCGTTTTTCGGGCCTCAAAACCAAAACCATCAATTAATCTTTACCTTGTTCCCATCACATTTGAAAGCCTGCTCACACCTACTAGTACGTATCAAACCTGAACGTGTTCCCACTATGCAGGTATTAGTACTTCTAGTGCTAGTACTTAGGTTATAAAAAGGGGAACTACCTAACCGAAAATTACTCTACCTTTCCTCCTCATAAGTGCTTCTTCTTTGTCCGTTGTTGCCATGGCCGGTGAGCAGAGCTCTAGGTCGAGAACTACTCGTAACAAGGGAGCGGCAACCAAGGCTGCGGAAAAAAAAGAGAGGGCTCGCCGCCATGCAGAGACCTCGAAAGATCTCTCACGGGCAGGCGATGGCTCCCAGGAGCGCCCTAGCCGCGGAGGCGAACATGCCGAGCCGGCGGAGCTGGAGTCGTTATCCCTCGACGGCATGCCCGATTAGCTCAATAAGCACCTCAATAAGCAGAAGGAGTTCATCCAAGGCTTGGCAGAGATGCTGAAGGAGAGCATCGACGACATGCCCGTTGAGCTCAATCAGCAGGGGGAGTTGACCGCCGGCTTGGTGATGCTGCTGAAGAAGAGCATTGCCTCAGAGAAGAAGGCAACCGGCGAAATCCTGCGACTTCAAGAGGACAAGGCGAAGCTCTGCCACGAGATTGACCTGTTGAAGGAGAAGAACGCCGGCTGGAAGAAGCTGCATGAGAATAGTAGTTCCTCGATGAAGATGCTGCAGGCCCTCGTCATGGAACATAAGGAGGAGTTGCCGAAGCTCCGCATCGAGCACCCGGCTGCTGTCAAGGTACGTAATGCGGCCATGGAACAGATGATGAAGGCTCGCGTTGAGAAATCCTGCGTCATGGATAGAATGAAGAAGATGGCGGAGGAGACGCGCAAGGAGATGGAGGTCGTGGAGGCGATGAAGAAGCAGTTACGACTCCGTAGCGAATTAGATCATTTGGGGTGATAATCTTCCTTCTTCTTTTGCTGCTGTGTTTCATCTTTTGCTTCGGGTGTTTTGCCGCACGTGTCACGTTCTCTGCAAGGCATGAATAAAACAATAGTTTTTGTTTTTTGAGGGAATGAATAGAACAATGCTAACAATGAGATGACTAGCAAATTAGATCATTCTTTATCGCCATATGGCACTGGGCTACTGAGGGAGTCCTGGATTTTTCAATGAGATGGCATATGGCACTGGATTTTTCAATGCTAACAATGAGATGGCATGTGGAAATTATTTTGCAGAGCCGGACATTATCCTGGTGTTCAACATCTTCTATGAAGTATTCGGAGGAGGAACCCGCCTTGCAATGCCGAAGACAACTTGCGCGCCAGACTCGTCGTCATTGAAGCCTGGTTCAGGGGCTACTGAGGGAGTCCTGGATTAGGGGGTGTCCGGATGGCCGGACTATGACCTTTGGCCGGACTCCTGGACTATGAAGATACAAGATTGAAGACTCCGTCCCATGTCCGAACAGGGACTTTCCTTGGCGTGGAAGGCAAGCTTGGCGATTCAATATGAAGATCTCCTCCCATTGTAACTGACTCTGTGTAACCCTAGCCCTCTCCGGTGTCTATATAAACTGGAGAGTTTTAGTCCGTAGGAAAAACAACAATCATACCATAGGCTAGCTTCTAGGGTTTAGCCTCTCTGATCTCGTGGTAGATCAACTCTTGTAATACCCATGCCATCAATATTAATCAAGCAGGAGTAGGGTTTTACCTCCACCGAGAGGGCCCGAACCTGGGTAAAAACATCGTGTCCCTTGTCTCCTATTACGATCCGCCTAGACGCACATTTCGGGACCCCCTACCCGAGATCCGCCGGTTTTGACACCGACATTGGTGCTTTCATTGAGAGTTCCTCTGTGTCGTCGCCTTTAGGCCCGATGGCTTCTTCGATCATCAACCACGACGCAGTCCGGGGCGAGACTTTTCTCCCCGGACAGATCTTCGTATTCGGCAGCTTTGCACTGCGGGCCAACTCGTTTGGCCACCTGGAGCAGATCGAAAGCTATGCCCCTGGCCATCAGGTCAGGTTTGGAAGCTTAAACTACACGGCCGACATTCGCGGGGACTTGATCTTTGACAGATTCGAGCCACGGCCGAGCGTGCCGCACTGTCTCGATGGGCATGACCTAGCTCTGCCGCCGGACAGCGCCCAGAGTGCCGCTCAGGAGTCCGCTCCGACCATTAGTTCGGAGCCGACTGCGCTAACCAGGGACGGACGATTGGACGCCGCCCCAGGAGCCGCAATCTCTACGGCGATAGAGCCGAATACCAGCCTAGTCCTTTGCAAGGCCCGTGACTCCAAGGTGTCAGACTTCGTTCTGGACTCTGAATCTTCCGCACCCCTTCCGATCGAACCCGATTGGGCCCCAATCACGGAGTTCACCGCCGCAGACATCTTTCAGCACTCGCCCTTTGGCGATATCCTGAACTCCCTAAAGTCTCTCTCTTTGTCAGGAGAGCCCTGGCCGGATTATGGTCAGCAGGGTTGGGATACGGGCGACGAAGAAATTCGAAACCCACCCACCACCCACTTTATAGCCACTGTCGACGATCTAACCGACATGCTCGACTTTGACTCCGAAGACATCGACGGTATGGACGCCGATGAAGGAGATGACCAAGAACCAGCACCTATAGGGAACTGGAAAGCCACCTCGTCATATGACATATACATGGTGGACACCCCCAAAGGAGGGGATGGCAAGGAAAAAACGGAGGACGACCCCTCCAAGAAGCAACCCAAGCACCGACGTTAGCGGCGCCGCTCTAAATCCCGCCAAAGCAAGAACGGAGAATCTGGCACCGGAGATAACAACACGCCGGACAGTGCCGAAGCTAACCCCCTGCAGCAGAATTCAGTGCAGGAGGACAAAGGAGCCAGCCCTCATGAGAGAGCGGCCGACAGAGAGGTTGAGGACGACAACTATATGCCTCCCTCCGAAGACGAGGCAAGCCTCGACGACGACGAATTCGTCGTGCCAGAGGATCCCGTCGAACAAGAGCATTTCAAACGCAGGCTTATGGCCATGGCACACAGCCTCCAGAAATAACAGCAACAGCTTAGAGCTGACCAAGACTTGCTAGCCGACAGATGGACCGAAGTCGTGGCGGCCGAAGAGTATAAACTCGAGCGCCCCTCCAAGAGCTACCCAAAGCGCAGGCTGCTACCCGAATTTGAGGAGGAAGCTACTAGACCTACATTACCAGCGTACGATGCACCTGATCAGCCACCCCGTGACCGCGACAGAGAGACCTTCGGGCCCTCGACCCAAGCCGCACCCCGGCACCGCTCAAAACATAACAGAGTACGGGGAGACGCAACAGACCTGCGAGACATACTGGAGGACAAGGCAAGGCAAACAAGATCGATCTACGGATCGCGTGGGCGCCCCACATCACGTGATGATAACCGTCACACTGAATATGATAAATACGGCCAGGCCGAATACAACAGACCAAGCTCATCCAAGCTGCACTACGATATAGCCCAGTACAGGGGCGCCGCACACCCACTATGCTTCACAGACGAAGTAATGGATCATCAAATCCTCGAGGGTTTCAAGCCTGTAAACATTGAATCATATGACGGCACAACTGATCCCGCGGTATGGATCGAGGATTACCTCCTTCATATCCACATGGCCCGTGGTGATGATCTACACGCCATAAAATACCTCCCGCTCAAGCTTAAAGGACCAGCTCGACATTGGCTTAACAGCCTGCCAGCAGAGTCAATTAGTTGCTGGGAGGACCTGGAATACGCATTCCTTGACAACTTCTAGGGCACTTATGTGCGACCACCAGACGCCGATGACCTAAGCCACATAATCCAGCAGCCAGAGGAATCGGCCAGGCAATTCTGGACACGGTTCCTAACCAAGAAAAATCAAATAGTCGATTGTCCGGACGTCGAGGCCCTTGCTGCCTTCAGGCACAACATCCGAGACGAATGGCTTGCCCGGCACCTAGGACAGGAAAACCCGAAATCTATGGCAGCCCTCACGACACTCATGACCTGCTTCTGCGCGGGCGAAGACAGCTAGCTAGCTCATAGCAATAACATAACCAAGAGCCCTGGTAATTCGGATACCAAGGACAACAATGGCAGGTCACGTCGCAACGAGCACAAGCGCCGCATTAACGGCGACAATACTGAGGATACGGCAGTCAACGCCGGATTCAGAGGCTCTAAACCCGGTCAGTAGAAGAAGCCATTCAAAAGAAACCCTCCGGGCCCATCCAACTTAGACCGGATACTCGACCGCTCATGCCAGATACACGACGCCCCCGAACAACCAGCCAACCACACCAACAGGGATTGTTGGGTGTTCAAGCAGGCAGGCAAGTTAAGTGCCGAAACCAGAGACAAGGGGCTGCGTAGCGATAACGAGGAGGAGCCCCGGCCGCCGAACAACAGAGGACAAAAGGGATTCCCCCCGCAAGTGCGGATGGTGAACATGATATACGCAACCCATATCCCCAAGAGGGAGCGGAAGCATGCTCTCAAGGACGTCTATGCATTGGAGCCAGTCGCCCCAAAGTTCAACCCATGGTCCTCCTGCCCAATCACATTTGATCGAAGGGACCACCCCACCAGCATCGTCACGGCGGATTCGCCGCATTGGTCCTAGACCCAATCATTGACGGATTTCACCTTACCTGAGTCCTCATGGACGGCGGCAGCAGCCTGAACCTGCTTTATCATGATATAGTGCGAAAATGGGTATAGATCCCTCAAGGACCAAACCCACAAAGACAACCTTTAAAGGTGTCATACCGGGTGTAGAAGCCAGCTGTACAGGCTCAGTTACACTCGAAGTGGTCTTCGGATCCCCGGATAATTTCCGAAGCAAAGAGTTAATCTTCGACATAGTCCCATTCTGCAGCGGCTATCATGCCCTGCTCGGACGAACCGCATTTGCAAAGTTCAATGCGGTGCCGCACTACGCATATCTCAAGCTCAAGATGCCAGGCCCTCGTGGAGTCATCACGGTAAATGGAAACACCGAACGCTCTCTCCGAACGGAGGAGCACATAGCGGCCCTGGCGGCGGAAGTACAGAGCAGCCTCTCAAGGCAGCTCTCCAATCCGGGTATTAAACATCCGGACAACGTCAAGCGCGCCCGAAGCAACCTACAACAGAGCCGACTGGCACAATCCTAGCAAGCATAGCAGTTCGGCCCCAACCCCAGCCCTCGTTAGATAGTGCTATCGGTACCACGTGTACATAATTACGCTTTGAAAATACCATGGGCATAAGGGGAGGGGCACAACTACAGCACGCCCAGAATGCGGCTCAACCGCACTAAGGGGCTCCCTATTCGGCCGTTTTCCTTTATATATATATATATATACTTTCAGGACCCAACTACTCAGAAGGCCTGTCCGGCAATACACTCGCCAAACACACGATGCAACATCGAGGGTGAGGACAAGCCGCGTCAAATGTCCAGGTGGTCTCTATAACGAGCTTACTACCTATTTTACTTAAAATCCCGCAGCTTGCTTATCGCACTATTTGTATCGTTCTGCTTTCATAGTAGCAACTTTTTTTTTAATAATAAGCAATACATAGCTTCTATCCATTATTGTATTCCTTTTATATATATGTTCAGTCATGACATTATGCAACCATACACTTTGGTACGGACAATACACCAGGGGCTAAAGCACCCCATAACATAGTGTGAGAAGACCGAACACTCTTATGAGTGCGGCACCCCGAACTTATAGCACTATATGCATCAGCTCCGAATCATGTCTTTGGTCAATAGTTGGGTTTGCCCGGCTCCCATGTTTTGGTACCTTACATTCCGCAATGTTGGCTAAGGTAGCTGTCGGTGTCAAAACCGGCGGATCTCGGGTAGGGGGTCCCGAACTGTGCGTCTAGGCGGATGGTAACAGGAGACGAGGGACACGATGTTTTTACCCAGGTTCGGACCCTCTCGATGGAGGTAAAACCATACGTCCTGCTTGATTAATATTGATGATATGGGTAGTACAAGAGTAGATCTACCACGAGATCAAGGAGGCTAAACCCTAGAAGCTAGCCTATGGTATGATTGTTGTAATGTATGTTGTCCTACGGACTAAAGCCCTCCGGTTTATATAGACACCGGAGAGGGCTAGGGTTACACAGAGTCGGTTACAATGGTAGGAGATCTACATATCCGTATTGCCAAGCTTGCCTTGCACGCCAAGGAAAGTACCATTCGGACACGAGCCGGAGTCTTCAATCTTGTATCTTCGTAGTCTTGGAGTCCGGCGGATAATGATAGTCCGGCTGTCCGGACACCCCCTAGTCCAGGACTCCCTCAGTAGCCCCTGAACCAGTCTTCAATGACGATAAGTCCGGCGTGCATAATGTTCGGCATTGCAAGGCGGGTTCCTCTCTTGAATAATCCAGAGAAGATCATGAACACCAGGATAGTGTCCGGCTCTACAAAATAAATTCCACATTCCACCGTAGAGAGAATAAAATGTACACTTAGTTCCATCTGCTGACGTATTATGCGGCGTGACATCACACCGCCACAAGGCCTTTGTTTGAATTACTATACCACCTCAGCATGTTTAGTGAAGCGGTTTCCTTGGCACGTCTTGTCGAAGCAGAGATCGTGTTCCCCTTATTCCGGGATTCTCATCAATACGTGCGTGGGTAACCCAACCACGCCATTGATGGTGGCGCCTGGGAGATAAGCGAGTTTTACCAGGTTGGTGGGGGACACATAGTTTTGTCCGCCTATATATAAGGGACAAGGATTCACCTTCCCACCTACGCCTTCTTCCTCCTTTGCTTATCCATCCCCGCGAACTCAAGCTCCAATGCCCGAGCTCACGCATCTCGCCTCGACCTTCTCCGAATATGTCCGGAGCGGGAGGTAAATGGTTAGCCTCCACCGTCAAGGAGGAAGACATCACCAAGCTGTGCAGCGCCGGATACCTTTCCGGCGATATCGCACATCGGCTGCCCGACGAGGGGCAGCTCATCCCTACCCCCGGGCCTCATGAGAGGGTCGTCTTCCTCCCCCACTTCCTCCGCGGACTGGGCTTTCCGCTCCATCCATTTGTCCGGGGCTCATGTTTTACTACGGCCTGGATTTCCACGATCTGGCGCCGAACTTTATCCTCAACATCTCGGCGTTTATCGTCGTGTGCGAGGTCTTCCTCTGCATCCGGCCCCACTTCAGCCTGTGGCTCAAGACCTTCAACGTCAAGCCGAAGGTTGTGAAGGGTACGCAAGCGGAATGCGGAGGCGCCATGTTGGGAAAATTGCCCAACGTCCCTTGGCTGGAAGGGACCTTCGTGGACTCCGTCAAGGGGTGGCAATCGGGGTGGTTTTACATCACCGAGCCGCGCAAATCCACATGGGCGGCGGCCCCCGAGTTTAGATCTGGCATCCCCATGCAGCTCACCTCCTAGAAAGAGAAGGGCTTGCAGTGGGGGAATCCGGTGGAGGTGACGGGACTCCGAGCATCTATCAAGAAGATGGTGAGCAATAGGCTCAGGCTCGTCGACGTGGTCCAAGTCATGCTCATCCGGCGGATCCTCGCATGCCTAGAACGAGCATTTAATTTGTGGGAGTTTAATCCGGAACAGCACCAGGCGCTAAGCGGGCTCTTCGATACAACATACGAAGGCGCCTGGAGGGTGCTGTTTAAGGGCGCCGAAGCCCCCGTGTCCGCGACCGAAGACCGCGGATTCAGCTCGCAGCATCCAACTGACGAGGTAAGTGATTCAACCCCATTACGGGACACTTGTGATAATTAGATTGACTCTAGTGAGGTTTCATTCTGCCTCTTCCTTTGACAGGAATGGATGGAGAAGGCCAAGCTGCTCATCAGCCCGGCTCCCATGCCAGAAGACCTAGCGGACGCCCGTTTAACAGGGCTGCTGGTTCCGGCACCGCACGTGGTGCCGGAGAAGAAGGCCAAGAAGGTGGCCGCGGGGACTCGAAAGAGTTCCCGCAATCAGGCGTCTGACGACGACAAGGACTCCTCCCCCAAAGACGAGGAGGAGTACTCTCTCCCAGAGGAGGGAGAGAAGAAAAGGAAGGCTTCCCCCATCGGGGAGGCCGAAGGGTCCAAGAGGGGGAGAACTATCCCCCCGGACAGTTCCGCCAACATCAGCGTTGGTGAGGATGAGTGGCCTACAAGGGCCAGGCGTCCGGCAAGATCGTAAGTATCCGGATCCTTGATGTGTAATTTCTTTTATGTCGCGTAGTATCCTTCTAACGCCGCATTCTGCCCGTAGTCCGGCCAATGATGATCTCCCCGACTCATCGAGCGGGTCATTGGCCTCGTCGGATGTGAATTCCATGCTGACTGCCTCCACCCCACGCGCCGACGAGGACATCGAGGTGGGATCCCCGAGAGGGACCCATCAGGAGGAGGCTCTGGAGGCGCCGACAGGCAGCCTCCCGGACTTCGTGCCGGACTCTACACCGGAACCCGTAGTGGTTCCAGAGTCCGGCAAGCGGCCCCTTCGAAAGAAGGGCAGGACCGTGACGCCGGCGGCCTCCGTCCAACCGGAGGCGCCGAATAACCTGCTGGAGGCGCTTAAAGGCGCTTCCATCGAGGAAGAACACCGCATTATCATGAGTGCGGTGATTGAGAAGGTTCAGCTCGCTAAGAGCGGGCTGACCGAAGCCTGCAGCAGCCTTTTAACAGGCTTTGAGGTAAGAAGATAAAATTATGTAATGTAATACCGCATAGACAGTAGCCCCTGATGCTTAGTTCGGTGTTCGGAAAGAAAAGCCGGACTAAGGATCTATAACAAGATATACGCAGGGTTGCCTAAAATATGTCAATATGGGTTTGCAGGCTGCACTGCTGACCTCTGCCGCACTAACGGCGGAGGTTGACGTGCTGAAGAAGGATCTCGAGCGGTCCGAGCAAGAGCTCGGCCATGCAAAGAAGCAGGCATGTTAATGTGAACTACCTGACACTTACCCGCATTCGGAGCTCTCCAGGGGCGTTTGCAGATCTGCCGCGTAGTGCGTATGATGCCGCCGCATTCTATCGTGGCGAGGAGGGGAGCTCGACGGAGAAGGTCTTCTGGTCTCAGTATACTGAGGCCGGCCATCCGGTGCCCCCAAGCGACCAGCTGAAGCAGCTGGTCGAACTCCACAAGGTAGCTGAGGAGGCCATGAAGGGCCTTATAGTCCGGCTGTGGCCTGGACAGGCCATGCCTGGTAGCTATTTTGGCCTCGTGCGGCGGCTGGTAGATGCATGCCCCAGGCTGGATGTAGTCAAGCGCTCCGCCTGTATCGAAGGCGCTCGTCGGGCCCTTGCCCGCATAAAGGTGCAATGGGGCAAATTGGATGCGGAGAAGCTTCTCACGGACCCACTGCCACCGGGCAAGGAGTATCGCACGCCGAAGAAGTATTATAAAATTGTCCTGAAGGGAGCCTGCAATATTGCAGATGAGTGCTCCCGAAATGTAATCTTTGAGGATACTCGCTGTTTATTTATCCTGTGCGCTGAAAACTTCATTCATATGCGCCATGAGCAACGCTTGTTTAATTTAAAATATTACCTTCTGCGCGGCCGTTTATAAAATCTGAGAGATGGCAAGTCGTTGGCTTCAGCCCCCAAGCCACAAGTGCTGGGGTGTTCGGGATAAACTTGAGCATTCTTGTTCCCATTTTTGGGTCCATCTAGGGAGGCGCTCAACACGACGAACAAGGCAACCGGACTTATAATGCTTGAACACTCTCACTTAGCCATAGAATTCTATAATTTTAAATTTTGGCGAAGCCCCTGGTATTCGGAAGACCGAATCCAGGGCGCTATCCACGCCTTCATCGGACATTATCCGGAACTTCGCTCGAAGCGGCGTGAGTCTTTAAGGACCCGAAAAAACCTCTTGAACAGCGACCAGTCTCTCGCCTTATCATGCCAGTCAGTTTTAGCTTTCTCCACTGAGGCGTTAACCCGGCTCAACCGGGGCGCAATCGCAGTGGTTCTCCCAGTGCCACCTTAGCCGACAGAACGGAACGTAAGGCACCAAAACGTGGGAGCCGGGCAAACCCAACTATTGACCCAAGACATGATTCGGAGCCGATTCATATAATGCTATAAGTTCGGGGTGCCGCACTTGTGAAAGTGTTCGGACTTTATCACACCATAGAGTGGGGAACATAAGCCCCTGGTGTATTATGCCGTACCAAAATATACGGGTGCCAGATGTCATATAATGAGCATATATATATAAAATGTGATGCAATTGCGATCATAAAGGTGCTACATTATTAATGAAAGAAAAAGTCTGCTAGTAGAGCGGACTAATACAGATAGTGCGGTAAGCAAGGGATTTGGACTAAATAAACATGTCCCCCTCCAGGGATGAGCTGCGGATTTGGTGTATATAATCGAATTTAATGCTCATAATTGAGACCACCTGAGTGTTCGACGCGGCCTTCTTTAGTCCCTGACTGTTGCATCATGAGTTCGGCAGGTTCATCGCCGGACAGGGCTTCTGGTTAACAGAGTCCTGTGTACAAAAAAGAAGAAAAATAATAAAAAAAAGAAGGGCACATTTGCGAGCCCCCGGTGTGGTCGAACCGCACTCTGGGTCCGTTGTGATCGTGCCCCCTCCCCTGTGCCCATGGTATCTCCAAAGCGTAATGATGTACGCGGAGTGTTATTCTTGCGATCATACGTGGGCGAGGGTTGGGGCCGCATTGCTACGCGTGCTCTGATCGCGCCAGGTGGTCTTGGTTGGCATTGCTCCGGGCGCGCTTTGCTGTATCCGGCCGTTTAACGGCCGGACTCGAGAATTGCCTTAGAAGGCTGCTCTGTACTTCTGCCGCGAGAGCCGCAGTATGTTCCTCCGTTCGGAGGGAGCGTTCCGTATTTCCATTGACCGTGATGACTCCACGAGGGCCTGGCATCTTGAGCTTTAGGTATGCATAGTGCGGCACCACGTTGAATTTGGCAAACGCGGTTCGCCCGAGCAGAGCGTGATAGCCGCTGCGAAATGGGACTATGTCGAAGATTAACTCTTCGCTCCGGAAATTATCCGGGGATCCGAAGACCACTTCCAGTGTGACTGAGCCTGTGTAGTTGGCTTCCACTCCTGGTATGACACCTTTAAAGGTTGTCTTTGTAGGTTTAATCCGTGATGGGTCTATGCCCATTTTGCGCACTGCATCTTGATAAAGCAGGTTCAGGCTACTGCCGCCGTCCATCAGGACTCTCGTGAGGTGGAACCCATCGACGATTGGGTCTAAGACCAATGCGGCGAATCCGCCATGGCGTATGCTGGTCGGATGGTCTCTTCGATCGAAAGTGATCGGACAAGAGGACCATGGGTTGAATTTTGGGGCGACTGGCTCCATCGCATAGACGTCCCTTAATGCGCGTTTCCTCTCCCTCTTGGGTATGTGGGTCGCGTATATCATATTCACCGTCCGTACTTGTGGGGGAAAACCCTTCTGTCCTCTGTTGTTCGGCGGACGGGTCTCTTCCTCGTCGTCGCTATTTAGCCCCTTGTCATTGTTTTCGGCAATTAACTTGCCGGCCTGCTTGAACACCCAGCAATCTCTATTGGTGTGGTTAGCTGGCTTTTCAGAGGTGCCATGTATCTGGCATAAGCGGTCGAGTATTCGGTCCAGATTAGACGGACCCGGAATGGTTCTTTTAAATGGCTTCTTCCATTGACCGGGTTTAGAGCCTCGGAATCCGGCATTGACCGCCGTATCCTCCTTATCGTCGCCATTAATTCGGCGCTTGTTTTTGTTTCGACGTGACCTGTCGTTGTTGTCCTTAGTATCCGGACTGCCAGAATTTTTACGGAGATTGTTGCTGCGGGCTAGCCAGCTGTCCTCTCCCGCACAAAAGCGGGTCATTAACGATGTGAGGGCTGTCATGGATTTCGACTTTTCCTGCCCTAGGAGCCGGGCTGGCCATTCGTCCCGGATGTTATGTTTGAAGGCTGCAAGGGCCTCTGCGTCCGGATAATCGACGATTTGATTTTTCTTCATCAAGAACCGTGTCCAGAATTGTCTGGCCGATTCGTCTGGCTGCTGAATGATGTGGCTTAGGTCATCGGCGTCTGGTGGTCGCACATATGTGCCTTGGAAGTTATCAAGGAATGCGGCCTCCAAGTCTTCCCAACACCCAATCGACTCTGCGGGCAGGCTGTTAAGCCAATGCCGAGCTGGTCCTTTAAGCTTGAGTGGGAGGTACTTGATGGCGTGGAGATCGTCGCCGCGGGCCATATGAATGTGGAGGATATAGTCTTCGATCCAGACCACGGGGTCTGTTGCGCCATCGTAAGATTCGATGTTTACGGGTTTAAACCCTTCGGGGATCTGATGATCCATTACTTCGTCAGTGAAGCGTAACGGGTGTGCGGCGCCCCTGTATTGAGCGATATCGCGACGCAGCTCAAGAGAGCGCTGTCTGCTGTGTTCGGCCCGGCCGGGGTTATGGTATCCGGCACGACGGTATTCGTCGTGGGTCGTAGGGCGCCCACGTGATCCATAGATGGATCTGGATTGCCTTGCTTTGTCCTCCAATATGTGTCGCAAGTCCGGCGCGTTCCCTCTTGGCTTCGTACTTTTGGAGAGATGCCGGGGTATGGTCTTGGCTGGGGGCCTGGATGCCTCTCTGTCACGACCACGGGGTGGTCGGTCAGCCATATCGTGCGCTGGTGATGGAGGTACGTATGCTTCCTCCTCTAATAGGGGGAGCAGCTTGCGTTTTGGGTAACTTTTGGAGGGACGTTTGAGTTTATACTCTTCGGCCGCGAGGACCTCGGTCCATCGATCGGCCAGCAGGTCCTGATCAGCTTGAAGCTGCTGCTGTTTTTTCTTTAGGCTGTTTGCTGTGGCGATAAGCCTACGCTTGAAGTGCTCTTGTTCGACGGGATCCTCGGGTACGACGAATTCGTCGTCGTTGAGGCTTGCTTCGTCTTCGGAGGGAGGCATATAATTATGATCCTCAACCTCTTCGTCTGCCGCCCCCTCATGAGGGCTTGCTTCTGCATCCTCCTGCGCTGAGTCTTGCTGGAGGGGATTGTCTTCGGCACTCTCTGGAGTATTATTATCTCCTGTGCCGGAATCTCCGTTCTTGCTGTGGCGAGATTTAGAGCGGCGCCGCTGACGCCGGCGCTTGGGCTGTTTCTTTAAGGGATCTGCCTCCGCTGTTCCTTCGCCGTCCCCATCTTTTGGGGTATCCACCATGTATACGTCATATGACGAGGTGGCCTTCCAGTGCCCTGTTCGGCGGTGAATGTCCATAGCGTCGATGTCTTCGGAGTCGTAGTCTAGCATGTCGGTTAGATCGTCGACAGTGGCTACAAAGTGGGTGGTGGGTGGGCTTTGAATTTCTTCGTCGTCCGCATCCCAACCATCCTGGCCATAATCCGGCCAGGACTCTCCTGATAACGAGAGATTCTTTAGTGAATTCAAGATATCGCCGAAAGGCGAGCATTGGAAGATGTCCGCGGCGGTGAATTCCATAACCGGCGCCCAATCCGGACCGATTGGTAGGGGCGCGGGAGGTTCGGAGTCCGGGGAGGAGTCCGGCGCCTCGGAATCACGAGTTTCGCAGGGGACTAGATTAGTGTTCGGCTCCATCGCCGTGGATGTTGAAGCCCCCAGGGCGGCGCCTATCCACCGACCCTCGATTTGGGCGATCGGCTCCGGGCTAATGGCCGGAGCGGATCCGTGTGCGGCCACCAAGGCACTGTTTGGCGGTAGAGCTAGATCATGCCCATCGTCACAGTGCGGCGCGCTTGGCTGTGGCTCGAGTCCGTCGAAGATCAAGTCTCCGCGGACGTCGGCCGTGAAGTTTAAGCTTCCAAATCTGACCTAATGGCCAGGGGCATAGCTTTCGATCTACTCTAGATGGCCAAGCGAATTGGCCCGCAGGGCGAAGTCGCCGAATACGAACATCTGTCTGGGGAGAAAAGTCTCACCCTGGACAACGTTGCAGGTTGAAGATGCCATCAAGCCTATCGGTGACGACACAGAGGAACTCTCAATGAAAGCACCAATGTCGGTGTCAAAACCGACGGATCTCGGGTAGGGGGTCCCGAACTGTGCGTCTAGGCGGATGGTAACAGGAGACGAGGGACACGATGTTTTTACCCAGGTTCGGGCCCTCTCGATGGAGGTAAAACCCTACGTCCTGCTTGATTAATATTGATGATATGGGTAGTACAAGAGTAGATCTACCACGAGATCAAGGAGGCTAAACCCTAGAAGCTAGCCTATGGTATGATTGTTGTAATGTATGTTGTCCTACGGACTAAAGCCCTCCGGTTTATATAGACACCGGAGAGGGCTAGGGTTACACAGAGTCGGTTACAATGGTAGGAGATCTACATATCCGTATTGCCAAGCTTGCCTTCCACGCCAAGGAAAGTACCATCCGGACACGAGCCGGAGTCTTCAATCTTGTATCTTCGTAGTCTTGGAGTCCGGCGGATAATGATAGTCCGGGTGTCCGGACACCCCCTAGTCCAGGACTCCCTCAGTAGCGCTGGGAGAACTACTGCGATTGTGCCCCAGTTGAGCTGGGTTAACACATCAGTAGAGAAAGCTAAAACTGACCGTCATGATAGTGCGAGAGACCGGTCGCTGTTCGCGAGGTTTATCGAGTCCTTAAAGACTTATGCCGCTTAGAGCGAGGAACCGGACTTATCCGGCCTAGGCGTGGATAGCGCCCCGAACTCGGTCTTCCGAATACTAGGGGCTTCGCCGAAATTTAAAATTATAGAATTCTATGGCTAAGTGAGAGTGATAAAGCATTATAAGTCCGACGGCCTGGTTCGTTGTGCTGAGCGCCTCCCTAGATGGACGCAAGAATGGGAACAAGAGGGCTCAGGTTTATCCCGAACACCCCAGCGCTCGTGGCATGGGGGTCGAAGCCGACAACTTGCATCTCTCAGATTTGATAAACAGCCGCACAGAAGGTAATATTTTAAATTAACAAGCGTTGCTTAGCGCATATGAACAAAGTTTTCAGCGTACAGGATAATAGATGCGAGCCTACTCAAAAATTACATCTTTAGTGCATTCGTCCGCTATATGGCGAGCACCCTTCAGGAGGCCCTTATAATACATCTCGAGCGTGCGATACTCCTTGCCCGGCGGGGGCGCGTCCGTCAAAAGCTTCTCAGCGTCCAGCTTGCCCCAGTGCACTTTAGCACGGGCAAGGGCCCGACGGGCACCTTCGATACAGACGGAGCACTTGACGACCTCACTCCACGGACACGCGTCCACCAGCCGACGCACCAGACCAAAGTAGCTCCCAGGCATGGCTTCTCCAGGCCACAGCCGAGCTATGAGGCCCTTCATGACCTGTTCGGCCACCTTGTGGAGCTCGACCAGCTGCTTCAGCTGGTCGCTCAGGGGCACCGGATGTTCGGCCTCAGCATACTGAGACCAGAACACTTTTTCCGTCGAGCTCCCCTCTTTAGCTCGGTAGTATGCGGCAGCATCAGACACACTACAGGGCAGATTGGCAAACGCTCCTGGGGAGCTTCGGATTCGAGTAAGTAGCAGATAATTAACTTTTATATTCTTGCTTTGCATAAAAAATTCCTTACCCGCCGCTATTTTCTTCATCGCCTCGATCTCCTGGAGGGCCTTCTGGGCTTCGGCCTTAGCGTTTTTGGCACTCTCAAGTGCCAATGCGAGCTCGGACTCTCGAGTCTTCGAGTCACGCTCCAAACTCTCGTGTTTTCCACGAGAGCCTGGAGCTCTTGCCGCACCTCCGCCACCCGCGCCTCCTGCTTCTCTCGCTCGGCGCGCTCCAGGGCCGCACTGTTTTCGGCCTTGGAGACTGCCTCCCTCAGGGTCGCCACCTCGGCCGTGGCCCCTGCAACATTAAAGTTGGTCCTGTCATTATTTGCAACCAAGTATCTCTATATACATTTACATACGGTATTACATACCCTCCTTGTCCTCGAGCTGCTTCTTGGCATGGCCGAGCTTGCTCTCGGACTGCTCGAGGCTT
The DNA here is from genome assembly GCA_963921465.1 of Triticum timopheevii. NCBI lineage: Eukaryota > Viridiplantae > Streptophyta > Magnoliopsida > Poales > Poaceae > Triticum > Triticum timopheevii. The sequence goes on along the minus strand of OY997262.1, from coordinate 382,929,714 downwards.
CCCTTCAATGCATTGACCTCCGCAGTCAGTGCGACAGAGGTCAGCAGCGCAGCCTGCATTCCCATAATGACATATTTTTATTAGACTCCTGCGTATATCTTTTTAGATCCTCAGCTCGGCTTTTCTTTTCCGAACACCGAACCGAGCATCAGGGGCTACTGTCTATGCGGTAACATTTTTATATGTTTTGAACACATACCTCAAAGCCTGTTAACAGACTTGTACATGCTCCTATCAGCCCGCTTTTGGCGGACTGAACCTTTTGAATCACAGCACTCATAACCGCGCGGTGTTCCTCGTTGTTGGAGGCACCGTTAAACGCCTCCAGCAAATTGTTCGTCGCCTCCGGATGGACGGAGGTTGCCGACGGCATAGGCTCGCCCTTCTTATGAAGGCGCCACCTGTCGAACTCTGGAACCGTTGGTGGTTCCGGAGCAGTGTCCGGCTCGGGGCTGGACTTAGATCCCTCCGGGGCTCTGCCCCCTTTGGGCCTGGAGTCCGGGAGGTCGCCTTGGGGCGCCTCCAGGACCACCTCCTCCTGGTTCGGTCCCTTTTGGGACTCCACCTCGGCGTCGTCCGCAGGGAGCGGGGAGGAAGCTGTCGGAAGTGAAGCGCTATTCACATCCGACGAATTCAGGGAGCCGCTCGATGAATCGCCGAGCTGAGCTCTGGGTGGACTGCATAATTAAAATCCGGCGTCAGAAGCTATCGAATAATAGAGGGGCGCCATAAGTTATTCGGGTATCCGGACACTTACGATTTTGCCAGGGGCTTGACCCTGGATGGCCATTCCTCCCCGCCGTCTTCGGCATCGGAGGCGTAGTCCGGCAGAAGGGTTTTCCCCTTCTTGGACCCTCCGGCCTCCCTAGTTGGGGCGGCCTTCCTTTTCTTTCCTTCCCCCGTTGGAGGGGGAGGGGCCTCTTCTTCTTCTTCTTCTTCTTATTCCTCCTCCTCGTCTTCAAAGGCGGAGGGGGCTTCGGGGCTGTCAGGCGAAGAATCCGACACCACTAGGCGCTGGGAGCTCTTTCGAGTCCCCATGTTCTTCTTCTTGGCCTTCTTCTCCGGCACCACGTGGGGTGCCAGAACCAGCAGCTTGGTTAGACGAGCATCCGCTGGGTCTTCGGGCAAAGGAGCCGGACAGTTGACCTGCCCGGACTTCTTCAGCCAGTCCTGTCAAAGGTAAGGGAGTTTGGATCCTGCATAGAGTTAAACTATGGAAAACAAAATATCCCGAAATGGGAAAAAGTTAGCTCACCACGTTGGCTTGGCGCTTGGCATAGAATCCGCGATCCTTGGTGACGGGAGGGGGGACCTCGGAGCTCTTCAATAGCACCTTCCAGGCATCTTCATGCTTTGTGTCGAAAAGCCGGGACAGAGTCTGGTGCTGGGCCGGGCCGAACTCCCACAAATTGAAAGCCCATCGTTGACACGGGAGAATCCGGCGGAAGAGCATGACCTGGACCACGGTGACGAGTTTAACCTTCCTGCCGATCAGGTCCTTGATGCAGGTTTGAAGTCCGGTCACTTCTGCCGGATTGCCCCACGACAGGCCCGTCTCTTTCCAAGATGTGAGCCGCGTGGGGATGCCAGATCGGAATTCGGGGGCCGCTGCCCATTCAGGGTCATGCGGCTCGGTGATATAGAACCAACCCGATTGCCACCCTTTGATGGTCTCTACGAAGGCGCCCTCGAGCCATGTAACATTGGCTATCTTGCCCACCATGGCGCCTCCGCACTCTGCTTGGCGTCCGCTCATGACCTTCGGCTTGACGCTGAAAATCTTCAGCCATAGGCCAAAATGGGGCTCGATGCGGAGGAAGGCCTCACACACGGCGATAAACGCCGAGATGTTGTGGATGAAGTTTGGGGCCAGATCATGGAAGTCCAGGCCATAATAGAACATGAGCCCCCGGACGAACGGGTGAAGAGGAAAGCCCAGACCGCGGAGGAAATGGGGAAGAAATACAACCCTCTCATGGGGCCTAGGGGTGGGGATGAGTTGCCCCTCGTCTGGAAGCCGGTGCGCCATGTCGTTGTGCAGGTATCCGTCTTTCCTCAACCTTTTGATGTGCCCCTCCGTGACGGAGGAGGCCATCCACTTGCCTCCCGCTCCGGACATGCTTGGAGTAGGTCGAGGCGAGATGTGCGGGCTTGGGCGCTGGAGCTCGAGTATGCAGGGAGGGATAGGCAAAGGAGGAAGAAGGCGTAAATGGAAAGGGTAGATCCTTATCCCCTTATATGGGCAGCCGAAACTACGAGCCCCCACCAGCCTAATAAAACTCGCTTATGTCCCAAGCGCTGCGGTTGGGTTACCCACGCCCGTATTGATGAGAATCCCGGAATAAGGGGACACGATCTCTGCTTTGACAAGACATGCCAAGGAAACCACCTCACTAAATGCGTTGAGGTGGAACAGTAAAATGAATAAAAGCCTGGCCGTGGCGTGAGGTCACGTTACGGAATACGTCAGCAGATTAGATGGGTGCAAATGTTATTCTCTCTATGGTGGCATGTGGAAATTATTTTGCAGAGCCGGACACTATCCTGGTGTTCAACATCTTCTATGAAGTATTCGGAGGAGGAACCCGCCTTGCAATGCCAAAGACAACTTGCGTGCCGGACTCGTCGTCATTGAAGCCTGGTTCAGGGGCTACTGAGGGAGTCCTGGATTAGGGGGTGTCCGGATGGGCGGACTATGACCTTTGGCCGGACTCCTGGACTATGAAGATACAAGATTGAAGACTCCGTCCCATGTCCGGATAGGGACTTTCCTTGGCGTGGAAGGCAAGCTTGGCGATTCGATATGAAGATCTCCTCCCATTGTAACCGACTCTGTGTAACCTTAGCCCTCTCCGGTGTCTATATAAACCGGAGAGTTTTAGTCCGTAGGAAAAACAACAATCATACCATAGGCTAGCTTCTAGGGTTTAGCCTCTCTGATCTCGTGGTAGATCAACTCTTGTAATACCCATACCATCAATATTAATCAAGCAGGAGTAGAGTTTTACCTCCACCGAGAGGGCCCGAACCTGGGTAAAAACATCGTGTCCCTTGTCTCCTGTTACCATCTGCCTAGACGCACAGTTCGGGACCCCCTACCCGAGATCCGCCGGTTTTGACACCGACAACTGTCGTGTTTCGTGCTCCTCCGTCGCAGTAATACTCCAGTGGAAAACTTGAGTATACCGCACGGTTCTTTGCTCCTCCTCGATCAGGTCGTCTGTGCATTTATACGAGCAGTCAAATCACAAGGCCCCGCCTTCCAGCAGTAATGAGCCATCAAATCACAAAGGCCCTCGCCTCTCGTGAAACCGACCAAGCTAGACTGCCCCACCCTCTAGCCTTTTAAAAAATGTATACTTTTGTACAACAGTAGTATCGATGGATTGCGCCATGGAGCAAAACTTGAAATAAAAAAAAGGTGGTACATATAGAGAGCGCTCGTCGCCAAATTATGCATATAGTACTATTAAAAAGGCTAGTCACAATAATGGTGTCCAGCACAACCCTCCCCTCAAATAAAACTAAGCACCCTGGAATTCTTTGACAAAACTAAGCACCCTGAAATTCTTTGACAACTAAACTGTTGGCTATATGATGTTGGCCATATATATTGTACATATATAATGTGAAGAAACGAGTGGTAGTACTATACCAACTAAAAGATGAAATGTAAGAAATACTAGTATGTACTTACTAAAGAGTTAAAGTAACAAGAAGAAACATAACATAGTTCTGCTGGGGGCTCAGCACAACACACCCCTCAAATTAAATTAAGCACACCTGAAATTAAACTTTGCAACTATTCCAGTAGACATTGCATTAGAACCACCATGAGCAACGACACTGCCACCTTACTCGGAGTCCTCGTCCACTTCCTCGACTTCGTCCTTGTCCCTCTTCCTCTTGGCCGATACTTCTTTGCTTGAACCGCCAACTTGGCTATTGCTCTTCATCCAACCCTTGTAGATATTGAAACAAAGGTAGCCATCCATTGCAGTGTACTGGATGTGGTCTATATCTAGTACATTTAGCTACCATGCATGACGATGAAACATGTAATGAGGTTTCTCCAGTTTACCATACGAAGGGTGAACCATGGCTCCCGCCAGGGTCAGCATTGAAGGCTGACGAGAGGACACCAGCCAATTCTTTTGGAGGTCGAAGGTGTTGCCTATAACGAGGCCTATCCGATGCAGGACTTCTTTGTCGTTACCAAAGTCTACGGTAACGAATTTGACTAGGTTGCTCTCGAGGAAGTCCTTAAAATCCTGGCACTCAACGTCGGCATGGCATATGTGGTAGACCAAGCATAAGTCATGCACACAAACCTGGATCACGGCGGGCTTCTTCCTCTCTTTGTCCTTTAGATCCTTCTCTCGCCCCACGACTGTGGTGTACTCAACATCTAGCCCAGCGACCCACTCATCATGTGAGTTTTTGAACATGCGTCTGAAGCGATAATTGCATCCTTTCACCGTCGCGGAAGTTCGGGTGTAGATGACGTCGAACTCATCGCCGGTGATGGTTCTAACCTTGTACTCACCGCCGATCGGGGAGATTTGGGATGCCATGGATTTGGGAGGAGGGTTAGGATTAGTGGAACTGCCGTAATGTACTAATGTGAATGGACGGGACGACTAGGAGCGAACCGCTGTAGTATTAAAGGACGTGCGGGGACGAGTAGGAGCGAACTGCCAGCGTGCGAACAACAGGGTAGTGGCTTTCCATTCTCCCATGATACGGGCTTCCGAGAGCCCTTGGATCTGAGATCGAACGGTTGCATGGCGTGATTCTAGACCTATGGGTGAATATCCTATCCTGGAGGGTTATTCTGCAAATTTTCAGCAACTTAGCATGCGACCGTTTGATCTCAGATCCAAGGGCTGCCAGCAGCCCCTATCATGGTCGCGCCTACCACGACCGTCGCGTTGCTCGCGTGGTCACACCCTTGGAGATTTAACACGGTGTGTTAGGCTATCTGATGTTGGCATGTGATACATAGTCATCACTTAGTCACTCATACTACAACAAGGTTGGCTATAAGGTTGGCTATAAGTGTATTTTTTTACTCCTCTCGTACTCCTTCCGTCCCATAATATAAGAACGTTTTTGACACTAGCTAGTGTAGTGTCAAAAACGTTCTTATATAATGGGACACAGGGAGTACTAGTATTTATTGCATTTGCCAAGGAGTGACCTCTTCTAATGAAATGGTGTTGCTAAGTTTGCTTCATTTAATTAGAGGGTGCTTGGATCCAAGGGACTATTTTTAGTCTGACTAAAAATAGTCTCTTTTAGAGGCTAGCACCCCTGAGTAAAGAGAGGCTAGGACTAGTCTTGAGGCTAAAAATTTTTAGTCAGAGGGAACCTACTAAAATATGGAATAGTCCTCTCTCTCCTCATTTAACTCCTCTCCTTTAACACATGCGAGTTCTGGATTGGAGGGTTTGGAGGATAATAAATGCTCATTAACTTGATTTTAGTCTCTTTAGTATTTGGATCCAAGCATGGGTGAGGCTAGCAAGTTTTAGTCTCACTACTTTTAGTCATGGTACTAAAACGTATCCAAGCACCCTCTTAGCTATAGACTCAAAATTGTCTTTTCACCTAGGTACATGCGCTTAGCACCATTTCTTCCTTGGGTCACCAAACTAGTCTCTCTCTTCTTGATTAACTTGCCACATCAGACATTATGCCTATGTGGCAAACTTAAGCACCTGTAGAAGCAAGTAAGTACAATAGTGCGCTTTACATGGCATTTTTGCATATGTGGAGCAAAGAGAGGCATGGAAAAAGTGGAGAAGTGGGCTCTCATGCAAGAGCCAGCCTCTACTACATGGTGGAGCATTGGGAGAGGCACCTATATGGAGGTGGTCAGGAATCAGGAGACTCACGCCAGTCGTAGCGCCGCAGTTAAAATGATAATTTCAAGTCAAATCATGGGGCCCCACCTGTCCAACAGTAACTCACTGTCAAATCACACAACCCTACGTTTGTAGCAGCCTACTCCCTCGTATTCTCGCGTCTCTGGCGAACCAAATAGGCGGAACTGTCCTGCCGCCTACCGGGCAGGAAAAGCCCCGCCCTCGACTTTTAAATAGTATACAAATACTAATTTTGTATCCATGGATTGCGCCCGCGCCATGGAGCAAAGCGTCTAGAAAACGGCGGTACACATGTACGAAGTATACAACACGCCCGTCGCGTTCGCGTTGCACCCCGGACAGTCGGTCGGTCTGGCACGCTGCTCTCCGAATGGAACGTGCGTCATATTGCATTCGCACACACATGTGGGACGGCAATTGAGAACCGACCATAGGCACACTCCCTGGCCCCGCAAGTCGAGTGACTTAATAGAAGAGGGAGATGAGCGATAGTACTAGAGAAGTGTTGTACTACGTTGGTGCCTGGACGATCCCTGCAAGACACGGAAGATCAGTTCGTCCATGCATGTGACCAGACTCCAGCAGACACGCCTGGATTGGCTATCGTCTACATATCGTGCAGGCTGTGTTGTACATGGCTGTAGTTGTGGTGAGAAATCTAAAGAAAGGTTTCTTGTCATCTCACAAAATTATGTGTCATGTGCTTCGGATCACTGCGAGGGTTAAACAACGACAACTGAATTGGGCTAGTCATTGGGGGCACATGCACGAACAGTGACTACTCGGCTGCCATCTAGGTCAAGCCGGCTATGTTAATTAGGAGTTCTATCAACGAACCCCTTTTCTATGAGTTTATCTTTAATTTGAGCTTTGTTCCTCGTCTAGTTTGTCCATCGGGATTCATGTTGTCTCATTTGGGCAGTGAGGTTATGATTTCTTGTCATGTGGCATTTTTTCGTGTTATATGCTATAATCCGGCGCATCAGATCAAAATGACAACAACTGCGCCTCCGGGCCATGTGCATGAAGACTTCTCGATAGTCATTGACGAGATCAAGCCGGCTCTGGTAGACAAAAGAAAACTAAGTACTACTCCACTATATAGGCAGGAGCCTCCGCGCTTGCTTGCTAGTGTTGCTATCTTCACACTATCTTGGCCTCTCGAGATCTAAACACGACAGTGGTGGCCACTCTCTCTCTCTCTCTGCTCACCGCTGGTCACAGATCCAGCCGGATGCTCTCCACCAGGGAAGGTGAGAAGGTGCAACATTCACGCGGTCGTCCTTGGTGACGGCTCTTACCCACTGCTTGGTGCGTCCCGATCAGCCTGCCTTGCCGTTCTCTCCCAAGCACTGGTGGCGAGGGAGGGCCTCCGACCCCTTCTTCCTTGCTTCCGTAGTGTGGGCAGATCCGGCCTCCCGCCGCCCACCTAGCGACATCCCAGCGACCATCGGGTATAACTTCCTTCGAAACCGGCCTTGCTCTACTTCCCGAGCTCCTGACGTCGCTGCATTTGTAACTTTTACTATTTCTCAGGCCCCCTCGTAGATAGGATCGATCGGCTGTTCAAAAACCACCTAATTGTTTTACGTTTAAGAGGTAAAACTAGTTCATGCACTCGAATCTAGTACTACTTGGTTCAAACAAGGAAGAAAGGGGGTGGGGGTGGGGGAGGATTTGTTACCTGAATCTAGGACTTGGTCGAAAGAGGAAGTAATGGGGGCCGAAAGTAGCAGAGACTGGCTATCCAACTGTCTCTAGGTCTAATAGGGAAATAAAGGGAAACGCAGTACAAACTCAATATAAACCCGATCTATTGGTTGAAAAAGGAAAGAAAGTGGGGACTGGGGGACAAGTCAACAGAGTAAGTCCATCACACAGTATAAGGTGGCTATACCGAACAAAAATGGGACCAACCCAGATATCCTGTTCTGACGTTTGTTGCCCCGAGCCACTCTTATGTAATGCCACTGGTAAAATGTAGCAGTCGCACTGTTAAAAGTAAGGACACGTTAAACCAATGTTGTTTTCAATGTAATGCCTCCAGTAATATGAATCAATGGCACTTCTTTACATGTCCTGCTAAAATTTCCCATTAAGATAAGTTGGTTCTTTTCGTTAGAAATGCAACTGTCCTGGTCCTCCTACTCTCCTGTGCCCAAAGTAATGTCATATTTAACAGTTGTCATAGTTAATCCTAATGCCCACACTAATATCTAGCAATGCCACTGCTTTAGAAATTGCTACTGTCCTGGTAGGATTGCCATTCAGATAAGGAACATGCTTCTTTTCATTTGATGCATGTTTCATCACTTTTTAGTCACCCTCCTTTCCAACTTTTTTGTGCAAACAGAGATATACATTTCACGCTCGATCTTAGTTGAACTGCACAAATGATATCCAAATTGTAGTTGAGCATTCTAGGAGCTTCACAACCAACCTTGATGTTGCTCAATTTTATTGCAACTAATGAAGAAGAAGCTCTGTGGGCTTCGTTTTCTGATGGAAATGGAACCGGGGCTAGAGCCCTTTTCTTAAAAAATGAAGAAGAAGCTGCTAGCTCATGGGACATTGCTTCATTTTAGGTGAACTGCACCAAAAGGTCCCATGAATTGAATCATCCATGTTGGTGACTGGAAGAGCCAGCTTCAGCATTCCAGTCTAAGCACCCCCGGCCTCCATCCTTGCGATGCATGGTACACCACGTTTGCCACCTGCTCGACCCTAGTGTCACTGATAAAATGAAGTAATAATACAGTTAAAATAGAGCGACTGTCATCTCTATCATTTCATTTCCAATGTAGATAAAGAAAGTGCTTCTCTTTGTTAAAGTATGTTTCATCAACTAGTCCCATTGTTAATGTTTAAGCCTTTCTGCAAACTAGGGTGCTTAATTTTAGTTGATATGTACAAAAATAGAGATTTGAATGCCTCAAGGCGCCTCCTTGTACTACTGCTGTACATTGATGTTCATCACTGGCAGAAGGTGTATCTGGGAGACTTGGGACGATGTCCAGTATGAGGCGTACCGTATGAGGCGTCGCAGGGCCCATCTCGCCCTCGCAGCATGGCATACTATGATACTATCGCAATATTTTCTTCTATTTATTTTGTGTGTTTCATCAACTAGTGCCACTATAATGTAATCACGCTTTTTCATTATCTGTGCAAACAGGGTTATTCAGCTGCATTTTGGTGGAACTGCACAAATGTACGTATGGAATCGGCATATATGCAGAGTGCGAGGTGTGCCAAGTAAAAATTACCGACACCAACCATGCTGCATGCACGCATTGGCATCCACCACCACCAGTGGGATGTGTGGCGCTCTCTGTGGACGGATCTTTCTCGGCAGCAAAACCTCTAACCAAATACTAGTAGCTTATATTAGCAGTTTTCTAGGGAGTACTCTTTTCTGAAAGAAGCACCAATCTATTTTTCTTTATTTGTACACTGTGTCCCAACTTTGACCCAAAGGTCCAGAGCTATTTTAGGGTGATTGGCGTAGTACTCGGAGACTGATTGTAAGCATGATTTTCATTAGCTGTCACACTGATTGTAAGCATGAGCAGGTGGAAGATTAGGTTAGTGTGAAGCTTACCTTAAACCCTACCGCCGCCGTTGAAACGAGGCGAGTGTGGAGGGAACCGTGGAGAATGGCGGGGAAGCGACGTCGCGCCATCCGGCCTCCTCTTGCGGTGGGAGAACGAATACTCCTGTGGCTCCGGCTGGCTCTGCACCCTCACGAACGACACACCATACTCGATCAATTCGTTATCCTCTGGGTGCTCGACCTTCGACCTGTACGCCCACCACCTCCGCCTGACTGTCGCCTCGGGCGAATCTGTCTGCTCCATCGCCCATAGGAGATACTCGATGAACTCGGAGGACTGCGACATGACTGCCGCCGAGGATTACATGTACATTGCCGCCCTCATCACCGCCGTCTCGCTCTTTCGCATACATTGCCACATGGCCTGCACCGTCCTTGGATTTTCCCACTCATTGTCAAGGATCTCCTTCAACCTGGCTAACTTTGCCTGGTCGCCGGCGGCGATCTGCCTGATTCGCTGCTGCATCCTCTCCATAGATGTCGTTCTGAGTGGTCTGGTGCTAGCTTTGGAAGATGGGAGGAGAGACGGTGGTCTTGCAATAGAGAACAGGGAGAGGAGAGGATGTGGTTTTGGAATGGAGATGATGGAGAGGAGAGGAGGTGGTTTTGCAATGGAGCGAAGATCAGAAGAGGGAGAGGCAAGACGGTGGTTTTGGAATGGAGATGATGGAGAGGAGAGGAGGTGGTTTTGGAATGGAGATGATGGAGAGGAGAGGAGGTGGTTTTGCAATGGAGAAGATCAAAAGAGGGAGAGGAGAGATGGTGGTTTTCGAATGGAGATGATGGAGAGGAGAGGAGGTGGTTTTGCAAGGGAGAAGAGGGAGAGGAGCATGCGACAACGATTTAGGATTGGGCGAGAGGGCCGGCACGCTGTGACTGGATCAAAATCAAAATCAATTTACCCTTCAATTAAGAAAGCAACCCCACATTAACTAGTCACCCTTTTATTCTGGGTCATAATTGATCATGATTTTCGCACATAAAATATATGTTATACGTTGCAAATATAATATAATTTGAAAGTACATTCAGATATGAACCAAACGATACAATTTTTGGTGACATGCATTCGAATTTTGCTTGTCACATACAGTACGTGGTCAAACTTTGACCCAAAGTACGCAAAACAACAAAAAAAAATACTTCCAAGACCAGCGCCGCTCTTCTGCTCTTCTCCTCTTAAACTGCCGCCGCTCCTCTCCTGTTCCAATCTAAATCCAGCGCCGCTCCTCTCCTCTTCCATTTCAAAACCACCGCCCCTCCTCTCCTGTTCCAGTCCAAAACCAGCGTCGCTCCTCTCGCGTTCTAATCCAAAACCAGCGCTCCTCCTCTCCTCTTCCATTCAAAAACCACCACCGGTGAGTGAAAGTGTTGTGGAGAAGTAGATCGATGGAGGAGTACAACCGATACGTGAGGATCGCAGACGGTGACCCTGTGAAGCTAGCTAGGATGTTGGAGATACAGTCTTGGTTTGACAAGAAGGACCAACTAGCGGCGACGGCGACATCCATGGCCAAATATTTGCAACAGAGTGAAAAGGTGGCGATACTCCCAGCGGGAGTCACGCCAGAGTACATAGAGCTACTCCTTTGGGCCATGGAGCAAACAGATTCACCGAATCCGATCGTGAGGGAGCGGTGGTGGGAGTATTGATCCCAGATGGAGCATCCACCAGAGATTGAAGGATCGAGCATCTACAGGGTGCCATTTGTGAGGGTGTCCTGCCAGAGCGAGCCGGTGGAGTCTTCGTCGACTGAACCCAACTGCAAGAGGAGAAAAGCAGTTGGCCCGACGACGCTTCCCCACTATCGTCTCTCTCGCCGTTCACATCGTCTCACGGGGCGGCTGTCTACCGCCGAGGAATAGGAGGGGGCTGCCCCCCACCCCCCCAGCCTAATAGTCGGGCAGGTTGTGAATTGTCAGGAGGATCTTAGCGTTGTCTGTATTTGCAGGTTGTGAATTGTGTTTTGTGTTGTGTATTTTGAGAGTACTTTGAGATATGAATGTCTTTTGAATTTCAGATTTGCAGTATTGAGCATATGAAGAATTTTATGAATTCTAGAGATCTATTTTTATCACTTAAAAAATGTAGTTTCATAGGAGTATAAAAGTGCAGACGAGAAGAAACTGCAAGTTTTAGTTTCAGATAAGAAACTGCAAGTTCAGTTTTAGATAAGAAACTGCAACTTTCACAGGCAGAGCATTTATATTAACACGGCCTTTTCAAACAGGGTTAACATCATGTTGGAAGTTTTATTCATGGTCGAAAATGGAACTACCAGCCAGTTAACATCATGCTGATCAACATTCATGCATAGCACATCTTCATATGATGCACGGTCAAAATGCCTACACAATGTCCAGTGTGCGAAACACAGAGAAAACGAGGGACGAAGTTTTGGCAAGTGTTGGACGTGGTTTTGGGCTGCCCCGTCTAGGCTTTCATTTTTAACATGCGCGGACCACGACCTCGGATGGGAGGGCTTGTTTGTATTTTCTTAGGGCCGTCATATATCGACCGGCCTATGGACCTCCCATCCGAGGTTTTATTTGTGGCAGCCCAATTTATGTATTTTTTTGAAGGAAACGCAGAGGTCTGTTATATTTTTCTATATAAGAATAGGAACGCCAGGTACAACTTATGTTTCCCTTCTAACTATATTATATATATTTAAATTATTTTATATGTTATTATATATTATTTTTATTGTCATCATATATTTAACAGATACTTACATATGTAAGAAAACAATATCCCACATCTTATTAACTTATAAAAATAATTTATTAACAAATAAAATCCTGGATTGTTTTGGCACGAAAATCCTAGTGATTGTGTACAAAAGCTTGGTAAGATTTAAGGATGAATGTAATAATATCACTTATTATTTAAATATATTTATAACAGAATGCTCAGCCTTTTTTATTTTTTGATAACATTGCTGTCCCAACCCAACATTATAATTAGAATCAGCCAAACAAAATCGTGTATCTAGATAAAGTGCAAATGGCCTGTAATTTTTTAGGAAATAAAATAAATGGGCCGCATGGACGCTACATTAATTGTTCACCCAGCCCAGCTAATGGCTGTAATTCAAAAAAAAAGATCAAATTGACTGTAAATTCTACCACACAAAAAAGACTGTAAATTCTGAAAAGATGGGTTGAATACGTGCCACATTTTTGGAGGCTAAAATGTGGGCCAATAGGTCGAAGCCAACGCAAGTTGTTGTCAATTTAGTCAACAAATTATTCTGACATGTTAGCCGTTGGATTTACATCCAACGACCGGCATCCATCTTCAATCTCTCGTCTTCTTCCTCCAGCGCCGCCGGGACCACCTCCCTCCTTCTGCTGCTAGCAGCTCTGCTTAGCATGCTTCGCTATGAAGCGCTACTCCACCGTTGGCCAGGCCATCCCTCCACCCCTCCACACCTCCTGTTTTTCTCCACCGATTGCCGAACCACACCGCACTAGAACCAGTTAACCCTCATACGCCTCTCCGTATGCGACTCTACTCCCGTGTCTTCCCATCTCCGGCTCGTTGCTGTCCGTGGCCTCGCCGTCGTCCACCACATTGGATGCGCTCGGCACGGCGTGGTCAATATGGTCAACGAACGACACCATCGGAAGTAGACTGTGCGTGGAGAGGCTGACAGCTGGGTCCATGGCCGCACACAAGGAAATGCCTCCTTATTACGCGCAAAATAATGATTCCTCCACCTGACATCTGGGACCCACCGGAAGGGCCTCTGTATTTTGCGAAAATATGGGCCCCCCGCTGACTTGTCAGACCCACCAGCTATCTTCGCACGCAAGGAGGTGCCTCCATATTACGCACAAAAAAATGAATACTCCCCCTGCCATCTGGAACCCAGCATACTGGGAGGCTGTCTTGTGGGCCTACCAAGTTGACGGGGATGGAGGGCTTTGTCAACTTAGTCAATATGAACGATTCTAGCTCCTGTTACCGTACGATGTTCATCCAACGGTTGTAGTGCTTCTTCAACCTCTGGTCTTCTTGCTCCAGCCGCCCAAGCCAGCGCCGGTCGTGTCGTGTGCTCCTGCCTCCCGTGGCCGGCTGTGATGCCATAGAGGCCTCACCGCCCCCTACTACTCCCACCGCTGGCCAGGCCATCCTTCTACTCACCCACACCCCTGTTATTCTGTGGCGACAGCACCTCACACTGTAGCCAAACTAGTGAACCCTGGTACTCCTCTTCGCGTGAGCATCCACTGCTACGTCTTCCCCGGCTCCGAGTCGTCCCCTTCCTAGGCCTCGCCGTCGTCCACCGCCTTGGTGCTCTCGGTGCGGCGTGGTCAACATGGTCAAGTAACGACTTCCATCGGACGTGGACTGTACATGGAGAGGCTGACAGGTAGGTCCACGGCCGCAGCAAGGAAGTGCCTCCTTATTACGCAGAAAATAGTGATTCCTCCACCTGACAGCGGGGACCCACCGGACGGGCCACCGTATTTCGTGAAAAAAAGTTCCCCCCTGACAGCTGGGACCCACCACCTACATCTTTGCACGCAAGGAAGTGCGTCCGGGCAAAAAAAAAACGATTCGCTCCCCTGATTGCTGGGACCCACCAGCTAAATCTTCGCACGCAAGGAAGTGCGTCCGGGCAAAAAAAAATGATTTGCCCCCCTGACTGCTGGGACCCACCAGCTACATCTTCGCATGCAAAGGAAGTGCGTCCAGGCAAAAAATAACGATTCGCCCCTATGACTGCTGGGACCCACCAGCTACATTTTTTTAAACGGACCAGCTACATTTTCGCACGCAAGGAAGTGCCTGACAGTCGGGACCCACCTGGTCGAAGCGTACGTAGCATTGCCATTCTGGTCGCGAACGTGTACGTACATACTGGTCGTAGTAGAGGCACACATGTGTCGTAGTAGAGGCACACACATAGCATGTATACGTACGTACATCAGCGAGGGTGCAAGAAAGAAAATACGGCCACGTACGTACATACGGGCAGGGTCTCGAACGCCTACTCGCGCATACGTACGGCTAGGGCTTGTGTACATGGCTGGGTCGGAACGGAGAAACAACATCGTCGTCGTGTTCATGGGGAGGCAACGGAATGCGTCGTGTTCATGGGGAGGAAACGAAATGCGTCGTGTTCATCGGGAGGCAACGGAACACGTGGGAGCCAATTGGCTTGGACGGAACAGGTGATAGAAACGAGGCCTAGCGTACCGCACAATGGAGGAAACAGACCTCCTATGTTCAGAACGGGGTCCTGTTGATCGGGAGGGCGTGGCGTACCGCAAAACGGAGGAAACGGACCTCCTACGGTCGAAACGGGGGTCCTGTTGATAGGGAGGGGTGTGGCGTACCGCAAAATGGACGAAACGGACCTCCTACGGTCGAAAGCGGGTCCTATTGATCGGGAGGGGTGTGGCGTACCGCAAAACGGACGAAACGGACCTACTACGATCGAAACGGGGGTCCTGTTGATCGGGAGGGGTGTGGCGTACCGCAAAAAGGACGAAACAGATCTCCTATGGTTGAAACGGGGGTCCTGTTCATTGGCAGGGGTGTGGCATACCGCAAAACGGGACTCCACGGGATGCTGTTCATCTCCACCGTCGACCTCCTCCAGCCTCCACGGGCTACCGTCGACCTCCTCCAGCCTCCACGGGCTCCTGTTCATCCAGCCTCCACCGCGCGCTACTCCACCGGCTACTGTTCAATCACCCCTCCACCGTCTACTGTTCATCCAAGCCTCCACCCCACGGGGTCCTGTTCAACCACCCCTCCACGGCCACCCCTCCACCGTCTACTGTTCATCCAGCCCTCGACAGCACAGGGTCCTGTTCATCCAGAGGCAATGCCACCGCTCACTGTTCATCCACCCCCCCCCCCCGCAACGCTCACTGTCCATCCAATCGATCGGCTTCAGTTAGCAGCAGTAGCGAAGGAATCCCTCCATTGGGTTCAGTTAACAGCCATCGATCGATCGGTCGGGTTCAGTAACGCGTAGCCTGCAGTGCAATCACTCGGGTTCAGTTAGAGCCAACGCCTCGCACACATGCGCGTACGTGTACGAGAGAAATGCGCATCGCTCGGCCCCCGACCTCCCACCGTAAACGGCAACTCCCCGAAATTTTCCTCCCCCTTGCTTCTACCATGGTTTTTTCCGTCATGAACGGCCCAAAGAATGTCATGCAGCTTCGTCTCCAGCCCGCTCAGGATAAAAAGCCCATTTTCTGTCATGATTTTTTGTCATAGAAGTAGGAGCCCACCACATCTATGATGATACCGGGTTTTGTAACAATTATCGTCATAGAAGTGTCATATGTATGACAGAAAAAAATTTCGTTCGGCCCAAAATGTCATGGATGTGTCTTTTTTTTGTAGTGCATGCTCTCACACCCCCGTGGAAATTTTTTGGTGAAGTTTGGCACAAGTTTTTATAATCGCTCCTTGGAAACTATAGCATCTCACAAGAAGGATCGTGGTTTCCAAAAGGAGACATGTCAATTCAAACTCTAGTGGCTGGTGACTACATCGTTTGGCCTCATAAAAAAATTCACGATACGCAATCACCATTATACCACGGGTTTGATTTTCTGGCGCATTTGAGGTATCATTTGCTATATTTAAGACATTTTTTGAATTTAACGTGCATTTTGTGGATATGAATAAAATCATAACCGGAACGGCATGTGCTGTCGAAAGGAATGATGATTGACGTTCAATCAGGGAGCATCCAAACGGTGCAGATGTACGATCCGTGGGGTTTGGGTTCTGGCCAATCAGAGCACACGACTCAGATCACGCACGCGGCAGGGGGGCATCGGCCACGGTTTAGTAGGCACACGGCTTTTGTGAGTGAACTGTGTGCTATTTGAAAATGTTTACATGAACTAACATCATATTTTCGTTTGAATGAAAACATGAGTTCATCGTTTCGCCTCGAATTTTTTTCCGTGGTAAAAAATCACCATTGTACCCTATGGTTTGATTTTCTGGTGCATTTGAGATCTCGTTTGCTATATTTGAGTCATTTTTTGCATTGAACATGATATAGTCGCAACTACACGTGGGTGTTAGCTAGATCATTTGTGTGTCGCTTTGCGATTTTCCATTCATTGTCTGAGAAACAGGAAAAAACTTCAAACAGTTAGGTTGCAGCGTGCGACCAGAGGCATAGGCCTTGTTGGTATTTTAATTACAAGAAAAGCATATATAGTCCAGAAATAACAAAAATCGTTGTGTCACCATGGCGTTCTCTCACGATCCCATGGAAAAATTTTGGTAAAGTTTGACACAAGTTCTGGTGCTCGCACCTTCCAAAACGGAGCATCTCACCAGAAGGATCGTAGTTTCCAAAAGGAGACGACACCTTGGACTCCAAATCGTCGGTGACTACATCGTTCCGCCTTGGAAAAAAATTCACGATAAGCAATCATAGATATACCCATGGTTTGATTTTCTGGCCCATTTTAGGTCTCGTCTGCTATATTTAAGTCATATTTTGCACTTACCTTGCATTTAGTGCATATAAGTCAAAACCCTACTACAACTACATGTGGGCATTAGTTAGCAAAGAAGGTGTACAAAATCATTTGTGCTTTGCTTTGAGAGTTCTCATCTGTTGTCCGAGAAGCCACATTTCGTCCGCAAGGTGCGGCCACTGGCATAGGCCTAGTTGGTATTTTAATTATAGAAAATTCAGATGGAGTTCGTACATCATCAAAATTGTTGTGTGCCTGCGGCGTACTCTCACGACCTCATGGAATTTTTTTGATAAAGTTTGGCATAAGTTTTGATGATCGCTTCTTCCAAACCAAAGCATCTGACAAGAAGGATCATGGTTTCTAAAAGGAGACGTGTCAATTCAAACTCCAGTGGCTGGTGACTTCATTGTTTGGCCTCACAAAAATTTCCATGGTACGCAATCACCATTATACCACGGGTTTGATTTTCTTGCGCATTCCAGGTATCGTCTTCTATATTTACGACATTTTCTGAATTTAAAGTGTATTTTGTGGATATAAATAAAATCACAACCAGAACTGCTTGTGTTGTACAAAGGGATGAGGATTGTCGTTTGATCATGGAGCATCCAACGATGCAGACGTACGATCCGTGGGGTTTGGGTTCTGGAAAATCAAAACGCACGCCTCAAATCGCATGCGCGGTTTGGTCGACACATGGCTTTCATGAATGAGCCGTGCTATTAGTAAACCAGATTGCATATCTTCTATTCATACATACTCGAGGGAGATCAATTGAGTGTGCTACCTCTATGGTATAATAATAATAATAATAATAATAATAATAATAATAATAATAATAATAATAATAATAATAAACAGTTCAAATTCACTGCCTTAGCTGAGAGCATAGGAAGGTCAACATACTAACAGTTCTTACATCAACAAAAAACCGGGCATAACTCACAAATTCAGTACAGGCGAGAGTTCTCAATTGAACGAATTAAGTTGCAGGATAGGCATAAAAACTAGTCTTACAACATAATTCCCATGTACATCGGGGAACTAGGATCATTACGTTGACCTCAAATGGACTTGGGTTTTCCGATGATTTTACGCTTCTCTGTTTGAGGGGTGTGTGATCCTTTGGCTGGTGATACGTCTCCGTCGTATCTATAATTTTTGATTGTTCCATGCCAATATTCTACAAATTTCATATAATTTTGGCAACTTTTTATACTATTTTTTGGGACCAACATAATGATCCAGTGCCCAGTGCCAGTTCCTGTTTGTTGCATATTTTATGTTTCGCAGGAAACCCATATCAAACGGAATCCAAACGGGATAAAAACGGATGGAGAATTATTTTAGAATATTTGGGATTTTCCGGAGGAAGAATCAACGCGAAACGGTGTCTGGGGTGGCCACGAGAAAGGGGGCGCGCCCTCCCCCTGGGCGTGCCTGGCACCCTTGTGGGCCACCTGTAAGGCGGTTGACGCTCTTCTTTTGCCGCAACAAAGCTAATTTTATGAGAAAAATCTGGGCGAAAGATTCACCCCAATCGGAGTTATGGATCTCCGTATATAAAAGAAATGGTGAAGGGGCAGAATTAGAGAACGCAGAAACAGAGAGAGAGAGACAGAGAGACATATCCAATCTCGGAGGGGCTCTCGCCCCTCCCACGCCATGGGAGCCAAGGACCAGAGGGGAAACCCTTCTCCAATCTAGGGAGAAGGTCAAGGAAGAAGAAGAAGAAGAAGGGGGGCTCTCTCCCCCTTGCTTCCGGTGGCGCCGGAACGCTGCCGGGGCCATCATCATCACCTCGATCTTCACCAACACCTCCGCCATCTTCACCAACATCTCCATCACCTTCCCCCATCTATATTCAGCGGTCCACTCTCCCGCAACCCGTTGTACCCTCTACTTGAACATGGTGCTTTATGCTTCATATTATTATCCAATGATGTGTTGCCATCCTATGATGTTTGAGTAGATTTTCATTGTCCTATCGGTGATTGATGAATTGCTATGAATGGTTTGAGTTGCATGTTTTATTATTGGTGCTATCCTATGGTGCTCTCCGTGTCACGCAAGCGTGAGGGATTCCCGTTGTAGGGTTTGCAATATGTTTATGATTTGCTTATGGTGGGTGGCGTGAGTGATAGAAGCACAGACCCGAGTAAGTAGGTTGTTTGCGTATGGGATAAAGGGGACTTGATACTTTAATTCTATGGTTGGGTTTTACCTTAATGATCTTTAGTAGTTGCGTATGCTTGCTAGAGTTCCAATCATAAGTGCATATGATCCAAGAAGAGAAATTATGTTAGCTTATGCCTCTCCCTCAAATAGAATTGCAATAGTGATTACCGGTCTAGTAACGTAGTCAATTGCTTAGGGACAATTTCACAACTCCCGCCACCACTTTTCCACACTCGCTATATTTACTTTATTGCATCTTTACCTAAACAGCCCCTGCTTTTTATTTACGTGCTCTTTATTATCTTGCAAACCTATCCTATCACACCTACAAAGTACCTCTAGTTTCATACTTGTTCTAGGTAAAGCGAACGTCAAGCATGCGTAGAGTCGTATCAGTGGCCGATATGAATTGAGAGAGTATTTGTTCTACCTTTAGCTCCTCGTTGGGTTCGACACTCTTACTTATCGAAAGAGGCTACAACTATCCCGTATACTTGCGGGTTATCAAGACCTTTTTCTGGCGCCGTTGCCGGGGAGTCATAGCATGGGGTGAATATTCTCGTGTGTGCTTGTTTGCTTTATCACTAAGTAATTTTTATTTGCTGTTCTTAGTTGTTTTCTAACTTTAGTTATGGGTAGGAAATGCAAAATACCAAAAAAATTAGTTGTACCTACTACACCAATGGTTGAAGAACCGCTCAAAATCTATCACACTGCTGAAGCTTTTTACTTGGATCATCTTCGATCCCTTTGTGCTCGTGCTGAAACCCCCACTAGCTTAGTTGAGGGCAAATCTTTAGATGACCATGCTTGTTATGTGCGACACCGTATATATGAAAAAGGGAAACTTTTACTGGATCAAATTCATCGTTTGCAATGCTATGCTTGGAATTTATGTGAAATATATGATGTTACTTGTTGTTCTGAAAACCCTAAGAAACACCTTCCATACCAATGTGAGTTTATTGATAATGGAATCGTATCTTCGTATGCTAAGGGTGTTTATAATTACTATGATGTTCAACAAATTGAAGAATTTGTTGCTTTTAAGGGTGCTTATGAAATTGCTTCTTTGATTGAAAAGTATGATGCTACTCTCTACAAATCTGAAAATTTTGCCATACTTGAATATTGTTATTATAATTATGCTTCTAATGCCTATGTTAAACTATATATTGAGAAATTCTTCGCTATCCAAGAAGAGACTAATAATTTGCGGGAGTATATGGAAGAAGAAATTGATGAAACTGTGAGCTCATTGGATGAAAAAGATGATGAGGAGAGCGACGAACAAAAGGAGGAAGAGCGATCACCCGTGCCCACCTTCTAATGAAAGTAACTCTTCAAATCATACATTGTTTAATTCCCCTTCGTGCTTACCGAAGGATGATTGCTATGATGATTGTTATGATCCTGTTGATTCTCTTGAAATATCCCTTTTTGACGATGCTTACTATGCTTGTGGCCAAGATGCCAATATGAATTATGCTTATGGAGATGAACTTGCTATAGTTCCTTATGTTAAACATGAAATTGTTGCTATTGCACCGACGCATGATAGTCCTATTATCCTTTTGAATTCTCCCTACTACACTATATCGGAGAAGTTTGTGCTTATTAAGGATTATATTGATGGGTTGCGTTTTACTACTACACATGATGATTTTGATAGATATAATATGCATGTGCTTGCTGCTCCTACTTGCAATTATTATGAGATAGGAACTATTTCTCCACCTCTCTATGTGTCCCATACTATGAAATTGCAAGAAACTGCTTATACTATGCATTGGCCTTTACTATGTGTGCATGAATTGTTCTTTTATGACATGACGATGCATAGGAAGAGAGTTAGACTTCGTCATTACATGATATATGTTACTTTGTGCTCACTACTAAATCACAAATCATTGTTAATTAAAATTGGCTTTGATATACCTTGGGATCTGGGTGGATCCATTACTTGAGCACTAAATGCCTAGCTTAATGGCTTTAAAGAAAGCGCTGCCAGGGAGACATCCCGGAAGTTTTAGAGAGTCATTTATTTCTGTTGAGTGCTTTCATATAGTTTAAAAACAAAAATAAATAAAGAGGGGAACCCAAAACTTTTCGAAAAGGAAAGTGAAAGTGAGAAAGACAAGCATTGTTGAAGTGGGAGAGCTCCTTGAACTTTGTTCATGCTCACGGAAATTTTGTGAATCTTGATTACAGAAACTTTTCATCAAAAATAATTATCCCCTTGTACCATTCCATTGTATTATAAAAATAATGTGCCAAGGTTTGCCTTTAGGATGTTTACAATGCTTGTTGGTTTGTACGATGCAGGACAGAAACTTTGGCTGTAGTGCATGATTTTACATTTTTAACTGGAACATCAAATGGTTCTGATTCCTTTTGCACTGTCTTTCTGTACAAATTTTTTATTTTTTCTAATTTTGGTAGAATCTTTGAGGTACCAGAAGTATGGTGAATGTTCAGATTGCTACAAACTGTTCTGTTTTTGACAGATTCTGTTTTTGATGCATAGTTTGCTTGTTTTGATGAATCTATCAATTTATATTACTGGACTAAGCCATGGAAAAGTTATATTACAGTAGACACAATGCAAAAACAAAATATGAATTGGTTTTCAACAGTACTTAGAGTGGTGATTTGCTTTATTATACTAACGGATCTTGCCGAGTTTCCTGTTGAAGTTTTGTGTGGATGAAGTGTCTAATCGAGGAGGTGACGATATGAGGAAAATGAAGAGAGGCAAGAGCTCAAGCTTGGGGATGCTCGAGGCACCCCAAGTAAATATTCAAGGATACTCAAGCATCTAAGCTTGGGGATGCCCCGGAAGGCATCCCCTCTTTCTTCAACAAGTATCGGTATGTTTTCGGATTCGTTTCGTTCATGCGATATGTGCAAGTCTTGGAGCGTCTTTTGCATTTAGTTTTCATTTTTCTTTTATGCACCATGCTGATATGAGATAGTCCTTGGTTGATTTATAGAATTCTCATTGCACTTCATTTAAATCCTTTGAGTATGGCTTTATAGAATGCTTCATGTGCTTCACGTATATCGTTTGACGTTTGGATTGCCTGTTTCTCTTCACATAGAAAACCGCCATTTGTAGAATGCTCTTTTGCTTCATTTATATTTGTTAGAGCGTGGGCATATCTTTTGTAGAGAGAATTAAACTCTCTTGCTTCATTTATATCTATTTAGAGAGATGACAGGAATTGGTCATTCACATGGTTAGTCATAAAATCCTACATAAACTTGTAGATCGCTGAATATGATATGTTTGATTCCTTGCAATAGTTTTGCGATATAAAGATGGTGATATTAGAGTCATGCTAGTGGGTGGTTGTGGATTGTAGAGACACTTGTGTTAAGGTTTGCAAGTCCCATAGCATGCACGTATGGTAACCGTTGTGTGACAAATTTGAAGCATGGGGTGTTTCTTTGATTGTCTTCCTTATGAGTGGCGGTCGGGGATGAGCGATGGTCTTTTCCTACCAATCTATCCCCCCAGGGGCATGCGTAGTAGTACTTTGCTTCGTGGGCTAATAAACTTTTGCAATAAGTATATGAGTTCTTTATGACTAATGTGAGTCCATGGATTATACGCACTTTTACCTTTCCATCATTGCTAGCCTCTTCGGTACCGTGCATTGCCCTTTCTCACCTCGAGAGTCGGTGCAAACTTCGATGGTGCATCCAAACCCCGTGATATGATATGCTCTATAACACATAAGCGTCATTATATCTTCCTCAAAACAGCCACCCTACCTACTTATTATGGCATTTCCATAGCCATTCCGAGATATATTGCCATGCAACTTTCATCATCATCATATACATGACTTGAGCATTTATTGTCATATTGCTTTGCATGATAGTAAGATAGCTAGCATGATGTTTTCATGGCTTGTCCATTTTTTTGATGTCATTGCTATGCTAGATCATTGCACATCCCTGTACATTGCCGGAAGCATTCATATAGAGTCATATCTTTGTTCCAGTATCGAGTTGTAATATTGAGTTGTAAGTAAATAAAAGTGTGATGATCATCATTATAGAGCATTGCCCCATGAAAAAAAGGAAAAAAGAAAAAGGAAAAAAAGGGGAAAGGCCAAAGAAGCCCAAATAAAAAATGGGGCCAAAGAAGCCCACCGAAAAAAGAAAAAAGAAAAAAAAGAAAGAAAAAAGGGCAATGTTAGTATCCTTTTACCACACTTGTGCTTCAAAGTAGCACCATGTTCTTCATATAGAGAGTCTCCTATATTGTCACTTTCATATACTAGTGGGAATTTTCATTATAGAACTTCGCTTGTATATTCCAACGATGGGCTTCCTCAAATGCCCTAGGTCTTCATGAGCAAGCAAGTTGGATGCACCCCCCACTTAGTTTCAGTTTGAGCTTTCATACACTTATAGCTCTAGTGCATCCGTTGCATGGCAATCCCTACTCCTCGCATTGACATCAATTGATGGGCATCTCCATAGCCCGTTGATTAGCCGCGTCGATGTGAGACTTTCTCCTTTTTTGTCTTCTCCATATAAACCTCCACCATCATATTCTATTCCACCTATAGTGCTATATCCATGGCCTGCGCTCATATATTGCGTGAGGGTTGAAAAAGCTGAAGCACGTTAAAAAGTATGAACCAATTGCTCGGCTTGTCATCGGGGTTGATTCTTCCTCTGGAAAATATTTTGGAATTGGTTGAAAATATTCTATTCCATCATATGTTATTTTGGAATTATTTTCCGGAGGAAGAATCAACCCCGATGACAAGCCGAGCAATTGGTTCATACTTTTTAACGTGCTTCAGCTTTTTCAACCCTCACGCATTATATGAGCGCAAGCCATGGATATAGCACTATAGGTGGAATAGAATATGATGGTGGAGGTTTATATGGAGAAGACAAAAAAGGAGAAAGTCTCACATCGACGCGGCTAATCAACGGGCTATGGAGATGCCCATTAATAGATATCAATGTGAGTGAGTAGGGATTGCCATGCAACAGATGCACTAGAGCTATAAATATATGAAAGCTCAACAAAAGAAACTAAGTGGGTGTGCATCCAACTTGCTTGCTCATGAAGACCTAGGGCATTTTGAGGAAGCCCATCATTGGAATATACAAGCCAAGTTCTATAATGAAAAATTCCCACTAGTATATGAAAGTGACAACATAGGAGACTCTCTATCATGAAGATCATGGTGATATTTTGAAGCACAAGTGTGGAAAAGAGATAGTAGCAATTGTCCCTTCTCTCTTTTTCTCTCATTTTATTTTTTTTCTTTTTTTTTTCTTTTCCTTTTCTTCTTTTTTTCCTTTTTTTCTTTTCCTTTTCTTCTTTTTTTCTTTTTTTCTTTTTCTTTTTTTTCTTTGGCCTTTCTTTTTTCTTTTTGGCCTTTCTCTTTTTTTTCTTTGTAAAGTTCGAAGTCTCATCCTGACTTGTGGGGGAATCATAGTCTTCATCATCCTTTCCTCACTAGGACAATGCTCTAATAATGAAAATCATCACACTTTAATTGATTTACAACTCAAGAATTACAACTCAAAGCTAGAACAAGATATGACTCTATATGAAGGCCTCCGGCGGTGTACCGGGATATGCAATGAATCAAGAGCGATATGTATAAATAATTATGAAGGTGGCTTTGCCACAAATATGATGTCAACTACATGATCCTGCAAAGAGCAATACGACAATGATGGAGCGTGTCATAATAAACGGAATGGTGGAAAGTTGCATAGCAATATATCTTGGAATGGCTATGGAAATGCCATAATAGGTAGGTATGGTGGCTGTTTTGAGGAAGGTAAATAATGGGTTCATGCTACCGGCGAAAGTTGCGCGGTGTAATAGAGGCTAGCAAAGTGGAAGGATGAGTGTGCGTATATCCATGGACTCACATTATTCATAAAGAACTCATATACTTTTTGCAAAAGTATGCTTAGCCCTCGAAGCAAAGTACTACTACGCATGCCCCTAGAGGGATAGATTGGTAGGAAAAGACCATCACTCGTCCCCGACTGCCACTCATAAGGAAAACACTCAAAAGAGCACCTCATGCAACAAATTTGTCACACAACTTTTACCATACGTGCATGCTACGGTACTTTGCCAACTTCAACAAAAGTATTTCTCAATTTCATAATTACCCACTAGCATGACTCTAACATTACTACCTTTATATCTTAAAACAATTATCAAGCATCAAATTGATCCTAGTGTTTTAATGCACTTTCTATGATAGTTTTTATTATACCCAACTTGGATGCTCATCATTCTAGGACCAAATTCATAACAATAGCAAATACTATGCTGTTCTAAGAGACTCCCAAAATAATATAAGTGAAGCATGAGAGACTAGCAATTTCTATAAAATTAAGACACCGCCGTGCTCTAGAAGATATAAGTGAAGCACTAGAGCAAAAATTATCTAGCTCAAAAGATATAAGTGAAGCACATAGCATATTCTAATAAATTCTAATCAAGTAGGCTTCTCCCAAAAGGTGTGTACAGCAAGGATGATTGTGGTAAACTAAAAGGCAAATACTAATATAATACACGATGCTCCAAGCAAAACACATATCATGTGGCGAATAAAAATATAGCTCCAAGTAAAGTTACCAACGAACCAAGACGAAAGAGGGGATGCCTTCCGGGGGCATCCCCAAGCTTAGGCTTTTGGCTATTATTGAATATCTTGGGGTGCTTTGGGCATCCCCAAGCTTAGGCTTTTGCCACTCCTTATTCCATAGTCCATCAAAGCTTTACCCAAAACTTGAAAACTTCACAACACAAAACTCAACAGGAAATCTTATAAGCTCCGTTAGTGAAAGAAAACAAAACCACCACATAAGGTACTGCAATGAACTCATTCTTTATTTATTTTGGTGTTAAACCTACTGTATTCCAAAGTTCTCTATGGTTCATACCCTTACATACTAGCCATAGATGCATCAAAATAAGCAAACAACACACGAAAAACAGAATCTGTCAAAAACAGAACAGTCTGTAGCAATCTGTACTAACTCAAACTTCTGGAACTCTAAAACTCCTACCAAAATAGCAAGTCCTGGATAATTTGTTTATTGATCAGCAGCAAAAAGAATCAATGCAAAAGCACGTTTCTGTGATTTATCGATTTTTTTCTCGTGAGCACAAAGTTTCTGTTTTTCAGCAGAATCAAATCAACTATCATCATAGGTTATCCTATAGGTTCTACTTGGCACAAACACTAATTAAAGCATGAAAACACATCTAAACAGAAAGTAGATGCAATATTTATTACTAAGCAGGAACAAAAACAAAAACCACAAAGAAAATTGGGTTGCCTCCCAACTAGCGCTATCGTTTAACGCCCCTAGCTAGGCATAAAAGCGAAGATAGATCTAAGTAGTGCCATCTTTGGCACTTGATTCATAGGTATCTCGCATGATAGTTTCATAAGGTAATTTGACTTTCTTTCTTGGAAACTGCACCATGCCTTTCTTTAATGGAAATTGGAATCTAATATTCCCTTCCTTCATATCAATAATCGCACCAATCGTTCTAAGGAAAGGTCTACCAAGAATAATAGGGCAAGAAAGATTGCAATCTATATCAAGAACGATAAAATCTACGGGCACCAAATTTCTATTTGCAACAATGAGGACATCATTGATCCTTCCCATTGGCTTTTTAATGGTGGAATACGCAAGGTGCAAATTTAAAGAGCAATCATCATGATCATGGAAACCTAGAATATCACATAAAGTTTTCGGAATCGTGGAAACACTAGCACCCAAATCACACAAAGCAAAACACTCATGATCTTTAATTCTAATCTTTATAGTAGGTTCCCACTCATCATTAAGTTTTCTAGGTATAGAAACTTCCAAATTAAGTTTTTCATCAAAAGATTGCATCAAAGCATCAACGATATGTTTGGTAAAAGCTATATTTTGACTATAAGCATGAGGATAATTAACAACGGATTGCAACAAGGAAATACAACTTTCTAAAGAACAATTATCATAATCAAATTCCTTGAAATCCGAGATAGTGGGTTCAATACTATTTAAAGTCATGACCTCTCCAATCCCACTTTTACCCAATTTAGCATCAAGATCTAAAAACTCTGAATTCTTGGGACACCTTCTAAATAAAGTTGACTCATCTCTAGTCCCATTATTATCAAGATTCATATTGCAAAACAAAGATCTAATAGGGTACACATCAATAACTTTAAGATCTTCATCATTATTTTCATGGAAAATAGAAGAACACGCCTTTACAAAACAATCTTTCTTTGCACGCAATCTAGCGGTTCTTTCCTTGCATTCATCAATGGAAATTATCATGGCTTTGAGAGACTCATTGATATCATGCTTAGGAGGAGTAGATCTAAGTTTAGGAGAATCAACATCAAGCGAAATTCTATCAACGTTCCTAGCCAAATCGTCAACTTTGAGCAACTTTTCTTCAAGCAAAGCATTAAAATTCTTTTGAGAAATCATAAATTCTTTCACACTATTCTTGTCGGTGTACTAGAGTAGGGGTACCCTAGTATCCCGAACTTGTGCACGGGCAGTCGCAGCACCCCGCGGCAAGGCTTGCCGCGTGACCGCCAAGGTCCTCCGTGGTTCCTTTGGAGCCATTCAAGAACAAAGTATTCAAGCCAAGGAGACAAGGCCCCGGCAAGAGGAGCTTGCCGGGAAGGCCAACCAAGGCATCTCAAGGAACTTGCCGCGACACGCCACGCGTCTCGGCGAGGCCCGGTGAGCGACAAGCTTCCGGACGCGACAAGACAACAACCGCGGCAAGGCGCTTGCCGCGGCAGGCTACCACTCTGTACCCGCGCTCCAGCACATCCACCAACGTGTCGCCCTGGGGCCTTTCCAGGCGCGCGTGGCAAGAGGCTATGCAGCCAGCGGTGCACGGTGGCAAGCGGCGCTGACAAGATTGCCATCATGGCAAGCGGTGGCGTCCCTGACGGTCCCTTTCTGCACTATTTGGGCGACGCAGACGGGCATTTAATGCCTTTGTCCCCTGCCGTCAGGGTTAGGTATGATACACTGTACAGGTAGTTGTACCAACCGCAATTCCTTTTCCATTTTTACCCTTGTCTACATTGCCACCTGTCGGTGACCCCTTTAGCATATAAAAGGAGGCCCATGCGCAACGTAGAGGGGGGTTCAAAGGCAGAAAAACACTCACGCTCGGTCTCGTTAGCAGCTAGGGTGTACTGTAGCACTCAACGCTCCCGAGCAAGAACTCAATACGCTCAGACATGCAGCAGTAGGAGTATTATCTCTCCGGAGAGCTCTGAAGCTGGGTAAACTGCTCGTGTGCTTCGCCTCGATCCGTTCTTCGTGTGATCTCTGCCCCCCGCCGAACCGAAAGGGGCTCGGTCCGCCGGTCCAATAGGTGTTCGTGGATAAGCTTCCCCGACATCTTTGGCGTGCCAGGTAGGGGGCGTCGAGGTTGTGTGAACCTGATCCGGCATTCACACGAGCTAGATCTTCATCTTCTTCATCGACATGCCACCGAAGAAGAAGGCTTCGGGGGCAACTGTTCCGTCCATGTCTATCCCACCACCACCGGAGCAAACGGGTGGTGGGATAGACGCCGGAGGAAGAACGGGCATCGACGAGGAAGCTCACGGTGCTGCCAAGTCCAAGGACAAGGCTGCGCAGACCTCGGCATCCGTACATGCACCGCGCCCATCTCAGGAGGCGCAGGACCGACAGCGTCATGGTATTCGCAGTGCCATACGTTCGTTGGACCAAGATCGAGCTGGTGGATCTCGGGGTGCTCAAGACCAGCATGCACGCCAACATGCTGACACGAGCGAGGCACGGTCGCCTGGACGGGATACTGCTCCTTCTAACATAGTTAGAAGTCCGAGCATATCCCGCTCCTCGCACCGTTCGCCATTGCCGCCCACCACTCCAGCAGAAGCTTGGGCGCGAGCTCAACTGCTCCTAGATTACCCTCCAACGGTAGACAAGATCGACGAATGGAGGGCCACCATTCAGAGTCTCATCGGCTTCACTAACGGCGACACTCTGCGGCAGCCGAGTACATCGCTGCCGCGGTAGGACTGCCAGGCGCGAGCCGATGGCGACAAAACCGGTGGGGGTGCAACCACCATGCACTCTTCACCCCGAAGGCCAAGATCGCTGACTCGCCGGATCCACCTCGACAGCGACTCCACTGCATCGTCAGATCCACGAGCTCGTCGCGATCAGCGCCAGGTTCTTCACGAACGACATCAAGAAGGCGCTCGTACTCGCATCGAGCGCCGAAGAGAAGCGCGCCGTCAATCGGACCAGCGCGCTGGGCCCTCTGTCGACATGCATGCGCCAGGGAAACCAGGCGACTTGCCGTACGCGGTAGGTTGCCCTGCGTTCACTCGTGAGCTGCGGCAAGTCCAGTGGCCCAGCACGAAGAATTTCAAGCCAGATGTACCAGAGAAGTACGATGGCAAGTCGCATCCGTCGGAGTTCCTCAGCATCTACACCATTGCGGTGCAAGCTGCCGAGGGGCGGGACGACAAGATTCTTGCCAACTACTTCCCGCTGGTGCTCAAGCCCAATGTCAGGTCCTGGCTCATGCACTTGCCGGACAACTCCATATCCTCCTGGGCAGACCTATGCCATTAGTTTGCCGGCGCCTTTACAGGCGGCCACAAGCCTCATGGCCGAGAGAGCGACCTTCATCTGCTCACCCAGAAGGAAGGAGAGCCCCTGCGCAAGTACATTCAGAGATTCAGCCGCGTACAGCACAACATCCCAGATGTCCACCCTGCCGCGGTAATCAGCGCGTTCCATCAGAATGTGCGAAACCGCAGGATGCGGGAGGAGATGGCGATGTGCAAGATCAGAGACGTCAGTGAGCTATATGCCCTGGCCGACAAGTGTGCACGTGCTGAGGAAGGGAGGAAACTGCCGGAGAGAATACAGAAGCAGGAGGATCTGATAGTGAGGATACTGCCCCGACAAAGAAAAACCGGCGGCGGAACAACAGGAAGAAGAAAGGCACAGATGTGCTAGTCGTTGAGCAGTCCGGCAACGGAGGTGGCGCTAAGAAAGCCAAAGCTGGTAGCTCCGGCAAGGAGATTGCCGCAGGCACCAACTACCAGGCTGCGGCGGTCGCCGACAAGCAGGACGGCACCAACAAGCAGTACTGCAAGATCCACCGCACCAAGGGCCATGACCTCCAGAGCTGCAAGAAGGTCGAGCAGCTTGTCGAGCAGCAAAAGGCTGAATACGAGCGACACGACAAGGAGAAGGCCCAGGAAGGTGCTGGAGGAGCCGGCAAGAAACACCCCGGCCGAGGAGGACGTCGCGGCAAGGCCAAGCAGCGGCAAGGAGACAGACCTCCCCGCGGCCGCGACAAGGATGAAGATGATGACGACGATGAAGATATGGATGATGACGAGACCGATGAGCAGGAGTTCCAGAAAGCCACAGAGGTCCTGTGCGTTGACGGCGGTGCTTCTCTGCATACTTCACACCGCCAACTCAAGCAGTGGGTGCGGGAAGTCAATGCGGCGGAACCACCCGTCGAGTCACGCAGGCCTCTGAAATGGTCCAGCACGCCTATCATCTTTGATATTGAGGACCACCCTGATCGCATAACTGCGGTTGGGTGCTTGCCGATGTTGGTTTCACCAACTATCCGCAACCTCAAGGTCACTAAGATGCTAGTTGACGGCGGGGCCGACTTGAACCTGATCTCCTCCGCGGTACTCCAGAAACTCCAGATCCCTGAGAGCGAGCTCGAAGAGACCGGCACATTCCAAGGAATCAATCCGGGAAGGAGCAAGCCGAAGGGAAAGATCAATTTGCCGGTGACATTTGGCAGCGAGTTGAACTTCAGGACAAAGAGGGTCACTTTTGACATTGCTGACTTTCCATTGCCTTACAATGGGATACTCGGCCGTCCAGCACTCGCCAAATTCATGGCAGCCTCTCACTATGCATACAACATGCTGAAGATGCCAGGCCCGATAAGTGTCATCTCTGTCCCTGGCGACAAGAAGGATGCTCTTATCTGCACCGACAAGATCTATCGGGAAGCAGCAGCCGCAACAGATCGCAAGTCACTTGCCGTTGAAGCTCCCGGGGGGAAGAAGAAGACCAAGTCTGGCAAGAGTTCTGATGCCCACCCCGGCAAGCGCACCTCTTCGGAGTGCTGCGCTACCGTCGAGGACGCACCATCGAGCTCCACCGGCAAGTGTAAGAAGACAATGGCAGCTCCACCAGAGACCAAGAAGGTGTCTGCCAAGGAGGACGGCACTGGTGGTACCTTCACCATCAGTGCCACTCTCGACCCTAAATAGGAAAGCGCGCTCGTTGCTTTCCTGCGGGCGAACGTCGACGTGTTTGCGTGGCAACCGTCTGACATCCCCGGTGTTCCCAGGAAAGTAATCGAGCACCATCTTGCCGTCTGCCCTCATGCGCGGCCCGTCAAGCAGAAAGTCAGGAAACAGGTAGTGGAGCGCCAAGAATTCATCGCAGAAGAAATCAAGAAATTGGAAGCAGCAAGCCTTGTCAGAGGAGTGCTCCATCCTACGTGGTTGGCCAATCCTGTAGTCGTGCGCAAGGCAAACGGGAAATGGAGGCTTTGTATCGACTTTACCGATGTCAATAAAGCTTGTCCCAAAGACCCATTTCCCTTACCGCGCATCGACCAGATTGTTGACTCCACGGCCGGATGTGACTTGCTTTCGTTTCTTGATGCATACTCAGGATACCATCAGATCTTCATGGCAGAAGAGGATGAGGAGAAGACCGCATTCATCACCCCATGTGGCACATACTGTTTCGTACGGATGCCTTTCGGTTTAAAGAATGCTGGTTCAACATTTGCAAGGGTAATCCATGATGCTTTTGAGCCACAAACATACAGAAATTTGGAAGCCTACATGGATGACATAGTGGTCAAGAGCAAGGACAAGGCAACTCTGATTCAAGATTTAGACGAAACCTTTGCAAATCTGCGCAAGATCAACCTCAGGCTTAACCCCGAGAAGTGTGTGTTTGGAGTTCCCTCCGGCAAGCTTCTCGGATTCTTCGTGTCTCAGCAGGGAATTGAAGCCAATCCCGACAAGATCAAGGCCATTGAGCAGATTGAAGCACCAAAGCGCGTCAAGGATGTACGAAGACTTGCCGGTTGCGTGGCTGCTCTCAGTAGGTTTATCTCAAGGTCTGCTGAGCGCGCCCTGCCATTTTTCAAAATATTGAAAAAGGCAGGTCCAATGAAATGGACTCCGGAGGCGGAGGCTGTGCTGCAGGACTTGAAGAGATACATGTCCTCCACTCCAACACTTGTCGCACCTAAGCCACAAGAGAAGTTGCTGCTGTATATAGCGGCAACCAATCAAGTGGTTAGTGCTGCGTTAGTAACGGAGAGGGAGGCAGATGATGAGCCAGCAACCATGGCAGATGCATCCAGCGACAAGCAGGGGACTTCACCGACAAGCTCTGGTCCCGACAAAGATGGATCTGCGCAGGCGCGTGAGGAGATGCAGAAGAGATTGGTGCAGCGCCCAGTTTACTTTGTCAGTTCCCTTCTGCAGGGGGCTAGGTCAAGGTACTCTGGTGTGCAGAAATTGCTTTTCGGCCTTCTCATGGCCTCGAGAAAGCTGCGCCACTACTTCCAAGCACATGAGATCACAGTCGTCACTCATTTTCCACTGAAGAGGATACTGCAAAATCTAGAAGCAACAGGCAGAATTGTCGAGTGGGCACTGGAACTATCAAGCTTTGGCCTCAAGTTTGAGAGCACTTCAACTATCCAAAGCAGAGCATTGGCAGAGTTCATAGCAGAGTGGACGCCAACACAAGATGAAGAAATTCCAGAAACGAGCATCCCCGTCAAGGAAGCAAGCAAAGAGTGGTTGATGTACTTTGATGGTGCCTTCTCGCTGCAAGGCGCCGGTGCGGGCGTGCTACTTGTTGCACCCACTGGAGAGCACCTCAAGTACGTAGTCCAGATGCACTTTCCCAAGGAGCAAGCAACGAGCAATACCGCAGAGTATGAAGGTTTGCTTGCCGGTCTCAGGATCGCAGCAGACCTTGGGATCAAGAAGCTCATTGTCAGGGGTGACTCACAGCTTGTCGTCCGCCAAGTGAACAAGAATTATCAGAGTCCGTTGATGGAAGCTTACGTTGATGAAGTGAGAAAGCTAGAAGAGCACTTTGATGGCCTACATATGGAACATGTTCCAAGAGCTCAGAACGACATTGCCGACGGCCTGTCGAAGTGCGCCGCACTTAAGTTACCTGTGGAACCAGGGATCTTTGTGCTCAAACTGACTCAACCGTCTGTAACGCCATCAACTGGACAGAGCAAGAAGAGGAAGTTGATTTCTGGTGACTATTTTCTGGCAGAGCTCCCCGAAGCCGCCGCCAAGAAGGTCCCCAAGATCAACACCAAGGGTGCTGAGGAGCAGTCTGCTCCGGCAAGCCCTAGGGTTTGTTTCGTTGAAGCAGACGCTCCCGACAAGTTTTGCTCCGGCAAGCTTGCCGGGGAACGTCAAGCTCCGGCTGAGCCGCAGGTTCTCGCCGTAGAAGCGGATGTTCCCGCAGCAGCAGATGTGCCTTTAGTCCTTGTTGTCGAGCCGCAAGCTCCAGCATGGGCACAGCAGATTGTCCGTTTCCTTCAGACAGGAGAACTTCCCGAAGAGCTAGAAGAAGCGGAAAGAGTAGCCCGGCAGTCAAGTATGTACCAGTTTGTCGACAACACACTGTACAGAAGAAGACTCAACGGTGTGAAATTGAAGTGTATTCACCGGGAAGACGGACAAAAGCTGTTGGTAGAGATACATGGAGGCATAGGTGGTCACCACATTGGCGCAAGAGCACTTGCCGGCAAAGCATTCCGGCAAGGTTTCTTTTGGCTGACAGCCCTCCAGGATGCAACTGCACATGTAACCAAGTGTGAAGCGTGCCAGTTCCATTCCAAGCAGATACACCAGCCAGCTCAATCTCTCCAGATGATCCCTTTATCATGGCCATTTTCGGTCTGGGGGCTCGACATCCTCGGCCCCTTTCCTCGAGCTGTCGGGGGCTTTGAGTACTTGTACGTTGCAATCGACAAGTTCACAAAGTGGCCAGAAGTGGAAGCTGTGAGGAAGGTGACAGCACAGTCAGCAGTCAAGTTCTTCAGGTCGATTGTTTGCCACTTCGGGATCCCTAACAGGATCATCACCGACAACGGCACGCAATTCACGAGCCGCACCTTCATGCAGTACGTCCAAGATCTTGGCGCCAAGGTCTGCTTCGCTTCTGTTGCTCATCCGAGAAGTAACGGTCAAGCGGAGAGGGCGAATGCTGAAGTGCTGCGCGGGCTCAAGACCAAGACTTTCGACAGGCTGCGCAAGTGCGGAAAGAACTGGATTGAGGAGCTGCCGGTGGTTCTTTGGTCGATCAGGACGACACCAAATCGAGCCACTGGCCAGACACCTTTCACTCTAGTCTATGGAGCAGAGGCAGTTCTCCCCACGGAACTCGTATACGGGTCACCTCGAGTGCTCGCTTATGATGAGCTTGAGCAAGAGCAGCTGCGACAAGATGATGCGCTGCTCCTTGAGGAGGACCGTCTTCAGGCCGCTATACGAGCTGCTCGATACCAGCAAGCTTTGCACCGCTACCATAGCCGCAAAGTTAATGCCAGAAGTCTCGAGGAAGGCGACCTTGTTCTTCGGCGCGTTCAGTCCGCCAAGAATTCCAACAAGTTGACGCCGAAGTGGGAAGGCCCTTACCGGGTGAAACGAGTCACTAGGCCTGGCGTTGTCCGCCTTGAGACCGAAGATGGCATTCCGGTGAGCAACTCCTGGAACATTGAGCATCTTCGTAAGTTTTACCCGTAGGGCGCGGTTGCCGGAACCTATTCCGGCAACCACCTTTTGTACAAGTCTTGCCGATGTTGCATGTAATCCTTTGTACGAAGCCGGGCGCAGACCCCGTGCATAAGTAAAGCTCATGTGCTCCGCACATCTTGTCAATTTCATGCTTTCTACTTTTTTGCATGTGTTATCTGACACTTTGTGCAGCGCCTATCCCCGGTAAGCAATAATGAGCCGTAAGGCTCCATATCTTTATTTTCTCTTCTTTCTTTTTCTCAAAGAAAGGAAGGTTCCCTCGCCCACAAGTTTGCCGGGGGGAAAGGAGAAGATAATGGTGTGGACCAAGCGTCGTTCGAGGAAGTTTCGCCTTACCGGGAAGCAAACGACAGAAAAGCTAAGTTGCTAAAGTTTGAGCAATCAGTTTTAAAAAATTTAAGTTATTTTCCTCGAACGACCGTGCTTTGTATGGAAAACCTGTGCGCGGAGGAACCAACTCATAGCTAGTTGCGCCCTTACTTTGTTTCGAGTCCGCTCAACAACTTAAGTGAGCTGCGACTAGTTGCGACAAGGTTTCTTGTCGGTACTGGCACCGCCAGCAGGCTGCTGACGTCCCGCACTCAGCGCTCGCGGCTAAGGTGCCTGCGCCGACAAGTTCCCTAAAAGCGTAGGGCAAAAACATACAAAGTAAGGAATCAAGTAAAGGAAATAACATAGCAATCGCTACCCAAAATAGAGTCATATTACAAGATAGCTTGTCGCAGCTCTAACAGATTGTTTTCATAACATGACCAGCAGCGACAAGAAAAAGAGAAAACGGGCGGCCTAATCTACGCGATCGCCCTCAACCCTCTTGATCCCGCTCACCTTGTCCACAATGGGTGCGACAAGGGTCTTGAGCGCTTCCAGATCAGCATCCGGCGGCAAGGTCCTGAGGACGTTGGTGAGGTTGAGGCCTGGGTTGCGGAAGGCCACCTTCACCAGCACCTTTTGAAGAGCTCCCGCGCAGATCTTGCATGACTCGTCAGCCAGCTACTTTGGGATCTTCTCCCAGAGTCGCTGGAGGGCCGTCGCCACGCCTTTGAAGAACAAGCTGAGCTTGGCGCTGGGTTGGAGGTGCTCATCGGAGGAATACCCGAGATCCTCCATCCCCAGCTGCGCCAGCTCCCTGTCGATGGCTGCGGCAACATCCACGAGACCCTCCGTCCAGTGCTCCACATTCTTCCTAAAAGTGTTCTGGGCGGCGGCAGCACTCGCCAGTAGCGCCTCGTCGGCCTTGATCTTCTCCTTCAAGGCCACCTCCTGCTCCCTGGCGCCGTCCAGCGTCTTGGTCAAAGTAGTCAGCTTCAACTCAAGATCTGCGTTGGAGTCCTTGGCGGCGCTAAGCTCCTTGCTCCTCTCGGCGAGACGACCCTGCAGCTCGCCAAGGGTGTAGGCGTCCTTCTCGCGCTCACGCTTGAGCGCAGCAAGCTCCTCGCCGCTCGCCTTGAGATCGGCCTCCAGCTGCACCACCTTCGTCTCCAGCTCCTTCTTGGCGGCCTCGGCAGCTGCGGCAGCATCCTCTGCTTCCTTGAGAGCCCCGCCGAATGTTTGCTCGCGTGCGACAAGCTCCTCCTTGTGGCTGTCAAGGTTGACCTTCCGCTGCGCCAACTCGCATTCCTGCGCAGACAGCTTCTCGGCAACAAGCCGCTGTTGCTCTTCAACTTCAGCCTTCTCGAGGAGGAAGGCTTTCCGCTCCTCGGCGAGTTGCTCCTGCTCCTCTGCCAGGGACCGGAGAGCTTCCTGGTTGAGACCCCGGAGCTCCTCCGCACGCTTCTCGATGTCCACTCCCGCCTTCGCGACAAGCGCTTCTCGGGATACCAGCTTGGCCTGTCGGGCGCGGTAGAGCGACAATAGCTTCCACAGCAGCTGCTCCTCCTCAGGCTCGCCGCTGCTACTGCTCGGCGCATCAACCAGCGTCAGCCCAGCGGAGGCGAGCACCTCTCCATCCAAGATTTCTCCTTCGACCGGCACCCTGGAGCTTGACGCCCAGGGGAGCTTGATGAAGACGCCATCACCGGCCTTCAAATAAGCACCGGGCTGGGGCTCTTCGGAGCCTGACGCTGCAGCAGCGGCGGAGGGATCGGCAGTCGGCGTAGCGCCTGGCGCTCCTGCGGCCTCAGGGACGTCAGTGCGATCGCCA
Organism: Triticum timopheevii; assembly: GCA_963921465.1. Taxonomy (NCBI): domain Eukaryota; kingdom Viridiplantae; phylum Streptophyta; class Magnoliopsida; order Poales; family Poaceae; genus Triticum; species Triticum timopheevii. The sequence goes on along the minus strand of OY997262.1, from coordinate 382,892,532 downwards.
GACCCCTCACCAGCTTCTGCGGCAGCAGCTTTGGCGGCCTCTTCGCCGACGGGATCATCAGCGCCGGCTTCTTCTTTGGTGGCAACGGCATCGTCGGTATTGCCACGCGCGTTCTCCTCGCCGGCGACCTCGGTTTCCATCGGATCCGTGGTAGGTCGATCTGACGACCGGAAAAGGGAGAAAAGTCAAGCAAATATTCAAAAAGAACATTCAGATGAAGAAGAACCCAAGGAAAGTTTTCAAGCAAGAGGATTACCTGTACTAGGATCTACAGTCGTGGTCTCCGCCGCCGGGGGGTCGCTGGTGCTGTCCCTTGCTGGAGACTTCTCCCTTACCGGAAAATTCTCCCTTGCCGGAGAACGCTCCCTTGCCGGGGAATCCTCCCTTGGCGGTGTAGTCGAAGCAGATGGCATGTCGGGAGCGGCTTCCGGGCACTCCTGGTGAGGTTGTTCTGCTCCTACACAAACCAATAGTCAGATGTTAGCAAAGAAAGAGCACCCATGCGCACCTAACAGCAGGAAATAAACCATATACTTACGCTGGGGGCTGCGCTGGGGGCTGCTTTGGGGAATAGTTGCCGGGTTCGGCAAGGTGGTCTCGGACACGTCCCCTACTGTCGCGGTGGGTTCGTCCTCGATGACAATCACCGGGACCTTGGCTCTCTTCGCCGCTCTCTGGGCCAGAGTCCTAAAAAGGAATGGGTTCGGAGTAAAGCAAATCAGATACAAGACAAAACAGCAAGAATTGAAGAACTACAAGTACAGCAAAGAATCTTACTCTTCTTCTTCCTCGTCAGAGCTGAGCGCGGAGAGGTTGAAGTCCGGCCCACCTTCGGTGCGACGAGGCGGAGGAGTAGGTTCCCTTAGCCGCTTGGCAGGAGCAGAAGCGGTGGTCCGGGAGGACCCCGCTCCAGTTGCTGCAGCGGCGTGGGGTGCTCCCGCGGCAACAGTGCTTGCCGCAGTAGAGCGTGTCGCGCGGCGCAGCGGCTGTTGACTCGTCTGCCGCCCCGCTACGTCCCCGGCCTTGCGGAGACGCCTTCTTGGTGGAGCTGGGGGCTCCGCTTGCGGCGAGCTGTCTGAAGGTGGGGAAGAGGAGGAGTCGATCTTCAATGAGTCGCTCGCGCCCTCGGCGGGCTCGCTCGACTCAGCTTCAGGCCCGACAAACTCTCCCTCACCGGCAAGCTCCTCTCGCTCGGCAAGGCTTGCCGCCTCTGCTGCCTCTGCCTCCTCCACGGTGAATCCAAACTCACCCGAGGCAGCGGCTGCTGCCGCCTCTTCCGGCCTAGTGGCGATGCGCTGCATCTCCGCATCGGTGGTGTCGCGGGTAAGGCTCTTCTGTTCATCGGAGCGGACCGGCACTTCTACCAAGCCGTCAAAGAACTCCTGCACGACGTCGTCTGCAGGCTCTTGCCAAGTTGGGACAATTCCATCCGAATCGCACAGCGGCATCATTGCACGGATGCGGTCGAGCGAGGAGTTGTTGCACAGTGGAACAACACCCTTCGGCAACCTGAACGCTCCGGGATGTTGAGGGTCGTGCTTGAACAGTTCCAGGAGCATTGCGTCTAGTTCCAGGATAGTGAAATTGAAGTTGAGGCCCGGGCGCAGCCTCATGATATCCGCCGCATTCTGGAACTCCCAGGCGGGTCTCCTCCTCTCCTGCAGGGGGGCGATGCAGCGGCGGAGAAAATCTGCGCCAACGGCGCCTACAGTGAGCCCGACAAGCCTGAGGCATAGGATCCGGGTGACGGCAATCTTCAGCCTATCGTCTTCCGGGGCCACGTTGCTCCAATCGTTGCCGCGCGCTACTGGGGCTTGGCACTGGGCAGTAAATGGTTGCGGGTTCTCCTCGACAATCCAGCACCAGTCTGCTCTCCATTCATCCCACTTGCTGCGAAGCTCTCCCTCCAGATAAGCTTCCTTCTTGCCAGTTCTCGAGATCCAGGAAATTCCGCCGGATAAAGGCTCCCCTCTCTCAACTCGGGGCATAAAGAAGTGGCGAAAAAGAGCTACATTTGGATAGACTCCGACAAAGTTTTCGCAGAGATGTGCGAAAACTGCCATGGTCAGAACAGCATTGGGGGTGAAGTCAAGGAGGCGGAACCCGTAGGTGTTCATAATTTCGCAGAAAAACTCAGAGAAAGGCGGGCAGAGCCTGCAGTAGAAGAACAACGCGAAGAAGGGATATCCATTCGGAGCCAGTTCCGAAGCGGCAGCTGAGAGTACCTTCGTGCGCGGATGTGCTCGCGTCTCCGTCGACCAGAAGAGGTAGTAATACTCCCTCAGTTCCTTCGCGGCGAGCTGGGGGGGAAGGTTGCCCGCTCCTTTCGCAGTGCCGCGAGCCGCTGCGCCTCGGCCGACTTCACGACCTTCCCGGCTTTCGGAGCCATGGCGGAGGTGGTGAGAGAGATCGACGGCGTTGGTGGTGCCGGTGGCAATGGGGGGCGGAGCGCTGCTCTCTTTCAGCTTTGGGAAGAAGTGGGAGCGGCGGAGGTTTTTTTGCGATTGGAATAGCAACCGGCGAGATGGGCGAACTGCCCCTGTTTCCCCTGCTTATAAAGAGGGAGGGGGCGGACGTTCCGTCTTTCCGAATAAAGAAATCACCCACGATCTCTCCCACGACGCCGCATTCGACACGTGCCGTTCGGGGAGGGCGCGGTGGATACGAAGTAAGATACGGCGTAACCCAGGCCACGCGTGCCCGTGCCCTGTTTTGGGCCTGGCCCAACAGCGCTCGGCACCGTGTGTGGCCCAGGCCTGGGGGCTCCTGTCGGTGTACTAGAGTAGGGGTACCCTAGTATCCCGAACTTGTGCACGGGCAGTCGCAGCACCCCGCGGCAAGGCTTGCCGCGTGACCGCCAAGTCCTCCGTGGTTCCTTTGGAGCCGTTCAAGAACAAAGTATTCAAGCCAATGAGACAAGGCCCCGGCAAGAGGAGCTTGCTGGGAAGGCCAACCAAGGCATCTCAAGGAACTTGCCGCGACGCGCCACGCGTCCCGGCGAGGCCCGGTGAGCGACAAGCTTCCGGACGCGACAAGACAACGACCGCGGCAAGGCGCTTGCTGCGGCAGGCTACCACTCTGTACCCGCGCTCCAGCACATCCACCAACATGTCACCCTGGGGCCTTTCCAGGCGCGTGTGGCAAGAGGCTGTGCAGCCAGCGGTGCGCGGTGGCAAGCGGCGCTGACAAGATTGCCATCGTGGCAAGCGGTGGCGTCCCTGACGGTCCCTTTCTGCACTATTTGGGCGACGCAGACGGGCATTTAATGCCTTTGTCCCCTGCCGTCAGGGTTAGGTATGATACACTGTACAGGTAGTTGTACCAACCGCAATTCCTTTTCCATTTTTACCCTTGTCTACGTTGTCACCTGTCGGTGACCCCTTTAGCATATAAAAGGAGGCCCATGCGCAACGTAGAGGGGGGTTCGAAGGCAGAAAAACACTTACGCTCGGTCTCGTTAGCAGCTAGGGTGTACTGTAGCACTCAGCGCTCCCGAGCAAGAACTCAATACACTCAGACATGCAGCAGTAGGAGTATTATCTCTCCGGAGAGCTCCGAAGCTGGGTAAACTGCTCGTGTGCTTCGCCTCGATCCGCTCTTCGTGTGATCTCCGCCCCCCGCCGAACCGAAAGGGGCTCGGTCCGCCGGTCCCATAGGTGTTCGTGGATCAGCTTCCCCGACAATTCTCAAAATCAGAGGGCATCTTATTAAAATTACCATAAGAATTATTGTAGGAATTTCCATAATTATTAGAGGAATTACTAGGGAACGGTCTAGAATTAAAGTTTCCTCTATAAGCATTGTTTCCAAAACTAATCCTACCAACAAAATTCACATCCATAGATTCATTATTATTCTCAATCAAAGTAGACAAAGGCATATCATTGGGATCAAGAGGAGTATTTCTAGTAGAAAACAACTTCATAAGTTCATCCATCTTTCCACTCAAAACATTGATTTCTTCTATAGCATGCACTTTTTTACTAGATGATCTTTCGGTGTGCCATTGAGAATAATTAGCCAGAATATCATCAAGAAGTTTTGTAGCATCTCCGAACATGATTTCCATAAACGTGCCTCCCGCAGCCGAATCTAAAGGATTTCTAGAAGCAAAGTTCAAACCGGCATAAAATTTTGTATGATCATCCATAAATTCAAACCATGAGTAGGGCAATTGTGAATCATCAATTTCATTATTTCCCAAGATTGGGCAACATGCTCATGATCAAGTTGTTTAAAATTCATAATATCGTTCCTAAGAGTGATAATCTTAGTGGGAGGAAAATACTAGAGATAAAAGCATCTTTGCACTTGTTCCAAGAATCAATACTATTTTTAGGCAAAGGCAAAAACCAAACTTTAGCATGATCTCTAAGCAAAAACGGAAATAACTTTAATTTAACAATATCATTATCCGTATCTTTCTTATTTTGCATATCACACAAATCAACAAAGTTGTTTAGATGAGTAGTGGCATCTTCACTAGGAAGGCCGGCAAATTGATCTTTCATAACAAGATTCAGCAAAGCAGTATTGATTTCACAAGACTCAACGTCATTAAGAGGAGCAATCGGAGTACTAAGGAAATCATTATTATTGGTATTCGAGAAATCACACAATTTGGTATTATCTTGTGCCATGGCAACAAGTAATCCAAGCAAACAGAAAGAGGCAAGCGAAAAAGAGAAAGGAAGATCGGGAAAGAGAGGGAAAATAAAACGGCAAGGGTGAAGTGGGGGAGAGGAAAACGAGAGGCAAATGGAAAATAATCTAAATGCAAGGGAGATGAGTTTGTGATGGGTACTTGGTATGTCTTGACTTGAGCGAAGACCTCCCTGGCAATGGCGCCAGAACTCCTTCTTGCTACGTCTTGAGCTTGCGTTGGTTTTCCTTGAAGAGGAAAGGGTGATGCAGCAATAGTAGCATAAGTATTTCCCTCAGTTTTTGAGAACCAAGGTATCAATCTAGTAGGAGGCTCCTCAAAAGTCCCACGCACCTACACAAACAAACAAAGAACTCGCAACCAACGCAATAAAGGGGTTGTCAATCCCTTCACGGCCACTTGCAAAAGTGAGATCTGATAGACATAGTATGATAAGATAAATATATTTTGGCATTTTATAATATAGATGCAAAAAGTAAAGATGAAAATAAAAGTAGATTGAAAACTTATATGATAAAATATAGACCTGGGGGCCATAGGTTTCACTAGAGGCTTCTCTCAAGATAGCATAAGTATTACGGTGGGTGAACAAATTACTGTCGAGCAATTGATAGAAAAGCGAATAATTATGAGATTATCTAGGCATGATCATGTATATAGGCATCACGTCCGCGACAAGTAGACCGACTCCTGCCTGCATCTACTACTATTACTCCACACATCGACCGCTATCCAACATGCATCTAGAGTATTAAGTTCATAAGAACAGAGTAACGCATTAAGAAAGATCACATGATGTAGAGGGATAAACTCATGCAATATGATATAAACCCCATCTTTTTATTCTCAATGGCAACAATACAATACGTGCCTTGCAACCCTTTGTGTCACTGGGTAAGGACACCGCAAAATTGAACCCAAAGCTAAGCACTTCTCCCATGGCAAGAAAGATCAATCTAGTAGGCCAAACCAAACTAATAATTCGAAGAGACTTGCAAAGATAACTCAATCATACATAAAAGAATTCAGAGAAGATTCAAATATTTCTCATAGATAACTTGATCATAAACCCACAATTCATCGGATCTCGACAACCACACCGCAAAAAGAGTTTACATCGAATAGATCTCCACAAGAGAGGGGGAGAACATTGTATTGAGATCCAAAAAGAGAGAAGAAGCCATCTAGCTAATAAATATGGACCCGAAGGTCTGTGGTAAACTACTCACAACTCATCGGAGGGGCTATGGTGTTGATGCAGAAGCCCTCCGTGGTCGATTCCCCCTCCGGTGGAGCGTCCGCGAAGGCTCCAAGATGGGATCTCGCGGATACAGAAGGTTACAGCGGTGGAAATTGTGTTTCGATGGCTCCCTGGATGTTTTCGGGGTATGTAGGTATATATAGGAGGAAGAAGTACGTCGGTGGCCACTCGTGGGGCCTAGGAGACAGGGGGCACACCCAGGAGGGGTGGGCGCGCCCTCCTATCTCCTGGCCGCCTTGTTTGCTTCTTGACTTGCACTCCAAGTTCTCTGGATCACGTTCGTTCCAAAAATCACGCTCACGAAGGTTTCATTCCGTTTGGACTCTGTTTGATATTCCTTTTCTTCGAAATACAGAAATAGGCAAAAAAAACAGCAATACGGTTGGGCCTCCGGTTAGTAGGTTAGTCCCAAAAAATGATATAATTGTGTAAAATAAAGCCCATAAACATCCAAAAGGGGTAATATAACAGCATGGAACAATCAAAAATTATAGATACGTTGGAGACGTATCACATCACTACATGGCAATTCTTATGCAAGGGGTCTACCGCATAGAAAATCTGGGTAGCATCGCTGGCAAGAATGAACGGGTCCACGTGATATGCTATCTTTGTCCTGTTAACACAGGTCTTCCTATAATCATCAACGTTTATCTAACTAAGAGGGATCCATGTGCACTTGAATAATGCCACCTTAACTTTCACATAGCTAAGCTCCCAAATCTCTTTGATGGTTCCACAGTATACCCTTTTATCAGCTTCATCTACAGTCATGCATTCTATTCGAACAGAGCTGTTCTGATATGAGGTCTTCTCATCACGTTCCTTAGTGTAGAACGTGTAGCCATTTATGTCATATGCTTGGTACGTTAACACCATAGGTGATGGCTTTTGTGTCAACCACGTAGCAATGTCATCCATGGATCCTTGTGCCAAATGATTCTTCAGCCATTCAGCGTAGTTCTTAGTGTGCTCCTTCATCTTCGCATCTAATGGATACACCATTGGTAAGAAGCTTTGGCATATCTTCGCCAAGTGTTATTCGGCATAAGCGCTGAGAACTGGGCTGTTAAACAGTACCGTCGAATGGGATTTCTCTGTCAATTCTCCGGGTGCAGCCACCACAAAAAAATACACTTCCATGATGATACGTGTTTGTCACAGTAGGTCGCATTTTTTGTCATGCATGTACATCCATGATGATTTTATGACAGAATCAAGATAGTCATACCTGTGCTGTCGTAGAAATGTTCCATGACATTACCAAAATTATCATCACGGAAGTGTCCACTTCCATGACAATAAATCGCGCATCACAGAAGTGCTTTCGTCAAGGGTGACCGACACGTGGCATCCACCGTAATGGAACACCGTTAAGCTATCGGGTCCGGTTTTGGATCCAATAACCCGTTAACAGCCCAGACCAATGGGGATTTTCCACGTGTAAAATAATCATTGGCCGCAGGAAACACGTGTTGCCTCACCGTTGGGACAGATGTCATCCACTCATTGGACAAGAGGCGCCTATGATAGGTCGACACATGGCACGGCCCAACAGTGGCCCATTCCGGTGAAAAAGGTCGGCCCAATAAAAATTAGCAGGCCGACCCATATAAGGCCTACTTGTGTCAGGTCAATTTAAGCCCATGGCCCATACGAGATGTGCCAATTCGGCCCGTCAATGGCCCGTTAAAGAGTTGACACCATTGCAACCCATCGTTAGTTCGAGCCCGTTAACAGCCCGCTATATATTTGGGCTCAATATCGGCCTGATGAGATTTCGGCCTGTTAACGGCCCATTTAATGGATGGGCCAATTTTCAAGATGTACATCTTTCGGCCTTTTAGCGACCCATTTAAATATTGGGCTAATTTCCGGCCCTGTGTGTCTTTCAGCCTGTTGATGGCCCATAAATCTGATGGGCCATTTGTTGTTGGACCTGAGTTTCGGCCTTTTAGCGGCCCATTTAAGTGTTGGGCCAATTTCTGGCCCGGTGTCACTTTCAGCCTGTTGACGTCCCATAAATCAGTTGGGCCATTTGTATTCGGACCTGAATTTTGGCCTTTTAGCGACCCATTTAAGTGTTGGGCCAATTCCCGGCCCTGTGTGCTTTTCGGCCTGTTAACAGACCATAAATGAGTTGGGCCATTTGTAGTCGGACCTTAGTTTTGGCCTTTTAACGGCCCATGCCCTTCATGGTCCAATACCAGCCCGGTTTCTCTTTTGGCCTGCTAAAGGCCCACAACACAATGGGCCATTTACAATACGACCTGACTTTCGGCCTCTTAGCGGCCCATGGTCTTCATGGTCCAGTACAAGCCCACTGTCTCTTTCGGCCTGCTAAAGTCCTACAGTATAGTTGGGCCATATGTAGCCCAAACTTAGTAACGGCCTGTTAACGGCCCGTGAAATAAATTGGGGCCACCTATTGCCCGCTTCGATGTTGGCCTATTAACGACCCGGGAGGTAAGAGAGCCGACCATTAACTTTCGGCCTAGTAACGGCCCACTAACTTAATGGGCCCACTAAAGTTCATACATGGCTTTAGGCACTAAAAAACCCACTGCAGAACAAAGTATTCAAACCCACTAATATGAGATAGTACACTCATGCAGCTCAGGATGCAAAATTACCAGGAAGTTTTCCTTACAAAAATTAACATTGTGGCCTTTAATCGTACATTTTGCTACAACTAAATTTAGATCATATAAAGGTTGGATTCACGCTGATTAACAAAATACATGCTGATGTAAAAATGTAGTGATATACAACAGGTACTTACATCTACATTGGAGCACAAAGAATTCCTGCAAGAATCTTTCCTCATAAACGATACCATTGCAGAAATTCTTCTATCTGTTAAGCTTATTTTCTAAAAGAGAGATGGGTAAGAAACATGTAGAAAAAATGATTAGCATGCTATAAAATTTCATGATGCAAGGATACGCACACGCTTCTTAGAATTGAGTTGACATATTTTTGCTGGACTGGGGCGGACTAGTTCTTTGGCCATTGGAATCTGCTTATTATCAGTAGGAGTTGGGTTTCTCTGTGCTGGAGCAGTATCTATAAAAACTGGAGTTGGTTTATTATCTCCTGGCGTTTGGATCTTTTGCAAAGGCCTTGTTTGTAACCCTTCAGATTCTAACATAGTCGTCTTCCCCTTGCATGCCTTGTATAGAAGAATGGTGCTTTAATTATAAAACATGCGACAGCAGAGAGATGGAATAGGTACTGAAGAATAGAAAGGCATGACATATTGACATGTATTCCCTTCATCCGGAAAAAAATGCATGGGTCTAGGCGTATTTCAGTTCTAGATACATCCTTTTTTATCCATTTCGGCATCATGTAATCCGGACGGAGGTAGTATGGTGTAAGAGCTAGGGATACGACAGGACAACACAGTAAAAAAACACTAGTTGAATGTAAAACTATATGCTAGCGGAATACGTACAGAAATAACTAAGGCAACATACACGTGTATGATTGGGAAAATAAGATGGCATTGCAACAAAGCACTAGAACAATACTTCAATGTAAAAAAACATGGTATGGCATACAGATGAAGTACATACTGATGAATAACAATGCATACGATATTCAGAAGCATGATGTCCAAATTAAGCAGATGGCATTGCGATAGAGTAGAATGACAGTACTTAAATTTGAAAACATGTTATCATGAATGGAATAGGTACTGAAAAACAAGAAGGCATGACATATTACATGCATGATCAGCATGCTAAGCACATGGCATTGCAACAGAGTAGATACACTCCAAGACATTATATGCATGTTGTACCCATATCACAGGCCAAGTTAGAGCAAGGACCTTGTGGGGTGAAGAGGATTCATCATCTTTCTGCAAGTCTTCTGAAGAACTGCCTTTACATGTTCCATCATATTGGGTATCATTGAAATCAAGTTTATTGGCCTTTACATTGCTCCGTGAGGTTCTTGTGGATATATCAGTGTGTGCAATTATATCTGACATGCATGGAAGACAACTAGTAGTTAGATTTATGTAATGAGTGCCTGTAGGAGATGACATAAATAGTAGGACTAGGGTTAACTAGCAGCAACAGGTCTCATAAACTAAAGGGAGAACACAGATGAAAGCTACAGAATATGTATTGTTTTTACTCGAGATTAACTAGATGGCACACAAAAGTATTAAAGAACAACATAGGTAATACTAGAAGTGGTATAATACTATAATCACCAGCTTGTGGGATAGCATTGGCTAATGGATGATAACTATGGAACAACGTTACCTAAAGAACAAGTATCTTAGCTGAACTATGGAACAGCGTGAACTCCTGAACAAGACCCGTAAGAGATCAACATCAATATACAGTGAAATGTGATGATCTATTTTCCATGCTTAGATGAATAACAAAGCCATAAATGTTGCACACAAGTAAGACGAGGGTACAACCTATTTGACTGCCATCCATAGGAGTGAGCATCATGTGTTGACTTGTCGATGGCCCTGTAGTTGTTGTGGCTGTCCATGTCGGGCACGCGCATTCGATGCAGGGAACTGTTGAGTGGGGATTATAGCTCCCTTCGGGTGTATGCTTCCCTTGTTGGAGCAGCCGCGGTGAGTCGAAAGACGGTGTGTCTGAAGATGCAGATAACACATAATGTTAAGAACGACATATCTCTTTGATCTGAAGAAATACACTAAGAGATCAACATCAAGGTACGAGAGTGGTCACACGCCTGTTGACTGAAGACTAAATTGGGGACACATGATTTTATTTTATTTTGGTACTGTCCGATCTACGCCGGACGGCTTGATGGCTGTCTAGTGCCTCCCGGCTGACACTGTTTAGAATCTTCCCCGAAGAGCCAGCGACCAACGACAGAGCATCCTGCCTCCGCCGTCCGTGGCCCCGGCCAAAACCCTGCTGTCGGTGTCAAAACCGGCGGATCTCGGGTAGGGGGTCCCGAACTGTGCGTCTAGGCGGATGGTAACAAGAGACAAGGGACACGATGTTTTTACCCAGGTTCGGGCTCTCTCGATGGAGGTAAAACCCTACTCCTGCTTGATTAATATTGATGATATGGGTAGTACAAGAGTAGATCTACCACGAGATCAAAGAGGCTAAACCCTAGAAGCTAGCCAATGGTATGATTGTTGTTCGTCCTACGGACTAAAACCCTCCGGTTTATATAGACACCGGAGAGGGTTAGGGTTACACAGAGTCGGTTACAATGGTAGGAGATCTACATATCCGTATCACCAAGCTTGTCTTCCACGCCAAGGAAAGTCCCATCCGGACACGGGACGGAGTCTTCAATCTTGTATCTTCATAGTCCAGGAGTCCGGCCAACGGTGATAGTTCGGCTATCCGGACACCCCCTAATCCAGGACTCCCTCAGTAGCCCCTGAACCAGGCTTCAATGGCGACGAGTCTGGCGCGCATATTGTCTTTGGCATTGCAAGGCGGGTTCCTCCTCCGAATACTTCATAGAAGATTTTGAACACAAGGATAGTGTCCGACTCTGCAAAATAAGTTCCACATACCACCGTAGAGAGAATAATCTTTACACAAATTCAATCTGTTAGCGTATTCTGTGGCGTGACATCACACCACGGCCAAGCCTTTATTGGAATCGTTTTCACTGTCCTACCTCAACGTGTTTAGCGAGGCAGTTTCTTTGGCACGTCTTGTCAAAGCAGAGATCGTGTCCCCTTATTCTGGGATTCTCATTAATACGGGTGTGCGTAACCCAGTCGTGCCCGTTGGCACGCCTCCTCTATCGAAGGCGAGTCCCAAATGGTTACGGGGAGGGCTCTTGGTATTCAACCTCTTTATAACGAGACCAAGGCCTGCTCCTTTCTTTCAATCTCAATCGAATCCGCCCCTTGCCTCGAGTTCCAACACCCAAAGCTCTAGATTCAAGCGCTTCGGACCTCCGAGGATGTCCGGCTCCGACCTGCAAGGCCGATGGATGCCTTCCTCCGTCATGGAAGAAGACGTGCTAAAGCTGAGAGATGCCTGGTACCTAAGCGGTGAAATTTCGCCCAGGCTGCCTGCCAAAGGGCAGGTTATTTCCACTCCCAAGCCTGGTGAGAGCGTGGTGTTCATGTCTCACTTCCTTTGGGGGTAAGGCTTCCCGATGGTCCCCTTCGTGAGGGGGCTCATGTTTTATTATGGGCTAGAATTTCTTGACTTGGATCCGGAGTCCATCCTCCACATCTCATCGTTCATTGTCGTATGTGAAGCCTAACTCCGCATTACCCCTCACTTCGGGTTGTGGCTCAAAACCTTCAAAGTGGAACCGAAGATGATCAGGGGGCAGCAGGCAGAGTACGGAGGGGCTGTTATAAGCAAGAATGTTGACGCTCCATGGCCCGAGGGCTCTTTTGAAGAGGAGCTCAGACTATGGCAACAAGAGTGGTTTTATATCACCGCTCCAAGGGGCACCAAATGGGTGGCGCCACCTGCCTTTCACTCGGGTCCTCCACCACGGCTGGCGTCATGGGTCAACAAAGGGTTCGACTGGGGGCCGTCCAAGGATGTGCCCTTGTTGCAGGGCCGTATTCGAGACCTCCTAGAGAGAGATCAATCTGGTCGTAGTAGCGCAGGTCATGCTGATTCGTCGCACCCTGCCCTGCAAACGTCGCCCCCTCCGCCTGTGGGAGTTCAATCCGGAGGGACCATGAGCTCTCCAACATTTTATGGGCGTAACGCCCGTGGAGATGTACCAACTATTCTTCGGATCACGAGCAATGTGTCCGGAATTGACCGAGGATGCATGTCTAAGCTGCAATCGCCCGGATACTCAAGTAAGTAGTCCTGTTCCCGGACATGCTATCCGTATATCTATCATAAACTTGCCTTTAAAAGAGCTGTCCTTTGAACAGGAGTGGATAGCGAAAGCAAAACTGATCCGGTGTCCGACCCCTCCCTGAGACCACGCCGGATCCTGTGTTAACCAGGATGCTAGAGGCTGCGCCTTTTGAAGAAGGCGAAGGGGGCAACAAGGGAGCTACTGCCTCCGCGAAGGAGATTATCAAGTAGAGAGGGATCGAGAATCCCTCCCTCCAAGGGGAGAAGAGGACCGCTTTTGAAGATCCGGAGACCAAGGCCTCGAAGCGGGGGAAGAAATCCTCGCCAGAGGGTCCTGCACCAGGAGATGCCCCGGCCGCGCTATTTCCCCAAGGAGATCAGCCCTCCAGCGAGCCGTAAGTAAAGAGGGGCATTTTCTTAAAATGAGAGACATCCCTATTTTATTTCTGAAGATAACCGAAATTTTTCCTTGTAGTTCGGACCTCAGCCCTTCTCAGCAGAGCTCGTCTTCAGGGGATCTCGATCCGGAGATGATGGAGAGTGAAACGCCTCCACCTGCCGTACCGTCATGTGAGGCGGATGACCCTGAGGTGTCGTCACGGAGGGTTTCTCCGAATCCGGCGGGGCTCGAAGGCAGTCGTATGTCCCCTCAAAGCCCTCCACGTCCGGCCTTCAAAAAAGTCCATCGGACGAGTCCGGCACCGACTGGTGTACGGTCGGAAGAGCTGAAAGATCTGCTCGGGCGAGCGTCTATCTCGGAAGATCACCGTGCGCTGATGGGTACGGTGATTGAAAGGATTTCATCCGCTGAAAGCAGATTGCATGAAGCCGTCATAAGTTTACTGACGGGTTCTGAGGTACGCAAAATGATGTACCTTCTAACAGTTTGGCATATAGAATGCGCCCTGTATAGATAGTAGCCCCTGAGACTCGGTGTGTTGTCAAAAATGACAGCGTGCTGAGGATCATAATCCCAGGTATAATATGCGCTCTTCCTATGTAGGTGGTGAAGCGTCCGGTGGCAAGCCGGACTGATGAATTTGCCAAACTAAAGCGGCAACTTGACGTGGCGGATTCTGACATTGCGCTTGTCAATAAGCGGCTTGACGAGTCACAAGGTATGCAGCTTCTCCGCGGACACCCGGTAAGGTAGCTTAATGTATGTGCCTTACAACTTGTATGCTTGATGCAGATGGTGCCGCTGCCATGGAGAACCTTCAGGCGGAACTCGCCCGAGCCAAGGAGCAAGCCCGAAAAAGTGATGCGGCTGCCTTAAAAGCGGCCGAAGAGCTGAAAGCCGAACAGGCTACTCACTATCGAAGCAAGAAAGAAATGGCCGAGATGGCCATAAAGTTGATGAATGCTACCGACCGTTGCGAGCTTCTTGAAAAAGAAGGTCGAGCGGAACAAGAGGACCTGAAAAAGGCCGCTACTGAGGCCAAGGATGCTCGCTCTGCAATGAGAGCTATGAAAGAGGAGCTACGTCAGGCCGAAGATATTGTGGCTGGAAAGCCTTTTCTGCTGCGGAGGAAATTCACGGATCCCAAGTATGCTCAGTTGGGCCAGCTATGGGGTGCGGAGGATGCTTATCTGGATTTGGCGGCGAGTGCCGCGGACGCGGCCGAACACTTCCGAGGCCAAAAGGATCACGGAATGGAAGAGCTTTTTTGGTCGCAGTTCCATAGTCCAGAGCGTTCGCTTCCATTGACCGATCGTTTGGCCGAATGGGCTGAGCTGAATAGGTTGTCCGGACTTGCCATGAAGTCTGTCGTGACTCATTTGTGGCCAAAGAGGCCCAAGCCAAAGAGTTATTTTGGCTTGGGGCAGCAGTTCCTTGTTGCGGTGCCGCATATTAGTGCAATGAAGCGGTCAACATGCATAGAGGGTGCGCGGATGGCTCTTGCCTGTGTCAATACATACTGGGCGGAGATGAAGGCCACCGACGTTGCATCCCAGGATTCGGACAGAAGCCGAGTACCTGCCAAGCACTATTTTGAGGAAGTCCTGCAGGGCGCTCATTTAATAGAGACGCAGTGCTCGAAGGATATTATGTTCAAATGACATGTATGATTTGTGAAACAATGTTTCAATATAATATAAGGGCTTTTTATACTTGTGCGTTCAAGTATTGAAGTACCTCCTGTGCGGCCGTTAATGTATATGTGTATATAACCTGAAAGATGGCAGTCCTTGGCTTCAGCCCCCACGCACATAGTGCGGGGGTGTTTGCAAAAAAAGCGCATTTTCACACTTAATCCAACGTCTTAGTCCTGTAAAGGAGGTGATAGCGTAGCAAACTAGGCAACCGGACTATAATGCTTTATCACTTTCACTTAGCCATAGGAGTTCGATGGTGGGGCTACTATATAGCCCCTAGGGGCACCGCGCTCTCCCAAATTTGGGGCGCGTATGTGCCTGACCGGGAAATGGTCCTTCGTTAATGCAGAGGAATTCTAAACATTCCGGTGGGTCATCGAGTGGTTGACCAATCTCACGCTATATCATGACAGTCAGTTTTCGGCTTTCTCTACTGAGGTGCTCGCCAGGCCGAACCGGGGCACAATCGTAGTAGTTCTCCTGGTGCCGCATTAGCCGATAGAACGGACGGCACCTCCATGTTCAACACACATGCAACCTGGTGACTTCTCCCATGCCTTGATCCAGCAAGGAGAGAGGGAGAGGTTGGGAAGACTCCGTCCAGCAGCAGCACGACGGTGTGGTGGTGGTGGAGGAGCGTGGCACTCCAGCAGGGCTTCGCCAAGAACCGCAAGAGACGAGGAGGGAGAGAGGTAGGGTTGCGCCAAGAGAGAGAAAAACTCATGTGTTTGCTGCCCTCAATACCTCAAGTATATATAGGGGAAGGGGAGGGGCTGTGCCCCCATCTAGGGTTCCCTCCCAAGGGGTGGCGGCAACCCCAAAAACCCATCTAGGGTGCGGCCAAGGGGGGGGGGGGGGAAGAGGGGAAACTTGCCCCCCAAGCAAGGTGGAGGCGCCCCCTCCCCAAACCCTAGGTGCCTTGGGCCCTGGTGGGGGGCCGCATCAGCCCACCTGGGGCTGGTCCCCTCCCACACTTGGCCCATGCAGCCCTCTGGGGCTGGTGGCCCCACCTGGTGGACCCCCGGGACCCTCCCGGTGGTCCCGGTACGTTACCGATAGCACCAGAAACTTTTCCGCTGACCAAAACAGGACTTCCCATATATAAATCTTTACCTCCGGATCATTCCGAAACTCCTCGTGACGTCCGGGATCTCATCTGGGACTATGAACAACATTCAGTAACCACGTACATCTATTCCCTATAACCCTAGCGTCATCGAACCTTAAGTGTGTAGACCCTACGGGTTCGGGAGACACGTAGACATGACCGAGACAACTCTCCGGCCAATAACCAACAGCGGGATCTGGATACCCATGTTGGCTCCTACATGTTCCACGATGATCTCATCGGATGAACCACGATGTCGAGGATTCAATCAATCCCATATTCAATTCCCTTTGTCTAGCGGTATAGTACTTGCCCGAGATTCGATCGTCGGTATCCCGATACCATGTTCAATCTCGTTACCGGCAAGTCTCTTTACTCGTTCCGTAACACATCATCCCGTGATCAACCCCTTGGTCACATTGTGCACATTATGATGATGTCTTACCGAGTGGGCCCAGAGATACCTCTCCGTCACATGGAGTGACAAATCCCAGTCTCGATTCGTGCCAACCCAACAGACACTTTCGGAGATACCCGTAGTGCACCTTTATAGCCAACCAGTTACGTTGTGATGTTTGGTACACCCAAAGCATTCCTATGGTATCCGGGAGTTGCACAATCTCATGGTTAAGGAAATGATACTTGACATTAGAAAAGCTTTAGCATACGAACTACATGATCTTTGTGCTAGGCTTAGGATTGGGTCTTGCCCATCACATCATTCTCCTAATGATGTGTCCCGTTATCAATGACATCCAATGTCCATGGTCAGGAAACTATAACCATCTATTGATCAACGAGCTAGTCAACTAGAGGCTTACTAGGGACATGGTGTTGTCTATGTACCCACACATGTATCTGAGTTTCCTATCAACACAATTATAGCATGGATAATAAACGATTATCATGAACAAAGAAATATAATAATAGTAACTGATTTATTATTGCCTCTAAGGCATATTTCCAACAGTCTCCCACTTGCACTAGAGTCAACAATCTAGTTCACATTGCCATGTGATTAACACTCACAGGTCACATCGCCATGTGACCAATATCCAAAGAGTTTACTAGTGTCACTAAACTAGTTCACATCATCATGTGATTAAGACTCACTGAGTTCTGGGGTTTGATCATGTTTTGCTTGTGAGAGAGGTTTTAGTCAACGGGTCTGCAACATTCAGATCTGTATGTACTTCACAAATCTCTAGGTCATATTGTAAATGTTGCTTCCACGCTCCACTTGGAGCCATTCCAAATGGTTGCTCCACTATACGTATCCGGTTTGCTACAAAGAGTCATTCGGATTGGTGTTAAAGCTTGCATCGACGCAACTCTTTACGTCGAACTCTTTATCACCTCCATAACCAAGAAACATATCCTTATTCCTCTAAGGATATTTTTGACCACTATCTGGTGATACACTCCTTGATCACCTTTGTACCCTCTTGCCAGGTATGTAGCAAGGCACACATTAGGTGCGGTACAGAGCATAGCATACTGTAGAGCCTACGTCTAAAGCATAGGGGACGACCTTCGTCCTTTCTCTCTTTTCTTCTGCCGTGGTCGAGCTTTAAGTCTTAACTTCATACCTTACATCTCAGGCAAGAACTCCTTCTTTTACTGATCCATCTTGAACACCTTCAAGATCATGTCAAGGTATATGCTCATTTGAAAGTACCATTAAGCGGTTTTTGATCTATCCTTATAGATCTTGATGCTCAATGTTCAAGTAGCTTAATCCAGGTTTTCCCTTGAAAAACACTTTTCAAATAACCTTATATGCTTTCCAGAAACTCTACATCATTTCTGATCAACAATATGTCAACAACATATACTCATCAGAAATTCTATAGTGCTCCCACTCACTACTTTGGAAATACAAGTTTCTCATAAACTTTGTATAAACCCAAAATCTTTGATCATCTTATCAAAGTGTATATTCCAACTCCGAGATGCTTACTCCAGTCCATGGAAGGATCGCTGGAGCTAGCATACCTTTTAGCATCCTTAGGATCGACAAAACCCCTTTCTGATTGTATCACATACAACCTTTCCTTAAGAAAACTGGTCAGGAAACTCGTTTTGACATCCATCTACCAGATTTCATAAATGCAGCTAATGCTAACATGATTCCGACGAACTTAAGCATCGCTACGGATGAGAAAATCTCATCATAGTCAACTCCTTGAACATGTGAAAAACTCTTCGCCACAAGTCGAGCTTCATAGACAGTGACATTACCGTCCACGTCCGTCTTCTTCTTAAAGATCCATTTATCTCAATGGCTTGCCGATCATCGGGCAAGTCCACCAAAGACCATGCTTTGTTCTAATACATGGATCCTATCTCGGATTTCATGGCTTCTAACCATTTGTCGGAATATGGGCCCACCATTGCTTCTCCATAGCTCGTAGGTTCATTGTTGTCTAGCAACATGACCTTCAAGACAGGATTACTGTACCACTCTGAAGTAGTACGCATCCTTGTCACCCTACAAGGTACGCTAGTGACTTGATCCGAAACTTCATGATCACTATCATAAGCTTCTACTTCAATTGGTGTAGGCGCCACAGGAACAACTTCATGTGCCCTGCTACACACTAGTTGAAGTGACGGTTCAATAACCTCATCAAGTCTCCACCATCCTCCCACTCAATTCTTTCGAGACAAACTTTTCCTCGAGAAAGGACCCGATTCAAGAAACAATCCCTATTGCTTTCAGATCTGAATTAGGAGGTATACCCAACTGTTTTGGGTGTCCTATGGAGATGCATTTTATCCGCTTTGGGTTCGAGCTTATCAACCTAAAACTTTTCACATAAGCATCACAGCCCCAAACTTTTAAGAAACGACAACTTAGGTTTCTCCAAACCATAGTTCAAATGGTGTCGTCTCAACAGAATTACGTGGTGCCCTATTAAAGTGAGTGTGGTTGTCTCTAATGCCTAACCCATGAACGATAGTGGTAATTCGATAAGAGACACCATGGTACGCATCATATCCAATAGGGTGCAACTATGATGTTCGGACACACCATCACACTATGGTGTTCCAGGCGGTATTAATTGTGAAACAATTTCCACAATGTCTTAATTGCGTGCCAAAGCTCGTAACTCAGATACTCATCTGTACGATCATATCATAGACATTTTATCCTCTTGTCATGATGATCTTCAACTTCACTCTGAAATTACTTGAACCATTCAATAATTCAGACTTGTGTTTCATCAAGTAAATATACTCAGTATCTACTGAAATCATCCGTGAAGTAAGAACATAACGATATCCACTGCGTGCCTCAGCACTCATTGGACTGCACACACCAAAATGTATTACTTCCAACAAGTTGCTTTCTTGTTCCATCTTACTGAAAACGAGGCTTTTCAGTCATCTTGCCCATGTGGTATGATTTGCATGTCTCAAGTGATTCAAAATCAAGTGAGTCCAAACGATCCATCTGCATGGAGTTTCTTCACGCGTACATACCAATAGACATGGTTCGCATGTCTCAAACCTTTTCAAAAACCGAGTGAGTCCAAAGATCCATCAACACGGAGCTTCTTCATGCGTTTTATACCAATATGACTTACATGGCAGTGCCACAAGTAGGTGGTACTATCATTACTATCTTATATCTTTTGGCATGAACATGTGTATCACTACGATCGAGATTCAATAAACCATTCGTTTTAGGTGCAAGACCATTGAAGGTATTATTCAAATAAACAGAGTAACCATTATTCTCCTTAAATGAATAACCGTATTGCGATAGACATAATCCAATCATGTTTATTCTCAACGCAAACACCAAATAACAATTATTTAGGTTTAACACCAATCTCGATGGTAGAGAGAGCGTGCAATGCTTGATCACATCAATCTTGGAAACACTTCCAACACATATCGTCAGCTCACCTTTAGCTAGTCTCTGTTTATTCCGTAGCTTTTATTTCGAGTTACTAACACTTAGCAACTGAACCGGTATCTAATACCTTGGTGCTACTAGGAGTACTAGTAAAGTACACATTAAGATAATGTATATCCAATATACTTCTATCGACCTTGCCAGCCTTCTCATCTACCAAGTATCTAGGGTAATTCTGCTCCAGTGGTTGTTCCCTTTATTATAGAAGCACTGAGTCTCGGGTTTAGGTTCAACCTTGGGTTTCTTCACTAGAGCAGCAGCTGATTTGCAGTTTCATGAAGTATCCCTTTTTGCCCTTGCCCTTCTTGAAACTAGTGGTTTCACTAACCATCAACAATTGATGCTCCTTCTTGATTTCTACTTTCGCGGTGTCAAACATGGTGAATATTTCAAGGATCATCATATCTATCCCTGATATGTTATAGTTCATCACGAAGCTCTAGTAGCTTGGTGCAATGACTTTGGAGAAACATCACTATCTCATCTGGAAGATTAACTCCCACTCGATTCAAGTGATTGTTGTACCCAGACAATCTGAGTACAAGCTCAACGATTGAGCTTTTCTCCCTTAGTTTCTAGGCTAAGAAACTCGTTGGAGGTCTCAAACCTCTTGACGTGGGCACGAGCCTGAAATCCCAATTTCAGCCCTCGAAACATCTCATATGTTCTGCGATGTTTCAAAATCATCTTCGGTGCCTTAGTTCTAAACCGTTTAATATTACTGAACTATCACATAGTTATCAAAACGTGTATGTCAAATGTTCGCAACATCCACAGACGACGTTCGAGGTTCAGCACACCGAGCGGTGCATTAAGGACATAAGCCTTCTGCGCAGCAATGAGGACAATCCTCAGTTTACGGACCCAGTCCGCATAATTGCTACTGTCAACTTTCAACTATATTTTATCTAGGAACATATCTAAATAGTAGAACTAAAGCGCGAGCTACGACATAATTTTCAAAAAACTTTTGACTATGTTCAGGATAATTAAGTTCATCTAATGAACTCCCACTCAGATAGACATCCCTCTAGTCATCTAAGTGATTACATGATCCGAGTCAACTAGGCCGTGTCCAATCATCACGTGAGACAGACTAGTCATCATTGGTGAACATCTTCATGTTGATCGTATCTACCATATGACTCATGCTCGACCTTTCGGTCTCTTGTGTTCCGAGGCCATGTCTGTACATGCTAGGCTCGTCAAGTCAACCTAAGTGTTTCGCGTGTGTCAATCTGGCTTACACCCGTTGTATGTGAACGTTAGAATCTATCACACCCGATCATCACGTGGTGCTTTGAAACAATGAACTTTCGCAACGGTGCACAGTTAGGGGGAACACTTTCTTGAAATTTTAACGAGGGATCATCTTATTTATTACCATCGTTCTAAGCAAATAAGATGCATAAACATGATAAACATCACATGCAATCAAAAAAGTGACATGATATGGCCAATATCATTTTGCTCCTTTTGATCTCCATCTTCGGGGCTCCATGATCATCATTGTCACCGGCATGACACCATGATCTCCATCATCATGATCTCCATCATCGTGTCTCCATGAAGTTGTCTCGCCAACTATTACTTCTACTACTATGGCTAACGGTTTAGCAATAAAGTAAAGTAATTACATGGCGTTGTTCAATGACACACATGTCATACAATAAATTAAGACAACCCCTATGGCTCCTTCCGGTTGTCATACTCATCGACATGCAAGTCGTGATTCCTATTACAAGAACATGATCAATCTCATACATCAAATATCATTCATCACATTCTTTTGGCCATATCACATCACATAGCATACCCTGCAAAAACAAGTTAGACGTCCTCTAATTGTTGTTTGCATGTTTTACGTGGCTACTATGGGTTTCTAGCAAGAACATTTCTTACCTACGCAAAACCACAACGCGACATGCCAATTGCTATTTACCCTTCATAAGGACCCTTTTCATCGAATCCGATCCGACTAAAGTGGGAGAGACTGGCACCCGCTAGCCACCTTATGCAACAAGTGCATGTCAGTCGGTGGAACCTGTCTCACGTAAGTGTACGTGTAAGGTCAGTTCGGGCCGCTTCATCCCACAATACTGTCGAAACAAGATTGGACTAGTAACAGTAAGCATATTGAACAAAATCAACACCCACAACAACTTGTGTTCTACTCGTGCATAGAAACTACGCATAGACCTAGCTCATGATGCCACTGTTGGGCAACATAGCAGAAATCAAAAAAATTCTACGCATCACCAAGATCAATCTATGGAGTAATCTAGCCACGAGGGGAAGGAGAGTGCATCTACACACCCTTGTAGATCGCTAAGCGGAAACGTTCAAATGAACGGGGTTGATGGAGTCGTACTCGCTGTGATCCAAATCACCGATGATCCTAGTGCCGAACGGACGGCACCTCCGCGTTCAACACACATGCAGACCGGTGACGTCTCCCATGCCTTGATCCAGTAAGGAGAGAGGGAGAGGTTGGGAAGACTCCGTCCAGCAGCAGCACGACGGTTTGGTGGTGGTGGAGGAGCGTGGCACTCTAGCAGGGCTTCGCCAAGCACCGCAAGAGACAAGGAGGGAGAGAGGTAGGGTTGCGCCAAGAGAGAGAAAAACTCATGTGTTTGCAGCCCTCAATACCTCAAGTATATATAGGGGAAGGGGAGGGGCTGCGCCCCCATCTAGGGTTCCCTCCCAAGGGGTGGCGGCAGCCCCAAAAACCCATCTAGGGTGCGGCCAAGGGGGGGAAGAAGGGAAACTTGCCCCCCGAGCAAGGTGGAGGCGCCCCCTCCCCAAACCCTAGGCGCCTTGGGCCCTGGTGGGGGGCGCACCAGCCCACCTGGGGCTGATCCCCTCCCACACTTGGCCCATGCAGCCCTCTGGGGCCGGTGGCCCCACCTGGTGGACCCCCGGGACCCTCCCGGTGGTCCCGGTACGTTACCGATAGCACCTGAAACTTTTCCGGTGACCAAAACAGGACTTCCCATATATAAATATTTACCTCCGGATCACTCCGAAACTCCTCGTGACATCCGGGATCTCATCCGGGACTCCGAACAACATTCGGTAACCACGTACATCTATTCCCTATAACCCTAGCATCATCGAACCTTAAGTGTGTAGACCCTACGGGTTCGAGAGACACGTAGACATGACCGAGACAACTCTCCGGCCAATAACCAACATCGGGATCTAGATACCCATGTTGGCTCCCACATGTTCCACGATGATCTCATCGGATGAACCACGATGTCGAGGATTCAATCAATCTCGTATTCAATTCCCTTTGTCTAGCGGTATAGTACTTGCCCGAGATTCGATCGTCGGTATCCCGATACCTTGTTCAATCTCATTAAAGGCAAGTCTCTTTACTCGTTCCATAACACATCATCCCGTGATCAACCCCTTGGTCACATTGTGCACATTATGATGATGTCTTACCGAGTGGGCCCAGAGATACCTCTCCGTCACACGGAGTGACAAATCCCAGTCTCGATTCGTGCCAACCCAACATACACTTTCGGAGATACCCGTAGTGCACCTTTATAGCCACCCAGTTACGTTGTGATGTTTGGTACACCCAAAGCATTCCTACGGTATCCAGGAGTTGCACAATCTCATGGTCTAAGGAAATGATACTTAACATTAGAAAATCTTTAGCATACGAACTACACGATCTTTGTGCTAGGCTTAGGATTGGTTCTTGTCCATCACATCATTCTCCTAATGATGTGATCCCGTTATCAACGACATCCAATGTCCATGGTCAGGAAACCGTAACCATCTATTGATCAACGAGCTAGTCAACTAGAGGCTTACTAGGGACATGGTGTTGTCTATGTACCCACACATGTATCTGAGTTTCCTATCAACACAATTATAGCATGGATAATAAACGATTATCATGAACAAAGAAATATAATAATAATAACTATTGCCTCTTGGGCATATTTCCAACATCTCACTCAATTGGAGGTACACGCAGTCCCCCCTATATGCATATGACTAGCTAATCTTAGTCTCCATCACGAACATGTGCATGGTCTATCTTGATTTCTCTCGGGACATCTTTCTATCACGCACGCACTCCCTCGATCTCCCACCCATATAGTCCCCTCACGATCTCGAGGGGATCTCTCTATCACAAACACACCCTCTCTCCATCCCCATGCGTCCATGCCATCCATGTGTCCCTATCAACCTTTTTTCCTTGTTGGCCAGACCTCTATTTGACATGTGCTACAGTGGTGTCTCTCTCCATTGCAAACAATCACACACTAGCTATCTTCGTGTATCTCCTCACCTCGCTTTTCCATCTCGGAGATGCATGCGTGATATGTTCGCATAAGAAACAAAAAAACACACTCTCTCTCTAATTTATCGTTTGTTGTCACTTTCTCTTTCACACACATACTCTTTTTGCACACTTACTCATTCTCCTTCACATGCACTTGATCTGTCTCGACTGAAGCACTCTCCTCCGTCCATAGTATATAGATTTATTGAAAAGTCAAACATCACAAAGTTTGACCATGTACGTGGAGAAAAAGAATTACATCTAGTACGACAAACATATACCATTAGATTCACCATGAGATGTAGTTTTGTATGATGTATCTTTGGTATTGTAGATATCAATAACATTTGCGTAAACCTGATCAAAGTTTCCAAAGTTTGACTTCTAAAAAATTTACATGCACTGCATTATCGAGCGGATGGAATATCTCTTTCCCCCTCTCAGCTATCTGACGCACCACTCAGCCTTATCAGGGCTCCTCAATCTCTCTCAAACTTTATTGGTCAGTTTGGTTCGTGACCTGACCCTCATGCCTTGATGGCTGGTACTGCCTTGTGTGGACGTGAGATGTAAAATATTTCTGCCTGGCCAGGCTTGTGTGGTGCTGAAGTGTTTGGTTCATGCTTGGGCCTGGCAAAGCATCAACGTCCCATCAATCAATCCATGCATCAATTATTTAATGCTAATATCCATCCATGTTGCTGCTAGCCTCGTGGCCGCACGACCAGGCACGGCCAGGCGTTCGAAATCGGTCGCTTGGGCCAGGCTACTTGCAGTGTCTGGAGTTCAGCCAGGCTAATTAAAGTGCAAGGGAACCCAGCCCAGGCGGGCTTTCTTTTTCATAGGGTAGCAACCAAACAAGCGTGCATGAAATCCAGCCACAACCCCAGGCCACGCAAAAGATGCTCAGGACGCAAGCCAAACTGGCCTTATATCTCCCTGGTTCACACATACACATGTCTCGCTCGCGCTATACATATAGACCCATCCAACACTCTCCGCCCTTGTTCTCTCTCCATGTGACACGCACCCCCTAAGTACCATAATCCCTCACTCCATCATAGGCTCTGTTTGGATCCATGGGTTAGAGTTAGTTTGGGTTAGTTTGGAGTCAACTAACCCAAAAAGATCCAAACAGGAGGGTTAGTTTGGGTTAGATGCATCTAACCCATCCAAAAAAACTAACCCATCCAAGAGGTGCTTGTTTGGGTTAGTTCTTCTCGGGACCACTAATAAACAGTTTTTCTCTCGCTCTCCCCGCAGCAGATCCCTCCCCACTTCCTCGAATCTTCTCCTCCTCTCCCTCCCTCCCTCTCGCACCGCCCATGAAGGTGCTTCGCCGTATCCGCGCTCCATCTAACCCTGCCATCCAAACACATCTTTACTTAGAGTTAGTTCAGGGTTAGTTCAGGGTTAGAATCTAACTCTAACCTCTAACTGAGCTAGAGTATCCAAACAGGGCCATAGGCGCAAGCACTCCCCCCCCCTCCTAAGTATGATTATCTCTTACTAGCCATCAGGAACACACGTATTGTCTCCTTCCATCCCTACGTCTATCTCGATATTTCTTAGGGCATCTTCTATCGCGCACACACCTTGTCACTCGATCTCCCACCCATGTAGTCCCATCACGAACTCCAGGGGGTCTCTCTATGACAAACATACACTCTCTCCTCCCCATGTCTGCATTTTCTCCATACGTCTCTCTCGACCTCTCTCCCTTGTTTGTCAGACCCCTCTTGGCCATGTGCTAGGGGTCTTGCTCTCTCGGTTACAAACAACCACACACTATCTCCTCACCTTGCCTCCGTTGTCAAAGATGCATGTGTGATATGTTTGCATAAGACACGCACGCTTTTTCTCTACTTTTATCGTGTGTTGTCCATGTCCCTTTCACACACACACACACACACACTTTTTTCACTCTCTCTCTCTCTCTCTATCTATCTATCTATCTCTCTCTCTCTCTCGTTAGGGACTCTGTCACGTCCATAAGCATATGGATGTTTTGAAAAGTCAAACCTTAGAAAAGTTTGACCAGGTATATGTGGAGAAAAACATTTACATCTGGAACGATCATTAGATTCATCACAACATGTAATTACTTCATACTATCATTTATCTTTGGTATTGTAGATATAAGTAATTTCTTTATAAACTTGGTCAAAGTCTCAAAAGTTTGACTAAAAAAAATGTTGGAACTACATTATCAAACGGAGGGAGTATCTCTTTCTCTCTCTCTCTGCTATCTCTCACGGGCCTCCCCTCTCACTCGAAATCTCTATACCGACGGTTTATACGCTCACTATGTCAGCGTATAGCTCCGTTTATTGTTTAGTTGACCGGTCAACCAATCCACATGCTGCCTTGTTAGCTCGTGTTCTGTATCTTGGTGTGCTGGCCCATGTGGCAGTGGGTGAAAATAAGTAAACTAGAGGCCCATCTGACACACGGTGAAGTAAACAAAGTTGAAACCACTTGGGGTAGCACCCCGCACGCTAGTAAATTGAGGGCGCATTGAGGACAAACTTCTTGTGCGCGAAGGATGCACTCGCGCACAATTCACCACTTCGTGGCGGCATGCACAGAAGGACACACTCACGCACACCCAGCACACAACACACACCAGCACACGTGTACACCGGCGTCGCCGCCGGTTGAGATGGACGGCGAGGCAGCCAACAAGCGGAGGCGGCTCGAGCCAGAACCGCATCCCGCAAGCCTGGACTTCAGCAGCAGCCTCCCCGATGACATGTTGCTCATCATCATCGGCCTCCTCCCCACCAAATCTGCCGTGCGGACCGCCCTGCTCTCCCGGCGATGGCGCCCCCTCTGGCGTTGTGTCCCCCTCAACCTCACTGTCGACAGCTGCCCCTGCGGCAGGGATTGCAAATGCATAGCCGCAGTCCCCAAGATCCTTTCATCGCACCCTGGGCCAGCCAGACGCCTTGACATCCGCATGTTCAGTACCAACTGCAAGGTCCAACCCAAGTTCGACGAGTGGTTCTTATCCCCCACCCTAGATCAGCTTGAGGAGCTCAGCTTTGAAGCTGGACGATGTCGCTCTCTGCCGCCCTCCGTGCACCGCCTCACGCCAACGCTGCGCCGCGCCAGCTTCAGCTCCTGCTATCTTCCCCAGATTAATGTCGCGCCCGCCCTTCTTCTCCCTCAACTCAAGCAGCTCGACCTCTTCGACGTTGTCATCTCAAAGAAGGCTATGGAGCACCTGCTCCGCAGCTGTACTGCGCTCGAGTACCTTCGTCTTGAGCAGATCCACGGGTTCATTAGCTTCCACATCACCTCGACGAATCTCCGATGGATTTATGTGTCTTGCTGGCCCCGCAACAAGACATCAATTGGGAAGAGATCACTCCAGCTGTTCCACGTTATGGTCATTGAGAGTGCGCCTTTCCTTGAGAGATTGCTTGTATCAGATCTAGAAGGTCCAACAAAAATCATGGTCATTGATGCACTGAAATTGACAGTGTTGGTGTACTTGTCTGCCAAATTCTCCGAACTGTTTATTGGATCCGTAATCGTTCAGGTACAACACTCATCTTCTTCTCCATCTTCTTGAAATTCACATTTTTAAATTTCTTCTTGATGTATTTACGACCGTCTTCCAGAAAATGATTCCCACAAGCTTGACCCAGTCCATGCACATAGTGAAGATCTTAGCACTAAAATCTATCGGCCCCAATCTGGATCAAGTTGTTGGATTCCTTACATGCTTTCTGTGCACGGAGAAGCTACTCATCGAGGTGAAACTTCTTTCCTATAAGTAAATGGTAATCACAACGTAGCTCAATTTTTTCGTAATTTTTCCAAATTACGATGACAAGTATAGTGTTCAAAACTGCATCTATGCACTGCACCGAAAGAAATGTTTTTAGTATTTTTTTCTCACGTGATCACCTGCATCGTTTTTATGTTGTACTACTATAGTAGCCTAGGCTAGTCATAGTGGAAAGTAACTTAGACTACTCTAGTAACTCTATGGTTACCCTAAGAGCAAGTACTACCTCCGTCCTGGTTTACTCTTCCAATTTTGTAGTATCAAAATTTGACCATAGATTTAACTCACAAAATGTTAATGCATGTCACTAAGAACTATATCGTTGGATTCGTATTTGAACATAATTTCAAATGGTGTAATTTTTAGTGACATGCATTGGCATTTTCTTAGGTAAATCTATGGTCAAAATTTTATACTAAATACGAGGTAGTATTCCCTCCGTCCAAAATTCTTGTCTTACATTTGTTTAGATATGAATGTATCTAACACTAAAATGTAACTAGATACATCCGTATTTAGAAAAATTTAAGACAAGAATTTTGGGACAGAGGGAGTACAAAAGTGGGCTATGTAGGCCAAAACATGTGCCAAATTCACTTGTGATGCATTTGGCATCGATGCCCCTCCATTGCTCACCTGGTGCCCCAATCTGGATCACCTACTTTGCTCTGGTGCCAAGTTAACTCACGCAATGAAAAAACACTGCGTGGGAGAGAGAGAGGACTGAGGCAATAAAAAAACACTTGTTTGGGAGAGTGAGAGGCTGGCGTAGTTGGTTTGATTGATTTGTTTATACATGTGGATCTGTGTGCACAGCGGTGCCAACTCTCTCACATCGCGAGAGCAGTGCCAAAATCTTTTGATTTGACATCGATGCGTATTATGTGGCATACTTTTGCGAAATATGGCATCGGCCACATAGTGGAAGGCAACAAATGCCCAAGCTCTTCACGTGCTCCTAGTTAAATGAGAGGAAACAAAAAGAGAGAGAGAGAGAGAGAGAGAGAGAGAGAAAATATCACTAGCCAGCCAACCCTATCATATGAGCGAATGATATTGGTACCTCTTGATGACACGACAATCTTATGCACCCAGCTGCTCTAATATGTTCTCTTCCTTTGCAGATAAAAAAAGACCCGAAAGTGAAAAATGTGCTGCACTATAACAATCTCATCGAATGTCTTGATCTCCATCTTACAGAAATTGATTTGATCAACTACCGAGGCAGCACGTCTGAGATTAAATTGGCAAGGTTCTTTGTTCTGGAGGCAAGTGTGCTCAAGGTAATGAGGTTTGGCGTTCTCTGGCGCAACAATGAATGGCGTGCTGATCACCGCAAGCGTCTAAGCCTAAATGACAAAGTCTCCGCAGAAGCTGAATTTGTTTTTGAAACATCAAGTGGTCAGAGACTCGAAAACTTATTTACCCATTAGTGACTTGTCAGGGTGGTGGATTTTAGTTTGTACGATAATGTTGCATCCACCTAAAGTAACGAAAGTTTTTACGTAAACGTCCTAGTAATTCCCTCTTCATAGGTGCAGCATTACTCCTAACATTTGTAATATCAGTTTGAAACTTGTAATATTGCCATGTCCTATTACTGCGTTTTCAAAATCCTGTGAATCAAACAGGTCCTGAGTTGGTGATGATGTTGTGCCTCCCATCTTTCACCAATAGTCGTAGGATCTAGATCTAACGCATACAAACCAAGCTTCTCCATTTTTGCAAAAAGATGCCCGCACTTGTTCCTTATTTACAAACAACTCCTTGTCTCTCACAATCAGCCTTATCTCCTCCCCACCACATCTACAAGGCCGTTGAAAAATATGGCGCGATGGCCGCTGCCGGAGACATCCACCCCCAATCTTGGTGTTCCGTGCAATGCACGGGCATCTTCGCACGGGAAATTATGTCGAACAGGGCTAGTTGTAAGCAGGCTAGCTCTACAGCCATGATGATAGTGACTGCAGACGGTGAGGCTGACTATGGTATGCCGAACACGGCGCCTATACTCAGGTATCATCTCTGGCGCATGGTCTTGTCACTTCACTGTGAGGAGCAGCACGTAATAATTTGACCAATGGGTAGTACAGTGCTAGTACTCCTACTACTACATTGGTAGTACTACTACTAGTACTAGTAGCACCACCGTCTGGATTTAGGAGTACTACCACGTCCATCTGGATTTTAGTATTTGACTAGCAATATCTAGTAATGCATGTCACAAAAAATGTACTACTCCCTCTGTAAATAAATACATGGTGTTTTATTCCTATCAGCGAGAGAACTTAATGTTTTTTTGCTAACTAGAGTACTAATAGGATTACATGCAATGAACTAAACACTGCATGCCATGTTTGGTAGTCTCAAGTCATTGAAAGCATGCACGGCCCACATCTCTCATTGGTTGATATGTCATGAAATAAGAAACAAGGAGGGAGTTCATGCACCGTGCCTAAGTGTTTTGGGATCATTTGGTTTTTGTAATGTGACTTAGGCTGGTTGTAATGTTACACAACATTTTTGTTTACATGCATTAACATTTTATTAGTTAAATCAAAGGTCAAAACTTGGCGCAAAATGCAAAGGGGACAAATAAACCAGTAAACATCAAACTTCTCTCGTTTGGCCCCAACTAGAGGTCCGGTGAGATGACTATACTGCACCGACACGGAGGGGGACGCAGCTTCATTGACTTACGGCAACTGCCTTTGGGTGAATGACATGTGGGCCCAGGGGGTGGCTGGCCCACCTATCAAACAACCAAAGGCAGGTGCAGTAGAGGGCCGAGGAGTAGTAGGAAATCCTACACACCTATGTACGCTAACCAAGGGAAAGAGTGATCACTCGAATCGCAAGATCAGTTGACTAGAAGCTAAGCTAGACCCATGGAGGTGATGAGCGCGAGCATCAGCCGGCTGTGCCAGATGGTCCACAACGCCGGCCTGCGGCCCAGAACTGAGGAACGTCTCCAGGTAGTATTGCTTGAGGCTGCCAGGGCGAGGGGCCGCTTGGACGACAGCTTTGTCTCCTTGTTCGACGAGGTCCTCGTCGGTTTCCTCGACAAGTTCACCGTCATCAAGAAGCTCGCGGACGACTTTGACGTAAGCCTCCAGCCGACGTGCCTAGGCTCTGCGATGCCCGCCATGCTCAATGGCCACTATGGTGACAACCTCTTCGACGCACTGGTGGCCCTGCGACGCCCGCCGTCGCGCCGGAGAATGTCCACCTCGAGGTCGCGCTCACCGCGCAGCACCTGGCGCAGCAAGACACCATTGACATAATCACCCACGTCTACGCACAAATCGTCCACAAGGACTACTACATGCAAGAGGAGGACGATAGGACGTTGGCCTTCTTGGACCGCAGGGCAACCTTGGACGACACTGTTCAGAAGCACGTTGAGCTCGCCGCCAACGCCGCTGCTCCTCACATGTCGGTTGGTGACCCGGCGCACTAGGGCATGAGGATGTCGTTGATGGATACGTATGTATTTTTATCTTTCCGTCAAATCCATGTAGTAGTATATGATACTACAGTAATTATCTTACCTTTCGCATCAGCTTCGTAATTTTTGTACGTACTCCATGCATGAACGGCGCCAGAACCAAACTTCTCATTACTCTAGGCAAAATCGTTATTTTCTATCTATCGATCGTGCCATGGAGCAGAACCAAAATTTAAAAGTTATGAGTTCTAAAGGAAAAGCCTGCCATGTTCACGTCGCACCCCCACACGGTTGGTCCGGCACGCCGCTCTAGCGGGAATGCGTGCCGTGTTGCATTTTCACTTACAAGTGGGACCGCAGTTGAGCAAACCGACTATCGACAAACCCCCACCCCGCCCACCGCGCGATGGCTGAGAAAATAGGAGGGAGAAGAGATGGATGTAGCACGGACTCCAAGAAAATTGGTGTCGGATGGGACTCGTGTGGGTGGCGTGTGCCGTACTGCTAGACGTGAATGCTAGTTATGGCCCATGCCACCCCACTATATCGAGCCTATATCGAGGTACGTAGAACAAATTTCCTGCAGTCCGTGCTCAGCCCTCCTCTATCTCTCTTCTCAGCCAGCCAGCGGACGCGCGGAGCCCATCGTCCGTTTGCTCACATGCGGTCCCACATGTCAGTGAAAACGCAAGCGGACCCACTGAACCTGCACATCTTTCACCTTGACGTGCTGGTGATGAAAACCAAATCCAATAAAGATCTTCGGTGGCCGCTTTTGGAGTTACTCAAGAGTAGTAAGATTCTATTTACAGTTTAACCCAAGATGCACATCTCGTGGCTTCAACTACCACTCTATTTTCTTTCATGACACGACCTGGATGCTGGATGTCCCACGTGTCGGCAAAAGGAGGAAGAACCCGACCAAATCTTTGGTTGTGCTCTAGGATTATACTAGTTGTGCTAACTTAAAAATTTTATTGTGTACTCCCTCCGTTCCAAAATACTTGACTTTCATTTGTCCAAAAATGGATGTACCTATATACTAAAACATGTCTAGATACATATATATTTTGACAAATAGAAGGCATGTATTGTGCAATGGAGGGAGTAGAATGGATGCAAGTTTTTGTATTGGGAAGAAGAGTACATCCATATATTGATAGAGCGCAATTTAGTAGATGTTCTATCACTTTTAGCTAGCATAGAGGTTAGAGATGAGATTAGCTTGTTGATACTCCTACTAGAATAGAGGCTAGACATGAGACTAGATGCGAGGAAGCAACGTCTACTTCTTTACACTCGAAGAAGAAAGAAGCACGCAAGATCAAGCCTCCGCAGATCAACAATGAATGCATCGAGAAGGCACTAATCCAACTTATAGGAGTAGTAAAATGTATTCTTGTGGTTCTTGTTTTCTTTGGTCTTACTTTTCTAGTCAAAATTATCATTGGAGTTCGTGCAAAACGGAGGTCCGTTTGGGGTCATGCGTTGGAGTTGACCTTACAAGTGGGACCGCAGTTAAGGAAACCGACTATCGGCAACCCCCACCTCGCCCGCCGCATGATGGCTGAAGTTAGAGAAACGACAAGGTTGAAGAGATTGCTCTAGCATGGGACTCCAAGAAATAATATGGTGTCAGATGGATGTTGTGGTGGTGGCGTGTGTCGTACTCCTGGACGTGAATGCTTGTTCTGGCCCATGCCACCCTACTACTCCTACTACTTACTCCTACTATATAGTACTAGTATCGAGGATTCGAGGTGCTGGTTACGTACAGCGAACACGTTAACATATGGCTATAGTAAAAACACCCGCCCGACGCGCGAAGCATGTGAAGCTAGTACAAATAGTGTACTACTATTGTTGATTGGCCTCATCCGATGACCTGTTGCAATGCACGTACAATTATGTATTCGGAAAATATTTTTTTGCCTCATCGCACCACTCACTCAGAGAAGCGACTCGAAAGCCATTCATAAATTTAGTAAGTTTATCACATGCATATCATTTTATTACATACAACAGGTCATCAACCCACATCGGCAACGAGGATACATTATAAATACTAAAGTTTTCACCACACAACAAATAACAAGCAATGAAATGAACTTCAACTCAACCATTCCTCGGCGTTGGAAACACTTGCTTTGAACCACAAGTGATTCTCTGGGATGGGCCATCCAGTGTTGATCTGGAGACCAACGCAGGACTGATCATCCAGGCTGAAGCGACCTACTATATCAGTACCAGGGTAGGGAACCACCCAAATGTCCAAGGTATAGACACACTTGCTTATCATAAATGGTAGTAGCATTGTGTCAACTGCAGTTGGATCGCCTTTCACTATCACAGGATAGTTTTATCCAAGGAAGAGCGAGTTTTCTCCAAGACTATCAATTCTATACCAGGGAGAAGGAGTTGGCGCTAGAACACTA
Organism: Triticum timopheevii; assembly: GCA_963921465.1. Classification (NCBI taxonomy): domain Eukaryota; kingdom Viridiplantae; phylum Streptophyta; class Magnoliopsida; order Poales; family Poaceae; genus Triticum; species Triticum timopheevii. The sequence continues at coordinate 382,858,687 of OY997262.1, read as the reverse complement.
GTATCCATCCCGAATACCATGCAACAGGTGTTGGAATAGGTCCGGAGAGTGCGACCATGGGAGACTACACCTGCTTCCTTAGCAGTAACATCATCAGTGGGCTATATACACACAAGAAGAGGTGATCCATCGGAATTAGTTGCCAGGCGCCAAAGAGTATATGGGTGTTGCTCGTCCTCATGCTCATGATCATCACCATCGTCATCTCCCCCTTGGTTATAAAATTTTTCAAGTATAGGTGGTGAATGTTCACAGGACCTTGGAAACACAAGAAGAAGGTTAATTAGTAAAGGGAAACTTGCTAACCCGCATGCATGTGGATGAAACAATTATAATTACGATGGAAGACAAACGTACCGAAACTACGAGGATGCCATGCAAAAACATCGCCACGAGTGGTGGCAGCAAACACAAGGCCCTCGTATTGAATTGCATCACAGTACTCATCTGTGTACAGAAACTGATTTTTGAGCAATATGCATCGAGTCAAACCACCAAGGATGGCAACAAGCTTGTCGAAGATAGCAACAACTTCATAGTTGTTGTAATTCCAAGAGCGGTTGGGAACTCAACAAATTGCTATCTTCCGTAGAAGACAGTCACCATGATCGTATTTGAATGTGCGTACAATACCGGTGTGCTCAACCTCTGGGCAGTCTGCTGAGATTTTTGGAAGTGGAACCCGGTCATGAGTGTACACATTCACAAGTTCCCACTTGCAGTTGGACCCAATGTAAAAAACCCAATCTCCATTTGCGCCTGCCCAAGCCTTGCCCTCAAGCGAAGGCATCTTAACGTCATATGTATCATTATCAAGCGGCATCAACTTGCATAGGGCGAGGCCTCCGTCGTGCCGGCGCCAGTCGTCAGGGTCACGGCAAAGAAGATAGGGGAGATCAAACCACTCCTTGACTCTTGGGTTCCTTGTAATGATGTTATTAGTTGAGTCGAGAATGGGCTTGAATGAACCTGCCATGCTAGCTGAGGTGATGATGTCGCACCGATCAATGAGTTCCTCTATAACGTCATCTTTCAGATCGGGGCAAGAATAACGGGGTCGTTTCTAGCCTGTTCCCTCCATGGAGAAGACGATCGAACAATGGCAGAAGAAAGGGTGAAGGGCCAAAGGAAAATGGAGGAGGGAGAGGAAGAGCATGCGACATCAGTTCCAAATCGAGAGGGAAAGGCAAAGAGTCAGTGGACAGTTGCCAGTTTGCCACGGTTCACGAAGAGGCGCCCTGGCCTACACATCCATTTGGAAATACTCCTACTACTCGCCGTCGTCTCACTGATATGTTGGAATGGGACCACATGTCAACGAAACATGGTGTGTAATTTCTCGTGCAAAATGCGATATGGCCGCGTTGGCCCGAGGTGCCGCATTAGTTATCGACCTTTATTTTTTTAATGGTGTGTCATTCAGTTTTGAAGCACGACTAACTGGTACTGTACGCAGAGAAAATATAGACAACTCTACCACTACTCCACCTCCAGTACTAGTAGTATAAAAACGATATATAGGCTGGAGCTTCAGCATTTTCTTGCCAAGGGCTGCCCACTTGCTTCTTACACTACCACCCTCTCTCCAGATCTAAAAAAGACGGCCCCTCTCTCCCTCCTCACCAGTGGTCACAGATCCGCCGGGGAAGAAAAGGACGTGCAGCATTGACGCACTCGTCGTCGGCGAGTGAAGTCACGCACTGACGACAAGGCTGTCCTCTCAGACCTAGCGCCCGCGCGGGATGGCCTCCATCCCCAAGCTCACTGCTGTAGTGTGTGTGGAGGATGACGAAGACAAGCGAAGCCACTTCCCGCTGACCCTTAGGTATGCTACCTCTTTTCAAACCATACCCTTGTTCTATTGCCCCATCTGCCACGTCGTTGCATGTGGATCTTTTTCCACTCTACCATCTTCCCAATTTGCTATCCTCTGCTCTGCTGGCCACGCAGGCGAAAACCACAATTTGCACTATTAAAGGAAACCCTACTTCATGCAGACTAATCCATGTCTGGGTTGAATAAGGAAAAGGGAGACTATACTGTTCAAGAGAGTAGGCATCAAACCCGCATCTAGGTTGAAAAGGGGAAAATCAGTAGCTAATGAACGAGTGTCGTGTCTCTTGATTGAAGAAGGGTAGAAAGGCATGACAACACAATAGAGAATGACCAGGTCGATCGGTTTGTTGTCCTCACATAGGAAAAAGGTGGCTAAAGAGAACAAAAATGGGACGTAATCCACATATGTTGCGTGGATATTTGTTGCTCTGGGCAACCATACCTCCCTCACCACTCTGCGTCCATGGAGATACATCGTACTGGTGCGCCCACTGTCCAAATGGGCCTCCCATGCTCTTATTGCCACTTTTTTTGCTGTTAGTATAACGCCAGCAGTCAAGTCAAGCAATGCTACTGCTAAAGTGATGCCACATTTAACTAATGCCGCTCTCAGTCTAATGCCACCGATAAATTTAAGCAATGTCATTTAATGTCACTGGATTATTTCAGGGTTAGCTGTTGATTGTGGATGTATTAAAGATTTTTCAGCTAAGGCATTCTAATGCTGTTGCACAGCCAGTATACCAATGATGAAACTTGTTACTACCTTCAGATTTTTGCACTATTAATGCTTATAGATTACATACCTCACTTTAATGCTCATGCACACCTAGTATACCAATGCTGAAACTTGTTACCTTTACATTTTGTATTGTAAATTCTTATAGAAACCTTTCAGTGCTAGAGTTTATTGAAATCTGTTCAGTAAAACCATTGTACTGTACCCTGTAATAAACTAACTACTCTACTGTTGCACTAGCCACTGGATTAGTGTATATTTGTAGTATTCAAATGGTGTTGCATTAGCGTATGGACATAAATAAAGTGTGGCAAGCTTTCCTAGATATGTGCTCAAGAAAACTACTACCTGTTTTTCTAAATACTAGACGTTTGGGTACTTTAAATTGAACCGCGAAAACGTTTTATATTAAGGAACAGAGGGTGTAGAGTTCACTCGAATTATCCCGGTAAAGCTAGTCACACCTTTGTTAAAATTAATGTTCATTATGTTATCGGAGGAGGTCTGTATGTTTGTCTCTAATGTCTGTCGACTACATACCTGACATCATGATGTAATGTTAAGTCATTTCCTTTTGTACAGTGTCACTGAATTGTCAAGGCGGTGATGGCATTTTATTTTAATAGAACTGCACCAAATTTTCTTAAAAGAAGAGGAAAGGTCAGGAATGGCTCCGTTTTTCAGAAAAAACTATGTATGCCTTCCTGACATCAGCCACTGTTGCTTTATTTATTCCTTCAAACAGGTTGTTAGAAACAATCTTGCTACCTTTTCCCATTAAGAAATTGGAATGCTTATATTTGTGAGTCTATGCTTCAACTAGTGCCACTTTTATAGTAATCACACTTTCAATATCTATGCAAACAGGGATGCTCGATTTTAGTGGAGCTACACAAAAAGACCAACTTGTTCAACATTAGGAGCATGTTTTTTTCCAAACCTTTATATCCAATTGGTGGCACTATGAGATGTTCATTACAAAGGTACATGGTTTGCTACTATCTTGCTACTCTTTTACTGTCATTAGATAGTAATACTAGTGGTTTGCTAGTTGCTTGATATGTTTACTAGCTGCTTGATATTTGTGCAGACAGAGATGTCTGCCCATTGCTATTTGGCAAACAAACAAAGTGTCCGCAATTTTGGTTGAACTACACAAGAGAATTGTATAGTCACTGCATGCAGTGCCATTTGAAAATAGACACAAAGATTGGATAGTCACTTCATGGACTGCAGAAAAGTATTACTGTACTATTTACTGGCCAACAGTTGGTGCTTCATTGCTTTGGTCTGATTATACAATGGGCATCATTCTGCCTAAGTTAAAGTTTGTATTCCGAAAATAGTCTCGTGGTGTGATCGAGAGAAGACCATATCATATTGCAGTGGATGTTCCTCCATCATGTGTGGTTCATTCTCATGGTTCTAGCTGTTGGTGAAACCACTTACGTTTGCAAGAGGAATTGTAGACTTCGCAAACAAATTTGTCTTTTAGTCTATACTGAATGTTGCCCAAGAGAAGCATCCATGTTAGTAGGAAGAACAGTTATTTTTTCTAGATCTTTGCTTTTGGAGCTACATATTTGTATATGATCTGTGAATCATTGAGATGCATTAACATGTTGATCTTATGTATGGGAATCGTACTAGTTACTTTTAGTTGCGACGCAAGATCCAAAGTGGCTGATCTTTGCTTTTGGAGATACATATTTGTATATGATCTGTGAATCATTGAGATGCATTAACAGTTACTTATTTCTGTTCGCTCAGTGTTTACAAGTTACTGATCGATCACTAGCTAGCCTACAAATGCACTCTTGGCAGTTTTATTTGTGACGCAAGATGTGAAGTGGCAGTTTTTTGAATAAAAATGCCTACCTCTAAAGAAACTGACAAGCTACACTATATATCCTACACGGATAAAAATGCCTACCTACGAAGAAACTGACAAGCTACACTATCGATCCTACACGGATAAATAGCAGATCACGCACGTACTACCTCCTTTCCAGTTTGTAGGGCTCAATTCAAGAAACGACCTACTCGATCCTACACGAATAAATACGGATCATCCATGTACTAGTACCTCCTTTCTGGTTTGCAGGGCTTAATTCAAACCTCTCACCTACCAAGGTACTCTCTCCGTCCGGGTTTATTAGTCCCATGAGCAAAGCAGCAAGACCAAGGCATGGCAATAATTAACGGCATGCAGAAGTTTAAGCCTAATTAATTCCAGCAATTTAAGTGGCTGCATGCATGCCCTCGGCTGCGACTCGTTGCATGCTGCTTCGCGTACTGCCTGTGAGCGATTCTGAGTGCCTGCATGCAGCCGGCCATAATTAAGGCGGTTAACTGATGCGAAAAAAGATACGCTTGAATTTTTGCGGGCTTTTTAAATCCGTGGAATCATTATTGATAAGGAGGGAGATGATTCGAGTGCACTCATTTGACCGCCATGCCAGCGTGCGACCCAGACGGGACGGGACGGCACAGTCATAATTTTAGTTTCCCTAGTTTTCCACGGTAAGCTGGCACGCTAAGCCATTATGCATTGAATTCCGATGACCGTCGCGCTACCTTCCCCCTATAAGTACTGTTTCCCGGCCTTCTCTGGTGCCACCGTGACCCAACTCGCCATATCCTCATAAGCCCCCACCGGCCCGATGTTGCTCGCCACATCCGCCATGCCCCCGCCCGTCCATGGTAGGCGACACCGGAGGCGGTCACCGCCGGAACTAGTGTTCGGTTTTTCACCGGAAGGCTGACGGAGGGAGGAGGCATTCTCTCTGTCTTTAGATGGCAATGTGCAGATCGAGGAGTTGTTGGAGCGCGACCGCATGGCGGAGGAGCAGGAGTTGTTGGAGCGCGACCGCCTGGCGGAGGGGCAGCGTATCACCGATTTGCACCGCCAGCGGGAAATGGAGCAGCAGTGCACCGATGCTCTGAGTCGCGAGCAGAGCGCCCGCAACTGGGCCGACTACGTGGAGGCCGGTGCCCGGCAAATAGCCCTGGAGGCTGTCGGGCACGCACGCATTCGCGACGCCGATTTTTACTACCAGCTCGTCAAGTGGGTTTCCTGCTTGGAAGACGAAGCTTCGGTGGACCATGCCGGCATGGAAAGGGCCAACGTGCGTGAGCAACACACCCTATCGCACCTCTGGCAAGTCGGAGGCGAGGCGTAGGACGCCGGTGCCGGCGTTTAGCGTGTACCACAGATGGCGGTCGGCATCGTCTAGTTAGCTAAGAGTAAGTTAGTACTTATACGCTACTAGAGTATTAGTGGGAGTAGATAGTTAACTTGGCTATGATGGTTGTCAACGTGGAAGTTCAGTACTCTATATGTGGATCAGACCTGTTACTTTGCCCTGAATGTTGAACTTTCCATTTGAACGTATGGAATGGGTTGTTATTTTTTTAAATGGGTTGTATCTGTCCTCCACGGGTTTAGAGGCTGACTTGTGGGCCTAGCAAGTTGACGCGTACACAATTAGGTGATGATTGTACGTGGAGAGGATGACAGCAGGGACCCGCCAAGGTCATGGCAGTATGCAAGCAAGTGCCTCCTTATTTCAAGCCAATAAAAAAATTGCTCCTCCTAGTGGATTTCTGACATCTGGGTCCCATGCCATTGTCAACGTAGTCAATAAACAAGAGAATTGCACAACGAGCGGCTGACACCATGGACCCAGCAGCTCGCCTAGTTATTTTTGTTTTGGGTTAATTTGATAAATGCCACTCCAAATCTGGTGTATCCGAGAAATGCCACTGCAATTTCCAAACTTTGAAAAATGCCATTTCATGCCATTTCTAGTGGCATTTTTCGAAGTCTAGGGTGGCGTTTTTCAAAGTTTCCAAACTGCAGTGGCGTTTTTCAAAGTTTGCAAAAATTGCAGTGGCATTTTTCAAAGTTTGGAAATTGCAGTGGCATTTTTATGAATTGCCATAGTTGGAGTGGCATTTATCTAATTTGTTTTTGAGACGGAAGCATGGTGTCAACTGGGTTGTGCGGGACACTCTGGCCTGTCTAGACAGCCCTTTCTTTTATGTTTACCATAGACCAGCCCAGTAGTTTTTTTTTCTTTCTAAAATGGCTAGCCCAGCTTTTTAGTGATTTGTCAAGTAAGTCACTTTATCAGGCCTGTTGGGCTGCAAATCTTTCAAGACGAGGAGAGCTTTATTCGGCTAGCCAAGAAAATGGCCTATCAGTAATGAGAAATGGGTTGTACATTTTTAAAACACATCAAACCGGCAATTAGTTTCAAATATCTTTTTTTCATTTCGATATTTTAAATTGCATTAATTTTTATGCGTGGACAATTTATTGGATTTTATATTGATATACCTTTATTTTTAAAATCAGTCTGAATGTGACTCGAAATTTTGGTATTAAAAACAGTTCAGACCGCACCGACATATGCAAAATTTTGTATAATTTTTTAACCGTGGCCACAATATGGGCTGTAATGCTAACAAAAAGAATATGGGCTCCAAAAAAACCCGTAAGAATTAGCAAACGGGCTGTAAATTATTTGAAATAATGGCATATGGGTTGTATGCTGTTTTCCACAGATTTGAGGCTTTCCACAGATGGCATGTATATTGTTGGATGTCCATCCAACGGCCGTCGTGCTTCTTCAATCTCTGCTCTTCCTGCTCCAGCCGCTCAAACAAGTGCCGGTGGGACTGCCTGCTCCCTCCTCCCCACGGCCGGCTATGCTGCCGTGCAGGCCTCACCGCCCCACCGTACTCCCATCGTTGGCCTAGCCATCCCTCTACTCACCCACAGTCCCACACCTACTGTTATTCTCCGGCGACAGCAGATGAACCAGTAAACCCTCGTGCATTCGTACTCCCCTCCGGATGGGAAACAACTGCCGGGTCTTCCCTGCCTTCGCGTCATTCCCTTCCTAGGCCTCGCCGTCGTCCACCGCCATGGTGCTCTCGGCGCAGCCTGGTCAACATGGTCAACGACCGACATGCATATGAAGTGGACTATACGTGGAGAGGCCGACAGTTGAGTCCACGGCCGCACGCAAGGAAATGCCTCCTTATTATGCGCAAAATAATGATTCCTCCATGTGACATCTGGGACCCACTGAAAGGGCCTCTGTATTTCGCGAAAAAACGTTACCGCCACTGACAGCTCGGACCCACCAGCTATATCTTCGCACGCAAGGAAGTGCCTCCTTATTACGCACAAAAAAATGAATACTCCCCCTGCTAGCTGGGACCCAGTATAGTGGGCCTACTAAGTTGACAGGGACGAAGGGCTTTGTCAACTTAGTCAATATGCATGATTCTAGCTCGACTGATCGTACGATGTCCATCCAACGGCCATAGTGCTTCTTCAACCTCTGGCCTTCTTGCTCCAGCCACCCAAAGCAGCGCCGGTCGTGCCGCCTGCTCCTGCCTTTCGTGGCCGGCTGTGCTGGCACGGAGGCCTCATCGCCCCCATACTACTCCCACCGCTGGCCAGGCCATCCCTCTAGTCCACTCACCCACACCCCCTGTTATTCTGCGGCGACGGCAGCGCAGCCGAACCAGTGAACCCTCATACTCCTATCCGCGTGGGCATCCACTACAGCGTCTTCCCCGGCTCCATGTCGTCCCCTTCCTAGGCCTCGCCGTCATCCACCACCGTGGTGCTCTCGGCGTGGCATGGTCAATGTGGTCAACGACCGAATTCCATCGGACGAATACTGTACGTGGAGAGGCTGACAGCTGGGTCCACGGCAGCCGCAAGGAAGTGCCTCCTTATTACGCAGAAAATAATTATTCCTCCACCTGACAGCAGGGACCCATCGGACGGGCCACTAGTATTTCGCGAAAAAAACGTTTGCCCCTGACTGCTGGGACCCACTCGACGGGCCACCGTATTCACGAAAAAACGTTCCCCCTGCTGTTAGCTCGGACCCACCGGAAGTGCCCCCTTATTACGCACAAAAAAATGAATACCCCCCTGCTAGCTGGGACCCACCTTGGTGGGAGGTTGACTTGTGGGCCTACTAAGTTGACGGGGACGGAGGGCTTTGTCAACTTAGTCAATATAAACGATTCTAGCTCCAGTGACCATACGATGTCCATCCAACAGCCGTAGTGCTTCTTCAACCTCTCGTCTTCTTGCTCCGGCCGCCCAAAGCAGCGCCGGTCGTGTCGCATGCTCCTGCCTCCCGTGGCCGAATGTGCTGTCACGGAGGCCTCACCTCCCCCTACTATTCCCACCGATGGCCAGGCCCTGTAGCGACGGCAGCCTCACACCGCAGCCGAACCGGTGAACCCTCGTACTCCTCTCCGCGCGGGCTTGCACAACCGCATCTTCCCCGGCTCCATGTTGTCCCCTTCCTAGGCCTCACCGTCGTCCAGCGCCCTGGTGCTCTCGGTGCGGCGTGCTCAACGTGGTCAAGGAACGACTTCCATCGGACGTGGACTGTACGTGGAGAGGCTGACAGCTGGGTCCACGACCGCAGCAAGGAAGTGCCTCCTTATTACGCGGAAAATAATTATTCCTCCACCTGACAGCGGGGACCCACCGGACGGGCCACCGTATTTTGCGAAAAAAATGTTTCCCCCTGACTGCTGGGACCCACCAGCTACATCTTCGCATGCAAAGGAAGTGCGTCCGGGCAAAAAAAACGATTCACCCCCTAACTGCTAGGACCCACCAGCTACACCTTCGCCCGCTAGGAAGTGCGTCCGGGCAAAAAAACGATTCGCCCCCTGACTGTTGGGACCCACCAGCTACATCTTCGCAGGCAAGGAAGTGCGTCCGGCAAAAAAAAACCAAAACGATTTGCCCCCCTGACTGTTGGGACCCACCAGCTACATCTTCGCAGGCAAGGAAGTGCCTGACAGTCGAGACCCACCTGGTCGAAGCGTACGTAGCGTTGTCATTCTAGTCGCGAACATGTACGTACATATATACTGGTCGATGTAGAGGCGCACACGTGTCGTAGTAGAGGCGCGTACGTGTCGTAGTAGAGGCACGCACGTAGCATGTACACGTACGTACAACGGCCAGGGTGCAAGAAAGAAAATACGGCCACGTACGTACATACGGGCGGGGTATCGAACACCTACTCACGCATACGTACGGCCAGGGCTCGTGTACATGGCTGGGTCGGAACGGAGAAACAACGTCGTAGTCGTGTTCATGGGGAGGTAACAGAATGCGTCGTGTTCATGGGGAGGCAACGGAATGCGTCATGTTCATCGGGAGGCAACGGAACGCGTGGGAGTCAACCGGCTGGGTCGGAACGGAATGCGTGGTCGTGTTCGTCGGGAGGGCTTGGATGGAACAGGCGATGGAAACGAGGCCTGGCGTACCACACAACGGAGGAAATGGACCTCCTACGTTCGGAACGGGATCCTGTTGATCGGGAGGGGTGTGGCGTACCGCAAAACGGAGGAAACGGACCTCCTACGGTCGAAACAGGGGTCCTGTTGATCGGGAGGGGTGTGGCGTACCGCAAAACGGAGGAAACAGACCTCCTACGGTCGAAACGGGGGTCCTGTTGATCGGGAGGGGTGTGGCATACCGCAAAACGGATGAAACGGACTTGTGTTGGAGCGCTATGGTCGAAACGGGGGTCCTGTTCATAAGGAGGGGTGTGGTGTACCGCAAAACGGGACTCCACAGGATACTGTTCATCTCCACCGTCGACCTCCTCCAGCCTCCACGGGCTCCTGTTCATCCAGCCTCCACCGCGCGCTACTCCACCGGCTACTGTTCAACCACCCCTCCACCGTCTACTGTTCATCCAGCCCTCCACACCACGGGGTCCTGTTCAACCACCCCTCCACGGGCACCCCTCCACTGTCTACTGTTCATCCAGCCCTCCACCACACCACGAGGTCATGTTCATCCAGAGGCAACGCCACCGCTCACTGTTCATCCAAACCCCCCTACAACACTCACTGTTCATCCCAGAGGCAGCATCGATCGGCTTCAGTTAGCAGTAGTAGCAAAGGAATCGCTCGATCGGGTTCAGTTAACAGCCATCGATCGATCGCTCGGGTTCAGTAACGCGTAGCCTGCAGTGCAATCGCTCAGGTTCAGTTAGAGCCCAATGCCTCGCTCAGGTTCAGTTAGAGCGAATGCCTCGCACACACGCGCGTACGTGTATGAGAGAAACGTGCATCGCTCGTCCCCCGACCTCCCACCGTAAACGGCAACTCCCCGAAATTTTCCTCCCCCTCGCTTCTACCACGGTTTTTTCCGTCATAGACGGCCCAAAGAATGTCATGCAGCTGCATCTCCGGCCTGCCCAGGATGAAAAGCCCATTTTCTGTCATGATTTTTGTCATAGAAGTAGGAGCCCACCACATCTATGATGATACCGGGTTTTGTCACAATTATCGTCATAGAAGTGTCATATGTATGACAGAAAAAAAATTGTTCGGCCCAAAATGTCACGGATGTGCCAATTTTTGGAGTGAGCCTTTTGTGTTCCAGCAACGACCGGCTTACCTTTCAGCCTTCCCTTGTGGCGAGAGAGGGGAAAACCTATAGGTCTTTGTTTCATGTATTCGGTGCAAAATTCAACCACCTCCTCCGCGGTATAACCTTGTAGGATGCTTGCCTCTGGATGGTTTCGGTTCCAACAGTAGCGCTTCAGTATTCCCATGAACCGCTTGAAGGGATACATGTTGCAAAGAAACACAGGACCACAATACTTTATCTCGTCGACAAGGAGCACAGTGAGATGGACCATGACATCAAAGAATGACGATGGGAAAAACATCTTAGATTGGACAATATTCTCGCAATATCCTGTTGCATATGATCCAACTCTTCAGCATCTACAACTTTCTGCCATAGTTGGTTGAAGAAATCATAGAGCTCAATGAGTGTCTTTCTTATATCTTTGTCCATCAGATTCCTGATGGCCACCGGGAGGATTTGTGTCAAGATTACATGGCAATCATGTCAATTCATGTGTCCCAGCTTCATTTTACCTGAGCTCACATCCACAAGACTTCTGATGTTTCCGGAGTAGTAAGAGGGTTTCTTAACTGACAACAACTAGGTGAAGAACTCTATTGCTTCTTTTGTACTAAAATTGTAACTCTGGCGAGCATGGATGAATTTGTTATCATCTTCTGCTTCACTCTTGTGTTTTGATTGACCAGCAAGCATATCGAGCAGTGCACGGTGCATGACATTGATGCAATGATGTACACGTAGAATCTCCTAGTAAGGTAATTTCCAGAACACTGATCTCTTATTAAACACTTAACACCTGGGTGTTTGTTTCACCGTCAAAGCGTGCTTCTTGCCAATCACAACATTAATTTTTTTAGCCATGTTGTGGACCCTCCCCAGCATAGGGTCTTGGGCCCACACCTTCCTCTGCCGTACCATCAAATTCATCTATCATCTTTCAGTATGGGTGATCTAACTCCGTAAGAACCCACGATGACGCAAATACACGGTTTTGCGCGGGTTGGGAAGAAATCTGCTAGCTGTCCTATACATGCATGTGACACACCCTACATCTCCCTTTGTTTTCTGCCGTAATGTGTTGCCTAATTCCGACATATCTTGAATGGTGTGCAGCAACATCACATGTAGATTGAAAATCTCCTTTTTGTAAGCATCATAACATTTTACAGCAAGCCCTTCTATCCACACTATCAGCACTTCTTCTACCAGTAGTGAAAGTAAATGTCGATGCCATTTCCAGGTTGCTTCGAGCCTTGGATAATCATTAACATCATAATGTATTTTTTTTCTTCATACACAACCAAGGAGCTAGGTTATATATGCATAGAAGCACCGACCATGTGTTGTGGTTGGTGCTCATATCGCCAAAATGACTCATCCCGTCAGTACACTCCCCGAGCCTTATACTTCTAGGATCCTTGGCAAAGTCTTCAAACTTGTTTTCAATTAATTCCCACTGAGCCCCATCTTCCGGGTGACTCATATATTTATCCACGGTTCACTCATCGTGATGCCACCGCAACCTCTTTTCCTCTCTAGGGTTTGCAAACAAACGCCTCAACCTTGGAATTAAAGACAGGTACCAAACAGCCTTGAATGGGATTCCTGTCTTGATCTCATGATCCAATTTGTACTTGTCCTTTGCTCTCATGCGCTTGTATCGTGCATGCTTGCATGTGGGACATGCACGCAAATCTTTGTACTCACATGGTACAATATACAATCATTCACACAAGCATGTATCTTCTATACTTAAAGTTCCAATGGGCAAACAATTTTCTTTGCTTCGTTCTGCCTTCTGGGGAGCACATTATCTTCCGGAAGAATTTCTTTGAAAAGACCTAACAACTCTGTGAAGCCCTTGTTTTATAAAACATTTGCTACTTTAAATCTGAGAAGCGCCAGGGTGGCAGACAACTTGGAATATTTCTTTTTGCAACCTGGATACAATTCTTTCTTGGAGTCCGTAGCAATGGTTGGCAGATCCTTGTACCCAATCATATCATTTTTTGGGCCCTTGAAATCTGCAATCATAACAGCAAAATCTAGCATATCAAGATCATTGTCGTCTGTGTCGCCGTCTTGGTTTTCCAATGGGCGTTTCTGGTTTCCGGTGTTCCATTGGTAGCTTGACGCCTCTGCCCTGATGTTATATTCAACATCCATGTGACACCAATCGGGGTTTGGCATCTCGCAGCCCTAGGTATATTCATCCATGACCTGCTCTTCACCGTGTCTGGTCCAACATGTATATCCATCCATGAATCCCCGAGAGAGTAAGTGCCACTCGACATCTGCAACTTCATGTGACTCTGTATTGGCACAATGACTACATGGACACAGGATGTAATCCTCATCACCAATTCTCTTCGTTGTACTTTTAGCCAAATTCATGAACTCCGCCATGCCACTCATAAAATCTGAGCTTCTCCGTTTCTTCATCCATTCAGATCGTTCCATCTGCACCACACGGAGTGTAATTAAAAACAAAACAACAACAGTAATAGACGGATTAACTGATGCCCAAAGATACGTGCATAAATCACAAGGTTTTATTTTCATAATTACTAAGGGCGCTCCATATTGTTATCCAGACGTGCAATGACAAAAATTAATGGCCAATCAATTTACACGCAGAGTACTACAACACTACCCTTAGGAATTGAATACCTTAATTAAGCCACGCACGAAAAGAATACCTTAATTAAATAGCCGTGCGGCGACCTCCACCCAACAGACAGAGAAGCACGATGCAGCGGCACGCTGAGGCACAGTAGGGTCGAGGAGCAAAGCTTAGTGCGGATACCGCCTAAAGTTCGACCTCCACTATCCATCGACCGCGATGGATGTGCTCCAATCACACCGCCGCCGACCTTGGTGGTTGAGCTCCTCCTATCTCTCGCCACAGAACGAGGATTAACCTCCTATGATGCCGCCACCACCCACCGACCGAGGATTGACCTCTTATCTGGTAGCCGCTGCCTCGGCCACCACCAACGCCGCCATCTCTATATGCAGATCGATTGTTTTATTTTTTTGACGGATATATCCGCAGAGCGGCTGTTTACACGGTATTACTGTAACTCAATTATATGTACAGGGTAGTACATCACATACGGTTATGTCACGGAAACAGTGTCTCACCTACGTTGTCTTCTCACATGGTTTGGTGCGGAAATCATGTGTGAAGTTGTAATACCTAACACAAACAACATGTATAAACAGTGTGCAGTATACAAATACAACATATAGTGAGATAAGTGGTTCCCGAACGTTAGCTTATCCCCGCAGTTTCCCCATTTCCCCCAAATCCCTAGATAACCTCCAAATTCCCTCGCGTGGCGCTGGCATTGGGGAATACGGACGAGTGGTGCTGATGGTTTCGGTGCGGCTGCACCTGCTTGTATGGCCACTCTCGGCAGCGCCGCCACGATGGCGGTCACCACCGAGCATTTGCCTAAGGTTATCAGAAGGCAGGTGTACTATGAATCTGAATCATCTTGTAAGGTTCCAATCTATCCTGATCTTTTTTAGCATGACCAAAGTAGATCCCTGCTGAATCCGTCCTGAATGACCCCCCACCCCCCAGGAAAGCAATCTGCCACCGGATCCGGAACATGACTCCAAACTCCCGCAACACGAGTTCGACTCCGAGTTTTGCGCCACCAAGAAGTATGAAAAGCTGAGTTGTGTGCACGGGAACACTCCCACTCGACGTGTATGCATGGAGGGATTCAACATTGGTAGGTGGTTTCTCAGTTACACCTTAGAGGTCAGTGCTAAGTTCATCATTTTACTTGAGTTAATGCCACCGCTCATCCTAAATACTATTTAACATTGGCAGGGATATGAGGCTTGTGCCTTTGTTAACTGGCTTGATGAAGAATGGCATGGCAGGGCTCGGAGTGTTATTACCAAGCTCGCAGAAGATAACATAAATTTGAAGAAGAAACTGGCTGATCTAGAATGTACAATCATTATGATGAAGCAAGAAAGAATCAATCATAGGAAACAGATTAAAGCAAGAGACAAGATGGAACTAGCATGTGTAGTTGTGGTTGTCGCATTAGCCATGTTCTATGCGCTGTTTGCAATGATGATTAGGGGCTTTGTTTGACAGTATTGCTAAAGCACATCTAGATGTGCTCAAAGTAATGCACATCTAGGTCCTATGCCATTGATGTTGCACGAAGATTCGTGTAGATATCTTCCTTTGTCTTTCTTTCTTTTCCTTTGTAGTTTGATTATTACTGGCTTCATCAATAAGAAGAGCTCAATGTATTGCTTGCCAACTATCCTACTCCGTTCATACCGGTGCATAACCCCGTACTGAAAACCAAATATTCCCAAAACTCGTTCCTGGTTTTTGTCCCGAAAAAAGAAATCAGCCAATAGGAGTCCTGCGGCTAGTATGCATTCAATGACTTTAGACTACTTAGCATAACATGCATGCAATGGTCAATTCTCTGCATGCAATGGTATTGATTACCAAATAATCATCAAGTTCTCTCACTTTCCCCCCACCTAGGTCGCCGGTATGGAGGGAGTAGAAGACCACTTCCAATGCATTGATGCTTAGATAAGGTGCTAAGCATGTTAAAAAGTTTAGCAACAAAATGTCCACAATGCATAGGCGCTTCACTTGTTGGTGCTAAGCTCCCCTCATTTAATGCTTTAGTACCTAAACTATTTCATGCATTGGTGTGTTTCTTTCATTTAATTGCTTTTGCCTAGGTTCACGTGCTTGACATTGGTTCTTACTGGGGTCATCAAACTCACCTCTCTCCTCTTTATTACCTTGCCACATCGGATTTTTTGCCTACATGGCAGCCTTAGCACCTGTACAAGGTGGAGCATTGGGGAGACCAAAGTACTACGAAAAATGCGTGTTTCATATTTGGACACTCCAACATGTGTGCATAATTAATTATCACATTGAACACTACGCAACCCCGGGAATTTGGAGCGACTGGGTACAAAGAATTGTGGTTGATTATATCAGTGGTTAGATAATACGTCAACCGCCGCTTCAAATGGCATTCCTCTTGTCTGCATACCCCGCTGAAGCGTCCACCATCTTCATCGTCCCCGACAGGCCGCACTACACACTTGCACACACTCTGCAATCTCGCTTTCTCATGGTTTTTATACGACAGGAGCCATGTCGAGCGACAGCGAGGACGATAGTTCTGCCAGCAGTCTGGCGCCCGATGATAGGTCAACATCGGAATCATCCCGCTCGTCTTCCATGAGATCGGCGTCGAGCCCAGACCTTGATTATATCCGAATCATGGAAGGGACACCGCCTCCAGAGTCGTCAGAGGACAACCAGAGTGGATGAGGAGCCATCAGAGGATGAAGAAGAGGACAATGATGAATGGTCAAACGAGGAGGAGGAGGACGACGACAGCAACGACGTTGATGATGACGGCGGTGATGAAAAGCCAATGGTCATCAGCATCAAGCGTCCTCTCCAAGACGATGTCGCAGGGCCATCCAACAACAACAATAAGAAAAAGGACTAAATTAAGCAGACTGTATATATCTCTGTATTCATTCCCTCATATTAATTCGATATCTCTGTTTCCCCTGTCAATCTCATCGCAGACGGCTAGTAATACATATTCGATAGAGATCTTTTACATTATTGCCCACAGGTTGGTTTCTTGAATTGTGTGCCTTGACGAGCACACAATTCACAAAAAAGACCGTATGGGTTGTTTATATGATCGCACACAATTCTGATTACCGACCTGTTTGCTGGATATCACAGACATATTGTTATGCTGAATCGTTTGTGTCCAACTCAATCATCGCAAACGGTTCATGGGAGCGAACTGTATGCCGTATATCGCACACACCTTGATATGGCTGCCCATTTCTGTTGTTTTGTCTCATTGCAAACAGTTCGTATGGATCAACTGTATGCCCCGCGTCGCACACGCAACAAAAATCGGAACCGTATTTGATGTATCCTTCATCACAAACATTTTGCATCTTTTTTGATGGTTTTTTTACATCACCATTTGCAATTAATGCATCACACACAATTTTGTCGAAGGGTCTCTAATTGTAGTGTCGCGTTAGCAGCATCCTACAGTAGTGTAGGGATCCCGATTCACCATCGTAAACTTACTAATAAAGAATGGAAATACATCGAGGATCGATTTGAGAAAAAACTAACCTACTGGAAGGGTAAGCTAATGTCCTATGGAGGTCGGCTGGTGCTAATTAACTCAGTACTAACTAGTATGTCAATGTTCTTGTTATCTTTCTTTGAAGTATCCAAAGGGGTATTAAAGATATTAAAATTTTATCGGTCTCAATTTTTCTTGCAATCCGATGAAGTTAAGTCAAAGTACCACTTGGCAAGATGGGATATTATGTGCAGACCCAAGGACCAAGGGGGGCCTGGGATCGAGAACCTGGAGGTGCTGAGCAAATCACTATATATGTTATTAGTAGAGATTGATGGTATGTGGGCACAAATTTTGCACAAAAAGTATCTACACTCTAAATCTCTGGTTCAGGTTACCATAAGACCTAATGATTCGCCATTCTGGAAGGGGCTAATGAGAATGAAAGATACCTTCTTTTATAGAGCAAAATTCATTGTTGGTGATGGTACGAAAACAAGATTTTGGGAGGACACGTGGTTAGGCTAGACACCGCTAGCCTTACAATAACCCACCTTGTATAATATTGTGCAACGTAAGAAAGACTACATAGCTATAGTATTACATGCGGCCCCTTTAAATATCCAGTTCAGGAGGTCCTTTGTCAGGGAGTGTTGGACTTCCTGGCTACACCATGTGCAGAGGTTGATGGATGTTCAACTCTCTGACTAGCCTGATTCTTTCCATTGGAAGTTAAGTGGAAGCAGGGTGTTTACTGTCAAATCTATGTACTTGGATATAATCAATTATAGTCCAATCCCAAGGTCGATTCATATTTGGAAAATTAAGGTTCCCTTGCAAATTAAAATCTTCATGTGGTTTGTCCACAAGCAAGTGATCCTTACCAAAGATAACTTACTTAGGCGAAGATGGGTAGGTAGTGCACGTTGTAGTTTTTGTAAGCAATATGAAACAATACAACACCTTTTTATTGATTGCCTTCTCGCAAAGCTTCTTTGGCACAACATTCATATAGCCTTCAATATTACTCCTCCAGACAACATTGACACGTTATTTACGACGTGGTTAACTAGAGTGGAACCAGTTATCACGGCAGGTATTCAGATAGGAATATGTGCATTACTGTGGGCTATATGGACTGCAGGAATGATACGATCTTTAAAAGACAAAATACTTTGAATTTCTTGTAGGTCATCTTTAGAGCTACAGCATGGATCCATACGTGGTTGTTACTCACTCCTACGGACTCCGAGGAGCATTTGGCTATTGGTTGCAACCGTTGGGAGATGGTAGCACGAGGTATCTTCAACCGGTTTGGATGGCGATCCAATAATAGGATAGGTGTTTAGTCCTCTTGTCCTATTTATATGCCGATTGTGGCTTTGTTTGCATTTCATATTTTGTTTTCTTTTGCTCCATTTGTCAGTTGTACTAGATTGCAGACTTTGTATTTTGTTGGCACCTTTTAATAATATGGCCACAAGCATCTGCCGGATGCAGAGGCCGGGGTTGATCCTCCTTCAAAAAAATACTAACGGATCTCACGGGGGTTTTGTTAAGTTTTATGGGATTGAAGTTTTCAAGTTTTGGGAGAGATCATGATGGGTGAAGGAATCAGGAGTGGCAAGAGCCTAAGCTTGGGGATGCCCGAGGCACCCCAAGGTAATATTCAAGGACTCCCAAGCAACTAAACTTGGGGATGCTCCGGAAGGCATCCCCTCTTTCTTCTAACGACCATCGGTAGTTTTCTTGGAGCTATATTTTATTCGTCACATGATATGTGAAACTCTTGGAGCTCTTTTGTGTTTATTTTTCCCTTTCCTGTTATGCACCATGCTGGTATGAGATAGTCCTTGGTTGATTTACAGAATGCATCATGCGCTTCACTTATATCTTTTGACTATGGCTTTATAGAATGCTTCATGTGCTTTACTTATATCATTTGAAGTTTGGATGCCTGTTTCTCTACATGTAGAAAACCGTTACTTGTAGAATGCTCTTTATCTTCACTTATATTTATTAGAGCGTGGGCATGTCTTTTGTAGAAAGAATTAAACTCTCATGCTTCACTTATACCTATCTAGAGAGTCAACGGGAATTGGTCATTCACATGGTTAGTCATAAAATCCTACATAAACCTTGTAGATCACTGAATATGATATGTTTGATTCCTTGCAATAGTTTTGTGATATAGAGATGGTAATATGTGGGAGGTACTAGTGAATGATTGTGGTTTAGTAAGAATATTTGTGTTAAGGTTTGTTATTCTTTATGACTAATGTGAGTCCATGGATTACACACACTCTTACCTTTTCGCAATTTGCTAGACTCTTTGTACCGTGCGTTGCTCTTTCTCACCTCGAGAGTTGGTGCGAACTTCACCAGTGCATCCAAACCCCGTGATATGATATGCTCTATCACACATAAGCCTCCTTATATCTTCCTCAAAATAACCACCATACCTACCTATTATGGCATTTTCATAGTCATTCCAAGATATATTGCCATGCAACTTCCATCATCATCATAAACTTGTGATGCCCCCGATTCAATCATACACTAATCATACACGCAAATGTGTATGATCAAGATCAGGGACTCATGGCAAGATATCACAACACAACTCTGGACACAAATAAAATAATACAAGCTTTATATTACAAGCCTGAGGGCTCGAATACATAGCTCGAAACACAAGCGTCAGTGGAAGCAACAATATCTGAGTATAGACATAAGTTAAACAAGAATGCCTTAAGAAGGCAGACACAAAAGCAAAAACGATCAAAGAGGCAAGGCCTCCTGCCTGGGACCTCCTAACTACTCCTGGTCGACGGTGGTCTCCACAAAGTAGTAGGCATCATCGGGGTAGTAGAAGCAGTCGTTTGTGGTGGCATCTGGCTCCTGGGATCCACCATCTGATTGCAGCAACCGTGTATAGGGGAAAAGAGGTAGCAAAGCAACCGTGAGTACTCATCCAAAGTACTCGCAAGCATCAGATCTATACTAAGTATGCATCGGTATCAAAGGAATGGACTATATCTATGGACTGAACTACAAAATGCCAGAGGAGAACAAAAAACCTAGCCTATTGAATACTAACATCTTCAAGCATCTTGCAGCATTCAGAAGAGTACATAATAGCAGTTTATAATTAACAAGCATGTTGTAGAATTAATGCCGAGAGATCCTTCCTCGACTCCCTGTGAGAAACCAATCCCGGAGCCAACATATCCATCTCATGTCTCAAGTATCCATTTCTAGTTATAATAGATTGGGATACAACTTCAAACGTCCATTACCGTGGACACGGCTATTCGAATAGATAAACTTCCCTGCAGGGTGCACCACATTATCGAACATGCTTGATTACTCTGGACGGACACACTTTCATGGGTCCATGCCTCGCCTCTAAAGATCAACACGTCACAATCCTACCTAGGCTCAGCAGATACGTCCCTGTCGGTCTACTTCTTAAGCGCTTCGGGGTCTTGGGCCCATCGCCCATTGCACTCTGGGTCGTTGTGTGCAGGGTGAATACCAACGCTACCCGTGTAGTGGATGGCATGATCCGACCGTGAAACAATGTTGAATTGGACATCTGACAAAGCTTCGGCTAATACTACGACACCTAGTGCCCATATTTGTTCCCGCGTGGTGGTTAGTGCATAAAGGCCAGTGACCAACTTAGATCAAATACCCAAACCCTTAGTGTATTAGGAGCTCGCAGAGACAAGCAGAGACTCACGATCATGTGACCCCGTCGCTCCGTCTCGAGGAAATACAGGAAGGGCCAGGGCCAACCCTCTCTCTCTAGGGCGGTCTACCTACCCGGCCGTGCCTCGTAATTATCCCGCGGGTGTTCTCAGGGCCCGCCCGACTATCACATCAACTTGTGGGTAACCCTCAGGGACGACCTAACTAACCAGAGACTATCGGGAACTCAGGTCCACCTCTACCGGGATGGTACCGCTTGTCTCTTCAGTCCCACAGTAATAGTACACAGGGGCTACAGGTAAAGGTAATTGTGTGTCTGTGTCATTAAGGGGGAAATCCGAGGAATCTCCCTTGATGGATTCCCACTTGATGTAACCATCAAGGTGAACATATGATGAATCACCCTCGAGGTTCACACTTGAAGTGTTGCACGACAGAGTCGTATCAGGAGTGGTGAAGGAGGAATCACCCTCGTGACCACAACCAAATGGCTACACTACAGAGTTATCATCAGGAGTGCGTTATGAGGTGTCACCCTCGGCACTCGATAGTAGCTCTGCAGTGTCGTACAACTAAGGGGGGTGAAGAGATATGTCGGGCTCTGGACGTCGATCACGTTGATCGAGTCATCGGTCATCAAGCCGAGGCAACTAGGACAAGGTGAGGGGTCACTGATGGATCACTAACCAACCTATACTAAGAAGTTTAGGATAAGCATGTAAGGTACAACGACGGGTTTCAAAAGCAGGCTATGCATTAGAATTGGGAGCAATCAAGTACATAGCAAAATCTAATGCAAGCATGAGAGAGAATAGAATGGGCGATATCGGAATGATCAAGGGGGGTTTGCTTGCCTGGAAGCTCTGTTGAAAGGAAGAAGGGTCGTCAAAGACGTAGTCGATTTCAGTGGCATCAGCAGCGGTCTCAGGGTCTACCGGAGAGAAGAGGGGGAAGAAACAATAAATATAAAGCACACATATGCAACACAGATGCACGATATGACATTAAGCAGTGCTAGGTGTGCCCTAACGCGGTACTAGGCGATACTGGAGAAGGGGGGAAACATCCGGGGAAGTATCCCCGGTGTTCGGCATTTTCGGACAGACGAACCAGAGGGGGATGGATGCTAGGTATGTGTGGTAGATGAGCGGGCAGCGTATTCAGATTTGTCATATTTTTTGAGCAACTTTCATATATAAAACTTTTTCATCTAACTTGCGGTTAATTTTCTTTGATTTTTCAAAGATTTAATCAATTTCTAAAAATCCTGGAATTTATTTAATTCAAATTAAACAGGAAAATAGTTTTATTACATATGGCAGATCCAGCCACGGTCAATGACATGCGGGGCCATTCAGCGATATAGTCAGTGTTGACTTGGTCAATGTTGACCAGTCAACAGGGTCAATGGGGCCTGTCGGGGGTATACCCCGCGGCATAACCCGGCCGGAAGTATAACCCGACCAAACTGGACGACTCACTGGTAACCCGCCCGGAGCTTGGCGATTCACGGGTAACCCGCCCGATCTTGGCGGTTCATTAGTAACCCGGCGGGCGGGTCAAATGGATGATGAGGCCCAAGGCCCAGAAGGCCGGTTCACGTTTAATGGTGGGCCGGTTTATGAGGAAAGCGTAAGGATTATTCTCCTACAAAGGAAGCAAGACTAGGACTCCACTTGTAATAGAGTAATCCTAATCCAACTAGGACTAGTCATGTAAACTGCCCCTTCAACATATATAAGGAGGGGCAGGGCTCCCAAAGGAGGCAGGACAAGCAAGAATACAATCTCTAGGGCTAGCCACAAAGAGCCGGCTTACCGGCGACTCCCTCATGATCATAATGAGACCTAGCCACAAACAGCATATAGGGTTATTACCGGATGATGTTTCCCGGGGCCCGAAGCTGTCTAAATCCTTATCTTGTGTTGCGTCTCTCGATTCCGCCCAACCCCTCTCAAGCTACCGCATAGATGTGTTGGCCTGCGACTAAGTCCTCACACTAAGGACATCTGCCGTGACAATTCCACGACAGTTGGCGCTCACCATGGAGCTCGCGCACGGTGGTATTGAGTTTTTGGAGGGATCTTAACTAGGGTTTTGAGAAGCTCGCAAATTTCCGGATGAAGAAAAGTCAGTTTTGGAAGGGTCCACATCAACGTCAAGTTGTTATGGCAAAAATTTCATTGATGATATTCATCAGTTCAGTTTACAAGATTATCAGACAAGATCCTGAAGATTTAGCACCGTGGGAGTCTCCACTTTTGTTCAGCATTGGATTCACCAGATCTGCCCAATCGAGCTGTCAAATCAGAATATGGGTCAAAAAAAACAACCCCAACCCGGATTCGGCGAGACGCCGCCTCAGCGTGATTCTACCAGCTGATGGGAGTACCAACCATGCAAAACTACCAAAAACGCAGGACAAATCTGAATCGGGCCATCAAAATCACACCATGAATCGGAGATTGTTTATGAAAAAACAGACGGATCAGGAAGTCAAAGCAGCCACAATCACAGCCGGACTTAAGCTCCATCTTCAACTCTATTCCCGAGCCACTGTCTGAGTCGCCTTCGCCTCGACGCTCACCGCTGCACCCAATAGGCCGTGTCGTGAGCCGCCGCCCAGGCCGTTTCTGCTGCAACTGTCGATCCGCCACTGCGCGTTGAGCTGGCCGTCACTGCGCCTTGAATCCGTTGTCGGTTCAGCCGTACCTCACCAATTAAACCGCCATGACTCTCTACCTCTGCTTCAAATCACCATGGGCCGTGACGCCTCTGTTGCGGCTGTTCCACTTCTGCTGCAGGGCTACGACCTGTGAGCCGCCACCATGCCACTGTGACTCGCCGTCTTAGACTCAGCCTTCGTGTACCTTTGCCGCTGGATCACTTCGCGCATGGTGGCGGAGTTTGGTCTCGAGGCGCTGCTGCTGAGCCGGCCTAGAATCTGAGTCGCTTCTACCATGGCCTTGCTTAGTTCAACCCGCCACTATTGTGGCGTACTTCGCCTCAGCATCAAGCCGCTCCAGACACCGTCTCCTCCTCTATTGTGAGCCGTCCCTGACAGTCTCAATCAGGGCTGCGACCCTGCCTTCTCTGAGCCACCAGCGTGCCTCATCACCAACAACTCCGGTTCAGCGCCCCGCACCGCTAAGCAGCCGCATCCCGCACCATCGAGCCGTCCCGACCGAGCCGCCGTTGCGCCTTGTTTAGTGTCGCTCTGGGCTGCCTCCGCTGAAGCTGTCATGACTGCTATGATCTCATGCTATTCCACGGGAGCGGATGCAGCGGCAAGATATCTACTGCATGTTAAAAACAAACTCCACTGCCATTACGGGCGTCCACGAGAACATGCCCTCAGCGCCCGCAAGCTTATTCTGATGAAACTGAAAAAGGAATGAACGCCTAGCTAACTGAAGGAATGTGGAGCAGTATTCAGTGTTCAACAGTGGCCAAGTCGCTGCTTCCAGCGCGCCCTCACGGTAGAGCTTAATTTTGTCTCAAAGATCATGACTGCAAGCGGAGTCAAAGGGCAGCAGCCGTGGTCAAACATTTTCTCTATAAACTCCACCGAGCAGTGGCCGTTACTTCACGCAAGGATCAAGGAAACATGCCACACACGTGGCCATCAATTTGTGCTATTTAGTACTAATTGCCGCACGCATGTCAGACGGGTTGTGCTGCCGGCTTTACCCATCGATGAGCAATCTGTCAAAGTCAGACTCCCACATAGTACCAATGTCATTGTTCTACGCTCACAGGCATTTTGATGGACAATGCGTCACATGGGAATCATCTATGGTCCAAATATATCAGGTGATATCTGTCTAATTTATTTTTTGGAATTTATTAATTCTTGTGAGAGCAAGTACTCTGTCCTACAGTGTTGTTATACGCAGGACAATTATTCACTATAGAAGTGACGCCAAGACCCCGAGTACGGAGTGCGAGCCGGTGACATCTGCATTGGTGTCTACACAAGCCCCGATGTTTAGTTTATGTCAACGCGAGGTCAACTCATTTGTTCACGCCCGTGGCCAACTTGCGTGTCCACGCCGGCTCACAAATGTTGTGGCCGCGCCCAACTCTCTTGATCGCGCCGGCTTAAAATACCGTGGCCAACTCTCTCATCCGCACCGGCTTACAAACGCTGGGTCGATTCATATGTCTGCCCCCGCGGGGGACTCGACCGTGGTTGATTTCAGCTTCAACGCAGTGATCCTCAACTCCACGATGGATAATTTTCGGCCTGAACGAATCAGGTGCTATCCATCTAAAGTCTATTTTATTAGCACGTATTATTTTTGTCAAAGAACAATTACTTTGATCTGTGTACACAGGACAATCATTCACTACAAATATAGTTTATACCATGGGTATGGACGCGCACAAGCCGCTGCCCGTACGGCCCGGTCTACATCAACTAGCCGGGACTGCGCCTGTGATTGGCTCGCGCGTCCGCACCGGCTTACAACGCCACGGACGACTCGCCCATCCGCTCTCGCGGCCGGTTCACGCGTCCGTGCCGGTTTACAACGGGGAGGACAATTTGCTTATCCGCACCGGCCTACAACGCCGTGGCCGACCCGTCTATGTTGCCTCTGACACTGCGGACATTTTTACCTCCGTCTCTCGCGGCCTGGTCTACATCAACACACCGGGCCGCACATGTCTGCATGAGCTGTTTATTGAGCATAAAGCAAGTCACAGCTTGGGTAGCCCGGTTTTCTTTCAAATTGGAGGCAAATTATCATCAACCGCCGTCTGCACTGGATGGCTCAATGAGGAGGCACACAAGTTGCCGCCACTATAGTTTGGTTAACTTCAAATCACCAGTTGGGAGGAACCATTGGCCGAGTTGCTGACATGGCTCACACGGGATCATTTATAATCCGCCGCAATCACCTCAAGCTTCTGTGGATTCACATTGTGCTATCAACACCAATGATATACAAGTTATGTCGGTTTATATCACGGTCAAATATGGAGAATCTCAAGCCAACTCCTTGAGTCGCCTTGAGACTTGGGGGCTATAATGATACGACTCAGCAAATGTTGCCGGTTTTTAGTGAATTTAAGAACCCCAGGACGTTGGAGAGAAAGATAACCCGGTCCCGGAGGCTACCGCCGTATTGGTGAAAATTTAAAGGCCGTCCGAAAATTTCCGGCTTAGAAAGGATATGACAGTTACAAAATCCCGGCTTAAGGAAGAAGTTCTGGGTCATCCGAAAGGATTCCGGTTTAAAATCCGACTAAAGGGCAGTCAGTCTCACTAAAGCTCTCAAATATCCGGTTTACAATCCGGTTCAAGGGAAATTTGTTCTTCCACAAAGCTATGACACTCTGAAATCCGGTTTAAGAATGTCCGGTTCAAAAAGAATTAACTTCTCGCAAGTTCGAGTTTAAAGGCTGTCAGGAAAATTCCGGCTGAAAATAAAGATTCCGGTTTAAGGTCCGGTTTAAGGGAAGTTATCTCCGACAAAGCTTTGAAGCTTTCGATAGCTGGTTCAAAATACCGGTTCAAGAAGAATTTATCTCTTGCAAAAAGTTAAAGGTTGCCGAAGAGGACCTGCTGCCCTGACACGAGGTTCAAACATGGGTATCCTGCCTTATGGGCTCATCTTCATATGATCACTTGGGGGTTTCCTGTCCAAACATAGGTGTATTCACCAAAGAGAACATAGGATTACTACCCTCTTGATGCGGCTATCACGCCACGACAAAGCTTGGGAGCTTCACACTCAAGGGGCCAAAGAGAGTTTGTGCTAAGCATAACTCAAACATAGGCACCCATTGAGCACAGCTCACAAAGTTACTTGGGGGCTCTTTGTGCAAAGCAACAAAGAGTTTGAAAGGACCCTTGTAAGCTGCTATCAAGCACGGCTTGGAAGCCTGGTGTATTCACCTAAAACCCCGGGTTAACCTGCCTTCATCAAGTAAGCCACTCCTATCCAGGTAATCCTGGCATGACCCGCCGAACGTTTGACAAGTCAATCTTATACAGACCCTGAACTTGTCAAAGTTAAAACGGCGATTGGTTAGTTGGAGGCCCATCTTAAAAGGCTTTGTCAAATGGTTTAACTCAGTGGCCTAGCAGCCCATGAAAAGCCTTGAATTTGGGCCTGGCAGCCCTTGAAAAGCCTCGACTACAAGTTTTATTTGATTTTTGAAGTTTTCTCTCCTTTGATAAGGTTTTGAGTTAAACCGATGTCTATTGACCCGGACTGACTATAAGTCATTACATCAATCAGGCGTTCATTAACCCGGCTTGACTTTCAACTACAAGTTGTCAGTATATGATCAGTCATAATCCGGCGCTAATTAACCTGGTCCGGTTTGACTACAAGTCGCCAGTATTATATATGGTTAATCCGATGTTTATCACAACCAGCATGGTTTTATCATAAACCGGCACAATATGGAAGGAGTTATCAGTACTCAAGATTGGGGTTATCACCTTTAATACAAAAAGTTGGTAAACCAACCATGTGATTCAATGTCACAGGTATGATATATTTCATATTTGATTATTCTTAAGTGCAGCCTTGGTTATAAACCCGGGTTATATGTTGGGCATTATGACCCGTCCGACGGTAAACCGCCAAGACACTTTAAACTTGTTGTATGCAGAAACAGGTTGAATAAAGCATAAATACAAATCACCAGTGTTTATTAACCCGGCCTGGCTTTGGACTATAAGTCGCCAGTATATATTTGGATTGCGCCATTGGAATCATGCACTTATAAATCATTGGATATATTATTCAAATCTTTAATAGCCAACATGGCTGGATTTTTATTATGGTTATCAATAACCAATATTATGATTGAGGTTTTTAAAGTCGTTTCAGCGCAATGGCTATTATTTTATCAATGGATATGATTTATTCTACAATGGAGGGAATAGTCCCGAGTCGCTGCAGGCTTACGACCCGGCACTTGGGGGCTACATTATTTAAGTTGAGATTACATCAAATACACAAGTCTCATGTCGTTGCAAGCATGCACCATGACACTTGGGGGCTAATGCAAATCATTGTTTGCTCACCTTATTGAAAGACCCGACTCATCACATCGTAATGAGCCGGCCCTTGGGAGCTACCAATTGCTCCTGTAAACAATTCAAGGTACAAAGCTTTTTATCCATTACATTGAAGGGTCCACTGCTTAGTTGGTAAAGCACAAGGCTCTTAACCTTGTGGACATGGATTCAAGCCCCATGATATGGGTTACATCATATGATGTTATTTTCATTGAAGTATATATCAAGTCCCAGCTCAATATTATCTTACTGAGCCAGCCCTTGGGGCTACATGTTGCTATTCAAAGTTTACATGATTATATTTACAAAGTCCCTGCTTATTATTGCATAATGACCCAGCCCTTGGGGGCTACACTGGTTGAAGTTTTTATGAGCATCAGGCAATTTCAAGTCCCAGGTTGCTACAAGAATGACAACCCGGCACTTGAGGGCTACATATATGGAGTATTCAGTTTTTACTAGTGACTGAGATGAACAACATGGATTTCTTCAAAGTGGCAGTAATTATATGGAAACAAGTCTCAAATCATCACTTTGTTCTGTTCAAGACTTGGGGGCTACAGGTATTATATTATTATTGAAGAACTATTTTCAAATTCTCTATTTTGAGCAAACCAGATTGACCCGGCGTCACCAAACATTATGACCATGTGTCTGCAACCCGGCATCATCGACAATCATGATCCGGCATTAGGAACAATCATGAACCGGTGTTGGCAACAATCATGACCCAGAATTATCAGTTTTTATAACCCGACAATGGTGGTAATCATAAACCGGCAAGTTCTACATTTTCAAACCGGCTGAATATCAGTTGAATATTTGAAGACCAATATGTTTTCAGAGCATTGAAGGCCAATTCAAATGGATTCTTTATTTATAAAATATATTCTGCAAGCAAATTGATTATGAAGATGGTTATTGACTCGGATTTTTCAGAAGGAAGAAATGACAAGGACTTAAGGATGATCAAGTGCTGGTTTATAATAATATTTAAACTGGAGCACAACCCGCCAAATTTGTTCTTGTGTTTATGTTGCAGATCAGTTTAACATGGATAAATCCAAATTAAACTGGGGGCTAATGTCGGGGATATACCCCACGGCGTAACCTGGCCGGAAGTATAACTCGGCCGGACTGGACGACTCACTGGTAACCCGCCCGGAGCTTGGCGATTCACGGGTAACCCGCCCGATCTTGGCGGTTCATTAGTAACCCGGCGGGCGGGACAAATGGATGACGAGGCCCAAGGCCCATAAGGCCGGTTCATGTTTAATGGTGGGCCGGTTTATGAGGAAAGCATAAGGACTATTCTCCTACAAAGGAAGCAAGACTAGGACTCCACTTGTAATAGAGTAATCCTAATCCAACTAGGACTAGTCATGTAAACCGCCCCTTCAACATATATAAGGAAGGGCAGGGCTCCCAAAGGAGGCAGGACAAGCAAGAATACAATCGCTAGGGCTAGACACAAAGAGCCGGCTTACCAGCGACCCCCTCATGATCATAATGAGACCTAGCCACAAACAGCATGTAGGGTTATTACCGGATGATGTTTCCCGGGGCCCAAAGCTGTCTAAATCCTTGTCTTGCGTTGCGTCTCTCGATTCCACCCAACCCCTCTCAAGATACCGCATAGATGCGTTGGCCTCGCGACTAAGTCCTCATACTAAGGACATCTGCCGTGACAATTCCACGACAGGGCCCATCTGTCAGTGCCACATGTGTTTTAAAAAAGTATAGTCTAATTATTGGTAGGGTGCTACTGTCATTGACACATTAGGCTAATTAGGAGTTAATTAGCTAATTAAGCTACATTAATTAAGTTAATAAATTAATTAAATTAATTGATTCTCATCATTTTTCTTTTACACATTTTTTATTTTAAACTTTCGTTCACAGGGGCCTACTAGGCAGGGCTTAGCAGGTAGCGAGCGCAACCAATAGGGCGGGCGCGACCAACAGGGTAGGCACCCGTGGAGGCCGTAGCATGCCCGAGGAGGGGCGAGGCCATGGCCGGTGCGCTGGTGGTTTGAGGCCACAACGAACGACGGGAATGGTAGCGGGGTGAGGGGCGACCGTCGGTGAGCGGTGGCCGACGCGGGCAGGCGGCACGAGCGGTGCGTGTGCGCGGTAGAGGAAGGGTGGCGACGCTTGGCAACGGGGCAAGGGGCGGCTGTGGCGGATGCGCGGTCGTGGCGGAAGGCAGAAGCGGTGGGCAGCAACCGCGGCGCGCCGGACGTGGCGATACGCAGGCGCTCGGGAGGCGGCCGAGGCGGGCGTGTGGTAGGAGCCAGCGGGGTGGGCAGCAGGGCACTGCCCCGATCTAGTCGGGGGAGGGAAGAGGAGTGAGGGGGAAGTGGGGATCGGGCCTAGGGTTTCAGGGTGCCGGGGGGATAGTAGTGGGGGAGGGGTGGGCCGACCTGGTTCAGGAGGCCAGTTGGGTCAATTGGGCTAGTTGGGCCAGGGGGCCTTCTTCCCTTTTTTTTTCTTTTTCATTCATGTATTCTGTTTTCTTTTATTGTTTTAAATTAGTTTTTAGCTTTTGTAAAATATAGATCTAGCCCCTAAATTAGTATTATTAATTATGCCACTCACACATTTAGTTTAGTAGCTAAATAGATTAGTATAGCATTTTTATAATTTGAAAAGCAATTAAATTGTTATTTTAGTCATGGTTTAAACTATTAAAGGGCATTAAAACATTTTATAAAATGTTTGTTCACCACGAGTATTAACAAATGAAAATTTTCCACAAGATAAACATTTCATTTTTGACATTTGAAAACTTTTATAGATTGACTTGAATTTAAATTTGAATTTGAACGGGGTTTGAGTCAACGCGAGTTTATCAACGGTAATCGTGGTGACATGGCATCATTAGTAGAGGGTTACTATAGCTTAATTATCCGGGCATCGCAATATTTTCATGACTTGTCCATTTTTTGATATCTTTGCCATGCTAGATCATTGCACATCCTGGTACACTGCCAGAGTCATTCATATAGAGTCATATTTTGTTTAGTATCGAGTTGTAAGTAAATAGAAGTGTGATGTCATCATATTCATTATTAGAGCATTGTCCCAGTGAGGAAAGTATGATTGAGACCATGATTCTCCCGCAAGTCGGGATGAGACTCCAGACATAACTAAAAAAAGGAAGAAAAAAGAGGCCAAATTATCCCCAAAAAAGAAAAGAAAAGAAAAAGGAAATGAAAAGGAATGAGAGAAAAAAGAGAAGGGGCATGCTACTATATTTTTTCACACTTGTGTTTGGGAGTAGAACCATGTTTTCCATATAGTGAGTCTCCTATGTTTTCACTATCATATACTAGTGGGAATTTATAGAACTTTGCTTGTATATTTTGATGACGGGCTTCCTCAATTGCAGGAGGTCTTGAACAAGCAAGTTGGATGCCCACCCACTTAGTTTTCATATTGAGCTTTCATACACTTATAGCTCTTAGTGCATCCGGTTCATGGCGATCCCTACTCCTCGCATTAACATGAATTGATGGGCATCTCCATAGCCCGTTGATTAGCCACGTCGATGTGAGACTCTCTTCCTTTTTTGTCTTCTCCATGTTAATATCTACCACCGTATTCTACTCCACCCATAGTGATATATCCATGGCTTGTGCTCATGTAATGCGTGGGGGTTGAAAAAGTTGAAGCTCGTTAAAAAGTATGAACCAATTGTCTGGCTTGTCATCGGGGTTGTGCATGATAAAAACTTTGTGTTAAGAACATGGAGCATTGCTACCTCTTGAGCATGCCTTGGATTTTCCCTTGAAGAGGAAAGGGTGATGCAGCAAAGTAGCGTAAGTATTTCCCTAAGTTTTAAGAACCAAGGTATCAATCCAGTAGGAGGCTATACACTCTAAGTCCCTCATACCTACACAAACAAACAAGAACCTCGCAACCAACGCGATAAAGGGGTTGTCAATCCCTTCATGGCCACTTGCGAAAGTGAGATCTGATAGAGATAATAAGATAAGATAAATATTTTGGGGTTTTTTATAATATAGATTGGAAAGTAAAGAATGCAAAATAAAGTAGATTGGAAACTTATATGATGGAAAATAGACCCGAGGGCCATAGGTTTCACTAGTGACTTCTCTCAAGATAGCATAAGTATTACGGCGGGTGAACAAATTACTGTCGAGCAATTGATAGAAAAGTGCATAGTTATGAGAATATCTAGGCATGATCATGTATATAGGCATCACGTCCACGACAAGTAGATCGAAACAATTCTGCATCTACTACTATTACTCCACAAATCGACCGCTATCCAGCATGCATCTAGAGTATTAAGTTCACAAGAACAGAGTAAGGCATTAAGCAAGATGACATGATGTAGAGGGATAAACTCAAGCAATATGATATAAACCCCATATTTTTATCCTCGATGGCAACAATACAATACGTGCCTTGCTGCCCCTGCTGTCATTGGGAAAGGACACCGCAAGATTGAACCCAAAGTTAAGCACTTCTC
This sequence comes from Triticum timopheevii, assembly GCA_963921465.1. Lineage (NCBI taxonomy): Eukaryota > Viridiplantae > Streptophyta > Magnoliopsida > Poales > Poaceae > Triticum > Triticum timopheevii. The sequence continues at coordinate 382,826,281 of OY997262.1, read as the reverse complement.
CCATTGCAAGAAAGATCAATCTAGTAGGCCAAACCAAACTGATAATTCGAAGAGACTTGCAAAGATAACCAATCATACATAAAAGAATTCAGAGGAGATTCAAATATTTCTCATGGATAAACTTGATCATAAACCAACAATTCATCGGAACTCGACAAACACACCGCAAAAAGAGTTACATCAAATAGATCTCCAAGAAGATCGAGGAGAACATTGTATTGAGATTCAAAGAGAGAGAAGAAGCCATCTAGCTAATAACTATGGACCCGAAGGTCTGTGGTAAACTACTCACAACTCATCAAAGAGGCGTTGGTATTTATCTAGAAGCCCTCCATGATCGATTCCCCCTCCAGCAGAGCGCCAGAAAAGGCTCCAAGATGGGATCTCACGGGAACAGAAGGTTGCAGCGGTGGAAATAGGGTTTCGTGGTGCTCCTAGATGTTTTCGGGCTACGTAGATATATATAGGCGATGGAAGTCCGTCAGGGGAGCCACGAGGGGCCCATGAGGGTGGGGGTGTTCCCACCCCCTAGGGGGCGCCCTGAACCCTCGTGGCCACCTTGTTTACTTCTTGACATCCACTCCAAGTCTCCTGGATTGCGTTTGTTCCAAAAATAACTCTCCCAAAGGTTTCATTCCATTTGGACTCTATTTGATATTCCTTTTCTGCGAAACACGGAAATAGGCAAAAAAACAACAATTTGGGTTGGGCCTCCGGTTAATAGGTTAGTCCCAAAAATGATATAAAAGTGTATAGTAAAGCCCATAAACATCCAAAACAGGTAATATAATAGCATGGAACAATCAAAAATTATAGATACATTGAAGATGTATCAAGCATCCCCAAGCTTAATTCCTGCTCGTCCTCGAGTAGGTAAATGATAAAAAACAGAATTTTTGATGTGGAATGCTACCTAGCATATTTCTCAATGTAATTTTCTTTAATGTGGCATGAATGTTCAGATCCAAATGATTCAAAATAAAAGTTCATATTGACATAAAAATAGTAATACTTCAAGCATACTAACAAGTAATCATGTCTTATCAAAATAACATAGCCAAAGAAGGCTTATCCCTACAAAATCATATAGTTAGGCTATGCTTCATTTTTGTCACACAAAATGCTCCCCATGCACAACCCTAGTTTCAGCCAAGCAATTGGTTCATACTTTTTAACACACTTCAGCTTTTTTAACTCTCACGTAATACATGAGCATAAGCCATGGATATAGCACTATGGGTGGAATAGAATATGATGATGAAGGTTGTGTGGAGAAGACAAAAAAGGAGAAAGTCTCACATTGACGAGGCTAATCAATGGGCTATGGAGATGCCCATCAATTGATGTCAACATGAGGAGTAGGGATTGACATGCAACAGATGCACTAGAGATCTAAATGTATAAATGCTCAACAAAAGAAACTACGTGGGTGTGCATCCAACTTGCTTGCTCACGAAGACCTAGGGAATTTTGAGGAAGCCCATCATTGGAATATACAAGCCAAGTGCTATAATGAAAAATTACCACTAGTATATGAAAGTGACAACATAAGAGACTCTCTATCATGAAGATCATGGTGCTACTATGAAGCACAAGTGTGGAAAAAGGATAGTAACATTGTCCCTTCTCTCTTTTTCTCTCATTTTTTTGGTGGGCTTCTTTGGCCTCTTTTTTTATTTGGGCTTCTTTGGCCTCTTTTATTTTTCATATAAAGTCCGAAGTCTCATCCCGACTTGTGGGGGAATCATAGTCTCCATCATCCTTTCCTCACTTGGGACAATGCTCTAATAATGAAGATCATCACACCTTTATTGATTTACAACTCAATACTTAGAACAAAATATGACTCTATGTGAATGCCTCCGGCGGTCTACCGGGATATGCAATGAATCAAGAGTGACATGTATGAAAGAATTATAAAGGTGGTCTTGCCACAAATACAATGTCAACTACATGATCATGCAAAAGCAATATGACAATGATGGAGCGTGTCATAATAAATGGAATGGTGGAAGTTGCAATATATCTTGGAATGGCTATGGAAATGCCATAATAGGTAGGTATGGTGGCTGTTTTGAGGAAGATATAAAGAGGTTTATGTGTGATCGAGCGTATCGTATCACGGGGTTTGGATGCACCGGCGAAGTTTGCACCAACTCTTGAGAAAGGGCAATGCACGGTACCGTAGAGGCTAGCAATGATGGAAGGGTAAGAGTGCGTATAATACATGGACTCACACTAGTCATAAAGAACTCATATACTTACTGCAAAAGTTTATTAGCCCTCGAAGCAAAGTACTACTACGCATGCTCCTAGGGGAAGGGTTGGTAGGAGTTAACCATCGCGCGATCCCGACCTCCACACATAAGGAAGGCAATCAAAAGAGCACCCCATGCTACAAATTTGTCACACAACTTTCACCATACGTGCATGCTACAGGACTTGCCAACTTTAACACAAGTATTTCTCAATTTCATAATTACCCAACTAGCATGACTCTAACATTACCACCTCTATATCTCAAAACAATTATCAAGTATCAAATTGATCATAGTGTTCAATGCACTCTATATGATAGTTCTTATTATACCCAACTTGGATGCTCATCATATTAGGACAAATTTTATAACCAAAGCAAATACCATGCTATTCTAAAAGACTCTCAAAATAATATAAGTGAATCATGAGAGATCAATAATTTCTACAAAATAAAACCACCGTCGTGCTCTAAAAAGATATAAGTGGAGCACTAGACCAAAATTATCTAGCTCAAAAGATATAAGTGAAGCACATAGAGTATTCTAATAAATTCCAATTCATGTGTGTATCTCCCAAAAGGTTTGTACATCAAGGATGATTGTGGTAAACTAAAAAGCAAAGACTCATATCATACAAGACTCTCCAAGCAAAACACATATCATGTGGCGAATAAAAAAATAGCTCCAAGTAAAGTTACCGATAGATAAAGACGAAAGAGGGGATGCCTTCTGGGGCATCCCCGAGCTTAGGCTTTTGGTTGTCCTTGAATTTACCTTGGGGTGCCTTTCGCATCCCCAAGCTTAGGCTCTTGCCACACCTTATTCCATAGTCCATCAAATCTTTAACCAAAACTTGAAAACTTCACAACACAAAACTCAACAGGAAATCTCATGAGCTCTGTTAGTGCAAGAAAGCAAACCACTTTAAGGTACTGTAATGAACTCATTCTTTATTTATATTGGTGGTAAACCTAACGTATTCCAACTTCTCTATGGTTCATACCCCCCGATACTAGCCATAGATTCATCAAAATAAGCAAATAACACACGAAAAACAGAATCTGTCAAAAACAAAACAGTCTGTAGCAACATGTAACTTTCAAATACTTCTAGAACTCTAAAAATCTTACCAAAATAGGAAGTCCTATGCAATTTGTCTATTAATCTACTTCAAAAATAATCAACTAAAAATCATGTTCTTGTGATTTATTAAAATTATTCTTGTGCGCACAAAAGTTTCTATTTTTTAGCAAGATCAAATTAACTACCACCCAAGATGATCCTATAGGTTCTACTTGGCACAAACACTAATTAAAACATAAAACCACATCTAATGCCAGGACCCCGATCCAATGCCACACCGATCTAGCATGTAACACCTCATATCACTTTGCGGCCTCATGCACGGTGTTCCCATGGGTGTCGCCTTACCAGGCCCGGGATCATTTGCGCCTTTTGGCTCACGTATATGATAGTGTCGCTAGCATCCATATGACAAAGAACCCGGGCTGACATGGCTAGTCATGAACCCAAAGAGGCACTAACTTACATGGACAGGCATACATGACCCAGCAACGAACGTGTCGGTCTTCAGCGAGTGAATCCGGGTTGTAGCAGCTAGGCTAGCAGGACTCCGGAGAATCCGAGCTGTAGCAGGCTAACGGGACTCAGGTAGACACCACGTGACATTTCCCCGAAGGGACAGACACATGAAATAATAAGGGCACATGCCGGCCAGCCTAAGTATTCTGGAGCAGTAGCAAGCTACCAGGGCTCAGTGGAAGCACTAGGAGACACTTCCCGGTAAGAGAGGCTGCCAAGGATAAACAACTAGATAGTCAGATCCCACACATACCAAGCATTTCAATAACATACACACAATATGCTCGATATGTGCAAATGCAACATGGCATCACAACATGACTCTACAACTCAAGTATTTTATTCATAGGCTCCAAGGAGCGAGATATTACAAACATGGGTCTCTTGACCCAGCACTCAGAGCATACAAGTCAAAACACATGCGGAAGCTTAACATGTCTGAGTACAGACAACTATAAATGAAAAAGGCTGAGAAGCCCGACTATCTACCATATCCTGCCGAGGGCACAAGATCGTAGTTGAGGTAACAAGCTAAATGTCGAAGTCCACGCGGAACTACTAGCGAGACTGAAGTCTCTCTGCAAAACATAAATTAAGCAAACATGAGTACAAATGTACCCAGCAAAACTTACATCAGAACTAACTACATATGCATCATTATCAATCAAGGAGTTGGTGGGGTTTAACTGCAGCAAGCCAGCTTTAACTCGGTGGCTATCCTGAACTACGACTGCAAGTAACTCTTTTGAGGTGGCACACACGAGTCCACACATTCACCATATCAATACACCACTATGGATCCGCTCCCATCTCCCTACGAGATCGCCATCCATAGCACTCACGCTTATCTTGCGTATTTTAGAGTATCCACTTTCACTTGTCTATGAACTGTATAGGCAACCCAGAGGTCCTTTACCGTAGACGTGGCTATTCGCATAGATCATATTAACCCTGCAGGGGTGTACTTCTTCACACACGCTCACGCTACTTATTGCCATGTACAAGTCATGTATCTCGGCAACCTTCAAGCGGAAGCCTGGCGAGGGTGTCGGCCACGACCTGACTAACCACACAAGTCTCTAGTCCAGGTTTATCGCCTATTCGAGTTCCATCCGCAAGGACATCCGACCGGGGTGTCGCTCATGGGCCCAAACGATGTGAGCAGGGTTCCCAAGCCCACCATCCGGGTGCCACTTGGTACACCGTGCCACTGCAACTAGTCTGTCCTAGGCCCACCTGTACCAGGTGCCACTTGGTAGACTACTAGCACTACCTACAAACACCAGAAACTAGTTGCAACTCCTGGACAGAGATCAAGTTGATTAATAAGTCGAGAGGGGCACTTAAGCATTCTAATGCGTGGTAGTATCTGTTCATGGATCACAAACACAGAACTCAGTTCATGAGGAGGGCTTCAATGAGACAACCCACCATGTACTCCAACATGGCCTCTCACCGCTACCTATACCAAATCGTGTTCACACACTTAGCTCACACATAGTAGGACATGTTCACGCACCTCCAATTCATCCCTGATGAATCAGACCTGACTAATCTCTAAGTAGTAGCAAACATGACAAACAAGAATGAATGAGTAGGCACATCAGGGCTCAAACAACTCCTACTCATGCTAGTGGGTTTCTTCTATTTACTGTGGCAATGACAGGTCATGCAGAGGAAAGGGGTTCAACTACCATAGCATGTAACAGTTGAATCATTATTGTCCTAATGCAGTAAAAGAGAGCAGGAGCGAGAGAGTGGGATTGTATCAAAATGAACAAGGGGGTTTTGCTTGCCTGGCACTTCTGAAAATGATATAGCTCTTCATCGGTGTCATCGAATTCATCGTCGGAACCACGTCTAATGAGAGAGAACAACCACCAGCAACAGAGAAGAACACAATCAATGCAATGCACAATATGATGCATTATCATGACATGGCAATATGAGTGTGTTGGCCTAATGCAACTACAATCAGATGGGTTTGGGTCATTTTGAACCAAAGGTTCAATCCCAAACTCAAATTATGAATTTAAATAGTGCCTTATCATGTTTTGCACTAAACATCAAGGTTAAGTTGTTTAAACATGCATGAAACCAGTACAAATGGATAGATTGGATTTTTCTAGTCATTTTTCATATATAAATCTTTGCATTTGGAGTTACAGATTAATTTCTATGATTTTTAGAAGTTTAGGGCATTTTCTAGAATTTCCTGAGTTAAGTTTAATCGAGAAAATGACTTATTGCGTCAGCATTAGTTCATGCTAACCTCAGCAGGTCAACAGGCACCGTTCAGGTCAAACCTGAAAGTGGGGCCCACTGGTCAGTGACCTATCTAACTAACAACGCTAATTAGCACAAACTAAAACCCTAATCTAGCATTAGTCAGGGGCTGGCCCCACATGTTAGTATCCTAACTAATTAACAAACACTGTTTATGCTGATTAACAAATCAGCTTAATTAAACCAGAGGCCGGGCCCAGAATTCAGTGACTCAGAGGGGAGTCAAAACTGGTCAACCAAGGTCAAACTCGCCGAAGTTGACCCGCGGCTCGTCGTTGGCGAGGCCAGAGATGGCGGAGGGGCTCGGGATTTGACCTCCGGCGACCAAATCGACGACTGAGTCCATCTACGAGGAGCTGGAGCTCGCGCGCATCGACTGGTGGGGTTAGCTTGGGTCGGGGTAGTCTAAGAAAACGGTGGTGGCAACGGCAGCGGCGACCGGAGTTCGGCCGAGCTCGGGGACGAGGCTATGGTGGCCATGGCGTTGCGTGCTTGGCTCCCACGGAACCTATGTGTCGCGGCGAGCACGTGGATGACCTCATTTGGAGGCTACAGTGACCGTGTCCATGGTGGTGAGGAGCTCAGGCGGTGGTGCGATTCGGTCATCATCGAAATGATGGCTACGGCAAGAAGCTGAGCACAGGAGCGAGGGGAAGAGGGGGAGGAGCTTACAGCAAGGCCGGAGGAGGTCTCACCGGCTCGGGGAAGGGCCGGTGCAGGCAGAACGGTGAAGACGATCTCTGGCGATGGCGGGGATGATGATGGAGAGCTCTCGGTGAGGCGTAGCTCGACGAGGAGGAAGGGGGCGTTGTGGCGGAGCTTCTTGGCACGTCGATGGGGCATGGGGTGGTCGGTGGCCGCGGCAACCGTGAGCAGCGGCAACGGCTGCGCTCAGGCACGAGAGGGAGAGAGATCAGAGGAGGGGAGAAGCACGGGAGAGAGTGAGAGAGGTCCAGGGGTGTGTGGCGACACGGGAGAGAACCAGGGCGACGGGGACGCAGGCAGGCAGGGTGGAGGTGGCCGGGGCGCATGCTAGCATGCTGCGGCCACGCGCTTTGCCTACTGGCGCGAGGAGGAAGGCGATAGAGGAGGAGGAGGTGGGATGGGCCGGCCACTTGGGCTGCCAGGTGGGCTGCACATGTAAGTTAGGTAGGTTTTCTTCTTTTCTATTTTTCTTCGGTTTTCTATTTTGCTGTCACTTTAGGGCTTTATTAAAATTACTTAAACAGATCCAAAAATCATGAAACAGCTCAATGCCACTGTTTGGAATATAACCAACAGCAAACATTTTAGTTTATGATGATTTGAGCATTTAAAATATTTAATAGCATTTAAATGCCCAAGTGCAAATAGAGTATGATTTAATCCAGAGCCCAATATGTCATGGAAAAAATGTGCATCACCTCTGGTTACTGTTTCCAGCATTTTCCAAGAATGATGAACATTTTTGAAAGCCATTTGGATTTACTGGAAATATTTTGGTTGAACCTGGTGAATTCCTTTGATGCCAGGGTTTAGGCAATCCCCATTTCAAGTTTCTACCAAAGTTAAACATGATGCACACATGAAGCTAGCCTAGTGCATTGCCAGAAGCTAGGGATGTGACGACTCACCCCCACTAAACAAGAATCTCGTCTCGAGATTTAAGACGTGAGGTAAGAAGACAAAGGGGACACTAAGTATCACAAACTTCATGATCCAACTGTCTTCTCGAGGTTGTTGATTTGTTGACTCAAATTGATCTTGACATCTTTGCTCTCGAGATCTCCATCCAACATGAGGACAAAAGAGCGAAACATGTCTACATGGATGGATCATCTTAATGATCACAAGATCAACTCATGGAATGAGACGTAGAGACATCTCTCGAGGTGAGACATGAAGCACACATCTAGAGGCATGGAGTGGAGCAAATGATGAGGGTTCGCTAGGTAGACAACAATTCCACACTTAAGAGGGTGGTGAACGGCTATCAACGTAGTAAGGAGTTGAGTTGCCATGATACCATAACAGAGCTACTCAGGAAAAATGATTCGTTGAATTTTCACCTTAAGTGGCAAAAAGAATTACTTTTGATCTAGAGATCATTGAGACTCTCTATACCAGCCTAGGGAAAAACTCGAGCAATCGTTTGTAGGTGTTCGGTAAAAAGGCACACTCGGACTAGTATGGATGATGTGGATTACCTTGTTGAAGACAATGCAAGGAATGATTTTGCTTATCATCGGAAATGGATGGAACCCCTGATAGGACCACTTTGAAAATGATCCTGATCAGTAATTACTAAGAAGGGTAGTCCATAATAGGATGGCACAATGGCGGTGCAAGCTGGGAACAAAATGCAAATGTTGGGAATGATTCTAGTAACTGAGGAGAAACTCAGCAGTAGAGAGTGAATCTACTGTTTGAAAGGTTATAGCATAACCGACAAAACAGAGAGCAAATCCCAATTAGTGTTGATGATAACACCTAGTGCTTGTGTGTGCTCTCAAGAACTTGAGCATTTCCATATTCACCAAGGTTTTACCAATAACCGTGTCAAGGATCCTAGCAACACCACATACTACCATGATGAATAGTGATGGTGATGCAGATGCAAAGGAAGATAACACCTTCTCAGATTTCACCTTAACGACGTTAAGGGATCAAAATCTGGATGATCGACCGAGAAACATTTAGCCCTCCGCTTTTAATGTTCTCCTTGATGTACTAGCGTAACCCATACTTTGAGATGTTTTGGTATCCAGAACATCAAGTAACAGGTCGGACTACGGGAGCTCAAGAATCCATAAGGAAAAAGTACTGGAGTAAATCCTACGAAATCCTTGTGGGGAGGTGGCCAACTTCCTCAATCAAGATACTACAGTAATGGGTCTTCCGGCTGGACGTGTTGTCCACGGTATCCACTTTACCGGTTACAGAGAGACCAATATTATAGTTCTTGGGAAATGTTCCAACCATCATATCTGCCTGAGATTCAGATCTGGTTGGTGTCAGGATATTCCAGACTCATCGAGTCCAGAAAGAAAAATGAAAGTTTGCAACACAAATCGACGAGATAACGTTGCGAGATTATCGGGAAATGAACTATGGTAGTAGGCTCCAAAACATGAGCTGGTTCTGCTACAAGCATGCGAACACGATGTCCCAGACAAGCATGGTCACCTGGTGGTCTTACAACAAAACACTACCGATTTTAGGTGGGGAACCATCATTGCGGATAACGGAGTCCTTGATTAATCTCGGGTTAGCTCTTAAAAAGGAGCTTCTTCTCCTTGGACAGTTCAATCAGTGGCTTGGTGTGCTAGGAAACACATATAGAATGGAGGCGGCCAACCCATCAAACCATAGAGTACTTCGCACATGCGTGACTAACTTGGGACGATTCCAGAGGAAGCAAAACTAACTTTCTCGAGTCCATGGCGGCAGCTTGCATCAAATGCACATGGGTTAGAGAAAGTCACTTCTTTCATCCGAACATATGCTTCATGATCGGACATGAAGACATTGCGTATAAAGTTTCCAACACTAGCTTAATGTTTAACAAAATCATGGAGGAGATAAGGATGTTGTTGATGGGCTCAACAACAATTCATCCAGGTTTCCATATAGACGGAACTCCACAATTAGGTGAACACGGTGATAGCACTGGTCAGACCAAAGGATGTAATGGTGTATGCCCGAGGGATCAACCACGAGTAAGACAACATTACGAACATCGTTGGCTCTGATTTGATTTCATGACAGCCCACACTCAAATCAAAGTTTTGATAAGATAATAGGTCCAACAACTGATCACAGGGACAAATCGATGAGGATATCATCTTTCTTCAACACACACAATATATCCCTGGAAATGAACTAAGCTAGGCAAGCTTTTATCTTCCAACTCTCCAAGTTATTGTTTAGCTTAACCAACTAGCTCAGGGGTAATCAACACAGATTCTTGGAGAAAGGGGTGGTTACAAGGAACCAACTTAATCACGAGCTCAACATAGCAGCCAGGTGTCAACTTGGTAATACTTCTGAGAAGATATTCATAAAATCACGAACCACCAATATGTTACTAAGCTTGAGAACTATTTTACTTTTCAGGGCGGGACGATATGATCAATAGAGCGAGGGATTGACACAATCCTAACTCATTGACCAAAAAGTGCACCGAAAAAAAGGGCTAGGTAGCACGATCAACCTTAGGATGGTGATTCAATAACCAACACACTAGGAATGAAATTGTTGTCCTTTAACTACCAAGCAACAGAGTTGCTAGGAGTATTAATATTCACACATCACGATTCACTTGTCGGCATTCCGGTTACAATAACACGGGAACCGAGGAATGAATAAGGATGGCGAGAAGTATCACTGTATCAAGAGTTCATAGAATGGTGTGCAATTCACATGATAATTTTAACATAAAGATGGTAATACTGCAAGGTAGAATAGACCAAAAGCTGGATTGGCATTTTGATATGTGGAATACAACTGCTTTGACCCAATCCTGGATATGGACGAGGTACTGGAGTTTGTTTCTCCTAGTCATTCCGGAATAGAATGGCTTGACGGACCACAAGAGTAATAGGTATCGATGAACGAATGCTCGCATAATCTTGACTATCAATTGATAGACGAAGGTCAGAAAACAACTAAAGAGGGACAACTCAAGGGACATATGATTTTCTGAGTTGTGGAGGCATAGATTAGTATGTCGAGCAAGTTCAACATATTTCTTCCGGATAACCCATGCAGAAAGGTTGAGCTGGCAGAGTCACAATATAGAATGGAGAACTCATCGAGAGCACTCCTGTTGTGATCTTTTGATCCAACAAACTTCTGCCATAAGTGGTTCATAGTATTTGGAAGAAGGAAGTACCACGGACCTCGAGGACTAATGCAAAGGTTACTAATAACCTAAAGGAACGAGCAAACACTATCAACATGAAGTGAGTAGGGTGAATCTCGGGTTCAGAGACCCAGGAGTAGAATGCCTACTAACTAAGTGGAATCACGGGATGCTTTCGGGAATGATGGCCAGAGTCATCACACTGGAAACACAGAACATGGCTAGATCACTAGATGATCCCCTAAGACACCTAGTCTCATAATAATAACTCCAACATATATGTCGAGGCAATAGAGTACCTCAACTCACTGATTAGTGTGGTTAATCTGGCCCGAAGGAACTTCGGAACGGTAAAAGGGATTTGCAAATGCATCAGATTATTTAGAAACCTGGAATAACTCGGACAACATAACAGCTGTAAATGCTCAAGATGATTTGAGACATCCTGCAAAATGGTGGCATAACCACTCGATCATCACAATATCAAGATTCTAAGGCCGGCTATGAATACATGGAAGTAATAGGAACCGAACTGAAGCTTAGAACCATCAATCCTATAAGTCTACGGATTAGTAACACATGATCCTGACAGAAAGAAGAGGAAGCCTAGTTCCTTAACCCCATAGGAAAGATAGGATGACTCAGATCAAAAGGGCATAAGGTATAAGGAGTAAAAAGAGCCTTACGTTCCCATCCTCACTCAATTCCCTTATATAACTAAAGAATTTCTAGACTCAACTTCAACCAGTTTGGCTTGGTAAACCTACAGGCAGTCAGGCTCTGATACCAAAGCTGTCAGGAATGCCACACCGATCTAGCATGTAACACCTCATATCACTTTGCGGCCTCACGCACGGTATTCCCACGGGTGTCGCCTTACCAGGCCCGGGACCGTTTGCGCCTTTTGGCTCACGCATGTGATAGTGTCGCTAGCATGCATATGACAAAGAATCCGGGCTGACATGGCTAGTCGTGAACCCAAAGTGGCACTAACTTACAGGGACAGGCATACGAGACCCAGCAACGAATGTGTCAGTCATCAGCGAGTGAATCCGGGTTGTAGCAGCTGGGCTAGCAGGACTCCAGAGAATCCGGGCTGTAGCAGGTCAACAGGACTCCGGTAGACACCGCGTGACATTTCCCCGAAGGGACAGACACAGGAACGAAGAAGGACACATGTCGGCCAGCCTAACTATTCTAGAGCAGTAGCAAGCTACGAGGGCTCAGTGGAAGCACTAGGAGACATTTCCCGGTAAGAGAGGCTACCAAGGATAAATAACTAGATAGTCAGATCCCACACATACCAAGCATTTCAATAACATACACACAATATACTCGATATGTGCAAATACAACATGGCATCACAACATGACTCTACAACTCAAGTATTTTATTCAATAGGCTCCGAGGAGCGAGATATTACAAACATGGGACTCTCGACCCAGCATTCAGAGCATACAAGTCCAAACATATGCGAAAGCTTAACATGTCTGAGTATAGACAACTATAAATGAAAAAGGCTGAGAAGCCTAACTATCTACCATATCCTACCGAGGGCACAAGATCGTAGCTGAGGTAACAAGCTAAACGTCCAAGTCCACGCAGAACTACTAGCGAGACTGAAGTCTCTCTGTAAAACATAAATTAAGCAAACGTGAGTACAAATGTACCCAACAAGACTTACATCAGAACTAACTACATATGCATCATTATCAATCAAGGGGTTGGTGGGGTTTGACTGCAGCAAGCCAGCTTTGACTCGGTGGCTATCCTGAACTACGAATGCAAGTAACTCTTTTGAGGTGGCGCACACGAGTCCACATATTCACCATATCAATACACCACTATGGATCCGCTCACGTCTCCCTACGAGATCGCCATCCATAGCACTCACGCTTCTCTTGCATATTTTAGAATATCCACTTTCACTTGTCTATGAACTGTATAGGCAACCCAGAGGTCCTTTACCGCGGACGCGGCTATTCGAATAGATCATATTAACCCTGCAGGGGTGTACTTATTCACACATGCTCTCGCCACTTACCGCCATGTACACGTCATGTATCTCGGCAACCTTCAAGCGGAAACCTGGCGAGGGTGTCGGCCATGACCTGACTAACCACACAAGTCTCTAGTCCAGGTTTATCGCCTATTCGGGTTCCATCCGCAAGGACATCCGGGCGGGGTGTCGCTCACGACCACAAACGATGTGAGTAGGGTTCCCAAGCCCACCATGCGGGTGCCACAACACCTAGTCTGTCCCACGCCCACCTGTATCGGGTGCCACTTGGTAGACTACTAGCACTACCTACAAACACCAGAAACTAGTTGCAACTCCTGGACAGAGATTGAGTTGATTAATAAGTCGAGAGGGGCGCTTAAGCATTCTAATGCGTGGTAGTAGTTGTTCATGGATCACAAACACAGAACTCAGTTCCTGAGGACGGCTTCAATGAGACAACCCACCATGTACTCCTACATGGCCTCTCATTGCTACCTTTACCAAATCGTGTTCACACACTTAGCTCCACAAAGTAGGACATGTTCACACACCTCCAATTCATCCCCGATGAATCAGACCTGACTCAACTCTAAGCAGTAGTAGGCATGACAAACAAGCATGAATGAGTAGGCACATCAGGGCTCAAACAACTCCTAATCATGCTAGTGGGTTTCATCTATTTACTGTGGCAATGACAGGTCATGCGGAGGAAAGGGGTTCAACTACCGCAGCATGTAACAGTTGAATTGTTGTTGTCCTAATATAGTAAAAGAGAGCAGGAGCGAGAGAGTGGGATTGTATCAGAATGAACAAGGGGGTTTTGCTTGCCTAGCACTTCTAAAGATGATACTTCATCGGTGTCATCGAATTCATCATCGGAACCACGTCTAACGAGAGAGAACAACCACCGGCAACAGAGAAGAAAATAGTCAACGCAATGCACAATATGATGCATGATCATGACATGGCAATATGAGTGTGTTGGCCTAATGCAACTACAATCAGATGGGTTTGGGTCATTTTGAACCAAAGGTTCAATCCCAAACTCAAATTATGCATTTAAATAGTGCCTTATCATGTTTTGCTCTAAACAGCAAGGTTAAGTTGTTTAAACATGCATGAAACTAGTACATATGGATAGATTGGATTTTTCTGTTCATTTTCATATATAAATCTTTGCATTTGGAGTTACAGATTAATTTCTATGATTTTTAGAAGTTTAGGGCATTTTCTGGAATTTCCTGAGTTAAGTTTAATCGATAAAATGACTTATTGCGTCAGCATTAGGTCATGCTGACCTCAGAAGGTCAACAGGCACCGTCTAGGTCAAACCTGAGTAGTGGGGCCCACTGGTCAGTGACCTATCTAACTAACAGTGTTAATTAGCACTAACTAAAACCCTAATCTAGCATTAGTAAGGGGCTCGCCCCACATGTGACTATCCTAACTAATTAACAGAGATTGTTTATGCTAATTAACAAATCAGCTTAATTAAACTAGAGGCTGGGCCTAGAAGTCAGTGACTCAGAGGGGAGTCAAACCTGGTCAACCAGGGTCAAACTCGCCAGAGTTGACCCGCGGCTCGTCGCCGGCGAGGCCAGAGATGGCGGAAGGGCTCGGGATTTGACCTTCGAAGACCAAATCGAAGGTTGAGCCCATCTACGAGGAGCTGGAGCTCGCGCGCATCGACTGGTGGAGTTAGCTTGGGCCGGGGTGGTCTAAGACGACGGTGGTGGCAACGGCAGCGGCGGCCGGAGTTTGGCCGAGCTCGGGGACGAGGCTATGGTGGCCGTGGCGTTGCGTGCTTGGCTCCCACGACACCTACGCGGCGCAGCGAGCACGTGGATGAGCTCGGTTGGAGGCTACGGTGACCGTGTCCACGATGGTGAGGAGCTTAGGCGGCGGCGTGATTCGGTCATCGTCGAAACGACGGCTACGGCGAGAAGCTGAGCACGGGAGCGAGGGGAAGAGGCGGAGGATCTCACAACGAGGTCGGAGGAGGTCTCAGCGGCTCGAGGAAGGGCTGGTGCAGGCGGAACAGCAGAGACGATCTCCGGCGATCCAAGGAGGAAGACGATGGTGGGACGGCGATGCAGAGCTCCCGGTGAGGCGTAGCTCGATGAGGAGGAAGGGGGTGTTGTGGTGGAGCTTCTTGGCGCGTTGACGGGGCATGGGGTGGTCGGTGGCCGCGGCAATGACGAGCGACGGTGACGGTTGTGCTTGGGCGCAAGAGGGGGAGAGAGCGGGGGAGGGGAGAAGCACGGGAGAGAGTGAGAGAGGTCCAGGGGGTGCGTGGCAACGCGGGAGAGATCCAGGGCGACGGGGACATAGGCAGGCAGGGTGGAGGTGGCCGGGGCGCGTGTCGGCGTGCTGCGGCCATGCGCTCTGCCTACTAGCACAAGGAGGAAGGCGACAGAGGAGGAGGAGGTGGGCTGGGCCGGCCACTTGGGCCGCCAGGTGGGCTGCAGAGGTAAGTTAGGTAGGTTTTCTTCTTTTCTATTTTTCTTCTATTTTCTATTTTGCTATCACTTTAGGGCTTTATTAAAATTACTTAAACAGGTCCAAAAATCATGAAACTGCTCAATGCCACTGTTTGGAATATAACCAACAGCAAGCATTTTAGTTTATGGTGATTTGAGCATTTAAAATATTTAATAACATTTAAATGCCCAAGTGCAAATAGAGTATGATTTAATCCAGAGCCCAATATGTCATGGAAAAAATGTGCATCACCTCTGGTTACTGTTTCCAGCATTTTCCAAGAATGATGAACATTTTTTTAAAGCCATTTGGATTTACTGGAAATATTTTGGTTGAACCTAGTGAATTCCTTTGATGCCAGGGTTTAGGAATCCCCATTTCAAGTTTCTACCAAAGTTAAACATGATGCACACATGAAGCTAGCCTAGTGCATTGCCAGAAGCTAGGGATGTGACATCTAAACAGAGGCTAGATGAATTATTTATTACTAAACAGGAACAAAAAGCAAGGAACAAAAATAAAATTGGGTTGCCTCCCAACAAGCGCCATCATTTAACGCCCCTAGCTAGGAATCGATAATTTTGATGATGCTCATATGAAATATAGCAATTGAAACACGAAGAGAGCATCAGGTAGCATGTGAAAAACACATCTAAGTCTAACATACTTCCTATGCATAGGCATCTTGTAAGCAAACAAATTATCAAGGCAAGCAAAAACTAGCATATGCAAGGAAGAACAAAGAGATGATAGCAATCTCAACATGAAGAGAGGTAATTTAGTAACATGAAAATTTCTACAACCATATTTTCCTCTCTCATAATAATTACATGTAGGATCATAAGCAAATTCAACAAAATATCTATGACATAAAATATTTTCAACACGATCCACACGCATGCGAAGTTGACACTCTTCCAAAATAGTGGGATTAATATTAACTAAAGTCATGACCTCTCCAAGCCCCCTTTATCAAAAAATTCATAAGATTGATCAAAATCCAAATATGTGGGATCTAAAGTTGACACTCTTCCAAACCCACTTTCAATAATATTGAAAACACTATTATCAATCTTATATTCATCATGGGGGTTAAATAAATTTTCAAGATCAAAAGAAGAATCACCCCAATCATGATCATTGCAACAAGTAGTAGACATAGCAAAGCTAGCATCCCCAAGCTTAGGGTTTTGCATATTATTAGCACAATTAACATCAAGAGAATTTATAGTAACATCATTTCAATCATGCTTTTCATTGAAGGAACTACCAAGTATGGGTGCAATGGCAATGATCTCATGTTTAAGATAAGGGACTATAGCAAATTCATCTTCATAAATATTGGCATCATGGCCACAAGAATAGCAAGCATCATGTTCGTCAAGGGATATTTCAATCAAATCATTGGAATCATTATCTATAGATTCATGCATATCATTATTTTCTTTCAAAGCAACGGTAGTTCTCTCAATAAATTCCTTAACATAGGCATTATGAGCATAGTTTTCATAGCAATATTTAAGTATGTCGGAATTTTCAGATTTGTAGAGAGCAATATCATACTTTTCAATCAAAGAAGCAACTTCATGAGCACCCTTAAAAATGACAAATTCTTCAATTTGTTCGATATCATAGTAACTATAAACACCCTTTCCGTAAGAAGATAAGATTTCATTATCATTAAACTCACATAGGTAGGGAAGGTGTTTTTTAGGGTTCTTAGAGTAACAAGTAAAGTCATAAATTTCACAAAGATTCCAAGCATAGCATAGCAAACTATTTATTTGCTACCATAAGAGCTTCCCCTTTTCAGACAAACAATGATGCACAAAATGAGCATGCTCATCTAAAGATTTCCCATCAACTAGGCTAGTTGGGGTTTCAGCATGAGCGCATAAGGATCGAAGATGATCCAAGTAGAACACTTTAAGTGGATCCATATCAATAGATTTTTAGCAAGCAAAGATGCAAGCAAATAGAAGGCACATGGAAACACAACCAAAGATACATACGGGAAGAAGGAAAAGGTGAAGTGGGGGAGAGGAAAACGAGAGGCAAATGGCAAATAATGTAATGCGAGGGAGAAGAGTTTGTGATGAGTACTTGGTATGTCTTGACTTGTGCGAAGACCTCCCTGGTAATGGCGCCGGAAATCCTTCTTGCTACCTCTTGAGCATGTGTTGGTTTTTCCCTTGAAGAGGAAAGGGTGATGCAGCAAAGTAGTGTAAGTATTTCTCTCAGTTTTGAGAACCAAGGTATCAATCCAGTAGGAGGCTACACTCCAAGTCCCTCGTACCTACACAAACAAACAAGAACCTCGCAACCAACGCGATAAAGGGGTTGTCACTCGCTTCACGGCCACTTGCGAAAGTGAGATCTGATAGAGATAATAAGATAAGATAAATATTTTTGAGTTTTTTATGATATAGATTGGAAAGTAAAGAATGCAAAATAAAGTAGATTGGAAACTTATATGATGGAAAATAGACCCAGAGGCCATAGGTTTCACTAGTGGCTTCTCTCAAGATACCATAAGTATGATGGTGGGTGAACAAATTACTATCGAGCAATTGATAGAAAAGTGCATAGCTATGAGAATATCTAGGCATGATCATGTATATAGGCATCACGTCCGCGACAAGTAGATCAAAACGATTCTGCATCTACTACTATTACTCCACACATCAACCGCTATCCAGCATGCATCTAGAGTATTAAGTTCATAAGAACAGAGTAACGCATTAAGCAAGATGACATGATGTAGAGGGATAAACTCAAGCAATATGATATAAACCCCATCTTTTTATCCTCGATGGCAACAATACAATACGTGCCTTGCTGCCCCTGCTGTCACTGGGAAAGGACACCGCAAGATTGAACCCAAAGCTAAGCACTTCTCCCATTACAAGAAAGATCAATCTAGTAGGCCAAACCAAATTGATAATTCGAAGAGACTTGCAAAGATAACCAATCATACATAAAAGAATTCAGAGGAGATTCAAATATTTCTCATAGATAAACTTGATCATAAACCCACAATTGATTCGATCTCGACAAACACACCACAAAAAGAGTTACATCGTATAGATCTCCAAGAAGATCGAGGAGAACATTGTATTGAGATTCAAAGAGAGAGAAGAAGCCATCTAGCTAATAACTATGGACCAGAATGTCTGTGGTAAACTACTCACAACTCATCGAAGAGGCGTTGGTGTTGATGTAGAAGCCCTCTGTGATCGATTCCCCCTCCGGCAGAGCACAGGAAAAGGCTCCAAGATGGGGTCTCACGGGAATAGAAGGTTGCGGTGGTGGAAATAGGGTTTCGTGGTGCTCCTGGATGTTTTCGGGGTACGTAGATATATATAGGCGAAGGAAGTCGGTTAGGGGAGCCACGAGGGGCCCAAGAGGGTGGGGGCGCGCCCACCCCCCTAGGGCGTGCTTTGGACCCTCATGGCCGCCTCGTTTACTTCTTGATGTCCACTCCAAGTCTCCTGGATTGCATTTGTTCCAAAAATAACTCTCCCAAAGGTTTCATTCCGTTTGGACTCTGTTTGATATTCCTTTTCTGTGAAACACTGAAATAGGCAAAAAAAAGCAATTTGGGTTGGGCCTCTGGTTAATAGGTTAGTCCCAAAAATGATATAAAAATGTATAGTAAAGCCCATAAACATCCAAAACAGGTAATATAATAGCATGGAACAATCAAAAATTATAGATACGTTGGAGATGTATCAAGCTTGACAAGAATATATGATTTTGTAGGGATAACGTTCTTCGACATTGATATTTTGAAAGACATGATTTTTTGTTGGGATGCGTGAGTATTGATGTCTTCATATCAAATTATAGACTATTGCTTTGAATCACTCATGTCTTAATATTCATGCCATGATGAGATTATATGATCAAATTTATGCTAGGTAGCATTCCACATCAAAATCTATCCTTTTATTATTTACCTACTCAAGGACAAGCAGGAATTAAGCTTGGGGATGTTGATACGTCTGCGTCATATCTATAAATTTTAATTGTTTCATGCCAATATTCTACAATTTTCATATACTTTTGGCAACATTTTATATTATTTTTGGGACTAACATATTGATCCAGTGCCTAGTGCTAGTTCCTGTTTATTGCATTTTTTTGTTTCACAGAATATCCATATCAAACAAAGTCCAAACGCGAAATTTACGGAGATTTATTTTGGAATATATGTGATTTTTAGGACGATGCTCGAGGGGCCGAGGGGGTATGGGTGCGCCGAGGGGGTATGCGCGCCCAGGTGTGTTGTGGGCACCCTGTAAGTCGGTTGCCGCCCTTCTTAAACTGCAAGAAAGATAATTTATGGATAAAAATCCTCTCAAAATTTCAGCCCAATCGGAGTTATGGATCTTTGGGAATTTAAGAAATGGTGAAAGTCCAGAAAACAGGAATGCAAAACAAAAGAGAACAGAGAGAGAGATGCAATCTCGGAGGGGCTCCTCCGCTGCCATGGAGGCCATGGACCAGAGGGGAAACCCTCCTCCCATCTGCAGGGGGGGGGCAAGCCCTCTCTCATGATAGCGTCGGGACACCACCGGGGCAACCATCTTTTGACGGCTATTTACACCAACAACTCCGTCATCTTCCTCAACACCTCCATCACCTTCCCTCATCTAAATTCAGCGGTCCACTCTCTCGCAACCCGTTGTACCCTCTACTTGACTTGGTGTTTTATGCTTCATATTATTATCCAATGATGTGTTGCCATCCTATGATGTCTGGGTAGATTTTGTTGTCCTTTTGGGTAATTGGTGAATTGCTATGATAGGTTTAATTTGCTTGTGATTATGTTGATGTCCTTTGGTTTCCATCATATGAGCGCGTGTGTGGATCACGCCATAGGGTTAGCTGTATGTTGATAGGACTATGCATTGGAGAGCAAGAGTGACAGAAGCTTCTTCCTACCATAGAAATTCATTCATACGGGATAGTAGGGGGACCAATATATCTTAATGCTATGGTTCGGTTTTACCTTAATGGGCATTAGTAGTTGCAGATGCGTCATATAGTTCCAATCATAAGTGCATAGAATTCCAAGTAAGGGATGACATGCTAGTAGTGGCCTCTCCCACATAAAAGCTGGCTAGCGGTCTAGTAACTTAGCCAATTTCTTAGGGACAATTCTGCAAATCCTACCACCAATTTTCCACACTCGCTAAACTAACCTAATTGAACTTTTAGTAAAACAACACCTAACTTTTATTTTCACGTTCTTGATTATCTTGCAAACCTATCCCTTTACACCTACAAAGTACTTCTAGTTTTATACTTGTTCTAGGTAAAGCGAACGTCAAGCGTGCGTAGAGTTGTATTGGTGGGCGATAGAACTTGACGGGAATAACAATTCTAGCTTTAGCTCCTTGTTGGGTTTGACACTCTTATTTATCAAAAAAACTACAATTGATCCCCTATACTTGTGGGTTATCAGGGGCCATGGGGCTTGCCTTTGCCAGAGGGGGTGGGGCGAGGCCGGACGAGGCGAGGGAGGCGGCAATATCGAGGTTGTCATCCATGGCAAGCGGTGGGGGGCGGGAGCGGGTGGGAGGTTTTGGGAAACTGGAGGGAAATGCTGGTCGCTTTGCCACCGACTAGCGGGCCAAGGGGAGGAGTAGGCGCGCGCCGTGTGTTGGGGATATAACTACTAGTATAACCCGCCATGAGGAGCCAGGTTATACTTACAAGCATTCTTGGAGACAGAAGCTCAAGCTTGAAGACGGCGGCTTAGTAAAGGCCCAACGGCCCAGAGGTGACCTAAGGCCCGTAGTGTTAAACCGCCTTGATCATGTAACTTGTATTGTAAGGCAAGAAAGATTAAGAGACCGAGCCGGATACAATCTATAAGCCGACCGGGACTCTGTAGAGCCGCTGGGCGTCAACCTCAGTATATAAAGGGACGACCCGGTGACGGTTCAAGGGGCGAAACAACGACTCGAGAGCTAGGTCAAGCAACTCTACTTCTTGGTTATCGAGACATACATAATCCCAATCACAACTAGACGTAGGCTTTTAGCTTCATTGTAAGGGGCCGAAGTAGTATAAACCTCTTGTGTCTCTTGTCCCAATTAACCCCTTCAAGCTTCCTAGTTGAGATGGCTCCATGACTAAGTCCTTTCACTAGGACATCTGACGTGACAATTCCATGACAGTTGGCGCCCACCATGGGGCCGGCGCATGGTGGATTTGAGTTCTTGAAGGGCAGCTTCAAAGGGCTCAAGGGACACGCTGTGGGCCGGATGACCAAAAATCGTCGCGGCAAGCTCTACATCGACAACGTAGGCTGGGGCCCCGAGGCCGGCTCAATTGAGTACGGGTACCGGGTCCCCTTCGGCGGAATCCACGTCTTCATCGGCAAGATCGGCGAGGCGGGCCCTGAGCCGGACATCTGCACCGACCTCGTCGAAATGGCTCAGGGTGCGAGACCCGCCCGGGCTCTTCCGGCTGTGAAGCGTGCCTTCGTGGGATACATCCACGGAGGGCTCTCTGAAAGATCTGCCTCTGGTGGTGAGGCGGTCGTCTACTCTAACGGTGAGTCGTCCACAGGTGAGATGGATTCATTGTACCAACTGCAAGATGGCGGGCTTGGCGGCTGTTCCGATGGCAGCAGTATTCCGGATTGTCTTGAGCCATCGTGCAGGGTCGGGATCTTCATGGCTGTCCCCCAACCCGTCCAAGACTCCACAACTGCAATAGCGGTAACCTCCGGGTCAGCGGCAGCCAGGGAAGGAGGTCCTGTGCGTTCACCGGCCCAGGTGTTAATGGATCTCACTGACAAATTGACCACCCTGTTAACCGTCGTAGTCAGCCCGGCTGATCAAGCCGGTCATGATGCGGAGGTGGCGCAGTTAAAGTTGGATATGGCGCAAGCTAAGGAGGACCTGGCAGCAGAAGATGTTAGGATAACCGCAGAGCAGGCGGCTCTGGACATTCAGGCTCAGCAGATCCAGGCGCACGCTTTCCGGCTTACGCAAGACCAAAACGCGGCTAATGAGGTCATGAGGAGAAGGCATTAGAAGACCTAGTCTCGACTTCCCCTAGTTTATGACCCTCGGAACCTTTTTAACATGCCAGGAGCAGGGCCCAGTAACCCGTCGTGGCTCATCCCGCAGATAGGCAACCCGCCATGGCTCCCTTAGTGCACAGGGCCAGACCATGTGGCGACACCTGGGGACGGAGCACCATTTCAGTCACCGGTGATGGGACCTCCCCGTGTAACCACGGCGCCGCTTCAGTACGTACCAACCACTCCGGGTCATTACTCCAACCCATTGGAAAACATGATAGCAGCAGCAACCCGATTGGCGGCTCTCCCAATTGATGGCAACTCTCCGACTGCAGTTGAAACTCGCCGGGTCAGGGAACTTCTTCAGACGGCTTTGGTACAGCAGGAGGCGTACTCATACAGCCGAGACAGGATCCACTCGACCCCTCGTCCAAGCCGAAGTCCGATTTATAGTAGGCACATGGATTGAGCAGCTGTATCAAGCAATGTTAGACGCCAGGATCAGCCAGGTGGTGGTAACCCGCCGCGTCATGAGGCCGTTAACTTGGTGGAGCAAGAGAGACTACGGCAAGAGGCTGAACGGGCGGTTGAGCAAGCGGCTCAGTTGACGTCTTATCATCCATATCCGGTTTACCCGGCGACTTCTGTTGAGGCAGGTATAGCCACCCGCTGGAGGAGTCCCGTGTCTAGTGCCAGCTCTACGTAACGAGCGGTTGCCTAAAGATTTTAAAGGGCCGAGGAAAGTGCCGAATTACACAGCCGACTTACAGCCTGGGGCATGGATTGAGAGCTACGAGATGGCTATGGAGTTGTTGGAGGTTTCAGACGCAGCAATGGCTAAGTACTTCACCATGATGTTGGATGGAACCACCCGCACCTGGTTGAAAGGCCTGCCACCTAATTCAATCAGCTCATGGGCAGAATTAAAGGCCCGGTTCATCCAGAACTTCAAAGACACGTGCAAGCAACCCATCTCGATCGTGGACCCGACGAATTGTAAGCAGGAAGAGGGTGAGTCTACAACCCATTGGGTACGTCGGGTTAAGGCCATAATACATTTGTCTAATAAGATGGATGCCGGCTCTGTAGTCTTAATGTTGGAGAAAAATTGCCGTTTCTTACCTTTGAAACAAAAGCTGGGGTGGCTCAAACGTGAGTGCAATGATATGGGCACGCTGATGGCGGCTCTGGTCAAGTATGCCGATTCTGATAGTACCAAGGATCCCAAGTCTGATGATGAGAAGGCAGGGAAGGGAAAGAGGAACTGCAACGGCAAGGGCTCTCAACACAACCCAGCAAATCAAGGAGGTAACAAACGTAAGGCTGACTGTAGTTTGGATTTTGTGGCTAACACCAATGCGCAGGGTCATAACCAGCATCGCAAGGGAAGGCCACCCCTTCAGTCTGGCGGGTCAGGACCCACACTTGAGTAGTTGTTGAACGAACCTTGTCCGAGACACGGTTCTAAGGAGAAGCCAGATACACATTTATGGAAGGACTACATGATTATGAAGGCGTTCAAGAATTCCAACATGTTTGACGGTAACAATGGCCCGGGCAGCTCAGGTGGTGGTGGCTTTCATGGCCCAGGCAGCAGGTCAAATCCCAATTTTCAAACTTCCCAGGGAAACCAGGGTCGATATAATCAGCAGGCTAGCCAGGGCAGTCAGCAACAGCAGCAAGGTGGATACCAGAGCAATCCAAAGCAGCTGAACAGTGGGCAATATCATGTGTTTACCACCAGCTTGTGTAAACGGGAACAGAAACTTCATAAGAGGGCCGTGAATGCGGTTAAGCCGGCAATCCCTCGTTATTTGCGGTGGTCTGAACAGCCTATAGTATGGAGTAGAGAGGATCACCCTCCCCGGGTTAACAATCCGGGTCACTTAGCCCTGGTCGTGGCCCCTCAAGTGGGTGGATACAAGTTCACCAAGGTGCTGATGGATGGAGGCAGCAGCATCAATATCCTTTATTATGAGACCTTCCGTCGCATGGGGCTGACTGATAAGAGCCTTAAGAAGTCCAACACTGTTTTCCACGGAGTTGTACCTGGTAAGTCGGCATATCCGGTCGGCAAGATAGACTTGGAGGTAGCATTTGGGGATGAATATGATTCCAGAGCCGATAAATTAACATTTGAAGTAGTTCCGATCAAGAGCCCATATCATGCTCTGGTTTGGGTGGCCGGCTTATGCCAAGTTCATGGCACGGTCGTGTTATGTGTACTTGCAGCTCAAGATGCCGGGTTATAAGGGAACCATTACAGTGCACGGGAGCCGCAAGGTGGCTCTAGAATGTGAAGAAGGTGACACGGCTTATGCTGAGTCCGCCTGCGCGACAGAAGAGTTAAAATTCTACAAGGACAATGTTGACCTGACGAATATGACATCTTTGAAGAAGCCAACTACAGAGCATGAGCCGGTCATGAAATTTCAGTCGGCAGAGGAGACTAAGCTTGTCGACTTTGTCCCAGGCGATTCATCCAAGCAGTTTAGTATCAGCGCTAATTTGGATCCCAAATAGGAAGGCGCGCTCATCGAGTTCATCCATGAGAATCGGGACATTTTTGCATGGAAGCCATCTGACATGCCGGGTGTACCGAGAGAACTCGTTGAGCACACTCTTATTATTGATCCAAAGTTTAAGCCGGTCAAGCAATTTCTTCGGCGGTTTAATGAGGAGAGAAGGAAGGCTATCGGTGAGGAAGTGGCCCGACTCTTGGCGGCTGGGTTTATCATTGAGGTGTTTCATCCAGAGTGGCTGGCTAACCCGGTGCTTGTTCTTAAGAAAAATGGCACTTGGCGTATGTGTGTGGATTACACGGACTTAAACAAAGCTTGTCCTGCTGATCCTTTTGCTCTCCCTCGTATTGATCAGATCATTGATGCTACGGCGGGTTGTGAGTGTTTGAGCTTTTTGGATGCTTACTCTGGTTATCATCAGATCAAGATGGCTGTTAAGGACCAGGAGAAGACGACGTTCATCACTCCGTTTGGATCCTTTTGGGCTCAAGAGTGCCCAGGCGACATACCAGCGATGCGTACAAAATTATCTCCATGATCAGATTGGACGCAATGTTCATGCTTTCGTGGATGACATAGTGGTTAAGTCCAGAGAGAAAGAGACCTTGATCGATGATCTCAAGGAAACCTTTGATAATCTCTAGGTTTACAAGATGATTCTTAACCCGGCCAAGTGTGTTTTTGGTGGGCCTGCAGGCAAGCTCTTGGGTTTTCTGGTTTCTAACAGAGGCATCGAAGCTAACCCGGAGAAGATCACAGCCATCACCTCCCTGGCCAAGCCGGCATGTATTAACGATGTCCAGCATTTGGCGGGTCGTATCGCCGCCTTAAGCCGATTCATAAGCCAGTTAGGGGAGAAGGCTATGTCGCTGTATCAGATGATGAAGAAGATGGATAGCTTTACTTGGAGTGATGCCGCCAATACTGCCTTTGAAGATTTAAAGAGACAGTTGGCTGAGCCGCCGGTTCTTGCTGCTCCCATTGATAAGGGGCCCTTGCTCCTATATGTGGCTGCTAACACACATGCTGTCAGTGTGGCTATTGTGGTGGAACGCAAGGAGGCTGGCAAGGAGCACCCAGTTCAGCGACCGGTTTATTACATCAGTGAGGTACTGAATGAGTCCAAGCAGCGATATCCGCACTGGCAGAAGCTTGTCTATGGGGTGTTTATGGCCAGTCGGAAGCTTAAGCAATACTTCTTGGGCCATCCCATCACTGTGGTTAGTTCTGCCCCCTTGGGGAATATAATTCAGGACAGAGAGGCCATAGGACGAGTCGCCAAATGGGCCATTGAGCTTGGGCCTCATGGTTTAAAATCTGTGCCACACACAGCTATTAAATCTCAAGTATTGGTGGATTTCATCACTGACTGGACAGAATTGCAGATGCCCGAGGAAAAGCCGGATAATACCTATTGGACAATTCATTTTGATGGGTCTAGGAAATTGGAAGGCTCGGGGGCTGGAGTTATTTTGGCTTCCCCTCGGGGTGATAAGTTTTGTTATGTACTCCGGTTGATGTTTCCTTGTACTAACAATGCAGCTGAGTATGAAGCCTTGCTCCATGGTCTCCGATGGCTAAAGAGATGAATTTAAGCCGGGTAAGGTACTTCGGCGACTCAGATCTCGTGGCTCAGAAAGTGTCAGGCAAGTGGGACTCAAAGGACCCTCTCATGGCGGCTTATCGCCGGGAAGTTGATGCAATTGCGAGGCACTTCAAGGGTTACCAAGTGGAACACATTGACCGCAGAAAGAATGAGGCACCTGACGCCTTAAGCCGGCTGGGATCTCAGCGTAAGCCGGTGCTGCCTAATACTTTCTTGGATGTTTTGCATAACCCTTCTGTCAAGTTACCTACAGAAGAAGATTTGGCTATTCCTGACCCTGAGGCACAGTTGGTGGCGGCTCTTCATATCATCCCTGATTGGACTGTGTCGTATCTGGCTTATATGACATGGGGCGAGTTGCCTGAGGATGAAACCTTAGCCAGGCAGATAACCCGGCGGTCTAAGTCCATGACGATTATCCATGGCGAGTTACATCATTGCAGTGTGACAGGGACTTTTTAGCGTTGCATCTCTCCTGAAGAAGGCCAAGAAATCCTCCGTGAGATTCATGAAGGAGATTGTGGTCATCACGCCGGGTCAAAATCTCTTGTGTCTAAGGCTTTTCATCATGGGTTTTATTGGCTGACGGCTCATGCAGATGCAGAGGATCTGGTCAGTAAATGTGACGGTTGTTAGAAATTCTCAAGACGGGCTCATGTGCCGGCTCAAGAGTTGAGGATGATTCCAATTACTTGGCCGTTTGCAGTCTGGGGGCTTGACATGGTTGGGCCTTTCAAGAGATCCAAAGATAAAAAGACTCACCTTTTGGTGGCAGTTGATAAGTTTACAAAGTGGATCGAGGCAGAGCCGGTCAGTAAGTGTGATGCAGCCACGGTAGTTCAATTCATGAAGAAGGTGATATTTTGTTTTGGTTTTCCACACAACATTATAACTGACAATGGCACTAATCTGTCTAAAGGTGCCATGGAAGATTTCTGTCAACGTGAGCATATCCGGCTTGATGTTTCATCAGTGGCTCACCCTCAGTGCAATGGTCAAGCCGAGAGAGCCAATCAAGAAATCCTGAGAGGAATTAAGCCCCGGCTCTTTGTCCCTTTGCAACGGATGCCGGGTTGCTGGGTTGAGGAGTTACCTTCTGTGTTATGGAGCATCAACACTACTCCTAACAGATCTACGGGTTATACACCTTTCTTCATGGTCTACGGAGCCAAGGCGGTTCTCCCTAGTGACATCCGTCATGATTCACCTCGTGTGGCGGCTTATGTCGAGGAAGACAATGAACAGGCACGCCAGGATGCTCTTGATCTATTGGATGAACATCGGGACTTGGCACCAGCTCGTTCGGCGATCTATCAACAGGACTTGCGTCGTTATCACAGCCGCCGAGTTAAGTCTAGATCCTTTCAAGAAGGCGATTTAGTGCTCTGGCTCATCCAGGATCAAACTGATGCTCATAAGTTATCCCCGCCTTGGGAGGGGCCATTCGTGGTCAGCAAGAACTTGAACAATGGGTCATATTACCTTATTGACGTTCGAGAGCACAAAGACTCACGTAAGTCCGAGGAAGAGACCCGGAGGCCGTGGAACATTGCTCATCTCCGGCCCTACTACACTTGAACCATAGGCTCCACTTATGTATATATTTTGCCAATGTATATATTATGATAAATAATAAAGTAGGACCTCTATCCTTTATGATAAATAATAAAGCAGGACCCCTATCCTTTTTCCCTTCTCACAAGGTAAATTTGTCATTATTATTTTCATCTTTTTATCACATGATCGTTCGGGGGCGGGTCATATTTGATCCGGCTCAGCCCGTTATGGTCCGGCTTACGATTCCATTCGAATCTAGCTGTTCACAATTATGGTCATTAGGGAGCTTCCTGTTCAAACATAGGTCGTATTCGAACCAAAGAGAACATAGCTGTCGATACCCTTTTGATTGGCACACTGCCGAGCTCACTTGGGGGCTTCTTGATCATATTCGAATCATAGCTTAACCCCATTTGGAAA
Organism: Triticum timopheevii; assembly: GCA_963921465.1. Taxonomy (NCBI): domain Eukaryota; kingdom Viridiplantae; phylum Streptophyta; class Magnoliopsida; order Poales; family Poaceae; genus Triticum; species Triticum timopheevii. Next base: position 382,797,662 of record OY997262.1, on the reverse strand, counting down.
CCGACTTTGATCGTATTTGAATCAGAGTCGTTAGAAAACTCTCAAGGTCATTAGGAGGCTTCCTGTTCAAACATAGGTCGTATTCGAACCAAAGAGAACACAGCTGTCGGTACCCCCTTGATCGGCGCAATGCCAAAGCCATTGGGGGCTACATGATCGTATTCGAATCCTAGCTTAAACCCCACTGGGACGGTTTACTAATCGTATCCGAATCAGTAGCCTTGCCATTGTTATTTCTCTCTTGTGATTTAAGTTATCTTTGGAAGCCCCATTGTTTGACTTAAGATTTTTCCTGAGGCTTACAGTTATAAATATAATATCTGTAACCCGGTTCAATATTGACTGATGAGTAGCCAGCCCTTACGCATCGAGGTGCTTTCCAGGTATCCAAATATCGGATCTTCACCCTTACCGGTCGGGTCATATAAACCGGTGGGACCAGTGGAAAATTTTATTATAGTTGTGTTTGTATCCACTAGATAATCTATGATTATTTTTTATCGCATTTTTGGCATAGCAGTTTATTTAAAGGACAGTTTTTTCAACAACAGTCAACTGTGTGCACGAATATGACAAGGCGGCTTAAAAATGTTAAGCATCAAAACATGCACGATGGCATGGCCACAATAGAGTTATCTCTACCCTATTACAGGACTTATTAAGTCCAAATAGTTTGCATTGTTTTTACACCAGGTACTGAGTCGCCATGACAGCTTCACCTTCAAGATTGGCCGGAAGCGTCCGGGTTAGCCCTCTCCACGTTTGCGCTCTGCTCCTTTTCCTGGAAGGTTGATGGTGACCAGTCAATGTTGTTTAAGGCTTCAAATTCTGCTTCATCATCAACAAGACCTGTCGGGTCAATTTCAGGAGCAAAGGTATGCTTACGAATTGGGGGAATCAGACTAGTCACGTCATATTCAGGTGTTGGAATTCTTTGATTTTGTTCATCATAACCCGCCTGGTACTTGGTATAATCTACTTTAGTGGCTATCAGAGTCACCACGGGGTGTATCTCTTTGACACAGGCAAGGAAATCCGCATCCTCAAACGGCGTGCCATCTTCCTTGAGACTTGGGTAACCAATGGCAATATCCTCCGGGTCTAATTCAGGTAGCCAGGCCTTAGCCCGACTTAGAGCGTTTATTGCTCCGTCTCTTGCAGCTGACCGTCTCAATTCATTGATCCGTTGAGGAAGGACTGAAAGCTTACTCAAGACCCGTGGTAGGAGGGTTGGAACCTCATTGGATAAGGCTACCGAAGCAAGGGTCCGTTGTGACCCGGTGTACAATTGTTCCACCAAGGTATACACGGCTTTCAGCTTCGTCAGCATGTTGTGGTTTAAATTTGCGCTTCTGGGGCCTGTACAAAGCATATTCAGGAAAGTTAAATTCTGGCACATACTCTATTGCACGGCTTACGATATGAAAACAATGGCAAGGCGACTTACTGAAGATGGCAGCGACCATTTGAGAAATATGGCATTTTAACCCGGACAATTCTCCAGTGACTTCTTCAAGAGCCGCTTCTGCTTTTTCATCTTGGCTTATCAATGCGGTCTTCTCATCTTCCCAGGTTTTCTTTTCAGTGTCAAAGTCCTTCTTTAGTTTATCTTGTTCAGAAACACTGAACTCGAACTTACTGTTGGCCTTCTCAAGTTCTGACTCTTGGAATTCAAGGCGGCTCTTCAAATTGGTCACCTCCGATTCGAGTTGACTCGTGCTAGCCTATGCAAGTATACAGTCAAGTAAGTTGTTTATGTAGTATTAAAGTCCCAATCATTTTGCCAGCAACATAATTGGCACTTGGGGGCTAATGTATTGTAGAATTTTTTCTTTTCTATGATGGTTCATTATATGGTGATTCATGAGTAAGTCCCAAACATTTTGTAAACAATAACACTCGGCACTTGGGGGCTAATGCATATCGTTGTTTAAAGACCTATAAGACTCTCTATAAAGAGCCGGCTCAACCATATTGGTTAAGCCGCCCCTTGGGGACTACATGAAGACTTGGGGGCTAACATACTGAAGGATAAGAGACAAGACAAAATGAGTTATACCTCGAATTTATGATGCATCTGCTTCACCATGTCAATCTCGAGATTCCGGCTGTTGTGCACTTGGCTCATATAGCCAGAGAAGACATCTCCAATACTCATATGAGCATAATTGGTGACATCCATCTTGACTCGATGCTGGTCCAGAAGTTCTTCCTTAGTAGGGCATTTGGCCAGCACGGTTGGCCTCCCCAGGTCAACATGGCCGGTTCCCGTGATTTCAACATCCGTATTGGAAGGATCGGCTGTCCGGGTTGGGCTCGGAGGTTGAGGATGTTCCGACTCAGAAGCACCTTGGTTAGTAGGCAGGTCAGTAGGAGGTGACACATCTTGTGCTGGTTCAGGTGGCGGTTCATGAGTGCTTGACTCTGGCACGGTTGTTTCAAGAGCCGGCACATCAGTGGCGACTCTCTCATCAGCCGGTTTATTCTTTCTAACCCTCTTGCTGGGTTTAGCTTGACCACTGCATTCAAATCAAAAGATTAATACAGAAGTAAGAAGATTACAATAACTACAAAAGTGAGTGGTTTATTATACCCTGGTACAGTCTTGAAAGTCGACAGATTGGATTGCAATGACTCGCCAGAAGGAGGGGAAGTATCCTGATAATCCGAGTCAGAGGAATTGAGTAGTTGACGAAAGAGACCCGCTAAGGGGTAAAACTTAGTTAAAATATAGGTAACCTCGTTTTGGCGTTTCCTTGGAGTATTTGGTAAGCCGGAGGAGAGCTCCGCGTCCTTGCTGGTCCGGGTCTGCCTCTGGCTCTCATGAATTTGCCGCTTCAAAAGAAATTGAGGATCGTGATGAGCCAAAGGATGAGAAAATCTTACTTTCCGGGTCACTCTGCAGATTTTCTGTCTTGGCAAAGGCTCGGAGTCGGAGGAAAGGATAGTTACCTTGTCAGCCTTGCTACGGTTTGTCCCAATGTCCTCCTGCTGATGATCAGTGTCAATAATATGATTAAAGAATAAGCCAAGGGAGTCAAGGGCTACCTCTGACTCAGAAGAGTCTGACAACCGAAGCAAGTCGGAAGCAGTCGCTTTCTTGCCCTTACTTTGGGCAACTTCTTTCCTCGTGGCTCTCTTGTCTTTCCTGGCTTTCTTAGCCGCTTCATGATCATATTTAACTTTCCAAAATTTATCACCCGCCTGCAAGGATTAAGTATATTGTGAATATGGATGAAGCATTAAGAAAATAAGGTAAACATTTTTATATAGGGTGATTTCTACCTTTGGAGCCGGGTTGTCTTTGCAGAACGGAGCGAGACCCACTCTGCCACAATCCGCCAGAGTCTCGTTGAGGAGAGATTTGGTCATGTCATCAACAACGTGAGCAGGTAAGTCGACAGAGCTATGGCACAGGGGGTCATTCTTGGCGCCAGTGTATTCACACATTAAAATGGTGCGGCGGCTTAATGGGATAACCCGCCAGGCAAGCCAGACTCGAACCAGGTCAATGCCCGTCAACCCGTTCCCCAACAGAGCTTTGATCTTGGCTATGGTAGGAGAGAGGGGTCTGCATTCTATGGAAGTAATCTTATCTGGCAAAGGATAATTGGTGTCAAGACGAAGGGCACGAAATCCGGGCAGAGGGTTTTCATTAGCCGGGGAGGTATCTTTACAGTAGAACCACGTCATGTTCCAATCTTTTGGATGGCTTGGCGGGTTGGCATAGGGGAAAAGTGCATCCCTGCGGCGCTGAATTGAAATCCCACCAAGTTCCAAACTCTGACCACTGGCACACTCTGTCTGGCGGTTCAAATAGAATAGTTCTCTGAAAAGTAACAAGTTTGGCTCTTCACCAAGATAAACTTCGCTGAACACTTGGAAATTGCAGATGTTAGACACGGAATTGGGTCCAATGTCTTGTGGGCGAAGGTCAAAAAACTTCACCACGTCTCTGAAAAACTTTGAACCAGGAGGAGTAAAACCCCGGTTCATATGATCAGTAAAGACAAGCACCTCTCCGTCTTTAGGCTGAGGGATTTCTTCGTCCGGGTGAGGAGCACGGTAAGGCATGACTTCTTTCTTGGGCAGATAGCCGGTTTTGACGAAGTCATCTAAAGTGCTGTCAGTGACAATGGATTTCACCCAATTGCAAGTGGTAGGTGCCTTGGGCGCCATTATGTTTGAAATCCTAAATGCAAGGTAAATAAGGTCGGTTCAAATTTAAGCCGGGCGGGAAAAATATTGCTGGAATGAACTATGGCGACTTATGAAGGGGCCTAATGGTATAAGGATATTTCCATCCGGGTTACGTAAGCCGCCATGAGTGTTTTCAAAGCCATCAGTGTTATTTCAACTAACAGAGGAAATTCCAATTATCACTTCCTTAAGCCGGCAGTCAGAGCCGCCATTACTAGCAAGTCTAACAAGTTATGGATTTTCCCTAAGTATAGGACAAACAAGTTTCACAGTTTGCAGTAATTATTTTGGATCAAACCAAGGTTCAAAAAAGAAAAATTACTAGACCTAAAAACATGGCACAGAGGAGTTCATGCGGTCTAATGGGGATTCTTTATAAGGAAAGAAGATCTACTAGTACCTAAAATGGATGCGAAACACCTACCGCAGGAGATCTATGATGTTGTTGGATCAAAAGAAGCCACAACAGAAGGAACACGAAGAACTAAGATGAAATCCGAACTGTGCATAAGAGCTCGCTAACCCTAGTATGAATCTACGGCACAGAAAGGGGAAACTTACGGTGGTAGATCTATTGCGGAGGGGCGCCGCCGTTCTCTGGTCGGGTTCAGGTCGATGCAGCAGCCAAAGTTGACGGAGACGAGGTGCGCTGCGGTGGCGGCGGTGGAGCTCGAGTGACAGAAGGGGGTGCGAGGAAGAAGATGGAGAAAATGAAGAATGGAGAAGACCTAGTCGGGTCTATTTATAAGAAAGGGCCACTAAAAGAGCGCGAAAAACGAGGAGGCCGAAAACATAAATTATCCAACTACAAAGGCGCCTCGATTTTCGGATGGTCATTAAAGACAAAGATCTGTTGAGATGTGTTGGACAAAGCATACATTTATGACATGTGACGTCATGGCGGGTTACCACAAATTTGAAAGGTGACGTCATGGCGGGTTACATGAATCTTCTTAAATAAGAGGCGGAGAACTTTTTCTTAAGTGTTGAAGGCTGACATGAACTAGTTCAAATCAGCCTGAGGCCTAATGTTGGGGATATAACTACTAGTATAACCCGCCATGAGGAGCCGGGTTATACTTACAAGCATTCTTGAAGACAGAAGCTCAAGCTTGAAGACGGTGGCTTAGTAAAGGCCCAACGGCCCAGAGGTGACCTAAGGCCCGTAGTGTTAAACCGCCTTGATCATGTAACTTGTATTGTAAGGCAAGAAAGATTAAGAGACTGAGCCGGATACAATCTATAAGCCGGACGGGACTCTGTAGAGCCGCTTGGCGTCAGCCTCAGTATATAAAGGGACGACCCGGTGGCGGTTCAAGGGGCGAAACAATGACTCGAGAGCTAGGTCAAGCGACTCTGATTCTTGGTTATCGAGACATACATAATCCCAATCACAACTAGACGTCGGCTTTTACCTTCATCGTAAGGGGCCGAACTAGTATAAACCTCTCGTGTCTCTTGTCCAAATTAACCCCTTCAAGCTTCCTAGTTGCGATGGCTCCCCGACTAAGTCCTTTCACTAGGACATCTGACGTGACAATTCCACGACACCGCATGTGTTCGCCTCGTGTCCGCGCCGACGCAAATGAGGCCCAAAATTGGGCCGGGAATGGGTCGGCAGGCTGACCAAAAGCAGACGAGCGCCCATTTGGGTCAGCGTGTTGGGACGACTTTTCTGTCCACGCCGACCCAAATGGACACGCACGGACGAAATGGGTTGGCACGTTGGAGTTGCTCTAAGTCACCTTATGAAAACCAAATAATCCCAAAGCACTTGGACGCGGTGCTTTAACTCCCATCCTGTTTCTTGTTTTTTGACATAAATAAAGGAATCAACCAATAAAAGATGTGGGGCGTGTACGCTATCAATGACTTGAGACTACCAAACACAACATGCAGTAGTTAGTCTATTGCATGCAATGGTATTAATTAGCAAATGAACATTAGATTCTCTTGTTTTTCCCTCCACCTTGGTCATGGTGCACAACATAAGATGAATTATGCACCTAGACGGAGGGAGTACTCGTCCGTAAAAAGTTCTAAAAAAGTGCATGGTATGGCATAAATCTGAGGGGGAAATGGCAATTGTAAAAAAAGTGTATGGTAAGTTGGTAACTAGTACATCGGTGTCAATTTTCATATCCTGCCAAAAAAATATAGCTTGAAAAGTATTACAGTTTCTAGATCATCCTTATACTAAATGGTAAACGCTACACTAACCTCCTTTGGTGCAGCGATACCCATGCGTCCAAAACAATGTCAACAACACTGCAACGACCAATCATCTACATTGACATGCACGATGGAGTTTGGAAGGCTGTATCTGTACACTTGGGAGAGCGGTGCTGATGTTACTCCGGTACCCCATCTCCAGCAACAATGAAGCGTGGGGCAACATCAAACCCTCAATCATCCATAAGGCCGATGGCGTCCCGGCGTACCACCAGAATTTCCATGCCATGAATGGTGTCATGATTCACTCAACGATGGGGAGATGTCGATGGTCTACCGACGCCTTGCCAAAATCAACACATGGAGATCATGGGAGCAATGCAACACGCGCGGCCAGCGTGAATCTATGAAATCCTCCAATCAAGTCGGCTGGCATCATAGCAGCTAGACAGTCACGACAAGATTGGTAAATTTTGTTTTGTTTTCAGGACATGACATGATGTTTGATCCACCGCAAAAAAAAGGATCTAGCCCTCTCACATCGCTCCCATGGGCGACGGGGAGGGTGCTCCTATCGTCATCGCCGCCAGCACCCTCATCTCCCTCCCTCCTCCCTCGCTGCCGCCAGAGAACATGGGCAGGCAAAGCCTGGCTAGCGTCAGCGACGGTGGGGCGTTTCACCTTCTCGCGCGGGGCCTTCGCCATGGGGCGGCACGGCTGGGTCGGGACACTATGATGGCGAGGGTCGCGGTGGTGCGATGGCGGATCCCCTCGGTGGTGGTGCTCGGGACTGACGGCACACAGTGGGCTTCGAGGTGGCGAATCGTGAAGGTGAGGGGGTGGCGATAGATCGGGATCCACCCCGATCTGTTGTCCGTATTCAGCCGCCGGCGCAGACAGTGGGCAACATGGGCCAGTGTTCTCTACCGTGTCTGCGATCGTGTCGACATTGATGTTTGATCCACCGCAAAAAAGGATCTGACCCTCTCACGTCACTCCCATGGGCGACGGGGAGGGCGTTCCTGTTGTCGCCGCTGCCAGCACCCTTCTCTCCCTCCCTCCTCCCTCGCTCCCGCTAGAGGACATGGGCAGGCAAAGCCTAGCTGGCGTCAGCAACAGCGGGGCATTTCACCTTCTCGCGTGGGGCCTTCGCCATGGGACGGCACAGCTGGGTCGGGACACCGCGATGGCGAGGGTCGCGGTGGTGCGATGGCGGATCACCTCGGTGGTGGTGCTCGGGACCGACAACACACAATGGGCTTCGAGGCAGCGAATCGTGAAGGTGAGTGGGTGGTGACGGATCGGGATCTGCCCGGATCTGGTGTCTGTCTTCAGCCGGCGACGCGGACTATGGGCAACATGGGCTAGTGTTCTCCGTCATGGTTGTGATCGTGATGACGTTGTGGTGGTAGTCCTAGTTCTCTTCTTGCATCATGGCAATGATTTGCATGATTGGTCCTCCGCTATATGGTCGTCGACGTATTCTGAAACTGCTACCGGAGATGCCCAATGATATATGGATCGGATAGAATCCGACCGTGCGCGTCCATAATAGCCTACCCGGCTCCACGAGGGTGCGACGCGAAGCTCTATTGTTTGTTGACACCATCAGACATGTCGGTATCTCAATTTCCATGGCATAGACAGTGGTGGAAAAAGTCATGGTGGCTGAGATCGGAGGATCAATAAGGCGGAGGGGGCCTTGGTGGCGATGGAGTCAGCCAGGTATTTGATAACTTTTAGAAGCAACAGTGACAAGTGGGGTCAAAAGCACTGGAGGATTTTATTTTTGGTGGTGCTCCTCGGGCGTCGAGCCGTGATTTTTAAGGTGAAAACCTAAGGTCTGACCTTCATTGGTTGTTCTTGGCAATTGCCTTGCCGAGGGTATTGTTTTGAGAGTTCGGACTTTCTCTAGTGTGAAAACCTAAGATCTTGGGTCGGGTGACCACGACGCTTGTGCACTGTTTCCTTCTTGAAGGCGTCGCTTTTGGAGACCCTTTATGTTTTCCAGGTGTTGTCTTTGGTGGTGGTATGGGTGTTGTTGCTGAGACGAGTTGATCATTGTGGCGAGACCTTTGTTTTTTTTGTTTTTTGGGTTGTGTGCATCCTGGGTACTTTATGACATCTTATTGGTGCAGAGACCGGGTATAATTGGTATCTTCGTAATATTAATATATTTCCTTTTTCAACAAAGAAGACATGATGTTTCATCATGGAGTAAAGACGGATATGGTTGCTTCGTTGGCCGGTATCATGCCTGTTATGCGATCCAACAAGCTCCCTAGAGAACACAAGTGTGAATGGGCATGTCTACACAAAATCACATTGTTACTTCCTCTATAAATAAATATAAGATCTTTTAGATCACTAGTACTAATCATCATCGAAACGGCACGCACATCATCACAGAAGATGACATCTCTGAACCAATTCTTCAAGCTGCATATGAATCGTGCATCAAGTAAAAAACAAATATTCGCTAAGTCAAGCTCGATTTGCTTCTCACTGAGGCTCAACTCGGCGAGGGGGCATTTGTGCGATGAGTTTTATTTTTAAGTATATATTTTCCTTCCTTTTTTTATGGAGCTCACATAATCTATCATTTTAATGCTTGACAGGCTGAATGTTAGACCTAGCCAAAAATGTCCCAATTCCATCATGGTCTTTTTATGGGCCGAAGTTTCATCATGCAATAAATGGGCTCAAATGTAGCAGGACCTTTAACAGGCCGGAAACACACCGGGCCGTAATTGGGCCCCTACACTTAGTGGACTATTAATGAGTCAGAAGTGACCATGGGCAGCAATGATGATAAATCTAAAATGGTCCGGATGGGCCGATTTAACACTGTTCTTATGGGCCTTAACTACAAATGGGTCATCTACAAGCAAACTGTTAATGGGCCAGCCCGCTAACTTTGACTCGGTCGACCTTTTTAACCTAAATGGGCCACTGTTAGGCTATGCCACGTGGCACTTTTTCATAGGCCCATCTCGTTCATTGGATGAATGACATCTGTCAGGACGTCGAGCTGGCACGTGGTTCCTCTGGCCAATGATAATTTTACACATGGAAAATCGCCATTGGTCCGTGCTATTAACGGGTTATCAGATCCAGACCAGAACCCGATAGCTTAACAACGGCCCGTTGCGGTGGACGCTATATGTCGGTTACCGTTGACGAAAGCACTTCCATGACGCATCATTTATCATCATGGAAGTGGACACTTCCGTGATGATAATTTGAGTATTGTCATGGAACACTTCTACGACATCACATGTATGACTATCTTGATTCTGTCATAAAATCGTCATGGATGTACATGCATGACAGAAAAACGTGACCTACTATGACAAACATGTATGATCACGGAAGTGTTTGTTTGTAGTGGGAGCGGTACTACTGCTTGGCCCAGCTGTACTACCGGGTGCACACTTTCAGCACTTGGTATAATTTGGTTTCTTCTCCTCAAAAACTGGTGGGAAGGTAATGTGGGTCCAATTTCGTGTACGTGATTTGATTCCACCCGTACCTTCCAGCACGGAAACCCTCTTAATAGTACATATTTCCTACGACCAAAGAAATAAAAGCGTTGGGAATGTCGTCTTTGATGTTTTCCTTCCAGAGGAGTACCTAACGGTCCTGTGCCATTTGAATATGCCCGTGCAGCTCAAGCACACGGTTAGTCCGCAAAATGTATCGCCATCAACACCAAAATACATAGGGAGGAAATGCCCTTTCACAAGTTGATGAGCAAGGAGGAAGGATGTGGGATGGTGTGTCATATGGGGGTGAGTCGTGCAAGCTTTATCTTAAGAGGGGAGAGTGCTCATCCAAAAGGACTACGTTGTATCATCTTTCGTGTTCGTACTTGAAGGCGACATCATGGACTAGAAATTTGGGTACCAATATTTACAATAATGTAAAGTTGGAAGAGTGTTCGATCAAGGCAGTCTAAGAACACGAGCAGTGAGGTTAGCCCTACCTAGACCACTCCCATTGGCCAGAATATCATAGACCCCCGCTATACCCCAATTCGGAGTTGAAGGTGGTAACACGTGGAAGATGGAAGACAAAACGTTTCGAGGGTGACATGGATGATTGGGATGGTGGATTCCACCGTGAATGGGGGAAGCAACATTTTAGTACATGGTGCCTTGGCAGCCGACGCCATGATAAAAAGAGTGGCGCCCTAGATAAGGGCGCCATGCTTGGTGCCCTGGATTTGTTGCCATGGCGCTCTGAACATCATAGAGCATGTAGATCAAAAGAATTGGTGGCTTAGTCAATTTTAAACGAATGACGCCCTGAGGCGGGACGCTATACCAAATACCATGTCACGCTGGATGCTAGTGTCGTGCTCTCCCCTAATCCCCATTGAGCTTGTATAGGGCTTGCATACGAGCTTGTACAGATCACTGCGGCTAAGGTCAGGGCACCATGCCGACAGTACGATGCCAAAGGATGAGGCACCATGCCACTGTTGATGCTGGTAACCTTATTTTATCAGTTCTACTAGTGTTTCCCCTTCTCATTGCTGATGCCCCTCCACTTCTGCTACTGCTTTCCCCTTCTCAGTGTTGTTGCCCCTTGGTAATATTAAGGTTCACAAGATCACATCAAGTTCACGACAACTACATCCAATCCATGACTACACCATAAAGTTCACTACATCGAATCTGAGCTATAATTCCCTCCCTTCCCCCCTTTTTAACGGTGCAACCTCCTTACTATTTGCAACTACCAAACTCCTTATCCTCTGTGGTTGTGGCTCCTTCTCCTTGGAATCAGCCTCTATGATTGGGTCCTTATGTGCATTCCTCGCATATGCATCCAGAGTATACTTATCATCCCGTGGCTTCCTCGGCTTTAGGTCGAAGTCACGCAACTAACTAGGTTGAGGTGCACCGGGGATCTATGATGTGTCGATGTCATCATGCGTGTGCCCCTCATCCTCGTCGTCCTCGCCATCTCCGGAGTCCTCGAGAGAGCCTTGTGCATCTCTTAACGAGGACCTCGACGAGGGTAGGCACGATGTTATCGATGAAGCGATGGCCTAGAAGAGCACCTACCCCATGTGCACAAGACTTTGTAGGTTGTAAAATTGACAAACCATCAAGTTAGAAGATAGGAACATTGAAAAACAAGTAAAAAGGACAGACCCAGTGCATAGAAGCTCCCACACAAGGTGGGGTCTGGGGAGGGATTATAGGAACCTAGTTTTACCCCTGCAAAGTGCAATGCAGAGAGGCTGGTTCGAACCCAGGACCTCTTGGCACAAGTGGGGAGGACTTCACCACTGCGCCAGGCCTGCCCTCTAAACATTGAAAAACAAGTATGGAAATAAATTTATACCACGTCATACCTCAACAAAAGTGTTAAGGGTGTTGTAGGACTCTTCACCTGGAGGGTGCCTCGGTACCTCGCCAGCATCGTTGACATGCTTTTAGAGCTCGGATTGCTATGAAAACAACAATCTAAAACATTTTCTGCTCAAGTTATGCTTGTACATATAGATAATGGAAAACTTACCACAAAGCGGACAATCGGCGTCGACTCTGTCCGTCTACTGTCTCTGATGAGCTTGTTGTATTGGCCATGCGACCGGTTCACACAATATGTCAATGCGTGCAGGTTCAGGTGAGTACGAGCAATGGGACGAAACCACATGAGGTAGCACTTGAGTGCTTCCGTATCAAAAGGTCACGGGACAAGGCGAGCACATGCTTTTACCATAGAGCGAGCGTCATAGGCTCCCGCCCTCACCGCCAACCCAAGCCACTAGCACCAACAGGGGAGCACCGCCGGGCAACGTGTGGGTACACAAGGAGGGAGCCACACAGCTCAAACACCGACAGCCAGCAAGCATGTTACCCAGCGAAACACCCCCAAAGCATACAAATAGTCTACCCCAAAGAAGTAAGAACGAACACAATTTCATGTAGACACCAGCCGGATACGACCAGCCAGATGGAACAGGCACAACTCCATGCGGACAACGGCCGGATAAAACCAACAAGACAGAGCGAACACAACTCCACGCAGACACTGGCCGAATAGGACTAGCCAGATGGATAGGCATGAACCAAATGGGAATAGCCAGGCACGAACCAAAAGGAATGAACCCACCTTATCCAACCACATCAAGACGCCGTCTCCGCAACGTCTCCCAACACGCCGACCATAAGAACCAGTCGGGTGGGATCCAAGAAAGACGCACGAACCACCCGACACGCGCACGCACAACTGGGCATGCTCCCTGCACGGCAACCGCTTTTACCCGGTGAACCAAACATCATACGACGTCACACAAGCGAATGAAACGGTACACGCAAGTCGAGGGCAACGTGTGGCATACGGGGCGGCTCCGCGCGAGCCCCAGGGCCACGTGTCATGGACCCCGAGGGCGCCGGCTCGGTGAGGAACGCATGGGCCCTATCGAGCGCATGCAGGATGCTAGGGCATCGGCGCAAGGCGCGCGCAAGCGAGAATGGCTACTCCGGCATCGTTTATACGAGTAACTATAATTTCATTGGTATATAAATATTCTAGTAGATTAGCATGTGATTACCAGCCCATATTAATGTGGTTACGTAAAGTATATACTTATTTGGTAACACTTAATACACTTATTGACTTACCAAAGAGAAAAATAAAATTTATTTGGTAAGTAAACAATAGGTAGGGCAGCAGTGAGGTGGTTGTTAGGGGAACCGCTCGGGAAAACAAGAATTGGGAGAAAATAAAATCAAAACAGATAAACAAATGTAGGGAATATAGGTAAGGTTGGGCGATATACTAGTATCGAAAACGTTCTTATATTATGGACGGAGGGAGTACAAGTATTTTTTTTTTTTTTTGATAAAAGTTCCTTCGTTTTGTTTTTTCTTTTTTGAGGGAAAAGTTCCTTCGTTTTCGACATGTGTGGAACTTGAGGCACTATTCCAACGGTCACTAGACGAGTCCGGACGAAATGTGGCAAGTTGCATCGCGTGTCTCCGGGAACCGCTCCCACTGGCGCCCGGGCCCCACGCGCCCAACGTTCGACTCGCCTCGCGCTAGTAGTAGTAGTAACCGCTCCTCCCGCACCCCACCCCACCACCCCCCGCTTTTCTCTCCACGGGAAGCCCACGCGCCGCAGTAAAACAAACAATCGCGAAGAAAAGGAAACTCCTCCCTCCTCCTACTCCTCCGCGCCGACCCGCCGCCGTCGACAGCGCGCCCCGACGCGATGGCCCGCACCAAGCACCCGGCCGTGAGGAAGACCAAGGCGCCACCCAAGAAGCAGCTCGGGACGCGCCCCTCGGCCGGGACGCAGCGGCGGCAGGAGACAGGTGAGCCCGCCCCTCCTTCCTTCCTCCCCCCCATCTCGAGCGAACGCCGTCGCCTCGTCGCAAGAGATGGACGGATGGACGCCCCACGCGTGACGCTAATGTGTTCTTCCTCTCTCTTTGCAGATGGCGCGGGCACGTCGGCGACTCCGGTGCGCGGGCCTTCCCGGGTCGCTTCCTTTTGTTTCGTCTTGTTTTCTGTTTTTTTGGTCTGACTTGCTCGTCACCTGTTCGACGGAATGCAGAGGCGAGCCGGGCGGGTGGCGGCCCCAGGGGCGGCTGAAGGTGCGGCCTTCTTTGTGCTTTTCGGTTCTCCGCCGCGTGTTTAGGGCTATTTCCGTCTTATTTGGGGCCGGGGACTTGTTTTTTTCCTCCCCCCTTCGTTGTTGCGCACATTTCTCGGGAATGCTTCCAGGAGCAGTTGCGGTTCTTTGGCCTCCGGGAGGGCTGGACCGGCAGTTTCTTCGCTTCCTTGCTCCAGATTTTAGTTTATCTTCTACAGTGGCAAGATGATGGATGGGGACTTGCGTTTTTCTTTCCCCTTCCTTGTTCCGGGCATTTCTTTGGAGCGATTTTTATGCATTTCCCAGTATTGTCCTTTGCCCTCAGAGGGGAGTGGATCGGCAGTTTATGCATTTCCGGTTTCATTGGTCCAGATTTTAGTTTATCTTGTACAGTAGCAAGATGATGGATGCGACACAAAGTTCTCAGTTTTGGGGTTGCGCTCTTCCGGGTAGTTGTTATTTTGGTCTGTGACTGACTCGTATCTATTCTTGTGGGAGCAGGGGCAACTGGGCAACCCAAGCAGAGGAAGCCACACCGGTTCAGGCCAGGCACGGTGGCACTGCGGGAGATCAGGAAGTACCAGAAGTCGGTCGACTTTCTCATCCCGTTTGCACCATTTGTTCGTCTGGTGGGTACCTCTGTCATATCCTCTCGCTCTCTCTACCAACGATCTGGAGTGCGGAGTGTAAATTGGAATCTTTTGTTCCTGACAAATTTGCAGATCAAGGAGGTCACCGACTTCTTCTGTCCTGAAATCAGCCGCTGGACTCCCCAAGCGCTCGTCGCGATTCAAGAGGTCAGTGCTCAAACCTGGCATGTACTATTAGATCTGATGGTTTGATTAGAGTACTACAATGCAGATGAATTCAAGATCCGAAAACCATGAATTGTGGAGTAGATACATTTATCGCCTTAATTCATAGTTTCTGAATGCTCTGGTTTTAATTCAGTTTGATATATTTATTTAGCAGCATAGTATTGTTTTGGTGGCTGGTAAATCAAAACTGAAATGTGATTACGAGCAAAACGGTATCAATTGTCATTTCTGTGTGTTTGTGCACATCTGGTTGTTTGGTCAAGATATACATAGTCTTGCAACATGATCCTGCCCACACACTCAAAACTGAACTATTGGTTAGATTCCATTTTGCTTATGGAATTTGGGGTGTAACTGAGAGGTGAGCAAGTGGTAGTGACCAGAGCTGCATTCAATTTTGATTCAGGAAGAGGATCGTGCGATCCAGAAAATTGCATGCCATGGTTATGTGTCCAAACGCCAAATGATTATCTCTATATCCAGTACATGCTCTATGCTTATGTGTCTGAACCCCAAATGATTATCTCTATATCCAGTACAACAACAAAAAGTACTTTAGAACCATTCAAGTTTATTGTGCATTTATGCAAGATTGTTGTTTGCACAACAGACTTGCTTTAGTCGCCTCTCGCCAGAAATGCCTTCTTCTGCACAATCAGCAAAAGTAACATAAAGTTGACTGTACTCAGTGTGGCCTAAGAAATGAGTTGAATGTCCTAATTGTACTTTCAGTCATTGCCTGTGTATTTGCTTTGAATTGACACATAATTCCCTTTTCCTTTCCCTCTGCAGGCTGCAGAGTATCACCTCGTCGACGTATTTGAAAGGGCAAATCACTGTGCCATCCATGCAAAGCGTGTTACCGTCAGTAAGTTGTCACTGAATGAAAACTTCCTTTCTTTTACAATATTATGCAGAAGGAAACATGCCAGTTATGAAAGAGTTTGAATTACAGGATCACCTTTGCTTTCATGTGATGTGATGTCTAGTTTTGATGTTGTTTCAAGAATTCTAATGATTAATGGTAGGATCTGTCAACGAACGAACAAACAATTCATTAAAAAATGAAGATGTCAAACAAACAGTATATACACTACATATTAGCAGGAAATTCAGGGTTGATTACCTATTTATTTGTTATCTGAAGGATAAACATTGTATCAAATCAGAATTTTATTTACATTTTTTGTTTCCTTATAAAACTTGGAACTGTTTTACTGTGGCAAATAGATGCCACTAGAATCATCATCTGTTCTAACAAATAAAATGGATGCTCCTGAACAAATGGAAATACATAAGGATGTATGGACTAGCATGTTCCTGTTAACCTGACTTTTTTTTCCTGCTACAGTGCAAAAGGACATACAGCTCGCGAGGCGTATCGGCGGGAGGAGGCTTTGGTGATACTTCTGGGAAGACGTTCTCTGCATCATAGGGGGAAAAGACTCTGGTGATACTAATGGGAGATGTTCTATGTATTGGGGGTGCAAAGGCAGTGTTGATAGTGGTCCAAATATGTTTGACTGTGTCGTTAGAAAGTATTGTAGGTGTATCTTCATTTAGTTAGATGTGTCTTTGAAGTTGATCTGATTCGTTGGTTGGGATCATTCGACTTTTGCATTCAGGCATTGTTCCATTTGAATTGATTGTGGATATGGGATTTTAAATGACTTGGACGGTTGCGGATTTCCCGCATTAGGAGCAAACCAGAATTGCACACAAGCGTTTTCGCATGTTTTGTTTACTTCAACTTCTCGAAGAATTTTCTTTGTGAACTGCTGTGATCAGCGCCTTCACAGTTCTAATGATGCATTTTCTTTGTGAAGTGATCAGCGCCTTCGCAGTTCTAATGATGCAGTACAATTATGATCATGGTAGCGGCAGTGAAGTAGGCACACGTATCAATGTCTAAGCCCACAGTAAACATATGATGAGCCCAAACTAGAAATCCAAGATAAACCATACTTATTATGGCATAAACCATGCCTAGATACCCGAAGACCGGTTTTCTTGAAAAGGTCGATACGATATGACTAATAATACCAAATCCAGGCAGAATGAGAATATACACCTCTGGATGACCGAAGAACCAAAAGAATTTGATTCCCACCAAGAATTTGATTCCTGCAATGGCACCGAAGATGAAATAGAGAGTGCCAATATCCTTGTGGTTACTAGAGAAGAGCCATCGAACCATATTTGTCATTTTCTATTTTAGAAATGAAAACTTTCCTTATCAAAGAGGGGCCCGGGGGCTGGAAGAGAAAACTTCGCGCTGATTTCACGACTCGTATAGGAAAAGAATTAGCTGTCAAATTCTCACCCGGATATCTCAGCTAAAACAGAGGTGTTCGTCGGGTCACACCCAACGCTCTGTCTGGCAAAAACAGCAACGAAAAGACACTTTCTTTGGGCATGGCCACATACATGACCATATGATGAGATAGAGACAGACATAACTTACCATGTACAACGGAGCTCTGATAAAATTAAAACATGTACCTGGCAGATTTACACACACTGACAAAGCCTCGGAACAGACAGATCATCTGGGACATGCTAAGGGCCGCCTAGGGCTGCTACTCATCTACAAACTCTGAACCACCGGGCTGGGACAAGCTACAACACCTCAGGCTACCAACTGTTTCTACCACAACCACGGAAAACATATGAGCGGTGTAATCTACAAAATTTACTATCGGCGTCAAACAGGGGCAGAACTTGTTCTCCGGAGTTGATACTTGGGTTCTGGGGGAGGCGCGGAGGTTATCATCATGTCCAACTCCTGAAATTATCGTGAAATGGAAGGCGTCAGACATGACATCAATATAACATAATATGAAATGGAAGGCGTCAGACATGACACCGATATAACATAAGATAAGCTACTTGGCATCCAAAAGAAGTGTGGGGATATTGTTTAGAGAGGGAGTGCTTAGCATCCAAAAGAAGTGTGAGGATATTGTTTGCTGAATTGAAGAACAAGAGTCAATTACATCATGCTGACAAAAAATTATTTATAGACACAAAGTAATGACCAATGTAATCTGGGCATCATTGTGTTAGGCTAAAAAAGAATAGGACTACAAATATTGCTAGATATGAGTAATATCACCAGCATCATCTTTAGGTGATGTGGTCTTAAATGATAAATGGCAGGCACCCATTGCAAGGACCAAATGGAATTGCACTCAAAATACAGAAAACACAAGCATAGATGCTCTCTGTGGTTTTCTTTACCTGGTGCTCTGTTGCTTCACACATGATTATGATTTGGTGAGTACAAAGTCTAATGTATTCATTTCCAATGGGGATCCTTTGTTAAGTGGGGTTCCAGTCAATGTTCATAATATGTGTTTATTTTACTTTCATGAAGGGACTGCAATCTGTTGGGTAACTCCAGGATTGTCAATTGTATAAAGAACTGGGTTTTCATTTTTAGATTGTACGGAGGGCTACTGTGCAATTGTGAACGGGGAAGCAATTCTATTACACCGCTAACTCGCCAAGTATAGAGACATGATTCATTGATTCAAACAAAAGTTCATCAAGATAACCTATCTATATATCCAATTCTCAGCAGCAACTCAGTTTTGACCAACCAAAGCAAATGCCATAAGGGCGCCAAGCATCTTACTGAATTGCTACACTGCAGAGAAGGGCAATAAAATTCTATGAATTAATGCTGCAGTTCTTCGTACAAACTGCTTATTAGGAATAGCATGTAGTGCTGAAATCACTCGCATTGTTAACTAATACTCCCTCTGTCCCAAAATAAGTGTCTTGAGCTTAATACAAATTTGTACTAGAGCTAGTACAAAGTTGAGACACTTATTTTGGGACGGAGGGAGTAACTACTAAGAAGCAACCGAAACAATAGAGTACAACATATGGGCTTGCAACTATATATCTTATATAGACAAACCCCACTACAAGTCATTAAATAGCAGTTTTTCTGCTTCCATGTCATTAAAATTGTTGTAGCCATGCACATATCAAGTTCACCATGCAAAACATCAACATGCTTAGCCTAAGTACATCGGTTAATACATTCAGTAGGGTATATTCAATTAAATAAGATGCTCAAGAACTTCATAAGAGTTTCCTCTAAATTCGAATGACCAGCTGTTTATATTTCCAAAAATTACTAAGTTCAAGTTAACAAAAACTAGCCCCATTCAGTTGGTTTATATACATTATGGTATGTTTGGCCTTGTAAAAAAAGTGTAGCACAAAGTCAATGCCAAAACTTAGTTAGTGTAAGCAAGAAAAATAACTTTGAGACTCCACTTTCATTACATAGCCTCCAATAGATATTTGAACATCAAAAACAAACAATTAGATCACTGCATGTGTCTGTCAGCATGGTAACTAACATAGTTTTCTCAACAATACTGGACAAAAAAAAGTAGCAATGATCATACGGGGTTCAGCAGTGACAATATAGATACAGGTCTGCAAATCATACTAAATGAGTTGTGTGGGTGGTGGTACTATGGAATTAACTAACATGATCACATCAGTATAGTGCACTTATTACACATGATATTATTGAGCCCAAGTAAAAAGAAGTTGAACGATCGACTAGTGTGAAACAAAATAGCTTACTACCTGAATAAAAACATTGTTACAATAACCTGGGTTCACTACAATGCATAGTGGAATGCTGTAGTTAAATATCCCCTCCACCAAAAAGAAGGGGCGAAAAGTAACAGTGTTACAGTAACAGAAGACAAAGTACCTTCTGCTTCTTCAACCTCTCGTTCTCCTCTTCTAGACGAGACACCTTGTTTTCAAGCTCATTAGTGTAAGCCTGCCAAGTAGAATGCACTAGGTTATTGCTATATTTTTATTAATAGAGTAGAATCACATGGAATGAGAATAAGTCAACAGGCTACTCCAATGGCATACTTGTTTCTTTTTACTCTGCATATAAGTTTTGTCTGAAGTCAAACTTTATAAATTTTGACCAACTTTATAGGAAAAAAAATATCAACATTCGCAATACAAAATCACTATCATTAGATGCATCATGAAATTAATTTCATACTGTATAACTTTAGTATTGTAGATGTTGATATTTTTTATATAAATTTGCTCAAACTTTATGAAGTTTGACTTCAAACAAATCTTATATGCGAAGTAAAAGAAACGGAATGGAGTACCTAATGATACTCTTGCAATTTGAGACCAAAAAATGTAATACAAATACTTAAATCGACACATTCAACAATAACTTTTCACAAAGTTTTATTGCTGCAATCATAACATTATAACAGGGCATAACCAATGCGTAGGAAAACAGGAATAGACAGGGCAATAGCTATAGACCTGCTTCCTCGCTCTGGACCGTGCAGCTGATTCCCTGTTTTTTATCATTCTCTTCTGCCTTCTTTCTACGACTTTATCAGTTACACCATCTGAGGCACCACGCTTGCGCCTAGGTGTCTGAGGATCAGAAAGTGCATCGAGCATTGGTGACGTAATCTGGCCATCCGGGTAAATCGGTTCCATGATAGCACCTGTAGCAACAGACAATGGCTGAGGACCCAAATGACTTGCCATGAAAGGGCCTGCCATGCTTGGATGCTGGGGCTCCAGGTACTGCTGTAACCAATGCGCTCCAGGGTTCAAACTGGGCGCAGCAGCCGTTACACTGCTCCCAACCGCACCCATGTTAGCTGGCAAGTCAATTGGATCCTTCAAATGCCCTTCAGCGACAACTCCAGCTTTCACCAGGAAATCCTCAAGTGTCATCTCCCCAAAGGTCGGCTGCCTCTCCTGCCTCCGCCGACTACCCTCCTCACCACTTCTCTTTGGCGAATCTTGGATGCCCTTCCACACCTCGTCCACCGTCTTCTTGCTCAGCTCCGGAGGCATCGTGATGCTCCCCTGGCGATGCAGGCCAGGGGCTGGCTCAGGCTGGCCGGCGACGCTGCCGACAGGATCCACGCCGTCAGGAAACACGCTCTTGAGCAGCTCGTCGAGGTTCATACTAAGCAAAGGCTCTGTCAGCTGGCTCTGCACCTCATCGAGGGTAAGGCTGTACAGGGAACCTTGCCTCGCCAGGCCCTGCGCCTGCCCGTGCTGCCCCGGGCCAGCATAGCCGCCGCCACCGCCGCCTCCTGCCTGCGACTGCGACGCCATTGCCTGAATCATGAACCGGCGCTCTCTTGAACTGGTCGCCCCTATGGGGACAAACACCTCGGGAACAACGATGCCCAAAGCAGCCCCCTTTCCACCGGCAAAGACCCGGTCACAAGTCGCCGAGCCGCAGATCCACGAGAACGCGCCGGCGAACGAAACTCCTATGAGACAGTAGCATGTTTGCATCAGACAGAATCGCACACTCGCTCATGAACAGAGTGACTTGGGAAGGAAAACACGAGCACATACGGGACGAACGCGCAAGGAATGTTAAACCAACCTCGAATTTTCTTCCGGGGACGACGGCGACCAGCGGATTGGAGGCACGTTCGGCGACCGGATCTCCGCCGCTCCGACCTCCTAGCTGGAGTCGGCGTCGAATTGAACGGGGCACCCGCGCGATTCCCGCCCGCCTGGCGCCGGATCAAGGCCCCGCGCGGCGGTCAGAGCTGGCTGAGGCTGGCGCCTACCATTGGGGAAGGGAGGAAGAGGCGACGGCGGAGGCAGCCACGGTGGGAGTGGAAGTGGAGGAGAAGGAAGAAACTGACGGGAGGGCCCTGATGCGAAACCGTGGGCGACGGGGGCAATGGGCCCACCGAGGGACGGAAAATGGGCCCACCTCCGCCTACGGATAAAAAGTGCCGGATCCGGAGCGTGTCGGGTTCCAGTTTGAGCTTCCAACAAAGAAAACATTAACGATGCAAAGTGAGGGTCTTTTGTCGATGCCAATGGAGCTGCTAGTACGATGTCGATGTGTTAAGTGTGGACAAAATACAATCTCTTGGTGTATGGTTAGGAGGATAGTGGTATATTCAATTCATTAGGGTTCAAGTCACGGTGTTTAAATTTATTTCAGGATTTTCGGCGATGTGCGTTCAGTGAAAGAAAACGTTCCTATTGACTACAAGGTGCCTACGGTGATTTCGTAAAATCTTAATATGATATGCCGGCTCAGTCTCTTAGAGATGTGCGTGTGTGCATTTGTAAGAATGAGTATATGCGTGTATATATGAGCGCTTGTGTCTGTACTGTATTAAAAAAGTGAACAAAATACATGGGAGGTGATTACAATCGGCCGACCGATTGCGCGTTCGCGTCGGTCAGCACACTCCTTTGGCCCATGTGCAGCCCCGTTCGTGTCGGCTTGGGAGCAATTACGTTTCCTCGTATACACCGCACACGACACACACTCTTGCCCCCTTTCTTCATCCTCCTTCCTCGAACAAAGCTCTCCTCCCATCTTCCGCTTTCTCCACAAACGGGCCAGGATCTCATCTAGACAACAAACTCCATGAATCCAGCTCTTCTCATTCACTCTTCCTGCCTCCCGTGTTGGGCGCCCCCTTAGGAAGCATGTCACGCTATTTTGCAAGCCGGAGCCCTGTCGCCTTCTCACCTGGTTTTGCTCGGGGCTGATGCAAACGGTCGTGCCCCGACTGCTACGGGCGACAACCAGTGCTTGCAAGGGAGAAGACACCAAGTTGCGAGCCTCCACTCCACACGGGCTGTCACGAGCGGCGACAATGGCTGCTACAAGCCTACAAGCAAGTCGGGCGTCAATTCTATGAGGAAACGCCAGACATTGCTCGATGTGGTGGTCATGCAGCTGATGGCGACGAGGGTTGGTGATAGGGCATTTCCCACGTTATGTGTTTTGGTGTTGATGACAATGCAATTCACGGACTAACCGTGTGCCTAAGCTACTCAGGTATACTTTATATGACACAAGACGTTTGTACACCCCTTCAGATGGAAAAAAGCGACGACGGATTTTTTATGTGTTTTATTTCTTTGGTTGTAGGAAATTTGTACTATTAAGAGTGGGACTGCATCAAAAGGTAAGGGTGGAATGAAACACATACATAAATACATATTGCACCCACCATATTGCATTCCGTTTTGAGGAGAGTCTCTTATCTAACCTATATAGAGAAACTTGTCCAAAGTGATTGTACTGCGGGTGTCGGTAGTTGTATTGCGTTGTTGTGGAGTGGTCATGTTATCACTGCCACGACGGTTCGAGTTTCAAGCGGTGCTACTGGCCCTTGCACCAGTCCAACCACCGCCCGAGAGGTGATTTGCCTCGGGTATGGCGTGCGATAGCCAACGGTTGCTGCCCGGTTATTTCGGTGTATGGTTTATATACCAGTACAACCGAGGTTCAGGACGGTTGTACCATCAGGGACTTAGCAACCACCAGAGTCCGCTTCTGGGCAGTTGAACCAGCACTTGTACCGCCTCAACTACCGCGAGTCGCGTGATTTCGCTCGGGTGTGGGTGCGGTACTAGGCGGTGGTTGAACGGTTGTTCTAGTAGTTAATTTAATTACCGGTACAACCGGGACGCCCGGCGGTTGTACCGCTCTGGTCTTGTAGTAGTGCATTTTATGCCTAGGGTGGTTGTACCACTGCCGCAACGATTGTATCATCCTTGTGTGTTTCTGCACATGATAGTTGAATCTGGAGAACCACTATATAAGACCACCTCCCACCAACTTTTGCCGCCCTCTCTCTCTCCTCCATTAATGCCCGAAGTTTTTCTTGCTCGATGTCCTTCTCTAGCCAACCAAACTTGTTGATTTGATAAGGATTGAGGGAGGAGACCTAGATCTACATTTCCACCAAAGGAAATTTGGTTCCCTCATACATTTCTTGTGGACCTTGTTACTCTTGGGTGTTTGGGCACCCTAGACGGAAGAGGTCACCTTGGAGTCACATTCTATTCTGGTGAAGCTCTGTGGTGGTGCTGGGACCCTCCAATTAAGTTGTTGAGAGAGCTCCAACCTTGTTTATAAAGGTTCTGGTTGCCACCTTCAAGGGCACAACTACTGGATTCACAACATTTTGCATTATGCGAGGGCGTGAGGAGAATAGGGTGAGTCATTGGGACACTTGGAGTGCATCGTGCATCCACACCCTTCCAACGGAGATGTACCTCCCCCAAAGGAGGGAACGTTGGCAACACATCCTCGTCTCCATCGACTCCACTTATGGTTATTTTGTTCCTTTACTTTGTGCAAGTTTATATCTCTTGTTTACCCTTGCTTTCACTTGTTACTTGTGTTGTTTGTCATATAGGTTGTCCGCCTTGTTGCATATCTAGACAACCTACTTTTATTTTAAGCCTAAAATTTGTAAAAGATGATACAATTTGGTTAGTCGCCTAATCACCCCCCCCTCCTCTAGTCGACCATACTGATCCTTTCAGTTGCGTCCAGAGGCGGGAAAGGCTGCAACCGATGATGGCGGGGGTTGTGACCTTAGGCGAGGAAAGTTGTAACTGATGACGATGAGGGCGTCGACCTAGGAGCAGGGGAAGCTGCGATCTAAGGCGGGAGGAGCTGCAACTGGTGATGGGCGGGGTGTTGGAAATATGCCCCAGAGGCAATAATAAATTGGTTATTATCATATTTCTTTGTTCATGATGAAGGTTTATTATTCATACTATAATTATATTGACCGAAAACTTAAATACAAGTGTGAATACATAAACAAATACTGTGTCCCTAGTGAGCCTCTACTAGACTAGCTCGTTGATCAAAGATGGCTAAGGTTTCCTAACCACAGGCACGAGTTGTCATTTGATAACGGGATCACATCTTTAGGAGAATGATGTGATGGACAAGACCCAACCGTAAGCTTAGCTTTCAATCGTATCACTTGAGTTTATTGCTATAGCTTTCTTCATGTCAAGTACCTATTCCTAAGACCATGAAATCATGCAACTCCTGGATACCAGAGGAATACCTTGTGTGCTATCAAACGTCACTTCATAACTGGGTGATCATAAAGATGCTCTACAGGTATCTCTAAAGGTGTCTGTTGGGTTGGCATGGATCGAGACTGGGATTTGTCACTCTGTGTGATGGAGAGATATCTCTGGGCCCTCTCGGTAATATGCTACCTCTTCAGCTTGTGTTGATTTTCCCTTGAAGAGGAAAGGGTTATGCAGCAAAGTAGCATAAGTATTTCCCTCAATTTTGAGAATGTAAGTGCATCTAGTGCCCCTTAGTGATTTTGGTGTATTGAAGACTTATAGGTTAAGGGACTGGTGCGTTTGTGAGTGTACACAGGTCTATAAGTCTATGAGGAGTTTGATATTTTCAGAGAAAGTCGACCCCTAAAAATGAAGTTCTTCGACTGAAGACTTTGGATTTCTGAAGACTTTGAAAGTGAATAAATTGGTGCGACCCTGAAGACTTGGAATTCATTTGAGGAACATGAAGCGTGAAGACTTTTGTTTTCATAGTTTCATTTTCTCTTTCTTGAGTCATAGGAAACACCGTATTGTTAAAGGGGGTCGAGGAAATACTAAGGAAAAATTCCATGTGATGCTCAACTCAAAATCCTTCCCTTCGAGTGAAGCCATTGGAAATCTCATACAGTTCAGTCGATTTCTTCGGTGACAGAGACGAAGTTCTTCTGGTCTCTGAGGAATTTGTTCTGACTAAGCTGTTAGGAATTCACCAGTACAAATTGCCTACACAGTGAGGAACATGATAGCCCTGAGGAATTTGAGAGTCAAACTTCCGACCGTTGCTGTGCTATGCGCCAGCTGTCCCAAAATATCTACCCACCTAATGGTCAATATCATTGAAGGGCATTTATGTCTTATCATGTCAGGCTGCTCCAGGCTATAAATAGACGCCCCCTACAACCACTAGCTGGTTGGCTGCTCCGAGAGAAACTGACACTTGTCATTTGAGAGCATCCCATCCTCCGAGGACTTTGAGAGAAAATCATCAAGTGAGGAAAACCCAAACCCAACACACCTACAAACCCAAAGTGATTGAGTATCACTGAAGAGATTGATCCTGCGTGGATCCGACGCTTGTTATTTTTGAAGACTGTGCTTCTTCCAGATGGTTAGGCGTCATGGTCTAGAGCATCCAAAAGGAATTGTGGATCGCCGAGTGATCGAGTCTGTGAAGGTTTGGAAGTCACCTGAAGACTTACCACGAGTGATTGGGTGAGGTCTGTGTGACCTTAGCTCAAGGGGATACGGTGAGGACTGTGTGTCCGGGACTGTGTGTCCTCAGGTTTAAATACCTAGTCGCTCCAACCAGACGTACATCCGAGACAGCAGTTGGAACTGGTCTACCAAATCATTGTCTTCACCAAGCTTACTGGTTCTATTTCCTCAACTCTTCCATTTCCTCATTTCAGCTGTTGTGTGCCTGTTCATAACTGTTTGAAGACTTTGACTGAAGACTTTCACAATTTCCTCAGTTCAATTTCTTCAGTCTGTTTGTCTTCATCCTGTGCTATCCTGTGTTTACGCTTTCTGTACTCTATGCTTGTCTTCATTTCATCATGATGACTATGCGTGTGTTATGTTATGTTTACCTTTGAGTACTTATTCCATTGCAAGTAGTTCTTCGCTAAGGAATTTCCTCACTAGCAAATTCCTAAGTGAAGAATTCATAAAAATCGCCTATTCACCCCCCTAGTCAATATAATGCACTTTCAATTGGTATCAGAGCAAGGTACTCCCTTGTTCTGCGTGATTTTGGTTTAACCACCTAGAGTTTTAGTTATGTTGATCGCAGGTATGATCAAGGTCTCTGCTGGGTGTCCTACCTTTGATGGGACGGACTACCCCTACTGGAAGAATAAGATGCGAATGCATCTTGAGGCAATTGATAACGATCTCTAGTATGTTGTGGAAAATGGTGTTCCCTCTGTCACACCTTCTCTGAACGCTGCTGATGTGAAGAGATTCAAGCAACTCGATTCTCAAGCGAAGAACATCATATGTGGCCATCTGAGAAAAGGGCAGTATGGAAGAGTGAGTGCTTTGGAAACTGCTAAGCTTATCTGGGATAGGCTGTCCAAAGTGAATGAAGGAGTCTCAACTCAACGCGACTCTCGTGTTGACGTTCTTCGCAATTTCTTCAACCGCTTCAAAAGACTCTACAATGAAAATGTTTAGCAAACCTTCGATCGCCTCACTGACATCTCAAATGAGCTTCAAGCACTTGGTGCCACTGACATCACCGACCATGAGGTGGTGAAGAAATTGCTGAGATCGCTTGATTCTTCATTTGATACTCTGGCACTAATGATACAAGAACGTGTTGATTACAAGTCACTTGATCCCGCTGATATCCTCGAGAGGCTAAACACTCATGAGTTCCAGCTTGCTGAGAAGAGAGATCTCTATGGTTCGAGCTATGGCAGATCGCGTGCTCTGAAGGCCAAGGCAGTATTTGAGTCTGAAGATGAAGACTCTGGTAGCAGCCTTGGTGATCCTGATGAACTGAGGCAGGAACTAGCACTACTCGTGAAGAAATTTCAGAAGTTCTCAAGACGTGGTCGCTTTGGAAAATCCTCAAGGAGTAATGATTCCTCATCCAGTGACTACAAGAAGAGGCTATGCCACAAATGCAAGAAACCTGGTCACTACATCCAAGATTGTCCTCAGTGGGATAAGGAATCAAAGAAGAAGAAGTACAAGGATTACAGTTCTGATGATGCGAAGAAGAAGAAATCCTCAAAGTCTTCATCATCAAAATCCTCAAAATCTTCATCTCATAAGAAGAGCAACTCCAAGAAGGCTCGAGCATTCATTGGCAAGGAAATGGACTCTGAGGCTGAATCTGAGGAACATGAGGATGAGGAGGCATATGAGGAGTCCGAGTCTGGTGTGGCGAGCCTAGCTCTCGCTACTGCATTCGTCAGCAAGTCTATATTCAACTCTGAAGAAAATGGCATCACCGACAAGGCTGATGAAGGCAATGATGACTACGCTCCCACCTATTGCTTCATGGCAAAGGGTGCCAAGGTAACTAAATACGCCTCCTCTGAATCTAGTGATGATGAATCTGATGAAAACCTCAAGCCCAGCTACTCTAAACTTGCTAAGATTGCTGTGAAACAACAAAAGGCTATTGAAAAGGTTCAAAACATGCTAGACAAAAGTGATGATATGTTGGGTGAAGAAATGGATCACACTAAAACCTTGACTGAAAATCTTCAGAGACTTTAGTCTCGGTTTGACAACCTTCAAGGTCATCATAACACTCTCTCATCTGATCACGAGAAGCTTTCTTATGAATTTCTTCAAAGAAATCAAGATCTTGAGAAGCTAAGAGTGAGTTATGAAGATCTTCAGAAGGAGCGTGATTCATTGTTTGCTCAACAAATCAGCGCTACTCAGGAAGAGTTTGTTCCTCCATGTTTGAAGTGCATTGAACGTGAAACTGCTAATTCTTCACCTAAATGTTCAAATGCTTCTAATGCTACAAATTCTTCATATGTCTCTGCTATCACCAATTCCTCATCTGAGGACATTGCTAGTATCACTGATGATGCATGGCTGAAGGAATTGTACATGACAGGCATGTACAAAAGCCTCAAAGGGCATCAGACACTTTGTGATGTGCTTAAAAAGCAGATCCTCAACAGGAAACCTAGGAAAGAGGGTATTGCCTTTGAGAGGAAACTCAATGCTGATGGAACATATTGGAAACCTGAGCAATACCCCAAAACCTCATGGGTTGCTACAAAGGGACCTCCAGTTGATCCATCCAATTTATCTGGCTTTACATGTGAATCTCCTCATTCTTCTGATGAGTCATTTGACTCCAACTATAAACTATTCAAAAATCAGAATGGTGAAGTATTTGCTAGATATGTTGGTACTAACTACAGGAACGGTTCCCCTATGAAGAAAATCTGAGTTCCCAAAAGTTGCCTTGAAAGTCTTCAGGTGAATGTCCTCATGACACCACCTGTGAAGAATAGGAACTCCAGATCAAATTCTTCATATGGACCAAATTCTTCATATGGATCCAAGTCCTCACACGGACCAAATTCCTCACGTGGATCAAATTCCTCAAAAGGATCAAAATCCTCATATGATAATCATCGTGCTAACCACTTTGTTTCGCAGGGAAGGGCTAAGGGCTATGAATATGAGCATTATTGTTCTAACCATTATGTTCATAAGTCCTCGAAGAATTTCTCTGCTTATTCATATGCTTATCCTAACCCCTCTTATGTGAAACGAAGTGGACTGGCTTCTATGCCACCTTTCTCATATGGTGCTCGTAGAGTGATGAATTCTTTGCCACCCCTTCAGATGTGGGTGGTGAAGAAAAAGAACTAATCTCCTATGCAGGGTCAGGTCTCCAGACATGCTTAAATTTTTTGAAGAATTTGCTGGAGACCTGAAGAATGCCTGAAAAGACGCAGGCTAATCATGAAGAAATGAACTTTCATTTCTCACGTCCTCATACTGCTTTATCTGTTCTATTGCTTGATGAAATTGATCTGATGATATTGATGTCATATTCTTCACTGATGAAGTATATGAGTTTGTAAGCTGCACTAATTCATCTGTAGGATGATCAACCCAAAGCCAATGAGTGGGTCCTCGATAGTGGATGTACAAATCACATGACTGGTGACAAGAATCTATTGATGGATGCTCCTTTATCACCGTCGCATCTGAAGCATATCATCTTCGTTGACAAAGGCAAAAGTCAGGTATTGGGTCTAGGTAAGGTTGCGATCTCACAAGATCGACACATGGACAAAGTCATGCTTGTCGAGTCCTTAGGATACAACCTCATGTCTGTCTCAATGCTTTGTGATCTCGATATGGTTGTTGTCTTTGGCAAATATCGTTGTGTTGTGATCATGGAAGCTGACAATTCCAAAGTCTCCAAAGGCTTTAGGAGAGGAGACTTGTACATTGTTGATTTCTCTACAGGACCACAACCGGCCGTTTGCCTACTTGCAAAAGCTTCAGAAGGTTGGCTATGGCATCGATGACTTGGTTATGCTGGCATGAGGAATTTGCACACGCTCGCGAAGAAGAAGCATGTCATTGGCATTGAGAATGTCAAATTCCTCAAGGATCACTTATGTGGAGCCTGTGAAGCTGGAAAGATGACAAAGGCCAAACATCCAACAAAGACTATCATGACTACCACTCGACCATTTGAATTGCTTCACATGGATCTCTTTGGTCCTAATCATTATTCTGCAGTTACAAATGATGCATCTCTATATGGCTTTGTTATTGTTGATGATTATTCTCGTTACACATGGGTGCACATTGTCACTTACAAACATGAGGTACAGGAAGTCTTCAAATGATTTTCCTCGAGGGCTTCAACCAACTTTGGTGTGAAGATCAAGCACATCAGAAGTGACAATGGGACTGAGTTCAAGAATTCCGGTCTTGATGACTATCTTGATGAACTTGGTATTACTCATGAGTTATCTGCTCCTTATACTCCTCAGCATAATGGCATCATGGAGCGCAAGAACAGAACTCTTGTTGAGATGGCTTGCACTATGCTTGATGAATACAAGACGCCTCGTCACTTCTGGATTGAGGCAATTGATATTGCATGTCACATCATCAACAGAGTATATCTTCACAAATACTTCAAGAAGACTGCTTATGAACTCCTCACTGACAAAAAGCCCAATGTGAGTTATTTCAAAGTCTTCGGTGCTAAATGTTGGATTAGAGATCCTCATCACAATTCTAATTCGCACTGAAAGCACATGAGGGTTTTATGCTTGGTTACGGAAACGACTCGCACACCTACAGAGTCTTCAACAACGTTCTTCACAAAATTGTTGAAACTGTAGATGTGCGGTTCGATGAAAGTAATGGCTCGCAAAGAGAGCACCCACCTTCTGTGATAGATGAACCAACACCTGAGGAATCTATCAAGTTCAAGGCTACTGAGGATGTCATTCCTACCGAAGAATCTGCTGAAGAATTTGTTCCAGAATGTGAAGAACGTCGAGCCGGTGCACCTGAAGAAAATGGTGCTGAGGAAAATGGTCCTGAAGAAAATGCGGATCAAATTCCTCGATGATAACCCGCTCATCCTCGCGTTGCAAACGAAGTGCAAATTGAGAGAATCATCGATGACATTGAAGCACCAGGTCCTCTCACACGCTCAAAAGCTTCACATTTGTCTAACTTTTGTGGGCACTTTGATTTTGTCTCTATCACAGAGCCCACTAAGGTAGATGAAGCATTTCTGGAGCCTGAGTGGATTCAAGCTATGCAAGAAGAATTACATCAGTTCAAGCTCAACAACGTTTGGGAGCTGGTCAAACATCCAGATCCTCGCAAGCACAATATCATTGGCACAAAGTGGATCTACCGCAACAAGCAAGATGAAAATGGCCTTGTGGTGAGGAATAAGGCACGGCTTGTAGCTCAAGGCTACACACAGGTTGAAGGAATTGATTTCGATGAAACTTTTGCACCTGTTGCCAGACTTGAGGCTATTCGCATATTACTTGCTTATGCTAACCATCTTGATATCATCTTACAACAAATGGATGTGAAAAGTGCATTCCTCAATGGTAAGCTTGAGGAAGAAGTATATGTTGCTCAGCCCCGAGGTTTTGAAGATCCAAAGCATCCTGACAAAGTCTTCAGACTCAATAAGGCCCTGCATGGCCTCAAGTAGGCCCCTCGAGCATGGTATGATACTTTGAAGGAATTCCTCAAGAAGAAAGGCTTCAAACTCGATTCACTCGACCCAACTCTTTTCACTAAATCTTATGATGGTGAATTGTTTGTGTGCCAAATTTATGTTGATGATATCATTTTTGGTTGTACTAACCAACGTTACAGTGATGAACTTGCCTATATGATGAGTGAAGAATATCAAATGTCTATGATGGGAGAATTGAAATTCTTTTTAGGTCTTCAAATTCGTCAACATCGCAATGACATATTCATATCTCAGGAGAAATACCTCAAAGATGTATTGAGGAAATTCGGCATGCAAGATTGCAAAGGGGTCAAAATTCCAATGCCCACAAATGGCCATTTATGCACTGTTGAAAATGGTAAAGACTTTGATCAAAAGGTATACCGTTCCATGATTGGATCTTTATTGTACCTATGTGCATCTAGGTCGGATATTATGCTTAGTGTTTGCATGTGTGCCTGATTTCAAGCTACACCGAAGGAATCACACCATTAGGCTGTGAAGCATATTCTTCGATATCTAGCTCACACACCAACACTTGGATTATGGTATCCCAAGGGCTCTTCCTTTGATCTCATTGGATATTCAGACTCTGACTATGCTGGAGATCGGGTGGACCGCAAGCCAACATCTGGCACATGCCATTTCCTTGGACGATCTTTGGTCTGTTGGTCCTCGAAGAAACAGAACTGCGTATCACTATCTACTGCAGAAGCTGAATACATTGCTGTTGGATCATGCTGTGCTCAATTACTATGGATGAAGCAAACACTCAAGGACTATGGCATCAACGTGAAGAATGTGCCTCTCTACTGCGACAATGAGAGCGCTATCAAGATTGCTCATAACCCAGTTTAACACTCGAAGACAAAGCACATCCAGATTCGTCATCATTTTCTTCATGATCATGTGTTGAAGGGCGACATCTCCATCGACCACGCAAGCACTGAAGACCAGTTGGCCGATATCTTCACTAAGCCCTTGGATGAGAAGAGATTTAGCAAGTTGCGGTGTGAGCTAAATATCCTAGAATCTTCGAATGTTCTCTGAAAAGGACACACATCCTAACTCTTATGCATAATTGATGACTTAGATGTGCAACACAAAACGTAACGTTTTTCTTCAATCAATGAAGACTAACCCTCTAAGTGTGAAGAAATTAATGAAGAAATTGATTCTCAGAGCCCTATGACAATTGTACGCGGTGTCTGAAATCACCTTTCTTATACGGTGGGTTACGCCACCAACCAAAGGGGAGTCAGGGGAGCCACTCCTTCACATCTCCGGCATGATGGAGGATCGAGGCGTGGTGGGTACCGGCGCGCCCCCACACCGTAGGTGCTCCTGCCCAGAAGGCCGGCATGGCAGCAGTGGCGGCGGCTGGATCTGGTGCTGCTGGTCGTGCCCGGGGCCGTGGCGGCCGGATCCGGTGGCGGGGATCCAATGTTTTTGGGTGGGGCGACGAGGAGTTGTGCATGCTGGCGTGCCCCAATCGATGGTAGTCAGGGTGGTGCTGGATCCGGGGGCGGTCGGTTGGGAGCGTTGGGGTGGCCTGTGGGGAAAGGTGGAGAGGCAGGTGGTGTGGGCTGCGGCACGATGGTGGTGGTGGGCGGCGGGGCTGGTGGAAGGTGGTGGTGCCATGGATCCGGCGGAGGAAAGTGGAGTGGTGGCCGACGGTGAGCCGGGCCGGAGAAGGTAGGAGGATGGGGTGCCGGCTCGGGTGGGTGGGCCGCCCTGCTACGAAGAAGGTGGGAGGGTGAGGTGGCGGCTCGGGTGGGCTGCACCACGCCGGAGAAGGTGGGCGCCGCGCCCGCTAGCGGTGTGCCCCATCGGGGAAGGTGGTTGGTGGGGTGGGGGTGGGGGCGGAAGGTGCGAGTGGGTGGACACAGGGTGGTGTGGAGGAAAGTGGGTAGGGTGGGGGGGGGGGTGGGGGGCTCGAATGGTTAAGGTGGATTGCGGTTCATTTTCACTGTCCGAGGCAGCACGAAACTGTTAGCAGAATAAGCTACTGTTAGCAGAATAAGACTCTTAAGGGGTGTTATTAGCACCCTATATATATATATATATATATATTATATACATATATATATATATACACACACATGAGTTTATGTCCTCTACAACATTCACTTATTGCTAATTCTTCAAGTTGACTTTTTCTGCTAAGTGAATGTGATCGTACCCTTCCCCCTCTATGCTAAACTCAACCCAGTCTATTCACAAATTCTTCATGTGCGTTCTATTTGAAACTCGTTCAAAATCTTCACTGTCCTTGTCAGCTGAAGAATTTGCGAACGGAACTTTTAACTTATCTTATCTAAATTTTCGGCTTTGCCGCTCAAACAGTTCTGCATCCCACGATAATACTTTTCTATTCACCCATGATCTCACACGACCACCACCTCTCAGTACGTGGGTGACACTTGTCAAGCCAATGAGAAGGGCCAGGGGCACGTTCGTCCGATTTCCTCGGGCGTATAGTTTTTCACTCCGACTATAAATACCCCCTCCCCTTCCTCACTTTGTTTTTACTCTACTCGTTCTCACTCCCGCTCGAGCTTCTCAAACCCTAGCGGCGCCGCTACTTCATCGTCGTCGGTGAGGAAGAGCTTCAATGCCTTGACCTCGTCGTCGTTGTACTCGCGACGGCTGCGGATTTCTTCACTCCGCCGCCGTCGTAGCTGTCTTCCTCTGCCGAGTTAGGGCCTGGAAGATCTGAACTGACGAACTTCACATCTACACTTCCCAGTTCGTCGTGTTCTTCATCAAGGGTAATTAAAAGTTACTTTAACTGCCCTCTTTGATTCAAATGTTTTCTTAAAAATCTTCAAAGGTGTTTATTCTTCAAATCTTCACACACTGAACACCTCACATGTCATCTGCTCTTGATTAGCTTCTCTAAGCAATAATTTTTCTTCAAGATTCCTCAATTGTGTGGATCTTCGATCTATACAACTCTGGAACCTAAGACAAAGAACGCTTAGTGAAATTCTTCAGGACTCGTCTGGTCAAATTCCTCAAACTTATTCTTTAAAAAAAACTTCTAAGAACACATATGACCTCTCCAAATTCCTCGCAACTATACTCTATTCACAGGTACACATGTCCGCTGCTGAATCACTAGGTTCTCATCAACTTAACTCATTTGTAGGCGTTCCTCGAAGAAAAGTTGCACACCTCTTCAGAAACTTCAGTTGTTCATATTCCTCAGCTGAAGAAAATGGCTGACGGTAAGAAGCCACAGAAGGGTGGAAAGAGGCCTGAGGTCAACACAACATTTGAGATACCTGATGATATTTATGCTGGATACTGCACACCCCCTGAGGAAGATAAAAATCAGCGCATGGTGCGCATTCAAAAGATTGAGAGGAGATGGGCACAGGAATGGAGGGAGTACAGATATGTTACTCCCAAGTATATGAAGAAATTCGCTCTCAACCCTCCATGCCCAAGGCCTCCGTTGGCACCTGGCCAATCGGCAGATCCCACCAGTCTCAAGCGCGGTGAGGACTATCCTGATGAATGGGCCAAGCGCCAGGCCAAATTGGCCAAACAGGCAAAGGAAGCAGTGAGGAAATTCAATGAAGACTCTGCTGCTGCTGCTGCTACCGCTGCCGAGGCCTCTGCAAGCAAGCCGAAGAAGGCCATGCCTAAGAAGCCTGCTCACAAGCCAAGTGCTTCTCCCTCAATGCCCTCATGGCCAAGTTCCTCAGCAAAGCCCTCACGGCCAGATTCTTCAAAACCCTCATGGTCAACTCCTCAAACTGCTCCTCCTCCTTCAAAGTCCTCAGCTCCTCCGACAAAGTCCTCAGCTGCTCCAACTAAATCCTCTACACCTGTGCATCTTGCCACGTGCCAAAGGACTACAGGCATCTCAATTGCCTCAGGAGATTCTGCGAGTTCCTCAGCTGCACCAAATTCCTCAACTGGCCCCTCTCTGCTGAAGAAAAAGGCAATTGCTGGACGAGGCTCTCGACCAAGTCCTCACAAGAAGCAGGTCGCCTTTCAAGTGCCATCTGATGATGACGAGGCTAATGATGAAGAACTTGCCGAAATCATCAGAGACAGGCAGGCCACGGCCGCTAGAGCCAAAGGCAGCAATGTGCCAATGTTAATGGATCCGAAGTTGATCCTAGATTTCATCAATCTATGGCACAAGGACCCAAACACGCCTTTGCCGGAGATGAACCTCACTCCTGGTCAAAGTCATGTTTTGACTGCCTTCATTGAAGAAGAAAAATGGAAATTTGAAGAAGGGAGAAGGGTGAAGAAAGCGCAGTACAAGAAGCAGCACTACCTAAAGGACAACGTCCTCAATCTTTCCCCTGAACAACTCGTTGCCTTACAAGCTGAGATCAAGCAACTGAGTGATGAATTTGATCGCTACTATGCTGACTGGCTTGGAGCCAAAGTCAGATTTCTGAAGATTACTGATAAATTCACTTCAAATGTTACAGCCCCAACGCAACAAGAAAATCCTCAGGCTGAAGCATCTGCACAGCCTACTGAAGAACATGCCAGCACCGCTGATGACAATCAGGCTACTGAAGAAAATGAAAGTACCAGGGTTGATGACTGCATTCCAGCCGCTGAAAAAATTGCCAGGGCATCCACTAGTGGCACGCCTGAAGAAAATGAAGAAGTCAGGGCAACTGCATCAGCTGTGCCTGAAGAAAATGAACCAAATTCCTCTGCTCCTCTCGCACCAATGCAAATTCCAATCCTTCCATATGCATTAAATGTGAAGAAGACTAAGGCTGCAGAGCGTGCATCTGTGAAGAAAAGGAAGGCATCAACTTCATCAGATTCTTTAGCTCCAAAGAAGATGAAGCCTTTGACAAGCTCAATTGACAACCCAATTGATGCCGTTCCTGTCTCTTTCATGCCATCAAAGGACCTTGTTCCTTTTGATGAAGATTATGTGATTCCAAGTGAATCAGATGAAGAAATTCCTTCTGCTGCTTTGTCAGAGCAGTTGGATGAAGAAATTGAAGTGGATGCAATCCCTTCAACACCAGTTGTCTCCTCGCCTATGCCTCAGTTTACTGCTGAAGAGGCCGGCATTGAAGATATGGAAGATGAAGATGTGGACATTGGCTGTACCACACCCATGCTGAATGATGACTTTTGGGAAAGTCAGCACCCCAACTCTCCACTGTTCACCCCACTTCAATCAATTCCTCAGTCCCCTATTGCTACTAAAGTACGAATGGGATCTGAAGAACCTCATACAACCCCATCTGTCCATGAAGAAATTCCAGCCACTAGTGCTGATGAAAATGTTAATGAAGAATTGAAGACCCAGGCTGCAGCTGAAGAAGAGCCTAAAATTCCTCAGCCCGTGGATCATGAGATTGTGATTCCTGAGGTGGTGATGCAATTGACTAATACTCCTCAGCCCAAGCCAAAGGATCCTTTCTCGAAGAAGCAGAAATTCAAGGCTGATGATTTCTTCGGCGAGCATGTTTTCTTCACTAAATTCAACCCATATGACTCTGCTCGTCTTAGAAGGAAGCGCTTCTAGACTGCCAGCCAGGCAAACTTCTATTCTTCACTACTATTCAACAAAGACAAAGTCTTCGACCA
Organism: Triticum timopheevii; assembly: GCA_963921465.1. Lineage (NCBI taxonomy): Eukaryota > Viridiplantae > Streptophyta > Magnoliopsida > Poales > Poaceae > Triticum > Triticum timopheevii. Next base: position 382,760,650 of record OY997262.1, on the reverse strand, counting down.
CGAACATATTCCTCATGTGGACATGGAATCAATGCCTTGCTTCTCTCAAGTCCTCAGTGTGCTTCATGATGCAGGACTGCTCAACTTTTGCTTATTCTTCAGTTCTATGCAACGCTGCACATCACATGTGACGCTGATGATATCAACACTTGGGTGTTGGACTGGATGACCGCAAATACTCATTACAAAGCACCGGCCTCTGAATTACTGATACGTCTCCGTTGTATCTATAATTTTTTATTGTTCCATGCCAATATTATTCAACTTTCATATACTTTTGGCAATTTTTTATATTATTTTTGGGACTAACATATTGATCCAGTTCCCAGAGCCAGTTCCTGTCTGTTGCGTGTTTTATGTTTCGCAGAAAACCCATATCAAACGGAATCCAAACGGGATAAAAACGGACGAAGAATTATTTTGGAATATTTGGGATTTTCCGGAGGAAGAATCAATGCAAAAAGTGTCCAGTGTGGCCACGAGAAAGGGGGGCGCGCCCTCCCCCTGGGCGCGCCTTGGAGTCTCGTGGGCCACCCGTAAGGCGGTTGATGCTCTTCCTTTCCCACAAGAAAGCTAATTTTATGGGAAAAATCTGGGCGAAAGATTCACCCCAATCGGAGTTACGGATCTCCAGATATAAAAGAAACCCTTCTCCCATCAAGGGAGGAGGTCAAGGAAGAAGAAGAAGAAGGGGAGCTCTCTCCCCCTTGCTTCCGGTGGCGCCGGAACACCGCCGGGGGCCATCATCATCACCGCGATCTTCACCAACACCACTATCATCTTCACCAACATATCCATCACCTTCCCCCTTCTATATCCAGCGGTACACTCTCCCGCATCCCGTTGTACCCTCTACATGAATATGGTGCTTTATGCTTCATATTATTATCCAATGATGTGTTGCCATCCTATGATGTCTGAGTAGATTTTCGTTGTCCTATCGGTGATTGATGAATTGCTATGATTGGTTTGAGTTGCATGTTTTATTATTGGTGCTGTCCTATGGTGCCCTCTATGTCGCGCAAGCGTGAGGGATTCCCGCTGTAGGGTGTTGCAATGCGTTCGTGATTCGCTTATAGTGGGTTGCGTGAGTGACTGAAACACAAACCCGAGTAAGTAGATTGTTGTGGATGGGATAAAGGGGACTTGATACTTTAATGCTATGGTTGGTGAGGGAGTCCTCGACTAGGGGGTGTCCGGACAGCCGGACTATCATCGTCCGCCGGACTCCAAGACTATGAAGATACAAGATTGAAGACTTCGTCCCGTGTCCGGATGGGACTTTCCTTGGCGCGGAAGGCAAGCTTGGCGATACGGATATGTAGATCTCCTACCATTGTAACCGACTCTGTGTAACCCTAGCCCTCTCCGGTGTCTATATAAACCGGAGGGTTTTAGTCCGTAGGACGAACAACCATTACAACAATCATACCATAGGCTAGCTTCTAGGGTTTAGCCTCCTTGATCTCCTGGTAGATCCACTCTTGTAACACACATCATCAATATTAATCAAGCAGGACGTAGGGTTTTACCTCCATCAAGAGGGCCCGAACCTGGGTAAAACATCGTGTCCCTCGTCTCCTGTTACCATCCGCCTAGACGCACAGTTCGGGACCCCCTACCCGAGATCCGCCGGTTTTGACACCGACATTGGTGCTTTCATTGAGAGTTCCTCTGTGTCGTCACTGATAGGCTTGATGGCTTCTTCAATCAACAATCACGCCGTCCAGGGTGAGACTTTTCTCCCCGGACAGATCTTTGTGTTCGGCGGCTTCGCACTGCGGGCCAATTCACTTGGCCATCTGGAGCAGATCGAAAGCTACGCCCCTGGCCATCATGTCAGGTTTGGAAGCCTAAACTTCACGGCTGACATCCGCGGGGACTTGATCTTCGATGGAGTCGAGCCACAGCCGAGCGCGCCGCACTGTCACGATGGGCATGATCTAGCTCTGCCGTTGGACAGTACCCTGGAGGCCGCACACAAGTCCGCTCTGACCCATAGTTCGGAGCCGACCGCGCAGATCGAGGACGGGTGGCTGGACACCGCCTCGAGAGCTGCAACTTCCATGGTGATGGAGCCGAATACTGACCTTGTCCCTTATGAAGCTCGTGACTCCGAGGCGCCGGACTCCGAACCTCCTGCGCCCCCGCCAATCGAATCCGATTGGGCGCCGATCATGGAGTTCACCGCAGCGGACATCTTTCAGCACTCACCCTTTGGCGACATCCTAAATTCGCTAAAACATCTCTAGTTATCAGGAGAACCCTGGCCGGACTGCGGTCAGGATGGCTGGGATGCGGACGACGAAGAAATTCAAAGCCCACCCACCACCCACTTTGTAGCCACTGTCGATGATCTAACCGACATGCTAGACTATGACTCCGAAGACATCGACGGTATGGACGACGATGCCGGAGACGATCAAGAACCAGTGCCTACAGGGCACTGGAAGACCACCTCGTCATACGACATATACATGGTGGATACCCCAAAGGATGGGGACGGCGAAGAAGCAGCGGAGGCGAATTCTTCTAAGAAACAGCCCAAGCGCCGACGTCAGTGGCGCCGCTCTAAATCCCGCCACAGTAAGAATGGAGAGTCCGGCACCGGAGATAATAACACCCCAGAGAGTGCCGAAGACAACCCCCTCCAGCAAGATTCAACACAGGAGGACGGAGTAGCCAGCCCTCAGGAGAGAGCGGCAGACGAAGAGGATGAAAATTACATGCCTCCCTCCAAAGACGAGGCAAGCCTCAATGACGACGAATTCGTCGTGCCCGAGGATCTCGTCGAACAAGCGCGTTTTAAACGCATGCTAATGGCCACGGCGAACAGCCTAAAGAAAAAGCAGCAACAGCTTCAAGCTGATCAAGACCTACTGGCCGACAGATGGACCGAGGTCCTCGCGGCCGAAGAGTATGAACTCGAACGCCCCTCCAAAAGCTACCCAAAACGCAAGTTGCTCCCCCGACTAGAGGAGGAAGCGTACAAACCTTCATCACCAGCGCACAATACGGCAGACCGACCACCCCGTGGTCGCGACAGAGAGGCATCTAGGCCCTCCATGAGAACCGTACCCCGGCACCGCTCGAAAAGTACAAAGCCACAGGGGAATGCGCCGGACTTGCGGGATATATTGGAGGACAAGGCAAGACAATCCAGATCTATCTACGGATCACGTGGGCGCCCCACGACCCACGACGACTACCGTCGCGCTGGATACAGAAACTTCGGCCGGGCCGAACACAGCAGACAACGCTTTCTTGAGCTACGTCGTGATATTGCTCAATATAGAGGCGCCGCACACCCACTATGCTTCACAGACGAAGTAATGGATCATCAAATCCCTGAAGGGTTTAAACCCGCGAACATTGAATCTTATGATGGCACAACAGACCCCGCGGTTTGGATCGAAGATTATCTCCTTCACATCCATATGGCCCGCGGAGACGATCTCCACGCCATCAAGTACCTCCCACTCAAGCTTAAAGGACCAGCTCGGCATTGGCTTAACAGCTTGCCAGCAGAGTCAATTGGGTGCTGGGAGGACCTGGAAGCCGCATTCCTCGACAACTTCCAAGGCACATATGTGCGACCACCAGACGCCGATGACCTAAGCCACATAATTCAGCAGCCAGATGAATCGGCCAGACAATTCTGGACACGGTTCTTAACAAAGAAAAATCAAATCGTCAACTGTCCGGATGCAGAGGCCCTTGCAGCCTTCAAACATAACATCCGCGACGAGAGGCTGGCCCGGCACCTAGGACAGGAAAAGCCGAAATCCATGGCAGCCCTCACATCACTCATGACCTGCTTCTGTGCGGGAGAGGACAGCTGGCTAGCTCGCAGCAACAACCTCAGCAAAAATGCTGGCAGTCCGGATACTAAGGACCACGATGGCAGGTCACGTCAAAACAAAAATAAACGCCGCGTTAACGGCGATAACAATGAAGATACGGCAGTCAACGCCGGATTCAGAGGCTCTAATGTGACGACCCCGATTCAATCGTACACTAATCATGCACGCAAATGTGTACGATCAAGATCAGGGACTCACGGGAAGATATCACAACACAACTCTAAAACATAAATAAGTCATACAAGCATCATAATACAAGCCAGGGGCCTCGAGGGCTCGAATACAAGTGCTCGATCATAGACGAGTCAGCGGAAGCAACAATATCTGAGTACAGACATAAGTTAAACAAGTTTGCCTTAAGAAGGCTAGCATAAACTGGGATACAGATCGAAAGAGGCGCATGCCTCCTGCCTGGGATCCTCCTAACTACTCCTGGTCGTCGTCAGCGGGCTGCACGTAGTAGTAGGCACCTCCGGTGTAGTAGGAGTCGTCGTCGACGGTGGCGTCTAGCTCCTGGACTCCAGCATATGGTTGCGACAACCAGAAAGAAAGGAAAGGGGGAAAAGGGGGGGAGAAAGCAACCATGAGTACTCATCCAAAGTACTCGCAAGCAAGGAACTACACTACATATGCATGGGTATATGTGTAAGGAGGCCATATCAGTGGACTGAACTGCAGAATGCCAGAATAAGAGGGGGATAGCTAGTCCTATCGAAGACTACGCTTCTGGCAGCCTCCGTCTTGCAGCATGTAGAAGAGAGTAGATTGAAGTCCACCAAGTAGCATCTCCAGGTAGCATCTCCAAGTAGCATCTCCAGTAGCATCGCATAGCATAATCCTACCCGGCGATCCTCCCCTCGTCGCCCTGTGGAAAAGCGATCACCGGGTTGTCTGTGGAACTTGGAAGGGTGTGTTTTATTAAGTATCCGGTTCTAGTTGTCATAAGGTCAAGGTACAACTCCAAGTCGTCCTGTTACCGAAGATCACGGCTATTCGAATAGATTAACTTCCCTGCAGGGGTGCACCACATAACCCAACACGCTCGATCCCATTTGGCCGGACACACTTTCCTGGGTCATGCCCGGCCTCGGAAGATCAACACGTCGCAGCCCCACCTAGGCACAACAGAGAGGTCAGCCCGCCGGTCTAAATCCTATGCACGCAGGGGTCTAGGCCCATCGCCCATTGCACACCTGCACGTTGCGAGGGCGGTCGGAAGAAGAACTAGCCCCCTTAATACAAGAGCAGGCTTACGTTCCAATCCGGCGCGCGCCGCTCCGTCGCTGTCGTCAAGAAGGCTTCGGCTGATACCATGACGCCGGGATACCCATAACTACTCCCGCGTAGATGGTTAGTGCGTATAGGCCAGTAGCCAGACTCAGATCAAATACCAAGATCTCGTTAAGCATGTTAAGTATCCGCGAATGCCGAACAGGACCAGGCCCACCTGTCTCCTAGGTGGTCTCAACCTGCCCTGTCGCTCCGCCACAAAGTAACAGTCGGGGGCCGTTGGGAACCCAGGCCCACCTCTACCGGGATGGAGCCACCTGTCCTTTCAGCCCCCTCATCAGAATCACTTGCGGGTACTCATCGAGCTGACCCGACTTTAGTCACCATCTGTATAGTATGTATGTATGTATAGTATATACCCGTGATCACCTCCCGAGTGATCACGGCCCAATAGTATAGCAAGGCAGACTGACAAGAATGTAGGGCCAATGATGATAAACTAGCATCCTATACTAAGTATTTAGGATTGCAGGTAAGGTATCAACAGATGTAGCAACAATATCAGGCTATGCATAAGAATAGGATTAACGGAAAGTAGTAAGATGCTACACTACTCTAATGCAAGCAGTATAGAGGAGAATAGGCGATACCGGTGAAGGGGGAAAACATCCGGGAAAGTATTCCCGGTGTTTCGTGTTTTCGGGCAGAGGAACCGGAGGTGAAATGTTGCAGGTTCACTATGCTAGGGACGCGTGGCGGACGAACAGGCTGCGTTTCCGGGTTCGTCTCGTCGTTCTGAGCAACTTTCATGTTGAAAATATTTTAATCCGAATTACGGATTAAAAGATATGATTTTCTAAAGATTTTATTAATTTCTAGGATTTAATTAATTAATTAATTAATTCGAAATTGGATTAATGACATCAGCATGATGTCATGTTGACATCAACAGTCAACAGGGATTGACTAAGTCAAACTGACAGATGGGGCCATTGACTGGGTCAACAGCACAGTCAGCAGGTCCAGTCAGCAGTCAACAGTCCTGTTGACTTAGTCAAACTTACGCGTGGGTCCCACTTGTCATAGTCACAGTTTAACTAAACCTAATTGACTAGTTAATTAATCATTAGGTTATCTAATCAGAGTTAATCAGGTTAATTAACATATCTAATTAAGTTAATTAAGTATCTAATTAATTAATTAATTAATTAATATTTTTTCTAATTCTTCTTTTTTTAAACGTTCTGGGGGCTGGGCCCCACATGTCTGTGGCCCAGAGGGGCCATAGCGGTTTGGGCGGTAGCGGGTGCGGGCGCACCCAAGCGAGCGCTCGCCTGCAGGGCGCGACGAGGCCAGGGAGGTCGGGCGGTCACCGGAGGGGGATGCCGGCGGGAGAGCAGCAGGGCGGCGTCGGAGTGGGCCGCGTGCCAGAGGGGGAGTGGCTGTGGCCGATCCAGACGGCCGGAACGAGGCACGAGCGCCAGGGCGCGGCCCCGGGCGCGCTGGCCGCAGCGGTGGTCGGGACCAGCAGGGGAGGCGAGCGGGGCATGTGTGGGTGGGAGGCCGGAGTGGATGTGGCCAGGGGAAGAAGGCGCGAGGGAGGTCGACGCGGCCGCGGGTCGAGCGGGTGCGGCCGAGGCCGTCGTGGCCGCGAGGACGCGCGGGTGGCAGTGGCGCGGTGACCGCAGGGCGAAGGGCACAGCCGGACGGCGCGGCGCATGGCCAGGGCGCGGCCCGACCGCGGTAAGCGCGGGGCCGAAGCGCGCGAGGCGTGGTCGCGGCCGGAGCGGAGCAATGGTGGGCGCGGCGATGGTCGCGGGGCGAGGGAGAGAGGAGGACCGGGGTCCTCACCGGGGTTTGTAGGGACGGGGCAGCGGGCTCGACGGAGGTCGGGGAGGTCCGACGAGGGAGAGGACGAGGCGGCGGCAGTCCGGCGACGACGGGCAAAGACGCAGGGGAGGGGCGCCGGTGTCGAGGCGCGTTGGGGCGGCGCGGGATCTAGCCCCTCCCCGATCCAGTCGAGTGGGGGACGCCGGGGAGGAGGCAGGGGGGCGGCGTTCGACGGGGTGGGAGGCGGGGTGGTTCGATCCCGATCAAATCTGGATCGGGAGGGGGAGAGGTGGCGTCGGGGGGGGGGGGAAGTGGGGCGACGGGGCGGGTTAGGGTTTCCCCCCTCGTGGGGATAAGGCAGGGGCGGGTCAGCCGGCTGGGCCAGGTGGGCCGGCCTGGCCGGTGAGCTGGCCGTCTGGCCCAGTTGGCCAGGGGGCCTTTTTTTGTTTGTTTGTTTTGTTTTGTATTTTGCTTTTGTATTTTCTTTTCTTATTTGTTTTCTTTTTAATTCATTTAAAAGTATTTAGGCATTTTATAAAAAATGTGTTTACTTCACCATAATTACCGATGCAATAATTGACATAGCCCGAACATTTTTATTTTAATATTTGAAAACTTTTGTCGTTTGACTTATTTAGGATTTAAATTTGAATCGTTTTTGAACTAACTCGAGTTTATCAACAGTAACCGAGGTGACGTGGCATCCTTAGTAGAGGGTTACTGTAGTTTAACTACCCGGGCGTCACAAATCTCCCCCACTACAAGAAATCTTGTCCCGAGATTTAAGAGGTAGTGAAAGGGGGAAAGGTTTAGTAACGATTCTAGCGGGTCTCTTCATTCTGGCTTGCTCTTCTCGAAGAGACCGATCCAATACATTGATGTCTTCAATTTTCTGCTTCAGGTCATCATGATGAAGTTGACATCCTTTCTTCGGGATCTTCATCGTACTTACGAATAGGTAACGGGGCAGATCGGCAACGACAGAATGCTATAAGGGTAATAATCTGGGATTAACCCATGAATGAGCATATGAGTACCTCTCGAGTTGAACAAACAAAACACATCGAGAGTAAAGTTCGAAGGTACAATAAGAAGTTTCAAGCAGCCAGGCAATCGTTCAATGCCTAGGCAGAAGGTGAAAGGGGTCTCAAGCGACGGAATAATTATTGTGTTCGATGCCAGAATTGATGATCTCATCGGAAGGTGGCTCATGAATTATGTACGAGTACACGCGGGAGGAATAACTTTGGGAACAAGGGGTGTACATGAGAGTCAGGTTTTGATCATGTGGAACTGTGGGTTATGGGCCCACCATGTGGTTGAAAGTAGGAAGGGGGCCGACATCTTGCACGGTCACGATAGTAAGGCGTGTCAGAGGGTAGCCTATCAGTTATGTCGGCAACAACATCGATACCAAGGGCGAGGGACGAAGAGAACCATTTTCCTGCTCGTTGAACGAGGCGGGCCAACAGGCAAGGTTCTCGTCCATCGGTGGCTACCGGAATGCTATCGACAAATGCAACAGGGTCTTACTGACACGGTTGTACACCAAGGTGTTTACATAAGCAGACGAATATTATTGCTTAGATCATATGGATCACTAGGAAGATTAAACAATTCAATGGAAAGGAAAATGTGTTTAAACACATTATTCAGGGGTATATCCTTCGCTAAGGACAAACAGAGCATGATATCCACCACAGGATATAATGTAGAAAACCCTTTAGGAAAGGGGGAGAAAGTTCATGACATTACCCATACAACGGTGTTTGGATAAATGAGCAGGAAACTTTAGCATTGGGCTTCAAATGTTCATGTTGTAAATTGGAGTACCACAGGCATGTTTCGAGATAGCATTGACATGGTCTTCAAGCTAGGGTCGGACTTCGATACACAAAGGATTCATCAGGAACAACTTATAGAATAAGTCTTACAATTTCCTCATGGAAGAATGGATAACCTTGATAAAAAGGAAACTATAGGGCCTCCGGCCAGGTGTGCTAGGCATGACACCATATTACCGGGTCATCAAAGGACCAACATCATAACTCCTGGAAAGTTGTCCCAACCATCATATCTGACTGAGATTCAGATCCGATTGGTGTCATGATACCTCAGACTTAGGATACCTAAGAAGAAAAGGTGCAACACAAATTGACTTGATGACATTGTAAGATTCTCGGGAAATGAACTATGGAAGCATGTTCCGAAACAAGCGTTCATCATTAAATCAAGGAGAGGGGAGGAGATGACTGCTGGACTCAGCGCTAATTAATTGAGATTTCCAAAAAATGGATTTCCACAATTATATGAACAAAGAGATAACATTTGCTAGATCAAATGATATAATGATGTATGCTCGAGGACAGCATACACATTTAAACATTGGTTGAAAGGTGCACCCGAATATGGGCTGGGTTGCACGACCAACGTCGGAATGGTGATTCAATAATCAATAGTCTAAGAATGAACGGGCGACCATTAACTTCAAAGCAAGAGGGTTGCTAGAAGGGCAGAATCCTAACAGCACCGCTCACTTGTTGGTACCCCGGTTGGAATCAACACGAGGACCCAAGAAAGAATGGTGATGGTGAGAAGTATCACCATACCAAGAATTCCTTAAGTGGTGGAGCAGTCCTCACAATATCCTTGATATTAAAAGATGGTAATACTCCAAGGTAAAGAAGAACAAATGTTGGATAGCAAGGATCTCATGGTATAACACAAAACAAGAACAAGTTTGTGTTGGAGGAAGGTAGTAGAGTGGTCAATGATAACACTAATCATCGAGGGCAAGGATTGTCTTTCTCATCATGAAGTCCATTGATATCCTGGAAGAGCTCAGAATGCTGATGATGAGCACGACACATTTGTCAAGAGAATTCATGAAGATGTAATCAATTGGCGATGACATCAAGTCAAAGGAATGATGAAGCAAAAGGTTATTGAAACCATGGGTACGACACAAACTCCAAAGCAAGCTTGCTGTCCAAAGCAAAATGATATGATGAGGAAGATCGACGTAAGCTTAGCTCATCGTCAAAAATTGTGCTCTGGGAAGAAGGACCAGGTAGCACAGTTAAAATCGGCATGACAAGGATATAGCCAAATAGGCTAGGAATGACGTGATTGAGTTCAAACTCGTAAGTAATGAAGGTTACCAAGAGTTGCTTAATCGCGATGCGGACTCGAGTCAGTTATCGGTGTCTTTGAGTGTTTAATAACTCAGAGCCTGTGAAAAATTGGAATCAATGAGAATGTAGTGCTTGATGAAGAACTCATAAGAAGTTATGCAGTCCCGTGATAATCTTGAGATACCAGGGGGTAATACTCGACGACAAATCAAAGTAGAGGTTGGACTGGGGTATTACTCTACAGAAGACAAGTGCTTAAACTTGCACGAGAAATGGTATTTAAAGGAGAACATGGTCGGAAACCTCAATCATAAATGATCGAACCACGGATACAAGATGAACTTATAAAAAAAAGGGGTAACTATTTTAACGAGCAGCTTCCATGATAAGTTATACATCGAGTCCATGGGTATAAACACAAAGTTCAAGGTCGACTCCCACTTCTCCAATGCATAAACTTTCATTCACTTCTCATTTCCGACGAAGTTGCAGCGTTTGAAATTTTATTTGGAACAACACCAGTAGAGTATGACCAGTAGAAGTTTCCGGGTTTACACAGATTAGAAAAGGTATATGTTCCACCCATCAGGATATCTTAGAAACATATACCACAAGTTCCAAGAGTAAATATCACCAGCTCGAAAGCAGCGCATGGTTGGCCAAATCAGAGAATAGGATTTACTAATGGCATTATGTATTAGGGAAGAATTCACAAGGCGATTAAATATGAAGGACATTGCCGAATAATAATCAAACAAAGGATTTGACGGTCGATAGCGGAGCTGATGTGAGCAGCGGCACACAACCAGTTGAAGAAAGAATGCAAGGGCATCATATTATAGAACATCTGAATGATTCGATTCTTATATATCAAAGGAAATATGATTTCGAAATCGAAGGATCATAAGAGGACGCTCTGATCAAGGGTGGATAAGTTCAATAGATCTAAGGGTACAATTGATGGCAAATAGATTGGTCGAGAACAAGCTCATGTTTAAAATGACATCTGAGCTGGAAAGATAATTTAAAAGGATCAACTGATGATTGCGTGTATTCACACTCAGGTTGAATTAATAGGATCAAAATGACGGTGCTAACGAATATTGCCAGACATATGGAAAGCATCCATAATGCAAGCAGACAAGTATTGCAGAGCAATAAACTACTAAGGATTTTTGGAGGATCGAATAGTACTTCGAAGACCAATGTGAAACATATGAACAACCGGGGATGAACGGATACTCGATAAGGGCGAGAAATTATCCGTAGGGGTATTCAGGTGGCAAGGAACTGCAAGGCAGTAGGCACAAAATATTCTCGGAACAATAGAAATGATTTCAAGGTATCTTGAAATAACAAGATCAACTTGGAATAAAAGTAAGAACGACAAGTGTATGTATTTATCCATAGGGATATTTCGGTGGTAGGGACTTGTAAAAGCAACGGGCACAAAGTCTCAATAGAGTATCGGAGAGTAACTTCGAAATCTTCTGGTGCAGCCGGCGATCATCTGGGCTGAAGGGGCTCTCCGGGAGAAAGTGTTTTCGAGAACCTAAAGTTAGATTTTCTTAGAAAATCATTTAACCCGAATAGAAGAGAGATTAGAATCCTAGAGTATAGACGAGGAATAAAAGATCCTAATACCACCCAAGGGCGACGTGGGCCCATGGGCCGCACAACCATGTTAGTAAAAGTTTTGTAAAGCCTAGACTCGACTTCGGCCAAGGAGTGTGAAAGGGGGATTCCTACATGCAGTAGGCTCTGATACCGACTTGTGACGCCCCGATTCAATCGTACACTAATCATGCACGCAAATGTGTACGATCAAGATCAGGGACTCACGGGAAGATATCACAACACAACTCTAAAACATAAATAAGTCATACAAGCATCATAATACAAGCCAGGGGCCTCGAGGGCTCGAATACAAGTGCTCGATCATAGACGAGTCAGCGGAAGCAACAATATCTGAGTACAAACATAAGTTAAACAAGTTTGCCTTAAGAAGGCTAGCACAAACTGGGATACAGATCGAAAGAGGCGCAGGCCTCCTGCCTGGGATCCTCCTAACTACTCCTGGTCGTCGTCAGCAGGCTGCACGTAGTATTAGGCACCTCCGGTGTAGTAGGAGTCGTCGTCGACGGTGGCGTCTAGCTCCTGGACTCCAGCATTTGGTTGCGACAACCAGAAAGGAAGGAAAGGGGGAAAAGGGGGGAGAAAGCAACCGTGAGTACTCATCCAAAGTACTCGCAAGCAAGGAACTACACTACATATGCATGGGTATATGTGTAAGGAGGCCATATCAGTGGACTGAACTGCAGAATGCCAGAATAAGAGGGGGATAGCTAGTCCTATCAAAGACTACGCTTCTGGCAGCCTCCGTCTTGCAGCATGTAGAAGAGAGTAGATTGAAGTCCTCCAAGTAGCATCTCCAGGTAGCATCTCCAAGTAGCATCTCCAGTAGCATCACATAGCATAATCCTACCCGGCGATCCTCCCCTCGTCGCCCTGTGGAAAAGCGATCACCGGGTTGTCTGTGGAACTTGGAAGGGTGTGTTTTATTAAGTATCCGGTTCTAGTTGTCATAAGGTCAAGGTACAACTCCAAGTCGTCCTGTTACCGAAGATCACGGCTATTCGAATAGATTAACTTCCCTGCAGGGGTGCACCACATAACCCAACACGCTCGATCCCATTTGGCCGGACACATTTTCTTGGGTCATGCCCGACCTCGGAAGATCAACACGTCGCAGCCCCACCTAGGCACAACAGAGAGGTCAGCCCGCTGGTCTAAATCCTATGCGCGCAGGGGTCTGGGCCCATCGCCCATTGCACACCTGCACGTTGCGAGGGAGGCCGGAAGCAGAACTAGCCCCCTTAATACAAGAGTAGGCTTACGTTCCAATCCGGCGCGTGCTACTCCGTCGCGGACGTCAAGAAGGCTTCGGTTGATACCACGACACCGGGATACCCATAACTACTCTCGCGTAGATGGTTAGTGCGTATAGGCCAGTAGCCAGACTCAGATCAAATACCAAGATCTCGTTAAGCGTGTTAAGTATCCGCGAATCCCGAACAGGGCCAGGCCCACCTGTCTCCTAGGTGGTCTCAACCTGCCCTGTCGCTCCGCCACAAAGTAACAGTCGGGGGCCTTCGGGAACCCAGGCCCACCTCTACCGGGATGGAGCCACCTGTCCTTTCAGCCCCCTCATCAGAATCACTTGCGGGTACTCATCGAGCTGACCCGACTTTAGTCACCATCTGTATAGTATGTATGTATGTATAGTATATACCCATGATCACCTCCCGAGTGATCACGGCCCAATAGTATAGCAAGGCAGACTGACAAGAATGTAGGGCCAATGATGATAAACTAGCATCCTATACTAAGTATTTAGGATTGCAGGTAAGGTATCAACAGATGTAGCAACAATATCAGGCTATGCATCAGAATAGGATTAACGGAAAGCAGTAACATGCTACACTACTCTAATGCAAGCAGTATAGAGGAGAAAGGGCGATATCTGGTGATCAAGGGGGCGGGGGGGGGGGGGGGGCTTGCCTGGTTGCTCTGGCAAGAAGGACGAGTCACCAACACCGTAGTCGAACTGGGGGTCGCCGGCAGTCTCGGGGTCTATCGGAAAGAAGTAACAGAGAGGGAACACAATAAATAACAGAGCAATCAAAGCATCACAAAGCGTAACAAGACAATGCGCGGTGTTCGGTGTGCCCTAACGCGGTAGTAGGTGATACCGGTGAAGGGGGAAAACATCCGAGAAAGTATTCCCGGTGTTTCGTGTTTTCGGGCAGAGGAACCGGAGGTGAAATGTTGCAGGTTCACTATGCTAGGGACGCATGGCGGACGAACGGGCTGCGTTGCCGGGTTCGTCTCGTCGTTCTGAGCAACTTTCATGTTGAAAATATTTTAATCCGAGTTACGGATTAAAAGATATGATTTTCTAAAGATTTTATTAATTTCTAGGATTTAATTAATTCGAAATTGGATTAGTGACATCAGCATGATGTCATGTTGACATCAGCAGTCAACAGGGATTCACTAAGTCAAACTGACAGATGGGGCCATTGACTGGGTCAACAGCACAGTCAGCAGGTCCAGTCAGCAGTCAACAGTCCTGTTGACTTAGTCAAACTTACGCGTGGGTCCCACTTGTCATAGTCACAGTTTAACTAAACCTAATTAACTAGTTAATTAATCATTAGGTTATCTAATCAAAGTTAATCAGTTTAATTAACATATCTAATTAAGTTAATTAAGTATATAATTAATTAATTAATTAATTAATTAATATTTTTCTAATTCTTCTTTTTTTTAAACGTTCTGGGGGCTGGGCCCCACATGTCTGTGGCCCAGAGGGGCCATAGCGGTTTGGGCGGTAGCGGGTGCGGGCGCACCCGAGCGAGCGCTCGCCCGCAGGGTGCGACGAGGCTAGGGAGGTCGGGCGGTCACCGGAGGGGGATGCCGGCGGGAGAGCAGCAGGGCGGCGCCGGAGTGGGCCGTGGGCCAGAGGGGGAGTGGCTGTGGCCGAGCCAGACGGCCGGAACGAGGCACGAGCGCCAGGGCGCGGCCCCGGGCGCGCTGGCCGCAGCGGTGGTCGGGACCAGCAGGGGAGGCGAGCGGGGCATGTGTGGGTGGGAGGCCGGAGTGGATGTGGCCAGGGGAAGAAGGCGCGAGGGAGGTCGACGCGGCCGCGGGTCGAGCGGGCGCGGCCGAGGCCGTGGTGGCCGCAAGGATGCGCGGGTGGCAGTGGCACGGTGACCGCAGGGCGAAGGGCACAACTGGACGGCGCGGCGCATGGCCAGGGCGCGGCCCGACAGCGGTGAGCGCGGGGCCGGAGCGCGCGAGGCGTGGTTGCGGATGGAGCGGAGCAATGGTGGGCGCGGCGATGGTCGCGGGGCAAGGGAGAGAGGAGGACCGGGGTCCTCACCGGGGTCCTCACCGGGGTTTGTAGGGACGGGGCAGCGCGCTCGACGGAGGTCCGACGAGGGAGAGGACGAGGCGGCGGCAGTCCAGCGACGACGGGCAAAGACGCAGGGGAGGGGCGCCGGCGTCGAGGCGCGTTGGGGCGGCGCGGGATCTAGCCACTCCCCGACCCAGTCGAGTGGGGGACGCCGGGGAGGAGGCAGGGGGCGACGTTCGACGGGGTGGGAGGCGGGGTGGTTCGATCCCGATCAAATCTGGATCGGGAGGGGGAGAGGTGGCGTCGGGGGGAGGGGGTGAGGGGGGAAGTGGGGCGACGGGGCGGGTTAGGGTTTTCCCCCTCATGGGGATAAGGCAGGGGTGGGTCAGCCGGCTGGGCCAGGTGGGCTGGCCTAGCCGGTGAGCTGGCCGTCTGGCCCAGTTGGCCAGGGGGCCTTTTTTTGTTTGTTTGTTTTGTTTTGTCTTTTGCTTTTGTATTTTCTTTTCTTATTTCTTTTCTGCTTTAATTCATTTAAAAGTATTTAGGCATTTTATAAAAAATGTGTTTACTTCACCATAATTACCGATGCAATAATTGACATAGCCCGAACATTTTTATTTTAATATTTGAAAACTTTTGTTGTTTGACTTATTTAGGATTTAAATTTGAATCGTTTTTGAACTAACTGGAGTTTCTCAATAGTAACCGAGGTGACGTGTCATCCTTAGTAGAGGGTTACTGTAGTTTAACTACCCGGGCGTCACATCTAAACCCGGTCAGCGGAAGAAGCCATTCAAAAGAACCACTCTGGGTCTGTCCAATTTGGACCAAATACTCGACCGCTCTTGCCAGATACATGGCACCCCCGAAAAGCCAGCTAACCACAGCAACAGAGATTGCTGGGTATTCAAGCAGGCAGGCAAGTTAATTGCCGAAAACAATGACAAGGGGCTGCATAGCGACGACTAGGAGGAGACCCGGCCGCCGAACAACAGAAGATAGAAGGGTTTCCCCCCACATGTGTGGACGGTAAATATGATATACGCAACCCACATACCCAAGAGGGAGCGGAAGCGTGCACTTCGGGACATATATGTGATGGAGCCAGTCGCCCTGAAGTTCAATCCATGGTCCTCTTGCCCGATCACTTTTGATCGAAGGGACCACCCCACCAGTATCCGCCATGGCGGATTCGCCGCATTGGTCTTAGACCCAATCGTCGATGGATTTCACCTCACTAGAGTCCTCATGGACGGCGGCAGCAGCCTGAACCTGTTTTATCAGGACACAGTGCGCAAGATGGGCATAGACCCCTCAAGGATTAAACCTACAAAGACGACCTTCAAAGGCGTCATACCAGGTGTCGAGGCCAATTGTACAGGCTTGGTCACACTAGAAGTGGTCTTCGGATCCCCGGATAATTTCCGAAGCGAGGAGTTAATCTTCGACATAGTCCCGTTCCGCAGCGGCTATCACGCCCTGCTCGGACGAACCGCGTTTGCAAAGTTCAACACGGTGCCGCATTATGCATACCTCAAGCTCAAGATGCCAGGCCCTCGTGGAGTCATCACGGTCAACGGAAACAGTGAACGCTCCCTCCGAACGGAGGAACACATAGCGGCTCTCGCGGCAGAAGTTCAGAACAGCCTCTTAAGGCAACTTTTGAGTCCGGCCGCTAAAAGACCGGACGGGATTAAACGCGCCCGGAGTAATATACACCAAGACCACCTGGCGCGTTCCGAGCAGGCGTAGCAATGCGGCCCCAACCCCAGCCCTTACATGATTGTAAGACAAGCTCCTCGCGTACATCATTACACTCTGGAGATACCTTGGGCATAGGGGGAGGGACACGACCACGACAGGCCCAGAGTGCGGCTCAACCACACCAGGGGCTCCTAAGTGTGTCGATTTTTATTTTTATTCTTATTTTATCCACAGGACTCCGTTTACAAGAGGCCCTGTCCGGCAGTAGATCTGCCGGACCCACGATGCAACAGCCAGGGAGGAACCAGGGCTACGACGAATACTCAGGTGGTCTCCATTACAAGCATTAAATCTGTTTATTACACCATTCCGCAGCCTATCCCTGGAGGGGGACATGTCTAATAGTCCAAACCCTTGCTTACCGCACTATTTGTATCGTTCTGCACTCACAGCAGAACCCCTCGAATAAAACAATGCATCATTTTTCGCTTATAATTGCATTCCCTTTATTTATATATGTATGTTCACTTATGACATCTTGCATCCGTACAATTCAGTACGGCAGAATACACCAGGGGCTTATGTTCCCCGCATTATGGTGTGAAGTCCGAACACTTTCACAAGTGCGGCACCCCGAACTTATAGCACTATATGCATCGGCTCCGAATCATGTCTTGGGTCAATAGTTGGGTGTGCCCGGCTCCCATGTTTTGGTACCTTACGTTCCGTTCCGTCGGCTAAGGTAGCACTGGGAGAACCACTACGATTGCGCCCCAGTTGAGCTGGGTTAACGCCTCAGTGGAGAAAGCTAAAACTGACCGTCATGATAAGGCGAGAGCTGGTCGCTGTTTGAGAGGTCTTTTCGAGTCCTTAAAGACTTACGCCGCTTAGAGCGAGGAACCAGCTATGTCCGGCCAAGGCGTGGATAGCGCCCTGAATTCGGTCTTCTGAACACTAGGGGCTTCGCCGAAATTTAAAATTATAGAATTCTATGGCTAAGTGAGAGTGTTCAAGCATTATAAGTCCGGTTGCCTTGTTCGTTGTGTTGAGCGCCTCCCTAGATGGACCCAAAAATGGGAACAAGAGCACTCAAGTTTATCCCGAACACCCCAGCACTCATGGCATGGGGGCTGAAGCCGACGACTTGCCATCTCTCAGATTTGATAAACGGCCGCACAGAAGGTAATATTTTAAATCAAACAAGCGTTGCTTAGCGCCTATGAACAAAGTCTTCAGCGCACACGATAACACATTGTGAGTCTACTAAAAAATTACATCTTTGGGACACTCATCCGCAATCTTGCGGGCACCCTTCAGGACAGTCTTATAGTACATTTCGGGCGTACGATACTCCTTGCCCGCCGGCGGCGCGTCCGTCAGAAGCCTCTCAGCATCCAGCCTGCCCAGTGCACCTTTGCGCGGGCAAGGGCCCGACGGGCACCTTCAATGCAGGCGGAGCGCTTGATGACCTCCACCCAAGGGCACGCATCCACCAGCCGCCGCATGAGGCCAAAGTAGCTCCCAGGCATGGCCCCTCCAGGCCACAGCCGGACTATAAGGCCCTTCATGGCCTGCTTGGCTACCTTGTGGAGCTCGACCAGCTGCTTCAGCTGGTCGCTAGGGGGCACCGGATGTCCGGCCTCAGCATACTGAGACCAGAAGACCTTCTCCGTTGAGCTCCCCTCCTCGGCCCGGTAGAATGCGGCAGCATCGGACACGCTGCAAGGCAGATCTGCAAACGCCCCTGGAGAGCTCCGAATTCGGGTAAGTAACAGGTAATTTACATTCACATGCTTGCTTTGCATGAAAAATGCCTTACCCGCCGCTATCTTCTTTATCGCCTCAATCTCCTGGAGGGACTTATGGGCCTCGGCCTTGGCTGCTTTGGCACTTTCAAGAGCCAAGGCAAGCTCGGACTCTCGAGTCTTTGAGTCGCGCTCCAAACTCTCATGCTTTTCCATGAGAGCCTGGAGCTCTTGCCGCACCTCCGCCACCCGCGCCTCCTGCTTCTCTCGCTCCGCCCGTTCTGCGGCCACATTGCGTTCGGCCGCGGACACGGCCTCCTTCAGGGTTGCCACCTCGTTCGTGGCCCCTGCAGTACCCACGTTATCCTTGTTATTTCCATTGCAACCAAAATCCTTTTCCGTAAGGTACAAATTTCAAAGTGGTGTTACTCACCTTCTTTGTCCTCGAGCTGCTTCTTAGCACGGCCGAGCTCTCGCTCGGACTGCTCGAGGTCCTGCTTCAAAGCACCGACCTCTGTAGTCAGTGCGGCAGAGGTCAGCAGCGCAGCCTGCAATCCCATATTGACATAATTTTTAGCACTCCTGCGTATATCTTTTTTAGATCCTCAGTCCGGTTTTTCTTTTCGAACACCGAACCGAGCATCAGGGGCTACTGTCTATGCGGTATCACATTACCTATTTTAAACTTCTTACCTCAAAGCCTGTTAGAAGGCTGCTGCAAGCTTCGGTCAGCCCGCTCTTGGCAAGCTGAACCTTCTGAATCACCGCACTCATAATAGTGCGGTGTTCTTCCTCGATGGAAGCGCCGTTGAGCGCCTCCAACAAGTTGTCCGACGCCTCCGGTTGGACAGAGGCCGCCGGTGTCACGGTCTTGCCCTTCTTGCGAAGGGGCCGCCTGCCGGACTCCGAAACCACTGCAGGTTCCGGCACGGAGTCCGGCGCAAAGTCTGGGAGGTTGCCTTGTGGCACCTCCAGAGCCTCCCCCTCCTGGCGGGTCCCCTCCTGGGATCCCACCTCGGCGTCTTCAGCATCACGAGGGGTGGAGGCAGTCGGAATGGAATATACATCCGACGGGGCCAAGGACCCGCTGGATGAAGTGGGAAGGTCCTCCTCGGCCGGGCTACAGATAGTATGTGGCATTAGAAGGACACTACATGGCACAAAAAAGAAATTACAAATCACTCAAGAATCCGGATACTTACGATCTTGCCAGGGGCTTGGCCCTTGAGGGCCACTCCTCGTCGCCATCGTTGGCATTGGTGGGGCTGTCCGGAGGAAGGGTCCTTCCCCTCTTGGACCCTTCGACTTCCCCCGTTGGGGAAGCCTTCCTCTTCCTCTCCCCCCCTCCAGGGGAGAGTCCTCTTTCTCCTCCTCGCCTTCGGGAGAGGAGTCCGCCTCGGAGTCATCGGACCCCTGAAAGCGGGAACTCTTTCGAGTACCCGTGGCCTTCTTCTTGGCCTTCTTCTCCGGCACCACATAAAGTGCCGGGACTAGCAGCCCTGTTAAACGGGCATCCGCTGGTTCTTCGGGGAGGGGAGCCGGACAGTTAACCTGTCCGGACGTCCTCTGCCAGTCCTGTTAAAGGCATTGGGAGTTTTAGATCCTGCATAGAGTCAAACTATGAAAGAAATAAGTGTCCCGTAAAGGATAACAAAGCATACCTCGCCGGCCGGGCGCTTGGTGATGAATCCGCGATCTTCAGTCACGGATGCGGGGGCTTCTCCGCCCTTGAACAACACCCTCCAAGCGGCTTCGTACATTGTGTCGAAGAGCCCGCTCAGGGTCCGGTGTTATGCAGGATCGAACTCCCACAAATTAAAGGCCCGTTGCTGGCAGGGGAGGATCCGGCGGAGGAGCATGACCTGGATCACATTGACAAGCTTGAGCTTCTTGTTCACCAAGTTCTGGAGACAGGACTGGAGTCCAGTCAGCTCCTCCGAACTACCCCATAGCAAGCCCTTCTCTTTCCAGGAGGTGAGCTGCATGGGGACGCTAGATCTAAATTCGGGGGCCGCTGCCCATTTAGGGTCACGCGGCTCGGTGATATAGAACCACCCCGATTGCCACCCCTTGATGGTTTCCACAAAGGCGCCCTCGAGCCAGAGGACGTTGGGCATCTTGCGCACCATGGCGCCTCCGCACTCCGCTTGGACGCCCTTCACTACCTTCGGCTTGACATTAAAGGTCCTGAGCCACAAGCCGAAGTGGGGCTGGATGCAGAGGAAGGCCTCGCACATGACGATAAACGCCGAGATGTTGAGGATGAAGTTCGGTGCCAGATCGTGGAAATCCAGACCGTAGTAGAACATGAGCCCCCGGACAAAGGGATGAAGTGGAAAGCCCAGCCCGCGGAGGAAATTGGGAAGGAAGACCACCCTCTCATGGGGCCTGGGGGTGGGGATGAGCTGCCCCTTGTTGGGGAGACGGTGCGCGATGTCGCTAGACAGGTATCCGGCGCCGCGCAGCCTTTCGATGTGCCCCTCCATGACGGAGGAGGCCATCCACTTGCATCCCGCTCCGGACATGACTGGAGAAGGTTGAGATGAGATGTGCGAACTTGAGCGCTGGAGCTCGAGTGCGCGAAGACGAATAAGCAAAGGAGGAAGAAGGCGTAGGTAAAAAGGTGGATCCTTATCCCCTTATATATGGGCGGACGAAGACTATGCGTCCCCACCAGCCTGGTAAAACTCGCTTATCCCCCAAGCACCACCATCAATGGCGCGGTTGGGTTACCCACGTCCGTATTGATGGGAATCCCGGAATAAGGGGAACACGATCTCTGCTTCGACAAGACGTGCCAAGGAAACCGCTTCGCTAAACGCACTGAGGTGGTGTGACGTCATACCGCAAAATACGTCAGCAGATTGAACTTGTGTACATATTATTCTCTCTACGGTGGAATGTGGAATTTATTTTGCAGAGCCGGACACTATCCTGGTGTTCACAATCTTCTATGGATTATTCGAAGGAGGAACCCGCCTTGCAATGCCGAACAATATGCGCGCCGGACTCATCGTCATTGAAGCCTGGTTCAGGGGCTACTGAGGGAGTCCTGGACTAGGGGGTGTCCGGACAGCCGGACTATCATCGTCCGCCGGACTCCAAGACTATGAAGATACAAGATTGAAGACTTCGTCCCGTGTTCGGATGGGACTTTCCTTGGCGTGGAAGGCAAGCTTGGCGATACGGATATGTAGATCTCCTACCATTGTAACGGACTCTGTGTAACCCTAGCCCTCTCCGGTGTCTATATAAACCGGAGGGTTTTAGTCCGTAGGACGAACAACCATTACAACAATCATACCATAGGCTAGCTTCTAGGGTTTAGCCTCCTTGATCTTGTGGTAGATCCACTCTTGTAACACACATCATCAATATTAATCAAGCAGGACGTAGGGTTTTACCTCCATCAAGAGGGCCCGAACCTGGGTAAAACATCGTGTCCCTCGTCTCCTGTTACCATCCGCCTAGACGCACAGTTCGGGACCCCCTACCCGAAATCCGCCGGTTTTGACACCGACAGTTGGGTTTTACCTTAATGAATCTTTAGTAGTTGCGAATGCTTGATAGAGTTCCAATCATAAGTGCATATGATCCAAGTAGAGAAAGTATGTTAGCTTATGCCTCTCCCTCAAATAGAATTGCAGTGGTGATTATCGGTCTAGTAAAGTAGTCAATAGCTTAGGGACAAGTTCACAACTCCTACCACCACTTTTCCACACTCTCTATATTTACTTTATTGCATATTTATCTAAACAGCCCCTAGTTTATATTTACGTGTTCTTTATTATCTTGCAAACCTATCCTTCACACCTACAAAGTACTTCTAGTTTCATACTTGTTCTAGGTAAAGCGAACGTCAAGCGTGCGTAGAGTCGTATTAGTGGCCGATAGGACTTGAGAGATTATTTGTTCTACCTTTAGCTCCTCATTGGGTTTGACACTCTTACTTATCGAAAGAGGCTACAACTATCCCGTATACTTGCGGGTTATCAAGACCTTTTTCTGGCGCCGTTGCCGGGGAGTCATAGCGTGGGGTGAATATTCTCGTGTGTGCTTGTTTTCTTTATCACTAAGTAATTTTTATTTGCTGTTCTTAGTTGTTTTCTATCTTTAATTATGGGTAGGAAACGCAAAATACCAAAAAAAATTAGTTGTACCTACTGCTCCAATGGTTGAAGAACCACTCAAAATCTATCACACTACTGAAGCTTTTTACTTGGATCATCTTTGATCCCTATGTGCTCGTGCTGAAACCCCAACTAGCTTAGTTGAGGTCAAATCTTTAGATGAGCATGCTTGTTATGTGCGACACCGTATATCTGAAAAAGGGAAACTATTATGGGATCAAATTCAACGTTTGCAATGCTATGCTTGGAATTTATGTGAAATATATGATGTTACTTGTTGTTCTGAAAACCCTAACAAACACCTTCCCTACCAATGTGAGTTTATTGATAATGGAATCGTATCTTCATTTGCTAAGGGTGTTTATAATTACTATGATGTTCAACAAATTGAAGAATTTGTTGCTTTTAAGGGTGCTTATGAAATTGCTTCTTTGATTGAAAAGTATGATGCTACTCTCTACAAATCTGAAATTTTTGCCATACTTGAATATTTATTATAATTATGCTTCTAATGCCCATGTTAAACCATATATTGAGGAATTCTCCACTGTCCAAGAAGAGACTAATATTTTGCAGGAAGCTATGGAATAAGAAATTGATGAAACTGTGAGCTCATTGGATGAAAAAGATAATGAGGAGAGCGAAGAACAAAAGGAGGAAGAGCGGATTAGCTACCCGTGCGCACCTTCTAATGAGAGTAACTCTTCAACTCATACATTGTTTAATTCCCCTTCGTGCTTACCGAAGGATGATTGCTATGATCTCATTGATTCTATTGAAATATCCCTTTTTGATGATGCTTGCTATGCTTGTGGCCAAGATGCCCATATGAATTATGCTTATGGAGATGAACTTGCTATAGTGCCTTATGTTAAACATGAAATTATTGCTATTGCACCCACATATGATAGTCCTATTATCTTGTTGAATTCTCTCAACTACGCTATAGCGGAGAAGTGTGTGCTTATTAAGGATTATATTGATGGGTTGCCTTTTACCATTGCACATGAAGATTTTGATGAATATAATATGCATGTGCTTGCTGCTCCTACTTGCAATTATTATGAGAGAGGAACTATATCTCCACCTCTCTATGTTTCCAACACGATAGAATTGCAAGAAACTGTTTATACTATGCATTGGCCTTTACTTGGTGTGCATGAATTGTTCTTTTATGACATGCCGATGCATAGGAAGAGAGTTAGGCTTCATCATTGCTTGATATATGTTACTTTGTTCTCACTACTAAATTACAAATCATTGTTAATTAAAATTGGCTTTGATATACCTTGGGATCCGGGTGGATTCATTACTTGAGCACTATATGCCTAGCTTAATGGCTTTAAAGAAAGTGCTGCCAGGGAGACAACCCGGAAGTTTTAGAGAGTCATTTATTTCTGTTGTGTGCTTTTATATAGTTTAAAAACAAAAATAAAATAAAGAGGGGAACCCAAAAACTTTTCAAAAAGGAAAGTGAAAGTGAGAGAGACAAGCATTGTTGAAGTGGGAGAGCTCCTTGAACTTTGTTCATGCTCACGGAAACTTTGTGAATCTTGATTACAGAAAATTTTCATCAAAAATAATTATCCCCTTGTACAATTCCATTGTATCATAAAAATAATGTGCCAAGGTTTGCCTTTAGGTTTGTTTACAATGCTTGTTGGTTTGTACGGTGCAGGACAAAAACTTTGGCTGTAGTGCGCGATTTTACATTTTGAACTGGAATGTCAAACGGTTCTGATTCCTTTTGAAATGTCTTTCTGTACAGCTTGTTTATTTTTTTTTCTAATTTTGGTATAATTTTTGGGGTACCAGAAGTATGGTGGATGTTCAGATTGCTACAGACTGTTCTGTTTTTGACAGATTCTGTTTTTGATGCATAGTTTGCTTGTTTTGACGAATCTATCAATTTATATTAGTGGATTAAGCCATGAAAAATTTATATTACAGTAGATACAATGCAAATACAAAATATGAATTGGTTTTCAACAGTACTTAGAGTGGTGATTTGCTTTATTATACTAACGCATCTTACCGAGTTTTCTGTTGAAGTTTTGTGCGGATGTAGTGTCTAATCTAGGATGTCTCGATATGAGGAAAAGGAAGAGAGGCAAGAGCTCAAGCTTGGGGATTCCCGAGGCACCCCAAGTAAATATTCATGGAGACTCAAGCGTCTAAGCTTGGGGATGCCCCGGAAGGCATCCCGAGGGAGTCCTGGATTAGGGGGTGTCCGGATGGCCGGACTATGACCTTTGGCCGGACTCCCGGACTATGAAGATACAAGACTGAAGACTTCGTCCCACGTCCGGATGGGACTTTCCTTGGCGTAGAAGGCAAGCTTGGTGATACGATATGAAGATCTCCTCCCATTGTAACCAACTCTGTGTAACCCTAGCTGAGGGAGTCCTGGACTAGGGGGTGTCCGGATAGCCGGACTATCATCATCGGCTGGACTCCAAGACTATGAAGATACAAGATTGAAGACTTCGTCCCGTGTCCGGATGGGACTTTCCTTGGCGTGGAAGGCAAGCTTGGCGATACGGATATCTAGATCTCCTACCATTGTAACCGACTCTGTGTAACCCTAGCCCTCTCCGGTGTCTATATAAACCGGAGGGTTTTAGTCCATAGGACAACAACCATTACAACAATCATACCATAGGCTAGCTTCTAGGGTTTAGCCTCCTTGATCTCGTGGTAGATCCACTCTTGTACTACCCATATCATTAATATTAATCAAGCAGGACATAGGGTTTTTCCTCCATCAAGAGGGCCCGAACCTGGATAAAACATCGTGTCCCTTGTCTCCTGTTACCATCCGCCTAGACGCACAGTTCGAGACCCCCTACCCGAGATCCGCCGGTTTTGACACCGACATTGGTGCTTTCATTGAGAGTTCCTCTGTGCCGTCACCGATAGGCTTGATGGCTTCTTCAATCAATAACAACGCAGTCCAGGGTGAGACTTTTCTCCCCAGACAGATCTTCGTGTTCGGCGGCTTTGCACTGCGGGCCAATTCGCTTGGCCATCTGGAGCAGATCGAAAGCTACGCCCTGGCCGTCAGGTCAGGTTTGGAAGCCTAAACTTCACGACTGACATCCGCGGAGACTTGATCTTCGATGGATTCGAGCCACAACCAAGCGCGCCGCACTGTCACGATGGACATGATTTAGCTCTGCTACCGGATAGTGCCCTGGAGGCCGCACACGAGTCCGCTCCGACCCATAGTTCGGAGCCGACCGCGCAGATCGAGGACAAGTGGCTGGACACCGCCTCGGGGGCTGCAATCTCTATGACGATGGAGCCGAACGCTGACCTTGTCCCTTGCAAAGCTCGTGACTCCGAGGCGCCGGACTCTTGCCGGATTCCGAACCGCCTCCACCCCTGCCAATCGAATCCGATTGGCCGCGGATCATGGAGTTCACCGCTGCGGACATCTTTTAGCACTCGCCCTTTGGTGACATCCTGAATTCGCTAAAGTCTCTCTCTTTATCAGGAGAGCCCTGGCCGAACCACGGTCAGGACGGTCGGGATGCGGACGACAAAGAAACTCAAAACCCTCCCACCACCTACTTTGTAGCCACTGTCGACGACCTAACCGACATGCTAGACTACGACTCCGAAGACATCGACGGTATGGACGACGATGCCGGAGACGACCAAGAACCAGCGCCTACCGGGCACTGGAAAGCCACCTCAATTCATGATATATACATGGTGGGCACCCCAAAAGGGAGCGATAACGAGGAACAACGGGATGCGGCGAAGGATAATCCCCCCGAAAAACAACCAAAACGGCGGCGCAAGCACTGCCCCAAGTCCCTCCTCGATAACAACAGCACTCACAATGACCCAGCCATAGAGCAGGGCAAACCAGTGGGCGACGAACATGCAACCAAGCAGCCATCCAAACAGGATGAATCGGATAACCAACTCATCCTCGGCAGAGACAACAGTTCGGACGATCTCACACCAGACACACCATCGGAGCATAAGAACCTCCGAAAAAGGCTTGTCGCCACTGCAAGAAGTTTGAAGAAGGAGAAGCGGAAGCTCAAAACAGCGGAAGACATACTCAGAATGAGATGGAGCAAAGTACTCAAGACCGCGGACAAATATGGCAATAGCCAACAAACAAAGAGCTACCCGAAGCGCAAGCTGCTGCCCGAATTCAACGAGGAGGCCGTAGAGCCCCCACAATTAAAAAGCAAAGAGGCCGCCCGGCCGGATAGACGACCAGAAGGCAGGCCAGGAGCGGGAAGCGGCGCCGCACACAAGCCAGCACATGACACACATAAATATCTTCGCAAAACGGATGGCCCGGTCAGGTCCATTTATGGGCCGAAGAAGAGGGCCCCAGGAAGTAACATAACACGCCGAGTGTTCGAAGATAACGGCACACCCAAGTACAGGGGCGCCGCACACCCACTATGTTTCACCAATGAGGTGCTGGATCACTAATTTCCAGCGGGGTTCAAGCCCGTGAACATAGAGGCATATGACGGAACAACAGACCCCAGAGTCTGGATTGAGGACTACATCCTGCATATACATATGGCTAGAGGAGATGATCTCCACGCCATAAAATATCTACCCCTCAAGCTCAAAGGGCCAGCCAGGCATTGGCTCAAAAGCCTCCCAGAAAATACCATTGGAAGATGGGAAGAGCTCGAGGACGGGTTTAGAGCAAATTTTCAGGGGACTTACGTCCGCCCTCCGGATGCAGACGATTTAAGTCACATAACCCAACAGCCCGGAGAATCAGCGCGCAAATTCTGGAACAGGTTCCTCATTAAAAAGAACCAAATAGTCGACTGTCCGGACGCCGAAGCCTTAGTAGCTTCTAAACATAATGTCCGAGACGAATGGCTCGCCAGACACCTCGGCCAAGAGAAGCCGAGAACAATGGCCGTGCTAACAAGCCTCATGACCCGCTTCTGTGCGGGGGAAGACAACTGGCTAGCAAGATGCAGCACTAGCGACCCGAGTACATCCGAGATCAGAGATGGAAACGGAAAATCACGGCGCAGAAAGGACCAGCGCCGAAATAAAGAAAAGAGCCCAAAGAGCACGGCAGTCAACGCCGGATTCAGAAGCTCGCGGCTGAACATCAAAACACTGCCCCTTAAGGACAACAGTGACGAGCTATCGAACCTAAACAAAATCTTGGATCGGATATGTCAAATCCACAGTACACCCGGGAGGCCTGCAAACCACACCCACCGAGATTGTTGGGTCTTCAAACAGTCCGGTCGACTCAACGCCGAACACAAGGGGCTCAACGCGCCAAGCGAGGATGACGACGAACCCCACCAGCAGAGCGCGGGAAAACAAAAGACTTTCCCACAAGAAGTCAAAACAGTAAACTCACTTCATGTGATACCACGCGGCACTCACTGAGGTACATGCCGCACGGTCCACCCCAGCGGAACCCCGAGATCGGATTTCAAAACCAATTACTTTCGACAAACTGGACTACTCCAGAAGCGTCCGAAACGTAGGATGGACTGCTCTGATATTGGATCCTATAATAAACGGACTACAATTTACACAAGTCCTAATGGATGGCGGCAGCGACTTAAACCTGCTATACCCGGACACAATCCGCAAGTTGGGGGTAGACCGTACTAAAATTCGACATAGCCGCACTTCCTTTAAAGGAGTGACGCCAGGCCCTTACACCAAGTGCACGGGCTCCTTACCACTAGAAGTTGTGTTCGGGTCACCCGACAACTCCCGACGCGAAAAGCTAATTTTTCATGCCGCCCCATTCAGAAGTAGCCATCAAGCACTATTGGGACGTGAAGCTTTTGTCCGCTTCAATGCAATACCATAATACGCGTCTCTCACACTTAAAATGCCCGGTCCACGCGGCATCATCTCATTAAAAAGTCGTTCAAGACCCCGGACACGGCTAGAACGAGTCCGGCATAAATAAACTAGGGGCTTCCTAGCTACACACCCCTTTATAAGGGGCTGTGCGTATGAGCAACAAGGAGCCAATAAAAGCTCAATTTTTTTTTCATGCTTTGTTTTAAATACATTTTTGACACGATTTCTTTTCCAACCAATTTCCTCTCTTTTACAGATGAACAGCGTGTTACACCCGTCCAGGATACAACACAACGGAGACACAGGCGCAGACGTGCAGTAGGGACCCGTTGCAAGGATTCTTTTCAGATTAAGACCCTGCGTAAACCTTTTTTACTGTCTCTTGTTGCTATACATCCCCTGGTTTCTCATCATAGCCAGAGAGGAGGCTGGCGTTTTGGCATCGGCCGCGTCAGAGGATCTTGCATGTACCTGGACACTAGGGGCTTAGGGCATTGATCTGCCCGTCATCATAAAGACCGAACACCTCAGGGAGTGTTCGGCGTCTCGAGTTAGGCCTTATATGCATCAGCTCCGAATCATGTCTTTGGTCAAATGTTGGGTTTGCCCGGCTCCTGTGTTTTGCTGCCTTACGTTCCGCATCGTCGGCTAACGCGGCACCAGGAGAACTACTGCGATTGTGCCCCGATTCGGCCGGGTGAGCGCCTCAGTAGAGAAAGCCGAAAACTGACTGTCATGATGTAGCGAGAGACTGGTCAACCACTCGATCGACCTCAGGAATATTTAGAATTCCTTCGCTTTGGCGAAGGACCGCTTCCTGGTCAAGCACACACGCACCCCAAATTCGGAGAGCGCGGTGCCCCTAGGGGCTATATCGTAGCCCCACCTTCGAAATCCTATGGCTAAGTGAAAGTGATAAAGCATTATAGTCCGGTTGCCTCGTTTGCTACGCTATCACCTCCCTAATAGGACCAAGACATTGGATTAAGTGTGAAAACGCGCTATTTCGCAAACACCCCCGCACCATGTGCGTGGGGGCTGAAGCCGAAGACTGCCATCTTTCAGGTTATACACATGTATACATTAACGGCCGCACAGGAGACGTTTCAATACTTGAACGCACAAGTACAAAAAGCGCTTATATTGTAAACCTTATTTTTACAAAACCATAAAGATCATTTGAACATGACATTTTTTGAGCACTGCGACTCTATTACACGAGCACCACGCAGAACTTCCCCAAAGTAGTGCTCGGCGGGTAACCGGCTCTCGTCCAAACCCCGTGTCGCAACAGCGGTGGCATCCATTTCCGTCCAGTGTGTCTTCACACGGGCGAGGGCCATCCGCGCACCCTCTATGTAGGCCGACCGCTTCATCGCCTTTATATGCGGCACCGCCTCAAGGAATTGCTGCAATAAGCCGAAATAACTCTTCGGCTTGGGCCTATCCGGCCAGACATGAGCCACAACATCTGTCATGGCATGTCCGGACAATCTATTAAGCTCGGCCCACTCGGCCAGCCGATCGGTCAGCAGAAGTGAACGCTCCGAACTATGGAATTGAGACCAAAATAGCTCTTCCGTCTCGTGATCCTTTTGACTTCGGAAGTGCACAACAACATCTGCCGCACTCGCCGCTAAATCCATATAAGGATCCTCCGGACCCCACAGCTGGCCAAGCTGAGCATACTTCGGATCTGTAAACCTCCTGCGCAGCAGAAAGGGCTTGCCAGCCACAATATCTCCGGCCTGGCGCAGCTCCTCCTTTATAGCCCTCATTGCAGAACGAGCATCCTTGGCGTCGGCGGTGGCCTTCGCCAGGTCTTGTTGCTCCGCTCGGCGTTCTTTTTCAAGAACCTCATAGCGGTCGGTAACATCTTTCACCCTCACGGCCATCTCGGCCATCTCCTCCCTGCTTCGGTAGTGAGAAGCCCTCTCGGCTTCTAGCTCTTCGGCCACCCTCGAGGCAGCCGCATCACTCCTTCTGGCCTGCTCCTTAGCTCGAGCAAGTTCTGCCCGAAGGCTCTCCACAGCAGCGACACCATCTGCATTGAGCACAAATGTTGTAAGAAATGAGCTTCGGCTCCCTTACTAGGTGACCACGGAGAACAACCTTACCTTGTGACTCGTCAAGTCGCTCTTTGACCAGTGCGATATCCGCACCCGCAAAGTCAAGTTGCCTCTTTAGTTTAGCAATTCCATCAGTCCAGCTGGCCACCGGAACATCCGCCACCTGCATAGGAAGGGCGAAAATCAATACCTGCGATTTTGATCCTCGGCACGCTGTCTTTCTCGACAACCTACCGAGTCTCAGGGGCTACTATCTATACAGGGCGCACTTTATGTGTAAAACTGTCAAAAGGTATGTCATTTTTACGTACCTCAAACCCCGCCAGCAAACTCCTGACGGCATCATGCAACCCGCCTTCGGCGGACGAAATCCTTCCAATCACCATACTCATCAATGTACGGTGACCTTCTGAGATAGGCGCCCTCTCAAGCAGATCCTTCAGCTCCCCCGGCCGCACACCAGTTGGTGCCGAACTCTCCGGCCTGGCCGGACTCGGGGATACCCTCCGTGATGACACCTCAGGTTCGTCCACCCTATCCGACGGTGCGGCAGATGGAGGCGTCTCGCTCTCCATCATCTCCGGACGAAGGTCCCCCGATGACGAGCTCATCTAAGAAGGACGAAGATCTGAACTACAAGATAAAAACTTCGGTTATCCTCAGGAGCGAAAATAGGGATGTTTCTTGCTACAGACCCCCCTTTTTTTCTCTACTTACGGCTCGTTAGAGGGCTGATTCCTTAAGGGAGATGGTGCGGACGGGGCCTCCCCGGACGCAGGACCCTCTGGTGAAAACTCTTCCCCCACTTCAGGCCTTGGCCTCCGGGTTTTCAGAAGCGTTCCTCTTCTCCCCTTGGAAGGACGGATTCTCGATCCCCCCTTTCTCAAAAGCCTCCTTGGTAGAGGCGGCAGTGTCCCTGTTCTCCCCTTCGCCTTCTTTGGAGGGCGCAACCTTCAGCATCCTGACCAGCACGGAATCTGGCGCGGTCTCCGGGAGGGGGGCCGGACACCGTATCAGTTTCGCTTGCGCTATCCACTCCTATTCAAGAGACGATGGGTTAAAAGGCAAATTCAAGAAGGCGCAAACAAACGCTGTGTCCGGACGCAGGGCCGCTTACTTGAGCATCTGGACGATTGCAGCTTAGGCCAGAATCCTCGGTCAATTCCGGACACATCTCTTGTGATCCGAAGAACAATTTATACATCTCCATGGGTGTCGCACCCATGAAGTGCTGGAGAGCTCGTGGCCCCTCTGGATTGAATTCCCACAGGCGGAGGGGGCGACGCTTCCAGGGCAGGAGACGCCGAATCAGCATAACCTACATCACTATGACCAGATTGATCTCCCTCTCTTGGAGGTCTTGAATCCGGCCCTGTAGTAGGGGTACGTCCTTTGACGGCCCCCAGTTGAGCCCTTGGTTGACCCATGACATCAGCCGCTGTGGAGGGCCCGAGCAAAAGATGGGCGGCGGCTTCTGCCCGCTGCCCCTAGGAGCGGTGATATAGAACCACTCCTGTTGCCACAAGCCGAGCTCCTCTTGGAAAGAGCCCTCGGGCCATGGAGCATCGGCCCTTCTGCTTATAACCGCCCCGCCGCACTCTGCTTGACGCCCCTCGATCATCTTCAGCTCCACGTTGAAGGTCTTGAGCCACAAACTGAAGTGGGGGGTAGTGCGGAGGAAGGCTTCGCAGACAACGATGAATGATGAGATGTGGAGGATGGACTCCGGAGCCAGGTCATGGAATTCCAGCCCGTAGTAAAACATGAGCCCTCTCACAAATGGATCTATCGGGAAGCCTAAACCCCGACGGAGGTGGGACATAAACACGACGCTTTCGCCGGGCTCTGGGGTGGGAATGACTTGCCCTTCGATGGGCAATCTATGCGAGTTCTCGTAAGTCAGGTACTTGGCTTCTCTTAGCTTTCGCACGTCCTCCTCCGTGAGGGAGGAGGGCATCCACCGGCCCTGAAGGTCGGAGCCGGACATTGTTGAAGGTCCGAAGCGCTCGAATCAAGGGCTCTAGGTGTTGGAACTCGGGGCGAGGGGTAGATTCAATTGAGGATTGAAGAAAAGAAACAGGCCTTGATTTCATTATAAAGGAGGAAAATACCAAGAGCCGTCCCCGTGACCGTTTGGGACTCACCTTCGATAGAGGAGGCGTGGCAACGAGCACGGTTGGGTTACCCACGTCCGTATTGATGGGAATCCCGAAATAAGGGGAACACGATCTCTGCTTCGACAAGACGTGCCAAGGAAACCGCTTCGCTAAACGCGCTGAGGTGGTATAATAATAACAATTCAAGTAAAGGCTTGGTGGTGGTGTGACGTCATGCCACAAAATACGTCAGCAGATTGAACCTGTGTGTGTATTATTCTCTCTACGGTGGAATGTGGAATTTATTTTGCAGAGCTGGACACTATCCAGGTGTTCACAATCTTCTATGGATTATTCAGAGAAGGAACCCGCCTTGCAATGCCGAACAATATGCGCGCCGGACTCATCGTCATTGTAGCCTGGTTCAGGGGCTACTGAGGGAGTCCTGGACTAGGGGGTGTCCGGATAGCCGGACTATCATCATCAGCCGGACTCCAAGACTATGAGGATACAAGATTGAAGACTTCGTCCCGTGTCCGGATGGGACTTTCCTTGGCGTGGAAGGCAAGCTTGGTGATACGGATATGTAGATCTCCTACCATTGTAACCGACTCTGTGTAACCCTAGCCCTCTCCGGTGTCTATATAAACTGGAGGGTTTTAGTCCGTAGGACAACAACCATTACAACAATCATACCATAGGCTAGCTTCTAGGGATTAGCCTCCTTGATCTCGTGGTAGATCCACTCTTGTACTACCCATATCATCAATATTAATCAAGCAGGACGTAGGGTTTTACCTCCATCAAGAGGGCCCGAACCTGGGTAAAACATCGTGTCCCTTGTCTCCTGTTACCATCCGCCTAGACGCACAGTTCGGGACCCCCTACCAGAGATCCACCGGTTTTGACACCGACACTAGCCCTTTCCGGTGTCTATATAAACCGAAGAGTTTTAGTTCGTAGGACGAACAACAATCGTACCATAGGCTAGCTTCTAGGGTTTAGCCTCTCTGATCTCGTGGTAGATCAACTCTTGTACTACCCATATCATCAATATCAATCAAGCAGGAGTAGGGTTTTACCTCCACCGAGAGGGCCCGAACCTGGGTAAAAACATCGTGTCCCTTGTCTCCTGTTACCATCCGCCTAGACGCACAGTTCGGGACCCCTTACCCGAGATCCGCCGGTTTTGACACCGACATTGGTGCTTTCATTGAGAGTTCCTCTGTGTCGTCATCTTTAGGCCCGATGGCTTCTTCGATCGTCAACCATGACGCGGTCCAGGGTGAGACTTTTCTCCCCAGACAGATCTTCGTATTCGGCGGCTTCGCACTGCAGGCCAATTCGCTTGGCCATCTGGAGCAGATCGAAAGCTACACCCCTGGCCATCAGGTCAGGTTTAGAAGCTTAAACTACACGGTCGACATCCGCGGGGACTTGATCTTCGACGGATTCGAGCCACGGCCGAGCGTGCCGCACTATCACGATGGGCATGACCTAGCTCCGCCGCTGGACAGCGCCTAGAGTGCCGCTTAGGTGTCCGCTCCACCATTATCTTGGAGCCGACTGCGCTAGTCGGGGACGGACGGTTGGACGCCGCCCCGTGAGCCGCAATATCTACGGCGATAGAGCCGAACACCGGTTTAATCCTCTTCAAGGCCAGTGACTCCAAGGTGCCGGACTCCTATCCAGGTTCCGAACTTTCCGCACCCCTTCCGATCGAACCCGATTGGGATCCGATCATGGAGTTCACCGCCACGGACGTCTTTTAGCACTCGCCCTTTGGCGATATCCTGAATTCACTAAAGTCTCTCTCTTTGTCAGGAGAGCCCCGGCCGGACTATGGTCAACACGGTTGGTATGCGGACGACGAAATTCGAAACCCACCCACCACCTACTTCGTAGCCACTGTCGACGATTTAACCGACATGCTCGACTTCGACTCCGAAGACATCGACGGTATGGACGCCGATGAAGGAGACGACCAAGAACCAGCACCTATAGGGCACTGGAAAGACACCCCATCATACGCTGTATACATGGTGGACACACCCAAAAGAAACAACGATGAGGATCAAAAGGGCGCAACCAGGGATCGCTCCCTCGAAAAACAACCAAAGCGGCAGAGTAAGCGCCACGCCAAGCCCCACCTCGACAAAGACCCAGCCATAGAGCAGGGCGAATCAATGGAAGACGAACATGCCATCAAGCAACCATCCAAACAGGGCAGACAAATCAAACAATCCGTCCCCGGGAAAGATAATAGTCCGGACGACCTCACGCCGGACAAGTTGCTGGAACACCGGAACCTCCACCAAAGGCTCGTTGCCACTGCACGTAGCCTGAAAAAGCAGAAGCGGAAGCTCAAAATAGCAGAAGATGCACTCAGAATCAGATGGGACAAAGTACTCAATACCGCACATAAGTACGGCAACAGTCATCACACAAAGAGCTATCCGAAGCGGAAATTACTACCGGAATTTGATGAAGAGGCCTTAGAGCCCCCACAGTCAAAATACAAGGAAGCCACCAGGTCGGATAGACGACCCCATGATCGATCTCAAGCGACAAAGGGCGCCGCACTCAATACGGCACGCGATCCGCCCAAGGATTTGCATCAAAAAACTGGTCCAACCAGATCCATCTATGGGCCAAGAAAGCAAGCTCCAGCGAGCAATGCAACGCAAAAAATATCCGAACATCGTGGCACACCTACATATAGGGGCGCCGCACATCCCCTATGTTTTACCGATGAGGTACTGGATCATGAATTTCTAGTGGGATTCAAGCCCGTAAACATAGAAGCATATGACGGAACAACAGACCCTAGAGTCTGGATCGAGGATTATATCCTCCACATACACATGGCCAGAGGAGATGACCTTCACGCCATAAAATACTTACCCCTTAAGCTCAAAGGGCCAGCCCGGCATTGGCTTAAAAGCCTTCCCGAAAACACCATGGGAAGCTGGGAAGCGCTCGAGGATGCTTTCCGGGCAAATTTTCAAGGGACCTATGTCCGACCTCCGGATGCAGATGATCTGAGTCATATAACTCAGCAGCCCGGAGAGTCAGCCCGGAAACTCTGGAACAGATTTCTTACCAAAAAGAATCAGATAGTCGACTGTCCAGACGCCGAGGCCCTAGCAGCTTTCAAACATAGCGTCCGAGACGAATGGCTCGCCAGACACCTCTGCCAAGAAAAGCCAAGAACAATGGCCGCATTAACAAGCCTCATGACCCGCTTTTGCGCAGGAGAGGATAGCTGGTTGGCAAGAAGCATCACCAGCGACCCGAGTACATCCGAATTCAGAGATGGAAATGGGAAACCGTGCCGTAACAAAGAACAACACCAGATCAAGGATAACAGCCCGAGGAGCACGACAGTCAACGCCGGATTCAAAAGCTCTCGGCAAAATCAGAAAAAGCCGCCCCCCAAAGATGACAGGGACGAGCTATCTAACCTCAACAAAATCCTAGACAAAATATGTCAAATCCACAGTACCCCCGGGAGACCTGCAAACCATACCCATAGAGACTGTTGGGTCTTCAAGCAGTCTGGCAAACTCAACGCTGAACACAAGGGGCTCGACACGCCAAGCGAGGATGATGACGCACCCCACAAGCAGAACACCGGAGAACAAAAGAAGTTCCCGCAAGAAGTCAAAACAGTAAATTCACTTCAGATGACAAAAGGTAAAAAGAGAACGGCGCCACGTGCCATACGCCCCGCCCCAGAGGAGTACCGCCACTGGTTGTTATAACCAATCACCTTCAATCATCAAGATTACTCCAGAGGGGTCCGGAACGCAGGCTGGGCTGCCTTGGTTTTGGATCGGATTATTGACGGACTCCAATTTACACAAGTCCTTATGGACGGCGGCAGTGACCTAAACCTGTTATATCAGGACACAATCTGCAAACTAGGGGCCAACCCAGCAATAATTCGCCGTGGCAACACTTCCTTTCAAGGAGTCACGCCGGGCCCAGATACCCAGAGTATGGGTTCCCTTTCATTAGAAGTCACGTTCGGCTCAACCGACAACTTCCGAAGAGAAAATCTAACCTTCCACATCGCCCCATTCATAAGTCGCTATCAAGCACTACTGGGACGTGAAGCTTTCGCCCGCTTTAACGCAATACCGCATTATGCATCCCTTACACTCAAAATGCCCGGTCCACGAGGCATCATCTCATTAAAGGAAATATCAATTGATCCCCAAAGTACGGGTAATGGTGCGGCCGCCTGGACAGCCGCACACTAATCCAGCCCTACTATCCCGGACACGGCTTGACGAGTCTGGCGTAAACATACAAAGGTTTAATAGACGCATAACCCTGTACAAGGGGCTCCGCGTGTTTACGCCAGAAGACAATACGGCTCAATCTTGCTCATGTCTCTGTACTATATTTTCATTATTTCAATATAGATTTCTCGCACGATTATTTTTTACTAAGTTCCTCTCTTTCGCAGACGAACATCGTGCTACGCCCGTCCAGGATACGGCACAACGGAGACATAGGCGCAGACGTGCAGTAGGGACCCGTTTTAAGGATTCTTTTCAGATTAAGACCCTGCGTAAACCTTTTTTACTGTCTCTTGTTGACAACATCCCCTTATTTTCGCTATAACCGAGGTGGAGGCTGGCGTCTTGGCATGTCGCCACGCCAGAATTTTGCGCGTACCTGGACACCAGGGGCTTTTTTACCAAGGGCTTCGGTTTGGCCCGTCTTCATAAAGATCGAATACCTTAGGGAGTGTTCGGCGTCGCGAGTTTGGCCTTATATGCATCAGCTCCGAATCATGTCTTTGGTCAAATGTTGGGTTTGCCCGGCTCCTGTGTTTTGCTGCCTTACGTTCCGCTATATCGGCTAACGCGGCACCAGGAGAACTACTGCGATTGTGCCCCGGTTCGGCCAGGCGAGCACCTCAGTAGAGAAAGCCGAAAACTGACTATCATGATATAGCGAGAGACTGGTCAACCACTCGATGATTCTCGGAATCTTTAGGATTCCTCCGCATTAACAAAGGGCCACTTCCCGGTCAGGCACACACGCGCCCCGAATTCGGGCGAGGGTGGTGCCTCTAGGGGCTATTAAGTAGCCCCACTGTCAAACTCCTATGGCTAAGTGAAAGTGATAAAGCATTATAGTCGGGTTGCCTAGTTTGTCGCGCCATCACCTCCTTTGTAGGACCAAGACGTTAGATTAAGTGTGAAAAGGCGCCTTTTTGCGAACACCCCCGCATTATATGCGTGGGGGCTGAAGCCAACGACTGCCATCTTTCAGGTTATATAAACATATACATTAACGGCCGCACAGGAGGTATTATAATTCTTGCACGCACAAGTATAAAAAGCTTTTATATTCTATCAAAATATTCCTTTTACAATAGCACATGCTATTCGAACACAACATCCTTCGAGCACTGCGCTTCTATTAAACGAGCGCCCGGAAGAACTTCCTGAAAGAAGTGCTTGGCAGGTACTCGGCTTTCGTCCGAATCCCGGGATGCAACAATACTGGCCTTCATATCCGCCCAGTATGTCTTGACATGGGCAAGAGCCATTTGTGCACCCTCTATGCGCTCCGACCTCTTCATTGCATCAACATGCGGCACCAAACCAAGGAACTGCTGCACCAAGCTAAAATAACTCTTCGGCTCTGGCTCTCCCGGCCACAAACGACTCGCAACATACTTCATGGCGAGTCCGGACAACCTGTTTAGCTCTGCCCAGGTGGCCAAACGGTCTGATACCGAAAGTGGGCGTTCTGGATTGTGGAACTGCGACCAAAAAAGTTCTTCCAATTTATGGTCACCTCGACCTCGCAAGTGTTCGGTTGCGTCTGCCGCACTCGCTGCCAAATCCAGATACGTGTTTTCCGCACTCCACTGCCGGTCTAGCGGAGCATACTTAGGATCCCCGAACTTCATCTGCAGCATATAGGGCTTTTCAGTCGTGATATCTCCGGCCTGACATAGCTCCTCCTTCATAGCTCTCATCGCAGAGCGAGCATCCTTGGCCTCGGCAGTGGCCTTCTTAAGGTCCTCTTGCACCACTTGATCTTCTTTTTCAAGAAGCCGGCAGCGGTCGGCAGCATTCTTCAACTTCACGGCCATCTCGGCCATTTCCTCCCTGCTTCGGCAGTGAGCAGCCTGTTTAGCTTTTAGCTCTTCGGCCGCCTTCGAGGCAGCCACATTACTTTTTCTGGCTTGCTCCTTGGCTCGGGCGAGCTCCGCCTGAAGCTCCTCCATAGCAGCGGCACCATCTGCATTATGCATACATACTGTAAGGCACGGGCGTCAAGCTCCCTTACCAGGTGTCCGCGGAGAAGCCACATACCTTGTGACTCGTCAAGTCGCTTATTGACCAGCGTGATGTCCGCATCCGCAACGTCAAGTTGCTGCTCCAGTTCCGCAAATCCATCAGTCCGGTTGGCCACCGAACGCTCCACCACCTATATAGGAAGGGCGACATCTTACAACTGAGATTATGATCCTCGGCACGCTGTGACCTTTGACAACGTACCGAGTCTCAGGGGCTACTATCTACACAGGGCGCATTCTATATGCAAAACTGTCAGAAGGTATATCATTTTTGCGTACCTCAAACCCCGTCAGTAAACTTCTGACGGCTTCATGCAATCCGCTCTCAGCGGACGAAATTCTTTCAATCAGCGTACCCATTAACGTACGGTGATCTTCTGAGATAGACGCTCGCCCGAGCAGGTCCTTCAGCTCCGCCGACCGTACACCAGTTGGTGCCGAACCTTCCGGCCCCGCCGGACTCGGGGAAACCCTCCGTGACGACACCTCAGGGTCGTCTGCCCCGCCTGACGGTGCGGCAGATGTATGCGTTTCGCTCTCCATCATCTTTGGACAAAGATCCCCCGAAGATGAGCTCTGCTGAGAAGGGCTGAGATCCGAACTACAAGGTAAAACTCCGTTTATCTTCAGAAATAAAAACAGGGATGTCCCTTATTACAAAACTCCCCTTTCTACTTACGGCTCGCTAGAGGGCTGATTTCCTTGGGGAAATAGTGCGGCCGGGGCCTCTCCCGGCGCAGGACCCTCTGGTGAGGATTTCTTCCCCCGCTTTGAGGCCTTGGCCTCCGGATCTTCACAAGCGGTCCTCTTCCCCTGGAGGGAGGGATTCTCGATCCCCCCTTTCTCGAGAGCTTCCTTAGCGGAGGCAGTAGCTTTCCTGTTCCCCCCTTCGCCCTCTTCCAAAGGCGCGGCCTCCAGCATCTTGGTTAACACATGATCCGGTGTGGTCTCAGGGAGGGGGGCCGGACACCTTATTAGCTTTTCCTTTGCTATCCACTCCTGTTCAAGGGACAACTCTTTAAAGAGCAAGTTTATGATAAATATACGGACAGCGTGTCCAGGCACATGACTACTTACTTGAGTATCTGGGCGATTGCAGCTCAGACCTGCGTCCTCGGTCAAGTCCGGACACATCTCTTGTGATCTGAAGAACAGTTTATACATCTCCACGGGCGTCGCGCCCATAAAGTGTTGGAGAGCTCGCGGTCCCTCCGGATTGAATTCCCACAGGCGGAGGGGGCGACGTTTGTAAGGCAAAAGGCGTCGAATTAGCATGACCTGCGCCACTACGACCAGATTGATCTCCCTCTCTTGGAGGTCTCAAATACGGCCCTGCAACAGTGGTACGTCCTTGGATGGACCACAGTCAAGCCCCTTGTTGACCCATGATGCCAGCCGTTATGGAGGGCCCGAGCGAAAGGCAGGTGGCGCCACCCATCTGGTACCCCTGGGAGCGGTGATGTAGAACCACTCCTATTGCCACAAACCAAGCTCCTCTTGAAAAGAGCCCTCGGGCCATGGAGCGTCAACATTCTTGCTTATGACAACCCCTCCGCACTCTGCTAGCTGCCCCCTGATCATCTTCGGTTCCACTTTGAAGGTTTTGAGCCACAACCCGAAGTGAGGGGTAATGCGGAGGAAGGCTTCGCATACGACAATAAACGATGAGATATGGAGGATGGACTCCGGATCCAAATCATGAAATTCCAGCCCATAATAAAACATGAGCCCCCTCACGAAGGGGTCCATCGGGAAGCCTAACCCTGAAGGAAGTGAGACATGAACACCATGCCCTCACCAGGCTTGGGAGTAGGAGTAACCTGCCCTTTGGCAGGCAGCCTGTGCACAATTTCGCCGGTCAGATACCGGGCGTCTCTCAGCTTTAGCACGTCTTCCTCCGTGACGGAGGAAGGCATCCACCGGCCTTGCAGGTCGGAGCCGGACATCCTCGGAGGTCCGAAGCGCCTGAATCTAGAGCTTTGGGTGTTGGAACTCGAGGCGAGGGGCGGATTCGATTGGATTGAAAAGAAAGGAGTCGAGCCTTGGTCTCTTTATAAAGGAGTTGAATACCAAGAGCCCTCCCCGTAACCGTTTGGGACTCGCTTTCAATTAGGGAGCCATACCAAAGGCACGGTTGGGTTACCCATGCCCGTATTGATGAGAATCCCGGAATAAGGGGACACGATCTCTGCTTTGACAAGACGTGCCAAGGGAACCGCCTCGCTAAACGCACTGAGGCGGAACAGTAAAATGATTCAAGTAAAGACTTGGCCATGGCATGATGTCACGCTACGGAATACGTCAGCAGATTAGATTGGTGCGGATATTATTCCCTCTACGGTGTTATGTGGAACTTATTTTGCAGATCCGGACACTATCCTTGTGTTCAACATCTTCTATCAACTATTCGGAGGAGGAACCCGCCTTGCAATGCCGAAGACAATTTGCGTGCCGGACTCGTCGTCATTGAAGCCTGGTTCAGGCGCTACTGCGGGAGTCCTGG
The DNA here is from genome assembly GCA_963921465.1 of Triticum timopheevii. Lineage (NCBI taxonomy): Eukaryota > Viridiplantae > Streptophyta > Magnoliopsida > Poales > Poaceae > Triticum > Triticum timopheevii. Next base: position 382,719,268 of record OY997262.1, on the reverse strand, counting down.
ATTAGGGGGTGCCTGGATGGCCGGACTCTCGGACTATGAAGATACAAGATTGAAGACTTCGTCCCGCATCCGGATGGGACTTTCCTTGGCATAGAAGGCAAGCTTGGCGATACGATGAAGATCTCCTCCCATTGTAACCGACTCTGTGTAACCCTAGCCCTTTCCGGTGTCTATATAAACCGGACGAACAACAATCATACCATAGGCTAGCTTCTAGGGTTTAGCCTCTCTGATCTCCTGGTAGATCAACTCTTGTACTACCCATATCATCAATATCAATCAAGCAGGATTAGGGTTTTACCTCCACCAAGAGGGCCCGAACCTGGGTAAAAACATCGTGTCCCTTGTCTCCTGTTACCATCCACCTAGACGCACAGTTCGGGACCCCCTACCCGAGATCCGCCGGTTTTGATACCGACACATCCCCTCTTTCTTCAACAAGTATCGATATATTTTTGAATTCGTTTCGTTTGTGCATTATGTGCAAGTCTTGGAGCGTCTCTTACATTTAGTTTTCACTTTTATTTTATGCACCATGTTGGTATGAGATAGTCCTTGGTTGATTTATAGAACACTCATTGCAATTCACTTAAATCTTTTGAGTATGGCTTTATAGAATGCTTCATGTACTTCACTTATATTATTTGAAGTTTGGATTGCCTGTTTCTCTTCACATAGGAAACCGCCATTTGTAGAATGCTCTTTTGATTCACTTATAATTGTTAGAGCGTGGACATATCTTTTGTAGAAAGAATTAAACTCTCTTGCTTCACTTAGATCTATTTAGAGAGATGACAGGAATTGGTCATTCACATGGTTAGTCATAAAATCCTACATAAACTTGTAGATCATTGAATATGATATGTTTGATTCCTTGCAATAGTTTTGCGATATAAAGGTCGTGATATTAGAGTCATGCTAGTTGAGTAATTGTGAAATTGAGGAATACTTGTGTTGAGGTTTGCAAGTCCCATAACATGCACGTATGGTGAACCGTTATGTAACGAAGTTGGAGCATGAGGTGCTCTTTGATTGCTTTCCTTATGAGTGGCAGTCGGGGACGAGCGATGGTCTTTTCCTACCCCTAGGGGCATGCATAGTAGTACTTTGCTTCGAGGACTAAGTAGACTTTTGCAATAAGTATATGCGTTCTTTATGACTAATGTGAGTACATGGATTATACGCACTTTTACCTTTCCATCATTGCTAGCCTCTTCGGTACTGTGCATTGCCCTTTCTCACCTCGAGAGTTCGTGCAAACTTTGCCGGTGCATCCAAACCCCGTGATATGATACGTCGTATCACACATAAGCCTCATTATATCTTCCTCAAAACAGCCACCATACCTACCTATTATGGCATTTCCATAGCCATTCCGAGATATATTGCGATGCAACTTCCATCATCATCATATACATGACTTGAGCATTCATTGTCATATTGCTTTGCATGATTGTAAGATAGCTAGCATGATGTTTTCATGGCTTGTCCGTTTTGATGTCATTGCTATGCTAGATCATTGCACATCCCGGTACACCGCCGGAAGCATTCATATAGAGTCATATCTTTGTTCGAGAGTCATAATATTGAGTGGTAAGTAAATAAAAGTGTGATGATCATCATTATTAGAGCATTGCCCCAGTGAGGAAAGGATGAAGGAGACTATGATTCCCCCACAAGTCGGGATGAGACTCCGGACTTTATGAAAAATAAAAGAGGCCAAAGAAGCCCAAAAAAAGAGGCCAAAGAAGCCCACCAAAAAGAAAGAAAAAAAAATAAAAAAATGAAAAAGAAAAAAAATGAAAAAGAAAAAAAATGAAAAATAAAAATAAAAAAATGAGAGAAAAAGAGAGAAGGGGCAATGTTACTATACTTTTACCACACTTGTGCTTCAAAGTAGCACCATGTTCATCATAGAGAGAGCCTCCTATGCATTCACTTTCATATGCTAGTGGGAATTTTCATTATAGAACTTGGCTTGTATATTCTGATGATGGGATTCCTCAAACGCTCGAGGTCTTCATGAGCAAGCAAGTTGGATGCACACCCACTTAGTTTCCAGTTTGAGCTTTCATACACTTATAGCTCTTAGTGCATCCGTTGCATGGCAATCCCTACTCACTCACATTGATATCTATTGACGGGCATCTCCATAGCCCGTTGATACGCCTAGTTGACGTGAGACCATCTTCTCCCTTTTTGTCCTCACAACTACCACCCTATACCACCATAGTGCTATGTCCATGGCTTGCGCTCATGTATTGTGTAAGAGTTGAAAAAGCTGAAGCGTGTTAAAAAGTATGAACCAATTGCTCGGCTCGTCATCGGGATTGTGCATGATGGGAGCATTTTGTGTGACGAAGATGGAGCATAGCCAGACTATATGATTTTGTAGGGATGAGCTTTCTCTGGCTATGTTATTTCAATAAGACATAATTGCTTGGTTGGTATGCTTGAAGTATTATTGTTTTTATGTCAAACGATAGACTATTGCCTTGAATCACTCGTGTCTTAATATTCATGCCATGATTAGACATATGATCAAGATTATGCTAGGTAGCATTCCACATCAAAAATTATCTTTTTTATCATTTACCTACTCGAGGACGAGCAGGAATTAAGCTTGGGGATGCTGATACGTCTCCGTCGTATCTATAATTTTTGATTGTTCCATGCCAATATTATTCAACTTTCATATACTTTTGGCAACTTTTTATATTATTTTTGGGACTAACATATTGATCCAGTGCCCAGTGCCAGTTCCTGTCTGTTGCATGTTTTATGTTTCACAGAAAACCCATATCAAACGGAATCCAAATGGGATTAAAATGGACGGATAATTATTTTGGAATATTTGAGATTTTCCGGAGGAAGAATCAACGCGAAATAGTGTCCGGGGTGGCCACGAGACAGGGGGGCGCGCCCTGGACTCTCGTGGGCCACCCGTAAGGCGGTTGACGCTCTTCTTTTGTCGCAAGAAAGCTAATTTTATGGGAAAAATCTGGGCGAAAGATTCACCCCAATTGGAGTTATGGATCTCCAGATGTAAAAGAAACGGTGAAGGGGAAGGATTAGGGAACGCATAAACAGAGAGATAGATCCAATCTCGGAGGGGCTCGCGCCCCTCCCACGCCATGGGAGCCAAGGACTAGAGGGGAAACCCTTCTCCCATCTAGGGAGGAGGTCAAAGAAGAATAAGAAGAAGAAGAAGAAGGGGGGCTCTCTCCCCCTTGCTTCCGGTGGTGCCGGAACGCCGCCGGGGGCCATCATCATCACCACGATCTTCACCAACATCTCCATCACCTTCTCCCTTCTATATCCAGCAGTCCACTGCCCCGCATCCCACTGTACCCTCTACTTGAACATGGTGCTTTATGCTTCATATTATTATCCAATGATGTGTTGCCATCCTATGATGTCTGAGTAGATTTTCGTTGTCCTATCGGTGATTGATGAATTGCTATGATTGGTTTGAGTTGCATGTTTTATTATTGGTGCTGTCCTATGGTGCCCTCCATGTCGCGCAAGCGTGAGGGATTCCTGCTGTAGGGTGTTGCAATGCGTTCATGATTCGCTTATAGTGGGTTGCGTGAGTGACCGAAACACAAACCCGAGTAAGTAGATTGTTGCGTATGGGATAAAGGGGACTTGATACTTTAATGCTATGGTTGGGTTTTACCTTAATGAATCTTTAGTAGTTGCGGATGCTTGCTAGAGTTCCAATCATAAGTGCATATGATCCAAGTAGAGAAAGTATGTTAGCTTATGCCTCTCCCTCAGATAGAATTGTAATGGTGATTATCGGTCTAGTAAAGTAGTCAATTGCTTAGGGACAATTTCACAACTCCTACCACCACTTTTCCACACTTGCTATATTTACTTTATTGTATCTTTATCTAAACAGTCCCTAGTTTATATTTACGTGTTCTTTATTATCTTGCAAACCTATCGTTCACACCTACAAAGTACTTCTAGTTTCATACTTGTTCTAGGTAAAGCGAACGTCAAGCATGCGTAGAGTCGTATCAGTGGCCGATAGGACTTGAGAGAGTATTTGTTCTACCTTTAGCTCCTCATTGGGTTCGACACTCTTACTTATCGAAAGAGGCTACAACTATCCCGTATACTTGCGGGTTATCTAGACCTTTTTCTGGCGCCGTTGCCGGGGAGTCATAGCGTGGGGTGAATATTCTCATGTGTGCTTGTTTGCTTTATCACTAAATAATTTTTATTTGTTGTTCTTAGTTGTTTTCTATCTTTAGTTATGGGTAGGAAACGCAAAATACCAAAAAAAAATTAGTTGTACCTACTGCTCCAATGGTTGAAGAACCACTCAAAATCTATCACACTACTAAAGATTTTTACTTGGATCATCTTCTATCCCTATGTGCTCGTGCTGAAACCCCAACTAGCTTAGTTGAGGGCCAATCTTTAGATGAGCATGCTTGTTATGGGCGACACCGTATATCTGAAAAAGGGAAACTATTATGGGATCAAATTCAATGTTTGCAATGCTATGCTTGGAATTTATGTGAAATATATGATGTTACTTGTTGTTCTGAAAACCCTAACAAACACCTTCCCTACCAATGTGAGTTTATTGATAATGGAATCATATCTTCGTATGCTAAGGGTGTTTATAATTACTATGATGTTCAACAAATTGAAGAATTTGTTGCTTTTAAGGGTGCTTATGAAATTGCTTCTTTGATTGAAAAGTATGATGCTACTCTCTACAAATCTGAAAATTTTTCCATACTTGAATATTGTTATTATAATTATGCTTCTAATGCCCATGTTAAACCATATATTGAGGAATTTTCCGCTGTCCAAGAAGAGACTAATATTTTGCAGGAAGCTATGGAAGAAGAAATTGATGAAACTGTGAGCTCATTGGATGAAAAAGATAATGAGGAGAGCGAAGAACAAAAGGAGGAAGAGCGGATTAGCTACCCGTGCCCACCTTCTAATGAGAGTAACTCTTCAACTCATACATTGTTTAAGTCCCCTTCGTTCTTACCGAAGGATGATTGCTATGATCCCGTTGATTCTATTGAAATATCCCTTTTTGATGATGCTTGCTATGCTTGTGGCCAAGATGCCAATATGAATTATGCTTATGGAGATGAACTTGCTATAGTTGCTTATGTTAAACATGAAATTATTGCTATTGCACCCACATATGATAGTCCTATTATCTTGTTGAATTCTCCCGACTATGCTATAGCGGAGAAGTTTGTGCTTATTAAGGATTATATTGATGGGTTGCCTTTTACCATTGGACATGAAGATTTTGATGAATATAATATGCATGTGCTTGCTGCTCTTACTTGCAATTATTATGATAGAGCAACTATATCTCCACCTCTCTATGTTCCAACACGATAGAATTGCAAGAAACTGTTTATACTATGCATTGGCCTTTACTTGGTGTGCATGAATTGTTCTTTTATGACATGCCGATGCATAGGAAGAGAGTTAGACTTCGTCATTTCTTGATATATGTTACTCTGTGCTCACTACTAAATTACAAATCATTGTTAATTAAAATTGGCTTTGATATACCTTGGGATCTGGGTGGATTCATTACTTGAGCACTATATGCCTAGCTTAATGGCTTTAAAGAAAGCGCTGCCAGGGACAAAACCCGGATGTTTTAGAGAGTCATTTATTTCTGTTGTGTGCTTTTATATAGTTTAAAAACAAAAAAAATAAAGAGGGGAACTGAGGGAGTCCTGGATTAGGGGGTGTCCGGATAGCCGAACTATCACCTTTGGCCGGACACCTGGACTATGAAGATACAAGATTGAAGACTTCGTCCCGTGTCCGGATGGGACTTTCTTTGGCGTGGAAGGCAAGCTTGGCGATATGGATGTGTAGATCTCCTACCATTGTAACCGACTCTGTGTAACCCTAACCCTCTTCGGTGCCTATATAAACCGAAGGGTTTTAGTCCGTAGGACGAACAACAATCATACCATAGGCTAGCTTCTACGGTTTAGCCTCTCTGATCTCGTGGTAGATCTACTCTTGTACTACCCATATCATCAATATTAATCAAGCAGGAGTAGGGTTTTACCTCCATCGAGAGGTCCCGAACCTGGGTAAAAACATCGTGTCCCTTGTCTCCTATTACCATCCGCCTAGACGCACAGTTCGGGACCCCCTACCCGAGATCCGCCGGTTTTGACACCGACGTTGGTGCTTTCATTGAGAGTTCCTCTGTGTCGTCATCTTTAGGTCCGATGGATCCTCAGATCATCAACAACGATGCGGTCCAGGGTGAGACTTTTCTCCCCAGACAGATCTTCGTATTCGGCGGCTTTGCACTGCGGGCCAATTCGCTTGGCCATCTGGAGCAGATTGAAAGCTACACACCTGGCCATCAGGTCGGATTTGGAAGTTTGAACTATATGGCTGACATTCGCGGAGACTTGATCTTCGACGGGTTCGAGCCACAGCCAAGCGCGCCACACTGTCACGATGGGCAGGATCTAGCTCTACCGCCGGACAGTGCCCTGGAGGCCGCACAAGTGTCCGCTCCGACCCTTAGCTCGGAGCTAACTGCGCCGATCGAGGACGGGTGGCTGGACGCCGCGGCTGCTATATCTACGGCGATTGAGCCGAACACCAACCGTGTCCTTTGCGAAGCTCATGACTCCATGGTGCCAGACTCCTCTCCGGACTCCGAACCTTCCGCGCCCCTGCCTATCGAATCCGATTGGGCGCCGATCATGGAGTTCACTACCGCAGACATCTTTCAGCACTCGCCCTTTAGCGACATCCTGAATTCGCTAAAGTCTCTCTCTTTATCAGGAGAGCCCTGGCCGGATTATGGCCAGGAAGGTTGGGATGCGGATGACAAAGAAATTCAAAGCCCACCCACCACCCACTTCGTAGCCACCGTCAATGATTTAACCGACATGCTCAACTTCGACTCCGAAGACATCGATGGTATGGACGACGATGCAGGAGACGACCAAGAACCAGCGCCTACAGGGCACTGGAAGGCCACCTGATCATATGACATATACATGGTGGACATCCCAAAAGATGGGAATGGCGATGGACCAACGGAGGATCACCCCTCCAAGAAACAGCCTAAGCCCGGCGTCAGCGGCGCCGCTCTAAATCCCGCCACAGCAAAAACGGTGATTCCGGCACGGGAGACAATAACACCTCGGAAAGTGCCGAAGACAACCCCCTCCAGCAGGATTCAGCGCAGGAGGATGGAGAAGCCAGCCCTCATGAGAGAGCGGCAGATAGAGAGGTAGAGGACGATAATTACATGCCTCCCTCCGAAGACGAGGCAAGCCTCGACGACGACGAATTTGTCGTGCCTGAGGATCCCGTCGAACAGGAGCGTTTCAAACGTAGGCTTATGGCCACGGCAAGCAGCCTCAAGAAAAAGCAGCAACAGCTTAGAGCTGACCAAGACTTGCTAGCTGACAGATGGACTGAAGTCCTTGCGGCCGAAGAGTATGAACTCGAATGCCCCTCCAAGAGCTACCCAAAACACAGGCTGCTACCCCGATTAGAGGAGGAAGCACCCAAACCTACATCACCAGCGCATGATGCGGCCGACCGGCCACCTCGTGGCCGCGACAGAGAGGCCCCTCAGCCCTCCACTCAAGCCGCACCCCGGTGTCGCTCAAAAAGTACCAAGGCACGGGGAAATGTGCCAGACCTGCGAGATATATTGGAGGACAAGGCAAGGCAAACAAGATCGATCTACGGATCGCGTGGGCGCCTCACTACACGTGATGATAACCGTCATGCCGGATACAGCAAATCCGGCCGAGCCGAACACAGCAGACAAAGCTCATTTGAGCTACGTCGCGATATAGCCCAGTACAGGGGCGCCGCACACCCACTATGCTTCACAGATGAAGTAATGGATCATCAAGTCCCCGAGGGTTTCAAACCCGTAAACATCGAATCATACCATGGCATAACAGATCCTGCGGTATGGATCGAGGACTACCTCCTTCATATCCACATGGCCCGCGGTGATGATCTACACGCCATCAAGTACCTCCCACTCAAGCTTAAAGAACTAGCTCGGCATTGGCTTAACAACTTGCCAGCGGAGTCAATTGGTTGTTGGGAAGACCTAGAAGCCGCATTCCTCGACAACTTCTAGGGCACCTATGTGCGACCACCAGACGCCGATGACCTAAGCCACATAATTCAGCAGCCAGAGGAATCGGCCAGACAATTCTGGACACGGTTCCTAACCAAGAAAAATCAAATCGTCGACTGTCCGGATGCAGAGGCCCTTACAGCCTTCAAACATAACATCCGCGACGAGTGGCTTGCCCGGCACCTAGGACAGGAAAAGCCGAAATCCATGGCAGCCCTCACAACACTCATGACCCGCTTTTGCGCGGGAGAGCACAGCTGGCTAGCTCGTAGTAACAACATGACCAAGAGCCCTTGTAATTCGGATACCAAGGACAGCAATGGCAGGCCGCATTGCAACAAGCACAAGCGCTGCATTAACGGCGATAATCCTGAAGATACGGCAGTCAATGCCGGATTCAGAGTCTCTAAACCCGATCAGCGGAAAAAGCCATTCAAAAGAAATACTCCGGGCCCGTCCAACTTGGACCAAATACTCGACCGCTCGTGCCAGATACACGGCACCCCCGAAAAACCAGCCAACCACACCAACAGGGATTGTTGGGTGTTCAAGCAGGTAGGAAAGTTTTATGCCGAAAACAATGACAAGGGGCTGCATAGCAACAACGAGGAGGAGCCCCGGGCGCCGAACAATAGAGGACAGAAGGGCTTCCCCCTACAAGTGCGGACGGTGAACATGATATACGCAACCCACATACCCAAAAGGGAGCGGAAGCATGCACTAAGGGACGTATATGCAATGGAGCCAGTCGCCCCAAAGTTCAATCCGTGGTCCTCCTGCCTGATCACTTTTGATTGAAGGGACCACCCCACTAGCATCCGCCATGGCGGATTCACCGCATTGGTTCTAGACCCAATCGCTGATGGATTTCACCTCACTAGAGTCCTGATGGACGGCGGCAGCAGCCTGAACCTGCTTTATCAGGATACAGTGCGCAAAATGGGCATAGACCCCTCAAGGATTAAACCCACAAAGACGACCTTTAAAGGCATCATACCAGGTGTAGAGGCCAACTGTACAGGCTCAGTTACACTTGAAGTGGTCTTCGGATCCCCGGATAACTTCCGAAGCGAGGAGTTAATCTTCGACATAGTCCCGTTCCGCAGCGGCTATCATGCACTGCTCGGACGAACCGCATTTGCAAAGTTCAATGCGGTGCCGCACTACGCATACCTCAAGCTCAAGATGCCAGGCCCTCGAGGAGTCATTACGGTCAACGGAAACACTGAACGCTCTCTCCGAACGGAGGAGCATACGGCGGCCCTCGCGGCGGAAGTACAAAGCAGCCTCTCAAGGCAATCCTCGAGTTCGTCTATTAAACTCCCGAACACCATCAAGCGCGCCCGGAGTAACCTACAACAAGACCGCCCGGCATGTCCCGAGCATGCGTAGCAATGCGGCCCCAACCCCAGCCCTCGCGAAATTGCAAAACCAGTACTACGCGTACATAATTACGCTCTGGAAATACCATGGGCATAGGGGGAGGGGCACGACCACGGCAGGCCCAGAATGCGGCTCAACCGCACCATGGGCTACCGATTGTGTCATTCTTTTTTTTCTCTTACTTTCAGGACTCCCTTCTCAAGAAGCCCTGTCCGGCAGTAGAATCACCGAACACACGATGCAACAGCCAGGGAAGCAGAAAAAGCTACGTCGAGTGTCCAGGTGGTCTCTATAACGAGCAGTATACTTGTTTCACATATCATTCCGCAGCTCGCCCCTGGATGGGGACATGTCAAATAGTCCCGTCCATTGCTTATCGCACTATTTGTATCATTCTGCTTTTACTGCAGCCTTTTTAAATAAACAATACATAGCTTCTGCCTATTATTGCATTCCTTTTTTTTATCTATATATGTTCACTTATGACATGTTGCACCCGTACACTTTGGTACGGCAAAATACACCAGGGGCTTAAGTACCCCAAAATATGGTGTGATAAGTCCGAACACTTTCACAAGTTCGGCACCCCAAACTTATAGCATTATATGCATCGGCTCCGAATCATGTCTTGGGTCAATAGTTGGGTTTGCCCGGCTCCCATGTTTTGGTACCTTACGTTCCGTTATATCGACTAAGGTAGCGCTGGGAGAACCACTGCGATTGTGCCCCGATTGAGCTGGGTTAAGCACCTCAGTGGAGAAAGCTAAAACTGACCGTCATGATAGGGCGAGAGCCGGTCGCTATTCGAGAGGTTTTCGAGTCCGTAAAGACTTATGTTGCTTAGAGCGAGGAGTCGGCTTTGTCCGGCCCAGCGTGGATAGCGCCCCGAACTCGGTCTTCCGAATACCACGGGCTTCACCGAAATTTAAAATTATAGAATTCTATGGCTAAGTGAGAGTGTTAAAGCATTATAGTCCGGTTGCCTCGTTCGTTGCGTTGAGCGCCTCCCTCGATGGACCCAAGAATGGGAAAAAGAGCGCTTAAGTTTATCCCGAACACCCCAGCACTCGTGGCATGGGGGCAGAAGCCGACGACTTGCCATCTCTCAAATTTAATAAACGGCCGCACAGAAGGTAATATTTTAAATTCACAAGCGTTGCTTAGCGCATATGAACAAGTTTTCAGCGTACAGGATAACAAATGCGAGTTTACTCAAAAATTACATCTTTGGAGCATTCACCCGCTATAAGGCGGGCACCCTTCAGGACGCCCTCATAATACATCTCGGGCTTGCGATACTCCTTGCCCGGTGGTGGTCTGTTCGTCACAAGCTTCTCAGCGTCCATCTTGCCCCAGTGCACTTTAGCACGGGCAAGGGCCCTACGGGCACCTTCGATGCAGACGGAGCGCTTGACGACTTCAATCCATGGACAGGCGTCCACCAGCCACCTCACCAGCCCGAAGTAGCTCCCAGGCATGGCTTCCTTAGGCACAGCCAAACCATGAGGCCCTTAATGGCCTGTTCGGCCACCTTATGGAGCTCGACCAGCTGCTTCAGCTGGTCGCTCAAGGGCACCGGGTGAGCGGCCTCAGCATACTGAGACCAGAACACCTTCTCCGTCGAACTCCCCTCCTTGGCTCGGTAGAATGCGGCAGCATCGGACACACTGCAGGGCAGATCTGCGAATGCTCCTGGAGAGCTCCAGATTTGGGTAAGTAACAGATAATTCACTTTCACGTGCTTGCTTTGCATAAAGAATGCCTTACCCGCCGCTATCTTCTTCAATGCCTCAATTTCCTGGAGGGCTTTTTGGGCTTCGGCCTTAGCGTCTTTGGTGCTCTCAAGGGCCGAGGCGAGCTCAGACTCTCGAGTCTTTGAGTCATGCTCCAAACTCTCGTGTTTTTCCACGAGAGCCTGGAGCTCTTGCCGCACCTCCGCCACCCGCACCTCCTGCTTCTCTCGCTCGGTGCACTCCGCGGCCGCATTGCTTTCGGCCTTGGACACCGCTTCCTTCAGGGTCACCACCTCGTTCGTGGCCCCTGCAATACTCATGTTATTCCTGTCATTTTTGGCAACCACATCTTTTATATACTTCCATAAGGTATTACTTACCTTCCCTATCCTCGAGCTGTTTTTTGGCAAGGCCGAGCTTGTTCTCGGACCGCTCGAGGCTCTGCTTCAATGCATTGACCTCCGCAGTCAGTGCGGCATAGGTCAGCAGCGCAGCCTGCATTCCCATATTGACATACCTATGTTAGACTCCTGCGTACATCTTTTAGATCCTCAGTTTAGCTTTTCTTTCTGAACACCAAACTGAGCATCAGGGGCTACTGTCTATGTGGTAACATTTTTACATATCTTAAATACTTACCTCAAAGCCTGTTAGAAGGCTAGCACAGGCTTCAGTCAGCCCGCTTTTGGCGGACTGAACTTTCTGGATCACCACACTCATAACAGTGCGGTGCTCCTCGTTGATGGATGCGCCGTTAAGTGCCTCCAGCAAATTATCCGGTGCCTCCGGTTGGATGGAGGTCACCGGTGTCGCAGTCTTGCCCTTCTTACGAAGGGGCCACCTGTCGGACTCCGAAACCACTGAAGGTTCCGGTGCGGAGTCCGGCCCATGGCCGGACTTAGAGCCCTTTGGGGTTTTATCCCCCTTGCGCCTGGAGTACGGGAGGTTGCCTTGCGGCGCCTCCTGGACCACCTCCTCCTGGCTGGGCCCCTTTTGGGACCCCACCTCGGCGTCATCCACAGCGCGAGGAGAGGAGGCAGCCGGAAGCGAGGTGCTATTCACGTCCGACGAATCCAGGGAGCCGCTCGTCGAAGCGTCGAGCCCGTCCTTGGGTGGGCTGTAGGGTTATATTTGGCGTGAGGAGATTCTGTGCGACAAATGAAAGCCACGAGTTGTTGTGGTATCCGGACACTTACGATTTTGCCAGGGGCTTAGCCCTTGGTGGCCGCTCCTCCTCACCGTCGTCGGCGTTGGTGGAGTAGTCCAGAGGGAGGGTCCTTCCCTTCTTGGACCCTCCGGCCTCCCCAGTTGGGGCGGCCTTCCTTTTCGGGGAGAGGCCTCTTTTTCCTCCTCCTCGTCTTTGCGGGAGGAGTCCGCCTTGGAGTCATCGGACGATGAGTCCGACAACACATGGCGCCGGGAACTCCTTCAAGTTCCCGTGGCCTTCTTCTTGGCCTTCTTCTCCGGCACCACGTGAGGTGCCGGAACCAGCAGCCCTGTCAATCGGGCGTCCGCTGGGTCTTCTGGCAAGGGAGCCGAACAGTCAATCTGCCCGGACGTCTTCTGCCAGTCCTGTCAAAGGCAAGGGAGTTTAGATCCCGTATAGAGTCGAACTATGGAAAACAAGGGTCCCGTAAAGGGTAAAGTAGCTTACCTCGCTGGCTTCACCCTGCGAGCTAAATCTGCGATCTTCGGTAGCGGATGTGGGAGCCTCGGCGCCCTTGAACAGCACCTTCCAGGCATCTTCGTATGTAGTGTCGACGAGCCTGCTCAAGGTATAGTGCTGTGCCGGATCAAACTCCCACAAGCTGAAGGCCCGTTGTTGGCACGGGAGGATCCGGCGGATGAGCATGACCTAGACTACGTTGACAAGCTTGAGCTTCTTGTTCACCAGGGTTTGGACGCAAGTTTGAAGTCCGGTCAGCTCTTCCGAATTACCCCATGTCAAGCCCGTCTCTTTCCAGGAGGTGAGCCGTGTAGGGAAGCCAGATCAGAATTCGGGGGCCGCGGCCCATTTAGGGTCGCGCGGCTCGGTGATGTAGAACCACCCCGATTGCCACCCCTTTATGGTCTCCACGAAGGAGCCCTCGAGCCATAGGACGTTGGCCATCTTGCCCACCATGGCACCTTTGCACTCTGCTTAACGGCCGCCCACTACCTTTGGCTTGACATTGAAGGTCTTCGGCCATAAGCTGAAGTGGGGCTGGATGCAGAGGAAGGCCTCGCACATGACGATGAACACCGAGATGTTGAGGATGAAATTCGGGGCCAGATCGTGGAAATCCAGGCCGTAGTAGAACATGAGCCCCCGGACAAATGGGTGAAGTGTAAAACCTAGTCCATGGAGGAAGTGGGTGAGGAACACCACCCTCTCATGGGGCCTGGGGGTGGGGATGAGCTGCCCCTTGTCGGGGAGCCGATGCGCGATGTCGTTGGACAAGTATGCGGCCTTCCGCATCTTTTTGATGTGCCCCTCCGTGACGGAGGAGGCCATCCACTTGCCTCCCGCTCCGGACATGGCTGTAGAAGGTTGAGGTGGGATGTGCGGACTTGGGCGCTGGAGCTCGAGTGCGCGGAAATGGATGAGCAAAGGAGGAACAAGGCGTAGGTAAAATGGTGGATCCTTATACCCTTATATGGGGAGACGAAGCTATGCGTCCCCACCAGCCTGGTAAAACTCGCTTATCTCCCAAGCACCGTAATCAATGGCGCGGTTGGGTTACCCATTCCCGTATTGATGAGAATCCCGAAATAAGGGGACACGATCTCTGCTTTGACAAGACGTGCCAAGGAAAGCACCTCGCTAAACGCGCTGAGGTGGGACAGTAAAAATGATTCGAATAAAGGCTTGGCCGTGGTGTGATGTTACGCCACGGAATATGTCAGCAAATTGAATTTGTGTAAAAATTATTCTCTCTATGGTGGTATGTGGAATTTATTTTGCAGAGCCGGACACTATCCTTGTGTTCAAAATCTTCTATGAAGTATTCAGAGGAGGAACCCGCCTTGCAATGCCGAAGACAATATGTGCGCCAGACTCGTCGTCATTGAAGCTTGGTTCAGGGGCTACTGAGGTAGTCCTAGATTAGGGGGTGTCCGGATTACCGAACTATCACCTTTGGTCGGACTCCTGGACTATGAAGATACAAGATTGAAGACTTCGTCCCGTGTCCGGATGGGACTTTCCTTGGCGTGGAAGGCAAGCTTGGCGATACGGATGTGTAGATCTCCTACCATTGTAACCGACTCTATGTAACCCTAACCCTCTTCGGTGCCTATATAAACCGAAGAGTTTTAGTCCGTAGGACGAACAACAATCATACCATAGGCTAGCTTCTAGGGTTTAGCCTCTCTAATCTCGTGGTAGATCTACTCTTGTACTACCCATATCATCAATATTAATCAAGCAGGAGTAGGGTTTTACCTCCATCGAGAGGGCCCGAACCCAGGTAAAAACATCGTGTCCCTTGTCTCATGTTACCATCCGCCTAGACGCATAGTTCGGGACCCCCTACGCGAGATCCGCCGGTTTTGACACCGACAGGAACCCAAAAACTTTTCAAAAAGGAAAGTGTAAGTGAGAGAGACAAGCATTGTTTAAGTGGGAGAGCTCCTTGAACTTTGTTCATGCTCACGAAAACTTTGTGAATCTTGATTACAGAAACTTTTCATCAAAAATAATTATCCCCTTTTACAATTCCATTGTATTATAAAAATAATGTGCCAAGGTTTGCCTTTTGGTTTGTTTACAACGCTTGTTGGTTTGTACGGTGTAGGACAGAAACTTTGGTGTATCATTTACTTCATGCCCTGCCAATCAGTCCTCCACCTGAAGGTGCTCGTTGTCTGTACCAAGAACCTGAACTCACTGCTCATTACATGCAAGTGCTAATGAAGCCTCTGAAGCTCGGTCAAGCTCCAAGGACCAAACTCCTCGTGAAGGAATTGCTATATGTGCCAAGAACAGTCTTTCGCATTCTGACGAAGACTTTGAGTCCTATCAAAGGTCACAATTCATCTGATGAGGAAATTGTTGGCATCATGAAGAATCTGCTATTCAACATCATGCATGGCATCCCTGTCAATTATCATGATTTCTTCATGAGGACTCTAGCAAATGTTGCACTTTCTCTGTTTGAGCTGAAGCCTTATGCTCCTTGGATTATGAGATTCCTCAAAACAAGGTCTTCACTCAACTACAAAGCTGATTTTCAGAATCACCTCAGCTACTTGCCACCGATTGAATTCCTCAAGCGGAAATATTCCTCAGCTGATGAGAAGGGCAAGGCACCAGCTGTTATTCATGAAGGCATTCGTCCGTTGGATGGTCAGTTTCGCAAAGCTGCATCTTATTCCAGCAATGATGACTCTGCCACTCATGATTCTGCTGCCAATACATCCAAGCCAAATCCTCAAGCCACTGCTCCTCGTGTGATGACTGATCATGAGCTGCTTCTTAGTCTTCACCAGAAGGTGGATCGAAACCACAAATGTGTTAAGCGTCAGTTTGGTTCTATTCTTCACAACATGACTACTACACATAATGCAGTGAAGAAAAACCATTACTACCTCCATGAAGTCTTCGATCGCACCTGGGCTATTCTGTCACATCTCTATGGTGAAGAAGATCTGAAGCAAATGGGCTTCAAGGAAGATTTTGACTGGTCTGCTCCTCCACCGAAGAAATACAAGAAGGTCAAGGTTCCTTCCTTGGTAGCCAGTTTATATTCTTCATAACGCGACACGGACGAGTATGAATACTTGGAGGACACTGCGGGAGGCCCTACAATGACACACGACCCCAACAATGCTGGCGCTCCTCCATCATCATGATATTCTTCAGGGGCGTTAGTCCTCATTTTCAACCCTTTTGGTCATTCGGTGACAAAGGCAGAAAATTTGAGTTAGTCTTCAAGCGGGTCTATCTTATATGGGCGGTTGTGCTAAGTTACAACTCTCGTTTTTTTGATGACTTTGTTGGATTGAGTTGTGAACTTAAACTCTATGGTGACCTAACACTTTTGCTGAGTTCTTCTGCATGCTTATTCCTCATTAATGTCAATGCAAGCATGCTGAATTACATCAGTCACCATATTTCATCATGCATTTCAAATTCTTCATATTATATGTCAAATGCGTGTATGAATTACAAGATATAGGGGGAGATCTCCATGATTATCACTACAAAAAAAGACACATCCGTGAAATTTTGGGCCGAATGAAAAAAATTTCTGTCATACATACGACACTTCTATGACGATAATTGTGACAAAACCCGGTATCGTCATAGAAGTGGTGGGCTCCTACTTCTATGACAAAAAATCATGACAGAAAATGGGCTTTTCATCCTGGGCGGGCCGGAGGCGCAGCTGCATGACATTCTTTGGGCCGTCCATGACGAAAAAACTGTGGTAGAAGCGAGGGGGAGGAAAATTTCGGGGAGTTGCTGGTTACGGTGGGAGGTCGGGGGCCGAGCGATGCGTGTTTCTCTCGTACACGTACGCGCGTGTGTGCGAGGCGTTGGCTCTAACTGAACCCGAACGAGGCGTTGGGCTCTAACTGAACCCAAGCAATTGCACTGCAGGCTACGCGTTACTGAACCCGAGCGATTGATCGATGGATGTTAACTGAACCTGATCGAGTGATTCCTTCGCTACTGCTGCTAACTGAAGCCGATCGATTGGATGAACAGTGAGCATTGCGGGGGGGGGGGGGGGGTGTGGTTGGATGAACAGTGAGCGATGGCGTTGCCTCTAGATGAACAGGACCCCGTGGTGTGGAGGGCTAGATGAACAATAAATGGTGGAGGGTGCCCGTGGAGGTGTGGTTGAACATGATCCCGTGGTGTGGAGGGTTGGATGAACAGTAGACGATGGAGGGGTGGTTGAACAGTAGCCGGTGGAGTAGCGCGCGGTGGAGGCTGGATGAACAGGAGCCTGTGGAGGCTGGAGGAGGTCGACGGTGGAGATGAACAGTATCCTGTGGAGTCCCGTTTTGCGGTACGCCACACCCCTCCCGATGAATAGGACCCCCGTTTCGACCGTAGCACTCCAACACAAGTCCGTTTCGTCCGTTTTGCGGTACGCCCCACCCCTCCCGGTGAACAGGAACCTCGTTTCGACCGTAGCGCTCCAACACAAGTCCGTTTTGTCCGTTTTGCGGTACGCCACACCCCTCCCGATCAACAGGACCCCCGTTTCGTCCGTAGCACTCCAACACAAGTCCGTTTCGTCCGTTTTGCGGTAAGCCACACCCCTCCCGATCAACTGGACCCCCGTTTCGAACGTAGGAGGTCCGTTTCCTCCGTTTTGCGGTATGCCACACCCCTCCCGATCAACAGGACCCCATTCCGAACGTAGGAGGTCTGTTTCCTCTGTTTTGAGTTACGCCAGGCCTCGTTTCCATCGCCTGTTCCATCCAAGCCCTCCCGATGAACACGACCATGCATTTCGTTCCGACCCAGCCGGTTAGCTCCCCACGAACACGACGACGATGTTGTTTCTCCGTTCCGACCCAGCCATGTACATGAGACCTGGCCGTACGTATGCGCGAGTAGGCGTTCAAGACCCTTCTCGTATGTACATATGTGGCTGTATTTTCTTTCTTGCACCCTGGCCGTTGTATGTACGTGTACACGCTATGTGTGCGCCTCTACTACGACACGTGCGCGCCTCTACAACGACAAGTATGTACGTACACGTTCGTGACCAGAATGACAATGCTACGTATGCTTCGACCAGGTGGGTCCCGACTGTCAGGCACTTCCTTGTGTGCGAAAATGTAACTGGTGGGTCCCAGCAGTTAGAGGGGCGAATCGTTTTTTTTGCCCGGACGCACTTCCTTTGCGTGCGAAGATGTAGATGGTGGGTCCCAATAGTCAGGGGGGCGAATCGTTCCCGGACACACTTCCTTGCGTGCGAAGATGTAGCTGGTGGGTCCCAGCAGTCAGGGGGGCGAATCGTTTTTTTGCCCGGACGCACTTCCTTGCATGTGAAGATGTAGCTAGTGGGTCCCAGCAGTCAGGGGGAAACATTTTTTTCGCGAAATACGGTGGCCCGTCTGGTGGGTCCCCGCTGTTAGGTGGAGGAATCATTATTTTGCGCGTAATAAGGAGGCACTTCCTTGTTGCAGCCGTGGACCCAGCTGTCAGCCTCTCCACGTACAGTCCACATCCGATGGAAGTCGTTCCTTGACCACGTTGACCACGCCGCGCCGAGAGCACCACGGTGGTGGACGACGGTGAGGCCTAGGAAGGGGACGACTCGAAGTCGGGGAAGACGCAACAGTGGATGCCCAGGCGAAGAGGAGTACGAGGGTTCACTTGTTCGGCTGCGGTGTGAGGCTACTGTCGCTGCAGAATAACAGGGGGTGTGGGTGAGTAGAGGGATGGCCTGGCCAGCGGTGGGAGTAGTAGGGGGTGGTGAGGCCTCCGCGGCATCACAGCCGACCACGGGAGGCAGGAGCATGCGGCACGACCAGCGCTGGTTTGGGCGACTGGAGCAAGAAGACCAGAGGTTGAAGAAGCACTATGACCGTTGGATGACCATCGTACGGTAACAGGAGCTAGAATCGTTCATATTGACTAAGTTGACAAACCCTCCGTCCCCGTCAACTTGGTAGGCCCACAAGTCAGCCTCCCAGTATGTTGGGTTCCAGCTGGCAGGGAGAGTATTCATTTTTTTGTGCGTAATAAGGAGGCACTTCCTTGCGTGCGAAGATAGCTGGTGGGTCCGACAAGTTAGCGTGGGGCACGTTTTTTTCGCGAAATACAGAGGCCCTTCTAGTGGGTCCCAGATAGCTGGTGGAGGAATCATTATTTTGCGCGTAATAAGGAGGCATTTCCTTGTGTGCGGCGGTGGACCTAGCTGTCAGCCTCTCCACGCACAGTCTACTTCCGATGGTGTCGTTCATTGATCACGTTGACCACGCCGCGCCGAGCGCATCCAAGGTGGTGGATGACGGCGAGGCCCTAGACAGCAATGAGCTGTAGATGGGAAGACTCGGGAGTAGAGTCGCAGACGAAGAGGTGTACAAGGGTTAACTGGTTCTAGTGCGGTGTGGTTCGGCAGTCGGTGGAGAAGAACAGGAGGTGTGGAGGGGTGGAGGGATGGCCTGGCCAACGCTGGAGTAGCACTTCATAGCGAAGCGTGCTAAGCAGAGCTGCTAGCAGCAGGAGGCGGGAGGTGGTCCCGGTGGCGCTGGAGGAAGAAGACGAGAGATTGAAGATGGATGCCGGTCGTTGGATGTAAATCCAACGGCTAGCATGTCAGAATCATTTGTTGACTAAATTGACAACGACTTGCATTGGCTTCGACGTATTGGCCCACATTTCAGCCTCCAAAAATGTGGCACGTATTCAACCCATTTTTTCAGAATTTACAGTCCTTTTTTTGCGCAGTAGAATTTACAGTCAATTTGATCTTTTTTTTGAATTACAGCCATTAGTTGGGCTGGGTGAACAAATAATGTAGCATCCATGCGGCCCATTTATTTTATTTCCTAAAAAATTACAGGCCATTTGCACTTTCTCGAAATACATGATTTTGCCAGGCTGATTCTAATTATAATGTTGGGTTGGGCCAGCAATGTTATCAAAAAATAAAAAGGGGCTAAGCATTTTGTTATAAATATATTTAAATAATAAGTGATATTATTACATTCGTCCTTAAATCTTACCAAGCTTTTGTACACAATCACTAGGATTTTCGTGCCAAAACAATCCAAGATTTTATTTGTTAAGAAATTATTTTTATAAGTTAATAAGATGTGGGATATTGTTTTCTTACATATGTAAGTATCTGTTAAATATATGATGACAATAAAAGTAATATATAATAACATATAAAATAATTTAAATATATATAATATAGTTAGAAGGGAAACATAAGTTGGACCTGGCATTCCTATTCTTATATAGAAAAATAGAACAAACCTCTGCGTTTTCTTCAAAAAATACATAAATTGGGCTGCCAAAAATAAAACCTCGGATGGGAGGTCCATAGGCCGGTCGATACATGACGGCCCTAAGAAAATACAAACAGGCCCTCCCATCCGAGGTCGTGGGCTGTGCATGTTAAAAATGAAAGCCTAGACGGGGCAGCCCAAAACCACGTCCAACACTTGCCAAAACTTCGTCCCTCATTTTCTCTGTGTTTCGCACACTCGACATTGTGTGGGCATTTTGAATGTGCATCATATGAAGATGTGCTATGCATGAATGTTGATCAGCATGATGTTAACTAGCTAGTAGTTCCATTTTCAACCATGAATAAAGCTTCCAACATGATGTTAACCCTGTTTGAAAAGGCCATGTTAATGTAAATGCCGTGCCTCTAAAAGTTACAGTTTCTTATCTGAAACTGAACTTGCAGTTTCTTATCTAAAACTGAAACTTGCAGTTTCTTCTCTGAGAATCACAGTGTCTGCACTTTTATACTCCTATGAAACTACATTTTTTTAAGTGCTAAAAAGAGATCTCTAGAATTCAAAAAATTCTTCATATGCTCAATACTGCAAATCTTAAATTCAAAAGACATTCATATCTAAAATTACTCTCAAAATACACAACACAAAACACAATTCACAACCTGCAAATACTGACAACCCTAAGCTCCTCCTGACAATTCACAACCTGCCCGACTATTGGGCTGGGGGGCAGCCCCCTCCTATTCATCGGCGGCAGACAGCCGCCTCGTGAGACGATGTGAACGGTGAGGGAGACGATGGAGGGGAAGCATCATCGGGCCAACTGCTTTTCTGCTCTTGTAGTTGGGTTCGGTCGACGAAGACTCCACTGGCTCGCTCTGGCAGGACACCCTCACAAACGGCACCCTGTAGATGCTCGATCCTTCAATCTCTGGTGGATGCTCCATCTGGGATCGATACTCCCACCACCGCTCCCTGACGATCGGATTCGGTGAATCTGTTTGCTCCATGGCACAGAGGAGCAGATCTATGTACTCCGGCGCGACTCCCTCCGGGAGTATTGCCGCCTTTTCGCTTTGTTGTAGATATTTGGCCATGGATGTCGCCATCGCCGCTAGTTGGTCCTTGTTGTCAAACCAAGACTGTATCTCCAACATCCTAGCTAGCTTCACAGGGTCGCTATCTGCGATCCTCACGTATTGGTTGTACTCCATCGATCTACTTCTCCACAGCACCTTCACTCGCCGACGGTGGTTTTTGAATGGCAAAGGAGAGGAGTAGCGCTGGTTTTAGATTAGAACGGGAGAGGAGCGACGCTGGTTTTGGACTGGAACAGGAGAGGAGGGGCGGTGGTTTTGAAATGGAAGAGGAGAGGAGTGGCACTGGATTTAGATTGGAATAGGAGAGGAGTGGCGGTGGTTTAAGAGGAGAAGAGCAGAAGAGCGGCGCTGGTCTTGGAAGTATTTTTTTGTTGTTTTGCGTATTTTGGGTCAAAGTTTGACCATGTACTGTATTTCACAAGCAAAATGTGAATGCATGTCACCAAAAATTGTATCGTTTGGTTCGTATCTGAATGTACTTTGAAATTATATTATTTTTGCAACGTATAACATATATTTTATGTGCGAAAATCATGGTCAATTATGACCCAGAATAAAAGGGAGACTAGTTAATGTGGGGTCGCTTTCTTAATTGAAGGGTAAATTGATTTTGATTTTGATCCAGTCACAGCGCGCCGGCCCTCTCGCCCAATCCTAAATCGCTGCCGCACGCTCCTCTCCCTCTTCTCCATTGCAAAACCACCTCCTCTCCTCTCCATCATCTCCATTCCAAAACCACCGTCTCGCCTCTCCCTCTTCTGATCTTCTCCATTGCAAAACCACCTCCTCTCCTCTCCATCATCTCCATTCCAAAACCACCTCCTCTCCTCTCCATCATCTCCATTCCAAAACCACCGTCTCGCCTCTCCCTCTTCTGATCTTCTCCATTGCAAAACCACCTCCTCTCCTCTCCATCATCTCCATTCCAAAACCACCATCTCGCCTCTCCCTCTTCTCTATTGCAAGACCACTGTCTCTCCTCCCAGCTTCCAAAGCTAGCACCGGACCACTCAGAAGGACATCTATGGAGAGGATGCAACAGTGAATCAGGCAGATCACCGGCAGTGACCAGGCAAAGTTAGCCAGGTTGAAGGAGATCCTTAGTTGGTTTGACAATGAGTGGGAGATTTCAAGGATGGGGCGGGCCATGTGGCAATGTATGCGAAAGAGCGAGACGGCGGCGATGTACATGTACTCCTCGGCGACAGTCACGCCGCAGTCCTCCGAGTTCATCGAGTATCTCCTATGGGCGATGGATCAGACAGATTTGCCCGAGGCGACAGTCAGGCGGAGGTGGTGGGCGTACAGGTTGAAGGTCGAGCACCCAGAGGATAACGAATCGATCGAGTATGGTGTGCCGTTCGTGAGGGTGCAGAGCCAGCCGGAGCCACAAGAGTATTCGTTCTCCCACCGCAAGAGGAGGCTGGATGGCGCGACGTCGCTTCCCTGCCGTTCTCCATGGTTCCCTCGATGCTCGCCTCGTTTCAACAGCGGCGGTAGGGTTTAAGGTAAGCTTCGCACTAACCTAATCTTTCACCTGCTCATGCTTACAATCAGTGTGAAAGCTAATGAAAATCATGCTTACAATCAGTCTCCGAATACTACGCCAATCACCCTAAAATAGCTTTGTACCTTTGGGTCAAAGTTGTGACACAGTGTACAAATAAAGAAAAATAGATTGGTGCTTCTTTCAGAAAAGAGTACTCCCTAGAAAACTGCCAATATAAGCTACTAGTATTTGGTTAGAGGATTTGCTGCTGAGAAAGATCCATCCGCAGAGAGCGCCACACATTCCACTGGTCGTGGTGGATGCCAATGCGTGCATGTAGCATGGTTGGTGTCGGTAATTTTTACTTGGCACACCTCGCACTCTGCATATATGCCGGTTCCATACGTACATTTGTGCAGTTCCACCAAAATGCAGCTGAATAACCCTGTTTGCATAGATAATGAAAAAGCATGATCACATTATAGTGGCACTAGTTGATGAAAGACACAAAATAAATAGAAGAAAATATTGCGATAGTATCATAGTATGCCATGCTGCGAGGGCGAGATGGGCCCTGCGACGCCTCATACGGTACGCCTCATACTGGACATCGTCCCAAGTCTCCCAGATACACCTTCTGCCAGTGATGAACATCAACGTACAAGGGTAGTACAAGGAGGCACCTTGAGACATTCAAATCTCTATTTTTGTACACTCAACTAAAATTAAGCACCCCAGTTTGCAGAAACGCTTAAACATTAACAATGGGACTAGTTGATGAAACATACTTTAACAAAGAGAAGCACTTTCTTTATCTACATTGGAAATGAAATGATAGAGATGACACTCGCTCTATTTTAACTATATTATTACTTCATTTTATCAGTGACACTAGGGTTGAGCAGGTGGGAAACGAGGTGTACCGTGCGTCGCAAGGATGGAGGCCGGGGGTGCTTAGACTGGGATGCTGAAGCTGGCTCTTTCAGTCACCAACATGGATGATTCAATTCATGGGACCTTTTGGTGCAGTTTACCTAAAATGAAGCAATGTCCCGTGAGCTAGCAGCTTCTTCTTCAAAAAAATTTAAGAAGAGGGATCCAGCCCCGGTTCCATTTCCATCAGAAAACAAAACCCACAGAGCTTCTTCTTCATTAGTTGCAATAATTGAGCAACATCAAGGTTGGTTGTGAAGCTCCTGGAATTCTCAACTATAATTTGGATATCATTTGTGCAGTTCAACTATCGAGCGTGAAATGTATATCTTTGTTTGCACAAAAAAGGTGGAAAGGAGGGTGACTAACAAGTGATGAAACATGCATCAAATGAAAAGAAGCATGTTCCTTATCTGAATGGCAATCCTACAAGGACATTAGCAATTTCTAGAGCAGTGGCATTGCTAGATATTAGTGTGGGCATTAGGATTAACTATAACAACCGTTAAATACAACATTACTTTGGGCACGGGAGAGTAGGTGGACCAGGACAGTTGCATTTCTAACAAAAAGAACCAACTTATCTTAATGGGAAATTTTAGCAGGACATGTAAAGAAGTGCCATTGATTCATATTACTGGAGGCATTACATTGAAAACAACATTGGTTTAACGTGTCCTTACTTTTAACAGTGCGACTGCTACATTTTACCAGTGGCATTACATAGGAGTGGCTCGGGGCAACAAACATCAGAACAGGATATCTGGGTTGGTCCCATTTTTGTTCGGTATAGCCACCTTATACTGTGTGAGGCTAGCAAATCTAGTGCTGGACTTACTCTGTTGACTTGTCCCCCAGTCCCCACTTTCTTTCCTTTTTCAACCAATAGATCGGGTCTATATTGAGTTTGTACTGCTTTTCCCTTTATTTCCCTATTAGACCTAGAGACCAGTTGGATAGCCAGTCTCTGCTACTTTTCGCCCCAATTATTTCCTCTTTTGACCAAGTCCTAGATTCAGGTAACAAATCCTCCCCCACCCCCACCCCCTTTCTTCCTTGTTTGAACCAAGTAGTACTAGATTCGAGTGCATGAACTAGTTTTACCTCTTAAACGTAAAAAAATTAGGTGGTTTTCGAACAGCCGATCGATCCTATCTATGAGGGGGCCTGAGAAATAGTAAAATATACAAATGCGGCGACGTGAGGAGCTCGGGAAGTAGAGCAAGGCCAGTTTTGAAGGAAGTTATACCTGATGGTCGTCGGGATTTCGCTAGGTGGGTGGCGGGAGGCCGGATCTGCCCACAATACGACGGCGAGGAAGAAGGGGTCGGAGGCCCTCCCTCGCCAGCGGTGCTTGGGAGAGAACGGCAAGGCAGGCTGATCGGGACGCGCCCAGCAGTGGGTAAGAGCTGTCATCAAGGATGACCGCGTGAACGTTGCACCTTCTCACCTTCCCCGACGGAGAGGATCCGGCTGGATCTGTGACCAGTGGTGAGCAGAGAGAGAGAGAGTGTGTGTGTGGCCACCGCTGTCGTGTTTAGATCTGGAGAGGCCGAGACAGTGTGAAGAGAGCAACACTAGCAAGCAAGCGCGGAGGCTCCTGCCTATATAGTGGAGTAGTACTAGTTTTCTTTTGTCTATCGGAGCCGGCTTGACCTCGTCAATGACTGTCGAGAAGTCTTCATGCACGTGGCCTGGAGGCGCAGTTGTCGTCATTTTGATCTGAAGCGCCGGATTATAACATATAACACGAAAAAATGCCACATGACAAGAAATCATAACATTAACCTCACTGCCCAAAGGAGACAACATGAATCCCGACGGACAAACTAGACGAGGAACAAAGCTCAAATTAAAGATAAACTCGTAGAGAAGGGGTCCGTCGATAGATGTCGCAATTAACATAGCCGACTTGACCTAGATGGCAGCCGAGTAGTCACTGTTCATGCATGTGCCCCCAATGACTAGCCCAACTCAGTTGTTGCTGTTTAACCCTCGCAGTGATCCGAAGCACATGACACCTAATTTTGCGAGATGACAAGAAACCTTTTTTTAGATTGCTCACCACAACTACAGCCATGTACAACACGGCCTGCTAGATATGTAGACGATAGCCAATCCAAGCGTGTCTGCTGGAGTCCGGTCACGTGCATGGACGAACTGATCTTTCATGTTTTGCAGGGATCGTCCAGGCACCAACGTAGTACAACACTTCTCTAGTACTATCGCTCGTCTCCCTCTTCTATTAAGTCACCCAACTTGCGGGGCCGGGGAGTGTGCCTATGGTCAGTTCTCAATTGCCGTCCCACATGTGTGTGCGAACGCAATATGACGTGCATTCCATTCGAAGAGCAGCGTGCCAGACCGACCGACCGTCTGGGGTGCGACGCGAACGCGACCGACATGCTGTATACTCCATACATGTGTACCGCCGTTTTCTAGACGCTTTGCTCCATGGCGCGGGCGCAATCCATGGATACAAAATTAGTATACTATATAGTATTTAAAATTCGAGGGCGGGGCTTTTCCTGCATGGTAGGCGACGGGGCAGTTCCGCCTAGTCGGTTCGACATAGACGCGAGAAGAAGAGGGATTAGGCTGCTGCAAATGTAGGGCTGTGTGATTTGACAACGAGTTACTGCTGGACAGGTGGGGCCCCGTGATTTGACTTGCCATTATCATTTTAACTGCGGCGCTACGACCGGCATGAGTCTCCCGATTCCTGACCACCTCCATACAGGTGCCTCTCCCAATGCTCCACCATGTAGTAGAGGCTGGCTCTTGCATGAGAGCCTCCACCTTTTCCTTGCCTCTCTTTCCTCCACATATGCAAAAATGCCATGTAAAGCGCACTATTGTACACACTTTTACTTGCTCCTACAGGTGCTAAGCTTGCCACATAGGCATAAAGTCTGATGTGGCAAGTTAATCAAGAAGAGAGAGACTAGTTTGGTGACCCAAGGAAGAAACGGTGCTAAGCGCGTGTACCTAGGTGAAAAGACAATTTTGAGTCTATAGCTAATTAAATGAAGCAAACTTAGCAACACCATTTCATTGGAAGAGGTCGCTCCTTGGCAAATGCAATAAATACTAGTACTCCATGTGTCCCATAATATAAGAACCTTTTTGACACTAGTGTCAAAAACGTTCTTATATTATGGGACGGAGTGTCGGTGTACTAAAGTAGGGGGGCACCTTAGTACCCCGAACTTGTGCACGGGCAGTCGTAGCACCCCGCGGCAAGGCTTGCCGGACACCCGCCAAGATCCTCCACGGCTACTTTGATGCCATTCAAGATCAAAGTACTCAAACCAAGGCCCCGGCAAGAGGAGCTTGCCGGGAAGGCCAACCAAGGTCCCGACGAGAGAAGCTGGCCGGGAAGAGAACAAAGGCCCCGGCAAGAGGAGCTTGCCGGGAAGACCGACCAAGGCATCTCCAGAAGGCTTGCCGTGGCGCCCCACGCGTCCCGGCAAGGCCCGACGGCCAGCAAGCTTGCCGGCACAACAAGAGAAGGTCCGCGGCAAGGCACTTGCCGCGCAAGACTGCCACCCAAACTCCAGCGCATCCGGCGATGTGTCATTACAGGGCCATCCCAAGGGCACGTGGCGAGGCACTACGCAGCCATGCGGGGCGAGGTGGCAAGCGGAGTTGACAGAGACGCCATCGTGGCAACCGGTGGCTCACTTGACGGTCGCTTCTCTGCACTGTTGGGGCGACCGGACGGGCATTAAATGCCCTTGTCCCCTGCCGTCAGAGTTAGGTAGGGGACACTGTTGGTCACTGTTACACCAACCTGCGTTTTTACCTCTCTACCCCCTTTTCTTACGCTGCCACCTGTTGGTGCCCCCTTCAGACTATAAAAGGGAGGCCCATGCGCACGTAGAAGGGGTTCGGAGGTTCGGAATTTTGGTTCCACAGTTTAGGGTTCGGTCCATCTTTTGGGACACAGGCAACGCCACCATACGCTCGGGTCCTCGAGCAAGATCAAATACGAACACAAAAGCAGCAGTAGGAGTTTTATCTCTCCGGAGAGCTCCGAAGCTGGGTAAAAATCGCCCCGTCTCCCCAGCGCGCGCCCGGACCTCGATCTGCTCTGCGCGCGGCCTCCGCCCCCTTGCCGGACTAGAAGGGCCCCCCCGTGCCCCATAGGTGCTCGTGGCCACAGAGAGATACGCCCCCGCATCTTTGGCGCGCCAGGTAGGGGTGCGTCGAGGTCGTGAGCATCTGATCTAGTCTCTACGCGCGCTGCATCAACGCCTTCATCAACATGCCACCGAAGAAGAAGCCTTCGGAGGTGGCCGCTCCGTCTGCATCGATACCGCCACCACCGCCGGAGCGAACGGGCGGTGGAGTGGACGCCGGCGGAGGAGCGGGCGCCGACGGTGGGACTCACGTCGTCACCAGATCCAAAAACAAGGCCCCGCAAGCGTCGGCGACCATGCAGACGCCGCACCCTTCCCAGGAGGTGCAAGGTCGACAACGCCCCGGTGCTCCTAGCACCGTGCTCGCGTTGGAACAAGGCCAAGCTGGTGGGTCGCGAGACGCTCGAGGTCAGCATGCACGCCTGCATGCTGGCGCGAGCGAGGTACGGTCGCCAGGGCTGGGTGTTGCACCTCCCAATCCAGTTGGGAGTCCGAGCACATCCCGCTCCTCGCGCCGCTCGTCGCCACCACCACCCAAGACAGCAGAGGAAGCGCTGGCCCGAGCCCAGCTGCTTCTAGACTACCCTCCGGCGCCGCACAAGATCGACGACTGGAGGATGGCCATATACAGCCTCATCGGCTTTGCCAACGGCGACAAGCCCCGGCAACCGAGCGCATCGAGGCCCCGGCAAGGCGCCCAGGCGCAAGCCGACGCCGACAAGGCCGCTGGGGGTGCCACCTCCGTGCACTCCCAGCCCCGAAGGCCAAGATCGCCGGCTCGTCGGACCAACCCCGACGGCGACTCCACCGCGTCGTCGGACCCGCGAACCCGACGCGATCAACGCCACGTTCTCCAAGAACGGCAGCACGAAGACGCTCGCACTCGCATCGAGCGCAGAAGGGAAACGCGACGTCAATTTGACCAGCGTGCCGGGCCCACTGTCGACGTGCATGCACTAGGGGAGCCAGGCGACTTGCCGTACGCGGCAGGTTGCCCTGCGTTCACCCGCGAGCTGCGGCAAGTCCAGTGGCCCAAAACCAAGAACTTCAAGCCATACGTGCCTGAGAAGTATGACGGCAGGATACATCCATCAGAGTTCCTCAGCATCTACACCATCGCGGTGCAGGCTGCTGGAGGGCGCGATGAGAAGATCCTCGCCAACTACTTCCCGCTGGTGCTCAAGCCCAATGTCAGATCTTGGCTCATGCACTTGCCGGACGGTTCCATCTCTTCATGGGCGGACCTGTGTCATCAGTTTGTCGGCGCCTTCACGGGTGGCCACAAGCCTCATGGCCAGGAGAGTGACCTCCACTTGCTCGTCCAGAAGGAGGGAGAACCCCTGCGCAAGTACATACAGAGATTCAGTCAAGTGCAGCGTAACATCCCAGACGTCCACCCCGCCGCACTTATCAGCGCGTTTCATCAGAACGTGCGTAACCGCAGGATGAGGGAGGAGATGGCGATGTGCAAGATCTGAGATGTCAGCGAGCTCTATGCTCTGGCCGACAAGTGTGCACGGGCTGAGGAGGGGAGGAAAATCCCCGGAGAGGTTGCAGGGGCAGAAGGATCTGACAGTGAGGATGCCGCCCCAGCAAGGAAGAACCGGAGGCGGAACAACAGGAAGAGAAAGACTAAGGATGTGCTAGCTGTTGAGCATTCCGGCAACAGAGGCGGCTCCGACAAGGCCAAGGCCGATGACTCCGGCGAGGCTGTGGTAGCCGCCGACAAGCAGGATGGCTCCGGCAAGCGATATTGCAAGATCCACCGCACCAAGGGCCACGATCTCCAAACCTGCAACAAAGTCGAAGAGATGGCGGAGCTACAGAAAGCCGAATACGAGCGCCGCGATAAGGAGAGAGCTCAGGGAGGTGGCGGAGGATCCGGCAAGAAGCTTCCCGCCCGGGGAGGACACCGCGGCAAGGCCAAGCCGCGGCAAGGAGATAGGCCTCCCCGCGGCCGCGACAGGGAAAAAGATGACGAAGATGAGGATGAGATGGAGGAAGATGAGACCGAAGACCAAGAGTTTCAGAAGGCGACAGAGGTGTTGTGCATCGACGGCGGCGCCTCTCTGCACGCCTCGCACCGCCAACTCAAGCAGTGGGTGCGAGAGGTGAACGCAGCGGAGCCGTCCGTCGAGGCGCGCAAGCCTCTGAAATGGTCCGGCACGCCCATCATCTTCGATGTTGAGGACCACCCTGATCGCACCACTGCGGTCGGGTGCTTGCCGATGTTGGTCTCACCGACAATCCGCAACCTCAAGGTCACGAAGATGTTGGTTGACGGCGGGGCCGGCCTGAACCTGATTTCCTCCGCAGTACTCAAGAAGCTCCAGATCCCCGACAGCGAGCTTGAAGAAACTGGTACCTTTCAAGGGATAAATCCGGGAAGGAGCAAGCCCAAGGGGAAGATCATGCTGCCAGTGACGTTTGGCAGCGAGCTGAACTTCAGGACAGAGAGGGTCACCTTTGATGTCGTTGATATCCCATTACCCTACAATGGGATACTCGGCCGACCCGCACTCGCCAAGTTCATGGCGGCCTCTCACTACGCATACAATGTGCTCAAGATGCCTGGCCCGATGAGTGTCATTTCCGTCCCAGGTGACAAGAGGGATGCACTCATCTGCGCCGACAAGATCTACCGGGAAGCAGCAGCGGCAGCAGAGCGCGAGCCACTTGCCGCTGAAGCTCCCCGGGGGAAGAAGAAACTCAAGTCCGGCAAGTACAGCTCTGATGCCCACTCCGGCACTCGTACCTCCCCGGAGTGCTGCGCTGCCGTCGAGGACGCACCATCGAGCTCCACCGGCAAGCTCAAAAAGGCGAAGGTAGCTTCTCCAGAGACCAAGAAGGTGGTCGCCAAGGAGGACTGCACTGGTGGTACCTTCACCATCAGTGCCACGCTCGATCCTAAATAGGAAAGCGCGCTCGTTGCTTTCCTGCGGGCGAATGTTGATGTGTTTGCGTGGCAACCATCTGACATCCCCGGTGTTCCCAGGGAAGTAATCGAGCACCACCTTGCCGTATGCCCTCACGCGCAGCCCGTCAAGCAAAGAGTCAGGAAGCAAGCGGTAGAGCGTCAAGAGTTCATAGCAGAGGAGATCAGGAAGTTGGAAGCAGTAGGATTGGTCCGAGGAGTACTTCATCCGACGTGGCTAGCCAATCCAGTAGTCATACGCAAGGCGAACGGGAAGTGGAGGCTTTGCATTGACTTCACTGACGTTAATAAAGCCTGTCACAAGGATCCATTCCCCTTGCCACGCATCGACCAGATTGTTGACTCCACAGCAGGATGTGATCTGCTTTCGTTCCTTGATGCATACTCAGGGTATCATCAGATCTTCATGGCAGAAGAGGATGAAGAGAAAACCGCATTCATCACTCCATGTGGCACGTACTGCTTAGTATGGATGCCTTTCGGACTGAAGAATGCCGGTTCAACATTCGCAAGAGTAGTCAGCCATGCTTTCGAGCCACAGTTGCACAGGAATGTAGAAGCTTACATGGATGACATAGTGGTCAAAAGCAAAGACAAAGAGACTCTGATCCAGGATTTGGATGAGACTTTTGCAAATCTGCGCAAGGTCAATCTCAAGTTGAACCCCGAGAAGTGCGTGTTCGGAGTCCCTTCCGGCAAGCTTCTCGGGTTCTTCGTGTCTCAGAGGGGGATTGAAGCTAATCCCGACAAGATCAAGGCCATTGAGCAAATTGAAGCACCAAAGCGAGTCAAGGACGTGCGAAAGCTTGCCGGCTGCATTGCCGCTCTCAGTAGATTCATTTCCAAGTCTGCTGAACGCGCCTTGCCATTTTTCAGAATCTTGAAAAAGGCAGGTCCCATGAAATGGACTCCGGAAGCGGGAGAAGTTGCTGCTGTACCTGGCGGCAACCAATCAAGTGGTTAGTGCTGCGTTGGTGGCGGAGAGGGAGGCAGACGATGAGCCAACAGCCGCGGCAAGTGAACCCAGCGACAAGCAGGGGGCTTCTTAGACAAGCTCTGGCCCGGCAAGTCCTGATCCGACGAGTACTGGCTCCGCCAAGGGTGGATCCGTATAGTTGCCGGAAGAAACACTGAAGAAAAAGGTGCAGCGCCCAGTTTACTTCGTCAGTTCCCTTTTACAGGGGGCCAGATCAAGATACTCTGGTGTGCAGAAGTTGCTTTTTGGCCTACTCATGGCCTCGAGAAAGCTGCGCCATTATTTTCAAGCACATGAGATCACGGTTGTCACTCGCTTTCCGCTGAAGAGGATACTGCAAAATCTGGAAGCAATAGGCAGGATCGTCGAGTGGGCACTGGAATTGTCAAGCTTTGGCCTCAAGTTCAAAAGCACCTCGACTATTCAGAGCCGGGCTTTGGCAGAATTTATAGCGGAATGGACGCCAACACCGGATGAAGAAACTCCGGAGAGGAGCGTCCCCGTTAAGGAAGTCAGCAAAGAATGGATCATGTACTTCGACGGTGCTTTCTCGCTGCAAGGCGCCGGTGCGGGCGTGCTACTCGTCGCCCCCACTGGAGAGCACCTCAATTATGTGGTCCAAATGCACTTTCCCAAGGAGCAGGTAACAAACAATACTGCAGAATATGAAGGCTTGCTTGCCGGACTCAGGATAGCGGCCGAGCTTGGGATTAAGAAACTTATTGTCAGGGGTGACTCACAGCTTGTCGTCCGCCAAGTCAACAAAGATTACCAAAGTCCGCTGATGGAAGCATACATTGATGAAGTGAGAAAGCTAGAGGAACATTTTGATGGCCTGCAAATGGCGCATATCCCGAGGGCTCAGAATGACATTGCAGATAACCTATCCAAATCTGCCGCACTCAAATTGCCTGTGGAACCAGGGACTTTTGTGCTCAAGCTGGCTCAACCATCTGTCACGCCATCAACTGGATAGAGTAAAAGGAGGAAATTGCCTGCTGGCGACCACTTTCCGGCAGGACTTCCAGAAGCCGCTGCCAAGAAGGTTCCCAGGCTCAACACAGAAAGAGTTGGGGAGCAGTCTCCTCCGACAAGCCCCAGGGCTCGCGTCATTGAGGCAGGCACTCCCGACAAGCTGTGTCCAGACACACTTGCCGGGGAACAGCGCGCTCCGACAGGGTCCCAGATCCTTGCCATCGGAGCGGATGTCCCCGCAGCAGCCTTTGCGCCTTTAGTCCTTGTTGTCGAGCCACAGGCTCCGACCTGGGCACAACCGATAGTCCATTTCCTTCAAACAGGAGAACTTCCCGAGGAGCAAGAAGAAGAAGAGAAAGTAGCCCGACAATCGAGTATGTACCAGTTTGTCGATGACATACTGTACAGAAGAAGATTCAACGGAGTGAAATTGAAGTGCATTTCCCGGGAAGAAGGACAAGAGCTGTTGGCGGAGATACATGGAGGCATATGTGGTCACCACATTGGCGCAAGAGCACTTGCCGGCAAGGCTTTCTGGCAAGGCTTCTTCTGGCCGACAGCCCTCTAGGATGCAACTGCACAAGCAACCAAGTGTGAAGCGTGCCAGTTCCATTCCAAACAGATTCATCAACCAGCTCAAGCTCTCCAAACAATCCCTTTGTCCTGGCCATTTTCGGTCTGGGGGCTCGACATCCTCGGCCCCTTCCCCCGAGCTGTCGGGGGCTTTGAGTACTTGTACGTTGTAGTCGACAATTTCACAAAGTGGCCTGAAGTGGAACCAGTGAGGAAGGTGACGGCACAGTCAGCAGTCAAGTTCTTCAGGTCGATTGTCTGCCGTTTCGGGATCCCTAACAGGATCATCACCGACAACGGCACACAGTTTACGAGCCACACCTTCATGCAGTACGTCCAAGATCTTGGTACCAAGATCTGCTTCGCTTCTGTTGCCCACCCGAGAAGCAACGGTCATGCGGAGAGGGCGAACGCTGAAGTACTGCGCGGGCTCAAGACCAGAACTTTCGACAGACTACACAAGTGCGGCAAGAATTGGATCGAGCAGTTGCCGGCAGTTCTTTGGTCGATCAGGACGACGCCAAATCGAGCCACCGGCCAGACGCCTTTCGCTCTTGTCTATGGAGCGGAAGCAGTTCTCCCCACGGAACTCATATACGGATCGCCACGAGTGCTCGCTTACGATGAGCTTGAGCAAGAGCAGCTGCGCCAAGAAGATGCACTGCTCCTCGAGGAGGATCGTCTTCAGGCTGCTGTGCGAGCTACTCGCTACCAGCAAGCTTTGTGCCGCTATCATAGCCGCAAAGTTAACGCCAGAAGCTTCGAGGAAGGCGACCTTGTTCTTCGGCGCGTTCAATCCGCCAAGAATTCAAACAAGTTGACGCCGAAGTGGGAAGGCCCTTATCGGGTGAAACGAGTCACCAGGCCTGGCGCTGTCCGCCTTGAGACCGAAGATGGCATTCCGGTGAGCAACTCCTGGAACATAGAACATCTTCGCAAGTTTTATCCGTAAGGCGCGGTTGCCGGACCCGTTCCGACAACCACCTTTTGTACAAGCCTTGCCGCTGTCGCATGTAACACTTTGTACAAAGCCGGGCGCAGCTCCCGTGCGTAAATAAAAGTCTATGTGCCCTGCACATCTTGTCAAATTCAATGCATTTCTATTTTCCTTGCATATATATCTGACACCTTGTGCAGCACTAGCCCCCGGTAAGCAATGAAGGGCCTCAAGGTCCCATGTCATTATTTTCTCTTCTTTCTCATCAAAGAGAACGTTCCTCCGCCCACAAGTTCACCCGGGGGGAAGGAGGAGAGAAGGAGGAGAGAAGATAAAAGTCTGGACTGCGCGTCGTTCAAAGGAAACTGGCCTTGCCGGGGAGAAGAAGACAAAAAGCTAAGTAGCCAAAGTTTGAGCTTAGTCATTTTTTCTCAAGTTATACCCCTTGAACGGCCGTTCCTTGTATGGAAAACCTGTGCGCGGAGGAACCAACTCGCGGTTCAGTTGCGCCCTGGATTCGTTTTCGAGTCCGCTCAATGGTCCAGGCGCGCCACAACTGGCCCGACAAGGTTTCTTGCCGGAGGCAGCACCGCCAGCGGGCCGCTGATGTCCCGCACTCAGCGAGCGTGCTTGTGCCGGCAAGGTCTCTCGAAGCGTAGGGGCAAAAGCATACAAGGAAACGCAACAAAGTAAAGGGAATAACATAGCGAGCAGTATTCAGAGTAGAGTTATATTACAAGAATGACTTATTGTGGCACTGATTAAGTTGTTCTCGTGACCAAAAAAACAGCAGCAAGAAAATAGGAGAAGAAGGGCGGCCTAATCCGCGCGCCCGCCGTCGACCCTCCTGACCTCGTTCACCTTGTCCACGATGGGCGCGACGATGGCCTTGAGTTCTTCAAGATCAGCGCCCTCCGGCAGCTTCTTGGTGACGCGGGAGAGGTCGATGCCCGGGTTGCGGAAGAGGACCTTCACCAACACCTTCTCCAAGACCCCGGCACAGATCGCGCGCGACTCGTCGGCCAGTTGCTTCGGGATCCTTTCCCGGAGCTGCCGGAGAGCTGTCACCACATCCTTGAAGAAGAGCGTGAGCTTGGCGCTGGGCTGGAGATTCTCCTCAGTGGAGTACCCGAAGCCCGTCAAATTCAGCTCCGCCAACTCCTCGTCGATGAGCGCGGCGATGCTGACGAGACCTTCCGTCCAGAGCTCCACCGTGGTCTTGAAGGTGTTCTGGGTCTCGGCGGCCCTCGCCAGCAGCTCCTCGTTGCCCTTGAGGTCTTTCCTCAGGATATCTTCTCGCTTCTTGGCGGCGTCCAGCGTATCCGTCAGGGTGGCCAATTTCAGCTCCAGATCAGCGCTCGAATCCTTGGCGGCTTTCAGCTCCTTGATCTTCTCGGAGAGCTGGACTTGCAGATCGCCGTGAGCGCGCGCATCCTTCTCGCGATCGCGCTGGAGAGCGGCAAGCTCTTCGTTCTTCCTTGTCGCGTCCGCCTCCAGCTGCGTCACCTTCTCCTCCAACTCCTTCTTGGCGGCTTCGGCGGCCGCGGCGGCGTCCTTCGCCTCCTTGAGTGCCCCGCCAAGTGATTGTTCCCGGACGGCGAGCTCCTCGTCATGGCTGTCCAAGTGCGCCTTCCTCTGTATCAGCTCGCCGTCCCGCTTGGATAGCTCCTCGGCGGTGAGCCTCTGCTGCTCCTCGGCTTCAGCCTTCTCCAGGATGAACGCCTTCTTCGCTTCGTCGAGCTGCGCCCTCTCCTCGGCAATGGACTGGAGGGCCTCCTGGTTGCGGCACTTGAGTTCTCGCGCGTGTTTTTCTATGTCAACTCCCGCCTGCGCGACAAGCGCTTCCTGGGACTCAAGCTTCGCTTGCCGGACGCGGTAGAGTGACATCAGCTTTCGGAGCAGCTGCTCCTCCTCGGACTCGCTACTACTGCTGCTTGGCCTGTCGACCACCGCCAGCATAGCAGAGGCAAGTACCTCCCCGTCAAACTCCTCTCCTTCAACCGGTGCCCTGGAGCTCGATGCCCAGGGGAGCTTGATATATACGCCCTCGCCGGCTTTCAAGTATGCGCCGGGCTGGGGCTCCTCGGAGCCCGGCGCTGCATCAATGGCAGAGGGGTCAGCAGTCGGTGCAGCGCCTTGCGCTCTTGCGTCCTCCGGGTCGTCGGTACGGTCGCCGGACCCCTCGCCAGCCCCTGTGCCAGTAGCCTCGGCGGCCTCTTCGCCGGCGGGCTCCTCCGCGCCAGCCCCTTCCTCAGCGGCGGCGGCATCCCCAGTATTGCCGCGCCCGTCCTCCTCGCCGGCGGCCTCAGCCTCCATCGGGTCCCCAAGGGGAGGATCTGATGGCAGGGAAAGGAAGGGACAGTCAAGCAAATACCCAAAAGAAGGAAAAGGGAGATCAGCAGGACCCGAGGGAGAGTCCCCGACAAGGAGGGTCACCTGTGCTGGGCTCTGTGATCATGGGCTCCACCACCGGGGGCTCACTGGCCCCACCCCTTGCCGGAGACCCCTTCCTTGCCGGAGATGGCTCCCATATCGGGGAATCGGCCCTTGGTGGCGTAGTCGAGGCCGACGACACCTCCGGGTCGGCCTCCGACTGCTCCTGATGGGCCTGTTCTTCTCCTGTATACAAAAGGGCCAATAATCAAGATATTGGCGGAAGAAGAAGCGACCATGCGCGCCCCGCAACAGGGAGTGGGTCGAGGCACTTACGCTAGGGGCTGTACTGGGAGCTGCTGCGAGGGGAAGGGACCGGGTCCGTCAAGGTCGTCTCGGACATATCTTCCGCCACCACAGCCGAATCGTCCCCAACTACAGGGACCCTGGCCCTCTTCACCGCTCTCTCCGCCAAAGTCCTGAGACAGAACAGGAGTTTAGAAAGAAAAACAGATTAGATACAAGGCAAACGACAACAAGGAACAAGAGAAAGGCGAGTACAGTATAGAGGAAGCCTTACTCCTCTTCGTCATCTTCCTCTTCGTCGTCATCGGAGCTCAGCGCGGAGAGGTCAAACTCCGGTGCCCTCCCTGCGCGGTGTGGCGGAGGGGTAGGCTCCCTCTGGCGCTTACCAAGGGCCGGGGCAGGGTCAGGCGTGGCGGCCCGGGAAGACCCCGCCTCAGTTGCCGACGCGGCTTGGGACCCTCCCGCGGCAACGAAACTTGCTGCGGTAGAGCGCGTCCCGCGGCGCCGTGGCTGCTGATCGGGCTGCGCCTCTGCCAGCTCTCCAACTCGACGGAGGCGCCTTCTCGGATGAAACTGGGGCTGCGCCGAGGGCTCCATCGGCGGCAAGTTGCTCGGAAACGGCCGGCCGCTCGCGCCCTCGGCGGGCTGGCTCGCTCCGACCACGGCCTCCCCTTCGCCGTCGCCCTCTCCGGCAAGATCTTCCCGGGCGGCAAGGCTCGCCGCCTCAGCTGCTTCCGCCTCTGCCAGCGTGAAGCCAAACTCGCCCGCGGCGGCGGCTGCCGCCGCCTCCTCGGCCCTGCTAGCAATGTACGCCAGCTCATTGGCGGTGGTGGCACGGGTGAGGAGCTTCTGCTCGTCAGAACGGACCGCCGCCTCCGACAGGTCGTCGAAGAATTGCTGCACGACCTCGGCGGCGGGCTCTATCCAGTTGGCGCTTACCCCGTGCGAGTCGCACTCGGGCATCATTGCGCAGATGCGATCATGCTGGGAGTTATTGCATAAGGGGACGACGCCCTGCGGCAACTGGAACCACTCTGGATGATTGGCGTCGTGCTTAAACGTCTCCCTCAGCATCGCATCAAGCTCCAGGACCGTGAAGTTGAAGTTGAGGCCTGGGCGTAGCCTCATGAAATCCGCCGGGCCGCTAAACAGCCAGGCGGGCCTCCCCCTTGCCTGCAAAGGGGCGATGCGACGGCGAAGGAAATCCGCGCCGACCGCCCCTGTCGTGAGTCCGGCGTGCCTGAGCCGGAGGATTCGGGTGGTGGCGATCGTCAGCTTGGCGTCATCCGGCGACAGAGCGCTCCAGTCATTGCCACGCACCACCCGAGTCTTGCGCAGCTCGGTGAACGATGGCGGATCTGCATCGCAGATCCAACACCACTCTGCCCTCCACTCACCCCACTTGCTGCGGAGCTCGCCCGTCAAGTACGCCTCCTTCATGCCCATCCGGGAGGTCCGGGCGATTCCGCCAGCCAGTGGCTCCCCTTTCTCAGCCCGAGGGGAAAAATAATGGCGAAAAAGAGCGACATTGGGGAGGATACCAACAAAGTTCTCACAAAGGTGCGCGAAAACCACCATTGTCAGAACAGCATTAGGGGTGAAATCAAGCAGATGGAACCCATAGGTATTCATGATGTCGCAAAAGAAATCAGAAAAAGGTGGGCAGAGCCCGCAATAGAAGAACAGAGGGAAGAAGTGGTACCCTCTGGGGCACTTCTTCGATTTGGAAGCCTCCGCGGAAAGCACCGGCGTGCGCGCGCGCCTGCGTTTCCGTCGACCAGAAGAGGTAGAACCCCAACCGCAACGCCTCCGGGGTGAGCTCAGGGGAGAAGAGCACCAGCTTCTTACGCAGCGCCTCGAGCTCTAGTGCCTCGGCCGACTTCGCGGCCTTCGCGGCCTTCGCAGCCTTCGTAGCCTTCCCGGCCTTCGGAGCCATGGCGGGGGCAGCGAGGGGAGGCGAAAGCGACGGCGGCGACGGTGGCGACGGGCAGCGGGACGCTGTTTCGTTCTCGATTCAGGAGACGAAGGAGAGCGTCGGAGCTTTCGGAGGAAGGAACCGCAAGTGGCGAGAGTGGGGGAACGGCCCCGTTCCCACCGCTTATAAACAGGGGATGCGAACGTTACGCATTTCCTGGAATTAAGTATTAACCACGTCTCCCGCAACGCCGCAATCGACGCGTGCCGTTGCGGGAAGACACGGTGGACACGGAGTCCGATTCTGTATGGACCCAGGCCACGCGTGCCCGTGCACTGTTTTGGGCCTGGCCCAACAACGCTCGGCACCGTGTATGGCCCGGGGGCTCCTGTCGGTGTACTAAAGTAGGGGGGCACCTTAGTACCCCGAACTTGTGCACGGGCAGTCGTAGCAACCCGCGGCAAGGCTTGCCGGACACCCGCCAAGATCCTCCACGGCTACTTTGATGCCATTCAAGATCAAAGTACTCAAACCAAGGCCCCGGCAAGAGGAGCTTGCCGGGAAGGCCAACCAAGGTCCAGGCGAGAGAAGCTGGCCGGGAAGAGAACAAAGGCCCCGGCAAGAGGAGCTTGCCGGGAAGACCGACCAAGGCATCTCCAGAAGGCTTGCCATGGCGCCCCGCGCGTCCCGGCAAGGCCCGACGGCCGGCAAGCTTGCCGGCACAACAAGAGAAGGACCGCGGCAAGGCACTTGCCGCGGCAAGACTGCCACCCAAACTCCAGCGCATCCGGCGACGTGTCATCACAGGGCCATCCCAAGGGCACGTGGCGAGGCACTACGCAGCCATGCGGGGTGAGGTGGCAAGCGGAGTTGACAGAGACGCCATCGTGGCAACCGGTGGCTCACTTGACGGTCGCTTCTCTGCACTGTTGGGGCGACCGGACGGGCATTAAATGCCCCTGTCCCCTGCCGTCAGAGTTAGGTAGGGGACACTGTTGGTCACTGTTACACCAACCTGCGTTTTTACCTCTCTACCCCCTTTTCTTACGCTGCCACCTGTTGGTGCCCCCTTTAGACTATAAAAGGGAGGCCCATGCGCACGTAGAAGGGGTTCGGAGGTTCGGAATTTTGGTTCCACGGTTTAGGGTTCGGTCCATCTTTTGGGGCACAGGCAACGCCACCATACGCTCGGGTCCTTGAGCAAGATCAAATACGAACACAAAAGCAGAAGTAGGAGTTTTATCTCTCCGGAGAGCTCCGAAGCTGGGTAAAAATCGCCCCGTCTCCCCAGCGCGCGCCCGGACCTCGATCTGCTCTGCGCGCGGCCTCCGCCCCCCTTGCCGGACTAGAAGGGGCCCCCCGTGCCCCATAGGTGCTCGTGGCCACAGAGAGATACGCCCCGGCACGGAGGGAGTACAAAGAAAGAGATAGAGAGGAGTAAAAAATACACTTATAGCCAACCTTGTTGTAGTATGAGTGACTAAGTGATGACTATGTATGACATGCCAACACCAGATAGCCTAACGCACCGTGTTAAATCTCCAAGGGCGCGACCGCGCGGGCGACGCGACGATCGTGGTAGGCGCGACCATGATATGGGCTGCTGGCAGCCCTTGGATCTGAGATCAAACGATCGCATGCTAAGTTGCTGAAAATTTGTAGAACAACCCTCTAGGATAGGATATTCAACCATAGGTCTAGAATCATGCCATGCAACCATTCGATCTTAGATCCAAGGGCTCTCGGAAGCCCGTTTCATGGGAGAATGGAAAGCCACTACCCTGCCGTTCGCATGCTGGCAGTTCGCTCCTACTCGTTCCTGCACGTCCTTTAATACTACAACGGTTCGCTCCTAGTCATCCCGTCTATTCACATTACGGCAGTTCCACTAATCCTAACCCTCCTCCCAAATCCATGGCATTCCAAATCTCCCCGATCGGCAATGAGTACAAGGTTAGAACCATCACCGGCGATGAGTTCGACGTCATCTACACCCGTTCTTCCGCGACAGTGAAAGGATGCCTTTCTCGCTTCAGACGCATGTCCGAAGACTCAGATGATGAGTGGGTCGCTGGGCTAGATGTTGAGTACACCACAGTCGTGGGGCGAGAGAAAGATCTAAAGGACGAAGAGAGGAAGAAGCCCACCGTGATCTAGGTTTGCGTGCATGACTTATGCTTGGTCTACCACATATGCCATGCCGACATTTAGTGCCAGGATTTTAAGGACTTCCTCAAGAGAAACCTAGTCAAATTCGTTACTGTAGACTTTGGTAACGACAAAGAAGTCCTGCGTTGGATAGGAATTGTTGTAGGCAACACCTTCGACCTCCAAAAGAATCGGGTGGTGTCCTCTCGTTAGCCTTCAATGCTGACCCTGGCAGGAGTCATGGTTCATCCTTCGTACGGTAAACTGGAGAAACCTCATTACACGTTTCATCGTCATGCATGGCAGCGGAATGTACTAGATATAGACCACATCCACTACGCTGCAATGGATGGCTACCTTTGTTTCAATATCTACAAGGGTTGGATGAAGAGCAACAGCCAAGTTGGCGGTTCAAGCAAAGAAGTATCGGCCAAGAGGAAGAGGGACAAGGACGAAGTCGAGGACGTGGACGAGGACTCCGAGTAAGGTGGCAGTGTCGTTGCTCATGGTGGTTCTAATGCAGTGTCTACCAGAATAGTTGCAAATTTTAATTTCAGGTGTGCTTAATTTAATTTGAGGGGTGTGTTGTGCTG
Source organism: Triticum timopheevii (assembly GCA_963921465.1). Classification (NCBI taxonomy): domain Eukaryota; kingdom Viridiplantae; phylum Streptophyta; class Magnoliopsida; order Poales; family Poaceae; genus Triticum; species Triticum timopheevii. The sequence goes on along the minus strand of OY997262.1, from coordinate 382,677,689 downwards.
AGCCCCCAGCAGAACTATGTTATGTTTCTTCTTGTTACTTTAACTCTTCAGTACGTACATACTAGTATTTCTTACATTTCATCAATTAGTTGGTATAGTACTACCACTCGTTTCTTCACATTATATACGTACAATATATATGGCCAACATCATATAGCCAGCAGTTTAGTTGTCAAAGAATTTCAGGGTGCTTAGTTTTATTTGAGGGGTGGGTTGTGCTGGACACCATTATTGTGACTATCCTTTTTAATAGTACTGTATGCATAATTTGGCGACGAGCGCTCTCTATATGTACCACCTTTTTTTTAATTTCAAGTTTTGCTCCATGGCGCAATCCATCGATACTGCTGTTGTACAAAAGTATACATTTTTAAAAGGCTAGAGGGTGGGGCAGTCTAGCTTGGTTGGTTTCACGAGAGGCGAGGGCCTTTGTGATTTGACGGCTCATTACTACTGGAAGGCGGGGCCTTGTGATTTGACTGCTCGTATAAATGCGCCGACGACCTGATCGAGGAGGAGCAAAGAACCGTGCGGTATACTCAAGTTTTCCACTGGAGTAGTACTGTGATGGAGGAGCACGAAACACGGCAGCACAGTGCCATATGGCGATAAAAAATGATCTAATTTGCTAGTCATCTCATTGTTAGCATTGTTCTATTCATTCCCTCAAAAAAAACATTGTTCTATTCATGCCTCACAGAGAACATGACACGTGCGGCGAAACACCCGAAGCAAAAGATGAAACACAACAACAAAAGAAGAAGGAAGATTATCACCCCAAATGATCTAATTCGCCGCGGAGTCGTAACTGCTTCTTCATCGCCTCCACGACCTCCATCTCCTTGCGCGTCTCCTCCGCCATCTTCTTCATTCTGTCCATGACACGAGATTTCTCAACGCGAGCCTTCATCATCTGTTCCACGGCCACATTATGTACCTTTACAGCAGCCGGGTGCTCGATGCAGAGCTTCGCCAACTCCTCCTTCTGTTCCATGACGAGGGCCTGCAGCATCTTCATCGAGGAACTACTATTCTCATGCAGCTTCTTCCAGCCGGCATTCTTCTCTTTCAACAGGTCGATCTCGTGGCAGAGCTTCGCCTTGTCCTCCTGAAGTCACAGGATTTCACAGGTCGCCTTCTTCTCCGAGGCGATGCTCTTCTTCAGCAGCATCACCAAGCCGGCAGTCAACTACCCCTGCTGATTGAGCTCAGCGGGCATGTCATCGAGGCTCTCCTTCAACAACTCCATCAAGCCTTGGATGAACTCTTTCTGCTTATTGAGGTGCTTATTGAGATGATCGGGCATGCCATCGAGGGATAACGACTCCAGCTCCGCTGGCTTGGCATGTTCGCCTCCACGGCTAGGGCGCTCCTGGGAGCCATCGCCTGCCCGTGAGAGATATTTCGAGGTCTCTGCATGGCGGCGAGCCCTCTTTTTTTTCCACAGCCTTGGTTGCCGCTCCCTTGTTATGAGTAGTTCTCGACCTAGAGCTCTGCTCACCGGCCATGGCAACGATGGACGAAGAAGAAGCACTTATGAGGAGGAAAGGTAGACTAATATTCGGTTGGGTAGTTCCCCTTTTTATAACCTAAGTACTAGCACTAGTACTAATACCTGCATAGTGGGAATACGTTTAGGTTTGATATGTACTAGTAGGTGTGAGCAGGCTTTCGAATGTGATGGGAACAAGGTAAAGATTAATTGATGGTTTTGGTTTCGAGGCCAGAAACGGCTCCCGATGAGTTTAGTGGAACATAAATTTCAAGTACTACACTGCTCAAATACGTAAATATTATGTTACTATCAAAAATTGGCACAAAATACGAAGGAGACCAATGGAAGTACTACTAGCAACCCACGATTTAACTACTCGCATGCGCGCAGTGGAGTAATAATGTCTTTCTTCCGCCCTCACGTCCACTTAATTTGCATGCGATGTATTAATTGACCATCAATGAAGTGAACGACTTTACACGCGTCAAATTATCACATGGGGTGGATCTTGGTACAAAATTGCGTCCGCCTGTGTACCCGCGTGTGCGTGCGAGGGAATGAGTGCGTGCGTGGCGTGCGTGCACATCTTTGCTTAGTGCATGTACCGCCAGTATGGCTCGGGGAGGACAAGTACATTCTTCTGGAACCAGCAGCACGCACTACAGGAATCCAGTACTCTACCATCTGCCATGGCGGACGGCAAAGGCAGGGACGGCTGACGGCAAAGCACTTTGTCGTCCGCCGCGGACGGCAAACACAGACGGCAAAGATAGGGTCGGCAAACAGGTCCTTTGCCGTCGGCTTTCCAAGGTGGACGGCAAAGAGGGGGGACGACAAAATGTGGCACATCCGCCATTGTCACTCCGTTAGGCGGCTAACGGCGGCCTTTGCCGTCCACCAGCGGACGGCAAATTAGTGCGCCTCTTTGCCGTCCGCTAGGTGACATCAGCAATACCTCAGCGCCCGTTTTTTTTGCCGTCCGCCCGGCGGACGGCAAAGGCGAAGTCTTTGCCGTCAGCGTTGCTTTGCCGTCCGCCACTGTCGGCAAATTGGCCAAATGGTCCACCCCAGGAAGCACAGGTGGGCGCCACGTGCCCCCTTTGCCGTTTGCCACCGACGGCAAAGGGGTCTTTGCCGTCTGCCGCGGACGGCAAAGAGCCTGCACTGCCTCTTTTTTTTCTGTTTTTCTTATATCCAACAATTATCACAACAAAAATTTCACAGCACATATATATCCATCACATAAATATCCATCACATAGTTCCATCACATCACATATATATCCATCACATATATATCCATCAAAAATTTCACATCACATATATATCCATCACATAGTTCCATCGATCCATACATATTACAATATGCAAAGTTTCTTCATAGCAAGCCAGCAGAATACAAGTGCATCAAAGGAAAAACAGGAAAAATCAAGCAATCCATCATAGGAAGCTGGCTTCCGTGAAGTGAATGAAACCTGCAAAATGACAAATAAGAAAGTTAGAAAAAGAAGACTAGAAGAAGAATTAGACTAGAAGAAAAAGAATAGAAGAAGAAGACTAGAAGAAGAAGTATATTCCATATATTAGCTAACTTAGGTGAAATGTATCGTATATGAGCTAACCTAGGTGAAATGGGTAGTTTATGAGCTATCCTAGGTGAAATGGATCATTTTGGAGCTAAGTTAGGTGAAATGGGTCGTTTATGAGCAAACCTAGGTGAAATGGGTCGCTTATGAGCAAACCTAGGTGAAATGGGTCGTTTATGAGCTAACCTAGGTGAAATAGGTTGTTTATGAGCTAACCTAGGTGAAATGGGTCATTTATGAGCTAACCTAGGTCAAATGGGTCATTTATGAGCTAACCTAGGTGAAATGCCAGGTTTTTGAGCTAACTAAGGTAAAATGGATCGTTTTTTAGCTAACTTAGGTGAAATGGGTCATTTTGGAGCTAACCTAGGTGAAATGGGTCATTTTGGAGCTAACCTAGGTGGAATGGGTCATTTTAAAGCTAATGTAGGTAAAATGGATCATTTAGGAGCTAATCTACGTAAAATGGGTCATTTTCGAGCTAACTTGGATAAATTGGATCACTTGTAAGCTAACTAAGGTAAAATGAGTCATTTTAGAGCTAACTTAGGTAGAATGGATGGTTTATGAGGTCAGTAAGCTTATTAAGTCATTTTGGAGGAAAAGAAGCTAACTCTAGGTCATTATGGTAAGCATATTGGAGGAAATAAAGCTAAGTCTAGGTCTTTATGCATTTGTTAAGCAAAACCCTAGAGAAACTTACCGTGATCACGGAGGTGTAGGAGCGGGCTGGCTCGCGCCGGTAGCTGGAGAAGGAGTGGGCTGGCTCGCGCCGGTAGCTGGAGAAGGATCGTGCGATACATTTCTGGAGTTAAGATGCACCAAAGATCATTTCCAATGTCTCGTTAGCATTATGACACTCAAATGTTAAGACAAGCAAGTAATGTCCATTCAAATTAAACTCACCGTGCTCCCAGGAGCAATCACTGGCATCGGCGGAGCGGTCTGACCGGACTTCTCGCACACAGACTGCACATTTGGTTTTCACAACAGAGTCATACTAGTTAGTAATGAGACTCAAATGTTAAGACTAGCAAGCAATCTGTAGAAGAAACTTACCACAAGGAGCTCGTACATGGCCCTTGCCTGCATGTCATTCCGTGCCCTCTCCTCCTCCAACATCTTTGTCGTCTTCTCCTCCAACTCCCGCTGCCTCTCCGCCGCCTCCGCCAAAAGTTTCTCCGTTCTATCTCTCTCACTCTGTATAGCAGCCTGCAACACCACTCACATGACCATTTGTAATCATTGATGGAAGCGCACACAATGTAATGGAGAAAGATAGCTGAGTATGTATAACTAACCTTGATGGCGAGTTGGACTGGCCGTTCACGAGGCCTTATCTCAGGAGCGGAGCTCGACTGGCGCACCTTGATCTTCGGGAGAGTGCTAGGACAACGGATAAGTCCATCTCCCATGGCTATGGAGCCATGGGACCTCCCGCCACCAGATATCATCAGCAGCTCTGTATCAATGGGACCCTGGCTCGGGTTAAAGTTCTCTCCTTTCCTCGCCTTCCCCTGATCTCTATATTGCACGAGCTTCTCATGGGCAGAGATGTTGGTGAAGTTCTTTGGATCATCGAGGTCAGACGCAGAGAATGCCTTGACTTTCTTGTAAGGGCCAGTGTGGGCCATGGCATACAGGTCGTACACCTCTGGCACCTTATCCGCCTTATTGTAGCGTGCCTGAAAGAGAGAAACAAAGTAAATTAGTAATTAAAGGGCTAAAGCTAGCATGATGAATGAATTGCATGAATCATGAAGCAAACCACATACCCAGTTCCGCCCGTACTGAAATAAGTTGGAGCTGCCTTGGTGGTGTGGCACACCTTCCATTTGGGCACGTTTGTCCTTGGCCTCTTTGTGGGTGGCCAGCCATTCTTCTGAGCACCACGCATTGACCAACACCTCCCAACAATCCATCCGATCCGCACACCATCTCGGAGGGGCCTAAGTTAGCAAATAGAAACTTGAGCGCTAAGGCTATGAATTACTAAATGAAGGAAGTAAGTACAAGGCCTTAAGAATTACCTTCATGTACTTCTCCTTACTCAAGAACTTATCGTGGCACTCCTGCTTGGGCTTCTTGATACCATGCCCGGCGTAGTAGTCTCGAATAGCTTGCACCCGAACCTCATGCCGTAAGTTCTGAAGTAGGCGCTTGCACTCCTTGTGGATAACATGATCCGCCTCCTCCTCGTATCCCTCCTCACACCTGTAGAATGTCTGCAATCAAATGAGACAATATTGATTAGTACAATTAATAACTAGCTAGTTGAAGATTTTAAATTGTGTAAAGGAGCAATTACCCAGAACTTTCTGATCACGATGTCTGCCCTCGTCTTGCACAAGACACCGTCGATAATCTCACCCGGCGGGGCCGGGGCAGCCAAGTAGTGCTCCCAAGTCAATCCAACCTCTGGAAGCCGACCCTCACCAGGCAACGTGACAAACCCTGGGAAGTTTTGCTGAATCAGAACTCCAAGGACGGAGTTGGGCCGGCGGACACTTTCATGGTGGTCCCAACCCCTACAGCATGACAAGGCCAACACATCAGTTATTTGAAGAAACGTGAATGCAGAAGGTACAAAAAGATTAAATGCAGTTACCTCTCCCCATCAGGGAAAATCAACCACCTCTACTAGCGGGTCGCCGGCACGGATGGGAGCCGTGTAGCACCACGCTAGTAGACGTTGCCCCCCTCCTCCCCCTCCTCATCAGTCGGCTCCCCGCCATCATCAGCATGGCCACTCGGCTCCCCTCCATCCTCAGGCTGACCCGACTAGGTACCCCATCCAGACGTGTGCTCCTCCGGGGTCTCGTGGGCCAAAGGCCCGTCGACCCGAGGCTCGTGGGCCGAAGACCCGTGGACCGGAGGCTCGTGGACCGGAGTCCGTGCAGCCTCCTCCTCAGCCGAGTCCACCCTAGCAGTCACGTGCTCGGGTGAAACAGCTGGGGGCGGTGGCGAGGAAGGCGCCGTAAGAGTCACCCTACCTCCTCTCCCGCGACCACGTGTTCCACCTCCTCTCTTCTTCTTACCTCGTCCCCTGCTGGGCACCGCGGTCGACGAAGAAGGGCCCGGCGGTGTCACCATACTGTCCAGCAACACTCGGCGGAGAGGTGCGTGTGGAATGGAAGACCTCGCACGCGCCGACGAAGAAGGGGACTCGGCGCGCTCCCGACCAGCGCCCACCATCTTTCAACACCTGCCATGACAAAGAATAAAGGAAATTAGTACAACATAAAAAAAGTACCGACATGAATAATAATATGTATATCACTTAAGTGTATCATCATCAAGTACAACATAAAAAAATTGAATACCTGACACTACTAATAATCTCGATCAGTATCATCAATAAATGCATAATCATCATCATCATCACTATAATCAATGATGGGCTCATAGGGTTCATTGGCATCAACACGTGCAAGGCCACCTTGACGTAATCGGTCAAGCATTGACAGGTCATCCGCAGCAGTAACCTCTTCTTGTTTCGGCTCTTCTTGTTCCTCCTCTGGAGTGATGTCAGATTCATTGTCGCTGTCAACTTCAATGTTTTGGGGTGAAGTATAGCGGTTCTTGAAACGCTTTTTGGAAAGACGTGTCTCTTGGAAGAATTCTCCTTCATATGTGTCTGGGTTAATGTGAGGTTCATAATCCTCTTCCTTTGGGGGAGAAAGTCTAGCACGTGGCGGCACTTCATAAACGACATCCCAACCTTTCATATTTGGATTAGTTTGGCAGGCCCACGGTAGATAGAATACTTGGGTCGCCTGTTGAGCCATAATATAGACATCGGGAACATCTAAATGAGTGCTTTGGTTGATTTCAACTAGCCCTATATGTTCATGAGTCCTTCTAGTCTCCTTCGGCTGAAACCAATAACATTTCAAGACTACGACATTCGGTGGGTTTTCACCATAGAACAGAAGTTCATAAATTGCTTCAACTCTCCCATAATACTCAGTACCTCCTTCGCCGATAGCAGATACACAACAATTTGTAGACTTTCGGTCGGCCATAGATAGCTCTTTGCCATAGGTACGAAAGCGATACCCGTTGATGTCGTACTTGTCAAATGAACGGACCTTATAGTCAAAACCATTAGCGACTTGTCTCAATTCGGCGTCCATAGACTCTGAATTAGCCTACAAGTTTAATATCAAAGGGGATTGTTGCATTATGCACAAATTAGCAAATGTAATGAAATTGTCTAATAGAAATTACCGTTTGTTTGAACCAAGAGATGAAACCGGGATAGCCACCTCCTTGCTTTGCGAGAAGCTCATACTCTTCGACGGAATCCTTTTGGATCTCCGCTCCATACGAGAATATGGCGACGTATCGACTGTATGACATATCCAGGAATAAGAGTAGTTCAAAGGAAATAGAAGTTGCGAAACAATGTACCGAGAACTTACTCGATGTACGGCCGCACTTCTATCAGGTTGTTGAAGATATACAACGAAATGGTCCGCCATTCTTCGTTATCCAAAGATACTGGATGTGAAACACTAGCTGGTGCGAGATTCCCTTTGAATAGGCTGAGGTTGGATCCACCCTTTTTAGGCTCGTCAGCATTGTACCGAGGCTTCGGATTATGCAAATGACGATTTTTGGCTTCGTAGTGCGCTGTTACGAAGTTTGCCGCCTCCTCTGTGATGAATGCCTCAGCCATCAATGCTTCAATTCTATGTTTATTTTTACATTTTTCTCGAAGCGTCTTCTGCATCCTCTCAGTTGGGTAGCACCAACGATTTTGCACGGGCCTAAAGCGTCTTTTGCATCCTCGGAACTATCTATGCATGTCGAAGCAAGAAAACTTGCGACCGGCCTGAAGCCAACGAAACTCAAGAACCTTCCGTGCACACACCAGCCAACGAATAGCGCATACGCCGGCAAGTCATGCGTCGAGTACATGTACCAGACACGCATTATGAAGTTCCGTTTGCTAAAGGCGTCGTATGTCTTGAACCCATTATCCCAGGCTTCTTGCAATTCGTCCTTAAGCGGCTGCATGTATACATTCATATTTTTGCCCGGATAGTTGGGTCCTGGAATTATCAACGTCAGGAAAATGTTCTTTCTTTGCATAATCTGTCCGGGGGGGAGATTGAGTGGAAAGACAAATACGGGCCAACAACTGTATTGGGCTGCCGTCATACCAAACTCACTGAACCCATCCGTGCTGATGCCGACTCAAGGATGCCTCGGATCTGCCGCTTTGTCAGCATGTAATTCATCAAACTTTTTCCACGCAACACCATCCGATGTCTGTACCATCATCAGATTCCCATCTGCATCAAGTTCGGTTCGTTTGCCTATTTTGTGCCATGTCATCTGTCTGGCCGTCTCTTCGACCATGAAAAGACGTTGAAGTCTTGGTACGATTGGCATATACTGAAGAACACTAACGGGGATTTTGGTCTGTGTCTTCTCACCCATACCGTTGTCTACCACAATATACCTGGAAGACTTGCAAATGGGACAATAGTTCAAGTCCGCGTAGTCAAGCCTAAATAAGGCACATCCTTTCTCACAGGCATGTATCTTCTCATTAGGGCATCTTCAGTGCACGGGGGATTTTGTCCGACTGGTACAGGTTTGCAGGCATTACATGGCCTTTGGGTAGAAAGCATCCAAATACTGTCATAATTGCGTCATAGCATTCTCTGCCCAAGTTGAACTGAGCCTTCAGAGCCATTACTTGTGAGATGGCATCCAACTGACAAAGCTCAGTGTGCTCGTGGAGCGGACGTTTTGAAGACTCCAACATTTCGTTGAAAGCCTTTGCAGATTCCTCCATCTCCTCGTCCGAATCCCGAGCATCATCATAGCCTTGCACCATGTTTTCCATCCCGGTACCATGCTCGTCGGTGCGACGATGATCCACCTCAGCTCGGTCACGTTGGGCAGACTCACCATGAAATGTCCACACCGTATAATCGGGCGTAAAACCACTCTTCTGCAGGTGTTTGCCCATTTCAGCCTCTGTCTTCTTTTCCTAATTGCCGCACCGAAAACAGGGGCACCAGGTTTTCTTTTGGCCATTTGCAAATGCGGCTTGCACAAACCCCTTGGTTTTTGTGAACCATTCAGCGCTCCATTTGTTCTGACCAGTGTGACCGGTATACATCCACACACGGTCACTCATCTTGACTTTCAGAGCTACTGGACACACAACAATTATATATGTAATTCACCATGTATATATTCATCAGTTTATCTATTTTGTCAATTTTATTACATCCATGCAACCTACACTCTAATAGGTAATGATAGGTCCTAATCCCACCCGTGTATGTGTAGATTGAGTTCACTTTTCCCATGCTATGCTCCGGATCCAGCGCAAAATTTTGGCAGCATCTCCCCGTTGTTCTCCTGATACACGTCTCTGCAATAAACAGAGAGGATGTGTACCCGGAGAACAACAGGGGAGGCACTGATGAAATTTATGCGTCGGATCCGGAGCAAAGCATACGGGAAAACGAACCCAATCTACACATACTCGGGCTGTCCATGGATAGCATTGGACAATTCAAAAGAATCAAGGTTATAAATATGCAAATGCATGCATATTTATAACTATGACGCTTTCGAACGGGAGACACATATTGGTTACGCATACTGATGATTCAAGACACATATATAGCTAGCTATCAAGTTTCATCGGAATAGATCAAATAATTAATGGGGGAGGAGGACTTGTCATTTGTGCTCACCCACGAACGAAGGGGCAGAGCTCGTCAAACGCACGGCGAGGTCGTCGAACACCAAACCTCGCAGCGATGACCCCGTCGGCCTCTTGAAGCCAAAAAACACCTTTTCGGGAGGTGTCGGTGGTCGGGGTGACCTGTCGGTGTCGGGGTGTCGTGTCGGGGTCGGGGTGCTGTTCCGGGGTCAGGGTCAGGGGGTCAGGTTGTCGGGGTCGGGGTGTCGGGGTCGGGGTGTCGTGTCGGGGTCGGGTGTCAGGGTATCGGGGTGTCGTGTCGGGGTCGGGGCGTGGTGTCAGGGTGTCGGGATCCGGGGGTCGGGGTCGGGGTGTCGGGCCGGGGTGTCCGGGTGGCGTGTCGGGGTCGGGGTGTCGGGGGTCGGGGTCGGGGTGTCGGGGGTCGGGGGTCGGGGTGTCGGGCCGGGGTGTCGGGGTGGCGTGTTGGGGTCGGGGTCGGGGTGTCGGGGGTCGGGGTCGGGGTCGGGGTGTCGGGCCGGGGTGTTGGGGTGTCGGGGGTCGGGGTCGGGGTGTCAGGGTGGCGCGTCGGGGTCTTCTTCTTCTTCTTATTCTTTCTTCTTCTTCTTTTCTTTCTGCTTCTCCCTCATTCTCTTCCTCCTCCTCCTCCTCCTCTTCTTTCTTCTTCTTCTTCTTCTTCTTCTTCTTCTTCTTCTTCTTCTTCTTCTTTCTTCTTCTCCTTTTTCCTCTTCTATATTGTTATATTTTTCAACTTTCTTCTTATTCTTCTTCCTTTTTTTCCTTTTTCCTCTTCTTCTACTTCTTTTTTTCAACTTTCTTCTTCTTCTAATAATCTAAACCTATATCTAGCACTAACCTAAACCAACCACTAACCTAAACCTATCAATAACCTAATTAAACCTAAACAGCAAAGAAAAACAGTAGAAAAAAACAAAAAAAATGCTCACCTTGGCTCCTCTCGATGAAGGATGGAGGGGGCGGCGCGGGCGCAGGGGCGGCGGCGAGCCTGGCTCCGGGGCGGGGGGCGCGAGGCGGACACACTGGCGGGGGGGGGGGGGGAGGGCGCGAGGCAGACGCAGGCCTAGGGGCGAGCCTGCCTCCGGGGTGGCGCGGGCGCAGGGGCGGCGGCGAGCCTATCTCCGGCGCGGGCGACGGGACGCCGGGGCGGTGGCGGGTGGTGGGGGCGACGGGGCGAGGGGCGATGGGGCCAGGGGGCGGTGGCGGGTGGCGGCGGCAGCGGAGAGTGCTTGGGACGGTGGGGCGACGGGGCGAGGGGAGGTGGGGCAAGGGGGCGGCGGTGGGCGGCGGGGGCGGCGGCGGGTGGCGATGGTCGTCGGGGAGGAGAGGAGGACAGATCGAACAGAGAGAGATAGGCGGGGTGGGGCGCCGTTAGTAACCTAAACGTTTGCCGTCCGCCCCACTTTGCCGTCCGCCCCACTTGCTCTTTGCCGTCCGCTAGCGGACGGCAAATAGGCGGGGCCGTTAAGTTTTTTTAAACCAGCTTGTCGGTGGGGCCCCTCCCTCTTTGCCGTTCGCTAGCCGACGGTAAAGCTTCTTTGCCGTCCGCTAGCAGACGGCAAAGAACTGGCTGATGGAAAAGAAGTACTTTGCCATCAGCTAGTTCTTTGCCGTCCGCTTTTGGGTAGCTGATGGCAAAGAGCTTCTTTGCCGTCCGCTAGCTGACGGCAAAGAGCTGGCAGATGGCAAAGTAGCTGTTTCCAGTAGTGATGTCACTGTGATCAATCCATGCAAGGAGGTCGCGACAACGCCTCCACATGTGCCACGTGGCTTCATGAACTGTAAGAGAGACACTATGTAGCGTGCCATTGGTATTCTAATTTACGTGTTTTGCACATACTCGAAGTACTAGTAAGGTACACGTGCATTGCACGCATCATATTTTGCAACCAAATTATGAATAAATACCACACTATAGCATGTAAGCTCTGAGTCATATATGCCTGATGTAGCCCTTCGTTTAATTCTTATATTTCATCTCATTCAAAATCAATTAGAGGGTGCTTGGTTACGTTTTAGTCCCATGACTAAAAGTAGTGAGACTAAAACATGCTAGCCTCATCCATGCTTGGATCCAAATACTAAGGAGACTAAAATCAAGTTAATGAGCATTTATTATCCTCCAAACCCTCCAATCCAGAACTCGCCCGTGTTAAAGGAGAGAAGTTAAATGAGGAGAGAGAGGACTAATCCACATTTTAGTAGGGGTACCCCTGACTAAAAAAATTTAGTCTTAAGACTAGTTTTAGCCCCTCTTTAGTCAGGGGTGCTTGGAACTTTAGTATCTTAAAAAGAATATTTTTAGTCAGACTAAAATAAGTCCCTTGGATCCAAGCACCCTCTTAGTTTTTATAAAAAAGCTAAAACGCGGGAATAGGAAAAACATGGGATTATAGTGGAATGTCGTCTTGAATCCTACAGGATTGTATGAGTGTTTGATTGTGCATGGAAAAAACGCAGAATTCTTTCAAAGAGGTTTGAGTGGATGGGATGTTTCCTATGGAATCTAGTGCAAATGAATCATATGGAAAAATTCCTATGGTTTACAATCCTACGAATCAAACAACCAAGATAGGAAAAATTCCTAATGATTAGAATCCTCCAAAATTCCTTTGAGAATCCTTTGAATCAAAGAAGCCCTTAATCTATTTTATGATTCATGGAATTATGCATTGTAAAGCATAAAGTAAAAACAAATAATGTCAATTCAACTAGAAAAAAAGTTTGGGCAGTTATGATACGGAAGATTCTAGAACAAAAGAGAACCACTTTTGTTTTGAGGTTTGTGCATTATGCTTAAGTTCAACCATGGAGTCTGCTAGATTGTACATGTGGAAAAATCAGGTGGGGGGCTAGAAGATGTTGCAAGGGGCCAAGTGGAGGGAGACTATGAAGGAATGCACAAGTGCGAGATCGATATTTAGAGAGAGGGGGCGAACACGTGCGCTGTTGCACGCAATGATGGAGCCATGAAAAATAAATGAGCTAGGGGGCCAAGCATTGCTAATCCTTTACGAGGAGGGTTAATTCATGAAATTAAACCTTTTTTAGAAGCAATTGTCTAATGATCACATTCATATTAGCCTCGATATATAGTGATGTTAGGGGGGCAGGGCCCTTACTGCCCCCTATCTTCACCATTGTGCACACGTCTGAGAGATGAAGCGGAAGGCATGGATGATGAGAGGGTGACGTTGGATATATAATTAATGTGGGTGTATTATCTATATATGTTAATCCTATATAGAGAGGTATAGATTGATCGATGTGGACGTGGGAAAGAGGGTGAGACCCCACTGGATATATCGATTGATCGGTTTGTGTGGAAAACTATGAAAGACCTAGCTATATACACACATACATAGAGGAACATTGATCGTTGCGCATGCACGCGTGAGAGATAAAGAATGCCCGATATGATGGAGAGGGGGATGTGTGTGGGTGTGTGCCTTCATGGGAGACCGACCTGATGAAAAAGATTGCATGCGTGCGATGGTAATGCCGACTGGTAGTGTGTGTGCATGCATGCACGAGAGAAAGTTAGTGGTACAATTATAAAGAGAAGACTACTGTGTGGGTGTAAAAGAATAGGTGAGGTCATAATCAATGTAAAGTTGTATTCAAATATTTGAATAAGAGATCCTGAAGTTTGAAACCCATGCAAGCATGAATATAATGGAGATCTGGGCGGTGTGGTTTGGAAACGAGTATGTTGTAATGTATACACATTGAACAAGGTCAGACTGATTTGAATTTGAGATACCGATGGCAGACATCATTTGGCCATGTCGCATCCGTGCATGGACACACTATTCTAATTGGAGATGATGGGCGGCTTTCGCATCACATATCTATATCTATACCCCTAGATATATATATTATATTATATATTTTTTTATATTGTGTGTGGGTAACTTTAACTTTGAAAGATGGTTGTTGGATGAGGCGAATCCAATGGTCCAAAGATGGCAAATTTGAGCACTACTGGCCATTGGATATCATCTAGATTCCACCAGATTTCGCCACATGTATAATCTAGAAGACTCCATTGTTGAACTTAAGCATAATGCACAAACATCAAAACACAAGCACTCCTTATTTGTTCTAGAATCTTCCGTATCAGAATTGCCCAAATGTTTTTCTACATGATTTGCCATTATTTGTTTTTACTTTATGTCTTACAACGCACAATTCCATGACTCTTAAAATAGATTAGCTTTCTTATAAAAACTAGATGGTTTTGAATGAAATGAACTATAAGAATTAAACGAACATCTACATCATGCAGATATGCCTCAAAGCTTGCATGCTATAATGTGGTATTTATTCATAATTTGGTTGCCAAATCTCATGCGTGCAATGCACGTGTACCTTACTCTAGTCTAAATGGTGTTTGCGTGTGTGTTGTGCGTGTTGAGGTGCAAATTGTCTTTTTTTGGGGTACACGTTAAGCTTGTTCTTCCGAAATTTCAAGCCACGCCTTGTTATGCCGAAAATTGAAGCTAGCGTCTCTATCTATCGTGCTGCGAAACTCCCGCCTCTTCAACCCGCGCCTTGTTAGCCCGAAATATTTAAGATATATCTTTGTCTCGTTGTGCTCCGACAACTCCCTCCATCTCAACCCGCGCCTTGCTATTCCGAAATTACAACGCGCACGAAAACTCCCACCTCCTGTGGAATCTCGACACACGAAATGCCCATGGCACCCCTGAACCGAAAGAACCGCCTCAAATCGGTGGGGGGTACTTTCATAACTTACCCCACATTTCGGACAAGCACGTCTCTAAGCCATGGTTCCCCACTGCCATCCCATCCGCCCACCCATTCGTACACCGAAGCCGCGAAAACCCGTGACGAAACCCCACACCCTGCTCCTTCCGCCACCCAGCCGGAGCCTCTTCCCCGACGACGTCGTCCACAACAACACCTCGACGTCCCTCATCCACCGTACCGGATGAGGATCCGTCGTCGATCCCATCGTCCTGCCGGTTTAGCCACCCCAAGGAGCTGCCCCGATGTTCCCCTCGTCTTTTGCGCCACCTTCGTTCCCACACCGCCGTCTTCACCTGCACCACCGGAAGAGCTTCATCATCACTGTTTCCTTGGATGAAGCTGCGGCCTAATCGGCGCCGCCAAAGAGGTTGTACACTAATCGCTGCATTTTCTTCTTGATTCGATCTCACGGTGCTGCCGGCGCTCGGTCCCGAGCCGACATGGTGCGGCTCCATCCACGGCGGCATCACCGGCCACTTCCTCCACGGCGTCGCTCCCTCGGCGGCGACGTCCACATCAGTAGGAGCTGCTGCTACTTTAGCTCTCGCTCGCGCTGTTGCTCTGCTCTTGCTCCAGGTCCCCTGCCTGGTCTGCTCTTGCTATTGCTCTTTCTTGCGCTGCTGCTCTCGCTCTTGCTCTTGCTTGCGATGCTGCTCCGATTTGGCTACACTTCAGTTGACTGAATCGACTTTTGGGTTAGTCGATTTTCAAGGGGTGGGCTCACCGGGGTGAAGGAAGAACCAGCCGCAGCGGGGATGGGGGCTCGCCGGAGAGGTACCCCACTGTCTATCTTAGGGTTCAGGATGGGGGCGGTGGTCGCCAGCGGTGGTGGGGCGTTGGCGGGGCGGTGGCGTAGGGATCGCCGGAGAAAAAGCTCGGCATGGGGGGGGGGGCTAGAGGGATAGCCGGGGCGGCGGTGGACCAACGGTGGGGAGTGTTTTCGGGGCTGGCGGGGCGGCGCACCGCCGGCCGCGGGCGGCGGGGGGCTGCTGTTTGGACGGTGGTGGCTGGCGGCTCAGGGGTGTGGAGGTTGAAGATGAACCGCAGGCCCTTGATTTCGTATCCAACAGCTGCAAAATCGATTGACGAGAGATGAAAAAGTGAGTCGACCGACGTGTAGCCTCACCTTGCTAGTGCGTTCAGTTTCGACAGCAAAATTCAGTTTCGATAGTTAAGTTCAACTTCGACAGTTAAGTTCAGTTTCGACAGTTAAGTTCAGAGATGAGCGGCTGATGTATTTTACATCTAGCACTTTGTGGTTATGTATTTTACGTCATGTATTGGAGATGCTATTAGAAATCCACTCAGGTTAACATTGTTCGTTGTCTCTCTTGTCCTGCTTCAGCCTCGGCGTTGTACAAATCACCGGAGCTGCTCCAACAATGAAACCCTCCATCACAGTGGAGCAGTACCTCGGGCTCCATCTCCAGATGCCTAAGATCTTCTTCCCCTCCTCCGACAGCAAAGTCAGTCGGAGCATCCTCACCGGCCAACCCAATCACGCAGAGATTGACATGGCTTCGCCAAAGAGGTTGTACACTTGTTGCATCTCTCTTTTACTCTACATGTTATATATATTGTCCACTGAGCACTCGTAGTAACGGGAAATAGGATTGTTTTATCCTATTATATGACAAGCAGTGAGGTACTAGGAAACTTAGCTATCCGTGATGGACTCTCTTGAACGCCATCATTATTTATCTCTGCGCGTTTGAGCTGTGCATTTGTCGATGGGCCTGGGAGTTGAGCTAGTATGGCAGTGGCCTAGGTCCAAAGTAATAGAAGTAGCACAAAAACATTTTTTTAGTGTAGGATTTTCCTTGCTCAAGCCTGCCTACTAGAATCGCGAGTGCTTGAAAGGAAAAGTGAATGAAAAACATAGGAATTGGAAAGTTTCCTATGGTACTACTTTTCATGAATTTGGTGCAAAGGAATGGAGCAAAGGAAAACTGTAGGATTTGTTCCTTTAGTGTCTCCTTGAAAGAAAAACCGTAGGAATTCTAATTTCCACTTCTCCTCCTTTTCATATTCCTATTCACCAAGCACAACACTAAGAGATAGTAGCATAATAGCATTATAACCGTACATTTTCTTGTGGTTTGACTTAATCTCACCATGCTTTTTTGCATCCTGTGATCTTCCAATTGTTGTGAATCAAACAACCAGATTGGCAGAAATCCTGTGTTTTTAAATTCTCTGTTTTGCACGTGCATTCCTATCCTATTCCTGTCTATTTCCTATCCCTGCATTGTTAGAATCCTCAAATTCAAACAAGCCCTTCCTCAATTACTTCTGTTATAGATATGTGTCAAAGAAAACCTTGTGTGGTTTGTCCTGCTCCTGCGGCGCTGTGTTCCACCCTAGCTCAGCTGCTCCAACGATGGAAGGGTTCACCACAGCAGGGATCCGCTCTCCAGACTGTCTTTCGCCGCCTCAGATCTTCTTCCCTGCCGCCGGCAGCCACGGCAACTGCATTACCATCATCAACTAAGCAGATGACCTTGAGGACTACACGGGTCCGCGAGAGAGGTCGCACTCTTCTGTGTCTGCTTACATTATGCGTCGCTTAATATGATGACATGCTACATTATCGTCGTGTTCACCTATTAGACTCCGAGTCAGGTCCAAACTAATGCTGAAACTTGAGTTTTTAAATGGTTGTGGGGTACATATTGGGGCAGCAATCAGTACTATCTGTCTACTATCTGGTTAATCTCCGGTGTCTACTATGAGTTTCATGTTGGGTGCAAACAAACATTAAAGGAGCCATTATCTGTATTTTTTGACTAAAGCTATTATCTGCCTGCTATCATTGGTTTTGGGTCTATCCACAGTTTGCTACCATCACTCTGGATTTGTGCATGCACTCCTTACATAATCTCACTATGTTTTATTCTTATGCATGCCAGTTATTGTACACAATGGAACTGATCATGTAGAGCAAAAGAGACGAGCCTTGCGTGGCAATAAAATTTCATGCAGACGTCGTTCCATGGTGGGCGCAAAGGCAGCGCCCCCTCCACCCATTTCGGATCGTAATCAAGAGGAAGGTAACTGTTCTGAGGGGGATTCAGAAGGAGAAGACCACTCCTATTTACCCCATGAGGTCTTCACTCTAACTTGGCATGCTGATGTTGGTAATATCATGCATATGGTGCCTTGCATTGCTTACTGTATACATTAAAGATGCCATCTGCTTAGTTTAGACATGATTTGTGTCAATGCCATCTGTTTTGTTTCTTTATCGTATATGTGAATCATGCAATGCCATCTTGTCTAGCCAGGCATCATATATGTCAATTTTGCAATGCCACCCTGGTTAGCCAGTCATCTTATATGTGAATTATATCATGCCATCATTTTTTTATTACGTGTTAAATTTGTCAACAATTTTAGTACATTCAATTACTCTTCCTGTGCATCAACCATTCGACACAGTCATGGAAAAATCTGGAGTGGAAACAAGGTCTTTAGAGCAGACAATGCTATCTAACAAAGCGCATGTCTTGCTGGTTACCGATAGCACCTCAGAGGAGGATTCAGAGACAGATGACCAGTCATATTCCCCCCCCCCCCCCCGAGGTGCATGCCCTAACTTGGCAGGGTTATGTTGCTCATATCGTGCGTATGGTATCTTGCATTGCTATGTCATTTGCTTAGTTTAGATATGCTTTGTGTGAATGCCACCTGTTTAGTGTCTAATTACCATATATGTGAATTATGCAATGCCATCTTGTTGCAAGACATTATATATGTGAATTATGCAACGTTATCTTGTTGCAAGGCATTATGTATGTGAATTATGCAATGTCATGCTGTTTAGGCAAGCGTCATATATGTGAATTATATCATGCCGTCCTTTTTTTGTATTTCTCACTGCTTTTGTCGACAATATTTGTATATTCAACTGCTCTTCCTGTGCATCATCCATTTGAATTGGTGATGGAGAAATCTGGAGTGAAAACAAGGTCTTCAGAGCAGACAATGCTACCAGCTGAAGCAGATATCTTGCTGGTTACAGATAGCTCTTCAGAGGAGGATTCAGAGGCAGATGACCAGTCATATTATCCCCCTGAGGTGTATGCTCAAACTTGGCAGGGTTATATTACTCATATAATGCATATGTTGTATTGCAATGCTTAGTTTTTACATCATATACATAATATTGAATGCCATCTCCTTAGTTGACACATCATATATGCGAGTGCCCTCTGCTCACTTCCTTACTATAAATCATATATTTGAATTATGTCATGCCATGATGTTTACATAAACAGCATGTATCTGAATTATGGCATGCCAACCCATTTTATAAAGACATAATATAGTTATATCATCTCATCCTATTTACATAGTCATCATATTTTAAATTATGTCATTCTATCCGTGAATTATATCATGCCATCATGTTTCCATCGACGGCATGTTTGTGATTTATGGCATGCCAACGACTTTAATAGACACATCGTATAGTTATATCATGTAATCCTGTTTACATAGTCATCATATTTTGAAGTATGTTATTCTATCCTATTTAGTTAGCCATCATACATGTGAAATTGTGTCATGCAATCCTGTTTAATTAGCCATCATATATGTGAAATTATGTCCTGCTATTCTGTTTGCTTAGACAACATAAATGTGAATTATTTCATGCCTTGTTTTCTTCCCTACTATCCATTGCACCTGTCTATCTTGCAATGTCTGTACATTCAATTACTTTTCTGGTTTATCAGCCATTTCAACTAGAGGGAGTGATGGCAGTATCTGTGGGAGTAAAAACACGGTCTTTAGAAAAGATCGTGCTACCTGTCAATGCAGATGGAACAACAGTTGTACTTGCCCAAGAACCAGCCCCACCACACATAACCCACACTCATGCAGATTGTACCCCTACCTAGTTTGACAAAGAACCAACTACACCCCTTCTAACCCCAACTCCAGCAGATAGACACCCAGTTCCCGTTGACACAGCACCGTCTCCACCATAGAGCACCCAAACACGAGCAGTTAGTAAGGCAACTGCAGTGCCCAAATCACGAGGACCACCACTCCGAACCCGAAGTCAATGCTTAAAGCAGAAGAAGAATTGTTCTCAGGTCAGGTTCCATAGCTATGGTTCATACTACTTTGCTTTTGCATCACTGTATTTACTGATACCAACCAATTTCAAATTTGAAGGATGCAATTGAAACTCCAATGGTGCAACAGGCATGTTTTAAATCTGTTTCTTCAACGTGTTTGGCTATTTGCTGTTGTAACTTGCTCTATGTTGATTTCAGTTTCAATTGAATAAACAATTATGTTCTCATGCCATGCACATTACAAGTGTTGTTATTGATGTGTAGTTTCCCACACTTATATTCTGTCTATGTTGCTTTGTCTTAAATAGATATGATTCAAACTGTATCTATCTTGATTTGGCAACATAAACTAGAATGATATAGACCTTACAGTGACCATACTACATAGATATATGTTTGTTTCATGCTGTTATCCTATCCACCTTACTACTGAACTGGTTTACCAAAATGAGTTTCATATACTACATTGTAAACCTGAGATGTGTTTGTTTGTTTCTCTTTTAGAACGCAGATAAAATATTGGAGAAGAGTACCCTGTTATGCAATGGTAAAGGAAGTAATGAAGATAAGGTTCAAGATAGTGAGACATCCCTTTTGGTCTCCAAGAAAGCTGATAAAAACTATATTGAAGACACTGAGACAACCCCAAAGTCATGTCTTTATGTAGTGTTCGAGTTACTGGCTACCACTGCTGGCACCAGCTCTTCGAACTTGTTGCCTGAATCAGTTCGGCTTCTTGAGTCTGAACTTCAAGTTGAAAGACATCGACTAGATGTTATGCGACAGGAAGCCGAAGGACTGAGGAAGTCCCTGCAGAATTCAGATGCATACTTTCTGGTGCAACAGCAAGTGCTGGAGGACTTAAGCGCAAACAAGAGAAAGTTAATAAGCTTGCTAAGCATCTTGCCAGCATTATGGGTACCCAGGATATTGTTTCTTGAGCCCTTCTGAAGTGGTTTCAGTTCTGAACTTGTTTTGCTGTGGCGTTTATATGCTGTTGTGTTCCCTATATTTGCACTGGTGGCGAACTTTGATGCCCAGTGGATGTAATATGTGTAATAGCCGTGATAGCCTAGTGTAAGTTGCTTGCTTATTTATTTCCTTGTTGTCTTGTTTATTTGTTTGCTTGTAGTTAATGCATTTCTTTTTCTGCGGTTTGCTAGTGGCTGCAATAACCTATTTTTAAAACTAGGCCACAATAACCATGGGCTAATATTTACTGTAGTGAGACTGGACCTACGGGCCGTAGAAACAGTGTGCCTTCTATGAGCCGTATAAACAGTGGGCCTTCTACGGGCTGTAGAAACAGTGGGCCTTCTATGGGCCGTAGAAACAATGGGCCTTCTACGGGCCGTAGAAACAATGGGCCTTCTACGGGCCGTATCATCAATGGGCCTTATACGGGCCGTATGTTCGATTGGCCAAACATAGGCCAAACAGACCGCATTCTGGCCGTAAACGGGCTAGAGTTGGAATCGTCCGTTCATGGGCCGACCATAATGGGCCATCGTTAATAGGACGTATTTGATGACGCTATGAAAACGGCCCAACATATTAACGGACCACAAACGGGCCGACTGTAACCATGGGCTGAATTTGGCCCACAAGCAGAAAATGACAGTAAAGGGCTGTAAGTAAACGATTGCTGGAAATGAGCCCAAGAATAAATGGGCTCTGAGAAGGCCGAAAGATAACATGGGCTGGAAACGGCCCAATGGAATAACGGGCTGTTAATGGGTATAAAGTGATACACTATTCTATACGGGCCAGTTTCACCACGGGCCGTTAATGGGTGTAAAGTGATACACTGTTCATTACGGGCCAGTTTCACCACGGGCCGTTAATAGGGCAAGAGTTACATAGGGCCTCATATGGGTTGAAAGACGTCATGGTCCATACATGGGCCAGAAGTGAAAACGGGCTAGAATCATATTGGATGGCCCAGATGACGCTACTAGGCCTAATTCAAATAGGGAGTAACGGGCCTTGGGTTAGCGGGCTATAAATGGGCTATATGCGAACAGGCCGTTAATAGGCTTTCCATGGGCCGGCCCGCCACCTTTTGACCAAGTCAAATGGGTCGGCCTTTTCACATCAATGGGCCTCTGTTGGGCCGTGCCACGTGTCTACGTATCATAGGCGCCTTCTGTCCAATGAGTGGATGACATCTGTCCCAGCGATGAGTTGACACGTGTTTCCTCCAGCCAATGATGATTTTACACGTGGAAAATCCCCATTGGTTGGGGCTGTTAACGGGTTATCAGATCCAAAACCCGACCCGATAGCTTAATGGCGCTCCGTTACGGTGGATGCCACGTGTCGCTCACCCTTGACGAAAGCACTTCTGTGACGCGCGATTTATCGTCATGGAAGTGGACACTTCCGTGATGATAATTTTGGTAATGCCATGTAACACTTCTACGACAGCACAGGTATGACTATCTTGATTCTGTCATAAATTTGTCATGGATGTACATGCATGACAAAAAACGCGACCTACCGTGAGAAACACGTATCATCACGGAAGTGTATTTTTTTGTAGTGTATACTCTTCAAGTGTGCATTGCTTCAAAATCAAATTCCTCACTATGCACATCTTCAGGGGGAGTTCTTCTATATCTTGCAATCAAATTCCTCAATATCAGTATTTACACTTCATATGTTTATCCCCGTTGAAAACTTAACCTATATTGTCATCAATCACCAAAAAGGGGGATATTGTAAGTGCATCTAGTGCCCCTTAGTGATTTTGGTGTATTGAAGACTTATAGGTTAAGGGACTGATGCGTTTGTGAGTGTACATAGGTCTATAAGTCTATGAGGAGTTTGATATTTACAGAGAAAGTCGACCCCTAAAAATGAAGTTCTTTGACTGAAGACTTTGGATTTCTGAAGACTTTCTGAAGACTTTGAAAGTGAAGAAATTGGTGCAACCTTGAAGACTTGGAATTCATTCGAGGAACATGAAGCGTGAAGAGTTTTGTTTTCGTAGTTTCATTTTCTCTTTCTTGAGTCATAGGAAACACCGTACTGTTAAAGGGGGTTGAGGAAATACTAAGGAAAAATTTCCATGTGATGCTCAACTCAAAATCCTACACCTACCAATCCCTTCGAGTGAAGCCATTGGAAATCTCATACAGTTCAGTCGATTTCTTCAGTGACAGAGACGAAGTTCTTCTAGTCTCTGAAGAATTTGTTCTGACTGAGGAGTTAGGAATTCGCCAGTGCGGATTGCCTACACAGTGAGGAACATGATAGCCCTGAGGAATTTGAGAGTCAAACTTCCGACCATTGCTGTGCTATGCGTCAGCTGTCCCAAAATATCTACCCACCTAACGGTCATATCATTGAAGGGCATTTATGTCTTATCATGTCGGGCTGCTCCCTAGGCTATAAATAGCTGCCCCCTACAACCACTAGCTGGTTGGCTGCTCCGAGAGAAACTGACACTTGTCATTTGAGAGAATCCCATCCTCCGAGGACTTTGAGCGAAAATCATCAAGTGAGGAAAACCCAAACCCAACACACCTACAAACCCAAAGTGATTCAGCATCACTGAAGAGATTGATCCTGCGTGGATCCGACGCTTGTTACCTTTGAAGACTGTGCTTCTTCCAGACGGTTAGGCGTCATGGTCTAGAGCATCCAAGAGGAATTGTGGATCGCCGAGTGACCGAGTCTGTGAAGGTTTGGAAGTCACCTGAAGACTTACCACGAGTGATTGGGAGAGGTCTGTGTGACCTTAGCTCAACAAGAATACGATTAGGACTATGTGTCCGGGACTGTGTGTCCTCAGGTTTAAATACCTAGCCTCTCCAACCAGACGTACAACTGAGACAACAGTTGGAACTGGTCTACCAAATCATTGTCTTCACCAAGCTTACTGGTTCTATTTCCTCAACTCTTCCATTTCCTCATTTCAGTTGTTGTGTGCCTGTTCATAACTGTTTGAAGACTTTGACTGAAGACTTCCTCAATTTCCTCAGTTGAATTTCTTTAGTCTGTTTGTCTTCATCATGTGCTATCCTGTGTTTACGCTTTCTATACTTTGTGCTTGTCTTCATTTCATCATGATGACTATGCTTGTGTTATGTTATGTTTACCTTTCATCATTTCCTGCAAGTAGTTCTTCGCTAAGGAATTTCCTCACTAGCAAATTCCTCAGTGAAGAATTCATAAAAATCGCCTATTCACCCCCCCTCTAGTCGATATAATGCACTTTCAGAGAACCAAGGTATCAATCCAGTAGGAGACAACGCACAAGTCACCGAATACATGCACAAACAATCAACAACTTGCATCCAACGTGATAAAGGGGTTGTCAATCCCTTCATGGTCACTTGCAGAAGTGAGATATGATAGATATAGATAAATGGTAAAGTAAATATTTTTGGTATTTTTGGTTTATAGATTGGAAACTAAAGATTGCAATTAAAAGGAACGGCGACAAAAATTAGCATATTGACGGGAAACTAATAGATTCAATATAATGGAAAAGAGACCCGAGGGCCATAGTTTCACTAGTGGCTTCTCTCAAGATAGCAAATATTATGGTGGGTAAACAAATTACTGCAGACCAATTGATAGAAGAGCGCAAAGTTATGACGATATCTAAGGCAATGATCATGAACATAGGCATCACGTCCATGTCAAGTAGACCGACTCCTGCCTGCATCTACTACTATTACTCCACACATCGACCGCTATCCAGCATGCATCTAGAGTATTAAGTTCATAAAGAATGGAATAACGCATTAAGTAAGATGACATGATGTAGAGGAATTAACTCAAGCAATATGATGAAAACCCCATCTTTTTATCCACGATGGCAATAATACAATACGTGCCTTGCTGCCCCTACTATCACTAGGAAAGGACACCGCAAGATTGAACCCAAAGCTAAGCACTTCTCCCATTGCAAGAAAGATCAATCTAGTAGGCGAAACTAAACTGATAATTAGAAGAGACTTGCAAAGATATCAAATCATTCATAAAAGAATTCAGAGAAGAACCAAATAATATTCATAGATAATCTTATCATAAATCCACAATTCATCGGATCTCGACAAACACACCACAAAAGAATATTACGTTGAATAGATCACCAAGAACATCAAGGAGAACATGGTATTGAGAATCAAAGAGAGAGAAGAAGCCATCTAGCTAATAACTATGGACCTAAAGGTCTGTGGTAAACTACTCATGCTTCATCGGAGAGGTAATGGTGTTGATGTAGAAGCCCTCCGTGATCGAATCCCCCTCCAATAGGACGCCAGAAAAGGTCCCTAGATGGGATCTCACGGGTACAAAAGGTTGCGGCGGTGGAAATGTGGTTTCGTGGCTCCCCTGGATGTTTTCAGGGTATAAGAGTATATATAGGCGAAGGAACTAGGTCAGGGGAGCTACGAGGGGCCCACGAGGTAGGGGGCACGCTCTACACCCTGGGCGCACCCTCCTGCCTCATGGCCGCCTTGTTGCGTCTCCGACTTCATCTCCAAGTCTTCTGGTTTCCTTTTGGTCCAAGAAAGATCATCGCAAAGGTTTCATTCCGTTTGGACTCCGTTTGGTATTCCTTTTCGGTGAAACTCTAAAATAGGCAAAAAAAACAGAAGCTGGCACTAGGCCCTCAGTTAACAGGTTAGTCCCAAAAATAATATAAAATAGCATATAAATGCCTATTAAACATCCAAAACACATAATATAATAGCATGGAACAATAAAAAATTATAGATATGTTGGAGACGTATCAAGCATCCCAAGCTTAATTCCTGCTCGTCCTCGAGTAGGTAAATGATAAAAACATAATTTTTGATGTGGATTTCTACTAACATATTAATCAATGTAATTTTCTTTATTGTGGCATGAATGTTTAGATCCAAAAGATTCAAAACAAAAGTTTAATATTGACATAAAAATAATAATACTTCAAGTATACTAACAAAGCAAACATGTCTTCTCAAAATAACATGGCCAAAGAAAGCTATCCCAACAAAATCATATAGTCTGGCTATGCTCTATCTTCATCACACAAAATATTTAAATCATGCACAACCCTGACGACAAGCCAAGCAATTCATACTTTTGATGTTCTCAAACTTTTTCAATCTTCGTGCAATACATGAGCATGAGCCATGGACATAGCACTATAGGTGGAATAGAATATGGTGGTTGTGGAGAAGACAAAAAGGAAGAAGATAGTCTCACATCAACTAGGCGTATCAATGGGCTATGGAGATGCCCATCAATATATATAAATGTGAGTGAGTAGGGATTGCCATGCAACGGATGCACTAGAGCTATAAGTGTATGTCACGCCCAATAAGCGACCCTATCCAAAAGAAACTCGAAGGTCCCACCAAGGATAGACCCGCATATTGAAACGCTTTTACAAGGTGGATATCATTACATCAACATTACATAATAGATGGGGATACATACATAAGGCATACAATGCCACACGAATACAACATCATCATACATAATACCAACATCCGACTACGGATGAAACACAAACAGAAGCTCAAACGACATCCACCCTGCTAGACCAGGCTGCCGACCTGGAACCTATCCCCTGATCGAAGAATAAGCAGAAGAAGAACTCAACGCACGCAAGCATCGCTCTCGCGTCATGATCATCGCATAACCTGTACCTGCAACTGTTGTTGTAGTAATCTGTGAGCCACGAGGACTCAGCAATCCCATTACCATGGTTATCAAGACTAGCAAAGCTTAATGAGAAAGGAAAGGGTAAAGTGGTGAGGTTGCAGCAGCGACTAAGCATGATATGGTGGCTAACATACGCAAATAAGAGCGAGAAGAGAGCAAGCGGAACGGTCGTGAAGCTAGCAATGATCAAGAGGTAATCCTGAACTCCTACTTACGTCAGACATAACCCAAAACCGTGTTCACTTCCCGGACTCCGCCGAGAAGAGACCATCATGGCTACACACACAGTTGATGCGTTTTAATTCGGATCTGGTGTCAAGTTATCTACAACCGGACATTAACAAATTCCCATCTGCCACATAACTGCAGGCACGGCTTTCGAAAGATAATACCCTACAGGGGTGTCCCAACTTAGCCCATGATAAGCTCTCGCGATCAACGAAGGATATACCTTCTCCCAGGAAGACCCGATCAGACTCGGAATCCCGGTTTACAAGACATTTCGACAATGGTAAAACAAGACCAGCAAAGCCGCCCGATGCGCCGACAATCCCGATAGGAGCTGCACATATCTCGTTCTCAGGGCAACACCGGATAAGCTAAGTGTACAGGTACCGACGTAACCCAATTTGCCAAGGGATGTTCCCGCATGGTGCTCTAGTTTGGACCAACACTTAGACAAGCATTGGCCCCGGGGGGGCTATGATAAAGATGGCCCTTGGGTTAATTACTCCCAAGGGAAAAGTAGGTGGTGGTGAGGCAAATGGTAAAACCAATGTTGGGCCTTGCTGGAGGAGTTTTATTCAAAGCGAACTGTCAAGGGGTCCCATAAATCACCCAACCGCGTAAGGAACGCAAAATCCGGGAACATAACACCGATATGACGGAAACTAGGGCAGCAAGAGTGGAACAAAACACCAGGCATAAGGCCGAGCCTTCCACACTTTACCAAATATATAGATGCATTAATAATATAAGAGATATTGTGATATCCCAACAAAATCCTGTCCACCATGGAGCAATCCTCAACTTCACCTGCAACTAACAACGCGATAAGAGGGGCTGAGCAAAAGTGGTAACATAGCCAAGCAACGGTTTGCTCGGAAGGGTGTCAAAGGTTAGAGGTTCATGGCAATTTTGGAGGCTTGATGAGCAAAAGATAGGTAGCGCAGCAAAGCGATAGAACGAAGCAACTAGCATAGCAATGATAGTAGTGAGATCCAGGGTAGCGGTCATCTTGCCTGAAATCCCGCAAGGAAGAAGAACGAGTCCAAGAAGAAGATGAAGCCACGAAGACGAACCAAGCGTAGATGAACGAATCCTCACGATCACAACGAAACGGAAACTATCGAGAAGAAGAACACAACATGGTAAACACAGCACACATGAACAAGGCATGATGCACAACAAGCATGATGCATGACAAAGGCTACATGAAGCTACTCATGGCAAGAGATGATGCATACAAGAGCAACACATCAAAGCAAGTTTAAATGAGGCCGGAAACAACATATAACAATTCCGGTAAGTCCTCATATGCATATTTCGAAATTGGTCCAGATCTGAACAAACTTTATGTTCAAGTTGTTAAACAGAAAGTTAAGAAGCACCAGGATGATCTACACGAGATTCTAGTCAAGTTACATATAAAGTTCATTTAATTCGGAGCTACGGCCTAGAAGATTTGAGCAAAACAAGTTAAGCATGGCATTGATGCAAAATGCACCCAAACATCAAGCAAGCACTCTCAACAAGGATGCAACATGATAATATGAAACTACATGCAAAATCAAGCAAGTTTCATATAGAGCACACTCAAAACGGAGCAACGGTGCAACACATACACTCTATACAAGACATGACAACAATCTGTCCAAAACAGCAAGTAGGCATATTGCAAGCATAAAAACAACATGCTACAGTACCACAATGTGAAAACAAAAGGCATCATCATGATGGACAGGTAAAGCATAACAAAACATGAACACTGAGCTATCTCCAGAAATTACTAGAACATGCTCAAACACACATGGCAAGATTGCAAATAATAACAGTTACAGACTTATCAGGAAATAACATCATGTTGCAATGTTTAGAGCTATCAAACAACATGTTACAGGAACTTATCATGGCAAACAAAGGCATGGCATGAATCTACTAAATACATAGAACAAGAGTCCTTTACTGACCATGAGCCAAAAAGGATCAGAAGATATGATGGCACCCATGTAAACATGGCAAGTTATATGACAGATTCATACATGGCAGGAACAACAATAAGTAGGCATGTTAGTGAGCTTGAACCACTCACTACAGAGCAATACATGGCATGGCAAGGCAACCAACAGTAAGAATACATGTTTATGAAGCTAAGCATGGCAAGATCAAGTTCATAGGATGCATGGATCACTAGGAAAGCTCAAGGCAAAACTGAACTTAAAGTTAACAGGCTGACATCAACATTATTTAGCAACTTTGGAGCAAGATATGAACAATCTACAGCAAGCTATAAATGCAACCAGGGGCATGAATAGATAGCTCATAACCACATGTACAAAACATCCTTACTGAAGTATCTCAAAATAAGCATGGATCTCTCTGTAGCATCAAGTTTACATGGCATAAAAATAACAGCAGAACAGGGACTGAAATCAGCAACAGCAAGTACCCTACTTAACAAGCATGATGCACTCACTACACAACTCACAAAAATACATGGATGGCAGCCCTGTAAAGATGGCATGACATAGTTCAAAACACATGTAGACATCAACCTCATAGGATGCACACATCAAACATGGCAAAAATGACAAATCATCAAGTTGTAACAGTTTCAGCAGATTAACAGCAACATGCACTCTTGCAACGATGATTCGGGCATCAAGATGAACTCAAATGAATATAATGCAATGGAATGAAATGAAGTACTTGTTGAGGCGAACAATTTGACATATTACACGCACGAAACGGAGCAGTATGTAGCAAGTTATGATGCGATGAACATGGCATGATAATGTCAAAATCTCAGGGACTTGGTAGTTTTTCCGGAAAAAAACAGATGAGCCGGGGGGGGGGGGTAACTATGCAACGCTCGGAGTGGGGGATAGCGGGGCGAGGCTCACCATGGGCCGATGCCCAGAAGGAGGAGGAGGCAAGAGGGCCTGTCAGCGCTGGGCCGGACGGATCTGGGCCGCGGGGCCCACGCGGGGGTCGTCCCCCTCCCGATCCCGCCTGGATCGGGGAGGCAGGAGGCGGCGGGCGGTGGCCGGCGTGGCGCGGCTGCGCGAGGCCGGAAGTGGCCGGGGCGAGCGGCGGCGGCAGGATCCGGCCGGCCGGCACCGGATCCGGGTGGCGCGGGCGGCGGGGATGGCCGGGAGGCGCGGACGGGCACCGGGGCGGCGAGCTTGGAGCTCCGGCGGCGGTGGCGCGCGCCGGTGCGGGGCGGGACGGCGCCGGCGAGATGGGGGCGAGACGGTGGCGGCGCGGGGAGCTCGGTGGGGAGGCGCGGTGGCTGGCGGCGACGGCGGCGGAGGGCGCGGGCGAACGGCGGCGGCGAAGAACGGGCCCGGCGCAGCCCGGGGCGGGCTCCCCGTGGGCCGAGCGGGCCGCGGAGGCTGCGGGTGGCGGGGCACCACGTGGCAGCTCCGGATTGGCGCGGGGGCGACGGCTGAGGGCGGCGGACATGTCCGGGCGGCGGGGAAGTTGTGTCCGGCGGCGCGAGGGGAGCGGGGCTAGGGTTTGGACCCGGGATTTGGACGAGGTGCACATATTTATACATAGAAGGAGGTGGGAGTGTCCAAATGAGGTGCGGTTTTCGCCCACACGATCGTGATAGAACGACCGAGAGCATGGAGGGAAGTTTGCTCGGTTTTGGGCCACTTTGGAAGGGGTTTTGGGCTGCAACACAAGGAGGGCTCTTACGGTTACCCGGTTAACCGTTGGAGTATCAAACGACCTTCAAATGGCACGAAACTTGACAGGCGGTCTACCGGTGCTAAACCAATGCCACTTGGCAAACCTCGGGCCATTCCGAGAAAGTTTAACACCCGCTCACAACGAGAGACAAAAGGGGGACGCCGGAGGGCATAGGAGTGCCGGATTGCAAAACGGACAACGGGGAAAATGCTCGGATGCATGAGACGAACATGTATGCAAAATGAGATGCACATGATGACATGATAAAATGCAACACGCCAGCAAATGACATGGCAACGATGGCAAATAACTGACGGACACCTGGCACATCGAATCCGGGGCATTACAACACTCCTCCACTAACAAGAGATCTCGTCCCGAGATCTTAGGACCGAGACGGAAGGGAAAAGGGATGAGGTGAAACAAGAACTCAAGAGAAGAAGCAAGGAATCAAGAGCACTTGAGAAGAAGAGAGGAACGACGAGAATGACGAGAATCAAAAGCTCACGGAATCAGATGGACTATGAAACCACTCCGGTTAGAACGAGATAATAAACGAATAAGACTGAAAGGATTTAGGCAGCACTCCTGCTGAAAATGGAAGGATTAGAACATGAACTTAAGAAGATGGAATGAAACTTGATGAAGATATGACACAAAAACTCGGAAAGAATTGAAAGAGTTGAATGAAAAGAACGGAGAAGAAAAGATACTTGAATTTCTCCAACAAAATCTTGATGAACTCTTGAAGAATGAATTAAATCATGAAGGACCACCATGAAGAACTCCGGTAATAAAAGGATGATGAGATAGAATGAAGGATGAAAGAATAATATTAAATCTTATGATGATTTAGACGGATGTTCCGACGAAATGGCCTAGGAAAATTTGAACTCCGGAAAAGAAAAGATGAAAACACTTGGAACTAGAATTTATTCACCAAGAACAAACTCCGAAGGAAAGGATTACTCACTTGATGAAATAAGAATAAGATTTATTGTATGCTTATTCTTCATCAAATTAAATAGATGACAAGCAAAGGATTTTGCATATTACTTATTCTTCTTGAAAAAGGATTAAGGGGAAACATAGCTCCAAACTTGAGAAAGTCTTCATGAACCACCGGTAGGATTGAAAAGAACGAATGAATTAAAATGATAATCAAGGAAAAAGAATCTTGAATGAACCACCGTGAGAATTCGAAAATGACTGATGAAAGAGACTGAATCACTGGGAAGAATTAGAAGAACAAATATGCTAAAGGGGATTTAGATGCAAAAGAACAAAGAGATCAAGAGATGATTAAAGAACACTTGAACGAAGCACCGGGGTAAATATAGAACGATAACTGGAATGATGGCCTCCGATAAAAAGAAACGGAAAAGAAAAACAACTGCTAAAATACTCCGGATGGATGAAAAGAAACATCTGAAAAATGGATTCGCGAGGATAACATGAAGCTAGAACCACGAAACTTCGAGAGAACAGACAAGATTTAGAGAGAAAACTCTTCTTTGGTCTTCAAATGACGACAAGAAACACCACCAAAATTACTGAGGTACTCCGGGAGAATGTAAAAGAGGAAGAGTTGAACCAAAGATGAAAATGATTTGAAATTGATCTTGGAGAGGCATGTGATTGATGGGATCCATTCTTACATCACACTTGAAAAGAATTGAGAATAACTCCGGGGAAATTAGAAGAGTCGGGTAAGATCCTGGGAAAAGACCTGTGGGTTAGGGCCCACTAAAAGAAAAACACCGTTGGAAAGGATTGTTGAACAGATAAATGATGCACCAGAACAATTGAAATATTTGAATGAGGTGACAACCTCGAATTAATTCGAACACAGGCGAATCTCCTGAGATGTCTTGAACACTCCAGAAGGATAAACTGGTGAGAGGTGAACGAGAAGGGAAAACACTTGAGCCGAGGAAAACAATATAATCACTACCGAAAAAAATTAGAATTGAATCCACCAGAGAAGAAAAAAGAGATGAAGAATGACGAACGAGACGAGAATTCACCGGTTGAAATAATTGAGGGAAGACTGAAGAGGCTCCACACGAATGAAATTGATGATCGAAACAGACTCAGACTCCGGGAAGAAGAGGGTGGGAGGGCGGGAAAAAACAAAGGCAACTTGGTAGGGGGAACCGACGAATAACTTGAAGAGAAAACACCGGTTGAAATAATTGAGGAAAGAAAGCAAAGCCTTCGCACGAGTAGCATGGATACTCGATTACGGACTCCGGTTCTGAGAGGAAGAAGGGTGGGAGGGTGGGACAAGAAAACAACTGAAGATTGAACTTAGCAAAGATGAAGAGGTTCGAGTCAACTTGACGAGAAATGCACCGGATCAAAAGAGCTGAGGAACAACGATCGGAAAACCAACTGCGTGATCCTAAAGAAAAATTTGAAGGGGAAGAGGAGTAATTCAAAACACCTACGTCAGGATTCCTCACCAGAGCGACGAAGGGACTGAGGAGTAAAAAGAATTCCTACTCTCCGATATAACTAGACTCCGAAAACAGTTTTTTTCTAGACTCAACAACGGCCAAACTACACGATCAATCAGGGGGCTCCTAAGGTCGGTTCGAGGCTCTAATACCAACTTGTCACACCCAATAAGCGACCCTATCCAAAAGGAACTCGAAGGTCCCACAAAGGATAGACCCGCATATTGAAACGCTTTTGCAAGGTGGATATCATTACATCAACATTACATAATAGATGGGGATACATACATAAGGCATACAATGCCACACGAATACAACATCATCATACATAATACCAACATCCGACTATGGATGAAACACAAACAGAAGCTCAAACGACATCCACCCTGCTAGCCCAGGCTACCGACCTGGAACCTATCCCCTGATCAAAGAAGAAGCAGAAGAAGAACTCAACGCACGCAAGCATCGCTCTCGCGTCATGATCATCGCATAACCTGTACCTGCAACTATTGTTGTAGTAATCTATGAGCCACGAGGACTCGGCAATCCCATTACCATGGGTATCAAGACTAGCAAAGCTTAATGGGAAAGGAAAGGGTAAAGTGGTGAGGTTGCAGCAGCGACTAAGCATGATATGGTGGCTAACATACACAAATAAGAGCGAGAAGAGAGCAAGCGGAACGGTCGTGAAGCTAGCAATGATCAAGAGGTGATCCTGAACTCCTACTTACGTCAGACATAACCCAAAACCGTGTGCACTTCTCGGACTACGCCGAGAAGAGACCATCACGGCTACACACACGGTTGATGCGTTTTAATTCGGATCTGGTGTCAAGTTATCTACAACCGGACATTAACAAATTCCCATCTGCCACATAACCGCGGGCACAGCTTTCAAAATATAATACCCTGCAGGGGTGTCCCAACTTAGCCCATGATAAGCTCTCGCGATCAACGAAGGATATACCTTCTCCCAGGAAGACCCGATCAGACTCGGAATCCCGGTTTACAAGACATTTCGACAATGGTAAAACAAGACCAGCAAAGCCGCCCGATGCACCGACAATCCCGATAGGAGCTGCACATATCTCGTTCTCAGGGCAACGCCGGATAAGCTAAGCGTACAGGTACCGACGTAACCCAAGTTGCCAAGGGATGGTCCCGCACGGTGCTCTAGTTTGGACCAACACTTAGACAAGCATTGGCCTCGGGGGGGCTATAATAAAGATGACCCTTGGGTTAATTACTCCCAAGGGAAAAGTAGGTGGTGGTGAGGCAAATGGTAAAACCAATGTTGGGCCTTGCTGGAGGAGTTTTATTCAAAGCGAACTGTCAAGGGGGTCCCATAAATCACCCAACCGCGTAAGGAACGCAAAATCCAGGAACATAACACCAGTATGACGGAAACTAGGGCGGCAAGAGTGGAACAAAACACCAGGCATAAGGCCGAGCCTTCCACCCTTTACCAAATATATAGATGCATTAATAATATAAGAGATATTGTGATATCCCAACAAAATCCTGTCCACCATGGAGCAATCTTCAACTTCACCTGCAACTAACAACGCTATAAGAGGGGCTGAGCAAAAGCGGTAACATAGCCAAGCAACGGTTTTCTAGGAAGGGTGTCAAAGGTTAGAGGTTCATGGCAATTTTGGAGGCTTGATGAGCAAAAGATAGGTAGCGCAGCAAAGCGATAGAACGAAGCAACTAGCATAGCAATGATAGTAGTGAGATCCAGGGTAGCGGTCATCTTGCCTGAAATCCCGCAAGGAAGAAGAACGAGTCCATGAAGAAGATGAAGCCACAAAGACGAACCAAGCGTAGATGAACGAATCCTCACGATCGCAACGACACGGGAACTATCGAGAAGAAGCACACAACATGGTAAACACACCACACATGAACAAGGCATGATGCACAACAAGCATGATGCATGACAAAGGCTACATGAAGCTACTCATGGAAAGAGATGATGCATACAAGAGCAACACATCAAAGCAAGTTTAAATGAGGCCGGAAACAACATATAACAATTCCGGTAAGTCTTCATATGCATATTTCAAAATTGGTCCAGATCTGAAAAAACTTTATGTTCAAGTTGTTAAACATCAAGTTAAGAAGCACCAGGATGATCTACACGAGATTCTAGTCAAGTTACATATAAAGTTCATTTAATTCGGAGCTACGGCCTAGAAGATTTGAGCAAAACAAGTTAAGCATGGCATTGATGCAAAATGCACCCAAACATCAAGCAAACACTCTCAAACAAGGATGCAACATGATAATATGAAACTACATGCAAAATCAAGCAAGTTTCATATGGAGAACACTCAAAACGGAGCAACGATGCAACACATACACTCTATACAAGACATGACAACAATCTGTCCAAAACAGCAAGTAGGCATGTTGCAAGCATCAAAACAACATGCTACAGTACCACAATGTGAAAACAAAAGGCATCGTCATGATGGACAGGTAAAGCATAACAAAACATGAATAGTGAGCTATCTCCAGAAATCACTAGAACATGCTCAAGCACACATGGCAAGATTGCAAATAATAACAGTTACAGACTTATCAGGAAATAACATCAGGTTGCAATGTTTAGAGCTATCAAACAACATGTTACAGGAACTTATCATGGCAAACAAAGGCATGGCATGAATCTACTAAATACATAGAACAAAAGTCCTTTACTGACCATGAGCCAAAAAGGATCAGAAGATATGATGGCACCCATGTAAACATGGCAAGTTATATGACAGATTCATACATGGCAGGAACAACAATAAGTAGGCATGTTAGTGAGCTTAAACCACTCACTACAGAGCAATACATGGCATGTCAAGGCAACCAATAGTAAGAATACATGTTTATAAAGCTAAGCATGGCAAGATCAAGTTCATAGGATGCATGGATCACTAGGAAAGCTCATGGCAAAACTGAACTTAAAGTTAACAGGCTGACATCAACATCATTTAGCAACTTTGGAGCAAGATATGAACAATCTACAGTAAGCTATAAATGAAACTAGGGGCATGAATGGAGAGCTCATAACCATATGTACAAAACATCCTTACTGAAGTATCTCAAAATAAGCATGGATCTCTCTGTAGCATCAAGTTTACATGGCATAAAAATAACAGCAGAACAGGGACTGAAATCAGCAACAGCAAGTACCCTACTTAACAAGTATGATGCACTCACTACACAACTCACAAAAATACATGGATGGCACCCCCGTAAAGATGGAATGACATAGTTCAAAACAGATGTAGACATCAACCTCATAGGATGCACACATCAAACATGGCAAAAATGACAAATCATCAAGTTATAACAGTTTCAGCAGATTAACAGCAACATGCTCTCTTGCAACGATGATTCGGGCATCAAGATGAACTCAAATGAATATAATGCAATGAAATGGAATGAAGTACTCGTTGAGGCGAACAATTTGACATATTACACGCACGAAACAGAGCAGTATGCAGCAAGTTATGATGCGATGAACATGGCATTATAATGTCAAAATCTCAGGGACTTAGTAGTTTTTCTGGAAAAACAAAACAGATGAGCGGGGGGGGTAACTATGCAACGATCGGAGCGGGGGATAGCGGGGCGAGGCTCACCATGGGCCGATGCCCAGAAGGAGGAGGAGGCAGGAGGGCCTGCCAGTGCTGGGCCGGACGGATCTGGGCCGCGAGGCCCACGCGGGGGTCGTCCCCCTCCCGATCCCGCCTGGATCGGGGAGGCAGGAGGCGGCGGGCCACGCCGGCGCGAGGCCGGAAGTGGCCGGGGCGAGGCGGAAGCGGCGGGATCCGGCCAGCCGGCACCGGATCCGGGCGGCGCGGGCGGCGGGGATGGCCGGGAGGCGCGGACGGGCACCGGGGCGGCGAGCTTAGAGCACCGGCGGTGGTGGCGCGCGCCGGTGCGGGGCGGGACGGCGCCGGCAAGATGGGGGCGAGATGGTGGCGGCGCGGGGAGCTCGGTGGGGAGGCGCGCCGGCGGGCGGCGCGGTGGCTGGCGGCGACGGCGGCGGCGAAGAACGGGCCCGGCGCAGCCCGGGGCGGGCTCCCCGTGGGCCGAGCGGGCCGCGGTGGCGGCGGGTGGCGGGGCGCCACGTGGCAGCTCCGGATTGGCGCGGGGGCGACGGCTGAGGGCCGCGGACATGTCCGGGCGGCGGGGAAGTTGTGTCCGGTAGCGCGAGGGGAGCGGGGCTAGGGTTTGGATCCGGGATTTGGACGGGGTGCACATATTTATACATAGAAGGAGGTGGGAGTGTCCAAATGAGGTGCGGCTTTCGCCCACACGATCGTGATCGAACGAACGAGAGCATGGAGGGAAGTTTGCTGGGTTTTGGGCCACTTTGGAAGGGGTGTTGGGCTGCAACACAAGGAGGGCTTTTATGGTTACCGGGTTAACCGTTGGAGTATCAAACGACCTCCAAATGGCACGAAACTTGATAGGCGGTCTACCGGTGCTAAACCAAGGCCGCTTGGCAAACCTCGGGCCATTCCGAGAAAGTTTAACACCCGCTCACAACGAGAGACAAAAGGGGGACGCCGGAGGGCATAGGAGTGCTGGATTGCAAAAAGGACAACGGGGAAAATGCTCGGATGCATGAGACGAACATGTATGCAAAATGAGATGCACATGATGACATGATAAAATGCAACACGCAAGCAAATGACATGGCAACAATGGCAAATAACTGACGGACACCTGGCGCATCGAATCCGGGGCGTTACAGTGTATGAAAGCTCGAAAAAGAAACTAAGTGGGTGTGCATCCAACTCGCTTGCTCACAAAGACCTAGAGCATTTTGAGGAAGCCCATCATTGGAATATACAAGCCAAGTTCTATAATGAAGATTTCCACTAGTATATGAATGTGACAAAATAGGAGATTCCCTATCATGAAGATCACGGTGCTACTTTGAAGCACAAGTGTGGAAAAAGGATAGTAACATTGCCCCTTCTCTCCTTTTCTCTCATTTTTTATTTGGGCCTTCTCTCTTTTTTTATGGCCTCCTTTTCTTTTCTCTATTTTTTTTTTCGTCCAGAGTCTCATCCTGAATTGTGGGGGAATCATAGTCTCCATCATCCTTTCCTCACATGGGACAATGCTCTAATAATGAAGATCATCACACTTTTATTTACTTACAACTCAAGAATTACAACTCAATACTTAGAACAAAATATGACTCTTTGTGAATGCCTCCGGCGGTGTACCGGGATGTGCAATGAATCAAGAGTGACATGTATGAAAAATTATGAACGGTGGCTTTGCCACAAATACGATGTCAACTACATGATCATGCAAAGAAATATGACAATAATGGAGCATGTCATAATAAATGGAATGGTGGAAAGTTGCATGGCAATATATCTCAGAATGGCTATGGAAATGCCATAATAGGTAGGTATGGTGGCTGTTTTGAGGAAGGTATATGGTGGGTGTATGGTATCAGCAAAAATTGAGCGACACAAGAGAGGCTAGCAATGGTGGAAGGGTGAGAGTGCATATAATCCATGGACTCAATGTTAGTCATAAAGAACTCACATACTTATTGCAAAAATCTACTCCCTCCGTCCCATAATGTAAGACATTTTTTGACTCTAATGTAGTGTCAAAAAACGTCTTACATTATGGGACGGAGGGAGTATTAGTTATCGAAACAAAGTACTACACACATGCTCCTAGGGGGATATAGCAAAATACCATCACTCGTCCCCGACCGCCACTCATAAGGAAGACAATCAATAAATAAATCATGCTCCAACTTCATCACATAACGGTTCACCATACGTGCATGCTACGGGAATCACAAACTTTAACACAAGTATCCCTCAAATTCACAACTACTCTACTAGCATGACTCTAATATCACCATCATCATATCTCAAAACAATCATAAAGAATCAAACTTCTGATAGTATTCAATGCACTTCATATGAAAGTTTTTATTATATCCATCTTGGATGTCCATCATATCAGGATTAGTTTTATAACCAAAGCAAATTACCATGTTATTCTAAAAGAATCTCAAAATAATATAAGTGAAGCCTGAGAGATCCACAATTTCTATAAAATAAAGCCACCGCCGTGCTCTAAAAAGATATAAGTGAAGCACTAGAGCAATATTGCCTAGCTCAAAAGATATAAGTGAAGCACATAGAGTATTGTAATAAATCACGATTCATGTGTGTCTCTTCCAAAATGTGTGTACATCAAGGATGATTGTGGTAAACTAAAAAGCAAAGGCTCAAGTCATACAAGACGCTCCAAGCAAAACACATATCATGTGGTGAATAAAAATATAGCCTCAAGTAAAGTTACTGATAGGCGAAGATGAAAGAGGGGATGCCTTCTGGGGCATCCCCAAGCTTAGGCTTTTGGTTGTCCTTGAATTTTACCTTGGGGTGCCTTGGGCATCCCCAATCGTAGGCTCTTGCCACTCTTTATTCCATAGTCTATCAAATCCTTACCCAAAACTTGAAAACTTCACAACACTAAACTCGACAAAAAAAATCTCATGAGCCCTGTTAGTATAAGAAAATGGGATAATTGGTTTTATGCCCCTTGTTGTGTCCCACTCGACAGGATTGCCCCTAATTTCCAAAAGCCAGCGGTTCTGTCCAACCCACTTTGTTCGTCTTGTGCCTTTGCCCTTTGACCGTTTGACCATCACTTTGAAAACTTCATAACTAATTCATACTAAATCAGAAAAATGCAAATAAGATACCAAAATGTTCGGAAAAACATCACATGTATGTCAATGCCACTTGCATTCATGACAAAAGTGTTGGGAAGTGCCCACCGAGTTTTAGCTCTTATCACACCACCATAAACAATAAAATCTTAAAAGGTTAAAAAAATCCAAAAAAATTGGTGTCAAAGGATGACAAATGTTTTTGGTGCTTGCCAAGTTTCATCAGGGAGTGACATTTGTGGAAGTCATGGAAAAAAACAACCAAGACTCCAAAACAGATTGTTTTTTTGCCATGATTTCCACAAATGTCATTCCCTGATGAAACTTGGCAAGCACTTAAAACATTTGTCATTCTTTGAGACCACATTTTTTTGGATTTTTTTGAACTTTTAAAGATTTTATTGTTCATGGTGGTGTGATAAGAGCTAAAAATCGGATGGGCACTTACCAACACTTTTGTCATGAACGCAAGTGACATTGACATACATGTGATGTTTTTCCGAACATTTTGGTATCTTATGTGCATTTTTCTGATTTAGTATGAATTAGTTATGAAGTTTTCAAAGTGATGGTCAAACGGTCAAAGGGCAAAAGCACAAGACAACCAAAGTGGGTTGGACAGAACCGCTGGCTTTTGGAAATTAGGGGCAATCCTGTCGAGTGGGACAAAACTAGGGGCATACAACCAATTATCCCTAAGAAAATAAATCACCACTTTAAGGTACTGTTGTGAACTCATTCTTTATTTATATTGGTGTAATATCTACTGTATTCCAACTTATCCATGGTTCATACCCCCCGATATTACCCATAGATTCATCAAAATAAGCAAACAACATGCGATAAATAGAATTTGTCAAAAACAGAACAGTCTGTAGTAATCTGTAACTCTTGAATACTTTTGTAACTCTAAAACTCCTACAAAATTATGAAAACCTGAGAAATTTGTGTACCAATCCAGTGCAAAAAGATCAGATCAAAAGCACGTTTCTATGAATTTTCAAAACTAATTTACTAAGCGCAAAAGTTTCTAATTTTCAGCAGGATCAACACAACTATCACCGTAAGCTATCCTAAAGGTTTAACTTGGCACAAACACTAACTAAAACTTAAAACCACATCTAACCAGAGGCTAGATGAATTATTTATTACTAAATAGGAGCAAAAAGCAAAGAACAAAAATAAAATTGGGTTGCCTCCCAACAAGCGCTATCGTTTAACGCCCTTAGCTAGGCATAAAAACGCGAATAGATCTACGTATTGCTATCTTTTGTATGCAATCCATAAGCGGCTCTCATAATAGATTCATATGGCAATTTAATTTTCCTCATAGGAAAGTGTTCCATGCCTTTCCTTAATGGAAATTGGAATCTAATGTTTCATTCTTTCATATCAATAATTGCACCAATCGTTCTAACGAAAGGTCTACCAAGAATAATAGGACATTAGGATTGCAATCTATATCAAGAACAATGAAATCTATGAGCACATAATTCCTATTTGCAACAATAAGAACATCATTAATGGTGGAATCTACAAGATGCAAATTTAAAGAAGAATCATCGAATTCACGGAAACCTAGCACATCACACAAAGTTTTGGAATCGTGGAAACACTGGCACCCAAATCGCACAAAGCATAGCATTCATAATCTTTACTCTTAATCTTAATAGTAGGTTCCCACTCATCATAAAGTTTTCTAGGGATAGAAACTTCTAGTTCAAGCTTTTCTTCAAAAGATTGCATCATAGCATCAATGATATGTTTAGTAAAAGCTTTATTTTGATTATAAGCATGAGCAGAATTTAACACGGATTGCAACAAGGAAATACAATCTATTAAAGAACAATTATCATAATTAAATTCCTTGAAATCCAAAATAGTGGGTTCATTGCTACTTAAAGTCTTGACCTCTCCAATCCCACTTTTATCAATTTTTGCATCAAGATCTAAAAACTCTGAATCATTGGGATGCCTTTTAACTAAAGTTGACTCATCTCCAGTCCCATATTTATCAAGATTCATATTGGAAAACAAAGATTTAATAGGATTCACATCAATGACTTTTAGATCTTCATCGTTATTATCATGAAAACTAGAAGAACACGCTTTTACAAACAAATCTTTTTAGCACGCATCTTAGCAGTTCTTTCCTTGCACTCATCAATGGAAATTCTCATGGCCTTAGGAGACTCATTGATATCCTGCTTAGGTGGGATAGATCTAAGTTTCAAAGAATCAACATCAAGAGAAATTCTATCCACATTCCTAGCCAACTCATCAATCTTAAGCAATTCTTCTTCAATCAAAGCATTGAAATTCTTTTGCAAACTCATAAATTCGGTAACAATATTCTCAAAATCAGAGGGCATCTTATAAAAATTTCCATAAGAGTTGTTGTAGGAATTACCATAATTATTAGAGGAGTTACTAGGAAACGGCCTGGGATTAGAATTGCCTCTATATGCGTTGTTACCAAAATTGTTCCTACCAACAAAATTCACATCCATAGATTCATTATTATTCTCAATCAAAGTGGACAAAGGCATATCATTAGGATCAGAAGAAACACTCTTATTAGCAAATAATTTCATAAGTTCATCCATCTTTCCACTCAAAACATTAATCTCTTCAATCGCATGAACTTTTTTACTAGTGGATATTTCGATGTGCCATTGAGAATAATTAACCATAATATTATCTAGGAGCTTAGTAGACTCTCCTAAATTGATTTTCGTAAAAGTGCCTCCCGCAGCCGAGTCTAAAAGATTTCTAGAAGAAAAAATCAATCCAGCATAATTTTTTTGTATAATCATCAACAAATTCAAACCATGTGTAGGGCAATTACGTATCATCAATTTCATCCTCTCCCAAGATTGTGCAACATGGTCATGGTCAAGTTGCATAAAATTCATAATATCGTTCCTAAGGGAGATGATATTAGCGGGAGGTAAATACTTAGAGATGAAAGCATCTTTACACTTATTCCATGAATCAATACTATTTTTAGGCAAAGATGAGAACCAAGTTTTAGCACGATCTCTAAGTGAAAACGGAAATAGCTTCAATGTTGTTGATGTAGAAGCCCTTCGTGATCGAATCCCCCTCTGGCAGGACGCCGGAAAAGGTCCCTAGATGGGATCTCACGGGTACAGAAGGTTGCGGTGGTGGAAAAGTGCTTTCGTGGCTCCCCTGGATGTTTTCAGGGTATAAGAGTATATATAGGCGAAGGAACTAGGTCAGGGGAGCTACGAGGGGCCTACGAGGTAGGGGAGCGCGCCCTACCCCCTAGGCACGCCCTCCTGCCTTGTGGCCACCTCATTGCATCTCCGACTTCATCTCCAAGTCTTGTGGTTTCCTTTCGGTCCAAGAAAGATCATCGCGAATGTTTCATTCCGTTTGGACTCCGTTTGGTATTCCTTTTCTACGAAACTCCAAAATAGGCAAAAAAAATAGAAACTATCACTGGCCCCTTGGTTAATAGGTTAGTCCCAAAATTAATATAAAATAGCATATAAATGCCTATTAAACATCCAAAACAGATAATATAATAGCATGGAATAATAAAAAAATATTGATACGTTGGCGTACCATAATACAACATCGTAAAGAGCTTGCAAGCCATGTGGCTAACGAGTTAGTCACGAGATCTT
Source organism: Triticum timopheevii (assembly GCA_963921465.1). Classification (NCBI taxonomy): domain Eukaryota; kingdom Viridiplantae; phylum Streptophyta; class Magnoliopsida; order Poales; family Poaceae; genus Triticum; species Triticum timopheevii. Next base: position 382,634,629 of record OY997262.1, on the reverse strand, counting down.
GTATTGCGGAATGAGTAAAGAGATTTGTCGGTAACGAGATTGAACTAGGTATGGAGAACCGATGATTACTACTTCTTGAGCTTGCGTTGGTTTTTTCCTTGAAGAGGAAAAGGTGATGCAGCAAAGTAGAGATAAGTATTTGTTGGAAATATGCCGAGGAGGCAATAATAAACGGGTTATTATCATATATCCCTGTTCATGATAAATGTCTATTATCCATGCTAGAATTGTATTGATCAGAAACTCAGATACATGTGTGCATACATAGACAACACCGTGTCCCTAGCGAGCCTCTACTAGACTAGCTCGTTGATCAAAATGTGGTTAAGGTTTCCTAACCATAGACATGTGTTGTCACTTGATAATGGGATCACATCATTAGGAGATTGATGTGATGGAAAAAACCCAACCATTAGCATAGCATATGATCGTTCATTTTATTGCTACTGCTTTCTTAATGTCAAATACATGTTTCTTCGGCCATGAGATCATGCAACTCCCGGACTCCGGAGGAATGCCTTGTGTGCCATCAAACATCATAACATAACTGGATGATCATAAAGTTGCTCTACAGGAATCTCCGAAGGTGTCTGTTGAGTTGGCATGGATTGAGACTAGGATTTGTCACTCCGTATGATGGAGACGTATCTGTGGGCCCTCTCGGTAATATATCATCACAAGAAGCTTGCAAGCAAAGTGACTATGTAGGAACCAATATGGGCATCCAGGTCCCGCTATTAGTTATTTACCAGAGAAGCATCTCGGTCATGTCTACATCATTCTCGAACCCGTGGGGTCCGCATGCTTAACGTTCGTTGATGATATAGTATTATATGAGTTATGTATGTTGGTGACCAAGTGTTGTTCGGAGTCCCGGATAAGATCACGGATATGACAAGGAGCTCCGGAATAGTCCAGAAGTGAAGATTGATATATGGGATAATAGTGTTTGATCTCCCGAAGGGTTCCGAAATTCACTGGAAGGGGTTTCGGATGGTTCCTGAAATGTTCAGGTACAAGAACACTTTATTTGGGTCAAGGGGTAAAGCCCACAAGGCTTTTAGAAAGTGCAACAGGAAGTTTTGCAAAGGTCAGGGGCTAGACGCCAGGGACCCTGGCATCTGGGGCCAGACGCAAAGGACCCTGACGTCAGGTTTGTCAGTCCGAGAAGGACTCTTGCCTTGCTGGCTAATTAAACCGACTTTGAGGAGGCTCTTTCTCCAAGTTACGACCCCATGACTCAACATATAAATAGAGGGGCAGGGCTAGCACCCAGAACACATCAAGATACACGAAGCCATGTGCCGGCAACCCCGTCCCTCTAGTTTATTCTCCGTCATAGTTACCGTTCTGCTTGGCGAAGCCCTACGAAGATTGTTCTTCACCACCAACATCACCATTCCGTCGTGCTGCCGGAACTCATCTACTACTTCGCCCCTCTTGCTGGATCAATAAGGCAAGGACGTCATCAAGCTGAACGTGTGCTAAACACGGAGGTGTCGTATGTTTGGTACTTGATCGGGATAGATCATGAAGGTGTATGACTACATCAATCGCGTTGATAAACGCTTCCACTTAGCGGTCTTCAAGGGCATGAAGATGCTCTCCCCCTCTCGTAGCTATTCATCTCCATGGATAGATCTTGTGTGTGCGTAGAATTTTTTGTTTTCCATGCAACGTTCCCCAACAGTATTTCCCTCAGTTGAGAACCAAGGTATCAATTCAGTAGGAGGAACACACAAGTCTCCAATAATTTCACCTACACAAACAAACAAATACTTGCACCCATCGCGATAAAGGGGTTGTCAATCCCTTGAGGTTACTTGCAAGGATGAGATCTGATAGTAATGGATATAAAAGATAATATAGAAGTGTGAAATAAAATAAAAGTAAATAAATTATGGCATGGTATTTTTGTGTTTTTTATTTTGTAGATCTAAAAATTATATGATAAAAGATAGACCCGGGGCCATAGTTTTTACTAGAGGCTGGTCTCTTGAAAGAAAGCATACGTTGGGTAAACAATTTACTGTTGAGCAATTGATAGAAAAGCGCATAGTTATGACGATATCCAAGGCAATGATCATGTATATAGGCATCACGTCTGAGACAACTAGACCGACTCCTGCCTGCATCTACTACTATTAGTCCACACATCGACCGCTATTCAGCATGCATCTAGTGTATTAAGTTAACTAGAATGGAGTGACGCCTTAAGAAAGATGACATGATGTAGAGGGATAGGTACAATCAATATGAAAACCCCCATCTTTTTATCCTTAATGGCAACAATACAAATATGTGTCATGTCCCTTTCTGTCACTAGGATTGAGCACCACAAAATTGAACCCATTATAAAGCACCTCTCTCATTGCAAGAAAAATCAATCTAGTTGTCCAAACAAAATCAATAGATCGAGCGAAATACAAAACTATATAAATCATGCATAAAAGAGTTTAGAGAAGACTCAAATAATATTCATAGATAATCTGACCATAAACCCACAATTCATCGGATCTCAACAAACGCACCGCAAGAGAAGATTGCATTGAATAGATCTCCAAGAACATCAAGGAGAACATTGTATTGAAGATCAAAGAGAGAGAAGAAGCCATCTACCTACTAGTTCTGGACCCGTAGGTCTATCGTAAACTACTCACACATCATCGGTAGGGCAGAAAGGTTGGTGTAGAAGCCCTCTGTGATCGAATCCCCCTCCGATAGAGTACCGAAAAAGGTCCCTAGATGGGATCTCACGAAGATAGAAACTTGCGGCGGCGGAAAAGTATTTTTGGTGTGCCCTCCGGTCTTTGGGGTATATTTGGGTATTTATTAGAAAAAAATTAGGGTTAGAGGAGCCACAAGGGGGGACACAAGCTTGGGGGCGCGCCCCCTAAGCTTGTCGCCGCCTCGTGGCCCTTCTGGCCTCCTCCCGAAGCTTCCAGGGTGTCTTGTGGTCCAAGAAAAATCGTCAAAAAGTTTCGTTCCATTTGGACTCTGTTTGCTATGGATTTTCTATAAAGGAAAAAAAAGGAAAAGACGACAACTAGCACTGGGCACTAGGTTAATAAGTTAGTCCCCAAAAATGATATAAAATAGCATAATAATGCATATAAAACATCCAAGATTGATAATATAATAGCATCGAACAATCAGAAATTATAGATACGTTCCAGATGTATCAACGATCGAATCTCGGGCAAGTAACATATCACCGGACAAAGGGAATTGCATACGGGATTAACCGAGGGTCTTGCATGTCACGTGCAACCGACTTTGTCGGATTGGCCAAACTCCATGTTTCATGTCATTTCATTAGGGTTTGAAGGTGCTTCTAGACTTTTTGAGATGGGAGAACTATTCAAGGAGGCGATCTGCCTATTCGCAGACACTTAAGAGAGTCAATATTGGAGTGGGTTGTTGATACGTCTCCAACGTATCTATAATTTTTATTGTTCCATGCTGCTATATTATCAATCTTGGATGTTTATATACATTTACTAGCAACTTTATATCATTTTTTGAGACTAACCTATTAACTTAGTGCCCAGTGCCAATTGATGTTTTTTGCTTGTTTTTCACTTTGCAGAATATTAATACCAAACGAAGTCCAAATGCCACAAAACAAATTAGAGATTTTTTTTCTGGCAAGAAGACACTGGAAGCTTCTGGAGGCCACAAGAAGAGGCTTGTGGGGCCCACTAGGCACTAGGGTGCACCAAGGGCCTCTAGCACGCCTTAGTGGATAGTGGGGCCCACGGGCACCGCCTTGCCTACCTCCGACTCTATAAATACTCTAAAATCCCAAAAACCCTAGGAGAGTCGACGAAATAATTTTTCCGCCGCCGCAAGTTCTAGAACCATGAGATCCAATCTATAGGCCTTTTTCGACACTCTGTCGGAGGGGGCAACGATCACAGAGGGGTTCTTCATCATCCTTGCTTCCCCTCCGATGATGCGTGAGTAGTTTACCATAGACCTATGGGTCCGTAGTTAGTAGCTAGATGGCTTCTTCTCTCTTTTTGATATTCAATACAATGTTCTCCTCGATGTTCTTGGGGATCTATCTGATGTAACTCTTTTTTTGCGGTGTGTTTGTTGGGATTCGATGAATTGTGAGTTTATGATCAGATCTATGCATGAATATTATTTGAGTTTTCTCTAAACTCTTTTATGCACGATTGTTATAGCCTCGTATTTCTCCTCCGATTTATTGGCTTGGTTTGTCCAACTAGATTAATTTATCTTACCATGGAAAGAGGTGCTTTGTGATGGGTTCGATCTTGTGGTGCTCAATCTCAGTGACAGAAAGATACATGACACGCACGTATCATTTCTATTAAGGGTAACAAGATGGGGTTTATTCATACGTGAGTTTATCTTGTGTACATCATGTCTTCTTTCTTAATGCATTACTCCGTTTTTCCATGAACTTAATACACTAGATGCATGATGGATAATGGTCGATGTGTGGAGCAATAGTAGTAGATGCAGAATCATTTCGGTCTACTAATCTTGGACGTGATGCCTATATAAATGATCATTGCCTTGGGTATCGTCATAATTATTTGCTTTTCTATCAATTGCCCAACAATAGTTTGTTTATCCATCATATGTTATTTTCTCGAGAGAAGCCCCTAGTGAAATCTATGGCCCTCGGGTCTATTTTCTATCATATATAAAAAACAAAAATACCTTGCTGCAATATTATTTTATTTATCTTATTTTGTGTTTTAATGAGATCTATTTATCAAAACCTATACAATTTAATCCATCTGAATACCGTTGAGGGATTGACAACCCCTCCACACATTGGGTTGCGAGTATTTGTTGTTTGTGTGCAGGTGTTGTTTACATACTGTTGCTTGGTTCTCCTACTAGATTGATAACCTTGGTTTCATAACTGAGGGAAATACTTATCTCTACTGTACTTCATCATCCCCCCTCTTTGGGGAAATCCCAACGTAACCCACAAGTAGCGGTGATGAGGCGGTCAGTGGTCACCATAGAGCAAGCAATTTGGAGTGGTCTGTCATTGAGTGCCTCCGCCTGCTCACACCGGCGAGGAGGGTCAGCCACCTGCCAATTCTCTCTCCGATGTTCCGAGCGCCGTCGTCTTGGAGGAGAGCCAGAGGTCCAGTCATCGGCCACTGCTGCTCCTGCCTTCTTGCTCTCTAAACCTGGATTTGAATGTCGACTGCATCTTGGGGGCTAAAGCACGTGAGAGTGCTAAGTTATTCTACATGACTCATGGCGCAGATTGGAATAATGCTAATTTGCACTAGAGTGTTATTGGCTACATAACTCGTAGAGAATAAGCTGCATCAATCATAATATTTTTCAAGTTTCTTGCAGAAAATCATCCCGCAGGAGCCAACTTTGTAGAAGATCATTTCACAATGCTAGCTATCTACATAAGCAAATCAAGATTGGGGTGGTTCATCCAACTTCGGGAAGCTAGTCGGTCATAGGAGGTCGGCGACGAGCACTGCGCGGGAATTCTGCCCGCGGACGCTGGCTATGCAGGAGCTTTTTATGGTGGAGGTCGGCTGTTGCTACTTGTGAGCTGCGTTGGGATTTCCCCGAAGAGTAGATGATGATGCAATATAGTAGAGATAAGTATTTCCCTCAATAATGAAACCAAGGTTATCAATCCAGTAGGAGAACCAAGCAATGACTAGTGAACAACAGCTGCACACAAACAACAAATACTTGCAACCCAACGCGAACAAGGGGTTGTCAATCCCTTGACTGTTATGAGCAAGATTAAATTGTATAGTTTTTGATAGATAGATCGGACAAAAATACAAAATAAAATAAAAATGCAGCAAAGTATTTTTAGTTTTAATTGATGATAAAAGATAGACCCGGGGGCCATAGTTTCCACTAGAGGCTTCTCTCATAAAAATTAGCATACGGTGAGTAAACAAATCATTGTTGGGCAATTGATACAAAAGAATAATTATGACGATATCCAAGGCAATGCTCATGTATATAGGCATCACGTCTGAGACAAGTAGACCGAAACGATTCTGCATCTACTACTATTACTCCACACACCGACCGCTATCCAGCATGCATCTAGTGTATTAAGTTCATAGAAGAACGGAGTAACGCCTTAAGAAAGATGACATGATGTAGACAAGATAAACTCACGTATGAAATAAATCCCATCTTTTTACCCTTAAGAAACAATACAAGTGTGTTATGTCCCTTTCTGTCACTAGGATTAAGCACCGCAAGATCGAACCCATTACAAAGCACCTCTTCCCATGGCAAGATAAATCAATCTAGTTGGCCAAACCAAACCAATAAATCGGAGAAGAAATACAAGGCTGTAACAATCATGCATAAAAGAGTTCAGAGAAAACTCAAATAATATTCACCGATAGATCTGATCATAAACTCACAATTCATCGGATCCCAACAAAGACACCGTAAAAAGTCATTACATCGAATAGATCTCCGAGTACAACAAGGAGAACATTGTATTGAAGATCAAATAGAGAGAAGAAGCCATCTAGCTACTAACTATGGACCCATAGGTCCGTGGTAAACTACCCAAGCATCATTGGAGGGCAGCAAGGATGATGAAGAGCCTCCTCCGTGATGGAATCCCCCTCCGGCGCAATGCCAGAAAAGAACTCCATATGGGATCTCGTGGTTCTAGAACTTGTGGCGGCGGAAAACGTATTTCGGGGATGTTATGTCCATTTTGTGTCATGTTTACCTACTGTTATTTATGTTGTTTTAGTGCATAATAATGATCTTTGGAGTAATTCTAATGCCTTTTCTCTCATAATATGCAAGGTACACACAAAGGGGGAGAATTCCGGCAGCTGGAAATCTGGACCTGAAAAAGCTATGTCAGGCTACCTATTCTACACAACTCCAAATGAGCTGAAACTTTACGAGGATTTTTATGGAATAAATGAGGATTTTTGGAGCAAATAAGTACCAGAGGGGGCCCACCAGGTGGGCACAACCCACCTGGGCGCGCCAGGAAGCCCAGGCGCGCCCTAGTGGGTTATGCTCACCTGGGCACACCTCTGGTGCCCCTCTTCTAGTACATAAGTCATTTTGACATAGAAAAATGAGCGGAGAACTTTCGGGATGAAGCGCTGCCGTCTCGAGGCGGAACCTAGGCAGGGGCACTTTTTCCCTTCGATGGAGCGATTCTGCTGGGGGAACTTCCCTCTGGGGGGGGGGAGTCATCGTCATCATCATCACCAACAACTCTCCCATCTTGGGGAGGGCTATCTCCATCAACATCTTCAACATCACCATCTCCTCTCAAATCCTACTTCATCTCTCGTGTTCAACCTTTGTACCGGAACTATAGATTGGTGCTTGTGGGTGACTAGTAGTGTTGATTACATCTTGTAGTTGATTACTATATGGTTTATTTGGTGGAACATTATATATTCAGATCCATTATGCTATTTAATACCCCTCTGATCTTGAGCATGATTATCATTTGTTAGTAGTTACTTTTGTTCTTGAGGTCACGGGAGAAATCATGTTTCAAGTAATCATGTGAACTTGATATGTGTTCGATATTTTGATGATATGTATGTTGTGATTCCCTTAGTGGTGCCATGTGAACGTCGACTACATGACACTTCGCCATATAATGCATTGTGGAGTAGTTATTAGATGATGGGTTGCGAGAGTGAAAGAAGCTTAAACCCTAGTTTATGCGCTATTCCGTAAGGGGCCGATTGGATCCAAAAGTTTAATGCTATGGTTAGAGTTCATTCTTAATAATTTTCTCGTAGTTGCGGATGCTTGTGAGCGGGTTAATCATAAGTAGGAGGTTTGTTCAAGTAAGAACAACACCTAAGCACCGGTCCACCCACATACCGAATTATCAAAGTAGCGAACATGAATCGAAACAACATGATGAAAGTGACTAGATGAAATTCCCGTGTACCCTCATGAACACTTTGCTTATCATAAGAGACCGTTTTGGCCTGTCCTTTGCCTCAAAAGGATTCGGCTACCTTGCTGCACTTTTGGTACTACTATCGTTAATTGCTCGTTGTGAATTATCTTGCTATCAAACTACTCTGTTACTTACAATTTCAACACTTGCAGACATTACCTTGCTGAAAACCACTTGTCATTTCCTTCTGCTCCTCGTTGGATTCGACATCTTACTTATCGAAAAGGCAACAATTGATCCCATATACATGTGGGTCATCAAGGACATTTTCTGGCGCTGTTGCCGTGGAGTGAAGCGCTCTTGGTAAGTGGAAATTGGTAAGGAAAAATTATTACTATGTGCTGAAATTTATTTTCACTTGTTACTATGGAAAACAATCCTTTGAGGGGTTAGTTCGGGGTATCTTCACCTTGAACGGAACCACAATTAGTTGCCCCTCAACCTACTGCACCTACTGAAAATATTGAATATGAAATTCATTCAGGTATGGTAGAACAACTGCTAGCTAATCCTTATGCAGGAGATGGAACCGAACATCCTGATATGCACTTTATATATGTGGATGAAATTTGTGGATTGTTTAAGCTTGCTGCTTTACCCGGAGATGAAGCTAAGAAGAAGGTTTCCCCTTTATCTTTTAAGGGAAAGGCATTGACATGGTATATGCTATGCGATGATATTGGATCTTGGAACTGGAATCAATTGAAATTGGAATTCCATCAAATAATTTATCATATGCATCTAGTTCATCGTGATCAGAATTATATATATAATTTTTGGCCTCGTGAAGGAGAAAGTATCGCTCTAGCTTGGGGTAGTCTTAAGTCAATGTTATATTCATGCCCCAATCATGAGCTCTCAAGAGAAATTATTATTCAGAATTTTTATGCTCGGCTTTCTCGTAATGATCAATCCATGCTCAATACTTCTTGTACTGGTTCTTTTATGAAGAAGACTATTTAATTCTGGTGGGATCTTTTAGAAAGAATTAAACACAACTCTGAAGATTGGGAACTTGACGAAGGTAAAGAGTCAGGTATTAAGCCTAAGTTTGATTGTGTTAAATCTTTTATGAATACCGATGCTTTTCAAAAGTTTAGCACTAAATATGGACTTGACTCTGAGATAGTAGCTTCCTTTCATGAATCTTTTGCTACTCATGTCGACCTCCCAAAGGAGAAGTGGTTCAAGTATCACCCACCAATTAAAGAACCAATAAAAGCTAAGGAGGAAACTATCATTTATAAAGTTGACCCAGCTGTTCCCACTACTTATATTGAAAAACCACCTTTCCCTGTTAGGATGAAGGAACATTCTAAAGTTTCAACTGTGGTCAACAGAAGTTATATTAGAACACCTAAACCAGCTAAACAAATCAAAGTAGAACCTAGTGTTGCTATGGTTAAAGATCTCTTGGTCGATAATATTGATGGACATGTTATTTACTTCTGTGCTGAAGCTGCTAGAATTACCAAACCCGATGAAAAAGATAAACATAGACCTGTTGTTGGCATGCCTGTTGTCTCAGTTAAGATAGGAGATCATTGTTATCATGGTTTATGTGACATAGGTGCTAGCGTGAGTGCTATTCCTTTTTCCTTATATTAAGAAATTATGAATGACATAGCACCTGCTGAAATAGAAGACATAGATGTTACTATTAAGCTTGCTAATAGAGATACTATATCACCAATTGGGATTGTTAGAGATGTAGAAGTCTTGTGTGGGGAAATAAAATACCCTACTGATTTCCTTGTTCTTGGTTCCCCACAAGATGACTTTTGTCTCATTATCTTTGGTAAACCTTTCTTGAACACCGTTAATGCTAAAATAGATTGTGAGAAACAAACTGTCGGTGTTAGTTTTGGTGATGAATCTCATGAGTTTTTTTCCTAAGTTTAGTAGAAAACCTCATAAGAAAGATTTGCCTAGTAAGGATGAAATTATTGGTCTTGCTTCTATTGCTATACCTGCTACTGATCCCTTAGAACAATATTTGCTAGACCATGAAAATGATTTGCGTATGCGTGAAAGGAATGAAATAGATAGAATCTTGTTCGAACAACAACCTATGCTTAAGCACAATCTGCCTATTGAAACTCTAGGAGGTCCTCCTCCACCTAAAGGTGATCCTGTGTTTGAACTAAAACAATTGCCAGACACTTTGAAATATACTTATCTTGATGACAAAAACATATATCCTATTATTATTAGTGCTAACCTTTCAGAACATGAAGAAGAAAGATTATTGAAAGTTCTAAGGAAGCACCGAGCTGCTATTGGATATACTCTTGATGATCTTAATGGCATTAGACCCACTCTATGTCAGCACAAGATTAATATGGAACCTGATGCTAAACCCGTTGTTGATCACCAACGTTGGTTAAATACGAAGATGAAAGAAGTGGTAAGAATGGAAATATTGAAACTTCTGGAAGCAGGTATAATCTATCTTATAGTTGATAGTAGATGGGTAAGTCATGTTCATTCTGTCCCTAAGAAGGGCGATATAACTGTTGTTCCTAATGATAAGAATGAACTTACTCCACAAAGAACTGTCACAGGCTATAGAATGGTAATTGATTTTAGAAAATTAAATAAAGCAACTAGAAAAGATCATTACCCTCTGCCTTATATTGATCAAATGCTAGAAAGATTATCTAAGCACACACATTTTTTGCTTCCTTGATGGATATTCTGGTTTTTCACAAATACCTGTTTCTCAACCTGATCAAGAAAAGACCACTTTTACTTGTCCTTTTGGAACATATGCTTATAGACATATGCCTTTTGGTCTATGTAATGCACCTGCTACCTTTCAAAGATGCATGACTGCTATATTCTCTGATTTTTGTGAAAAGATTGTTGAGTTTTCATGGATGACTTTTCTGTTTATGGGAAGTCTTTTGATGATTGTTTAAGCAATCTTGATCGATTTTTGCAGAGATGTGAGCAAACAAATCTTGTCATGAATTGTGAGAAGTGCCACTTTATGGTTAACGAAGGTATTGTTTTAGGCCATAAAATTTCTGAAAGAGGCATTGAGGTGGACAAAGCCAAGGTTGATGCAATTGAAAAACGCCATGTCCTAAAGATATCAAAGGTATTCATAGTTTCCTTGGCCATTCTAGTTTCTATAGGAGATTTATCAAAGAATTTTCTAGAATTTCTAGGGCTCTTACAAATCTTTTGCAAACGGATATTCCTTTTGTTTTTTATGATGATTGTTTGGAAGCCTCCAAAACACTCAAGAAAGCCTTAATTTCTGCACCTGTTGTTCAACCACCTGATTGGAATTTGCCTTTTGAGATTATGTGTGATGCTAGTGATTATGTTGTTGGTGCTGTTCTAGGACAAAGAGTTGATAAGAATCTAAAAACCACTATGCTAGTAAAACTCTAGACAGTACTCAACGAAATTATGCTACTACTAAAAAACAATTCTTAGCAGTGGTGTTTGCTTGTGATAAATTTAGATCCTATATTGTTGATTCCAAAGTGACGGTTCACATCGATCATGCTGTTATAAAATATCTTATGGAAAAGAAAGATGCTAAACCTAGACTCATTAGGTGGGTTCTTCTACTACAAGAATTTGATTTTCATATCACTGATAGAAAAGGAGCGGAGAACCCCATAGGTGATGACCTGTCTAGGCTTGAAAATATTCTTGATGACCCACAACCTATTAATGATAACTTTCCTGATGAACAGTTAGCTGCAATAAATGTTTCTAAGAGTACACCTTGGTATGCTGACTATGCTAATTATATTGTTGCTAAATACATACCAGCTAGCTTCACATACCAACAAACGAAAAAAATCTTCTATGATTTATGACATTACTTTTGGGATGACCCACATCTTTATAAAGGAGTAGACGGTATAATTAGACGTTGTGTACCTGAGCATGAACAGGAACAAATCCTATAGAAATGTCACTCTGAAGCTTATGGAGGGCATCATGCGGGAGACAGAACTGCTCATAAGGTATTGCAATCTGGATTTTACTGGCCTACTCTCTTCAGGGATGCCTGTAAGTTCGTCTTATCTAGTGATGAATGTCAAAGAATAGGTAATATCGGTAAGCATCAAGAAATGCCTATGAATTATGCACTTGCTGTTGAACCATTTGATGTTTGGGGATTTGATTTCATGGGACCTTTCCTTCCTCTAATGGGTATACTCTTATTTTGGGTGTTGTTGATTATGTTACTAAGTGGGTAGAAGCTATTCCAACTAGTAGTGTCGATCACAATACCTCTATTAAAATGCTTAAGGAAGTTATTTTCCCAAGGTTTGGAGTCCCAAGATATTTAATGACTGATGGTGGTTCACACTTTATTCATGGTGCTTTTCATAAAATGCTTGCTAAGTATGATGTTAACCATAAAATTGCATCACCCTATCATCCTTAGTCTAGTGGTCAAGTTGAACTTAGCAATAGAGAAATAAAGCTAATCCTACAAAATACTGTCAATAGGTCCCGGAAGAATTGGTCTAAGAAACTAGATGGTGCACTTTGGGCTTATAGAACAGCATATAAAAATCCTATGGGTAAGTCTCCTTATAAAATGGTTTATGGTAAAGCTTGTAATTTGCCTCTTGAGTTAGAACATAAAGCATACTGGGCAATTAAAGAACTCAACTATTATTTCAAACATGCTGGTGAAAAGAGGTTATTTGATATTAGCTCATTAGATGAATGGAGAACCCAAGCTTATGAAAATGCCAAGCTATTCAAAGAAAAAGTTAAAAGATGTCATGAACAAAGAATCCAAAAGCATGAGTTCAAAGTTGGAGAATATGTTCTTTTGTACAACTCTCGTTTTAGGTTCTTTGCAGGAAAACTCCTCTCCAAATGAGAAGGACCCTATGTTATCGAGGAGGTTTATCGATCTGGAGCTACCAAAATAAATAATGCCGAAGGTACTAACCCAAAGGTTGTTAATGGGCAACAAATAAAACATTATATCTCAGGTATGCCCGATAATGTTGAAAGCAATATTATCCAAACTATGAGACCGGAAGAACACATAAAAGAAACCTTCCAGAACACTCCAGAATCGTGAAAAATAGGAGGTACCTGAAGTAAACGGAATCCGAAAATTCCACAAAAACATTTTTTGTCGGTTTTGGAATATTTAGAAAATTAGGAAAATAAGAAACTACCAGGAAGGTCACCCAAGTGGGTTGTTCCCACCTCAGGTACCTTCTGGACTCCGTTTTCTTGTTTCCCAAGATAAAAATTCTTTATATACCCCCGGAACCTGTTGACCACCGTATCGTGCAGAAATCTCCTGTTTTCTTTTCTTGATGTTTTCTATCAGATCTAATCCACCATGGCCACTTCAAGCTCCTCCAAGGACAAGTTCTTTGAGGACGTCGTCAACCCATATATGTGGGAGGTGATGCGGCACCCTCAAGCTATCCAGATGCGTGATGGGGTGCTCCACATCCGTGATGTGCAAGGCCCCAAGGGAACTGGATCTATGGAGGCTAGGCTTGAAGCTATGGAGCAGGAAGTCTTCCGGTGCAAGGGGATGGTGGAACATGGACTCAATGCCAATCACCTCATGATCATGGACTACACCCATGATCTCAAGGTGGATGGAAAGTTCATGAAGGACATCGTCTTCTCCTTTAATGAGCAAATCAACTTCTTCCAGAGCTAGATCTATGATGTTCAAAACCAAGTCTTTGAATACGAGGCAAGGCTTAAAGGTATGAGTTTGGCTGCCAGTTGCAGGACTCGAGAGACTCACTCTTCCTCTTATGATGGTGAGCCTCTACCGTGGAAACCCGAGGACAGAATCGCCACTGCTTCCTCACCACCACCTCCTTCTTCATCACCAAAAGAAAATTGAGTATCGTGGATGGGCACTCCCCTTGGCTTTCGCCAAGCTTGGGGGAGATGCCCCGGTACCATATCACCTCCACTATCTTTTGCCTATACTTATCTTACTTCGATCCATAGTTATCTTTTGCTTTAGATGAATAAAATTTTAGTTTGATCCTTTCTTTTCGAGAGTTTGCTTAGTGACCTATCTTTGTAATCGTGTGTGAGATATATAATAAAGTTTAGTTTGAGTTTTGCTTTCTTTACTTTCTTATTTCAATAGAAAGAAAGGAATAAATGAAAAATATCATATGTTAATCTTATGGGAAGTGATGACATCGCACAAGGAAAAGTATAAGTAAAAAAAATTATTGTAGATTGACAAACATAGCATTGGTCAATGATGCAACTCAAGAAAGAATTAATAAGGGAAGAGAAGATTTACATGCAAATACACTATCCTGGAAATCTTTTGTGATTGTGAGCACCTATCAAAATATTATATGCCAAAATTGTTGATGTTAGACAAGGAAGACAACGTAATGATTTATGTTTGTTCATATTCACATAGAAACTATATTGTCATAGATCCTTCAACATGTGGTGCTTGCCCCCCATCTTTGCTAGCCAAGAATTCTGCACTAAGTAGAGATATTACTTGTGCATCCAAAACCCTTATACCCAAATCTTGTTTTGAGAGTCCACCATACCTACCTATGGATTGAGTAAGATCCTTCAAGTAAGTTGTCATCGGTGCAATAAGGAAATAAAAATTGCTTCTAAAAGTGTTAGATCATTTAGTGTAAGAGAAAATTGAGCGTTGTATGAACTTGTGATGGCGAAGAATAAAAGTGACAGACTGCATAATAAAGGTTGCCATCATAAGGGGCAATATAATGTGACGTTCTCTTGCACTAAGGTGTCGAGCATACAACCAAAAAGCGCATGGCAACCTCTTCTTCCCTCTGCGAAGCGCCTATCTTTTACTTTTATGTATTTACTTTCATGCAAGAGTCAAAGTTCTTCTCTCTACTCCTTTTTATTTTCTCTTTTGCCAAGCATCATGTGGTGAGGAAATATCTAGGCACATATATCCAGTTGAATATTGGCAGCATGAGTAATTATTGTTGACATCACCCTTGAGGTGAATGCAATGGTGATGTCTACTACGCAACCTTCTTCTTGTAGACGTTGTTGGGCCTCCAAGTGCAGAGGTTTGTAGGACAATAGCAAATTCCCCTCAAGTGGATGACCTAAGGTTTATCAATCCGCGGGAGGCGTAGGATGAAGATGGTCTCTCTCAAACAACCCTACAACCAAATAACAAAGAGTCTCTTGTGTCCCCAACACACCCAATGCAATAGTAAATTGTATAGGTGCACTAGTTCAGCGAAGAGATGGTGATACAAGTGTAGTATGGATGGTAGATATAGATTTTTGTAATCTGAAAATATAAAAACAACAAGGTAGCAAGTAAAAAAGTGAGCAAAAACGGTATTTCAATGCTTAGAAACAAGGCCTAGGGTTCATACTTTCACTAGTGCAAGTTCTCTCAACAATGATAACATAATTAGATCATATAACAATCCCTCAACATGCAACAAAGAGTCACTCCAAAGTCACTAATAGCGGAGAACAAACGAAGAGACTATTGTAGGGTACGAAACCACCTCAAAGTTATTCTTTCCTATCAATCCATTGGGCTATTCCTATAACTGCCACAAACAACCCAAGAGTTCATAGTAGAATAACACCTTAAGACACACATCAACCAAAACCCTAATGTCACCTAGATACTCCAATGTCACCTCAAGTATCCGCGGGTTTGATTATACGATATGCATCACACAATCTCATATTCATCTATTCAAACCAACACAAAGAACTTCAAAGAGTGCCCCAAAGTTGCTACCAGAGAGTCAAGATGAAAACGTATGCCAACCCTTATGCATAAGTTCACAAGGTCACTGAACCCACAAGTTGATCACCAAAACATACATCAAGTGAATCAATAGAATACTCCATTGTCACCACGGGTATCCCACGCAAGACATACATCAAGTGTTCTCAAATCCTTAAAGACTCAATCCGATAAGATAACTTTAAAGGGAAAACTCAATCCATTACAAGAAGGTAGAGGGGGAGAAACATCATAAGATCCAACTATAATAGCAAAGCTCGTGATACATCAAGATCGTGCCAAATCAAGAAAACGAGAGAGAGAGATCAAACACATAGCTACTGGTACATACCCTCAGCCCCGAGGGTGAACTATGATGACCCACAAGTATAGGGGATCTATCGTAGTCCTTTCGATAAGTAAGAGTGTCGAACCCAACGAGGAGTAGAAGGAAATGACACGCGACTTTTAGTAAGGTATTCTCTGCAAGCACTGAAATTGTAGGTAACAGATAGTTTTGTGATAAGATAATTTTTAACGGGTAACAAGCAGTGAAAGTAAATAAAGTGCAGCAAGGTGGCCCAATCCTTTTTGTAGCAAAGGACAAGCCTGGACAATTTCTTATAATGAGAGAAGCGCTCCCGAGGACACATGGGAATTATCGTCAAGCTAGTTTTCATCATGCTCATATGATTCGCGTTCGTTACTTTGATAATTTGATATGTGGGTGGACTGGTGCTTGGGTACTGCCCTTTCTTGGACAAGCATCCCACTTATGATTAACCCCTATTGCAAGCATCCACAACTACAAAAGAAGTATTAAGGTAAACCAAACCACATCATGAGACATATGGATCCAAATCAGCCCCTTACGAAGCAACGCATAAACTAGGGTTTAAGCTTCTGTCACTCTAGCAACCCATCATCTACTTATTACTTCCCAATGCCTTCCTCTAGGCCCAAACAATGGTGAAGTGTCATGTAGTCGATGTTCACATAACACCACTAGAGGAGAGACAACATACATCTTATCAAAATATCGAACGAATACCAAATTCACATGACTACTAATAGCAAGACTTCACCCATGTCCTCAAGAACAAACATAACTACTCACAAAGCATATTCATGTTCATGATCAGAGGAGTATTAATATGCATTAAGGATCTGAACATATGATCTTCCACCAAGTAAACCAATTAGCATCAACTACAAGGAGTAATCAACACTACTAGGAACCCACAGGTACCAATTTGTGGTTTTGATACAAGATTGGATACAAGAGAAGAACTAGGGTTTTGAGAGGAGATGGTGTTGGTGAAGATGTTGATGGAGATTGACCCACTCCCGATGAGAGGATCGTTGGTGATGACGATGGTGATGATTTCCCCCTCCGGGAGGGAAGTTTCCTCGGCAGAACAGCTCCGCCGGAGCCCTAGATTGGTTCCACCAAGGTTCCGCCTCGTGGCGGCGGAGTTTCTTCCTGTAAGCTTGCTTATGATATTTTCTAGGGTAAATGCCTTCATATAGCAGAAGATGAGCACCGGAGGGCCACCAGGGGGCCTAGGAGACAGGGGGCAAGCCCCCACCCTCCTGGCCAGGGTGTGGGCCCCCTCTAGTACTTCCTTTGCTCAATAATTCTTATTAATTCCAAAAATGACTTCGTGGAGTTTCAGGACTTTTGGAGCTGTGCAGAATAGGTTTCCAATATTTGCTCCTTTTCCAGCCAGAATCCGAGCTGCCGGCATTCTCCCTCTTCATGATAAACCTTGTAAAATAAGAGAGAATAGCCATAAGTATTGCGACATAACGTGTAATAACAGCCCATAATGCAATAAATATCAATATAATAGCATGATGCAAAATGGACGTATCAACTCCCCCAAGCTTAGACCTCGCTTGTCCTCAAGCGGAAGCCGAAATCAAAAAATATGTCCACATGTTTAGAGATAGAGGTGTCGATAAAAAAAATACGGACATGAGGGCATCATGATCATTCTTATAACAGAAACATATATAGATTTTGTCATATGATTTCTTATGCTCAAGTAACAATCTATTCACAATGTCAAGTATGGTTCAGAAACTTCATTGAAAACTAGCAAACTATAATCTCAGTCATTGAAGCAATTGCAATTTATCATAACATCAGAAAGAGTCAAGAATAGAGCTTTTCAGCAAGTCCACATACTCAACTATCATATAGTCTTCTGCAATTGCTAACACTCACGCAATACTCATGGTTATGGAGTTTTAATCGGACACTGAGAAAGATAGGGGCTTATAGGGTGATGTCAACAATAATAGTTCATGCTAACTTACATCCAATTAGATATATATATATATATCAGGATCTTTCCAACACGAGGTGCTTGCCAAACGATAAAATGAAAAAAGGAAAGGTGAAGATCACCTTGACTCTTGCATAAAGTAAAAGACATAAAGTAAAAGATAGGCCCTTCGCAGAGGGAAGCAGAGGTTGTCATGTGCTTTTAGGGTTGGATGCACAAAATCCTAATGCAAAAGAACGTCACTTTATATTGCCACTTGTGATATGAACCTTTATTATGCAGTCTGTCACTTTTATTACTTCCATATCGCACGATCGTATAACGCTTATTTTCTCCGCACTAATATGTCATACATATTTAGAGAGGAATTTTTATTGCTTGCAACATGACAACTTACTTGAAGGATCTTACGCAATCCATAGGTAGGTATGGTAGACTCTCATGGCAAAACTGGGTTTAAGGATATTTGGAAGCACAAGTAGTATCTCTACTTGGTGCAAGGAATTTGGCTAGCATGAGGGGGAAATGCAAGCTCAACATGTTTTAATGATCCATGACAATATACTTTAACTGAGATGTGAGAAAAAATAACCCATTACGTTGTCTTCCTTGTCCAACATCACCTCTTTAGCATGTCATACTTAATGAGTGCTCACAATTATAAAAGATGTCCAAGATAGTATATTTATATGTGAAAACCTCTCTTTCTTTATTACTTCCTATTAATTGCAACGATGACCAAAACTATGTTTGTCAACTTTCAACAACTTTTAAGTCTCATACTCTTTATATGTGAAGTCATTACTATCCATAAGATCAATATGAACTCTTTTATTCTTTTTATTCTTTCTATTTTCTCAAGATCGTAGCAAGATAGAAAAGCCCTTGACTCAACACTAAACTTTATTATATAGCCCACAAACTCGATTACATAAAGAGATCACAAAGCAAAACTCAAAACTAATTCCAACCAAAACTTTATTCTACTAGATCAAGATACTACTAAAAGGATCAAACTAAGTAAAACGGTATAGATAGGAGTGTGATGGTGATACGATGCCGTGGCACCTCCCCCAAGCTTGGCAGTTGCCAAGGGGAGTGCCCATACCCAAGTGATTATGTCCTCGGAGGTGATGAAGGTGGTGATGATGATGGTGGATAATCGCACATCGAGCATAAAAGCTCCTCCAATTTGCGGATAATGCCCTTGAGTGCAACGATACGATCCTTCAACAAAATATTTTCCTGTGTGAGATACTTGTTTTGTATACGAACTAACTCAATCATCTTGAAAGCTTCAATCTCAGTTGGGGTAAAGAGGTTAGGTAGAGGTTGAGGGATGTCTTCTTCTTCCACCGCTGGAGCTTGATCCTCCATGGCCTTCTTGATCCCTTCATCCTTGTTGATCTCCTCCGGTTCTTCTCTTTTCAGCTCTATCTTCAGTAGCCAAGCATCCTTGTCTTCATTGTTGAAGGAGGGTGACGTCATGATGCTCTAGATCTGTCAGAAAAACAACTCGAAACAAAAACAGGAGATAATTGCGTGATACGGTGGTCAAAACCTTCGGGAGATTATATAATGGATTTTTACCGACCAAAAGAAGTATTGTGCAACAAAATGGAGTCAGGGAGGCACACGAGGTGCCCACGAGACAGGGGGCATGCCCAGTATGGGTGGGCGCGCCCTCCACCCTCGTGGAGGCCTCATGTCCTTCCCGAATTACTTCTTGCTTCCCTAAATTCTTAAATATTCCAAAATGGAGAAAAATTGCCATTAGAATTGTTTTGGAGTCGGTTTACTTACCGTACCACATACCTATTCCTTTTTGGAGTCTGAAACATTCTGGAAAGTTTCCCTTATGTGTTCCTCCATGGTTACCAATAATATTAGTTTCAACATTGATAGGATTACCTGAGATATAATGTTTGATTCTTTGACCGTTCACCACCCTCGGACTTGTGCCTTCAAAGTTGTTGATTTTTATGGCACCGGAGCGATAGACTTCCTCGATAATGTAAGGACCTTCCCATTTAGAGAGAAATTTTCCTGCAAAAAATCTTAAGCAAGAGTTGAATAGCAACACATAATCACCTACGTTAAACTCACGCTTTTGTATTCTTTTGTCATGCCATCTTTTAACTTTTTCTGTAAACAGCTTGGCATTCTCATGGGCTTGGGTTCTCCATTCATCAAGTGAGCTAATATCAAATAACCTCTTCTCACCGGCAAGTTTGAAGTCATAGTTGAGCTCTTTAATAGCCCAATATGCTTTATGTTCAAGTTCGAGAGGTAAGTGACATGCTTTTCCATAAACCATCTTATATGGAGACATACCCATAGGATTTTTGTATGTAGTTCTATAGGCCCATAATGCATCATCAAGTTTCTTGGACCAATTCTTTCTAGATCTGTTGACAGTCTTTTGAAAAATTAATTTGATCTCCCTATTACTCAACTCTACTTGACTGCTAGACTGAGGGTGATAAGGAGATGCAATTCTATGATTAACATCATACTTAGCAAGCATTTTACGAAAAGCACCATGAATAAAATGTGAACCACCATCAGTCATAAGATATCTAGGGACTCCAAACCTTGGAAAAATAAATTCCTTAAGCATCTTAATAGAGGTGTTATGATCAGCCACTACTAGTTGGAATAGCTTCTACCCACTTAGTAACGTAATCAACAGCAACTAAAATATGTGTATATCCATTAGAGGTAGGAAAAGGTCCCATATAATTAAAGCCCCAAACATCAAATGGTTCAATAGCAAGAGAATAATTCATAGGCATTTCTTGACGTCTACTAATATTACCAATTCTTTGATATTCATCACAAGACAAGACAAACTTACGGGCATCTTTGAAGAGAGTAGGCCAATAAAAACCGGATTGCAATACCTTATGTGCAGTTCTATCTCCAGCGTGGTGTCCTCCATATGGTTCAAAGTGACACTTGCGTAGGATCTATTCCTGTTCATGCTCAGGTACACAATGTCTAATAACACCATCTACTCCTTTATAAAGGTGTGCGTCATCCCAGAAGTAATGTCTCAAATCATAAAAGAACTTTTTCTTTTGCTGGTATGTGAAACTAGGTGGTATAAATTTAGCAACAATGTAATTAGCATAATCATCATACCATGGAGTAGTACAAGAAGCATTAATGACCGCTAATTGTTCATCAGGAAAGCTATCATCAATAGGTAGTGGGTCATCAAGAACATTCTCTAACCTAGAAAAGTTGTCTACAACGGGGTTCTTAGTTCCCTTTCTATCAATAATATGCAAATCAAATTCTTGGAGCAAGAGAACCCATCTAATAAGCCTAGGCTTAGCATCTTTCTTTTCCATAAGATATTTAATAGCAGCATGATCAGTGTGAATAGTAACTCTAGAATCAACAATATAAGGTCTGAACTTATCACAAGCAAATACAACTGTTAAGAATTCTTTTTCAGTAGTAGCATAATTTCTTTGGGCAGTATCAAGAGTTTTACTAGCATACTAGATAACATTTAATTTCTTATCAACTCTTTGCCCTAGAACAGCACCTACAGCATAATCACTAGCATCACACATAATCTCAAAGGATAAATTCCAATCAGGTGGCTGAACAATAGGTGCAGTGATCAAAGCTTTCTTAAGTATTTCAAATGCTTCTACACAATCATCATCAAAGACAAAAGGAATATCTTTTTGCAATAAATTGGTCAGAGGCCTAGAGATTTTAGAAAAGTCCTTAATGAACCTCCTATAAAAACCGGCATGACCAAGGAAACTTCTTATACCTTTAATGTCCTTGGGACATGGCATATTTTCAATAGCATCAACTTTAGCTTTATCAACTTCAATACCTCTTTCAGAAATTTTATGCCCCAAGACAATGCCTTCGTTAACCATAAAGTGGCACTTCTCCCAATTCAAGACGAGACTAGTGTCTTCACATCTCTGCAAAACTCGATCAAGGTTGCTCAAGCAATCATCAAAAGAGGATCCATAAACGGAGAAATCACCCATGAATACCTCACAAATCTTTTCACAAAAGTCAGAGAATATAGCCATCATGCATCTTTGAAAGGTAGCAGGTGCATTACATAAACCAAAAGGCATATGTCTATAGGCAGAAGTACCGAAAGGGCAAGTAAAAGTAGTTTTTGATTGATCCTCCGCTGACACGGGTATTTGAGAGAAACCAAAATAACCATCTAGAAAGCAAAAATGTGTGTGTTGGGGTAGACTTTCTAGAATTTGATCAATAAAAGGTAAAGGGTGATGATCTTTCTTAGTAGCTTTATTTAATTTGCGGAAATCAATTACCATCCTATAACCTTAATAATTCTTTGCGGGATCAATTCATCTTTATCATTAGGAACGACAGTAATACCTCCCTTCTTTGGGACGCAATGGACAGGGCTTACCCAATCACTATCAGCAACGGGATAAATTATACCTGCCTCAAGGAGCTTTAGTATCTCCTTTCTTACCACTTCTTTCATCTTAGGATTTAACCGTCGTTGATGATCTCTAACTGGTTTGGATCCTTCGTCCAATTTAATTTTGTGTTGCCATAAAGTGGGACTAATGCCCTTAAGATCATCCAGAGTATATCCAATAGCAGCACGGTGCTTCTTCAGGGTTTTCAATAGTCTTTCCTCTTCTTGCTCTGAAAATTTAGCACTAATAATAATAGGATATATCTTCTTTTCATCAAGATAAGCATATTTAAGATTATCAGGTAAAGGTTTGAGCTCAAACACGGGATCACCCTTGGGTGGAGGGGGATCCCCTAGGATTTCAACAGGTAAGTTGTGTTTAAGAATAGGGCCCTGTTTAAGGAATACTTCATATTTTTCCCTTCTTTCATTCATAAACATATCATTTTCATGGTCTAGCAAATATGGTTCTAAAGGATCAGTAGGAGGCACGGCAATAGAAGCAAGACCAATAATTTCATCCTTACTAGGAAATTCTTTATCATGGGGTTGTCTACGAAATTTAGCAAAATTAAACTCATGTTTCATGTCCCCCAAGCCAATTGTAACAACATACTTTTCACAATCAATCTTAGCATTAACAGTATTCAAGAAGGGTCTGCCAAAAATAATGGGACAAAAGCTATCTTGTGGGGAACCAAGAACAAGAAAATCAGCGGAATATTTAACTTTCCCACACAAGACTTCAACATCTCTAACAATCCCAAATGGTGTAATAGCGTCCCTATTGGCAAGCTTAATAGTGACATCAATATCTTCTAACTTGGCGGGTGCAATATCATGCATAATTTCTTTATATAAGGAAATAGGTATTGCACTAGCACTAGCACCCATATCACATAAGCCATGATAACAATGATCTCCTATTTTAACAGAAATAACAGGCATGGCTACAACAGGTCTATGTATCTTAGCATTGGGTCTAGCAATGTTAGCAGTTTCACCACAGAAGTAAATAACATGCCCATCTATATTATCATCCAAGAGATCTTTAACCATAGCAATACTAGGTTCAACTTTAATTTGCTCAGGAGGTGTTTATGTTCTAGTATTACTCTTACGAACCACAGTTGAAGCTTTAGCATGATCCTTTATTCTAACAGGAAAAGGTGGTTTCTCGACATAAGTAGTAGGAACAATAGGATCATTATATGTGATAGTCTTTTATTCAACTGTAACAGGTGCAACTACTTTTACTTCAGTGAGAGGATTATATTTAAACCACTTCTCCTTAGGGAGATCAACGTGAGCAGCAAAAGATTCACAGAAAGAAGCTACTATCTCAGAGTCAAGTCCATATTTAGCGCTAAATCCACGAAAAGCATCGGTATCCATAAAAGATTTAACACAATCAAACTTAGGTGTCATACCTGACTCCTTACCATCGTCGGAACCCCAATCTTCAGAGTTGCGTTTAATTCTTTCCAATAAATCCCACTTGAATTCAATAGTCTTCAACATATAGGAACCAGTACAGGAAGTATCGAGCATGGTGCGATCATTGAGAGAAAGCCGAGCAGAAAATTTTTGAATAATCATTTCTCTTGAGAGCTCATGATTGGGGCATGAATATAACATTGACATAAGCCTCCCCCAAGCTTAAGCGATGCTTTCTCCTTCGCGAGGCCAAAAATTATATATATAATTACGATCACGATGAACAAGATGCATAGGATAGAACTTCTAGTGAAATTCCAATTTCAATCGTTTATAGTTCCAAGATCCCGTATCATCACATAGCCTATACCATGTCAATGAGTCTCCCTTCAAATATAAAGGGAAGATCTTCCTCTTAACAACATCATCGGGAATACCTGCAAGCTTAAATAATCCACAAACTTCATCCACATAGATAAGGTGTAAATCGGGATGGAATATTCCATCTCCTGCAAAGGGATTAGCTAGCAGTTTCTCTATCATACCCGAAGGAATCTCAAAGTAAACATTTTCAGTAGGTTCAGTAGGTTGAGGAGCAACTCTTTGCTCTACTGGTCAGGGCAAAGATACCCCGAACAAGCCCCTCAAAGGATTAGTTTCCATAGTAACAAGTGACAGAAAATTTCAGCACACTATATAAATGTTTCCTTACCAAGTTCCACTCACCAAAGGCACTTCACTCCCTGGCAATGGCGCCAGAAAATAGTCTTGATGACCCACAAGTATAGGGGATCTATCATAGTCCTTTCGATAAGTAAGAGTGTCGAACCCAACGAGGAGCAGAAAGAAATGACAAGCGTTTTTTAGTAAGGTATTCTCTGCAAGCACTGAAATTGTAGGTAACATATAGTTTTGTGATAAGATAATTTGTAACGGGTAACAAGTGATGAAAGTAAATAAAGTGCAGCAAGGTGGCCCAATCCTTTTTGTAGCAAAGGACAAGCCTGGACAATTTCTTATAATGAGAAAAGCGCTCCCGAGGACACATGGAAATTATCGTCAAGCTAGTTTTCATCATGCTCATATGATTCACGTTCGTTACATTGATAATTTGATATGTGGGTGGATCGGTGCTTGGGTACTGCCCTTTCTTGGACAAGCATCCCACTTATGATTAACCCCTATTGCAATCATCCACAACTACAATATAAGTATTAAGGTAAATCTAACCACATCATGAGACATATGGATCCAAATCAGCGCCTTACGAAGCAACGCATAAACTAGGGTTTAAGCTTCTGTCACTCTAGCAACCCATCATCTACTTATTACTTCCCAATGCCTTCCTCTAGGCCCAAACAATGGTGAAGTGTCGTGTAGTTGACGTTCACATAACACCACTAGAGGAGAGACAACATACATCTTATCAAAATATCGAACGAATACCAAATTCACATGACTACCAATAGCAAGACTTAACCCATGTCCTCAAGAACAAATGTAACTACTCACAAAGCATATTCATGTTCATGATCAGAGGAGTATTAATATGCATTAAGGATCTGAACATATGATCTTCCACCAAGTAAACCAATTAGCATCAACTACAAGGAGTAATCAACACTACTAGCAACCCATAGGTACCAATTTGTGGTTTTGATACAAGATTGGATACAAGAGATGAACTAGGGTTTTGAGAGGAGATGGTGCTGGTGAAGATGTTGATAGAGATTGACCCCCTCCTGATGAGAGGATAGTTGGTGATGACGATGGTGATGATTTCCCCCTACCGGAGGGAAGTTTCTCTGGCAGAATAGCTCTGCCGGAGCCCTAGATTTGTTCCGCCAAGGTTCCGCCTCGTGGCGATGGAGTTTCATCCCGTAAGCTTGCTTATGATTTTTTTTTCCAGGGTAAAAGCCTTCATATAGCAGAAGATGGGCATCGGAGGACCACCAGGGGGCCCAGGAGACAGGGGCGCGTCCAGTAGGGGGGGGGGCACCCTCCTGGCTAGGGTGTGGCCCCCCTCTGGTACTTCCTTTGCTCAATAATTCTTATTAATTCCAAAAATGACTTTCGTGGAGTTTAAGGACGTTTGGAGCTGTGCAAAATAGGTTTCTAATATTTGCTTCTTTTCCAGCCAGAATACCAGCTGCCGGCATTCTCCCTCTTCATGACAAACCTTGTAAAATAAGAGAGAATAGCCATAAGTATTATGACATAACGTGTAATAACAGCCCATAATGCAATAAATATCGATATAAAAGCATGATGCAAAATGGACGTATCAAACTACTCCCTCCTCGTCATGGAGAGCATCAGGATGATGAAGATGGCCACCGGTGATGATTCCCCCCTCCGGCAGGGTGCTAGAACAGCTCGATTGGTTTTTGGTGTCTACAGAGGCTTGCGGTGGCGGAACTCCCGATCTAGGTTTCTTTTCAGGGTTTTCTATATTTATAGGAATTTTTGGCGTCGGTTTCATGTCAGGGGGGGTCTCTGAGTCAGCCACGAGGTAGGGGCATGCGCCTAGAGGGGTAGGGCGCGCTCCCACCCTTGTGGATGACTCGAGACTCTTCTGGACCAACTCTTTTGCTTCGGGGGCTTCTTCTAGTCCATAAAAAATCTCCGTAAATTGGCAGGTCAATTGGACTCCGTTTGGTATTCCTTTTCTGTAGAACTCAAAAACAAGGAAAAAACAGAAACTGGCTCTGGGACCTAGGTTAATAGGTTAGTCCGAAAACATATAAAATAGCATATAAATGCATATAAAACATCCAAGATGGATAATATAATAGCATGGAACAATAAAAAATTATAGATACGTTGGAGACGTACCAGTTGGGAGGCAAAACAATAAGACCCTATCTTTCTATGTTCTGGTTGAAACGTTTTGCTCATGTGTACGTGGTGAGTGCTAGCAATCATAGAAGACTATATGATGGTTGAGTATGTGGACTTGCCTAAAGGCTCCGATACGTGACCCTTCCTAAAAAGATGATGAATTGTAGTTGCAAAGTTGACTGAGTTGTTGGTTTCCGATAGAGTTTATATTTATACTTCGATGTTGTGATGAATTGTTACTTTTCATGAGAAGTCTATGATAAAAGTTTTATGTTGAAGTTTGTTGCTGTCATAATAAGTTACATGATGCTTCTATGTCCGTATTTTGTTTTTATCGACACCTCTCTCTCTAAGCATGTGGACATGTTTTTCGATTTCGGTTTTCTCTTAAGGACAAGCGAGGTCTAAGCTTGGGGGAGTTGATACGTCCATTTTGGATCATGTTTACCTACTATTATTTATGTTGTTTTATTGCATAATAATGCTTTTTGGAGTAATTCTAATGGCTTTCCTCTCATAATATGCAAGGTACACACAAAGGGGGAGAATTCCGGCAGCTAGAAATCTAGACCTGAAAAAGCTACGTCAGGCTACGTATTCTGCACAACTCCAAACAAGCTGAAACTTCACGAGGATTTTTATGGAATAAATGAGGATTTTTGGAGCAAATAAGTACCAGAGGGGGCCCACCAGGTGGGCACAACCCACCTGGGCACGCCAGGAAGCCCAGGCACTCCCTGGTGGGTTATGCTCACCTCAGCCCACCTCTGATGCCCTTCTTCTAGTACATAATTCATTTTGACCTAGAAAAAAAATGAGGGGAGGACTTTCGGGATGAAGCGCCACCGTCTCGAGGTGGAACCTGGGCAGGAGCACTTTTGCACTTTGGCTGAGCGATTTCGCCAGGGGAACTTCCCTCTCGGAGGGGGAAATCATCGTTATCATCATCACCAACAACTCTCCCATCTTGGGGAGGGCTATCTCCATCAACATCTTCAACAGCACCATGTCCTCTCAAACCCTAGTTCATCTCTTGTGTTCAATCTTTGTACCAGAACTATAGATTGGTGCTTGTGGGTGACTAGTAGTGTTGATTACATCTTGTAGTTGATTACTATATGGTTTATTTGCTGGAAGATTATATGTTCAGATCCATTATGCTATTTAATACCCCTCTGATGTTGAGCATGATTATCATTTGTGATTAGGTACTTTTGTTCTTGTGGTCACGGGAGAAATCATGTTGCAAGTAATCATGTGAACTTGATATGTGTTCGATATTTTGATGATATGTATGTTGTGATTCCCTTAGTGGTGTCATGTGAACATCGACGACATGACACTTCACCATATTTGGGCCTAAGGGAATGCATTATGGAGTAGTTATTAGATGATGGGCTGCGAGAGTGAAAGAAGCTTAAACCCTAGTTTATGTGCTATTCCGTAAGGGACCGATTGGATCCAAAAGTTTAATCTTATGGTTAGAATTTATTCTTAATGCTTTTCTCATAGTTGTGGATGCTTGCGAGGGGGTTAATCATAAGTGGGAGGTTTGTTCAAGTAAGAACAACACCTAAGAACCGGTCCACCCACATACCGAATTATCAAAGTAGCGAACATGAACCGAACCAACATGATGAAAGTGACTAGATGAAATTCCTGTGTACCCTCATGAACACTTTGCTTATCATAAGAGACCGTCTTGGCCTGTCCTTTGCCTCAAAAGGATTTGGCTACCTTGCTTCACTTTTGTTTCTACTATCATTACTTGCTCGTTACAAATTATCTTGCTATCAAACTACTCTGTTACTTACAATTGCAGCACTTGCAGACATTACCTTGCTGAAAACCACTTGTCATTTCCTTCTGCTCCTCGTTGGGTTGGACACTCTTACTTATCGAAAAGGCTACAATTGATCCCATATTATTGTGGGTCATTAGTGGACTCATGTGTTGGTTTCCTGATTTTAGAGAATTTATAGAGGCAGAGTTAGGTCAAACGGAGCCACGCGGGCCCCACAACACACCAGTGCATGCCCTGGTGCCTTGTGGGCCCATGGTTCATCCACTGGTCTTCTCCTGAAGCTTCTATTGTCTCTTTTGTCTAGAAAAAAATCTCCAAAAAGTTTCATGGCATTTGGACTTAGTTTGGTACTGATATTCTGCGAAACCAAAAACAAGCAAAAAAACAGCAACAAGCACTGGGCACTAAGTTAATAGGTTAGTCCCAAAAATTGGTATATGATTGCTTGAAAGTGTATATAAAACATCCAAGATTGATAATATAATAGCATGGAACCATCAAAAATTATAGATAGGTTGGAGACGTATCAAGCATCCCCAAGCTCAATTCCTGCTCGTCCTTGAGTAGGTAAATGTCAAAAACAGAATATTTGATGTTAAATGTGGTATGTCTCCAACGTATCTATAATTTTTGACTATTCCATGCTATTATATTACCCCTTTTGGATGTTTATGGGCTTTATTTTACACATTTATATCATTTTTGGGACTAATCTACTAACCGGAAGCCCAGCCCGTATTGCTGTTTTTTTCCTATTTCAGTATTTCGAAGAAAAGGAATATCAAACGGAGTGCAAACGGAATAAAACCTTCAGGAGCGTGATTTTTGGAACGAACGTGATCCAGAGGACTTGGAGTGCAAGCCAAGAAGCCGCCGAGGCGGCCACGAGGGTGGAGGGCGTGCCCCTTGTCTTGTGGGCCCCTCGGGCGGCCACCGACCTACTTCTTCCTCCTATATATACCCACGTACACCGAAAACATCCAGGGATCCAAAGAAAAACAAATTCCACCACCGTAACCTTCTGTATCCGCGAGATCCCATCTTGGAGCCTTCGTCAGTGCTCCGTTGGAGGGGGATCAACCACGGAGGGCTTCTACATCAACACCATAGCCCTTCCGATGAGTTGTGAGTAGTTTACCACAGACCTTCGGGTCCATAGTTATTAGCTAGATGGCTTCTTCTCTCTTTCTGGATCTCAATACCATGTTCTCCCCCTCTCTTTTGGAGATCTATTCGCTGTAACTCTTTTTGCGGTGTGTTTGTCGAGATCCAATGATTTGTGGGTTTATGATCAAGTTTATCTATGAGAAATATTTAAATCTCCTCTGAATTCTTTTATCTATGATTGAGTTATCTTTGCAAGTCTCTTCGAATTATCAGTTTGGTTTGGCCTACTAGATTGATCTTTCTTGCCATGGGAGAAGTGCTTAGCTTTGGGTTCAATCTTGCGGTATCCTTACCCAGTGACAACAGGTGTTGCAAGGCACGTATTGTATTGTTGCCATCGAGGATAAAAAGGTGGGGTTTATATCATACTAGCAAATATGCCCGTGCATTGCAACGGGTGAGTGAAAACACAGTTCCCTGTCGCAATAAGCACAATGTTCATGTTTCTCTACAGAGACAATGTCATCGTGTCGCAGGTCAACGGTCGTCTAAGAAAAAAACGATAGATCAATTAAAGTCAGGGTTCTCCAGGATGCCAGTTCAGAACATAAGATATGATTCCGAGTAAGTCGATCCATGTGAAGGTAGGTTTAGTTAATTAGTTCATTTTGAAATTTAAAAATAAAATAAGGTGTGGTTGTGTCTCAGTCGACTAAGATTTAACCAAGTCTCAATCATGTGACATAACATATGAGAAAGAAAAAAATTCTAAAAAAAATAACATGAATCTTCATGCAAGATCTCAAGAATATAGTATCGACTAAGACCTAACGAAGTCTCAATCGACTGAGATTTATCAACGCTGAATACAATAGGAAGAGATGGCAGTAACAAATCTAGAGTAATAACACGTAAGTGGAACTTGCTTGTTTGTATCAGGCGAGATTAGCACTTTCTCTCTGCTAGAGAAGTCAGAGGAGGAGCATGGCTAGATGGAATCATGGCCTTCCATCACAAGAACATAATAAGATCACAAATAGCTGTAGAGGGCATAAGGTGATTTACTACCACTGTAACCAATGGAGAAATTATCCCTGTGTGTACCTTGTCTCCAGGAGGTGCTTATAAAGGTGGCATATGATCATATGAGTTCGTTCATTTATAAGGATGAACAAATATACACGTTCATGCATGTAAACATTTGTGTTTGTACTATATTTCCTTACAAAAACATAGATGTCTTATGTCATAGTAGTGGTGGCGAGAAGATGGAGCAACATTTAGACCCTCACTTGAGCATCACGTGGACTCTGCTCTAAACATGAAGTGTGACATCATTCTAATTTCTAATCATATTAGACTGAGAGTGCTCAGGCCAAAGCTAATCACTCTAGCTAACTTAGTGCCAAACCCACCCCACCAGTCACTCACGGATGCCAAAAATCTAGTCGAACATAGCAAAGCAGAGCATAGTGAAAGCAGACAAGTGGTAGGTGGGCGGGAGCTACATTAGATCGATCATTCACCCAACCGGGCCAGCCAACAAGCATCCAAATCTAATCCATTCCCGAAATGCGTCACGCAAGTCCCCCATGGAGCTTCCCATCGCCTTCTTCGATGCTGCCTGGTTCTTCACCGGCCCGTCAAGTGCCTCATCTTTTACTACTACAAGGGACATTCATATTTCATCATCAATACCTCCTATACTATACACAGCCTGTAATAAAAAATCTAAAAGCTAAAATGTTGTGAAACCAAAAGAAAACACACTGTAAAGAGATGTAAAAGGAACATGCTCGTTAAACTTTGCAATCTCTTCCAAGGAAATTTTTATGAAAAGAAAATGCAGTGGGTCTCATTGCCAAGAAACTCATGATTCCCATTAACAGACGACGATATTAATTTTTGTAGTAATATAATACAGGCTGTACCTTCAAATGTTGCTTGTAGTCGCTTTCTTTTAGAATTTCCTTCATTTACCAGCTTATCCCTGAAAAGTTGGCAAGAAAATCAATTTCATAAGTGAATGTTCTGCAAACCAGGAAGAAACAAAATCAAGCTACCAAAAGAGAAAACTGGGACAAAGTGATCCTGATCAGTGCAACCCCCAGCTTGAACATGACCTTGCGCTTCGCTGTTCCTGCAGAATAACAGTGTGCAATGAATGAATAGGAAAATTGATCTTAGCTGCACACACAAAAATATTTGTTGGAAGAACTTTTTGTAGGGTAGTGGATTTTATTGCTTAAAATTTAATGAGAGTGAACAAAATCTAGAAACGAAAAGTACATCACTAAGTTGCGCGTTTCCATGGAGCAGCCGCTGCTTCCCTTTGAGCCACCATACCCACTGTTTACACATGTGCAGGTTGCCTCTGCCAACAACTCTTATTATCCGCACCGTCCTAGTTCTGAAATTAAAGGAATGGAGCACATAGTTTAAAGATTTAAGAGAATAGTAAACAACTGCATGTTTCAAAGGTGTGGTAAATTTAACTTGCATATTTGCATATGTAGACACCGTATAATGTAAGGATGGCAGTGCCAAAATAACTAAGATACATGCTCTTATCTTATACGCTTTAAAACCCGAGAACATGATTGTCGTGGCTTGCCGCGACGTGTGTATTTTTGTGGGAAAACATGCTAATATGTGCAGAAGTAAAGAACAAATCGTGTGGATGCTTGTTGGCATGTATAAAATCATAAGAGCATGACGGAAGAACCATGATTATGAAATCAAAATAGATGGATTGCTAGTGCAAGAAGAGAGTTTAGTTATCACCTCAGCTCACCTAGGAAGAAACATCAACTTCCATTTCCAAAAGAAAGATGGCCAGGAAACCGAAGCTGCAATTGATTAGATAAATACCTGCAAATGATTAATTGTTCAAGACTACTTTAGGAACAATCACTCTGAGCAATTAACGATAATAAACAGAGAACAAAAAGGAACAAAATAAAGCCAGATTTGTTCAACTAAAAGGAATCGTCAAATGCAGCAATAACATGTGTGCATTTTTCTCCAATGATAAACCCAGGCATCAACTTGCAGCAAGATCAGCACCTGCAAATAACACACTGGAGCACCAGAGCAGGCGGCTTTGACAAATTACAAAAAAACAGAAAAGAAAAATAAAGAATCAGGAGAATAAGCAGAGAAACATGGGACAAGGGGCAGAGGTACAAATCAGAAGGCCGAGGAGAATAGCGCTTACTTGTCCTAAGACATTGTGTTTAGGGGAAAAGGTACCAAAACACCACGGTTAACTTAAATCAATTCAGAGTTAAATAACGTGGTGAAAAAGGAAGAATATCATCTGTGTATTCTTTTCACCAAAAGAAAAAGGAACTCCAGTACATAAAGATACAAAGCAAATGTAAACCAGCAGCAAAAGTGAAGAGTGCTAAAGCAATGGAAAATAAAAAAATTCTAAATAACATGAACTACGCACTGACAAAAGAATTCAGAAAAATCGAAGACAACTCTTGCAGCCTCATTACTCTCATCTTATCGATATTAAAACAGAAGATTGCTCAACCGGATAATCAAGAATGTGTAAAGTCTAATAATCCTAGAAAACATCAATTCACGTTCCTGAGGAAGCAATGTAATAGAGGAAGAGGATGTTTGGCGCAACAGGAAAGCACTTTTGCATATTATCTTTTATGTTTTTATCAGTCTTCTCCTCCAAACAATAATTTTCTTCTTGGCAAAAGAAGCATGCAGGCCACAAGGTCCTGCGGCAAAAAGAAGAGGGTGGAGATTTGCATCTTGCTACAGTAGAAGTCAAGTGCAAGGGAAATGATACCTAATTGGAACTGCTAGAAGTCTCTGACCAAGCGCAATAATTATCTCGCCAATATAAAATTTCAGCTATTCCACTGCTCCGACTCGGATCTGGAAATTCATGCAGATATGTTAGTTTAGAAGGCCAGACATCAATTCAAATAATAATAACCACCATGTTTATCCGCTGACATAATTGAACCGAAGCAAGCGCCACACCGATGCTACCCTAATGATACACACCACACAGGCTTAACAGTAGTGGAAATTAAACCATGGCCTGAAGAAAAGAGTTGAGCAATTAAACCATGTAACAGGAAACTCATGGCATGTGTCTTATGCAACATTGCTATTTCTTATAAACACAAAAAGATCCAGACAAGAAAAACTTTGAAATGAACAACCCAAGCTATGTTGAATGCAGACTTCTCTTTCTTGCAAGAAAATGCCTACTGGCTCACCAAAAATAACAAGGAAGCTTATTCCCACACGACAAATGGTCAACAACCATAGATGAATCAAAGAAATATGGTAACTTACCAGCTAAATATTCAGGGCCTAATGAGTCCTTCAAACAAATATTGTCCTCCCTAATAAGGCACAACAATCTGCACACTTTAGAATGAAATTAAGTAGAAATATAGATGAGGGAACAAAAAAATCAGATGCGTGATTCATAGAAAGAGAAGAAACCACACACGTAGGTTGAAGGAAGAGCTCACCCGGACCTGGCGCTTCACCATAGTTGAGGGCACGTCAACCGCCGATACACTCAATAGAGGGCTTACTTGATTCGAAGAGGAGAGGAGGCGGCGACCACTGAACTTGCCGCCAGCAACGGTGCAGCTACCCCTCTCGAGCGTGCAGGCCATGGCAGAGAAGAGTGCATCGGGCCAACCAGCAGCGGCTGAAGTTGGTCCTGCCGCTCCGGCCATCCTTCACGGCCGACCGCGCCTCCTTGCTCCTACTGCTCCAGCCGGCAAACCTCCCTCCACGGCCGACCCCGCTCGCATTTACCGCTGCACCAACCCTGCTGCTTCCTGATCCGGGCGCCGCCAGCCTAAGCGATGGGCCGACGATGGCGTCCTTCCCTGCCTTGTACCCTCCAAATAGACATGGATCCGTGGTAGCCTTTAGAGAATTCGCGACAATGGTGGGGAAGCGGGAGGAGAGGCGGCGAGTGGGAGGGGGCTAGGGTTCGTGGCCTCTGCTGTGACGGCTGACGAGGGAGAGAAATCGAGGGAGGGAGGGGTTCAGCGTGTGGGCGAGGGGATTGGACTGGAGGCCCACGCTCCCGCAACACAAACGGCGCACACGGCACACAGAGAGAGGGCATGAATCCTTTCTCACGTCTCGACACCTCACCCAGCCAATCGCCGTGAGCGACGAGCCCACCAGTCATTGGGCAAGAAGAAAAACCACCAGGTGAATTCAGATCTACCTTGAGGTGAACATCGGACGAAGGAGATGAAGCGTTGATCAAGATCCAACGATCAGGAATGCATTTTACGAGGGATCGCTGGGGAGCCAAGTTGGCTAGCAACCTTATAGGTTTAAATTGCATGAGTTTATCCCTCTACATCATGTCATCTTTCTTAATGTGTTACTCTGTTCTTATGAACTTAATACTCTAGATGCATGCTGGATAGCGGTCGATGTGTGGAGTAATAGTAGTAGATGCAGGCAGGAGTCGGTCTACTTGTCACGGAAGTGATGCCTATATACATGATCATGCCTAGATAATCTCATAACTATTCGCTTTTCTATCAATTGCTCGATAGTAATTTGTTCACCCACCGTAATACTTATGCTATCTTGAGAGAAGCCACTAGTGAAACCTATGGCCCCGGGTCTATCTTTTATCATATAAGCTTTCAATGTACTTTTATTTGCATCTTTACTTTTCCAATCTATATTATAAAATACCAAAAATATATTTATCTTATCATACTATCTCTATCAGATCTCACTTTCGCAAGTGGTCGTGAAGGGATTGACATCCCCTTTATTGCGTTGATTGCGAGTTCTTTGTTTGTTTGTGTAGGTGCGTGGGACTTTTGAGGAGCCTCCTACAGGATTAATACCTTGATTCTCAAAAACTGAGGGAAATACTTACGCTACTATTGCTGCATCACCCTTTCCTTTTTAAGGAAAACCAACGCAAGCTCAAGACGTAGGAAGAAGGATTTTTGGCGCTATTGCCAGGGAGGTCTTCGCTTAAGTCAAGATATACCAAGTACCCATCACAAACTCATCTCCCTCGCATTTACATTATTTGCCATTTGCCTCTCATTTTTCCTCTCCCCCACTTCACCCTTATCGTTTTATTCGCCCTCTCTTTCCCAATCTCATCTCTCTTTCGCTTGCCTTTTTCTGTTTGCTCGTGTGTTAGATCATTTACCTTGTCTTAATGGCTAGTTACTTATCCGCTCCTATGTCTCCCGAGTTTGAAGTTCTTCACTTCAAGCAAAAGCAAGGAGAAAACTTAAAAGATGCTTGGTATAGGATGATGGAATCTTATCACAATTGCACCCTAGAGGTGAATTTTAGAATTCTTCTTCGCAATTTTTATGTTGGGCTAAACATGACGCATACAAAACTCTTGGACTGCATTGCCAAGGGAAATTTTATTGAAATTGATCCTAGTATTGCGCATGAAAATATAGAGGGAATAGTGGGAACACTACCTCAAAAGGGAGGATCACATCCTACCCAAGAAGAAACACAAGTGTTTGGAAAGATTTGCGAAGTAACAAAAATATTACAAAAATCTCTTGAGCCTCTTAAAAGTGTTAGCGGAAATCTTCACCGCATGAATATGTTGATTACTCTTTGCAATAAGCGGCTGGATTCTTTAGATCTAAAAATTCCCGAGTATGAAGGGAAACGTAAAGAACCTGCCGGATTCGAGCATGACTCTGCTAAAAAACTGAAAATTAAAGATGACACTACTTAGATCTATCCTCGCTTTTATGCCTAGCTAGGGGCGTTAAACAATAGCGCTAGTTGGGAGGCAACCCAATTTTATTAGTGTTTTTTAGTTTTTTCTTCTGTTTAGGAATAAATTTTGCATCTACCTTCTTTTTAGATGTGTTTTTATGTTTTAATTAGAGTTTGTGCCAAGTAGAACCTATAGGATAACCTATGGTGATAGTTAATTTGATTCTGCTGAAAAACAGAAACTTTGTGCGCATGAAATTAGTTTTTTTAAATCACAGAAACTTGATTTTGCGTTGATTCTTTTTTGTGCTGATCAATAGACAAATTACCCAGGACTTCCTATTTTGGTAGGATTTTTAGAGTTCCAGAAGTTTGCGTTAGTTACAGATTGCTACAGACTGTTCTGTTTTTGACAGATTCTGTTTTTCGTGTGTTGTTTGCTTATTTTGATGCATCTATGGCTAGTATTAAGTGGTATGAACCATAGAGAACTTAAAATACAGTAGGTTTAACACCAATATAAATAAATAATGAATTCATTATAGTACCTTATGTGGTGGTTTTGTTTTCTTTCACTAAAGGATCTTATGAGATTTCCTGTTGAGTTTTGTGTTGTGAAGTTTTCAAGCTTTGGGTAAAGATTTGATGCACTATGGAATAAGGAGTGGCAAGAGCCTAAGCTTGGGGATGCCCATGGCACCCCAAGATATTCAATAATAGCCAAAATCCTAAGCTTGGGGATGCCCCAGGAAGGCATCCCCTCTTTCGTCTTCGTTCATTGGTAACTTTACTTGGAGCTATATTTTTATTCGCCACATGATATGTGTTTTGCTTGGAGCGTCATGTATGATATTAGTATTTGCTTTTTAGTTTACCACAATCATACTTGCTGTACACACTTTTTGGGAGAAGCCTACTTGATTGAAATTTATTAGAATGCTCTACGTGCTTCACTTATATCTTTTGAGCTAGATAGTTTTTGCTCTAGTGCTTCACTTATATCTTTTAGAGCACGATAGTGGATTAATTTTGTAGAAATTGCTAGTCTCTCATGCTTCACTTATATTATTTTGAGAGTCTTTTAGAACAGCATGGTATTTGCTATGGTTATAAAATTGGTCCTAGAATGGTAGGCATCCAAGTTGGGTATAATAAAAACTATCATAGGAAGTGAATTGGATGCTATGATCAATTAGATACTTGATAATTGTTTTGAGATATGGAGGTAGTGATATTAAAGTCATGCTAGTTGGGTGATTATGAATTTAAAGAATGCTTGTGTTGAAGTTAGCAAGTCCCGTAGCATGCACGTATGGTTAAAGTTGTGTAACAAATTTGAAACATGAAGTGTACTTGGATTGTGCATCCTTATGAGTGGCGGTCGGGGACGAGCGATGGTATTTTCCTACCAATCTATCCCTCGAGGAGAATGCGCGTAGTGCTTGGTTTTTGATGACTTCTAATTTTTTGCAATAATTATATGAGTTCTTTTGACCAATGTTGAGTCCATGGATTATACACGCTTTTACCTTTCCATCATTGCTAGCCTCTTTGGTACCATGCATTGCCCTTTCTCACCTTGAGAGTTGGTGCGAACTTCGCCGGTGCATCCAAACCCCGTGATATGATACACTCTATCACATATAAACCTCCTTATATCTTCCTCAAAACAGCCACCATACCTACCTATTATGGCATTTCCATAGCCATTTCGAGATATATTGCCATGCAACTTTCCACCGTTCCATTTATCATCATGACACGCATTACTTTTGTCATAGTGCCATTGCATGATCATGTAGTTGACATCGTATTTGTGGCAAAGCCACCATGCATAATTTTTCATACATGTCACTCTTGATTCATTGCACCATCCCGGTACACTGCCAGAGGCATTCATATAGAGTCATATCTTGTTCTAGTTTCGAGTTGTAATTCATATGTTGTAAACCAATGAAAGTGTGATGATCATCATTATTAGAGCATTGTACCCAAGAGAAAAAAGAAAGGCCAAAAAAGGCCAAAGGAAAAAAAAGAAAAAAAAAGAAAAAAAAGAAAAAAAGAATAAAAGAAAATAAATAAAAATGGGCAATGTTACTATCTCTTTTTCCACACTTGTGCTTCAAAGTAGCACCATGTCCTTCATATAGTGAGTCTCATATATTGTGCTTCAAAGTAGCACCATGTTCTTCATATAGTGAGTCTCATATGTTGTCACTTTCATATACTAGTGGGAATTTTTCATTATAGAACTTGGCTTGTATATTCCTACGATGGGCTTCCTTAAAATGCCCTAGGTCTTCGTGAGCAAGCAAGTTGGATGCACACCCACTAGTTTTCTTTTGTTGAGCTCTCATTCATTTATAGCTCTAGTGCATCCGTTGTATGGAAATCCCTACTCCTCATGTTGACATCAATTGATGGGCATCTCAATAGCCCGTTGATTATCCTCGTCAATATGAGACTTTCTCCTTTTTTGTCTTCTCCACACAATGCCCATCATCATATTCTATTCCACCCATAGTGCTATATCCATGGCTCACGCTCATGTATTGCGTGAAAGTTGAAAAAGTTTGAGATTATTTAAGTACGAAACAATTGCTTGGCTTGTCATTGGGGGTGTAGAATTTGGGAACATTTTTGTGTGACGAAAATGAAGCATAGCCTAACTATATGATTTTGTAGGGATGAACTTTCTTTAGCCATGTTATTTTGAGAAGACATGATTGCTTTTATTAGTATGCTTGAAGTATTACTATTTCTTTTATCAATATGAACTTTTATTTTGAATCATTTGGATCTGAACATTCATGCCACAATAAAGAAAACTACATTGAGAATTATGCTAGGTAGCATTCCACATCAAAAATTCTGTTCTTATCATTTACCTACTTGAGGACGAGCAGGAATTAAGCTTGGGGATACTTGATACGTCTCCAACGTATCTATATTTTTTTATTGTTCCATGCTATTATATTACCCCTTTTGGATGTTTATGGGCTTTATTTTACACATTTATATCATTTTTGGGACTAACCTACTAACTAGAGGCCCAGCCCGTATTGCTGTTTTTTTTGCCTATTTCAGTATTTTGAAGAAAAGGAATATCAAACGGAGTCCAAACGGAATAAAACCTTCGGG
This sequence comes from Triticum timopheevii, assembly GCA_963921465.1. NCBI lineage: Eukaryota > Viridiplantae > Streptophyta > Magnoliopsida > Poales > Poaceae > Triticum > Triticum timopheevii. Next base: position 382,595,158 of record OY997262.1, on the reverse strand, counting down.
AGCGTGATTTTTGGAACGAACATGATCCAGAGGACTTGGAGTGCAAGCCAAGAAGCAGTCGAGGTGTCCACGAGGGTGGAGGGTGCGCCCACCCCTACAGGGCGCGCCCCCTGTCTCGTGGGCCCCTCGGGCGGCCATCGACCTACTTCTTCCTCCTATATATACCCATGTACCCCGAAAACATCCAAGGAGCCAACGAAAAACAATTTCCACCCCTGTAACCTTCTGTATCCGCGAGATCCCATCTTGGAGCGTTCGTCGGTGCTCCGCCAGAGGGGGGATCGACCACGGAGGGCTTCTACATCAACACCATAGCCCTTCCGATGAGTTGTGAGTAGTTTACCACATACCTTCGGGTCCATAGTTATTAGCTAGATGGCTTCTTCTCTCTTTTTGGATCTCAATACCATGTTCTCCCCCTCTCTTGTGGAGATCTATTCAATGCAACTCTTTTTGCGGTGTGTTTGTCGAGATCAGATGAATTGTGGGTTTATGATCAAGTTTATCTATGAGAAATATTTGAATCTCCTCTAAATTCTTTTATGTATGATTGAGTTATCTTTGCAAGTCTATTCGAATTATCAGTTTGGTTTGGCCTACTAAATTGATCTTTCTTGCCATGGGAGAAGTGCTTAGCTTTGGGTTCAATCTTGCGGTGTCCTTACCCAGTGACAGCAGGGGTTGCAAGGCACGTATTGTATTGTTTCCATCGAGGATAAAAAGGTGGGGTTTATATCATATTGCATGAATTTATCCCTCTACATCATGTCATCTTTCTTAATGCGTTACTCTGTTCTGATGAACATAATACTCTAGATGCAAGATGGATAGCGGTCGATGTGTGGAGTAATAATAGTAGATACAGGCAGGAATCGGCCTACTTATCACGGACGTGATGTGAGGGAGTCCTGGACTAGGGGGTGTCCGGACAGCCGGACTATCATCGTCAGCCGGACTCCAAGACTATGAAGATACAAGATTGAAGACTTCGTCCCGTGTCCGGATGGGACTGTCCTTGGCGTGGAAGGCAAGCTTGGAGATACGGATATGTAGATCTCCTACCATTGTAACCGACTCTGTGTAACCCTAGCCCTCTCCGGTGTCTATATAAACCGGAGGGTTTTAGTCCGTAGGACGAACAACCATTACAACAGTCATACCATAGGCTAGCTTCTAGGGTTTAGCCTCCTTGATCTCGTGGTAGATCCACTCTTGTAACACACATCATCAATATTAATCAAGCAGGACGTAGGGTTTTACATCCATCAAGAGGGCCCGAACCTGGGTAAAACATCGTGTCCCTCGTCTCCTGTTACCATCCGCCTAGACGCACAGTTCGGGACCCCCTACCCGAGATCCGCCGGTTTTGACACCGACATTGGTGCTTTCATTGAGAGTTCCTCTGTGTCGTCACCGACAGGCTGGATGGCTTCTTCAATCGACAACAACACAGTCCACGGTGAGACCTTTCTCCCCGGACAGATCTTCGTGTTCGGCGGCTTCGCACTGCGGGCCAATTCACTTGGCCATCTGGAGTAGATCGAAAGCTACGCCCCTGGCCATTAGGTCAGGTTTGGAAGCCTGAACTTCACGGCTGACATCCGGCGGGACTTGATCTTTGACGGAGTCGAGCCACAACCGAGCGTGCCACACTGTCACGATGGACATGATCTAGCTCTGCCGTTGGACAGTACCCTGGAGGCCGCACACGAGTCCGCTCTGACCCATAGTTCGGAGCTAACCGCACAGATCGAGGACAGGTGGCTGGACACCGCCTCGGGAGCTGCAACTTCCACGGCGATGGAGCCAAATACTGACCTTGTCCCTTATGAAGCTCGTGACTCCGAGGTTCCGGACTCCTTGCCAGACTCCGAACCTCCTGCGCCCCTACCAATCGAATCCGATTGGGCGCCAATCATGGAATTCACCGCTGCGGACATCTTTCAACACTCACCCTTTGGCGACATCCTGAATTCGCTAAAGTGTCTCTCTTTATCAGGAGAGCCCTGGCCGGACCACGGTCAGGATGGTTGGGATACGGACGACGAAGAAATTCAAAGCCCTCCCACCATCCACTTTGTAGCCGCTGTCGATAACCTAACTGACATACTAGACTACGACTCCGAAGACATCGACGGTATGGACGACGATGCCGGAGACAACCAAGAACCAGCGCCTACAGGGCACTGGAAAGCCACCTCAATTCATGATATATACATGGTGGACACCCCAAAAGGGAGCGATAACAAGGAACAACGGGACGCGGCGAAGGATAATTCCCCCGAAAAACAACCAAAATGGCGACGCAAGCGCCGCCCCAAGTCCCGCCTCGATAACAACATCACTCATAGTGACCCAGCCATAGCGCAGGGCAAACCAGTGGGCGACGAACATGCAACCATGTAGCCATCCGAACAGGATGAATCGGATAATCAACTCACCCTCGGCGAAGACAACAGTCCGGACGATCTCACACCGAACACACCACCGGAGCTTAAGAACCTCCAAAAAAGGCTTGTCGCCACTGCAAGAAAGTTGAAGAAGGAGAAGCGGAAGCTCAAAACAGCGGAGGACATACTCAGAATGAGGTGGAGCAAAGTATTCAAGACCGCGGACAAATATGGCAATAGCCAACAAACAAAGAGCTACCCGAAGCGCAAGCTGCTGCCCGAATTCGATGAGGAGGCCGTAGAGCCCCCACAATTAAAAGGCAAAGAGGCCGCCTGGCCGGATAGACGACCAGAAGGCAGGCCAGGAGCGGCAAGCGGTGCCGCACACAAGCCAGCACATGACACACAAAAATATCTTCACAAAACGGATGGCCCAGTCAGGTCCATTTATGGGCCGAAGAAGAGGGCCCCAGGAAGTAACATAACACGCCGAGTGTTCGAAGATAACGGCACACCCAAATACAGGGGCGCCGCACACCCACTATGTTTCACCGATGAGGTGCTGGATCACGAATTTCCAGTAGGGTTCAAACCCGTAAACATAGAGGCATATGACGGAACAATAGACCCCGGAGTCTGGATTGAGGATTACATCCTGCATATACATATGGCTAGAGGAGATGATCTCCACGCCATAAAATATCTACCCCTTAAGCTCAAAGGGCCAGCCAGGCATTGGCTCAAAAGCCTCCCAGAAAATACCATTGCAAGCTGGGAAGAGCTCGAGGACGCGTTTAGAGCAAACTTTCAGGGGACTTATATCCGCCCTCCGGATGCAGACGATTTAAGTCACATAACCCAATAGCCCGGAGAATCAGCGGGCAAATTCTGGAACAGGTTCCTCATCAAAAAGAACCAAATAGTCGACTGTCCGGACGCCGAAGCCTTAGCAGCTTTTAAACATAATGTCCGAGATGAATGGCTGGCCAGACACCTCGGCCAAGAGAAGCCGAGGACAATGGCCGCGCTAACAAGCCTCATGACCCGCTTTTGCGCGGGGGAAGATAGCTGGCTAGCAAGACGCAGCACCAGCGACCCGAGTACATCCGAGATCAGAGATGGAAACGGAAAACCACGGCGCAGAAAGGACCAGCGCCGAAATAAAGAAAAGAGCCCAAAGAGCACGACGATTAACTCCGAACTCAAAAGCTCGTGGCCGAACAACAAAACACTGTCCCTCAAGGACAACAGTGACGAGCTATCCAACCTGAACAAAATTTTGGATCGGATATGTCAAATCCATAGTACACCCGGGAAGCCTGCACACCACACCCACCGAGATTGTTGGGTCTTCAAACAGTCCGGCCGACTCAACGCCGAACACAAGGGCTCGACGCGCCAAGCGAGGATGATGACAATCCCCACCAGCAGAGCGCCGGAAAACAGAAGACTTTCCCACAAGAAGTCAAAACAGTAAACTCACTTCATGTGATAACACGAAACAACAATGGGGCACCCGCCAAAGTAGGTGTCGCACGGTCCACCCCAGCGGAACCCCGAGATTGGATGTCAAAACCAATTACTTTCAACCACCTGGACTATTCCAGGAGCATTCAAAACGCAGGATGGACTGCTCTGATATTGGATCCTATAATTGACGGACTGCAATTTACACAAGTCCTAATGGATGGCGGCAGCGACTTAAACCTGCTATATCCGGACACAATCCGCAAGTTGGGGGTAGACCGTACTAAAATTCGACATAGCCACACTTCCTTTAAAGGAGTGGCACCAGGCCCTCCCACCAAGTGCACGGGCTCCTTACTACTAGAAGTTGTGTTCGGGTCACCCGACAACTTCCGACGCGGAAAGCTAATTTTTCATGTCGCCCCATTCAAAAGTTGCCAACAAGCACTATTGGGACGTGAAGCTTTTGTCCGCTTTAATGCAATACCACACTACGCGTCTCTTACACTTAAAATGCCCGGTCCACGCGGCATCATCTCATTAAAAGGTCGTCCAAGACCTCGGACACGGCTAGAACGAGTCCGGCACAAATAAACTAGGGGATCCCTAGCCACACACCCCTTTACAAGGGGCTGTGCGTATGAGCAACAAGGAGCCAATAAAGGCTCAATTTTATTCATTTATTCATGCTCTGTTTTAAATACATTTTCGACACGATTTCTTTTCAAACCAAGTTCCTCTCTTTTATAGATGAACATCGTGTTACACCCGTCCAGGATACCGCACAACGGAGACACAGGAGCAGACGTGCAGTAGGGACCCGTTGCAAGGATTATTTTCAGATTAAGACCCTGCGTAAACCTTTTTTACTGTCTCTTGTTGCTATACATCCCCTGGTTTCTCATCATAACCAGCGAGGAGGCTGACGTTTTGGCATCGGCCGCGTCAGAGGATCTTGCGCGTACCTGGACACTAGGGGCTTAGGGCATTGATCTGCCCGTCATCATAAAGACCGAACACCTCAGGGAGTGTTCGGCGTCTCGAGTTAGGCCTTATATGCATCAGCTCTGAATCATGTCTTTGGTCAAATGTTGGGTTTGCCCGGCTCCTGTGTTTTGCTGCCTTACGTTCCGCATCGTCGGCTAACGCGGCACCAGGAGAACTACTGCGATTGTGCCCTGGTTCGGCCGGGTGAGCGCCTCAGTAGAGAAAGCCGAAAACTGACTGTCATGATGTAGCGAGAGACTGGTCAACCACTCGATCGACCTCAGGAATGTTTAGAATTCCTCGGCTTTGGTGAAGGACCGCTTCCCGGTCAGGCACACACGCGCCCCAAATTCGGAGAGCGCGATGCCCCTAGGGGCTATATCATAGCCCCACCTTCGAACTCCTATGGCTAAGTGAAAGTGACAAAGCATTATAGTCCGGTTGCCTCGTTTGCTACACTATCACCTCCTTAACAGGACCAAGACGTTGGATTAAGTGTGAAAACGCACTATTTCGCAAACAGCCCCGCACCATGTGCGTGGGGGCTGAAGCCGAAGACTGCCATCTTTCAGGTTATACACAAGTATACATCAACGGCCGCACAGGAGATGTTTCAATACTTGAACGCACAAGTACCAAAAAGCGCTGAAATCGTAAACATCGTTTTACTAACAAAAACGTTCACTTGAACATGACATTTTTTGAGCACTGCGACTCTATTACACGAGAACCACGCAGAACTTCCCCAAAATAGTGCTCGGCGGGTAACCGGCTCTCGTCCGAACCCTGGGTCGCAACAGCGGTGGCATCCATCTCTGTCCAATGTGTCTTCACACGGGCAAGGGCCATCCGTGCACCTTCTATGCAAGCCGACCGCTTCATCGCCTTGATATGCGGCACCGCCCCAAGGAATTGCTGCAATAAGCCAAAATAACTCTTCAGTTTGGGCCTATCCGGCCAGACATGAGCCACGATATCCGTCATGGCAAGTCCGGACAATCTATTCAGTTCAGCCCACTCGGCCAGCCGATCGGTCAGCGGAAGTGAACGCTCCGGACTATGGAATTGAGACCAAAACAGCTCTTCCGTCTTGTGATCTTTCTAACTTCGGAAGTGCACAACGGCATCTGCCGCACTCGCCGCTAAGTCCATATAAGGATCCTCCAGACCCCACAGCTGGCCAAGCTGAGCATACATTGGATCTGTAAACCTACGGCGCAGCAGAAAGGGCTTGCCGGCCACAATGTCTCCGGCCTGGCGCAGCTCCTCCTTTATAGCCCGCATTGCAGTACGGGCATCCTTGGCCTCGGCGTTGGCCTTCCCCGGGTCTTCTTGCTCCGCTAGGCGTTCCTTTTCAAGAACGTCATTGCGGTCGGTAGCATCTTTCAACTTCACGGCCATTTCGGCCATTTCCTCCCTGCTTCGGCAGTGTGCAGCCTTTTTGGCTTTTAGCTCTTCGGCCACCCTAGAGGCAGCCGCATCACTCCTTCTGGCTTGCTCCTTGGCTTGAGAAAGTTCCGCCCGAAGGCTCTCCACAGCAGCGGCACCATCTGCATTGAACATACATGTTGTAAGGAGTGGGCTTCGGCTCCCTTACTAGGTGACCACGGAGAAAAAACCTACCTTGTGACTCGTCAAGTCGTTTATTGACCAGCGTGATGTACGCATCCACAATGTCGAGCTGCCGCTTTAGTTCGGCAACTCCATCTGTCCGGCTAGCCACTGAACTATCCGCCACCTGCTTAGGAAAGGCGTAAATCAATACCTGGGATTTTGATCCTCGGCACGCTGCCGTTCTCGACACCCTACCGAGTCTCAGGGGCTACTATCTATACAGGGCGCACTTTATGTGTAAAACTGTCAAAGGGTATGTCATTTTTACGTACCTCAAACCCCGCCAGCAAACTCCTGACAGCATCACGCAATCCGCCCTCGGCGGATGCAATTCTTTCAATCACCGTACTCATCAGTATATGGTGACCTTCTGAGATGGACGCCCTCTCAAGCAGATCCTTCAGCTCCCCCGGCCGCACACCAGTTGGTGTCGAATTATTCGGCCCTGCCGGACTCAGGGATACCCTCCGTGATGACACTTCAGGCTCGTCCCCCCTATCCGACGGGGCGGCAGATGGAGGCGTCTCGCTCTCCATCATCTCCGGACGGAGTTCCCCCGAAGACGAGCTCATCTGAGAAGGACGGAGATCCGAACTACAAGTTAAAAACTTAAGTTATCCTCAGAAGCACAAATAGGGATGTCCCTTATTTACAAAACTCCCTTTTTTCCACTTACGGCTCGTTGGAGGGCTGATTCTTTAGGGGAGACTGTGCGGCCGGAGCCTCTCCGGACGCAGGACCCTCTGGTGAAGATCTCTTCCCCCGCTTGGGGGCTTTGGCCTCCAGGTTTTTGGAGGCGGTCCTCTTCTCCCCCTGGAAGGAGGGGTTCTTGATCCCCCCTCCTCAAAATCCTCCTTGGTTGAGGTGGTAGTTCCTCTGTTCTCTCCTTCGCGTTCCTCTGAAGGCGCGACCTCCAGCATCCTGACCAGCACGAAATCTGGCGCGGTCTCTGGCAGGGGAGCCGGACACCATATCAGTTTTGCTTGTGCTATCCACTCCTGTTTAGAGGGTAATTGGTTAGAAAGAGAATCATAGAAAGGCAAAGAAAAAAACTGTATGTCCGGACACGGAGCTACTTACTTGTGTATCCGGGCGATTGCAGCTTAGGCCGGCGTCCTCGGTCAATTCCGGACACGCCTCTCGTGATCCGAAGAACAGTTTATACATCTCCACGGGTGTCGCACCCATGAAGTGTTGGAGAATTCGCGGTCCCTCCGGATTAAACTCCCACAGCCGGAGAGGACGACGTTTGCAGGGCAGGAGACGCCTAATCACCACGACCAGGTCAATCTCCCTCGCCTGGAGGTCTTGAATCCGGCCCTGCAATAGGGGCACGTCCTTTGATGGCCCCCAGTTGAGCCCTTGGCTGACCCATGACACCAGCCGCTGCGGAGGGCCCGAGCGGAAGATGGGCGGCGGCTTCTGCCTGCTGCCCCTGGGAGCGGTTATGTAGAACCACTCCTGCTGCCACAAGCCGAGCTCCTCCTGAAAAGAGCCCTCGGTCCATGGAGCGTCGGCCCTTCTGCTTACAACCACCCCGCCGCACTCTGCTTGATGCCCCTCGATCGTCTTCGGCTCCATGTCGAAGGTCTTAAGCCACAAGCCGAAGTGAGGGGTAACGCGGAGGAAGGCTTCGCAAAAAACAATGAATGAAGAGATATGGAGGATGGACTCCGGAGCCAAGTCGAGGAATTCCAACCCGTAGTAAAACATGAGCCCTCTCACAAAAGGATCCATTGGGAAGCCTAAACCCCGACGGAGGTGGGATACAAACACAACATACTCGTTGGGCTCGGGGGTGGGGATGACTTGCCCTTTGACGGGCAACCTATGCGAAATCTCGTAAGACAGGTACTTGGCCTCTCGCAGCTTTAGCACGTCTTCTTCCGTGATGGAGGAGGGCATCCACCGGCCCTGTAGGTCGGAGCCGGACATTGTTGAAGGTCCAAAGCGCTCGAATCTGGGGCTCTGAGTGTTGGAACTCGGGGCAAGGAGTAGATTCGATTGAGGATTGAAGAAAAGAAACGAGCTTTGGTCCCGTTATAAAGAAGGGGAATACCAAGAGCCGTCCCCGTGACCGTTCGGGACTCGCCTCCGATAGAGGGGGTGTGGAAACGGGCACGGTTGGGTTACCCATGCCCGTATTGATGAGGATCCCGGAATAAGGGGAACACGATCTCTGCTTCGACAAGACGTGCCAAGGAAACCACTTCACTAAGCGCGCTGAGGTGGTATAATAAAAAATGATTCAAGAAAAGGCTTGGTAGTGGTGTGACGTCATGCCACAAAATACGTCAGCAGATTGAACTTGTGTACATATTATTCTCTCTACGGTGGAATGTGGAATTTATTTTGCAGAGCCGGACACTATCCTGGTGTTCACAATCTTCTATGGATTATTCGGAGGAGGAACCCGCCTTGCAATGCCGAACAATATGCGCGCCAGACTCATCGTCATTGAAGCCTGGTTCAGGGGCTACTGAGGGAGTCCTGGACTAGGGGGTGTCCGGACAGCCGGACTATCATCGTTAGCCGGACTCCAAGACTATGAAGATACAAGATTCAAGACTTCATCCCGTGTCCGGATGGGACTTTCCTTGGCGTGGAAGGCAAGCTTGGCGATACGGATATGTAGATCTCCTACCATTGTAACCGACTCTGTGTAACCCTAGCCCTCTCCGGTGTCTATATAAACCGGAGGGTTTTAGTCCGTAGGACGAACAACCATTACAACAATCATACCATAGGCTAGCTTCTAGGGTTTAGCCTCCTTGATCTCGTGGTAGATCCACTCTTGTAACACACATCATCAATATTAATCAAGCAGGACGTAGGGTTTTACCTCCATCAAGAGGACCCGAACCTGGGTAAAACATCGTGTCCCTCGTCTCCTGTTACCATCCGCCTAGACGCACAGTTCGGGACCCCCTAACCGAGATCCGCTGGTTTTGACACCGACATGATGCCTATATACATGATCATGCCTAGATAATCTCATAATTATTCACTTTTCTATCAATTGCTCGACAGTAATTTGTTCACCCACCGTAATACTTATGCTATCTTGAGAGAAGCCACTAGTGAAACCTATGGCTCCCGGGTCTATCTTTTATTATATAAGCTTTCAATCTACTTTTATTTGCATCTTTACTTTTCCAATCTATATTATAAAATACCAAAAATATATTTATCTTATCACACTATCTCTATCATATCTCACTTTCGCAAGTGGTCGTGAAGGGATTGACAACCCCTTTATTGCGTTGGTTGCGAGTTCTTTGTTTGTTTGTGTAGGTGTGTGGGACTTTTGAGGAGCCTCCTACTGGATTGATACCTTGGTTCTCAAAAACTGAGGGAAATACTTACGCTACTATTGCCGCATCACCCATTCCTCTTCAAGGAAAACAACGCAAGCTCAAGATGTAGCAAAATGCTACATAACATATTCATCATATATTCTTTTCTTTGTAGCACGGATATTTGGACTTGAATGATTCAAAAAAATAGTCTATAAATTGACATGAAGACATCAATACTCAAGCATACTAACAAGCAACCATGTCTTTCAAAATATCGACACTAAAGAAAGTTATCCCTAACCCATTATGCTCAATCATTGATCCATTCATGAAAATACACTCAACATTAGCTATATCCAATGCAAAAGTATGACAATAGTGCTCTCTTGTTGGTGCTTTATAAGAGAAGATGGAGACTCAAATTATTATTTTTGCATAAAAGTAAATAGATAGGCCCTTCGAAGAGGGAAGCAGAGATTTGCAGAGGTGTGAGAGCTCACGGCTTGAATTAGAGATAAAAATATTTTTTGAGAGGCATGCTTTTCCTGTCAACAAAAATGACTGAGAATTCCCAATCTTCCATGCTAGACAAATTATAGGCGATTCCCAAACAGAAAATAAAGTTTATTTCCTTTCCACCATTCTTTCACAATCCATGGCTAGCTGTATCCACGGGTGCCTTCCATACCGACACTTTCCAAAATTATTTTTTTCATTTTGGGACTGGGCATCCTATTACCTGCCACACTCTCGTGCAATGACAAGTGAATAAACACTCATCATGACAATAAAATACCTAGCATGGAAAAATATTGGCCACCCCCTGCCGCTTCATGAGCGGTACGGGCACACAAAACAGAAATTCATTTTGAAAATTAGAGTTGGCACATGCAAATTTACATGGAATGGCATGGAAATACCGCATATATGTAGGTATGGTGGACTCATATGGCACAACTTTAGGGTTTAGGAGTTGGATGCACAAGTAGCATTCCCGCTTAGTACAAATGAAGGCTAGCAAATAGATTGAGAAACGACCGACCAAAAAGCAAAAACGGTTATAAGCATGCATTGAACATAACTAACATTGAATAATGCACCATAAGTAGGATATAACTTCCTTGCCTAACTATTGACTTTATGTGCATGCATAGGGAATCACAAACCTTAACACCAATATTCTTACTAAAGCATAATTACTCACCAACATGGCTCACATATTATTGTTTCCATATCGCAGAACTATTGCAAGGAATCAAGTTTATCATACCCAATGAACTATATGAAAGTTTTTATTATATACCCCTTGGATATCCATCACTTTTGGACCAAATTCATATCTTGTGCAAATTACCATTGCTATTATCAACTCTAAAAAAGATATAAGTGAAGCATGAGAGTACAAATATTTCTTCAAGAAAAATTCAACTCTCAGAATAATATAAGTGAAGCATGAGATTATATTTCTTCAAAAAAATCAACTCTCAAAATAATATAAGTGAAGCATGAGAGTGAATTTCTTCAAAATATAACCACTGACATGCTCAAAATGATATAAGTGAAGTACTAGAGCAGCTGCCTAGCTCAAAAGATTTTAAGTGAAGCACATAGAGTATTCTAGCAAATGAAGATACATGATATGTCTCCAACAATCTCCGCTTTTGTGCGGGAGAGGACAGCTGGCTAGCCCGCAGCAACAATCTCCGTAAAAGTTCTGGCAGTCCGGATACTAAGGACAACAACGGCAGGTCACGTCAAAATAAAAACAAGCGCCGAATTAACGGCGATGATAAGGAGGATACGGCAGTCAATGCCGGATTCCGAGGCTCTAAACCTGGTCAACGGAAGAAGGCATTTAAAAGAACCATTCCGAGTCCGTCCAATTTGGACCGAATACTCGACCGCTCATGCGAGATACATGGCACCCCTGAAAAGCCAGCTAACCACACCAATAGAGATTGCTGGGTATTCAAGCAGGCCGGCAAGTTAATTGCCGAAAACAATGACAAGGGGCTAAATAGCGACGACGAGGAAGAGACCCGGCCGCCGAACAACAGAGGACAGAAGGGTTTTCCCCCACAAGTACGGACGGTGAATATGATATACGCGACCCATATACCCAAGAGGGAGAGGAAACGCGCACTAAGGGACGTCTATGCGATGGAGCCAGTCGCCCCAAAGTTCAACCCATGGTCCTCTTGTCCGATCACTTTAGATCGAAGAGACCATCCGACCAGCATACGCCATGGCGGATTCGCCGCATTGGTCTTAGACCCAATCGTCGATGGGTTTCACCTCACGAGAGTCCTGATGGATGGCGGCAGTATCCTGAACCTGCTTTATCAGGATACAGTGCGCAAAATGGGCATAGACCCATCAAGGATTAAACCTACAAAGACAACCTTCAAAGGTGTCATACCAGGAGTGGAAGCCAACTGTACAGGTTCAGTCACACTGGAAGTGGTCTTCGGATCCCCGGATAATTTCCGGAGCGAAGAGTTAGTCTTCGACATAGTCCCGTTTCGCAGCGGCTATCACGCTCTGCTCGGACGAACCGCGTTTGCCAAATTCAACGCGGTGCCGCACTATGCATACCTAAAGATCAAGATGCCAGGCCCTCGTGGAGTCATCACGGTCAATGGAAATACAGAACGCTCCCTCCGAATGGAGGAACACACAGCGGCTCTCGCGGCAGAAATACAGAGCAGCCTTTTAAGGCAATTCTTGAGCCCGGCCGTTAAACGGCCGGATACAGCAAAGCGCGCCCGGAGCAATATCAACCAAGACCACCTGGCGCGATCAGAGCACGCGTAGCAATGCGGCCCCAACCCTCGCCCGCGTATGATCGCAAGAATAACACTCCGCGTACATCATTACGCTTTGGAGATACCATGGGCACAGGGGAGGGGGCACGATCACAACGGACCCAGAGTGCGGTTCGACCACACCAGGGGCTCGCAAATGTGCCTATTTTTTTATTATTATTTTTCTTATTTTTTTTACACAGGACTCTGTTAACCAGAAGCCCTGTCCGGCGGTGAACCTGCCGAACTCATGATGCAATAGTCAGGGACTAAAGAAGGCCGCGTCGAACACTCAGGTGGTCTCAGTTACGAGCATTAAATTCGATTATATACACCAAATCCTCAGCTCATCCCTGGAGGGGGACATGTTTATTTAGTCCAAATCCCTTGCTTACCGCACTATTTGTATTAGTCCGCCCTACTAGCAGACTTTTTCTTTCATTAATAATGCAGCACCTTTATGATCGCAATTGCATTACATTATATATATATATGTTCATTATATGACATTCTGGCACCCGTATATTTTTGGTACGGCATAATACACCAGGGGCTTATGTTCCCCACTTTATGGTGTGATAAAGTCCGAACACTTCCACAAGTGCGGCACCCCGAACTTATAGCATTATATGAATCGGCTCCGAATCATGTCTTGGGTCAATAGTTGGGTTTGCCCGGCTCCCATGTTTGGCTCCTTACGTTTCCGTTCCGTCGGCTAAGGTAGCACTGGGAGAACCACTGCGATTGCGCCCCGGTTGAGCCGGGTTAACGCCTCAGTGGAGAAAGCTAAAACTGACCGGCATGATAAGGCGAGAGACTGGTCGCTGTTCGAGAGGTTTTTTCGGGTCCTTAAAGACTCACGCCGTTTCGAGCGAAGTTCCGGATTATGTCCGATGAAGGCGTGGATAGCGCCCCGGATTCGGTCTTCCGAATACCAGGGGCTTCGCCGAAATTTAAAATTATAGAATTCTATGGCTAAGTGAGAATGTTCAAGCATTATAAGTCCGGTTGCCTTGTTCGTCGTGTTGAGCGCCTCCCTAGATGGACCCAAATATGGGAACAAGAGTGCTCAAGTTTATCACCGAACACCCCAGCACTTGTGGCTTGGGGGCTGAAGCCAACGACTTGCCATCTCTCAGATTTTATAAACGGCCACACAAAAGGTAATATTTTAAATTAAACAAGCGTCGCTCATGGCGCATATGAACGAAGTTTTTAGCGCACAGGATAAATACACAGCGAGTTCACTCAAAGATTACATTTCAGGAGCACTCATCTGCAATATTGCAGGCTCCCTTCAGGACAATATTATAATACTTCTCTGGCGTGCGATACTCCTTGCCCGGTGGCGGTGGGTCCGTGAGAAGCTTCTCCGCATCCAATTTGCCCCATTGCACCTTTATGCGGGCAAGAGCCCAACGAGCACCTTCGATACAGGCGGAGCGCTTGACTACATCCAGCCTAGGGCATGCATCCACCAGCCGCCGCACGAGGCCAAAGTAGCTACCAGGCATGGCCTGTCCAGGCCACAGCCGGACTATGAGGCCCTTCATGGCCTCCTCAGCTCCTTTGTGGAGTTCGATCAGCTGCTTCAGCTGGTCGCTTGGGGGCACCGGATGGCCGGCCTCAGTGTACTGAGACCAGAAGACCTTCTCCGTCGAGCTCCCCTCCTCGCCACGATAGAATGCGGCGGCATCAGCCGCACTACGCGGCAGATCTGCAAATGCCCCTGGAGAGCGCCGAATTCGGGTAAGTGTCCGGTAGTTCACATAAACATGCCTGCTTTGCATGAAAAACGCCTTACCCGCCGCTATCTTCTTTATGTCCTCAACCTCCTAAAGGGCCTTCTGGGCCTCGGCCTTGGCGGACTTGGCACTTTCGAGAGCCGAGGCAAGCTCGGACTCTCGAGTCTTGGAGTCACGCTCCAAACTCTCATGTTTTTCCATGAGAACCTGGAGCTCTTGCCGAACTTCCGCCACCCGCACCTCTTGCTTTTCTCGCTCAGCCCGTTCCGCGGCCGCATTGCGTTCGGCCGTGGACACAACATCTTTCAGGGTTGCCACCTCGTTAGTGGCCCCTGCAATGCACATTTATCCTTGTTAATTTTATTCGCAACCAAAATCCTTTTCTGTAAGGTACTTATTCAAAGAGGTGTTACTCACTTTCTTTTTCCTCGAGCTGCTTCTTTGCATGGCCGAGCTCTTGCTCGGACCGCTCGAGATTCTTTTTCAGCACGTCAACCTCCGCCGTTAGTACGGCGGAGGTCAGCAGTGCAGCCTGCAAACCCATATTGACATATTTTAGGCAACCCTGCGTATATCTTGTTATAGATCCTTAGTCCGGCTTTTCTTTCCAAACACCGAACCAAGCATCAGGGGCTACTGTCTATGCGGTATTACATTACATAATTTTAACTTCTTACCTCAAAGCCTGTTAAAAGGCTACTGCAGGCTTCGGTCAGCCCGCTTTTCGCGAGCTGAACCTTCTCAATCACCGCACTCATGATGGTGCGGTGTTCTTCCTCGATGGAAGCGCCTTTAAGCGCTTCCAGCAGGTTATCCGGCGCCTCCGGTTGGACAGAGGCCACCGGCGTCACGGTCCTGCCCTTCTTTCGAAGGGGCCGCTTGCCGGACTCTGGAACCACTGCGGGTTCCGATGTGGAGTCCGGCACAAAGACCGGGGGGCTGCCTGACGGCGCCTCCGGAGCCTCCTCCTGATGGGTCCCTCTTTGGGATCCCACCTCGGCGTCCTCGTTGGCACGTGGGGTGGAGGCAGTCGGGATGGAATTCACATCCGACGAGGCCAATGACCCGCTCGATGAGTCGGGGAGATCATCATTGGCTGGACTACGGACAGAATGCGGCGTTAGAAGGATACTTCGCGACATAAAAGAAATTATACATCAAGGATCCGGATACTTACGATCTTGCCGGACGCCTGGCCCTTGGAGGCCGCTCATCCTCACCAACGCTGATGTTGGCGGAACTGTCCGGGGGGATAGTTCTCCCCCTCTTGGACCCTTCGCCCCCCCCCCCCCGATGGGGGAAGCCTTCCTTTTCTTCTCTCCCCCTCTGGGAGAGAGTACTCCTCCTCCTCGTCTTCGGAGGAGGAATCCTCGTCGTCGTCAGACGCCTGATTGCGGGAACTCTTCCGAATCCCCGCGGCCACCTCCTTGGCCTTCTTCTCCGGCACCACGTGCGGTGCCGGAACCAGCAGCCTTGTTAAACGGGCGTTCGCTGGGTCCTCTGGCATGGGAGCCGGGCTGATGAGCAGCTTGGCCTTCTCCATCCATTCCTGTCAAAGGAAGAGGCAGAATGAAGCCTCACTAGAGTCAATCTAATTATCACAAGTGTCCCGTAATGGGGTTGAATCACTTACCTCATCAGTTGGATTCTGCGAGCTGAATCCGCGGTCTTTGGTCGCGGACGTAGGGGCTTCGGCGCCCTTGAACAGCACCCTCCAGGTGCCTTCGTATGTTGTTTCGAAGAGCCCGTTTAGCGCCTGGTGCTGTTCCAGATTGAACTCCCACAAATTAAATGCCCGTTCTTGGCATGGGAGGATCCGCCGGATGAGCATGACTTGGACCACGTCGACGAGCCTGAGCTTATTGCTCACCATCTTCTTGATACATGTTCGGAGTCCCGTCACCTCCACCGGATTCCCCCACTGCAAGCCCTTCTCTTTCCAGGAGGTGAGCTGCGTGGGGATGCCTGATCTAAACTCGGGGGCCGCCGCCCATGTGGATTTGCGCAGCTCGGTGATGTAGAACCACCCCGATTGCCACCCCTTGACGGAGTCCACGAAGGTCCCTTCTAGCCAAGGGACGTTGCGCAATTTGCCCAACATAGCGCCTCCGCATTCCGCTTGCGTACCCTTCACAACCTTCGGCTTGACGTTAAAGGTCTTGAGCCACAGGCCGAAGTGGGGCCGGATGCAGAGAAAGGCCTCGCACATGACGATAAACGCCGAGATGTTGAGGATAAAGTTCGGCGCCAGATCGTGGAAATCCAGGCCGTAGTAAAACATGAGCCCCTAGACAAATGGATGGAGCAGAAAGCCCAGTCCGCGGAGGAAGTGGGGAAGGAAGACGACCCTCTCATGAGGCCCGGGGGTAGGGATGAGCTGCCCCTCGTCGGGCAGCCGATGCGCGATATTGCCGGAAAGGTATCCGGCGCTGCGCAGTTTGGTGATGTCCTCCTCCTTGACGGTGGAGGCTAACCATTTGCCTCCCGCTCCAGTCATATTCGGAGAAGGTCGAGGTGAGATGCGCGAGTTCGGGCGTTGGAGCTTGAATTCGCGGGCATTGATAAGCAAAGGAGGAAGAAGGCATAGGTGAGAAGGTGAATCCTTATCCCTTATATATAGGCGGACAAAACTATGTGTCCCCCACAGGCCTGGTAAAACTCGCTTATCTCCCAAGCGTCACCGTTGATGGCGCGGTTGGGTTACCCACGCACGTATTGATGAGAATCCCGGAATAAGGGGAACACGATCTCTGCTTCGATAGGACGTGCCGAGGAAACCACTCTACTAATGCTGAGGTGGTATAATGATTCAAACAGAGGCCTGGTGGCGGTGTGATGTCACGCCGCATAATACGTCAGCAGATTGAACTAAGTGTACATTTTATTCTCTCTATGGTGGAATGTGGAATTTATTTTGCAAAGCCAGACACTATCCTGGTGTTCATTATCTTCTCTGGATTATTCAAGGGAGGAACCCACCTTGCAATGCCGAACATTATGCACGACGGACTTATCGTCATTGAAGACTGGTTCAGGGGCTACTGAGGGAGTCCTGGACTAGGGGGTGTTCGGACAGCCGGACTATCAATGTCCGCCGGACACCAAGACTATGAAGATACAAGATTGAAGACTCCGGCTCGTGTCCGGAAGGTACCTTACTTGGCGTGGAAGGCAAGCTTGGCGATACGGATACGTAGATCTCCTACTATTGTAACCGACTCTGTGTAACCCTAGCCCTCTCCGGTATCTATATAAACCGGAGGGCTTTAGTCCGTAGGACAACATACACAACATACAATCATACCATAGGCTAGCTTCTAGGGTTTAGCCTCCTTGATCTCGTGGTAGATCTACTCTTGTACTACCCATATCATCAATATTAATCAAGCAGGAGTAGGGTTTTACCTCCATCGAGAGGGCCCGAACCTGGGTAAAAAACATCGTGTCCCTTGTCTCCTGTTACCATCCGCCTAGACGCACAGTTCGGGACCCCCTACCCGAGATCCGCCGGTTTTGACACCGACAGTATCTATCATTTATGAAGCATTCATGCCATGTTTACAACAATGATATATGGTTTTGGTATGATTTGAATGTAACTAACCCGGACTGACGCTGTTTTTAGCAGAACTACCGTGGTGTTGTTTTTGTGCAGAAATAGAAGTTCTTGGAATTGGAAGAAACTTTTTGGAGAATTATTTCAGAATAAAAGAAAAATACTGGAGAAAAGACCCCCTGGAGGGAGGCCTCTGCTGCTCCCTAGGCACCAGGGCGTGCCACCCCCCTCTAGCGTGCCTTGGTGGGTAGTGGCCCCCTCAAAGCCCATCTTAGCATAAGACCGACGCCAATAAATCCTATAAATATAGAAACCCCCAGAAATAACACTAGATCGGAAGTTCCATCGCCGCAAGCCTGTGTAGCCACGAAAAAACAATCTGGACCCTGTTCTGGCACACTGACGGAGGGGGAAATCATCACTGTAGGCCATCTTCATTATCCCGGTGGCCACCATGGTGAGGAGGGAGTAGTTCACCCTCGGAGCTGGGGCTTTGTATTCGTAGCTATGTGTTTGATCTCTCTCTCTCTCTCTCTCTCTCTCTCTCTCTTTCTTGTATTCTTGATTTGGCATGATCTTGATGTACCGTGAGCTTTGTTAATATAGTTGGATCATATGGTGTTTTCCCCTCTCTATCTTGTTGCGATGAAGTGAGTTTTACCTTTGAGGTTTCACTTTTATCGGATTGAATACTTTATCAAATTTGAGAACACTTGATGTATGTCTTGCATATGAATACCCGTGGTGACAATGGGCTATTATATTGATTCACTTCATTTATGTTTTGGCACTCAACTCACGGATTCTCGAGGTGACTGATGTCTACTACGCAACATTCTTCTTGTAGACTCTTGTTGGGCCTCCAAGCGCAGAGTCTTGTAGGACAGTAGCAATTTTCCCTCAAGTGGATGACCTAAGATTTATCAATCCGTGGGAGGCATAGGATAAAGATGGTCTCTCTCAAACAACCCTGCAACCAAATACAAGAAATCTCTTCTGTCCCCAACACACCCAATACAATGGAAAATTGTATAGGTGCACTAGTTCGGTGAAGAGATGGTGATGCAAGTGTAGTATGGATAGTAGATATAGGTTTTTGTAATCTAAAAATATAAAAACAGGAAGGTAACTAGTAACAAAAGTGAGCAAAAACGGTATTACAATGCTTGAAAACAAGGCTTAGGATTCATACTTTCACTAGTGCAAAGTCTCTCAACAATGATAACATAATTAAATCGTATGGCAACCCCTCTATGTGCGACAAATAGTCACTCCAAAGTTCCGATCGCGGAGAACCTAAGATGAAATTGCTTGAAGGGTATGAATCCACCTCAAAGTTAATCTTTCTGATCAATCTTTTGAGCTATTCCTATAAGTGTCACAAATAGCCCTAGAGTTTGTACTAAAATAACACCATATGATACACATCAACCAACCCTAATGGCACCTAGACACTCCAATGTCACCACAAGTATCTGTGGGTCAATTATACGATATGCATCAAACAACTTCAGATTCATAATATTCAATCCAACACAAAGAACCTCAAAGAGTGCCCCAAGATTTTGAAGGAAATATGCCCTAGAGGCAATAATAAAGTTATTATTTATTTCCTCATATCATGATAAATGTTTATTATTCATGCTAGAATTGTATTAACCGGAAACATAATACATGTGTGAATACATAGACAAAACTATGGTCACTAGTATGCCTCTACTTGACTAGCTCATTAATCAAAGATGGTCATGTTTCCTGACCATAGACATGTGTTGTCATTTGATTAGTGGGATCACATCATTAGAAGAATGATGTGATTGACATGACCCATTCTGTTAGCCTAGCACTTGATCGTTTAGTATACTGCTATTGCTTTCTTCATGACTTATACAAAGTTCCTGCAACTATGAGATTGTGCAACTCCCGTGTATCGGAAGAACACTTTGTGTGCTACCAAACGTCACAACGTAACTGGGTGATTATAAAGGTGCTCTACAGGTGTTTCCAAAGGTTCATGTTGATTTGGCATAATTCGAGATTAGGATTTGTCACTCCGATTGTCGGAGAGGTATCTCTGGGCCCTGTCGGTAATACTCATCACTTAAGCCTTGCAAGCATGTAACTAATGAGTTAGTTATGAGATGACGTATTACAGAACGAGTAAAGAGACTTGCCGGTAACGAGATTGAACTAGGTATTGGATACCGACGATCAAATCTCGGGCAAGTAACATACCGATGACAAAGGGAACAAAGTATGTTGTTATGCGGTTTGACCGATAAAGATCTTCGTAGAAAATGTAGGAACCAATATGGACATCCAGGTCCCGCTATTGGTTATTGACTAGGGACGTGTCTCGGTCATATCTACATTGTTCTCGAACCGTAGGGTCCGCACGCTTAAGGTTTCGATGACAGTTACATTATGAGTTTATGTATTTTGATGTACCGAAGGTTGTTCGGAGTCCCGGATGTGATCATGGACATGACGAGGAGTCTCGAAATGGTCGAGACATAAAGATTGATATATTGGACGGATATATTTGGACACCGGAAAGGTTCCGGAGAAGTTTGGAGCTCCGGGAGGTTACCGGAACCCCCCGGGAGGTATATGGGCCTTATTGGGCCCATGTAGGAGGAAGAGAGAAGGAGCAAGGGAAGGGGGCGCGCCCCCCCCCAAGCCCAATCCGAATTGGGGAGGGGGCCGGCCCCCCCTTTCCTTTCTCCTTCCCCCTCTTCCTATTACTACTACTAGTACTACTTCCTAATACTAGTACTCTTTCCTTCCCCCTCCAAATAAGATAAGGAAAAGAGAGGGAAACCTACTTGGAGTAGGTTTCCCCCTCCTCATGGCGCGCCCCCCCTAGGGCCGGCCACCTCCTCCGTCCCTCCTTTATATACGGGGGTAGGGGGGCACCCTAGAACACACAAGTTGATCATTGATCGTTCCTTAGCCGTGTGCGGTGCCCCCCTCCACGATATTACACCTCGGTCATATTGTAGCGGTGCTTAGGCAAAGCTCTGCGACAGGAGAACATCAAGATCGTCACCATGCCGTCGTGCTGACAGAACTCCCCCTCGGCGCCTCTACTGGATTGGAGATCGAGGGTGCGTCATCGAGCTGTACGTGTGTCAAGAACTCGGAGGTACCGGAGTAACGGTGCCTGGATCGGTTGAACCAGGAAGACGTACGACTACTTCCACTACGTTGTGTCAACGCTTCCGCTTCGGTCTACGAGGGTACGTAGACAGCACTCTCCCCTCATTGCTATATCATCACCATGATCTTGCGTGTGCGTAGGAATTTTTTTGAAATTACTACGTTCCCCAACAGTGGCATCAGAGCTAGGTTTTTATGCGTTGATGTTATATGCACGAGTAGAACACAAGTGAGTTGTGGACGATATAAGTCATACTGCCTACCAGCATGTCATACTTTGGTTCAGTGGTATTGTTGGATGAAGCGGCCCGGACCGACATTACGCGTACGCTTACGCGAGACTGGTTTTACCGCCGTGCTTTGCACACAGGTGACTAGCGGGTGTTTGTTTCTCCAACTTTAGTTGAACCGAGTGTGGCTACGCCCGGTCCTTGTGAAGGTTAAAACGGAGTCTATTTGACAAACTATCGTTGTGGTTTTGATGCGTAGGTAAGAACGGTTCTTGCTAAGCCCGTAGCAGCCACGTAAAATTTGCAACAACAAAGTAGAGGACGTCTAACTTGTTTTTGCAGGGCATGTTGTGATGTGATATGGCCAAGACGTGATGCTATATTTTATTGTATGAGATGATCATGTTTTGTAACCGAAGTTATCGGCAACTGGCAGGAGCCATATGGTTGTCGGTTTATTGTATGAAATGCAAACGCCCTGTAATTGCTTAACTTTATCACTAAGCGGTAGCGATAGTCGTAGAAGCAATAGATGGCATAAACGACAACGATGCTACGATGGAGATCAAGGTGTCGCGCCGGTGACGATGGTGATCACGACGGTGCTTCGGAGATGGAGATCACAAGCACAAGATGATGATGGCCATATCATATCACTTATATTGATTGCATGTGATGTTTATCCTTTATGCATCTTATCTTGCTTTGATTGACGGTAGCATTTTAAGATGATCTCTCACTAAAATTATCAAGAAGTGTTCTCCCTGAGTATGCACCGTTGCCAAAGTTCATCGTGCCGAGACACCACGTGATGATCGGGTGTGATAAGCTCTACGTCCATCTACAACGGGTGCAAGCCAGTTTTGCACACGCAGAATACTCAGGTTAAACTTGACGAGCCTAGCATATGCAGATATGGCCTCGGAACACGGAGACCG
Source organism: Triticum timopheevii (assembly GCA_963921465.1). NCBI lineage: Eukaryota > Viridiplantae > Streptophyta > Magnoliopsida > Poales > Poaceae > Triticum > Triticum timopheevii. The sequence goes on along the minus strand of OY997262.1, from coordinate 382,572,969 downwards.
AAAGGTCGAGCGTGAATCATATAGTAGATATGATCAACATAATGATGTTCACCATTGAAAACTACTCCATCTCACGTGATGATCGGTTATGGTTTAGTTGATTTGGATCACGTGATCACTTAGATGACTAGAGAGATGTCTGTCTAAGTGGGAGTTCTTAAGTAATATGATTAATTGAACTTAAATTTATCATGAACTTAGTACCTGATAGTATCATTGCTTGTCTATGTTTGTTTGTAGATAGATGGCTCGTGCTGTTGTTCCGTTGAATTTTAATGCGTTCCTTGAGAAAGCAAAGTTGAAAGATGATGGTAGCAATTACATGGACTGGGTTCGTAACCTGAGGATTATCCTCATTGCTGCACAGAAAAGTTACGTCCTGGAAGCACCGCTGGGTGCCAGGCCTGCTGCTGATGCAACTGACGACGTTAAGAACGTCTGGCAGAGCAAAGCTGATGACTACTCTATAGTTCAGTGTGCCATGCTTTACGGCTTAGAACCGGGTCTTCAACGACGTTTTGAACGTCATGGAGCATATGAGATGTTCCAGGAGTTGAAGTTAATATTTCAAGCAAATGCCCGGATTGAGAGATATGAAGTCTCCAATAAGTTCTACAGCTGCAAGATGGAGGAGAATAGTTCTGTCAGTGAACATATACTCAGAATGTCTGGGTATAACAATCACTTGATTCAACTGGGAGTTAATCTTCCTGATGATAGTGTCATTGACAGAATTCTTCAATCACTGCCACCAAGCTACAAGAGCTTTGTGATGAACTATAATATGCAAGGGATGAACAAGACAATTCCCGAGCTCTTCGCGATGCTGAAAGCCGCGGAGGTAGAAATCAAGAAGGAGCATCAAGTGTTGATGGTCAACAAGACCACTAGTTTCAAGAAGAAGGGCAAAGGGAAGAAGAAGGGGAACTTCAAAAAGAACGGCAAGCAAGTTGCTGCTCAAGAGAAGAAACCCAAGTCTGGACCTAAGCCTGAAACTGAGTACTTCTACTGCAAGCAGACTGGTCACTGGAAGCGGAACTGCCCCAAGTATTTGGCGGATAAGAAGGATGGCAAAGTGAACAAAGGTATATGTGATATACATGTTATTGATGTGTACCTAACTAGAGCTCGTAGTAGCACCTGGGTATTTGATACTGGTTCTGTTGCTAATGTTTGCAACTCGAAATAGGGACTACGGAATAAGCGAGCACTAGCTAAGGACGAGGTGACGATGCGCGTGGGAAACGGTTCCAAAGTCGATGTGATCGCCGTTGGCACGCTACCTCTACATCTACCATCGGGATTAGTTTTAGACCTAAATAATTGTTATTTGATGCCTGCGTTGAGCATGAACATTATATCTGGATCTTGTTTGATGCGAGACGGTTATTCATTTAAATCAGAGAATAATGGTTGTTCTATTTATATGAGTAATATCTTTTATGGTCATGCACCCTTGAAGAGTGGTCTATTTTTATTGAATCTCGATAGTAGTGATACACATATTCATAATGTTGAAGCCAAAAGATGCAGAGTTGATAATGATAGTGCAACTTATTTGTGGCACTGCCGTTTAGGTCATATCGGTGTAAAACACATGAAGAAAGTCCATACCGATGGACTTCTGGAATCACTTGATTATGAATCACTTGGTACTTGCGAACCGTGCCTCATGGGCAAGATGACTAAAACACCGTTCTCCGGAACTATGAAGAGAGCAACGGATTTGTTGGAAATCATACATACAGATGTATGTGGCCCGATGAATGTTGAAGCTCGTGGCGGATATCGTTATTTTCTCACCTTCACAGATGATTTAAGTAGATATGGGTATATCTACTTAATGAAACACAAGTATGAAACATTTGAAAAGTTCAAAGAATTTCAGGGTGAAGTTGAAAATCATCGTAACAAGAAAATAAAATTTCTGCGATCTGATCGTGGAGGAGAATATTTGAGTTACGAGTTTGGTTTACATTTGAAACAATGCGGAATAGTTTCGCAACTCACGCCACCTGGAACACCACAAAGAAATGGTGTGTCCGAACGTCGTAATCGTACTTTACTTGATATGGTGCGATCTATGATGTCTCTTACCGATTTACCGCTATCATTTTGGGGTTATGATTTAGAGACGGCCGCATTCACGTTAAATAGGGCACCATCAAAATCCGTTGAGACGACGCCTTATGAACTGTGGTTTGGCAAGAAACCAAAGTTGTCGTTTCTTAAAGTTTGGGGCAGTGATGCTTATGTGAAGAAACTTCAACCAGATAAGGTCGAACCCAAATCGGAGAAATGTGTCTTCATAGGATACCCAAAAGAAACTGTTGGGTACACCTTCTATCACAGATCCGAAGGCAAAACATTCGTTGCTAAGAATGGATCCTTTCTAGAGAAAGAGTTTCTCTCGAAAGAAGTGAGTGGGAGGAAAGTAGAACTTGATGAGATAACTGTATCTACTCCCTTATTGGAAGGTAGTTCATCACGAGAACCAGTTCCCGTGACAACCACACCAATTAGTGAGGAAGCTAATGATATTGATCATGAAACTTCAGATCAAGTTTCTACTGAACCTCGTAGGTCCACCAGAGTAAGATCCGCACCAGAGTGGTACGGTAATCCTATTCTAGAAGTCATGTTACTTGACCATGATGAACCTACGAACTATGAGGAAGCGATGATGAGCCCAGATTCCGCAAAATGGCTGGAGGCCATGAAATCTGAGATAGGATCCATGTATGATAACAAAGTATGGACTTTGGTTGACTTGCCCGATGATCGGCAAGCCATTGAGAATAAATGGATCTTTAAGAAGAAGACTGACGCTGATGGTAATACTACTGTCTATAAAGCTTGACTTGTTGCAAAAGGTTTTCGACAAGTTCAAGGGGTTGACTACGATGAGACTTTCTCACCCGTAGCGATGCTTAAGTCTGTCCGAATCATGTTGGCTATTGCTACATTTCATGATTATGAAATTTGGCAAATGGTTGTCAAGACTGCATTCTTGAATGGATTTCTAGAAGAAGAGTTGTATATGATGCAGCCGGAAGGTTTTGTTGATCCAAAAGGTGCTGACAAAGTGTGCAAGCTCCAACGTTCCATTTATGGACTGGTGCAAGCATCTCGGAGTTGGAATAAATGTTTTGATAGTGTGATCAAAGCATATGGTTTTGTACAGACTTTTGGAGAAGCCTGTATTTACAAGAAAGTGAGTGGGAGCTCTGTAGCATTTCTAGTTTTATATGTTGATGACATATTATTAATTGGAAATGATATAGAATTTCTGGATAGCATAAAGGGATGCTTGAATAAAAGTTTTTCAATGAAAGACCTCGGTGAAGCTGCTTACATATTAGGCATCAAGATCTATAGAGATAGATCGAGACGCTTAATAGGACTTTCACAAAGCACATACCTTGACAAAATATTGAAAAAGTTCAATATGGATCAGGCAAAGAAAGGTTTCTTGCCTGTGCTACAAGGTGTAAAGTTGAGTCGAACTCAATGCCCGACCACAGCAGAAGATAGAGAGAAAATGAAAAGTGTTCCCTATGCTTCAGCCATAGGCTCTATCATGTATGCAATGATGTGTACCAGACCTGACGTATGCTTCGCAATAAGCTTAGCAGGGAGGTACCAAAGTAATCCAGGAGTGGATCACTGGACAGCGGTCAAGAACATCCTGAAATACCTGAAAAGGACTAAGGATATGTTTCTCGTATATGGAGGTGACAAAGAGCTAGTCGTAAATGGTTACGTCGATGCAAGCTTTGACACTGATCCGGATGATTCAAAATCGCAAACCGGATACGTGTTTTTATTAAACGGTGGAGCTATAAGTTGGTGCAGTTCTAAACAAAGCGTCGTGGCGGGATCTACATGTGAAGCGGAGTACATAGCTGCTTCTGAAGCAGCAAATGAAGGAGTCTGGATGAAGGAGTTCATTTCCGATCTAGGTGTCATACCTAGTGCATCGGGACCAATGAAGATCTTCTGTGATAATACTGGTGCAATTGCCCTGGCAAAGGAATCCAGATTTCACAAGAGGACCAAGCACATCAAGAGACGCTTCAATTCCATTCGGGACCAAGTCCAAGTGGGAGACATAGAGATTTGCAAGATACATACGGATCTGAATGTTGCAGACCCGTTGACTAAGCCTCTCTCACGAGCAAAACATGATCAGCACCAAGACTCCATGGGTGTTAGAATCATTACTATGTAATCTAGATTATTGACTCTAGTGCAAGTGGGAGACTGAAGGAAATATGCCCTAGAGGCAATAATAAAGTTATTATTTATTTCCTCATATCATGATAAATGTTTATTATTCATGCTAGAATTGTATTAACCGGAAACATAATACATGTGTGAATACATAGACAAAACTATGGTCACTAGTATGCCTCTACTTGACTAGCTCATTAATCAAAGATGGTCATGTTTCCTGACCATAGACATGTGTTGTCATTTGATTAGTGGGATCACATCATTAGAAGAATGATGTGATTGACATGACCCATTCTGTTAGCCTAGCACTTGATCGTTTAGTATACTGCTATTGCTTTCTTCATGACTTATACAAAGTTCCTGCAACTATGAGATTGTGCAACTCCCGTGTACCGGAAGAACACTTTGTGTGCTACCAAACGTCACAACGTAACTGGGTGATTATAAAGGTGCTCTACAGGTGTTTCCAAAGGTTCATGTTGAGTTGGCATAATTCGAGATTAGGATTTGTCACTCCGATTGTCGGAGAGGTATCTCTGGGCCCTGTCGGTAATACTCATCACTTAAGCCTTGCAAGCATGTAACTAATGAGTTAGTTATGAGATGACGTATTACAGAACGAGTAAAGAGACTTGCCGGTAACGAGATTGAACTAGGTATTGGATACCGACGATCAAATCTCGGGCAAGTAACATACCGATGACAAAGGGAACAAAGTATGTTGTTATGCGGTTTGACCGATAAAGATCTTCGTAGAAAATGTAGGAACCAATATGGACATCCAGGTCCCGCTATTGGTTATTGACAAGGGACGTGTCTCGGTCATATCTACATTGTTCTCGAACCGTAGGGTCCGCACGCTTAAGGTTTCGATGACAGTTACATTATGAGTTTATGTATTTTTGATGTACCGAAGGTTGTTCGGAGTCCCGGATGTGATCATGGACATGACGAGGAGTCTCGAAATGGTCGAGACATAAAGATTGATATATTGGACGGATATATTTGGACATCGGAAAGGTTCCGGAGAAGTTTGGAGCTCCGGGAGGTTACCAGAACCCCCCGGGAGGTATATGGGCCTTATTGGGCCCATGTAGGAGGAAGAGAGAAGGAGCAAGGGAAGGGGGCGCCCCCCCCCCCAAGCCCAATCCGAATTGGGGAGGGGGCCGGCCCCCCCTTTCCTTTCTCCTTCCCCCTCTTCCTATTACTACTACTAGTACTACTTCCTAATACTAGTACTCTTTCCTTCCCCCTCCAAATAAGATAAGGAAAAGAGAGGGAAACCTACTTGGAGTAGGTTTCCCCCTCCTCATGGCGCGCCCCCCCTAGGGCCGGCCACCTCCTCCGTCCCTCCTTTATATACGGGGGTAGGGGGGCACCCTAGAACACACAAGTTGATCATTGATCGTTCCTTAGCCGTGTGCGGTGCCCCCCTCCACGATATTACACCTCGGTCATATTGTAGCGGTGCTTAGGCGAAGCTCTGCGACAGGAGAACATCAAGATCGTCACCACGCCGTCGTGCTGACGGAACTCCCCCTCGGCGCCTCTACTGGATTGGAGATCGAGGGTGCGTCATTGAGCTGTACGTGTGTCAAGAACTCGGAGGTACCAGAGTAACGGTGCCTGGATCGGTTGAACCGGGAAGACGTACTACTACTTCCACTACGTTGTGTCAACGCTTCCGCTTCGTTCTACGAGGGTACGTAGACAGCACTCTCCCCTCGTTGCTATATCATCACCATGATCTTGCGTGTGCGTAGGATTTTTTTTTGAAATTACTACATTCCCCAACAGATTTCTACCGGAGAAACAAGGATAAAACATGCATCACCCCCCTATGCATAGATTACCCCAATGTCACCTTGGGAATCCGCGAGTTTAGTGCCAAAAGAAACATCAAGTGAATCAATAGAACATCCTATTGTCACCACGGATATCCCATCGCAAGACATACCTCAAGTGTTCTCAAATCCAACAAAGTATTCTATCCGATAATAGTGAAACCTCAAAGGTAATAAAAACTCAATTCACCACAAGAAGATAGAGAGAGAGAGAAACACCATATGATCCAACTATAATAACAAAGCTCACGATACATCAAGATCGTGCCAAATCAAGAACGCGAGAGAGAGGGATCTGCTACCTCTTGAGCTTGCGTTGGTTTTCCCTTGAAAAGGAAAGGGTGATACAGCAAAGTAGCATAAGTATTTCCCTATGTTTTGAGAACCAAGGTATCAATCCAGTAGTAGACAACGCACAAGTCACCGAATACCTGCACAAACAATCAACAACTTGCAACCAACGTGATAAAGGGGTTGTCAATCCCTTCACGGTCACTTGCAAAAGTGAGATCTGATAGAGATAGATAAATGGTAAAGTAAATATTTTTGGTATTTTTGGTTTATAGATCGGAAAGTAAAAGATTGCAAAATAGTAGATCAGAAAATAGTAACATGTAAACGAGATTTATAATATGGAAAAGAGACCCGGGGGGCATTGGTTTCACTAGTGGCTTCTCTCAAGATAGCATATATTACGGTGGGTGAACAAATTACTGCTGAGCAATTGATTGAAAAATGCATAGTTATGAAGACATCTAAGGCAATGATCATGAACATAGGCATCACGTCCGTGTCAAGTAGACCGACTCATGCCTGCATCTACTACTGTTACTTCACACATCGACCACTATCCAACATGCATCTAGAGTATGAAGTTCATAAAGAATGGAGTAACGCATTAAGCATTAAGCAAGATGGCATGATGTAGAGGAATTAACTCAAGCAATATGATGAAAACCCCATCTTGTTATCCTCAATGGCAACAATACAATATGTGCCTTGCTGCCCCTACTATCACTGGGAAAGGACACTACAAGATTGAACCAAAATCTAAGCACTTCTCCCATTGCAAGAAAGATCAATCTAGTAGGCCAAACTAAACCGATAATTCAAAGAGAATTGCAAAGATATCAAATCATGCATATAATAATTCAGAGAAGAACCAAATAATATTCATAGATAATCTTGATCATAAATCCACAATCCATCAGATCTCGGCAAAACACCGCAAAAGAATATTACATCGAATAGATCTCCAAGAACATCAAGGAGTACTTGGTATTGAGAATCAAAGAGAGAGAAGAAGCCATCTAGCTAATAATTATGGATCTAAAGGTCTGTGGTAAACTACTCATGCTTCATCGGAGAGGTAATGGTGTTGATGTAGAAGCCCTCCATGATCGAATCCCCCTCTAGGAGGACGCCGGAAAAGGTCCCTAGGATCTCATGGGTACAGAAGATTGCAGCAGTGGAAAAGTGGTTTCGTGGCTCTCCTGGATGTTTTCAGGGTATAATAGTATATATATAGGCGAAGGAACTAGGTCAGGGGAGCTACGAGGGGCCCATGAGGGCGGGGGACGCACCCTACCCCCTAGGCACGCCCTCCTGCCTCGTGGCCACCTTGTTGCCTCTCCTACTTCATCTCCAGGTCTTTTGGTTTGCTTTCGGTCCAAGAAAGATCATCGTGAAGGTTGCATTCTGTTTGGTATTCCTTTTCTGCAAAACTCTAAAATAGGCAAAAAAACAGAAACTGACACTGGCCCCTCGGTTAATAGGTTAGTCCCAAATGTAATATAAAAGGGAATATATTAGCCCATTAAACATCCAAAACAGATAATATAATAGCATGGCACAATAAAAAATTATAGTTACGTTGAAGACGTATCACGCACAAACACATAGCTACTGGTACATACCTTAGCCCCGAGGGTGAACTACTCCCTCCTCGTCATAGAGACCGTCGGGATGATGAAGAGGGCATCCGGTGATGATTTCCCCCTCCGGCGGGGTGCCGGAACGGGTCCCGATTGAGTTTTTGTGGATAAAGAGGCCTGCGATGGCGGAACTTCTCATCTAGGGTTCTTTTTGGAGGTTACTGTATATATAGGGGCACTTTGCGTTGGAATCAAGTCAGGAGGGGTGCTCGAGGGCCCCGCAAGCTCGGGAGGCGTGCCCTGGAGGAGTGGGCGCCCCCCTAGGCTTGTGGCCTCCTTGATCACCTACTGGTCCAGCTTCGGTGCTCCGTGGGTCTCTTCTGGTCCATAAACGATCACCGTAAATTTCCAGCCCATTCCGAGAACTTTTATTTCTGCACACAAAAACGACATCACGGTTGTTGTGCTGAAAACAGCATCAGCCCAGGTTAGTTCTAATCAAATCATACCAAAACCATAAAAAGTTGTTGTAAACATGGCATGAATACTTCATAAATTATAGATACGTTGGAGATGTATCAGTGACATTGGGGGTAATCTATGCATTGGGGTTGATGCATGTTGTCGTCCTACTTTCTCTGGTAGAAATCTTGGGGCACTCTTTGAAGTTCTTTGTGTTGGATTGAATATTATGAATCTGAAGTTCTTTGATGCGTATCATATAATTAACTCATGGATACTTGTGGTGACATTGGAGTATCTAGGTGACATTAGAGTTGGTTGATGCGTATCATATGGTGTATTTTAGTACAAACTCTTGGTCTGTTTGTGACACTTATAGGAATAGCTCGATAGATCGATCAAAAAGGATAACTTTGAGGTGGTTTCGTACCCTACAAACACTTTCTTCTTATGTTCTCCACTAGATAAGAACTTTGGAGTGATTTTTTATCGCACGTAGAGAGATTGCCATATGAACTAACTATGTTAGCATTGTTGAGAGATTGCACTAGTGAAAGTATGAACTCTAGGCCTTATTTTTCAAGCATTGCAATACCATTTGTTCTTGCTTTTGTTACTTGCCACCTTTGCAGTTTTTTATTGTTCCAATTACAAAAATCAATATCTACTATCATTACTACACTTGTATCACCATCTCTTCGTCGAACTAGTGCACCTATACAATTTACCATTGTATTTGGTGTGTTGGGGACACAAGAGACTTTTTGTTATTTGGTTGCAGGGTTGTTTGAGAGAGACCATCTTAATTCTACGCCTTCCATAGATTGATAAACCTTGGGTCATCCACTTGAGGGAAATTTGCTACTGTCCTACACTCTGCGCTTGGAGGCCCAACACGAGTCTACAAGAACAAGTTGTGTAGTAGACATCAAGCTCTTTTCAGGCGCCGTTGTCGGGGAGGTGAGTGCTTAGAGGTATATTTTTAGATCTTGCAATTGAATCTTTTAGTTTCTTGTTTTATCACTCGTTTGTTTTACAAAAGAAAACTACAAAAAATGGAATTGGGGTTGCCTCATATTATTCATCTTTATCATGTCTTTCTCAAAATGATGGATCTGAAAATTGTGCTCAATTGATAGAAGAAGAATTCAAGAAAATGTTTGGCATAAAATATTTGAATGATGAGCATGATTGCAATGTTGCTAGTGTGAATTCTTTGAATATCCATGATGTTAGTGATATGCAAAGCCATAAGCTTGGGGATGCTATGTTTGATGAAGATGATATTTTTGTCCCCCAAGTTTTGATGAGAAAAATTATTATGATGATTGCATGCCTCCTATTTATGATGATTATATTGATGAAAGTGCATTTATAGATGTCATGACTTTATTTAGTAACAATTCCACTTTCTTGGAAGAGGTTTCAATTGATTTTGACAATGAAGTTGCTATGTATGATGATTATTGTGATGACATGTATGCTGTAAAGAATAATGATAACCATAGAACTTGTCATCATAATTTCAAATCTCAATATTATTATGCCAATCAAGTATCACATGATAGTTATTTTGTTGAGTTTGCTCCCACTATTATGAATGAGAAGGAATTTGTTTATGTGGAGAGTAATAAAATTTCTATGCTTGTGGATCATGAAAAGAATGTGTTATGTGATAGCTATATTGTTGAATTCATTCATGATGCTACTGAAAATTATTATGAGAGGAACATATGCTTTTACATATCTCAATAACATCAAGTTTCCTCTCTTTATGTTCAAAGTTTTGAAGTATTACTTGCTTTGCCTTTTTATGCTAGTTGATTCTTGTTCCCATAAATTATTTTCTTAAAAAATCCCTATGCATAGGAAGTGGGTGAGGCTTAAATGTGCTTGCCATGTGATTCATGATGCTCTCTTTATATTTCAATTCTTATCTTTTATGCGAGCATCATTGAAATCATCATGCCTAGCTAAAAAGGCATTAAAGAAAAACGTTTGTTGGGAGACAACCCAACATGATTAAGATACTATAGTAATCACGTTTTATAGCTTTTGTTTCAATTAAGTGCCAAGTAAAGCCTTTGGGATAGTGTGGATGATACTTGATTTAATTTTGTGCAAAAAACAGAAACTTTTGCGCCAAGTTTTGGAATTTTGTAAATTCACAGAAATGTGCCCTTGCTCTGAGTTTTTTACAGATGATTTATATATAAATTCCCCACGTTTTCCTAATTTTTCAGAATTTTTAGAGTTACAGAAGTATGGTCATTGTTCAGATCATTCCAGGCTGTTCTGTTTTTGACATATTCTGTTTTAGTGCATAGTTTGCTTGTTTTCTAGTTTCTATGGCTTATATTGGTCAATATAAATTGTGGAAATTATAAGGTACAGTAGGCATTATGTGGAAACAATTATGGATCTTGTCTTTGACAGTACCAAGTGAATGATTTGCTCTTTATCATACTAACCTATCTCACGAAGTTCCGTTAAGTTTTCTATGATTGAAGTTTTCACGTTTTGGGTGAGATATTGATATGAAGAGAATAAGAAGTTGCAAGAACCTAATCTTGGGGATTCCCAAGGCACCCCGTGGTAATATTCAAGGAATACCCAAGAAACTAAGCTTGGGGATGCCCCGGAAGGCATCCCCTCTTTCGTCTTCAACATTATCAGTAACCTCACTTGGAGCTATATTTTTATTCATCACATGATATGTGTTTTGCTTGGAGCGTCATTTTATTTTATTAGGATTTGCTTGTTGTTACTTATAATATTGTTTTATATCTTTTACTTCAATAAAAATGTGAAGTATAGCCTTTACCATGCTTATTTTGCAAGTCTACATGTTGTTGTTTGAAAAAAAAAATCTATCATTGTCTGAATTCTTCAGAATTGTAAAAACGTGATAGAATATTTAAATTTTTACATGATAAGCTACAACTAATTTTCTATAGTGTGGTAACTTTTCAGAATTTTTGGAGTTAAAGAAGTATGAATGCTCTTGCATCCTTTACAGACTATCCTATTTTGACAAATTGTTGTTATGTTTGCATATGTTTGCTTGTTCAATGATTCTATTTGAGGATAGGATTATTAAATGTGCAGAGGCATTTAGTATGTAATGTTACATTATAATTTTAGTGATTTGCTACAGTAGAGAATGATAAGGTTATTTCATTGATTTATACTAACTTATCTCACGAGTTCTTGTTGAGTTTGGTGTGGATGAAGTTTTCAAGATTTAGGGAAACCGTGATATAAAAGGAATTAAGGAGAGACAAAAGCTCAAGCTTGGGGATTCCCAAGGCATCCTAAGATAATATTTCAAGCTGTCTCAAGCATCCTAGCTTGGGGATGCCCCGATAGGCATCCCACCTGTCTTCATCAACAATTATCGGTTAGTATCGGTTGAGCCTAAATTTTTGCTTCTTCACATGATGTGCGTTATTCATGGAATGTCATTTTTTTGTTTGTTTGCTATTTTAATGAAATACGTAGATCTGAAAGTCTTTTTTAATGAGAGGGAGTCCTCAAATAGCTACATTTTCGAACTACTCGCTTGATCTTCACTTATATCTTTTTGGAGTAGTTTGTCATTTACTCTTGTGCTTCACTTATATCCTATGAGTAAATTGTCGAATGAATTGAATATCATGAAGTTGAAATTATATGTTCATATCATACCCAGTGTAGCTTCACATTGGGTTAGAAAGTGAAATGTATTGAAGCTTGACAATCACAATATTGGTCATACAAGCAATTCACGAATGATTAGTATAAGGAAGAGGACTTTCACATACAAATATATTATCTTGGACATCTTTTATTATTGTGAATACCCATTAATTATTTTCAAACTTGAGCAAATTTTTTGAAGTTGGACAAGGAAGACAACGTAATGATTGTGTGTATTTGCATAGAAGTTATATTGCTATGGATCCTCCAACATGTGGTGTTTGCTTAGGATCTTTTGCTAGCCAAAAATACGTACTAAGTTGAGATAATACTTGTGCATCCAAAAACCCTTAAACCCAGTTTCTTGCCATGAGTGTCCATCATATCTACCTATGGATTGAATAAGATCCTTCAAGTAAGTTGTAATCGGTGCAAAAAGCAACAAAAATTGCTCCTAAAATATAAGTCATCTTTTATTGCAAGGGAAAATAAGCGTCGTATGAACTTGTGATGGCAAAGAAATAAAAGCAAAGGACTACATAATAAAGGTTGCTATCATAAGGGGCAATATAATGTGATGTTCCTTTGAATTAAGAGCTTGTGCATCCAAAAATAAAAAGCGCATGACAACCTCTGCTTCTCTCAGTGAAGGGCGTATCTTTTACTTTTCAGTATTTACTTTTATGTAAGAGTCAATAATATGCATTCTCATTTCAACCTCAATTATTCTCTAGTTGGCAAGCATCATGTGGCGGGGAAAGATCTAGGCACATATGGTCAGTCAAATATATTTGATCATGAATTGCTATTGTTGAAAAGTATCTATATGATAAATGAGTTGGTAGGCAAAACATTAAGCCCCTATCTTTATCTGTGTTCGATGGATGCCATTTGTTCTAAAAATATGCTTTGAGTACTAGAAACCATAGAAGACTATATGATGATTGAGTATGTGGAGCTCTTACTTAGACTTTGTTGAATAAGTTGAATTGCAATTGTTTGGTGACTAAGGATATAGGTTGTTGTAGGATCGAAAGTATGTCTAGAAGGGGAGGGGTGATTAGACAACTTGACAAAATAAAAAATCTTGCCTTTTCTCAATTTTAAGTTTTGGCAGATTTTAGCAACTTAGCACTAGTCAAGCAAACAACCGACACATGTAATTCTAAGAGTATAGCAGCGGAATGTAAATCATTGCATATGAAGGTAAAGTTGAGGAGTTTGGAGGGAGCAAACGCAATGTAGCACTACAAAAAAAGACACATCCGTGACATTTTGGGCCGAACGATTTTTTTCTATCATACCTATGACACTTCTATGATGATAATTGTGACAAAATGCGGTATCATCATAGATGTGGTAGGCTCCTACTTCTATGACAAAAAATCATGACAGAAAATGGGCTTTTCGTCCTGGGCGGGCTGGAGACGCAGCTGCATGACATTCTTTGGGCCGTGCATGACGAAAAAAACCCGTGGTAGAAGCGAGGGCGAGGAAAATATTGGGGAGTTCACAGTTATGGTGGGTGGTCAATCGGGGGCCGAGCGATGCGCGTTTCTCTCGTATACATACGCGTGTGGGTGCGAGGCGTTGGGCTCTAACTGAACCCAAGCGAGGCGTTCGCCTACTGAACCTGAGCGATTGCACTGCAGGCTACACATTGCTGAACCCGATCGAGCGATTCCTTCGTTCTCTACTGCTGCTAACTGAAGCCGATCAAACCTGCTGCCTCGCTTCCCTTGATGAACAGTGAGCGTTGTTGGGGGGTTGGATGTACAGTTCCAGGTGGGGGGGTTGGATGAACAAGACCCCGTGGTGTTTCCGCTGGATGAACATGACCCCAATCGATCGAGCTGGTTGAGTGTGGATGAACAAGACCCCGTGGAGGGATGGATGAACAAGACCCCGTGGAGGGATGGATGAACAGGACCCTGTGGAGGGAAGTTTGAACAGTAGCCGGTGGAGTGCTGGTTGAACAGTAGCTGGTGGAGGGCTGGATGAATAGTAGCCCGTGGAGGGGTGGTTGAATAGGACCCCGTGGGGAGGGTTGGTTGAACAGTAGCCGGTGGAGGAGCGTGCGGCGAAGGCTGGATGAACAAGAGACCGTGGATGAACAGTCATAGGTGGAGGCTGGAGGAGGTCGATGGTGGATGAACAGTAGCCCGTGGAGGCTGGAGGAGGTCGACGGTGGAGATGAATAGTATCCTGTGGAGTCTCGTTTTGTGGTACGCCACACCCCTCCCGATGAATAGGACCCCTGTTTCGACCGTAGCGCTCCAACACAAGTCTATTTCCTCTGTTTTGCGGTACGCCATAACCCTCCCGATCAACAGGACCCGTTTCGATCATAGGAGGTCCAACAGAAGTCCGTTTCCTCCGTTTTGCGGTACACCAGACCAATCCCATGAACAGGATCCCTTTTCGACCGTGGTCGGTCGAACACAAGGCCGTTTCCTCCGTTCTGTGGTACGCCAGGCCTCGTTTCCATCGGCTGTTCCATCCAAGCCCTCCCAATGAACGCGACGACGCATTCCGTTCTGATCCAGACTGTTGGCTCCCCAAGAACATGATGATGATGTAGTTTTTCCATTCCAACCCAGCCATGTACACGAGCCATGGCCGTAAGTGTGCGCAAGTAGGCATTCAAGACCCCGCCCGTATGTACGTATGTGGCCGTATTTTCTTTCTTGCACCCTAGCCACTGTATATACGTGTGTGCCTCTACTATGACACATGCACTCCTCTACTACGACACATGCGCGCCTCTACATCGACTATGTACATGTTCGTGACCAGAATGACAATGCTACGTACGCTTTGACCAGGTGGGTCCTGACTGTCAACCACTTCCTTGCGTGCGAAGATGTAGCTGGTGGGTCCCAACAGTCAGGGAGAAAATCGTTTTTTTTTGCCCGGACACACTTCCTTGCGTGCAAAGATGTAGCTGGTGGGTCCCAGCAGTCAGGGGGGAAACATTTTTTTTTCAAAATACGGTGGCCCGTCCGGTGGGTCCCTGTTGTCAGGTGGAAGAATAATTATTTTGCGCGTAATAAGGAGGCACTTCCTTGCGGCTGCCTTGGACCCAACTGTCGGCCTCTCCACGTACAGTACTCTTCCGATGGAAGTCGTTCCTTGACCACGTTGACCACGCCGCTCCGAGAGCACCAGGGCGGTGGACAACGGCGAGACCTAGGAAGGGGATGATGCGGAGCCGGGGAAGACGCGGCAGTAGATGCCAATGCAGAGAGGAGTACGAGGGTTCACTGGTTCGGCTGTGGTGTGAGGCTGCCGTCACCGCAGAATAACAGGGGGTGTGGGTGAGTAGAGGGATGCCCTAGCCAGCCGTGGGAGTAGTAGGGGGCGATGAGGCCTCCGCGACATCACAGACGGCCACGGGAGGCAGGAGCACGTGGCACGACTGGTGCTGCTTTGGGCGGCTGGAGCAAGAAGACCAGAGGTTGAAGAAGCACTACGGCCGTTGGATGGACATCGTACGACCACTTGAGCTAGAATCGTTCATATTTACTAAGTTGACAAAGCCCTCCATCCCCGTCAACTCAGTAGGCCCACAAGTCAGCCCCCCACTATGGTGGGTCCCAGCTAGCAGGGGGTATTTATTTTTTTGTGCGTAATAAGGAGGCACTTCCTTGTGTGCGAATATATAGCTGGTGGGTTCGACCTGTTAGCGGGGGGAATGTTTTTTTTCGTGAAATACAGAGGCCCTTCCGGTGGGTCCCAGCTGTCAGGTGGAGGAATCATTATTTTGCGCATAATAAGGAGGCATATCCTTGCGTGCGGCCGTGGACCCAGCTGACAGCCTCTCCATGCACAGTCTACTTCCGATGGATGTCGTTCACTGACCACGTTGATCACTCCGCGTCAAGCGCATCCAAGGTGGTGGACGAGGGCGAGGCCCCGGATAACAACGAGCCGGAGATGGGAATACGCGGGAGTAGAGTCGCAGACGAAGAGGTGTACGAGGGTTAACTGGTTCTGGTGCGGTGTGGTTCGGCAGTCGGTGGAGAAAAACAAGAGGTGTGGAGGTATGGAGAGATGGCCTGGCCAACGGTGGGGTAGCGCTTCACAGCGAAGCGTGCTAAGAAGAGTTGCTAGCAGCAGGAGGCGGGAGCAGGTGGTCCCGACGGCGCTGGAGGAAGAAGACGAGAGATTGAAGATGGACGCCAGTCTTTGGATGTAAATCCAACGGCTAACGATGTCAGAATCATTTGTTGACTAAGTTGACAACGACTTGTGTTGGCTTTGACCTATTGGCCCACATTTCAGACTCCAAAAATGTGGCACGTATTCAACCCATTTTTTCAGAATTTACAGTCTTTTTTTGCGTGGTAGAATTTACAGTCAATTTGATCTTTTTTTTTTATAGAATTACAGTCCATTAGCTGGGATGGGTTAACAAATAATGTAGCATCCATGCAGCCCATTTAATTTTTTTCCTAAAAAATTACAGGCCATTTGCACTTTGTCGAAATACATGATTTTGCTGGGCTGATTCTAATTATAATGTTGTGTTGGGCGCAGCAATGTTATCAAAAAATAAACAGGGGCTGAGCATTTTGTTATCTCTCCCTAATAATAAAGCACGGATTGAGTCTCCGGGTTCACCGTCATGGCGTTTTTATAAAAACGTCCCTTTGCTTTTCAAAAATAGAACTTGCAGTCCTTTCTTTTATAGCTGGCCAAACGGGCCGGCTCAGCCCGGCACGGCACGATCCATCCTAATCATGCCTGGCACGGCCCAGCCCGCCTAGGCACGATTATTATATGGGCCGTGCCGTGCCAGCCCACGTGCTGCAGCCTGCGGCCCAGGCACGGCCCGTATGCTAATCGGGCCGGCCCACCGGCACGCCAGGCCCACTAATCTACCTCCTATTTTGCGCACTAGGCGTTTTTACCCTATTTTTACCTGTTGGCCCATATTAGGATACATAAAAAAATATAAAAAAGTTAATCGGGCCGTGTCGTGCCAGCCCGCGTGCTCGCCCTTCAGGCCCAGGCACGGCCTATGGCGTGCCGCGTGTCGGGCCCGGCCCGTTTAGCACGTGCCGTGCCGGGCGTGCTACCGGGCCGGCCACACTATCCCGGCCCGTTTGGCCATCTATACTTTCTTTAGTGAATCTAGGAAAACGCTTCGGTTTTACAAAAGAGACCCTACATTTGTTCGATATTCAGTCCGCGGTCCCTGATTCATCTTATCCAAAACTCCTCCCTTTCCAGCAACGGCAGCGGCGTCAGAGCACGAGCACGTGAGGGGCGGCGCCTTCCTCCCTTTCCAGCGACGGCAGCGATGGCGGAGCACAAGCAGGTGAGGTGCGGCGCCTTCGTCAGACAGCTAGCCGCGGCGGAGGAGAAGGCGGACGCCATGGGTGCGGCTACAGATGAGGCGGAGGAGAAGGTGGACGCCATGGGTGCAGCTACAGACGAGGCGGAGGAGAAGGCGGACGCCGTGGGCTTGCTGCACGGCTACAACCGAGGCGGAGGAGAAGGCGGACGCCTTGGGCGTTCATGGAGGATGGTACACCGGCTGCCGGCGCCGGCCGCCAGTCCTCTCTGGCCTCCTCCATGGTATCCTTCTCAACCTCCGCCGCTCCTATCGTGATTTGGATGGAAAATTGGAGGCCGGCCGTGTCCTTGTCCAACACAAATTGATGTAGTGCCCGACCCGGATTTGATTGGCTACTATAAGAAGCAAGGGTCCTCGACCGGAATCTCCATCAGGTTTTGCCCTTCGACCATAATCTCCATCATCCTGTCGAAATTGCAATTTTTGAACAAACATCCAATGTCGCCGCCAAGTTCACCAGAGGAAAAAGTGCCGAGTTCACCGGAGGAACAAGCGCCGAGTTCGCCGGAGGAACAAGAACGCCCGACGAGTCCTGTGGTGGCTACACGAGAGGTATGTATCCCCTCGAAGCTACGCCACGGCACGGTAGAGCCTGAAGTTTGTCAAAACTTGACCTGACTGTCACTGATGCCACCTTGTTGCTGTTGTTGCTAGAGATGAGCTGAATGGCAAGCTTTGGTTGCCTCTTTGCTTCCACTTCACGGCTCTTCG
Source organism: Triticum timopheevii (assembly GCA_963921465.1). Classification (NCBI taxonomy): domain Eukaryota; kingdom Viridiplantae; phylum Streptophyta; class Magnoliopsida; order Poales; family Poaceae; genus Triticum; species Triticum timopheevii. The sequence continues at coordinate 382,554,802 of OY997262.1, read as the reverse complement.
ACTATCTATAATTGTAAAACACCTAATACGATTCTTCAACACTTGATACTGGTGGTCATGGTCTTAGTGGATTTTTGTTCATGTCTGACATATTGTACAATAAGAATTGTTTGTAATTCATGGACAGTAGGAGTTTTCTGCCTGGTAGTAATTACTAAAATAACAGTTTTTTCAATGCTTTCTCTTCTTATCTTTTTATGTTTAATTAATTATTTATTTGATCAGCAACCTACATGAAGTACTTTCTAGAGCAGCCATTCTGGAGTCTCTTATACCATTCTAGAGTCTCTTATACCATTAACATACTTTCTATTCATAGATGATAAACTATGTTCCAGAGCAGCTACTACGAGCTTCTTGTATATTCTTGATTCAAAAGAGAACCACCTGGGTGCAGGTGATGTGGTTCTTGGAATGCTTCCTTTAGCATGGGAATTTATACGTCATGGAGTTAATATATAAGTTGAAATATAAAATTAAGAAGAAAAAGATAATTTTTGGTAGGTTGGCTCAAGATTGTATTTTGAATTAAAAATAACGCATGTTTTGCTGTTTGAACTTATTGAGTCATGAGCTGGCAAAAAGCAATATATAGCATGCTCATAATAAATTTTATTACATTTCTGTACTCTTCCATGGACAATTATAGTCATACTTGATCGAGAAATTACATTTTATTGGTGTCACCCAGAAGGTCCAGAACTGATAGAAATATGACCTTTACAGTTTGAGCAACCATGTGAAATAACCGTTTAATGATTACTCTTTCTACTGCTACCAAAATGTTTAGCATAAGCTGGTAACATAATACTGGGTACTTCTGGTTATAAATTCATCGCAGGTTTTGAATGATGTTAAGGCTTGAGCATTGTTGTGAAATAACCATTCAATGGTTCATTTTTCTACTGCTACTCAGGTTCTTAGCATAAACTGGATAATAAAATGCTGATTATGTAGGTAGTTCTGGATGCAAATTGGCTGCAGGCTTTGAGTGATGTTATGGCTAATGAACTTCCAGAAATTGTAGCTTAGTCTGCAAAGTAAAAGAATGAACAGAAAATTTATTGTAACTTCTGATTTATTGTTTGTTAGGTATCACAACAGTATTGTATCCTTCGGAAAGATGCAGATGCAGGAAGATTTATAGTCAATGGTATGGCTAACATCGAAAGTGAGACACCAGCCCTAATGTTCTTTTCAAATGCAATGCTCTAATTTTGTGTCAAGTCCAAGCTTTCTCTCTCTTAAAACCTAGGAAGTGAAGCCCTATTCAATCCTTAACCTCTCTCGCTGTTGTGCCCAGCCTACTGTTTTACGCCAATTAAGAAGAGTTGGGGGCACTTGATGAGGAGGATGGCGACAAGGAGAAGTGAAGGATTTCGCGAGGACAAAAGCAACGAGATAGATAAAACATACTCCTCTGATGCATTGAATTTAGTCTGTCCGATGTGCCCCTGCGGGTCAATTTGGTTCCATGCTTCGGGTTCATGACATGAGCTCTCCATCCGGGGGGAAGTTGTGGGGGCACGCAATCGCGCATGTGCTCATGCATCTTGGTGTGTGGACATAGGCTGCTCTCTCTTTGCAGTTCAGAGTAAGAGTGATCATATATGGCTTGAGATATTGCATAGGAAAAGGATCTACCAAACAATCAATACAATACAGGATCATATATGGCTTGAGCTTAACCACACACCTAATTGTTGTGTATGAAAGGACAATCCTGTCAAATACTCTTCTTTTTTGTTTGGGTTCTGGTGAGAATGTTCAAGTTACCTGGTTGTTATCTCAACAAGTCACATATTTGAAAGTTCAATACAAACTTGCACCTGAGTTTACATTCTGTTCCAAATACACTATTTCCTATTTATTTGATTTAAGTGTAGGCAAGTGCTAAATTGAACCATGCTAATTCAATCCTGTTTGGGTATACACATAGCCGAAAATTTGAGTGATAAGAAATAACAACTAAACCTATTAAGTTGTGTAGGGATGCATAAAATTGGTATATTGAAGACTCAAAATACTAAATGGTTATAAATGATATAGAAAAAGAACTATTGTACCAAGTGCACATAAAGCTCATCACATTGGGATTAATCATGTTGCTCGTGAATACGTGAATAATGTGACCATATCGGCAATGGTGGTGAATAGGAAAACCAACAACCAGCATAGGTCATGCGGGGCGTGTGAAGTTTTTTTTCCCGTTGCAACGCACGGGCATTTTTTCTAGTAAATATATTTAAATAATAAGTGATTTATTGTTACATTGGTCCTTAAATCTTACCAAGCTTTTGTACACAATCACCATGATTTTCGTTGCCAAAAAAATCCAGGATTTTATTGTTAATAAATTATTTTTGTAAGTCAATAAGATGTGGGATATTGTTTTCTTACATATGTAAGTATCTGTTAAATATATGATGACAATAACAATAATATATAGTAACATATAAAATAGTTTAAATATATATAATATAGTTAGAAGGGAAACATAAGTTGGACCAGGCGTTCCTATTCTTATATAGAAAAATAGAACAGACCTCTGCGTTTTCTTTAAAAAAAATACATAAATTGGGTTGCCGATGTTTCAGGGAAAATAAAACCTCGGATGGGAGGTCTATTGGCCGGTCGATACATGACGGCCCTCAAGAAAATACAAACTGGCATGTCGTGGGCAGCGCATGTTAAAAAAGAAAGCCTAGACGGGGCAGCCCAAAACCCAGCTGATACTTGCTGCCCCAGTGATAACAAATGATACCTGTCAGCTCCCCGACTTTGTTGTGAATTTATCTCCTATAGTAACTACGTTGAAGCACCTAAAAAATGTAACTATGTTGACAAACCCATGGGCCCCAACGTTAGTATAGCATTAGGAGGTAGTATTTTTTTGATGAGGCACTTGCTTGCGTACGGCCATAGACCTGGTGGGTCCCGACTGTCTGCCTCTCCACGTACGGTCCTCTCCAGATTCCTCTCGTTTGTTCAGCATGTTCACAATGGCAGATAGCACCGTCGCGGTGAGTGCACAAAGGCGCAGGAGGAGATCCGAGCACCTAAGGAAGTGCCTTATTTGTAACAAAAGTACCGAACTAGCCCAGTGGCCAAGTGACACTACTCGACAGTTGTTCCGCCCGGGTTCGATACCACCTGATGCAGGGAAAATATCTCCAATTTTTTTGCCTCTGCCATTATTGACATGTGGGTCCCCATTGTCATCTACACACACCATGTCCAACACTTGCCAAAACTTCGTCCCTCGTTTTCTCTGTTTTTCGGGAACTTGACATTGTGTTGGTATTTGGAAAATAGCATATCTTTTTGACTATGCATCATATGAAGATGTGCCATACATGAATGTTGATCAGCATGATGTTAACTGGCTGGTTGTTCCATTTTCAACCATGAATAAAACTTCCAACCTTATGTTAACCCTGTTTGAAAAGTCTGTGTTAATATAAATGCTTTGCCTCTGAAAGTTGCAGTTTCTTATCTGAAATTGAACTTGCAGTTTCTTTTCTGAAACTAAAACTTGCAATTTCTTCTCTAAGAATCACAGTGTCTGCACTTTTATACTCCTATGAAACCACATTTTTAAGTGCTAAAAATAGATCTCTAGAATTCATAAAATACTTCATATGCTCAATACTGCAAATTTGAAATTCAAAAGACATTCATATATAAAAGTACTCTCAAAATATACAACACAATTCACAACATGCAAATACTGACAACCCTAAGCTCCTCCTGACAATTCACAACTTGCCTGACTATTGGGCTGGGGGCAGTCCCCTCCTATTCCTCGGCGACAGACAGCCGCCCTGTGAGATATGAATGGCGAGGGAGAGGATGGCGGGGAAGTGTCATTGGGCCAACTAATTTTCTCCTCTTGCAGTTGGGTTCGGTTGACGAAGACTCCACCAGCACGCTCTGGCATGACACCCTCACAAACGACACCCTATAGATGCTCGATCCTTCAGTCTCTGGTGGATGCTCCATTTGGGATCGATACTCCCACCATCGCTCCCTCACGATCGGATTTGGTGAGTCTGTTTGCTCCATGGCCGAGAGGAGCAGCTCTATGTACTCCCGCGCGACTCCCTCCGGGATTATCGCCGCCTTTTTGCTCTGTTGCAGATATTTGGCCATGGATGTCGCCATTCTCGCTAGTTGGTCCTTGTTGTCAAACCAAGACTGTATCTCCAACATGCTAGCTAGCTTCACAGGGTTGCTGCCTGCGATCCTCACATATCAGTTGTACTCCTCCATCGATCTACTTCTCTACAACACCTTCACTTGCCGGCGGTGGTTTTTGAATGGAAGAGGAGAGGAGCAGCGCTGGTTTTGGATAAGAACGGGAGAGGAGTGACGCTGGTTTTGGATTGGAACTAGAGAGGAGGGGCGGTGGTTTCGAAATGGAATAGAAGAGGAGCGTTGGGTTTAGATTGTAACAGGAGAGGAGCGGCGGTGGCTTAAGAGGAGAAGAGCGGAAGAGCGACGCTGGTCTTGGAAGTTTTCTTTGTTTTGATTATTTTGGGTCAAAGTTTGACCACGTACTGTATTTGACCAGCAAAATGTGAATGCATGCCACCAAAAATTGTATCGTTTGGTTCGTAAATGAATGTACTTTCAAATTATATTATTTTTGCAACGTATAACATATATTTTATTTGTGAAAATCATGGTCAATTATGACCCAAAATAAAAGGGAGACTAGTTAATGTGGGGTCGCTTTCTTAATTTCAGGGTAAATTGATTTTGATTTTGATCCAGTCACAGCGCGCCGACCCTCTCGTCCAATCCTAAATCGCTATCGCACGCTGCTCTCCCTCTTCTCCATTGCAAAACCACCTCTCTGCTCTCCATCATCTCCATTCCAAAACCACTGTCTCACCTCTCCCTCTTCTCCATTGCAAAACCACCTCCTCTCCTCTCCATCATCTCCATTCCAAAACCACTGTCTCGCCTCTCCCTCTTCTCTATTGCAAGACCGCCATCTCTCCTCCCATCTTCCAAAGCTAGCACCGGACCACTCAGAAGGACTTCTATGGAGAGGATGCAGCAGCGAATCAGGCAGATCACCGGCGGCAACCAGGCAAAGTTAGCCAGGTTGAAGGAGATCCTTACTTGGTTTGACAATGAGTGGGAGATTTTGAGGACGGTGAGGGCCATGTGGCAATGTATGCGAAAGAGCGAGATGGCGGAGATGAGGCCGATAATGTACTCCTCGGCGGCAATCACGTCGTAGTCCTTCGAGTTCATCGAGTATCTACTCTGGGCGATGGAGCAGATAGATTTGCTCGAGGCGAAAGTCAGGCAGAGGTGGTGGGCGTATAGGTCGAAGGTTGAGCACCGAGAGGATAATGAATTGATCGAGTACGGTGTGCCGTTTGTGAGGGTGCAGAGCCAACTGGAGCCACTGGAGTATTCGTTCTCCCACCGCAAGAGGAGGCCAGATTGCGCAACATTGCTTCCCCGCTGTTCTCCATGGTTCCCTCGACGCTCGCCTCGTTTCAATGGCGGCGGTAGGGTTTAAGGTAAGCTTCGCACTAACCTAATCTTCTATCTGCTCATGCTTACAATCAGTGTGACAGCTAATGAAAATCATGCTTACAATCAGTCTCCCAGTACTACGCCAATCACCCTAAAATAGCTCTGGACCTCTGGGTCAAAGTTGTGACACTGTAGAAATAAAGCAAAATAGATGGGTGCTTCTTTCAGAAAAGAGTACTCCCTAGAAAATTGCCAATATAAGCTACTAGTATTTGGTTAGAGGATTTGCTGCCGAGAAAGATCCGTCCACAGAGAGCGCCACACACCCCACTGGTGGTGGTGGATGCCAATGCATGCATGGATCATGGTTGGTGTCGGTAATTTTTACTTGGCACACCCCGCACACTGCATATATGCCGGTTCCATCCGTACATTTGTGCAGTTCAACCAAAATGCAGCTGAATAACCCTGTTTGCACAGATAATGAAAAAGTGTGATTACATTATAGTGTCACTAGTTGATGAAACATACACTATAAATAGAATAAAATATTGCGATAGTATCATAGTATGCCATGCTGCGAGGGCGAGATGGGCCCTGTGATGCCTCATACGGTATGCCTCATACTGGAAATCGACCCAAGTCTCCCCGATACACCTTCTGCCAGTGATGAACATCAGTGTACAGCGGTAGTACAAGGAGGGGCCTTGAGACATTCCAACCTATATTTTTGTGTAGATCAACTAAAATTAAGCACCCTAGTTTGCAGAAATGCTTAAACATTAACAGTGGGACTAGTTGATGAAACATACACTAACAAAGAGAAGCACTTTCTTTATCTACATTGGAAATGAAATGATAGAGAGGACACTCGCTCAATTTTAACTGTATTATTACTTCATTTTATCAGTGACACTAGGGTCGAGCAAGTGGCAAACAAGGTGTACCGTGCGTTGCAAGGATGGAGACCGGGGATGCTTAGACTGGGATGCTGAAGCTGGCTCTTTCAGTCCCTATCTTCCCCCCTAATGTTTATGTTGTAGCATTTGGGTTGTAACTAGGGCTGGAAAAGCTCGAAGCTCGCGAGCTAAACGAGTAGCTCGTGACTCGGCTCGAATCGACTCGAACTTGAAGAATAACGAGTCGAGCCAAGCTTTATTTTAAGATCGTTTATAGACCAAGTTAAACAAGCCGAGTTCACGAGTACTCGTTTAACTTGTTAGGATCTGTATAGAACTCACCCATCCAGCACCACCTTGCACCCAGGCCAGTCGCATAGGGACAACACAGGGCCCATCCACATAACGCTAGGCCCAACCACCTAGGTGATGCACGCCACAATACCGAGATACCAGTCTGTCGGTTCTCATCTCGTCTCATCTATTTCTAAATTATGAGTTCACGACAGCGACAGTGCCACATAAACCCACCTCTGAAGTCATGTACATGTTGCTAATTTGTTGATTATTGTGGTCATGTACCATTGTATGTGGAATTGTGATCATATACATGTTACCGATATTCTGGTCATGTACATACATGTTATTGACTTGCTAACATGTTGATGATACTAACAATTGTAAGTTAAGCTACTTACAATTGTTTGTCAACATCGTACATGCATAATATGTACATGTTACATTCCCAATTAATAATTTTTTATCATATTCCTAAGATTTTATGTTCAAACCTATAACAAGCTTAACAAGCTAAACGAGCTAACTCGTGAACTAAATGAGTCAAGCCAATCTTTGATTAGAGCTCGTTATAGTAATGAGTCGAGTCGAGCTAGCTCGTTAGCGGAACGAGCTTCAGCGAGTCGAGCCAAGCTAGCTCGACTCGGCTCAAATTCCACCCCTAGATGTAACCCAAATTTGGTCGAGATGGTGCTGCATCCCCCTACCTGCCTAGCTTATGTGGCGAACTTGTCTCCTGCTAGTACTCAGTCCGTTCTAGTAGTAGTTGCATAACTGCCCGTTTACACTGAGATGTTGTCAGATAATGGTTCTCTATGGTCGGGTTTCTTTAATGAAATCGGAGGAAACCCCCTTTTCAATATATATATAAAATCAGTGGCACTAGCGGTGCCAAAACATTGCCTCAAATTAATAGTGCCACTAGATTAAGGTGCAAAATAATAACATTACTGCTTTATCATGGCAGTGCCAAAACAGTAGCACAAGAGCAGACTCAACATGTAGGATCTTTGGCAAATAGTCAGACCAAAAAGGAACATACCTCATGATGGGAACCATATCTGCAGTCAACGCCATCGTAGAAGGTATGACACCAGTCACCAACATGGATGATTCAATTCGTGGGACCTTTTGGTGTAGTTCAACTAAAATGAAGCAATGTCGCATGAGCTAGCAACTTCTTCTTCTTCTTTTTTTAAGAAAAGGGCTCCACCCCTGGTTCCATTTCCATCAGAAAATGAAACCACAAAGCTTCTTCTTCATTAGTTGCAATAAAATTGAGCAACATCAAGGTTGGTTGTGAAGCTCCTGGAATGTTCAACTATAATTTGGATATCATTTGTGTAGTTCAACTAAGATCAAGCGTGAAATGTATATCTCTGTTTGCACAAAAAAGGTGGAAAGGAGGGTGACTAATAAGTGATGAAACATGCATCAAATGAAAAGAAGCACGTTCCTTATCTGAATGGCAATCCTACAAGGACAACAACAATTACTAAAGTAGCAGCATTGCTAGATATTAGTGTGGGCATTAGGATTAACTATGACAACCGTTAAATACGACATTACTTTAATGGTGCCATTGATTCATTTTACCAGCAACATTACATTAACAGCTGCTACATAATCGGTATTTGGGCATGGGAGAGTAGGCGGACCAGGACAATTGCATTTCTAACGAAAGAGCAACTTATCTTAATGGGAAATTTAGCAGGACATGAAAAAAAAGCACCATTGATTCATATTACTGGAGGCATTACATTGAAAACAACATTGGTATAATGTGTCCTTACTTTTAACAGTGAGACTGCTACATTTTACCAGTGGCATTACATAAGAGTGGCTCGGGGCAAGAAACATCAGAACAGGATATCTGGGTTGGTCCCATTTTTGTTCGGTATAGCCACCTTATACTGTGTGAGGCTAGCAAATCTAGTGCTGGACTTACTCTGTTGACTTGTCCCCCAGTCCTCGCTTTCTTTCCTTTTTCAACCAATAGATCGGGTTTATATTGAGTTTGTACTGCGTTTCCCTTTATTTCCCTCTTAGACCTAGAGACCAGTTGGATAGCCAGTCTCTGCTACTTTTCGCCCCCGTTATTTCCTCTTTCGACCAAGTCCTAGATTCAGGTAATAGATCTTCCCCCACCCCCACCCCCTTCCTTCCTTGTTTGAACCAAGTAGTACTAGATTCAAGTGCATGAACTAGTTTTACCTCTTCACAGTAAAAAAATAGGTGGTTTTCAAACAGCCAATTGGTCCTATCTATGAGGGGGCCTGAGAAATAGTAAAAGATACAAATGCAGCGACGTCAGGAGCTCAGGAAGTAGAGCAAGGCCGGTTTCCAAGGAAGTTATACCTGAGGGTCGCCGGGATGTCGCTAGGTGGGCGGCGGGAGGCTGGATCTGCCCACACTACGCCAGCGAGGAAGAAGGGGTCGGAGGCCCTCCCTAGCCAGCGGTGCTTGGGAGAGAACGGCAAGGCATGCTGATCGGGACGCGCCGGCAGTGGGTAAGAGTCGTCGCCGAGGATGACCACGTGAACGTTGCACCTTCTCACCTTCCCCGGGGAAGAGAGGATCTGGCTAGATCTGTGACCAGCGGTGAGCAGAGAGAGAGAGAGTGTGGCCATTGCTGTCGTGTTTAGATTTGGAGAGGACGAGACAGTGTGAAGAGAGCAACACTAGCAAGCAAGCGCGGAGGCTCCTGCCTATATAGTGGAGTACTAGTTTTCTTTTGTCTACCGGAGACGGCTTGACCTCGTCAATGACTGTCGAAAAGTCTTCATGCACATGCCCCAGAGGCACATTTGTCGTCATTTTGATCTGAAGCACCGGATTATAACACATAACATGAAAAAATGCCACATGACAAGAAATCATAACCTCACTCCCCAAATGAGACAACATGAATCCCGATGGACAAACTAGACGAGGATCAAAGCTCAAATTAAAGATAAATTCGTAGAAAAGGGGTCCATCGATAGATGTCCTAATTAACATAGCCGGCTTGACCTAGATGGCAGCTGAGTAGTCTTCATGCATGTGCCCCCAATGACTAGCCCCTTGGAGGAACTCAGTTATCGCCGTTTAACCCTCGCAGTGATCCGAAGCACATGACACCTAATTTTGCGAGATGAAAAGAAACCTTTTTTTAGATTTCTCACCAGAACTACAGCCCTATACAAATCAACATGCACGATATGTAGACGATAGCCAATCCAGGCGTGTCTGCTGGAGTCTGGTCACATGCACGGACGAACTGATCTTCCGTGTCTTGCAGGGATCGTCTAGGCACCAACGTATGTACAACACTTCTCTAGTAGTAGTATCACTCGTCTCTCTCTTCTATTAACTCACCCGACTTGCGGGGCCAGGGAGTGTGCCTATGGTCGGTTCTCAATTGCGGTCCCACATGTGTGTGCGAACACAATATGGCACGCGTTCCATTCGGAGAGCGGTGTGCCAGACCGACCGACCATCGGGGGTGCAATGCAAACGTGACGAGCATGTTGTATACTCCATACATGTGTACCAACGTTTTCTTGAGGCTTTGCTCCATGGCGCAATCCATGGATACAAAATTAGTATACTGTACTATTTAAAAATCGAGGGTGGGGCTTTTCCTGTGTGGTAGGCGAGGCAGTTCCGCCTAGTTGGTTCGACAAAGATGCGTGAAGATGAGGGAGTAGGCTGCTGCAAACGTAGGGCTGTGTGATTTGACAGCGAGTTACTACTGGACAGGTGGGGCCTCGTGATTTGACTTGCCATTATCATTTTAACTCCAGCGCTACGACCGACGTGAGTCTCCTGATTCCTGACCAACTCCATACAGTTGCCTCTCCCAATGCTCCACCATGTAGAGGCTGGCTCTTGCATGAGAGCCCACTCCTCCATTTTTTCCTTGCCTCTTTCCTCCACATATGCAAAAATACCATGTAAAGCAGGCTTATATCCCACTATTGTACTACTTACTTGCTCCTACAGGTGCTAAGCCTGCCACATAGGCATAAAGTCTGATGTGGCAAGTTAATTAAGAATAGAGAGACTAGTTTGGTGACCCAAGGAAGAAACGGTGCTAAGCGCGTGTACCTAGGTGAAAAGACAATTTTGAGTCTATAACTAATTACATGAAGAAAACTTAGCAACAAAAAACTAAGCACCTATGCACTGGGGACTTGATTGCTAATCCATTTAATGCCCTTAGCACCTCATCTAAGCACCATTTCATTGGAAGAGGTCACTCCTTGGCAAATGCAATAAATACTACGAAGAAAGAGATAGAGAGAAGTAAAAAAACTCTTATAGCCAACCTTATAGCTAACCTTGTTGTGGTATGAGTGACTTAGTGATGACTATGTATGACATGACAACATCAAATAGCCTAACACACCGTGTTAAATCTCCAAGGGCGCGACCACGCGAGCGAGGCGACGGTCGTGGTAGGCGCGACCATGATACAGGCTGCTGGTAGCCCTTGGATCTGAGATCAAACGGTCGCATGCTAAGTTGCTAAAAATTTGCAGAATAACCCTCTAGGATAGGATATTCACCCATAGGTATAGCATCACACCATGCAACCGTTCAATCTCAGATCCAAGGGCTCTCGGAAGCCCGTATCATGGTAGAATGGAAAGCTTCATATCACCTGTAATTTTCCCGACGCTTGACATGACATCGAAAGCCATTTAATAGGGTGTCGAGTAGACATGATATCTAATTGGCCCCCCATAGTACTGTGCATGAATCCATTTATCCACCAGGCAAGCCACTACCCTGCCATTCGCACACCCCACTCAACATTTTTACAATCGAAAAACCGCTGGAAGTTTGCTCCCACTCGTCCCCGTATGTCCTTTAACATTGTGCCAGTTTGCTCCCAGTCGTCTCGTCCTTTCACATCCTCCCAAATCCATGGCGTCCCAAATCTCCATGATCGGCGGTGAGTACAAGGTTACACTACAAAAAATACACTTCCGTGATGATACGTGTTTGTCACAGTAGGTCGCGTTTTTTGTCATGCGTGTACATCCATGACGATTTTATGAAAGAATCAAGATAGTCATACCTGTGCTGTCATAGAAGTGTTCCATGACATTACCAAAATTATCATCACGGAAGTGTCCAATTCCATGATGATAAATCGCGCGTCGTAGAAGTGCTTTCGTCAAGGGTGACCGACACATGGCATCCACCGTAACGGAATGCCGTTAAGCTATCGGGTCGGATGTTGGATCCGATAACCCGTTAACAGCCCTGACCAATGGGAAATTTCCATGTGTAAAATTCTGATTGGCCGAAGGGAACACCTGTCAGCTCGTCAGTGGGCCAGATGTTGCCCGTCCATTGGAGGAGACATGCCTATGATACGTCGACACGTGGCTGGGTCCAACAGAGGCCCATATAGGTTAAAGAGGCCGGCCTAGTCAAAGGCCCATAGTATTTAATCAGGTACTAGTGGGCCAGCCCAATAACGACCTGCTTAATAAAGGCCCATTTACGGCCCAAAGCCAGATCTGGCCCATTAATTGTTCGCCCAATATTTGGGCCCATTTACGGCCGGAAGCCAGATCTGGCCCGTTAATTGTTCGCCCAATATTTGGGCCTATTTGCGGCCCGCAGCGTGATCTGCCCATTAATTGTTCGCTGAATATTTGGGCCCAACTACAACCCAGTGATTTTCGGCCTGTTAGAGGCCTGATGTAGACGTGGGCCCATTTTAGCCCGGTGTGACTTTCGGCCCGGGAATGGCCCGTGCTGCCCATGGGCCATATATGGTCTGACAGGACAACGGGCCCACTAACGGCCTGTGCTAAAGGTGGAAACGGTTAAGCCCAACGTGACTTTGGGCCTGTTAAAGGCCTGTCACGTAATTCGGCCCGTTGATGCGTGTACTAAGCTTTCGGCCTCTTAAAGGCCCATGATATCAGTGGGCCAACTAAGGCCCGAGATATGTTTCGGCCTGGTAATGGCCCGTGAGATAACTGGGCCCAAAAAGGCCCGGTCTACATTTTGGCCTGCCGAAGGGTCGTCGACGACTAGTGAAAATTGAGGCCCAACATGCATTTTGGCCTGCTAAAGGCCCGTGGTTTCATCTCGGTCATAACAAGCCAGTACAATATTCATCCTGTTAATGGCCCAACGCTACCTGGGCCAAACTAAGCTATGGGTCCACCAAAGGCTAGTGTAAGTTTGGGCCTGGTGCAATGTGTGAAGCCCCCAGTCATTCGGGCCCAAGAAAGATGCAGGCTGGCCCAATTGTGGCCCGCTAAAAACCAGGCCCGTTAGAGTCGAATGTTTCGGCCCGGTCGACTACATCTGATTTTTTTTCAGATAGCGAATGATGGCAGTAACTAGTAGGAATTAAGAACAAACCTACTCTATACAATAAAGAAATTACGCCATAGTAACTAAGAATAAACTTACACTATACAATAAACGATTTAAGGTATATTACATCCACTGGGCATCGAAGTTCACCACCAGTGATCATAAAGCGCAACGAAGAAGCAGATTACAAAAACTGGGCACCATTGAAGCGTAACAAAATAATACTAAACCGAGACCACTTCCAAGACAGTTCAAGAAAGGTTAGCCTTGCGGGGGAACTGCTGCGGAAGCTGTTGAGCAAGGCTGTGAGACCGGCCTAGCATGTCGGTCATAGTTTCCAGGTATATCTGTTTAGCGATGAGGTTCTCATTGGTGTTCTCCGCATTCTTTCTTAGAGATAGGACTTCAAGTCGAAGTTGAGTTGCAAAATGCCTTTCTGCTAGAACTTGGGATTGAAGAAGTGGAACTGATTCAGACAATGAATTCTGTGAGCTTGTCTGACTGTTAGTATCAAGTAACTTGAACACTGCATCAAGACAAGACTTTGGGGTTGTCTCGCTATCTTCAAGATGTTTTGTCTTCTTTGCTGCAATATATGTTGGGTTTGTCTCACAGCCTTCAGCAGACTTGTGCATGCCATCAGGCATATCACCCTGAAACAAAGCAGAGAGATGACATGTTTTGCACGTGTATAAAGAAAGATGATAACTGTGCTGTCAATTCCATCCAATTTCAAATTAGAAAATAAAGAGTAAGTTCAAAATATCAATAGCATAATTTGGCATTGTTCATAATGGCGGGAGCTTCACCACACTACTAGATTACCATGTCAACATAACAAGCATGGATGAAGAGCAAAGAAAATCATTGTATCTATTTTGGATAATGTGCATGGCATGTTGTTCATATCATCAGCCACATCAGTAAGATAAAACAGGAGATGACAAGGTGCAAGCGTGGGCTGCTTCACCACACACTGGATTATAGATCCACAAAAACAAGCATACATATAGGGAGTATTAAGTAATGTGCATGGTATGAATAAGGAATTTGGTTTTACAAGTAAAACTTAGAACTTACGGTTCTTGCGAACATGCATTTTGGTAGAAACAGCAAACTAAACAGCAGTAAATGATAGGGAGTATGAGCAAATTAAACAGTAGTTGAGGATAAAGGCTTTAGAAGGACTGACTTACACTAACAGTTAACACCGGCTTTATAATGCCCTTCTCTATGTCAAGGGAAGGATAACTCAAGAATTTCAGCACATAATCTTCTTCATAAGCATTGCCTGTACTCTACATTTTGTAGAGAGTAATTATAGATATGATAATACTGGAAGGGATAGAGGATAATGAAGATAAGATGCAGATTGATGCTACATAATCAACTACCAATCCCTAGAAGTACAAGCGTTACAGGACAAAATGTACTGACAAGAGCAATGGGCTACACTTCTGCACTGGCATTATCTGTGTATTCTACTTGTTGGTAAGATTAAATATAGATCTGATCTTTTTTAGTAAATGGAGGGCGATGGAGATAAGATGCAGAATGCTACAAAATGAACCAATCCCTCTTCCCATAATAAAAGAGTGTTTTGAACACTGGTGTACTATACAAAACGTTCTTATATTATGGGACGGAGGGAGTAGCTGTTAATGTAAGTACAGTAATAGACCGCGTTCAGTCCTTACAAGAGGACCGTAGAGCTAAACCTCTTCAAAAGCATTGGGTTGATTCTAAATTTATGTAAGAGTCCATACGGATCTTATAATGTCCACCAAATGGACGATTATGAGGCTAACATGTGCAGTGATGCTACATAATCAAACAACTATGAAAGTAAGTATGGTCATACAGGGCAACAGGTACTCACAAGAGCAATGCAGTGTGCAGTATAGTTGCGAGATTTTGTGGTCCCTTGAGAATGAATTTTCTTCTGCTAACAATTTTCGTACAAGTGAGACATTAAGGCAAATGTAGAAATGTAGTTCAAATTGTGATGTGATATCATAGACAGTACCTTACGCTGCAGCTGAGACCAATGAGTAACAAGATTATTCCAGTCACCGTCGGATAAATGTAGCACCAGAGACTTTACAGAAGTTTCATTCAAAGGCTTGCCATCAAAGTGCGCTTGCCTCAGGTAGGAACGATACTTCATCAACAAGTGCTTGAAAAGCGCAACCAACCCTTGCTCGTCATCACAATCCAATTTGCTCCTCTCCTATTTAAAAGAATGAAATCTTGTGTCTTCTGTTAGCAGAAACATATGCAGTAATGACCATGAATAACATTAGTACATTACTTACGTGTAAGTTGCGGAGGAAGACTAGAAATTGTTCTGTGTCTGCGGTATAATCTTTCCATGAAGGAAAGATGCGCTCAAAGTTCCTGACAATAACATAAGCTTCGTCTTCTAAACTGGGAAGAAACGGAACATGGGTCCTATTTGCTGCAATTGGGGCTCTCTCTGGTTCAAAAAGGGATTTGGCAACTGGATTTGGTGTACTCTTTGCTGGAATGGGGGTTTTGCGTCGTACAACTGGTTCTATGTCAACTGGCATAATCATACTGTTTGCTGCAGTTGGGGTCTGCTGAGTTGGAGCATCAGAAATGATCAGTGTAGTAGGGCTAGAGTCTGCTAGAGTTGGGGTGTGTCGGATTTCGGGTTCCGGCAGACCCTTGAGGTTCGAACACTGGGGTGCGCGCGGAGATTACGCCCTCTGTCTACCTGCTCCTCGCCAAATCGCTAAGATCTAAACTACGAAAGAATCAGCACAAAGACATAGGGTTTATACTGGTTCGGGCCACCATTGTGGTGTAATACCCTACTCCAGTGTGTGGCGTGGTGGATTGCCTCTTGGGCTGATGATGAACAATACAAGGAAGAACAGCCTCGCGAGGGTCTGTTCTTGGCTGGCGCGATGAACTGCTAGGAGGAGTTCAGTCGCCCTATCTCTCTCTCTCTCTCTCTCTCTCTCTCTCTCTCTCTCTCTCTCTCTCTCTCTCTCTTTCTATTCTAGATGTATGCTAGCTACCAGATGATGCCTCTACCCTGGGGGTGGCTAGTCCTAGTTATAGGCAAAGGCCGTGGGCCTCTTCCCAAATATTGAGCGGGAAGGGCGCCAACAATTGGCCATTTTGAAGGGGAACAGTGGGTACACTTATCCTGACTAAAGTTGGTCCTCGCCTGTCAAAGGCTCTGGTGGTGACGCCGGCTTGGGCTCCACGGTGACCTCCATCCTGCCGTTGGACTGGTCTTGGTCTTGTTGCACCGAAATGGATGCCTTTGCTTGATGCTCTCGCCTGCGCTTGCTCCCCTTGCACCAAAGAGGAAAGAGGGACACTACACGGGCCGGCCCCCGACTGGCGCCTTTGGTCGTCATGGCTTGCGTCATGGGCACCTCGCGAGGTACCCTGCCTTGAACTCTCCGCCTCCTCATGAGCCAGCCTGATGAGGCCGTGCCTGAGGAAGCTCCTTGTCGTCCGCCCCGCGAGGCTTGGCCCCTCGCGAGGGTCTTGAGCTTGTGTTGATGAAGATGAGCTGCGCTGCCCCCCCCCCCTTTGAGCCACACCGCAGGCCGCAGGCAGGCAATTCTGGGGACCCCCATTCCCAGAACGTCGCTAGTAGCCCCCGGGCCCACAGCCCGCCCGGACTTGGCCGAGCAGAGAGGCGAAAGGGCAAGTGCGAAGCGTCGCGGGCCCTAACAGCCTGCGGTCTTGGGCGCTGCGTGGCGGTTGATTGGATGTGGGCGCCTCTGCAACCGCATGAGTTGATAAAGGAGCAGCACCTGCCCCTTGCCTTCTTGCTTTCTCCAGTTGCTGCTCAGATCCCCTTTCTTGCGCCTCTCCTCCCCACCTCCGAAATCTTCAGATCTACTCCGTTCGCGCGCCCTAGCTAGACATGGCGCCTCGCCAAAGCCCCGACCGAAGCTTGGTACTCGTCTGCCTTGGACCCGCCGAACGTGTCGGAGACGAGCCTTGCCCGGGTGCGCCAGATGGCGGTGGCGCAGGGCATCGACGGGGCGAAGGTGCTCAAGGCCAGTTCTGCCCTCCCTGAAGGCCAAGGGAGCACCTTCTATCCACTCTTCGTGAGTGCCATTGTCGCTGGTCTGGTGCCTCCCTTTTCTGAGTTCTTCTTCTCTGTCCTCCGCCACTATAACCTTCAAGCTCTGCACCTCCATCCCAACTCCGTCCTTCTTCTGGCAATCTTCGCCTATTATTGTGAGGCTCACGTAAGGGTGAAGCCCTCAGTGGCCTTGCTGCGCCACTACTTCTCCCTCCGGACCTCTCGTGGTTCCGTCTCTGCGTGTGCGAGCTTCGTCGCATACGGCAGCTCCATCGCCATTTCGAATCCTGGGAAAAGGATCAAGGGCTTCAGGAGCAAGTGGGTCTTGGTGGATGCTGGGCGCATCCATCCTCGGCTGATCCTACCCTCGGGGCACCCCGTGAGCTCCGACGACTGGTCCCGAGTGGAGCTTGTGGATCCTCATGCGAAGCCGGTGTTGGAGAAGATGGACGCGGATCTGAGGCCGGCCAGCATGGCGGCGGCGAGGCTGACTCGTGCATCGCTGCCGAGGGAGTTCTTGGAGCACCAGTTGGCTCCGCTCCGCCAATACTCGCTTCCGATGTGGAGGCCTCACCCGAGCCCCGTAGTCTTGGCCGATGAGGATCTGGCTGCGGTTCTCCAGTCTTTGGTTGGGGGCGACGTGGCGAGATTGGAGGGCGCTCCTACGCCCCTGTTCCTCCGCGAGGACTGGGAGCAAGTGGTGGGGCCCATGCCCGCCTTCAATGGGGACGGGCCCGACCCCACGGAGGCTCCCGAGGACCTAGTGGACGTGTCCTCCGGCGACTCAAGCGAAGAGAAGGAAGAAGGGGAGCGGGAAGAGGGGGCTGACTCCGAGGCAGAGTCAAGGGCTGCCCCCCCTCTGGCGCAGGTCCCGCGCCCTCCGCCTCTCTCTGAGCGATGACGATGAGGATGATGACGAGCAGGGCGGCGGGAGCCTGCCCCCGATCTCGAAGAAGGACCGGACCGGGCTGATCTCCCGCGGGTCTGCCCTAGCCCCGAAGCGATCCGCAGGCGCGTCTCCTGCTCCGGGCTCCTTGAGGCTGACCCTTGCAGCCGGCTCTCGGGCTTCAAGTACGGCCGGAGGCTGCTCGAGCCCGCAAGCGATGACCTATAAGTGCTTGATTCCTGTCTTGTTTATTGTTTTGTTGCTGAGGCTTGACGCTCATATCTCCCGGCTAGGCTGGCGCCCTCTGCAAAGAAGCCAAAGGGGGCTCCTGAGGTTCCATCCGTGGCAGCGCCTCTGCCCGCGAAAGAAGATGAGCGTGACACACGGGCCTCTCCTGCCCGGGCGCCCTCGCAAGGCCTGGCTGAGCCGGTTGGGGCGAGCTCGGCCCCCATGGCCCAAGCGACTCCCAAGGTGCCCCTGCCTGATGCCGCCATCACAGCTGTTGGGGCGCAGCAGGCTCTGCCTCAGGATACTGTGGTCACGCTGCCGTCTTCTCCTCCTACTCCTCCAACTGCTGCTTCTCCGACCACTGTTCTGGATCGCGCTGTTGCCGAACTGGACCGCCTGCGGCAGGATCTTCTGAGCGCCGACCCTCGTTTAGTGGCCGGGCGCCTGGAGCTAGCTTCTGGCTAGATTCGCTCCGATGCTTCAATTCGGGCGGCGCTGGTCCAGGCTGCGACGGCCTGCAACGAGGAGAAGCAAGCCGTCCTTGGGGCGAAGGCTACCCGCGACGCTGCCTTGCGGGAGGTGGCTAATGTCCGAGGTCGCTGCGAGGCGCTGGAGAGCGAGCTGAAGGTCCTGCAGGACCGGCTCGCCGAGGAGACCCGCCTTTGTCAAGGGCAGGAGGAAGGCATGAAGGCTCGCGAGGCGGCCGTCAAGGACCGGGACGCCAAGCTCAAGAAGTGACGTGATCGCCTAGGCGCGCCGGAGCAAGAGCTGGAGGCGAGGAAGGTTGAGCTGGACGGCAAGGCACGGGTTCTTGCCGAGGATCGCGTGGCCTTTGCAGAGATGGAGGATAAGGCTCGCGCGTCACTGAAGACGCTTTATGAGAGCGGTCTGGAGAGCGCGCTGGCCGGCGAGGAGGACGGCCCCACCGAGCTGCTTCCCTTCCTGGTTCATGCTCTTGAAGATGTCACCCTTGGCCTTGGCCCTACGGCTGAGGCCGAGGCACGCGTCTTGTCTTCCGCAGCACTGACACAGGTCTTCACCCACATCTATCTTCGCGACCCCAATGTCGACCTCGACAGCCTGCTCGAGCCAGCAAGTGGCGAGCACGCCGCTGCCGCTGCAGAGGCCGTGAAGGGTCGTGCGGAGGCTCTGTTGGGGAAGTTCCGGGCCTTCAGCACCAGGCCGAAGCGGAGCGCTGCCAGCCCTGCAGGTCCACAAGGCGAACCCGCTCCGTGCATCTCCACCGCCGGCAAGTGACTCCTCATGGCTCCCGTCCTGCTTTTAATTCCTGCACATGTACCATGCCTCGGGGAGGCGTTAAAACTTGCATTTGGTGTTGTGATAACAGTATGGACTGTAATATTTGCTTTTGAATTCCTTGAAATTTGCGCTATTTCCTTCCTACTTGCTTATGTCCTACGCCGGCAGAGCCCGGCCCCGCGCATACCTCAGCCGCCGTTAGCCCCGACCGGAAACCAGGACGGGACCAAGGAGTGAGGGGCTACGTGACAAGTTAGGCTCCTGAGTCGCGATGCTCAGGAGTCCCCCTTGGCGCTCGAACAACAAGTAGGGGGTGAGATGTGGGGGTGACTCCTTTGGGAGGTGAGATGCGGGTGGAACTACCGTGCTATGTCTGCAGAGCCCGGCCCCGCGCATACCTCAACCGCCGTTAGCCTTTCGGAACTAAGGAGTGAGGGGCTACGTGACCAGTTAGGCTCCTAAGTCGCGATGCTCAGGAGTCCCCCTTGACGCTCAAACGGCCTTAATACCTTGGCTCCGCTCGGGGAGGGACGTGCGACGAACCAGGCCCGGGGGGCCTGGCTGGGTGGCGTGCGTTTCGGCGTGACCCAGGCGGAGCCCCCGTGCCCAGCCCCCTCGCATGGCACTCTCGAGGGGAGGCGTTGCGATGAGGCTAGACACTGAGCTCTGGGCTCCCTGAGGTTGATGCAGGCCGGGGGCCACCCTTAGTTGTTTATCACCAGCGCGGAGCATAGCGCTTCCGTATGTGTACGGGCATAGCTGCTCCTCGGCAGTGCCGTCAGCCAGCACGGAGCATGGTGCTTCCGCTGGTGCGTGGGAGGGGGCTCCCCTCCGGGAGGAGCCCCCGGGGCGTATACAGCCCCGCCCTGACGCGTGGCCGGCACGGTAGGGCTTGACGAGGTGTATCTGGGCACCCGTGAGCCAGCGCGGGACTCACGGGGCCCTACCTCAAGGTGGGTTGCACCTGGCTCTGGGCCTTATCTTGGAGTGTGTTCCTGCAAATTTGGCTAGATGCCGGTGCTCTACGTCCTCGGGTCTCGGCTCTCGGGCTGGTCTCAGCCGTCGCTGGTATGCCAGGTCGAGATGCCGTGGACAAGACCAGAGGGTGAGGGCCGGTGGTAGGAGTCCTAAGTCGCGATGCTCAGGCACCCCCCCTTTAACGCGCAAGCTGGGTTAGATGTCGAAACTCTACGTCCTCGGGTCCCGGCTCTCGGGCTGGTCTCAGCCGTCGCTGGTATGCCAGGTCGCGATGCCGTGTACAAGACCAGAGGGTGAGGGCCGGAGAGCCGGTGGGAGCCCTGAGTCGCGATGCTCAGGCACCCCCCTTTAACGCGCAAGCTTGGTTAGATGTCAAAACTCTATGTCCTCGGGTCCCGGCTCTCGAGCTGGTCTCAGCCGTCGCTAGTATGCCAGGTCGTGATGCCGTGGACAAGACCAGAGGGTGAGGGCCGGAGAGCCGTTAGGAGCCCTGAGTCGTGATGCTCAGGCACCCCCCCTTTAACGCGCAAGCTTTCGACATCTAAGAAGAAAAGGTACCATGAACAGGCACCAAATAACAAGCATGATGGGTCGAAAGCATGGCCCTAAGATAAATGCAGAAGGGGTACATGCCACTGGGTCTGACCCGAGCGGCTTGGGGATAATGCAGCCCGAGGGGCGCCCCCAGCAGAGTGAGCTAAGAACATGAAATAAAAGGGATACACGCCGCAGGGACGGACCCACGCGGCCTGGGAACAATGCGGCCCTGAGGGCGCTCCCAGCTGGAAATGAAACTTGAAAGATGTCACGTGATGATGCTGAAGACGAAGGGGTGTTGATGTAGCAGACTCGGTGGGCTGCAGGAGCCGATCCTCACGAGCCCCCAGGCCCTGGGGCCTCGGGAGGCTCCGGAGGCGCTGGTGGCTCCTCGCGGACCATCTCCATCTCCACCAGGGCTGCGGCGCGCCTAACCTCTCGAGCCCCCAGGATGGCCCTCATGAGGCGCTGGTACGCGGCAGCCGCGTTCGGCAAGCCATAAGGCATGCGAACGTAGCTGTGGGGCGGACCCTCGCAGCGTCCCACTTGCGAAGGCCAGAGGCGCTCCTGAGACGCGGCTCGGTTGAGCCATGGTATGTCGATGCAGACGCGCAGCCCACCATCCTCGCCTGGGTGGGGGGCCACAGCGGGTAAGCGGCGGCCGCCTCTCATGACTCTTGACTCCTGTAGTTCCTGAATGGTCTTGCTGACGAACTCCTGAGGGTTTGGCCCTCCTTGCGTTGCTCCTTCTTGAGGGAAACGTGCCTCGAAACACGCCTCCACGTGATGCCCAAGCACCCCCCTCGTGACCTTGGCGAGGTCGGCGGCCCTCCAGGGGAGAGCCCCCGAGCCTTGCCTGAGGGGGGCGTCGGGCACGCCTCCCTATGCGATAGAAGGTGGCTCCCCCTGAGCAGGCGCGGGCCCTGAGGGGCCTGCCTCCTGAGGGGCCGGGCCGGACGATGTCTTCTTCTTCTTGGGGGCGGCCTCGGGAAGCCTCCTGCTTCCGCGGTCCGGGTCTTCCAGTGACGCGGCCTGAAAGGCTCGCTCCAGGGACCACACTGCGTCTCTGTGTCAATATGAACTTTTATTTTGAATCATTTGGATCTGAACATTCATGCCACAATAAAGAAAATTACATTGAGAATTATGCTAGGTAGCATTCCACATCAAAAATTCTGTTCTTATCATTTACCTACTTGAGGACGAGCAGGAATTAAGCTTGGGGATGCTTGATATGTCTCCAACGTATCTATAATTTTTTATTGTTCCATGCTATTATATTACCCCTTTTGGATGTTTATGGGCTTTATTTTACACATTTATATCATTTTTGGGACTAACCTACTAACCAGAGGCCCAACCCGTATTGCTGTTTTTTTTGCCTATTTCAGTATTTTGAAGAAAAGGAATATCAAACGGAGTCCAAACGGAATAAAACCTTCGGGAGCGTGATTTTTGGAACGAACATGATCCAGAGGACTTGGAGTGCAAGCCAAGAAGCAGCCGAGGTGTCCACGAGGGTGGAGGGTGCGCCCACCCCTACAGGGCGCGCCCCCCTGTCTCGTGGGCCCCTCGGGCGGCCATCGACCTACTTCTTCCTCCTATATATACCCATGTACCCCGAAAACATCCAGGGAGCCAACGAAAAACAATTTCCACCCTTGTAACCTTCTATATCTGTGAGATCCCATCTTGGAGCCTTCGTCGGTGCTCCGCCAGAGGGGGAATCGACCACGGAGGGCTTCTACATCAACACCATAGCCCTTCCGATGAGTTGTGAGTAGTTTACCACATACATTCGGGTCCATAGTTATTAGCTAGATGGCTTCTTCTCTCTTTTTGGATCTCAATACCATGTTCTCCCCCTCTCTTGTGGAGATCTATTCGATGCAACTCTTTTTGCGGTGTGTTTGTCGAGATCAGATGAATTGTGGGTTTATGATCAAGTTTATCTATGAGAAATATTTGAATCTCCTCTAAATTCTTTTATGTATGATTGAGTTATCTTTGCAAGTCTATTCGAATTATCAGTTTGGTTTGGCCTACTACATTGATCTTTCTTGCCATGGGAGAAGTGCTTAGCTTTGGGTTCAATCTTGCAGTGTCCTTACCCAGTGACAGCAGGGGTTGCAAGGCACATATTGTATTGTTTCCATCGAGGATAAAAAGGTGGGGTTTATATCATATTGCATGAATTTATCCCTCTACATCATGTCATCTTTCTTAATGCGTTACTCTGTTCTGATGAACATAATACTCTAGATGCATGCTGGATAGCGGTCGATGTGTGGAGTAATAATAGTAGATACAGGCAGGAATCGGTCTACTTGTCACGGACGTGATGCCTATATACATGATCATGCCTAGATAATCTCATAATTATTCACTTTTCTATCAATTGCTCGACAGTAATTTGTTCACCCACCGTAATACTTATGCTATCTTGAGAGAAGCCACTAGTGAAACCTATGGCTCCCGGGTCTATCTTTTATCATATAAGCTTTCAATCTACTTTTATTTGCATCTTTACTTTTCCAATCTATATTATAAAATACCAAAAATATATTTATCTTATCACACTATCTCTATCAGATCTCACTTTCGCAAGTGGTCGTGAAGGGATTGACAACCCCTTTATTGCGTTGGTCGCGAGTTCTTTGTTTGTTTGTGTAGGTGTGTGGGACTTTTGAGGAGCCTCCTACTGGATTGATACCTTGGTTCTCAAAAACTGAGGGAAATACTTACGCTACTATTGCTGCATCACCCTTTCCTCTTCAAGGAAAACAACGCAAGCTCAAGACGTAGCAAAATGCTACATAACATATTCATCATATATTCTTTTCTTTGTAGCACGGATATTTGGACTTGAATGATTCAAAAAATACTCTATAAGTTGACATGAAGACATCAATACTCAAGCATACTAACAAGCAACCATGTCTTTCAAAATATCAACGCTAAAGAAAGTTATCCCTAACCCATTATGCTCAATCATTGATCCATTCATGAAAACACACTCAACATTAGCTATATCCAATGCAAAAGTATGACAATAGTGCTCTCTTGTTGGTGCTTTATAAGAGAAGATGGAGTCTCAAATTATTTTTTTTGCATAAAAGTAAATAGATAGGCCCTTCGAAGAGGGAAGCAGAGATTTGCAGAGGTGTGAGAGCTCACGGCTTCAATTAGGGATAAAAATATTTTTTGAGAGGCATGCTTTTCCTGTCAACAAAAATGACCGAGAATTCCCAATCTTCCATGCTAGACAAATTATAGGCGATTCCCAAATAGAAAATAAAGTTTATTTCCTTTCCACCATTCTTTCACAATCCATGGCTAGCTGTATCCACGGGTGCCTTCCATACCGACACTTTCCAAAATTATTTTTTTCATTTTGGGACTGGGCATCCTATTACCTGCCACACTCTCGTGCAATGACAAGTGAATAAACACTCATCATGATAATAAAATACCTAGCATGGAAAAATATTGGCCACCCCCTGCCGCTTCATGAGCGGTACGGGCACACAAAACAGAAATTCATTTTGAAAATTATAGTTGGCACATGCAAATTTACTTGGAATGGCATGGAAATACCACATATATGTAGGTATGGTGGACTCATATGGCACAACTTTAGGGTTTAGGAGTTGGATGCACAAGTAGCATTCCCGCTTAGTACAAATGAAGGCTAGCAAATAGATTGAGAAACGATCGACCAAAAAGCAAAAACAGTTATAAGCATGCATTGAACATAACTAACATTGAATAATGCACCATAAGTAGGATATAACTTCGTTGCCTAACTATCGACTTTATGTGCATGCATAGGGAATCACAAACCTTAACACCAATATTCTTACTAAAGCATAATTACCCACCAACATGGCTCACATATTATTGTTTCCATATCGCAGAACTATTGCAAGGAATCAAGTTTATCATATCCAATGAACTATTTGAAAGTTTTTATTATATACCGACGCCAATAAATCCTATAAATATAGAAACCCCCAGAAATAACACTAGATCGGAAGTTCCACCGCCGCAAGCCTGTGTAGCCACGAAAAAACAATCTGGACCCTGTTCTGGCACACTGACGGAGGGGGAAATCATTACCGGAGGCCATCTTCATCATCCCGGTGGCCACCATGGTGAGGAGGGAGTAGTTCACACTCGGAGCTGGGGGTTTGTATTCGTAGCTATGTGTTTGATCTCTCTCTCTCTCTCTCTTTCTTGTATTCTTGATTTGGCATGATCTTGATGTACCGTGAGCTTTGTTAATATAGTTGGATCATATGGTGTTTTCCCCTCTCGTTCTTGTTGCGATGAATTGAGTTTTACCTTTGAGGTTTCACTTTTATCGGATTGAATACTTTATCGAATTCGAGAACACTTGATGCATGTATTGCATATGAATACCCGTGGTGACAATGGGGTATTATATTGATTCACTTCATGTATGTTTTGGCACTCAACTCACGGATTTTCGAGGTGACTGATGTCTACTACGCAACATTCTTCTTGTACACTCTTGTTGGGCCTCCAAGCACAGAGTCTTGTAGGACAGTAGCAATTTTCCCTCAAGTGGATGACCTAAGATTTATCAGTCTATGGGAGGCATAGGATAAAGATGGTCTCTTTCAAACAACCCTGCAACCAAATACAAGAAATCTCTTCTGTCCCCAACACACCCAATACAATGGAAAATTGTATAGGTGCACTAGTTCGGTGAAGAGATGGTGATGCAAGTGTAGTATGGATAGTAGATGTAGGTTTTTGTAATCTAAAAAATATAAAACAGGAAGGTAACTAGTAACAAAAGTGAGCAAAACGGTATTACAATGCTTGAAAACAAGGCTTAGGATTCATACTTTCACTAGTGCAAAGTCTCTCAACAATGATAACATAATTAAATCGTATGGCAATCCCTCTACGTGCGACAAATAGTCACTCCAAAGTTCCGATCGCGGAGAACCTAAGATGAAATTGCTTGCAGGGTATGAATCCACCTCAAAGTTAATCTTTTGAGCTATTCCTATAAGTGTCACAAATAGCCCTAGAGTTTGTACTAAAATAACACCATATGATACACATCAACCAACCCTAATGGCACCTAGATACTCCAATGTCACCACAAGTATCTGTGGGTCAATTATACAATATGCATCAAACAACTTCAGATTCATAATATTCAATCCAACACAAAGAACCTCAAAGAGTGCCCCAAGATTTCTACCGGAGAAACAAGGATAAAACATGCATCACCCCCCTATGCATAGATTACCCCAATGTCACCTTGGGAATCCGCGAGTTTAGTGCCAAAAGAAACATCAAGTGAATCAATAGAACATCCCATTGTCACCACGGATATCCCATCGCAAGACATACCTCAAGTGTTCTCAAATCCAACAAAGTATTCTGTCTGATAATAGTGAAACCTCAAAGGTAATAAAAACTCAATTCATCACAAGAAGATAGATAGAGAGAAACACCATACGATCCAACTATATTAACAAAGATCACGATACATCAAGATCGTGCCAAATAAAGAACGTGCAAGAGAGGGATCTGCTACCTCTTGAGCTTGTGTTGGTTTTCCCTTGAAGAGGAAAGGGTGATACAGCAAAGTAGCATAAGTATTTCCCTCAGTTTTGAGAACCAAGGTATCAATCCAGTAGTACACAACGCACAAGTCACCGAATACCTGCACAAACAATCAACAACTTGCAACCAACGTGATAAAGGGGTTGTCAATCCCTTCACGGTCACTTGCAAAAGTGAGATCTGATAGAGATAGATAAATGGTAAAGTAAATATTTTTGGTATTTTTGGTTTATAGATCGGAAAGTAAAAGATTGCAAAATAGTAGATCAGAAACTAGTAACATGTAAAATAGATTTATAATATGGAAAAGAGACCCCGGGGGCATAGGTTTCACTAGTGGCTTCTCTCAAGATAGCATATATTACGGTGGGTGAACAAATTACTGTCGACAAATTGATTGAAAAACGCATAGTTATGAAGACATCTAAGGCAATGATCATGAACATAGGCATCACGTCCGCGTCAAGTAGACCGACTCATGCCTGCATCTACTACTGTTACTTCACACATCGACCACTATCCAGCATGCATCTAGAGTATGAAGTTCATAAAGAATGGAGTAATGCATTAAGCATTAAGCAAGATGACATGATGTAGAGGAATTAACTCAAGCAATATGATGAGAACCCCATCTTGTTATCCTCGATGGCAACAATACAATATGTGCCTTGCTGCCCCTACTATCACTGGGAAAGGACACTACAAGATTGAACCCAAATCTAAGCACTTCTCCCATTGCAAGAAAGATCAATCTAGTAGGCCAAACTAAACCGATAATTCGAAGAGAATTGCAAAGATATCAAATCATGCATATAATAATTCAGAGAAGAACCAAATAATATTCATAGATAATATTGATCATAAATCCACAATCCATCAGATCTCGGCAAAACACCGCAAAAGAATATTACATCGAATAGATCTCCAAGAACATCAAGGAGTACTTGGTATTGAGAATCAAAGAGAGAGAAGAAGCCATCTAGCTAATAATTATGGATCCGAAGGTCTGTGGTAAACTACTCATGCTTCATCGGAGAGGTAATGGTGTTGATGTAGAAGCCCTCCATGATCGAATCCCCCTCTGGCAGGACGCTGGAAAAGGTCCCTAGGATCTCACGGGTACAGAAGATTGCAGCAGTGGAAAAGTGGTTTCGTGGCTCTCCTGGATGTTTTTAGGGTATAAGAGTATATATAGGCGAAGGAACTAGGTCCGTGGAGCTACGAGGGGCCCATGAGGGCGGGGGACGCACCCTACCCCCCTAGGCACGCCCTCCTGCCTCATGGCCACCTTGTTGCCTCTCCGACTTCATCTCCAAGTCTTCTGGTTTGCTTTCGGTCCAAGAAAGATCATCGTGAAGGTTTCATTCCGTTTGGTATTCCTTTTCTGCAAAACTCTAAAATAGGCAAAAAAAACAGAAACTGACACTGGCCCCTCAGTTAATAGGTTAGTCCCAAATGTAATATAAAAGAGAATATATTAGCCCATTAAACAACCAAAACAGATAATATAATAGCATGGCACAATAAAATATTATAGTTACGTTGAAGACGTATCACGCACAAACACATAGCTACTGGTACATACCTTAGCCCCGAGGGTGAACTACTCCCTCCTCGTCATAGAGACCGTCGGGATGATGAAGAGGGCATCCGGTGATGATTTCCCCCTCCGGCGGGGTGCCAGAACGGGTCCCGATTGAGTTTTTGTGGATAAAGAGGCCTGCGATGGCGGAACTTCTCATCTAGGGTTCTTTTTGGAGGTTACTGTATATATAGGGGCACTTTGCATTGGAATCAAGTCAGGAGGAGTGCTCGAGGGCCTCGCAAGCTCGGGAGGTGTGCCCTAGAGGAGTGGGCGCGCCCCCCAGGCTTGTGGCCTCCTTGGTCACCTACTGGTCCAGCTTCGGTGCTCCGTGGGTCTCTTCTGGTCCATAAACGATCACCATAAATTTCCAGCCCATTCCGAGAACTTTTATTTCTGCACACAAAAACGACATCACGGTAGTTGTGCTGAAAACAGCGTCAGCCCAGGTTAGTTCTAATCAAATCATACCAAAACCATAAAAAGTTGTTGTAAACATGTCATGAATACTTCATAAATTATAGATACGTTGGAGATGTATCAGTGACATTGGGGGTAATCTATGCATTAGGGTTGATGCACGTTGTCGTCCTACTTTCTCTGGTAGAAATCTTGGGACACTCTTTGAAGTTTTTTGTGTTGGATTGAATATTATGAATCTGAAGTTCTTTGATGCGTATCATATAATTGACTCACGGATACTTGTGGTGACATTGGAGTATCTAGGTGACATTAGAGTTGGTTGATGCGTATCATATGGTGTATTTTAGTACAAACTCTTGGTCTGTTTGTAACACTTATAGGAATAGCTCGATAGATCGATCCAAAAGGATAACTTTGAGGTGGTTTCGTACCCTACAAACAATTTCTTCTTATGTTCTCCACTAGATAAGAACTTTGGAGTGATTTTTTATCGCACGTAGAGAGATTGCCATATGAACTAACTATGTTAGCATTGCTGAGAGATTGCACTAGTGAAAGTATGAACTCTAGGCCTTATTTTTCAAGCATTGCAATACCGTTTGTTCTTGCTTTTGTTACTTGCCACCTTTGCAGTTTTTTATTGTTCCAATTACAAAAATCAATATCTACTATCATTACTACACTTGTATCACCATCTCTTCGTCGAACTAGTGCACCTATACAATTTACCATTGTATTTGGTGTGTTGGGGACACAAGAGACTTTTTGTTATTTTGTTGCAGGGTTGTTTGAGAGAGACCATCTTAATTCTATGCCTCCCACAGATTGATAAACCTTGGGTCATCCAGTTGAGGGAAATTTGCTACTGTCCTACAAAACTCTGCGCTTGGAGGCCCAACACGAGTCTACAAGAACAAGTTGTGTAGTAGACATCAAGCTCTTTTCAGGCGCCGTTGTCGGGGAGGTGAGTGCTTAGAGGTATATTTTTAGATCTTGCAATTGAATCTTTTAGTTTCTTGTTTTATCACTCGTTTGTTTTACAAAAGAAAACTATAAAAGATGGAATTGGGGTTGCCTCATATTATTCATCTTTATCATGTCTTTCTCAAAATGATGGATCTAAAAATTGTGCTCAATTGATAGAAGAAGAATTCAAGAAAATGTTTGGCATAAAATCTTTGAATGATGAGCATGATTGCAATGTTGCTAGTGTTAGTTCTTTGAATATCCATGATGCTAGTGATATGCAAAGCCATAAGCTTGGGGATGCTATGTTTGATGAAGATGATATTTTTGTCCCCCAAGTTTTGATGAGAAAAATTATTATGATGATTGCATGCCTCCTATTTATGATGATTATATTGATGAAAGTGCATTTATAGATGTCATGACTTTATTTAATAACAATTCCACTATCTTGGAAGAGGTTTCAATCTATTTTGACAATGAAGTTGCTATGTATGATGATTATTGTGATGACATGTATGCTGTAAAGAATAATGATAACCATAGAACTTGTCATCATAATTTCAAATCTCAATATTATTATGCCAATCAAGTATCACATGATAGTTATTTTGTTGAGTTTGCTCCCACTATTATGAATGAGAAGGAATTTGTTTATGTGGAGAGTAATAAAATTTCTATGCTTGTGGATCATGAAAAGAATATGTTATGTGATAGCTATATTGTTGAATTCATTCATGATGCTACTGAAAATTATTATGAGAGGAACATATGCTTTTACATATCTCAATAACATCAAGTTTCCTCTCTTTATGTTCAAAGTTTTGAAGTATTACTTGGTTTGCCTTTTTATGGTAGTTGATTCTTGTTCCCATAAATTATTTTCTTAAAAAATCCCTCTGCATAGGAAGTGGGTGAGGCTTAAATGTGCTTGCCATGTGATTCATGATGCTCTCTTTATATTTCAATTCTTATCTTTTATACGAGCATCATTGAAATCATCATGCCTAGCTAAAAAGGCATTAAAGAAAAACGTTTGTTGGGAGACAACCCAACATGATTAAGATACTATAGTAATCATGTTTTATAGCTTTTGTTTCAATTAAGTGCCAAGTAAAGCCTTTGGGATAGTGTGGATGATACTTGATTTAATTTTGTGCAAAAAACAGAAACTTTTGCGCCAAGTTTTGGAATTTTGTAAATTCACAGAAATGTGCCCTTGCTCTGAGTTTTTTACAGATGATTTATATATAAATTCCCCACGTTTTCCTAATTTTTCAGAATTTTTAGAGTTACGGAAGTATGGTCATTGTTCAGATCATTACAGGCTGTTCTGTTTTTGACATATTCTGTTTTAGTGCATAGTTTGCTTGTTTTCTAGTTTCTATGGCTTATATTGGTCAATATAAATTGTGGAAATTATAAGGTACAGTAGGAATTATGTGGAAACAATTATGGATCTTGTCTTTGACAGTACCAAGTGAATGATTTGCTCTTTATCATACTAACCTATCTCACGAAGTTCCGTTAAGTTTTCTATGATTGAAGTTTTCACGTTTTGGGTGAGATATTGATATGAAGAGAATAAGAAGTTGCAAGAACCTAATATTGGGGATTCCCAAGGCACCCCATGGTAATATTCAACGAATACCCAAGCAACTAAGATTGGGGATGCCCCGGAAGGCATCCCCTCTTTCGTCTTCAACATTATCAGTAACCTCACTTGGAGCTATATTTTTATTCATCACATGATATGTGTTTTGCTTGGAGCGTCATTTTATTTTGTTAGGATTTGCTTGTTGTTACTTATAATATTGTTTTATATCTTTTACTTCAATAAAAATGTGAAGTATAGCCTTTACCATGCTTATTTTGCAAGTCTACATGTTGTTGTTTGAAAAAAAATCTATCATTGTCTGAATTCTTCAGAAAAGTCAAAACATGATAGAATATTTAAATTTTTACATGATAAGCTACAACTAATTTTCTATAGTGTGGTAACTTTTTAGAACTTTTGGAGTTAAAGAAGTATGAATGCTCTTGCATCCTTTACAGACTATCCTATTTTGACAAATTGTTGTTATGTTTGCATATGTTTGCTTGTTTAATGATTCTATTTGAGGATAGGAGTATTAAATGTGCAGAGGCATTTAGTATGTAATGTTACATTATAATTTTAGTGATTTGATATAGTAGAGAATGATAAGGTTATTTCATTGATTTATACTAACTTATCTCACCAGTTCTTGTTGAGTTTGGTGTGGATGAAGTTTTCAAGATTTAGGGAAACCGTGATATAAAAGGAATTAAGGAGAGACAAAAGCTCAAGCTTGGGGATTCCCAAGGCATCCTAAGATAATATTTCAAGCTGTCTCAAGCATCCTAGCTTGGGGATGCCCCGATAGGCATCCCACCTGTCTTCATCAACAATTATCGGTTAGTATCGGTTGAGCCTAAATTTTTGCTTCTTCACATGATGTGCGTTATTCATGGAATGTCATTTTTTTGTTTGTTTGCTATTTTAATGAAATACGTAGATCTGAAAGTCTTTTTTAATGAGAGGGAGTCCTCAAATAGCTACATTTTCGAACTACTCGCTTGATCTTCACTTATATCTTTTTGGAGTAGTTTGTCATTTACTCTTGTGCTTCACTTATATCCTATGAGTAAATTGTCGAATGAATTGAATATCATGAAGTTGAAATTATATGTTCATATCATACCCAGTGTAGCTTCACATTGGGTTAGAAAGTGAAATGTATTGAAGCTTGACAATCACAACATTGGTCATACAAGCAATTCACGAATGATTAGTATAAGGAAGAGGACTTTCACATACAAATATATTATCTTGGACATCTTTTATTATTGTGAATACCCATTAATTATTTTCAAACTTGAGCAAATTGTTTGAAGTTGGACAAGGAAGACAACGTAATGATTGTGTGTATTTGCATAGAAGTTATATTGCTATGGATCCTCCAACATGTGGTGTTTGCTTAGGATCTTTTGCTAGCCAAAAATACGTACTAAGTTGAGATAATACTTGTGCATCCAAAAACCCTTAAACCCAGTTTCTTGCCATGAGTGTCCATCACATCTACCTATGGATTGAATAAGATCCTTCAAGTAAGTTGTAATCGGTGCAAAAAGCAACAAAAATTGCTCCTAAAATATAAGTGATCTTTTATTGCAAGGGAAAATAAGCGTTGTACGAACTTGTGATGGCAAAGAAATAAAAGCAAAGGACTACATAATAAAGGTTGCTATCATAAGGGGCAATATAATGTGATGTTCCTTTGAATTAAGAGCTTGTGCATCCAAAAATAAAAAGCGCATGACAACCTCTGCTTCCCTCAGTGAAGGGCGTATCTTTTACTTTTCAGTATTTACTTTTATGTAAGAGTCAATATTATGCATTCTCATTTCAACCTCAATTATTCTCTAGTTGGCAAGCATCATGTGGCAGGGAAAGATCTAGGCACATATGGTCAGTCAAATATATTTGATCATGAATTGCTATTGTTGAAAAGTATCTATATGATAAATGAGTTGGTAGGCAAAACATTAAGCCCCTATCTTTATATGTGTTCGATGGATGCCATTTGTTCTAAAAATATGCTTTGAGTACTAGCAACCATAGAAGACTATATGATGATTGAGTATGTGGAGCTCTTACTTAGACTTTGTTGAATAAGTTGAATTGCAATTGTTTGGTGACTAAGGATATAGGTTGTTGTAGGATCGAAAGTATGTCTAGAAGGGGAGGGGTGATTAGACTACTTGACAAAATAAAAAATCTTGCCTTTTCTCAATTTTAAGTTTTGGCAGATTTTAGCAACTTAGCACTAGTCAAACAAACAACCGACAAATGCAATTCTAAGAGTATAGCAGCGGAATGTAAATCATTGCATATGAAGGTAAAGTTGAGGAGTTTGGAGGGAGCAAACGCAATATTGCACTACAAAAAAAGACACATCCGTGACATTTTGGGCCGAACGATTTTTTTCTATCACACCTATGACACTTCTATGACGATAATTGTGACAAACCCCAATCGATCGAGCCGGTTGAGTGTGGATGAACAAGACCCTGTGGAGGGATGGATGAACAAGACCCCGTGGAGGGATGGATGAACAGGACCCTGTGGAGGGAAGTTTGAACAGTAGCCGGTGGAGTGCTGGTTGAACAGTAGCCGGTGGAGGGCTGGATGAACAGTAGCCCGTGGAGGGGTGGTTGAATAGGACCCCGTGGAGAGGGTTGGTTGAACAGTAGCCGGTGGAGGAGCGCGCGGTGGAGGCTGGATGAACAGGAGACCGTGGATGAACAGTCATAGGTGGAGGCTGGAGGAGGTCGACGGTGGATGAACAGTAGCCTGTGGAGGCTGGAGGAGGTCAACGGTGGAGACGAATAGTATCCTGTGGGGTCCCGTTTTGCGGTACACCACACCCCTCCCGATGAATAGGACCCCTGTTTCGACCGTAGCGCTCCAACACAAGTCTATTTCCTCTGTTTTGCGGTACGCCATAACCCTCCCGATCAACAGGACCCGTTTCGATCGTAGGAGGTCCAACAGAAGTCCGTTTCCTCCGTTTTGCGGTACACCAGACCCCTCCCATGAACAGGATCCCTTTTCGACCGTGGTCGGTCGAACACAAGGCCGTTTTCTCCGTTCTGTGGTACGTCAGGCCTCGTTTTCATTGGCTGTTCCATCCAAGCCCTCCCGATGAACGCGGCGACGCATTCCGTTTTGATCCAGACGGTTGGCTCCCCAAGAACATGATGATGACGTAGTTTCTCCGTTCCAACCTAGCCATGTACACGACCCATGGCCGTACGTGTGCGCAAGTAGGAATTCAAGACCCCGCCCTTATGTACGTATGTGGCCGTATTTTCTTTCTTGCACCCTGGCCACTGTATATACGTGTACATGCTACGTGTGTGCCTCTACTATGACACGTGCACTCCTCTACTACGACACGTGCGCGCCTCTACATCGACTATGTACATGTTCGCGACCAGAATGACAATGCTACGTACGCTTCGACCAGGTGGGTCCTGACTGTCAACCACTTCCTTGCGTGCGAAGATGTAGCTGGTGGGTCCCAACAGTCAGGGAGCAAATCGTTTTTTTTTGCCCGGACGCACTTCCTTGCGTGCGAAGATGTAGCTGGTGGGTCCCAGCAGTCAGGGGGAAACGTTTTTATCGAAAAATACGATGGCCCGTCCGGTGGGTCCCTGTTGTCAGGTTGAAGAATAATTATTTTGCACGTAATAAGGAGGCACTTCCTTGCGGCTGCCGTGGACCCAGCTGTCAGCCTCTCCACGTACAGTACTCTTTCGATGGAAGTCGTTCCTTGACCACATTGACCACGCCGCTTCAAGAGCACCAGGGCGGTGGACAACGGCGAGGCCTAGGAAGGGGATGATGCGGAGCCGGGGAAGACGCGGCAGTAGATGCCAATGCGGAGAGGAGTACGAGGGTTCACTGGTTCGGCTGTGGTGTGAGGCTGCCGTCACTTCAGAATAACAGGGGGTGTGGGTGAGTAGAGGGATGCCCTAGCTAGCCGTGGGAGTAGTAGGGGGCGATGAGGCCTCCGCGACATCATAGCCGGCCACGGGAGGCAGGAGCACGTGGCACGACCGGTGCTGCTTTGGGCGGCTGGAGCAAGAAGACCAGAGATTGAAGAAGCACTATGGCCGTTGGATGGACATCGTATGGCCACTGGAGCTAGAATCGTTCATATTTACTAAGTTGACAAAGCCCTCCGTCCCCGTCAACTCAGTAGGCCCACAAGTCAGCCTCCCACTATGGTGGGTCCCAGCTAGCAGGGGGTATTTATTTTTTTGTGCGTAATAAGGAGGCACTTCCTTGTGTGTGAATATATAGCTGGTGGGTTCGACCTGTCAGCGGGGGGAACGTTTTTTTCGTGAAATACAGAGGCCCTTCCAGTGGGTCCCAGCTGTCAGGTGGAGGAATCATTATTTTGCGCGTAATAAGGAGGCATATCCTTGCGTGCGGCCGTGGACCCAGCTCACAGCCTCTCCATGCACAGTCTACTTCCGATGGATGTCGTTCGTTGACCACGTTGATCACTCTGCGCCAAGCGCATCCAAGGTGGTGGACGAGGGAGAGGCCCCGGATAACAACGAGCCGGAGATGGGAATACGCGGGAGTAGAGTCGCAGACGAAGAGGTGTACGAGGGTTAACTGGTTCTGGTGCGGTGTGGTTCGGCAGTCGGTGGAGAAAAACAAGAGGTGTGGAGGGATGGAGGGATGGCCTGGCCAACGGTGGGGTAGCGCTTCACAGCGAAGCGTGCTAAGAAGAGTTGCTAGCAGCAGGAGGCGGGAGCAGGTGGTCTCGGCGGCGCTGGAGGAAGAAGACGAGAGATTGAAGATGGACGCCGGTCGTTGGATGTAAATCCAACGGCTAACGATGTCAGAATCATTTGTTGACTAAGTTGATAACGACTTGCGTTGGCTTTGACCTATTGGCCCACATTTCAGACTCCAAAAATGTGGCACGTATTCAACCCATTTTTTCAGAATTTACAGTCTTTTTTTGCGTGGTAGAATTTACAGTCAATTTGATCTCTTTTTTATAGAATTACAGTCCATTAGCTGGGATGGGTTAACAAATAATGTAGCGTCCATGCAGCCCATTTAATTTTTTTCCTAAAAAATTACAGGCCATTTGCACTTTCTCGAAATACATGATTTTGCTGGGCTGATTCTAATTATAATGTTGGGTTGGGCGCAGCAATGTTATCAAAAAATAAACAAGGGCTAAGCATTTTGTTATCTCTCCCTTAATAATAAAGCACGGATTGAGTCTCCGGGTTCACCGTCACGGCGTTTTTATAAAAACGTCCCTTTGCTTTTCGAAAATAGAACCTGGAGCCCTTTCTTTTATAGCTGGCCAAACGGGCCAGCCCGGCCCGGCACGGCACGGCCCATACTAATCATGCCTGGCATGGCCCGGCCCGCCTAGGCACGATTATTATATGGGCCGTGCCTTGCCAGCCTGCGTGCTGCAGCCTGCAGCCCAGGCACGGCCCGTATGCTAATCGGGCCGGCCCACCGGCACGCCAGGCCCACTAATCTACCTCCTATTTTGCGCACTGGGCGTTTTTTAGCCTATTTTTACCTGTTGGCCCATATTAGGATACATAAAAAAAATAAAAAAGTTAATCGGGCCGTCCCGTGCCGGCCCGCGTGCTCGCCCTTCAGGCCCAGGCACGGCCTATGGCGTGCCACGTGCCGTGCCGTGCCAGGCCCATGCCGTGCCGGGCGTGCTACCAGGCCGGCCCAACTATCCCGGCCCATTTGGCCAGCTATACTTTCTTTAGTGAATCTAGGAAAATGCTTTGGTTTTACAAAAGAGACCCTACGTTTGTTCGATATTCAGTCCGCGGTCCCTGATTCATCTTATCCAAAACTCCTCCCTTTCTAGCAACGGCAGCGACGTCGGAGCACGAGCACGTGAGGGGAGGCGCCTTCCTCCCTTTCCAGCGATGACAGCGATGGCGGAGCACGAGCAGGTGAGGTGCGGCGCCTTCGTCAGACAGCTAGCCGTGGCGGAGGAGAAGGCGGACGCCATGGGTGCGGCTACAGACGAGGTGGAGGAGAAGGCGGATGCCGTGGGCTTGCTGCACGGCTACAACCGAGGCGGAGGAGAAGGCGGACGCCTTGGGCGTTCATGGAGGATGGTACGCCGGCTGCCGGCGCCGGCCGCCAGTCCTCTCTGGCCTCCTCCCTGGTATCCTTCTCAACCTCTACCACTCCTATCGTGATTTGGATGGAAAATTGGAGGCCGGCCATGTCCTTGTCCAACACAAATTGATGTAGTGCCCGACCCAGATTTGATTGGCTGCTATAAGAAGCAAGGGTCCTCGGCCAGAATCTCCATCAGGTTTTGCCCTTCGACCATAATCTCCATCATCCTGTCGAAATTGCAATTTTTGAACAAACATCCAATGTCGCCGCCAAGTTCGCCAGACGAAAAAGTGCCGAGTTCACCGGAGGAACAAGCGTCGAGTTTGCTGGAGGAATAAGAACGCCCGACGAGTCCTGTGGTGGCTACACGAGAGGTATGTATCCCCTCGAAGCTACGCCATGGCATGGTAGAGCCTGAAGTTTGTCAAAACTTGACCTGACCGTCACCGACGCCACCTTGTTGCCGCTGTTGCTGGAGATGAGCTGAATAGCAAGCTTTGGTTGCCTCTTTGCTTCCACTTCACTGCTCTTCAACTATTTGTAATTGTAAAACACCTAATACGATTCTTCAACACTTGATACTGGTGGTCATGGTCTTAGTGGATTTTTGTTCATGTCTGACATATTGTACGATAAGAATTGTTTGTAATTCATGGACAGTAGGAGTTTTCTGCCTGGTAGTAATTACTGAAATAACAAATTTTTCAATGCTTTCTCTTCTTATATTTTTATGTTTAATTAATTATTTATTTGATCAGCAACCTACATGAAGTACTTTCCAAAGCAGCCATTTTTGAGTCTCTTATACCATTCTAGAGTCTCTTATACCATTAAAATACTTTCTATTCATAGATGATAAACTATGTTCCAGAGAAGCTACTACGAGCTTCTTGTATATTGTTGATTCAAAAGAGAACCACCTGGGTGCAGGTGATGTGGTTCTTGGAATGCTTCCTTTAGCATGGGAATTTATACGCCATGGAGTTAATATATAAGTTGAAATATAAAATTAAGAAGAAAAAGATAATTTTTGGTAGGTTGGCTCAAGATTGTAGTTTGAATTAAAAATAACGCATGTTTTGCTGTTTGAACTTATTGAGTCATGAGCTGGCAAAAAGCAATATATAGCATGCTCATAATAAATTTTATTACATTTCTGTTCTCTTCCATGGACAATTATAGATTTCATACTTGATTGAGAAATTACATTTTATTGGTGTCACCCAGAAGGTCCAGAACTGATAGAAGTATGACCTTTTACAGTTTGAGCAACCATGTGAAATAACCATTTAACGATTACTCTTTCTACTGCTACCAAGATGTTTAGCATAAGCTGGTAACATAATACTAGGTACTTCTGGTTATAAATTCATCGCAGGTTTTGAATGATGTTAAGGCTTGAGCATTGTTGTGAAATAACCATTCAATGGTTCATTTTTTTGCTGCTACTCAGGTTCTTAGCATAAACTGGATAATAAAATGCTGATTATGTAGGTAGTTCTGGATGCAAATTGGCTGCAGGCTTTGAGTGATGTTATGGCTAATGAACTTCCAGAAATTGTAGCTTAGTCTGCAAAGTAAAAGATTGAACGGAAAATTTATTGTAACTTCTGATTTATTGTTTGTTAGGTATCACAACAATATTGTATCCTTCGGAAAGATGCAGATGCAGGAAGATTTATAGTCAATGGTATGGCTAACATCGAAAGTGAGACACCAGCCCTAATGTTCGTTTCAAATGTAATGCTCTAATTTTGTGTCAAGTCCAAGCTTTCTCTCTCTTAAAACCTAGGAAGTGAAGCCCTATTCAATCCTCAACCTCTCTCGCTGCTGTGCCCAGCCTGCTGTTTTACACCAATTAAGAAGAGTTGGGGGCACTTGATGAGGAGGATGGCGACAAGGAGAAGTGAAGGATTTCACGAGGACAGAAACAACGAGATAGATAAAACATACTCCTCTGATGCATTGAATTTAGTCTGTCCGATGTGCCCCTGCGGGTCAATTTGGTTCCATGCCTCGGGTTCATGACATGAGCTCTCCATCCGGGGGTAAGTTGTGGGGGCACGCAAGCGCGCATGTGCTCAGGCATCTTGGTGTGTGGACACAGGCTGCTCTCTCTTTGCAGTTCAGAGTAAGAGCGATCATATATGGCTTGAGATATTGCATAGGAAAAGGATCTACCAAACCATCAATACAATACATGATCATATATGGCTTGAGCTTAACCACACACCTAATTGTTGTGTATGAAAGGACAATCCTGTCAAATACTCTTCTCTTTTGTTTGGGTTCTGGTGAGAATGTTCAAGTTACCTGGTTGTTATCTCAACAAGTCACATATTTGAAAGTTCAATACAGACTTGCACCTGAGTTTACATTCTATTCCAAATACACTATTTCCTATTTATTTGATTTAAGTGTAGGCAAGTGCTAAATTGAACCATGCTAATTCAATCCTGTTTGGGTATACACATAGCCGAAAATTTGAGTGATAAGAAATAACAACTAAACCTATTAAATTGTGTAGGGATGCATAAAATTGGTATATTGAAGACTCAAAATACTAAATGGTTATAAATGATATAGAAAAAGAACTGTTGTACCAAGTGCACATAAAGCTCATCACATTGGGATTAATCATGTTGCTCGTGAATACGTGAATAATGTGACCATATCGGCAATGGTGGTGAATAGGAAAACCAACAACCAGCATAGGTCATGCGGGGCGTGTGAAGTTTTTTTTCTCCCGTTGCAACGCACGGGCATTTTTTCTAGTAAATATATTTAAATAATAAGTGATTTATTGTTACATTGGTCCTTAAATCTTACCAAGCTTTTGTACACAATCACCATGATTCTCGTTGCCAAAAAAATCCAGGATTTTATTGTTAATAAATTATTTTTATAAGTCAATAAGATGTGGGATATTGTTTTCTTACATATGTAAGTATCTGTTAAATATATGATGACAATAACAATAATATATAGTAACATATAAAATAGTTTAAATA
Source organism: Triticum timopheevii (assembly GCA_963921465.1). Classification (NCBI taxonomy): domain Eukaryota; kingdom Viridiplantae; phylum Streptophyta; class Magnoliopsida; order Poales; family Poaceae; genus Triticum; species Triticum timopheevii. The sequence continues at coordinate 382,514,513 of OY997262.1, read as the reverse complement.
TATATAATATAGTTAGAAGGGAAACATAAGTTGGACCAGGCGTTCCTATTCTTATATAGAAAAATAGAACAGACCTCTGCGTTTTCTTCAAAAAAATACATAAATTGGGTTGCCGATGTTTCAGGGAAAATAAAACCTCGGATGGGAGGTCTATTGGCCGGTCGATACATGACGACCCTCAAGAAAATACAAACTGGCATGTCGTGGGCAGCGCATGTTAAAAAAGAAAGCCTAGACGGGGCAGCCCAAAACCCAGCTGATACTTCCTGCCCCAGTGATAACAAATGATACCTGTCAGCTCCCCTGCTTCGTTGTGAATTTATCTCCTATAGTAACTACGTTGAAGCACCTAAAAAATGTAACTATGTTGACAAACCCATGGGCCCCAACGTCAGTATAGCATGAGGAGGTAGTATTTTTTCGATGAGGCACTTGCTTGCGTACGGCCATAGACCTGGTGGGTCTCGACTCTCTGCCTCTCCACGTACGGTCCTCTCCAGATTCCTCTCGTTTGTTCAGCATGTTCACAACGGCAGATAGCAGCGTCGCGGCGAGCGCACAAAGGCGCAGGAGGAGATCCGAGCACCTGAGGAAGTGCCTTATTTGTAACAAAAGTACCGAACTAGCCCAGTGGCCAAGTGACACTACTCGACAGCTGTTCCGCCCGGGTTTGATACCACCTGATGTAGGGAAAATATCTCCAATTTTTTTGCCTCTGCCATTATTGACATGTGGGTCCCCATTGTCATCTACACACACCATGTCCAACACTTGCCAAAACTTCGTCCCTCGTTTTCTCTGTTTTTCGGAAACTTGACATTGTGTGGGTATTTGGAAAATAGCATATCTTTTTGACTGTGCATCATATGAAGATGTGCCACACATGAATGTTGATCAGCATGATGTTAACTGGCTGGTAGTTCCATTTTCAACCATGAATAAAACTTCCAACATGATGTTAACCCTATTTGAAAAGTCCATGTTAATATAAATGCTTTGCCTCTGAAAGTTGCAGTTTCTTATCTGAAATTGAACTTGCAGTTTCTTATCTGAAACTAAAACTTGCAATTTCTTCTCTAAGAATCACACTGTCTGCACTTTTATACTCCTATGAAACCACATTTTTAAGTGCTAAAAATAGATCTCTAGAACTCATAAAATACTTCATATGCTCAACACTGCAAATTTGAAATTCAAAAGACATTCATATCTAAAAGTACTCTCAAAATATACAACACAATTCACAACCTGCAAATACTGACAACCCTAAGCTCCTCCTGACAATTCACAACCTGCCTGACTATTGGGCTGGGGGCAGTCCCCTCCTATTCCTCGGCGACAGACAGCCGCCCTGTGAGATGTGAACGGCGAGGGAGAGGATGGCGGGGAAGTGTCATTGGGCCAACTAATTTTCTCCTCTTGCGGTTGGGTTTGGTTGACGAAGACTCCACCAGCTCGCTCTGGCATGACACCCTCACAAACGACACCCTGTAGATGCTCGATCCTTCAGTCTCTGGTGGATGCTCCATTTGGGATCGATACTCCCACCATCGCTCCCTCACGATCGGATTTGGTGAATCTGTTTGCTCCATGGCCGAGAGGAGCAGCTCTATGTACTCCCGCGTGACTCCCTCCGGGATATCGTCGCCTTTTTGCTCTGTTGCAGATATTTGGCCATGGATGTCGCCGTTGTCGCTAGTTGGTCCTTGTTGTCAAACCAAGACTGTATCTCCAACATCCTAGCTAGCTTCACAGGGGTGCTGCCTGCGATCCTCACATATCAGTTGTACTCCTCCATCGATCTACTTCTCTACAACACCTTCACTTGCCGGCGGTGGTTTTTGAATGGAAGAGGAGAGGAGCAGCGCTGGTTTTGGATTAGAACGGGAGAGGAGTGATGCTGGTTTTGGATTGGAACTGGAGAGTAGGGGTGGTGGTTTTGAAATGGAAGAGGAGAGGAGCATTGGATTTAGATTGGAACAGGAGAGGAGCGGTGGTTGCTTAAGAGGAGAAGAGCGGAAGAGCGGCGCTAGTCTTGGAAGTTTTCTTTGTTTTGATTATTTTGGGTCAAAGTTTGACCACGTACTGTATTTGACAAGCAAAATGTGAATGCATGTCACCAAAAATTGTATCGTTTGATTCGTAAATGAATGTACTTTCAAATTATATTATTTTTGAAACGTATAACATATATTTTATTTGTGAAAATCATGGTCAATTATGACCCAAAATAAAAGGGAGACTAGTTAATGTGGGGTCGCTTTCTTAATTTAAGGGTAAATTGATTTTGATTTTGATCCAGTCACAGCGTGCCGACCCTCTCGTCCAATCCTAAATCGCTGTCGCACGCTCCTCTCCCTCTTCTCCATTGCAAAACCACCTCTCTGCTCTCCATCATCTCCATTCCAAAACCACTGTCTCACCTCTCCCTCTTCTCCATTGCAAAACCACCCCCTCTCCTCTCCATCATCTCCATTCCAAAACCACCGTCTTGCCTCTCCCTCTTATCTATTGCAAGACCGCCATCTCTCCTCCCATCTGCCAAAGGTAGCACCGGACCACTCAGAAGGACTTCTATGGAGAGGATGCAACAGCGAATCAGGAAGATCGCCGGCAACAACCAGGCAAAGTTATCCAGGTTGAAGGAGATCCTTACTTGATTTGACAATGAGTGGGAGATTTTGAGGACGGTGAGGGCCATGTGGCAATGTATGCGAAAGAGCGAGATGGCGGAGATGAGGCCGATGATGTACTCCTCGGCGGCAATCACGTCGTAGTCCTTCGAGTTCATCGAGTATCTACTCTGGGCGATGGAGCAGACAGATTTGCCCAAGGCAAAAGACAGGCAGAGGTGGTGGGCGTATAGGTCGAAGGTTGAGCACCCAGAGGATAACGAATTGATCGAATACGGTGTGCCGTTTGTGAGGGTGCAGAGCCAACTGGAGCCACTGGAGTATTCGTTCTCCCACCACAAGAGGAGGCCGGATTGCGCAACATTGCTTCCCCGCTGTTCTCCACGGTTCCCTCGACGCTCGCCTCCTTTCAACGGCGGCGGTAGGGTTTAAGGTAAGCTTCGCACTAACCTAATCTTCTATCTGCTCATGCTTACAATCAGTGTGACAGCTAATGAAAATCATGCTTAAAATCAGTCTCCCAGTACTACGCCAATCACCCTAAAATAGCTCTGGACCTCTGGGTCAAAGTTGTGACACTGTAGAAATAAAGAAAAATAGATTGGTGCTTTTTTCAGAAAAGAGTACTCCCTAGAAAATTGCCAATATAAGCTACTAGTATTTGGTTAGAGGATTTGCTGCCGAGAAAGATCCATCCACAGAGAGTGCCACACACCCCACTGGTGGCGGTGGATGCCAATGCATGCATGGATCATGGTTGGTGTCAGTAATTTTTACTTGGCACACCCCGCACATTGCATATATGCCGGTTCCATCCGTACATTTATGCAGTTCAACCAAAATGCAGCTGAATAACCCTGTTTGCACAGATAATGAAAAAGTGTGATTACATTATAGTGGCACTAGTTGATGAAACATACACTATAAATAGAATAAAATATTGCGATAGTATCATAGTATGCCATGCTGCGAGGGCGAGATGGGCCCTGTGATGCCTCATACGGTATGCCTCATACTGGAAATCGACCCAAGTCTCCCCGATACACCTTCTGCCAGTGATGAACATCAGTGTACAGCGGTAGTACAAGGAGGGGCCTTGAGACATTCCAACCTATATTTTTGTGTAGATCAACTAAAATTAAGCACCCCAGTTTGCAGAAATGCTTAAACATTAACAGTCGGACTAGTTGATGAAACATACACTAACAAAGAGAAGCAGTTTCTTTATCTACATTGGAAATGAAATGATAGAGAGGACACTCGCTCAATTTTAACTGTATTATTACTTCATTTTATCAGTGACACTAGGGTCGAGCAGGTGGCAAACAAGGTGTACCGTGCATCGCAAGGATGGAGACCGGGGATGCTTAGACTGGGATGCTGAAGCTGGCTCTTTCAGTCCCTATCTTCCCCCCTGATGTTTATGTGGTAGCATTTGGTTTGTAACTAGGGCTGGAAAAAAAGCTCGAAGCTCGCGAGCTAAACGAGTAGCTCGTGACTCGGCTCGAATCGACTCAAACTCAAAGAATAACGAGTCGAGCCAAGCTTTATTTTAAGATTGTTTATAGACCAAGTTAAACAAGCCGAGTTCACAAGTACTCGTTTAACTCGTTAGGATCTGTATAAAACTCACCCATCCAGCACCACCTTGCACCCAGGCCAGTCACATAGGGACAACACAGGGCCCATCCGCATAACACTAGGCCCAACCACCTAGGTGATGCACGCCACAATACCGAGATACCAGTCCGTCGGTTCTCATCCCGTCTCATCTATTTCTGAATTATGAGTTCGCGACAGCGACAGTGCCGCATAAACCCACCTCTGAAGTCATGTACATGTTGCTAATTTGTTGATTATTGTGGTCATGTACCATTGTATGTGGAATTGTGATCATGTACATGTTACCGATATTCTGGTCATGTACATACATGTTATTGACATGCTAACATGTTGATGATACTAACAATTGTAAGTTAAGCTACTTACAATTGTTTGTCAACATCGTACATGCATAATATGTACATGTTACATTCCCAATTAATAATTTTTTATCATATTCCTAAGATTTTATGTTCATACCTATAACAAGCTTAACAAGCTAAACGAGCTAACTCGCGAGCTAAATGAGTCAAGCCAATCTTTGATTTGAGCTCGTTATAGTAACGAGTCGAGTCGAGCTAGCTCGTTAGCGGAACGAGCTTCAGCGAATCGAGCCAAGCTAGCTCGACTCGGCTCGAATTCCACCCCTAGTTGTAACCCAAACTTGGTCGAGCTGGTGCTGCATCCCCCTACCTGCCTAGCTTATGTGGCGAACTTGTCTCCTGCTAGTACTCAGTCCGTTCTAGTAGTAGTTGCATAACTGCCCGTTTACACTGAGATGTTGTCAGATAATGGTTCTCTATGGTTGGGTTTCTTTAATGAAATCAGAGGAAACCCCCTTTTTCAATATATATAAAAAATCAGTGGCACTAGCGGTGCCAAAACATTGCCTCAAATTAATAGTGCCACTAGATTAAGGTGCAAAATAATAACATTACTGCTTTATCATGGCAGTGCCAAAACAGTAGCACAAGAGCAGACTCAACATGTAGGATCTTTGGCAAATAGTCAGACCAAAAAGGAACATACCTCGTGATGGGAACCATATCTGCAGTCAACGCCATCGTAGAAGGGATGACACCAGTCACCAACATGGATGATTCAGTTCGTGGGACATTTTGGTGTAGTTCACCTAAAATAGAGCAATGTCGCATGAGCTAGCAACTTCTTCTTCTTCTTTTTTTAAGAAAAGGGCTCCAGCCCTGGTTACATTTCCATCAGAAAATGAAACCACAAAGCTTCTTCTTCATTAGTTGCAATAAAATTGAGCAACATCAAGGTTGGTTGTGAAGCTCCTGGAATGTTCAATTATAATTTGGATATCATTTGTGTAGTTCAACTAAGATCAAGCGTGAAATGTATATCTCTGTTCGCACAAAAAAGGTGGAAAGGAGGGTGACTAATAAGTGATGAAACATGCATCAAATGAAAAGAAGCATGTTCCTTATCTGAATGGCAATCCTACAAGGACAACAACAATTACTAAAGTAGCAGCATTGCTAGATATTAGTGTGGGCATTAGGATTAACTATGACAACCGTTAAATACGACATTACTTTAATGGTGCCATTGATTCATTTTACCAGCAACATTACATTAACAGCTGCTACATAATCGGTATTTGGGCACAGGAGAGTAGGCGGACCAGGACAATTGCATTTCTAACGAAAAAGCAACTTATCTTAATGGGAAATTTAGCAGGACATGAAAAAAAGCGCCATTAATTCATATTACTAGAGGCATTACATTGAAAACAACATTGGTATAATGTGTCCTTACTTTTAACAGTGAGACTGCTACATTTTACCAGTGGCATTACATAAGAGTGGCTCGGGGCAAGAAACATCAGAACAGGATATCTGGGTTGGTCCCATTTTTGTTCGGTATAGCCACCTTATACTGTGTGAGGCTAGCAAATCTAGTGTTGGACTTACTCTGTTGACTTGTCCCCCAATCGTCACTTTCTTTCCTTTTTCAACCAATAGATCGGGTTTATATTGAGTTTGTACTGCGTTTCCCTTTATTTCCCTCTTAGACCTAGAGACCAGTTGGATAGCCAGTCTCTGCTACTTTTTGCCCCCATTATTTCCTCTTTCGACCAAGTCCTAGATTTAGGTAATAGATCTTCCCCCACCCCACCCCCTTCCTTCCTTGTTTGAACCAAGTAGTACTAGATTCAAGTGCATGAACTAGTTTTACCTCTTAACAGTAAAAATTAGGTGATTTTCAAACAGCCGATTGATCCTATCTACGAGGGGGCCTGAGAAATAGTAAGATACAAATGCAGCGACGTCAGGAGCTCAGGAAGTAGAGCAAGGCCGGTTTCGAAGGAAGTTATACCTGAGGGTCGCCGGGATGTCGCTAGGTGGGCGGCGGGAGGCTGGATCTGCCCACACTATGCCAGCGACGAAGAAGGGGTCAGAGGCCCTCCCTATCCAGCGGTGCTTGGGAGAGAACGGCAAGGCACGCTTATTGGGACGCGCTGACAGTGGGTAAGAGTCGTTGCCGAGGGTGACCACGTGAACGTTGCACCTTCTCACCTTCCCCGGCATAGAGGATCCGGCTAGATCTGTGACCAGCAGTGAGCAGAGAGAGAGAGAGTGTGGCTATTACTATCGTGTTTAGATTTGGAGAGGACGAGACAGTGTGAAGAGAGCAACACTAGCAAGCAAGCGCGGAGGCTCCTGCCTATATAGTGGAGTACTAGTTTTCTTTTGTCTACCGGAGACGGCTTGACCTCGTCAATGACTGTCGAAAAGTCTTCATGCACATGCCCTGGAGGCACATTTGTCGTCATTTTGATCTGAAGCATCGGATTATAACACATAACACGAAAAAATGCCACATGACAAGAAATCATAACCTCACTGCCCAAAGGAGACAACATGAATCCCGATGGACAAACTAGACGAGGATCAAAGCTCAAATTAAAGATAAATTCGTAGAAAAGGGGTCCATCGATAGATGTCCTAATTAACATAGCCGGCTTGACCTAGATGGCAGCTGAGTAGTCTTCATGCATGTGCCCCCAATGACTAGCCCCTTGGAGGAACTCAGTTATCGCCGTTTAACCCTCACAGTGATCCGAAGCACATGACACCAAATTTTGCGAGATGACAAGAAACCTTTTTTTAGATTTCTCACCAGAACTACAGCCCTATACAACACAACATGCACGATATGTAGACGATAGCCAATCTAGGCGTGTCTGCTGGAGTCTGGTCACATGCACGGACGAACTGATCTTCCGTGTCTTGCAGGGATCGTCTAGGCACCAACGTATGTACAACACTTCTCTAGTAGTAGTATCGCTCGTCTCTCTCTTCTATTAACTCACCCGACTTGCAGGGCCAGGGAGTGTGCCTATGGTCGGTTCTCAATTGCGGTCCCACATGTGTGTGCGAACACAATATGGCATGCGTTCCATTCGGAGAGCGGCGTGCCAGACCGACCGACCGTCAGGGGTGCAATGCGAACGCGACAAGCATGTTGTATACTCCATAGATGTGTACCGACGTTTTCTTGAGGCTTTGCTCCATGGTGCAATCCATGGATACAAAATTAGTATATTGTACTATTTAAAAATCGAGGGTGGGGCTTTTCCTACGCGGTAGGCGGGGCAGTTCCGCCTAGTTGGTTCGACAAAGATGCGTGAAGATGAGGGAGTAGGCTGCTGCAAACGTAGGGCTGTGTGATTTGACACCGAGTTACTGCTGGACAGGTGGGGCCTCGTGATTTGACTTGCCATTATCATTTTAACTCCGGCGCTACGACCGACGTGAGTCTCCTGATTCCTGACCAACTCCATATAGTTGCCTCTCCCAATGCTCCACCATGTAGAGGCTGGCTCTTGCATGAGAGCCCACTCCTCCATTTTTTCCTTGCCTCTTTCCTCCACATATGCAAAAATGCCATGTAAAGCAGGCTTATATCCCACTATTGTACTACTTACTTGGTCCTACAGGTGCTAAGCCTGCCACATAGGTATAAAGTCTGATGTGGCAAGTTAATTAAGAATAGAGAGACTAGTTTGGTGACCCAAGGAAGAAACGGTGCTAAGCGCGTGTACCTAGGTGAAAAGACAATTTTGAGTCTATAACTAATCAAATGAAGAAAACTTAGCAACAAAAAACTGAGCACCTATGCATTGGGGACTTGATTGCTAAGCCATTTAATGCCCTTAGCACCTCCTCTAAGTACCATTTCATTGGAAGAGGTCACTCCTTGGCAAATGCAATAAATACTACGAAGAAAGAGATAGAGAGAAGTAAAAAAACTCTTATAGCCAACCTTATAGCTAACCTTGTTGTGGTATGAGTGACTTAGTGATGAATATGTATGACATGACAACATCAAATAGCCTAACACACCGTGTTAAATCTCCAAGGGCGTGACCACGCGAGCGAGGCGATGGTCGTGGTAGGCGCGATCATGATACAGGCTGCTGGTAGCCCTTGGATCTGAGATCGAACGGTCGCATGCTAAGTTGCTGAAAATTTGTAGAATAACCCTCTAGGATAGGATATTCACCCATAGGTCTAGAATCACCCAATGCAACCGTTCAATCTCAGATCCAAGGGCTCTCGGAAGCCCGTATCATGGGAGAATGGAAAGCTTCATATCACCTGTAATTTTCCGGACGCTTGACATGACATCGAAAGCCATTTAATTGGGTGTCGAGTAGACATGTAATCTAATTTGCCCCCCATAGTACTGTGCATGAATCCATTTATCCACCAGGCAAGCCACTACCCTGCCATTCGCACACCCCACTCAGCATTTTTACAATCGAAAAACCGCTGGTAGTTTGCTCCCACTCGTCCCCGTATGTCCTTTAACATTGTGCCAGTTCGCTCCTAGTCGTCTCGTCCTTTCACATCCTCCCAAATCCATGGTGTCCCAAATCTCCATGATCGGCGGTGAGTACAAGGTTACACTACAAAAAAATACACTTCCGTGATGATACGTGTTTGTCACAGTAGGTCGCGTTTTTTGTCATGCGTGTACATCCATGACGATTTTATGACAGAATCAAGATAGTCATACTTGTGCTGTCGTAGAAGTGTTCCATGACATTACCAAAATTATCATCACGGGAGTGTCCACTTCCATGACGATAAATCGCGCGTCGCAGAAGTGCTTTCGTCAAGGGTGACCGACACGTGGCATCCACCATAACGGAACGCCGTTAAGCAATCGGGTCGGATTTTGGATCCGATAACCCGTTAACATCCCTGACCAATGGAAAATTTCCACGTGTAAAATTCTGATTGGCCGAAGGGAACACCTGTCAGCTCGTCAGTGGGCCAGATGTTGCCCGTCCATTGGAGGAGACATGCCTATGATACATCGACACGTGGCTGGGTCCAACAGAGGCCCATATAGGTTAAAGAGGCCGGCCCAGTCAAAGGCCCATAGTATTTAATCAGGTACTAGTGGGCCAGCCCAATAACGACCTGCTTAATAAAGGCCCATTTACAGCCCAAAGCCAGATCTGGCCCATTAATTGTTCGCCCAATATTTGGGCCCATTTACGGCCCGAAGCCAGATATGGCCCGTTAATTGTTCGCCCAATATTTGGGCCCATTTGCGGCCCGAAGCGAGATCTGGCCCGTTAATTGTTCGCCGAATATTTGAGCCCAACTACAACCCAGTGACTTTCGTCCTATTAGAGGCCTGATGTAGACATGGGCCCATTTCAGCCCGGTGTGACTTTCGGCCCGGGAATGGTCTGTGCTGCCCATGGGCCATATATGGTCTGACGAGACAACGGGCCCACTAACGGCCCGTGCTAAAGGTGGCAACGGTTAAGCCCAACGTGACTTTGGGCCTGTTAAAGGCCTGTCACGTAATTCGGCCCGTTGATGCCTGTACTAAGCTTTCGACCTCTTAAAGGCCCATGATATCAGTGGGCCAACTAAGGCCTGAGATATGTTTCGGCCTGGTAATGGCCCGTGAGATAACTGGGCCCAAAAAGGCCCGGTCTACATTTTGGCCTGCTGAAGGCTCGTCGACGACTAGTGAAAATTGAGGCCCAACATGCATTTTGGCCTGCTAAAGGCCCGTGGTTTCATCTCGGCCGTAACAAGCCAGTACAATATTCATCCTGTTAATGGCCCAACGCTACCTGGGCCAAACTAAGCTATGGGTCCACAAAAGGCTAGTGTAAGTTTGGGCCTGGTGCAATGTGTGAAGCCCCCAATCATTCGGGCCCAAGAAAGATGCAGGCCGGCCCAATTGTGGCCCGCTAAAAACCAGGCCCGTTAGAGTCGAATGTTTCGGCCCGGTCGACTACATCTGATTTTTTTTTCAGATAGCAAATGATGGCAGTAACTAGTAGGAATTAAGAACAAACCTACTCTATACAATAAAGAAATTACGCCATAGTAACTAAGAATAAACTTACACTATACAATAAAGGATTTAAGGTATATTACATCCACTGGGCATCGAAGTTCGCCACCAGTGATCATAAAGCGCAACGAAGAAGCAGATTATAAAAACTGGGCACCATTGCAGCGTAACAAAATAATACTGAACCGAGACCACTTCCAAGACAGTTCAAGAAAGGTTAGCCTTGCGGGGGAACTGTTGCGCAAGCTGCTGAGCAAGGCTGTGAGATCGGCCTAGCATGTCGGTCATAGTTTCCAGGTGTATCTGTTTAGCGATGAGGTTCTCATTGGTGTTCTCCGCATTCTTTCTTAGAGATAGGACTTCAAGTCGAAGTTGAGTTGCAGAATGCCTTTCTGCTAGAACTTGGGATTGAAGAAGTGGAACTGATTCAGACAATGAATTCTGTGAGCTTGTCTGACTGTTAGTCTCAAGTAACTTGAACACTACATCAAGACAAGACTTTGGGGTTGTCTCGCTATCTTCAAGATGTTTTGTCTTCTTTGCTGCAATATATGTTGGGTTTGTCCCACAGCCTTCAGCAGACTTGTGCATGCCATCAGGCATATCACCCTGAAACAAAGCAGAGAGATGACAGGTTGTGCACGTGTATAAACAAAGATGATAACTGTGCTGTCAATTCCATCCAATTTCAAATTAGAAAATAAAGAGTAAGTTCAAAATATCAATAGCACAATTTGGCATTGTTCATAATGCGGGGAGCTTCACCACACTACTAGATTACCATGTCAACATAACAAGCATAGATGAAGGGCAAAGAAAATCATTGTATCTATTTTGGATAATGTGCATGGCATGTTGTTCATATCATCAGCCACATCAGTAAGATAAAACAGGAGATGACAAGGTGCAAACATGGGCTGCTTCACCACACACTGGATTATAGATCCACAAAAACAAGCATACATATAGGGAGTATTAAGTAATGTGCATGGTATGAATAAGGAATTTGGTTTTACAAGTAAAACTTAGAACTTACGGTTCTTGCGAACATGCATTTTGGTAGAAACAGCAAACTAAACAGCAGTAAATGATAGGGGGTATGAGCAAATTAAACAGTAGTTCAGGATAAAGGCTTTAGAAGGACTGACTTACACTAACAGTTAACACCGGCTTTATAATGCCCTTCTCCATGTCAAGGGAAGGATAACTCAAGAATTTCAGCACAGAATCTTCTTCATAAGCATTGCCTGTACTCTACATTTTGTAGAGAGTAATTATAGATATGATAATACTGGAAGGGATAGAGGATAATGAAGATAAGATGCAGATTGATGCTACATAATCAACTACCAATCCCTAGAAGTACAAGCGTTACAGGACAAAATGTACTGACAAGAGCAATGGGCTACACTTCTGCACTGGCATTATCTGTGTATTCTACTTGTTGGTAAGATTAAATATAGATCTGATCTTTTTTAGTAAATGAAGGGCGAGGGAGATAAGATGCAGAATGCTACAAAATGAACCAATCCCTCTTCCCATAATAAAAGAGTGTTTTGAACACTGGTGTACTGTACAAAAAGTTCTTATATTATGGGACGGAGGGAGTAGTTGTTAATGTAAGTACAGTAATAGACCACGGTCAGTCCTTACAAGAGGACCGTAGAGCTAAACCTCTTCAAAAGCATTGGGTTGATTCTAAATTTATGTAAGAGTCCATACGGATCTTATAATGTCCACCAAATGGACGATTATGAGGCTAACATGTGCAGTGATGCTACATAATCAAACAACTATGAAAGTAAGTATGGTCATACAGGGCAAGAGGTACTCACAAGAGCAATGCAGTGTGCAGTATACTTGCGAGATTTTGTGGTCCCTTGAGAACGAATTTTCTTCTGCTAACAATTTTCATACAAGTGAGACATTAAGGCAAATGTAGGAATGTAGTTCAAATTGTGATGTGATATCATAGACAGTACCTTACGCTGCAGCCGAGACCAATGTGTAACAAGATTATTCCAGTCACCGTCGGATAAATGTAGCACCAGAGACTTTACAGAAATTTCATTCAAAGGCTTGCCATCAAAGTGCGCTTGCCTCAGGTAGGAACGATACTTCATCAACGAGTGCTTGAAAAGCGCAACCAACCCTTGCTCGTCATCACAATCCAGTTTGCTCCTCGCCTATTTAAAAGAATGAAATCTTGTGTCTTCTGTCAGCAGAAACATATGCAGTAATGACCATGAATAACATTAGTACATTACTTACGTGTAAGTTGTGTAGGAAGACTAGAAATTGTTCTGTGTCTGCGGTATAATCTTTCCATGAAGGAAAGATGCGCACAAAGTTCCTGACAATAACATAAGCTTCGTCTTCTAAACTGGGAAGAAACGGAACATGGGTCCTATTTGCTGCAATTGGGGCTCTCTCTAGTTCAAAAAGGGATTTGGCAACTGGATTTGGTGTACTCTTTGCTGGAATGGGGTTTTGCGTTGTACAACTGGTGCTATGTCAACTGGCATAATCATACTGTTTGCTGCAGTTGGGGTCTGCTGAGTTGGAGCATCAGAAATGACCAGTGTAGTAGGGCTAGAGTCTGCTAGAGTTGGGGTGTGTTGGATTTCGGGTTCCGGCAGACCCTTGAGGTTCGAACACTGGGGTGCGCGCGGAGATTACGCCCTCTGTCTACCTGCTCCTTGCCAAATCGCTAAGATCTAAACTATGAAAGAATCAGCACAAAGACATAGGGTTTATACTGGTTTGGGCCACCATTGTGGTGTAATACCCTACTCCAGTGTGTGGCGTGGTGGATTGCCTCTTGGGCTGATGATGAACAATACAAGGAAGAACAGCCTCGCGAGGGTCTATTCTTGGCTGGCGCGATGAACTGCTAGGAGGAGTTCAGTCGCCCTATCTCTCTCTCTCTCTCTCTCTCTCTTTCTATTCTAGATGTATGCCAGCTACCAGATGATGCCTCTACCCTGGGGTGGCTAGTCCTATTTATAGGCAAAGGCCCTGGGCCTCTTCCAAATATTGAGCAGGAAGGGCGCCAACAATTGGCCATTTTGAAGAGGAACAGCGGGTACACTTATCCTGACTAAAGTTGGTCCTCGCCTGTCAAAGGCTCTGGTGGTGACGCCGGCTTGGGCTCCATGGTGACCTCCATCCTGCCGTTGGACTGGTCTTAGTCTTGTTGCACCGAAATGGATGCCTTTGCTTGATGCTCTCGCCTGCGCTTGCTCCCCTTGCACCAGAGTGGAAAGAAGGACACTGCACGGGCCGGCGCCCGACTGGCGCCCTTGGTCGTCATGGCTTGCGTCATGGGCACCTCGCGAGGTACCCTGCCTTGAACTCTCCGCCTCCTCGTGAGCCAGCCTGATGAGGCTGTGCCTGAGGAAGCTCCTTGTCGTCCGCCCCGCGAGGCTTGGCCCCTCGCGAGTGTCTTGAGCTTGTGTTGATGAAGATGGGCTGCGCTGGCCCCCCCTTTGAGCCACGCCGCTGGCCGCAGGCAGGCTTGGAGCTAGCTTCTGGCTAGATTCGCTCCGATGCTTCAATTCGAGCAGCGCTGGTCCAGGCTTCGACGGCCTGCGACGAGGAGAAGCAAGCCGTCCTTGGGGCGAAGGCTGCCCGCGACGCCGCCTTGCGGGAGGTGGCTAATGTCCGAGGTCGCTGCGAGGCGCTAGAGAGCGAGCTGAAGGGCCTGCAGGACCGGCTCGCCGAGGAGACCCGCCTTTGTCAAGGGAAGGAGGAAGGCATGAAGGCTTGCGAGGCGGCCGTCAAGGACCGGGATGCCAAGCTCAAGAAGCGCCGTGACCGCCTAGGCGCGCTGGAGCAAGAGATGGAGGCGAGGAATGTTGAGCTGGACGGCAAGGCGCAGGTTCTTGCCGAGGATCGCGTGGCCTTTGTGGAGATGGAGGAGAAGGCTCGCACGTCACTGAAGACGCTTTATGAGAGCGGTCTGGAAAGCCCGCTGGCCGGCGAGGAGGACGGCCCCGCCGAGCTGCTTCCCTTCCTGGTTCGTGCTCTTGAAGATGTCACCCTTGGCCTTGGCCCTATGGCTGAGGCCGAGGCACGCGTCTTGTCTTCCGCGGCGCTGACGCGGGTCTTCACCCACATCTATCTTCGCGACCCCAACATCGACCTCGACAGCCTGCTGGAGCCAGCGAGTGGCGAGCACACCGCTGCCGCTACTGAGGCCGTAAAGGGTCGTGCGGAGGCTCTATTGGGGAAGTTCCGGGCCTTTAGCACCAGGCCGAAGCGGAGCGCTGCCAGCCCTGCAGGTCCACAAGGCGAACCCGCTCCGCGCAGCTCCACCGCCGGCAAGTGACTCCGTCGTGGCTCCCATCCTGCTTTTAATTCCTGCACATGTACCATGCCTTGGGGAGGCGTTAAAACTTGCATTTGGTGTTGCAATAACAGTATGGACTGTAATATTTTCTTTTGAATTCCTTGAAATTTGCGCTATTTCCTTCCTACTTGCTTATGTCCTACGCCGGCAGAGCCCGGCCCCACGCATACCTCAGCCGCCGTTAGCCCCGACCGGAAACCAGGACGGGACCAAGGAGTGAGGGGCTACGTGACAAGTTAGGCTCCCGAGTCGCGATGCTTAGGAGTCCCCCTTGGCGCTCGAACAACAAGTAGGGAGGTGAGATGTGGGGGTGACTCCTTAAGGAGGTGAGATGCGGGTGGAACTACCGTTCTACGTCTGAAGAGCCCGGCCCCGCGCATACCTCAACCGCTGTTAGCCTTTCGGAACTAAGGAGTGAGGGGCTACGTGACCAGTTAGGCTCCTAAGTCGCGATGCTCAGGAGTCCCCCTTGACACTCAAATGGCCTTAATACCTTGGCTCCGCTCGGGGAGGGACGTGCGACGAACCAGGCCCGGGGGGCCTGGCCAGGTGGCATGCGTTTGGGCGTGACCCAGGGGTAGCCCCCGTGCCCAGCCCCCTCGCGCGGCACTCCTGAGGGGAGGCATTGCGATGAGGCTAGACACTGAGCTCTAGGCTCCCTGAGGTTGATGCGGCCCGGGGGCCACCCTCAGTTGTTTATCACCAACGCGGAGCATAGCGCGTCCGTATGTGTACGGGCATAGCTGCTCCTCGGCAGTGTCGTCAGCCAGCGCGGAGAATGGTGCTTCCACTGGTGTGTGGGAGGGGGCTCCCCTCCGGGAGGAGCCCCCGGGTGTATACAGCCCCGCCCTGACGCGTGGCCGGCACGGTAGGGCTTGACAAGGTGTATCTGGGCACCCGTGAGACAGCGCGGGACTCACGGGGCCCTACCTCAAGGCGGGTTGCGCCTGGCTCTGGGCCTTATCTTGGAGTGTGTTCCTGCAAATTTGGCTAGATGCCGGTGCTCTACGTCCTCGGGTCTCAGCTCTCGGGCTGGTCTCAGCCGTCGCTGGTATGCCAGGTCGCGATGTCGTGGACAAGACCAGAGGGTGAGGGCCGGAGAGCCGGTAGGAGCCCTGAGTCGCGATGCTCAGGTACCCCCCCTTTAACGCGCAAGCTGGGTTAGATGTCGAAACTCTACGTCCTCGGGTCCCGGCTCTCGGGCTGGTCTCAGCCATCGCTGGTATGCCAGGTCGCGAAGCCATGGACAAGACCAGAGGGTGAGGGCCGGAGAGCCGGTAGGAGCCCTGAGTCGCGATGCTCAGGCACCCCCCCTTTAACGCGCAAGCTTGGTTAGATGTCGAAACTCTACGTCCTCGGGTCCCGGCTCTCGGGCTGGTCTCAACCGTCGCTGGTATGCCAGGTCGCGATGCCGTGGATAAGACCAGAGGGTGAGGGCCGGAGAGCCGGTACGAGCCCTGAGTCGCGATGCTCAGGCACCCCCCCTTTAACGCGCAAGCTTTCGACATCCAAGAAGAAAAGGTACCGTGAACAGGCACCAAATAACAAGCATGATGGGTCGAAAGCATGGCCCTAAGATAAATGCAGAAGGGGTACATGCCACTGGGTCTGACCCGAGCGACTTGGGGATAATGCAGCCCGAGGGGCGCCCCCAGCAGAGTGAGCTAAGAACATGAAATAAAAGGGATACACGCCGCAGTGACGGACCCACGCGGCCTGGGAATAATGCGGCCCTGAGGGTGCTCCCAGCCGGAAATGAAACTTGAAAGATGTCACGTGATGATGCTGAAGACGAAGGGGTGTTGATGTAGCAGACTCGGTGGGCTGCGGGAGCCGATCCTCACGAGCCCCCAGGCCCTGGGGCCTCGGGACGCTCCGGAGGCACTGGTGGCTCCTCGCGGACCATCTCCATCTCCACCAGGGCTGCGGCGCGCCTGACCTCTCGAGCCCCCAGGATGGCCCTCATGAGGCGCTGGTACGCGGCAGCCGTGTTCGGCAAGCCATAAGGCATGCGAACGTAGCTGTGGGGCGGACCCTCGCAGCGTCCCACTTGCGAAGGCCAGAGGCGCTCCTGAGATGCGGCTCGGTTGAGCCCTGGTATGTCGATGCAGACGCGCAACCCACCATCCTCGCCTGGATGGGGGGCCACAGCGGGTAGGCGGCGGCCGCCTCTCATGACTCTTGACTCCTGTAGCTCCTGAATGGTCTTGCTGACGAACTCCTAAGGGTTTGGCCCTCCTTGCCTTGCTCCTTCTTGAGGGAAACGTGCCTCGAAACATGCCTCCACGTGATGCCCAAGCGCCTCCCTCGTGACCTTGGCGAGGTCGGCGGCCCTCCAGGGGAGAGCCCCCGAGCCCTGCCTGAGGGGGCGCCGGGCGCACCTCCCTATGCGATAGAAGGAGGCTCCCCCTGAGCAGGCGCAGGCCCTGAGGGGCCCGCCTCCTGAGGGGCTGGGCCGGACGATGTCTTCTTCTTCTTGGGGGCGGCCTCAGGAAGCCTCCTTCTTCCGCGGTTCGGGTCTTCAAGTGACGCGGCCTAAAAGGCTCGCTCCAGGGAGCACACTGTGTCTCTCTCTTTGCAGGGCACTGTGATGACTCCGCCACTTCCTGGCATCTTGAGGACGTTGTAGCCGTGGTGGGTTATGGCCATGAACTTGGCCAGTGCGGGGTACCCGAGGATGGCGTTGTACGGCAGGCGAATGTGGGCGATGTCGAAGTCAATGAGCTCGGTGCGGTAATTGTCGCGTGCCCCGAAGGTGACAGGGAGGCGAACCTGCCCGATCGGGACCGTGGAGCCGTCGGTGACTCCGGAGAAAGGCTTGGTTGGCTGAAGCTGATTGTAGGGCACATGGAGATTGTTGAGCGTTTCCACAGACAGGACGTTGAGTCCGGCCCCGCCATTGATGAGGGTCTTGGTGACTAGCATGTTGCTGATGATTGGGGAACAAAGCATCGGGAGGACTCCGGCTGTGGCCGCGCACTTGAGCTGATCCGCAGAGCTGAACGTGATGGCGCATGCCGACCACCTGAGTGGGCGTGTGGCCTCGAGCTTGGGAAGGGCTGCATTTACTTCGCGGGCGAACTGCTTGAAGATGCGCTGAGAGGCTGGGGCTTGAGCTCCGCCCAAGATGCAGGCGATCGCGCGTGGCTCCTGGAAGCCCCCAGCCCCCTCGTCCTGATGAAGGTCCTCGTTTCTTCTTGGCTGCGGCGGCAGCGGAGGCAGGCCTGCATTCCCTTGCGAGTGATCCTTGCGAGGCTGATTCCTCCAGCCTCCCTTGCGAGGCGGGTCCTGCCAGCGATCCTCGCGAGGCTGGTCGCGCCACCCCTGGCGTTGGCCGCGGTCTTCCCAGCGTCCTGCATTCCTTCCTCCTCCCCGGACGTAACCCCGATCGTTGCGGTCGGGACATCGGCCGACCCTTCCTTCACGCACGGCCCGAAGCTCCTGGCATTCACTGGTGTTATGGGTGTGGAGGTCGTGGTACACGCAGTGCCGACTGCCCTTGGAGGGTTCGGGCTGATCTCTGCCCCGCTTGGTGTCTGGCTCTGCCGCGAGCACGGCAGCCCCCTTGTGCTTCACATCCTTGGCCTTGGGATTCTTCTCTTCTAGGTCTGCGGCAGGCAGCTCGAGGAGGGAGAGGCGCCCCTCCTCAGCCCTGGCGCACTTGGTCGCCAAGTTGAACAGCTCCAAGGAGGTGCACAGGTCTTCATGCATCGCCAGCTCCTCCTTCATCTTGACGTCGCGCACGCCATCGGAGAAGGCTGAGATGATGGCCTCCTCGGTCACCTTGGGGATCTGGAGGCGCGCGTTGTTAAAGCGCTGGATGTACTTCTGCAAGGTTTCCCCTGGCTGCTGCTTGATACGGCGCATGTCGCTCACGGCGGGTGGCCGGTCGCGAGTACCCTGGAAGTTGGCGATGAAGCGGGTGCGCATCTCGTCCCAGGAGGAGATCGTGCCAGGTGCCAGATTCAGGAGCCAGGTGCGGGCCCCGTCCTTAAGCGCCATGGGAAACCAGTTCGCCATGACCTTCTCGTCTCCGTTGGCGGCCTCGATGCCCAGCTCGTAGAGCTGGAGGAACTCTGCAGGGTCAGCCGTGCCGTCGTAGCGGGGAGGCAGGTCTGGCTTGAACTTGCCGGGCCACGCGACGCTCCGTAGCTCGGGGGTGAAGGCGCGGCAGCCCGCTGTGGCCACAGGAGGCCTTGGGCGACGAAGAGCTTGGTCCTGTGGGTCCCCATGTGCTACAGCTGGGAGCAACGCGGGGTCTTGACGTGCCGGAGCAGGGAGCGCTCGAGCGGCTTCTTGAGGGCGTGGGACTTCTTGGCAGCTCTGCTCCTGCCGCGCTGGCGCCTAACGGGGCGGGTTCCGCTCACGGGCCGCACGCCTTGGAGCCAGGGCGCCTTCTCAAGGGGAAGGCGGCTGAGGCGCCCCAGGAGCTTCATTGCCCGCGCAGGGCGGGGCGCGGTGCAGCGAGAAGGACGGCGCGGGGGAGCCCCCTGCAGCGCGCACGAGCTTGGCGACTCGGTCGAGCCACTCCTCATAGACGTCGTTGATTGGGCAGTAGCGCAGGAGCTTGTTTGCCGCGATGAGCGCAGCTCGAACCTCCATGGCCGCGCGGGGCGCACAAGACGAAGAACCAGCACGAGTGAGCGAGAGTGTAGCAGTGCGGCCGTCTCGCCTCATGGATGGGTGCTGGGACGATGCTTGCTGCTCGTTCCCCGCCGGGCCGGTGGCGGCGTTGACGGTAGGTGACGGGGAACGATAGGGGCGTACGCCGACGGGGGCCGTCTGGGCGACGCGGGAAGCGAGGGCGGCATAGCGCTCGGCGCGGGCCCGACGAGCGTCTGACATGGACGCGATGGTCGGAGAAGAACAGGGCGACGGGAGCTGAATTCCGGTGCACCCCTACCTGGCGCGCCAAATGTCGGATTTCGGGTTCCGGCAGACCCTTGAGGTTCGAACACTGGGGTGCACGCGGAGATTACGCCCTCTGCCTACCTGCTCCTCGCCGAATTGCTAAGATCTAAACTACGAAAGAATCAGCACAAAGACACAGGGTTTATACTAGTTCGGGCCACCATTGTGGTGTAATACCCTACTCCAGTGTGTGGTGTGGTGGATTGCCTCTTGGGCTGATGATGAACAATACAAGGAAGAACAACCTCGCGAGGGTCTGTTCTTGGCTGGCGCGATGAACTGCTAGGAGGAGTTCAGTCGCCCTATCTCTCTCACTCTCTCTCTCTCTCTCTTTCTATTCTATATGTATGCCAGCTACCAGATGATGCCTCTACCCTGGGGGTGACTAGTCCTATTTATAGGCAAAGGCCCTGGGCCTCTTCCCAAATATTGAGCGGGAAGGGCGCCAACAATTGGCCATTTTGAAGGGGAACAGCGGGTACACTTATCCTGACTAAAGTTGGTCCTTGCCTGTCAAAGGCTCTGGTGGTGATGCCGGCTTGGGCTCCACGGTGACCTCCATCCTGCCGTTGGACTGGTCTTGTTCTTTCTGCACTGAAATGGATGCCTTTGCTTGATGCTCTTGCCTGCGCTTGCTCCCCTTGCACCAAAGAGGAAAGAAGGACACTGCACGGGCCGGCGCCCGACTAGCGCCCTTGGTCGTCATGGCTTGCGTCATGGGCACCTCGCGAGGTACCCTGCCTTGAACTCTCCGCCTCCTCGTGAGCCAGCCTGATGAGGCCGTGCTTGAGGAAGCTCCTTGTCGTCCGCCCTGCGAGGCTTGGCCCCTCGCGAGTGTCTTGAGCTTGTGTTGATGAAGATGGGCTGCGCTGGCCCCCCCTTTGAGCCACGCCGTAGGCCGCAGGCAGGCAAGTCTGGGGACCCCCGTTCCCAGAACGCCGACAAGGTGTTTTGTGGGTCAAGTGATATTGCAACTACACCTAATGTGCTATTTGATTTATTAGGTGCCACTACCTTTTCCAAATACTTTGCTTGTGCTCCTCCATGATCAACAATCGCCCTCTTCCTTTTGAACGTCTGATACACAAGAACAGCATTTGAATGGATAAATATGGTATGATGACAGATGGAATATGTACTGAAAATGGATGGGCAGGGCGTATTCACATACATGATGTGTAAACTAAGCTAATGGCAGTTCAACAAAGTAGAAGCAATGCAAAGCATCAGTTGCAAGATATGTGCGAGCAATGTAACCTTGGAAAGTTAGAGCAAGTACCTTGATGGGTGAATAAGATAGGGCATCTTCCTCTGACTCCTCCGCTAGGGAGCTACATTGACTTAGGTCTCCCTCTAGCTCAGAATCATTGTTAGGATCATATTCTGAGCATGAATCTGTAGGTGGAGAGCGTTTGCATTGCATTGCATCCAGACTTGATTTCAGTCCCTTAATGGCAAGTTTGACAGCCATGGCATTGTTCTGCTTTATTCTTTTCATGCGCGCAAGCTCATAATCATTATGATGTTGTTCAGAATCTAAGATTCATGAAAACATAAGAAGTAGTCAGAATTGTAACTGCAGTAAGAGACCACCCAAAAATAATAGTGACAACAAATATGACAAGGCAAGCATAGATGTAGTGAATCAATCATTTACTTGTGAGCTTACTAGGACAAGTATGCAGAATTGTAACTGCAGTAAGAGACCGTCCAAAATCTGAATGAAGAAGTTTGTCTAGCACTTATTGCTTGCAACTAATCGACGTGAATAATTGGATATTATATCGAATGAGTAAGAAAGACAAGTAAAATTGTCAACAAACCTAGCTTGCAGTAGTAATCTGGGTCAATGTCACTACAACCAACAATCCAAAATGACTAGTGTTTGTTCTGACGGCCGGAATTTTGAAAACCATGTGAACTTTAGTGTTACTAAAGATTACCGAAATACATCTGAACCATTAAGTGTAGGTAGCACTGAGCACACAACAAATCCTAATGACAGTCCTGCCTAATGAGTAATGAATCAAT
Source organism: Triticum timopheevii (assembly GCA_963921465.1). Taxonomy (NCBI): domain Eukaryota; kingdom Viridiplantae; phylum Streptophyta; class Magnoliopsida; order Poales; family Poaceae; genus Triticum; species Triticum timopheevii. Next base: position 382,492,631 of record OY997262.1, on the reverse strand, counting down.
TAGAAAATGGGTGATGAGGAGTGGCTGCTGAGTGTTGAGGATGTATCTCAGGATAAATCGGGTTCACTTGGTGGGTGCTGCACGCCTGAGCCCTGAACGGACTGGGAAGGTAGGCACGGCGGCGCGCCCGGGCAGCAGTGACGCTGTTGGGCGAGCGGCTCCTGGCCTCCAGTTTGTCCGGCATCTCCTCCTAGAGTCATGCCGTCTGGGGACGGCAAGTCGCCGGCGAGGCAGACGGCTGGGGCCGAGTAGAGATCGGAAGCGTGCAGCAGAACAGAGGGGAATCGGGGCCTGGGACGACCCAAAATCCCAAGGTGGGCCGGCCCACCATGGGCACCTATCGGATTTAGGGTTCCGGCAGACCCTTGTGGTTCAAACTCTGGGGTGCGCGCAAAGATCTCTCTCCAACCAACTCACGTCTCGAAGCCTCGCACGGAATCTAAGCTAGAATGATGAACACACAGGAGACACGAGGTTTATACCGGTTCAGGCCACCATTGTGGTGTAATACCCTACTCCAGTGTGTGGTGTGTTGGATTGCCTCAGGGGATGATGGTGAACAATACAAGGGGAGAACAGCCTCGCGAGGGATGTTCGTGAGCTGGTGCGATGAACTGCTCGGGTGAGCTCAGTCGCTTCTCTCCCTAGTCTACCCAAAATCTCCTCTCTCTACTCTGTGGTGGCTAGCTCTACTTATAGAGGCCCTAGGCCTCTTCCCAAATAATGAGCGGGAAGGGCGCCAACAATTGGCCATTTTGAAGGGGAACATCTAGTACACTTATCCTGACCAAAGTTGGTCTTCGACTGCCAAAGACTCTGACGGTGACGCTGTCCTGGGCTCCACGGTGACCTCCATCCTGCCGTCCCACTGGTCTTGGTCTTGTTGCATCGAAACGGTAACCTTTGCCTGATGCCTTGGCCTGTGCTTGCCCCCTTTGCACCAAAGGGGAAACAAGGACCGGCGCCCGCCTAGCGCCCGCCTGGTCTCAATCATCATGGCTTGCGTCACGGGCACCTCGCGAGGTACCCTGCCTTGATCTCTCCGCCTCCTCGCGAGCTCGCTTGATGAGGCTGCTCCTGAGGAAGCTTCCTATCGTCCGCCCCGCGAGGCTTGGCCCCTCGCGGGGGTCTTGAGCTTGAGCTGATGAAGTTGGGCTGCACTGGGCCTCCACTTGAGCCACGCCGCACGCTACAGGCAAGCAAGTCTGGGGACCCCCATTTCCAGAACACCGACAGTAGCCCCCAGGCCCAAGGCGCGTCCGGACTTGTCTCAGCAGAGAAGCGAAGTGGCAAGTGCGAAGCGCCGCGGGCCCCAATAGCCTGCGGCCTTGGGCGGCGCGTGGCGATTGATTGGACGTGGGCGTCTCCGCTTCCCCACGTCGCCTCGGCAACTGCATGACTTGACAAGTCCCTGCATGCAAAAATGGGTCATGATTACCTGAGATCGTGGAGGCCGACGGTTGGCCTCCTCCATCTATAAATACTGAACGGCATGAGCCCTTCCAGTCCATCTCTCCTTGCTTCGCCTCTTCTTCCTCACTCCATTGTGATGTCAATGGCACCGATCCGCCGGTTTTCTGCAGAAGAGAAGGGAAAGGCCCCCCGAGAGGGTCCCGTCCCGCTCCCGCTGAAGAAACGGCCAGTCCCCTGCCGCTGAGATGAGGGCGCTCGGTAGGAGGCATCGAGGCGTTGGTACGAGCGGCCACCACCGGGGTTTCTTATGCCCTTGTACGCCCAAATCGAGGGCCTTGGAGAAGAAGGCGCTGAGCGACACTGGTGGTGCCGCCGTTGACGCCATCGAGTTATGGCGGTGCGTGTCGTCCCCCCTGGAGTCCATGCCGAGGGCTCTTCCCGCGAGCTTGTGCTTCACGCCGCTATGACTCCGCGCTCTTGGATTCGCCTTCCTTCCTCCTTCGCCTTCAAGATACCGCCGAGGGGGCCTCGGGAGCTCTGGCTACAGCACGCCGACTGCAGCACCCCCACGACCGAGGCGGAGGTCGAGGTTGTCGCCCCGGGCAATGTCTTCATGATCCGAGGCTAGGGCGAGATCGCTAGGGTCTGCCGAACGGGGGGCGCCCCCGTGATTTATCTGGAATACGACAGCGCCTCCCTGATGCTCTTCAAGGTCTTCGACGCGGAAGGGCGCCGGCTGGAGTGCTGCCCCAAGGAAGGCGGCCGGGGCATCGGAGTGGCGTGGACCAGGCTTGCCAACCGTTTCCCTAGCAGCTCCTCAGGCAACAGTGGAGGAGCCGGTGCATCCAGCAGCTCCCCCGAGCTTTACGCGACTCCGGAGACGAGCGACGACAGCTATGAGCCCCCGAGCTCGGGTCGCGCTCGAAGCAGGGCGGCCGTTTCAGGCCGTCGGTGCTGCTGATCTAGATGGGGTTGGCGCCGACGTCAGGCGGCCCACTGTTGATGATGGCGTCTCCTGCGGAGGCGCGCATAGTTAGCGTTCCTTATGATCAGCACCTTTTGTTCCCTGAGAGGAATCGAAGTAACACCCCGTGGGGGTATGTAAGGCGTCTGCCATGCCTTTTGTGCATATTATACTTGTTATGAATTGATGCGAGATGCTTGTCCTGTCCCGGCTCGGCTCCCCCTTTCTTTCCTCACGAGGGCTTGGTGCTCTACGCCGACAGGTCCCGGTCCCCAGGCAGGCTTCAGTCGTTGCTGGTATGCCAGGTCGCGATGCCGTGGTCAAGGCCAGGAGGTGAGAAGCCCAAGGTCTAGTAAGAGCCCCTGAGTCGCGATGCTGAGGAGGTCCCCTTTAGCACTCAAGCAGCCTCCGCTGGGCGAGAGAGGCAAGCCGCGTTGCCGTGACAAAGCTGCAGTAGGCGAGGGTTTAGCGTTGAGTCGATTTAGCTTTTGTGTGACTTATCTCATAGGTTTGGAGTAGCTCTTTGACGAGGTGCCGGGCCTGCGTGGCGGCAACTGGGGTGTTGCTGGGAAGGTTCCGCGCCTTCAGCACCTGGCCCAGGCGCGATGCTGCCAGCTCCGTGGCCTCGGGAGGTGGAGCCGCCCAGCGTGACTCCACCACAAGCGGCGGCGCCACCGGAAAGTGATCCCTTCGCGGCTTCTGTCCTGTTTCAATTCCTGCAACATGCACCATGCCTCGTGGAGGCGTTTAAACTTGTGTTTGGCGTTGTGAAAACAACATATGGCTTGTAATATTTGCTTTTGAATTCCCTAGAATTTGAATCCCCCCCTATTTGCTTGTGTTCTACGTCAGCAGGGCCCGGCCACCCGCATACCTCAGCCGCCGTTAGCCCCGACCGGAAACCAAGACGGAACTAAGGAGTGAGGGGCTACATGACCAGTTAGGCTCCTGAGTCACGATGCTCAGGAGTCCCCCTTGACGCGTGAAGAGCAAGTAGGGAAGGAAGGCATAGGAGAGGATTTGTCGTTCTACGTCGGTAGGGCCCGGGCCCGCGCATACCTCAGCTGCCATTAGCCCAGACCGGAAACCAGGACGGGACTAAGGAGTGAGGCGCTACATGACCAGTTAGGCTCCTGAGTCGCGATGCTCAGAAGTCCCCCTTGACGCTCAAACGGTCTTCGTACCTTGGCTCCGCTCCGGGAGGGGCACGCGACGAACCAGGCCTGAGGGACCTGGCTGGGTGGCGTGTGGCTGGGCGTGGACCGGACGTAGCCCCCGTGTCCAGCCCCCTCGCGTGGCAATTCCAAGGGGAGGCTTTGTGATGGTGCCAGACACTGAGCTCTGGGCTCCCTGAGGTTGATATGGCTATGGGCCGCCCTCAGTTGTTTATCACCAGCACGGAGCATAGTGGTTCCGTATGTGTACGGGCATAGCCGCTCCTCGGCAGTGTCGTGAGCCAGCACGGAGCATGGTGCTTCCACTAGTGCATAGGAGGGGGATCCCCTCCGGGAGGAGCCCCCGGGGCATGTACAGCCCCGCCCTGACACGTGACCGGCACGGTAGGGCTAGGAGAAGTGTATCTGGGCACCCGTGAGCCAGCGCGGGACTCACGAGGCCCTACCTCGAGGCGGGTTGCGCCTGGCTCTGGGCCTTTATCAATAGTATGTTCCTGCAAGGTGGTTAGAATGCAAATGCTCTATGTTCTCAGGCCCCGGCCCTCGAACAAGCTCAGCCGCCGCTGGTATGACAGGTCACAATGCCGTGGGTCAAGGCCAGGGGTGAGGGATGGAGAGCCAGTAAGAGCCCATGAGTCGCGATGCTCAGGCACCCCCCTTTTAACGTGCAAGTGCTTTGCATGAGAGTGGAGAGGTCCGCGGTAGGTAGCAGATGATAATCATGGGAATTAGGTTAAGCATGGAGGAGCAAATCCATCTAAGTAGACACGGAAAAAGCAAACGCCACTGGGTCAGGCCCGAGCGGCTTGGTTATGATGCAGCCTGAGGGGCGCCCCCAACAAGGTATGCAAAGAACATAAGTAAAACGGATACATGCCATAGGGACGGACCCACGCGACCTGGGAATGATGCAGCCCTGCGGGCGCTCCCAGCTGAAGCGGAAACTAAAACGAAGTCACCTGATACTTTTGCAGAGCGAGGGTCGGAGTAGCTGATGATGCGGGGTGAAGGAGTTGATCCTCACAAGCCCTCGGAACCAGGAGCCTCGGGAGGCTTCGGGTGCGCAGGGGGATCCTTGAGCACCATCTCCATCTCTGCCAGGACTGTGCGATACCTGACCTCCTGAGCCTCCAGAATGCTCCTCAGCAGGCGCTGATGGGTAGCGGATGCGTTCGGCAGGCCGAGAGGCATGCAAACGTAGTTGTGAGGTGGACCCTCGCAACGCCCCACGCGCGAGGGCCCGAGGCGCTCCTGAAACACGTCTCGGTTGAGCCCTGGCACGTCGATGCAGACGCATAGCCCACCATCCTCACCTGGATGGGGGGCTACAGCGGGTAAGCGGCGGCTGCCGCGCATGTCTCTTGACTCCTGAAGCTCCTGAGTGTTTCTTGCGATGAACTCCTGAGGGTTTGGCCCTCCTTGCCTCTTACCTTCCTGAGGGAAACGTGCTTCAAAGCACACCTCCAAGTGGTGCCCGAGCGCCTCCCTCGTCACTTTGGCAAAGTCGGTGGCCCTCCAGGAGAGAGCCCCCGAGCCTTGCCCGAGGAGGGCGCCGGGCGTGTCTCCCTATGCAACAGAGGGTGGCGTGATACGTCTCCAACGTATCTATAATTTTTGATTGCTCCATGCAACTTTATCTACTGTTTTGGACTATATTGGGCTTTATTTTCCACTTTTATATTTTTTTGGGACTAACCTATTAACCGGAGGCCCAGCCCAGAATTGCTGTTTGCCTATTTCAGTGTTTCGAAGAAACGGAATATCAAACGGAGTCCAAACGGAATGAAACCTTCGGGAACGTGATTTTCTCACCGAACGTGATCCAGGAGACTTGGACCCTGCTCCAAGGAACAACCGAGGAGGTCACGAGGGTGGGAGGCGCGTACCCCCTAGGGTGCCCCCTACCTCGTGGGCCCCTTGTTGCTCCACCGACGTACTCCTTCCTCCAATATATACCTACATACCCCCGATAGATCAAATATGAAGCCAAAAACCTAATTCCACCACCGCAACTTTCTGTATCCACGAGATCCCATCTTGGGGCCTATTCCGGAGCTCCGCCGAAGGGGGCATCTACCACGGAGGGCTTCTACATCAACACCATAGCCTCTCCGATGAAGTGTGAATAGTTTACTTTAGACCTTCGGGTCCATGGCTAGTAGCTAGATGGCTTCTTCTCTCTTTTTGGATCTCAATACAATGTTCTCCCCCTCTCTTGTGGAGATCTATTCGATGTAATCTTCTTTTTGCGGTGTGTTTGTTGAGACCGATGAATTGTGGGTTTATGATCCAGCTTATCTATGAATAATATTTGAATCTTCTCTGAATTCTTTTATGTATGATTGAGTTATCTTTGCAAGTCCCTTTTAATTATCCGTTTGGTTTGGCCAACTAGATTGGTAGTTCTCTCAATGGGAGAAGTGTTTAGCTTTGGGTTTAATCTTGCTGTGTCCTTTCCCAGTGACAGCAGGGGCAGCAAGGCACGTATTGTATTGTTGCCATCGAGGATAACAAGATGGTTTTTTTTATCATATTGCATGAATTTATCCCTCTACATCATGTCATCTTGCTTAAGGCGTTACTCTGTTTTTAACTTAATACTCTAGATGCATGCTGGATAGCGGTCGATGAGTGGAGTAATAGTAGTAGATGCAGAATCGTTTCGATCTACTTGTCTCGGACGTGATGCCTATATACATGATCATACCTAGATATACTCATAACTATGCTCAATTCTGTCAATTGCTCAACAGTAATTTGTTCACCCACCGTAGAATACTTATGCTCTTGAGAGAAGCCACTAGAGAAACCTATGGCCCCCGGGCCTATTCTCATCATATCAATCTCCATCACCTTATTATTTGCTTTGTTTTTAGTTTGCCTTTTACTTTTTACTTTGCTTCTCTATATAAAAAATACCAAAAATAGTATCTATCATCTCTATCAGATCTCACCCTCGTAAGTGACCGTGAAGGGATTGACAACCCCTAATCGCGTTGGTTGCAAGTTGCTATCGTTTTGTGTAGGTACGAGGGACTTGTGCGTTGTCTCCTACTGGATTGATACCTTGGTTCTCAAAAACTGAGGGAAATACTTACGCTACTTTACTGTATCATCCTCTCCTCTTCGGGGAAATCCAACGTAGTGCTCAAGAGGTAGCAAGAAGAATTTCTGGCGCCGTTGTCGGGGAGGCTCACGCAAGCAAGTCAACCATACCAAGTACCCGTCACAATCCCTATCTCTCGCATTACATTATTTGCCTCTCATTTTCCTCTCCCCCACTTCACCCTTGCAATTTTATTCGCCCTCTCTTTCCCAGTCTCCTCCTCTCTTTCCCTTTTGCCTTTTTCCCCATTGCCTTTTTGTTTGCTTGTGTGTTGGATTACTTGTTGCCATGGCCGAATCAAAAAGAACTATGGGTTTTCTCCCTAGCTCTAGTGCCTTGGACAACCCCTCGATCCTCTCTAAGCTCATAAATAATGATGCTATAGAAAGACCCACCGGGGTCTCCCATGAGAGCTTGAATAATTTTGATGAGGATGACTCTGGAATTTTTCGCTATTTACTTGATGAGTCTTTAAAGGATGCCTGGGATAGGTTACTTAGGATTTGGGCTAGTTATGTACCACAATATCAAATTGAAATTTACCTAAAAAGTTTTTATGTTGGCTTGCCCGCTTCCTTCAAACAAGTTTTAGATTCCATCTTTGAAGAAGGTTTTCTTGATGGGGATGCTATAGATACCTATGAAAGAATGAAAACTATATTTGGGCACCCTGTGAATGATAAGGTTGAATCAACTACTCTCTTGTGCTTTTATCAAAATGAAATTATTAAAGAGATGAAGTCTAGTTTAGAGGCAAATTTCCGTAACGTGCTTAATCTTACCTCTTCCATTAATGGGCATGTGCTTAACTTAAATAGAAGGATGAACACCAAATAAAGGAGATCCTCCTCTCCGAGTACCAAAGATGGCAAAACCTAGATCTATCCTCGCTTTTATGCCTAGCTAGGGGCGTTAAACGATAGCGATGGTTGGGAGGCAACCCAATTTTATTTTTTGTTTTTTGTTTTTGCTTCTGTTTAGGAATAAATAATCCATCTATCCTCTGTTTAGATGTGGTTTTATCTTTTAATTAGTGTTTGTGCCAAGTAGAACCTATAGGATAACCAACGATGATAGTTGATTTGATTCTGCTGAAAAACAGAAACTTTGCACGCATGAATTTAATTTTGTTAAATCACAGGAACATGCTTTTGCGTTGATTCTTTTGCTGCTGTTCAATAGACAAATTTTCCAGGACTTCCTATTTTGGTAGAATTTTTAGAGTCCCAGAAGTTTGCGTTAGTTACAGATTGCTACATACTGTTCTTTTTTTGACAGATTCTGTTTTGTGTGTGTTGTTTGCTTATTTTGATGAATATATGTCTAGTAAAATACTCCCTCCCTTCCTAAATATAGGGTGTATAGTTTTTGGCACAGAAATTAAAGAATGCACATGGAGGGGAAATTTCACAAGTTTTGGGCGAGATTACACCTGACTAATTGACATGAGTAACTAGAGGCGCTTGCATGATATAATGAAATGTAATCAAATTCCTAAAAAAATTATCCAAACGAGTGGTGCAACGCAATGCACCTGATATTTTGGATTTTTTCTCAAAAATCTATACACCTTATATCAAGGAATGGAGGGAGTAGTTTATATTCCATAGAGAAGTTGGAATAGTGTAGGTTTAACACCAATATAAATAAAGAATGAGTTCATTACAGTGCCTTGAAGTAGTCTTTTGTTTTCTTTCTCTAACGGAGCTCACGAGATTTCTATTGAGTTATGTGTTGTCAAGTTTTCAAGTTTTGGGTGAATTCTTTTGATGGATTATGGAACAAGTAGTGGCAAGAGCCTAAGCTTGGGGATGCCCATGGCACCCCCAAGATAATCCAAGGACACCAAAAAGTCAAAGCTTGGGGATGCCCCGGAAGACATCCCCTCTTTCTTCTACTTCCATCGATAATTTACTTGGAGCTATATTTTTATTCACCACATGTTATGTGTATTGCTTGGAGTGTCTTGTATTATTTGCGTCTTTGCTTGTTAGTTTACCACAATCATCCTTGCTGTACACACCTTTTGAGAGAGCCATACATGAATTGGAATTTGCTAGAATACTCTATGTGCTTCACTTATATCTTTTGAGCTTGATAGTTTTGCTCATAGTGCTTCACTTATATCTTTTGAGCGTGATAATTTTTGCTCTAGTACTTCACTTAGATCTTTTAGAGCACGGTGGTGGATGTGTTTTAAAGAAACTATTGATCTCTCATGCTTCACTTAGATTATTTTGAGAGTCGTTATTAGCATGGTAATTTTCTTAATATTAATATACTTGGTATTCAAGATATGTGAAACTTTCTTTTGAGTGCGTTGAATACTAAGATAAGTTTGATGCTTGATAATTGTTTTGAGATATGGAGGTGATAATATCAAAGTCGTGCTAGTTGAGTAATTTTGAATTTGAGAAATGCTTGTGTTGAAGTTTGCAAGTCCCGTAGCATGCACGTATGGTTAAAGTTATGTAACAAATTTGAAGCATGAAGTGTACCTGGCTTGGGCTTCCTTATGAGTGGCAGTCGGGGACGAGCGATGGTCTTTTCCTACCAATCTATCCCCCTAGGAGCATGCACATAGTACTTGATTTTTGACGACTTCTAAATTTTTGCAATAAGTATATGAGTTCTTTTGACTAATGTTAAGTCCATGGATTATATGCACTCTCACCTTTCCGCCATTTCTAGCCTCTTCGGTACTGTGCATTGCCCTTTCTAACCTTGAGAGTTGGTGCAAACTTTGCCGGTGCATCCAAACCCCGTGATACGATACGCTCTATCACACATAAACCTCCTTATATCTTCCTCAAAACAGCCACCATACCTACCTATTATGGCATTTCCATAGCCATTCCGAGATATATTTCCATGCAACTTTCCACCGTTCCGTTCATCATCACCATGACATACATTACTTTTGTCATATTGCCATTGCATGATTATGTAGTTGACATCGTATTTGTGGCAAAGCCACCATGCATTATTTTTCATACATGTCACTCTTGATTCATTGCACCATCCCAGTACACCACCAGAGGCATTCATATAGAGTCATATCTTGTTCTAGTTTCGAGTTGTAATCCTTATCTTGTAATCAATAGAAGTGTGATGATCATCATTATTAGAGCATTGCCCAAACAAAAAAAAGAGAAAGGCCAAAAAAAAGAGAAAGGCCCAAAAAAGAAATAAAAAGGGCAATGCTACTATCTCCTTTTCCACACTTGTGCTTCAAAGTAGCACCTTGTTCTTCATATAGTGAGTCTCATATATTGTGCTTCAAAGTAGCACCTTGTTCTTCATGTAGTGAGTCTCATAAGTTGTCTTTTATACTAGTGGGAATTTTTCATTATAGAACTTGGCTTGTATATTCCTATGATGGGCTTCCTCAAATGCCCTAGGTCTTCATGAGCAAGCAAGTTGGATGCACACCCACTAGTTTTCTTTGTTGAGCATTCATAGCTCTAGTGCATCCATTGCATGACAATCCCTACTCCTCATGTTGAGATCAATTAATGGGCATCTCCATAGCCCGTTGATTATTTTCGTCAATGTGAGACTTTCTCCTTTTTTGTCTTCTCCACACAATCCCCATCATCATATTCTATTCCACCCATAGTGCTATATCCATGGCTCACGCTCATGTATTGCGTGAAGGTTGAAAAAGTTTGAGATTATTTAAGTATGAAACAATTGCTTGGCTTGTCATCGGGGGTATAGAAGTTGGGAACATCTTTGTGTGATGAAAATGAAGCATAGCCTAACTATATGATTTTGTAGGGATGAACTTTCTTTTGCCATGCTATTTTGAGAAGACATGATTGCTTTGATTAGTATGCTTGAAGTATTATTATTCTTTATGTCAATATGAACTTTTGTCTTGAATCTTTCGGATCTGAATATTCATGCCACAATTAAGAAGATTTACATTGAAGTTATGCCAAAGTATCACTCCGCATCAAAAATTCTTTTTTATCATTTACCTACTCGAGGACGAGCAGGAATTAAGCTTGGCGATGCCTGATACGTCTCCAACGTATCTATAATTTATGACTGCTCCATGCTACTTTATCTACTGTTTTGGACTATATTGGGCTTTATTTTCCACTTTTATATTATTTTTGGGACTAACCTATTAACTGGAGGCCCAGCCCAGAATTGCTGGTTTTTGCATATTTTAGTGTTTCGAAGAAATGGAATATCAAACGGAGTCCAAACGGAATGAAACCTTCGGGAACGTGATTTTCTCACCGAACGTGATCCAGGAGACTTGGACCTTGCTCCAAGGAACAACCGAGGAGGTCACGAGGGTGGGGGCGCCCCCCTAGGGCGCGCCCCCTACCTCGTGGGCCCCCTGTTGCTCCACCGATGTACTCCTTCCTCCTATATATACCTATGTACCCCCGACAGATCAAATACGGAGCCAAAAACCTAATTCCACCGCCTCAACTTTTTGTATCCACGAGATCCCATCTTGGGGCCTATTCCGGAGCTCCGCCGGAGGGGGCATCTACCACGGAGGGCTTCTACATCAACACCATAGCCTCTCCGATGAAGTGTGAGTAGTTTACTTCAGACCTTTGGGTCCATGGCTAGTAGCTAGATGGCTTCTTCTCTCTTTTTTGATCTCAATAGAATGTTCTCCCCCTCTCTTGTGGAGATCTATTCGATGTAATCTTCTTTTTGCGGTGTGTTTGTTGAGACCGATGAATTGTGGGTTTATGATCCAGCTTATCTATGAATAATATTTGAATCTCCTCTGAATTCATTTATGTATGATTGAGTTATCTTTGCAAGTCTCTTCGAATTATCCGTTTGGTTTGGCCAACTAGATCGGGTAGTTCTTGCAATGGGAGAAGTGTTTAGCTTTGGGTTCAATCTTGCGGTGTCCTTTCCCAGTGACAGCAGGGCAGCAAGGCACGTATTGTATTGTTGCCATCGAGGATAACAAGATGGGGTTTTTATCATATTGCATGAATTTATCCCTCTACATCATGTCATCTTGCGTAAGGCGTTACTCTATTTTTAACTTAATACTCTAGATGCATGCTGGATAGCGGTCGATGAGTGGAGTAATAGTAGTAGATGCAGAATCGTTTCGATCTACTTCTATCGGACGTGATGCCTATATACATGATCATACCTAGATATACTCATAACTATTCTCAATTCTGTCAATTGCTCAACAGTAATTTGTTCACCCACCGTAGAATACTTATGCTCTTGAGAGAAGCCACTAGTGAAACCTATGGCCCCCAGGTCTATTCTCATCATATCAATCTCCATCACTTTATTATTTGCTTTGTTTTTTACTTTGCCTTTTACTTTTTACTTTGCATCTCTATATCAAAAATACCAAAAATATTATCTATCATCTCTATCAGATCTCACCCTCGTAAGTGACCGTGAAGGGATTAACTACCCCTAATCGCGTTGGTTGCGAGTAGCTATCGTTTTGTGTAGGTACGAGGGACTTGTGCGTGGTCTCCTACTGGATTGATACCTTGGTTCTAAAAAACTTAGGGAAATACTTATGCTACTTTACTGCATCATCCTCTCCTCTTCGGGGAAATCCAACGCAATGCTCAAGAGGTAGCATGGCGCCCCTTGAACGGGCGCGGATCCTGACGCGACGCCTCTGGGGGTGCCTGCCTCCTGAGGCCTTGAGCTAGGTGATGTCTTCTTCTTCTTGGGGGCTGCTCCTGGGAGGTTTCCACTCTTGGTGTCCGGGTCTTCGATCGACGCGGCCTGGAAGGCGCGCTCGAGGGAGCACACCACATATTTCCTTTCACAGGGGACCGTGATGACCCCACCGCTTCCTGGCATCTTGAGGACGTTGTAGCCGTGGTGAGTCACTGCCATGAACTTGGCCAGAGCTGGGTACCCAAGGATGGCATTGTACGACAGGCGAATGTGGGCGACGTCGAAGTCAATGAGCTCCGTGCGGTAGTTGTTGTGCTACCCAAAGGTGATAGGAAGGCGAACCTGCCCTGTTGGAATAGTGGAACCACCAGTGACTCCTGAGAAAGGCTTGGTCGGCTGAAGCTGATCATATGGCACTTGGATATTGTTGAACATTTCGACGGACAGGATGTTGAGTCCTGCTCCGCCATCGATGAGGGTCCTGGTGACCTGTACATTTCTGATGACTGGGGAACAGAGCATTGGGAGGACCCCAACTGTTGCTGCGCACTTGAGCTGATCCAACGAGCTGAATAAGATGACACATGTGGACCACCTAAGAGGGCGCGTGGCCTCAAGCTTGGGGAGGATGGCATTCACCTCGCGAGCAAACTGCTTGAAGATACGCTGAGAGGCTGGGGCTTGAGCTCTGCCCAGGATGCAAGCGATGGAGTGCGGCTCCTGGAAGCCCCCAACCCCCTCGTCCTGATGCTGGTCTTCATTCCTCCTTGGTGGTGGTGGCAGAGGAGGGAGGTCTGCGTTACCTTGCGGGCGATCCTCACAAGGCTGATCCCTCCAACCTCCCTCGTGAGGCTGGTCCTGCCAGCGGTCCTCGCGAGGCCGGTCACGCCACCCTTGGCGAGGGCCACGGTCTTCCCATCGTCCTCCACCTCTTCCTCCTCCTCGGCCATAGCCCCAATCATTGTGCTCTGGGCGTCGTCCAGTACGTCCATCCCGCAAAGCCCTGAGCTCTTGGCATTCGTTGGTGTTGCGGGTGTGAAGGTTGTGGTACACGCAGTACCGGCTGCCTTTGGATGACTCTAGCTGATCCCTGCCTCGCTTGGTGTCTGGCTCTGCTGCGAGCACATTCGCTCCTTTGCGCTTCACGTCCTTGGCCTTGGGCTTCTTCCCTTTCGGATCAGCAGCTGGAAGCTCGAGGAGGGAGAGGCGCCCTTCCTCAGCCCTAGCGCACTTGGTTGCCAGGTTGAACAGCTCCAGAGATGTGCACAGGTCTTCATGGATCGCTAGCTCCTCTTTCATCTTGATGTCGCGCACGCCATCGGAGAAGGCTGAGATGATGGCTTCCTCAGTCTCCCTGGGGATCTTGAGGTGGGCGTTGTTGAAGCGCTGGATGTACTTTTGCAGGGTCTCTCCTGGCTGTTGCTTGATGTGGCACAAGTCACTGATGGCCGGGGGCCGGTCGCGAGTGCCTTGGAAGTTGGCGATGAAGTGAGTGTGCATCTCATCCTAGGAGGATATCGTGCTGGGAGGAAGGCTTAGGAGCCAGGTGCGGGCGCCATCCTTGAGCGCCATGGGAAACCAGTTCGCCATGACATTTTCGTCCCCGTTGGCCGCCTCGATGCCCAGCTCGTAGAGCTGGAGGAACTCCACGGGGTCGGCAGTACCGTCGTAGCGAGGAGGCAGATCCGGCTTGAACTTGCCCGGCCAGGCCACGCCGCGCAGCTCGGTGGTGAAGACGCAACAGCCTGCAGTGGCTACAGGGGGCCTTTGGTGATGAAGGGCTTGATCTTAGAGGTCTCCGCGCGCCGCCGCCAACAGCGACGTGGGGTCTTGGCGTGCTGGAGCAGGAGCGCAGTCATGGCATGCTGGCACTGGGAGCGCGCGAGCACCTTATTGTGGGTGAGGGACCTCTTCGCAGCTCTTTTCTTGTTGCACGGGTGCTGGACGCGGTGGGTCTCGTCCAGGGGCCGCGCGCCTTGGGGCCAGGGAGCCTTCTTAAGGAGGAGGCGGCAGAGGTGCCTCCGAAGCTGCATTGCCCGCGCAGGGCGGAGGGCGATGCAGCGAGAGGGAAGGCACAGGGGAGCCCCCTGCGGCGCTGATGAGCTCAGTGATGCGAGCGAGCCACTCGTCATAGAGGTCGTGGATGGGGCGGTAGTGCAGCAGCTCACGTGCCAGGAGCAACACGGCGTGCGCGTCCGCGGGAGGGCGACGAGCGTGCGACGATGAGCCTGCTGGAGTTAGCGACGGGGTGGCGGTGCGGCCTTCCCGCCGCACCGAGGGATGCAGCAACGACGCCTGCTGCTCGTTTCCCACCGGGCCGGTGGCGGCGTGGGCGGCAGGTGATGGGGAACAACGGGGAGGCCCGCCGACGGGGGCCGTCTGGGCGACATGGGCCGCGAGAGCAGCCCGACACTCAACACGGGCTCGGCGAGCGTCAGACATGGGCGTGACAGACGACGAAACGCGAGGCGGTGGAAGAAGGATTCCGGTGCACCCCTACCTGGCATGCCAAATGTCAGATTTTCGGTTCCGGCATACCCTTGAGGTTCGAACTCGAGGGTGCGCGCGATGATCTCTCTCCAACCAACTCATGTCTTGAAGCCTCGCACGGAATCTAAGCTAGAAAGATGAACACACAGGAGACACGAGGTTTATACTGGTTCAGACCACCATTGTGGTGTAATACCCTACTCCAGTGTGTGGTGTGGTGGATTGCCTCAGGGGATGATGGTTAACAATACAAGGGGAGAACAACCTCGCGAGGGATGTTCGTGAGATCGTGCGATGAACTTCTCGGGTGAGCTCAGTTGCTTCTCTCCCTAGTCTACCCAAAATCTCCTCTCTCTACTCTGGGGTGGCTTGCTCTACTTATAGAGGCCCTGGGCCTTGAGGGAGTCCTGGATTAGGGGGTGTCCAGACAGCCGGACTACCATCATCGGCCGAACTATCATCGGCCGGACTATCATCGTCGACCGGACTCCAAGACTATGAAGATACAAGATTGAAGACTTCGTCCCGTGTCCGGATGGGACTTTCCTTGGCGTGGAAGGCAAGCTTGGCGATACGGATATGTAGATCTCCTACCATTGTAACCGACTCTATGTAACCCTAGCCCTCTCCGGTGTCTATATAAACCGGATGGCTCTAGTCCGTAGGACACAACAACAACCATTACAATCATACCATAGGCTAGCTTCTAGGGTTTAGCCTCCTTGATCTCGTGGTAGATCCACTCTTGTAACATCCACAATATCAATATCAATCAAGCAGGACGTAGGGTTTTACCTCCATCAAGAGGGCCCGGACCTGGGTAAAACATCGTGTCCCTTGTCTCCTGTTACCATCCGCCTAGACGCACAGTTCGGGACCCCCTACCCGAGATCCGCCGGTTTTGACACCGACATTGGTGCTTTCATTGAGAGTCCCTCTGTGTCGTCACCGATAGGCTTGATGGCCTCTTCAATCAACAACGACGTAGTCCTGGGCGAGACTTTTCTCCCCGGACAGATCTTCGTATTCGGCGGCTTCGCACTGCGGGCCAATTCGTTTGGCCATCTGGAGCAGATCGAAAGCTACGCCCCTGGCCGTCAGGTCAGGTTTGGAAGCCTAAACTTCACGGCCGATATCCGCGGGGACTTGATCTTCGACGGATCAGAGCCACAGCCGAGCGTGGCGCACTGTCACGATGGGCACGACCTAACTCTACCATCGGACAGCACCTTGGAGGCTGCACACGAATCCGCTCCGACCCATAGTCCGGAGCCGATCACGCAGATCGAGGACGGGTGGCTGGACACCGCCTCGGGAGCTGCAACTTCCACGGCGATGGAGCCGAACACTGACCTTGTCCCTCATAAAGCTCATGACTCCAAGGTGCCATACTCCCTTCCGGACTCCAAACCTCCTGCGCCCCTGCCAATCGAATCCGATTGGGCGCCGATCATGGAGTTCACCGCTGCGGACATCTTCCAGTACTCACCCTTCAGCAACATCTTAAATTTGCTGAAGCACCTCTCTCTATCCGGAGAACCCTGGCCGGACTATGGCCAGGATGGTTGGGACGCGGACGACGAAGAAATTCAAACCCCACCCACCACCCACTTCGTAGCCACCGTCGACGATCTAACCGACGTACTCGACTACGACGCCGAAGACACTGATGGTATGGACGACGATGCCGGAGACTATCAAGAACCAGCGCCTACAGGACACTGGATAACCACCTCGTCATACGACATATACATGGTGGACACCCCAAAAGATGGGGACGGCGAAGAAGCAGCGAAGGCAGATTCCTTAAAGAAACAGCCCAAGCGCCGACGTCAGCGGCGCCGCTCTAAATCCCGCCACAACAAGAATGGAGATTCCGGCACAGGAGATAATAACACCCCAAAAAGTGCCGAAGATAACCCCCTCCAGCAAGATTCAGCGCAGGAGGAGGCAGAAGCAAGCCCTCACGAGAGGGCGGCAGACGAAGAGGTCGAGGATGATAATTACATACCTCCCTCCGGAGACGAGGCAAGCCTCGACGACGACGAATTCGTCGTACCTGAGGATCCCGTTGAACAAGAGCGTTTCAGACAAAGGCTAATGGCCACAACAAATATTTTAAAGAAAAAGCAGCAACAGCTTCAAGCTGATCAAGACCTGCGGGCCGACAGATGGACCGAGGTCCTCGCGGCCGAAGAGTATGAACTCGAATGCCCCTCCAAAAGCTACCCAAAACGCAAGTTGCTCCCCCGACTAGAGGAGGAGGCATACAAACCTGCATCACCAGCGCACAATACGGCAGACCGACCACCTCGTGGCCGCGACAGAGAGGCATGTAAGCCCTCCACCAAAACCGTACCCCGGCACCGCTCAAAAAGCACGAAGCCACGAGGGAATGCGCCGGACTTGCGGGATATATTGGAGGACAAGGCAAGACAATCCAAATCTATCTATGGATCACGTGGGCACCCCAAGACCCACGACGAATACCGTCGCGCCGGATACAACTACTCCGGCCGGGCCGAACACAGCAGACAACGCTCTCTTGAGCTACGTCGCGATATTGCTCAATACAGAGGCGCCGCACACCCACTATGCTTCACTGACGAAGTAATGGATCATCAAATCCCTGAAGGGTTTAAACCATTAACATCGAATCCTACGATGGCACAACAGACCCCGCGGTTTGGATTGAGGATTATCTCCTTCATATACATATGGCCTGCGGCGACGATCTTCACGCCATCAAATATCTCCCGCTCAAGCTTAAAGGACCAGCTCGGCATTGGCTTAACAGCCTGCCCGCAGAGTCAATTGGGTGCTGGGAAGACCTGGAAGCCGCATTCCTCGACAACTTCCAGGGAACTTATGTGCGACCACCGGACGCAGATGACCTAAGCCACATAATCCAGCAGCCAGACGAATCGGCCAGACAATTCAGGACACGGTTCTTAACAAAGAAAAACCAAATCGTCGACTGTCCGGATGCAGAGGCCCTCGCTGCCTTCAAACATAACATCCGCGACGAGTGGCTGGCCCAGCACCTAGGACAGGAAAAGCCGAAATCCATGGCAGCCCTCAGATCACTCATGACCCGCTTCTGTGCGGGAGAGGATAGCTGGCTAGCTCGCAGCAACAACCTCAGTAAAAATGCTGGCAGTCCGGATACCAAGGACCGCAATGGCAAGTCGCGTCGAAACAAAAACAAACGCCGCATTAACGGCGACAGCAATGAGGATACGACAGTCAG
The DNA here is from genome assembly GCA_963921465.1 of Triticum timopheevii. NCBI lineage: Eukaryota > Viridiplantae > Streptophyta > Magnoliopsida > Poales > Poaceae > Triticum > Triticum timopheevii. Next base: position 382,474,590 of record OY997262.1, on the reverse strand, counting down.
CGCCGGATTCCGAGGCTCCAAACCCGGTCAACGGAAGAAGCCATTTAAAAGAACCACTCGGGGCCCGTCCAATTTGGACCGAATACTCGACCGCTCTTGTCAAATACATGGAACACCCGAAAAGCCAGCTAACCACACCAACAGAGATTGTTTGGTATTCAAGCAGGCAGGCAAATTAATTGCCTAAAACAATGACAAGGGGCTACACAGCGATGACGAGGAAGAGACCCGGCCACCGAACAACAGAGGACAAAAGGGATTCCCCCCTCAAGTTCGGACGGTAAACATGATATACGCAACACATATACCCAAGAGGGAGCGGAAGCGTGCACTAAGGGACGTATATGCGATGGAGACAGTCGCCCCAAAATTCAACCCATGGTCCTCTTGCCCGATCACTTTCGATCGAAGAGACCATCCGACCAGTATCCGCCATGGCGGATTCGCCGCATTGGTTTTAGACCCAATCATCGATGGATTTCACCTCACGAGAGTCCTGATGGACGGCGGCAGTAGCCTGAACCTGCTTTATCAGGATACTGTGCGCAAGATGGGCATAGACCCTTCAAGGATTAAACCTACAAAGACGACCTTCAAAGGCGTCATACCAGGTGTTGAGGCCAACTGTATAGGCTCAGTCACACTGGAAGTGGTCTTCGGATCCCCGGATTATTTCCGAAGCGAGGAGTTAATCTTCGACATAGTCCTGTTCCGCAGTGGCTATCATGCTCTGCTCGGACGAACCGCGTTCGCAAAATTCAAAGCGGTGCCGCATTATAGATACCTTAAGCTCAAGATGCCAGGCCCTCGTGGAGTCATCACGGGCAATGGAAACACGGAACACTCCCTCCGAACAGAGGAACATATAGCGGCTCTCGCGGCAGAAGTACAGAGCAGCCTTTTAAGGCAATTTTCATGTCCGGCCGTTAAATGACCGGACACGGCCAAACGCGCCTGGAGCAACATCAACCAAGACCACCTGGCACGTTCCGAGCACACGTAGCAGTGTGGCCCCAATCCCAATCCTCGCACAATTGCAAGACAAACTCTCCGCGTACATAATTACGCCCTGGAGATACCATGGGCATAAGGGGAGAGGCACGACCACAACAGACCCAGAGTGCGGTTCGACCACACCAGGGGCTCCCAAGTGTGTCGCTCTTTTTATCTTTTATTTTTCTCTTTTTTTATATACAGGACTCTGTCCGGCGGCGAACCTGCCGAACTCATGATGCAACAACCAGGGAGGGACAAAGGCTGCGACGAACACTCAGGTGGTCTCCATTACGAGCATTAAATTTGTTAAATACACCATTCCGCGGCCTACCCCTGGAGGGAGACGCCTTTAATTCGTCCAATCCCTTGCTTTCTGCACTATTTGTATCATTCCGCACTCATAGCAGATCTTCTTGAATAAATAATGCAGCACTTTTTGCCCATACTTGCATTACTTTATATATATATATATGTTCATTTACGACATGTTGCATCCGTATATTTTGGTATGGCCAAATACACCAGGGGCTTATGTTCCCCGCATTATGGTGTGATAAGTCCGAACACTTTCACAAGTGCGGCACCCCGAACTTATAGCATTATATGAATCGGCTCCGAATCACGTCTTGGGTCAATAGTTGGGTTTGCCCGGCTCCCATGTTTGGCACCTTACGTTCCGTTCTATCGGCTAAGGTAGCACTGGGAGAACCATTGCGATTGCGCCCCAGTTGAGCCGGGTTAACGCCTCAGTGGAGAAAGCTAAAACTGACTTTCATGATAAGGCGAGAGACTGGTCGCTGTTCGAGAGGTCCCTTCGAGTCCCTAAAGACTTATGCCGCTTCGAGCGAAGAACCGGATAATGTCCGGCCAAGGCGTGGATAGCGCCCGAACTCGGTCTTCCGAATACTAGGGGCTTCGCCGAAATTTAAAATTGTAGAATTCTTGTCACATCCCTAGCTTCTGGTGCCGCCTAGTGTTTGCATTTTGCTTGCATCATGTTTAAATTTTTGAAAGTTGAACTGAGGGATTTTTGAAAGCCTCAAAATCCAATTAAAAGAAGGGCAAAGAACCCTGAAAAATTGCATTCAGTGTTTCCAAAATGTTCCTATTATTTGTAGGATATTTTTGGCAAGGCTTCTACAGCAAACCAAAAATAATGGACATCTTTGTGGAATATTTTGGGCATGGAATTTAAATTATTATTGTATTTGAATTTGGAATTATATTCATAATATATAGAGTATATTTTCAAATAACTTTGAAATGTTTTATGTGCTTTTGGAAAAGTCCATCTAGCAACATAAAATTGTTCAGAGGATTTTTGGCACTGGTTTGAAACTGTTGGAATTTCAAACAGTCGCAAGATTCAAATCAAAACAGAAAACGAAAATAGAAAAGTATAAAAAGAGCAGAAGAACTACCTGGCCACTTACCTGGCGCAGCCCACCTGGCAGCCCACTGGTCGGCCCGGCACTGTGCTGTCCCGTGCCAGCCACCTGCTTCCTCTCGCCAGGCAGGCAGAGAGGAGGGCCACCGCGACGCGCTCGAGCTCGCCACGCAGCTCCCTGGCCGCCTGCCTCGCTTGGAAAGCGCGGCGACGCCTCGAAGCCACTCCTCGGCGCCGCACTGACCTCGTGGACACCCCATTCTTCCCCCTTGCTCTCTCCCTCGCTCCCTGGACGCCATGGCCGACGCAACCGCGTCCATGCCGTCGTAAAGCCCGCAGCCACGACCGTCCACTCGTCGCCTCTCCGTGCCCAGAAGCTTCCTGGGTCAATGACACGCAGGTCCCACAAGTCAGAGTTGACCCCGGTCAACTCGGCTGATGTGCTGACGCAGTAGTGACACAATGCTGATGTCATTAATCATTTTCTTGTTTAAAACTATTCAGGAAATTCCAGAAAATGCCCTAAACTTCTAAAAATCATATAAAATCAACCGTAACTCCAAATTAAATAATTTATATATGAAAAATGATCAGAAAAATCCAATCTATCCATCTGTACCATTTTTCATGCATGTTAGAACAACTTGTGACTACTGTTTAGGACAAATGGAATGAATAGCATTTTAATATCCACATATGGAGTTTGAATTTGAATCTTTGATTCAAACCAACTTCATTTAATCTGTTGCTAGTTGCATTAGCCCAAACCACAGCATATTGCCATGTCATGATCATGCATCATATTGTGCATTGCATTGATTGTGTTTCATCTTTGTTTGTCGGTGCTTGTCCCCTCTCGGTAGATGATGTTCCGACGTTGTGATCGTTGACACTGATGAAGACTCAATGCTATCTTCAGAAGTGCCAGGCAAGAAAAACCCCCTTGTTCATTCCGATACAATCCCACTCTCTCGCTCCTGCTCTCTTTTACTGCATTAGGACAACAATGACATATTTGTTACTTGCTGCGGTAGCTGAACCCCTTTATCCTCTGCATGACCTGTCATTTCCACAGTAAATAGATGAAACCCACTATCATGAGTAGGAGTTGTTTGAGCCCTGTTGTGCCTACTCATTCATGCTTGTTTGTCATGCCTGCTATTGCTTAGAGTTGAGTCAGGTCTGATTCATCGGGAATGAATCAGAGGTGTGTGAACATGTCCTCCTGTGTGTGAGCTAAGTGTGTGAACACGATTTGGTAAAGGTAGCGGTGAGAGGCCATGTAGGAGTACATGGTGGGTTGTCTCATTGAAGCCGTCCTTAGGAACTAAGTTCTGTGTTTGTGATCCATGATTCAGCTACTACCATACATTGGGCCCTGAAATATGACCCCGCTCGACTTCTTATTCACCCTAGTCCTCTGTCCAGGAGTTGCAAGTAGTTTCTGGTGTTTGTAGCTTACTGGAGGCCGTGAACAGCGCTGACCGTAGGTGTGGGCTGTGATGCGGTAGGTACGTGGCACGGTGTACCGGATGCCTGTTAGGTGTCTCGGGAACCCTGTTCACATCGTTTGGGGCTGTGAGCGAAAGCCCGGCCGGATCTCCTCATGGATGGAACCCGAATAGGCGATAAACCTGGACTAGAGACTTGAGTGTTTAGGTAGGTCGTGGTCTACACCCACGTCGGCTTTCGCTTGAAGTCTGCCGAGCACATGTCGTGTGCAGACGCTAAGTGGTGGAAACATGTATGAAGAAGTACACCCCTGCAGGGTTAACATCATCTATTCGAATAGCCGTGTCCACGGTAAAGGACTTCTGGGTTACTTATATCAGTTCATAGACAAGTGAAAGTGGATACTTTAAAATGCGCAAGATAAGCGTGAGTGCTATGGATGGCGTTCTCGTAGGGAGACGGGAGCGGATCCATAGTGGTGTATTGATATGGTGAATATGTGGACTCGTGTGCGCCACCTCAAAAGAGTTACTTGCAGTCGTAGTTCAGGATAGCCACCGAGTGAAAGCTGGCTTGCTGCAGTTAAACCCCCACCATCCCTTTGTTGATAATGATGCATATGTAGTTAGTTCTGATGTAAGTCTTGCTGGGTACATTTGTACTCACGTTTGCCTATTTTATGTTTTTGCAGAGAGACTTCGGTCTCGCTAGTAGTTCCGCGTGGACTTCGACGTTTAGCTTGTTACCTCAGCTACGAAATTGTGCCCTTGGCAGGATCTGGTAGATAGTCAGGCTTCGTAGCCTTTTTCATTTATAGATGTCTGTACGCAGACATGATAGCTTCCGCTTGTGTTTTGACTTGTATGCTCTGAATGTTGGGTCATGAGACCCATGTTTGTAATATCTCGCTCCTCGAAGCCTAATGAATAAATACTTGAGTCATAGAGTCATGTTGTGATGCCATGTTGTATTTGCACATATCGAGCATATTGTGTGTATGTTATTGAAATGCTTGGTATGTGTGGGATCTGACTATCTAGTTGTTTATCCTTAGTAGCCCCTCTTACCGGGAAATGTCTCCTAGTGTTTCCACCAAGCCATGGTAGCTTGCTACTGCTCCGGAACACTTAGGCTGGCCGACATGTGTCCTTCTTTGTTCCTGTGTCTGTCCCTTCGGGGAAATGACACGCGATGAATACCGGAGTCCTGTTAGCCCGCTACAGCCCGGTTCACCGGAGTCCTGCTAGCCCAGTGCTACAGCCTGGATTCACTCGCTGATGACCGACATGTTCGATGCTGGGTCATGGATGCCTGTCCCTGTAAGTTTGTGCCACTTTGGGTTTACGACTAGCCATGTCAGCCCGGGCTCCTTATCATATGGATGCTAGCGACACTATCATATACGTGTGCCAAAAGACGCAAACGGTCCCGGGAAAAGGTAAGACGACACCCGTGGGAATACCGTGCGTGAGGCCGCAAAGTGATATGAGGTGTTACATGCTAGATCGATGTGGCATTGAGTCGGGGTCCTGACAGCTTTGGTATCAGAGCTTGACCGCCTGTAGGATTTCCAAGCCAAACTGGTCGAAGTTGTGTCTAGAAATGCTTTAGTTATGTAAGGGAATTGATTGTGGGATGGAATGTAAGGCTCTTTTTACTCCTTATACCTCATGGCCTTCTAATCTGAGTCATCCTCTTCTCTTCTACAGGGATTAAGAACTAGGCCTTCTCATCTATCTATCAGGATGACGTGTTACTAATCCATAGACTTATAGAATTGTTAGTTTTAAATCTCAGTTCAGCTTTTACTACTTCCGTATGTTAAATGTTGATCTCGAAACCTTGATATTGTGCTTCTGAGTGGCTATACCACCATTTTTGAAGGATGTCTCAAATCTTTTCTGAGCATTTATAGCCGTTATGCTGTCCGAGTCATCCCAGGTTTCTAAATAGTATGATGTATTTGCAAAACCCTTCTTTCCGTTCCCGATGTCCTTTATGGTCAGAATAAGCACACTAACCGGTGCGTTGAGGTAATTTGTTGCCTTGACATATATGTTGAAGCTATTATTATGACCCTAGGTGTTTAGGGAGTCACCTAGTAATCTAGCAATGTCTTGTGTCCCAGTGTGATGATTCTGGCCTTTCTTCTCGAAAGCATCCTGTGGTGCCACTTAGTAGTAGGTATTCTACTTCTGGGTTTCTGAACCCGAGATTCACCCTACTTACTTCATGTTGATAGTGTTTGCTAGTTCCTTTAGGATATTAGTAACCTTGCGATAGTCCTCGAGGTCCATGGTATTTCCTTCTTCCAAATACTATGAACCACTTATGGCAGAAGTTTGTTGGATCAAAAGGATCACAACAGGAGTGCCCTCGATGAGTTCTCCATTCATAATTGTGATTCTGCCAGTTCTACCTTTCTGCATGGGTTATCTGGAAGAAACCTGTTGAACTTGGTTCGACATATTAATCTATGCATCCACAACTCGAAAGGATATATGTCCCCTTGAGTTGTCCCTCTTCAGTCATATTCCGCCCTTCGTCTATCAATTGATAGTCAAGAGCAATTGTGCATTCGTGTTATCGATGCTTATTATTCTTGTGGTCCATCGAGCCATTCTATTCCGGAATGACTAGGAGAAACAAACTCCAGTACCTCATCCATATCCAGGATCGGGTCGAAGCAGTCGTACTCCGCAGATCAAATTGCTAATCTTGCTTTTTCTCTGTTCTACCTTGGAGTATTACCATCTTTATATCAAGAATGTTATAGGAATTGCACACCATCCTATGAACTCTTGGTACAGTGATACTTCTTATCATCATTATTCATTCCTCGGTTTTGTGTTATTGTAACCGGAACGCCGCCAAGTGAATCGTGATGTGTAAAATCAATACCCCTAGAAACCATGTTGCCTAGTGGTTAATGGATGAAAATCTCATTCTTAGTGTGTTGGTTATGGAATCATCATTCTAAGATTGATCGTGCTACCTAGTCCACTTTCCCGGTGCACTCCTCGATTGATGAGTTAGGATTTTGTTAAGTCCTTGCTCATTTGATCATATCGTCTTGCCCTGAAAAGCAAGATTGTTCTCGAGCTTGGTAACATATCGGTGGTTCGTGATTTTCCGAATATCTTCTCGGAAGTATCACCAGGTTGTCACTTGACCGCTATGTTGAGTTCGTGATCAAGTTGGTTTCTTATAAAACATCCCCTTCTCCAAGAATCTGTGTTGGATACCCCTGAGCTAGTTGGTTAAGCTAAAACAACAACTTGGAGAGTTGGAAGATAAAAGCTCACCTGACTTAGTTCATCTCCAAGGGATATCCTTGTGTGTGTGTGTTGAAGAAAGATAATATCTTCATTGATTGATCCTCGTGATCAGTTGTTGGACTTTTTGTCTTGCGAAAACCTTGATTTGAGTATGGGCTATCCTCAAATCAAGTCAGAACCAACGATGTTCGTAATATTGTCTTACTCATGGTTTTCCCTCGAGCATACACCATTATATCTTTTGGGTCTGACTAATGCTATCACTTGTTCTCATAATTATGGAATTCCATCTTCATGGAAACCCAGATGAATTGTTGTTGAGCCCATCAACAACATTTTTATCCTCTCCATGATTTTGTTGAGCATTAAGCTAGTGTTGGAAACTTTTGAAAGCATTTCTTCATGCTAGCTCATGAAGCATATGTTCGGATGAAAGGAGTGACTCTCTCTAACTCATGTGCATTTGATGGAAGTTGCCGCCGTGGGTTCGAGAAAGTTAGTTTTGCTTCCTTTGGAATCGTCCCAAGTTAGTCACGCATGTGCGAAGTACTCTACGGTTTGATAGGTTGGCCGCCTCCATTCTATATGTGTTCCCTAGCACACCAAGCCACTGATTGACTTGTTCAAGGAGAAGAAGTTCCTTCTTAAGAGCAAGACTTATGCAAGGACTTCGATATCCTCGATGATGGTTCCCCTGCTGAACTCGGTAGTGTTTTATTATAAGACTACTGTGAGGTCATGCTTGTCTCGGACAACATGTTCACATGTTGTAGCAGAACCAGCTCATGTTTTGGAGCTTGCTACCGTAGTTCACTCCCCGAGAATCTTGCAACATTATCTCGTCGATTTGTGTTGCAAGCTTTCATTTTTCTTTCTAGACTCGATGAGTCTGAATTATTCTGACACCAACCAGATCTGAATCTCAGGCAGATGTGATGGTTGGAACATTTCCCAAGAACTATAATATTGGTCTCGCGATAACCGGTAAAGTGGATGTCGTGGCCAACACACCCCGCCGGAAGACCTATTATTGTAGTATCTTGATTCAAGAAGTTGGCCACCTCCCCATAAGGATTTCGCAGGATTTACCTCCTTAATTATTCCTTAAGGATCCTTGAGCTTCCGAAGTCCGACCTTTTACTTGATGTTCTGGGAACCAAACCATTTTAATTAATGGGTTGCACTAGAACATCAAGGAGAACATTAGAAGCGGAGTGCTAAATGTCTCTCGGTCGATTATCCAGATTTCGTTCCCTTGGCCTCGCTAAGGTGAAATCTGAGAAAGTGTTATCCTCCTTTGCATCTGCATCGTCCATCGCTAATCATCATGGTACTATGTTGTGTTGTCAGCACCCTTGGTAAAACCTTGATGAACATGGAAATGCTCATGTTCTTGAGAGCACGCTCAAGCTCTAGGCTTCATTGCCGACACTAACTGAGATTGCTCTCAGTTTCCTCGGTTATGCTATAACCCTTTCAACAGTGGACTCACTCTCTACTGTTGAGCTTTTTCCCAGCTACTAAAATCATCCCTTGTGTTGTTTTCGACAAGGTAATTCACATTATCCATTCTAATCCGGGTATGCCATTCTACCGAACCCCTCTAAACGATCGCTCGAGAATTGCCTTAGGATGGTATAAAGAGTTTCAATGATCTTTGAATCAAAGGTAATTCTGTTTGCCACTTAAGGGGATATTTCTAGGAGTCACCTTCCCTAAAGTGCATCGTTATGGTATCATGGCAACTCAACTGCTTGCTACGTTGACAACCGTTCACCACACTCTTAAGTGTGGAATTGTTGTCTACCTAGTGAACCTCCGTCATCTGTTCCACTCCATTCCTCTAGATGCGTGCTTCATGTCTCAGCTCGAGAGATATTTTTATGACTCACCCCGTGAGTTGATCCTAAGTTGTTTGGTCTTCGAGAAGATCGACCCTTCTAGAGTTTCTTTTCCCTCCCGTTGTCATGTTGGTAGGAGTTCCTGGAGCAAGACATCGAGACAATGATGGTGATCGAGTCAACGTTCATTTGAAGTGCAACCTGGATCGTGAAGATTGTGTTAGTTGCGCTCCCCTTTCATCTTATCCTACGCTTGAATCTCGGGACGAGATTCTTGTTTAGTGGGGGTGAGTTGTCACATCCCTAGCTTTTGGTGCCGCCTAGTGTTTGCATTTTGCTTGCATCATGTTTAAATTTTTGAAAGTTGAACTGAGGGATTTTTGAAAGCCTCAAAATCCAATTAAAAGAAGGGCAAAGAACCCTGAAAAATTGCATTCAATGTTTCCAAAATGTTCCTATTATTTGTTGGATATTTTTGGCAAGGCTTCTGCAGCAAACCAAAAATAATGGACATCTTTGTGGAATATTTTGGGCATGGAATTTAAATTATTATTGTATTTGAATTTGGAATTATATTCATAATATATAGAGTATATTTTCAAATAACTTTGAAATGTTTTATGTGCTTTTGGAAAAGTCCATCTAGCAACATAAAATTGTTCAGAGGATTTTTGGCACTGGTTTGAAACTGTTGGAATTTCAAACAGTGGCAAGATTCAAATCAAAACAGAAAACGGAAATAGAAAAGTATAAAAAGTGCAGAAGAACTACGTAGCCACTTACCTGGCACAGCCCACCTGGCAGCCCACTGGCCGGCCTAGCACTGTGCTGGCCCATGCCAGCCACCTGCTTCCTCTTGCCAGGCAGGCAGAGAGGAGGGACACCGCGACGCGCCCGAGCTCACCACGCAGCTCCCTGGCCGCCTGGCTCGCTTGGACAGCGCGGCGACGCCTCGAAGCCACTCCTCGGCGCCGCACCGACCTCGTGGACACCCCATTCTTCCCCCTTGCTCTCTCCCTCGCTCCCTGGATGCCATGGCCGACGCAGCCGCGTCCACGCCGTCGTAAAGCCCGCAGCCACGGCCGTCCACTCGTCGCCTCTCCGTGCCCAGAAGCTTCACCATCGTCCGCTGCTTTTCCTCGACCGAGCCTCGAGCGCTCGCTCGCCCCGGAGACGCTGCACCGAGCCGTCCCGATCCACCATCGTCGGAGATCCCCCTCGTCGCCGTGACCACTCCAGCTCTTCCCCGACCTCTCTGACCCGCCCGTCAAAACCACTGTGAGCTGCTGCCCGCCCCCCCCCCTCTCCGTTCCCTCTCTCGTGCACCGTACGCACCACATCGAGCTCACCGCACCCATCGCCGCCGGCTGTGTCGCCGCCGTGGCTAGAGCTCACACACGTCGCGTCTGAGCATACCACCGTGCTCAGCGCGATGCCAAAAGCCCAAAACCCCAACCCACTGCTCCTGCCGTTCTCTGTAGCGTCGTCTCCGCCGACGCCCGAACTCCGGCCGCCGCCGCGAGCCCCATTCCGATGAGCTCCGGCCAGCCCAGCCCCAGCTGCCACCACCGTTGGATGCGGTGCACCTTCAGCTACCCGTAGACGCAAACCACGCGCAAAAACGAGCCCCGTAGCGAGTTTCCGGCGAACTTCCGCCGCCGATCTGGTCGTCGCCGGCCTAAGTCCGGCGATGATGACGCGGCATTACCATTAGCGGCTAATCCCTCAATTAGCACACTAACAGACAATGACAGCGGGCCCCACCACAGGGTCAAACCCCAGTCAGCTCTAGTTTTGACCGTGGTTTAGTTCCTGGGTCAATGACACACGGGTCCCACCAGTCAGAGTTGACCCCGGTCAACTCGGCTGACGTGCTGACGCAGTAGTGACACAATGCTGATGTCATTAATCATTTTCTCGTTTAAAACTATTCAGGAAATTTCAGAAAATGCCCTAAACTTCTAAAAATCATATCAAATCAACCGTAACTCCATATTAAATAATTTATATATGAAAAATGATCAGAAAAATCCAATCTATCCATCTGTACCACTTTCATGCATGTAAGAACAACTTGTGACTACTGTTTAGGACAACTGGAATGAACGGCATTTTAATATCCACATATGGAGTTTGAATTTGAATCTTTGATTCAAACCAACTTCATTTAATCTGTTGCTAGTTGCATTAGCCCAAACCACAGCATATTGCCATGTCATGATCATGCATCATATTGTGCATTGCATTGATTGTGTTTCTTCTTTGTTTGTCGGTGCTTGTCCCCTCTCGGTAGACGATGTTCCGATGTTGTGATCGTTGACACTGATGAAGACTCAATGCTATCTTCAGAAGTGCCAGGCAAGCAAAACCCCCTTGTTCATTCCGATACAATCCCACTCTCTCGCTCCTGCTCTCTTTTACTGCATTAGGACAACAACGACATATTTGTTACTTGCTGCGATAGCTGAACCCCTTTATCCTCTGCATGACTTGTCATTTCCACAATAAATAGATGAAACCCACTAGCATGAGTAGGAGTTGTTTGAGCCCTGTTGTGCCTACTCATTCATGCTTGTTTGTCATGCCTGCTATTGCTTAGAGTTGAGTCAGGTCTGATTCATCGGGAATGAATCAGAGGTGTGTGAACATGTCCTCCTGTGTGTGAGCTAAGTGTGTGAACACGATTTGGTAAAGGTAGCGGTGAGAGGCCATGTAGGAGTACATGGCGGGTTGTCTCATTGAAGCCGTCCTTAGGAAGTGAGTTCTGTGTTTGTGATCCATGATTCAGCTACTACCATACATTGGGCCCTGAAATATGACCCCGCTCGACTTCTTATTCACCCTAGTCCTCTGTCCAGGAGTTGCAAGTAGTTTCCGGTGTTTGTAGCTTACTGGAGGCCGTGGACAGCGCTGACCGTAGGGGTGGGCTGTGATGCGGTAGGTACGTGGCACGGTGTACCGAATGCCCGTTAGGTGTCTCGGGAACCCTGTTCACATCGTTTGGGGCTATGAGCGAAACCTCGGCCGGATCTCCTCATGGATGGAACCCGAATAGGCGATAAACCTGGACTAGAGACTTGAGTGTTTAGGTAGGTCGTGGTCTACACCCACGTCGGCTTTCGCTTGAAGTCTGCCGAGCACATGTCGTGTGCAGACGCTAAGTGGTGGAAACATGTATGAAGAAGTACACCCCTGCAGGGTTAACATCATCTATTCGAATAGCCGTGTCCGCGGTAAAGGACTTCTGGGTTACTTATATTAGTTCATAGACAAGTGAAAGTGGATACTTTAAAATGTGCAATATAAGTGTGAGTGCTATGGATGGCGTTCTCGTAGGGAGACGGGAGCGGATCCATAGTGGTGTATTGATATGGTGAATATGTGGACTCGTGTGCGCCACCTCAAAAGAGTTACTTGCAGTCATAGTTCAGGATAGCCACCGAGTCAAAGCTGGCTTGCTGCAGTTAAACCCCCACCATCCCTTTGTTTATAATGATGCATATGTAGTTAGTTCTGATGTAAGTCTTGCTGGGTACATTTGTACTCACGTTTGCCTATTTTATGTTTTTGCAGAGAGACTTCGGTCTCGCTAGTAGTTCCGCGTGGACTTCGACGTTTAGCTTGTTACCTCAGCTACGATCTTGTACCCTTGGCAGGATCTGGTAGATAGTCAGGCTTCGCAGCCTTTTTCATTTATAGATGTTTGTACGCAGACATGATAGCTTCCGCTTGTGTTTTGACTTGTATGCTCTGAATGTTGGGTCATGAGACCCATGTTTGTAATATCTTGCTCCTCGGAGCCTAATGAATAAATACTTGAGTCATAGAGTCATGTTGTGATGCCTTGTTGTATTTGCACATATCGAGCATATTGTGTATGTTATTGAAATGCTTGGTATGTGTGGGATCTGACTATCTAGTTGTTTATCCTTAGTAGCCCCTCTTACCGGGAAATGTCTCCTAGTGTTTCCACCGAGCCATGGTAGCTTGCTACTGCTTCGGAACACTTAGGCTAGCTGGCATGTGTCCTTCTTCGTTCCTGTGTCTGTCCCTTCGGGGAAATGTCACGCGATGAATACCGGAGTACTGTTAGCCCGCTACAGCCCGGTTCACTGGAGTCCTGCTAGCCCAGTGCTACAGCCTGGATTCACTCGCTGATGACCGACACGTTCGATGCTGGGTCATGGATGCCTGTCCCTGTAAGTTTGTGCCACTTTGGGTTTACGACTAGCCATGTCAGCCCGGGCTCCTTATCATATGGATGCTAGCGACACTATCATATACGTGTGCCAAAAGGCGCAAACGGTCCCGGGAAAAGGTAAGACGACACCCGTGGGAATACCGTGCGTGAGGCCGCAAAGTGATATGAGGTGTTACATGCTAGATCGATGTGGCATTGAGTCGGGGTCCTGAAAATTCTATGGCTAAGTGAGAGTGTTCAAGCACTATAAGTCTGGTTGCCTTGTTCGTTGTGTTGAGCGCCTCCCTAGATGGACCCAAAAATGGGAACAAGAGTGCTCAAGTTTATCCCAAACACCCCAGCACTCGCGGCATGGGGGCTGAAGCCGATGACTTGCCATCTCTCAGATTTAATAAACGGCCGCACAGAAGGTAATATTTTAAATTAACAAGCGTTGCTTAGCGCATATGAACAAGGTTTTTAGCGCACAGGATAACACGTTGCGAATTTACTCAATAATTACATCCCTGGGCACTCATCCGCAATCTTGCGGGCACCCTTCAGGACAGTCCTATAGTATATATTGGGCATACGATATTCCTTGCCCGCTGGTGGCGCGTCAGTGATTAGCTTCTCCGCATCCACCTTGCCCCAGTGCACCTTTGCGCAGGCAAGGGCACGACGAGCACCTTCAATACAGGCGGAGCGCTTGATAACCTCCACCCAGGGGCACGCATCCACCAACCGCCGCACGAGGCCGAAGTAGCTCCTAGGCATGGCCTCTCCAGGCCACAGCCGGACTATGAGGCCCTTCATGGCCTGCTCGGCTACCTTGTGAAGCTCGACCAGCTGCTTCAGCTGGTCGCTAGGGGGCACCGGATGGACGGTCTCAGCATACTGAGACCAGAAGACCTTCTCCGTTGAGCTCCCCTCCTCGGCTCGGTAGAATGCGGCGGCATCAGACACGCTACGAGGCAGATCTGCAAACGCCCATGGGGAGCTCCGAATTCGGGTAAGTAACACGTAATTTACATTCACATGCTTGCTTTTCATGAAAAATGCCTTACCCGCCGCTATCTTCTTCACCGACTCAATCTCCTGAAGGGACTTATGGGCCTCGTCCTTGGCGGCTTTGGCACTTTCGAGAGCCGAGGCAAGCTCGGACTCTCGAGTCTTTGAGTCACGCTCCAAACTCTCATGCTTTTCCATGAGAGCCTGGAGATCTTGCCGAACCGCTGCCACCCACGCCTCCTGCTTTTCTCGCTCTGCCCGTTCCGCGGCCGCATTGCGTTCGGCCGCGGACACGGCCTCCTTCAGGGTTGCCACCTCGTTCGTGGCCCCTGCAGCACCCACGTTATCCTTGTTATTTTTTGTCGCAACCCAAATCCTTTTCTATAAGGTACAAATTCAAAGTGGTGTTACTCACCTTCTTTGTCCTGGAGCTGCTTTTTGGCACGGCCGAGCTCTTGCTCGGACCACTCGAGCTCCTGCTTCAAAGCACCGACCTCCGCAGTCTGTGCGACAGAGGTCAGTAGCGCAGCTTGCAACCCATATTGACATAATTTTTTAGCAACCCTGCGTATATCTTTTTTAGATCCTCAGTCCGGCTTTTCTTTCCGAACACCGAACCGAGCATCAGGGGCTACTGTCTATGTGGTATTACATTGCATATTTTTAACTTCTTACCTCAAAGCCTATAGAAGGCTACTGCAGGCTTCGGTCAGCCCTCTCTTGGCGAGCTGTACCTTCTGAATCACCGCACTCATAATAGTGCAGTGTTCTTCCTCGATGGAAGCGCTCTGGAGCGCCTCCAACAAATTGTCTGGCGCCTCCGGTTGGACGGAAGCCGCCGGCGTCACGGTCTTGCCCTTCTTGCGAAGGGGCCGCCGGCCGGACTCCGGAACCACTGCGGGTTCCGACGTGTAATCCGGCGCAAAGTCCGGGAGGCCGCCTTGTGGCGCCTCCGGAGCCTCCCCCTGATGGGTCCCTTCTTAGGATCCCACCTCGGCGTCCTCGGCGTCGCGAGGGGTGGAGGCGGTTGGGATGGAGTCCACATCCGACGGAGCCAACGACCCGCTCGATGAAGTGGGGAGATCATCATTGGCCGTACTACAGGCAGCATGCGGCATTAGAATGACACTATGTGACACAAAAGAGAAATTATAAATCATTCAGGAATCCGGATACTTACGATCTCGCCGGAGGCCTGGCGCTTGAAGGCCATTCTTCGTCGCCAACGTTGACGTTGGCGGAGCTGTCCGGGGGAATAGTCCTTCCCCTCTTGGACCCTTCGGCCTCCCCTGTTGGGGAAGCCTTCCTCTTCCTCTCTCCCTCCTCTGGGAGAGAGTCCTCTTTCTCCTCCTCGTTTTCGGGGGAGGAGTCCGCCTCGGAGTCGTCGGACACCTGAAAACAGGAACTCTTTCGAGTACCCATGGCCTCCTTCTTGGCCTTCTTCTCCGGCACCACGTGCGGTGCCGGAACAAGCAGCCCCGCTAGACGGGCGTCTACTGGGTTTTCTGGTATAGGAGCCGGGCAGATGATTTGCTCTGCCTTCCTCATCCAGTCCTGTCAAAGGAAAAGGGGAAATTGAAACCCGCATAGAGTCAAACTATGAATAGCAGGTATCCCGTAAAGGGGTAAAATCACTTACCTCGTCAGCTTGGCGCTGCGAGCGAAATCCACGATCTTCGGTGGCGGATGCTGGGGCTTCGGCGCCCTTAAAGAGCACTTTCCAGGCATCTTCGTACCTAGTGTCGAAGAGCCTGCTCAAGGTCTGGTGCTGTGCCGGATTGAACTCCCACAATTTAAATGCCCGTTCTTGGCACGGGAGGATTCGGCGGATGAGCATGACCTGGACCACGTTGACAAGCTTGAGCTTCTTGTCTACCAGCCTCTGGATACAGGCTTGGAGTCCGGTCAGCTCCTCTGAATTACCCTAGGTCAGGCCGCTCTCCTTCCAAGAGGAGAGCCGCATGGGGATTCCAGATCTAAATTCGGGGGCCGCTGCCCATTTAGGGTCACGCGGCTCGGTGATGTAGAACCACCCCGATTGCCATCCCTTGATGGTTTCCACGAAGGCACCCTCAAGCCAGAGGACATTGGGTATCTTACCCAACATGGCGCCTCCGCACTCCGCTTGAGTGCCCTTCACCACCTTCGGCTTGACGCTGAAGGTCTTGAGCCACAAGCCGAAGTGAGGTTGGATGCAGAGGAAGGCCTCGCACACGACGATAAACGCCGAGATGTTGAGGATGAAGTTTGGCGCCAGATCGTGGAAATCCAGGCCGTAATAGTACATGAGCCCCCGGACAAAGGGATGCAATGGGAAGCCCAGTCCGCGGAGAAAGTGGGGAAGGAATACGACTGTCGGTGTTAAAACCGACGGATCTCGGGTAGGGGGTCCCGAACTGTGCGTCTAGGCGGATGGTCACAGGAGACAAGGGACACGATGTTTTACCTAGGTTCGGGCCCTCTTGATTGAGGTAAAACCCTACATCCTGCTTGATTGATATTGATATTGTGGATGTTTACAAGAGTGGATCTACCACGAGATCAAGGAGGCTAAACCCTAGAAGCTAGCCTATGGTATGATTGTAATGGTTGTTGTTGTGTTCTACGGACTAAAGCCATCCAATTTATATAGACATCGGAGAGGGCTAGGGTTACATAGATTCGGTTACAATGGTAGGAGATCTACATATCTGTATCGCCAAGCTTGCCTTCCACGCCAAGGAAAGTCCCATCCGGACACGGGACGAAGTCTTCAATCTTGTATCTTCATAGTCTTGGAGTCCGGCCGATGATGATAGTCCGGCCGATGATAGTTCGGCCGACGATGGTAGTCCGGCTATCCGGACACCCCCTAATCCGGGACTCCCTCAGTAGCCCCCGAACCAGGCTTCAATGACGATAAGTCCAGCGCGTATGTAGTCTTCGGCGTTGCAAGGCGGGTTCTCCTTCACGTTCCATGTACCTGCCGAACAGTGTCTGGCTTCCTCATTAATGTTGCGTTTCTTGGCTTCCATGCCCAATAATGGCCTTCTTCCACGCGTCGCACGAATGCGAAAAGCCAGGGTGTCTTTTATGTTTTACCCCCTAGTTGTGCGAATAATCTGCCTATAAGAGAGGCAAGAATCCAGATCCAAATCCATCTTCCTCCCGCGAATACTCATCGGAGCGCTTTTGACCAAGAATCCATTCCAACATGGACCGTCAACGCAGCTCCTCTTCTCGCGCTCCCAGCCATCTGCCAGGAGATTGGAGGAGATGCTCTGTTCTGCACAACAAGCTGGTGAAGCTCCAAGCGGCGGGATATCTTCCTCCGGCCTTTATGGTTCCGGTTCGAGCCGGGCTGGCCACCTACAAAGGTGGGAAGCAAGCGGAGGCTACCCCAAGTCCCAACAAAGGGGAGCGGGTATGCTTCGTCCCCTATCTGATAAGGGGGCTCGGATTTCCTGTACATCCGTTCCTCCGCGGGCTCCTGGAGTTCTACGGACTCCAGCTTCATCACCTCACGCCCGCCTCGATCCTGCATATTGTGGGTTATGTAGCTCTTTGCGAGCTATAACTGGGCGTCGAGCCCCATTTCGCGCTGTGGAAGAGGTTGTTCTGCCTTGTACCCCGCTCTCACGAGCGGTCCATATATCAAGTGGGCGGCGCCGAAATATGGCGCATTGCCGGGACCGGATATCCATCCGGAACCCCTAAGAAGGCGTCCGAAGACTGGCCTTCAGAATGGTTTTATATAGAAGACGCTCCGCTGCCGGACCCTGTTCGGATCGGCCTCCCGGAGTTCAGCAATGCTCCTCTGAAGAAATGCCTTAGTTGGCGTCCGCGGAGCCCCCAACTGGAGGAAGACAAGAGCGTCCATTATTTGATGGGCCGGATAAGGTTACTGGCCCATTCCGGGTTGACCATGATTGGAGTCATGGCAACATGCATTATGCGGGGGGTGCAGCCACTACAATACAGGGGCCACCCCATGTGGGATTTCAACGGGGAGGATGATGCAACCCATCATGGCCGCAATGGGCCGGATTCGGCCGAAGACCTGGTGAAGATCCTGTCCGGCCTGCATAAGGGGGAGAAGGAGGATTTCCTTCGGACGAATCCGTTAAACGGGTTCTCCATGAAAAATCCCCGGCCTTGGGTAAGTGAACACTCCGCGTGTCCAACCCATGCTTTTGAAACTCAAGTTTCTTATATTGTGTTCTTCTTTCGACGTAGGAGCTGCGTCGGGTCGTGGAGGAAATGCTAAGTCCAGCTCCGCAACCCGAGGATCCAGAGAGATCCCGGGATCCGGCCTCCAAAGAGGATCCGGACATAAAGGTGGAGCTAATCGACGGGGTGTTCCACCAGCTCAGCATGGATAATGCTTTAGTTGCCATTACGGCCGACTATCCCGGACTATATCCGGCTTCCCAGGTGATTGTGACTGAAGTCCTGACACCGTCATTCCTTCCTTGCTTATTTCTGACCACCATATACGATGGCGCTGTGCAGGAGGCGCCTCTAGGGCGGGAAGCCGAGCCCGTGGCGGCTGACCAACAAAGGCCAGTCCGGACCAGTAGGTGGAAGAGGAGCGCGGCGCGGACTAAAACGTCGCCACAAAGGTATAGCTCACAATTCATTATTTGGAGCAACGTTCCTAGGAAGCGTTTGAGTGCTCATGACTTTTGTAGGAGAAAAAGCGCCCGCCGGACTGCGGGCGTGGAGGTTGCCAATCCAACCTCTACCAGCTAGGCTCCAGCACCTGGTCTGGAGGGGGAGGCGAGCGCAAGGCGCGAGCTGGATACTCCTCCGACGGAGGATGCCGACAGACTGTCCGCCACCAAGTCTGAGGTGGAGAGCACCATGAACCATAGGTGCCGCCGGACAGTATTTCGTGACGCGTGCTTCTCCCCCGAGGCGTTGAATGCCTTTAACGCGGGGGACGTGCACCTTCGTGCTGCTCAAGATGGTTTTACGAGAGCCACGGAGCAGTATGTAAAAGACATACGGGTAAGAGAATTTAATAGTTATATATGCCAGCAGCCCCCGAGACTTAAAGTAGTTATATTAACTGATTTAAGGATCATATGAAACGTAGGATCTTACCGAGAAGAATACCCAACTGTCTCAGGAGCTGCAAGAGTGCAAGGCCCAACTTGAGGCCGCACTCGCTGCCGCAGGAGGAAACACAGGGACCTCTCCTGGTAACGCATTATTTTAGAAAGATAAGTAGATTTTGGCCCGTGCACAAGTCTAAAAATGACGTTGCAGGTGCTGCCGGACAAGATCCGGACAGGCAAGAACTTCTGCGCCAGCTAAAGGCCGGCGAGAGGGTGCTGCATAAGGTGCAGCATGAAAGGAACAAGCTCTAGGATGCCCATGCCCAGCTTGGAGAAGAGCTAAAAGGCGTTCGGGCCGAGCTGTCTGGCTCCGTTAAGGAGAACCAGCGGCTTCGTCGCGGCATCTATAGTAAGTGCTTAAGCGAATTCCTTTGAAATGAAGAGTTTGGCGAGGAAGTCCATTGACAAAATATGTCTGTAGGTATACTCACAGGTCGCCCTGCGGAGGAGATGCCCGTATCAATGGGTGATCAACTTCCCGAATTGTTGCAACTGATCGAACGAGTTCGGCAGGCAATGAGCGGCGTCATCCAGGCTTTATGGCCAGCCTTCTCCCTACCCGAGGGCCTTGGGGAGCTTGCGGAGAAGCTTCAGGGTGTGCGGCAGCGATTCCATTTATGGAAGATTTCAGCCTGCCGACAAGGTGCCAGGGAGGCCTAGGCCATGGTGAAGACGCGGCACAAGAAGGCGGATCCCAACCACATGGCCGAGGTCGGACCTGTGGGGCCTGATGGGAAGGAGATCCTTGTGAGTTTAATATACGGCCAAGTAGAGTTGGCCGCTAAATTTTCCCAACAGGACTGTAAATTAGACAGCCTGTTAGACGGGATTGAGGAAGAATACAGTTAGTCGATTTGACAATGTATTATAAAATGACATGTAAAATGCCTTCTAGCCGGACTGTAGATCGTTTGTCTTTGCCGACCTTTTCGCTTCGACCTCGGGACCCTAGAGCCCGGAGTGTGTCAGAATACCTTCTCGGCTATGAAACAACCGAGGTATGCATGGAGACCAGGCGTAGGGGTCATTAGTGCTTTATCAGATAAGTGCCCAACTAGTTATGTTATATTACATGGTTAGTAAGAAACATCTTCCAGGTAGAATAGTTCCGTTAAGGGTTCCTTTCCTCTGGGGGAGGCATGCCCTAAGGTGCATGTACGGACTGCGAAAAAAGCAGAAAAACATCTGGGGGCAGATAAATAAGTAGGTAAGAAATCATCTTTCAAGTCACCGGCCGAATATTCCCTAAAGAACGATTGCTTTCGGCTTCACCCAGTCTGAGGTACACATCTGGCCGACCCGGCAGTAACAATCGCAGAGGTGCTCCCTTTACCTCCTAGCCGAACAATCGGGAACGTAGGGGTAAGCACAGGAGAAAGGCAACCTAGCTTGGCCAAAACTTAAGTCATATCGATGCATATAATGGTGAGTAAAAGGTACATGTGGAAGCTTGACACATGTGCTGGGCATGAAGCCCTTATAATTAAGCTTTTGGTAAAGAAGCCCCCAGGTATAATGAGTGCGGATGGCACATCAAGTGTTATGCGAACAATGCGCAAGTAGGCCCGTAAGGGCTTTTTAGTAAAAGGGTTAAGAGAAGAAAGAGAAACAAAAGACAGCTGAAGTGTAAAAATTTGAACGGGGGAAGGGGACGAACTCTTAGTCCGGCGCTAGGCATAGAATCTTCGGAGGCGAGCTGCGTTCCATGGGTTCGGCTCGAGACAGTTGTCCGACGCATTTCATAGATGGTACGCTCCGCCGGTCAGGACTTGATCGATAATGAAGGGGCCCTCCCATTTGGGCTTGAGCTTGTCCTTTTTCTTGTCCGGCAGGCGTAGAACTAGTTCGCCAATGTTGTAACTCTTGGCCCGTACTTCTCTGCTTTGATATCTTCGAGCCTGCTGCTGATAGAATGCGGAACGAGCCTTGGCGACGTCGCGTTCTTCCTCCAATGCGTCCAAGCTGTCCTGCCGATCCAGCTCGGCTTCTCTTTCTTCGTACATGCGCACTCGAGGTGAGTCATGAATGATGTCGCAGGGCAGGACTGCCTCTGCGCCATATACCATAAAAAATGGTGTGAATCCGGTAGTACAGTTGGGCGTTATCCGCAGCCCCCATAGTACGGAGTCGAGCTCCTCTACCCAGTGCATGTCACATTTCATGAGTGACCGCACTAGTCTGGGTTTAATGCCGCTCATTATTAGACCATTTGCTCGTTCCACTTGACTGTTGGTTTGAGGATGATAGACTGAAGCGTAATCGAGCTTAATGCCCATATTTTTGCACCATGACTTAACCTCGTCGGCCGTAAAGTTTGTGCCGTTATCGCTGATGATGCTGTGGGGGACACCAAAACAGTGTACTACCCCGGAGATAAACTCTATCATTGGTCCGGACTCTGCCGTTTTGACTGGCTTGGCCTCTATCCATTTGGTGAATTTGTCCACCATGACCAATAGGTACCTTTGCTTGTGGGTTCCTCCTTTAAGGGGTCCAACCATGTCAAGCCCCCAGACCGCGAATGGCCAGGTTATGGGTATAGTTTTGAGGGCGGTGGGTGGCATATGGCTCTGATTAGCAAAGAGCTGACAACCGACGCATCGTTGGACTAAGTCCTGAGCATCTTCTCGGGCCGTCGCCCAATAAAATCATGTACGGAGTGCCTTTCCTACAAGGGCCCGAGCTGCGGCATGGTGTCCGCCTAGTCCATCATGAATTTCAGCCAGGAGGTTTCGCCCTTCCTCTTCGGAGATACACCTTTGAGGGACTCCGGTTGTGCTTTTCTTATAAAGTTCTCCCTCATAGACCTTGTAGGCTTTAGATCGCCGGACAATGCAGCGGGCCTCATTTTGGTCTTCGGGAAGCTCCTTCCTAAGCAAGTAGGCGAGGAATGGTTCTATCCACGGGGCAATTACTGCCATTATTTCGTGGGCTGAAGGTGTTATGTCATCGGCTGAATCGCCGGTTGGTGCGGCTTGTTCCGGTTTGTTATTTCTGGACTCCTCTTCCCATAGTACGGATGGCTTGAAGAGCTGTTCCAAGAAGATGTTAGGAGGGACAGCGTCGCGTTTTGCGCCGATGCGTGCCAGTACGTCGGCTGCTTGGTTATTATCCCGGGCTACGTGATGGAATTCAAGTCCTTCAAACCGGGCTGACATTTTTAGGAGCGTTGTGATATGCTGCCATTTTCGGATCCTTGGTGTCAAAGTCTCCATTTATTTGGGATATTGCGAGGTTTGAATCCCCGTGCACCTCTAGGCGTTGAATGCCCATGGAGATTGCCATCCGGAGACCATGTAAAAGGGCCTCGTATTCGGCTGCATTGTTGGAGTCCGTGTACATTATCTGAAGTACGTATTGGACTGTGTCCCCAGTCGGGGACGTCAATACGACTCCAGCCCCCAATCCGGCCAACATTTTAGAGCCATCGAAGTGCATAATCCAATTGGAGTATGCGCCGTACTCTTTAGGGAGTTCGGCCTCGGTCCATTCAGCGACAAAGTCAGCCAAAACTTGTGACTTTATAGCTCGCTGAGGTTTGTAAGTTATATCGAATGGTAAGAGCTCAATGGCCCATTTTGCAATCCTGCCTGTCGTGTCGCGGTTGTTTATAATGTCGTTAAGTGGTACTTCAGAGGCCACTGTTATCGAAAACTCTTGAAAGTAGTGTTGGAGCTTCCTGGATGCCATGAACACCGCATACGCTATCTTCTGATAGTGCGGGTAACGGGACTTGCAGGGGGTTAACACAGTGGATACGTAGTATACTGGTTTTTGAAGAGGGAATTTATGCCCTTCTGTCTCTCGTTCGACGACGAGTACCACGCTTACAACTTGATGTGTTGCTGCGATGTATAACAACATTGGTTTGCCCAGGTTGGGTGCAGCCAGGACCGGATTTGTTGCCAATATGGCCTTTATTTCTTCGAGTCCGGCGGTGGCAGCATCCGTCCACTCGAAGTGCTCGGTGCGCCTAAGGAGGCGATAGAGGGGCAATGCCTTTTCTCCTCCACGCGGCTTAGAGCCGCCACGCATCCAGTCAATTTTTGTATTTGCTTGAGGTCTTTTGGGATATCTAGCTGTGACAGAGCTCGGATCTTGGCTGGGTTTGCTTCAATTCCTCTACCGGATACAATGAAGCCCAAGAGCTTTCCGGCTGGTACGCCGAAAACGCATTTTTCCGGATTCAGCTTAATGTCATATGCTCGGAGGTTGTCAACTGTGACCCTCAAGTCGTCTACTAGAGTTTCGACGTGTTTAGTTTTGACGACTACGTCGTCTACGTATGCCTCTACTGTTTTGCCGATCTGGGAAGCCAGACATGTCTGAATCATGCGCTGATATGTTGCGCCAGCGTTTTTAAGTCCGAAGGGCATCATGTTGAAGCAGAATGGTCCATATGGAGTAATGAATGCCGTTGCGGCTTGATCCGCTTCTGCCATGTTGATTTGATGATAGCCGGAGTATGCGTCCAGAAAGCACAATGAATCGTGCCCTGCAGTAGCATCGATGATTTGGTCGATGCGGGGGAGGGGGAAGGGATCCTTTGGGTAGGCTTTATTTAGGTCTTTGAAATCGACACATAGGCGCCAGGATTTGTCCTTCTTTGGTACCATTACCAGGTTTGCTAGCCAATCCGGATGTTTGATGTCTCTGATGAATCCGGCTTCCAATAGTTTGGCTAGTTCTTCTCCCATTGCCTGTCTTTTGGGTTCGAAAAATCGTCGAAGAGCCTGTTTGACTGGCTTGAACCCTTTTAGGATGTTTAGGCTATGCTCTGCCAATTTGCGGGGGATTCCTGGCATATCTGAAGGATGCCAGGCGAAAATGTCCCAATTTTCCCGAAGGAATTCTCGCAGTGCGGCGTCTACATCAGGGTTCAATTGTGCCCCGATGGAGGCCGTCTTTGTCGGGCCCGTTGGGTGGACCTGGAATTTTACTATTTCATCTGCTGGTTTAAAGGACGTGGACTTGGATAACATCGTCCCTATTCACCGTAGAGCGCAGCGCGGTGAGTTCCTCTGCCGCTAGGGCTTCGGATAGTGCCTCCAAGGCTAATGCGGCTGTTTTGTTTTCGGCGCAGAGCGCTATGTCCGGATCACTAATGAGAGTGATTATCCCGCCGGGCCCAGGCATTTTAAGCTTCATGTACCCGTAATGGGGTATGGCTTGGAAAATTGTGAACGCCTCTCGTTCGAATATAGCGTGATATCCGCTGCTGAACGGGGCCACTTGAAACATGATTTCTTCGGACCTATAATTGTCCGGTGAGCCGAACACCACATCGAGTGTGATTTTTCCGGTGCAGCGTGCTTCCCGGCTAGGGATTATTCCTCTGAAGGTTGTGCTGCTCCGCTCAATGCGGCTCCAGTCTATTTCCATTTTTGAAGAGTTTCCTTGTAAATGAGGTTCAATCCGCTGCCGCCATCCATGAGTACCTTGGTAAGTCGAAAGCCGTCCACTATTGGACTGAGGACCAATGCGGCTGGTGCTCGGGCCGTTCGGAATTTAGGTTCGTCGCTGGTGTTGAAGGTGATGGCCGCGTCGCTCCAAGGGTTTGTTGTCGCCACTTGGTACACTTCGGCGAGGCTGCGGATTGTTTGTTTCCGCATATTGTTTGATGCGAAAGTCTCAAAGACTGTTGATACCGTACCGGTATTGTTGGTGTGGTTTCCCGGGGCTAGAAGCTCCTCGCCACTTTTGGCCACCTGCCGTAATATCCAACATGCACGAAGGCTATGTGTTGGGGTGGCGCCCTTGGTACTGTGAATTGTACAGGGTTTGCTGAGCCATCCCTCCAGTACGGTTCCGTTCCCTTTAAGGGGCTTCTGCTTTTTGGTTCTTGTACCTGGTGCCTGAGTGTAATGCACCCTTTCGTTGCGGACTGGGGCTGTATCCGGGGCCGGATTGTCCCAAAACCTATTTTCGGTTTTTCGGAAACTCTCTATCACACAGTACTTTCGCACTATGGATGCCAGGTCGGCGAAGGGTGTGACTTCATGACGGCTGACGGCGTTCAAGATTCCCCTGTCCGTGCAATTATTGCAAAAGATCGAGATTGTGTTTTCCTCCCGGCAGTCCTTTATCCGGTCCATGACCAGGAGGAATCTGGCCCAGTAATGATGTACTATTTCGGCTGGCTCTTGCCGGATTACAGATAAATCGCATATATCTGTACGGGCGGGTCTAATTGAGTCCGGGACCCTGTCCATCTCGAGGCTCAAGGGCCGAGAAGTTTCCGAATTTGGAAGCTTGGAAAGTGGAACGTTGTCCAATGAGTCCGGTCCGATGCCTGACTTTATGTTCAGCGCTTGATCGAAATCCGCTCCTCCGCGGGAATCCGGCATGGAGGGTTCGGTAGCCCGGACACGACTAGTTTTCAATATGGGAGAAGGATCGTCGCGATGTTCCTCTACCACCGTGATGTGGTGGGTAACCTGGGGAGAGTTAATCTCTCTCAGATCGGTTTTAAGCCCGATCTGATTGTAGTCTGTAGCGACTCCCAGGGCAGCGATCCGATCCAAGAGTTCGTTTACAGACGAGAGCTCTACTGGATCTAGCTGCTCGGCGAATTCCGAGTTGACGTGAAGATTCCTCGCGATGACCCGAGAGGTCATCATTGGAGCGGTGGCCGGACAAGCGGTCATAAGAAAACCTCCTAGCCGGATAGTTTGGCCGGTGGCCAAGGCTCCATTGGAGAAGATACCGTCCATGAAGACGGGAAGAGGCATCATTCCTATCGGTGACGGCACAGAGGAACTCTCAATGAAAGCACCAATGTCGGTGTCAAAACCGGCGGATCTCGGGTAGGGGGTCCCGAACTGTGCGTCTAGTTGGATGGTAATAGGAGACAAGGGACACGATGTTTTACCCAGGTTCGGGCCCTCTTGATGGAGGTAAAACCCTACGTCCTGCTTGATTGATATTGATATTTTGGATGTTTACAATAGTGGATCTACCACGAGATCAAGGAGGCTAAACCCTAGAAGCTAGCCTATGGTATGATTGTAATGGTTGTTGTTGTGTCCTACGGACTAAAGCCATCCGGTTTATATAGCCACCGGAGAGGGCTAGGGTTACATAGAGTCGGTTACAATGGTAGGAGATCTACATATCCGTATCGCCAAGCTTGCCTTCCACGCCAAGGAAAGTCCCATCCGGACATGGGACGAAGTCTTCAATCTTGTATCTTCATAGTCTTGGAGTCCGGCCGATGATGATAGTCCGGCCGATGATAGTTCGCCCGACGATGGTAGTCCGGCTATCCGGACACCCCCTAATCCGGAACTCCCTCAACGACCCTCTCATGGGGCCTGGGGGTGGGGATGAGCTGCCCCTCGTCGGGCAGCCGGTGCGCGATGTCGCCGGACAGATATCCGGCGCTGCACAATCTTTCGATGTGCTCCTCCGTGACGGAGGAGGCCATCCACTTGCCTCCCGCTCCAGACATGTCTGGGGAAGGTTGAGACGAGGTGTGCGGGCTTGGGCGCTGGAGCTCGAGTGCGCAGAGATGGATAAGCAAAGGAGGAAGAAGGCGTAGGTGAAAGGGTGGATCCTAATCCCCTTATATATGGGCGGACGAAGTCTATGCGTCCCCCACCTGCCTGGTAAAACTAGCTTATCTCCCAAGCATCACCTTCAATGGAGCGGTTGGGTTACCCACGTCCGTATTGATGAGAATCCCGGAATAAGGGGGAACACGATCTCTGCTTCGACAAGACGTGCCAAGGAAACCGCTTCGCTAAATGCGCTGAGGCGGTAAAGTAAAAAACAATTCAAGTAAGGGCTTGGTAGTGGTGTAACGTCACGCCGCAGAAAACGTCAGCAGATTGGACTTGTGTATATATTATTCTCTCTATGGTGGAAGGTGGAATTTATTTTGCAGAGCCGGACACTATCCTGGTGTTCACAATCTTCTATGAATTATTCGGAGGAGGAACCCGCCTTGCAATGCCGAACAATATACGCGCCGGACTTATCGTCATTGAAGCCTGGTTCAGGGGCTACTGAGGGAGTCCTGGATTAGGTGGTGTCCGGACAGCCGGACTACCATCATCGGCCGAACTATCATCGGCCGGACTATCATCGTCGACCGGACTCCAAGAATATGAAGATACAAGATTGAAGACTTCGTCCCGTGTCCGGATGGGACTTTCCTTGGCGTGGAAGGCAAGCTTGGCGATACGGATATGTAGATCTCCTACCATTGTAACCGACTCTATGTAACTCTAGCCCTCTCCGGTGTCTATATAAACCGGATGGCTCTAGTCCGTAGGACACAACAACAACCATTACAATCATACCATAGGCTAGCTTCTAGGGTTTAGCCTCCTTGATCTCGTGGTAGATCTACTCTTGTAACATCCACAATATCAATATCAATCAAGGAGGACGTAGGGTTTTACCTCCATCAAGAGGGCCCGAACCCGGGTAAAACATCGTGTCCCTTGTCTCCTGTTACCATCCGCCTAGACGCACAGTTCGGGACCCCCTACCCGAGATCCGCCGGTTTTGACACCGACAGGCCTCTTCCCAAATAATGAGCGGGAAGGGCGCCAACAATTGGCCATTTTGAAGGGGAACATCTAGTACACTTATCTTGACCAAAGTTGGTCTTCGACTGCCAAAGACTCTGACGGTGACGCCGTCCTGGGCTCCATGGTGACCTCCATCCTGCCGTCCCGCTGGTCTTGGTCTTGTTGCACTAAAACGGTAACCTTTGCCTGATGCCTTGGACTATGCTTGCCCCCTTTGAACCGAAGGCGAAACAAGGACACTGCATAGGCCCGCGCCCGCCTAGTCTCGATCGTCATGGCTTGCCTCACGGGCACCTCGCGAGGTACCCTGCCTTGATCTCTCCGCCTCCTCGCGAGCTCGCCTGATGAGGCTGCTGCTGAGGAAGCTTCCTGTCATCCGCCTCGCGAGGCTTGGCCCTCGCCGGGGTCTTGAGCTTGAGCTGATGAAGTTGGGCTGCACTGGGCCTCCGCTTGAGCCACGCCGCAGGCCGCTGGCAGGCAAGTCTGGGGACCCCCGATCCCAGAACGCCGACAGCACCCTGTAGAGATACACACCCGAGCGACGAACATGCATTTTCGAAACTAATTTAGGAACATTTAGCTGACCAATTAAACAACTCTGTTTTAATAATATCAGATTCGTATTTGAACAACTAAGCTTGTTTAGCTTGATGGGTGGAGCAGTGTTATTATGACACGAAGCACGTATTCTGATCGTATAGTGATCATAAAAGGGGGAAACTCTAAGCATAATTTTTTGTAGCAAAAGAGGGTTTCCCCTCCGGTTTCTATTAAAAAAACCACCACGGAACCAACATGATCAATTAAACCCTAAGCATGATCAATTAAACCGTATTATGGTTGTGCCATGGCAGATTTGAAGCTGCAAACCGGAGAAATGATATTTAGCATCCGTTGTTTGCTTTGAACTAAGAACTAAATTCTAATAGCTGAAAAGAAAGTAGAGTAACCAAGTTAAGATCTATTTTCTGGTTGAGATCAAAAAGTTGAGGAGATATGAAGTACCATCTCTCTTGCGGCACCATGTAGGCATCGGGGGTGCGATGGCTGTCGGTGGCGTTGAAGCAGATCTGCGATGGTAGACGGGTGCATCGGGGGAAAATTCCCGTTGCGATGGAAGAGAAGGTCGTGTGAGCGGCCCCGGCAAAGAGGGCAATGTCGCCGATGAAGTGAGAGGACGCGATGCAAGGCTATTGGTCCGTTGCCATGGATGAGAAACGTCCATCTCTAGCAGTGGACGACGCGGTCTTGGTAGGCGCTCCGGCATGGTGGAGGACGGTGGCGATGGATGTGGTGGAGGACGGCGGCGATGGATGGGGTGGCGGATGGAGGCTGGTGTGGGGATGGGGTGTTCAAGTGCGGACGGTGTATGAATGGGAAAATGGAGGGAGAGGTACGTGGAACCATGTTTTTGGGACGCGCCTGTCTGAAATATGGGAAAGTTACGAAATTAGCCCCCGTTTAAAATTTGGACGTCTCGTCGGTTGGGGATAGGACGGTGATCTCGCATCTCGCCAATATTTGCCCAGAGCGATTTCGGGCGAGGAGAGGGTGGTTGGCGCCCATGGTGTAAGAACGGGGCTGACAGGTAGGTGTTGGGGAACGTTGCAGAAAATAAAAATTTTCCTACGGTTTCACCAAGATCCATCTATGAGTTCATCTAAGCAACGAGTGAAAGGAGAGATGCATCTACATACCACTTTGTAGATCGCGAGCGGAAGCGTTCAAAAGAACGGGGTTGAGGTAGTCGTTCTCGTCGTGGCCCCTCCCGGTGGACCTCCGGAACCCCTCCGGTGGCCCCGGTACAATACCGATATGCCCCCGAAACTTTCCAGTGACCGTATGACAACTTCCCATATATAAATCTTCACCGCCGGACCATTCCGGAACTCCTCGTGATGTCCGGGATCTCATTTGGGACTCCGAACAACATTCGGTAATCACATAAAAGTCCCTAATAACCCTAGCGTCACCGAACCTTAAGTGTGTAGACCCTACGGGTTCGGGAGACACGCAGACATGACCGAGACGGCTCTCCGATCAATAATCAACAGCGGGATCTGGATACCCATGTGGGATCCCACATGCTCCTTGATGATCTCATCGGATGAACCACGATGTCGAGGATTCAATCAACCCCGTATACAATTCCCTTTGTCAAACGGTACGTTACTTGCCCGAGACTCGATCGTCGGTATCCCAATACCTCGTTCAGTCTCGTTACCGGCAAGTCACTTTACTCGTACCGTAATGCATGACCCCGTGACCAAACACTTGGTCACATTGAGCTCATTATGATGATGCATTACCGAGTGAGCCCAGAGATACCTCTCCGTCATACGGAGTGACAAATCCCAGTCTCGATCCGTGTCAACCCAACAGACACTTTCGGAGATACCTGTAGTGCACCTTTATAGTCACCCAGTTACGTTGTGACGTTTGGTACACCCAAAGCACTCCTACGGTATCCGGGAGTTACACGATCTCATGGTCTAAGGAAAAGATACTTGACATTGGAAAAGCTCTAGCAAAACGAACTACACGATCTTGTGCTATGCTTAGGATTGGGTCTTGTCCATCACATCATTCTCCTAATGATGTGATCCCGTCATCAACGACATCTAATGTCCATAGTTGGGAAACCATGACTATCTGTTGATCAACGAGCTAGTCAACTAGAGGCTTACTAGGGACATATTATGGTCTATGTATTCACGTGTATTATGATTTCCAGATAATACAATTATAGCATGAATAAAGACAATTATCATGAACAAGGAAATATAATAATAATCCTTTTATTATTGCCTCTAGGGCATATTTCCAACAGTCTCCCACTTGCACTAGAGTCAATAATCTAGTTACATTGTGATGAATCGAACACCCATAGAGTTCTGGTGTTGATCATGTTTTGCTCGCGAGAGAGGTTTAGTCAACGGATCTGTGACATTCAGATCCGTATGTACTTTGCAAATATCTATGTCTCCATCTTGAACATTTTCACGGATGGAGTTGAAACGACGCTTGATGTGCCTGGTCTTCTTGTGAAACCTGGGCTCCTTGGCAAGGGCAATAGCTCCAGTGTTGTCACAGGAGAGTTTGATCGGCCCCGATGCATTGGGTATGACTCCTAGGTCGGTGATGAACTCCTTCACCCAAATTGCTTCATGCGCTACCTCCGAGGCTGCCATGTACTCCGCTTCACATGTAGATCCCGCCACGACGCTTTGCTTGCAGCTGCACCAGCTTACTGCTCCACCATTCAACATATACACGTATCCGGTTTGTGACTTCGAGTCATCCAGATCTGTGTCGAAGCTAGCATCGACGTAATCCTTTATGGCGAGCTCTTCGTCACCTCCATAAATGAGAAACATGTCATTTGTCCTTTTCAGGTACTTCAGGATATTCTTGACCGTTGTCCAGTGTTCCTTGCCGGGATTACTTTGGTACCTTCCTACCAAACTTACGGCAAGGTTTACATCAGGTCTGGTACACAGCATGGCATACATAATAGATCCTATGGCTGAAGCATAGGGGATGACACTCATCTCTTCTTTATCTTTTGCCGTGGTCGGGCATTGAGCTGAGCTCAATCTCACACCTTGCAATACAGGCAAGAACCCTTTCTTGGACTGATCCATTTTGAACTTCTTCAAAATCTTATCAACGTATGTGCTTTGTGAAAGACCTATGAGGCGTCTCGATCTATCCCTATAGATCTTGATGCCTAATATGTAAGCAGCTTCTCCAAGGTCCTTCATTTAAAAACACTTATTCAAGTAGGCCTTAATGTTGTCCAAAACTTCTATATCATTTCCCATCAAAAGTATGTCATCTACATATAATATGAGAAATGCTACAGAGCTCCCACTCACTTTCTTGTAAACGCAGGCTTCTCCATAAGTCTACATAAACCCAAACGCTTTGATCTTCTCATCAAAGCGAATGTTCCAACTCTGAGATGCTTGCACCACCCCATAAATGGATCGCTGGAGCTTGCATACTTTATTAGCATTCTTAGGATCGACAAAACCCTCCGGCTGCATCATATACAGTTCTTCCTTAAGATGCCCGTTAAGGAATGCCGTTTTGACGTCCATCTGCCATATCTCATAATCATAGTATGCGGCAATTGCTAACATGATTCGGACGGACTTCAGCTTCGCTACGGGAGAGAATGTCTCATCGTAGTCAACCCCTTGAACTTGCCGATAACCCTTAGCGACAAGTCGAGCTTTATAGATGTAATATTACCATCCGTGTCCGTCTTCTTCTTAAAGATCCATTTGTTTTCTATCGCTCGCTGATCATCGGGCAAGTCAGTCAAAGTCCATACTTTGTTTTCATACATGGATTCTATCTCAGATTGCATGGCTTCAAGCCATTTGTTGGAATCTGGGCCCGCCATCGCTTCTTCATAGTTCGAAGGTTCACCGTTGTCTAACAACATGATTTCCAGGACAGGGTTGCCATACCACTCTGGTGTGGAACGTGTCCTTGTGGACCTATGAGGTTCAGTAGCAACTTGATCCGAAGTACCTTGATCATCATCATTAATTTCCTCTCTAGTTGGTGTAGGCACCACAAGAACATTTTCCTGAGCTGTACTACTTTCCGGTTCAAGAGGTAGTACTTCATCGAGTTCTACTTTCCTCCCACTTACTTCTTTCGAGAGAAACTCTTTTTCCAGAAAGGATCCGTTCTTGGCAACAAAGGTCTTGCCCTCGGATCTTAAGTAGAAGGTATACCCAATGGTTTCCTTAGGGTATCCTATGAAGACACATTTTTCCGACTTGGGTTCAAGCTTTTCAGGTTGTAGTTTCTTGACATAAGCATCGCATCCCCAAACTTTTAGAAACAACAGCTTAGGTTTCTTCCCAAACCATAATTCATACGTTTTCGTCTCAACGGATTTAGACGGTGCCCTATTTAAAGTGAATGTAGCTGTCTCTAGAGCGTATCCCCAAAATGATAGCGGTAAATCGGTAAGAGACATCATAGATCGCACCATATCCAATAGAGTGCGATTACGACGTTCGGACACACCGTTACGCTGAGGTGTTCCAGGCGGCATGAGTTGTGAAACGATTCCACATTTCCTTAAGTGTATACCAAATTCGTGACTTAAGTATTCTCCTCCACGATCTGATCGTAGGAACTTTATCTTTCGTTCATGTTGATTCTCTACCTCATTCTGAAATTCCTTGAACTTTTCAAAGGTCTCAGACTTGTGTTTCATCAAGTAGACATACCCATATCTACTCAAGTCATCAGTGAGAGTGAGAACATAACGATATCCTCCGTGAGCCTCAACGCTCATTGGACCGCACACATCGGTATGTATGATTTCCAATAAGTTGGTTGCTCGCTCCATTGTTCCGGAGAATGGAGTCTTGGTCATTTTGCCCATGAGGCATGGTTCGCATGTGTCAAATGATTCATAATCTAGAGACTCTAAAAGTACATCAGCATGGAGCTTCTTCATGCGCTTGACACCAATGTGACCAAGGCGGCAGTGCCACAAGTATGTGGGACTATCGTTATCAACTTTACATCTTTTGGTATTCACACTATGAATATGTGTAACATTACGTTCGAGATTCATTAAGAATAAACCATTGACCATCGGGGCATGACCATAAAACATATCTCTCATATAAATAGAACAACCATTATTCTCGGATTTAAATGAGTAGCCATCTTGTATTAAACGAGATCCAGATACAATGTTCATGCTCAAACTTGGCACTAAATAACAATTATTGAGGTTCATAACTAATCCCGTGGGTAAATGTAGAGGTAGCATGCCGACGGCGATCACATCGACCTTGGAACCATTCCTGACGTGCATCGTCACCTCGTCCTTCGCCAGTCTCCGCTTATTCCGCAGCTCCTGCTGTGAGTTACAAATATGAGCAACGACACCGATATGAAATACCCGGGAGTTACTACGAGTACTGGTAAGGTACACATCAATTACATGTATATCAAATATACCTTTAGTGTTCCCGGCCTTCTTGCCCGCTAAGTATTTGGGGCAGTTCTGCTTCCAGTGACCCTTCCCTTTGCAATAAAAGCACTCATCTCAGGCTTGGGTCCATTCTTTGACTTCTTCCCGGCAACTGGCTTATCGGGCGCGGCAACATCTCTGCCGTCCTTCTTGAAGTTCTTCTTACCCTTGCCCTTTTTGAACTTAGTGGTATTATTCACCATCAACACTTGATGTTCTTTATTGATTTCAACCTCTGCTGACTTCATCATTGAAAATACTTCAGGAATGGTCTTCACCATCCCCTGCATATTGTAGTTCAACACAAAGCTCTTGTAGCTCGGTGGGAGCGACTGAAGGATTCTGTCAATGACCGCCTCGTCCGGGAGGTTGATCTCCAGCTGGGACAGGCGGTTGTGCAACCCAGACATTTTGAGTATGTGCTCACTGACAGAACTGTTTTCCTCCATCTTACAACTATAGAACTTGTCGGAGACTTCATATCTCTCGACCCGGGCATGAGCTTGAAAAACCATTTTCAGCGCCTCGAACATCTCATATGCTTCGTGTTTCTCAAAATGCTTTTGGAGCCCCGGTTCTAAGCTGTAAAGCATGCCGCACTGAACGAGGGAATAATCATTAGCACGTGACTGCCAAGCGTTCATAACGTCTTGGTTCTCTGGGATGGGTGCTTCACCTAGCGGTTCTTCTAGGACATATGCTTTCTTGGCTGCTATGAGGATGATCCTCAGGTTCCGGACCCAGTCCGAATAGTTGCTGCCATCATCTTTCAGCTTGGTTTTCTCTAGGAACGCTTTGCAGTTCATGTTGACATGAGCGTTGGCCATTTGATCTAGAAGACATATTTGCAAAGGTTTTAGACTAAGTTCATGATAATTAAGTTCATCTAATCAAATTATTTAATGAACTCCCACTCAGATTGACATCCCTCTAGTCATCTAAGTGTTACACGATCCGAGTCGACTAAGCCGTGTCCGATCATCACGTGAGACAGACTAGTCATCATCGGTGAACATCTCCATGTTGATCGTATCTTCCATACGACTCATGTCCGACCTTTCGGTCTCTGTGTTCCGAGGCCATGTCTGTACATGCTAGGCTCGTCAAGTTAACCCTAAGTGTTCTGCATGTGTAAAACTGTCTTACACCCGTTGTATGTGAACGTAAGGATCTATCACACCCGATCATCACGTGGTGCTTCGAAACGACGAACTTTAGCAATGGTGCACAGTTAGGGGTGTCGGTGTCAAAACCGGCGGATCTCGGGTAGGGGGTCCCGAACTGTGCGTCTAGGCGGATGGTAACAGGAGACAAGGGACATGATGTTTTACCCAGGTTCGGGCCCTCTTGATGGAGGTAAAACCCTACGTCCTGCTTGATTGATATTGATGATGTGGGTATTACAAGAGTAGATCTACCACGAGATCAAGGAGGCTAAACCCTAGAAGCTAGCCTATGGTATGATTGTTGTTATCGTTGTTGTTCTACGGACTAAAACCATCCGGTTTATATAGACACCAGGGAGGGCTAGGGTTACACAGAGTCGGTTACAATGGTAGGAGATCTACATATCCGTATCGCCAAGCTTGCCTTCCATGCCAAGGAAAGTCCCATCCAGACATGGGACGAAGTCTTCAATCTTGTATCTTCATAGTCTTGGAGTCCGGCCGATGATGATAGTTCGGCTATCCGGACACGCCCTAATCCGGGACTCCCTCAGTAGCCCCCGAACCAGGCATCAATGACGATGAGTCCACCGCGTATATTGTCTTCGGCGTTGCAAGGCGGGTTCTCCTTCAAATTTCATGTGCCTGCCGAATAGTGTCTGGCTTCCTTATAAATGTTGCGCTCCTTGGCTTCCACGTCCAATAATGGCCCTCTTCCACGTGTCATGTGAATGTGAAAAGTTATGGTATTTTTGCGTTTTACCCCCTAGCCGCACGAACGAGCCGCCTATAAGAGAGGCGAGGATCTAGATCCAACTCATACCATCCTCCTTCCGCAGGTACTCATCGAAGCGCCTCTGAAAAAAATACATTCCATCATGGATAGTCGACGCGGCTCCTCCTCTCGCGCTCCCAGCCCTCAGCCAGGAGATTGGGGGAGATGCTCAGTTCCACACAGCGAGCTAGTGATGCTCCAAACCGAGGGATATCTTCCCCCAGCCTTGATGGTTCCGGTTCGAGCCGGACTGGCCACCTTCAGGGGTGGAAAGCAGGCGGAGAGCGTCTGAGGGAGTCCTGGACTAGGGGCTGTCCGGATAGCCGGACTATCATCATCGGCCGGACTCCAAGACTATGAAGATACAAGATTGAAGACTTCGTCCCGTGTCCGGATGGGACTTTCCTTGGCGTGGAAGGCAAGCTTGGCGATACGGATATGTAGATCTCCTACCATTGTAACCGACTCTGTGTAACCCTAGCCCTCTCCGGTGTCTATATAAACCGGAGGGTTTTAGTCCGCAGGACAGACAACCATTACAACAATCATACCATAGGCTAGCTTCTAGGGTTTAGCCTCCTTGATCTCGTGGTAGATCCACTCTTGTACTACCCATATCATCAATATCAATCAAGCAGGAGTAGGGTTTTACCTCCATCGAGAGGGCCCGAACCTGGGTAAAAACATCGTGTCCCTTGTCTCCTGTTACCATCTGCCTAGACGCACAGTTCGGGCCCCCCTACCCGAGATCCGCCGGTTTTGACACCGACATTGGTGCTTTCATTGAGATTTCCTCTGTGCCGTCGCGATCAGGAAGGATGCCTCTTCCCGTCTTTCAAGACGGAACCATCACCAAAAGAGCTTTGGCCGCTGGCCACACTATCCGGCTAGGTGGTATTCTCATGACTGCCTGTTCGGCCACCACATCGACAATGACCTCTCGGGTCATCGGAAGCAATCTTCACGTCAGCTCGGAATTCGCCGAGCAGCTGGATCCGATGGAGCTCTCTTCTGTAAACAAACTCCTGGACCGCATTGCCGCCCTGGGGGTCGCCACAGACTACAATCAGATCGGGCTTAAAACCGATTTGAGAGAGATTAACTCTCCCCAGGTTACCCACCATGTTGCGGTGGTAGAGGAACAAAGCGGCGATTCTTCTTCTGTACTAAAAACTAGTTATGTCCGGACTCCCGAACCCTCCATGCCGGATTCCCGCGGAGGGACGGATGTCGATCAAGCACTGAACCTAAAGTCAGGCATCGGACCAGACTTGTTGGACAACGTCCAGCAGTCCAAGCTTCCAAATTCGGAAACTTTTCGGCCCTTGAGCCTCGAGACGAGTAGGGTTCCAGACACGATTCCACCCACCCACCCAGACATATGTGATCTATCTCAAATCCGGCAAGAGCCCGCTAAAACAGTACATCATTACTGGGCCAGATTCCTCCTGGTCATGGACAGGATAAAGGACTGCCGTGAGGAAAAAGCAATTTCAATTTTCTGCAATAATTGCACGGACGAGGGAATCTTGAACGCCGTCAGTCGTCGTGAACTTACATGCTTCTCCGATCTGGCGTCCATAGTACGAAAGTACTATGCGATGGAAAGTTTCCGGAAAACCGAAACTAAGTTTTGGGACAATCCGGCCCCGAATACAACCCTAGTCGGAAACAAAAGGGTGCATCACAGTCGGGCACCAGGTACAAAAACCAAAAAGCAAAGACCCCATAAAGGGAATGGAACCGTACTGGAGGGATGGCTCAGCGGACCCTGTAAAATTCACAGTACAGAAGGCGCCACTCCAACACATAGCCTTCGAGCATGTTGGATACTGCGGCAGGTGGCCAAAAGCGGCGAAGAGCTTCTAGCCCCGGAGAACCACTCCAACAGTACCAGTACGGTGTCAACAGTCTTCGAGACTTTCGCATCAAATAATATGCGGAAACGAACAATCCGCAGCCTCGCCGAAGTCTACCAAGTAGCAACAACAAATCCATGGAGCAACACGGCCATCACCTTAAACGCCAGCGACGAACCTAAATCCCGAACAACCCGAGCACCAGCCGCATTGGTCCTCAGTCCGATAGTGGACGGCTTTCGTCTTACCAAGGTACTCATGGATGGCGGCAGCAGATTAAACCTCATCTACGAGGAAACGCTTCAAAAAATGGAAATAGACTGGAGCCGCATTGAGTGAAGCAGCACAACCTTCAGAGGAATAATCCCTAGCCGGGAAGCACGCTGCACCGGAAAAATCACACTTGACGTGGTGTTCGGCTCGCCGGACAATTACAGGTCGGAAGAGGTCACGTTCCAAGTGGCCCCGTTCAGCAGCGGATATCACGCTATATTAGGATGAGAGGCATTCACAATTTTCCAAGCCATACCCCATTACGGGTACATGAGGCTTAAGATGCCCGGGCCCGGCGGAATAATCACTCTCGTTAGTGACCCGGACACAGCACTCCACGCCGAAAACAAGACAGCCGCATTAGCCCTGGAGGCACTATCCGAAGCCCTAGCGGCGGAGGAACTCACTGCGTTGCGCTCTATGGTGAATAGGGATGATGTGATACTCGATAAGAGATCCAAGTCTACCTCCTTTAAACCAGCGGATGAAATAGTCAAATTCCTGGTCCATCCAACGGACCCAACAAAGACGGCCTCCATTGGGGCATAGTTAAACCCTGATGTAGACGCCACACTGCGAGAATTCCTTCGAGAGAATTGGGACATCTTCGCCTGGCACCCTTCAGATATGCCAGGAATCCCACGCAGATTGGCAGAACACAGCCTAAACATCCTAAAAGGATTCAAGCCAGTCAAACAGGCTCTTCGGCGATTTTCCGAACCCAAAAGACATGCAATGGGAGAGGAGCTAGCCAAACTATTGGAAGCCGGATTCATCAGAGACATCCAACATCCGGACTGGCTAGCAAACCTGGTAATGGTACCAAAGAAGGACAAATCCTGGTGCCTATGTGTCGATTTTAAAGACCTCAACAAGGCCTGCCCAAAAGATCCCTTCCCCCTTCCCCGCATCGACCAGATAATCGATGCTACTACAGGGCACGATTCATTGTGCTTCCTCGACGCATACTCCAGCTACCATCAAATCAAGATGGCTGAGGCGGACCAAGCCGCAACGGCATTCATTACTCCATATGGACCATTCTGCTTCAACACGATGCCCTTCGGACTTAAAAACGCTGGCGCAACATATCAGCGCATGATTCAGACATGTCTGGCTACCCAGATCGGCAAAACAGTAGAGGCATACGTAGACGACATAGTCGTCAAAACCAAACATGTCGAAACTCTAGTAGACGATTTGAGGCTCACATTCGACAACCTCCGAGCATATGACATTAAGCTGAATCCGGAAAAATGCGTTTTCGGCGTACCAGCCGAAAAGCTCCTAGGCTTCATTGTATCCGATAGAGGAATTGAAGCAAACCCAGCCAAGATCCGAGCTCTGTCACAGCTGGATATTCCAAAAGACCTCAAACAAATACAAAAACTGACTGGATGCGTGGCGGCTCTAAGCCGCTTCATCTCCCGTTTGGGAGAAAAGGCATTGCCCCTCTATCGCCTCCTCCGACGCACCGAACACTTCGAGTGGACGGATGCTGCCACTGCCGGACTCAAAGAAATAAAAGCCATATTGGCAACAAATCCGGTCCTAGTCGCGCCTAACCTGGGCGAACCAATGTTTTTATACATCACGACAACACACCAAGTTGTAAGCGCGGTGCTCGTCGTCGAACGAGAAACAGAAGGGCATAAATTCCCTCTTCAAAAACCAGTGTACTACATATCCACTGTCTTAACTCCCTGTAAGTATCGGTACCCGCATTATCAAAAGATAGTGTACGCGGTGTTCATGGCATCCCGGAAGCTTCGACACTACTTTCAAGAGTGTTCGATAACAGTGGCCTCCGAAGTGCCCCTCAACGACATTATAAACAACCGCGACGCGACGGGCAGGATTGCAAAATGGGCCATTGAGCTCTTACCATTCGATATAACTTATAAACCTCGGCGAGCTATAAAGTCGCAAGTCTTGGCTGACTTCGTCGCTGAATGGACCGAAGCCGAACTCCCTAAAGAGTACGGCGCATACTCCAATTGGATTATGCATTTCGACGGCTCCAAAATGTTGGCCGGCTTGGGGGCTAGCGTCGTACTGACGTCCCCAACCGGAGACACAGTCCAATACGTACTTTAGATAATGTACACGGACTCCAACAATGCAGCCAAATACGAGGCCCTCCTACATGGTCTCCGTATGGCAATCTCCATGGGCATTCAACGCCTGGAGGTGCGCGGGGATTCAAACTTTGGTGCAAAAATATGGGCATTTAACTCGACTACGCTTCAGTTTACCACCCTCAAACCAACGGTCAAGTTGAATGAGCAAATGGTCTAATAATGAGCGGCATCAAACCCAGACTAGTGCGGTCCCTTACGGAATCTAACACGCACTGGGTAGAGGAGCTTGACTCCGTACTCTACGGGCTGCGGACCACGCCCAACCGTACTACCGGATTCACACCATTCTTTATGGTATACGGTGCAGAGGCAGTTTTTCCCTACGACATAATTCATGACTCACCTCGAGTGCGCATGTACGAAGAAAGAGAAGCCGAACTGGATCGGCAGGACAGCTTGGACGCATTGGAGGAAGAATGCGACGTGGCAAAGGCCTATTCTGCATTCTATCAGCAGCAGGCTCGAAGATATCAAAGCAGAGAAGTACGGGCTAAAGCCTACAACAACGGAGAACTAGTTCTCCGCGTGCCGGATAAGAAAAAGGACAAACTCAAGCCCAACTGGGAAGGTCCCTTCATCATCGACCAAGTCCTGACCGGCGGAGCATACCGTCTGCGGAATGCATTGGACAACCGACTCGAGCCGAACCCATGGAACGCCGCCCGCCTCCGAAGATTCTAAGCCTAGCGCCAGACTAAGAGTTCGTCCCCTTCCTCCGTCCACTTTTTCACACTTCAGTTGTCTTTTGTTTCTCTCTCTCTCTTCTCTCACTTTTTTCATAAAAGTCCTTGAGGGCCTATTCGCGCTTTGTTCGCACACACATGATGTGCTACCCGCACTCATTACCTGGGGGCTTCTTTAACAGAAGCTTACTTATACGGGCTTCATGCCCAGCACATGTGTCAAACTTCCACATGTACCTTTTATTCACCATTATATGCATCAATATGACTTAAGTTTTGGCAAAGCTGGGTTGCCTGGCTCCTGTGCTTACCCCTACATTCCCGATTGTTCGGCTAGGCGGTAAAGGGAGCACCTCTGCGATTGTTACTGTCGGGTCAGCCGGATGTGTACCTCAGACTGGGTGAAGCCGAAAGCTAGCATTCTTAAGGGAATATTTGGTCGGTGATTTGAAAGATGATTTTTTACCTATTTATTTCCCTGCCCCCAGATGTTTTCCTGCTCTTTTCGCAGTCCGGACATGCACTTTAGGGCATGCCTCCCAGGGAAAGGAACCCTTAACAGAACTATTCTCCCTGGAAGATGTTTCTTACTAACCATGTAATATAACATAACTAGTTGGGCACTTGTCTGATAAAGCACTAATGACCCCTACGCCTGGTTTCCATTCATGCCCCGGTTTTTTCATAACCGAGAGGGTATTCGGACACACTCCGGACTCTTGGGTCCCGAGGTAGAAGCGAAAAGGTCGGCAAAGACAAACGATCTACAATCCGGCTAGAAGGCATTTTACATGTCATTTTAAACACATTGTCAAATTGACTAACTGTATTCATCCTCAATCCCGTCTAACAGGCTGTCTAATTTACAGTCCCGTTGGGAAAACTTAGCGGCCAATTCTACTTGGCCGTACACTAAGCTCACAGGAATCTCCTTCCCATCGGGCCCCACAGGTCCGACCTCGGCCCTGTGGTTTGGATCCTCCTTCTTGTAGCGCGTCTGCACCATGGCCCAGGCCTCCCTGGCACCCTGACGGTAGGCCGATAACTTCCATAAATGGAAGCGCTGCCACGCTCCCTGAAGCTTCTCCGCAAGCTCTCCAAGGCCCTCGGGTAGGGAAACGGATGGCCACAGGGCCTGGACGACGCCAGTCATCGCCTGCCGAACACGTTCGAGCAGTTGCACCAGCTCGGGAAGTTGGTCACCCGTTGAAACGGGCATTTCCTTCGAAGGGCGACCTATGAGCACACCTACAGACATATTCTTGTCAATTAGCTTCCTCGCCGAACTCCTCTTTTCAAAGGAGTTCACTCAAGCACTTACTATAGATGCCGCGACGAAGCCTCTGATTCTCCTTCACAGAGCCAGACAGCTCGGCCTGAACACCCTTTAGCTCTACTCCTAGCTGGGTGTGGGCATCTTGGAGTTTGTTCCTCTCCTACTGCACCTTCGTAAGCACCCTCTCGCCGGCGTTCAGTTGGCGCAGTAGTTGTTGCTTGTCCGGATCAAGTCCGGCAACATCTGCAATATCATTGTCAGACTTATACATACGCCGCACACCGCTTATCTTTTTTGAAATAATGTGTTACCAGAGGGGGTCTCTATGCCTCCCTCATTGGCAGCCAGTGCGGCCTCAAGTTGGGCCTTGCACTCTTGTAGCTCCTGGGACAATTGGGTATTCTTCTCTGTAAGATCCTGCATATCAAATGATCCTTAAATCAGTTACTCTAACTACTTTAAGTCTCGGGGGCTACTGGCATATACAACTATTAAAATCTCTTACCCGTATGTCTTTTACATACTACTCCATGGCTTTGGTCAAACCATCTTGAGCGGCACGGAGGTGCGCGTCTCCCGCGTTAAAGGCATTCAACGCCTCAGGGGAGAAGCACGCGTCACGAAAAACTGTCCGGCGGCGCCTATGGTTCATGGCGCTCTCCACCTCAGACCTGGTGGCGGACAGCCTGTCGGCATCCTCCGTTGGAGGAGTATCCGGCTCGCGCCTTGCGCTCGCCTCCCACTTAGGACCAGGTGTTGGAGCCTGGCTGGCAGAGGCTTGGTTGGCAACCTCTCCGCCCACAGTCCGGCGAGCGCTCTTTCTCCTGAAAAAGTCATGAGCATTAATACATTTCTGTCACGTCCCTAGCACTGATGCAAAAATGACTGGCTAGTCTAGGTCATACCAGAACTAGGGACGTGACAACTCGCCCCCACTTGAAAGAATCTCGTCCTGAGATTCAGGGGTTGACGGAAAGAAAGCGGGGTACTCCAGTCGAAGACGATCTTCTCGCTCCCAAGTAGCTTCTCTCTCGGAATGATGAGACCACTGAACTTTGAGAAACTTGATGTTCTGACGTCGGGTAACACGCTCTGCTTGATCAAGAATGCGAACCGGGTACTCCCAGTATGTGAGGTTATCTTGGAGATCAAGCGTTTCGTGGTCCACTCCGCGGATAGGATCCGAGAAGCAACGCCTGAGTTGAGAGATGTGGAAGACTCATGAACTCGAGAAAGATGTGGGGGTAGTTCCAACTGGTAGGCAACCTCTCCTCGTTTAGCGAGAATGCGAAAAGGACCAATGTAACGAGGAGCCAACTTGCCCTTGATACCGAAACGATGGGTACCCTTCAAAGGAGTAACCCGAAGGTAAGCTTTGTTGCCAATTTCATAAGTCATATCCTAATGATGACGATCATACTGACTCTTTTGACGAGACTGGGCTGTTTTCAGATTTTCACGAATGATGTGAACTTGCTCTTCTGCCTCCTGGATCATCTCCGGTCCAAAGAATTGTCTTTCACCGGTTTCTGACTAGTTCAAAGGTGTTCGACATCTTCGTCTGTAGAGAACCTCAAAAGGAGCTTTCTTGAGACTGGATTGATAGCTATTGTTATAAGCAAACTCGGCAAAAGGAAGACATTTCTCCCAATCCATACCGAATGAGATAATGCAAGCTCTCAGCATGTCTTCGAGAATTTGATTGACCCTTTCCACCTGACCACTCGACTGAGGGTGGAAAGCGGTACTGAAGGAAAGATGGGTTCCCATGGCAGTTTGGAAACTCT
Organism: Triticum timopheevii; assembly: GCA_963921465.1. Classification (NCBI taxonomy): domain Eukaryota; kingdom Viridiplantae; phylum Streptophyta; class Magnoliopsida; order Poales; family Poaceae; genus Triticum; species Triticum timopheevii. The sequence continues at coordinate 382,430,836 of OY997262.1, read as the reverse complement.
CCCAGAAATGAGAAGTGAAAAGACTACCACGGTCTGAATTGATCTCTAGTGGAACACCATGAAGTGATACTATTCGAGAAATATATAAGTCAGCTAGCTGACTAGCAGTGATACTCTCTCGAACAGGTAGGAAGTGCGCCACTTTGGAGAGACGGTCAATGACTACGAATATAGCATTATTCCCTCTCTTGGTCCTGGGAAAGCCGGTGATGAAGTCCATACCAACTTTACCCCATTTCCATTCAGGAATAGCTAAAGGCTGAAGGGTGCCAGCAGGCCTTTGATGCTCTGCTTTAACACGACGACAAACGTCACAATTAGCAACGAAGTCGGCGATTTCTCTCTTCATCCTAGTCCACCAGAACCTCTGGCGTAGGTCCTGATACATCTTAGTACTACCGGGATGAATCATGAGAGGAGATTCATGCACCTCCTTAAGAATCAATTGTCGCAGATGTTGATTCTTGGGAACCACCAAGCGATTCTCAAAGAAAACAACACCACGATCATCCATAGAGAAACATCCACCAACTCCCTTCTTAATGTTTCTCTTGATCCGAGAAATTCCTGTGTCTTGCTTTTGAGCAGCGACAATCCGATCCTCAAGATCAGGTTTTGCCACCAAGGTAGAAAGGAATCCATGAGGAGCAATGTGAAGGTTAAGCTTACAAAATTCCTCATGGAGAAGTGGTTGGCCTTGCTGCAACATGAGATTGTTGCAATAGGATTTACGGCTTAGAGCATCAGCCATGACATTGGCTTTGCCTGGGGTGTAGGTAATCCCTAAGTCGTAATCTGAGATCAACTCCAACCAACGTCTTTGTCTAAGATTCAAATCTGGTTGGGTGAAGATATACTTGAGACTCTGGTGATCGGTGTAGATCTCGCAACATTTACCAAGAAGGTAATGTCGCCAGGTCTTGAGTGCATAGACTATGGCTGCAAGCTCTAGATCATGTGTAGGATAATTATCCTCATGTGGATGTAACTGTCGAGATGCATAGGCAATCACATGATGATCCTTCATAAGAATGCAACCTAGTCCCTGTCGTGAGGCGTCGCAGTAGATAACAAAGTCCTTCGTGAAATCCGGTGGCACAAGTATGGGAGCAAAAGTCAGGCGTCTTGTCAGTTCCTGAAAACTGTACTCACACTGTGGGGACCACTCAAACTTTTTATCTTTCTTGAGAAGTACCGTGAGGGGTTTGGCTACTTTGGAGAAGTTTTCAACAAAGCGGCGACAATAGCTGGCTAGACCAAGGAAACTCCTAACTTGTTTAACGGTTTCAGGTGGAGTCCAATCAAGAATGGCCTTAACTCTTTCGGGATTGACAGCAATGCCCTTACCAGAGAGTACATGGTGGGTTGTCTCATTGGAACCGTCCTTAAGCACTGAGTTCTATGCATGTTGTCCAATGACTCGATACTACCACACATTGGGCTCCGGGCGCTCCAAGCCCTCTCGACTTATTAGCCGACTTGATCTCTGTCCAGGAGTCGCAACTAGTTTATGGTGTTTGTAGGTAGTGCTATTTTTCTACCAAGTGGCACCCGGCAGGGTGGGCTTGGGACAGACTAGGCACAGGTGGCACGGTGTACCAAGTGGCACCTGGATGGTGGGCTTGGGAACCCTGCTCACATCGTTTGGGGCCGTGAGCGACACCCCGGCCGGATCTCCTTGCGGATGGAACCCGAATAGGCGATAAACCTGGGCTAGAGTCTTGTGTGGTTAGTCAGGTCGTGGCCGACACCCTTGCCAGGCTTCCGCTTGAAGGTTGCCGAGATACATGGCGTGTGCATGGCGGTAAGTGGCGAGAGCGTGTGTGAAGAAGTACACCCCTGCAGGGTTAACATGATCTATTCGAATAGCCGGGTCCGCGGTTATGGACTTCTTGGATGCTTACATGGTACATAGACAACTTGAAGTGGATACTCTAAAATGCTCAAGACAAGTGTGAGTGCTATGGATGGCCTTCTCGTAGGGAGACGGGGATGAATCCATAGTAGTGTATTGTGTGGTGATTAGTGGACTCGTGTGCGCCATATCACCTCAAAGAAGTTCTGATAGTCGTAGAACAGGATAGCCACAGAGTCAAAGCTGGCTTGCTGCAACTAAACCCCACATTACCTTATTGATACAAATGCATGTATGATAGGATCTGATGTAAGTCTTGCTGAGTACCTTTGTACTCATGTTGCTTTATTTATGTTTTTGCAGCGGAGACTTCGGTCTTACTAGTGTTCTCGTGGACTTCGACAAGTAGCTTGTACCTCAGCTACGATCTTGATCGGACGTTGTAGATAGTCAAGCTTTTCAGCCTTTTTCATTTGTAGATGTCTGTATTCAGACATGTAAGGCTTTCGCTTGTTGCTTGATTGCTCTGAATGTTGGGTCTTGTGACCCCTGTTTGTAATAAATGCTATGATGGCTCTTCTGAGCCTTTATTTATCTGAGTTGTTGAGTTATGCTGTGATGCCATGTTGTACAACACATACTTGCATGTTATGCGTACGTGTAATGTGTATTGCTATGTGAGGGATCTGACTATCTAGTTGTTTATCCTTAGTAGTCTCTCTTACCGGGAAATGTCTCCTAGTGCTTCCACTGAGCCCTGGTAGCTTGCTACTGCTCCAGAACACTTAGGCTGGCCGGCATGTGTCCTTCTTCGTTCCTGTGTCTGTTCCTTCGGGGAAATGTCATGCGATGAATACCGGAGTCCTGTTAGCCCGCTACAGCCCGGTTCACCGGAGTCCTGTTAGCCCAGTGTTACAGCCTGGATTCACTCGCTGATGACCGACACGTTCGATGCTGGGTCATGGATGCCTGTCCTTGTAAGTTTGTGCCACTTTGGGTTTATGACTAGCCATGTCAGCCCGGGCTCCTTATCATATGGATGCTAGCGACACTCTCGTATACGTGTGCCAAAAGGCGCAAACGGTCCCGGGAAAAGGTAAGGCGACACCCGTGGGGATACCGTGCGTGAGGCCGCAAAGTGATATGAGGTGTTATATGCTAGATCTATGTGGCATTGAGTCGGGGTCCTGACAACTTCCTAGGGACTTTGTCCTAAATGATGGTCGCGAGCTATACCGTTGCGGTGATGTTTCGATTCGCACCGCACTCCTCTTCCGCCTGTAGGGCCAGACTGACCTCTGTTGGTCAGCCGCCGCGGGTTTGGCTTCCCGCCTTGAAGGCACCTCCTACAAGACACCATTGTGTACGGTGGTCACAAATGCGCAAGGATGGAGTAATGGTGTCAGGACTTCGGTCATAAGTACCTGGGAAGACGGTGACAAGCTGGGGTAGTCGGCCGTAATGGCGACTAGAGCGTTGTCCATGCTGAGTTGGTGGAACACCCCGTCAATTAGCTCCACCTTTATGTCCGGATCCTCTTCGGAGGCTGGATCAAGGGATCTTCTCGGATCCTTGGGTTGTGGGGCCGGACTATGTATGCTCTCCACAGTCTGGCGCAGTTCCTGCGTCAAAACCATAAAATAAGGTACTTAACTTTGAAAGCGCGGGTCAGATAAATAAATGTTCACTTACCCAGCTCCGAGGGTTATTCATGGAGAACCCATTCAATGGGCTCCTCTGGAGGAAGTCCTCCTTCTCCCCCTTGTACAGGCCAGACAGAATCTTCACCAGATCTTCGGCCGACTCCGGCCCTTTGCGGCCATGACGGGTGGCATCATTCTCCCCGTTGAAATCCCACATAGGGAGGCCCCTGTATTGCAGCGGCTGCACCCCCCCCCCCCACATAATGCTCGTGGCCATGACTCCAATCATGGTCAATCCAGAATGGGCCAGCAACCTTATCCGGCCCATCAAATAATGGACGCCCTTGTCTTCCTCCAGTTGAGGGCTCCGCGGGCGCCAACTTAGGCGTTTCTTCAGAGGGGCATTGCTAAACTCCGGGAGGCTGATCCGTACTGGGTCCGGCAGGGCCTGTCTTCGGATGCCTTCTTAGGGGTTCTGGATAGATATCCGGTCCCAGCGATGCGCCATATTTCGGCACCGCCCACTTGATATATTGACCCCTCATGAGAGCGGGGTACGAGGCAGAATAGCCTCTTCCACAGCGCAAAATGGGGCTCGATGCCCAAGAATAGCTCGCAAAGAGCTACGAAACCCGCGATATGCAGAATAGAGGCGGGCGTGAGGTGATGGAGCTGGAGTCCGTAGAACTCCAGAAGCCCGCGGAGGAACGGGTGTACAGGAAATCCAAGCCCCCTTATTAGATAGGGGACGAAGCATACCCGCTCCCCTTTAGAGGGACTAGGGGTGGCCTCCGCTTGCTTCCCACCTTTGTAGGTGGCCAGCCCGGCTCAAACCAGGACCATAAAGGCCGAAGGAAGATATCCCTCCGCTTGGAGCGTCACCAGCTCATTGTGCGGAACAGAACATCTCCTCCAATCTCCTGGCGGAGGGCTAGGAGCGCGAGAGGAGGAGCTGCGTCGACGGTCCATGATGGAATGGATTTTTGGTCAGAAGCGCTCCGATGATTACTCGCGGAAGGAAGATGGTGTGATTTGGATCTGGATTCCTGCCTCTCTTATAGGCAGATTATTTGCGCAGCTAGGGGGTAAAACATAAAAGATACCCTGGCTTTTCGCATTCATGGGACACATGGAAGAAGGCCATTATTGGGCGTGGAAGCCCAGGAGCGCAACATCTATGAGGGAGCCGGACACTGTTCGGCAGGTACATGGAATTTGAAGGAGAACCCGCCTTGCAACGCCGAAGACAATATATGCGCTGGACTCGTCGTCATTGAAGCCTGGTTCGGGGGCTACTGAGGGAGTCCTAGACTAGGGGGTGTCCGGATAGCCGGACTATCATCATCGGCCGGACTCCAAGACTGTGAAGATACAAGATTGAAGACTTCGTCCCGTGTCCGGATGGGACTTTCCTTGGCGTGGAAGGCAAGCTTGGCGATACGAATATGTAGATCTCCTACCATTGTAACCGACTCTGTGTAACCCTAGCCCTCTCCGGTGTCTATATAAACCGGAGGGTTTTAGTCCGCGGGACAGACAACCATTACAACAATCATACCATAGGCTAGCTTCTAGGGTTTAGCCTCCTTGATCTCGTGGTAGATCCACTCTTGTACTACCCATATCATCAATATCAATCAAGCAGGACTAGGGTTTTACCTCCATCGAGAGGGCCCGAACCTGGGTAAAAACATCATGTCCCTTGTCTCCTGTTACCATCCGCCTAGACGCACAGTTCGGGACCCCCTACCCGAGATCCGCTGGTTTTGACACCGACAGCGTCCCCAACCCCTCCAAAGGAGAGCGGGTATGCTTCGTCCCTTATCTAATAAGGGGACTTGGATTTTCCATACATCCGTTTCTCCGGGGGCTCCTGGAGTTCTACGGACTCTAGCTTCACCACCTTACACCTGCCTCCATTCTGCACATCACGGGATTTGTAGCTCTTTGCGAGCTGTTCTTGGGCATCGAGCCCCATTTTGCGCTGTGGAAGAGATTGTTTTGCCTCGTACCCCGTTCTCATGAGGGGTCGATATATCAAGTGGGCGGAGCCGAAATATGGCGCATCGCAAGGACCGGATATCTATCCGGCACCCCGAAGAAGGCGTCCGAAGACTGGCCTTTGGAATGGTTCTATATGGAGGACGCCCCACTGCCGAATCCAGTTCGGATCGGCCTCCCGGAGTTCAACAACGCTCCCTTGAAGAAACACCTGAGTTGGCGGCCGCGGAGCCCTCAACTGGAAGATGATCGGAGCGTCCAATATCTGATGGGCCGGATAAGCTTACTGGCCCACTCCGGATTGACCATGATTGGAGTCATGGCCACGTGCATTACGCGAGGGGTGCAGCCGCTCCAATATAGGGGCCACCCCATGTGGGATTTCAACGGGGAGGATGACGCCACCCGTCATGGCCGCAAGGGGCCGGGATCGGCCGCCGATCTGGTGAAGATCCTGTCCGGCTTGTACAAGGGGGAGAAGGAGTACTTCCTTCGCACGAGTCCATTGAATGGATTCTCCATGAATAACCCTCGGAGCTGGGTAAGCGGACGTTTATCTATCCGATCCATATTCCCAAAGGCAAGTGTCTCACTTTGTGATTCTGACGCAGGAGTTGCGCCGGGACGTGGAGGGCATACAAAGCCTGACTCCACAGCCCGAGGACCCGGGACGATCCCTTGATCCGGCCTCCGAAGAGGATCCGGACATAAATGTGGAGCTGATTGACGGGGTATTCCACCAACTTAGCATGGACAATGCTCTAGTCGCCATTACGGTTGACTACCCCGGTTTATCTCCGGCTTCCCAGGTGACTACGACCGGAGTCCTGACACCATCATTTGATCCATGCTCATTTCTGACCATCATATACCAATGGTGCATTGCAGGAGGCGCCTTTAAGGCGGGAAGCCGAACCGGCGGCGGCTGACCAGCGAGGGTCAGTTCAGCCCAGCAGGCGGAAGAGGAGTGCGGCGCGAATCGAAACGTCGCTGCAACGGTACGACGCACCGTTGTTTTTAAGGGAAAGATCCCTAGGAGGTATACTGACGCTCATGATTTTTCCAGGAGGAAGAGCGCTCGCCGGACAGTGTCCGGAGAGGTTGCCAATCAAGCCTCCGCCAGCCATGCTCCAACGCGTGGTTCGGAAGGGGAGGCAAACACAAGACATGAGTCGGGTGGTCCTCCAACGGAGGATACCGACAGGCTGTCCGCCACCAGGTCTGAGGTGGAGAGCGCCATGAATCACAGGCGCCACCGGACGGTTCTTCGTGACGCGAGTTTCTCTCCGAAGGCACTGAATGCCTTTAATGCGGGAGACGTGCACCTCCGTGCCGCTCGAGATGGTTTAACCAGAGCCACGGGGCAGTATGTGAAAGACATACGAGTGATGAATTTTAATAGTTATATATGCCAGTAGCCCCCGAGACTTAAAATAGTTAGAATAACTGATTTAAGGATCATTTGTTCATGCAGGATCTTACGAAGAAGAATACATGTCTGTCCCAGGAGCTTCAAGAGTGCAAGGCCCAACTTGAGGCCGCACTAGCCGCCGCAGGAGGAGGCATAGAGACTCCCTCTGGTAATACATACTTCGAAAAGATAAGTAGTTTATGAAGTGCGGCGTGTGCGTAAGTCTGACAATTGATTTGCAGAGGGTGCCGGATTGGAACCGGACAAGCAACATCTGCTACGCCAGCTGAAGGCCGGCGAGAAGGTGCTTACGAGGGTGCAGCAGGAGTGGAACAAACTCCAAGATGCCAACACCTGACTGGGCGAAGAACTAAAAGATGTTCAGGTCCAGCTTGCTGACTCCGTAAAGGAGAATCGGCGGCTTCGTTGCGGCATTTACAGTAAGTGCTTGAGAAAACTCTTTTAAAAAGAAGAGTTCGACGAGGAAGTTGATTGACAGAAATGTGTCTGTGGGTGTGCTCAAGGGTCGTCCGGCGGAGGAGATGCCTGCTTCCACGGGCGACCTTCTTCCCGAGCTGCTGCAACTGCACGAACGTATTCGGCAGGCGATGAGCGGCGTCGTCCAGGCCTTATGGACGTCCGTCTCCCTACCCGAGGGTCTTGGAGGGCTTGCTGACAAGCTTCAGGGAGTACGGCAGCGCTTCCATCTGTGGAAGATATCGGCCTGCCGTTAAGGCGCCAGAGAGGCCTGGGCCATGGTGAAGACGCGGTACACGAAGGATGATCCAAACCACATGGCCGAGGTCGGACCTGTGGGGCCCGATGGGAAGGGGATCCCTGTGAGCTTAATGTACGGCCAAGTAGAGTTGGCCGCGAAATATTCCCAACGGGACTGTAAGCTAGACAGCCTGTTAGATGGGATTGAAGAGGAGATCAATCAATCAATTTGACGATGTAATTTTAAAATGACATGTAAAATGCCTTCTAGCCGGATTGTAGATCGTATCTCTTTGCGGACCTTTTCGCTTCAACCTCGGGACCGAACAGTCCGGAGTGTGTCCGAATACCCTAGCGGTTAGAAAAACCGGGGCATGCATGGAGACCAGGCGTAGGGGTCATTAGTGCTTTATCAGACAAGTGACCAACTAGTTATGTTATATTACATGGTTAGTAAGAAACATCTTCCAGGGAGAATAGTTCCGTTAGGGGTTCCTTTCCCTGGGAGGCATGCCCTAAGGTGCATGTCCGTACTACGAAAAGAGCAGAAAAAGCATCTGGGGGCAGATAAGTTAAAATAAGTAATAAATCATCTTTCAAGTCACCGACCGAATATTCCCTTAAGAACGCTAGCTTTCGGCTTCACCCAGTCTGAGGTACACATCCGGCTGACCTGGCAGTAACAATCGCAGAGGTGCTCCCTTTGCCTCCTAGCCGAACAATCGGGAATGTAGGGGTAAGCACAGGAGCCCGGCAACCCAGCTTGGCCAAAACTTAAGTCATATCGATGCATATAATGGTGAATAAAAGGTACATGCTGAAGTATGACACATGTCTTAGGCCTGAAGCCCGTGTAAATAAGCTTCTGTTAAAGAAGCCCCCAGGTATAATGAGTGCTAGTAGCACATCAAGTGTGTGCGAACAATGCGCAGATCAGCCCATCAAAGGCTTTTACTAAAAAAAGGGGTGAGAAGGAGGGGAACAAGAGATAGTGAAAATGTAAAAGGTGGATGGAGGAGGGAGACGAACTCTGAGTCCGGCGCTAGGCGTAGAATCTTTGGAGACGGGCTGCGTTCCATGGGTTCGGCTCGAGTCGGTTGTCAGATGCGTTACGTAGACGGTATGCCCCGCCGGTCTGGACTTGGTTGATGATGAAGGGACCTTCCCATTTGGGCTTGAGTTTGTCCTTTTTCTTGTCCGGCAGGCGTAGAACAAGTTCGCCAACATTGTAAGTTTTGGCCCGTACTTCTCTGCTTTGATATCTTTGAGCCTGCTGCTGGTAAAATGCAGAACGAGCTTTTGCCATGTCCCGCTCCTCCTCTAAGGCGTCCAAACTGTCCTGCCGATCCAACTCGGCTTCTCTTTCTTCGTACATGCGCACGCGAGGTGAGTCATGAATTATATCGCAGGGAAAAACTGCCTCTGCACCATATACCATAAAAATGGTGTGAATCCAGCAGTGCGGTTCGGCGTGGTCCGCAGCCCCCAGAGTACGGAGCCGAGCTCCTCTACCCAGTGCGTGTTAGATTCCGTGAGGGACCGCACTAATCTGGGTTTGATGCCGCTCATGATTAGACCATTTGCACGTTCGACTTGACCGTTAGTTTGGGGGTGATAGACTGAAGCGTAGTCGAGTATGATGCCCATGTTTTTGCACTAGAGTTTAACCTCGTCGGCCGTGAAATTCGTGCCGTTATCAGTGATGATGCTGTGGGGGACACCATAACGGTGTACTACCCCGAATATGAAGTCTATCACGGGTCCGGATTCGGCCGTTTTAACTCACTTGGCCTCTATCCATTTGGTGAATTTATCCACCATGACCAAGAGGTATTTGTGCTTGTGGGTTCCTCCTTTAAGGGGTCCAACCATATCAAGCCCCCAGACTGCGAACGGCCAGGTGATGGGTATAGTTTTGAGGGCGGTGGGTGGCATGTGGCTTTGATTAGCAAAGAGCTGGCAATCGACGCATCGTTGGACTAAGTCCTGAGCGTCTGCCCGGGCAGTCGGCCAATAGAATCCTGTACGGAAGGCCTTGCCTACAAGGGCCCGGGCTGCGGCGTGGTGCCCACCGAGTCCGGCGTGAATTTCAGCCAGGAGATTTTGCCTTCCTCTTCGGAGATACACCTTTGAAGGACTCCGATTGTCCTTTTCTTATAAAGTTCTCCCTCATGGACCTTGTAGGCTTTAGATCGCCGAACTATGCAGCGGGCCTCATTTTGGTCTTCGGGGAGTTCCTGCCTAGTTAAGTAGGCTAGGAATGGTTCCGTCCACGGGGCGATTACTGCCATTATTTCATGGGCTGAGGGTGTTATTTCATTGGCTGAGCCACCGACTGTGTCAGAATGTTCCGTGTTGGGTGGCGCGGTTGGTTCCGGGTTGCTATTTCCGGACTCCTCTTCCCATAGTACGGATGGCTTAAAGAGCCGCTCCAGGAAGATGTTTGGAGGGATGGCGTCGCGTTTTGCGTCGATGCGTGCCAACATGTCGGCTGCCTGGTTATTATCCCGGGCTACATGGTGGAATTCGAGTCCTTCGAACCGAGCTGACATTTTTAAGACGGCGTTGCGATAGGCTTCCATTTTCGGATCCTTGGCGTCAAAGTCTCCATTTACTTGGGATATTGCGAGGTTTGAGTCCCCGCGCACTTCTAGGCGTTGAATACCCATGGAGATTGCCATCCGGAGACCATGTAGAAGGGCCTCGTATTCGGCTGAATTGTTAGAGTCCGTGTACATCATCTGAAGTACGTATTGGACCGTGTCTCTGGTTGGGGACGTCAGTACGACGCCAGCCCCCAAGCTGGCCAACATTTTGGAGCCGTCGAAATGCATGGTCCAATTGGAGAATGCACCGTACTCTTTAGGGAGTTTAGCTTCGGTCCATTCGGTGATGAAGTCAGCCAAAACTTGCGACTTTATAGCTCGCCTTGGTTTGTAGGCTATGTCAAATGGTAAGAGCTCAATGGCCCATTTTGCAATTCTGCCCGTCGCGTCGCGGTTGTTTATAATGTCGTTGAGGGGTACTTCGGAGGCCACTGTGATCGAGCACTCTTGAAAGTAGTGTCGCAACTTCCGGGATGCCATGAACATCGCGTACGCTATCTTTTGATAATGTGGATACCAGGACTTGCATGGGGTTAAGACAGTGGATACATAGTACACTGGTTTTTGAAGAGGGAATTTGTGTCCTTCTGCTTCTCGTTCGACGACGAGCGCTGCGCTGACAACTTGATGTGTTGCCGCGATATATAATAACATTGGTTCGCCTAGGTTGGGCGCGGCCAGGACCGGATTTGTTGCTAGTATGGCCTTTATTTCTTCGAGTCCGTCTGTGGTAGCATCCGTCCACTCAAAGTGTTCGGTGCGCCGGAGGAGGCGGTGGAGAGGCAATGCCTTTTCTCCCAAACGGGAGATGAAGCGGCTTAAAGCCGCCACGCATCCAGTCAAATTTTGTATTTGTTTGAGGTATTTTGGGATATCCAGTTGTGACAAAGCTCGGATCTTGGCTGGGTTTGCTTCAATTCCTCTACCGGATACAATGAAGCCCAAGAGCTTTCCGGCTGGTACGCTGAAAACGCATTTTTCTGGGTTGAGCTTAATGTCATATGCTCAGAGGTTGTCGAATGTGAGCCTCAAATCTTCTACTAGAGTTTCGACGTGTTTGGTCTTGACGACCACATCGTCTATGTATGCCTCCACTGTTTTGCCGATCTGGGTAGCCAGACATGTCTGAATCATGCGCTAATATGTTGCGCCGGGTTTTTAAGTCCGAAGGGCATTGTGTTGAAGCAGAATGGTCCGTATGGAGTAATGAATGCCGTTGCGGCCTGGTCTGTTTCCGCCATCTTGATTTGATGGTATCCAGAGTATGCGTCGAGGAAACACAATGAATCGTGCCCCGTGGTAGCATCGATGATTTGGTCGATGCGGGGGAGGGGGAAAGGATCCTTTGGACAGGCCTTATTAAGGTCTTTAAAATCCACACAAAGGCGCCAGGATTTGTCCTTTTTTGGTACCATTACCAGGTTTGCTAGCCAGTCCGGATGTTTTATATCTCTGATGCATCCGGCTTCTAATAGTTTGGCTAGCTCCTCTCCCATTTCCTGTCTTTTGGGTTCTGAAACTCGTCGAAGAGCCTGTTTGACTGGCTTGAATCCTTTTAGGATACTTAGGCTGTGCTCTGCCAGCCTGCGTGGGATTCCTGGCATATCTGAAGGATGCCAGGCAAAAATGTGCCAATTTTCCTGAAGGAATTCTCGTAGTGCGGCTTCTACATCAGGGTTTAGTTGTGCCCCATTGGAGGCCGTCTTTGTGGGGTCCGTTGGATGGACCTGGAATTTGACTATTTTGTCTGCTGGCTTAAAAGATGTGGACTTAGATCTCTTATCGAGTATCACATCGTCCCTATTCACCGTGGAGGGTAGTGCAGTGAGTTCTTCTGCCGCTAGTGATTCGGATAGTGCCTCTAGGGCTAGTGCGACTGTCTTATTTTCGGCGCGGTGTACTGTGTCCGGATCACTGACCAGAGTGATGATTCAATTGGGCCCGGGCATTTTGTGCTTCATGTACCCGTAATGGGGTACGGCTTGGAAGATTGTGAATGCCTCTCGCCCTAATAGAGCGTGATATCCGCTGCTGAACGGGGCCACTTGGAACGTGACTTCCTCGGACCTGTAGTTGTCCGGCGAGCCGAACACCACATCTAGTGTGATTTTTCCTGTGCAGCGTACTTCCCGACTAGGGATTATTCCTCTAAAGGTTGTGCTGCTTCGCTCAATGCAGCTCCCATAAGTTTCCATTTTTTGGTGGGTTTCCTCGTAGATGAGGTTTAATCCGCTGCCGCCATCCATGAGTACCTTGGTAAGACGAAATCCGTCCACTATGGGACTGAGGACCAATGCGGCTGGTGCTCGGGCTGTTCGGAATTTAGGTTCGTTGCTGGCATTGAAGGTGATAGCCGTGTCGCTCCATGGATTTGTTGTTGCTACTTGGTAGACTTCGGCGAGGCTGCGGATTGTTCGTTTCCGCATATTATTTGATGCGAAAGTCTCGAAGACTGTTAATACCGTACTGGTACTGTTGGGCTGGTATTCCGGGGCTAGAAGCCCTTCGCCACTTTTGGCCACCTGCCGTAGTATCCAACATGCCCGGAGGCTATGTGTTGGAGTGGCGCCTTCTGCATTATGGATTTTGCGGGGTCCGCTGAGCCATCCCTCCAGTACGGTTCCGTACCCTTTAGGGGGTTTTGCTTTTTGGTTTTTAACCCAGGTGCTTGAGCATGGTGCACCCTTTTATTCCAGACTAAGGTTGTGTTTAGGGCCGGATTGTCCCAAAATCTAGTTTCGGTTTTCCAGGCACTCTCCATCGCACAGTATTTTCATACTATGGTCACCAGGTCGGCGAAGCGCGTGACCTTGCGACGACTTATGGCGTTCATGATTCCCTTGTCCGTGCAATTATTGCAGAAAATAGAGATTGCGCTTTCCTCATGGCAGTCCTTTATCCTGTCCATGACCAGGAGGAATCTGGCCCAGTAATGATGTACTGTTTCATCGGGCTCTTGCCGTATTTGATATAGATCGCTTGCGTTTGGGTGGGCGGATGGAACTAAATTCGGACCCCCGCCCAAACTGAGGCTCAAAGGCCGAGGAGTTTCCGGATTTGGAAGCTTGGATTGCTGGAGGTCGTCCAATGAAACTAGTCCGCTGCCTGACTTTAGGTTCAGTACTCGATTGATATCCGTCCCTCCGTGGGAATCCGGACATAACTAGTTTTTATCATAGAAGAAGAGTCGCCGTGTTGTTCTTCTACCACCGCAACATGGTGGGTAGCCTGGGGAGAGTTAATTTCTCTCAGATCGGTTTTAAGCCCAATTTGATCGTAGTCTGTAGCGACTCCTAGGCAGTGATGCGATCCGAGAGCTCGTTTACGGAAGAGAGCTCCATCGGATCCAGCTGCTCGGCGAATTCCGAGTTGATGCGAAGATCGCTTTTGATGACCCGAGAGGTCATCATCGAAGCGGTGGCCGAGAAGGTGGTCATAAGAAAATCACCCAGCCGGATAGCTTGACCGGCAGCCAAAGCTCCTTTAGCAATGGTACCGTCTTTGAAGACGGGAAGAGGCATCTGAGGGAGTCCTGGATTAGGGGGTGTCCGGATAGCCGGACTACCACCATCGGCCGAACTATCATTGGCCGGACTATCATCATCGACCGGACTCCAAGACTATGAAGATACAAGATTGAAGACTTCGTCCCATGTCCGGATGGGACTTTCCTTGGCGTGGAAGGCAAGCTTGGCGATACGGATATGTAGATCTCCTACCATTGTAACCGACTCTATGTAACCCTAGCCCTCTCCGGTGTCTATATAAACTGGATGGCTCTAGTCCGTAGGACAACAACAACAATCATACCATAGGCTAGCTTCTAGGGTTTAGCCTCCTTGATCTCGTGGTAGATCCACTCTTGTAAACATCCACAATATCAATATCAATCGAGCAGGACGTAGAGTTTTACCTCCATCAAGAGGGCCCGAACCTGGGTAAAACATCGTGTCCCTTGTCTCCTGTTACCATCCGCCTAGACGCACAGTTCGGGACCCCCTACCCGAGATCCACCGGTTTTGACACCGACATTGGTGCTTTCATTGAGAGTTCCTCTGTGTCGTCACCGATAGGCTTGATGGCCTCTTCAATCAACAACGACGCAGTCCTGGGTGAGACTTTTCTCCCCGGACAGATCTTCATATTCGGCGGCTTCGCACTGCAGGCCAACTCGCTTGGCCATCTGGAGCAGATCGACAGCTATGCCCCTGGCCGTCAGGTCAGGTTTGGAAGCCTAAACTTCACGGCCGATATCCGCGGGGACTTGATCGATGGATCCGAGCCGCATCCAAGTGCGCTGCACTGTCACGATGGGCACGACCTAACTCTGCCGCCGGACAGCGCCTTGGAGGCCGCACACGAACCCGCTCCGACCTATAGTCCGGGGCCGATCGCGCAGATCGAGGACGGGTGGCTGGACACCGCCTCGGGAGCTGCAACTTATACGGCGATGGAGCCGAACACTAACCTTATCCCGCATAATACTCATGACTCCGAGGCGCCGGACTCCCTGCCGGACTCCGAACCTCCTGCGCCCCTGCCAGTCGAATCCGGTTGGGCGCCGATCATGGAATTCACCACTGCGGACATCTTTCAGCACTCACCCTTCGGCGACATCTTAAATTCACTGAAGCATCTCTCGCTATCCGGAGAGCCCTGGTCGGACTACGGCCAGGATGGTTGGGACGCGGACGATGAAGAAATTCAGAGCCCACCCACCACCCACTTCGTAGCCACTGTCGACGATCTAACCGACGTACTCGACTACGACTCTGAAGACATCGATGGTATGGACGACGATGCCGGAGACTATCAAGAACCAGCGCCTACAGGACACTGGAAAACCACCTCATCATACGACATATACATGGTGGACACCCCAAAAGATGGGGACGGCGAAGAAGCAGCGGAGGCTGATTCCTTAAAGAAACAGCCCAAGCGCCGACGTCAGCGGCACTGCTCTAAATCCCGCCACAGCAAGAATGGAGATTCCGGCATAGGAGATAATAACACTCCGGAAAGTGCCGAAGATAACCCCCTCCAGCAAGATTCAGCGCAGGAGGAGGCAGAAGCAAGCCCTCACGAGAGGTCGGCAGACGAAGTTGTCGAGGATGATAATTACATACCTCCCTCCGGAGACGAGGCAAGCCTCGACGACGACGAATTCGTTGTGCCTGAGGATCCCGTCGAACAAGAGCATTTCAGACGCGGGCTAATGGCCACAGCAAATAGTCTAAAGAAAAAGCAGTAACAGCTTCAAGCTGATCAAGACCTGCTGGCCGACAGATGGACCGAGGTCCTCGCGGACGAAGAGTATGAACTCGAACGCCCCTCCAAAAGCTACCCAAAACGCAAGTTGCTCCCCCGACTAGAGGAGGAAGCATACAAACCGGCATCACCAGCGCACAATACGGCAGACCGACCACCTCGTGGCCGTGACAGAGAGGCATGTAAGCCCTCCACCAAAACCGTACCCCGGCACCGCTCAAAAAGCGTGAAGCCACGGGGGAACGCGCCGGACTTGCGGGACATATTGGAGGACAAGGCAAGACAATCCAGATCTATCTATGGATCACGTGGGTGCCCCAAGGCCCACGACGAATACCGTCGCGCCGGATACAACTACTCCGGACGGGCCGAACACAGCAGACAACGCTCTCTTGAGCTACGTCACGATATTGCTCAATACAGAGGCGCGGCACACCCACTATGCTTCATTGACGAAGTAATGGATCATCAAATCCCTGAAGGGTTTAAACCCGTTAACATCGAATCCTACGATGGCACAACAGATCCCGCGGTTTGGATTGAGGATTACCTCCTTCATATACATATGGCCCGCGGCGACGATCTTCACGCCATCAAATATCTCCCGCTCAAGCTTAAAGGACCAGCTCGGCATTTGGCTTAACAGCCTGCCCGCAGAGTCAATTGGATGCTGGGAAGACCTGGTAGCCGCATTCCTCGACAACTTCCAGGGCACGTATGTGTGACCACCGGACGCAGATGACCTAAGCCACATAATCCAGCAGCCAGACGAATCGGCCAGGCAATTCTGGACACAGTTTTAACAAAGAAAAATCAAATCATCGACTGTCCGGATGCAGAGGCCCTCGTGGCCTTCAAACATAACATCCGCGATGAGTGGCTGGCCCGGCACCTAGGACAGGAAAAGCCGAAATCCATGGCAGCCCTCACGTCACTCATGACCCGCTTGTGTGCGGGAGAGGATAGCTGGCTAGCTCGCAGCAACAACCTCAGCAAAAATGCTGGCAGTCCGGATACCAAGGACCGCAATGGCAGGTCGCGTCGAAACAAAAACAAATGCCGCATTAACGGCGACAACAATGAGGATACGGCAGTCAATGCTGGATTCCGAGGCTCCAAACCTGGTCAACGGAAGAAGCCATTTAAAAGAACTACTCCGGGCCCGTCCAATTTTGACCGAATACTCGACCGCTCTTGTCAAATACATGGAACCCCCGAAAGGCCAGCTAATCACACCAACAGAGATTGTTGGGTATTCAAGCAAGCAGGCAAATTAATTGCCGAAAACAATGACAAGGGGCTACACAGCAATGACGAGGAAGAGACCCGAACAATAGAGGACATAAGGGATTACCCCCTCAAGTTCGGACGGTAAATATGATATACGCAACACATATACCCAAGAGGGAGCGGAAGCATGCACTAAGGGACGTATACGCGATGGAGCCAGTCGCCTCAAAATTCAACCCATGGTCCTCTTGCCCGATCACTTTCGATCGAAGAGACCATCCGACCAGTATCCGCCACGGCGGATTCGCCACATTGGTTTTAGACCCAATCGTTGATGGTTTTCACCTCACGAGAGTCCTGATGGACGGCGGCAGTAGCCTGAACCTGCTTTATCAGGATACAGTGCGCAAGATGGGCATAGACCCTTCAAGGATTAAACCTACAAAGACGACCTTCAAAGGCGTCATACCAGGTGTTGAGGCCAATTGTACGGGCTCAGTGACACTGGAAGTGGTCTTTGGATCCCCGGATAATTTCCGAAGCGAGGAGTTAATCTTCGATATAGTCCCGTTCCGCAGTGGCTATCACGCTCTGCTTGGACGAACCGCGTTCGCAAAATTCAACGCGGTGCCGCATTACGCATACCTTAAGCTCAAGATGCCAGGCCCTTGTGGAATCATCACGGTCAATGGAAACACGGAACACTCCCTCCGTACGGAGGAACATATAGCGGCTCTTGCGGCAGAAGTACAGAGCAGCCTTTTAAGGCAATTCTCGAATCCGGCCGTTAAACGACCGGACACAGCCAAACGCGCCCGGAGCAACATCAATCAAGACCACCTGGCACGTTCCGAGCACGCGTAGCAGTGCGGCCTCAACCCCAGCCCTCGCACAATTGCAAGACAAACTGTCCGCGTACATAATTACGCCCTGGAGATACCATTGGCATAGGGGGAGAGGCACAACCACAACAGACCCAGAGTGCGGTTCAACCACACCAGGGGCTCCCAAGTGTGTCGCTCTTTTTATCTTTTATTTTTCTCTTTTTTTATATATATATACAGGACTCTGTCCGGCGGCGAACCTGCCGAACTCATGATGCAACAGCCAGGGAGAGACAAAGGCTGCGACGAACACTCAGGTGGTCTCCATTACGAGCATTAAATTTGTTAAACACACCATTCCGCGGCCTACCCCTGGAGGGAGACGCCTTTAATTCGTCCAATCCCTTGCTTTCCGCACTATTTGTATCATTACGCACTCGTAGCAGACCTTCTTGAATAAAATGCAGCACTTTTTGCCCATAATTGCATTACTTTATATATATGTTCATTTATGACATGTTGCATCTGTATATTTCGGTACGGCCAAATACACCAGGGGCTTATGTTCCCCGCATTATGGTGTGATAAAGTCCGAACACTTTCACAAGTACGGCACCCCGAACTTATAGCATTATATGAATCGGCTCCGAATCATGTCTTGGGTCAATAGTTGGGTTTGCCCGGCTCCCATGTTTGGCACCTTATGTTCTGTTCTATTGGCTAAGGTAGCACTGGGAGAACCACTGCGATTGCGCCCCGGTTGAGCCGGGTTAACGCCTCAGTGGAGAAAGCTAAAACTGACTGTCATGATAAGGCGAGAGACTGGTCGCTGTTCGAGAGGTTTTTTCGGGTCCTTAAAGACCTACGCCGCTTCGAGCGAAGTTCTGGATAATATCCAACGAAGGCGTGGATAGCGCCCCGAATTCGGTCTTCCGAATACTAGGGGCTTCGCCAAAATTTAAAATTATAGAATTCTATGGCTAAGTGAGAGTGTTCAAGCACTATAAGTCCGGTTGCCTTGTTCGTTGTGTTGAGCGCCTCCCTAGATGGACCCAACAATGGGAACAAGAGTTCTCAAGTTTATCCCGAACACCCCAGCACTCGCGGCATGGGGGCTGAAGCCGACGACTTGCCATCTCTCAGATTTAATAAATGGCCGCACAGAAGGTAATATTTTAAATTAAACAAGCGTTGCTTAGCGCATATGAACAAAGTTTTCAGCGCACAGGATAATACATAGCGAGTTTACTCAATAATTACATCTCGGGGGCACTCATCTGCAATCTTGCGGGCACCCTTCAGGATAGTCCTATAGTACATCTCGGGCGTACGATATTCCTTGCCCGCTGGTGGCGCATCAGTGATTAGCTTCTCTGCATCTAGCTTGCCCCAATGCACCTTTGCGCGGGCAAGGGCTCGACGAGCACCTTCAATACAAGCGAAGCGCTTGATGACCTCCACCTAGGGGCATGCATCCACCAGCCTCCGCACGAGGCCGAAGTAGCTCCCAGGCATGGCCTCTCCAGGCCACAGCCGGACTATGAGGCCCTTCATGGCCTCCTCAGCTACCTTGTGGAGTTCGACCAGCTGCTTCAGCTGGTCGCTAGGGGGCACCGGATGGCCGGCCTCAGCATACTGAGACCAGAATACCTTCTCCGTTGAGCTTCCCTCCTCACCACGGTAGAATGCGGCGGCATCGGATACACTATGAGGCAAATCTACAAACGCCCCTGGAGAGCTCCGAATTCGGGTAAGTGTCAGGTAGTTTACATTACCATGCTTGCTTTGCATGAAAAATGCCTTACCCGCCGCTATTTTCTTCACATCTTCCACCTCCTGAAGGGCCTTATGGGCCTCGGCCTTGGCGGCTTTGGCACTTTCGAGAGCCGAGGCTAGCTCAGACTCTCGAGTCTTTGAGTCACGCTCCAAACTCTCATGCTTTTCCATGAGAGCCTGGAGCTCTTGCCGAACCGCCGCCACCTACGCCTCCTGCTTTTCTCGCTCTGTCCGTTCCACGGCCGCACTGCGTTCGGCCGCGGACACGGCCTCCTTCAGGGTAGCCACCTTGTTCGTGGCCCCTGCAGTACCCATGTTATCCTTGTTATTCTTTTATTGCAACCTAAATCCTTTTCTGTAAGGTAACTATTCCAAGTGGTGTTACTCACCTTCTTTGTCCTCGAGCTACTTCTTGGCACGGCCGAGCTCTTGCTCGGATTGCTCGAGATCTTGCTTTAATGCACCAACCTCCGCAGTCAGTGCGACAGAGGTCAGCAGCGCAGCCTGCAACCCATATTGACATAACTTTTTAGCAACCCTGCGTATATCTTTTTAGATCCTCAGTCCGGTTTTTCTTTCCGAACACCGAACCGAGCATTAGGGGCTACTGTCTATGCGGTATTACATTACATAATTTTAACTTCTTACCTCAAAGCCTGTTAGAAGGCTACTGTAGGCTTCGGTCAGCCCATCTTGGCAAGCTGTACCTTCTGAATCACCGCACTCATGATAGTGCGGTGTTCTTCCTTGATGGAAGCGCCTTGGAGCGCCTCCAACAAGTTGTCCGGCGCCTCCGGTTGGACGGAGGCCGCCGGCGTCACGGTCTTGCCCTTCTTGCGAAGGGGCCGCCGGCCGGACTCCGGAACCACTGCGGGTTCCGACGTGGAGTCCGGCGCAAAGTCCGGGAGGCCGCCTTGGGGCGCCTCCAGAGCCTCCCCCTGATGGGTCCCTTCTTGGGACCCCACCTCAGCGTCCTCAGTGGCGCGAGAGGTGGAGGCCGTCGGGATGGAATCCACATCCGACGGAGCCAACGACCCGCTCGATGAAGCGGGGAGATCATCATCGGCCGGACTTCAGGCAGTATGCGGCATTAGAAGGACGCTATGTGACATAAAAAGAAATTATAAATCATTCAGGAATCTGGATACTTATGATCTCGCCGGAGGCCTGGCCCTTGAAGGCCATTCTTCCTCGCCAACATTGATGTTGGCGGAGCTGTCCGGGGGAATAGTCCTTCCCCACTTGGACCCTTCGGCCTCCCCTGTTGGGGAAGCCTTCCTCTTCCTCTCTCCCTCCTCTGGGAGAGAGTCCTCTTTCTCCTCCTCGTTTTCAGGGGAGGAGTCCGCCTCGGAATCGTCGGACACCTGAAAACGGGAACTCTTTCAAGTACCCGTGGCCTCCTTCTTGGCCTTCTTCTCCGGCACCACGTGCGGTGCCGGAACCAGCAACCTCGCTAGACGGGCGTCTACTGGGTTTTCTAGCATGGGAGCCGGGCAAACGATCTGCTCCGCCTTCTTCATCCAGTCCTGTCAAAGGAAAAGGGGAAATTAAAACCCGCATAGGGTCAAACTATGAAAAGCAAGTGTCCCGTAAAGGGGTAGAATCACTTACCTCGTCAGCTTGGCGCTGCGAGCGAAATCCGCGATCTTCAGTCGCGGATGCGGGGGCTTCGGTGCCCTTAAACAGCACCGTCCAGGCGCCTTCGTACGTCGTGTCGAAGAGCCCGCTCAATGCCTGGTGCTGTTCCGGATCGAACTCCCACAGATTGAATGCCCGCTCTTGGCATGGGAGAATCCGGCGGACGAGCCTGAGCTTCTTCACCAGCTTCTGGATGCAGGCTTGGAGTCCCGTCACCTCCTCCGAACTACCCCATAGCAAGCCCTTCTTTTTCCAGGAGGTGAGCTGCGTAGGGATACTAGATCTGAACTCGGGGGCCGCCGCCCATGTAGGTTCACGCGGCTCGGTGATATAGAACCACCCCGATTGCCACCCCTTGACGAATTCCACGAAGGCCCCTTCAAACCAAAGGACGTTGGGCATCTTGCCCAACATGGCGCCTCCGCACTCCGCTTGAGTGCCCTTCACTACATTCGGCTTGACATTGAAGGTCTTGAGCCACAAGCCGAAGTGGGGCTGGATGCAGAGGATGGCCTCGCACACGACGATAAACGCCGAGATGTTGAGGATGAAGTTTGGCGCCAGATCATGGAAATCTAGGCCGTAGTAGAACATGAGCCCCCGAACAAAGGGGTGAAGTGGAAAGCCCAGTCCGCGGAGGAAATGGGGAAGAAAAACGACCCTCTCATGGGGCCTGGGGGTGGGGATGAGCTGCCCCTCGTCGGGCAGCCGGTGCGCGATGTCACCGGACAGATAGTCGGCGCCGCGTAGTCTTTCGATGTGCTCCTCCGTAACGGAGGAGGTCATCCACTTGCCTCCCGCTCCAGACATGGCTGAGGAAGGTTGAGATGATATGTGCGGACTTGGGTGCTGGAGCTCGAGTGCGCGGAGATGGATAAGCAAAGGAGGAAGAAGGCGTAGGTGAAAAGGTGAATCCTTATCCCTTATATATAGGCGGACGAAGACTATGCGTCCCCACCAGCCTGGTAAAACTCGCTTATCTCCCAAGCGCCACCATCAATGGCGCGGTTGGGTTACCCACGTCCGTATTGATGAGAATCCCGGATTAAGGGGGAACACAATCTCTGCTTCGACAAGACGTGCCAAGGAAACCGCTTCGCTAAATGCGCTGAGGTGTTAAAGTAAAAACGATTCAAAGTAATGGCTTGGTAGTGGTGTGACGTCATGCCGCAAAAAACGTCAGCAGATTGAAATTGTGTATATATTATTCTCTCTACGGTGGAATGTGGAATTTATTTTGCAGAGCCGGACACTATCCTGGAGTTCACAATCTTCTACGAATTATTCGGGGGAGGAACCCGCCTTGGAATGCCGAACAATATGCGCGCCGGACTCATCATCATTGAAGCCTGGTTCAGGGGCTACTGAGGGAGTCCTGGATTAGGGGGTGTCCGGATAGCCGGACTACCACCATCGGCCGAACTATCATTGGCCGGACTATCATCATCGACCGGACTCCAGGACTATGAAGATACAAGATTGAAGACTTCGTCCCGTGTCCGGATGGGACTTTCCTTAGCGTGGAAGGCAAGCTTGGCGATACAGATATGTAGATCTCCTACCATTGTAACCGACTCTATGTAACCCTATCCCTCTCCGGTGTCTATATAAACTGGATGGCCCTAGTCCGTAGGACAACAACAACAATCATACCATAGGCTAGCTTCTAGGGTTTAGCCTCCTTGATCTCGTGGTAGATCCACTCTTGTAAACATCCACAATATCAATATCAATCGAGCAGGGCGTAGGGTTTTACCTCCATCAAGAGGGCCCAAACCTGGGTAAAACATCGTGTCCCTTGTCTCCTGTTACCATCCGCCTAGACGCACAGTTCGGGACCTCCTACCTGAGATCCGCCGGTTTTGACACCGACAGCATCCTTCCTGATTGCGACGGCATAGAGGAACTCTCAATGAAAGCACCAATGTCGGTGTCAAAACCGGCGGATCTCGGGTAGGGGGTCCCGAACTGTGCATCTAGGCGGATGGTAACAGGAGGCAAGGGACACGATGTTTTACCCAGGTTCGGGCCCTCTTGATGGTGGTAAAACCCTACGTCCTGCTTGATTGATATTGATGATGTGGGTATTACAAGAGTAGATCTACCACGAGATCAAGGAGGCTAAACCCTAGAAGCTAGCCTATGGTATGATTGTTGTTATCGTTGTTGTTCTACGGACTAAAACCATCCGGTTTATATAGACACCGGGGAGGGCTAGGGTTACACAGAGTCGGTTACAATGGTAGGAGATCTACATATCCGTATCGCCAAGCTTGCCTTCCACGCCAAGGAAAGTCCCATCCGGACACGGGACGAAGTCTTCAATCTTGTATCTTCATAGTCTTGGAGTCCGGCCGATGATGATAGTTCGGCTATCCGGACACCCCCTAATCCGAGACTTCCTCAAGGGGGGAACACTTTCTTGAAATTATTATAAGGGATCATCTTATTTACTACCGCCATTCTAAGTAAACAAGATGCATAAAACATAATAAACATCACATGCAATTATATATAGTAGTGACATGATATGGCCAATACCATACAACTCCTTCGATCTCCATCTTCGGGGCTCCATGATCATCTTCGTCACCGGCATGACACCATGATCTCCATCATCATGATCTCCATCATCGTGTCTTCATGAAGTTGTCACGCCAACGACTACTTCTACTTCTATGGCTAACGTGTTTAGCAATAAAGTAAAGTAATTTACATGGCATTCTTCAATGACACGCAGGTCATACAAAATAAAGACCACTCCTATGGCTCCTGCCGGTTGTCATACTCATAAACATGCATGTCGTGATTCCTATTACAAGAACATGATCTCATACATCACAATATATCATTTATCATTCATCACAACTTCTGGCCATATCACATCACATGACAATTGCTGCAAAAACAAGTTAGATGTCCTCTAATTGTTGTTGCATCTTTTATGTGGCTGCAATTGGGTTCTAGCAAGAATGTTTTCTTACCTACGAATAACGACAACATGATTTTGTCAACTTCTATTTACCCTTCATAAGGACCCTTTTCATCGAATCCGCTCCAACTAAAGTAGGAGAGACAGACACCCGCTAGCCACCTTATGCAACTAGTGCATGTCAGTCGGTGGAACCTGTCTCACGTAAGCGTATGTGTAAGGTCGGTCCAGGCCGCTTCATCCCACAATACCGCTAAAGCAAGAAAAGACTAGTAGTGGCAAGCAAGTTGATAAGATCTACGCCCACAACAAATTTGTGTTCTACTCGTGCAATAGAGAACTACGCATAGACCTAGCTCATGATGCCACTGTTGGGGAACGTTGCAGAAAATAATTTTTTTCCTACGGATTCACCAAGATCCATCTATGAGTTCATCTAAGCAACGAGTGAAAGGAGAGATGCATCTACATACCACTTTGTAGATCGCGAGCGGAAGCATTCAAAAGAACAGGGTTGAGGTAGTCGTTCTCGTCGTGATCCTATCACCGGAGATCCTAGCGCCGAACGGACGGCACCTCCGCGTTCAACACACGTACGGAGCGGATGAAGTCTCCTCCTTCTTGATCCATCACGGGGGAAGGAGAGGTTGAGTAAGAAGGCTCCAGCAGCAGCACGACGGTGTGGTGGTGGTGGAGAGGCAGTACTCCGACAGGGCTTCGCCAAGCACTTAACGGGGGAGGAGAGGTGTTGGGGAGGGGAGGGGCTGCGCCTTGGATCAGATGTGCAGCCCTCCCCTCGCCCCTCTATTTATAGGGGAAGGGGGAAGGGGTCCAGCCCCCTCTAGATGAGATCTAGAGGGGTGGCGGCGGCCAAGGGAGGGGGCTTGCCCCCCAAGCAAGGGGGGAGCCCCCCTTAGGGTTTCCCCCCCCCCCCAACCCTAGGCGCATGGGCCCAAGGGGGGGCGCCCAGCCCTCCAGGGGCTGGTTCCCTGCCCCCTACGGCCCATGAGGCCCTCTGAGAGAGGTGGCCCCTCCCGGTGGACCCCCGGAACCCCTCCGGTGGCCCCGGTACAATACCGATATGCCCCCGAAACTTTCCGGTGACCGTATGACAACTTTCCATATATAAATCTTCACCTCCGGACCATTCCGGAACTCCTAGTGACGTCCGGGATCTCATCCAGGACTCCGAACAACATTCGGTAATCACATACAAGTCTTCCTAATAACCCTAGCGTTACCGAACCTTAAGTGTGTAGACCCTACGGGTTCGGGAGACACACAGACATGACCGAGACGGCTCTCCGATCAATAATCAACAACGGGATTTGGATACCCATGTTGGCTCCCACATGCTCCTCGATGATCTCATCAGATGAACCACGATGTCGAGGATTCAATCAACCCCGTATACAATTCCCTTTGTCAAATGGTACGTTACTTGCCCGAGACTCGATCGTCGGTATTCGAATACCTCGTTCAGTCTCATTACCGGCAAGTCACTTTACTCGTACCGTAATGCATGATCCCGTGACCAAACATTTGGTCACTTTGAGCTCATTATGATGATGCATTACCGAGTGGGCCCAGAGATACCTCTCCGTCGTATGGAGTGACAAATCCCAGTCTCGATCCGTGTCAACCCAACAGACACTTTCGGAGATACCTGTAGTGCACCTTTATAGTCACCCAGTTACGTTGTGACGTTTGGTACACCCAAAGCACTCCTATGGTATCCGGGAGTTACACGATCTCATGGTCTAAGGAAAAGATACTTGACATTGGAAAAGCTATAGCAAAATGAACTACACGATCTTGTGCTATGCTTAGGATTGGGTCTTGTCCATCACATCATTCTCCTAATGATGTGATCCCGTTATCAACGACATCTAATGTCCATAGTCGGGAAACCATGACTATATGTTGATCAACGAGCTAGTCAACTAGAGGCTTACTAGGGACATATTATGGTCTATGTATTCACACGTGTATTACGATTTCCGGATAATACAATTATAGCATGAATAAAGACAATTATCATGAACCAGGAAATATAATAATAATCCTTTTATTATTGCCTCTAGGGCATATTTCCAACAGTAGGGTGGTTGTGTCACATCTGAGTGAAGTTGCAAACCTGCCCTTATTGAAAATATTTGCCTACATCGATTTCGGCCAAGTCGAGTTTGTTTTGCTGCCCACTGTGTATGAATGGGGAATGGAGGGAGAAACAGAGGTCTTTCAGACGATCTTGAATCATATGTGTTTTTCCGCCCATGTTTGACACCCACCGTGTCGGAATGGGCTCAGAGGCGGTCGTGTCACGTCTAATTGAAGTTACTAACCTACCCCTATTTAGAGTAGTGGAAATCGGGCCGATGGATTGTCCGTGTAATGGGTAGACAGTAATTTCCATCTCCCAAACACTTGGCTTCGGGCAGCCGACGTGGGAGTGGACATTTTTCTGCTTCTTTCGAATTTTGGGACAATAAGCATCCACGTTTACCCTGGCAACTAAATTCGAATCCATTTTGTATTCCTATATGAATCTTTATAAATCATTCTATGTGTTTTTATATATGTTCAAAAGGACGACAAAGATGTATTCCACTGTCATATATGAATATGGTTTACAAATGCCGATACTCAAATTCATAAGTTAGAATCCAGTTTAAGGTGAATTCAAATATTTGGAACACTTCATGTCCAACTCAAATGCCACACGCAGCATAATGTGTATTCCCATTTAGATATGTACACAAGCGATGTATCAAGATTCAAATACCGAGTCAAGCAACCAAGAATGTACAGAACTAACAGACATATAAAAAATTGTAGAGTATATGGATCAATAATATCAACTAACATACATAAGCCAGGACACTATACTTTTTTTGGCTACAACAGCATCCTTTTTGTAGCCAGCATCTTGGCCCTTTCCGATGCATGCCACTTATGGTCCATCTATACTACTACTATGGCTGAACGCACATTCAGCCCAATTGGCATATTTGTAGGTCTGGCACAACAATCCAAATGAAATGTCTCCGAGTCTTATCAATTAATATAGACTTGTGCTCAAATAAAATTACAAACCAAAAAACAACAAAAAAACAATTATTACATGATCTCTAAAACAAATGGTTTGATTGATTACATGAACAGACAACACAAAGGTTATTTAACTATGGAAAGAACATTTCACCTATGATTTACCAAGTAGGAACTTAATTTCCTTTTTTCCTTCAGGACCTTAACAATCTGGTCAGTCTCAGCTTGCTTCGTTTTGAAATCCACCGAATATTTAATGGTTGTCTTGAGTACTGCTTGTGATTGTGTTGTTTGCTTCCTCAACATGTCAACTTCATCTCTAAGTGCAGAAGCAGAATCTCTTTCTACCACTAGTTTAGCCTCTAGAGCATCAGTAGTTGGCAATTCATAATGCATGATTAGGCCGGTGCCACTATGTGGGATGATGCAACATCCATGGGGACCTCGCTCTTTGATCTTGGGCTAACCTATTTTGCCATTAAAGTTCTGATTGGATTCAGAAAAGTTGAAGTTAGCAAAACATCTCAACTGGGAGTTATAACAGCAAAGTAGTTAAATAGACAAGGAATTAAAGAGTTTCAATTGGATGCTGAAAAGTAGTTATTAACATCATTGTAACCCATTGTTGCAGCAGCAAAGCAGTTAAACAAACAAGTAGATATTTAAGTTAAGGCAAACAGGTAATTCTTAACAGTAAGTATCAAACACATAGATAGGCGCAGTATACAATATGATTAACAAGCTGTGGCATTATGTAGTCAGTAGCAAACTAAATTAAGCCAAGCAACGTAATTGAACAATTTTGCAATAAGTGGCTAACTAAAATTCCGAGAAGCAGGTAACTGAACTTACGCTAGTTCTTTGTACAGGCACACTGCAACTTCTTTTTCGCTTACAAGGTTGTACGAAGGAGTCCATGGCATCAATTGCTTGGATACGCAGTCCCAATACTTCTTTCTTCCCACACTACATTAGTAAGTCGAATGGTTAATCTGGTAAGATGGTGCGTCCTTGATATGTTATATGAGGACGTGTAGTCAGACTAGTTGTAGCCACACACATCACACTAGCTTTTACTGTATATTTCATGTGATTACTTTTGGCATATCGATATCTAAGCAATCTACAATAGGATGAAAAGACTGGCATCCTTCACATTATTAGCGAACTCAGTTCATAAAAACAAGCAATTCAACCATTCTGTGGGTAAATCAAAAGTGCCACTGGAATATTTTTCACTATCCAATCATACACGCAAAAAGGGGCGACGCCACCATAGGAGCTGGTATGGGCAGCCGCCTCAGGTGGCTGGAAAGTGTGCACCTAGTTTGAGTCGTCTAGGTTGGCCCATGCTAGTTTTGTTCGTCCCAACGCACGAGCAGGCAATGTAAAAAATGAAGAAAAATGTTTCAATTTGGATGGGCCAATAACATAAGTGCAAGGCAGGCCCTATAGCAGGCTCGCGGCCCAAACGAGCGCCTCCCATATCGATTGACAGCAGGAAAAATCCCAATTCATTCGCTCCAGCCTCCAGTCTGGTTCGCTGGACAGACCGACACAACACTTCCTCGCGCCCTCGTTGGAGGGCGCTCGCCGGGCTTCAAGCGAATGTAAGGACAAGAAGATGAAGATCCTACCCTGGGTGTAGCCTGCTTCAGAGGCAACGGCGGCAGCACGGGCATGGTATCGAGCTTGCGCAAACGGACAGTCGCAGCTTGCAAGAGTAGCATGTGCAACGAGCAGGTACATCACATCCCTGATTATATCTAATTCAACTCTTCAATTTTTGGCCAATAGTTAAACCTGACGGTGTTGTAAAACTGCTTGTATGTAGGGATGAGAAAATGAAACCAATTTCTACTTATTTTATAACTCCCCCAATCAATACTGAACTAACTGAATCTGATGTATCTAATAAATTTTTGGTGCAAACATACTAGCTCATGTTCTTCTTGAGCCTGAAGTGTCTAATGAACAGACTGCTAATGAAGGATTTGATGCAAACATTTTACATGCTCCTAGTGATGAACATATAGTGTCTAATGAGGGATCTAATGCAAGCATTTTGCAAGCTCATTGAAGGATTTAGTGTCTAATGATGATCTACTATGTTGAGAGAGACAGAGATTTGCAGGCATTGACGACAAGCAAATTATAGTGCATTTTCATAGCTTGAGGAAACGTCGAGGCCATCTAGCAGAAAGTCCCCGTATCATGACAACATAGCATAAATACTTTTCTAATCTTTTGTTTGAAACTATTGGCATACTTGTGCAGGATAGATATATTGATATGCAGTTTGCGCACTGGTTATAGGTGCAATTACACTTCGATATTTTCCAGAGAACGAATAATTCAAGCAGGTACAGACCATGTTTGTAGTCCTTGTAAACCATGATGCATTTTGTGTTTTTTGGTGCTTGCATCATTTAGTGTTTATAATCTGAACTACTTTGGATCATTAGCTGGTTTTCAAAGTGCATGTAGCTTCACATTTCTCAAGTTATGTTGATTTCTGGAGTGCAAGTGCCTTCGTATTTTTTAAGTTAAATGTTCGCCCCTGGTAACTTGAATTCGTGGATCCGCCACTGCACACAAATCATACACGAATGCCAGTACAAATTAAATGAAATGCAGGGACTTACGCTAGCTCGTTGTACAGGCTCACTGCATCTCTGCTTGCGCTTGGGATGTTCCATGTACAAGTCAATGTTACCACTTGCTTGGATGTGCAGGCTTTGTGCTCCTTGCATCCCCCTTTGCATTTTTGACACGGCAAATGGTTGATCAAATAAGTGGAATCGACCTTGATGTTGTACCGGAGGACAGATACTTACAAGTTTATAGGGTGTGCAAGATGTGTACCAGATCCCATAGCGCCGTCATGCTTCGCTAAAAAATGGATTTGCTTGTTTCAGATGATATCTCCGGAAGAAATAAGAGTTAAAGTCAGAGTTACATAGGCGTGTAAGCTAAGAGAGCAGTGAAAGGATATCCAAACATCGTCGAAACAGTGCATAAGGGAGTGATGTGTGGATACCTAGTTCGGGCCGGCGTTTGGGCATGCTCTCCTAGCTAGAGTGTGGGTCACTTCAGAGCCATTGAGGGTGATGCGCTGGCGTTGGCTGGCCGGGCACGGATGCAGATCTTGAGTGGCAGCAGAGTGCTACGATGCACTGGACGAGACCTTTGGTGAAGCCCCAACGGCCTCGGGGGGGGGGGGGAGGTGCAACGATGTGCTCGGTGAAGTAGACCCGGTGAGCTGGGAGACAGTGTTGGTGAAGCACACCTGATGCAGCGGAACTCGGTGTCTGTGAGGCACGTCGGTTGCAGCGGCCGACGTGGTCGGTGGACCACCCGGTGCGGTGGAGGAGGGCGTAGATGAGGTACCTCCGGTGCAGTGGTGAAGCACGACCGTCGTCTTCGTCGTCGTCGTCTGACACAGAGGTGGGGAAAGAGACAAGACGAGGGGCGATTCGAACTTTGCTTGGGTTGGCGGCAAATTAGGGATCTGAGCAATCTGGGAACGAAAGGGGACGGTGGAGAAGAGAGATTTTGCAGGGTTGGAATTGAGGCCGCCAGATATTGGAATCCGAAACATGGAAGTGCGAACTTATTTTGTCGTCGTCCTTTTTTTGGGGGGTGGGGTGGGGGGCGGGGGGAGTTGGGGAGGGAGGGACGGGGTGGGTGGCTGGGTGCTACGTGTCCGTCCGACACACGCGACCACCCCGACAGGACTATGCTTTGGTGCCTTAAGGCACCTGCCTTTGTGTCCATGACATGTGGGCCCAACAGGTGGCTGGCCCACATGTCAGTGACCCAAAGGCAGGTGCCTTTAAGGCACCGAAGTA
The DNA here is from genome assembly GCA_963921465.1 of Triticum timopheevii. Taxonomy (NCBI): domain Eukaryota; kingdom Viridiplantae; phylum Streptophyta; class Magnoliopsida; order Poales; family Poaceae; genus Triticum; species Triticum timopheevii. The sequence goes on along the minus strand of OY997262.1, from coordinate 382,400,033 downwards.
GTGTCCACCCCGACACGACCCTGGTCTGCCTGGTGCGCCTACATTTGAGAATGCAAACGAATCTTCTTTCATTTGCAAATGAATCTATATGTATTACCATGCCCGTGTTTTCCTTGCAATAATTAGTCATTCGAAACGAGATACTCCCTCCATTCACTTTTGTAAGTCGTTTCAGACAACTTAAAATGAATTGTTTTGCACATTGTCTGAAATGTCTTCAAGGTCTTATAAAAGTGAACAGGGGGAGTATTATAAATTAATTAATGAGGAGTTATTTGAAAAAAATTCGAAACGGTATCCACGCTAACGTGGATTAGAGTGTGTGTCACATAATTAGTTATTTGAAATAGACTGTGTGTCACGTAGCGATCTCCAATTCTAACGTGGATTTCGCATTTCACTGTATCCACGCTAGTTTTTTAATACAAATTCATATGTATATGATGAACACCATGGTAGTGAGAAAACTTTTGGATGGATTCAAACATATGACCTACAAAAAAGCACAACAAATTGAGTCAATGTCAACTTTTCGAAACTTAGTATCGCACGAATTCGAAATAATTACCTGTATGCATGGTCCTCGGTTCAAATCTTACAATGTACACCGAATTGAAACATCGATATTAAGTCTCGTACTGTGTACATCCAGATGTTGTTTTTAGCCCCCCCCCCCCCCACCCTGCACAAACGCTACATACTTCCTGTATCGGTCAATCTTCCTCTCCTAACCACCTTAGGAAGCTATCGGTTTCCAACACACGTTCATTCTTTCTCTCCATGTTTTGATCTCTAAGTCTCTCAACTACACAACCCCTTTTTCCACTCTGTTACCAAATGTATTTACCTCACACACCTACCATTGTACCCCATGCTGAGCTCTCTCTCTCTCTCTCTCCCCTCTCCCTCTCACCCTCTCGCGCTAAATACATGCATTGCCTATCTAGCCCCCCCTCCTCAACCTCTCGTGTGCACGCACGCACGTTGTATATCTAGGTCACTCCCTCCAGACTGTCTCACTCTTTCTTCCGCACGGCGGGCCACACTCGCTCAATCTCGCTCTCTTTATCTGAGTCTCGTTTAACCTCGTTTTCTTTCACACACAAATGATATATCTCCCTATTCGGGCCTCGATCGACACACTCTATACTCTCTCACGCAGATTGTCTATCTAGGTCAGTCCATCCAAGTCGCCGCCACTCTTTCGACCTCATGGTGGGCCACGCTCTCTCTCTCTCTCTCTCTCTCTCTCCCTCTCTCTCTCTTTGTATGTCTCGATTGACCTTGCTCTTTCTCGGACAAAAACGATATATCACCATGTTTGAGCCCAATTCGACCAATTCACATTGTATACTCTCTCACACACATTGTCTATCTAGGTCACTCTCTCCAACCCGTCTCACTCTCTCGATCGCACGGCGACCCTATGTGATTGGTTGACCTTGCTTCCTCCCACGCACAAAATATATCTACACGTCTGTGACTGGATCATCTCTCAAGCTCTATCTTACATCCCTCACCCTTACCAAAAGCTCAATCGGACAATATCTCTCCAGAGCATATATATTTGTTCAATGAATGTCGGAACACACTCACTTTGTCTCTCTATCTATATGTCTCTCGATTGACCTCGCTTTGTCACACCGTATCTTCCACGCATTGAAGCTACTACCTCTCCATCCCTCGCAAAGCCGGAGCTATTTACATTGCAAGGGGCACTCCAACCTTGGATTAATTTGTGTAGGCATTTATTCCGGTCGGTTTAGATTATATTTTTGTAGCATTCGTCCCACAACTACTCCAAACACCGTTGCAACCCATGCAACTCCCCTAGTTGATTTCCCTCTGGCTCGGTCATCTCTCTCTCGCACGTCCTTTCTCGCCTTCAACGTCGCACCATGGTATTATTGAAAAAACTATGTTGTTCTCTTTAATTATTATAAATAAGCTGCAAAACTACACAATGATAGTCCACTTGGAATGGAACAAATTTCGACCCACAAATTAAAGTGCTACAAACTACACACCGAGGGTCCCACATGTCATGAAACAAATTTGGACCCATATACAAATTAAAAAATAAAGGATGAGGATCGAACATGCGACCGGGCCTTCAAGCCGCACGTCAATAGGCAACATACGTAGAACAGCAATGTTTGTTGTACCCCCCTTTGTTCACATAATGCTTTTATATTACCACAACCTAATTAATGGATAACATGTAATATTACTTTTAGTACTATTTGCGTTCACTTACTGGTGGGTTCCATGTGTGCTCTCTCTCTCTTCTCCCCTTCTGCGTTTAGACGCACGGGCAAACATGAAGAACTCACGGGAGATGTTGCCGTTGACCATATCTGGACGCATTCACAAGTCACGACACTGGTTTCACGTACTAGCAGCACTAGTCAGTGCACGTTAATTTGGAAGTACATTAAGTGCATGCGGATATTAAGTACTAGGATATTATTTGCGTGTTACTATGTGATTAGCACTATTTTTGGCATGAAATTAACTGCATGCTAAACGTGTTGAGCGCTCTACATTGAAGCAGTCTAGGTCGTTGGATGACAAGGAATACATGTGGCTTGATGACGTTTTATATTTAATTTGATACGGCTCTAGCAGAACATTCAATCGATCAAACCATAGATTTCGTTCAGTCCGACTCCGACTTTAAATTATACGACGATCAATATAAAATAAACGGAAATGATAAACATTTGGATTTTAAGCATGGCAATACAAATGTTTTTCATGGCAAATTTAGATTACGCGACGGCGGTGGGGGCGTCTCGCGGTGGGAAGCGGCTCCTCTGTCGTGCTCTATGTGTCATCGGGCCACTGACCGACGGTGACGGCGGCGTCTTGCGCCGTTGTTGGCGTACTCCTGGACATTGGCCTAGCTTCAAGGAAGGCCAAAATGTTCTGGACTTTGGAGCGAGTCAACTGGAGGGAGGAGGCGACTGGCGTTGGTGCAAGGAAGCGGTCGACAGCGGCCATCCATGCCGCTGAGGGGGGCACTGGCACCCACGCGGGGACATGCACTGTCAACGGCGCGGCGGAGACATTCGTGTGCACGGGCACCGGCACGGGCGCGCACGTCAGTGCATGCACAGGCGCATGCGCTGGCAGGTGCACGGGCACCGGCACGGGCGTGCGCATCAGTGCATGCATAGGCACATGCGCTGGTAGGTGCACGAGCGCGTGAAAGTCGGCGGGGACCTCGTGGAACCCCGTGGCATCAAGCTCGGCGACAATATGCGGCTCCCAGCCCATCAATGCCACGGGGATGGGCGCTGGCACAGTCGGGGCGACGGGAGCCGGAACGGGAGCGGGCACATGCGCGATGTCTTCTCGCAAGGCTAGTTCAAGCTCGTCCCAAAGCGCCTTATGTTCTTGAGACTCCGACTGGGTGTCTTCCTCAGGAAACTGGAACACTAAGGGCAGACAATCGTGATGCAGCATGGCATGCATTTAGGTCAGGCTAGTTGGAGGTAGAAGACAGGAGAATCGGAGAGGAAGAGAGAAGATTGTAGGGATACCGGGTAGTGCGGGGTTGATTTTAAACTGCGGCGCCAACGACATTAAAAGTGGGAGCAGTTGGGACGACGGTGGGCGGCAGAGCCTGGTCAAAGGGCTCGCCTCCCGGTGAGTCTGCACGGCGGTCTACTCGCACGCCTCCCTGACCGTCGGCGCAGCGGCCTGCTCCCACGCCTCCCGTCGACTCACACGCTTGGTGGGACAGCACCTGCCGATGAGAAGCGGGGAATCGTGGCGGCACGTAAACGCCCACGGTTTCAATAGTGAAAGCGTTCGCCTTAACGTGAGAGGTCTTTGTTCCAAAATACCTTGGCTCTTCATTTGTGCAACTTGTCATAAGCAGCTTGTCTTGATTTGAAGAGAAAACTTACAAAGTAATATTTGTGCCATATCACATGACCATGCTCAGTTTCAAGAATTTATGCTCACTTTTGGATTTTCTGAAATTTAAGATCCAGGATTCGAAACAATATCATAACCTGCATCATGCAATAAATTTTCAAGCCATACATCTGTCATGTTGTATTTCTTAAGAAAGGATTTGGTCAAACATTTTGCTTAGTTAGACTTCAGACAAGTTATATATGCAGAGTAAAAGGATAATCCCTCCGTACCAGTGCATTGCCTGATATATTAACTCAAGTACTAGGCACGAACAAACCGGCTCAATTCTATGCTCATCCTGGTGTAGTAGTAGTAGTACTAGGCAATGCAGTTGATGGGTGACCTTGACGAGCGGCGACCGAGGGAATTGAACCGTGCTTGGCATGGTAGGTAACATTTTCTAGTTACTAAAGCATCCCTCTGTTGTTCATCGGTAGTCATTATGGACCGGGGACATGAGGGGAATTTCCTAGGGCTGGAATTCTGGCCGCCAGATATTTCGACTTGAAACGCTGAGGTTCGACTAGTTGGGGTTGCCTAATTTTCGTACCACTCACGCCACCGAAGGACACGAGCCCGGTTATTTTGTAGGACAACACGAGCCAAGGTCTGGCTGGTACGCCGTTGGGTCCTACCATTCGAGAATACGAAAGGAACCTTTTAAATTGCCGAATGAATCTATGTGTATTACAATACCCGTATTTTCTTGCAAATACTAATCTCAACGTGGTAATTGATTTATGATGAGTTGTTGAATTAGAGTGAGTTTGTGATATAGTGATCTCAACGTGGATTTCACATTTCATGGTATCCCTAGTAAGTTTTCCAATGCAAATTCAAATTTAAAAGATGAACAATATGGAGGTGAGAATACTTTGTATGTATCAAGCATATGACCACACACACACACACACAGAGACACACACGCACGAACACAACAACAATCCAATAAGTATAGTGCATCTATTTTTCCAAACCATGCATGTATGACACGAATTCAAAAATACTCCTTCTATTCCTAAATATTAGTCTTTTAGAGATTTCAACAACTGACTACATACAGAGCAAAATGAGTGAATCTAGACTCTAAAATATGTCTATATACATCCGTATGTGCCAGTCCATTTGAAACCTCTAAAAAGACTAATATTTAGGAATGAAGGGCGTAAAATGTAATACATCCATGGTCCTCAGTTCAATATTTAAAATGAACATGAAACTGAAACATGAATATTAAGTCTAGTACTACAGTACATGCAAATGTTGTGTTTAGGCGGAGCTATGATTGTCGGGGGTCAACCCCTCGACCTTAGATAAAATTGTGGAGCTCTGTTTAGGGTTGTTTAGATTATATTTTCCCCACCCTCCCAACCACCGATTGGTTGTGCACCCCCACCCCTCCTCCCCGGGAGAATATCATGTGCCCCCATACCTTAGATGCTATATGCCGATACGAGTTGCTTGGAGCTTGTAGATCTGAGATATAGCAGTTCACATGATGTGTCTAAATTTTTTTGCAGGAAACCTTGATGAGTTTGAGAATTGCACACAATTTGTACAAAAACTACTCAGATGCCCTTGGATCCCATATCCAACAACCTTGAAGCTCGTACCACCGTAGCATATCTAAGATGAAGGAGGACAACATATTCTCCTATATGTAAGAATATCATGTGCTACCACACCTTAGATGCTTTGGTGATACAAGCTCTTCGGAGCCGTTGGATTTGTGACCCAACACCTCCTCGCTGGTTCGAATGGTTTTTTGCAGAAAAGCCCCAAAAGAGTTCGGCCACTGCTTACAAGCACAAAGACTACTCAGATGCCATTGGATCTCAGATCAAACGACCTCCAAGCTTGTATCACTGTAGCATCCAAGTTGCGATATCACCTTATGTTTTCTCGCATGAGAGAATATGAGGTGCTCCCACACCCTAGATTCTATGGTGATACGAGTTCACTGAGATCTAACGGCCCACAGTAGGAGGTTTGAATGTTTTTGCAATATACGGCTGATCGAGTTTGGGAAATGCACAGAAAGTACAAGTACTACGCATGTGCCATCTGATCACTGATCATACGACCTAGATGCTCATATCACCGTAGCGGGTATTAAGCTACGAGTAGCACCTAATATGAGCACCGGGGAGCTGTTAGATCGAAGATGCAGCGCCACACATGAGGCCTGAATATTTTATTTGCAAAAAAACCTTTGGAGAGTTTGGAAATTGCGCATAATTACAAAGACTACTCCCAAGCCATTGGATCTCACTTCCAACGGTGAAAAAACTCGTATCACCATAGTATCTAAGCTGCGGGGTGGATGTGATATTCTATGTCGCTGTCATTTTTGTTCATAAACTTGCAAAATACGTGTAACTCATGCCGTTACTTGTCTAACTGTGCAAAGTGTTTGTTCAAAAAAACCATCCTACACTGAAATATCGGAACAACACACGAGGGTCCCACTTGTCATTAATCAAATTTGGACATAAAACTAACAAATTTGAAAGACGAGATTCGAACTGGCAACCTGGACTACAAAGCGTAAGTCGATAGCCTGAAAAAACGAACCATTGTTGGCTTTGTCCCATAACTTGATTTTATACAGTACTTGCGTTGAGTAGAGTAGAGGGAGTGCCTCGTCAACACGTGCATGACCGTTGTCTCACTTACTGGTGGGTCCCAGGTCTGTGATCTCAATCTCTCTTTTCTCCATCATCTAACCTTTACACGGGCACACACGAAGAGCGGCGCCAGCTTGCCGTGGTGTTATTACAACTAAAAAAAGCTTGGAAAATAGAAGAATCGCCTAGAACAAGAGACGTTGTGGCTAGTCGAGACGAAGCTAACCACATCTATCCTCCGTGCCATGTTTGCATGATGAAGCTGTGTGGCTAGTGGGGTGTTTTTGACCGACTGGCTGGGTCCCGAGGTCGAACCATAGGTACTATGTCTGATACAGTATATTTTTACACGCACATTTTTCCTCCATGCCGAGATGTGGCACACCCTACCGCGCGGTTTCGGGGTCCTCCCGGGTGGTGCACGCATATATTCTTCCTGGCATGGGACGCCCTACCATGCGTTTTCTGGGTCCTCCTCGGTCGTAGCGCCGAAGCAAGTAAATGAGTCGTCAAATCACGAAAGACCACCTTTCCTGCCGAGTACATCAGTGAAGCACGGTGGCTAGCTAGTTGGGCTAGTTCGACCGATTAGCTAGGTCGCCGCCACATTTGTTTTTTCACCCCTTTTTTATCTACTTGCCGGCAGGTAAATTTAAATATCCACCGCGGCATTGCTCTGGTGTTTGGGTGCGGCAGGATTTTTAATTTTTTTGATTGACGGGAGCAGGCACGGCAGGATTTTTAATTTTTTGATTGACGGGAGCAGGCGCGGCAGCAATTAGTCACGATGACTCCGCCTGTAAAAAGCCATTGCTCCCTGATGTGAGAAGTCTTCGACTGGTGTTTTACCGTGGTGAAAACCAAAAGATTCTTCGCTCCTTGGCTGGCTCCCTCCGCCTTCCTATAGATTGCATTGCCTTTCAGCCGTTTCGCCCCCTTTGCCTCCTCTCCCCATTGCTTCTACCTGGTGCCATGGCGGCGCAGCAGATCACGGAGTCCGAGGTGAGGCGCCTGACACAGGAGCTCCATGCCAAGGATGCAGAGCTCAGTGCCAAGAACGTGGAGCTCCATGAGCTCAAGGAGGAGAGGAGTGCCATTCTCCTCTGTTGTGTGCGGGAGTTCATGGAGCTTCAAAAGCGGCAGGCGTCCACCACAAAGATTCTCGAGGCATCGGCGGTGTTGCTGCAGAAAGCGGGAGATACAATAGGCCATCAGGGGAGCCAGCTGGAGCGCGAGCGGGCCGATCGTGACGAGGTCCAGGATCGCCTCAACCACTTGGTGAACCAATTTGCCACGCACGTGTTGCGGCTGCGCGATGCCTATCGTCGTGCCAGCACGACGATGTCGGCCGTCGGGCTAAACCCGTTCGACCACCCAGTCGACTTCAACGAGCTGTGGCTTCCTGACCTGGTCTCTTTCTTCACCTATATCTCCGAGAAGTTGAGCCGTGTCTGCGCGATGGTGGAGGCTGAGATCGACAAGGAGGGGTTGCGGGTTGCCGTCGCCGTTGCCGGGCGTATCCTTTCAAGGCTCCATCACCGGAATCCATTCGTGCCATTGGACGCCGTCTTTGACGAGCTGGCTCCCATCGACCGGGAGCGGACTCTATGGGCGGTTGCACCCTGCATCACCAACGTCATGCGCCTCGAGAAGCAGAGGGACTTCGGTGGTGTTTAGGCGCCCTCTGCATGGGCATGTCCATGTCTGGGCGCAACATGACCGTTGAATCAAACTCAGATGGTGCAGATCAGTCACTGTAGCACAAAGCGTGAGGGTGTGTTTGGTTGCATTCTCATCTCAATATAGTTGTTTCCTCTTCATGTATTTTTTTCAACCTACTAGTGTGGACTCATGCACCGTTCATGCACTCTGCCAAACACCCAAAAGTGGGTTGAGAAGGGAACTTTTGCTCCCATCCCGTGCACCCTTCATACACCCTGCCTAACACTATTCGTGCTTCATATGGTTCATGTTACGTGGAGTACTGTAGCACCGTACTCTCCATGCGCTGTGGACCTAGTTTTGTTAACATTGATCTCACCGTTCATTCTCGACCGGATAGTCAAAAAAACGGTACTATGTTACATATAGGAGTAGTTGACATGTGCACAACATCATTTGTTATCGTCATATCTTACTACACTAGCAACAAGATTGTGTAGTACTGATGTATGAACCACTGCACATGCCTAGTAGTAGGAGCACTGTGTTGTTCAAGTGGCTGGCGTGTTTCGCACTCCTCCGTCGTAAGAGTGGAAACGCTTGCTGTAATCATTTTTTTCTTCAGAAAAATAGTGCACACGCTCTACCTTGTGGATCCTCCTCCAGCCATGCACTAAATTACTAACTTTTGCCGATGTGTGGGACAGCCAGCACCTGGGTCCACCAGCCATGCACTAAATTACTCCCTAGTAGAGTGACAGTAGACTACCCCGATCAAACTGCCTTAGTAATGCCCAATGAGCTGTCAAATCACAAAACCCCCTCCTTTCCAGCAGTAAGTTGGACGGACGAAGCAACCATCATTTGACTCTTCTCTCTTAGCTTCCTCTCTTGAAAAAAAAAACCCACTCGCTTCGCTTGTCCCTCATCTCGTTCCTCCTTTCTCTCTTCTCTCTCAACTTCCTCTCTTGGATGGAAACCGGAGCACCAGCCGACGTGATGTCTATGGCTCTGGCCAAAACCGTCGAGGCTCATGGTATGAAGAAGCGCAAGCACCTCGTCGAGACTACCGCAGACAAGCTCAAAGCCATCGCCCTGTCCAAGCACCCCTCTCTGGGATCCCTCATTAAGCAAGTCTAGGTAATGTCTCTTGTTGACGATCTTTTTCTCGACCTTGATCATGTTTTTTCATCTAACACGCAGTACTAGTACTGGTAGTACAACTTTCTGGGTGATCTTGCATGTGATTTTAGTGTGCCAAATGATGACCCACAAGTATAGGGGATCTATCGTAGTCCTTTCGACAAGTAAGAGTATCGAACCCAACGAGGAGCAGAAGGAAATGATAAGCGGTTTTCAGCAAGGTATTCTCTGCAAGTACTGAAATAAGTGGTAACAGATAGTTTTGTGATAGGATAAATTGTAACGAGCAACAAGTAACAAAAGTAAATAAAGTGCAGCAAGGTGGCCCAATCCTTTTTGTAGAAAAGGACAAGCCTGGACAAACTCTTATAATAGGAAAAGCGCTCCCGAGGACACATGGGAATATCATCAAGCTAGTTTTCATCACGCTCATATGATTCGCGTTCGGTACTTTGATAATTTGATATGTGGGTGGACCGGTGCTTGGGTGCTTTTCTTACTTGAACAAGCATCCCACTTATGATTAACCTCTATTGCAAGCATTCACAACTACAACAAAAGTATTAAGGTAAACCTAACCATAGCATGAAACATATGGATCCAAATCAGCCCATTACGAAGCAACAAATAAACTACGGTTTAAGCTTCTGTCACTCTAGCAACCCATCATCTACTTATTACACTAGCAACAACATCATTTGTTATCGTCATATCTTACTACACTAGCAACAAGATTGTGTAGTACTGATGTATGAACCACTGCACATGCCTAGTAGTAGGAGCATTGTGTTGTTCAAGTGGCTGTCGTGTTTCGCACTCCTCCATCGTAAGAGTGGAAACGCTTGCTGTAATCATTTTTTTTTCTTCAGAAAAATAGTGGACACGCTCTACCGTGTGGATCCTCCTCCAGCCATGCACTAAATTACTAACTTTCGCCAATGTGTGGGACAGCCAGCACCTGGGTCCACCAGCCATGCACTAAATTACTCCGTAGTAGAGTGACAGTAGACTACCCCGATCGAACCGCCGCAGTAATGCCCAATGAGCTGTCAAATCACAAAACCCCCTCCTTTCCAGCAGTAAGTTGGACGGACGAAGCAACCATCATTTAACACTTATCTCTTCGCTTCCTCTCTTGAAGAAAACCCCCACTCGCTTCGCTTGTCCCTTATCTCGTTCCTCCTTTCACTCTTCTCTGTCATCTTCCTCTCTTGGATGGACGCCGGAGCACCGGCCGACGTGATGTCTATGGCTCTGGCCAAAACTGTCGAGGCTCATGGTATGAAGAAGCGCAAGCACCTCGTCGAGACTACCGCAGACAAGCTCAAAGCCATTGCCCTATCCAAGCACCCCGCTCTGGGATCCCTCATTAAGAAAGTCCAGGTAATGTCTCTTGTTGACGAAATTTTTCTCGATCTTGATCATGTTTTTTCATCTAACACGCAGTACTAGTACTGGTAGTACAACTTTCTAGGTGATCTTGCATGTGATTTTAGTGTGCCAAATGATGACCCACAAGTATAGGGGATCTATCGTAGTCCTTTCGATAAGTAAGAGTGTCGAACCCAACAAGGAGCAGAAGGAAATGATAAGCGGTTTTCGGCAAGGTATTCTCTGCAAGTACTGAAATAAGTGGTAACAGATAGTTTTGTGATAGGATAAATTGTAATGAGCAACAAGTAACAAAAGTAAATAAAGTGCAACAAGGTGGCCCAATCCTTTTTGTAGCAAAGGACAAGCCTGGACAAACTCTTATAATAGGAAAAGCGCTCCCGAGGACACAAGGGAATATCATCAAGCTAGTTTTCATCACGCTCATATGATTCGCGTTCGGTACTTTGATAATTTGATATGTGGGTGGACCGGTGCTTGGGTTCTGTTCTTACTTGAAAAAGCATCCCACTTATGATTAACCTCTATTGCAAGCATCCGCAACTACAACAAAAGTATTAAGGTAATCCTAACCATAGCATGAAACATATGGATCCAAATCAGCCCCTTATTAAGCAACACATAAACTACGGTTTAAGCTTCTGTCACTCTAGCAACCCATCATCTACTTATTACTTCCCAATGCCATCCTCTAGGCCCAAATAATGGTGAAGTGTTATGTAGTCGACGTTCACATAACACCACTAGAGGTTAGACAACATACATCTTATCAAAATATCGAACGAATACCAAATTCACATGACTACTAATAGCAAGACTTCTCCCTTGTCCTCAGGAACAAACGTAACTACTCACAAAGCATATTCATGTTCATAATCAGAGGGGTAATATTGTGCATAAAGGATCTGAACATATGATCTTCCACCAAATAAACCAACTAGCATCAACTACAAGGAGTAATCAACACTACTAGCAACCTACTAGCACCAATCCCAGACTTGGAGACAAGAATTGGATACAAGAGATGAACTAGGGTTTGGATATGAGATGGTGCTGGTGACGATGTTGATGGAGATTGCCCTCTCCCAATGAGAGGAGTGTTGGTGATGTTGATGGCGATGATTTCCCCCTTCCGGAGGGAAGTGTCCTGGGAAGAACAGCTCTGTCGGAGCCCTAGATTGGTTCCGCCAAGGTTCCGCCTCGTGGCGGCGGAGTCTCGTCCCGAAAGGTTGCTTCTTATTTCTTTCTCATCGAAAGACTTCATATAGGAGAAGATGGGCGTCGAAGAGCCACCAGGCGGCCCACGAGGTAGGGGGGCGCGCCCAGGGGGAGGGGCGCGCCCCCCACCCTCGTGAGCAGGGTGTGGGCCCCCTGGCCTTCATCTTTGGCGACGATTTTTCTTTATTTATTTTAAGATATTACATGGAGTTTCAGGACTTTTGGAGTTGCGCAGAATAGGTCTCCAATATTTGCTCCTTTTCCAGCCAGAATTCCGGCTGCCGGCATTCCCCCTCTTCATGGTAAACCTTGTAAAATAAGAGAGAATAGCCATAAGTATTGTGACATATCGTGAAATAACAGCCCATAATGCGATAAATATCGATATAAAATCATGATGCAAAATGGACGTATCAACTCCCCCAAGCTTAGACCTCGCTTGTTCTCAAGCGAAAAGCCGATAACAATAAATATGTCCTCATGTTTAGAGGTAGAGGCGTCGATAAAAATAAAATACGGACATGAAGGCATCAGGATTACTTCATAACAGCAACATATATAGATTTGTCATATGATTACTTATATTCAAGTGATGATCTTTTCACAAAGACAAAGTATGAATCATAAACCTTATTGAGCACCAACAAATTATACCCTCAGTCATTGAAGCAATTGCAATTTATCATAACATCGGAAAGAGTCTATGTCAGAGCTTAAAAGCAAGTCCACATACTCAACTATCACATAGTCCTTCATAATTGCTAACACTCACGCGATACTTGTGGTTACGGAGTTTTAATCGGACACAGAGAAAGATAGGGGCTTATAGTTTTGCCCCACAACCTTTTACCTCAAGGGTAATGTCAACAATAATAATTCATTCTCCCCCACACCCAATTAGATATATATATATATATATATATATATATATATATATATATATATATATATATATATATATCATGTTCTTTCCAACATGCTGAGCTTGCCAAAGGATAAAATGAAAAAGGAAAGGTGAAGATCACCGTGACACTTGCATAAGGTAGAAGATAATAATAAAAGATAGGCCCTTCGCAGAGGGAAGCAGAGGTTGTCATGCGCGTTTAGGGTTGATGCACAAAATCTTAATGCAAAAGAACGTCACTTTACATTGCCCCTTGCATGTGAACCTTTATTATGCAGTCCGTCGCTTTTATTGCGTCCAGAACAAGTTCGTGCAAAGTTTATTTTCTCCGCACTAATAAATCATGCATACTTAGAGAGCAATTTTTATTGCTTGCACCGATGACAACTTACTTGAAGGATCTTACTCAATCCATAGGTAGATATGGTGGACTCTCATGGCAAAACTGGTTTAAGGGTATTTGGAAGCACAAGTAGTATCTCTACTTAGTGCTGAAGATTGGCTAGCATGAGGGGGAAAGGCAAGCTCCACATGTTAGAGGAACCATGACAACATACTTTATCTCATATGTAAGAAAACATAACTCATTATGTTGTCTTCATTGTCCAACATCAACTCTTTAGCATGTCATATTTTAATGAGTGCTCCCAATCATAAAAGATGTCAATGATAATATATCTATATGTGAAACCTCTCTCTCCTTATTACTTCCTATTAATTGCAACAATGACCAAAGCTATATTTGCCAACTCCCAACAACTTTTAATCATCATACTCTTTCTATGTGGAGTCATTACTTTCACTAAGATCAATATAAACTATTTGTTTCTTTTTATTCTTTTCTTTATTCACCCAAGATCATGTCAAAGTAATCAAGCCCTTGACACAACACTAATCTTTATTATATATAGCTCACGGACTCGATTGCATAGAGGGATCATAAAGCAAAACTCAAAACTAGATCGTGCCATGACTTTATATTCTACTAAATCAAGATACTACTAATAGGATTGAACTAAGAAAAACGGTAAAGATAGGAGTTGTGATGGTGATACAATACCGGGGCACCTCCCCCAAGCTTGGCAGTTGCCAAGGGGAGTGCCCATACCCATGTAATTATATCTCCTTCTTTGTTGTTGGCGGTGGAGGTGTTGTTGATGATGGAAGCTTGTCGTCCACTTTCCATGGCATAGGCTCACTCTCATAGAAGGATGATCGAGTCTTCGGAATCCTCAGATCTGCAACGGAAACAGCTCGAAACGAAAACAGTGGATATTTGCGTGATACGGGAGTCAAAACTTTCGGGAGAATATATAATGAATTTTTACCAACCAAAATACGTATCGTGCAAGAAAACGGAGTCCGGAGGGCACACGAGGTGCTCAGGAGGTAGGGGGGCGCGCCTAGGGGGTAGGGCAAGCCCTCCACCCTCGTGGAGGCCTCGTGTCCTCCCTGGACTGCTACTTATTTTTCTATTTTTCTAAATATTCCAAAACGGAGAAATATTGCTTTAGAATTTGTTTTGGAGTCGGTTTACTTACCGTAGCACATACCTATTCCTTTTCGGAGTCTGAAACGTTTTGGAAAGTGTCTCTTATGTATTCCTCCGGGGTTATGGTTACAATGATATTGGTTTCAACATTTATGGGATTACCTGAGATATAGTGTTTGATTCTTTGACCGTTTACCATCTTCGGATTTGTGCCTACGAAGTTATTAATTTTTATGGCACCAGAACGATAGACCTCCTCGATAACGTAAGGGCCTTCCCATTTAGAGAGAAACTTTCCTGCAAAAAATTTTAAACAAGAGTTGTATAGCAATACATAATCACCTACATTAAACTCACGCTTTTGTATCCTTTTGTCATGCCATCTTTTAACTTTTTCTTTAAACAACTTGGCATTTTCATAGGCTTGGGTTCTCCATTCATCAAGTGAGCTAATCTCAAATAACCTCTTCTCACTGGCAAGTTTGAAATCATAGTTGAGCTCTTTAATAGCCCAATATGCCTTATGTTCTAGTTCAAGAGGTAAGTGACATGCTTTTCCATAAACCATTTTATATGGAGACATACCCATAGGATTCTTATATGCGGTTCTATAGGCCCATAATGCATCATCAAGTTTCTTGGACCAATTCTTTCTAGACCTATTGACAGTCTTTTGCAAAATTAATTTGAGCTCTCTATTGCTCAATTCTACTTGACCACTAGACTGTAGGTGATAAGGAGATGCAATTCTATGATTAACATCGTATTTAGCAAGCATCTTACGGAAAGCACCATGAATAAAGTGTGAACCTCCATCAGTCATTAAGTATCTAGGGACTCCAAACCTCAGAAAAATAACTTCCTTAAGCATTTTAATAGAAGTGTTATGATCAGCACTACTAGTTGGAATAGCTTCTACCCACTTAGTAACGTAATCAACAGCAACTAGAATATGAGTGTAACCATTAGAGGCAGGAAAAGGTCCCATATAATCAAAGCCCCAAACATCAAATGGCTCAATAACAAGTGAATAATTCATAGGAATTTCTTGACGTCTACTGATATTACCAATTCTTTGACATTCATCGCAAGATAAAACAAATTTACGGGCATCCTTGAAGAGAGTAGGCCAATAAAAACCGGATTGCAATACCTTATGTGCAGTTCTATCTCCAGCGTGGTGTCCTCCATAGGCTTCGGAGTGACACTTGCGTAGGATCTGTTCCTGTTCATGCTCAGGTACACAACGTCTAATAACACCATCTACTCCTTCTTTATAAAGATGTGGGTCATCCCAAAAGTAATGTCGCAAGTCATAGAAAAACTTTTTCTTTTTTTGGTATGTGAAGTTAGGCGGTATAAATTTAGCAACAATATAATTAGCATAATTAGCATACCATGCAGTGCTGCGAGAAGTACTTATGACATTTAATTGTTCATCAAGAAAGCTATCATCAATAGGTAGTGGGTCATCAAGAACATTCTCTAACCTAGATAAGTTGTCTGCAACGGGGTTCTCAGCTCCTTTTCTATCAACGATATGCAAATCAAACTCTTGGAGCAAGAGGACCCATCTAATAAGCCTAGGTTTTGCATCTTTCTTTTCCATAAGATATTTAATAGCAGCATGATCGGTGTGAATAGTTACTTTAGAATCAACAATATAGGGTCTGAATTTATCACAGGCAAATACAACCGCTAAAAGTTCCTTTTCGGTAGTAGCATAATTTCTTTGAGCATTGTCTAGAGTCTTACTAGCATAATGGATAACATTAAATTTCTTATCAACTCTTTGCCCTAGAACAGCACCTACAGCATAATCACTAGCATCACACATAATTTCAAAAGGTAAATTCCAATCAGGTGGCTGAACAACAGGTGCAGAGACTAATGCTTTCTTAAGTATTTCAAATGCTTCTACGCAATCATCATCAAAGACAAATGGTACATCTTTTTGTAATAAATTAGTCAGAGGCCGAGAGATTTTTGAGAAGTCCTTAACGAACCTCCTATAAAATCCTGCGTGACCAAGGAAACTTCTTATACCTTTGATGTCCTTGGGACATGGCATCTTTTCAATAGCATCAGCCTTGGCTTTATCGACTTCAATACCTCTTTCAGAAACTTTGTGCCCCAAGACAATACCTTCATTAACCATAAAGTGGCACTTTTCCCAATTCAAGACAAGATTAGTTTCTTCACATCTCTGCAAAACTCGAGCAAGATTGCTCAAGCAATCATCAAAAGAGGAACCATAGACGGAAAAGTCGTCCATGAAAACCTCACAAATTTTCTCGCAAAAGTCAGAGAATATAGCCATCATGCATCTTTGAAAGGTAGCAGGTGCGTTACATAAACCGAAAGGCATACGTCTATAAGCAAAAGTACCAAAAGTGCATGTAAAGGTAGTTTTTGATTGATCCTTAGCCGACACAGGTATTTGAGAAAAACTGGAATAACCATCTAGAAAGCAATAGTGTGTATGTTTGCATAATCTTTCTAGCATTTGATCAATAAAAGGTAAGGGGTAATGATCTTTCTTAGTAGCCTTATTTAATTTGCGGAAATCAATTACCATCCTATAACCTGTGATAATTCTTTGCGGAATCAATTCATCTTTATCATTAGGGACAACAGTAACACCTCCCTTCTTAGGGACACAATGGGCAAGACTTATCCACTGACTATCAGCAACGGGATAAATTATACCTGCTTCCAGAAGCTTGAGTATTTCTTTTCTTACCACTTCTTTCATTTTAGGATTCAAATGTCGTTTAGGATCACAAACTGGTTTGGCATCAGCTTCCAAATTTATCTTATGTTGACATAGAGTGGGACTGATGCCCTTAAGATCGTCCAGAGTATATCCAATAGCGGCACGGTGCTTTTTCAGAGTTTTCAATAATCTTTCTTCTTCATGATCTGAAAGGTTAGCACTAATAATAACAGGATATATTTTCTTTTCATCAAGATAAGCATACTTAAGATTATCAGGCAATGATTTAAGCTCAAACACGGGATCACCCTTGGGTGGAGGAGGATCCCCTAGGATTTCAACAGGCAAATTTTGTTGCAGAATAGGTTCCTGTTTAAAGAATACTTCATCTATTTCCCCTCTTTCATTCATGAACATCTCATTTTCATGGTCTAGCAAATAGTGTTCTAAAGGATCACTAGGAGGTACCGCAATAGAAGCAAGACCAATAATTTCATCCTTACTAGGCAATTCTTCCTCACGATGTTGTTTACTAAATTTAGAGAAATTAAACTCATGAACCATATTATCCAAGCCAATAGTAACAACATCCTTTTCGCAGTCTATCTTAGCATTAACAGTATTCAAGAAGGGTCTACCAAATATAATGGGGCAAAAGCTATCTTGTGGAGAACTAAGAACAAGAAAATCAGCGGGATATTTAGTTTTCCCACACAATACTTCAACATCTCTAACAATTCCCACTGGTGAAATAGTATCTCTATTGGCAAGTTTAATTGTAACATCAATATCTTCTAACTCAGCAGGTGCAATCTCATGCTTAATTTCTTTATGTAGATCATAAGGTATAACACTAGCACTAGCACCCATATCACAAAAGCCATGATAACAATGATCTCCTATTTTAACAGAAATAACAGGCACGCCTACCACAGGTCTATGTTTATCCCTATCACAGGGTTTAGCAATTCTAGCAGTTTCACCAGAGAATTCAATGACATGCCCATCAATATTATCGGACAAGAGATCTTTAACAATATCAATATTAGGTTCTACTTTGACTTGCTCAGGAGGTGTAAAAGTTCTAGTAGTGCTTTTACGAAAAACAGTTGAAGCTTTAGCATGATCCTTTACTCTAGCAGGGAAAGGTGGTTTCTCAACATAAGAGGTGGGAACAATAGGATATTTATAAGTGATGGTCTTTTCTTCAAGTTTAATAGGTGCAGCTACTTTTACTTCTATGGGAGGATGATATTTAAACCACTTCTCCTTGGGGAGATCAACATAAGTAGCAAAATTCACAGAAAGAAGCTACTATCTCATAGTCAAGTCCATATTTAGTGCTAAACTTACGGAAAATATCGGTATCCATAAAAGATTTAACACAATCAAACTTAGGTGTCATACCTAACTCCTTACCTTCGTCGAGGTCCCAATCTTCAGAGTTGCATTTAATTCTATCCAATAAATTCCATCTGAATTCAATCGTCTTCATCATAAAAGAGCCAGCACAAGAAGTATCGAGCATGGTTTTATTGTCATCAGAGAGCCGAGCATAAAAATTCTGAAGAATTGTCAATTTTGAGAGCTCATGATTGGGGCATGAATATAACATGGATTTAAGCCTCCCCCAAGCTTGAGCGATGCTTTCTCCTTCGCGAGGCCAAAAATTATATATATAATTGCGATCACGATGAACAAGATGCATAGGGTAATACTTTTGATGAAATTCCAATTTCATTCTTTTATAGTTCCATGATCTCGTATCATCACATAGCCTATACCATGTCGATGTGTCTCCCTTCAAAGATAAAGGGAAAGCCTTTTTCTTAACAACATCATCGGGTATACCTGCAAGCTTAAATAATCCACAAATATCATCCAAATAGCGTAGATACTCGTCGGGATGCTTTGTCCCATCTCCTGTAAAAGTATTAGCCAGCAGTTTTTCCATAATACCCGAAGGAAATTCAAAAAGAGTTTCATTTTCAATAGGTTCAGTACGTTGAGGAGCAACTCTTTGCTCTACTGGACGGGGTGAAGATACCCCGAACAAGCCCCTCGGAGATTTACTTTCCATAGTAACAAGTGACAGAAAATTTCTGCACACTATATAAATTTTCCTGACCAAAATCCACTTACCAAAGGTGCTACACTCCCCGGCAACGGTGCCAGAAAAGAGTCTTGATGACCCACAATTATAGGGGATCTATCGTGGTACTTTCGATAAGTAAGAGTGTCAAACCCAACGAGGAGCAGAAGGAAATGATAAGCGGTTTTCAGTAAGGTATTCTCTGCAAGTACTGAAATAAGTGGTAACAGATAGTTTTGTGATAGGATAAATTGTAACGCGCAACAAGTAACAAAAGTAAATAAAGTGCAGCAAGGTGGCCCAATCCTTTTTGTACCAAAGGACAAGCCTGGACAAACTCTTATAATAGGAAAAGCCCTCCCGAGGACACATGGGAATATCGTCAAGCTAGTTTTCATCACGCTCATATGATTCGCATTCTGTACTTTGATAATTTGATATGTGGGTGGACCGGTGCTTGGGTGATGTTCTTACTTGAACAAGCATCCCACTTATGATTAACCTCTATTGCAAGCATCCGCAACTACAACAAAAGTATTAAGGTAAACCTAACCATAGCACCGTTCATGCACTCTGCCAAACACCCAAAAGTGGGTCGAGAAGGGAACTTTTGCTCCCATCCCGTGCACCCTTCATACACCCTGCCTAACACTATTCGTGCTTCATATGGTTCATGTTTCGTTGAGTACTGTAGCACCGTACTCACCGTGTGCTGTGGACCTAGTTTTGTTAACATTGATCTCACCGTTCATTCTCGACCGGATAGTCAAAAAAGCGGTACTATGTTACATATAGGAGTAGTTGACATGTTGACAACATCATTTGTTATCGTCATATCTTACTACACTAGCAACAAGATTGTGTAGTACTGATGTATGAACCACTGCACATGCCTAGTAGTAGGAGCACTGTGTTGTTCAAGTGGCTGGCGTGTTTCGCACTCCTCCGTCGTAAGAGTGGAAACGCTTGCTGTAATCATTTTTTTCTTCAGAAAAATAGTGCACACGCTCTACCTTGTGGATCCTCCTCCAGCCATGCACTAAATTACTAACTTTTGCCGATGTGTGGGACAGCCAGCACCTGGGTCCACCAGCCATGCACTAAATTACTCCCTAGTAGAGTGACAGTAGACGACCCCGATCAAACTGCCTTAGTAATGCCCAATGAGCTGTCAAATCACAAAACCCCCTCCTTTCCAGCAGTAAGTTGGACGGACGAAGCAACCATCATTTGACTCTTCTCTCTTAGCTTCCTCTCTTGAAAAAAAAACCCCACTCGCTTCGCTTGTCCCTCATCTCGTTCCTCCTTTCTCTCTTCTCTCTCAACTTCCTCTCTTGGATGGAAACCGGAGCACCAGCCGACGTGATGTCTATGGCTCTGGCCAAAACCGTCGAGGCTCATGGTATGAAGAAGCGCAAGCACCTCGTCGAGACTACTGCAGACAAGCTCAAAGCCATCGCCCTGTCCAAGCACCCCTCTCTGGGATCCCTCATTAAGCAAGTCTAGGTAATGTCTCTTGTTGACGATCTTTTTCTCGACCTTGATCATGTTTTTTCATCTAACACGCAGTACTAGTACTGGTAGTACAACTTTCTGGGTGATCTTGCATGTGATTTTAGTGTGCCAAATGATGACCCACAAGTATAGGGGATCTATCGTAGTCCTTTCGACAAGTAAGAGTATCGAACCCAACGAGGAGCAGAAGGAAATGATAAGCGGTTTTCAGCAAGGTATTCTCTGCAAGTACTGAAATAAGTGGTAACAGATAGTTTTGTGATAGGATAAATTGTAACGAGCAACAAGTAACAAAAGTAAATAAAGTGCAGCAAGGTGGCCCAATCCTTTTTGTAGAAAAGGACAAGCCTGGACAAACTCTTATAATAGGAAAAGCGCTCCCGAGGACACATGGGAATATCATCAAGCTAGTTTTCATCACGCTCATATGATTCGCGTTCGGTACTTTGATAATTTGATATGTGGGTGGACCGGTGCTTGGGTGCTTTTCTTACTTGAACAAGCATCCCACTTATGATTAACCTCTATTGCAAGCATTCACAACTACAACAAAAGTATTAAGGTAAACCTAACCATAGCATGAAACATATGGATCCAAATCAGCCCATTACGAAGCAACAAATAAACTACGGTTTAAGCTTCTGTCACTCTAGCAACCCATCATCTACTTATTACTTCCCAATGCGTTCCTCTAGGCCCAAATAATGGTGAAGTGTTATGTAGTCGACGTTCACATAACACCACTAGAGGTTAGACAACATACATCTTATCAAAATATCAAACGAATACCAAATTCACATGACTACTAATAGCAAGACTTCTCCCTTGTCCTCAGGAACAAATGTAACTACTCAGAAAGCATATTCATGTTCATAATTAGAGGGGTAATATTGTGCATAAAGGATCTGAAGATATGATCTTCCACCATATAAACCAACTAGCATCAACTACAAGGAGTAATCAACACTACTAGCAATCTACTAGCACAAATCCCGGACTTGGAGACAAGAATTGGATACAAGAGATGAACTAGGGTTTGGAGATGACATGGTGCTGGTGAAGATGTTGATGGAGATTGCCCTCTCCCGATGAGAGGAGCGTTGGTGATGATGATGGCGATGATTTCCCCCTCTCGGAGGGAAGTGTCCCCGGCAAAACAGCTCTGCTAGAGCCCTAGATTGGTTCTGCCAAGGTTCCGCCTCGTGGCGGCGGAGTCTCATCCCGAAAGGTTGCTTCTTACTTTTTTCTCATCGAAAGACTTCATATAGGAGAAGATGGGCGTCGGAGAGCCACCAGGGGGCCCACGAGGTAGGGGGCGCGCCCAGGGGGGAGGGGCGCGCCCCCCACCCTTGTGAGCAGGGTGTGGGCCCCCTGGCCTTCATCTTTGGCGATGATTTTTCTTCATTTATTTTAAGATATTACGTGGAGTTTCAGGACTTTTGGAGTTGTGCAGAATAGGTCTCCAATATTTGCTCCTTTTCCAGCCAGAATTCCGGCTGCCGGCATTCCCCCTCTTCATGGTAAACCTTGTAAAATAAGAGAGAATAGCCATAAGTATTGTGACATATCGTGAAATAACAGCCCATAATGCGATAAATATCGATATAAAAGCATGATGTAAAATGGGTGTATCACCAAATGATGGTTCTAAATTCCTCTTTTGAATAAAACATGCGAGAGGTTGACACTGATTTCTTATAGATTACTTTCAGCTATTCCCTCTGTCCCAAATTTCTTGTCTTAGATTTGTCTAGATACGGATGTATCTAATGTGACTTGATACATCCGTATCTAGATAAATCTAAGACAAGAATTTTGGGACGGAGGGAGTACTTTATGAACATCAATGCTACCTTTTAAGAGGGTATATTTGCCTCAGTAACTTGCATTATGGACATTGGATGTAATCCCTCTGCTCTCATGCCTTTGAAGACATGTTCTAGTGTCTTAGTTCACTCATTTCTGTGCGTATATGTAGTCATATATGGAGTATAATATCGAAAATCATCTTATATTTCTGAACGGAGGTAGTAATAAAATATGGTTTCTGTTTGAATTAGAACCAGGTCTACAGTGGAGATGAAGTTCTCAAAGCAATGTCGTGTGAACTGGAAGACCTGATGATGAGTTCTACTGCCGAACTATCCAGCTGCTATATCCTTGTTGCCACGTGTCATGAACTAGTGTTTTCCTGTAGCATTATTGTCAGGCGTGTTCTCAAGGTTGTACTTGACCACAACAATTTCCTGGTTGTGCCTTCGATTACGAAGGGTGTGGTTCTTGTAAAGCTTCCCAACAAATCTGATGCGGCATGTCTTCATCATCATGTTTATGAGTGGAAAGACCACTTTGTTAGGTTCTCCAAGGTTGACAAGATGGTGATGGTGCATGTAGACATCTCACACGAAGTCCATGGCCTAGTCAGTTATCCAGGGTTCATCCCGTAGGTCGGTGGCAAGAAATAGTCTGCAGAGTTTAGTTAGTGCAACTTTGCTTGTCTGTAGTAAGTACTATTGTTCAGTACTTGATTTGTGTTTGTGAACCCTGTATTGTTTATTAGTACTGCCGCTTTTGGTGTGTGGTCAGTCCTGAGAACGGTCTATGTTAATGTCTGTCCACTCAATTCAGTCTGTATATTTTGAAGTATCCAGATCATATTTTTTGTGAGGACGGTTTATCAATTATGGTTACACTCCAATATCTGTATGCATTGCAGGGTTTATAGCACCCACCAGGATTTCCAGTCCCATGGATGTTCGGTCCATACGATTAGTCACGACCTTTGGACTGTCCTGCTTGTGGGAGCAGGCGGGCCCCCTGCATGCCACACGTAGTTGGACGATCAATCTTCTGTTTAGTACTTCAACATAGTGATTTCCTGGTAAGGATTCACTCATGTCACATCAAGTAAATCTTATTGATTTACTGTCTAAATCTTATTGATATAATGTCATGTTTTCTTTCTTTTCCTATAATTTTACGATGCAGGTTTTGCCATGTGACATTCATCATAGAATAAACCGTTTGGTTTTCTCTATGATGGCTATTTTTGCAGGTTTCACTTCTTATGTCGTGTCAGTAACGAAGGCACTGTCCATCACTTATATTACTGGAAAAAATTGGATCAGTCTGTTGTTTGAGTACAAGCTGAATCCCTATGATGAACTGCAGTTCAGTTTAACAAAAACGCCACAATTAGTCCTTCTCGCGTTTAAAAGAAATGAAGAAAAAAACTGGATCACGGTCACGGATCCTAGTCAAGTTAGAAAGCTGATCATAGCATACCAGACACGATCGCCGTTGTCTCGCACATCGGTACCACCTTCAGCAACGGATCAAGCACCGGCAGTGGCTCTAGCACTGACAGCGGCAGCAGCTCAGTCTGATCTAGCTGAGGATTGGGCATCGACCGCGTCAGCGGATCAGTCTGATCTATCGGAGGATCGGGCATCGACACCGGCACCTGCTCCGACACCGGCACCAACTCTACAAGGAGCACCATCTTCGGCAGCAGCAGCGGCTTCGGCACCTGCACCAACACTTGCACTTGCATCTGCTCCGGCCCGTGCAGTTGCACCAGCCATAGACTGGGCTGCAGTTCGCACTTCATATACCAAAGTCCTTACAAAAACTGACATGTCCACCTTCTTGGTAAGCATTGGCCGCCCAAGTGCTTCGTTCTTTTTTCTTTCCGTGTTGTTTCACATGATTCACTGTGTTGATCTAACTGTTTGGGTATGTCTTCTAGTTTGCAAACAGAGAATTCCTAGAGCAACGAGGGAATCGTTCAACAATCCGGGCGACCGCGGCCAAGTTTCTCTTACCATGCGCAGCCTTGGTGTGAATGAACCTTCTCAATATACCGTAAGTACAAAGGATGGTCGCACGATGATTGATGCTAAAGGATGGTCAAGGTTCAAATCTGAATCATATCTTGCGGTAGGGGATGATGTCAAAATTGAACTTTCTCAGCAAGGAGAGCTGGTCCAAATCAACTTTGAAATTCTTAAGTAGCAGCACGCAACTGCCGAACTGATCTATCGTCCGAGAGAATTTGATGTAATAATCTGGCATGGTGAAACAAGTGTCCTGTGTGTATAAGTAGTATGACAGTATTATTTATCATATGGTATATCATTGATAGAATTGCAACTCTAATTGCTGGTTAGGAACTGTCGTTTGATTTCATTCCAACAGTTGCCGTGCTTTATTCAATTTTGTGTATTCGCCTTGCGACAGCATCTAAAACCAGCGCCGTACCGATCACTTGCAATATGAAAAGCGCTGAGGTAGAACACATGGGCCCTCAAACATGCAGGGTCGGCCTGCGGCCCAAAGTCTAGAACCGTGAGCCTATCTGAGTATTAAATTCTCAGCTGAACCCCCATAAAAAAAGCTGAACCCCCATAATGCCCGTGCGTTGTGGAGGAAGTATATTTCTCGGCAAGGTGAGCCTGTGATATAAAAGATTTGTATATTTCTTTACAGAGGGAGTATCTCTCTGTCAAAATATATATTTTTGTTTAACTAGTTACTCCTATCTTTCTACTTCCTTTCGCTGATATGTGGGGCAACCGGCAACGGGGTCCACGTGCCATATGCACAAATTAGAGTGCACAACTTCACGGTAGACACACCCCGGTCATAGCGCCGCAGTAATGCCCAATGAGCCATCAAATCACAACCCCCCTGTCGGTGTCAAAACCGGCGGATCTCGGGTAGGGGGTCCCGAACTGTGCGTCTAGGTGGATGGTAACAGGAGACAAGGGACACGATGTTTTACCCAGGTTCGGGCCCTCTTGATGGAGGTAAAACCCTACGTCCTGCTTGATTGATATTGATATTGTGGATGTTTACAAGAGTGGATCTACCACGAGATCAAGGAGGCTAAACCCTAGAAGCTAGCCTATGGTATGATTGTAATGGTTGTTGTTGTCCTACGGACTAAAGCCATCCGGTTTATATAGGCACCGGAGAGGGCTAGGGTTACATAGAGTCGGTTACAATGGTAGGAGATCTACATATCCGTATCGCCAAGCTTGCCTTCCACGCCAAGGAAAGTCCCATCTGGACACAGGACGAAGTCTTCAATCTTGTATCTTCATAGTCTTGGAGCCCGGTCGATGATGATAGTCCGGCCGATGATAGTTCGGCCGATGATGGTAATCCGGCTATCCGGACACCCCCTAATCCGGGACTCCCTTAGTAGCCCCTGAACCAGTCTTCAATGACGATAAGTCCAGCATGTGTGTAGTCTTCGGCGTTGCAAGGCGGGTTCTCCTTCAAGTTCCATGTACCGGCCGAACAGTGTCCGGCTTCCTCATTAATGTTGTGTTTCTTGGCTCCCACGCCCAATAATGGCCTTCTTCCACGCGTCGCACGAATGCGAAAAGCCAGGGTATCTTTTATGTTTTACCCCCTAGTTGTGCGAATAATCTGCCTATAAGAGAGGCAAGAATCCAGATCCAAATCACCATCTTCCTCCCGCGAATACTCATCGGAGCGCTTTCGACCAAGAATCCATTCCATCATGGACCGTCAACGCAGCTCCTCTTCTCGCACTCCCAGCCCTCTGCCAGGAGATTGGAGGAGATGCTCTGTTCCGCACAACGAGCTGGTGAAGCTCCAAGCGGGGGGATATCTCCCTCCGGCCTTCATGGTTCCGGTTCGAGCCGGGCTGGCCACCTACAAAGGTGGGAAGCAAGCGGAGGCTACCCCAAGTCCCAACAAAGGGGAGCGGGTATGCTTCGTCCCCTATCTGATAAGGGGGCTCGGATTTCATGTACATCCGTTCCTCCGCGGGCTCCTGGAGTTCTACGGACTCCAGCTTCATCACCTCATGCCCGCCTCGATCCTGCATATTGCGGGTTACGTAGCTCTTTGCGAGCTATTCCTGGGCGTCGAGCCCCATTTCACGCTGTGGAAGAGGTTGTTTTGCCTTGTACCCTGCTCTCACGAGGGGTCCATATATCAAGTGGGCAGCGCCGAAATATGGCGCATTGCCGGGACCGGATATCCATCCGGAACCCCTAAGAAGGCGTCCGAAGACTGGCCTTCGTTATGGTTTTATATAGAAGACGCTCCGCTGCCGGACCCTGTTCGGATCGGCCTCCCGGAGTTCAGCAACGCTCCTCTGAAGAAACGCCTTAGTTGGCATCCACGGAGCCCCCAACTGGAGGAAGACAAGAGCGTCCATTTTTTGATGGGCCGGGTAAGGTTACTGGCCCATTCCGGGTTGACCATGATTGGAGTCATGGCAACATGCATTATGCGGGGGGTGCAGCCACTACAATACAGGGGCCACCCCATGTGGGATTTCAACGGGGAGGACGATGCCACCCGTCATGGCTGCAAAGGGCCGGATTCGGCCGAAGACCTGGTGAAGATCCTGTCCGGCCTGTATAAGGGGGAGAAGGAGGATTTCCTTCGGACGAACCCGTTAAATAGGTTCTCCATGAATAATCCCCGGCCTTGGGTTAGCGAACAGCCCGCGTGTCCAACCCATGCCTTTGAAACTTAAGTTTCTTATATTGTGTTCTTCTTTCGACGTAGGAGCTGCGTCGGATCATGGAGGACATGCTAAGTCCAGCTCCGCAACCCGAGGATCCAGAGAGATCCCGGGATCCGGCCTCTGAAGAGGATCCGTACATAGAGGTGGAGCTAATCGACGGGGTATTCCACCAGCTCAGCATGGATAATGCTTTAGTCGCCATTACGGCCGACTATCCCGGACTATATCCGGCTTCCCAGGTGATTGTGACTGAAGTCCTGACACCGTCATTCCTTCCTTGCTTATTTCTGACCACCATACATGATGGCGCTGTGCAGGAGGCGCCTCAAGGGCGGGAAGCCGAGCCCGCGGCGGCTGACCCACAAAGGCCAGTCCAGACCAGTAGGCGGAAGAGGAGCGCGGCGCGGGCCGAAACGTCGCCGCAAAGGTATAGCTCACAATTCATTATTTGGAGCAACGTTCCTAGGAAGCGTTTGAATGCTCATGACTTTTGTAGGAGAAAAAGCGCCCGCCGGACTGCGAGCGTGGAGGTTGCCAATCCAACCTCTACCAGCCAAGCTCCAGCGCCTGGCCTGGAGGGGGAGGTGAGCGCAAGGCGTGAGCCGGACACTCCTTCGATGGAGGATGCCGACAGACTGTCCGCCACCAAGTCTGAGGTGGAGAGCGCCATGAACCATAGGCGCCGCCGGACAGTATTTCGTGATGCGTGCTTCTCCCCCGAGGCGTTGAATGCCTTTAACGCGGGGGACGCGCACCTTCGTGCTGCTCAAGATGGTTTTACCAGAGCCACGGAGCAGTACATAAAAGACATACGGGTAAGAGAATTTAATAGTTATATATGCCAGTAGCCCCCGAGACTTAAAGTAGTTATATTAACTGATTTAAGGATCATATGAAACGCAGGATCTTACCGAGAAGAATACCCGACTGTCTCAGGAGCTGCAAGAGTGCAAGGCCCAACTTGAGGCCACACTCGCTGCCGCAAGAGGAAACACAGGGACCTCTCCTGGTAACACATTATTTAAAAAGATAAGTAGTGTTTGGCCTGTGCGCAAGTCTGATAATGACGTTGCAGGTGCTGCCGGACAGGATCCGGACAGGCAAGAATTTCTGCGCCAGCTGAAGGCCAGCGAGAGGGTGCAAAATAGAGTACAGCAAGAAAGGAACAAACTCCAAGATGCCCATGCCTAGCTTGGAGAAGAGCTGAAAGGCGTTCGGGCCGAGCTGTCCGGCTCCATTAAGGAGAATCAGCGACTTCGTCGCGGCATTTATAGTAAGTGCTTGAGCGAACTCCTTTGACAAGAAGAGTTCGGCGAGGAAGTCAATTGACAAAATATGTCTGTAGGTATACTCACAGGTCGTCCTGCGGAGGAGATGCCCGTATCAACGGGTGATCAACTTCCCCAGCTGTTCCAACTGAACGAATGAGTTCGGCAGGCAATGTGTAGCGTCATCCAGGCTTTATGGCCAGCCTTCTCCCTACCCGAGGGCCTTGGGGAGCTTGTGGAGAAGCTTCAGGGAGTGCGGCAACACTTCCATTTATGGAAGATTTCAGCCTGCCGCCAAGGTGCCAGGGAGGCCTGGGCCATGGTGAAGACGCGGTACAAGAAGGCGGATCCCAACCACATGGCCGAAGTCGGACCTGTGGGGCCCGATAGGAAGGAGATCCCTGTAAGTTTAGTATACGGCCAAGTAGAGTTGGCCGCTAGATTTTCCCAACAGGACTGTAAATTAGACAGCCTGTCAAACGGGATTGAGGAAGAATACAGTTAGTCATTTTGACAATGTATTATAAAATGACATGTAAAATGCCTTCTAGCCGGATTGTAGATCGTTTGCCTTTGCCGACCTTTTCGCTTCGACCTCGGGACCCTAGAGTCCGGAGTGTGTCCGAATACCTTCTCGGCTATGAAACAACTGGGGTATGCATGGAGACCAGGCGTAGGGGTCATTAGTGCTTTATCAGACAAGTGCCCAACTAGTTATGTTATATTACATGGTTAGTAAGAAACATCTTCCAGGGAGAATAGTTCCGTTAAGGGTTCCTTTCCTCTGGGGGAGGCCTGCCCTAAAGTGCATGTCCGGACTGCGAAAAGAGCAGAATAACATCTGGGGGCAGATAAATAAATTGGTAAAAAATCATCTTTCAAATCACCGACCGAATATTCCCTTAAGAACGCTAGCTTTCGGCTTCACCCAGTCTGAGGTACACATCCGGCTGACCCGGTAGTAACAATCGCAGAGTTGCTCCCTTTACCTCCTAGCCGAACAATCGGGAATGTAGGGGTAAGCACAGGAGCCAGGCAACCCAGCTTGGCCAAAACTTAAGTCATATCGATGCATATAATGGTGAATAAAAGGTACATGTGGAAGCTTGACACATGTGCTGGGCATGAAGCCCTTATAATTAAGCTTTTGGTAAAGAAGCCCCCAGGTATAATGAGTGCGGATGGCACATCAAGTGTTATGCGAACAATGCGCAAGTAGGCCCTTAAGGGCTTTTTAGTAAAAGGGTTAAGAGAAGAAAGAGAAACAAAAGACAGCTGAAGTGTAAAAATTGAGCGGGGGAAGGGGACGAACTCTTACTCTGGCGCTAGGCATAGAATCTTCGGAGGCGGGCTTCGTTCCATGGGTTCGGCTCGAGTCGGTTGTCCGACGCATTTCGTAGACGGTACGCTCCGCCGGTCAGGACTTGATCGATGATGAAGGGTCCCTCCCATTTGGGCTTGAGCTTGTCCTTTTTCTTGTCCGGCAGGCGTAGAACTAGTTCGCCAACGTTGTAAGTCTTGGCCCGTACTTCTCTGCTTTGATATCTTCGAGCCTGCTGTTGATAGAATGCGGAACAAGCCTTGGCGACGTCGCGTTCTTCCTCCAATGCATCCAAGCTGTCCTGCCGATCCAGCTCGGCCTCTCTTTCTTCATACATGCGCACTCGAGGTGAGTCATGAATAATGTCGTAGGGCAGAACTGCCTCTGCGCCATACACCATAAAAAATGGTGTGAATCCGGTAGTACGGTTGGGCGTTGTCCGCAGCCCCCAGAGTACGGAGTCGAGCTCCTCTACCCAGTGCGTGTCAGATTTCGTAAGTGACCGCACTAGTCTGGGTTTGATGCCGCTCATTATTAGACCATTTGCTCGTTCCACTTGACCGTTGGTTTGAGGATGATAGACTGAAGCGTAATCAAGCTTAATGCCCATATTTTTGCACCATGATTTAACCTCGTCGGCCATAAAATTCGTGCCGTTATTGGTGATGATGCTGTGGGGGACGCCAAAATGGTGTACTACCCGGGAGATAAAGTCTATCACTGGTCCGGACTCTGCCGTTTTGACTGGTTTGGCCTCTATCCATTTGGTGAACTTGTCCACCATGACCAATAGGTACCTTTGCTTGTGGGTTCCCCCTTTAAGGGGTCCAACCATGTCAAGCCCCCAGACCGCGAACGGCCAGATAATGGGTATAGTTTTGAGGGTGGTGGGTGGCATATGGCTCTGATTAGCAAAGAGCTGACAACCGACGCATCTTTGGACTAAGTCCTGAGCATCTGCCCGGGCCGTCGGCCAATAAAATCCTGTACGGAATGCCTTTCCTACGAGGTCCCGGGCTGCTGCGTGGTGTCCGCCTAGTCCGGCATGAATTTCAGCCAGGAGGTTTCGCCCTTCCTCTTCGGAGATACACCTTTGAAGGACTCCGGTTGTGCTTTTCTTATAAAGTTCTCCCTCATAGACCTTGTAGGCTTTAGATCGCCGGACAATGCAGCGGGCCTCATTTTGGTCTTCGGGATGCTCCTGCCTAAGCAAGTAGGCGAGGAATTTTTCTGTCCACGGGGCAGTTACTGCCATTATGTCGTGGGCTGAAGGTGTTATGTCATCGGCTGAATCGCCGGTTGGTGCGGCTTGTTCCGGTTTGTTATTTCCGGACTCCTCTTCCCATAGTACGGATGGCTTGAAGAGCCGTTCCAAGAAGATGTTAGGAGGGACAGCGTCGCGTTTTGCGCCGATGCGTGCTAGTACGTTGGCTGCTTGGTTATTATCCCGGGCTACGTGATGGAATTCAAGTCCTTCAAACCGGGCCGGCATTTTTAGGACAGCGTTGCGGTATGCTGCCATTTTCGGATCCTTGGCGTCAAAGTCTCCATTTCTTTGTGATATTGCGAGGTTTGAATCCCCGCGCACCTCTAGGCGTTGAATGCCCATGGAAATTGCCATCCGGAGACCATGTAAAAGGGCCTCGTATTCGGCTGCATTGTTGGAGTCCGTGTACATTATTTGAAGTACGTATTGGACTGTGTCACCAGTCGGGGACGTCAATACGATGCCAGTCCCCAGTCCGGCCAACATTTTAGAGCCGTCGAAGTGCATAATCCAATTGGAGTATGCGCCGTACTCTTTAGGGAGTTTGGCTTCGGTCCATTCAGCGACAAAGTCAGCCAAAACTTGTGACTTTATAGCTCGCCGAGGTTTGTAAGTTATATCGAATGGTAAGAGCTCAATGGCCCATTTTGCAATCCTGCCCGTTGCATCGCGGTGGTTTATAATGTCATTGAGTGGTACTTCAGAGGCCACTATTATCAAACACTCTTGAAAGTAGTGTCGGAGCTTCCGGGATGCCATGAACACCGCATACGCTATCTTCTGATAGTGCAGGTAACGGGACTTGCAGGGGGTTAACACAGTGGATACATAGTATACTAGTTTTTGAAGAGGGAATTTATGCCCTTCTGTCTCTCGTTCTACGACGAGCACCGCGCTCACGACTTGATGTGTTGTCGTGATGTATAACAACATAGGTTTGCCCAGGTTGGGCGCTGCCAGGACCGGATTCGTTGCCAATATGGCCTTTATTTCTTCGAGTCCGGCGGTGGCAGCATCCGTCCACTCGAAGTGTTCGGTGTGCCTGAGGAGGCGATAGAGGGGCAATGCCTTTTCTCCTAAGCGGGAGATAAAGTGGCTGAGAGCCGCCACACATCCAGTCAATTTCTGAATCTGTTTGAGGTTTTTTGGAATATCCAGCTGTGATAGAGCTCGGATCTTGGCCGGATTTGCTTCAATTGCTCTACCGGATACAATGAAGCCCAAGAGCTTTCCAGTTGGTACACCGAAAACGCATTTTTCCGGATTCAGCTTGATATCATATGCTCGGAGGTTGTCAAATGTGACCCTCAAGTCGTCTACTAGATTTTCGACGTGTTTAGTTTTGACGACTACGTCGTCTACCTATGCCTCTACTGTTTTGCCGATCTGGGTAGCCATACATGTTTGAATCGTGCGCTGATATGTTGCGCCGGCGTTTTTAAGTCCGAAGGGCATCGTGTTGAAGCAGAGTGGTCCATATGGAGTAATGAATGCCGTTGCGGCTTGATCCACTTCTGCCATCTTGATTTGAAGATAGCCGGAGTATGCGTCCAGGAAGCACAATGAATCGTGCCCTGCAGTGGCATCGATGATTTGGTCGATGTGGGGGAGGGGGAAGGGATCCTTTGGGCAGGCTTTATTTTGGTCTTTGAAATCGACACATAGGCGCCAGGATTTGTCCTTCTTTGGTACCATTACCAGGTTTGCTAGCCAATCCGGATGTTTGATGTCTCTGATGAATCCGGCTTCCAATAGTTTGGCTAGTTCCTCTCCCATTGCCTGTCTTTTGGGTTCGGAAAATCGTCGAAGAGCCTGTTTGACTGGCTTGAATCCTTTTAGGATGTTTAGGCTGTGTTCTGCCAATCTGCGTGGGATTCCGGGCATATCCGAGGGGTGCCAGGCGAAAATGTCCCAATTTTCCCGAAGGAATTCTCGCAGTGCGGCGTCTACATCATGGTTCAATTGTGCCCCGATGGAGGCCGTCTTTGTTGGGTCCATTGGGTGGACTTGGAATTTTACTATTTCGTCTGCTGGTTTGAAGGAGGTGGACTTGGATCTCTTATCGAGTATCACATCATCCCTATTCACCGTAGAGCGCAGCGCGGTGAGTTCCTCTGCCGCTAAGGCTTCGGATAGTGCCTCCAGGGCT
Organism: Triticum timopheevii; assembly: GCA_963921465.1. Taxonomy (NCBI): domain Eukaryota; kingdom Viridiplantae; phylum Streptophyta; class Magnoliopsida; order Poales; family Poaceae; genus Triticum; species Triticum timopheevii. The sequence goes on along the minus strand of OY997262.1, from coordinate 382,366,829 downwards.
AATGCGGCTGTCTTGTTTTCGGCACGGAGTGATATGTCCGGATCACAAACAAGAGTGATTATTCCGCCGGGCCCAGGCATTTTGAGCTTCATGTACCCGTAATGGGGTACGGCTTGAAAAATTGTGAATGCCTCTCGCCCTAATATAGCATGATATCCGCTGTTGAACGGGGCCACTTGGAACGTGACTTCTTCGGAGCTGTAATTGTCCGGCGAGCCGAATACCACATCGAGTGTGATTTTTCCTGTGCAGCGCGCTTCTCGGCTAGGGATTATTCCTCCGAAGGTTGTGCTGCTTCGCTCAATGCGGCTCCAGTCTATTTCCATTTTTTGAAGGGTTTCCTCGTAGATGAGGTTTAATCCGCTGCCACCATCCATGAGTACCTTGGTAAGTCGAAAGCCATCCATTATTGGACTGAGGACCAATGCGGCGGGTGCTCGGGCTGTTCGGAATTTAGGTTCGTCGCTGGTGTTGAAGGTGATGGCCGCGTCGCTCCCAGGATTTGCTGTGGCTACTTGGTAGACTTCGGCGAGGCTGCGGATTGTTCGTTTCCGCATATTGTTTGATGCGAAAGTCTCGAAGACTGTTGATACCGTACCGATATTGTTGGTGTGGTTTCCCGGGGCTAGAAGCTCCTCGCCACTTTTGGCCACCTGCCATAATATCCAACATGCGCAAAGGCTATGTGTTGGGGTGGCGCCCTCTGTACTATGAATTTTACAGGGTCCGCTAAGCCATCCCTCCAGTACGGTTCCGTGCCCTCTATGGGGTATTTGCTTTTTGATTTTTGTGTCCGGTGCCTGAGTATAGTGCACCTTTTTGTTGCGGACCGGGGTTGTATTCGGGGCCGGATTGTCCCAAAATTTATTTTCGGTTTTCCGGACACTCTCCATCGCACAGTACTTTCGTACTATGGACGCCAGGTCGGCAAAGCATGTAATTTCACGACGGCTGATGGCGTTCAAGATCCCCTCGTCCGTGCAATTATTGCAAAAAATTGAGATTGCGTTTTCCTCTCGGCAGTCCTTTATCCTGTCCATAACTAGGAGGAATCTGGCCCAGTAGTGATGTACTGTTTCAGCGGGCTCTTGCCGGATTAGAGATAGATCGCATATATCTGGTCAGGTGGGTGGAATTAAGTCCAGAACCCTACCCATCTCAAGGCTCGAAGGCCGAGAAGTTTCCAAATTTGGAAGCTTTGATTGCTGGACGTTGTCCAACGAGTCCGGAATGAAGCCTGATTTTAAGTTCAGTGCTCGATCGAAGTCCGTCCCTCCGCGGGAATCCGGCATGGAGGGTTTGGGAGCCCGGACATGACTAGTTTTCAATATGGGAGAAGAGTCGCCGCATTGTTCTTCTACCACCGCAACGTGGTGGTGACCTGGGGAGAGTTAATCTCTCTCAGATCAGTTTTAAGCCCAATCTGATTGTAGTCTGTAGCAACTCCCAGGGCGGCGATGCGATCCAAGAGCTCGTTGACAGACGAAAGCTCTCTCGGATCCAGCCGCTCGGCGAATTCCGAGATGACGTGGAGATTGCTTTTAACGACTTGAGAAGTCATTGTCGAAGCGGTGGCCGGACAGGCGGTTATAAGAAAACCACCTAGCCGTATAGTTTGGCCGGCGGCCAAGGCTCCTTTGGCGAAAATACCGTCCTTGAAGACGAGGGAAGGCATCCCTCCTATTGGTGATGGCACAGAGGAACTCTCAATGAAAGCACCAATGTCGGTGTCAAAACCGGCGGATCTCGGGTAGGGGGTCTCGAACTGTGCGTCTAGGCGGATGGTAACAGGAGACAAGGGACACGTTGTTTTACCCAGGTTCGGGCCCTCTTGATGGAGGTAAAACCCTACGTCCTGCTTGATTGATATTGATATTGTGGATGTTTACAAGAGTGGATCTACCACGAGATCAAGGAGGCTAAACCCTAGAAGCTAGCCTATGGTATGATTGTAATGGTTGTTGTTGTCCTACGGACTAAAGCCATCCGGTTTATATAGGCACCGGAGAGGGCTAGGGTTACATAGAGTCGGTTACAATGGTAGGAGATCTACATATCCGTATCGCCAAGCTTGCCTTCCACGCCAAGGAAAGTCCCATCCGGACACGGGACGAAGTCTTCAATCTTGTATCTTCATAGTCTTGGAGTCCGGTCGATGATGATAGTCCGGCCGATGATAGTTCAGTCGATGATGGTAATCCGGCTATCCGGACACCTCCTATCTTTCTACTTCCTTTCGCTGTTATGTGGGGCAACCTGCAACGGGGTCCACGTGCCATATGCACAAATTAGAGTGCACAACTTCATGGTAGACACACCCCGGTCATAGCGCCGCAGTAATGCCCAATGAGCCGTCAAATCACAACCCCCCCTTTCTAGCTTTAGCACTAAGCTGGACGGACGAAGCGGCAATATTTCACTGGGCCTGAATCCCCTTCTCCCTCGTCTGCTTGTTCAGAGAAAACCCCCTCTCGACGATTGCATAGGGTTTTCTCATGGAGAACCAGGTACGAATTCTTCATCCATCCCCGATAAATCCAAGTCCCTTGGTCGTAGGTAATCCTAGGATGGCAGCCGCCGCCGTTGATGCATTTTTCTCCCTACTGAATCTAGTGTGTTTCATTTGCAGTTCCCAAAGTGCGAGTACCGTACAGGTTTCTGCACCCTCGGTGAGACGACACACTTGTTCCTTCTCATCCTAACATAGCATTTTGAAACGCGCACAGTATGTTCCTAGAATCCTCTTTTCTATCCAGGAGGGTGGGGTTTTTTTGAACATGCTGTGTGCTCATATTATTTTTCCTGCGGTGTATTATTTGCTCTGCCAGAACACATGTACTCAAGATGCTCGGCATTTCCATAACTGAATACACTAGTTTAATGGTCACAGTGAAGACAAGCCATAGATATAAGTTCCGAGTTGGGTTCATGAACCAAGAAGATCGCTCCTTTTTTATGGCCGAACTTGGATAAACGTTCTCAAGTGTTATGGACCGAAAGTTGGCGCACGAATGTTGATGGAAATAGCAGAACCTGGTCTCATTTTCACTGCAATCTTCCACCCCGACGTCGTTCCAATTGTTCATCCATGTTAGTTTTGTATCTGGTTCTTGCTTGTTGCCTCGATTACTTCTTAATCCACCTATTCTATCTAACTAATCACAATTTAACTTTAGAAGTAGCAATGAATCTCTCACGAAGATGCTACTTCTAACTAATATTTTCTTATTATTGGTGGCACGTGTAGGTTTTTCAAAGTTAAGCAGTCTGCTTGTTTGTTACTCTATAATAACTCGGCTATTACTAATGGCACTAAAGTTGACTGGATCGACATCCACAAGTTCCTACACTTTATTGATCGTCTTGAGGTCCTTGTGGGGCGTTACAATGGTGGAAGGCCACGTGGGATATGTGTGCCACTGCTGCACTCATTGAACAGGTCCAACTGCGTCGAGAAACTTATGGTACGAGTTGTTTCCTGTTATATATGTTGTTCATAAACTATTGCTTATACGCAGTTTTACAGTTGTGATCTTCATTGTTCCTATATAGATGCCTGACCATGGTCGGGTTAGACTTGCGCTTGGTCACAACATGATGTTTATGTCGACCTACTCAATTCCCCTTGGAGGTGAAAAGATACTTATTCATGGGTGGTCTCAAATAATGAAGGCCCGTCCATCTTGGAGAATAGGACAGAATATTATGTTCATGCTTTTCCATGGCTCTAAAGCAAATATCATGTTTATTGACCACATTGCGAGATGAAGCCGCTTTCAGAAGGTTGTGGATGCACGGGGTGGCGCCTGGGCCTTGTCCTGGGGCTTGGCGGCCTCACCCTTGGTTAACTGTAGGCAAAGTAGCACTGTTCGAGGCGTGCTTTGTACGGTTGATCCTGTATAAGTACTCATACTACTTTCAACTTTGGTTGCTAAGTGCCCCTGCTGGTTTCAGTTAAGGTTGTTAAGTACTCCTGCTACTTTTATAGTCTGTCGTGTTTCTTCAGTCCTGTCTTCCTCCAGCCGCCAAAACCAAACCAGCGCCGACGGGGCTGCCTGCTTCATCCTCCCACGGCTGGCTGCGCCTTAGCGCACGCTTCACCGCCCCACCGTCTCCTAAATCGTTAACGTCGACGTCCTCCGCGCACTTTGGTGCGCTCACCGCAGCGCCGCCCTCTCGCGTTGTTAACATGGTCAACAAACAGCAGGAATCGGCAGAAGTACGTGGAGAGGGTGACAGTAGGGGCCCACCACGTCAGCGTATGGAAAAATAAAATGCTTCCTCCTAGTGTTTTCTTGACATCTGGGACCCACGACATTGTGTATATAGTCAATAGACAAAAGAACAGCACAAGATCGGCTGACACCTGGGACGTAGCTACTCGAGCAGTATTTTTTTTTGTTTGGTACTGTTGAGATGGAGCAGGGTTTGAACTGGGCTATGGCCCGTCTAGCCCAGGCTTATATTTTATGTTCACCATGTGACCAGCCAAGCTATTTTTTCTTTGTGAAAATGAGCCCAGTTTATTTTTTCTGAAGAATACCCAATCCAGGCCTACTTATTTTTCTACGCCCTGATGGTCTGCAACTCTTTCAAGACGCCTGCAAATCTTGAAAGTAATATGAAATGGGTTGTAAATATAAAAACAGATGACATATTGGCAATTACTTTATAATTTCTGAATTTTTTCACATTTTCAGATTCCTATTTCACTCGGCATTAACCTAATTTAAATATATCTTCAAAGTACTTTAAATCTGGCTCGACATTTCGGTATTAAAAATAGTTTGGAACCCACAGAAATATGCGAAATTGGCCCTGGCCAACCAAAAAAATGACTGCAATAAATTGCATAAGAAGTTGTCATGAGCTATAAATAAATTATTAAAAAAAAGAGGGAGTGGTCTGACTTGTAGGCCTGTCCAGTTGACGCGTATGCAAGATTGTTTTAGTTATTATATACGTTAACAAACGATTCTAGCAGACGTAACCGTTGGATGTCAATCCAACGGCCGTCGTGTTTCTTCAATCTCTGATCTTCTTGCTCCAGCCGCCAAAGCAGCGCCGGCGGGACCGCCTGCTCCCGCCTCTCGTGGCCGGCTGTGCTACCGCGCAGGCCTTAGCGCCCCTACTACTCCCACCGCTGGCTAGGGCATCCCTCTACTCACCCCCACCCCCTGTTATTCGGCGGCGATGGCAGCCTCACACCACAGCCGACTGGTGAACCCTCGTACTCCTCTCTGCGCGGGCTTCCACTGCCGCGTCTTCCCCAGCTCCGCGTTGTCCCCTTCCTAGGCCTCGTCGTCGTCCACCGCCGTGGTGCTCTTTGCGCGGCTTGGTCAATATGGTCAACGACTAACTTCCATAGGAAGAGTACTGTACATGGAGAGGCTGACAGCTGGGTCCACGACAGTGGCAAGGAAGTTCCTCCTTATTACACGGAAAATAATTATTCCTCCACCTGACAGCAGGGACCCACCGGACGGGCCACCAGTATTTCATGAAAAAAACATTTCCCCCTGACTGCTGGGACCCACAGGACGGGCCACCGTAATTCGCGAAAAAACTTTCCCCCCGCTGTCTGTCGGACCCACCGGAAGTGCCTCCTTATTACGCACAAAAAAATTGAATACCCCCTGCTAGCTGGGACCCACCTTGGTGGGAGGCTGACTTGTGGGCCTACTAAGTTGACTGGGACGGAGGCCTTTGTCAACTATAGTCAATATATGAACGATTCTAGCTCCAGTGACCGTACGATGTCCATCCAACGGCAGTAGTGCTTCTTCAACCTTTGGTCTTCTTGCTCCGGCCGCCCAAAGCAGCACCGGTCGTGCCGCCTACTCTTGCCGCCCGTGGCCGGCTATGATGCCGCGGAGGCCTCACCACCCCCTAATACTCCCACCGCTGGCCAGGCCATCCCTCTACACACCCACACCCCCTATTATTCTGTAGCGACAAAAGCCTCACACCGCAGCCGAACAAGTGAACCCTCATACTCCTCTACGCGTGGGCATCCACTGTCGCGTCTTCTCTGGCTCTGCGTCGTCCCCTTCCTAGGCCTCGCCGTTGTCCACCGGCCTGGTGCTCTCGGCGCGGCGTGGTCAACGTGGTCAAGGAACGGCTTCCATCGAACGTGGACTGTACGTGGAGAGGCTGACAGCTGGGTCCACGGCCGCAGCAAGGAAGTGCCTCCTTATTACGTGCAAAATAATTATTCCTCCACCTGACAGCGGGGACCCACCGGACGGGCCACCATATTTCGTGAAAAAAATGTTTCCCCCTGACTGCTGGGACCCACCATGTACACCTTCGCACGCAAGGAAGTGCGTCCAGGCAAAAAAACAAAACGATTCGCCCCCCTGACTGCTGGGACCCACCAGCTACATCTTCGCAGGCAAGGAAGTGCCTGATAGTCGGGACCCACCTGGTCAAAGCATACGTAGCATTGTCATTCTGGTCGCGAACGTGTACGTACATACTGGTCGATGTAGAGGCGCGCACATGCCGTAGTAGAGGTGCGCACGTGTCGTAGTAGAGGCGCGTACGTAGCATGTACACGTACGTAGAGCGGCCAAGGTGCAAGAAAGAAAATATGGCCACGTATGTGTACATACGGGCGGGGTCTCAAACGCCTACTCGCGCATACGTACGGCGGGGGCTCGTGTACATGGCTGGGTCGGAATGGACAAACAACATCGTTGTCATGTTTGTGGGGAGGCAACGGAATGCATCATGTTCATGGGGAGGCAATGGAATGCGTCGTGTTCATCGGGAGGCAACAGAACGCATGGGAGCCAACCGGCTGGGTCGGAACGGAATGCGTGGTCGTGTTCATCGGGAGGGCTTGGACAGAACAGGCGATGGAAACGAGGCCTGGTGTACCGCACAATGGAGGAAATGGACCTCCTACATTCGGAACGGGGTCGTGTTGATTGGGAGGGGTGTGGCGTCCCGTAAAACGGAGGAGACTGACCTCCTATGGTCGAAATGGGGGTCCTGTTGATCGGGAGGGGTTTGGCGTACCGCAAAATGGACGAAACGGACCTCCTACGGTCGAAACGGGGGTCCTGTTGATCGGGAGGGGTGTGGCGTACCGCAAAACGAACGAAACGGACTTGTGTTGGAGTGATACAGTCGAAACGGGGGTCCTGTTCATCGAGAGGGGTGTGGCGTACCGCAAAACGGGACTCCACGGGATATTGTTCATCTCTATTGTCGACCTCCTCCAGCCTCCACGGGCTACCGTCGACCTCCTCCAGCCTCCACGGGCTCCTGTTCATCCAGCCTCCACCGCATGCTACTCCACCGGCTACTGTTCAACCACCCCTCCACGGGCGCCCCTCCATCGTCTACTGTTCATCCAGCCCTCCACACCACGGGGTCCTGTTCAACCACCCCTCCACGGGCACCCCTCCACCGTCTACTGTTCATCCAGCCCACCACACCACGGGGTCTTGTTCATCCAGAGGCAACGCCACCACTCATTGTTCATCCAAACCCCCCGCAACGCTCACTGTTCATCCAATCGATCGGCTTCAGTTAGCAGCAGTAGCGAAGGAATCGCTCGATCGGGTTCAGTTAACAACCATCGATCGATCGCTCGGGTTCAGTAACGCGTAGCCTGTCGTGCAATCTCTCGGGTTTAGTTAGAGCCCAAGGCCTCGCTCGGGTTAAGTTAGAGCCAATGCCTCACACACATGCGCGTATGTGTACGAGAGAAACGCGCATTGCTCGGCCCCTGACCTCCCACCGTAACCGGGAACTCCCCGAAATTTTCCTCGCCCTCGCTTCTACCATGGTTTTTTCTATCATGGACGGCCCAAATAATGTCATGCAGCTGCGTCTCCGGCCCGCCCAGGACGAGAAGCCCATTTTATGTCATGATTTTTTGTCATAGAAGTAGGAGCCCACCAAATCTATGATGATACCGGCTTTTTCACAATTCGTCATAGAAGTGTCATATGTATGACAGAAACATTTTCGTTCGGCCCAAAATGTCACGGATGTGCCTTTTTTTTTGTAGTGTTAGAACAATCACCGACGATGAGTTCGACGTCATCTACACCCGTTCTTCCGCGATGGTGAAAGGATGCCTGCTTGCTCGCTTTAGACGCATGTTCGAAAACTCAAATGATGAGTGGGTCGCTGGGCTAGATGTTGAGTACACCACAACCCTGGACAAAGAGAAGAATCTAAAGGAGGAAGAGAGGATGATGCCCGTCGTGATCCAGGTTTGCGTGCATGACTTATGCTTGGTCTACCACATATACCATGCCGACGTTGAGTGTCAGGATTTTAAGAACATCCTCAAGGACGGCCTAGTCAAATTCGTTACTGTAGAATTTACGAACGACATAAAAGTCCTGGGTCGGATAGGCCACGTTGTAGGCAACCCCTTCGACCACCAGAAGAATGGGATGCTGCCCTCCTGTGATCAGCCTTCAATGCTTACCCTGGCAGGAGCCATGGTTCATCCTTCGTACGGTAAACTGAAGAAACCTTCGCACACATTTCATCGTCATGCATGGCAGTGGAATTTACTAGATAGAGACCACATCCAGTACGCTGCAATGGATGGCTACCTTTGTTTCAATATCTACAAGGGTTGGATGAAGAGCAAGAGCCAAGTGTGCGGTTCAAGCAAAGAAGTATCGGCCAAGAGGAAGAGGGACAAGGACGAAGTCGAGGACGTGGACGAGGACTCCAAGTAAGGTGGCAGCGTCGTTGCTCATGGTGGTTCTAATGCAGTGTCTACCGGATTAGTTGCTTAGTTTAATTTCAGGTGTGCTTAGTTTTATTTGAGGGGTGTGTTGTGTTGAGCCCCCAACAGAAGTATGTTATGTTTCCTCTCATTATATTTATTACATTTCATCTTTTAGTTGGTATAGTACTACCACTCGTTTCTTCATATTATATACATACAATATATATGGTCAACATCATATAGCCATCAGTTTAGTTGTCTAAGAATTTCAGGGTGCTTAGTTTTGTCAAAGAATTTCAGCGTGCTTAGTTTTATTTGAGTGGTGTGTTGTGCTCGACACCATTATTGTGACTCAAATATCTTTTGCCATGTTATAATGACATAAATACCGATGGACCAACATGCCAGCTTTCCCTCTATCTCACTACAGTAAAATAAATTGTGGGGCCTGCTTGATCCCAATAGCGTTCTTATTTTCCTGTAAAATTATTCGCTTGGTTACTCCTCACAAGCGGGGCCACACTTATCATTGTGAGAATCGGCTTATTTTTGTCATGTATCATGGTCAACGGGTTTGACGTGAAAATAACAATGTCTAATGGAATTTTTGAGCAAACATCTAACTTAACGATGGCATTTTTGAGATATCTAATTTCATTTTTGAGCAGGCATCTCACGGATCGATGGCATTTTTGAGTAGTTATAACTTCTAGTGGCAAATTGAGTAGTGATACACAAGTAGTGGCATAAATAATAAGAACCCAAGAATTAAATAGGTATGCTAATTTCTTTAATATAATTTAGCACCCCATTTAAGCACGTACTAGCTTTTTTAATAGTACTATATGCATAATTTGGCGACGAGCGCTCTCTATATGTACCACCTTTTTTCTTTAATTTCATCTTGTTAGTTTTGCTCCATGGCGCAATCCATCGGTACTACTACTGTACAAAAGTATACATTTTTAAAAGGCTAGAGGGTGGGGCAGTCTAGCTTGGTCGATTTCACGAAAGGCGAGGGCCTTTGTGATTTGATGTCTCATTACTATTGGAAGACGGGGCCTTGTGATTTGACTGCTCGTATAAATGTGCGGACGACCTAAGGAGGAGCAAAGAACCATGCGATATACTCAAGTTTTCCACAGGAGTAGTACTATGACGGAGGAGCGCGAAACATGGCAGCTCAGTGTCATATGGCGATAAAAAATGATCTAATTTGCTAGTCATCTCATTGTTAGCATTGTTCTATTCATGCCTTGAGAGAATGTGACATGTGCGGCGAAACACCCGAAGCAAAAGAAGAAACATAGGAGCAAAAGAAGAAGGACGATCATCACCCCAAATGATCTAATTTGCCGCGGAGTCGTAAATGCTTCTTCATTGCCTCCACGACCTCCATCTCCTTGTGCGTCTCCTCCGCCATCTTCTTCATTCTGTCCATGACGCGGGATTTCTTGATGCGAGCCTTCATCATCTGTTCCACGGCCGCATTACGTACCTTGACATCAGCTGGGTGCTCGATGCGGAGCTTCGCCAACTCCTCCTTCTGTTCCATAATGAGGGCCTGCAGCATCTTCATTGAGGAACTACTATTCTCATGCAGCTTCTTCCATCCGGCGTTCTTCTCCTTCAGCAGGTCAAGCTCGTGGCAAGCTTCGCCTTGTCCTCCTGAAGTTGCAAGATATCGTCGGCCGCCTTCTTCTCCGAGGCAATGCTCTTCTTCAGCAGCATCACTAAACCGGCGGTCAACTCCCCTGCTTATTGAGCTCAGCGGGCATGTCGTCGAGGCTCTCCTTTAGCAGCTCCACCAAGCTATGGATGAACTCCTTCTGCTTATTGAGGTGCTTATTGAGCTGATTGGGCATGTCGTCGAGGGATAACGACTCCAGTGCCGCCAGCACGGCATGTTCGCCTCTGCGGCTAGGGCGCTCCTGGGAGCCATCGCCTGCCCGTGACAGATCCTTCGAGGTCTCTGTGTGGCAGTGAGCCCTCTTTTTTTCCACAACCTTGGTTGCCGCTCCCTTGTTACGAGTAGTTCTCGACCTAGAGCTCTGCACACCGGCCATGGCAAGGACGGACGAAGAAGGACTAATGAGGAGGACGGTAGAGTAATTTTTGGTTAGGTAGTTCCCCTTTTTATAACCTAAGTACTAGCACTAGTACTAAAACCTGCATAGTGGGAACATGTTCAGGTTTGGTACGTACTAGTAGGTGTGACCAGGCTTGCACTTAATTGTAGCACTAGTACTTTTGAATGTGATCGGAACAAGGTAAAGATTAATTGATGGTTTTGGTTTTGAGGCCCGAAAGGGCTCCCGATGATTTAGTGGAACATAAATTTCAAGTAGACTACGCTTCTCAAATGCGTAAATATTATGTTACTTACAAATATGGTCAAAAATTGGCACAAAATACGAAGGAGACCAATGGAAGTACTACTAGCAACCCATGATTTAACTACTCGCATGCGCGCAGTGGAGTAGTAATGTCTTTCTTCCACCCTCACGTCCACTCAATTTGCATGCGCTGTATCAATTGATCATCAATAAAGTGAAGGACTTTACAAGCATCAAATTATCACATGGGGTCGATATTGGTACAAAATTGCGTCCATGCTACCTCTTGAGCATGCGTTGGTTTTCCCTTGAAGAATAAAGGGAGATGCAGCAAAGTAGCGTAAGTATTTCCCTCAGCTTTGAGAATCAAGGTATCAATCTAGTAGGAGACGACACACAAGTCACCTAGTACCTGCACAAACAATCAAGAACCTTGCAACCAACGCGATAAAGAGGTTGTCAATCCCTTCGTGGCCAATCGCAAAAGTGAGATCTGATAGAGATAATAAAGTAAATATTTTTGGTATTTTTATTGTATAGATTGGAAAGTAAAGATTGCAATTAAAAAGGAATGGCGATAGAAATTGGCAAGTTGACGGGAAACTAATAGATTCAATATAAAGGAAAAGAGACCTGGGGGCCATAGGTTTCACTAGAGGCTTCTCTCAAGATAGCATGTATTACGGTGGGTGAACAAATTACTACCGAGCAATTGATATAAAAGCACATAATTATGATGACATCTAAGGCAATGATCATGAATATAGGCATCACGTCCGTGTCAAGTAGACCGAAATGATTCTGCATCTACTACTATTACTCCACACATCGACCGCTATCCAGCATGCATCTAGAGTATTAAGTTCATAAGAACGGAGTAACGCATTAACCAAGATGACATGATGTAGAGGGATAAACTCAAGCAATATGATATAAACCCCATCTTTTTTATCCTTGATGGCAACAATACAATATGTGCCTTGCTGCCCCTACTGTCACTGGGAGAGGACACCGCAAGATTGAACCCAAAGCTAAGTACTTCTCCCATTGCAAGAAAGATCAATCTAGTAGGCCAAACTAAACCGATAATTCGAAAAGACTTGCAAAGATATCAAATCATGCCTATAAGAATTCAGAGAAGAACCAAATAATATTCATAGATAATCAAGTTCATAAATCCACAATTCATCGAATCTCGGCAAACACACCGCAAAATAATATTACATCTAATAGATCTCCAAGAACATCGAGGAGAACTTGGTATTGAGAATCAAAGAGAGAGAATAAGCTATCTAGCTAATAACTATGGACCCGAAGGTCTGTGGTAAACTACTCACGCTTCATCGGAGAGGCAATGGTGTTGATGTAGAAGCCCTCCATGATCGATTCCCCCTTCGATAGATTGTCGGAAAAGGCCCCAAGATGGGATCTCACGGGTATAGAAGGTTGCAGAGGTGGAAAAGTGTTTTCTTGGCCCCCCTGATGTTTCTAGGGTATAACAGTATATATAGGCAAAAGAAGTACGTCGGTGGAGCTACAAGGGGCCCACGAGGGTGGGGGTGCGCCTACCTTCTGGACGCGCCCTCTTGCCTTGTGGCTTCCTTGTAGAGTCCCAGACTTCAACTCCAAGTCTTTTCGATTGCTTTTGGTCCAAGAAAGATCCTCGCGAAGGTGCCGTTCCGTTTGGACTCCGTTTGATATTCCTTTTCAGTAGAACACTAAAATAGGCAAAAAAAACAGAAACTGATACTGGGCCTCCGATTAATAGGTTAGTCCCAAAAATAATATAAAGGAGCATATTAAAGCCCACTAAACATCCAAAACAGATAATATAATAGCATGGAACAATCAAAAATTATAGATACGCTGGAGACGTATAAGGCATCCCCAAGCTTAATTCCTGCTCGTCCTCGAGTAGGTAAATGATAAAAACAGAATTTTTGATGTGGAATGCTACCTAGCATATTTCTCAATGTAATTTTCTTTATTGTGTCATGAATGTTCAGATCCGAAAGATTCAAAAACAAAAGTTTAATATTGACATAAAAACAATAATACTTCAAGCATACTAACAAAGCAATTATGTCTTCTCAAAATAACATGGCCAAAGAATGTTAACCCTACAAAATCATATTGTCTGGCTATGCTCTATCTTCATCACATAAAGTATTTAATCATGCACAACCCCGATTTCAGCCAAGCAATTGTTTCATACTTTAGTATTTTCAAACCTTTTCAATCTTCACACAATACATGAGCGTGAGCCATGGACATAGCACTATAGGTGAAATAGAATGGTGATTGTGGAGAAGACAAAAAGGAGAAGATAGTCTCACATCAACTAGGCGTATCAACGGGCTATGGAGATTCCCATCAATAGATATCAATGTGAGTGAGTAGGGATTGCCATGCAACGGATGCACTAGAGCTATAATTTTATGAAAGCTCAACAAAAGAAACTAAGTGGGTGTGCATCTAGCTTGCTCACGAAGACCTAGGGCACTTTTGAGGAAGCCCGTCATTGGAATATACAAGCCAAGTTCTATAATGAAAAATTCCCACTAGTATATGAAAGTGACAACATAGGAGACTCTCTATCATGAAGATCATGGTGCTACTTCGAAGCACAAGTGCGGTAAAAGGATAGTAGCATTGTCCCTTCTCTCTTTTTCTCTCATTTTTTTATTTGGGCCTTTATCTCCTTTTTTATGGCCTCTTTTTTTTTGACCAGAGTCTCATCCTGACTTGTGGGGGAATCATAGTCTCCATCATCCTTTCCTCACATGGGATAATGCTCTAATAATGAAGATCATCACACTTTTATTTACTTACAACTCAAGAATTACAACTCAATACTTAGAACAAAATATGACTCTATGTGAATGCCTCCGACGATGTACCGGGATGTGCAATGATTCAAGAGTGACATGTATGAAAAATTATGAACAGTGGCTTTGCCACAAATATGATGTCAACTACATGATCATGCTAGCAATATGACAATGATGGAGCGTGTCATAATAAACAGAATGATGGAAAGTTGCATGGCAATATATCTCGGAATGGCTATGGAAATGCCATAATAGGTACGTATGGTGGCTGTTTTGAGGAAGGTAAAAGGTGGGTCTATGGTACCGGTGAAAGTTGCACGGTACTAGAGAGGCTAGCAATGATGGAAGGGTAAGAGTGCGTATAATCCATGGACTCAACATTAGTCATAAAGAAATCACATACTTATTGCAAAAATCTACATGTAATCAAAACAAAGTACTACATGTATGTTCCTAGGGGAAGGGTTGGTAGGAGTTAACCATCACGCGATCCCGACCTCCACACATAAGGAAGGCAATCAATAAATAAATCATGCTCCAACTTCATCACATAACGGTTCACCATACGTGCATGCTACGGGAATCGCAAAATTTAACACAAGTATTCCTTAAATTCACAACTACTCTACTAGCATGTCTCTAATATCACCATCCTCATATGTCAAAACAATCATCAAGCATCAAACTTCTCATAGTATTCAATGCACTTTATATGAAAGTTTTTATTATACCCATCTTGGATGCCCATCATATTAGGACTAATTTTATAACCAAAGCAAATTACCATGCTGTTCTAAAAGACTCTCAAAATAATATAAGTGAATCATGAGAGATCAATAATTTATATAAAATAAAACAACCACCGTGCTCTAAAAAGATATAAGCAAAGCACTAGAGCATTATTATCTAGCACAAAAAGATATAAGTGAAGCACATAGAGTATTCTAATAAATTCTGATTCATGCGTTTTTATCCCAAAAGGTGTGTACATCAAGGATGATTGTGGTAAACGAAAAATAAAAGACTCAAATCATACAAGACGCTCCAAGCAAAACACATATCATGTGGTGAATAAAAATATAGCCTCAAGTAAAGTTACCGATAGACGAAGACAACAGAGGGGATGCCTTCCGGGGCATCCCCAAACTTAGGCTTTTGTTTGTCCTTGAATTATCTTGGGGTGCCTTGGGCATCCCCAATCTTAGGCTCTTGCCCCTCCTTATTCCAAAATCCATCAAATCATTACCCAAAAACTTGAAAACTTCACAACACAAAACTTCAACAAAAAATCTCATGAGCTCCGTTAGTATAAGAAAACAAACCACCACTTGAAGTACTGTAATTAACTCATTCTTTATTTATATTGGTGTTAAACCTACTGTATTCCAACTTCTCTATGGTTCATACCCCCCGATACTACTCATAGATTCATCAAAACAAGCAAACAACACACGAAAAAACAGAATCTGTCAAAAACAGAATAGTCTGTAGCAATCTGTAACTTTAGAATACTTATGTAAATCTAAACATTCTGAAATAAATTGTTGGACGTGAGGAATTTTTCTATTTATCATCTTCAAAAAGAATCAACCTAAAAGCACTCTCCAGTAAAAAAATGACAGCTATTCTCGTGAGCGCAAAAGTTTCTGTTTTTTACAGCAAGATCGCAAAGACTTCACCCAAGTCTTCCCAAAGGTTCTACTTGGCACAAACACTAATTAAAACATAAAACAACATCTAACCAGAAGCTCGATGAATTACTTATTACTAAACAGGAGCAAAAAAACAAAGAACAAAAATGAAATTGGGTTGCCTCCCAACAAGCGCTATCATTTAACGCCCCTAGCTAGGCATTGAGATTTCGATGATGCTCACCTGAAAGACAAGAATTGAAGTGCCAAGAGAGCATCATGAAACATGTCAAAAACACATATAAGTCTGACATACTTCCTATGCATAGGCATATTATAGGCAAAGAAATTATCATAGCAAGGAAAATTAGCATATGCAAGGAAGTGGAAATAAACAATAGCAATCTCAACATAACGAGAGGTAATTTAGTAACATGAAAATTTCTACAACCATATTTTCCTCTCTCATAATAATTACATGTGGTATCATAGGCAAATTCAACAAAATAGCTACTCCCTCTGTCCCATAATATAAGAACATTTTTAACACTAGTGTAGTGTCAAAAACGTTCTTATATTATGGGACGGAGGGAGTATCACATAAGAATTTTTCAACACGATCCACACGCATGCGAAGTTGACACTCTTCCAAAATAGTGGGATTAACATTAACTAAAGTCATGACCTCTCCAAACCCACTTTTATCAAAAAAATTATAAGATTGAACATTCTCCAAATATGTGGCATCTAAAGTTGATACTCTTCCAAACCCACTTTCAGTATTATTGCAAACATCATTATCAATCTCATATTCATCATGGGGCTTAAATAAATTTTTAAGATCATAAAAAGAATCACCCCAATCATGATCATTGCAACAAGTAGTGGACATAGAAAAAATAGCATCCCCAAGCTTAGGGTTTTGCATATTATTAGCACAATTGACATCAATAGAATTTATATTAAATTCATTGAAATCATGCTTTTTATTCAAGGAGCTATCGTGAATCTCTTCATAAATTTCATTACAATTTTTAGATTCACGAATTTCACGCAAAACCTCATAAAGATAATCTAGTGCACTCAACTCACTAGCAATAGGTTCATCATAATTGGATCTCTTAAAAATATTAGCAACTGGATGAGGATCCATAAACTTTTAGCAGGCGAAGATGCAAGCAAAAAGAAGGCACATGGTAACACAAGATCAAACGGAAGAGGGGCGAAGAAAAGGCAAAGGTTTTCGAAAATCGTTTTAGAAGTGGGGGAGAGTAAAGCGAGAGGCAAATGGAAAATAATGTAATGAAAGGGAGAAGAGTTTACGATGGGTACTTGGTATGACTTGACTTGGTGTAGATATCCCCGGCAACGGTGCCAGAAATCCTTCTTGCTACCTCTTGAGCATGTGTTGGTTTTCCCTTGAAGAGGAAAGGGTGATTCAGCAAAGTAGCATAAGTATTTCCCTCAGTTTTGAGAACCAAGGTATCAATCCAGTAGGAGACGACACACAAGTCACCTAGTACCTACACAAACAAACAAGAACCTTGCAACCAACGCGATAAAGGGGTTGTCAATCCCTTCATGACTAATCGCAAAAGTGAGATCTAATAGAGATAATAAAGTAAATATTTTTGGTATTTTTGTTGTATAGATTGGAAAGTAAAGATTGCAATTAAAAAGGAACGGCGACAGAAATTGGCAAGTTGATGGGAAACTAATAGATACAATATAATGGAAAAGAGACCAGGGGACCATTGGTTTCACTAGTGGCTTCTCTCAAGATAGCATCTATTATGGTGGGTGAACAAATTACTACCAAGCAATTGATAGAAAAGTGCAAAATTATGATGCCATCTAAGGCAATGATCATGAATATAGGCATCACATCCGTGTCAAATAGATTGAAACAATTCTGCATCTACTACTATTACTCCACACATCGACCGCTATCCAGCATGCATCTAGAGTATTAAGTTCATAAGAATGGACTAACACATTAAGAAAGATGACATGATGTAGAGGGATGAACTCAAGCAAAATGATATAAACCCCATCTTTTTATCCTCGATGGCAACAATACAATACGTGCCTTGCTGCCCCTACTGTCACTGGGAAAGGACATCACAAGATTGAACCCAAAGCTAAGCACTTCTCCCATTGCAAGAAATATCAATCTAGTAGGGCAAACTAAACCGATAATTCGAAGAGACTTGCAAAGATATCAAATCATGCATATAAGAATTCAGAGAAGAACCAAATAATATTCATAGATAATCAAGTTCATAAATCCACAATTCATCGGATCTCGGCAAACACACCGCAAAAGAATATTACATCAATAGATCTCCAAGAACATTGAGGAGAACTTGGTATTGAGAATCAAAGAGAGAGAAGAAGCCATCTAGCTAATAACTATGGACCCGAAGGTCTGTGGTAAACTACTCACGCTTCATCGGAGAGGCAATGATGTTGATGTAGGAGCCCTCCATGATCAATTCCCCCTCCGACAGATCGCCGGAAAAGGCCCCAAGATGGGATCTCATGGGTACAGAAGGTTGCAGTGGTGGAAAAGTGTTTTTGTGGTCCCCCCTGACGTTTCTAGGGTATAAGAGTATATATAGGCGAAAGACGTACGTTGGTGGAGCTAAGAGGGGCCCACGAGGATGGGGGCGTGCCCTCCTGCCTTGTGGCTTCCTCGTAGAGTCCCAGACTTCAAATCCAAGTCTTCTGGATTGCTTTTGGTCCAAGAAAGATCCTCATGAAGGTTTCGTTCCGTTTGGACTCCGTTTGATATTCCTTTTCTGTAAAACACTAAAATAGGCAAAAAAAAAAACAGAAACTGGCATTGGGCCTCCGGTTAATAGGTTAGTCCTAAAAATAATATAAAAGAGCATATTAAAGCCCATTAAACATCCAAAACAGATAATATAATAGCATGGAACAATCAAAAATTATAGATGCATTGGAGACGTACCAGTCCGCCCGTGTACCCGCGTGTGCGTGCGAGGGAATTAGTGCGTGTGTGGCGTGCTTGCACATCTTTGCTTCGTGCATGTACCGCCAGTGTGGCTTAGAGAGGACGAGTACATTCTTCTGGAACTAGCAGCACGTCACTGTGATCAATACACACAAGGAGGTCACGACAACGCCTCCACATGTGCCACGTGGCTTCATGAACTGTAAGAGAGACACTGTGTAGTGTGCCATTGGAATTCTAGATTACGTGTTTTGCACATACTCGAAGTACTAGTAAGGTACACGTGCATTGCACGCATCAGATTTGGCAACCAAATTATGAATAAATACCACACTATAGCATGTAAGCTCTGAGTCATATATGCCTGATGTAGACCTTTGTTTAATTCTTATAGTTCAGCTCATTCAAAAGCTAGTGCCTCTTTGATTCATAGGATTTCCAAAACGCGGGAATAGGAAAAACATGGGATTAGAGTGGAATGTCGTCTTGAATCCTATAGGATTGTACGAGTGTTTGATTGTGCATAGAAAAAATGCAGGATTCTTTCAAAGAGGTTTGAGTGGATGGGATGTTTCCTATGAAATCTAGTGCAAATGAATCCTATGGAAAAATTCCTATGGTTTACAATCCTACGAATCAAACAACCAAGATAGGAAAAATTCCTAAGGATTAGAATCCTCCAAAATTCCTTCGAGAATCCTTTGAATCAAAGAAGCCCTTAACCTATTTTATGATTCATGGCATTGTGCTTTGTAAAGCATAAAGTAAAAACAAATAATGGCAAATCAACTAGAAAAAAAAGTTTGAGCAGTTATGGTACGGAAGATTCTAGAACAAAAGAGAAGCACTTGTGTTTTAAGGTTTGTGCATTATGGTTAAGTTCAACCATGGAGTCTGCTAGATTGTACATGTGGCAAAATCCGGTGGGGGGCTATAAGATGGTGCGAGGGGCCATGTGGAGGGAGACTATGAAGGAGTGCACAAGTGTGAGATCGATATTTAAAGAGGGGGGGCGAGAACATGCGTTGTTGCGCGCAGTGGCGAAGCCATGAAAAATAAATGAGTTAGGGGAGCAAGCATTGCTAATCCTTTATGAGGAGGGCCAATTCATCAACTTAAACCATTTACCAGAAATTGTCTAATGATCACATTCATATTAGCCTTGATATATAGTGATGTTAGGGGGGCAGGGCCCTTGCTGCCCCCTGTCTTCGCCACTGTGCGCGTGTCTGAGAGATGAAGCGGAAGGCATGGATGATGAGAGGGGGATGTTGGATATATAATTAATGTTGGTGTATTAGCTATGTAATCCTATATTGAGAGAGGTATAGATTGATCTATGTGGATGTGGGAAAGAGGGTGAGACCTCACTAGATGTATAGATTGATCAGTTTGTGTGGAAAACTATGAAAGACCTAGCTATATACACACACACACATAGAGGAACATTGATCATTGCGCATGCATGTGAGAGATAAAGAATGCCCGATATGATGGAGAGGGGGAAGTGTGTGTGTGTGTGCCTGCATGGGAGACCGACCTGAAGAAAAAGATTACATGTGTGCGATGGATAATGCCGACCGATAGTGTGTGTGCATGCATGCACGAGAGAAAGTTAGTGGTACAATTATAAAGAGAAGACGACTGTGTGGGTGTAAAAGACTAGGTGAGGTCATAATCAATGTAAAGTTGAATTCAAATATTTGAATAAGAGATCATGATGCTGAAACCCATGCATGCATGAATATAACGGAGATATGCGCAGTGTGGTTTGGAAACGAGCATGTTGTAATGTATACACATTGAAGAAGGTCAGACTGATTTGAATTTGAGATACTGATGTCAGACATCGTTTGGCCACATTGCATCCGTGCATGGACACACTATTCTAGTTGGAGATGATGGGTGGCTTTCACATCACATATCTATATCTATACCCCTATATATATTATATTTTTTATTTTTTATATAGTGTGCGGATAACTTTAACTTTGAAAGATTGTCGTTTGATGAGGCCTATCTGATGGTGTAGAGATGACAAATTTGAGCACTGCTGGCCATTGGATATCATCTAGATTCCACTAGATTTTGCCACATGTACATTCTAGAAGACTCCAGGGTTGAACTTAAGTATAATGCACAAACCTCAAAACACAAACACTTCTTCTTTGTTCTAGACTCTTCCGTATCAAAATTGCCCAAATGTTATTCTACATGATTTGCCATTATTTGTTTTTACTTTATGCCTTACAATGCACAACTCCATGAATCTTAAAATAGATTAGCTTTCTTATGAAAACTAGATGATTTTGAATGAAATGAACTATAAGAATTAAATGAACATATACATCATGCATATATGACCCAAAGCTTACATGATATAATGTGGTATTTATTCATAATTTGGTTCCCTAATCTCATGTGTGCAATGCACGTGTACCTTACTAGTCTAAATGGTGTTTGTGTGTGTGTTGTGCGTGTTAAACACATTGTACGTAGTATATCATCCATGGTTTAGATTCCGAACATCTATCTAGAGCATACATGTACTATGATTTGAATTCAACATAAAATGGATACATATATTTGAATTTGAGATCGTATGTACACGTAGTTCGTATTTATATAGGACTTTACTTCTCCAATATTCATGTCATGTGTTGTGAAGATAATATTTAGATGGTTGTATAACTAACCCGAGTACAATCCCATTCAAATAGGGAAAATGTACTCAAATTTAGTCCATATGCTAGACAACACACATTGTTTTCTTATTGTTGAGGGAAGTGCTAATTGTTTTGGTATTGTACACGTTATGTTTGTTGTACCGATTTTTTTAGTTTTTTTGTCGTATTTGAATGCATTTCTAGTAATATAGCAAAATGGGACATGGCTCTCTCTAGTGATGAGGTGCGAATTGTCTTTTTTTGTACACGTTAAGCTTGTTCTCCCGAAATTTCAAGTCACGCCTTGTTATGCCGAAATTTCAAGCTAGCGTCTCTGTCTATCGTGCTGCGGAACTCCCACCTCTTCAACCCGCGCCTTGTTAGCCCGAAATATTTAAGATATATCTTTGCCTCGTTGTGCTCCGATAACTCCCTCCATCTCAACCAGCGCCTTGCTATTCCAAAATTACAACGCGCGCGAAAACTCCCACCTCCTGTGAAATGCCGACACGTGAAATGCCTGTGATACCCCTGAACCGAAAGAACCGCCTCAAATCGGTGGGGGTGCTTTCGTAACTTACCCCACAATTCGGACAAGCACGTCCCTAAGCCATGGTTCTGCACTCCCATCCCATCCGCCCACCCATTCATACACCGAGGCCGTGAAAACCCACGAAGCCCCACAACCTCCTCCGTCCGCCACCCTGCCGGAGCCTCTTCCCCGACGACATCGTCCATAGCAACACCTCGACGTCCCTCATCCACCTTAACGGATGTGGATCCGTCGTCGATCTCGTCGTCCCGCCGGTTCAGCCACCCCGTCCTCCACCTCCAAGGAGCTGCCCTGATGTTCCCCTCATCTTTCACTCCACTTCCATTCCCACACCGCCGTCTTCACCTGCACCATCGGAAGCGTAGCAGCATCACCGTTTCCTCGGATGAAGCTGCGGCCTAATCGACGCCACCAAAGAGGTTGTACACTAATCGCCACATTTTCTTCTTGATTCAATCTCACGGTGATGCCGGCGCTCGGTCCCGAGCCGACACAACGTGGCTTCATCCACGGTGGTGTCGCCGGCCACTTCCTCCACGGCGTAGCTCCCTCGACGGCAATGTCCACATCAGTAGGAGTTGCTGCTGCTTTAGCTCTCGCTCACGCTGCTGCTCTGCTCTTGCTCTCGGTCCCCTGCCTGGTCTACTCTTGCTATTGCTCTTGCTCTTGCTCACACTGCTGCTCTTGCTCTTGCTCTTTCTCTTGCTCTTGCTTGTAATGCTGCTCTGATTTAGATACACTTCAGTCGACTAAATTGACTTTTGGGTCAGTTGATTTTCAGGGGGTGGGGGGCTCGCCGGAGTTAAGGAAGAACCAGCCGCAACGGCAAGGGGGCTTGCCAAAGAGGTACCCCACTATCTATCTTAGGGTTCAGGGTGGGGCGGTGGTGTGGGGATCGCCGGAGAAAAAGCTCGGCACGGAGGGGGCCTAGAGGGATAGCCGGGGCGGTGGCGGACCAGCAGTGAGAAGTGGTTTCAGGGTGGGTGGGGTAGCGCACCGCCGGCCGCGGGCAGTGAGGGGCGGTTGTTTGGCCAGTGGTGGCTGGCGGTTTAGGGGGTGGAGGTTGAAGATGAATTGCAAGCCCTTGATTTCGTATCCAATGGCTGGAAAAATGACTAACTAGGGATGAAAAAGTCAGTCGACTGACGTGTAGCCTCACCTCTAGTGCGTTCAATTTCGACAGTAAAATTCAGTTTTGACAGCAAAATTAAGTTTCAACAGTTAAGTTCAGTTTTGACAGTTAAATTCAGTTTCGACAGTTAAGTTCAGAGATGAGCGATTTATGTATTTTACATATAGCACTTTGTGGTTATGTATTTTATGTCATCAATTGGAGATGCTATTAGAATTCCACTCAGGTTAACATTGTCTCTCTTGTCCTGCTTCAGCCTCGGCGTCGTACAACTCATCGGAGCTGCTCCAACGACGAAACCCTCCATCACAGCAGAGCAGTACCCCGGGCTCCATCTCCAGACGCCTAAGATCTTCTTCCCCTCCTCCAACAGCCAAGTCAGGCGGAGCATGCTCACCGACCAGCCCAATCACGCTGAGATTGACATGGCTTTGCCAAAGAGGTTGTACACTTGTTGCATCTCTTGTTTACTCTACATGTTATATATATTGTCCACTGAGCACACGTAGTAACGTGAAATATGATTATTTTATCCTACTATCAAGCAGTGAGGTACCAGGCAACTTAGCTATCCATGATGGACTCTCTTGAACGCCATCATTATTTATCTTTGCGCGTTTGAGCTGTGCATTTGTCGATGGGCCTGGGAGTTGAGCTAGTAGGGCAGTGGCCTGGGTCCAAAGTAATAGAAGTAGCAAAAAATCATTTTTTTAGTGTAGGCTTTTCCTTGCTCAAGCCTGCCTACTAGAATCGCCAGTGCTTGAAAGGAAAAGTCAAGGAAAACATAGGAATTGGAAAGTTTCCTATGGTACTACTATTCATGAATTTGGTTCAAAGTAATGGATCAAAGGAAAATTGTAGGATTTGTTTCTTTAGTGTCTCCTTGAAAGAAAAACTGTAGGAATTTTAATTTCCACTTGTAATCCTTTTCAAATTCCTGTTAATGAAGCACAAGACTAAGAGATAGCAGCATAATAGCATTATAACCATACATTTTCTTATGGTTTGACTTAATCTCACCATGCTTCTTTGCATCCTATGATCTTCCAATTCTTGTGAATCAAACACCCAGATTGGCAGAAATCCTGTGTTTTTAAATTCTCTGTTTTGCACATGCATTCCTATCCTATTCCTGTCTATTTCCTATCCCTGCATTATTAGAATCCTCAAATTCAAACAAGCCCTTACACAATTACTTCTGTTACAAATATGTGTGAAAGAAAACCTTGTGTGATTCGTCCTGCTCCTGCGGCGCTGTGTTCCACCCTAGCTCAGCTACTCCAACGATGAAAGGGTTCACCACAATAGGGATCCGCTCTCCAGACTGCCTTTCGCCGCCTCAGATCTTCTTCCCCGCCGCCGGCAGCCATGACAACTGCATTACCATCATCAACTGAGCAGATGACCTTGAGGACTACACGAGTTCGCAAAAGAGGTCGCACTCTTTAGTGTCTGCTTACGTTATCCATCGCTTAATATGATGACATGCTACTTTATCGTCATGTTCACCTATTAGACTCCGAGTCAGGTCAAAACTAATGCTGAAACTTGAGTTTTTAAATGGTTGTGGGGTACATATTGGGGCAGCAATCAGTACTATCTATCGACTATCTGGTTAATCTCGGGTGTCTACTATGAGTTTCATGTTGGGTGCAAACAAACATTAAAGGAGCCATTATCTATATTTTTTAACTAAAGCTATTATCTGCCTGCTATCATTGGTTTTGGGTCTATCCACAGTTTGCTACCATCACTCTGGATTTGTGCATGCACTCCTTACATAATCTCACTATGTTTTATTCCTATGCATGTCAGTTATTGTACACAATGGAACTGAACATGTAGAGCAAAAGAGACGAGCCTTATTGGGGAGCGTAGTAATTTCAAAAAAATCCGACGCACACGCAAGATCATGGTGATGCATAGCAACGAGAGGGGAGAGTGTCGTCCATGTACCCTCGTAGACCGTAAGCGAAAGCGTTATGACAATGCTGTTAATGTAGTCGTACGTCTTCACGATCGACCGATCCTAGTACCGAACGTACGGCACCTCCGCGACCTGCACACGTTCAGCTCGGTGACGTCCCACGAACTCACGATCCAGTAGAGCTTCGAGGGAGAGTTCCGTCAGCACGACGGCGTTATGACGGTGTTGATGAAGCTACCAATGCAAGGCTTCGCCTAAGCACCGCTACAATATGACCGAGGTGGATTATGATGGAGGGGGGCACTGCACACGGCTAAAAGATCAATGACCAACTTGTGTATCTGTTGTGCCTTTGGGGTGTCTCCTGCCCATGTATATAAAGGAGGGAGGAGGAGGAGGCCAGCCCTAGAGGGGGCGCGCCAAGTGTGGGGAGTCCTACTAGAACTCCCAAGTCCTAGTAGGATTCCCCTTTTTCTTTCGAGAGTAGGAGAGAAGAAAAGAGGGAAAGAGAGAGGTAGTAGGAAAGGGCAAGGGGGGGCGTTGCCCCCTTTCCCCTAGTCCAATTTGGACCCATGGGGGGCGCGCGCCTCCTTCCCTTTGGCCTGCCTCCTCTATTCCCGTATGGCCCAATACTTCTCCCGGCGAATTCCCGTAACTCTCCGATACTCCAAAAAATACCCGAATCACTCAGAACCTTTCCAATGTCCGAATGTAGCCTTCCAATATAGCGATCTTTATGGGTCGACCATTTCGAGACTCCTCGTCATGTCCCCGATCTCATCCAGGACTCCGAACTACCTTCGGTACATCAAAACACATAAACTCATAATACCGATCGTCACCGAATGTTAAGCGTGCGGACCCTACGGGTTCGAGAACTATGTAGACATGACCGAGACACGTCTCCGGCCAATAATCAATAGCGGAACCTGAATGCTCATATTGGCTCCTACATATTCTACGAAGATCTTTATCGGTCAAACCGCATAACAACATACGTTGTTCCCTTTGTCATCGGTATGTTACTTGCCTGAGATTCGATCGTCAGTATCACCATACCTAGTTCAATCTTGTTATCGGCAAGTCTCTTTACTCGTTCCGTAATGTATCATCCCGCAACTAACTCATTAGTCACATTGCTTGCAAGGCTTATAGTGATGTGCATTACCGAGAGGGCCCAGAGATACCTCTCCGACAATCGGAGTGACAAATCCTAATCTCGATCTATGCCAACTCAACAAGTACCATTGGAGACACCTGTAGAGCACCTTTATAATCACCCAGTTATGTTGTGATGTTTGGTAGCACACAAAGTGTTCCACCGGTATTCAGGAGTTGCATAATCTCATAGTCATAGGAACATGTATAAGTCATGAAGAAAGCAATAGCAACAAACTAAACGATCAAGTGCTAAGCTAACGGGATGGGTCAAGTCAATCACATCATTTTGTAGTGATGTGATCCTGTTAATCAAATGAAAACTCATGTCTATGGCTAGGAAACTTAACCATCTTTGATTCAACGAGCTAGTCAAGTAGAGGCATAATAGTGACATTATGTTTGTCTATGTATTCACACATGTACTAAGTTTCCGGTTAATACAATTCTAGCATGAATAATAAACATTTATCATGATATAAGGAAATATAAATAACAACTTTATTATTGCCTCTAGGGCATATTTCCTTCAGTCTCCCAAATGAACTAGAGTCAATAATCTAGTTCACATCACCATGTGATTTAACACCAATATTCACATCTGTATGTGATTAACACCCATAGTTCACATCGTCATGTGACCAACACCCGAAGGGTTTACTAGAGTCAATAATCTGGTTCACATTGCTATGTGATTAACACCCAAAGAGTACTAATGTATGATCATGTTTTGCTCGTGAGAGAAGTTTAGTCAACGGGTCTGTCACATTCAGAGTCATATGTATTTTACAAATATTCTATGTCTACACGAAGCTACTCTAGCTAATCTCTCCCACTTTCAATATGTATCCAGATTGAGACTTCGAGTCATCTGCATCGGTGTAAAAGCTTGCACCGATGTAACTCTTTACGACGAACTCTTTTATCACCTCCATAATCAAGAAACATTTCCTTACTCCTTACTAAGGATATTCTTGACCACTGTCCAGTGATCTACTCCTAGATCAAAATTGTACTCCCTTTCCAAACTCAGAGCAAGGTATACAATAGGTCTGGTACACAGCATAGCAGACTTTATAGAACCTATGACTCAGGCATAGGGGATGACTTTTCATTCTCTTTCTATTTTCTGCCATGGTCGGGTTTTGAGTCTTACTCAACTTCACACCTTGCAACACAGGCAAGAACTCCTTCTCTGACTGTTCCATTTTGAACTACTTCAAAATCTTATCAAGGTATGTACTAATTGAAAAATCTTATCAAGCGTCTTGATCTATATCTATAGATCTTGATGCTCAATGTAAGCAGCTTCATCGAGGTCTTTCTTTGAAAAACTCCTTTCAAACACTCCTTTATGCTTTCCAGAAAATTCTACATTATTTCTGATCAACAATATGTCATTCACATATACTTATCAGAAAGGTTGTAGTGCTCCCACTCACTTTCCTGTAAATACAGGCTTCACCGCAAGTCTATATAAAACTATATGCTTTGATCAACTCATCAAAGCATATATTCCAACTCCGAGATGCTTGCACCAGTCCATAGATGGATCACTGGAGCTTGCACACTTTGTTAGCACCTTTAGGATTGACAAAACCTTCTGGTTGCATCATATACAACTCTTCTTTAATAAATCCATTAAGGAATGCAGTTTTGACATCCATTTGCCAGATTTCATAAAATGTGGCAATTGCTAACATGATTCGGACAGACTTAAGCATCGATACGAGTGAGAAAATCTCATCATATTCAACACCTTGAACTTGTCGAAAAACTTTTTGCGACAAGTCGAGCTTTGTAGATAGTAACACTACTATCAGCGTCTGTCTTCCTCTTGAAGAACCATTTATTTTCTATGGCTTGCCGATCATCGGGCAAGTCCACCAAAGTCCACACTTTGTTCTCATACATGGATCCCATCTTAGATTTCATGGCCTTCAAGCCATTTCATGGAATCTGAGCTCATCATCGCTTCCTCATAGTTCGTAGGTTCATCATGGTCTAGTAACATGACTTCTAGAATAGGATTACTGTACCACTCTGGTGCGGACTGTACTTTGGAAGACCTACGAGGATCTGTAGTAACTTAATCTGAAGTATCATGACCATCATCATTAGCTTCCTCACTAATTGGTGTAGGAATCACCAGAACTGATTTCTGTGATGAACTACTTTCCAATTCAGGAGAAGGTACAATTACCTTATCAAGCTCTACTTTCCTCCCACTCACTTCATTCAAGAGAAACTCCTTCTCTAGAAAGGATCCATCTTAGCAACGAATATCTTGCCTTCGGATCTGTGATAGAAGGTGTACCCAACAGTTTCCTTTGGGTATTCTATGAAGACACACTTCTCCGATTCGTGTTCGAGCTTATCAGGTTGAAACTTTTTCACATAAGCATCGCAGCCCCAAACTTTAAGAAATGACAACTTTGGTTTCTTGCCAAACCACAGTTCATAAGGCGTCATCTCAACGGATTTTGATGGTGCCCTATTTAAAGTGAATGTAGCTGTCTCTAATGCATAACCCCAAAATGATAGTGGTAAATCGGTAAGATACATCATAGATCGCACCATATCCAATAAAGTGCAGTTACGACGTTCGAACACACCATTATGTTGTGGTGTTCCATGTTGCATGAGCTGTGAAACTAATCCACATTTTTTTTAAATGAAGGCCAAACTTGTAACTCAAATATTCTCCTCTATGATCAGATTATAGAAACTTTATTTTCTTGTTACAATGATTCTCCACTTCACTATGAAATTCTTTGAACTTTTCAAATGTTTCAGACTTGTGCTTCATTAAGTAGATATACTCATATCTGCTCAAGTCATCTGTGAAGGTCAGAAATAATGATACCCGCCACGAGCATCAACACTCATTGGACCGCATACATCGGTATGTATTATTTCCAACAAGTCGGTAGCTCGTTCCATTGTTCCGGACAACGGGGTTTTAGTCATCTTGCCCAAAAGGCACAGTTTGCAAGCATCAAATGATTCATAACCAAGTGATTCCAACAATCCATCTTTATGGAGTTTCTTCATGCGCTTTACACCGATATGACCCAAACGGCAATGCCACAAATAAGTTGCACTATCATTATCAACTTTGCATCTTTTGGCATCAATATTATGAATATGTGTATCACTATGATCGAGATCCAACAAACTATTTTCATTGGGTGTATGACCTATCAAAGGTTTTATTCATGTAAACAGAACAACAATTATTCTCTAACTTTAAATGAATAACTGTATTGCAATAAACATGATCAAATAGTATTCATGCTCAACGCAAACGCCAAATAACATTTATTTAGGTTTAACACTAATCCCGAAAGTATAGGGAGTGTGGGATGATGATCATATCAATCTTGGAACCACTTCCAACACATCGTCACTTCACCCTCAACTAGTCTCTATTTATTCTGTAACTCCTATTTTGATTTACTAATTTTCTAGCAACCGAACAAGTATCAAATACCCAGGGACTACTATAAACACTAGTAAGGTACACATCAATAACCTATATATCAAATATACCCTTGTTCACTTTGCCATCCTTCTTATCCACCAAATATTCAGGGCATTTCCGCTTCCAGTGACCATTTCCTTTGCAGTAGAAGCACTCAGTTTCAGGCTTTAGTCTAGCTTTGGGCTTCTTCACCGAAGTGACAACTTACTTGCCATTCTACATGAAGTTCCCTTTCTTTCCCTTTGCCCTTTTCTTGAAACTAGTGGTCTTGTTAATCATCAACACTTGATGCTCTTTCTTGATTTCTACCTTCATCGATTTCATCATCACGAAAAGCTCGGGAATCATTTTCGTCATCCCTTGCATACAATAGTTCATCATGAAGTTCTACAAACTTGGTGATGGTGACTATAGAACTCTGTCAATTACTATCTTATCTAGAAGATTAACTCCCACTTGATTCAGGCGATTGTAGTACCCAGACAATCTGAGCACATGCTCACTGCTTGAGCTATTCTCCTCCATCTTTTAGCTATAGAACTTGTTGGAGACTTCATATCTCTCAACTCGGGTATTTGCTTGAAATATTAACTTTAACCCCTGGAACATCTCATATGGTCCATGACGTTCAAAACGTCTTGAAGTCCCGATTCTAAGCCATTAAGCATGGTGCACTCAACTATCAAGTAGTCATCATATTGAGCTAGCCAAACGTTCATAACCTCTGCATCTGCTCCTACAATAGGTCTGTCACCTAGTGGTGCATCAAGGACATAATTCTTATGTGCAGCAATGAGGATAAACCTCAGATCACGAACCCAGTCTGCATCATTGCTACTATCATCTTTCAACTTAGTTTTCTCTAGGAACACATACAAAACATAGGGAAGCAACAACGCAAGCTATTGATCTACAACATTATTTGCAAAATACTACCATGCTAAGTTCATGATAAATTAAAGTTCAATTAATCATATTACTTAAGAACTCCCACTTAGATAGACACGTGATCCAAATCAACTAAACCATGTCAGGTCATCACGTGAGATGGAGTAGTTTTCAATGGTGAACATCACTATGTTGATCATATCTACTATATGATTCACGCTCGACCTTTCGGTCTCAGTGTTCCGAGGCCATATCTGCATATGCTAGGCTCGTCAAGTTTAACCCGAGTATTTCTGCGTGTGCAAAACTGGCTTGCACCCATTGTATGTGAATTTAGAGCTTATCACACCCGATCATCACGTGGTGTCTCGGCACGATGAACATTGGCAACGGTGCATACTCAGGGAGTACACTTGTACCTTCAAATTTAGTGAGAGATCATCTTATAATGCTACTGTGAATCAAATCAGAATAAGATGCATAAAGGATAAACATCACATGCAATCAATATAAGTGATATGATATGGCCATCATCATCTTGTGCCTTTGATCTCCATCTCCAAAGCACCGTCATGATCACCATCATCACCGGCTTGACACCTTGATCTCCATCGAAGCATCGTTGTCGTACCGCCAACTATTGCTACTATGACTATCGCTATAGCTTAGTGATAAAGTAAAGCAATTACAGGGCGATTGCATTGCATACAATATAGCGACAACCATATGGCTCCTGCCAGTTGCCGATAACTTTGTTACAAAACATGATCATCTCATACAATAAAATATAGCATCATGTCTTTGACCATATCACATCACAACATGCCCTGCAAAAACAAGTTAGATGTCCTCTACTTTGTTGTTGCAAGTTTTACGTGGCTGCTATGGGCTGAGCAAGAACCATTCTTACCTACGCATCAAAACCACAATGATATTTCACCAAGTTAGTGATGTTTTAACCTTCAACAAGGACCGGGCGGAGCCACACTCGATTCAACTAAAGTTGGAGAAGACACCCGCCAGCCACCTATGTGCAAATCACGTCGGTAGAGCCAGTCTCGTGTAAGTGTACGCGTAATGTCGGTCCGGGCCGCTTCATCCAACAATACCGCCGAATCAAAGTATGACATGCTGGTAAGAAGTATGACTAGTATCGCCCACAACTCACTTGTGTTCTACTCGTGCATATAACATCTACGCATAAACCTGGCTCTGATACCACTATTGTGGAACGTAGTAATTTCGAAAAAATTCCTACGCAAACGCAAGATCATGGTGATGCATAGCAACGAGAGGGGAGAGTGTCATCCACGTACCCTCGTAGGCCGTAAGCGGAAGAATTATGACAACGCGGTTGATGTAGTCGTACGTCTTCACAATCGATCAATCATAGTACCGAACGTACGATACCTCTGCGATATGCACACGTTCAGCTCGGTGACATCCCACGAACTCATGATCCAGTAGAGCTTGGAGGGAGAGTTCCGTCAGCACGACGGCATGATGACGGTGTTAATGAAGCTACCGACGCAGGGCTTCGCCTAAGCACCGCTACGATATGGCCGAGGTGGATTATGGTGGAGGGGGGCACCGCACACAGCTAAAAGATCAATGATCAACTTGTGTATCCGTTGTGCCTTTGGGGTTTCCCCTGCCCATGTATATAAAGGAGGGAGGAGGAGGAGGCTGGCCCTAGAGGGGGCGCGCCAAGTGTGGGGAGTCCTACTAGGACTCCCAAGTCCTAGTAGGATTCCCATTTTTCTTTCCGGAGTAGGAGAGAAGAAAGAGGGAAAGAGAGAGGGAGTAGGAATGGGCAAGGGGGGTGCTGCCCTCTTTCCCCTAGTCCAATTCAGACCCATGGGGGGACGCGCGCCTCCTTCCCTTTGGCCTGCCTCCTCTATTCCGTATGGCCCAATAAGGCCCAATACTTCTCCCGACGAATTCTCATAACTCTCCGGTACTCCAAAAAAATCTGAATCACTCGGAACCTTTCCAATGTCCGAATATAGCCTTCGAGTATATTGATCTTTATAGCTCGATCATTTTGAGACTCCCCGTCATGTACCCGATCTCATCCGGGACTCCGAACTACCTTAGGTACATCAAAACACATAAACTCATAATACCAATCGTCACTGAACGTTAAGCGTGCTGACCCTACGGGTTCGAGAACTATGTAGACATGACCGAGACACATCTCCGGTCAATAACCAATAGCGGAAGCTGGATGCTCATATTGGCTCCTACATATTCTACGAAGATCTTTATTGGTCAAACCGCATAACAACATACGTAGTTCCCTTTCTCATCGGTATGTTAATTGCCTGAGATTCGATTGTCAGTGTCACCATACCTAGTTCAATCTCCTTACCGGCAAGTCTCTTTAGTCGTTCCGTAATGCATCATCCCACAACTAAATCATTAGTCACATTGCTTGCAAGGCTTATAGTGATGTGCATTACTGAGAGGGCCCGAAGATACCTCTCCGACAATCTGAGTGACAAATCCTAATCTCAATCTATGCCAACTGAATGAGTACCATTGGAGACACCTGTAGAGCACCTTTATAATCATCTAGTTACGTTGTGAAGTTTGGTAGCACACAAAGTGTTCCTCCGGTATTCGGGAGTTGCATAATCTCATAGTCATAGGAACATGTATAAGTCATGAAGAAAGCAATAGCAACAAACTAAACGATCAAGTGCTATGCTAACAGAATGGGTCAAGTCAATCACATCATTCTCTAATGATGTGATCCCATTAATCAAATGACAACTCAAGTCTATGGCTAGGAAACTTAACCAGTTTTGATTCAACGAGCTAGTCAAGTAGAGGCATACTAGTGACATTATGTTTGTCTATGTATTCACACATGTACTAAGTTTCCGGTTAATACAATTCTAGCATGAATAATAAACATTTATCATGATATAAGGAAATATAAATAACAACTTTATTATTGCCTCTACGGCATATTTCCTTCAAGCCTTGCGTGGCAATAAAATTGCATGCAGACGTCGCTCCATGGTGGGCACAAAGGCAACCCCCCCCCCCCTCTGAGGGAGTCCTGGATAAGGGGGTATCAGGACAGCCGGACTATATACTTTGGCCGGACTGTTGGACTATGAAGATACAAGACAGAAGACTTCTTCCCGTGTCCGGATGGGACTCTCCTTGGCGTGGAAGGCAAGCTTGGCGATTCGGATGTAGATCTCCTCCTCTGTAAACCGACTCTATGTAACCCTAGCCACCTCCGGTGTCTATATAAACCGGAGAGTTTAGTCCGTAGGACACAACAACAATCATACCATAGGCTAGCTTCTAGGGTTTAGCCTCTCTGATCTCGTGGTAGATCAACTCTTGTAATACTCATATCATCAAGATCAATCAAGCAGGAAGTAGGGTTTTACCTCCATCGAGAGGACCCAAACCTGGGTAAACACCGTGTCCCCAGCCTCCTGTTACCATTAGTCTTAGACGCACAGTTTGGGACCCCCTACCCGAGATCTGCCAGTTTTGACATCGACATTGGTGCTTTCATTGAGAGTTCCACTGTGTCGTCGCGATAAGGCCTGATGGCTCGGCTCGTTGTCAAAGACAACATCACCTCCGGGGGAGCCCTGGCTTTAGGCCAAACTCTCCGGCTGGGCGGCTTCGTTATGGCTGCCCGATCGGCTGTTGCGCCGACAATGACTTCTTAGGTCATTAAAAATAGCCTCCATGTTGATTCGGAATTCGCTGAACAGATGAACCCAATGGAGCTCTTCTCCCTCAGTGAGCTCTTGGATCGCATCGCCGCCCTGGGCGTCGCTATGGACTATGATCGGATCGGGCTTAAACCTGATCAAAGGGAGATTCACTCCCCACCGGTCACCCACGAGATAGCGGTAGTGGAAGAGCATCATCCTAATTCTCCCTCCACTTTGAGGACGAACTATGTTCAGAATTCCGAGCTCTCCGAGCCGGACACCCGCTCGCGGGAGGACATGACCCCGGTCCCGGACTCAGGATCGGGGGGTGGGCCGAAGAAATCGGGCAACGCCCCAGAACCCGAGCAGTTAAGCTGGGAAGCTTCTTTGCCCCTGGGTCCCAGATCGGGTCGGGATTCGGTTTCAAAACCGCCCTCCCACCCAGATTTATCCAATCTTTCCCATATCAGACAAGAGCCCCAAGAAACAGTACATCATTACTAGGCCAGATTTCTCCTTGTGATAAACAGGGTCAAGGACTGTCACGAGGTAGACGCAAACTCCCTCTTTTGCAAAAATTTCACGGACAAAGGGATTCTCAACGCTATAAGTCACCGTGAAATAGTACACTTTGCTGACTTAGCGGCCATAGTGCAAAAATACTGCGCAATGGAAAGCGCCTGGAAAACCCAAACAAGTTTTTGGGACAAACCGGCTCTAGCCAAATCCTCTGTCTGAACTAAAAGGGTAAACTCTCGTAAGTCACCCGATTCAAGTACCAAAAAAATAAAGCCCGACGCAAGGCGCGGAGGCGTATTGGAAGAATGGCTAAACGGGTTGTACAAGATTCACAGCACACCGGATACTATGCCAACGCATAGCCTTAGAGCATGTTGGATACTCCGACAAGTAGCAAAGAGCGGCGAGGATCTCCTCATAAAACAAATAGCAGAGCAACATCCCGCCGGAGACAACAATACGGTATTTACAGTCTTCGAGACTTTCGCCTCAAATAATAGGTGCAAGCGAGCTCAGCGCAGCCTCGCAGAATTGCCTGGATGTGCAAACTCATACATGATATCTCATTACTTGCTCATCGGGTGAAGGATTGTATCAAACCACAACTCTTGAGTTGGATTGATTCTTTGTTGTAAAGGAGGTAGGGATGTTTAGCCGTAGGTAGATTTTTTCCTTTTTTTCCTTGTATATATTCTGTATTTGTTTGTACAGCTCCTTTTATTTTAATAAAGGGCTGTGGGGCTTTGACTCACAGTATATATTCAAAAAAAAGAAGTTTTCCACATGGCAACAATAAACCCACGGAACGACACGGCTATAACTTACAATGCCAGTGACGAACCTCAATCCCGAACAGTCTGAGCACCAGCCGCTTTGGTCCTTAGCCCAATCGTGGACGGCTTCAGGCTCACTAAAGTGCTCATGGACGGAGGAAGCGTACTAAACCTCATCTATGAGGAAACGCTTAACAAGATGGAAATTGACAAGAGCCGCATTGAACGGAGCAGCACGACCTTCAGGGGAAACATCCCTAGTTGGGAGGCACAATGCGCGGGAAAAATCACACTGGATGTGGTATTCGGCACGCCGGAGAATTACAGGTCCGAAGAAATTACATTCCAAGTGGCCCTGTTCAGCAGCGGATACCACACCCTCTTGGGGCGGGACGTATTCACGAGCATTCAGGCTATACCCCATTACGAGTACATGAAGCTCAAAATGCCCGGGCCCAATGGAATCATCACTCTAGCTAGCGATCCGGACGTCGCACTCTGCACCGAAAATAAAACCGCCGCCCTCGCCCTGGAGGCATTGTCAGAAGCCCTCGTGGCCGAAGAACTGACAACACTGCGAGCAACAGTAGACAGAGATGATGTGATACTCGACAAGCGACCTAAATCCACCTCCTTCAAACCAGCGGACGAGATAGTCAAATTCCAGGTCCACCCAACGGACCCTTCGAAGACAGCTTCCATCGGGAGACAGCTGAACCCCACAATAGACGCCGCACTACGAGACTTCCTGCATGAAAATTGGGACATTTTCACCTAGCATCCTTCAGACATGCCAGGCATCCCACGCAGGCTGGCCGAGCACAACTCAACATACTAAAAGGATACAAGCCAATCAAGTAGACTCTTAGGCGCTTCTCCAAGCCTAAGCGGTAAGCCATGGGGGAAGAGCTAGCCAAGCTACTTGAGGCCGGATTCATCAGAGACATCAAACATCTGGATTGGCTAGCAAACTTGGTAATGGTACAAAAAAGGACAAATCCTGGTGCTTGTGTGTCGATTTCAAAGACCTTAATAAAGCTTGCCCTAAGGATCCCTTCCCCCTCCCCCGCATTGATCAAATAATCGATGCCACCGCAGGACACGACTCATTGTGTTTCCTCGACGCATACTCCGGATACCATCAAATAAAGATGGCGGACTCCGACCAGGCTGCAACAGCCTTCATCACTCCGTACGGCCCCTTCTGTTTCAACACCATGCCCTTCGGGCTCAAAAAAGCCGATGCAACCTATCAACGCATGATTCAGACATGCCTGGAAAAACAAATCGGCAAGACAGTAGAGGCCTACGTAGACGATGTGGTCATCAAAACAAGACACGTC
Organism: Triticum timopheevii; assembly: GCA_963921465.1. Lineage (NCBI taxonomy): Eukaryota > Viridiplantae > Streptophyta > Magnoliopsida > Poales > Poaceae > Triticum > Triticum timopheevii. Next base: position 382,330,218 of record OY997262.1, on the reverse strand, counting down.
GAAACCTTAATAGACGACTTGAGGCTTACGTTCGATAATCTCCGAACATACGACATCAAGCTCAACCCGGAGAAGTGTGTCTTCGGAGTACCCTCTAGAAAATTGCTCGGCTTCATCGTTTCCAATAGAGGAATTGAAACCAATCCGGCAAATATCCGAGCTCTGTCACAGTTGGCTATCCCAACAGACCTCAAGCAGATCCAGAAACTAACTGGATGTGTGGCTGCCTTAAGCCGCTTTATCTCCCGCTTAGGAGAAAAGGCACTACCCCTGTATCGCCTTCTTAGACACACCAAACACTTCGAGTGGGCGGATGCAGCCACGGCCGGACTAGAAGAAATAAAGCCACTCTTGTCCACCAACCCAGTCCTGACCGCGCCAAACATTGGCGAACCCATGCTATTATACATAGCCGCAAGAAACCAAGTTGTGAGCACAGTGCTCGTCGTCAAACGAGAGGCAGACGGACACAAGTTCGCGCTCCAAAAGCATGTATATTATGTGTCCGCGGTCCTCACTCCATGTAAATCTCGGTACCCGCACTATCAAAAGATAGCGTATGCAATCTTCATGGCATCCCGAAAACTACGGCACTACTTTCAAGAGTGTTCCATCACGGTGGCCTCCGAAGTACCTGTCGGTGTCAAAACCGGCGGATCTCAGGTAGGGGGTCCCGTACTATGCGTCTAGGCGGATGGTAATAGGAGACAAGGGACACGATGTTTTTACCCAGGTTCGGGCCCTCTCGGTGGAGGTAAAACCCTACTCCTGCTTGATTAATATTGATGATATGGGTAGTACAAGAGTTGATCTACCATGAGATGAGAGAGGCTAAACCCTAGAATCTAGCCTATGGTATGATTGTTGTTCGTCCTACGGACTAAAACTCTCTGGTTTATATAGACACCGGAGAGGGCTAGGGTTACGCAGAGTCGGTTACAATGGGAGGAGATCTTCATGTCGTATCGCCAAGCTTGCCTTCCACGCCAAGGAAAGTCCCTATTCGGACACGGGACGAAGTCTTCAATCTTGTATCTTCATAGTCCGGGAGTCCGGCCAAAGGTCATAGTCCGGCCATCCGGACACCCCCTAATCCAGGACTCCCTCGGTAGCCCCCGAACCAGGCTTCAATGACGACAAGTCCTGCGCGCAAATTGTCTTCGGCATTGCAAGGCGGGTTCTTCTCCAGCTCCATATACTTGTAGAATAGTATCCGGCTTCTGATAAATGCTGCACTCCTTGGCTTCCACGTCCAATAAAGGCCATCTTCCACGTGTCGAACAAACACGAAAAGCCAGGGTATTTTTACATTTTCCCCCCTAGCTGCTCAAATAAGCTGCCTATATAAAAAGAGACGAGGACCTAGATCCGAACCACATCATCTCCCCTTCGCAAGCTTTCATCAGAGCGCTTCTGACCAAAAAATCCATTCCATCATGGACATCCGATGCGGCTCCTCTTCTCGCGCTCCCAGCCCCAAGCCTGGGGATTGGGAGAGATGCTATGTCCCGCATAGCAAGCTAGTAGTGCTTCAATCCAAGGGGCTACTCCCCCCGGCATATATGGTCCCAGTTCGATCCGGGATTGCCACCTATGGTGGCAGAGAGCAGGCGGAGAGCGTCCCCAGTCCCTCTCAAGGAGAGCAGGTGTGCCTAGTACCTTATTTAATAAGGGGACTCGGATTTCCAATTCATCCGTTTCTCCGAGGTGTACTAGAGTTCTACGGCCTCCAGCTACACAACCTCACACCTGCCTCCATACTGCACGTTGCGGGCTTTGTGGCCCTCTGCGAGCTATTCTTGGGCGTCGAGGCCCATTTCACACTTTGGAAGAGGTTGTTCTGCCTTGTGCCCCGCTCTCGGGAGGGGTCAATTTATCAAGTGGGCGGAGCCGAATTATGGCGCATCGCCGGGACCGGATACCTATCCGGTACCCCTAAGAAGGCGTCCGAGGACTGGCCTTCGGAATGGTTTTGTATGGATGACGTCCCCCTGCCGGACCCTATGCGGATCGGCCTCCCTGAGTTTAACAATGCTCCGTTAAAGAAACCTGAGCTGGCGCCCACGGAATCCTCAAAGGAAAACTGACAGAGACGTCCTTTACCTGATGAGCTGGATAAGATTGTTGGCTCATTCTGGATTGACCATGATCGAGGTCATGGCCACATGCATTACGCGGGGAGTGCAGCCGCTTCAGTACAGAGGCCACCCCATGTGGGATTTCAACGGGGAGGATGACGCCACCCGGTGCGGTCGCAAGGGATCAGATTCGGCTGCCACTCTAACGAAGCTCTTATCCACTTTGTATAAGGGAGAAGAAGAGGAATTCATCCGTGTCAACCCACGGGGCGGATTCTCCATGTATAACCCTCCGAGCTGGGTAAGCAAACACTTTCACTTATCTACCCGCTTTTGAAATTCTCATAATTGAGTACTTAGTCTGGCGATGTTAACGCAGGAGCTACGCCAGACGGTGAAGGAGATCAACAGCCCTCCCCCACAGCACGAGGACCCAGAATGGTCCCTCGATCCGGATTCCCAAGAGGACCCAGACTTATGTGTGGAGCTAATTGATGGGGTGTTTCATCAATTGAGTAAGGACAACACCTTAGTGGCCATTACGGCCGATTATCCCAAACTACTTCCAGCCTCAAAGGTAACCGAGACCGAAGTCCCTGTACTTTGAAGGAGATCCATCCATGCCTTATTTTGAATGATATAAACCAATAGTGTTTCGTTTTGCAGGGGAAATCCTTGAGGCGGAGTGCCGGGCCCGCGGTGGGCAGCCAACAAGGGTCACTGCAGCCAGGCAGACCAAAAAGAAGTGTGGACCAGATCGAGACTCCGGTGCAATGGTACGGCGTGCGAATTTAATGCCTATGGTTTATGCCCTCAAGTCATGCTAACGCTCATGCTCTCCTTAGGAAGAAGAGAGCCCGCTGGACTATATCCACCGGCCAGACTTCAAGGCCGGGTCCGGAAGCGGAGGCGGACACGGGGCGCGCGTCGGGCGTTCCTCCGATAGAGGATGCGGACGGGCTATCTGCCACCAATTCAGAGGTGGAGAGTGCCATGAACCACAGGCATCGCCGGACTGTTCTTCAGGACGCATGTTTTTCCCAGAGGCATTGAACGCCTTTAATACGGGAGATGCGTACCTCCGTGCCGCTCAAAATGGTCTAGCCAGAGCCACATAGCAGTATGTAAAAGACATACGGGTGAGTAAATCTGAAGGTTATATATGTCAGTAGCCCCCGAGACTTGAAATAGTTAAGATAACTGGTTTAAGGATCATATGTTATGCAGGGTCTTACAAAGAAGAACACGCAACTGTCTCAGGAGCTGGCAGGGTGCAAGGCCCAACTCGAGGCTGCACTGGCCGCTTCAGCTATTGCCAAGGGGACCCCCTTGGGTAATATATGCTCCGAAAAATAATTCCGTTATAAAGTGCGGCATGTGTGCAATTCTGACGATAACAGTGTAGATGGGGCCGGAGTAAATCCGGACAAGCAACAACTCCTACGCCAACTAAAGGCTGGCGAGAGCATGCTGACAAGGGTGAGGCAATAGACGAACAAACTTCAAGACGCCAATACCCAGCTGGGCGAGGAACTAAAGGATGTTCATATTCAGCAGTCTGCTTCCGTAAAGGAGAATCAGCGACTTCGATGCGGCATTTTTATTAAGTGCTTGAACGAATTCTCGAAAAAAAATCGGCGAGGAAGTCGATTGACATAGCTATGTCTGTAGGTCTGCTGATAGGTCGTCCTGCGGAGGAAATGCCCGGTTCAATGGGGGACCTTCTTCCCGAGCTGTTGCAACTGCACGAACGAGTTTGGCAGGCAATGCAGGGCGTCGTCCAGGCTATGTGGCCATCCCTCTCCGCGCCCGAAGGCCTTGGGGAGCTTGCAAAGAAGCTGGAGGGAGTGCGGCAGCACTTCCGGTTGTGGAAGATATCGGCCTGTCGTCAAGGTGCCAGGGAGGCCTGGGCCATGGTGAAGACTCGGTACACGAGGGCTGATCCGAACCACATGGCCGAAGTCGGCCCTATGGGTCTTAACGGAAAGGAGATCCCTGTCAGTTTAGTATATGGCCAGGTAGAGCTGGCTGCAAAGTATTCTCAACAGGACTGTAAATTAGACTGCATGTTGGATGGTATTGAAGAAGAATATACCGAGTCGGATTGACTCTATAATTTAAAATGACATGAAAAATGCCTTCTAGCCAGATTGTAGATCGTTTGTCATTGCGGACCTTTTCGCTTCGACCTCTGGACCCTATAGTCCGGAGTGTGTCCGAATACCCTCTCGATTATGTAAGAACCGGGGCATGCATGGAGACAAGGCGTAGGGGTCATAATTGCTTTAGCAGACAAGTTCCCAACTAGTTATGTTATATTACATGGTTAGTAAGAAACATCTTCCAGGGAGAATAGTTCCGTTAGGGGTTCCTTTCCCTGGGAGGCATGCCCTAAAGTGCATGTTCGAACTGCTAAAAAGAGCAGAAAAGCATCTGGGAGCAGATAAATAAACAAGAAAAATCATCTTTTAGTTCACCGACCGAATATTCCCTTAAGAATGCTGGCTTTCGGCTTCACCCAGTCTAAGGTACACATCCGGCTGACCCGGCAGTAACAATCGCAGAGGTTCTCCCTTTACCGCCTAGCCGAATGAACGAGATCGTAGGGGTAAGAACAGGAGCCAGGCAACCCAGCTTGGCCAAAACTTAAGTCATATCGATGCATATAATGGTGTATAAAAGGTTCATGCGGAAGTGTCACACATGTTTTGGGCATGAGGCCCGTTTATATAAACTTCTGATAAAGAAGCCCCCAGGTATGATGAGCGCGGGTGGCGCGTCAAGTATGTGCAAACAATGCGCAAGCAAGCCCCTAAGGGCTTGGGAGAAGAGAGAAAAAAAAGGTAGGGAGAAGGAGAGAAATGCCAGACAGCTAATGTGACAAAATAAAAAAGGGCACAGAGGAAGGAGACGAACACGGAGTCCGGCGCTAGGCGTAGAATCTTCGTAGGCGTGCTGCGTTCCATGGGTTCGGCTCGAGTCGGTTGTCCGATGCGTTTCGCAGACGGTACGCTCCACCAGTCAGTACTTGGTCGATTATGAAGGGACCCTCCCATTTGGGCTTTAGTTTGTCCTTTTTCTTGTCCGGCAGGCGTAGGACTAGTTCGCCAACATTATAAGTTTTGGCCCGTACTTCTCTGCTTTGATATCTTCGAGCCTGCTGTTGATAGAATGCGGAACGGGCTTTTGCCACATCGCGCTCCTCCTCCAATGCGTCCAAGCTGTCCTGCCGATCGAGCTTGGCTTCTCTTTCTTCGTACATGCGCACGCAAGGTGAGTCATGAATTATGTCGCAGGGCAGGACTTCCTCTGCGCCGTATACCATAAAAAATGGTGTGAATCCGGTAGTGCGATTCGGCGTGGTCCGCAGCCCCCAGAGTACGGAGTCAAGATCCTACCCAGTGTGTGTTAGATTCCTTGAGGGATCGCACTAGTCTGGGTTTGATGCCGCTCATGATGAGACCGTTGGCTCGCCCGACTTTACCGTTAGTTTGTGGGTGATAGACTAAAGCGTAGTCGAGCTTGATGCCCATGTTTTTGCACCAGAGTTTAACTTTGTCGGCCGTGAAGTTTGTGCCGTTGTCAGTTATGATGCTGTGGGGGACGCCGTAACGGTGTACAACCCCGGATATGAAGTCTATCACCGGTCTGGATTCGGCCATCTTTACAGGCTTGGCCTCTATCCATTTGGTGAATTTGTCCACCATGACCAGTAGATATTTTTTCTTGTGGGTTCCTCCTTTAAGGGGTCCAACCATGTCAAGCCCCCAGACCGCAAAAGGCCAGGTGATGGATACGGTTTGTAGCGAGGTAGGCGGCATGTGGCTTTGATTAGCGAGTAATTGGCAACTGACGCATCGCTGCACTAAGTCCTGAGCATCTGCCCGGGCGGTCGGCCAATAAAATCCGGTACGGAAGGCCTTGCTTACAAGGGCCCGGGCTGCGGCGTGCTGCCCGCCTAGTCTGGCATGAATTTCAGCCAGAAGATTTTGCCCTTCTTCTTCGGAGATACACCTTTGAAGGACTCCGGTTGTGCTCTTCTTATAAAGCTCTCCCTCGTGGACTTTGTAGGCTTTAGATCGCCGCTTTATGCAGTGGGCCTCGTTTTGGTCCTTGGGAAGTTCCTGCCTAGTTAGGTAGGCTAGGAATGGTTTTGTCCACGGGGCAATGACTGCCATTATTGTGTGGGCTGACAGTGTTGTTTCGTTGGCAGAGCCACCAACTGTGTCAGAATGTTCGGTGAGGGGTAGTGTGGTTGTGTCCGAGCTGTTGTTTCCGGACTCTCCCTCCCATGTTACGGATGGCTTGAAAAGCCTCTCTAGGAAGATGTTGGGAGGGACGGCATCGCGTTTTGCGCCGATGCGTGCCAACACGTCTACTTCCTGGTTGTTCTCCCAGGCTATATGGTGAAATTCGAGCCCCTCAAACCGGGCTGACATCTTTAAGACGGCGTTGCGATAAGCTGCCATTTTCGGATATTTGGTGTCAAAGTCTCCATTTACTTGGGATACCGTGAGGTTTGAATCCCCACGGACCTCTAGGCGCTGAATGCCCATGGAGACTGCCATCCGGAGACCATGTAGAAGGGCCTTGTATTCGGCTGTGTTGTTGGAGTCCGTGTACATTATCTGGAGTACGTATTGGACTGTATCTCTTGTAGGGGACGTCAGAATGACGCCAGCCCCCAGGCCAGCCAACATTTTGGAGCCGTCGAAGTGCATGATCCAGTTGGAATATGCGCCGTACTCTTTAGGGAGCTCGGCTTCGGTCCATTCGGCGATGAAGTCAGCCAAAACCTGCGATTTGATAGCTCGCCGTGGCTTGTAAGTTATATCAAACGGGAGGAGCTCAAAGGCCCATTTGGCAATCCGGCCCGTTGCGTCGCAGTTGTTTATAATATCATTAAGAGGTACTTCGGATGCCACTGTTATTGAACACTCTTGGAAATAGTGTCGCAGCTTCCGGGATGCCATGAACACCGCGTATGCTATCTTTTTATAACGCGGGTACCGTGACTTGCATGGGGTTAGGATAGTGGACACGTAGTAAACTGGTTTCTGGAGGGGAAACTGTTGTCCGTCCATTTCTCGTTCGACGACGAGCACCGCGCTTACAACTTGATGGGTTGACGCGATGTATAATAGCATTGGTTCGCTCGTGTTGGGCGCGGCCAGGACCGGATTTGTTGCCAGTATGGCTTTGATTTCTTCAAGTCCGGCCGTGGCGGCATCCGTCGACTCGAAGTGTTCGGTGCGCCACAGGAGGCGATAAAGGGGTGATGCCTTTTCTCCTAAGCGGGAGATAAAGCCGCTTAGAGCCGCCACGCATCCGGTCAATTTTTGTATTTGCTTGAGGTCTTTTGGGATATCCAATTGCGACAGAGCTCGGATCTTGGCTGGGTTTGCCTCAATTCCTCTACCAGATACAATGAAGCCCAAGAGCTTTCCGGCTAGCACGCCGAAAACGCATTTTTCCGGCTTGAGCTTAATGTCATATGCTCGGCGATTGTCGAACGTGAGCCTCAGTTCGTCTACTAGAGTTTTGACATGTTTGGATTTGATGACCACGTCATCTACGTATGCTTCAACTGTTTTGCCGATCTGGTTGGCCAGACATGTCTGAATCATGCGCTGATATGTTGCGCCGGCGTTTTTGAGCCTGAAGGGCATTATGTTGAAGCAGAAAGGGCCGTATGGGGTGATGAATGCCGTTGCTGCTTGGTCTGACTCTGCCATCTTGATTTGGTGGTAGCCAGAGTATGCATCAAGGAAACACAATGAATCGTGTCCTGCAGTGGCATCGATGATTTGATCAATTTGGGGGAGGGGGAAGGGATCCTTTGGGCAGGCTATATTTAGGTCTTTGAAATCGACACATAGGCGCCAGGATTTGTCCTTCTTTGGTACCATCACCAGGTTTGCTAGCCAGTCTGGATGTTTTATATCTCTGATGAATCCGGCTTCCAATAATTTTGCTAGCTCCTCTCCCATGGCTTGTCTCTTGGGTTTGGAGAAACACCGAAGAGTCTGCTTAACGGGCTTGAACCATTTTAGGATGTTCAGGCTGTGCTCAGCCAGCCTGCGTGGGATTCCTGGCATGTCTGAAGGGTGCCAGGCAAAAATGTCCCAATTTTCTCGTAGGAATTCTCTGAGTGCGGCGTCTACATCAGGTTTTAGTTGTGCCCCGATGGAGGCCGTTTTTGTGGTGTCCGTTGGATGGACTTGGAACTTGACTATTTCGTCTGCCGGCTTGAAGGAGGTGGACTTGGACCTTTTGTCGACTATCACGTCGTCCCTGTCCACCATGGAGCGCAACACAGTTAGTTCCTCAGCCGCCAGGGCTTCGGATAATGCCTCGAGGGCCAGTGCGGCTGTCTTGTTTTCAGCATGGAGCGCTGTGTCCGGATCACTAGCTAGAGTGATGATTCCATTGGGTCCGGGCATTTTGAGCTTCATGTACCCATAATGGGGTATAGCTTGAAAAATTGTGAATGCTTCTTGCCCTAACAGAGCATGGTATCCGCTGCTAAACGAGGCCACTTGAAATGTGACCTCCTCGGATCTGTAATTATCTGGCGTGCCGAACACCACGTCCAGTGTGATTTTCCCTGAACAGCATGCTTCCCGGCTGGGGATTATTCCTCTAAAGGTTGTGTTGCTTCGATCAATGCGGCTCCAGTCTATTTCCATTTTTCGCAGTGTTTCCTCATAGATGAGGTTCAATCCGTTGCCGCCGTCCATGAGTACCTTTGTAAGCCGGAAGCCGTCCACTATCGGATTGAGGACCAATGCAGCTAGTGCTCGGGCTGGCCGGAATTTAGGTTCGTCACTGGCATTAAAAGTAATAGCCGTGTCACTCCATGGATTTATTGTTGCTACCTGGTAGACTTCGGCAAGGCTGCAGAGCGTTCGCTTCGTCGCATTGTTCGATGTGAAAGTCTCGAAGACTGTTGACACCGTACTGGCGTTTCTGGGGTGGTGCTCTCCGGATTCTGGAGTTAGAAGCTCCTCGCCACTCCTGGCCACTTGCCGGAGTATCCAACATGCTCTAAGGTTGTGAGTTGGTGCGACTTCCCCTGAACTGTGGATTTTACAGGGTCCATTGAGCCATCCCTCAAGTATGGTCCCATACCCTATAGAGGGTTTTTGTTTTTTGCTGTTTGGCTTAAGTGCCTGGCGATAATGTGCTCTTTTGTTTCGGACAGGGATTGTATTCAGGGCCGGATTGTCACAGAATTTCGTTTCGGTTTTCCGAACGCTTTCTGTCGCACAGTACTTATGTACTATGGATGTCAAGTCGGTGAAGCGTGTAATTTCGCGACGACTTATGGCGTTGAGGATTCCGATGTCCGTGCAGTTCTTACAGAAGAATATAATTGCATCCTTCTCACGGCAGTCCTTTATCCTGTTTATAACCAGGAGGAATCTGGCCCAATAGTGGTGTACTGTTTCTCGGGCTCTTGCCGTATTTGGGATAGATCCCTTGTAGTTGGGTGGGCGGGTGGATTTAAATCCGGAACCTCGCCCGATCTAAGATTCAGGGGCCAAGAAATTTCTGAATCCGGAAGCTTGTTTTCTTGGATGTTATTCAATGAATCAGGCCTGCTGCCTGACTTCAGGTTCAGGGCTTGGGTGACATCCTCCCCTCCGCGGATATCTGGCTTGGAGGGGTCGGGAATCCGGACACATCTGGTCCTTAGGATGGGTGAAGATTCGCCGCATTGTTCTTCCACCACTTCAACGTGGTGGGTGACCTGGGGAGAGTCGATCTCTCTCTGATCGGGTTTAAGCCCCATCTGGCCATAATCTCTAGCGACTCCCAGGGTGGCGATGCGATCCGAGAGCTCGTTTAGGGAAGAGAGCTCCATCGGATCTAACCGCTCGGTGAGTTCCGAGCTGATCTGGAGAATGCTTTCGATGACCCGAGAGGTCATCGCCGGTGCGGCGGCCGAACAGGCGGTTATCAAAAACCTGCCTAGCCGGAGAGTTAGGCTGACAGCCAAAGCTCCTATAGCAACAGCGCCGTCTTTAAAGACGGGGTGCGGCATCCTTCCTGTGGGTGACGACACAGAGGAACTCTCAATGAAAGCACCAATGTCGGTGTCAAAACCGGCGGATCTCGGGTAGGGGGTCCCGAACTGTGCGTCTAGGCGAATGGTAACACGAGACAGGGGACACGATGTTTTTACCTAGGTCCGGGCCCTCTCAGTGGAGGTAAAACCTTACTCCTGCTTGATTAATATTGATGATATGGGTAGTACAAGAGTTGATCTACCATGAGATCAGAGAGGTTAAACCCTAGAATCTAGCCTATGGTATGATTGTTGTTAGTCCTACAGACTAAAACTCTCCGGTTTATATAGACACCGGAGAGGGCTAGGGTTACACAGAGTCGGTTACAATGGGAGGAGATCTTCATATCCTATCTCCAAGCTTGCCTTCCACGCCAAGGGAAGTCCCTATCCGGACACGGGACGAAGTCTTCAATCTTGTATCTTCATAGTCCGGGAGTCCGGCCAAAGGTCATAGTCCGGCCATCCGGACCCCCCCTAATCCAGGACTCCCTCAGTACCACTCAATGACATAATAAATAACCGCAATGCAACAGGCCGAATTGCTAAATGGGCTATTGAGCTCCTTCCATTCGACATAACATACAAACCACAGCGGGCCATTAAGTCGCAAGTACTGGCTAACTTCGTCGCCGAATGGACAGAGGCCGAACTCCCTAATGAGTACGGCGCGTACTCAAATTGGATCATGCATTTTGATGGATCCAAAATGCTAGCCGGATTGGGAGCAGGTGTCGTCCTGACATCCCCCACCGGGGATATGGTGTAGTGCGTCCTCCAAATATTATACACAGACTCCAACAATGCAGCCGAATACGAGGCTCTATTGCATGGTCTTTGGATGGCGGTCTCCATGGGCATTCAATGCCTCAAAGTGCGCTAGGACTCAAACCTCGTAATATCTCTGGTAAATGGAGACTTTGACGCTAAGAACCCGAAGATGGCGGCTTATCGCAATGCCGTCCTCAAAATATCAGCTCGGTTCGAGGGGCTCGAATTCCACCATGTGGTCAGAGAAGATAACCAAGCGGCCGATACCCTCGCCCGCATCGGCGCTAGACGCGACCCCGTCCCACCTAATACCTTCTTAGAAAGGTTGTTCAAGCCGTCCATGGCATGGGAAGGGGAGTCTAACACTATTAGTCCGGCTCCGAACACAACCCCAGATTCTGAACCTTCAGACGTAATCGGAGGCTCTGCCACCGAAATAACATCTTCGGCCCACGAAATAATGGTTGTCATCGCCCCGTGGACCGAGCCCTTCTTGGCCTTCCTCAATAGGCAAGAGCTCCCGAAGGACCAAAATGAGGCATGTTGTATTGTGTGACGCTCTAAAGCCTACAAAGTCCATGAAGGAGAAATCTACAAGAAGAGCCCCACCGGAGTGCTCCAACGATGCATCTCCGAAGAGGAAGGGCGGCATCTCTTAGCCGAAATCCATTCCGGACTAGGCGGGCACCACGCGGCAGCCCGAGCTCTCGTGAGCAAGGCCTTTCGGACAGGATTTTACTGGCCGACAGCACGGGCGGACGCACATGACCTTGTCCAACATTGTGTTGGTTGTCAACTATTTGCCAATCAGAACCATATGCCCCCTACCGCTCTCCAAACGAACTTGGCCCTTCGCGGTCTGGGGGCTGGGTATGGTGGGACCCCTTAAAGGGGGAAGCCATAAGAAAAAATACTTATTGGTCATGGTGGACAAGTTCACCAAATGGATAGAAGCCAAACCTGTTAAAACGGCCGAATCCGGACCGGTGATAGACTTCATATCGGAGGTTGTACACTGCTACGGTGTCCCCCACAGTATCATTACTGACAATGGCTCCAATTTTACAGCTGAAGAGGTAAAAGCCTGGTGCGGCAAAATGGGCATTAAGCTCGACTACGCCTCTGTCTATCACCCCCAAACAAACGGTCAAGTTGAACATGCAAATGATCTTATCATGAGCGGCATCAAACCCAGACTAGTGCGATCCTTGAAGGAATCGGACATGCATTGGGTCGAGGAACTCGACTCCGTACTCTAGGGGCTGCGGACCACGCCGAATCGCACCACCAGATACACACCATTTTTTATGGTGTATGGCGCAGAAGCAGTGCTGCCCTGCGACATAATTCATGACTCACCTCGCGTGCGCATGTATGAAGAGAAGGAAGCCGAGTTAGACCGGCAGGACAACTTAGATGCTTTAGAGGAGGAGCGTGATGTCGCTAAAGCCCATTCCGCATTCTACCAGCAACAGGCTCGAAGGTATCAAAGCAGAGAAGTACAGGCCAAAACTTATAACATTGGCGAACTCGTTCTACGCCTACCTGAGAAGAAGAAGGACAAACTCAAACCCAAGTGGGAGGGTCCCTTCATAATTGATAAAATTCTCACTGGAGGAGCGTACCATCTGCGCAATGCATCTGATAACAGATTCGAGCCAAACCCATGGAACACGGCCAGACTCCGGAGATTCTACGCCTAGCGCTGAACCCAGTGTTCGTCTCCTTCACTCCGCTTCTTCGATTATGTTCCCTTTCCTCCTTTCTCTCCCCTTTTCTTTTTCTTTCTTTTCCTTTTTTACAGCCTTAAAACTATACGGATGCCTTGAGCATTCCGGCTGCACTATGCGTGCACACTATACCTGGGGGCTTCCTATTCAAAAGCTAAATATAACCACTTTTAATGGCTTCTTGCCAGCCACATATGCATTTTTCTTTCCATATGTGACTTTTCTTCACCATTATATGCATCGATATGACTTAAGTTTTGGCCATGCTGGGTTGCCTGGCTCTTGTATTTATGCCCTACGTTCCCGTTAATTCGGCTAGGGCATAATGGGAGCACCTCTGCGATTGGTACTGCCGGTTGAGCCGGATGTGTACCTCAGACTGGGTGAAGCCGAAAGCTAGCGTTCATAAGGGAATATTCGGTCGGTGAATAAAAGATGTCCTCGTTCATAACAACGAAAAAACCCAGAAGTTTTGTTTCCTGCGCTTCTGTTCACAGATCGGACATGCACACCGATGCATGCGTACCTAGAGAAAGGAACCCCTAACGGAACTATTCTGTCCGGAAGATGTTTCTTACTATCCATGTAATATAACATAACTAGTTGGGTACTTGTCTGTTCAAGCACTTATGACCCCTACGCCTGGTTTCCATGCATACCCCGGTTTTTCATAACTGTGCGGGTATTCGGACACACCCCGGACTGTCGGATCCGGGGGCTGAAGTGAAAAGGTCCGCCATGACAAATGATTTTCAATCCGTCTAGGGAGTACATGAGCCCGTTTGAATTACATAATCATATCGACTAGCTATACTCTTCCTCTATACCATCCAACAGGCTGTCTAACTTACAATCCTGCTGGGAATACTTTGCAGTTAACGCTACTTGATCATACACCAAACTAACGGGTATCTCTTGTCCATCTAGCCCAGCCGGTCCAACTTCGGCCATATGGTTAGGGTCAGATTTGGCGTATCGCGTCTTCACCATGGCCCAAGCTTCTCTCGCACCTTGCCGGCAAGCTGACACCTTCCATAATCGGAAGCGCCGCCGTGCTCCTTTGAGCATCTCTACAAGTTTGCTCATACCTCCTGCCAGGGAAGCGGACGGCCACAAAGCCTGGGCAATACCCTACATCACCTGTCGAGCTCGCTCGTGCAGTTGTGAAAGCTCCTGCAGCATATCGCCTGCGGAACCGGGCATCTCCTCTCCAGGGCGTCCCGTCAACATACCTGCAGACATAACTCTGTCAATACGCCTCCTCGCCGAACTATACCACAGTTTGTTCAAGCACTTACTATAAATGCCGCGTCGAAGCCTCCGGTTCTCCTTCACGGAGTCCGCGAGCTGAACCTGAACATCTTTCAATTCGACGCTCAGCTGGAGATTAGCATCTTGCAGCTTATTACTCTCCTGAATAGACTGCGTCAGCACGCGTTCGCCCGCCTTTAGCTGACTTCGCAGATGCAGCTCATCATCCCCCACAGTCCCTGGATTTCCTCCTGGATTGTCTACCGAATACTTCGTCAGATTTATAAACCATGCCGAACACGCAAACTGGTGGAAGGAAATTATTACCAGAAGAAATCTTTTTGGATCCCTCTTGTTCGGCTGCATTAGCCTTCATCTAGGCCTTACACTCCTCCAGCTCTTGAGACAACTGGGTATTCTTCTCTACAAGAACCTATGCGTTTAGTGATCATTAAATCAGTTGTGCCAACTGTTTCAAGTCTCAGGGGCTACCACTACACATACTTATTAAATTCTCTTACCCGTATATCCTTCACATACTGGTCCGTTGCTCTGGCAAGTCCATCTTGAGCAGTGCAGATATAGGCATGTCCGGAATTGAAGGCATTGAACGCCTCTTCGAAAAAATAACCCCGTGGAGTACGACCCATCGACGCCGGTGATTCATGGCGCTCTCCACTTCTGAATTTGTGGCGGAAAGCATATCTGTATCCTCCGCAGGAGGACAGTCTGGCACTGTCCCCACATCGGCCTCCGTCTGTGAATCCGGTCCAGGAATTCGGCTGCTGGAGCGTGGCCGGAAGGATCCCCGGGCATAGTCCTGCGCTTCCCGACAGGACATAATTAAAGCCGTCACGCCTCGACAGATAGACCAAATAGACCACGGGACAAGTTCAATGAATACCTCTGCGCCTGTGTGCCGCTCCTAACCGCCTTCCTTTTAAGCCTACCTTGTCTAGGCACCTCTTGCTGAGAGGACCCCGCGGGTTCCGCATGGCGTCCCGACCGCCGTTTCTATAAAAACATGGCGTGCGATCATAAGGTACGGCAAAGCGAAGGAATCCTTTCGGAAGCTTGACATTACTTACATGCGACACGGGAAGTAGTCCGAGATAATCCGTGATGATGGCCACAAAAGAGCCGTCACTGCTCGCCTGATAGAAAGTCCCGTCGATGAATTCCACAGATATGTCCGGATCTTCTTCAAATCTGGGGTCGAGAGCCCGGCCGGGATCCTTCGGCTGCGGAGGGGGGTTGTTGAACTCTTTCACGGCCCTCCTTAGTTCCTGTTTTGAAACAGCAAGGTAAATAATTGTGGCAAAGAAGGTAAGAACAGACAGAGTTGAGTAAAAGACGACCACTTACCCAGCTTCGGGGGTTGTACATGGAAAATCCATCCCGCAGTTTGATGCGGAGGAACTCCTCTTCTTCTCCCTTGTACAATTCGGATAGTATCCTTGCCAGAGATGTGGCGGAGTCCGGACCTTTGTGACCACAGTGGGAGGCATCATCTTCTCCATTGAAGTGCCACATGGGCTTTCCCCTATATTGAAGTGGATGCACTCCCCTTATTATGCATATTGACATAACTTCGATTATTGTCAATCCTGATTTGCCGAGGGTTTGTATCCGGCTCATCAGATAGAAGACTTCCCTGTTTTCTTCCTCCTAGGGGCTCCGAGGGGGCCAGCTTTGGCGTTTCTTCAGCGGAGTATTGGTAAACTCAGGAAGGCCCGTCCGGACTGGGTCCGAAAGGGGAACGTCATCAACATAAAACCACTCCGAGGGCCAGTCTTCGGACGCCTTCTTGGGAGTACCGGACAAGTATCCGGTCTGGGCGATGCGCCATATTTCGGCCCCGCCGACTTGAAATATAGATCCCTCCTGGTTGCGGGGGACGAGGCAAAATAACCTCTTCCATAGCTCGAAATGAGCTTCGCAGCCCAGGAACAGCTCGCAGAGGGCAACATAGCCCACAATGTGCAGTATGGAGGCGGGGGTAAGACTATGCAACTAGAGACCGTAGAACTCCAGGAGCCCGCGGAGGAATGGGTGGACTGGAAACCCGACGCCTCTTAGCAGATATGGGACAAGGCATACCCGCTCCCCCTGAGATGGGTTAAGGAATCTCTCCGCTTGCTCCCCGCCATTATAGGTGGCTAGTCCGGATCAGATGGGGACCATGTATGCGGGCGGAAGGAACCCTTTGGTCTGCAGCTCTATTAGGCGGCTGTGAGGGATGGAACACTTTTCCCAATCCCCTGGTTTTGAACTGGGGGAGCGGCGAGCGGGGTTGCGGCGACCGGCCATGATGGGATGGCCTCTTTTGGGCGTGCTCTATGGAATGCTTGCTTGGGGAAAGATGGTGTGATTTAGATCTGAGGATCCCCGTCTCCTCAAATATACAGCTCACCTACGAGATTAGGGTGGCAAATGCAAAAATGCCCCGGCCCCTCGTCTTTGATCGACACGTGGAGATGGCCATTATTGAAGCACAGAAAAGGAGGAGTACAACCTTACTAGGAGGCCGGATACTATTCGCTACAACGGGTGCACCGGATTTGGAGAAGAACCCGCCTTGCAATGCCGAAGACAATCTGCACGCTGGACTCATCGTCATTGAAGCCTGGTTCGAGGGCTACTGAGGGAGTCCTGGATAAGGGGGTATCCGGACAGCCGTACTATATACTTTGGCCGGACTGTTGGACTATGAACATACAAGACAAAACACTTTGTCCCGTGTCCGGATGGGACTCTCCTTGGCGTGGAAGGCAAGCTTGGCGATTCGGATGTAGATCTCCTCTTGTGTAAACCAACTCTATGTAACCCTAGCCCCCTCCGATGTCTATATAAACCGGAGGGTTTAGTCCGTAGGACACAACAACAATCATACCATAGGCTAGCTTCTAGGGTTTAGCCTCTCTGATCTCGTGGTAGATCAACTCTTGTAATACTCAGATCAATCAAGCAGGAAGTAGGGTTTTACCTCCATCGAGAGGGCCCGAACCTGGGTAAACATCATGTCCCCAGCCTCTTGTTACCATTAGTCTTAGACGCATAGTTCGGGACCCCCTACCTGAGATCCGTCGGTTTTGACACCGACACCCTCCACCCATTTGGATCATAATCAAGAGGAAGATAACTGTTCTAAGGGGGATTCAGAAGGAGAAGACTACTTCTATTTACCCCCTGAGGTCTTCGCTCTAACTTCGCATGCGGATGTTGGTAATATCATGCATATGGTGCCTTGCATTGCTTACTGTATCATCAAAGATGTCATCTGCTTAGTTTAGACAAGCTTTGTGTCAATGCCATCTGCTTAGTTTCTTTATCGTATATGTGAATCATGCAATGCCATCTTGTTTAGCCAGGCGTCATATATGTGAATTTTGCAATGCCACCCTGGTTAGCCAGTCATCTTATATGTGACTTATATCATGCCATCATCTTTTATTACGTGTTAAATTTGTCAACAATTTTAGTACATTCAATTACTCTTCCTGTGCATCAGCCATTCGGCACAGTCATGGAAAAATCTAGAGTGGAAACAAGTTCCTCAGAGCAGACAATGCTATCTGACGAAGCGCATGTCTTGCTGGTCACGAATAGCTCCTCAGAGGAGGATTCAGAGACAGATGACCAGTCCTATTTCCCCCGCGAGGTGCATGCTCTAACTTGGTAGGGTTATGTTGCTCATATCGTGTGTATGGTATATTGCATTGCTATGTCATTTTCTTAGTTTAGACATGCGTTGTGTGAATGCCACCTGTTTAGTGTCTAATTACCATATATATGAATTACGCAATGCCATCTTGTTGCAAGACATTATATATGTGAATTATGCAATGCTATCTTGTTGCAAGGCATTATATATGTGAATTATGCAATGCCATGTTGTTTAGCCAAGCGTCATATATGTGAATTATATCATGCCGTATTTCTTTTGTATTTATCATTGCATTTGTCGACAATGTTTGTATATTCAACTACTCTTCCTGTGTATCAGCCATTTGAATTGGTGATGGAGAAATCTGGAGTGAAAACAAGGTCTTCAGAGCAGACAATGCTACCTGCTGAAGCAGATATCTTGCTGGTTACAGATAGCTCTTCAGAGGAGGATTCAGAGGCAGATGGCCAGTCCTATTATCCCCCTGAGGTGTATGCTCAAACTTGGCAGGGTTATATTACTCATATCATGCATATGTTGTATTGCAATGCTTAGTTTTTACATCATATACACAATATTGAATGCCATCTCCTTAGTTGACACATCATATATGTGATTGCCCTCTGCTCACTTGCTTAGTATACAAATCATATATTTGAATTATATCATGCCATGATGTTTACATAGACAACATGTATTTGAATTATGGAATGCCAACCCATTTTCTAAAGACATAATATAGTTATCTCATCTCATCCTGTTTACATAGTCATCATATTTTGAATTATGTCATTCTATCCATGAATTATATCATGCCATCATGTTTCCATTGACGGCATGTTTGTGATTTATGGCATGCCAACCACTTTAATAGACACATCGTATAGTTATATCATGCCATCCTATTTACATAGTCATCATATTTTGAAGTATGTCATTCTATCATGTTTAGTTAGCCATCATACATGTGAAATTGTGCCATGCTATCCTATTTAATTCGCCATCATATATGTGAAATTATGTCCTGCTATTCTGTTTGGTTAGACAACATAAATGTGAATTATTTCATGCCCTATTTTCTTCCCTACTATCCATTGCACCTGTCTATCTTACAATGTCTGTAAATTTGATTACTTTTCTTGTTTATCAACCATTTTAATTGGAGGGGGTGATGGCAGTTGTCGGTGTCAAAACCGGCGGATCTGGGGTAGGGGGTCCCGAACTGTGCGTCTAGGCGGATGGTAACAGGAGACAAGGGACACGATGTTTTTTACCCAGGTTCGGGCCCTCTCGATGGAGGTAAAACCCTACTCCTGCTTGATTAATATTGATGATATGGGTAGTACAAGAGTAGATCTACCATGAGATCAAGGAGGCTAAACCCTAGAAGCTAGCCTATGGTATGATTGTATGTTGTGTATGTTGTCCTACGGACTAAAGCCCTCCGGTTTATATAGATACCGGAGAGGGCTAGGGTTACACAGAGTCGGTTACAATAGTAGGACATCTACGTATCTGTATCGCCAAGCTTGCCTTCCACGCCAAGTAAGGTACCTTCCGGACACGAGCCGGAGTCTTCAATCTTGTATCTTCATAGTCTTGGAGTCCGGCGGACATTGATAGTCCGGCTGTCCGAACACCCCCTAGTCCAGGACTCCCTCAGTAGCCCCTGAACCAGTCTTCAATGACGATAAGTCCGGCGTGCATAATGTTCGGCATTGTAAGGCGGGTTCCTCCCTTGAATAATCCAGAGAAGATAATGAACACCAGGATAGTGTCCAGCTCTGCAAAATAAATTCCACATTCCACCGTAGAGAGAATAAAATGTACACTTAGTTCAATCTGCTGACGTATTATGCGGCGTGACATCACACCGCCACCAGGCCTCTGTTTGAATCATTATACCACCTCAGCATTAGCAGAGCGGTTTCCTCGGCACGTCCTATCGAAGCAGAGATCGTGTTCCCCTTATTCCGGGATTCTCATCAATACGTGCGTGGGTAACCCAACCGCGCCATCAACGGTGACGCTTGGGAGATAAGCGAGTTTTACGAGGCCGATGGGGGACACATAGTTTTGTCCGCCTATATATAAGGGATAAGGATTCACCTTCTCACCTACGCCTTCTTCCTCCTTTGCTTATCAATCCCCGCGAATTCAAGCTCCAACGCCCGAACTCGCGCATCTCACCTCGACCTTCTCTGAATATGACTGGAGCGGGAGGCAAATGGTTAGCCTCCACTGTCAAGGAGGAGGACATCACCAAACTGCGCAGCGCCGGATACCTTTCCGGTGATATCGCGCATCGGCTGCCCGACGAGGGGCAGCTCATCCCTACCCCCGGGCCTCATGAGAGGGTCGTCTTCCTTCCCCACTTCCTCCGTGGACTGGGCTTTCCGCTCCATCCATTTGTCCGGGGTCTCATGTTTTACTACGGCTTGGATTTCCACGATCTGGCGCCGAACTTTATCCTCAACATCTCGGCGTTTATCGTCGTGTGCGAGGCCTTTCTCTGCATCCGGCCCCACTTCGGCCTGTGGCTCAAGACCTTTAACGTCAAGCCGAAGGTTGTGAAGGGTACGCAAGCGGAATGCGGAGGTGCTATGTTGGGCAAATTGCCCAACGTCCCTTGGCTAGAAGGGACCTTCGTGGACTCCGTCAAGGGGTGGCAATCGGGGTGGTTCTACATCACCGAGCCGCGCAAATCCACATGGGCGGCGGCCCCCGAGTTTAGATCAGGCATCCCCACGCAGCTCACCTCCTGGAAAGAGAAGGGCTTGCAGTGGGGGAATCCGGTGGAGGTGACGGGACTCCGAACATGTATCAAGAAGATGGTGAGCAATAAGCTCAGGCTCGTCGACGTGGTCCAAGTCATGCTCATCCGGCGGATCCTCCCATGCCAAGAACGGGCATTTAATTTGTGGGAGTTCAGTCCGGAACAGCACCAGGCGCTAAACGGGCTCTTCGATACAACATACGAAGGCGTCTGGAGGGTGCTGTTCAAGGGCGCCGAAGCCCCTACGTCCGCGACCAAAGACCACGGATTCAGCTCGCAGAATCCAACTGACGAGGTAAGTGATTCAACCCCATTACGGGACACTTGTGATAATTAGATTGACTCTAGTGAGGCTTCATTCTGCCTCTTCCTTTGACAGGAATGGATGGAGAAGGCCAAGCTGCTCATCAGCCCGGCTCCCATGCCAGAGGACCCAGCGAACGCCCGTTTAACAAGGCTGCTGGTTCTGGCACCGCACGTGGTGCCGGAGAAGAAGGACAAGGAGGTGGCCGCAGGGACTCGGAAGAGTTCCCGCAATCAGGCGTCTGACGACGACGAGGATCCCTCCTCCGAAGACGAGGAGGAGGAGTACTCTCTCCCAGAGGGGGAGAGAAGAAAAGGAAGGCTTCCCCCATCAGCGGGGCCGAAGGGTCCAAGAGGGGGAGAACTATCCCCCCGGACAGTTCCGCCAACATCAGCGTTGGTGAGGATGAGCGGCCTCCAAGGGCCAGGCGTCCGGCAAGATCGTAAGTATCCGGATCCTTGATGTATAATTTCTTTTATGTCGCGAAGTATCCTTCTAACGCCGCATTCTGTCCGTAGTACGGCCAATGATAATCTCCTCGACTCATCGAGCGGGTCATTGGCCTCGTCGGATGTGAATTCCATCCCGACTGCCTCCACCCCACATGCCAACGAGGACGCCGAGGTGGGATCCCAAAGAGGGACCCATCAGGAGGAGGCTCCGGAGGCGCCGTCAGGCAGCCCCCGGACTTCGTGCCGGACTCCACATCGGAACCCGCAGTGGTTCCAGAGTCTGGCAAGCGGCCCCTTCAAAAGAAGGGCAGGACCATGACGCCGGCGGCCTCCGTCCAACCGGAGGCGCTGGATAACTTGCTGGAAGCGCTTAAAGGCGCTTCCATCGAGGAAGAACACCGCACCATCATGAGTGTGGTGATTGAGAAGGTTCAGCTCGCGAAAAGCGGGCTGACCGAAGCCTGCAGTAGCCTTTTAACAAGCTTTGAGGTAAGAAGTTAAAATTATGTAATATAATACCACATAGACAGTAGCCCCTGATGCTTGGTTCGGTGTTCGGAAAGAAAAGCCGGACTAAGGATCTATAACAAGATATACGCAGGGTTGCCTAAAATATGTCAATATGGGTTTGCAGGCTGCACTGCTGACCTCCGCCGTACTAACGGCGGAGGTTGACGTGCTGAAAAAGAATCTCGAGCGGTCCGAGCAAGAGCTCGGCCATGCAAAGAAGCAGCTCGAGGAAAAAGAAAGTGAGTAACACCTCTTTGAATAAGTACCTTACAGAAAAGGATTTTGGTTGCGAATAAAATTAACAAGGATAATATGTGCATTGCAGGGGCCACTAACGAGGTGGCAACCCTGAAGGATGCTGTGTCCGCGGCCGAACGCAATGCGGCCGCGGAACGGGCTGAGCGAGAAAAGCAAGAGGTGCGGGTGGCGGAAGTTCGGCAAGAGCTCCAGGTTCTCATGGAAAAACATGAGAGTTTGGAGCGTGACTCCAAGACTCGAGAGTCTGAGCTCACCTCGGCTCTCGAAAGTGCCAAGTCCGCCAAGGCCGAGGCCCAGAAGGCCCTTCAGGAGGTTGAGGACATAAAGAAGATAGTGGCGGGTAAGGCGTTTTTCATGCAAAGCAGGCATGTTAATGTGAACTACCGGACACTTACCCGAATTCGGCGCTCTCCAGGGGCATTTGCAGATCTGCTGCATAGTGCGGCTGATGCCGCCGCATTCTATCGTGGCGAGGAGGGGAGCTCGACGGAGAAGGTCTTCTGGTCTCAGTACACTGAGGCCGGCCATCCGGTGCCCCCAAGCGACCAGCTGAAGCAGCTGATCGAACTCCACAAAGGAGCTGAGGAGGCCATGAAGGGCCTCATAGTCCGGCTGTGGCCTGGACAGGCCATGCCTGGTAGCTACTTTGGCATCGTGCGGCGGCTGGTCTATGCATGCCCTAGGCTGGATGTAGTCAAGCACTCCGCCTGTATCGAAGGTGCTCGTCGGGCCCTTGCCTGCATAAAGGTGCAATGGGGCAAATTGGATGCGGAGAAGCTTCTCACGGACCCACCGCCACCGGGCAAGGAGTATCGCACGCCGGAGAAGTATTATAATATTGTCCTGAAGGGAGCCTGCAATATTGCAGATGAGTGCTCCCGAAATGTAATCTTTGGGTGAACTCGTTGTGTATTTATCCTGTGCGCTGAAAACTTCGTTCATATGCGCCATGAGCAACGCTTGTTTAATTTAAAATATTACCTTCTGTGCGGCCGTTTATAAAATCTGAGAGATGGCAAGTCGTTGGCTTCAGCCCCCAAGCCACAAGTGCTGGGGTGTTCAGTGATAAACTTGAGCACTCTTGTTCCCATATTTGGGTCCATCCAGGGAGGCGCTCAACACGACGAACAAGGCAATCGGACTTATAATGCTTGAACACTCTCACTTAGCCATAGAATTCTATAATTTTAAATTTCGGCGAAGCCCCTGGTATTCGGAAGACCGAATCTGGGGCGCTATCCACGCCTTCATCGGACATAATCCGGAACTTCGCTCGAAGCGGCGTGAGTCTTTAAGGACCCGAAAAAACCTCTCGAACAGCGGCCAGTCTCTCGCCTTATCATGCCGGTCAGTTTTAGCTTTCTCCACTGAGGCGTTAACCCGGCTCAACCGGGGCGCAATCGCAGTGGTT
Source organism: Triticum timopheevii (assembly GCA_963921465.1). Classification (NCBI taxonomy): domain Eukaryota; kingdom Viridiplantae; phylum Streptophyta; class Magnoliopsida; order Poales; family Poaceae; genus Triticum; species Triticum timopheevii. The sequence continues at coordinate 382,306,939 of OY997262.1, read as the reverse complement.
CTCCCAGTGCTACCTTAGCCGATGGAACAGAAACGTAAGGAGCCAAACATGGGAGCCGGGCAAACCCAACTATTGACCCAAGACATGATTCGGAGCCGATTCATATAATGCTATAAGTTCGGGGTGCCGCACTTGTGAAAGTGTTCGGACTTTATCACACCATAAAGTGGGGAACATAAGCCCCTGGTGTATTATGCCGTACCAAAAATATACGGGTGCCAGAATGTCATATAATGAACATATATATAAAATGTAATGCAATTGCGATCATAAAGGTGCTGCATTATTAATGAAAGAAAAAGTCTGCTAGTAGGGGGTCCCGAACTGTGCGTCTAGGCGGATGGTAACAGGAGACAAGGGACACGATGTTTTTTACCCAGGTTCGGGCCCTCTCGATGGAGGTAAAACCCTACTCCTGCTTGATTAATATTGATGATATGGGTAGTACAAGAGTAGATCTACCACGAGATCAAGGAGGCTAAACCCTAGAAGCTAGCCTATGGTATGATTGTATGTTGTGTATGTTGTCCTACGGACTAAAGCCCTCCGGTTTATATAGATACCGGAGAGGGCTAGGGTTACACAGAGTCGGTTACAATAGTAGGAGATCTACGTATCCGTATCGCCAAGCTTGCCTTCCACGCCAAGTAAGGTACCTTCCGGACACGAGCCGGAGTCTTCAATCTTGTATCTTCGTAGTCTTGGAGTCCGGCGGACATTGATAGTCCGGCTATCCGAACACCCCCTAGTCCAGGACTCCCTCAGCAGTATCTGTGGGAGTAAAAACATAGTCTTTAGAAAAGATCGTGCTACCTGTTGATGCAGATAGAACCACGGTTGTACTTGCCAAAGAACCAGCCCCACCACACATAACCCAGACTCACACAGATTGTACCCCTACCCAGTTGGACAGAGAACCGGCTACACCCCTTCTAACCCCAACCCCAGCAGATAGTAACCCAGTTCCAGTTGACACGGCACCATCTCCATCACAGAGCACCCAAACATTAGCAATTAGTAAGGCAACTACAGTGCCCAAAGCACGAGGACCACCACTCCGAACCCCAAGTCAATGCTTAAAGCAGAAGAAGAATTATTCTCAGGTCAGGTTCCGTAGCTATGGTTCATACTACTTTGCTCTTGCAACACTGTATTTACTCATACCAACTAATTTAAAATTTGAAGGATGCAATTGAAACTCCAATGGCGCAACAGGTATGTTTTAAACCTGTTTCTTTAACATGTTTGCTGTTGTAACTTGCTCTATGTAGTTATGTTCTTATTCCATGCACATTACAAGTGTTTTTATTGCTATGCAGTTTCCCACACTTATATTCTATCTATGTTGCTTTGTCTTAAATAGATATGATTCAAACTGTATCTATCTTGATTTGGCAACATAAACTAGAATGATATAGACCATACAGTGGCCGCACTACATAGATATAAGTTTGTTTCATGCTTTTATCCTGTCCACCTTACTACTGAGCTGGTTTACCAAAATGAGTTTCATATACTACATTGTACACATGTGATGTGTTTGTTTGTTTCTCTTTTATAACGCGAATAAAATATTGGAGAAGATTACCCCGTTATGCAATGGTAAAGGAAGTAATGTAGATAAGGTTCAAGATAGTGAGACATCCCTGTTGGTCTCCAAGAAAGCTGATAAAAACTATATTGAAGACAATGAGACAACCCCAAAGTCTTGTCTTCATGTAGTGTTCGAGTTACTGGCTACTACTGCTGGCACTAGCTCTTCGAACTCGCTGCCTAAATCAGTTCGGCTTCTTGAGTCTCAACTTCAAGTTGAAAGACATCGATCAGATGTTATGCGACAGGAAGCCGAAGGACTGAGGAAGTCCCTGCAGAATTCAGATGCATACTTTCTGGTGCAACAGCAAGTGTTGGAGGATTTAAGCGCCAAACAAGAGAAAGTTAATAAGCTTGTTAAGCATCTTGCCAGCATTATGGGTACCTAGGATATTATTTCTTGAGCTCCTCTGAAGTGGTTTCAGTTCTGGACTTGTTTTGCTGCGGCATTTATTTGCACTGGTCGCTCTTTGGCAACCAGTGTATATGATATGCTACTTTGTTCCCTATATTTGCACTGGTGGCGAACTTTGATGCCCAGTGGATGTAATATGTGTAATAGCAGTGATAGCCTAGCGTAAGTTGCTTGCTTATTTATTTCCTTATTGTCTTGTTTATTTGTTTGCTTGTAGTCAGTGCAGTTCTTTTTCCGCGGTTTTGCTAATGGTCGCAATAACCTATTTTTTAAAACTAGGCCACAATAACCATGGGCTACATATTTACTGTAGTTACCATGGGCCTCCTATGGGTCGTAGAAACAACGAGCCTTCTAAGGGCCGTAGAAACAATGGGCCTTCTACGGGCCGTAGAAACAATGGGCCTTCTACGGGCCATAGACACAATGGGTCTTCTACGAGCCGTATCATCAATGGGCCTTCTACGGGTCGTATGATCGATTGGCCAAACATGGGCCTATAACAGACCGCATTATGGTCGTAAACGGGCTAGAGTTGGAATGGTCCGTTCATGGGCCGACCATAAAGGGCCATCGTTAATCGGCCGTATTTGATGACGCCATGAAAATGGCCCAACGTATTAACGGGCCACAAACGGGCCGACTGTAACCATGGGTTGAATTTGGCCAACAAGAAGAAATTGATAGTAACGGGCCATAAGTAAACGAATGTTGTAAATGAGCCCAAGAATAAATGAGCCCTGAGAAGGCCGAAAGATAACATGGGCTAGAAATGGCCCAATGGAATAATGGGTTGTTAATGGGTATAAAGTGAAACACTTTTCATTATGGGCCAGTTTCACCACGGGTCGTTAATGGGTATAAAGTGATACACTGTTCATTATGGGCCAGTTTCACCATGGGTCGTTAATGGGTATAAAGTGATACACTGTTCATTACGGGACTGTTTCACCACGGGCCGTTAATGGGCCAAGAGTTACAAAGGGCCTCATATGGGCCGAAAGACGTCATGGGCCATACATGGGTCGGAAGTTAAAACAGGCTGGAATCATATTGGATGGCCCAGATGATGCTACTTGGCCTAATTCGAATAGGTCATAATGGGCCCTGGGTTAACGAGCTATAAATGGGCTATATGCAAACTAGTCGTTAACAGGCTTTCCATGGGCCGGCCTGCCACCTTTTTACCAAGTCAAACGGGCCGTCCTTTTCACAGGAATGGGCCTCTATTGGGCTGTGCCACATGTCGATGTATCATAGGCGCCTTTGGTCGAATGAGTGGATGACATCTGTCCCAACGGTGAGCCGACACGTGTTTCCTCCAGCCAATGATGATTTTACACATGGAAAATCCCCATTGGCCGAGGCTGTTAACGGGTTATCGGATCCAAAAATGGACCCGATAGCTTAACGGCATTCCGTTATGGTGGATGCCACGTGTCGGCCACCCTTGACAAAAGCACTTCTGTGACACGCGATTTATCATCATGGAAGTGGACACTTCCTTGATGATAATTTTGGTAATGTGATGGAACACTTCTACGACAGCACAGGTATGACTATCTTGATTCTGCCATAAAATCGTCATGGATGTACATGCATGACAGAAAACGCAACCTACTGTGACAAACACGTATCATCATGGAAGTGTATTCTTTTTGTAGTGTAGACACGAAGATTTTTGGCATGGTTCCGATAGGTGGTGCTATCGTACATCCACGTTGATGGAGACTTCAACCCACGAAGGGTAAAGGTTGCGCGAGTCCACGTAGGGCTCCACCCACGAAGGGTCCACGAAGAAGCAACCTTGTCTATCCCACCATGGCCATCGCCCACAAAGGACTTGCCTCACTAGGGTAGATCTTCACGAAGTAGGCAAACTCCTTGCCCTTACAAACTCCTTAGTTCAACTCCACAATCTTGACGGAGACTTCCAAGTGACACCTAGCCAATCTAGTAGACACCACTCTCCAAAAGGTAATAGATGGTGTGTTGATGATGAACTCCTTGCTCTTGTGCTTCAAATGATAGTCTCCCCAACACTCAACTCTCTCTCACAGATTTGGCTATGGTGGAAAGATGATTTGAGTGGAAAGCAACTTGGGGAAGGCTAGAGATCAATATTCTTGTGGTTGGATTGGAATGTCTTGGTCTCAACACATGAGTAGGTGGTTCTCTCTCAGAAAATGAGTAGTGGAAGTGTAGGCATGTCCTGATGGCTCTCTCACTTATGGAGAAGGGGGTGGAGGGGTATATATAGCCTCCACACAAAATCTAACCGTTACACACAAATTCCCAAACTTGGTCAGACCGACTTGGTTCAAAATGTGAATGCTAGGCATTTCGGTGGGATCGACAACATCAACTCGGTGAGACCGATGCGCTAGGGTTAGGGCAAAACCTCATCTCGGTGAGACCTATCACATGAACTCGATGAGACCGATTTCAGTAATAAGCAAACAGAGACTTGGTCAACCAACTCGGTGGGTCCAATCGCTCATCTCGGTTAGACCGAAACGTTACGAAAAGGAAACAAAGTGTTTGCAATGCCAACTCGATGGGGCTGATCGCTCACTTCGGTTAGACCAAAACGTTACGAAGGGAAACAGAGAGTTTGCATTCCCATCTCGGTGAGACCGAGATGCCTATCAGTGAGACCGAACTGATTAGGGTTTGTGGATATGGCTATGTCAAGTGAACTCAGTGGCGCCAGATAGATCAAATCGGTGGGGCCAAGTTTGACTTTAGGTTTACGACATATGTGGAAATGAGAAAGTGGTTGAGGGATTTTGGATCATATCACTAAGCATTTTGAGCAAGCAAGCCATTAAGCAACACCTCATCCCCTTTTAATACTATTGGCTTTCCTATAGGCTCAATGTGATCTTGGATCACTAAAATGAAAATGTAGAGTCTTGAGCTTTTGCCAACATGTGTCCTCAGCATTTTGAGGGGTCCACATCTCTTGTCCATGCCATACCAATCATTGAACTTTCTGAAACATTGATCTTGAAAGAGTGTTAGTTCAATGAGCTATATGTTGTTATGAATTACCAAAACCACCCGGGGATTAGTTCCACTTTCAGTTGTTAAGTTTCAAGAGAATGCATTGCTTGAACCATAACATGTGAATTGATTGCTACTTTATCATGATGATTTTTATGAGAAAGAGTTGTTGTTGCGATGCTAGCAAAATAGATTGAAATTATCATTGATCAAACTTATGCACTATGCTAGCATTCACACTTCATAAATTATTTCTTTTATCATTTACTCGAGGACGAGCAGGAACTAAGCTTAGGGATGCTGATACGTCTCCAATGTATCTATAATTTATGAAGTATTCATGCCATGTTTACAACAATTCTATATGGTTTTGGTATGATATGAATGGAACTAACCCAGACTGACATTGTTTTCAGCAGAACGGCCGTGGTGTTGTTTTTTGTGCAGAAATAAAAGTTCTCGGATTTGGACGAAACTTTTTGGAGAATTATTTTGGAACAAAATAAAAATACTGGAGCAAAGACCCACTGGAGGGGGGCCTGCTGATACGTCTCCAACGTCTCTATAATTTTTTATTGTTCCATGCTATTATATTAGCCGTTTTGGATGTTTATGGGCTTTACTTTACACATTTATATCATTTTTGGGACTAACCTACTAACCGGAGGCCTAGCCCGTATTGCTGTTTTTTTTTGCCTATTTCAGTGCTTTGAAGAGAAGGAATATCAAACGGAGTCCAAACGGAATGAAACCTTCGGGAGCGTGATTTTTGGAACAAACGTGATCTAGAGGACTTGGAGTGCAGGTCAAGAAGTAGCCGAGGCGGCCACGAGGGTGGAGGGCGCGCGCCCCCCTCCTGGGTCTGCCCCCCTATCTCGTGGGCCCCTCGGGCGTCCGCCGGCCTACTTCTTCCTCCTATATATACCCACGTACCCCGAGAACATCAAAGGCGACCACGAAAAACTATTTCCACCACCGTAACCTTCTGTATCCGCGAGATCCAATCTTGGAGCCTTCATTGACGCTCTGCCGGAGGGGGAATCGACCCTGGAGGTCTTCTACATCAACACCATAACCCCTTTGATGAGTTGTGAGTGGTTTACCACAGACCTTCGGGTCCATGGTTATTAGCTAGATGGCTTCTTCTCTCTTTTTGGATCTCAATACCATGTTCTCCTTGATCTTCTTGGAGATCTATTCGATGTAACTCTTTTTGTGGTGTGTTTGTGGAGATCCGATGAATTGTGGGTTTATGATCAAGTTTATCTATGAGAAATATTTGAATCTCCTCTAAATTCTTTTATGTTTGATTAAGTTATCTTTGCAAGTCTCTTCGAATTATCAGTTTGGTTTGGCCTACTAGATTGACCTTTTTTGCAATAGGAGAAGTGCTTAGCTTTGGGTTCAATCTTGCAGTATCCTTTCCCAGTGACAGCAGGGGCAGCAAGGCACATATTGTATTGTTTCCATCGAGGATAAAAAGATGGGGTTTATATCATATTGCATGACTTTATCCCTCTACATCATGTCATCTTTCTTAATGCGTTACTCTATTCTTTATGAACTTAATACTCTAGATGCATGCTGGATAGCGGTCAATGTGTGGAGTAATAGTAGTAGATGCAGGCAGAAGTCAGTCTACTTTTCATGGACGTGATGCCTATATACATGATCATGCCTAGATAATCTCATAATTATTCGCCTTTCTATCAATTGCTCGACAGTAATTTGTTCACCCACCGTAATACTTATGCTATCTTGAGAGAAGCCACTAGTGAAACCTATGGCCCCCGGGTCTATCTTTTATCATATAAGCTTTCAATTTACTTTTATTTGCATCTTTACTTTTCCAATCTATATTATAAAATACCAAAAATATATTTATCTTATCATACTATCTCTATCAGATCTCACTTTCACAAGTGCCCGTGAAGGGATTGACAACCCCTTTATTGTGTTGGTTGCGAGTTCTTTGCTTGTTTGTGTAGGTGCATGGGACTTTTGAGGAGCCTCCTACTGGATTGATACCTTTGTTCTCAAAAACTGAGGGAAATACTTACGCTATTATTGCTGCATCACCCTTTCCTCTTCAAGGAAAACCAACGCAAGCTCAAGATGTAGCAAGAAGGATTTCTGGCGCCGTTGCCGGGGAGGTCTTCGCTCAAGTCAAGACATACCAAGTACCATCACAAACTCATCTCCCTCGCATTTACATTATTTGCCATTTGCCTCTTGTTTTCCTCTCCCCCACTTCACCCTTGCCATTTTATTCGCCCTCTCTTTCCCAATCTCCTCTCTCTTTTTCTCTTGCCTTTTTCTGTTTGCTTGTGTGTTGGATTACTTGTCGCGATGGCGCAAGATAATACCAAATTGTGTGATTTCTCTAATACCAATAATAATGATTTCCTTAGTACTCCGATTGCTCTTCTTAATGATGTTGAGTCTTGTGAAATCAATACTGCTTTGCTGAATCTTGTTATGAAAGATCAATTCGCCGGCCTTCCTAGTGAAGATGCCGCTACCCATCTAAACAATTTTGTTGATTTGTGTGAGATGCAAAATACGAAAGATACGGATAATGATATTGTTAAACTGAAGTTATTTCCGTTTTCACTTAGAGATCGTGCTAAAGTTTGGTTTTTGTCTTTGCCTAAGAATAGTGTTGATTCATGGAACAAGTGCAAAGATGCTTTTATCTCTAAGTATTTTCCTCCCGCTAAGATCATCACTCTTAGGAACGATATTATGAATTTTAAACAACTTGATCATGAGCATGTTGCCCAATCTCGGGAAAGAATGAAATTGATGATTCGCAATTGCCCGACTCATGGTTTGAATTTATGGATGATCATACAAAAATTTATGCCGGATTGAACTTTGCTTCTAGAAATCTTTTAGATTCGGCCACGGGAGGCACGTTTATGGAAATCACCTTAGGAGAAGCTACTAAACTCCTTGATAGCATTATGGCTAATTATTCTCAATGGCACACCGAAAGATCTACTAGTAAAAAAGTGCATGCTATAGAAGAAATGTTTTGAGTGGAAAGATGGATGAACTTATGAAATTGTTTTCTACTAAGAGTGCTCCTATTGATCCCAATGATATGCCTTTGTCTACTTTGATTGGGAATAATAATGAATCTATGGATGTGAACTTTGTTGGTAGGAATAGTTTCGAAAACAATGCTTATAGAGGAAACTTTAATCTTAGACCGTTCCCTAGTAATTCCTCTAATAATTATGGAAATTCCTACAATAATTATTATGGTAATTTTAATAAGATGCCCTCTGATTTTGAAAATAGTGTGAAAGAATTTGTGATCTCTCAAAAGAATTTTAATGCCTTGCTTAAAGAAAAATTGCTCAAAGTTGATGATTTGGCTAGGAACGTTGATAGACTCTCGCTTGATGTTGATTCTTTGAAACTTATATCTACTCCTCCCAAGCATGATATCAATGAGTCTCTCAAAGCTATGAGAATTTTCATTGATGAGTGCAAGGAAAGAACCGCTAGATTGCGTGCTAAGAAAGATTGCTTTATAAAGGCGTGTTCTTCTAGTTTCTATGAAAGTAATGATGAAGATCTTAAAGTTATTGATGTGTCCCCTATTAGATCTTTGTTTTGCAATATGAATCTTAATAATGATGGGACTAGAGATGAGTCAACTTTAGTTAAAAGGCGTCCCAATGATTCGGAGTTTTTAGATCTTGATTCTAAATTTTGTAAAAGTGGGATTGGAGAGGTCAAGACTTTAAATAGCATTGAACCCACTATATTGGATTTTAAGGAATTTAATTATGATAATTGTTCTTTAGAAGGTTGTATTTCCTTGTTGCAATCCGTTGTGAATTCTCCTCATGCTTATAGTCAAAATAAAGCTTTTACCAAATATATTGTTGATGCCTTGATGCAATCTTTTGATGAAAAACTTAATTTGGAAGTTTCTATACCTAGAAAACTTAATGATGAGTGGGAACCTACTATAAAGATTAAAATTAAAGATCATGAGTGTTATGCTTTATGTGATTTTGGGTGCTAGTGTTTCCACGATTCTGGAAACTTTATGTGATATTCTAGGTTTCCATGATCTTGATGATTGCTCTTTAAATTTGCACCTTGCGGATTCCACCATTGAAAAGCCAATGGGAAGGATCAATGATGTTCTCATTGTTGCAAATAGAAATTTGGTGCCCGTAGATTTTATCGTTCTTGATATAGATTGCAATATTTCTTGCCCTATTATTCTTGGTAGACCTTTCCTTAGAACGATTGGTGTGATTATTGATATGAAGGAATGGAATATTAGATTCCAATTTCCATTAAGGAAACTCATGGAGAACTTACCAAGAAATAAAGTTAAATTACCTTATGAATCTATCATGCGAGCTACTTATGAATTAAGTGCCAAAGATGGCACTACTTAAATCTATCCTCGCTTTTATGCCTAGCTAGGGGCGTCAAACGATAGCGCTAGTTGGGAGGCAACCCAATTTTATTTATGTTTTTTGTTTTTGTTTCTGTTTAGTAATAAGTTTTGCATCTACATTCTGTTTAGATGTGCTTTTATGTTTTAATTAATGTTTGTGCCAAGTAGAACCTATAGAATAACCTATGGGGATAGTTAATTTGATTCTGCTGAAAAAACAGAAACTTTGCACGCACGAAAATAATTTTGTTAATTCACAGAAACGTGCTTTTGCGTTGATTCTTTTTTCGGTAGATAAATAGACAAATTTCTCAGGACCTACTATTTTGGTAGGATTTTTAGAGTTCCAGAAGTATTCGGGGGTTACAGATTGCTACAGACTGTTCTATTTTTGACAGATTCTGTTTTTTATGTGTTGTTTGCTTATTTTGATGCATCTATGGCTAGTATTAAGTGGTATGAACTATAGAGAACTTGGAATACAGTAGTTTTAACACCAATATAAATAAATAATAAGTTCATTACAGTACCTAATGTGGTGGTTTTTCTTTCTTTCACTAACGGAGCTTATGAGATTTCCAGTTGAGTTTTGTGTTGTGAAGTTATTAAGTTTTGGGTAAAGATTTGATGGACTATGGAATAAGGAGTGGCAAAAGCCTAAGCTTGGGGATGCCCATGGCACCCCAAGATATTCAATAATAGCCAAAAGCCTAAGCTTGGGGATGCCCCCGGAAGGCATCCCCTCTTTCGTCTTCGTTCATTGGTAACTTTACTTGGAGCTTTATTTTTATTCGCCACATGATATGTGTTTTGCTTGGAGCGTCTTGTATGATATTAGTATTTGCCTTTTAGTTTTCCACAATCATCCTTTCTGTACACACCTTTTGGGAGAAGCTCACTTGATTGAAATTTATTAGAATACTCTATGTGTTCACTTATATCTTTTGAGCTAGATAATTTTTGCTCTAGTGCTTCACTTATATCTTTTAGAGCACGGCGGTGGCTTAAGTTTGTAGAAATTGTTAGTCTCTCATGATTCACTTATATTATTTTTAGAGTCTCTTAGAACAGCATGGTATTTTCTATGGTTATAAAATTGGTCCTAGAATGGTAGGCATCCAAGTTGGGTATAATAAAAACTATCATAGGAAGTGAATTGGATGCTATGATCAATTTGATACTTGATAATTGTTTTGAGATATGGAGGTAGTGATATTAAAGTCATGCTAGTTGGTTGATTATGAATTTAAAGAATACTTGTGTTGAAGTTAGCAAGTCCCGTAGCATGCACGTATGGTTAAAGTTGTGTAACAAATTTGAAACATGAGGTGTTCTTAGATTGTGCATCCTTATGAGTGGCGGTCGGGGACGAGCGATGGTCTTTTCCTACCAATCTATCCCCCTAGGAGCATGCACGTAGTGCTTGGTTTTTTATGACTTGTAGATTTTAGCAATAAGTATATGAGTTCTTTTGACTAATGTTGAGTCCATGGATTATACGCATTCCTACTGAGGGAGTCTTGGATTAGGGGGTGTTCGGATAGCCGGACTACCATCATCGGCCGGACTATCATCGGCCGGACTATCATCATCGACCGGACTCCAAGACTATGAAGATACAAGATTGAAGACTTCGTCCCGTGTCCGGATGGGACTTTCCTTGGCGTGGAAGGCAAGCTTGGCGATACGGATATGTAGGTCTCCTACCATTGTAACCGACTCTGTGTAACCCTAGCCCTCTCCGGTGTCTATATAAACCGGATGGCTTTAGTCCATAGGACATAACAACAACCCTTACAATCATACCATAGGCTAGCTTCTAGGGTTTAGCCTCCTTGATCTCGTGGTAGATCCACTCTTGTAAACATCCACAATATCAATATCAATCAAGCAGGACATAGGGTTCTACCTCCATCAAGAGGGCCCGAACCTAGGTAAAACATCGTGTCCCTTGTCTCCTGTTACCATCCGCCTAGACGCACAGTTCGGGACCCCCTACCCGAGATCCGCCGGTTTTGACACCGACATTGGTGCTTTCATTGAGAGTTCCTCTGTGTCGTCACCGATAGGCTTGATGGCCTCTTCAATCAACAACGACGCAGTCCTGGGTGAGACTTTTCTCCCTGGACAGATCTTCGTATTCGGCGGCTTCGCACTGCGGGCCAACTCGCTTGGCCATCTGGAGCAGATCGAAAGCTACGCCCCTGGCCGTCAGGTCAGGTTTGGAAGCCTAAATTTCACGGCCGATATCCGCGGGGACTTGATCCTCGATGGATCCAAGCCGCATCCAAGTGCGTCGCACTGTCACGATGGGCACGACCTAACTCTGCCGCCGGATAGCGCCTTGGAGGCCGCACACGAATCCGCTCCGACCTATAGTCCGGGGCCGATCGCACAGATCGAGGACAGGTGGCTGGACACCGCCTCGGGAGCTGCAACTTCTACGGCGATGGAGCCGAACACTGACCTTATCCCGCATAAAGCTCATGACTCCGAGGCGCCGGACTCCCTGCCGGACTCCGAACCTCCTGCGCCCCTGCCAGTCGAATCCGGTAGGGCGCCGATCATGGAATTCACCACTGCGGACATCTTTCAGCACTCACCCTTCGGCGACATCTTAAATTCGCTGAAGCATCTCTCGCTATCCGGAGAGCCCTGGCCGGACTACGGCCAGGATGGTTGGGACGTGGACGACGAAGAAATTCATAGCCCACCCACCACCCACTTCGTAGCCACTATCGACGATCTAACCGACGTACTCGACTACGACTCCGAAGACATCGACGGTATGGACGATGATGCCGGAGACTATCAAGAACCAGCGCCTACAGGACACTGGAAAACCACCTCATCATACGACATATACATGGTGGACACCCCAAAAGATGGGGACGGTGAAGAAGCAGCGGAGGCCGATTCCTTAAAGAAACAGCCCAAGCGCCGACCTCAGCGGCGCCGCTTTAAATCCCGCCACAGCAAGAATGGAGATTCCGGCACAGGAGATAATAACACTCCAGAAAGTGCCGAAGATAACCCCCTCCAGCAAGATTCAGCGCAGGAGGAGGCAGAAGCAAGCCCTCACGAGAGGGCGGCAGACTAAGAGGTCGAGGATGATAATTACATACCTCCCTCCGGAGACGAGGCAAGCCTCGACGACGACGAATTCGTCGTGCCTGAGGATCCCATCAAACAAGAGCGTTTCAGACGCAGGCTAATGGCCACAGCAAATAGTCTAAAGAAAAAGCAGCAACAGCTTCAAGCTGATCAAGACCTGCTGGCCGACAGATGGACCGAGGTCCTCGCGGCCGAAGAGTATGAACTCGAACGCCCCTCCAAAAGCTACCCAAAACACAAGTTGCTCCCCCGACTAGAGGAGGAAGCATACAAACCGGCATCACCAGCGCACAATACGGCAGACCGACCACCTCGTGGCCGCGACAGAGAGGCATGTAAGCCCTCCACCAAAACCATACCCCGGCACCGCTCAAAAAGCGTGAAGCCACGGGGGAATGCGCCGGACTTGCGGGACATATTGGAAGACAAGGCAAGACAATCCAGATCTATCTATGGATCACGTGGGCGCCCCAAGACCCACGACGAATACCGTCGCGCCGGATACAACTACTCCGGCCGGGCCGAACACAGCAGACAACGCTCTCTTGAGCTACGTCGCGATATTGCTCAATACAGAGGTGCCGCACACCCACTATGCTTCACTGACGAAGTAATGGATCATCAAATCCCTGAAGGGTTTAAACCCGTTAACATCGAATCCTACGATGGCACAATAGACCCCGCGGTTTGGATTGAGGATTATCTCCTTCATATACATATGGCCCGCGGCGACGATCTTCACGCCATCAAATATCTCCCGCTCAAGCTTAAAGGACCAGCTCGGCATTGGCTTAACAGCCTGCCCGCAGAGTCAATTGGATGCTGGGAAGACCTGGAAGCCGCATTCCTCGACAACTTCCAGGGCACGTATGTGCGACCACCGGACGCAGATGACCTAAGCCACATAATCCAGCAGCCAGATGAATCGGCCACGCAATTCTGGACACGGTTCTTAACAAAGAAAAATCAAATCGTTGACTGTCCGGATGTACAGGCCCTCGCGGCCTTCAAACATAACATCCGCGACGAGTGGCTGGCCCGGCACCTAGGACAGGAAAAGCCGAAATCCATGGCAGCCCTCACATCACTCATGACCCGCTTCTGTGCGGGATTGGATAGCTGGCTAGCTCACAGCAACAACCTGAGAAAAAATGCTGGCAGTCCGGATACCAAGGACCGCAATGGCAGGTCGCGTCGAAACAAAAACAAGTGCCGCATTAACAGCGACAGCAATGAGGATACGGCAGTCAACGCCAGATTCCGAGGCTCCAAACCCGGTCAACGGAAGAAGCCATTTAAAAGAACTACTCTGGGCCCGTCCAATTTGGACCGAATACTCGACCGCTCTTGTCAAATACATGGAACTCCCGAAAGGCCAGCTAATCGCACCAACAGAGATTGTTGGGTATTCAAGTAGTTAGGAAAATTAATTGCCAAAAACAATGACAAGGGGCTACACATCGATGACGAGGAAGAGACCCGGCCGCTGAACAACAGAGGACAGAAGGGATTCCCCCCTCAAGTTCGGACGGTAAATATGATATACGCAACGCATATACCCAAGAGGGAGCGGAAGCGTGCACTAAGGGACGTATACGCGATGGAGCCAGTCGCCCCAAAATTCAACCCATGGTCCTCTTGCCCGATCACTTTCGATCGAAGAGACCATCCGACCAGTATCCGCCATGGCGGATTCGCCGCATTGGTTTTAGACCAAATCGTTGATGGTTTTCACCTCACGAGAGTCCTGATGGACGGCGGCAGTAGCCTAAACCTGCTTTATCAGGATACAGTGCGCAAGATGGGCATAGACCCTTCAAGGATTAAACCTACAAAGATGACCTTCAAAGGCGTCATACCAGGTGTTGAGGCCAATTGTACGGGCTCAGTCACACTGGAAGTGGTCTTCGGATCCCCGGATAATTTCCAAAGCGAGGAGTTAATCTTTGATATAGTCCCGTTCCGCAGTGGCTATCACGCTCTGCTTGGACGAACCGCGTTCGCAAAATTCAACGTGGTGCCGCATTATGCATACCTTAAGCTCAAGATGCCAGGCCCTCGTGGAGTCATCACGGTCAATGGAAACACGGAACGCTCCCTCCGAACGGAGGAACATACAGCAGCTCTCGCGGCAGAAGTACAGAGCAGCCTTTTAAGGCAATTCTCGAGTCCGGCCGTTAAATGACCGGACACAGCCAAACGCGCCCGGAGCAACATCAACCAAGACCACCTGGCATGTTCCGAGCACGCGTAGCAGTGCGGCCTCAACCCCAGCCCTCGCACAATTGCAAGACAAACTCTCCGCGTACATAATTACGCCCTGGAGATACCATGGGCATAGGGGGAGAGGCACAACCACAACAGACCCAGAGTGCGGTTCGACCACACTAGGGGCTCCCAAGTGTGTCGCTCTTTTTACCTTTTATTTTTCTCTTTTTTTATATATATACAGGACTTTGTCCGGCGGCGCACCTGCCGAACTCATGATGCAACAGCCAGGGAGGGACAAAGGCTGCAACGAACACTCAGGTGGTCTCCATTACGAGCATTAAATTTGTTAAACACACCATTCCGCGGCCTACCCCTGGAGGGAGACGCCTTTAATTCGTCCAATCCCTTGCTTTCCGCACTATTTGTATCATTACGCACTCGTAGCAGACCTTCTTGAATAAAATGCAGCACTTTTGTGCCCATAATTACATTACTTTATATATATGTTCATTTACGACATGTTGCATCCGTATATTTTGGTACGGCCAAATACACCAGGGGCTTATGTTCCCCGCATTATGGTGTGATAAAGTCCGAACACTTTCACAAGTACGGCACCCCGAACTTATAGCATTATATGAATCGGCTCCGAATCATGTCTTGGGTCAATAGTTGGGTTTGCCCGGCTCCCATGTTTGGCACCTTACGTTTCGTTCTATCGGCTAAGGTAGCACTGGAAGAACCACTGCGATTGCGCCCCGGTTGAGCCGGGTTAACACCTCAGTGGAGAAAGCTAAAACTGACTATCATGATAAGGCGAGAGACTGGTCGCTGTTTGAGAGGTTTTTTCGGGTCCTTAAAGACCTACGCCGCTTCGAGCGAAGTTCCGGATAATATCCGACGAAGGCGTGGATAGCGCCCCGAATTCGGTCTTCCGAATACTAGGGGCTTCGCCGAAATTTAAAATTATAGAATTCTATGGCTAAGTGAGAGTGTTCAAGCACTATAAGTCCGGTTGCCTTGTTCGTTGTGTTGAGCGCCTCCCTAGATGGACCCAACAATGGGAACAAGAGTGCTCAAGTTTATCCCGAACACCCCAGCACTCGCGGCATGGGGGCTGAAGCCGACGACTTGCCATCTCTCGGATTTAATAAACGGCCGCACAGAAGGTAATATTTTAAATTAAACAAGCGTTGCTTAGCGCATATGAACAAAGTTTTCAGCGCACAGGATAATACATAGCGAGTTTACTCAATAATTACATCTCGGGGGCACTCATCCGCAATCTTGTGGGCACCCTTCCGGACAGTCCTATAGTACATCTCGGGCGTACGGTATTCCTTGCCCGCTGGTGGCGCGTGAGTGATTAGCTTCTCCGCATCCAGCTTGCCCCAATGCACCTTTGCGCGGGCAAGGGCCCGACGAGCACCTTCAATACAGGCGGAGCGCTTGATGACCTCCACCCAGGGGCATGCATCCACCAGCTGCCGCACGAGGCCGAAGTAGCTCCCAGGCATGGCCTCTCCAGGCCACAGCCGGACTATGAGGCCCTTCATGGCCTCCTCAGCTACCTTGTGGAGTTCGACCAGCTGCTTCAGCTGGTCGCTAGGGGGCACCGGATGGCCGGCCTCAGCATACTGAGACCAGAAGACCTTCTCCGTTGAGCTTCCCTCCTCACCACGGTAGAATGCGGCGGCATCGGATACACTACGAGGCAAATCTGCAAACGCCCCTGGAGAGCTCCGAATTCGGGTAAGTGTTAGGTAGTTTACATTAACATGCTTGCTTTGCATGAAAAATGCCTTGCCCGCCGCTATTTTCTTCACATCTCTCACCTCCTGAAGGGCCTTATGGGCCTCGGCCTTGGCGGCTTTGGCACTTTCGAGAGCCGAGGCAAGCTCGGACTCTCGAGTCTTTGAGTCGCGCTCCAAACTCTCATGCTTTTCCATGAGAGCCTGGAGCTCTTGCCGAACCGCCGCCACCTGCGCCTCCTACTTTTCTCGCTCTGTCCGTTCCGCGGCCGCATTGCGTTCGGCCGCGGACACGGCCTCCTTCAGGGTTGTCGCCTCGTTCGTGGCCCCTGCAGTACCCATGTTATCCTTGTTATTCTTTTATTGCAACCTAAATCCTTTTCTGTAAGGTAACTATTCAAAGTGGTGTTACTCACCTTCTTTGTCCTGGAGCTGCTTCTTGGTGCGGCCGAGCTCTTGCTCAGACCGCTCGAGCTCCTGCTTCAAAACACCGACCTTCGCAGTCAGTGCGGCAGAGGTCATCAGCGCAGCCTGCAACCCATATTGACATAATTTTTAGCAACCCTGCGTATATCGTTTTTTTTCAGATCCTTAGTCCGGCTTTTCTTTCCGAACACCGAACCGAGCATCAGGGGCTACTGTCTATGCGGTATTACATTGCATATTTTTAACTTCTTACCTCAAAGCCTGATAGAAGGCTACTGCAGGCTTCGGTCAGCCCGCTCTTGGCGAGCTGTACCTTCTGAATCACCGCACTCATAATAGTGCGGTGTTCTTCCTCGACGGAAGCGCTCTGGAGCGCCTCCAACAAATTGTCCGGCGCCTCCGGTTGGACGGAAGCCGCCGGCGTCACGGTCTTGCCCTTCTTGCGAAGGGGCCACCGGCCGGACTCCGGAACCACTGCGGGTTCCGACGTGGAGTCCGGCGCAAAGTCCGGGAGGCCACCTTGTGGCGCCTCCGGAGCCTCCCCCTGATGGGTCCCTTCTTGGGACCCCACCTCGGCGTCCTTAGTGGCGCGAGGGGTGGAGGCCGTCGGGATGGAATCCACATCCGACGGAGCCAACGACCCGCTCGATGAAGCGGGGAGATCATCATCGCCGGACTGCAGGCAGTATGCGGCATTAGAAGGACGCTATGTGACATAAAAAGAAATTATAAATCATTCAGGAATTCGGATACTTACGATCTCGCCGGAGGCCTGGCCCTTGAAAGCCATTCTTCCTCGCCAACGTTGATGTTGGCGGAGCTGTCCGGGGGAATAGTCCTTCCCCTCTTGGACCCTTCGGCCTCCCCTGTTGGGGAAGCCTTCCTCTTCCTCTCTCCCTCCTCTGGGAGAGAGTCCTCTTTCTCCTCCTCGTTTTCGGGGGAGGAGTCCACCTCGGAGTCGTCGGACACCTGAAAACAGGAACTCTTTCGAGTACCCGTGGCCTCCTTCTTGGCCTTCTTCTCCGGCATCACGTGCGGTGCCAGTACCAGCAGCCTCGCTAGACGGGCGTCTACTGGGTTTTCTGGCATGGGAGCCGGGCAGTCGATCTGCTCCGCCTTCTTCATCCAGTCCTGTCAAAGGAAAAGGGGAAATTAAAACCTGCATAGAATCAAACTATGAAAAGCAAGTGTCCCGTAAAGGGGTAGAATCACTTACCTCGTCAGCTTGGCGCTGCAAGCGAAATCCGTGATCTTCAGTCGCGGATGCGGGGGCTTCAGCGCCCTTAAACAGCACCCTCCAGGCGCCTTCGTACGTCGTGTCGAAGAGCCCGCTCAACGCTTGGTGCTATTCCAGATAGAACTCCCACAGATTGAATGCCCGCTCTTGGCATGGGAGAATCCTGCAGACGAGCATGACTTGGACCACGTTAACCAGCCTGAGCTTCTTCACCAGCTTCTGGATACAGGCTTGGAGTCCCGTCACCTCCTCCGAACTACCCCATAGCAAGCCCTTCTTTTTCGAGGAGGTGAGCTGCATAGGGATACCGGATCTGAACTCGGGGGCCGCCGCACACGTAGGGTCGCGCGGCTCGGTGATATAGAACCACCCCGATTGCCACCCCTTGACGGATTCCACGAAGGCCCCTTCGAACCAAAGGACGTTGGGCATCTTGCCCAACATGGCGCTTCCGCACTCCGCTTGAGTGCCCTTCACTACCTTCGGCTTGACATTGAAGGTCTTGAGCCACAAGCCGAAGTGGGGCTGGATGCAGAGGAAGGCCTCGCACACGACGATAAACGCCGAGATGTTGAGGATGAAGTTCGGCGCCAGATCATGGAAATCCATGCCGTAGTAGAACATGAGCCCCGGACAAAGGGGTGAAGTGGAAAACCCAGTCCGTGGAGGAAATGGGGAAGAAAAACGACCCTCTCATGGGGCCTGGGGGTGGGGATGAGCTGCCCCTCATCGGGCAGCCGGTGCGCAATGTCGCCGGACAGATAGCCGGCGCCGCGCAGTCTTTCAATGTGCTCCTCCGTAACGGAAGAGGTCATCCACTTGCCTCCCGCTCCAGACATGGCTGGGGGAGGTTGAGACGAGATTTGCGGGCTTGGGCGCTGGAGCTCGAGTGCGCGGAGATGGATAAGCAAAGGAGGAAGAAGGCGTAGGTGAAAAGGTGAATCCTTATCCCTTATATATAGGCGGACGAAGACTATGCGTCCCCACCAGCCTGGTAAAACTCGCTTATCTCCCAAGCGCCACCATCAATGGCGCGGTTGGGTTACCCACGTCCGTATTGATGAGAATCCCGGATTAAGGGGGAACACGATCTCTGCTTCGACAAGACGTGCCAAGGAAACCGCTTCGCTAAATGCGCTGAGGTGGTAAAATAAAAAACGATTCAAGTAATGGCTTGGCGGTGGTGTGAAGTCATGCCGCAAAAAACGTCAGCAGATTGAACTTGTGTATATATTATTCTCTCTACGGTGGAATGTGGAATTTATTTTGCAGAGCCGGACACTATCCTGGTGTTCACAATCTTCTATGAATTATTCGGAGGAGGAACCCGCCTTGCAATGCCGAACAATATGCGCGCCGGACTCATCGTCATTGAAGCCTGGTTCAGGGGCTACTGAGGGAGTCCTGGATTAGGGGGTGTCCGGATAGCCGGACTACCATCATCGGCCGGACTATCATCATCGACCGGACTCCAAGACTATGAAGATACAAGATTGAAGACTTCGTCCCGTGTCCGGATGGGACTTTCCTTGGCGTGGAAGGCAAGCTTGGCGATACGGATATGTAGATCTCCTACCATTGTAACCGACTCTATGTAACCCTAGCCCTCTCCGGTGTCTATATAAACCGGATGGCTTTAGTCCGTAGGACATAACAACAACCCTTACAATCATACCATAGGCTAGCTTCTAGGGTTTAGCCTCCTTGATCTCGTGGTAGATCCACTCTTGTAAACATCCACAATATCAATATCAATCAAGCAGGACGTAGGGTTTTACCTCCATCAAGAGGGCCCGAACCTGGGTAAAACATCGTGTCCCTTGTCTCCTGTTACCATCCGCCTAGACGCATAGTTCGGGACCCCCTACCCGAGATCCGCCGGTTTTGACACCGACACCTACCCTTCATCATTGCTAGCCTCTTCGGTACCGTGCATTGCCCTTTCTCACCTTGAGAGTTGGTGCAAACTTCGCCGGTGCATCCAAACCCCATGATATGATACGCTCTACCACACATAACCTCCTTATATCTTTCTCAAAACAGCCACCATACCTACCTATTATGGCATTTCCATAGCCATTCCGAGATATATTGCCGTGCAACTTTCCACCGTTCCGTTTATCATCATGACATGCATTACTATTGTCATATTGCCTTGCATGATCATGTAGTTGACATCGTATTTGTGGCAAAGCCATCATGCATAATTTTTCATACATGTCACTCTTGATTCATTGCCCATCCAGGTACACTGTCGAACGCATTCATATAGAGTCATATCTTGTTCTAGTTTTGAGTTGTAATTCATGAGTTGTAAATCAATAAAAGTGTGATGATCATCATTATTAGAGCATTGTCCCCAAAAGAAAAGAAAAAGAAAGGCCAAAGAAAAAAAGAAGAAAGGCCAAAAGAAAA
This sequence comes from Triticum timopheevii, assembly GCA_963921465.1. Classification (NCBI taxonomy): domain Eukaryota; kingdom Viridiplantae; phylum Streptophyta; class Magnoliopsida; order Poales; family Poaceae; genus Triticum; species Triticum timopheevii. The sequence continues at coordinate 382,286,342 of OY997262.1, read as the reverse complement.
AAAGGAATGCCCAAAAAAAGGGGCAATGTTACTATCTCTTTTTCCACACTTGTGCTTCAAAGTAGCACCATGTTCTTCACATAGCGAGCCTCATATGTTGTCACTTTCATATACTAGTGGGAATTTTCTTATTATAGAACTTGGCTTGTATATTCCTACGATGGGCTTCCTCAAAATGCCCTAGGTCTTCGTGAGCAAGCAAGTTGGATGCACACCCACTTAGTTTCTTTTGTTGAGCTTTCATACATTTATAGCTCTAGTGCATCCGTTGCATAGCAATCCCTACTCCTCATGTTGACATCAATTGATGGGCATCTCCATAGCCCATTGATTATCCTCATCAATGTGAAACTTTCTCTCTTTTTGTCTTCTCCACACAATCCCCATCATCATATTCTATTCCACCCATAGTGTTATATCCATGGCTCACGCTCATGTATTGCGTGAAAATTGAAAAAGTTTGAGATTATTTAAGTATGAAACAATTGCTTGGCTTGTCATCGGGGGTGTATAATTTGGGAGCATTTTTGTGTGACAAAAATGAAGAACAGCCTAACTATATGATTTTGTAGGGATGAACTTTCTTTAGCCATGTTATTTTGAGAAGACATGATGGCCTTGATTAGTATGCTTGAAGTATTACTATTCCTTATGTCAATATGAACTTTTATTTTGAATCATTTGGATCAGAACATTCATGCCACAATAAAGAAAATTACATTGAGAATTATGCTAGGTAGCATTCCACATCAAAAATTCTGTTTTTATCATTTACCTACTCGAGGACGAGCAGGAATTAAGCTTGGGGATGCTTGATACGTCTCCAACGTATCTATAATTTTTTATTGTTCCATGCTATTATATTACCCGTTTTGGATGTTTACGGGCTTTAATTTACACACTTATATCATTTTTGGGACTAACCTACTAACCGGAGGCCCAGCCCGTATTACTATTTTTTTCCTATTTCAGTGTTTTGAAGAGAAGGAATATCAAACGGAGTCCAAACGGAATGAAACCTTCACGAGCATGATTTTTGGAACGAACATGATCCAGAGGACTTGGAGTGCAAGTCAAGAAGCAGCCAAGGCGGCCATGAGGGTGGAGGGCCCCCCCTACTGGGCGCGCCCCCTATCTCATGGGCCCCTCGGGCGTCCACCGACCTACTTCTTCCTCCTATATATACCCACGTATCCCGAGAACATCAGAGGCGACCATGAAAAACTATTTCCACTACCATAACCTTCTGTATCCGCGAGATCCCATCTTGGAGCCTTCGCCGGTGCTCCGCCGGAGGGGGAATCGACCATGGAGGGCTTCTACATCAACACCATAGCCCCTTTGATGAGTTGTGAGTAGTTTACCACAGACCTTCGGGTTCATAGTTATTACCTAGATGGCTTCTTCTCTCTTTTTGGATCTCAATACCATGTTCTCCTCGATCTTCTTGGATATCTATTCGATGTAACTCTTTTGTGGTGTGTTTGTCGAGATCTGATGAATTGTGGGTTTATGATCAAGTTTATCTATGAGAAATAATTGAATCTCCTCTGAATTCTTTTATGTGTGATTAAGTTATCTTTGCAAGTCTCTTCGAATTATTAGTTTGGTTTGGCCTACTAGATTGATCTTTCTTGCAATGGGAGAAGTGCTTAGCTTTGGGTTCAGTCTTGCGGTGTCCTTTCCCAGTGACAGCAGGGGCAGCAAGGCACGTATTGTATTGTTGCCATCAAGGATAAAAAGATGGGGTTTATATCATATTGCATGAGTTTATCCCTCTACATCATGTCATCTTTCTTAATGTGTTACTTTGTTCTTTATGAACTTAATACTCTAGATGCATGTTGGATAGCGGTTGATGTGTGGAGTAATAGTAGTATATGCAGGCAGGAGTCGGTCTACTTGTCACGAACGTGATGCCTATATACATGATCATGCCTAGATAATCTCATAATTATTCGCTTTTCTATCAATTGCTCGACAGTAATTTGTTCACCCACCGTAATACTTATGCTATCTTGAGAGAAGCCACTAGTGAAACCTATGGCCCCCGGGTTCCAATGGTTGGGAGGAGGCGGCATTGAGGGAGTGGAGGGGATGAGGAGCTCGGCGAGGTGGCTACGGGGGTCGAGCGGAAAAGTTTAGGGTTGGGAGACGAGGGAGTGAGGAGGGGAGAGTGGATGGGGCGTGGGGTGCAGAGAGCGGGAGGCTCTGCAGGTCAATCGCGCGGCTGCCGCAGAGTGGTTGGCGAATACCTCACGGACACGCGAATAGCTGGCCCAGCCAATCCATACAAAGAATGAGCCCACCGGTCATAGGCCAACAAAAACAACTATGAGGTGATAAAAAATTACCAGCAGTCAAAAGATCAAACGGTCGAAACGAAAGTCAAAGGTGATCCAATGGTCAGGAACGAGCCAATGCTGGGAAGCTTCGTGAGGAGGGTCAGCTAGCATCCTTATAGGTTAGAATAAGCTTTCAATTTACTTTTATTTGCATCTTTACTTTTCCAATCTGTATTATAAAATACCAAAAATATAATTATCTTATCATACTATCTCTATCAGATCTCACTTTCACAAGTGGTCGTGAAGGGATTGACAACCCCTTTATTGCGTTGGTTGTGAGTTCTTTGTTTGTTTGTGTAGGTGCGTGGGACTTTTGAGGAGCCTCCTACTGGATTGATACCTTGGTTATCAAATACTGAGGGAAATACGTACCCTACTATTGCTGCATCACCCTTTCCTCTTCAAGGAAAACTAACGCAAGCTCAAGACGTAGCACCTGCTACCCACTAGGAACCATGGCGCGCCACACCCCCTCTGGTGCCCCCTGGTGCGTAGTGGGCCTCTCGAAGCCCATCTTAGCGTGAGACCGACACAAAAAATCCTATAAATACAGAAACCCCCAGAAATAACCCTAGACTAGAACTCCCATCGCCACAAGCCTCTGTATCCACAAAACCTCAATCAGGAGCCCGTTTCAGCACCCTGCCGGAGGGGAAAATCATCACCAGAGGACATCTTCATCATCCCGACGGCCACCATAATGAGGAGGGAGTAGTCCACCCTCGGGGTTGAGGGTTTGTACCAGTAGCTATGTGTTTGATCTCTCTCGCGCACATTCTTCATCTGGCATGATCTTGATGTACCGCGAGCTTTGTTAATATAGTTGGATCATGTGATTTTTCTCCCTCTCTATCTTGTTGTGATGAATTGAGTTTAACCTTTGAGATTTCGTTATTATCAGATTGAATACTTTTATGGATTTGATAAAACTTGATGTATGTCTTGCATATGAATACCCGTGGTGACAATGGGGTATTATATTGATTCACTTGATGTATCTCAACTCGCGGATTCTCGAGGTGACATTGGGGTAACCTATGCATAGGGGTTGGTGCATGTTTTCGTCCTTGTTTCTCCGGTAGAAATCTTGGGGCACTCTTTGAAGTTCTTTGTGCTGGATTGAATATTTTGAATCTGAAGTTGTTTGATGCGTATTGCATAATTGACTCACGGATACTTGTGTTGACATTGGAGTATCTAGGTGACATTAGAGTTGGTTGATGCGTATCATATGGTGTTATTTTAGTATGAACTCTTGGGCTAGTTGTGACACTTACAGGAATAGCTCGATAGATCAATCAGAAAGGATAACTTTGAGGTGGTTTCGTACCCTACAAACAATATCTTCTTATGTTCTCTGCTAGGTAAGAACTTTGGAGTGATTCTTTATTGCACATTGAGGGATGATTATATGATCCAATTATGTTAGCACTGTTGAGAGATTGCGCTAGTGAAAGTATGAACCCTAGGCCTTATTTTCAAGCATTGCAATACCGTTTGTGCTCACTTTTGTTATTTGCAACTGAGGGAGTCCTGGATTAAGGGGTCCTCGGACAACCGGACTATATACTTTGGCCGGACTGTTGGACTATGAAGATACAAAATAGAAGACTTCGTCTCATGTACGTATGGGACTCTCCTTTGCGTGGAAGGCAAGCTTGGCGATTCGGATATGTAGATTCCTTTCTCTGTAACCGACTCTGTGTAACCCTAGCCCCCTCCGGTGTCTATATAAACCGGAGGGTTTAGTCCGTAGGACAACAAGCATAACCTCATAGGCTGGACTTCTAGGGTTTAGCCATTATGATAACGTGGTAGATCAACTCTTGTAATACTCATATTCATCAAGATCAATCAAGCAGGAAGTAAGGTATTACCTCCATAGAGAGGGCCCGAACCTGGGTAAACATTATGTCCCCCACCTCCTGTTACCATTAGCCTTAGACGCACAGTTCGGGACCCCCTACCCAAGATCCGCCGGTTTTGACACCGACAGGTGCTTTCGTTGAGAGTTCCGTTGCATCGTCAACAGAAGGCTTGATGGCTCCATCAATCCTCTACAACAACGTAGTCCGGGGGAGATTTCCCTTCCCAGAGAGATCTTCGTATTCGGCGGCTTCGCACTATGGGCCAACTCGCTTGGCCATCTAGAGCAGATCGATAGCTACGCCCCTGGCCATCAGGTCAGATTTGGAAGCCTGAATTTTGTGGCCGATATCCGTGGAGACTTGATCTTCGATGGATTCGAGCCCATGACGACTGTCCCCGGCCACCACGGTGAACATGGCCTAGATCTTCGTATTCGGCGGCTTCGCACTATGGGCCAACTCGCTTGGCCATCTAGAGCAGATCGATAGCTACGCCCCTGGCCATCAGGTCAGATTTGGAAGCCTGAATTTTGTGGCCGATATCCGTGGAGACTTGATCTTCGATGGATTCGAGCCCATGACGACTGTCCCCGGCCACCACGGTGAACATGGCCTAGATCTGTCATCTGGCCATGCATAGGAGATAGCGCATGTGACCGCCCTGGCCCTAGAACCAGAGCGAACTGCGTCGTCTGAAGACGGGAAGCTTAACCCCGCCACGGAGGCTTTAGACTCAATGACGCTCGAGCCGCACACAGACCCAACATCAGGCTGGGCTTGTGTCACCGGAACCTCGGACTTGTCTCCAGCCATGGGTTCCAGACCGCGTGCATCCGCGCCCATCGAGCCTGATTGGGCGTTGGTCTTGGAGTTCAGCTCCGCGGACATCTTCCAGCACTCGCCTTTTGGCAATGTGTTAAACTCATTAAAATCCCTCTCCTTGTCGGGGGACTGTCCGCAAAACTATGTCCGGCTCGAATGGGAAGCGGACGACGAAGAACTTCGCTTCCCACCCACCACCCAGTTTATAGCCATTGTCGACGACTTAACCGACATGCTTGATTATGACTCCGAAGACATCGACAGTATGGACGACGATGCTGGAGAGGAGCGGGAACCACTGCCTACAGGGCGTTGGACAGCTACCTCCTCGTATGACATACACATGGTGGATACACCCAAAGAAAATAACAGCGACAATGAAAATCCAGTTGAGGATAAACCTCTTGAGATACAGCCAAAGCGCCGACGTCAGCAGCGCCGTTCTAAGCCACGCCGTAGTAAAAATAGAAACTATGCCACAGAAGAAGACAACACTTCGGATGGTGCCGAAAACAATGAAGACCCCGTTGAGCCAACCTCCGAACAGGAGGAACGGGAGGATGGGCGAGTCAGCCCTGGCAAACAGGCCATGAATGAAGACTCGGAGGATAGCAACTACCTTCCACTCTCTGAGGATGAGGTGAGCCACGGTGACTAAGATTTTATCGTGCCTGAGGAGCTCACCGAATAGGAACGCTTTAAGCCTCGGCTAATCGCCACTTCAAGGAGCCTAAAAAGGAAGCAACAGTAGCTTCAAGCTGATCAAGATCTGCTCAACAAAAGATGGACTGATGTCCTGGCAGCCGAGGAATATGGCCTTGAGCGCCCAACCAAAAGCTACCCGAAGTGCAAACTGTTACCACAGTTCGATGAGGAGGCACTGGAGCCCGTCCTGCAAAAGTACAATGTAGCTGATCGACCACCACATGGCCGGGACAAAGCGGCACCTCGAGCCAAACACCAGCCCGCACTACCTCACCGAACAAACAGAAATACAACAGATCAACAGATCAGGGATATACACATGACCTGCGGCATGACTTGGAAAACAGAGCAGGTCAAACAAGTTCAATCTATGGATCACGGGGGCGTGCCTCGACGTGTGACAATGGCCATCCGGCTGAACGTGACAAACATAACCACGTCCGGGCCAAAAACGCAAACGAACTCCATCAGAGCTACGTCATCACTTGGCCCGATATAGAGGCGCCGCACGCCCCCTTTGCTTCATTGACGAGGTAATGGGACATGATTTCCCAGAAGGGTTTAAATCCATGAACATAGAATCATATGATGGCACAACAGACCCCGCGGTATGGATTGAGGATTTTCTTCTCCATATTCATATGGCCCGCGGTGACGATCTTCACGCCATCAAATACCTCCCGCTCAAACTCAAGGGACCAGCTAGATATTGGTTGAACAGTCTGCCCGAAAATTCCATTGCCAACTGGGAGGACTTGGAGGACGCCTTCCTCGACAACTTCCAAGGCACATATGTCCGACCTCCGGATACCGATGACCTAAGTCACATAATCCAACAGCCCGGAGAGTTAGTCAGGAAATTATGGACTAGGTTCTTAACTAAAAAGAACGAGATCATCGACTGTCCGGACACCAAAGCCCTAGCGGCCTTCAAACACAACATCTGCGACGAATGGCTGGCCAGATACCTCGGCCAGGAAAAACCGAGTCCATGTCAGCCCTTACGGCACTTACGACCTGCTTCTGTGCAGGCAAAGATAGTTGGCTAGCCTGTAGCAACAACAATACAAGTGAACATGTCACTTCTGAAGCCAGAAACAGCAACGGCAAGCCCCGACGCAATAGACATAAGCGTCGAAACAACAGTGACAACACCGAAGACACGGCGGTCAACGCCGGATTCACTGGCTCTAAGTCTGGTCAGCGGATGAAGCCATTTAAGAGAAACAATCCGGGCCCATCCAGTTTAGACCGCATACTCAATCGTCCATGCCAAATCCACGGCACTCCTGATAAACTAGCCAATCACACCAACAGAGAGTGTTGGGTCTTCAAACAGGCTGCCAAGTTAAATGCCGAGAACAAGGAAAAGGAGTCGCAAAGCGATAACAATAACGAGGAGCCCCGACCACCGAACACAGGGGGACAGAAGAAGTCCCCCCCCCCCCCCCAAGTTAAAATGGTAAACATGATATACATCACCCATATCACCAGGAGGGAGCGCAAGCGTGCACTCAGGGACGTCTACGCGACGGAGCCAGTCGCCCCAAAGTTCAACCGATGGTCATCCTGTCCGATCACCTTCGAGCGCAGGGACCATCCGACCAGTATCTATCATGGTGGTTCAGCCGCACTGGTCCTCGATCCAATCATTGATGGATTCCACCTTACGCGAGTCCTCATGGATGGTGGCAATAGCCTGAACCTGCTCTATCAGGATATAGTGTGCAAAATGGGTATCGATCCCTCAAGGATCAAGCCCATAAAAACCACCATTAAAGGTGTCATACCAGGTGTAGAGGTCTGTTGTACGGGCTCAATCACATTGGAAGTGGTCTTTGGATCCCCGGATAATTTCCAAAGCGAAGAGTTGATCTTCGATATCGTCCCCTTCTGTAGTGGCTACCATGCACTGCTCGGACGAACTGCATTTGCTCGATTCAATGCGGTGCCGCACTACGCCTACCTCAAGCTCAAGATGCCCGGACCACGCAGTGTCATAACTGTCAACGGAAATACGGAACGCTCCCTCCATACTGAGGAGCACACCACGGCCCTTGCAGCAGAAGTACAGAGCAGCCTTTTTAGGCTGAACCTCAATTCGGCAGTAAAGCTCCTGGACACCTTCAAGCGAGTCTGAACTACTCTGCAGCAGGACAGTCTAGCTCGTCCAGAGCGTGACTAGCAATTCGGCCTCCGTCCCAGTCCCAATCAAGCGGTGACATTTATGTCGCATGTACATAACTACGCACTTAAAATACCATGGGCATGGACGGAGGCACAACTAGACCGTGATTCATAATGCGGTTCAACCGCCCGTGGATCCGCATACCTTCACTTTTTGTTTTTCATTTTAGGTTTTTCTCTTCTCGAGGATTTTCTGATAACCTAATCATCGGACCTATCACGGGACGGATACACCAAGAAGGCAAGGAGCTTTGACGTACAACGGAACCCCCAGGTGGTCTCTGCTAACGATTGTTTTACCTATTTTGAATACCCGCACGCAGCTCGCCCTTGGGCATGGCATGTCAAATAGCCTTACTTGCTTATCGCATTACTTGTACAAGTATGCCTTGACGTATTAATCAAATTACAATGGAAAATAATTTGCGGCTCAATATTTGCGGCGTCAGCTTATTACTTGATTTTTTTTCCTTGTCTTTGTATTTCTTATCTATTGCACCCATACACTCTGGTATGCCTTAATTCGACAGGGGCTTCATCATACCCCATAACACGGCAATAAAGTCCGAAAACTTTTATAGTACAGTTTGGCACCCTGAACTTATCGCATTATATGCATCGGCTCCGAATCATGTCTTTGGTCAATAGTTGGGTTGCCCAGCTCCTATGCTTACTACCTTACGTTCTACTATATTGTCTAGGGTAGTAAAGGGAGAACTACTGCGATTGTGTCCCGGTTCTTCCGGACGAGCACCTCAGTAGAGAAAGCCGAAAACTGACTATCATGATGCGGCGAGAGCTGGTCGGCTGTTCAAGAGGTTTCAAATCCTTAGAGATTTTTCCTGCATTATGCGATGGGTTGGTTTTTATCCGATTAGGCGCGTATAGCGCCCCAAGTTCGGACTTCCGAACACCAGGGGCTGCGCCAAAATTTTCATTATCAAACTCCTATGGCTAAGTGAGGGTGATAAAGTTGTATAGTCCGATTGCCTTGGTCGTTGCGCTAAACACCTCCTTTAAGGACCAAAATTTGGAGTAAAGAGTGTTTAATTTATCCCGAACACCCCCGTACTATCTACATGGGGGCAGAAGTCGACGACTGGCCAACTCTCAGATTTCATAAACGGCCGCACATGAGGTAAAATTTTAAATAAACAAGCGTTATATTACATAACGATCTTGTTTCATATTACAGGACAGGATAACATGAATGTATTCATGGGAATATGATATCCTTGGCACATTGCTCCGCTACAAGGCAGGATCCCTCCAGGACATTGTCAAAATACGGTTCGGGTCGGCGGTGCTCCGTGCCCTCAGGCGGCCCCTCGGCCATCAGCTTCGCGACGTCCATCTTCGCCCAATGCATCTTAGCGCGGGCAAAGGCCATCCGCGCGCCTTCAATACAGACCGACCGCTTGATGGCTTCAAGCCGAGGGCAGGCGCTGACAAGCTGCTTCACGAGTCCGAAGTAGCTGCTAGGCATGGCTTCGGCAGGCCATAGCCAGATTATCAAATCCGTCATGGCTAGTTCAGCCGCCTTATGTAGCTCGACCAGCTGTTTCATCTGATCGCTAAAGGGCACTGGATGTTTTGGTCCAAGGTATTGTAACCAAAATAGCTTCTCCGTTGAGCTCCCCTCTTTGGCTCGATAGAATTCGGTAGCGTCTGACACGCTGCACGGCAGATCCATAAACGCCCCTGGAGAGCTCCAAATTCGGGTAAGTAAAAGGAACCTTTCCTTCACATATCTGCTTTGCATAATGAAAGCCTTACCCGCCGTAATCTTCTTGGCTTACTGGATTTCCTGGAGGGTGCCCTGGGCTTTGGCTCGAGCATCTTGTGCGCTCTAGCAGGCCTTGGCAAGTTCGGACTCTTGATTCTTAAAATCGCGCTCCAAGGACTCGTACTTCTTGACAGTGTCCTGGAGCTCTTGCTGAACCTCATTGACCCGGGCCTCATGCTTTTCGCTTGCAGCCCGCTCCTCGGTTGCCTTGTCCTCGGCCTTGGCCAGTGCCTTCTTGAGGGCAGCTACTTCGGTCGTTGCCACTTATAAAGTTCATGACACTTTAGTCAGCATGAACCATTCATCCTTCCTAAATATACGCACAGGTTACTGCATACCTTGGCTGTCCTCCAGCTGCTTCTTCACGAGGTCGAGCTCTTCCTCGGCCCGCTCTAGGTTCTGCTTCAGTCTGGAGACCTCCACAGTATGAGCGGCAACAGCCAGCAGCGACGCCTGCTTATTCACATAGACATATTATGTTAGACTCCTGCAAAAATTATTTTGATCCTCTGTTCGGCTTTTCTTTCCAAACACCGAATAGAGTATCAGGGGCTACTGTCTATACTGTGACAATATCCTTACAATTACATTACTTACCTCAAAGCCTGTTAGAAGGCTAGTGCAGGCTTCGGTCAGTCCGCTTTTTGTAGACTGGACCCTCTCAATCACCGTACCCATAAGGGTACGGTGTTCATCCACAATGGAAGCGCCTTGCAGCGCTTCCAGCAACCTATATGGTGCCTCTGGATGGACAGAGGCCACCGATGGAATAGGCGCACCACCTTCTTTTGAAAGGGGCGGCTGGCCTGGTTCCGGAGCCGCATGTGTCTCCGGAACTATATTCGGTTGAGGGCCAATTGGATATGTCCCCCACCATCGGCGTCCATGGGGGCTTGCTCCTCCATGTGTTCGGCTGAGGGAGTCCTGGATTAGGGGGTGTCCGGATAGCCGGACTACCATCATCGGCCGGAATATCATCATCGACCGGACTCCAAGACTATGAAGATACAAGATTGAAGACTTCGTCCCGTGTCCGGGTGGGACTTTCCTTGGCGTGGAAGGCAAGCTTGGCGATACGGATATGTAGATCTCCTACCATTGTAACCGACTCTATGTAACCCTAGCCCTCTCCGGTGTCTATATAAACCGGATGGCTTTAGTCCGTAGGACATAACAACAACCCTTACAATCATACGATAGGCTAGCTTCTAGGGTTTAGCCTCCTTGATCTCGTGGTAGATCCACTCTTGTAACATCCACAATATCAATATCAATCAAGCAGGACGTAGGGTTTTACCTCCATCAAGAGGGCCCGAACCTGGGTAAAACATCGTGTCCCTTGTCTCTTGTTACCATCCGCCTAGACGCACAGTTCAGGACCCCCTACCCGAGATCCGCCGGTTTTGACACCGACATTGGTGCTTTCATTGAGAGTTCCTCTGTGTCGTCACCGATAGGCTTGATGGCCTCTTCAATCAACAACGACGCAGTCCTGGGTGAGACTTTTCTCCCTGGACAGATCTTTGTATTCGGCGGCTTCGCACTGCGGGCCAACTCGCTTGGCCATCTGGAGCAGATCGAAAGCTACGCCCCTGGCCGTCAGGTCAGGTTTGGAAGCCTAAATTTCACGGCCGATATCCGCGGGGACTTGATCCTCGACGGACAGACAGCGCCTTGGAGGCCGCACACGAATCCGCTCCGACCTATAGTCCGGGGCCGATCATGCAGATCGAGGACGGGTGGCTGGACACCGCCTCGGGAGCTACAACTTCTACGGCGATGGAGCCGAACACTGACCTTATCCCGCATAAAGCTCATGACTCCGAGGCGCTGGACTCCCTGGCGGACTTCGAACCTCCTGCGCCCCTGCCAGTCGAATCCGGTTGGGCGCCGATCATGGAATTCACCACTGCGGACATCTTTCAGCACTCACCCTTCGGCGACATCTTAAATTCGCTGAAGCATCTCTCGCTATCCGGAGAGCCCTGGCCGGACTACGGCCAGGATGGTTGGGACGCGGACGACGAAGAAATTCAGAGCCCACCCACCACCCACTTCGTAGCCACTGTCGATGATCTAACCGACGTACTCGACTACGACTCCGAAGACACCAACGGTATGGACGACGATGCCGGAGACTATCAAGAACCAGCGCCTACAGGACACTGGAAAACCACCTCATCATACGACATATACATGGTGGACACCCCAAAAGATGCGGACGACGAAGAAGCAGCGGAGGCCGATTCCTTAAAGAAACAGCCCAAGCGCCAACGTCAGCGACGCCGCTCTAAATCCCGCCACAGCAAGAATGGAGATTCTGGCACAGGAGATAATAACACTCCAGAAAGTGCCAAAGATAACCCCCTCCAGCAAGATTCAGCGCAGGAGGAGGCAGAAGCAAGCCCTCACGAGAGGGCGGCAGACTAAGAGGTCGAGGATGATAATTACATACCTCCCTCCAGAGACGAGGCAAGCCTCGACGACGACGAATTCGTCGTGCCTGAGGATCCCGTCGAACAAGAGTGTTTCAGACGCAGGCTAATGGCCACAGCAAATAGTCTAAAGAAAAAGTAGCAACAGCTTCAAGCTGATAAAGACATGCTGGCCGATAGATGGACCGAGGTCCTCGCGGCCGAAGAGTATGAACTCGAACGCCCCTCCAAAAGCTACCCAAAACACAAGTTGCTCCCCCGACTAGAGGAGGAAGCATACAAACCGGCATCACCAGCGCACAATACGGCAGACCGACCACCTCGTGGCCGCGACAGAGAGGCATGTAAGCCCTCCACCAAAACCGTACCCCGACACCGCTCAAAAAGCGCGAAGCCACGGGGGAACGCGCCGGACTTGCGGGACATATTGGAAGACAAGGCAAGACAATCCAGATCTATCTATGGATCACGTGGGCGCCCCAAGACCCACGACGAATACCGTCGCGCCGGATACAACTACTCCGGCCGGGCCGAACACAGCAGACAACGCTCTCTTGAGCTACGTCGTGATATTGCTCAATACAGAGGCGCCGCACACCCACTATGCTTCACTGACGAAGTAATGGATCATCAAATCCCTGAAGGGTTTAAACCCGTTAACATCGAATCCTACGATGGCACAACAGACCCCGCGGTTTGGATTGAGGATTATCTCCTTCATATACATATGGCCCGCGGCGACGATCTTCACGCCATCAAATATCTCCCGCTCAAGCTTAAAGGACCAGCTCGGCATTGGCTTAACAGCCTGCCCGCAGAGTCAATTGGATGCTGGGAATACCTGGAAGCCGCATTCCTCGACAACTTCCAGGGCACGTATGTGCGACCACCGGACGCAGATGACCTAAGCCACATAATCCAGCAGCCAGACGAATCGGCCAGGCAATTCTGGACACGGTTCTTAACAAAGAAAAATCAAATCGTTGACTGTCCGGATGTACAGGCCCTCGCGGCCTTCAAACATAACATCCGCGACGAGTGGCTGGCCCGGCACCTAGGACAGGAAAAGCCGAAATCCATGGCAGCCCTCACATCACTCATGACCCGCTTCTGTGCGGGATTGGATAGCTGGCTAGCTCGCAGCAACAACCTGAGCAAAAATGCTGGCAGTCCGGATACCAAGGACCGCAATGGCAGGTCGCGTCGAAACAAAAACAAACACCGCATTAACAGCGACAGCAATGAGGATACGGCAGTCAACACTAGATTCCGAGGCTCCAAACCCGGTCAACGGAAGAAGCCATTTAAAAGAACTACTCCGGGCCCGTCCAATTTGGACCGAATACTCGACCGCTCTTGTCAAATACATGGAACTCCTAAAAGGCCAGCTAATCGCACCAACAGAGATTGTTGGGTATTCAAGTAGGTAGGCAAATTAATTGCCAAAAACAATGACAAGGGGCTACACAGCGATGACGAGGAAGAGACCCGGCCGCCGAACAACAAAGGACAGAAGGGATTCCCCCCTCAAGTTCGGACGGTAAATATGATATACGCAACGCATATACCCAAGAGGGAGCGGAAGCGTGCACTAAGGGACGTATACGCGATGGAGCCAGTCGCCCCAAAATTCAACCCATGGTCCTCTTGCCCGATCACTTTCGATCGAAGAGACCATCCGACCAGTATCCGCCATGGCGGATTCGCCGCATTGGTTTTAGACCAAATCGTTGATGGTTTTCACCTCACGAGAGTCCTGATGGATGGCGGCAGTAGCCTGAACCTGCTTTATCAGGATACAGTGCGCAAGATGGGAATAGACCCTTCAAGGATTAAACCTACAAAGACGACCTTCAAAGGCATCATACCAGGTGTTGAGGCCAATTGTACGGGCTCAGTCACACTGGAAGTGGTCTTCGGATCCCCGGATAATTTCCGAAGCGAGGAGTTAATCTTCGATATAGTCCCGTTCCGCTGTGGCTATCACGCTCTGCTTGGACGAACCGCGTTCGCAAAATTCAACGCGGTCCCGCATTATGCATACCTTAAGCTCAAGATGCCAGGCCCTCGTGGAGTCATCACGGTCAATGGAAACACGGAACGCTCCCTACGAACGGAGGAACATACAGCAGCTCTCGCGGCAGAAGTACAGAGCAGCCTTTTAAGGCAATTCTCGAGTCCGGCCGTTAAACGACCGGACACAGCCAAACGCGCCCGGAGCTACATCAACCAAGACCACCTGGCACGTTCCGAGCACGCGTAGCAGTGCGGCCTCAACCCCAGCCCTCGCACAATTGCAAGACAAACTCTCCGCATACAGAATTACGCCCTGGAGATACCATGCGCATAGGGGGAGAGGCACAACCACAACAGACCCAGAGTGCGGTTCAACCACACTAGGGGCTCCCAAGTGTGTCGCTCTTTTTACCTTTTATTTTTCTCTTTTTTTATATATATACAGGACTTTGTCTGGTGGCGCACCTGCCGAACTCATGATGCAACAGCCAGGGAGGGACAAAGGCTGCGACGAACACTCAGGTGGTCTCCATTACGAGCATTAAATTTGTTAAACACACCATTCCGCGGCCTACCCCTGGAGGGAGACGCCTTTAATTCATCCAATCCCTTGCTTTCCGCACTATTTGTATCATTACGCACTCGTAGCAGACCTTCTTGAATAAAATGCAGCACTTTTTGCCCATAATTGCATTACTTTATATATATGTTCATTTACGACATGTTGCATCCGTATATTTTGGTACGGCCAAATACACCAGGGGCTTATGTTCCCCGCATTATGGTGTGATAAAGTCCGAACACTTTCACAAGTACGGCACCCCGAACTTATAGCATTATATGAATCGGCTCCGAATCATGTCTTGGGTCAATAGTTGGGTTTGCCCGACTCCCATGTTTGGCACCTTACGTTTTGTTCTATCGGCTAAGGTAGCACTGGGAGAACCACTGCGATTGCGCCCCGGTTGAGCCGGGTTAACGCCTCAGTGGAGAAAGCTAAAACTGACTGTCATGATAAGGCGAGAGACTGGTCGCTGTTTGAGAGGTTTTTTCGGGTCCTTAAAGACCTATGCCGCTTTGAGCGAAGTTCCGGATAATATCCGACGAAGGCGTGGATAGCGCCCCGAATTCGGTCTTCCGAATACTAGGGGCTTCGCCGAAATTTAAAATTATAGAATTCTATGGCTAAGTGAGAGTGTTCAAGCACTATAAGTCCGGTTGCCTTGTTCGTTGTGTTGAGCGCCTCCCTAGATGGACCCAACAATGGGAACAAGAGTGCTCAAGTTTATCCCGAACACCCCAGCACTCGCGGCATGGGGACTGAAGCCGACGACTTGCCATCTCTCGGATTTAATAAACGGCCGCACAGAAGGTAATATTTTAAATTAAACAAGCATTGCTTAGCGCATATGAACAAAGTTTTCAGCGCACAGGATAATACATAGCGAGTTTACTCAATAATTACATCTCGGGGGCACTCATCCGCAATCTTGCGGGCACCCTTCCGGACAGTCCTATAGTACATCTCGGGCGTACGGTATTCCTTGCCCGCTGGTGGCGCGTTAGTGATTAGCTTCTCCGCATCCAGCTTGCCCCAATGCACCTTTGCGCGGGCAAGGGCCCGACGAGCACCTTCAATACAGGCGGAGCGCTTGATGACCTCCACCCAGGGGCATGCATCCACCAGCCGCCACACGAGGCCGAAGTAGCTCCCAGGCATGGCCTCTCCAGGCCACAGCCGGACTATGAGGCCCTTCATGGCCTCCTCAGCTACCTTGTGGAGTTCGACCAGCTGCTTCAGCTGGTCGCTAGGGGGCACCGGATGGCCGGCCTCAGCATACTGAGACCAGAAGACCTTCTCCGTTGAGCTTCCCTCCTCACCACGGTAGAATGCGGCGGCATCGGATACACTACGAGGCAAATCTGCAAACACCCCTGGAGAGCTCCGAATTCGGGTAAGTGTCAGGTAGTTTACATTAACATGCTTGCTTTGCATGAAAAATGCCTTGCCCGCCGCTATTTTCTTCACATCTCTCACCTCCTGAAGGGCCTTATGGGCCTCGGCCTTGGCGGCTTTGGCACTTTCGAGAGCCAAGGCAAGCTCGGACTCTCGAGTCTTTGAGTCGCGCTCCAAACTCTCATGCTTTTCCATGAGAGCCTGGAGCTCTTGCCGAACCGCCGCCACCTGCGCCTCCTGCTTTTCTCGCTCTGTCCGTTCCGCGGCCGCATTGCGTTCGGCCGCGGACACGGCCTCCTTCAGGGTTGCCGCCTCGTTCGTGGCCCCTGCAGTACCCATGTTATCCTTGTTATTCTTTTATTGCAACCTAAATCCTTTTCTGTAAGGTAACTATTCAAAGTGGTGTTACTCACCTTCTTTGTCCTGGAGCTGCTTCTTGGCGCGGCCGAGCTCTTGCTCAGACCGCTCGAGCTCCTGCTTCAAAACACCGACCTTCGCAGTCAGTGCGGCAGAGGTCATCAGCGCAGCCTGCAACCCATATTGACATAATTTTTAGCAACCCTGTGTATATCGTTTTTTTTCAGATCCTCAGTCCGGCTTTTCTTTCCGAACACCGAACCGAGCATCAGGGGCTACTGTCTATGCGGTATTACATTGCATATTTTTAACTTCTTACCTCAAAGCCTGATAGAAGGCTACTGCAGGCTTCGGTCAGCCCGCTCTTGGCGAGTTGTACCTTCTGAATCATCGCACTCATAATAGTGCGGTGTTCTTCCTCGACGGAAGCGCTCTAGAGCGCCTCCAACAAATTGTCCGGCGCCTCCGGTTGGACGGAAGCCGCCGGCGTCACGGTCTTGCCGTTCTTGCGAAGGGGCCGCCGGCCGGACTCCGGAACCACTGCGGGTTCCGATGTGGAGTCCGGCGCAAAGTCCGGGAGGCCGCCTTGTGGCGCCTCCGGAGCCTCCCCCTGATGGGTCCCTTCTTGGGACCCCACCTCGGCGTCCTCAGTGGCGCGAGGGGTGGAGGCCGTCGGGATGGAATCCACATCCGACGGAGCCAACGACCCGCTCGATGAAGCGGGGAGATCATCATCGGCCGGACTCCAGGCAGTATGCGGCATTAGAAGGACGCTATGTGACATAAAAAGAAATTATAAATCATTCAGGAATTCGGATACTTACGATCTCGCCGGAGGCCTGGCCCTTGAAGGCCATTCTTCCTCGCCAACGTTGATGTTGGCGGAGCTGTCCGGGGGAATAGTCCTTCCCCTCTTGGACCCTTCGGCCTCCCCTGTTGGGGAAGCCTTCCTCTTCCTCTCTCCCTCCTCTGGGAGAGAGTCCTCTTTCTCCTCCTCGTTTTAGGGGGAGGAGTCCGCCTCGGAGTCGTCGGACACCTGAAAACGGGAACTCTTTCGAGTACCCGTGGCCTCCTTCTTGGCCATCTTCTCCGGCACCACGTGCGGTGCCGGAACCAGCAGCCTCGCTAGACGGGCGTCTACTGGGTTTTCTGGCATGGGAGCCGGGCAGTCGATCTGCTCCACCTTCTTCATCCAGTCCTGCCAAAGGAAAGGGGGAAATTAAAACCTGCACAGAATCAAACTATGAAAAGCAAGTGTCCCGTAAAGGGTTAGAATCACTTACCTCGTCAGCTTGGCGATGCGAGCGAAATCCGCGATCTTCAGTCGCGGATGCGGGGGCTTCGGCGCCCTTAAATAGCACCCTCCAGGCGCCTTCGTACGTCGTGTCGAAGAGCCCGCTCAATGCTTGGTACTGTTCCGGATCGAACTCCCACAGATTGAATGCCCGCTCTTGGCATGGGAGAATCCGGCGGACGAGCATGACTTGGACCACGTTAACCAGCCCGACCTTGTTCACCAGCTTCTGGATATAGGCTTGGAGTCCCATCACCTCCTCCGAACTACCCCACAGCAAGCCCTTCTTTTTCCAGGAGGTGAGCTACGGAGGGATACCAGATCTGAACTCAGGAGCCGCCACCCACGTAGGGTCGCGCGGCTCGGTGATATAGAACCACCCCGATTGCCACCCCTTGACGGATTCCACGAAGGCCCCTTCGAACCAAAGGACGTTGGGCATCTTGCCCAACATGGCGCTTCCGCACTCCGCTTGAGTGCCCTTCACTACCTTCGGCTTGACATTGAAGGTCTTGATCCACAAGCCGAAGTGGGGCTGGATGCAGAGGAAGGCCTCGCACACGACGATAAACGCCGAGATGTTGAGGATGAAGTTCGGCGCCAGATCATGGAAATCCAGGCCGTAGTAGAACATGAGCCCCCGGACAAAGGGGTGAAGTGGAAAACCCAGTCCGCGGAGGAAATGGGGAAGAAAAATGACCCTCTCATGGGGCCTGGGGGTGGGGATGAGCTGCCCCTCGTCGGGCAGCCGGTGCGCGATGTCGCCAGACAGATAGCCGGCGCCGCGCAGTCTTTCAATGTGCTCCTCCGTAACGGAGGAGGTCATCTACTTGCCTCCCGCTCCAGACATGGCTGGGGGAGGTTGAGACGAGATTTGCGGGCTTGGGCGCTGGAGCTCGAGTGCGCGGAGATGGATAAGCAAAGGAGGAAGAAGGCGTAGGTGAAAAGGTGAATCCTTATCCCTTCTATATAGGCGGACGAAGACTATGCGTCCCCACCAGCCTGGTAAAACTCGCTTATCTCCCAAGCGCCACCATCAATGGCGCGGTTGGGTTACCCACGTCCGTATTGATGAGAATCCCGGATTAAGGGGGAACATGATCTCTGCTTCGACAAGACGTGCCAAGGAAACCGCTTCGCTAAATGCGCTGAGGTGGTAAAATAAAAAACGATTCAAGTAATGGCTTGGCGGTGGTGTGACGTCATGCCGCAAAAAACGTCAGCAGATTGAACTTGTGTATATATTATTCTCTCTATGGTGGAATGTGGAATTTATTTTTGCAGAGCCGGACACTATCCTGGTGTTCACAATCTTCTATGAATTATTCGGAGGAGGAACCCGCCTTGCAATGCCGAACAATATGCGCGCCGGACTCATCGTCATTGAAGCCTGGTTCAGGGGCTACTGAGGGAGTCCTGGATTAGGGGGTGTCCGGATAGCCGGACTACCATCATCGGCCGGACTATCATCATCGACCGGACTCCAAGACTATGAAGATACAAGATTGAAGACTTCGTCTCGTGTCCGGATGGCACTTTCCTTGGCGTGGAAGGCAAGCTTGGCGATACGGATATGTAGATCTCCTACCATTGTAACCGACTCTATGTAACCCTAGCCCTCTCCGGTGTCTATATAAACCGGATGGCTTTAGTCCGTAGGACATAACAACAACCCTTACAATCATACCATAGGCTAGCTTCTAGGGTTTAGCCTCCTTGATCTCGTGGTAGATCCACTCTTGTAAACATCCACAATATCAATATCAATCAAGCAGGACATAGGGTTTTACCTCCATCAAGAGGGCCCGAACCTGGGTAAAACATCGTGTCCCTTGTCTCCTGTTACCATCCGCCTAGACGCACAGTTCGGGACCCCCTATCCGAGATCCGCCGGTTTTGACACCGACATTGGCCATCGAGGCTTCACCCTCCGGCGCCCCTCTGGCGGCCTTTGTATTCTCTCTCGGGCCGGGGATCCTTCAGGACGATGCCTCAGCGCCATCCAGGTCCCAGGGAGAGGTGGCCGATGGAAGGGTCCCGCTGTCCATCGCATCCGAATCCAGAGAATCCTTTGAGGATAAGGACCGCTCGAGACTGAAACGAGCCAAACTACAAATGCATAAATCAGCACATTAAAATAATAAAATAAAGATTTCAGATACATGAACGTGTCCGGATACTTACGATTTGGCCAGGGGCTTCTCCCTGTGTTTCCACTCCCAGCTGCTGTTAGTGGCCGCTGCGGAGCTGTCCGGAAGGGAAGCTTTCCCCTTCTTGGACGCCTCGGCCTCCAGATGCATGGAGTTCGTCCTCTTCTTTCTCCCCCCTGCAGTGGGGGGAATGGATTTCTTCTTCTTCCTCCTCCTCCTCCTCCTCCTCCTCATCTTCGGTGATGGAGGAGTGACCCTTGGTGTCTTCGAACGTCGCGTCTGAAGTACCCTTGCAGCAGAGACCACCTCTGGTCCCCTTGGCCTTCTTCTCCGGCACCTCATAAGGCGCCGGAAATAGCATCTTCGCCAGGAGCGGGGTTTCTGGGTCTTCGGGCAGCGGAGCCGGACAGTTAATCTGCTCTGCTATCTATGTCCAGTCCTGAAATAATTGATAGGGAGACTTAGATGCCTTCCTCGAATATGCAAGTAAAGGGTACACCTTGAAAATATGAAAGAACTTACCGGATTTGCAGGATGAGTTAGGTTGTGCCCATGATCCTCATCTGTGGTCGGCGGCACCTCGTTGGCCTTGAAGAGCACCTTCCAGATATCTTCGTGCATCATGTCAAAGAGCTCTAGTAGGGTTTGGTGCTTGGCCGGATCAAACTCCCACAAATAGCAAGTCCGGCGTTGGCACGGAAGAATCCCATGGACGAGCATAACCTGGATCACATTGATGAGCTTGAGTTCTTGTTTATCATACTCTAGACGCGTGTCTGGAGCGGCGTCAGCTCATCTGGAGAGCCCCAGGATAGGCCCTTCTCTTGCCAGGAGGTGAGCCGCATCGGGACTCCGGATCGGAATGCGGGGGCCGCCGCCCAATTGGTGCCGCGCGGCTCGGTGATGTAGAACCACCCCGGCTGCCACCCTTTTACAGTCTCCACAAAGGAGCCTTTGGGCCAGGTGACATTGGGCATCTTGCCCACCATGGCTCCTCTGCACTCTGCTTGTTGGCCGCTCACCACCTTCGGCTTCACATTGAATGTCTTCAGCCATAGGCCAAAGTGAGGTGCGATGTGGAGGAAGGCCTCGCACACGACAATAAATGTCGAGATGTTGAGGATAGAGTTGGGGGCCAGATCATGGAAGTCCAGCCCGTAGTAGTACATCAGTCCGCGGACGAACGGGTGGAGGGGGAATCCCAGCCCGCGGACGAAGTGTGTGAGGAACACCACCCTCTCTTGGGGCTCCGGGGTGGGGACGATTTGTCCCTTGGCCGGAAGTCGGTGAGCGATTTCCTTGGCTAGGTATCCGGCCTCCCGGAGCTTCTTGATGTCCTTCTTCTTGACGGAGGAGGCCATCCACTTGCCTCCTGCTCCGGATCCGGACATGATTGGAGTGCTTTTTTGGGCGGAGAAGGCGAGAGCTTGGGCGCTGGACCTCGAGGATGGATGGGCAGAGGAAGGAGAAGGCGTGGGTGAAAGAGGATGAATCCTTATCCCTTTATAAAGGTAGTAAAAGTCATGCGCCACCCCACTCGCCTTAAAATTCGCCTATTTCCCAAGCACCATGCAGATGACACGGTTGGGTTACCCATGCCCGTATTGATGAGAATCCCATGATAAGGGACATGATCTCTGCTTTGACAAGACGTGCCAATGAAACCACACCTCGAAATACGGAGCGGCATGCTAAAAAACGGTTCAAATAATGACCAGGCAGTGGCGTGATGTCTGATACGTCTCCAACGTATCTACTTTTCCAAACACTTTTGCCCTTGTTTTGGACTCTAACTTGCATGATTTGAATGAAACTAACCCGGACTGATGCTGTTTTCAGCAGAACTACCATGATGTTGATTTATGTGTAGAAAAGAAAAGTTCTCGGAATGTCTTGGAAATCCACGGAGGCACTTTTTGGAATTAATAAGAATTTTTGGTGAAAGAATTAATGCCAGGGGGCCCACAACCTGTCCACGAGACAGGGGGGCGCCCCCCCTCCTAGGGTGCGGCCTCCTATCTCGTGGGCCCCCTGGACCTCCACCAGCCTCAACTCCAACTCCATATATTCATGTTCAGGGAGAAAAAAATCAAGGAGAGAATGTTTCATCGTGTTTTATGACACGGAGACGCCGCCAAGCCCTAATCTATCTCGGGAGGGCTAATCTGGAGTCCGTTCAGGGCTCCGGAGAGGTGGATTCGTCGCCGTTGTCATCATCAACCATCCTCCATCACCAATTTCATGATGCTCACCGCCGTGCGTGAGTAATCCCATCGTAGGCTTGCTGGACGGTGATGGGTTGGATGAGATTTACCATGTAATCAAGTTAGTTTTGTTAGGGTTTGATCCCTAGTATCCACTATGTTCTGAGATTGATGTTGCTATGACTTTGCTATGCTTAATGCTTGTCACTAGGGCCCGAGTGCCATGATTTCAGATCTGAACCTATTATGTTTTCATGAATATATGTGTGTTCTTGATCCTATCTTGCAAGTCTATAGTCACCTATTATGTGTTATGATCCGACAACCCCGAAGTGACAATAATCGGGATACTTCTTGGTGATGACGGTAGTTTGAGGAGTTCATGTATTCACTATGTGCTGATGCTTTGTTCCAGTTCTCTATTAAAAGGAGGTCTTAATATCCCTTAGTTTCAGCTAGGACCCCGCTGCCACGGGAGGGTAGGACAAAAGATGTCATGCAAGTTCTTTTCCATAAGCACGTATGACTATTTACGGAATACATGCCTACATTACATTGATGAATTGGAGCTAGTTCTATATCACCCTATGTAATAACTATTGCATGAGGAATCGCATCCGGCATAATTATCCATCACTGATCCATTGCCTACGAGCTTTTCGCATATTGTTCTTCGCTTATTTACTTTTCCGTTGCTACTGTTACAACTACTACAAAAACCCAAAAACATTTATCTTTACTTTTGCTACCGTTACCTTTATTATCATACACTTTTGCTACTAAATACTTTGCTGCAGATACTAAGTTATCCAAGTGTGGTTGAATTGACAACTCAACTGCTAATACTCAATAATATTCTTTGGCTCCCCTTGTGTCGAATCAATAAATTTGGGTTGAATACTTTACCCTCGAAAGCTGTTGCAATCCCCTACACTTGTGGGTTATCAAGACTAATTTCTGGTGCCGTTGCCGGGGAGCATAGCTCTATTCTCTGAGTCACTTTGGATTTATATCTGTTGATCACTATGAAGAACTTGAAAGACGCTAAGACCAAGATTTTGCCCTCAACTACGAGGGGAGGTAAGGAACTGCCATCTAGCTCTTCACTAGATTCTCCTTCCGTTATTAGTAGGTGCTACGTCTTGAGCTTGCATTGGTTTTCCTCAAAGAGGAGAGGGTGATGCAGCAAAATGTAGCGTAAGTATTTCCCTCAGTTTTGAGAACCAAGGTATCAATCCAGTAGGAGGCTCCTCAAAAGTCCCATGCACCTACACAAAAAAACTGAGAACTCACAACCAACGCAATAAAGGGGTTGTCAATCTCTTCATGGCCACTAACGAATGTGAGATCTAATAAAGATAGTAATATATTTTTGGTATTTTCTAAGATAGATGCAAAAAGTAAAGATGCAAATAAAGATAGATTGAAAGCAAATATGATAAGAGATAGACCTCGGAGCCATAGGTTTCACTAGAGGCTTCTCTCGAGATAGCATAAGTATTAGGGTGGGTGAACAAATTACTGTCAAGCAATTGATAGAAAAGCGCATAGTTATGAGACTATCTAGGCATGATCATGTATATAGGCATCACGTCCATAACAAGTAGACCGACTCCTGCCTGCATCTACTACTATTACTCCACACATCGACCGTCTCATGCCTGCATCTAGAGTATTAAGTTCATAAGAACAGAGTAACGCATTAAGCAAGATGACATGATGTAGAGGGATAAACACATGCAATATGATATAAACCCCATCTTGTTATCCTCAATGGCAACAATACAATACGTGTCTTGCAACCCTTTCTGTCACGGGGTAAGAACACCGCAAGATTGAACCCAAAGCTAAGCACTTCTCCCATGGCAAGAAAGATCAATCTAGTAGGCCAAACCAAACTGATAATTCGAAGAGACTTGCAAAGATAACTCAATCATACATAAAAGAATTCAGAGAAGATTCAAATATTATTCATAGATAAACTTGATCATAAACGCACAATTCATCGGATCTCGACAAACACACTGCAAAAAGATATTACATCGAATAAATCTCCACAAGAGAGGGGGAGAACATTGTATTGAGATCCAAAAAGAGAGAAGAATCCATCTAGCTAATAACTATGGACCCGTAGGTCTGTGGTAAACTACTCACAACTCATCGGAGGGGCAAGGATGTTGATGTAGAAGCCCTCCATGGTTGATTCCCCCTCCGGCAGAGTGCCGGCGAAGGCTCCAAGATGAGATCTCGCGGATACAGAAGGTTACGGTGGTGTAAATTGTGTTTCGTCGTGCTCCTGGATGTTTTCGGGGTCCGTAGGTATATATAGGAGGAAGAAGTACGTCGGTGGCCGCCCGAGGGGCCCACGAGACAGGGGGCGCGCCCTACAGGGGGGGTGCGTCCCCCTATCTCGTGGGGCCCTTGGGAGCTTCTTGACTTGCACTCCAAGCTCTCCGGATCAGATTTGTTCCAAAAATCATGCTCCTGAAGGTTTCATTCCGTTTGGACTCCGTTTGATATTCCTTTTCTTCGAAATACTGAAATAGGCAAAAAAAAAGCAATACGGGCTGGGCCTCCGGTTAGTAGGTTAGTCCCAAAAATGATATAAATATGTAAAATAAAGCCCATAAACATCCAAAAGGGGTAATACAATAGCATGGAACAATCAAAAATTATAGATACGTTGGAGACGTATCAAGCATCCCCAAGCTTAATTCCTGCTCGTCCTCGAGTAGGTAAATGATAAAAGAGAATTTTTGATGTGGAATGCTACCTAGCATAATTCATAATTTAAATTTCTTCATTGTGGCATGAATGTTCAGATCCAAATGAATACAAAATAAAAGTTCATATTGATATAAGAAATAGTAACACTTCAAGCATACTAATCAAAGTAATCATGTCTTCTCAAAATAACATGGCAAAAGAAAGTTCATCCCTACAAAATCATATAGTTAGGCTATGCTTCATTTTCGTCACACAAAGATGTTCCCAACTTCTATACCCCCGATGACAGGCCAAGCAATTGTTTCATACTTAAATAATCTCAAACTTTTTCAACCTTCACGCAATACATGAGCGTGAGCCATGGATATAGCACTATGGGTGGAATAGAATATGATAATGGGGATTGTGTGGAGAAGACAAATAAGGAGAAAGTCTCACATTAACGAGGATAATCAACGGGCTATGGAGATGCCCATCAATTGATGTCAACATGAGGAGTAGGGATTGCCATGCAACGGATGCACTAGAGCTACAAATGAATGATCAACAAAGGAAAACTAATGGGTGAGCATCCAACTTGCTTGCTCATGAAGACCTAGGGCATTTGAGGAAGCCCATCGTAGGAATATACAAGCCAAGTTCTATAATGAGAAATTCCCACTAATATGAAAAAGACAACTTATGAGACTCACTACATGAAAAACAAGGTGCTGCTTTGAAGCACAAAATATGAGACTCGCTACATAAAGAACAAGGTGCTACTTTGAAGCACAAGTGTGGAAAAAGAGATAGTAACATTGCCATTTTTATTTATTTTTTCTTTTTTTTCTTCTTTTCTTTTTTTCTTCTTTTTTTTATTTTGGGCCTTTCTTTTTTTTCTTTGGGCAATGTTCTAATAATGATGATCATCACACTTCTATTGATTACAACATAAGAATTACAACTCGAAACTGGAACAAGATATGACTCTATATGAATGCCTCCGACGGTGTATCGGGATGGTGCAATGAATCAAGAGTGACATGTATGAAAAATAATGCATGGTGGCTTTGCCACAAATACGATGTCAACTACATGATCATGCAATGGCAATATGACAAAAGTAAAGTATGTCATAAAAAACGGAACGGTGGAAAGTTGCATGGCAATATATCTCGGAATGGCTATGGAAATGCCATAATAGGTAGGTATGGTGGCTGTTTTGAGGAAGATATAAGGAGGTTTATGTGTGATAGAGCGTATCATATCACGGGGTTTGGATGCACCGGCGAAGTTTGCACCAACTCTCAAGGTGAGAAAGGGCAATGCACGGTACCGAAGAGGCTAGCAAAGGTGGAAAGGTAAAAGTGTGTATAATCCATGGACTCAACATTAGTCAAAAGAACTCATATACTTATTGCAAAAATTTAGAAGTCATCAAAAATCAAGTACTACGTGCATGCTCCTAGGGGGATAGATTGGTAGGAAAAGACCATCGCTCGTCCCCGACCGCCACTCATAAGGATGCACAAGCCAAGTACACTTCATGTTTCAAATTTGTTACACAACTTTAACCATACGTGCATGCTAAGGGACTTTCTAACTTCAACACAAGCATTCTTTGAATTCATAATCACCCAACTAGCATGACTTTAATATCACTACCTCCATATCTCAAAACTATTATCAAGTATCAAGTTGATCATAGCATCCAATTCACTTCCTATGATAGTTTTTATTATAACCAACTTGGATTCTCATCATTCTAGGACCAACTTAATGATAATAGCAAATACCATGCTGTTCTAAAAGACTCTCAAAATAATATAAGTGAAGCATGAGATACTAGCAATTTCTTCAAAATTAAGACACCACCGTGCTCTAAAAGATATAAGTGAAGCACTAGAGCAAAAACTATCAAGCTCAAAAGATATAAGTGAAGCACATAGAGTATTCTAGCAAATTCTAATAAAATAGGCTTCTCCCAAAAGGTGTGTACAGCAAGGATGATTGTGGTAAACTAAAAAGCAAAGACTAATATAATACACGATGCTCCAAGCAAAACACATATCATGTGGCGAATAAAAATATAGCTCCAAGTAAAGTGACCAATGAACAAAGACGGAAGAGGTGATGCCTTCCCGGGGCATCCCCAAGCTTAGGATTTTGGCTATTCTTGAATATATATGGGTTCCATGGGCATCCCCAAGCTTAGGCTCTTGCCACCCTTTATTCCATAGTCCATAAAAGCTTTACCCAAAACTTGAAAACTTCACAACACAAAACTCAACAGGAAATCTTATAAGCTCCGTTAGTGAAAGAAAACAAAACCACCACATAAGGTACTGCAATGAACTCATTCTTTATTTATTTTGGTGTTAAAACTACTGTATTCCAACTTCTTTATGGTTCATATACTGAATTACTAGCCATAGATGCATTGAAATAAGCAAACAACACACGAAAAACAGAATCTGTCAAAAACAGAACAGTCTGTAGCAATCTGTAACTAACGCAAACTTCTGGAACTCTAAAAATCCTACCAAAATAGTAAGTGCTGGAAAATTTGTCTATTGAACATCATCAAAAAGAATCAACACAAAAGCATGTTCCTGTGATTTAACAAAATTATATTCGTGCATGCAAAGTTTCTGTTTTTTCAGCAGAATCAAATCAACTATCATCGTAGGTTATCCTATAGGTTCTACTTGGCACAAACACTAATTAAAAGATAAAAACAAATCTAAACAGAAGGTAGATGCAAGATTTATTTCTAAACAGGAGCAAAACAAATAACATAAAGAAAATTGGGTTGCCTCCCAACTAGCGCTATCGTTTAACGCCCCTAGCTAGGCATAAAAGCGAAGATAGATTTAACTAGTGCCATCTTTGGCACTAGATTCCTCAATAGAGCACTTATAATCTTTAGGATGTTCTCCATTTTCAGCAATGATTAAACTGTTGGGCAAAAATTCAAGAAATTCGTTTGTAGAAAAAGGTTCCTTAACGATAGAAAGACAATTGGGATGAACACTTATGGATTTGAGGTCCATGTCTCCCTTACTAGAAGTTTCACCCTTATTTTTAGAACATAAATAAACTTGGTGGTTTTTGTTGGGGGTTTTGGAGTGTTTTTTATGGGAGAAAACGCCGAACCTAAGTTGGTAATTATATCCTCAAGTTTACCAATTCTAGCAGAATCAAGATCTATTTTTTCTTTAACTATAGGTTCTTTCTCTTTAAGATTTTTCAAAGTGACTCCAACCCTAGATTCATATTGAGTGATAAGATTATGAATCTTTTTATCCAAATTTTCAACCAACTCAACAGTGGCAATTTTATTTTCAATAATATCAAGCTGTTGCATAACGTGTTCTAAGCTTAAAACAGTTTCATTGACCAAAAGAGGTGGTGGGCCAAACAAATCTATCATAGCATTATAAGCATCAAACGTATGGCTACTCAAGAAATCACCTCCAGCAACAGTATCAAGAACACATCTATTCCAGGGAGTGATGCCTACATAAAAATTGCAGAGAAGAACGGAAGTGGAAAGCTACCTAGTAGATCTATTTTGAGCATTGCAAATTCTATGCCAAACATCTTTTAAATTTTCTCCCTCCCTTTGTTTAAAATTGAGGATTTCGTGTTCGGGAGTAATAACGAGGATAGGAAGACTAGCCATAATGACGGAGCAAACACACGGGCAAACGGAAAAAGGCAAGCGAAAAGAGAGGAGGAGATTGGGAAAGAGAGGGCGAATAAAATGGCAAGGGTGAAGTGGGGGAGAGGAAAATGAGAGGCAAATAATGTAAATGTGAGGGAGATGGGTTTGTGATGTGTACTTGGTATGTCTTAACTTGAGCGAAGACCTCCCCGGCAACGGTGCCAGAAATCCTTCTTGCTACGTCTTGAGCTTGCGTTGGTTTTCCTCGAAGGGGAGAGGGTGATGCAGCAAAGTGTAGCGTAAGTATTTCCCTCAGTTTTGAGAACCAAGGTATCAATCCAGTAGGAGGCTCCTCAAAAGTCCCACGCACCTACACAAACAAACTGAGAAATCACAACCAACGCAATAAAGGGGTTGTCAATCCCTTCACGGCCACTTACGAAAGTCAGATCTAATAAAGATAGTAATATATTTTTGGTATTTTATAAGATAGATGCAAAAAGTAAAGATGCAAATAAAGATAGATTGAAAGCAAATATGATAAGAGATAGACCCGGGGGCCATAGGTTTCACTAGAGGCTTCTCTCGAGATAGCATAAGTATTACGGTGGGTGAACAAATTACTGTCGAGCAATTGATAGAAAAGCGCATAGTTATGAGACTATCTAGGCATGATCATGTATATAGGCATCATGTCCATAACAAGTAGACCGACTCCTGCCTGCATCTACTACTATTACTCCACACATCGACCGTCTCCTGCCTGCATCTAGAGTATTAAGTTCATAAGAACAGAGTAATGCATTAAGCAAGATGACATGATGTAGAGGGATAAACACATGCAATATGATATAAACCCCATCTTGTTATCCTCGATGGCAACAATACAATATGTGTCTTGCAACCCTTTCTATCATTGGGTAAGAACACCGCAAGATTGAACCCAAAGCTAAGCACTTCTCCCATGGCAAGAAAGATCAATCTAGTAGGCCAAACCAAACTGATAATTCGAAGAGACTTGCAAAGATAACTCAATCATATATAAAAGAATTCAGAGAAGATTCAAATATTATTCATAGATAAACTTGATCATAAACCCACAATTCATCGGATCTCGACAAACACACTGCAAAAAGAGATTACATCGAATAGATCTCCACAAGAGAGGGGGAGAACATTGTATTGAGATCCAAAAAGAGAGAAGAAGCCATCTAGCTAATAACTATGGACCCGTAGGTCTGTGGTAAACTACTCACAACTCATCGGAGGGGCAAGGATGTTGATGTGGAAGCCCTCCATGGTCGATTCCCCCTCCAGCAGAGTGTCGGCGAAGGCTCCAAGATGAGACCTTGCGGATACAGAAGATTACGGTGGTGGAAATTGTGTTTCGTGGTGCTCCTGGATGTTTTCGGGGTCCGTAGGTATATATAGGAGGAAGAAGTACGTCGGTGGCCGCTCGAGGGGCCCACGAGATAGGGGGGCGCCCTACAGGGGGGCGCGGCCCCCTATCTCGTGGGGCCCTCGGGAGCTTCTTGACTTGCACTCCAAGCTCTCCGGATCAGATTTGTTCCAAAAATCACGCTCCCGAAGGTTTCATTCCGTTTGGACTCCGTTTGATATTCCTTTTCTTTGAAATACTGAAATAGGAAAAAAACAGCAATACGGGCTGGCCCTTCGGTTAGTAGGTTAGTCCCAAAAATGATATAAATATGTAAAATAAAGCCCATAAACTTCCAAAAGGGGTAATATAATAGCATGGAACAATAAAAAATTATAGATACGTTGGAGACGTATCAGTAGGCTTGCGACACCTAAACCTGCTACTACTATGAATTCTGATATGTCGTATGTCATTGATGATGCCACTTCTGCTATGCATGATGAAACTACTTCTGTGCGTGATACTACTTTGCCATTAGGTGAATTTCTTGATGGAAAACTTGCTAGAGTTAGGGGGGATGAAAATATTGAAGATGCTATTATTGATGATAGTGATGATGAAAGTTCTCCCAATGATTATGTATTACTTGTTGTTCCTAAGGGTTATGTTATGAATTAAGCAGCTGCTATGGAAATTCTTGCTTGCAATGATAGAAATGATCTTAAGAAATTATTAGCTAAATGGAAGCAGCAGTCTCTTAATGCTAGAATGAAACCCAATCCTGCTTTTGCTACTTCACCTATCTGGGTTACTGATAAGGATTATGAATTCTCTGTTGATCCTGAGATTATTACTTTAGTTGAATCTGGTCCTTTTTATGGCCTTGAATCTGAAACTGTTGTGGCACATCTTACCAAGTTGAATGATATAGCTAACCTGTTTACCAATGATGAGAAGTCTCGCTATTTATATATTCTTAAGATATTTCCGTTCTCATTAAAGGGTGATGCTAAGACTTGGTATAATTCTCTTGCTCCTGGTTGTGTGCGTAGTCCCCAGGATATGATTTACTACTTCTCTGCTAAATATTTCCCTGCTCATAAGAAACAAGCTGCCTTGCGAGAAATATATAATTTTGTGCAAATCAAAGAAGAGAGTCTCCCACAAGCTTGGGGGAGGCTTCTCCGGTTACTTAATGCTTTGCCCGATCATCCTCTTAAGAAAAATGAAATACTTGATATCTTTTATAATGGACTAACCGATGCTTCCAAGGACTACTTGGATAGTTGTGCTGGTTGTGTTTTCAGGGAAAGAACAGTCGACGAAGCTGAAATATTACTGAATAATATGTTGAATAATGAAAATAATTGGACTCTTCCTGAGCCAATTCCTGAGGCAATTCCTAAACCAATTGAAACAACTCCTGAGCCTATTCCTAAACCCACTCCGAAGAAGAGAGGTGTTTTATTTCTCAGTCCTGAAGATATGCAAGAGGCAAAGAAGTCAATGAAAGAAAAAGGTATTAAAGCTGAAGATGTTAAGAATTTACCACCTATTGAAGAAATACATGGTCTTAATTTACCGCCCGAAGAACCACATTATCTTGATAACTCGACACAGGTAGTAAAGGTAAATTCTCTCTATAGATATGATAAAGTTGAAATACCCTCTACTAAATTTCATAGCCCTTGCTTAGATGAATTTGATAACTTTATGGCTAGACAAGAAAGTTTTAATGCCTATGTTGGTAGAGAGTTAAAGAATAATGCTTTCGAGATAGGACGCGTAGGCGATATATAACCTAGCTAGAGTTAAAGATGAACTTCACCGTGTTAGCAAATATGCTTCTATGGTTGCTACTCAAGATGAGCAAGTACTCAAAGCTCAAAATGATCTGCTTGATGAATTAAATAATAAAAATGACTTTGTTGCTAGAGTGGCTACTAGAACTGGTAGAATGACTCAGGAACCTTTGTATCCTGAAGGCCACCCTAAGAGAATCGAGCAAGATTCTGAGAGAAATAATTTAGAGGCACCTAGTTCTTCTAAGAAGAAGAAAAAGAAAGACGATAGAACCTTGCATGCTTCTAGTGAACCTACTGTAGACACACCTGAGAATCCCAATGATATTTCTATTTCTGATGCTGAAACACAATCAGGTGATGAACATGAACCTAGTGATAATGTTAATGATAATGTTCATGTTGATGCTGAACCTAGCAAAAACAATTATGTAGAGATTGAACCTGCTGTTGATCTTGATAACCCACAATCAAAGAATCAATGTTATGATAAGAAAGACTTTGTTGCTAGGAAGCACGGTAAAGAAAGAGAGCCATGGGTTTAGAAACCCATGCCCTTTCCTCCTAAACCATCCAAGTCAAAGGATGATGAGGATTTTGAGCGCTTTGCTGAAATGATTAGACCTATTTTCTTGCGTATGCGCTTAACTAATATGCTTAAAGTAAATCCTTATGCTAAGTATATGAAGGATATCATTACAAATAAAAGAAAGATACCGAAAGCTGAAATTTCCACCATGCTTGCTAATTACACTTTTAAGGGTGGAATACCAAAGAAACTTGGAGATCCGGGTGTTCCAACTATACCATGCTCCATTAAAAGAAATTATGTTAGAACTGCTTTATGTGATCTTGGAGCCGGTGTTAGTGTTATGCCTCTCTCTTTATATCGTAGACTTGAATTGAATAAGTTGACACCTACTGAAATATCTTTGCAAATGGCTGATAAATAAACTGCTATACCTATCGGTGTTTGTGAGGATGTGCCTGTTGTGGTTGCAAATGTCACTATCTTAACGGACTTTGTTATTCTTGATATTCCCGAGGACAATAGTATGTCTATTATCCTTGGTAGACCTTTCCTTAATACTGCAGGGGCTGTTATTGATTGCAACAAAGGCAATGTCACTTTTCATGTTAATGGTAATGAGCATACGGTACACTTTCCGGGGAAACAATCTCAAGTTCATAGCATCAATTCTATTGAAAAAGTTCCAACTATCATTTTTGGAGGTTTTGAATTTCCTCTTCCTACTCTCAAGAAAAAATATGATATTCTTATTGTTGGGGATTTTCATATCCCCGTTGAGGTAACTTAGTGTTATTCGAAATTTCTCCAGTTCCGTGTTATTCGGAATGAGTTTGTTAACAAGACTTGATCAACCTTGTTAGCGGGTTCATTTTGATGATCACGAGATGGATGAAACTAGAAGGCACAACCTTCTGTACCCTCTTTTTACTTTCTATTATTTAGAATAAATAAAGCAAAAATAGTATTATCTGTCTACTTTCTGAATTATCCGTGCATTAAAAAAATAGTCTGAAAATAAAGTGCTCCAAATGCCCTGCAAATTTAGTATGATTTTTTCTGGAATATTTGAGGATTTTAGGCACTGAAAACACTGTAGGAGGGGCAAGCACCAGGCCACGAGAGAGGAGGGCGCCCCCCCCCCCCTATAGGGCACGCCCCCTATCTTGTGGGCCCCTAGTGGCCCCTCTCCACTTATGCCAGGACCCACACACTTCATCTTCTATCCAGAAAAATCCACATCCAGCTCAAGCACGAGTTCTAGCTCGTTTTGCTACGATTTTTGATCTCTTAGCTCAAAGCTCCATTCACAAAACTGCTTTGGGAGATTGTTGCTTGGTATGTGACTCCTCCATTGGTCCATTTAGTTTTTGTTCTAGTGCTTTATTCATTGCAAATTTTTGCTGCTTAGGTGACCATGTTCTTGAGCTTGCATGTCAAATTTTTGAGGTCCCAAGCAATTCCAATGCATGATATAGGCTCTAGGCACTTGTAGGAGTAGTTGCTACCAATCTTGTTTACTTTTATTCACTTTTATTTTGAAGTTACTAAAATTTCAGAAATTTTAAGAAAAAAAATATGCTTAGAAGAATGTACCAAGGAGGTTCCTCAGCAAAGAAAGGGCCAAGAATTGCTATACGTGAACAAGATGTTAATTTTCCAAGGGACGCAAATGTACGGGCTTGTGAGTGGCCATTCGATGATTTTATGGTCGAAGCAGGCTTCAAGGAAGAATTTGACGCATATGTGTGTAATGCCGAGCTGGAGGACTTGTTACAAGATAAGTGTCATCAATATTATCAATTGACCGATTCCTTTGTGCGGAGGTTCGAATATATTTCTGCGCGTAATTCTCCTAGTGTCATGTTTGATATTTATGATACATCTTATACCATGGATTTAGAGGATTTCACAACTGCTTGCAAACTCCCTCAGTGGGGTAATATCAATGATCCTCGCAAATCTGAATTAAGAGATTTTCTTGCTAGTATTACTATGGGAGAATCTAGGGACATAGCACAAGCTACCATAGGGAGCATTCATTTTCCTGCTATACATTATTTTGCTCTCTTTATTGGTAGATGC
Organism: Triticum timopheevii; assembly: GCA_963921465.1. Lineage (NCBI taxonomy): Eukaryota > Viridiplantae > Streptophyta > Magnoliopsida > Poales > Poaceae > Triticum > Triticum timopheevii. Next base: position 382,252,043 of record OY997262.1, on the reverse strand, counting down.
ATTAACGGCAAGGACGAGGCATGTCACATGTGTGTCCCTGATCTTTGTGTCCTCAAGAGTGCAGTGTCAGGTTATAAAAGTTATAACTTGGGGGCAATAGTTGCACGTAGGTTGCAGAATAATAGTAGAAGGGGAGATTTCTTTGGAGGAATTTATGCAACCCGTGTGGCTAATTTTCTTAATATAGCTCCACGAGAGGGGGATATGATTGTACCTCCTGTTTATTTGGATAAAGAAGCTATGTTTGATCATCATTTTCTTGATAGGAATGAACAATTCCTCCATTATTGACTAATCTATGACAGACGCAACATTGTCCCTGTTACTCTTCCTGCTCCCTACCTTTTTGATTATCAGGCAAAAGGAAGATATGTTGTCACCAGGGAAGAAGCAGTTGAATATGAGAGGGGAATGGAGGCAGCTCGCCAACACGCTGCTGCTCAGGAGGCAGTTGCCTCTGCATCTCAGTACTACCCCAGTTTCACTTATGGATATCAGCCAGGCGGTCCTTGGTACTAAGACCAACTTAGGCCAAAAGCCTAAGCTTGGGGGAGTACGTATTTATCACCGACTTTACATTCATGTTCACACACTAGTCGTCGGTGCTCATACTCTTTCATTGTATTATCCATGCTAGTTTAAATTTCTTTTTCAAGTTTTCTCCTTGTATGTTTGATAAACCTTAAGAAAAACCAAAAAAATAGTTAGTTTAAATTATATGCTTGTAGTAGAAATTAAAATGAAAACCCAAATAGATTTCTAGTTCTTCTTCTTACTTGTTGGGAGCTTTCCCGTGTAAATAGTTTTATTTTCTTTTCTTTCCTTTGGGGGTCGAGAAGACCATCTTGAAAATGCTTAGTGGCTCTTATATGCATGATTGTTTATTTAACTTAGAGCCTATATTATCTGTCTTCTCTCTTGAATTGAATGCTTGAAGATTCCAGCTTAGTCCAATGCACGTGCACTCTTATTATTATACAGGTCATGCAAGTGAAAGGCAATAATGACGATATATGATGGACTTATTGGGATGAGAAAAGCTGGTATGAACTCGACCTCTCTTGTTTTTGTAAATATGATGATTCATCGTTCCTGAGTCAGTTATTATGAAGTAAACATATTTGCAATGACATATAGAGATTATAGTTGCTTGTGCCATGCTTGATTAGCTATGAGTTATAATGGTTTACCTTGCGTGCAGACATGCTATTAGAACGATTATGATGTGGTATGATGGGATGGTATCCTCCTTTGAATGTATTAAGTGACTCGACTTGGCACATGTTCACGCATGTAGTTGAATCAAATCAACATAGCCTTCACGATATTTATGTTCATGGTGGATTATATCCTACTCATGCTTGTACTTGGTGTGAATTAATTTTAATGCATGCTTACGACTGTTGTCGCTCTCTCAATTGGTCGCTTCCCAGTCTTTTGCTAGACTTCACCTGTACTAAGCGGGAATATTGCGTGTGCATCCAAACTCCTTAAACCCCAAAGTTGTTCCATATGAGTCCACTATACCTACCTATATGCGGTATTTACCTGCCATTCCAAGTAAATTTGTATGTGCCAAACTCCAAACCTTCAAATGAAATTCTATTTTGTATGCTCGAGTAGCTCATGTTACAACTAGGGCTGCCTATATCTTCCATGCTAGGTGGGTTATTCTCATGAGGAGTGGACTCCGCTCCTCATTCACGAGAAAGGGCCGGTAACCGGGATGCCCAGTCCCATGATTCAAAAAGATCAAAGCAAATCAAAATAATTAGACAAAACTCCCCCAGGGCTGTTGTATGCTGGAGGCACTCGTTGTTTCGAGCAAGCCATGGATTGATGCTTGTTGGTGGTTGGGGGAGTATAAACCTTTACCATTCTGTTTGGGGACTGCCTATAATGCATTTAGTATGGAAGATACCGCCATCTCATAGTTGTTGCATTAACAGCAAAAGTATGCCGCCCAAAATGTTATTCAATCTCTATTTTAAAATCGAGCTCTGGCACCTCTACAAATCCCTGCTTCCCTCTGCGAAGGGCCTATCTATTTACTTTTATGTTGAGTCATCATCCTTCTTATTAAAAAGCACCCGCTGGAGAGCACACTGTCATTTGCATTCATTATTATTGATTTATATTGGGTATGACTTGACTGGATCTCTTTTACCATGAATTACAATGTTTAGTCAGTCCTTGATCTTTAAGGGTGCTCTGCATTTATGTTTTGCGGTCTCAGAGAGAGCTAGCGAGATACCATTTTGTTATATCATGTTATGATTATTTTGAGAAAGTGTTATCATCCGAGTTTTATTATTATGGCTCGCTAGCTGATTATGTTATTGATATGAGTAATTGTGAGAGCTACGTGTTATTGTGAGCATGGTTAGTTCATAATATTTGCTGAAACCTGAATGCTGGCTTTTCATGTACCAACAACAAGAGCAAACAGAGTTTGTAAAATTTTTTCTTTATCACTTTCAGTTTATCAACTGAATTGCTTGAGGACAAGCAAAGGTTTAAGCTTGGGGGAGTTGATATGTCTCCAACGTATCTACTTTTCCAAACACTTTTGCCCTTGTTTTGGACTCTAACTTGCATGATTTGAATGAAACTAACACGGACTAACGATGTTTTCAGCAGAACTACCATGATGTTGTTTTATGTGTAGAAAAGAAAAGTTCTCGGAATGTCCTGGAAATCCACAGAGGCACTTTTTGGAATTAATAAGAATTTTTGGCAAAAGAATTAATGCCAGGGGGCCCACAGCCTGTCCACGAGACAGGGGGCGCCCCCCCCCCCAGGGCGCGGCCTCCAATCTCGTGGGCCCCCTGGACCTCCACTGACCTCAACTCCAACTCCATATATTCACGTTCCGGGAGAAAAATATCAAGGAAAGAAAGTTTCATTGCGTTTTACGACACAGAGCCGCTGCCAAGCCCTAATCTCTCTCGGGAGGGCTGATCTGGAGTCTGTTCAGGGCTCCGGAGAGGGGGATTCGTCGCCGTCGTCATCATCAACCATCCTCCATCACCAATTTCATGATGCTCACCGCTGTGCGTGAGTAATTCCATCGTAGGCTTGTTGGACGGTGATGGGTTGGATGAGATTTACCATGTAATCAAGTTAGTTTTGTTAGGGTTTGATCCCTAGTATCCACTATGTTCTGAGATTGATGTTGCTATGACTTTGCTATGCTTAATGCTTGTCACTAGGGCCCGAGTGCCATGATTTCAGATCTGAACCTATTATGTTTTCATGAATATATGTGTGTTCTTGATCCTATCTTGCAAGTCTATAGTCACCTATTATGTGTTATGATCTGACAACCCCGAAGTGACAATAATCGGGATACTTCTCGGTGATGACGGTAGTTTGAGGAGTTCATGTATTCACTATGTGCTAATGCTTTGTTCCGGTTCTCTATTAAAAGGAGGCCTTAATATCCCTTAGTTTCCGCTAGGACCCCGCTTCCACGGGAGGGTAGGACAAAAGATGTCATGCAAGTTCTTTTCCATAAGCACGTATGACTATTTACAGAATACATGCCTACATTACATTGATGAATTGGAGCTAGTTCTATATCACCCTATGTTATAACTATTGCATGAGGAATCGCATCCGGCATAATTATCCATCACTGATCCATTGCCTACGAGCTTTTCGCATATTGTTCTTCGCTTATTTACTTTTCCGTTGCTACTGTTACAACTACTACAAAAACCCAAAAACATTTATCTTTACTTTTGCTACCGTTACCTTTATTATCATACACTTTTGCTACTAAATACTTTGTTGCAGATACTAAGTTATCCAGGTGTGGTTGAATTGACAACTCAACTGCTAATACTCAAGAATATTCTTTGGCTCCCCTTGTGTCGAATCAATAAATTTGGGTTGAATACTTTACCCTCGAAAGTTGTTGCGATCCCCTACACTTGTGGGTTATCAATGTCATGCTACAAAAAGTTGTTGGCGGATTGGACTCCTGAAATATTATACTCTCTACGGTTGTGTGTGGTACTTGTTCTGCAGAGCTGAACATGTTTTCTATGTTCGGAAGGCTATGTTGGAATATTCAGAGAAGGAACCCGCCTTGCAATGTCGAATACAATCTGCGTGCCGGACTCATCATCATTGAAGCCTGGTTCACAGGCTACTAAGGGAGTTCTGGATTAAGGGGTCCTCGGACAACTGGACTATATACTTTGGCCAGACTGTTGGACTATGAAGATACAAAATAGAAGACTTCGTCTTGTGTCCGGATGGGACTCTCCTTTGCGTGGAAGACAAGCTTGGCGATTCGGATATGTAGATTCCTTTCTTTGTAACCGAATCTGTGTAACCCTAGCCCCCTCCAGTGTTTATATAAACCGGAGGGTTTAGTCCGTAGGACAACAATCATAACCTCATAGGCTAGACTTCTAGGGTTTAGCCATTACGATCTCGTGGTAGATCAACTCTTATAATACTCATATTCATCAAGATCAATCAAGCAGGAAGCAGGGTATTACCTCCACAAAGAGGGCCCGAACCTGGGTAAACATTGTGTCCCCCGCCTCGTTATCATTAACCTTAGACGCACAGTTCGGGACCCCCTACCCGAGATCCGCCAATTTTGACACCGACAGCTACCTTCTGTTTTTAATTGCTCCTCTTACAAAAATCAATATCTACTATCATCACTACACTTCTATATGTTGGGGACACGAGAGACTCCTTTGTTATTTGGTTGCTGGATTGCTTGAGAGAGACCATCTTCATCCTATGCCTCCCACGGATTGATAAACCTTATGTCATCCACTTGAGGGGAAATTACTGTCCTACAAAACTCTTCACTTGGAGGCCGAACACAGGTCTACAAGAGTAAAGTTGCATCGTAGACATCAGTGGCTTCACCCAATGTAATCTCCATAAAAGTACCACCCGCTGCGGAATCTAAAAGATTTCTAGAAACAAAGTTCAATCCCGCATAATTTTTTTGTATGATCATCCACAAATTTAAACCATGAGTAGGGCATTTTCTTATCATTAGTTTCATACTTTCCCAAGATTGGGCAAGATGCTAATGCTCAAGTTGCTTGAAATTCATAATTTGATTTCTAAGGGAAATAATTTTTGCGGGAGGAAAATATCTAGTAATAAAAGCATCTTTGCATCTATCCCAAGAATAAGTGCTATTTCGTGGCAAAGATGAAAACCAAATTTTTGCACGATCCCGCAATGAGAACCAGAATAATTTTAACTTCACAATATCATTATCCACATATATTTTCTTTTGCATGTTCACACAATTCTATGAAAGTGTTAAGATGGGTTGCAACATCTTCATTAGGACTACCAGAAAATTGTTCTTTCATAACAAGATTTAGTAAAGTGGTATTAATATCACAAGTCTCCGCACTAGCGATAGGAGGAGCAATCGGATTACTAATAAAATCATTGTTATTAGTATTGGAAAAATCACACAATTTTGTATTTTCTGAAGACATTGTAACAAGGCAAACAAGGTAACAAGCAAGCAAAGAAGCAAATAAGAAAAAGGCGAATGGAAAATATTTTTGGTATTTTTGTCAAAACTTTTTATAAGTGGGGGAGATGAAAATGAGAGGAAAACGGCAAAGAATATAAATACAAGGAGATTAAAGTTTATTCCTAGGTACTTGATAGTTGTTGATGATGTCTCCCCAGCAACGGCGCAAGAAATTATTCCTGCTACTTGTGAGCTATGTTGGGATTTACCCAAAGAGGAGAGGATGATGCAGTACAGTAGAGATAAGTATTTCCCTCAGTAATGAAACCAAGGTTATAAATCCAGTAGGAGAACCAAGCAACGACAAGTGAACAGCACCTACACACAAACAACAAATACTTGCAACCCAACGCGAACAAGGGGTTGTCTATCCCTTGACGGTTACAAATAAGATTAAATTGTATAGTTTTTGATAGATAGATCGGACAAAAATGCAAAATAAAAAATTGCAGCAAAGTATTTTTGTTTTAATTGATGATAAAAGATAGACTCGGGGCCATAGTTTTCACTAGAGTCTTCTCTCAAAAAAATTAGCATACGGTGGGTAAACAAATTACTATTGGGCAATTGATAGAAAAACAAATAATTATGACGATATCCAAGGCAATGATCATGTATATAGGCATCATGTCCGACACAAATAGACTGAAATGATTCTGCATCTACTACTATTACTTCACACATCGACCGCTATCCAGCATGCATCTAGTGTATTAAGTTCATAGATGAACGGAGTAACGCCTTAAGAAACATGACATGATGTAGACAAGATAAACTCATATATGAAATAAATCCCATCTTTTTACCCTTAATAGCAACAATACATGTGTGTCATGTCCCTTTCTGTCACTGGGATTGAGCGTCGCAACATTGAACCCATTACAAATCACCTCTTCCCATGGCAAGATAAATCAATCTAGTTGGCCAAACCAAAACAATAAATTGGGGAAGAAACATGTGGCTATAACAATCATGCATATAAGTGTTCAGAGAAAACTCAAATAATATTCATGGATAGATCTGATCATAAACTCACAATTCATCGGTTCCCAACAAACACACCGCAAAAAGTCATTACATCGAATAGATCTCCAAGAACACCGAGGAGAACATTGTGTTGGAGATCAAATAGATAGAAGAAGCCATCTGGCTACTAACTATGGACCCATAGGTCCGTGGTAAACTACTCACGCATCATCAGAGGGCAACAAGGATGATGATGAAGAGCCCCCACTATCACTACAAAAAAGAGACACATCCGTGACATTTTGGGCCGAACGATTTTTTTTCTGTCATACATATGACACTTCTATGACGATAATTGTGACAAAACCCGGTATCATCATAGATGTGGTGGGATCCTATTTCTATGACAAAAAATCATGACAGAAAATGGGCTTTTCATCCTGGGCGGGCCGGAGACACAGCTGCATGACATTCTTTGGGTCGTCCATGACGGAAAAAAAACATGGTAGAAGCAAGGGCGAGGAAAATTTCGGGGAGTTCCCGGTTACGGTGGGAGGTCGGGGGCTGAGCGATGCGCGTTTCTCTCGTACACGTACGCGCGTGTGTGCGAGGCGTTAGCTCTAACTGAACCCAAGCGAGGCGTTGGGCTCTAACTGAACCCGAGCGATTGCACTGCAGGCTACACGTTACTAAACCCGAGCGATCGATCGATGGTTGTTAACTGAACCCGATCGAGCGATCCCTTCGCTACTGCTGCTAACTAAAGCCGGTCGATTGGATGAACAGTTAGCGGTGGCGTTGCCTCTGGATGAACAGGACCCCGTGGTGTGGAGGGCTGGATGAACAGTAGGTGGTGGAGGGGTTCCCGTGGAGGGGTGGTTGAACAGGACCCCGTGGTGTGGAGGGTTGGATGAACAATAGACGGTGGAGGGGTGCCCGTGGAGGGGTGGTTGAACAGTAGCCGGTGGAGTAGCGCACGGTGGAGGCTGGATGAACAGGAGCCCGTGGAGGCTGGAGGAGGTCGACGGTAGCCCGTGGAGGCTGGAGGAGGTCGACGGTGGAGATGAACAGTATCCCGTGGAGTCCCGTTTTGCGGTACGCCACACCCCTCCCGATCAACAGGACCCCCGTTTCGATCGTAGCGCTCCAACACAAGTCTGTTTCGTCCGTTTTGCGGTATGCCACACCCCTCCCGATCAACAGGACCCCCGTTTCGACCGTAGGAGGTCCGTTTCGTCCGTTTTGCGGTACGCCACACCCCTCCCGATCAACAGGACCCCCGTTTCGACCGTAGGAGGTCCATTTCCTCCATTTTGCGGTACGCCACACCCCTCCCAATCAACAGGACCCCGTTCCGAGCGTAGGAGGTCTGTTTCCTCCGTTGTGCGGTACGCCGGGCCTCGTTTCCATCGCCTGTTCCGTCCAAGCCCTCCCGATGAACACGACCACGCATTCCGTTCCGACCCAGCCGGTTGGCTCCCATGCGTTCCGTTGCCTCCCTATGAACACGAGCATTTCGTTGCCTCCCCATGAACATGACGCATTTCGTTGCCTTCCCATGAACACGACGACGACGTTGTTTCTCCGTTCCGACCCAGCCATGTACACGAGCCCTCGCCGTCCGTATGCGCGAGTAGGCGTTCGAGACCCCGCCCGTATGTACACATATGTGGCCGTATTTTCTTTCTTGCACCCTGTCCGCTATACGTACGTGTACATGCTACGTGCGCGCCTCTACTACGACACGTGCGTGCCTCTACTACGACACGTGTGCGCCTCTACATCAACCAGTATGTACGTACACGTTCACGCCCAGAATGACAACGCTACGTACGCTTCGACCAGGTGGGTCCCAACTGTCAGGCACTTCCTTGCCTGCAAAGATGTAGCTGGTGGGTCCCAGCAGTCATAGGGGCGAATCGTTTTTTTTTTTGCCCGGACGCACTTCCTTGCGTGCGAAGATGTAGTTGGTGGGTCTCAGAAGTCAGGGGGAAACATTTTTTTCGCGAAATACAGTGGCCCGTCTGGTGGGTCCCCGCTGTCAGGTGGAGGAATAATTATTTTGCGCGTAATAAGGAGGCACTTCCTTGCTGCGGCCATGGACCCAGCTGTCAGCCTCTCCACGTACAGTCCACGTCCGATGGAAGCCGTTCCTTGACCACGTTGACCACACCGCGCCGAGAGCACCAGGGCGGTGGACTACGGCGAGGCCTAGGAAGGGGACGACGCGGAGCCGGGGAATACACGGCAGTGGATGCCCATGCGTAGAGGAGTATGAGGGTTCACTCGTTCGGCTGCGGTGTGAGGTTGCCGTCGCCGCAGAATAACAGGGGTGTGGGTGCGTAGAGGGATGGCCCGGCCAGCGGTGCGAGTAGTAGGGGTGGTGAGGCCTCTGCGGCATCACAGTCGGCCACGGGCGGCAGGAGCAGGCGGCACGACCGACGCTTCTTTGGGCGGTTGGAGCAAGAAGACCAGAGGTTGAAGAAGCACTACGGCCGTTGGATGGACATCGTACGGTCACTGGAGCTAGAATCGTTCATATATTGACTAAAGTTGACAAAGGCCTCCGTCCTAGTCAACTTAGTAGGCCCACAAGTCAGCCTCCCACCAAGGTGGGTCCCAGCTAGCAGGGGGTTTCATTTTTTGTGCGTAATAAGGAGGCACTTCCAGTGGGTCCGAGTTGACAGCGGGGGGGACGTTTTTTCGCAAAATACGGTGGCCCGTCCTGTGGGTCCCAGCAGTCAGGGGTGAACGTTTTTTTCGTGAAATACTGGTTGCCCGTCCGGTGGGTCCCTGCTGGCAGGTGGAGGAATAATTATTTTCCGTGTAATAAGGAGGCACTTCCTTGCGGCTGCCGTGGACCCAACTGTCAGCCTCTCCACGTACAGTACTCTTCCGATGGAAGTCGGTAGTTGACCACATTGAGCACGCCGCGCCGAGAGCACCACGGCGGTGGACGACGGTGAGGCCTAGGAAGGGGACAACGCGGAGCAGGGGAAGACACGACAGTGGAAGCCCACGCGAAGAGGAGTACGAGGGTTCACCGGTTCGGCTGCGATGTGAGGTTGACGTCGCCACAGAATAACAGGGGGTGTGGGTGAGTAGAGGGATGCCCTGGCCAGGTGGGAGTAGTAGGGGGCGCTGAGGCCTGCGCGGCAGCACAGCCGGCCATGGGAGGCAGGAGCAGGCGGTCCCGCCGGCGCTGCTTTGGCGGCTGGAGCAAGAAGATCAGAGATTGAAGAAACACGGCGGTCGTTGGATTGACATCCAACGATTACGTCTGCTAGAATCATTTTTTGATGTATATAATAACTAAAAAAATCTTGCATACGCGTCAACTAAACAGGCCCACAAGTCAGACCACTCCCTCTTTTTTTAATAATTTATATATAGCTCATGGCAACTTTTTATGCAATTTATTGCAGTCATTTTTTTGGTTGGCCAGGGCCAATTTCGCATATTTTTGTGGGTTCCAAACTATTTTTAATACTGAAATGTCAAGCCAGATTTAAAGTACTTTGAAGATATATTTAAATTAGGTTAATGCCCAGTGAAATAGGAATCTGAAAATGTGAAAAAATTCAAAAATTATAAAGTAATTGCCAATTTGTCATCTATTTTTATATTTACAACCCATTTCATATTACTTTCAAGATTTGCAGGCGTCTTGAAAGAGTTGCAGCCCATCAGGGCGTAGAAAAATAAGTAGGCCTGGATTGGGTATTCTTCAGAAAAAATAATCTGGGCTCATTTTCACAAAGAAAAAATAGCTGGGCTGGTCACATGGTGAACATAAAATATAAGCCTGGGCTAGACGGGCCACAACCCAGTTCAAATCCTGCTCCGTCTCAACAATACCAAACAAAAAATATTGCTCGAGTAGCTACGTCCCAGGTGTCAGCCAATCTTGTGATGTTCTCTTGTTTATTGACTATAGACGCTCACAATGTCGGGGGTCCCAGATGTCAGGAAAACACTAGGAGGAAGCATTTTATTTTTCCATACGCTGACGTGGTGGGCCCCTACTGTCATCCTCTCCACGTACTTCTGCTGATTCCTATTGTTTGTTGACCATATTGACAATGTGAGAGGGCGGCGCCGCGGCGAGCGCACCAAAGCGCGCGGAGGACGTTGGCGTTAACGATTTAGGAGACTGTGGGGCGGTGATGCGTGCGCTGAGGTGCAGCCAGCCGTGGGAGGCGGAAGCAGGCGGCCCCGTTGGCGCTGGTTTGGTTTTGGTGGCTGGAGGAAGACAGGACTAAAGAAACACGACAGACTGTAAAAGCAGTAGGAGTACTTAACAACCTTAACTGAAACCAGCAGGGGCACTTAACAACCAAAGCTGAAAGCAGTATGAGTACTTATACAGGTTCAACCGTACAAAGCATGCCTCGAACAGTGCTACTTTGCCTACAGTTAACCAAGGGTGAGGCCGCCAAGCCCCAGGACAAGGCCTAGGCGCCACCCCGCGCATCCACAACCTTCTGAAAGTGGCTTCATCTCGCAACATGGTCAATAAACAGGATATTCGCTTTAGAGCCATGGAAAAGCATGAACATAATCTTCTGTCCTATTCTCCAATATGGACGGGCCTTCATTATTTGAGACCACCCATGAATAAGTATATTTTGACCCCCAAGAAGAATTGAGTAGGTCGACATAAACATCATGTTGTGACCAAGCGCAAGTCTGACCCGACCATGGTCAGGCATCTGTACAGGAACAATAGAACTCGGAAGTTCCTGTTTCAAGAAGATCACAGCTGTAAAATTGTGTATAAGCAATATTTTATGTACAACATATATAACAAAAAACAGCTTGTACCATAAGTTTCTCGACACAGTTGGACCTGTTCAACGAGTGCAGCAGTGGCACACATATCCCACGTGGCCTTCCACCATTGAAACGCCCCACAAGGACCCCAAGACGGTCAATAAAGTGTAGGAACTTGTGGATGTCGATCCAGTCAACTTTAGTGCCATTAGTAATAGCCGAGTTATTACAGAGTAACAAACGAGCAGGCTGCTTAACTCTGAAAAAACCTACACATGCCACCAATTATAAGAAAATATTAGTTAGAAGTAGCATCTTCGTGAGAGATTTGTTGCTACTTCTAAAGTTAAGTTGTGATTAGTTAGACAGAATAGGTGGATTAGGAAGTAATCGAGGTAACAAGCAAGAACCAGATACAAAACTAACATGGATGAACAATTGGAACGATGTTGGGGTGGAAGATCGCAGTGAAGATGAGACCAGATTCTGCTATTTCCATCAACATTCGTGCGCCAACTTTCAGTCCGTAACACTTGAGAAAGTTTATCCAAGTTCGGCCATAAAAAAAGCAGCGATCTTCTTGGTTCATGAACCCAACTCGGAAATTATATCCATGGCTTGTCTTCACTGTGACCATTAAACTAGTGTATTCAGTTATGGCAAGGCCGAGCATCTTGAGTACATGTGTTCTGGCAAAGCAAATAATACACTGCAGGAAAACTAATATGAGAACACAGCATGTTCAAAAAAAACCACCCTCCCAGATAGAAAAGAGGATTCTAGGAACATACTGTGCGCGTTTCAAAATGCTGTGTTAGGATGAGATGGAACAAGTGTGGCGTCTCGCCGAGGGCGCAGAAACCTGTAGGGTACTCGCGCTTTGGGCACTGCAAATGAAACACACTAGATTCTGTAGGAAGAAAATGCATCAACGGCGGCGGCTGCCATCCTAGGATTACCTGCGACCAAGGGACTTGGTATTATCGGGGATGATTGAAGAATTCATACCTGGTTCTCCATGAGATAACCCTATGTAATCGCTGAGAGGGGGTTTTCTCTGAATAAGCAGACGAGGGAGAAGGGGATTCAGGCCCAGCGAAATATTGCCGCTTCATCCGTCCAGCTTACTGCTAAAGCTGGAAAGGGGGGTTGTGATTTGACGGCTCATTGGGCATTACTGCGGCGCTATGACCGGGGTGTGTCTACCATAAGTTGTGCACTCTAATTTGTGCATATGGCACGTGGACCCCGTTGCCGGTTGCCCCACATATCATCAAAAGGAAGTAGAAAGACAGGAGTAACTAGTTACACATAAATATATATTTTGACAGAGAGATACTCCCTCTGTAAAGAAATATACAAATCTTTTATATCACAAGCTCACCTTGTCGAGAAATATACTCCCTCTATAACGCAGGGGCATTATGGGGGTTCAGCCAAGAATATAATACTCAGATAGGCTCACGGTTCTGGACTTTGGGCCGCAGGCCGACCCTGCATGTTTGGGGGACCATGTGTTCTACCTCAGCGCTTTTCATATTGCAAGCGATCGGTACGGCCCTGGTTTTAGATGCTGTCGCAAGGCAAATACACAAAATTGAATAAAGCACAGCAGCTGTTGGAATGAAATCAAACGACAGTTCCTAACCAGCAATCAGAGTTGCAATACTATCAATGATATACCATGTGATAAATAATACTGTCGTACTACTTATACACACAGGACACTTGTTTCACCATGCCAGATTATTACATCAAAATCTCTCGGAGGATAGATCAGTTCGGTAGTTGCGTGCTGCTACTGAAGAATTTCAAAGTTGATTTGGACCAGATCTCCTTGCCGAGAAAGTTCGATTTTGACATCATCCCCTACCACAAGATATGATTTAGATTTGAACCTTGACCATCCTTTAGCATCAATCATCATGCGACCATCCTTTGTACTTACGGTATATTGAGTAGGTTCATTCACACCAAGGTTGCGCATGGTAAGAGAAACTTGGCCGCGGTCGCCCGGATTGTTGAACCACTCCCTCGTTGCTCCAGGAATTCTCTGTTTGCAAACAAGAAGACATACCCAAACAGTTAGATCAACACAGTGAATCATGTGAAACAACATGGGAAGAAAAAAGAACGAAGCACTTGGGCGGCCAATGCTTACCAAGAAGGTGGACATGTTAGTTTTTGTAAGGACTTTGGTATATGAAGTGCGAACTGCAGCCCAGTCTGTTGCCGGTGCAACTGCACGGGCCGGAGCAGATGCAAGTGCAGGTGTTGGTGCAGGTGCCGAAGCCGCTGCTGCTACCGGAGATGGTGCTCCTTGTAGAGCTGGTGCCGGTCTCGGAGCAGGTGCCAGTGTCGATGCCCGATCCTCCGGTAGATCAGACTGATCTGCTGACGCGGTCGGTGCCCAATCCTCAGCTGGACTGAGCTGCTACCGCTGTCAGTGCTAGAGCAACTGCCGGTGCTCAATCCGTTACTGAAGGTGGTACCGATGTGTGAGACGGCGGCGATCGTGTCTGGTCTGCTATGATCAGCTTTCTAACTTGACTAGGATCCGTGACATGATCTAGTTTTTTTCTTCATTTCTTGTAAACGCGAGAAGGACTAATTGTGGCGTTTTTGTTAAACCAAACTGCAGTTCATCATAGGGATTCAGCTTGTACTCAGACAACAGACTGATCCAATTTTTTCCAGTATTATAAGTGATGGACAGTGCCTTCGTTACTGACACGACATAAGAAGTGAAACCTGCAAAAATAGCCATCATAGAGCAAACCAAATGCTTTATTCTGTGATGAATGTCACATGGCAAAACCTGCATCGTAAAACTGTAGGAAAAGAAAGAAAACATGACATTAAATCAATAAGATTTAGACAGTAAATCAATAAGATTTACTTGATGTGACACGAGTGAATCCTTACCAGGAAATCACTATGTTGAAGTACTAAACAGAAGATTGATCGTCCAACTACGCGTGGCATGCAGGGGCCCCGCCTACTCCCACAAGCAGGACAGTCGAAAGGTCGTGACAAATCATATGGACCGAACATCCATGGGATTGGAAATCCTGGTGGGTGCGATAAACCCTGCAATGCATATAGATATTGGAGTGTAACCATAATTGATTAACCGTCCTCACAAAAAATATGATCTGGATACTTCAAAATATACAGACTGAATTGAGTGGACAGACATTAACATAGATCGTTCTCAGGACTAACCACACACCAAAAGCAGTAGTACTAATAAACAATACAGGGTTCACAAACACAAATCAAGTACTGAACAATAGTACTTACTACAGACAAGCAAAGTTGCACTAACTAAACTCTGCAGACTATTTCTTGCCACCGACCTATGGGATGAACCCCGCATAACTAACTAGGCCATGCACTTCGTGTGAGATGTCTACATGCACCATCACCATCTTGTCAACCTTGGAGAACCTAACAGAGTGGTCTTTCGACTCATAAACATGATGATGAAGACAGACCGCATCAGATTTGTTGGGAAGCTTTACAAGAACAACACCCTTCGTAATCGAAGGCACGGCCAGGAAATTGTTGTGGTCAAGTATAGCCTCGAGAACACGCCTGACAACAATTCTACAGGAAAACACTAGTTCAGGACACGTGTCGACAAGGACACAACAGCTGGATAGTTCAGCAGTACAACTCATCATCAGGTCTTCCCGTTCACATGGCATGACTTTGAGAACTTCATCTCCACCGCGGACCTGGTTCTAATTCAAACAGAAACCATATTTTATTACTACCTCCATTCAGAAATATAAGATGATTTTTGATATTATACTCCATATATGACTACATATACGCACAGAAATGAGTGAACAAAGACACTAGAACATGTCTTCAAAGGCATGAGAGCAGAGGGATTACATGCAATATCCATAACACAAGTTACTGAGGCAAATATACCCTCTTAAAAGGTAGCATTGATGTTCATAAAGTACTCCCTCCGTCCCAAAATTCTTATCTTAGATTTGTCTAGATACGGATGTATCAAGTCACATTTTAGTATTAGATACATCCGTATCTAGACAAATCTAAGACAAGAAATTTGGCATAGAGGGAGTAGTTGAAATTAATCTATAAGAAATCAGTGTCAACCTCTCGCATGTTTTGGTCAAAAGAGGAATTTAGAACTGTCATTTGGCACACTAAAATCACATGCAAGATCACCCAGAAAGTTGTATTACCAGTACTAGTACTACGCGTTAGATGAAAAAACACGATCAAGATCGAGAAAAAGATCGTCAACAAGAGACATTACCTGGACTTGCTTAATGAGGGATCCCGGAGAGGGGGGCTTGGACAGGGCGATGGCTTTGAGCTTGTCTGCGGTAGTCTCGGCGGGGTGCTTGCGCTTCTTCATACCATGAGCCTCGACGGTTTTGGCCAGAGCCATAGACATCACGTTGGCCGGTGCTCCGGCGTCCATCCAAGAGAGGAAGCTGAGAGAGAAGAGTGAAAGGAGGAACGAGATGAGGGAGAAGCGAAGCGATTGGGGGTTTTCTTCAAGAGAGGAAGCTGAGAGAGAAGAGTGAAATGATGGTTGCTTCGTCCGTCCAACTTACTGCTGAAAAGGAGGGGGTTTTGTGATTTGACGGCTCATTGGGCATTACTGCGGCGGTTCGATTGGGGTAGTCTACCGTCACTCTACTACGGAGTAATTTAGTGCATGGTTGGTGGACCCAGGTGCTGGCTGTCCCACACGTCGGCGAAAGTGAGTAATTGAGTGCATGGCTGGAGGAGGATCTGCACGGTAGAGTGTGTCCACTGTTTTTCTGAAGAAAAAAATGATTACAGCAAGCCCTCACGAGAGGGCGGCAGACTAAGAGGTCGAGGATGATAATTACATACCTCCCTCCAGAGACGAGGCAAGCCTCGACGACGACGAATTCGTCGTGCCTGAGGATCCCGTCGAACAAGAGTGTTTCAGACGCAGGCTAATGGCCACAGCAAATAGTCTAAAGAAAAAGTAGCAACAGCTTCAAGCTGATAAAGACATGCTGGCCGATAGATGGACCGAGGTCCTCGCGGCCGAAGAGTATGAACTCGAACGCCCCTCCAAAAGCTACCCAAAACACAAGTTGCTCCCCCGACTAGAGGAGGAAGCATACAAACCGGCATCACCAGCGCACAATACGGCAGACCGACCACCTCGTGGCCGCGACAGAGAGGCATGTAAGCCCTCCACCAAAACCGTACCCCGACACCGCTCAAAAAGCGCGAAGCCACGGGGGAACGCGCCGGACTTGCGGGACATATTGGAAGACAAGGCAAGACAATCCAGATCTATCTATGGATCACGTGGGCGCCCCAAGACCCACGACGAATACCGTCGCGCCGGATACAACTACTCCGGCCGGGCCGAACACAGCAGACAACGCTCTCTTGAGCTACGTCGTGATATTGCTCAATACAGAGGCGCCGCACACCCACTATGCTTCACTGACGAAGTAATGGATCATCAAATCCCTGAAGGGTTTAAACCCGTTAACATCGAATCCTACGATGGCACAACAGACCCCGCGGTTTGGATTGAGGATTATCTCCTTCATATACATATGGCCCGCGGCGACGATCTTCACGCCATCAAATATCTCCCGCTCAAGCTTAAAGGACCAGCTCGGCATTGGCTTAACAGCCTGCCCGCAGAGTCAATTGGATGCTGGGAATACCTGGAAGCCGCATTCCTCGACAACTTCCAGGGCACGTATGTGCGACCACCGGACGCAGATGACCTAAGCCACATAATCCAGCAGCCAGACGAATCGGCCAGGCAATTCTGGACACGGTTCTTAACAAAGAAAAATCAAATCGTTGACTGTCCGGATGTACAGGCCCTCGCGGCCTTCAAACATAACATCCGCGACGAGTGGCTGGCCCGGCACCTAGGACAGGAAAAGCCGAAATCCATGGCAGCCCTCACATCACTCATGACCCGCTTCTGTGCGGGATTGGATAGCTGGCTAGCTCGCAGCAACAACCTGAGCAAAAATGCTGGCAGTCCGGATACCAAGGACCGCAATGGCAGGTCGCGTCGAAACAAAAACAAACACCGCATTAACAGCGACAGCAATGAGGATACGGCAGTCAACACTAGATTCCGAGGCTCCAAACCCGGTCAACGGAAGAAGCCATTTAAAAGAACTACTCCGGGCCCGTCCAATTTGGACCGAATACTCGACCGCTCTTGTCAAATACATGGAACTCCTAAAAGGCCAGCTAATCGCACCAACAGAGATTGTTGGGTATTCAAGTAGGTAGGCAAATTAATTGCCAAAAACAATGACAAGGGGCTACACAGCGATGACGAGGAAGAGACCCGGCCGCCGAACAACAAAGGACAGAAGGGATTCCCCCCTCAAGTTCGGACGGTAAATATGATATACGCAACGCATATACCCAAGAGGGAGCGGAAGCGTGCACTAAGGGACGTATACGCGATGGAGCCAGTCGCCCCAAAATTCAACCCATGGTCCTCTTGCCCGATCACTTTCGATCGAAGAGACCATCCGACCAGTATCCGCCATGGCGGATTCGCCGCATTGGTTTTAGACCAAATCGTTGATGGTTTTCACCTCACGAGAGTCCTGATGGATGGCGGCAGTAGCCTGAACCTGCTTTATCAGGATACAGTGCGCAAGATGGGAATAGACCCTTCAAGGATTAAACCTACAAAGACGACCTTCAAAGGCATCATACCAGGTGTTGAGGCCAATTGTACGGGCTCAGTCACACTGGAAGTGGTCTTCGGATCCCCGGATAATTTCCGAAGCGAGGAGTTAATCTTCGATATAGTCCCGTTCTGCTTGGACGAACCGCGTTCGCAAAATTCAACGCGGTCCCGCATTATGCATACCTTAAGCTCAAGATGCCAGGCCCTCGTGGAGTCATCACGGTCAATGGAAACACGGAACGCTCCCTACGAACGGAGGAACATACAGCAGCTCTCGCGGCAGAAGTACAGAGCAGCCTTTTAAGGCAATTCTCGAGTCCGGCCGTTAAACGACCGGACACAGCCAAACGCGCCCGGAGCTACATCAACCAAGACCACCTGGCACGTTCCGAGCACGCGTAGCAGTGCGGCCTCAACCCCAGCCCTCGCACAATTGCAAGACAAACTCTCCGCATACAGAATTACGCCCTGGAGATACCATGCGCATAGGGGGAGAGGCACAACCACAACAGACCCAGAGTGCGGTTCAACCACACTAGGGGCTCCCAAGTGTGTCGCTCTTTTTACCTTTTATTTTTCTCTTTTTTTATATATATACAGGACTTTGTCTGGTGGCGCACCTGCCGAACTCATGATGCAACAGCCAGGGAGGGACAAAGGCTGCGACGAACACTCAGGTGGTCTCCATTACGAGCATTAAATTTGTTAAACACACCATTCCGCGGCCTACCCCTGGAGGGAGACGCCTTTAATTCATCCAATCCCTTGCTTTCCGCACTATTTGTATCATTACGCACTCGTAGCAGACCTTCTTGAATAAAATGCAGCACTTTTTGCCCATAATTGCATTACTTTATATATATGTTCATTTACGACATGTTGCATCCGTATATTTTGGTACGGCCAAATACACCAGGGGCTTATGTTCCCCGCATTATGGTGTGATAAAGTCCGAACACTTTCACAAGTACGGCACCCCGAACTTATAGCATTATATGAATCGGCTCCGAATCATGTCTTGGGTCAATAGTTGGGTTTGCCCGACTCCCATGTTTGGCACCTTACGTTTTGTTCTATCGGCTAAGGTAGCACTGGGAGAACCACTGCGATTGCGCCCCGGTTGAGCCGGGTTAACGCCTCAGTGGAGAAAGCTAAAACTGACTGTCATGATAAGGCGAGAGACTGGTCGCTGTTTGAGAGGTTTTTTCGGGTCCTTAAAGACCTATGCCGCTTTGAGCGAAGTTCCGGATAATATCCGACGAAGGCGTGGATAGCGCCCCGAATTCGGTCTTCCGAATACTAGGGGCTTCGCCGAAATTTAAAATTATAGAATTCTATGGCTAAGTGAGAGTGTTCAAGCACTATAAGTCCGGTTGCCTTGTTCGTTGTGTTGAGCGCCTCCCTAGATGGACCCAACAATGGGAACAAGAGTGCTCAAGTTTATCCCGAACACCCCAGCACTCGCGGCATGGGGACTGAAGCCGACGACTTGCCATCTCTCGGATTTAATAAACGGCCGCACAGAAGGTAATATTTTAAATTAAACAAGCATTGCTTAGCGCATATGAACAAAGTTTTCAGCGCACAGGATAATACATAGCGAGTTTACTCAATAATTACATCTCGGGGGCACTCATCCGCAATCTTGCGGGCACCCTTCCGGACAGTCCTATAGTACATCTCGGGCGTACGGTATTCCTTGCCCGCTGGTGGCGCGTTAGTGATTAGCTTCTCCGCATCCAGCTTGCCCCAATGCACCTTTGCGCGGGCAAGGGCCCGACGAGCACCTTCAATACAGGCGGAGCGCTTGATGACCTCCACCCAGGGGCATGCATCCACCAGCCGCCACACGAGGCCGAAGTAGCTCCCAGGCATGGCCTCTCCAGGCCACAGCCGGACTATGAGGCCCTTCATGGCCTCCTCAGCTACCTTGTGGAGTTCGACCAGCTGCTTCAGCTGGTCGCTAGGGGGCACCGGATGGCCGGCCTCAGCATACTGAGACCAGAAGACCTTCTCCGTTGAGCTTCCCTCCTCACCACGGTAGAATGCGGCGGCATCGGATACACTACGAGGCAAATCTGCAAACACCCCTGGAGAGCTCCGAATTCGGGTAAGTGTCAGGTAGTTTACATTAACATGCTTGCTTTGCATGAAAAATGCCTTGCCCGCCGCTATTTTCTTCACATCTCTCACCTCCTGAAGGGCCTTATGGGCCTCGGCCTTGGCGGCTTTGGCACTTTCGAGAGCCAAGGCAAGCTCGGACTCTCGAGTCTTTGAGTCGCGCTCCAAACTCTCATGCTTTTCCATGAGAGCCTGGAGCTCTTGCCGAACCGCCGCCACCTGCGCCTCCTGCTTTTCTCGCTCTGTCCGTTCCGCGGCCGCATTGCGTTCGGCCGCGGACACGGCCTCCTTCAGGGTTGCCGCCTCGTTCGTGGCCCCTGCAGTACCCATGTTATCCTTGTTATTCTTTTATTGCAACCTAAATCCTTTTCTGTAAGGTAACTATTCAAAGTGGTGTTACTCACCTTCTTTGTCCTGGAGCTGCTTCTTGGCGCGGCCGAGCTCTTGCTCAGACCGCTCGAGCTCCTGCTTCAAAACACCGACCTTCGCAGTCAGTGCGGCAGAGGTCATCAGCGCAGCCTGCAACCCATATTGACATAATTTTTAGCAACCCTGTGTATATCGTTTTTTTTCAGATCCTCAGTCCGGCTTTTCTTTCCGAACACCGAACCGAGCATCAGGGGCTACTGTCTATGCGGTATTACATTGCATATTTTTAACTTCTTACCTCAAAGCCTGATAGAAGGCTACTGCAGGCTTCGGTCAGCCCGCTCTTGGCGAGTTGTACCTTCTGAATCATCGCACTCATAATAGTGCGGTGTTCTTCCTCGACGGAAGCGCTCTAGAGCGCCTCCAACAAATTGTCCGGCGCCTCCGGTTGGACGGAAGCCGCCGGCGTCACGGTCTTGCCGTTCTTGCGAAGGGGCCGCCGGCCGGACTCCGGAACCACTGCGGGTTCCGATGTGGAGTCCGGCGCAAAGTCCGGGAGGCCGCCTTGTGGCGCCTCCGGAGCCTCCCCCTGATGGGTCCCTTCTTGGGACCCCACCTCGGCGTCCTCAGTGGCGCGAGGGGTGGAGGCCGTCGGGATGGAATCCACATCCGACGGAGCCAACGACCCGCTCGATGAAGCGGGGAGATCATCATCGGCCGGACTGCAGGCAGTATGCGGCATTAGAAGGACGCTATGTGACATAAAAAGAAATTATAAATCATTCAGGAATTCGGATACTTACGATCTCGCCGGAGGCCTGGCCCTTGAAGGCCATTCTTCCTCGCCAACGTTGATGTTGGCGGAGCTGTCCGGGGGAATAGTCCTTCCCCTCTTGGACCCTTCGGCCTCCCCTGTTGGGGAAGCCTTCCTCTTCCTCTCTCCCTCCTCTGGGAGAGAGTCCTCTTTCTCCTCCTCGTTTTAGGGGGAGGAGTCCGCCTCGGAGTCGTCGGACACCTGAAAACGGGAACTCTTTCGAGTACCCGTGGCCTCCTTCTTGGCCATCTTCTCCGGCACCACGTGCGGTGCCGGAACCAGCAGCCTCGCTAGACGGGCGTCTACTGGGTTTTCTGGCATGGGAGCCGGGCAGTCGATCTGCTCCACCTTCTTCATCCAGTCCTGCCAAAGGAAAGGGGGAAATTAAAACCTGCACAGAATCAAACTATGAAAAGCAAGTGTCCCGTAAAGGGTTAGAATCACTTACCTCGTCAGCTTGGCGATGCGAGCGAAATCCGCGATCTTCAGTCGCGGATGCGGGGGCTTCGGCGCCCTTAAATAGCACCCTCCAGGCGCCTTCGTACGTCGTGTCGAAGAGCCCGCTCAATGCTTGGTACTGTTCCGGATCGAACTCCCACAGATTGAATGCCCGCTCTTGGCATGGGAGAATCCGGCGGACGAGCATGACTTGGACCACGTTAACCAGCCCGACCTTGTTCACCAGCTTCTGGATATAGGCTTGGAGTCCCATCACCTCCTCCGAACTACCCCACAGCAAGCCCTTCTTTTTCCAGGAGGTGAGCTACGGAGGGATACCAGATCTGAACTCAGGAGCCGCCACCCACGTAGGGTCGCGCGGCTCGGTGATATAGAACCACCCCGATTGCCACCCCTTGACGGATTCCACGAAGGCCCCTTCGAACCAAAGGACGTTGGGCATCTTGCCCAACATGGCGCTTCCGCACTCCGCTTGAGTGCCCTTCACTACCTTCGGCTTGACATTGAAGGTCTTGATCCACAAGCCGAAGTGGGGCTGGATGCAGAGGAAGGCCTCGCACACGACGATAAACGCCGAGATGTTGAGGATGAAATTCGGCGCCAGATCATGGAAATCCAGGCCGTAGTAGAACATGAGCCCCCGGACAAAGGGGTGAAGTGGAAAACCCAGTCCGCGGAGGAAATGGGGAAGAAAAATGACCCTCTCATGGGGCCTGGGGGTGGGGATGAGCTGCCCCTCGTCGGGCAGCCGGTGCGCGATGTCGCCAGACAGATAGCCGGCGCCGCGCAGTCTTTCAATGTGCTCCTCCGTAACGGAGGAGGTCATCTACTTGCCTCCCGCTCCAGACATGGCTGGGGGAGGTTGAGACGAGATTTGCGGGCTTGGGCGCTGGAGCTCGAGTGCGCGGAGATGGATAAGCAAAGGAGGAAGAAGGCGTAGGTGAAAAGGTGAATCCTTATCCCTTCTATATAGGCGGACGAAGACTATGCGTCCCCACCAGCCTGGTAAAACTCGCTTATCTCCCAAGCGCCACCATCAATGGCGCGGTTGGGTTACCCACGTCCGTATTGATGAGAATCCCGGATTAAGGGGGAACATGATCTCTGCTTCGACAAGACGTGCCAAGGAAACCGCTTCGCTAAATGCGCTGAGGTGGTAAAATAAAAAACGATTCAAGTAATGGCTTGGCGGTGGTGTGACGTCATGCCGCAAAAAACGTCAGCAGATTGAACTTGTGTATATATTATTCTCTCTATGGTGGAATGTGGAATTTATTTTTGCAGAGCCGGACACTATCCTGGTGTTCACAATCTTCTATGAATTATTCGGAGGAGGAACCCGCCTTGCAATGCCGAACAATATGCGCGCCGGACTCATCGTCATTGAAGCCTGGTTCAGGGGCTACTGAGGGAGTCCTGGATTAGGGGGTGTCCGGATAGCCGGACTACCATCATCGGCCGGACTATCATCATCGACCGGACTCCAAGACTATGAAGATACAAGATTGAAGACTTCGTCTCGTGTCCGGATGGCACTTTCCTTGGCGTGGAAGGCAAGCTTGGCGATACGGATATGTAGATCTCCTACCATTGTAACCGACTCTATGTAACCCTAGCCCTCTCCGGTGTCTATATAAACCGGATGGCTTTAGTCCGTAGGACATAACAACAACCCTTACAATCATACCATAGGCTAGCTTCTAGGGTTTAGCCTCCTTGATCTCGTGGTAGATCCACTCTTGTAAACATCCACAATATCAATATCAATCAAGCAGGACATAGGGTTTTACCTCCATCAAGAGGGCCCGAACCTGGGTAAAACATCGTGTCCCTTGTCTCCTGTTACCATCCGCCTAGACGCACAGTTCGGGACCCCCTATCCGAGATCCGCCGGTTTTGACACCGACATTGGCCATCGAGGCTTCACCCTCCGGCGCCCCTCTGGCGGCCTTTGTATTCTCTCTCGGGCCGGGGATCCTTCAGGACGATGCCTCAGCGCCATCCAGGTCCCAGGGAGAGGTGGCCGATGGAAGGGTCCCGCTGTCCATCGCATCCGAATCCAGAGAATCCTTTGAGGATAAGGACCGCTCGAGACTGAAACGAGCCAAACTACAAATGCATAAATCAGCACATTAAAATAATAAAATAAAGATTTCAGATACATGAACGTGTCCGGATACTTACGATTTGGCCAGGGGCTTCTCCCTGTGTTTCCACTCCCAGCTGCTGTTAGTGGCCGCTGCGGAGCTGTCCGGAAGGGAAGCTTTCCCCTTCTTGGACGCCTCGGCCTCCAGATGCATGGAGTTCGTCCTCTTCTTTCTCCCCCCTGCAGTGGGGGGAATGGATTTCTTCTTCTTCCTCCTCCTCCTCCTCCTCCTCCTCATCTTCGGTGATGGAGGAGTGACCCTTGGTGTCTTCGAACGTCGCGTCTGAAGTACCCTTGCAGCAGAGACCACCTCTGGTCCCCTTGGCCTTCTTCTCCGGCACCTCATAAGGCGCCGGAAATAGCATCTTCGCCAGGAGCGGGGTTTCTGGGTCTTCGGGCAGCGGAGCCGGACAGTTAATCTGCTCTGCTATCTATGTCCAGTCCTGAAATAATTGATAGGGAGACTTAGATGCCTTCCTCGAATATGCAAGTAAAGGGTACACCTTGAAAATATGAAAGAACTTACCGGATTTGCAGGATGAGTTAGGTTGTGCCCATGATCCTCATCTGTGGTCGGCGGCACCTCGTTGGCCTTGAAGAGCACCTTCCAGATATCTTCGTGCATCATGTCAAAGAGCTCTAGTAGGGTTTGGTGCTTGGCCGGATCAAACTCCCACAAATAGCAAGTCCGGCGTTGGCACGGAAGAATCCCATGGACGAGCATAACCTGGATCACATTGATGAGCTTGAGTTCTTGTTTATCATACTCTAGACGCGTGTCTGGAGCGGCGTCAGCTCATCTGGAGAGCCCCAGGATAGGCCCTTCTCTTGCCAGGAGGTGAGCCGCATCGGGACTCCGGATCGGAATGCGGGGGCCGCCGCCCAATTGGTGCCGCGCGGCTCGGTGATGTAGAACCACCCCGGCTGCCACCCTTTTACAGTCTCCACAAAGGAGCCTTTGGGCCAGGTGACATTGGGCATCTTGCCCACCATGGCTCCTCTGCACTCTGCTTGTTGGCCGCTCACCACCTTCGGCTTCACATTGAATGTCTTCAGCCATAGGCCAAAGTGAGGTGCGATGTGGAGGAAGGCCTCGCACACGACAATAAATGTCGAGATGTTGAGGATAGAGTTGGGGGCCAGATCATGGAAGTCCAGCCCGTAGTAGTACATCAGTCCGCGGACGAACGGGTGGAGGGGGAATCCCAGCCCGCGGACGAAGTGTGTGAGGAACACCACCCTCTCTTGGGGCTCCGGGGTGGGGACGATTTGTCCCTTGGCCGGAAGTCGGTGAGCGATTTCCTTGGCTAGGTATCCGGCCTCCCGGAGCTTCTTGATGTCCTTCTTCTTGACGGAGGAGGCCATCCACTTGCCTCCTGCTCCGGATCCGGACATGATTGGAGTGCTTTTTTGGGCGGAGAAGGCGAGAGCTTGGGCGCTGGACCTCGAGGATGGATGGGCAGAGGAAGGAGAAGGCGTGGGTGAAAGAGGATGAATCCTTATCCCTTTATAAAGGTAGTAAAAGTCATGCGCCACCCCACTCGCCTTAAAATTCGCCTATTTCCCAAGCACCATGCAGATGACACGGTTGGGTTACCCATGCCCGTATTGATGAGAATCCCATGATAAGGGACATGATCTCTGCTTTGACAAGACGTGCCAATGAAACCACACCTCGAAATACGGAGCGGCATGCTAAAAAACGGTTCAAATAATGACCAGGCAGTGGCGTGATGTCTGATACGTCTCCAACGTATCTACTTTTCCAAACACTTTTGCCCTTGTTTTGGACTCTAACTTGCATGATTTGAATGAAACTAACCCGGACTGATGCTGTTTTCAGCAGAACTACCATGATGTTGATTTATGTGTAGAAAAGAAAAGTTCTCGGAATGTCTTGGAAATCCACGGAGGCACTTTTTGGAATTAATAAGAATTTTTGGTGAAAGAATTAATGCCAGGGGGCCCACAACCTGTCCACGAGACAGGGGGGCGCCCCCCCTCCTAGGGTGCGGCCTCCTATCTCGTGGGCCCCCTGGACCTCCACCAGCCTCAACTCCAACTCCATATATTCATGTTCAGGGAGAAAAAAATCAAGGAGAGAATGTTTCATCGTGTTTTATGACACGGAGACGCCGCCAAGCCCTAATCTATCTCGGGAGGGCTAATCTGGAGTCCGTTCAGGGCTCCGGAGAGGTGGATTCGTCGCCGTTGTCATCATCAACCATCCTCCATCACCAATTTCATGATGCTCACCGCCGTGCGTGAGTAATCCCATCGTAGGCTTGCTGGACGGTGATGGGTTGGATGAGATTTACCATGTAATCAAGTTAGTTTTGTTAGGGTTTGATCCCTAGTATCCACTATGTTCTGAGATTGATGTTGCTATGACTTTGCTATGCTTAATGCTTGTCACTAGGGCCCGAGTGCCATGATTTCAGATCTGAACCTATTATGTTTTCATGAATATATGTGTGTTCTTGATCCTATCTTGCAAGTCTATAGTCACCTATTATGTGTTATGATCCGACAACCCCGAAGTGACAATAATCGGGATACTTCTTGGTGATGACGGTAGTTTGAGGAGTTCATGTATTCACTATGTGCTGATGCTTTGTTCCAGTTCTCTATTAAAAGGAGGTCTTAATATCCCTTAGTTTCAGCTAGGACCCCGCTGCCACGGGAGGGTAGGACAAAAGATGTCATGCAAGTTCTTTTCCATAAGCACGTATGACTATTTACGGAATACATGCCTACATTACATTGATGAATTGGAGCTAGTTCTATATCACCCTATGTAATAACTATTGCATGAGGAATCGCATCCGGCATAATTATCCATCACTGATCCATTGCCTACGAGCTTTTCGCATATTGTTCTTCGCTTATTTACTTTTCCGTTGCTACTGTTACAACTACTACAAAAACCCAAAAACATTTATCTTTACTTTTGCTACCGTTACCTTTATTATCATACACTTTTGCTACTAAATACTTTGCTGCAGATACTAAGTTATCCAAGTGTGGTTGAATTGACAACTCAACTGCTAATACTCAATAATATTCTTTGGCTCCCCTTGTGTCGAATCAATAAATTTGGGTTGAATACTTTACCCTCGAAAGCTGTTGCAATCCCCTACACTTGTGGGTTATCAAGACTAATTTCTGGTGCCGTTGCCGGGGAGCATAGCTCTATTCTCTGAGTCACTTTGGATTTATATCTGTTGATCACTATGAAGAACTTGAAAGACGCTAAGACCAAGATTTTGCCCTCAACTACGAGGGGAGGTAAGGAACTGCCATCTAGCTCTTCACTAGATTCTCCTTCCGTTATTAGTAGGTGCTACGTCTTGAGCTTGCATTGGTTTTCCTCAAAGAGGAGAGGGTGATGCAGCAAAATGTAGCGTAAGTATTTCCCTCAGTTTTGAGAACCAAGGTATCAATCCAGTAGGAGGCTCCTCAAAAGTCCCATGCACCTACACAAAAAAACTGAGAACTCACAACCAACGCAATAAAGGGGTTGTCAATCTCTTCATGGCCACTAACGAATGTGAGATCTAATAAAGATAGTAATATATTTTTGGTATTTTCTAAGATAGATGCAAAAAGTAAAGATGCAAATAAAGATAGATTGAAAGCAAATATGATAAGAGATAGACCTCGGAGCCATAGGTTTCACTAGAGGCTTCTCTCGAGATAGCATAAGTATTAGGGTGGGTGAACAAATTACTGTCAAGCAATTGATAGAAAAGCGCATAGTTATGAGACTATCTAGGCATGATCATGTATATAGGCATCACGTCCATAACAAGTAGACCGACTCCTGCCTGCATCTACTACTATTACTCCACACATCGACCGTCTCATGCCTGCATCTAGAGTATTAAGTTCATAAGAACAGAGTAACGCATTAAGCAAGATGACATGATGTAGAGGGATAAACACATGCAATATGATATAAACCCCATCTTGTTATCCTCAATGGCAACAATACAATACGTGTCTTGCAACCCTTTCTGTCACGGGGTAAGAACACCGCAAGATTGAACCCAAAGCTAAGCACTTCTCCCATGGCAAGAAAGATCAATCTAGTAGGCCAAACCAAACTGATAATTCGAAGAGACTTGCAAAGATAACTCAATCATACATAAAAGAATTCAGAGAAGATTCAAATATTATTCATAGATAAACTTGATCATAAACGCACAATTCATCGGATCTCGACAAACACACTGCAAAAAGATATTACATCGAATAAATCTCCACAAGAGAGGGGGAGAACATTGTATTGAGATCCAAAAAGAGAGAAGAATCCATCTAGCTAATAACTATGGACCCGTAGGTCTGTGGTAAACTACTCACAACTCATCGGAGGGGCAAGGATGTTGATGTAGAAGCCCTCCATGGTTGATTCCCCCTCCGGCAGAGTGCCGGCGAAGGCTCCAAGATGAGATCTCGCGGATACAGAAGGTTACGGTGGTGTAAATTGTGTTTCGTCGTGCTCCTGGATGTTTTCGGGGTCCGTAGGTATATATAGGAGGAAGAAGTACGTCGGTGGCCGCCCGAGGGGCCCACGAGACAGGGGGCGCGCCCTACAGGGGGGGTGCGTCCCCCTATCTCGTGGGGCCCTTGGGAGCTTCTTGACTTGCACTCCAAGCTCTCCGGATCAGATTTGTTCCAAAAATCATGCTCCTGAAGGTTTCATTCCGTTTGGACTCCGTTTGATATTCCTTTTCTTCGAAATACTGAAATAGGCAAAAAAAAAGCAATACGGGCTGGGCCTCCGGTTAGTAGGTTAGTCCCAAAAATGATATAAATATGTAAAATAAAGCCCATAAACATCCAAAAGGGGTAATACAATAGCATGGAACAATCAAAAATTATAGATACGTTGGAGACGTATCAAGCATCCCCAAGCTTAATTCCTGCTCGTCCTCGAGTAGGTAAATGATAAAAGAGAATTTTTGATGTGGAATGCTACCTAGCATAATTCATAATTTAAATTTCTTCATTGTGGCATGAATGTTCAGATCCAAATGAATACAAAATAAAAGTTCATATTGATATAAGAAATAGTAACACTTCAAGCATACTAATCAAAGTAATCATGTCTTCTCAAAATAACATGGCAAAAGAAAGTTCATCCCTACAAAATCATATAGTTAGGCTATGCTTCATTTTCGTCACACAAAGATGTTCCCAACTTCTATACCCCCGATGACAGGCCAAGCAATTGTTTCATACTTAAATAATCTCAAACTTTTTCAACCTTCACGCAATACATGAGCGTGAGCCATGGATATAGCACTATGGGTGGAATAGAATATGATAATGGGGATTGTGTGGAGAAGACAAATAAGGAGAAAGTCTCACATTAACGAGGATAATCAACGGGCTATGGAGATGCCCATCAATTGATGTCAACATGAGGAGTAGGGATTGCCATGCAACGGATGCACTAGAGCTACAAATGAATGATCAACAAAGGAAAACTAATGGGTGAGCATCCAACTTGCTTGCTCATGAAGACCTAGGGCATTTGAGGAAGCCCATCGTAGGAATATACAAGCCAAGTTCTATAATGAGAAATTCCCACTAATATGAAAAAGACAACTTATGAGACTCACTACATGAAAAACAAGGTGCTGCTTTGAAGCACAAAATATGAGACTCGCTACATAAAGAACAAGGTGCTACTTTGAAGCACAAGTGTGGAAAAAGAGATAGTAACATTGCCATTTTTATTTATTTTTTCTTTTTTTTCTTCTTTTCTTTTTTTCTTCTTTTTTTTATTTTGGGCCTTTCTTTTTTTTCTTTGGGCAATGTTCTAATAATGATGATCATCACACTTCTATTGATTACAACATAAGAATTACAACTCGAAACTGGAACAAGATATGACTCTATATGAATGCCTCCGACGGTGTATCGGGATGGTGCAATGAATCAAGAGTGACATGTATGAAAAATAATGCATGGTGGCTTTGCCACAAATACGATGTCAACTACATGATCATGCAATGGCAATATGACAAAAGTAAAGTATGTCATAAAAAACGGAACGGTGGAAAGTTGCATGGCAATATATCTCGGAATGGCTATGGAAATGCCATAATAGGTAGGTATGGTGGCTGTTTTGAGGAAGATATAAGGAGGTTTATGTGTGATAGAGCGTATCATATCACGGGGTTTGGATGCACCGGCGAAGTTTGCACCAACTCTCAAGGTGAGAAAGGGCAATGCACGGTACCGAAGAGGCTAGCAAAGGTGGAAAGGTAAAAGTGTGTATAATCCATGGACTCAACATTAGTCAAAAGAACTCATATACTTATTGCAAAAATTTAGAAGTCATCAAAAATCAAGTACTACGTGCATGCTCCTAGGGGGATAGATTGGTAGGAAAAGACCATCGCTCGTCCCCGACCGCCACTCATAAGGATGCACAAGCCAAGTACACTTCATGTTTCAAATTTGTTACACAACTTTAACCATACGTGCATGCTAAGGGACTTTCTAACTTCAACACAAGCATTCTTTGAATTCATAATCACCCAACTAGCATGACTTTAATATCACTACCTCCATATCTCAAAACTATTATCAAGTATCAAGTTGATCATAGCATCCAATTCACTTCCTATGATAGTTTTTATTATAACCAACTTGGATTCTCATCATTCTAGGACCAACTTAATGATAATAGCAAATACCATGCTGTTCTAAAAGACTCTCAAAATAATATAAGTGAAGCATGAGATACTAGCAATTTCTTCAAAATTAAGACACCACCGTGCTCTAAAAGATATAAGTGAAGCACTAGAGCAAAAACTATCAAGCTCAAAAGATATAAGTGAAGCACATAGAGTATTCTAGCAAATTCTAATAAAATAGGCTTCTCCCAAAAGGTGTGTACAGCAAGGATGATTGTGGTAAACTAAAAAGCAAAGACTAATATAATACACGATGCTCCAAGCAAAACACATATCATGTGGCGAATAAAAATATAGCTCCAAGTAAAGTGACCAATGAACAAAGACGGAAGAGGTGATGCCTTCCCGGGGCATCCCCAAGCTTAGGATTTTGGCTATTCTTGAATATATATGGGTTCCATGGGCATCCCCAAGCTTAGGCTCTTGCCACCCTTTATTCCATAGTCCATAAAAGCTTTACCCAAAACTTGAAAACTTCACAACACAAAACTCAACAGGAAATCTTATAAGCTCCGTTAGTGAAAGAAAACAAAACCACCACATAAGGTACTGCAATGAACTCATTCTTTATTTATTTTGGTGTTAAAACTACTGTATTCCAACTTCTTTATGGTTCATATACTGAATTACTAGCCATAGATGCATTGAAATAAGCAAACAACACACGAAAAACAGAATCTGTCAAAAACAGAACAGTCTGTAGCAATCTGTAACTAACGCAAACTTCTGGAACTCTAAAAATCCTACCAAAATAGTAAGTGCTGGAAAATTTGTCTATTGAACATCATCAAAAAGAATCAACACAAAAGCATGTTCCTGTGATTTAACAAAATTATATTCGTGCATGCAAAGTTTCTGTTTTTTCAGCAGAATCAAATCAACTATCATCGTAGGTTATCCTATAGGTTCTACTTGGCACAAACACTAATTAAAAGATAAAAACAAATCTAAACAGAAGGTAGATGCAAGATTTATTTCTAAACAGGAGCAAAACAAATAACATAAAGAAAATTGGGTTGCCTCCCAACTAGCGCTATCGTTTAACGCCCCTAGCTAGGCATAAAAGCGAAGATAGATTTAACTAGTGCCATCTTTGGCACTAGATTCCTCAATAGAGCACTTATAATCTTTAGGATGTTCTCCATTTTCAGCAATGATTAAACTGTTGGGCAAAAATTCAAGAAATTCGTTTGTAGAAAAAGGTTCCTTAACGATAGAAAGACAATTGGGATGAACACTTATGGATTTGAGGTCCATGTCTCCCTTACTAGAAGTTTCACCCTTATTTTTAGAACATAAATAAACTTGGTGGTTTTTGTTGGGGGTTTTGGAGTGTTTTTTATGGGAGAAAACGCCGAACCTAAGTTGGTAATTATATCCTCAAGTTTACCAATTCTAGCAGAATCAAGATCTATTTTTTCTTTAACTATAGGTTCTTTCTCTTTAAGATTTTTCAAAGTGACTCCAACCCTAGATTCATATTGAGTGATAAGATTATGAATCTTTTTATCCAAATTTTCAACCAACTCAACAGTGGCAATTTTATTTTCAATAATATCAAGCTGTTGCATAACGTGTTCTAAGCTTAAAACAGTTTCATTGACCAAAAGAGGTGGTGGGCCAAACAAATCTATCATAGCATTATAAGCATCAAACGTATGGCTACTCAAGAAATCACCTCCAGCAACAGTATCAAGAACACATCTATTCCAGGGAGTGATGCCTACATAAAAATTGCAGAGAAGAACGGAAGTGGAAAGCTACCTAGTAGATCTATTTTGAGCATTGCAAATTCTATGCCAAACATCTTTTAAATTTTCTCCCTCCCTTTGTTTAAAATTGAGGATTTCGTGTTCGGGAGTAATAACGAGGATAGGAAGACTAGCCATAATGACGGAGCAAACACACGGGCAAACGGAAAAAGGCAAGCGAAAAGAGAGGAGGAGATTGGGAAAGAGAGGGCGAATAAAATGGCAAGGGTGAAGTGGGGGAGAGGAAAATGAGAGGCAAATAATGTAAATGTGAGGGAGATGGGTTTGTGATGTGTACTTGGTATGTCTTAACTTGAGCGAAGACCTCCCCGGCAACGGTGCCAGAAATCCTTCTTGCTACGTCTTGAGCTTGCGTTGGTTTTCCTCGAAGGGGAGAGGGTGATGCAGCAAAGTGTAGCGTAAGTATTTCCCTCAGTTTTGAGAACCAAGGTATCAATCCAGTAGGAGGCTCCTCAAAAGTCCCACGCACCTACACAAACAAACTGAGAAATCACAACCAACGCAATAAAGGGGTTGTCAATCCCTTCACGGCCACTTACGAAAGTCAGATCTAATAAAGATAGTAATATATTTTTGGTATTTTATAAGATAGATGCAAAAAGTAAAGATGCAAATAAAGATAGATTGAAAGCAAATATGATAAGAGATAGACCCGGGGGCCATAGGTTTCACTAGAGGCTTCTCTCGAGATAGCATAAGTATTACGGTGGGTGAACAAATTACTGTCGAGCAATTGATAGAAAAGCGCATAGTTATGAGACTATCTAGGCATGATCATGTATATAGGCATCATGTCCATAACAAGTAGACCGACTCCTGCCTGCATCTACTACTATTACTCCACACATCGACCGTCTCCTGCCTGCATCTAGAGTATTAAGTTCATAAGAACAGAGTAATGCATTAAGCAAGATGACATGATGTAGAGGGATAAACACATGCAATATGATATAAACCCCATCTTGTTATCCTCGATGGCAACAATACAATATGTGTCTTGCAACCCTTTCTATCATTGGGTAAGAACACCGCAAGATTGAACCCAAAGCTAAGCACTTCTCCCATGGCAAGAAAGATCAATCTAGTAGGCCAAACCAAACTGATAATTCGAAGAGACTTGCAAAGATAACTCAATCATATATAAAAGAATTCAGAGAAGATTCAAATATTATTCATAGATAAACTTGATCATAAACCCACAATTCATCGGATCTCGACAAACACACTGCAAAAAGAGATTACATCGAATAGATCTCCACAAGAGAGGGGGAGAACATTGTATTGAGATCCAAAAAGAGAGAAGAAGCCATCTAGCTAATAACTATGGACCCGTAGGTCTGTGGTAAACTACTCACAACTCATCGGAGGGGCAAGGATGTTGATGTGGAAGCCCTCCATGGTCGATTCCCCCTCCAGCAGAGTGTCGGCGAAGGCTCCAAGATGAGACCTTGCGGATACAGAAGATTACGGTGGTGGAAATTGTGTTTCGTGGTGCTCCTGGATGTTTTCGGGGTCCGTAGGTATATATAGGAGGAAGAAGTACGTCGGTGGCCGCTCGAGGGGCCCACGAGATAGGGGGGCGCCCTACAGGGGGGCGCGGCCCCCTATCTCGTGGGGCCCTCGGGAGCTTCTTGACTTGCACTCCAAGCTCTCCGGATCAGATTTGTTCCAAAAATCACGCTCCCGAAGGTTTCATTCCGTTTGGACTCCGTTTGATATTCCTTTTCTTTGAAATACTGAAATAGGAAAAAAACAGCAATACGGGCTGGCCCTTCGGTTAGTAGGTTAGTCCCAAAAATGATATAAATATGTAAAATAAAGCCCATAAACTTCCAAAAGGGGTAATATAATAGCATGGAACAATAAAAAATTATAGATACGTTGGAGACGTATCAGTAGGCTTGCGACACCTAAACCTGCTACTACTATGAATTCTGATATGTCGTATGTCATTGATGATGCCACTTCTGCTATGCATGATGAAACTACTTCTGTGCGTGATACTACTTTGCCATTAGGTGAATTTCTTGATGGAAAACTTGCTAGAGTTAGGGGGGATGAAAATATTGAAGATGCTATTATTGATGATAGTGATGATGAAAGTTCTCCCAATGATTATGTATTACTTGTTGTTCCTAAGGGTTATGTTATGAATTAAGCAGCTGCTATGGAAATTCTTGCTTGCAATGATAGAAATGATCTTAAGAAATTATTAGCTAAATGGAAGCAGCAGTCTCTTAATGCTAGAATGAAACCCAATCCTGCTTTTGCTACTTCACCTATCTGGGTTACTGATAAGGATTATGAATTCTCTGTTGATCCTGAGATTATTACTTTAGTTGAATCTGGTCCTTTTTATGGCCTTGAATCTGAAACTGTTGTGGCACATCTTACCAAGTTGAATGATATAGCTAACCTGTTTACCAATGATGAGAAGTCTCGCTATTTATATATTCTTAAGATATTTCCGTTCTCATTAAAGGGTGATGCTAAGACTTGGTATAATTCTCTTGCTCCTGGTTGTGTGCGTAGTCCCCAGGATATGATTTACTACTTCTCTGCTAAATATTTCCCTGCTCATAAGAAACAAGCTGCCTTGCGAGAAATATATAATTTTGTGCAAATCAAAGAAGAGAGTCTCCCACAAGCTTGGGGGAGGCTTCTCCGGTTACTTAATGCTTTGCCCGATCATCCTCTTAAGAAAAATGAAATACTTGATATCTTTTATAATGGACTAACCGATGCTTCCAAGGACTACTTGGATAGTTGTGCTGGTTGTGTTTTCAGGGAAAGAACAGTCGACGAAGCTGAAATATTACTGAATAATATGTTGAATAATGAAAATAATTGGACTCTTCCTGAGCCAATTCCTGAGGCAATTCCTAAACCAATTGAAACAACTCCTGAGCCTATTCCTAAACCCACTCCGAAGAAGAGAGGTGTTTTATTTCTCAGTCCTGAAGATATGCAAGAGGCAAAGAAGTCAATGAAAGAAAAAGGTATTAAAGCTGAAGATGTTAAGAATTTACCACCTATTGAAGAAATACATGGTCTTAATTTACCGCCCGAAGAACCACATTATCTTGATAACTCGACACAGGTAGTAAAGGTAAATTCTCTCTATAGATATGATAAAGTTGAAATACCCTCTACTAAATTTCATAGCCCTTGCTTAGATGAATTTGATAACTTTATGGCTAGACAAGAAAGTTTTAATGCCTATGTTGGTAGAGAGTTAAAGAATAATGCTTTCGAGATAGGACGCGTAGGCGATATATAACCTAGCTAGAGTTAAAGATGAACTTCACCGTGTTAGCAAATATGCTTCTATGGTTGCTACTCAAGATGAGCAAGTACTCAAAGCTCAAAATGATCTGCTTGATGAATTAAATAATAAAAATGACTTTGTTGCTAGAGTGGCTACTAGAACTGGTAGAATGACTCAGGAACCTTTGTATCCTGAAGGCCACCCTAAGAGAATCGAGCAAGATTCTGAGAGAAATAATTTAGAGGCACCTAGTTCTTCTAAGAAGAAGAAAAAGAAAGACGATAGAACCTTGCATGCTTCTAGTGAACCTACTGTAGACACACCTGAGAATCCCAATGATATTTCTATTTCTGATGCTGAAACACAATCAGGTGATGAACATGAACCTAGTGATAATGTTAATGATAATGTTCATGTTGATGCTGAACCTAGCAAAAACAATTATGTAGAGATTGAACCTGCTGTTGATCTTGATAACCCACAATCAAAGAATCAATGTTATGATAAGAAAGACTTTGTTGCTAGGAAGCACGGTAAAGAAAGAGAGCCATGGGTTTAGAAACCCATGCCCTTTCCTCCTAAACCATCCAAGTCAAAGGATGATGAGGATTTTGAGCGCTTTGCTGAAATGATTAGACCTATTTTCTTGCGTATGCGCTTAACTAATATGCTTAAAGTAAATCCTTATGCTAAGTATATGAAGGATATCATTACAAATAAAAGAAAGATACCGAAAGCTGAAATTTCCACCATGCTTGCTAATTACACTTTTAAGGGTGGAATACCAAAGAAACTTGGAGATCCGGGTGTTCCAACTATACCATGCTCCATTAAAAGAAATTATGTTAGAACTGCTTTATGTGATCTTGGAGCCGGTGTTAGTGTTATGCCTCTCTCTTTATATCGTAGACTTGAATTGAATAAGTTGACACCTACTGAAATATCTTTGCAAATGGCTGATAAATAAACTGCTATACCTATCGGTGTTTGTGAGGATGTGCCTGTTGTGGTTGCAAATGTCACTATCTTAACGGACTTTGTTATTCTTGATATTCCCGAGGACAATAGTATGTCTATTATCCTTGGTAGACCTTTCCTTAATACTGCAGGGGCTGTTATTGATTGCAACAAAGGCAATGTCACTTTTCATGTTAATGGTAATGAGCATACGGTACACTTTCCGGGGAAACAATCTCAAGTTCATAGCATCAATTCTATTGAAAAAGTTCCAACTATCATTTTTGGAGGTTTTGAATTTCCTCTTCCTACTCTCAAGAAAAAATATGATATTCTTATTGTTGGGGATTTTCATATCCCCGTTGAGGTAACTTAGTGTTATTCGAAATTTCTCCAGTTCCGTGTTATTCGGAATGAGTTTGTTAACAAGACTTGATCAACCTTGTTAGCGGGTTCATTTTGATGATCACGAGATGGATGAAACTAGAAGGCACAACCTTCTGTACCCTCTTTTTACTTTCTATTATTTAGAATAAATAAAGCAAAAATAGTATTATCTGTCTACTTTCTGAATTATCCGTGCATTAAAAAAATAGTCTGAAAATAAAGTGCTCCAAATGCCCTGCAAATTTAGTATGATTTTTTCTGGAATATTTGAGGATTTTAGGCACTGAAAACACTGTAGGAGGGGCAAGCACCAGGCCACGAGAGAGGAGGGCGCCCCCCCCCCCCTATAGGGCACGCCCCCTATCTTGTGGGCCCCTAGTGGCCCCTCTCCACTTATGCCAGGACCCACACACTTCATCTTCTATCCAGAAAAATCCACATCCAGCTCAAGCACGAGTTCTAGCTCGTTTTGCTACGATTTTTGATCTCTTAGCTCAAAGCTCCATTCACAAAACTGCTTTGGGAGATTGTTGCTTGGTATGTGACTCCTCCATTGGTCCATTTAGTTTTTGTTCTAGTGCTTTATTCATTGCAAATTTTTGCTGCTTAGGTGACCATGTTCTTGAGCTTGCATGTCAAATTTTTGAGGTCCCAAGCAATTCCAATGCATGATATAGGCTCTAGGCACTTGTAGGAGTAGTTGCTACCAATCTTGTTTACTTTTATTCACTTTTATTTTGAAGTTACTAAAATTTCAGAAATTTTAAGAAAAAAAATATGCTTAGAAGAATGTACCAAGGAGGTTCCTCAGCAAAGAAAGGGCCAAGAATTGCTATACGTGAACAAGATGTTAATTTTCCAAGGGACGCAAATGTACGGGCTTGTGAGTGGCCATTCGATGATTTTATGGTCGAAGCAGGCTTCAAGGAAGAATTTGACGCATATGTGTGTAATGCCGAGCTGGAGGACTTGTTACAAGATAAGTGTCATCAATATTATCAATTGACCGATTCCTTTGTGCGGAGGTTCGAATATATTTCTGCGCGTAATTCTCCTAGTGTCATGTTTGATATTTATGATACATCTTATACCATGGATTTAGAGGATTTCACAACTGCTTGCAAACTCCCTCAGTGGGGTAATATCAATGATCCTCGCAAATCTGAATTAAGAGATTTTCTTGCTAGTATTACTATGGGAGAATCTAGGGACATAGCACAAGCTACCATAGGGAGCATTCATTTTCCTGCTATACATTATTTTGCTCTCTTTATTGGTAGATGCATTAACGGCAAGGACGAGGCATGTCACATGTGTGTCCCTGATCTTTGTGTCCTCAAGAGTGCAGTGTCAGGTTATAAAAGTTATAACTTGGGGGCAATAGTTGCACGTAGGTTGCAGAATAATAGTAGAAGGGGAGATTTCTTTGGAGGAATTTATGCAACCCGTGTGGCTAATTTTCTTAATATAGCTCCACGAGAGGGGGATATGATTGTACCTCCTGTTTATTTGGATAAAGAAGCTATGTTTGATCATCATTTTCTTGATAGGAATGAACAATTCCTCCATTATTGACTAATCTATGACAGACGCAACATTGTCCCTGTTACTCTTCCTGCTCCCTACCTTTTTGATTATCAGGCAAAAGGAAGATATGTTGTCACCAGGGAAGAAGCAGTTGAATATGAGAGGGGAATGGAGGCAGCTCGCCAACACGCTGCTGCTCAGGAGGCAGTTGCCTCTGCATCTCAGTACTACCCCAGTTTCACTTATGGATATCAGCCAGGCGGTCCTTGGTACTAAGACCAACTTAGGCCAAAAGCCTAAGCTTGGGGGAGTACGTATTTATCACCGACTTTACATTCATGTTCACACACTAGTCGTCGGTGCTCATACTCTTTCATTGTATTATCCATGCTAGTTTAAATTTCTTTTTCAAGTTTTCTCCTTGTATGTTTGATAAACCTTAAGAAAAACCAAAAAAATAGTTAGTTTAAATTATATGCTTGTAGTAGAAATTAAAATGAAAACCCAAATAGATTTCTAGTTCTTCTTCTTACTTGTTGGGAGCTTTCCCGTGTAAATAGTTTTATTTTCTTTTCTTTCCTTTGGGGGTCGAGAAGACCATCTTGAAAATGCTTAGTGGCTCTTATATGCATGATTGTTTATTTAACTTAGAGCCTATATTATCTGTCTTCTCTCTTGAATTGAATGCTTGAAGATTCCAGCTTAGTCCAATGCACGTGCACTCTTATTATTATACAGGTCATGCAAGTGAAAGGCAATAATGACGATATATGATGGACTTATTGGGATGAGAAAAGCTGGTATGAACTCGACCTCTCTTGTTTTTGTAAATATGATGATTCATCGTTCCTGAGTCAGTTATTATGAAGTAAACATATTTGCAATGA
This sequence comes from Triticum timopheevii, assembly GCA_963921465.1. Classification (NCBI taxonomy): domain Eukaryota; kingdom Viridiplantae; phylum Streptophyta; class Magnoliopsida; order Poales; family Poaceae; genus Triticum; species Triticum timopheevii. The sequence continues at coordinate 382,212,648 of OY997262.1, read as the reverse complement.
CATATAGAGATTATAGTTGCTTGTGCCATGCTTGATTAGCTATGAGTTATAATGGTTTACCTTGCGTGCAGACATGCTATTAGAACGATTATGATGTGGTATGATGGGATGGTATCCTCCTTTGAATGTATTAAGTGACTCGACTTGGCACATGTTCACGCATGTAGTTGAATCAAATCAACATAGCCTTCACGATATTTATGTTCATGGTGGATTATATCCTACTCATGCTTGTACTTGGTGTGAATTAATTTTAATGCATGCTTACGACTGTTGTCGCTCTCTCAATTGGTCGCTTCCCAGTCTTTTGCTAGACTTCACCTGTACTAAGCGGGAATATTGCGTGTGCATCCAAACTCCTTAAACCCCAAAGTTGTTCCATATGAGTCCACTATACCTACCTATATGCGGTATTTACCTGCCATTCCAAGTAAATTTGTATGTGCCAAACTCCAAACCTTCAAATGAAATTCTATTTTGTATGCTCGAGTAGCTCATGTTACAACTAGGGCTGCCTATATCTTCCATGCTAGGTGGGTTATTCTCATGAGGAGTGGACTCCGCTCCTCATTCACGAGAAAGGGCCGGTAACCGGGATGCCCAGTCCCATGATTCAAAAAGATCAAAGCAAATCAAAATAATTAGACAAAACTCCCCCAGGGCTGTTGTATGCTGGAGGCACTCGTTGTTTCGAGCAAGCCATGGATTGATGCTTGTTGGTGGTTGGGGGAGTATAAACCTTTACCATTCTGTTTGGGGACTGCCTATAATGCATTTAGTATGGAAGATACCGCCATCTCATAGTTGTTGCATTAACAGCAAAAGTATGCCGCCCAAAATGTTATTCAATCTCTATTTTAAAATCGAGCTCTGGCACCTCTACAAATCCCTGCTTCCCTCTGCGAAGGGCCTATCTATTTACTTTTATGTTGAGTCATCATCCTTCTTATTAAAAAGCACCCGCTGGAGAGCACACTGTCATTTGCATTCATTATTATTGATTTATATTGGGTATGACTTGACTGGATCTCTTTTACCATGAATTACAATGTTTAGTCAGTCCTTGATCTTTAAGGGTGCTCTGCATTTATGTTTTGCGGTCTCAGAGAGAGCTAGCGAGATACCATTTTGTTATATCATGTTATGATTATTTTGAGAAAGTGTTATCATCCGAGTTTTATTATTATGGCTCGCTAGCTGATTATGTTATTGATATGAGTAATTGTGAGAGCTACGTGTTATTGTGAGCATGGTTAGTTCATAATATTTGCTGAAACCTGAATGCTGGCTTTTCATGTACCAACAACAAGAGCAAACAGAGTTTGTAAAATTTTTTCTTTATCACTTTCAGTTTATCAACTGAATTGCTTGAGGACAAGCAAAGGTTTAAGCTTGGGGGAGTTGATATGTCTCCAACGTATCTACTTTTCCAAACACTTTTGCCCTTGTTTTGGACTCTAACTTGCATGATTTGAATGAAACTAACACGGACTAACGATGTTTTCAGCAGAACTACCATGATGTTGTTTTATGTGTAGAAAAGAAAAGTTCTCGGAATGTCCTGGAAATCCACAGAGGCACTTTTTGGAATTAATAAGAATTTTTGGCAAAAGAATTAATGCCAGGGGGCCCACAGCCTGTCCACGAGACAGGGGGCGCCCCCCCCCCCAGGGCGCGGCCTCCAATCTCGTGGGCCCCCTGGACCTCCACTGACCTCAACTCCAACTCCATATATTCACGTTCCGGGAGAAAAATATCAAGGAAAGAAAGTTTCATTGCGTTTTACGACACAGAGCCGCTGCCAAGCCCTAATCTCTCTCGGGAGGGCTGATCTGGAGTCTGTTCAGGGCTCCGGAGAGGGGGATTCGTCGCCGTCGTCATCATCAACCATCCTCCATCACCAATTTCATGATGCTCACCGCTGTGCGTGAGTAATTCCATCGTAGGCTTGTTGGACGGTGATGGGTTGGATGAGATTTACCATGTAATCAAGTTAGTTTTGTTAGGGTTTGATCCCTAGTATCCACTATGTTCTGAGATTGATGTTGCTATGACTTTGCTATGCTTAATGCTTGTCACTAGGGCCCGAGTGCCATGATTTCAGATCTGAACCTATTATGTTTTCATGAATATATGTGTGTTCTTGATCCTATCTTGCAAGTCTATAGTCACCTATTATGTGTTATGATCTGACAACCCCGAAGTGACAATAATCGGGATACTTCTCGGTGATGACGGTAGTTTGAGGAGTTCATGTATTCACTATGTGCTAATGCTTTGTTCCGGTTCTCTATTAAAAGGAGGCCTTAATATCCCTTAGTTTCCGCTAGGACCCCGCTTCCACGGGAGGGTAGGACAAAAGATGTCATGCAAGTTCTTTTCCATAAGCACGTATGACTATTTACAGAATACATGCCTACATTACATTGATGAATTGGAGCTAGTTCTATATCACCCTATGTTATAACTATTGCATGAGGAATCGCATCCGGCATAATTATCCATCACTGATCCATTGCCTACGAGCTTTTCGCATATTGTTCTTCGCTTATTTACTTTTCCGTTGCTACTGTTACAACTACTACAAAAACCCAAAAACATTTATCTTTACTTTTGCTACCGTTACCTTTATTATCATACACTTTTGCTACTAAATACTTTGTTGCAGATACTAAGTTATCCAGGTGTGGTTGAATTGACAACTCAACTGCTAATACTCAAGAATATTCTTTGGCTCCCCTTGTGTCGAATCAATAAATTTGGGTTGAATACTTTACCCTCGAAAGTTGTTGCGATCCCCTACACTTGTGGGTTATCAATGTCATGCTACAAAAAGTTGTTGGCGGATTGGACTCCTGAAATATTATACTCTCTACGGTTGTGTGTGGTACTTGTTCTGCAGAGCTGAACATGTTTTCTATGTTCGGAAGGCTATGTTGGAATATTCAGAGAAGGAACCCGCCTTGCAATGTCGAATACAATCTGCGTGCCGGACTCATCATCATTGAAGCCTGGTTCACAGGCTACTAAGGGAGTTCTGGATTAAGGGGTCCTCGGACAACTGGACTATATACTTTGGCCAGACTGTTGGACTATGAAGATACAAAATAGAAGACTTCGTCTTGTGTCCGGATGGGACTCTCCTTTGCGTGGAAGACAAGCTTGGCGATTCGGATATGTAGATTCCTTTCTTTGTAACCGAATCTGTGTAACCCTAGCCCCCTCCAGTGTTTATATAAACCGGAGGGTTTAGTCCGTAGGACAACAATCATAACCTCATAGGCTAGACTTCTAGGGTTTAGCCATTACGATCTCGTGGTAGATCAACTCTTATAATACTCATATTCATCAAGATCAATCAAGCAGGAAGCAGGGTATTACCTCCACAAAGAGGGCCCGAACCTGGGTAAACATTGTGTCCCCCGCCTCGTTATCATTAACCTTAGACGCACAGTTCGGGACCCCCTACCCGAGATCCGCCAATTTTGACACCGACAGCTACCTTCTGTTTTTAATTGCTCCTCTTACAAAAATCAATATCTACTATCATCACTACACTTCTATATGTTGGGGACACGAGAGACTCCTTTGTTATTTGGTTGCTGGATTGCTTGAGAGAGACCATCTTCATCCTATGCCTCCCACGGATTGATAAACCTTATGTCATCCACTTGAGGGGAAATTACTGTCCTACAAAACTCTTCACTTGGAGGCCGAACACAGGTCTACAAGAGTAAAGTTGCATCGTAGACATCAGTGGCTTCACCCAATGTAATCTCCATAAAAGTACCACCCGCTGCGGAATCTAAAAGATTTCTAGAAACAAAGTTCAATCCCGCATAATTTTTTTGTATGATCATCCACAAATTTAAACCATGAGTAGGGCATTTTCTTATCATTAGTTTCATACTTTCCCAAGATTGGGCAAGATGCTAATGCTCAAGTTGCTTGAAATTCATAATTTGATTTCTAAGGGAAATAATTTTTGCGGGAGGAAAATATCTAGTAATAAAAGCATCTTTGCATCTATCCCAAGAATAAGTGCTATTTCGTGGCAAAGATGAAAACCAAATTTTTGCACGATCCCGCAATGAGAACCAGAATAATTTTAACTTCACAATATCATTATCCACATATATTTTCTTTTGCATGTTCACACAATTCTATGAAAGTGTTAAGATGGGTTGCAACATCTTCATTAGGACTACCAGAAAATTGTTCTTTCATAACAAGATTTAGTAAAGTGGTATTAATATCACAAGTCTCCGCACTAGCGATAGGAGGAGCAATCGGATTACTAATAAAATCATTGTTATTAGTATTGGAAAAATCACACAATTTTGTATTTTCTGAAGACATTGTAACAAGGCAAACAAGGTAACAAGCAAGCAAAGAAGCAAATAAGAAAAAGGCGAATGGAAAATATTTTTGGTATTTTTGTCAAAACTTTTTATAAGTGGGGGAGATGAAAATGAGAGGAAAACGGCAAAGAATATAAATACAAGGAGATTAAAGTTTATTCCTAGGTACTTGATAGTTGTTGATGATGTCTCCCCAGCAACGGCGCAAGAAATTATTCCTGCTACTTGTGAGCTATGTTGGGATTTACCCAAAGAGGAGAGGATGATGCAGTACAGTAGAGATAAGTATTTCCCTCAGTAATGAAACCAAGGTTATAAATCCAGTAGGAGAACCAAGCAACGACAAGTGAACAGCACCTACACACAAACAACAAATACTTGCAACCCAACGCGAACAAGGGGTTGTCTATCCCTTGACGGTTACAAATAAGATTAAATTGTATAGTTTTTGATAGATAGATCGGACAAAAATGCAAAATAAAAAATTGCAGCAAAGTATTTTTGTTTTAATTGATGATAAAAGATAGACTCGGGGCCATAGTTTTCACTAGAGTCTTCTCTCAAAAAAATTAGCATACGGTGGGTAAACAAATTACTATTGGGCAATTGATAGAAAAACAAATAATTATGACGATATCCAAGGCAATGATCATGTATATAGGCATCATGTCCGACACAAATAGACTGAAATGATTCTGCATCTACTACTATTACTTCACACATCGACCGCTATCCAGCATGCATCTAGTGTATTAAGTTCATAGATGAACGGAGTAACGCCTTAAGAAACATGACATGATGTAGACAAGATAAACTCATATATGAAATAAATCCCATCTTTTTACCCTTAATAGCAACAATACATGTGTGTCATGTCCCTTTCTGTCACTGGGATTGAGCGTCGCAACATTGAACCCATTACAAATCACCTCTTCCCATGGCAAGATAAATCAATCTAGTTGGCCAAACCAAAACAATAAATTGGGGAAGAAACATGTGGCTATAACAATCATGCATATAAGTGTTCAGAGAAAACTCAAATAATATTCATGGATAGATCTGATCATAAACTCACAATTCATCGGTTCCCAACAAACACACCGCAAAAAGTCATTACATCGAATAGATCTCCAAGAACACCGAGGAGAACATTGTGTTGGAGATCAAATAGATAGAAGAAGCCATCTGGCTACTAACTATGGACCCATAGGTCCGTGGTAAACTACTCACGCATCATCAGAGGGCAACAAGGATGATGATGAAGAGCCCCCACTATCACTACAAAAAAGAGACACATCCGTGACATTTTGGGCCGAACGATTTTTTTTCTGTCATACATATGACACTTCTATGACGATAATTGTGACAAAACCCGGTATCATCATAGATGTGGTGGGATCCTATTTCTATGACAAAAAATCATGACAGAAAATGGGCTTTTCATCCTGGGCGGGCCGGAGACACAGCTGCATGACATTCTTTGGGTCGTCCATGACGGAAAAAAAACATGGTAGAAGCAAGGGCGAGGAAAATTTCGGGGAGTTCCCGGTTACGGTGGGAGGTCGGGGGCTGAGCGATGCGCGTTTCTCTCGTACACGTACGCGCGTGTGTGCGAGGCGTTAGCTCTAACTGAACCCAAGCGAGGCGTTGGGCTCTAACTGAACCCGAGCGATTGCACTGCAGGCTACACGTTACTAAACCCGAGCGATCGATCGATGGTTGTTAACTGAACCCGATCGAGCGATCCCTTCGCTACTGCTGCTAACTAAAGCCGGTCGATTGGATGAACAGTTAGCGGTGGCGTTGCCTCTGGATGAACAGGACCCCGTGGTGTGGAGGGCTGGATGAACAGTAGGTGGTGGAGGGGTTCCCGTGGAGGGGTGGTTGAACAGGACCCCGTGGTGTGGAGGGTTGGATGAACAATAGACGGTGGAGGGGTGCCCGTGGAGGGGTGGTTGAACAGTAGCCGGTGGAGTAGCGCACGGTGGAGGCTGGATGAACAGGAGCCCGTGGAGGCTGGAGGAGGTCGACGGTAGCCCGTGGAGGCTGGAGGAGGTCGACGGTGGAGATGAACAGTATCCCGTGGAGTCCCGTTTTGCGGTACGCCACACCCCTCCCGATCAACAGGACCCCCGTTTCGATCGTAGCGCTCCAACACAAGTCTGTTTCGTCCGTTTTGCGGTATGCCACACCCCTCCCGATCAACAGGACCCCCGTTTCGACCGTAGGAGGTCCGTTTCGTCCGTTTTGCGGTACGCCACACCCCTCCCGATCAACAGGACCCCCGTTTCGACCGTAGGAGGTCCATTTCCTCCATTTTGCGGTACGCCACACCCCTCCCAATCAACAGGACCCCGTTCCGAGCGTAGGAGGTCTGTTTCCTCCGTTGTGCGGTACGCCGGGCCTCGTTTCCATCGCCTGTTCCGTCCAAGCCCTCCCGATGAACACGACCACGCATTCCGTTCCGACCCAGCCGGTTGGCTCCCATGCGTTCCGTTGCCTCCCTATGAACACGAGCATTTCGTTGCCTCCCCATGAACATGACGCATTTCGTTGCCTTCCCATGAACACGACGACGACGTTGTTTCTCCGTTCCGACCCAGCCATGTACACGAGCCCTCGCCGTCCGTATGCGCGAGTAGGCGTTCGAGACCCCGCCCGTATGTACACATATGTGGCCGTATTTTCTTTCTTGCACCCTGTCCGCTATACGTACGTGTACATGCTACGTGCGCGCCTCTACTACGACACGTGCGTGCCTCTACTACGACACGTGTGCGCCTCTACATCAACCAGTATGTACGTACACGTTCACGCCCAGAATGACAACGCTACGTACGCTTCGACCAGGTGGGTCCCAACTGTCAGGCACTTCCTTGCCTGCAAAGATGTAGCTGGTGGGTCCCAGCAGTCATAGGGGCGAATCGTTTTTTTTTTTGCCCGGACGCACTTCCTTGCGTGCGAAGATGTAGTTGGTGGGTCTCAGAAGTCAGGGGGAAACATTTTTTTCGCGAAATACAGTGGCCCGTCTGGTGGGTCCCCGCTGTCAGGTGGAGGAATAATTATTTTGCGCGTAATAAGGAGGCACTTCCTTGCTGCGGCCATGGACCCAGCTGTCAGCCTCTCCACGTACAGTCCACGTCCGATGGAAGCCGTTCCTTGACCACGTTGACCACACCGCGCCGAGAGCACCAGGGCGGTGGACTACGGCGAGGCCTAGGAAGGGGACGACGCGGAGCCGGGGAATACACGGCAGTGGATGCCCATGCGTAGAGGAGTATGAGGGTTCACTCGTTCGGCTGCGGTGTGAGGTTGCCGTCGCCGCAGAATAACAGGGGTGTGGGTGCGTAGAGGGATGGCCCGGCCAGCGGTGCGAGTAGTAGGGGTGGTGAGGCCTCTGCGGCATCACAGTCGGCCACGGGCGGCAGGAGCAGGCGGCACGACCGACGCTTCTTTGGGCGGTTGGAGCAAGAAGACCAGAGGTTGAAGAAGCACTACGGCCGTTGGATGGACATCGTACGGTCACTGGAGCTAGAATCGTTCATATATTGACTAAAGTTGACAAAGGCCTCCGTCCTAGTCAACTTAGTAGGCCCACAAGTCAGCCTCCCACCAAGGTGGGTCCCAGCTAGCAGGGGGTTTCATTTTTTGTGCGTAATAAGGAGGCACTTCCAGTGGGTCCGAGTTGACAGCGGGGGGGACGTTTTTTCGCAAAATACGGTGGCCCGTCCTGTGGGTCCCAGCAGTCAGGGGTGAACGTTTTTTTCGTGAAATACTGGTTGCCCGTCCGGTGGGTCCCTGCTGGCAGGTGGAGGAATAATTATTTTCCGTGTAATAAGGAGGCACTTCCTTGCGGCTGCCGTGGACCCAACTGTCAGCCTCTCCACGTACAGTACTCTTCCGATGGAAGTCGGTAGTTGACCACATTGAGCACGCCGCGCCGAGAGCACCACGGCGGTGGACGACGGTGAGGCCTAGGAAGGGGACAACGCGGAGCAGGGGAAGACACGACAGTGGAAGCCCACGCGAAGAGGAGTACGAGGGTTCACCGGTTCGGCTGCGATGTGAGGTTGACGTCGCCACAGAATAACAGGGGGTGTGGGTGAGTAGAGGGATGCCCTGGCCAGGTGGGAGTAGTAGGGGGCGCTGAGGCCTGCGCGGCAGCACAGCCGGCCATGGGAGGCAGGAGCAGGCGGTCCCGCCGGCGCTGCTTTGGCGGCTGGAGCAAGAAGATCAGAGATTGAAGAAACACGGCGGTCGTTGGATTGACATCCAACGATTACGTCTGCTAGAATCATTTTTTGATGTATATAATAACTAAAAAAATCTTGCATACGCGTCAACTAAACAGGCCCACAAGTCAGACCACTCCCTCTTTTTTTAATAATTTATATATAGCTCATGGCAACTTTTTATGCAATTTATTGCAGTCATTTTTTTGGTTGGCCAGGGCCAATTTCGCATATTTTTGTGGGTTCCAAACTATTTTTAATACTGAAATGTCAAGCCAGATTTAAAGTACTTTGAAGATATATTTAAATTAGGTTAATGCCCAGTGAAATAGGAATCTGAAAATGTGAAAAAATTCAAAAATTATAAAGTAATTGCCAATTTGTCATCTATTTTTATATTTACAACCCATTTCATATTACTTTCAAGATTTGCAGGCGTCTTGAAAGAGTTGCAGCCCATCAGGGCGTAGAAAAATAAGTAGGCCTGGATTGGGTATTCTTCAGAAAAAATAATCTGGGCTCATTTTCACAAAGAAAAAATAGCTGGGCTGGTCACATGGTGAACATAAAATATAAGCCTGGGCTAGACGGGCCACAACCCAGTTCAAATCCTGCTCCGTCTCAACAATACCAAACAAAAAATATTGCTCGAGTAGCTACGTCCCAGGTGTCAGCCAATCTTGTGATGTTCTCTTGTTTATTGACTATAGACGCTCACAATGTCGGGGGTCCCAGATGTCAGGAAAACACTAGGAGGAAGCATTTTATTTTTCCATACGCTGACGTGGTGGGCCCCTACTGTCATCCTCTCCACGTACTTCTGCTGATTCCTATTGTTTGTTGACCATATTGACAATGTGAGAGGGCGGCGCCGCGGCGAGCGCACCAAAGCGCGCGGAGGACGTTGGCGTTAACGATTTAGGAGACTGTGGGGCGGTGATGCGTGCGCTGAGGTGCAGCCAGCCGTGGGAGGCGGAAGCAGGCGGCCCCGTTGGCGCTGGTTTGGTTTTGGTGGCTGGAGGAAGACAGGACTAAAGAAACACGACAGACTGTAAAAGCAGTAGGAGTACTTAACAACCTTAACTGAAACCAGCAGGGGCACTTAACAACCAAAGCTGAAAGCAGTATGAGTACTTATACAGGTTCAACCGTACAAAGCATGCCTCGAACAGTGCTACTTTGCCTACAGTTAACCAAGGGTGAGGCCGCCAAGCCCCAGGACAAGGCCTAGGCGCCACCCCGCGCATCCACAACCTTCTGAAAGTGGCTTCATCTCGCAACATGGTCAATAAACAGGATATTCGCTTTAGAGCCATGGAAAAGCATGAACATAATCTTCTGTCCTATTCTCCAATATGGACGGGCCTTCATTATTTGAGACCACCCATGAATAAGTATATTTTGACCCCCAAGAAGAATTGAGTAGGTCGACATAAACATCATGTTGTGACCAAGCGCAAGTCTGACCCGACCATGGTCAGGCATCTGTACAGGAACAATAGAACTCGGAAGTTCCTGTTTCAAGAAGATCACAGCTGTAAAATTGTGTATAAGCAATATTTTATGTACAACATATATAACAAAAAACAGCTTGTACCATAAGTTTCTCGACACAGTTGGACCTGTTCAACGAGTGCAGCAGTGGCACACATATCCCACGTGGCCTTCCACCATTGAAACGCCCCACAAGGACCCCAAGACGGTCAATAAAGTGTAGGAACTTGTGGATGTCGATCCAGTCAACTTTAGTGCCATTAGTAATAGCCGAGTTATTACAGAGTAACAAACGAGCAGGCTGCTTAACTCTGAAAAAACCTACACATGCCACCAATTATAAGAAAATATTAGTTAGAAGTAGCATCTTCGTGAGAGATTTGTTGCTACTTCTAAAGTTAAGTTGTGATTAGTTAGACAGAATAGGTGGATTAGGAAGTAATCGAGGTAACAAGCAAGAACCAGATACAAAACTAACATGGATGAACAATTGGAACGATGTTGGGGTGGAAGATCGCAGTGAAGATGAGACCAGATTCTGCTATTTCCATCAACATTCGTGCGCCAACTTTCAGTCCGTAACACTTGAGAAAGTTTATCCAAGTTCGGCCATAAAAAAAGCAGCGATCTTCTTGGTTCATGAACCCAACTCGGAAATTATATCCATGGCTTGTCTTCACTGTGACCATTAAACTAGTGTATTCAGTTATGGCAAGGCCGAGCATCTTGAGTACATGTGTTCTGGCAAAGCAAATAATACACTGCAGGAAAACTAATATGAGAACACAGCATGTTCAAAAAAAACCACCCTCCCAGATAGAAAAGAGGATTCTAGGAACATACTGTGCGCGTTTCAAAATGCTGTGTTAGGATGAGATGGAACAAGTGTGGCGTCTCGCCGAGGGCGCAGAAACCTGTAGGGTACTCGCGCTTTGGGCACTGCAAATGAAACACACTAGATTCTGTAGGAAGAAAATGCATCAACGGCGGCGGCTGCCATCCTAGGATTACCTGCGACCAAGGGACTTGGTATTATCGGGGATGATTGAAGAATTCATACCTGGTTCTCCATGAGATAACCCTATGTAATCGCTGAGAGGGGGTTTTCTCTGAATAAGCAGACGAGGGAGAAGGGGATTCAGGCCCAGCGAAATATTGCCGCTTCATCCGTCCAGCTTACTGCTAAAGCTGGAAAGGGGGGTTGTGATTTGACGGCTCATTGGGCATTACTGCGGCGCTATGACCGGGGTGTGTCTACCATAAGTTGTGCACTCTAATTTGTGCATATGGCACGTGGACCCCGTTGCCGGTTGCCCCACATATCATCAAAAGGAAGTAGAAAGACAGGAGTAACTAGTTACACATAAATATATATTTTGACAGAGAGATACTCCCTCTGTAAAGAAATATACAAATCTTTTATATCACAAGCTCACCTTGTCGAGAAATATACTCCCTCTATAACGCAGGGGCATTATGGGGGTTCAGCCAAGAATATAATACTCAGATAGGCTCACGGTTCTGGACTTTGGGCCGCAGGCCGACCCTGCATGTTTGGGGGACCATGTGTTCTACCTCAGCGCTTTTCATATTGCAAGCGATCGGTACGGCCCTGGTTTTAGATGCTGTCGCAAGGCAAATACACAAAATTGAATAAAGCACAGCAGCTGTTGGAATGAAATCAAACGACAGTTCCTAACCAGCAATCAGAGTTGCAATACTATCAATGATATACCATGTGATAAATAATACTGTCGTACTACTTATACACACAGGACACTTGTTTCACCATGCCAGATTATTACATCAAAATCTCTCGGAGGATAGATCAGTTCGGTAGTTGCGTGCTGCTACTGAAGAATTTCAAAGTTGATTTGGACCAGATCTCCTTGCCGAGAAAGTTCGATTTTGACATCATCCCCTACCACAAGATATGATTTAGATTTGAACCTTGACCATCCTTTAGCATCAATCATCATGCGACCATCCTTTGTACTTACGGTATATTGAGTAGGTTCATTCACACCAAGGTTGCGCATGGTAAGAGAAACTTGGCCGCGGTCGCCCGGATTGTTGAACCACTCCCTCGTTGCTCCAGGAATTCTCTGTTTGCAAACAAGAAGACATACCCAAACAGTTAGATCAACACAGTGAATCATGTGAAACAACATGGGAAGAAAAAAGAACGAAGCACTTGGGCGGCCAATGCTTACCAAGAAGGTGGACATGTTAGTTTTTGTAAGGACTTTGGTATATGAAGTGCGAACTGCAGCCCAGTCTGTTGCCGGTGCAACTGCACGGGCCGGAGCAGATGCAAGTGCAGGTGTTGGTGCAGGTGCCGAAGCCGCTGCTGCTACCGGAGATGGTGCTCCTTGTAGAGCTGGTGCCGGTCTCGGAGCAGGTGCCAGTGTCGATGCCCGATCCTCCGGTAGATCAGACTGATCTGCTGACGCGGTCGGTGCCCAATCCTCAGCTGGACTGAGCTGCTACCGCTGTCAGTGCTAGAGCAACTGCCGGTGCTCAATCCGTTACTGAAGGTGGTACCGATGTGTGAGACGGCGGCGATCGTGTCTGGTCTGCTATGATCAGCTTTCTAACTTGACTAGGATCCGTGACATGATCTAGTTTTTTTCTTCATTTCTTGTAAACGCGAGAAGGACTAATTGTGGCGTTTTTGTTAAACCAAACTGCAGTTCATCATAGGGATTCAGCTTGTACTCAGACAACAGACTGATCCAATTTTTTCCAGTATTATAAGTGATGGACAGTGCCTTCGTTACTGACACGACATAAGAAGTGAAACCTGCAAAAATAGCCATCATAGAGCAAACCAAATGCTTTATTCTGTGATGAATGTCACATGGCAAAACCTGCATCGTAAAACTGTAGGAAAAGAAAGAAAACATGACATTAAATCAATAAGATTTAGACAGTAAATCAATAAGATTTACTTGATGTGACACGAGTGAATCCTTACCAGGAAATCACTATGTTGAAGTACTAAACAGAAGATTGATCGTCCAACTACGCGTGGCATGCAGGGGCCCCGCCTACTCCCACAAGCAGGACAGTCGAAAGGTCGTGACAAATCATATGGACCGAACATCCATGGGATTGGAAATCCTGGTGGGTGCGATAAACCCTGCAATGCATATAGATATTGGAGTGTAACCATAATTGATTAACCGTCCTCACAAAAAATATGATCTGGATACTTCAAAATATACAGACTGAATTGAGTGGACAGACATTAACATAGATCGTTCTCAGGACTAACCACACACCAAAAGCAGTAGTACTAATAAACAATACAGGGTTCACAAACACAAATCAAGTACTGAACAATAGTACTTACTACAGACAAGCAAAGTTGCACTAACTAAACTCTGCAGACTATTTCTTGCCACCGACCTATGGGATGAACCCCGCATAACTAACTAGGCCATGCACTTCGTGTGAGATGTCTACATGCACCATCACCATCTTGTCAACCTTGGAGAACCTAACAGAGTGGTCTTTCGACTCATAAACATGATGATGAAGACAGACCGCATCAGATTTGTTGGGAAGCTTTACAAGAACAACACCCTTCGTAATCGAAGGCACGGCCAGGAAATTGTTGTGGTCAAGTATAGCCTCGAGAACACGCCTGACAACAATTCTACAGGAAAACACTAGTTCAGGACACGTGTCGACAAGGACACAACAGCTGGATAGTTCAGCAGTACAACTCATCATCAGGTCTTCCCGTTCACATGGCATGACTTTGAGAACTTCATCTCCACCGCGGACCTGGTTCTAATTCAAACAGAAACCATATTTTATTACTACCTCCATTCAGAAATATAAGATGATTTTTGATATTATACTCCATATATGACTACATATACGCACAGAAATGAGTGAACAAAGACACTAGAACATGTCTTCAAAGGCATGAGAGCAGAGGGATTACATGCAATATCCATAACACAAGTTACTGAGGCAAATATACCCTCTTAAAAGGTAGCATTGATGTTCATAAAGTACTCCCTCCGTCCCAAAATTCTTATCTTAGATTTGTCTAGATACGGATGTATCAAGTCACATTTTAGTATTAGATACATCCGTATCTAGACAAATCTAAGACAAGAAATTTGGCATAGAGGGAGTAGTTGAAATTAATCTATAAGAAATCAGTGTCAACCTCTCGCATGTTTTGGTCAAAAGAGGAATTTAGAACTGTCATTTGGCACACTAAAATCACATGCAAGATCACCCAGAAAGTTGTATTACCAGTACTAGTACTACGCGTTAGATGAAAAAACACGATCAAGATCGAGAAAAAGATCGTCAACAAGAGACATTACCTGGACTTGCTTAATGAGGGATCCCGGAGAGGGGGGCTTGGACAGGGCGATGGCTTTGAGCTTGTCTGCGGTAGTCTCGGCGGGGTGCTTGCGCTTCTTCATACCATGAGCCTCGACGGTTTTGGCCAGAGCCATAGACATCACGTTGGCCGGTGCTCCGGCGTCCATCCAAGAGAGGAAGCTGAGAGAGAAGAGTGAAAGGAGGAACGAGATGAGGGAGAAGCGAAGCGATTGGGGGTTTTCTTCAAGAGAGGAAGCTGAGAGAGAAGAGTGAAATGATGGTTGCTTCGTCCGTCCAACTTACTGCTGAAAAGGAGGGGGTTTTGTGATTTGACGGCTCATTGGGCATTACTGCGGCGGTTCGATTGGGGTAGTCTACCGTCACTCTACTACGGAGTAATTTAGTGCATGGTTGGTGGACCCAGGTGCTGGCTGTCCCACACGTCGGCGAAAGTGAGTAATTGAGTGCATGGCTGGAGGAGGATCTGCACGGTAGAGTGTGTCCACTGTTTTTCTGAAGAAAAAAATGATTACAGCAAGCGTTTCCACTCTTACGATGGAGGAGTGCGAAACACGGCAGCCACTTGAACATACACAGTGCTCCTACTACTAGGCATGTGCAGTGGTTCATACGTCAGTACTACACAATCTTGTTGCTAGTGTAGTAAGATATGATGATAACAAATGATGGTGTGCGCATGTCAACTACTCCTATATGTAACATAGTACCGCTTTTTCGACTGTCCAGTCGAGAATGAACGGCGAGATCAATGTTAATAGAACTATAGGTCCACAGTGCATGGAGAGTACGGTGCTACAGTACTCCACAAAACATGAACCATATGAAACACGAATAGTGTTAGGCAGGGTGTATGAAGGGTGCATGAGATGGGAGCAAAAGTTCCCTTCTCGACCCACTTTTGGGTGTTTGGCAGCTTGCATGAAGGGTGCATGAGTCCACACTAGTAGGTTGACAAAAATACACGAAGAGGAAACAGCTATATTGAGATGAGAATGCAACCAAACACACCCACACGCTTTGAGCTACAGTGACTGATCTGCACCGTCTGAGTTTGATCCAACGGTCATGTTGTGCTGAGACATGGACATGCCCATGCAGAGGGCGCCTAAACACCACCGAAGTCCCTCTGCTTCTCGAGGCGCACAACGTTGGTGATGCAGGGTGCAACCGCTGGCAGAGCCCGCTCCCGGTCGACAGGAGCCAGCTCGTCAAAGACGGTGTCCAATGGCACGAATGGATTCCGGTGACGGAGCCCTGAAATGATTCGCCCGGCAACAGTGACGGCAGCCCGCAACCCCTCCTTGTCCAGCTCAGCCCCCACCATCGCGCAGAGACGGCTCAGCTCCTCAGAGATATAGGTGAAGAAGGAGACCAGGTCAGGAAGCCGCAGCTCATTGAAGTCGACCGGGTGGTCGAATGGGTTTAGCCCGACAGCCGGCATCGTCGCGCTGGCACAACGGTAGGCAATGCGTAGCCGCAACACGTGTGTGACAACTTTGTCCACCAAGTGGCTGAGGCGATCCTGGACCTCGTCATGATCGGCCCGCTCGCACTCCAGCCGGCTCCCCTGATGGCCTATCATATCTCCCGCTTTCTGCAGCAACGCTGCTGACGCCTCGAGCATCTTTGTGGTGGATGCCTGCCGCTTTTGAAGCTCCGTGAACTCCCGCACATAACGGAGGACCATGGCACTCCTCTCCTGCTTGAGCTCATGGAGCTCCACGTCCTTTGCCCTGAGCTCCGCATCCTTGGCATGGAGCTCCTGTGTCAGGCGCCTCACCTCGGACTCCGTGATCTGTGGTGCCACCATGGCACCAGGTAGAAGCAATGGGGAGAGGAAGCAAAGGGGGGGAAACGGCTGAAAGGCAATGCAATCTACGGGAAGGCGGAGGGAGCTAGCCGAGGAGTGGGGAATCTTTTGGTTTTCACCACGGTAAAACACCAGTCGACGACTTCTCACATCAGGGAGCAGTGGGTTTTTACAGGCGGACTCATCGTGACTAATTGCTGCCGCGCCTGCTCCCATCAATCAAAAAATTAAAAATCCTGCCGCGCCTGCTCCCGTCAATCAAAAAATTAAAAAATCCTACCGCACCCAAACACCAGAGCAACGCCGCGGTGGATATTTAAATTTACCTGCCGGTAAGTAGATAAAAAAGGGGTGAAAAAAATGTGGCGGTGGCCTAGCTAATCGTTCGAACTAGCCCAACAAGCTAGCCACCGTGCTTCACTGATGTACTCGGCGGGAAAGGTGGTCTTTCGTGATTTGACGACTCATTTACTTGCTTCAGCGCTACGACTGAGGAGGACCCAGAAAACGTGAGGTAGGGCATCCCACGTCAGGAAGAATATATGCGTGCACCACCCGGGAGGACCCCGAAACCGCGCGGTAGGGTGTGCCACGTCTCGGCACAGAGGAAAAATGTGCGTGTAAAAATATACTATATCAGACGTTGTACCTATGGTTCGACCTCGGGACCCAGCCAGTTGGTCGAAAACACCCCACTAGCCACACAGCTTCATCATGCAAACGTGGAACGGAGGATAGATGTGGTTAACTCCGTCCCGACCAGCCACAACGTCTCTTGTTCTAGGTGATTCTTCTATTTTCCAAGCTTTTTTTAGTTGTAATAACACCACGGCAAGCTAGCGCCGCTCTTCATGTGTGCCTATGCAAAGGTTAGATGATGGAGAGAAGAGAGATTGAGATCGTAGACCTGGGACCCACCAGTAAGTGAGACAACGGTCATGCACGTGTTGACGAGGCACTCCTTCTACTCTACTCAATGCAAGTACTGTATAAAATCAAGTTATAGGACAAAGCCAACAAACGTTTGTTTTTTCAGGCTATCGACTTACGCTTTGTAGTCCAGGTTGCCAGTTCAAATCTCGTCTTTCAGATTTGTTAGTTTTAGGTCCAAATTTCATTAATGACAAGTGGGACCCCCGTGTGTTGTTCCGATATTTCAGTGTAGGGTGGTTTTTTTGAACAAACACTTTGCGCGGTTAGACAAGTAACAGCATGAGTTACACGTATTTTGCAAGTTTACGAAGAAAAATGATAGCGGCATAGAATATCACATCCACCCTGCAGCTTAGATACTATGATGATACAAGTTTTTACACCGTTGGAAGTGAGATCCAATGGCTTGGGAGTAGTCTTTGTAAATATGAACAATTTCCAAACTCTCC
Source organism: Triticum timopheevii (assembly GCA_963921465.1). Classification (NCBI taxonomy): domain Eukaryota; kingdom Viridiplantae; phylum Streptophyta; class Magnoliopsida; order Poales; family Poaceae; genus Triticum; species Triticum timopheevii. Next base: position 382,194,998 of record OY997262.1, on the reverse strand, counting down.
AAAGGTTTTTTTGCAAATAAAACATTCAGGCCTCGTGTGTGCCGCTGCATCTTCGAACCAACGGCTCCCCGGTGCTCATATTAGGTGCTCCCCGTAGCTTAATTACCCGCTAGGGTGATATGAGCGTCTAGGTCGTATGATCAGTGATCAGATGGCACATGCGTAGTACTTGTACTTTCTGCGCATTTCCCAAACTCTATCAGCCGTATATTGTAAAAACATTCAAACCTCCTACTGTGGGCCGTTAGATCTTAGTGAACTTGTATCACCATAGAATCTATGGTGCGGGAGCACCTCATATTCTCCCGTGCGAGAAAACATAAGGTGATATCGCAACTTGGATGCTACGGTGATACGAGCTTGGAGGTCATTTGATCTGAGATCCAATGGCATCTGAGTAGTCTTTGTGCTTGTAAGCAGTGGCCGAAATCTTTTGGGGATTTTCTGCAAAAAACCATTCGAACCACCGAGGAGGTGTTGGGTCACAAATCCAATGGCTCTGAAGAGCTTGTATCACCAAAGCATCTAAGGTGTGGTAGCACATGATATTCTTACATACAGGAGAATATGATGTCCTCCTTCATCTTAGATATGCTACGGTGATACGAGCTTCGAGGTCGTTGGATATGGGATCCAAGGGCATCTGAGTAGTTTTTGTACAAATTGTGTGCAATTCTCAAACTCATCAAGGTTTCCTGCAAAAAAATTTAGACACATCATGTGAACTACTATATCTCAGATCTACAAGCTCCAAGCAACTTGTATCGGCATATAGCATCTAAGGTATGGGGGCACATGATATTCTCCCGGGGAGGAGGGGTGGGGGTGCACAACCAATCGTTGGTTCGGATGGTGGGGACAAATATAATCTAAACAACCCTAAACAGAGCTCCACAATTTTATCTAAGGTCGAGGGGTTGACCCCCGACAATCATAGCTCCGCCTAAACACAACATTTGTATGTACTGTAGTACTAGACTTAATATTCATGTTTCAGTTTCATGTTCATTTTAAATATTGAACTGAGGACCATGGATGTCTTACATTTTACTCCCTTCGTTCCTAAATATTAGTCTTTTTAGAGGTTTCAAATGGACTGGCACATACGAATGTATATAGACATATTTTAGAGTCTAGATTCACTCATTTTGCTCCGTATGTAGTCACTTGTTGAACTCTCTAAAAGACTAATATTTAGGAATAGAAGGAGTATTTTTGAATTCGTGTCATACATGCATGGTTTGGAAAAATAGATGCACTATACTTATTGGATTGTTGTTGTGTTCGTGCGTGTGTGTCTTTGTGTGTGTGCGTGTGGTCATATGCTTGATATATACAAAGTTTTCTCACCTCCATATTGTTCATCTTTTAAATTTGAATTCGCATTGGAAAACTTACTAGGGATACCATGAAATGTGAAATCCATGTTGAGATCACTATATCACAAACTCACTCTAATTCAACAACTCGTCATAAATCAATTACCACATTGAGATTAGTATTTGCAAGGAAAATACGGGTATTGTAATACACATAGATTTGTTTGGCAATTTAAAAGGTTCCTTTCGTATTCTCGAATGGTAGGACCCAACGGAGTACCAGCCAGACCTTGGCTCGTGTTGATCCTACAAAAAAAACCGGGCTCGTGTCCTTCGGTGGCGTGTGTGGTACGAAAATTAGGCAACCCCAACCAGTCGAGCCTCAGCGTTTCAAGTCGAAATATCTGGCGGCCAGAATTCCGGCCCTAGGAAATTCCTCTCATGTCCCCGGTCCATAATGACTACCGATGAACAACGAAGGGATGCTTTAGTAACTAGACAATGTTACCTACCGTGCCGAGCATGGTTCAATTCCCTCGGTCGCCGCTCGTCAAGGTCACCCATCAACTGCATTGCCTAGTACTACTACTACTAGACTAGGATGAGCACAGAATTGAGCCCGTTTGTTCGTGCCTAGTACTTGAGTTAATATATCAGGCAATGCACTGGTACGAAGGGATTATCCTTTTACTTTGCATATATAACTTGTCTGAAGTCTAACTAAGCAAAATGTTTGACCAAATCCTTTCTTAAGAAATACAACAGGACAGATGTACGGCTTGAAAATTTATTGCATGATGCAGGTTATGATATTGTTTCGAATCCTGGATCTTAATTTCAGAAAATCCAAAAGTGAGCATAAATTCTTGAAACTGAGCATGGTCATGTGATATGGCACAAATATTACTTCGTAAGTTTTTTCTTCAATTCGAGACAAGCTGCTTATGAAAAGTTGCACAAATGAAGAGCCAAGGTATTTTGGAACAAAGACCTATCACGTTAAGGCGAACGCTTTCACTATTGAAACCGTGGGCGTTTACGTGCCGCCACGAGTCCCTGCTTCTCATCGGTAGGTGTCGTCCCAGCAAGCGTGTGAGTCGACGGGAGGCGTGCGAGCAGACGGCTGCGCCGGCTCTCAGGGAGGCGTGCGAGCAGACCATTGCAGACTCACCGGGAGGCGAGCCCTTTGACCAGGCTCCGCCGCCCACCGTCGTCCCAACTACTCCCACTTTTAATGTCGTCGGCACCACAGTTTAAAATCAACCCCGCACTACCCGGCATCTCTACAATCTTCTCTCTTCCTCTCCAATTCTCCTGTCGTCTGCCTCCAACCAGCCTGACCTAAATGCACGACATGCCGCATCACGATGGTCTGCCCTTAGTGTTCCAGTTTCCTGAGGAAGACACCCAGCCGGAGTCTCAAGAACATAAGGCACTTTGGGACGAGCTTGAACTGGCCTTGCGGGAAGACGCCGCGCCTGTCCCTGCTCCCGTTCCGGCTCCCGTCGCCCCGACTGCGCCAGCGCCCATCCCCATGGCATTGATGGGCTGGGAGCCGCACATTGTCGCCGAGCTTGATGCCACGGGGTTCCATGAGGTCCCCGCCGACTTTCACGCGCTCGTGCACCTGCAGCGCATGCGCCTGCACGTGCACTGATGCGCACGCCTGTGCCGGTGCCCGTGCACCTGCCAGCGCATGCGCCTGCGTGTGCACTAACGTGTATGTCCGTGTTGGTTCCCGTGCACACGAATGTCTTCGCCGTGCCGTTGATAGCGCATGTCCCCGCGCGGGTGCCAGTGCCCCCCTCAGCGGCATGGATGGCCGTCGTCGCCCGCTTCCTTGCACCAACGCCAGTCGCCTCCTCCCGCCAGTTGACTCGCTCCGAAGTCCAGAACATTTTTTCCTTCCTTGAAGCTAGGCCAACATCCAGGAGTACGCCAACAACGGCGCAAGACGCCGCCGTCGCCGTCGGTCAGTGGCCCGACGACACACAGAGCACGGCAGAGGAGCCGCTTCCCACCGCGAGATGCCCCCGCCGCCGCCGCGTAATCTAAATGTGCCATGAAAAACGTTCGGATTGCCATGCTTAAAATCCGAAAGTTTATCATTTCTGTTTATTTTATATCGATCGTCATATAATTTAAAGTCAGAGTCAGAGTGAACGAAATATATGGTTTGACCAATTGAATGTACTGCTAGAGCCGTATCAAATTAAATATAAAATGTCATCAAGCCACATGTATTCCTTATCATCCAATGACCTAGACTGCTTCAATGTTGAGCGCTCAACACGTTTAGCGTGTAGTTAATTTCATGCCAAAAATAGTGTTAATCACATAATAACACGCAAATAATATCCTAGTACTTAATATCCGCATGCACTTAATATACTTCCAAATTAACATGCACTAACTAGTGCTGCTAGTACGTGAAACTGGTGCTGTGACTTGTGAACGCGTCCAGATATGGTCAATGGCAACATCGCCCGCGAGTTCTTCGTGTTCGCCCGTGCGTCTAAACGCAGAAGGGGAGGAGAGAGAGAGAGCACACATGGAACCCACCAGTAAGTGAAGGCGAATAGTACTAAAAATAATATTACATGTTATCGATTAATTAGGTTGTGGTAATATAAAAACATTATGTGAACAAAGGGGGGTACAACAAACATTGATGTTCTATGTATGTTGCCTATTGACGTGCGGCTTGAAGGCCCGGTCGCATGTTCGATCCTCGTCCTTTATTTTTTAATTTGTATATGGGTCCAAATTTGTTTCATGACATGTGGGCCCCTCGGTGTGTAGTTTGTAGCACTTTAATTTGTGGGTCGAAATTTGTTCCATTCCAAGTGGACTATTGGTGTGTAGTTTTTTAGCTTATTTATAATAATTAAAGAGAACAACATAGTTTTTTCAATAATACCATCGTGCGACGTTGAAGGCGAGAAAGGACATGCGAGAGAGTGATAATCGAGCTAGAGGAAAATCAACTAGGAGAGTTGGTGTGGGTTGCAACGGTGTTAGGAGTAGTTGTGGGCCGAATGCTACGAAAATATAATCTAAACCGACCGGAATAAATGCCTACACAAATTAATCCAAGGTTGGAGTGCCCCTCACAATGTAAATAGCTTCGGCTTTGCAAGGGATGGAGAGGTAGTAGCTTCAATGCGTGGGAGATACGGTGTGAGAAAGCGAGGTCAATCGAGAGACATATAGATAGAGAGACAAAGTGAGTGTGGTCCGACATTCATTGAACAAATATATGTGCTCTGGAGAGATATTGTTCGATTGAGCTTTTGGCAAGGGTGAGGGCTGTAAGATAGAGCTTGAGAGATGATCCAGTCACAGACGTGTAGATATATTTTGTGCATGGGAAGCAAGGTCAATCGATCACATAGGGTCGTCGTGCGATCGAGAGAGTGAGACGGGTTGGAGAGAGTGACCTAGATAGACAATGTGCGTGAGAGAGTACACAATGTGAATAGGTCGAATTGGGCTCAAACATGGTGATATATCGTTTTTGTCCGAGAAAGAGCGAGGTCAATCGAGACATACAAAGAGAGAGAGAGAGAGAGAGAGAGAGAGAGAGAGATTGAGTGAGCGGGGCCCACCATGAGGTCGAAAGAGTGGCAACGGCTTGGATGGACTGACCTAGATAGACAATCTGTGTGAGAGAGTATAGAGTGTATCGATCAAGGCCCGAACAGGGAGATATATCATTTGTGTGTGAAAGAAAACGAGGTTAAACGAGACTCACATAAAGAGACAGAGATTGAGCGAGTGTGGCCCGCCGTGCGGAAGAAAGAGTGAGACAGTCTCGAGGGAGTGACCTAGATATACAACGTGCGTGTGTGCACATGAGAGGTTGAGGGGGGCTAGATAGGCAATGCATGTATTTAGCGCGAGAGGGTGAGAGGGGGAGGGGGGAGATAGAGAGAGAGAGAGCTCAGCATGGGGTGCAATGGCTGGTGTGTGAGGTAAATATATTTGGTAACATAGTGGAAAAAGGGGTTGTGTAGTTGAGAGACTTAGAGATCGAAACATGGAGAGAAAGAATGAACGTGTGTTGGAAACCGATAGCTTCCTAAGGTGGTTAGGAGAGGAAGATTGACCGATGCAGGAAGTATGTAGCGTTTGTGCGGGGGGGGGGGGGCTAAAAACAACATTTGAATGTACATAGTACGAGACTTAATATCGATGTTTCAATTTGGTGTACATTGTAAGATTTGAACCGAGGACCATGCATACGGGTAATTATTTCGAATTCGTGCCATACTAAGTTTCGAAAAGTTGACATTGACTCACCTTGTTGTGCTTTTTTGTAGGTCATATGTTTGAATCCATCCAAAAGTTTTCTCACTACCATGGTGTTCATCATATACATATGAATTTGTATTAAAAGAGTAGCGTTGATATAGTGAAATGCGAAATCCACGTTAGAATTGGAGATCGCTACGTGACACACACTATAATTCAAATAACTAATTATGTGACACACACTCTAATCCACGTTAGCATGGATACGGTTTTGAATTTTTTTTCAAATAACTCCTCATTAATTAATTTATAGTACTCTCTCTGTTCACTTTTATAAGACCTTGAAGACATTTCAGACAATGTGCAAAACGGTTCATTTTAAGTTGTCTGAAATGACTTACAAAAGTGAACGGAGGGAGTATCTCGTTTTGAATGACTAATTATTGCAAGGAAAACACGGGCATGGTAATACATACAGATTCGTTTGCAAATGAAAGAAGATTTGTTTGCATTCTCAAATGTAGGTGCATCAGGCAGACCAGGGTCGTGTCGGGGTGGACGCTGCTTCGGTACCTTAATGGCACCTGCCTTTGGGTCACTGACATGTGGGCCAGCCACCTGTTGGGCCCACATGTCATGGACACAAAGGCAGGTGCGTTAAGGCACCGAAGCATAGTCCTGTCGGGGAGGTCGTGTGTGTCGGACGGACGCGTAGCACCCAGCCACCCACCCCCCTCCCTCCCTCCCCAGCTCCCCCTACCCCCCAAAAAAAGGACGACGACAAAATAAGTTCGCGCTTCCACGTTTCAGATTGAAATATCTGGCGGCCCCAATTCTAGCCCTGCAAAATCTCTCTTCTCCATCGTCCCCCCGCGCCCAGATTGCTCAAATCCCAAATTCGCCGCCAACCCAAGCAAAGTTCGAATTGCCCCTCGTCTCGCCTCTTTCCCCACCTCTGTGCCGGACGACGAAGACGACGGTCGCGCTTCACCACCGCACCGGAGCTACCTCATCTACGCCTTCGTCCACCGCACCGGGTGGTCCACCGACCACGTCGGCCGCCGCAACCGACGTGCCTCACAGACACCGAGTTCCGCCGCATCAGGTGCACTTCACCGACGCCGTCTCCCAGCTCACCGGGGATACTTCACCGAGCACATCGTCGCACCTCCGCCCCCCCCCCCCCCCCCCCCCCCGAGGCCGTTGGGGCTTCACCAACGGTTGCGTCCACCGCATCATAGTGCTCCGCTGCCACTCAAGATTTGCATCCGTGCGCGGCCAGCCAACGCGAGCACATCACCCTCAACGGCTCTAAAGTGACCCGCACTCTAGCTAGGCGAGCATGCCCAAACGCCGGCCTGAATTAGGTAATCACACATCACTCCCTTGTGCACTATTCCGACGATGTTTGGATATCCTTTCACTGCTCTCTTAGCTTACACGCCTATGCAACTCTGACTTTAACTCTTATTTCTTCTGGAGATATCATTTGAAACAAGCAAATCCATTTTTTAGCGAAGCATGACGGCGCTACGAGATCTGGTACACATCCTGCACACCCGTATAACCTTGTAAGTATCTATCCTCCGGTACAACATCAAGGTCGATTCCACTTATTCGATCAACCATTCGCCGTGTCAAAAATGCAGAGGGGGATGCAAGGAGCACAAGGCCTGCACATCCAAGCAAGTGGTAACATGGACTTGTACATGGAACATCCCAAGCGCAAGCAGAGCTGCAGTGAGCCTGTACAACGAGCTAGCGTAAGTCCCTGTATTTCATTTAATTCGTACTGACATTCGTGTATGATTTGTGTGCAGTGGCAGATCCACGAATTCAAGTTACCAGGGGCGAACATTTAACTTAAAAAATACGAAGGCACTTGCACTCCGGAAATCAACATAACTTGAGAAATGTGAAGCTACATGCACTTTGAAAACCAACTAATGATCCAAAGTAGTTCAGATTATAAACACTAAATGATGCAAGCACCAAAAAACACAAAATGCGTCATGGTGTACAAGGACTACAAAAATGGTTTGTACCTGCTTGAATTATTCATTCTCTAGCTGAAAATATCGAAGTGTAATTGCACCTATAACCAGTGCGCAAACTGCATATCAATATATCTATCCTGCACAAGTATGCCAATAGTTTCAAACAACAGATTAGAAAAGTATTTATGCTATGTTGTCATGATATGGGGACTTTCTGGTAGATGGCCTCGACGTTTCCTCAAGCTATGAAAATGCACTATAATTTGCTTGTCATCAATGCCTGCAAATCTCTGTCTCTCTCAACATAGTAGATCATCATTAGACACTAAATCCTTCAATGAGCTTGCAAAATGCTTGCATTAGATCCCTCATTAGACACTATATGTTCATCACCAGGAGCATGTAAAATGTTTGCATCAAATCCTTCATTAGCAGTCTATTCATTAGACACTTCAGGCTCAAGAACAACATGAGCTTGTATGTTTGCACCGGAAACTTGATTAGATATATCAGATTCAGTCAGTTCAGTATTGATTGGGGGAGTTATAAAATAAGTAGAAACTGGTTTCATTTTCTCATCCCTACATACAAGCAGTTTTACAACACCGTCAGGTTTAACTATTGGCCAGAAATTGAAGAGTTGAATTAGATATAATCAGGGATGTGATGTACCTGCTCGTTGCGCATGCTACTCTTGCAAGCTGTGACTGGCCATTTGCGCAAGCTCGATGCCATGCCCGTGCTGCCGCCGCTACCTCCCACGCAGGCTACACCCAGGGTTGGATCTTCATTTTCTTGTCCTTCCGTTCGCTTGAAGCCCGGCGAGCGCCCTCCAATGAGTGCATGAGGAAGTGCTGTGTCGGTCTATCCAGCGGCGGCTAGGTTAGGAGCGAACCAGACTGGAGGCTGGAGCGAATGAATTGGGATTTTTCCTGCTGTCGATCGATATGGGAGGCGCTCATTTGGGCCGCGAGCCTGCTATAGGGCCTGCTTTACACTTATATTATTGGCCCATCCAAATTGAAACATTTTTCTTCGTTTTTTACATTGCCTACTCGTGCGTTGGGACGAACAAAACTAGTGTGGGCCAACCTGGACGACTCAAACTAGGTGCACACTTTCCAGCCACCTGAGGCGGATGCCCATACCAGCCCCTATGGTGGCGTCGCCCCTTTTTGCGTGTATGATTGGATAGTGAAAAATATTCCAGTGGCACTTCTGATTTACCCACGGAATGGTTGAATTGCTTGTTTCTATGAACCGAGTTCGCCAATAATGTGAAGGATGCCAGTCTTTTCATCCTATTGTAGATTGCTTAGATCTCGATATGCCAAAAGTAATCGCATGAAATATACAGTAAAAGCCAGTGTGATGTGTGTGGCTACAACTAGTCTGACTACATGTCCTCATATAACATATCAAGGACGCACCATCTTACCAGATTAACCATTCGACTTACCAATGCAATGTGGGAAGAAAGAAGTATTGGGACTGCGTATCCAAGCAATTGATGCCATGGACTCCTTCGTACAACCTTGTAAGAGAAAAAGAAGTTGCAGTGTGCATGTACAAAGAACTAGCGTAACTTCAGCTACCTGCTTCTCGGAATTTTAGTTAGCCACTTATTGACAAATTGTTCAATTACGTTGCTTGGCTTAATTTAGTTTGCTACTGATTACATAATGCCACAGCCTGTAATCATATTGTAGACTGCGCCTATCTATGTGTTTGATACTTACTGTTAAGAACTATCTGTTTGCCTTAACTTAAATATCTACTTGTTTGTTTAACTGCTTTGCTGCCGCAACAGTGGGTTACAATGAAGTTAATAACTACTTTTCAGCATCCAATTGAAACTCTTTAATTCCTTGTTTGTTTAACTAGTTTGCTGTTATAACTCCCAGTTGAGATGTTTTGCTAACTTCAACTTTTCTGAATCCAATCGGAACTTAAATGGCAAAACAGGTTAGCCCAAGATCAAAGAGCGAGGTCCCCATGGACGTTGCATCATCACACAATAGTGGCACCGGCCCAATCGTGCATTATGAATTGCCAACTGCTGATGCTCTAGAGGCTAAACTAGTGGTAGAAAGAGATTCTGCTTCTACACTTAGAGATGAAGTTGACATGTTGAGGAAGCAAACAGCACAGTCACAAGCAGTACTCAAGACAACCATTAAATATTTGGTGGATTTCAAAACGAAGCAAGCTGAGACTGACCAGATTGTTAAGGTCCTGAAGGAAAAAAGGAAATTAAATTCCTACTTGGTAAATCATAGGTGAAATGTTCTTTCCATAGTTGAATAACCTTTGTGTTGTCTGTTTATGTAATCAATCAAACCATTTGTTTTAGAGATCATGTAAAATTGTTTTTTTGTTTTTTGGTTTGTAATTTTATTTGAGCACAAGTCTGTATTAATTGATAAGACTCGGAGACATTTCATTTGGATTGCTGTGCCAGACCTACAAATATGCCAATCGGGCTGAATGTGCATTCAGCAATAGTAGTAGTATAGATGGACCATAAGTGGCACGCATCGGAAAGGGCCAAGATGCTGGCTAAAAAAAGGATGTTGTTGTAGCCAAAAAAAGTACAGCGGCCTGGCTTATGTATGTTAGTTGATATTATTGATCCATATACTCTGTAAGTTTTTATATGTCTGTTACTTCTGTACATTCTTGGTTGATTGACTCGGTGTTTGAATCTTGATACATCACTTGTGTACATATCTAAATGGGAGTACACATTATGCTGCGTGTGACATTTGAGTTGGACATGAAGTGTTCCAAATATTCAAATTCACCTTAAACTGGATTCTAGCTTCTGAATTTGAGTATCGGCATTTGTAAACCATATTCATATATGACAGTGGAATACATCTTTCTCGTCCTTTTGAAGATATATAAAAACACATAGAATGATTTATAAAGATTCATATAGGAATACAAAATGGATTCGAATTTAGTTGCCAGGGTAAACGTGGATGCTTATTGTCCCAAAATTCGAAAGAAGCAGCAAAATGTCCACTCCCACGCCGGCTTCCCGAAGCCAAGTGTTTGGGAGATGGAAATTACTGTCTACCCATCACACGGACAATCCATCGGCCCGATTTCCACTGCTCTAAATAGGGGTAGGTTAGTAACTTCAATTAGACGTGACACGACCGCCTCTGAGCCCATTCCGACACGGTGGGCGTCAAACATGGGCGGCAAAACACATTTGATTCAAGCTCATCCGAAAGACCTCTGTTCTCCCTCCATTCCCCATTCATACACGGTGGGCGGAAAAACAAACTCGACTCGGCCGAAATCGATGTAGGCAAATGTTTTCAATAGGGGCAGGTTTGTAACTTCACTCAGATGTGACACAACCACCCTACCTGTCAGCCCCGTTCATACACCGTGGGCGCCAACCATGGACGCCAACCACCCTCTCCTCGCCCGAAATTGCTCTGGGCAAATATTGGCGAGATGCGAGATTACCGTCCTATCCCCAACCGACGAGATGTCCAAATTTTAAACGGGGGCTAAGTTCGTAACTTTCCCATATTTCAGACAGGCGCGTCCCAAAAACATGGTTCCCCTTACCTCTCCCTCCATTTTCCCATTCATACACCGTCCGCGCTAGAACACCCCATCCCCACACCAGCCTCCGTCCGCCACCCCATCCATCGTCGCCGTCCTCCACCACATCCATTGCCACCATCCTCCACCATGCCAAAGCGCCTACCAAGACCGTGTCGTCCACTACTAGAGATGAACGTTTCTCATCCACGGCGACGGACCAATAGCCTTGCATCGCGTCGTCTCGCTTCATCGGCGTCGTCGTCCTCTTTGCCGGGGCCGCTCACACGACCTTCTCTTCCACCGCAACGGGACTTATCCCCCGATGCACCCATCTACCGTCGCAGATCTGCTTCAACGCCACCGACAGCCATCGCACCCCTGATGCCTACATGGCGCCGCAAGAGAGGTGGTACTTCATATCTCCTCAACTTTTTGATCTCAACCAGAAAATAGATCTTAACTTGGTTACTCTACTTTCTTTTCAGCTCTTAGAATTTAGTTCTTAGTTCGAAGCAAACAATGGATGCTAAATATCATTTCTCCGGTTTGCAGCTTCAAATCTACCATGGCACAGCCATAATACGGTTTAATTGATCATGCTTAGGGTTTAATTGATCATGTTGGTTCTGTGGTGGTTTCTTTAATAGTAATCGGAGGGGAAACCCTCTTTTGCTAAAACAAATATGCTTAGAGTTTCCCCCTTTTATGATCACTATACGATCAGAATACATGCTTCGTGTCATAATAACACTGCTCCACCCATCAAGCTAAACAAGCTTAGTTGTTCAAATACGAATCTAATATTATTAAAACAGAGTTGTTTAATTGGTCAGCTAAATGTTCCTAAATTAGTTTCAAAAATGCATGTTCGCTACTCAGGTGTGTATCTCTACAGGGTGCCCATGGTGGGCCGGCCCACCCTGGGATTTTGGGTCATCCCAGGCCCCGATTCCCCTCTGTTCTGCTGCGCGCTTCCGATCTCTACTCGCCCCCAGCCGCCTGCCTCGCCGGCGACTTGCCGTCCCCGGATGGCATGACTCTAGGAGGAGACGCCGGACTAACAGGAGGCCAGGAGCCGCTCGCCCAACAGCGTCACCACTGCCCGGGCACGCCGCCGTGCCTACCTTCCCAGTCCGTTCAGGGCTCAGGCGTGCAGCACCCACCAAGCCAACCCGATTTATCCTGAGATACGTCCTCAACACTCAGCAGCCACTCCTCATCACCCATTTTCTAATTGATTCATTACTCATTAGGCAGGACTGTCATTAGGGTTTGTTGTGTGATCAGTGCTACCTACACTTAATGGTTCAGATGCATTTCGGTAATCTTTGGTACCTCTAAAGGTCACAGGGTTTTCAAAATTCCGGCCCTCGGAACAGACACTAGTCATTTTGGATTGTTGGTCGTAGTGACATTGACCCAGATTACTATTGCAAGCTAGGTTTGTTGACAATTTTACTTGTCTTTCTTACTCATTCGATATAATATCCAATTATTCACGTCGATTAGTTGCAAACAATAAGTGCTAGACAAACTTCTTCATTCAGATTTTGGACGGTCTCTTACTGCAGTTACAATTCTGCATACTTGTCCTAGTAAGCTCACAAGTAAATGATTGATTCACTACATCTATGCTTGCCTTGTCATATTTGTTGTCAATATTCTTTTAGGGTGGTCTCTTACTGCAGTTACAATTCTGACTACTTCTTATGTTTTCATGAATCTCAGATTCTGAATAGCATCATAATGATTATGAGCTTGCGCGCATGAAAAGAATAAAGCAGAACAATGCCATGGCTGTCAAACTTGGCATTAAGGGACTGAAATCAAGTCTGGATGCAATGCAATGCAAACGCTCTCCACCTACAGATTCATGCTCAGAATATGATCCTAATAGTGATTCTGAGCTAGAGGGAGACCTAAGTCAATGTAGCTCCCTAGTGGAGGAGTCAGAGGAAGATGCCCTATCTTATTCACCCATCAAGGTACTTGCTCTAACTTTCCAAGGTTACATTGCTCGCACATATCTTGCAACTGATGCTTTGCATTGCTTCTACTTTGTTGAACTGCCATTAGCTTAGTTTACACATCGTGTATGTGAATACGCCCTGCCTATCCATTTTCAGTACATATTCCATCTGTCATCATACCATATTTATCCATTCAAATGTTGTTCTTGTGTATCAGACGTTCTAAAGGAAGAGGGCGATTGCTGATCGTGGAGGAGCACAAGCAAAGTATTTGGAAAAGGTAGTGGCACCTGATAAATCAAATAGCACATTAGGTCTAGTTGCAATATCACCTGACCCACAAAACGCCCCAACTCTAGCAGACTCTAGCCCTACTACACTGGTCATTTTTGATGCCCCAACTCAACAGACCCCAACTGCAGCAAACAGTATGATTATGCCAGTTGACATAGCACCAGTTGTACGACGCAAAAACCCCATTCCAGCAAAGAGTACACCAAATCCAGTTGCCAAATCCCTTTTCGAACCAGAGAGAGCCCCAATTGCAGCAAATAGGACCCCTGTTCCATTTCTTCCCAGTTTAGAAGACGAAGCTTATGTTGTTGTCAGGAACTTTGTGCGCATCTTTCCTTCATGGAAAGATTATACCGCAGACACAGAACAATTTCCAGTCTTCCTCCGCAACTTACGCGTAAGTAATGTACTAATGTTATTCATGGTCATTACTGCATATGTTTCTGCTGACAGAAGACACAAGATTTCATTCTTTTAAATAGGCGAGGAGCAAACTGGATTGTGATGACGAGCAAGGGTTGGTTGCGCTTTTCAAGCACTCGTTGATGAAGTATCGTTCCTACCTGAGGCAAGCGCACTTCAATGGCAAGCCTCTGAACCAAATTTCTGTAAAGTCTCCGGTGCTACATTTATCCGACGGTGACTGGAATAATCTTGTTACACATTGGTCTCGGCTGCAGCGTAAGGTACTGTCTATGATATCACATCACAATTTGAACTACATTTCTGCATTTTCCTTAATGTCTCACTTGTACGGAAACTGTTAGCAGAAGAAAATTCGTTCTCAAGGGACCACAGAATCTCGCAACTATACTGCACACTGCATTGCTCTTGTGAGTGCCTCTTGCCCTGTATGACCATACTTACTTTCATAGTTGTTTGATTATGTAGAATCACTGCACATCTTAGCCTCGTAATCCTCCATTTTGTGGACATTATAAGATCCGTATGGACTCTTACATAAATTTAGAATCAACCCAATGCTTTTGAAGAGGTTTAGCTCTGCAGTCCTCTTGTAAGGACTGAATGTGGTCCATCACTGTACTTACATTAGCAGATACTCCCTCCGTCCCATAATATAAGAACGTTTTGTACAGTACACCAGTGTTAAAAACACTCTTGTATTATGGGAAGAGGGATTGGTTCATTTTGTAGCATTCTGCATCTTATCTCCCTCGCCCACCATTTACTAAAAAAGATCAGATCTATATTTAATCTTACCAACAAGTAGAATACACAGACAATGCTAGTGCAGAAGTGTAGCCCATTGCTCTTGTCAGTACATTTTGTCCTGTAACGCTTGTACTTCCAGGGATTGGTAGTTGATTATGTAGCATCAATCTGCATCTTATCTTCATTATTCTCTATCCCTTCCAGTATTATCATATCTATAATTACTCTCTACAAAATGTAGAGTACATGCAATGCTTATGAAGAAGATTTTGTGCTGAAATTCTTGAGTTATTCTTCCCTTGACATGGAGAAGGGCATTATAAAGCCGGTGTTAACTGTTAATGTAAGTCAGTCCTTCTAAAGCCTTTATCCTCAACTGCTGTTTAATTTGCTCATACTCCCTATCGTTTACTGCTGTTTAGTTTGTTGTTTCTACCAAAATGCATGTTCACAAGAACCGTAAGTTCTAAGTTTTACTTGTAAAACCAAATTCCTTATTCATACCATGCACATTACTTAATACTCCCTATATGTATGCTTGTTTTTGTGGATCTATAATCCAGTGTGTGGTGAAGCAGCCCACGTTTGCACCTTGTCATCTCCTGTTTTATCTTACTGATGTGGCTGATGATATGAACAACATGCCATGCACATTATCCAAAATAGATACAATGATTTTCTTTGCCCTTCATCTATGCTTGTTATGTTGACATGGTAATCTAGTAGTGTGGTGAAGCTCCCCGCATTATGAGCAATGTCAAATTATGCTATTGATATTTTGAACTTACTCTTTATTTTCTAATTTGAAATTGGATGGAATTGACAGCACAGTTATCATATTTGTTTATACACGTGCAAAACCTGTCATCTCTCTGCTTTGTGTTCAGGGTGATATGCCTGATGGCATGCACAAGTCTGCGGAAGGCTGTGAGACAAACCCAACATATATTGCAGCAAAGAAGGCAAAACATCTTGAAGATAGCGAAACAACCCCAAAGTCTTGTCTTGATGCAGTGTTCAAGTTACTTGAGACTAACAGCCAGACAAGCTCACAGAATTCGTTGTATGAATCAGTTCGACTTCTTCAGTCCCAAGTTCTAGCAGAAAGGCATTCTGCAACTCAACTTCGACTTGAAGTCCTATCTCTAAGAAAGATTGCGGAGAACACCAATGAGAACCTCATCGCTAAACAACTACACCTCGAAGTTATGACCGACATGCTAGGCCGGTCTCACAACCTTGCTCAGCAGCTTGTGCAGCAGTTCCCTCGCAAGGCTAACCTTTCTTGAACTGTCTTGGAAGTGGTCTCGGTTCAGTATTATTTTGTTACGTTGCAATGGTGCCCAGTTTTTGTAATCTGCTTCTTCGTTGCGCTTTATGATCACTGGTGGCGAACTTCGATGCCAGTGGATGTAATATACCTTAAATCCTTTATTTTATAGTGTAGGTTTATTCTTAGTTACTAAGGCGTAATTTATTTATTGTATAGAGTAGGTTTGTTCTTAATTCCTACTAGTTACTGCCATCATTCGCTATCTGGAAAAAAATCAGATGTAGTCAACCGGGCTGAAACATTTGACTCTAATGGGCCTGGTTTTTAGCGGCCCACAATTGGGCCGGCCTGCGTCTTTCTTGGGCCCGAATGATTGGGGGCTTCACACATTGCACCAGGCCCAAACTTACACTGGCCTTTTGTGGACCCAGAGCTTAGTTTGGCCCAGGTAGCGTTGGGCCATTAACAAGCTGAATATTGTACTGGCCTATTACGACCGAGATGAAACCACGAGCCTTTAGCAGGCCAAAATGCATGTTGGGCCTCAATTTTCACTAGTCGTCGACGGGCCTTCAGCAGGCCGAAATGTAGACCGGGCCTTTTTGGGCCCAGTTATCTCACGGGCCGTTACCAGGCCGAAACATATCTCGGGCCTTAGTTGGACCACTGATATCATGGGCCTTTAAGAGGCCGAAAGCTTAGTACAGGCATCAACGGGCCGAATTACGCGACAGGCCTTTAACAGGCCCAAAGTCACGTTGGGCTTAACTGTTGCCACCTTTAGCACGGGCCATTAGTGGGCCCGTTGTCCCGTCGGACCATATATGGCCCATGGGCAGCACAGGCCATTCCCAGGCCGAAAGTCACACCCGGCTAAAATGGGCCCATGTCTACATCAGGCCTCTAATAGGCCGAAAGTCACTGGGATGTAGTTGGGCCCAAATATTCGGCGAACAATTAACGGGCCAGATCTGGCTTCGGGCCGCAAATGGGCCCAAATATTGGGCGAACAATTAACGGGCCAGATCTGGCTTTGGACCGTAAATGGGCCCAAATATTGGTCGAACAATTAACGGGCCAGATCTGGCTTCGGGTAAATGGGCCTTTATTAAGCAGGCTGTTATTTGGCTGGCCCACTAGTACCTGATTAAGTACTACGGGCCTTTGACTGGGCCGACCTTTTTAACCTATATGGGCCTCTGTTGGGCCCAGCCACGTGTCGACGTATCATAGGCATGTCTCCTCCAATGGACGGGTGACATCTGGCCCACTGACGAGCTGACACGTGTTCCCTTCGGCCAATCAGAATTTTACACGTGGAAATTTCCCATTGGTCAAGGCTGTTAACGGGTCATCGGATCCAAAATCCGACCCGATAGCTTAACGGTGTTCTGTTATGGTGGATGCCACGTGTCGATCACCCTTGACGAAAGCACTTCTGTGACGCACGTTTTATCATCATGGAAGTGGACACCTCCATGAAGATAATTTTGGTAACGTCATGGACTATCTTGATTCTGTCATAAAATCGTCATGGATGTACATGCATGACAAAAAACATGACCTACTGTGACAAACACGTATCATCACGGAAGTGTATTTTTTTGTAGTGTATGACCGAATTCCCCTCCGGTAGAGTGCCGGAAAAGGCCTCCATATGGGATCTCATGGTTCTGGAACTTGCGGCGGTGAAACAAGTATTTAGTGGACTCCTTTGTTGGTTTCACGACTTTAGAGAATTTATAGAGGCAAAGTTAGGTCAAATGGCTCCACGTGGGCCCCACAACACACCAGGGCGCGACGCACCCTGGTGCCTTGTGGGCATGATGTTTGCTTTAACTACGTCGGTATTTCCCCAAAGAGGAAGGGATGATGCAGCACATCAACAATATGTATTTCCCTCAGTGATGAGAACAAGGCTATCAAACTAGTAGGAAAACCACGCAACACCACATAAACAACTCTTGCACACAAAGAACAAATACTTGCAACCCGATGTAAGAGAGGGGTTGTCAATCCCTCACAGGTAAAAAGATAGGTAAAATTGTAGTAGATTGGAAAAATAGATCTCACGGGAAATTGAGATAAAATAAATAAATAAAAAATGCAGCAAGGTATTTTTGTGTTTTTGGATTAATAGATCGGAAAATAAAAGCGAAGAAAAATAGATCTCGAAGGCAAATATAATAAAGAAGAGACCCGGGGCCCGTAGATTTCACTAGTGGCTTCTCTAAAAAAATAGCATGCGGTGGGTAAACAAATTATTGTTGGGCAATTGATAGAACTTCAAAAAATCATGACGATATCCAGGCAGTGATCATTATATAAACATCGCATCCAAGATTAGTAGACCGACTCCTGCCTGCATCTACTATTATTACTCCACACATCGACCGCTATCCAGCATGCATCTAGTGTATTAAGTTCATGGAAAAATGAAGTAATACAATAAGAACGATGACATGATGTACAAAAGATCTATTTATGTAGAAATAGACCCCATCTTGTTATCCTTAATGGCAATGATACATACGTGTCGGTTTCCCTTCTGTCAGTGGGATCAAGCACCGTAAGATCGAATCCATCACAAAGCACCTCTTCCCATGGCAAGAAAAATCGACCTAGTTGGCCTAACTAAACCAAAGGTTTCAAGAACAAATACGAGGCTATAAGTAATCATGCATATAGGAGATCAAAAGACTCAAATAACTTTCATGGATAAAAACATAGATATGATCATAAACTCAAAGTTCATCGGATCCCAAGAAACACACCGCAAAAAAGAGTCACATCAAATAGATCTCCAAGAGACCATTGTATTGAGAATCAAGAGAGAGAGAGAGAGAGAGAGAGAGAGAGAGAGGAAGCCATCTAGCTACTAACTACGGACCCGAATGTCTACAATTAACTACTCACACATCATCCGAGAGGCACCGATGAGGATGATGAACCCCTCTGTGATGGTGTCTAGATTGGATCTGTGGTTTCTGGAACTTGCGACGGCTGGAATTGATTTTCTTTGAATCTCCTAGTGTTTCTGGAATATTGGGGTATTTATAGAGCAAAGAGGCTGTTCGGGAGGCGGCTGAGGTGGGCACAACCCACCTCGGCATGCCTGTGGTGTGCCCTGGTGGGTTGTGCTCCCCTCGGAGCCCCCCTCGGGTACTTTCTTGGCCTATCATGTGTCTTCTGGTCCAGAAAAAATCACCAAAAAGCTTTGCTGCATTTGGACTCCCTTCAGTATTGATTTCCTGCAAGTAAAAAACAAGCAAAAAACAGCAACTGACATTGGGCATTATGTCAATAGGTTAGTCCCCAACAATGATATAAAGTTGCTTTAAAATGATTGTAAAACATCCAAGAATGATAATATAACATCATGGAACAATAAAAAATTATAGATATGTTGGAGACGTATCAGCATCCCCAAGCTTAATTCATGCTCGTCCTTGAGTAGGTAAATGGTAAAAACAGAATTTTTGACGTGGAATGATGCCTAACATGTTCATCACATTTTCTTTTCTTTGTAGAATGGACATTTGGACTTTTATATGATTCAAAGCAATAGTCTAGTTTTGATATGAAGATTTCAATACTCAAGCATATCAACAAGCAACCATGTTTTTCAAAATATCAACACTAAAGCAAGTTATCCCTAGCCCATTATGCTCAATCATTGATCCATTCATGAAACACACTCGCATATTAGCTACACTCAATGCTCAAGTACGATCATAGTGCCCCTTAGTTGGTGCTTTATAAGAGAACATGGAGACTCACATATAAAATAAAGATTGCATAAAGTAAAAGAAAGGCCCTTCGCAGAGGGAAGTAGGGATTTGTAGAGGTGCCAGAGCTCAAAGCGAAAAAGTTAGAGATAAAACATTTTGGTTGGCATGCTTTTCCTGTCAACGAAAACGATCGAGTAGTTCCCAATACTTTCCATGCTAGATATATCATAGGCGGTTCCCAAACAGAAAATAAACTTTATTCCTTTTTCCACCATACTTTCACATTCCATGGCTAACCGAATCCACGGGTGCCGTCCATACCAACACTTTCCATGGAATTTATAATTTGACAACATAAAGTAAATTCATTTTTCATTTCGGGATTGGGTATCCCTAATACCTTTGCCATACTCTCGTGCAATGACAAGTGAATAAACACTCATCTTGAGAATAACACATCTAGCATGGAAAAATATCAGCCACCCCCTACCGTTCCATGAGCGGTACGAGCACACAAAAGAGAAATTTATTTTGAAAATTAGAGATGGCACATACAAATTTACTTAGAACGGCACAGAAATACCGCCTATAGGTATATATAGTGGACTCATATGGCAAAACTGGGTTTAAGGGTTTTGGATGCACAAGTAGCGAACATATTTAGTGCAAGTGAAGGCTAGCAAAAGATTGAGAAGCATCCAACCAAGAAATGAAATATCTCATGAGCGACCATTAAGCATAACTAACACCGAATAATGCACCACAAGTAGGATGTAATTTCATTGCATAACTATTGGCTTTCATGCTTGCATAGGGAATCACAAACCTTAACACAAATGTTCTTACTAAAGCATAATTACTCATCAACATGACTCACATATTATATCAACATATCGCAAAACTATTACAAGGAATCAAGTTTATTTTGTCCAATGATCTTCATGAAAGTTTTTATTATATCCCTCTTGAATACCTATCACTTTGGGACTAATTTCATATGTTGCTTTTGATAGCTCAAACAAATCTAAGTGAAGAACATGAGCATAAAAATTTTCTTCTCTCAAAATAATCTAAGTGAAGCAAGAGAGAATTTCTTAAATTTTTTACTAACTCTCAAATAAATCTAAGTGAAGCATGAGAGCATTTCTTCAAAAATAATAAAGCACACCGTGCTAAAAAAGATATAAGTGAAGCACTAGAGCAATTCCAAAGCTCATAAATATTTAAGTGAAGCATAGAGAGCAATTCTAACAAGTCATAACATAATTTTGGCTCTCTCAAATAGGTGTGTCCAGCCAGGATAGATGACTTAAAACAGAAAGCAAAACAAGCAAAGACTCATATCATACAAGACGCTCCAAGAAAAACTCATGATATGTGACGAATAAAATATAGCTCCAAGTAAAATACCGATGGTCGTTAGAAGAAAGAGGGGATGCCACTCGGGGCATCCCCAAGCTTATTTGCTTGCTTCTCTTTTAGATAATAGCTTGGGATGCCATGGGTCATCCCCAAGCTTAGGCTCTTCTTACTCCTTATTCCTTCATCCATCGTGATCTCACCCAAAACTTGAAAACTTCAATCACACAAAACTCAACAAAACCTTCGTGAGATCCATTAGTATAACAAAGCAAATCACTACTCTAAGTACTATTGCAAACCAATTCATATTTTATTTTTGCATTATATATATTGTATTCCTACTTTTCTATAGCAAAAACTTTTCTATAGCAAATTGAAATAAGCACACAACGCAAACAAAACAGAATATGTCAAAAACAGAACAGTCTATAGAAATCCGGGAACTTCGTGTACTTCTGTAACTCCAAAAATTCTGAAAGATTAGAAAACATGGGAAATTTTATATAAATCCCGTGTAAAAAATTCAGAGCAAAATCACGTTTCTGTGATTTATGAAAATTATTTTTCTGAGCGCAAAAGTTTCTATTTTTCAACAAGATCAAATCAACTATCATCCAACATAATCCCAAAGGCTTTGCTTGGCACAAACACTAACTAAAACACAAAAAACACAATCATAATGGTAGCATAATTGTGCAAACACTCAAGAAAAGAAAGAAAAAGACAAAATAAATTTTATTCATTGGGCTGCCTCCCAACAAGCTCTTTCTTATAGCCATTAAGATAGGCTTAAGATTTCAACGATGCTCACAAGAAAGATAAGAATTGAAACACAAAGAGAGCATCATGAAACATAAGGCAAACACATTTAAGTCTAACATACTTCATATGCATAGGCATTTTATAAGCAAACAAACTATCAAGACAAGAAATAGCTAGCAAATGCAAGGACGAAGAATAAAACATAGACAATCTCAACATGAAGAGAGGTAATTTAGTAACATGAAAGTTTATACAACCATATTTTCCTCTCTCGTAATAATTACATGTCGAATCATACTCAAATTCAACAATATACCTATCATAAACAATATTCTCTTTATGATCCACATGCATAAAAATTGACACTCTCCCAAAATAGTGGGATTATCATCAAATAAAGTCATGACCTCTCCAAGCCCACTTTCATGAAAAATTTCATAAGATTGAGCACTCTCAAATAAGTGGGATTATGTTTAACTAAAGTTGACACTCTTCCAAACCCACTTTTAATAATATCGCAAGCATATTCATCATGAGGTTTAAATAAATTTTCAAGATCATAAGAATCATTATCACCCCAATCATGATCATTACAATAAGTAGTGGACATAGAAAAACAAGCATCCCCAAGCTTGGGGTTTTGCATATCACTAACACAATTGACATTAACGGAATTTATAATAACATCATTTCAATCATGTTTTTCATTCAAGGTGCTATCATGAGTCACTTTATAAATTCCTTCGTTTAACACTTCATCACAATTTTCGGATTGATAAATCTCAACCAAAACATCATAAAGATAATCTAGTGAACTTAATTCACTTTCAATTGGTTCATCATAATTATATCTTTTGAAAAAATTAGCAAGTGGATGAGGATCCATATCAATAGATTTTTAGCAAGCAACGATGCAAGCAAATAAAAGGCACATGGTAACACAAGCACACATATTTTTGGTATTTTCTTGAGACAAAGCGGTAAAGTAGACAAGAGATCTGACGAGAAAAAGGCAAACGAAAAACAAGGTGAATAAAACGGCAATTTTTTGTGAAGTGGGGGAGATGAAAATGAGAGGCAAATGGCAAATAATGTAAATTACAAGGAGAAGAGATTTGTGATTAGGAACCTGGTAGATGTTGATGATGTCTCCCCGGCAGCGGCGCCAGAAATTCACACGTTGCCGGGAGACTATCTTGACTTGATCCTCCCCGGAAACAGCGCTAGAAATTCCTTTTGATGTTTGCTTGAACTATGTCGGTACTTCCCTAAGAGGAAGGGATGATGCAGCACATCAATGGTAGGTATTTCCCTCACCGATGAGACCAAGGTTATCGAACCAGTAGGAGAACCACGCAACACCACGTAAACAGCTCCTACACATAAAGAACAAATACTTGCAACTCGACGTAAGAGAGGGGTCGTCAATCCCTCACGGGTAAAAAGATAGGTAAAATTGTAGTAGATTGGATAAATAGATCTCGCGGGAACGTGAGATAAAGTAAATAAATAAAAATTGAAGCAAGGTATTTTTGTGTTTTGGATTAATAAATTTGAAAATAAAAGCGAAGAAAAATAGATCTCGAAGGCAAATATAATAAAGAAGAGACCCGGGGCCATAGATTTCACTAGTGGCTTCTCTCAAAAAAATAGCATACGATGGGTAAACAAATTACTATTGGGCTATTGATAGAACTTCAAATAATCATGATGATATCCATGCAATGATCATTACATAGGCATCACATCCAAGATTAGTAGACCGGCTCCTGCCTACATTTACTACTATTACTCCACACATTAACTGCTATCCAGCATGCATCTAGTGTATTAAGTTCATGGAAAAACAGAGTAATGCAATAAGAACGATGACATGATGTAGACAAGATCTATTTATGTAGAAATAGACCCCATCTTGTTATCCTTAATGGCAACAATACATACATATCAATTCCCCTTCTGTCACTGGGATCAAGCACTGTAAGATCGAAACCATCACAAAGCACATCTTTCCATGGCAAGAAAAATCGATCTAGTTGGCCTAACTAAACCAAAGATTCAAATAAGAAATACGAGGCTATAAGTAATCATGCACATAAGAGATCAAAAGACTTAAATAACTTTCATGGATAAAAACATAGATCCGATCATAAACTCAAAGTTCAACGAATCGCAATAAACACACCGCAAAAAAAGTTACATCAAATAGATCTCTAAGAGACCATTGTATTGAGAATCAAGAGAGAGAGAGAGGAAGTCATCTAGCTACTAACTACGGACCCGAAGGTCTACAATGAACTACTCACGCATCATTGGAGAGGCACCAATGAGGATAATGAACCCCTCCCTGATGGTGTCTAGACTGGATCTGTGGTTTCTGGAACTTGCGGCGGCTGGAATTGATTTTCGTCGACTCCCCTAGGGTTTCTGGAATATTGGGGTACTTATAGAGCAAAGAGGCGGTGTGGGAGGCGGTCAAGGTGGGCACAACCCACATGGGCGCGTCCTGGTGGGTTGTGCTCCCCTCTGAGCCCTCCTCGGTTACTTTCTTGGCCTATCATGTGTCTTCTGGTCCAGAAAAAATCACCAAAAAGTTTTGCTGCATTTGGACTCAGTTTGGTATTGATTTCCTACGAAGTAAAAAACAAGCAAAAAAACAGCAACTGACACTAGGCACTATGTCAATAGGTTAGTCCCAAAAAATGATATAAAGTTGCTATAAAATGATTGTAGAACATCCAAGAATGATAATATAACAGCATGGAAGAATACAAAATTATAGATACGTTGGTGACTTATCAGGGCCCACGGTCCATCGCCTGGTCTTCTCCTGAAGCTTCTAGTGTCTCTTTTGTCCAAAAAATCTCCAGAAAGTTTCGTGGCATTTGGACTCCGTTTGGTACTGATATTCTGCGAGACCAAAAACAAGCAGAAAACAACAACTGGCACTAGGCACTAAGTTAATAGGTTAGTCCCAAAAAATAATATATAATTGACTGAAAGTGTATATAAAACATCCAAGATTGATAATACAATAGCATGAAACAATAAAAACTATAGATACGTTGGAGACATATCAGCTGTCTTCGTCAACATGTCAAGGTCGAGGTGATCTATTTCACTTCTTGTGTAGTCCGACGAGTGGAGGTCGACTGCGAGGTGATACTATCAGGAGGAAATTGGTTTCAACCTTGGCAGACTGAAGACGATGCACAACTCTGAGCTATCTGAGGTGCAGCCAAGCTTGAATACTGACTTAGGGGCTTCTGATGGTGTAATAGCCCAGGGGTCCCTCGCCATGTCGTCTATTGGTCTGGTGGGCCGACTTGAGGACCTCTATGTCGGTTCTGCCCTGGGCCACATTGGGCGGCCCATGGCATTCTACTAGAAGACCGTGGAGTCATTGTCGTTCAAGACAACGAAGCCAGATCCATGGAGGACTCCTCTCCACTACGTCAACTAGGACTCATGTAATCCTAGTCTGTCGATATCTTATATAAGCCGACGTTGAGCTAGTTGATTAAACACATACACAACATACAATTCCTTGGCATTTTACATGTACTTTGTACACATCCCAACACAATATACGAGCAACAGGAGTAGGGTATTATCTCCTCCGTAAGAGACTAAACCTGGGTAAATCCTTACTTTTCTCACCATCCAGCCAAGTCGCCTAGCTAGTATACACTATCGGGGGATCTGCAGGATCCAGCTCTGACACCGGTGTTTGTGGAGCAGCAGCCACCGAAGCTGCCTATCAGAGCCACCGTCATAGCCATGGACACTCCCTCCTGGTAGGATGACATTGCCTGTCAATGGCTCCTTTTGTCAAGCGAATGGTTCAGGGGGCCTGGTATATATGTGGAGATGATGAGGGCTTCGTGATTTTTGGGATATATAAATGTCTCTACTACTGCAATGATGCTCTAGAGGCTGAGATACATGCGATAATGGAATGTATTGGTTCGGCGATCCATCGGACTACCTTATCAGTATTACTCTTGTATAATTTTTTAGGACAAACTCCCTCACTTTATTGACCACTCAAAGAGTTCATAACGATACATTGAATATAACAGGGTTGACTAAACCAAATATGTCTACCAACAGAAAGATTTAGAGCGAACTTGGCGAGGCTATTCTCGATATTGGGCTCCCGTCCCTCGGGTAGGATTGGAACTCCCTTGTAATCATGAGGATTTCTGAGACGATACTTGCATGCTTCCCTCGAGCTGCTTGATTGATGTCTTGAATCACTTCTTTGTAGTATGATGCAACCACTATATTGCTCAAAGATAAATCCTTTGCTAAGGCCAGGGCTTCACAACACACCAATTAGTGTTGCGGGTTCAATCACATCTTGACAATTAATGTTGGACGCTCCTAGATATGTACCTTCTGAGTCTCTGCAAACAACACCAAAAAAGCCAATGTTCGAAGATCTTGACAACACCCTATCCACCTTGAGTTTTGTGAACCGAGATGGTGGATTCCAACAAATTCTCCTCGGTTGGATAATCTCCACTCGATGGTTCATCAGTTTATTTGGTTTGGAAGCTTCCAAATCTTTAGATATCACATGATGCGTTGGTGTGTTGCATGAAGGCTTTGAAATACCTGTTCATGAATGGCCTTCTGGCGTGCATACCATATCGCCCATAGGGTTACTAGAATTGTCACAAAATTGATGTGAGGCATCAAATCCATCAAAGTGAATACCAACGTTTGCTTTAGGTTCAACTATGTTGCTTATTACATCCACCAGATATTGGTCAAATAATGCCCATACACCCCGAGCCATGCTGCAACGAAGCAACGAATGCATCCAGGAGTCCTCCATATCACAAAGAGAACAACTGCTCACATGAGATATGTTGAATCGAGCACAAGATTGGCAGATTGTTCGATAAATCAACTTATGGCCATTTGATTGCTCCATTCCGCAATTACAGATAGATCTTTGGACAAATTAGCTTATAGCCATTTGATTTCTCCACTTCTTTATCGGAGATTACAGACAAGTCTTTGGACAAATCAAATTATGGCCATTTGATTGCCAAGATCAAACACTCGATGGAAGATAAGGTTTTTTCTCTTAAAAAATCTCATTAACAAAATAGGGTTGCTGATTGCTTGACGCACTTTTGGCGTAGCGGGGATAACACTACGTGCTAGCTTAACCACCCCTACCTGTGTTACGAAGCTTGTTGCCATCGATTGTGAACTTGCGATCATGGAATAAAAACCCTATACCCCCCTTCAGAAAACCGAGGCATCATTCGGTCGAGGGAGCTTCCCAGCTCAAAACAGTGTTGTTCGCTCGCGGGATCGTCCTGAAGCGTACGATCATTTGCACCTGGCCCTAGTGCATCTTTTTTATCCGGTTTCATTTATAAACCGAGTCAATTTTTTTTTGAATAAATTGAATCAATCTTTTTTTAACACAGAACATACACAAATGCTCATACATACGCAGGTGCTCATATATACGCACATACAATCACCTCTATGAACACACACACACACACCCTACCCCTATGAAAACCCCCGAGAGACTGAGTCAACACGTCATTTCGAGATTGACGAAGTCGTCACCGACACCTTCGTAGTTGACAAGAAGCCGTCGCCGTCTCGTTTTCCTGAGCAGGACACAAACCCTAACAAAACTTGAAGAAGCACCTAAAAACGGAGCCATCCCGTCGGCAAGGGCCAGGATCCATCGCGCACCCATGGCCCTAAGGCCACATGAGACGTGGCAGATCGGCGGCGGCGCCGCCGTCGGAAGGCAGAAACCCTACGCGTCTTTCCTTGGAGAGGAGACAAAGGGATGAGTGATTTGTCGGTTCAAGAAATGACAGGAGGTGTGTCTCCGGCGGATTTGTCCTTTGTGAATTTGCTCGGATCTAGTTGTAGTTCGTCTATGTTGATGTGTTTAAGTCTGAGGTGTGAGGAGGTACAAAAAAACTCATAGGAGGTGAGAATAAAAAAAACCTACAAGCGAGACTACCAACTGCTCCATTAGAAGAGATACTAATACTATTGTTGTTATTGTGTTATAAAAATATATTTGGTCCCCATGACAACTCTCAGGCACATACCTACCTACTCCATCCGTTCCTAAATATTTGTCTTTTTAGAGATTTAAATGGACTATCACATACAGATGTATATAGACATATTTTAGAGTGTAATTTCATTCATTTTGTTACGTATGTAGTCACTTATTGAAATCTTTAGAAAGACAAATATTTAGGAACGGAGGTAGTAGTACACTAGCATGAAAAATCTGTAATGTCAAAAGAGAAATGAATGTTGAATCACCGCTATTTTCTAAACCTGATTCTCGATGGACACGGTCCACATTTACCGCTCAAGTTAATGGCACCGCACACAGATGGACCCACGCACCAGCTGGCCCACGCTGCCTGCCTTCTATGCGCCTTCCACGAAGAAATCCGGCCCCACCTGCCGGTGACCCTCCAAGCACCTCCCTATATAGACTTCCTCGCGTGCGGCCATCTCGGCCTCCCTCTCTCTCCTCCATTTCTCTCCTCCTCCTCCTGCCACCGATCCCGAACCAGGGAGGAACCCGGCGCGAGGAGGGCAAAGGAAGAGAAGAGGAGATCACCGAGCCCAGCGCGCGCACACGACAGCAGGCGCCGCGATCTCGGTAACCACCATTCGCCCGATCTCCCCCCTCCCCCCGTCGACCCTCTTCTGATCCGATCGGCGGTTTGGTCGGCCGATTCGTGATCTTATTTTTCTGTTGCCGTGATCGTGTTCAGTCTGCGTGGGTCTGGTGGATCGGGGCTGTTCGATCTCAATCATCATCCCGTCGGTGTCCGGTAGATGCGGTCAGTTTTTTGACGGTGTGATTGGAGGAATCTGCCGCGTTTGACCGGCTTCGGTCGGCCCGGCTTTGTTTCCACGCGGGTGCTCGGGAATCCGGCACGATTCCCGCGCGAGTTGGTCGCGAATCTGGTCCGGTTTGGCGCTGTTCGTGCGCAGTGCAGCGGATCTGGTTGCTGCTCGCATCAGATCTCGTAGATCTAGTTGGGTGGCTTCGATTCTGGATTTTTTTTTCATAATTCTTATACAACGAGCCTGTGTCTGTGTGGATCTATGGGGTTGACGCTTTGGCCTTAATTTTGTTTCGTTTGGTTTCAGCGCAGGAGCGGAGATGGGGCTCACGTTCACGAAGCTGTTCAGCCGGCTCTTCGCCAAGAAGGAGATGAGGATCCTCATGGTCGGTCTCGATGCGGCTGGTAAGACCACCATCCTCTACAAGCTCAAGCTTGGAGAGATCGTCACCACCATCCCCACAATCGGTAAGCCCATGTTCTATGTTAATTTTCTTGCAGCATGTTGTTTATCTTGCTGTTACTTTGTAAATATATAGTCTCAATATGTTGCGGCAGCTTTAGCTTAGCACCGTGTGCATGTAATGGGTGTTCCACGGTAAGCAAGTTAGAGACCAATTTAGTGCAAAGATGGTCTTGCCTGCCTTAGGAATAGCATTAATGCTTTTGACAATGAAGATAACTTGAAGCTGATCTTGAGTTGATATATATCTCGTTTGTATCTTATTTGGTAGCGTATGTATGTGCTACTTTCTGTAAATGAACTTCACGTGCCATGTTATTTGTATGTACATTAAAACTTTTATATTTGAAAAGCAACAAGTTGTTGTCCAAAAGAAGCCTAATTGAAGACGAACCATTCATGATCAAGATTGCAAGTTGTCTGCTAATTGTTTTGCATATCACCAAGTTCAGTTTGATAATTGAGCTTGGGAGTTCAGTCAAGGCAGGATAGACTGTCTGCACTGTAATTGTGATCACACAGATCCAGGTGTGTTAGCTCTATCATAGTGATCACACAGATTCAGGTGTGTCAGCACTGTCATAGTGATTACAGATTTAAGGCGTGTCAGCACTGTCATAGTGATGACTGATTACACTCATTAATGTCATTTTGATTGGTACTTATATTGGATGAAAACAATTATGTTTAATAACCATGAATCCTAGTGAACGCTGAATCATTCCAAAGTGGCCAACTCATGAGCAGCATAACCTCCCGTAAGAGTTCTGACTGGTGTTTGACCTTGACATGCTTATATTTTTCTATTAACAAAGATAACCTCATGCTGTTGCTGTGTGCTCAGATGCTTATTTTTTAAATGTTGATTTTATCAAGGATTTTGACCATGTTCATGTTCTAGATCTTCTCTGCTACTTTGACATCACTGTCTACACATGCTGATGAAATCTGAATGTTTTTGAATCTGCAGGGTTTAATGTTGAAACTGTAGAGTACAAGAACATTAGTTTCACCGTTTGGGATGTCGGGGGTCAGGACAAGGTAAGCAAAGTTCCTGAAGGCCAATAATTATTGTTTGGCCACATATATACCTTAGTTTAGTCATTTATATAGCAGTTGCACTATTGAAATTACACTGAGGTGCATGCCTTCTTTGAATTGCTGTTAACTTCATCTTCTAATTGGAATTTTGAAACATGCCATTGTGTTGTATTGAATATTTCTATCTTCATGCCGTGATATATTTTCCTTGTGTGCTTGTCATCTAATGTTTTATGCACTTGCTCAATACAGATCAGGCCCCTGTGGAGGCACTACTTCCAGAACACCCAGGGTCTCATTTTTGTCGTGGACAGCAATGACAGAGAGCGTGTTGTTGAGGCAAGAGATGAGCTTCACCGGATGCTGAATGAGGTATCACCACAGGGAATAAAGCAATGTCAACACATAGACCACTATTTAAATTCATAAGTGGCTTACGTTTTGTAGATTCATTCACTAGATTGTCGGTGTCTATTAAATTTAGCATAATAACCATAGTAGTAAAGATGCTGCCTTGTGGAAGTTTAGCTCTTATCATCATTTCAGTGACATAATTATTGATGACGGCAATGCTGTATTATTGTTATAGGATGAGCTGCGTGATGCTGTGCTGCTGGTGTTTGCAAACAAGCAAGATCTTCCTAATGCCATGAACGCTGCTGAAATCACTGACAAGCTTGGCCTGCATTCTCTGCGCCAGCGACACTGGTATGGTTTCTAATCTATGGTGAATGAAAGTTTGTCACTGTTGCACCATATTTTTACGATTGATTTCTGTTTCTTCAGTAACATGCCTATTTCGTATATGTACATTATGGGTCCGTTTGGTTTAGAGCCCTGACGCGTCTGACCAATTTTTTGGTAGTTGACCAGAGCGATGCTTGCGTTTGGTTGAGATCCAATAATTTGGCTCGCCTCAGACTCGTCGGTCCTTCCCGTTTATTCTACAGCCAAATATTTGGCGAGGCGCTGGCGGCCGTTTCGTCCGCCAAAATTTTGGCACGCCCTCGGTTGGCAGGGTTGTTGTAGGCGCAATCCAAACGCACCCTATGTATGGGAAGGAACAAAAACATGAAACACTTGCATCTGTGTATAGCATTATGTCTTGAGGTGGTACTACTATTGTTACACAAATTAAGCAATCAAGTAAAATACTCATTTGGCAGCATCCAACATAGTATATTTTATAGCCTTTTCCATAATGACTCAATTTACTATATGTGCTTTGATCTTATGTTTTGATAATCATTTCAGGTACATCCAGAGCACATGTGCTACCTCTGGAGAGGGGTTGTACGAGGGCCTTGACTGGCTGTCCAACAACATTGCCAACAAGGTGCGTCAGCTGGCCTTATTACTATTTGACCAAATGTTCGAACATCCATACTTGGAAGCTAGGTCCATTCGATACTTTATGAACATTTGATGGTTTTGAATTAGTGCAAACACACATGATTCCCCAAGCTGCCTCCTGGTCCATGGAAATAAACTGTACCTGGCAGCTTTAGTATATGAAAATGCTCCAGTCTGCATCTTTCTCTTCTATTGTTGCTACCTAGTTTTACTCTGTTTTTCCTCCCTTTGGCGTCTTGCTCGATTGGTTTCTGCAACTAACCACCTGTTTGTAATTTTGTGATATATAGGCTTGAAGCATCTCGGCAGGGGCTTCTATGGATCTGGATAAGCTGGATATTCGGACTAATACTGCCTTTACGTATTATAAACTATATAGTCTTGACAGATAATGTGGGTGTTTTGGAAGATAAAGCTCTCTGTCAAAGAGCTAGCTATCAGATTGTTTTCGTGGGTGTTAAATTGTCCGTGGCGCTGTTTGTTTGTCCATCATGGTTTTACTATGTCCGCTCTGTACTCTGTACCCGCCACTCCGACAGACTTGATACATTGTAGTATTGACTTGTCTTGGCATAGTTTGTCAGCGTGTCTTCTGAATTGCTATCTCTTGTGTTGATTTCATGTGCAAAGTACATTTTCCATCCCGAAACAACGTGATCAACTGGAAATGCTGTGCAAGGGGCATTGCATGGTCTCTTGATGACCAAATTTTCTTGTATGAAGGCAAAAAATGGTTTAGACAGTAATAATCCCCTTCCCCAAGTTACCAACACGCTATTGGAAATAGGAAACGATACACCTTTCAACACTCGCATCAGGTCGAAGACGTTGCTGCAGACATCCTGGCTGCCTGCGCACCTGGTTGAATTGCCGTTGAGCCACATGAAAAAAAGTCGCAATTTACGTCATTTTAGGAAATTCACCGCCAGTAAGCACCACTTAGCTCGTTAAAGAATCTGAAGTGTTATGTGGGGAGAAGGAAAAAGCGTATACTAAGAGCATATATAGCCGGGCGCCTCAAACACCTGGGCGTACGGTCTGTTCACTGACCGGTAAAGAAAAAAAATCCGATCAAGACACAGGCCTCAAAACGTCGGCGCTCATCGACACCCCTCCTATCCAGCCCAAATCTGGGGGGTGGATGGGGCGGTCTGATCAAAAAATGATCCAAACGGGCTTCTCAAACCGGGAGCCCGCGTTGACCGGCACCTGGGCGGACAGCCAGGTAAAAAAAGGGTCTCAAACGCCCGGGCTGACCGGCACTTCTCATATCCAACTCAAAGCTAGGACGGATATGGGGTGGCCTGGGCGAACGACCTAGTAAAAAAAAGCGATCCAGACGGGCGCCTCAAACGCCCGGGCTAACCGGCACCCCTCATATCCAGCCCAAATTTGGGGCGAATATGGGGTGGCCCAGGGCCGCCCCGGGCGCGTCCGCCACATCGATCCGATCCATGCTGGTCCATCCGACCCCACATATATCCGTCCCCATCCGCTCCATGGACAAAACCCTAGCCACTCCGCTTCAGTCCACTCCGCCCAAAGCTCCCGTCCGGCGATCTCCGGCCTTCCCCACCATGGCGGGTTGTGAAATCTGACTCTGATCAATCCAGATCCGTCGACTGGGGTGTCGTCCCATGCGGGTTGGAGGAGGCTATGGCCATCCGCATTGCCCTCCGCCGCTCCCGGGAGGACCGGACCGAATTGACGGTGGGATCTGGCCGGGGCGAGACCATTGCGTCGGCACATGGGCTCTCGGATCCTCCGAGCCTGGATCATCGTGGTCCTCCCAGGAGCCTTCAAATCTCCCTTTCCCCATCATCGGTCTGTCGGAGTATGAGTTCTAGCGGGGCTGGTGTGTCTGCCGTGGGAAGGAAATGATGAGGGTGGCCGAGGCCCGCCTTGCTGCCGACATGGCGGTGACAGAGGCGGCGGATGCGGTGGCGCACACTTCTTGAGAGGAGGAAGCCATCCGTGCCCACATCTTAAGGATGCGGCAGCAGAGGAACACGCGCGCCCTTGTCCTAGAGCAGAATCGGGCTATTCGTGCCATGGCCACACCCTCCCCTCCAAGGAGGAGAAGGAGGGGAGCGACATGTCGGACAACTCCAGCGAAGAGCAGATCCGGCTTGATCCATACTACGTTTTTGACTGCTACTTCCGCGAGAATGACGTCAAGGGCACCGGGAAGGGCAAGGGTGGACATGGACGATCTTCTCCAAAGTTAGTATGTAGGTAAAACATGCCAATTTTTGGTAGTGTGATCGCATGTCTGATGTAGTAGCCGAACGATGTGTGTTGCATCATTTATGTTTACGTTTTAGGACTCTGTATGGATTTAAGGTATGCTAATTGAGATGTTTGATTGTGAGAAGGAAATTTGAGATGTGACCGTTAGTTTGCCAAAGTCTGGCTATAAGTGCTCTGTGAGTTGCAGCTCTGCATATTTGGCCATTTGAGTAGATGTCCTAAGGACATCGATGATTTTCTTACTGAAAGAAAATGGGTCAAACCTACCGTGAGAAAAAATTGTTGGGATATCCTCCTCATGTGGGCTGTGAGGAGATGACCATTTGAGGCCTTTCTGGCAGCCCAAAGAGGTGCAGAACCCCACTACACATTAGGGTTATGACCTAGGGTCATTTTGGACTTTGCACATGAGAGGATGGAGATGCTTTACTCTCCATCCAACAGCCACCACCAAGAGTGACGAAAATCAGTGCATCCTCCAAGGGAGAAGAAGAGAGAAAACCAAGAGAGCAGAGGAAGAAGAGGAAGATTGAAGGAAGAAGCAAAGGGAGCTCCTTCCCAAGGTTGTGATGGTCTAGATCCACTGCCTTGTCTCCTTCAAGCTGCGGTTCCACCATCTTTGGTGGGATTATTCCAATCCCTAGTACTTGAGCCCCAAATCTTATTGTGTTCATCCAAGATTCAGAAATCTTGATATATGAGATCCTCTAGTGCTATCTAGAGAAGAACTTGTTGTATCCCACATTTGATAATACTGGAAGAGGATTTGGGTGGCTTCGCCCCGTGATTTCCCCCCTCAAGTTGGGGGGTTTTCCACGTAAAAATCTGATGTCTCTTTGTTGATGCTTGCTGCTATCCAGAAAAGTCACTCCTACCACAAGACACTCGGCTGAGGAGTGTCTTGCCTGCTAAGTAACATACTTTACCTCCATATATGCCGCTGCATATGTTTCCTTCCATGCTAAGGAATGATCCTTGAGTTAGTACATGATGTGATGTTGAGATTACTTTATTTCCGCTGCAGTTGTTAGTTAACCACAAGTTGATTCGTGTACTAATTCCCAACAGAGTGGTATCAGAGCCTTGGTTGCTTAGGAGGTTGCAAATCCCATTTGACTGATTGTTACTGGAAGTGTTTCTTACAATGGCTTTGTAAGAAAGCGCTACTACAAGTGGCATAATAAAATTTGATTCTTCCAATTACTCATTATGGAACCCCATGATGGAAGACTGTTGGGGAACGTAGCAGAAATTCAAAAATTTTCCTACGTATCACCAAGAACTATCTATGGAGAGACCAGCAACGAGTAGAAAGGAGAGTGCATCTACATACCCTTGTAGATCGCTAAGCGGAAGCGTTCAAGTGAACGGGGTTGATGGAGTCGTACTCGTCGTGACTCAAATCACCGATGATCAAGTGCCGAACGCACGGCACCTCCGCGTTCAACACACGTACAGCCCGGTGACGTCTCCCAAGCCTTGATCCAGCAAGGAGAGAGGGAGAGGTTGAGGAAGACTCCATCCAGCAGCAGCACAACGGCGTGGTGGTGGTGGAGGAGCGTGGCAATCCTGCAGGGCTTCACCAAGCACCGCGAGAGAGGAGGAGCACTTGGGAGAGGGAGGGCTGCGCTAGGGGCAAGGGGTGAAGCTCCCATGTGCCTCCCCACTATATATAGGGGTGGAGGGGGCTGGTTTCTTGCCCTCCAAGTCCATTGGGGCGTTGGCAAAGGTGGGAGGAAAGAAATCCCATCATTTCCTTCCCCACCGATTGCTATCCCCCCTTTTTAGGGATCTTGATCTTATCCCTTTGGGATATGATCTTATTCCTTCTAAGGGGGGATCTTGGTGCGCCTTGACCAGGGGTGTGGGGCCTTTCCCCCACTACCCACGTTCATGTGGGTTCCCCCATGCAGGTGGGCCCCACTCCGGAACCTTCTAGAACCTTCCCGGTACAATACCGAAAAATCCCGAACATTTTCCGGTGGCCAAAATAGGACTTCCCATATATAAATCTCTACCTCCGGACCATTCCGGAACTCCTCGTGACGTCCGGGATCTCATCCGGGACTCCGAACAACATTCGGTAACCACATACAAACTTCCTTTATAACCCTAGCGTCATCGAACCTTAAGTGTGTAGACCCTACGGGTTCGGGAATCATGCAGACATGACCGAGACGTTCTCCGGTCAATAACCAACAGCGGGATCTGGATACCCGTGATGGCTCCCACATGTTCCACGATGATCTCATCGGATGAACCACGATGTCAAGGACTTAATCAATCCCGTATGCAATTCCCTTTGTCTAGCGGTATTGTACTTGCCCGAGATTCGATCGTCGGTATCCTTATACCTTGTTCAATCTCGTTACCGGCAAGTCTCTTTACTCGTTCTGTAACACATCATCCCGTGATCAACTCCTTGGTCACATTGCGCATATGATGATGTCCTACCGAGTGGGCCCAGAGATACCTCTCCGCTTACACGGAGTGACAAATCCCAGTCTCGATTCATGCCAACCCAACAGATACTTTCGGAGATACCTGTAATGCACCTTTATAGCCACCCAGTTACGTTGTGACGTTTGTTACACCCAAAGCATTCCTACGGTATCCGGGAGTTGCACAATCTCATGGTCTAAGGAAAAGATACTTGACATTAGAAAAGCTTTAGCATACGAACTACACGATCTCTATGCTATGCTTAGGATTGGGTCTTGTCCATCACATCATTCTCCTAATGATGTGATCTCGTTATCAACGACATCCAATGTCCATAGCCAGGAAATCATGACTATCTGTTGATCACAACGAGCTAGTCAACTAGAGGCTCACTAGGGACATATTGTGGTCTATGTATTCACACGTGTATTACGATTTCCGGATAATACAGTTATAGCATGAATAAAAGACAATTATCATGAACAAGGAAATATAATAATACTTTTATTATTGCCTCTAGGGCATATTTCCAACAGTCTCCCACTTGCACTAGAGTCAATAATCTAGTTCACATCGATATGTGATTAACACTCAAGGTCACATCCCCATGTGACTTACACCCAAAGAGTTTACTAGAGTCAATAATCTAGTTCACATTTACCATGTGATTAACACTCGATGAGTTCTGGGTTTGATCATGTTATGCTTGTGAGAGAGGTTATAGTCAACGGGTCTGAACCTTTTAGATCCGTGTGTGTTTTACAAATCTCTATGTCATCTCCTAGATGCAGCTACCACGCTCTATTTGGAGCTATTCCAAATAACTGTTCTACTTGGAGCTATTCTAAATTGTTGCTCCATTATACGTATCCGGTATCTCTACTCAGAGCTATTCGGATAGGTGTTAAGTTTGCATCGACGTAACTCTTTACGTCGAACTCTTTATCACCTCCATAATCGAGAAAATTCCTTAGTCCACTAGTTACTAAGGATAACTTTGACCGCCGTCCTGTGATCCATTCTTGGATCACTCTTGTACCCCTTGACTGACTCATGGCAAGGCACACTTCAGGTGCGGTACACAGCATAGCATACTGTAGAGAGCCTATGATAAAAGCATAGGGGACGACCTTCGTCCTTCCTCTTTCTTCTGCCGTGGTCGAGCTTTTAAGTCTTAACTTCATACCTTACAACTCAGGCAAGAACTCCTTCTTTGACTGACCCACCTTGAACTCCTTCAAGATCATGTCAAGGTATGTGCTTATTTTTGAAAGTACTATTGAGCATTTTGATCTATCTTATAGATCTTAATGCTTATTGTTCAAATAACCCTATATGCTTTCCAGAAATTCTACATCATTTCTGATTAACAATATGTCAACAACATATACTCATCAGAAATTCTATGGTGCTCCCACTCACTTCTTTGGAAATACAAGTTTCTCATAAACTTTGTATAAACCCAAAATCTTTGATCATCATCAAAGCATACGTTCCAACTCCGAGATGCTTACTCCAGTCCTTAGAAGGATCGCTGGAGCTAGCATACCTTTTAGCATCCTTAGGATCGACAAAAAACTTTTGGATTGTATTACATACAACCTTTCCTTACGAAAACTGGTAGGAAACTTGTTTTGACATCCATCTGCCAGATTTCATAAATGCAGCTAATGCTAACATGATTCCGACAGACTTCAAGCATCGCTACAGATGAGAAAATCTCATCGTAGTCAACTCCTTGAACTTGTGAAAAACTCTTCGCCACAAGTCGAGCTTCATAGACGGTGATATTACCGTCCACGTCCGTCTTCTTCTTAAAGATCCATTTATCTCAATGGCTTGCCGATCATTGGGCAAGTCCACCAAAGTCCATGCTTTGTTATGATACATGGATCCTATCTCGGATTTCATGGCTTCTAACCATTTGTCGGAATATGGGCCCACCATCGCTTCTCCATAGCTTGTAGGTTCATTGTTGTCTAGCAACATGACTTCCAAGACAGGATTACGTACCACTCTGAAGTAGTACGCATCCTTGTCATCCCACGAGGTTTGGTAGTGACTTGATCCGAAGTTTCATGATCAATATCATAAGCTTCTACTTCAATTGGTGTAGGTGCCACAGGAACAACTTCTTGTGCCCTGCTACACACTAGTTGAAGTGACGGTTCAATAACCATATCAAGTCTCCACCATCCTCCCACTCAACTTTTCGAGACAAACTTTTCCTCGAGAAAGGACCCGATTCAAGAAACAATCCTTATTGCTTTCGGATCTGAATTAGGAGGTATACCCAACTATTTTGGGTGTCCTATGAAGATGCATTTTATCCGCTTTGGGTTCGAGCTTATCAACCTGAAACTTTTTCACATAAGCGTCGCAGCCCCAAACTTTTAAGAAACGACAACTTAGGTTTCTCTAAACCATAGTTCATACGGTGTCATCTCAACCGAATTACGTGGTGCCCTATTTAAAGTGAATGTGGTTGTCTCTAATGCCTAACCCATGAACGATAGTGGTAATTCGATAAGAGACATCATGGTACGCACCATATCCAATAGGGTGCAACTATGATGTTCGGACACACCATCAAACTATGGTGTTCCAGGCGGTATTAATTGTGAAACAATTTCCACAATGTCTTAATTGCGTGCCAAAACTCGTAACTCAGATATTCATCTCTATGATCATATCATAGACATTTTCTCCTCTTGTCACAATGATCTTCTACTTCACTCTGAAATTACGTGAACCATTCAATAATTCAGACTTGTGTTTCATCAAGTAAATATACTCTACATCTACTCGAATCATCTGTGAAGTAAGAACATAACGATATTCACTGCATGCCTCAGCACTCATTGGACTGCACACATCAAAATGTGTTACTTCCAACAAGTTGCTATCTTGTTCCATCTTACTGAAAACGAGGCTTTTCAGTCATCTTGCTCATGTGGTATGATTTGCATGTCTCAAGTGATTCAAGATCAAGTGAGTCCAAACGATCCATCTGCATGGAGTTTCTTCATGCATATACACCAATAGACATGGTTCGCATGTCTCAAACTTTTCAAAACGAGTGAGCCCAAAGATCCATCAACATGGAGCTTCTTCATGCGTTTTATACCATTATGACTTACATGGCAGTGCCACAAGTAAGTGGTACTATCATTACTATCTTATATCTTTTGGCATGAAAATGTGTATCACTACGATCGAGATTCAATAAACCATTCATTTTAGGTGCAAGACCATTGAAGGTATTATTCAAATAAACAGAGTAACCATTATTCTCCTTAAATGAATAACCGTATTGCGATAGACATAATCCAATCATGTCTATGCTCAACGCAAACACCAAATCTCGATGGTAGAGGGAGCGTGCGATGCTTGATCATATCAACCTTGGAAACATTTCCAACACATATCGTCAGCTCACCTTTAGCTAGTCTCCGTTAATTCCGTAGCTTTTATTTCGAGTTACTAACACTTAGCAACCGAACCGGTATCTAATACCCTGGTGCTACTAGGAGTACTAGTAAAGTACACATCAACACAATGTATATCCAATATACTTCTATCGACCTTGCCAGCCTTCTCATCTACCAAGTATCTAGGGTAATTCTGCTCCAGTGGTTGTTCCCCTTATTACAGGAGCACTTAGTCTCGGGTTTGGGTTCAACCTTGGGTTTCTTCACTAGAGCAGCAGCTGATTTGCCGTTTCATGAAGTATCCCTTCTAGCCCTTGCCCTTCTTGAAACTAGTGGTTTCACCAACCATCAACAATTGATGCTCCTTCTTGATTTCTACTTTCGCGGTGTCAAACATCGTGAATACCTCAAGGATCATCATATCTATCCCTGATATGTTATAGTTCATCACAAAGCTCTAGCAGCTTGGTGGCAATGACTTTGGAGAAACATCACTATCTCATATGGAAGATCAACTCCCACTCGATTCAAGTGATTGTTGCACTCAGACAATCTGAGCACAAGCTCAACGATTGAGCTTTTCTCCGTTAGTTTGCAGGCTAAGAAAATCGTCGGAGGTCTTATACCTCTTGACGTGGGCACGAGCCTGAAATCCCAATTTCAGCCCTCGAAACATCTCATATGTTCTGCGACATTTCGAAAAACGTCTTTGATGCCTCAACTCTAAACCGTTTCACTGAACTATCACGTAGTTATCAAAACGTGTATGTCTGATGTTCACAACATCCACAAACGACATTTGGGGTTCGGCACACTGAGCGGTGCATTAAGGACATAAGCTTTCTACTGATTGCATAATCGCTACTGTCAACTTTCAACTATATTTTCTCTAGGAACATTACTAAACAGTAGAACTAAAGCGCGAGCTACGACATAATTTGCAAAAGGTCTTTTGACTATGTTCAAGATAATTAAGTTCATCTTATGAACTCCCACTCAGATAGACATCCCTCTGGTCATCTAAGTGATCACATGATCCGAGTCAACTAGGCCGTGTCCGATCATCACGTGAGACGGACTAGCCAACGTCGGTGAACATCTTCATGTTGATCGTATCTACTATACGACTCATGCTCGACCTTTCGGTCTCCGTGTTCCGAGGCCATGTCTGTACATGCTAGGCTCGTCAAGTTAACCCTAAGTGTATTGCTGTGTAAATCTGTCTTACACCCGTTGTATGTGAACGTAAGAATCCATCACACCCGATCATCACGTGGTGCTTAGAAGCGACGAACTGTAGCAACGGTGCACAGTTAGGGGAGAACACTTCTTGAAATTGTTGTAAGGGATCATCTTATTTACTACCGTCATCCTAAGTAAACAAGATGCATAAACATAATAAACATCACATGCAATTATATAGTAGTGACATGATATGGCCAATATCATATAGCTCCATTGATCTCCATCTTCGGGGCTCCATGATCATCATCGTCACCGGCATGACACCATGATCTCCATCATCATGATCTCCATCATCGTGTCTCCATGAAGTCGTCTCGCCAACTTATTACTTCTACTACTATGGCTACCGGTTAGCAATAAAGTAAAGTAATTACATGGCGTTGTTGAATGACACGCAGGTCATACAATAAATTAAGACAACTCCTATGGCTCCTGCCGGTTGTCATACTCATCGACATGCAAGTCGTGAATCCTATTACAAGAACATGATCAATCCTTACCTACGCAAAACCACAACGTGATATGCCAATTGCTATTTACCCTTCATAAGGACCCTTTTCATCGAATCCGTTCCGACTAAAGTGGGAGAGACTGGCACCCGCTAGCCACCTTATGCACCAAGTGCATGTCAATCGGTGGAACCTGTCTCACGTAAGAGTACGTGTAAGGTCGGTCCGGGCCGCTTCATCCCACAATACCGTCGAAACAAGATTGGACTAGTAACGGTAAGCATATTGAACAACATCAACGCCCACAACTACTTTGTGTTCTACTCGTGCAAAGAATCTACGCAATAAACCTGGCTCTGATACCACTGTTGGGGAACGTAGCAGAAATTCAAAAATTTTCCTACGTATCACCAAGATCTATCTATGGAGAGACCAGCAACGAGTAGAAAGGAGAGTGCATCTACATACCCTTGTAGATCGCTAAGCGGAAGCGTTCAAGTGAACGGGGTTGATGGAGTCGTACTCGTCGTGACTCAAATCACCGATGATCAAGTGCCGAACGCACGGCACCTCCGCGTTCAACACACGTACAACCCGGTGACGTCTCCCAAGCCTTGATCCAGCAAGGAGAGAGGGAGAGGTTGAGGAAGACTCCATCCAGCAGCAGCACAACGGCGTGGTGGTGTTGGAGGAGCGTGGCAATCCTGCAGGGCTTCACCAAGCACCGCGAGAGAGGAGGAGCACTTGGGAGAGGGAGGGCTGCGCCAGGGGCAAGGGGTGAAGCTCCCATGTGCCTCCCCACTATATATAGGGGTAGAGGGGGCTGGTTTCTTGCCCTCCAAGTCCATTGGGGCGTTGGCAAAGGTGGGAGGAAAGAAATCCCATCATTTCCTTCCCCACCGATTGCTATCCCCCCTTTTTAGGGATCTTGATCTTATCCCTTTGGGATATGATCTTATTCCTTCTAAGGGGGGATCTTGGTGCGCCTTGACCAGGGGTGTGGGGCCTTTCCCCCACTACCCACATTCATGTGGGTCCCCCCATGCAGGTGGGCCCCACTCCGGAACCTTCTAGAACCTTCCCGGTACAATACCGAAAAATCCCGAACATTTTCCGGTGGCCAAAATAGGACTTCCCATATATAAATCTCTACCTCCGGACCATTCCGGAACTCCTCGTGACGTCCGGGATCTCATCCGGGACTCCGAACAACATTCGGTAACCACATACAAACTTCCTTTATAACCCTAGCGTCATCGAACCTTAAGTGTGTAGACCCTACGGGTTTGGGAATCATGCAGACATGACCGAGACGTTCTCCGGTCAATAACCAACAGCAGGATCTGGATACCCATGATGGCTCCCACATGTTCCACGATGATCTCATCGGATGAACCACGATGTCAAGGACTTAATCAATCCCGTATGCAATTCCCTTTGTCTAGCGGTATTGTACTTGCCCGAGATTCGATCGTCGGTATCCTTATACCTTGTTCAATCTCGTTACCGGCAAGTCTCTTTACTCGTTCTGTAACACATCATCCCGTGATCAACTCCTTGGTCACATTGCGCATATGATGATGTCCTACCGAGTGGGCCCAGAGATACCTCTCCGCTTACACGGAGTGACAAATCCCAGTCTC
Source organism: Triticum timopheevii (assembly GCA_963921465.1). Lineage (NCBI taxonomy): Eukaryota > Viridiplantae > Streptophyta > Magnoliopsida > Poales > Poaceae > Triticum > Triticum timopheevii. The sequence goes on along the minus strand of OY997262.1, from coordinate 382,152,116 downwards.
GATTCATGCCAACCCAACAGATACTTTCGGAGATACCTGTAATGCACCTTTATAGCCACCCAGTTACGTTGTGACGTTTGGTACACCCAAAGCATTCCTACGGTATCCGGGAGTTGCACAATCTCATGGTCTAAGGAAAAGATACTTGACATTAGAAAAGCTTTAGCATACGAACTACACGATCTCTATGCTATGCTTAGGATTGGGTCTTGTCCATCACATCATTCTCCTAATGATGTGATCTCGTTATCAACGACATCCAATGTCCATAGCCAGGAAATCATGACTATCTGTTGATCACAACGAGCTAGTCAACTAGAGGCTCACTAGGGACATATTGTGGTCTATGTATTCACACGTGTATTATGATTTCCGGATAATACAGTTATAGCATGAATAAAAGATAATTATCATGAACAAGGAAATATAATAATACTTTTATTATTGCCTCTAGGGCATATTTCCAACAAAGACATCCTTTATTGCAAGGATTTGTATGAGCCAATTGTGAAAGGAAAATACCCACCGGTGTCATGGAGGAAGAATGGAGAGTGTTGCACAGAAAAGCAGTAGATATGATTCAGTTGTACATCAACCACAATATATTCCACCATGTTGCAAATGACACAAATGTGTATGAGATGTGGCAGAAGTTGGAGTCTATGTATGAGAGGAAGACATCAATAAACAAGGCCTCGGTGATCAAAAGACTTCCAAAGCTTGAGTACTGAGATGGCACAAGTGTGATTGAGCACTTGAATCTCTTCCAATGCCATATAAATCAACTTCCAGCCATGAAGATCAACTTTGAGGATGAAGTGCAAGCATTGTTGCTGCTGAGTTCCATGCCTGATAGTTGGAACACGCTTGTTGTGTCACTTATCAATTCAGCTCCGGATGGGAAGCTTACTTTGGAGGTGGTGAAGAATAGCATGCTGAATGAAGAAGCCAAAAAGAAGGAAACGGGTGATGCCTCTTCTTCTGATACGTATGTGGCTGAAACCCATGGGAATAATGAGAACCATGGGCGCAACAATACAAGATTTCAGCAAGGTAGAAGCAAATCCAGGGGGAGATCAAAGTCAAAACAGAAAAGATATTACTTGCTTTCATTGTGGTAATCCAGGACACATAAAGAGCGAGTGTAGTAAGTACAAAATATAGCTTGTAGAGGAGAAACTTGCAAAGAAAACCGAGCAAAAGGCTGAGAGCAGCTCAACCATGACTGCAACAGACGAGGACTATCTAGTCATTCAAGATGAAGAATGCTATAGTGTTGTTCGTGATCACGCCATCAGTTGGGTTGTGGATTCAGGTGCATCCTTCCACATCACATCACACAAGGAGTATTTCACATCTTACACTAGTGGTATTACTGGACAAGTGAGAATGGGAAATAATGGTTCTCAACAATTGTTGGCAAGGGCTCTATATGCATTGAAACAAATGCAGGTTGCAGATTGGTGCTCGATGGTGTGAGGCATGTTCCTAACATAAGGCTGAATTTCTTGTCAATGGACAAGCTTGATGAATATCAAACATCCTAGTTATTTTGGTGAAGGAAAGTGGAAGCTCACCAAAGGCTCTTTGATTGTGGCTCAAGGAAGTAGGCAAGGTAATCTCTATGTGACTTAAACCAAGTTGTGCAATGAGGTGTTGAACATTGCTGAAAAAGACACTTCGGTTGAATTGTGGCACAAGAGGCTTGGGCATATGAGTGAGAAGGGCATGCATGCTCTTGCTCGCATGGATTACCTCCCTGAGTTGAAAGGTATATCCTTGAAACCCTGTGCACATTATTTTGCTGGCAAACAACATAGGGTTGCATTTCGTAAACTCCCTCGACATCATGCAGAAAATGTTCTTGATATTGTGCACACTGATGTTCGCTCCATGTCTGTTATCATGGTGGAGCATTGTACTTTGTGAATTTTATTGATGACCATTCCAGAAAGGTTTTTGTGTATGTGTTGAAACACAAATACTAGACGTTTGAAGCCTTCAAGGAGTTCCATGCCAAGGTTGAGAGAGAAACCGACAGGAAATTGAAGTGCGTGAGATCAGACAATGATGGTGAATACCGGGGTACTTTTGAAAGGTATTGCAGAAAGATTGGCATCGGGCTTGAGAAGAGTCCACCAAAGACAGCTCAACTCAATGGTCTTGTAGAGATAATGAACAGGAAACTCACAGAGAGGGTCACAACTATGCTCTGTCATACACATTTACCTAATTTTTTTGGGTTGAAGCATTGATGAATGCTATGTATGTGGTTAACCTATCCTCCTCAGTTCCTCCTGCAGGTGATATTCCTCATAGAGTTTGGTCAAGGAAGGAGGTATCATACAAGAACTTGAAGGTCTTTGGTTGCAGGGCATTTGTACATGTTCCAAGGAACGAGAGATCCAAGCTTGATAGCAAGACAAAACAGTGCATCTACCTCAACCAACCAAGTGAAGAGTTCGGCTACAGGTTGTGGGATCTAGCCAATAGGAAGATTGTGAGAAGCCGGGATGTGGTGTTCATTGAAGATGAAACAATAAAAGATATTGAGAAACCAGAGAAGCCAATGCCCAACACACCTCAGGTTGACATGGATCCAATCCGCCCTCCTCTCGTGCATGACAATCATGGGGGAGACTATGACACTGAAGACAGTGGAGATGCAACTGACCAAGGCAGTACAAGTCAAAGTGACGAGCAGCCATCAAGTGATGATGATGATGAAGTTGGTAATGATGATGCCAACGAAAATCCACCTAATTCACCACCAGTGCAACAACAAAAAAGAATTAAAAGGGGCACATTCCTTCTAGATATCCCCCACATCAATATGTGTTGATGACAGATGCAGGTGAGCCCTCATGCTATGAGGAGGCAATGTCTGATGAGAACAAGGAAGAATGGTCAGAAGCCATGCAGGATGAGATGAATTCCCCGTATGAGAATGATACTTTTGAGTTGGTGAATCTGCCAAAGGGCAAGAAAGCACTCAAGAACAAGTGGGTGTACAGAGTAAAGACTGAAGAAAACACCTCACATCCAAGGTACAAGGCTAGATTGGTCATGAAAGGTTTCAATCAGAAAAGGGGCATTGATTATGATGAGATATTCTCTCCAGTGGCCAAGATGTCTTCGATCTGAGTTGTACTTGGCATGGCTGCCACCATGGACTTGGAAATTGAACAACTTGATGTGAAGACAACATTCTTACACGGTGACCTAGAGGAGGAGATATACATGGAGCAGCCAGAGGGATTCATGGTTGTAGGTAAGGAGCACTTAGTTTGCAAATTGAAGAAGAGCTTGTATGGCTTGAAACAAGCTCCTCGGCAGTGGTACAAGAAGTTTGAGTCTTTTATGATTGGGCTTGGTTACCATAAAGCAAAACCTGATCATTGTGTCTTTATGAAGAGGTACATCGAGGGTGACTTCATTATTCTCTTGTTGTATGTTGATGATATGCTGATTGTTGGAAATGGCACAAAGAGGATTGCTCTCCTCAAGAAGGCATTGAGTAAATCATTTGCCATGAAGGATTTAGGACCAGCTAAGCAAATACTTGGCATGAAGATCTCACGTGATAGATCAAAGAAGCTGCTTTGGCTCTCACAGGAAAGATACATTGAGAAGGTACTTGAAAGGTTCAATATGAAAGATGCAAAATCTATTATCTCTCCACTTGCAGGCCATCACAAACTGAATTCTAAACAATGTCCTACAAGCAAGAAGGAGAAAGAAGAAATGAGGAAAGTACCTTACCAATCTGCTGTGGGCAGTTTGATGTATGCCATGGTATGCACTAGGCCTAACATTGCCTATGCAGTTGGAGTTGTTAGCCGGTTCATGACAAATCCAGGTAAAGCTCACTGGGAAGCAGTGAAGTGGATTCTCAGGTATCTCAAGGGAACTTCTACATCTCGTTTATGCTTTGGAAGCGGTGATCCTGTATTGAAGGGCTATATAGATGCAGATTATGCAGGTGACAAGGATCATAGAAAGTCCACATCTGGATACTTGATGAGTTATGTAGGGGGAGCAGTGTCATGGCAATCAAGATTGCAGAAATGTGTTTCTACATCAACTATAGAAGCTGAGTACATTGCAGCAGTTGATGCTGGCAAGGAAGTTTTGTGGATGAAGAACTTCTTGCAAGAGCTTGGCACGAAGCAAGAGAAGTATTTTCTGTTTTGTGACTGTCAAAGTGCTATTCATCTTGCCAGAAATTCAAGCTATCACTCTCGAACCAAGCACATTGATGTGAGGTATCATTGGATTCGAGATGTTGTGAGTTCCAAGTTGCTGAAACTTGAGAAGATCCATACCGACGATAATGGTTCGGATATCATGACCAAGATATTGCCAAATGAGAAGCTACAAGCATGTTGCAAGGTAGCAGGCATGGGAGTGCCCCCCTCATGAGTCGGCGGGGGAGATTTGTTGGGATATCTTCCTCATGTGGGCTGTGAGGAAATGACCATTTGAGGCCTTTCAGGCAGCCCAAAGAGGTGCAGAAGCCCACTACACATTAGGGTTATGACCTAGGGTCATTTTGGACTTTGCACATGAGAGGACGGGGATGCTTTACCCTCCATCCAGTAGCCACCACCAAGAGCGACGAAAACCAGTTCATCCTCCAAGGAAGAAGAAGAGAGAAAACCAAGAGAGCAAGGGAAGAAGAGGAAGATTGAAGGAAGAAGCAAATGGAGCTCCTCCCCAAGGTTGTGATGGTCCAGATCCACTACCTTGTCTCCTTCAAGATGCGGTTCCACCATTTTTGGTTAGATTGTTTCAATCCCTAGTTCTTGAGCCCCAAATCTTATTGTGTTCATCCAAGATTCAGAAATCTTGATGTATGAGATCCTCTAGTGCTGTCTAGAGAAGAACTTGTTGTATCACATATTTGATAATAATGGAAGAGGATTTGGGTGGCTTCGGCCCGTGGTTTTTCCCCTCAAGTTGGGGGGGTTTTCCACGTAAAAATCTGGTGTCTCTTTGTTGATGCTTGCTGCTGTCCAGAAAAGTCACTCCTACCACAAGACACTCGACTGAGGAGTGTCTTGCCTGCTGAGTAACATATTTTGCCTCCATATATGCTGTTGCATATGTTTTCTTCCGTGCTAAGCAAGGATCCTTGAGTTAGTACATGATATGGTGCTGAGATTACTTTGTTTTCGCTGCAGTTGTCAGTTAACCACAAGTGCATTCGTGTACCAATTCCCAACAAGAATTCCATCTCCTCGCCACAACGATCATACAAAGGTTGTTTGCTCTTATTCATTCTTAACCTTAAAATTCTATAGCCTTGTGCTTTCTTGAAAACTCAAAATCTAATATAAATACAAAAGGCTGCTAAAAGTTCTTGTCGCGTCCACATAAGACAAATGGAGTAAAAATATATGTAAAAAATCAGTTTCATCAGCTTTCAGTTTTAAGTAGAGAATGCGGCCATAACACACGACAATACGTAAGATAGGGGTAGGATTTTCTTATGCCTAAATCCATATGAGAGAAACAAAGAGATGGACAACTTTTTACCCCACTTATGCATGCCTGGGTGTTATGCAATCAGCATGTTGTTGAAAGCAGAGACCACATATTTTTCCGCTGTCCATTCGTAGAGGCTGCTGGCCCTCTATCCGAATGTTGACCTCTGTGATGCTCCTACTAGGGATAATTTGCACCAGTTAAAGCCTGCACTCAACGTGACTCTCTCTGTTTCTTTTTAGTCTGCATATAAAATTTAATCAAAGTCAAATTTTATAAAGTTTGACTAACTTTATAGAAAAAATATAAACATTCACAATATGAAATCAATGTTATTAGATGCGTCATCAAATTAATTTTCATACCATTTAGCTTTACTATTATAGATGTTGATATCTTTTGATATAGATTTGGTCAAACTTAGTTTGACTTCAAACAATTTTTATAAGCGGAGTAAAAAGAAACGGAAGGAGAACTTTCTTCATGTAATTAATTGTGCTGGTTGCTTATCGAGATTCCCCTCCCTCCGTGTCCTATGGCCGTCGTTGGCGTTGATCATGCGTTCTTGTCGTTCGATTATCGCTTGGCTTGTGCGTATTGGCGCAGTCGATTGGGGTCTGGCTTTCTTGGCTGCCGGCCGCCGCCGCCACGCCGTTCTCGGCCGACCTCCCCTGCTTTGCGTCTGACCGCATCCAGTTGCTCTCCCGCCATACCTCTGCTTTGTTGCCAGCAAGCAGCCGGCGCCGCCGCCCGAAGCATCGGACGGACGCCGCCACGCCACCCCGAGCAGTCTCTCCTCCTGCCGCCACGCCATATATGTACACGACGCCTCTTCTCGCATGCGTATGTGCGTGCGTGCTCTGCGTACGTCTGTGTGCTCTTGCATCCTTTGTACGTGTGTGCTGTGTGTGTGTGTTGCACTGCTGCTGGTGCTACTGTGTGCTCTGCGTGCGTGTGTGTTGGGGAACGTGTGTGCTCCGCGTGCTTGTGCTGCTTTGCTACTGCGGATGCTTATGTGGTGTTTGATTTGAAGCGAGTCAAATGATCAAAAAAGTCCCAAGGTTCAGTTTTTTGTTTGCATTGGCATATCAAAAGAAAAACATAGCGTCATATGTTCATGCAGTTGCAGGAATTTTGATTTGTTATAGCCTCAAACATGGATAGCCATAAGTGAACTAATTTTTGCAACTATTTTTTGTTTACAGAGAGGAAGCAGCAAAGCGGCTGTTATTTTTTTTTCAGGGTAAGCAAAAGCTTTATTACGAAACGTGCTGGGCAATATCGCTCGTTACAAACTCGGCAACATTTGCCGGAAGAACATGATCAGCAACTAGAGTATCTCCCACTTGACGGGCTAGGCCTAATCTAGCCATATGATGCGCTGGCATATTAGCCTCGCGCTTACAATGGGTAAATGCACAAGAGGAGAACCATAGCCTGGATTGCACCTTAATGTCTTCAATTGCCTGCGCTTGACGCGAACAATTAGGTGTTCGCCTGTTTAGGGCCTGTTCAAGCATGAGGGCGTCCATCTCCACAGTCAGACGCACAGCCACCAGCTCCGCAGCAAGATTCAGCGCTTGCTCCACTGCTCTCAACTCGGTGCTGAATGCATCAACGGCATGATCAATTCGCCCCGCCCGCGCAGCCACAACCTCGCCCGTGCTATCCCGGGCCACCACTCCCCAGCCCCCCTGCCCGCCGCCCTCGAAAAATGCACCATCGGCATTAAATTTCAGCATGTCCTGTGGGGGCGGGATCCAGCGTGGCTTGCATGCTGGCGCGGGTGGCGTTTTGCAGAAACACGCCTGGAATTCTTCGGCCATGCATGCAGCTCTGACGGCGAACTGCGCGTGCTCCATAGTTTTTTCTCCCTCTCTAACCTTGTTGCGTTGGGTCCACCACTGCCACCACATGATTATGATAGTTATCCGGTCCTTTTCAGAAAGCTGCCACAGATATTCCAAGGTTGTGTGCACACTGTCACACTCGGTGAGCCGCTGTTTGGTAAACTCTAGATCGAGGCCCTGCCACACCTGCTTAACTTCATGGCATTCCACAAACAGGTGTTTAGCCGACTCGTTCCTCGTGTTACACAAGAAACACTTGTGGTCCTCAATTACCATACCTCTTCGACAAAGAATATCCTTAGTGGCTAGTGTGTTATGCGCAAGACGCCACATAAAATGTCTGATTTTCCCCGGGCATGGAAGTTTCCAAATCCTCTTCCACTTTTCCTCACCTCCACCCTCTAAATTGCCGGCAGCATGAAGAATCCCATCCCCTTGTTCAGCCCCAGGCTCGCCCAGTGCCCTCTTCAGCTTGTAAGCCTGCTTCACCGAGAAAACGCCCTTAGGGTCAAAGTGCCAAGCCAAGAAGTCAACTGCTCCATCCCGAAGGGGCATTTGAAGGATCAAATCTGCATCCTCCTCCTAGAACATATCTCGGACCAGCTCCGTATCCCACTTGCCAGTAGCAGGATCGATGAGCTCCGAAACCTTGGTCAAAATATTACCTCCACGAGGGGTGATGACTCGCCTAGTCCAAGCTTTGGGTATCCATGGGTCGTCCCAAATACAAATACTTTCACCATCGCCAACCCGCCATATCATGCCTTGCTTGACTAGTTCAATTCCATGAGTGATGCTGCGCCAAGCGTAGGACATGTTTGTGACCTGGCCTGCATCAAGAATGGAGCTATCCGGGTAGTACTTGGTCTTCAAAAGCTGTGCACATAGGCTGTCCGGATTTTCAATCAGACGCCACACTTGCCTGGCAAGCATAGCAATGTTAAAGTCATGGATATTACGGAAGCCAAGCCCCCCCTTCCCTTCGAACGTGTAAGTTTTTGCCATCCAATCCAGTGTATCTTGTTATCCTTATCTTGCTGGCTCCACCAGTAACGTGCAATCATAGAACTTATCTCTTCACACAAGGATTTGGTGAGGTAGAACACCGACATTGCAAAGGTTGGAACTACCTGCGCAACACTCTTAACCAGAATTTCCTTGCCTTGACGAGAGAGAGTCCTCTCGTTCCAACCCTGCATATGGTTCCATATCCGGTCCTTTAGGTAACCAAAGGCCTTCCGTTTGGACCGGCCAATATACACTGGAAGTCCCATGTATTTCTCATTATACGCCTCACTAGCAATGCCCAAGGCTCCTTTCACACTACCTCTGGTCTGTTCAGAGCAGTTTTTACTGAACATGACTGCAGATTTTTCTTGGTTTACACACTGCCCCGAGCATCTCTCATAGACCTGGAGAATACGCTGCAGTTCCACAGCTTCAGCAGCCCGCGCTCGCATAAGGAGTACCGAATCATCAACAAAGAACAGGTGCGAGATGGATGGCGCACCCGGGCAGATTTGTATGCCTCCGAACGAACCGCGCTGTTGGGACTCATTTATTAAGGCCGATAGTCCTTTAGCAACAATAGCAAACCAATATGGAGAGCTTGGGTCGCCTTGCCGGAGTCCTCTAGAAGGCTCAAACTGTTGGGTGAGTTCACCATTGATTTTGATTCTGTACCTTACCGAAGTAACACACTTCATCACTAGTTTGACCCAGCTGCTCGCAAACCCCAATTTATACATCATTGCTTCAAGGAAGGCCCATTCTACCCGGTCATATGCTTTGCTCATATCCACTTTAACCGCAGCAAACTCATCCTTCCCCGACCGTTTGTTCATCAGGAAATGTGAGATCTCATATGCCATGAGGATACTATCAGTTATCAACCGTCCAGGTACAAATGCACTTTGGTCATCCGAGATGATCTGTGGCATAACAAGCTTGAGTCGGTTTGCCATAACCTTGGAGATGATCTTGTACAAAACATTACACAGACTAATGGGCCTGAGATCCTTGATCCATGACGGGTTTTTTGTCTTGGGTATTAGCACTACATGAGTATCATTCCAGCCCACCGGCATCTCACCACCCTCCAGAACACGCCGCACCTCATCAATGATGTTCTTGCCCATCAACTGCCAATACTTCTTGAAAACCACCGCCAGCATACCATCCGGCACCGGTGCTTTGAGATCTCCAATCTGATCTAGGGCTGTTTTGATTTCCATATCAGTGAATGCAGCAGTAAGGCTATTGTTTATAGCACTAGTCACCTTCACCGGAACAGCCCGGAGAAGCTCATCATATTGGCCATCACCATTGGAAGTGAACAAGTCCTGAAAGTAAGACACGCCATAATTAGTGAACTCTCTTCCCTCCTCTACAACTACTCCATCCTCCCTCGTGATCCGCCGTATCCTGTTGGCCTTCCTTCTCGCCGAGGCATATCGAAAGAAGAACTTTGTGTTCCTATCCCCTTCCTTCAGCCACCAAACATGAGCTCGTTGTCTCCACTTAATATCAATAACTTCCTCTAAGTGATCCACCAACACCCTTAGTCTCACCTCCTCAGCCACCTTCTCCGGTGTGACACCTCGCTTCCTACACTCTTCCAGCTCTCGCTTTGCCTCCTTCAGCTTCTTCTCCGTATCCCCCACCACGCCGCTGCTCCATCTAGATAGATCTCGAGCCACGCCCTCCAGGGCCGCGGCCACATCCAGTACTCCTCCTTCATGTACTCTTCTCCACGCTTCCTCCACCACCAAGTCACATCCCTCCTCCTTCAGCCACCGGGCTTCAAAGCGAAAGCATCCTCGACCCCTCTGCCCCCTGTCCCCCATGTCCTCCGTGTCAACCACCACTGGCCGGTGATCGGAATGCCTCGGGAACTCATTATGAACGTGGAACTCCAGGAATTTTGAGCACCATTCCATGTTGGCAGTGGCCCGGTCGAGACGCCCACAAGTATACCCATCCGCACGCGTACAATTGTTCCACCAAGTGATGACATCTCCCTCATATCCTAGATCACTCAACTTGCACTCCTCCAACGCCTCCTTGAACTGGTTCATACACCCCTCCGAACGGTCCACACCCTCTCTCTTCTCTTCATTAGACATGATCTCATTAAAGTCTCCCAAGCAAAGCCACGGCCTATCCTCCTGATGCTGCTGATTGAGCAAGTGCATCATCCTCCAGGTTTCCTTATTTCTTCCCCACCGCGACTCCCCATATACTCCGGTGATCCTCCAAGTTGACCCATCCTCCTCCGTTATGTCCGCATCAACGTGTCTTCTACCCACTGATCGCAAAGAGAGATTAATTCCCCTCCTCCAAAAAATAGCCACCCCTGGCTCCTCCCCTCTGAGTCCTTCACACACATATTAGCCAAACCTAGCTTCCACCTGTATTGCTCCAACTCCTTCTCCAACAGCTTCGTCTCACACAAGAATAGAACATCGGGATCCTCCACCCTCTTAAGGTCCAAGAGGCCACGAACTGCTGGGCCATTCCCGAGTCCCCGACAGTTCCAACTTACAATCCTCATTGTGTCCGGTGGGGCTGCTTCTGCAGCCCGGCCGATATCGTGTTTGGTACATCCATCACAGCTACTCCGACCCTCCTCTCACCCCCATCCTCCACTCTTCCCTTCTTTCTCAAGTTTTCCTCCTCTTCCTCCTCCACACTCCTCTTCTGCCCTGCCATGCCGCCCACCCTGCTATCTTCCTTTGACATCCCCGGCCCCTTCCTTCTAATCTTCTTGTATTTCTTCGAAATATGGCCACTGATATTCCCTCTCCCATTTTCCTTCAGACTGCACTCCTCTACTGCTGCCTTCACGGTCTGCATCTCCGGTTGGTGCACCCCCCTATCGACCTTCCCACCTTCCACCTCCACCTCCATAGCTGCTCCTTTTTCCTCCGCCACCACACGTTCCGCTCCTGGACCCCCTCCCCCACCATTAGCATTGCCGTCTAGCATCTCTTTGCTTTCACCGTTGGTCGGAAAGGTTAGCCTCTTTTGCGTCCCCCCACCCCCGTCCGCCTTAGACATTTTGCTAGGGCTATTGACCTCTTCTCCTTCCTCCGTCCGAACCTCTCGTGTCTTGGGGTCATATTTTCGCCAGCTAAGGCTATCACTGTGAGACCTACCGGCCAGCCTCCCGCCTCCCAAAGATCGCCCACTCCCAGAGCCACTCGCACTCCCACTCTAATTGCTCCGCCACAACCTTCCTTCCTCTAAACCACGCCGTCTTCCCATATCAGCGCGCAACCAGCGCCCATACTGCGCCTTCTCCCCCTTCATCAGTTTGGTAGAACATCCTTTGTCCACATGACCAACGACTCCACAGATGTAACAGAAGTCAGTGAGGTACTCGTACTCAAACCGGCAGAAAGTCGTCTCCTTGTCAACATCTCCTTCGTGTTCACGCCCATTCTCCTCATCGCTCTCCGGTTCCTCATCCAGCATAACCCCCCTCATTATCGGTTTGTTAATCGGCATACGCACCTTAATGCGGAGAAACCTTCCTACCGCCGAGCCATCCACTCCAGAGTCCATCTCCACATACTTCCCTACTAAGTTTCCAATCTCCTCCGCCATCTCCTCCCCCATCTTCCCCAACGGCAAACCAAAGAATCTGAACCAAATAAGGACCTCTGCGAACACGTACTGCTCAATTCGCTTACTCGGCACAAAATCCACCATCACAACGAGATCATTATCAAACATCCACGGTCCATCCTCCAGCGCTTTGCGCTTGCCTGACTCTTGTTTGAAGGTGAACAGGAAAATATTCTCACCCAGCTCTTTGTAGTCCACGCCCTTCAGGGGGCACCAGCACTTCCCAAGCGACTGGGAGATCGCATCCGGGTGCGCGGGTCTCTCCGACAACACCTTCCCCACTGCCTGAATCCCGCCCTTGTTCTCCTTCGCCCGCGACGTCCACCGGATCTTCACTCCTTTTATCTCCTCTTCCGACAACTTCATCTTCTTCATCAACCCCGCTACCTTCTCCATGGCGGCACGGAACCAGCGCCTGAGGCGGAAACCCTAGGAAGGTGTTTTACAATCGTGTGCCCTAGGGATCACCCGAAAGGCTTTTAGTGGAGGACGGGGGAGTCCCAACGGGCGGGAAGAACGCCACGCTGCGGGACAGCGGAAGCACACAACAGCGCCCACCGGCGATCAGATCTGAACGCTCGGGGCGGAGGAACAGCGGGAATCAGAAGGGAGCAGATCGCCTCCGTGATCGCCGGACATACCAACCGTCACCCGTACATGGGACGAACCCGAAAGCGGTTGTTATTAACATTATAATAATCGATGATGGTGTTTTTATCTTTTATAATCGAGGAGCATGAGCTATTTATGTGGTCAACACAATTTTGGCCGACAAAATTGCAGGCTTGTATGGTGCTTGATTTTTTGGTGTGTAGTATTGTCATGTTACCTGCGGGGAATATGACTAATTTTAATTATTCTGGGACTGTGAATTGTTGTATCTAAACTGACTACGAAACTACTTTGAGAACGACAGATGCGTGGCCGATTCAGGGACGATGCAAAATCTGTCGATGTACTGAAGTTTGCTTTCTAACGCCAACGGCTTGATTAACAGTGTGTTACGGCCGTAGAGGCCCATCGGGCAATCTTAGCCCACAAATTATCTTAGGTTAATTCTTATGCAAGTTATCTTAGGTTAATTCTTATGCAAGTTATCTGGGTTATAAATATAGGCTGTAAGACTCTTTTTGGAATTAAGCAATAAGAAGATTATCTCTATTGCCCGGCTCCCAGAGGAGCCGGAACCCTAGCCGCCCCCTGCCTCTTGCGCCGCCACCGCCATCTTCCTCTTCCGCGACGGCGCCCAGCCGCCGGCGCGGCCGCTCATCGCCATGCCCAGCCCCCTCCTTCCCCTATTGCCTACGGCCAAGACATGGCAGAACCCTAGCTCCTAACACCTTGGTATGAGGTTCCCGGGTTTCGACCATTTCTTCACCGCCTCCAACCCCGCCACCACAACCGCCGCCGCTGCCCACCGCCTCCCTCACTGCCGCTGCCACCAAATCCACCATCGCCGCCGCTTCATCGCCGGGCGTCACGGCCTCGCTATCGGCGGGCGCCACGGCCTCGCTGTCGGCGCCGATCTCCCCTGCACCCGGGCACCACGCTGGGCCAAGACCAGCCGCCACCTCCCGTCCAACACTCGCCGCCGTCACCTCCCCCCGTGCCGCAGCAGTTTACAATGGAGGCCATGGCCGGCGTGCTCAACGACCTGGTCGTCGCTGTCCAGGGCATCCGCCTCTACTTGGCTAGCCCGTACGGGCCGCCCCCGCAGCTCCATCCGGCAGTGGCCACGGGCCAGCAGGCACTGCCGTGGTACTCCGTACCCGCGGCCATCACTGGGGGCTATCCGGAGCTCCCCTCACCAGCGGCTTCGACGCCGCCGTGGCCACAGTGGCCACCGCCGCTTACGGCACCACCCGCGCTGCCAGCCGCCGCCCAGGGCCCGCAGTGGCCGACCTTGGCCGCGCCGTCCGTGCCGTCCCCGCCATGTCGTCCCTCCCGGCTGCAACCGTGCAGGTGCCACCACCGCCCCCGCCCAGCCCTAGCTTGGGCCGGTCCTCGCCGAGCGGACTCCCGATCCAGGAGGTCCGCTTTCCATCATCACCGTCTCCGCTTCCAGGCTGGCTCCACGGGACGTCCCCTCCGCCGGCTTACATGGAGGCCCAGCCGCCGTCGGGTTCCCAGTTGCAGCCCGAGGCGTTGGGTGCCACAGGGAACTACGCCGGCCTCCCCACTGTGGACCGAACACCGTCATCAGCCCTCCGCACCGTCGAGGCAGTGGGCCATGGCGCGCTACACCAGCAGCCGCCCCGGTTCGCAAAGATCGACTTCGCCACTTACGACGGTTCGGATGACCCGCTTAACTGGCTCAACCAGTGTGACCAGTTCTTCCGCGACCAGCGCACGCCCGCGTCGAAGCGCACTTGGCTGGCTTCCTACCATCTCCGTGGGGCCTCCCAGACATGGTATTACGCCCTCAAGCAGGACGAGGGCGGCATGCCCTCGTGGGATCGTTTTCGCGAGCTCTGCCTCCTCCGCTTTGGGCCCCCGGTTCGCGGGAGCCGCCTGGCGGAGCTCGGCCGCCTTCCCTTCACCTCCACGGTGCAGGACTACGCCGACCGTTTCCAGGCCCTGGCATGCCATGCGCTGGGTGTGACGGCGCAGCAGCGGGCCGACCTCTTTGTCGGCGGCCTTCCGGATCACATCCGCGTGGACGTGGAGCTTCGGGGACCCCAGGATCTCCAGTCGGCCATGTACTACGCCCGCGCGTTTGAGCGCCGCGCGGTGGCCATCTAGCAGGAATCACCGTTCCGGACCGCTAGGTCGCGACCCAGGACGGATTCCGAGCAGGGTCGGCCTGCGCAGGCTTCTGCGGCACCCCTCGCCGCGATCGCGGGACGGCCGTTCCGCCGGCTCACCCCAGCCGAGCTCCTCGAGCGTCGTCGCCATGGGTTGTGCTTCAACTGCGACGAGCCCTACACGCCCGGCCATGCCTGCCCGCGACTCTTCTACCTGGAGGTTGCAGACTACATTCCGGAGGACGCCGTCGCCGCCGACTTGGCCACCCCAGCTGCCGAGAAGGTGTTTGACGCTGGTTGATCGCCTCGAGGAGTTCCACAAGCGCTTCCCCACCTTACAGCTCGAGGACGAGCTGTTTGTGCAGGCGGGGAGAAGTGTTACGGCCGTAGAGGCCCACCGGGTAATCTTAGCCCACAAGTTATCTTAGGTTAATTCTTATGCAAGTTATCTTAGGTTAATTCTTATGCAAGTTATCTAGGTTATAAATATAGGCTGTAAGACTCCTTTTGGAATTAAGCAATAAGAAGATCATCTCTATTGCCCGGCTCCCAGAGGAGCCGGAACCCTAGCCGCCCCCTGCCTCTTGCGCTGCCGCTGCCATCTTCCTCTTCCGCGACGGCGCCCACCCGCCGGCGCGACCGCTCATCGCCACGCCCAGCCCCCTCCTTCCCCTATTGCCTACGGCCAAGACCGGGCAGAACCCTAGCTCCTAACACAGTGTCGTCGTGTGTATAGCAATGTTCGACTGACTATGCTTTGTCCTCCATGACATGGCAGATTTTTACAGTTCAGTACCTCAGAATGTAACATTATTAGCTGACTTAACTGCACTCAACACCTATTGTACTCACTGTGGACTGATAGGCTCTCGAAGTGTGATTGCTCGCAAGCTATATCTTACTACTTTTCTGCCAGAAAATTATTTTATTGTTTTAGCTGACTAGCAGATTCTCAATAAATGTGGTAGACAATGACATCAGAGGTGTTTCCTAGAGAACCCTCAGTGCATCAACCGCTCCCACTAAGGGCATATATATAATGGTGAAATATAGATACATACGCCTTATGAGAAAAATAGTTTGAGGCAACTACACTGATTTTTTCTCCCCAAGCTACTACTAATGGGCCTCATCAATCCCGCTTCCTTATCCGAACCTATTTTCCCTGACATCCGATCCTACATGGCACATGGGGCATCACCATCAGGCTATGCATTGGCCATGCCCTAACAACTGAAGGGTACAATCACATGGTATAAGTGGTAAGCTATATTGGAAAAAAATACAAATGTCTTATTGAAGAAAGGGTAAGAAACACACCGTGAAAAAATACCACCAAATTTGAGTATTTCAACAACACGCCTAAAAAAAAATCTGGAAAAAAGCCAAAATGGGAGACCATGTAGCATTGAGAAAAAGAAAAAGGTATAGCTCAGACGGTGGTAAGAGTGACAAACCATGAGGGGCCATGGCTCCCTTTAGCCCACCCGGCCACCCTTAGCTCTGCCACCGCAGAAGACTCTAGAAACTCGTGTGGTCGAAATAAGGAAGTTGTAATTGACATCTATAAACGATGAGGGAAATTAATAATCCGTACCATCTATTAGTTTTTCTCCAAACATAGGAGTAGAGGCCGGAGATTTGCGACCTCAATTAGGTTTTAATTATTTTAATTTATGCTCATAATATAACAAAAACAGGAGAGTACAGATGGCACATGCCACTAAAATTTCTAATCTTTTAGTCTAAATAGTTTTAGTTCGAACATATTAAAAACTTAACTAAAACAATTTAGGTTTCCAAATCATGTATAGATCTATGCAAGGTTTCCCCGAATTAAAATAAAGATTATAAGCCGCTATGCATGAAAAGAATAAGGAGACCTTGAGGTCGGGGTGCAAGGGATTTGTCCATCTCTCACGGCATTGCTTCCCAATCCATCCTAGGAGGTGTTTTGAAACCTCCGCCCATTATGCTTTCCATGCTCAGCCACCAATCTCTCGAGAAGTCTGCAAACAAGACAATACATTGATCAAGGAAATTAAGCAAAACAACATGCATACCGTGAGATTGCGCTTGTTTTGATCATCTGCAACTCTAATAGTACCTATGAAAGGTTGATGCATCTTCCTAAAACAAATTATATGTTGATGGATGTGTTGATCAAGCCTAAACTTTAATTGCCCAAGAATCTCTGAAAATGCTCTAGTTAATTTCGACAAGATCAGTCCATAAGTATGATACAATATGTTACCCAGTTCTTAAGTCATTGATATATACAAGATGGCGTGATGCTCTAATCATGTGTTTTTCCGATTATTTTTTGTTTTTTTAGAAGAATGTGCTTTTCCCATTCATACATTTTAGCAACCCTTATGGACCAAATTGGGCTAATAAGCTAGATAAACAAAACATGTCATATTTATAGTTACATAATAAGCGAGTATAAAAATATGAGTTATCATAGAAGTGTATGTGCAATTGGCACTCATGCTTGCACTTCATGTGAATTTCTCAATATTTCAGACATTACAGGTTGTAAAATCAGCTATAAAACATAAGTCCTACTTTAGAATTTAGGAATTTCACAAACATTAATATGTTACTGTGTTGTTAGTTTCTAAGTCATTATTATAAGTGGATTGGTAATGTTCATTATAATAGCTCACACAGTACGATTTTCTATTGTGTGTTGTCATGTGCTACAAGCTGGAAAATAAAACACATGAATTTAGGATCCACAATTGCGCTGGACGAATTCATGTCTTGTGCTAGAGAAAGAAAAGATAATCAACAATGCTTAGTAAGGTAGAGATATGATTTGCTGCCCTACGAGACAATTGTCCCTAAGGTATCCACTATTTGCACTCGTGTATGGATTTGTGCCTACCATTGCTTATAGCATGTGTTTTTTATTGGTTTTCACTGCCCAAGACCAAGGATTGTTCTGAGCGTCTTGAACCTAAGAAGTAACTTTCATGTCACATATCTAACAATACATGGCTATATTCAACATCCCTTCCCTATCATCAATATCGACCATGTCTAGTATCCCTAGTTAACACATCACACAACACAAGCAAGGTCACCTAGCTAGACCCATTGTGCTATCTAGCTAATAGGTACCCGCACATGCACATGGGTAGGCCCGTACGGGGCACACATAGTGTTCGACTGTGTAGGGCCCCCAAATTAACAGGGCACCAAATCTTCTACGTATAATATAGCACGAATGACTAGATTATATGGGGGTAATCAATGCATCGATCAAATACTATCTTGGAACCTGGAACAAAAGAACTCCAATGCCCCATCTCACGCACTCCTCCTCCTCTTTTCTCTCCACCGCTTTCTCTTCTAGAGCAGATCCCTTTCTGTCCCTACAATCCAATCTCGGCCTTGATTCTATTCCAGTTGATCAGTTCGTTCATATTTTCCCCAAAACAAATCCGCTAGTTAAATGAATTGGTACTATTATACTCTCCATCCATCTATTTATTTAGTCTCTTTTTCCCAGTTTCTCACATATCTCCTTTGCTTCTGTCAGTCCCATTGTTGCTTGCCGCTGTCCTACGACATGGGTGCATTGATAGGAGTTGGAGTCATGCCACAAGTGCGAGGTTGCTGATTCACCAAGACGAGCAAGGAGGCAAGAACAAAGAGTGTAGCCTTTTTGGCCACATTAAAATCGGAGTGCAGATACAAGTGCTGATGAGGTTCATGGCGACAATGGGATGATATTTATAACAAAGCTTTGTTTTCCTTGATTGACATTTGTTATGTTGAGAGCCGAATTTTTGACACCAGGCCTCCATTTTCTCGGGTACGGCCCTGCACATGGCAATCTGTGGGCAAAAGACATGAGATGATGGAAGTTGGAGAGAAGATTTAAGTATGTGAATGTTGTCATTGCACGAGACGAGAATGCCAAGTCTCGACTTTACCAGTAAGACCAATTGATGTTATGAGTGAATAGACAAAATGTGGCCAAAAAGGCTACACTCTTTGTTCTTGCCTAGCCTTACGTGTTGTTATGTAGTTACATGAAACACCAAATAATTAGCAAGAAAAAATCCCACGGCGTTTCATGTGTGATTGAATTGACAACTCAACTGCCAAAGCATATAAGTTTTTTCTTGGTCCCATAAAGTCAAATACGAATTAGAGTTGTAATACTTTCCTACGAAGACTGTTGCGATCCCTACACTTGTGGGTTATCACCTTTATTTGCCCTTTTATGTTCATATTTGCAACAACTTTCAGACATAAGCAAATTTATATAGTTTTTAAAATTATTAGCTATTAGTGGGCAACTTCGAGTGACAAGTTTAAACTTAAGAAAAGATGAGTGTAAACTACACTCAACAATAGGTGGCACGTTTATTCATTAAGATGTCTCGTTGTTATACACACGATTAATAATGTAATACTTCCAAAGTTTCACATAGCTATAAATAGGACTCATTGTAAACTTATGATTACCACGTATGTTGTGTAGATAGAAACCACACAATCAATTTTGAGAAACCATAGCAACCCGAATGTCCCAAAGAATCACCAACCGTGTCGAAAATCCTGAGACCGAACAGTAGTTGTAGTTGATCAATTGCAACCTATCTTACGATCTACGTGGAATCGTCGAAGAATGTAGAGAGATGGGTGGTATCTGGAGGGATCTCGTCGACCCACCCACCCACCCACACACACACGCACGCACACACACACACACACACACACACACACACACACACATACAGAGAGAGAGAGAGAGCAACACCTCATACATGTTTCTTTATTCTACCGCCTTCCGCGTGTTGTTGTCCAACTAGGTGAGATAAACATAGTGTTGTCCAGCACATACATATAATCCCTCGGTATCTCGATGCAAACTCTAAGCCCTAGTAACAACAATCCCGTGCCACCACCCCACCCCCTCTTTGCTTAGGTCTGATTGCAATGATGGCTACAATATCTCCCAACCTTTGCCGAGCACCGTTGATGATACCTTTACCTTGCACCCATGCCCCCAAGTAGTGCATCTCTATTATATCTCTCTATCACTCCCCACCTCTCTTTGAAACACACATACATGTTTCTAGCTAGTCGTAGTGAAAAAATTCATGTGTGCGCATATGTATATTCAAAGGGATTGGGTGGGCATCCACAAGATCATGGAGGAGCATATAGCAAGGTATGTGATGAGCGTATTCTTGGCCTGAACCATTAGATAGAGGATCCACCGAGAGAAAAGGCGGGCAGAGATCTTGTGCCAGATCCATATACATTCGGCACCGTCATTGCACTATTATTTTCCCGAGTTTAATTTTGATATTCCAAAGGTTTTTCTAGTGCTAGGTGCAAATGGTGTTCATGCATGTGTTGGCCAAGCCTAAACTTTAATGGCCCAGAGTCTCTGGAAATGCTCTAGTTAATTTGATCAGTCTATAAGCATGATATGGTACAATATGTTACTTTGTTCTTAAGTTTTCAAGTCCTTGATATATACAAGATGGGGTGATGCTCTAATCATGTGTTTCCCCCATTCTTTTTCATTTTTTGAGAAGAGTGTGTTTTTCCCATTCATACATTTTAGCAACCCGATGGACCAAATAGGCTCAATAGGCAAGATTAACAAAACATGTCATATTTATAGTTAGATAATAGCGAGTATCTTATAGCTCGATTTCAAAGATATGAGCTATCAAAGAAGTGTATGTGCACTTGATACCCATGCTTTTTTTTATGTGAATATCCCAAACAGACATTCCAGGTTATAAGATTAGCTATAAAACATAAGTCCTATTTTGTAGTTTAGAAATTTTACAGACATTAATATGTTCATATGTTATTAGTTTTTAAGTCACTGTTATAAGTGGATTATTAAAGTTCATTACAATAGCTCATATTGTATGATTTACTATTGTGTGTTGTCATGTGCTATGTTCGTTGGCGATAACTGCAGCGGGTCGGTAGTGTTGTCTAACGGTACCGTCAAACCCAATGTTATCTACTTTTAGTTCCAGCGCGAGCATTTTGACATGTTTCTTGTGTATGGTGTGTCATGGAAGTGGAACTACCCGGCCGCCGATTGAAGCTCAGCTTGAGTGACAATCTCACATTTACGTGGCTTGTACTGGGTGCAAGACCGACGTGGTGAATGTTGAGAAGTGATTTATTGGTTATGTGCAACTGTAATAGTACCCCTCAAATGTTGACGTACCTTCTTAAATCAAATTAGATGTTCATGCATGTGTTGATCAAGCCTTAATGGCCTGAGAGCCTTTGAAAAATGCTCTAATTAATTTCGACAAGATCAGTCTTATGTATGATTTGGTATAATATATTATTTTGTTGTTATATTTTCAACTCAGTTGATATGTACAAGATGTTATGCTGCTCTAATCATGTGTTTTCCCATTCCTTTTCCCTTTTTGTAAAGATTTTTTTTCTCATTCATACATTTTAGCAATCCCTACAGACCAGAGAGGCATAATATATAAGCTAGATTAACTACCCATGTCATATTTATATTTTGATAATATGTGAGTATCTTATAGCTCCATTTGAAAGATATGAGAGCATCTCCAGCCGTTCAGCCCCTCAGGGCGCCGAAAAAGAGCGGCCTGGGGGCGAACCGGCGCTAGATCGGCCCCTGGGGGCGGCATAGCTCCCAGCCACGCCCCCAGGCGCCGCCCCCCAGCCACGGCAAATTCAAACGTAGTCTCATTCCCGCGCACAAAATAGACGCCACAGTCCGGCGATCAAGCGGTCAGTAGATCGGCGATCGGATGAAAAGTTCGGCGTACAAAAAACAGAAAGGACGGAAGCGCGCATTAGGCGGCGAGGTCGGCCTCCGGCGTCGGCGGAGTTGGCGTGCGCGGGCTTGACGGGGTCTCTGTGCTTGGCGGCGTCGGCACGGCTTCTGTGCTGCGGGCAGTCTCGGCGGCATCATCGCTCGGGCTTGGCGGCAGCGTCGGCGTGTGCGTGGGCGTGGGCGGCGTCATCATGGGCGTGGGCGTCGTCGTCGAGGGAAGCTGGTTCAGGATGAGGCCACGCTCCGCCAAGTACCACGCCTTGACCGCCTCGTCGGTGCTCTGGAGCATGTCCGCCCCGCCCAGCAGGATAGCCAAGCCGGTGTTCCTCTTCTTCGCGGCGACGTTGGTCCGGAGTAGGTCGAGCTTGACGGCGCTGCTCGACATCAACGCCGACCACCGCGCCTCGGTCTTATCTTCACGAAGGGCGGCCCGGACCTGTGCGTCGGCGAGGCAGTGCTGGATGGACTCCTGCACGCGAGCGGTGGCCGCGTCGGCGTGCTTACCTTTCTTGGCACCTTTGTTGCCGTCCGGCCACTCTGCTGACGCGCCCGGAGTTGGCGCGTCCGGCTTGTAGGTGTCCTTGGCCTTGTCGAGGGTGCGCCGGACTTCCGCCCACTTCTCGCACTTGTCAATGCGCTTGTAAACGTGGAGGTACTTGAACTCGGCGTCGTTGTTGCTCTGCCGATACAGGCCGAACATTCGCAGCAACTGCACGGACGAACAAACAGTTGGCGGGCGTACACGGCGAAGAGAGGAGGGAGACCGGCGTGGCATACCTGATCCTCAATGCTGGCGCCGCTCTCCGGGCGAGCGGCGACCTCCTCAACGACCCCATGCCATTTTTTGCACGTCCCCTGGATACGCCCCCAATGGTTCGCCATCGCCTTCGACCCGCGCTGCATGTAGACGCCTTTGAAGTAGGGGTCGATGAGCTTGCGCTCGTCGAACTCAGCCTTGATACGCTCCTAGTACGTCTCGATGCTCTGGTTCGTGCCGGTGGTCGGGTCGAGGCAGACGACTTTCCATGCTTCGGCGAGGCATTCCTCCTCCTTGGACGCCCACTTGATGCGCGGCTCGCCTGACCTGGCCGTCCGCTTCTTCTTCTTTCGCCTCCTCGCCGGAACAGTCGCCGGCTCCTCCTCCTCCTCCTCGTCCTCCTCCTCCTGCTCCTCGTCGCCGTATACGTAGCCGAGCTCGCCGTCCATGCCGCCGCTAAGATCCACCGTCTCATCCGCTGTGAACCCGGGAGACGCGGCGGCCGCGGCAGAACCTTCCGCGATGATGTCGTCCATGTCGGCCTCGGCCTCATCGGCGTCGCCGAGGTGCAAGAAGGGCAGTGCGCAACGGTGGAGAGTGGGCGTCGGGGAGGACGCGTACGCGGGCGGCGAGTAGTTGTATGGAGGGTACTGCACACCGGTGAAGGCGGGCGAGGGCGTGCGCTGGGCCGGGTGTCCATGGGGGAAAGTGACGTTTGGGTTGAACCCACCGTGCGCGTCCCCGTCGGCGTAGCCCGGCGAAGACGATCCCCATGGCTGCGGCGACGGAGACCCGACGCCTTGCTGGCCCAGGGCGCGTACTGCGCGTGGTTGCCGGGTGGATTCATCATCCCCGCACGAGTCACCTTGGCCTCGGCTGGGTCCGCCAAAGCGGCAGCGGCAGCGGCAGCCGCAGCCGCGCGTGCCGCGTTGTCACGGGCCTTCTTGGCGAGGGCCCTGTTCCGCCGGTCGGCGGTGACGGCCTCCCGTCGCTGCACTTCCACCCTCCAATCGGCGTTTGTCATGCCCGGTGGCTTGGACGGCGGCGCCCTCGGCTTCCTCTGCTTCATCGGGGCGACGGAGGCGGTCGCGGTTGCTGCGGCGCGGGGGACGACGTACTTCTTCGGTGGCATGGCGGCCGGCTGGGAGGCGAGCGGGAGGGAGATTGGTGGGAGGAAAGGAGAAAATGGGAGGAAAGTGGGGAAAAGCGGAAAGAAACGGCGGGAAGAGGCGCTCGACTCGCCGACAGGACGGACCCACGCGCCCTTTTCTCTTGTGCCGGCGCCCCAGGCGCCCCCCAGGGCGCCGGGTTCTGCCTGGATCCGCCGGCACCAGTTTCGGCCCGAGCTGGCGAAAAACGGGCTTCTGGGGAACGACTGGGCCGTTTTTCGGCGCCGGCGTGCTAAAAACACATGGGAAGGGTCTGTTGGAGACGCGGCTGAAGATGCTCCGAGGTATCAAAGAAGTCTATGTGCACTTAACACTCATGCTTCCATTTGGTAATGGAAAAATGGGATTTCCCGAGTGTTCGAATCATTGCAAAGGGCCAGATCACAAGATCTTGGTAACAACCAAGCCGAGCACATTTCTTGACAACTTGTACGAAACAACAAAGGTGTGCCATTGCCGAGAGACAGAAAAAGAGGACTAGTTGGTAACTAAAATAAATCGGCTTATATGACAAACGCCGAGTTCTAGATGGTCAACACACAACAAAGTTTGTACCACTTGACAATCATGGGTTGTCGTATGCTCCATCACAACAGTCCGGTTTGGGCGAACACTCGGGAATTGCAATAAACCATCACATTTGCATTTAGGTTTACAGGAAACCACTAACTCATTAATTCATTGCAGAAAACATCGGAAAATTTGTTAAGGTGTTGCAAAAAGCACTTATCGGATGATTTGGCCCGTTTAATCACTTTCTTGCAAGTGGGGCCAGATTGTAAGGAATTGACTTAGCAAAAAAATAACACATACACCCCTAGATCTAAAAACGAAAGCAATTAGACCCTTCCCCGTGGAACACCGACGCCCTATACACTGCGCGCCGCCGCCGCACTGCTGCCATCCGCCGCCGCTCTGCTCCCGGCCGGGAGGATGAGGGAGGAGGAGGAGCCCAACTGGTTTGCGCGCTTCGACGAGGACATGTTGGCGCCGGACGAGCAAATGCCGCTCTCGCAGTCGCTCATCACCCGCGATCTCGCCGCCGCCTTCGACATCCCCACGCACGAGGGCGGCCCGCTCAGTGGAGGCGCCGATGGCGCAGGCGGCTAGGAGATGAACGCCGGCGCGTCGTCGGCTGTCGGCTCTAGCGGCGGTGGCAATGGCGAGGAGCCGGCCAGGACCCTCAAGCGACAACGCCTTGTGTGGACGCCGCAGCTGCACAAGCGCTTCGTCGACGCCGTGGCACATGTAGAAGTGCATGCTCTAGCCAATGCAACCAAAAGACCAATTTGATGGAAGAAACTAGGCAGCACATTATACGTCAACACTTCCCCTCACGTGTGGCTCCCTCAGCCCTAAACGTAGACCGAAAGTGGGCTGCAATTTAATTGCACCAGCCGAGTCTTGAACTCGAGACATCTTGATTCTGATACCATGTTAGAAGGAACAGAGGGATTTGATGGAATAGTTGATTGTATTGCTTGAGCCTCGTGGGCATATATATAGAAGTACATGGTCAACTTGGAGTACAAGACAAGCCAGAACATATCCTAGTCTATCTCGTATTTCCTAACTAAACATAATACTCAACAGCGCACCTCGGCATCAAGAACGCCACCGTGCCGGCATCCCTGCCTGGGCGCCACCATGCCAGACGGATGGCAGCAGCGCGGCGGCGGCGCGTAGTGGATGGCAGCGTGTAGTGGGGAGGGTCTGATTGCTTTTGTTTTTTTTTTGATCTAGGGGTGTATGTGTTATTTTTTTCTAAGTCAATTTTTTACAATCTGGCCTCACTTATAAGAAAGTGATTAAACATGCCAAATCATCCGATCAATGCTTTTTGCAATGACTTAACAAATTTTTCGGTGTTTTCTGCAATAGATTAACGAGTTGGTGGTTTCCTGTAAACCTAGCCGCAAATGTGATGGTTTCTTGCAACTGACTCCATCAAACATTTCTTTTTTGTGTTCACCACGTGGATAACTTTTTCGAGTGCCTGGTGAGAGGTACTCCGCAAAATGGTGCAGTCCAGATGTGTGTGATTCCATTGATTGGGACGTGAGTACACCACCATGCATGTATGTGGTCATTGTTCCAGATAGGGCCACTAAAAGCCCCCCGGGCCGGATGGCTTTCCGGCAAGGTTTTTTCCAGCGGAATTGGAGTACTATCAAAGAGGATGTTTTAGCTGCGGTTAAGGACTTCTTTCGGACGGGAATAATGCCTCATGGGGTAAATTCTACTTCCATTGTTCTTATTCCAAAAATATCTAACCCTGCTAAGATTTCTGATTACAGACCCATTAGCCTCTGCAATGTTATTTATAAAATCATTTCGAAGTGCCCGGTGAACCGGTTACGACCACTATTGGACAATTTAATTTCTCCGGAGCAGAGCGCCTTTATTCCTGGAAGGATGATAACGGACAATGCCCTTGTTGCGTTTGAATGCATCCATTACATCAAACAGGAGAAGGACCCAACAAAAAGCTTTTGTGCTTACAAGCTAGATTTGTCAAAGGCTTATGACAGAGTGGATTGGGTGTTCTTGAGGCAGGTGATGCAAAAGGTGGGTTTCGCTCAACGATGGATTGACTGGGTTATGACGTGTGTCACATCGGTGAGGTATTCTATCAAATTAAATGGTACCCTCTTGGATTCATTTGCACCGACGCGTGGTCTTCGGCAAGGCGACCCTCTATCACCATTCTTATTCCTGTTTGTGGCAGATGGCTTGTCAGCAATTTTAAAGAACAAAGTGTCTTTGGGTGAGATTACCCCTGTTAAGGTATGTAGAAGGGCTCCTGGTATATCCCATTTGCTATTTGCTGATGATACCTTGTTATTCTTTGAGGCCTCCAATGCCCAAGCGGTTAGTGTAAAGGCTGCCCTGGAATTGTATGGCGCGTCCACTGGCCAAAGCTTGAACTATAATAAATGCTCTATATTTTTTGGCGCTGCCTGCCCGGTGACAATACAGGAGCAAGTAAGAGATGTGTTGGGAGTTACAAGTATGGTATTCGAGGAAAAATATCTGGGTCTTCCAACACCAGAAGGACGTATGTCTAAAGGACGATTTCAGAACTTGCAAACAAGTCTCACAAAGCGATTGATTCAGTGGGGTGATGGACTCCTTGCCCAGCCAGGTAGAGAGGTTTTAATCAGGTCAGTGGCACAGGCCTTGCCGACGTACATTATGGGTGTCTTCAAGTTACCATACTCGGTGTGCGATGATCTCACAAGAATGGTTAGGAACTTTTATTGGGGTTCTAAGAAAGGAAGAAGGAAGGTCCACTGGAGAGGTTGGGACTATCTATTACAGCCCAAGGCTAAAGGAGGTGCAGGATTCCGTGACTTTCGATTATTCAATCAAGCACTGTTGGCACGCCAAGCCTGGAGGTTGCTATCCAAACCAGATAGCTTATGCGCCCAAGTGCTAAAGGCTAGATATTATCCTCAAGGTAATCTAGTAGATACGGTCTTCTCAGGCAATGCTTCCTCATCATGGCAAGCTATTAGTCACGGTCTAGATCTTTTGAAGAAAGGTCTAATATGGAGGGTTGGGAATGGAAAGAGTATTAGAGTGTGGAGAGATAATTGGATACCGAGGCCTTACTCGTACAAACCTGTGTCTATTCAAGGCCGGTGTCGTATCCGCTTTGTGTCGGACCTGCTTAACGACAATGGCTCATGGAACGTGGAACTGCTGCAGCAATACTTCATACCAGCTGATGTTGACAAGATTTTGAAGATACGGGCGTCACCGAGACTTAGGGAAGATGTTATTTCATGGGGTCTGGGGAGGCTAGGAGTTTTCACAGTGAAATCAGCTTATGCCATGGCTTTTGACGAAATTCACAGGGGGTCCTCGGAAACATCAAGCAGTTCGCCGGATGGTAGCAGGACATGCTGGAAGTTTATATGGAAGTGCAATGTTCCCCCCACTATACGTAATTTTGCCTGGAGACTGTCGATTGATTCTCTTCCGACATGGAAAAATAAGCATAAGATTGGTCTCGAAACATCTAGCAGATGTCCTGTTTGTGGCATGGAAGAGGAAGATAATTATCACCCGTTTCTGAGATGCCAGTTTGGACGAGACCTATATCTAGCCATGTCCGAGGTGTGGTGTATACCAGCAATTGAATCGCTGCTACCTGTTGGGAAGGAGTGGCTACTCCAGGCCCTTGCTCCCCTTAATGACATTCAGAGAAGCATGTTGGTGCTAATCTTCTGGAGAAGCTGGTATGTGAGGAACGAGATAACACATTACAAACCACCACCGCCCATGGTCGTCTCAGTAAAATTTCTACAGGACTATTTGGATGTCTTGTTCTGTATCAAATTCAATTCCCACATGGACCCGGTTAAAGGGAAGTACAGCATAAACTTTGGCCAAGGCGCTGTATTGCATGCATGTGCTCCTGTCCTTGAAACGTCATGGAAACCGCCCCAACAAGGTTGGGCAAAGCTTAATACGGACGGGTCTTACTCATCGGATGGTGGCGCGGGAGCTGGGATGATTTTACGTAATGTTGATGGTTCTGTTGTGTTTTCATCCTGCAGATCTTTGTTCTCGTGTAGAGACGCCCTAGAAGCTGAGTTGTGTGCATGTATGGAAGGATTATCATTCGCAATTCAACGATCGGATCTTCCGATTGAAGTTGAGATGGACTCGAGTACGGCGGTGCAGATGATTTCCTGTGGCGAGATGGACCGCTCAATTTATGCTTCTTTGATTGGTGAAATTAAATTCCTGTTAAGTCTTAGGCAATCTTGTATTACTCATGTCCCTCGCTGTCAAAATAAAGCGAGTGACAGTCTAGCTAATTTTGCTAGAATAGAGGGCCGGACTATGACTTGGATTGGTTCGGAGCCTGAGGATGTTTTGAAGTTTGTCCTAGATGATTGTAAGGACCTGATAATTGAGTAATACAAGTATTATTCCCGCAAAAAAATGTATGTGGTCATACGGCACCACACTGAACGCAGGAGAGCATGTATGAAACAGAGGATGCACAACCATGTTCAAGCATCAAAAAAGAAAGAAATATAACCTCCCGTCTGACACGTCATCCAGCTAGCCGAGACAAAGCGACACCCAGTACATCCTCTGTTTCATACATGCTCTGGATGGCTGGGCGCGAACGCAGGCCCGGTTATCCTGGTGAGGGAAATCGACGAGCGTGCTATGTTTTTGTTGATGGTTACGTTGGCGGGTTGGTCGTCACATCCAAAGGTACCGTAAAACTCAATGCCATCTACTTCTAGTTCCAGCACGATCGTTTCGACAGATTTCTTGTGTGTGGTGTGTCTGGTGGAACTGGAACGACCAGCCGTTGACTGAAGCTGAAGCTCGGAGCAGCTGAGTTGACGATCTGGCATCTTATGTGGCTTGGAATGGGTGCAAGATGGACGCGATGGATGTTGCTCAGTGACCGTGCTTGTTTTGATCATCTGCAACTACAATAGTACCCGTGAAATAGTGATCTACTCTTCTTAAAACAAATTACGATTCATGGATGTGTTGATCAAGCTAAACTTTAATGGCTCGAGAGTCTCTGAAAATGCTCTAGTTACAAGATCAGTCTACAAGTTTGATCTGGTACAATATGTTACTCTGTTCTTATGTTTTTAAGTCCCTGATATATACAAGATGGCGTGATGCTCTAATCATGTGTTTTCCAATTCTTTTACACTTTTTGGGAAGAATGTGTTTTTCCCACTCACACATCTTAGCAACCCCTATGGACCAAAGAGGCCAAGTAAGCTAGGTTAACTAACCAGGTCATATGTATAATTGGATAATAAGTGAGTATTTTACTGCTTAATTTTAAAGATATGACTTATCAAAGAAGTGTATTTGCACTTGATACTCATGCTTGCATTTCATGCGAATTTCTCAATACATCAGACAAAGACAAATTATAAAATCACATATAAAACATAAGTCCTACATTCGTAGGAATTTCATAGACATCAATTTAATCAGAAATCAGGTGAGAGCCGGCATGCATGTTCATTCTGGAGTAGCTCTGTGTGTCTTCTCCGGTGGCCGTCTCCGCGTGATGGACTCGGTCGATCGAGCACACTCGTCGTCGGGCGGATGTACGGTGCGGGCTCCTCGCGCTTCTGATCATGTCTTGTGCCACTTCTCCTCCTCCCCCTCTTTCCCGGCCTGGTGCCTTCGGATCCAAATCTTGCGTGGTGGAGGTGCGCCTGTCATTGGCGACTCTGGCACTGGCAAGGTCTGCTGGTTGGTGGAAGCCCATTCCATTGGATGTTCTCTGGGGTGTTGGGATGCAGGGCGACAACCCTTTGGTGGGGGCTGCGGTGTTCGTGGGCGCTGCTCGCGGCTTGCTTGCTGACTGGTAGCCTTGGTCACGTGGGTGACCGGGTGGCTTGGGGTTGGCGCTCTGTAGAGTGGTGCGGCAGGTCTCTCATGACTAGTCACACCTTGATCAGAGGTGGAGGGTGTGTGCCGGGGTACAATCCTTGTCTGGCAATCGTCAGACCAACAGTGGCAGTGTTCGGGGGGTGTCGTACTCTTCTTGAAGGCTTTGTGGCAGCTGCTCCTGATCCTCCGGTTTGCTCCAGGTGAAAATCTTGATCATTTGGATCAGGCGGTGGCAGCACTATGGTGTCGTTCCTTTCCTGAAGGCACCTCCATGGAGCTCATGGTTCGTCAGCGGTCACCTTAGTTCTTCGTGGTGGCTAGGTCATGGTGGAGAGCTCTGTCATCTCTGTAGTGGTGCTTATTGTACATATTTTGTTCGCTTGGAGATGGTGTTGCTATGCTTTAGCGGCTTTGTATTTTAACCTTGGGTACGTTGTGGTGGTGTGTTGTATGTTTTGACTGTATGAGGTTTGTGCTTTATCTATAAAATGGGGCAAAAAATATTTTTGGGTAAGGCATATCTATGGTACCATACTCTATCGATGATTGTCCTCACGATAATTTTCACCTGGAATGGTACTGCATTTACTTGTGGAGGACTAAATGATAAAGCAATGCAAATCTTCACCGCACAAATGCCAATATTTCTGGAAAAAATGTGCCAGAAAACCGTTTGGCCCGATGCCTTTGTGGGAAACATTTGAAACAAAGCAATCTTCACCTCGTTATTTGTAATGGGCTTTGACAACTTGTCATTCACTCGCTGGTGACCTTACAAGGTACATGCCAAAGTACTTCCTCCATCCCTATTACCCCCCCTCAGATGCATATATTTTCTCATAAAACTCTACTACCATCTGCTCAAGCTCTGCAGGGTTCTCACATATAAAACCTGTTTGGTAAACACTTGCACAGGGGAATGGGAATTTGCACAAGGGTGTTCATGGAGGGATTAGGCATGGGAAGTATATCTTAACTCCCATTCCCTTGTTTCGTATATGTTGGGAATTAGTGTGGGATAAAACTCTGCTCACGAACTAACAGGGTACCCACAAGGAAGAAATTAGTGGGAATTGGTTTCCTCAATTCCCATTCCTCTTCCCACTTAAATTCCCATTCCCTCTAATCAAACAGTGGACTTGTAATTTCCTCACACCTCAACTCCCATTCCCCATCTCTAAATCCCCCTAACCAAACACGCTCTTGGCACCAAGCCACAAGATAGTCCTTCATTTCGAGTAGGATAAGAAGCTGTTGGCACCATAGCTCCACGATGGCCAGCGAAGACTCGTTGCTCTGCTCGGCCCTCGCATTTCGTGGAACGGTCTACTTCACCGACCAATAGAGGGAAGGGCCCATGGTCGTGGACGCCGAGGCTACATTGCCAAAGTTGATGCTAGCCAAAACATGTGCGCCGATGGTGTTCAAGTTCGTGCACAACTTTTGGTTCTGACCAACAACATTGATGACAAGAAAGCAAGTGAGGATTAGATGGTAGAGTTTGGCACATTCCGACTAGACATGGACGTCAGGGCACCGATCTTGATGAGGGACATCATTGGCGATTACTGCGGCGGGTTGGTTTTGTCGTCCAAAGTTATCGTCAAACCCAACGCCAACTACTTGTAGTTCTATCACGATATCGTTTCGACAAAGTTCTTGTGTGTGGTGTGTCTCATGAAAGTGGAACGACCAGGCCGTTGACTGGAGCTAAAGCCCAGGGCTGCTTCATTCATGATCTGGCATCTTATGTGGCTTGGGATGGGTGCAAAATTGACGTGGTTAATGTTGATCAGTGGTGGCATTTGTTTTGTTCATTTGAAACTGCAATAGTACCTGGAATGTTGATGTATGTTCTTAAAAAATAAATTATGTTCATGCATGTGGTGTGTGGCATGTGTTGATCAAGTCTAAAGTTTAATGGACCGAGAGTTCTCTGAAAATACTCTAGTTAATTTCTACAAGATTAGTTTATAAGTATGCTTGGGTACAATATGTTACTCCGTTATTAATTCGTTGACAGTGTGATGCCCTAATCATGTGTTTTTCCCATTATATTTTGTTTCTTAAGATGAATGTGTTTTTTCCATTCATACATTTTAGCAACCCCTATGGACCAAAGAGGCCCATAAGCTAGATTAACTAACCATGTCATATTTATATTTGTATAATAAAGGGAGTATCTTATCGTTATATTTCAAAGATATGAGTTATAACATGGCTCCCTTTGCCCAGCCCTAATGCCGAAGACTCCAGAAACTCATGTCATCAAAATAAGGATGTTGTAATGGACATCTATAAACGACGAGGGAAATTAATAATCCATACCATCTATTAGTTCTTCTCAAAATATAAGAGTAGAGGCTCGAGATTTGCGACCTCAATCAGATTTTAATTATTTTAATTTATGCTCATAATATAACAAAACAAGAGAGCACGGATGTCACGTGCCCCTAAAATTTATAATCTTTTAGTCTAAATTGTTTTAGTTTGAATATGTTAAAAACTTAACTAAAACAACCTAGATTTTCGAATCATGTATATATCCATGCAAGGTTTCCCCTAATTAAAATAAAGATTATAAGCCTCCATACATGAAAAGAATAATCAGACCTTGAGGTCGGGGTGCAGGTGATTTGTCCATCGTTGATGACATTTCTTCCCAATCCGTCCTGGGAGGTGTTTTAAAATCTCCGCCCATTTTTGCTTTCCATGCTTAGCCACGAATCTCCTAAAAAGTCTACAAATAAGACAATACCTTGATCAAGAAAATTAAAGAGAACAACATACATACCGTGAGATCAAGCTGCTATTAAAACAAATTAGATTCCGCTCTTTCACATACTCGTCCTCTTGGTGCAACCACCCTCCTTTGGACGGTGCCATCGCTCGGTTGTTCTTCATGGAAGGCTTCTATTGCCAGACCTCAAGGATCTCCACTGGGATGGCAGCAGTGCCATAACCAGTGATCAAGAGGGGCCCCCCCCCGGCAAGGCGATCATGGTGGGATACTTGCCAAAGCCGGAAAGAGGGACCCCATGTCATGGATTCCGGTCGAAGCGGTGCCAGCTTGCTGGAAGTTCGAAAAACCATGGCTAGAGCTCGGGAAGTACCCTTCAACCCTCCCTTCTGCCTCAACGATCATGATTGCCGTGCCGCAAGCTCCTATTTGAAAAGGATGTCCGCTGACGACGTCATGGGCTCGGACGGAGGTTGGAAGCAAGTAAGGAACTGCGAAGGGATGGAATTTTTGAGGTACCGGGCTAGAGATAGAGGAAGAGTATCACAGAGGGAAAAAGTCAAGTCTATGTTGAGATCCAAGATGCACATAATATAGAGGAGGAGGTGCCGCTTCATTCGTTCATATATGGCCCCACTTTCATCAGACGACACGAAACCTTCCAAGATATAATGTTCCAATTACACGTTTCACAAATCAGTTCATGAGAAAGGTGAACATTGACCCATCACTGTCCAGCAATTTATCTGTGGCCCATGTACACTAGCGCAACCAGTTTTCTCAGAAGGTTAGCCGTTGAGCTATGGGTCCCAGCTAGCTAACGGTACACCTCACTAGAGTGAGAGAAAGTCTGGGTGACGAACTTTTACAGCTGTCTAGGAGGCTTTGCTCGACACAAACATCCAACTTTCTGTGTGTTGTATACACATAAAAGGCTCTTGCTAGTGGGATCCCTATGGAAATGGATCTTACTACCGATCTTTGCTTCCTATGAAACCGGTCGAAAGCCATACGATTAGAACCAATCTGGTCATCCAATCTCGCACGGAAGCCATGCGGGTAGTAGGTTGGTTTCCTTTTTGGTCGCCTTCTTTTCCGTAACTGCTTCCATTTATCACGCCAGCCATACGGAATAGCTTTGTTTCCTAAACTCGCTTCCACAAATGACATGATGCAGTGGCGGAGCTTAGTGGAGGCCAACCCGAGACATCACCCATAAGCCCACAAGATTTGTTCAGATTATCCAAAAAAAGTGGCCCATTGAATCACTGAAATCTAGCCCATGCATGGTGTTGGTTGCCCCAGCCAATTGCACCCCCCCAAAGATGTTGCATAAGCTCCACCACTAACATGATGCATCATTTCTTGCAGAAATAATTTTGATAAATTGTAATTATGGATCATAACTAAATCCATCAATTAAATAGGATCTTTTAAAACATATTTCCTCAATAATATCATATAAACATGTTTTTAAGCTGACCACAGAATCATCCATGTTAATGCATGTAAAAGTAACTTTTTTAATGTGCCCAAAAATTGTTCACATGATAGGGCACACCATTTTATATTCTATTGATACAATAGAAGTGTGTTAAGAAACATCATTTTCCACTAGTTTTTAATTAACGAATGTGTATCTTACATATTTTGTCAAAGGTCAGTATAGTCAAAATTGTGCAGCCCAGGTGTGTGTGGTCTAGCATGGATGGCACGTGCCTCTAAAGTTTCTAATCTTTTAGTCTAAATTGGTTTAGTTCGAATATATTAAAAACTTAACTAAAACAACTTAGATTTTCAAATCATGTATAGATCCATGCAAGGTTTTCCCTAATTAAAATAAAGATTATAAGCCGCTATGCATGAAAAGAATAAGCAGACCTTGAGGTAGTGGTGTAGGTGATTTGTCCATCGCTTACGACATTGCTTCCCCATACGTCCTGGGAGGTGTTCTGAAATCTCTGCCCATTTATGCTTTCCCTGCTCAGGCGCAAATCTCCTGAGAAGTCTCCAAACAAGGTAATGCATTGATCTAGAAAATTAAACAGAACAACATACATACTGTGAGATCAAGCTTCTATTAAAACAAATTAGATTCCACTCTTTTACATACTCGTCCTCTTGCTGCAACCACCCTCCTTCGGACGGTGCCACCGCTCGGTTGTTCTTGGCGGAAGGCTTTTGTTGCCAGACCTCGAGGATCTCCACCGGGATGACAGCGGCGCGATAAACAACGATCGGGAGGGAGCCCTCCGGCAAGGCGATCATGGAGGGAGACTTGCCGAAGCCGGAAACGAGGGACCCCATGTCATGGATTCCGCTTGAAGCGGTGCCAGCTTGCTGGAAGTGCGAAAAACCATGGCTAGAGCTCGGGAAGTACCCTTCAACCCTCCCTTCCGCCTCAACCATCATGGTTGCCACACCGCAAGCTCCTATTTGAAAAGGATGTCCACCGACGATGCCATGGGCTCATACGGTGGTTGCAAGCAAGCCAGGAACTGCGAAGGGGATGGAATTTTGGAGGTAGCAAGCTGGAGATAGAGGAAGAGTGTCACAGAGGGAAAAAGTCAAGTCGATGTTGAGATCCATGATGCACATATTATAGAGGAGGAGGTGCCTCTTCATTCGTTCATCTATGGCCCCACTTTCATTAGACGACACACACCTTCCAAGATATAACGTTCCAATTACACATTCCACGAATCAGTTCACGAGAAAGGTGAACATTGGGCCAATCACTGTCCAATAATTTCTCTGTGGCCCATGTACACCAGCACAACCAGTTGTCCCAGGAGGTTATTTGTTTGGCTGTGGGTCCCAGCTAGCTATCGGTACACCTCACTAGAGCGAGAGAAAGTCTGGGTGACGAATTTTTTACAGCTATCAGGGAGGCTTTGCTCGACTTTCCAACTATCGGTGTGTTGTATGCACATAAAAGGCTCTTGCCAGTGGGATCTATATGGTAATGGATCTTACTACTGATCTTTTCTTCCTATGAAATCGGTCACAACCCATACGAGTAGAAGCAATCTGGTCATCCAATCTAGCACGAAAGCCGTGCGGGTAGTAGGCTGGTTTTCTTTTCGATCGCCTTCTTTTTGGTAACTGCTTCCGTTTATAACGCCAGCCATACAGAATATGCTTTGTTTCCTAAACTCGATTCCACAAATGACGTGATGCAGTGGTGGAGCTTAGTGGAGGCCAACCTGATCCATCACCCCCAAGACCAAGAGATTTGTTCATATTATCCTAAAAAAGTGGCCCGTCAAATAACTGAAATCCAGCCCATGCATGGTGTTGGTTGCCCCAGCCAATTGCCCCCCCCCCAAAGATGTTGCACAAGCTCCGCCACTAACATGATGCATCATTTCTTGTGGAAATAATTTTGATAAATTTTAATTATGGGTCATAGCTAAATACATTAATTAAATATGATCTTTTAAAACATATTAATTTCTTCATATATACCAGATAAACATGTTTTTAAGCTGACCACAGAATCATCCCTATTAATGCATGGAAAAGTAAGTTTTTTAATGTGCCCAAAATTTGTTCGCATGATAGTGCACACCTTTTTCTATTCCATGGCCACAATATAAGTTTGTTTAGAAGCATCATTTTCCACTAGTTTTTAATTTATGAATGTGTATCTTACATATTTTGTCCAAGGTTAGTATAGTCAAAATGGTGCAGCCCAGGTGGGTGTGGTCTGTTGAATTGGGACATGAGTACACCAACATGCATGGTTGGAGAGCCGCATGAGAGGAGATAGGAAACAAAGGATGCAGATCGACGTCCAAGCACCAGAAAAGCAAGAAATACAACCTCCCGTTTGACGCCGTTGTCTAGCATGCCGAGAGGGAGCGACAATGTGTAACCGCGTGTATCCTTCTTCCCCTACCCTCCACATTACCATTCCGCAGCTATCTCGGTGCAAGCAACAGTGCACCGCGCGTCTATCTAGCTAGTACATACATATACATCAACCCCTCTATGCCTCAATGCAATCCCTTGCTCCTAGCAACAGCAGCATTGCCACCCACATCCTCCTTGCGTGTTTAGCTCTCCCACTATGCTAATAAGCGCCATGTCCTATAACCTTTGTCATCGACTATCCTTGAGCCCACCACCGTGCACCCGCACCCTGGGCTGGAATGTTTCAGTCTTTATCGTTCTTCTCCTGCTCAACATTCTAGCATTCCCGTAGGAGGGATAGGGCAGACGTCCACAAGGGCCCGGAGTAGATCACTAGGCATGCACTGGTAAACGATCTTGCCAACTACTTGCATTCTCGGAAGCATACATAGAGTGAAGGGAACATAATGATGACCCCAAGAAGCACAATGTCCTCAACCAGCGCTTCCATCACTCTGTTGGATCCTTCTGCGAACGAGTGCCACAATTGGTGCTGCATGGTGAACGTGTACAGCCAGCCAAAGATCACCGCGAACCTCCGTGACCTCCTAGGCCACGCCATCGAGCCATATCCGGTGGCATCCTCGTCCTCGTCCTCATACACAAGGGCAGCCTTTTCATTTGGATTTTGAATCCGATCAGCAGGTGGCATTTCAACGGTTCAAAAAACTTTCGTTGCTCCCGTGGTGAGCCACCCTTGCATTGGACACCATGTGTAGGACCTTGAAGTATGTCTAGAGGGGGGGTGATTAGACTACTTCACCAATTAAAAACTTAACCTTTTCCCAATTTTAGACTTTGGCAGATTTTAGCTATCTTTGGACAAGTCAAGCAATCATCACACAATTCAAGAAAGCATGCAAAGAGTATATGAGCAGCAGAAATTAAAGCATGCAACTTGCAAGAAAGTAAAGGGAAGGGTTTGGAGGATTCAAACGCAATTGGAGACACGGATGTTTTTGTCGTGGTTCCGATAGGTGGTGCTATCGTACATCCACGTTGATGGAGACTTCAACCCACGAAGGGTATCGGTTGCGCGAGTCCACGGAGGGCTCCACCCACGAAGGGTCCACGAAGAAGCAACCTTGTCTATTCCACCATGGCCGTCGCCCACGAAGGACTTGCCTCACTAGCGGTAGATCTTCACGAAGTAGGCGATCTCCTTGCCATTACAAACTCCTTGGTTCAACTCCACAATCTTGTCGGAGGCTCCCAAGTGACACCTAGTCAATCTAGGAGATACCACTCTCCAAGAAGTAACAAATGGTGCGTTGATGATGAACTCCTTGCTCTTGTGCTTCAAATGATAGTCTCCCCAACACTCAACTCTCTCTCATAGGATTTGGATCTGGTGGAAAGAAGATTTGAGTGGAAAGCAACTTGGGGAAGGCTAGAGATCAAGATTCATATGGT
Organism: Triticum timopheevii; assembly: GCA_963921465.1. Taxonomy (NCBI): domain Eukaryota; kingdom Viridiplantae; phylum Streptophyta; class Magnoliopsida; order Poales; family Poaceae; genus Triticum; species Triticum timopheevii. The sequence goes on along the minus strand of OY997262.1, from coordinate 382,114,202 downwards.
AGGAATGGAATATCTTGGCCTCAACACATGAGTAGGTGGTTCTCTCTCAGAAATGGTAATTTGAAAGTGTAGGTTTGTTCTGATGGCTCTCTCCATGAATGAAGAGGAGGTGGAGGGGTATATATAGCCTCCACACAAAATCTAACCGTTACACACAATTTACCAAACTCGGTGGGACCGAATCAACAAACTCGGTCGGACCGATTCAGTAAACCTAGTGACCGTTAGGATTTTCGGTGGGACCGACATGCAACTCGGTAGGACCGATATGGTTAGGGTTAGGGCATAACGTAATCTCGGTGATACCGATTACACAAACTCGGTGAGACCAATTTTGGTAATTAGCTAACAAGAGAGTTGGTCAGGTAAACTCGGTGGGACCGATTTGCTCTTTTTGGTGAGACCAAAATGTTACAAAAGGGAAACAAAGAGTTTACATTGCAATCTCGGTGGGACCAATCGCTCACTTCGGTTAGACCGAAACATTACGAAGGGAAACAGAGAGATTACAATCCCATCTCGGTGAGACCGAGATCCCTATCGGTAAGACCGATTTGCCTAGGGTTTGTGGCAGTGGCTATGACATTTGAACTCGGTGGCGCTGGATAGAAATAATCGGTGTGACCGATTTTGACTTTTGGTTTAGGTCATATGAGGATGTGAGAAAGTAGTTGAGGGTATTTGGAGCATATCACTAAGCACTTGAAGCAAGAGACTCATTAAGCAACACCTCATCCCTCCTTGATAGTATTGGCTTTTCCTATAGACTCAATGCGATCTTGGATCACTAAAATGTAAAATGAAGAGTCTTGAGCTTTTGAGCTTGAGCCAATCCTTTTGCCTTGATATTTTGAGGGATCCACTTTCATCATCCATGCGATGCCATTCATTGAGCTTTCCTGAAATAATAGTCTTGGAATAGCATTAGCTCAATGATCTATATGTTGTTATGAATTACCAAAACCACCTAGTGATAGTTGCACTTTCAATCTCCCCCTTTTTGGTAATTGATGACAACATATAGATCAAAGCTTCGACAAATGATAATAAGATTGAAAAACATCATCGCTTTGAGAAGTATGTGATAAGCAAGAGCTCCCCCTAAATTTGTGCATAGTTTAAGATTTGCTTTGGACTGCAAATGCACAAGGAATTAGGCTCATGGGTTACTCTTCCATGTCACATATATCTTGGTGGAGCGCTCAAAATAATAAAGATTGAATACATGCACTCATCACCAAGCAAAGTGAATGATCATATGAGGATAGATAAGATAATATCATCAAACAGGCATAAGTGTAGCTTATGATCAAACACATGATCATCAATGTCTCATAGATAATAGCATAGTATCTCAAGCAATCAAAAGTAAACAAAGTTTAACCACCAAAGCAAGAGAGAACAAAAGCAACACTCTCTCTCTCTCTCGAAGCCTATGATCTATACATTTTTCTCCCCCTTTGGCAACAAGTTACCAAAAAGTTCATAGAAAATGCATAGTGCTAGATCGACTCTCAGGCTTGATCTTCAGGTGGTGGTGTCCGGAGAACTCCAAGAACGAAGGCTTCAGTTGATGTAGATGGAGCTGGAGGAGTTGGTGCTGGAGCTGGTTGCACTGGAGCTATAGGAGCAGTTGCGGGTGCAGATGATGTGGCTCTAGTGTCTGTCACAGGCACTGCAGCTGACCTCTGAGTTCTAGGCACTTTAGCAAATGCATCAGTGGTTGTCTTGCCCTTCCTCTCCTGCATGTCTTCCTGAAGCTGCTCCACAACTAACTGAATCTCAGTTACTTTGACATCTAGATCATAGAATTTTTGTTCCATGATTCTTTCCAAGCTCTCCTGGTTTTGAGTTAGGGTGGCCAACCCTTTCTCAATCCTCAGTGTTGATGCTATCAAGTAACCAAGCTGCTCCTGCTTGTTCTTCAAAAGTACTCAGATGCCTCCTCTTGAGTTGGCATCTTGGCAGCCTTCTCTCTCTTTGCTTTCTCCTTCTTCTCTTGAGCTTGCACTGATGATGGTTCATTCTCATTCATTACAATTTGATTGTCCTCAAAGGCTGGATAAAGAGCAAAGTGTTCCTTATTCAACAGATATTTTCCTGTGCCCATCTTTGAGTTAATCAACTCCTGAATTTGTGGGGCATATCCACAACTTCTCTTCTGGTCTGCTGCAGTCCTCTTAATGGTCTCAACCATAAGGCTCATGACCTTGAATTTCCGTGGCACATCAAACAAGTGCAGCAAGTTGATAGCATGCCCTCTAATCATGTTGTGGTCACCTGACTTGGGCAAAAGAGTGTGCCTTAGGATCCAGTTGATCGTTGGCAGCCTTGACAGAAGAAAGTGGACTGACCCAAACTTGAAAGTCTCAAGAGCTTTGTTTGGGATCTCCTTGTACATATGTGACATAGTATTGTGTCCCATTTTCTTCTTGGCATAGACATCCAAGTCATCTTCACTCTCCTTGGGGGCATTGATCAGACAAGCCCATTCCTCTATGGTTGACTGGTACCTTGTGCCTTCTGACATCCAAACTATCCTTCCATCTGGATAGAAGTGTGCTGTGGAGTAGAATTGCATAATGAGTTCATCATTCCAGTTGGTGAGCTTTTGCCCAACAAAATCTGCAACTCCACAAGCAACAAAACTGTCTTGCACTCCAGGATAGTGTTCTTCATTTTCTTCCATGTAGGTCCAGTCGACCCACCTCATATCACACACTATGGGCTTCTTGTCTAACAAGATTGTTTCATAGAAGTCCTGCTGTTCCTTTGTATGGAACCTGTAATCAACAATAGTCCTTCTCCTGGTGGCATATGGATCTGTCATTCTCCATAGCCTCAACCCTGAGTCTCTCCTGATATTCATGTCCTCAGCCACAGGATGAGCATCATTGTGGTCTAGAATCTTTGGCTTTAGCTTCCTCAGGACTTGTCCTTCATCCTCTTCCTCATCAGCAACTTTAGGCACTGGGGCCTTGTTCTTCTCAGCAGCTGGAATACTCCTGGTATTCCTCTTTGGTGCAATCTTGGGCTTGGGGGCAGCTTTGGGTGCTTCTTTGGGCTTTGATGTTGCAGCCCCTGATTTTATGGCATCACCCATCAGCTTTTGTGCCTTGGGTGCTGGTGCAACAACCTCTTCTTCTTCTTCCATCATGGAAGGTTGCCCAACAACTCTGGCCATGGTCTTTTTGACCCTTTCATTCCTTTTCTTTCCTTCTGCAGCAGCAGGCTCTTTGGGATCATGCTTTTCAGGTATTTGAGTGGAGACTCTGGCTTTGGACATTGGTTGTCTACCTGCAGGCCTTTTGATCTTCATGCCTGGCTTTACTGCAGTTGAGCTGTACTTCTTCTTGAGCTCTACTTTCTTGGAAGTAGCCACATCTTCTTCTGCCATATAGTCCTCATCTCAGATTCTGAGGTTCTCTTCTTCCTTGTCCTGGTGGCAGCTTTAGGCAGATTGCTTGGGGTGCTTCTGCTCCCTTCACCTGAGCTGCTAGAGGGACTAGTGCCCTCACTCATGTGAATCTGCTCTTCTGACTGGTTCTGACTATCACTTTGGTCTGACATGCTGCAAATCACTGACTGCTGACCCTGTGAATAGTTATAGATGAGATAGAATGGATGAGCATCACAAAATGCAGAGACTTTTGCAAAAGAATGATTCAAAAACTCAGTTTTAGTTTTCCACAGAAAGCATTTCGGATCAACCGATTTTCAAACTCGGTGATACCGAAGCAGTTTTGGAACCTAAACTGGTAAACTCGGTGGGACCGAGTCACAGTTCGGTGGCACCGAGACTGCTAGGGTTTCACACAGTTTTAAAATCGGTCACACCGATTAGCAATTCTTGGTCAGACCAAGAGTTACTAGTGCAATGGCATTAGCCAAATCGGTGGGACCGAGTTTTTCAACTCGTTGGGTCCGAGATGGTTTCGGCGGAAACCTAACCCTAAATTTTCAAATCGCACCTATTCAAAGGATTGTATTGACTGGATAGGAGTGTTTCAATCGTGGCAAGATACATAATGAACACAATGTGCTAGGAATCAGACGAGGATAGCACTGTGATCGAGTCCACACCCTAGCTTGGCGATGAACTCGCTACAGCGGCAACGGCGGGGGTGAATTCCGTTGACGGCGGCGGAGACCAGCAATAGGAGGCGGCTGGCAATGAGGAGACGATCCGGAGACCCTGGAGGCAGAGCGAGCAATGCGCGGGCGAAGGGGTTTGGAGAAATTTCCAAAATTTTGCCTGTGAGTATATATAGCCCGACCCTGTCGGTGTGACCGAGTGGAACAACTCGGTGGCACCAAGATGCATAACTATATACAATTACAGCAACTCAGTGGGACCGAAAAGTTCAAATCGGTTGCACCGAGATTGAAAACCTAGATCGACTTAGTGATCTCGGTGGGACCGAAATGGAGGAATCGGTCAGACCGAGAATCACAAAGAAGTTTTGGAAGTTTAAGTCTCTGACAAATCGGGGACTCCGAGTGCTCCTCACACAGAGTGGTTCGAATCTGACTTGATCAAATTTTGTGATGTAGCATGAATAGAGTTTGAGACGAGAAAAAGCATAGATAGCTAGAGAAGGTTCTTAGGCATTCTTGTCCATCCACTTGGCAAAATGAAAAGAACCCAAACAATCAAAGCAACAAGTGGATGTCCTCGAATGAGCAAAGTATGCAACCAACATGCTCACACAATAGAATGGCAAATGAAATATGTGGCAAAGCATGCACAACCAATTCTAGCATCTATCACACAATTGGCGATGACTAGGTCATCTATATATGAGTATATTGACTTAGGAGTCAAATGAGAACATTTGATCATAGGTCATACTCATCGTTTAAGCTCAAGTGGGGTTACCACTTTTACATAATGCATTGATGTGTTCACACCATTAGAGTTGCTTTGACTCAATTCTTAGAGTTAAGCTCCCCCTAGATGTGAGATCCCCTTTTAGAGGGATGAACTAACCTTGGGTTTTGTCGATGATGACTTCATGTAGGTGTTGAATATGTGGATGCTCAATGTTGATGTAGATCATTTGGAGCAATCCTTTGGAGTGAGTTGCACTTTCAACATACCTACATGGGTTAGTCCCACAAGGAACAAACAAGTATATCCATAGACATAGAGTGATGCACACACAAGATGATGTCCATGAAATCATTAGGTTACCTTGTCCCTTGCCTTACCAACATGAGGGTTTGTGACTCCTTGAACTAGTGCAAGATGTGGAAGTTTATTGCACTTGTCCTTGCCATAATGATATGAGTGAAGAATGTTGGCGGAGTCACCCTCAAGAACTCTCTAGTTCTTCTTCTTTGGGATCCACATCATCTTGCTGGGAATCCTCGGAGTTGTAGTCGTACTTGATGAAGTAGAACTTGACGTAGTCTTGGGAACCCAGTTGACCAAGGGCTTAGATGCTTCTTCAAATGCATCAATCGCCCCTTGAAGCTTGTCCTTGCCTTTGTTCTTGTGGTCTTGTGGTGGAAGATCATCTTGTACTTGTGTTCCCTTGAAGGAAGTAGGATCATACTTCTCTTGTTGAGGGAGAAACTTCGTCTTGGGGTATTGATCTTCTTCCCACTCAACTCCATTGGCATTGAACTTTCGTTCAAAACCAACACCTTGATTCTTCCGGTGCCTTCCTTGCTTGCGTACAATTTCCTCGAATTGCTTACTCCCGACAAGGCTCTTGTATACACCTTTCTCTATAATTCCCTTCAATAAGCTATTTTCTTGCTCAAGTGTAACTTGGCTAAGAGAATCATTAGTGGAATCAAGAGAAATACTAGAAGCAACAATATTTGATTTAGCATAATTGTTGTTACTACTAGAGGAAGGATCTTTCTTGTACTTGTTACTGGATATGACTTGAGGCATGTAAGTAGATAAGAGTAAACGCTAGGCAATGTAAGAAGAACTTTTCTTACGGAGATCATCATTGATTGCTTTTAAGAACTCATGCTCTTGCTCAAGATTGAGCTTTTCAAAGCGTAACTTCTCATGAGCCCTTAAAAGTTCTCGATGATCTTCGAAGATAGTTTCATGAGCTAACTTAAGAGTGTTTAGTTCTTTAGTTAGAAGCTCAGTCTTCTCCTTATCATTGTCATTCGTTTTATCTTGATTAGCATGATTAATTGACGTTTCATCATAGTATTCATCACTAGAGTTGTCAACAAGTAAATCATCATCACCTAGCAAGTCATATTCATCACTATTGAAATCAACATACTCGGGATGTGTTACCTTTGGACCTTTGGCCATGAAGCATCTTCCAATTCCTTCATTTGGTGAGTCAAATATGTCGTAGGAGTTGGTTGACACAAGTGCTATACTGACAACACCTTCATCTTGAGTATATTCAGAGTCGGAGTGATAGCTTCTCTCGGAGTGATGGTCGGAGTCAGAGCCGGATACCCATTCACCAACATGAGCTTGATGTCTTCATTTTGTGTAGCTCCTTGATGACTTGTCCTTCCTTTTCGAATCCTTGCTTCTCCGTGAGGGTCTTCGTTCATAACGATCATCTCTACTCCTCCTCTCTCTTGGTGGTGATTCTTCTCTTTTGCTTCTTCTTTTTGGAGAATCTTCTCTTCTTTTGTAGGGTGCCCTACACTCATTGGAATAGTGTCCGGGTCTCCCACAATTGTAGCAATTGCGCTCTCGACTAGAAGATCTTTTGTCATTGTAGGACCTTGACTTGGAGCTTCTTTCTTTGCTTCTACTCTTGTAGAATTTGTTGAAGTTCTTCACAATTAAGCTCAATTCTTCATAGAAGGTTTGTTTCTCACTTGATGATGTGGGGGATTCACATGAGGATTTGTAAGCACCACTTGACTTGTTGTGAAGTTCCTCCTTATCCTTGAGTGACATCTCATGAGCAACAATTCTTCCAATGATTTCCGTTGGCTTGATATCTTTGTAGTTTGGCATCATTTGGATCAATGTTCACACGGTATCATACTTTCCATCCAATGCTCTTAGGATCTTCTTGATGATGAATCTGTCGGTCATCTCTTCACTCCCTAAGCCGGCAATCTCATTTGTGATAAGAGCAAGCCTAGAGTACATTTCAGCGACACCTTCACCATCCTTCATCTTGAACTTGTCAAGCTGACTTTGGAGCACATCCAGCTTGGATTCCTTGATGGAGTCAGTACCTTCATGCATATCAATCAAAGTATCCCAAATTTCCTTTGCATTCTCAAGACGGCTGATTTTGTTGAATTCTTCAGGGCACAATCCATTGAAGATGATATCACAAGCTTGAGCGTTGTATTGCAGCATCTTCAATTCATCCGCATTAGCTTCACGGTTCGGCTCTCTCCCATCAAAGAATTCACCTTGCAAGCCAATACAAATAATAGCCCAAACGGCGGGGTTATGTCCGAGAATATGCATTTTCATCTTATGTTTCCAACTAGCAAAATTAGTACCATCAAAGTAAGGACCTCTACGGTGATAATTTCCCTCGCTAGATGCAATACTCTCCTAGGTTGTGAAACCAAGGGTATGACCACCAAAAGCTATGGAAATCAAAGCAAATGGAGACCAAAGCTCTGATACCACTTGTAGGACCTTGAGGTATGTCTAGAGGAGGGGTGATTAGACTACTTGACCAATTAAAAACTTAACCTTTTCCCAATTTTAGACTTTGGTAGAATTTAGCTATCTTTGGACAAGTCAAGCAATCATCACACAATTCAAGCAAGCATGCAAAGAGTATATGAGCAGCGGAAATTAAAGCATGCAACTTGCAAGAAAGTAAAGGGAAGGGTTTGGAGGATTCAAACGCAATTGGAGACACGGATGTTTTTGTCGTGGTTTCGATATGTGGTGCTATCGTACATCCACGTTGATGGAGACTTCAACCCACGAAGGGTAACGGTTGCGCGAGTCCACGGAGGGCTCCACCCACGAAGAAGCAACCTTGTCTATCCCACCATGGCCGTCGCCCACGAAGGACTTGCCTCACTAGCGGTAGGTCTTCACGAAGTAGGCGATCTCCTTGCCCTTACAAACTCCTTGGTTCAACTCCACAATCTTGTCGGAGGCTCCCAAGTGACACCTAGCCAATCTAGGAGACACCACTCTCCAAGAAGTAACAAATGGTGCATTAATGATGAACTCCTTGCTCTTGTGCTTCAAATGATAGTCTCCCCAACACTCAACTCTCTCTCATAGGATTTGGATCTGGTGGAAAGAAGATTTGAGTGGAAAGAAACTTGGGGAAGGCTAGAGATCAAGATTCATATGGTAGGAATGGAATATCTTGGCCTCAACACATGAGTAGGTGGTTCTCTCTCAGAAATGGTAAGTTGGAAGTGTAGATTTGTTCTGATGGCTCTCTCCACGAATGAAGAGGAGGTGGAGGGGTATATATAGCCTCCACACAAAATCCATCAGTTACACACAATTTACCAAACTCGGTGGGACCGAATCAACAAACTCGGTCGGACCGATTCAGTAAACCTAGTGACCGGTAGGATTTTCGGTGGGACCGACATGCAACTCGGTAGGACCGATATGGTTAGGGTTATGGCATAACGTAATCTCGGTGAGACCGATTACACAAACTCGGTGAGACCGATTTTGGTAATTAGCTGACCAGAGAGTTGGTCAGGTAAACTCGGTGGGACCAATTTGCTCTTTTCGGTGAGACCGAAATGCTACAAAAGGGAAATAGAGAGTTTACATTGCAATCTCGGTGGGACCGATCGTTCACTTCGGTTAGACCAAAATGTTACGAAGGGAAACAGAGAGATTACAATCCCATCTCGGTGAGACCGAGATCCCTATCGGTAAGACCGATTTTCCTAGGTTTTGTGGCAGTGGCTATGACATTTGAACTCGGTGGCACCGGATAGAAAGAATCGGTGTGACCGATTTTGACTTTTGGTTTAGGTCATATGAGGATGTGAGAAAGTAGTTGAGGGTATTTGGAGCATATCACTAAGCACTTGAAGCAAGAGGCTCATTAAGCAAAACCTCATCCCTCCTTCATAGTATTGGCTTTTCCTATAGACTCAATGTGATCTTGGGTCACTAAAATGTAAAATGAAGAGTCTTGAGCTTTTGAGCTTGAGCCAATCCTTTGTCCTTGATATTTTGAGGGATCCAATTTCATCATCCATGCCATGCCATTCATTGAGCTTTCCTGAAATAATAGTCTTGGAATAGCATTAGCTCAATGAGCTATATGTTGTTATGAATTACCAAAACCACCTAGGGATAGTTGCACTTTCGCCATGCCGAGGATTTCCTGTACGTGTTTAAAGTGATAGGAGCCACGTTCGCCGGAGTCTCAATGTTGTTCCTTCATTTAGAGTAGGATAAAAAGCTCTTTGCACCAAACTCCAAGATGGTCTGCGAAGACTCGTCGCTCTGGTCGGCCTTCCCATTTCGTGGCAAGGTCTACTTCGCTGACCGACAGAGGGAAGGGCCCATGGTCGTGGACGTCGAGGCTGCATTGCCGAAGCTGACACTAACCACAAGATGTCCACCGGTGGTGTTCAAGTTCGTGCACAACTTCTGGATCTGACCAACAACGTTGATGACAAGAAAGGAAGTGACTATTATACGGCAGAGTTCCGCACATTCTGACTGGACACGAACTCCAGCGCACCGATCCTGATGAGGGGCATCATTGGTGGTTACTGCGGTGGGTTGGTTCTGTCTTCCCAAGTTACCATCAAACCCAATGCCAAATACTTCTAGTTCTATCATGATATAGTTTTGACATGTTTCTTGTGTGTGGTGTGTCTCGTGGAAGTGGAATGACCAGGCCGTTGACTGAAGCTGAGGATCAGGGTTGCTTCATTCTTGATCTCGCAACTTATGTGGCTTGGGATGGGTGCAAAATTGACATGGTTAATGTTGATCAATGGTGGCATTTGTTTTGATCATTTGCAACTGCAATAGTCTTAAAACAAAATTATGTTCATGCATGTGGTGTGTGGCATGCATTGATCAAGTATAAATTTTAATGGACCGAGAGTTCTCTGAAAATGCTCTAGTTTATTTCTACAAAATTAGTTATATGTATGCTTGGGTACAATATGTTACTCCATTATTAATTAATTGATATATACAAGATGGTGTGATGCTCTAATCATGTGTTTTTTCCCATTAGTTTTTGTTTCTTGAGACAAATGTGTTTTTACCATTCATACATCTTAGCAACCCCTATGGACCAAACAGGCCCATAAGCTAGATTAACTAACCAGGTCATATTTGTATTTGTATAATAAGCGAGTATCTTATGGTTATATTTCGAAGGTATGAGTTATAACATGGCTCCCTTTTGCCCACCCCTAATGACAAAGTCTCCAAAAACTCGTGTCTTAAAAATAAGGTAGTTTTATTTGACATCTATAAACGACGAGGGAAATTAATAATCCTTACCATTTGTTAGTTTTTCTAGAAATATAGGAGTAGAGGCCGGAGATTTGCCACCTCAATCAGGTTTTAACTATTTTATTTATGCTCATAATATAACAAAAACAAGAGAGCACGGATGGCAAGTCCCTCAAAAATTTCTAATCATTTAGTCTAAATTGTTTTAGTTTGAATATATTAAAAACTTAAATAAAATAACTTAGATTTTCAAATCATGTATGGATCCATGCAAGGTTTCCCCTAATTAAAATAAAGATTATAAGCCGCTGTGCATGCAAAGAATAAGCATACCTTGAGGTCGGTGTGCAGGTTATTTGTCCCTCGCTCACGGTATTGCTTCCCAATACGTCCTGGGAGGTGTTTTCAAATCTCCGCCCATTTATGCTTTCCATGATCAGCCACAAAACTCTTGAGAAGTCTGCAAACAAACAATACATTGATCAAGAAAATTAAATAGTACAACATACATACCGTGAGATCAAGCTACTATTAGAGAATATTAGATTCTGCTCTTTCACATACTCATCCTCTTGCTGCAACCACCCTCCTTTGGACGGTGCCACCGCTCTGTTATTCTTGGCGGAAGGCTTCTATTGCCAGACCTCGAGGATCTCCATCTGGATGGCAGCAACGCCATAACCAGCGATCGGGATGGGCCCGTCCGGCAAGGCGATCATGGAGGGAGACTTGCCAAAACCAGAAACGAGGGACCCCATGTCATGGATTCCAGTCGAAGTGGTGCCATCTTCCTAGAAGTCTGAAAAAGCATGGCTAGAGCTCGGGAAGTACCCTTCAACCCTCCCTTCAGCCTCAACCATCATGGTTGCCGTGCCGCAAGCTCCTGTTTGAAAAGGATGTCCACCGACGATGCCTTGGGCTTGGACGGAGGTTGCAAGCAAGCCGGGAACTGGGAAGGGGATGGAATTTTGGAGGTACCGAGCTAGAGACAGAGGAAGAGTATCACAGAGGGAAATAGTCAAGTCGATGTCGAGATCCAGGATGGACATAATATAGAGGAGGAGGTGCCACTTCATGCGCTCATCTATGGCCTCACTTTTGTCAGACGACACAAAACCTTCCAAGATATAATGTTCCAATTACACATTTCACGAATCGGTTCACGAGAAAGGTGAACATCGGACCCATCACTGTCTAGCAATTTCTCTGTGGCCCATGTACAGCAGTGCAACTAGTTGTCTTAGGAGGTTAGCGATTGTGCTATGGGTCCCAGCTAGATATCTGTATAACTCACTAGAGCAGAGAAAGTTAGGTTGACGATTTTTTTACATCTGTTAGGGAGCCTTTGCTCGACACAAATTTCCAACTCTCTATGTGTTGTAAGCACATAAAAAGCTCTTGCCAGTGGGATCCCTACGGAAATGGATCTTACTAGTGATCTTTTCTTCCAATGAAATCGGTCGAAAGCCATATGATTAGAAGCAATCTGGTCATCCAATCTAGCATGGAAGCCATGCGGCTAGTAGGTTGGTTTTCTTTTTGATCGCCTTCTTTTCGATAACTGCTTCCGTTTATCACGCCAGCCATACGGAATATGTTGTGTTTCCTTAACTCGCTTTCACAAATGATGTGATGCAGTGGCGGAGCTTACTAGAGGGCAAACTGAGCCATCACCCATGCCCACGAGATTTGTCCAAATTATCCAAAAAAAAGTGGTCCATCGAATCACTGAAATCAAGCCCATGCATGGTGTTGGTTGCCCCAGCCAATTGCCCCCCACAAAGATGTTTCAAAAGCTCCACCACTAGCATGATGCATCATTACTTGCGGATTTTTTTTTGATAAATGGTAATTATGGATCATAACTAAATCCATCAATTAAATATGATATTTTAAAACGTATTTCTTGATATATACCGTAGACATGTTTTTAAGGTGACCACAAAATCATCCCTATTAATGCATGGAAAAGTAACTTTTTTAATGTGCCCAAAAACTGTTCGCATCATAGTGCACACCTTTTTCTATTCTATGGCCACAATAGAAGTGTGTTTAGAAGCATCATTTTTTCTCCAAGGTCAGTATAGTCAAAATGGTGCAGCCTAGGTGTGTGTGGTCCGTTGAATTGGGACGTGAGTACACCAACATGTGTGGTCGGAGAGCCGCCTGAGAGGAGATAGGAAACAAAGGATGCACATCAAAGTCCAAGCACCAGAAAGGAAAGAAATAAAACCTCCCATCTGACACCGTCATCTAGCATGACAAGAGGGAGCGACAATGTGTAACCACGTGTATCCTTCTTCCCCTGCCCTCAACATTACTATTCTGCAGGTATCCCGCAGTGAGCAAAAGTGCATCGCGCCGCCTGTCTAGCGAGTACATACATATACGTCAATCCCTCTATGCCTCAATGCAATCCCTAGATCCTAGCAATATCAGCATCGCCACCCCACCTCCTCCTGGCCTGTTTAGCTCTCCCACTATACTGATTGGCTCCATGTCCTATAACCTTTGTCATCGATTGTCGTTGAGCCCACTCCCGTGCACCCGCCCACCGACTGTTAAGTCTTGGTCTTTATCGTTCTTCTCCCGCTCAACATTCTAGCATTCCCATAGAAGGGATAGGGCAGACATCCACAAGGCATGCTAGAGTAGATCACTAGGCACGCACTGGTAAACAATGTCGCCGACTACCTGTGATTCTGGGCAGCATGCACGGAGTGAAGGGAACATACCAATGACCCCAAGAAGCACAATGTCCTCAACCAGCACTTCCATCGCTCTGTTGGATCCTACTGCGAATGAGTGCCACAATTGGCGCCGCATGGTGAACCTGTCCAGCCAGCCAAAAATCACCAAGAACCTCCCTGACCTCCTAGGCCATGCCATCAAGCCAAGTCCGGTGGCATCCTCGTCCTCATCCTCGTACACGAGAGTAGCCTTTTCATTTGGATTTTGAAACCGATCACCGGGTAGCATTTCAACGGTTCAAACAACTTCCGTTGCTCCAGTGGTGAGCCACCCCTACATTGGACACCCACCAAGGACTTCCCATACCTGTTTAAAGTGACAGGAGCCACGTTCGCCGGAATCTCAATGTTGTTCCTTCATTTAGAGTGGGATAAAAAGCTCTTGGCACCAAACTCCAAGATGGTCTGCGAAGACTCATTCTTCTACTTGGCCTTCCCGTTTTGTCGCAAGGTCTACTTCATCGACCGACAGAGGGAAGGGCCCATGGTCATGGACGCCGAGGCTGCATTGCCAAAGCTGACACTGACCACAAGATGTCCGCCGGTGGTGTTCAAGTTTGTGCACAACTTCTGGTTCTGACCAACAATGTTGATGACAACAAAGGAAGTGATTAATATATGACAGAGCTCGACACATTCCGACTGGACTTGGATGCCAGGGCACCGATCCTAATGAGGGTCATTGTTGGTTGTTACTGCAACGGGTTGCTTCTATAGTCCCAAGTTACCATTGAACCCAACGCCAACTACTTCTAGTTCTATCACGATATCATTTTGATAGGTTTCTTGTGTGTGGTGTGCCTCATGAAAATGGAACGACCAGGCCGTTGACTGAAGCTGAAGCTCAGGGCTGCTTCATTCATGATCTGGCATCTTATGTGCATTGCGATGGGTGCAAAATTGACGTGGTTAATGTTGATCGGTTGTGGCATTTGTTTTGATTATTTGCAACTGCAATAGTACCTATGAATGTTGATGTATGTTCTTAAAACAAAATTATGTTCATGCATGTGGTGTGTGCCATGCGTTGATCAAGTCTAAACTTTAATGGACCGAGAGTTCTATAAAAATGCTCTAGTTTATTTCTACAAGATTAGTTATAAGTATGCTTGGGTACAATATGTTACTCCGTTATTAAATCATTGATATTATCATGATGGTGTGATGCTCTAATCATGTGTTTTTCCCATTATTTTTTGTTTCTTGACATGAATGTGTTTTTTCCATTCATAAATTTTAGCAACCCCTATGGACCAAAGAGGCCCATAAGCTACATTAACTAACCAGGTCATATTTATATTTGTATAATAAGCGAGTATCTTATGGCTATATTTCAAAGATATGAGTTATAACATGGATTCCTTTTGCCCACCCCTAATGCCTAAGAGTCCAGAAAATCACGTTGTCAGAATAAGGAAGATGTAATTGACATCTATAAATGAAGAGGGAAATTAATAGTCTGTACCATCTATTAGTTTTTCTCCAAATATAGGAGTAGAGGCTGGAGTTTTGCAACCTCAATCAGGTTTTAATTATTTTAATTTGTGCTCATAATATAACAAAAACAAGAGAGCACAAATGACACGTTCCCCTAAAAGTTCTAATCTATTAGTCTAAATTCTTTTAGTTTGAATATATGAAAAACTTAACAAAAACAACTTAGATTTTCTTGTATAGATCAATGCAAGGTTTCCCCTAATTAAAATAAAGATTATAAGCCGCTATGCGTGAAAACAATAAGAAGACCTTGAGGTCGGGGTGCAGGTGATTTGTCCATTGCTCATGGCATTGCTTCCCAATCAGCCCTGGGAGGTGTTTTGAAATCTCCGCCATTTACGCTTTCCATGCTCAGCCACCAATCTCTTGCGAAGTCTGCAAACAAGATAATACATTGATCAAGAAAATTAAATAGAACAACATACATACCATGAGATCAAGCTGCTATTAAAAAAATAGATTCTCCGTTTTCACATACTCGTCCAGTTGCTGCAACCACCCTCCTTTGGACGGTGCCACCGCTCGGTAGTTCTTGGCGGAAGGCTTTTGTTGCCAGACCTCGTGGATCTCCATCGGGATTGCAGCAATGCCATAACCAGCGATTGGGAGGGGGCCCTCCAGCAAGGCGATCATGGAGGGAGACTTGTTGAAGACTGAAATGGGCGACCCCATGTCATGGATTCTGGTCGAAGCGGTGCTAGCTTGTAGGAAGTGCGAAAAACCATGGCAAGAACTCGGGAAGTACCCTTCAATCCTCCCTTCTGCCTCAACCATCATGGTTGCCGCGTCGCAAGCTCCACGTTGAAAAGGATGTCCACCAACAACGCCATGGGCTCGGACGGAGGTTGGAAGCAAGTTAGGAACTGTGAGGGGGATGGAATTTTGGAGGTACAAAGCTAGAAATAGAGGAAGAGTATCACAGCGCGAAAAAGTCAAGTCGATGTTGAGATCCAGGATGCACATAATATACAGGAGGTGGTGCCACTTAATTTGTTCATCTATGCCCCCACTTTCATCAGATGACACAAAACCTTCCAAGATATAACGTTCTAATTAGACACATTTCATGAATCGGTTCACGAGAAAGGTGAACATTGGGCCCACCACTGTCTAGGAATTTCTCTGTGGCCCATGTACACCAGCGCAACCAATTGTCTCGGGAGGTCAGCTGTTGTGATGTGGGTCCTAGTTAGCTATCGGTACACCTCACTACAGCTATCAGGGAGGCTTTGTTTCAATCTAATTTCCAACTCTCTGCGTGTTGTATGCACATAAAAGGTACTTGCCAGTGGGATTCCCATGGAAATGGATCTTACTATTGATCATGCTTCCTATGAAATCGGTCAAAAAGTCCTATGATTAGAAGAAATCTGGTCATCCAATCTGGCACCAAAGCCATGCAGTTGGTAGGTTGGTTTTCTTTTTGATTGCCTTCTTTTCGGTAACTGCTTCCATTTATCACACTAGTGATACAAAATATGCTTTGTTTACTAAAATCGCTACCACAAATGACATGATTCAGTGGCAGAGCTTACTAGAGGCCAGCCTGAGCCATCACCCCAAGCCCACGAGATTTGTTTAGATTATCCTAAAAAAGTGGCCCGTCGAATCACTAAAATCTAGCCCATGCATGGTGTTGGTTGCCCCAGCCCATTGCCCCGCCAAAGATATTGCACAAGCTCCGCCACTAGCATGATGCATCATTACTTGCGGAAATAATTTTGATAAATTGTAATTATGGATCATAACTAAATCCATCAATTAAATATGATCTTTTAAAACATATTTATTCATACATACCACATAAACATGTTTTTTAGCTAACCACAGAATCATCCCTATTAATGCATGGAAAAGTAATTTGTTAATGTGCCCAAAAATTGTACGCATGATAGTGCACACCTTTTTCTATTCTATGGCCACAATACAAGTGCATTAAGAAGCATCAATTTCCAATTGTTTTTAATTTACGAATGTGTGTCTTACATATTTTGTCCAAGGTCAGTATAGTCAAAATGGTGCAGCCTAGGTGTGTGTGGTCCGTTGAATTGGGACGTGAGTACACCAACATGTGTGGCTGGAGAGCCGCATGAGAGGAGATACGAAACAAAGGATGCACATCAATGCCCAAGCACCAGAAAAGAAAGAAATACAACCTCCCATCTAATGCCGTTGTCTAGCTAGCCGAGAGGAAGCGACAACGTGTAACCGCGTGTATCCTTCTTCCCCTGCCTTCACATTACCATTATGAAGCTATAGCGGAGCAGCAACAGTGCACCGCACGCCTTTCTCGAGTACATACATATACATCAACGCCTCTATGCCTCAATGTAATCCCTAGCTCCTAGCAACAGCAACATCGCCACCCCACCTCCTACTGGCCTGTTTAGCTCTCCCACTATACCGACAGGCTCCATGTCCTATAACCTTTGTCATTGATTGTCGTTGAACCCACCGCCGTGCACCCGCACCCCGACTGGTACGTCTCGGTCTTTATCGTTCTTCTACCGCTCAACATTCTAGCATTCCCATAGGAGGGATAGTGCAGACATCCACAAGGGCATGCCGGAGTAGATCACTAGGCACGCAATGGTATATGATGTTGCCAACTACCTGCGATTTTGGCTAGCATACACGGAGTGAGGGGAACATACTGATGACCCCAAGAAGCACAATATCCTCAACCAACACTTCCATCGCTCTATTGGATCCTACTATGAACGAGTGCCACAATTGGCGCCGCATGGTGAACCTGTCCAGCTAGCCGAAGATCACCGTGAACCTCCCTCACCTCCTAGGCCGCACCATATTGCCAACTTCGGTGGCATCCTCGTCCTCGTACACGAGAGTAGCCTATTCATTTGGATTTGGAACCTGATCAGCGGGTGTTCGAACAACTTCTGTTGCTCTCGTGGTGAGCCACCCCTCCATTGGACACCACGTCAAGGACTTCCCGTACCTATTTAAAGTGATAGGAGCCACGTTTGCAGGAGTCTCAATGTTGGTCGTTCATTTAGAGTGGGATAAAAAGCTCTTGGCACCAAGCTCCAAGATGGTCTGCGATGACTCGTTGCTCTGCTCGGCCTTCATGTTTCGTGGAAAGGTCTACTTTGCCGACTGATAGTGGGAAGGGCCCATGCATGTTTGTGGACGCCGAGGCTGCATTGCCGAAGCTGACGCTAACCACAAGATGTCCGCCAGTGGTGTTCAAGTTCGTGCACAACTTCTGCTCTGACCAACAACATGGATGACCAAAAGGAAGTGAGTATTAGATGGTGGAGTTCAACACATTCCAAATGGACATGGACGCCAGGGCACCGATCCTGATGAGGGGCATCGTTGGTGGTTACTACGGTGGGTTGCTTCTATCGTCCCAAGTTACCGTCAAACCCAACGCCAACTACTTCTAGTTCTATCATGATATCATTTCGGCATGTTTCTTGTGTGTGGTGTGTCTCATGAAACTGGAACGACTAGGCCGTTGACTGAAGCTAAATCTCAGGGCTGCTTCATTCATGATCTAGCATCTTATGTCCCTTGGGATGGGTGCAAAATTGACGTGGTTAATGTTTTTTTGAGGAATTAGACAATAGGAGAGGCTCCTACTATGTTTTCATATATATAAAGGGGGTGTTACATAGTTACATCTCATGTACAAGGGTTTCACACATCTACAGCCCCTAGGGGTGAGAGTGTGTGGCAGCAAGGTAAGAAAAGTACAAGTGTTAGTGCAAAGAGTGTACAAACGAGACAATGGAGGCACCAAGGGCCTCTTTAGTTCTATGCTGCAGCAAGCTAAAGTCTTCAATGAATCTACGAAGCCAGGTGCCAATGCTGGGGTTGATGCCTCTGAAGTGTTTATTGTTTCTTTCTTTCCATAGGCTCCAATCAGTGACCATCAATATATCAAAGAAAAATAGTGGCCCGTCCCAAGTTTGGTGCATCCCATGGAGGAGTTGAAGCCTGCATGAATACGAGGGCCACAAAATGCCAAGTTTGTTCCAGTAGGCTTGACTGAATGAGCATGAGAAAATCATGTGGTCAACTGTTTCCTCAAGTCGTGTCCCACAGAGCAGGCACGTGTGATCGTCACCAATGTCGAAGTGTCTGCATTTCAACATGTTTCGAGTCTTGAGGTGATCATGAATGAGAAGCCACCCGAAGACCTTGATTCTCATAATGTAGTGTGATTTCCACAAGTGCAAGAAACTAGGGTGTGTAGCCACCTCTCTGAAACAATATTTATAGTAGTCGGCTGCTCTGAATTCAGTTTTCCCCCAGGCGTAAGACCAAACATCATTCATGCAAGTGGAGGGTTGCATGTGCGTGGATATTTCCTGGAGATCACGCACCTCTTCCAACGCTTGGGGAGACATGGGGAGGTGAAAGGTTTTTGCAAGCGTTGTGTTGTCCAAGAAATCTTTAACGGATATGTCTTCATGGATGGAGAAGGAGAAGGCACGGGGATGAGTGGTCTCAAGCACATCATCATACTAGAGGTCTTTCCAGAATAGAGCCATCGATCCAGATACGACCCGAACATGCGAGACTCCCTTGAAGATGGGTGTGAGATTGAGGATATCACGCCACCAAAGGAGCCCATAGGGTCAGTTGCATGTGGGATTTTATCTGTATAGTAGTTGTCCCAAAGAAGGTTCACCCACAGAATGTCCAGCTTGTTATAGAATTTGTGTAAGAATTTCAAGAGGAGCGCTTCGTTTTGGAGCTTAATGTTGATGACCCCAAGACCACCATGTTTCTTGGGCTTGCGAACCATCTCCCACGTAGCCAAAGAGTTGCACTTCTCACCTTGATCTGTCTTTTTGGTCTAGAGACATCTTCTTCTGATCCTGTCTAGCATCTCGATCAATTTTGGAGGGGATCTCAGGGTACACATGGCGTATATGAGGAGGGACGTGACCGTGGCATTAAGCCAAGAGAGTTTGCCCCCATACGACATCATGGCAATCATCGAGGTGAGGCGTCGCTCGGCAGAGCAAACAAGTGGCATAAGATCAAGAACCGTTTGTTTAGACATGGTTAATGTTGATCAGTGGTGGCATTTGTTTTGATCATTTGCAACTGCAATAGTACCAATGAATGTTGATGTATGTTGTTAAAACAAAATTATGTTCATGCATGTGGTGTGTGGCATGTGTTGATCAAGTCAAAACTTTAATGGACCGAGAGTTGCTTGAAAATGCTCTAGTTTATTTCTACAAGATTAGTTACAAGTATGCTTGGGGTACAATATATTACTCCGTTATTAATTCATTGATATATACAAGATGGTGTGATGCTCTAATCATGTGTTTTTTTCATTATTTTTTGTTTTTTGAGACGAATGTGTATTTTCCATTCATACATTTTAGGAACCCATATGGACCAAAGAGGCCCATAGCTAGATTAACTAACCAAGTCTTAATTATATTTGTATAATAAGTGAGTATCTTATGGTTATATTTCAAAGATATGAGTTATAACATGGCTTCCTTTCGCCCAACCCTAATGCCGAAGACTCCATAAACTCATGTCATCAAAATGAGGAAGATGTAATTGACATCTATAAACGACGAGGGAAATTAATAATCCATACCATCTATTAGTTTTTCTCCAAATATAGGAGTAGAGGGTGGAGATTTGCGACCTCAATCATGTTTTAATTATTTTATTTATTCTCATAATATAACAAAAACAAGAGAGCACGGATGGCACGTGCCCCTAAAATTTCTAATCTTTTTGTCTACATTGTTTTAGTTTGAATATATTACAAACTTAACTCAAACAACTTAGATTTTCAAATCCTATATAGATCTATGCAAGGTTTCCCCTAACTAATATAAAGATTATAAGCCACTATGCATGAAAAGAATAAGCAGACATTGGGGTTGGGGTGCAGGTGATTTGTCCATCGCTCACGACATTGCTTCCCAATATGTCCTGGGAGGTGTTTTGAAATCTCCGCCCATTTATGCTTTCCATGCTCAGCCGCCAATCTCTTGAGAAGGCTGCGAACAAGACAATATTTTGATCAAGTAAATTAAACAGAACAACATACATACCGTGAGATCAAGCTGCTATTAAAACAAATCAGATTCCCCTCTTTCACATACTCGTCCTCTTGCTGCGACCACCCTCCTTTGGATGGTGCCATCGCTCGGTTGTTCTTGGCGGAAGGCTTCTGTTGCCAGACCTTGAGGATCTCCACCGGGATCGCAACATCACCATAACAAGCAATTGGGAGGGGGTCCTTCGGTAAGGCGATCATGGAGGGAGACTTGCCAAAACCGGAAATGAGCGACCCCATGTCATGGATACCGGTTGAAGCGGTGCCAGCTTGCTGGAAGTGCGAAAAACCAGGGTTGGAGCTCAGGAAGTACCCTTCAACCCTCCCTTCCGCCACAACCATCACGGTTGCCACGCCGCAAGCTCCTCGGTGAAAAGGATGTCCACCGACGACGCCATGGGCTCCGACGGAGGTTGTAAGCAAGTCAGGAACTATGAAGGGGATGGAATTTTGGAGGTATCACAGAGTCAAAAAGTCAAGCCGATGTCGAGATCTAGGATGCACATAATATAGAGGAGGAGGTGCCGCTTCATCATTCATATATTGCCGCACTTTCATCAGACGACACAAAACCTACCAAGATATAACATTTCAATTATACACATTTCATGAGTCGGTTCACGAGAATAACATTGGGCCCATCAATGTCTAGCAATTTCTCTATGGCCCATGTACACCAACACAACTAGTTGTCTCAGGAGGTTAGTTGTTGCGTTGTGGGTGCCAGCTAGCTATCGGTACACCTCACTAGAGCTGTCAGGGAGGCTTTGCTTGACACAAATTTCCAACTATTTGTGTGTTGTATGCACATCATTAAAAGGCTCTTGCCAGTGGGATCCCTATGGAAATGGATCTTACTACCGATCTTTGCTACCTATGCAATCGGTCGAAATCCCTACGATTAGAAGCAATCTGGTCATCCAATATGGCATGAAAGCCATGCGGCTGGTAGGTTGGTTTTCTTTTTGATTGCCTTCTTTTTGGTAACTGCTTCCGTTTATCACGCCAGCCATACGGAATATGCTTTGTTTCCTAAACTCGCTTCCACAAATGACGTGATGTAGTGATGGAGCTTACTAGAGGCCAAACTGAGCCATTAACCCCAAGCCCACGAGATTTGTTCAGATTATCCTAAAAAAGTGGCCCGTCAAATCACTGAAATCCAGCCCATGCATGGTGTTGGTCGCCCGAGCCAATTGCCCCCCAAAGATGTTGCACAAGCTCTGCCACTAGCATGATGCATCATTTCTTGTGGAAATAATGTTTAGAAATTGTAATTATGGATCTTAACTAAATCCATCAATTAAATATGATCTTTTAAAACGTATTTCTTCATATATATACCACATAAACATGTTTTTAAGCCGACCACTGAATCATCCCTATTAATGCATGGAAAAGTACCTTTTTGAATGTGCCAAAAAATTGTTCGCATGATAGTGCACACCTTTTTCTATTCTATGGCCACAATAGAAGTGTGTTAAGAAGCATCATTTTCCACTAATTTTTAATTTACAAATGTGTATCTTACATATTTTGTCCAAGGTCAGTATAGTCAAAATGGTGCAGCTTAGGTGTGTGTGTGGTCAATTGAATTGGGACGTGAATACACCAACATGTGTGGTCAGAGAGCCGCATGAGAGGAGATAGTAAACAAAGGATGCACATCAATGTACAGGCACCAGAAAAGAAATAAATACAACCTCTAGTCTGATGCCATCGTCCAGCAAGCCGAGAGGGAGCGACAACGTATAACTGCGTGTATCCTTCTTCCCCTGCCCTCACATTACCATTCTGCAGCTATCCCGGAGTGAGCAACCATGCACCGCGCGCCTGTCTAGAGAGTACATACATATACATCACCCCCTCTATGCCTCGATGCAATCCCTAGCTCCTAGTAATAGCAACATCGCCACCCTACCTCCTACTTGCCTGATTAGCTCTCCTACTATACCAATAGGCTCCATGTCCTATGACCAATGTCATCGACTTTTGTTGATCCCACCGCTGTGCACCTGCACCCCCGACTGGCACGTCTCGGTCTTTAGCGTTCTTCTCCCGCTCAACATTCTAGCATTGAAGGGATAGGGTAGGCATCCACAAGGGCATGCAAGAGGAGATCACTAGGCACACACTGGTATACAATGTCGCCAACTACCTGCGATTCTAGGCAGCATACATGGAGTGAAGGGAACGTATCGATGACCCCAAGAAGCACAACATCCTCAACCAGCGCTTCCATCACTCTGTTGGATCCTACTATGAATGAGTGCGCCACAATTGGCGCCGCATGGTGATCCTGTCCAGCCAACCGAAGATCACCGCAAACCTCCCTCACCTCCTATGCCACGCCATCGATCCAAGTCCGGTGGCATCCTCGTCCTTGTCCACATACACGAGAGTAGACTTTTCATTTAGATTTTGAACCCGATCAGCGGGTAGCACTTCAATGGTTTGAACTCCTTCCGTCGCTCCCGTGCTGAGCCGCCCCTGCATTGGACACCATGCCAAGGACATCTCATTCCTATTTAAAGTTACAAGAGCCACGTTCGCCAGAGTCTCAATGATGGTCCCTCATTTAGAGTGGGATAAGAAGCTCTTGGCACCAAGCTCCAAGATGGCCAGCGAAGAGTCGGTTCTGTGTTCAGCCTTCCTGTTTCGTGGAAAGGTCTACTTCACCGACCGACAGAGGGAAGGGCCCATAGTCAGGGATGCCGAGGCTGCATTGTCTAAGCTGGCGCTAACCACAAGATGTCTGCCGGTGGAGTTCAAGTTCGTGCACAATTTCTTGTTCTGACCATCAATGTTGATGACAATAAAGGAAGTGAGTATTAGACGGCGGAATTTGGCACATTCCACCTAGATATGGATGCCAGGGCATCGATCCTGATGAGGGATACCATTGGTGGTTACTGCGGCGGGTTGCTTCTGTAAGTTACTGTCAAACGCAATGCCAACTACTTCTAGTTCTATCACGATATCATTTCGACAGGTTTCTTGTGTGTGGTGTGTCTCGTGAAAGTGGAACGACCAGGCCATTGACAAAAGCTTAAGCATAGGGCTGCTTCATTGATGATCAGGCATCTTATTTGTCTTGGGATGGGTGCAAAATTGACGTGGTTAATGTTGATCAGTGGTGGCATTTGTTTTGATCATTTGCAACTGCAATAGTACCTACGAATGTTGATGTATGTTCTAAAAACAAAATTATGTTCATGAATGTGGTGTGTGGCATGTGTTGATCAAGTCTAAACTTTAATGGACCAAAATTCTCTAAAAATGCTCTAGTTAATTTCTAAATATGTTACACCGTTATTAGTTCGTTGATATATACAAGATGGTGTGATGCTCTAATCATGTGTTTTTCCTATTATTATTTTTTCTTCAAACAGATGTGTTTTTCCATTCATACATTTTAGCAACCCCTATGGACCAAAGAGGCCCATAAGCTAGATTAACTAACCAGGTCATATTTATATTTGTATATTAAGCGAGTATCTTATGGCTATATTTCAAATATATGATTTATAACATGGCTCCCTTTTGCCCACCCCTAATGCCGAAGACTTCAGAAACTCGTGTCGTCAAAATAAGGAAGTTGTAATTGACATCTATAAACGACGAGGGAAATTAATAATCCGTACCATCTATTAGTTTTTCTCCAAATATAGGAGTAGAGGCTGGAGATTTGCGACCTCAACCAGTTTTTAATTATTTTAATTTATGCTCATAATAAAACAAAAATGAGACAGCATGGATGGCACATGCCCCTAAAATTTATAACCTTTTAGTCTAAATTGTTTTACTTTGAACATATTAAAAGCTTGACTAAACAACTTTGATTTCCAAATCATATATAGATCCATGCAAGGTTTCCCCTAATAAAGATTATAAGCCGCTATGCATGAAAAGAATGAACCGACCTTGAGTTCGGGGAGAAGGTGATTTGTCCATCACTCACGACATTGCTTCCCAATCCGTCCTAGGAGGTGTTTTGAAATCTACGCCCATTTACGCTTTCCATGTTCAGCAGCAAATCTCTTGAGAAGTCTCCAAACAAGACAATACATTGATTAAGGAAATTAAACAGAACAATATACATATTGTGAGATCAAGCTGCTATTAAAACAAATCAGATTCAGCTCTTTCACATACTTGTCCTCTTGCTGCAACCACCTTCCTTTGGACGATGCCACCGCTCGGTTGTTCTTGGCGGAAGGCTTCTATTGCCATACCTCAGGGAACTCCACCGGTATTGCAGCAGTGCCATAACCAGCGGTCGATGGTGGCCCTCAGCAAGGTGAACATGGAGGGAGACTTGTCAATGCCGAACAAGCCACCCCATGTCATGGATTCCGGTCGAAGCGGTGCCAGCCTGCTAGAATTACCCTTCAACCCTACCTTCCGCCTCAGCCATCATGGTTGCCGCGCCACAAGCTCCTGGTTGAAAAGTATGTCCACCGATGATGCCATGGGCTCGGATGGAGGTTGGATGGAAATCAAGAACTATGAAAGGGAAGGAATTTTAGAGGAACCGAGTGAGAGATAGAGAAAGAGTATGACAGAGGAAAAAAGTCAAGTCGATGTCGAGATCCAGTATGCGCATAATATAAAGGAGGAGGGGCCGCTTCATTCATTCATCTATGGCCCCTCTTTCATCAGATGACACAAAACCTTCAAGATATAACATTACAACTACACACATTTCACGAATCGGTTCACGAGAAATGTGAAAATTGGCCCCATCACTATCCAACAGTTTCTATGTGGACCATGTACTCCAGCGCAACCAGTTGTCTTAGGAGGTTAGCTGTTGCGCAGTGTGTACAAACTAGCTATCGGTATACCTCACTGGAGTAAGAGCAATTCTGGGTGATGAATTTGTTACAGCTGTGAGGGAGGCATTACTCAACACAAATTTCCAACTCTTTGTGTGTTGTATGCACATAAAACGCTCTTGCCAGCGGGATCCCTATGGAAATGGATCTTACTACTGATCTTTACTCCCTATCAAATCGGCCGAAAGCCCTTTGATTAGAAGCTATCTGGTCATCCAAACTGGCATGAAAGCCATCCAGCTAGTAGGTTGGTTTTCTTTTTTATCGCTTCTTTTCGGTGACTGCCTCCGTTTATCATGCCAACCATATGGAATATGCTTTGTTTTCCAAAGTCGTCTCCACAAATGACGTGTTGCATGCGGAGCTTAGTGCAAGCCAACCTGAGGCATCACCCCCAAGTCCATGAGATTTTTCAGATTATGCTAAAAAAATGGCCCGCCGAATAACTAAAATCCAGCCCATGCATGGTGTTGGTTGCCCCAGCCCATTTCCCTGCCAAATATGTTGCACAAGCTCCGCCACTAGCATGATGCATCATTTCTTGTGGAAATAATTTTGATAAATTTTAATTATGGATCATAACAAAATCCATCAATTAAATATGATCTTTTAAAAAGTATTTCTTTGTATATAGTACATAAACATGTTTTTAAGCTTACCACGAAATAATTCCTATTAATGCATGGAAAAGTAACTTTTTAAATGTGCCCAAAATTTGTTTGCATGATTGTCCACACCTTTTTCTATTTTATAGCTACAATAGAAGTGTGTTAATAAGCATTATTTTCCATCATTTTCCACTTGTTTTTAATTTACAAATGTGTATCTTACATCTTTTGTCCAAGGTCACTATAGTCCAAATGGCGCAGCCCACGTGTGCGTGGTGTGCATGGTCCGTTGAATCGTGGATGTGAGTACACAAACATGGCTCCCTTTGCCCACCCCTAATGCCAAAGACTCCAGAAACTCATGTCGCCAAAATAAGGATGTTGTAATTGATATCTATAAATGACGAGGGAAATTAATAATCCATACCATCTATTAGTTCTTCTCAAAATATAAGAGTAGAGGCTGGAGATTTGCGACCTCAATCAGGTTTAATTATTTTATTTTATGCTCATAATATAACAAAAACAAGAGAGCACGAATGGCACGGTTTTATGCTCATAATATTTTATGCTCAATCAGGTTTCTAATCTTTTAGTATAAACTGTTTTAGTTTGAATATATTAAAAACTTAACTAGAACAACCTAGATTTTCTAATCTTGTATATATCCATGCAAGGTTTCACCAAAAATAAAGATTATAAGCCTCCACGCATGAAAAGAATAAGCAGACCTTGAGGTCGGGGTGCAGGTGATTTGTCCATCGCTCACGGCATTTCTTCCCAATCTGTCCTGGGAGGTGTTTTAAAATGTTAGCCCATTTATGCTTTCCATGCTCAGCCAAAAATCTCTTGAGAAGTCTGCAAACAAGACAATACATTGATCAAGAAAATTAAAGAGAACAACATACATACCATGGGATCAAGCTGCTATTAAAAAAACTAGATTCGCTCTTCCACATACTCGTGCTCTTGCTACAACCAACCTCCTTTGGACGGTGCCACTGCTCGGTTGTTCTTGATGGAAGGCTTCTGTTGCCCGACCTCGAGGATCTCCACCGGGATGGCAGCAGCGCCATAACCAGTGATCGTTAGGGGGCCCTCCGGCAAGGCGATCATGGAGGGAGACTTGCCAAAGCCGGAAAGATGGACCCTATGTCATGGATTCCGGTCAAAGCGGTGCCAGCTTGCTGGAAGTGCGAAAAACCATGGCTAGAGCTCGGGAAGTACCCTTCAACCCTCCCTTCTGCCTCAACCATCATTATTGCCGCACCGCAAGCTCCTATTTGAAAAGCATGTCCACCGACGACGCCATGGACTCGGACGGAGGTTCGAAGCAAGTTAGGAACTGTGAAGGGAATATAATTTTTGAGGTACCGAGCTTGAGATAGAGGAAGAGTATCAAAAAGGGAAAAAGTGAAGTCGATGTTGAGATCCAAGATGCACATAATATAGAGGAGGAGGTGCCGCTTCATTCGTTCATCTATGGCCCCACTTGTATCAGACGACACGAAACCTTCCAAGATATAACGTTCCAATTACATGTTTCACGAATCATTTCATGAGAAAGGTGAACATTGGCCCATCACTGTCCAGCAATTTTTTTGTGGCCCATGTACACCAGCGCAACCAGTTTTCTCAGGAGGTTAGCCGTTGAGCTATGGGTCCCAGCTAGCTTTCTGTACACCTCAATAGAGTGACAGAAAGTCTGGGTGATGAACTTTTACAGCTGTCTAGGAGGCTTAGCTCGACACAAACTTCCAACTTTATGTGTGTTGTAAACACATAAAAGGCTCTTGCAAGAGGGATCCCTATGGAAATGGATCTTACTACCGATCTTTGCTTCCTATGAAATCGGTCGAAAGCCATACGATTAGAAGCAATCTGGTCATCCAATCTCGCACGGAAGCCATGCGAGTGGTAGGTAGGTTTCCTTTTTGGTCGCCTTCTTTTCGGTAACTGCTTCCATTTATCACCCCAGCCATACGGAATATGCTTTGTTTCCTAAACTTGCTTCCACAAATGACGTGATGTAGTGGCGGAGCTTAGTGGAGGCCAACCCGAGACATCACGGATAAGCCCACGAGATTTGTTCAGATTATCCTAAAAAAGTGGCCCATCGAATCACTGAAATCCAGCCCATGCATGGTGTTGGTTGCCCCAGCCAATTGCCCCCCGCCCCCCCAAAGTTGTTGCACAAGCTCCACCACTAACATGATGCATCATTTCTTGTGGAAATAATTTTGATAAATTGTAATTATGGATCATAATTATATCCATCCATTAAATATGATCTTTTAAAACGTATTTCTTCAATAATACCATATAAACATGTTTTTAAGCCGACCACAGAATCATCCCTATTAATGCATGGAAAAGTAACTTTTTTAATGGGCCCCAAAATTGTTCACATGATAGGGCACACCTTTTTCTATTCTATGGCCACAATAGAAGTTTGTTAAGAAGCATCATTTTCCACTAGTTTTTAATTTACGAATGTGTATCTTACAGATTTTGTCCAAGGTCAGTATAGTCAAAATGGTGCAGCCCAGGTGTGTGTGGTCCGTTGAATTTGGACGTGAGTACACTAACATGTGTGGTCAGAGAGACGCATGAGAGGAGATAGGAAAAAAATGATGCACATTAATGTCTAAGCACCATAAAAGAAAGAAATTCAACCTCCCGTCTGATGCCGTCGTCTAGCATGCCGAGAGGGAGTGACAACGTGTAACCATGTGTATCCTTCTTCCCCTGCCCTCCACATTACCATTCTAAAGCTATCCCGGAGTGAGCAACAATGCACCACCCGCCTGTCTAGCGAATACATACATATACATCAACCCCTCTATGCCCCAATGCAATCCCTAGCTCCTAGCAACAACAGCATTGCCACCCTACCTCATCCTGGCCTATTTAGATTTCCCACTATACTGATAGGCTCCATGTCCTATAACCTTTTTCATTGACTGTCGTTGAGCCCACCGGCGTGAACCCGCACCTCCGACTAGTAAGTCTCGGTCTTTATCGTTCTTCTCCTGCTCAACATGCACTACAAAAAAATACACTTCCGTGATGATACGTGTTTGTCACAGTAGGTCGCGTTTTTTGTCATGCATGGACATCCATGACAAATTTATGAAAGAATCAAGATAGTCATACCTGTGCTGTCGTAGAAGTGTTCGATGACATTACCAAAATTATCATCACGGAAGTGTCCACTTCCATGATGATAAATCGCGCGTCACAGAACTGCTTTCGTCAATGGTGACCGACAAGTGGCATCCACCGTAACGGAACGCCGTTAAGCTATCGGGTCGGGTTTTGAATCCGATAACCCGTTAACAGCCCCGACCAATGGGGATTTTCCACGTGTAAAATCATTATTGGCTGGAGGAAACACGTGTCGGCTCACCGTTGGGACAGATGTCAACCACTCATTGGACAGAAGGCGCCTATGATACGTCGACACGTGGCACGGCCCAACAGAGGCCCATTCTTGTGAAAAGGCCGGCCCGTTTGACTTGGTAAAAAGGTGGCGGCCCGGCCCATGGAAAGCCTGTTAACGGCCTGTTCGCATATAGCCCATTTACAGCCCGCTAACCCAAGGCCCGTTACGCACTATCCGAATTAGGCCCAGTAGCATCATCTGGGCCATCCAATATGATTCCAGCCCGTTTTCACTTCTGGCCCATGTATGGCCCATGACGTCTTTCGGCCCATATGAGGCCCTATGTAACTCTTGGCCTATTAACAGCCCGTGGTGAAACTGGCCCGCAATGAACAGTGTATCACTTTACACCCACTAACGGCCCGTGGTGAAACTGGCCCGTAATGAACAGTATATCACTTTATACCCATTAAGGGCCCGTTATTCAGTTGGTCCGTTTCCAGCAAATGTTATCTTTCGGCCTTCTTAGAGCCCATTTATTCTTGGGCTCATTTTCAGCATCCGTTTACTTACGGCCCGTTACTGTCATTTTCTGCTTGTGGGCCTAATTCAGCCCGTGGTTACATCGTCCCGTTTGTGGTCCATTAATACGTTGGGCCATTTTCATAGCGTCATCAAATACGGCCTATTAACGATGGGCCATTATGGTCATATGTCCCGTATAAGGCCCATTGATGATACGGCCCGTAGAAGGCCCATTGTTTCTACGGCTCGTAGAAGGCCCATTGTTTCTATGGCCCATAGAAGGCCCATTGTTTCTACAGCCCGTAGAAGGCCAACTGTTTCTACGGCCCATAGAAGGCCCACTGTTTCGACGGCCCGTAGGAGGCCCAGTGTCACTACAGTAAATATTAGCCCATGGTTATTGTGGCCT
The DNA here is from genome assembly GCA_963921465.1 of Triticum timopheevii. Lineage (NCBI taxonomy): Eukaryota > Viridiplantae > Streptophyta > Magnoliopsida > Poales > Poaceae > Triticum > Triticum timopheevii. The sequence goes on along the minus strand of OY997262.1, from coordinate 382,083,742 downwards.
AGTTTTAAAAAGAACTGCACTGACTACAAGCAAACAAATAAACAAGACAACAAGGAAATAAATAAGCAAGCAACTTATGCTAGGCTATCACGGCTGTTACACATATTACATCCACTGGGCATCAAAGTTTGCCACCAGTGCAAATATAGGGAACAAAGAAGCATATCATATACACTGGTTGTCAAAGTTGGCGACCAGCACAAATAAACGCCACAGCAAAACAAATCCATAACTGAAACCACTTCAGAAGATCTCAAGAAACAATATCCTGGGTACCCATAATGCTGGAAAGATGCTTAGCAAGCTAATTAACTTTCTCTTGTTTGGCGCTTAAATCCTCCAGCGCTTGCTGTTGCACCAGAAAATATGCATCTGAATTCTGCAGGGACTTCCTCAGTCCTTCAGCTTCCTGTCGCAGCACATCTGATCGATGTCTTTCAACTTGAGGTTGAGACTCAAGAAGACGAACTGATTCAGGCAGCGAGTTCGAAGAGCTTGTGCCAGCAGTAGTGGCCAGTAACTCGAACACTACATCAAGACAGGACTTTTGGGTTCCCTGACTGTCGTCAAGATAGTTTTTATCAGCTTTCTTGGAGACCAACAGGGATGTCTCACTATCTTGAACCTTATCTGCATTACTTGCTTTACCATTGGATAACGCGGTACTATTCTCCAATATTTTGTCCGCATTCTAAAAGAGAAACAAGCAGACATATCACATGTTTACCATGTTGTATATGAAACTCATTTTGGTAAATGAGTTCAGTAGTAAAGTGGACAGGATAACAGCATGAAACAAACATATATCTATGTGCCATGGTCACTTTATGGTCTATATCATTCTAGTTTTTGTTGCCAAATCAAGATAGAGACACAGTTCAAATAATATTTATTCAAGACAAAGCAGAATAGACAGAATATAAGTGTGGGTAACTATAGAGCAATAACAACACTTGTAGTGTGCATGACATGAGAACATAACTGTTTGTTCAATTGAAACTGAAATCAACATAGAGCAGGTTATAACAGCAAACCAGTTAAAGAAATAGGTTTAAAACATACCTGTTACGCTATTGGAGTTTCAGTTCCATCCTTCAAATTTGAAAATAGTTGGTATGAGTAAATACAGTAATGCAAGAGCAAAGGAGTATGAACCATAGCTACAGAACCTGACCTGAGAACAAATCTTCTTCTCCTTTAAGCGTTGAGTTGGGATTCGGAGTGGTGGTCCTCGTGCTTTGGGCACTGCAGTTCCCTTACTAACCGCTTGTGTTTGGGTGCTATGTGGTGGAGACGGTGCTGTGTCAACTGGAAGTGGGTTACTATCTGCCGGGGTTGGGGTTAAAAGGGGTGTAGCCAGTTCTCTGTCCAACTGGGTAGGGGTACAATCTACGAGAGTTTGGGTTATGTGTGGTGGATCTGGTCCTTGGGCAAGTACAACCGTGGTTCTATCTGCATCAACTGGTAGCACTATCTTTTCTGAAGACCGTGTTGTTACTCCCTTAGATACTGCCATCACGCTCTCCAATTCAAATGGTTGATAAACAAGAAAAGTAATTGAAAGTATAGACATTGTATGATAGACAGGTGCAATGGATAGTGGGGAATAAAAGAGGGCATGAAATAATTCATATTTATGTTGTCTAACCAAACAAGATAGCATGACACAATTTCACATATATGATGACTAACTAAACAGGATAGCATGACACAATTTCACATTATGATGGCTAACTAAAAAAGATGGAAAGACATAGTTCAAAATATGAGACTATGTAAACAGGATGACATGACCTAACTATATATTGTGTTTATTAAATAGGTTGGCATGCCATAATTCACATACATTCATGGATAGAATGCCATAATTCTAAATATGATGACTGTAAACACTAAACAGGATGAGATGATATAACTATATGATGTCTTTATTAAATGGGTTCCCATGCCATAATTCAGATAGATGATGTGTATGTACTATGTAAACATGATGGCATGATATAATTCAAATATATGATTTATATAGTAAGCAAGTAAGCAAATGGCAATCTATATATGATGTAAAAGCTAAGCAATGCAAGACAACATGCATGACATGGGTAATATAACCCTGCCAAGTTTGAGCATAGACCTCAGGGGGGAAATAGAACTGGTCACCAGTCTCTGAATCCTCCTCTGAGGAGCTCTCTATAGCCAGCAAGATGTCTGCTTCAGCAGGTAGCATTGTCTGCTCTAAATACCTTGTTTTCACTCCAGATACTTCCATCACCGCTTCAAATGGCTGATGCACAGGAAGAGTAGTTGAATATACAAACATTGTCGACAAATGGAACACGTAATAATACAAAAAAATGATAGCATGATATAATTCACATACATGATGATTGGCTAAACAGCATGGCATTGCATAATTCACATATATAATGCCTTTGCAACAAGATAGCATTGTGTAATTCACATATATAATGTCTTGCAACAATATGTCAATGTATAATTCACATATATGGTAATTAGACACTGAACAGGTGGCATTCACACAAAGCATGTCTAAACTAATCAAATGGCATAGCAATGCGAGACACCATATGCACGATATGAGCAACATAACCCTGCCAAGTTAAAGCATACACCTCGGGGGGGGGGGGATAGGACTGGTCATCCGTCTCTGAATCCTCCTCTGAGGAGCTAGCCGTAACCAGCGAGATATGTGCTTCGTCAGATAGCATAGTTTGCTCAGAAGACCTTGTTTTCACTCCAGAATTTGCCATCACCGTGTCAAATGGCTGATGCACACGAAGAGCAGTTGAATGTACTAACATTGTTGACGAATGTAATATGTAACAAAAAAAAGATGGCCTGATATAATTTACATATAAGATGACTGGCTAAGCAATATGGCATTGCAAAATTCACATATATGATGCCTGGCTAAACAAGGTGGCGTTGCATAATTCACATAAACGATGAATAAACTAAACAGATGGCATTCGCACAAAGGATGTCTAAACTAAGCAGATGGCATATTTGATGTATAAAGTAAGCAATGCAAGACACCATATGCATGATATAACAAACATCAGCATGCCAAGTTAGAGTGAAGACCTCAGGGGGTAAATAGGAGTTATCTTCTCCTTCTGAATCCCCCTTAGAACAGATATCTTCCTCTCGATTACAATCCGAAATGCGTGGAGGGGGGGGCTGCCTTTGCGCCTACCATGGAGCGACGTCTGCATGAAATTATATTGCCACACAAGGCTCGTCTCTTTTGCTCTACATGTTCAGTTCCATTGTTTACAATAACTATCATGCATAGGAATAAAACATAGTGAGATTATGTAAGGAGTGCATGCAGAAATCCAGAGTGATGGTAGCAACCTGTGGATAGACCCAAAACCAATAATAGCAGGCAGATAATGGCTTCAGTTAATAAATACAGATAATGGCTTCTTTACTGTTTGTTTCCCACCCAACATGAAACTCATAGTAGACACCGGAGATTAACTAGATAGTAGATAGATACTATTGATAGCGGCCCCGATATGTATCCCACAACCATTTAAAAACTCAAGTTTGACCATTAGTTTGGAGCTGACTCAGGGTCTAATTGGTGAACAGGATGATAAAGTAGCATGTAATATTAAGCGATGCATAACGTAAGCAGACACGAAAAAGTGCGACCTCTCTTGCTAACCCGTGTAGTCCTCGAGGTCATCTTCTCGGTTGATGATGGTAATGCAGTTTTCATGGCTGCCAGCGGCAGGGAAGAAGATCTGAGGCGGCGAAAGACAGTCTGGAGGCCGGATCCCTACTCTGCTGGACACTTCTATCGTTGGAGCAGCTGAGCTGGGGTGGACGACGGCGCAGCAAGACCGGGACAAACCACACAAGGTTTTCTTTGACAACTATCTGTAAGAGAAGTAATTCTACAAGGGATCGTTTGAATTGGAGGATTCCAACAATGCAGGGATAGAAAATAGACAGGAATAGGATAGGAATGCACGTGCAAAACAGAGAATTTAAAAACACAGGCTTTCTGCCAATCTGGGTGTTTGATTCACAACAGTTGGAAGATCACAAGATGCAAAGAAGCATGGTGAGATTAAGTCAAACCACAAGAAAATGTACGGTTATAATGCTATTATGCTACTATCTCTTAGTCTTGTGCTTCATGAATATGAATTTGAAAAGGAGGACAAGTGAAAATTAAAATTCCTACGTTTTTTCTTTCAAGGAGACACTAAAGGAACAAATCCGTGTGCTCAGTGGACAATATATATAACATGTAGAGTAAAAAAGAGATGCAACAAGTGTACAACCTCTTTGGCGAAACCATGTCGATCTCAGCATGATTGGGTTGGCCGGTGAGGATGCTCCGGCTGACTTTGCTGTCGGAGGAGGGGAAGAAGATCTTAGGCGTCTAGAGATGGAGCCCGAGGTACTGCTCCGCTGTGATGGAGGGTTTCGTCGTTGGAGCAGCTCCGGTGAATTGTACAACGCCGAGGCTGAAGCAGGACAAGAGAGACAACGAACAACGTTAACCTGAGTGGAATTCTAATAGCATCTCCAATACATGATGTAAAATACATAACCACAAAGTGCTAGATGTAAAATACATCAGCCGCTCATCTCTGAACTTAACTGTTGAAACTGAACTTAATTGTCGAAACTGAACCTAACTGTCCAAACTGAATTTTGCTATCGAAACTGAATTTTGCTGTCGAAACTGAATGCACTAGCAAGGTGAGGCTACACGTCGGTCGACTGACTTTTTCATCTCTGGTCAGTCGATTTTGCAGCCGTTGGATACGAAATCAAGGGCCTGTGGTTCATCTTCAACCTCCACCCCCCTGATCCGCCAGCCACCACCGGCCAAACAGCAGCCCCCCGCCGCCCGCGGCCGGTGGTGCGCCGCCCCGCCCGCCCCGAAAACACTCCCCACCGCCAGTCCGCCGCCGCCCCGGCCATCCCTCTAGGCCCCCCCGTACCGAGCTTTTTCTCCGGTGATCCCCATGCCGCCGCCCCGCCAACGCCCCGCCACCACCGGCGACCACTGCCCCCATCCTGAACCCTAAGATAGATAGTGGGGTACCTCTTCGGCGAGCCCCCCTCCCCACTGCGGCTGGTTCTTTCTTCACCCCGGCGAGCCCACCCCTTGGAAATCAACTGACCCGAAAGTCGATTCAGTTGACTGAAGTGTAGCCAAATCGGAGCAGCATCGCAAGCAAGAGCAAGAGTGAGAGCACAAGCGCGAGCAAGAGCAATAGCAAGAGCAGACCAGGCAGGGGACCGAGAGCAAGAGCAGAGCAGCAGCGCGAGCGAGAGCTAAAGCAGCAGCAGCTCCTACTGATGTGGACGTCGCCGCCGAGGGAGCGATGCCATGGAGGAAGTGGCCGGCGACGCCACCGTGGATGGAGCCGCGCCGTGTCGGCTCGGGACCGAGCGCCGGCGGCACCATGAGATCGAATCAAGAAGAAAATGTGGCGATTAGTGTACAACCTCTTTGGTGGCGCCGATTAGGCCGCAGCTTCATCCGAGGAAACGGTGATGATGATGCTCTTCCGGTGGTGCAGGTGAAGACGGCGGTGTGGGAATGGAGGTGGCACGAAAGACGAGGGGAACGTTAGGGAAGCTCCTTGGAGGTGGAGGACGGGGTGGCTGAACCGGCGGGACGATGAGATCAACGACGGATCCTCATCCGATACGGTGGATTAGGGACGTCGAGGTGTTGCTGTGGACGATGTCGTCGAGGAAGAAGCTCCGGCTGGGTGGCGGATGGAGCAGGGTGTGGGGTTTCGTCGCGGGTTTTCGCGGCCTCGGTGTACGAATGGGTGGGCGGATGGGATGGCAGTGGGGAACCATGGCTTAGAGACGCGCTTGTCCGAAATGTGGGGTAAGTTACCAAAGTACCCCCCACCGATTTGAGGCGGTTCTTTTGGTTCAGGGGTACCACGGGCATTTCGCGTGTCGGGATTTCACAGGAGGTGGGAGTTTTCGTGCGCGTTGTAATTTCGGAATAGCAAGGCACGGGTTGAGATGGAGGGAGTTGTCGGAGCACAATGAGACAAAGATATATCTTAAATATTTCGGGCTAACAAGGCGCGGGTTGAAATTTCCGGACAAGCCTAACGTGTATTGTACCAAATCAATGTGCACTACAAATGTCATTCAAAACTTTGAATTCATGTTATGTTCAATTAAAATATTTCTCTACGTGTATAATGCATGCAACCTACTACTCAAATGAACGTTTTAGTGCATTCCAAACATATATACTACCGCTTCAATATGAACTAAATTTGAATAAGATCTACAGTAATGATTGTTGTGAAGTCAAAGCATTTGAATTCATTTCTCTGTTTTAATAAGATCTACAATCATCATTATTGTCAAGTTAAACCATCGTTTGTGTATTATCTTCACAGCACACCACATGATCAGTATCGAGTTACATATGAACTATGTGTATTATATGAACTCGAACTAGTGTTTTTGAATCCACTTTATTTTGATTTCAAATCACATTACATTTCTAGCTCTAGCTAGATCTTCATAATCTAAACCATGTCTCATATGTATAATGTGTTTATCACATTATGTATGGTGCCCCGCCCCCTACGCCTACAAGTATTTAGATGTGAGTTGCAAACACCACACATTACCACAAATTCAAATAAAATGTGAGAATGTTCGATATATAGTATTGTTTAGATTGCTCGATATTTAGTTGTAAGCTGCAAACACCGCACATTATCACAAATTCAAATAAAATGTGAGATTTTTTGATGTATAGTATGGTTTAGATTGTTTGGCATTTAGCTGTGAGTTGCAAACGCCATGCATTATCACATTATGGTAAAACATGTGCACAACACGTGTATCACCGCTATATTCATGCATGCAATGTTTAAAACACTATGATCTCCTATTCAAATATATGAATCCGCTTTCTTATCAAATTATGATCTTTGTTAGTCTCTTACACCAACACAGTCCTCTAACCTTTGTAGCTACCACTAACTTTCTCTCGTGCATGCACACGCCCTCCTCGCCCTCCCAATCCCTCGGCATTCTATCCACCGCACACATTCATTTTTTCCTTTAGGTCATTCTCCCAGAGTCTCCACAACTCCTTTCGGACACACACCGATCGATAAACCTCTCCAGCGATGCCTGCCTACAGCATACACACACAGCTTCAATCTCCTCCTTTATGTGTCCTTGCCTCGTGTCTCTCATATGGTCAAACACACGTGTAAACTCTCACCCCTCTTTTAATCGATCTCACAACCGCACACTCCTCCCCTATCCAGCTAGTAGTTGGGCCTCTCGCACCACCTCCTAGCTCCATTCTCTCTGTCTATCCGTCTCGCTGGGCCTTATTTGCCTCTAACAAATGGACGTACACCGGCCGATCTCTCGCTATACATATAGCTAGCTAGGTCCTTATAACTCGTTTTTACCCACACATCGATCGATCTACCTCATTAGTTGTGTCTCTCCCTTCCTCCGACAAACAACAATTGATCTACCGATCTAGTTAGGTTTGCTTACCAAACACATGGTTCCCCTTCATCATCCATGGATGCGTCCCGACAGATCTATCACGCATAGGCACACACAGAAACACATCCCCACTCTTATTGATAACATTGCAGTTCCACCCTCAGTTTGTCTAGTAGGCCTCTCCCAACATCTCCGAGAAGCAACTCCATCACCCATCCAGCACTCTACCCCTCTCCCTCCCTCTCCCTCCCTCTCTCTCTCCTCTCTCTTTCTCTGTCCCATCATATATCCCGTCCTTCAGTTATGTATGGATGTCGACCGATCTCCCTCATGACATAACTGGGTTTCTCCTTCTCAACACATATACGACTCGTTCTACCTCTATAGTTAGGCCTCTGCCTACCCCTCCCCCCACCCGCTCCCCCCACACACCGATACATCAAGTGCTCTAGTCATGTCTCCCTGCCACACACAAACTTGACATGTGCCCTCTAACGTTCCGGTAGGCCAGTCGCCCTATATCTTTGACTTGCACACACACACACACACACACGCAATTTCGATGGCTCTCTTCATCGATCTCGCACCCACCCGTACTTGATCCTCTCTTCGACTCTATCGATAGCTGTGACCCCTCCCTCTCTTCTCGTGGATTGCCTGACCCTCTATGTATGATATGGATAGGCCTCCATTTCACACACATTGCATGCAAAATTTTGTTTGAGATGTTATCGACACATATTCCCACAAATAATTCACGAAATCAAGCCCCCACCCCACCCCCACCCCCACCACAAAACAAAAAACACTCAGGAACACGGTTTGTATCTCTCACACACACCCACATAGGTGGGGGACGTGCACGAAGAGAAGAGGTGCATGCACGGCGCACGTACTCCCATCTCTTTCCCAACCACACCCACGCGGGTACACGATGGAGCTCATTTCTGTACGAAAAAGGCAGCCCACGTGGTAATTTGGCACGTGTACTAGTTGTCGACTTGGTGGAGGGAGGATCGTCTACCACGGGTGAACAAACAAATTGCGACTTGACGCGTTATGTTAAATTAAAAAAAGAGGCAAACCATGTGGGGCCTACCTTAGAGGCAAGGCTCTATACACTGGAGTACTTTTGATGTGTCCCGTCAACTCGCAGAACGAGGAGAAGCTTGCTTAGTACGCCGTCTCCCCCGCCCACGGGCGCGGTGGCTCGCAGGATGAGGTGAAGCTTGCTCCTCCCTCGCCCATGCGCGCGGTGGCTCACAGGACAAGGAGAAAAATTTACTACTCCCTCCGTTTACTCCTCGTCCCTACTACCTTGGTTATAGAGATTATATCATATTGTTTGGAATATATATGTCCTTAGTAGATTTCAATATGAACTACTAGTACATTCTCCAAACACTGATGTATATAGACGTATTTTAGAGTGTACATTCACTCATTTTGCTCCGTATGTAGTAGCACTCTCCCTCGCCCCTCGACCCTCGCCCACGTGGTGGACATGCAGCAATTCATTCGGTCTCATATAGCCAGAATGATATATACTGCACTACTATTATTGCTCGATTTCCCGAAGAGGCGAAGATCCAATCGCAAGGTTAATATTTTGGAGATGCCAAGCGCAAGGTTATAGGATAACGAGTAGTAGGTGCCGCGTCATTTATAAATAATTTTTTTCTTCAATGGCACGTACACAACATGATAGGTTCATATGGAGAGAAAAGGAAACCGCTCCACTATATACATAGTCAGGACGGGCCAGCCTACACGGTTGCTTGCTGGGGTTGCTCTCTTCGCACTCTCTCGCACAAAACGACTGTGGCCGCATCTCTAACATCCCGGCGGATCATGTCCGCTTGGGGAAGGCGTGGATGCTTAGTGTAGATGCGGTGTCTGTTGCCGACGGCGAAAACCCACTGTCGGCACGTCCCGATCAGGGGTCCCCGCCGTTCTCTCTCACAAAGCCGGTGAGGTTGCCTTCGTCCCTTGCTCACTGCCGCGACGTGGGCAGTTGCCGCCTCCCACCGCCCTCCTCAAGGCCGAGCTACGTCCCTCAGGTACAACTCCCTTTACAGTCGGCTTGCACCACTGCTCCAGCTGCCCACATCACTCCCTGTGGATATTTCTCTACTTCTTTGCCCCGCACATACCTGATACCTCTACTGGCTTCTACGTACTGTATTTGTGATGAGTTTATGTCTCATCAACTAGTCCTAGTAATCTTATTCTAATCACGCTTCTTCAATTTCTTTGCCACAGGGATGCTCATCTCGATTTTGGTGAAACTGCACAAAATGATCCGATGGTCAAAAGGTTGCAAACTTCATTTATTAGGAAGCTCGAACGTTGCCAGCAAATTGAAGCTTGGTCAGGGTTCACGGTTCAATGGCTAGGGACTGCATGGATCATTTTTTTCTTTAGCTGCCTCTGTTCCAAAATAAGTGTCAACTTTAGTAGTAGTACAACTTTGTACTAAAGTTTGCACAAAGTTGAGACACTTATTTTGGAACGGAGGGAGTATATATTTGCTATGATCTGTCAATCATTGAGATGCAATAGCATGCATGTTAGTCTCATTTGTATTTGATGAAATGTTGCAACGGGCAACCTTGGACGCAAGATACATGTAACAGGACCTGGAAGCTTCATAGCATTGTACAAATTTAGGGCCTGTTTGGTTCCAATAAGTCACCTGACTTATAAGTCAGGTGACTTAAAACCAGTAACTTATATGTCACGTCTGTTTGGTTGTCACCTGACTTATAAGTCACCTGACACACCTTCCCACACTTTCCCACAACAATCAACATCATGCAGGTGGTGGGACCCACACAAAAGGGGGTGACTTATAAGTTTTAAGTTGGGGTGGAGCAACTTATGACTTATAAGTTGGGGTGACTTATAAGTCGGGTCTGTTTGGCAAAATAAGTCACTTTTTTCACTTTTCGACTTATAAGTTGGTGACTTATTTGGAACTAAACAGGCCCTTATCTCGCTGATAAATTACAATACGTACTAGTACTATACTAGTACTTCCTCCGTTCCTAAATATATGTCTTTGTAGAGATTTCACCATTAACCACATGCGGATGTATATAGATGCATTTTAAGTGTAGATTCATTCATTTTGTTTCGCATGTAGTTCACCTAGTGGAATCTCTACAAGGACTTATGTACTAGTAATAGCTAGCCCCCACTACTAGGAATTCTCTATCCTCTCCTTGAGCCACATCATCAAAATTGACGTAGCCGTTAGATGAAGTAAATCAGTCATAATAGCCGTCTGATCTAGACATTGAGAGGCTCAGCACTAAGCCACATGCAAGCATGCAGAAATACCATGGCACATGCATGTGAGTGGGTTTTAAATCACATCAACATGTCTGCATGCAAGCATGCACCGGTAGCATGCATGTAAGTGAGCTTTTAAGTCCCATTAACATGTCAAAAAGAAAAATATAATCCCATTATGCAGTAGGAGTTGGCTGATCTTTTTTCCTTATGTGGGATGATCTAAATGATGATGGGAGTTTATTTAGTTTGGCTACCACATTTGTCATGTGGTTATAGATTTTTTTTGGTTCTATGAAATCGATAATTTTGCGCAGAGAGATATACCGCTGTTCCACGGCAACGAGCGGGGACTCATCTAGTAATATTTAGGAACGGAGGGAGTACTATGTAAAGAGTTAGGTGGCGCACGGTGATAGTGTGAGGTGGGCCATGTAATCACCGAGCCTGCATGTTTTCACTGCCCTTGCACTCCTTCGCTGTAAGAATGGAGAAAATTGTAATCTACTACCTCCTTTCGCCAAAAGCGTGGGACATCCAACAGTCCTACCACCTCAGTAATAAAGACCAATGAGCCGTCAAATCACATAGACCAAGCAGTAAGTTGGACGGACGAAGCAACCATCACTCTTGCGCCGGTGAGAGGTCACGTCCGCTCTGCCCGGGCATGAATGCGGCATCGATTCTTTGGAGCGGCGCTGACCGTTTCGGGCGGGAAGCGCGCGCGGGCGGTGGAGGGGCTTTGGGTGGGCAGGCTGGTCAGGAGCGGGCGTGGCAGCTGTCCGCATGTCCCTACCGGACACGCCAGGAAACGAGAGGATGCACCGACTCTCGCGGCTAAAATTGTACACTACACACCATATCTCTGTAGGAGTAGGTCGATCTGTCGCACTCTCTAACACACACATGCTGTTAAACACACACACGCACACGCACACACTTTGGTCCCGTTGCGCCTTCTAACGTGACTTATTACACCTAGACAGAGGGAGTAGTAAGTATACGAAATATGGTGGCACACTGACTTAAGTTGAATACAAGTGCCCAAAATTTGTGTGCATGTTATAATAAGGATTCACTTAAAATAGTACGTGAGCGAACAGAGGGATCAATTGGACAGTGTTCCCGAGCAGTAGCGAGATGTGTGAGGTAGCAAGATACACCGCTGGCGCTTTTAATTTTTCTTACTAATTTGTTTGTTTCACCCTCTGACTGGTGGGACCCAACGTACTACATGGAGAGAGGTAAGGTGACTAAGGCTGCATTATTTCTGCACCACTGTGGATAGTCTTACCACCAAAGCCACATGACACGATTATGATTGAAATCCTAATGACTCCCCCCACACACAAAAAAAACACGGCATGCCTATCACACGAATGCAGGAATGTATAAAAGGTTATTTTCCTCTCGTTGAACATAACGGGAGGGTTGTGTAGCTGGTTAGCCTGTTCGCTCATCAAACTTGAGGTCTCGGGTTCGATAACTACACTTGAGCATAATTTTTGCCAGGAGGATTCTTTGACTGGTCAAAGTGTTTTCTAGGGCACGCTTCACACTCTCTCTCCAGTATTTATATACACGCTGGAGCCGCAATGCTTGTAGTTGCTCTCTTCACACTCTCTCGCCCTCTCCAGATCTAAACAAGACTTCGTTGGCCTCTCTCTCCCCTCACTGATGCTCAAAGAGCCGGCAGGATCCATTCGCCAGGAAGGGAAGGAGGCTTAACACTATCGCCGTCGGCGAGGGAGGGAATCCACGACGGGCGCTGCTGTTCACTTCCCAACCACCGGCAGCGCGGGAGGGCCTCCGACCCTTCTTCTTCGCTGCCGTCCCGTTGCCCACCGAACCACGCCCCAAGAACCTTAAGGTATATTTTACTTACTCCACATGAATTGCTCTAGCTGCATGTATACCATGAATCTAGGACGTGGTTCAAAGAGGAAAGGAGTGGGGGAAAGTAGTGGGAAAATTTGTATATAGCATGAATCTAGGACGTGGTTCAAAGAGGAAATGAAGGGGGAAAGTTGTATAGCATGAACCTAGGACGTGGTTCAAAGAGGAAAGGAATGGGGGAAAGTAGTGGGGAAAGTTGTATCGCATAAATCTAGGACGTGGTTCAAAGAGGAAAGGAAGGGGCAAAAGTACTAGTTCAAAAAGGAAAGGAAGGGACTAGATTTGAGCAGGACTAGATTTGCTGCGCTCACATAAGGAAAGGTGTCTAAAGATAACAAAACTGGGACCAACACAAATATGCTCCTTGGTTGTTTGTTCTTTGTTGCAACAGAATGTGCATGACCACAGTACATCGGTAGATGCACATGGTGCTGGTGCGTCCACTGTCCCGTGCAACTCATTAGCTGTTGTTAAACTATGGCCTTGTTTGGTTAAAAACTCCCTAGTCCCTACCTGCTTGGTTCCAGGGACTAAACATGGACTAGAGGTTATTAAATGACATGATAAAAGACCATGTTACCCCTAGTAATGAACTAATAGAAACAAGGTGCGATGCGTGGTAGGGGCAACTGTTGGAAAAAGTCCCAAAAAGACTCCCTCGGGGTCTTCTTTCTTTTGTCCCAAATGCCCACTTTTAGTCCCGAAAAGTCCCTCTTGTTTGGTTTAGATGTGACTGACACGGAGTTTTTTTAGTCCCTACACTAAAATGTCCCTGTAAACAAACACCCTCTAATAATGCCACTGGAAAATTGATGCAATGCCACAGTTAAAAGCAAATTACATGTTTAACGAATTTTATTGTTAATATAATCTCTATGTTAATATTAATCAATGCCACCATTTGTGAAATGCTACTGTCTTTCTTTCTTTCCCATTTGGATAAGGTAGATGCCTCTTTTTGTTGGCTTCTGTGTCATCCACCGTTATTGACCACTAATTGTTTCCTTTGCACCTCTGTGTAAATAGGGTTATCTACTTCACCTTGTTGCCATTGTGACCTTTTGTTGCACTGCACAAAACACTTTTGTTTTAAGAGTGTTTTGTGCAGTTCAACCAAAATGTCACATCGACAATGTTGCTTGATTGCTTGATCTTAGTGGAACTGCACTCGAGGAGATCTTACTTCCTATCCGTTAAGGCGAATTTGGTTCAGATCTTCTTCTTGTGAGTTGTTTGAATTCCGCATCATGAGAGGTCAGTACTAGCCTTCTTTCACATGATTCTGCAGTGTGCTTTCATATGTTGTGCTACTTGTATGATAATGTTGCTTGATTGTAGTGAAATGCACAAATGGAGACAAGACTTCCAATCTGTATGTGCACCGTAATAACCCATTGAGGTAAGATAAGGATATTTCACAACTGCTAGTCTGTATTTTGCCACTTTCATCAGAAAATTAAGTTTAGTACTATACTTGTGCTCCCTAATTGACATGCCAAATCTTACATTGAAGGCAAAGATTGTCTGTTATTGAACCAAGTGATGACGGGGAAGAACAAGCGGAAGAAAAAAAAATCAACTCCCGGTGCTGTAATGAAGCACTGGAACTGTGATGACACAAGTAATGATATAGTTTTGCATCTTAATTTATTGCTATGGCTGGAACGAGCAATTGTTTTGCCACTAATTTGATGCCATACGTAATTATCTCTACTTGTGCAAACAGGGATCTTGTTTGAAGATACCATATATTTTAGTGGAACTGCACAAGAAGATGTTGGAAACATTAAACTAATCGAGGAGTATATAGTAAGCATGGCCACCCCCGTAGATAGCAACAGATGGTTCCCGAGAAGTGCTTCATCTGTATGCTCTACACAATCAGCCTCCTGACAAAGGTTGGTACTCGCCCACTAATTTCATCCATATGATTGAGCTTTGTCATCTCTATTGGTGTTCTGCTACTGTTTAGATACTGTCATGAAAAAATGGTATTGTCCTTGGGAAGTGCTTCATCTGTGCTGTTTTAAATATTTCCTGTCCTTTTTTTTTCGAGCAAACATGGATGCTAACATTTAGTAGTCCTCTTGTCTTTGCACAACAAGATCATCTTCCTTTGAAGAAGAATATGGAGTACCTGAAGTGACTAGTTCCGATTATGCCAGGATGAAGAAGCACTGTCTATCTTCTCATCAGAAGGAGCAGTTGAACGATGGTTACATTACTCCCCACAAGACCAAACTAACTTCAGCTCAGAAGGACTGACAAATCACCATTTTTTTGCTGTGATGCGCGAGTACAATGTTGTTCTAGGATTCTTTCTGGTGAGTTCCATTTTTCTAAAAGTGTGCTCTACATGGACCATGTATGTGCTTGTTGAAACTGTCAATTCATAGTACAGTTTGCTTTATACTAATCACTTTTCTGTATTTGTGCAAACAGGGGTGCTCAGCTATATTTCAACGGGAACTACACAAAATGTTCATGAATACATCGAATCATTCATTTCCACCACAAGAAAGGAGGTGCCCATAAGTTCAAGGCGTTGCAACATATAAGGGCGAAATCATACAAGCTACGCGCGAATTTGGTTGATTTTGGTGGAACTGCACAAAAAGAACAGCTAGTTTATTTAGCACGAGTTGCCATGTCAATGTCCGAACTGATGGCAAACCCTGCCCATTCCACAATCGTAGGCATTTGATATTTTGGAATGGGACAACCTTGTCAAATTTTGCTCATTGATTTTAGCAAGATATGTGTTTGATATTTTTGAATGGGACGCCCTTTACTGTTAGCAGTGGCATGTGAAGTAAATATTACCTCTGTTAGCAATGGCATTTGATATTTTTTCTTTATTCTTTAGTTGTGAAGTAAATATTACCTCTGACATGTGAGTCGCTGAGATGCATAATCATCGATTGTTTTGAATGTTCTCTATGAATTGCCAGGCCTGTGTGTTTGATTGCAATGTACAGAAACGCTAAAAAGCTGCTCAAACTTTTTGTGCTCCTTCTGTTCCTTTTTACTTCGCACACTGTGAAAGTGCATAATTTTTTGTATAAGATTGGTCAAAGTAGAGATACTTTGACTGCAGACAAAACTTATATGCAGACTAGAAAGGAGCGGAGGGAGTACATGTGAAACTGCTGCAAACATGGTGATCACCCTGGGAATAATGCTAGTACGTATTGTTTTGCATGTTCATCCAATGCCAGTGATACAGGAATTCGAACTAATCGAAATAAATTCATTCATACACGGTCAGATTTCATATAAACATGCCGGATTTCATTACATTTCATACATTCTCCAACTAAAAAGGGGTGTTTGTGGCCGCATGCATCTCCCAGATGCAGAGGCCGGGGGTCATCCTCCTTTTTGAAAAAAAACTAAAAAGGGGTGCGCTAGAGGTATAATTAATTAACCGAAGCTACCCACCTGTGTCCCGCTGAGCCGAACAGAAGCTTCAGTGACTTAACTGCAGGTGCAGTTGCGTAACTGACATGTGGCCTGTTGGGCCCACGTGTCAGTTATCCAACTGCACCAGCAGTTAAGTAGAAGTAGCGTTCTTCTCCAGCGCAGCTCTCCGACTCCACGTCGCTGCCAAGAAGCTAACCGGCCATCAATGGTCAACCCGCCTAGCTTGGCTTCAACCGGAGGGTAGCAGTGGTGGCCTTACTTGGACCCGAGCGGCGGTGACCTAATGTGTTCTACTCTTCCTCGCTTTCTGTGTGGCGCGGCCTCGTTGGTAGCGGGGTGGGGCCTCGGCGGAGCCGGCAATGCCTCTGTCTCGTTGCCGGCGGGCGGCGCCTCAGCGGAGCGGTGGAAATGCTCCCCCACGTTGCCGGCACGGTGGGGCCTCGGCTAAGCCGGCGATGTCCTCTGCCTCGTTGTTGGCGGGGCGGGGCCTCGACGGAGCCGGCGGTGTCCTCTGCCTCGTTGTTGGCGCCATGGGGCCTCGGCGGAGCCGGCGGTGTCCTCTGCTTCGTTATTGGCTCCGTGGGGCGTTGGCGGAGCAGGGCGTCGTCGATGCCAGTGGAGCGGGGACTCGTCGGAGCCGGCATTGTCCTCTGCCTCGTCCTCGATCTCGCCAAATAGCGCCTCGCCCGCTTCATCGCCCTCTTTGCTAGCCTCTTTGTAGGCGGCCGCAGTCTCCGCCACCCGCATGCGGTACCGCCAGTGCTCGAGGCGGCCCTTGCGAGCGGAGCGGTACGAGTCGAGCAGCGCCTCCTGCTCCGCCCGCTCCGCGGTGATCTGCTCCTCTGCCTGCAGGTGCTCCTAGAGGAGATGGTGGTTGTAGGCGGCGTTGGCCTGCGCCTCCCGAACTGCTCCTCACGCATCTGCCTCACCCTGTCCATATATTGGGCATGGGCCTCGCCGATGGTCATGGTGCAATGCACCGGCGAGGATGGCGCGGAGGAGGGGGTTGGCGTCGGATCATCGACTACCATGTTCTCCATTGGGACGTCGTCGTCCTCCGGCTGCCTGCCAGCCAGCCGGTCGGCAGCAATGGCTGCTATCTCCTTGTGGTCCGTCGTCCGCCCATCCCGAAGAGTGCTGGAGCGCGAGGAAGCCATGGTGGGCAGTAGTGGTGTGGACAGGAGAAAGACAACAGATGCGGATGACTGCGGCTATGGCCGGCGCAACAGTTTATATAGCAATGGTGGGCGGGCGGAGGGACGGACGTGTGACGCTGGAGTAGCCACCTCGGCAACCGCGTATCATTAATGTGTGCGGCAGATGGACAGATGGACGACACTTGTGTCATTTGAAGGCGGAGCAATCGCCTGCACCGGGAAGCGGGGAGGCCGGCGCTGACTGTTTCGTGCGGAAAGCGCGCGCGAGCGAGGAGATCACTTTACTTGGATAGAATGACAATGGGGACCCACCAGGTCCATAGCCTCACGTACGCAAGTGCCTCCTTATTTTATATATATATATAATTTATTTTTCTTCCTCCTGGTTTCCTGACATCACGGTCCCACACCATTGTCTACCTATGTACTCCTTCCTTTCCGGTTTAGAGGGCTTATCTCAAAATTTTAGTTTTTCCATTTTATAAGGCTCAATTTGGTTGTTTTCCATCACATGTTCAGATTCCAAGGTGCATTAAATCATTGCATGCAAGTATTAAGAGAAAATTGACCAATGCATGTACTTTATGCATGCATGCATTGCAATTAATGCATTGATAAACATAATTTTTTGAGGATAACAAGAGCATTAATTAGGTGCTTTTGCAAAACTAGAAAAAGTATTCCACCACTCGCCATCTACCTTGATTGGTGAGATTTTTGAATTGAGCATTATAAACCGGAAAGGAGGGACTAGTCAATAAACGAGAGAATTGCACAAGAAGCGGTCGACAGCTCGGACCAAGCAGCTCGAGCAGTATTTGTGTTTTTGAGGTGTGAGCACTGCAGAGTTTTTCGATGTTTACCCCAGATATTAATTTTTCTCCTCTGAACAACAACGAAAACATCGCTGCAGGTATTAATTGGGCGGGCTGTGGCCCGTCTAGCACAGGCCAGATATCCAGCCTAGATATTAATTTTTTTCAAGCTGAAAATGGCTAGCCCAGCTATACTTTTCTTTAGGAATACCCAAGCAAGGTCAAGTTGTTATTCTCCGCCCCGCTGGGCTGCAAATCTTTCCTCGGAGGGATGCATTAGGCTTAACAAGAAAATGGGCTTTAAGAAATAATAAATGGGATGTAATTATAAAAACTGGGTAGTAACTATAAAAAATGCACCAAACAATGATTACTTTATAAAATATTATTTTTGGAATATTGAAAATTTTAATTTCATTAATTGTTGCGAGCGGAATGTTTCATTGGATTTTTACGCAATATAAATTTATATTGAAATTGTATTTAATCTGACTAAAATTTCGGGATAAAAATATTCGGATCCCATCAAAATGTGGGAAATTTTATTGAATTCTGTTTTGAACGGTTGGTTGAAATGGGATGTACTTTTAACAAACTGTAAGTGGGCTGTAGTAAATTCCATTAGAATTCAAAAATGGGCTACACATTCTTACCAATCTCAAATGGGCTATAAGTTCTCTGCCACACACTTCTGGCCTTACTAAGTTGACGCGTCCCCTAAAAAAACAGAGTTGACGGGTATGCAAGGCTTTGTCAAATTATAGTCAACACATGGTTCTAGCAGCAGTGGCCGTTGGATATCCATGCAACGGGTGCCGTGCTTCTTCTTCAATCTCGGATATTCTAGCTTCACCCGCCCAAAAAATTATTCATCCCCCTGACATCTGGGGCGCACCGTTTCGGAAGCTGACCTGTGGGCCTACTAAGTTGACGTACCAAGGGCTTTGTCAACTTAGTCAATATAAACGATTCTAGCTGCAATGACCGTACGATGTCCATCCAACGGTCGTCGTGCTTCTTCAAGCTCTGGTCTTCTTGCTCCAGCCACCCAAAGTAGCGCCGGTCGTGCCGCCTGCTCCTGCCGCCTGCTCCTGCCTCCCGTGACCGGTTGTGCTGCCGCGGAGGCCTCACCGCCCCCTACTACTCCCACCGCTGGCCAGGCCATCCATCCACTCACCCACTGACCCACACCCCCTGTTATTCTGCGGTGACGACAGTGCAGCCGAACCAGTGAACCCTCGTACTCCTCTCCGCGTGTGCATCCACTGGCGCGTCTTCCCCGGCTCCGCATCGTCCCCTTCCTAGGCCTCGCCATCGTCCACCGCCGTGGTGCTCTCGGTGCGGCGTGGTCAACGTGGTCAAGGAACGACTTCCATTGGACGTGGACTGTACATGGAGAGGCTGACAGCTGGGTCCACGGCAGCCGCAAGGAAGTGCCTCCTTATTACGCGCAAAATAAGTATTCCTCCACCTGACAGTGGGGACCCACCGGACGGGCCACCGTATTTCGCGAAAAAATGATTCGCCCCCTGACTGCTGGGACCCACGAGCTACATCTTCGCACGCAAGGAAGTGCGTCCGAAAAAAAACGATTCGCCCCCCTGACTGCTGGGACCCACCAGCTACATCTTCGCACGCAAGGAAGTGCGTCCGAAAAAAACAATTCACCCCCGACTGCTGGGACCCACCAGCTACACCTTCGCACGCAAGGAAGTGCGTCCGGGCAAAAAAACGATTCGCCCCCCTGACTGCTGGGACCCAGCAGCTACACCTTCGCACGCAAGGAAGTGCGTCCGGGCAAAAAAAAATTCATCCCCCTGACTGCTGGGACCCAGCAGCTACACCTTCGCACGCAAGGAAGTGCGTCCGGGCAAAAAAAAAACGATTCGCCTCCCTGACTGCTGGGACCCAGCAGCTACACCTTCGCACGCAAGGAAGTGCTTGACAGTCGGGACCCACCTGGTCGAAGCATACGTTGCGTTGTCATCCTGGTCGCGAACGTGTACGTACATACTGGTCGATGTAGAGGCACACACGTGTCGTATTAGAGGCGCGCACGTGTCGTAGTAAAGGCGTGCACGTAGCATGTACACGTACGTACAACGGCCAGGATGCAAGAAAGAAAATACGGCCACGTATGTGTACATACGGGCGGGGTCCCAAACGCCTAGTCGCGCATACGTACGGTGAGGGCTCGTGTTCATGGGGAGGCAACGGAATGCGTCGTGTTCATGGGGAGGCAACCGAATGCGTCGTGTTCATGGGGAGGCAACCGAATGCGTCGTGTTCATGGGGAGGCAACAGAATGTTCGTGTTCATCGGGAGGCAACGGAACGCGTGGGAGCCAACCGGCTTGGATGGAACAGGCGATGGAAACGAGGCTTGGCATACCGCAGAACGGAGGAAACGGACCTCCTACAGTCTAAACGGGGGTCCTGTGGATCAGGAGGGGTGTGGCGTACCGCAAAATGGACGAAACGGACCTCCTACGGTCGAAACGGGGGTCCTGTTGATCGGGAGTGGTGTGGCGTACTGCAAAATGGACGAAAGGGACTTGTGTTGGAGTGCTACGGTCAAAACGGGGGGAGGGGTGTGGCGTACCGCAAAATGGGACTCCACGGGATACTGTTCATCTTCACCGTCGACCTCCTCCAGCGTCCACGAGCTACCGTCGACCTCCTCCAGCCTCCACGGGCTCCTGTTCATCGAGCCTCCACCGCGCGCTACTCCACCGGCTACTGTTCAACCACCCCTCCACGGGCACCCCTCTACCGTCTACTATTCATCCAGCCCTCCACACCATGGGTTCCTGTTCAACCACCCCTCCACGGCCACCCCTCCACCGTCTACTGTTCATCCAGCACTCCACACCACGGGTTCCTGTTCATCAAGAGGCAACGCCAGCGCTCATTGTTCATCCAAACCCTCCCCCCCCCCCCCCCCCGCAACGCTCACTGTTCATCCCAGAGGCAGCATCGATCGGCTTCAGTTAGCAGCAGTAGCAAAGGAATCGCTCCATCGGGTTCAGTTAACAGCCATCGATCGATCGCTCGGGTTCAGTAACGCGTAGCCTGTAGTGCAATCGCTCGGGTTCAGTTAGAGCCCAACGCCTCGCTCGGCTTCAGTTAGAGCCAACGCCTCGCACACACGCGCGTACGTACGAGAGAAACGCACATCGCTCCTCCCCCGACCTCCCACCGTAACTGGCAACTCCCCGGAATTTTCCTCCCCTCGCTTCTACCACCGTTTTTCCCGTCATGGACGGCCCAAAGAATGTCATGCAGCTGCGTCTCCGGCCCGCCCAGGACAAAAAGCCTATTTTGTCATAGAAGTAGGAGCCCACCACATCTATGATGATACCGGGTTTTGTCACAATTATCGTCATAGAAGTGTCATATGTATGACATAATTTTTTTTTGTTCGGCCCAAAATGTCATGGATGTGTCTTTTTTTTGTAGTGATTCTAGCATTCCCAAAGGAGGGATAGGGCAGGCATCCCCAAGGGCCCGGAGTAGATCACTAGGCACACACCGGTAAACGATGTCTCCAACTACCTGCGATTCTGGGCAGCATACACGGAGTGAAGGGGACATAACGATGACCCCAAGAGGCACAACGTCCTCAACCAACGCTTCCATTGCTCTGTTGCATCCTACTACGAACGAGTGCCACAATTGGCGCCGCATTGTGAACTTGTCTAGCCAGCCAAAGATCACCGCGAACCTCCCTCACTTCCTAGGCCATGCCATCGAGCCAAGTCCAGAGGAGTCCTCGTCCTCATACACGAGAGTAGCCTTTTCATTTGGATTTTGAATCCGATCAGTAGGTAGCATTTAATCGGTTCGAACAACTTCCGTTGCTCCCGTGGTGAACCACCCCTGTATTAGACACCACACCAAGGACTTCCCATACCTGTTTAAAGTGACATGAGCCACGTTCGCCAGAGTCTCAATGCTAGTCCTTCATTTAGAGTTGTATAAAAATCTCTTGGCACCAAGCTCCAAGATGGTTTGCGAAGACTCGTTACTCTGCTTGGCCTTCCCATTTTTTGGCAATGTTTACTTCGCCGACCGACAGAGGGAAGGACCCATGATCGTGGATGCCGATGCTGCATTGCCGAAGCTGACACTAAACACAAGATGTCCGTCGGTGGTGTTCAAGTTCGTGCACAACTTCTGGTTCTGACCAATAATTTTGATGACAAGAAAGGAAGTGAGTATTAGACAATCGATTTCGGCACATTCTGACTGGACATGGAAGCCAGGGTACCGATCTAGATGAGGGGCATCGTTTGTGATTACTGCGGCGTGTTTCTTCAGTCGTCCCAAGTTACCGTCAAACCCAACGCCAACTACTTCTAGTTCTATCACGATATCATTTCGACAGGTTTCTTATGTCTAGTGTGTCTCGTAAAAGTGGAACGACCAAGCCATTGACTGAAGCTGAAGCTCAGGGCTGCTTCATTCATGATCAGGCATCTTATGTGCCTTGGGATGGGTGCAAAATTGACGTGGTTAGTGTTGATCAGTGGTGGAATTTGTTTTGATCACTCGCAACTGCAATAGTACCTATGAATGTTGATGTATGTTCTTAAAACATAATTATGTTCATGCATGTGTTGTGTGGCATGCGTTGATCAAGTCTAAACTTTAATGGACCGAGAGTTCTCTGAAAATGCTCTAGTTTATTTCTACAAGATTTTTAAGTATGCTTGGGTACAATATGTTACTCCGCTATTAGTTCATTGATGTATAAGAGATGGCGTGATGCTCTAATCATGTGTTTTCCCATTATTTGTTGTTTCTTGAGACGAATGTGTTTTTTCCATTCATATATTTTAGCAACCCCTATTGACCAAAGAGGCCCATAAGCTAGATTAACTAACCAGGTCATGTTTATATTTGTATAATAAGTGAGTATCTTATGTATATACTTTAAAGATATGACTTATAACATGGCTCCCTTTTGCACACCCCTAATGCCGAAGATTCCAGAAACTCATGTCGTCAAAATAAGGAAGTTGTAATTGACATCTATAAATGACGAGGGAAATTAATAATCTGTACGATCAATTAATTTTTCACCAAATATAGGAGTAGAGGTTGGAGATTTGCGGCCTCAATAAGGATTTAATTATTTTATTTATGCTCATAATATAACAAAAACAAGAGAGCATGGACGGCACGTGCCTCTAAAGTTTCTAATCTTTTAGTCTAAATTGGTTTAGTTCGAATATATTAAAAACTTAACTAAAACAACTTAGATTTTCAAATCATGTATAGATCCATGCAAGGTTTCCCCTAATTAAAATAAAGATTATAAGCCGCTATGCATGAAAAGAATAAGCAGACCTTGAGGTCGGGGTGTAGGTGATTTGTCCATCGCTCACGACATTGCTTCCCAATACGTCCTGGGAGGTGTTTTGAAATCTCTGCCCATTTATGCTTTCCCTGCTTAGCCGCAAATCTCTTGAGAAGTCTGCAAACAATACAATACATTGATCAAGAAAATTAACAGAACAGCATACATACCGTTAGATCAAGCTTCTATTAAAACAAATTAGATTCCACTCTTTCACATACTTGTCCTCTTGCTGCAACCACCCTCCTTTGGACGGTGCCACCGCTCGGTTGTTCTTGGCGGAAGGCTTATGTTGCCAGACCTCGAGGATCTCCACCAGGATGGCAGCAGGGCGATAAACAGCGATCGGGAGGGAGCCCTCCGGCAAGGCGATCATGGAGGGAGACTTGCCGAAGCCGAAAACAATGGACCCCATGTCATGGATTCCACTTGAAGCGGTGCCAGCTTGCTGGAAGTGCGAAAAACCATGCCTAGAGCTCGGGAAGTACCCTTCAACCCTCCCTTCTGTCTCAACCATCATGGTTGCCACACCGCAAGCACCTGTTTGAAAAGGATGTCCACCGACGATGCCATGGGCTCAGACGGTGGTTGCAAGCAAGCCAGGAACTATGAAGGGGATGGAAGTTTGGAGTTACCAAGCTAGAGATAGAGGAAGAGTGCCATGGAGGGAAAACGTCAAGTCGATGTTGAGATCCATGATGCACATAATATAGAGGAGGAGGAGTCGCTTCATTGGTTCTTCATCAGATGACACAAAACCTTCCAAGATATAATATTCCAGTTACACATTCCACGAATCGGTTCACGAGAAAGGTGAACATTGGGCCCATCACTGTCCAGCAATTTCTCTATGGTCCATGTACACCAGCGCAACCAGTTGTCTTAGGAGGTTAGTTGTTTGGCTGTGGGTCCCAGCTAGCTATCGGTACACCTCACTAGAGCGAGAGAAAGTATGGGTGACAATTTTTTTACTGCTGTCAGGGAGGCTTTACTCGACACGGATTTCCAACTCTCTATGTGTTGTTTGCACATAAAAGGCTCTTGCCAGTGGGATCCATATGGAAATGGATCTTACTACAGATCTTTGCTTCCTATGAAATCGGTCGAAAGCCATACGAGTAGAAGCAATCTGGTGAGCCAATCGGGCACGAAAGCCGTGCGGGTAGTAGGTTGGTTTTCTTTTTGATCGCCTTCTTTTCGGTAACTACTTCCGCTTATAACACCAGCCATACAGAATATGCTTTGTTTCCTAATCTCGATTCCACAAATGATGTGATGAAGTGGTGGAGCTTAGTGGAGGTCAACCTGATCCATCACCCCTATATCTATACCTCTATATCTATTCTATACCTATATATATATACCTCTATATCTATTCTATATCTATATCTATATCTATACCTCTATATCTATATCTATATCTATACCTCTATATCTATTCTATATCTATATCTATACCTACTAATAAAGCAAGGTGATATTCTTGGTTTCGTCCCGCAATTAGTTTTTTCCCGTTAGTTCTGGTCACGCACTGGTGGTCCATCCGTCCTATTTTGCTCGCGTACGAGGTGGTACTATAGGCTGATCTCAATTTTTGTGTCCATTTCTAGGTGTTTGGGCCTTAGCCTGCTTCGTACAGATACAGATATGGGCCTTGTGTCCGTTGCTAGGTGTCTAGGCCTCAGCCTGCTTCGTACAGATATAGATATGGGCCTTGGGTCCATTGCTAGGTGTCTGGGCCTCAGCCTGCTTCGTACAGATACAGATATGGGCCGCCTGGGCCAGTGTGCGTGTTGGGCCGTTGAGAAAAAAAATTGCTCAATGTGAGGATCGAACACGGCACCTCCCGGGAGCTCCTACCTGCCGCTCTCTGCGACAGGGAGTCGGGGGCTCGCATAGGGGTTCGCCCCGACTAGGCCGGCCCAATTGTTTTTCTTGTCTAAAAAACAGATAGTATCATTTTTCTCTTTTTTTCTTTCTTCTTATTTCCTTTTTTTCTCTCTTGAAAATCAAAACAAAAAAATGTTGAATTTCCCAATCATTTTTTGAAAACATTAACGTTTTTTAAAACAGAGAAAACATATGAAAACGAGAACAATTTTTTAAAGCATGAACATTTTTTGAATTTTGAGAACAAACTTTAAAACAAAGAATAATTTTGAAAAATTCGGAACAAATTTGGGACCACGAAGAAATTTTAAAAGCATGAGATTCTTTTGAATCTTAAGAAGTAAATTTTGAAAATGAGAACCATTTTTAAAAAACCCCGAAGAAATTTGGAAGCGTGAACAATTCTTTAAAAGCATGAACATTTTTGAATCTTGAGAACAAACTTTGAAAATGAGAACCTTTTTAAAAAATCCTGAACAAATTCATAAACACAAACAATTTTTGAAAATACAAACATTGTATAAATTTTGAGAACAAATTACGAAAAACAAGAACATTTTTTGAAAATCCAGAACAATTTTTGAAAACCCAAAACATTTTTTTGCAAATCCACAAAATTTTTCTAAAAAGCAAAAACATTTTTTGAATTTGAGGAACAAATTTTGGAAATACCTAACATTTTTTGAAAATCCAGAACATTTTTCTTAAAAAAGCAGAAACATTTTCCTAATTTGAAAAACATTTTTTGAAATCTCAGAACATTTTCTGGAAATCAAGAACATTTTTTAAAAAGCAAAAACATTTTCCAAATATCAAGAACATATTTTGAAAATTCTAAACATTTTTTGAGAATTCCAAACATTTTTTAAACAGAAACAGAAAAGAATTAAGAGAAAAGAAAATGAGAAAAAAATAAAAATAAAAAACGGTTCAGGGAACCTTCTAGAAGGTTACCAAAACCGGAAAAAACTGGCTGGGAAAGTCTAGAAGGTTCCCAAAACCAGGATCTGTGAAACGTCTTAAACAAGCCGGCCTATTTAGATCGCTCGCCTCTGGTTGCCTGTGCGTTTGTCCGACATTTTGATGCAATGAGCGTCAAATAGGTTATTCCGCACCTCCCTTCCAATGAAGGAGGGGTCTAACCAGGTGCGATGACGAAGTTTTTGTTTCAATAGCCGGTTCGCCAGCTATTTAAAAGTCCCACCTCACCTTTTTCTAAAAGATCAGCAATTTATATACCTTCAGGAGTTGTCCAGGGCACCAATAGGCAGCTTTAATAGAGGGTGATGTGCGGATTTTGGAATAAAGGAATTAACTCCCTCCATAAAAGAGGAAAAGAAGCGATAGTGAAACGACTATAATCGGACGGAATTGTTAGTTGACTTGTGGGACGGTGGTGCATGGATGACTGTTTATGGGTCGACATGCAAAGAAATAAAGAATGATGGAATATATTGAGTCCATGTTGGAGAAAGAAGGAATGAAATAAGAGAGGATAAATAAATTGACAAACAATTAAATCCTTGTGGTAGGAATATAAGGAAGGGATCTGTCCACGCCTTCTATGTATAAACCTCAACATGACAGCCAAAAATAAGGAAAGAAATTCAGTCCATGCGGCAGGAAAATAAGGAGGGAAAGCAAAAGCTAATAATTAAAAGGGGTTTCCAAAAAATTTGGAAGGAAAATAAAATAAGGAGGGAAAGCAGTCCAAATAAGGAAGGACCTCTAATTAAAGGGATTCATGAGAGCGCATAATCAAAGGAATGCATTGGTGTGGTTAGCAATAATTAAATTTAAAATGGGATTTCAACGGGCTGTGCACATTGGGAATTTGGATTGTAGCTGGCTTATCCCTCATTCTGGTGTTGCAAGTCAAACAATATTTGTCTGGAAAAAAAGACAATGCGTACATTTTAAAGATATTTGACAATACTTATTGTTTAAAAAAACATAATGATTGGATAGAAATTGTTTGAGTGTCATGAATTTTAATTCCATTGCAACGGGCCTTTTTCCTAGTATTATCCTAAAAAAGTGGCCCGTCAAATAACTGAAATCCAGCCCATGCATGGTGTTGGTTGCCCCAGCCAATTACCCCCCCCCCCCCCCCCCCCCAAAAAAAAGATGTTGCACAAGCTCCACCACTAACATGATGCATCATTTCTTGCGGAAATAATTTTGATAAATTGTAATTATGGATCATAAGTAAATACATTAATTGAATATGATCTTTTAAAACATATTAATTTCTTCATATATACCAGATAAACATGTTTTTAAGCTGATCACAGAATCATCCCTATTAATGCATGGAAAAGTAAAATTTTTAATGTGCCAAAAATTTGTTCGCATGATAGTGCACACCTTTTTCTATTCCATGGCCACAATATAAGTGTGTTTAGAAGCATCATTTTCCACTAGTTTTAAATTTACGAATGTGTATCTTACATATTTTGTCCAAGGTTAGTATAGTGAAAATGGTGTAGCCTAGGTGGGTGTGGTCTGTTGAATTGGGACGTGAGTACACCAACATGTGTGGTCGGATAGCCGCATGAGAGGAGATTGGAAACAAAGGATGCACATCAATGTCCAAGCACTAGAAAAGCAAGAAATACAACCTCCCGTTTGACGCTGTTGTCTAGCATGCCGCGAGCGAGCGACAACGTGTAACCGCGTGTATCCATCTTCCCCTGCCCTCCACATTACCATTCTGCAGCTATCCCGGTGCGAGCAACAGCGCACCGTGCATCTGTCTAGCGAGTACATACATATACATCAACCCCTCTATGCCTCAATGCAATCCCTTGCTCTTAGCAACAGCAGCATCGCCACCCACCTCCTCCTTGCCTATTTAACTCTCCCACTAATAGGCTCCATGTCCTATAACTTTTGTCATTGACTATCCCATACCCCCGACTGGCACGTCTCAGTCTTTATCGTTCTTCTCCCGCTCAACATTCTAACATTCCCATAGGAGGGATAGGGCAGGCGTCCACAAGGGCCCGGAGTAGATCACTAGGCACGCACTGGTAAACGATCTCGCCAACTACCTGCTATTCTGGGCAGCATACACGGAGTGAAGGGAACATAATGATGACCCCAAGAAGCACAACGTCCTCAACCAGCGCTTCCATCACTCTGTTGGATCCTACTACGAACGAGTGCCACAATTCGCGTCGGATGGTGAACCTATACAACCAGCCGAAGATCATCGCGAACATCCGTGACCTCTGCTACCTCTTGAGCACTGCGTTGGTTTTCCCTTGAAGAGGAAAGGGTGATGCAGCAAAGTAGCATAAGTATTTCCCTCAGTTTTTGAGAACCAAGGTATCAATCCAGTAGGAGGCTCCTCAAAAGTCCACGCACCTACACAAACAAACAAGAACCTCGCAACCAACGCGATAAAGGGGTTGTCAATCCCTTCACGGTAACTTGCGAAAGTGAGATCTGATAGAGATAATAAGATAAGATAAATATTTTTGGTATTTTTATGATATAGATTGGAAAGTAAAAGATGCAAATAAAAGTATATGGAAAACTTATATGATAAAAGATAGACCCGGGGACCATAGGTTTTACTAGTGGCTTCTCTCAAGATAGTATAAGTATTACGGTGGGTGATACGTCTCCAACGTATCTATAATTATTGATTGTTCCATGCTATTATATTACCTGTTTTGGGTGTTTATGGGCTTTAGTTTACACTTTTATATCATTTTTGGGACTAACCTATTAACCGGAGGCCCAGCCCATATTGCTGTTTTCTTGCCTATTTCAATGTTTCAAAGAAAAGGAATATCAAACGGAGTCCAAATAGAATGAAACCTTTGGGAGAGTTATTTTTGGAACGGAAGCAATCCAGAAGACTTGGAGTGGAAGTCAGGGAAGCTTCAAGGTGGCCACGAGGCAGGGAGGCGCGCCCTACCCCCCTGGGCGCCCCCCACCCTCGTGGGCCCCTCGTGGCTCCCCTGACCGACTTCTTTCGCCTATATATGTCCATATACCCTTAAAACATTGAGGAGCACAATAGATCGGGAGTTCCGCCGCCGCAACCTTCTGTAGCCACCAAAAACCAATCGGGACCCTGTTCCGGCACCCTGCCGGAGGGGGGATCCCTCACCGGTGGCCATCTTCATCATCCCGGTGCTCTCCATGATGAGGAGGGAGTAGTTCACCCTCGGGGCTGAGGGTATGTACCAGTAGCTATGTGTTTGATCTCTCTCTCTCTCGTGTTCTTGAGGTGATACGATCTTGATGTATCGCGAGCTTTGCTATTATAGTTGGATCTTATGATGTTTCTCCCCCTCTACTCTCTTGTAATGGATTGAGTTTTCCCTTTGAAGTTATCTTATCGGATTGAGTCTTTAAGGATTTGAGAACACTTGATGTATGTCTTGCCGTGCTTATCTGTGGTGACAATGGGATATTCACGTGATCTACTTGATGTATGTTTTGGTGATCAACTTGCGGG
Organism: Triticum timopheevii; assembly: GCA_963921465.1. Taxonomy (NCBI): domain Eukaryota; kingdom Viridiplantae; phylum Streptophyta; class Magnoliopsida; order Poales; family Poaceae; genus Triticum; species Triticum timopheevii. Next base: position 382,053,929 of record OY997262.1, on the reverse strand, counting down.
TTCAATGAACTTATGCATAGGGGTTGGCACACGTTTTTGTCTTGACTCTCCGGTAAAACTTTGGGGCAATCTTTGAAGTACTTTGTGTTGGTTGAATAGATGAATCTGAGATTGTGTGATGCATATCGTATAATCATGCCCGCGGATACTTGAGGTGACATTGGAGTATCTAGGTGACATTAGGGTTTTGATTGATTTGTGTATTAAGGTGTTATTCTAGTACGAACTCTATGATAGATCAAACCGAAAGAATAGCTTCATATTATTTTACTACGGACTCTTGAATAGATCGATCAGAAAGGATAACTTTGAGGTGGTTTCGTACCCTACCATAATCTCTTCGTTTGTTCTCCGCTATTAGTGACTTTGGAGTGACTCTTTGTTGCATGTTGAGGGATAGTTATATGATCCAGTTATGTTATTATTGTTGAGAGAACTTGCACTAGTGAAAGTATGAACCTTAGGCCTTGTTTCGAAGCATTGCAATACCGTTTGTGCTCACTTTTATCATTAATTACCTTGCTGTTTTTATATTTTCAGATTACAAAAACCTATATCTACCATCCATATTGCACTTGTATCACCATCTCTTCGCCGAACTAGTGCACCTATACAATTTACCATTGTATTGGGTGTGTTGGTGACACAAAAGACTCTTTGTTATTTGGTTGCAGGGTTGTTTGAGAGAAACCATCTTCATCCTACGCCTCCCACGGATTGATAAACCTTAGGTCATCCACTTGAGGGAAATTTGCTACTGTCCTACAAACCTCCGCACTTGGAGGCCCAACAACGTCTACAAGGAGAAGTTTGCGTAGTAGACATCAAGCTCTTGTCTGGCGCTGTTGCCGGGGAGGTGAGTGCTTGAAGCTATATCTTTAGATCTTGCAATCGAATCTTTTTGTTTCTTGTTTTATCACTAGTTTAGTCTATAAAAGAAAACTATAAAAATGGAATTGAGTTTGCCACTTATGCTTCATCTTTTTAATATCTTTCATGAAAATGATGGAAAGGAAAAATTGTGCTCAAGTGCTAGAAGAAGAAGTCTATAAAATGTTTGGTACTAAATCTTTGAATGATGAGCATGATTGCAATGTTGTTACTATGAACTCTTTGAATATCCATAGTACTAATGATGATTGCACTATTTATGATGAAAATGTATCCTATAAGCATGTCAATTTTTGTGGAGTGCATTGGGTTTGCAAGTACACACCAAATAGAGAAGATAGATTTTGCAAGAGGCATAAGTATTTCAAAACTAAATAGTTGCAAGAAAAGGCTAGATGTGAGTGCTGAAAATTTAAAATATCTTTACCGTACTTGTGAACTTTGCAATGGACATGGTCATTTAAATCTCCGATGCAAATTGTTTCATGATAGAATTGTGTCCAAAAATTGTGATGACTTGATTTCCCTTGCGCATCATAATGAACTTAGTTTTCTTTTGGGTTATGAAGAAATGAAACGTTTAACTAAGCATATTCCAGAATTTAACCTTAAGAAATTTCTTGATATTGATCTAGAGGAAATTCATATGTATTGTGTGGTGAATTGCATTGAAAATCCTTATATTGCCAATTACATAAAGAAAAGAAAGCAAATAGAAGATGAAGAGAATATTAATGAAAGGGAAGAGACTTCCCAATATCCTCCTATTATTTCTTATGATGAATCAGGTAACGAGGAGGAGCTTTCTATTCAACCAATCTCATCAATAAGGAGCTCAAAAAAGAGGGTTAAGCCCACACATGATGTGAAGAAGAAAAAAGAAAAGACGGAGAAGAAAAGGTAGAAAGGTATCCCTCCCGAATGATGTTGCTCCTATTACTCACTATGATGATGATAATTGCTATACTATTGGTGCTATCCATACTATTAATGATGAGAGTGGTTATGCTTATGATATGAAAAGGCCCAAGCTTGGGGATGCTACGTTTAATGAAGATGATATTTTTAGTCTCCCAAGTTTCGATGAGCAAATTTATTACGATGATAGCATGCCTCATATTTATGATGGTTATATTGATGAAAGTTGGTTTGGAAGAGTGTCAACTTTAGGAAGTAATGATCCCACTATTTTGGAGGGTGTTGAATCTTATAATATTTATGAAAGTGGATTTGGAGAGTTCATGACTTTATTTAGTGATGAATCCACTATTTTGGAAGAGGTTTCAATTGATTATGATGAGAACAAAGTTGCTACTTATGATGATTATTGTGATGAAACTTATGCTATAAAAAGTAGTGATGATTATATTTATAAAACTTGTCATGATTATGATTATCCTTTTTCTGAATATTATCTTTTAATGTGGAAACAATTTATAGTATTCGAGTCTCTTATGATACTCCCACTATTCCGAATGAGAAGGATTTTGCTTATGTGGAGAGTAATAAAAATTCTATGCTTGTAGATCATGAAAAGAATGCTTTATGTGATTGTTATATTGTTGAATTCATTCAAGATGCTACTGAAAATTATTATGAGGGAGGAACATATGCTTGTAGGAATTGCAATAATATCAAGTTTCCTCTCTATGTGCTTAAAATCTTGAAGTTATGCTTGTTTTGCCTTCCTATGCTAGTTGATTATTGTTCCCATGAGTTGTTTGCTCACAAAATCCCTATGTATAGGAAGTGGGTTTGGATTAAATGTGCTAGTCATACGCTTCATGATGCTCCCGTTATGCTTCAATTCTTATCTTTTATGTGAGCATCATTGTCATCATCATGCCTAGCTAGAAAGGCATTAAACAAAAGCATTTGTTGGAAGACAACTCAACATTTATCCTTACTGTTTTTGTGTGTCCACATGATTATGGTACTGTAGCAATCATGTTTTATAGCTTTTGTTTCAATAAAGTGCCAAGTAAGACCTTTAGGATAGCTTACGGTGATAGTTGTGTTGATCCTGCTGAAAATCAGAAACTATTGCACCCAGTAAATTAGTTTTAATAATTCACATAAACGATATTTTGATCTGATTGTTTTTGATCTGGCTTTTTAAACAAATTTCTTAGGACTTACTAATTTTGTAGAATTTTTGGTGTGCATTAAGTATACGTTTGATACAGATTACTATAGACTGTTCTGTTTTTGACAGATTCTGTTTTCCATGTGTTGTTTGCTTATTTTGATGAATCTATGAGTAGTATCGGAGGGTATGAACCATAGATAAGTTGGAATACAATAGATATTACACCAATATGAATTTAGAATGATTTCATAACACTACCTAAGTGGTGATTTATTTTTTATACTAACGGAGCTTACGAGTTTTCTGTTGAGTTTTGTGTTGTGAAGTTTTCAAGTTTTGGATAAAGATTCGATGGACTATGGAATAAGGAGCGGAAAGAGCCTAAGCTTGGAGATGACCAAGGCACCCCAAGGTAATATTCAAGGACAACCAAGATCCTAAGCTTGGGGATGCCCCGGAAGGCATCCCCTCTTTCGTCTTCGTCCATCGGTAACTTTACTTGGAGCTATATTTTTATTCTCCACATGATATGTGTTTTGCTTGGAGCGTCATGTCATTTTATTTTGTTTTTCTTGCTGTTTGAATAAAGTACCAAGATCTGAAATTCTTAAATGTTAGAGAGTCTTTACATAGTTGCACAATTATTTGACTACTCATTGATCTTCACTTATATCTTTTGGAGTAGTTTGTCGTTTGCTCTAGTGCTTAACTTATATCTTTTAGAGCACGGCGGTTGTTTTATTTTGAAGGAATATATGAACTCTCATGCTTCACTTATATTATTTTGAGAGTCTTAAACACCATGGTAATTTGAGTAAAACTTTCATAGAAAGTGAATTGGATGCTATGATCAATTTGATGCTTTATAACTGTTTTGAGATATAGAGGTGGTGATATTAGATTCATGCTAGTTGGGTAATTGTGAATTTAAAGAATACTTGTGTTGAAGTTGGCAAAGTCCCGTAGCATGCACGTATGGTAACCGTTGTGTAACAAATTTGAAACATGAGGTGTTCTTAGTTTGTCATCCTTATGAGTGGCGGTCGGGGACGAGCAATGATCTTTTCCTACCAATCTATCCCTCTAGGAGCATGCGTGTAGTGCTTGGTTTTTGATGACTTGTAGATTTTTGCAATAAGTATATGAGTTCTTTATGACTAATGTGAGTCCATGGATTATACGCGCTCTTACCCTTCCATCATTGCTAGCCTCTTCGGTACCGTGCATTGCCCTTTCTTACCTTGAGAGTTGGTTCAAACTTCGCCGGTGCATCCAAACCCCATGATACAATACGCTCTATCACACATAAACCTCCTTGTATCTTCCTCAAAACAGCCACCATACCTACCTATTATGGCATTTCCATAGCCATTCCGAGATATATTGCCATGCAACTTTCCACCGTTCCGTTCATCATGACATGCAGCATCATTGTCATATTGCCGTGCATGATCATGTAGTTGACATCGTATTTGTGGCAAAGCCACCTTCATAATTTTTCATACATGTCACTCTTGATTAATTGCCCATCCCGGTACACCGCCGGAGGCATTCATATAGAGTCATATCTTATTCCAGTTTTGAGTTGTAATTCTTGAGTTGTAAATAAATAGAAGTGTGATGATCATCATTATTAGAGCATTGTCCCCAAAAAAAGGCCCCCAAAAAGGGGGCAATGTTACTATCTTTTTCCACACTTGTGCTTCAAAGTAGCACCATGTTCTTCATATAGAGAGTCTCTTATGTTGTCACTTTCATATACTAGTGGGAATTTTTCATCATAGAACTTGGCTTGTATATTCCAACGATGGGCTTCCTCAAAATGCCCTAGGTTTCCGTGAGCAAGCAAGTTGGATGCACACCCACTTAGTTTATTTTGTTGAGCTTTCATGAATTTATAGCTCTAGTGCATCCATTGCATGGCAATCCCTACTCCTCATGTTGACATCAATTGATGGGCATCTCCATAGCCCATTGATTAGCCTCGTCAACGTGAGACTTTCTCCTTTTTTGTCTTCTCCACACAACCTCCATTATCATATTCTATTCCACCCATAGTGCTATATCCATGGCTCACGCTCATGTATTGCGTGAAGGTTGAAAAAGTTTGAGATTACTAAAGTATGAAACAATTGCTTGGATTGTCATCGGGGTTGTGCATGTTGAGGGCATTCTTGTGTGACGAAAATGGAGCATGACCAAACTATATGATTTTGTAGGGATGAACTTTCTTTAGCCATGTTATTTTGAGAAGACATGATTGTTTTGTTAGTATGCTTGAAGTATTACTATTTTTATGTCAATATGAACTTTTATTTTGAATCATTTGGATCTGAAATTACATTAAGGATTATGCTAGGTAGCATTCCGCATCCAAAATTCTGTTTTTATCATTTACCTACTCGAGGACGAGCAGGAATTATGCTTGAGGATGCTTGATATGTCTCCAACGTATCTATAATTTTTGATTGTTCCATGCTATTATATTACCTGTTTTGGATATTTATGGGCTTTACTTTACACTTTTATATCATTTTTGGGACTAACCTATTAATCGGATGCCCAACCCATATTGTTGTTTTCTTGCCTATTTCAGTGTTTCGAAGAAAAGGAATATCAAACGGAGTCCAAACGGAACGAAACCTTCGGGAGAGTTATTTTTGGAACGGAAGCAATCCGGGAGACTTGGAGTGGAAGTCAGGGAAGCTTCAAGGTGGCCACGAGGCAGGGAGGCGCGCCCTACCCCCTGGGTGCGCCCCCACCCTCGTGGGCCCCTCGTGGCTCCCCTGACTGACTTCTTTCGCCTATATATGTCCATATACCCTAAAAACATCGAGGAGCACAATAGATCGGGAGTTCCACCGCCGCAAGCCTCTGTAGCCACCAAAAACCAATCGGGACCCTGTTCCAACACCCTGCCGGAGGGGGGATCCCTCACCGATGGCCATCTTCATCATCCCGGCGCTCTCCATGACGAGGAGGGAGTAGTTCACCCTTGGGGCTGAGGGTATGTACGAGTAGCTATGTATTTGATCGATCTCTCTCTCTCTCTCTCTCACTCTCTCTCTCGTGTTCTTGAGGTGATACGATCTTGATGTATCGCGAGCTTTGCTATTATAGTTGGATCTTATGATGTTTCTCCCCCTCTACTCTCTTGTAATGGATTGAGTTTTCCTTCAAAGTTATCTTATCGGATTGAGTCTTTAAGGATTTGAGAACACTTGATGTATGTCTCGCCGTGCTTATCTGTGGTGACAATGGGATATTCACGTGATCTACTTGATGTATGTTTTGGTGATCAACTTGCGGGTTCATTGAACTTATGCATAGGGGTTGGCACATGTTTTCGTCTTGACTCTCCGGTAGAAACTTTGGGGCACTCTTTGAAGTACTTTGTGTTGGTTGAATAGATGAATCTGAGATTGTGTGATGCATATCGTATAATCATGCCCACGGATACTTGAGGTGACATTGGAGTATCTAGGTGACATTAGGGTTTTGATTTATTTGTGTCTTAAGGTGTTATTCTAGTACGAACTCTATGATAGATTGAATGGAAAGAATAGCTTCATGTTATTTTACTATGGACTCTTGAATAGATCGATCCGAAAGGATAACTTTGAGGTGGTTTCGTACCCTACCATAATCTCTTCGTTTGTTCTCCGCTCTTAGTGACTTTGGAGTGACTCTTTGTTGCATGTTGAGGGATAGTTATATGATCCAGTTATGTTATTATTGTTGAGAGAACTTGCACTAGTGAAAGTATGAACCTTAGGCCTTGTTTCGAAGCATTGCAATACCGTTTGTGCTCACTTTTATCATTAGTTACCTTGTTGTTTTTATATTTTCAGATTACAAAAACCTATATCTACCATCCATATTGCACTTGTATCACCATCTCTTCACCAAACTAGTGCACCTATACAATTTACCATTGTATTGGGTGTGTTGGGGACACAAGAGACTCTTTGTTATTTGGTTGCAGGGTTGTTTGAGAGAGAGACCATCTTCATCCTACGCCTCTCATAGATTGATAAACCTTAGGTCATCCACTTGAGGGAAATTTGCTACTGTCCTACAAAACCTATGCACTTGGAGGCCCAACAACGTCTACAAGGAGAAGGTTGCGTAGTTGACATCAGTGGGTGAACAAATTACTGTAGAGCAATTGATAGAAAAGTGCATAGTTATGAGAGTATCTAGGCATGATCATGTATATAGGCATCACGTCCGCAACAAGTAGATCGAAATGATTCTGCATCTACTACTATTACTCCACACATCGACCGACTCCTGCCTGCAGGTAGAGTATTAAGTTCATAAGAATAGAGTAACGCATTAAGAAAGATGTCATGATGTAGAGGGATAAACTCATGCAATATGATATAAACCCCGTCTTTTTATCCTCGATGGCAATAATACAATACGTGCCTGGCTGTCACTGGGAAAGGACACCGCAAGATTGAACCCAAACCTACGCACTTCTCCCATTGCAAGAAAGATAAATCTAGTAGGCCAAACCAAACTGATAATTCGAAGAGACTTGCAAAGATAACCAATCACACATAAAAGAATTCAGAGGAGATTCAAATATTTCTCATAGATAAACTTGATCATAAACCCACAATTCATCGGATCTCGACAAACACACCGCAAAAAGAGTTACATCGAATAGATCTCCAAGAAGATCGAGGAGAACTTTGTATTGAGATTCAAAGAGAGAGAAGAAGCCATCTAGCTAATAACTATGGACCCGAAGGTCTGTGGTAAACTACTCACAACTCATCGAAGAGTTCTTGGAGATGATGTAGAGGCCCTCCATGGTTGATTCCCCCTCCGGTGGAGCGTCGGCGAAGGCTCCAAGATGGGACCTCGCGGATACAGAAGGTTGCGGCGGTGGAATTAGGTTTTTGTGGTGCTCTTGGATGTTCTCGGGGTACGTGGATATATATAGGAGGAAGAAGTATGTCGGTGGAGCCACGAGGGGGCCATGAGGGTGGGGGGCATGCCCACCCCAAGAGGGCGCATCGGGCACCCTCGTGGACGCCTCGTTCGCTTCTTGACGTCCACTCCAAGTCTCCTAGGTTGCATTTGTTCCAAAAAGATCGCTCCCAAAGGTTTCATCCCGTTTGGACTCCGTTTGATATTCCTTTTCTTCGAAACACTGAAATAGGCAAAAAAATAGCAATTCGGGTTGGGCCTCCGGTTAGTAGGTTAGTCCCAAAAATGATATAAAAGTGTAAAGTAAAGCCCATAAACATCCAAAATGGGTAATATAATAGCATCGAACAATCAAAACTTATAGATACGTTGGAGACGTATCAAGCATCCCCAAGCTTAATTCCTGCTCGTCCTCGAGTAGGTAAATGATAAAAACAGAATTTTTGATGTGGAATGCTACCTAGCATAATTCTCAATGTAATTTTCTTTATTGTGGCATGAATGTTCAGATCCAAAAGATTCAAAATAAAAGTTCATATTGACATGAAAACAATAATACTTCAAGCATACTAACAAAGCAATCATGTCTTCTCAAAATAGCATGGCTAAAGAAAGCTATCCCTACAAAATCATATAGTCTGGCTATGCTCTATCTTCATCATACAAAGTATTTAATCATGCACAACCCTGATGACAAGCCAAGCAATTGTTTCATACTTTAGTATTCTCAAACTTTTCAACTTTCACGCAAATACATGAGCGTGAGCCATGGACATAACACTATATGTGGAATAGAATGGTGGTTGTGGAGAAGACAAAAGAAGAGAAGATAGTCTCACATCAACTAGGAGTATCAACGGGCTATGGAGATGCCCATTAATAGATATCAATGTGAGTGAGTAGGGATTGCCATGCAACAGATGCACTAGAGCTATAAATGTGTGAAAGCTCAACAAAAGAAACTAAGTGGATGTGCATCCAACTTGCTTGCTCACGAAGACCTAGGGCGTTTTGAGGAAGCCCATCATTGGAATATACAAGCCAAGTTCTATAATGAAAATTTCCCACTACTATATGAAAGTGACAACATAGGAGACTCTCTATCATGAAGATCATGGTGCTACATTGAAGCACAAGTGTGGTAAAAGGATAGTAGCATTGTCCCTTCTCTCTTTTTCTCTCATTTTTTTATTTTGCCTTTCTCTTTTTTTATTTGGCCTTTCTTTTTTTTATAAAGTCCGAAGTCTCATCCCGACTTGTGGGGGAATCATAGTCTCCATCATCCTTTCCTGACTAATAATGAAGATCATCACACTTTTATTTACTTACAACTCAAGATTACAACTCGATACTTAGAACAAGATATGACTCTATATGAATGCCTCCAGCGGTGTACCGGGATATGCAATGAATCAAGTGTGACATGTATGAAAGAATTATGAAAGTGGCTTTGCCACAAATACGATGTCAACTACATGATCATGCAAGAGCAATATGACAATGATGATGTGTGTCATAATAAATGGAACGGTGGAAAGTTGCATGTGAATATATCTCGGAATGGCTATGGAAATGCCATAATAGGTAGGTATGGTGGCTGTTTTGAGGAAGGTATATGGTGGATTTATGGTACCGGCGAAAGTTGCGCGGCACAAGAGAGGCTAGCAATGGTGGAAGGGTGAGAGTGCGTATAATCCATGGACTCAACATTAGTCATAAAGAACTCATATACTTATTGCAAAAATCTACAAGTCATTGAAAACAATGTACTACGCACATGCTCCTAGGGGAATAGATTGGTAGGAAAAGACCATCGCTCGTCCCCGACCGCCACTCATAAGGAAGACAATCAATAAATAAATTATGCTCCAACTTCATCACAAAGCGGTTCACCATACGTGCATGCTACGGGAATCACAAACTTCAACACAAGTATTCTTCAAATTCATAATTACCCCACTAGCATGACTCTAATATCACCATCCTCATATCTCAAAACAATTATCAAGCATCAAATTGATCATAGAATCCAATTCACTTTCTATGATAGTTTTTATTATACCCAACTTGGATGCCCATCATTCTAGGACCAATTTTTTAACCATAGCAAATACCATGATATTCTAAAATACTCTCAAAATAATATAAGTGAAGCATGAGAGATCAACAATTTCTACAAAATCAAGCCATCGCCGTGCTCTAAAAGATATAAGTGAAGCACTAGAGCAATAATTATCTAGCTCAAAAGATATAAGTCAAGCACATAGAGTATTCTAATAAATTCCAAATCAAGTGGGTCTCTCCCAAAAGTTGTGTACATCAAGGATGATTGTGGTAATCTAAAAAGTGAATACTAATATCATACAAGACGCTCCAAGAAAAACACATATCATGTGGCGAATAAAAATATAGCTCCAAGTAAAGTTACCGATAAATGAAGACGAAAGAGGGGATGCCTTCCGGGGCATCCCTAAGCTTAGGCTTTTGGTTGTCCTTGGATATATTGAGGTGCCATGGGAATCCCCAAGCTTAGGCTCTTGCCACTCCTTATTCCATAGTCCATCAAATCTTTACCCAAAACTTGAAAACTTCACAACACAAAACTCAACAGGAAATCTCATAAGCTCCATTAGTGCAAGAAAGAAAAGTCACCACATAAGGTACTGTAATGAACTCATTCTTTATTTATATTGGTGTTAAACATACTTTATTCCAACTTCTCTATGGTTCATACCCCCCGATACTAGCCATAGATGCATCAAAATAAGCAAACAACACACAAAAACAGAATCTGTCAAAAACAGAACAGTCTGTAGCAATCTGTAACTTTCGAATACTTCTGGAACTCTAAAACTCCTAAAAAAATAGGAAGTCCTGGGAAATTTGTCTATTGATCTACAGAAAAAAGAATCAATGCAAAATCATGTTTCTGTGATTTATTAAAATTGTTATCGTGCATGCAAAAGTTTCTGTTTTTCGGCAGAATCAAATTAACTATCACCGTAGGTTATCCTATAGGTTCTACTTGGCACAAACACTAATTAAAGCATAAAACCACATCTAAACAGAGGCTAGATGAAATATTTATTACTAAACATAAAAAAAAAATCAAGAAACAAAAATAAAATTGGGTTACCTCCCAACAAGTGCTATCGTTCAACGCCCCTAGCTAGGCATAAAAGCAAGAATAGATCTAAGTAGTGCCATCTTTAATTTTTAATTTCTTAGCGGAGTCATGCTCGAATCCGGGAGGTTCTTTATGTTTCCCTTCATATTCGGAAATTTTTAGATCTAAAGAATCCAACCGCTTATTGCAAAGAGTAATCAACATATTCATGCGGTGAAGATGTCCACTAATGCTCTTGAGGGGTTCAAGAGACTTTTGTAAAAAAATTGTTACTTCGCAAATCTTTCCAAAAACTTGTGTTTCTACCTGGGTAGGATGCGTCCCCCCCCCCCTTTTTGAGATACTGTTCCCACTATTCCCTCTATGATTCCATGCGCGATATTGGGATCAATTTCGATAAAATTACCCTTGGCAACACAATCCAAGAGTTGTCTATGGGACATATCTAGTCCAACATAAAAATTGCAAAGCAAAATCCTGAAATTAACCTCTAAGGTGCAGTTACGATAAGATTCTATCATCCTATACCAAGCATCTTTTAAGTTTTCTCCTTGTCTTTGCTTGAAGTGAAGAACTTCAAACTCGGGAGACAAAGGAGTGGACAAAGGACTAGCCATAATGACGAGATAAACGATTTAACACACAAGCACACAAGAAGGCAAGCGAGAGAGAGGAGGCAAACGGGAAAGAGAGGAAGAGTAAAATGGCAAGGGTGAAGTGGGGGAGAGGAAACCGGGAGGCAAATGGCAAATAATGTAATGCGAGGGAGATGAGTTTGTGATGGGTACATGGTATGTCTTGACTTGAGCGAAGACCTCCTTCTTGCTTCCTCTTGAGCACTGCGTTGGTTTTCCCTTGAAGAGGAAAGGGTGATGCAGCAAAGTAGCGTAAGTATTTCCCTCAGTTTTTGAGAACCAAGGTATCAATCCAGTAGGAGGCTCCTCAAAAGTCCCACACACCTACACAAACAAACAAGAACCTCGCAACCAACGCGATAAAGGGGTTATCAATCCCTTCACGGTAACTTGTGAAAGTGAGATCTGATAGAGATAATAAGATAAGATAAATGTTTTTGGCATTTTTATGAAATAGATTGGAAAGTAAAAGATGTAAATAAAAGTAGATGGAAAACTTATATGATAAAAGATAGACCCGGGGGCCATAGGTTTCACTAGTGGCTTCTCTCAAGATAGCATAAGTATTATGGTGTGTGAACAAATTACTGTCGAGCAATTGATAGGAAAGTGCATGGTTATGAGAGTATCTAGGCATGATCATGTATATAGGCATCACGTCCGCAACAAGTAGATCGAAACGATTCTGCATCTACTACTATTACTCCACACATCGACCGACTCCTGCCTGCATCTAGAGTATTAAGTTCATAATAACAGAGTAACGCATTAAGAAAGATGACATGATGTAGAGGGATAAACTCATGCAATGTGATATAAACCCCATCTTTTTATCCTCGATGGCAACAATACAATACGTGCCCTGCTGCCCCTGCTGTCACTGGGAAAGGACACCGCAAGATTGAACCCAAAGCTAAGCACTTCTCCCATTGCAAGAAAGATCAATCTAGTAGGCCAAACCAAACTGATAATTCGAAGTGACTTGCAAAGATAACCAATCACACATAAAAGAATTCATAGGAGATTCAAATATTTCTCATAGATAAACTTGATCATAAACCCACAATTCATCGGATCTCGACAAACACACTGCAAAAAGGGTTACATCAAATAGATCTCCAAGAAGATCGAGCAGAACTTTGTATTGAGATTCAAAGAGAGAGAAGAAGCCATCTAGATAATAACTATGGACCGAAGGTCTGTGGTAAACTACTCACAACTCATTGGAGAGGCCTTGGAGATGATGTAGAGGCCCTCGGTGGTCAATTCCCCCTCCGGCGGAGCACTGGCGAAGGCTCCAAGATGGGATCTCACGGATACAGAAGGTTGCGGCGGTGGAATTAGGTTTTCGTGGTGCTCTTGGATGTTCTCGGGGTATGTGGATATATATAGGAGGAAGAAGTATGTCAGTGGAGCCACGAGGGACCCACGAGGGTGGGGGCGCGCCCACCCCCAGAGGGCGCGTCGGGCACCCTCGTGGCCACCTTGTTCGCTTCTTGACGTCCACTTCAAGTCTGCTGGGTTGCATTTGTTCCAAAAATATCGCTCCCGAAGGTTTCATCCCGTTTGAACTCCGTTTGATATTCCTTTTAGGCAAAAAAACAGCAATTCGTGCTGGGCCTCCGGTTAGTAGGTTAGTCCCAAAAATGATATAAAAGTGTAAAGTAAAGCCCATAAACATCCAAAACGGGTAATATAATAGCATGGAACAATAAAAAATTATAGATACATTGGAGACGTATCAACCTGCTAGGCCACGCCATCGAGCCATGTCCGGTGGCATCCTCGTCCTCGTCCTCGTACACGAGAGCCGCCTTTGCATTTGGATTTTGAACCCAATCAGCGGGTAGCATTTCAGCGGTTCGAAAAACTTCCGTTGCTCCCGTGGTGAGCCACCCTTGCATTGGACACCATGCCAAGAACTTTTCGTACCTGTTTAAAGTGACAGGAGCCACGTTCGCTGGAGTCTCAATGTTGTTCCTTCATTTAGAGTGGGCTAAAAAGCTCTTTGCACCAAACTCCAAGGTGGTCTCCGAAGACTCATTGCTCTGCTCGACCTTCCCATTTCGTGGCAAGGTCTACTTCGCCGACCGACAAAGGGAAGGGCCCATGGTCGAGGACGCCGAGGTTGCATTGCCGAAGCTGACTCTAACCACAAGATGTCCACCGGTGGTGTTCAAGTTCGTGCACAACTTCTAGATCTGACCAACAATGTCGATGACAAGAAAGGAAGTGATTATTAGACGACGGAATTCGGCACATACCAACTGGGCATGGATGCCTGGGCACCGATCCTGATGAGGGTCATCGTTGTTGGTTACTGTGGTGGGTTGCTTCTGTCTTCCCAAGTTACCGTCGAACCCAATGCCAAATACTTCTAGTTCTATAACAATATCATTTTGGCAGGTTTCTTGTGTGTGGCGTGTCTTATGAAAGTGGAATGACCATGCCGTTGACTGAAGCTAAAGATCAGGGCTGCTTCATTCATGATCTGGCGTCTTTTGTGGCTTGGGATGGGTGCAAAATTGACGTGGTAAATGTTGATCAGTGGTGGCATTTGTTTTGGTCACTTGCAACTGCAATACTACCTATGAATGTTGATGTATGTTCTTAAAACAAAATTATGTTCATGCATGCGGTGTGTGGCATACGTTGATCAAGTCTAAACATTAATGGACCGAGAGTTCTCTGAAAATGCTCCAGTTTATTTGTACAAGATTAGTTATAAGTATGCCTTGGTACAATATGTTACTCCTTTATTAATTCATTGATATATACAAGATGGTGTGATGCTCTAATCGTGTGTTTTTCCCATTATTTTTTGTTTCTTGAGATGAATGTGTTTTTTCCATTCATACATTTTAGCAACCCCTATGGACCAAAGAGGCCCATAAGCTAGATTAACTAACCGGGTCATATTTGTATTTGTATAATAAGCAAGTATCTTATGGTTATATTTCGAAGATATGAGTTATAACATTGCTCCCTTTTGCCCACCCCTAATGACGAAGTCTCCAAAAACTCGTGTCTTAAAAATAACAAAGTTGTATTTGACATCTATAAACGACGAGGGAAATTAATAATCCATACCATCTGTTAGTTTTTCTCCAAATATAGGAGTAGAGGCCGAAGATTTGTGACCTCAATCAGGTTTTAATTATTTTATTTATGCTCATAATATAACAAAAACAAGAGAGCATGGATGCACGCCCCCCCCTAAAATTTCGAATGTTTTAGTCTAAATTGTTTTAGTTCGAATATATTAAAACTTAAATAAAACAACTTGGATTTTCAAATCATGTATAGATCCATGCAAGGTTTCCCCTAATTAAAATAAAGATTATAAGCCGCTATGCATGAAAAGAATAAGCAGACCTTGAGGTCGGTGTGTAGGTTATTTGTCCATCGCTCACGGTATTGCTTCCCAATTCGTCCTGGGAGGTGTTTTGAAATCTTCGCCCATTTATGCTTTCCATGATCAGCCGCGAAACTCTTGAGAAGTCTGCAAACAAACAATACATTGATCTAGAAAATTAAATAGTACAACATACATACCGTGAGATCAAGCTACTATTAAAGCAAATTAGATTCCGCTCTTTCACATACTCATCCTCTTGCTCCAACCACCCTCCTTTGGATGGTGCCACCGCTCGGTTGTTCTTGGCGGAAGGCTTATGTTGCCAGACCTCGAGGATCTCCATCTGGATGGCAGCAATGTTATAGCCAATGACCGGGATGGGGCCCTCCAGCAAGGCGATCATGGAGGGATACTTGCTCAAACCAGAAATGAGGGACCCCATGTCAGGGATTTCGGTCGAAGTGGTGCCATCTTGCTGGAAGTCTGAAAAACCATGGCTAGAGCTCAGGAAGTACCCTTCAACCCTCCCTTCCGCCTCAACCATCATGGTTGCCACGCCGCAAGCTCCTGTTTGAAAAGGATGTCCACCAATGACGCCTTGGGCTTGGACGGAGGTTGGAAGCAAGCCGGGAACTGCGAAGGGGGTGGAATTTTGGAGGTACCGAGCTAGAGATAGAGGAAGAGTATGACAGACGGAAAAAGTCAAGTCAATGTTGAGATCCAGGATGGACATAATATAGAGTAGGAGGTGCCGCTTTATTCGTTCATCTATGGCCTCAATTTCATCACACAACACAAAACCTTCCAAGATATAATGTTCCAATTACACATTTCACGAATCGGTTCACAAGAAAGGTGAACATCGGACCCATCACTGTCCAGCAATTTCTCTGTGGCCCATGTACAACAGTGCAACCAGTTGTCTCAGGAGGTTAGCAGTTGTGGGATACGTCCATTCTGCATCATGATTTTATATCAATATTTATTGCATTATGGGATGTTACTACACATTATGTCACAATACTTATGCCTTTTCTCTCTTATTTTACAAGGTTTACATGAAGAGGGAGAATGCCGACCGTTGGAATTCTGGGCTGGAAAAGGATCAAATATTAGAGACCTATTCTGCACAACTCCAAAAGTCATGAAACTCCACAAAAGTAAGTTTTGGAATATGTAAAAAATATTGGGCGAAGAAAGCACCAAGGGGGGTGTCAGTGTCAAAACCGGTGGATCTCGGGTAGGGGGTCCCGAACTATGCGTCTAGGTAGATGGTAACAGGAGACAAGGGACACGATGGTTTTACCCAGGTTCGGGCCCTCTCGGTGGAGGTAAAACCCTACTCCTGCTTGATTAATATTGATGATATGGGTAGTACAAGAGTTGATCTACCACGAGGTCGGAGAGGCTAAACCCTAGAAGCTAGCCTATGGTATGATTATTGTTCGTCCTACGGACTAAAACTCTCCGGTTTATATAGACACCGGAGAGGGCTAGGGTTACACAAAGTTGGTTACAATGGGAGGAGATCTTCATATCGTATCACCAAGCTTGCCTTCCACGCCAAGGAAAGTCCCTATCCGGACACGGGACGAAGTCTTCAATCTTGTATCTTCATAGTCCGGGAGTCCGGCCAAAGGTCATAGTCCGGCCATCCAGACACCCCCTAATCCAGGACTCCCTCAGTAGCCCCTGAACCAGGCTTCAATGATGACGAGTCCGGCGCGCAAATTGTCTTCGGCATTGCAAGGCGAGTTCTTCCCCAGCTCCATACACTTGTAGAATAGTGTCCGACTTCTGATAAATGCTGTGCTCCTTGGCTTCCACATCTAATAAAGGTCATCTTCCACGTGTCGAACGAATATAAAAAGAGACGAGGATCTAGATCCGAACCACACCATCTCCCCTTCGCAAGCTTTCATCGGAGCGCTTCTGACCAGAAAATCCATTCCACCATGGACAGCCGGCGCGGCTCCTCTTCTCGCGCTCACGGCCCCAAGCCTGGGGATTGTGAGAGATGCTCCGTCCCGCACAGCAAGCTAGTAGTGCTTCAATCCAAGGGGCTACTGCCCCCGACATATATGGTCCCAGTTTGATCCGGGATTGCCACCTATGGCGATGGAGAGCAGGCGGAGGGCGTCCCCAATCCCTCCCAAAGAGAGCGGGTGTGCCTAGTACCTTATTTAATAAGGGGACTTGGATTTCCAATTCATCCGTTTCTCCGAGGTCTACTGGAGTTCTACTGCCTCCAGCTACACAACCTCACACCTGCCTCCATACTGCACATGGCGGGCTTTGTGGCCCTCTGCGAGCTATTCTTGGGCGTCGAGGCCCATTTTGCACTGTGGAAGAGGCTGTTTTGCCTTGTGCCCCGCTCTCAGGGGGGATCAATTTATCAAGTGGGCGGAGCCGAACTATGGCGCATCGCCGGGACCGGATACCTATCCGCTACCCCTAAGAAGGCGTCCGAGGACTGGTCTTCGGGGTGGTTTTATGTGGATGACGTCCCCCTGCCGGACCCTGTGCGGTTCGGCCTCCCTGAGTTTAACAATGCTCCATTAAAGAAACGCCTTAGCTGGCGCCCATGGAATCCCCAAAGGGAAACTGACAAGGACGTCCTTTACCTGATGAGCCGGATAAGATTGTTGGCTCATTCCAGATTGACCATGATCGAGGTCATGGCCACATGCATTACACGGGGGGTGCAGCCGCTTCAGTACAGAGGCCACCCCATGTGGGATTTCAACGGGGAGGACGACGCCACCCGGTGCGGTCGCAAGGGACCAGATTCGGCTGCCACTCTAACAAAGATCTTATCCACTTTGTACAAGGGAGAAGAAGAGGAATTCATCCGCGTCAACCCACGGGGCGGATTCTCCATGTATGACCCTCTGAGCTGGGTAAGCGAACACTTTCACTTATCTAGCCACTTCGAAATTCTCATAATTGAGTACTTAGTCTGGCGATGTTAACACAGGAGCTACGCCAGACGGTGAAGGAGATCAACAGCCCTCCCCACAGCCCGAGGACCCAGAACGGTCCCTCGATCCAGATTCCCAAGAGGACCCGGACTTATGTGTGGAGTTAATTGATGGGGTGTTTCATCGATTGAGTAAGGACAACACCTTAGTGGCCATTACGGCCGATTATCCCGGACTACTTCCAGCCTCAAAGGTAACCGAGACCGAAGTCCTTGTACTTTGAAGGAGATCCATCCATGCCTTATTTTGAATGTTGTAAACCAATAGTGTTTCATTTTGCAGGGGAAATCATTGAGGCGGAGTGCCGGGCCTGCGGTGGGCAGCCAACAAGGGCCGCTGCAGCCAGGCGGGCCAAAAAGAAGTGCGGACCAGATCGAGACTCCGGTGCAACGGTACGGCGTGCAAATTTAACGCCTAGGATTTATGCCCTCAAGTCATGCTAACGCTCATGCTCTCCTTAGGAAGAAGAGAGCCCGCCGGACTATATCCACCGGCCAGACTTCAAGGTCGGGTCCGGAAGCGGAGGCGGACACGGGGCGCGCGTCGGGCGTTCCTCTGACAAAGGATGCAGATGGGCTATCTGCCACCAATTCAGAGGTGGAGAGTGCCATGAACCACAGGCATCACCGGACTATTCTTCAGGATGCATGTTTTTCCCCAAAGGCATTGAACGCCTTTAATACGGGAGATGCGTACCTCCGTGCCGCTCAAAATAGTCTAGCTAGAGCCACAAAGCAGTATGTAAAAGACATACGGGTGAGTAAATCTGATCGTTATATATGTCAGTAGCCCCCGAGACTTGAAATAGTTAAAATAACTGTTTTAAGGATCATATGTTATGCAGGGTCTTACAGAGAAGAACGCAACTGTCTCAGGAGCTGGCAGAGTGCAAGGCCCAACTCGAGGCCGCACTGGCCGCTTCAGCTATTGCCAAGGGAACCCCCTCAGGTTATATATGCTCCAAAAAATAATTCCGTTGTAAAGTGCGACATGTGTGCAATTCTGACGATAACAATGCAGATGGGGCCGGAGTGAATCCGAACAAGCAACAACTCCTATGCCAGCTAAAGGCTGGCGAGAGCGTGCTGACAAGGGTGCGGCAAGAGAAGAACAAACTTCAAGACGCCAATACCCAGCTGGGCGAGGAACTAAAGGATGTTCGTATCCAGGTGTCTACTTCTGTAAAGGAGAATCAGCGACTTCGACGCGGCATTTTTAGTAAGTGCTTGAACGAATTCTCGAGAAAAAAAATCAGCGAGGAAGTCGATTGACAGAGCTATGTTTGTAGGTCTGCTGACAGGTCGTCCTACGGAGGAAATGCCCAGTTTGACGGGGGACCTTCTTCCCGAGCTGGTGCAACTGCACGAACGAGTCCAACAGGCAATGCAAGGCGTTGTCCAGGCTATGTGGCCATCCCTCCCCGCGCCAGAAGGCCTTCGGGAGCTTGCCAAGAAGCTGGAGGGAGTTCGACAGTGCTTCCGGTTATGGAAGATATCGGCCTGTCGTCAGGGTGCCAGGGAGGCCTGGGCCATGGTGAAGACTCGGTACACGAAGGCTGACCCGAACCATATGGCCGAAGTCGGCCCTATGGGTCCTGACGAAAAGGAGATCCCTGTCAGTTTAGTATATGGCCAGGTAGAGCTGGCTGCAAAGTATTCTCAACGGGATTGTAAATTAGACCGCCTGTTGGATGGTATTGAAGAAGAATATACCGGGTCGGATTGACTCTATAATTTAAAATGACATGAGAAATGCCTTCTAGCCGGATTGTAGATCGTTTGTTATTGCGGACCTTTTCGCTTCGACCTCTGGATCCTATAGTCCGGAGTGTGTCCGAATACCCTCTCAATTATGTAAGAACCGGGGCATGCATGGAGACAAGGCATAGGGGTCAAAATTGCTTTAGCAGACAAGTGCCCAACTAGTTATGTTATATTACATGGTTAGTAAGAAACATCTTCCAGGGAGAATAGTTCCGTTAGGGGTTCCTTTCCCTGGGAGGCATGCCCTGAGGTGCATGTCCAAACTGCTAAAAATAGCAGAAAAGCATCTGGGAGCAGATAAATAAACAAGAAAAATCATCTTTTAGTTCACCGACCGAATATTCCCTTAAGAACGCTAGCTTTCGGCTTCACCCAGTCTGAGGTACACATCCGGCTGACCCGGCAGTAACAAGCGCAGAGGTGCTCCCTTTACCAGATAGCCGAACGAACGGGAACGTAGGGGTAAGCACAGGAGCCAGGCAACCCGGCTTGGCCAAAACTTAAGTCATATCGATGCATATAATGGTGTATAAAAGGTTCATGTGGAAGTGTTACACATGTTTTGGGCATGAGGCCCGTTTATATAAACTTCTGATAAAGAAGCCCCCATGTATGATGAGCGCGGGTGGCGCGTCAAGTATGTGCGAACAATGCGCAAGCAAGCCCCTAAGGGTTTTGGAGGAGAGAAAAAAAGGTAGGGAGAAGGAGAGAAATGCCAGACAGCTAATGTGAAAAAATAAAAAGAGGACAGAGGAAGGAGACGAACACGGAGTCCGGCGCTAGGCGTAGAATCTTCGTAGGCGTGTTGCGTTCCATGGGTTCGGCTCGAGTCGGTTGTCCGATGCGTTTCGCAGACGGTACGCTCCACCAGTTAGTACTTGGTCGATTATGAAGGGACCCTCCCATTTGGGCTTTAGTTTGTCCTTTTTCTTGTCCGGCAGGCGTAGAACTAGTTCGCCAACGTTATAAGTTTTGGTCCTTACTTCTCTGCTTTGATATCTTCGAGCCTGCTGTTGATAGAATGCGGAACGGGCTTTTGCCACGTCGCGCTCCTCCTCTAGTGCGTGCAAGCTGTCCTGCCGATCGAGCTCGGCTTCTCTTTCTTCGTACATGTGCACACGAGGTGAGTCATGAATTATGTCGCAGGGCAGGACTGCCTCCGCGCCGTATACCATAAAAAATGGTATGAATCCGGTAGTGCGATTCGGCATGGTCCGCAGCCCCCAGAGTACGGAGTCAAGCTCCTCTACCTAGTGCGTGTTAGATTCCTTGAGGGACCGCACTAGTCTGGGTTTGATGCCGCTCATGATGAGACCGTTGGCTCGCTCGACTTGACCGTTAGTTTGTGGGTGATAGACTGAAGCGTAGTCGAGCTTGATGCCCATGTTTTTGCACCAGAGTTTAACTTCGTCGGCCGTGAAGTTTGTGCCGTTGTCAGTTATGATGCTGTGGGGGATGCCGTAACGGTGTACAACCCCAGATATGAAGTCTATCACCGGTCTGGATTCGGCCGTCTTTACGGGCTTGGCCTCTATCCGTTTGGTGAATTTGTCCACCATGACTAGTAGATACTTTTTCTTGTGGGTTCCTCCTTTAAGGGGTCCAACCATGTCAAGCCCCCAGACCGCAAAAGGCCAGGTGATGGGTATGGTTTGTAGGGCGGTAGGTGGCATGTGGCTTTGATTAGCGAATAATTGGCAACCGACGCATCGCTGCACTAAGTCCTGAGCGTCTTCCCGGGCCGTCGGCCAATAAAATCTGGTACGGAAGGCATTGTTTACAAGGGCCCGGGCTGCGGCGTGGTGCCCGCCTAGTCCGGCATGAATTTCAGCTAGAAGATTTCGCCCTTCTTCTTCGGAGATACACCTTTGAAGGACTCCGGTTGTGCTCTTCTTATACAACTCTCCCTCTTGGACTTTGTAGGCTTTAGATCGCCGCACTATGCAGCGGTCCTCGTTTTGGTCCTCGGGGAGTTCCTGCCTATTTAGGTAGGCTAGAAATGGTTATGTCCACGGGGCAATGATTGCCATTATTGTGTGGGCCGAATGTGTTGTTTCGTTGGCGGAGTCACCAACTGTGTCAGAATGTTCGGTGAGGGGTAGTGTGGTTGTGTCTAAGCTGTTGTTTCCGGACTCTCCCTCCCATGTTATGGATGGCTTGAAAAGCCTCTCTAGGAAGATGTTGGGAGGGACGGCATCACGCTTAGCACCGATGCGTGCCAACATGTCTGCTGCCTGGTTGTTCTCCCGGGCTATATGGTGAAATTCGAGCCCCTCAAACCGGGATGACATCTTTAAGACGGCGTTGCGATAAGCTGCCATTTTCGGATCTTTGGCGTCAAAGTCTCCATTTATTTGGGATATCGCGAGGTTTGAATCCCCACGGACCTCTAGGCGCTGAATGCCCATGGAGACTACCATCCGGAGACCATGTAGAAGGGCCTCGTATTTGGCTGCGTTGTTGGAGTCCGTGTACATTATCTGGAGTACGTATTGGACTGTATCTCCTGTAGGGGACGTCAGAACGACGCCAACTCCCAGGCCAGCCAGCATTTTGGAGCCGTCGAAGTGCATGATCCAGTTGGAATATGCGTCGTACTCTTTAGGGAGCTCGGCTTCGGTCCATTCGGCGATGAAGTCAGCCAAAACCTGCGATTTGATAGCTCGCCGTGGCTTGTAAATTATATCGAATGGAAGGAGCTCAATGGCCCATTTAGCAATCCGGCCCGTTGCGTCGCGGTTGTTTATAATATCATTAAGAGGTACTTCGGATGCCACTGTTATTGAACACTCTTGGAAATAGTGTCGCAGCTTCCGGGATGGCATGAACACCGCGTATGCTATCTTTTGATAATGCGGGTACCGGGACTTGCATGGGGTTAGGACAGTGGACACGTAGTAAACCGGTTTTTGGAGAGGAAACTTGTGTCCGTCCGATTCTTGTTCGATGATGAGCACCGCGCTTACAACTTGATGGGTTGCCGCGATGTATAATAGCATAGGTTCGCCCGTGTTGGGCGCGGCCAGGACCGGATTTGTTGCCAGTATGGCTTTTATTTCTTCGAGTCCGGCCGTGGCGGCATCCGTCCACTCGAAGTGTTCGGTGCACCGCAGGAGGCGATAAAGAGGTAATGGCTTTTCTCCTAAGCGGGAGATAAAGCGGCTTAGAGCCGCCATGCATCCGGTCAATTTTTGTATTTGCTTGAGGTCTTTTGGGATATCCAATTGCGACAGAGCTTGGATTTTGGCTGGGTTTGCCTCAATTCCTCTACCGGCTACAATGAAGCCCAAGAGCTTTCCGGCTGGCACGCCAAAAACGCATTTTTCTTGGTTGAGCTGTAACACCCCAAAAAAAATTAAGCAAGTTTTATATATTAAAATTTTGCCAGGAGTTTTAAAATTTTTCATTCTGGAATTTTATCTGTTGATTTCAGAACTCTTCTTTTATTGTTAAGGAGTTTTATCTTTTTCCCAAGTGGAGCTTTCCAAAATATATTGGACTTCTATGCTCTCTGTATAACATTTTCTTTTTCAGTAGATTTATTTATTAAATTACTTCATCCTGAGCTTTATTTATTAAAATGACTTTCTTTAAGTTTTGGAGCTCTTTTTGAACTGCAACCATTTGATATATTTATCTAAAAATCCAACCAAAATTTGGAGATATCATGTGATGTCTCTAAATCACTTTTGTGCAATAATATAATTATTTCATTGCATATTTTGAGTTTTACTCCTGTTTTTCTTCTCTGGTCCAGTGGGCATTTTTGCACTACAACCCAATTAAATATTTCCCCAGGGCCTCCACCAAAATTATGGGATGTCAGTGGTAGCATGCCATCCAACTTTATGCCAAAAACCTAGTGTTGTTCTTTGGAAAAATTGAGTGAACCAACCTCTTTTTCATTCTGGACCAGACTTGTGTTTTCTACTGCAACCCTATTATTTCTTGCTCTAGTGACCTTGTGTTTGCTCATGCTTGTAGTCAACCCTGCAAAACCCCTAAGTCCAGGAGCATGCACTCTTTGGAACACTTTTGGTACATGTGATGATGCCATTTACTCCCTGTCCAGAAGTGTAGTTTTGCAAAACTTGCACTAGCAAGTTTCTCCTTTTTGCAAACTAACTTCACCAACCCCTCTTTCTTCTAAAGAGACCCCACTCTGGGAGATTTGGCCACCCCAAGAATTGCCTAGGTGCCTTTGGCATTTTGTCGAACACCCTGAGTGCATAGCCAGATTTGGCATGATTTCAAGTTTACATTATGAACTTGAGCCCCTGACCTATCCAGCATGTCTCATGGATTTGCCCTAGCCTATAACCCCTTTCTGCTAACTCCCTTGTGGTTTGGAACCCTCTAGGCTGCCCTGGCATTTCGTCGAGCATGTCCCGGGCGTGCACTGGGCGCGCCTAGAGCGTGCGTTTGGCATGCACGTGCGCCCGAGTCGCCGCGTCCCACCCCGCACCCAATCCGGTTCGTGACCCGACCGCAGCCAGCACGCCGTGTCCCCTTCTGCACCCCACGAGCCCGCAGCTCTCGCCACGTCTCCGGCAGGCCAGCCACTAGCCACCACCGCCGCCCGACAGCTCCTGCACTAGCCAGCACTGCCCAAGCCATCTCCGCTCGCCAGCTCGCCCTTGGAGCAGTAGCCGCTCGTCCGCTAGCTCCTGCCGCCATCCCCAGCCGCGCCACGTTGCCCTGCAGCTACAAAAGATGGTCGCCGGCGCCCTTATCCGCAGCCGCCGCCGAACCGCCTCGAATCGCCTATATAAGGAGTCCCGAGCTCATCCCCGCACGTAGGCAGTCCCAAACCATCTCTCTAGGACCCCCATTGGCAGCCAATCAACTCGGGGAGGCCTCCTTCCCCATCTCCGGCAACCTCAGCCGCCGCCTCGGCCCCGGCCATTCCGGCGCCACCAGGGCCTCCCCCTTTCCACTCTCTCCACCAGGAACCCCCTCACCCTCCCGTGAACCTTCCTCCCTACTCGATTTCGATCGGGAGCCACCGCAGCCCCAAAACCACTTTGCACCCGAGGCCTCCTCTGCCGTGTAGCTCACCGTCGGCGACTCCCTCCACCCCCGCCGACCCTTCGACCACTGTGAGGACCGCCCCGGTCTTGCGGATCCATCCCGACTCACCGTTGGATGCACCCTTCTTTCCCATGACCTGAAGGCAAGCATTCTGAACCCTGGTGTAAATTTTGTGTGTGTTGTTTGACTCGGTGACAACACCACCCCGACACGAGCATACGTCATTTTATGTGAGGATGTGATCCTATTCATAAGTGCATATTAATGAATTTCATGCAAATGGAGTTGACATGATTTGTGATGGTAATCACCGTCATACACCTTTCATGCATACCGGAAGGAATACCGGGAAGGCCTCTGTCTTGGGTAGACGCGGTCTTGTCCCTAGTCCTCTGTCGAGACGGTCGTGTCCGGTATGGCATGATGGGGTATGTCGCGTGGTGTTTCTATCTATTGGTTGAAGTATATGCATTGTTATGCTAATCTTGCAGGAAATATCACTACCTCCTGAGTCGACCGTAGATCAAGTCTTGTGCCAGTAACCCCCATACTTGCTTCGTACTACCACTCGTCTCTACAATAAGTAGGGTACGGTTCAGTAACTGGTCAACCCCTTTCCTAGCACACACCGTACAGAGAGGCCATGGTGGAAGATACTGGAGGCATCCGGTAGTCATGCCACCAGGTCCGGGAGCATGGGTGTTTCGGTTGTGGCCGAAGGGGGTAGCTTCCCCAGTTTTGCGCGCGGTATAAATTTTGTGATCCCATGTTACGTCGAGGTTGTAGCCTCCCCACTTAGAGTTTTGCTTGACAGGTGTCGTGGGTGATTCCAGACACATGTGAGTTAAGCTGGTGTGTGCAAGTTAGGTGTGTTTCCAACAAAAAGACCGTAGATGGAATTAGTCCTGATGGGCTAATGGAACCCGTCACTCGTGGGTAAAGAGTACACCCTCTGCAGAGATTAAACCTATTCGAATAGCCGTGTCCATGGTTAAGGACTACAGTCTGGGATGGGTCAAGTGTCGATCTTAGTGTCGGTCTTCGGAGGTGAAACTGTTAAACCAGAACTGGAATTACTACTTGTGACTTGTGAATATTTTGATTATTATTATTGTTAACTAACCCGTGATATTATTGTTATTATCGAGTAACCCTGGGATGGTTCTACCTCCGGGATATTCACTATGATTGTTTCTTTTAAAGCCCTTTATGTTGTGTCGCTAAGACGCCCAACTGTGGCATTTCTTTTAAAGCCCTTTATGTGGTGTCGCTAAGACGCCCGACTGTGGCATTTTCCTTTAAAGCCCTTTATGTGGTGTCGCTAAGACACCCGACTGTGGCATTTCTTTTAAAGCCCTTTATGTGGTGTCGCTAAGACGCCTGACTGTGGCATTTCTTTTAAAGCCCTTTATGTGGTGTCGCTAAGACGCCCGACTGTGGCATTTCTTTTAAAGCCCTTTATGTGGTGTCGCTAAGACGCCCGACTGTGGCATTTCTTTTAAAGCTCTTTATGTGGTGTCCCTAAGACGCCCGACTGTGGCATTTCTTTTAAAGCCCTTTATGTGGTGTTGCTAAGACGCCCGACTGTGGCATTTCTTTTAAAGCCCTTTATGTGGTGTCACTAAGATGCCCGACTGTGGCATTTCTTTTAAAGCCCTTTATGTGGTGTCGCTAAGACGCCCGACTGTGGCATGTTTGTTATTTATTTCATAATTTTAATACTACTATGTTATTGCATATTCATATATAACAAGCTTGCACGCATCAGTGTTATATTTATCTTTTGTGACTGACATCATGAGTATAAAATATTTTCAGCACATCGTTATTATATTATACCTGTGTTCATAATGTTTGCGAGTACATTCAAAGTACTCACTGGCTTGTCCCTGGCTATTGTCTTGGCCAGATTTTTCTTGCGCGGAGAGGAGCGACCGTGGCGATAGTCCCGGAACCTAAGCAGCGGTGTTAGCAGCCTCGCGAAGATAGGAGTTAACCTGGTCAGCTGTTCCTGTGGAAATTGGAGTCCCAAAGACACTGATGATCCACAAACCGCTTCCGCCACCGATCATTAGAAACCAGTTGTTGTACTCACAGGCCAGAATGGTCTTGTACTACATATTTTGTATTTTGCTTGGAATTTCTGCATCAAGTTGGTGCCTCATCAGCTAACAGTTATCCTGGGGCTGGTGAGCACACAAACCATTTTCTGGAATTTGTCTCCCGAAAAACCGGTCCCCACAAACTTGGTACCAGAGCCAGGCTGACCATTGGATAATCCTATCTTAGCCAGGTCAATAAACTTAGGCAGACCAACCTACCAGACCCTAACCAAAACCCCAGCCAAGCTTCCCGTGCAAGATAGCCACACGGTAATCCCAACACTTTTGCCAGTCGGTGCCCAACCTATTAGCCTAGCCTATCGATCGCACACCAGTGACCGATGGCAAAAATGTCTCATTCGCAAGCGTGCGAAGGAAGACTCCGTCCCCTTTTCTATAAAAAGGGCACGCTAGCCTCAACCCAGCACATCACAGCCTCTTCCCCAACGTAGCCACAATGCCTGGTCCCATAGTGCACAATGAGACCACAGCAACCAATCTTGGAGGTTTCGTGACCATACTCGCAAACCTCACCCGTCGTGCCTATGCGTTAGAAGAGCCCCTAGAATATGTTGTGTACCAAGGACCCATGAGCGGTGAAGACCGCCAATTCTGGGTCACTGTGCACATCTACGGTAGGGGTCTGTCGCCAGAACGCCCCTACAGGTTCACCGGAAGAACAACTTCCTTCGAGCCACAAGCCATCCAGCTAGCCGCTCGAGAAGCTATAGTTCAACTCCTGTAGTTTTCACCCAGAGTTAACTGTCGCTCGTTCTACTACTACCCCAGGCGTGAAGGGTATGGTAGACCACCCCAAGTTGCCAACGGAGATCACGAGACAGATCCCGCATTGTTGCACCTAGTGCGCTATGTAAGTGCACTAGAGGCACTGTTCGACCAGATCACCATTGATCTGATCGCAGCTCGAGGAAAGCTGGTTCGTCGAGCCCCAGCAAGAAGAGAAGGCGAGCCCGACGCCGACAACCCAGTCGTGCTATTCGGACACCCGATCGAGACCCTAAGGACAGCCCCAGCCATCATCCAAGATACTGTCATGACCCCAGAAGTGCTTCGTCGCCTTTTGGGAACACACTCCAACGGGATTGTGGCCAACAATCCCCGTGATGGTCATCATCGCTACCCCGACCTTGTAGTTCCTCCGCCATCTCCGACTAATCCCGGCAGTGAGACACGTGGAGAAGCCTCGACATCCGCCAGGCACACCCGTTTAGACATAAACGAGGTAGACTAAGCCGTATGAGTAGTACCGAGTCTCAGTGTATCCTCGCTTTGTAATCGTGTAACCTTGTATATTAACGCAGCCTGTGGTTGTGCCTCTGCTTTAGTGGTAGCCTTGCGTATTTTTGTCAGCGCATAGTTGCACATTTTCCGGGCACAACTACCAAAACCAACCCCGACGACACCTACAGTAACACGTCTCTTTATGAGATATGTGTATCTCTGACACTGAACCCGACCTTTGGAGGTGATCTGGCAGTTTTATTACCTTTCACCATGGTAAATAAATCAGCCTAGATGATATATAAGAAGGCCACCTTGTGACCTTACCCAGCAACCCTCACCTCGTGCACCACTCTCACAACCATTTCTTGCCATGCCGAAGCCCAGTATTTATCGGAGAACCCCAGATGCAACCCCAGGTAGCTTTGTCAAAATATTGTGGGACTTTACCTGCAGTACCATGGGTTCTACCCAGCCACCCCAGTACGAGTTGTTCAAGTCAATAATCACCCCTTCCACCTCGGAATATTGGGCAGCAGTACACATTCCTCCCGTAGACCCCAACCAAGATCCAACGGAGGTTTCCTTCATGGGGAAATCTATGCCGACCCCACGCTTGGCCATAGAAGCTGCTGCGAATGAAGCAATTGCCCGTCTTCGATCAGCAGTGCCCTATGCCCACGAACGAGGATATTATTACTTTCCGAGCCATGCAACGCCCGGAGGAGTAACATCTTTTCCCGGTGGACGGATTGAGAGAGACCCAGTGCTAGCCAACCTTATCCAGTACATCATCGCTCAAGAGCATTTGAACCAGCGAGTGATGGATTATCTCCAGAGTCTCACTGGAATCCTCAGATTGCAATCGGCAGACCACTGAGGCCCGACCCGGAGAGACTCATACATCGAATGGTCAATCCACTTCCTCCGATAGAAGAGGAGTGTATTCCATTGCCAGAGACATTTTCTCGAGACCCTGTCCAGTTACCTTTCTCATTTTAGATGTCACTGTTGTGTTTGTTATTTTAGCATTTATTATTACATTGTAACTTATGCATGGTACCACAAATTTGTGCGACGAGTCGAGTATTTAGTTTCTACTTATGTGAGTGGTTGTCTTCGTGAGTAACCTGTGTAACCGCGAAAATCCTGGAATGAGATTTCTTTTTCCAGAATTGCTGCATCTTTTATCCTCTCACGGCTTGGATTTTTTTTTATTCACGCAGCACCACGGCAACAGACTCACAACCACTAGGACTCTTACACTGTCTTGCAAATACACGCAACCATGTTGCATCTCACCAACCACCCCTCTAAGTACTCCACAGGCCTCCAAGGGAGAGATTAGCGGATAATCATCCAGACACTAATCGCCTCCGGCACACCGATAACAGTTAACACCCGGCATTACGCCTAATCCCCGTGATCACCGCCACCGCGGAGAGCCAGCAACCGAGCGGCAGCATCACGACGATCATCATAGATCATCGCGCACAGGAGCACAGAAAGCCCCAGCACTGCCGCTAGCCCTCCACAGACCAGGATCACGTACCAGTCCGGCACCGTCTCCGCCATTGGAGCCTCGTCTCGAGCTCCGGTAAGCGGTAATGGAGGAGTAGGAGGAGGAGAAACGAGGCCAAGTGAGAAGATGAAGAAGGAGTACCGCGGTCGTTTTATAGCTCAAGATCGGTGTACGGTGGGCGAAGTCCACCAGCGCTGCTCATCGCCCGATCACCGGTGTTCGGAGGCAAATCCGCGAGCAGTGCCGACAGCGCACTGGCCCGCGAGGTGAGTGCACACGGCACCGGCAGCAAGCACGCCACGCACTACCGCAGTACGGCCTAGATGCCCTACGCGCTAGACGTCGCCGGTGGAGAAAGCCAGGGAAAGCGCGTAGGAGAGAGGAAGAAGAGAGAGCCAGAGGAAGAAGGAGAGACTGATAGTGGGCCTTGGTCCCACCTGTTAGCCAGAGGGAGCACTGTGCTCTCGGGTATGACCAGCGTATTGTTGAATTTAGAATTTATTCTAAATTCACGGCGTCCAGCATAGAAATCGCTTGT
The DNA here is from genome assembly GCA_963921465.1 of Triticum timopheevii. Classification (NCBI taxonomy): domain Eukaryota; kingdom Viridiplantae; phylum Streptophyta; class Magnoliopsida; order Poales; family Poaceae; genus Triticum; species Triticum timopheevii. Next base: position 382,023,709 of record OY997262.1, on the reverse strand, counting down.
TTTCCTAAGCATGGATTTTTCCACACAGCGCCAGTACCACACTGTAGTTACTCACCACTTATTGCCCTCTCACTGTAGCCTCTTTTTACCGCGTGTGTAAAATGATCTTTTGACCAAGTAAAAGTATTTTTGTTTTACAACCCTTAGCAAATCTCGAGGATGAGATTTTTTTTAAGGGGGGTAGGAATTGTAACACCCCAAAAAAAATTTAACCAAGTTTTATATATTAAAATTTTGCCAGGAGTTTTAAAATTTTTCATTCTGGAATTTTTTTCTGTTGATTTCAGAACTCTTCTTTTATTGTTAAGGAGTTTTATCTTTTTCCCAAGTGGAGCTTTCCAAAATATATTGGACTTCTATGCTCTCTGTATAACATTTTCTTTTTCAGTAGATTTATTTATTAAATTACTTCACCCTGAGCTTTATTCATTAAAATGACTTTCTTTAAGTTTTGGAGCTCTTTTTGAACTGCAACCATTTGATATATTTATCTAAAAATCCAACCAAAATTTGGAGATATCATGTGATGTCTCTAAATCACTTTTGTGCAATAATATAATTATTTCATTGCATATTTTGAGTTTTACTCCTGTTTTTCTTCTCTGGTCCAGTGGGCATTTTTGCACTACAACCCAATTAAATATTTCCCCAAAGCCTCCACCAAAATTATGGGATGTCAGTGGTAGCATGCCATCCAACTTTATGCCAAAAACCTAGTGTTGTTCTTTGGAAAAATTGAGTGAACCAACCTCTTTTTCATTCTGGACCAGACTTGTGTTTTCTACTGCAAACCCTATTATTTCTTGCTCTAGTGACCTTGTGTTTGCTCATGCTTGTAGTCAACCCTGCAAAACCCCTAAGCCTAGGAGCATGCACTCTTTGGAACACTTTTGGTACATGTGATGATGCCATTTACTCCCTGTCCAGAAGTGTAGTTTTGCAAAACTTGCACTAGCAAGTTTCTCCTTTTTGCAAACTAACTTCACCATCCCCTCTTTCTTCTAAAGAGACCCCACTCTGGGAGATTTGGCCACCCCAAGAATTGCCTAGGTGCCTTTGGCATTTTGTCGAACACCCTGAGTGCATAGCCAGATTTGGCATGATTTCAAGTTTACATTATGAACTTGAGCCCCTGACCTATCCAGCATGTCTCATGGATTTGCCCTAGCCTATAACCCCTTTCTGCTAACTCCCTTGTGGTTTGGAACCCTCTAGGCTACCCTGGCATTTTGTCGAGCATGTCCCGGGTGTGCACTGGACGCGCCCAGAGCGTGCGTTTGGCACGCACGTGCGCCCGAGTCGCCACCTCCCACCCCGCACCCAATCCGGTCCGTGACCGACTGCAGCCAGCACGCCGTGTCCCCTTCTACACCCCACGAGCCCGCAGCTCTCGCCACGTCTCCGGCAGGCCAGCCGCTAGCCGCCACCGCCGCCCGACAGCTCCTGCGCTAGCCAGCGCCGCCCAAGCCATCTCCGCTCGCCAGCTCGCCCTTGGAGCAGTAGCCGCTTGTCCGCTAGCTCCTGCCGCCATCCCCAGCCGCACCACGTTGCCCTGCAGCTACAGAAGACGGTCGCCGGCGCCCTTATCCGCGGCCGTCGTCGAACTGCCTCGAATCACCTATATAAGGAGCCCCGAGCTCATCCCCGCATGTAGGCAGTCCCAAACCATCTCTCTAGGACCCCCATTGGCAGCCAATCAACTCGGGGAGGCCTCCTTCCCCATCTCCGGCTACCTCAGCCGCCGCCTCGGCCCCGGCCATTCCGGCGCCACCAAGGCCTCCCCCTCTCCACTCTCTCCACCAGGAACCCCCTCACCCTCCCGTGAACCTTCCCCCCTACTCGATTTCGATCGGGAGCCACCGCAGCCCCAAAACCACTTTGCACCCGAGGCCTCCTCCGCCGCGTAGCTCACCGTCGGCGACTCCCTCCACCCCCGCCGACCCTTCGACCACCGTGAGGACCGCCCCGGTCTTGCGGATCCATCCCGACTCTCTGGAGCCCGCGGGGAGCAGCCGTTCACCGGCATTGATCGCTGTCGCCCCGCCTCCGTTCGGGCGAAGGAAGAAGAAGGAGGGATGGACTGGTCAAACCTGACCAGTGGGCCCCCTGGACCCACTGTCAGTGACCCAGGCGCAGTCCACGCTGGATAAGTGGAAGCGCATTTCAAAAGTATGCCTTTGACGTGTACGTATATTCGAAACGTTTTTCTTTTCTGTTTTTTTAATATCAGATTTTTGACCAAACTTTGACCGGCTGTATCTTTTTAAATATAGCTCCAAATGAATTAATTCCTTTTCCTACCTCTCTCAAATATTGTCTAGTTTATTTTAAGATTTATTTCAAAAAAATTCAAACAACTTTTTGTGATGTTTTGTTTTTGTGTGTTAATTCATATATATTCTCTTAAATAGGATTTTTGGAAGATTTCAAGATGTTTTGGATGCACCCTTCTTTCCCATGACCTGAAGGCAAGCATTCTGAACCCTGGTGTAAATTTTGTGTGTGTTGTTTGACTCGGTGACAACACCACCCCGACACGAGCATACGTCGTTTTATGTGAGGATGTGATCCTATTCATAAGTGCATATTAATGAATTTCATGCAAATGGAGTTGACATGATTTGTGATGGAAATCACCGTCATACACCTTTCATGCATACCGGAAGGAATGCCGGGAAGGCCTCTGTCTTGGGTAGACGCGGTCTTGTCCCTAGTCCTCCGTCGAGACGGCCGTGTTTGGTATGGCATGATGGGGTATGTCGCGTGGTGTTTCTATCTGTTGGTTGAAGTATATGCATTGTTATGCTAATCTTGCAGGAAATATCACTACCTCCTGAGTCGACCGTAGATCGAGTCTTGTGCCAGTAACCCCCATACTTGCTTCGTACTACCACTCGTCTCTACAATAAGTAGGGTACGGTTCAGTAAGTTGTCAACCCCTTTCCTAGCACACACCGTACAGAGAGGCCATGGTGGAAGATACTGGAGGCATCCGGTAGTCATGCCACCAGGTCCGGGAGCATGGGTGTTTCGGTTGTAGCTGAAGGGGGTAGCTTCCCCAGTTTTGCGCGCGGTATAAATTTTGTGATCCCATGTTACGTCGAGGTTGTAGCCTCCCCACTTAGAGTTTTGCTTGACAGGTGTCGTGGGTGATTCCAGACATATGTGAGTTAAGCTGGTGTGTGCAAGTTAGGTGTGTTTCCAACAAAAAGACCGTAGATGGAATTAGTCCTGATGGGCTAATGGAACCCGTCACTCGTGGGTAAAGAGTACACCCTCTGCAGAGATTAAACCTATTCGAATAGCCGTGTCCATGGTTAAGGACTACAGTCTAGGATGGGTCAAGTGTCGGTCTTAGTGTCGGTCTTCGGAGGTGAAACTGTTAAACCAGAACTGGAATTACTACTTGTGACTTGTGAATATTTTGATTATTATTATTGTTAACTAACCCATGATATTATTGTTATTATCGAGTAACCCTGGGATGGTTCTACCTCCGGGATATTCACTATGATTGTTTCTTTTAAAGCCCTTTATGTGGTGTCGCTAAGACACCCGACTGTGGCATTTCTTTTAAAGCCCTTTATGTGGTGTCGCTAAGACGCCCGACTGTGGCATTTTCCTTTAAAGCCCTTTATGTGGTGTCGCTAAGACGCCCGACTGTGGCATTTCTTTTAAAGCCCTATATGTGGTGTCGCTAAGACGCCCGACTGTGGCATTTCTTTTAAAGCCCTTTATGTGGTGTCGCTAAGACGCCCGACTGTGGCATTTCTTTTATAGCCCTTTATGTGGTGTCGCTAAGACGCCCGACTGTGGCATTTCTTTTAAATCCCTTTATGTGGTGTCGCTAAGACGCCCGACTGTGGCATTTCTTTTAAAGCCCTTTATGTGGTGTCGCTAAGACGCCCGACTGTGGCATTTCTTTTAAAGCCCTTTATGTGGTGTCGCTAAGACGCCCGACTGTGGCATTTCTTTTAAAGCCCTTTATGTGGTGTCGCTAAGACGCCCGACTGTGGCATGTTTGTTATTTATTTCATAATTTTAATACTACTATGTTATTGCATATTCATATATAACAAGCTTGCACGCATCAGTGTTATATTTATCTTTTGTGACTGACATCATGAGTATAAAATATTTTCAGCACATCGTTATTATATTATACCTGTGTTCATAATGTTTGCGAGTACATTCAAAGTACTCACTGGCTTGTCCCTGACTATTGTCTTGGCCAGATTTTTCTTGCGCGGAGAGGAGCGACTGTGGCGATAGTCCCGGAACCTAAGCAGCAGTGTTAGCAGCCTCGCGAAGATAGGATTTAACCTGGTCAGTTGTTCCTGTGGAAATTGGAGTCCCAAAGACACTGATGATCCACAAACTTCTTCCGCCACCGATCATTAGAAACCAATTGTTGTACTCAACGGCCAAAATGGTCTTGTACTACATATTTTGTATTTTGCTTGGAATTTCTGTATCAAGTTGGTGCCTCATCAGCTAACAGTTATCCTGGGGCTGGTGAGCACACAGACCATTTTCTGGAATTTGTCTCCCGGAAAACAGGTCCCCACATGAGCTTGATGTCATATGCTCGGAGATTGTCGAACGTGAGCCTCAAGTCGTCTACTAGAGTTTCGACATGTTTGGATTTGATGACCACGTCATCTACGTATGCTTCAACTGTTTTGCCGATCTGGTTGGCCAGACATGTCTGAATCATGCGCTGATATAATGCGCTGGCGTTTTTGAGCCCGAAGGGCATCGTGTTGAAGCAGAATGGGCCGTACGGGGTGATGAATGCCGTTGCGGCTTGATCTTGATTTGGTGGTAGCCAGAGTATGCATCGAGGAAACACAAGGAATCGTGTCCTGCCGTGGCATCGATGATTTGATCATTTCGGGGGAGGGGGAAGGGATCCTTCGGGCAGGCTTTATTTATATCTTTGAAATTGACACATAGGCGCCAGGATTTGTCCTTCTTTGGTACCATCACCAGGTTTGCTAGCCAGTCCGGATGTTTTATATCTCTGATGAATCCGACTGCCAGTATTTTTGCTAGCTCCTCTCCCATGGCTTGTCTCTTGGGTTCGGAGAAACGCCGAAGAGTCTGCTTAACGGGCTTGAATCCTTTTAGGATGTTCAGGCTGTGCTCGGCCAGCCTGCGTGGGATTCTTGGCATGTCTGAAGGGTGCCAGGCAAAAATGTCCCAATTTTATCGTAGGAATTCTCTGAGTGCGGCGTCTACATCGGGTTTTAGTTGTGCCCCGATGGAGGCCGTTTTTGTGGTGTCCATTGGATGGACTTGGAACTTGACTATTTCGTCTGCCGGCTTGAAGGAGGTGGACTTGGATCTTTTGTCGAGTATCACGTCGTCCCTGTCCACCGTTGACCGCAACACAGTTAGTTCCTCAGCTGTTAGGGCTTCGGATAGTGCGTCGAGGGCCAGTGCGGCTGTCTTGTTTTCGGCGCGGATCGCTATGTCCGGATCACTAGCAAGAGTGATGATTCCGTTGGGTCCAGGCATTTTGAGCTTCATGTACCCGTAATGGGGTATAGCTTGAAAAATTGTGAATGCTTCTCGCCCTAACAGAGCGTGGTATCCGCTGCTGAACGGGGCCACTGGAAATGTGACCTCCTCGGATCTGTAATTATCCGGCGTGCCGAACACTACGTCCAGTGTGATTTTCCTTGAACAACATGCTTCCTGGCTGGGGATTATTCCTCTAAAGGTTGTGTTGCTTCGCTCAATGCGGCTCTAGTCTATTTCCATTTTTCGCAGTGTTTCCTCATAGATGAGGTTCAATCCGCTGCCGCCGTCCATGAGTACCTTTGTAAGCCGGAAGCCGTGCACTATCGGACTGAGGACCAATGCAGCTGGTGCTCGGGTTGTCCGGAATTTAGGTTCGTCACTGGCATTAAAAGTAATAGCCGTGTCACTCCATGGATTTATTGTTGCTACCTGGTAGACTTCAGCAAGGCTGCAGAGCGTTCGCTTCCTCGCATTATTCGATGTGAAGGTCTCGAAGACTGTTGACACCATACTGGCGTTTCTGGGGTGGTGCTCTGCGGATTCTGGAGTTAAAAGCTCCTCGCCACTCCTGGCCACCTGCCGGAGTATCCAACATGCTCTAAGGCTGTGATTTGGTGCGACTTCCCCTGAACTATGAATTTTATAGGGTCCATTGAGCCATCCCTCCAGTACGGTCCCATACCCTATAGAGGGTTTTTGTTTTTTGCTGTTTGGCTTAGGTGCCTGGCGATAGTGCGCCCTTTTGTTTCGGACTGGGATTGTGTTCAGGGCCGCATTATCCCAGAACTTCGTTTCAGTTTTCTGAACGCTTTCTGTCGCACAGTACTTTTGTACTATGGATGTCAAGTCGGCGAAGCGTGTAATTTCACGACGACTTATGGCGTTGAAGATTCCGATGTCCGTGCAGTTGTTACAGAAGAATGTAATTGCATCCTCCTCACGGCAGTCCTTTATCCTGTTTATAACCAGGAGGAATCTGGCCCAGTAGTGGTGTATTGTTTCTCTGGGCTCTTGCCGTATTTTGGTTAAATCCCTTATTGTTGGGTGGGCAGGTGGATTTAAATCCGGAACCTTGGCCGATCTAAGACTCAGGGGCCAAGAAATTTCCGAATCCGGAAGCTTGTTTTCTTGGACGTTATTCAACGAATCGGGCCTGCTGCCTGACTTTAGGTTCATGGCTTGGGCGATATCCTCCCCTCCGCGGATATCCGGCTTGGAGGGGTCGGGAATCCGGACATATCTGGTCCTTAGGATGGGCGCAGATTCGCCGCATTGTTCTTCCACCAATTCAACGTGGTGGGTGACCTGGGGGGAGTCGATCTCTCTCTGATCGGGTTTAAGCCCAATCTGGCCGTAATCTGTAGCGACTCCCAGGGCGGCGATGCGATCCAATAGCTCGTTTAGGGAAGAGAGCTCCATCGGATCTAACTGCTCGACGAGTTCCGAGCTGATCTGGAGATTGCTTCCGATGACCCGAGAGGTCATCGCCGGTGCGGCGGCCGAACAGGCTGTCATCAAAAACCTGCCTAGCCGGAGAGTTTGGTCAACAGCCAAAGCTTCTTTAGCGACCGCGCCGTCTTTAAAGACGGGGTGTGGCATCCTTCCTGTTGGTGACGACATAGAGGAACTCTCAATGAAAGCACCAATGTCGGTGTCAAAACCGGCGGATCTCGGGTAGGGGGTCCCGAACTGTGCGTCTAGGCGGATGGTAACAGGAGACAAGGGACACGATGTTTTTACCCAGGTTCGGGCCCTCTCGGTGGAGGTAAAACCCTACTCCTGCTTGATTAATATTGATGGTATGGGTAGTACAAGAGTTGATCTACCACGAGATCAGAGAGGCTAAACCCTAGAAGCTAGCCTATGGTATGATTGTTGTTCGTCCTACGGACTAAAACTCTCCGGTTTATATAGACAACGGAGAGGGCTAGGGTTACACAAAGTCGGTTACAATGGGAGGAGATCTTCATATCGTATCGCCAAGCTTGCCTTCCACGCTAAGGAAAGTCCCTATCCGGACATGGGACGAAGTCTTCAATCTTGTATCTTCATAGTCCGGGAGTCCGGCCAAAGGTCATAGTCCGGCCATCCGGACACCCCCTAATCCAGGACTCCCTCAGGGGCCCACCCAGCAGCCATGAGGGTGGAGGGTGCGCCCTACCCCCTGGGCGCGACCGCTGCCTCGTGGGCCACCAGGCAGGCCCCCAATGCCCATCTTATGCTATATGGTGTCTTTTGCCCTCGAAAAAACCATAAGGAAGCTTTCGGGATGAAGCGCCACCGTCTCGAGGTGGAACCTAGGCGGAACCAGTCTAGGGCTCCGACGGAGCTGTTCTGTTGGGGAAACACCCCTCCGGGAGGGGGAAATCGTCACCATCGATCCTCTCGTCGAGAGGGGGTCAATCTTGATCAACATCTTCACCAGCACCATCTCCTCTCAAACTGTAGTTCATCTCTTGTATCCGATCTTTGTCTCAAAACCTCAAATTGGTACCTGTGGGTTGCTAGTAGTGTTGATTTCTCCTTGTAGTTTATGCTAGTTGGTTTATTCGGTGGAAGATTATATGTTCAGATCCTTATTGCTATTCAATACCCCTCTGATTATGAACATGAATATAATTTGTGAGTAGTTACGTTTGTTCCTGAGGACATGGGAGAAGTCTTGTTATAAGTAGTTAGGTGAATTTGGTATTCGTTCGATATTTTGATGAGATGTATGTTGTCTCTACTCTAGTGGTGTTATGTGAACGTCGACTACATGACACTTCACCATTGTTTGGGCCTAGGGTAAGGCATTTGGAAGTAATAATTAGATGATGGGTTGCTAGAGTGATAGAAGCTTAAACCCTAGTTTCTGTGTTGCTTCGTAAGGGGCTGATTTGGATCCATATGTTTCATGCTATGGTTAGGTTTACCTTAATTCTTCTTTTGTAGTTGTGGATGCTTGCGAGAGGGGTTAATCATAAGTGGGATGCTTGTCCAAGGAAGGGCAGTACCCAAGCACTAGTCCACCCACATATCAGATTATCAAAGTAACGAACGCGAATCATATGAGCATGATGAAAACTAGCTTGACGATAATTCACATGTGTCATCGGGAGCGCTTTGCTTTATATAAGAGTTTGTACAGGCTTGTCCTTTGCTACAAAAAGGATTGGGCCACCTTGCTGCACCTTGTTACTTTTGTTACTTGTTAGCCGTTACAAACTATCTTGTCACAAAACTATTTGTTAATGATAATTTCAATGCTTGCAGAGAATACCTTACTGAAAACCACTTGTCATTTCCTTCTGTTCCTCATTGGGTTTCACACTCTTACGTATCGAAAGGACTATGATAGATCCCCTATACTTGTGGGTCATCAAGACTCTTTTCTGGCGCCGTTGCCGAGGAGTGAAGCGCCTTTGGTAGGTGGAATTTGGTAAGGAAACATTTATATAGTGTGCTGAAATTTACTATCACTTGGTACTATGGAAATTCTTTGAGGGGCTTGTTTGGGGTATCTTCACCCCGACAAGAAGAGCAAAGAGTTGCTCCTCAACCTACTGAAAATGTTCACTTTGAAACTCCTTCGGGTATGATAGAGAAACCGCTAGCTAATCCTTTTACAGGAGATGGAACATTACATCCCGATATGCACCTAATCTATGTGGATGAAGTTTGTGGATTATTTAAACTTGCAGGTATGCCCGAGGATGTTATCAAGAAGAAGGTCTTCCCTTTATATTTGAAGGGAAAGGCATTGACATGGTTTAGGCAATGTGATGATATTGGATCATGGAACTACAACCGATTGACATTGGAATTTCATCATAAGTTTTATCCTATGCACCTGGTTCATCGTGATCGTAATTATATATATAATTTTTCGCCTCGCGAAGGAGAAAGTATTGCTCAATCTTGGGGAAGGTTTAAGTCAATGTTATATTCATGCCCCAATCATGCGCTCTCAAGAGAAATTATTATTCAAAAATTTTGTGCTCCGCTTTCTCTCAATAATCGCTCCATGCTCGATACTTCTTGTACTGGTTCTTTTATGATGAAGACTATTGAATTCAGATGGGATTTATTGGAAAGAATTAAACACAACTCTGCAGATTGGGAACTTGACAAAGGTAAGGAGTCAGGTATAACACCTAGTTTGATTGTGTTAAATATTTTATGGATACCGATGCTTTTCGTGAATTTAGCACTAAATATGGACTTGACTCTGAGATAGTAGCATCTTTCTGTGAATCATTTGCTACTCATGTTGATCTCCCTAAGGAGAAGTGGTTTAAATACCATCCTCCCATTGAAGTAAAAGTAGTAGAACCTATTAAAGTTGAAGAAAATACTATTACTTATAATGTTGATTCTATTGCTCCTACTTCTTATATTGAGAAACCACCTTTCCCTGTTAGAATAAAGGATGATCATGCTAAAGCTTCAACTGTGGTTTGTAAGAGTAATGCTAGAACACCTACATCCCCTGAGCAAATTAAAGTTGAACCTAGTATTGCTATGGTTAAATATCTCTTGGTTGGTAATATTGATGGACATGTTATTTACTTCTATGATGAAGCTGCTAGAATTGCAAGACCCAATACTAAAAATAAACATAGACCTGTTGTTGGCATGTCTGTTGTTTTTGTTAAAATAGGAGATCATTGTTATCATGGCTTATGTGATATGGGTGCTAGTGCGAGTGCAATACCTCATTCCTTATACGAAGAAATTATGCATGATATCGCACCTGCTGAAATAGAAGGTATTGATGTTACTATTACGCTTGCCAATAGAGATACTATTTCACCAATTGGGATTGTTAGAGATGTTGAAGTCTTGTGTGGGAAAATTAAATAACCTACTGATTTTCTTGTTCTTGGTTCCCCACAAGATGACTTTTGTCCCATTATATTTGGTAGACCCTTCTTGAATACTATTAATGCTAGGATAGACTGCGAAAAACATATTGTTACTATTGGCTTAGGGGATATGTCTCATGATTTTAATTTCTCTAAATTTCGTAGACAACCCCATGATAAAGAATTGCCTAGTAAAGATGAAATTATTGGTCTTGCTTCTATTGCCGTGCCTACTAATGATCCTTTAGAACAATATTTGCTCGACCATGAAAATGATATGTTTATGAATGAAAGAAGAGAAATAGATGAAGTACTCTTTAAACCGGGACCTATTTTGAAACACAACTTGCCTGTTGAAATCCTAGGGGATCCTCCTCCACCCAAGGGTGATCCCGTGTTTGAGTTTAAACAATTACCTGATACTCTTAAGTGTGCTTATCTTGATGAGAAGAAGATATATCCTGTTATTACTAGTGCTAACCTTTCAGAACATGAAGAAGAGAAATTATTGAAAACTCTGAAGAAGCACCGTGCTGCTATTGGATATACTCTTGATGATATTAAGGGCATTAGTCCCACTCTATCCCAGCACAAATTAAAACTGGAGAAAGATGTTAAACCAGTTGTTGATCACCAACGACGGTTAAATCCTAAGATGAAAGAAGTGGTAAGAAATGAAATAGTAAAGCTTCTGGAGGCAAGTATAATTTATCCTATTTCTGATAGTCAGTGGGTAAGTCCTGTCCACTGTGTCCCTAAGAAGGGAGGTATTGTTGTTGTTCCTAATGGTAAGGATGAATTGATCCCACAAAGAATTGTTACAGGTTATAGAATGGTAATTGATTTCTGCAAATTAAATAAAGCTACTAGAAAAGATCATTACACTCTACCTTTTATTGATCAAATGCTAGAAAGATTATCCAAACATACACATTCTTGCTATCTAGATGGTTATTCTGGTTTCTCCCAAATACCTGTGTCAAAAGAGGATCAGGATAAGACCACATTTACTTGGCCTTTCAGTACCTTTGATTATAGACATATGCCTTTTGGTTTATGTAATGCACCTGCTACCTTTCAAAGATGTATGATTGCTATATTCTCTGACTTTTGTGAAAATATTGTTGAGGTTTTCATGGATGATTTCTCCGAGTACGGAACTTCTTTTGATGATTTCTTAAGCAACCTTAATTGAGTCTTGTAGAGATGTCAAGAAACTAATCTTGTATTGATTTGGGAGAAGTGCCACTTTATGGTTAATGAAGGTATTGTCTTGGGGCATAAAATTTCTGAAAGAGGTATTGAAGTTGATAAAGCTAAAGTTGATGATATTGAAAAGATGTCATGTCCTAAGGACATCAAAGGTATAAGAAGTTTCCTTTGTCATGCCGGTTTTTATAGGAGGTTCATTAAAGACTTCTCAAAAAATTCTAGACCTTTGATTAATCTCTTACAAAAAGATGTTCCTTTTGTCTTCGATGATGATTGTGTAGAAGCATTTGAAATACTTAAGAAAGACTTGATTTCTGCACCTATTGTTCAACCACCTGATTGGAATTTACCCTTTGAAATCATGTGTGATGCTAGTGATTATGCTGTAGGTGCTTTTATAGGGCAAAGAGTCGATAAGAAATTAAATGTTATCCAATATGCTAGTAAAACTCTAGACAGTGCCCAAAGAAATTATGCTACTACTGAAAAAGAATTTTTAGCAGTTGTATTTGCTTGTGATAAGTTTGGACCTTATATTGTTGATTCCAAAGTAACTATTCACACTTATCATGCCGCTATTAAATACCTTCTGGAAAAGAAAGATGCTAAACCTAGACTTATTAGATGGGTTCTCTCTACAAGAATTTGATTTGCATATTATTGATAAAAAGGGAGCCGAGAACCCCGTTGCAGACAACTTGTCTAGGATAGAGAATGTTCTTAATGACCCACTACCTATTGATGATAGCTTTCTCGATAAACAATTAGCTGTCATAAATGCTTCTTGTACTGCTCCATGGTATGCTGATTATGCTAATTACATTGTTGCTAAATTTATACCACCTAGTTTCACATACCAGCAAAAGAAAAAGGTTTTCTATGATTTAAGACATTACTTCTGGGATGACCCATACCTTTATAAAGAAGGAGTAGTGTTATTAGATATTGTGTACCTGAGCATGAACAAGAGTAGATCCTACGCAAGTGTCACTCCGAGGCATATGGAGGACATCACGTGGGAGATAGAACTGCACATAAGGTATTGCAATCTGGTTTTTATTGGCCTACTCTCTTAAAAGATGCCCGTAAGTTTGTCTTGTCTTGTGATGAATGTCAAAGAATTGGTAATATTAGTAGACATCAAGAAATGCCTATGAACTATTCACTTGTTATTGAACCATTTGATGTTTGGGGCTTTGATTATATGGGACCTTTTCCTTCCTCTAATGGGTATACACATATTTTAGTTGTTGTTGATTACGTTACTAAGTGGGTAGAAGCTATTCCAACTAGTAGTGCTGATCATAACACTTCTATAAAGATGCTCAAAGAGGTTATTTTTCTGAGGTTTGGAGTCCGTAGATTCTTAATGATTGATGGTGGTTCACATTTTATTCATGGTGCTTTTCGTAAAATGCTTGCTAAGTATGATGTTAATCATAAAATTGCATCTCCATACCATCCACAGTCTAGTGGTCAGGTAGAATTGAGTAATAGAGAGATTAAATTAATTTTGCAAAAGACTGTTAATAGATCTAGAAAGGATTGGTCGAAGAAACTTGATGATACATTATGGGCCTATAGAACTGCATATAAAAATCCTATGGTTGTGTCTCCATATAAAATGGTTTATGGAAAAGCATGTCACTTACCTCTCAAACAAGAACACAAGGCATATTGGGCTATTAAAGAGATCAATTATGATTTCAAACTTGCCAGTGAGAAGAGGCTATTTGACATTAGCTCACTTGATGAATGGAGAATCCAGGCCTATGAGAACGCCAAACTGTTTAAAGAAAGAGTTAAAAGATGGCATGACAAAAGGATACAAAAGAGTGAGTTTAATGTAGGTGATTATGTTTTGCTATACAACTCTCGTTTAAGATCTCTTGCATGAAAACTTCTCTATAAATTGGAAGGTCCTTACATTATCAAGGAGGTCTATCGTTCCGGTGCCATAAAAATCAACAATGCCGAAGGCACAAATCCGAAGGTGGTGAACGGTCAAAGAATCAAACATTATATCCGAGGTAATCCCATAAATGTTGAAACCAATGTTATTGAAACCATAACCCCGGAGGAGTACATAAGGGACACTTTCCAGAAAGTTTCAGACTCTGAAAATGAATACGTATGTGGTACGGTAAGTAAACCGACTCCAAAACAGTTCTAATAGCATTTTTTTCTCCGTTTTGGAATATTTAAAAAATTAGGAAAATAAGAAGTGGAGGGCACGCCCTACCCCCCTGGGCACACACCCCTGCCTCGTAGACACCCCGTGTGCCCTCTGGACTCTGTTTTCTTGCATGATACTTCTTTTGGTCGGTAAAAATTCACTATATAATCTCCCGAAGGTTTTGACCACCGTACCATGAAGAAATCCTCTGTTTTTGTTTTGAGCGGTTTTCTGTCAGATTTTCTCAAGGTCAGGCATCATGTCGTTCCCCTCGTCCAACAATGTGGGCGACGATGCTTGCCTAATGAAGATAGAGACGAAGCAAGAAGAAATCGCGGAAATCAAGGAAGGTGACAAGATCAAGGAGGCCTCAGAGGAGCAAGTCCCGACATTAGAAGAAGAACGCTTCTTTCAACCTTACTACAATCATCTCGCCTCTACTGAAATTGAAGCTTTCAAGATGATTGATCTAGCTCGCATACAAAACAAGTATCTCACATGTGAAAATATTTTGTTGCAAGAGCATATCACCGCACTCAAGGGCATTATCCGCAAGTTGGAGGATCTCGTACGCTTGATGTGCGACACCCCATCATCAACAACTCCATCATAAGCACCCCCGAAGAAAGATACATAAACACATGGGTATGGGCACTCCCCTTGGCAACTGCCAGGCTTGGGGGAGGTGCCCCAGTATCGTATCACCATCACACTTCTAACTTTACCGTTTTCCTTAGTTCGATCCTTTTAGTTATATCTTGATCTAGTAGAATAAAGTTTTAGTTTGATCTAGCTTTGAGTTTTGTGTTGCTCCATATCTATGTAATCGAGTCCGTGAGCTATATATATAATAAAGATTAGTTTTGAGTTGAGGGCTTTGCTATCTTGTTATGCTCTTGAGGGAATAAAAGAAAGAATAAAAATAAAAAATAAAAAAGATCATATTGACCTTATGGAGAGTAATGACTTCACATATAAAGAGTATGATTAATAAAAGTTGTTGAGAGTTGACAAACATAGTTTTGGTCATCGTTGCAATTAATAGGAAGTAATAAAGAAAGAGAGGTTTTCACATATAAATATACTATCTTGGACATCTTTTATGATTGTGAGCACTCATTAAAATATGACATGCTAAAAAGTTGATGTTGGACAAGGAAGACAACATAATGGGTTATGTTTTCTTATATCCGAAATAAATTATATTGTCATGGATCATCCAACATGTTGAGCTTGCCTATCTCTCTCATGCTAGCCAAATTCTTTGCACCAAGTAGAGATACTACTTGTGCTTCCAAACATCCCTAAACCCAGTGTTGCCATGAGAGTCCACCATACCTACCTATGGATTGAGTAAGATCCTTCAAGTAAGTTGTCATCGGTGTAAGCAATAAAAATGGCTCTATAAATATGTATGACTTATTAGTGTGAAGAAAATAAGCTTTATACGAGCTTGTGATATGGAAGAAATAAAAGCGACGAACTGCATAATAAAGGTCCCTATCACAAGTGGCAATATAAAGTGACGTTATTTTGCATTAAGATGTTGTGCATCCAACCATAAAAGCACATGACAACCTCTGCTTCCCTCTGCGAAGGGCCTATCTTTTATTTTTGTCTTCTACCTTATACAGGAGTCATGGTGATCTTCACCTTTCCTTTTTACACTTTATCCTTTGGCAAGCACTGTGTGTTGGAAAGATCCTGATATATATACCCAATTGGATGTAGGTATTCATAAAGTATTATTGTTGACATTACCCTTGAGGTAAAAGGCTGGGAGGCGAAACTATAAGCCCCTATCTTTCTCTCTGTCTGATTGAAACTTCATACCCATAAGCATCGCGTGAGTGTTAGCAATTGTAAAAGACTAAATGATAGTTGAGTATGTGGACTTGCTGAAAAGCTCTTATATTGACTCTTTCCGATGTTATGACAAATTGCAATTGCTTCAATCACTAAGATTATAGTTTGCTAGTTTTCAATGAAGTTTCTGATTCATACTTTACATTGTGAATAGATTGTTACTTTAGCATAAGAAATCATATGACAATATATATGTTGTTGTTCTAAGAATGATCATGATGCCCTCATGTCCGTATTTTATTTTATCGACACCTCTATCTCTAAACATGTGGGCATATTTTCCGATATCGGCTTCCGATTGAGGACAAGCGAGGTCTAAGCTTGGGGGAGTTGATACGTCCATTTTGCATCATGCTTTTATATAAATATTTATTGCATTATGGGTTGTTACTACACATTATGTCACAATACTTATGACTTTTCTCACTTATTTTACAAGGTTTACATGAAGAGGGAGAATGCCGGCAGTTGGAATTCTAGGCCGGAAAAGGAGCAAATATTAGAGACCTATTCTGCACAACTCCAAAAGTCATGAAACTCCAGAAAGTCAGTTTTAGAATATATTAAAAATATTGGGCGAAGAAAGCACCAAGGGGGGCCACCCAACAGCCACGAGGGTGGAGGGCGCGCCCTACCCCCTGGGCGCGCCCCTGCCTTGTGGGCCACCAGGCAGGCCCCCGATACCCATCTTCTGCTATATGGTGTGTTTTGCCCGGGAAAAAATCATAAGGAAGCTTTCGGGCGAAGCACCGCCATCTCGAGGCGGAACCTAGGCGAAACCAATCTAGGGCTCCGGCGGGCCTGTTCTACCGGGGAAACACCCCTCCGGGAGGGGGAAATCATCACCATCGTCATCACCATCAATCCTATCATCGAGAAGGGGTCAATATCCATCAACATCTTCACCGGCACCATCTCCTCTCAAACCCTAGTTCATCTATTGTATCCAATCTTTGTCTCAAAACCTCAGATTGCTACCTGTGGGTTGCTACTAGTGTTGATTACTCCTTGTAGTTGATGCTAGTTGGTTTATCCGGTGGAAGATTATATGTTCACATCCTTAATGCTATTCAATACCCCTCTGATTATGAACATGAATATGATTTGTGAGTAGTTACATTTGTTCCTGAGGACATGGGAGAAGTCTTGTTATAGGTAATCATGTGAATTTGGTATTCGTTCAATATTTTGATGAGATGTATGTTGTCTCTCCTCTAGTGGTGTTATGTGAACGTCGACTAAATGACACTTCACCATTGTTTGGGCCTAGGGGAAGGCATTGGTAAGTAATAAGTAGAAGATGGGTTGCTAGAGTGACAGAAGCTTAAACCCTAGTTTATGCGTTGCTTCGTAAGGGGCTGATTTGGATCCATATGTTTCATTCTATGGTTAGGTTTACCTTAATTCTTCTTTCATAGTTGCGGATGCTTGCGAGAGGGGTTAATTATAAGTGGGATGCTTGTCCAAGGAAGGGAAGTACCCAAGCACCAGTCCACCCACATATCAGATTATCAAAGTAACAAATGTGAATCATATGAGCATGATGAAAACTAGCTTGACGATAATTCCCATGTGTCCTCAGGAGCGCTTTGCTTTATATAATAGTTTTTCTAGGCTTGTCCTTTGCTACAAAAAGGATTGGGCCACCTTGCTTCACCTTGTTACTTTTGTTACTTGTTACCCGTTAAAAACTATCTTATCACAAAACTATCTCTTACTGATGATTCCAGTGCTTGCAGAGAATACCTTACTGAAAACCGCTTGTCATTTCCTTCTCCTCGTTGGGTTTGACACTCTTACTTATCGAAAGGACTATGATAGATCCCTTATACTTGTGGGTCAACATTGTGATGTGGATCCCTGAGGGAGTCCTGGACTAGGGGGTGTTCGGACAGCCGGACTATCAATGTCCGCCAGACTCCAAGACTACGAAGATACAAGATTGAAGACTCCGGCTTGTGTCCGGAAGGTACTTTACTTGGTGTGGAAGGCAAGCTTGGCGATACGGATACGTAGATCTCCTACTATTGTAACCGACTCTGTGTAACCCTAGCCCTCTCCGGTATCTATATAAACCGGAGGGCTTTAGTCCGTAGGACAACATACAACATACACAACATACAATCATACCATAGGCTAGCTTCTAGGGTTTAGCCTCCTTGATCTCGTGGTAGATCTACTCTTGTACTACCCATATCATCAATATCAATCAAGCAGGAGTAGGGTTTTACCTCCATCGAGAGGGCCCGAACCTGGGTAAAAAACATCGTGTCCCTTGTCTCCTGTTACCATCCGCCTAGACGCACAGTTCGGGACCCCCTACCCGAGATCCGCCGGTTTTGACACCGACATTGGTGCTTTCATTGAGAGTTCCTCTGTGTTGTCACCGATAGGCTTGATGGCATCTTCAACCTGCAACGCTGTCCAGGGTGAGACTTTCCTCCCCGGACAGATCTTCGTATTCGGCGGCTTCGCACTGCGGGCCAATTCACTTGGCCATCTGGAGCAGATCGAAAGCTACGCCCCTGGCCGTCAGGTCAGATTTGGAAGCTTAAACTTCACGGCCAATGTCCGAGGAGACTTGATCCTCGACGGACTCGAGCCACAGTCAAGCGCGCCGCACTGTGACGATGGGCATGATCTTGCTCTGCCGCCGAATAGTGCCTTGGTGGCCGCACACGGATCCGCTTCGGCTATTAGCCCGGAGCCGGTCGCCCAGATCGAGGGCCGGTGGATAGACGCCGCCCTGGGGGCTTCAACATCCACGGCGATGGAGCCGAACACTAATCTTGTCCCCTGCGAAACTCGTGATTCCGAGGTGCCGGACTCCTCGCCGGACTCCGAACCTCCCGCGCCCCTACCAATCGATCCAGATTGGGCGCCGGTTATGGAATTCGCCGCCGCGGACATCTTCCAATGCTCACCCTTCGGCGATATCTTAAATTCACTAAAGCATCTCTCGTTATCAGGAGAGTCCTGGCCGGATTATGGCCAGGATGGTTGGGATGCGGACGACGAAGAAATTCAGAGCCCACCCACCACCCACTTTGTAGCCACTATCGACGATCTAACCGACATGCTAGACTATGACTCCGAAGACATCGACGCTATGGACGACGATGCTGGAGACGAACAGGAACCAGCGCCCACAGGGCACTGGAAGGCCACCTCGTCATATGACGTATACATGGTGGATACCCCAAAAGATGGGGACGGCGAAGGAACAGCAGAGGCAGATTCCTTAAAGAAACAGCCCAAGCGCCGGCGTCAGCGGCCCCGCTCTAAATCCCGCCATAGTAAAAACGGAGATTCCGGCACAGGAGATAATAATACTCCAGAGAGTGCCGAAGACAATCCCCTCCAGCAAGACTCAGCGCAGGAGGATGCAGAAGCAAGCCCCCATGATAGGGCGGCAGACGAAGAGGTTGAGGATCGTAATTATATGCCTCCCTCCGAAGACGAAGCAAGCCTCAACGATGACGAATTCGTCGTACCCGAGGATCCCGTTGAACAAGAGCGCTTCAAGCGCAGGCTTATCGCCACAGCAAACAGCCTAAAGAAAAAGCAGCAGCAGCTTCAAGCTGATCAGGACCTGCTGGCCGATCGATGGACCAAAGTCCTCGCGGCCGCAGAGTATAAACTCGAACGTCCCTCCAAAAGTTACCCAAAACACAAGCTGCTCCCCCGATTAGAGGAGGAAGCATACGTACATCCATCACCAGCGCACGATATGGCTGACCGACCACCCCGTGGTCGTGATAGAGAGGCATCCAAGCCCCCAGCCAAGATTATACCCCGGCATCGCTCCAAAAGTACGAAGCCAAGAGGGAACGCGCCGGACTTGCGAGACATACTGGAGGACAAAGCAAGACAATCCAGATCCATCTATGGATCACGGGGGCGCCCTACGACCCACGACGAATACCATCGTGCTGGACACAATAACCCCGGCCGGGCCGAACACAGCAGACAGCGCTCTCTCGAGCTGCGTCGCGATATCGCTCAATACAGGGGCGCTGCACACCCGTTATGCTTCACTGACGAAGTAATGGATCATCAGATCCCCGAAGGGTTTAAACCCGTAAACATCGAATCGTATGATGGCACAACAGACCCCGCGGTGTGGATCGAAGATTATCTTCTCCACATCCATATGGCCCGCAGCGACGATCTCCACGCCATAAAGTACCTCCCACACAAGCTTAGAGGACCAGCTCGGCATTGGCTTAACAGCTTGCCCGTAGAGTCAATTGGGTGTTGGAAGGACCTGGAGGCCGCATTCCTTGATAACTTCCAAGGCACATATGTGCGACCACCAGACGCCGATGACCTAAGCCACATCATTCAGCAGCCAGACGAATCAGCCAGACAATTCCGGACACGGTTCTTGATGAAGAAAAATCAAATCGTCGATTGTCCGGACGCAGAGGCCCTTGCAGCCTTCAAACATAACATCCGGGACGAATGGCTAGCCCGTCACCTGGGGCAGGAAAAGCCGAAATCCATGGCAGCTCTCACATCGTTAATGACCCGCTTTTGTGCGGGAGAGGACAGCTGGCTAGCCCGCAGCAACAATCTCCGTAAAAATTCTGGCAGTCCGGATACTAAGGGCAACAACGGCAGGTCACGTCGAAGCAAACACAAGCGCCGAATTAACGGCGACGATAAGGAGGATACGGCAGTCAATGCCGGATTCCGAGGCTCTAAACCCGGTCAACGGAAGAAGCCATTTAAAAGAACCATTCCGGGTCCGTCCAATTTGGACCGAATACTCAACCGCTCATGCCAGATACATGGCACCTCTGAAAAGCCAGCTAACCACACCAATAGAGATTGCTGGGTGTTCAAGCAGGCCAGCAAGTTAATTGCCGAAAACAATGACAAGGGGCTAAATAGCGACGATGAGGAAGAGACCCGGCCGCCGAACAAAAGAGGACAGAAGGGTTTTCCCCCACAAGTACGGACGGTGAATAAGATATACGCGACCCATATACCCAAGAGGGAGAGGAAACGCGCACTAAGGGACGTCTATGCGATGGAGCCAGTTGCCCCAAAGTTCAACCCATGGTCCTCTTGTCCGATCACTTTCGATCGAAGAGACCATCCGACCAGCATACGCCATGGCGGATCGCCGCATTGGTCTTAGACCCAATCGTCGATGGGTTTCACCTCACGAGAGTCCTGATGGACGGCGGCAGTAGCCTGAACCTGCTTTATCAGGATACAGTGCGCAAAATGGGCATAGACCCATCAAGGATTAAACCTACAAAGACAACCTTTAAAGGTGTCATACCAGGAGTGGAAGCCAATTGTACAGGCTTAGTCACACTGGAAGTGGTCTTCGGATCCCCGGATAATTTCCGGAGCGAAGAGTTAATCTTCGATATAGTCCCGTTTCGCAGCGGCTATCACGCTCTGCTCGGACGAACCGCGTTTGCCAAATTCAACGCGGTGCCGCATTATGCATACCTAAAGCTCAAGATGCCAGGCCCTCGTGGAGTCATCACGGTCAATGGGAATACGGAACGCTCCCTCCGAACGGAGGAACATACAGCGGCTCTCGCGGCAGAGGTACAGAGCAGCCTTCTAAGGCAATTCTCGAGTCCGGCCGTTAAACGGCCGGATACAACAAAGCGCGCCCGGAGCAATCCCAATCAAGACCACCTGGCGCAATCAGAGCACGCGTAGCAATGCGGCCCCAACTCTCGCCCGCGTATAATCGCAAGAATAACACTCCGCGTACATCATCACGCCTTGGAGATACCATGGGCACAGGGGAGGGGGCACGTTCACAATGGACCCAGAGTGCGGTTCGACCACACCAAGGGCTCGCAAATGTGCCTCCCTTTTTTTTATTATCTTTCTTCTTTTTTGTACACAGGACTCTATTAACCAGAAGCCCTGTCCGGCGGTGAACCTGCCGAACTCATGATGCAATAGTCAGGGACTTAAGAAGGCCGCGTCGAACACTCAGGTGGTCTCAATTACGAGCATTAAATTCAATTATATACACCAAATCCGCAGCCCATCCCTGGAGGGGGACATGTTTATTTAGTCCAAATCCCTTGCTTACCGCACTATTTGTACCAGTCCGCTCTACTAGCAGACTTTTTCTTTCATTAATAATGCAGCACCTTTATGATCGCAATTGCATTACATTATATATATATATATGCTCATTATATGACATCTGGCACCCGTATATTTTGGTACGGCATAATACACCAGGGGCTTATGTTCCCCACTTTATGGTGTGATAAAGTCCGAACACTTTCACAAGTGTGGCACCCCGAACTTATAGCATTATATGAATCGGCTCCGAATCATGTCTTGGGTCAATAGTTGGGTTTGCCCGGCTCCCATGTTTGGCACCTTACGTTTCCGTTCTGTCGGCTAAGGTAGCACTGGGAGAACCACTGCGATTGCGCCCCGGTTGAGCCGGGTTAACGCCTTAGTGGAGAAAGCTAAAACTGACCGGCATGATAAGGCGAGAGACTGGTCGCTGTTCGAGAGGTTTTTTCGGGTCCTTAAAGACTCACGCCGCTTCGAGCGAAGTTCCGGATTATGTCCGATGAAGGCGTGGATAGCGCCCCGGATTCGGTCTTCCGAATACCAGGGGCTTCGCCGAAATTTAAAATTATAGAATTCTATGGCTAAGTGAGAGTGTTCAAGCATTATAAGTCCGGTCGCCTTGTTCGTCGTGTTGAGCGCCTCCCTAGATGGACCCAAATATGGGAACAAGAGTGCTCAAGTTTATCACCGAACACCCCAACACTTGTGGCTTGGGGGCTGAAGCCAACGACTTGCCATCCCTCAGATTTTATAAACGGCCGCACAGAAGGTAATATTTTAAATTCAACAAGCGTTGCTCATGGCGCATATGAACGAAGTTTTCAGCGCACAGGATAAATAAACAGCGAGTTCACTCAAAGATTACATTTCGGGAGCACTCATCTGCAATATTGCAGGCTCCCTTTAGGACAATTTTATAATACTTCTCCGGTGTGTGATACTCCTTGCCCGGTGGCGGTGGGTCCGTGAGAAGCTTCTCCGCATCCAATTTGCCACATTGCACCTTTATGCGGGCAAGGGCCCGATGAGCACCTTCGATACAAGCGGAGCGCTTGACTACATCCAGTCTAGGGCATGCATCCATCAGTCGCCGCACGAGGCCAAAGTAGCTACCAGGCATGGCCTGTCCAGGCCACAGCCGGACTATGAGGCCCTTCGTGGCCTCCTCAGCTACCTTGTGGAGTTCGACCAGCTGCTTCAGCTGGTCGCTTGGGGGCACCGGATGGCCGGCCTCAGCATACTGAGACCAGAAGACCTTCTCTGTTGAGCTCCCCTCCTTGCCACGATAGAATGTGGCGGCATCAGCCGCACTACGCGGCAAATCTGCAAACGCCCCTGGAGAGCTCCGAATTCGGGTAAGTATCAGGTAGTTCACATTAACATGCCTGCTTTGCATGAAAAATGCCTTACCCGCCGCTATTTTCTTTATGTCCTCAACCTCCTGAAGGGCCTTATGGGCCTCGGCCTTGGCGGACTTGGCACATTCGAGAGCCGAGGCAAGCTCGGACTCTCGAGTCTTGGAGTCACGCTCCAAACTCTCATGTTTTTCCATGAGAACCTGGAGCTCTTGCCGAATTTCCACCACACATGCCTCTTGCTTTTCTCGCTCAGCACGTTCCGCGGCCGCATTGCGTTCGGCCACGGACACAGCATCTGTCACAGCCCCAGATCGGCCTTGTTTGACTTTGATTGCTCATCATGTCATCATGTTTAAATTTCTAAGAAAACTTGAAATGGGGATTGCCTAAACCCTAGCATTAAAGGAATTCACTAGATCTACCTAAAATATTTTTCAGTAAGTCCAAATGGCTTTCAAAAATGTTCATCATTTAAGGTAAATACTGTAAACAGTAGCCAGAGGTGATGCACATTTTTCCATTACATATTTGGGCTCTGAATTAAATCATATGGTATTTTCATTTGGGCATTTGAATACTATAAAATATTTGAAATGCTCAAATAATCATAAACTAAAATGTTTACTGTTGGATATATTCTAAACAGTAGCCATGATTAGTTTCATGATTTTTGAAAGTGTCTGAGTATTTTTAATAAAGCCCTAAATTTACAGAATAATAAAAAACTGAAATAATTAGAAAAAAGAGAGAGAGAAACCTACCTGGCCCAGCTCCTCCAGCCACTTACCTGGCGCCACCAACCGGCCCAGCACGGCCCAGCCCACCGCCGCTTCCCCCCTGTCGTCTTCCTCCCTCGCCAGAAGGACAGAGGCGTGTCGCCCCCGCGCGCGCTCGCCCCTGGCCACCTCCTGCTTCCTCCCCGGCCCCTCCTAGCGACGCCTAGGGGCGCCACGCAGCCCCCTGGTCCCTCTCGCTCACTCCCTCGAGCTCATCCCCCTCCTCTGTTCTCTCTCTCACACGCAGCCACCGAACACACCCGCCGCCGCCGTTCATTGCCGCCGTGGCCACAGCCACTGCCTCGCCCCGCCGATGCTCTCAGAGGCGCCGCCGCCACCTACTCTCCTTCCTCTCCGAGCTACACGAGCCAGGACGGCCCCAATACGACGCTTGCGGCCTTCTTCTCCGACCACGGCCGCCGAATGCCTCCGTCGATTCGGCCACTCCGGCGCGCCCCCGAGCCCACTAACCATCCCTGCAGCTTCGCGGTGAGCCGTTAACTCGATTCCCCCTTGCCCTGTCGTCCCTCGCGTGCTCTAACCCCGATCCCCAACCATGACCGCAGCATCCCGCCACCGGCCATGGCATAGCCGTGGCCACAGCCGCGCAAGCTCGCAACGGAGCTCGTCAGCGTGCTCAGCGAACCCCCAGGAGCACGTAGCACCCTCCGGTTTCTCCTCTAGTGCACCGTAGCATCGCCACCGCCTGCACCCGAACTCCGGCCGCCGCCGATTTGGTCGCCGCCGTCGATCCCGACCACCGGAGCTGCTGCCGCCACCACCACTAGATGCGCGAGTCTTCCAGCTCACTGTAGCCGCAAACCTCGAGCAAAACGGTGCCCTGTAGCGCAAACCCGAGCTACCCCAGAGCGTCCCCGCCGCGTTTTTGGTCGTCGCCGGCGATACTCCGGCGAGCTGACGTGGCACCGTCATTAGTGGCTAACGATGCCACTAACTAACCCCATAGCTCACTGACGGATGGGCCCCACCGCCTAACTAACCAGCTAACTAAAATAGTTTAAGGTTAATCTAATTACAGTGGGCCCACGCGTCAGTTTTGACTACGCTGACGTGTTCGTTGACCAGGCCCACCTGTCTGTGACTCCAGCCAGCGCTGTGTCACTGACCAGTGGACCCCACTGGTCAGGATTGACCCGAGGCAGCCCTGTTGACTCTGATGAGGTCAGCATGACGCCATGCTGACGCAATATTCCTTTTCTGGAATTTAGTGTATTTTATAAATAATCAAGAAATTCCAGAAATAGCTAAAACTTCAATAAATCATAGAAATTTAACCGTAACTCCAAATGAAATAATTTATATATGAAAAATGATCAGAAAAATCCAATCTATCCATCTGTAGTATTTTCATGCATGTTAGAACAACTTTTGTTCACTGTTTGGGTCAAATCAATTAAATGGCATTTGAATAATTGCATATGGAGTTTGAATTTGAACCTAGGGTTCAAACCAGCTCCATTTAACTTGCTGCTAGATGCATTAGCTCAAACCACAGCATATTGCCATGTCACATCCATGCATCATATTGTTGCATTGCATTGATTGTGTTTCTTCTTTATTTGCCGGTAATTGTTCCCTCTCAGTAGACATGGTTCCGACGATGAGTTCGATGACACCGATGAAGAACTATATTATCTTCAGAAGTGCCAGGCAAGCAAAACCCCCTTGTTCATTCCGATACAATCCTACTCTCTCGCTCCTGCTCTCTTTTATTGCAATAGGACAACAACGATTCAACTGTTACTTGCTACGGTATCTGAACCCCTTTATCCTCTGCATGACCTGTCATTGCCACAGTAAATAGATGAAACCCACTAGCATGAGTAGGAGTTGTTTGAGCCCTGTTGTGCCTACTCATCCATGTTTGTTTGTCGTGCCTGCTACTGCTTAGAGTTGAGTCAGGTCTGATTCATCCGGGATGAATCAGAGGTGCGTGAACATGTCCTACTGTGTGTGAGCTAAGTGTGTGAACACGATTTGGTAAAGGTAGCAGTGAGAGGCCATGTAGGAGTACATGGTGGGTTGTCTCATTGCAGCCGTCCTCAGGAACTGAGTTCTGTGTTTGTGATCCATGATTCAGCTACTACCACGCATTGGGCCCGAAACCGATGGACCCTCTCGGCTTCTTAATCACCCTTGTCCTCTGTCCAGGAGTTGCAAGTAGTTTCTGGTGTTAGTAGTATGCTGGAGGCCGTGGGCAGCGCTGACCGAAGGGGTGGTCTGTGATGCGGTAGGCACGTGGCCGGATAAACCGGGCGCCCGTTTGGTGTCACGGAACCCTGCTCACATCGTTTGGGGCTGTGAGCGAAACTTCGGCCGGATCTACTCATGGATGGAACCCGAATAGGCGATAAACCTGGACTAGGGACTTGAGTGTTTAGGTAGGTCGTGGCCGACACCCACGTTGGGCTTCCGCTTGAAGATTGCCGAGTACATGTCGTGTAAACGGAGGTAAGTGGTGAGAGCGTGTGTGAAGAAGTACACCCCTGCAGGGTTAACATCATCTATTTGAATAGCTGTGTCCGCGGTAAAGGACTTCTGGGTTGCCTATAACAGTTCATAGACAAGTGAAAGTGGATACTCTAGAATGCGCAAGATAAGCGTGAGTGCTATGGATGGCGTTCTCATAGGGAGACGGAGCGGATCCATAGTGGTGTATTGATATGGTGAATATGTGGACTCGTGTGCGTCACCTCAAAAGAGTTACTTGCAGTCGTAGTTCAGGATAGCCACCGAGTCAAAGCTGGCTTGCTGCAGTTAAACCCCACCATCCCCTTTATTGATAATGATGCATATGTAGTTAGTTCTGATGTAAGTCTTGCTGGGTACATTTGTACTCACGTTTGCCTATTTTATGTTTTTGCAGAGAGACTTCGGTCTCGATAGTAGTTCCGCGTGGACTTCGACGTTTAGCTTGTTACCTCAGCTACGATCTTGTGCCCTCGGCAGGATCTGGTAGATAGTCAGGCTTTCAAGCCTTTTTCATTTGTAGATGTCTGTACTCAGACATGTTAGCTTCCGCTTGTGCTTTGATGTGTGTGCTTTGAATGTTGGGTCGTGAGACCTATGTTTGTAATATATCGCTCCTCGGAGCCTAATGAATACATACTTGAGTCGTAGAGTCATGTTGTGATGCCATGTTGTATTTGCACCTATTGAGCATATTGTGTGTATGCTATTGAAATGCTTGGTATGTGTGGGATCTGACTATCTAGTTGTTTATATTTAGTAGCCTCTCTTACCGGGAAATGTCTCCTAGTGTTTCCGCCGAGCCATGGTAGCTTGCTACCGCTCCGGAACACTTAGGCTGGCCGGCATGTGTCCTTCTTCGTTCCTGTGTCTGTCCCTTCGGGGAAATGTCACGCGATGAATACCGGAGTCCTGTTAGCCCGCTACAGCCCGGTTCACCGGAGTCCTGCTAGCCCAGAGCTACAGCCTGGATTCACTCGCTGATGACCGACACGTTCGATGCTGGGTCATGGATGCCTGTCCCTGTAAGTTTGTGCCACTTTGGGTTTACGACTAGCCATGTCAGCTCGGGCTCCTTATCATATGGATGCTAGCGACACTATCATATACGTGTGCCAAAAGGCGCAAACGGTCCCCGGGCAAAGGTAAGGCGACACCCGTGGGAATACCGTGCGTGAGGCCGCAAAGTGATATGAGGTGTTACATGCTAGATCGATGTGGCATTGAGTCGGGGTCCTGACAGCATCCTTCAGGGCTGCCACCTCGTTAGTGGCCCCTGCAATACACATATTATCCTTGTTAATTTTATTTGCAACCAAAATCCTTTTCTGTAAGGTACTTATTCAAAAGAGGTGTTACTCACCTTCTTTTTCCTCGAGCTGCTTCTTTGCGTGGCCGAGCTCTTGCTCGGACCGCTCGAGTTCTTTTTTTAGCACCTCAACCTCCGCCTTTAATGCGGCAGAGGTCAGCAGTGCAGCCTGCAAACCCATATTGACATATTTTAGGCAACCCTGCGTATATCTTGTTATAGATCCTTAGTCCGGCTTTTCTTTCCGAACACCGAACTAAGCATCAGGGGCTACTGTCTATGCGGTATTATATTACATAATTTTAACTTCTTACCTCAAAGCCTGTTAAAAGGCTACTGCAGGCTTCGGTCAGCCTGCTTTTCGCGAGCTGAACCTTCTTAATCACCGCACTCATGATAGTGCGGTGTTCTTCCTCCATGGAAGCGCCTTTAAGCGCCTCCAGTAGGTTATCCGGCGCCTCCTGTTGGACGGAGGCCGCCGGCGTCACGGTCCTGCCCTTCTTTCGAAGGGGCCGCTTGCCGGACTCTGGAACCACTGCGGGTTCCGATGTAGAGTCCGGCACGAAGTCCGGGCGGCTGCCTGACGGCGCCTCCGGAGCCTCCTCCTGATGGGTCCCTCTTTGGGATCCCACTTGGGCGTCCTCGTCGGCGCGTGGGGTGGAGGTAGTCGGGATGGAATTTACATCCGACGAGGCGAATGACCCGCTCGATGAGTTGGGGAGATCATCATTGGCCGGACTGTGGGCAGAATGCGGCGTTAGAAGGATACTACATGACATAAAAGAAATTACGCATAAAGGATCCGGATACTTACGATCTTGCCGGACGCCTGGCCCTTGGAGGCCGCTCATCCTCACCAACGCTGATGTTGGCGGAACTGTCCGGGGGGATAGTTCTCCCCCTCTTGGACCCTTCGCCCCCCCCCCTGATTGGGGAAGCCTTCCTTTTCTTCTCTCCCTCCTCCGGGAGAGAATACTCCTCCTCCTCATCTTCGGGAGAGGAGTCCTCGTCGTCGTCAGACGCCTGATTGCGGGAACTCTTTCGAGTCCCCGCGGCCACCTTCTTGGCCTTCTTCTCCGGCACCACGTGCGGTGCCGGAACCAGCAGCCCTGTTAAGCGGGCGTTCGCTGGGTCTTCTGGCATGGGAGCCGGGCTGATAAGCAGCTTGGCCTTCTCCATCCATTCCTGTCAAAGGAAGAGGCAGAATGAAGCCTCATTAGAGTCAATCTAATTATCACAAGTGTCCCGTAATGGGGTTGAATCACTTGCCTCGTCAGTTGGATTCTGCAAGCTGAATCCGCGGTCTTTGGTCGCGGACGCGGGGGCTCCGGCGCCCTTGAACAGCACCCTCCAGGCGCCTTCGTATGTTGTATCGAAGAGCCCGCTTAGCGCCTGGTGCTGTTCCGGATTGAACTCCCATAAATTAAATGCCCGTTCTTGGCATGGGAGGATCCGCCGGATGAGCATGACTTGGACCATGTCGACGAGCCTGAGCCTATTGCTCACCATCTTCTTGATACATGCTCGGAGTCCTGTCACCTCAACCGGATTCCCCCACTGCAAGCCCTTCTCTTTCCAGGAGGTGAGCTGCGTGGGGATGCCAGATCTAAATTCGGGGGCCGCCGCCCATGCGGATTTGCGCGGCTCGATGATGTAGAACCACCCCGATTGCCACCCCTTGACGGAGTCCACGAAGGTCCCTTCTAGCCAAGGGACGTTGGGCAATTTGCCCAACATAGCGCCTCCGCATTCCGCTTGCGTACCCTTTACAACCTTCGGCTTGACGTTGAAGGTCTTGAGACACAGGCCGAAGTGGGGCCAGATGCAGAGAAAAGCCTCGCACACGACGATAAACGCCGAGATGTTGAGGATAAAATTCGGCACCAGATCGTGGAAATCCAGGCCGTAGTAAAACATGAGCCCCCGGACAAATGGATGGAGCGGAAAGCCCAGTCCGCGGAGGAAGTGGGGAAGGAAGACGACCCTCTCATGAGGCCCGGGGGTAGGGATGAGCTGCCCCTCATCGGGCAGCCGATGCGCGATATCGCCGGAAAGGTATCCGGCGCTGCGCAGCTTGGTGATGTCCTCCTCCTTGACGGTGGAGGCTAACCATTTACCTCCCGCTCCAGACATGTTCGGAGAAGGTCGAGGTAAGATGCGCGAGTTCGGGCGTTGGAGCTTAAATTCGCGGGGATGGATAAGCAAAGGAGGAAGAAGGCGTAGGTGAGAAGGTGAATCCTTATCCCTTATATATAGGCGGACAAAACTATACGTCCCCCACCAGCCTGGTAAAACTCGCTTATCTCCCAAGCGCCACAATCAATGGCGCGATCGTGTTACCCACGCACGTATTGATGAGAATCCCGGAATAAGTGGAACACGATCTCTGCTTCGACAAGACGTGCCAAGGAAACCGCTTCGCTAAACATGCTGAGGTGGTATAATAATTCGAATAAAGGCCTGGTGGCGGTGTGATGTCACGCCGCGTAATACGTCAGCAGATTGAACTAAGTGTACATTTTATTCTCTCTACGGTGGAATGTGGAATTTATTTTGCAGAGCCAGACACTATCCTGGTGTTCATGATCTTCTCTGGATTATTCAAGGGAGGAACCCGCCTTGCAATGCCGAACATTATGCACGCCGGACTTATCGTCATTGAAGACTGGTTCAGGGGCTACTGAGGGAGTCCTGGACTAGGGGGTGTTCGGACAGCCAGACTATCAATGTCCGTCGAACTCCAAGACTACGAAGATACAAGATTGAAGACTCCGGCTCGTGTCCGGAAGGTACTTTACTTGGCGTGGAAGGCAAGCTTGGCGATACGGATACGTAGATCTCCTACTATTGTAACTGACTCTGTGTAACCCTAGCCCTCTCCGGTATCTATATAAACTGGAGGGCTTTAGTCCGTAGGACAACATACAACATACACAACATACAATCATACCATAGGCTAGCTTCTAGGGTTTAGCCTCCTTGATCTCGTGGTAGATCTACTCTTGTACTACCCATATCATCAATACCAATCAAGCAGGAGTAGGGTTTTACCTCCATCGAGAGGGCCCGAACCTGGGTAAAAAACATCGTGTCCCTTGTCTCCTGTTACCATCCGCCTAGACGCACAGTTTGGGACCCCCTACCCGAGATCCGCCGGTTTTGACACCGACAGTCCCAGTTAGCTATCGTACACCTCACTAGAGCAGAGCAAGTCAGGGTGACGATTCTTTTACAGCTATTAGGGAGCCTTTGCTCGACAAATTTCCAACTCTCTATGTGTTGTAAGCACATAAAACGCTCTTGCAAGTGGGATCCCTATGGAAATGGATCTTACTAGTGATCTTTTCTTCCAATGAAATTGGTCAAAAGCCATATGATTAGAAGCAATCTGGTCATCCAATCTAGCATGAAAGCCATGTGGCTAGTAGGTTGGTTTTCTTTTTGATTGCCTTCTTTTCAATAATTGCTTCCGTTTATCACGCCAGCCATACGGAATATGTTTTGTTTCCTTAACTCGCTTCCACAAATGAGGTGATGCAGTGGCGGAGCTTACTAGAGGCCAAACTAAGCCATCACCCCAAGCCCACGAGATTTGTTCAAATTATCCTAAAAAATGGCCCGTTAAATCACCGAAATCAAGCCCGTGCATGGTGTTGGTTGCCCTAGCCAATTGCTCCTCGCAAAGATGTTGCAAAAGCTCCACCACTAGCATGATGCATCATTTCTTGGGGAAATAATTTTGATAAATGGTAATTATGGATCATAACTAAATCCATCAACTAAATATGATATTTTAAAACGTATTTCTTCATATATACCACAAACATGTTTTTAAGGTGACCACAAAATCATCCCTATTAATGCATGGAAAAGTAACTTTTTTAATTTGCCCAAAAATTGTTCGCATGATAGTGCACACCTTTTTCTATTTTATGGCCACAATAGAAGTGTGTTTAGAAGCATCATGTTTTCTCCAAGGTCAATATAGTCAAAATGGTGCAGCCTAGGACAACGTCCTCAACCAGCACTTCCATCGCTCTGTTGGATCCTACTACGAACGAGTGCCACAATTGGCGCCGCATGGTGAACCTGTCCAGCCAGCCCAAGATCACCGCGAACCTCCCTGACCTCCTAGGCCACACCATCGAGCCAAGTCTGGTGGCATCCTCGTCCTCATCCTCGTACACGAGAGTAGCCTTTTCATTTGGATTTTGAAACTGATCACCGAGTAGCATTTCAACGGTTCAAACAACTTCCATTGCTCTTGTGGTGAGCCACCCCTGCATTGGACACCCACCAAGGACTTCCCGTACCTGTTTAAAGTGATAGGAGCCATGTTCGCCGGAATCTCAATGTTGTTCCTGCATTTATATTGGGATAAAAAGCTCTTGGCACCAAACTCCAAGATGGTCTGTGAAGACTCGTTCTTCTGCTCGGCCTTCCTGTTTTGTGGCAAGGTCTACTTCACCGACCGACAGAGGGAAGGTACATGGTCATGGACACCGAGGCTGCATTGCCAAAGACGACACTGACCACAAGATGTCCGCCGGTGGTGTTCAAGTTTGTGCACAACTTCTGGTTCTGACCAACAATGTTGATGACAAGAAAGAAAGTGATTAATATACGATGGAGTTCGTCACATTCCGACCAGACATGGATGCCAGGGCACTGATCCTGATGAGGGGCATTGTTGGTTGTTACTGCAGCGGGTTGCTTCTGTAGTCCCAAGTTACCGTCGAACCCAACGCCAACTACTTCTAGTTCTATCATTATATCATTTTGACAGTTTTCTTGAGTGTGATGTGTCTCATGAAAGTGGAACGACCAGGCCATTGACTGAAGCTAAAGCTTAGGGATGCTTCATTCATGATCAGGCATCTTGTGTGCCTTGGGATGGGTGCAAAATTGACGTGGTTAATGTTGATCAGTGGTGGCATTTGTTTTGATCAATTGCAACTGCAATAGTACCTATGAATGCTGATGTATGTTCTTAAAACAAAATTATGTTCATGCATGTGGTGTGTGCCATGCGTTGATCAAGTATAAACTTTAATGGACCGAGAGTTCTCTAAAAATGCTCTAGTTTATTTCTATAAGATTAGTTATAAGTATGCTTGGGTACAATATGGTACTCCGTTATTAATTCATTGATATAATCAAGATGGTGTGATGCTCTAATCATGTGTTTTTTCCATTAGTTTTTGTTTCTTGACACAAATGTGTTTTCTCCATTCATATATTTTAGCAACCCCTATGGACCAAGAGGCCCATAAGCTACATTAATTAACCAGGTCATATTTATATTTGTATAATAAGCGAGTATCTTATGGCTATATTTCAAAGATATGAGTTATAACATGGCTTCCTTTTGCCCACCCCTAATGCCTAATAGTCCAGAAACTCATGTCATCAAAATAAGGAAGTTGTAATTGACATCTATAAACGACGAGGGAAATTAATAGTATGTACCATCTATTAGTTTTTCTCCAAATATAGGAGTAGAGTCTAGAGATTTGCAACCTCAATCAAGTTTTAATTATTTTAATTTGTGCTCATAATATAACAAAAACAAGAGAGCACCGATGACACGTTTCCCTAAAATTTCTAATCTTTTAGTCTAAATTGTTTTAGTTTGAATATATTAAAAACTTAACTAAAACAACTTAGATATTCAAATCATGTATAGATCCATGCAAGGTTTCCCCTAATTAAAATAAAGATTGTAAGCCGCTATGCTTGAAAACAATAAGAAGACCTTGAGGTTGGGGTGCGGGTGATTTTTCCATCACTCATGGCATTGCTTCCCAATCTGTCATGGGAGGTGTTTTGAAATCTCTGCCATTTACACTTTCCATGCTCAGCCGCCAAGCTCTTGAGAAGTCTGCAAACAAGACAATACATTGATAGAGAAAATTAAACAGAACAACATACATACCATGAGATCAAGCTACTATTAAAAAAATAGATTCCGCTCTTTCACATACTCGTCCTCTTGCTGCAACCACCCTCCTTTGGACGGTGCCACCACTCTGTTGTTCTTGGCGGAAGGCTTCTGTTGCCAGACCTCATGGATCTCCATCGGGATCGCAGCAACGCCATAACCAGCGATTGGGAGGGGGCCCTCTGGCAAGGCGATCACGGAGGGAGACTTATCAAAGACTGAAACGAGCGACCCCGTGTCATGGATTCTGGTTGAAGCAGTGCCAGCTTGCAGGAAGTGTGAAAAACCATGGCTAGAACTCGGGAAGTACCCTTCAACCCTCCCTTCTGCCTCAGCCATCATGGTTGCCGTGCCGCAAGCTCCACGTTGGAAAGGATGTCCACCGACAACGCCATGGGCTCAGACGAAGGTTGGAAGCAAGTTAGGAACTGTGAAGGGGATGGAATTTTGGAGGTACAAAGCTAGAAATAGAGGAAGAGTGTCACAAAGTGAAAAAGTCAAGTCAATGTTGAGATTCGGGATGCAAATAATATACATGAGGTGGTGCCAGTTAATTTGTTCATCTATGCCCCACTTTCATCAGATGACACAAAAACTTCCAAGATATAACGTTCTAATTAGACACATGTCATGAATCGGTTCACGAGAAAGGTGAACATTGGGCCCATCAATGCCTAGGAATTTCTCTGTGGCTCATGTGCACCAGCGTAACCAATTGTCTAAGGAGGTTAGCTATTGTGATATGGGTCCCAGCTAGCTATTGGTACAGCTCACTACAGCTGTCAGGGAGGCTCTGTTTGAATCTAATTTCCAACTCTCTGTGTGTTGTATGCACATAAAAGGCACTTGCTAGTGGGATCCCTATGGAAATGGATATTATTATTGATCTTCGGTTCCTATGAAATCGGTCCAAAGTCCAATGATTAGAAGCAATCTGGTCATCCAATCTGGCACCAAAGCCATGCGGCTAGTAGGTTGGTTTTCTTTTTTATTGCCTTCTTTTCGGTAACCGCTTCCGTTTATCATGCCAGCCATACAGAATATGCTTTGTTTCCTAAAATTACTTCCACAAATGACATGATGCAGTGGCAGAGCTTACTAGAGGCTAGCTTGAGCCATCACCCCAAGCCCATGAGATTTGTTTAGATTATCCTAAAAAAAGTGGCCCGTCGAATCACTGAAATCCAGCCCATGCATGGTGTTGGTTGCCCCAGCCCATTGCCCCGCCAAAGATGTTGCACAAGCTCTGCCACTAGCATGATGCATCATTTCTTGCAGAAATAATTTTGATAAATTGTAATTATGGATCATCGATACGTCCATTTTGCATCATGCTTTTATATCAATATTTATTGCATTATGGGCTGTTATTTCACGTTATGTCACAATACTTATGGCTATTCTCTCTTATTTTACAAGGTTTACATGAAGAGGGAGAATGCCGGCAGCTGGAATTCTGGGCTGGAAAAGAAGAAAATATTGGAGACCTATTCTGCGCAACTCCAAAAGTCCTGAAACTCCACGGAATATCTTAAAATAAATAAAGAAAAATCGTCACCAAAGATGAAGGCCAGGGGGCCCACACCCTGCTCACGATTTAATAAACCAGACCATAATAAACCAGACCATAATCAGCATGCATCAGGATTTATGGTTCTAGCAAAACCGTAAGGATACGGAGATACACGCATCAAGCATACCAGCTACTACAATAAGAGGTCCAGATGCTCCAGGAACTATAGGGAGAATGCACCCCGGCAGTCGCGCAGTAGCTAGGGATTGAGGAGGATGAGCTTGCTCCCATTGTACCTGGATGGTAGACAAGAAAACAAGTTATGGCAGCAGAAGCATCATGTTGTATCCATTGTACCAGGGTCATATTTAGGTACACAATTAGCTAATATTTCGATAAAAAAGTACTCAGTAGCTACAATGTATAGGTTACACGTATGAATGAAAGATTCAGCAAAGGCATGTTGATAAAACAGTGAAAACAATGGTATCCAGTATACCGCCATGCATGAGCACTTATTAATATTTATATTCATCATCACAGCAACCTATAACCACATATGCTCATTGTTACAAATCTATGCATAGTTAAAAAAATAAACCTATGTATTTGAAACCAGAATAGATTTCTCACTCAAATCTGAATTCATTGGTTTCTCCTCCAAACTATTGAAATCTCAGGCCTCTAATTCGCTAGTTTCTTGGGCAACAAACATCATTGCAAATTTGCAATGCAGTATAGATAAACCAAATGTAACATCAGAAACAACAAGGTAGAATCATCTAGACCACATGTTTAGCAGCAAAAAAATCTAGAACACATGTTCAACCGAAATGCACTACTCCATTCTCGTAATATTAACATAGAGGAACTGCATCTATTAGACGATCTCCACAAGGACCAAGCATCCACACTGCACAAACAGCACGCTAGCATGCAGAGAAACAGAGCTCAGGCAGTAGCAAATAAACATTGATGGATTACCAACCGTGCATAGGCCAATCAGCAACAGCAGCAACAGTAGGTGGTAGAAGTAGAAGAGGGAGGGTGCTATCATGCACAGGGCCATGACCAGGAGTCGGGGAGGACTCGGCCGGAGTCGGTGAAGAGTCCATCATCCTCCTTGTGGTGCATGCCATTGCCGTTAGAGTCAGACATTTTGGGAACTCCTATAAATGAGATGGAAAACAGATTAGTCATAAGTAAACAATCACTGTTTGCATCAGTACATTGACACTTGCAAGTAATACATCATTCACTTAAAACAAGTAAGGTCAAATAGATACATGACATGACACAGGAGGCAGATGTTTCCAGTCAAAGATGGCACTCGTATAGACCTTTAAAAAAACCATACAAGTCAGTGATGCTCCAACACAACACTCATGGACTAAAATAAGAAGATACAAACATGCTGCCAGACAAAGATGGCATTTGTATAGACCTTGAAAAAAACATACAAGTCAGGGATGCATATTGTTTTTACTAATATATTATAATTGTCTACTCTGGAGTTGCAGCATCACTTCACAACATGCTACACTCTTAGGTATGTTAAGCAGCGCCTATTTATCTGAACTTAGTGTTGATAGAAAGTGTCTGCTGAATTCCATAGGGCAACATATGAAGTGAGGAGATTTATTCCTCATGACATTACAAGTAGATATCAAGAACACAAACTAATAAGTATATATGCATGCTTAGGATGGAGCATATAGAACAAGCAGAATTTTCATTGTATTTAAGAAAAGGTCAGGACTGTAGTATTATAATCCATAGTATGCACAAAATTGATCTTTTCATAGTACTACATTCATTGTTGTCATCAGCATAAAAAACTATAGTATTGAAATGCTTGGTTTTTTCAGAAACTTTGCTTGCAATAGTCAAAGTAATTGTCATGTCAAATATGTTCAACAAAATTGATAATCTAGAAGTCCATCATCTGATGACTCGAAATACCTAGAGACAGAAAATTTAATCACCACTTTAGAGACCAGGACTCACTCATCAAGAAAACACCTTATTTATGCAACAGATCATACATAGTCTCATGTCTGTCATTTAACCACCAAAGATTGTTCATACTTGAAATTTTAAGGATACACAGCCATACTTAGATCTCCCTCCACATCACCACTAGGACTTGCATTAACTTGACCACCAGTAACTAAAATCCATAGTAATTGGCAAGAATTGCATCAAGCCAAACTTACAGAGCTAGTACTGCTTGTTGGTCTTCTCGGCGACATGCCCAGCACTTGCAGTCGCGGCGTCTTGGTCAGTCTCGGCGACATGCCCAACACTTGGCTCAGACACCGCTCCAACGCCGCCGACTGATGTACGAGGGCGACCACGGTCGAAACCTGCCTGGACTTGCTAGCCATCGCCTGATTTCGCTCCCCCACCCGCTGCTCCGCCTGCAGGTATATATACCAATAAAATGAGGTAAAATGAGAACCAACAGAGCACTTTCTGTATTACCAGAACAAAACTGAAATTCAAACAATAACATGGACCTTGGTATGGAAACAATTCTGCAGGTATATACCAATAAAATGAGGTGAAATGAGAACCAACGGCACAATGTCCAAAAAAGGCCAGCAGGATGAAGCTATAGCCAGCTAGCTATGCACCATCGGTATCTATACGGCTAACATAAGGAGCGACACAATAGTTGTTGTGCTACCACAAAAAAATTGGGATTCAAACCTAATGTAGCCCTTGTATCGAAATAAAAACGCTAGCAGAGTGATGCTTGCTGCTTGATCCTTGTTACTACATGGCCATTCGGTGTCATCGCCCACAAATAAAAACTTGAAGCCAACTAGTGAGCTATAACCAGATCACAATACATACATACATACATACATTCAAGAAAGATCACATCACAATGAACTTTCTGGTTGGATCAGAGCATACATCCATTTATCAACTACTCCTAGTTATCATTCTATAATGAAAGAAGACAGAGGACAAATCTGAGGTGGGTAAATGACTTGCCTGTCGATGGGATCTGCTGGCTCATGGTGGAGCTGGCTGGAGGCGTCGGTGGCGCCGTGCAAACGAGCAGAGGGACGTGTCGGCGGCTCTGTGCAGACGAGCAAAGGAACGCGTTGGTGTGGTTCATCCCGTCCTCCTCCTCTCAGCTCCCTCTGCAACAGGGAAAGGATGGACGGTGGCCCGCGTTGAGAGGAGAGATGCAGCGCGCGTCAGCGGAAGGGGTGGCAGCGGCGCATGTCAGGATGGACGGTGGCGGCCGCGTGCGTGGGAGAGGTGGAAGTGGGGTGGTGGTAGCGGCTTGATCTGTGAGGGGAGGGGCGGGGCCCGATGGAAATCTAGAGGGAAGGCAGACGAGTGGCGGCGGTGATGTGGAGATCTGGACCGGATACGAGGTGGTGGCACACCGTGGGGGTATGGTGCTCCTGTCGGCTCGGAACCCCGCCGTCTCGTAGGAGAAGGTCGTGCCGTCGGGCACGGGGAAGAGGGACGCCGCGTCGAGCAACGCCGGCTGCGATACTCCTGGGTCGGCCATGGCAGCAGGGGCGGATCTGTATGGCGGTGGGAAGCAGGGGCGCGATGTGGGGAGCAAGCTGGGATCGAAGCAGGGGCGGATCTGGATTGGGGAGAAATGGCGCCATGGGTGGTGGCTGGGTCAGAGATTGGGGAGAAGGAGAGAGAGGGAGATGGCGATGGAGGTGGCGGCAGCAGGGGGTCGAGCTCCGCCGAAGGGAGGTGGCCGACGCACGCAGGAGGGAAGGAGGAGAGGGGAGGCGACGGGGTTCGCCATGGGAGGGAGCGGGGAGGGGAGGGGAGGCGTGCGAGGGCCGGAGAGCGAGGGGAGAAAGAAAGGAGGCGGGGGGTGGATGGAAAATGTCCACGAGGACTAGGGTTTCGGCTTAGATGGGCTTGGGGCGAGGACTGCCGTTGGATCCGCAAGAATCCGATGGTGTTCCATCCACGATCTGCGTGAAACGCCCATGAACCAATCAAAATGCAGTACACGCGTCCGATGTCATGACCATCTAAATTGGTCGTAGTTAACTACAAAATTGGTCGTAGTTAACTAAAAATTCATTTTATATTTTTCGAGTGTCCAAAATGAGTTCTTTTGTGAACGACCTACCATATATTTGTTACAAATTTGGACCAAATTAATTTTTAAAATATTAGGACATATTTAATGTACAATTGACCAAATAGTTGGGTGTCAAAAGATTTGATCCACCTTTGGTCAAAAAAAGAAATTTCCGCCGATTCAGCTGGAAGCGGGTCAAATTTGAACTGCAGGTGCCTCATAGTTTGCTATTTGTTTTTTCCAAAAATCATTTCTATGTACATAAGTACCTATTTAATCAGAGAAACACCAAAAAAATTCCAAGATTCAACCACTAGCTAGTAACGGTCATTCCCGCCGTTTTGACCGCATTTTGAAACGGGCATAAAAAATTCAAAAAAAATCAAAAAAATTGGAAAACCTTCGCATTGTGTCATTATATGTGGCCAAGTTCCCAGGAAAAATAAAAAACTTGTAATACGGCAATTATTTTCAAAAAGTGTTCTCAGAAACGAGCTATCACATGTGGAGATCAATGGCTTTCAAGCCAAATGATCAATCTTATGGCCACATTCATGCCATAGTTTGTTCAAATGATCTCATATTGTGCACAAGGGTGCATATTGGAATGGCAAACAATGTTGCCTAAGGAAGTTTTCATTTTCTTTGGACGAAAAAACCATTTTCCATTTTTCGAGTGCCCAAAAGGAGGTTTTTTTGTGAAGGACCTCCCAAATATTTGTTGCAAAATTGTACCAAATATTTTTCTAAAATAATAGGCCATATTTAATGCACAATTTACAAAATGGTTGAGTGTAAAAAGTTTTGATCCACCTCTGGTGAAAAAGACAAATTCCTGCCGATTCAGCTGGAAGCGGGTCAAATTTGAACTGCAGGTGCCTCATAGTTTGCTATTTATTTTTTCCAAAAATCATTTCTAGGTACATAAGTACCTATTTAATCAGAGAAACACCAAAAAAATCCAATATTCAACCGCTAGCTAGGAACGGTCATTCCCGCCGTTTTGACCGCATTTTGAAACGGGCATAAAAAATTCAAAAAATCAAAAAATTGGAAAACCTTCGCATTGTGTCATTATATGTGGCCAAGTTCCCAGGAAAAATAACAAACTTGTAATACGGCAATTATTTTAAAAAAGTGTTCTCAGAAACAAGCTATCACGTGTGGAGATCAATGGCGTTCAAGCCAAATGATCAATCTTATGGCCACATTCATGGCATAGTTTGTTCAAATGATCTCATATTGTGCACAAGGGTGCATATTGGGATGGAAAACAATGTTGATTTCGGGAGTTTTCACTTTCATTGCACAAAAGAGCCATTTTCCATTTTTCGAGTGCCCCAAATGATGTTTTTTTGTGAAGAACCTCCCAAATATTTGTTGCAAAATTGTACCAAATCATTTTTCTAAAATACTAGGCCATATTTAATGCACAATTGACCAAATGGTTGGGTGAAAAAAGTTTTGATCCACCTCTGGTGAAAAAGACAAATTGCCGTCGATTCAGTTGGAAACGGGTCAAATTTGAACTATAGCTGCCTCATAGTTTGCTCATTATTTTTTCCAAAAATAATTTCTAGGTACATAAGTATCTATTTAATCATAGAAACACCAAAAAAATTCCAAGATTCAATCACTAGCTAGGAACGGTCAAGCCCACCGTTTTGACCGCATTTTGAAACGGGCATAAAAAATTCAAAACAAATCAAAAAATTGGAAAACCTTCGCATTGTGTCATTATATATGACCAAGTTTCCAGGAAAAATAATAAACTTGTAATACGGAAATTATTTTCAAAAAGTGTTCTCAGAAATGAGCTATCATGCATGAAGATTCATGGCTTTCAAGCCAAATGATCAATCTTATGGCCACATTCATAGCATAGTTTGTTCAAATGATCTCATATTGTGCACAAGCGTGCATCTTGGAATTCCAAACAATGTTGCCTAAGGAAGTTTTCATTTTCTTTGCACGGATAATTCATTTTTCATTTTCCGAGTGCCCAAAAGGAGGTTTTTTGTGAAGGAACTACCAAATAATTATTGCAAAATTGGACCTAATCAATTTTATAAAATACTAGGCCATATATAATGCACAATTGACAAAATGGTTGAGTGTCAAAATTTTTGATCCACCTCTGGTGAAAAAGACAAATTCCCGTCGATTCAGCTAGAAGCGGGTCAAATTTGAACTGCAGTTGCCTCATAGTTTGCTGTTTATTTTTTCCAAAAATCATTTCTAGGTAAATAAGTATCTATTTAATCCGAAATACATGGTTTGATGGCGAGACGTCGAGGTTTGGACGGTGGCCGAGGGCCCCAACTCTAGAGCGCGTAAGCTCGCATGCCCGCCGCGTGGTCACCACGTGACCGTGGCGTTGCCATGTGTTCTGGGCGGCCTAGGCATGTCTAGTGGGTTGGGCACTCCCCAGGTAGGAAGAAAATCACAACATAAGATTCTCACGAGGAGACCGATCGATGC
Source organism: Triticum timopheevii (assembly GCA_963921465.1). Taxonomy (NCBI): domain Eukaryota; kingdom Viridiplantae; phylum Streptophyta; class Magnoliopsida; order Poales; family Poaceae; genus Triticum; species Triticum timopheevii. Next base: position 381,982,064 of record OY997262.1, on the reverse strand, counting down.
TCAAACATGAATAAGCAGCCAAGTGTTTGATTTGCGGTATGGGAAATGCACATGGCTAATGGGCGTGAGTTTTGCCTGAGGATGATCAGTTACTAAGAAGACCGTCTTCACAAATTTTCACCTCAAAAGGAGGAGCCTAGGTGGTACTTGCTTTACAAAGTACCACACTGGACATAAATACGAATGTTGAAGCTGGGCTCAAAATAATGAATGGATTGAGCTGACATTTGGTGGAGACTGGTTTTTTGGGCATAGGAAAGCACTGTAGAAAATGGATACCATTTGGACATGCCAAAGTGGTACTTCCTTCACAAAGTGCTGCTCCGAACAGAATAGGAAAATGAATATTCTCGAATTATTTTTGAACTAGGCAAGGAATGTTTTTGACATATTTGATGAAGATATGATCCAAAACATTTATGAGAATTTTTTGGGAATTTTTGGAATAACAGAAATATAGGTTGCTTCACAACCTAGGGCAAAAACTGCCACAAGGACATGACACATAGGCAAAACTGATGAGATGGCGCCTAGTCATCACAACCCACCACAATCTACAAGGCTATGACCATCTATATTGGTCATTAACAACTAGAAATAAGGCAGCGGACTAGCACTATTTGCTTTGTGACCATTTTGTGTAAGGAAATTACGAGCTTTCTGACCAAAATGGTCGCAATGGTTTAGGGTTTGGAGCCCCCCGAACAGCTTTTGACCAATTGGTCTGAAATGGTCATAGATCTATGACCAATTCTTCCAGGGTCACTGACAGAAGGTCACTAGTTGACATATTTCTTGTAGTGCCGGCAGAGCTGTTCTGCCGGGGACACTTCCCTCCGGGAGGGGGAAATCATCACCATCGTCATCACCAACGCTCCTCTCATCGGGAGAGGGTAATCTCCATCAACATCTTCACCAGCACCATCTCATTTCCAAACCCTAGTTCATCTCTTGTATCCAGTTCTTGTCTCCAAGTCCGGGATTGGTGCTAGTAGGTTGCTAGTAGTGTTGATTACTCCTTGTAGTTGATGCTAGTTGGTTTATTTGGTGGAAGATCATATGTTCAGATCCTTAATGCATATTATTACCCCTATGATTATGAACATGAATATGCTTTGTGAGTAGTTACGTTTGTTCTTGAGGACAAGGGAGAAGTCTTGCTATTAGTAGTCATGTGAATTTGGTATTCGTTCGATATTTTGATAAGATTTATGTTGTCTAGCCTCTAGTGGTGTTATGTGAATGATGACTACATAACACTTCACCATTATTTGGGCCTAGAGGAAGGCATTTGGGAAGTAATAAGTAGATGATGGGTTGCTAGAGTGACAGAAGCTTAAACCCTAGTTTATGCGTTGCTTCGTAAGGGGCTGATTTGGATCCATATGTTTCATGCTATGGTTAGGTTTACCTTAATACTTTTGTTGTAGTTGAGGATGCTTGCAATAGAGGTTAATCATAAGTGGGATGCTTGTTCAATTAAGAACAACACCCAAGCGCCGGTCCACCCACATATCAAATTATCAAAGTACCGAACGCGAATCATATGAGTGTGATGAAAACTAGCTTGACGATATTCCCATATGTCCTCGGGAGCGCTTTTCCTATTATAAGAGTTTGTCCAGGCTTGTCCTTTGCTACAAAAAGGATTGGGCCACCTTGCTGCACTTTATTTACTTTTGTTACTTGTTGCTCGTTACAATTTATCTTATCACAAAACTATCTGTTACCACTTATTTCAGTACTTGTAGAGAATACCTGGCTGAAAACCGCTTATCATTTCCTTCTGCTCCTCGTTGGGTTCGACACTCTTACTTATCAATAGGACTACGATAGATCCCCTATACTTGTGGGTCATCAAGACTCTTTTCTGGCGCCGTTGCCGGGGAGTGTAGCGCCTTTGGTAGGTGGAATTTGGTAAGGAAAAATTTATATAGTGTGCTGAAATTTTTTGTCACTTGTTACTATGGAAAGTAATTCTCTGAGGGGCTTGTTCGGGGTATCTTCACCCCGTCCACTAGAGCAAAGAGTTTCTCCTCAACCTATTGAACCTATTGAAAATGAAACTCCTTTTAAAATTCCTTCGGGTATGATGGAAAAACTGCTAGCTAACACTTTTACAGGAGATGGAACAAAGCATCCTGATGAACATCTACTCTATGTGGATGGAGTTTGTGGACTATTTAAGCTTGCAGGTATACCCAATGATGTTGTTAAGAATAAGGTCTTCCCTTTATCTTTGAAGGGAGACGCATTGACATAGTATAGGCTATGTGATGATACGAGATCATGGAACTATAAAAGATTGAAATTGGAATTTCATCGAAAGTATTACCCTATGCATCTTGTTCATCGTGATCGCAATTATATATATATAATTTTTGGCCTCGCGAAGGAGAAAGCATCGCTCAAGCTTGGGGGATGCTTAAATCAATGTTATATTCATGCCCCAATCATGAGCTCCCAAGAGAAATAATTATTCAAAGATTTTATGCTCGGCTTTCTGATAACAATCGCACCATGCTCGATACTTCTTGTGCTGGCTCTTTTATGATGAAGACTATTGAATTTAAATGGAATTTATTGGATAGAATTAAACGCAATTCTGAAGATTGGGACCTTGACGAAGGTAAGGAGTCAGGTATGACACCTAAGTTTGATTGTGTTAAATCTTTTATGGATACCAATATTTTCCGTAAGTTTAGCACTAAATATGGACTTGACTCTGAGATAGTAGTTTCTTTTTGTGAATCTTTTGCTACCTATGTTGATATCCCCAAGGAGAAGTGGTTTAAATATCATCCTCCCATAGAAGTAAAAGTAGCTGAACCTATTAAAGTCGAAGAAAAGACTGTCACTTATAATGATCCTATTGTTCCCACTTCTTATGTTGAGAAACCACCTTTCCCTGTTAGAATAAAGGATCATGCTAAAGCTTCAACTGTGGTTCGTAAGAGCAATATTAGAACTTATACACCTCCTAAGAAAGTCAAAGTAGAACCTAATATTGCTATTGTTAAAGATCTCTTGTCTGATAATATTGATGGGAATGTTATTCAATTCTGTGGTGAAACTGCTAGAATTGCTAAACCTTGTGCTAGAGATAAACATAGACCTGTGATAGGCGTGCCTGTTATTTCTGTTAAAATAGGAGATCATTGTTATCATGGCTTATGTGATATGGGTGCTAGTGCTAGTGTAATACCCATTGACTTATACAAAGAAATTATGCATGATATTGCACCTGCTGAGTTAGAAGATATTGATGTTACAATTAAACTTGCCAATAGAGATACTATATCTGCAATGGGAATTGCTAGAGATGTTGAAGTCTTTTGTGGAAAAACCAAATATCCCGCTGATTTTCTTGTTCTTGGTTCTCCACAAGATAGCTTTTGTCACATTATATTTGGTAGACCCTTCTTGAATACTGTTAATGCTAAGATAGACTGCGAAAAGAATGTTGTTACTATTGGCTTGGATGATATGGTTCATGAGTTTAATTTCTCTAAATTTAGTAAACAACATCGTGAGGAAGAATTTCCTAGTAAGGATGAAATTATTGGTCTTGCTTCTATTTCTGTACCTCCTAGTGATCGTTTAGAACACTATTTGCTAGACCATGAAAATGATATGTTCATGAATGAAAGAAGGGAAATAGATGAAGTATTCTTTAAACAAAAACCTATTCTGCAACACAATTTGCCTGTTGAAATCCTAGGGGATCCTCCTCCACCCAAGGGTGATCCCATGTTTGAGCTTAAACCGTTGCCTGATAATCTTAAATATGCTTATCTTGATGAAAAGAAAATATATCCTGTTATTATTAGTGCTAATCTTTCAGAGCATGAAGAAGAAAGATTATTGAAAACTCTGAAGAAGCACTGTGCCGCTATTGGATACACTCTTGATGATCTTATGGGCATTAGTCCCACTCTATGTCAACATAAAATAAATTTGGAAGCGGATACCAAACCAGTTTGTGATCCTCAATGATGTTTGAATCCTAAAATGAAAGAAGTGGTAAGAAAAGAAATACTCAAGCTTCTGGAGGCAGGTATAATTTATCTAGTTGCTGATAGCCAGTGGGTAAGTCCTGTCCATTGTGTCCCTAAGAAGAGAGGTATTACTGTTGTCCCTAATGATAAAGATGAATTGATTCCGTAAAGAATTATCACAGGTTATAGGATGGTAATTGATTTCTGGAAATTAAATAAGGCTACTAAGAAAGATCATTACCCCTTACGTTTTATTGATCAAATGCTAGAAAGATTATGCAAACATACACATTATTGCTTTCTAGATGGTTATTCTGGTTTCTCTCAAATACTTGTGTCGGCTAAAGATCAATCAGAGACTACTTTTACATGCCCTCTTGGTACTTTGGCTTATAGACGTATGCCTTTTGGTTTATGTAATGCACCTGCTACCTTTCAAAGATGCATGATGGCTATATTCTCTGATTTTTTGAAAAAAATTGTGAGGTTTTCATGGACGATTTTTCCGTCTATGGTTCCTCTTTTGATGATTGCTTGAGCAATCTTGATCGAGTTTTGCAGAGATGTGAAGAAACTAATCTTGTCTTGAATTGGGAAAAGTGCCACTTTATGGTTAATGAAGGTATTGTCTTGGGGCACAAAGTTTCTGAAAGAGGTATTGAAGTTGATAAAGCCAAGGTTGATGCTATTGAAAAGATGCCATGTCCCAAGGACATCAAAGGTATAAGAAGTTTCCTTGGTCACGCTGGATTTTATAGGAGGTTCATTAAGGACTTCTCAAAAATTTCTCGGCCTCTAACTAATTTATTACAAAAAGATGTACCATTTGTCTTTGATGATTATTGTGTAGAAGCATTTGAAATACTTAAGAAAGCATTAGTCTCTGCACCTGTTGTTCAGCCACCTGATTGGAATTTACCCTTTGAAATTATGTGTGATGCTAGTGATTATGTTGTAGGTGCTGTTCTAGGGCAAAGAGTTGATAAGAAATTAAATGTTATCCATTATGCTAGTAAGACTCTAGACAATGCTCAAAGAAATTATGCTACCACCGAAAGGGAACTTTTAGCAGTTGTATTTGCTTGAGATAAATTCAGACCCTATATTGTTGATTCTAAAGTAACTATTCACACTAATCATGCTGCTATTAAATATCTTATGGAAAAGAAAGATGCAAAACCTAGACTTATTAGATGGGTTCTCTTGCTGCAAGAATTTGATTTGCATATTGTTGATAGAAAAGAAGCTGAGAACCCCGTTGCAGACAACTTATCTAGGTTAGAGAATGTTCTTGATGACCCACTACCTATTGATGATAGCTTTCCTGATGAACAATTAAATGTCATAAGCACTTCTCGTAGCACTCCATGGTATGCTGATTATGCTAATTATATTGTTCCTAAATTTATACCACCTAGCTTCACATACCAACAAAAGAAAAAGTGTTTCTATGATTTGCGACATTACTTTTGGGATGACCCACATCTTTATAAAGAAGGAGTAGATGGTGTTATTAGACGTTGTGTACCTAAGCATGAACAGGAACAGATCCTATGCAAGTGTCACTCCGAAGCTTATGGAGGACACCATGCTGGAGATAGAACTGCACATAAGGTATTGCAATCCGGTTTTTATTGGCCCACTCTCTTCAAGGATGCCCGTAAGTTTGTTTTGTCTTGCGATGAATGTCAAAGAATCGGTAATATTAGTAGACGTCAAGAAATGCCTATGAATTATTCACTTGTTATTGAACCATTTGATGTTTGGGGCTTTGATTATATGGGACCTTTTCCTACCTCTAATGGATATACACATATTTTAGTTGCTATTGATTACGTTACTAAGTGGGTAGAAGCTATTCCAACTAGTAGTGTTGATCATAACACTTCTATTAAAATGCTTAAGGAAGTTATTTTTCCAAGGTTTGGAGTCCCTAGATATTTAATGACTGATGGTGGTTCACACTTTATTCATGGTGCTTTCCGTAAAATGCTTGCTAAATATGACGTTAATCATAGAATTGCATCTCCATATCACCCGCAGTCTAGTGGTCAAGTAGAATTGAGCAATAGAGAGCTCAAATTAATTTTGCAAAAGACTGTTAATAGGTCTAGAAAGAATTGGTCCAAGAAACTTGATGATGCATTATGGGCCTATAGAACTGCATATAAGAATCCTATGGGTATGTCTCTGTATAAAATGGTTTATGGAAAAGCATGTCACTTACCTCTCGAACTAGAATATAAGGCATATTGGGCTATTAAAGAGCTCAACTATGATTTCAAACTTGCCAGTGAGAAGAGGCTATTTGATATTAGCTCACTTGATGAATGGAGAACCGAAGCTTATGAAAATGCCAAGTTGTTTAAAGAAAAAGTTAAAAGATGGCATGACAAAAGGATACAAAAGCGTGAGTTCAATGTAGGTGATTATGTATTGCTATACAACTCTCGTTTAAGATTTTTTGCAGGAAAACTTCTCTCTAAATGGGAAGGTCCCTACGTTATCAAGGAGGTCTATCGTTCTGGTGCCATAAAGATCAACAACTTCGAAGGCACAAATCCGAAGGTGGTAAACAGTCAAAGGATCAAACATTATATCTCAGGTAATCCCATAAATGTTGAAACCAATATTATTGAAACCGTAACCCCGGAGGAATACATAAGGGACACTTTCCAGACCATTTCAGACTCCGAATAGGAATAGGTATGTGGTACGGTAAGTAAACCGACTCCAAAACAATTTTTAAGGCAATATTTCTCCGTTTTGGAATATTTAGAAAAATAGAAAAATAAGTGGCAATCCGGGAAGGACATGAGGCCTCCACGAGGGTGGAGGGCGCGCCCCCCTACCTCGTGAGCACCCCGTGTGCCCTCCGGACTCCGTTCTCTTGCACGATACGTATTTTTGTCGGTAAAAATTCATTATATATACTCCCGAAGGTTTTGACCACCGTATCACGCAAATATCCTCTGTTTTTGTTTTGAGCTGTTCCTGTTGCCGATTTGGAACAAGATGTCGTCCCAAGAATCGGAGGGAGAGAGCTACATGGCTGATTATATTGCAAACCCAAAAGTATATGGGGATGTGCAACAATATGGCTGGACCACGGAGGAAGAAGAAGACTATGATCCTAAGAGGAAGGAGGAAACGAGCTCCGATGAAGAGGACGATCCACTACCTCAACCTGGTGATATGCATGTGGAGTTCAAGAAGTCAAGCCTCCCTAAGGTCCAATCTATCCCACCTCGTTTTTTGCTGGACAGCAAGGCAGCACTATGCAAAAAGATAATTAACTTGAGCTCGAGAATGAGGATCTGAGGGAGGAAAATTTTAGCCTCAGACGCAAGCTAGAGAAGAAAAATGCAACAACTCAATCATCAACAACTCCTACTTCACAACCCCCAAAGAAATAATCACATGGGTATGGGCACTCCCCTTGGCAACTGCCAAGCTTGGGGGAGGTGCCTCGGTATCGTATCACAATCACAACTCCTATCTTTACCGTTTATCTTAGTTCGATCCTTTTAGTAGTATCTTGATTTGGTAGAATAAAGTCATGGCATGATCTAGTTTTGAGTTTTACTTTATGATCCTTCTTTGTAATCAAGTCCGTGAGCTACATAATAAAGTTTAGTGTTGAGTCAAGGGCTTGATTATTTTGCCATGATCTTGGGTAAATAGAAAGAAGAAAAAGAATAAAAAGAAACAAATAGTTCATATTGATCTTATTGAGAGTAATGACTTCACATAGAAAGAGTATGATGATTAAAAGTTGTTGAGAGTTGGCAAATATAGTTTTGGTCATCGTTGCAATTAATAGGAAGTAATAAGGAAAGAGAGGTTTCACATATAGATATATTATCATTGACATCTTTTATGATTGGGAGCACTCATTAAAATACGACATGCTAAAGAATTGATGTTGGACAAGGAAGACAACATAATAAATTATGTTTTCTTATATCTGAGATAAAGTATGTTGTCATGGATCCTCTAACATGTTGAGCTTGCCTTTCCCCCTCATGCTAGCCAAATTCTCAGCACCAAGCAGAAATACTACTTGTGCTTCCAAATACCCTTAAACCAGTTTATCCATGAGAGTCCACCATATCTACCTATGGATTGAGTAAGATCCTTCAAGTAAGTTGTCATCGGTGCAAGCAATAAAAATTGCTCTCTAAATATGCATGACTTATTAGTGCAGAGAAAATAAGCTTTGTACGAACTTGTTGTGGAAGTAATAAAAGCTACGGACTGCATAATAAAGGTCCACATACAAGGGGCAATATAAAGTGACGTTCTTTTGCATTAAGATTTTGTGCATCAACCGTAAACGCGCATGACAACCTCTGCTTCCCTCTGCGAAGGGCCTATCTTTTATTATTATCCTCTACCTTATGCAAGAGTCACGGTGATCTTCACCTTTCCTTTTTCATTTTATCCTTTGGCAAGCTCAACATGTTGGAAAGAACATGATATATATATCTAACTGGATGTAGGGGAGCATGAATTGTTATTGTTGACATTACCCTTGAGGTAAAAGGTTGTGGGGCAAAACTATAAGCCCCTATCTTTCTCTGTGTCTGAGTAAAACTCCGTAACCACAAGTATTGCGTGAGTGTTAGCAATTATGAAGGACTAAGTGATAGTTGAGCATGTGGACTTGCTTTTAAGCTCTAACATAGACTCTTTCCGGTGTTATGATAAATTGCAATTGCTTCAATAACTGAGGTTATAATTTGTTGGTGCTCAATAAGGTTTCTGATTCATACTTTTGCATTGTGAAAAGATCATCACTTGAACATAAGTAATCATATGAAAAAATCTATATATGTTGTTGTTATGGAAATAACCATGATGCCTTCATGTCCGTATTTAATTTTTATCGACGCCACTACCTCTAAACATGAGGACATATTTATTGTTATCGGCTTTTCGCTTGAGGACAAGCGAGGTCTAAGCTTGGGGGAGTTGATACGTCCATTTTGCATCATGCTTTTATATCAATATTTATTGCATTATGGGATGTTATTTACGTTATGTCACAATACTTATGGCTATTCTCTCTTATTTTACAAGGTTTACATGAAGAGGGAGAATGCCGGCAGCTGGAATTCTGGGCTGGAAAAGGAGCAAATATTGGAGACCTATTCTGCGCAACTCCAAAAGTCCTAAAACTCCATGGAATATCTTAAAATAAATAAAGAAAAATCGTCACCAAAGATGAAGGCCAGGGGGGGCCACACCTTGCTCACGAGGGTGGGGGGCGCCCCCCTCCCCCCTGGGGCACGCCCCCCTACCTCGTGGGCCCCTTGGTGGCTCTCCGACGCCCATCTTCTCCTATATGAAGTCTTTCAATGAGAAAAAAAATAGGAGGCAACCTTTCGGGACGAGACTCCGCCGCCACGAGGCGGAACCTTGGCGGAACCAATCTAGGGCTCGGGCAGAGCTATTCTGCCGGGGACACTTCCCTCTGGGACGGGGAAATCATCACCATCATTGTCGGTGTACTAGAATAGGGGTACCCTAGTATCTCGAACTTGTGCACGGGCAGTTGCAGCATCCCGCGGCAAGGCTCGCCGGGTCACCGCCAAGATCATCCGTGACTCCTTAAAGAGACAAGACCCCCGGCAAGAGGAGCTTGTCGGGAAGCCATTCAAGAACAAAGTATTCAAACCGAGAAGACAAGTCCCCGGCAAGAGGAGCTTGCCGGGAAGGCCAACCAAGGCATCTCAAGAACGCTTGCCGCGACGCACCACGCGTCCCGGCAAGGCACGGTGAGCGACAAGCTCCTGGGCCCGACAAGACGACGACCGCGGCAAGGCACTTGCCGCAGCAAGCAGTCGCTCCGCGCCCAGGCTCCAGCACATCCACCAACGTGTCGTCCTGGGACCCTTCTAGGCACGCGTGGCGAGAGGCTGTGCAGCCAACGGTGCGCGGTGGCGAGCGGCGCTGACAAGAAGGCCATCGTGGCGATCGGTGGCGCCCCTGACGGTCTCTTCACGCACTGTTTAGACGACCCAGACGGGCATTTAATGCCCTTGTCCCCTGCCGTCAGGGTTAGGTATGATACATTGTGTCTACAGTAGAGGTAGCTGTACCTACCACATTCTTTTTCCATTTTTACCCTTTCTATCTGCGTTGCCACCTGTCGGTGACCCCTTGAGCATATAAAAGGAGGCCCATGCGCAACGTAGAAGGGGTTCGGCTCATTCGAAACACCAAGAACACTCTCACGCTCGGTCTGGTAGCGCTCATCGCTCCTGAGCAAGAACTGAATACGATCAAACAAGCAGCAGTAGGAGTGTTATCTCTCCGGAGAGCTCCGAAGCTGGGTAAACTGCTCGTGTGCACTGCCTCGATCCGCTCTTCGTGCGACCTCCGCCCCCCTCCGAACCGAAAGGGGCTCGGTCCGCCGGTCCCCATAGGTGTTCGTGGATCAGTTTCCCCGACATCTTTGGCGCGCCAGGTAGGGGGCGTCGAGATCATGTGAACCCGATCCGGCATGCACACGAGCTAAATCTTCATCGTCTTCATCAACATGCCACCGAAGAAGAAGGCTTCGGAGGCAGCAGTTCCGTCTGCATCGATTCCACCGCCACCGGAGCAAGCGGACGGTGGAGTGGACGCCGGCGGAAGAACGGGCGTCGACGAGGGTGCTCACAGTGCTGCCAAGTCCAAGGACAAGGCGGCATAGACCTCGGCGTCCGTACGCGCACCGCCCCCGTCTCAGGAGGTGCGGGACCAGCGGCGTCATGGCGTTTGCAGCGCCATACGTCCGCTGGGCCAAGATCAAGCTGGTGGATCTCGCGGAGTTCAAGACCAGCATGCACGCCAGCGTGCTGGCCCCAGTGAAGTGCGGTCGCCTGGACAGGATACTGCTCCTTCTAACATAGTTAGAAGTCCGAGCATATCCCGCTCCTCGCACCGTTCGCCGCTACCGCCCACAACTCCAGCAGAAGCCTTGGCGCGAGCCCAACTGCTTCTAGATTACCCTCCAACGGCGGACAAGACCGACGAATGGAGGGCCACCATTCAGAGTCTCATTGGCTTCGTCAACAGTGATACCGCGCGACAACCAAGCACTTCGCTGCCGCGGCAAGACTGCCGGACGCAACCCGATGGCGACAAGACCGACAGGGGTGCAACTTCCATGCACTCTCCACCATGAAGGCCAAGATCGTCGGCTCGCCGGATCCACCTCGACAGCGACTCCACCGCGTCATCGGATCCGCGAGCTCGTCGCGATCAGCGCCAAGTTCTCCACGAACGACAGCAAGAGGACGCTCGTACCCACATCGAGCGCCGAAGAGAAGCGCGGCATCAATCTGACCAGCGCGCTGGACCCTCTGTCGACATGCATGCGCCAGGGGAACCAGGCGACTTGCCGTATGCGGTAGGTTGCCCTGCGTTCACCCGTGAGCTGCGGCAAGTCCAGTGGCCCAGCAAGAAGAATTTCAAGCCAGATGTACCGGAGAAGTACGACGGCAAGTCGCATCCCTCGGAGTTCCTCAGCATCTACACCATCGCGGTGCAGGCTGCCGGGGGACGAGACGACAAGATCCTTGCCAACTACTTCCCGCTGGTGCTCAAGCCTAACGTCAGATCCTTGCTCATGCACTTGCTGGACAACTCCATTTCTTCTTGGGCAGATCTATGCCATCAGTTTGTCGGCGCCTTTACAGGCGGCCACAAGCCTCACGGCCAAGAAAGCGATCTTCATCTGCTTGCCCAGAAGGAAGGAGAGCCCCTACGCAAGTACATTCAAAGATTCAGCCGTGTACAGCACAACATCCCAGACGTCCACCCCGTCGTGGTCATCAGCGCATTTCATCAGAACGTGCGAAACCGCAGGATGAGGGAGGAGATGGCGATGTGCAAGATCAGGGATGTCAGCGAGCTTTATGCCCTGGCCGACAAGTGTGCACATGCTGAAGAGGGGAGGAGGCTCCACGGGGAGAATACAGGAGCAGGAGGATCCGACAGTGAGGATACCACCCCGGCAAGGAAAGGCCGGCGGCGGAACAACAGAAAGAAAAGGGCAAAGAAGTGCTGGTTGTCGAGCAGTCCGACAACGGAGGTGGCGCCAAGAAAGCTACAGCTGCTGGCTCCGGCAAGGAGAGCCAGGCTGTGGCTGCCGCCGACAAGCAAGACAGCTCCCAAGCAATACTGCAAGATCCACCACACCAAGGGCCATGACCTCCAGAGTTGTAAGAAGGTTGAGCAGCTTGTTGAGCAGCAGAAGGCTGAGTACGAGCGACGCGACAAGGAGAAAGCCTAGGAAGGTGCTGGGGGAGCCAGCAAGAAACGCCCCGGCCGGGGAGGACGCCGCGGCAAGGCCAAGCAGCGGCAAGGAGATAGGCCTCCCCGTGGCCGCGACAAGGATGAAGACGACGACGACGACGAAGATATGGACGATGATGAGGCCGATGAGCAGGAATTTCAGAAAGCCACAGAGGTCCTGTGCGTTGACGGCGGTGCTTCCCTGCATGCTTCACACCGCCAACTCAAGCAGTGGATGCGGGAAGTTAATGCAGTGGAACCATCCATGGAGTCACGCAGGCCTCTGAAATGGTCCAGCACACCTATCATCTTTGATATTGAGGATCACCCTGATCGCATAACTGCGGTCGGGTGCTTGCCGATGTTGGTTTCACCAACTATCCGCAACCTCAAGGTCACGAAAATGCTAGTTGACGGCGGGGCCAGCTTGAACCTCATATCCTCCGCAGTCCTCCAGAAACTCCAGATCCCTGACAGCGAGCTCGAAGAGACCTGCACATTCCAAGGAATCAACCCGGGAAGGAGCAAGCCAAAGGGAAAGATCACGTTGCCGGTCACATTTGGCAGTGAGTTGAACTTCAGAACTGAGAGGGTCACTTTTGACGACGCCGATTTTCCATTACCCTACAATGGAATACTCGGCCGTCCTGCGCTCGCCAAGTTCATGGCAGCCTCTCATTATGCATACAACGTGCTCAAAATGCCAGGCCCGATAAGTGTCATCTCTGTCCCTGGCGACAAGAAGGATGCCCTTATCTGCGCCGACAAGATTTACCGGGAAGCAGCAGCCGCAGCCGATCGCAAGTCACTTGCCACTGAAGCTCCCGGCGGGAAGAAGAAGACCAAGTCCGGCAAGAGCTCTGGTGCCCACTCCGGCAAGCGCACCTCTTCGGAGTGCTGCGCTACCGTCGAGGACGCACCATCGAGCTCCACCGGCAAGTGTAAGAAGACGATGGCAGCTCCACCGGCAAGTGCAAGGAGGACGGCACAGGTGGTACCTTCACCATCAATGCCACTCTTGATCCTAAATAGGAAAGCGCGCTCATTGCTTTCCTGCGGGCGAATGTCGACGTATTTGCATGGCAACCGTCTGATATCCCTGGTGTTCCCAGGAAAGTAATTGAGCACCACCTAGCCGTTTGTCCTCATGCGCGGCCCGTCAAGCAGAAAGTCAGGAAGCAAGCAGTGGAGCGCCAAGAGTTCATTGCAGAAGAAATCAAGAAGTTGGAAGCAGCAGGCCTTGTCAGAGGAGTGCTCCATCCTACGTGGTTGGCCAATCCTGTAGTCGTGCGCAAAGCCAACGGGAAATGGAGGCTTTGTATAGACTTCACTGATGTCAATAAAGCTTGTCCCAAAGATCCATTTCCCTTGCCACACATTGACCAGATTGTTGACTCCACAGCCAGATGTGATTTGGTTTCATTTCTTGATGCATATTCGGATACCATCAGATCTTCATGGCAGAAGAGGATGAGGAGAAAACTGCATTCATCACCCCATGTGGCACATACTGTTTTGTACGGATGCCCTTCGGGTTAAAGAATGCTGGTTAAACATTTGCAAGGGTAGTCCACGTCGCTTTTGAGCCCTAGATACACAGAAATGTGGAAGCCTACATGGATGATATAGTGGTCAAGAGCAAAGACAAGGCTACTCTGATTCAAGATTTAGATGAGACCTTTGCAAATCTGCGCAAGATCAACCTCAAGCTCAACCCCGAGAAGTGCGTGTTTGGAGTTCCATCCGGCAAGCTTCTCGGGTTCTTTGTATCTCAGCAGGGAATTGAAGCTAATCCCGACAAGATCAAGGCCATCGAGCAGATTGAAGCACCGAAGCGCGTCAAGGATGTGCAAAGGCTTGCCGGTTGCGTGGCTGCTCTCAGCAGGTTTATCTCTAAGTCTGCTAAGCGCGCCCTGCCGTTTTTCAAAATATTGAAAAGGGCAGGTCCAATGAAATGGACTCCGGAAGCGGAGGCTGCGCTGCAGGACTTGAAGAGGTACCTGTCCTCCACTCCAATACTTGTTGCACCTAGGCCACAAGAGAAGTTGCTGCTGTATCTAGCAGCAACCAATCAAGTGGTTAGTGCTGCGTTGGTAGCGGAGAGGGAGGCGGATGATGAGCCAGCAACCGTGGCAAGTGCATCCAGCGACAAGCAGGGGGCTTCGCCGACAAGCTCTGGTCCCGACAAGGATGGATCTGCGCAGGTGCGCGAAGAGGTGCAGAAGAAAATGGTGCAGCGCCCAGTTTACTTTGTCAGTTCCCTCCTGCAGGGGGCTAGATCAAGGTACTCTGGTGTGCAGAAGTTGCTTTTCGGCCTTCTCATGGCCTCAAGAAAACTACGCCATTACTTCCAGGCACATGAGATCACAGTTGTCACTCGCTTTCCGCTGAAGAGGATACTGCAGAATCCAGAAGCAACAGGTAGGATTGCCGAGTGGGCACTAGAACTATCAAGCTTTGCCCTCAAGTTTGAGAGCACTTCAACTATCCAAAGCAAAGCATTGGCAGAGTTCATAGCAGAGTGGACGCCAACACCAGATGAAGAAATCCCAGAAACGAGCATCCCTATCAAGGAGGCAAGCAAAGAGTAGCTGATGTACTTTGATGGTGCCTTCTCGCTGCAAGGCGCCGGTGCTGGCGTGCTGCTTATCGCACCCACCGGAGAGCACCTCAAGTACGTAGTCCAGATGCACTTTCCCAAGGAGCAAGCAACAAACAACACTGCAGAGTATGAAGGCTTGCTTGCCGGCCTCAGGATCGCGGCAAACCTTGGGATCAAGAAGTTAACTGTCAGGGGTGACTCGCAGCTTGTCGTCCGCCAAGTGAACAAAAACTATCAGAGTCCATTGATGGAAGCTTATGTTGATGAAGTGGGGAAGCTAGAAGAGCACTTTGACGGTCTACAGATGGAACATGTTCCAAGAACTCAGAACGACATTGCTGATGGCCTATCAAAGTGCGCCGCATTAAAGTTACCTGTGGAACCAGGAATCTTTGTGCTCAAGCTGACTCAACCATCCGTGACACCATCAGCTGGACAGAGTAAGAAGAGGAGGTTGGTTTCTGGTGACTACTTTCCGGCAGAACTTCCCGAAGCCGCCGCCAAGAAAGTCCCCAAAATCAATACCAAGAGTGCTGAGGAGCAGTCTGCTCCGGCGAGCCTTATGGTTTGTTCTGTTGAAGCAGACGCTCCCGACAAGTTTTGCTCTGGCAAGCTTTCCGGGGAACACCAAGCTTCGGCAGGGTCGCAGGCCCTTGCCGTCGAAGCGGGTGTTCGCAGCAGCAGATGTTCCTTTAGTCCTTGCTGTCGAGCCGCAAGCTCCAGCATGGGCGCAGCAGATTGTCCATTTCCTTCAAACAGGAGAACTTCCCGAAGAGCAAGAAGAAGCAGAAAGAGTAGCCCGGCAGTCAAGTATGTACAAGTTTGTCGACAACACACTGTACAGAATAAGACTCAATGGTGTGAAATTGAAGTGTATTCACCGGGAAGACGGACAACAGTTGTTGGCAGAGATACATGGAGGCATATGTGGTCACCACATTGGCGCAAGAGCACTTGCCGGCAAAACGTTCCGGCAAGGTTTCTTTTGGCCGACAGCCCTCCAGGATGCAACTGCACAAGTAACCGAGTGTGAAGCGTGCCAGTTCCATTCCAAGCAGATACACCAGCCAGCTCAAGCTCTCAGACGATCCCTTTATCCTGGCCATTTTCGGTCTAGGGGCTCGACATCCTCGGCCCCTTCCCCCGAGCTGTCGGGGGCTTTGAGTTCTTGTACGTCGCCATCGACAAGTTCACAAAGTGGCCGGAAGTGGAACCAGTGAGGAAGGTGACAGCATAGTCAGCAGTCAAGTTCTTCAGGTCGATTGTTTGCCGTTTCGGGATCCATAACAGGATCATCACCGACAACGGAACGCAATTCACGAGCCGCACCTTCATGCAGTACGTCTAAGATCCTGGCGCCAAGGTCTGCTTCGCTTCTGTTGCTCATCCAAGAAGCAATGGTCAAGCGGAGAGGGCAAATGCTGAAGTGTTGCGGGGACTCAAGACCAGAACTTTCGACAGGCTGCACAAGTGTGGAAGAAACTGGATCGAGGAGCTGCCGGTGGTTCTTTGGTCGATCAGGACGACGCCAAATCGAGCCACTGGCCAGACACCTTTCGCTCTAGTCTATGGAGCAGAGGCAGTTCTCCCCACAGAACTCGTTTACGGGTCGCCTCGAGTGCTCGCTTATAATGAGCTTGAGCAAGAGCAGCTGCGACAAGATGACACGCTGCTCCTTGAGGAAGACCGTCTTCAGGCTACTGTGCGAGCCGCCCGCTACCAGCAGGCTTTGCGTCACTACCATAGCCGCAAAGTTAAAGCCAGAAGTTTCGAGGAAGGCAACCTTGTTCTTCGGCGCGTTCAGTCCGCCAAGAATTCCAACAAGTTGACGCCGAAGTGGGAAGGCCCTTATCGGGTGAAACGAGTCACTAGGCCTGGCGCTGTCCGCCTTGAGACCGAAGATGGCGTTCCGGTGAGCAACTCCTGGAACATTGAACATCTTCGTAAGTTTTACCCATAGGGCGCGGTTGCCGGAACCCGTTCCGGCAACCACCTTTTGTACAAGTCTTGCCGCTGTTGCATGTAATCCTTCGTACAAAGCCGGGCGCAGACCCCGTGCATAAATAAAGATCATGTGCTTCGCACAGCTTGTCAATTTCATGCTTTCTTTCTTTTCACATGTATCATCTGACATTTTGTGCAGCACCTGCCTCCGGTAAGCAATAACAAGCCGTAAGGCTCCATATCTTTATTTTCTCTTCTTTCTTTTTCTTAAGAAGAAAGAGGTTCCCTCGCACACAAGTTTGCCGGGGGGAAAGGAGAAGATAATGGTGTGGACCGGGCCGTTCAAGAGAGTTTCGCCTTGCCGGGAAGCAAACGACAGAAAAGCTAAGTTGCCAAAGTTTGAGCTGACAGTTTTTAAGTTTTTAAGTTATTTTCCTTGAACGACCGTACTTTGTATGGAAAACCTAGGCGCGGAGGAACCAACTCGTAGCTAGTTGCGCCCTTACTTTGTTTCGAGTCCGCTCAACAACTTAAGTGAGCTGCGACTAGTTGCGACAAGGTTGCTTGTCGGCAGCAGCACCGCCAGCAGGCTGCTGAAGTTCCGCACTCAGCGCTCGCGGCAAGGGTGCCCGCGCCAGCAAGTTTCCCTAAAAAGCGTAGGGTAGAAACATACAAAGCCAAGAGTCAAGTAAAGGAAGTAACATAGCAACCATTACCTAAGATAGAGTTATATTACAAAAATAACTTGTCGCAGATCTAATAAAGTGATCTCATAACATGACTAGCAGCGACAAGAAGAGAAGAAAACGGGCGGCCTAATCTACGCGGCCACCATCGAC
Source organism: Triticum timopheevii (assembly GCA_963921465.1). NCBI lineage: Eukaryota > Viridiplantae > Streptophyta > Magnoliopsida > Poales > Poaceae > Triticum > Triticum timopheevii. The sequence goes on along the minus strand of OY997262.1, from coordinate 381,964,395 downwards.
CCTCTTGACCTCATTCACCTTGTCCACAATGGGTGCGACAAGGGCTTTGAGCGCGTCAAGATCAGCATCCGCCGGCAGCTTCTTCAGGACGTTGGTGAAGTTGAGCCCTGGGTTGCGGAAGGCCACCTTCACCAACACCTTCTCCAGGACCCTGGCGCAGATCGTGCGCGACTCGTCGGCCAGCTGCTTCGGGATCTTCTCTCGGAGCTGCTGGAGGGCTGTCGCGACGCCCTTGAAGAACAGGGTGAGCTTGGTGCTGGGCGGGAGGTTCTCGTCGGAGGAGTACCCGAAGTCCTCCACTCCTAGCCGCGCCAGCTCCACGTCAATGACGGCAGCGATGTTCACGAGGCCCTCCGTCCAGAGCTCCACAGTATCCTTGAAGGTGTTCTGGGTTTCGGCGGCCCTCGCCAGCAGCGCCTCGTTGCCCTTGATCTCCTCCTTCAAGTCCGCCTCCCGCTTCTTGGCGCCGTCCAGCGTCTCCGTCAAGGTGGCCAGCTTAAGCTCCAGATCGGCGTTGGAATCCTTGGCGGCGCTCAACTCCTTGCCCTTCTCGGCGAGTTGACCCTGCGGCTCACCATGGGCAAGGGCGTCCTTCTCGCGCTCAAGCTTGAGCGCGGCAAGCTCCTCGCTGCTCGTTTTCAGATTAGCCTCTAGATGCGCCACCTTTACCTCCAATCCCTCCTTGGCGGCCTCGGCAGCCGCGGCCGTGTCCTTTGCTTCGTTGAGCGCCCCGCCAAGTGCCTGCTCACGCGCGGCAAGCTCCTCCTCGTGGCTGTCGAGGTTAACTTTCCGTTGAGCCAGCTCGCCTTCTTGCGCGTACAGCTTCTCGCCGGCGAGCCGCTGTTGCTCCTCAGCTTCGGCCTTCTCGAGGAGGAAGGCCTTCCGCTCCTCAGCAAGCTGCTCCCGCTCCTTCGCCAAGGCCCGGAGAGCTTCCTGGCGGAGACCCCGGAGCTCCTCCGCGTGCTTCTCAATATCCACGCTTGCCTTCGCGACTAGCGCCTCCCGGGACTCCAGCTTGGCTTGGCGGGCGCGTAGAGCGCCAGCAGCCTCCGTAGAAGCCGCTCCTCCTTAGGCTCGTCGCTGCTGCTTCCCGACGCGTCAACGATCGACAACCCAGCGGAGGCAAGCACCTCCCCATCCAGGGCTTCTCCTTCAACCAGCGCCCTGGAGCTTGACGCCCAGGGGAGCTTGATGAAGATGCCCTCGCCGGCCTTCAGATAGGCGCCGGGCTGGGGCTCCTCGAAGCCCGGCGCTGCGGCGGCAGCGGAGGGATCGGCGGTCGGTGCAGCGCCTGGCGCTCCTGCGGCCTCAGGACCGTCAGTGCGATCGCCGGATCCCTCGCCGGTTTCCGCAGCAGCAGCCTTGGCGGCCTCTTCGCCGGCAGGAGCATCAGCACCGGCTCCTTCTTCAGTGGCCGCGGCATCATCAGTGTTGCCGCGCGTGTTCTCCTCGCCGCCCGCTTCGGTCTCCATGGGCTCTGTGGAAGGTGGGTCTGGCGACCGGAGAAGGAGAAGAAGTCAAGCAAATATCCAAAAAAGAGAAAAATCAGAAGAACACATGGGAGGCTTCGGGCAAGAGGCTACCTGCGTTGGGGTCCATGGACATGGGCTCCACCGTCGGAGGATCGCTAGTGTCGCCCCTTGCCGGAGACTCCTTCCTTGTCGGGGATTCCTCCCTTGTCGGAGAGCGCTCCCTTACCGGAGAATCCTCCCTTGGCGGTGTAGAGGAAGCAGACGGCACGTCGGAGACGGCCTCCGAGCTCTCCTGGTGAAGCTGTTCTGCTCCTACACAAGCAATCCAACATTTGGATATCAGCAAGATAGCACCCGTGCGCACCCAAGAGCAAAAAATGAACCATGTACTTACGCTGGGGGCTGCTTCGTGGAGCGGTGTCAGGGTCCGGCAAGGTAGTCTCAGGCGTGCCCCCTGCCGTCACAGTGGGCTTGTCCTCGATGATAACCACCGGAACTTTGGCCCTCTTCGCCGCTCTTTGAGCCAACGTCCTGAAAGGGAACAGGTTCAGATCGAAGCAAATCAGATACAAGACCAAGCAACGAAATCAAAGAACTATAAGTACAGCAGAAAAGTCTTACTCTTCTTCCTCCTTGTCGGAGCTGAGCGTGGAGAGGTCGAAGTCCGGCCCACCTGCGGCGCGACGAGGCGGAGGAGTAGGATCCCTTGTCCGCTTGGCGGGCGCGGCAGCGGTGGCGCGGGAAGTTCCAGCTCCAGTTGCCGTAGTGGCATGAGGCGATCCTGCGGCAACATCACTTGTCGCGGTGGAGCGTGTCGCGCGGCGCGTCGGCTGCTGACTCCTTTGTCGCCCCACTGCATCCCCGCCCCTGCGAAGGCGCCTTCTTGGTTGAGCTGGGGGCTGCGCTGTGGGCTCCGTCTGCGGCAAATGACCTGGAGATGGCGGGCCGCTCGCACCCTCGGCGGGCTCACTCGACTCGACCTCCGGCGCGGCAAGCTCTTCTTCGCCATCAGTCCACTCTCACTCGGCAAGGCTTGCCGCCGCCTCCGCCTCTACCTCTTCCACGGTGAACCCGAACTCACCCGCGGCAGCGGCTGCCACCGCCTCTTCCGCCCTGGTGGCGATGCGTCGCATCTCCTCCTCGGTAGTGTCGCGGGTGAGACACCTCTTCTCGTCGGCACGGACCTCCACCTCCACCAGCCCGTCGAAGAATTGCTGCACAACCTCGTCGGCTGGCTCTTGCCACGTTGGGACAAGGCCATGCGAGTCGCACTGCAGCATCATCACGCGGATGCGGTCGAGGGAAGAATTGTTGCACAGCGAAACGACCCCCGCCGGCAACCTAAACCACTCCTTGAGCATCGCATCCAGCTCCAGCATGGTGAAGTTGAAATTGAGGCCCGGGTGCAGCCGCATGATATCTGCCAGGCCGCCAAACTCCCAAGCGGGTCTCTTCCTCTCTTGCAGGGGGGCGATGCGGCGGCGGAGAAAATCTGCGCCTACGGCACCCACAGTCAACCCGGCAACCCTGACACGCAAGATTCTGGTGGTGGCAATCTTCAGCCTAGCGTCCTCCGGGGCCAGGCTGCTCCAATCATTGCCGCGCACTACTGGAACTTGGCGCAAGGCGGTGAACGGCTGCGGGTCCTCCTCCATGATCCAACACCACTCAGCTCTCCACTCCTCCCACTTGCTGCGGAGCTCCCCCTCCAGATACGCCTCTTTCTTGCCGGCCCTCGAGATCCAGGCGATCCCGCCGGAAAGTGGCTCTCCTCTCTCGACCCGGGGCATGAAGTAATGGCGGAAAAGAGCAACATTTGGGTGGACTCTGACAAAGTTTTCACACAGATGTGCGAAAACGGACATGGTCAAGACAGCGTTGGGGGTGAAATCGAGGAGATGGAACCCGTAGGTGTTCATGATGTCGCAGAAAAATTTCGAGAAAGGCGGACAGAGGCCACAGTAAAAGAACAACGGGAAGAAAGGATACCCGTATGGAGCCCGCGTCGAAGCGGCGGCGGAGAGTACCTTCATGCGCGGATGCGCACGCGTCTCTGTCGACCAGAAGAGATAGAACCACTGCCTCAGCCCCGCCGCGTCGAGCTCGGCGGGGAAAGTGGCCCGCTCCTTTCGCAGCGCCTCGGCCGACTTCGCGACCTTCTCGGTCTTCGGAGCCATGGCGAAGGTGGTGGAGGAGGTCGACGGCGTTGGTGGCGACGGCGGAGATGGGGGGGCGGAGCACTGCTTTCTCAGAGGAGAGGGGAACGGCGGAGATTTTGGAGTAGTAAACAGACAAGGTGAGCAACTGCCTCTGTTTCCTCTGCTTATAAAGAGGGAGGGGGCGGACGTTACGCTCTTTCGAATAAAGAATCCCCCATGATCTCTCCCACGACGCCGCATTCAACGTGTGCCGTTCGGGGAGGGCGCGGTGGATGCGGAGTAGGAAACGGCGCGACCCAGGCCGCGTGTGCCCGTGCCTTGTTTTGGGCCTGGCCCAACAGCGCTCGGCACCGTGTGTGGCCCAGGCCCGGGGGCTCCTGTCGGTGTACTAGAATAGGGGTACCCTAGTATCCCGAACTTGTGCACGGGCAGTTGCAGCACCCCGCGGCAAGGCTCGCCGGGTCACCGCCAAGATCATCCGTGACTCCTTAAAGAGACAAGACCCCCGGCAAGAGGAGCTTGCCGGGAAGCCATTCAAGAACAAAGTATTCAAACCGAGAAGACAAGGCCCCGGCAAGAGGAGCTTGCCGGGAAGGCCAACCAAGGCATCTCAAGAACACTTGCCGCGACGCACCACGCGTCCCGGCAAGGCACGGTGAGCGACAAGCTCCCGGGCCCGACAAGACGACGACCGTGGCAAGGCACTTGCCACAGCAAGCAGTCGCTCCGCGCCCAGGCTCCAGCACATCCACCAACGTGTCGTCCTGGGACCCTTCTAGGCACGCGTGGTGAGAGGCTGTGCAGCCAACGGTGCGCGGTGGCGAGCAGCGCTGACAAGAAGGCCATCGTGGCGATCGGTGGCGCCCCTGACGGTCTCTTCTCGCACTGTTTAGACGACACAGACGGGCATTTAATGCCCTTGTCTCCTGCCGTCAGGGTTAGGTATGATACACTGTGTCTACAGTAGAGGTAGCTGTACCTACCACATTCTTTTTCCATTTTTACCCTTTCTATCTGCGTTGCCACCTGTCGGTGACCCCTTGAGCATATAAAAGGAGGCCCATGCGCAACGTAGAAGGGGTTCGGCTCATTCGAAACAGCAAGAACACTCTCACGCTCGGTCTGGTAGCGCTCATTGCTCCTGAGCAAGAACTGAATACGATCAAACAAGCAGCAGTAGGAGTGTTATCTCTCCGGAGAGCTCCGAAGTTGGGTAAACTGCTCGTGTGCACTGCCTCGATCCGCTCTTCGTGCGACCTCCGCCCCCCTCCGAACCGAAAGGGGCTCGGTCCGCCGGTCCCCATAGGTGTTCGTGGATCAGTTTCCCCGACAATCGTCATCACCAACGCTCCTCTCATCGGGAGAGGAGAATCTCCATCAACATCTTCACCAGCACCATCTCATCTCCAAACCCTAGTTCATCTCTTGTATCCAATTCTTGTCTCCAAGTCCGGGATTGGTGCTAGTAGGTTGCTAGTAGTGTTGATTACTCCTTGTAGTTGATGCTAGTTGGTTTATTTGGTGGAAGATCATATGTTCAGATCCTTAATGCATATTATTACCCCTCTGATTATGAACATGAATATGCTTTGTGAGTAGTTACGTTTGTTCCTGAGGACAAGGGAGAAGTCTTGCTATTAGTAGTCATGTGAATTTGGTATTCGTTCGATATTTTGATAAGATGTATGTTGTCTAGCCTCTAGTGGTGTTATGTGAACGTCGACTACATAACACTTCACCATTATTTGGGCCTAGAGGAAGGCATTGGGAAGTAATAAGTAGATGATGGGTTGCTAGAGTGACAGAAGCTTAAACCCTAGTTTATGTGTTGCTTCGTAAGGGGCTGATTTGGATCCATATGTTTCATGTTATGGTTAGGTTTACCTTAATACTTTTGTTGTAGTTGCGGATGCTTGCAATAGAGGTTAATCATAAGTGGGATGCTTGTTCAAGTAAGAACAGCACCCAAGCGCCGGTCCACCCACATATCAAATTATCAAAGTACAGAACGCGAATCATATGAGCGTGATGAAAACTAGCTTGACGATATTCCCATGTGTCCTCGGGAGCGCTTTTCCTATTATAAGAGTTTGTCTAGGCTTGTCCTTTGCTACAAAAAGGATTGGCCCACCTTGCTGCACTTTATTTACTTTTGTTACTTGTTGCTCCTTACAATTTATCTTATCACAAAACTATCTGTTACCATTTATTTCAGTACTTGCAGAGAATACTTGGCTGAAAACCGCTTATCATTTCCTTCTGCTCCTCGTTGGGTTCGACACTCTTACTTATCGAAAGGTCTACGATAGATCCCCTATACTTGTGGGTCATCAATCATAACTAAATCCATCAATTAAATATGATCTCTTAAAACAGATTTCTTCATACATACCACATAAACATGTTTTAAGCTGACCACACAATCATCCCTATTAATGCATGGACAAGTAAGTTTTTTAATGTGCCCAAAAAATTGTCCGCATGATAGTGCACACCTTTTTCTATTCTATGGCCACAATACAAGTGTGTTAATAAGCATCATTTTCCACTAGTTTTTAATTTACGAATGTTTATCTTACATATTTTGTCCAAGGTCAGTATAGTCAAAATGGTGCAGCCTAGGTGTTGTGGTCCGTTCAATTGGGACGTGAGTACACCAGCATGTGTGGTCGGAGAGCCGCATGAGAGGAGATATGAAACAAAAGATGCACATCAATGCCCAAGCACCAGAAAAGAAAGAAATGCAACCTCTCGTCTAACGTTGTTGTCTAGCTATCCGAGAGGGAGCAACAACGTGTAACCACATGTATCCTTCTTCCCCTGCCTTCACATTACCATTCTGCAGCTATCGTAGAGCGAGCAACAGTGCACCGCATGCTTGTCTTGAGTACATACATATACATCAACCCCTCTATGCATCAATGCAATCCCTAGCTCCTAGCAATAGCAGCATCACCACCCCACCTCCTACTCGCCTGTTTAGCTCCCCCACTATATCGATAGGCTCCATGTCTTATAACCTTTGTCATCGACTGTCGTTGAACCCACCACGTGCACCCGCACCCCAACTGGTACGTCTCGGACTTTATCATTCTTCTACCGCTTAACATTCTAGCATTCCCATAGGAGGGATAGGGCAGACATCCACAAGGGATACTGGAGTAGGTCACTTGGCACGCACTAGTATACGATGTCGCCAACTACCTGCGATTCTGGGTTGCATACACGGAGTGAAGGGAACATACCGATGACCCCAAGAAGCACAACGTCCTCAACTAGCGCTTCCATGGCTCTGTTGGATCCTACTAAGAACGAGTGCCACAATTGGCGCCGCATGGTGAACCTATCCAGCCAGCCGAAGATCACCGTGAACCTCCCTCACCTCCTAGGCCGCACCATCTTGCCAACTCTGGTGGCATCCTCTTCTTCGTACACGAGAGTAGCCTGTTCATTTGGATTTTGAACCCAATCAGTGGATAGCATTTCAACAGTTCGAACAACTTCCGTTTCTCCCGTGGTGAGCCATCCCTCCATTGGACACCATGGCAAGGACTTCCCATACCTATTTAAAGTGACAGGAGCCACGTTCACCGGAGTCTCAATGCTGGTTGTTCATTTTTAGAGTGGGATACAAATCTCTTGGCACCAAGCTCCAAGATGGTCTGCGATAACTCGTTGCTCTGCTCGGCCTTCATGTTTCATGGAAAGGTCTACTTCACCGACCGACAGTGGGAAGAGCCCATGCATGTTTGTGGACGCCAAGGCTGCATTGCCGAAGTTGACGCTGACCACAAGATGTCCGCCGGTGGTGTTCAAGTTCGTCCACAACTTCTACTCTGACCAACAACATTGATGACCAGAAAGGAAGTGAGTATTAGACGGTGGAGTTAGACACATTCCCACTGGACATGGATGCCAGGGCACCAATCCTGATGAGGGGCATTGTTGGTGGTTACTGCGGTGGGTTGCTTCTATCGTCCCAAGTTACCATCAAACCCAACGACAACTACTTCTAGTTCTATCATGATATCATTTCGACATGTTTCTTGTCTGTGGTGTGTCTCATGAAACTGGAACGACTAGGCCGTTGACTGAAGCTAAATCTCAGGGCTGCTTCATTCATGATCTAGCATCTTATGTGCCTTTGGATGGGTGCAAAATTGACGTGGTTAATGTTGATCAGTGGTGGCATTTGTTTTGATCATTTGCAACTTCAATAGTACCAATGAATGTTGATGTATGTTCTTAAAACAAAATTATGTTCATGCATGTGGTGTGTGGCATGTGTTGATCAAGTCAAAACTTTAATGGACAGAGAGTTGTTTGACAATGCTCTAGTTTATTTCTACGAGATTAGTTATAAGTATGCTTGGGGTACAATATATTACTCCGTTATTCATTCATTGATATATACAAGATAGTGTGCTGCTCTAATCATGTGGTTTTCCCATTATTTTTTGTTTCTTGAGACAAATGTGTTTTTTCCATTCATACATTTTAGGAGCCCATATGGACCAAAGAGTCCCATAAGCTAGATTAACTAACCAGGTCATATTTATATTTGTATAATAAGGGAGTATCTTATGGTTATATTTCAAAGATATGAGTAATAACATGGCTTCCTTTCACCCAACCCTAATGCCGAAGACTCCATAAACTCGTGTCATCAAAATAAGGAAGTCGTAATTGACATCTATAAACAACGAGGGAAATTAATAATACATACCATCTATTGTTTTTCTCCAAATATAGGAGTAGAGGCTGGAGATTTGCAACCTCAATCATGTTTTAATTATTTTATTTATTATCATAATATAACAAAAACAAGAGAGCATAGATGGCACGTGCCCCTAAAATTTCTAATCTTTTAGTCTAAATTGTTTTAGTTCGAATATATTACAAACTTAACTAAAACAACTTAGATTTTCAAATCCTGTATAGATCTATGCAAGGTTTCCCCTAACTAATATAAAGATTATAAGCCGCTATGCATGAAAGAATAAGCAGACCTTGAGGTTAGGGTGCAGGTGATTTGTCCATCGCTCACGACATTGCTTCCCAATATGTCCTGGGAGGTGTTTTGAAATCTCCGCCCATTTACGCTTTCCATGCTCAGCCGCCAATCTCTCGAGAAGGCTGCAAACAAGACAATACATTGATCAAGTAAATTAAACAGAACAACATACATACTATTAGATCAAGCTGCTATTAAAACAAATTATATTCCCCTCTTTCACATACACGTCCTCTTGCTGCAACCACCCCCCTTTGGACGGTGCCACCGCTCGGTTGCTCTTGGTGGAAGGCTTCTGTTGCCAGACCTTGAGGATCTCCTCTGGGATGGCAGCATCGCCGTAACAAGAGATTGGGAGGGGGGCCTTCAGTAAGGCGATCATGGAGGGGGACTTGCCAAAACCGGAAATGAGCGACCCCATGTCATGGATTCCGGTCGAAGCGGTGCCAGATTGCTGGAAGTGCGAAAAACCATGGTCTGAGCTCGGGATGTACCCTTCAACCCTCCCTTCTGCCACAGCCATCATGGTTGCCACGCCGCAAGCTCCTCGTTGAAAAGGATGTCCACCGATGACACCATGGGCTCCGACGGAGGTTGTAAGCAAGTCAGGAACTATGAAGGGAATGAAATTTTGGAGGTACCGAGCTAGAGATAGAGGAAGAGTATCATAGAGTGAAAAAGTCAAGTCGATGTCGAGATCCAGGATGCACATAATATAGAGGAGGAGGTGCCCCTTCATTAATTCATCTATTGCCCCACTTTCATCAGACGACACAAAACCTACCAAGATATAATGTTTCAATTACACACATTTCACGAGTCGGTTCGCGAGAAAGGTGAACATTGGCCCATCAATGTCCAGCAATTTCTCTGTGGCCCATGTACACCAACACAACCAGTTGTCTCAGGAAGTTAGCTGTTGCGATGTGGGTTCCAGCTAGCTATCGGTACACCTCACTAGAGCTGTCAGGGAGGCTTTGCTTGACATAAATTTCCAACTATTCGTGTGTTGTATGCACATAATTAAAATTCTCTTGCCAGTGGGATCCCTATGGAAATGGATCTTACTACCGATCTTTGCTACCTATGCAATCGGTCGAAATCCCTATGATTAGAAGTAATCCGGTCATCCAATATGGCATGAAAGCCATGAGGCTGGTAGGTTGGTTTTCTTTTTAATTGCCTTCTTTTCGGTAATTGCTTCCGTTTATCACGCCAGCCATACGGAATATGCTTTGTTTCCTAAACTCGCTTCAACAAATGACGTGATGCAGTGATGGAGCTTACTAGAGGACAAACTGAGCGATCACCCCCAAGCCCACGAGATTTGTTCAGATTATCCTTAAAAAAAGTGGCCCGTCGAATCACTGAAATCCAGCCCATGCATGGTGTTGCTCGCCCGAGCTTGCCCGGCGAAAGATGTTGCACAAGCTCTGCCACTAGCATGATGCATCATTTCTTGCGGAAATAATTTTGATAAATTGTAATTACGGATCATAACTAAATCCATCAATTAAATATGATCTTCTAAAACGTATTTCTTCATATATACCACATAAACATGTTTTTAAGCTGGCCACGGAATCATCCCTATTAATGCATGGAAAAGTAACTTTCTGAATGTGCCCAAAAAATTGTTTGCATGATAGTGCACACCTTTTTCTATTCTATGGCCACAATAGAAGTGTGTTAAGAAGCATCATTTTCCACTAGTTTTAATTTACGAATGTGTATCTTACATATTTTGTCCAAGGTTAGTATAGTGAAAATGGTGCAGCCTAGGTTTGTGTGGTCAGTTGAATTGGGACGTGAGTACACCAACATGTGTGGTCGGAGAGCCGCATGAGAGGAGATAGGAAACAAAGGATGCACATCAATGTCCAAGCACCAGAAAAGAAAGAAATACAACCTCTTGTCTGACGCCGTCGTCCAGTTAGCCGAGGGGGAGCGAAAACGTGTAACTGTGTGCATCCTTCTTCCCCTGCCCTCACATTACCATTCTGCAGCTATATCAGAGCAAGAAACCGTTCACTGCACGCCTGTCTAGCGAGTAGATACATATACATCAACCCCTCTATGCCTCGATGCAATCCCTAGCTCCTAGTAACAACAGCATCACCACCCTACCTCCTACTGGCCTATTTAGCTCTCCCACTATACTGATAGGCTCCATGTCCTATGCCCAATGTCATCAACTTTCGTTGAGCCCACCGCTGTGCACCCGCACCCCCGATTGGTACGTCTCGGTCTTTATCGTTCTTGTCCCGCTCAACATTCTAGCATTCCCATAGAAGGGATAGGGCGGGCATCCACATGGGCATGCAGGAGTAGTTTGATAATCCCCAAGTGTAGGGAATCATCGTAGGAATTTCCAAAGGTCGAAGTGATAAGCATGGAGTGTCGAACCCACAAGGAGCTAAAGGCAAGATCAATATTCTCTCAAGTCATATCTGCCACTGATATGACTCTACGTACACCGAGCGTTTGCTTCCAACTGGAAACGAGAAATAAAACTATGTTGTGGGTATGAAGAGGATAACTTTGTATGATATTGAAGAGCTAAAATATAAAAGTAGGTGTTGTTATCATAAATTTAGAATATATTACTAAATATTACTCCCTCCGTCCGAAAATACTTGTCGAAGGAATGGATGTATCTAGATGCAATTTAGTTCTAGATACATCCATTTTCATCCATTTCTCCGACAAGTATTTCCGGACGGAGGGAGTATAAATAACGAGTGTGGAATAATGATGGGTCGGTGTGCGGAATTATCCTAGGCAATTGTTAACAAGATCGGTAATCACTATTGCAATTTCATATGAGGGAGAGGCATAAGCTAACATACTTTCTCTTCTTGGATCATATGCACTTATGATTGGAACTCTAGCAAGCATCCGCAACTACTAAAGATCACTAAGGTAAAACCCAACCATAGCATTAACATATCAAGTCCTCTTTATTCCCATACACCGTGACCCACTTATCTGTGTTTATGCTTCTGTCACTCAAGCAACGCAGACAATAAGTAAACCATGGACATATTGCAACACCCTACAGCGGGAATCCCTCACACTTGCGCGACACGGAGGGCACAATAGGACAACACCAAAATAAATCATACAACTCATACCAATCTAGATCATCAATCAACCCAAAGACAAAGGGTATCTACTCAAAACATCATAAGATGGCAACACATCATTGGATCATAATATGTGGCATAAAGCACCATGTTCAAGTAGGGATTACGGCGGGGTGTGGGAGAGTGGACCGCGTAAAAGAGATGAGGATGGTGATGATGATGGTGATGTTGATCAACACGATCACCGCGGCGATGATTCCCCTCCCATTGGCACTCTGGCGCCACCGAGAGAGAGGAGGAGAAGTTCTCCCCCTTCTGCTTCCTCCTCCATGGCCTCCCCCTGGACGGGGAGAGGATCCCCCTCTGGTCCTTGGCCTTCATGGCGATGATGGCCCCTCCGAGATCCTTCCCCATGGCCTCCGGTGATGATGGCCCCCTCCGGCAGGGTGCCAGAGAGGGCCTAGATTGATTTCTCGTGGCTACAGAGGCTTGAGGAGGTGGAACTTCCGATCTAGGTTATTTTATGGAGGTTTCGGTATTTATAGAAGAGGTTGGCGTCAAGGACAAGTCAAGGGGCCCCACAGGGAGTCCACGAGGCACAGGGGCGCGCCCCCACCCTCGTGGAGACCACGGGACTCCCCTCCGGTAGATTTTTGTTCCATTATTTTTTATATTTTCCCAAAAAAAATCTTCGTTGATTTTCAGCGCATTCCGAGAACTTTAATTTCTGCACAAAAACAACACCACAGTAGTTCTGCTGAAAACAGCGTCAGTCCGGGTTTGTTGTAATCAAATCATACCAAAATCATATAAAACTATTGTAAACATGGCATGAATACTTAATAAATTATAGATACGTTGGAGACGTATCAGCATCCCCAAGCTTAATTCCTGCTCGTCCTCGAGTAGGTAAATGATAAAAGAAATAATTTATGAACTGTGAATGCTAGCAAGCGCTTAAGTTTGATCAATGATAGTTTCAATCACTTTTTCTAGCATCATTATATATCATAACAGTAGCTCAACTCATAAAACTTTTCATCATCAAGTAACAAGCTATTCACAAGTTAAAGTATAGATCATAAACTTTCTTGAAAACTAACAAACCATGCTCTTAGTCATCAAACAATTTCAATTCATCTTATTTTTGGGAAGGGTCTATGTAAGAGCTTTGGTTCAGCAAACTCCACATACTCAACTATCATTTAATCTTTCACGATTGCAAACACTCATGTGATATTTATGGTTTCAAAGTTTCAGTCGGACATAGAGAAAGATAGGGGCTTATAGTTTCGCCTCCCAACCTTTCACCACAAGGGTAATGTAAACAATAATAATTTATGAAAACCTACATCCAAGTGGATATATATATATATGTATATATATATATACATACATATATATATATATATATATATATATATATATATATATATCCGGATCGCTCCAACACAAAGTGCTTGCCAAAGGAAAAAGTGTAAAAAGGAAAGGTGATGATCACCATGACTCTTGTAAAAGGGTAGAAGATAAAAGTAAAAGATAGGCCCTTCGCAGAGGGAAGCATAGGTTGTCATGCACTTTTATTGTTGGATGCACAAAATCTTAATGCAAAAAAACGTCACTTTATATTGCCGCTTGTGATAAAGACCTTTATTATGCAGTTTGTCGCTTTTATTTCTTCCCTATCACAAGTTCGTATAAAGCTTATTTTCTTCGCACTAATAGATCATACATATTTAAGAAGCAATTTTTATTGCATGCACGATGACAACTTACTTGAAGGATCTTACTCAATCCATAGGTAGGTATGATGGACTCTCATAGAAAAACTGGTTTAAGGGATGTTTGGAAGCACAAGTAGTATCTCTACTTGATGCAAAGAATTTGGCTAGCATGAGAGGGAAAGGCAAGCTCAACATGTTGGATGATCCAAGACAATATAACGTTTAGGATGTAGGAAAACATAACCCATTAAGTTGTCTTCCTTGTCCAACATCAACCTTTTAGCATGTCATATTTTAATGAGTGCTCACAATTACAAAAGATGTCCAAGATAGTATATTTATATGTGAAATCTCTCTTCCTTTAATATTATTTCATGAATTGTTCAAGTGACCAATGCTGCGTTTGCTGACTTTCAATAAGTTTACTACCTATACTTATTATGTGTGAAGTAATTACTCCCCATGTTATAAGCATATGACACATATATAAATTTAGACCTATGATATTCAATTCATTCAAACATTTACTCATAGGATATACGTGAAGCACATGAGTAAATGGCAAACTACTCAAAAAAGATATAAGTGAAGAACACTGAGTAGTCAAATAATTAACTAGCCATGGGAGGATTCTTTTTCATTCAAGATTTCAGATCCAATGATTTTATTCAAACAGCAAGTAAAATGAAAATATGCTCCAAGCAAAACACATATCATGTGATGAATAAAAATATAGCTCTGGGTAAGGTATACCGATGGTTTTGAAGACGAAAGAGGGGACGCCTTCCGGGGCATCCCCAAACATAGGCGCTTGAGTCTTCCTTAAATATTACCTTGGGGTGCCTTGTGCATCCCCAAGCTTAGAATCCTTCCACTCCTTATTCTCGTCATATCGATATCTCACTCAAAACTTGAAAACTTCAATCACACAAAACTTAACGGAACTTCGTGAGATGGGTTAGTATGATAAAGAGTAAATCATTCACTTTGGTAATGTCAAAGACAAGATTTATAATTGTTCTCACACAATTACTACTGTACCATATCATTTCTACAATTTATATTGAGCAATATAAGCCATAGAAACTAGAAAAGAAGCAAACTATGAATTAAAAACAGAATCTGCCAGAAACAGAACAGTCTGTAATGATCTGAACAACAACCATACTTCTGCTACTCCAAAAATTCTGAAATAAATTGGTGGACGTGAGGAATTTGTCTATTAATCTTCTGCAAAAAGAATCAACTCAAAATCACTCTTCTGTAAAATATTACAGCTAATCTCGTGAGTGCAAAGTTTCTGTTTTTTTACAGCAAGATCACATTAACTTTCACTCAAGTCATCCCAAAGGTATTACTTGGCACTTTATTGAAACAAAAGCTATAAAAAATGATTACTAGGGTAGCTTAATCATGTGGACACACAAAAACAGTAAAGGTAAATATTGGGTTGTCTCCCAACAAGCGCTTTTCTTTAATGCCTTTTAGCTAGGCCTGATGATTTCAATGATGCTCACATAAAAGATAAGAATTGAAACATAAAGAGAGCATCATGAAGAATATGACTAGAAAATTTGAACCTAACCCACTTCCTATGCCTAGGGATTTTGTGAGCACACAATTTAAGGGAACAAGAATCAACTAGCATAGTAAGGCAAAACAAGTATAATTTCGAAACTTTAAGCACATAGAGAGGAAACTTGATATTATTGCAACTCCTGCAAGCATATATTCCTCCCTCATAATAATTTTAAGTAGAATCATGAATGGGTTTAACAATACAACCATCACATAAAGCATTCTTTTCATGATCTACAAGCATAGAAATTTTACTACTCTCCACATAAGCAAAAATTCTTCTCATTCGAAATAGTGGGAGGAAACTCAACAAAATAACCGTCATGTGAGGCATAATCCAATTGAAAATTAAAATCATGATGACAAGTTTCATGGTTAACATTATTATTTATAGCATACATGTCATCACATTAATCATCATAGATAGCAACTTTGTTCCCATAATCAATTGGAACCTCTTCCGAAATAGTGGAATCATTACTAACTAAAGTTGACACTCTTCCAAATCCACTTTCATAAATATCACACTAAGATTCGACACCCTCCAAAATAGTGGGATAACTAATTCCTAAAGTTCACACTCTTACAAACCAACTTTAGATGATAGTATTATTCATAATCCAAAAGATATAAGTGAAGATCATGGAGCATTCTACAATTAATATAGACTAGCCAATATCCAAGCTCAAAATCTATAAGTGAAGCACATGAAGCATTCTGTAAAACCATAAGCACATGAAGCATTCTATAAATCAATGAAGGGCTATATCATACTAGCATGGTTCCTAAAGAAAAAGAAAAACACAAGGGACACAAATCATGTGAACAAAACAAAAACCAAGGTATACCGATAATTGTTGAAGAAGAAAGATGGGATGCCAACCGGGGCATCCCCAAGCTTAGATGCTTGAGTATCCTTGAAATATTTACTTGGGGTGCCTTGTCATCCCCAAGCTTGAACTCTTGTCTCTCTTTATTCTTCTCGCATCGGTAACTCCTCGTTCTTCGAACACTTCATCCACACAAAAACTTTGTGAGATCCATTAGTATAATAAAGAAGATCACTACCTTTAGATACTGTTGCAAACTCATTACAATTTAATATTATCACTTTATCTACTGTATTCCAACTTCACCATGGTTCATACCCCCCGATACTACCCATAGGTTCATCAAAATAAGCGATCAACACATAGAAAACAGAATCTGTCAAAAACAGGACAGTATGTAGTAATCTGGAAATTTAGTAAACTTCTGTAACTCCAAAAGAATCTAAAAAAATATTAAAATTTAAAACATCTGTACATACGTAATGTGCAAAAAGTTTCAGACCCATTTGACTTTCCAGTAAAAAATGTAAAATCACGCGCTTATCCAAAGTTTCTGTTTTTGTACTGCACATAGCAAACAAGCAATCTAATCATCCTAAAACCAAAGCTTGGCACATTATTTTATAATAGAAAGGATATATACAAGGGGATAATTATTTACAGAGAAACTCCCACGAAAAGTTCTACATTGTTTCCATGAGCATGAACACAAGTGCTCAAGGTCAGCCCTCACTTCTCCAATGCATAACTTTCCAATCACTTCTATTCTTGAAAAACTTTTTAGGCATATGAGGCAAGTGCATCTTTTTGTATTATCATTTTTATGATTTTTTTTGTATGTTTCACCCACAACTAAGCAAATCAAAAAGTGAAAACAAAAACTACTTTGGAAGGAAGCAAACAAGCACACACGAGAATATCAACCCCACGCTATTGCTCGCCGGCGCCGGCGCCAGAAAAGAGCTTGATAATCCCCAAGTGCAGGGAATCATCGTAGCAATTTCCAAAGGTGGAAGTGATAAGCATGGAGTGACGAACCCACAAGGAGCTAAAGGAAAGATCAATATTCTCTCAAGTCCTATCTGCCACTGATACGACTCTACGTACACCGAACGTTTGCTTCCAACTAGAAACGAGAAATAAAACTACGTTGTGGGTATGAAGAGGATAACTTTGTATGATATCAAAGAGCTAAAATATAAAAGTAGGTGTTGTTATCTTAAATTTAGAATATATTACTAAATATTATAAATAGCGAGTGTGGAATAATGATGGGTCGGTGTGCGGAATTATCCTAGGCAATTGTTAACAAGATCGGTAATCACTATTGCAATTTCATATGAGGGAGAGGCATAAGCTAACATACTTTCTCTTCTTGGATCATATGCACTTATGATTGGAACTCTAGCAAGCATCCGCAACTACTAAAGATCACTAAGCTAAAACCCAACCATAGCATTAACATATCAAGTCCCCTTTATTCCCATACGTCGTGACCCACTTATCCGTGTTTATGCTTCTGTCACTCAAGCAATGCAGACAATAAGTAAACCATGGACATATTGCAACACCCTACAGCGGGAATCCCTCACGCTTGCACGACACAGAGGGCTCAATAGGACAGCACCAAAATAAATCATACAACTCATACCAATCTAGATCATCAATCAACCCAAAGACAAAGGATATCTACTCAAAACATCATAAGATGGCAACACATCATTGGATCATAATATGTGGCATAATGCACCATGTTCAAGTAGGGATTACAGCGGGGTGCGGGAGAGTGGACCGCGTAAAAGAGATGAGGATGGTGATGAGGATGGTGATGTTGATGAAGACGATCACCGCGGCGATGATTGTTGGAAATATGCCCTAGAGGCAATAATAAAGTGATTATTATTATATTTCCTTGTTCATGATAATTGTCTATTATTCATGCTATAATTGTGTTATCCGGAAATCATAATACATGTGTGAATACATAGGCCATAACATGTCCCTAGTGAGCCTCTAGTTGACTAGCTTGTTGATCAACATATAGTCATGGTTTCCTGACTATGGACACTGGATGTCATTGATAACGGGATCACATCATTAGGAGAATGATGTGATGGACAAGACCCAATCCTAAGCATAGCACAAGATCGTGTAGTTCGTTTGCTAGAGCTTTTCCAATGTCAAGTATAATTTCCTTAGACCATGAGATTGTGTAACTCCCGGATGTCGTAGGAGTGCTTTGGGTGTACCAAACGTCACAATGTAATTGGGTGACTATAAAGGTATACTACAGATATCCCCGAAAGTATCTGTTGGGTTGACACGGATCGAGACTGGGATTTGTCACTCCGTATGACCGAGAGGTATCTCTGGGACCACTCGGTAATGCATCATCATAATGAGCTCAATGTGACCAAGTGTTTGGTCACGGGATCATGCATTACGGTACGAGTAAAGTGACTTGCCGGTAACGAGATTGAACGAGGTATTGGGATACCGATGATCGAATCTCGGGCAAGTAACGTACCGATTGACAAAGGGAATTGTATACGGGATTACTTGAATCCTCGACATCGTGGTTCATTCAATGAGATCATCGTGGAACATGTGGGAGCCAACATGAGTATCCAGATCCCGCTGTTGGTTATTGGCCGGAGAGCTGTCTCGGTCATGTCTGCATGATTCCCGAACCCATAGGGTCTACACACTTAAGGTTCGATGACGCTAGGGTTGTAGAGATATTAGTATGCGGTAACCCAAAATTTGTTTGGAGTCCCGGATGGGATCCCGGACGTCGTGAGGAGTTCCGGAATGGTCCGGAGGTGAAGAATTGTATATAGGAAGTCCAGTTTCGGCCATCGGGAAAGTTTCGGAGGTCACCGGTATTGTACTGGGACCACCGGAAGGGTCCTGGGGGTCCACCGGGTGGGGCCACCTATCCCGGAGGGCCCCGTGGGCTGAAGAGGGAAGGGAACCAGCCCCTGGTGGGCTGGTGCGCCCCCCTTGGGCCTTCCCCTACGCCTAGGGTTGGAAACCCTAGGGGTGGGGGGCGCCCCACTTGGCTTGGGGGGCAAGTCCCCCCCCCTTGCCCCCCCCCCTTGAGATTAGATCTCTAGGGGGCCGGTGCCCCCCCAGGGCCCCTATATAAAGAGGGGGGAGGGAGGGCAGCCGCACCCTAGTCCCTGGTGCCTCCCTCACCCCCCGTAACACCTCTCCCTCTCGCTGAGCTTGGCGAAGCCCTGCCGAGATCGCCGCTACTTCCACCACCACGCCGTCGTGCTGCTAAATCTCCATCAACCTCTCCTTTCCCCTTGCTGGATCAAGAAGGAGGAGACATCTTCCCCAACCGTACGTGTGTTGAACGCGGAGGTGCCGTCCGTTCGGCACTAGGATCTTCGGTGATTTGGATCACGACGAGTACGACTCCCTCAACCCCGTTCTCTTGAATGCTTCCGCTCATGATCTACAAGGGTATGTAGATGCACTCCTCTCTCTCGTTGCTAGATGACTCCATAGATTGATCTTGGTGAAGCGTAGAAAATTTTTACTTTCTGCAACGTTCCCCAACAGTGGCATCATGAGCTAGGTCTATGCGCAGTTTCTATGCACGAGTAGAACATCTTGTTGTGGGCGTAGATGTTGTCAATTTTCTTTCCACTACTAGTCTTATCTTGTTTCGTCGGCATCATGGGATGAAGCGTCCCGGACCGACCTTACACGTACGCTTACGTGAGACAGGTTCCACCGACTGACATGCACTAGTTGCATAAGGTGGCTAGCGGGTTTCTGTCTCTCCCACTTTAGTCGGATCGGATTCGATGAAAAGGGTCCTTATGAAGGGTAAATAGAAATTGGCGTATCATGTTGTGGTTTTACGTAGGTAAGAAACGTTCTTGCTAGAACCCTATTGCAGCCATGTAAAAACATGCAACAACAATTAGAGGACGTCTAACTTGTTTTTGCAGCATATGCCTTGTGATGTGATATGGCCAAAAACGTTGTGATGAATGATATATATGTGATGTATGAGATTGATCATGTTCTTGTAATAGGAATCACGACTTGCATGTCGATGAGTATGACAACCGGCAGGAGCCATAGGAGTTGTCTTAATTATTGTATGACCTGCGTGTCAATGAATAAACGCCATGTAATTACTTTACTTTATTGCTAAACCGTTAGCCATGGTAGTAGAAGTAATAGTTGGCGAACAACTTCATGGAGACACGATGATGGAGATCATGGTGTCATGCCGGTGACGAAGATGATCATGGTGCCCCGAAGATGGAGATCAAAGGAGCAATATGATATTGGCCATATCATGTCACTATTTGATTGCATGTGATGTTTATCATGTTTTTTTGCATCTTATTTTCTTAGAAAGACGGTAGTAAATAAGATGATCCCTCACAATAATTTCAAGAAAGTGTTCCCCCTAACTGTCCGCCGTTGCGGAAGTTCGTTGTTTCGAAGCACCACGTGATGATCGGGTGTGATAGATTCCAACGTCCACATACAACGGGTGTAAGACAGATTTACACATGCAAAACACTTAGGTTGACTTGACGAGCCTAGCATGTACAGACATGGCCTCGGAACACAAGAGACTGAAAGGTCGAACATGAGTCGTATGGAAGATACGATCAACATGGAGATGTTCACCGATGGTGACTAGTCCGTCTCACGTGATGATCGGACACGGTCTAGTTTGAGTCGGATCATGTATCACTTAGATGACTAGAGGGATGTCTAATCTGAGTGGGAGTTCATTAAATAATTTGATTATATGAACTTAATTATCATGAACTTAGTCTAAAAACCTTTGCAAAATGTCTTGTAGATCAAATGGCCCACGCTCATGTCAACCTCAACTTCAATGCATTCCTAGAGAAAACCAAGCTGAAAGATGATGGCAGCAACTATACAGACTGGGTCCGGAACCTGAGGATCATCCTCATAGCTGCCAAGAAAGCATATGTACTAGAAGCACCGCTAGGTGAAGCACCCATCCCAGAGAACCAAGACGTTATGAACGCTTGGCAGTCGTGTGCTGATGATTACTCCCTCGTTCAGTGCGGCATGCTTTACAGCTTAGAACCGGGGCTCCAAAAGCGTTTTGAGCAACACAGAGCATATGAGATGTTCGAAGAGCTGAAAATGGTTTTCCAAGCTCATGCCCGGGTCAAGAGATATGAAGTCTCCGACAAGTTCTACAGTTGTAAGATGGAGGGAAATAGTTCTGTCAGTGAGCACATACTCAAAATGTCTGGGTTGCACAACCGCTTGTCCCAGCTGGACATTAACCTCCCGGACGAGGCGGTCATTGACAGAATCCTTCAGACGCTCCCACCTAGCTACAAGAGCTTTGTGATGAACTACAATATGCAGGGGATGGTGAAAACTATTCCTGAAGTATTTTCAATGCTGAAATCAGCGGAGGTGGAAATCAAAAAGGAACATCAAGTGTTGATGGTCAATAAAACCACTAGTTTCAAGAAAGGCAAGGGTAAGAAGAACTTCAAGAAGGACGCCAAGGGAGTTGCCACGCCCGGTAAGCCAGTTGCCGGGAAGAAGCCAAAGAATGGACCCAAACCTGAGACTGAGTGCTTTTATTGCAAGGGAAGCGGACACTGGAAGTGGAACTGCCCCCAAATACTTAGCGTACAAGAAGGCCGGCAACACTAAAGGTATATTTGATATACATGTAATTGATGTGTACCTTACCAGTACTCATAGTAGCTCCTAGGTATTTGATACCGGTGCGGTTGCTCATATTTGTAACTCAAAACAGGAGCTGCGGAATAAGCGGAGACTGGCAAAGGACGAGGTGACGATGCGCGTCGGGAATGGTTCCAAGGTCGATGTGATCGCCGTCGGCATGCTACCTCTACATTTACCTACGGGATTAGTTTTAAACCTCAATAATTGTTATTTAGTGCCAGCTTTGAGCATGAACATTGTATCTGGATCTCGTTTAATACAAGATGGCTACTCACTTAAATCCAAGAATAATGGTTGTTCTATTTATATGAGAGATATGTTTTATGGTCATTCCCCGCTGGTCAATGGTTTATTCTTAATGAACCTCGAACATGATGTTACACATATTCATAGTGTGAATACCAAAAGATGTAAGATTGATAATGATAGTCCCACATATCTGTGGCACTGCTGCCTTGGTCACATTGGTGTCAAATGCATGAAGAAGCTCCATACTGATGGACTTTTGGAGTCTCTTGATTTCAAATCATTTGACACGTGCGAACCATGCCTCATGGGTAAAATGACCAAGACTCCGTTCTCCGGAACAATGGAGCGAGCAACCAACTTATTGGAAATTATACATACTGATGTGTGCAGTCCAATGAGCGTTGAGGCTCGCGGTGGCTATCGTTATGTTCTCACTCTCACTGATAAGTTAAGTAGATATGGGTATGTCTACTTGATGAAACACAAGTCTGAGACCTTTGAAAAGTTCAAGGAATTTAAGAATGAGGTAGAGAATCAACATGGCTGAAAAATAAAGTTCTTACGATCAGATGGTGGAGGAGAATATTTAAGTCACGAATTTGTTACGCACTTAAGGAAATGTGGAATCATTTCACAACTCACGCGGCCTGGAACACCTAGCGTAACGGTGTGTCCAAGCGTCGTAATCGCACTCTATTGAATATGGTGCGATCTATGATGTCACTCACCAATTTACCGCTATCATTTTGGGGATACGCTCTAGAGACAGCTACATTCACTTTAAATAGGGTACCATCTAAATCCGTTGAGACGACACTGTATGAATTATGGTTTGGGAAGAAACCTAAGCTGTCGTTTCTAAAAGTTTGGGGATGCGATGCTTATGTCAAGAAACTTCAACCTGAAAAGCTCGAACCCAAGTCAGAAAAATGCGTCTTCATAGGATACCCTAAGGAAACCATTGGGTATACCTTCTACCTCAGATCCGAAGGCAAGATCTTTGTTGCCAAGAATGGGTCCTTTCTGGAGAAAGAGTTTCTCTCGAAAGAAGTGGGAGGAAAGTGGAACTTGATGAAGTACTACCTCTTGAACCGGTAAGCAGCGCAGCTCAGGAAGATGTTCATGTGGTGCCTGCACCGACCAGAGAGGAAATTAATGATGATGATCAAGGTACTTCGGATCAGGTTACTACTGAACTTCGTAGGTCCACGAGGACACGTTCCACACCAGAGTGGTATGGCAACCCTATCCTGGAAATCATGTTGTTAGACAACGGTGAACCTTCGAACTATGAAGAAGCAATGGCGGGCCCAGATTCCAACAAATGGCTTGAAGCCATGCAATCCAAGATAGGATCCATGTATGAAAACAAAGTGTGGACTTTGACAGACTTGCCCGATGATCGGTGAGCGACAGAAAACAAATGGATCTTTAAGAAGATGACGGACGTGGATGGTAATGTTACCATCTATAAAGCTTGACTTGTCGCTAAGGGTTATCTACAAGTTCAAGGGGTTGACTACGATGAGACTTTCTCTCCCTTAGCAAAGCTGAAGTCCGTCCGAATCATGTTAGCAATTGCCGCATACTATGATTATGAGATATGGCAAATGGACGTCAAAACGGATTCCTTAACGGCTATCTTAAGGAAGAACTGTATATGATGCAGCTGGAAGGTTTTGTCGATCCTGAGAATGCTAACAAGGTATGTAAACTCCAGCGATCCATTTATGGGCTGGTGAAAGCATCTCAGAGTTGGAACATTCGCTTTGATGAGATGATCAAAGCGTTTGGGTTTATGCAGACTTATGGAGAAGCCTGCGTTTACAAGAAAGTGAGTGGGAGCTCTGTAGCATTTCTCATATTATATGTAGATGACATAATTTTGATGGGAAATGATATAGAACTTTTGAACAGCATTAAGGCCTACTTGAATAAGTGTTTTTCAATGAAGGACCTTGGAGAAGCTGCTTACATGTTAGGCATCAAGATCTATGGGGATAGATCGAGACGCCTCATAGGTCTTTCACAAAGCACATACCTTGATAAGATATTGAAGAAGTTCAATATGGATCAGTCCAAGAAGGGGGTTCTTGCCTGTGTTGCAAGGTGTGAAATTGAGCTCAGCTCAATGCCCGACCACGGCAGAAGATAGAGAAAAGATGAGTGTCATCCCCTATGCCTCGGCTATAGGGTCTATTATATATGCCATGTTGTGTACCAGACCTGATGTAAACCTTGCCGTAAGTTTGGTAGGAAGGTACCAAAATAATCCCGGCATGGAACACTGGACAGCGGTCAAGAATATCCTGAAGTACCTGAAAAGGACTAAGTATATGTTTCTCGTTTATGGAGGTGACGAAGAGCTCGTCGTAAAGGGTTACGTCGATGCTAGCTTCGACACAGATCTGGATGACTCTAAGTCACAAACCGGATACGTGTATATTTTGAATGGAGGGGCAGTAAGCTGGTGCAGTTGCAATCAAAGCGTCGTGGCGGGATCTACATGTGAAGCGGAGTACATGGCAGCCTCGGAGGCAGCTGAAAGTGCTAGTATCGACTAGAGGGGGGGTGAATAGGCGATTTTTATGAAAGTCTTCAAAACTTGGAAGTTTCAAAGACAAACAATAGAAATGACCTAGTTGATATGCAGCAGAAGATAAACTACCATAAGCAAACCATAGTCAAGTATGCAATGATGTGAAAGTACAGAACTAATAGCAGCTAAGTAGTAAGGATCAGGATGGAAGATAGTATGAAGCCAATCAACAGTAGTAGTCAAGCAATGAAGTCAAACAGATACACAGATAGGCAATGACTTCACGAAGACAAACTTAAGTAAAGGAAGGAAGAGGATAGAACCAGTCACTTGTTGAAGACACAGGATTTGTTGGACCAGTTCCAGCTGCTGTGACAACTATACGTCTGGTTAGGGAGGCTGAGATTCAACTCAGAAGACCATGTCTTCACCTTATTCCCCTTGAGCTAAGGACACCTAGTCCTCGCCCAATCACTCTGGTAAGTCCTCAAGGTAGACTTCCAAACCTTCATAGACTTCGTTCACCGGCAATCCACAATGACTCTTGGATGCTTAGAACGCGACGCCTAACCGGCTGGAGGATACACAGTCCTCAAGTGTAATAAGTCTTCAGGTCACACAGACAGAAAGACTTCAGTGATGCCTAACACTCTTTGGCTCTGGGTGTTTGGGCTTTGTCCTCGCAAGGATTTCTCTCTCTCAAGGGCTTCGAGGTGGGTTGCTCTCAAAACGACAAAAGCCGTAAACTAACTCTGAGCAGCCACCAATTTATGGTGTAGGGGGTGGGCTATTTATAGCCACTGGGCAACCCGCCCTAATATGTCCGAAATGACCCTGGGTCACTAAGGAACTGACATGTGTTCCAACGGTCAGATTTCAAACACACACGGCAACATTACTTGGGCTACAAGCAAAGCTGACTTATCCAGCTCAGGATAAGATTTGCTCTCGTTGTCTTTGCTCGAAGACATAGGATTTGGGTTGAGCATCATTTCAGTCATTCTGACTTAGTTCACTTGGACCCCACTTAACAGTACGGTGGTTCCTATGACTCAACAAAGAAGAAAAGGAAACAACGAAACAACACAGTCTTCGCACTCCATAGTCTTCACTCAATGTCTTGTCATGTCATAGTCTTCAATATGAATATCTTCTCATACCACCATTGTCTTCAATGTCTTCATACATTTTTAGGGGTCATCTCCGGTAGGTAAACCGAATCGATGAGGGACACTACCTGCGTTATCCTTCAATTCTCACAAACGCATTAGTCCCTCAACCAACTTTGTCGTCAATACTCCAAAACCAACTAGGGGTGGCACTAGATGCACTTACAATCTCCCCCTTTTTGGTGATTGATGACAAACTGGTTGAAGTTTTCAACGGGGATAAAGTATGTGAAATTGTAAAGGATAGGGTATTGTCTTCATAAGTAGCAAGGGCTCCCCCTGAAGATGTGCATATAAGTAATTTGCTTTTGGAATGCAAATGCACATGGGAGGTTGTACTTGAGGAGATCCACTTCAACTTATGAAGATAATTCATCATGCACGAAATGATATAGCAAATAGAATGACATGCATAATGAAAAATGGACGTCTGCAGAATGATCTAAGTGCGGAAGTTATCATCGCACATGAAAGAGTAAATAAGTAGCAGACGACCATCGAGTTTAAGTGTTACAACTCAAAGAACCAAATGTTTCAAAAGCGGGAGTTGTAAACACGAGGCAAAATATAAAGCAACCGCCCATATGAACCCGCTTGAAGACTATCAACTCATATGCTTCTCCCCCTTTTGTTAGTAATGACCAAAAAGGTTTGAAGACATAGAGCATCTACTCGTCCTCATGAGGAGTAGGTGAAGCAGCAGGGTTGTCGTTGTTGCTTGGCGGTGCAGACGTACTTGGTGCAGTGTTGATGCGTGCAGAAGTAGGAGGCGGCGAAGTAGCACCATCTTCATCATCGATCACTCTTGCATTCACATTTGCCGCGAAGGAAGAATAGTCAGAGTCTTCAAGTGATGGAGTTCGACGTAGGACAGCAGTCCGTGGAGGAGTGGAGTCAAACTTGAATCGTTCAGTGAAGCCACCGTCTTGAAGATCTGCTTCAGCACTGAGTAGGGTTAAACTCTTCCATGATCGCCGACAAGTTTCATGAGCAACAAATGCATTCTTGGTGGCAAGATTTCGAATGCGATTTACATCCACCAAGAGACTTTGCATCTGACGCTTGAGCCAATAGTGATGCTTGTCCTGTTTCTGATGCAGAGCCACAAGAAGTTCTCGGTCATTGAGGACCCGAGAGCGCTTCTTTGGCCTTTGGGCAATGGTGCTTTCAGTGGCTTCGGTTGGCGCACGATGAGGCAGACGAGTATTTCCAGCCATCGGATAGACATGCGTGACAGCTTGGACTCCTTCCATAGGCTGAGTGAAGCTTTGATGTTCAACATTTTGAAGACAAAGAGGTTCCTTGGTAGGCTCAGGGTATATAGCTTCAACTGACATATCAACCTCTGGCAGAAAGATCACATGATTGCAAACAGAGGGCTGATAGTTGACAGCAGAGTGTTGCTTGATGAGGCGCGTGACCCATGGAGCATAGAATTTCAGACCAAAGAGGTCAGATCCAGAAGCAGCAAGTTTCCTGATGAAGAATTCTTGGGAATTGAAGCTGATGCCATTGAGGATGTAAAAGACCAAAGTCTTCATGGCTCCTTCTAGTTTAGCAGCTGATGAATGTCCTTTGATAGGCCATAGAGTTCGCCTGCTGATGTGATATATGGTGCAAGGCAGATACTCAAGGTCATCAACAAAGAACTCCGTTGGATATTCAGCGTCAGATGGCAAGGGCTTCATCATGCTCAACATCTGGCTCATATTGGGTTCAGGCTTGTGGAAGATGCTCTCCAGTGCATTGCGGTGGTTTTGACAACCAGGTTCATATAGCTCTCCGGGAGTGGATAGGCCTATAAGCTCAATGATGTCAAGAGCTTTGGCTTCATGATGAACATTTCCGGTCATCCACACAAGAACCCAGGTCTTGATATCTCTATTGTAGCTGCGAATGTGGAGGGTAGCATAGAATTGAAGCAAAAGTTCTTCATTCCAATGTTCTTTGTCTGTCACAAAGCTGAGCAGACCGGCATCACGAAAGCAGTCAAGTGCTTCTTCTAAGCACGGCAGCCCAGCAATGGCTTCAGTGTCGAGGCGCATATGAGGGAAATGCGCCCTTGATCATACAAAACTCGGGAGTAATAGCTTCGCTGTTGATAGCTCCAGAAATGATCTGATGATATCCTTGGCTTTGAGTAGGGGTTCTTGGCACTGTCAAAGAAGGTATTGTGGCTTTTGAAGCCATTTGCATTGAAGGACCCGACAGATGTGGCAGTACCTGGAAACCTTGGCAGTCTTGGCTTTGGCTTCTCGACCTGAGGCCTATGCTCAATGTGATAGTCAAACTGAGGACCAGAGACATTAGGCGGAGGGACTAGAACGGGCCATCCTACTATGATTAGCTCGCCATGGTTGTATGCTTGCTCAATTGTATAGGGCCTTGGTGGCGGAACAGGAGCAGTGGCAGCAGCTGAGGCTTCAGGCTGCACAACAGGTGCTTCGGGAGCAGTTGCCTCATTGGCTTCAGGCACACTGGTTGGTTCAAGCTCCACATTAGCTTCAGCCATGACTACGTCATTGGCTTCACTTGCGTTGGTAGTGGCAGCTTCAGGATTTTCAACCTCCTCTTGACGAGCTGGAGGGTTGGGCACTGGCACATTCACATCAGGAACAACTTCTTCAATAACTGGGGGAGTGGGGACACGTACGTCTTCTTGTCTTTCATCGGCTGATGCAGCCGGATTCTCTTCAGTAGCTTGGGCTTCAGACGCGGAGACATTCTTAGTTGGAGTGGCTTCAGGAAGCACTTGACGTGCAACAGGTTGATGATGCACTTCTCCTTCTGGAATGCTCGGAAGAGGGACTTGAGGCCTTGGTCCTTTGCGAAGCCTTTGTAGGACAGGCGACGCCTTGGGAGATGGAGTAGGCAGGTCCTCATCCTCTTCAACTTGCACAGATGGTGTGGCTTGTTGTTGTTGGGGAGTACTGGGGGAGTCTTGTTGTTGCGGGTGATCAGCCCATGATGCATCCTGAGCAATTGGCATCAGAGGACAACCAATGCTGATGATTTCGCTGTTCGTGAGAACAGGCGATGATACCACATTGTATTCAATTTGAGGAAGAACTTCATCATCTTCTACATTGTCATGGTGACCAATGTCTTCAGCAGTGATGGGATCAACTGCTGGAATTTCTTCAGCTTCAGGAGCCTCTGTGGAAGCAGGCTCATGAACAGTCATTCGTAGTTCTTGGGTTGCAGATGCAGGACGAACCACTGAGATGGGTTCAACAACAAGGGGCTCTGTGGGAGCAGCCCGACTTTTCTTAGTCTTGCGCTTCTTCTTGGAGGGAGCAGCATCAGAGGCTTCAGTATTCTATCTCTTTCTGGCTTCAGCCTCGGCAGCCCTCGTCTTCTTCTGTTCTGAAGCAGCAGTCGAGACCTTTGGCTTCGAGCCAGTCATGCTGCTTGGGAAGATAATGCAAGGTGCTTCTTGACTTGAAGGTGCAGGTTGGGCAGTAGAGAGCTTCTTCTTCTTTGCAGCCATCCTGGGGTCAATGACAGGATGGCCAAGAGACTTGTGCTTCTCAGCCTCATTGTAGGCAAGCACACACTTGTCAGCCAAACTCTTCATACGCTCGCGAGAGCCTTGGGCTTCTTTGCGCTTCTTGTGAAAGGCTTCTTTAAGCTCATGCAGCATGACCTTGAAGTTTCTGACATCTTGCACGCTGAGCTTCGCCACATGCTTCTTGAATTGAGCCTTCTCATAATCAATTTTGTTTTTCAGCTCAATGATGCGTTGTGCGAGAGCTAGCTCAGAAGCAATGGCGCCATTAAAGGCGACGCTGAGGCCAATGGGAAGTTGCAGATCATCAAAGCTGAGATTTGGTGTGTCAAACCACTCATCAATGAAGTTATGGATGATTGCCACATCGAAGAGAGGCAGGTTGTTGAAGATCTCTGCTTCTTCCTTGCTCTTGATCAGTTGCTCAAGGGCATCATCTGCAAGATCTTCATCGCTGGACAGATCAATAGGTTCTTCACGCAGAATAGCAGCAGGAGTCAAGGTTTGATCAGTATGCCTGACGATTTGCTTTTTCTTCTCCGTCTTCTTGGAGATTCGGGATTGATCTTCAGACTGCACACTGTCTTCAGGAGGTGCAGTGGCCAGTGGCTTCACACGAGAAGCTTTTGGAGGTGCTGCTGATGTTGAAGCCTTAATTTTCTTTAGCTTCTGTTGCTTTTGTGGCTTTGGAGGAGGAGTTGGGGCTTCATCAGTGTCAGCATCATTATCAGAATGATCCACTTTGGCACCATGGACCAAGATGTAAGTGATGAGGCCATCAAGGTTGGAGAAGGGGTCGATGACATTAGGTTCTGCATCACGTGAGCCGTCAGCACGGGGAGCATAGGGACCAGGGTTGAAGTCTAATCCCAATGACTTCTTGTTTTCCTTGGCCGAAGCCTTTGCGTGCTGGAAGTTGCGCTTGAATAGATTGTCGTCACGACACCAGAGCAATGATGATGGATCGGCATTCTCAGGCTGAGGTCCTCGGACCATACAAGGATAGAATTCTTGTGAAATGGCTTCAGCTTTGTTCTTGGGGGGAAGGCCTCGATAGAGAATATCACCCCAAGGACTCTTGATAGCATTCTTCTCAGCGTACTCCTGGGTCACGAACTTGTACTTGAACCATTGTTCAGCCCAATAGCGTCGAATCCATTGGATTCGGGTCTTGCACTGATGATAATTCTCTTCAGGATCTGTCTTGTAGAGTTCTGCTAGGTCATCAGGCAGATCTTTTGATGTACCCCCTCGACGTTGTCTGCCACCCTTCCTTACTGATTTCTCTGCAGCCATGAACTTCAAACTGAATGGCTTCAATACGTTCAAAGGCTTCAGAGGCTTACGCTTGCTGGTCAAGCAGGAGCTGGCTTCAGGAGAATTAATGTGATGCTGTAAGTATTCTGCAAACGAATGCAGACTATGAGAACCAAGGGATTCTCCCAGGGACATGTACCTGTGACAGCATTAGAGATGCGAGGGAAGGGGAAGAGGTCATATGCATTCTCGGAAGATTTTGAAGATAAATCAGTTCGAAGACATTGACCTCATGTTGCGAAGACATTCACTTATATGTTGAGAGTTGGTTCCAGATTTGTATGAATCCGTGAATAAGTACAAGTGAGGAATCTAACTAGATATGAAGCTTAAGTGAATATACTAGGCAGTATGAGATGCAGACAGAATAGATCTAACTTTGTGTAGACACAAACCACTTTTGGTAAATAGGATAAATCTTGAAGATCAAAAAGGTGGTAAAAATAAAGTTATAATTACTGCACGAAGAACTGCTAGATGAGATGAATAGGAGATCGAGCAGTTCAGTCCACCGTGCCCTAACTTGGCGACGGAGGACAACGACGACGGCTGAGAGAACGATGTCTGCGGCCGGCGTGAGGACGGCGTCGGAGAAGTCGCGGCAGCTAAGCGCTTCGTCTCCGGTGTCGTTGAGAGCTAGCGGTGACGCTAGGGTTTTGACGAGGTGGAGAGGTGGAAGAAGGATTTCTTTACCATAGGGGACAAGTATTTATAAGTAGGTGTGCAGCACAGCGCAATTACGCTGGTGCCCTTGGCGGTTCACATCTGAGGGGCACGTGGCAAGCATGCAACATACTCAGAGTTTTCCCACGTTCCCACGCCTGCCAGGCATGTCAGATGGTTGTTCCGGCTTCTTCGGATTTCAACAATAAATATGAGTTATTTAAAATAGACTTAATGTTTTGTCTCTGTGCCTTCTGCTGACTAGGACGCAGAGAAGACATTCGACAGTTTCAATAGAATGCATATGATTTGGACAGATCGAGTTTGAGATTGAAAGCATAGAGAGGTTAGGGTCCGATCACATTCACTTAGTTCAAAAGATTCAACTTGAAGACATAGCTATAAGTGAATGTTGTAGAGGACAGAACACTAGTATATATAAATATATCAGAAAGCAATCAAATCATCAAAGTGAAGAAAATCATGAAGATAAATTGAAACTGAAGACAAACCAAATGCGAAGTCATTGCAAAAATAACGCCATGAGTGAAACACTTCAAACAGAGAAATTTTGGTGGTGGCATTACCCACCGTATAGGAAGTATTAGACCCAGACACGGCGCACAATTATCGTGGCGCTCCGAAGTCAAATTCCATGTTAATGTATTCACACTCAGAGTGTAAGTCTTCATTGATTGAAGATATACATTACTTTGTGTGTTGCACATCTAAGTCATCAACATGCATAAGTGTTAGGATGTGTGCCTGATCACAGGACATTTGAGTATTCCAAGATATTTAGCTCACACCGTAACTTGCAAAACCTTCTCTCATCCAGGGGCTTTGTGAAGATATCTGCCAGTTGCTCTTCAGTGTTGACGTGAATGATGTCAGTATCTTTCTTCATGACATGATCTCTGAGAAAATGATGACGAATTTCAATGTGCTTTGTCTTCGAGTGCTGGACTGGATTGTTGGCTATCTTGATGGCGCTTTCGTTGTCGCAGAAGAGAGGGACTTGCTTCAGATTGATGCCATAGTCCTTGAGAGTTTGCTTCATCCACAGAAGCTGAGCACAACAAGATCCAGCAGCAATGTATTCAGATTCAGCAGTTGACAGTGATACACAGTTCTGCCTCTTTGAAGACCAACAGACAAGTGATCGTCCCAGAAAGTGACATGTTCCTGATGTAGACTTGCGATCCACCTTGTCACCAGCATAATCAGCATCAAAGAATCCAACCAGATCAAATTTTGAGCCCTTGGGATACCATAATCTGAGTGTTGGGGTGTAAGCCAAATATCTAAGAATTCACTTCACAACTAAGTGATGCGATTCCTTTGGTGCCGCTTGGAATCGAGCACACATGCAAACACTAAGCATAATATCTGGCCTAGATGCACATAGGTAAAGTAAAGAACCAATCATGGAGCGGTATACCTTTTGATCAAACTCTTTACCATTGTCGTCGGGACCAAGATGGTGTTTGGCTGGCATTGGCGTCGTGTACCCTTTGCAATCTTCCATTCCAAACTTCTTCAGACAATCTTTGAGGTATTTTTCTTGAGATATGAAGATGACATTCCTTTGCTGACGAATTTGAAGACCAAGGAAGAACTTCAGCTCACCCATCATGGACATCTGATATTGCTCTTGCATCATGTATCCAAACTCATCAGTATACTTCTGGTTGGTGCAGCCGAAGATTATGTCATCCACATATATTTGGCACACAAACAGTTCACCATCATATGTCTTCGTGAAAAGTGTGGGATCGAGGGATCTAGGTTTGAAGCCTTTGCTCTTCAGGAAGTCTTTGATCGTATCATACCATGCGCGAGGAGCTTGTTTGAGGCCATACAGTGCTTTGTTTAGCTTGTACACCATATCAGGATGTTTTGGATCTTCAAAGCCAGGTGGTTGAGCGACATATACTTCTTCTTCTATCTTGCCATTGAGAAATGCACTCTTCACATCCATTTGATATAGCAAGATGTTGTGGTGATTAGCATAGGCTAGCAATATGCAAATAGCTTCAAGCCTAGCCACAGGAGCAAATGTTTCATCGAAGTCGATTCCTTCTACTTGAGTATATCCTTGAGCCACAAGACGTGCTTTGTTTCTGACGACTTGACCATGCTCATCTTGCTTGTTTTGATATATCCATTTTGTTCCAATAATGTTATGCTTGCGAGGGTCAGGTCGCTTGACAAGTTCCCAAACATTGTTCAGCTTGAACTGTTGAAGTTCTTCTTGCATGGCTTGAATCCATTCAGGTTCCATAAAGGCTTCAGCAACTTTCTTGGGTTCAGATATTGACACAAATGAAAAGTGCCCATAGAAGTTTGCTAACTGTGTTGCTCTTGAGCGAGTCAGTGGACCAGGTGCATTGATGCTGTCAATTATCTTCTCTATTTGTACTTCATTTGCAACACGAGGATGAACAGGACGAAGACTTTGCTCTTGCTGATCATTGTCATCATTGGGAGGATTATCTTCGGTCTGAGCATTGTCTTCAGGTTGGTTAGGTGCAGAAATGATAAGTTCCTCTTCAGGCTGTGCTTCAGGGGGCATGATTTCACCAGTTCCCATCAGCTTGATAGATTCGCTTGGAGGAGCTTCATCAAGTGTACTTGGCAGGAGTTCTCTTTGTGAACCATTGGTTTCATCAAATCTCACATCCACAGTTTCGATGATCTTGTAGAGATAGAGGTTGAAGACTCTGTAGGAGTGTGAGTCCTTTCCATAGCCAAGCATGAAGCCTTCGTGAGCCTTAGGTGCAAACTTCGACTTGTGATGGGGATCCTTGATCCAGCATCTAGCTCCAAATACTCTGAAGTAGCTTACATTTGGCTTCTTGCCAGTGAGGAGCTCATAGGATGTTTTGCCCAGAATCTTGTGGATGTAGACACGGTTGATGATGTGACATGTTGTATCAATAGCTTTAGGCCAGAACTTTCTTGGTGTCTTGTACTCATCGAGCATTGTTCGAGCCATCTCAATGAGGGTTCTGTTCTTGCGCTCTACAATGCCATTTTGCTGAGGTGTGTATGGAGCAGAAAACTCATGAGTGATTCCCATTGTATCCAGATAGAGATCAAGCCCGGTGTTCTTGAATTTAGTGTCGTTATCACTTCTGATATGCTTGATCTTGACGCCATAATTGTTCATTGCTCGATTGGCGAATCGTCTGAAGACATCTTGCACTTCAGTCTTGTAGAGAATTATATGCACCCATGTGTATCTTGAGTAGTCATCAACAATGACGAAGCCATAGAGACACGCTGTTGTTGTGAGGGTAGAGTAGTGAGTAGGGCCAAATAAGTCCATGTGCAACAGCTCGAAGGGTTGAGATGTCGTCATGATTGTCTTCGAGGGGTGCTTCGCCCTAGTCATCTTCCCTGCTTCACAGGCACCACACAAATGATCTTTCTTGAACTTGACACCTTCGATGCCAATCACATGCTTCTTCTTGACGAGTGTGTGTAAGTTCCTCATGCCAGCATGCCCAAGCCTTTGATGCCAGTGCCAGCATTCTGAAGCTTTTGCAAGAAGACATACGGCAAGCTGTGGACCTTCTGAGAAATCTACCATGTATAGATCATCTTTCCTATACCCTTCAAAGACTAGAGACTTGTCAGATTCCATTAGTACAAGGCAACGATATTTTCCAAATAGCACAATCATGTTCAAGTCACAAAGCATTGAGACAGACATTAAGTTGAACCCAAGGGATTCAACAAGCATCACTTTATCCATGTGTTGATCCTTCGAGATTGCAACTCTACCTAGACCCAATACCTTTCTTTTACCAATGTCAGCAAATGTGATTTGACTCTTGTTGGATGGACGTAAGGTTGAGTCCATGAGAAGACTTCGATCACCAGTCATATGATTAGTGCATCCGCTGTCGATAATCCATTCTGAAGCTTTTGGTGACATGCCCTACAGTGCAGTTAGGAGGATAGGCTTCACAAAGAGTGTTGTGAAGCATAAGCATTTGACGCACACTAGGATTATCATAGCTTAGATCAAGATTAGAACACACAATATGACAGGTAAGCAATTCATATGTGGAATACATAGTAAGTTATTTTATCATGCGTCCCTTTGTGTTTTAGGTCCCCAGCAATAATATCGGACGCCTTTGATTGTTGGCTGGAGACCATATTCTGCAAAAGAGAGTTAATTCTTCTTCACCACCCACATCTTCAGGGGTGGCTTAGAAGCAATGAGTCTAAGTGCAGCATCTGAGAATTTCGGCTTTGAAGCCCTAGCAAATAGCCTTGCAGGAGATGAATGATACTCATATGAATAAGCAGAAAAGTTCTTAGTCCTATGAACATGGCGGTTTGAGGACACACGTTCATATTCATAAGTTTGAGCATGATTTCCCTGCAAAACATTGGCGTTAGGGTGACTCAAGTGAGTCATGTATTCGTATGAAGCCGTTGGACCATATGATGCCTTTGGTCCGGGGTGTGTCTTCTTCCCTGGTGGTGTCATGATGACATTCACTGGAAGATTCTCAAGATAGCTTTTGGGAACCCAGATCTTCTTCATATGTGGTCCATTCCTGCAGTTAGTACCAATATACCTGGCAAACACTTCAGCATTCTGATTTTTGAATAGTTTATAGTTTGCATCAAAGGATTCATCAATGATAATAGGATTAGCACAGGTAAAGCCAGATAAAGTGGATGGATCCACTGAAGGTTCCTTTGCAGCAACCCATGTGGTTTTGGGATACTACTCAGGCTTCCAGTAGGAACCATCAGCATTCATTTTCCTCTCGAACCCAACACCCTCTTTCCTAGGGTTTCGGTTCAGAATCTGCTTTTTGAGAACATCGCAGAGTGTCTAATGTCCCTTCAGACTTCTATACATCCCTGTTTCAAGCAATGTCTTCAACCTAGCATTTTTATCAGCAATAGCAGTGGTATCCTCCGCAGAGGGGTTAGTTTTCACATCAGTAGTTGAAGACAATGCAACAGCAGCGGTATTGGAACATTCAGCAGTAGAGGTAGCGTTATCACGCTCAATGCATTTTAGACATGGTGGTTCAAATCCATCCTGAGCGGAACTGATCTGTTGAGCGCGAAATGACTCATTCTCTTTTTGAAGATCTTCATGAGTCACTTTCAATTTCTCAAGCTCTTGCTTCCTTTGAAGATAATCATAGGAGAGCCTTTCATATGTGGTTGAGAGCGTCTCATGAAGACTTTCAAGTTCTTGGTACTTAGCATGAAGATTTTTTATGTCTTCTACTAAGGACTGTGAACGTGTCATTTCCGCGTCCAATAGGTCATCGCTTTTGTCTAACAGTTTTTGAGTATGTTCCATAGCCCTTTGTTGTTCAGTAGCAATTTTAGCAAGTGTTTTGTAGCTGGGTTTGGATTCACAATCAGAGTCATCTTCACTTGATGTTTGAAAGTAAGCATCGCGTGATTTTACCTTGGCACCATGTGCCATGAAGCAGTAGGTGGGAGCAGGATCGTCCATGTCATCAGCTTCAGCATTGGTGTGGAGGTCATTGTCTTCAGTGTTGAAGATGGACTTGGCAACATAGGCTGTGGCTAGAGCCAGACTTGCAACACCAGGGTCGGACTCCTCCCCAGACTCCACCTCCACCTCCTCAGAAGCAGACTCCTCCTCAGAATCCATTTCCTTGCCAACAAAAGCATGAGCCTTGCCAGATGAGCTCTTCTTATGAGATGAAGACTTGGAAGAAGACTTAGAGGAAGACTTTGAGGATTTTTTCTTCTTCTTGTCATCAGAATCATATTCCTTGCTCTTCTTCTTCTTCCCATTGTCCCATTGTGGACACTCAGATATGTAGTGACCAGGTTTCTTGCACTTGTGGTAGGTTCTCTTCTTGTGGTCATGGGTGGAAGCTTCATCATTCCTTGAGCTAGATCGTGAAGACTTTCTGAAACCCTTCTTCTTGGTGAACCTCTGAAACTTCTTCACAAGCATGGCAAGTTCCTTTCCAATGTCCTCAGGATCATCAGAACCGTAGTCAGATTCATCTTCAGATGAGGAAACCACTTTTGCCTTCAAGGCGCGAGTTCGG
The DNA here is from genome assembly GCA_963921465.1 of Triticum timopheevii. Taxonomy (NCBI): domain Eukaryota; kingdom Viridiplantae; phylum Streptophyta; class Magnoliopsida; order Poales; family Poaceae; genus Triticum; species Triticum timopheevii. Next base: position 381,927,292 of record OY997262.1, on the reverse strand, counting down.
CCATAATTGGGACCATAAATATCTCTTTTCTCAGAAAGCTGGAACTCATGTGTGTTGAGCCTCTCAAGTATATTAGATGGATCGAGTGTCTTGAAGTCAGGGTGTTCTTGTATCATGAGGGCAAGGGTGTCAAAGGAGTTGTCAAGTGATCTCAGTAGTGTCTTGACGATTTCATGCTTAGTAATCTCAGTGGCGCCGAGAGCCTGAAGCTCATTTGTGATGTCAGTCAGATGGTCAAACGTGAGCTGGACATTTTCATTGTCGTTTCTCTTGAAGCGGTTGAAGAGGTTGCGAAGAACACTGATCCTTTGATCTCTCTGGGTTGAGACACCTTCGTTGACCTTGGATAGCCAGTCCCAGACTAGCTTCGACGTTTCCAGAGCACTCACACGACCATATTGTCCTTTGGTCAGATGACCACAGATGATGTTCTTTGCAGTAGAGTCCAGTTGAATGAACTTCTTGACATCAGTGGGGGTGGCACCTTCACCAGTTTTGGGAACGCCGTTCTTGATGACATACCAGAGGTCGACATCAATGGCTTCAAGATGCATGCGCATCTTATTCTTCCAGTAGGGATATTCAGTTCCATCGAATACGGGGCAAGTAGCGGAGACTTTGATTATCCCTGCAGTCGACATCGCTAAACTCCAGGTGGTTAAACCGAAACACACAGAACAAGTGAGTACCTTGCTCTGATACCAATTGAAAGTGCTAGTATCGACTAGAGGGGGGTGAATAGGCGATTTTTATGAAAGTCTTCAAAACTTGGAAGTTTCGAAGACAAACAATAGAAATGACCTAGTTGATATGCAGCGGAAGATAAACTACCATAAGCAAACCATAGTCAAGTATGCAATGATGTGGAAGTACAGGACTAATAGCAGCTAAGTAGTAAGGATCAGGATGGAAGATAGTATGAAGCCAATCAACAGTAGTAGTCAAGCAATGAAGTCAAACAGATACACAGATAGGCAATGACTTCACGAAGACAAACTTAAGTAAAGGAAGGAAGAGGATAGAACTAGTCACTTGTTGAAGACACAGGATTTGTTGGACCAGTTCCAGCTGCTGTGACAACTGTACGTCTGGTTAGGGAGGCTGAGATTCAACTCAGAAGACCGTGTCTTCACCTTATTCCCCTTGAGCTAAGGACACCTAGTCCTCGCCCAATCACTCTGGTAAGTCTTCAGGGTAGACTTCCAAACCTTCACAGACTTCGTTCACCGGCAATCCACAATGACTCTTGGATGCTCAGAACGCGACACCTAACCGGCTGGAGGATACACAGTCCTCAAGTGTAATAAGTCTTCAGGTCACACAGACAGAAAGACTTCAGTGATGCCTAACACTCTTTGGCTCTGGGTGTTTGGGCTTTGTCCTCGCAAGGATTTCTCTCTCTCAAGGGCTTCGAGGTGGGTTGCTCTCAAAACGACAAAAGCCGTAAACTAACTCTGAGCAGCCACCAATTTATGGTGTAGGGGGTGGGCTATTTATAGCCACTAGGCAACCGGACCTAATATGTCCGAAATGACCCTGGGTCACTAAGGAACTGACACGTGTTTCAACGGTCAGATTTCAAACACACACGGCAACATTACTTGGGCTACAAGGAAAGCTGACTTATCCAGCTCAGGATAAGATTTGCTCTCGTTGTCTTCGCTCGAAGACATAGGATTTGGGTTGAGCATCACTTCAGTCATTCTGACTTAGTTCACTTGGACCCGACTTAACAGTACGGTGGTTCCTATGACTCAACAAAGAAGAAAAGGAAACAGCGAAACAACACAGTCTTCGCGCTCCATAGTCTTCACTCAATGTCTTCTCATGTCATAGTCTTCAATATGAATATCTTCTCATACCACCATTGTCTTCAATGTCTTCATACATTTTTAGGGGTCATCTCCGATAGGTAAACCAAATCAATGAGGGACACTACCTGCGTTATCCTGCAATTCTCACAAACGCATTAGTCCCTCAACCAACTTTGTCGTCAATACTACAAAACCAACTAGGGGTGGCACTAGATGCACTTACAGCAGCGCATGAAGCAATCTGGATGAAGGAGTTCATCACCGACCTAGGAGTCATACCCAATGCGTCGGGGCCGATCACTCTCTTCTGTGACAACACTGGAGCTATTGCCCTTGCCAAGGAGCCTAGGTTTCACAAGAAGACCAGGAACATCAAGCGTCACTTCAACTCCATTCGTGAAAATGTTCAAGATGGAGACATAGATATTTGCAAAGTGCATACGGATCTGAATGTCGCGGATCCGTTGACTAAACCTCTTCCGCGAGCAAAACATGATCAACACCAGAACTCTATGGGTGTTCGATTCATCACAATGTAACTAGATTATTGACTCTAGTGCAAGTGGGAGACTGTTGGAAATATGCCCTAGAGGCAATAATAAAATGATTATTATTATATTTCCTTGTTCATGATAATTGTCTATTATTCATGCTATAATTGTGTTATCCAGAAATCATAATACATGTGTGAATACATAGACCATAACATGTCCCTAGTGAGCCTCTAGTTGACTAGCTCGTTGATCAACAGATAGTCATGGTTTCCTAACTATGGACATTGGATGTCATTGATAACGGATCACAGCATTAGGAGAATGATGTGATGGACAAGACCCAATCCTAAGCATAGCACAAGATCGTGTAGTTCGTTTGCTAGAGCTTTTCCAATGTCAAGTATCATTTCCTTAGACCATGAGATCGTGTAACTCCCGGATGCCATAGGAGTGCTTTGGGTGTACCAAACGTCACAACGTAACTGGGTGACTATAAAGGTATACTACAGGTATCCCCGAAAGTATCTGTTGGGTTGGCACGGATCAAGACTGGGATTTGTCACTCCGTATGACGGAGAGGTATCTCTAGGCCCACTCGGTAATGCATCATCATAATGAGCTCAATGTGACCAAGTGTTTGGCCACGGGATCATGCATTACGGTATGAGTAAAGTCACTTGCCGGTAACGAGATTGAACGAGGTATTGGGATACCGACGATCGAATCTCGGGCAAGTAACGTACAGAATGACAAAGGGAATTGTATACGGGATTACTTGAATCCTCGACATCGTGGTTCATTCGATGAGATCATCGTGGAACATGTGGGAGCCAACATGGGTATCCAGATCCCGCTGTTGGTTATTGGCCGGGGAGCTGTCTCGGTCATGTCTGCGTGATTCCCGAACCCGTAGGGTCTACACACTTAAGGTTCGGTGACGCTAGGGTTGTAGAGATATTAGTATGCGGTAACCTGAAATTTGTTCGGAGTCCCAGATGAGATCCCGGACGTCACGAGGAGTTCCGGAATGGTCCGGAGGTGAAGAATTGTATATAGGAAGTCCAGTTTCGGCCACCGGGAAAGTTTCGGGGGTCACCGGTATTGTACCGAGACCACCGGAAGGGTCCCGGGGGGGCACCTATCCCGGAGGGCCCCGTGGGCTGAAGAGGGAAGGGAACCAGCCCCTGGTGGGCTGGTGCGCCCCCCTTGGGCCTCCCCCTGTGCCTAGGATTGGAAACCCTAGGGGTGGGGGGCTCCCCACTTGGCTTGGGGGGCAAGTCCCCCCCTTTCCCCCCCCCCCCCTTGAGATTAGATCTCTAGGGCCCCCCCAGGGCCCCTATATAAAGAGGGGTAAGGGAGGGCAGCTGCACCCTAGTCCCTGGCGTCTCCCTCACCCCCCGTAACACCTCTCCCTCTCGCTGAGCTTGGCGAAGCCCTGCCGAGATCGCCGCTACTTCCACCACCACGCCATCGTGCTGCTGAATCTCCATCAACCTCTCCTTTCCCCTTGCTGGATCAAGAAGGAGGAGACGTCTTCCCCAACCGTACGTGTGTTGAACACGGAGGTGCCGTCCGTTCGGCACTAGGATCTTCGGTGATTTGGATCACGACGAGTACGACTCCCTCAACCCCGTTCTCTTGAACGCTTCCGCTCGTGATCTACAAGGGTATGTAGATGCACTCCTCTCTCTCATTGCTAGATGATTCCATAGATTGATCTTGGTGAAGCGTAGAAATTTTTTATTTTCTGCAACGTTCCCCAACAATGATTCCCCTCCCGATGGCACTCCGGCGCCACCGAGAGAGAGGACGAGAAGTTCTCCCCCTTGTGCTTCCTCCTCCATGGCCTCCCCCTGCATGGGAAGAGGTTCCCCCTCTGGTCCTTGGCCTTCATGGCGATGATGGCCCCTCCGAGATCCTTCCCCATGCCCTCCGGTGATGATGGGCCCCTCCAGCAGGGTGCCAGAGAGGGCCTAGATTGATTTCTCATGGCTATAGAGGCTTGCAGCGGCGGAACTTCTGATCTAGGTTATTTTCTGGAGGTTTGGGTATTTATAGAAGAGGTTGGCGTCGAGGACAAGTCAAGGGGCCCCACAGGGAGTCCACGAGACACAGGGGAGCACCCCAGGGGGTGGGCGCGCCCCCACCCTCGTGGAGCCCACGGGACTCCCCTCTAGTAGATTTTTGTTCCAGTATTTTTTATATTTTCCCAAAAAATCTCTGTTTATTTTCAGCGCATTCCGAGAATTTTATTTCTACACAAAAACAACACCACGGTAGTTCTACTAAAAACAGCATTCGTCCGGGTTAGTTCTAATCAAACCATACCAAAATCATATAAAACTATTGTAAACATGGCATCAATACTTCATAAATTATAGATACGTTAGAGACGTATCATAGATCACTAGGCACACACTAGTATATGATGTCGCCAACTACCTGTGATTCTGGGCAGCATACACGGAGTGAAAGGAACATACCGATGACCCCAAGAAGCACAACATCCTCAACCAGTGCTTTTATCGCTCTGTTGGATCCTAGTGTGAACGAGTGCCACAATTGGCTCCGCATGGTGAACCTGTCCAGCCAGCGGAAGATCACCGCAAACCTCCCTCGCCTCCTAGGCCACGCCATCGAGCCAAGTCCGGTGGCATCCTTGTCCTTGTCCACATACACGAGAGCAGCCTTTTCATTTAGATTTTCAACCCGATGAGCGGGTAGCACTTCAACGGTTCGAACTCCTTCCGTCGCTCCCGTGCTGAGCCGCCCCTGTCTAAGTTGATGCTAACCACAAGATGTCCATCGGTGGAATTCAAGTTCGTGCACAACTTCTTGTTTTGACCAGCAATATTGGTGACAAGAAAGGAAGTGAGTATTAGATGGCGGAATTCGGCACATTCCAATTGGACATGGACGCCAGGGCACCGATCCTGATGAGGGATACCGTTCGTGGTTACTACGGCGGGTTGCTTCTATTGTCCAAAGTTACCATTAAACGCAACGCCAACTACTTCTAGTTCTATCACGATATCATTTCGACAGGTTTCTTGTGTGTGGTGTGTCTCGTGAAAGTGGAACGACCAGGCCTGAAGCTTAAGCACAGGGCTGCTTCATTGATGATCAGGCATCTTATTTGTCTTGGGATGGGTACAAAATTGACGTGGTTAATGTTGATCCGTGGTGGCATTTGTTTTGATCATTCGCAACTTTAATAGTACCTATGAATGTTGATGTATGTTCTAAAAACAAAATTATGTTCATGCACGTGGTGTGTGGCATGTGTTGATCAAGTTAAACTTTAATGGACCAGGAGTTCTCTAAAAATGCTCTCGTTGATTTCTACAAGATTAGTTTATAAGTATGATTGGGGTATAGTATGTTACTCCGTTATTAGTTTGTTGATATATACAAGATGGTGTGATGCTCTAATCATGTGTTTTTCCTATTATTATTTTTCTTGAGACAAATGTGTTTTCCCATTCATACATTTTAGCAACCCCTATGGACCAAAGAGGCCCATAAGCTAGATTAACTAACCTGGTCATATTTATATTTGTATATTAAGCGAGTATCTTATGGTTATATTTCAAATATATGAGTTATAACATGGCTCCCTTTTGCCCACCCCTAATGCCGAAGACTTCAGAAACTCATGTCGTCAAAATAAGGAAGTTGTAATTGACATCTATAAACAACGAGGGAAATTAATAATCCGTACCGTCTATTAGTTTTCTCAAAATATAGGAGTAGAGGCTGGAGATTTGCAACCTCAATCAGGTTTTAATTATTTTATTTATGCTCATAATAAAACAAAAACGAGAGAGAACGGATGCCACGTGCCCCTAAAATTTATAATCTTTTAGTCTAAATTATTTTACTTTGAACATATTAAAAACTTTACTAAACAACTTTGATTTCCAAATCATATATAGATACATACAAGGTTTCCCTTCATAAAGATTAGAAGCCGTTATGCATGAAAAGAATAAGCCGACCTTATGGTCGGGGAGCAGGTGATTTGTCCATCGCTCACGACTTTGCTTCCCAATCCGTCCTGGGAGGTGTTTTGAAATCTACGCACATTTACGCTTTCCATGCTCAGTGGCCAATCTCTTGAGAAGTCTCCAAACAAAACAATACATTGATCAAGGAAATTAAATAGAACAATATACATATCGTGAGATCAAACTGCTATTAAAACAAATTTGATTCAGCTCTTTCACATACTTGTCCTCTTGCTACAACCACCTTCCTTTGGACGATGCCACCGCTCGGTTGTTCTTGGCGGAAGGTTCATATTGCCATACCTCGGGGATCTCCACCGATATTGCAGCAGTGCCATAACCAGCGGTAGACGGGGGCCCTCAGCAAGGTGAACATGGAGGGAGACTTGTCAATTCCGAACAAGCCACCCCATGTCATGGATTCCGGTTGAAGCGGTGCCAGCTTGCTAGAAGTACCCTTCAACCCCTCCCTTCCGCCTCAGCCATCATGGTTGCCGCGCCGCAAGCTCCTGGTTGAAAAGGATGTCCACCGATGATGCCATGGGCTCGGATGGAGGTTGGATGGAAGTCAGGAACTATGAAGGGGAAGGAATTTTGGAGGAACCGAGCGAGAGATAGAGAAAGAGTATGACAGGGGGGAAAAGTCAAGTTGATGTCGAGATCCAGTATGCGTATAATACAGAGGAGGAGGTGCCTCTTCATTCATTCATATATGTCCCCACTTTCATCAGATGACACAAAACCTTCCAAGATATAATGTTACAATTACACATATTTCACGAATCGGTTCACGAGAAATGTGAAAATTGGCCCCATCACTATCCAGCAGTTTCTCTATGGACCATGTACTCCAGCGCAACCAGTTGTCTTAGGAGGTTAGCTGTTGCGCAGTGTGTACCAACTAGCTATCGGTACACCTCACTGGAGTGAGACCAACTCTGGTTGATCAATTTTTTACAGCTGTGAGGGGGGCATTACTCGACATAAATTTCTAACTCTTTGTGTGTTGTATGCACATAAAACGCTCTTGCCAGTGGGATCCCTATGGAAATGGATCTTACTACCAATCTTTACTTCCTATCAAATTGGTCGAAAGCCCTATGATTAGAAGCAATCTGGTCATCCAATCTGGCACGAAAGCCATCCAGCTAGTAGGTTGGTTTTCTTTTTGATCGCTTATTTTCGATGACTGCTTCCGTTTATCACGCCAACCATATGGAATATACTTTATTTTCTAAAGTCCCTTCCATAAATGACGTGTTGTAGTGGCGGAGCTTAGTGCGGGCCAACCTGAGGCATCACCCCCAAGTCCATGATATTTTTCAGATTATCCTAAAAAAATGGCCCGCCAAATAACTAAAATCCTTGCTCATGCATGGTGTTGGTTGCCCCAGCCCATTGCCCTACCAAAGATGTTCCAGAAGCTCTGCCACTAGCATGATGCATCATTTCTTGTGGAAATAATTTTGATAAATTTTAATTATGGATCATAACTAAAAGCATCAATTAAATATGATCTTTTAACAATTATTTCTTTGTATATACCACATAAACATGTTTTTACGCTGACCACAGAATCATCCCTATTAATGCATGGAAAATTAACATTTTAAATGTGCCCAAAATTTGTTTGCATGATAGTGCACACCTTTTTCTATTCTATAGCTACAATAGAAGTGTGTTAATAAGCATTATTTTCCATCATTTTCCACTTGTTTTAAGTTTACAAATGTGTATCTTACATCTTTTGTCCAAGGTTAGTATAGTCCAAATGGCGCAGCCCACGTGTGTGTGGTGTGCATGGTCCGTTAAATTGTGGACGTGAGTACACCAACATATGTGGAGGAGATAGGAAAGATAGGATGCACATCAATGTCCAAGCACCGAATAAGAAAGAAATACAACCTCCCATCTCACGCCGTCGTCTAGCTAGTCGAGAGGGAGCGACAACGTGTAACCTCGTGTATCCTTCTTCCTATGCACTCCAGATTACCATTCTGCGGCTATCCCGAAGAGAGCTACAGTGCACCGCGCGCCTGTCTAGCGAGTACATACGTATACACCAACCCCTCCATGCCTCCATGCAATCCCTTGCTCCTAGCAACAGTAGCGTCGCCACCCCTCCTCCTCCCGGACCAGTTTCACACTCCCACTATACCGATAGGCTCCATGTCCTCTAACCTTTGTCGTCGACTGTCGTTGAGCTCACCACCGTGCACATGCACCCCTGGCTGGTGTGTCTCATTCATTATTGTCCCTCTCCCACTCAACATTCTAGCATTCCCATAGGAGGGATAGGGCAGGCATCCACAAGGGCATGTTGGAGTATATCACTAGGCATGCACTGGTAAACAATGTCGCCAACTACCTGCGATTCTGGCAGCATACAAGGAGTGGAGGGAACATACCGATGACCCCAAGAAGCACAAATTCCTCGACCAGTGCTTCCATCGCTCTATTGGATCCTACTGCGAACGAGTGCCACAGTTGGCGCCGCATGGTGAACCTGTCCAGACTGCCGAAGATCACGACAAAGCTCCCTTGCCTCCTAGGCCATGCCATCGAGCCAAGTCCGGTGGCATCCTCGTCCTTGTCCTCGTACACGAGAGTAGCCTTTTCATTTAGATTTTGAGCCCGATCAGCGGGTAGCATTTCAACGGTTCGAACTCCTTCCGTCGCTCCCGTGCTGAGCCGCCCCTGCATTGGACAACATGCCAAGGACATCTCGTACCTATTTAAAGTTACAAGAGCCACGTTCGCTAGAGTCTTGATGATGGTCCCTCATTTAGAGTGGGTTAAGAAGCTCTTGGCACCAAGCTCCAAGATGGTCAGCGAAGAGTCGGTTCTCTATTCGGCCTTCCCATTTTGTGGAAAGGTCTACTTCACCGACCAGCAGAGGGGAAGGGCCCATAGTCATGGACGTCGAGGCTCCATTGTCGAAGCTGATGCTAACCACAAGATGTCCACCGGTGGAGTTCAATTTAATGCACTACTTCTTGTTCTAACCAACAACGTTGATGACAAGAAAGGAAGTGAGTATTAGAAGGCGGAATTCGGCACATTCCGACTGGACATGGATGCCAGGGCACCGATCCTGACGAGGGACATTGTTGGTGGTTATTGTGGAGGGTTGCTTCTGTCGTCCAAAGTTACCGTCAAACACAACGCCAACTACTTCTAGTTCTATCACGATATCATTTCGACTGGTTTCTTGTGTGTAGTGTGTCTCGTGAAAGTGGAATGACCATTTCGCTGACTAAATCTTAAGCACAGGGTTGCTTCATTGATGATCTGGCATCTTATGTGTCTTGGGATGGGTGAAAAATTGACGTGGTTAATGTTGATTAGTGGTGGCATTTGTTTTGATCATTTGCAACTGCAATAGTACCTATGAATGTTGATGTATGTTCTTAAAACAAAATTATGTTCATGCATGTGGTGTGTGGCTGTGTTGATCAAGTCTAAACTTTAATGGAGCGAGAGTTCTCTGAAAATGCTTTAGTTAATTTCTACAAGATTAGTTTATAAGTATGCTTGGGTACAATATGTTACTCTTTTATTAATTCATTGATATATACAAGATGGTGTGATGCTCTAATCATGTGTTTTTTCCATTATTTTTTGTTTCAAGAGACGAATGTGTTTTTTCAATTCATACATTTGAGCAACCCCTATGGACCAAAGAGGCCCATATGCTAGATTAACTAACAAGGTCATATTTATATTTCTATAATAAGTGAGTATCTTATGATTATGTTTCGAAGATATGAGTTATAACATGGCTCCCTTTTCCCACCCCTAATGTCGAAGACTCCAGAAACTCGTGTAGTCAAAATAAGAAAGTTGTAATTGACATCTATAAGCTACGAGGGAAATTAATAATCCATACCATCTATTAGTTTTTTTCCAAATATAGGAGTAGAGGCTGGAGATTTGTGACCTCAATCAGGTTTTAATTATTTTAATTTATGCTCATAATAAAACAAAAACGAGAGAGCACTGATGACACATGCCCCTAAATTTCTAATCTTTTAGTCTAAGTTGTTTTAGTTTGAATATATTAAAAACTTAACTAAAACAACTTAGATTTTCAAATCATGTATAGATCCATGAAAGGTTTCCCATAATTAAAATAAAGATTATAAGCCGCTATGCATGAAAAGAATAAGCAGACCTTGAGGTCGGGGTGCAGGTGATTTGTCCATCGCATACGGTATTGCTTCCCAATCCATCCTGGGAGGTTTTTTGAAATCCTCACCCATTTACGCTTTCCATGCTCAGCCGCCAATCTCTTGAGAAGAAATCTGCAAACCAGACAATACACTAATCAAGAAAATTAAATAGAACAACATACATACTGTCGGATCAAGCTGCTATTAAAACAAATTAGATTCCGCTCTTTCACGTACTCATCCTCTTGCTGGAACCACCCTCCTTTGGAAGGTGTCACCGCTCGGTTGTTCTTGGCGGAAGGCTTCTGTTGCCAAACCTCGAGGATCTCCATCGGGAAGGCAGCTGCGCCATAACCAGCGATCGGGAGGGGGCCCTCCGGAAAGGCAATCATGGAGGGAGACTTGTCGAAGCTGGAAACGAGTGATCCCATGTCATGGATTCCTGTCAAAGCGGTGCCAGCTTGCTGGAAGTGCAAAAACCATGGCTAGAGCTCGGGAAGTACCCTTCAACCCTTCCTTCCACCTCAGCCATCATGGTTGCCATGCCGCAAGCTCCTCTTTGAAAAGGATGTCCACCGACGAAGCCATGGTCTCGGATGAAGGTTGGAAGCAAGTCAGGAACTTAGAAGGGGATGGATTTTTGGAGCTACCAAGCTAGAGATAGAGGAAGAGTATGACAGAGGAAAAAAGTCAAGTCGATTTCGAGATCTAGGATGCACATAATATAGAGAAGGAGGTGTGGCTTCATTCGTTCATCTATGGCCCCACTTTCTTCATACGACACAAAACCTTCCAAGATTTAACGTTCCAATTACACACATTTCACGAATAAGCTCATCAGAAACATGAACATTGACCCCATCACTAGCCAGCAATTTCTCTGTGGCCCATGTACACCAGCGCAACCAGTTGTATCGTGAGGTCAGTTGTTGTGCAGTGGGTACCAGCTAGCTATCGGTACACCTCACTAGAGCAAGAGCATGTCTGGGTGACGAATCTTTTACAGATATCAGCAAGGCTTTGCTCGACACAAATTTCCAACTCTCTGTGTGTTGTATGCACATAAAAGACTCTTGCCAATGGGATCCCTATGGTAATGGATCTTACTATTGATCTTTGCTTCCTAACAAATCGGTCGAAAGCCCTACGATTAGAAGCAATCTGGTCATCGAATCTAGCACGAAAGTCATGCGGCTGGTAGGTTGGTTTACTTTTTGATCGTCTTCTTTTCAGTAATTGCTTCCGTTTATGACGCCAACCATACGGAATATGCTTTGTTTTGTAAACTCACTTCCACAAATGACGTGATGCAGTGGCGGAGCTTAGTGGAGGCCAGCCTAAGCCATCACAACCAAGCCCACAAGATTTGTTCAGATTAACCTAAAAAAGTGGTCTACCGAATCACTAAAATCCAGCCCATGCATGGTGTTGGTTGCCCCTGCCCATTGCCCCCCCCCCCCCCCCCAAAGATGTTGCACAAGCTCCACCACTAGCATGATGCATCATTTCTTGCGAAAAATAATTTTGATAAATTTTAATTGTGGATCATAACTAAATCCATCAATTAAATATGATGGTTTAAAACGTTTTTCTTTATATATACCACATAAACATGTCTTTAAGCTGGCCACAGAATCATGCGTATTAATGCATGGAAAAGTAACATTTTAATGTGCCCAAAAATTGTTCGCATGATAGTGCACACCTTTTTCTATTCTATGGCCACAATAGAAGTGTGTTAAGAAGCATCATTTTCCACTAGTTTTTAATTTACGAATGTGTATCTTACATATTTTGTCCAAGGTTAGTATGGTAAAAATGGTGCACCCCAGGTGTATATTGTCCATTGAATTGGGACGTGAGTACACCAACATGTGTGGTTGGAGAGCCGCATGAGAGGAGATAGGAAACAAAGGATGCACATCAATGTCCAAGCACCAAAAAAGAAAGAAATACAACTTCCCGTCTGACGCCATCATCTAGCTAGCCAAGAGGGATCAACAATGTGTAACCGCGTGTATCCTTCTTCCTCTGCCCTCCAGATTACCATTCTGCAGCTATCCCATAGAGAGCTACAGTGCACCCCACGCATGTCTAGCGAGTACATGCATATACACCAACCCCTCCATGCCTCAATGCAAACCCTAGCTCCTAGCAACAGCAGCATCGCCGCCCCACCACCTCCCGGCCCTGTTTCACACTCCCACTATACTGATAGGCTCCATATCCTCTAACCTTTGTCGTCGACTATCATTGAGCTCACCGCCGTGCACACGCACTCCCGACTGGTACGTCTCGGTCTTTATTGTCCCTCTCCCACTCAACATTCTAGCATTCCCATAGGAGGGATAGGGTAGGCATCCACAAGGCCATACCTGAGTAGATCACTTGGCACGCACTAGTAAATGATGTCACCAACTACATGTGATTCTGGGCAGCATACACGGAGTGGAGGGAACATACCGATGACCCCAAGAAGCACAACATCCTCGGCCAGCGCTTCCATCCCTCTGTTGGATCCTACTGCAAACGAGTGCCACAGTTAGCGCCGCATGGTGAACCTGTCCAGCCTGCTGAATATAACCGCAAACCTCCCTCACCTCCTAGGCCACGCCATTGAGCCAAGTCTGGTGGCGTCATCATCCTTGTCCTCGTACACGAGAGTAGCCTTTTCATTTATATTTTGAACCCGGTCAGCAGGTAGCATTTCAATAGTTCGAACTCCTTCCGTCGCTCCCATGTTGGGCGGCCCCTGCATTAGATATCACGTCAAGGGTATCTAGTGCCTATTTAAAGTGACAGGAGCCACGTTCGTCGAAGTCTCAATGATGGCCCTTCATTTACAGTGGGATAAGAAGCTCTTGGCACCAACCTCCAAGATGGTCAGCGAAGAGTCGTTGCTCTGCGCGGCCTTCCCATTTTGTGGAAAGGTCTACTTCGCCAACCGACAGAGGGAATGGCCCATGGTCATGGACGCTGAGGCTGCATTGTCGAAGCTGACACTAAACATAAGATGTTTGCCGGTGGTTTTCAAGTTCGTGCACAATTTCTAGTTTTGATCAACAACGTTGATGACAAGAAAGGAAGTGAGTATTAGATGGTGGAGTTTGGCACATTCCAACTGGACATGGACGCTAGGGCACCGATCCTAATGAGGGACATCGTTGGTGGTTACTGCGGCGGGTTGCTTCTGTCGTCCAACTACTTCTACTTCTATCACGATATCATTTCGACAGGTTTCTTGTGTGTGGTGTGTCTCATGAAAGTGGAACAACCAGGCGGGTGACTGAAGCTGAAGCTCAGGGCTGCTTCATTCATGATCTGGCATCTTATGTGCCTTGGGATGGGCGCAAAATTGATGTGGTTAATGTTGATCAAAGGTGGCATTTGTTTTGATCATTTGCAACTGCAATAGTACCTATGAATGTTGATGTATGTTCTTAAAACAAAATTATGTTCATGCATGTGGCATGTGGCATGTGTTGATCAAGTCTAAACTTTAATGGACAGAGAGTTCTCTGAAAATGCTCTAGTTAGTTTCTACAAGATTAGTTTATAAGTATGCTTGGGTACAATCTCCGTTATTAATTCGTTGATATATACAAGATGGTGTGATGCTCTAATCATGTGGTTTTCCCATTATTTTTTGTTTCTTGAGAAGAATGTGTTTTTCCGTTCATACATTTTAGCAACCCCTATAGACCAAAGAGGCCCATAAGCTAGATTAACTAAACAGGTCATATTCCCCTAAAAAAAACTAAATAGGTCATATTTATATTTGTATAATAAGCGTGTATCTTATGGCTATATTTCAAATATATGAGTTATAACATGGCCCCCTTTTGAAACTCGTGTCGTCAAAATAAGAAAGTTGTAATTGACATCTATAAACGACGAGGGAAATTAATAATCCGTACCATCTATTAGTTTTTCTCCAAATATAGGAGTAGAGGCTGGAGACTTGCGACCTCGATCAGGTTTTAATTATTTTAATTTATGCTCATAATATAACAAAAACAAGAGAGCACGGATGGCACGTGCCCCTAAAAATTCTAATCTTTTATTCTAAATTGCTTTAGTTTGAATATATTAAAAACTTAACTAAAACAACTTAGATTTTCAAATCATATATAGATCCATGCAAGGTTTCCCCTAATTAAAATAAAGATTATAAGCCACTATGCATGAAAAGAATAAGCAGACCTTGAGGTCGGAGTGCAAGTGAATTTGTCCGTCGCTTACGACATTGCTTCCGAATCCGTCCCGGGAGGTGTTTTGAAATCTCCGCCCATTTGCGTTTTCCATGCTCAGCGCCAATCTCTTGAGAAGTCTGCAGACAAGATAATACATTGATCAAGGAAATTAAACAGAACAACATACATACCGTGAGATCAAGCTGCTATTAAAACAAATTAGATTCCGTTACTCATCCTCTTGCTTCAACCACACTCCTTTGGATGGTGCCACTGCTCGGTTGTTCTTGGCGGAAGGCTTCTGTTGCCAGTGTAAAGTGACATGAACCACATTCTCTTCCATCACTTTACACAGGCACGAGAAGCCATCCGAAATGGTGCCACTGATGACAAGGACTTCTCGTGCCTGTGTAAAGTGACATGAACCACATTCGCCGGAGACTCAACGGTCGTCGTCCATTTCGGATGGGACAAGAAGCTCTTGGCACCAAGCTCTGTGAGGACCATTGGAAGATATTCAGTGAAGCCTCCTTGCTCTGCTCATCCTTTCCGTTTTGTGGCAAGGTCTACTTCGTCGAACAACAGAGGGAAGGGCTCATGGTCATGGACACCGAGGCTGCACTGCCGAAGCTGACGCTAGCCGCGAGATGGCCCGTCGGTGGTGTTCAAGTTCGCGCACACGGCTGACTTCTCAGGCATGCTTCTGGTTATAGAACCCAACAACTTCGATTACAAGAAAGGAAGTGAGGATTACACAGTGGAGTTCGGCCCATTCTGGCCGGACGCGGACAACAGGGCACTGATCCTAGAGAGGGACATCGGCGAGCGCGCAAGGTTCGGTGGCGATTACTATGATGGGTTTGTTGTGTCGTCCAAAGTTTCCTTTTAACTCAACGACATCTACTTCTAGTTCCATCACCACAGTTAATTTTGATAGGTTTCTTGTGTGTGGTGTGTCTTGGGGAACTGGAACAACTAAGCCGCTGACTGAAGCTGAAGCTCAGAGCATTTTCATTGACGATGTAGCATTTGATGTTGCTTGGAATGGGTGCAAGACGGACGTGTTAAAGTTCATCAGTTATCACGCTTGTTTTGATCATCTGCAACTGCAATAGTACCTCTGAAATGTTTGTTGTTGCAGCTCTAGACTAGCTTTGGACGGAGGTAGAAGAAGGAGCAAAACACAATTACACAAAGAACCCAGCCGCACGTACGGCTTACTATTTCTTTGTTCCAACCCGTTGGCTCAGCTCATGCGGTTACAACGATTAGGGCCTTTTATACCCAGGCACCAACGCCCATACGCCCACGACGCTGCTCCCACGAACGATCCGCTTGGCCCGTCAACGCACTTGACGCGCCCATACGCGCACGACGCTGACTCCCCGCAACGGAACGCCTAGATTCTCCACAGCTATCGCCAACAGCCGCCTTGGCTCACGCACCACCAACGTTACATACGCACACACGCACGCGACACCAACCGGAACACGGACGCGGCACGCACCGGCGTCCCATCCAAACCTAAACACACACACGCCACGCTACTGCGTCTCGCACGTCCCGCCCATCCCGCGCGTCACCGACGCGCCCGACGAGCCCGACGGCATTGGTGCGTTCCGTCCGTCCCACGCGCATTCATCGCGCCCGACGAGTCCGACCACACACGCCGTGGCTTATTCCAACACACACACCCTAAGCCACGACCTAGAGGAGTTCGTCGTCGTCGACGTTGGCGCCGGCCAAGAGAGCCTGCTCCGCCGCCGGTCCTTTCCGTAGCTGCGGGCACTCGCGCCGGAAGTGCCCGTGCTCCCCGCACTTGTAGCAGCGCCTGCGCCTGTTGCCGCCGCTCCTCGACGCCACGCTGCGCCCGTCGTTGTCGTCCCGAGCACCGCCGTGTCGACGCTCCCGTGCTGCCCACTGCGCCGCCGTCATGAGCAACTGCTCACCCCCGCGCTCGCCGCCGTCTTGTCCACGGCGCCGAACCCGCTCGTCGAACGCACGCAGCCGCCCGAGCGCTTCGTCGAACGCCATCGCCGTCACGTCGTGGAACTGCTCGATGCCGGCGACAACGGGGAAGAGGCGATCCGGCACAGTATCCAGCAACTTCTTGACAAGTGTTGCGTCGCCTAGCGTCTCTCCGGGGTTGGCATACCTCGCCGCCATCGCCGCGAGCCTCCGCCGTACATGTCGAGCTCCTCGCCATCCGCCATCTTCATCCGGTCGAATTCGCCGCGCAACGTCCCCAGCCTCGCCGCGCGGACCCGATCGGCGCCGACGAACCTCACCTTCAGGGAGTCCCATACCTCCCTGGCGGTGAGCTTCGTCGACACCTGCAGCAACACATCCTCCGGCAACGCCCCGAGAAGCAACGCGCGCGCCATCTTGTCCTTCCGCGCGTTCACCGCCGTGTCGCCCGCGCCACCGCCTCCCATATGGTGTGGACGTCGAGGATCGCCTGCGCCTTGATGGCCCAGACCGTGTAGTTGTCCGCGGTCAGCATCGGCATCGCCATCGTCGCCGATCCGGCCGCACCATCGCCGTGTGGGACGAGCGCCATGGTCGCCGGTGATCGCCCGAACCAAAGCTCTGTATATCAATTGTTGTTGCAGCTCTATACTAGCTTTGGACGGAGGTAGAAGAAGAAGGAGCAAAACACAATTACACAAAGAACCCAGCCGCACGTACGGCTTACTATTTCTTTGTTCCAACCCGTTGGCTCAGCTCATGCGGTTACAACGATTAGGGCCTTTTATACCCAGGCTAATAACCAACGCCCATACGCCCACGACGCTGCTCCCACGAACGATCTGTTTGGCCCGTCAGCGCACTTGACGCGCCCATACGCGCACGACGCTGACTCCCCGCAACGGAACGCCCAGGATCTCCACAGCTATCGCCAACAGCCGCCTTGGCTCACGCACCACCAACGTTACATACGCACACATGCACGCGACACCAACCGGAACACGGACGCGGCACGCACCGGCGTCCCATCCAAACCTAAACACACACACGCCACACTACTGCGTCTCGCACGTCCCGCCCATCCCGCGCGTCACTGGCGAGCCCGACGAGCCCGACGGCACCAGTGCGTCCCGTCCGTCCCACGCGCATTCGTCGCGCCCGAAGAGCCCGACCACACACGTCGTGGCTTATTCCAACACACACATCCTAAGCCACGGCCTAGAGGAGTTCGTCATCGTCGATGTTGGCGCCGACCAAGAGAGCCTGCTCCGCCGCCGGTCCTTTCCGTAGCTGCGGGCGCTCGCGCCGGAAGTGCCCGTGCTCCCCGCACTTGTAGCAGCGCATGCGGTGCCGCCGCTCCCCGACGCCACGCTGCGCCCGTCGTCGTCGTCCCGAGCACCGCCGTGTCGACGCTCCTGTGCTGCCCACTGCGCCGCCGTCATGAGCAGCTGCTCACCCCCGCGCTCGCCGCCGTCTTGTCCACGGCGCCGAACCCGCTCATCAAACGCATGCAGCCACCCGAGCGCTTCGTCGAACGCCATCGCCGTCACGTCGTGGAACTGCTCGATGCCGGCGACAACGGGGAAGAGTCGATCCGGCACCGTATCCAGCAGCTTCTTGACAAGTGCTGTGTCGCCCAGCGTCTCTCCGAGGTTGGCATACCTCGCCGCCATCGCCGCGAGCCTCCGCCGTACATGTCGAGCTCCTCGCCATCCGCCATCTTCATCCGGTCGAATTCGCCGCGCAGCGTCCCCAGCCTCGCCGCGCGGACCGATCGGCGCCGACGAACCTCACCTTCAGGGAGTCCCATACCTCCCTGGCGGTGAGCTTCGTCGACACCTGCAGCAGCACATCCTCCGGCAACGCCCCGAGAAGCAACGCGCGCGCCATCTTGTCCTTCCGCGCGTTCACCGCCGCATCGCCCGGCGCCACCGCCTCCCATACGGTGTGGACGTCGAGGATCGCCTGCGCCTTGATGGCCAAGACCGTGTAGTTGTCCGCAGTCAGCATCGGCATCGCCATCGTCGCCGATCCGCCCGCGCCATCGCCGTGTGGGACGAGCGCCATGATCGCTGGTGATCGCCCGAACCGAAGCTCTGTATACCAATTGTTGTTGCAGCTCTAGACTAGCTTTGGAAGGAGGTAGAAGAAGAAGGAGCAAAACACAATTACACAAAGAACCCAGCCGCACGTACGGCTTACTATTTCTTTGTTCCAACCCGTTGGCTCAGCTCATGCGGTTACAACGATTAGGGCCTTTTATACCCAGGCTAATAACCAACGCCCATACGCCCACGATGTTGCTCCCACGAACGATCCGCTTGGCCCGTCAGCGCACTTGACGCGCCCATACGCGCACGACGCTGACTCCCTGCAACGGAACGCCCAGGTTCTCCACAGCTATTGCCAACAGCCGCCTTGGCTCACGCACCACCAATGTTACATACGCACACACGCACGCGACACCAACCGGAACACGGACGCGGCACGCACCGGCGTCCCATCCAAACCTAAACACACACACGCCACGCTACTGCGTCCCGCCCATCCCGCGCGTCACCGACGCGCCCAACGAGCTCGACGAGTCCGACAGCACCAGTGTGTCCTGCCCGTCCCGCGCGCATCCGTCTCGCCCGACGGCGAGCCCGATCACACACGCCGTGGCTTATTCCAACAATGTTGATGTGTCTTCTTAAAAGAAATTATATGTTCATGCATGTGTTGTGTGGCATGTGTTGATCAAGCCTAAATATTAATGGCCCGAGAATTCTCTGAAAATACTCTAGTTAATTTTGACAAGATCATTCTATAAGTATGATTGGATATAAATATGTTACTCTATTATTAAGTCGTTGGTATATACAAGATGGCGTGATGCTCTAATCACGTGTTTTCCCATTCTTTTTCGTTTCTTGAGAAGAATGTGTTTGTCCCATTCATACATTTTAGCAATTCCTATGGACCAAAGATGTCCAATAAGCTAGATTAATTAACCAGGTCATATTTATATTTGGATAATAAGTGAGTATATTATAGCTTGATTTCAGAGATACTAGATATATCTCATAGAAGTGTATGTGCACTTGACACTCACGCTTGCATTTCATGTGAATTTCTCAAATATATCAAACATTAGAGGATATAAAATCATCTACGAAACATAAGTCCTACTTTGGAAGATAGGAATTTCTCAGACATTAATATATTACTATGTTGTTAGTTTTGAAGTCATTGTTCTAAGTGGGTTGTTTAAAGTTCATTATAATAGCTCATATGGTACAATTTGCTATTGTGTGTTTTCATGTGCTATGTTCATTGGTGATTACTATGGCGGGTTGGTCATGTCGTCCAAAGGTACCGTCAAATCCAACGCCATCTACTTCCGGTTCCAGCGCGACTGTTTAGACAGGCTTTTTGTGGGTGGTGTGTCTGGTGGAAGTGGAACTACTAGGCCGCTGAACAAAGCTAAAGCTCAAGAGGCTTCATTGACGATCTGGAATCTTATACGGCTTGGAATGGGCGCAAGATGGACGTGCTGCAAGCTGATCAGTGATCACGTTTTTTGGTTATTTGCATATGCAATAGTACCTCTGAAATGTTGATCTATCTTCTTAAATCCAATTATATGTCCATACATGTGTTGTGTGGCATGTCTTGATCAAGCCTTAATGGCCCGAGAGTGGCTGAAACTGCCCTAGTTCATTTTGACAAGATGGGTCTTATGTATGATTGGGCACAATATGTTAGGCTGGTCATAGTGGGGAGTAACATATGCTACTAGTCTAAGTTACTACCTCTATAATGGATAGTAACATATGTGTAGTGTCATGCATCACCTTATTTATTACTTTGTAGACTCATTTTGCATTGGGAACCGCTATGTGATGGTAACATATTAGGCTGGTCACAATGGGCAAGAACATAAGCTAGTAACTTACACACTTCCCTAGACTATATTACTACCTCCATAGTGGGTAGGAACATCTATGTAGTGTCATGCAACGATGTATTTATTAGGTTATAGACTCATTGTTTCTTGGAGTGTGTGATGTTCCGGTAACTTAGCTAGTTACCACAAGCACCTCTCTCTTTATTAAATATGTGCCACATAAGTAAAGTTGTATTGGAGTGTGTGATGTTACTCCTAAGTTCCTCCCCATTGTGACCAGCCTTATGTTACTCTATTTGCCTTTCTCTTCATTAATTATCTGACACATCATCTTTTTTGCTTATGTGGCATGTATGTTACTATCTATGTTACTCCCACTATGACCAGCCTTATTTTATTGTTACGTTTTTACCTCACTTGATATATATGAGATTCCGTGCCGCTCTAATAATGTGTTTTTCCATTCTTCTTTTAGAAGAATGTGTGTTTCCCATTCATATATATTAGCAATCCGCTCTAATCATATGTTTTTCCCACATGGACGCCACATGTCCACCCGAGTACACCGTGCACCCTACATTTGCTAAGATGCTTCGGCGGGCTCTCGTCAAAGAGTT
Organism: Triticum timopheevii; assembly: GCA_963921465.1. Classification (NCBI taxonomy): domain Eukaryota; kingdom Viridiplantae; phylum Streptophyta; class Magnoliopsida; order Poales; family Poaceae; genus Triticum; species Triticum timopheevii. Next base: position 381,906,138 of record OY997262.1, on the reverse strand, counting down.
AGTTGTGTGCTCATGTTCGCGACTTAGCGCACCATCTACAAAAGAATCCCAATGATCCCTCTTTGACGAGATTTTTCATAAGGGTCTTGACAAAGCCTTTGTCTAGTGACCAAAGCGCGATACGTGGTGCCTTTGCCGAGTTTTGTACTCGGCATAGTTCTTTTGCCGAGTACAGAACTCGGCAAAGCTTCCGTCGTCATTTAAAAAAATCAATCAATTATCCTTGCAAAGAAAACAAATATATAACAATTATATCACTGCCAAATCACATACAATTTCTCAAGCTCAGAAAAGCATCATATATGGTCACACAAGCATCATAACAAGTCACTAAACCCCAATGTGACGAATAAATGTTACATACAATTAGATGATATAAGAAAACACCACAGTTAGGATGAACTGTACAAAGATTATGAAGTTCTTCACCACACTCAACCTGATCTGACCTGCTTCCTTGTCTACTTCATGATTCCTCTTCTCTCTGAGCACATACTTGGAGTAGTTAGCCTGTGCCTCCTCCCTAGTATTAAACCTTTCGTAGCAACAATCTTTGTAACCAATCAATTGTTAAGTTTTTAAGTCGTTCAAATATACTGGATGGTGTGATGCTCTACTCATCTATTCTTTTTTTTAGAAGAATATGTTTTTCTCATTCATACATTTTAGCAATCCCTACGGACCAAAGAGGCCCAATGAGCTAAATTAACTAACCAGGCCATATTTATATTTAGATAATAAGCGAGTAACTTATAGCTCGATTTGAAAGATATGAGTTATCAAAGAAGTCCATGTGCACTTAACACTCATACTTCCATTCACTATTGGAAAAATGGGCTTTCTCGAGTCTCCAGACCTTTACAAAGGGCCAAATCATGATATTTCGGCAACAGCCTGGCCAGCACTACAACAAAGGATACTACCTAACTGATGTTATCTATCCTCAATTGACTACCTTTGTCAAGACAATCCCCAACCTTGTCAAGACAATCCCCAACCTGATAGAAGAGAAGAGGCAGAGATTTTCCTAGGCACAAGAGAGTGCTAGAAAGGATGTGGAGCGTGCTTTCGGTGTTCTTCATTTTTGATGGGGCATCATTCGGTATCCTGCTAGAACTTGGAGCGCCCAAAAGTTCTGGGAGGTGATGACTGCTTGCGTGCTCATGCACAACATGATTATAGAGGATGAGCGTGAGGATGAAATCTACATTCAGGGGTTTCAATTTTAAGGTGAAAATGTTGTTCCTGAGCATGGAGGAGCGGGAACGTTCGCACGGTTCGCCGAACTTCATCATCAAATGCGTGATTGGGAAAGTCACATTCAACTACAAGATGATTTAGTTGACCATATATGGACTCACCTTGACAACCAATAGATGTATCGGCTATTTTTTCTTTCAAATGTATTTGTGACAATTGAAAATTTATTTGGTTTGTAAACTATGGAATTTTATTTGGTTATCAAACTATGAGATGTTTGTATTTCTTTGAATTATATAACTTTGGGCAAAAAAACTCAAAAGAGAAGAAAAAAATTGCCGCTTACATGATGCGCGACCAAAATTTGTCCGCTCGTTGGGCGTACCGCCAACCCAAACGCGGATTGGGACACGTCGATCCAAACGGACAAAACGAGTGTCCATTGGTCGGCGCGATGGAGTTGCTATGAGAGACCCTCTGCTTTTTATTTCTTTTTTCTTTTTCTTTTTTGAAACTGAGAGACCCTCTACTGCAAGCAAAACAACATTTTAGAGCATATGGGCCTGGTTCACGTAGGCTAGATGGCCCATTTTCGGATGATTACGGAAACCGGTGTGGCCTGGAGGCGGTGCGGAACGGATCGAACTCACGGGTTGGGTCGAACCCACACTTGTCATGAACAGGAGCACTCTTCCCGTTCCCACACGCCGCCCTCCGTTCCCCGATTGGTTCGCCGCCGCCGGCGCCGTCAACCTCCTCGATTCCGGCCGCCTCTCTCGGCACCCTCGAGCCGCGCATGGACATCAACTCCGAACCGCCCGCCGAGAGCAAGCCCACCCAGATGGACCTCGAGGACCAGGCAAGCCGCCGCCGCCGCCGCCGCCCAACCTTTTCTCTGGGGGAATTCCCCCCTCCCTTTTTTCAGGGTTTTGTTTCTGATTGTCTCTGGGCGTGCGCAGGCGGACGCCGAGGGGAAGGGGAAGGACGAGGAGCTCGCGGACTCCATCGGGAGCCTATCCATTGCCCCTGGCCGCACCAACTTCAAGAAGAAGCCGGTGATCGTCCTCGTCATCGGCATGGCCGGTGCGCTCGATTTCGTTCCCCACTATTCAGTTACAGTACTACAATTACAGTAGTACGGATGGCCCAGCGAGCCTGTGACATGTTACCTTCTGCTGAGAGATTTTGGGATTGGAAGCTTACTGTTCTGCTCTAACAATGCAGGGACGGGGAAGACCACCTTCATGCACCGTCTGGTGTGCCATATGCAGGCATCGACAAACATGAGGGGTTACGTGCTCAACCTTGACCCGGCAGTGATGACGCTGCCATTCGGGGCCAACATTGACATCCGCGATACTGTTCGTTACAAGGAGGTGATGAAAGAGTATGGGCTCGGTCCCAATGGTGGCATTCTTACCTCACTCAACCTCTTCTCAACCAAGTTTGATGAGGTACCCATCCTACATGTATATCGTACGTCTAGAATGGTAATGTGCATTATTGAAATCCTCTGTTAGGCTATAAAATGGAAGATGACTGAACTGTTTCATGCGTTCTTTTTGGTAATTGATTCATGTCAATTTCTACCATTCAATGTAAACTGTTGCATGAATTGTGCTTAATTATAGCTTAGTGCTGAGCTCATAGAAAATTATTTGATTGCGCGTTGAATAATTCCAACTTCTTTCTGCAAAATTCTTGTACCATTCAGCTAATGTATGTCCAATATCCATCCTTGCAGGTTATATCTGTCATTGAAAGCCGAGCAGACCAGCTGGATTATGTGCTGGTGGATACCCCAGGGCAGATTGAAATCTTCACTTGGTCGGCTTCAGGAGCTATCATAACTGAAGCTTTTGCATCAACATTTCCAACGGTTGTTGCATATGTGGTTGACACCCCAAGGTCAACAAACCCTGTAACCTTTATGAGCAACATGATGTATGCGTGCAGTATCCTCTACAAGACCCGTCTGCCTCTGGTGCTGACATTCAACAAGGTTGATGTAGCCAAGCACGAGTTTGCTCTTGAGGTAGGTACACCCTTGTGATCATTTCAGTTTGACTGTCCTTGATTGTGTACACTGATATTGCATTTAGCTGCTACCGTGTATATTCCATATTGTGTTGTATACAGTGTGTACTGGTCCTCCTTTGGGTATCCTTTTGCCGATATGTCACATTTGAGCTTGCCATGCTGACGTTTATCGAACAATCTGTATTTGAAAAGTGAAATACTTATAAAAGCAGGGTTTTCATCTGTGACATGTGCCCATGATGTTTTCTTCTTCAAAGTTTTTGTAACTTGGCCTTCAATTTTTTGCTGGACCAGTGGATGCAAGACTTTGAAGCATTTCAGGCAGCTTTGGATTCCGATTCATCATACTCCTCTTCATTTAGCCGGTGTCTCTCCCTTGTGTTGGATGAATTCTACAAGAACCTACGCTCTGTTGGAGTATCGGCGGTATCTGGCACTGGAGTTGATGCATTTTTTGAAGCTATAGAAGCAAGTGCCAAAGAATACATGGAGACTTATAGGTTTGTCCTTTATGATATATAGTATTGATGCCAAAAAACTTATTAGTTACTCTTATCTAACAATCTTTATCAGGTCTGATCTTGACAAGAGGATTGCTGAGAAGGAGAGACTAGAGGCTGAGCGCAGGAACGAGAACATGGAAAGACTGAGAAGAGATATGGAGAAGTCCAAAGGACAAACGGTGGTGCTCAGCACTGGTTTGAGGGACAGAATTCCCTCTTCAGAAATGATGGGCGACGTTGACGAGGAGGAAGAAGAGGAGGCGGTGGAGGATTTCAGATTTTGCGACATTGATGACGACGATGATGAAGAGGAAGACGAAGGAGAAGATGATGAAGTGACTCATTTTGGCCTTTAAGGTACTCCCTCCGTTTTTATTTAGTCTGCATATTAGATTTGACTGAAGTCAAACTTTGCAAAGTTTGACCAAGTTTAAAGAAAATAATATAAACATCTACCATAACAAATTTATATGATGTAAAAGTACATTCAATAATGAATCTAATGGTATTGATTTGTTATTGTATATGTTAATATTTTTGTCTTTAAACTTTGTCAAAGTTTATAAAGCTTAACTTTGACCAAAGCTAATACGCGGAGTAAATAAAAACAGAGGGAGTATTTAAACATTTATAGCACTTATCTTTTTATAATGTGCTTTAAAGATGTTGTCATTAGTCGAATATCTATCACCGCCAACCTTGCATTGATTATGCCTGCACTGTGACATAACCATGAATTAATGGGGTTCGGGTGGTTTTTCTCAAAGGATATGCAAAGGCTATCTAATCAACATACGGATTCACACTTGGCGTGTAGTTTCATTTTGCAAATCTGAAATCTCAGCGAGGGTGACGTTATAGTGCCGGCTTGAGATGACTTTTACAGTTGTTGTTGATAGGATGAGTGGATGACTGTTGATTTTCCTGTGAATGGAAAGAAGATTCTATCACTCCATTCTGATGCCATTAAGCTGTCTTGGCTCTTTGACAGGTTGATGGAATCGAGCAGAAGAGGGCGCTTGCTCATGGAGGACCCTGTCAGGAGTGGCGCTTCTGCTTCCAGGTTCTTACGGTGGAATGTAAACGAAGTGCTGTTCGATATCACTCTGTAGGTCGCTGACCGACTGACGCTAGCAGTAGCCTGTAAATCAACTTGCACCACGTCGAACCCGCTGGAATGAATCAATCCCATTCCCATCCCGTCGATGAGCTTAATTGTTTTCGCGTACTAGGTATATGAATTGTCTCCTTGACCTGTCATGCAAACAAAACAATCAGCCGCTCTGCCATCACTGTCGGTGTCACTGGTATGGTAGGGGATTTTGTTTGCAAGGTCCGTGCGTGCAGCCTGTGATATAAATGCCCTCCCCTGATCTGCCATGGCCTCAGCCGTGCGCCGCCCGGCGCGACGTGACGCCATTGATTCCCAGGGAGAAAGAAGGCACGCGCTCCACCTAAAAACTGCTGTTTTTTGCTCGGTCTGAATGCCCCGCCCGTGTGTGTGAGCAAGAACAGCTGCCTGGCACGCACCACGCATGCCAAAGTCAAACTGTGTCTGTCGTCCTCGTGCTCCTCCAGGCAGGCGTCCTCGACCGGTCGTGGAGTTCGCCGCCGCGAGCGCATTTATCGCCGGACAAGGAAGGAAGAAGAAGAGTGGGAGGAGGAGAAGATGGACGTTCCATTCCATCAGTAATGGGAATGGGATAGAATAGATAGACCATCGCGTACGTTCGTTATGACCAACGGACTGGTTCTAACCGTGCTCCTGCTGCCGTCATTGCTAACAAACAAACAGCCTCCAGAGCTAGCTATAGGACACACACCATCCTCATCCACAACACGTACTGGAAGGCACCATGCTCGGGGTCCTTATTACTTCTCCCATGAACTCAATCTCCATTTTGCAGCAAGAAATTCAAATGTCCATTGTAGACACACGGAAGTTCATTTAGGAAAGTCGACACCGAAAGAGCTTTCTGAGTGGTTGGAGAGCTGGATGGGATGTGAATTCTCGACTTCTCGTACACGCATCCTGCAGGATTCACGCTGTTTCATAATCACTCATGTCAAATTCTCACCAAATTCACGTGAAATTCCTGCGAATCCTAGATATATGCATGCCCTTGAAATGCACCGAAAGTTGGCAGCCGCCGCTCGCCACGTACTCGGCTCATTCGATGGCGCACAACATCAGGTGCAGCCCAGTTGCCACCTCCCCCACGCTCCACGGCTATATAAACACCGCCTCCGATCCTAGCCACTGCACTACTACAGTCCAAGCCGCACCGCTCGCCCGCATCCTCTCTCCCGTCCGCCACCGCATTAATTCGCTCCCACCGCTTCCCAACAAACCCGCCGCCCGCCCTTGACCGCTGCAGCCATGGCGCTCGCGGCGGCACCACGCCCGCGGCCGGCGCCGGCCGTGCTGGTCGCGGCGGTGCTGCTCTCGCTTTCGCTGTCGATGACGCTGGCGACGGCGCAGCATGTGGCGGTGCCTCCTTCGGCTCCCCCGAAGGCGGCGGCGGCGGCGCCTGGGCCGGCCGCGGGGTTGAGCGCGGCGTGCCTCAACTCGCTGGTCAACATGTCGGACTGCCTGCCGTACGTGCAGGCCGGGAGCAAGGCGCGGGCGCCGGACAAGCCGTGCTGCCCGGAGCTGGCCGGCATGGTGGGCTCCAACCCCGTCTGCCTCTGCGAGCTCCTCTCCGGGGCCGCCGACTCCCTGGGCATCGCCGTCGACTACGCGCGCGCGCTCGCGCTCCCCGGCGTCTGCCGCGTCGCCACCCCGCCCATCACCACCTGCGCAGGTAATAAACTCAACTCAACTCGAGCCCTTCTGCTGCAGGTTGCCGCTGGATTTGCTGCTCTATGGGTCTCTCTTGAGGTGGATTTGATTTGTATGGATATTATTCTTGCAGCAATGGGATACAATGTTCGTCTGGGCCCATCTCCGGCGCCCGCGCCGGGATCTCCCTCGCCCATGTCGCCCGGCGGCAGCCCACAGTACCCTGCTGGTAAGCGCCGCCGCATGCAGTAGTAGAATTTCAGTTGCTGGTGTAGTTTAATAATTCTTTCTGACTGCCCAAGAGTCAAAGACCAAGAGCAAGGATTAATACAAGAAATTGATGTAAATAAAAAAGAAGCGAAAAACAGAAGTAATGCTAAAACATTCAGTGCTTAGTGGCCATATGTATGCTCGTAGGTACAGAGTACAGACACAGAGTCATACACACAGTTTCAGTTCACGTGCTTGTCATCACGTAGGAGTACTAGCTAGTGCCGTGGAGCCGAGTACTGTAGTGGTATAGTAGTTGTACAACTAATATATGCCATCTGCATCGCAGGTCCTTCGCCGTTCGCCTCGCCGCCGGAGTCGCCCAAGCCCAGCCACGCGGCGCGCCGCATCCACGCCGCCGGCGTCCTCGTCGCCCTCGCCGCCTCCTTCGCCGTCGGGATGGCGCTCTTCTAGGAGGGCAAGGCCAGCGAGCGAGACTGTTAACCGTTCGATAAAAATCTGTCGCGTGAATGTTAGTCATGGACATGCCTTCTCCGTCTCTAGTCTGTGCGCTAGTACTCCAGCATGATGATTCTAGGTAGATAAGATAATACAGTACCAGTTATTTCCCGCCAATATGTTACTGTGGTGCTAATCAATTGATCTGTCGCTCACTGATAAACTCGTTCGTGACGTGAAGTGTTGCAACTCTCAATGTCGTGTGCGCATGCGCCCTCATAGCTTCCTCGTGACGCCCGAACAGACATCCGTCAGTCGCATCAACTAAGCGTGCTCCCGTTCGGTTGCCATGCTCCATTACAACACGAAATTCCTTCCAATTTCCTACTAACACACTTGTAGTATGAGTGTGTTCATATCGCAAAGTCAGGCACGGCAGCAACCGCAAGGCAGCTACACTAGTAGTCATTATTGAAATATCCAAAAAGACTTATATTCAGGAAAGGAGGGAGTTCGTAGTAGGAATTTCCGCGTTTCGGGGCGATGAAGCATTGAATTGGGAGGTGGTCGGTTGCGAGGATTGGAGTGCTCGATACTTTCTGCGAGCATTTGCAATGAATGAAAGGCATCACCAGCCAGCAATCCCTCTCGTGATCGAGACGAGAGGCATTCAATTCCCTCATCTGCAGCAGTTCCGTGCAAACCGCCTCTTCTTCTTCAGCATCACCACACCACGGGCAAGCGTCCAACGACATTCTTTCTGTGCACATGACATGAATGATTCAGTTCGTTGTAATGGTAGCACAGTAGTACGAAAAATGTGCACAAAAGCAAAGGGTTTGGAAATGTTCGTCAAATTCAGGGAACGCTTGTCGGTGCTACATATATATACTACCAGTATAGCACAAGAGTGAGAAAAGAGATTACAGCCCTACAGTCTACAGACAAAAATGGCACCACAAGCTCATGAAATCTGCCATGGACCAACTCTAACAACGAACTCATCTCTGCCTGCCTAGCACAAATCACGAGCACTAATCAACAGGGTCTGTCCTCTGATACTATCTAGCCAGGCTTACCGTTCATCAATCAATAAATAAACACTGGTAGCCAGGAACCAACTTGCCATCAGGGAGTAACAAGAAACCGGCACCATCTGGACGACCAAACCTCATGGGACACCAGCTCGGTTCGACCCGCCATTGCTGCTCCTACATGAACCCCAACTCCAGCAACAAGCGGCGTTCCAAGGATCCCAGCCCTAACACACGTTGCAGCTCCTTCTACAGTGCCCAGGCAGCGCCGAGGTCCCCACCATGTACGCCGGGTTCTTTGTGCACTCTCCAAGCGCCGCCCACTGCGAGCAGCTGTTGCTGTTGTCCGTGCAGTTGCCTGGTGTGTGATAGACCTTGTCGAACGAGGCCACGCGGATCCATTTCGTGGCCGACCACTTCTCCCCCTTGATGACCTCGCATCCGCCATGGAGGCTCGACGGGTCTGTCTCCGCGTCTGGGCGAAGGTTGAAGAACAGAAGGGCATCCCCTTTTCGTGGTTTCACTAAGGAAGATGGATACAGGTGCATGTCAGTCAAGAAATGTTTCGGGTGTCTAATTAATAACTCGTGAATTAGGACCGCCAGTAAGGAAAAGAGCACGAAAATTATACCTGCAATTCCTTTCTGTGCACATTCTGACAAATCTTTATGGTGTGATCCTTTACGTGCCTGTTTGACAAATGAATAGGCATACCTAGGAATAAGTACAGGAGTCATCGCAAAAATAAAAGTACAAAAGAACACTACGGTGCTAATGGCTACTCCCTCCGTTCCAAAATAGATGACTCAACTTTGTATTAACTTTAGTACAAAGTTGGGTCATCTATTTTGAAACGGAGGGAGTACTTGTGACTGGCTCAGACGACAAATCAGCAATCTGACACACTTTCTATCTTATTGAGCACCACCTCTGTGAAGAAAGAAAATTTACCTTGGCTAAGGGAAAAACTGTTTCCCCTCCTTCTGCAACGTCTGTCAAGTACAGAAGTACAGTAGCTACACGATGTCCACCACGGATAGTGTTAACACTGTCGGTGAAGAAATCATAGTGCGGTTCATACTTCTCTCCGCGCTTATACCTTAGAACTTGCATATCTTCACCGTTCTCTGGTCATTTTATAACACTTATAAGCAAAACTAAAGCAGTAAGACTCTCAGACCCTTGGAAGTTCAACTTTCTACCATACACATAAAATTGGAAGATATAAACAGAACTACAGCAAGCAAACAACCCTGAAAAATCCTCTTTATCAAGCCCCGGATTTTTATGACATGACATTCAAAGTCCAAACTAATGCTAATGCTCAACAGCAAAAAGAAGAGGAAAGTTTAAGCTTCCAAATTAGACCATATAAAGGTCGTTTCACGGTGCTGTAGTGCATTGGGTTTGAGTGTTTGACACCACAACAGATACATGATATGTCGAAGTAACAACACGTAGCTGTTCTACAGGTTCTCAAGTCAAATGTGGACATGGTCAAAGAGGATAAAACACCATGGCTCCTAACCCTTTGCATTGAGAACTTGTGCAGAGCACAAAATACAATTAGGAAAACAATGGAAATGGTGAACATAGTGTGTGACATGTTATTGTAGTTTGAGCATAGAATTTGGCCAGCTAGTAGAATGTACCACCGTAGGGTAACTAGGACAGACAGTATGATGTTTTAGCTCTTTTTCTACACCTTGAGCTACTAGATGCACTTGTGTCTCCGTGTGAAACGGCTTTGTACTTCATACTCTTTGCTTAACTTTTTTAGGGAACTCCTTTCCTAACTTGATGGAAAGGCAAAAGTTCTACCTCTTTCGGATTTATTTTTTATGTTTCGATGAAGATCTGTCCACAGTTTGGTTAGGTCCGTTGGACTGGATTCTAACCGGCTAACAAAGGTGTTCCCCTATCAAACTCAAATACAATTCACAAATGAAACATATTTTTATTCTCTACAACTGCAATAATAAGCACCCCCGAAATGCGAATAGAAAAGTGCAATGTTATTGTCTCACAACCTTTTGGAAGAAATGTCCATGCGGCAATTTTATCCTCTATACCAGCAACAATTGGATCCTACAAGTTTGGACATGATTGATCATTTAGATGAAAAAAAAATGTAAGCAACAAAAATACCTGTACTGTACTGTACTACTGTACCCCAGCTATGGCTAGTCACTAAATAAAGAAGATATTGTTGCCTTGAGAAATAAAAGAACATGAAGAGTACATATATAGAGAGTGCCCTATAAGAGAGTACATATGACATATGAGTAATTGCTACGGAACATGAAAATTGTACTGCATAAGATGCTGAGCTCAAATGTCAGATGAAACATGCAAGAGAGATGATCAATCCATGGAATTTTCTTTTCTAAAATAATGCCTATGAGCTGAAAAGCAAATGGCCAACCTGGCCCTTGCTGATGAAGGTGCCGGAGCTTGTGCGGACCTCGCTGAGCTTGCTCTTGCCCGACGTGTCATCGGCGACCGCCGACCTCTTGAGCTCCGCCCTGGCCTAAACAAGCAGGAGAAGCCCAGAATCAGACACACACCCACAGCAAGAGCTCTGGGTTTCAATGGGGACTGGGAGCAGCGGGAGAAGCACTGACGAGGGAGACGAGGTGGTTGGCCTCGTCGTCGGTGAGGAAGTGCGGGTAGAGGAAGGCCCTGCGGACGCCATGAAGCACGTATCAGCCGTCTGGTTCGACGACCCCGCCCAAATCGAGATCGGAGGCGAGATGAAGCAAGGTGAGCGCAGGGGCGGTGGAAAAAAAAAATCAGCTAACCTGGGATACCAGGAGATCTGTCTGGAGTGGTGCGGGTAGACGACGGGGGCCGGGTACACGGAGCTTCCCCTGCCGCCGCCGCCCCCGGCAGCGCCGCGGCGGCTGACTAGGAGGAGGATGACGGAGAGGAGGGACAGAGCGGCGCCGGGAAGGGGAGGCCGCGCCATCGCGATTAAGCCGACGCTCTCCCTCGCTGTCTAGCCGGCGCGGGCGACCAATGGAGGCGGGGAGGCGGAGAAGAGGCCGCGGAGCGTGGCGGAGATGCGGCGACGGCGGCGAGGTGGAGCCTGGGAGTGGTCGCCAGTCGCCACGCTTCAGGGGAATGGAGGGAGTGGGGCTGTGCTGCGGGACGGGAGAGATCTGCGCCGCCCACGTGGCAGGATCCGTCGATCCAACGGCCATCACGCAGCGAAGAAACGTGCGCGCACACCGGGCGAAATCACGAAGGGCACCGACCGCCAAACGTGCCGCCTGGCAGACAGAGATGTCGTGTTCCACCGGCCCCGTGGAGTTTTTATTTAGTGTTAAAAGTCTGCATCAATTTTTTTTTTGCGAGAAAATTTTCGATCTATTCATCTTCAATCATGGCAGTACAACGAATATCAGAAATAATAAAAATTATATCCAGATCCATAGACCACCTAGCGACGACTACCAGCACTGAAGCGAGCCGAAGGCGCGCCACCGTCATCGCCCCTCCATCGCCGGAGTCAGGCACAACTTGTTGTAGTAGACAGTTGGGAAGTCGTCGTGCTAAGCCCCCGTAGGACCAGCGCACCAGAACAGCAACCGCCGCAGATGAAGAATAATGTAGATCAGAAAGATCCAATCCGAAGACACGCAAACGTAGACGAACAACGACGAGATCCGAGCAAATCCACCAAAGATAGATCCGCCGGAGACACACCTCCACACGCCCACCAACGGTGCTAGACGCGCCGCCGGAACGAGGACTAGGCGGGGAGACCTTTATTCCATCTTCAGGGAGCCGCCGCCGTCTTGTCTTCCTGAGCAGAACACAAATAGCTTTGAGTTGAACATCGACTTTCGAACTAGAAAAAACCTTTTCTGATCTTTGAAATCAGCGCCTCAGCCATGCCCGGTCGTTTGATGAAATAATTGTGCTTGAGAGACGGGGTCGACGACGTGGTGAGAGCACCGGACACCATCGTCATGGCCATAACCGTCGATTTAGAAGTAAAGGACCTGATGCCTATCCAGACTCTGTATTTAAAGCCATCTGATTCAACATCGTATGACATGATATTTTTCACAAGAACGTGTCGAGTTTAGGACTTGAATCCGGGTGGGTTGGTTCCATCACATATCACAAGGAAGCTAACCATCTAAATTAGGGTTAGCTTACATATTCCTATACTACTTGTAGACCTGACTTTTCAGGTTAAAACGCCCCTTTGATTTGTGAAGTCTTGTGTTTTGTTGACTGAATTTAAATCGCAAGCAGCTTTTATGGCATAGGTAGTGATGCGATGGTTTTTGGTCAAAACAAAAAAGATGTGATGAAACACAAATTGTGGATATAATATTTCTGAACTCAAATCCTTTATCATTCTGCATCATCTTTCTTTTCCGGCTTACAGGCCATGAACCAAGTTCAAGAATTATACTCTCTTCGAAAAGAAACATGTGTAGTTTATCTGGGGTTTTTCCTCTACTTTCATTGGAGCAAAGCTTTCCTCAAATACTAGCTAAGAACAGCAGACACGCAGCGGCAACAGATGCAATTGACTGAATCAGATCACGAACATAAAATGCACGGGAAAAAAAAGCAACAATATGAATAGCACCCACAAGAAATGACCATCATGCTGATCTTGTGTTCATTCACAAAATGGAAAATCAAGATGAGAAAAAAAAAATACTGTACATTTTGATCAGACCCTTGTTTTAGTGCAACAATTTTTTTTGCGAGTAAATTCATTGTATTACTCAAATCACAGTGTCCACACAATTAGCACCGGCTAGCTCTAAAGAATCTGACAGATCAGAACCAAACCAAGTCATAGTTCTGCCCTAAATTCTAGCAAATTTAGCTAAGCTCAAACTTGCGGTTATCACAATATAGCGTGAAATACTTGCCAAGCCTCTAATTTGAATTTCAAGCCATCCGCCTTGCAATATTTGCAGACCCAATTTTCAGGTTAAAACGCCTCTTAGATTTGTGATTTTTTCTGTTTGTTGCCTGAATTTAACTGTTTCATATAAAAACCATATGGGTTGAAAACAGAAAGATGTGGTTGAACACGAATTGTGGGAATAATTATTCCTGAACTTAAATCCTTTTATCATTCTGCATCATCTATTTTTCAGCTTACAGGTCATGAACCAAGTTCAAGAATTATGTACTTCCTCTTTGAAAAGAAACATGTGGACTTTCTTTATTTGCGGTTTTCACTCTACTTTTACCGAATGAGATCACGAACACAAAGCAACGGAAAAAAAATATGAATAGTGCTCACAAGAAATGACCATCACATTGATCTTGTGTATCAAGATGAGAAAGAATGTAGTGTACAATTTGATTGGATGCCTTCTTTCAGTACAACTTTGCTCCAGACAAAACTCAAGGTTGACACATCTACAGCTACAGTGGTTTGTAAGACACAACTTGCAAAACTGTGCAGAGGCTTCCCTGCTCTACCCGAACCAACAAAAATAATATCGTGGAAATTTCTGAGGTATATAACCTAATCACTTGGCATTTGAAAACTACATGTGATTACATTTACTGTACAACATAATAATCACCTTTCTCTTTGTGAGAAAACAATTTGCTGGAAATAGATACCAAGCGGCAGCCGCAGAAAGTTTCCTCGGCACCTTCCTCCATGAGTGGCATGACATGAGCCGATTTATTTTGTGGTTTTGGTCCCAGCACCTGCAGTGTTATGATCATACTTATTTAACTTATCTATGCATATACTGGAGTTTCCATTGCTTTACGTAAACTTTCGTAGGCGCGATTTATTTTGCACAGATTAACTGAAAAGAAAGAAGGTGCACACCTTTGGTAACCTTATTCTTACTCGTCGGTAAGAGCTCTTCAGCACCAATTCTAATATTAGTGTTAGACGTGCGCCTCTTTGATTTGCCGTCCAGCAAATACACTTCCACAGTGAATGATCCACAGACAGGACGATGGTCAGAAAATTTAGACTCCCCACGGAAGTAGGATGACTGCGCAATCCCATCTCCATGCCATAGTATTCTATCACACCTGAACAAGTTGAACTACTTAGCGTACACGAATTGATAACTCATTAATAGTTCATTGTATAATTAGGTCTTAAATTGCAAAACAAAAAAGATACATCGACTTAATTGTAGACTCAGATTTTTAAACCTCTTTTTGGTAAGTTATATGATGTTGTGAATAGTTCTATTGTTTTTGCTTCCACAACTTTAACCAATGTGCTTGTGCTAATATACCTGGTTTCATCTCAAGAGAACAAACTATGTCTAAGCTTCTTCTAGCACACAAAGATGGGCATGCATGATTACTGAAGTCGTACACAGGTGTATATATAACTTGTGGTCATACCGTCATAATTAATTTTTAATACTACTGAAGGTTGTCAGACCTGCTAAAGTAGGAGTTATTTGTAACATAAAATGGACTAATATAAACAAGATAAATACCAGGCTGGGGTTCTCCTCTTTTTCTTTGAGGTTGCAGTTTCTCCAGAATAAGAATCTGAGTTAAAAGTGTACTTGTATGTGGGGGCAAAATATATCTTCTCTTCACTCCAACCCCTGAATACCCTTCCAAAATTGCGCTCAGTGTTAAGCTGAAAATGAAAATTCTACAAAGTCAAGTCTTTTCTCATTCCATTACTTTACTTGTTTAGTTCCTCGTTGGGGAAATTGAGTTGCGCTCAACTAATTACAAGCCATTTTTTTAGGTGCTTACTTGATCCTTTTGAAAAAGGGCATCCCAGTTATTTTCAGTCAGAAGTTTCTTGGTATCTTCATAGCTCAAGGAAATACGGTAGTTCAGATCCCCCAACCATATCACCCGGCTAAAATAAATAGCACAATAATCAGATAACAGCACAATAAAATAAAAGCTTTAAAATAATGTAGCATTAGTATCTTACTCATGGTCAATAATTTTTTCAGGGATTCTTTGCCCAGCTCTTCTGCAAATTCTTGGAAACTGCGTGGCCCTCAGTATCTCTAAAACATCTGAGTTGCGCCGCAACTCGTCGCCTTCTTTCTCACCTGAAGCCAAATGGCTACAGATGAAACAAAAGCTTGTCTGGTGCAGTGTCATGCTCACTGATATACATCCCTGAAGCCAAAAAGTAAGTGCAAGGCATAAAAGAATTAAGGGATCTACCATTTAGGATGCTTCAGAGTTTTTTCCAGTTCTGTTTTTTTTTTGGCGGAGTTGTTATTGTTGTAGCCAAATGTTGAATCCGATAAAGAACATGATACGAGAAACAGAGCATGAGCATAGTACTACATAATTGTCTTTGTTAATGTCTTTGCGACTATCATAACATTTTATCTCGCATCTTTAGTTCCATAAAAATTTAGGGCATGCTACACCTTGCATAATCAAAAGGAATTACTTGAATACAGATTCAGTTCTAACCTTGTTTCCAAGATAACCCATTACTCCACGGCCTACACATGATGTCCTCACATGACCGATATGCGGCACTAGTTCTTTCTTTGCCCATACTGTAACAAAAATACCAACCATTCGTTTGCAAGATACGAGGTTATATTTTAGCTGATCACTAGAGGCAGAAGCGGACGAAATCACTCCATCAACCACATAACCAGAAGCATTATTTGATCTGTCATCAACTTCATCTTCTTCCGAAGAGTCGGTCTCATTAATGTATGCTTGTGGGCATCCAAAGCAAGCATCTTTGTAGGATTTCCTGGGCATTTCAACTGAGCAGTTGCAGATCTTGAGCAGTTTTCTCTGAATTGGCATGTAAGGCTTCCTGATAGATTTTAAGGAGGACTGGAAGATTGCAGAACCAGAACGGTTGGAGAAAGAAGCATCAAGGTTCGATGAAGATCGAGAAGAGGTTGAATCAAGGGATAGAGATGGCTTGTGACAGAAGATATCAGCATCCCCGTCAACTGTTCTGTTTAGCGTGCGGTTTATAAGAGCAAGCCATCTTGCAGCTGGTTCGTTGTCTTCGATCACAAGCACATTGCCAGCATTGAGAGGGACAATTTCCTGAAAACTGTGTGAACGATAGAAAAAAGACGTAAGTATGTTGTCTGTTCACTGAAACAAGCCAATTTAACTCCAAGGAAAATACAGCTTATTGTGATAAAGATTAAATGCCAGAATGTCAATAACACCCAAAGGACTGTAAGAAACAAAAAAAAAGGAAAGGATAACCTAGTGTTTTTTATTAATTTACATTTAGTACGAGTTTATGAATAGGGGGAATGAAATGTACAGAAAGTATGTAAGTCGATCACTGTGTATTCTTCTATGAATTTTCAGCACCGCAAGTCTGCAACTACTAGTATTGACAGGCGTACATTTCAGAACTGCGAGAAACAGATGAATTACATACCCTAAAACATAAATATCTGAGTGGTCATCTGCAGGAATGAAGTCGTCCAGATTCAACTCAGCGGTAGGTGTGTTTCCTCCAACGTTCCATGTAGAAATAAATACCCTGTATAATGAGTGAATTTAAATAAAATTCAAGAGACCAATATGATTTCCAACTATAGAGTGACACATAACTGAAAATGCAAGTTAGGCTGTTTGACCTGACCTAAAAGATTCAGTTTTTATAACACTTGGAGAACGGGCTAGAAAATGGCTCAGACGCATGCTCCTAACCTCACGCATGCTCCTAACGTCTGCTTTCAATTAGTCCAAAGAAACACAAGAATAAGCGAGTCAAATAAAACCAGCAGCAACGAAAGAGTGATCCAGTGCAGCAAAGTGCCAGATAGAAAACTACCTGAAAGTGGTCTGAATGGGGAAGAAGATTGTGCCTTGGAGGAGCTTGGTGCAGACTTAACTGCAGATGACAAGAGAACATGGAACAGTATCATCACGGAATCCTATTAACATGGTACCGAATTCAATACAAATGTCAAAATGTGTATTCTTGAATCTTGAACACATGAATTCTAGCATATTCCATTGAGTTGGCTGCTTCTTCATAGCACTGATTATACAAAGTTGACAGAGGCTCAATGGATTTAATGAACTGACAACCAACTTAACAAAAAAATTGAACCCAGATGAGCTACATTTTGGTAAAATTATGCTCATCTATTTATTACTTGTGATCACGTTGCTACAAGACAGTGACTCAATTATTCAGCTTCCAAAAGAATTAAGTTTAACTACCAGCTGAGGAGCTTGGACGGTCTGTCTTCTTTGCGGCTTTCTTATCTTTCGCCCCAAATATCTTTGGACGACAGCCCTAGAGTACAATCATGTAAAGCCAAATACTTAAGTCAACGATGTATCTCTGAAACTAAGAAAAGAGGAGCAAAATGGGGTGAAACAAGAGACACATACCTTCATCTTTTCATCATCTGGAAATGCCATTCCCTTTGAAGTCCGCCGGAAACAACCGAAGCTTATTATTCCAGGCTCAAATCTGACCACATTATTTGGTAGAAATTAAAGACTCATGTTCATCTCGAGGAAATACAGTACTAATTAGATGAAGAGCTGGGATAACTCAGACATCAGCACAAGTAAATAGGGGAAAGAAAGCATGTACATGTGCTTGTCCCAGAAAATAAAATAAAAAAGGAAATAAAGGAGAATATTTACACCCCGAAAGAACTTGCTGGATCTAAATTGTTGTCCAAATTCAAATTCAAATTCCTTCACTCTAGCTAGATTTGAAGAACTGATATATGGCCCAAGCAAAAGTAAACAGAAACCTTTCACATCAAAAAAAGCCCCCACATCCACAGAGCACGCCCTTTCCAAAAAGTAGGCTACCTATCTGTATCTGACACACGGGATCTTGAGAATCCACTGCACATTACAACTCGCAACAGAGACATGAACAGGAGAGAGAACAGCACGAAATGAAATAGAAATCACAGCAGTGCGGAGGCGAAGCAGCAACCCACCGAATCAGCAGCAGTTTTGCCGCCGTCACCGAATCCGGCCACCGCAGCGCCGCCCGGGAGAGCCGTGGACTGAATCCCTCCTCCCCCGCCAGAGGCGCAGGGCCCTCCTCCTAAATTAACCAAGAAGGAGCTAGCCCAACGACTCCTCCCCCTAGCCACCGGGACGAAGGCCGCGACAAGAAAGGCGAGGCGGATAGCGGGGAGAAGGGGAGCGGCGGCGCGGAGACGACGACCCCTGGAAGCCGGGGCGGGGTCTGCAGGTGCGGGAGGAGGAGGCGCACGGTCGAGGGCACGGCGGCCATTACCTAGGCCGGCCCCGCACCCCCCACCCGGCCCGGAGAATTAAACTATTCTCCCCGGACAACTGTCCCGTACTGTGCACAGCAGCGGCGTCCTCCCCTCCCCTCCCACACGAGAAAAAAAGAATTCACCTCCCCCTCCGCGGCGTTTGTTTACGGGCGGCACGACGCGGCATGAGCACGGCGGTGGTGGTGGACCATGGGAGGGAGGGAATGAGGAGGAGCTTGGGCGGCGCACGTGCGGCGGGATTGATTGGATTTTGGCGCGCGGCGGAGGGAAGGTGGTGGTGGAGGCGGTTTGGGTTCGTTGGTTGGTTGAGTCCGGCTTGGAACCGCTCGTTGTCTGGTGCTGGTCAACGGTGGACACAAGGACAAAAGGGGAAGCTTATTTTATGTGGTGCCTCGTTGGTTCCGTGTCTGACACTTTCTTTACCCGGCCATGGCTGGCTTTTGGCTGAATCATTCCGTTTCCAAGTAGTGGTTCCTCACAAATCACAAAAGCAGATTAGAAAAACACCAACCTCAAACAATAGTGTGTGTGCGCTTGAGTAGCTGGTGCCATATAGGATGAGACTTGAGAGGACTGGTTCTGAGGAGCGACTCGGCAAGGCTCAACGCCCCGGTCTAGGGTTGAAATGTGGACCATGTCAAAGGTTCAGGGGTGATTTTCTTTTCCGGAACAAACCGTGTTTTGCTTTACGCAAGCGCTCATCTTATATATACGCGCATACACTCACTTCTATAGACGCACACACGCACACCCTACCCTTATAAGCACCTCCGAGAGATTATACCCGAAGATAAAACAAACAGATCTTCAAGTCGCTCCTTCTCCTCCTCAAGAAAGAAAGCTAGGGTTTCTGCCTCTCCCCGGCGCCGCCGCAGGTCCGCCTCGTCTCCGGTGGATCCTGATAAGGGTCGGCGGGAGGGCTCCATTTTTAATTGTTTTTTTCATGTTTTGTTAGGGTTTGTGTCCTGCTAAGGAAGGTCTCCCCGCCTAGCCCCCGTTCCCGCAGTCCGTCTAGCATCGTTGGTGGGCATGTTGAGGTGTGTCTCCGGCGGATCTACCTTTGGTGGATTTGCTCGGATCTTGTCGGTGTTCGTCTATATTCGTGTGTCTTCGTGTTGAATCCTTCCAGCCTGCGTTATTCTTTATCGGCGACAGTTGCTGTTCAGGTACACTGGTCCTATGGGGCCTTAGCACGACGACTTCCTGACTGTCTACTACAACAAGTTATGTCTGACTCTGGTGGTGGAGGGGTGATGACGGCGCCGCGTCTTCGGCCCGCTTCAGTGCTTGCAGTCGTCGCTAGGTGGTCTACGGATCTGGATGTAATTTTTATTTCTGGTGTTCGTTGTACTGTCATAATTGAAGATGGATAGATTGAAGTTTTTACACAAAAAAAAGCATCTCCGAAAGACTGAGCCGGCATATCATTTTGAGATTTTATGAAGTCACTGTAGTGGTGGGCTGGGGATACCATGCCCGCCTAACCATCCAACCATGGGTTGGTTTGCGTAACAAACCGTGTTTACCTAGCGTGTTGGCCTGGCCTACAAGGTGAATTTAGGGAAAATACTCTAAGGCAATGTTTTTTTTAACACAATGCAATCAAAGTCGCTCACATACACCAACATATACTCACCCTAATGAACGCACGCACATCCTACCCTATGAGCATCTTCGATAGACTGAGCCGACATATCATGATGAGATTGATGAAGTCGCCACAGGCACCTTCGTAGTTGACGGGGACACCTTCTCCCACTGAATGCACATCGTCAGAAGGCCTGAAATAAATCCAGAAAAATACGAGCACCAATGTCAAGCCTAGGACTTTGAACTCTAATGGGCTGGGGATATCACTGTCCTCCAAATCATCCAAACATAGGTTGGTTCATCTCAAAGGCGATGTTTTCGAGGAGGGGTTCTATGCAAGATGTTGTCTACGTGGTGGTGGTCAACTTGACACGCGCGCAAAGTCAGGCTGATTAGGACTACATAGGACCCAATATATGGTGAATGGCTAAAATACATTCAGAATCTAGATACGCAATTCTGAAGACCTGGGGAAAATTTGACACGTTCGTAAAGGCATTAAGACCTTCCATTAGTTTACTCTTTATTTTATCTTATTCAAAATAGAAGTGCATTTATTGATTAGTTGTACAAAAGCATCAAGATTCAAGAACATATACATAGAAGATTTAAGTTAACATCCTATGAAAGTAACTCGCTGGATAAAAATCGCTCTCCCGGCAAGGGAAAAAGCGGGGCTTTGAGCTTATGCCAGAATATGAAGAATGAACCGTCACATTGGTTAGACATATATTGTCATGATTAGCCGCGTGCACACCACAAGGGGCGTAGACAAGCCCCATACTAGGGGGACACTGACACAGCGTGGGGCGTGACGGCGATGTATCTAGTCCATTTTTGCACTGTTTCGCACTAATTGGCCTTGATTGGTCCGATTGTTGCACACCACCGAACACCACCTCATGGTCCTTAGGCTGTCGAAGTGTATTCTCAACAAACATCATCTATATCACATGGTAATCCTCGCACCACGACGTTTTGCTCGCACGCTCGATGGGAATAGGTGGCATCAACTGACAGCGACAAATTTTTTTTAGGACTGGTAGTGATGTATAAAAGGTCAATTATGGTAACCTTGCACATTAAGGCTAACCATGTGTCCACATCGCTTATTAGAACCTGAATTAGATGCTAACTAAAGGTGGGCAAATCGTGCACCCTTGTCTCTCCACAATACTAGCATCTTCAGCCACCACTTATCACCACGTAAGGATGCCAGCAGAATGACATCAAATACGTTGATTTATCATTTATTTAAAACTGTCCACGAGACTAGGCAAGACAAATAAAGTATAACTCTCCCCGCAAAAAAATAAAGTATAACTCTTTTAGCTTCCCGTCAAAATTAGCCATACGCCGGTGGTAACTAATTCTTCAGGATGGTGGCGGCGGGGCCTCGGTTGCCCTGCTCCTGTGTGGGGAACCCCGGATCTGGAGCGACGGCTCCATTGACAAGGCACGGCCGGCTAACAACCGTGCGAGTGGTGGTCCGGTGTCCCGGCCGCGCGGGCGGCGAGATCCGGTGGTCGTTGGCGGCCGGCAGCGGCTTCTGCGGCGGTCGGTGTGCGCGATCTGGCGCCTCGCTTCCTCCACTGTTCGGCGTGCGGGTCAGCCTGGTCGGGCCGCGCTTCCTCTCGGTCGCCGGTTCTGTACAGGAGGTGTTGCTGGTGGTGGAGATCTAGTTTGGGAGAAATCCCTGGCCGGCCATGACCAGCCGCGCCGACGGCGACGCCTGAGGGCGCCGTTTTCCTCCTTGGAGGCGTCGGTATGGACTGATTTCCTCACTTCACCTTCCCCTAGGTCTCTCGGGCGAAAGCACTAACTCTGTTGGGCGGCGGCACCGCTCACGGCGCCATTCCCTTCTTGAAGGCGTCGCTTTGGGAACCTTGGGGTTGGGTGGCGCTTGTGGGTAGTGGGCGACGGCGGTGGTGCGCCCCTTTCCTAGCATGGATTTACGTCCGTTGCTTGAAGATGGACTCGCGTAGGTGGAGGTCGTCGGCTGGCGTCGTGGTGGCGTCAATGGCGAAGGACCTGCCAAGGCTCGCGTAGGTGAAGGTCGTCGTTTGACGTTGTGGTGGCGTCGATGGCGGAGGACCTGCCAAGGTTGTCACCTCAATCTGCTCTGAAGATGGACCAGTGAAAGATGGCGGCGACGACACATGTGAGTGCGTCATACCGGTTTGAACCCCGGACCTGGCAGATGGCTTGGTCGGGGCCTCCGGCTTTACATGTTAGGCTTAGGTGAGAGGTATGGGTATGTGGCCCAGCTTGCATTCCTTCATCATTTGGATAGGAGTAGCGGCAGATGCTGCCAATATGACGGATTTAGACATATTGTTATTATACTTTGTAAGGTCCTCGAGAATAATTAATAAAATGACCGTATGCATCTCCCAGATGCAGAGGCCGGGGTTCATTCTCCTTTTCGAAAAAAGAAAAAAAAACTAATTCTTCACTACTAGCTCTGGCTTTAACGGTTTAAGTAGCATCATGATTGCATCGGATGTGGATATTTTTGTCAGCAATGGATGTACTATATCACTATCACTCAACAGTAGTGAAAGTGCACATAAGGTGGGGATATGGCCATGCAATGCAATTTGCAATCGATATGATTTGGGTCAGGGTGAGGCTATGGTCTACCTACGGGTTAGGATCGATCGATCACCATCTCCATTACGTTACATTATTAAGACTGTGGCAACCTCTCGATCTATCGAGATTTAGTGGGGGTCCATGATGCGCGCGCATTTGTTTTAAGGTGATGATGACGGTGATTTTTCGTCCACGAGAAATCGGATCCAGAGGACAACCGAAGGAGAGTCTCGTAGTATGCTTGTTCGACAACTCTTCATAATTAAACCGAAGTTGAGATGACAACGTTGTTCGGCACGTTATCGTTTTCCAGAGCATCGTCGACTACATATTTTCTTCTGCGTATGGGTTTCCATACGTAGAAAAAACGAGATCGAGACACTTTGTGTGTGCGCGCGCGCAGGCATTACTGTATGCAGTTTATTGGTGTCCTTTTTTATTCAGACTGGTGTGTTCAATTTGCGTTGCGGGCTGTACGGTACATGCTGTCCTCGCTGGTGCCCCCAGCACCCCATGTGGAGAGAGGAGCACAGGCGCACGGCACGGCACGGCACGGTACGGGGACGTACGTACGTACACGCGCACGGGGCCGAGGAGAAAAAGACGGCTGATTTGCTGTACCGGATTCGCACTTTGTTCATAAATAAGCAGGCGAATTCGCTGTGCAGACAGCAGCTGGTTTTTATTTTGTTTATTTTGCGGGAAAGACAGCAGCTGGTTTGCTGGCTGCCGCGGGCTTTGCATCCACGGACAGCCGGAAATAGCGCAGACGCAGATGCACTTGCGCAAGTGTACGAAAGCTGCATGCATGGGTTACGAAATCCTGAACTGCTCTCTATTATTCCTGGAATAAGGGCGTGTTTGGTTGCTGTCGGCTACAGTATCTGCGTTGCATACCCTTCTCCACTCAGCCTGGCTCTGAAAAAACAGTCTCATATGCGACATCTGTAAGTTGTTTGGTTGCCTACATATGGACTTCTTGCATTAGGGAATCAACTTTGGCACGTTGTTTGGTTGCCTGCGTCGTCTTGGCACATACAACTACACACTGTTTGATCCCGCATGGGGTATGATTAAGAACTAGCACTTGCACTTAGCACACAGGGTTAAGAGCTAGCAGAGGAAGGGGGAGAAGAAATGCAGTGTCCTACATGACGAGCATGAAGTCGTGGGCGAGCGACCCCGTCGGCGACACGTCGAGCGACACCATCGGTGTCGGGTGGTAGGTCGACATATGCCAACGGGTGGCTTATCATTGTGGGAGCCAGTAAGACATCGCCGGTGCCTGAAAACGGGACAAGGCGAAGATATGCACGCCGACGAATCTTACCCAGTTTCGGAGCTCTCCTAGAAGATAACCCCCTAATCCTGCTCTGCGGGGTCTCCGCATGATCACTAGATCAACACAAGTGGCTACAAGAGGCTCATTGAGTTGTTTCGCTAGAGGTAGAAGAAGGGCAAGGCCAGCTCTCCTCCTCTCTCTATGTGGTGTCTAAAACTCCAAGGGATCAACCCTTTGCATGGGTGTCCTGGGGGGTTTATATAGGCCTATCCCCCAGGGGTACAATGGTAATCCGGCTGGATGTGGGTCCAGAACGTCAGTGCCTGTAGTCATCGGCTTCTCCGCCGGCCGCTAGGGCCCGCCGACTAGTGGATCCCGCCGGCTGCCGGCCTCTTGGCCGACAGGCTGGGCCCATCGCCTGAGGGTCTTGTCGGCTGCTGATTACTGTAGCCTTGCTCTTGGTGATAATGGCTTTGTCGGGGTAAGCATGGCTACAGTGCCGCCGCCTGGCGGGCATTCATTGTAGCATTACCCCATCTTGTCCGCTTAATGGTGCACAAACTTCCAGGGCAGGGGCTGGCCGACTGATGGGTGCCGGCCTCCCCCCAGGCCGACTGCCCAAGCCTGGCCGCCTTCTGGTATCTCTGTGGCAGGAGGGGCCCGTCGCCTGTGGGCCGTACTGACAGCCTGTCGTTGGTGATGTCATGGTCAACATGGCAACAGTGCTACGCCGAATGGGGGTGGCCGCCCCGTACGACGCACTGTGGCCACGCTTACTCCGGGATTCGGGGGTGGCAGGCTTTACTGTAGCCACGCGATGTCTCATCGCCGTTATGTGGGTGCAAACTTTGAGGGTGTGAGCCAGGCCGCCTGCTAGGAGCCGGCCCTCTTGTGGCCGGCTGCTAGGAGTCGGCCCTCTTTGAGAGGGCTCTTAGAGCCTTGCCGCCTTCCAGCAGCCGGCCGGTGGGACAGCCGGCCAAGAGAAGGCGGCTCTGTGTCTTGGATGTTTGAGGTCCCAATCGGCCCGATATTTTTTGAAGAGCCAGGGGGAGCCGGCTAGGCTACCCATGGTCATTTACTCCGACAGTAGTCCCCGAAGCCGGCCGGGCTTCGCGGCTGAAAGGGGGACAAGAAGCCCGAACGACTTCCTATCTTGAAGAGCCGACGGCTAGGAGCCAACCTCGATCGATCGCGCCGTCTAGAAAGATTCGGAGTCTGAAGGTGGGAACCAGCTGGCGCGCGCGCCAGGCGGCGGGCCGGCGGGCCGCCGTCTGCGTGCCATGTGGCACCCTTCGGCTGGACCAGCCTGCCCGCCCACGCGCATGACGGGACATAGTTGCAGGCTGGGGCCCGCCACTACCATGCCTCGGCCCCCGCACGGATCTTCTGTGGCCGAGGCGGACGGTTGGCATTCCTGTGGCAGTTACCGCACGCCGTTAAGGTGCAATAATCGCGTGTCGTGGGGGAGTGGGCGCAGTTAATCCCACGCCCCCACGTCTCGCCCCCTCGGCTTCGCCGCACCGAGGCTAAAAATAGGGGGAGGGGGAGCGGCAGACGCACGCGCGCTCGCCTCCCACTCCGCCATCCTCTTCTTCTTCTTCTCTGTCGTCGTTGTTGTTCGCCATCTTGCTACGCCGCAACTTCGCCGCTGCGGGATCGCGTTCTCGCCGTTGCCGCGCCCTCTTCATCGACCTTTCACCGTCATGGCGTGCGTCGGAGCCTGGGACGGCTCCAACGTCCACGAGGATCACATTGATTTCCTCCGCAAGACGCGGCGGCTGCTCGGCGGGGACTACGTGAGGGCCCGCCTTGCACCGGAGCGGGAGATCTCGCCGGTGCCGGAGGAGGGCGAGCGGGTCATCTTCCGCTCGCACTACCTACGCGGCCTTGGCCTACCGGCGAGCGTCTTCTTCTGGGCCTTCCTCGACTTCTGCAACCTCTAGCCGCACCACCTGACCCGAACACGGTGGTGCTGTTGTCCGCCTTCGTCACTCTGTGCGAAGGCTTCCTCGGTGTTCTCCCCACCCTTGAGCTTTGGGGGGAGTTCTGTAAGGCCATATTTATCCCCAAGATGTTTTGGTGATTGATGACAATGCTTTCGCGGACTAATCGTGTGCGTTGAGTTCTTTCAGAGATTCATCATTGGCACGAGACGATTACCTCCCCTCGGTGTTTTATTCAAGACGGTGTAGTTCCTTCGTTTCTCTGTTGGTGGACTAGTTTCGTAGGAGTCACCGTACTATCAAGAGGGGATCCGCTTTGGTAAGGCTAGGGTGGAATCAACAGTACACATCCTTATCACACCCGATGTTTCTTTCCGCTTCATTGGAGCTGCCTTTCCTCAAGCCTACCCCGTCCTGTCCCAGTGGTAGTACCGCGGTCCTCAGCGGTAGTACCGCCGAAGCTCGTCAAGCGGTAGTACCGCTCCCCGAGCGGTAGTACCGCTTGTGGTCTTCGGCCATAGTACCGCGGTGGTTCCGGGCTACTACCGCCTCGACTCAAGACCGATGTTTTTCGTGTCGAGTTTTACGGTACTAGTAGCGGCAGTAGTGGCGGTAGTACCGCTCCAAGCGGTAGTACCGCCCGTACTCCCATGGTAGTACCGCTCTGGGGCCAGGACCCTGCCTTCCTCGTTAGCGCGGCAGTACCGCTGGGAGGGAGCGGTAGTACCGCTCTTCAGCGGTAGTACCGCCCTGCCCAAGCGGTAGTACCGCTCTGTGCGTGGCTGTTCAGTGGGGTAACGGTTGGATTGTTTCCCCCACTATATAAAGGTGTCTTCTTCCCCAAAATTGACCTATCTCTTTCCCCCAAAGCTCCATTGTTGCTCCAAGCTCCATTTTTGCCCGATCTCTCTGCCTAGCCAATCAAACTTGTTGATTTGCTCGGGATTGGTTGAGAAGGCCCCGATCTACACTTCCACCAAGAGAAATTTGATTCCCTCTCTTATCCCTAGCGGATCTTGTTACTCTTGGGTGTTTGAGCACCCTAGACGGTTGAGGTCACCTCGAAGCCATACTCCATTGTGGTGAAGCTTCGTGGGGTTGTTGGGAGCCTCCAATTGTTGTGGAGATTGCCCCAACCTTGTTTGTAAAGGTTCGGTCGCCGCCTTCAAGGGCACCAATAGTGGAATCACGACATCTCACATTGTGTGAGGGCGTGAGGAGAATACGGTGGCCCTAGTGGCTTCTTGGGGAGCATTGTGCCTCCACACCGCTCTAACGGAGACGTACTTCCCTTTAAAAGGAAGGAACTTCGGTACCAAATCCTCGTCTCCACCGGCTCCACTCTTGGTTATTTTGTGCCTTTACTTTTGCAAGCCTACTTGTGTTGTATCCCTTGCTTGCGTATGTGCTAGTTGTTATTGCATCATATAGGTTGCTCACATAGTTGCATATCTAGACAACCTATTTTGTTGCAAAGTTTAAATTGGTAAAGAAAAGCTTAAAAATTGTTAGTTGCCTATTCACCCCCCCCCTCTAGTCAACCATATCGATCCTTTCAATTGGTATCAGAGCCTCATCTCTTTATTAAGGACTTTGCTGTCTGAAGAGTATGGTTGACACCACAGACGGTGCGGAGGAGCACCCCGGTGTGAATCTCGTCTCGTCTACGGGCGATGGGGGAACCTCGGTCTCTCGTGAGGAATTCAATGTGGCTCTAGACACATTGAAAGACTCCATGACGACCAAGGTTGAAAGCATGCTTACTAAATTTCTTGAAGGGCTTAAACTGTCCACCTCACCGATGAAAGTGGGTGATCCACTAACAAGGTGACAGATGCTACCTCTGACAAGGGGGAAGCTAACAGTGAAAAGAGTCCTTCTACTAGTGGTAGAAATGGCACCGGCATATTTGCCCATGTGGAACCCCCAATTTATGGAGGACTGATTCCCTCTACTCATTTGAATCATGCCGGTCCTCCTCCTAAGTATGAGAAAAATGAAGATTTTGATTCTTGGGTTTATCGCTTCAAGCATCATTTAAAAGATGTGAATACTAACCTTTGGAGAATCATTTAAGAAGGTTTCTATCCTCATGACCCAAGCAACTTCACCCCTCGAGAAGCCGTGGATAATCAATTCAATGAGAGTGCTCTCTTCATCATCCAAGATGCAATCCTTCCCGAAGATCTCCCTCATTTTCGACCTCATACCGTGGCTAAAGACGCATGGAAATGTGTTGTGTCTCTCTATCGAGGAAGTGCTAGCATTCAACGCTCCAACTATGAAGTGGTGCAAGATGAAGCCGATGAGTTTGCAATGAAAGAAGATGAAGAACCTCGTGAGCTCTTTCGAAGAGTGACCAAACTCGCGGTCTCACTCCGAGATCATGGAAGCAAGGACACGGATGACAATTGGATCAAGCGCAAGTTCCTCAAGGCCATGATGCCCTACAACAAGGTCATGTCCTCCGTCATCCGTCAAAGACCGGACTTCCACTCCATGACCTCAAGTGAAGTGTTGGCTGAGTTTGTTGCAATGAGCATCTTGGACAAGACCGCCGACAATGCGGTGCTCCGTTCTCAAAGGGCAAAGAAACCCAACCTTTCTTTAAAGGCCAAGGTTATTATGGAAGAAGAGGAAGAAGTGGAAGATGAGGAGAGCAACCCCGAAGACGCCAAATATGATTATCATGAGCACATGGCCCTTGCTTCAAGAAAATTTTGGAGCAAGAAGAATACAAGACCCAACTTCAACAAGAACAACTCAAGTGGCGTCAAGGGCAAGCAACGAGTTAGAACTTGCTTCAACTGTGGCAATGTGAGCCATTTCATTGCGGATTGTCCTTACGAGAAGCGGGAAGACAATGGTGGCAAGTTCATCCGAAAAGACAAAGCCAAGTCCTTCCCCAACAAGAACAACTTCGCCAAGAAGACTCCCACTCGTGGGTTGGTGGTTCAAGAAGAATACCAAGAGGATGATGATGATGATGAAAATGCAGAAGCAATGGCCATGGCGTCCGTTGCCATTGCTACTACTCCCCGGGTGTCTCTCTTTGATTCACCCAACGAGAACATCACCGCCAAGTGCCTCATGGCTAAAGCTTCAAACAAGGTAACCCCCAACATCAAAACCACCATCATTACTAATCCCTCCTTGGAGGATTGCATTGATGAACATGATGGGTCTAATGAGGAAGTGAATGAATTTGAGTCTTTTATGAGTAAGATCAAGGGCAAGTCCAAGAAGCATTTTGTTGCTCTCTTGGAACAACTTGGTGAGGCCAATGACATGATCGAGGCTCACGAAGAAACCATCTCTAAGATGGAAGGTCATAGTCGTGACTATGCCGATGAGATATCGGATCTCTCTAATGCTCTTGAGGAAGAGCGTGTGCATCGTTTGACTTTTGAGGAGTCACACAACGATGACCATGCTAAGTTAAATAAAGATCTTGATCATGCTCTTGTCGTGTCTCGTGTGCTAACTTCCGAGAAGGCTAAACTTGGGGTTGATCATGCTAGACTCAAAGAGGAGTTTGAGATACTTGACAAGGCCCACAAGGTCTTGAAGGGTGCTCACGCTAACCTCAAGGAGTCTCATGCTCAACTCCAAGTTAAGCTAACCAAGGAAAAGGCCACCTTCCCCCATATGGTATTAATTGATAATGCATGTGCTACTAACCCGTGTTGTGAGCATGTGCACCTTGTGGAGGAGAATGCCAAGTTAAAGGATCAACTTGAGAAAGGCCTTGTGACATGCATTCAAGGTGAGAAGAACCTCAACGACCTTTTGAGCAATCAGAAGGAAGTTGTGGCCAAGGAGGGAATTGGGTTTGCACCCAAGTCCAAGAGCAAGAAGAAGAAAGACAAGACCAAACGTCCTCCTCCTCTCAAGCAAACTTTTGTGAAAGAGGGAGAGGGTGCTCCTAAGGAGAAGAAGGAAAAAGTGAAGGGAGTTGATGTCCAAAAGGGCAAAAGCATTTCCTCCAACAAAGCCGGCGACTTTAACCCGTCATATGTGTTGTGCTGTGCTAGTGATGGACATGTTTATGCTAAATTTGTTGGTTCTCCTTATGAGTACATTGAATGGTCTATTTGAAGGAAATATGCCCTAGAGGCAATAATAAAGTTATTATTTATTTCCTTATTTCATGATAATTGTTTATTATTCATGCTAGAATTGTATTAACCGGAAACATAATACATGTGTGAATACATAGACAAACAGAGTGTCACTAGTATGCCTCTACTTGACTAGCTCGTTAATCAAAGATGGTTATGTTTCCTAAACCATGGACAAAGAGTTGTTATTTGATTAACGGGATCACATCATTAGGAGAATGTTGTGATTGACATGACCCATTCCGTTAGCTTAGCACCCGATCGTTTAGTATGTTGCTATTGATTTCTTCATGACTTATACATGTTCCTATGACTATGAGATTATGCAACTCCCGTTTACCGGAGGAACACTTTGTGTGCTACCAAACATCACAACGTAACTGGGTGATTATAAAGGTGCTCTACATGTGTCTCCGAAGGTACTTGTTGGGTTGGCGTATTTCGAGATTAGGATTTGTCACTCCGAATGTCGGAGAGGTATCTCTGGGCCCTCTCGGTAATGCACATCACTTAAGCCTTGCAAGCAATGCAACTAATGAGTTAGTTGCGAGATGATGTATTACGGAACGAGTAAAGAGACTTGCCGGTAACGAGATTGAACTAGGTATTGGATACCGACGATCGAATCTCGGGCAAGTAACATACCGATGACAAAGGGAACAACGTATGTTGTTATGCGGTCTGACCGATAAAGATCTTCGTAGAATATGTGGGAGCCAATATGAGCATCCAGGTTCCTCTATTGGTTATTGACCGAGAATGGTTCTAGGTCATGTCTACATAGTTCTCGAACTCGTAGGGTCCGCACGCTTAACGTTACGATGACAGTTATATTATGAGTTTATGAGTTTTGATGTACCGAAGGAGTTCGGAGTCCCGGATGAGATCGGGGACATGACGAGGAGTCTCGAAATGGTCGAGACATAAAGATCGCTATATTGGACGACTATATTCGGACATCGGAAAGGTTCCGAGTGGTTCGGGTATTTTTCGGAGTACCGGGGAGTTACGGGAATACGGGGAAGAAGTATTGGACCTTATTGGGCCATACGGGAAAGAGAGAGGGGCTGCCTAGGGCAGGCCGCGCGCCCCCTCCAAGGCCTAGTCCGAATTGGACTAGGGGGAGGGGCCGCGTCCCCTCCTTCCTTCCCTTCTCCCTTCCCCTTCCTTGTCTCCTACTCCTAATACTTGGAAGGATTCCTAGTTGGACTAGGAAAGGGGGAATCCTACTCCCGGCGGGAGTAGGACTCCCCTAGGGCGCGCCATAAAGAGGGCCGGCCCTCCCCTCCTCCACTCCTTTATATACGGGGGCAGGGGGCACCCCATAGACACACAAGTTGATCTACGGATCGTTCCTTAGCCGTGTGCGGTGCCCCCCTCCACCATATTCCACCTCGGTCATATCATCACGGAGTTTAGGCGAAGCCCTGCGCCGGTAGAACATCATCATCGTCACCACGCCGTCGTGCTGACGGAACTCATCCCCGAAGCTTTGCTGGATTGGAGCCCGGGGATCGTCATCGAGCTGAACGTGTGCTGAACTCGGAGGTGCCATACGTTCGGTACTTGGATCGGTCGGGTCGTGAAGACGTACGACTACATCAAGCGCGTTGTCATAACGCTTCCACTTACGGTCTACGAGGGTACGTGGACAAACACTCTCCCCTCTCGTTGCTATGCCATCACCATAATCTTGCGTGTGCGTAGGAATTTTTTTGAAATTACTACGTTCCCCAACAGTGGCATCCGAGCCTAGGTTTTATGCGTTGATGTTATATGCACGAGTAGAAAACAAGTGAGTTGTGGGCGATATAAGTCATACTACTTACCAGCATGTCATACTTTGGTTTGGCGGTATTGTTGGATGAAGCGGCCCGGACCGACATTACGCATACGCTTACGCGAGACTGGTTTTACCGCCGTGCTATGCCCACAGGTGACTAGCAGGTGTCAGTTTCTCCAACTTTAGTTGAACCGAGTGTGGCTACGCCCGGTCCTTGTGAAGGTTAAAACAGCACCAACTTGACAAACTATCGTTGTGGTTTTGATGCGTAGGTAAGAACGGTTCTTGCTCTGCCCGTAGCAGCCACGTAAAACTTGCAACAACAAAGTAGAGGATGTCTAACTTGTTTTTGCAGGGCATGTTGTGATGTGATATGGTCAAGACGTGATGAGATATAAGTTGTTGTATAAGATGATCATGTTTTGTTGAAGTTATCGGCAACTGGCAAAAGCCTTATGGTTGTCTCTCTATTGCATAAGATGCAAGCGCCAAATAATTGCTTTACTTTATCGCTATGCGATAGCAATAGTTGCAAGAGCAATTGTTGGCGAGACGACCATGTGACGACACATTGATATAGATCAAGATGATGGAGATCATGGTGTCATGCCGGTGACGATGGGAATCATGACGATGCTTTGGAGATGGAGATCAAAGGCACAAGATGATGATGGCCATATCATGTCACATATTTTAATTGCATGTGATGTTTATCTTTTATACATCTTATTTTGCTTAGTTTGACGGTAGCATTTTAAGATGATCTCTCACTAATTATCGAGAAGTGTTCTCCCTGAGTATGCATCATTGCCAAAGTTCGTCGTGCCCAGACACCACGTGATGATCGGGTGTGATAAGCTCTACGTCCATCTACAACGGGTGCAAGCCAGTTTTGCACACGCGGAATACTCAGGTTAAACTTGACGAGCCTAGCATATGCAGATATGGCCTCGAAACACGGAGACCGAAAGGTCGAGCGTGAATCATATAGTAGATATGATCAACATAGTGATGTTCACCATTGAAAACTACTCCATCTCACGTGATGATCGGTTATGGTTTAGTTGATTTGGATCACGTGATCACTTAGAGGATTAGAGGGATGTCTTTCTGAGTGGGAGTTCTTAAGTAATATGATTAATTGAACTTAAATTTATCATGAACTTAGTCCTGGTAGTATTTTGCAAATTATGTTGTAGATCAATAGCTCATGTTGTTGCTTTCATATGTTTATTTTGATATGTTCCTAGAGAAAATTGTGTTGAAAAATGTTAGTAGCAATGATGCGGATTGGATCCGTGATCTGAGGATTATCCTCATTGCTGCACAGAAGAATTATGTCCTTGATGCACCGCTAGGTGACAAACCTATTGCAGGAGCAAATGCAGACGTTATGAACGTTTGGCTAGCTCAATATGATGACTACTCGATAGTTTTGTGCACCATGCTTAACGGCTTAGAATCGGGACTTCAAAGACGTTTTGAACGTCATGGACCATATGAGATGTTCCAGAAGTTGAAGTTAATATTTCTAGCAAATACCCGAGTTGAGAGATATGAAGTCTCCAACAAGTTCTATAGCTAAAAGATGGAGGGGAATCACTCAACTAGTGAGCATGTGCTCAGATTGTCTGGGTACTACAATCGCTTGAATCAAGTGGGAGTTAATCTTCCAGATAAGATAGTGATTGACAGAATTCTCTAGTCACCATCACCAAGTTAGTAGAACTTCGAGATGAACTATAGTATGCAAGGGATGACGAAAACGATTCCCGAGCTCTTCGTGATGTTGAAATCAACGAAGATAGAAATCAAGAAAGAGCATCAAGTGTTGATGATTGACAAGACCACTAGTTTCAAGAAAAGGGCAAAGATAAAGAAAGGGAAACTTCAAGTAGAATGGCAAACAAGTTTTCACTCCCGTGAAGAAGATCAAAGCTGGACCTAAGCCTGAGACTAAGTGCTTCTACTGCAAAGGGACTGGTCACTGGAAGCAGAACTACCCCAAGTATTTGGCGGATAAGAAGGATGGCAAAGTGAACAAAGGTATATTTGATATACATGTTATTGATGTGTACTTTACTAGTGTTTATAGCAACCCCTCGGTATTTGGTACTAGTTCAGTTGCTAAGAGTAGTAACTCGAAACGGGAGTTGCAGAATAAACAGAAACTAGTTAAGGGTGAAGTGACGATGTGTGTTGAAAGTAGTTTCAAGATTGATATGATCATCATCGCACACTCCCTATACTTTCGGGATTAGTGTTGAACCTAAATAAATGTTATTTGGTGTTTGCGTTGAGCATGAATATGATTTGATCATGTTTATTGCAATATGATTATTCATTTAAGTAAGAGAATAAACTGTTGTTCCGTTTACATGAATAAAACCTTATATGGTTACACACCCAATGAAAATGGTTCATTGGATCTCGATCGTAGTGATACACATATTCATAATATTGAAACCAAAAGATGCAAAGTTAATAATGATAGTGTAACTTATTTGTGGCACTGCTGTTTAGGTCATATTGGTGTAAAGCGCATGAAGAAACTCCATGCTGATGGGATTTTGGAATCACTTGATTATAAATCACTTGATGCTTGCGAACCATGCCTCATGGGCAAGATGACTAAGACTCCGTTCTCCGGAACAATGGAGCGAGCAACAGATTTGTTGGAAATCATACATACTGATGTATGTGGTCCGATGAATATTAAGGCTCGCGACAAGTATCATTATTTTCTGACCTTCACAGATGATTTGAGTAGATATGGGTATATCTACTTGATGAAACATAAGTCTGAAATAGTTGAAAGGTCCAAAGAATTTCAGAGTGAAGTGGAAAAATCATTATAACAAGAAAATAAAGTTTCTGCGATCTGATCGTGAAGACGAATATTTGAGTTACAAGTTTGGTCTTCAATTAAAACAATGTGGAATAGTTTCACAGCTCACGCCACCTGGAACACCGCAACGTTATGGTGTGTCCGAACGTCATAACCATACTTTATTGGACATCATACAATCTATGATGTTTCTTACCGATTTACCACTATTGTTTTGGGGTCATGCATTAAAGACAGCTACATTCACGTTAAAAAGGGCACCATCTAAATCCGTTGAGACATCACAATCTGAACTGTGGTTTGGCAAGAAACCAAAGTTGTCGTTTCTTAAAAGTTTGGGGCTGCGATGCTTATGTGAAAAAGTTTCAACCTGATAAGCTCAAACCCAAATCGGAGAAGTGCGTCTTCATAGAATACCCAAAGGAAACTGTTGGGTACACCTTCTATCACAGATCCGAAGGCAAAACATTCGTTGCTAAGAATGGATCCTTTCTAGAGAAGGAGTTTCTCTCGAAAGAAGTGAGTGGGAGGAAAGTAGAGCTTGATAAGGTAATTTGTACCTTCTCCCGAATTGGAAAGTAGTTCATCACAGAAATCTGTTCCTGTGACTACTACACCAATTAGTGGGGAAGTTAATGATGATGATCATGAAACTTCAGATTAAGTTACTACCAAATCTCGTAGGTAAACCAGAGTGAGATCCGCACCAGAGTGGTACGGTAATCCTGTTCTGGAAGTCATGTTACTAGACCATGACGAACTTGCGAACTATGAGGAAGCGATGATGAGCCCAGATTCCGCGAAATGGTTTGAGGCCATGAAATCTGAGATAGGATCCATATATGAGAACAAAGTATGGACTGTGGTGGACTTGCTCGGTGATCGGCAAGCCATTAAGAATAAATGGATCTTCAAGAGGAAGATGGACGCTGATAGTAGTGTTACTATCTACAAAGCTAGAATTGTCGCAAAAGGTTTTCGACAAGTTCAAGGTGTTGACTACGATGATAGTTTATCACTCGTATCTATGCTTAAGTCTGTCCGAATCATGTTAGCAATTGCCGCATTTTATGAAATCCGGCAAATGAATAAACAAAACTGCATTCCTTAATGGATTTATTAAAGAAGAGTTGTATATGATGCAACCAGAAGGTTTTGTCAATCATAAAGGTGCTAACAAAATATGCAAGCTCTAGCGATCCATCTATGGACTGGTACAAGCATCTCGGAGTTGGAATATACACTTTGATAAGTTGATCAAAGCATATAGTTTTATACAGACTTGCGGTGAAGCCTGTATTTACAAGAAAGTGAGTGGGAGCACTACATCATTTCTGATAAGTATGTGTGAATGACATATTGTTGATTGGAAATAATGTAGAATTATTCTGCAAAGCATAAAGGAGTGTTTGAAAGGAGTTTTTCAAAGAAAAACCTCGATGAAGCTGCTTACATATTGAGCATCAAGATCTATAGAGATAGATCAAGACGCTTGATAAGTTTTTTTTTCAATGAGTACATACCTTGACAAGATTTCGAAGTAGTTCAAAATGGAACAGTCAAAGAAAGAGTTCTTGCCTATGTTACAAAGGTGTGAAATTGAGTAAGACTCAAAACTCGACCACGACAGAAGATAGAAAGAGAATGAAAGTCATTCCCTATGCCTTGGCCATAGGTTCTATAAAGTATGCCATGCTGTGTACCAGATCTGTTGTATACCCTACACTGATTTTGGCAAGGGAGTACAATAGTGATCTAGGAGTAGATCACTGGACATTGGTCAAAATTATCCTTAGTGAGAACTAAGGAAATGTTTCTCGATTATGGAAGTGACAAAAGGTTCGTTGTAAAGGGTTACGTCGATGCAAGTTTTGACACCGATCTGGATGACTCTAAGTCTCGATCTAGATACATATTGAAAATGGGAGCAATTAGCTAGAGTAGCTCCGTGCAGAGCATTGTAGACATAGAAAATTGCAAAATACATAACGGATCTAAATGTGAAAGACCCGTTGACTGAGATTCTCTCACAAGCAATACATGATCACACCTTAGTACTCTTTTGGGTGTTAATCACATAGCAATGTGAACTAGATTACTGAATCTAGTAAACCTTTTGGGTGTTGGTCACATGGAGATGTGAACTATAGGTGTTAATCACATGATGATGTGAACTATCGATGTTAATCACATGGTTATGTGATCTAGATTATTGACTGTAGTGCAAGTGGGAGACTGAAGGAAATATGCCCTAGAGGCAATAATAAAGTTATTATTTATTTCCTTATTTCATGATAATTGTTTATTATTCATGCTAGAATTGTATTAACCGGAAACATAATACATGTGTGAATACATAGACAAACAGAGTGTCACTAGTATGCCTCTACTTGACTAGCTCGTTAATCAAAGATGGTTATGTTTCCTAAACCATGGACAAAGAGTTGTTATTTGATTAACGGGATCACATCATTAGGAGAATGCTGTGATTGACATGACCCATTCCGTTAGCTTAGCACCCGATCGTTTAGTATGTTGCTATTGCTTTCTTCATGACTTATACATGTTCCTATGACTATGAGATTATGCAACTCCCGTTTACCAAAGGAACACTTTGTGTGCTACCAAACGTCACAACGTAACTGGGTGATTATAAAGGTGCTCTACAGGTGTCTCCGAAGGTACTTGTTGGGTTGGCGTATTTCGAGATTAGGATTTGTCACTCCGAATGTCGGAGAGGTATCTCTGGGCCCTCTCAGTAATGCACATCACTTAAGCCTTGCAAGCAATGCAACTAATGAGTTAGTTGCGAGATGATGTATTACGGAACAAGTAAAGAGACTTGCCGGTAACGAGATTGAACTAGGTATTGGATACCGACGATCGAATCTCGGGCAAGTAACATACCGATGACAAAGGGAACAACGTATGTTGTTATGCGGTCTGACCGATAAAGATCTTCATAGAATATGTGGGAGCCAATATGAGCATCTAGGTTCCGCTATTGGTTATTGACCGAGAATGGTTCTAGGTCATGTCTACATAGTTCTCGAACCCGTAGGGTCCGCACGCTTAATGTTATGATGACAGTTATATTATGAGTTTATGAGTTTTGATGTACCGAAGGAGTTCGGAGTCCCGGATGAGATCGGGGACATGACGAGGAGTCTCGAAATGGTCGAGACGTAAAGATCGCTATATTGGACGACTATATTCGGACATCGGAAAGGTTCCGAGTGGTTCGGGTATTTTTCGGAGTACCGGGGAGTTACGAGAATACGGGGAAGAAGTATTGGGCCTTATTGGGCCATACGGGAAAGAGAGAGGGGCTGCCTAGGGCAGGCCGCGCGCCCCCCCAAGGCCTAGTCCGAATTGGACTAGGGGGAGGGGCCGCGCCCCCTCCTTCCTTCCCTTCTCCCTTCCCTTCCTTGTCTCCTACTCCTAATACTTGGAAGGATTCCTAGTTGGACTAGGAAAGGGGGAATCCTACTCCCGGCGGGAGTAGGACTCCCCTAGGGCGCGCCATAAAGAGGGCCGGCCCTCCCCTCCTCCACTCCTTTATATACGGGGGCAGGGGGCACCCCATAGACACACAAGTTGATCTACGGATCGTTCCTTAGCCGTGTGCGGTGCCCCCCTCCACCATATTCCACCTCGGTCATATCGTCGCGGAGTTTAGGAGAAGCCCTGCGCCGGTAGAACATCATCATCATCACCACGCCGTCGTGCTGACGGAACTCATCCCCGAAGCTTTGCTGGATCGGATCCCGGGCATCGTCATCGAGCTGAACGTGTGCTGAACTCGGAGGTGTCGTACGTTCGGTACTTGGATCGGTCGGATCGTGAAGACGTACGACTACATCAACCGCGTTGTCATAACGCTTCCGCTTACGGTCTACGAGGGTACGTGGACAAACACTCTCCCCTCTCATTGCTATGCCATCACCATGATCTTGCGTGTGCGTAGGAATTTTTTTGAAATTACTACGTTCCCCAACACTA
The DNA here is from genome assembly GCA_963921465.1 of Triticum timopheevii. Lineage (NCBI taxonomy): Eukaryota > Viridiplantae > Streptophyta > Magnoliopsida > Poales > Poaceae > Triticum > Triticum timopheevii. Next base: position 381,867,529 of record OY997262.1, on the reverse strand, counting down.
TTTGGGTTCCTAAGACCCTTGTTACTAACATCAAAGGACCCATTACTAAATGGGTACCTAAAACCAAGCATTGATCTCTTGTAGGTGTTTGCTTCCGGTGGGGGATCATGGTTGCTCGATAGTGGAGCAACAAATCATATGACCGGGAGCAAGGACTTGGTGGTGGACGTGCAAAAGATTCCATCTATGCCCACCAATGTCGAGTGGGGTGATGCCTCACATTCTAAGGTATTGGGTCTCAGCAAGGTTGTCATTTCTCATGATCTAACGATCTAGAAAGTCATGCTTGTTGAGTCCCTTGCATACAATTTGCTTTCCGTTCGTCAACTTGCACTCATGGGTTTTGCTACTTTCTTTGACATTGATACCGTGGCCCTCTTGTGGAGCAAGACTCTTAAAGAAGCCTTTGTTGGGCATGTTGAGAACGATCTCTATGTGATTAATTTTTCGGAGCGACCCACTAAGACCGTGACATGCCTAACGGCTAATGTTGACGTGGGATGGCTTTGGCATCGCCGTTTAGCCCACGTCAATATGAGATCTTTGCAAAGTCTTCTCAAGGGGGACCATGTCCGTGGACTAACAAATGTTAGTTTTGCCAAAGATCGTGCTTGCAGTGCTTGTATTGAAGGAAAGCTCCATCAGAAGGTCACCCTCCCACGACCATCATCTACTCGAAGAGACCCTTGGAGCTCCTTCACATGGATCTCTTTGGGCCTCCATCTTTTGATAGTCTTGGAGGTAGAAAGTATTGCTTGGTGATTGTGGATGATTACTCAAGATACACTTGGGTATACTTCTTCAAGAGGAAGAGTGAGACTCAACAAACCGTCATCGACTTTGCAAATGAAGCTCAACGTCAACATAATGCAAAGATCTTGACAATCAGAAGTGACAACGACACTAAGTTCAAGAACTACACCTTGGATGAGTTTCTTAGTGATGAGGGGATCAAGCATCAATATGCTGCTCCATACATCCCTCAACAAAATGGTGTTGCGGAGAGGAAGAACCGGACGTTGATGGATGCGGCAAGGACCATGATGGCGGAGTTCAAGTCCCCATACAACTTTTGGGCCGAAGCCATCAACACCGCATGTCATGCATCCAATCGGCTCTATCTCCGCAAAGGCTTGAACAAGACTCCTTATGAGATACTCACCGGCAACAAGCCCAATCTCAAGTACTTCCGGGTGTTCGGTTGTAAGTGTTTCATCCTCAAGAAAGGTGTTCATTTGTCTAAATTTGAGGCTAGAGCTCATGAGGGCATATTTGTTGGTTATGCTACAAACTCTCATGCTTACCGTGTTCTCAACAAGTCCACCAGACTCATTGAGGAGACGTGTAATGTGGAGTTTGACGAAAATAACGGCTCCCAAGTGGAGCAAAGTGGTACTTGTGATGTAGGTGATGAAATTCCTCCCCAAGCCATAAGAAGAATGGGTATTGGTCATATTCTACCCATTGAGGAACCCCTTGTGGCCGAAGGAGAAGGACAATGCTCCACTCAAGTGGAGCCATCACCTCCCCAAGACCCACACGCTTCCGAAGAACAAAGTGAAGGCCCTCAACCTCGTGAACAAGACCAAGGGCAAGATCAACCTCAAGATGGTGGTGAACCTCTAAATGATGCCCAAGGTCAAGTTCTCCCCCTCGACCAAGTTCAAGATCATGAGCAAGCTCAAGATCAAGAACAAGCTCAAGACGGCGCTCAAGATAATCAAGTTAACCCTCCTCCTTCCACATCCGAGGAGGAATTAGAGCGTCGTGCCACGAAGATTGCTTCCAACCTCACCACCCAAGGCCATCTCATGGAAAATGTGGTTGGAAGCCTAAGAAAGGGGGTAAGCACTCGTAGACAATTAGCAAACTATTGTGAACATCACGCATTTGTCTCTTGTGTTGAACCCCAAAAGGTCTTTGAGGCGCTCGAATACTCGGATTGGCTCAATGCCATGCATGAAGAACTCAACAACTTCGAGTACAACAAGGTGTGGAGATTGGTGCCAAGGCCATCGGGGAACCACAACGTCATTGGAACGAAGTGGATTTTCAAGAACAAGCAAGATGCTCATGGGAACACCATTCGCAACAAGTTAAGATTGGTAGCACAAGGCTACTCCCAAGTCGAGGGTATCGACTACGGTGAAACCTTTGCTCCCATTGCTCGTCTTGAATCCATACGTTTGTTGATTGCTTATGCTTCCCATCACAACTTTAAGTTGCAACAAATGGATGTGAAAAGTGCTTTTCTTAATGGTCCTATTAATGAGTTGGTCTATGTCAAGCAACCCCCCGGGTTCGAGGATCCCTACTTCCCGGATCATGTGTATCAACTCGATAAGGCACTCTATGGCCTTAAACAAGCCCCACGTGCGTGGTATGACCACCTTACCGAGTTGTTACAAGATCGTGGATTTGAGGTGGGGCTAATCGATCCCACTCTTTTTACTAAGAAGGTCAAAGGGGAGTTGTTTGTATGCCAACTATATGTTGATGATATTATCTTTGGTTCCCCTAACAAAGCTTTCAATGAGGAATTTGCCGCTCTCATGACCTCTAAGTTCAAGATGTCTTCGATGGGAGAGTTTAAGTTCTTCCTTGGTTTTGATATCAAACAAAGAAGTGAAGGAACCTTCATCAACCAAGCCAAATATACTCAAGACATGCTGAAAAGATTCAAGCTAAGTGATGTCAAGCCGGCTTCTACTCCAATGCCTACCAAGTGCCAAGTTGACATTGATCCCAATGGTAAGGCGGTGGATCAAGAGGTATATCGCTCCATGATTGGCTCCTTGCTTTACCTTTGTGCATCTAGACCGGATATCATGTTGAGTGTGGGAATGTGTGCATGGTTTCAAGCCGCATCGAAGGAAAGTCACTATGTGGCGGTCAAGCGAATCTTTCGATATTTGGCTCATACCCCAAACTTTGGCTTATGGTACCCAAGAGGGGCAAACTTCAAGCTTGAAGGATTTACGGATTCCGATTGGGTGGGAGACAAAGTGGATAGGAAGTCCACTTCCGGGGGGTGCCAATTTCTTGGGTGCTCTTTGGTGAGTTGTTCTTCCAAGAAGCAAAGTTGTGTGTCTCTCTCGTCCACCGAAGCGGAATATGTGGCTGCCGGTAGTTGTTGTGCACAACTCTTATGGATGAGGCAAACTTTAAAGGAATACGGTGTGTGACAAAGTTCCTCTTTGGTGTGATAACGAAAGTGCCATCAAGATTTCTCTCAACCCGGTGCAACACTTCAAGACGAAGCATATTGAGATTCGGTATCATTTCATCCGGGATCACATTAGGCGAGGGGAGATCGAGCTCAAGTATGTCAACACTCATGATAACCTTGCAGATATTTTCATGAAGCCCTTGGATGAAGCAAGATTTCGCGAGTTAAGGCATGAGCTAAATATCATTGATTCGAGCAATGTGACTTGAACCCATGCACACCCCACCTCACTTAACTTGTTGTCTAGTTTAGATGTAGGCATGGACATAGGGGGAGTGTTGTTCTCTCAATGAACTCTCCCTCCCCCCATTATGCATAAAACGATCAACTCTTTCACATTCACAATTTTTGATGGCACTTGTGCTTCAAAGACGAGTTTTGGTCATGGGCCCAAGGATAATTCTTCGCGGTGCCATACCAATTGACTCAAACATAGGTGGCTCCGGCCACCGCCCTCTCGTGAGAGAGGCCAGAGCTCGCTTTGCTTCCGTGTGGTTGTTTTGAAGAAGTGGGTTCTGGACCGTTGTTAGTGTGTTTTTGGCAGTGTTGGTCTTTCCTATTTCTTGGCTATGTTTTTCGTTTCTTTTTGAGCTTTTGCCATATGTCTTGAGGCCCGTCGGTTGCTGAGCGGTACTACCGCTGGTGGTGCGCGGTACTACTGCCCACCAGCACGGTACTACCGCTACGAGGCAGGGGCAGGGGGTTATATCAGGGGCAAGGGGAGTTTTCTTCTCCCCCATACCCATACGCTCGCCCCCTCGCTCTTTCGTCTCTCCAGCAACCGGCGCCGCGGGAGGGCTCCGGCGGATCTCCCTCTCCGGGGCGTTCCTCTCTATTTCCTTCGGTGGAGACGATCCCCACCTTGTCCTCTTGCCATGGATGCCGGTATTGCCCCCGTTCCCTCTCTCTTTTTGTCTAGATTTCCAATCTAGCATCTTAGGGGCAATAGTGGCTGCATCTCTAGATTTTTGGCCAAATCTAGGCTTGAGTAGGATGGAGAAGGCATCTAGGCAGTTTGGATTGGTGGTTGGTAGAAGTATTTTTGAATTTGGTAGGACGGTAGTGCCGGATCTGACCACGGCAGTAGGAAACTGTTGTTTCCCCGTCTCGAGCGGTACTACCGCTCTCCCTAGAGCGGTACTACCGCTCACAGGTCGCGGTACTACCGCTTGGAGCGGTACTGCCGCTCACAGGTCGCGGTACTACCGCTCCCTAAAGATTCCACCATACTCCTACCTCTCAGTGATCCTTTTAGTTGTGTTTGGTGGCTTATGCTCGTTCTTTCTGGTTGTTTGCGTGTTCTTGTGTGTGGTTCCAGGTGATGAGCTTCCTGAGCATCAGGCTCGGCGTATCAACCCCAGTCGTGCCACGTCCAAGCATTACCGCACTATTGAGTCTGCAGGAGGTTCCTCAAGTGCTCAACCTCCACCTCAACTCAAAAAGAAGTCTGGTGTCAAGCCTAAGCCCTCTGGCAAAACCGTGCCAGAAATGCAACCCAAGGAGTTCTGGGCAAGGCGTCGCCGCAACCCCTATGAGGCAGACCAAGATCCCACTTTGGTCAACCGTCCGTTCTGGAACAGGTTTCAGTTTGCCATCTTCTTTGATGTTCTCAAAGCCAAGAAGAACCTCTTTGTCAACATGCACTCCATCGACACCGACCATATGGAGAAGGATCCTGAATACTTTGGTGAAGCTCTTCAGATGTGCACTCAACTGAACATTCTTGGGGTCATGCAATTCAACAAAGATTATGATGCTGATATTGTGGCCCAATTCTATGCCATGGTTCATCTCGGGACTGATGAGGATAGGACACTGACTTGGATGACCAATGGCAAGTTACTTTCAGTCAAGTGGAAAGCATTCATGGAGTTGATTGGGGTGGCAGATCAAGGACTTGAGTCTCCTGTCGGCTTTCGCCCACACTGCAACACCACCTCCACTCACAAGCAAGCTCTATGGCCCTACTGCACTTTGAAGATCAACCCTGAGACGAAGAAGGAAACATATGAGTTGCCTGCCTTTCTGGATATTCTTCACTGTGTCTTCTGAGAGACTCTTTTCCCTCATATCGGGAATCTGGATATGGTTCATTCTTATCTCATGGACATGCTTCTATTCTGCGAATGTTAGAAGGAATAGAACACCGGAGAGTCCCTGGATATCTCTCATGTTATGTGGTCTGAGCTGTTATCTGCTATCTCCGAGTGAAAGTGCCCGATCTATGGTCGTTAATCATGCTGCTTATTGAGAAGGCCTGAGCTCGTGTCTATCCCAAGGTGATGCTAGAGACTGGAGAGCTGGTTTCTCATGACATCAAGCGCCTGAGGAAGAAGGACAACTAGGGCACTCAGTTCCCTAAATCTGGAGGTCCTTCGTCTGCTACTGCCATGGAGACCGAGGAGGAGACTGGGGCTGAGGCTGAGGATGATGATGAGGACTTTGTGCCTTCTGTGGCAGAGCCCTCTTGGGCAAAGAAGCTCAAGTCAAGATGAAGAAGCTGTTCTGCATTGAGTCTCACGGTCAGTACATGACTCATGTGGCTGAGAAGAAGGCCCGAGGTCGTCACAAGGAGCTCATGCGTCAGTTGGGTGCCACAGTTAACAATGGATCTGAGGAGCAACTTACTGAGGAGGAGGAATGGATTCAGCAACACTGCCCGTGGACCAATTCTGATGCCGAGCACTTCCCGACCGATGATGGTGGCGCAGACGATCCCGCTGAGATCTGATGTTTGAGTCCCTCTATTGCTATCACCTGGAGCCGTAGCAACACTCCCTCTCCTTTTTGGTGTCTCGATGCCAAAGGGGGAGAGAGTTTAGGGATTTGTGTTTTGTGTCTTCCGTCTTCTATGTTTGTGTTCTCTCGCAGTTTGCTTTGTTTGGTTTGTGTCAGTGAGACCTAAGTTCCAGTCATATCGTGTGAGACATATGCTACCTATGCTACCTTATCTTTCGAGTATCATTATCTATGTCACTATCTAGCTTATGAGTAGCATGCTTATCCTGTTATCCGTGTTTCTCTCATATATCCTGCTTAGGTGGTTGGTCTCTAAAATGTAGGGGGAGTGTTGATCCTAGTATGTGTGTCGTGCAGTCCAAAGCACTTATCTAGATAGCACACATGTAGGGGGAGCCCATCTACATTTTAGGGCGCTAGAGTTTTGCGCTTGTCCTATATCGTTCCTGTTTGTGCAAATCCCGTATTGTCATCAGTCCACCAAAAATGGGGAGATTGTAAGGGCATATTTATCCACAAGATGTTTTGGTGATTGATGACAATGCTTTTGCGGACTAATCGTGTGCGTTGAGTTCTTTCAGAGATTCATCCTTGGCACGAGACGATTACCTCCCCTCGGTGTTTTATTCAAGACAGTGTAGCTCCTTCGTTTCTCTGTTGGTGGACTAGTTTCGTAGTAGTCACTGTACTATCAAGAGGGGATCCGCTTTGGTAAGGCTAGGGTGGAATCAACACGTACACATCCTTATCACACCCGATGTTTCTTTTCGCTTCATTGGAGCTGCCTTTCCTATCCAAGCCTACCCCGTCATGTCCCAGCGGTAGTACCGCGGTCCTCAGCGGTAGTAGCGCCGAAGCTCATCAAGCGGTAGTACCGCTCCCCGAGCGGTAGTACCGCTTGTGGTCTTCGGTCGTAGTACCGCGGTGGTTCCGGGCTACTACCGCCTCGACTCGAGAACGATGTTCTCCAAGCGGTAGTACCGCCCGTACTCCCGCGGTAGTACCGCTCTGGGGCCAGGACCCTGCCTTCCTCGCCAGCGCGGCAGTACCGCTGGGAGGGAGCGGTAGTACCGCCCTGCCCAAGCGGTAGTACCGCTCTGTGCATGGCTGTTCAGTGGGGTAACGGTTGGATTGTTTCCCCCACTATATAATGGTGTCTTCTTCCCCAAAGTTGACCTATCTCTTTCCCCCAAAGCTCCATTGTTTCCCCAAGCTCCATTTTTTCCCGATCTCTCTCCCTAGCCAATCAAACTTGTTGATTTGCTCGGGATTGGTTGAGAAGGCCCCGATCTACACTTCCACCAAGAGAAATTTGATTCCCTCTCTTATCCCTAGCAGATCTTGTTACTCTTGGGTGTTTGAGCACCCTAGACGGTTGAGGTCACCTCGAAGCCATACTCCATTGTGGTGAAGCTTCGTGGGGTTGTTGGGAGCCTCCAATTGTTGTGGAGATTGCCCCAACCTTGTTTGTAAAGGTTCGGTCAGCGCCTTCAAGGGCACCAATAGTGGAATCACGACATCTCGCATTGTGTGAGGGCGTGAGGAGAATACGGTGGCCCTAGTGGCTTCTTGGGGAGCATTATGCCTCCACACCACTCTAACGGAGACGTACTTCCCCTTAAAAGGAAGGAACTTCGGTAACACATCCTCGTCTCCACCGGCTCCACTCTTGGTTATTTCGTGCCTTTACTTTTGCAAGCCTACTTGTGTTGTATCCCTTGCTTGCGTATGTGCTAGTTGTTATTGCATCATATAGGTTGCTCACATAGTTGCATATCTAAACAACCTATTTTGTTGCAAAGTTTAAATTGGTAAAGAAAAGCTTAAAAATTGTTAGTTGCCTATTCACCCCCCCTCTAGTCAACCATATCGATCCTTTCAAGTTCTTCTACTCCAAGCTCGGCACCGTCGTCAAGGGCGTGCTGGCTTAGTGTGGCGCCTTCGTCACAGTGTGGAGGCCGGCTGCCGACAACCCATTTCCGCCCATCGCGCTGATCCAGTCGGTGAAGATGCGGCAACAATCCTACTTCTACGTGAAGAGCATCTTCCCGGAGGGTGACTGGGTCAACCTGCCGGCTTAAGTAGCCGGCCCGCCGACTGGGAAGTGGCCCAACTGGTCCTATCGGGCCAGGTCGCTATCGCCTTCTGGAGCCGCCGCCATCGCGCGGCTCCGGGTGCTGATCAAGTCGGAGGGCCTGACCGGGCCCGACTTGCTGACCACCTTCATGGCGCGTCGGGTGCTCCCGCTCCAGCGCCACCCTCATATGATCTGTCAGATGACCGAGCACCTTGACCTAAGCCAGCTGTGCACCAAGGAGATGCCTCACGCGAAGGTTGCTCATATGGTGAACTACCTCGCGAACTGCAAGGAGCCGTTCCCGCGCTGACCCCCACCTATGGTAAGTTTCCCTTTCTTCTCTTTTTTCTTCTGTGGCTGAGTTCTGCTTGGCCGACTTGACCAATCAGTTTTCTTAACAGAGCCCCCTCCTCAAGCCAGCAGCCGGCGCTGCGGGGCCGGAGCGTCAATTTCTCCCCGATCGGACAGAGAGCGATGTGGCCGACCCTGACTTGGGGGCGGCCACCTTGGATGACGACGCCATGAGTGGAGGCGGCAAAGGAGGCGGCTCAGGGCTCGGAGTCGGCCTCGAGGACTGGCCAGATGACAAGGAGGGGGGAAGTCGCCCCATGCCGCCAGCCGGCGTCCGACCAGCAAGGGGTGAGCTCGTCTTCCGCGGCGGCTACCCAAGGCAGCGCGCAGAAGCGCCGACCTGCACCGTCCATGTTTGCCAGCCAACCGAAGAAGTCCAAGAGCTCGGTCGCGGCCACCAAGCAGGACGAAGCGGCCACGAAGGCCACCCGCTTCCGCAAGGTGGTGAAGGAGCCGCAGGTGGTTTCCGCGTAAGTGCCGACTCCCTCACGTATTCTTTCTTCCTTCTTGTCAATATTATTTTGATTTATCTTTGTCTTGTATAACGCGGAGCTCCGCTCTCTCTTGAGCGGTATGCTGACGCCTCCATAGTTGGGGCGACGGGAGGCTCCATCAGCACCCACCGCGTGGACCCTCACGCCGAACTTCAGGCGGCGACAGAGCGAAACGCGCGGGAGGCGGAGCAGCAGAGGGCGGCTGCCGCCAAGGCAGCACAGGAGGCGGCGAGGGCGCGTGCCGACGCGGTGACCAAGGCTCAGGCGGATGCCGCAGCCGCGGCGCAGGCGGAGGAAGCCCTGCACAACCAGCCTCCGCAGCTCGTCATCCCTCTCCGCTCCGTGGCGCCTGAGATCTTGGTGGTGCCGCCAGAGGGATCCGGCAGCGACCAGCCAGTGATGGAGAGATAGGAGAGCAACGTCGTCGCCTCGGAGAGGGAGGTGGCTCCGCCAGTGCCGACTGTGGCGGACCAAGGCGGCCAACCCAGCACGCCGCCGGTGCCACCGGCTGGAGGCGAGCCGACCGTGAGGGCGGACCTCGTGGTCCGATCTCCGGCACGCCATCGTGCAGGGAAGGCGGCCTCAGCGTCGAACCCTCAGAAGGCCGCGGGCTCAAGCTCGTCGGCCCAAGAGCTGGAGATGGCGAGCGTCAGCTCGCTAGGGTGGACGCCGGGTGGCGGGACCGTGCTGAATGCAGTGGCGCAAGATGTCCGGACTGTTGGAAATATGCCCTAGAGGCAATAATAAATTAGTTATTATTATATTTCCTTGTTCATGATAATCATTTATTATCCATGCTATAATTGTATTGATAGGAAACTCAGATACATGTGTGGATACATAGACAACACCATGTCCCTAGTAAGCCTATAGTTGACTAGCTCGTTGATCAATAGATGGTTACGGTTTCCTGACCATGGACATTGGATGTCGTTGATAACGGGATCACATCATTACGAGAATGATGTGATGGACAAGACCCAATCCTAAGCCTAGCACAAAGATCGTAGTTCGTATGCTAAAGCTTTTCTAATGTCAAGTATCTTTTCCTCAGACCATGAGATTGTGCAACTCCTGGATACCGTAGGAATGCTTTGGGTGTACCAAACGTCACAACGTAACTGGGTGGCTATAAAGGTGCACTGCAGGTATCTCCGAAAGTGTCTGTTGGGTTGGCACGAATCGAGACTGGGATTTGTCACTCCGTGTAAACGGAGAGGTATCTCTGGGCCCACTCGGTAGGACATCATCATAATGCGCACAATGTGATCAAAGAGTTGATCGCGGGATGATGTGTTACGGAATGAGTAAAGAGACTTGCCGGTAATGAGATTGAACAAGGTATCGGTATACCGACGATCGAATCTCGGGCAAGTACAATACCGTTAGACAAAGGGAATTGTATACGGGATCGATTGAGTCCTTGACATCATGGTTCATCCGATGAGATCATCATGGAACATGTGGGAGCCAACATGGGTATCCAGATCCCGCTGTTGGTTATTGACCGGAGAACGTCTCGGTCATGTCTGCATGGTTCTCGAACCCGTAGGGTCTACACACTTAAGGTTCGATGACGCTAGGGTTATAAAGGAAGTTTGTATGTGGTTGCCGAATGTTGTTCGGAGTCCCGGATGAGATCCTGGACGTCACGAGGAGTTCCGGAATGGTCCGGAGGTAAAGATTTATATATGGGAAGTCCTGTTTTGGTCACTGGAAAAGTTTCGGGTTTTATCGGTAACGTACCGGGACCACCGTGAGGGTCCCGGGGGTCCACCAAGTGGGGCCACCGACCCCGGAGGGCTGCATGGGCCGAGTGTGGGAGGGGACCAGCCCTAGGTGGGCTGGTGCGCCCCCCCCACAAGGGCCCAAGGCGCCTAGGGTTTGGGGAGGGGGTGCTTCCACCTAACTTGGGGGGCAAGTTTCCCCTCTCCCCCCCTTGGCCGCTACCCTTAGATGGGATTGGGGCTGCTGCACCCCTTGGGGTGGAAACCCTAGAGGGGCGCACCCCCTCCCTCTCCCCTATATATAGTTGAGGTCTTGAGGGCTGCCAACACATGAGTTTTCTCTCCCTCTTGGCGCAGCCCTACCTCTCTCCCTTCTCCTCTCCCGCGGTGCTTGGCGAAGCCCTGCAGGATTGCCACGCTCCTCCATCACCACCACGCCGTTGTGCTGCTGCTAGATGGAGTCTTCCTTAACCTCTCCCTCTCTCCTTGCTAGATCAAGGCATGGGAGACGTCACCGGTCTGTACGTGTGTTGAACGCGGAGGTGCCGTCCGTTCGGCACTAGGATCTCCGGTGATTTGGATCACGACGAGTACGACTCCTTCAATCCCGTTCTCTTGAATGCTTCCGCTTAGCGATCTACAAGGGTATGTAGATGCACTCTCCTTCCCCTTGTTGCTGGTTTCTCCATAGATAGATCTTGGTGACACGTAGGAAAATTTTGAATTTCTGCTATGTTCCCCAACAGTGGCATCATGAGCTAGGTCTATTGCGTAGATTCTTTGCACGAGTAGAACACAAAGTAGTGGCGGGCGTTGATTTTGTTCAATATGCTTACCGTTACTAGTCCAATCTTGTTTCAACGGTATTGTGGGATGAAGCGGCCCGGACCGACCTTACACGTACTCTTACGTGAGACAGGTTCCACCGACTGACATGCACTTGGTGCATAAGGTGGCTAGCGGGTGCAAGTCTCTCCCACTTTAGTCGGAACGGATTCAATGAAAAGGGTCCTTATGAAGGGTAAATAGCAATTGGCATATCACGTTGTGGCTTTTGCGTAGGTAAGAAACATTCTTGCTAGAAACCCATAGCAGCCACGTAAAACATGCAAACAACAATTAGAGGACGTCTAACTTGTTTTTGCAGGGTATGCTATGTGATGTGATATGGCCAAGAAGAATGTGATGAATGATATGTGATGTATGAGATTGATCATGTTCTTGTAATAGGAATCACGACTTGCATGTCGATGAGTATGACAACCGGCAGGAGCCATAGGAGTTGTCTTTATTTATTGTATGACCTGCGTGTCATTGAACAACGCCATGTAATTACTTTACTTTATTGCTAACCGGTAGCCATAGTAGTAGAAGTAATAAGTTGGCGAGACAACTTCATGGAGACACGATGATGGAGATCATGATGATGGAGATCATGGTGTCATGCCGGTGACGATGATGATCATGGAGCCCTGAAGATGGAGATCATGATGATGGAGATCATGGTGTCATGCCGGTGACGATGATGATCATGGAGCCCTGAAGATGGAGATCAAAAGGAGCAATGTGATATTGGCCATATCATGTCACTATTTGATTGCATGTGATGTTTATCATGTTTATGCATCTTATTTGCTTAGAACGACGATAGTAAATAAGATGATCCCTCATTAAAATTTCAAGAAAGTGTTCCCCCTAACTGTGCACCGTTGCGAAAGTTCGTCGTTTCGAAGCACCACGTGATGATCGGGTGTGATAGATTCTTATGTTCACATACAACGGGTGTAAGCCAGATTTACACACACGAAACACTTAGGTTGACTTGACGAGCCTAGCATGTACAGACATGGCCTCGGAACACAAGAGACCGAAAGGTCGAGCATGAGTCGTATAGTAGATACGATCAACATGAAGATGTTCACCGATGATGACTAGTCCGTCTCACGTGATGATCGGACACGGCTTAGTTGACTCGGATCATGTAATCACTTAGATGACTAGAAGGATGTCTATCTGAGTGGGAGTTCATTAGATGAACTTAATTATCCTGAACATAGTCAAAAGCCCTTTGCAAATTATGTCATAGCTCGCGCTTTAGTTCTACTGTTTTAGATATGTTCCTAGAGAAAATATAGTTGAAAGTTGACAGTAGCGATTATGCGGACAGAAGAAAGCTTATGTCCTTAATGCACCGCTCAGTGTGCTGAACCCCAAACGTCGTCTGTGGATGTTGCAAACATCGGACATACACGTTTTGATAACTACATGATAGTTCAGTTAAACGGTTTAGAGTTGAGGCACCAAAGACTTTTTCAAAACGTCGCGGAACATATGAGATGTTTTGAGGGATGAAATTGGGATTTCAGGCTCGTGCCCATGTCAAGAGGTATAAGACCTCCGACGATTTTCTTAGCCGGCAAACTAAGGGAGAAAATCTTAATCGTTGAGCTTGTGCTCAGATTGTCTGAGTGCAACAATCACTTGAATCGAGTGGGAGTTGATCTTCCAGAGATAGTGATGATTCTCCAAAGTCATTGCCACCAAGCTGCTAGAGCTTTGTGATGAACTATAACATATCAGGGATAGATATGATGATCCTTGAGGTATTCGCGATGTTTGACACCGCAAAAGTAGAAATCAAGAAGGAGCATCAATTGTTGATGGTTGGTGAAACCACTAGTTTCAAGAAGGGCAAGGGCAAGAAGGGATACTTCATGAAACAGCAAATCAGCTGCTGCTCTAATAAAGAAACTCAAGGTTGAACCCAAACCCGAGACTAAGTGCTTCTGTAATAAGGGGAACAACCACTGGAGCAGAATTACCCTAGATACTTGGTAGATGAGAAGGCTGGCAAGGTCGATAGAAGTATATTGGATATACATTATGTTAATGTGTACTTTACTAGTACTCCTAGTAGCACCAGGGTATTAAGATACCGGTTCGGTTGCTAAGTGTTAGTAACTCGAAATAAAAGACTACAGAATAAATGGAGACTAGCTAAAGGTGAGCTGACGATATGTGTTGGAAGTGTTTCCAAGTTTGATGTGATCAAACATCGCACGCTCCCTCTACCATCAAGATTAGTATTAAACCTGAATAATTGTCATTTGGTGTTTGCGTTGAGCATAGACATGATTGGATTATGTCTATCGCAATACGGTTATTCATTTAAGGAGAATAATGGTTACTCTATTTATTTGAATAATACCTTCAATGGTCTTGCACCTAAAATGAATGGTTTATTGAATCTCGATCGTAGTGATACACATGTTCATGCCAAAAGATATAAGATAGTAATGATAGTACCACTTACTTGTGGCACTGCCATGTAAGTCATATTGGTATAAAACGCATGAAGAAGCTCCATATTGATGGATCTTTGGACTCACTCGTTTTTGAAAAGTGTGAGACATGTGAACCATGTCTACTGGTGTATACGCATGAAGAAACTCCATGCAAATGGATCGTTTATACTCACTTGATTTTGAATCACTTGAGATATGCAAATCATACCACGGAATAAACGGAGACTAGTTAAAAGTGAGCTAACGATATGTGTTGGAAGTGTTTCCAAGGTTGATATGATCAAGCATCGCACGCTCCCTCTATCATCGAGATTGGTATTAAACCTAAGCAATTGTTATTTGGTGTTTGCGTTGAGCATAGACATGATTAGATTATGTCTATCGCAATACGGTTATTCATTTAAGGAGAATAATAGTTACTCTGGTTTTTGAATAATACCTTCAATGGTATTGCACCTAAAATGAATGGTTTATTGAATCTCGATTGTAGTGATACACATGTTCATGCCAAAAGATACAAGATAGTAATGATAGTACCACCTACTTGTGGCACTGCCATGTAAGTCATAAAACGCATGAAGAAGCTCCATGTTGATGGATCTTTGGACTCACTCGTTTTTGAAAAGTTTGAGACATGCAAACCATGTCTATTGGTATGTACACATGAAGAAACTCCATGCAGATCGATCGTTTTGGAATCACTTGATTTTGAATCACTTGAGACATGCAAATCATACCACATGGGCAAGATGACTGAAAAGCCTCGTTTTCAGTAAGATGGAACAAGATAGCAACTTGTTGGAAGTAACACATTTTGATGTGTGCAGTCCAATGAGTGCTGAGGCATGCAGTGGATATCGTTATGTTCTTACTTCACAGATGATTTGAGTAGATGTTGAGTATATTTACTTGATTAAACACAAGTCTGAATTATTGAAAGGTTCAAGTAATTTCAGAGTGAAGTTGAAGATCTTCGTGACAAGAGGATAAAATGTCTATGATATGATCATAGAGATGAATATCTGAGTTACGAGCTTTGGCACACAATTAAGACATTGTGGAAATTGTTTCACAATTAATACCGCCTGGAACACCATAGTGTGATGGTGTGTCCGAACATCATAGTTGCACCCTATTGGATATGGTGCGTACCATGGTGTCTCTTATCGAATTACCACTGTCATTCATGGGTTAGGCATTAGAGACAACCACACTCACTTTAATAGGGTACCACATAATTCCGTTGAGACGACACCGTTTGGAGAAACCTAAGTTGTCATTTTTTAAAAGTTTGGGGCTGCGACGCTTATGTGAAGAAGTTTCAGGTTGATAAGCTCGAATCCAAAGCGGATAAAATGCATCTTCATAGGACACCCAAAAACAGTTGGGTATACCTCCTAATTCAGATCTGGAAGCAAAAGTGATTGTTTCTAGAAACGGGTCCTTTCTTGAGGAAAAGTTTCTCTCGAAAGAATTGAGTGGGAGGATGGTGGAGACTTGATGAGGTTATTGAACCATCACTTCAACCAGTGTGCAGTAGGGCACAGGAAGTTCTTCCTGTGGCACCTACACCAATTGAAGTGGAAGCTTATGATAGTGATCATGAAGCTTCAAATCAAGTCACTACCGAACCTCGTAGGATGACAAGGACGCGTACTGCTTCGGAGTGGTACGGTGACCCTGTCTTGAAGGTCATGTTGCTAGACAACAATGAACCTACGAGCTATGGAGAAGCAATGGTGGGCCCATATTCGACAAATGGTTAGAAGCCATGAAATTCGAGATAGGATCCATGTATCATAACAAAGCATGGACTTTAGTGGACTTGCCCGATGATCGGCAAGCTATTGAGATAAATGAATCTTTAACAAGAAGACCGACGTGGATGGTAATGTCACCGTCTATGAAGCTCGTCTTGTGGCGAAGAGTTTTTCACAAGTTCAAGGAGTTGACTACGATGAGATTTTATCATCCGTAGCGATGCTTAAGTCCGTCGGAATCATGTTAGCATTAGCTGCATTTATGAAATCTGGCAGATGGATGTCAAAACGAGTTTCCTTATCAGTTTTGTAAGGAAAGGTTGTATGTGATACAATCAGAAAGGTTTTGTCGATCCTGAGGATGCTAAAAGGTATGCAAAGCTCCAGCAATCCTTCTAAGGACTGGAGTAAGCATCTCGGAGTTGGAATGTACACTTTGATGAGATGATCAAAGATTTTGGGTTTGTACAAAGTTTATGAGAAACTTGTATTTCCAAAGAAGTAAGTGGGAGCACTATAGAATTTCTGATGAGTATATGTTGTTGACATATTGGTGATCAGAAATGATGTAGAATTTCTGGAAAGCATATAGGGTTATTTGAAAGGTGTTTTTCAATAGAAAACCTGGATTAAGCTACTTGAACATTGAGCATAAAGATCTACGAGGATAGATCAAAAACGCTTAATGGTACTTTCAAATGAGCATATACCTTGACATGATCTTGAAGGTGTTCAAGATGGATCAGTCAAAGAAGGAGTTCTTGCCTGAGATGTAAGGTATGAAGTTAAGACTTAAAGCTCGACCACGGCAGAAAAGAGAGAAAGGACGAAGGTCGTCCCCTATGCTTTAGACGTAGGCTCTACAGTATGCTATGCTGTGTACCGCACCTGATGTGTGCCTTGCCACATGTCTGGCAAGAGGGTACAAAGGTGATCAAGGAGTGGATCACCAGATAGCGGTCAAAATTATCCTTAGAGGAATGAGGATATGTTTCTCGATTATGGAGGTGATAAAGAGCTCGGCGTAAAGGGTTACAATGATGCAAGATTTAACACCTATCCGAATGACTCTGAGTAGCAAACCGGATACGTATAATGGAGCAATAGCTCCAAGTGGAGCGTGGAAGCAGCATTAACATTATGACCTAGAGATTTGCGAAGTACATACGGATCTGAATGTTGTAGACCCGTTGACTAAAACCTCTCTTACAAGCAAAACATGATCAAACCCCAGAACTCATTGAGTCTTAATCACATGATGATGTGAACTAGTTTAGTGACACTAGTAAACTCTTTGGATGTTGGTCACATGGCGATGTGACCTGTGAGTGTTAATCACATGGCGATGTGAACTAGATTATTGACTCTAGTGCAAGTGGGAGACTGTTGGAAATATGCCCTAGAGGCAATAATAAATTAGTTATTATTATATTTCCTTGTTCATGATAACCGTTTATTATCCATGCTATAATTGTATTGATAGGAAACTCAGATACATGTGTGGATACATAGACAACACCATGTCCCTAGTAAGCCTCTAGTTGACTAGCTCGTTGATCAATAGATGGTTACGGTTTCCTGATCATGGACATTGGATGTCGTTGATAACGGGATCACATCATTACGAGAATGATGTGATGGACAAGTCCCAATCCTAAGCCTAGCACAAAGATCGTAGTTCGTATGCTAAAGCTTTTCTAATGTCAAGTATCTTTTCCTCAGACCATGAGATTGTGCAACTCCCGGATACCGTAGGAATGCTTTGGGTGTACCAAACATCACAACGTAACTAGGTGGCTATAAAGGTGCACTACAGGTATCTCCGAAAGTGTCTGTTGGGTTGGCACGAATCGAGACTGGGATTTGTCACTCTGTCTAAACGGAGAGGTATCTCTGGGCCCACTCGGTAGGACATCATCATAATGTGCACAATGTGATCAAAGAGTTGATCGCGGGATGATGTGTTACGGAACGAGTAAAGAGACTTGCCGGTAACGAGATTGAACAAGGTATCGGTATACCGATGATCGAATCTCAGGCAAGTACAATACCGTTAGACAAAAGGAATTGTATACGGGATCGATTGAGTCCTTGACATCGTGGTTCATCCGATGAGATCATCGTGGAACATGTGGGAGCCAATGTCACGCCCAATATGCGACCCTATCCAAAAGGAACTCGAAGGTCCCACCAAGGATAGACCCGCATATTGGAACGCTTTTGCAAGGTGGATATCATTACATCAACATTACATAATAGATGGGGATACATACAAGAGGCATACAATGCCACATGAATACAACATCACAATACATAAGAGCAACATCCGACTATGGACGAAACACAAACAGAAACTCAAAAGACATCCACCCTGCTAGCCCAGGCTGCCGACCTGGAACCTATCCCCTGATCGAAGAAGCAGAAGAACAACTCAACGCAAGCAAGCATCGCTCTCGCATCAAGATCATCGCAAAACCTATACCTGCAACTATTGTTGTAGTAAACTGTGAGCCACGAGGACTCAGCAATCCCATTACCATGGGTATCAAGACTAGCAAAGCTTAATGGGTAAGGAAGGGGTAAAGTGGTGAGGTTGCAGCAGCGACTAAGCATGATATGGTGGCTAACATACGCCAATAAGAGCGAGAAGAGAGCAAAAGGAACGGTCGTCAACTAGCAATGATCAAGAGGTGATCCTGAACTCCTACTTACGTCAAACATAACCCAGAAACCGTGTTCACTTCCCGGACTCCGCCGAGAAGAGACCATCACGGCTACACACACGGTTGATGTGTTTTAATTCGGATCTGGTGTCAAGTTATCTACAACCGGACATTAACAAATTCCCATCTGCCTATAACCGCAGGCACGGCTTTCGAAAGATTATACCCTACAGGGGTGTCCCAACTTAGCCCATGATAAGCTCTCGCGATCAACGAAGGATAAACCTTCTCCTAGGAAGACCCGATCAGACTCGGAATCCCGGTTTACAAGACATTTCGACAATGGTAAAACAAGACCAGCAAGACCGCCCGATGCGCCGACAATCCCGATAGGAGCTGCACATATCTCGTTCTCAGGGCAACACCGGATGAGACAGGCTACGAGTAAAACCAGACCTCGAGTTGCCCCGAGGGGGCCCCGCAGGCGGCTCGGTTCGGACCAACACTTAGACAAGCACTGGCCTGGGGGGGGGGCTAAAATAAAGATGACCCTCGAGAGAGCGACTCCCAAGGGAAAAGTATAGGTGGTGGTGAGGCAAAAGGTAAAACCAAGGTTGGGCCTTGCTGGAGGAGTTTTATTCAAAGCGAACTGTCAAGGGGGTCCCATAAATCACCCGACTGCGTAAGGAACACAAAATCCGGGAACATAACACCGGTATGACGGAAACTAGGGCGGCAAGAGTGGAACAAAACACCAGGCAAAAGGCCGAGACTTCCACCCTTTACCAAGTATATAGATGCATTAATTAAATAAGAGATATTGTGATATCCCAACATAATCCTGTTCACCATGGAGCAATCTTCAAACTTCACCTGCAACTAGCAACGCTATAAGAGGGGCTGAGCAAAACCGGTAACATAGCCAAACAACGGTTTGCTAGGAAGGGTGTCAAAGGTTAGAGGTTCATGGCAATTTGGGAGGCTTGAAGAGCAACAGATAGGTAACGCAACATAGCGATAGAACTAAGCAACTAGCATAGCAATGATAGTAGTGAGATCCAGGGTAGTGGTCATCTTGCCTGAAATCCCGCTAGGAAGAAGAATGAGTCCATGAAGAAGACGAACGGATGAAGCCACGAAGACAAACCAAGCGTAGATGAACGAATCCTCACGATCGCAACGAAATGAGAACTATCGAAAAGAAGCACACAACATGGTAAACACACCACACATGAACAAGACATGATGCACAACAAGCACGATGCATGACAAGGCTACATGAAGCTACTTATGGCAAGAGACGATGCATACAAGACCAACACATCAAGGCAAGTTAAATGAGGCCGGGAACAACATATAACAATTCCGGTAAGTCCTCATATGCAAATTTCGAAATTGGTCCAAAACTGAATAAACCTTATGTTCAAGTTGTTAAACAGCAAGTTAAGATGCACCAAGAGGATCTACACGAAATTCTAGTCAAGTTACATATAAAGGTCATTTAATTCGGAGCTACGGCCTAGAAGATATGAGCAAAACAAGTTAAACATGGCATTGATGCAAAAGGCATTCAAACATCAAGCAAACACCTCAAAACAATGATGCAACAGGTTAATATGAAACTACATGCAAAACTAGGCAAGTTTCATATAGAGCACACTCAAAATTGAGCAACGGTGCAACACATACACTCTATACAAGTCATAGCAACAATCTGTCCAAAACAGCAACTAGGCCTATTGCAAGCACCAAAACAACATGCTACAGTACCACAACATGAAAACAAAAGGCACGGGCATGACGTACAGGTAAAGCATAACAAAACATGAACACTGAGCTATCTCCAGAAATCACTAGAACATACTTAAACAGACATGGTAAGATTGCAAATAATAACAGTTTCAGACATATCAGGAAATAACATCAGGTTGCAATGTTTAGAGCTATCAAACAACATGTTACAGGAACATATCATGGCAAACAAAGGCATGGCATGAATCTACTAATTGCATATAACAAAAGTCCCTTACTGACCATGAGCCAAAAGGGCACAGAAAATATGATGGCACCCATGTAAACATGGCAAGTTATAAGACAGATTCATACATGGCAGGAACAACAATAAGTAGGCATGTTGGTGAGCTTGAACCATTCACCACAGAGCAATACATGGCATGGCAAGGCAACCAACAGTAAGAAGACATGTTTATAAAGCTAAGCATGGCAATAGCAAGTTCATAGGGTGCATGGATCACTAGAAAAGCACATGGCCAAAAGTGAACTTCATGTTAACAGGCTGACAGCAACATCATTTAGCAACTTTGGAGCAAGATATGAACAATCTACAGCAAGCTATAAATGCAACCAGGGGCATTAATGGATAGAGCATAACCATATGTACAAAACATCCTTACTGAAGTATCTCAAAATAAGCATGGATCTCTCTGTAGCATCAAGTTTACATGGCATAAAAATAACAGCAGAACAGGGACTGAAATCAGCAACAGCAAGTACCCTACTTAGCAAGCTTGGTGCACTCAGCACACAAATCACAAAAATACATAGATAGCACATCTGGAAAGATGGCATGGCATAGATCAAAACACATGTAGACATCAACCTCATAGGATGCACACATCAATCATGGCAAAAATGACAAATGAGCATGTTATAACAGTTTCAGCAGATTAACAGGAACATGTACTCTTCCAACAGCATTTCGGGCATCAAGATGAGCTCAAATGAAAATGATGCAGTGGAATGAAATGAATTACTCCTAGAGACGAACAATTTGACATATTACACACACAAAATGGAGCTACGAATGCAGAGATACGATGTGATGAACATGCCATGATAATAACACAGACTGGGGACTTAGTGAGAAAAACCACCTCGGGGTCAATGCAGATCGGGTTGGGCGAGATGGATCCGGGCAAGGGGCCCGCGGATCGGGCCGGGGCGGACCCGGACGGCAGCGGCGGCGGGGTCCGGCGAGGGATCGCCGGCGGCGAACTTGAGGCGGCGGAGGAGGCGGGATCCAGGGTCTCCTTCCCCGGATCTGGCCACAGGCGGGGGCCGGCAATGGCAAGGGGTGGCCCGCGGTGAGGAGGCGGAGTGGTGGTCTCCGGCGGGGCGGTGCGGAGGCCGACGGTGTGGGGCGGCGGCGGACTCCGGCGGCGGCGGCGCAGGCGGTGGCGGGCAGCGCGGAAGGCGGAGGGCGTGGGTAGAGAGGCGGAGGAGGCCGCGGCCGGCGGTGGAGAGGCGAGGGACGCGGCCGACGGCGGCGGTCACCGGCGAGGCGCGGATCGGGGCCGGGGAGGCCGGGTGGCGACGGAGACGGCGCGGGCCGGCGGCGATGCGCGCGGGGGCGCGGCGGAGGGGCGCGGCCCAGATCGGGCCCGGGGCGGCCGGCCTCGGCCCCCGACGGGCCTGGCGGTGGGGCGCGGCAGCTGGGACAGGTGGCGGCGTCCCATTGGATGCGGGCGGCGGCGCAGTTTCGTCCGGGAGGAAACGGACATGTCCGGCGACGCGTAGGAGCGGGGCTAGGGTTGGACTGCGCGAAAAATCCGGGAGGGACACATATTTATAGGTAGAGGGAGCTAGGAGTGTCCAAATAAGGAGTGGTTTTCGGCCACGCGATCGTGATCGAACGACCGAGAGCATGGAGGGGAGTTAGATGGGTTTTGGGCCACTTTGGAGGGGGTGTTGGGATGCACACAAAAGAGGCCTTTGCGGTTACCCGGTTAACCGTTGGAGTATCAAACGACCTCCAAATGGCACGAAACTTGACAGGCGGTCTACCGGTGTTGTACCAAGGCCGCTTGGCAAGACTCGGTCCATTCCGAGAACGTTTAACACCCGCTCACAACAAGAGACAAAAGGGGGACACCGGAGGACATAGGAGTGCCGGATTGCAAAACGGACAACGGGGAAAAAGCTCGGATGCATGAGACGAACACGTATGCAAAATGAAATGCACATGATGACATATAAAATGCAACATGCAAGCATATGACATGGCAACGACGACGAATAACTGGCAGACACCTGGCGCATCGAATCCGGGGCGTTACAACACTCCTCCACTAACAAGAGATCTCGTCCCGAGATCTTAGGACCGAGACGGAAGGGAAAAGGGATGAGGTGAAACAAGAACTCAAAATAAGAATCAAAGAATCGAGAGCACTCGAGAAGAAGAGATAAACGATGAGAATGACGAGAATCAAAAGCTCACGCAATCAGATAGACTATGAAAACACTCGTTCTAACCAGAGTGGTTAGAATGAGAAAAGAAACGAATAAGACTGAAAGGATTTAGGCAGCACTCTGGCTGAACATGGAAAGAATAGAACACGAGCTAGAGAGGATGGAATGATACTTGATGAAGACATGACACAAAACTCCGGAAGGAATTGAAAGAGTTGAAAGAAAAAAACTTAGAAGGAAGGATTGAATGGAGTTGTTGAGAAAATCAACAACGAAAGAATAAGCTTGATGTGGACTTATCAAAACATCTCAAAACTTGAGGTGAAATTATGCCACAACTAAATGCTTGAATATCTGAGAAGAACGAAGAAATGCAAAACTCCACTTCAGAAGAAAATGAAGAATTATTTGCGCTTCGAGACGCGAGAAGAAAAGATACTTGAACTCCACCAACAAAATCTTGATGAACGCTTGAAAGAATGAATTAAATCATGAAGAACCACCATGAAGAACTCCGGTAACAAAAGATGATGAGATAGAGTTCAAGGATGGAAAGAATAAGACTAAAAGCCTTGCGATGATATAGATGGGGTTCCGACAAAATGGCCGAGGAAATATTGAACTCCGTAAAAGAAAAGATGAAAACGCTTGGAACTAGAATTTATTCCTCAAGAACAAACTCCGAAGGAAGGGATTACTCACTTGGAGGATATAAGAATAAGATTTATTGTATGCTTATCCTTCATCAAATTAAATTGATGACACAATGGATTTGCACACTACTTATTCTTCTTGAAAAAGAATTGAGAAGTGACATATCGCAAACTTGAGAAGGTCTTCCTGAGCCACCGGTAGGATTGAAAAGAACGAATGAATTAAAATGATGATCAAGGAAAAGAATCTTGAACGAACCACCGTAAGAATTCAAAAATGACTGACGAAAGAGAATGAATCACCGGGAAGAATTAGAAAAGCACGAAGATACTTGAGGGAATTAAAATGCAAGAGAACAAAGAGACCGTGAACTGATTGAAGAATACTTGAACGAAGCACCGGAATAAATAGAGAACGAAAACTGGAATGATGGCCTCTGGTGAAAAGAAATGGAAAACAACTCCTGACATACTCCGGATGGGTCAGAACATCTGACAAATGGAATAATTCGAGAGGATAACAAGAAGCTAGAACCACGAAACTTCGAGAGAACGGGCAAGATTTAGAGGAAAAACTCTTCTTTTGTCTTCCAAGCTGAGAATGATGACGAGAAACACCATCAAAATTACTAAGATACTCCGGGAGGATGAAAAACGAAGAGGTTGAGCCAACAATGAAAATGATTTGAAATCGATCTTGGAAAGGCAACTGACTGATGAAATCCATTCTTACGTCAGACCCCAAAAAGAATTAGGAATGGCTCCGGAATAATTAGAAGATTCAGGTAAGATCCTGGGAAAAGACCTGTGGGTTAGGGTCCACTGAAGAGACAACACCGTTGGAAAGAATTGTTGAAGAGATAGATGATGCACCGGAACAATTGAAATATTTGAATGAGGTGACAACCTCGAATCAATTCAAACACAGACGAAACTCCTGAGATGTCTTGAGCACTCCGGAATGATAAACTGGCGAGAGGCAAACGAGCAGGGAAAACACTTGAGCTGAGGGAAAGAATATAATCACTACCGAAAAACTTGAATTGAATCCACCGGAAAAGAAAAAGAGCTGAAGAATGACGAACGAGACGATAATTCACTGTTTGAAATGATTGACGAAAGACTAAAGAGGCTCCACACGAATGAAATTGATGGTCGAAAGAGATTCAAGCTCCGGGAAGAAGAGGGTGGGAGGGCGGGAAAACAAAGGCAGCTGGAAGGGGAGAAACCGATGAATAACTTGAAAAGAAAAACTGGTTGAAATCATTGAGGAAAGAAAGCAAAGACTTCGCACGAGTAGGATGGATACTCGATTACGGACTCCGGTTCCGAGAGGAAGAAGGGTGGGCGGGTGGGAAAAGAAGACAACTGAGGATTGAACTCAAAGATGAAGAGGCTCGAGTCAACTTGACGAGAAATGCACCGGATGCAAAGAGCTAAGGAACAACTACCGGAAAACCAACTGCGTGAACCTAAAGAGAAATTTGAAG
Source organism: Triticum timopheevii (assembly GCA_963921465.1). Lineage (NCBI taxonomy): Eukaryota > Viridiplantae > Streptophyta > Magnoliopsida > Poales > Poaceae > Triticum > Triticum timopheevii. Next base: position 381,842,832 of record OY997262.1, on the reverse strand, counting down.
GGGAAGAGGAGTAATTCAAAACACCGACGTCAAGATTCCTCACCAGAGCGACGAAGAGGTTGAGGAGCAAAAAGAATTCCTACTCTCCGATATAACTAGACTCCGAAAACAGTTTTCTTCTAGACTCGACAACGGCCAAACTACATGATCAATCATGGGGGCTCCTAGGGTCGGTCGAGGCTCTGATACCAACTTGTCACGCCCAATATGCGACCCTATCCAAAAGGAACTCGAAGGTCCCACCAAGGATAGACCCGCATATTGGAATGCTTTTGCAAGGTGGATATCATTACATCAACATTACATAATAGATGGGGATACATACAAGAGGCATACAATGCCACATGAATACAACATCACAATACATAAGAGCAACATCCGACTACGGACGAAACACAAACAGAAAATCAAAAGACATCCACCCTGCTAGCCCAGGCTGCCGACCTGGAACCTATCCCCTGATTGAAGAAGCAGAAGAAGAACTCAACGCAAGCAAGCATCACTCTCACGTCAAGATCATCGCAAAACCTGTACCTGCAACTGTTGTTGTAGTAAACTGTGAGCCACGAGGACTCAGCAATCCCATTACCATGGGTATCAAGACTAGCAAAGCTTAATGGGTAAGGAAGGGGTAAAGTGGTGAGGTTGCAGCAGCGACTAAGCATGATATGGTGGCTAACATACGCCAATAAGAGCGAGAAGAGAGCAAAAGGAACGGTCGTCAACTAGCAATGATCAAGAGGTGATCCTGAACTCCTACTTACGTCAAACATAACCCAGAAACCGTGTTCACTTCCCGAACTCCGCCGAGAAGAGACCATCACGGCTACACACACGGTTGATGCGTTTTAATTCGGATCTGGTGTCAAGTTATCTACAACCGGACATTAACAAATTCCCATCTGCCTATAACCGCAGGCACAGCTTTCGAAAGATTATACCCTGCAGGGGTGTCCCAACTTAGCCCATGATAAGCTCTCGCGATCAATGAAGGATAAACCTTCTCCCAGGAAGACCCGATCAGACTCGGAATCCCGGTTTACAAGACATTTCGACAATGGTAAAACAAGACCAGCAAGACCGCCCGATGCGCCGACAATCCCGATAGGAGCTGCACATATCTCGTTCTCAGGGCAACACCGGATGAGACAGGCTACGAGTAAAACCAGACCTCGAGTTGCCCCGAGGGGGCCCCGCAGGCGGCTCGGTTCGGACCAACACTTAGACAAGCACTGGCCTGGGGGGGGGGCTAAAATAAAGATGACCCTCGAGAGAGCGACTCCCAAGGGAAAAGTATAGGTGGTGGTGAGGCAAAAGGTAAAACCAAGGTTGGGCCTTGCTGGAGGAGTTTTATTCAAAGCGAACTGTCAAGGGGGTCCCATAAATCACCCGACCGCGTAAGGAACGCAAAATCCGGGAACATAACACCGGTATGACGGAAACTAGGGCGGCAAGAGTGGAACAAAACACCAGGCAAAAGGCCGAGACTTCCACCCTTTACCAAGTATATAGATGCATTAATTAAATAAGAGATATTGTGATATCCCAACATAATCCTGTTCACCATGGAGCAATCTTCAAACTTCACCTGCAACTAGCAACGCTATAAGAGGGGCTGAGCAAAAGCGGTAACATAGCCAAACAACGGTTTGCTAGGAAGGGTGTCAAAGGTTAGAGGTTCATGGCAATTTGGGAGGCTTGAAGAGCAATAGATAGGTAACGCAACATAGCGATAGAACTAAGCAACTAGCATAGCAATGATAGTAGTGAGATCCAGGGTAGCGGTCATCTTGCCTGAAATCCCGCTAGGAAGAGGAATGAGTCCATGAAGAAGACGAACGGATGAAGCCACAAAGACGAACCAAGCGTAGATGAACGAATTCTCACGATCGCAACGAAACGGGAACTATTGAAAAGAAGCACACAACATGGTAAACACATCACACATGAACAAGACATGATGCACAACAAGCATGATGCATGACAAGGCTAGATGAAGCTACTTATGGCAAGAGATGATGCATACAAGACCAACACATCAAGGCAAGTTAAATGAGGCCGGGAACAACATATAACAATTCTGGTAAGTCCTCATATGCAAATTTCGAAATTGGTCCAGAACTGAATAAACCTTATGTTCAAGTTGTTAAACAGCAAGTTAATATGCACCAAGAGGATCTACACGAAATTCTAGTCAAGTTACATATAAAGGTCATTTAATTCGGAGCTACGGCCTAGAAGATATGAGCAAAACAAATTAAACATGGCATTGATGCAAAAGGCATTCAAACATCAAGCAAACACCTCAAAACAAGGATGCAACATGATAATATGAAACTACATGCAAAACTAGGCAAGTTTCATATAGAGCACACTCAAAATTGAGCAACGGTGCAACACATACACTCTATACAAGTCATAGCAACAATCTGTCCAAAACAGCAACTAGGCCTATTGCAAGCACCAAAACAACATGCTACAGTACCACAACATGAATACAAAAGGCACGTGCATGATGTACAGGTAAAGCATAACAAAACATGAACACTGAGCTATCTCCAGAAATCACTAGAACATACTCAAACAGACATGGTAAGATTGCAAATAATAACAGTTTCAGACATATCAGGAAATAACATCAGGTTGCAATGTTTAGAGCTATCAAACAACATGTTACAGGAACTTACCATGGCAAACAAAGGCATGGGATGAATCTACTAATTGCATATAACAAAAGTCCCTTACTGACCATGAGCCAAAAGGGCACAGAAAATATGATGGCACCCATGTAAACATGGCAAGTTATAAGACAGATTCATACATGGTAGGAACAACAATAAGTAGGCATGTTGGTGAGCTTGAACCACTCACCACAGAGCAATACATGGCATGGCAAGGCAACCAACAGTAAGAAGACATGTTTATAAAGCTAAGCATGGCAATAGCAAGTTCATAGGGTGCATGGATCACTAGAAAAGCACATGGCCAAAAGTGAACTTCATGTTAACAAGCTGACAGCAACATCATTTAGCAACTTTGGAGCAAGATATGAACAATCTACAGCAAGCTATAAATGCAACCAGGGGCATGAATGTATAGAGCATAACCATATGTACAAAACAACCTTACTGAAGTATCTCAAAATAAGCATGGATCTCTCTGTAGCATCAAGTTTACATGGCATAAAAATAACAGCAGAACAGGGACTAAAATCAGCAACAGCAAGTACCCTAATTAGCAAGCTTGATGCACTCAGCACACAAATCACAAAAATACATGGATATCATGTCAGGACCCCGACTCAATGTCACATCGATCTAGCCTGTAACACCTCATATCACTTTGCGGCCTCACGCACGGTATTCCCACGGGTGTCGCCTTACCTTTGCCCGGGACCGTTTGCGCCTTTTGGCACACGTATATGACAGTGTCGCTAGCATCCATATGATAAGGAGCCCGGGCTGACATGGCTAGCTGTAAACCCAAAGTGGCACAGACTTACAGGGACAGGCATCCATGACCCAGCATCGAACGTGTCGGTCATCAGCGAATAAGTTCCGGGCTGTAGCACTGGGCTAGCAGGACTCCGGTAGACCGGGCTGTAGCGGGCTAACAGGACTCCGGTACTCAACGCGTGACATTTCCCCGAAGGGACAGACACAGGAACGAAGAAGGACACATGCCGGCCAGCCTAAGTGTTCCGGAGCAGTAGCAAGCTACCATGGCTCAGTGGAGACACTAGGAGACATTTCCCGGTAAGAGAGGCTACTAAAGATAAACAACTAGATAGTCAGATCCCACACATACCAAGCATTTCAATAACATACACACAATATGCTCGATATGTGCAAATACAACATGGCATCACATCATGACTCTACGACTCAAGTATTTATTCATTAGGCTCCGAGGAGCGAGATATTACAAACAGGGGTCTCATGACCCAACATTCAGAGCATACAAATCAAACACATGCGGAAGCTAACATGTCTGAGTACAGACATCTACAAATGAAAAAGGCTTAGAAGCCTGACTATCTACCAGATCCTGCCGAGGGCACAAGATCGTAGTTGAGGTAACAAGCTAAACGTCGAAGTCCACGTGGAACTACTAGCGAGACTGAAGTCTCTCTGCAAAATATAAAATAGGCAAACGTGAGTACAAATGTACCCAGCAAGACTTACATCAGAACTAACTACATATGCATCATTATCAACAAGGGGATGGTGGGGTTTAACTGCAGCAAGCCAGCTTTGACTCGGTGGCTATCCTGAACTACGACTGCAAGTAACTCTTTTGTGGTGGCGCACACGAGTCCACATATTCACCATATCAATACACCACTATGGATCCGCTCCCGTCTCCCTACGAGAACGCCATCCATAGCACTCACGCTTATCTTGCGCATTTTAGAGTATCCACTTTCACTTGTCTATGAACTGTTATAGGCAACCCAGAAGTCCTTTACCGCGGACACGGCTATTCGAATAGATGATGTTAACCCTGCAGGGGTGTACTTCTTCACACACGCTCTCACCACTTACCGCCGTTTACACGACATGTACTCGGCAACCTTCAAGCGGAAGCCCAACGTGGGTGTCGGCCACGACCTACCTAAACACTCAAGTCCCTAGTCCAGGTTTATCGCCTATTCAGGTTCCATCCATGAGGAGATCCGGCCGAAGTTTCGCTCACAGCCCCAAACGATGTGAACAGGGTTCCGTGACACCAAACGGGCGCCCGGTTTACCCGGCCACGTGCCTACCGCATCACAGCCCACCCCTACGGTCAGCACTGCACACGGCCTCCAGCATACTACAAACACCAGAAACTACTTGCAACTCCTGGACAGAGGACAAGGGTGATTAAGAAGCCGAGAGGGTCCATTGGTTTCGGGCCCAATGCGTGGTAGTAGCTGAATCATGGATCACAAACACAGAACTCAGTTCCTGAGGACGGCTGCAATGAGACAACCCACCATGTACTCCTACATGGCCTCTCACCGCTACCTTTACCAAATCGTGTTCACACACTTAGCTCACACATAGTAGGACATGTTCACACACACCTGATTCACCCCCGATGAATCAGACCTGACTCAACTCTAAGCAGTAGCAGGCATGACAAACAAGCATTAATGAGTAGGCACAACAGGGCTCAAACAACTCCTACTCATGCTAGTGGGTTTCATCTATTTACTGTGGAATGACAGGTCATGCAAAGGATAAAGGGGTTCAGCTACCGCAGCAAGTAACAGTTGAATCGTTGTTGTCCTAATGCAGTAAAAGAGAGCAGGAGCGAGAGAGTGGGATTGTATCGGAATGAACAAGGGGGTTTTGCTTGCCTGGCACTTCTGAAGATAACATTGAGTCTTCATCAGTGTCAACGATCACATCATCGGTACAGCGTCTACCGAGGGGGAACAACACCGGCAAACATAGAAGAAACACGATCAATGCAGTGCACAATATGATGCATGCTATGACATGGCAACATGCTGGTGTTTTGAGCTAATGCAGCTAGCAACAAAGTTAAATGAAGTTGGTTTGAATCCAAGATTCAAATTCAAACTCCATATGTGATTATTCAAATGCCCTTTATATGATTTGTGCTAAACAGCAGCTATAAGTTGTTCTAACATGCATGAAAATGGTACAAATGGATTCCTTGAATTTTTCTGATAATTTTTCATATATAACTTATTTGATTTGGAGCTGCGGTTGATTTTATATGAATTTTAGAAGTTTAGGCAATTTTCTGGATTTTCCTGATTAATTTTAAAACCAGAAAATGTTTTATTGCGTAACCACTGCATCACTGTGACGTCAGCAGGTCAACAGGCGCTGCAGCAGGTCAAACCTGACCAGTGGGGTCCACTGGTCAGTGACAAGGGTTGGTTAGTGTGGCTGACAGGTGGGGCCGGGTCAACAGACGCGTCAGCAGGTGACGTGGCAAGATCAAGCTAATGGGTGGGGTCCAACCTGTTAAATTAATACTAAGTATTTTGTTAGCCGGTTAATTAACCCTGTGGGACCCACTGTCAGTGACATGGGCGTGTGATTAGTGCTTACTTAACCCGCGCCACGTCAGCGAACGGCGTTCAGCCGCCGGTGACCACATCCCGTGGCAGTGGCTCGCCGGCGTTGCTCGGGACGGCGCTACAGAGCATCGTTTTGCTCGTGGTTTGCGGCTACAGAGAGCTGGGAGACTCGCGCATCTAGTAGTGGTGGCGGCAGCAGCTGGGATGGCCGGAGTTGACGGCGGCGAGCATTTCCGCGGCGGCCGGAGCTCGGGTTCGGTCGTGCGCGAGGCTGTGGCTTGCTAGCAAGCGAGAGGAGTAGCACCAGAGCATTGGGGAAGCTCCAGGAGCTCGCGCACATGCTTGGTTTGGTCTGGGGAGGACTGTAGCGGCGGCACGGCGGCAATGGCGGACGGCGGCGCTCGGCCAAGGTGGGGAAGCTAGCTAGGGGAGGGGAACGACGGGGATTCCAGGGGGAAAATGGAGAGTGGCTCACGTAGGGACTAGCAGAGTCGACGACGAGGTCGGGGAAATGCTGGAGCCCGCGAATCGACTGCGAGGTCATCGGCGGCCGGAGGTTGAAGACGGAGTCGAGGCGGTCGTCTTGGGGCGTCTGGGCGCTCGGGGCTCGCTCCAGGAGGTGTAACGGATGGTGGCGGAGCTTTCAGATGACACGGGGAGGCGAGGGGAGCACGGTAGGCATGGCTACGGCGAGCGGCGGCGATGAGCTCCGCTCGGTCGTGCAGGGGGAGGAGCTAGAGAGGAGTGGAGAGGCCAGGGAGCGAGGGAGAGGGGAGAGGGGTCATTGGCGTCCCCGTGGCATCGCTAGAAGGGTCGGGGAGGGGGTGAAGCAGGCAGGGAGGAGGCCACGGTGACGGCAGCGCTCGCCACCGAGCTGCTTTGGGGCGAGGGGAGGAAGACGACAGGAGGGGGGGTGGCCTCTGGGCTGGGCCAGCTCCTAGGCTGCACAGTGCTGGGCCTGTGGGCTTTAGGTAAGCGCCAGGTACTAACTCTCTCTCTCTCTCTTTTCCTGTTTTTCTATTTTTCTGCAGGTTTGTGGTTTTATTAAAAATACTAAATCAATCCCAAAAATCATGCAACTGCTCATAACCACTGTTAGAAATATATCCTACAGTAAACATTTCAGTTTGGGATTATTTGAGCATTTAAAATATTTTATAGTATTATATGCCCAAATGCAAATAAGTAATGATTTAATTCAAACATCCAGAATGGCCTAAAAATATGTGCATCATTTTTGGCAGAGGTTTTCACCTTTACCAGAAATCATGAACATTTCCAGAGGTCATTTTGGGTTTATTGAAAAAGATTTTATTTTGATCCTAGTTGAATTCATTAGCTGCTAGGGTTTATGAGCCCCCATTTCAAGTTTCATAAAATTTAAACATGATGCATGGATGCTAAAGCTAAAACAAGCAAGGCCTAAACTGGGGATGTGACATATCACCTCTAGAAAGATGGCATGGCATAGATCAAAACACATGTAGACATCAACCTCATAGGATGCACACATCAATCATGGCAAAAATGACAAATGAGCATGTTATAACAGTTTCAGCAGATTAACAGCAACATGCACTCTTCCAACAGCATTTCGGGCATCAAGATGAGCTGAAATGAAAATGATGCAATGGAATGAAATGAATTACTCGCTGAGGCGAACAATTTGACATATTACACGCACGAAATGGAGCTACGGATGCAGAGATACGATGCGATGAACATGCCATGATAATAACACAGACTGGGGACTTAGTGAGAAAAACCACCTCGGGGTCAACGCGGATCGGGTTGGGCGAGATGGATCCGGGCGAGGGGCCTGCGGATCGGGCCGGGGCGGACCCGGACGGCAGCGGCGGCGGGGTCCGGTGAGGGATCGCCGACGGCGAACTTGAGGCGGCGGAGGAGGCGGGATCCGGGGTCTCCTTCCCCGGATCTGGCCAGAGGCGGGGGCCGGCAATGGCAAGGGGCGGCCCGCGGTGAGGAGGCGGCGAGGTGGTCTCCGGCGGGGCGGTGCGGACGCCGACGGTGTGGGGCGGCGGCAGACTCCGGCGGCGGCGGCGCAGGCGGTGGCGGGCAGCGCGGAAGGCGGAGGGCGCGGGCGGAGAGGCGGAGGAGGCCGCGGCCGGCGGCAGAGAGGCGAGGGACGCGGCCGACGGTGGTGGTCGCCGGCGAGGCGCGGATCGGGGCCGGGGAGGCCAGGCGGCGACGGAGGCGAAGGAGACGGCGCGGGCCGGCGGCGATGCGCGCGGGGGCGCGGCCCAGATCGGGCCCGGGGCGGGCCGGCCTCGGGACCCGACGGGCCTGGCGGCGGGGCGCGGCGGCTGGGACAGGTGGCGGTGTCCCATTGGCTGCGGGCGGCGGTGCAGTTTCGTCCGGGAGGAAACGGACATGTCCGGCGGCGCGTAGGAGCGGGGCTAGGGTTGGACTGCGCGAAAAATCCGGGAGGGACACATATTTATAGGTAGAGGGAGCTAGGAGAGTCCAAATGAGGAGCGGTTTTCGGCCACACGATCGTGATCGAACGACTGAGAGCATGGAGGGGAGTTAGATGGGTTTTGGGCCACTTTGGAGGGGGTGTTGGGCTGCACACAAAAGAGGCCTTTGCGGTTACCCGGTTAACCGTTGGAGTATCAAACGACCTCCAAATGGCACGAAACTTGACAGGCGGTCTACCGGTGGTGTACCAAGGCCGCTTGGCAAGACTCGGTCCATTCCGAGAATGTTTAACACCCGCTCACAACGAGATACAAAAGGGGGACGCCGGAGGACATAGGAGTGCCAGATTGCAAAATGGACAACGGGGAAAAAGCTCGGATGCATGAGACGAACACGTATGCAAAATGAAATGCACATGATGACATATAAAATGCAACACGCAAGCAAATGACATGGCAACAACGACGAATAACTGGCAGACACCTGGCGCATCGAATCCGGGGCGTTACAGCCAACATGGGTATCCAGATCCCGCTTTTGGTTATTGACTGGAGAACGTCTCGGTCATGTCTGCATGGTTCCCGAACCCGTAGTGTCTACACACTTAAGGTTCGATGACGCTAGGGTTATAAAGGAAGTTTGTATGTGGTTACCGAATGTTGTTCGGAGTCCCGGATGAGATCCCAGACGTCACGAGGAGTTCCGGAATGGTCCGGAGGTAAAGATTTATATATGGGAAGTCCTGTTTTGGTCACCGGAAAAGTTTCGGGTTTTATTGGTAACGTACCGGGACCACCGGGAGGGTCCCGGGGGTCCACCAAGTGGGGCCACCGGCCCCAGAGGGCTGCATGGGCCAAGTGTGGGAGGGGACCAGCCCCAAGTGGGCTGGTGCGCCCCCCCCCCCCACAAGGGCCCTAGGCGCCTAGGGTTTGGGGAGGGGGTGCTTCCACCTAACTTGGGGGGCAAGTTTCCCCTCTCCCCCCCTTGGCCGCCACCCTTAGATGGGATTGGGGCTGCCGCACCCCTTGGGGTGGAAACCCTAGAGGGGGCGCACCACCCTTTCCCCTATATATAGTTGAGGTCTTAAGGGCTGCCAACACATGAGTTTTCTCTCCCTCTTGGCGCAGCCCTACCTCTCTCCCTTCTCCTCTCCCGCGGTGCTTGGCGAAGCCCTGCAGGATTGCCACGCTCCTCCATCACCACCACGCCGTTGTGCTGCTGCTGGATGGAGTCTTCCTCAACCTCTCCCTCTCTCCTTGCTGGATCAAGGCATGGGAGACTTCACCGGGCTGTACGTGTGTTGAACGCGGAGGTGCCGTCCATTCGGCACTAGGATCTCCGGTGATTTGGATCACGACGAGTACGACTCCTTCAACCCCGTTCTCTTGAACGCTTCCGCTTAGCGATCTACAAGGGTATGTAGATGCACTCTCCTTCCCCTCGTTGCTAGTTTCTCCATAGATAGATCTTGGTGACATATAGGAAAATTTTGAATTTCTGCTACGTTCCCCAACACGGACCCGGCTTCAGTCTCAGGCCGCCCTCTTGAAGAGCTACAACCAAGAGTTCCTGGCGACGCGGTCAGCCATCCGGTGAGCTTCTTGCTCCTTGTTTCTTGATCTTGAATTCTTCCGTGGGGGTGTGTCAGCGCACCCACTGGGTGTAGTCCCCGAGCTCCAAGTCGGCTGCTGCGCAGACGGCTCGAAACTTCTTAGTAAATCTTGTTCTTACTTGTTCGTCCGTCCCTTTTGCAGGATTATCATAACCTCCATGCGGCTGCCTTCAACTCCCATACCCGAGAGCTGACTCAGAAGACCGCCGACTTGTCTGAAAGCTGGAGTAAGTGTTCCATCTTTTATCTCTCGTGGGGACACGTCAGCGCACCCACTGGGTGTAGTTCCCGAGATTCGGGCCGACTGCCGAGCAGTCGGGCTAGATCTTTTCTGGCAACTTTTTTCTCATTGTTTTTTCTTCTTTGCCATCTTTTGCAGAGGCCAATGCTGACCTGCAGCAGCAACTGGGAGAGACCCAGACCATGCTACGTGCCAAGGAGGCTGAGTGCAGTGCCGCAGCCCAGGAGCGCGACCGCCTGGCCAAGAAACTGGCCGACCAGGAGGAGAGCCACAAGGCGGCCCTGAAGGCGGTGAGGACGGCGAGGCTGCCCTCCAAGCCGAGTACGAGATCGAGGCGGTGAACTGGGCCGAGTCGAGGCAGGCGCTGAATGATGGCTTCGGCCATATTGAAGACATGGTTGATGGTAAGCCACCTTCCTCTCCGTCCCTTTGTTCGCCATCTACTGCTTGATCCGGCTTCTGACTTTGCATTTTTATTTTCTTCTTTGTGCAGAGTACTTCCCCGGCTACTCTGTTGCTGCCAGCCAAGTCATCGAGGCCCACCGCGAGGTGCAGGGACAGGCTGGAGCCGAGATTGCACCGGACGCTCGAGGAGCAGCTCTTGGCCATCCAGGCCCGTCTCCAACCAGCTCACCGCATGCTCCACCGCCTTCAGCGCATTGGAGCCCAGGTGTTGTCCGCCCTCTGGACTGGTGAAGTGGTTCCCCGCACCCCTGGTCGGACTGTCGACTAATTGGAGGTGGCGGCCAGTCGCCTTGAGGCTTGGAAGGCCTCTGCAGCCCGGGTAGGCGCCAGGCGGGCGCTGGAGTTCGTCCGAGCGTGGTATCCCGGGCTGGACTTGGCCTAGCTGGCCACGTTTCGGCAAGAGGCCAATGAGGAGTTGGAGGCGGTGCGGCCGACTATCATCCCACGTGCCTCGGCTATCGCCGAGTACACCGACACCAGCATCTTCGTCCCCGAGCTGAACGACGATGGTGTCGCTCTGCCGGAGGAGTGGTTTGGGCTAAACCCGACGGATGATGAAGACTCGACGAAGGAGATCGACTCCAGCAACAAGGGTGAAGAGGAGAAGGGAGAGGACGATGAAGACGCTGCGCCGGATGGTGGAGCAGCCGACCAGCCTCAGCCTGACCGTGCCTCTAGCAACGAGGCGCGTGTGAACACGCTACCTGCCGCTGGCGATGACCAAGCCGATACTCGCCAACCGGCCACTCCCCCAGCCAGCACCGCTGTCTCCACAGACTAGACTGGCTCGCCCGTTGCGCCCTTGGCCCGAGCCGCCATCTTTATCTTTGTCTTCCTACTTGCTAAGTTTTTTGAACAATATTTGTTAAAATCTCGCAGTTCCACCCACTAGGGGTGTATTCAGACTAAGTTGAATGCCAGCCCTTGAAGGCCTTTTGTGTAAATATAATCTTGCAAGTGTTTGACTTCCGACTGTGCTTGCTTTTCATCTTTTTCGGTTGTTTCCTTTGCCGCCCTCCCTTGGTTGCCGCCTTCCCAATCGAACAGCTGCTCTGCAGTCTGTGGCTGGGAAAGTACTTGGCCGTGTGGGAGGACAAGTACTTCATCTTACTTAGATTGTAGCAAGGTGAGTGGGAAGCCGGCCAGCCGGCTGCTTAGCAGTCGGTCGGTAGGGTGGGAAGTCGGCTTGTGTTATGTAAGTCCATTGGTCCTTCGTTTTTCGTGTGGGCATCTTTTCCTGCCTTTAGCTCTTGCCAGTCGAACAGTTGATTCTGCGAGCTGTGACTTCTGGCCAGAGAGGGCTTAGGTGCCGGCACACTACTTGTCTGACTGCAAGTGGTACTTAACATAATTCAAGGCGGCAAGTCCCCGGGCCGACTGGTCGAAACCGGTGTCGTATAGAAGAATAAATGTAGTGACACATTCATAGGCATGATATTCATCATATAGGTAAAAGAGGGTAGTCCCTGAGTGCTCCTCGGGGAGCCTGATGTCTTGTACTTAATACAAAAGATAGCATGGTACATACTTCATTTAAGTGTAAAATCTTCAAAGGAGATTGGCGTTCCATGGTCATTCTGACTCCTTGCCAGAATCATCTCTCTTGCGTGCCTTGGGCTTCTGTGCGTCGATCAGGTAGTAGGAGTCGTTCCCCAAGGCCTTGCTGATGACGAAGGGGCCCTCCCAAGGGGCCGAGAGCTTGTGCTGGCCGGCTGTTCTCTGGACCAGTCGAAGCACAAGATCACCCTCTTGGAAGGATCTTGGATTGACCTTCCGGTTGTGGTAACGGTGCAAACCCTACTGGTAGATGGTGGACCGGCTGAGTGCTAACAGCCGGCCCTCTTCCAGCAGGTCGACGTCGTCTTCTCGTGCTTCCTTGGCCTCCGCTTTCATGTACATGGTGACTCGAGGTGAGTCAAACTCGATGTCAGTTGGGATGATAGCCTCGGTACCATATACAAGGAAGAAAGAAGTGAAGCCGGTTGACTTGTTCGGGGTGGTATGCAAGCTCTAGAGGACGGCAGCTCTTCGAGCCAGCAGCCGGCCGAGCGCTCCAGTGGCTCGACCAGTCGGGGCTTGATGCCGGACAGGATGAGGCCATTTGCTTGCTCGACTTGGCCGTTTGACTGCGGATGGGCAACAGACACTAAGTCTAGTCGGATGCCCTGTGTCGCGCAGAAACGTGCCAATGCTCGTTTGGCAAAATTCGTGCCGTTGTCGGTGATGATGCTGTGTGGTATACCATACCGGGTGGTGATGTTTGCGATGAATGTCACAGCAGTCGGCCCATTCAACTTCTTGATTGGCTTCGCTTCAATCCACTTGGTGAACTTGTCTACGACGACAAGCAAGTGTTTCATGCTGCCGCGTGCCGTCTTGAATGGGCCCACCATATCCAGCCCCCAGACGGCAAAGGGCCAGGTGAGGGGGATGGTCTTGAGTGCGAAAGCCGGCAGGTGTTTCTTGGAGCTAAAAAGTTGGCTCCCCTTGCAGTGTTTGACCAAATCTTTGGCATCTTCCAAAGTAGTCGGCCAGAAGAAACCATGGCGGAAAGCTTTGGCGACAAGTGATCTTGAAGCCGCGTGGTGGCCGCACTCGCCTTGGTGGATGTCCTTGAGGATTGCAATGCCCTTCTCTGGCTCGACGCAGCGCTGGAAGACTCTACTGACACTGCGCTTAACGAGCTCTCTGTTCACTATTGTGTACGCTCCGGCTCGGTGTTGGACTTGCCTTGCCGAGATCTCGTCAGTCGGCAGCTCTCTGTTTACTAGGAAGTTGAGGATGCGTTGGGCCCATGATGGAGTTGCGACTTCTTCTATTGCCAACACGACTACTACGATCAGGGCGGGTGGGTTGGGTGGTGAGGAGCTGGAGTCGGCCACCGCCTGCTGTGACGTTGGAGTCCTCGGTCCGACTGCTGCAGTCCCTGGGCCGGGTTCTGAAGTCCCCGAGCCGGGTGCAACTACTGTAGTCCCCGAGCCGCCTGTCGAAGTCCCCGAGCTGCCTGCTTGCTTCCCCAAGTCGGATCCGACTGTACCAGGGTCAGGCGGCACGAAGATGGAATCTTATTCTGAGACGGCTTTACAGACGGTTTGAGGAGGCGCTGAAGGTAGACGCCGGTTGGTATAGCTTGCCGGGTGAAGCCGATTTGTGCCAAGGCATCTCTTGCTCGTTGTCGGCCCGTGGCACGTGGAGAAACTCGCACCCTTCAAAGTATCCACTGAGTTGTTGAACGAGGAAGCGGTAGCTCGCCATGTTTACGTCCTTGGCATCCCAATCGCCAGATGATTGTTGGACCACCAAGTCCGAGTCGCCATAGCACAGGATCCGGCGGATGCCGAGCTCTTTGGCCAGCCGGAGCCCGTGTATGAGCGCCTCGTACTCGGCCACATTGTTGGAGGCAGCAAAGTGAATTTGCAACGTGTATCTGAGCTTGTCGCCCTTGGGAGAGGTGAGGACGATGCCGGCTACCAAGCCGGTGCACATCTTGGATCCGTCAAAGTGCATCCCCCAATGAGTGGAGTCGGGTGCTGGTGGCAGGTACTGGGTTTCAGCCCAGTCAACGAGGAAGTCGGCTAGCACTTGGGACTTGATGGCAGTGTGAGGCTGGTAGAAGATGGTGTAAGGAGCCAGCGCAATGGCCCACCTGGCCACCCGGCCGGATGCATCCCGGCTGCCTATGATCTCGGCCAGCGGGGCAGTGCAAACGACCGTGATGGGGTGCTCTTGAAAGTAGGGCTTGAGCTTCTTGGCGGCAAAGTATACGACATAGCACATCTTCTGGTAGTGGGGGTAATTCTGCTTTGAGGTTGACAATACTTCACTTAGGTAATATACCGGCCTCTGGACCAGCTGAGCTCTGCCTTCTTCTGGGCGCTGAACCATGATGACAGTGCTGACCACCTGGCTGGTTGCGGCAATATAAAGGAGCATGGGTTCTTTTTCAGTCGGTGCCGCCAGGACAGGCGGCGTGGTCAACATCTTCTTCAACTTGTGAAAAGCATCGTCCGCCTGGTCGTTCCATTCGAAATGAGTGGACTTCCTCATGAGGTGATACAGGGGGAGAGCCTTCTCCCCTAGCCGACTGATGAAGCGGTTAAGGGAAGCCAGGCACCCGGTGAACTTTTGGACATCTCAAAGCCGGGTGGGAATCTCCATCCTCTCTATGGCCTTGATCTTCACTGGGTTGCACTCGATGCTGCATTCAGAGACTAGGAAGCCTAGAAGTTGGCCGGCTGGCACTCCGAACACGCATTTCTCAGGGTTGGGCTTGGTCTGAAATCGGCGCAAGTTGTCAAATGTTTCTTTGAGATCTTCCAGTAGGGTGCCGCGCTTCTACGTCTTTACCACAATATCGTATACCTAGACGTGGGCATTTCTGCCGAGTTGCTTGAGGAGGCATTTCTGCATGCAACACTGAAAAGTGGCACCGGCATTTCTCAAGCCGAATGTCATAGTCAGGTAGGAGAAATCTCCGAATGGTGTGATGAAGGCGGTCTTCAGGGGGTCGGCTGGATCCAACTTGATCTGACGGTAACGTGAGTAGGCATCCAAGAAACTCAACAGCTCGCATCCGGTTGTGGAGTCTATCACTTGGTTAATCCGGGGCAAAGCAAACGGATCTTTGGGGCAAACTTTGTTGAGGCTGGTACAATCTATACACATGGGCCATTTCTTGTTCTTCTTCAGTACAAGGACTGGGTTGGCAAGCCATTCTGGAAAGAATACTTCCATAATGAAGCCGGCTACCTGAAGCCGGGCTATCTCTTCACCAACAATTCCTCTCTTCTCCTCCGACAGTCGGCAGAGGGGCTGCTTGACTGGTTCTGCATCTGCTCGGACGTGTAGCTTGTGCTCGGCGAAATCCGTCGGAACACCTGGCATGTCCTTGGGGGACCATGCAAAGATATCCCGATTCTCACAGAGGAAATCGACGAGCTCGCTTTCCTATTTGTTGTCCAGGTTGGTGCCTAGTACATCGAACCTCTCCGGGTGCTCTGGGTCCAGAGGTATCTTCTTTGTTTCCTTGGCAGGCTGGAAGGAGCCCTGAGTTTTCGACTCCTTGGGATCTGGTGAGAGGTCTGGCTGCTTGCCGGCCATAGCCACAACCCGATCAAGGATCTTCTTCTCGGCAGCAATTACGAGGGACTCGGCCAGCCGGTTGCTGGCAGCAGCACAAGCAGAGGATTTCTTGTAGTCTCCGACTATGGCGATGATGCCCTTGGAACTCGGCATCTTCATCTTGAGGTAGGCATAGTGGGGCACAGCCCTGAACTTGGTCAGGGCAGGTCGGCCAAGTAAAGCGTGGTAAGGGCTCTCTAGATCCACCACTTCAAACCAGACTGCTTCACGGTGGAAGTGATCCTTGTCTTCGAAGAGGACGTCTATCTTGATCTTGCCGATTGGTGAGCATGATAGACCGGGTACAATGCCATGGAACACGGTCCGACTGGGCAAAAGTTGCTTCGTCTTGATGTTCAGCTTCTCCATGGTGTCACGGTACAGGATGTTGATGCTGCTCCCACCATCAATCAGAACTCGGGAGAAGCGAGCAACTTGCCTTTTTGTAGCGAAGGTGGCATCCAACACCAATGCGTAAGATCCTGGAGACGGCATCACCTCTGGGTGATCAACCCGGCTCCAGCTGATAGGCTTTTCAGACCAATGCATAAACTCTGGATCTTTGGAGGCGACTGCATTGACTTCTTGGTACTGTCGGTGTCGGCTGCGCCTGTCCTCGACTTGGCTCGTAAAGACGATGTAAGCTACATGCTTGTCAGGGAACTCGTCCTGAATGGCTCTGACTGCTGAGCGGGCGGCCAGCTGTTGAGGAGCCGAAGGCGGCTGGCCAGCAGGTGGAGGAGGCAACAGTCCTTCGCCCTTGGAGATTCAGGTGAGCCAATGGCATTTCCGGGTTGTGTGGTTGGACGGCTTCGCGCCGCTGTGGAACTTGCAGGGGGCATCAAGGGTTTGCTCATAGGAGAAAGCCGGCTGCCAAACCGGCCTGCTGCCCTTTGGACGCTTGGGCATAGGCTGCCCTTCTGGTTGCTCGTCTTCGATCATGGCCACCTGCCGACTGGTGGAAGGCGGCATAGGGGCCTTGCGCTTGTTGTCGTTCTGATGTGGACGTCGATTGGAGTCGCCAGCCGGCGTTTTAGGATCCGGAGGGAGCGCCTTTCCAGAGGCGTCCACCCGGAGCTCGGTCTTCATCGAGGAGTCGGCCGTGGCGTACTTGTTTGCTATGATCAGCAGCTCGTCGAGCATAGACAGCTCATCGCAGAGAAGTCGGTGCTTGAGGAGGGTGCCCTCTCGGCACCGGGCGGTGAAGTACTCTATTGCTTGCACCTCATGCACTCCTTCACAGAGGGTTGTGCAGCTCGGACCAACGCGTGAGGTAGTCGCGAGTTGACTCGCTGGGGCCTTGGACGCACAAGGAGAGCTGGCGGGGCTTGGGAGGACGCTTGTACGTGGTGGTGAAGTTGCGGATGAAGGCTTCGGTGAAACCAACCCAGCTGTTGATGTCGTGGGGCTTCAGGCTACTCAGCCACGTCCGGGCCGTGCCCTGGAGCATGAGCGGGATGTACTTCACAGCAACACGCTTGTTGCCGTTCGCTATGTTGATGGTCGTGGAGTAGTCGACCAGCCAGTCTTCTGGCTTCACGGAGCCGGTGTACTTGGGCGTATCTCTTGGAAGCATGAATCCCCTAGGGAAGGGCTCATCTCGGATTCAGGGGCTGAAGCAGGGCAGACCCAAAGCGTCTTCTTCTTCTAGCGCCAAGGATCGATTGAGGCGGTCGATCCAGTGGCAGGCGTCGTTCTCTCCGACTCCTTCCCGGCGTCCAAGGCGGTCGCCGAGTGTCGGGTGCGTGACAGGCGGCGGGGTGGGATATCTCTCCCCGCGAGGCAGAGGAGGAGGCGGGTTGCCTCGTCGCTCCACGGCTCGGGGGCGGCCTTCTACATCACACTCGATGGAGAGGCGAGTCTAGCTGTGGCTAGCAGCCGGCTCCTTGTCTTTTCGCTCACGGGCGCCGCTCGCCGACGGCGTCCGGGATGTCGCGTCATGGTCCTGGCGGGAAGGCGGATCGTTGTTTCGCTGGTCGGGCGCTCCAGTGCGGCAGCCGGCCTCATGCTGCTCGGCGGCCGTGTCAAGGAGCCACTGGACGCGCTCTGTCATGTGGCGACGCTCGTCGCCTTCCAGCTTGTCTAGCTCGTCTGCTGCCGCCTGGGCAGCTCGTATGTTCTCCGCAGGCATGGCGTAAGCGGGGCGATCTGCCCCGAACATGCTGGCAATGGTCACGCCATGCTGCCGGATCATGCCGATGCGGCTAAGCCCACCAGGAGCCGGCGTGCCGCCGACGGCACGATCCATCTCGCGCTGGTAGGCCTCCGAAAGGCGCCTCATGCTGGCCAACCTGTTGGCGCTTTCAACGAGCTGGACGCGGCGTGCTTCCAGCGTCTCGGCATCGGCATCTACTGGGATGGGCGCAGACAGGCCGCGCAGAGCCGTCTGCAAGGCGTCGTGGGAGTTCTCACCGGAAGCGGCGCCGTGGCTGATGACCAGTACCTCGGTGACGGTGCTACCGTCGCTGTCGGCTTGAGGGAAAGGCTCGTTGATTACCACCACATTGGTGGGGAAGGCGTCAAGCGATGTCGTGTCGGAGTTGACAAGCATCGGGTCGATGGAGCCGATGGACTCCAAGTCGGAGGCGGGCTCGTTGGCAATGTCGATCTTGCCAAGGAGGTCGACGAGGCAACTCTCGGAGCTGGTTGCACCCGCGCCTGGCGCGGGCTCGTCGGAGAGGCGGGCCTCGCCGAGAAGATCGGCGAGGCAGCTTGCTGCACAAGTGTCATCGACGCCATGCAGCACGTTGGGGCAAGCGCCATCGGGCGTGCTGGGCTAGCTACGCTCGCTGGGGAGGAAGAGGGTTCCCATCCAGAGCAGGTCTCCGAACGATGGTGCACCTCGCCCCGCGGTGGGCGCCAAATGTCGGGTGGTAGGTGTGACATATGCCAACGGGTGGCTTATCATTGTGGGAGCTGGTAAGACATCGTCGGTGCCTGGAAACGGGATAAGGCGAAGACATGCACGCCGGCAAATCTTACCCAGGTTCGGGGCTCTCCTAGGAGTTAACACCCCTAATCCTGCTCTGCGGGGTCTCCGCATGATCACTAGATCAACACAAGTGGCTACAAGAGGCTCCTTGAGCTGTTTCACTAGAGGTAGAAGAAGGGCAAGGCCAGCTCTCCTCCTCTCTCTATGTGGTGCCTAAAACTCCAAGGGATCAACCCTTTGCATGGGTGTCCTGAGGGTTTATATAGGCCTACCCCCCAGGGGTACAATGGTAATCCGGCTGGATGTGGGTCCAGAGTGTTAGTGTCCGTAGTCGTCGGCTTCTCCGCCGGCCGCTGGGGCCCGCCGACTGGTGGGTCCCGCCAGCTGCCGGCCTCTTGGCCGACAGGCTGGGCCCACCGCCTGGGGGTCTTGTCGGCTGCTGATTACTGTAGCCTTTCTCTTGGTGACGATGGCTTTATCGGGGTAAGCATTGCTACAATGCCGCCGCCTGGCGGGCATTCATTGTAGCCTTACCCCATCTTGTCCGCTTAATGGTGCACAAACTTCCAGGGTGGGGGCAGGCCGACTGCTGGGTGCCGGCCTCCCCCCAGACAGACTGGCCAAGCCTGGCCGCCTTTTGGTATCTCTCTGGAAGGAGGGGCCCGCCGCCTGTGGGCCGTACTGACAGCCTGTCATAGGTGATGTCATGGTCAACATGGCAACAGTGTTGCGCCGGACGGGGGGTGGCCGCCCCGTACGGTGCACTGTGGCCACGCTTGCTCCGGGATTCGAGGGTGGCAGGCTTTACTGCAGCCACGCCCTGTCTCATTGTTGTTATGTGGGTGCAAACTTTGAGGGTGTGAGCCAGGCCGACTGCTAGGAGCCGGCCCTCTGGTGGCCGGCTGCTAGGAGTCGGCCCTCTTTGAGAGGGCTCTTAGAGCCTTGCCGCCTTCCAGCAGCCGGCCGGTGAGACAGCCGGCCAGGAGAAGGCGATCCTGCGTCTTAGATGTTTGAGGGCCGAATCGGCCCGATATTTTTTGAAGAGCCAGGGGGAGCCGGCTAGGCTACCCGTGGTCATTTACTCCGACAATCGGCGAACTAGTTGCGGTGCTCGCGCAAAGACAGTGGATAGAGGAGGAGAATGCAGTGCTCGCGTCATGGTACCGTCTGTGCAGTAGGACGAGAGAGGAGGCCGAGATGATCGACGCAGGAAACGATTCAAGTGTAGTGGGACGAGAGAGGAGGCCGAGAGGAGGCCAAGATGATCGACCTCGTCGGCGGCGCAGCGAACTGCGGTGTGCACGGAGGCATAGGACACAAGAAAGCAGTGTGCGCGCCATTGCAGCATCAGTGGGGTAGGAGGACGACAGAGAGTAGGCCGAGATGAACGATGCCGGAAACGATTCTAGTGTAGTAGGACGCGGGCAAGGAGATCAAGGGAAGGGTGTCGGCCTCGAGAGGGACGAATAGGAGGGCTCTGAGCAGAGGACAGAGGAGCTCGACATGGCGGCGTGAGTGCACTAGACTGCTGTTCAAGAAGAGATGAAGCTACGATCGTTGAAACCAAAAACTTACAACACGAATGTTGTGCGGAACTGGGAGATTAGGCTGATGGTAAAATTTCAAACGATCGATCGTGCGCGACAAATCTGACAAAATTCGTCTAGAATAGCTTCAAAGGGAACACGAAATAAAGAACTTCCGGTCGACGGAACTTTGAACCGACCGCCTGAATAGAACCGTAGCATCGAGGTGCATCTTTTTCGTGTAGAGCTTATCTCGAATCGAAGCATCGTTGTGTAGATCAGAGGGACAAGGAAGAGAGGAGATTAGAGAGAAGCTTACTGGAGGTTGAAGAAGACCTCAGGTAATCACCTAGCATCCCTCGCGTCTCCACTCGTGCAAGGGCCAGCTCGCTTGTGCTCGCCTCGG
This sequence comes from Triticum timopheevii, assembly GCA_963921465.1. Classification (NCBI taxonomy): domain Eukaryota; kingdom Viridiplantae; phylum Streptophyta; class Magnoliopsida; order Poales; family Poaceae; genus Triticum; species Triticum timopheevii. Next base: position 381,822,050 of record OY997262.1, on the reverse strand, counting down.
CCTGACTCGCAAGAAACTGCCGGTCTGAGTGTTTCTAGCGAGCCAGGCCCAGATGTGCCTTAAATTTCGTACTATGCAGGCCCAACAGCGTATGGAGCCAACCAAACAGCCCGTTCCATCCCGCGCAGGCCTGGTTGGGCTTCATGCAGGCAACCAAACACGTCCTAAATATCTTTCTAAAGCTCTCAACAAGTGACTACATACGAAACAAAACAAGTGAATCTACACTCTAAAACATATCTATATACATTTGTACGTGATAGTACATTTGAAATCTTTAAAAAAGACGAATATTTAGTAACGGAGGGAGTAGGAAACACTTCTTTCTCCGTTCCTGAATACTACCGCACCTTCTACTACTGTACATGGGAGTTTTGCAACATCGGGTTAGAGGGGAGGAGACCCACAGCTATATTCAAAAAAGGGATTAGTGGAGGGATTGACGTGGAAGATCGGTAGAAACAAATCGTCTGTGGGTACAAAATTTTCGAACGTATGGTGTTCTCGAATCTGAGCGGCTAGTAACGTTCAGGTCTGGTACTTGTGTACAATAACTTACAGATCCGTTGTACTGTAATTGTAGTGTGTACTCGGATTTGTTACAAGCAGTACTTCCAAAAAAAAAACGTTTTTACACATGTACCTAAATGTAACTTTAATTCGGTGTGTGTTTTGTTTTGGTGCTGATAGAGAGAGGAGCCTGGTCGCTATGGCCATGGCCAGACACTCGTCGGTCATTCGGTTGTCAGCGATGCTTTGGCCAAAGGTGAATGAAATCACAGTGGTTTTCATGTAAAAAAGCTTATTTCTGGCATGCTGTAAGCTGTTGTCTCCTATATTCGTCAAATAACGTTACGGACACAAGTAACACTGGACACGCATCAACATGCAGCATTACGGTATAACTGCCACTCCATGGACTGTGGAAGGTGTCTACACGAGCTAAATGGCATCAGAATCAGCCCATGTCAAACTGAAAAATGCTAAGAATGGTCATGCGACCCGATTATTTTGGTAAGCTTCCACCATCGAAACCTAGAACTGGAACTGCATCTCCTTGGTGTAGCCAAGGTCATCTAGGTTTGCAGCCATGGCTTTGTTCATCGGAGGAGGTCCGCATCTCAATACCTGAAACAAGGCAAAGAGCGTTGCGTCAGCGTCTTGTTCGTCAGATGAAAAACATTTTAAAGGTTTCACCGAGAACTGTTGGTTCAACGTTCACTGAAGGCTCGAGATTTACCTGAATGTCGGCGGCAGGCGCTGGGCAGTGAGCTTGGATCATTTCCTTTGACACAAACCCGACACCACCATCCCAGACTTCAGGTGGCTGCACACAGAAATAACGCTTACAGTGTAAGGTGCATGCTAGGAACCTCAACACAATATATTGTGCTACACGAGGATTCAGTGAGGCTGGCAGTAATCATGTAGTGCATATAAGAGTTGTTACATAAGGATTCAGTGAGGATTGCTGTAGTCATATAGTTTATAAAAGTCGAGGCTAGAAACACATAAAGGGTCGGCCATGCAGTTTATAACTTCCATGACAGAATACACACCTGATTCAAGACATAGTAGATCTTGAAGCGATCAGGATAGTTTTTAGCCATATCGTCCAGTTCTTCCTGCATGGATCGAAGAAAGAAGTGAACATCAGCACGCAAAACACAATACCATACTGGTACCATAGTAAACTGCATTCACCATAAAGAAGTCGTTCTGTAAGCCTAATGAGCTTCCCAAATGCAAGCACTAAGTATTAGGCCAACCTGTCATTTTCTTGTACAGGTCTAACCAGCAAAGAAATTGTATAACAGGATAAAATAAAATTAACTGTTGGCTAGTGTTTATGGCAGGACATCTCCATAAATCATTTATCACTTAGGAGTGAGAAATAGGGTTGCTAGCACATTATAGAAGAAAAATCCTTCTGGAAAAGGCATGTATGAAATACAATTCACAATGATTGATCTTATGATATGTTTCTGTTCTTTGTGCCACGATATGTAAAAAAATACCTACACCTAGATTCTTCCATTTCCAGGAAACATATATCCTCTATGTATCGACAATAGAATGAATTTGGAATGATAATCAGATCAAGTGCCAGTGAAGAACTGCAGCAAATTTAACAACAAAATCATACCAGCAGAAGAATGTCGTCATATGTGACATTAGCGTAGATCAAGTGAATTTTTGTATTGTCGTTTGGGTTCTCAAGAATTGCCCTTGTGACCTACGATAAGATAGCAAGATGCATTGCTCAGTACTAGCAGAAATGTTTCAGGTATTAACTGCAATGGAAGAACATTGGATCATATATTACTTGGAACATTGGCGTAATGCCTGATCCTCCAGCTATCATTCCAAATGCTCTCACTTGCCCAGGCTGGTACTTGAAACGGCCCTGCATTGAAGACAAACACATTTAAACTCTGAATTGAAATATCAACATGCATTGAATTGTGAGTATACACATTTCTGTTAGCAAGATTATGATCCATACGGTGTTGTTTATGTTTCACGGGAATTTAAAGATACAATAAAGATAACATCCAGAAAAGAGAGCACGAAAATGCCAAATCCAGGAGATTCAGTTTGAAACTATCAAGAGCTAATTACAAAGTTACAATAAAAAGATAGACATACCTTTGGTCCCTTCACAGACATGTAGTCACCCACTTTCATCTCACGAAAATGATGAGACATTCTTCCTTGGGGATACATCTATATAATGAGAAAGAAAAATTGAAAAAAAAAACAAGGGGTGAATTCACAACACTATAAACAGATAAGAGGAATAGATTGATATCGCAAATAAAGATAATGAGACAAAGTAATACTAAAGCAAAATAAATGGGACATATTTACAGCAAGTTACCTTTATAACAAGCTCAAAGTATCCAATATCAGAATCAAGTGTTGTCGGAGTATAGGGCTTGATTACTTCCTCACCAGTAGCATCCTGCCCTCTGCGGCAGTTGACATAACACAGAAAACAACAGATTAAGAATATTCGACTGATTCCATGAACCAAAAAGAATGAACATTCAACTCAACATCATAACTGTAGACCAGGACATGAGCAGTAAGTGTTCAAACCTGCAGCTTATATGTTGGCCAATTGGAAGGCCCAATACAGAAGTAGGTGTCGGGAGAGCAAATTTGAACTTGGCCACGTTATGACTGATCTGTCTCTTCTGCACAAGTTTAAACTCTTTGAAGTTCTCAGCATCCAAGCAGCCTACAGAGCATAGCACATCCATTAATAATACTTCGTTCCATAATTCTTGTCGTGGTTTTAGTTCAATTACACACAAACTGCAAAGGCAGTAATCTTGAATAGAGCAAATAATTTTGTCCAAAGGGTAGTAAGTGTGAAATGAATCACATAGGACAGTTTAAAAATCCCCTAGAATCTGCAGATGCAGAAGCACGCGAACTAAATATTCGAGTCATGCTGAAACTTTGGATGAAGAGTGAACATGAAGTCACTGTGGATTCAAATAATCAATATTATCTGTGGCAAACAACCTAAGCGGATTCAAATATATCAATATTATCTGTAGCAAACAACCTAAGTAAATGGCATCCGCGGCATCTCTTTCAGGAGATCCACTCCACTAGCCATCAGCAAAGCATCCTCGATCCACAGAAACCCACGCACTAGAGCTCGAACACGCGCGAGAAAGTGTCTAACTATCTGTACGGAATCGAGCGCGCGTACCCTTGGGTTTCTTGCTGCGGAGGAGGAGGTATCCGGCGCCGGCGGCCACGGCGACGACGGCGACCGCGACGGCCACCGCGGTCTCCGTGCTCTGCCCCTGCAGGAACTCCATAATCGGTCCGCAGGTCGCTCCCCCTCGTGGATTCGCGGCAGGTGAGGAGAGATCCGCGTGGGGTCCGGGAATTTATGAGTGGAGTGGGGGAGGGACGAGGAGAGGGGTTGGTAGGTGTGGGGGTTGGAGGAGGGAGACGGCGCGGTGGAGAAGAAGGGGGTTTGGTTGGAAAGTTTGGTTTCTCTCACATTGGAAACCGCGAATCACAATGATCGGACGGTAGAGATAAGATGAGGCCGTACCTTTTTTTTCTTTTAAAAACTTCCAATCTATTCATCTCCAATCCTGTCATCCAATCATGTCAGTACAATAAACACTACAAAATAAAGAAAAATTGCATCCAGATTCATAAATCATCTGACGACAACTATAAGGGCTGAAGCGAGCCGAAGGCGCGCCGCCGTCATCGCTCCTCCCTTGCCGCAGTCGGGCAAAACTTGTTGTAGTACACAGTCGGGAAGTCGTCGTGCTAAGACCCCATAGAAGCAGCGCACCAGAACAACAATCGTTCATATGTTCATTTTCCCATGAACCAAATGCAAGCCGGGGGGAGTTCTGCGGGTGTCCAGACCGCTGCCAGGCACGCATTCGACACCCGGTCCCATTCTAAACCCTCTCCGTCAGAAAAACTATTTCCGCACATTCATGTCGGTCAACGTCACTCCAGAGCGGATGTGACTCCAAATTGATGCCAGTTAGAGCGCGACCAGACGAGCAGGCGGCATCGCTTCAATGTCGACGCGACGACCGAGAAGTCTACTCCGGCCTCTGTACGGCATTGAACCCGCCTTCCCGTGGCTTCCTGACCCTTTGCCTCGCCTAGCCGCACCTATTTAAGTTGGCTACGACGCCTTCCACACCGGTCCACATCATTCCTTCTCCTCTTCGCTCCCCTCCACTCCACACCAAACAATGTTGTCCATATCCACACCATGTCGAACTCATGGTACCCCGCGCCGACAGACGGCGAAGGCTATGGATCTCCCTTCGGATCTTGGCGCCATCGCTCTTCGGGGCCCTCTTCCCCGACGGTTGTCGACTCCTCTGACGAGAAGGAGATCGTCACCTCCTCAAACGACAAGGAGGACCAGGCACCGCCGCAGCAGTCACGCCTGCACGCGGAAGCGACGGTCACAAACAACGAGTACGTCCATCAGATGGATCTTGGTCGCTCTGAGACAATGGTCCGACTCCGCTTTTGCCACCAGCACGTGTAAGAAGTTGTCCTCGCCGCCTCTCCATCGTGTGAAGGGAGAGTGATGGTCTGCAAGTGCATAGAGTTTAGTTGTAGCCTTTTTAAAGTAAGAGTATGATACGTCCATTTTTGCATCATGTTTTCTTACTTTTATTTATAATGTTTTAGATCAATATTTCACTTTATGATGCAATTCTAATGTCTTTTCTCTTTTAATATGCAAGATACACATGAAGAGAGAAATTTTTGGCGGTTGGAATTCTAGACCTAAAATAGCTACAACAAAGATAGCTATTCTCTGGAACTCCAAATGACCTGAAATTTTACGAAGGATTATTTGGGAATATATAAAAAATACTAGAAGAAAGAAGTACCAGAGAAGAGTCACCATGGGCTCACAAGGTAGGGGGATGCGCCCTACCCCCGTGGACGCGCCCTGGTGCCTTGTGGGCCCCTCGTGCACCTTCCTGACTCTGTATTCCTCCCATTTGCTTGTCCTGCAATATAAAAATTCATTATATATACTTCACGCTGTTTTGACCTCCGTATCGCAAGTTTCTCCTCTGTCATTGTTTCGAGCTATTTTCTGACATGATTTTGAGCTCCCGCACATCATGTCTTCCTCCTCCAACAATGTGGAGGGCGATGCTTGATTGCTGAAGATAGAGCTGGAAAGAGAGCTAACATGGGAGATCATGATGGAGGAAGGATTAGGAGATTCTATGGAGATGCAACCCCTACTTCGGAGCGAGGCACCCTGGTCGGCATCTCCACCACTCCTAATCCATGTCAAGCCATGAGGACTATGAGAAGCCAACCATATCATGATGTGCCAAAGGGGCTTGCTCCAAGGAGTCCCCTAGGCAGGTTACATGGAAACAACTTTTACAACTTAATTCATAACTATGGGGTTGAGAATATGATACGCCTCCAACGTATCTATAATTTTTTATTGTTCCATGCTATTATATTATCTATTTTGGATGTTTAATGGGCTTTACTATGCACTTTTATATTAATTTTTGGGACTAACCTATTAACCAGAGGCCCAATCCAAATTGTTGTTTTTTTGCCTATTTCAGTGTTTCGCAGAAAAGGAACATCAAACGGAGTCCAAATGGAATGAAACCTTCGTGAGAGTTATTTTTGGAACAAACGCAATCCAGGAGACTTTGAGTAGACGTCAAGAAAGAAACAAGGAGGCCACGAGGCAGGAGGCCACGTCCCCACCCTCGTGGGCCCCTCGTGGCTCCCCTGACCGACTTCCTTCGCCTATATATACTCACGTACCCTGAAAACATCAAAGAGCACCACAAAACCCTATTTCCACCGCCGCAACCTTCTGTACCCGTGAGATCCCATCTTGGGGCCTTTTCTGGCGCTCCGCCGGAGGGGGAATCGATCACGGAGGGCTTCTACATCAACACCATAGCCTCTCCGATGAAGTGTGAGTAGTTTACCACAGACCTTCGGGTCCATAGTTATTAGCTAGATGGCTTCTTCTCTCTCTTTGGATCTCAATACAAAGTTCTACTCGATCTTCTTGGAGATCTATTCGATGTAATTATTTTTGTGGTGTGTTTGTTGAGATCCGATGAATTGTGGGTTTATGATCAAGATTATCTATGAACAATATTTGAATCTCCTCTGAATTCTTTTTTGTATGATTTGTTATCTTTGAAAGTCTCTTCGAATTATCGGTTTGGTTTGACCTACTAGATTGATCTTTCTTGCAATGGGAGAAGTGCTTAGCTTTGGGTTCAATCTTGCGGTGTCCTTTCCCAGTGACAGCAGGGGCAACAAGGCACGTATTGTATTGTTGCCATCGAGGATAAAAAAGATGGGGTTTATATCATATTGCTTGAGTTATCCCTCTACATCATGTCATCTTGCCTAATGCGTTACTCTGTTCTTATGAACTTAATACTCTAGATGCATGCTGGATAGCGGTCGATTTGTGGAGTAATAGTAGTAGATCCAGAATTGTTTCAATCTACTTGTCGCGGACGTGATGCCTATATACATGATCATGCCTAGATATTCTCATAACTATGCACTTTTTTATCAATTGCTCGACAGTAATTTGTTCACCCACCGTAATACTTATGCTATCTTGAGAGAAGCCACTAGTGAAACCTATGGCCCCCGGGTCTATTTTCCATCATATAAGTTTCCGATATATTTTATTTTGCAATCTTTACTTTCCAATATATATCATAAAAGTACCAATAATATTTATCTTATTATCTCTATCAGATCTCACTTTTGCAAGTGGCCATGAAGGGATTGACAACCCCTTTACCGCGTTGGTTGCAAGGTTCTTATTTGTTTGTGCAGGTACGAGGGATTTGAGTGTAGCCTCCTACTGGATTGATACCTTGGTTCTCAAAAACTGAGGGAAATACTTACGCTACTTTGATGTATCACCCTTTCCTCTTCAAGGGAAAACCAACGCATGCTCAAGAGGTAGCAGAATACTTCCCGCGTGCATATACCTTCCAATTGGGATCATTGTTTTTAAGGCGTCTCTAAGGTGTCGCCTAGGCAACGCTTAGGCGTCAGGGCGCCCTGCGAGCTCAAGGCATCCAGCTTGCCTTAGGTGCGGGCGTAAGGCATCCGCCTTAACCTTTAGAGCATCTGAGGCATATGCTTAGGCGTCCTAGTTGGTGCCTTAGTCCATATTGGACGCCTTAAGCTTGCCATGTAGGCAGGGGAGCCGTTTTAGGCGGGAAACCCAATTTTGGAGGGAAACAGAGGAAGTTGTTGGCGCCAACAGGTAAGATGGGGAGAGAGGGAGAGAAACAACCCCCAGTCCACTCGCTGCTCCCGTTCCTTATCTCAAGTGGCTCCCCTCCAACAGATCTAATTCCTCCTCTACTGCAGATCTTCTCCGGCGGCTCCTCCCCATCCTCTCCAGCAGCTCCTTCTCCACCTCTCCAGCATCTCCTCTGAAGGAAATATGCCCTAGAGGCAATAATAAAGTTGTTGTTTTATATTTCCTTATTCATGATAAATGTTTATTATTCATGCTAGAATTGTATTAATCGGAAACTTGATACATGTGTGGATACATAGACAAAACAATGTGTCCCTAGTATGCCTCTACTAGACTAGCTCATTGATCAAAAGATGGTTAAGTTTTCTAGCCATGGACATGAGTTGTCATTTGATAACGGGATCACATCATTAGTAGAATGATGTGATGGACAAGACCCATCCATTAGCTTAGCATATTGATCGTTCAGTTTTATTGCTACTGCTTTCTTCGTGTCAAATATATATTCCTCTAACTATGAGATTATGCAACTCCTGAACACCGGAGGAATGCCTTGTGTGCTATCAAACGTCACAATGTAACTGGGTGATTATAAAGATGCTCTACAGGTATCTCCGAAGGTGTTTGTTGGGTTGGCATAGATCGATATTAGGATTTGTCACTCTGAGTATCAGAGAGGTATCTCTGGGCCCTCTCGGTAATGCACATCATATGAAGCCTTGCAAGCAATGTGACTAATGAGTTAGTTGCGGGATGATGCACTACGGAACAAGTAAAGAGACTTGCCAGTAACGAGATTGAACTAGGTATGAAGATACCGACGATCGAATCTCGGGAAAGTAACATACCGATGACAAAGGGAATAACTATATTGACATTGCGGTTTGACCGATAAAGATCTTCGTAGAATGTGTGGGGACCAATATGAGCATCCAGGTTCCACTATTGGTTATTGACCGGAGAGGTGTCTCGGTCATGTCTACATAGTTCTCAAACCCGTAGGGTCCGCACGCTTAACGTTCGATGACGATTGGTATTATATGAGTTATGTGTTTTGGTGACCGAAGGTTGTTCGGAGTCCCGGATGAGATCACGTACATGACAAGGAGTCTCGAAATGGTCGATAGGTTAAGATTGATATATTGGAAGGTTATACACGAACATCAGAATTGTTCCGAATAGGTTAGGGGATTTTTTGGAGTACCGGGAGGTTACCGGACCCCCCGGGAAAGTTAATGGGCTACATGGGCCTTAGTGGTGAGGAGAGGGCACGCCATAGGAGGTGCCCCCCTTGCCAATCCGAATTGGACTAGGGTGGGGGCGCAGACCCCCTTTCCTTCTCCCTCTCCACCTCTTTCCCCTTTCCCCCCTCCATAAGAAGGAAAAAGAGGGGGGGGGGGGTTGAATCCTACTAGGAGTGGAGTCCTAGTAGTACTCCCCCCCTTGGCGCGCCCCCTTGGTGGTCAGCCTCCTCCTCTCCTCCTTTATATACAGGGGCGGGGGGCACCCCAAAGGCACAACTGTTATTCTCTTAGCTGTGTGCGGTGCCCTCCTCCACCGTTTACTCCTCCAATAGTATCATCGTAGTGCTTAGGCGAAGCACTGCGCGGATCACATCACCAACACCATCATCACGCCCTCATGCTGACGGAACTCATCGACTCCATCAACACTCTGCTGGATCAAGAGTTCGAGGGATGTCATCGAGATGAACGTGTGCAGAACTCGGAGGTGTCGTACGTTTGATACTTGATCGATTGATTCGAGAAGACGTTTGACTACATCAACCGTGTTAAGTTAACGCTTCCGCTTTCGATCTATGAGGGTACGTGGAGACACTCCCCCCCTCTTGTTGCTATGCATCTCCTAGATAGATCTTGCGTAAGCATAGGAATTTTTTTGAAATTGCATGCTACGTTTCCCAACAGTGGCATCCGAGCCAGGTCTATGCGTAGATGATATGCACGAGTAGAACACAAAGAGTGTGGGTGGTGATCGTCATATTTCTTACCACCAATGTCTTATTTTGATTCGGCGGTATTGTTGGATAAAGCGGCCTAGACCAACCTTACATGCCCGCGTTCATGAGGTTGGTTCAACCGACAGGCATGCAATTAGTTTTGCATAAAGGTGGCTGACGGGTGTTTTTTTCTCCAACTTTAGTTGAATCGAATTTGACTGCGACCGGTCCTTGTGAAGGTTAAAACAACAAGCTTGATAAATCAGCATTGTGGTTTTTGTGCCGTAGGTATGTACGGGTCATGCTAGAAGCCCGTAGCAGCCACGTAAAACTTGCAACAAACAAAGTAGAGGACGTCTAACTTGATTTTGCAGGGCATGTTGTGATCTGATATGGTCAAGACATGATGTGATATAAAGATTGTTGTATGAGGTGATCATGTTTTGTAAAAGTTCTCGGCAACTGGCAGGAGCCATATGGTTGTCGCTTTATTGCATGAAATACAAGCGCTATGTAAATGCTTTACTTTATCACTAAGCGGTAGCGATAGTCGTAGAAGCAATGGTTGATGAGACGACCACGACGCTACGATGGAGATCAAGGTGTCAAGCCGGTGATGATGGAGATCATGACGTTGCTTCGGTGATGGAGATCATGAGCACAAGATAATGATGGCCATATCATGTCACATATTTTGATTGCATGTGATGTTTGCTACGTCTTGAGCTTGCGTTGGTTTTCCTTGAAGAGGAAAGGGTGATGTGTGACACCCCAAAAATTTAACCTTGTTTTATTAATTAAAATTTTCCCAGGAAACTTAAACTTTTATTTTCTGGATTTCCTTTTGATTTCAGGACCATTCTTTTCTTTATTATTATGGAGTTTTTACCCCAAGTGAAAACTTTTCAATCATTGTTGGACTTATTTGCCCTCTCAAATAAAACAATTCTTTTATCAGTGGGATTATTTATATTATTACTTTTCCCTGAGCTTTATTTCTCTAAAATGGTTTTTTTATAAGTTTTAGGGTTCCATTTGCACTACAACCCTTTGATAAATTTATTTAAAAATCCCACCAAAATTTGGGGATGGCATATGATGTCCCTAAATCACTTTTATGCAAAAATATTCTTTAATCATTGGAGATTTTGAGCTCTACACCAAGTTTTTAAATCTGGTCAGATTTCACTTTTGCAGTACAACCTATTTAAATATTTCTTTAAAACTTCCACCAAAATTATGAGATGTCAATAGGAGTATATTACTCCACTTTATGCAAAAACCCAGTGATGTTCTTTGAAAAATTTGAGTAAATCACCCTCATTTTCATTCTGGTCCAACTAGATGATTTGTACTGCAACCATATTTTTGCTTGCCCCTTTTCCCTTAATTCTTCCTCCTGCTTGTATACCACCCTACCAAACCCTTAAGTCCAGGAGAGTGGACCCATTGGAGGATATTTAGTGTAAGCAATGATGCCATTTTCCTTCTGTCCAGAACTGAGGTTTTGCAAAACTTGCACTAGCAAGTTTCTAGTTTTGCCAAATGACCTTACCACCCTCTTGTGCATCTAAAGAGAAACTAGCCTGGAGAGTTTGGCCACCCCAAGAAATGCCTAAGTGCCCTTGGCATTTTGTCAAACACCTTATGGGCATGATCAGTTTTGACATGAGTTTTAGTTTGCACACTGGACCTACTTGTTTTGCCTAACCACCATGTCCATTAAGCCTCTAGACTACCATAACCTAATCCTGTTAAACCCCAGCTCCACCCTAGCCTCCTAGCAAGCCCTAGCAATTCGCCGAACACCTGGTGGGCGTGCTCTAGGCGCGGCCAGAGTGCGTGTTTTGCACGTGCATGCGCCCGAGCTGCCGCGTCCCACTGCCGCCTCCCCGCGCCTGTTCTGGTCCTCTCCCGCTTCCAGCCAACGCACCTGCCCCCTCCCTCGCCGCAGAGCCGCCCCTGGAGCTCCACAACGCTGCCGTCAGGTCGGCTGTGGCCACTAGAGGCCGACCACAGCAGGCCCCGGCCCTGGACGGCGCTGCCCGAGCCTCCTGCACCCGCCAGCTCGCCCCTGGATCAGTGCCAGCTTGTCCGCAAGCGCCCGTCGCCGCCACGATGCCCTACAAGCTACAGGACGGCGGTCGCCGACGATCCTATCCACGACCGCCGCGAACCGACCTCAATCGCCTATATAAGGGCCCCCGAGCTCAACCGAGTCCTCAAGCAACCTCAAGATATCCCCCTAGAGCTACCATGGCCAGCAGTCGAGGAGAGGAAGGCCGTCTTCCCCATCTCCGGTCGGTTCGGCCGCCGCCAAGTCCCAGCCTATTTCGTCGCAACCAAAGCCCCTCCTGTCCATCCAGCGCCACCACCCGACTCCACGTGATTGTGTGGAGCCGCCCATCACCTCAGCCCCGACCGAGAGCCACCATAGCCTAGACCCCCAATCCCTCCCGAAGCCATCTCCATCGCGAAGCTCGCCGCCGGCGACTCCCTCCGTCCCCGCCGGCTAGTCGACCACCGGGAGGACCGCCCTGGTCCGGCGGATCCATCCCTGCCCTCGGGAGCCCGCGAGGAGCCGCCCATCGCCGGCGACGATCGCCGGAGCCCCGCCCCTGTTCGGCCAGAGGAGGAAGGAGGCGGGGGACGACCGGTCAAACCTGACCAGTGGGCCCCTGGACCCACTATTAGTGACCCCGAGCCGGCCCACGTGTTTTAAGTGAAAGCGCAAATGACCCAAAGTACGCCTTCTCTGCTTCGAAAACGTATTCTCATCGAAACATTTTCTTTTTCTGGTTTTTATTAAAAACAGAATATTGATCGAGCTTTGACTGGCTATATCTTTTATAATAAAACTCCAAATGAGTTGATTCTTTTTCCTACCTCTCTCAAATTTAGTCTAGTTTATTTTAAGATTTATTTGAAAATTTTCCAGACAACTTTTTTGCACTGTTTTGAAACTATGTGTTAATTTGAATATTTTCAAAATAGGATTTTTGGAGAAGAAGAAAAACTTTCAAAAGTTTTAGGATGCACCCTGCCTCTACACAACTTGAAGGCAAGCATTCTGAACCCTGGCATAATTTTTGTGTGTGTTGTCTGACACGATTATAACACCACCTTAATACGGAGAACTCGTTATTTTATGTGGTGACACGATCATTTGCATGAATGCATATTGGAGATTTCCTTGCTGTTGGAAATGGATATACTTGTGATGGAAATCGTCCTCGTATGCCTTGCATGCATGCTGAAAGGAAACCCGGGAAGACCTCTGCCTTGGGTAGGCGTGAGCTTGTCTCCGGTCTCCGTCGGGACGGTTATGTCAGGTATGGAATAGTGAGGTATAATGAGTGGTGATTTTGTTGGTTGAAATATATATTGGTTACACATATCATGCAGGGGATTTTTAAACCTCCTGAGTCGACCGTAGATCGAGTCTTGTTCCAGTAACCCCCATACTTGTTTCGTACTGCCACTTGTCCCTGCAGCAGGTAGGGTACCGTTCAGTAAGTTGTCAACCCCTTTCTAGCACACACCGTACAGAGAGGCCATGGTGGAAGATACCGGATTCATCTGGTAGGCATGCCACCTGGTCTGGGGGCATGGGTGTTTCTGGTTGGGACCGAGAGGGGGGCACCCCTTAGAGCGTGCGATATAAATTTGATCCCATGCTACGCGAGGTTGTAGCCTCCCCACTTAGAGTTTTGCTTGACAGGTGTCGTAGGTGATTCCAGACACCGGTAAGTTAAGATGGTGTGTGCAAGTCGGGTATGTTTTCAATTAAAAGACTGTAGACGGAATTAATCCCGATGGACTAAAGGAATCCGTTACTCGTGGGTAAAGAGTACACCCTCTACAGAGATTATATCTATTCGAATAGCCGTGTCCATGGTTAAGGACTACAGTCTGGGTCGGGTCAAGTGTCGGTTTTAGTGTCGGTCTTCGGAGGAGAAACTGCTAAACCAGAATAGGGATCATGATTTGTGACTTGTGTTGATTATGATGATTGTGATTATTGTTGGGGAACGTAGCAGAAATTCAAAAATTTCCTACGTGTCACCAAGATCTATCCATGGAGAAACCAGCAACGAGGGGAAGGAGAGTGCATCTACATACCCTTGTAGATCGCTGAGTGGAAGCGTTCAAGAGAACGGGGTTGAAGGAGTCGTACTCGTCGTGATCCAAATCACCGGAGATCCTAGTGCCAAACGGACGACACCTCCGCATTCAACACACGTACAGTCCGGTGACGTCTCCCATGCCTTGATCCAGCAAGGAGAGAGGGAGATGTTGAGGAAGACTCCATCCAGCAGCAGCACAACGGCGTGGTGGTGATGGAGGAGCGTGGCAATCCTGCAAGGCTTCGCCAAGCACCGCGGGAGAGGAGGAGTACTTGGGAGAGTGGGAGGGCTGCACCAGAACTTGGGGTGCGGCTGCCCTCCCACCCCTCCACTATTTATAGGTGGGGGGAGAGGGGGCCGGCCCCCCTAGATCTCATCTAGGGTTGGGGGCGGCGGCCAAGGGGGGAGGAGTGCCTCCCAAGTCAAGTGGAGGCCCTCCCCTTTAGGGTTTCCCCTCTCCAATGGGCATGGGCCTTGTGGGGCTGGTGCCCCTGGCCCATTAAGGCTAGAGCGCCCCCCTACAGCCCATGCTACTGTATTGGATGTGGTGGAACAATTTCTGGACCTCCGGACCCCTCCGGAACCTTCTGGAAGCTTCCCGGTACAATACCGGAAAAACCCGAACTTTTCCCGGAACCCGAACAACAACTTTCCATATATAAATCTTTACCTCCGGACCATTCCGGAACTCCTTGTGACGTCCGGATCTCATCCGGGACTCCGAACAACATTCGGTAACCGCATACAAACTTCCTTTATAACCCTAGCGTCATCGAACCTTAAGTGTGTAGACCCTACGGGTTCGGGAACCATGCAGACATGACCGAGACGTTTTCCGATCAATAACCAACAGCGGGATCTGGATACCCATGTCGGGTCCCACATGTTCCACGATGATCTCATCGGATGAACCACGATGTCAAGGACTCAATCGATCCCGTATATAATTCCCTTTGTCTAGCGGTATTGTACTTGCCCGAGATTCGATCGTCGGTATGCCGATACCTTGTTCAATCTCGTTACCGGCAAGTCTCATTACTCATTCCGTAACACATCATCCCGTGATCAACCCCTTGGTCACATTGTGCACATTATGATGATGTCCTACCGAGTGGGCCCAAAGATACCTCTCCGCCACACGGAGTGACAAATCCCAGTCTCGATTCGTGCCAACCCAACAGACACTTTCGGAGATACCTGTAGTGCACCTTTATAGCCACCCAGTTACGTTGTGACGTTTGGTACACCCAAAGCATTCCTACGGTATCCGGGAGTTGCACAATCTCATGGTCTAAGGAAATGATACTTGACATTAGAAAAGCTTTAGCATATGTACTACGATCTTTGTGCTAGGCTTAGGATTGGGTCTTGTCCATCACATCATTCTCCTAATGATGTGATCCCGTTATCAACGACATCCAATGTCCATGGTCAGGAAACTGTAACCATCTATTGATCAACGAGCTAGTCAACTAGAGGCTTACTAGGGACATGGTGTTGTCTATGTATCCACACATGTATCTGAGTTTCCTATCAATACAATTATAGCATGGATAATAAACGATTATCATGAACAAGGAAATATAATAATAATAACTAATTTATTATTGCCTCTAGGGCATATTTCCAACAGTCTCCCACTTGCACTAGAGTCAATAATCTAGTTCACATCGCCATGTGATTAACATTGACAGGTCACATCGCCACGTGACCAACATCCAAAGAGTTTACTAGTGTCACTAAACTAGTTCACATCATCATGTGATTAAGACTCAATGAGTTCTGGGGTTTGATCATGTTTTGCTTGAGAGAGAGGTTTTAGTCAATGGGTCTGCAACAATCAGATCTGTATGTACTTCGCAAATCTCTAGGTCATATTGTAAATGCTGTTACCACACTCCACTTGGAGCTATTCCAAATGGTTGCTCCACTATACGTATCCGGTTTGCTACTCAGAGTCATTCGGATAGGTGTTAAAGCTTGCATCGATGTAACCCTTTACGCCGAACTCTTTATCACCTCCATAATCGAGAAACATGTCCTTATTTACTCCAAGGACAATTTTGACCGCTGTCCAGTGATCCATTCCTGGATCATTCTTGTACCCCTTGACCGACTCATGGCAAGGCACACTTCCGGTGCGGTACACATCATAGCATACTATAGAGCCTACGTCTGAAACATAGGGGACGACCTTCGTCCTTTCTCTCTATCTGCCATGGTCGAGCTTTAAGTCTTAACTTCATACCTTACAACTCAGGCAAGAACTCCTTCTTTGACTGATCCATCTTGAACACCTTCAAGATCATGTCAAGGTATGTGCTCATTTGAAAGTACCATTAAGCATTTTTGATCCATCCCCATAGATGCTCAATGTTCAAGTAGCTTAATCCAGGTTTTCCCTTGAAAAACACTTTTCAAATAACCCTATATGCTTTCCAGAAATTCTACATCATTTCTGATCAACAATATGTCAACAACATATACTCATCAGAAATTCTATAGTGCTCCCATTCACTTCTTTGGAAATACAAGTTTCTCATAAACTTTGTTTAAACCCAAAATCTTTGATCATCTTATCAAAGTGTATATTCCAACTCCGAGATGCTTACTCCAGTCCATGGAAGGATCTCTGGAGCTAGCATATCTTTTAGCATCCTTAGGATCGACAAAACTTTTCCGATTGTATCACATACAACCTTTCCTTACGAAAACTGGTAAGGAAACTCGTTTTGACATCCATCTGCCAGATGTCATAAATACAGCTAATGCTAACATGATTCCGATGGACTTAAGCTTCGCTACGGATGAGAAAATCTCATCGTAGTCAACTCCTTGAACTTGTGAAGAACTCTTCGCCACAAGTCGAGCTTCACAGACGGTGACATTACCGTCCACGTCCGTCTTCTTCTTAAAGATCCATTTATCTCATTGGCTTGCCGATCATCGGGCAAGTCCACCAAAGTCCAAGCTTTGTTCTGATACATGGATCCTATCTCGGATTTCATGGCTTCTAACCATTTGTCGGAATATGGGCCCACCATCGCTTC
Source organism: Triticum timopheevii (assembly GCA_963921465.1). NCBI lineage: Eukaryota > Viridiplantae > Streptophyta > Magnoliopsida > Poales > Poaceae > Triticum > Triticum timopheevii. The sequence continues at coordinate 381,805,103 of OY997262.1, read as the reverse complement.
CCCATAGCTCGTAGGTTCATTGTTGTCTAGCAACATGACCTTCAAAACAGGATCACCGTACCACTCTAAAGTAGTACGCATCCTTGTCACCCTACGAGGTACGGCAGTGACTTGATCCGAAACTTCATGATCACTATCATAAGCTTCTACTTCAATTGGCGTAGGCACCACAGGTACAACTTCCTGTGCCCTGCTACACACTAGTTGAAGTGACGGTTCAATAACCTCATCAAGTCTCCACGATCCTCCCACTCAACTTTTAGAGACAAACTTTTCCTCAAGAAAGGACCCGATTCAAGAAACAATCCCTATTGCTTTCGGATATGAATTAGGAGGTATACCCAACTATTTTGGGTGTCCTATCAAGATGCATTTTATCCGCTTTGGGTTCGAGCTTATCAACCTAAAACCTTTTCACATAAGCGTCGCAGCCCCAAACTTTTTAAGAAACGACAACTTAGGTTTCTCCAAACATAGTTTAAACGGTGTCGTCTCAACGAATTACGTGGTGCCCTATTAAAGTGAGTGCGTTTGTATCTAATGCCTAAACCATGAACGATAGTGGTAATTCGATAAGATACATCATGGTACGCACCATATCCAATAGGGTGCAACTATGATGTTCGGACACACCATCACACTATGGTGTTCTAGGCGGTATTAATTGTGAAACAATTTCCACAATGTCTTAATTGCGTGCCAAAGCTCGTAACTCAGATACTCATCTCTATGATTATCTCATAGACATTTTATCCTCTTGTCACGATGATCTTCAACTTCACTCTAAAATTACTTGAACCATTCAATAATTCAGACTTGTGTTTCATCAAGTAAATATACTTAGTATCTACTCAAATCATCCGTGAAGTAAGAACATAACGATATCCACTGCGTGCCTTAGCACTTATTGGACTGCACACATCAAAATGTATTACTTCCAACAAGTTGCTTTCTTGTTTCATTTTACTGAAAACGAGGCTTTCAGTCATCTTGCCCATGTGGTATGATTTGCATGTCTCAAGTGATTCAAAATCAAGTGAGTCCAAAACGATCCATCTGCATGGAGTTTCTTCATGTGTACATACCAATAGACATGGTTTGCATGTCTCAAACTTTTCAAAAACGAGTGAGTCCAAAGATCCATCAACATGGAGCTTCTTCATGCGTTTTATGACTTACATGGCAGTGCCACAAGTAGGTGGTACTATCATTACTATCTTGTATCTTTTGGCATGAACATGTGTATCACTACAATCGAGATTCAATAAACCATTCATTTTAGGTGCAATACCATTGAAGGTATTATTCAAAAACCAGAGTAACTATTATTCTCCTTAAATGAATAACCGTATTGCGATAGACATAATCCAATCATGTCTATGCTCAACGCAAACACCAAATAACAATTACTTAGGTTTAATACCAATCTCGATGATAGAGGGAGCGTGCGATGCTTGATCATATCAACCTTGGAAACACTTCCAACACATATCGTCAGCTCACTTTTAACTAGTCTCCGTTTATTCCGTAGCTTTTACTTCGAGTTACCAACACTTAGCAACCGAACCGGTATCTAATACTCTGGTGCTACTAGGAGTACTAGTAAAGTACACATTAACATAATGTATATCCAATATACTTCTATCGACCTTGCCAGCCTTCTCATCTACCAAGTATCTAGGGTAATTCCGCTCTAGTGACTATTCCCCTTATCACAGAAGCACTTAGTCTTGGGTTTGGGTTCAACCTTGGGTTTCTTCACTAGAGCAGCAACTGATTTGCCGTTTCATGAAGTATCCCTTCTTGCCCTTGCCCTTCTTGAAACTAGTGGTTTCACCAACCATCAACAATTGATGCTCCTTCTTGATTTCTACTTTCGCGGTGTCAAACATCGCGAATATCTCAAGGATCATCATATCTATCCCTGATATGTTATAGTTCATCACAAAGCTCTAGCAGCTTGGTGGCAATGACTTTGGAGAAACATCACTATCTCATCTGGAAGATCAACTCCCACTCAATTCAAGTGATTGTTGTACTCAGACAATTTGAGCACAAGCTCAACGATTGAGCTTTTCTCCCTTAGTTTGCAGGCTTAGAAAATCGTCGGAGGTCTTATACCTCTTGACGTGGGCACGAGCCTGAAATCCCAATTTCAGCCCTCGAAACATCTCAGATATTCCGTGACGTTTCAAAATCGTCTTTGGTGCCTCAACTCTAAACCGTTTAATTGAACTATCACGTAGTTATCAAAACGTGTATGTCCGATGTTCGCAACATCCACAGACGACGTTTGGGGTTCAGCACACTGAGCGGTGCATTAAGGACATAAGCTTTCTACTGTCCGCATAATCGCTACTGTCAACTTTCAACTATATTTTCTCTAGGAACATATCTAAAACAGTAGAACTAAAGCGCGAGCTATGACATAATTTGCAAAGGGTTTTTGACTATGTTCAGGATAATTAAGTTCATCTTATGAACTCCCACTCAGATAGACATCCCTCTAGTCATCTAAGTGATTACATGATCTGAGTCAACTAGGCCGTGTCCGATCATCACGTGAGACGGACTAGTCATCATCGGTGAACATCTTCATGTTGATCGTATCTACTATACGACTCATGCTCGACCTTTCGGTCTCTTGTGTTCCGAGGCCATGTCTGTACATGCTAGGCTCGTCAAGTTAACCTAAGTGTTTCGCGTGTGTAAATCTGGCTTACACCCGTTGTATGTGAACGTAAGAATCTATCACACCCGATCATCACGTGGTGCTATGGGTTTCTAGCAAGAACGTTTCTTACCTACGCAAAACCACAACGTGATATGCCAATTGCTATTTACCCTTCATAAGGACCCTTTTCATCGAATCTGTTCCGACTAAAGTGGGAGAGACTGGCACCCGCTAGCCACCTTATGCACCAAGTGCATGTCAGTCGGTGGAACCTGTCTCACGTAAGAGTACGTGTAAGGTCGGTCTGGGCCGCTTCATCCCACAATACCGTCGAAACAAGATTGGACTAGTAACGGTAAGCATATTGAACAAAATCAACACCCACAACTACTTTGTGTTCTACTCATGCAAAGAATCTACGCAATAAGCCTGGCTCTGATACCACTGTTGGGGAACATAGCAGAAATTCAAAAATTTCCTACGTGTCACCAAGATCTATCCATGGAGAAACCAGCAACAAGGGGAAGGAGAGTGCATCTACATACCCTTGTAGATCGCTGAGTGGAAGCGTTCAAGAGAACGGGGTTGAAGGAGTCGTACTCGTCGTGATCCAAATCACCGGAGATCCTAGTGCCGAACGGACGGCACCTTCGCGTTCAACACACGTACAGCCCGGTGACGTCTCCCATGCCTTGATCCAGCAAGGAGAGAGGGAGAGGTTGAGGAAGACTCCATCCAGTAGCAGCACAACGGTGTGGTGGTGATGGAGGAGCGTGGCAATCCTGCAGGGCTTCGCCAAGCACCGCGAGAGAGGATGAGTACTTGGGAGAGGGGGAGGGCTGCGCCAGAACTTGGGGTGCGCCTGCCCTCCCACCCCTCCACTATTTATAGGTGGGGGGGGGGGGAGGGGGGGGGCGGCGGCTAAGGGGGGAGGAGTGCCTCCCAAGTCAAGTGGAGGCCCTCCCCTTTAGGGTTTCCCCTCTCCAATGCGCATGGGCCTTGTGGGGCTGGTGCCCCTGGCCCATTAAGGCTAGGGCGCCCCCCTACAGCCCATGCTACTGTATTGAGCGTGGTGGAACAATTTCCGGACCTCCGGACCCCTTCGGAATCCTCCGGAACCTTCTGGAAGCTTCCCGGTACAATACCGGAAAAACCCAAACTTTTCCCGGAACCCGAACAACAACTTTCCATATATAAATCTTTACCTCCGGACCATTTCGGAACTCCTCGTGACGTCCCGGATTTTATCTGGGACTCCGAACAACATTCGGTAACCACATACAAACTTCCTTTATAACCCTAGCGTCATCGAACCTTAAGTGTGTAGACCCTACGGGTTCGGGAACCATGCAGACATGACCAAGACGTTCTCCGGTCAATAACCAACATCGGGATCTGGATACCCATGTTGGCTCCCACATGTTCCACTATGATCTCATCGGATGAACCACGATGTCAAGGACTCAATCGATCTCGTATACAATTCCCTTTGTCTAGAGGTATTGTACTTGCCCGAGATTCGATCGTCGGTATGCCGATACCTTGTTCAATCTCGTTACCGGCAAGTCTCTTACTCGTTCCGTAACACATCATCCTGTGATCAACCCCTTGGTCACATTGTGCGCATTATGATGATGTCCTACCAAGTGGGCCCAGAGATACCTCTCCGTCACACGGAGTGACAAATCCCAGTCTCGATTCGTGCCAACCCAACAGACACTTTCGGAGATACCTGTAGTGCACCTTTATAGCCACCCAGTTACGTTGTGACGTTTGGTACACCCAAAGCATTCCTACGGTATCTGGGAGTTGCACAATCTCATGGTCTAAGGAAATGATACTTGACATTAGAAAAGCTTTAGCATACGAACTACGATCTTTGTGCTAGGCTTAGGATTGGGTCTTGTCCATCACATCATTCTCCTAATGATGTGATCCCATTATCAACGACATCCAATGTCCATGGTCAGGAAACTGTAACCATCTATTGATCAACGAGCTAGTCAACTAGAGGCTTACTAGGGACATGGTGTTGTCTATGTATCCACACATGTATCTGAGTTTCCTATCAATACAATTATAGCATGGATAATAAACGATTATCATGAACAAGGAAATGTAATAATAATAACTAATTTATTATTTCCTCTAGGGCATATTTCCAACAATTATTATTATTATGGACTAACCCATTATACTACTTGAATTATTGAGTATCCCTGGGACGGTTCTACGTCCTGGGTATTCTCTGTGACTATTTACTTTATAAGCCCTTTTATGTGGTGTCGCTCAGACGCCCGACTGTGGCATGCTTGTTAATTATTTACTTTATAAGCCCTTTATGTGGTGTCGCTCAGACGCCCGACTGTGGCATGCTTTATATTATTGTCCTTTCGAAGCGTCGCTTCAGACACCCGATCGGTGCATTCTATTTTTATTCTCTGATTGCATACTCCTGTTTTAGGTGAATAACCTGCTTGCATGCATCAGGGATTTTATTTTATGACTGACATTGTGATCATAGAATATTTCAGAGCATGATTATCGTTTGTTATATTATACCCGTGTCCATAATGTTTGCGAGTACATTCAAAGTACTCACTGGCTTGTCCCTGGCTATTGTCTTGGCCAGATTTCTTGCTTGGAGAGGAGCGTTGCGATGACAGCCCCGGGACCTAAGCAACGGTGATAGCAGCCTCGCGAAGATAGGAGTTAACCTGGTCAGCTGTTCCTGTGGGAAATGGAGTCCCATAACGCTGATGATCCACAAACAGCTCCCGCCATCAACCTCTAGAAACCATTTGTTGTACTCATAGGCCAGAATGGTCTTGTACTACATATTTGTATTTTGCTTGGAATTTCTGTATCAAGTTGGTGCCTCATCAGCTAACAGTAATCCTGGGGCTGGTGAGCACAAGGGCCATTTTCTGGAAATTATGTCCCAAAAATCTGGTCCTGACAAACTTGGTATCAGAGCCAGGCTGACCATTGGCTAATCCTATCTTAGCCAGGTCGAAAAACCTAGGTTAACCAACCCACCAGACCTTAACCTAATCCCAGCCAGGCTTCTCGTGCAAGATAGCCTCATAGTGACCCCGACACTTTTGGTAGTCAGTGCCCAACCTATCAGCCTAGCCTGTCGATCACGCGCCAGTGGCCGACCCCTAAATTGTCCCATTCGCAAGCGTGCGAAGGAGGACTCCGTTCCCTTTTTCTATAAAAAGGGCACGCTAGCCTCAACACAGCACAACACAAACTCTTTCCCAGACCGAGCTATAATGCCTGGCCCCGTAGTGCACAACGAGACCACAGCAACCAACCTTGGAGGTTTTATGACCGTGCTAGCAAACCTCACCCGCCGTGCCTTTACATTAGAAGAACCCCCAGAATATGTGGTGTACCAAGGACCCATGAGCGGTGAAAGCCGTCAATTCTGGGCCACCATGCATGTCTATGGTAGGGGTCTATCTCCAGAACGCCCCTACAGGTTCACCGGAAGGACAACTTCCTTTGAGCCACAAGCCATCCAACTAGCCGCGCGAGAGGCTATAGTTCAACTCCGGCACTTGTCGCCCAGAGTTAACTGTCGCTTGTTCTACTACTACCCCAGCTGTGACGGGTATGGTAGACCACACCAGGTCGCCAACGGAGATCACGAGACGGATCCCACATTGTTGCATCTGGTGCGCTATGTAGGTACGCTAGAGGATTTGTTCGATCAAATCACCCTCAATCTGATCGCAGCTCGTGGAGAGCTGATCCGCCGAGCCCTGGCAAGAGGAGAAGATGAGCCCAACACCGACAACCCAGTCGTGCTGTTCGGACAACCGATCGAGTCCTTAAGGTCTGCCCCAGCCATCGACCAAAATACCTTGATGACCCCAGAAGTTCTTCGTCGCCTTTTGGGAACACGCTCCAACGAGATTGTGGCCAACAATCCTCGGGATGGTCATCATCGCTACCCTGACCCTGCAGCCCCTCAACCCCCTCCAGCTAATCCTGACGGTGAAAACCGTGGACAAGCCTTGACATCCACAAGGCATGCCCGCTTAGATATTAACGAGGTAGACTAGAGTCGCTCGAGTAGTACCGAGTCTTAGTATGTCCACGCCCTGTAATTATGTGATCCTGTATCGCCATGATTAAATGCTATTTGCTTGTGCACCCCTGTTTTAGTAATAGCCATGCATGAGTATGTTGATGTGCGATTGCATTTTTAATCTCGGGCGTAACTGTCAAAAACCAACCTCGACGACACAAGGTTTGTACTATGAGTAAACTTTTTGGTTTCAACTAACAGGAATGATATTTTCGAAAACAACTCTTAACAAATCTCGAGGGAGAGATTTTTCTTAAGGGGGGTAGTGTTGTGACACCCCAAAAATTTAACCTTGTTTTATTAATTAAAATTTTCCAAGGAAACTTAGACTTTTATTTTCTGGATTTCCTTTTGATTTCAGGACCATTCTTTTCTTTATCATTATGGAGTTTTTACCCCAAGTGAAAACTTTTCAATCATTGTTGGACTTATTTGCCCTCTCAAGTAAAACAATTCTTTTATCAGTGGGATTATTTATATTATTACTTTTCCCTGAGCTTTATTTCTCTAAAATGGTTTTTTATAAGTTTTAGGGTTCCATTTGCACTGCAACCCTTTGATAAATTTATTTTAAAATCCCACCAAAATTTGGGGATGGCATATGATGTCCCTAAATCACTTTTATGCAAAAATATTCTTTAATCATTGGAGATTTTGAGCTCTACACCAAGTTTTTAAATCTGGTCAGATTTCACTTTTGCACTACAACCTATTTAAATATTTCTTTAAAACTTCTACCAAAATTATGAGATGTCAATAGGAGTATATTACTCCACTTTATGCAAAAACCCAGTGATGTTCTTTGAAAAATTTGAGTAAATCACCCTCATTTTCATTCTGGTCCAACTGGATGATTTGTACTGCAACCATATTTTTGCTTGCCCTTTTTGCCTTGATTCTTCCTCCTGCTTGTAGACCACCCTACCAAACCCTTAAGTCCAGGAGAGTGGACCCATTGGAGGATCTTTAGTGCAAGCAATGATGCCCTTTTCCTTTTGTCCAGAACTGAGGTTTTGCAAAACTTGCACTAGCAAGTTTCTGGTTTTGCCCAAATGACCTTACCACCCTATTTTGCATCTAAAGAGACACTATCCTGGAGAGTTTGGCCACCCCAAGAAATGCCTAAGTGCCCTTGGCATTTTTTCAAACACCTTATGGGCATGATCAGTTTTGACATGAGTTTTAGTTTGCACACTGGACCTACTTGTTTTGCCTAACCACCATGTCCACTAAGCCTCTAGACTACCCTAACCTAATCCTGTTAAACCCCAGCTCCACCCTAGCCTCCTAGCATGCCCTGGCAATTCGCCGAACACCTAGTGGGCGTGCTCTGGGCGCGACCAGAGCGCGCGTTTGCACGTGCGTGCGCCCGGGCCGCCGCGTCCCACTGCCGCCTCCCCGCGCCTATTCTGGTCCTCTCCGGCTTCCAGCCGATGCAACTGCCCCCTCCTTCGCAGCAGAGCCGCCCTTGGAGCTCCACAGCGCCGCCGTCAGGTCGGCTGTGGCCACTAGCGGCCGACCACAGTAGGCCCCGGCCCTGGACGGCGCCGCCCGAGCCTCCTGCGCCCGCCAGCTCGCCCCTGGAGCAGTGCCAGCTTGTCCGCAAGCGTCCGTCGCTGCCACGATGCCCTGCAAGCTACAGGACGACGGTCGCCGATGATCCTATCCACGGCCGCCGCAAACCGACCTCAATCGCCTATATAAGGGCCCCCGAGCTCAACCGAGTCCTCAAGCAACCTCAAGCTACCCCCCTAGAGCTACCATGGCAAGCAGTCGAGGAGAGGAAGGCCGTCTTCCCCATCTCCGGTCAGTTCGGACGCCGCCAAGTCCCAACCTATTTCGTCACAACCAAAGCCCCTCCCATCCATCCAGCGCCACCACCCGACTCCACGTGATCGTGCAGAGCTTCCCATCACCTCAGCCCCGACAGAGAGCCACCATAGCCCAGACCCCCAATCCCTCCCGAAGCCATCTCCGCCGCGAAGCTCGCCGCCGATGACTCCCTCCGTCCCCGCCGTCCAGTCGACCATCGGGAGGACCGCCCTGGTCCGGCGGATCCATCCCTGCCCTCGGGAGCCCGCGAGGAGCCGCCCATCACCGGCGACGATCACCGGAGCCCCGCCCCTGTTCGGCCAGAGGAGGAAGGAGGCGGGGGACGACCAGTCAAACCTGACCAGTGGGCCCCTGGACCCACTGTCAGTGACCCCGAGCCGGCCCACGTATTTAAGTGAAAGCGCAAACGACCCAAAGTACGCCTTCTCTGCTTCGAAAACGTATTCTCATCAAAACGTTTTCTTTTTCTGGTTTTTATTAAAAATATAATATTGACCGAACTTTGACTGGCTTTATCTTTTATAATAAAACTCCAAATGAGTTGATTCTTTTTCCTACCTCTCTCAAATTTAGTCTAGTTTATTTTAAGATTTATTTGAAAAAATTTCAGACAACTTTTTTGCACTATTTTGTAACTATGTGTTAATTTGAATATTTTCGAAATAGGATTTTTGGAGAAGAAGAAAAACTTTTAAAAGTTTTAGGATGCACCCTGCCTCTACACAACTTGAAGGCAAGCATTCTGAACCCTAGCATAATTTTTGTGTGTGTTGTTTGACACGATTATAACACCACCTTAATATGGAGAACTCGTTATTTTATGTGGTGACGCAATCATTTGTATGAATTCATATTGGAGATTTCCTTGATGTTGGAAATGGATACACTTGTGATGGTAATCGTCCTCGTATGCCTTGCATGCATGCCGGAAGGAAACCCGGGAAAACCTCTGCCTTGGGTAGGCGTGAGCTTGTCTCCGGTCTCCGTCGGGACGGTTATGTCCGGTATGGCATAGTGAGGTATAATGAGTGGAGATTTTGTTGGTTGAAATATATATTGGTTACACATATCATGCAGGGGATTTTTAAACCTCCTGAGTCGACCGTAGATCGAGTCTTGTTCTAGTAACCCCCATACTTGTTTCGTACTGCCACTTGTCCCTGCAGCAGGTAGGGTATGGTTCAGTAAGTTGTCAACCCCTTTCTAGCACACACCATACAGAGAGGCCATGGTGGAAGATACCGGATGCATCCGGTAGGCATGCCACCTGGTCCGGGGGCATGGGTGTTTCCGGTTGGGACCAAGAGGGGGGCACCCCTTAGAGCGTGCAATATAAATTTGATCCCATGCTACACGAGGTTGTAGCCTCCCGACTTAGAGTTTTGCTTGACATGTGTCGTGGGTGATTCTAGACACCGGTAAGTTAAGCTGGTGTGTGCAAGTCGGGTGTGTTTTCAATTAAAAGACCATAGACGGAATTTATCCTGATGGACTAAAGGAATCCGTTACTTGTGGGTAAAGAGTACACCCTCTGCAGAGATTATATCTATTCGAATAGCCGTGTCCACGGTTAAGGACTATAGTCTGGGTCGGGTCAAGTGTCGGTCTTAGTGTCGGTCTTCGGAGGAGAAATTGCTAAACCAGAACAGACTTGTGTTGATTATGATGATTGTGATTATTATTATTATGGACTAACCCATTATACTACTTGAATTATTTAGTATCCCTGGGATGGTTCTACCTCCTGGGTATTCTCTGTGACTATTTACTTTATAAGCCCTTTTATGTGGTGTCGCTTAGACGCCCGACTGTGGCATGCTTGTTAATTATTTACTTTATAAGCCCTTTATGTGGTGTCGCTCAGACGCCCGACTGTGGCATGCTTTATATTATTGTCCTTTCGAGGCGTCGCTTCAGACACCCGATCGGTGCATTCTATTTTTATTCTCTGATTGCATACTCCTGTTTTAGATGAATAACCTGCTTGCATGCATCAGGGATTTTATTTTATGACTGACAATGTGATCATAGAATATTTCAGAGCATGATTATTGTTTGTTATATTATACCCATGTACATAATGTTTGTGAGTACATTCAAAGTTCTCACTGGCTTGTCCCTGGCTATTGTCTTGGCCAAATTTCTTGCTTGGACAGGAGCATTGCGATGACAGCCCCGGGACCTAAGCAACGGTGATAGCAGCCTCGCGAAGGTAGGAGTTAACCTGGTCAGCTGTTCCCGTGGGAAATGGAGTCCCATAACGCTGATGATCCACAAACCGCTTCCACCATCAACCACTAGAAACCATTTGTTGTACTCATAGGCCAGAATGGTCTTGTACTACACATTTTGTATTTTGCTTGGAATTTCTGTATCAAGTTGTTGCCTCATCAGCTAACAGTAATCCTGGGGCTGGTGAGCACAAGGGCCATTTTCTGGAAATTATATCCTGAAAATCCGGTCCTGACATGATGCAGCAATTGTAGCATAAGTATTTCCCTCAGTTTTTGAGAACCAAGGTATCAATCCAGTAGGAGGCTCCTCAAAGGTCCCACGTGTTGGGGAACGTAGTAATTTCAAAAAATTTCCTACGCACACGCAAGATCATGGTGATGGTATAGCAACGAGAGGGGAGAGTGTATGTCCACGTACCCTCGTAGACCGTAAGCGGAAGCGTTATGACAACGCGGTTGATGTAGTCGTACGTCTTCACGATCCGACCGATCCAAGTACCGAACGTACGGCACCTCCGAGTTCAGCACACGTTCAGCTTGATGACGATCCCTCGGACTCCGATCCAGCAAAGTGTCGGGGATGAGTTCCGTCAGCACGACGGCGTGGTGATGATGATGATGTTCTACCGGCACAGGGCTTCGCCTAAACTCTGCGACGATATGACCGAGGTGGAATATGGTGGAGGGGGGCACTGCACACGGCTAAGGAACGATCCGTAGATCAACTTGTGTGTCTATGGGGTGCCCCCCTGCCCCCGTATATAAAGGAGGGAGGGGGGAGGTGCGGCCAGCCCCCTAGGGGTGCGCCTGGAGGAGTCCTACTCCCGGTGGGAGTAGGACACCCCCCTCTTGCCTTGGTGGAGAAGGAAAGGGGGAGGGAAAAGAGGAAAGGGGGGCGCCGCCCCCCCTTCCTTGTCCTATTCGGACTAGGGGGGGAGGGGGCACGCGGCCTGCCCTGGCCGGCCCTCCTCTTCTCCCTCATGGCCCACTAAGGCCCATTAACCCCCAGGAGGGTTCCGGTAAGCCCCCTGTGCTCCGGTAAAATCCCGATTTCACCCGGAACCATTCCGATGTCCAAACATAGGCTTCCAATATATCAATCTTTATGTCTCGACCATTTCGAGACTCCTCGTCATGTCCGTGATCACATCCGGGACTCTGAACAAACTTTGGTACATCAAAACTTATAAACTCATAACAAAACTGTCATCGTAACGTTAAGCGTGCGGACCCTACGGGTTCGAGAACTATGTAGACATGACCTAGAACTATTCTCGGTCAATAACCAATAGCGGGACCTGGATGCCCATATTGGTTCCTACATATTCTATGAAGATCTTTATCGGTCAAACCGCATAACAACATACGTTGTTCCCTTTGTCATCGGTATGTTACTTGCCTGAGATTTGATCGTCGGTATCCAATACCTAGTTCAATCTCGTTACCGGCAAGTCTCTTTACTCGTTCCGTAATGCATCATCCTATAACCAACTCATTTGGTTACATTGCTTGCAAGGCTTATAATGATGTCCATTACCGAGAGGGCCCAGAGATACCTCTCCGACAATCGCAGTGAAAAAACCTAATCTCGAAATACGCCAACTCAACATGTACCTTCGGAGACACCTGTAGTACTCCTTTATAATCACCCAGTTACGTTGTGACATTTGGTAGTACCCAAAGTGTTCCTCCGGTAAACGGGAGTTGCATAATTCTCATAGTTACAGGAACATGTATAAGTCATGAAGAAAGCAATAGCAATATACTAAACGATCAAGTGCTAGGCTAACGGAATGGGTCATGTCAATCACATCATTCTTGTAATGATGTGATCCCACTAATCAAATGACAACACATGTCTATGGTCAGGAAACATAACCATCTTTGATCAATGAGCTAGTCAAGTAGAGGCATACTAGTGACTATATGTTTTTGTCTATGTATTCACACATGTATCATGTTTCCGGTTAATACAATTATAGCATGAATAATAAACATTTATCATGATATGAGGAAATAAACAATAACTTTATTATTGCCTCTAGGGCATATTTCCTTCAGTGTCCCACTTGCACTAGAGTCAATAATCTAGATTACATAGTAATGATTCTAACACCCATGGAGTCTTGGTGCCGATCATGTTTTGCTCGTGAGAGAGGCTTAGTCAACGGGTCTGCAACATTCAGATCCGTATGTATCCTGCAAATCTCTATGTCTCCCACTTGGACTTGGTCCCGAATGGAATTGAAGCGTCTCTTGATGTGCTTGGTCCTGTTGTGAAATCTGGATTCCTTTGCCAAGGCAATTGCACCAGTATTGTCACAGAAGATTTTCATTGGTCCCGATGCACTAGGTATGACACCTAGATCGGAAATGAACTCCTTCATCCAGACTCCTTCATTTGCTGCTTCAGAAGCAGCTATGTACTCCGCTTCACATGTAGATCCCGCCACGACACTTTGTTTAGAACTGCACCAACTTACAGCTCCACCGTTTAATAAAAACACGTATCCGGTTTGCAATTTAGAATCGTCAGGATCAGTGCCAAAGCTTGCATCGACGTAACCATTTACGACTAGCTCTTTGTCACCTCCATATACGAGAAACATATCCTTAGTCCTTTTCAGGTATTTCAGGATGTTCTTGACCGCTGTCCAGTGATCCACTCCTGGATTACTTTGGTACCTTCCTGCTAAGCTTATTGCTAAGCATACGTCAGGTCTGGTACACAGCATTGCATACATGATAGAGCCTATGGCTGAAGCATAGGGAACATCTTTCATTTTCTCTCTATCTTCTGCTGTGGTCGGGCATTGAGTTTGACTCACCTTCACACCTTGTAGCACGGGTAATAACCCTTTCTTTGCCTGATCCATTTTGAACTTTTTCAAAATTTTGTCAAGGTATGTGTTTTGTGAAAGTCCTATTAAGCGTCTTAATCTATCTCTATAGATCTTGATGCCCAATATGTAAGCAACTTCACCGAGGTCTTTCATTGAAAAACTTTTATTCAAGTATCCCTTTATGCTATCCAGAAATTCTATATCATTTCCAATTAAGAATATGTCATCTACATATAATATCAGAAATGCTAAAGAGCTCCCACTCACTTTCTTGTAAATACAGGCTTCTCCAAAAGTCTGTATAAAACCATATGCTTTGATCACACTATCAAAACGTTTATTCCAACTCCGAGATGCTTGCACCAGTCCATAAATGGATCGCTGGAGCTTGCATACTTTGTTAGCACCTTTTGGATCAACAAAACCTTCTGGCTGCATCATATACAACTCTTCTTCCAGAAATCCATTCAAGAATGCAGTTTTGACATCCATTTGCCAAATTTCATAATCATGAAATGCAGCAATAGCTAACATGATTCGGACAGACTTAAGCATCGCTACGGGTGAGAAAGTCTCATCGTAGTCAACCCCTTGAACTTGTTGAAAACCTTTCGCAACAAGTCGAGCTTTATAGACAGTTACATTACCATCAACGTCAGTCTTCTTCTTAAAGATCCATTTATTCTCAATGGCTTGCCGATCATCGGGCAAGTCAACCAAAGTCCATACTTTGTTTTCATACATGGATCCCATCTCAGATTTCATGGCCTCTAGCCATTTTGCGGAATCTGGGCTCATCATCGCTTCCTCATAGTTCGTAGGTTCATCATGGTCAAGTAACATGACTTCCAGAATAGGATTACCGTACCACTCTGGTGCGGATCTTACTCTGGTAGACCTACGAGGTTCAGTAGAAACTTGTTCTGAAGTTTCATGATCAATATCATTAGCTTCCTCATTAATTGGTGTTGTCATCACAGGAACCGGTTCTTGTGATGAACTACTTTCCAATAAGGGAGTAGATACAGTTATCTCATCAAGTTCTACTTTCCTCCCACTCACTTCTTTCGAGAGAAACTCTTTCTCTAGAAAGGATCCAATTTTAGCAACGAAAATCTTGCCCTCAGATCTGTGATAGAAGGTGTACCCAATAGTCTCTTTTGGGTATCCTATGAAGACACATTTCTCCGATTTGGGTTCGAGCTTATCTGGTTGAAGTTTCTTCACATAAGCATCGCAGCCCCAAACTTTAAGAAACGATAACTTTGGTTTCTTGCCAAACCATAGTTCATAAGGTGTCGTCTTAACGGATTTTGATGGTGCCCTATTTAACGTGAATGCAGCCGTCTCTAAAGCATAACCCCAAAACGATAGCGGTAAATCAGTAAGAGACATCATAGATCGCACCATATCCAGTAAAGTACGATTACGACATTCGGACACACCATTTCGTTGTGGTGTTCCGGGTGGCGTGAGTTGCGAAACTATTCCACATTGTTTCAAGTGTAGACCAAACTCGTAACTCAAATATTCTCCTCCACGATCAGATCGTAGAAATTTTATTTTCTTGTTACGGTGATTTTCCACTTCACTCTAAAATTCTTTGAACTTTTCAAATGTTTCAGACTTGTGTTTCATCAAATAGATATACCCATATCTGCTCAAATCATCTGTGAAGGTGAGAAAATAACGATACCCGCCGCGAGCCTCAACATTCATTGGACCACAAACATCAGTATGTATGATTTCCAACAAATCAGTTGCTCGCTCCATAGTTCTGGAGAACGGCGTTTTAGTCATCTTGCCCATGAGGCACGGTTCGCAAGTACCAAGTGATTCATAATCAAGTGATTCCAAAAGCCCATCAGTATGGAGTTTCTTCATGCGCTTTACACCGATATGACCTAAACGGCAGTGCCACAAATAAGTTGCACTATCGTTATCAACTCTGCATCTTTTGGTTTCAACACTATGAATATGTGTATCACTACTATCGAGATTCAATAAAAATAGACCACTTTTCAAGGGTGCATGACCATAAAAGATATTACTCATATAAATAGAACAACCATTATTCTCTGTTTTAAATGAATAACCGTCTCGCATCAAACAAGATCCAGATATAATGTTCATGCTCAACGCTGGCACCAAATAACAATTATTTAGGTCTAAAACTAATCCCGATGGTAGATGTAGAGGTAGCATGCCGACTGCGATCACATCGACTTTGGAACCATTTCCACGCGCATCGTCACCTCGTCCTTAGCCAATCTTCGCTTAATTCGTAGTCCCTGTTTTGAGTTGCAAATATTAGCAACAGAACCAGTATCAAATACCCAGGTGCTACTGCGAGCATTAGTAAGGTACACATCAATAACATGTATATCACATATACCTTTGTTCACTTTGCCATCCTTCTTATCCGCCAAATACTTGGGGCAGTTCCGCTTCCAGTGTCCAGTCTGCTTGCAGTAGAAGCACTCAGTTTCAGGTTTAGGTCCAGACTTGGGTTTCTTCTCTTGAGCAGCAACTTGCTTGCTGTTCTTTTTGAAGTTCCCCTTCTTCTTCCCTTTGCCCTTTTTCTTGAAACTGGTGGTCTTGTTAACCATCAACACTTGATGCTCCTTCTTGATTTCTACCTCCGCGGCTTTTAGCATTGCGAAGAGCTCGGGAATAGTCTTGTTCATCCCTTGCATATTATAGTTCATCACAAAGCTCTTGTAGCTTGGTGGCAGTGATTGAAGAATTTTGTCAATGACACTATCATCAGGAAGATTAACTCCCAGTTGAATCAAGTGATTATTATACCCAGACATTTTGAGTATATGTTCACTGACAGAACTATTCTCCTCCATCTTGCAGCTATAGAACTTATTGGAGACTTCATATCTCTCAATCCGGGCATTTGCTTGAAATATTAACTTCTACTCCTGGAACATCTCATATGCTCCATGACGTTCAAAACGTCGTTGAAGACCCGGTTCTAAGCTGTAAAGCATGGCACACTGAACTATCGAGTAGTCATCAGCTTTGCTCTGCCAGACGTTCTTAACGTCGTCAGTTGCATCAGCAGCAGGCCTGGCACCCAGCGGTGCTTCCAGGACGTAACTTTTCTGTGCAGCAATGAGGATAATCCTCAGGTTATGGACCCAGTCCGTGTAATTGCTACCATCATCTTTCAACTTTGCTTTCTCAAGGAACGCATTAAAATTCAACGAAACAACAACACGAGCCATCTATCTACAAACAAACATAGACAAGCAAAATACTATCAGGTACTAAGTTCATGATAAATTTAAGTTCAATTAATCATATTACTTAAGAACTCCCACTTAGACAGACATCTCTCTAGTCATCTAAGTGATCATGTGATCCAAATCAACTAAACCATGTCCGATCATCATGTGAGATGGAGTAGTTTCAATGGTGAACATCACTATGTTGATCATATCTACTATATGATTCACGCTCGACCTTTCGGTCTCCATGTTCCGAGGCCATATCTGTATATGCTAGGCTCGTCAAGTATGACCTAAGTATTCCGCGTGTGCAACTGTTTTGCACCCGTTGTATTTGAACGTAGAGCCTATCACACCCGATCATCACGTGGTGTCTCAGCACGAAGAACTTTCGCAATGGTGCTTACTCAGGGAGAAGACTTCTTGATTATTAAGTGAGAGATCATCTTAAAATGCTACCGTCAATCAAAGAAAGATAAGATGCATAAAGGATAAACATCACATGCAATCAATATAAGTGATATGATATGGCCATCATCATCTTGTGCTTGTGATCTCCATCTTCGAAGCACCGTCATGATCACCATCGTCACCGGCGCGACACCTTGATCTCCATCGTAGCATCGTTGTCGTTATGCCATCTATTGCTTCTACGACTATCGCTACCGCTTAGTGATAAAGTAAAGCAATTACAGGGCGTTTGCATTTCATACAATAAAGTGACAACCATATGGCTCCTGCCAGTTGCCGATAACTTCGGTTACAAAACATGATCATCTCATACAATAAAATATAGCATCACGTCTTGACCATATCACATCACAACATGCCCTGCAAAAACAAGTTAGACATCCTCTACTTTGTTGTTGCAAATTTTATGTGGCTGCTACGGGCTGAGCAAGAACCGTTCTTACCTATGCATCAAAAACCACAATGATAGTTCGTCAAGTTGGTGCTGTTTTAACCTTCACAAGAACCGGGCGTAGCCACACTCGATTCAGCTAACGTGAGAGAGACATACACCCGCCAGCCACCTTTAAGCACGAGTGCTCGTAACGGTGAAACCAGTCTCGCGTAAGCGTATGCGTAATGTCGGTCCGGGCCGCTTCATCTCACAATACCGC
The DNA here is from genome assembly GCA_963921465.1 of Triticum timopheevii. NCBI lineage: Eukaryota > Viridiplantae > Streptophyta > Magnoliopsida > Poales > Poaceae > Triticum > Triticum timopheevii. The sequence goes on along the minus strand of OY997262.1, from coordinate 381,787,057 downwards.
CGAACCAAAGTATGACATGCTGGTAAGCAGTATGACTTGTATCGCCCACAACTCACTTGTGTTCTACTCGTGCATATAACATCAACGCATAAAACCTAGGCTCGGATGCCACTGTTGGGGAACGTAGTAATTTCAAAAAATTTCCTACGCACACGCAAGATCATGGTGATGGTATAGCAACGAGAGGGGAGAGTGTATGTCCACGTACCCTCATAGACCGTAAGCGGAAGCATTATGACAACGCGGTTGATGTAGTCGTACGTCTTCACGATCCGACCGATCCAAGTACCGAACGTACGGCACCTCCGAGTTCAGCACACGTTCAGCTCGATGACGATCCCCCGGACTCCGATCCAGCAAAGTGTCGGGGATGAGTTCCGTCAGCACGACGGCGTGGTGACGATGATGATGTTCTACCGGCGTAGGGCTTCGCCTAAACTCCGCGACGATATGACCGAGGTGGAATATGGTGGAGGGGGGCACTGCACACGGCTAAGGAACGATCTATAGATCAACTTGTGTGTCTATGGGGTGCCCCCTGCCCCCGTATATAAAGGAGGGAGGGGGGAGGTGCGGCCGGCCCCCTAGGGGTGCGCCTGGAGGAGTCCTACTCCTACCGGGAGTAGGACTCCCCCCTCTTGCCTTGGTGGAGAAGGAAAGGGGGGAGGGGAAAGAGGAAAGGGGGGCACCAACCCCCCCTTCCTTGTCCTATTTGAACTAGGAGGTGAGGGGGCACGCGGCCTGCCCTGGCCGGCCCTCCTCTTCTCCCTCATGGCCCACTAAGGCCCAGTAACCCCCGGGAGGGTTCCGGTAACCCCCCGGTGCTCCGGTAAAATCCCGATTTCACCCGGAACCATTCCGATGTCCAAACATAGGCTTCCAATATATCAATCTTTATGTCTCGACCATTTCGAGACTCCTCGTCATGTCCGTGATCACATCCGGGACTCCGAACAAACTTCAGTACATCAAAACTTATAAACTCATAATAAAACTGTCATCGTAACGTTAAGCGTGCGGACCCTACGGGTTCGAGAACTATGTAGACATGACCTAGAACTATTCTCGGTCAATAACCAATAGCGGGACCTGGATGCCCATATTGGTTCCTACATATTCTACGAAGATCTTTATCGGTCAAACCGCATAACAACATACGTTGTTCCCTTTGTCATCGGTATGTTACTTGCCCGAGATTTGATCGTCGGTATCCAATACCTAGTTCAATCTCGTTACCGGCAAGTCTCTTTACTCGTTCCGTAATGCATCATCCCGTAACCAGCTCATTTACTTACATTGCTTGCAAGGCTTATAATGATGTGCATTACCGAGAGGGCCGAGAGATACCTCTCCGACAATCGGAGTGACAAAACCTAATCTCGAAATACGCCAACTCAACATGTACCTTCGGAGACACCTGTAGTACTCCTTTATAATCACCCAGTTACGTTGTGACATTTGGTAGTACCCAAAGTGTTCCTCCGGTAAACGGGAGTTGCATAATTCTCATAGTTACAGGAACATGTATAAGTCATGAAGAAAGCAATAGCAATATACTAAACGATCAAGTGCTAGGCTAACGGAATGGGTCATGTCAATCACATCATTCTTCTAATGATGTGATCCCACTAATCAAATGACAACACATGTCTATGGTCAGGAAACATAACCATCTTTGATCAATGAGCTAGTCAAGTAGAGGCATACTAGTGACTATATGTTTTTGTCTATGTATTCACACATGTATCATGTTTCCGGTTAATACAATTCTAGCATGAATAATAAACATTTATCATGATATGAGGAAATAAGTAATAACTTTATTATTGCCTCTAGGGCATATTTCCTTCACCACGCACCTACAAAAACAAACAAAGAACTCACAACCAACGCAATAAAGGGGTTGTCAATCCCTTCACGGCCACTTGCGAAAGTGAGATCTGATAGAGATAGTATGATAAGATAAATATATTTTTGGTATTTTATGATATATATTGGCAAATTAAAGATGCAAATAAAAGTAGATTGAAAGCTTATATGATAAAAGATAGACCTAGGGGCCATAGGTTTCGCTAGTGGCTTCTCTCAAGATAGCATAAGTATTACGGTGGGTGAACAAATTACTGCCGAGCAATTGATAGAAAAGCGAATAATTATGAGATTATCTAGGCATGATCATGTATATAGGCATCACGTCCGCGACAAGTAGACCGACTCCTGCCTGCATCTACTACTATTACTCCACACATCGACCACTATCTAGCATGCATCTAGAGTATTAAGTTCATAAGAACAGAGTAACGCATTAAGAAAGATGACATGATGTAGAGGGATAAACTCATGCAATATGATATAAACCCCATCTTTTTCTCCTCGATGGCAACAATACAATACGTGCCTTGCTGCCCCTGCTGTCACTGGGAAAGGACACCGCAAGATTGAACCCAAAGCTAAGCACTTCTCCCATAGCAAGAAATATCAATCTAGTAGGCCAAACCAAACTGATAATTCGAAGAGACTTGCAAAGATAACTCAATCATACATAAAAGAATTCAGAAAAGATTCAAATATTATTCATAGATAAACTTGATCATAAACCCACAATTCATCGGATCTCGACAAACACACCGCAAAAAGAGATTACATCAAATAGATCTCCACAAGAGAGGGGGAGAACATTGTATTGAGATCCAAAAAGTGAGAAGAAGCCATCTAGCTAATAACTATGGACCCGTAGGTCTGTGGTAAACTACTCACAACTCACCGGGAGGGCTATGTTGTTGATGTAGAAGCCCTCCATGGTCGATTCCCCCTCTGGCAAAGTGCCGGCGAAGGCTCCAAGATAAGATCTCGCGGATAGAAGGTTACGGCGGTGGAAATTGTGTTTCGGGTGCTCCCTGGATGTTTTCGGGGTACGTAGGCTTATATAGGAGGAAGAAGTACGTCGTTGGATGCCCGAGGGGCCCACGAGATAGGGGGGCGCCCTAATGGGGGCGCGCCCTCCTATCTCGTGGAGGCCTCGGCTGCTTCTTGACTTGCACTCCAAGTCCTCTGGATCATGTTCGTTCCAAAAATCACGCTCCCGAAGGTTTCATTCCGTTTGATATTCCTTTTCTTCGAAATACTAAAATAGGAAAAAAAAACCCAGCAATACGGGCTGGGCCTCCGGTTAGTAGGTTAGTCCCAAAAATGATATAAATGTGTAAAATAAAGCCCATAAACATCCAAAAGGGGTAATACAATAGCATGGAACAATAAAAAATTATAGATACATTGGAGACGTATCAAGTATCCCCAAGCTTAATTCCTGCTCGTCCTCGAGTAGGTAAATGATAAAAAGACTATTTTTGATGTGGAATGCTACCTAGCATAATTCTCAATGTAATTTTCTTTATTGTGGCATGAATGTTCAGATCCAAATGATTCAATATAAAAGTTCATATTGATAAAAGAAATAGTAACACTTCAAGCATACTAATCAAAGTAATCACGTCTTCTCAAAATAACATGGCAGTAGAAAGTTCATCCCTACAAAATCATATAGTTAGGCTATGCTTCATTTTTGTCACACAAAGATGTTCCCAACTTCTATACCCCCGATGACAAGCCAAGCAATTATTTCATACTTAAATAATCTCAAACTTTTTCAACCTTCACGCAATACATGAGCGTGAGCCATGGATATAACACTATGGGTGGAATAGAATATGATGATGGGGGTTGTGTGGAGAAGACAAAAAAGGAGAAAGTCTCACATTGACAAGGATAATCAACATGCTATGGAGATGCCCATCAATTGATGTCAACATGAGGAGTAGGGATTCCATGCAACGGATGCACTAGAGCTATAAATAAATGCTCAACAAAAGAAAACTAGTGGGTGTGCATCCAACTTGCTTGCTCACGAAGACCTAGGGAATTTGAGGAAGCCCATCGTAGGAATATACAAGCCAAGTTCTATAATGAAAAATTCCCACTAGTATGAAAAAGGCAACTTATGAGACTCACTATATGAAAAACATGGTGCTACTTTGAAGCACAAAATGTGAGACTCACTACATGAAGAACAGGGTGCTACTTTGAAGCACAAGTGTGGAAAAAGAGATAGTAACATTGCCCTTTTTTTTGGGCCTTTTTTTTTCTTTTGGCCTTTCTTCTTCTTTTTTTATTTTTTTCTTTGGGCAATGCTCTAATAATGATGATCATCACACTTCTATTGATTACAACATATGAATTACAACTCAAAACTTAGAACAAGATATGACTCTATATGAATGCCTCCGGCAGTGTACCGGGATGGTGCAATGAATCAAGAGTGACATGTATGAAAAAATAATGCACGGTGGCTTTGCCACAAATACGATGTCAACTACATGATCATGCAATGGCAATATGACAAAAGTAATGTATGTCATGATGATGATAAACGGAACGGTGGAAAGTTGCATGGCAATATCTTGGAATGGCTATGGAAATGCCATAATAGGTAGTATGGTGGCTGTTTTGAGGAAGATATAAGGAGGTTTATGTGTGATAGAGCATATCGTATCACGGGGTTTGGATGCACAGACGAAGTTTGCACCAACTCTCAAGGTGAGAAAGGGCAATGCACGGTACCGAAGAGGCTAGCAATGGTGGAAAGGTAAAAGTGCGTATAATCCATGGACTCAACATTAGTCAAAAGAACTCATATACTTATTGCAAAAATTTAGAAGTCGTCAAAACTCAAGCACTATGCGCATGCTCCTAGGAGGATAGATTGGTAGGAAAAGACCATCGCTCGTCCCCGACCGCCACTCATAAGGATGCACAAGCCAGGTACACTTCATGTTTCAAATTTGTTACACAACTTTAACCATATGTGCATGCTACGGGACTTGCTAACTTCAACACAAGCATTCTTTAAATTCGTAAACACCCAGCTATCTTGACTTTAATATCACTACCTCCATATCTTAAAACAATTATCAAGTATCAAATTGATCATAGCATCCAATTCACTTCCTATGATAGTTTTTATTATACCCAACTTGGATGCCTACCATTCTGGGACCAAATTATAATCATAGCAAATACCATGCTGTTCTAGAAGACTCTAAAAAAGATGTAAGTGAAGCATGAGAGACTAGAAATTTCTACAAAATAAATCACCACCGTGCCCTAAAAGATATAAGTGAAGCACTAGAGCAAAAACTATCAAGCTCAAAAAGATATAAGTGAAGCACATAGAGTATTCTAGCAAATTCTAATCAAATAGGATTCTCCCAAAAGGTGTGTACAACAAGGATGATTGTGGTAAACTAAAAAGCAAATACTAATATAATACACGACGCTCCAAGCAAAACACATATCATGTGGCGAATAAAAATATAGCTCCAAGTAAAATTACCAATGAACGAAGACAAAAGAGGGGATGCCTTCCGGGGGCATCCCCAAGCTTAGGCTTTTGGCTATCCTTGTATATCTTGGGGTGTCATGGGCATCCCCAAGCTTAGGCTCTTGCCACTCCTTATTCCATAGTCCATAAAAGCTTTAACCAAAACTTGAAAACTTCACAACACAAAACTCAACAGGAAATCTTATAAGCCCCGTTAGTGAAAGAAAACAAAACCACCACATAAGGTATTGTAATGAACTCATTCTTTATTTATTTTAGTGTTAAAACTATTTTATTCCAACTTCCATATGGTTTATAAACTATTTTACTAGCCATAGCTGCATTAAAATAAGCAAACAACACACGAAAAACAGAATTTGTCAAAAACAGAACAGTCTGTAGCAATCTATAACTAACGCAAACTTCTCGAACTCTAAAACTCCTACCAAAATAGGACGTACTGGAAAATTTGTTTATTGATCCTAAGCAAAAAGAATCAATGCAAAAGCACGTTTCTGTGATTTATTTAATTTTTTCTCGTTAGCGCAAAGTTTCTGTTTTTCAGCAGAATCAGATCAACTATCATCATAGTTTATCCTATAGGTTCTACTTGGCACAAACACTAATTAAAAGATAAAAACACATCTAAGAAGAAGGTAGATGCAAAATTTGTTACTAAACAGGAACAAAAACAAAAACACAAAGAAAATTGGGTTACCTCCCAACTAGCACTATCGTTTAACGCCCCTAGCGAGGCATAAAAGCGAAGATAGATCTAAGTAGCGCCATCTTTGGCACTTGATTCATAAGTAGCCCGCATGATAGATTCATAAGGTAATTTGACTTTATTTCTTGGAAAGTGCTCCATGCCTTTCTTTAATGGAAATTGGAATCTAATATTCCCTTCCTTCATATCAATAATCGCGCCAATCGTTCTAAGGAAAGGTCTACCAAGAATAATAGGGCAAGAAAGATTACAATCTATATCAAGAACGATAAAATCCACGGGCACCAAATTTCTATTTGAAACAATTAGAACATCATTGATCCTTCCCATTGGATTTTTAATGGTGGAATTCGCAAGGTGCAAATTTAAAGAGCAATCATCAAGATCATGGAAACCTAGAATATCACATAAAGTTTTCGGAATCGTGGAAACACTAGCACCCAAATCACACAAAGCAAAACACTCATGATCTTTAATTCTAATATTTATAGTAGTTTCCCACTCATCATTAAGTTTTCTAGGTATAGAAACTTCCAAATTAAGTTTTTCATCATAAGATTGCAACAAGGCATCAACGATATGTTTGGTAAAAGCTTTATTTTGACTATAAGCATGAGGAGAATTAACAACAGATTGCAACAAGGAAATACAACCTTCTAAAGAACAATTATCATAATCAAATTCCTTGAAATCCGAGATAGTGGGTTCAATGCTATTTAAAGTCATGACCTCTCCAATTCCACTTTTACCAAATTTAGCATCAAGATCTAAAAACTCCGAATTCTTGGGACGCCTTCTAGGTAAAGTTGACTCATCATCAGTCCCATAATTATCAAGATTCATATTGCAAAACATAGATCTAATAGGAGACGCATCAATGACTTTAAGATCTTCATCATTATTTTCATGTAAACTAAAAGAACACGCTTTTATAAAGCTATCTTTTTTTGCACGCAATCTAGCGGTTCTTTCCTTACACTCATCAATGGAAATTCTCACTTTGAGAGACTCATTGATATCATGCTTAGTAGAAGAATATCTAATTTAAGAGAATCAACATCAAGTGAAAGTCTATCAATGTTCCTAGCCAAATCGTCAACTTTGAGCAATTTTTCTTCAAGCAAAGCATTAAAATTATTTTGAGAAATCATAAATTCTTTCACACTATTCTCAAAATCAGAGGGCATCTTATTACAATTACCATAAGAATTATTGTAGGAATTTCCATAATTATTAGAGGAATTACTAGGGAACGGTCTAGCATTAAAGTTTCCTCTATAAGCATTGTTTCCAAAACTATTCCTACCAACAAAATTCACATCCATAGATTCATTATTATTCTCAATTAAAGTAGACAAAGGCATATCATTGGGATCAAGAGGAGTATTTTTAGTAGCAAACAACTTCACAAGTTCATCCGTCTTTCCACTCAAAACATTGATTTCTTCTATAGCATGCACTTTTTTACTAGAAGATCTTTTGGTGTGCCATTGAGAATAATTAGCCATAATATTATCAAGAAGTTTTGTAGCATCTCCTAACGTGATTTCCATAAACATGCCTCCCGCGGCCGAATCTAAGATATTTCTAGAAGCAAAGTTCAAACCGACATAAAATTTTATATGGTCATCCATAAATTCAAACCATGAGTAGGGCAATTGCGAATCATCAATTTAATTCTTTCCCAAGATTGGGCAACATGCTCATGATCAAGTTGTTTAAAATTCATAATATCTTTCCTAAGAGTAATAATCTTAGTGGGAGGAAAATACTTAGAGATAAAAGCATCTTTGCACTTGTTCCAAGAATCAATACTATTTTTAGGCAAAGACGAAAACCAAACTTTAGCACGCTCTCTAAGTGAAAACGGAAATAACTTCAATTTAACAATATTGTTATCCGTATCTTTCTTCTTTTGCATATCACAAAAATCAACAAAATTATTTAGATGAGTAGCGGCATCTTCACTAGGAAGGCCGGCTTTCATAACAAGATTCAGCAAAGCAGTATTGATTTCACAAGACTCAACATCATTAACATGAGCAATTGGAGTACTAAGGAAATCATTATTATTGGTATTCGAGAAATCACACAGTTTGGTATTATCTTGCACCATGGCAACAAGTAATCCAACACACAAGCAAACAAAAAGGGCAAGCGATAAGAGAGGAGGAGATTGGGAAAGAGAGGGCAAATAAAACGGCAAGGGTGAAGTGGGGGAGAGGAAAACGAGAGGCAAATGGCAAATAATGTAAATGCAAGGGAGATGAGTTTGTGATGTGTACTTGGTATGTCTTGACTTGAGCGAAGACCTCCCGGGCAATGGTGCCAGAAATCCTTCTTGCTACGTCTTGAGCTTGCGTTGGTTTTCCTTGAAGAGGAAAGGGTGATGCAGCAGAGTAGCATAAGTATTTTCCTCAGTTTTTGAGAACCAATGTATCAATCTAGTAGGAGGCTCCTCAAAAGTCCCACGTACCTACACAAACAAACCAAGAACTCGCAACCAACACAATAAAGGGGTTGTCAATCCCTTCACGGCCACTTGCGAAAGTGAGATCTAATAGAGATAGTATTGTAAGATAAATATATTTTTGGTATTTTATATTATAGATACAAAAAGTAAAGATGCAAATAAAAGTAGATTGGAAGCAAATATGATAAGAGATAGACCCGGGGGCCATAGGTTTCACTAGAGGCTTCTCTCGAGATAGCATAAGTATTACGATGGGTGAACAAATTACTGTCGAGCAATTGATAGAAAAACGAATAATTATGAGATTATCTAGGCATGATCATGTATATAGGCATCATGTCTGCAACAAGTAGACCGACTCCTGCCTGCATCTACTACTATTACTCCACACATAGACCGACTCCTGCCTGCATCTAGAGTATTAAGTTCACAAAGAACAGAGTAACACATTAAGCAAGATGACATGATGTAGAGGGATAAACTCAAGGAATATGATATAAACCCCATCTTGTTATCCTTGATGGAAACAATACAATACGTGCCTTGCAACCCTTTCTGTCATTGGGTAAGGACACCGCAAGATTGAACCCAAAGCTAAGCACTTCTCCCATGGAAAGAAATATCAATCTAGTAGGCCAAACCAAACTGATAATTCGAAGAGACTTGCAAAGATAACTCAATCATACATAAAAAAATTCAGAGAAGATTCAAATATTATTCATAGATAAATTTGATCATAAACCCACAATTCATCAGATCTCGACAAACACACTGCAAAAAGAGATTACATCAAATAGATCTCCACAAGAGAGGGGGAGAACATTGTATTGAGATCCAAAAAGAGAGAAGAAGCCATCTAGCTAATAACTATGGACTTGTAGGTCTGTGGTAAACTACTCACAACTCACCGAAAGGGCTATGGTGTTGATGTAGAAGCCCTCCGTGGTCGATCCCCCCTCCGGCAGAGTGCCGGCGAAGGCTCCAAGATGAGATCTCGTGGATACAGAAGGTTACGGCGGTGGAAATTGTGTTTTGGGTGCTCCCTGGATGTTTTAGGGGTACGTAGGCTTATATAGGTGGAAGAAGTACGTCGGTGGACGCCCGAGGGGCCCACGAGATAGGGGGGCGCGCCCTATAGGGGGGGGCACCCTCCTTTCTCGTGGAGGCCTCGGCTGCTTCTTGACTTGCACTCCAAGTCCTCTGGATCACGTTCGTTCAAAAAATCACGCTCCCGAAGGTTTCATTCCATTTGGACTCCGTTTGATATTTCTTTTCTTCGAAATACTGGAATAGGCAAAAAAACAGCAATACGGGCTGGGCCTCCGGTTAGTAGGTTAGTCCCAAAAAGGATATAAATGTGTAAAATAAATCCCATAAACACCCTAAAGGGGTAATATAATAGCATGGAACAATAAAAAATTATAGATACGTTGGAGATGTATCAAGGACCTAGAGCCAACCCGGACAGTCTTCCACGACATCGTACCCGGCCTCTCCTGCTCGCCCATTGGCTGGGTCCGGCTCGATGTCCTGTTCGGCGACCACAGCCACTTCCGACACGAACCAATCTGGTTCGAGGTGGTGGACCTGTCCAGTGCATATCATGCATTGCTGGGCCGACCCGCGCTCGCCAAGTTCATGGCGGTTCCCCACTACGCGTACCTGAAGATGAAGATGCCGGGTCCCAAGGGCCTCATTACTGTCACCGGCGACTACCGAAAGTCTCTGGAGTGCGCTCGAGACGGCGCCAAGTTGGCCGAGTCGCTGGTCATTGCCGAGGAGCGGCACCAGCTTGACCGAATCGTCGCCTTGGCAGGCGAGGCCTCCGCAGCGTCGATTCCGACCCCGGACCCGGCAGACGAGGCTGCCTTCAAGCCCTCCAAGGAGACCAAGAAAGTGAAGCTCAACCCAGAAGACCCCAGCTCCAAGAAGTACGTTGTTGTAGGCGCCCGCCTCGACAGCAAATAGGAAGGCAAGCTCGTCGACTTCCTCCGTGAGAATTGGGATATCTTCACATGGACCCCCAAGGACATGCCGGGTATCCCGAGGAAGTACGCCGAGCACAAACTTCACGTCCGCAAGGATGCCAAGCCTGTCCGTCAACCCCTCCGACGATTTTCTGAAGAGAAGAGAAGAACCATTGGTGAAGAGGTCGCCAAGCTTTTGGCGGCCAGCTTCATAATGGAAGTGTTTCACCCCGAGTGGCTGGCCAATCCAGTCCTCGTCCTGAAGAAGAACAAGACCTGGCGCATGTGTATTGACTACACTAGCCTTAACAAGGCCTGTCCCAAGGATCCGTTCGCTCTCTCGCGGATCGACCAAGTCATCGACTCGACCGCCGGGTGCGAGGTCCTGTCCTTCCTGGACGCTTACTCCGGCTATCACCAGATCAAGATGGACTCGGCCGATGCCCTGAAGACGTCCTTCATCACGCCCTTTGGGGCGTATTGCTACATCACCATGTCGTTCGGATTGAAGAACGCTGGCGCCACCTTCCAACACTGCATGCAGAAATGCCTTCTGCCGCAACTCGGCCGCAACATCCACGTGTCCATGGACGACATCATGGTGAAGACCAAGCAGCACCTCATGCTCCTCGATGATTTGAAGGAAACATTCGCCAACCTCCGCGAATACAAGGTCAAGATCAACCCGGAAAAGTGCGTCTTTGGCATCCCGACCGGAAAGCTACTCGGCTTCCTCGTCTTGGAACGCGGCATTGAGGCGAACCCGGAGAAGATCAAGGCCATCGAGCGCATGCGCAAGCCGGCTCGGCTACGAGACGTTCAGAAATTCACCGGGTGCTTGGCCTCGGTCAGCCGGTTTCTAAGCCGGCTGGGCGAGAGGGCGCTCCCGCTGTACCAGCCGATGAAGAAGACAAGCCCGTTCGAGTGGAATGGCAAGGCAGATGAGGCCTTCCAAGACCTCAAGCGCATGCTCTCCACCGCACCAGTCCTGGCCGCGCCAACCGACAAGGAGCCGCTGTTGCTCTACATAGCCGCGACCTCGCTGGCGGTCAGCACGGTGCTGGTGGTCGAGCGACCAGAGAAGGGAAACATCCAAGCCGTCCAGCGACCAGTCTACTACCTGAGCGAGGTGCTCTCCATCTCCAAGCAGAACTACCCGCATTACCAGAAGATGTGTTATGGTGTGTACCTCACCGCCAAGAAGCTGAAGCAGTACTTCCAAGAGCATGTCGTCACCGTCGTCAGCACGACGCCTATCAGAGAAATCATCGGGTGCCGGGACGCCTTTGGCCGGGTCGCCAAATGGGCGATCCAGCTAGCCGGCCACACCATCCTCTACGAGCCCCGCACCACGATCAAGTCTCAAGCCCTAGCCGATTCCCTCGTCGACTGGACCGAGACCCAATACTTGCCGCCGCCTCCCAACTCGAGCACTGGCGCATGCACTTCGACGGGTCCAAGATGCGACTCGGCTTGGGGGGCGACATCATACTGTCATCTCCGAAGGGCGACCGGCTCCGCTACGCGCTCCAGATCCACTTCGACGCCTCCAACAACGTCGCCGAATATGAAGCCCTTGTGCACGGCCTCCGGCTTGCCAAGGAACTCGGCATCCGGCACATCCTGTGCTACAGTGACTCGGACCTGGTGGTGCAGCAGTGCTCTAGCGAATGGGACGCCCGCGACTCCAACATGGCAAGCTACCGCTTCCTCGTGCAGAAGCTATCTGGATCCTTTGAGGGCTGCGAGTTCCTCCATGTCCCGCGCGCGGAGAATGAAGCAGCCGACACACTCGCCAAGATTGCCTCGTCACGACAAGCCATCCCGTCCGGCGTCTCCCTCGAGCACTGCGCAAGCCGTCCGTCAAGCCATCGCCGGACTCCGAGTCCATTCATGTTCCAGACGACCCGGCCGCACCTCAAGCCGGCCCGGGGACTGTTGAACCCGGCCCGGGGGCTGCTCAGCTCAACCCAGCCACCATCATCCCGGACCCAGCCATCGCCATTCCCGACCCGGGGGCTGCTCAACCCGGCTCGGGGACTGCCGACTCGGAACCCACCCTGGTGGCCGTCTTCGCCGTGGTTACAGCTCCATCTTGGGCCCTCCCAATATCAGAATTTCTAGAGAACGGGGTTCTTCCCATGGACGAGACCGAAGCCCGGCAAGTTCAGCGTCGGTCATCTGCCTACAACATCATCAACAACAAGCTCGTCAAGCGCAGCTCCACTGGCGTGTTCCAGCGCTGCGTCGAGCAGGATCGCGGCATCGACATCCTCCTCGACATTCACCAGGGCGTGTGTGGGCACCACGCCGCATCACGATCCCTGGTGGCCAAGGCGTTCCAACATGGTTTCTGTTGGCCCACGACCCTCGAAGACGCCGAGTCGCTCGTTCTCAAATGTGAAGGGTACCAACGCTTCAGCAAACGCAGCCACCAGCCAGCGTCAGCACTCCGCACCATACCGATCGCCTGGCCCTTTGCGGTCTGGGGACTCGACATGGTGGGACCCTTCAAAACCGCTCGAGGCGGCATGACGCACTTACTGGTGGCAGTGGACAAATTTACCAAGTGGATCGAGGCAAGACCTATCAAGAAACTGGATGGGCCAACAGCCGTCCGGTTCATCAAGGACATAGCGGTGTGCTCCGGCATGCCGAACAGCATCATCACCGACAACGGCACCAACTTTTCCAAGGGCGCGCTCGAGCAATACTGCTCCGTCTCCGGCATCCGCCTCGACCTGGCCTTCGTGGCACATTGCTACGTCTTGAGCTTGCGTTGGTTTTCCTTGAAGAGGAAAGGGTGATGCAGCAGAGTAGCGTAAGTATTTCCCTCAGTTTTTGAGAACCAAGGTAGCAATCCAGTAGGAGGATCCTCAAAAGTCCCACGCACCTACACAAACAAACAAAGAACTCGCAACCAACATAATAAAGGGGTTGTCAATCCCTTCACGGCCACTTGCGAAAGTGAGATCTAATAGAGATAGTATGATAAGATAAATATATTTTTGGTATTTTATAATATAGATGCAAAAAGTAAAGATGCAAATAAAAGTAGATTGGAAGCAAATATGATAAGAGATAGACCCGGGGGCCATAGGTTTCACTAGAGGCTTCTCTCAAGATAGCATAAATATTACAGTGGGTGAACAAATTACTGTCGAGCAATTGATAGAAAATCGAATAATTATGAGATTATCTAGGCATGATAATGTATATAGGCATCACGTTCGCAACAAATAGACCGACTCCTGCCTGCATCTACTACTATTACTCCACACATTGACCGACTCCTGCCTGCATCTATAGTATTAAGTTCATAAGAACAGAGTAACGCCTTAAGCAAGATGACATGATGTAGAGGGATAAACTCATGCAATATGATATAAACCCCATCTTTTTATCCTCGATGGCAACAATACAATACGTGCCTTGCAACCCTTTCTGTCACTAGGTAAGGACACCGCAAGATTGAACTCAAAGCTAAGCACTTCTCCCATGGCAAGAAAGATAAATCTAGTAGGCCAAACCAAACTGATAATTCGAAGACACTTGCAAAGATAACTCAATCATACATAAAAGAATTCAGAGAAGATTCAAATATTATTCATAGATAAACTTGATAATAAACCCACAATTCATCGGATCTCAACAAACACACCGCAAAAAGAGATTACATCGAATAAATCTCCACAAGAGAGGGGGAGAACATTGTATTGAGATCCAAAAAGAGAGAAGAAGCCATCTAGCTAATAACTATGGACCCGTAGGTCTGTGGTAAACTACTCACAACTCATCGGAAGGGCTATGGTGTTGATGTAGAAGCCCTCCGTGGTCGATCCCCCCTCCGGCAGAACGCCGGCGAAGGCTCCAAGATGGGATCTCGCGGATACAGAAGGTTACGGTGGTGGAAATTGTGTTTCAGTTGCTCCTTGGATGTTTTCGGGTACGTAGGCTTATATAGGAGGAAGAAGTATGTCGGTGGCCGCCCGAGGGGCCCACGAGATAGGGGGGCATGCCCTATAGGGGGGGGGGCGCCCTCCTATCTCATGGCCGCCTCGGCTGCTTCTTGACTTGCACTCCAAGTCCTCTGGATCACGTTCGTTCCAAAAATCACGCCTCCGAAGGTTTCATTATGTTTGGACTCCGTTTGATATTCCTTTTCTTTGAAATACTGAAATAGGCAAAAAAAACAGCAATACGAGTGGGCCTCCGGTTAGTAGGTTAGTCCCAAAAATGATATAAATGTGTAAAATAAAGCCATAAACATCCAAAAGGGGTAATATAATAGCATGGAACAATAAAAAATTATAGATACGTTGGAGACATATCAAGCATCCCCAAGCTTAATTCCTGCTCGTCCTCGAGTAGGTAAATGATAAAAAGAGAATTTTTGATGTGGAATGCTACCTAGCATAAGTCTCAATGTAATTTTCTTTAATGTGGCATGAATGTTCAGATCCAAATGATTCAAGATAAAAGCTTATAAAACATAAAAATAATAATGCTTCAAAGCATACTAACAAATAATCATGTCCTATCAAAATAACATAGACAAAGAAAGCTTATCCCTACAAAATCATATAGTTAGGACATGCTTCATTTTCATTACACAAAATACTCCCATCATGTACAACCCCGATGACGAGCCGAGCAATTATTTCATACTTTTTAACGCGCTTCAGCTTTTTCAACTCTTATGCAATACATGAGCGCAAGCCATGGACATAGCACTATGGTGGTAAATGGTGGTGGTTGTAAGGGCAAAAAGAGAGAAGATAATCTCACATCAACTAGGCGTATCAACGGGCTATGGAGATGTCGATCAATAGATATCAATGTGAGTGAGTAGGGATTGCCATGCAACGGATGCACTAGAGCTATAAATATATGAAATCTCAACAAAAAGAAACTAAGGGGTGTGCATCCAACTTGCTTGCTCACGAAGACCTAGGGCATTTTGAGGAAGCCCATCATTGGAATATACAAACCAAGTTCTTTAATGAAAAATTCCCACTAGTATATGAAAGTGACAATATATGAGACTCTCTATCATGAAGATCATGGTGCTACTTTGAAGCACAAGTGTGGAAAAATAGATAGTAGCATTGTCCCTTCTCTCTTTTTCTCTCATTTTATTTGTTCCTTCTTTTTTTTCTTTTTTTTTCCTTTTCTTTGGCCTTTCTTCTTTTTCTTTTTATTTTTGGCCTTTCTCTTTTCTTTCTCATTCTTTTTTTTCTTTTTGTAAATTCCGAAGTCTCATCCCGACTTGTGGGGGAATCATAGTCTTCATCATCCTTTCCTCATCGAGACAATGCTCTAATAATGAAGATCATCACACTTTTGTGGATTTACAACTCAAGAATTACAACTCAAAGCTAGAACAAGATATGACTCTATATGAATGCCTCTGGCGGTGTACCGGGATATGCAATGAATCAAGAGCGACATGTATGAAAATTATGAAGGTGGCCTTGCCACAAATACGATGTCAACTACATGATCATGCAAAGAGCAATATGACAATGATGAAACGTGTCATAATAAACGGAACGGTGGAAAGTTGCATGGCAATATATCTCGGAATGGCTATGGAAATGCCATAATAGGTAGGTATGGTGGCTGTTTTGAGGAAGGTAAATAATGGGTGCATGATACCGCCAAAAGTTGCGCGGAATAATAGAGGCTAGCTAAATGGAAGGATGGGTGTGCGCATATCCATGGACTCACATTAGTCATAAAGAACTCATATACTTATTGCAGAAGTCTACTTAGCCCTCAGAGCAAAGTACTACTACGCATGCCCCAAGAGGAATAGATTGGTAGGAAAATACCATCGCTCGTCCCCGACTGCCACTCATAAGGAAGACAATCAAAAGAGCACCTCATGCAACAAATTTGTCACACAACTTTTACCATACGTGCATGCTACGGGACTTGCCAACTTCAACAAAAGTATTTATCAATTTCATAATTATCCACTAGCATGACCCTAACATTACTACCTTTATATCTCAAAACAATTATGAAGCAACAAACTGATCATAGCATCCAATTCATTTTCCATGATAGTTTTTATTATACCCAACTTGGGTGCTCATCATTCTAGGACCAAATTTGTAACCAAAGCAAATACCATGCTGTTCTAGAAGAATCTCAAAATAATATAAGTGCAGCAAGAGAGACTAGTAATTTCTATAAAATCAAGCCACCTCCGTGCTCTAAAAGATATAAGTGAAGCACTAGAGCAAAAACTATCAAGCTCAAAAGATATAAGTGAAGCACATAGAGTATTCTAGCAAATTCTAATCAAGTAGGCTTCTCCCAAAAGGGGTGTACAACAAGGATGATTGTGGTAGACTAAAAAGCAAAGACTAATATAATACACGACGCTCCAAGCAAAACACATATCATGTGGCAAATAAAAATATAGCTCCAAGTAAAGTTACCAATGAACGAAGACGAAAGAGGGGATGCCTTCCCGGGGCATCCCCAAGCTTAGGCTTTTGCCTATCCTTGAATATCTTGGGGTGACTTGGGCATCCCCAAGCTTAGGCTCTTGCCACTCCTTATTCCATAGTCCATAAAAGCTTTACCCAAAACTTGAAAACTTCACAACACAAAACTCAACAGGAAATCTTATAAGCCCCGTTAGTGAAAGAAAACAAAACCAACACATAAGGTACTGTAATTAACTCATTATTTATTTATTTTGGTGTTAAACCTAATGTATTCCAACTTCTCTATGGTTTATAAACTATTTTACTAGCCATAGATGCATCAAAATAAGCAAACAACACATGAAAAACAGAATCTATCAAAAACAGAACAGTCTGTAGAAATCTGTAACTAACGCAAACTTTTGGAACTCTAAAAATCCTACCAACATAGGAAGTACTGGAAAATTTGTTTATTGATCAGCAGGCAAAAGAATCAATGCAAAATCACGTGTCTGTGATTTATTGAATTTTTTCTCATGAGCCAAAGTTTCTGTTTTTCAGCAGAATCAAATCAACTATCATCATAGGTTATCCTATAGGTTCTACTTGGCACAAACACTAATTAAAAGATAAAAACACATCTAAACATAAAGTAGATGCAAAATTTATTACTAAACAGGAACAAAAACAAAAAACACAAAGAAAATTGGGTTGCCTCCGAACTAGCGCTATCGTTTAACGCCCCTATCTAGGCATAAAAGCGAAGATAGATCTAAGTAGTGCCATCTTTGGCACTTGATTCATAAGTAGCTCGCATGATAGATTCATAAGATAATTTGACTTTCTTTCTTAGAAAGTGCCCCATGCCTTTCTTTAATGGAAATTGGAATCTAATATTCCCTTCCTTCATATCAATAATCGCGCCAATCGTTCTAAGGAAAGGTCTACCAAGAATAATAGGGCAAGAAAGATTGCAATCTATATTAAGAACGATAAAATCTACGGGCACCAAATTTTTATTTGCAACAATGAGAACATCATTGATCCTTCCCATTGGCTTTTTAATGGTTGAATCCGCAAGGTGCAAATTTAAAGAGCAATCATCAAGATCATGGAAACCTAGAATATCACATAAAGTTTTCGGAATCGTGGAAACACTAGCACCCAAATCACACAAAGCAAAACACTCATGATATTTAATTTTAATCTTTATAGTAGGTTCCCACTCATCATTAAGTTTTCTAGGTATAGAAACTTCCAAATTAAGTTTTTCATCATAAGATTGTAACAAGGCATCAACGATATGTTTGGTAAATGCTTTATATTGACTATAAGCATGAGGAGAATTAACAACGGATTGCAACAAGGAAATACAACCTTTTAAAGAAAAATTATCATAATCAAATTCCTTGAAATCCGAGATAGTGGGTTCAATACTATTTAAAGTCATGACCTCTCCAATCCCACTTTTACCAAATTTAGCATCAAGATCTAAAAACTCCGAATTTTTGGGACGCCTTCTAGGTAAAGTTGACTCATCATCAGTCCCATAATCATCAATATTCATATTGCAAAACATAGATCTAATAGGAGATGCATCAATAACTTTAAGATCCTCATCATTATTTTGATGGAAACTAGAAGAACATGCTTTTATAAAGCTAGCTATCTTTCTTAGCACGCAATCTAGCGGTTCTTTGCTTGCACTCGTCAATGGAAATTCTCATTACTTTGAGAGACTCATTGATATCATGCTTAGGAGGAGAAGATTTAAGTTTAAGAGAATCAACATCAAGCGAAAGTCTATCAACGTTCCTAGCCAAATCATCAACTTTGAGAAATTTTTCTTCAAGCAAGGCATTAAAATTCTTTTGAGAAATCATAAATTCTTTCACACTATTCTCAAAATCAGAGGGCATCTTATTAAAATTACCATAAGAATTATTGTAGGAATTTCCATAATTATTAGAGGAATTACTAGGGAACGATCTAGCATTAAAGTTTCCTCTATAAGCATTGTTTCCAAAACTATTCCTACCAACAAAATTCACATCCATAGATTCATTATTGTTCTCAATCAACATAGACAAAGGCATATCATTGTGATCAAGAGGAGTACTTTTAGTAGCAAACAACTTCATAAGTTCATCCATCTTTCCACTCAAAACATTGATTTGTTCTATAACATGCACTTTTTTACTAGAAGATCTTTCGGTGTGCCATTGTGAATAATTAGCCATAATATTATCAAGAAGTTTTGTAGCATCTCCTAACGTGATTTCCATAAACGTGCCACCCGCGGCCGAATTTAAGAGATTTCTAGAAGCAAAGTTCATACCGACATAAAATTTTTGTATGATCATCCATAAATTCAAACCATGAGTAGGGCAATTGCGAATCATCAATTTCATTCTTTCCCAAGATTGGGCAACATGCTCATGATCCAGTTGTTTAAAATTCATAATATCGTTCCTAAGAGTGATAATCTTGGCGGTAGGAAAATATTTAGAGATAAAAGCATCTTTGCACTTGTTCCAAGAATCAATACTATTCTTAGGCAAAGATGAAAACCAAACTTTAGCACGATCTCTAAGTGAAAACGGAAATAACTTCAATTTAACAATATCATTATCCGTATCTTTCTTCTTTTGCATATCACAAAAATCAACAAATTTCTTTAGATGAGTAGCGGTATCTTCACTAGGAAGGCCGGAGAATTGATCTTTCATAACAAGATTCAGCAAAGCAGTATTGATTTCACAAGATTCAACATCATTAAGAGGAGCAATCGTAGTACTAAGGAAATCATTATTATTGGTATTCGAGAAATCACACAATTTGGTATTATCTTGCGCCATGGCAACAAGTAATCCAACACACAAGCAAACAGGAAAGGCAAGCGGAAAGAGAGGAGGAGATTGGGAAAGAGAGGCGAATAAAACGGCAAAGCTGAAGTGGGGGAGAGGAAAACGAGAGGCAAATGGCAAATAATGTAAATGCGAGGGAGATGAGTTTGTGATGGGTACTTGGTATGTCTTTACTTGAGCGAAGACCTCCCCGGCAACGGTGCTAGAAATCCTTCTTGCTACGTCTTGAGCTTGTGTTGGTTTTCCTTGAAGAGGAAAGGGTGATGCAGCAGAGTAACGTAAGTATTTCCCTCAGTTTTTGAGAACCAAGGTATCAATCCAGTAGGAGGCTCCTCAAAAGTCCCACGCACCTACACAAACAAACAAAGAACTCGCAACCAACGCAATAAAGGGGTTGTCAATCCCTTCACGGCCACTTGCGAAAGTGAGATCTAATAGAGATAGTATGATAAGATAAATATATTTTTGGTATTTTATAATATAGATGCAAAAAGTAAAGATGCAAATAAAAGTAGATTGGAAGCAAATATGATAAGAGATAGACCCGGGACCATAGGTTTCACCAGAGGCTTCTCTCAAGATAGCATAAGTATTACGGTGGGTGAACAAATTACTGTCGAGCAATTGATAGAAAAGCGAATAATTATGAGATTATCTAGGCATGATCATGTATATAGGCATCACGTCCGCGACAAGTAGACCGACTCCTGCCTGCATCTAGTACTATTACTCCACACATCGACCGACTCCTGCCTGCATCTAGAGTATTAAGTTCATAAGAACAGAGTAACACCTTAAGCAAGATGACATGATGTAGAGGGATAAACTCATGCAATATGATATAAACCCCATCTTTTTATCCTCGATGGCAACAATACAATACGTGCCTTGCAACCCTTTCTGTCTCTGGGTAAGGACACCACAAGATTGAACCCAAAGCTAAGCACTTCTTCCATGGCAAGAAAGGTCAATCTAGTAGGCCAAACCAAACTGATAATTCAAAGAGACTTGCAAAGATAACCCAATCAAACATAAAAGAATTCAGAGAAGGTTCAAATATTATTCATAGATAAACTTGATCATAAACCCACAATTCATTGGATCTCGACAAACACACCGCAAAAAGAGATTACATGGAATAGATCTCCACAAGAGAGGGGGAGAACATTGTATTGAGATCCAAAAAGAGAGAAGAAACCATCTAGCTAATAACATGGATCCGTAGGTCTGTGGTAAACTACTCACAACTTATTGGAAGGGCTATGGTGTTGATGTAGAAGCCCTCCATGGTCGATTCCCCCTCCGGCAGAACAACGGGAACGCTCCAAGATGGGATCTCACGGATACTGAAGGTTACGGCGGTGGAAATTGTGTTTCGGCTGCTCCCTGGATGTTTTTGGGGTACGTAGGCTTATATAGGAGGAAGAAGTACGTCGGTGGCCTCCCGAGGGGCCCATGAGATAGGGGGGCGCGCCCTATAGGGGGGGGCACCCTCCTATCTCGTGGCCGCCTCGGCTGCTTCTTGACTTGCACTCCAAGTCCATTGGATCACGTTCGTTCCAAAAATCACGTCTCCGAAGGTTTCATTCCGTTTGGACTCCGTTTGATATTCCTTTTCTTCGAAATACTAAAATAGGCAAAAAAACAGCAATACGGGATGGGCGTCCAGTTAGTAGTTAGTCCCAAAAATGATATAAATGTGTAAAATAATGCCCATAAACATCCAAAAGGGGTAATATAATAGCATGGAACAATCAAAAATTATAGATACGTTGGAGACGTATCACACATCCGCAGTCCAATGGGCAGGTCGAGTGGGCCAACGGACTCATCCTGTCCGGCATGAAGCCGCGACTCATCGAGCCACTCATCCGCTCACCCGGCAGCTGGCTTGACGAGTTGCCAGCAGTCCTCTAGAGTCTACGCACCACGCTGAACCGACCGTTTTCACCCCATTCTTCCTCGTTTATGGAGCCGAAGCCGTCATCCCGACCGACGTCGAGTTCGACTCGCTGCGCGTCGCGATGTACACCGAAGCCGAAGCCAGAGAGGCACGCGAAGATGGCGTCGACCTGCTCGAAGAAGCGCGCCTTCTGGCACTTAGCCGTTCGGCTATCTACCAGCAAGGCCTGAGGCACTACCACAGCAAGAAGATCAAGCCCCTCGCATTCCGCGAGGGCGACCTCGCCCTCCGACTCATCCAAGAGCAGGCAGGCCAGCACAAGCTGTCCCCTCCATGGGAGGGCCCATTGATCGTGAGGAGGGCCTTGCGCGATCGGAACGCCTACTACCTCATCGATGCGCACAAGTCAAAGAAGCGCAAGAAGAACACCGCCGGCGAAGAAACGACCCAGCCGTGGAACGCGGAACTCCTCCACCCGTTTTACAGTTAGCCGCAGGAGTGTTGATACGTCTCCGTCGTGTCTATAATTTTTGATTGTTCCATGCCAATATTATTCACTTTCATATACTTTTTGGCAACTTTTTATATTATTTTTGGGACTAACATATGGATCCAGTGCCCAATGCCAGTTCCTGTCTATTGCATGTTTTTTGTTTCGCAGAAACCCAATATCAAACGGAGTCCAAAAGGAAAAAAAATGGACGGAGATTTTTTTGGAATATTTATGATTTTCTGGAAGTAAAATCAACGCGAAACGGTATCCGAGGTGGGCACGAGGTAGGGGGCGCGCCCTATCCCCCCAGTCGCGCCCCTGACCCTCGTGAGCCCACCGTAAGGCGGTTGACACTCTCCTTCTGGCGCAAGAAAGCTAATTTTATGAGAAAGATCTGGGCGAAAGATTCATCCCAATCGGAGTTACGGATCTCTGGATATAAAGGAAAGGGTGAAGGGGTAGAATCTGCCAACGCAGAGAACGCAGAGAACGCAGAAACAGAGAGATAGATCCAATCTCGGAGGGGCTCTCGCCCCTTCCAAGCCATGGGAGCCAAGGACTAGAGGGAAAACCCTTCTCCCATCTAGGGAGAAGCTCAAGGAAGAAGAAGAAGAAGGGGGGCTCTCTCCCCGTTGCTTCCGGTGGCGCCGGAACGCCGCCGGGGGCCATCATCATCACCGCGATCTTCACCAACACCACCGTCATCTTCACCAACATCTCCATCACCTTCCCCCTTCTATATCCAGCGGTCCACTCTCCCGCATCCCGCTATACCCTCTACTTGAACATGGTGCTTTATGCTTCATATTATTACCCAATGATGTGTTGCAATCCTATGATGTCTGAGTAGATTTTCGTTGTCCTATCGGTGATTGATGAATTGCTATGATTGGTTTGAGTTGCATGTTTTATTATTGGTGCTGTCCTATTGTGCCCTCCGTGTCGCGCAAGCATGAGGGATTCCCGCTGTAGGGTTTGCAATATGTTTATGATTTGCTTATCGTGGGTGGCGTGAGTGATAGAAGCACAGACCCGAGTAAGTAGGTTATTTGCGTATGGGATAAAAGAGGACTTGATACTTTAATGCTATGGTTGGGTTTTACCTTAATGAATCTTTAGTAGTTGCGGATGCTTGCTAGAGTTCCAATCATAAGTGCATATGATCCAAGTAGAGAAAGTATGTTAGCTTATGCCTCTCCCTCAAATAGAATTGCTATAGTGATTATCGGTCTAGTAACATAGTCAATTGCTTAGGGACAATTCCACAACTCCTACCACCACTTTTCCACACTCGCTATATTTACTTTATTGCTTCTTTATCTTAATAGCCCCTACCTTTTATTTACGTGTTCTTTACTTTCTTGCAAGCTTAACCAAAAACACCTACAAAGTACTTCTAGTTTCATACTTGTTCTAGGTAAAGTAAACATTAAGCGTGCGTAGACTTGTATCGGTGGTCGATAGAACTTTAGGGAATATTTGTTCTACCTTTAGCTCCTCGTTGGGTTCGACACTCTTACTTATCGAAAGAGGCTACAACTATCCCCTATACTTGTGGGTTATCAAGTGTATGTATCGTCACCTTTTGTAAACGCATGAAACTACGAGGTCCCCGAACGAGACTCAGGGGCTGCCTTTTGTCGACCAATTTATTGTGTCCTTATTTTATTTTTTCTGCATCACCTCACCACTGAACCCGGCCACCGGTCCGACTCGCTCGACCCGGGGGCTCGGGGGCAGGCCAGCTCGGTCGCCACCCCGCCGCCTCACTTAGTGATTCCTGATAAAGTTGGGACGCCACGGTCCCCCACTTCGCCCTTAAACCGCAGATCCAACTTTGGCTGTCGGCGGGCAAGCACAATGGGCCAAAACTCCTTTACGCTTCATACACTAAGTCAAAGGCCGCCGGGTCGATCAACCCGGCCCGTCGCTCATCAAATAAGTAGCCGCACGACCGGCTGCTCACCAACCGGCTAAGCCGGATTGCCGCCAGCCGGCCCAGTGGGTGTTTCGCTCGCGCTCAACGCTTCTAAGAACCCAAATCCTGCGCTCTCCTCTCAAAGAATTGAACTCCTTGTCACAGACCAGAGCCTCGTCCGTCTGACTCGCGCGGGGGGGGGGGGGGGGAGGTTTGAGAGAGGAAAAAACGCATGAAATCGGTTCAGAAAAGCAGAAGGCAAAGAGTAAAAGAGCACTCACGACATTTACACACAAATACTTAAAGGCCCACGGCCCGAGTTCATTACACCCTAACAAACCCCCAGTGGGTGGGTGGACCTGCTACTTAAACAAGATTCTACTTAAAGTATCTCAGGCATCTCCAGCGCCGCGTCGCGACGTCGACGGCTCTCCCCTGGCGGCCTCCGGGTCCGGCGAGGCACCAGTGTCCTCCTCGGCGTCCGCATCACTGTAGACGCTTGTCTCCTCCGAGCTCCCCTCTGGATCACGAAGAAGCAAGCCGTAGTCACCGCCGTCCACGACCCTACCGTCTTCCATCCGCTCCGGATGGAACTCGTCGTAGAAGGCGAACTCGGCGATGTAGCTGGCCCGGGAGGCGATCTGGCCGGCTTGCTCCTGCAGCAACTGCTCCGAACCGGCGCGCTGGCCCATCAGTGCGTCCAGCTGAAGATCCGGATGCCAAGACAACGCGAACCGGAGCGCATCTCAGCACCGGCACGGGCGGCGGAAACATGCCACTCGCCAAGGCGGTCTGGGCCCATCTCCAACCAATGCGCTAGGCGCGAGAAGCTGCGCGGATGGACGGAGTCCGGCCACAGGGCCGTCGTCATCGCGGTGCCGGCCCAGGACAGCCGCTCCATCTGCGTCCCCAGGACCCGCAGGCGGGCCTCAACAACGGCGATGATCTCCAGGAAGGTCCAGGCCGTCCGTGGATCCGTCCCACCCAACAACGTCGGTCGGGTCGCGCTGATAGTGGACGGCTTCCTTCGCTAGCCGCTGCTTCTCTGGAAAGGCCCCTGCCGCAAATAAGAAGCAAGTTAGAAGAACAACAAGGAAGAGAAGCCGGGTCCCGACCCGGCAAACTACAAGAAGCAGCACTTACTAGAGAAGGACTCTTCCAGGTGCTGCGCCTCGAGCAACATACAACGTCGCTCCCACTCCATGACGCAGTCGCGCTCCCCGAGTGCCTTCTCTAGATCGGCCGCCTTAGCAAGGCCCGCCTTCAGCTTGGCGTCCTTGTCTTCGGTCACCCTCTCGGCCGCCTCACGGCGACGAGTCTCGTCCTGACGGGCCTCCTCGGCCGCGGTGGCCTGCTCCCGCAGGCGATGCACCTCGGCCTGGAGCCGGCCCTTGTCATCAGCCAGCTGGCCGCGCTGTTGGTCCGCCTTGACCAGGGCCTGCTGCGTCTCCACCACCTTGGCGGCCTCCGCCTTAAGGAGCTCCACCTTGGCCTCGAGGCGGCTCTTGTGACCCGCCAGCTGCTCATGCAGCCGGTTGGCCTCATCAAGAGACCGTCGGGCCACGACCGCCTCCGCCCTCCCCTGCGCCGCCTCGACACCAAGACAGCTGGCATCAGCAACAAGTCAGTCGTAATGATGACTGGCCCGGAGCAGCCGGGTCCGCCAAGATAGCACCTCGGCGGCAAAGAAGAAGGGTTCAGTAGAAGAAAAAAAGGCAAGACTTAAGATTTGGCCCAACTACTACGTAGTTGGCCCGAATCTCGGGGGATACACCCAGTGGGTGCGCTAGCAGCCCCCTAGTAGAAAAGAGCACGAAAGTATCTGCGGCGACGAAAAGCTCCTCCTCCTTGGTAGCAAGTTGCTCCTTGAGCTCCCGGTGCTTGCCCAGGAGACGGTTGAAAGCGGCAACCCGGAAGGCATCAAGATGCTGAAAAAAGACAGAAGTCAGAACAAGGCCGACGATCTAAAGATTCGACCCAACTACTATGTAGTTGGCCCGAACCTCGGGGGCTACACCCAGTGGGTGTGGTCGCGCGCCCCCACAAAGAAGAAATTACAAGGAAACAAAAGAAAGAAGACTTACCAGAATGGCGCGCTCCAGGTCGTGCGTCTGCTCCACCTCAGGCACCGCCACCCGCGGTGCCTCCTCCATAGCCAGCGCCTCCTCTGGCGCCGCTGCCCGCAGCGTCTCCTCTAAGACGATGCCGCCTCCACCACCACCAGCCCCCGCACGCTCGACCACGTCGGCTCATGGCGGGGTGTCGCCCCCCACCTCCACGACCTCCCGGTCGAGGATCACCACCTCAGCCCGGCCCCCACGGCCGCGCTCCCTCACCAACGATGGTTCAAAGACCATTGCCGCCACCACCGTGCCCTCTGGCATCTCGCGCCAGGCCGACTCCACGCCGGATTGCGCCCATGCCGCCGTCGCATCGGCCCAATCCTGGACCGACGCCGCCTCCAGCTCCGCCTCGGCCCGGTTCCTGTCCCGCCAGGCTAAGGCCTTAGCGTCGTTCGGGTCCAGGCCGAGGTCCGAGTCGTCCCGTCCCCCCTCCTCGGCCAGGCCGGCGAGGTCGGACCAGCTCCTGCGAAACGCTTCCCCTTCGGCGGCCGTGGCCTCCGCCGCCGCCCTCGCCAGCGCGATGGGCGACCTGAAGAAGAAGGCAGAATAAGAAACAAAGAGACAAGACCGGCTCAAAAAAAATTCAGGCGCAAACAAGATATGAAGCTTACCCCGTCAAGACCGGGACCGGGGTCGGCCTCCCGTGCCCGCCACCGCGCTTCTTCTTGGCCGGCCTCCCAGGCTCGTCTGGGTCCGCCGTGCACTTCGGGGCCCAGGGCCGCGGCGCGATGTTGTCTTTTCCATGCGGGCGGCTCGGCGCCGCCCCATGCGAGGACCCGGCTCCACCCACGTCGCCGCCTCCCCCGCCCAATGCCACCACACCAACAATCGGCGTCAGCACCTCCCGCACCGCGACATGACCAACAGTTCAAGACAAATAAAGAAACAAGAATTCAGGACTCACTCGTGCGACGCCCAGCGCCGGCGTCGGACTCGGCCACCTTCTCGCCGCCTTGGGCCGCAGGCTCCTCTGGTGCCACCGGCGCCACCTGCGACGGAGCCCGGGCATAAGGATGCCGAATTGCGTTCAAGAGTATCTCCCGTGTCGCGTCAGGACGGATCAGGAGATGCGCGGCAGCAAAGTAAGAAGATCAGACGCTCACCTGCGGTGCCGGGTTCGAATGGCTGTACGACGCCTTACCGAATCGCCAGTACTCTCCAAGGTTGGCCTTGGAGATGTCGTTCACGCTGCGCGCGACATGCTCCGCAGACAGCTACGTCGACCCCATTTGGTTGGGGGTCCTGCAGGCCGATGATTTCGCTGATGAGGCAGGAGCGCCTCTGAAGCGGAAGGACCCGGCGGGTGATGAATGCGGCAAGGAGGTCGGTGCCGGTGAGCCCCTCCTGCGTCCTCATAACCGTCACTCGCTCGCAGAGATTGACGATCTCCTGCGATGCGCGCTGGAGCGAGTAGCCCCAGTTCATCTTCGCCGGCGGCGGCGCGATGGCGAAGAGCGGGAGGTTGATGTGGTCCGTGCTGAGGTTGCAGATGTAAAAGGAGTTCTGCCACTTCTTGGCAGAATCCTCGAGCGGGATCTTGCGGAAATCCGCCCCTGACCGCTTCGAAATGACGGCGGCGCCGCAGTCGGCGAACTCCCCAGCCGACGGGCCCAGCTGCTTCAAGGAGAAGAAGCGTGCCCAGAGCTGGACAATGGCGCCGGCACCAAGATGGTGCGGTTGGAGCCCGAAGGACTCCAAGAACGCGTGGAAGAAGGTGCTCACCGGCAGCCCGAACCCGCGCTCGAAATGCGTAAGGAAGATGACGCGCTCCTGCCCCTCGGGTCGGGGCCTCTGCTCACCGTGCGGCAGGCAGAAGCCGACATACATCTCCCGCGGCGGGCGCCGTGAAACTCGAAGCTGCACGATGTCCTCGTTGGTGACGTTGGACCCCATCTAAGAGCCTGACGACAGCGACATGGACGGAAGAAGGAAAGAGAAGATGGATGACGGAGGAAGCTCTGCTCGGGGCTACGGGCGCAACTGTGCGTCGGTGGCAAAGAGCAGAGCAGGAGCAGGGGGACAGGAGGGCGCGAGCGAGAATGGTGTCCGCCGCCCCCTTGCCCCCTTAATTTATAACCCCCGGTTCAAACATGGGGAAGTGGGATCGTCTGCACGCACCCATTCAACTACCCCGCAATAAGTGTGCACATACACACGCACTAACTGCTCGGGAAAGTGCAACCGGCCCCCAGACGCCACAATAAATTCGCGCGCGTGGCAGCGGGCCCCGGCCCATCGCCTGGTCCCATCACGAGCTTGGCCTGTCAGGCCCCTCCGACTTCCGGGCACCACGCGGCACCCGCGCGAAGCCCAAGGGAACACGTCAAGATTCGACGGAGTCCTCGGTTCCCGCCACAGCTGGGATGCCGCGATCCGGTTTCCGAGAAAATCGGCACACAGTGGGTGTTGCCGGAGCCGGTGCTCGCAGAATCCGCCTTGCTCAAGGGGGAAACTGTGAAGGCCCACTCATTCGAAGATGGCGGACCTTCACAGCTTCGGGGACTACTGTCGGAGGGGATGAACCCCGGGCAGGCAACGGAACCCGGTTCCTTTTTGAAAATAGCGAGGCTCGGATCGCCCCACAAACCGGCACACGCCTGGCCGGGTCGCTCGACCCGGCAGGGCCCGCAACCCGACTAAACTCTCTGACCCGGCAAGGTACGTCGACCCGGCCACAGCAACTGGCGCAAGACAACTCAACCCGGCGCAATCAAGGCTTCCCCAGCAAGCAAACCCCACCCGTGGCGTCCACGGCAACCCAGCCACGGGCCAGCTCCCGTCCCATCCAGGACGTACGATGGGAGGAGACCTCAACCACCGATGACCAAGACAACAGTGTTCCCACCCATGCATGTGGTCAGCCGGAGCGTGGCAACAGTGCCCCTCACCTACCCGCTGACCAGGGCTGGCGTGGCAACAGTGCTCCCGCCCTCACTACTGACGACAACAAGCGACAGCCTAACAGAGAGCACTGTACGCGACTCGACTCGGCCGCGCCCTGACGATCGACAAGACGGCGCAGAGTCCCCCTAGGCACGTAGGGCCCGCACCTAGGGGAACCCAACGAACCACAAGCCCACAAGCGGGACCCAGCCCAGTATCCCGGGCACCGACAATACGGACCCACCGACTCGGCATATTACCATTGTAACCCTGCGTGGGTTGATCTATAAAACCCCCCAGGAACCCGCGCCTACAGGGGCACGTAGAGAAGATAACAGACAATACAAGAGAAACACAAGCAAGCATAGGACTAGCCACCCAACCACAACACCAGGGAGAAGGAGCAGCCCAAGCCTTGGCCAGCTTCCTTCCTCCTCCATACAGCTCTAGGAGCGACATTGTACTATTGATCATCCAACTAAACTCGGCATGACTAGGGGTGTTATCTCTCCGGAGAGCCCCGAACCTGGGTATGTCTGGCGTCCCGCGCCCGCGCATGCCAACCACGCCTCAGGAGCCCACCAGCGCCCTCGAGCCTCCTCCTCTCTTTAGCCATCCCTTGGCATCTGCCGTGCGCCCACCACGACACACAATTCATCAGATCTCGACAAACACACCGCAAAAAGAGTTACGTTGAATAGATCTCCACAAGAGAGGGGGAGAACATGGTATTGAGATCCAAAAAGAGAGAAGAAGCCATCTAGATAGTAACTATGGACCCGAAGGTTTGTGGTAAACTACTCACAACTCATCGGAAGGGCTATGGTGTTGATGTAGAAGCCCTCCGTGGTCGATTCCCCCTCCGGCGGAGCGCTGGTGAAGGCTCCAAGATGGGATCTCGCGGATACAGAAGGTTACGACAGTGGAAATTGTGTTTCGGTGGTTCCCTGGATGTTTTCGGGGTACAAGGGTATATATAGGAGGAAGAAGTATGTCGGTGGCCGCCCGAGGGGCCCACGAGATAGGGGGCGCGCCCGGGTGGGTGGACGTGCCCTCCACCTTCGTGGCCGCCTTGGTTGTTCCTTGACTTGCACTCCAAGTCCTCTGGATCACGTTCGTTCCGAAAATCACGCTCCCGAAGGTTTCATTCCATTTGGACTTCGTTTGATATTCCTTTTCTTCAAAATACTGAAATAGGCAAAAAAACAGCAATACGGGCTGGGCCTTCGGTTAGTAGGTTAGTCCCAAAAATGATATAAATGTGTAAAATAAAGCCCATAAACATCCAAAAGGGTAATATAATAGCATGGAACAATCAAAAATTATAGATACGTTGGAGACGTATCAATGTTTATCTTTTATGCATCTTATTTTGCTTTGTACGGCGATAGCATTATAAGATGATCCCGTAATAAATTTCAAGGTATAAGTGTTCTCCCCGAGTATGCACCGTTGCGAAAGTTCTTCGTGCTGAGACACCACATGATGATCGGGTGTGATAGGCTCTACGTTCAGATACAATGGGTGCAAGCCAAATTTGCACACATAGAATACTAAGGTTAAACTTGACGAGCCTAGCATATACAGAGATGGCCTCGGAACACTAGAGACTGAAGGGTCAAACGTGAATCATATAGTAGATATGATCAACATAGTGATGTTCACCATTGAAGACTATTCCATCTCACGTGATGATTGTGCATGGTTTAGTTGATTTGGATCACGTATCATTTAGATGACTAGAGGGATGTTTATCTAAGTGGGAGTTCTTAAGTAATATGATTAATTGAACTTAATTTATCATGAACTTAGTCCTGATTGTTTTTTTTGCATATCTATGTTGTAGATCAATGGCCCGTGCTACCGTTCCTTTGAATTTTAATGCGTTCCTAGAGAAAGCTAAGTTGAAAGATGATGCATGACATCAACTACATGGACTGGGTCCATGACTTGAGGATTATCCTCATTGCTGCACCGAAGTATTATGTCCTTGATGCACCACTAGGTGTACCACCTGCCCCAGCAACTGCAAACATTGTGAATGTCTGGCAGTCGCGTGTTGATGACTACTGTTAGTTTAGTGTGCCATGCTTTACGGCTTTGAATTGGGACTTCAAAGACATTTTGAACGTCATGGACCATATGAGATGTTCCAGGAGTTGAAGTTGATATTTCAAGCAAATGCCCGAGTTGAGAGATATGAAGTCTGCAACAAGTTCTATAGCTGCAAGATGGAGGAGAACAATTGTGTTAGTGAGCACATACTCAGAAGGTCTGGGTACCATAATCACTTGACTTAGTTGGGAGTTAATCTTCCAGATGATTGTGTCATTGACAGAGTTCTTCAATCACTGCCACCAAGCTACAAAGGCTTCGTGATGAAATACAATATGCAAGGGATGGAAAAGACTATTCCCGAGCTCTTCGTGATGCTAAAGGCCGCGAAGGTAGAAATTAAGAAGGAGCATCAAGTGTTGATGGTTAACAAGACCACCAGTTTCAAGAAAAGGGCAAGGGTAAAAAGAAGGGGAACTTCCAAAGGACTTATAAGCAAGTTGTAACTCCCGGGAAGAAACCCAAGTTTGGACCCAAGCCTGAAATTGAGTGCTTGTACTGCAAAGGGACTGTTCATTGGAAGCGGAACTGCCTTAACTATTTGGCAGATAAGAAGGATGGCAGGTGAACAAAGGTATATTTGATATACATGTTATTGATGTGTACCTTACAAATTCTCGTAGTAGTGCCTAGGTATTTGATACCGGTTCGGTTGCTCATATTTGTAACTCGAAGCAGGGACTACAGATTAAATGAAGATTGGCTAAGGATGAGGTGACGATGCACGTCGAAAATGGTTCCAAGGTTGATGTGATCGCCGTCGGCATGCTACCTCTACATCTACCTTCGGGATTAGTTTTAGACCTGAATAATTGTTATTTGGTGCCAGCGTTGAGCATGAACATTATATCTGGATCTTGTTTAGTGTGAGATAGTTATTCATTTAAATCAGAGAATAATGGTTATTCTATTCATTTGAGTAATATCTTTTATGGTCATGCACCCTTTAAGAGTGGTCTATTTCTGTTGAATCTTGATCGTGATGATACAAATATTCATAATATTGATGCCAAAAGATGCATAATTGATAATGATAGTGCAACTTATTTGTGGCACTGCCGTTTGGGTCATATCAATGTAAAGCGCATGAAGAAACTTCATAAAGATGGACTTTTGGAATCACTTGATTATGAATCATTTGATACTTGCGAACCGTGTCTTATGGGCAAGATGACTAAAACTCTGTTCTCCGGAACAATGGAACGAGCTACTGACTTATTGGAAATAATACATACTGATGTGTGCGGTCCAATGAGTGTTGAAGCTCATGGCAAGTATCGTTATTTTCTGACCTTCACAGATGATTTGAGCAGATATGGGTATATCTACTTAATGAAACACAAGTCTGAAACATTTGAAAAGTTCAAAGAATTTCAGAGTGAAGTGGAGAATCATTGTCGGGGGTTGGATGCGACATATGCCAACGGGTGGCTTATCATGGTGGGGGCGAGTAGAACGTCGTCGGTGCCTGGAAACGGGATGAGGCGCAGACATGCACGCCGACGAATCTTACCTAGCTTCGGGGCTCTCCGGGGAGATAACACCCCTACTGCTGCTCTGCGGGGTCTCCGCATGATCACTATGGGATGATAGTACAAAGGTGCTCCTTGAGCTGTTTCGGGTGGCAGGAGAGAGCAAGGCTGGCTCCTCCCTTTGCTTGCTATGTGTCTAAAAACCTATCCAGGGCTGAACCCTTTGCGTGGGTGCCCCGGGGGGGTTTATATAGGCCTACCCCCCGGGGGTACAATGGTAAACTGACTGGGTGTGCCCCCAGCTATCTGTCTCTCATGCTGCCGCCCCCCTGCCGGCTTCTGGGGCCCGCCGACTGGCGGGCCCCGCGGACAGGCCGGGCACTGTGCAACACTCCTGATGATGCAGGCTTGGTCATGGGGTCGTGGGAACAGTGCCGCCGTCTGCCGGGCGATCACTGTCGCCACTCCCCGTCCAATCTGGTTTATGGCTCGTGGGGCCCTGACTGAGAGGTGGCCGACTCTGGGAAGGCCGACTCCCGCAGGGCCGTCTTCGGACTCTCCGACCGTCTTCTTCTCCCTCACTGACGAGGGGCCCGGCGGTCTTCGGGCCGTACAGGCTACCGTCATGGGCACATCGCCTTGCGCACTGTGGCTGACGTCAGGGGAGGCATGGCAACAGTGCCGCGCCTTACCGGAGATCTCCCGGTGGTACGGCTCACTATAGCCATGCCTACCTCCCGTAGGTTTGAGGGGACGGCCACGTCGGGACCGTACCCTGCGTCGGTCTTCGTGAAAAGGTCGCGGGCCGACTCTCATAGTCGGCCCCTTGACAGGTCGCAAGCCCGGAGTCGGCTTGCTTCAGAGTCGCCCGCAGGGACTCGGCCTTCTTCGAAGGTCGCCGGCAGGGACTCGGCCTTCTTCGAAGGTCGCTGTCCGGGACTCGGCTGAGGGGCACGGCCTGCCCTGACGTCTTGAAAGATCTTGGGACCCGGGTCAGCCTACCCGTGGCCCATTACTCTGACAGTAGTCCCCGAAGCTGGTGAAGCCCGGCGGGTGCCACCTCGAGGGGCTTCAGCAGTTTCATTTCATCTGGTGCCGACTCTGAGACTCGGCTGCTGTTGCTTCGGGCCGCCTCGCCGAAGTCGGACTCGTTCGGCGAGGGGCCGCCATCCACAAGTCGTGGCGGGAAAAACGGGAGGCGTATCGGCCACGCTTCCCTGCCATTATCGAGACGGTCCTGCCGCGCGGCGCCACGTGGAGGCGATAGTCTGTCTGCCCACGCGCGTGATGGGACCGGCCGTCAGGTGGGGCCCGCCATTACCGCGCCCCGGGCCCCGAGCGGATCCGCTGTGGCCGGGGGCGGTTGGCATCCCCACGTCGTTACTGCACGCAGTAACTTCGTGGGGGTTGATCGTGGGCGGCGTGGGGCCGCGGGCGCAGTTAATCCCCCCGTCGCCTCCTCGGCTTCTCAGCCCGTAGGGCTATAAGTAGGCGGGGAGGAGCGGGGCGGCACTGCACGCGCACTCTCTCGCCCACTCTCCCGCCCTTCTCCTTCCTTCGCCGTGAGCCACGACATTCTTCCTCCGCCGCAAGCAAAAAAACCTTCTTCCTCGCCGGCGATGAGTTCTTCTTCCGCCGCGCCGCCCGCTTCGCGCTCCGGCGAGTGGGATGGCTCGGACTTGGAGGCGGAGGACATTGAGTTCCTTCGCCGGACTCGCCGTCTCCCCAGCGCGGACCTGGTGCACGCCCGTCCCGCGCCGGCGGGAGAGATCCGGCCCGCGCCGGAGGAGGGCGAGCGGGTCATCTTCCGCTCGCACCTTATGCGTGGGCTGGGGCTTCCGGCGAGCGGATTCTTCCGCTCGTTCCTCGAGTTCCACAGACTGCAGCCGCACCACCTCACCCCCAACGCGGTGGTGCTTCTCTCCACCTTCGCCACCCTGTGCGAAGGCTATATCGACGTTCTCCCCACCCTCGAGCTGTGGGGGGAGTTCTTCTCAGCCAAACTCGGCACTCAGGCCGCCGGCACGCCGGCTCAGTGCGGCACCTACATCGCGGTGCGGCGCACGACGGCCGACAATCCTTTTCCGCCCATCCCGCTAGTGAAGTCGGTGAAGATGTGGCAGAAATCCTACTTCTACGTGAAGAACATCTCCACCGACGGCGACTGGGTCAACCTGCCGCCTTTCGACCCCGAGCCGCTGACTGGCCGGCTGGCCAGTTGGTCCCATCGATCCAAGTCCCTCTCGACCTCCGGAGGTGGCGCTGTGGCGCGGCTCCGAGTCATGCTGCAGTCGGAGGGGCTCGTCGCCTCTGATCTTCTGGCCGCCTTCGTGGCGCGCCGGGTTCTTCCGCTCCAAGGCCGGCCTCACCTCATCTGCCAGATGAGCGGCCGACACGATCCGAGCCGGCTGTGCACCAGGGACATGCCGCGTGGGGAGGTGGCGAACTTGGTGAACCACATCGCCCACTGCGGGTTCACGGAGGAGTGGCAGTTCGGCAAGGAGCCGTACTCGCGCGACAACCCCCCTCCAATGGTAAGTCGCATCTATCTGCAGCTCGATCTTGCTTCCGTCAGACCTCGAGCTCTGATCTTTGTTGGTGTCTTCTGGGCAGAATCCCCTTACGGCGCCCTCAGCCGGCGCCACAAGAGAGCCTCGCGACTACGTCCCAGATCGCGAGGTCAGCGATGTTGACGACCCCGACCTGGGAGCGGCGGCACTGGAAGCCGACGCCGAAGGCGGCGGAGAGGGGGCAGACGGCGGCCTCAGACCGTCGGCGACCTTCGCCGACTGGCCCGAGGGCGACGCTGACGCGGAAGTCGCCCCGCGCCGCCAGCCGAAAGCCGGCTCCTCTAGCCAAGCCAGCGCGAAGAGGCGTCACGCCGGGCCGAGTGTGCCCGGTGGCAAGTCGAAGAAGTTCAAGGGCGCCGCCGCCGCGACCAAGCGGGAGGAGGCGGCCGCGAAGGCCAACCGCTTCCGAAAGGAAGTGAAAAGACCGCCGCTAGTTTCTTCGTGAGTCTTCTTACTCTATCGTTTCTTTCCTGGATCTCGCTTGGAGTTTTTTCTGATTTTCCCTCCGACCTTCTCCAGCGCTCCCCTCTCTCTTGAAAGAGTCGTTGTCCCCTCCGTCATGGGGTCGGTGGAGACGTCTGCCAACATGCGGCGGATTGATCTCGCCGCCGACCTTCGGGAGGCGACGGAACGGAACGCGTGAGAGAAGCGCGAGGAGGAGGAGGCCGAATGCCTGGAGAAGGCGGAGGCCGAGAAGGCTGCCGCCAACGCCCAGCGGCGCCTGGAGGAGGCCGTGGCTGCGGCCGCGGCGAAGCGGCATGCCGAGGAGGTCGCGCGTCGTCGATCGGCGATGCTCGTCCCTCCACTGTCGTCGGCGCCGCCGGCAACTGAGTTCACGGGGCAGACCGGGGAGGTCGGCACCGCAAACCTTCACGCGGAGGAGGGAGGCGACGTCTCAGGCTCGGATACTCACGCGCCGCCCCCGCCGCCTCCGTCCTCAAGGCCGCACGGCAAACAGCCGGTGGACCCGCAGGATCCTCCGACTGCGGACGACGCCGATGCGCAGCTACTTCTTCAGGTCGCCATGCCAGCGCGCCGCCGGATTGAAAGGACGAACTCAGCGCCACGAGCTCGGGAAACCGGCGCTGCAAGCTCGGCGAACTTGGACGTCGAGGCCTCAAGTGCTGCGCCTACCGGTTGGCTGCGTGAAGGCGGCACCGGCCCGCTGAACTAGGCCCTTCTGGACGTCCAGTCGAAGCTGCGCAAAGAAGGCGACGCCCTCCAACTCTACACCAAAGCGCATCTGGCCCTGCGGACCTCCGTCCGGGTATGCTTCGTTTTTCCTTTTTTTTAGTTTCTGTCTTTTCCCGTGGGGGCGCGCCAGCGCACCCACTGGGTGTAGTCCCCGAGTTCGGGGTCGGCTGCTGAGCAGGCGACTCGGAACTCCTTCTGGCGAGCTCCGAAGGCTAACTTTGCTTTGCTGGCTTTGCAGGAATACCACAATCTCCACGCCACTGCCTTCAACCGTAATGTTGAAGAGCTGCGGAAGCGGACCGTCGATCTGACGGAAAGCCGAGGTGGGCTAATTCTTTCTTCCTCGCGGGGGCGCGCTGGCGCACCCGCGAGCTGTAGTCCCCGAGATTCGGGCCGACTGCTGAGCAGTCGGGCCGGATCTCCCGGCGATCTCTCTTCCTTCTTCTCCGCAGGGGCGCGCTGGCGCGCCCGCGGGCTGTAGTCCCCGAGATTCGGGCCGACTGCTGAGCAGTCGGGCCGGATCTCCCTGGCGACCTTTCTTACTGATAATGTCTCTCGATCTTCAGACGCCAATGCCGCCCTCCAGGAGCAGCTGAACGAGGCCAACACCGCTCGCCGCGCCAAGGAGGAGGAGTGCGACAAGCTCGTCCAAGAGCGCGACCTACTGGCGACGCAGCTGGCCGAGCAGAAAGAGCTGCTCCGGAAGGCGCAGGAAGACGCCAAGTCGCGGGAGGATGCCCTCATAGCCGAGTTCGAGGTCGAGCGCTCCGCCTGGACCGACCGGGAGGCGATGCTGACCTCCGGCTACCACGAGCTTGAGGACATCATCGACGGTAATTATTTTTTCTCTTCTTTGGTTTTCCGACTCTTGTGTCGGGCTGATTCCTGATTTTTCTGACTGTCTTCTTTCCTGTCTTGGCAGAGTTCTTCCCTGGCCACTCGCAGGGCGTTCCTTTGGTCATCGAGGCGGCTCGGGAGGAGCGAAGGGCGAAGGGCGAAGTGATTGCCGCCAACGCCCCCCGAACCATCGACGAGCAGCTCCTGAGCATTGAGGTCCGCCTTCGTCCTGCTCATCGTCTGCTGCGCCGTCTTCAACGTGCCGGCGCTCAAGTCGTTGCCGCTCTGTGGCCGGAGGTGCCAGCTCTTCGCACCGCCAGCCGGACGGCCGACTGGCTGGAGGTCGCCGCCGGTCGCTTCGAGGCTTGGAGGGGCTCCTCGGCCCGTGCCGGAGCACGCCGGGCCTTGGAGTTCGTCAAAGGGTGGTATCCAGGGCTGGAGCTGGACCGTCTGGCCGCGTTCCGGTCAGAGGCCCAGGCCGAGCTGGAGGCCGTGGAAGGCGCCCTTGTCGAGCGCGCGGCGGCCATCGCCGAGTACACGGACACTAGCGTCTTCATGCCGGAGCGGACCGAAGGCGGCGAGGAGGTCCCGCCGGAATGGTTCGGGATGCACCCGGAGTGCGAGGAGGACTCGGCGGAGGTGATCGGCTCCAGCGTCGAGGAGGAGGAGGAGTCGGAGGACGGAAGCGAGGAGGAGGCGCCAGAGGATGAAGCGGGCGGCCAGCCCCAGCCTGATCGCGCCTCCAGCAACGAGCCTGAGAAGAACAAGGCGACTGTCGCTGGAGGCGGCCAAGCCGAGACCGCCCAGCCGACTGCCCCGACGTCCGACACCGCCGCCACCTCCGTCCCTCCGGTTCCGGAGGCAGCCCCCTAGAGTGCTTCAGTTTTACCTGTCTCTTTTGTTCTTTTGAAAAACTTGTCAGTTTCGAACAATTCCACCCGCGGGGTGTATTCGGCCAAGGGCCTTATGTAAATATTTATCAAATTTCCGCCTTTTCTTGCTTTGGTTCTCTACACTTTTTCCTTTGCCGCCTTCCTTCAGTTGCCGCCTTGCCGACTGGGCAGCCGCTCTGCGGACTGCCGCTGGGTCAAGTGCTCAGCTACTTTAGGGAGGCAAGTACTTAGTCGTTTAGAATACCTTAGCAAGTTGGCTAAAAATTGACAGGCCGACTTTCGGGAGTCGGCTATTCTTGATGAAAATTGAGACTGCGCGCCGACTGCTCGCGAGACGGCTCGGTAAGGGGAGGCTGGCAGCCGGCTCGGGCTATACGTAGCTCTTAAGTCCTTAGCCGTTTTTCATGTGTGCACTCGTTCTTTCCCGTCCCCTGCTTACCGACAGTCGCTCTACGAGCTGCGGCTTTCGGCAGGAGACGGCTTTGAGCGCAGCACATTACTTGTCTGACTTCAGGGAGCATTTCATAGCGCGAGACGGCGAGTCCCCGGGCCGACTAGTCGGACCCGGTGCCAGATAGTATGATAAAAGGGGAAAGCATACTCGGAAGCGTAATCCATATCATACAGACAATCAAAAAGGAAGTCCCCGAGCTCGTCCCGGGGGGCCTAAGGTCTTAGTACTTTAATACAAAAGAGGGTAGCGTGATGCATACTGCATCAACTGTAAAATCTTCACAGAAGATTTGCGTTCCACGGGCGCTCTGTTTCTTTGCCGGAGTCGTCCCTCTTGCGCGCTCGAGGCTTCTGAGCGTCGATCAGGTAGTAGGCGTCGTTCCCTAGCACCTTGCTGATGATGAAGGGACCTTCCCAAGGCGCCGACAACTTGTGCTGGCCGGCTGTTCTCTGAATCAGCCGGAGCACAAGGTCGCCCTCTTGGAATGATCTTGGCCTGACCTTGCGGTTGTAGTATCGGCGCAGACTCTGCTGGTAGATGCCGGACCGACTGAGTGCCAACAGTCGGCCCTCTTCCAGCAGATCGACGCCGTCTTGGCGTGCTTCCTCAGCCTCCTCTTCCGTGTACATGGAGACTCGCGGAGAGTCGAACTGTATGTCCGTCGGGATGACGGCTTCGGCACCGTAGACGAGGAAGAACGGCGTGAAGCCGGTTGACTTGTTTGGGGTTGTGCGCAGGCTCCAGAGGACGGTAGGCAGCTCTTCGACCCAACAGCCGGCCGAGTGCTCGAGTGGTTCGACCAATCGAGGCTTGATGCCGGACAAGATGAGGCCGTTGGTTCGTTCTACCTGGCCATTTGACTGCGGGTGGGCAACGGACGCTAAGTCCAATCGGATGCCCTGCGTTGCGCAGAAACGTGCCAGGGCGCCCTTGGCGAAGTTGGTGCCATTGTCTGTGATGATGCTGTGCGGTATGCCGTACCGCACTGTGATTTCGGCAATGAAGGTCACAGCTGTGGGCCCGTTTAATTTCTTGATGGGCTTTGCTTCTACCCACTTGGTGAACTTGTCCACTGCGACAAGCAAATGAGTTAGGCCGCCTCGGGCCGTCTTGAATGGTCCCACCATGTCCAAGCCCCAGACTGCGAAGGGCCAGGCAATGGGGATTGTCTTCAGCACGGAAGCCGGCTAGAGGGGCTTGGAGCGGAACACCTGGCACCCCTTGCATTTCTTGACTAGTTCTTTAGCTTCTTCCAGGGCGGTCGGCCAAAAGAAACCGTGCCGGAAGGCTTTGGCCACGAGCGCCCTTGAAGCCGCATGGTGGCCGCACTCGCCCTGATGGATGTCTCTGAGGATCGCTTGGCCTTGCTCTGACTCTACGCAGCGCTGGTGGACACCAGTGACACTGCGCCTGACTAGCTCTCTGTTGACTATGGTGTAGGCTGCTGCTCGGCGTTGTACTTGCCGAGCTAGGGTCTCGTCTGCTGGTAATTCCTTGTTTACTAGGAACTTGAGGATGGGCTGCGCCCATGAAGGTGCTGCTATCTCTTCAACTGCTACCACAGCGACTTGGACACGGGTGGCTGGGCTGGGAGGCGGTGGGTTGGAGTCTGCCGCCGCTTGATGGATTGAGGGAATCTCTGGGCCGACTGGCGCAGCTTCCGGGCCGACTGGCGCAGTCCCCCGGCCGACTGTGGCTTTCTTGAGGTCGCTTGCCGGGGCCTTGGAGTCGGATCCGACTACCTCTGGCGGAGCCAACACGAAGATGGAGTCGGATTCTGGT
The DNA here is from genome assembly GCA_963921465.1 of Triticum timopheevii. Classification (NCBI taxonomy): domain Eukaryota; kingdom Viridiplantae; phylum Streptophyta; class Magnoliopsida; order Poales; family Poaceae; genus Triticum; species Triticum timopheevii. Next base: position 381,746,569 of record OY997262.1, on the reverse strand, counting down.
GAAGGCTTGACTGACGGCTTGAGGAAGCGCTGAAGGGCGACGCCGGAAGGTATCGCTTGGCGAGTGGAACCGACCCGTGCCAAGGCATCTGCTTGATCGTTGTCGTTTCTCGGTACGTGAAGGAATTCGCACCCCTCGAAGTATCCGCTGAGTTGCTGCACCAGGAAGCGGTAGCTTGCCATGTTTGCGTCTTTGGCGTCCCAGTCACCGGATGACTGCTGAACCACCAAGTCGGAGTCGCCGTAGCACAGGATCCAGCGAATGCCGAGTTCTTTGGCAAGCCGGAGTCCGTGGATGAGCGCTTCATATTCAGCGACGTTGTTGGAGGCGGCGAAGTGGATTTGCAGCACGTATTTGAGCTTGTCGCCCTTGGGGGAGGTGAGGACGACGCCGGCTCCAAGGCCAGTGCGCATCTTGGAGCCGTCGAAGTGCAGCCGCCAATGAGTAGAGTCGGGCGCTGGTGGCAGGTACTGAGTCTCGGCCCAGTCGACGAGGAAGTCGGCCAACGCCTGCGACTTGATGGCGGTGCGAGGTTGATAGTAGATGGTGTAAGGAGCTAGATCGATAGCCCGCTTGGCCACTCGGCCGGAGGCATCTCGGCTTCCAATGATCTCGGCGAGTGGGGCGGTGCAAACCACCGTGATCGGATGCTCTTGAAAGTAGGGCTTCAGCTTCTTGGCGGCAAAATGCACGCCGTAGCACATCTTCTGATAGTGAGGGTAGTTCTGCTTGGAGGTCGACAGTACCTCGCTCAGGTAATACACCGGTCTCTGGACCGGAAGCGCTTTGCCTTCCTCCTTGCGTTCGACTACAACAACCGTGCTGACTACCCGGCTGGTGGCGGCGACGTACAAGAGCATGGGCTCTTTGGGAGTCGGAGCCGCCAGCACAGGGGGAGTCGCCATCATCTTCTTTAGTTGGAGAAATGCCTCGTCTGCCTTGTGGTTCCACTCGAAAAAGGTTGTCTTCTTCATCAGTTGATACAAAGGCAGAGCTTTCTCGCCCAGCCGACTGATGAATCGGCTGATTGATGCCAAGCAGCCGGTGAACTTCTGCACATCCAACAGTCGGCTGGGTACCTCCATTCTCTCAATGGCCTTGATCTTCACGGGGTTGCACTCTATGCCGCGTTCGGAGACCAAAAAGCCGAGGAGTTGGCCAGCCAGGACTCCGAACACGCACTTCTCAGGGTTGAGCTTGATCTGGAATCGGTGCAGATTGTCAAAGGTCTCTTTGAGGTCTTCCAGTAGCGTCCCACGCTTCTCTGTCTTCACCACCACATCATCCACGTAAACGTGGGCGTTTTTGCCGAGTTGCTTGAGGAGGCACTTCTGCATGCAATGCTGAAAGGTGGCGCCGGCATTCCTCAAGCCGAACGTCATTGTCAGGTAGCAGAAGGCTCCAAACGGCGTGATGAATGCGGTCTTTAGTCTATCTGCTGGACTCAGCTTGATCTGGTGATATCCTGAGTATGCATCTAGGAAACTTAACAGCTCGCATTCGGCTGTGGAGTGTATCACCTGATCGATCCTTGGCAGAGCAAATGGATCCTTCGGGCAGGCTTTATTGAGGCTAGTGTAGTCTATGCACATCCGCCACTGCTTATTCTTCTTCAATACCAGCACAGGGTTGGCTAACCACTCCGGAAAAAACACCTCCATGATGAATCCGGCTGCCAGGAGCCGGGCTATCTCTTCTCCCACAACTCTTCTCTTCTCTTCTGACAGGCGGCGCAAGGGCTGTCTGACAGGCTTTGCATCCGACCTGACGTGTAGCTTGTGCTCGGCGAATTCCGTCGGTACACCCGGCATGTCCTTGGGGGACCATGCGAAGATGTCCCGATTCTCACGGAGGAAATCGGCGAGCTCGCCTTCCTATTTGCTGTCGAGGCCTGTGCCTATGACAGCGTATTTCTCTGGGTGCTCCGGGTCCAAGGGTATCTTCTTGGTTTCTTTAGCTGGCTTGAATGATCCTTCTGCCTCCGACTCCTTGGGGCCGGGCGACATCTCTGGCTGCTTCCCAGCCATCGCCACGACGCGGTCAAGGAGCCGCTTCTCGGCTGCGATCACCAAAGACTCGGCCAGCCGACTGCTCTCGGCCGCGCAAGCGGACGACTTCTTGTAATCGCCAGCAATAGTCAGGATCCCCTTGGAACTTGGCATCTTCATCTTGAGGTAGGCATAATGGGGAACCGCCATGAATTTGGCCAAGGCAGGCCGGCCAAGCAGGGCGTGGTACGGGCTCTCCAAGTCTACCACCTCGAACCAGACAGGCTCTCGGCGGAAGTGATCTTTGTCTCCGAAGAGGACGTCTATCAGAATCTTGCCGATCGGTGAGCAGGAGAGGCCGGGCACAATTCCATGGAATATGGTGCGGCTGCTCTGTAACTGCCTTCGCCTGATTCCAAGCTTCTCCATTGTGTCCTTGTACAGGATGTTTATGCTGCTGCCTCCATCAATCAGGACCCGTGAGAAACGGGCGGCCCGCTTATCAGTGGCCAAGGTCGCGCCTAGGACCAGAGCGTAGGAGCCCGGACTCGGCATCACTTCTGGATGATCCGCCCGACTCCAGCTGATAGGCTTCTCGGACCAGTGCATGAACTCTGGGGCGTCAGTTGCTACCGCGTTGACTTCTTGCTGTTGTCGACGCCTGCTGCGCCGGTCATCTGCCATGCTAGTGAACACTACGTAGGCTCCGTGCTCTTCCGGGAACTCGTCTTGGACCGCGCCGACTGGCCGAGCCACCGGCTGCGGGGGCGGCGGCGGAGGTGGCGGCCCCGCAGGCGGCGGAGGGGCGAGGCCATCTCCCTTGGCGATCCTGGCGAGCCAATGGCACTTCCTGGTGGTGTGGTTCGACGGCTTCGCGCCGCTGTGGAACTTGCAAGGTCCATCCAAAGTCTGCCCATAGGAGAAAGCTGGCAACCAATTGGACTTGCCGCCTTTCTGCCGCTTGGCCTGAGGCTGCCCCTCCGGCTGCTGATCTTCTACTGCTGCGACCTTCCGACTATTGGAAGTCGGCTGAGGGGCCTTGCGCTTGTTGTCGTTCTGCTGCTGTCGCCGGCTGGCGTCTCCAGCCGGGGTTCTGGGGGCCTGGGGAATCACTTTGCCAGCCGCGTTGACTTGAATCTCCGTCTTCATAGAAGAATCGACCGTGGCGTACTTGTCTGCTATGACTAGCAGTTCGTCGAGGGTTTCGGGCTCGTCGCAGAGGAGCTTGTGCTTGAGGAGGGTGCCCTCTCGGCACCCGGCCGTGAAGTACTCGATGGCCTGCACCTCGTGCACGCCCTCGCAGGAGTTTCAAAGTTCCCCCCAGCGCGTGAGGTAATCGCGTGTTGATTCTTCAGGGCCTTGCACGCACAAGGAGAGCTAGCGCGGCTTGGGAGGTCGCTTGTACGTGCTGGTGAAGTTGCGAATGAAGGCTTCAGTAAAGTCGACCCAGCTATTGATGCTGCGGGGCTTCAGGCTGTTCAGCCATGTCCGGGCCGTGCCCTGGAGCATGAGGGGAACATACTTCACGGCGACTCGCTTGTTGCCGTTGGCTATGTTGACGGCTGTGGAGTAGTCCGTCAGCCAATCCTCCGGCTTCACGGAACCGGTGTACTTGGGCGTGTCTCGGGGGAGTGTGAACCCTTTGGGAAAGGGCTTGTCTCTGATGCGGGGCCCGAAGCAAGGCGGACCCAGCTCATCTTCTTCTTCTAACGCCAGGGATCTGTGGAGTCGGTCGATCCGGTGGCGGGCGTCATTCTCCCCAACTCCCTCTCGGCGGCCGAGGCGACCTCCGAGAGTCGGATGCTCAACAGGCGGCGGAGAAACTCGCCGCTCTCTTTGGGGTGGGGGAGGCAGATAATCATCTCGCCGTTCCACTGCTCTGGGGCGGCCGTCTTGGTCGCGCTCGATGGTGATGCGAGTCCGGCTGTGACTGGCAGCCGGCTCCTTCTCTTTCCTCCCGCGGACTCCGCCAGTCGGCGTCCGGGAGGTCGCGCCTTGATCTCGGCGAGGGGGTAAGTCGTCGTTCGGCTGCCGCAGTGCGTCCGCGCGGCCGCCTGCCGCGTTTTGTGCCGCAACCGCATCGAGGAGCTGCTGGACTCACTCCGTTATTACACGGCGCTCTTCACCTTCGAGGTTCTTTAGTTCTTCGGTCGCTGCTTGGGCGGCGCGGATGTTCTCCGCAGGGGTGGCGTACACGGGGCGTTTCGCCCCGAGCAAGTTGGCGATGGCTGCGCCGCGCTCTCGGACCGCACCTAGACGGCTCGGCCCAGTCGGAGCCGGCGAGCCGCCTACAGCACGATCCATCTCGCGCTGGTATGCTTCTGACAAGCGTCTCATGCTTGCCAACTTCTTGGCGCCTTCGATGATCTGAAGGCGGCTTTCTTCCAGCATCTCCGCGTCCGCGTCCTCTGGGATGGGCGTGGCCAGGTCTTGCAGGGCCGCTGGCAGAGGGTCCTGGGCGTTTTCGCCGGAGTGCTCGCCGTGGCTGATGACGAGCACCTCCGTGACGGCGCTTCCGCCACTCTCCTCGTACGGAAGCGGCTCGTCGTAGACCACCACGTTGGTGGGGAAGATATCGAGCGATATGGCGTCGGACTCGACCAGCATCGGGTCGGAGGAGCCTACGGACTCCAAATCTACGGCGGGCTCGCCGGTGACGTGGACTTGGTCGAGGAGGCCCGCAAGGAGGCTCTCGGGGCCATCCCCCCCCCACACTCGGTGTGGGCTCGTCGGAGAGGCGCGCCTCGCCAATGAGTTCGGCGAGGCCGCTCGCAGCGCAGGCGGCTTCAGCGCCGCGTAGCGTGTCGATGCAGACTCCATCTGGCGAGCCGGGCTGGCTGCGCTCGCCAGGGAGGAAGAGGGTTCCCGTCCAGAACAGATCTCCGGACGACGGTGCACCTCGCCCCACGGTGGGCGCCAAATGTCGGGGGTTGGATGCGACATATGCCAACAGGTGGCTTATCATGGTGGGGGCGAGTAGAACGTCGCCGGTGCCTGGAAACGGGATGAGGCGCAGACATGCACGCCGACGAATCTTACCCAGCTTCGGGGCTCTCCGGGGAGATAACACCCCTACTGCTGCTCTGCGGGGTCTCCGCATGATCACTATGGGATGATAGTACAAAGGTGCTCCTTGAGTTGTTTCGGGTGGCAGGAGAGAGCAAGGCTGGCTCCTCCCTTTGCTTGCTATGTGTCTAAAAACCTATCCAGGGCCGAACCCTTTGCATGGGTTCCCCGGGGGGTTTATATAGGCCTACCCCCCGGGGGTACAATGGTAAACTGACTGGGTGTGCCCCCAGCTGTCTGTCTCTCATGCTGCCGCCCCCTGCCGGCTTCTGGGGCCCGCCGACTGGCGGGCCACGCGGACAGGCCAGGCACTGTGCAACACTCCTGATGATGTAGGCTTGGTCATGGGGTCGTGGGAACGCCGCCGTCTGCCGGGCGATCACTGTCGCCACTCCCCGTCGAATCTGGTTTATGGCTCGTGGGGCCCTGACTGAGAGGCGGCCGACTCTGGGAAGGCCGACTCCCGCAGGGCCGTCTTCGGACTCTCCGGCCGTCTTCTTCTCCCTCACTGACAAGGGGCCCGGCGGTCTTCGGGCCGTACAGGCTACCGTCGTGGGCATAGCGCCTTGCGCACTGTGGCTGACGTCAGGGGAGGCATGGCAACAGTGCCGCGCCTCACCGGAGATCTCCCGGTGGTACGGCTCACTGTAGCCATGCCTACCTCCCGTAGGTTTGAGGGGACGGCCACGTCGGGACCATACCCTGCGTCGGTCTTCGTGAAAAGGTCGCGGGCCGACTCTCATAGTCGGCCCCTTGAAAGGTCGCAAGCCCGGAGTCGGCTTGCTTCTGAGTCGCCCGTAGGGACTCAGCCTTCTTCGAAGGTCGCCGGCAGGGACTCGGCCTTCTTCGAAGGTCGCTGTCCGGGACTCGGCTGAGGGGCACGGCCTGCCCTGACGTCTTGAAAGATCTTGGGACCCGAGTCAGCCTACCCGCGGCCCATTACTCCGACAATCATCAAAATAAATTTCTATGATCTGATCGTGGAGGAGAATATTTGAGTTACGATTTTGGCCTTCATTTAAAACAATGTGGAATAGTTTCACAGCTAACGCCACCTGGAACACCACACGTAATGGTGTGTCCGAACATCGTAACCGCACTTTATCGGATGTGGTGCGATCTGTGATGTCTCTTACCAATTTACCACTATCATTTTGGGGTTATGCATTAGAGATAACTGCATTCACTTTAAACAGGGCACCGTCAAAGTCCATTGAGACGACACCATATGAACTGTGGTTTGGCAACAAACCTAAGCTATCATTTCTTAAAGTTTGGGGATGCGATGCTTATGTCAAAAGGCTTCAGCCCGATAAGCTCGAACCCAAATCAAAGAAATGTGTCTTCATAGGATACCCTTAGGAAACAATTGGGTACACCTTCTACCACAAGTCCGAAGGAAAGATTTTTGTTGCTAAGAATGGAACCTTTCTAGAGAAGGAGTTTCTCTCGAAAGAAGTGAGTGGGAGGAAAGTAGAACTTGATGAGGTAATTGTACCTGCTCTCAATTTGGAAGGTAGTTCATCCGAGAAATCTGTTCCCGTGATGCCTACACCAATTGGAGAGGAAGTTAATGATAGAGATAATAAAACTTCAGATCAAGTTACTACAGAACCTCATAGGTCTGGCAGAGCATGATCCGCACCAGAGTGGTACGCCAATCCCGTTCTGGAAGTCATGTTACTTGACCATGACGAACCTATGAACTATGAAGAAGCTATGATGAGCCCAGATTCCGATAAATGACTTGAGGCCATGAAATCTGAGATAGGATCCATGTATGAGAACAAAGTGTGGACTTTGGTGGATCTGCCCAATGATCGGTGACCCATAAAGAACAAATGGATCTTCAAGAAGAAGACTGACGCTGACGGTAATGTTACTGTCTATAAAGCTCGACTTGTTGCAAAGGGTTTTCGACAAGTTCAAGGAGTTGACTATGATGAGACGTTCTCACCCGTAGCGATGCTTAAGTCTGTCTGAATCATGTTAGCAATTGCCGCATTTTATGAATATGAAATCTGGCAAATGGGTGTCAAAACTGCATTCCTTAATGGATTTCTTAAAGAAGAATTATATATGATGCAACCAGAAGGTTTTGTTGATCCTAAAGATGCTAACAAAGTGTGCAAGCTTGATACGTCCATTTTGCATCATGCTTTTATATCAATATTTATTGCATTATGGGCTGTTATTACACATTATATATAAATACTTATGGCTATTCTCTCTTATTTTACAAGGTTTACCATGAAGAGGGGGAATGCCGGCGGCTGGAATTCTGGCTGGAAAAGGAGCAAACATTGGAAACCTATTCTACACTGCTCCAAAAATCCTGAAACTCCACGAAACTTATTTTTGAAATTAATAAGAATTATTGAGCAGAAGAAACACCTCAGGGGGCCCACACCTTGGCCAGGAGGGTGGGGGATGCGCCCACCCCTACTGGGCGCGCCCCTGTCTCCTGGGCCCCCTGGTGGTCCTCCGGTGTCCATCTTCTACTATATGAAGGCTTTTACCCTGGAAAAAATCGTGGGCAAGCTTACGAGACGAAACTCCGCCGCCACGAGGCGGAACCTTGGTGGAACCAATCTAGAGCTCCGGGAGAGCTGTTCTGCCAGGGACACTTCCCTCCGGGAGGGGGAAATCATCACCATCATCATCACCAACGATCCTCCCATCGGGAGAGGGTCAATCTCCATCAACGTCTTCACCAACACCATCTCCTCTCAAAACCCTAGTTCATCTCTTGTATCCAATCTTGTATCCAAACCACAAATTGGTACGTGTGGGTTGCTAGTAGTGTTGATTACTTCTTGTAGTTGATGCTAATTGCTTTACTTGGTGGAAGATCATATGTTTAGATCCTTAATGCATATTCTTACTCCTCTGCTTATGAACATGAATATGCTTTGTGAGTAGTTACGTTTGTTCCTGAGGACATGGGTGAAGTCTTGCCATCAGTAGTCATGTGAGTTTGGTATTCGTTCGATATTTTGATGAGATGTATGTTGTCTTTTCCTCTAGTGGTGTTATGTGAACGTCGACTACATGGCACTTCACCATTATTTGGGCCTAGAGGAAGGCATTGGGAAGTAATAAGTAGATGATGGGTTGCTAGGGTGACAGAAGCTTAAACCCTAGTTTATGCGTTGCTTCGTTAGGGGCTGATTTGGATCCATATGTCTAATGTTGTGGTTAGGTTTAGCTTAATACTTCTTTTGTAGTTGCGGATGCTTGCAATAGGGGTTAATCATAAGTGGGATGCTTGTCCAAGTAAGGGCAGTACCCAAGCACCGGTCCACCCACATATCAAATTATCAAAGTACTAAACGCGAATCATATGAGCGTGATGAAAACTAGCTTGACGATAATTCCCATGTGTCCTCGGGAGATCTTTTCTCATTATAAGAAATTGTCCAGGCTTATCCTTTGGTACAAAAAGGATTGGGCCACCTTGCTGCACTTTATTTACTTTCATTGCTTGTTACTCGTTACAATTTATCTTATCACAACACTATCTGTTACCTACAATTTCAGTGCTTGCAGAGAAAACCTTACTGAAAATCGCTTATCATTTCCTTCTGCTCCTCGTTGGGTTTGCCACTCTTACTTATCGAAAGGACTACGATAGATCCCCTACACTTGTGGGACATCGAAGCTCCAGCGATCCATTTATGGACTGGTACAAGCATGTCGGAGTTGGAATATACACTTTGATGAGGTGATCAAAGCATATGGTTTTAGACAGACTTTTGGAGAAGCCTGTATTTACAAGAAAGTGAGTGGGAGCTCTATAGCATTTCTAATATTATATGTGGATGACATATTGTTGATTGGGAATGATGTAGAATTTCTAGATAGCATAAAAGGATACTTGAATAAGAGTATTTCAATGAAAGACCTCGGTGAAGCTACTTATATATTGGGCATCAAGATCTATAGAGATAGATCAAGACACTTAATAGGACTTCCACAAAGCACATACCTTGATAAAGTTTTGAAGAAGTTTAAAATGGATCAGTCAAAGAAAGGGTTCTTGCCTGTGTTACATGGTGTGAAGTTGAGCCAGAATCAATGCCTGACCACTGCAGAAGATAGAGTGAAAATGAAAGTCATTCCCTATGCTTCAGCCATAGGTTCTATCATGTATGCTATGCTGTGTACCAGACCTGAAGTGTGCCTTACTATAAGTTTAGCAGGGAGGTACCAAAGTAATCCAGGATTGGATCACTGGACAACGGTCAAGAACATCCTGAAGTACCTGAAAAGGACTAAGGATATGTTTCTCGTTTATGGAGGTGACATAGAGCTTGTCGTAAATGGTTACATTGACGCAAGCTTTGACACTAATCCAGATGACTCTAAGTCACAATCCGGATACGTATTTTTATTGAATGGTGGAGCTATCAGTTGGTGCAGTTCCAAGCAGAGCGTCGTGGCGGGATCTGCGTGTGAAACAGAGTACATAGCTGCTTCAGAAGCAACAAATGAAGGAGTCTGGATGAAGGAGTTCATATCCGATCTAGGTGTAATACCTAGTGCATCGGGTCCAATGAGAATCTTTTGTGACAATACTGGAGCAATTTCCTTGGCGAAGGAATCCAGATTTCAGAAAAAGACCAAACACATCAAGAGACGCTTCAACTCCATCCGAGATTTGGTCAAGGAGGAAGACATAGAGATTTGAAAAATACATACGGATCTGAATATTGCAGACCCGTTGACTAAGCCTCTTCCATGAGGAAAACATGATCAGCACCAAGACTCCATGGGTGTTAGATTCATTATAACATAATCTAGATTATTGACTCTAGTGCAAGTGTGAGACTGAAGGAAATATGCCCTAGATGCAATAATAAAGTTGTTATTTTATATTTCTTTATTCATGATAAATGTTTATTATTCATGCTAGAATTGTATTAATCGGAAACTTGATACATGTGTGGATACATAGACAAAACAACGTGTCCCTAGTATGCCTCTACTAGACTAGCTCGTTGATCAAAAGATGGTTAAGTTTCCTAGTCATGGACATGAGTTGTCATTTGATAACGGGATCACATCATTAGAAGAATGATGTGATGGACAAGACCCATCCGTTAGCTTAGCATAATAATCGTTCAGTTTTATTGCTACTGCTTTCTTCGTGTCAAATATGTATTCCTCCGACTATGAGATTATGCAACTCCCAGACACTGGAGGAATGCCTTTTGTGCTATCAAACGTCACAACGTAATTGAGTGACTATAAAGATGCTCTACAGGTATCTCCGAAGGTGTTTGTTGCGTTGGCATAGATCGAGATTAGGATTTGTCACTTCGAGTGTCGGAGATGTATCTCTTGGCCCTCTCGGTAATGCACATCATATGAAGCCTTGCAAGCAATGTGACTAATGAGTTAGTTGTGGGAAGATGCACTATGGAATGAGTAAAGAGACTTGCCAGTAATGAGATTGAACTAGGTATGAAGATACCGACGATCGAATCTCAGGAAAGTAACATACCGATGAAGAAGGGAATAACTATACACTGGTACAACGAGGTGCTATACAAATGGTTTTTAACCCCTTTCCGTGATGGTGTTCGGAATCGTCACCTAGTGAGTGTGGGCGATAGGGGGGTCCTTCCTACATGACCCAGAAACCGTCGGGATATGCCTTTCTGGCACACACGCTTGGCAAAATGAGGTCGCGTGTGTGACTGGCGAGCGAGCAAATACGGTTATACGTATAGTAGTGCTCAAAAAATACAATTATACAGGAGAAATCATTTCCGGTCGTAAGTACATCCCACACAGTCAGTCCCCGCGAAACGTTTCCGTTCATATATACATCCCACACAGTCATTGCAAGGAAAATGTTTCTGTTCGTAGGTACATCACACACAATTTTTCCCATTAAATCGTTTGTGATAGCGTTCCCATCGCACACAATCTTAACAATTTTATCTTTTGCATTATTGAATGCATCACACACGGTGCGTAGAAGAAACTGTGTGGCAAGGGCTGTCCATCACACACAGTTTTTATGTGGTAAACGTTTGCACAAGATGGTCTAACGCAAACAGTTTTGAAGAGAATGTCGTGTGTGATTGTTCATCAATCCAACACAATTTATTCCTAGAAACTGTGTGAGTTGCCTTAGGTCATCGCCCACGATATTTTCTCAATAACCGTTTGCAATAGCAAAAACCAATTCGCTGGCTAATTCGCCATTAGCAGGCTAATTGACCTATTATTAATAATCCATTCATTAATCTAATTGACATTCATATTAAACACATAATATATTTCATTCCCATATTAAGGAAGCAGGATTTCATAATTGCACTTGAGTACAACATGATATAGCTTCAGCACTCAGCTACCCCATTACACAACTGCACTAGCACCAAGTTTCACATGCAACATCTAGAACCTTTTGAAATTAGCATCATAGACAGTACATAGACAGAAGGGGAAGGCGAATATTGAGCCTTCATTGATGTTTAAGGTCTTTGCAACTTTAGGCCAGTGCCTGTGGATGATTGACCGTCCATCCTTCATCCTCTTCAGGAACACTTCAATATTGAACCGTGGGTGTTGTATGAAAACCTTCCTCGCCTCTTGACCATAGAGGTGGTTTGAGAGGTAATCATCAGTGAACTACTTTGGAAAGGCCTGAAAACCAGGGTGTGCATAAATATCTTCTCTATATTGGAAATGGGGCAAAGGAATAAAAAAAGGCAGGGCACAATAGCTAGTGCCATCTTGTAGTGAACTGATGTCTTCTTCATTGTGCAGACAATGATCTTGTTGTTTTTTGTCGCTAATTTCTTCATCCTAACAATCTTTCTGAGTTTCTTGACTTGATTGATATTCATGGACAACTCATTTCCCCATATGCAAAAATGGTCGAACAATGGGTCAAAATCTCTGATAGCAGGACCTACATGTGCAAGACCAAATTGTTAAAAACCTAAATATTAGAATGGTTCCTCCAATTTCACAATAATGTGTTATTAGACAATGGAACATGCACGTGCTAACCTTGATTGTAAACCTCAGTGCTTCCCATTGTTTCCCTGCAACACATATAAGGTAGTTAGTCATCAAGTTAAGTAAGGGTTCACATGCTATGAGTAAAATATGTTGATGAAAAATAAGCACATTGCAGATTCATCAGATTAATTCAAGCCACATGGAAAACCCATTTATCCAAACCAAGCATGATTAAGAACTAGGAAATATAGCACTTGTATATGTTTCCCATGTGTTAAGTGCAACCAAATTTGATTTATTCCTCACGTGCACAACAATACAAAATTCCACCCACTACAACTGGACATCGCATTGCAGAATTGAACCAAGCAATTAACTAAACACCACAACAAATGAACCAAACATTAACTGAGCACCACATTGCATAATATAACATACTCCTAATAGAAGATCAGACAGTTAACCGAACCAAGCATGCTTAACAACTTGGAAATATAGCAATTGTATTTGTTTCTCATGTATTTAATACAACCAAATTCGATTTACTTCTCACATGGTATACAATAACAGAATGCACCCACAACTATTGAACATCGGATCACAGAATTGAACTAAACAGCTAACTAAACACCACAACACAGATGAACCAGACGTTAACTAAGCACCACATTGCAAAATGTATAACCAAACCAAGTATGCTTGACAACTTGGAAATATAGCAATTGTATTCTTTTCTCATGTACTCCCTCTGTCCCAAAATAAGTGTCTCGACTCTAGTACAACTTTGCACTAAAGTTAGTACAAAGTCGAGACACTTATTTTGGGATGGAGGGAGTATTTTGTAAAGATAAATTCGATTTATTTCTCACATGGAAGACAATACAAAATTGTAGCCTGAAGAATTGAACATCACATTTGCAGAATTGAACCAAACAGTTACCTGAAGACGAGAACTAATTAACCAAATAGTTAATAAGTGAGCACCACACTGCACGACATATAGAACATATACACAGGAGCAACATATTGCATGGTAAAATTAGATAGCATAATTCACTAGAATCTGTTAAGGAAAGGCAGGAGCAGCACATGCAACAGGTAAACCGAGCATGCTTTACTGGCGTAGCTAGCAAATGGCAAGGAGCTCCTCCAAGATCTGGGGTCGGCACGAATGGTGGCCATCACGACCTCATCCACGCGTGCGGCCATGATTTGCTTCTCCGTTGCCAAATGCTCCTTGAGCTCCTGGCTATACTACATGCACCATGGCTTAGGACGGCGCTTATTTGGTGGATGGATCGGTGATTTGGGTGGAAGGTGTCGCGCCGGTGGTCATGGCATGTGGGATGTGGAAGGAGGAGGAGGATGGGGATTTGGTGTGGATTGCCTGCCTGGATAGACGAGGCCGAGCAGCGTGAAGGAGGGTCGCCGGTGAGGGGGGTGATGTCTACTAGGCAACCTCCTTCTTGTAGACGTTGTTGGGCCTCCAAGTGCAGAGGTTTGTAGGACAGTAGCAAATTTCCCTCAAGTGGATGACCTAAGGTTTATCAATTCGTGGGAGGCGTAGGATGAAGATGGTCTCTCTCAAACAACCCTGCAACCAAATAACAAAGAGTCTCTTGTGTCCCCAACACACCCAATACAATGGTAAATTGTATAGGTGCACTACTTCAGCGAAGAGATGGTGATACGAGTGCAATATGGATGGTAGATATAGGTTTATGTAATCTGAAAATATAAAAACAAAAAGGTAACTAATGATAAAAGTGAGCACAAACGGTATTGCAATGATTCGAAACAAGGCCTGGGATTCATACTTTCACTAGTGCAAGTTCTCTCAACAATGATAACATAGTTAGCTCATATAACAATCCCTCAACGTGCAACAAAGAGTCACTCCAAAGTCACTAATAGCAGAGAACAAACAAAGAGATTATTGTAGGGTACAAAACCACCTCAAAGTTATTCTTTCTGATCAATCCATTGGGCTATTCCTATAAGTGTCACAAACAGCCCTAGAGTTCGTAGTAAAATAACACCTTCAAACACACATCAACCAAAACCCTAATGTCACCTAGATACTCCAATGTCACCTCAAGTATCTGTGGGTTCGATTATACGGTATGCATCACACAATCTCAGATTCATCTATTCAAACCAACACAAAGAACTTCAAAGAGTGCCCCAAAGTTTCTACTGAAGAGTCAAGAAGAAAACGTGTGCCAACCCCTATGCATAGATTCCCAAGCTCATAGAACCCGCAAGTTGATCACCAAAACATACATCAAGTGAATCAATAGAATACCCAATTGTCACCACAGGTATCCCACGCAAGACATACATCAAGTGTTCTCAAATCCTTAAAGAATCCGATAAGACAACTTCAAAGGGAAAACTCAATCCATTACAAGAAGGTAGAGGGGGAGAAACATCATAAGATCCAACTATAATAGCAAAGATCGCGGTACATCAAGATCGTGCCAAATCAAGAACACGAGAGAGAGAGAGAGAGAGAGAGAGAGAGAGAGAGAGAGAGAGATATCAAACACATAGCTACTGGTAAAAACCCTCAGCCCCGAGGGTGAACTACTCCCTCCTTGTCATGGAGAGCGCCGGGATGATGAAGATGGCCACCAGTGATGGATCCCCCTGTGGCAGGGTGGCGGAACATGGTCCCAATTGGTTTTTGGTGGCTACAGAGGCTTGAGGCGGCGGAACTCCCAATCTAGGTTTCTTTTAGGGGGTTTCTTTTAGGAATTTTTGGCGTCGGTCTCATGTCAGGGGGGGGGGTCTGCAAGTCGTCCACGAGGCAGGGGGCGTGCCCTGGGGGGTAGGGCACGCCCTCCACCCTCGTGGATGGCTCAGGACTCTTCTAGCCCAACTCTTTTACTTCGGGGGCTTCTTTTGGTCCATAAAAAATCGTCAAAAATTAGCACGTCAATTAGGCTCCGTTTGGTATTCCTTTTCTGTAAAACTCAAAAACAAGGAAAAACAGAAACTGGCACTGGGCTCTAGGTTAATAGGTTAGTCCCAAAGCTTAATTCCTGCTCGTCCTCGAGAGTAGGTAAATGATAAAAATAGATTTTTTGATGTGGAATGCTACCTAACATATTCATCAATGTAATCTTCTTTATTGTGGCAAGAATATTCAGACCCATAAGATTCAAAACAAAAATTTAATATTGACACAAAAATAATAATACTTCAAGCATACTAACAAAGCAATCATGTCTTCTCAAAATAACATGGCTAAACAAAGTTATCCCTACAAAATCATATAGTCTGGCTATGCTCTATCTTCATCACACAAAATATTTAAATCATGCACAACCCCGATGACATGCCAATCAATTGTTTCATACTTTTGATGTTCTCAAACCTTTTCAATCTTCACGCAATACATGAGCGTGAGCCATGGACATAGCACTATAGGTGCAATAGAATATGGTGGTTGTGGAGAAGACAAAAAGGGAGAAGATAGTCTCGCATCAATTAGGCATATCAATTGGCTATGGAGATGCCCATCAATAGATTTTAATGTGAGTGAGTAGGGATTGCCATGCAACGGATGCACTAGAGCTATAAGTGTATGAAAGCTCAAAAAGAAACTAAGTGGGTGTGCATCCAACTCGCTTGCTCACGAAGACCTAGGGCAATTTGAGGAAGCCCATCATTGGAATATACAAGCCAAGTTCTATAATGAAAAATTCCCACTAGTATATGAAAGTGACAACATAGGAGACTCTCTATCATTAAGATCATGGTGCTACTTTGAAGCAAAAGTGTGGTAAAAGGATAGTGGCATTGCCCCTTCTCTATTTTTCTCTCATTTTTTTTGTTTTTTTTGTTTTTTTGGGCCTTCTCTTTTTATTGGCCTCTTTTTTATTTTAATTTTAATTTTTTGTCCGGAGTCTCATCCCGACTTGTGGGGGAATCATAGTCTCCATCATCCTTTCCTCACTGGAACAATGCTCTAATAATGAAGATCATCACAGTTTTATTTACTTACAACTCAAGAATTACAACTCGATACTTACAACAAAATATGACTCTATATGAATGCCTCCGGCGGTGTACCGGGATGTGCAATGATTCAAGAGTGACATGTATGAAAGAATTATGAATGGTGGCTTTGCCACAAAGACGATATCAACTACATGATGATGCAAAGCAATATGGCAATGATGAAGCGTGTCATAATAAACGGAACGGTGGAAAGTTGCATGGCAATATATCTCGGAATGGCTATGGAAATGCCATAATAGGTAGGTATGGTGGCTTTTTTGAGGAAGGTATATGGTGGCTGTATGGTACCGGCGAAAGTTGCGCGACACAAGAGAGGCTAGCAATGGTGGAAGGGTGAGAGTGCGTATAATCTATGGACTCAACATTAGTCATAAAGAACTCACATACTTATTGTAAAAATCTATTAGTTATCTAAAAGAAGTACTACGCACATGCTCCTAAGGGATAGATTGGTAGGAAAAGACCATCGCTCGTCCCCGACCGCCACTCATAAGGAAGACAATCAAAAAATAAATCATGCTCCGACTTTATCACATAACGGTTCACCATACGTGCATGCTACGGGAACCACAAAATTTAACACAAGTATTTCTCAAATTCAAAACTACTCCACTAGTATGACTCTAATATCACCATCTTCATATCTCAAAACAATCATAAAGAATCAAACTTCTAATAGCATTCAATGCACTTTATATGAAAGTTTTTATTATATACCTCTTGAATGCCCATCATAATAGGACTAAATTCATAACCAAAGCAAATTACCATGCTGTTTAAGGCTATCAAAATAATATAAGTGAAGCATGAGAGTTCATCTATTTCTTCAAAATAAAACCACCATTGTGCTCTAAAAGATATAAGTGAAGCACTAGAGCAAACAACAAACTACTCCAAAAGATATAAGTGAAGATCAATGAGTATGTGAATAATTATGCAACTATGTGAAGGCTCTCCAACATTTAAGAATTTCAGATCTTGGGATATTATTGAAACAACAAGCAAAACCAAATAAAAGAAAATGACGCTCCAAGCAAAACACATATCATGTGGTGAATAAAATATAGCTCCAAGTAAAGTTACTGATAGACGAAGATGAAAGAGGGGATGTCATCCGGGGCATTCCCAAGCTTAGGCTCTTGATTGTCCTTGGGCATCCCCAAGCTTAGGCTCTTGCCTCTCCTTATTCCATAGTCCATCGAATCTTTACCCAAAACTTGAAAACTTCACAACACAAAACTCAACAGAAAATGCATAAGCTCTGTTAGTATAAGAAAATAAATCACCACTTTTGGGTACTGTAATGAAGGCATTATTTATTTATATTGGTGTTAAACCTAATGTATTCCAACTTATCTATGGTTCATACCCCCCGATACTACTCATAGATTCATAAAAATAAGCAAACAACATATGAAAAACAGAATCTGTCAAAAACAGAACAATATGTAGCAATCTGTAACTTTCATATACTTTTGTAACTCTAAAAATTCTGAAATAAATTGGTGGACGTGAGGAATTTGTCTATTAATCTTATGCAAAAATAATCAACCTAAAAGTACTCTTCTGTAAAAAACGCCAGTTATTCTCGTGAGCACAAAAGTTTCTGTTTTTTACAGCAAGATCGCAAAGACTTCACCCAAGTCTTCCCAAAGGTTCTACTTGGCAAAACACTAATTAAAACATAAAACCACATCTAAACAGAAGCTAGATGAATTAATTATTACTAAACATGAGAAAAAAATCAAAGAACAAAAATAAAATTGGGTTGCCTCCCAACAAGCGCTATCGTTTAACGCCCCTAGCTAGGCATGATGATTTCAATGATGCTCACTTGAAAGATAAGAATTGAAATATAATGGGACCATCATGAAGAATATGACTAGCACATTTAATACTAACGCACTTCCTATGCATAGGGATTTGTGAGTAAACAACTTATGGGAACAATAATCAACTAGCATAGGAAGGCAAAACAAGCATAACTTCAAAACTTTAAGCACATAGAGAGGAAACTTGATATTATTGCAATTACTACAAGCACATATTACTCCCTCATAATAATTTTCAGTAGCATCATGAATGAATTCAACAATATAAGCATCACATAAAGCATTCTTTTCATGATTCATAAGCATAGAAATTGTATTACTCTCCACATAAGCAAATTTCTTCTCATGAATAGTAGTGGGAGCAAATTCAACAAAATAACTATCGTGTGAGGCATAATCCAATTGAAATTTAAAATCACGATGACAAGTTTCATGGATATCATTATTCCTTATAGCATACATATCATCACAATAATCATCATAGATAGCAACTTTGTTCTCATAATCAATAAGAACCTCTTCCGAAATAGTGGATTCATCACTAAATAAAGTCATGACCTCTCCAAATCCACTTTCATCAATATAACAATCATAAATAGGAGGCATGCTATCATCATAATAAATTTGCTCATCAAAACTTGCGGGACAAAAATTATCATATTCATCAAACATAGCTTCCCCAAGATTGTGGCTTTGCATATCATTAGCATCATGGATATTCAAGGAATTCATACTAACAACATTGCAATCATGCTCATCATACAAATATTTAGTTCCAAGTTTTTTAATGCATTCTTATTGTAACACTTGAGCACAATTTTCCTTTCCATCATTTTCATTAAAGACATTAAAAATATGAAGCATATGAGGCACCCTCAATTCCATTTTTTTGTAGTTTTCTTTTATAGTCTAAACTAGTGATAAAACAAGAAACTAAAAGATTTAGTTGCAAGATCGAAAGATATACCTTCAAGCACTAACCTCCCCGGCAACGGCGCCAGAAAAGAGCATGATGTCTACTATGCAACCTTCTTCTTGTAGACGTTGTTGGGCCTCCAAGTGCAGAGGTTTGTAGGATGGTAGAAAATTTCCCTCAAGTGGATGACCTAAGGTTTATCAATCCATGGGAGGCATAGGATGAAGATGGTCTCTCTCAAACAACCCTGCAACCAAATAACAAAGAGTCTCTTGTGTCCCCAACACACCTAATACAATGGAAAATTGTATAGGTGCACTTGTTCAACCAAGAGATGGTGATACGAGTGCAATATGGTTGGTAGATATAGGTTTTTGTAATCTAAAAATATAAAAACAGCAAGGTAACTAATGATAAAAGTGAGCACAAACGTCATTGCAATACTTCGAAACAAGGCCTAGGGTTCATACTTTCACTAGTGCAAGTTCTCTCAATAATGATAACATAATTAGATCATATAACAATCCCTTAACGTGCAATAAAGAGTCACTCCAAAGTCACTAATAGCAGAAAACAAACGAAGAGATTATTGTAGGGTACGAAACTACCTCAAAGTTATTCTTTCCGATCAATCCATTGGGCTATTCCTATAAGTGTCACAAACATCCCTAGAGTTTGTAGTAAAATAACACCTTAAGACACACATCAACCAAAACCATAATGTCACCTAGATACTCCAACATCACCTCAAGTATCAGTGGGTTCTATTATACGATATGCATCACAATCTCAGATTCATCTATTCAAACCAACACAAAGAACTTCAAAGAGTGCCCCAAAGTTTCTACCGAAGAGTCAAGACGAAAATGTGTGCCAACCCCTATGCATAGATTCCAAAGGTCACTGAACCCGCAAGTTGATCCCCAAAACATACATCAAGTGAATCAATAGAATACACCATTGTCACCACAGGTATCCCACGCAAGACATACATCAAGTGTTCTCAAATCCTTAAAGACTCAATCCGATAAGACAACTTCAAAAGGAAAACTCAATCCATTACAAGAAGGTAGAGGGGGAGAAACATTATAAGATCCAACTATAATAGCAAAGCTCGTGGTACATCAAGATCGTGCCAAATCAAGAACATGAGAGAGAGAGAGATCAAACACATAGCTACTGGTACATACCCTCAGCCCCGAGGGTGAACTACTCCCTCCTCATCATGGAGAGCGCCGGGATGATGAAGATGGATACCGGTGATGGATCCCCCTCCGACAGGGTGCCGAAACAGGGTCCCGATTGGTTTTTGGTGGCTATACATCGATCCTTAGACGCACAGTTCGGGACCCCCTACCCGAGATCTGCCAGTTTTGACACCGACGTTGGTGCTTTCATTGAGAGTTCCACTGTGTCGTCACTTGAAGGCTCGATGGCTCCATCAACCATCGACAACAATTCCTCGCTGTGGGAGAATTTTCTCCTTGTCCAAATCTTCGTATTTGGTGGCTTCGCACTACGTGCCAATTCGACTGGTCATCTTGAATAGATCGACAGCTACGCTCCTGGTCATCAGATCAGTTTCGCAAACGTAAACTACGTCGCTGATATCCGAGGAGACTTGATGTTCCATGGGTTCGCGGCCTCAACTGTAGCTTCGACCTTGAATCTGAAACTCCTTGCCAAGTCCGAAGACGAGAGCTTAGAGCCCGCCGGGCTCTTTGCAGCCATAGAGCGCAACACCGGAGACGCGGAGAGAATCATTTCGCTGACTGGCCCGGAATCACTCCTGGCCCACTCTATCCTCACCGAGCCAGACTCACCCCCGTGCACCAGCTCCGAACTCTCGAGGTCTATATTATATGAGCCCGGCCAGGGGACTCTTGTCCCGCCCTGCTCCACAGATCTTCGCTTCCCTGTCCATACCTCGCCCTTAAGCGAGGCTTTGGACTCAATGCGTTTTCTCACCATTACAAAAGGATCGCTGCCGAACTATGCCCAGCCCGCACTAGGGGCGGAGTGCAGGGAATTCTACGTCCCACCCACCGCCCACTTCATAGCCACTGTCAAGGATTTAACTGACATGCTTGATTACGCCTCCGAAGACATGGATGATGATGCCGGAGAAGAGCAAATCCAGAACCCGCAGTTCACCGGACGCTGGACGACCACTTCTTCGTATGACGTATGCATGGTGGACACACCCAAAGAGAACGACGCCAACAATGAGAAGATTCTAGAAGATGAACCTGCTGAAGCACCTACGAGGCGTCGACGTCAGCGGCACCGATCAAAATCGCGTCGCGAGAAACAAAACAATACTCCGGATAACGCCGAAGACCAAGAAGCCCCTGTTGTAACATCCCAAAATTTCAATTTGGATGTTATACATAGATCATCATATGCATATCATATTTTTTTTCTGCATTTTGTTGAGATCCTAGAAATCTTAAGCAACTCAAGGACCCTAGGAGAGAGTTGGAGGTTTCACAAAAATCATATTTGAATTTATTTTCAAATTTGAAGAAAGGATCAATTTGGTTTTATTTTTTTCTCTCCAAATATTTCCTATATAAAAAAAAGAGAAGATAGATAATATGACTTCTTTAAATTAAGAGAAATATTGGAGAAAGAATTTTAAAATCAAATTATGATTTATTTGGTATTTTATTTGAATTAGAAAAATATGCATTTTTCAAAATTGCATTTTAGGCCAAAAAAATGTTCACCTTGTTCTAAATATTTTATTTGGACGGCGAAAACTGTTTTTGTCATTTTAAGATTTTTTAAATATTTATTAGGATTTTATTTCTTTTGGGGTGGAATTATTTTGAAAAAAAGAAAAAAACTTCCCGCCCGACTGGGCCAAAGGCCCAGCCGAGCAGGCCGCGGCCCAGCCCCGCGCCGCCTTCCTCCCACGCACCGCCGTGCTCGGCATGGACACCGAGGGGAGTCTGAGCCGGACTCTGCCCCGAGCCGGCCCCTTCACCAAGCTGCTCCCCCGAGGCCCCCTATAAAGCCCGCCGCTCCACCGCCTCTCCTCCGCACCGCCGCCGCACCCCGCCCGCAGGAGCAGCAGCAGCGCCCACAACTACCACCGCACGGCCGCGCCGCCGTCGCCTAGTCCCGCCACCTCACCACCGACGCTGCAGACCCTTCGCTACCGACGCCATCGTCTGATTCTGCCGCCGCCGTCGGTTTTCTCGTTAACCGGTAAAACCGACAAAACCGTCCCCGGTTTTTTTAGATTGGTTCGGTTGGTTTGGTTTTCGATTTAGCTATTTAGCGGACGTTCACCCGAACGTCTCTGTTCGGGAACGTATTCGTTCGTTTGTCTCTGTTAGCGAACGTTCGTTCGTAAGTCTTTCTCTTTTTATTTTATTTTTGGCCAGGGACCTATCCGTGAATAGTTTTATCGTGATTTAGCCCCTGATCTAACTAGCATAACTTTTTGCTCGTTTATCCAAATTAGATAAAACCAACACCTAAATATTCGTATCGTTCTGTTCTTTCCAGTTAACTAACTTGAACATGATTTTGGTACTGTAAAATTTGAGTTTAGTCTAGATTCGTAAACGGTTTTGTTTCGTTTGTATTTTGAGTTTCGTTGCTCCGTTTGAGTTGAATCTTTTTGCAAATTGTAGGTAATCACTTGTATCTACTGCTAAGATCTAATTCATATGTTAATATTGTTGTTAGGTTTTGACTGTTGTTAGTTTAAGCCGTTTGCTTGTTTCGTGTTCAATTTGGATCTTTTCTCGGTTTTTCTCGTGTTTCGTTTGAGTGATTGCTTATGTATGCTATTGTTTGTCTACGCTAGATTACCCGGAGTGCGAAGCTTGTTACTACGAATCTCTAGAGTTTGCAGATCATCAGCAAGGCAAGTTACACTTTGATCATACTTCTTTATATCTAGTTTTTGCTATCCATTAGTTTTGCCCTCAAATATTTGCATTAGTAGGTTTGGGAACATGTGGTTTTGGTTGTAGTGCTTGAGGTAGGAACCTAATACCTTTTGATCACCCCGAGAATATACATTATGCTGATTTATTACTTAGCCATGCTCGTAGACGGGGATTGGATTGTAATTCACACATGGAAGTTTGAGAGTTATTTAATCATGGATAACATTAAGGTGACAACTTCAACATACATCTGGGTGGATTGGTTGAGGCACCTGGGGAACCCAGTGTTGCCTGTTTTTGGAAATCCCGGAGTACCCGTGTGATTATCCTATGGAATGCAATCCAGGCTCAAAGGGATCATAAGATTATTCAGGCTGGAAACTTCTATGTGCAGCCACAAGCCATTATGGGCTCTGGCACAGTTGAGTAAAATGCCTGAGCTCTTGAAGATGTAGAATAGCAGATGTAGGGGATGTAGGTGGTACTGTCTACCCGGAGTAGAGAGTTAATGCTTCAGAAAGGCTATGTCTCGATCATCCGATCATGGATGCGGTCGAGTCTTGTGGGGAAAAATGCGCAAACCTCTGCAGAGTGTATAAACTAATCATGGTTAGCCGTGTCCCCGGTTATGGACATCTTGAGTATCTAGTACTTGAAACGATTGATGTGATATCATCATGTTACTTAAATTAATTTGAATTGGGTTAATGATGGTACTTTTAATTGGGATTTGAGTTGGGGTTACCTTCTCAATTGATGGGCAACATGGGAGTAGTTAAATAAATTTATTCCTTTGTTATAGGGAAAAACTAGCTTTATGCAAAATCATAAACTTACAGCCTCCACCAGCCAAATATTGCATGTAGATATAGTTCTTGCATTTCATTGCTTTACCGTGTAAGTCTGCGAGCATATTCCATGTGCTGACCCGTTTAGGGCTGCAACGTCTCAGGTTGCAGACTACTCAGATGACGAATAAGGTGCGATAGGTCATTGTTTTGCACTCAGCCATGCCGTTGGAGTTGATGGACTCATTTACCTTCGAAGCTTCCACAGTTATCAAGTTTAGATGGCCTTCATCCATGATATTTTTGTGTAATCATACACTTTATGAGGACTCAATGTAATAAGTGTGTGATTGAAACTCTTTATGATGGCCTTCCGCAGTTATCAATAGACTTGACCGTTTGAGGTCTGGTCGCTACAAGATGGTATCAGAGCACACGCTGACTGAAGGACGCGACCACTAGAATGAGCCACATGATTTCTCTTCTCTACTCATTTCTAATCCTCCTCTCTTTCTACTCTATAGATGGCGGATCCCAGGAACAAGTTCACTCAACCGGATGACGACACCCCTTCCGGAAAGCACTTGAAGGAAGTCACTAAGTATCTGAACATCGGACTACCAAGCTTCACGGGGACTTTCTCTACATCTGTACCGGAAGAGGAGCACTGGAAGATCAAAGTATGGGTACCTGGGAGGACATTTGCGCCAACAATAGAGCCTATTGATTTCTACCTAGATGCACCGAGTTGGAGTATAGGAAAGAGCATGGCCACACATATCACCATTGGACGCATATGTGAGGTGTATCACAAGGAGCTGGAGAATACCATTTATCAGATATGTGGCCGCCGAGATGACAAATGGGAGATGATTCGTACCAGGAGGGATGGATCAATTGCAGCCTACATTCAAGAGATGGGAGATCATATTCGTTGACAAGAGAATCAACAAATTATCCACATGAAGAAGATCAAGAAGCTGGTGAAGAGAAACAACAAGCTAGAAGAGGAACTCAAGTCTACACGTGATGGATACGAGGAAGAGATTGCCGTACTACTGGAGAAGCATGAAGACCTGAAGAAGAAGCTAGGAATATTCTTGGGAGACCCTGCGCTAGAGGAGAAAAACCACCCAGGAGACTACATCATCATCGACGACACCGACTCTGACCCTGATAGTGATGATGATTATGAAGACGAAGCTGGAGCAGATATCATGGAGTCTTCATCTGATGAAAATTTCTAGATGACAACCATTGTAACTAGAAGTATTTCCCTCCAAGTAGTTAGCAACGACCGAGTTTGTAATCATAGTTAGACCAATTGTGTGATCTTTTGTGCTATTGATTGATGTGAAATGGATTGTGTTTGTCTCATGAGCATTATGGGTAGTGAATCTCTCTTAGACCCCATTCTATTCTGTTTTCTCACCCCTTCTAACCCATCAGATGCCTCCGAGACATGACAATGGATTTGCCTTCCCACTGGAGCTCACTCAGTTGATCCAGCAGCAGAATTCCTTGATGCAGATATTAGTTCAAAACCAGAACCAAGGCAACAACAACAACAACAACCCACCACCACCCCCTATTGATCACCTAGCCGTTTCCTAAGGTTGAATCCGCCGGTGTTCTCTAGTAGCACCGAGCCGATTGTTGCAGATGATTGGCTCCGCAAGATTGGAAGAGTGCTGACCACTGCAGGATGCACAGATGCGGAAAGAGTATGTTTTGCTGCACATCAGCTTGATGGACCCGCAACATCTTGGTGGGAGAATTTCACAACCACTTACCCCACTAAAACTATTGCATGGGATCAGTTTCAGCAGGCTTTCCGCACTGCCCATGTTTTAGCAGGAGCTATGAGCATGAAGAAGCGTGAGTTTCGCAACTTGCGCCAAGGAGGACGTACAGTGGGCCAGTATGTGGATGAGTTTAGCAAGTTAGCACGCTATGCCCCATATGACGTAGCTACAGATGCCGCTAAGCAGGAGAAGTTTTTGGAAGGACTAAATGATGACCTGAGCATGCAGTTGATGGTGGAAACATTCAACAACTACCAGGAGTTGGTAGATAGGGCTCTTATGATTAAAGGAAAGCAACAACATATTGATAATCGCAAGAGGAAGTATGGACAGGGGAGATACACTTCAGGAGCTCAGCAGAAGCCCCGCTATTCCACGTACTCAGGAGGACATATTAATAACCATGGAGGACACACACACAATGGAGCAAGTTTGCACAACCACAGTGGCCCCAAGAATGGCAATGGGAATGGAGGAAACAGCAGCCAGAACCGTTCCAACCCGTCAACACCCGCCAAGAGGGATCTGAGCCACATTACCTGTTTCAAGTGCCAGAAGACTGGACATTACGCCACTGAATGTCCTGAAGTGAAGAATGGAAATGGCATTGGAGGTTCTACCAAGAAGACCAACCCCTTCACTAGAGGACAGGTGAACCACGTCAGCGTGGAGGAGATTGAGGATCAACCCGATGCAGTTGTCGATAAGTTTTTGATTAGTGCATTTATCACACTTGTTCTTTTTGATACTGGTGCATCGCATTCATATATATCAAGGGGATTTGTGGACAAGTTTAAGTTGCCAACCCTAGCCCTTAGGACACCCATGTTAGTAAGCTCGTCAAGAGCAGAGTATATGGCCAGCTGATGGTGTGATCGGTTACCCTTAACCATTGGTAGCCATGTGTTTCCCTCTGATCTAATAATTTTTGAGTCACAAGGATTGTATATTATACTAGGCATGGATTGGTTATCGAAGTATGGAGGAAACATTGATTGTGCTAGTAATTTGATACTTCTCACCACCCCAGAAGGAAAGAGGATCAAGTATGTATCCCGGCATGTGCCGAAGAGGACTCAAGTGAATTCCTTATCAGGAGTTGTACAAGAAGTACCAGTGGTGAAGGATTACCCCGACGTATTTCCAGAGGAGTTACTAGGCATGCCACCGGATCGAGACATTGAGTTTTTGATTGAGCTATAGCGAGGCACCAGACCAATATCAAAGAGACCGTATCAGATGCCCGCGCAAGATCTAGAGGAAATTAAGAAACAGATAAAGAAGTTATTGGAGAAAGGTTACATTCGACCAAGTTCGTCACCTTGGGGAGCCCCAGTGCTTCTAGTGGAGAAGAAGGATGGATCTTTAAGGATGGTTGTTGATTATCGTGTTCTGAATGAGGTGACGATCAAGAACAAATACCCTCTGCCAATGATCAATGATTTGATTGACCAGTTGCAAGGAGCTAAAGTTTTCTCTAAGATTGATCTTCGATCAGGTTATCACAAGTTGAAGATCCGAGAGCAGGATATACCAAAGACAACTTTTACCACAAGTTACGTGCTATTTGACTATACCGTTATGTCTTTTGGTTTGACTAACGCGCCTGCCTATTTCATGAACATGATGAACAAAGTGTTTATGGAGTTTTTGGATAAGTTCGTCGTGGTGTTCATTGATGATATATTGGTCTACTCGAAGAACGAAGAGGAGCATAAGGAGCATTTGCGTTTGGTTCTTGAGAAGCTCAGGGAACATCAGTTGTATGCCAAGTTCAACATATGTGAGTTTTGGCTAAAAGAAGTTGGATTTCTCGGACATGTTATATCCGGAGAAGGAATAGAAGTAGACCCTACCAAGGTTGCTTCTGTTACTAAATGGGCGGCACCGACATCAGTTGGAGAGATCGGAAGTTTTCTTGGACTCGCAGGTTATTATCGGAGGTTCATTGAGAATTTCTCCAGGATTGCAAAGCCCTTGACTGAGTTATTGAAGAAGGACACTAAGTTTAAATGGGCTGAGGATTGTGAAGCCAGTTTTCAGGAGTTGAAGAAACGTTTGGTTACAGCCCCAGTGCTGATTCTCCCAGACCAACGTAAGGATTATCAAGTATATTGCGACGCTTCACGTCGAGAACTTGGAGCTGTACTTATGCAGGAAGGGTGAGTTGTTTCCTATGCCTCACGACGACTTAAACCTCATGAGCTGAATTATGCTATGCATGATTTGGAGTTAGCAATCGTAGTGCATGCGCTAAAGACATGGAGACACTTTCTCATCAGAAACCATTGTGAGGTATACATGGATCATAAGAGTTTGAAATACATCTTCACGCAGAAGGAATTGAACCTCAGGCAAAGGAGATGGTTGGAGCTCATTAAGGATTATGATATGAAATTGCACTATCACCCAGGAAAGGCCAATGTAGTAGCAAATGTGTTGAGCCGCAAGAGTTATGTTAACTCGCTCATAACCGGAGGATTACCTAAGGAGTTAGCAGATGATCTTCGAGAGCTATGTTTGGAGATAGTTCCGAGAGGTTATGTTGCAACATTGGAAATTAAGTCCACTCTTTTGGGTAAGATCAGGGAAGCCAGAAGACTGACAAGGAGATTGCCGAGATAAAGGAAAGGATGAGTAAAGGAAAGGCTAAAGGATTTCTTGAGGATGAGCACGACACTTTATGGTTTGAGGATCGCTTATATGTGCCTAATGACCCCGAGATCTGGAAGTTGATTCTGCAGGAGGCCCATGATTCACCGTATTCAATTCACCCAGGAAACACTAAGATGTACCTAGATTTGAAGGAAAGTTTCTGGTGGACAGGAATGAAGAAGGATATTGCCAAGTATGTAGCAGTATGTGGTGTATGTCAGAGAGTCAAGGCAGAGCATCAGAAGCTAGCTAGATTGCTACAACCATTCTCGATACTCGAATGGAAGTGGGATAAACTCGGCATGGATTTTATTACTGGATTACCCAGGACTCGTTCAGGCTATGACTCTATCTGGGTTGTAGTCAATCGTTTGACGAAAGTAGCTCATTTCATCCCGGTGAAGACCACTTATATGAGTGCTAAGTTGGCAAAGATATACATGACCAGGATCATATGTCTGCATGGAGTTCCGAGGAGCATTGTATCAGATAGAGGAACCCAGTTTACCTCAAAGTTTTGGAATCAGTTGCATGAGACTTTGGGTACCAGGCTAGAGTTCAGTACAACCTTTCATCCACAGACAGATGGATAGACTGAGAGAGTTAATCAGATCCTGGAGGACATGTTGAGAGCTTGTGTGCTAGATTACAGATCTAGTTGGGATGACAATTTGCCATATGCGGAGTTCTCTTACAACAACAGTTATCAAGCCAGTTTGAAGATGGCCCCTTTCGAAGCCTTATACGGAAGGAGGTGCAGGACACCGTTATCATGGGATGAAGTTGGAGATTGACAGTTGTTAAGACCATATTTAATCAAAGGCTCTGAAGAGAAGGTTAAGTTGATTCACGATAGACTCAAGGTAGCCCAGTCTAGGCAAAAGAGTTATGCGGATACTAAACGCAAGGAGATAGTTTACAAAGTCGGAGACAGAGCATATCTTTATGTGTCCCTGCTTCGAGGAGTTAAGCATTTTGGAGTCAAGGGAAAGCTAGCACCACGTTTTGTGGGACCATACAGAGTTTTGGAACGCATGGGAGAAGTTAGATACAAGCTAGAATTGTCGAAAGGATTGTCAGGAGTTCATGATGTGTTTCATGTTTCCCAGTTGAAGAAGTGCCATGTTGAGATGGCCGATATTCCTTTGAGAGATACAGTGCCACTGGAAGAAATTCAGTTAGACAGTGATTTGACTTATGAAGAGAAGCCAGTCAAGATTCTCGACTTTTCCAGTCGAGTACCTCGCAACAAGCTTATCTAATTTTGCAAAGTTCAGTGGAGTCACCATACCGAGGAGGAAGCCACCTGGGAGCGAGAAGAAGATCTCCGTAGAGACTACCCAAAACTTTTTGCTGACCAACCTGAATCTCGAGGGCGAGATTCATCTTAAGGGGTGTAGGATTGTAACATCCCAAATTTTCAATTTGGATGTTATACATAGACCATCATATGCATATCATATTTATTTCTGCATTTTATTGAGATCCTAGAAATCTTAAGCAACTTAAGGACCCAAGGAGAGAGTTGGAGGTTTCACAAAAATCATATTTGAATTTATTTTCAAATTTGAAGAAAGGATCAATTTGATTTTATTATTTTTTCTCTCCAAATATTTCCTATATCAAAAATAAAAGAGAGAAGATAATATGACTTATTCAAATTAAGAGAAATGTTAGATAAATAATTTTAAAATCAAATTATGATTTATTTGGTATTTCATTTGCTATTTTATTTGAATTAGAAAAATATGCATTTTTGAAAATTGCATTTTTAGGCCAGAAAAATGTTCACCTTGTTCTAAATATTTTATTTGGACGGCGAAAATTGTTTTTGGAATTTTAGAATATATTTTATAGTTATTAGGATTTTATTTCTTTCAGGCGGAATTATTTAAAAAAAACTCCCCCCCCCCGACTGGGCCGCGGCCCAGCCGAGCAGGCTGCGGCCCAGCCCCGCGCCGCCTTCCTCCCACGCACTGCCGTGCCCGGCACGGACGCTGAGGCGAGGCCGAGCCGGACTCCGCCCCGGGCCGGCCCCTTCCCTAAGCCGCTCCCCCGAGCTCCCCTATAAAGCCCGCCGCCTCGCCGCCTCTCCTCCACACCGCCGCCGCACCCCGCCGGCCCGCAGCAGCAACAATGCCCGCAACCGTCGTCGCCGCCACCGCATGCCCGCCCCACCGTCGCCTAGTCCTGCCGCCTCACCGCCGATGTCGTCGTCCGATTCCGCCGTCGCCGCCGGTTTTCTCGTTAACCGGTAAAACCGTCTCCGGTTTTTAGATTGGTTCGGTTGTTTTTTTCCAGTTTCGCTATTTAGCGGACGTTCACCCAAACGTCTCTGTTCGCGAACGTGTTCGTTCGTTTGTCTCTGTTAGCGAACGTTCATTCATTAGTCTTTTTCTTTTTATTTTATTTTCTGCTAGGGACCTATCTGTGAATAGTTTTATCATGATTTAGCCCCTGATCTTTAAACTATCAAAACTTTTTGCTCGTTTATCCAAATTATATGAAACCAGGGCCTAAATCTTTGCATCGTTCTGTTCTTTCCAGTTAACCAAGTTGAACATGATTTTGGAACTGTAAAATTTGAGTTTAGTCCCGATTAGTAAATGATCTTGTTTCATTCGTATTTTGAGTTTCGTTGCTCCGTTTGAGTTGAATATTTTTGCAAATCATAGCTAATCACTTGTATCTACTACTAAGATCTAATTCAAATGTTAATATTGCTGTTAGGTTTTGACTCTTGTTAGCTTAAGCCGTTTGCTTGTTTCGTGTTCGATTTGGATCTTTTCTCAGTTTTTCTCGTGTTCTGTTTGAGTGATTGCTTATGTATGCTATTGTTTGTCTACGCTAGATTATCCGGAGTGCGAGGCTTGTTACTACGAATCTCTAGAGTTTGCAGATCATCAACAAGGCAAGTCACACTTTGATCATACTTCTTTATACCCAGTTTTTGCTATGCATTAGTTTTGCCCTCAAATATTTGCATTAGTAGGTTTGGGAACATGTGGTTTTGGTTGTAGTGCTTGAGGTAGGAACCTAATACCTTTCGATCACCCCGGGAATATACATTATGCTGACTTATTACTTAGCCATGCTCGTAGACGGGGACTGGATTGTGATTCACACATGAAAGTTTGAGAGTTATTTAATCATGGATAACATTAAGGTGGCAACTTTAATAAACATCTGGGTGGATTGGTTGAGGCACCTAGGGAACCCAGTGTTGCCTGTTTTTGGAAATCACGGAGTACCCGTGTGATTATCCTATGGAATGCCATCCAGGCTCAAAGGGATCATAAGACTATTCATGCTAGAAACTTCCATGTGCAGCCACAAGCCATTATGGGCTCTAGCATAGTTGAGTAAGTTGCGTGAGCTCTTGAAGAGGTAGACTAGCAGATGTAGGGGATGTAGGTGGTACTGTCTACCCGGAGTAGAGAGTTAATGCTTCAGAAAGGCTATGTCTCGATCATCCAATCATGGATGCGGCCGAGTCTTGTGGGGAAAAGTGCGCAAACCTCTGCAGAGTGTATAAACTAATCATGGTTAGTCGTGTCCCCGGTTATAGACATGTTGAGTATCTAGTACTTGAAACTATTGATTTTATCTCATCATGTTACTTAAATTAATTTGAATTGGGTTAATGATGATACTTTTAATTGAGATTTGAGTTGGGGTTACCTTCTCAAATGATGGGAAACATGGGAGTAGTTAAATAAATTTATTCCGTTGTTGTATGAAAAAACTAGCTTTATGCAAAATCATAAACTTACAGCCTCCACCAGCCAAATATTGCATGTAGATATAATTCTTGCATTTCATTCCTTTACTGTGTAACTCTGCTGGCATACTCCATGTGCTGACCCATTTCGGGCTGCAACGTCTCATGTTACAGACTACTCAGATGACGAATAAGGTGCGATAGGTTGTTGTTTTGCACTCAGCTATGCCGTTGGAGTTGATGGACTCATTTACCTTCGAAGCTTCCGCAGTTATCAAGTTTAGATGGCCTTCAGCCATGATATTTTTGTGTAATCATACTCTTTATGAGGACTCGACGTAATAAGTGTGTGATTGAAACTTTGTTATAATTCCTCGAGTACTTTTCATGTCAGCATTACCGATCCAGGGATGACACTGATGCATAGAGACTTGACCGTTTGAGGTCTGGTCGCTACACCTGTCGAGCCAACATCCAAACAAGATGATTGGGAAGAGGGGCAAGTTAAACCAGATGATCCAATCGGGGACGAAGGCTCGGGAGATAGGAACTACCTACGGACCTCCAAAGAGGATGAGAGCCTGGGCGGCGAGGATTTCATCATACAAGAGGACCACCTTGAACAAGAGCGCTTGAAGCGCCGGCTAATCGCCACAGCAAGAAGCCTGAAAAAGAAGCGACAGCAATTGCATGCCGATCAGGACTTACTCAATGACAGATGGACTAATGTCCTGGCAGTCGAGGAATACAACCTCGAGCGCCCAACTAAAAGTTACCCAAAGCACAGGTTGCTCTCCCAATTTGACGAGGAGGTCCCGGAGCCTATTCCGACAGCACGTAACGCAGCTGACGGACCTGACCAGCCACCTCGTGGTCGAGACAGAGCGATAACTCAGGCCAAACACTGACCTGTGCCACCTCGCCCTAGAGGCAGAGGAACAATGGCCGCAAGACACACGCAGGACCTGCGATAGGACCTAGACAACAGAGCCGGTCATACTAGATCAATTTATGGATTGTGAGGGTGTCCACCAGCGCAAGAAGACGACCATCAAGCATGGCGCGATAAACACAACCTCACATGGGCCGAAAACCGCATACGGACTCCATCTGAATTATGTCGTGATGTCGCCTAGTACAGAGGAGCCGCACACCTTCTATGCTTCACTGATGAAGTAATGGAGCACCAGTTCTTGGAGGGGTTTAAACCCGTAAACATTGAATCATACGACGGCACCAAAGATCCCGCAGTATGGATTGAAGACTTTCTTCTCCATATCCACATGGCCCGCGGTGATGACCTCCATGCCATCAAGTACCTCCCACTAAAACTCAAGGGACCAACATGGCATTGGCTGGACAACCTCCCAAAAAACTCTATTGGAAGATGGGAAGACCTGGAGGACGCCTTAGAGACAACTTCCAAGGTACCTATGTTCAGCCCTCGAATGCCGATGACCTTAGTCACATAATCCAGCAACCCGGTGAGTCAGCCCGGAAGCTCTGGACCAGGTTCTTAATTAAAAAGAACCAAATTGTGGATTGTCCAGACGCCGAAGCCCTCGCGGCCTTCAAACACGACGTCCGAGATGAGTGGCTTGCCTAACACCTCGACCAAGAGAAACCAAAGTCCATGGCAGCCCTTACCGCACTTATGACCCGCTTTTGCGCGGGAGAAGATAACTAGCTCGCTCGTAGAAGCAATAGCACCAGCGACCCTGGCACCTCTGAAGTCAAAGACGGCAATGGCAAACCACGACGTGACAAGAACAAGCGTTGAAACAATACAGAAGACACAACGGCAAATGTTGGATTCAATGGCTCAAAATCCAGACAACAGAAGAAGTCATTCAAAGGAAACAAAGATGGTCCATCTAGTTTGGACAGGATACTGATCGGCCTTGCCAGATTCATGGCACCCCTGATAAACGTGCCAATCACAACAACAGAAACTGTTGGGTTTTTAAATTGGCCGGCAAGCACAACGCCAAACACAAGTGGAAAAGGCCGCCCAGCAAGGACGACGATGAAGAGCCTCGCCCACCGAACATAGGGGGCAGAAGCAATTTCCCCCCGAGGTCAAAACGGTGAATATGATCTATGTCACACACATCCTAAGCGGGAGCGCAAGCCCACATTAAGGGACGTCTATGTCGTAGAGCCGGTCGCCCCAAATTTCAACCCATGGTCGGCTTGCCCAATCACATTCGATCGAAAGGACCACCCGGCCAGTATCCGTCATGGAGGATCAGCAACTTTGGTCCTCGATCCAATCATTGATGGATTCCATCTCACGCGAGTCCTCATGGACGGTGGCAGCAGCCTTAACCTGCTCTATCAGGACACCGTCCGCAAAATGGGTATCGATCCGTCAAGAATCAAGCCCACAAAAACCAGCTTTAAAGCAGTAATATCCAGCATAGAGGCCCGCTGCTTGGGCTCCATAATGTTGGAAGTTGTATTTGGCTCGCCCGATAACTTCCGCAGTGAAGACTTGATCTTCGATATCGTACCCTTCCGAAGTGGGTATCACGCACTGCTCGGACAGACCGCTTTTGCTCGATATGCGGCGCCGCACTATACTTACTTAAAGCTCAAAATTCCCGGTCCATGCGACGTTATAACAGTAAATGGAAACACGGAACACTCCCTCCACATAGAGGAGCACACCACAGCTCTTGCAGCCGAGGTACAGAGAGGCCACTTTAAGCCGCACACCTCGTTAGTCACCCAACTGCCGGACCCTTTTAAAAGAGTCTGGACAGCTCCGCAAGCTAGGGGTTCGGTACATCCAGAGCTAGACTAGTAGCTCTGCCTTTGCCGATCGCCGGGCACACCAGCGGAATTTATACCGTGCATCCATCATTATGCACTCAAAATACATTGGGCATCGGCGGAGGCGCAATATGGGAAGGTCTATAGTACGGCTCGACCCTATATGGCCTTCCACCTTTTTTTATCTTTTTACCACAGGTGCGTTTGAGCCCATGTATCCTACGGACTTACAAGGACTCTCTCCGAGCCCGGTTCCGTAAGGCAAACAGAAGACCGTTTCCTTCAAGGAACCCCTATCTACAGGACGAAAGCGGCGCAGACGTGCGGCAGGACATCCATTTAATCTTCGGACCAAACCTTATTTACAAGGACCTGTATTGAGCTTTTCTCCTTGTTATTAGACCCCGAGCATGTAAAATTATTTCGCTGCCTATGGTACCTCCCTGTACGATCACATTTCGATGTATTAATAAGATTCTAGTAGCATTTTTTTGATATCTACTTTATTTATACGTCGCACATACCTCGACATGCATTGCCACTAAAAAAAGCCCGAACAACTTTGTAGCACACTTCGGCGTCCCGATCTCGGCATTGTATGCATCGGCTCCAATCATGTCTTTGGTCAATAGTTGGGTTGCCCGACTCCTGTGTTTGCTACCTTACATTCCGTTTGTTCGGCTAGGGTAGTGAAGGGAGAACTACTGTGATTGTGTTTCTGGTTCATCCAGGCAAGTACCTCAGTAGAGAAAGCCAAAAACTGACTGTCAAGATGCCGCAAGAGCTGGTCAGCCGTTCGGTGACTTACTAAATCTTTAACGATTTTTCCATTTTAAAAACGAAGGACTATTTTTTAGTCTCACACGTAAGGCATCCGCATTCGGATAGTCAAATATGTACCAGGGGCTATTTTATAGCCCCATCGTCAAACTCCTATGGCTATGTGAGAGCGGTAAAGCCGTAGTCTGATTGCCTGGTTCGACGCACTAACACCTCCGTCACGGACCAAGACGTTGGGTCAAGAGTGTTAGCCTTTCCGAACACCCCCGTAGTATCTATGTGGGGGTCGAAGCCGACGACTGGAAAACTCTCAGGCATTAAAAAATATGGCCACACAGGAGGAAACAATTTTAGATAATGGTGAAAATATATTACAAAGCCTTAATGTTATAGTACACACGATTGGGTTGTTCGATTACATTCATTCGAACATGATATCCTTTGACCATTGACCCTCTATCAAACGAGCACCCTCCAGGACATCGCTCAAATAATGCTCCGGTGTGCAGTGGTCCTTGCCTTCAGGAGGACCCTCCACCGCGACAACGGCGGCCTTCATCTTGGCCCAGTGTACTTTGACACGGGAGAAAGCCCTCTGTGCACCTTCTATGCACACCGACCGTTTGATGGCCTCAATGTGGGGCATGACATCAACGAGTCATTGCACTAGGCCAAAATAAGAGCTTGGAACGGATTCAGCCGGCCACAGCTAGAGTGTAACCTCCTTCATGGCTACTCCGGACATCTTGTGCAGCTCAGCCCATTGTGCCATCTGGTCGTTCAGCAGCGTCGAACGCTCATGAGTCGCATATTGCGACCAGAATAGCTTCTCCGTCGTATGCCCCTCCTGGGCTTGGTAGAATTGCGCCGCATCAGCTGCGCTCTTTGTTAGATCTGCAAAGGAGTCTGGAGAACACCATAGTCGATTAAGTAAGGCATACCTATGATTGCCTAACTTAGACTGTAAAAGAAAGGGCTTACCAGCCGCTATCTGTCCGACCTGTCAGAGCTCCTCGCGAGCTGCATGGGATTCGGACCTCGCCTCTTGGGCGTCCTGAAGGGCCTTGGTGAGTTCGGCCGCCTTCGCTTTATTGTCCTCCTCGAGGAGCTCGCACTTGCGAGTCGCGTCCTTGAGCTCTTGCTCAACCTTGGATACGCGCTCCTCGAACTGGCTCTGTGTGGCCTGTTTCTCCTTCAAATTGACAGCCGCTTTCTCAGCAGCCGCATTGCTCACCCTTGCCAGCTCCTTTGCATGGGCAAGGTCACTTTGGAGGGACTCGGCCTCAACAGCGCCATCTGCCATTATGCATATAATGGCACGTGAGCCTCACTATATCATTTGCTTAACTAATTTGGTGGAATGTGGAGCACTTGAAACAAACCTTGCACTTTGTCGAGTCGCTTGTTAATCCGGATGTTGTCCCCATCAACCAGCTGCAGCTTCTACTTGAGTTCGGAAACTTCGGCAGCCTGAGCGGTCGCCGCTAACAGTGAAGCCTAATGATTATCAAAAGGGCTAAATATGTTATTCACTGCGGTTACATATAGACCCTCTGTTTGCCCTCCTTCGTTGGCCAAATAGAGTATCAAGCACTGCTATCTATATATAGACGGATTTGTTATGAAAAGCGGCTAAAAGACATTACATTGCATACCTCGAAGTCTATTAGTAGGCTCGTGAAGGCTTCATCCAGTCCGCTCTTAGCAGACTGAACTTTTTCAACTACCGTACCCATTAAGGTACGGTGCTCCTCCAAGACGGATGTACCTTGCAGTGCATCCATCAGTTTGTTCGACGCCTCTTATTGGTAGAGGACGCCATCCCCCCTCCCGCAGAGGGGGTGAGGGAGTCCTGGACTAGGGGGTGTCCGGATAGCCGAACTATCATCATCGGCCGGACTCCAAGACTATGAAGATACAAGATTGAAGACTTCGTCCCGTGTCCGGATGGGACTTTCCTTGGTGTGGAAGGCAAGCTTGGCTATACGGATATGTAGATCTCCTACCATTGTAACCGAGTCTGTGTAACCCTAGCCCTCTCCGGTGTCTATTTAAACCGGATGGTTTTAGTCCGTAGGACACAACAACAATAACAACAATCATACCATAGGCTAGCTTCTAGGGTTTAGCCTCCTTGATCTCGTGGTAGATCTACTCTTGTAATACCCACATCATCAATATCAATCAAGCAGGACGTAGGGTTTTACCTCCATCAAGAGGGCCCTAACCTGGGTAAAACACCGTGTCCCTTGTCTCCTGTTACCATCCGCCTAGACGCACAGTTCGGGACCCCCTACCCGAGATCTGCCGGTTTTGACACCGACATTGGTGCTTTCATTGAGAGTTCCTCTGTGTCGTCACCGATAGGCTCGATGGCTCCTTTGATCATTAACAATGACACGGTCCAGGGTGAGACTTTTCTCCCCGGACAGATCTTTGTATTCGGCGACTTTGCACTGCGGGCCAATTCGTTTGGCCATCTGGAGCAGATCGAAAGCTACGCCCCTGGCCGTCAGGTCAGATTTGGAAGTCTTAACTTCACGGCTGACATCCGCGGAGACTTGATCTTCAATGGATTCGAGCCACAGCCGAGCGCGCCGCACTGTCATGATGGGCATGATTTAGCTCTGTTGCCGGACAGTGCCCTGGAGGCCACACACGAGTCCGCTCCGACCCTTGATTTGGAGCCGGCTGTGCAGATCGAGGACGGGTGGTTAGACACCGCCTTCGGGGCTGCAACCTCTACGGCGATAGAGTCGAATACTGACCTTGTCCCCTGTGAAGCTTGTGACTCCGAGGTGCCGGACTCCTTGCCGGACTCCGAACCTCCCACGCCCCTTCAATCAAATCCGATGGGGCATAGACCCCTCAAGGATTAAACCCACAAAGACGACCTTCAAAGGCGTCATACCAGGTGTAGATGCCAATTATACGGGCTCAGTTACACTGGAAGTGGTCTTCGGATCCCCGGATAACTTCCGAAGCGAGGAGTTAATCTTCGACATAGTTCCGTTCTGCAGCGGCTATCATGCTCTGCTCGGACGGACCGCGTTTGCAAAGTTCAACGTGGTGCCGCACTACGCATACCTCAAGCTCAAGATGCCAGGCCCTCGAGGAGTCATCACGGTCAACGGAAACACCGAACGCTCCCTCCGAACAGAGGAACATACAGCGGCTCTCGCGGCAGAAGTACAATGCAGCCTCTTAAGGCAATTCTCGAGTCCGGCCGTTAAGCGACCGGACACGGCTAAATGCGCCTGGAGTAACCTACAACAAGACCACCTGGCACGTTCCGAGCACGCGTAGCAATGCGGCCCCAACCCCAGCCCTCGCAAGATCGCAAGACTGATCCTCCGCGTACATCATTACGCTCTGGAGATACCATGGGCATAGGGGAAGGGGCACGACTACGACAGGCCCAGAATGCGGCTGAACCACATCAGGGGCTCCCAAGTGTGTCATTCCTTTTTTTTCTCTTTTTCTTTCTTACCCACAGGACTCCGTTCACCAGAGGCCCTGTCCGGCAGTAGACCGGCCGAACTCACGATGCAACAGCCAGGGAAGGTGAAAGGCTACGACGAATATCCAGGTGGTCTCAATTACGAGCACTAAATCTAGTTTATACACCATTCCGCAGCCTACCCTTGGAGGGGGACATGTTTAATAGTCCCATCCCTTGCTTATCGCACTATTTGTATCATTCTGCATTCATGGCAGTATTTCTTGAATAAACAATGCAGCACCTTTTTGCTTCTAATCGCATTCCTTTCTTATACATATGTTCATTTATGACATGTCGCATCGGTACACTTTGGTACGGCTAAATACACCAGGGGCTTAAGTTCCCCACATTATGGTGTGATAAGTCCGAACACTTTGACAAGTGCGGCACCCCGAACTTATAGCATTATATGCATCGGCTCTGAATCATGTCTTGGGTCAATAGTTGAGTTTGTCCGGCTCCCATGTTTTGGTACCTTACGTTCCGTTCTATCGGCTAAGGTAGCACTGGGAGAACCACTGCGGTTGCGCCCCGATTGAGCTGGGCGAGCGCCTCAGTGGAGAAAGCTAAGACTGACCGTCATGATGAGGCGAGAGCCGGTCACTGTTCGAGAGGTTTTTTCGAGTCCCTAAAGACTTATGCCGCTTAGAGCGAGGAACCGGCGTTGTCCGGCCAAGGCGTGGATAGCGCCCCGAATTTGGCCTTCCGAACACTAGGGGCTTCGCCAAAATTTAAAATAATAGAATTCTATGGCTAAGTGAGAGTGTTCAAGCATTATAAGTCCGGTTGCCTAGTTCGTTGAGTTGAGCGCCTCCCTAGATGGACCCAAAAATGGGAACAAGAGTGCTCAAATTTATCCCGAACACCCCAGCACTCGTGGCATGGGGGCTGAAGCCGATGACTTGCCATCTCTCAGATTTGATAAACGGCCGCACAGAAGGTAATATTTTAAATTAACAAGCATTGCTTAGCGCATATGAACAAAGTTTTCAGCGCACAGGATAACAAAATGCGAGTCTAATCAAATATTACATCATTGGAGCACTCACCCGCAATAATGCGGGCACCCTTCAGGACACCCTTATAATACATTTCGGGCATACGATACTCCTTGCCCGGCGGTGGCGCGTCCGTCACAAGCTTCTCATCATCCATCTTGCCCCAGTGCACCTTAGCACGGGCAAGGGCCCGACGGGCGCATTCAATACAGGCGGATCGCTTGATGACCTCAACCCATGGACACGCATCCACGAGCCGCCGCACCAGGCCGAAGTAGCTCCCAGGCATGGCCTCATTGGGCCACAGCCGAACTATGAGGCCCTTCATGGCCTGTTCGGCCACCTTGTGGAGCTCGACCAGCTGCTTCAGCTGGTCGCTAAGGGGCATCGAATGTCCGGCCTCAGCATACTGAGACCAGAAGTGTCACGCCCAATATGCGACCCTATCCAAAAGGAACTCGAAGGTCCCACCAAGGATAGACCCGCATATTGGAACACTTTTGCAAGGTGGATATCATTACATCAACATTACATAATAGATGGGGATACATACAAGAGGCATACAATGCCACACGAATACAACATCATCATACACAAGATCAACATCCGACTACGGATGAAACATAAATAGAAACTCAAACGACATCCACCCTGCTAGCCCAGGCTACCGACCTGGAACCTATCCCCTGATCGAAGAAGCAGAAAAGGAACTCAACGCAAGCAAGCATCGCTCTCGCGTCATGATCATCGCAAAACCTGTACCTGCAACTTTTGTTGTAGTAATCTGTGAGCCACGAGGACTCAGCAATCCCATTACCATGGGTATCAAGACTAGCAAAGCTTAATGGGAAAGGAAGGGGTATAATGGTGAGGTTGCAGCAGCGACTAAGCAAGTATGGTGGCTAACATACGCAAATAAGAGCGAGAAGAGAAACAAGCGGAACGGTCGTCAACTAGTAATGATCAAGAGGTGATCCTGAACACCTACTTACGTCAAACATAACCCAAAAACCGTGTTCACTTCCCGGACTCCTCCGAGAATAGACCATCACGGCTACACACGCGGTTGATGCGTTTTAATTCAGATCTGGTGTCAAGTTATCTACAACCGGAAATTTACAAATTCCCATCTGCCAACAACCGCAGGCACGGCTTTCGAAAGATTATACCCTGCAGGGGTGTCCCAACTTAGCCCATGATAAGCTTTCGAGATCAACGAAGGATAAACCTTCTCCCAGGAAGACCCGATCAGACTCGGAATCCCGGTTTACAAGACATTTCGACAATGGTAAAACAAGACTAGCATAGCCGCCCGATGCGCCGACAATCCCGATAGGAGCTGCACATATCTCGTTCTCAGGGCAACACCGGATAGGTCAGCCTACGAGTAAAACCAACCCTTGAGTTGCCCCGAGGTGGCCCTGCAGTCTGCCCGGTTCGGACCAACACTTAGACAAGCACTGGCCCGAGGGGGGGGGGGGGCTAAAATAAAGATGACCCTCGGGTTGGCCGACCCAAGGGAAAGGGATAGGTGGTGGTGAGGCAAATGGTAAAACCAAGGTTGGGCCTTGCTGGAGGAGTTTTATTCAAAGCGAACTGTCAAGGGGGTCCCATAAATCACCCGACCGCGTAAGGAACGCAAAATCCGGGAACATAACACCGGTATGACGGAAACTAGGGCGGCAAGAGTGGAACAAAACACCAGGCAAAAGGCCGAGTCTTCCACCCTTGACCAAGTATATAGATGCATTAATAATATAAGAGATATTGTGATATCCCAATCAAAATCCTGTCCACCATGGAGAAATCTTCAACTTCACCTGCAACTAGCAACGCTATAAGAGGGGCTGAGCAAAAGCGGTAACATAGCCAAACAACGGTTTGCATAGGAAAGGTGTCAAAGGTTAGAGGTTCATGGCAATTTGGGCTGGCTTGATAAACAGGTGATAGGTAGCGCAACATAGCGATAGAACGGAACAACTAGCATAGCAATGATAGTAGTGAGATCCAGGGTAGCGGTCATCTTGCCTGAAATCCCGCAAGGAAGAAGAACGAGTCCATGAAGAAGACGAACGAATGAAGCCGAACCAACCATAGACGAACGAGTCCTCACGATCGCAACGCAACAGGAACTATCGAGAAGAAGCACACAACATAGTAAACACACCACACATGAACAAGACATGATGCACAACCAAGCATGATGCATGACAAAGCTACATGCAGCCACTCATGGCAAGGGATGATGCAAAGAAGAGCAACACATCAAAGCAAGTTTAAATGAGGCCGGGAACAACATATAACAATTCCGGTAAGTCCTCATATGCATATTTCGAAATTGGTCCAGATCTGAATAAACCTTATGTTCAAGTTGTTAAACAGCAAGTTAGGATGCACCAAGATGATCTATTCGAGATTCTAGTCAAGTTTCACATAAAGTTCATTTAATTCGGAGCTACGGCCTAGAAGATATGAGCAAACCAAGTTAAACATGGCATTGATGCAAAATGCATACAAACATCAACCAAACACGTCAAAATATGGATGCAACATGATAATATGAAGCTACATGCAAAAACAAGCAAGTTTCATATAGAGCACACTCAAAACGGAGCAACGGTTCAACACACACACACTATACAAGTCATAGCAACAATCTGTCCAAAACAACAACTAGGCATACTGAAAGCATAAAAACCACAAGCTACAGGACCTCAACATAATAACAAAAGGCATGGTCATGAAGCACATGTAAAGCATAACAAAACATGAACACTGAGCTAACTCCAGAAATCACAATAACATGCTCAAACACACATGGTAAGATTGCAAATAATAACAGTTTCAGCCATATCAGGAAATAACATCAGGTTGCAATGCTTAGAGCTATCAAGCAACATGTTACAGGAACTTATCATGGCAAAGAAAGGCACGGAATGAATCTACTAATTGCATAGATCAAAAGTCCCTTACTGACCAAGAGCCAAAAAGGATAAGAAGATATGATGGCACCCATGTAAACATGGCAAGTTATATTACAGATTCAAACATGGCAGAAACAACGATAAGTAGGCATGTTGGTGAGCTTGAACCACTCATTACAGAGAAATACATGGCATGGCAAGGCAACCAACAATAAGAATACATGTTTATGAAGCTAAGCATGGCAAGAACAAGTTCATAGGGTGCATGGATCATTAGGTAAGCACATGGCCAAAACTGAACGTAATGTTAACAGGCTGACAGCAACATTATTTAGCAACTTTGGAGCATGAAAATAGTAAGCTACAGCAAGCTATAAATGCAACCAGAGGCATGGATGGTTATAGGATAAAATGTAGAACAAAAAATATTTAGTGAACATCTCCAGATTATGCATAGAATGACTAGTAGCAACATGTTTATATAGCACCATGAAATAACAGATTCAGCCTGGCGAAACAGTAACAGCAAGTACACTACTTAACAAGCTCGATTCACTCACCACAAGTCATCGCATAACAAGATAAGTATAGCATCAGCAAGAAGACATGTTTATGAAACAAACCAAGGCAAGAACAAGTCCATAGCATGCAAGGATCGACTACAACAACCTTGGCCAAATTGAATAACATGTAAACAATCTGCCAGGAAACATTTTGAAGCAAAAGTAGAGCACTCAAATGACATGCTAGACTACTCCATAATTGGAACGAAGGGCATTAATGGATAGAGCATTACCATATGTTCAAAACACCCTTACTGAAGTATCTCAAAATATGCATGGATCTCTATGTAGCATCATGTGTACATGGCATCAAAATAACAGCAGAACAGGGACTAAAATCAGCAACATTACGATGCCTAGTTTGCATGCTTGTGCTAGTCACCACATTGATCACAAAAAAACATGGCATACACACCTGGAAAGAAGACATGGCATAGATCAAAACACATGTAGGCATCAACCTCATAGGATGCACACATCAATCATGCCAAAATTGACAAAAGAGCTCATTCTGATAACAGACAGCAGAAAACATCATGAAGCACTCTTACAACGATGATTCAGGCATCAAGATGACCTTAAATGAATATGATGCAATGGAAGTAAATGATGTACTCGTTGAGGCGAACAATTTGACATATTACACGCACAAAACGGAGTTACAGATGCAGAGATACGATGCAACGAATATGGCATGATAATGCGAACTATCAGGGACTTAGAGAAATTTTTACCCCGCGAAAAAAAAACGAAGCGGATCGGGCGAGGAGGCAGAGTGGGTCGGGTCCGGGCGCAGATCGGGTCGAGGCGGACCCGGGCGGCGGCGGTGGCTCCGGCGAGGTCGGAGGAGGCCGGGGAGGCGGCCCCGGACAGGATCTGGCCGGATCCGGCCGGCGGCGAGCGGCGGCGATGGCTGGAGGCGGGGCACCGACGGAGGGCGCGGCGGCGAGGCGCGGTTGGCTCCGGCAGGGAGCTCGCCGGCGGGGCAGGGCACATCGCGGAGGAGGAGCGCTCTG
The DNA here is from genome assembly GCA_963921465.1 of Triticum timopheevii. Taxonomy (NCBI): domain Eukaryota; kingdom Viridiplantae; phylum Streptophyta; class Magnoliopsida; order Poales; family Poaceae; genus Triticum; species Triticum timopheevii. The sequence goes on along the minus strand of OY997262.1, from coordinate 381,702,328 downwards.
CGGCGGCGGCGCGGGAGGCGCTGGCGACGGGGACGAGGGCCGTCGACGGGGGCGGCGGGCGGCACCCGGCGGCGGCGATCGCCGTTGAGGCTGCGGGCGGCGCGGGGCGAGAGCCTCGGGCGCGGCGGGGGCTCGGCCAGGCTCCGGGCCGCGGGGGCCGGATGCGGGCCGCAGTGGGCCGGCGGCGCGGGGCGGCGGCGGCTGGCGGCGGGAGGCCACGTGGCGCACTGGGATTCGTCCGGCGCAGCGGCTGGACGTGTCCGGCGGCGGAGTGGACATGTCCGGCGCGTGGAGGTGGAAGAGGCTAGGGTTTGGACCGAGAATTTCGGGGAGGATCACATATATATATGTAGAGGGAGCTAGGAGACTCCAAATGAGGAGCGGTTTTCGGCCACGCGATCGTGATCGAACGACCGAGAGCATGGAGGGGAGTTTGCTGGGTTTTGGGTCAGTTTGGAGGGGGGTGTTGGGCTGCAAAGAGAAGGAGGCTTTTACGGTTACCCGGTTAACCGTTGGAGTATCAAACGACCTCCAAATGGCACGAAACTTGACAGGCGGTCTACCGGTGGTATACCAAGGCCATTTGGAAAGCTTTGGTCCATTCCGAGAAAGTTTAATACCCACTCACAACAGGAGACAAAAGGGGGACGCCAGAGGGCATAGGAGTGCCGGATTGCAAAACGGACAACGGGGAAAAAGCTCGGATGCATGAGACGAACACGTATGCAAAATGAGATGCACATGATGAAATGATAAAATGCAACACGCAAGCAAATGACATGGCAACGACGGTGAATAACTGGCAGACATTTGGCGCATCGGATCCGGGGCGTTACAACACTCCTCCACTAACAAGAGATCTCGTCCCGAGATCTTAGGACCGAGACGGAAGGGAAAATGGATGCGGTGAAACCCGAACTCAAGAGAAGAAGCAAAGAATCGAGAGCACACGAGAAGAAGAGAGGAACGACGAGAATGACGAGAATCAAAAGCTCACGGAATCAGATAGACTAAGAAACCACTCGTTCTAACCGGAGTGGTTAGAATGAGAAAAGAAACGAATAAGACTGAAAGGATTTAGGCAGCACACCGGTTGAAAATGGAAGGAATAGAACACGAGCTAGAGAGGATGGAATGATACTTGATGAAGTCTTGAGGAATGAATTAAATCATGAAGAACCACCATGAAGAACTCCGGTAACAAAAGGATGATGAGATAGAATGAAGGATGAAAGAATAAGATTAAGCTTGCGGTGATTTAGATGGAGGTTCCGACGAAATGTCCGAGGAAATTTGAACTCCGGAAAGAATAGATGAAAACACTTGGAACTAGAATTTATTCATCAAGAACAAACTCTGAAGGAAGGGATTTCTCACTTTGAGGAAATAAGAATAAGATTTATTGTATGCTTATCCTTCATCAAATTAAATTGATGACAAGCAATGAATTTTGCATACTACTTATTCTTGTCGAAAAGGATTAAAGGGAATATAGCACAAAACTTGAGAAAGTCTTCATGAACCACCGATAGGATTGAAAAGAATGAATGAATTAATATGATAAACAAGGAAAAGAATCTTGAACGAACCACCGTAAGAATCCAGAAAAGACTGACGAAAGAGAATGAATCACCGGGAAGAATTAGAGAAGCACGAAGATACTTGAGGGAATTAGATGCAAAAGAACACAGAGATCATGAGCTGATTAAAGAACACTTGAACGAGGCACCGGGATAAGTAGAGAACGATAATTGGAACGATGGCCTTCGGTGAAAAGAAATAGAAAACAACTCCTGAAATACTCCGGATGGACAAGAAAAGAATATCTGACAAACGGAATAATATGAGAGGGTAACATGAAGCTAGAACCACGAAACTTCGAGAGAACGGGCAAGATTGAGAGGAAAAACTCTTCTTCGGTCTTCAAAGATGAGAAAGACGACGAGAAACACCACCAAAATTACTGAGAAACTCCGGAAGAACAGAAAACAAAGAGGTTGAGCCAACAATGAAATGATTTGAAATTGATCTTGGAAAAGGCATCTGACTGATGAAATTCATTCTTACGTCACACTTGAAAAGAATTGAGAATAACTCTGGGGAAATTAGAAGAGTCAGGTAAGATCCTGGCAAAAGACCTGTGGGTTAGGGCCCACTGAAAAGAAAACACCGTTGGAAAGGATGTTGAACAGATAGATGATGCACCAGAACAATTGGAATATTTGAATGAGGTGACAACCTCGAATTAATTTGAACACAGACAAATCTCTTGAGATGTCTTGAACACCCCGGAAGGATAAAATGGCGAGAGGTAAACGAGCGGGGAAAACACTTGATCGAAGGAAGAGAATATGATCAACCCGAAAAAACTTGAATTGCTTTCACCGGAAAAGAGATGAAGAATGGCAAACAAAAGAGAATTCACCGGTTGAAACAATTGACGAAAGACTGAAGAGGCTCCGTACGAATGAAATTGATGGTTGAAAGAGACTCAAGCTCCGGGACGAAAAGGGTGGGAGGGCGGGAAAACAAGGGCAACTTGGAAGGGGAAACCGACGAATATCTTGAAGAGAAAATACCGGTTAAAATCATTGAGGAAAGAAGGCAAAAACTTCACATGAGTAGGATGGATACTCGATTACGGACTCCGGTTTCAAGAAGAAGAAGGGAGGGCGGGTGGGAAAGAAAACAACTGAGGATTGAACTTGGAAACAATGAAGAGGCTCGAGTCAACTTGACGAGAAATGCACCGGATGAAAAAGAGCTGAGAACCAACAAACGAAAAACTAACCACATGAACCTAAAGAAAATTTGAAGGGGAAGAGGAGTAATTCAAAACACCTACGTCAAGATTCCTTACCAGAGCGACAAAGGGGCGGAGGAGTAAAAAGAATTCCTACTCTCCGATATAACTAGACTCAGAAAATAGTTTTCTTCTAGACTCAACAACAGCCAAACTACACGATCAATCAAGGGGGGCTCCTAGGGTCGGTCGAGGCTCTGATACCAACTTGTCACGCCCAATATGCGACCCTATCCAAAAGGAACTCGAAGGTCCCACCAAGGATAGACCCGCATATTGGAACGCTTTTGCAAGGTGGATATCATTACATCAACATTACATAATAGATGGGGATACATACAAGAGGCATACAATGCCACACGAATACAACATCATCATACACAAGATCAACATCCGACTACGGATGAAACATAAACAGAAACTCAAATGACATCCACCCTGCTAGCCCAGGCTGCCGACCTAGAACCTATCCCCTGATCGAAGAAGCAGAAGAAGAACTCAACGCAAGCAAGCATCGCTCTCGCGTCATGATCATCGCAAAACCTGTACCTGCAACTGTTGTTGTAGTAATCTGTGAGCCACGAGGACTCAGCAATCCCATTACCATGGGTATCAAAACTAGCAAAGCTTAATGGGAAAGGAAGGGGTATAATGGTGAGGTTGCAGCAGCGACTAAGCAAGTATGGTGGCTAACATACACAAATAAGAGCGAGAAGAGAAACAAGTGGAACGGTCGTCAACTAGTAATGATCAAGAGGTGATCCTGAACACCTACTTACGTCAAACATAACCCAAAAACCGTGTTCACTTCCCGGACTCCGCCGAGAAGAGACCATCACGGCTACACATGCGGTTGATGCGTTTTAATTCGGATCTGGTGTCAAGTTATCTACAACCAGACATTAACAAATTCCCATCTGCCAATAACCGCAGGCACGGCTTTCGAAAGATTATACCCTGCAGGGGTGTCCCAACTTAGCCCATGATAAGCTCTCGCGATCAACGAGGGATAAACCTTCTCCCAGGAAGACCCGATCAGACTCGGAATCCCAGTTTACAAGACATTTCGACAATGGTAAAACAAGACCAGCAAAGCCGCCCGATGCACCGACAATCCCGATAGGAGCTGCACATATCTCGTTCTCAGGGCAACACCAGATAGGCCAGCCTACGAGTAAAACCAACCCTCGAGTTGCCCCGAGGTGGCCCCGCAGTCTTCCCGGTTCGGACCAACACTTAGACAAGCACTGGCCCGGGGGGGCTAAAATAAAGATGACCCTTGGGTTGGCCGACCCAAGGGAAAGGGATAGGTGGTGGTGAGGCAAATGGTAAAACCAAGGTTGGGCCTTGCTGGAGGAGTTTTATTCAAAGCGAACTGTCAAGGGGGTCCCATCAATCACCTGACCGCGTAAGGAACGCAAAATCCGGGAACATAACACCGGTATGACGGAAACTAGGGCGGCAAGAGTGGAACAAAACACCAGGCAAAAGGCCGAGTCTTCCACCATTTACCAAGTATATAAATGCATTAATAATATAAGAGATATTGTGATATCCCAATCAAAATCCTGTCCACCATGGAGAAATCTTCAACTTCACCTGCAACTAGGAACGCTATAAGAGGGGCTGAGAAAAAGCGGTAACATAGCCAAACAATGGTTTGCATAGGAAAGGTGTCAAACGTTAGAGGTTCATGGCAATTTGGGATGGCTTGATAAACAGGTGATAGGTAGCGCAACATAGCGATAGAACGGAACAACTAGCATAGCAATGATAGTAGTGAGATCCAGGGTAGCGGTCATCTTGCCTGAAATCCCGCAAGGAAGAAGAATGAGTCCATGAAGAAGACGAACGGATGAAGCCGAACCAACCGTAGACGAACGAGTCCTCACGATCGCAACGCAACAGGAACTATCGAGAAGAAGCACACAACATAGTAAACACACCACACATGAACAAGACATGATGCACAACCAAGCATGATGCATGACAAAGCTACATGAAGCTACTCATGGCAAGGGATGATGCAAAGAAGAGCAACACATCAAAGCAAGTTTAAATGAGGTCGGGAACAACATATAACAATTCCGGTAAGTCCTCATATGCATATTTCGAAATTGGTCCAGATCTGAATAAACCTTATGTTCAAGTTGTTAAACAGAAATTTAAGATGCACAAAGATGATCTATACGAGATTCTAGTCAAGTTTCATATAAAGTTCATTTAATTCGGAGCTACGGCCTAGAAGATATGAGCAAAACAAGTTAAACATGGCATTGATGCAAAATGCATACAAACATCAAGCAAACACATCAAAACATGGATGCAACATGATAATATGAAGCTACATGCAAAAACAAGCAAGTTTCATATAGAGCACACTCAAAACGGAGCAACGGTTCAACACACACACACACTATACAAGTCATAGCAACAATCTGTCGAAAACAGCAACTAGGCATACTGAAAGCATAAAAACCACAAGCTACAGGACCTCAACATAATAACAAAAGGCATGGACATGAAGCACATATAAAGCATAACAAAACATGAACACTGAGCTAACTCCAGAAATCACAATAACATGCTCAAACACACATGGTAAGATTGCAAATAATAACAGTTTCAGCCATATCAGGAAATAACATCAGGTTGCAATGCTTAGAGCTATCAAACAACATGTTACAGGAACTTATCATGGCAAACAAAGGCATGGCATGAATCTACTAATTGCATAGATCAAAAGTCCCTTACTGACCAAGAGCCAAAAAGGATCAGAATATATGATGGCACCCATGTAAGCATAGCAAGTTATATTACAGATTCAAACATGGCAGGAACAACGATAAGTAGGCATGTTGGTGAGCTTGAACCACTCACTACACAGCAACACATGGCATGGCAAGGCAACCAACAGTAAGAATACATGTTTATGAAGCTAAGCATGGCAAGAACAAGTTCATAGGGTGCATGGATCACTAGGAAAGCACATGGCCAAAACTGAACTTAATGTTAACAGGCTGACAACAACATTATTTAGCAACTTTGGAGCATGAAAACAATAAGCTACAACAAGCTATAAATGCAACCAGAGGCATGGATGGTTATAGGATGACATGTAGAACAAAACATATTTAGTGAACATCTCCAGATTATGCATAGAATGACTAGTAGCAACATGTTTATATAGCATCACGAAATAACAGATTCAGCCTGGCGAAACAGTAACAGCAAGTACACTACTTAACAAGCTCGATTCACTCACCACAAGTCATCGCATAACAAGATAAGCATAGCATCAACAAGAAGACATGTTTATGAAACAAACCAAGGCAAGAACAAGTCCATAGCATGCAAGGATCAACTACAACAACCTTGGACAAATTGAATAACATGTAAACAATCTGCCAGGAAACATTTTGAAGCAAAAGTAGAGCACTCAAATGACATGCTAGACTACTCTATAATTGCAACCAAGGGAATTAGTGGATAGAGCATAACCATATGTTCAAAACACTCTTACTGAAGTATCTCAAAATATGCATGGATCTCTATATAGCATCATGTTTACATGGCATCAAAATAACAGTAGAACAGGGACTAAAATCAACAACATTACGATGCCTAGTTTGCATGCTTGTGCTAGTCACCACATTGATCACAAAAATACATGGCATACACCCCTGGAAAGAAGACATGGCATAGATCAAAACACATGTAGGCAGCAACCTCATAGGATGCACACATCAATCATGGCAAAAATGACAAAAGAGCTCGTTCTGATAACAGAAAGCAGAAAATATCGTGAAGCACTCTTACAACGATGATTCAGGCATCAAGATCACCTCAAATGAATATGATGCAATGGAATGAAATGATGTACTCATTGAGACGAACAATTTGACATATTACACGCATAAAACGGAGCTACGCATGCAGAGATACGATGCAACGAACATGGCATGATAATGCAAACTATCAGGGACTTAGAGAAATTTTTACCCCGTGAAAAAAAACGAAGCGGATCGGGCGAGGAGGCAGAGCGGGTCGGGTCCGGGCGCAGATAGGGTCGAGGCGGACCCGGGCGGCGGCGTCGGCTCCGGCGAGGTCGGAGGAGGCCGGGGAGGCGACGACGAGGCAGCCCCGGACCGGATCTGGCCGGATCCGACCGGCGGCGAGCGGCGACGATGGCTGGAGGCGGGGCGCCGGCAGAGGGCGCGGCGGCGAGGCGCGGGTGGCTCCGGCAGAGAGCTCGCCGGCGGGGTGGGGCACAGGGCGGCGGAGGAGCGCTCCGCGGCGGCGGCAGCACGGGAGGCGCTGGCGACGGGGACGAGGGCCGTCGACGGGGGCGGCGGGCGGCACCCGGCGGCGGCGATCGCCGGCCGAGGCTGCGGGCGGCGCGGGGCGAGAGCCTCGGGCGCGGCGGGGGCTTGTCCTGGCTCCGGGCCGCGGGGGCCGGCTGCGGGCCGCGGCGGGCCGGCGGCGCGGGGCGGCGGCGGCTGGCGGCGGGAGGCCACGTGGCGCACTGTGATTCGTCCGGTGCGGCGGCTGGACGTGTTCGGCGGCGGAGTGGACATGTCCGGCGCGTGGAGGTGGAAGAGGCTAGGGTTTGGACCGAGAATTTCGGGGAGGATCACATATATATAGGTAGAGGGAGCTAGGAGACTCCAAATGAGGAGCAGTTTTTGGCCACGCGATCGTGATCGAACGACCGAGAGCATGGAGGGGAGTTTGCTGGGTTTTGGGCCAGTTTGGAGGGGCTGTTGGGCTGCAAAGGGAAGGAGGCTTTTACGGTTACCCGGTTAACCGTTGGAGTATCAAACGACCTCCAAATGGCACGAAACTTGACAGGCGGTCTACCGGTGGTATACCAAGGCCACTTGGCAAGCGTCGGTCCATTCCGAGAAAGTTTAATACCCACTCACAACAGGAGACAAAAGGGGGACGCCGGAGGGCATAGGAGTGCCGGATTGCAAAACGGACAACGGGAAAAAGCTCGGATGCATGAGACGAACACGTATGCAAAATGAGATGCACATGATGACATGATAAAATGCAACACGCAAGCAAATGACATGGCAACGACGGTGAATAACTGGCAGACACCTGGCGCATCAGATCCGGGGCGTTACAAGAAGACCTTCTCCGTCGAGCTCCCCTCCTCGGCCCTGTAGAAAGCGGCAGCATCGGACACGCTACGGGGCAGATCTGTGAACGCTCCTGGAGATCTCCGAATTCGGGTAAGTAACACGTAATCCACATCCACATGCTTGCTTTGCATGAAAAATGCCTTACCCGACGCTATTTTCTTCAACGCCTCAATTTCCTGGAGGGCCTTGTAGGCTTTGGCTTTAGCGTCTTTGGCACTCTCAAGAGCCGATGCAAGCTTGGACTCCCGAGTCTTCGAGTCGCGCTCCAAACTCTCATGTTTTTTCACGAGAGCCTAGAGCTCTTGCTGTACCTCCGCCACCCACGCCTCCTGCTTCTCTCGCTCAGTGCGCTCCGCGGCCGCATTACGTTCGGCCGCGGACACCGCCTCCTTCAGGGTCGCCACCTCGTTTGTGGCCCCTGCAATACCCACGTTATCCTTGTCATTCTTCTTGCAATCAAATCCTTTTCTGTAAGGTACAACCTTAATAAGGTGCTACTCACCTTCTTTGTCCTCGAGCTGCTTCTTGGCACGACCGAGCTCGTTCTTGGACCGCTCGAGGTTTTGCTTCAAAGCATCGACCTCCGCAGTCAGTGCGGTAGAGGTCAACAGCGCAGCCTGCAATCCCATATTGACATATTTTTTATGACTCCTGCGTATATCTTTTTAGATCCTCAGTCCTGCTTTTCTTTTCGAACACCGAACCGAGCATCAGGGGCTACTTTCTATGCGGTACTATTTTACATATATTAAATTTCTTACCTCAAAGCCTGTTAGAAGGCTACTACAGGCTTCGGTCAGCCCGCTTTTGGCGAGCTAGACCTTCTGAATCACCGCACTCATAACAGTGCGGTGTTCCTCCTTGATGAAAGTGCCGTTGAGCGCCTCCAGCAAGTTATCCGGCGCCTCCGGTTGGACGGAGGCCGGCGGCGTCACGGTCTTGTCCTTCTTACAAAGGGGCCGCCCGCCAGACTCCGGAACCACTTAAGGTTCCGGTATGGAGTCCGGTACGAAGTCCGGGAGGTCGCCCTGTGGCACCTCCGGGTCCTCCTCCTCTGGGTGGGTCCTTCTCTGGGATCCCACCTCGGCGTCGTCAGCGTCATGGGGGGAGGAGGCGGTTGGAAGTGAAGTACTGTTCATCCGACGTGCCCAAGGACCCGCTCGACGAAGCGGGAAGATCGTCCTTGGGTGGACTGCAGGGTTGTATGCGGCGTTAGAAAGACACCATGTGGCAGAAAGAAAAATCATGAAGTCATTCGGGAGTCCGGATACTTACGATCTCGCCAGGGGCTTGGTCCTTGGAGGCCAATCCTCGTCGTCGTCACCAGCGTGGGTGGAACAGTCTGGGGGAAGAATCCTTCCCTTCTTGGACCCTTCGGCCTCCCTCGTTGGGGAAGCCTTCCTTTTCTTCCCTCCCCCCGCTGGGGAAGAGGCCTTTTTCTTCTCCTCCTCGTCCTCGTGGGAGGAGTCCGCCACGGAGTCATCGGACACCTGAAAACGGGAACTCTTTCGAGTGCCCATGGCCTCCTTCTTGGCCTTCTTCTCTGGCACCACGTGGGGTGCTGGAACCAGCAGCCCCGTTAAACGGGCGTCCATTGGATCTTCTGGCAAAGGGGCCGGACAGTTAGTCTTCTCGACCTTCTTCAGCCAGTCCTGTCAAAGGAAAGGGAGTTTAGATCCCGCATAGAGTCAAACTATGAAATACAAGTGTCCCGTAAAGGGTAGAATCGCTTACCACGCTAGCCTGGTGTTGCGAGCTGAATCCGCGATCTTCGGTAGCGGATGCGGGAGCCTCGGCGCCCTTAAACAACACCTTCCAGGCATCTTCGTACCTAGTGTCGAAGAGCCCGCTCAAGGTTCGGTGCTGAGCCGGATCGAACTCCCGCAGTTTAAAGGCCCGTTGTTGGCACGGGAGAATCCGACGGATGAGCATGACCTGGACCACATTGACAAGCTTGAGCTTCTTGTTTACCAGCTTCTGGATGCAGGCTTGGAGTCCGGTCAGCTCCTACGAATCGCCCCAAGTCAGGCCACTCTCTTTCCAAGAGGTGAGCCCTGTGGGGATGCCAGATCTGAATTCGGGGGCAGCTGCCCATTTAGGGTCACGTGGCTCGGTGATATAGAACTACCCCGATTGCCACCCCTTGATGGTTTCCACGAAGGCGCCCTCGAGCCAAGTAACGTTGGGTATCTTGCCCACCATGGCGCCTCTGCACTCCGCTTGATTCCCCTTCACAACCTTCAGCTTGACATTGAAGGTCTTGAGCCACAAGCCGAAGTGGGGATGGATGCAGAGGAAAGCCTCGCACACGACGATAAACGCCGAGATGTTGAGGATGAAATTCGGGGACAGATCATGGAAATCCAGGCCGTAGTAGAACATGAGCCCGAGACAAAGTGGTGAAGGGGGAAGCCTAGTCCGCGGAGGAAATGGGGAAGGAATACCACCCTCTCATGGGGCCTGGGGGTGGGGATGAGCTGCCTCTTGTCGGGGAGCTGGTGCACGATGTCGCTGGACAGGTATCCGGCACCGCGCAGCCTCTCGATGTGCCCCTCCGTAACGGAGTAGGCCATCCACTTGCCTCCCGCTCCGGACATAGTTGGAGAAGGTTGAGGTGAGGTGTGCGGACTTGCGCGCTGGAGCTCGAGTGCGCGAAGATGGATAAAGCAAAGGAGGAAGAAGGCATAGGTAAAAGGGTGGATCCTTATCCCCTTATATATGGGCGGACGAAACTATGCATCCCCACCGACCTGGTAAAACTCGCTTTCCTCCCAAGAGCCGCAATCAATGGTGCGGTTGGGTTGCCCACGTCCGTATTGATGAGAATCCCGGAATAAGGGGAACACGATCTCTGCTTCGACAAGACATGCCAAGGAAACCGCTTCGCTAAACGCGCTGAGGTGGTGTAATAAAAACGATTCAAGTAAAGGCTTGGTTATGGTGTGACGTCACGCCACGGAATACGTCAGCAGATTGAACTTGTGTAAATATTATTCTCTCTACGGTGGAATCTGGAATTTGTTTTGCAGAGCCGGACACTATCCTGGTGTTCACAATCTTCTATAAACTATTCAGAGGAGGAACCCGCCTTGCAATGCCGAATACAATATGCGTGCCGGACTCATCATCATTGAAGCCCGGTTCAGGGGCTACTGAGGGAGTCCTGGACTAGGGGGTGTCCGGATAGCCGAACTATCATCATCGGTCGGACTCCAAGACTATCAAGATACAAGATTGAAGACTTCATCCCGTGTCCGGATGGGAGTTTCCTTGGCGTGGAAGGCAAGCTTGGCAATACGGATATGTAGATCTCCTACCATTGTAACCGACTCTGTGTAACCCTAGCCCTCTCCGGTGTCTATATAAACCGGATGGTTTTAGTCCGTAGGACACAACAACAATAACAACAATCATACCATAGGCTAGCTTCTAGGGTTTAGCCTCCTTGATCTCTTGGTAGATCTACTCTTGTAATACCCACATCATCAATATCAATCAAGCAGGACGTAGGGTTTTACCTCCATCAAGAGGGCCTGAACCTGGGCAAAACATCGTGTCCCTTGTCTCCTGTTACCATCCGCCTAGACGCACAGTTCGGGACCCCCTACCCGAGATCCACCGATTTTCACACCGACAGGGGGTTTCCGATCTAATTCCAGTACTGTATGGATATCTGGAATGGTATCCGGCTGAGGGTCCAATGACCCAAGACCCCCATGGCCAGTTTCCATAGGGGTTGCGCCCCCATGTCTTCGACAGCATCAGGTGCCGCATTGATCGTCCCCGCACTTCTCCGGGGGCCAGAGAAACCCTTTGGGATGACACCTCGGGAGTGTCCACCCTAGGAGGCGAGGAAGCCCTTGGAGGCGTCTCGCTCTCCATCTTGTCCAGCGAAAGATCCCCCGGTGAAGACGTCCCTTGAGGAATGTCACGGGCCGAACTGCGGCATAAAAATTTGATATTATTCTCATAATCTTTAAAGAGGATTATATATGAACAGGGCATCTAAAAGTACTCACGATTCATCGAGGGGCTTGGTGCGGGAGCGATGCTTGGGAACGGCTTTGCGGCCCGAATCCGAGTTATCGAAAAGGGATACCCTTCCCCTCTTGGGTGCCCCATCCTCCAGATCTATGGAGGACGCTCTCTTTTTCCCCTTAGGAGGAGGGTTCTCTGCTTCCCCCTCCTCCTCCTCTTCCTCCTCGTCTTCGTCTTCCTCGTGAGAGGAAGGAGCTTCGGTTCCTTCGGACATGGAGCCTGAAGTCTCTTTGGGATGGAGGTCACCTTGGGCCTCCTTCGCCTTCTTATTCTTCCTGTCCTTCTTTGTCGGTGCCTGATAGGGCACCAGGACCAGCATCTTCATTACAGAGGATTGGCTAGGTTTATGGGGAGGGGCGCCGGACACTTAATCCGCTCAGCCTTCTTTATCTAGTCCTGTTCAAGAGATGGAATTTTCAAGGGTCCCTCCCTAAGATTGACAAGTTAAGTAGTGTTCGGCAGCATGATACTTACTGGGGATGCCAGATTGTTGCAATCGAGGCCGGTGTCATCAGACGTCGAAGGCCACGCCTTTTGCTTCTTAAAAAGCACCTTCCATATCTTCTTGTGCATCATGCCGTAGAAGTGATGCAGAGTCCATGCCCCCTCTAGATTGAACTCCCACATCTTAAGAGGCCGTCATTGGCAAGGGAGAGCTCGGCGGATGAGCATCACCTGGATCACATCAGCAAGGGTGATGTCCTTGTCTATCATGCTCTTGATACACTATTGCAGCATCAATACGTCATTGGGGGACCCCCAATCTACGCCCTTGTTGGTCCAGGACACGAGCCGTAGTGGAGGTCCGAATCTGAAGGCAAGTGCAGTGTCCCACTTGGTGCCGCGGGGTTCGGTGATATAGAACCACTCCTGCTGTCACACCTTCATGGTGTCTACAAATCTTCCTTTGGGCCATGTAACCTTGTTGAGCTTGCTCACCATGGAGCCGTCGCACTCAACGTGTTGGCCTTCGACCACCTTCGACTTCACATTACAAACCTTGAGCCATAAGCTGAAGTGTGGAGGGATGCGGAGGAATGCTTCGCACACGACAATAAATGCCAAGATGTGGAGGAAGGAATTCAGGGCCAGATCATGGAAATCCAGCCCGTAATAGTACATAAGACCTCGGACAAAGGGGTGAAGGGCAAATATGACCCCTTGGAGGAAGTGGGGGATAAAAACCACCCTTTCGCCGGGCTCTGAGGTGGGGATGATCTGCCCTGGGGTTGGAAGCCTATGTTTTATCTTCACCGTCAGGTACCTTGCCTCCCATAGATCTTGGATGTTCTTCTCCGTCATGGAGGAGGCCATCCACTTTCCTTGGGAGCCAGATCCGGCCACTGCTAGAAAGCTGGGGCGGAAGGAAAAGTTTGGAACTTGGGCGCTGGAGCTCGGGGGATTGAAAGGCAGAGGAAGGAGAAGGCGTGAGGTGAACAGATGGGTCTTTTGTCCGTGTATAGGGGCAACGAATATCAAGCGCCCCCTCACAAGCCTTAAATCTCGACTATTCCCAAGGGGGCGTGTGAACGGCATGGTTGGATTACCCAAAACCCCTATTGATGAGAATCCTATAATAAGGGGACACGATCTCTGCTTCGACAAGTCGTGTCACTGGCTGTACCTCAAAATATAAAATGAGGCTGTAAAACGGTTTGGAATAATTATAAAGGCCAGAACATAACATCTAGCTAAAAAGTGGCCCATGGACGTGACTTATTTTTAAGTACTGTTACTCTTTACAGCTTAGGGTTGTACATGTTAAAGCAAGGCCGGACACAACTCTTGTGTGCGGAAAACTTTGCTGAAGTGTTCGGAAAACAAGAACCCGCCTCACAATGCCGAAGATAGTCCGTGCGCCGGATACATCATCATTGAAGCCTGGTTCAGGGGCTACTGAGGGAGTCCTGGACTAAGGGGTCCTCGGGCGTTCGGGCTATGTGGTATGGGCCGGACTAATGGGCCATGAAGATACAAGATAGAGGAATCTTCCCCGTGTCCGGATGGGACTCTCCTTGGCGTGGATGGCAAGCTTGGCGTTCGGATCACATACTTTCCTTCCTCTGTAACCGACTCTGTACAACCCTAGATCCCTCCAGTGTCTATATAAATCGAAGGGTTTATTCCATAGGGCAAGAACACAATCATACAGGCTAGACATCTAGGGTTTATCCCCATCGATCTCGAGGTAGATCAACTCTTGTAACCCCTATACTCATTATAGTCGATCAAGTAGGAAGTAGGGTATTACCTCCATTAAGAGGGCCCGAACCTGGGTAAACATCATGTCCCCTACCTCCTTGTTACCTTCAAACCTTAGACGCACAGTTCGGGCCCCCTACTCGAGACCTGCTGGTTTTGACACCGACAGGTCCCATGCAAGAAATGGGAATGAATGTCAAACACGCTACCACCGTCACTCGGCCACAAACATTGAGATTCCTGGTTTATAAATTCTAGTAAATCCAAAACTCGTCTGAAATTCATGAAACTTGGCATGCTATCATGGAGCGGCATCAACATGCCATGGTAATTTTTTTGTCCCATTTGGTGCAGGTTTGGGTATAAGCTTCTCACAAACCAGAGCTTCTCACAACAAGCTTGATGGTTCCGGTAGGGAAGGTCCCACCTTTGGGGATGAAATGATATCAGCTTCCTCTTATTCCTTTAAAAAATATTCTAGTGTCAACATAGAACAACAGGAGTGCGGTGTCAATTTTTGGGATTTTTGGGGTTCGTTTTGACATTTTTATGCATTAATTGAGTTTTTGATGCATTTATGTGCACAATTCAAATTTGAACTACATGCAGATGCTCTAATGCATATAAATTGCTTAAAAATTCAAATCTGTGTCCTTGGTTGCAAGCTTAGGTCCCATGCAAGAAATGGGAATGAATGTCAAACACCTTGCCACCGTCACTCAGCCGCAAACATTGAGATTCCTAGTTTTTAAATTCTAGTAAATCCAAATCTCGTCTGAAATTCATGAAACTTGGCATGCTATCATGGAGCAGCATCAACATGCAGTGGTAATTCTTTTGTCCCATTTGGGGCAGGTCTAGGTATAAGCTTCTCACAAACCAGAGCTTCTCACAACAAGCCTGATGGTTTCAGTAGGGAACGTCCCACCTTCGGGGACGAAATGATATCTGCTGCCTCTTATTGCTAGTGTCAACATAGAACAACAGGAGTGTTGTTGTTAAATTTTGCAATTTTTCGAGGTTCGTTTGGACATTTTTATACATTAACTTGGTTTTCTAGGTATTTTATGTGCATAATTAAAATTTGAACTACATGCACATGCTCCAGTGCATATAAATTGGTTGAAAAATCAAATCTTTGTCCTTAGGTGCATGCTTAGGTCCCATGCAAGGA
Source organism: Triticum timopheevii (assembly GCA_963921465.1). Lineage (NCBI taxonomy): Eukaryota > Viridiplantae > Streptophyta > Magnoliopsida > Poales > Poaceae > Triticum > Triticum timopheevii. Next base: position 381,686,961 of record OY997262.1, on the reverse strand, counting down.
ATGGGAATGAATTTCAAACACCAGGGCACTGTTGATTACCGGCAAAACGTTGAGATACTTTGTTTTTAAATTCTAGCAAAAACTCGTCTGAAATTCATGAAACTTGGCATGCTATCATGGAATGGCACCCGACATGCTGTGGTATTTTTCATGTCCATTTTGAGAGAAGAAGCACTCGAATAACAGCCAACAAAGGCATTTCAAACAAATAGCTGCCACTCTAACATCGCAAACGTTTGTATAATTCAAATCGTGTGCGTTATGTTAACCATTCACATGCCACCATGTGTCTTTGTTTTAATGGCTATAGGAGGTGCCGTGCAGACAGCTGCTTGACTGAACGGGAGGCGTGTGAGCGCAGTCCGGTGTGCAGGCTAACCAAGAGGCGTGCAAGCTGTCCTCCCGTGTGCAGGCTCATTGGGAAGCATGCAAGCTGTACCTTGCGCAGGCTCATGGGGAATCGAGCCCTTTGACTTCCATGGCTGTCCGCCTTCCTCTCCATTCATGCCACCCGAGTCGTTGCTTAATACGAGCGGCCTTACTATTCGCCTACCATTCCCCTCCCTCCCACATACCTCCACCAATGCCATGGCGCTGAAGGATCATCTGCCACTAGTCTTGAAGTTTTGTGAAGTCGACTCCAAGACGTAGGAGATAGAAAATAAGGAGGAATGGGGCTTCATGGACATGACCCAGAACAAGCTGGCCGTGGTTGTGGCTGCCCCCGCTCCCGTCCCAGCTCCCATCCCCATGCCCGCGCCAGCGCCAGTAGCATTGACGGGCTGTTCACCGAGCACTATCGCAGAGCTGGAAGCCGCGGGCGTCACCGAGGTCTCCACGGACCCGCGCGAACTCGTGTACATGCCAGTGCCAGCGCCAGCGCCCGTGCCCATGCACGCCCCTCCTCCCCCCGCGGCCGGTCCCCGTGCGTTGGCTACACCTGCTGTGCTCGTGCCCGTGCGTGCACCCCCTCAGTGGCATGGGACGCCATCGTCGACCGCTACCTCTCAGCGCCGCCAGCTGCCGTCCTCCCGTGCCCTGCCCGTCGATCGTGCGACGACATGATGTTTGATTTACAAGTGAAGAACATTCTGTGCTGCCTTGAGGACTTCAACAATGGCGTCCTGGAGGACGACAACGACAAGGATGGTGCGGCACGCCGCCTCCGCCGCTGCCGGAAATAGTCTTTTTCTTGTGTTTAATATTGTATCTCATATGCAAACCGACAGCTTCCCCAGGAAGCCAAGGGAAAATGTGCCAAGCAGGATTTGTGCAGCTCTTGATCGCAAACGTTTTAGATAGAACACCCGTATGCAAAGCGAGATCCGAATTTGTGCATCTGTTCAACGTAAACAATTGTTTTGGATGACCCGTGTGCAACCACTTACAAATAATTTGGTAAGATTTGCATCTGTCATATTGGGTATGTCGCCATTTGTCAAACTTGAAAGATTGACTGTTGATCTAGAAACATTTCCATTTGTCAACCTTGTAACACTGCGATTTGTCAAAATATGCAGCTAAAAATCACTAGCACTATCTATTTTTTGCAACTAAAATTCAGTAATTAAGCATAGATTTCATTCATAGATTAAGCACTCGTGCTTAATTTATACAAACAGTTCAACTCGATAGCTGAACCGACCAAAATTTTCCCCAATTGTTGCCAACCACGTACTGAAATAGCTAGTTCTACTTTATATACTAGCTAATTTTAAGTATGTTGTACAGTTCCACCACATCTATAGTCAGATGAACTGAACAAAATAACCCCTAAATACTACTACGGAGGGGCTTTGTACTACTTCCGGCAGCCTCTCCTCTGCTGAGCGCGCTCAGTAAGAGGCAGAGGAGGAGGAGCCTACCGACGAGCTGAAGAACTGCAATACGGTGCCTACCACTGCTGCAACTTCAGCGACGCTCACCTCGAATGCCCTCTGCCGCTCCAAACAACCCCTCTCGAAGCGGTGGTTCTCCTCGTAGATCTCCTGATTCCTCGCCTCTGAGGCGGTGTGTGCCGCGGACACAACGGCGGTAAGCCTCTTTGCATGCTCGATGATGTGCTCCTCCTCCTCCCACAGGAACTTAGTGTAGCGCGCAAGGTCGCTGATGCACGTGCCAGCATCCACCTCCGCCTCCCGCCTTCGGTCGGCGGTGGCGAAGCGGGTGATGACCCCGGCGGTCGATGGAGGGCTGGCGGCCACGTCGGCCGATGATGGGGTGGCGGCCACGACCACCACCTCCTGCCTTCGGGCCACGGTGGCGGAGCGGGTGATGGCCATGGTGGCCGGCAGTGGGGTCAGAGCCACGACGGCCACCTCCTGCCTTCGGGCCGCGGTGGCAGAGTGGGCGATGGCGCCGGCTTTCGACAGTGGTGTGGCGGCAACGACGGCCAGCAACAGCTGCCGACGGGCACCGGCGGCGGACCGTGTGGTGGGTGTTCCACGCAAACCCAACAAGGACGCCATGCGCAGTACACTACACCAGGGACTGCGCTGTTGCCACATTGTAGCCTCCCAGTTGGAGTTGTCGTCTGATGACGGCGGAGTGGCTGAGCGACCACGACGGACTCGTGCCATTGGCGATTGTGGGAGAAGCATACGAGATAAGCTACAGGGAGGGATGGGAAAATGCGACGCATGACTTGCCGGCCATGAGGGTTTTTATAGCAGGCCGGTAAGCATTGGGATTTTGGGGGATTTCACCCAGTCGGGTGGGAAGCTTGCACGGGAACCTGCGAGGTTGCGCGGGAACGGGCTCACCGACGATTCATTGGTGCTACCGTTTGGCCAAAAGAACGCTCCCGCGCGCTACGCAAGCTTGCATTGTAAGCCGTTTGTGGCAGTAGAGTGACAAGACATGCAAGAGGAGGACGATAGGCCATGTACACATATGGTTAATAAAAAATGTTTGTGATTGAATTACCTACTATACACCCATCCTGGTTTATAAGTAGGATTAACTAATAAAATACGAATGCATGTCGCCAAAGATTATATAGTTGGATTCGTATTTGAACATAGTTTCCAATTATATAATTTTTATAACATGCATTAACATTTTATAGGTTAAATTTGAGGGCAAAGTATGGCACATAATATAAAGGGGACTATAGACCAAGACGGAGGTACTAGCACACGGCCGCTCTCTACGCAGTGACGCAAGTGTCGGCCGGCTTGTAGGCGACCATTTCCTGCGTGTTCAACTGCTCTATGCGTGTGGTTGCTTCCGGTTGAGGCGGCCGCGGCTCACTCTGCTCGCGTCCCGCTGCACGCTCTCTTCTCTCGCATCCCTCCGGGTGCTTTGTCCTCGTCCCTCCACGTGCGCTGCCAATGTTTGGGTCCGGTGCATGATCACGCACATTCGTGTGCATGCGGTTGCGTCGGGCGCGGCTCGACAATGCAGTTACCCAATGCAAAAACTGCCATGCAGACGCGCCGAGAATCTAGGCCGCCCAAACCCCATTTGTTCCTATGGCCATTTATCTTCATCTCTCGCGTCACACGACACAATAAGAGCCTCCACGACAACACATACAGAGAGGACATCAAGCGGTTCCAATGGCGATCCCCGTGGCTCCAATGGTGCTCCCAGCGGTCGACGATGACAACAGCGGGTAGTTCAGCACGCATCATGTAGTGGACACCCACGTGAGGGGGAGGGCCCTCTCGGTAGTGTACATGAATGATCCGGTGTCGATGGAGAGCTCCATCCAAACTATGGAGCAGTTCCTTGCCAAGGACAAGTACCAAGTGGTCGGCTTCGACCTCGAGTACACCATCGGTCATGCTAGGCATGATCAGAAGGTTGCCGTCGCCCAGTTGTGCGAGCGACATGATGTCCTCGTCTACCACTACCACCTGGCCACAAGGCCTTGTGAGCGTTTCTCCAGGTTTATCAACAACTCCGACTACAATTTCGCTACGGTGGACACCACCAATGATCTAAAAGAGCTCAAGGTTTCGGGCTTGAAATGCCGGAATCTTGTCAACATCCAGGACCACTACAAGGTCTGGGGCAGTGCCAAGAACAAACTGAACTCCCTGGTTGACCTCGCCTCGGCCATCATCGACCCCTACTACATGAAGATGAAGGATGAGAGCAAGAAGGACAAGGACACCTGGCACAATGTTTGGCATGAGAGACTGGATGAAGAACACGTCAAGTATGCGGCCAATGACGCGTACACAAGCTACGAGATGTATAGGCGAATTGTTGACATGAGGAAGTGTCTTGTTCATGCCCCAGCCGAGGGATCGAGCCACAGAGCAGTGGCAGGAGCGTCACAAGAAGTAGATGACTAGATGATCGTTTCTCCTACTTTAGAATGCATGCAATTGTTTATTGAGGTGTGTGCAAATGATCTGTATAGTTACTTATGTAATTGGATGTTTATTTCAGTTATATATATATATATATATATATGTGTGTGTGTGTGTGTGTGTGTGTGTGTGTGTGTGTGTGTGTGTGTGTGTATACATGTTATTCTTCTATAGATAAAGCAAATCACATGGCTTATTAGCAGCAATCGTCTGTGTTATTATTGGTCTACCCACACATTTCTGATCACGGACCTGTTTGCCGCGTATCACACACATATTGTTCAGTTGAACCGTTTCCATTGTGTTGCACGATAAAGGCAGCAAAGAGGGATCTACAGCAACAAGGTCTATCGAGGTATTTGTTTTGTAATTTTTGACATTTCTTGTTTTTTGAACACATGTTGATTGGCTTGAAGAAGGTCTATCTCGTTACTTTTTGATAATTGTTTATACGCAAGCAACTAGTTTGCATTTTTCAAAGTTTTTTGTACGACCAGAATCGCACACGTACTTACTATAGTAACCATCTATGTTATAATTTGTCATCACAAACAGTTCATCCGAGTGGGTTGTTTGCTGCGTATCACACACTTCTGGTTTACACGAATCATTTGTGTTCTTTTGGTGGATCACAAATGCCGCATATCGTAGACATCTTGTTAATATGAACTATTTTCGTTCTCTTGCCTAATCGAAAATTGTTTCTCCAAGTGAACCTTATGTCGTATATCACACACACCTTGATCTGGCTGACCATTTCTGTTGCATTCCCTAATAGCACACAGTTCATCAAAGGGAACTGTATGTCGTATATCGCACACACATTGATATGGATGCCCATTTCTGTTGTTCTTCCTCATCGCAAGCAGTTCTGCTGGATCAACCGTATGCCCTCCATCGCACACGCAACTAAAATCTGAACCGTGTTTGATGCTTTCGTCATCGCAAACGTTTTGCACATTTTGACGGTTTTCTTACACCACCATTTGCGATTATTGCATCGCACATAGTTTCTTGAAGGGTCTCTGATCGTAGTGTCGCGTTAGCAGCATCCTGTAGTAGTGATATTGACATTGCAGTTCGATCGATAAAGATCTTCATAGTATATGTGGGAACCAATATGAGCATCTAGGTTCCGCTATTGGTTATTGACTAGAGAGGTGTCTCGTTCATGTCTACATAGTTCTCGAACCCGTTGGGTCCGCACGCTTAACGTTCGATGCCGATTAGTATTATATGAGTTATGTGTTTTGGTGTTCGAAGGTTGTTTGGAGTCCCGGATGAGATCACGGACATGACGAGGAGTCTCAAAATGGTAGAGAGGTAAAGATTGAAATATTGGAAGGTTATATATGGACACTGAAATTGTTTCGAATAGGTTCAAGGATTTTTCAGAGTACCGGGAGGTTACCGAAACCCCCCGGGAAAGTTAATGGGCCACATGGGCCTTAGTGGAGAGGAGAGGGCAGACCACAGGAGGTGGCACGCCCCGTCCTTGCCAATCCGAATTGGACAAGGGGTGGGGGCACGACTCTCCTTTCCTTCTCCCTCTCCACCTCTTTCCTCTCCCCCCTCAGTAAGGAGGAAAAAGAGGTGGGTCCGAATCCTACTAGGAGTGAAGTCCTAGTAGCACTCCCCCCCTTGGTGTGCCCCCTTGGTGGCTGGCCTCCTCCTCTCCTCCTTTATGGGTGTGTTTGGTAGCATGTATGGACCTAGCCTAGTTGTCCTCCTCTCATACATGCCGAGTCCATGCATTTGCTGTTGTTTGGCAGTGATCTATGCGCTAAAACATGCTGAGCTGGGACTTTGTTTGGCAGCCTGCATGTGTTTAGACATGCTGAGCAATTCCGAATTCCGAATAGTTTTTTTAAATGGTGAACAAAAATTTAAACATATTTTGAAATTCTGAACTTTTATTGAAAATTTAAACAAAATTTGAAATTCTAAACATTTTTCAGAAATTTAAATAAATTTTAAAATTGTGAACATTTTTTGAAGTTTTATTGAAAATTCAAAAAAAATTGAATTTTGATTTTTTTCAAAATTTTTAAACCATTGACATTCTGAACTTTTTTGAAATTTAAAGAAAATTTGAAATTCTGAACTTTTTTAAAAATTTAAATAAAATTTTAAGTTCTAAACATTTCTAAAAAATTTAAACTAAATTTGAAATTTTGGATTTTTTTTTGATAATTTAAACGATTTTGAAATTCTGAACATTTTCAAAAATTTAAATGATTTTGCAATTCTGAAATTTCTCAAAAATTTAAAGAAAATTTCAAATATTTTTTGAAAATCTAAACAAAATTTGAAGTTATGAACATTTTTTGAAAATTTAAATATATCTGCGCATGGTCTGGTGGGTGGGGACGAGGGTCGGGACCAGCATGGCTGCCTCCATGCACCCTCTTTAGGGTGCATGAGATGGGCATAGCTGAGGGCCATTTTTTTGCATCAGTTGAGCATAGCCCAGGTGAGCCAATGCACCCTACCAAACAAGCAAAAGTGGGTTGGATAGGGAACTTTTACCCTCACGCCCCCTACCAAACACACCCTATATGCAGGGGCGGGGGGCACCCCAAAGGCACGCCAATTATTCTCTTAGCCGTGTGTGGTGCTGCCCTCCACCATTTACTCCTCCGATAGTATCATCGTAGTGCTTAGGCGAAGCCCTGCATGGATCACATCACCAACACCGTCATCACGCCGTCGTGCTGACGGAACTCATCGACTCCATCAACACTCTGTTGGATCAAGAGTTTGAGGGACGTCATCAAGCTGAACGTGTGCAGAACTCGGAGGTGACGTACGTTCGGTACTTGATCGGTTGATTCAAGAAGACGTTCGACTACATCAACCACGTTAAGTTAACACTTCTGCTTTCGGTCTACAAGGGTACGTGGACACAGTCTCCCCCTCTCGTTGCTATGCATCTCCTAGATAGATCTTGCATGAGCGTAGGATTTTTTTTTGAAATTGCATGCTATGTTTGCCAACATCCTCGTCCTCCTCCTCTCCAGCAGCTCCTCATCCTCCTCCTCTCAAGCAGCTCCTCCTCACCATCATCAGTACAACACCAACCAGTCTAGTTGCCCACCAAATTCTACTATATTCTGCTGCTTAGAACTCTCTAAGGCATCCACCTTGCCTTATGCCTTGGCGCTTAGGCGGTGAGGTGCCCCCCAGCGCCTTGCCTCACCTTATCGCCTTAAAACATTGTTTGGGATATCTCTCATCCAAGTGAAAGTGATACACGTGAAAGTTCTCGGTGTCCTAACAATAAGCACATAATGGATGAAGTTCGAATTAATGCTGACTTGATTCAACACCTGCTTCGCGAGATCGAGAGCTTGAAGGAGATTCTTGAAGGAAATATACACTAGAGGCAATAATAAAGTTCTTATTTTTATATTTCCTTATTCATGATAAAGGTTAATTATTCATGCTAGAATTGTATTGATCGGAAACTTAAATACATGTATGAATACATAAGCAAATACCGTGTCCCAAGTAAGCCTCTACTAGACTAGCTCATTGATCAAAGATGGTTAAGGTTTCCTAACCATAAACATGTGTTGTCACTTGATAAAAGGATCACATCATTAGGAGAATGATTTGATGGACAAGACCCATCCGTTAGCTTAGCATATGATCGTTCAGTTTATTGTGATTGCTTTCTTCATGTCAAATACATATTCCTTTGACTATAAGATCATGCAACTCCTGGATACCAGAGGAATACCTTGTGTGCTATCAAATGTCACAACATAACTGGGTGATCATAAAGATGCTCTACAGGTATCTCCAAAGGTGTCTGTTGAGTTGGCATGGATCGAGATTAAGATTTGTCAATCCGTGTGTCGGAGAGATATGTCTAGGCCCTCTCGGTAATACACATCATAATAAGCTTGCAAGCAAAATGACTAAGGAGTTAGTTATGAGATGATGTATTAGGAATGAGTAAAGAGATGATACGTCTCCAACGTATCTATAATTTTTTATTTTTCCATGCTATTATATTATCTGTTTTGGATGTTTTATATGCATTAATATGCTATTTTACATTATTTTTGGGACTAACCTATTAACCTAGAGCCTAGTGTCAGTTCATGTTTTTTCCTTGTTTTTGAGTTTCACATAAAAGGAATACCAAACGGACTCCAAATGGAATGAAACCTTCACGATGATTTTTCTTAGACCAGAAGACAACCAGGAGACTTGGAGATGAAGTCGGAGGAGCCACGAGGCAGCCACAAGGATGGAGGGCACGCCCCCACCCTTGTGGGCCCCTCGTACACCTCCTGGCCTAATTATTGTGCCTATATATTCCCATATATCCCCAAACCAACAGGGGCATGCACAAAAACAATTTTTCAGCCGCCACAACCTTCTATAACTGTGAGATCCCATCTAGGGGCCTTTTTCAGCGTCTTGCTGGAGGGGGATTCGACCATGGAGGGATTCTACATCAACTCTATTGCCCTTTCGATGAAGTGTGAGTAGTTTACCTCCGACGTACATGTCCATAGCTATTAGCTAGATGGCTTATTCTCTCTCTTTAATTCTCAATACCATGTTCTCCTCGATGTTCTTGGATATCTATTCAATGTAATACTTTTTGCGGTGTGTTTGACGTGATCCAATGAATTGTGGATTTATGATCAGCTTATCTATGAATATTATTTGAATTTTCTCTGAATTCTTATATGCATGATTTGGTTTGGTTTGGTTTGGCCAACTAGATTGGTTTTTCTTGCAATGGGAGAAGTGCTTAGCTTTGGGTTCAATCTTGCGGTGTCCTTTCCCAGTGACAGTAGGGGCAACAAGGCACGTATTGTATTGTTTCCATCGAGGATAAAAAGATGGGGTTTTCATCACATTGCTTGAGTTAATTCCTCTACATCATGTCATCTTACTTAATGCATTACTCCGTTCTTTATGAGCTTAATACTCTAGATGCATGCTGGATAGCGGTCGATGTGTGGAGTAATGGTAGTGGATGTAGGTAGGAGTCGGTCTCCTGGACACGGATGTGATGCCTATATTCATGATCATTGCCTTAGATATCGTCATAACTTTGCGCTTTTCTATCAATTGCTCGGCAGTAATTTGCTCACCTATTATTTTCTATCTTGAGAGAAGCCTCTAGTGAAACCTATGGCCCCCGGGTCTATTTTCCTTCATACAAGTTTCCGATCTACTATTCTTGCAACCTTTTACTTTCCGATCTATAAACCAAAAATACCAAAAATATTTACTTTATCATTTATCTATCTCTATCAGATCTCACTTTTGCAAGTAATCGTGAAGGGATTGACAACCCCTTTATCGCGTAGGGTGCAAGTTTGTTTGATTGTTTGTGCAGGTATTAGGTTATTTGTGCATTTTCTCCTACTGGATTGATACCTTGGTTCTCAAACTAAGGGAAATACTTATCTCTACTTTGCTGCATCACCCTTTCCTCTTCAAGGGAAAACCAACGCAAGCTCAAGAAGTAGCAAGTGACTTGCCGGTAATGAGATTGAACTAGGTATGAAGATAATAACGATCGAATCTCGGGCAAGTAACATACCAATAGATAAAGGGAATTATGTATGTTGTCATAACGGTTCGACCAATAAAGATCTTCGTAGAATATGTAGGAAGCAATATGGGCATCCAGGTTCTGCTATTGGTTATTGACTGTAGAGGTGTCTCGGTCATGTCTACATAGTTCACGAACTCATAGGGTCCGCACGCTTAATGTTCGTTGACGATATAATGTTATATGAGTTATATGATTTGGTGACCTAATGTTGTTTAGAGTCGTGGATGAGATCATAGAAATGACGTGGAGCTCCAGAATGGTTCGCAGGTAAAGATTGATATATAGGACAATGATATTTGGACACCTGAAGAGTTTCAGAGTGCACCGAGTAGTCATTGGATCACCGAAAGGGGTTCCGGACAACCCCGGGAGGTCTATGGGCCTAATGGGCCAAGGGAGAGACACACCAGCCCACAAGGGGGCTGGTGCGCCCCTCTCCCTAGCCGTTGGCCCTAGGGAAGGAAAGGGGTGGGCTAGCCCCTCCTACCTTCCCCTCCTCGTGGGAGAAAGGAAAGGGGAGGGTTCCACCCTCCCTGCCTTCCCCCCGCGCCTAAAATGGCAAGGGGGCACGGCTAGGGGCAGGAGCCCAAGTGGGATTCGGCCCCACTTGGGGCGCCTCCATGTCGCCGCTTCCCTACCCCATCTATATATATATGTTGGAGGGGCCGCCACACAAATACACGACAATCTCTTAGCCATGTGTGGCGCTCCTCTCCAAAGTCTCATCCCTCGGTCGTATTTTTGGAGTGCTTAGGCGAAGCCCTGCGGAGATAGCATCATCACCACAGTCACCACGCCTTCATACTGCCGGAACTCATCCACTACTTTGTCGTCTTGCTGGATCAAGAAGGCGAGGAAGTCACCGAGTTGAATGTGTGCTAAACGCGGAGGTGTCGTACGTTCGGTACTTGATTGGTTGGATCGCGAAGAAGATCGACTACATCATCCGCGTTACTAAACACTTTTGCTTACAGTCTATGAGGGTACGTAACACACTCTCCCCCTCGTTGCTATGCATATCCATGGATAGATCTTGCGTGTGCGTATAATTTTTTTTGTTTTCCATGCAACGTTTCCCAACAGTGGCATCCGAGCCAGGTCTATGCATAGATGATATGCATGAGTAGAACACAAATAGTTGTGTGCGGTGATAGTCATACTTCTTACCACTAACGTCTTATTTTGATTCGGTGGTATTGTTGGATGAAGCGGCCGGGACCAACCTTACATGTCCACGCGCATGAGACCGGTTCCACCGACTGACATGCAACTTGTTTTGCATAAAGGTGGCTAGTGGGTGTCTGTTTCTCCTACTTTAGTTGAATCGAATTTGACTATGGCCGGTCCATGAAGAAGGTTAAAACAACAAATTTGATAAATCACCGTTGTGGTCTTTGCGTAGTTAAGAACGATTTTTGCTGGAAGCCCGTATTAGCCACGTAAAACTTGCAACAACAAAGTAGAGGACGTCTAACTTGTTTTTGCAGGGCATGTTGTGATGTGATATGGTCAAGACGTGTTGTGATATACGTTGTTGTATGAGATGATCATGTTTTTAATATCGAAAACCGGCAGGAGCCTTAGGGTTGTCTCTTAATTATTGTATGAATTGTAATCGCCATGTAATTTCTTTACTTTATCGCTATGTGTTAGCAATAGTTGTAGAAGAAATAGTTGGCGAGATGACTCCGATGCAACAATGGAGATCAAGGTGTCAAGCCAGTGACGATGGAGATCATGATGATGCTTTGGAGATGGAGACCAAAAGCACAAGATGATGATGGCCATATCATGTCACATATTTTGATTATATGTGATGTTTATCCTTTATGTGTCTTATTTTGCTTAGAACAGTGGTAGCATTATAATATGATCCCTTCATTAAACTTCAAGATAAAAGTGTTCTCCCCGAGTATGCACCGTTGCCAAAGTTCTTTGTTTCGAAGCACCTCGTGATGATCAGGTGTGATAGACTCTACATTCACATACAATGGGTGCAAGACAGTTTTCCACATGCAGAATACTTGGGTTAAACTTGATGAGCCTAGCATGTACAGATATGGTCTCGGAACACTAGAGACCGAAAGGTCGAACATGAGTCATATAGTAGATATGATCAACATAGAGATGTTCACCATTGATAACTACCCCATCTCACGTGATGATCAGACATGGGTTAGTTGATTTGGATCATGTATCACTTAGATAACTTGAGGGATGTTTATTTAAGTGGGTGTTCATTAGTAATTTGATTAAATTGAACTTAATTTATCATGAACTTAGTCTTAATAGTTTTGCATATTGTCGGTGGGAAACGACACCTATGAGACACAAGGATCCCTTCTGCCGTTGCAGGGCGCTGGGTGGTGAGGAGAGCAGGATCAGCAGCCCGTACAAGCACATGGATCATTTACCCAGGTTCGGGCCGCAGTGATGTGTAATACCCTAGTCCTGCTTGGATGTGTATTTGTGTTCTTGGACGTTCTTGAACTAGCTACCATGGGAGTAACTTGTCCAAAAGGCCGAATCCTTCTCCTGGATGCCTTGGGTCTCCTTTTATAGACAAAGGGATCGCCACAGTGGCACACAAGAGGTGGCGTCGGGGCACTGTAGCTAAGCTTATCGCTAGCTATTACGGGACAAGACACATTTAATGCGCCTCTGACGTGTCCCTTCCACTTTATTGCCGCTTCACCCTATCTTGACACGCGCATGGGCCAGCGAGGCAGTCAGTGCCATGTATGCTAGCAGGCAACTGAGGTGGCGCGGCGGTAGGGCCTTCATGAAGGTTTGCATGCCACCACGTGGGCATGCGCTGAGTTGGGGGAGGAGCCTTGCATCGACGCGCAGGTGACTGCCCGGCTGGTGGGCTGGCAGCTGCATGGGATTGGGGGCAAAAAGCTTGGCGGGTGTGGGCCTGGCTGCGGCCTCGCAGATATCCTCGGCAAGGATCTTGCCGGGGCCCCGGCAAGGGTCTTGCCGCGGCGTTGTGGTCGTCCTTGGCAAGGACCTTGTCGGGGGTCTTGTGGTTTCCTTCGATGAGAAACCCGTTGAGGTTCGTCGCTCTCTATTCTTCCTCTGATTTGGAGTGTTTATTGTTTGTCTTCACAAAGATCTACATGCCATCACGGAGGGCCTCCCAAGCCTTGGTCCCAACGCGGTTGGTGGCGTTGGGGGAATTGGGGCTCTAGGGAGGCGTGCTCTGCTGGCGTCGGGTAGGATGCCCCGGCAAGGGTCTGGCCGGGGCCGTTGAGGGGCTGCCCCAGCAAGGACCTTGCTAGGGAAAACCACTTTGCCTTCTGGGTCTTTATGCTTCTGTCTTGGCATTGCTTTTGATTCTGTGTTGTGGCTCTGATTTCCTGTCTTTGCCCTGCTTAAGTGTGGTTGTGGGTGCGGCTCTGACTGCCGTGTGTCGGCGTTCTGGGAACGGGGGTCCCCAGACTTGCCTGCCTGCGGCCTGCGGTGTAGCTCAAGGGACGGCCCAGCATGGCCCATCTTCATCAGCACGAGTTCAAGACCCTCGCGAGGGGCCAAGGCTCGCGGGGCGGACGACAGGAGGCTTCCTCAGGCGCGGCCTCGTCAGGCTGGCTCGCGAGGAGGCAGAGAGATCAAGGCAGGGTACCTCGCGAGGTGCCCATGATGCAAGCCATGACGACCAAGGGCGCCAGGCGGGCGCCGGCCCGCGCAGTGTACTTCTTTCCTCTTTGGTGCAAAGGGAGCAAGCGCAGGCGAGAGCATCAAGCAAAGGCATCCAGTTTGGTGCAACAAGACCAAGACCAGCAGCACGGCAGGATGGAGGTCATCGTGGAGCCCAAGCCAGCGTCACCACCAGAGCCTTTAGCAGGCGAGGACCAACTTTAGTCAGGATAAGTGTACTAGATGTTCCCCTTCAAAATGGCCAATTGTTGGCGCCCTTCCCGCTCAATATTTGGGAAGAGGCCCAGGGCCTTTGCCTATAAATAGGACTAGCCACCACAAGATAGCGAGAGGGGAATCCTCACCAAGAAACGAGTAGAGAGAGCGACTGAACTCCCCCTAGCAGTTCATCGCACCAGACAAGAACAGACCCTCGCGAGGCTGTTCTTCCCTGTATTTGTTCATCATTAGCCCAAGAGGCAATCCACCACACCACACATTGGAGTAGGGTATTACACCACAATGGTGGCCCGAACCAGTATAAACCCTGGGTCTCTTGTGTTGTTCCTTCGATTGCTTAGATCATAGAGAGGCGGTGAGGTGCAGGTAGGCAGAGGGTGAAATCTCGGCGCGCACCTCAGTGTTCGAACCTAGAGGGTCTGCCGGAACCCAAAATCCGACATTTGGCGCGCCAAGTAGGGGTGCGCCGGAATTCGCCTTCCGCCGCCCTGTTCTTCACTGACCATCGCGTCCATGTCAGACGCTCGTTGGGCCCACGCCGAGCACCGAGCCGCTCTCGCTTCCCGCGTCGCCCAAATGGCCCCCGTCGGTGGCCACCCCCGCTGTTCCCCATCGCCCGCGTCAACGCCGCCACCGGCCCGGCAGGGAACGAGCAGCAAGAATCGTCCCAGCATGCATCCATGAGGCGAGACGGCCGCACTGCCACTCCCTAGCTCGCCCCGGCTGGTTCTTCGTCCTGCGCGCCCTGCGCGGCCATGGAGGCTCGGGCTGCGCTCATCGTGGCAAACGAGCTCCTGCGCTACCGCCCAGTCGATGACGTCTATGAAGAGTGGCTCGACCGCGTCTCCGAGCTCATCCGCGCCGCAGGGGGCTTCCCCGCGCCGTCCTTCTCGCTGCACCGCGCCCCACACTGCACGGGCAATGAAGCTCCGGGGGCGCCTCAACCGCCTCCTCCTCAAGAAGGCGCCCTGGCCCCAAGGCGCATGGCCCCTGGACGGAACGCACCCCGTCCGGCGCCAGCGCAGCAAGAGCGGAGCTGCCAAGAGGTTCCTCGCCCCCAAGAAGCTGCCCGAGTGCTCCCTGCTCCGGTCCGTCACGACCACGCTCCTGTCCCAGCGCGCCAAGACCCCGCGCTGCTCCCATCTGCAGTGCATGGGGGCCCGCAAGACCAAGCTCCCCGTCACCAGAGGCCTCCCGTGGCCATGGCGGGATGTCACACCTACACCGACGGGCTGCGCAGCATCGTGTGGCCCTGCAAGTTCAAGCCAGACCTGCCTCCTCGCTACGACGACATGGCCGACCCTGCGGAGTTCCTCCAGCTCAATGAGCTGGGCATCGAAGCCGCCAACGGGGACGAGAAGGTCATGGCGAACTGGTTTCCCATGGCGCTCAAGGACGGGGCCCGCACCTGACTCCTGAACCTGGTGCCAGGCACGATCTTCTCCTGGGACGAGATGCGCACCCGTTTCATCGCCAACTTTCAAGGTACTCGCGACCGGCCACCTGCCGTGAGCGACATGCGCCGCATCAAGCAGCAACCAGGGGAGACCCTACAGAAGTACATCCAGCGCTTCAACAATGCACGTCTCAAGATTTCCAAGGTGACCGAGGAGGCCATCATCTCAGCCTTCTCTGACGGCGTGCGCGACGTCAAGATGAAGGAGGAGCTGGCAATGCATGAAGATCTATGCACTTCCTTGGAGCTGTTCAACTTGGCAACCAAGTGCGCCAGGACTGAGGAAGGGCGCCTTTCCCTCCTCGAGCTGCCAGCCGGCGACCCAAAAGAGATGAAATCCAAGGCCAAGGATGTGAAGCGCAAGGGGGCTGCCGTGCTCACGGCAGAACCAGACACCAACCAGGGCAGAGACCAGCCCGAGTCTTTCAAGGGCAGCCGGTACTATGTGCACCACGACCTCCACACCCACAACACCAACGAATGCCAAGAGCTCCGAGCCGTGCGAGAAGGAAGGGTCGGCCGATGCCCTGACCGCAATGATCGCGGCTATGGCCGAGGGGGAGGAAGGAACACATGACGCTGGGATGACCGCGGCCCTCGCCAAGGGTGGCGCGACCGACCTCACGAGGATCGCTGGTAGGACCAGCCTCACGAGGGAGACTGGAGGGATCGGCCTCGCAAGGATCGCCCGCAAGGAAACGCAGGCCTCCCTCCACTGCCGCTGTAGCCAAGGAGAAATGAGGACCATCATCAGGACGAGGGGGCTAGGGGCTTCCAGGAGCCGCGCGCGATTGCCTGCATCCTGGGTGGAGCTCAAGCCCCAGCCTCTCAACGCATCTTCAAACCGTTCGCCCGCGAAGTGAATGCAGTCCTCCCCAAGCTTGAAGCCACGCGCCCCCTCAGGTGGTCGGCGTGCGCCATCACATTCAGCTCAGCGGATCAGCTCAAGTGCGCGGCCACAGCCGGAGTCCTCCCAATGGTTTGCTCCCCAGTCATCAGCAACGTGCAAGTCACCAGGACCCTCATCGATGGCGGGGCAGGGCTCAACGTCCTGTCCATAGAGACATTCAACAACCTCCAAGTGCCTTACGATTAGCTTCAGCCAACCAAGCCTTTCTCCGGAGTCACCGACGGCTCCACGGTTCCAATTGGGCAGGTCCGCCTCCCAGTCACCTTCGAGGCACGCAACAACTACCGCACCGAGCTCATCAACTTCGACGTCGCCCACATTCGCCTGCCGTACAATGCCATCCTCGGCTACCTAGCTCTCGCCAAGTTCATGGCCATGACTCATCACGGCTACAACGTCCTCAAGATGCCAGGAAGCGGTGTAGTCATCATGGTGCCTTGTGAAGAAAGAGACGAGGTGTGCTCCCTGGAACGAGCTTTTCAGGCTGCGTCACTTGAAGACCCAGATCGTGGGAGCGGGAGGCTCCCTGAGACCGCCCCCAAGAAGAAGAAGACATCGCCAGGCCCGACCCCTCAGGAGGCAGGCCCCTCAAGGTCTGCGCCTGCTCAGGGGGAACCTCCTTCTGTCGCATAGGGAGGCGCGCCCAGCGCCCTCCTCAAGCAGGACTTGCGGGCTCCCACCTGGAGGGCCATCGACCTTGCTAAGGTCACGAGGGAGGCGCTTGGGCACCATTTGGAGGCGTGTTTCAGAACACGTTTCCCTCAGGAAGGAGTAAGGCAAGGAGGGCCATACCCTCAGGAGTTCGTCAGTCAGATCACACAGGAGTTGCAAGAGTCAAGAGTCATTAGTGGCAACCGCCGCTTACCCGCCGCAGCTCCCCATCCAGGTGAGGATGGCAGGCTGCGCGTCTGCATCGACATCCCAGGGCTCAACCGAGTCGCCTCTGAGGAGAGCTTCTGGCCCTCACGTGTGGGGCGCTATGGAGGCCCACCCCACAGCTACGTTCGCATGCCCTATGGCTTGACGAATGCGGTTGCGGTGCGCCAGCGCCTCATGTGGAGTATCCTGGAGGCTCAGGAGGCCAGGCGTTCTGCAGTCCTGGCGGAGATGGAGATGGTCCGTGAGGAGCCACCAGCGCCTCCGGAGCCTCCCGAGGCTCCGGGGCCTAGGGGCTCGTGAGGATCGGCTCCTGCAGCCCGCTACGTCTGCTACTTCAACACCCCTTCATCGTCAACACTATTATGTGACATCTTTCAAGTTTCATTTCCAGCTGGGAGCGCCCTCAGGGTTGCATCATTCCCAGGCCGCGTGGGTCCGTCCCTGCGGCGTGTATACCTTTTGCTCGTGTTTTTAGCTTACTTTGTTGGGGGCGCCCCTCGGGCTGCATCATCCCCAAGTCGCTTGGGTCAGACCCAGCGGCGTGTATCCATCTTGTGTTTATTTTCGGGCCATGCATTCGACCCATCATGCTTGTTATTTGGTGCCTGTCCGTGGCACCTCTTCTTCCTAGATGTCGGCAGCTTGTGCATTAAAGGGGGGGGGTGCCTGAGCATCGCGACTCAGGGCTCTTACTGGCTCTCCAGCCCTCACCCTCTGGCTTTGCCCACGGCATCGCGCTCCGGAAAACCAGCGATGGCTGAGACCAGCTCGAGGGCCGGGACCCGAGGACGTAGAGCACCGACATCTAACCCAGCTTGCACGTTAAAGGGGGGGGGGGGTGCCTGAGCATCGCGACTCAGGGCTTGCGCGCTAAAGGGGGGTGCCTGAGCATCGCGACTCAGGGCTCCTACCGGCTCTCCAGCCCTCACCCTCTGGCTTTGCCCATGGCATCGTGCCCCGGCAAACCAGCGACGGCTGAGACCAGCTCGAGGGCCGGGACCCGAGGACGTAGAGCATCGACATCTGGCAAAATTTGCAGGAACACATCACAAGTTAAGGCCCAGTGCCAGGCGCAACCCGCCTTGAGGTAGGGCCCCGTGAGTCCCGCGCTGGCTCACGGGTGCCCAGATACACGTCCTCATGCCCTACCGTGCCGGCCACGTGTCAGGGTCGGGCTGTATACGCCCCGGGGGCTCCTCACGGAGGGTAGCCCCCTCCCATGCAGAAGTGGAAGCACCATGCTCCGTTCTGGCTGACGACACTGCCGAGGAGCCGCTATGCCCGTACACATACAGAAGCACTATGCTCCACGCTGGTGATAAAAAACTGAGGGTGGCCCTTGGCCGCATCAACCTCGGGGAGCCAAGAGCTCAGTGTCTGGTCTCATCGCAACGCCTCCCCTTGGGAGTGCCGCGCGAGGGGGCTGGGCACGGGGGCTGCGCCTGGGTCACGCCCAGGTGTATGCCACCCAGCCAGGCCCCTCGGGCCTGGTTCGTTGCGCGTCTCTCCCCGAGCGGAGCCAAGGTATGAAGGCCATTTGAGCGTCAAGGGGGACTCATGAGCATCGCGACTCAGGAGCCTAACTAGTCACGTAGCCCCTCACTCCTTAGTTCCGAAAGGCTAACGACGGTTGAGGTATGCGCGGGGCCGGGCTCTGCAGACGTAGAATGGTAGATTCACCCACACATCTCACCTCCCTACTTGCTGTTCGTGCGCCAAGGGGGACTCCTGAGCATCGCAACTTAGGAGCCTAACTTGTCACGTAGCCCCTCACTCCTTGGTCCCGTCCTGGTTTCCGGTCGGGGCTAACGGCGGCTGAGGTATGCGCGGGGCCGGGCTCTGCCGGCGTAGAACATAAGCAAGTAGGAAGAGCGCAAATTTCAAGGAATTCAAAAGCCAATATTATAGTCCATAACTATTATCACAACACCAAACACAAGTTTAAACGTCTCCCCGAGGCATGATGCATGTTGCAGGAGTTGAAAGTAGGACAAGATCCACGACGGAGTCATTTGTTAGCGGTGGAGCTACGCGGAGAGGGTTCGCCTCGTGGAGCCGCAGGGCCGGCAGCGCCTCGCTTCGGCTTGGTGCTGAAGGCCCGGAACTTCGACAGCAGAGCCTCCGCACGACCCTTCACGGCCTCAGCAGCAGCAGCGGCAAGCTCGCCACTCACTGGCTCCAGCAGGCTGTCGAGGTCGGCGTTGGGGTCGCGAAGGTAGACGTGGGTAAGGACCCGCGTCAGCGCTGCAGAAGACAGGACGTGCGCCTCGGCCTCAGCAGTAGGGCCAAGGCCAAGGGTGACATCTTCAAGAGCACGGACCATGAAGTGGAGCAGCTTGGTGGGGCCATCCTCGGCGCCGGCCAGCGGGCTTTCCAGGCCGCTATCGTAGAGCGACTTCAGCAAGCCGCGAACCTTCACCTTCGTCTCCGTGAAGGCCTCGCGGTCCTCGGCAAGAACCCGCGCCTTGCCGTCCAGCTCGACCTTCCACGCCTCCAACTCCTGCTCCAGTGTGCCCAGTCGGTCACGGCACTTATTAAGCTTGGCGTCCCGGTCCTTAATGGCCGCCTCGCGAGCCTTTAGGTCTTCCTCCTTCTCTTGGCGGATGCGGACCTCCTCGGCAAGCTGGTCCCGCAGGCCCTCAAGTTCGCTCTCCAGCGCCTTGCAGCGACCTTGGGCATCAGCCGCCTCTCCCAAGGCGGCGTCTTGAACGGCCTTCACCCCGAGGACGGCCTGCTTCTCCTCGTCGCAGGCCGTCGAGGACTGAACCAACACCGCTCGAATCTTAGCATCAGAGCGAACCCATCCAGAAGCCAGCTCCAAGCGCCCGGCCGCCAAGCGAGGGTCGGCGCCCAGAAGATCTTGCCGAAGCTGGTCTAGTTCGGCAGCGGCACGCTCCAGGATGGTGGAAGGAGTCGGAGAGATAGCAGTTGGTGGAGTAGGAGGAGAGGACGGCAGCGTAACCACAACATCCTGAGGCTAGACCTACTGCACCCCAACAGCTGTGGCGATGGCATCAGGCAAGGATACTTCAGGAGACACTTGGGCCATGGGGGCTGAGCTTGCCCCAGCCAGCTCCATCGGGCCTCGCGAGGACGACCAGGCAAGAGAGGCCTGTGCCTTGCAGCCACCTTCCTTCGTGGGCAGAGGCGCTTGTCACGCCCAATATGCGACCCTATCCAAAAGGAACTCGAAGGTCCCACCAAGGATAGACCCGCATATTGAAACACTTTTGCAAGGTGGATATCATTACATCAACATTACATAATAGATGGGGATACATACATAAGGCATACAATGCCACATGAATACAACATCATTTTACATAAGAGCACCATCCGACTATGGATGGAACACAAACAGAAACTCAAGTGACATCCACCCTGCTAGCCCAGGCTGCCGACCTGGAACCTATCCCCTGATCGAAGAAGAAGCAGAAGAAGAACTCCAAGACAAGCAAACATCGCTCTCGCGTCAAGATCATCGCGAAAGTTGTACCTGCAACTGTTGTTGTAGTAATCTATGAGCCACGAGGACTCAGCAATCCCATTACCATGGGTATCAAGACTAGCAAAGCTTAATGGGAAAGGAAGGGGTAAAGTGGTGAGGTTGCAGCAGCAACTAAGCATGATATGGTGGCTACCATACGCAAATAAGAGCGAGAAGAGAAGAAAAGGAACGGTCGTCAACTAGCAATGATCAAGAGGTGATCCTGAACTCCTACTTACGTCAAACATAACCCAGAAACCGTGTTCACTTCCCGGACTCCACCGAGAAGAGACCATCACGGCTACACACGCGGTTGATGCGTTTTAATTCGGATCTGGTGTCAAGTTATCTACAACCAGACATTAACAAATTCCCATCTGCCCATAACCGTGGGCATGGCTTTCAAAAGTTTATACCCTGCAGGGGTGTCCCAACTTAGCCCATGATAAGCTCTCGCGATCAACGAAGGATATACCTTCTCCCAGGAAGACCCGATCAGACTCGGAATCCCGGTTTACAAGACATTTTGACAATGGTAAAACAAGACCAGCAAAGCCGCCCGATGTGCCGACAATCCCGATAGGAGCTGCACATATCTCGTTCTCAGGGCAACACCGGATAAGCGAAGCGTACGGGTACCAACGTAACCCATGTTGCCAAGGGATGGTCCCACACGATGCTCTAGTTTGGACCAACGCTTAGACAAGCACTGGCCCGGGGGGGCTATAATAAAGATGACCCTTGGGTTAATTACTCCCAAGGGAAATGTAGGTGGTGGTGATGCAAATGGTAAAACCAAGGTTGGGCCTTGCTGGAGGAGTTTTATTCAAAGCGAACTGTCAAGGGGGTCCCATAAATCATCCAACCGCGTAAGGAACGCAAAATCCGGGAACATAACACCGGTATGACAGAAACTAGGGCGGCAAGAGTGGAACAAAACACCAGGCATAAGGCCGAGCCTTCCACCCTTTACCAAATATATAGATGCATTAATTAAATAAGAGATATTGTGATATACCAACAAAATCTTGTTCACCATGGAGCAATCTTCAACTTCACCTGCAACTAGCAACGCTATAAGAGGGGCTGAGCAAAGCGGTAACATAGCCAAGCAATGGTTTGCTAGGACGGGTGTCAAAGGTTAGAGGTTCATGGAAATTTGGGAGGCTTGAAGAGCAAATGATAGGTAGCGCAGCAAAGCGATAGAACGAAGCAACTAGCATAGAAATGATAGTAGTGAGATCCAGGGTAGCGTTCATCTTGCCTGAAATCCCGCTAGGAAGAAGAACGAGTCCATGAAGAAGATGAAGCCCCAAAGACGAACCAAGCATAGACGAACGAATCCTCACGATCGCAATGAAACGGGAACTATCGAGAAGAAGCACACAACATGGTAAACACGCCACACATGAACAAGACATGATGCACAACAAGCATGATGCATGACAAAACTACATGAAGCTACTCATGGCAAGAGATGATGCAACCAAGAGCAACACATCAAGGCAAGTTTAAATGAGGCCGGAAACAACATATAACAATTCCGATAAGTCCTCATATGCAAATTTCGAAATTGGTCCAGATCTGAATAAACCTTATGTTCAAGTTGTTAAACAGCAAGTTAAGATGCACCAAGATGATCTACACGGGATTCTAGTTAAGTTACATATAAAGTTCATTTAATTCGGAGCTACGGCCTAAAAGATATGAGCAAAACAAGTTAAACATGGCATTGATGCAAAATGCATACAAACATCAAGAAAACATCTCAAAACAAGGATGCAACATGATAATATGAAACTACATGCAAAATCAAGCAAGTTTCATATAGAGCACACTCAAAACGGAGCAACGGTTCAACACATACACTCTATACAAGTTATAGCAACAATCTGCCCAAAATAGCAACTAGGCATATTGCAAGCATCAAAACAACATGCTACAGCACCTCAACATGATAACAAAAGGCATGGATATGAAGTAAAGGTAAAGCATAACAAAACATGAACACTGAGCTATCTCCAGAAATCACTAGAACATGCTCAACCACACATGGCAAGATTGCAAATAATAACAGTTTCAGACTTATCAGGAAATAACATCAGGTTGCAATGTTTAGAGCTATCAAACAACAAGTTACAGGAACTTATCATGGCAAACAAAGGCATGGCATGAACCTACTAAATGCATGAACAAAAGTCCCTTACTGACCATGAGCAAAAAAGGCACAGAAAATATGATGGCACCCATGTAAACATGGCAAGTTATATGACAGATTCGTACATGGCAGGAACAACGATAAGTAGGCATGTTGGTGAGCTTGAACCACTCACCACAGAGGAATACATGGCATGGCATGGCAACCAACAGTAATATGACATGTTTATGAAGCTAATCATGGCAAGAGAAAAGTTCATAGGGTGCATGGATCACTAGGAAATCACATGGCAAATCTAAACTTCATGTTAACAAGCTGACAACAACATCATTTAACAAGTTTGGAGCAAGATATGAACAATCTACAGCAAGCTATAAAGGCAACCAGGGGCATGGATGGATATCTCATAACCATATGTACAAAACATCCTTACTAAAGTATCTCGAAATAAGCATGGATCTCTCTGTAGCATCAAGTTTACATGGCATAAAAATAACAGCAGAACAGGGACTGAAATCAGCAACATCACGAGGCCTAGTTTACATGCTTGTGCTAGTCACCACATTGATCACAAAAATACATGGCATACACCCATGTAAATATGGCATGGCATAGATCAAAACACATGTAGACATCAACCTCATAGGATGCACACATCAATCATGGAAAAAATGACAAATCATCAAGTTATAACAGTTTCAGCAAATTAACAGCAACATGCACTCTTGCAACAATGATTAGGGCATCAACATGAACTCAAATGAACATGATGCAATGTAATGAAATGAATTACTCGTCGAGACGAACAATTTGACATATTACACGCACGAAACGGAGCAGTATGCAGCAAGTTATGATGCGATGAAGATGGCAAGATAATGTCAAAATATCAGGGACTTGGTGGATTTTCGGGGTCAACCTCCAGTTTTGCACGGACTTCAAGGTCGACCGGAGAGCTCGCCGGAGTAGACGGGGAAGACGCCGGTGAGGGCCGGAGATGGCGGATCCGGGCGGAGGGAAAGGCGGCGGGCGGCGGCCGGAGCACGGGAGCTGGCGGCGGGGTTCCGCGCGGGGGAGACTGCGCGCGCGGGCGGCGAGACGGCGGCGCGCTCCGGCGCGGCGGAGCAGCGCGCGGAGGCGGCGGCGGCGCACACCGGCGGTGGGGTGGAGGCTCGCCGGCGGCGGGGGCGAGCTGCGGCGGCGGCGCGACCGGGCTCGCGCGCGCCCCGGATGGGCTCCGTGGGCCGCTGCGCGGTGGGGATTTGGCGGGGACGCGTGGCGCGCCTCGATTGGCTGTGGGCGGTGGCACGGTGATGTGGCGGCCTCCCATTGGCCGGAGTGACGTGGCGGCGGCGGTGGACACGTCCGACGCGGAGGCGGACATGTCCGGCGGCGGGGAGGAGCGGGGCTAGGGTTTCATCTGCGCAAAAAATCCGAGGGGAGCACATATTTATTGGTAGAAGGAGGTGGGAGTGTCCAAATGAGGTGCGGTTTTCGCCCACACGATCATGATCGAACAGCCGAGAGCATGGAGGGGAGTTTTCTGGGTTTTTGGCCACTTTGGAAGGGGTGTTGGGCTGCACACAAAAGAGGCTTTACGGTTACCCGGTTAACCGTTGGAGTATCAAAGGACCTCCAAATGGCACGAAACTTGACAGGCGGTCTACCGGTGCTATACCAAGGCCTCTTGGCAAACCTCAGGCCATTACGAGAAAGTTTAACACCCGCTCACAAAAGGAGAACAAGAGGGGGACGCAGGAGGACATAGGGGTGTCGGATTTCAAAACGGACAACGGGGAAAATGCTCGGATGTAAGAGACGAACACATATGCAAAATGAGATGCACATGATGACATGGCAAAATGCAACACGCAAGCAAATGACATGGCAACGACGGTGAATAATTGGCGGACACCCGGCGCATCGAATCCGGGGCGTTACAACACTCCTCCACTAACAAGAGATCTCGTCCCGAGATCTTAGGACCGAGACGGAAGGGAAAAGGGACGAGGTAAAACAAGAACTCAAGAGAAGAAGCAAGGAATCGAGAGAACTCGAGAATAAGAGAGGAACGGCGAGAATGACGAGAATCGAAAGCTCACGGAATCGGATAGACTATGAAACCACTCCGGTTAGAACGAGATAAGAAACAAATAAGACTGAAAGGATTTAGGCAGCACTCCGACTGAAACATGGAGGAATAGAACACGAACTCAAGATGGAATGACACTTGATGAAGACATGACACAAAAACTACGGAAAGAATTGAAAGAGTTGAATGAAAAGAACGGAGAAGAAAAGATACTTGAATTTCTTCAACAAAATCTTGATGAACTCTTGAAGAATGAAATAAATCATGAAGATCCACCATGAAGAACTCTGGTAACAAAAGATTATGAGATTGAATGAAGGATGAAAAGAATAAGATTAAATCTTACGATGATTTAGATGGGGTTTCCGACGAGATGGCCGAGGAAAATTGAACTCCGGAAAAGAAAAGATGAAAAACACTTAGAACTAGAATTTATTCATCAAGAACAAACTCTGAAGGAAGGGATTAATCACTTGATGAAATAAGAATAAGATTTATTGTATGCTTATCCTTCATCAAATTAAATTGATGACAAGCAAAGGATTTTGCATGCAACTTATTCTTGTTGAAAAAGAATTGAGAAATGACATGTCGCAAACTTGAGAAGGTCTTCCTGAGCCACCGATAGGATTCGAAAGAACGAATGGATTAAAATGATAATCAAGGAAAAAGAATCGTGAATGAACCGCCGTTAGAATTTGGAAATGACTGATGAAAGGGGATGAATCATCGGGAAGAATTAGAAGAACAATTATGCTACAGGGGATTTAGATGCAAAAGAACGAAGAGATAATGAGCTGATCAATGAACACTTGAACGAAGCACCGGGATAAATAGAGAACGATAACTGGAATGATGGCCTCCTGTGAAAAGAAATGGAAAACGACTTCTGACATACTCCGGATGGGTAAGAAAGAATATCTGACAAACGGAATAAATCGAGAGGATAAAAGAAGCTAGAACCACGAATCTTCGAGAGAATGGGCAGAATTTAGGGGAAAACTCTTCTTCGATCTTCAAAGCTGAGAATGGCGACGAGAAACACCACCGAAATTACTGAGATAATCCGGGAGAATGAAAAGCGAAGGGGGTTGAGCCAAGAATGAAAAGAATTTGAAAGACATCTTGGAGAAGACATGTGACTGATGGGATCCATTCTTATGTCACAGTTGAAAAGAATTTGAGAATCACTCCGGGGGAATTAGAAGAGTCAGGTAAAATCCTGGGAAAAGACGTGTGGGTTAGGGCCCACTAAAAGAAAAACACCGTTGGAAAGAATTGTTGAACAGATAGATGATGCACCGGAACAATTGGAATATTTGAATGAGGTGACAACCTCGAATTAATTCGAACACAGGCGAATCTCCTGAGATGTCTTCCGAACTCTGGAATGATTGAATGGCGAGAGGCAAACGAGCAAGGAGAACACTTGATCCAAGGAAAAGAATGCGATCAAACCGAAAAACTTGAATTGAATCCACCGGAGAGGAAAAAGAGATGAAGAATGACGAACAAAACAAGAATTCACCGGTTGAAATAATTGAGGGAAGACTGAAGAGGCTCCACATGAAAGAAATTGATGCTTGAAAAAGACTCAAACTCCGGGAAGAAAAAGGGTGGGAGGGCGGGAAAACAAAGGCAACTGAAAGGGGAACCGACGAATAACTTGAAGAGAAAGCACCGGTTGAAATCATTGAGGAAAGAAGGCAAAGACTTCGCACGAGTAGGAAGGATACTCGATTACGTACTCCGGTTTCGAGAAGAAAAAGGGTGGGTGGGTGGGAAAAGAAAACAACTAAGGATTGAACTTGGAAAAGGTGAAGAGGCTCGAGTCAACTTGACGAGAAATGCACCGGATAAAAAGAGCTGAGGAACAACGATCAGAAAACCAACTGCGTGATCCTAAAGAAAATTTGAAAGGGAAGAGGAGTAGTTCAAAACACCTACGTCAAGCTTCCTTACCAGAGTGACGAAGGGGCTGAGGAGTAAAAAGAATTCCTACTCTCCGATATAACTAGAATCAGAAAATAGTTTTTTTCTAGACTCGACAACGGCCAAACTACACGATCAATCAAGGGGGCTCCTAGGGTCGTTCGAGGCTCTGATACCAACTTGTCACGCCCAATATGCGACCCTATCCAAAAGGAACTCGAAGGTCCCACCAAGGATAGACCCGCATATTGAAACGCTTTTGCAAGGTGGATATCATTACATCAACATTACATAATAGATTGGGATACATACATAAGGCATACAATGCCACATGAATACAACATCATTTTACATAAGAGCACCATCCGACTACGGATGGAACACAAATAGAAACTCAAACGACATCCACCCTGCTAGCCCAGGCTACCGACCTGGAACCTATCCCCTGATCAAAGAAGAAGCAGAAGAAGAACTCCAAGACAAGCAAACATCGCTCTCGCGTCAAGATCATTGCAAAACCTGTACCTGCAACTGTTGTTGTAGTAATCTGTGAGCCACGAGGACTCCGCAATCCCATTACCATGGGTATCAAGACTAGCAAAGCTTAATGGGAAAGGAAGGGGTAAAGTGGTGAGGTTGCAGCAGCGACTAAGCATGATATGGTGGCTACCATACGCAAATAAGAGCAAGAAGAGAAGCAAAGGAACGGTCGTCAACTAGCAATGATCAAGAGGTGATCCTAAACTCCTACTTACGTCAAACATAACCCAGAAACCGTGTTCACTTCCCGGACTCCGCCGAGAAGAGACCATCACAGCTACACACGCGGTTGATGCGTTTTAATTCGGATTTGGTGTCAAGTTATCTACAATCGGACATTAAAAAATTCCCATCTGCCCATAACCGCGGGCACAGCTTTCGAAAGTTTATTCCCTGCAGGGGTGTCCCAACTTAGCCCATGATAAGCTCTCGCGATCAACGAAGGATATACCTTCTCCCAGGAAGACCCGATCAGACTCGGAATCCCGGTTTACAAGACATTTCGACAATGGTAAAACAAGAGCAGCAAGCCGCCCGATGTGCCGACAATCCCGATAGGAGCTGCACATATCTCGTTCTCAGGGCAACACCGGATAAGCGAAGCATACGGGTACCGACGTAACCCAAGTTTCCAAGGGATGGTCCTGCACGGTGCTCTAGTTTGGACCAACTCTTAGACAAGCACTGGCCCGGGGCGGCTATAATAAAGATGACCCTCGGGTTAATTACTCCCAAGGGAAATGTAGGTGGTGGTGAGGCAAATGGTAAAACTAAGGTTGGGCCTTGCTGGAGGAGTTTTATTCAAAGCGAACTATCAAGGGGGTCCCATAAATCACCCAACCGCGTAAGGAACGCAAAATTCGGGAACATAACACCGGTATGACGGAAACTAGGGCGGCAAGAGTGGAACAAAACACCAGGCATAAGGCCAAGCCTTCCACCCTTTACCAAATATATAGATGCATTAATTAAATAAGAGATATTGTGATATCCCAACAAAATCCTATTCACCATGGAGCAATCTTCAACTTCACCTGCAACTAGCAATGCTATAAGAGGGGCTAAGAAAAGCGGTAACATAGCCAAGCAATGGTTTGCTAGGACGGGTGTAAAAGGTTAGAGGTTCATGGCAATTTGGGAGGCTTGAAGAGCAAATGATAGGTAGCGCAGCCAAGCGATAGAACGAAGCAACTAACATAGCAATGATAGTAGTGAGATCCAGGGTAGCGGTCATCTTGCCTGAAATCCCGCTAGGAAGAAGAACGAGTCCATGAAGAAGATGAAGCCACGAAGACGAACCAAGCGTAGATGAGCGAATCCTCACGATCGCAACGAAACGGGAACTATCGAGAAGAAGCACACAACATGGTAAACACACCACACATGAACAAGACATGATGCACAACAAGCATGATGCATGACAAAACTACATGAAGCTACTAATGGCAAGAGATGATGCAACCAAGTGCAACACATCAAGGCAAGTTTAAATGAGGCCGGAAACAACATATAACAATTCCGGTAAGTCCTCATATGCAAATTTCAAAATTGGTCCAGATCTGAATAAACCTTATGTTCAAGTTGTTAAACAGCAAGTTAAGATGCACGAAGATGATCTACACGGGATTCTAGTCAAGTTACATATAAAGTTCATTTAATTCGGAGCTACGACCTAAAAGATATGAGCAAAACAAGTTAAACATGGCATTGATGCAAAATGCATACAAACATCAAGCAAACACCTAAAAAAATGGATGCAACATGATAATATGAAACTACATGCAAAATCAAGCAACTTTCATATAGAGAACACTCAAAACGGAGCAACGGTTCAACACATACACTCTATACAAGTTATAGCAACAATCTGCCCAAAACAGCAACTAGGCATATTGCAAGCATCAAAACAACATGCTACAACACCTCAACATGATAACAAAAGGCATCAACATGAAGTACAGGAAAAGCATAACAAAACATGAACACTGAGCTATCTCCAGAAATCACTAGAACATGCTCAAACACACATGGCAAGATTGCAAATAATAACAGTTTCAGACTTATCAGGAAATAACATCAGGTTGCAATGTTTAGAGCTATCAAACAACATGTTACAAGAACTTATCATGGAAAACAAAGGCATGGCATGAACCTACTAAATGCATAAAACAAAAGTCCCTTACTGACCATGAGCCAAAAAGGCACAGAAAATATGATGGCACCCATGTAAACATGGCAAGTTATATGACAGATTCATACATGGCAGGAACAACGATAAGTAGGCATATTCGTGAGCTTGAACCACTCAACACAGAGCAATACATGGCATGACAAGGCAACAAACAGTAAGATGACATGTTTATGAAGCTAAGCATGGCAAGAGAAAGTTCATAGGGTGCATGGATCACTAGAAAATCACATGGCAAAACTGAACTTCATGTTAACAGGCTGACAGCAACATCATTTAACACGTTTGGAGCAAGATATGAACAATCTACAGCAAGCTATAAAGGCAACCAGGGGCATGGATGGATAGCTCATAACCATATGTAAAAAACATCCTTACTGAAGTATCTCGAAATAAGCATTAATCTCTCTGTAGCATCAAGTTTACATGGCATAAAAATAACAGCAGAACAGGGACTGAAATCAGCAACATCACGAGGCCTAGTTTACATGCTTGTGCTAGTCACCACATTGATCACAAAAACACATGGCATACACCCCTGTAAATATGGCATGGCATAGATCAAAACACATGTAGACATCAACCTCATAGGATGCACAGATCAATCATGGAAAAAATGACAAATCATCAAGTTATAACAGTTTCAGCGGATTAACAGCAACATGCACTCTTGCAACAATGATTAGGGCATCAAGATGAACTCAAATGAACATGATGCAATGTAATGAAATGAAGTACTCGTCGAGACGAACAATTCTACATATTGCGCGCACGAAACGGAGCAGTATGCAGCAAGTTATGATGCAATGAAGATGGCAAGATAATATCAAAATATCAGGGACTTGGTGGATTTTCGGGGTCAACCTCCAGTTTTGCACGGACTTCGAGGTCGACCGGAGAGCTCGCCAGAGTAGACGGGGAAGAAGCCGGGGAGGGCCGGAGATGGCGGATCCGGGCGGAGGGAAAGGCGGCGGGCGGCGGCCGGAGCACGGGAGCTGGTGGCGGGGTTCCGCGCGGGGGAGAGGGCGCGCGCGGGCGGTGAGACGGCGGCGCGCTCCGGTGCGGCGGAGCAGCACGTGGAGGCGGTGGCGGCGCACGCCGGCGGCGGGGCGCGAGCGGGGCGCGCGGCGGCGGCGGCGCGACCGGGCTCGCGCGGGCCCAGGATGGGCTCCGCGGGCCGCGGCATGGTGGGGATCTGGCGGGGACGCGTGGCGCGTCTCGATTGGCTGTGGGCGGCAGTGCGGTGATGTGGCGGCCTCTCATTGGCCGGAGCGACGTGGCGGCGGCGGTGGACACGTCCGACGCGGAGGCGGACATGTCCGGCGGCGGGGATGAGCGGGGCTAGGGTTTCATCTGCGCGAAACATCCGGGGGGGGGGAGCACATATTTATTGGTAGAAGGAGGTGGGAGTGTCCAAATGAGGTGCGGTTTTCGCCCACATGATCGTGATCGAACGACCGAGAGCATGGAGGGGAGTTTGCTGGGTTTTTGGCCACTTTGGAAGGGGTGTTGGGCTGCACACAAAAGAGGCTTTACGGTTACCCGGTTAACCGTTGGAGTATCAAACGACGTCCAAATGGCACGAAACTTGACAGGCGGTCTACCGGTGCTATGCCAAGGCCGCTTGGCAAACCTCGGGCCATTCCAAGAAAGTTTAACACCCGCTCACAACAGGAGAACAAGAGAGGGACGCGGGAGGACATAGGGGTGCCGGATTGCCAAACGGACAACGGGGAAAATGCTCGGATGCAAGAGACGAACACGTATGCAAAATGAGATGCACATGATGACATGGCAAAATGCAACACACAAGCAAATCACATGGCAACGACGGCGAATAACTGGTGGACACCTGGCGCATCGAATCCGGGGCGTTACACGCTGCCCCAGATGGGGCCTCAGGAGCCCCCTTCTGTTTCTTCGCCGCAGGCACCAG
Source organism: Triticum timopheevii (assembly GCA_963921465.1). Taxonomy (NCBI): domain Eukaryota; kingdom Viridiplantae; phylum Streptophyta; class Magnoliopsida; order Poales; family Poaceae; genus Triticum; species Triticum timopheevii. The sequence goes on along the minus strand of OY997262.1, from coordinate 381,655,598 downwards.
CCTAGCCAAGAGATACAGACATCAAGCCTCACCGACAAAGAAAGGAATAAAAACAAGAATCAGACACTTACTGGTCACCGCTCGTGAGCACGAACAACCTCCGGTCATACTTGAAGCCCGAAAGCCGGCTGCTGGGATCAGCCTCGAGAGGCTCGGAAGCAGGAGGCACGTCTAAGGATCGCCTCGGAGCCGGGGGAGACCCGAGGGGACCAGCCCAGACCTGACCTTCTTCGAGATTGGGGGCAAGCTCCCGCCACCCCGCTCGTCATCATCCTCCTCGTCGCTCAGCGGGAGGCGGAGAGCGCGGGGCCTGCGCCGGGGGAGAGGCGCTCTCGACTCCCCATCGGTAGCCTCGGAGTCAGGCTCCCCTTCCCGATCCACCTCTTCCTCCTCTTCGCTGGAGTCGCCGGAGGACAAGTCCACCGTCGCCTGGGCCGCCGGGCCCTCGGGAGCCTCAGTGGGCACGGGCCCGTCCCCATTGAAAACGGGCATGGAGTCCACCACCTTCTCCCAATCATCTCGAAGAAACAGGGGCACAGGGGCGCCCTCCAGCCTCGCCACATCTCCTCCGACCAAAGATTGGAGAACCACGGCCAGATCTTCGTCGGCCAAGACTGCGGGGCTTAGTCGGGGCCTCCATAGTGGAAGCGATTACTTACGAAGCGGGGCCACCTGGTGCTCGAGGAACTCCCTCAGGAGCGATGCACCAGTCAGCTTCGCCGCTGACATGCTGCCCGGCCTCAGATCTGCATCCATCTTCTCCAACACCGGCTTCGCGCGGGGGTCCACGAGTTCCGCGCGAGACCAATCATCAGATCTTGTGGGCTGCCCCGAGGGCAGGGTTAGCCGAGGGTGGATGCGCCCAGCATCTACCAGGACCCACTTGCTGTTGAAGCCTTCAATCCTCTTCCCGGGCTTTGAGATGGCGTTGGAGCCGCCATACGCGACAAAGCTCGCGCACGCGGAGATGGCACCACGAGAGGGCTGGAGGGAGAAGTAGTGGCGTAGCAAGGCCACTAAGGGCTGCACTCCGACGTGAGCGTCGCAATAGTAGGCGAAGATCGTGAGAAGAAGAACGGAGTTGGGGTGGAGATGCAGAGCTTGCAGGTCGTAATGGCGGAGGACAGAGAAGAAAAACTCAGAAAAGGGAGGCACCAGGCCGGCAGCAATGGCGCTTACGAAGAGCGAGTAGAAGGTGCTCCCTCGGGCCTCAAGAAGGGCGGAGCCGGCCTTGAACACCTTCGCCCCGTCGATGCTTTGCGCCGCCACCATCCGATGCATCCGGGCAAGGCCCGCCTCTGGCACGTTCGGTGAGTCCAAGGCGGGAGAGTACCAAGATTCGACTGGAGTCTGGCGAGGCGCCATGTCTTGCTAGGGCGCACGGTCAAGGTAGATCTGAAGATTTCAGAGGCAGGAAGGGAGAGCGCAAGAAGGGGGATCTGGGCAATGACCGGAGGAAGCAAGGGAAGTAAGGCCTGAGCAGATGCCGCTTTTTTGTCGATCCACAAAGTTGCGGAGCCGCCCACGTCCAATCAACCGCCACGCGGCGCCCGAGGCCACAGGCTATTAGGGCCCGTGATGTTTCGCACTTGCCCCTTCACCTCTCTGCTCAGCCAAGTCCGGGAGTGCCTTGGGCCCGGGGGCTACTGTCGGCGTTCTGGGAACGGGGGTCCCCAGACTTGCCTGCCTGCGGCCTGCGGCGTGGCTCAAGGGGCGACCCAGCATGGCCCATCTTCATCAGCACGAGTTCAACACCCTCGCGAGGGGCCAAGCCTCACGGGGCGGACGACAGGAGGCTTCCTCAGGCGCGGCCTCGTCAGGCTGGCTCGCGAGGAGGTGGAGAGATCAAAGCGGGGTACCTCGCGAGGTGCCCATGCCGCAAGCCATGACGACCAAGGGCGCCAGGCGGGCGCCGGCCCGTGCAGTGTCCTTCTTTCCTCTTTGGTGCAAAGGGAGCAAGCGCAGGCGAGAGCATCAAGCAAAGGCATCCATTTCGGTGCAACAAGACCAAGACCAGCAGAACGGCAGGATGGAGGTCATCGTGGAGCCCAAGCCGGCGTCACCACCAGAGCCTTTAGCAGGCGAGGACCAACTTTAGTCAGGATAAGTGTACTAGATGTTCCCCTTCAAAATGGACAATTGTTGGCGCCCTTCCCGCTCAATATTTGGGAAGAGGCCCAGGACCTTTGCCTACAAATAGGACTAGCCACCACAAGATAGCGAGAGGGGAATCCTCACCAGGAAACCAGTAGAGAGAGCGACTGAACTCCCCCTAGCAGTTCATCGCACAAGACAAGAACAGACCCTCGCGAGGCTGTTCTTCCCAGTATTTGTTCATCATTAGCCCAAGAAGCAACCCACCACACCACACACTGGAGTAGGGTATTACACCACAATGGTGTCCCGAACCAGTATAAACCCTGGGTCTCTTGTGTTGTTCCTTCGATTGCTTAGATCATAGCGAGGCGGTGAGGTGCAGGTAGGCAGAGGGTGAAATCTCCGCGCGCACCCCAGTGTTTGAACCTAGAGGGTCTGCCGGAACCCGAAATCCGACATTTGGCGCTCCAGGTAGGGGTGCGCCAGAATTCGCCTTCCTCCGCCCTGTTCTTCACCGACCATCGCGTCCATGTCAAACTCTCGTCGGGCCCGTGCCGAGTGCCAGGCCGCTCTCGCTTCCCGCGTCGCCCAGACGGACACCGTCGGCGGCCACCCCCACCGTTCCCCGTCGCCCTCCATCAACGCCGCCACCAGCCCGGCGGGGAACGAGCAGCAAGCATCGTCCCAACATCCATCCATGAGGCGAGACGGCCACGCTGCCACTCCCTTGCTCGCCCCGGCTGGTTCTTCGTCCCGCGCGCCCCGCGCGGCCATGGAGGCTCGGGCTGCGCTCATCGCGGCAAACGAGCTCCTGCGCTACCGCCCAGTCGACGACGTCTACGAAGAGTGGCTCGACCGCGTCACTGAGCTCGTCCGCGCCACAGGGGGCTCCCCCGCGCCGTCCTTCTCGCTGCACCGCGCCCCTCCCTGCATGGGCAATGAAGCTCCGGGGGTGCCTCAGCCGCCTCCTCCTCAAGAAGGCGCCCTGGCCCCCAGGCGCGTGGCCCCTGGACGGAACACACCCCGTCCAGCGCCAGCGCAGCAAGAGCGAAGCTGCCAAGAGGTTCCTCGCCACCAAGAAGCTGCCCGAGTGCTCCCTGCTCTGGTCCGTCACGACCACGCTCCTGTCCCAGCGCGCCAAGACCCCGCGCTGCTCCCAGCTGCAGCGCATGGGGGCCCGCAAGACCAAGCTCCCCGTCACCAGAGGCCTCCCGTGGCCACGGCGGAATGCTGCGCCTACACCGCCGGGCTGCGCAGTGTCGTGTGGCCCTGCAAGTTCAAGCGAGAGCTGCCTCCTCGCTACGACAGCACGGCCGACCCTGCGGAGTTCCTCCAGCTCTAAGAGATGGGCATCGAAGCCGCCAACAGGGACGAGAAGGTGATGGCAAACTGGTTTCCCATGGCGCTCAAGGACGGGGCCCGCACCTTGCTCCTGAACCTGGCGCCAGACACGATTTCCTCCTGGGACGAGATGCGCAACCGTTTCATCGCCAACTTTCAAGGTACTCGCGACCGGCCACCTGCCGTGAGCGACATGCACCGCATCAAGCAGCAACCAGGGGAGACCGTGCAGAAGTACATCCAGCGCTTCAACAACACACGTCTCAAGATTCCCAAGGTGCCGAGGAGGCCATCATCTCAGCCTTCTCTAACGGCGTGCACGACGTCAAGATGAAGGAGGAGCTGGCGATGCATGAAGATCTATGCACTTCCTTGGAGTTGTTCAACTTGCCAACCAAGTGCGCCAGGGCTGAGGAAGGGCGCCTTTCCCTCCTCGAGCTGCCAGCCACCGACCCAGAAGAGAAGAAATCCAAGGCCAAGGATGTGAAGTGCAAGGGGGCTGCCGTGCTCACGGCAGAACTAGACACCAAGCGGGGCAGAGACCAGCCCGAGTCTTTCAAGGGCAGCCGGTACTATGTGTACCACGAACTCCACACCCACAACACCAATGAATGCCAAGAGCTCCGAGCTGTGCGAGAAGGAAGGGTCGGCCGACGCCCTGACCGCAACAATCGCGGCTATGGCCGAGGAGGAGGAAAGAACACAGGACGCTGGGAAGACCGCGGCCCTCGCCAAGGGTGGCGCGACCGACCTCGCGAGGATCGCTGGCAGGATCAGCCTCGCGAGGGATACTGGAGGGATCGGCCTCGCGAGGATCGCCCGCAAGGAAATGCAGGCCTCCCTCCACTGCCGCCTCAGCCAAGGAGAAATGACGACTATCATCAGGACGAGGGGGCTGGGGGCTTCCCGGAGCCGCGCACGATTGCCTGCAAACTGGGCGGAGCTCAAGCCCCAGCCTCTCAACGCATCTTCAAACAGTTCGCCCACGAAGTGAATGCAGTCCTCCCCAAGCTTGAAGCCACGCGCCCCCTCAGGTGGTCGGCGTGCACCATCACATTCAGCTCAGCGGATCAGCTCAAGTGCGCGGCCACAACCGGTGTCCTCCATTGCTTTGCTCCCCAGTCATCAGCAACGTGCAAGTCACCAGGACCCTCATTGATGGCGGGGCAGGGCTCAACGTCTTGTCCATAGAGACATTCAACAATCTCCAAGTGCCATACGATCAACTTCAGCCAACCAAGCCCTTCTCCGGAGTCACCGACGGCTCCACGATTCCAATTGGGCAGGTCTGCCTCCCAGTCACCTTCGGGGCGCACAACAACTACCGCACCGAGCTCATCGACTTCGACGTCGCCCACATTCGCCTGCCATACAACGCCATCCTCGGCTACCCAGATCTCGCCAAGTTCATGGCGGTGACTCATCACGGCTACAACGTCCTCAAGATGCCAGGAAGCGGTGGAGTCATCACGGTGCCTTGTGAAGAAAGAGACGTGGTGTGCTCCCTGGAACGAGCTTTTCAGGCCGCGTCGCTTGAAGACCCAGATCGTGGGAGCGGGAGGCTCCCTCAGACCGCCCCCAAGAAGAAGAAGACAGTGCCAGGCCCGACCCCTCAGGAGGCAGGCCCCTCAGGATCTGCGCCTGCTCAGGGGGCACCTCCTTATGTCGCATAGGGAGGCGCGCCTGGCACCCTCCTCAAGCAGGAATCGGGGGCTCCCACCTGGAGGGCCATCAACGTTGCTAAGGTCACGAGGGGGGTGCTTGGGCACCATTTGGAGCCGTGTTTCAGAACATGTTTCCCTCAGGAAGGAGTAAGGCAAGGAGGGCCAAACCCTCAGGAGTTCGTTAGTCAGATCACACAGGAGTTGCAAAGAGCTAAGAGTCATTAGTGGCAACCGCCGCTTACCCGCCGCAGCTCCCCATCCAGGTGAGGATGGCGGGCTGCGCGTCTGCATCGACATCCCAGGGCACAACCGAGTCGCCTCTCAGGAGCGCTTCTGGCCCTCACGTGTGGAGCGCTGTGGAGGCCCACCCCGCAGCTACGTTCGCATGCCCTACGGCTTGCCGAACGCGGTTGCGGTGCGCCAACACCTCATGAGGAGCATCCTGGAGGCTCAGGAGGCCAGGCGTTCTGTAGTCCTGGCGGAGATGGAGATGGTCCATGAGGAGCCACCAGTGCCTCCGGAGCCTCCCGAGGCTCCTGGGACCGAGGGCTCATGAGGATTGGCTCCCGCAGCCCGCTACGTCTCCTACTTCAATACCCCTTCGTCGTCAACACTATCAGGTGACATCTTTCAAGTTTTGTTTGCAGCTAGGAGCGCTCTCAGGGCTGCATCATTCCCAGGCCGCGTGGGTCCATCCCTGCGGCGTGTATCCCTTTTGCTCGTGTTTTTAGCTTACTTTGTTGGGAGTGCCCCTCGGGCTGCATCATCCCCAAGTCGCTCGGGTCACACCCAGCGGCGTGTATCCATCTTGCGTTTATTTTCGGGCCATGCATTCGACCCATCATGCTTGTTATTTGGTGCCTATCCGTGGCACCTCTTCTTCCTAGATGTCGGCAGCTTGCGCGTTAAAGGGGGGGTGCCTAAGCATCACGACTCAGGGCTCTTACCGGCTCCCCAGCCCTCACCCTCTAGCTTTTCCCACGGCATCGCGCCCCGGCAAACCAGCGACGGCTGAGACCAGCTCAAGGGCCGGGACCCGAGGACGTATAGCACCGACATCTAACCTAGCTTGCGCGTTAAAGGGGGGGTGCCTGAGCATCGCGACTCAGGGCTCCTACCGGCTCTCCAGCCCTCACCCTCTGGCTTTGCCCACGGCATCGCGCCCCGGCAAACCAGCGACGGCTGAGACCAGCTCAAGGGCCGAGACCGGAAGGACGTAGAGCATCGGCATCTGGCCAAATTTGCAGGAACACAGCACAAGTTAAGGCCCAGTGCCAGGCGCAACCCGCCTTGAGGGAGGGCCCCGTGAGTCCCGCGCTGGCTCACGGGTGCCCAGATACACCTCCTCATGCCCTATCGTGCCGGCCACGTGTCAGGGTGGGGCTGTATACGCCTCGGGGACTCCTCCCAAAGGGGAGCCCCCTCCCACGCACCAGTGGAAGCACCATGCTCCGCGCTGGCTGACGACACTGCTGAGGAGCGGCTATGCCCGTACACATACGGAAGTGCTATGCTCCGCGCTGGTGATAAACAACTAAGGGTGGCCCTTGGCCACATCAACCTCAGGGAGGCCAGAGCTCAGTGTCTGGTCTCATCGCAACGCCTCCCCTCGGGAGTGCCGCGCGAGGGGGCTGGGCACGGGGGCTGCGCCTGGGTCACGCCCAGGCGTACGCCACCCAGCCAGGCCCCTCGGGCCTGGTTCATCGCGCGTCTCTCCCCGAGCGGAGCCAAGGTATGAAGGCCATTTGAGCGTCATGGGGGACTCCTGAGCATCGCGACTCAGGAGCCTAACTCGTCACGTAGCCCCTCACTCCTTAGTTCCGAAAGCCTAACGACGGTTGAGGTATGCGCAGGGCCGGGCTCTGCAGACGTAGAATGGTAGATTCACCCACACATCTCACCTCCCTACTTGCTGTTCGTGCGCCAAGGGGGACTCCTGAGCATCGCGACTCAGGAGCCTAACTTGTCACGTCGCCCCTCACTCCTTGGTCCTGTCCTGGTTTCCGGTCGGGGCTAACGGCGGCTGAGGTATGCGCGGGGCCGGGCTCTACCGGCGTAGAACATAAGAAAGTAGGAAGAGCGCAAATTTCAGGAAATTCAAAAGCAAATATTACAGTTCATAACTATTATCACAACACCAAACACAAGTTTAAACGCCTCCCTGAGGCATGATGCATGTTGTAGGAGCTGAAAGCAGGACAGGAGCCATGACGGAGTCATTTGTTGGCAGCGGAGCTACGCGGAGAGGGTTCGCCTCATGGAGCCGCAGGGCCGGCAGCGCCACGCTTCTGCTTGGTGCTGAAGGCCCGGAATTTCGACAGCAGAGCCTCCGCACGACCCTTCACGGCCTCAGCAGCGGCAACGGCAAGCTCGCCGCTCACTGGCTCTAGCAGGCTGTCGAGGTCGGCGTTGGGGTCGCGAAGGTAGACGTGGGTAAGGACCCGCGTCAGCGCTGCAGAAGACAGGACGTGCACCTCAGCCTCAGCCGTAGGGCCAAGGCCAAGGGTGACATCTTCAAGAGCACGGACCATGAAGGGGAGCATCTTGGCGGGGCCATCCTTGGCGCCGGCCAGCGGGCTTTCCAGGCCGCTGTCATAGAGCGACTTCAGCAAGCCGCGAACCTTCACCTCCGTCTCCGTGAAGGCCTCGCGGTCCTCGGCAAGAACCCGCGCCTTGCCATCCAGCTCGACCTTCCACGCCTCCAACTCCTGCTCTAGTGCGCCCAGTCGGTCATGGCGCTTGTTAAGCTTGGCGTCCCGGTCCTTGATGGCCGCCTCGCGAGCCTTCAGGTCTTCCTCCTTCTCTTGGCGGATGCAGACCTCCTCGGCAAGCTGGTCCCGCAGGCCCTCAAGTTGGCTCTCCATCGCCTTGCAGCGACCTTGGGCATCAGCCGCCTCTCCCAAGGCAGCATCTCAAGCGGCCTTCACCCCGAGGACGACCTGCTTCTCCTCATCACAGGCCCTCGAGGCCTGAACCAACGCCGCTCGAATCGAAGCATCAGAGCAAACCCAGCTAGAAGCCAGTTCCAAGCGCCCGGCCGCCAAGCGAGGATCGGCGCCCAGAAGATCTTGCCACACCCGGTCCAGTTCGGCAGTGGCGCGGTCCAGGATGGTGGAATGAGTCGGAGAGACAGCAGTTGGTGGAGTAGGAGGAGAGAACGGCAGCATAACCACAACATCGTGAGGCAGGACCTGCTGCGCCCCAACAGCTGTGGCGATGGCATCAGGCAAGGATACTTCAGGAGTCGCTTGGGCCATGGGGGTTGAGCTTGCCCCAGCCAGCTCCACCGGGCCTCGCAAGGACAACCGGGCAGGAGAGGCCTGTGCCTTGTAGCCACCTTCCTTCGTGGGCAGAGGCGCTGCCCCAGATGGGGCCTCAGGAGCCCCCTTCAGTTTCTTCGCCGCAGGCACCAGCCTAGCCAAGAGATACAGACATCAAGCCTCAACAACAAAGCAAGGAATAAAAACAAGAATCAGGCACTTACTGGTCGCCACTCGCAAGCTCGAGCAACCTCCGGCCATACTTGAAGCCCGAGAGCCGGCTGCTGGGATCAGCCTCGAGAGGCTCGGAAGCAGGAGGCACGTCTGAGGATCACCTCGGAGCCGGGGCATACCCGAGGGGGACCAGCCCAGACATGGCCTTCTTCGAGATCAGGGGCAAGCTCCCGCCGCCCCGCTCGTCATCATCCTCGTCGTCGCTCAGCGGGAGGCGGAGAGCGCGGGGCCTGCGCCGGGGGATAGGCGCTCTCGACTCCCCATCGGTAGCCTCGGAGTCAGGCTCCCCTTCCCGCTCCTCTTCCTCCTCTTTGCTAGAGTCGTCGGAGGACAAGTCCATCATCGCCTGGGCCGCTGGGCCCTCGGGAGCCTCAGTGGGCACGGGCCCGTCCCCATTGAAAACGGGCATGGAGTCCACCACCTTCTCCCAATCATCTCGAAGAAATAGGGGCATAGGGGCGCCCTCCAGCCTCGCCACATCTCCTCCGACCAAAGATTGGAGGACCGCGGGCAGATCTTCATCGGCCAAGACTGTGGGGCTCAGGCAGGGCCTCCATAGCGGAAGCGAGTACTTACGAAGCGGGGCCACCTGGTGCTCCAGGAACTCCCTTTGGAGCGACGCACCAGTCAGCTTCGCCGCTGACATGCTGCCCGGCCTCAGATCTGCGTCCATCTTCTCCAACACCGGCTTTGCACGGGGGTCCACGAGTTCCGTGCGAGACCAATCATCAGAGCTCGTGGGCTGTCCCAATGGTAGGGTTAGCCGAGGGTGGATGCGCCCAGCATCTACCAGGACCCACTTGCTCCTGAAGCCTTCAATCCTCTTCTCGGGCTTCGAGATGGCGTTGGAGCCGCCATACGCGATAAAGCTCGCGCACGCGGAGATGGCACCATGAGAGGGCTGGAGGGAGAATTAGTGGCGAAGCAAGGCCACTGAGGGCTGCACTTCGACGTGAGCCTCCCAATAGTAGGCGCAGATCCCCAGAAGAAGAACTGAGTTGGGGTGGAGATGCAGAGCTTGCAGGTCGTAATGGCGGAGGACAGAGAAGAAAAACTCAGAAAAGGGAGGCACCAGGCCGGCAGCAATGGCGCTTACGAAGAGCGGATAGAAGGTTCTCCCTCGGGCCTCAGGAAGGCGAAGCCGGCCTTGAACACCTTCGCCCCGTCGATGCGTTGCGCCGCCACCATCCAGCGCATCCGGCAAGGCTCGCCTCCGATACGTTCGGCGAGTTCAAGGCGGGCGAGTACCAAGATTCGGCTGGAGTCTGGCGAGGCGCCATGTCTTGCTAGGGCGCGCGGTCAAGGTAGATCTGAAGATTTCAGAGGCAGGAAGGGAGAGCGCAAGAAGGGGGATCTGGGCAATGACCGGAGGAAGCAAGGGAAGTAAAGCCTGAGCAGATTCCGCTCTTTTGTCGATCCACGGAGTTGCGGAGCCGCCCACGTCCAATCAACCGCCACGCGGCGCCCGAGGCCAGAGGCTGTTAGGGCCCGCGACGTTTCGCACTTGCCCCTTCGCCTCTCTGCTCAGCCATGTCCGGGCGCTCCTTGGGCCCGGGGGCTACTGTCGGTGTTCTGGGAATGGGGGTCCCCAGACTTGCCTGCCTGCGGCCTGCGGCGTGGCTCAAGGGGCGGCCCAGCATGGCCCATCTTCATCAGCATGACTTCAAGACCCTCACGAGGGGCCAAGCCTCGCAGAGCAGACGACAGGAGGCTTCCTCAAGCGCGGCCTCGTCAGGCTGGCTCGCGAGGAGGTGGAGTGATCAAGGCGGGGTACCTCGCGAGGTGCCCATGACGCAAGCCATGACGACCAAGGGCGCCAGGCGGGCGCCGGCCCGCGCAGTGTCCTTCTTTCCTCTTTGGTGCAAAGGGAGCAAGCGCAGGAGAGAGCATCAAGCAAAGGCATCCATTTCGGTGCAACAAGACCAAGACCAGCAGAACGGCAGGATGGAGGTCATCGTGGAGCCCAAGCCGGCGTCACCACCAGAGCCTTTAGCAGGCGAGGACCAACTTTAGTCAGGATAAGTGTACTAGATGTTCCCCTTCAAAATGGCCAATTGTTGGCGCCCTTCCCGCTCAATATTTGGGAAGAGGCCCAGGGCCTTTTCCTATAAATAGGACTAGCCACCACAAGATAGCGAGAGGGGAATCCTCACCAGGAAACTAGTAGAGAGAGCGACTGAACTCCCCCTAGTAGTTCATCGCACCAGACAAGAACAGACCCTCGCGAGGCTGTTCTTCCCTATATTTGTTCGTCATTAGCCCATGAGGCAATCCACCACACCACACACTGGAGTAGGGTATTACACCACAATGGTGGCCCGAACCAGTATAAACCATGGGTCTCTTGTGTTGTTCCTTCGATCGCTTAGATCATAGCGAGGCGGTGAGGTGCAGGTAGGCAGAGGGTGAAATCTCCGTGCGCACCCTAGTGTTCGAACCTAGAGGGTCTACCGGAACCCGAAATCCGACACCATGCACAAATAAGGGGTACAAAAGAGTGCCCCTATTTTAGTACACCGACAGGAGCCCCCAGGCCTAGTCCAGACATAAGCGCGACACGTTGTTGGGCCAGGCCCAGAATGGTGCGTAGGCAGGTGGGGCAGTTTTTATCGCAGTATCTTTCCGTCCGCCATGCTTCCCCATGATCTGTGTTGAATGCGTGACGTGGGGGTCACGCGCGCGGGTGATCGAAGCATGCTTGCGTCATCTTGCGGTGAACAGTAAAGAGGCGGCTTGCGTGTCCCTTCGAGATCGTGAGGCCGCCGCTCATTAACTGTCCATATCTGGGAACCATCACTCCACGCGTCCCATTACCCCGTCTCTCGCGCCACATACGCTGCATGCATGGCGCAAAGAGAATGACAGGCATGCAGGATACGGGAAGACGTGTGCACGTGGGTGTCGATTCCCACGCGCCTTTAATTGGGTGGGGAGGGCGGTCGACGGCCTTGCCTGTTGTCACCTTTAATGAGCCGGATTGCCTGAGAGGGGTGGCCGAGCCCCGCCCCCGTCTCTTTATAAGGAGGGGAGCGAGAGGAACGACGCCTCTCAGTCCCTCATCATCCGCCTCTCCCCGTTCCTGCTCCTTCCTATCTTCTACCATGGCGAGAGGGTGCGGAGATGCTTCATCGGTGGCGGCGAGGGTCTCTGCTCGACAACGCATCGCCTGATGACCCAAAAGTATAGGGGATCTATTGTAGTCCTTTCGATAAGTAAGAGTGTCGAACCCAACAAGGAGCAGAAGGAAATGACAAGCAGTTTTCGGTAATGTAATCTCTGCAAGCACTGAAATTGTAGGTAACAGATAGTTTTGTGATAAGATAATTTATAACAGGTACCAAGCAATGAAACTAAATAGGGTGCAGCATGGTGGCCCAATCCTTTTTGTAGCAACGGACAAGCCTGAGAATTTCTTATAATGAGAAAAGCTCTCCTGAGGACACATGGGAATTATCATAAAGCTAGTTTTCATCACGCTCATATGATTCGCGTTCATTACTTTGATAATTTGATATATGGGTGGACCAGTGCTGTCCTTTCTTGGACAAGCATCCCACTTATGATTAACCCCTATTGCAAGCATCCGGAACTACAAAAGAAGTATTAAGGTAAACCTAACCATAGCATGAAACTAGTGGATCCAAATCAGCCCCTTACGAAGCAACACATAAACTAGGGTTTACGATCCCAATTCCTTCCTCTAGGCCCAAATAATGGTGAAGTGTCATGTAGTCGACGTTCACATAACACCACTAGAGGAGAGACACCATACATCTCATCAAAATATCGAACGAATACCAAATTCACATGACTACTAATAGCAAGACTTCACCCATGTCCTCAGGAACAAACATAACTACTCACAAAGCATATTCATGTTCATAATCAGAGGAGTATTAATATGCATTAAGGATCTGAACATATGATCTTCCACCAAGTAAACCAATTAGTATCAACTACAAGGAGTAATCAACACTACTAGCAACCCACAGGTACCAATTTGTGGTTTTGGATACAAGATATGAACTAGGGTTTGAGAGAAGATGGTGCTGGTGAAGATGTTGATGGAGATTAACCCCCTCCCGATGAGAGGATCGTTGGCGATGACGATGGTGATGATTTCCCCCTCCCGGAGGGAAGTTTCCCCGGCAGAACAGCTCCGCCAGAGCCCTAGATTGGTTCCGCCAAGGTTCCGCCTCGTGGCGGCGGAGTTTTGTCCCGTAAGCTTGCTTATGATTTTTTCCAGGGTAGAAGACTTCATATAGCAAAAGATGGGCACCGGAGGGCCACCAGGGGGCCCACGAGGCAGGGCCGCGCCCTGTAGGGGTGGGCGCGCCCCCACCCTCGTGGCCAGGGTGTAGGCCCCCTCGTGTACTTCTTCCGCTCAATAATTATGATTAATTCCAAAAATTACTTTCGTGGAGTTTCACGACTTTTGGAGCTGTGCAGAATAGATCTCCAATATTTGCTCCTTTTCCAGCCAGAATCCCAGTTGCCGGCATTCTCCCTCTTCATGATAAACCTTGTAAAATAAGAGAGAATAGCCATAAGTATTGTAACATAGTGTGTAATAACAGCCCATAATGCAATAAATATCGATATAAAAGCATGATGCAAAATGGACATATCAACTCCCCCAAGCTTAGAGCTTGCTTGTCCTCAAGCGGAAGCCGATATCGAGAAATATGTCCACATGTTTAGAGATAGAGGTGTCGATAAAAATAAAATAAGGACATGAGGGCATCACGATCATTCTTATCACAGCAACATATATAGATTTTGTCATATGATTTCTTATGCTCAAGTAACAATCTATTCACAATGTCGAGTATGGTTCAGAAACTTCATTGAGAACTAACAAACTATAATCTCAGTCATTGAAGAAATTGCAATTTATCATAACGTCAGAAAGAGTCAAGAATAGAGCTTTTCAGCAAGTCCACATACTCTACTATCATATAGTCTTCTACAATTGCTAACACTCATGCAATACTTATGGTTATGGAGTTTTAATCGAACACTGAGAAAGATAGGGGCTTATAATTTCGCCTCCCAACGTATTCACCTTTGGGTGATGTTAACAATAATAGTTCATGCTAACTTACATCCAATTGTATATATGTATCATGATCTTTCCAACACGAGGTGCTTGCCAAAATATAAAATGAAAAAGGGAAAGGTGAAGATTGACCCTTCGCAGAGGGAAGCAGAGGTTGTCATGTTCTTTTAGGGTTGGATGCAAAAGAACGTCACTTTATATTGCCACTTGTGATATGAACCTTTGTTATGCAGTCTATCGCTTTTATTACTTCCATATCACACGATCGTATAAAGCTTATTTTCTCCGCACTAATAAGTCATACATATTTAGGGAGCAATTTTTATTGCTTGAAAAATGAAAACTTACTTGAAGGATCTTATTCAATCCATAGGTAGGTATGGTGGACTCTCATGGCAAAACTGAGTTTAAGGATATTTGGAAGCACAACTAGTATCTCTACTTGGTGCTAGGAATTTGGACAGCGTGAGGGGGAAAGGCAAGCTCAACATGTTGGACGATCCATGACAATATACTTTAACTGAGATGTGAGAAACATAACCCATTATGTTGTCTTCCGTGTCCAACATCAACTCTTTAGCATGTCATACTTTAATGAGTGCTCACAATTATAAAAGATGTCCAAGATAGTATATTTATATGTGAAAACCTCTCTTTCTTTATTACTTCCTATTAATTGCAACGATGAACAAAACTAAGTTTGCCAACTCTCAACAACTTTTAAGCCTCATACTTTTTATGTGTGAAGTCATTACTATCCATAAGATCAATATGAACTCTTTTATTCTTTTTATTCTTTTATGCACTTAAAATCATGGCAAGATAACATAGCCCTTGACTCAACACTAATCTTTATTATATAGCTCACGGACTCGATTACATAGAAGGATCACAAAGCAAAACTCAAAACTAATTCATACCAAAACTTTATTCTACTAGATCTAGATATTACCAAAAGGATTGAACTAAGTAAAACGGTAAAGATAGGAGTGTGATGGTGATACGATACCGGGGCACCTCCCCCAAGCTTGGCAGTTGCCAAGGGGGGTGCCCATACCCATGTGATTATGTCTCCTTCTTCAGAGTTGGTGTTGTTGATGATGTAGGTTTCTTCCTTAATTTACGCTTGAGAATGGAATTTTGCTCCCTTAGATCATCGATCTCCCGCTCAAGGCTTAACATCCTTTTGCATAGTTCATGTTTGTTTTCCTGCAAGAGACGAAAAGGGATAAACTCGATTTTGGGCATCTTTGCCCTGTCAGGGAGGCTTGACTTTTTAAACTCCACATGCATGTCCCCGGGTTGAGGTAGCAGGACTTCATCTTCATCTGAGCTAGTTTGCTCCTTTCTCTTAGGCTCATAGTCTTCTACTTCCTCAGTGGTCCAGCCATAATGCTCCAAGTCCCATAGACCTTAGGGTCTGCAAGGTAATCAACCGCATAGCTTTCTCCCTCCGAATCCTGGGACGACATATTGCTCTAATCTACGGTAGAAACAGCTCGAAACAAAGACAAATGATTTTTGTGTGATACAGTGGTCAAAACCTTCGGGAGATTATATAATGAATTTTTACCAGCCAAAAGAAATACCGTGTAAGAAAACGGAGTCCGGGAGGCACACGAGGTGCCCACGAGGCAGGGGGGCGCGCCCAGTATAGGTGGGCACGCCCTCCACCCTCGTGGACGCCTCGTGTCCTTCCCGGACTACTTATTTTTCTATTTTCTTAAATATTCCAAAATGGATAAAAATTGCCATTAGAACTGTTTTGGAGTCGGTTTACTTACCGTACCACATACCTATTCCTTTTCGGAGGCTCAAACATTCTGGAAAGTGTCCCTTATGTATTCCTCCAGGGTTACGGTTTCAATAATATTAGTTTCAACAATTATAGGATTACTTGAGATATAATGTTTGATTCTTTGACCGTTCACCACCCTCGGACTTGTGCCTTCGAAGTTGTTGATTTTTATGGCACCGAAACGGACCTCCTCGATAATGTAAGGACCTTCCAATTTAGAGAGAAGTTTTCTTGGAAAAAATCTTAAATGAGAGTTGAATAGCAACACATAATCACCTACACTAAACTCACGCTTTTGTATCCTATTGTCATGCCATCTTTTAACTTTTTATTTAAACAACTTGGCATTCTCATAGACTTGGGTTCTCCATTCATCAAGTGAGCTAATGTCAAATAACTTCTTCTCACTGGCAAGTTTGAAATCATAGTTGAGCTCTTTAATGGCCCAATATGCCTTATGTTCAAGTTCTAGAGGTAAGTGACATGATTTTCCATAAACCATCTTATACGGAGACATACTCATAGGATTTTTATATGCAGTTCTATAGGCCCATAATGCATCATCAAGTTTCTTGGACCAATTCTTTATAGATCTATTAACAATCTTTTGCAAAATTAATTTGATCTCTCTATTTCTCAACTCTACTTGACCACTATGTCGCGGGTTCCGGCAGACCCTTGAGGTTCGAACACTGGGGTGCGCGCGGAGATTACGCCCTCTGCCTACCTGTTCCTCACCGAATCGCTAGGACCTAAACTACAAAAAGATCAACACAAGAGACACAGGGTTTATACTGGTTCAGGCCACCATTGTGGTGTAATACACTACTCTAGTGTGTGGTGTGGTGGATTGCCTCTTGGGCTGATGATGAACAATACAAGGAGGAACAGCCCCGCGAGGGTCTGTTCTTGACTGGTGCGATGAACTGCTAGGAGGAGCTCAGTCGCCCTTTCTCTCTCTCTCTCTCTCTTTCAATCCTAGATGTATGCCAGATACCAAATCTTCCGATCCTCCTACCCCGGGGGGTGGCTAGTCCTATTTATAGGCAAAGGCCCTGGGCCTCTTCCCAAATATTGAGCGGGAAGGGCGCCAACAATTGCCCATTTTGAAGGGGAACAGCGGATACACTTATCCTAACTAAAGTTGGTCCTCGCCTGTCAAAGGCTCTGGTGGTGACGCCTGCTTGGGCTCCACGGTGACCTCCATCCTGCCGTTGGACTGGTCTTGGTCTTGTTGCACCAAAATGGATGCCTTTGCTTGATGCTCTCGCCTACGCTTGCTCCCTTTGCACCAAAGAGGAAAGGAGGACACTGCGCGGGCTAGCGCCTAGCTGGCGCCCTTGGTCGTCATGGCTTGCGTCACGGGCACCTCGCGAGGTACCCCGCCTTGAACTCTCCGCCTCCTCGTGAGCCAGCCTGATGAGGCCGTGCCTGAGGAAACTACTTGTCGTCCGCCCCGCGAGGCTTGGCCCCTCGTGAGGGTCTTGAGCTTGTGTTGATGAAGATGGGCTGTGCTGGGCCCCACTTTGAGCCACACCGCAGGCAGGCAATTCTGGGGACCCCCGTTTCCAGAACACCGACAGTAGCCCCCGGGCCCACGGCGCACCTGGATTTGGCCGAGCAGAGAGGTGAAAGGGCAAGTGCGAGGCATCGCAGGCCCTAACAGCCTGTGGCCTTGGGCGCCGCGTGGTGGTTGATTGGATGTGGGCGTCTCCACTTCCCCATGGCGCCTCGGCAACTGCAAGGATGCGACTAGTCCCTGCATGCAAAACAGGTCATGATTACCTGCGATCGTGGTGGTCGACGGTTGGCCTTCGCCGGCTATAAGTACGGATCTGCGCGAGCCACTCCAGTTCATCTTCCTCTGCTACTTCTCCCCTTCTTCATCTTCGCCACTGCTCCGCCTTGCCGCCATGGCTCCGATACGCTGGTTCTCCACGGAAGAGAAGGGGAAGGCCCCCTGAGAGGGCCCCGACCCACTTCCGCCAAAGAAACGGTTGGTCCTCTGCCACCGAGATGAGGGCGCGCGGCAGGAGGTGTCGAGGCCTTGGTGCGAGCGGCCGCCGCCAGGGTTTCCGCTGCCCTTGTACGCCCGCCTTGAGGGCCCTGCAGGAGCTAATGCTGAACGCCATGGACGACGCCGCCGTCGACATCGGCAGGTCACGACGGTGCGCGTTGTCCCCCCGGGAGTTTATGTTGAGGGCTCCTCCCGAGAGTTTGTGCTCCACGCCGCCATGCCTCCTCGATCTTGGATTCGCCTTCCTCCTTCCTTTGCCTTCGAGATCCCGCCGAGGGGGCCTTTCAGGCTCTGACTGCAGCACACCGATTGCCAGACCCCTGCGACCGATGCGGATGTCGAGGTCGTCGCTCCAGGTAAGGTCTTCATGACCTAGGGCTGGGGCGAGATAGCCCGAGTTTGCAGGACGAGGGGCGCCCTCGTGATCCACCTGGAGTTCGATGGTGCTTCCATGATGCTCTTCAAGGTCTTCGACGAAGATGGGCGTTGGCTGGAGTGCTGTCCCAGAGGCAGTAGCAGAAGCCCCAGAGTGGCAAGGACCAGGCCTGCCATCACACGTTCTTCTAGCAGCTCCTCAAGCGGCGTGAGCGCCGGAGGATCCAGTGACTCCGCCGAGCTCTTCGCAACTCCGGAGACGAGCGACGACAGCTACGAGCCCCCGAGCTTGCGCCGCTCTCGGAGCAGGGCAGGCTTGTTAGGCCGCCATCGTATCTGATCTGGATGAGGTTGGTAATGGTGCCTGGCGGCCCACTGTTGATGATGGCGTCCACCGTGACGGTTCCTGTAGTTAGGACTCCTTAGGATATGCGTCTTTTGTCCCTGCGAGGAGCCAAGAATACACCCCGTGGGGGCTTGTAAGGTGTCTGTAGCTCCGTTTGTCAATATGATCCTTATCATGAAGTGGTGCGAGAGGCTTATTCCGTCTTAGCTTAGTTTCTTCCTTTCAGACCTCACGATGGCTTGGTGCTCTGTGCCGACAGGTCCCGGCCCCAAGGCGGCTTTAGCCGTCGCTGATATGCCAGGTCGCGATGTCGTGGTCAAGGCCAGGAGGTGAGCGGCCCGGGGTCCAGTAAGAGCCCCTGAGTCGTGATGCTCAGGAGGTCCCCTTTAGCGCTCAAGCAGCTATCGTTCGGTGAGAAAGGAGTGTGACGTTGCTAACACGGGATTGCGTTGGATGCGGTGACGGTGCTGCGATAGCTAATGTTCTCGTAGGATGACTTATCTCATGGGTCAGGAAACGCTTCCTGGTGAGGGGCTAGGTCCGTGCCCCAGCTGGCGAGGGGTTTCTTGGTGAGGTCCTCACGTGCTCCTCCCCTCTCGCCTTCGCTCCCCTTTCTGCTCTACGTCCTCAGGTCCCGGCCCTCAAGCTGGTCTCAGCCGTCGCTGGCATGCCAGGTCGCGATGCCATGGACATGACTAGAGGGTGAGGGCTGGAGGGCCAGTAGGAGCCCCGAGTCGCGATGCTCAGGCACCCCCCTTCAACGTGCAAGCGGTTCACGCGGGCGAGAGTGAAGAAGACACTGTGAGGGCCTCGCCTGATGATGCTCCTTGGAGGGACCCTGCAGGCTCAACACAAAAGGAATGAGAGTTCGCCGTGACAATCGACAGTTAGCCGTTAGCTGCTTTGGAGAGGCGACGAGGCGCGAAAGGCCTGGCGGGGTGCGTCGAGGCACCCATGAACCAGCACAGGGCTCACGGGGCCCGTCCCCAAGGCGGGTTGTGCCCGGCACTGGGCCGTATCTTGGAGTGTGTTCCTGCAAATTTGGCTAGATGCCGGTGCTCTACGTCCTCGGGTCCCGGCTCTTGGGCTGGTCTCAGCCGTCGCTGGTATGCCAGGTCGCGATGTCGTGGACAAGACCAGAGGGTGAGTGCCGGAGAGCCTTTAGGAGCCCTGAGTCGCGATGCTCAGGCACCCCCCCTTTAACGCGCAAGCTTGGTTAGATGTCGAAACTCTACGTCCTCGGGTCCCGGCTCTCGGGCTGGTCCCAGCCCTCGCTGGTATGCCAGGTCGCGATGCCGTGGACAAGACCAGAGGGTGAGGGACGGAGAGCCAGTAGGAGCCCAGAGTCGCGATGCTCAGGCACCCCCCCTTTAACACGCAAGCTTGGTTAGATGTCGAAACTCTACGTCCTCAGGTCCCGACTCTCGGGCTGGTCCCAGCCGTTGCTAGTATGCCAGGTCGCGATGCCGTGGACAATACTAGAGGGTGAGGGCCGGAGAGCCGGTAGGAGCTCTGAGTCGCCATGCTCATGCACCCCCCTTTAACGCGCAAGCTTTCGACATCCAAGAAGAAAAGGTACCGTGAACAGGCACCAAATAACAAGCATGATGGGTCGAAAGCATGGCCCTAAGATAAATGCAAAAGGGGTAAATGCAAAAGGCGCCCCCAGCAGAGTAAGCTAAAAACATGAAATAAAAGGGATACACGCCACAAGGACGGACCCACGCGGCCTGGGAATAATGCGTCCCTGAGGGCACTCCCAGCTGGAAATGAAACTTGAAAGATGTCACCTGATGATGCTGAAAACGAAGGGGTGTTGATGTTGCAGACTCGGTGGGCTGCGGGAGCCGATCCTCACGAGCCCCCAGGCCCTCGGGCCTCGGGAGGCTCCGGAGGCGCTGGTGGCTCCTCGCGGACCATCTCCATCTCCACCAGGGCTGCGGAACGCCTGACCTCTTGAGCCTCCAGGATGGCCCTCATGAGGCGCTGGTATGCGGCAGCCGCGTTCGGCAAGCCATAAGGCATGCGAACGTAGCTGTGGGTCGGACCCTCGCAGCGTCCCACTTGCGAAGGCCAGAGGCGCTCCTGAGACGCGGCTCGGTTGAGCCATGGTATGTCGATGCAGACGCGCAGCCCACCATCCTCGCCTGGATGGGGGGCCACAGTGGGTAAGCGGCAGCTGCCTCTCATGACTCTTGACTCCTGTAGCTCCTGAATAGCCTTGCTAACGAACTCCTGAGGGTTTGGCCCTCCTTGCCTTGCTCCTTCTTGAGGGAAACGTGCCTCGAAACACGCCTCCACGTGGTGCCCAAGCGCCACCCTCGTGACCTTGGCGAGGCCGGCGGCCCTCCAGGGGAGAGCCCCCGAGCCTTGCCTGAGGGGGGTGCCGGGCGCGCCTCCCTATGCGATAGAAGGAGGTTCCCCCTGAGCAGGCGCGGGCCCTGAGGGGCCTGCCTCCTAAGGGGGCAGGCCGGACGATGTCTTCTTCTTCCTAGGGGCGGCCTCGGGAAGCCTCCTGCTTCCGCAGTCCGGGTCTTCCAGTGACGCGGCCTGAAAGGCTCGCTCCAGGGAGCACACTGCGTATCTCTCTTCGCAGGGCACCGTGATGACTCTGCCACTTCCTGGCATCTTGAGGACATTGTAGCCGTGGTGGGTCACGGCCATGAACTTGGCCAGCACTGGGTACCCGAGGATGGCGTTGTACGGCAGGCGAATGTGGGCGATGTCGAAGTCAATGAGCTCGATGCGGTAGTTGTCGCGTGCCCCGAAGGTGACAGGGAGGCGAACCTGCCCGATCGGGACAGTGGAGCCGTCGGTGATTCCGGAGAAAGGCTTGGTTGGTTGAAGCTGATTGTAGGGCACATGGAGATTGTTGAACGTTTCCACAGACACGACGTTGAGTCCTGCCCCACCATCGATGAGGGTCCCGGTGACTAGCACGTTGCTGATGATTGGGGAACAAAGCATCGGGAGGACTCCGGCTGTGGCTGCGCACTTGAGCTGATCCGCAGAGCTGAACGTGATGGTGCATGCCGACCACCTGGGAGGGTGTGTGGCCTCGAGCTTGGGAAGGGCTGCATTTACTTCGCGGGTGAACTGCTTGAAGATGCGCTGAGAGGCTGGGGCTTGGGCTCCGCCCAGGATGCAGGCAATCGCGCGTGGCTCTTGGAAGCCCCTAGGCCCCTCGTCCTAATGACGGTCCTCGTTTCTTCTTGGCTGCGGCGGCAGCGGAGGGAGGCCTGCGTTCCCTTGCGGGCGATCCTCGCGAGGCTGATCCCTCCAGCCTCCCTCGCGAGGCGGGTCCTGCCACCGATCCTCGGGAGGTTGGTCGCGCCACACTTGGTGTGGGCCGCGGTCTTCCCAGCGTCCTGCGTTCCTTCCTCCTCCCCGGCCGTAACCCCGGTCGTTGCGGTCAGGATGTCGGCCGGCCATTTCTTCACGCACGGCCTGGAGCTCTTGGCATTCATTGGTGTTATGGGTGTGGAGGTCGTGGTACACGTAGTATCGACTGCCCTTGGAGGGTTTGGGCTGATCTCTGCCCCGCTTGGTGTCTGGCTCTGCCGCGAGCACGGCAGCCCCCTTGCGCTTCACGTCCTTGGCTTTGGGCTTCTTCTCTTCTGGGTCTGCGGCAGGCAGCTCGAGGAGGGAGAGGCGCCCCTCCTCAGCCCTGGCGCACTTGGTCGCCAAGTTGAACAGCTCCAAGGAGGTGCACAAGTCTTCATGCATCGCCAGCTCCTCCTTCATCTTGACGTCGCGCACGCCGTCGGAGAAGGCTGAGATGATGGCCTCCTCGGTCACCTTGGGGATTGTCGGTGTCAAAACCGGTGGATCTCGGGTAGGGGGTCCTGAACTATGCGTCTAGGCGGATGGTAACAGGAGACAAGGGACACGATGTTTTACCCAGGTTCGGGCCCTCTTGATGGAGGTAAAACCCTACGTCCTGCTTGATTGATATTGATGATGTGGGTATTACAAGAGTAGATCTACCATGAGATCAAGGAGGCTAAACCCTAAAAGCTAGCCTATGGTATGATTGCTGTTATTGTTGTTGTCCTACGGACTAAAGCCATCCGGTTTATATAGACACCGGAGAGGGCTAGGGTTACATAGAGTCGGTTACAATGGTAGGAGATCTACATATCCGTATCGCCAAGCTTGCCTTCCACGCCAAGGAAAGTCCAATCCGGACACGGGACGAAGTCTTCAATCTTGTATCTTCATAGTCTTGGAGTTTGGCCGATGATGATAGTTCGTCTATCCGGACACCCCCTAGTCCAGGACTCCCTCAGTAGCCCCTGAACCAGGCTTCAATGGCGACGTGTCCGGCGCGCATATTGTCTTCGGCATTGCAAGGCGGGTTCCTTCTCCGAATAGTTTGTAGAAGACTGTGAACACCAGGAAAGTGTCCGGCTCTGCAAAATAAATTCCACACTCCACCGTAGAGAGAATAATATTTACACAAGTTCAATCTGCTGACGTATTTTGTGGCATGGCGTCACACCACAACCAAGCCTTTACTTGAATCGTTTTTATTATACCGCCTCAGCCGTTTAGCGAAGTGGTTTCCTTGGCACGTTTTGTCGAAGTAGAGATCGTGTTCCCCTTATTCTGGGATTCTCATCAATACGGGCATGGGTAACCCAACCGCGCTCATTGCCACGCCCCCTCTATCGAAGGCGAGTTCTAAACGGTCACGGAGAAGGCTCTTGGTATTCTCCCCCTTAATAATGAGACCAAGGCCCGTTCCCTTTCTTCAATCCTCAATTGAATCCGCCCCTCGCCCCGAGTTCCAACACCCAGGGCTCCAGATTCGGGTACTTCGGACCTTCGACAATGTCCGGCTCTGACCTTCAGGGCCGGTGGATGCCCTCCTCTATCACGGAAGAGGACGTGCTAAAGCTTAGGGACGCCAGGTACTTAACCTACGAGATTTCGCATAGGTTGCCTGCCCAAGGGCAAGTTATTCCTACCCCGGAGCCTGGCGAGAGCGTCGTGTTCGTGCCTCACCTCTGTCGGGGTCTAGGCTTCCCAATGGATCCCTTCGTGAGGAGGCTCTTGTTTTACTATGGGCTGGAATTCCACGACCTGGCTCCGGAGTCTATCCTCCATATCTCATCATTTATTGTCGTTTGTGAAGCCTTCCTCCGCACTACCCCTCACTTTGGTTTGTGGCTCAAAACCTTCAATGTGGAGCCGAAGATGATTGAGGGGCGTCAGGCAGAGTGCAGAGGGGCGGTTATAAGCAAGAGGGCCGACGCTCCATGGCCCGAGGGCTCTTTTCAGGAGGAGCTCGGTTTGTGGCAACAGGAGTGGTTCTATATCGCCGCTCCCAGGGGTAGCAGGCAGAGGCCGCCGCCCGCCTTTCGCTCGGGCCCTCCACCATGGCTGACATCGTGGGTCAATAAAGGGTTTGACTGGGGGCCGTCCAAGGACGTACCTCTATTGCAGGGCCGGATTCAAGATCTCCAAGAGAGGGAGATCAATCTGGTCGTAGTGACGCAGGTTATGCTGATTCGGCGTCTTCTGCTCTGCAAACTTCGCCCGCTCCACCAGTGGGAATTCAATTCAGAGGGACCACGAGCTCTCCAACACTTTATGGGTACAAAACCCGTGGAGATGTATAAACTGTTCTTCAGATCACAAGAAGTGTGTCTGGACTTGACCGAGGACGCCGGCCTAAGCTGCAATCGCCCGGATACTCAAGAAAGTAGCCACATGACCGGACATATCATCCATTTATTTATCATGGATTTGCCTTTTAACCAGCTATCCCTTGAACAGGAGTGGATAGCGCAAGCAAAACTGACGGTGTCCGGCCCCCCTCCCTGAGACCACGCCGGATCCCGTGTTAATCAAAATATTGGAGGTTGCGCGTCCAGAGGAAGGCGAAGGGGGGAACAGGGAAACTAGCACCTCCATTAAGGAGGCTCTCAGTAAGGGGGGAATCAAGAATCCCTCCCTCCTGGGGGGAAGAGGACCGCTTCCGAAAACCCGAGGGCCAAAGCCTCGAAGCAGGGAAAGAAATCTGCACCGGAAGGTCCTGTGCCGGGAGGAGTCCCGGCCGTACAGTCTCCCCAAAGGAATCAGCCCTCCAGCGAGCCGTAAGTAGAAAAAAGGGAAGTTTTATAATAAAGGACATCCCTATTTCAGTTCTAAGGATAACCAAAGTTTTTACCTTGTAGTTCGGATCTCAGCCCTTCCCAGCAGAGCTCATCCTCGGGGGACCTTCGTCCGGAGATGATGGAGAGCGAAACGCCTCCATTTGCCGTCCCATCAGGCGGGGCGGACGACCCTGAGGTGTCGTCACGGAGGGTCTCCCCGAGTCCGGCGGGGCCTGGGAGTTCGGCACCCACTGGATTGCGGCCGATGGAGCTGCAGGGCTTGCTCGAGAGGGCGTCTCTCTCGGAAGATCAGCGCACATTAATGAGTGCATTGATTGAAAGAATCTCATCCGCCGAAAGCGGGTTACATGAGGCCGTCGGAAGTTTACTGACGGGTTTTGAGGTACGCAAAAAAAATGACATACCTTTTGACAGTTTTGCACATAGGGTGCGCCCTATATAGATAGTAGCCCCTAAGACTCGGTATGTTGTCGAAGGCGACAGCGTGCCGGGGATCATAATCCCAGTTACATTTATGTTGCCCTTCCTATGCAGGTGGCGGAGCGTTCGGTGGCCAGCCGGACTGATAGAGTTGGCAAATTAAAGCGGCAACTTGACGTTGCGGATGCGGACATCACGCTGGTCAATAAGCGACTTGACGAGTCGCAAGGTAAGTTGTGTTTTCGTGGTCACCTGGTAAGGGAGCTGACGCCCACTCCTTACAACATGTATGCTTGATGCAGATGGTGCCGCTGCTGTGGAAGACCTTTGGGCGGAGCTTGCTCGAGCCAAGGACCAAGCCCGAAAAAGTGATGCGGCTGCCTTGAAGGCAGCAGAGGAGCTAAAAGCCGAGAAGGCTACTCACTGCCGAAGCAGGGAGGAAATGGCCATAATGGCCGTGAAATTAAAAGATGCTACCGACCGCTATGAGGTTCTTGAAAGAGAACGCCAAACGGAGCAAGAGGGCCTGAAGAAGGCCACCGCCGAAGCCAAGGATGCCCGTTCTGCAATGCGGGCTGTAAAGGAGGAACTGCGTCAGGCCGGAGACATTGTGGCTGGAAAGCCCTTCCTGTTGCGTAGGAAATTCACGGATCCAAAGTATGCTCAGTTGGGCCAGCTGTGGAGTGCGGAGGATCCTTATCTGGATTTGGCGGCGAGTGCGGCGGACGCAGTTCGGCACTTCCGAAGTTAGAAGGATCATGAAATGGAAGAGCTGTTTTGGTCTCAATTCCATAGTCTGGAGCGTCCACTCTCGTTGACCGATCAGTTAGCTGAGTGGGCTGAGCTGAATAGATTGTCCAGACTAGCCGTGACGGATGTGGTGGCTAATTTGTGGCCGGAAAGGCCCAAACCGAAGAGTTATTTTGGTTTATTGCAGCAATTCCTTGGGGCGGTGCCGCATATCAAGGAGATGAAGCGGTCGGCCTGCATAGAGGGTGCACGGATGGCTCTTGCCCGTGTTAAGACATACTGGGCGGAGATGAATGCCACCGCTGTTGCGTCCCGGGGTTTGGACGAGAGCCGATTACCCACCGAGCACTATTTTGAGGAAGTCCTGCAGGGCGCTCGTTTAATAGAGTCGTAGTGCTCGAAAAATGTCATGTTCAAATGACGTGTATGACTTGTGAGATCATATTTATAATATAACGACTTTTTATACTTGTGCGTGCAAGTATTGAAATATCTCCTGTGCGGCCGTTAATGTATATGTATTTACATCCTGAAAGATGGCAGTCTTTGGCTTCAGCCCCCACGCACATAGTGCGGGGGTGTTTGCAAAAAAATGCATTTTCACACTTAGTCCAACGTCATGGTCCTTTGAAGGAGGTGATAGCATAGCAAACTAGGCAACCGGACTATAATGCTTTATCACTTTCACTAAGCCATAGGAGCTCCATGGTGGGGCTACGATATAGCCCCTGGAGGCACCGCGATCTCTGAACTCGGGGCGCGTGTGTGCTTGACTGGGAAGCAGTCCTTCGTCAAAGCGAAGGAATTCTAAACATTCCGATAGTCGATCAAGTGGTTGACCAGTCTCCCGCTATATCATGACAGTCATTTTTCGGCTTTCTCTACTGAGGTGCTCGCCCGGCCGAACAGGGGCACAATCGCAGTAGTTCTCCTGGTGCCGCGTTAGCCGACGATGCGGAACGTAAGGCAGCAAAACACAGGAGTCGGGCAAACCTAACATTTGACCAAAGACATAATTCGGAGCTGATGCATATAAGGCCTAACTCGAGACGCCGAACACTCCCTAAGGTATTCGGACTTTATGATAACGGGCAGAACAATGCCCTAAGCCCCTAGTGTCCAGGTGAAAGCGAGAACTTCTGACGCGGCCGATGCCAAAACGCCAGCCTCCTCCTCGGTTATGGTGGGAAACCGGGGGATGAGTATCAACAAGAGATAGTAAGAAAGGTTTACGCAGGGTCTTAATCTGAAAAGAATCCTTGCAACGGGTCCCTGCTGCACATCTGCGTCTGTGGCTCCATTGTGCTGTATCCTGGACGGGTGTAGCACGTGGTTCATCTGTAAAAGAGAAGAACTAAGTTTGGGAAGAATATCGTGCAAAAGATGTATTTAAAACATAGTATAATTTGGGAGATGAATAAAACTGAGTTGTATTGGCTCTCATTGTTTATACGTGCAGCCCCTTGTAAAGAGGTATGCGGCTGGGAAGCCCCTTGTTTATCTAAGCCGGACTCGTCTAACTGTGTCCAAGGTTTAAATGACCTATTTTTAGGGGCTTTGATCAGCAAGGTTGGATTAATGTGTGGCTGTCAAGGCAGTCTCACGTTTTCCGTGGTCAAGGAACACTTGGAGTTTCCTTTTGATAAGATTATGCCTCGTGAACCGGGCATTTTGAGTGTGAGAGACACGTGATGCGGTATTGCGTTAAAGTGGGCGAAATCTTCGCATCCCCGTGGTGCTTTATGGCCACTTTTGAATGGGGCGATACGGAGGATTAGCTTTTCGCGATGGAAGTTGTCGGGTGAACCAAACACAACTTTTGGTAGTACAAAGCCTGTACACTTGGCATAAGGCCCTGGCGTCACTCCTTTAAAGGAAGTGTTGCTATGGCAAATCTTGGTAGGGTCTATCCCCATTCTGCGGATGGTGTCCTGGTATAGCAGGTTTATATCGCTTCCGCACAATTTATCACATGAAGTGAGTTCACTATTTTGACCTCTAGTGGGAAAGTCTTCTGTGCTCCGGTCTGCTGCTTGTGGGATTCGTCATCGTCTTCGCTTGGCGTGTCGAGCCCCTTGTGTTCGGTGTTAAGTCGGCCGGACTGCTTGAAGACCCAACAATCTCTGTGGCTATGGTTTGCAGGCTTCCCGGGGGTACTGTGGATATGACATATCCTATCCAAGATTTTGTTTAGGTTGGATTGCTCGTCATTGTTGTCCTTAAGGGGCATTGTTTTGTTATTCGGTCGAGAGCTTTTGAATCTGGCGTTGACCGCCGTGATATTTGGGCCGCTTTCCTTATTCCCGCGCTGACCTCTTCTGCGTCTTGATTTCCCATTTCCATCCCTGACCTCGGATGTACTCGGGTCGCTGGTGCTGCATCTTGCTAGCCAGCTATCTTCCCCCGCGCAAAAGCGGGTCATGAGGCTTGTTAGTGCGGCCATTGTTCTTGTTTTTTCCTGGCCAAGGTGTCTGGCGGGCCATTCATCTCAGACTTTCTGTTTAATGGCTGCTAAGGCTTCAGCGTCCGGACAGTCGACAATTTGGTTCTTTTTGGTGAGGAACTTGTTCCAGAATTTGTGTGCTGACTCCCCGAGCTGTTGAGTTATGTGACATAAATCGTCTGTGTCCGGAGGGCGGACATAAGTTCCCTGAAAGTTTGCTCGAAACGCATCCTCAAGCTCTTCCCAACTTCCAATGGTATTTTCTGGGAGGCTTTTGAGCCAATGCCGAGCTGGCCCTTTGAGCTTGAGGGGTAGGTATTTTATGGCATGGAGATCGTCTCCTCTAGACATATGTATGTGTAGGATATAATCCTCAATCCAGACTCCGGGGTCTGTTGTTCCGTCATATGCCTCTATGTTTACGGGCTTGAATCCTGCTGGAAATTCATGATCCAGTACCTCGTCGGTAAAGCATAGTGGGTGTGCGGCGCCCCTGTATTTAGTTGTGCCATTATCTTCGAACACTCGGCGGGTTGTGTTGCTTCCTGGAGCCTTGTTTTTTGGCCCATAGATGGACCTGACTGGGCCATCATTTTTGCTAGGATCCTTATTTGGAAAGTGTGCCGGATTATGTGCAGCGCCGTTTGCCGCTCTTAGCCTGTTATCTGGTCGTCTATCCGGCCAGGTGGCCTCTTTCTTTTTTGACTGTGGGGGCTCTACGGCCTCCTCGTCAAATTTGGGCAACAGTTTGCGCTTTGGGTAGCTCTTTGCGTGGTGACTGTCGCCGTATTTATCTGCGGTATTGAGTACTTTGCTCCATCTCATTCTGAGTACGTCTTTTGCCGTTTTGAGCTTCTGCTTTTGCTTCTTCAAACTCCTTGCAGTGGCGACAAGCCCTCTGTGAAGGTTCTTATGCTCCGGTGATGTGTCCGGCGTGAGATCGTCTAGACTATTGTTTTCGCCGGGAATGGGTTGCTCGTCCACTGGTTCGCCCTGCTCTACGGCTGGGTCCGTATGGGTCCCGTTGTTATCGAGGCGGGACTTCGGGCGGCGCTTGCGTCGCCGTTTTTGTTGTTTTTCGGGGGAATTATCCTTCGCCACGTCCCGTTCTTCCTCGTCATCACTTCCTTTTGGTGTATCCACCATGTATACATCGGGGGTTGAGGTGGCTTTCCAGTGCCCAGTAGGCGCTGATTCTTGGTCGTCTCCGGCATCGTCGTCCACACCGTCGTTGTCTTCGGAGTCGAAGTCTAGCATGTCGGTTGAATTGTCGACAATGGCTACAAAGTGGGTGGTGGGTGGGTTTTGAATTTCGTCGTCCACATCCCAACCGTCCCGACCGTAGTCCGGCCGGGGCTCTCCTGATAACGAGAGATGCTTTAGCGAACTCAGGACGTCGCCAAAAGATGAGTGTTGAAAGATGTCCGCGGCGGCGAACTCCATGATCGGCGCCCAGTCGGATTCGATTGGAGGGGGCGCGGGAGGTTCGGTGTCCGGCAAGGAGTCCGGCACCTTGGAGTCGCGAGCTTTAGAAGGGACAAAGTTGGTATTCGGCTCTATCGCCGTAGAGGTTGCAGCCCCCGAGGCGGTGTCTAACCATCCGTCCTCGATCTGCGCAGTCGGCTCCGAATCGAGGGTCAGAGCAGATTCGTGTGCGGCCTCCAGGGCACTATCCGGCAGTGGAGCTGAATCATGCCCATCGTGACAGTGCGGCACACCTTGGCTGTGGCTCGAATCCGTTGAAGATCAAGTCTCTGCGGATGTCAGCCGTGAAGTTAAGACTTCCAAATTTGACCTGACGGCCAGGGGCGTAGCTTTCGATCTGCTCCAGATGGCCAACCGAATTGGCCCGCAGTGCATAGCCGCCGAATACGAAGATCTGTCCGGGGAGAAAAGTCTCACACTAGACCGCGTCGTTGTTGATGATCGAAGGAGCCATCGAGCCTATTGGTGACGACACAGAGGAACTCTCAATGAAAGCACCAGTGTCGGTGTCAAAACCGGCGGATCTCGGGTAGGGGGTCCCGAACTGTGCGTCTAGGCGGATGGTAATAGGAGACAAGGGACACGGTGTTTTACCCAGGTTCGGGCCCTCTTGATGGAGGTAGAATCCTACGTCCTGCTTGATTGATATTGATGATGTGGGTATTACAAGAGTAGATCTACCACGAGATCAAGGAGGCTAAATCCTAAAAGCTAGCCTATGGTATGATTGTTGTCCTATAGACCAAAGCCATCCGGTTTATATAGACACCGGAGAGGGCTAGGGTTACATAGAGTCGGTTACAATGGTAGGAGATCTACATATCCGTATCGCCAAGCTTGCCTTCCATGCCAAGGAAAGTCCCATCCGGACACGGGACGAAGTCTTCGATCTTGTATCTTCATAGTCTTGGAGTCCGACCGATGATGATAGTTCGGCTATCCGGACACCCCCTAGTCCAGGACTCCCTCAGGGATCTTGAGGCACGCGTTGTTGAAGCGCTGGATGTACTTCTGCAGAGTTTCCCCTGGCTGCTGCTTGATACGGCGCATGTCGCTCACGGCGGGTGGCCGGTCGCGAGTACCCTGGAAGTTGGCGATGAAGCGGGTGCGCATCTCGTCCCAGGAGGAGATCGTGCCTGGTGCCAGATTCAGGAGCCAGGTGCGGGCCCCGTCCTTGAGCGCCATGGGAAACCAGTTTGCCATGACCTTCTCGTCTCTGTTGGCGGCCTCGATGCCCAGCTCGTAGAGCTGGAGGAGCCGTGCCGTCGTAGCGGGGGGGGGGGGGGGGGGGCAGGTCTGGCTTGAACTTGCCGGGCCACGCGACGCTGCATAGCTCGGGGGTGAAGGCGCGGCAGCTCGCTGTGGCCACAGGAGGCCTTGGGCGACGAAGAGCTTGGTCCTGCGGGTCCCCATGCGCTGCAGCTGGGAGCAACACGGGGTCTTGACGTGCCGGAGCAGGGAGCGCTCGAGCAGCTTCTCGAGGGCGTGGAACTACTTGGAAGCTCTGCTCCTGCCAAGCTGGCGCCTGACGAGGCGGGTTCCGCTCAGGGGCCGCGCGCCTCGGAGCCAGGGCGCCTTCTCGAGGGGGAGGTGGCTGAGGCGCCCCGGGAGCTTCATTGCCCACGCAGGGCGGGCCGCGATGCAGCGAGAAGGACGGCGCGGGGGAGCCCCCAGCGGTGCGGACGAGCTCGGCGACTCGGTCGAGCCACTCCTCGTAGACGTCATCGATTGTGTGGTAGCACAGGAGCTCGTTTGCCGCGATGAGCGTAGCTCGAGCCTCCATGGCCGCGCGGGGCGCGCGAGGCGAAGAACCAGCAGGAGTGAGCGAGGGTGTAGCAGTGCGGCCGTCTCGCCTCATGGATGGGTGCTGGGACGATGCTTGCTGTTCGTTCCCCGCCGGGCCGGTGGCGGCGTTGACGGCAGGTGACGGGGAACGACGGGGGCGCCCGCCGACGTGGGCCGTCTGGGCAACGCGGGAAGCAAGGGCGGCACGGCGCTCGGCGCGGGCCCGACGAGTGTCTGACATGGACGCGATGGTCGGAGACGAACAGGGCGATGGGAGGTGAATTCCGGTGAACCCCTACCTGGCGAGCCAAATGTCGGATTTCGGGTTCCGGCAGACCCTTGAGGTTCGAACACTGGGGTGCGCGCGGAGATTATGCCCTCTGCCTACCTGTTCCTCACCGAATCGCTAGGACCTAAACTACGAAAAGATCAACACAAGAGACACAGGGTTTATATTGGTTTAGGCCACCATTGTGGTGTAATACCCTACTCCAGTGTGTGGTGTGGTGGATTGCCTCTTGGGCTGATGATGAACAATACAAGGAGGAACAACCCCGCGAGGGCCTGTTCTTGACTGGTGCGATGAACTGCTAGGAGGAGCTCAGTCGCCCTTTCTCTCTCTCTCTCTCTCTCTCTCTCTTTCTATCCTAGATGTATGCCAGATACCAGATCTGCCGATCCTCCTACCCCGGGGGGTGGCTAGTCCTATTTATAGGCAAAGGCCCTGTGCCTCTTCCCAAATATTGAGCGGGAAGGGCGCCAACAATTGGCCATTTTGAAGGGGAACAACGGGTACACTTATCCTGACTAAAGTTGGTCCTCGCCTGTCAAAGGCTCTGGTGGTGACGCCTGCTTGGGCTTCACGGTGACCTCCATCCTGCCGTTGGACTGGTCTTGGTCTTGTTGCACCGAAATGGATGCCTTTGCTTGATGCTCTCGCCTGCGCTTGCTCCCTTTGCACCAAAGAGGAAAGGAGGACAGTGCGCGGGCTAGCGCCCGGCTGGCGCCCTTGGTCGTCATGGCTTGTGCCACGGGCACCTCACGAGGTACCCCGCCTTGAACTCTCTGCCTCCTCGTGAGCCAGCCTGATGAGGCCGTGCCTAAGGAAACTACTTGTCGTCCGCCCCGCGAGGCTTGGACCCTCGCGCGGGTCTTGAGCTTGTGTTGATGAAGATGGGTTGTGCTGGGCCCCCCTTTGAGCCACGCCGCAGGCCGCAGGCGGGCAAGTCTGGGGACCCCCGTTCCCAGAACGCCGACACACTAGACTGTGGGTGATAAGGGGATGCAATTCTATGATTAACATCATACTTAGCAAGCATTTTACGGAAAGCGCCATGAATAAAATGTGAACCACCATCAGTCATGAGATATCTAGGGACTCCATACCTTGAAAAAATAACTTCTTTAAGCATCTTAATAGAGGTGTTATGATCAGCACTACTAGTTGGAATAGCTTCTACCCACTTAGTAACGTAATAAACAACAACTAAAATAGACGTCAAGAAATATGTGTATATCCCTTAGAGGCAGGAAAAGGTCCCATATAATCAAAGCCCCAAACAACAAATGGTTCAATAACAAGAGAGTAATTCATAGGCATTTCTTGACGTCTACTAATATTACCAATTCTTTGGCATTCATTACAAGACAAAACAAACTTACATGCATCTTTGAAGAGAGTAGGCCAATAAAAACCGAATTGCAATACCTTGTGTGCAGTTCTATCTCCAGCGTCGTGTCCTCCATATGGTTTAGAGTGACACTTGCATAAGATCTGTTCCAGTTCATGATCAAGTACACAATGTCTAATAACACCATGTACTCCTTTTTTATAAAGGTGTGGGTCATCCCAGAAGTAATGCCTTAAATCATAAAAGAACTTTTTCATTTGCTGGTATGTGAAACTAGGTGGTATAAATTTAGCAACAATGTAATTAGCATAATCATCATACCATGGAGCAGTACGAGAAGCATTAATGACTGCTAATTGTTCATCAGGAAAGCTATCATCAATAGGTAGTGGGTCATCAAGAACATTCTCTAACCTAGACAAGTTGTCTACAACGGGGTTCTCAGCTCCCTTTCTAACAATAATATGCAAATCAAATTCTTGGAGCAAGAGGACTGAGGGAGTCCTGAACTAGGGGGTGTCCGGATAGCCGGATCATCACCATTGGCCGAACTATTATCGGCCGGACTATCATCATCGACCGGACTCCAAGACTATGAAGATACAAGATTGAAGACTTCGTCCCGTGTCCGGATGGGACTTTCCTTGGCGTGGAAGGCAAGCTTGGCGATACGGATATGTAGATCTCCTACCATTGTAACTGACTCTATGTAACCCTAGCCCTCTCCGGTGTCTATATAAACTGGATGGCTTTAGTCCGTAGGACAACAACAACAACCATTAAAATCATACCATAGGCTAGCTTCTAGGGTTTAGCCTCCTTGATCTCGTGGTAGATCCACTCTTGTAACATCCACAATATCAATATCAATCAAGTAGGACGTAGGGTTTTACCTCCATCAAGAGGGCCCGAACCTGGGTAAAACATCGTGTCCCTTGTCTCCTATTACCATCCGCCTAGACGCACAGTTCGGGACCCCCTACCCGAGATCCGCCGGTTTTGACACCGACATTGGTGCTTTCATTGAGAGTTCCTCTGTGTCGTCACCGATAGGCTTGATGGCCTCTTCAATCAACAACGACGCAGTCCTGGGTGAAACTTTTCTCCCCGGATAGATCTTCGTATTCGGCGGCTTCGCACTACAGGCCAACTCACTTGGCCATCTGGAGCAGATCGAAAGCTACGCCCCCGGCCGTCAGGTCAGGTTTGGAAGCCTAAACTTCACGGCCGATATCCGCGGGGACTTGATCTTCGATGGATCAGAGCCACAGCCGAGCGTGCCGCGCTGTCACGATGGGCACAACCTAACTCTGCCGCCAAACAGCACCTTGGAGGCCGCACACGAATCCGCTCCGACCCATAGTTCGGAGCCGATCGCACAGATCGAGGACGGATGGCTGGACACCGCCTCGGGAGCTGCAACTTCTACGGCGATGGAGCCGAACACTGACCTTGTCCCGCATAAAGCTCATGACTTCGAGGTGCCGGACTCCCTGCCGGACTCCGAACCTCCTGCGCCCCTGTCAGTCGAATCCGATTGGGCGCCGATCATGGAATTCACCGCTGCGGACATCTTTCAGCACTCACCCTTCGGGGACATCTTAAATTCGCTGAAGCATGTCTCGCTATCCGGAGAGCCCTGGCCGGACTACGGCCAGGATGGTTGGGACGCGGACGATGAAGAAATTCAGAGCCCACCCACCACCCACTTCATAGCCACTGTCGACGATCTAACTGACGTGCTAAACTACGACTCCGAAGACATCGACGGCATGGATGATGATGCCGGAGACGATCAAGAACCAGCGCCTGCAGGGCACTGGAAGGCCACCTCGTCACATGACATATATATGGTGGACACCCCAAAAGGAAGCGATAACGAGGAACAACGGGACGCGGCAAAGGATAATCCCGCCGATAAACAACCAAAACAGCAACATAGACGCCGCCCTAAGTCCCGCCTCGATCAAAGCAGCATTCCTAACGACCCAGCAATAGAGCAGGGCAAACCAATGGATGACGAACATGCAACCAAGCAACCGTCCGAACAGGACGAACCGGATAATCAACCCCTTCCCGGAGCAACCAACAGTCCGGACAACCTCACACCGAGATACTCAAAATGAAGTGGAGCAAAGTACTCAAGACCGCAGACAAGTATGGCAATGGCCATCAAACAAAGAGCTACCCGAAGCGCAAGCTGCTGCCAGAATTTGACAAGGAAGCCATAGAGCCCTCACAATCAAAAAATAAAGAGGCCGCCTGGCCGGATAGACGGCCAGATGACAGGCCAAAAGCGACAAGCGGCGCCGCACACAAGCCGACTTATGATCCTGGGAAGATAGACGTCCCAACTAGGTCCATCTACGGGCCAAACAAGAGGGCCCCAGGAAGTAACACAACATGACAAGTGTTCGAAGACAGCGGCACACCCAAATATAGGGGCGCCGCACACCCGCTATGTTTCACCGATGAGGTGCTGGATCATGAATTTCTAGCAGGGTTCAAACCCATAAACATAGAGGCATACGACGGCACAACAGACCCCGGAGTCTGGATAGAAGATTACATACTACACATACACATGGCTAGAGGAGATGATCTCCACGCCATAAAATATCTACCCCTCAAGCTCAAAGGGCCAGCTCGGCATTGGCTCAAAAGCCTCCCAGAAAACACTGTTGGAAGTTGGGAAGAGCTTGAGGACCCGTTTAGAGCAAATTTTCAAGGGACTTATGTCCGCCCTCCGGATGAAGACGATCTAACTCATATAACTCAACAGCCCAGAGAGTCAGCGCGTAAATTCTGGAACAGGTTCCTTTCCAAAAGAACCAAATAGTCGACTGTCCGGACGCGGAAGCCTTAGCAGCTTTTAAACACAACGTCCGAGACGAATGGCTCGCCAGACACCTCGGCCAAGTGAAGCCAAGAACAATGGCCGCGCTAACAAGCCTCATGACGCGCTTTTGCGCAGGAGAAGATAGCTGGCTAGCAAGATGCAGCACCAGCGACCCGAGTACATCCAAGATCAGAGATGGAAACGGAAAATCACGGCGCAGGAAAGATCAGCACCGGAATAAAGAAAAAAGCCCAAAGAGCATGGCGGTCAACGCCAGATTCAAAAGCTCACGGCCAAACAATAAAACACTGCCTCTTAAGGACAACAGTGATGAGCTATCCAACTTAAACAAAATTTTAGATCGGATATGTCAAATCCACAGTACCTCCGGAAGGCTTGCAAACCATACCAACCGAAATTGTTTGGTTTTTAAACAGTCCGGCAGACTCAATGCCGAATACAAGGGGCTCGATGCGCCATGCGAGGACGATGACGAACCCCACCAGCAGAGCACTGGAAGTCAGAAGACTTTCCCACAAGAAGTCAAAATAGTAAACTCACTTCATGTGATAGTACGGAAATACAACACGGCACTCACTAAGACAAGTGTCGCACGGTCCACCCCAGCGGAACACCGAGATTGGATGTCAAAACCAATCACTTTCGACCATCTGGATTATTCCAGAAATATCCGGAACGCAGGATGGACTGCTCTGATATTTGATCCCATAATAGAAGGACTGCAATTTATGCAAGTTCTGATGGACGGCGGCAGTGACTTAAAACTGCTATATCCGGACACAATCCGCAAGATGGGGATAGACCCTACTACAATTCGACATAGCCGCACTTCCTTTAAAGGAGTGGCGCCAGGCCCTTACGCCAGGTGCACAGGCTCATTATTACTAGAAGTTGTGTTCGGGTCACCTGACAACTTCCGACGAGAAAAGCTGACCTTTCATGTCGCCCCATTCAAAAGTAGCTATCAAGCACTACTGGGACGTGAAGCTTTTGTCTGCTTTAACGCAATACCACACTACGCGTCTCTTACGCTTAAAATGCCTGGTCCACGTGGCATCATTTCATTAAAAGGTCGGCTAAGACCCCGGACACGGCTGGATGGGTCCGGAATAAATAAGGTAGGGGCTACCTAGCCGCACACCCCTTCACAAGGGTTTGTGTAAGCTATAATGAGCTAGCATAGGCTCAGCTTTCTACATTTATATTTCAATTTTTTATGTACTTTTTTGCACGATTTCTTTTCAAACTAAGTTCCTTTCTTTTTACAGATGAACAACATGCACACCCATCTAGGATACGGCACAACGGAGACACAGGTGCAGACGTGCAGTAGGGACCCGTTTCAAGGATTCTTTTCAGACTAAGACCCTACGTAAACCTTTCTTACTGTCTCTTGTTGCTATAATCCCCTGGTTTCTCATTATAACAAGAGTGAAGGCTGGCATTTTGGCATCGGCCGTGCCAGAGGAACTTGCTCGTACCTGGACACAAGGGGCTTAGGGCATTGTTCTGCCCGTCACTATAAAGACGAACACCTTCGGGAGTGTTCGGCGTCTCAAGTTAGGCCTTATATGCATCAGCTCCGAATCATGTCTTGGGTCAAATGTTGGGTTTGCCCGGCTCCTGTGTTTTGCGGCCTTACGTTCCGTATCATCGGCTAACGCGGCACCAGGAAAACTACTGCGATTGTGCCCCAGTTCGGCTGGGCGAGCACCTCAGTAGAGAAAGCCGAAAACTGACTGTCATGATACAGCGAGAGACTGGTCAACCACTCGATCGACCAAGGGAATGTTTAGAATTCCTACGCTTTGATGAAGGGCCGTTTCCCGGTCAGGCACATATGCGCCCCAAATTCGGAGAGCGCGGTGCCCCCAGGGGCTATGTCGTAGCCCCACCCTCGAACTCCCATGGCTAAGTGAAAGTGATAAAGCATTATAGTCCGGTTGCCTCGTTTGCTACGCTACCACCTCCTTTACAGGACCGATACGTCGGATTAAGTGTGAAAACACGCTATTTTTTGCGAACACCCCCACACCTTGTGCGTGGGGGCTGAAGCCGACGACTGCCATCTTTCAGGTTATACACATGTATACATGAACGGCCGCATAGGAGATATTCCATTACTTGAACGCACAAGTATAAAAGGCCCTTACATCATAAATATTGTTTTACAACATAAAAACGTTCATTTGAACGTACATTTTTTGAGCACTGCGACTCTATTACACGAGCACCACGCAGCACTTCGCCAAAATAGTGCTCGGCGGATAACCGGCTATCGTCCGAACCCGGGGTCGCAACAGCGGTGGCATCCATCTCTGTCCAATGTGTCTTCACACGGGCGTGTGCCATCCGCGCACCCTCTATGCAGGCCGACCGCTTCATCGCCTTGATATGCGGCACCGCCCCAAGAAATTGCTGCAATAAGCCAAAGTAACTCTTCGGCTTGGGCCTATCCGGCCAGACATGGGTCATGATATCCGTCATGGCAAGCCCGGACAACCTATTTAGCTCAGCCCACTCGGCCAAACGGTCGGTCAGCGGAAGTGAACGCTCCGGACTATGGAATTGAGACCAAAACAGCTCTTCCATCTTGTGATCCTTCTGGCTTCTAAAATGCACAACGGCATCCGCCGCACTCGCTGCTAAGTCCATATAAGGGTCCTCTGGACCCCACAGTTGGCCCAGCTGAGCATACTTTGGATCCATAAACCTTCGGCGCAGCAGAAAAGGCTTGCCAGATACAATGTCTCCGGCCTGGCGCAGCTCTTCCTTTATAGCCCGCATTGCAGAGCGGGCATCCTTGGCTTCGGCGGTGGCCTTCCCCAGGTCTTCTTGACCCGCTAGGCACTCCTTCCCAAGAGCCCCATTGTGGTCGGTAGCATCTTTTAACTTCACGGCCATTTCGGCCATCTCTTCCCTGCTTCGGCAGTGTGCGGCCCTTTCGGCCGCTAACTCCTCGGCCGCCCTCGAGGCTACCGCATTACTCCCTCTGGCCTGCTCCTTGGCTTGAGCAAGTTCGGCCCGAAGGCTCTCCACAGCAGAGGCACTATCTGCATTTCACACACTATTGTAAGGAGCTAGCTTCGGCTCCCTTACCAAGTGACCGCACAGAAACACTTACCTTGTGAGTCATCAAGTCGCCTGTTGACCAGCGTGATGTTCGCATCCGCAGCGGCGAGTTGCCGCTTTAGTTCAGCAGCTCCATCAGTCTGGCTGGCCCCCGGACGACCTACCACCTACATAGGCACGGCGAAAATTTAAACCTGCGATTTTGATCCTCGGCACGCTGTCGATTTCGACAACCTACCGAGTCTCAGGGGCTACTATCTATACAGGGCGCATTCTATATGCAAAACCGTCAAAAGGTGTGTCATTTTTTACGTACCTCGAACCCCGCCAGCAAACTCCTGACGGCATTATGCAACCCACCTTTGGCGGACGAAATCCTTTCAATCACCATACTCATCAATGCGTGATGATCTTCTGAGATAGACGCCTTCTCAAGCAGATCTTTCAGCTGTACACCAGTTGGCGCCGAACTATCCGGCTTTGCCAAACCCGGGGGCTCCCTCCATGACGACACTTCAGGCTCGTCCGCCCTATCCGACGGCGCCTTGGACGGAGGCATTTCGCTCTCCACCATCTCCGGACGAAGGTCCCCCGAAGACGAGCTCATTTGCGAAGGACGGAGATCCGAACTACAAGGTAAAAACTTTACTTATCCTCAGAAGCACAAATAGGGATGTCCCTTTATAAAACTCCTCTCTTTCTACTTACGGCTCCTTGGAGGGCTGATTCTTTAAGGGAGATTGTGCGGCCGGGGCCTCCCCGGACGCAGGACCCTCTGGCGAAGATTTCTTCCCCCGTTTAGGGGCTTTGGCCCCCGGGTCCTCGGAGGCAGTCCTCTTCTCCCCCTGGAGGGAGGGATCCTCGATCCCCCCTCTTTCAAGAGCCTCCTTAGGCGAGGCAGTAGCTTTTCTATTTTCCCCTTCACCTTCCTCTGGAGGCGCAACCTCCAGCATCCGGACCAGCACGGAATCCGACGCGGTCTCTAGGAGGGGGGCCGGACACCATATCAATTTTGCTTCCGCTATCCACTCCTGTTTAGAAGGAAATTGGTCATAAGGCGAATTATCGAAAGGCAAACAAATGGTATGTCCGGACTTGGAACTACTTACTTGAGTGTCCGGGCGATTGCAGCTTAGGCCAGCATCCTCGGTCAATTCTGGACGCGCCTCTTGCGATCTGAAGAATAATTTGTACATCTCCAGGGGTGTCATACCCATGAAGTGTTGAAGAATCTGTGGCCCTCCGGATTAAACTCCCACAGCCGGAGAGGGCGGCGTTTGCAGGGCAGGAGACGCCTAATCAGCATGACCTGCATTACCACCACCATATCAACCTCCCTCGTTTGGAGATCTCGAATCCGGCCCTGCAGTAGGGGCACGTCCTTCGACGGCCCCCAATTGAGCCCTTGGTTGACCCACGACATCAACCGTCGTGGAGGTCCCGGGCGGAATAAGGGCGGCGGCTTTTGTCTGCTGCCCCTCAGAACGGTAATATAGAACCACTCTTGCTGCCACAGGCCAAGCTCTTCTTGGAAGGAGCCCGTGGGCCACGGGGCATCGGCCCTCCTACTTACGGCCGCCCCGCCGCACTCCGCTTGACGCCCACCGATCATCTTCGGCGCCACATTGAAGGTCTTCAGCCACCGGAGATATGGAGGATGGACTCCGGAGCCAAGTCGTGGAATTCCAACCCATAGTAAAACATGAGCCCTCTCACAAAAGGATCCATCGGGAAGCCTAAACCCCGATGGAGGTGGGATACAAAAACGACATACTCGCCGGGCTCGGTGGTGGGGATGGCCTGCCCTTCGGCAGGCAACATGTGCGAAATCTCGTAAGTCAGGTACTTGGCCTCCCGCAGCTTTAGCACGTCCTCCTCCGTGACGGAGGAGGGCATCCACCGGCCCTGGAGGTCGGAACCGGACATCGTTGAAGGTCTGAAGCGCTCGAATCTAGGGCTCTAGGTGCTGGAACTTGGAGCAGGGAGAGGATTCGATGGAGGATTGAAGAGAAGAAACGAGCCTTGGTCCCGTTATAAAGAGGGAGAATACCGAGAGCCGTCTCCATGACCGTTCGGGACTCGCCTTCGATGGAGAGGGCGTGGCGACGGGCGCGGTTGGGTTACCCACGTCCGTATTGATGAGAATCCCGGAATAAGGGGGAACACGATCTCTGCTTCGACAAGACGTGCCAAGGAAACCGCTTCGCTAAATGCGCTGAGGTGGCAAAGTAAAAAATGATTCAAGTAATGGCTTGGTAGTGGTGTGACGTCCATTGTAACCGACTCTATGTAACCCTAGCCCTCTCCGGTGTCTATATAAACTGGATGGCTTTAGTCCGTAGGACAACAACAAAAACCATTACAATCATACCATAGGCTAGCTTCTAGGGTTTAGCCTCCTTGATCTCGTGGTAGATCCACTTTTGTAACATCCATAATATCAATATCAATCAAGCAGGACGTAGGGTTTTACCTCCATCAAGAGGGCCCGAACCTGGGTAAAACATCGTGTCCCTTGTCTCCTGTTACCATCCACCTAGACGCACAGTTCGGGACCCCCTACCCGAGATCCGCCGGTTTTGACACCGACAAGGACCCATCTAATAAGTCTAGGTTTAGCATCTTTCTTTTCCATAAGATATTTAATAGCAGCATGATCAGTGTGAATAGTTACTTTAGAATCAACAATATAAGGTCTGAACTTATCACATGCTAATACAACTGCTAAGAATTCTTTTTCAGCAGTGTCATAATTTCTCTGGGCAGTGTCTAGAGTTTTACTAGCATACTGGATAACATTTAATTTCTTATCAACTCTTTTCCCTAGAACAACACCTACAGCATAATCTCTAGCATCACACATAATTTCAAAGGGTAGATTCCAATCAGGTGGCTGAACAATAGGTGCAGTGATCAAAGCTTTCTTAAGTATTTCAAATGCTTCTACACAATCATCATCAAAGACAAAAGGAATATCTTTTTGCAATAAATTAGTCAGAGGCCTAGAGATTTTAGAAAAGTCCTTAATGAACCTCCTATAAAAACCAACATGACCAAGGAAACTTGTTAACCTTTATTGAACTTGGGACATGCCCTCTTTTCGATAGCATCAACTTTAGCTTTATCAACTTCAATACCCTTTTCAAAAAAATTATGCCCCAAGACAATGTCTTCATTAACCATAAAGTGACACCTTTCCTAATTGAAGACGAGACTAGTGTCTTCGCATATCTGCAAAACTTGATCAAGGTTGCTCAATTAATCATCAAAAGAGGATCCATAAACGGAGAAGTCATCCATGAATACCTCACAAATCTTTTCATAAAAATCAGGGAATATAGCCATCATACATCTTTGAAAGGTAGCAGGTGCATTACATAAACCAAAAGGCATACGTCTATAAGCAAAAGTACCGAAAGGGAAAGTAAAAGTAGTTTTTGATTGATCATCCGTCGATACAGGTATTTGAGAGAAACCAGAATAACCATCTAGAAAGCAGAAATGTGTATGTTTAGATAGTCTTTCTAGCATTTGATCAATAAAAGGTAAAGGGTAATGATCTTTCTTAGTAGCTTTATTTAATTTACGGAAATCAATTACCATCCTATAACCTGTAATAATTCTTTGCGGAATCAATTCATCTTTATCATTAGGAACAACAGTGATACCTCCCTTCTTAGGGACGCAATGGACAGGACTTACCTAATCACTATGAGCAATGGGATAAATTATACCTGCCTCAAGGAGCTTTAGTATCTCCGTTCTTACCACTTCTTTCATCTTGGGATTTAACCGTCGTTGATATATCTAACTGGTTTGGAGCCTTCGTCCAATTTAATTTTATGTTGGCATAGACTAGGACTAATGCCCTTAAGATCATCCAGAGTATATCCAATAGCAGCACAGTGCTTCTTGGAGTTTGCAATTATATTTCCTCTTCTTCCTATGAAAGGTCAGCACTAATAATAACAGGATATATCTTCTTTTCATCTAGATAAGCATATTTAAGATTATTGGGTAAAGGTTTGAGCTCAAACACGGGATCACCCTTGGGTGGAGGGGGATCCCCTAGGATTTCAACAGGTAAGTTGTGTTTCAGAATAGGACCATGTTGAAGGAATACTTCATCTATTTCCCTTCTTTCATTCATAAACATATCATTTTCATGGTCTAGCAAATATTGTTCTAACGGATTAGTAGGAGGCATGACAATAGAAGCAAGACCAATAATTTCATCCTTACTAGCAATTCTTTATCATGGGGTTGTCTACAATATTTAGCAAAATTAAACTCATGAGACACATCTCCTAAGCCAATCGTAACAACATCCTTTTTGCAATCTATCCTAGCATTAACAATATTCAAGAAGGGTCTACCAAATATGATGGGACAAAAGATGTCTTGTGGGGAACTAAGAACAAGAAAATCAACAGGATATTTAACTTTCGCACACAAGACTTCAACATCTCTAACAATCCCAACTGGTGAAATAGTAGCTCTATTGGCAAGCTTAATAGTGACATCAATATCTTATAACTCAGCGGGTGCAATATCATGCACAATTTCTTCATATAAGGAATGAGTTCTTACACTTGCACTAGCACCCATATCACATAAGACATGATAACAATGATCTCCTATTTTAACAGAAATAACAGGCATGCCTACAACAGGTTTATGTATCTTAGCATCGGGTTTAGCAATATTAGCAACCTGTTCACAGAAGTAAATAACATGCCCATCTATATTATCATCCAAGAGATCTTTAACCATAGCAATACTAGGTTCAACTTTAATGTGCTCAGGAGGTGTATATGTTCTAGTATTACTCTTATGAACCACAGTTGAAGTTTTAGCATGATCCTTTATTCTAACAGGAAAATGTGGTTTCTCAACATAAGTAGTAGGAACAATGGGATCATTATAAGTGATAGTATTTTCTTCAACTGTAGCAGGTGCAACTACTTTTACTTCAATGGGTGGATTATATTAAACCACTTCTCCTTAGGGAGGTCAACGTGGGTAGCAAAAGATTTACAGAAAGAAGCTACTATCTCAGAGTCAAGTCCATATTTAGCGCTAAATCCACGAAAAGCATCGGTATCCATAAAAGATTTAACACAATCAAACTTAGGTGTCATACCTGACTCCTTACCATCATCGGGACCCCAATCTTCAGAGTTGCATTTAATTCTTTACAATAAATCCCACTTGGATTCAATAGTCTTCAGCATATAAGAACCAGCACAGGAATTATCGGGCATGGTGCGATCATTGAGAGAAAGCCGAGCATAATTTTTTTTAATGATCATTTGTCTTGAGAGCTCATGATTGGGGCATGAATATAACATTGACTTAAGCCTCCCCCCAGCTTGAGCGATGCTTTCTCCTTCACGAGGCCAGAAATTACATATGTAATTACGATCACGATGAAGAAGATGCATATGATAGAACTTCTGGTGAAATTCCAACTTCAATCGTTTATAATTCCAAGATCCCGTATCATCACATAGCCTATACCATGTCAATGCATCTCCCTTCAAAGATAAAGGAAAGACCTTCCTCTTAATAACATCATCGGGCATACCTGCAAGCTTAAATAATCCACAAACTTCATCCACATAGATAAGGTGTAAATCGGGATGCAATGTTCCATCTCCTGCAAAGGGATTAGCTAGCAGTTTCTCTATCATACCCGAAGGAATTTCAAAGTGAATATTTTCAGTAGGTTCAGTAGGTTGAGGAGAAACTCTTTGCTCTACTGGTCGGGGCGAAGATGCCCCGAACAAGCCCCTTAAAGGATTAGTTTCCATAGTAACAAGTGACAGAAAATTTCAGCACACTATATAAATGTTTCCTTACCAAGTTCCACTCACCAAAGGCGCTTCACTCCCCGGCAACGGCGCTAGAAAAGAGTCTTGATGACCCACAAGTACAGGGGATCTATCATAGTCCTTTTGATAAGTAATAGTGTCGAACCCAACGAGGAGCAGAAGGAAATGACAAGCGGTTTTCGGTAAGGTAATATCTGCAAGCACTGAAATTGTAGGTAACAGATAGTTTTGTGATAAGATAATTTGTAATGGGTAACAAGAAATGAA
Source organism: Triticum timopheevii (assembly GCA_963921465.1). Classification (NCBI taxonomy): domain Eukaryota; kingdom Viridiplantae; phylum Streptophyta; class Magnoliopsida; order Poales; family Poaceae; genus Triticum; species Triticum timopheevii. The sequence goes on along the minus strand of OY997262.1, from coordinate 381,610,738 downwards.
AGTAAATAAGGTGCAGCAAGGTGGCCCAACCCTTTTTGTTGCAAAGGACAAGCCTGGACAATTTCTTATAATGAGAAAAGCGCTCCCGAGGACATATGGGAATTATCGTCAAGCTAGTTTTCATCATGCTCATAAGATTCACGTTCGTTACATTGATAATTTGATATGTGGGTGGACCGGTGCTTGGGTGTTGTCCTTTCTTGGACAAGCATCCCACTTATGATTAACCCCTATTGCAAGCATCCGCAATTACAAAATAAGTATTAAGGTAAACCTAACTGTCGGTGTCAAAACCGGCGGATCTCGGGTAGGGGGTCCCGAACTGTGCGTCTAGGCGGATGGTAACATGAGACAAGGGACACGATGTTTTACCCAGGTTCGGGCCCTCTTGATGGAGGTAAAACCCTAGTCCTGCTTGATTGATATTGATATTGTGGATGTTACAAGAGTGGATCTACCACGAGATCAAGGAGGCTAAACCCTAGAAGCTAGCCTATGGTATGATTGTAATGGTTGTTGTTGTTGGGTCCTACGGACTAAAGCCATCCGGTTTATATAGACACCGGAGAGGGCTAGGGTTACATAGAGTCGGTTACAATGGTAGGAGATCTACATATCCGTACCGCCAAGCTTGCCTTTCACGCCAAGGAAAGTCCCCTCCGAACACGGGACGAAGTCTTCAATCTTGTATCTTCATAGTCTTGGAGTCCGGCCGATGATGATAGTCCGGCCGATGATAGTTCGGCCGATGATGGTGATCCGGCTATCCCGACACCCCCTAGTCCAGGACTCCCTCAGTAGCCCCCGAACCAGGCTTCAATGACGATAAGTCCAGCATGTGTGTAGTCTTCGGCGTTGCAAGGCGGGTTCTCCTTCAAGTTCCATGTACCTGCCGAACAGTGTCCGGCTTCCTCATCAATGTTGCGCTTCTTGGCTTCCACGCCCAATAATGGCCTTCTTCCACGCGTCGCACGAATGCGAAAAGCTAGGGTATCTTTTACATTTTACCCCCTAGCGGCGCAAATAACCTGCCTATAAGAGAGGCAGGAATCCAGATCCAGATCGCACCATCTTCCTCCCGCAAGTACTCATCGGAGCGCTGCTTGACCAAAAATCCATTCCATCATGGACCGTCGACGCGGCTCCTCTCCTCGCGTTCCCAGTCCTTCGCCAGGAGATTGAAGGAGATGCTCTGTTCCGCACAGCGAGCTGGTGACGCTCCAAGCGGAGGGATATCTTCTTCCGGCCTTTATGGTTCCGGTTCGAGCCGGGCTGGCCACCTACAGAGGTGGGAAGCAAGCGGAGGTCATCCCTAGTCCCTCCAAAAGGGAGCGGGTATGCTTCATCCCCTATCTAATAAGGGGGCTTGGATTTCCTGTACATCCATTCCTCCGCGGGCTCCTGGAGTTCTACGGACTCCAGGTCCATCACCTAACGCCCGCCTCCATTCTGCATATCGCGGGCTTCGTAGCCCTTTGCGAGCTATTCCTGGGCGTCGAGCCCCATTTTGCACTGTGGAAGAGGCTATTCTGCCTCGTACCCCGCTCTTACGAGGGGTCAATATATCAAGTGGGTTGCGCCGAAATATGGCGCATTGCCGGGACCGGATACCTATCCGGCACCCCTAGGACGGCGTCCAAAGACTGGCCTTCAGAATGGTTTTATATAGAAGACGCTCCATTGCCAGACCCAGTTCGGATCGGCCTCCCTGAGTTTAGCGACGCTCCTCTGAAGAAACGCCTAAGTTGGCGCCCACGGAGCCCTCAGCTGGAGGAAGACAAGAGCGTCCATTATTTGATGGGCCGGATAAGGCTGTTGGCCCATTCCGGATTGACCATGATCGGAGTCATGGCCACGTGCATTATGCGGGGGGTGCAGCCGCTGCAATACAGGGGCCACCCAATGTGGGATTTTAACGGGGAGGACGACGCCACCCGCCACGGCCGCAAGTGGCCGGGTTCGGCCGAGGATCTGGTGAAGGTCCTGTCCGGCCTGTACAAGGGGGAGAAAGAAGACTTCCTCCGTACGAACCCATTGAACGGGTTTTCCATGAGTAACCCTCGGAGCTGGGTAAGCAGACGTTTATTCATCCGACCGTGCTTCTGAAGTCGAGTTCCTTACTCTGTGATTTTGACGCAGGAACTGCACCGGGATGTGGAGGACATTCACAGTCCGGCTCCACAACCCAAGGATCCGGGAAGATCCCTCGATCGGACCTCCGAAGAGGATCCGGATATAAAGGTGGAGCTAATTGATGGGGTGTTCCATCAGCTCAGCATCGATAATGCTTTAGTCACCATCACGGCCGACTACCTCGGCTTGTCACCGGCTTCCTAGGTACTTATGACCGGATTCTTAACACCATTACTCCATCTTCGCGCGTTTCTAACCACCATACACAACGGTGTTGTGCAGGCTGCACCTTCAAGGCGGGAAGCCGAACCCGTGACGGCTGACCAACAAGGGTCAGTTCGACCCAGCAGGCGGAAGAGGAGTGCGGCGCGAGTCGAAACGTCGCCGCAAAGGTATAGCTCATGGTTCGTTATTTAGAACAATGTCCTTAGGAAGTGTTTGAGTGCTTATGACTTTTGTAGGAGAAAAAGCGCCCGCCGGACTGCGGCGTAGAGGTTGCCAATCCGGCCTCTACCAGCCAAGCTCCAGCGCCTGGCCTGGAGGGGGAGGCGAGCGCAAGGCGCGAGCCAGATACTCCTCCAACGGAGGATACCGACAGACTGTCCGCCACCAAATCTGAGGTGGAGAGCGCCATGAACCACAGGCGCCGCCGGACAGTTTTTCGTGACGCGTGCTTTTCCCCTGAGGCGTTGAATGCCTTTAACGCGGGGGACGCGCACCTCCGTGCCGCTCAAGATGGTTTGACCAGAGCCACGGAGCAGTATGTGAAAGACATACGGGTAAGAGATTTTAATAGTTGTATATGCCAGTAGCCCTCGAGACTTAAAGTAGTTGTGCTAACGGATTTAAGGATCACGATTAACGGTAGGGTCTTACAAAGAAGAATGCCCAACTGTCTCAGGAGCTGCAAGAGTGTAAGGCCCAACTTGAGGCCGCACTCGCTGCCGCAGGAGGAAACACAGGGACCTCTCCTGGTAACGCATTATTTTAGAAAGATAAGTAGAGTTTGGCCTTTGCGCAAGTCTAAAAATGACGTTGCAGGTGCTGCCGGACAAGATCCGGACAGGCAAGAAATTCCGCGCCAGCTAAAGGCTGGTGAGAGGGTGCTGCATAAGGTGCAGCATGAAAGGAACAAGCTCCAGGATGCCCATGCCCAGCTTGGAGAAGAGCTGAAAGGCGTTCGGGCCGAGCTGTCTGGCTCCGTTAAGGAGAATCAGCGGCTTCGTCGCGGCATCTATAGTAAGTGCTTAAGCGAATTCCTTTGAAATGAAGAGTTCGGCGAGGAAGCCCATTGACAAAATATGTCTGTAGGTGTACTCACAGGTCGCCCTGTGGAGGAGATGCCCGTATCAACGGGTGATCAACTTCCCGAGTTGTTGCAACTGATCGAACGAGTTCGGCAGGCAATGAGCGGCGTCATCCAGGCTTTATGGCCAGCCTTATCCCTACCCGAGGCCCTTGGGGAGCTTGCAAAGAAGCTTCAGGGAGTGCGTCAGCGCTTCCATTTATGGAAGATTTCAGCCTGCCGCCAAGGTGCCAGGGAGGCCTGGGCCATGGTGAAGACGCGGTACAATAAGGCGGATCCCAACCACATGGCCGAGGTCGGACCTATGGGGCCTGATGGGAAGGAGATCCCTGTGAGTTTAGTATACGGCCAAGTAGAGTTGGCTGCTAAATTTTCCCAACAAGACTATAAATTATACAGCCTGTTAGATGGGATTGAGGAAGAATACAGTCAATCGATTTGACAATGTATTATAAAATGACATGTAAAATGCCTTCTAGCCGGATTGTATATCGTTTGTCTTTGCCGACCCTTTCGCTTCGACCTAGGGACCCTAGAGTCCGGAGTGTGTCCGAATACCTGCTCGGCTATGAAACAACCGGGGTATGCATGGAGACCAGGCGTAGGGGTCATTAGTGCTTTATCAGACAAGTGCCCAACTAGTTATGTTATATTACATGGTTAGTAAGAAACATCTTCCAGGGAGAATAGTTCCGTTAAGGGTTCCTTTCCTCTGGGGGAGGCATGCCCTAAAGTGCATGTCCGGACTGCGAAAAGGGCAGGATAACATCTGGGGGCAGATAAATAAATTGGTAAAAAGTCATCTTTCAAATCACCGACCGAATATTCCCTTAAGAACGCTAGCTTTCGGCTTCACCCAGTCTGAGGTACACATCCGGCTAACCCGGCAGTAACAATCGTAGAGGTGCTCCCTTTACCTCCTAGCCGAACAATCGGGAATGTAGGGGTAAGCACAGGAGCCAGGCAACCTAGCTTGGCCAAAACTTAAGTCATATCGATGCATATAATGGTGAATAAAAGGGTACATGTGGAAGTGTGACACATGTTTTGGGCACGAAGCCCTTATAAATAAGCTTCGGTTACAGAAGCCCCCAGGTATACTGAGTGCGGATAGCACATCAATTACGTGCGAACGATGCGCAAGTAAGCCTTTTAAGGCTTTGATGAATAGGGGTGAGAGAAAAAAGATGAACAAAAGACAGCTGAAGTATATAAAAAATTTGGACAGGGGAAAGGGACGAACTCTCAGTCTGGCGCTAGGGATAGAATCTTCGGAGGCCGGCTGCATTCCATGGATTCGGCTCGAGTCGGTTGTCCGATGCATTTCGTAGACGGTACGCTCCGCCGGTCAGGACTTGATCGATGATGAAGGGGCCTTCCCATTTGGGCTTGAGCTTGTCCTTTTTCTTGTCCGGCAGGCGTAGAACTAGTTCGCCAACGTTGTAAGTCTTGGCCCGTACTTTTCTGCTTTGGTATCTTCGAGCCTGCTGCTGATAAAATGCGAAACGAGCCTTGGCAACATCGCGTTCTTCCTCCAATGCGTCCAAGCTGTCCTGCCGATCCAACTCGGCTTCTCTTTCTTTGTACATGCGCACTCGAGGTGAGTCATGAATTATGTCGCAGGGCAAAACTGCTTCTGCGCTGTATACCATAAAAAATGGTGTGAATCCGGTAGGACGGTTAGGCGTTGTCCGCAGCCCCCAGAGTACGGAGTCGAGCTCCTCTACCCAGTGCGTGTCAGATTTCGTAAGGGAAGGCACTAGTCTGGGTTTGATGCCGCTCATTATTAGACCATTTGCTCGTTCCACTTGACCGTTGGTTTGAGGATGATAGACTGAAGCGTAATCGATCTTGATGCCCATATTTTTGCACCATGATTTAACCTCATCGGCCGTGAAGTTCGTGCCGTTATCGGTGACGATGCTGTGGGGGACACTGTAACGGTGTACTACCCCGGATATAAAGTCTATCACTGGTCCGGACTCTGCCGTTCTAACTGGCTTGGCCTCTATCTATTTGGTGAATTTATCCACCATGACCAATAGGTATCTTTGCTTGTGGGTTCCCCCTTTAAGTGGTCCAACCATGTCAAGCCACCAGACCGCGAACGGCCAAGTAATGGGTATAGTTTTGAGGGCGGTGGGTGGCATATGGCTCTGATTAGCAAAGAGCTGACAACTGACACATCTTTGGACTAAGTCCTGAGCATCTGCCCGGGCGGTTGGCTAATAAAATCCTGTACGGAATGCCTTTCCTACAATGGCCCGGGCTGCGGCGTGGTGTCCTCCTAGTCCGGCGTGAATTTCAGCCAGGAGGTCTCGCCCTTCCTCTTAGGAGATACACCTTTGAAGGACTCCGGTTGTGCTTTTCTTATAAAGTTCTCCCTCGTGGACCTTGTAGGCTTTAGATCGCCGAACTATGCAGCGGGCCTCATTTTGGTTTTCGGGAAGTTCCTGCCTAAGCAAGTAGGCTAGGAATGGCTCTGTTCACGGGGCGATTACGGCCATTATGTCATGGGCTGAAGGTGTTATTTCATCGGCGGAATCGCCGCTTATGTCAAATTGCTTTGTGTCGGTTGGTGTGGCTGCTTCCGGTTTGTTATTTCTGGACTCCTCTTCCCATAGTACGGATGGCTTGAACAGCCGTTCCAAGAAGATGTTTGGAGGGACAGCGTCACGTTTTGCGCCGATGCGTGCCAATACGTCGGCCGCTTGGTTATTATCCCTGGCTATGTGATGGAATTCGAGTCCGTCGAACCAAGCTGACATTTTAAGGACAGCGTTACGATAGGCTGCCATTTTCGGATCCTTGGCGTCAAAGTCTCCGTTTACTTGGGATATTGCGAGGTTTGAGTCCCCGCGCACCTCTAGGCGTTGAATGCCCATGGAGATTGCCATCCGGAGGCCATGTAAGAGGGCCTCGTATTCGGCTGCGTTGTTGGAGTCCGTGTACATTATCTGAAGTACGTATTGGACTGTTTCCCCAGTTGGGGACGTCAATATGACGCCAGCCCCCAATCCGGCCAACATTTTGGAGCCGTCGAAGTGCATAATCTAGTTGGAGTATGCGCCGTACTCTTTAGGGAGTTCGGCTTCAGTCCATTCAGCGACGAAGTCAGCCAAAACTTGCGACTTTATAGCTCGCCGGGGTTTGTAGGTTATATCAAATGGTAGGAGCTCGATGGCCCATTTTGCAATCCTTCCCGTCGCCTCGCGGTTGTTTATAATGTCATTTAGGGGACTTCAGAAGCCACTGTTATCGAACACTCTTGAAAGTAGTGTCGCAGCTTCCGGGATGCCATGAACACCGCATACGCTATTTTTTGATAGTGTGGGTAGCGGCACTTGCAGGGAGTTAAAACAGTGGATACATAGTACACTGGTTTTTGAAGAGGGAATTTATGCCCTTCTGTCTCTCGTTCTACGACGAGCACCGCGCTTACTACTTGATGTGTTGCCGTGATGTATAACAACATAGGTTCGCCCAGGTTGGGCGCAGCCAGGACCGGATTCGTTGCAAATATGGCCTTTATTTCTTCGAGTCCGGCAGTGGCAGCATCCGTCCACTCGAAGTGTTCAGTGTGCCTGATGAGGCGATAGAGAGGCAATGCCTTTTCTCCTAAGCGGGAGATAAAGCGGCTGAGAGCCGCCACGCATCCAGTCAATTTCTGGATCTGTTTGAGGTTTTTTGGAATATCCAGCTGTGATAGAGCTCGGATCTTGGCCGGATTTGCTTCAATTCCTCTACCGGATACAATGAAGCCCAAGAGCTTGCCGGCTGGTACGCCGAAAACGCATTTTTCCGGATTCAGCTTAATGTCATATGCTCGGAGGTTGTCGAATGTGACCCTCAAGTCGTCTACTAGAGTTTCGACGTGTTTAGTTTTGACGACTACGTCGTCTACGTATGCCTCTACTGTTTTGCCGATCTGGGTAGCCAGACATGTCTGAATCATGCGCTGATATGTTGCGCCGGCGTTTTTGAGTCCGAAGGGCATCATGTTGAAGCAGAATGGTACATATGGAGTAATGAATGCCGTTGCGGCTTGATCCGCTTCTGCCATCTTAATTTGATGATAGCCGGAGTATGCGTCTAGGAAGCACAATGAATCATGCCCTGCAGTGGCGTCGATGATTTGGTCGATGCGGGGGAGGGGGAAGGGATCCTTTGGGCAGGCTTTATTTAGGTCTTTGAAATCGACACATAGGGGCCAGGATTTGTCCTTCTTTGGTACCATTACCAGGTTTGCTAGCCAATCCGGATGTTTGATGTCTCTGATGAATCCGGCTTCCAATAGTTTGGCTAGTTCTTCTCCCATTGCCTGTCTTTTGGGTTTGGAAAATCGTCGAAGGGCCTGTTTGACTGGCTTGAACCCTTTTAGGATGTTTAGGCTATGCTTTGCCAATCTGCGGGGGATTCCTGGCATATCTGAAGGATGCCAGGCGAAAATGTCCCAATTTTCCTGAAGGAATTCTCGCAGTGCGGCGTCTACATCAGGGTTCAACTGTGCCCCGATGGAGGCCGTCTTTGTCGGGTCCGTTGGATGGACCTAGAATTTTATTATTTTGTCCGCTGGTTTAAAGGAGGTGGACTTGGATCTCTTATCGAGTATCACATCGTCTCTGTGCACCGTAGCGCGCAGCGCGGTGAGTTCCTCTGCCGCTAGGGCTTCGGATAGTGCCTCCAGGGCTAATGCAGCTGTTTTGTTTTTGGCGCGGAGCGCTATGTCCGGATCACTAACGAGAGTGATTATCCCGCCGGGCCCAGGCATTTTGAGATTCATGTACCCGTAATGGGGTACGGCTTGGAAAATTGTGAACGCCTCTCGTCCTAATATAGCGTGATATCCGCTGCTGAACGGGGCCACTTGGAACGTGATTTGTTCGGACCTGTAATTGTCCGGTGAGCCGAACACTACATCGAGTGTGATTTTTCCGGTGCAGCGTGCTTCCCGGCTTGGGATTATTCCTCTGAAGGTTGTGCTGCTCCGCTCAATGCGGCTCCAGTCTATTTCCATTTTTTGAAGAGTTTCCTCGTAAATGAGGTTCAATCCGCTGCCGCCATCCATGAGTACCTTGGTAAGTCGAAAGCCGTCCACTATTGGACTGAGGACCAATGCGGCTGGTGCTCGGGCTGTTCGGAATTTAGGTTCGTCGCTGGCACTGAAGGTGATGGCCGCGTTGCTCCAAGGATTTGTCATTGCTACTTGGTAGACTTCGGCAAGGCTGCGGATTGTTCGTTTCCGCATATTGTTTGATGCGAAAGTCTCGAAGACTGTTGATACCGTACCGGTATTGTTGGTTTGGTTTCCCGGGGCTAGAAGCTCCTCGCCACTTTTGGCCACCTGCCGTAATATCCAACATGCACGAAGGCTATGTGTTGGGGTGGCGCCCTTGGTACTGTGAATTGTACAGGGTTTGCTGAGCCATCCCTCCAGTACGGTTCCGTTCCCTTTAAGGGGCTTCTGTTTTTTGGTTCTTGTACCTGGTGCCTGAGTGTAATGCATCCTTTTGTTGCGGACTAGGGCTGTATCCGGGGTCAGATTGTCCCAAAACCTATTTTTGGTTTTCCGGAAACTCTCTATCGCACAGTACTTTCGCACTGTGGATGCCAGGTCGGCGAAGCGTGTGATTTCACGACGGCTGACGGTGTTCAAGATTCCCCTGTCCGTGCAATTATAGCAAAAAATCGAGATTGCGTTTTCCTCTCGACAGTCCTTTATCCGGTCCATGACCAGGAGGAATCTGGCCCAGTAATGATGTACTGTTTCGGCTGGCTCTTGCCGGATTAGAGATAGATCGCATATATCTGGACGGGTGGGCCTAATTGAGTCCGGGACCCTGTCCATCTCGAGGCTCAAGGGCCGAGAAGTTTCCGAATTTGGAAGCTTGGAAAGTGGAACGTTGTCCAACGAGTCTGGTCCGATGCCTGACTTTATGTTCAGCGCTTGATCAAAATCCGCTCCTCCGCGGGAATCTGGCATGGAGGGTTCGGTAGCCCGGACACGACTAGTTTTCAACATGGGAGAAGGATCGCCGCGATGTTCCTCTACCACAGTGACGTGGTGGGTAACCTGGGGAGAGTTAATCTCTCTCAGATCGGTTTTAAGCCCGATCTGATTGTAGTCTGTAGCGACTCCCAGGGCGGCGATCCGATCCAAGAGTTCGTTTACAGACGAGAGCTCTGCTGGATCTAGCTGCTCGGCGAATTCCGATTTGACGTGAAGATTGCTCTCGACGACCCGAGAGGTCATCGTTGAAGCGGTGGCCGGACAGGCGGTCATAAGAAAACCTCCTAGCCGGATAGTTTGGCCGGCGTCCAAGGCCCCATTGGCGAAGATACCATCCTTGAAGACGGGAAGAGGCATCCTTCCTATCGGTGACGGCACAGAGGACCTCTCAATGAAAGCACCAATGTCGGTGTCAAAACCGGCGGATCTCGGGTAGGGGGTCCCGAACTGTGCGTCTAGGCGGATGGTAACAGGAGACAAGGGACACGATGTTTTACCCAGGTTCGGGCCCTCTTGATGGAGGTAAAACCCTACGTCCTTCTTGATTGATATTGATATTGTGGATGTTACAAGAGTGGATCTACCACGAGATCAAGGAGGCTAAACCCTAGAAGCTAGCCTATGGTATGATTGTAATAGTTGTTGTTGTTGGGTCCTACGGACTAAAGCCATCCGGTTTATATAGACACCGGAGAGGGCTAGGGTTACATAGAGTCGGTTACAATGGTAGGAGATCTACATATCCGTACCGCCAAGATTGCCTTTCACGCCAAGGAAAGTCCGCTCCGGACACGGGACGAAGTCTTCAATCTTGTATCTTCATAGTCTTGGAGTCCGGCCGATGTTATAGTCTGGCCGATGATAGTTTGGCCGATGATGGTGATCCGGCTATCCGGACACCCCCTAGTCCAGGACTCCCTCACTAACCATAACATGAATCTAGTGGATCCAAATCAGCCCCTTACGAAGCAACGCATAAACTAGGGTTTAAGCTTCTGTCACTCTAGCAACCCATCATCTACTTATTACTTCCCAATGCCTTCCTCTAGGCCCAAATAATGGTGAAGTGTCATGTAGTCGACGTTCACATAACACCACTAGAGGAGAGACAGCATACATCTCATCAAAATATCGAACGAATACCAAATTCACATGACTACTAATAGCAAGACTTCACCCATGTCCTCAGGAACAAACGTAACTACTCACAAAGCATATTCATGTTCATAATCAGAGTAGTATTAATATGCATTAAGGATCTGAACATATGATCTTCGACCAAGTAAACCAATTAGCATCAACTACAAGGAGTAATCAACACTACTAGCAACCCACCGGTACCAATTTGTGGTTTTGGATACAAGATTGGATACAAGAGATGAACTAGGGTTTGAGAGGAGATGGTGCTGGTGAAGATGTTGATGGAGATTGATGATGGTGATGATTTCCCCCTCCCGGAGGGAAGTTTCCCCGGTAGAACAGCTCTGCCAGAGCCCTAGATTGGTTCCGCCTCGTGGCGGCGGAGTTTCGTCCCGTAAGCTTGATTATGATTTTTTCCAGGGTAGGAGACTTCATATACCAGAAGATGGGCACCGGAGGGCCACCAGGGGGCCCACGAGGCAGGGGGCGCGCCTAGTAGGGGTGGGCGCGCGCCCCCACCCTCGTGGCCAGGGTGTGGGCCCCTCGTGTACTTATTCCGCTGAATAATTATCATTAATTCCGAAAATGACTTTCGTGGAGTTTCAGGACTTTTGGAGCTGTGCAGAATAGGTCTCTAATATTTGCTCCTTTTCCAGCCAGAATCACAGCTGCCGGCATTCTCCCTCTTCATGATAAACCTTGTAAAATAAGAGAGAATAGCCATAAGTATTGTAACATAATGTGTAATGCCATCCCATAATGCAATAAATATCGATATAAAAGCATGATGCAAAATGGACGTATCATTGCCCCTCCCCAAGAGCTCGTAGCGGCAGAGCCGACCGTTAGAGGGAGGGGGAGGGGGCGAGGTCGAGGCTATCGCGACGCTCGGGAAAGAGGAGGCCAAGGCAGTAGATCGGCCTCGCCTCCGCTAGCGGCCCTCCCCTGGTGGAGGTCCATGTCGGGGATAACCCTTACGAGTTCTTCATCAGGCTGCACCAGCCGTCGTGCCGTCGTCTTCGCCTCCTGACCCCATTTACATGGGAGATGGAGCTAGACCCGCCGCAGGCGCTGCGGTTGCATATGAGGGGCTGCGGGAACAGCGGCACATGGCCCAACGTTGAGTTCCCCGCCCCTCACGTCATGTATCTTCGCCGAGGGTGGAAGACTTTTGCCCGCATCCACTGCCTGACGGAGGGGCTCACTCTCCATTTCAAATTAATGGAGAGCGGCCTCCTCTCCATCAAGGTCTTCAGGCACTTCGGGACTCGCGTAAGGTGCTGTGTGGAGAGCTCCTCTGACGATGAAGATTCTTCCTCGAGCGAGAGTGGCGAGGAGGACAACGGCAATGACGATGAAGGTAGCGGGTGGCAGGGTGACGGGTCCGACTAAGCGTCGGGTGCGCTGCTCTGGGGTGACACCGGCGACCCCATCATCCGGGTCGCCGGCTCCTTGAACTTCTCGGGGTCGCCTCCTTGGGCGGCTGGCGTAGGGAGGCTGGAGAAGGCGAAGAAGGCGGGTGGCGGGCCGTCAAGTCGGAGTACGATGGCACCGACGGCTTCATAGCGTATTAACGGACCACTGCCTCATCTTCCAGCTCTTCCTCCGGCGCCACCACCGCCAACCCTCTCCTAGGCGACCACCGGCATGTTCTCTTGGCGCCTTCTGCTGCTCGTACCTTGCCTAGGTGCTCCTTCTGCCCTTTTGCCTTCTTGTTTCATTTCCTGAGGAGAGGGACAAGAAAGGGATTACGGACATCTTATCTTTTTTTAATCTGTAAACCCACGGGCCTTATTAGATCTAAAACATGTAATCTTCCTGTTCATGTTTATATTCCGTACAACTGTACCTGTATGTAACGTATTAATGGAAAAAGGGTGCTTGCCGGGTCTTGTGTGTGTGAGAGCAAGGCCCATACCAAGGAACAAATCCTTGTTATTTTTAATATAAACACCACTGCCCGGCAGCAGGCCTTGCTATTCCCCCACTCCGTTCGTCCATACTCACGCCTTTGGTGAAGGCAGGGACGAAGTGGGAGTGGGACCTATGCTTGCTTCCTTGCCGCCGCGGGTACTACCATATTCCAAACCAAGAAGCTCTTGGGTGATAGGAACGAGGGGAGCACGGCAGCTTTGGAACAGAACGAGGTTCCGTACGTCCCAAGTTTTATATGGAAATGCATGACAGGGAAAGCGAAAACTTATCTGAGTCTGCAGCCCCCTGGCAACCCTGACTTGCCGTGGGTGGACCCTCGTGTCTTTAGCCCTCGGCAAGCTTGGCTTGCCGGATCCGGAGCGCCAGCTTGTTCTCTTCCTTCCACTTGGCTTGGTGGAGACATTCATGTACCCTACGCACCAAAGAGGATGGATAGGAACAAAATGACGCAAACTCGACTTCCATGCTAGGGGTTAGTCGCTGCTAAGCACTATCAACCCTAACCGACGGAGGGACTCAATCTAGCATGCATGCTATAACTTAGGGCACTAGTTCTTCATTTATTTATGCTCAGGGTCTGCGCCTGGCTTTGTACAGAGGGTTACATGCCTTGCCGGCAAGGCTTGTACAAAGGTGGCTTGTCGGGGGGCTCGATAGCCGCACCTTATGGGTAAAACTTGCGAAGATGCTAGATGTTCCAGGAGTTGCTCACTAGAATGGCATCTTGGATCTCCAAGCGGACTGCGCCAGGCCTGGTGACTCGTTTTACCCGATAAGGGCCTTCCCACTTTGGCGTCAACTTGTTGGAATTCTTGGCCGATTGAACATGCCGAAGAACAAGGTCGCCTTCCTCAAAGCTCTGGGCATGAACTTTGCGGCTATGGTAGCGATGCAAGGCTTGCTGGTAGCATGCTGCCCTCACAGCCGCCCGGAGACGATCTTCCTCAAGGAACGTCGCGTCATCTTGTCGCAATCGCTCTTGCTCAAGCTCATCATAAGCGAGCACTCGAGGTGACCCGTATATGAGTTCCGTGGGGAGAACTGCTTCTGCCCTGTAGACCAGGGCAAATGGTGTCTGGCTGGTGGCTCGATTTGGCGTCGTTCTAATCGACCTAAGAACTGCTGCAACTCGTCAATCCAGCGCCTTCCACTCTTGCGTAGCCTGTCAAAAGTCTTCGTTCTTAAGCCTCACAGAACTTCAACATTCGCTCTCTCCGCTTGGCCGTTGCTCCTTGGGTGCGCCATGGAAGCAAAACAGACCTTGCTGCCGAGATCCTCAATTTACAGCATGAAGGTGTGGCTTGTGAATTGCGTGCCATTGTCGGTGATGATCCTGTTGGTTACACCAAAACGACAAACTAGCCCCTTGAAGAACTTGATGCCTGACTGCGCTGTTACCTTCCCCACCGCTTCCACCTCTGGCCACTTTGTGAACTTGTCGATTGCAATGTACAAGTACTCAAAGCCCCTGACGGCACGAGGGAAAGGGCCCAATATGTCGAGCCCCCGGACCGAGAAGGGCCAGGAGAGATGGATGGTTTGAAGGGCTTGAGCTGGTTGAGGAAGCTTCTTCGAATGGAACTGGCACGCTTCACACTTTGTTACTTGTGCTGTCGCATCCTGGAGGGCAGTGGGCCAGAAGAAACCTTGCCGGAAAGCCTTGCCAGCAAGGGCCCTTGACCCTATGTGGGAGCCACATATGCCTCCATGTATATCCGCCAACAGCCCCAGTCCTTCCTCCCAGGAGATGCACTTCAATTTCACCCCATTCGGTCTCTTTCTGTACAAGATGTTGTCAACTAATTGATATAGAGCAGACCGGCGGGCTACTCTCTCTACCTCTTCCTGCTCCTCAGGAAGCTCTCATATTTGGAGGAATCGGACGGTGTGCTGCGCCCATGGCGGAGCCTGTGGCTCGATGGCAAGGACCAAAGGCATCTTTTCTACCACGGGAGCAGCCGTCTTTACGGCCATGGCCTGAGGCCCTGCCGGAGTCGGTTGCCCCATGGCAGGATCGGCATCCACGGCAACACCTTCACCAAAGGCTCTAGGGAGCTCAGTGGGGAAGTACTTGCCGGGACCTAGCTTCCTCCGTTTGTTTTGCCCTATTGATGGTTTGACGGATGGTTGAGTTAACCGAAGCACAAAAGTACCTGGTTCCACGGGTAGCTTGAGGGCAGCATGCTTTGACAGGTAGTCGGCGATGTCGTTCTCCATCCGGGGGACATGCTCTGCCTGTATTCCGTCAAAGCGCTCCTCCAGTTTCCTCACTTCATCGACGTAAGCCTCCATCAACAGGCTCTGATAGTCCTTGTTGATCTGCCTGACGACAAGCTGTGAATCGCCCCTGACGATGAGCTTTTTGACTCCGAGGTCTGCTGTGATCCTGAGACCGGCAAGCAAACCCTTGTATTCGTCGGTGTTGTTCGTTGACATCTCCTGGGGAAAGTGCATTTGGATGACATACTTGAGGTGCTCTCCGGTGGGCGCGACAAGTAGCACACCAGCACCAGCTCCTTGCAGCGAGAAAGCCCCATCAAAGTACATGACCCAATTGCAACTCGTTTTCTTGCCGGGGAGAGTGGTCTCCTAGGCCTCTTCGTCGGGCGTCGAGGTCCATTCCGCAACGAACTCCGCCAAAACTCTGCTCTGGATTGTCGAGGTGCTTTCAAACTTTAGACCAAAACTTCACAGCTCCAAGGCCCATTCCGTAATCCTTCCCGTTGCATCCGGGTTATACAATATCCATTGCAAAGGAAGGCGGGTAACAACGGTGATCTCGTGTGCCTGGAAGTAGTGACGCAGCTTCCTCGAGGCCATAAGGAGGCCGAAGAGCAATTTCTGCACACTAGAGTACCTTGACCTAGCCCCCTACAAGAGGGAGCTGACAAAGTATACCGGCTGCATCACCTTCTTCTTCTGCACCACTTCACCTGGCTGCGCAGGCTCTGTCTTGCCGGTATCAGACTCTGCCGAGTGCCCCGCCTTGCCGGGATCAGGCCCTGCCGGGGGGAGCCTCGGCTTGCCATCCACCAAACCTGCCGTCGCGATTGTATCTTTGTTGACCTCCCTCTGCGCCACTAGCGTTGCGCTGACCACTTGATTCGTCGCAGTTAGATATAGCAGCAACGGCCTTGTGGTTTAGGCGCAACTAGTATCGGCGTGGAGGAGAGGTACTTCTTCAAGTCTTGCAGCGCTGCCTCTGCTTCCGGGGTCCACTCCATTGGGCCTGCCTTCTTCAAAATTTTGAAGAAAGGGAGGGCACACTCGGCAGACCTAGAGATGAATCTACTCATGGCGGCAACGCAGCTAGTGAGCTGGCACACATCCTTGATCCACTTGGGTGCCTCAATCTTTTCGATGGCCTTGATCTTATCTAGGTTTGCCTCAATCCCACGCTACAACACAAACAACCCGAGAAGCTTGCCGGACGGGACACCGAAGACAGACTTCTCAGGGTTCAACTTGAGGTTGATCTTGTGCAGGTTTGCGAACGTTTTCCCCAGATCTTGCACAAGTGTTGCCTTGTCCTTGGTTTTGACCACTATGTCATCCATATAAGCTTCCATATTTCTATGTAGCTGGGGCTCAAAACCAATTTGGACAGCTCTTGCAAAGGTTGAGCCAGCACTCTTCAACCCGAAAGGCATCCGTAAAAAGTAATACGTACCACATGGGGTGATGAATGTTGTCTTATCCTCGTCTATTTTGTCATGAAAATCTAGTGGTACCCTGATTAGGCGTCAAGGAATGATAACACGTCGCACCCGGCCGTGGAGTCAACAATCTGGTCGATGCGCGGTAATGGGAAGGGATCCTTTGGACAAGCTTTATTGATGTCCGTGTAATCAATACTAATTCTCCACTACCCGTTTGCCTTGTGCACCACTACTGGGTTGGCCAACCACGTCAGATGGAGCAGCCCCCTTACCAAGCCTGCCGCCTCTACTTTTCTGATCTCCTTCATGATGAACTCCTGCCTCTCCAGAGCTTGCTTCCTGACCTTCTGCTTGACGGGCCGTGCATGAGGACAGATAGCAAGATGGTGCTCAATCACTTCCCTAGGAACACTGGGGATGTTGGATGCTTGCCATGCAAACACATCGACATTCGCCCACAGGAAAGTGAAGAGCTCGCTTTCCTATTTTCCATTAAGGGTGGAGCTTATGGTAAAAGCCCCTCCCGTGCCATCCTCCTTGACAGAGACCCTTTTGGTCTCTGGCGGCGCAGCTCTGGACTTCTTGCTCTTGCCGGTGGAGCTCTCTGGCATGTCCTCGACGGAAACGCAACACTCCAAAGAGGTGCACTTGCCGGAGTGGGTGCGAGGAGTCCCGCCGGTCTTCTTTCCTCTCGAGGCCTCAAGCAGGAGCAGGTACCTTGGCGGTAGCTCCTGCAACCGCTTCCCAGTAGAGTTGGTCAGCGCAAATCAACGCGTCTTTCCTGCCGGAGGGGACGGTGATGATGTTCATCGGACCGGGCACCTTCAGCGTGTTGTAGGCGTAGTGAGAGGCCGCCATGAACTTGGCCAGCACCGGGCGGCTGAGGATCCCGTTGTAAGGAAAAGGGATCTCAGCTACATCAAAGACAATCCTCTCTATCCTGTAGTTTAGGTCACCTCCGAACATCACGGGCAGCGTGACCTTCCCCTTCGACTGGCTCATCCCCAGGTTGACCCCTTGGAACGTTCCCATCTCCTTGAGGTCTCCATCAGGGATCTGCAGTGTCTTGATCACAACATGCGAGATTAAGTTCAGACCGGCCCCGCCGTCAACTAGAATCTTTGTCCTGTTGAGGTTGCGGATTGTTGGTGAGACCAACAACGGCAAGCATCCGACCGAAGTAGTGCGGTCAGGATGGTCATTGGTGTCGAAGATGATAGGCGTGCTGGACCACTTCAGTGGCTTCCGTGCATCGAGTGATGGTGTCGCCGTCATGATATCACATGCCTACTGCTAGAGCTGGCGGTGGGATGCATGCAGCAAGGCGCCACCATCGATGCACATGGCCTCCGTAGCTTTCTGAAATTCGTGGTCGCCGGACTCATCGTCCTCGTCATGATCATTGTCTTCCTGCTTCTTATCGCGGCCCCGGGCGGGCCTCTCTTGCTGATTATCCTTACCGCTGTGGCCTTCCTGACCGCCGCTCTTCTTGCTGGATCCTCCGGCACCATCTTGGCCCTTCTCCTTGTCCCGCCTCTCGTATTCAGCCTTCTGCTTCTCGAAAAGCAGCTCTACTTGTCAGCAGTTCTGGTGATCATGGCCTTTGGTGCGGTGGATCTTGCAATACTGCTCGTCGGAGCACCCCGGCTTGTCGGCAACCTCCAAGGCTCGGCAAGCGGCACACCTGGCAACCTCCTTGTCGGGGTCGCTTGCCTTGGCTTTTTTGGTAGTGCCGGTGTCGCTAGACCCCTCGACGGTAAGCACGGTCTTTCCCTTGTGCTTCCTGTTACGACGCTGGCCCTTCTTCGCCGGGGCGGCGGTATCATCTGTGGAGTTGGTTTCCGCATCTGCGTCTTCGCCTGTGTACTTCCTCCCCTCTTCAGCCTAAGCACACCTGTCAGCAAGAACATAGAGTTCGGCCACATCTTTGACCTTGTTCATCACCAGATCTCCGCGCATCTTGCGGTTGCGCATGTTCTGGTGGAACACGCTGATCACGGCAGCGGGATGAACGTCTGGGATGTTGTACTGCACTCGGCTGAACCTCTGGATGTACTTGCGTAGGTTCCCTCCTTCCTTCTAGGGGATGATATGCAGATCGCTCGCCTGGCCATGAGCTTGGTGGCCTCCGGTAAAGGCGCCAAATAACTCAAGGCACGGATCCGCCCAATAAGAAATGGAGTCCACCGGCAAGTGCATCAACCATGACATAACATTGGGCTTGAGTGCCAATGGGAAGTAATTGGCAAGCACCTTATTGTCGCGAGCCCCAGCAGCTTGCATCGCGATGGAGTAAATGCTGAGGAACTTCAACGAGTGAGTCGTGTCGTTGTACTTCTCGCCAACATCGGGCTTGAACGTGCGGTGGGAGGGCCACTGGAACTACCGCAGCTCACGACTGAAGGCCGGACAACCCACCTCATAGGGCAGGCCTCCGTAGCCTCCCGGTGCTGGGTGGTCCATAGTGGGCCCTACCCGCCTGTCCGACTGGTGGCGCACATCGCGTCAGCGCTCAATGGTGGTTCGAGCATCTTCATGAGCTCGCTCCCGAAGAACTTGGCATTGATAGCGGTGGGTTCGCGGGTCAGACGATGCGATGGAGATATCATCATGAGCGTCATCGCGACGAGTCATCATCCGCGGTAGCTGGTGTGAAGGAGCAGAATGCATCATGGCTGTATCGCCCCAGGCCCATCCACCGCTGGCATGCCATGGCTCGACGGAGCGATGGCCTATGGGCCCCGCCGATCACGACTCATCTTGATTGGTGATGCCAACGAGGCTCCGGATGGCGGCTCTCCATTCGTCGAGCTTCTCCGCAGCAGGAGGGAAGTCGAGGAGCAGCTGCGCGCGTGCCAGAGCTTACGCTGGTGTGGGCGGCGGTGAAAGCTGCATGGACCGCGACGCGCTTCGACTTCTAACTACATTAGGAGGAGCTCCATCACGGCCCTGCGGCCGTCTGCCATTTTCATCAACACCTCGGCGCGCTTGCTGGCCCTCCTCGTCATGTGAAGGGTGCACGAGACTCTTCCCAGGGCGGCGCCCAGGGTCACCAGCGGAGCGACGCTGCTCGTCGCGCATGACCTGAGACGAGCGTGCTGTGGGCGCCGGCGTTGGCATCTTGGAGGTCGCCGCACCGCCGTGTGGTGGCGCGACGACACCCCTGGAGGGCCCCACGCCGCCTGCGGGGGGCCCAACTCCGTCTCCGGAGTTTCTGGCACGTGGGTCGTCGCCTGGCGCGCGAATGACGCCACTCATCGGGCCCGGACTGCCATGATGATGTAGGTATTCGTGGGCGGCGCCACGGGTTCTTTCCGTGACTGGCCCGCTACTGATCCGCACCAGTACAAGCAATCCGGTCCCAGATGAACCGATCGCCATGGTCGTCTTCTTCTTGGGAGCCATGGCGATGAGGAGCTGTGCTACTAGCTGCTAAACCAGATTCTCACTACTGGGCGCCCCCTACCTGGCGCGGCAAAGATGTTGGTTGGAAACAACACCTATGGGATCACAAGGATCCCTTCTGTGGTTGGAGGGTGCTGGGTGGTGAGGAGAGCAGGATCATCAACCAGTACAAGCACACGGATTGTTTACCCAGGTTCGGGCCGCAGAGATGCGTAATACCCTAGTCCTTCTTGGATATGTATTTGTGTTCTTGGAGGTTCTTGAACTAGCTACCATGGGCGTAACTTGTCCAAAAGGCCGAATCCTTCTCCTGGATGCCTTGGGTCTCCTTTTATAGGCAAAGGGATCGCCAAAGTGGCACACATGAGGTGGCGTTGGGGCATTGTAGCTAAGCTTATCGCTAGCTATTACGGGACAAGACACATTTAATGCGCCTCTAACGTGTCCCTTCCACTTTACTACCACTTCGCCCTGTCTTGACACGCGCCTGGGCCAGTGAGGCGGTCAGTGCCATGTAAGCTAGCAGGCAGCTAAGGTGGCACGATGGTAGGGCCTTCATGAAGGTTTGCATGCCACCATGTGGGCATGCACTGAGTTGGCGGAGGAGCCTTGCATCGACACGCAGGTGCGTGCCTGGCTGGTGGGCCGGCAGCTACATGGCAAAAAACTTGGCAGTTGTGGGCTTGGCTACGGCCTCGCATATATCCTCGGCAAGGGTCTTGCCATGACGTTGTGGTTTCCTTCGGTGAGAACCCCGTTGAGGTTCGTCGCTCTCTATTCTTCCTCTGATTTGGAGTGTTTATCCTTTATCTTCACAAAGATCTGCATGCCATCGCGGAGGGCCTCCCGATCCTTGGTCCCAACGCAGTTGGTGGCGTTGGGGGAATTGGGGCTCTAGGGAGGCGTGCTCTGCTGGCATCGGGTAGGCTACCCCGGTAAGGGTCTGGCCGTGGCCATGGAGGGGCTGCCCCGGCAAGGACCTTGCTGGGGCAAACCACTTCTCCTTCTGGGTCTTTATGCTTCTGTCTTGGCGTTGCTTTTGATTCTGGGTTGTGGCTCTGATTTCCTGTGTCTGCCCTACTTAAATGTGGTTGTGGGCGCGGCTCTGACTGCCCATGCACAAATAAGGGGTACAAAAGAGCGCCCCTATTTTAGTACACTGACACATATCTATGTTGTAGATCAATGGCCTGAGCTACGTTCCCCTGAATTTTAATGCGTTCCTAGAGATTGTTGAAAGATGATGGTAGCAATTACACGGACTGGGTCCGTAACTTAAGGATTATCCTCATTCCTGCACAAAAGAATTATGTCCTTGATGCACCGCTTGGTGACAAGCCCTCTCCCGCTAATCTAGACATTGTTGAACACCTGGAAACCGCGGTCTGATGACTACTCTATAGTTCAGTGTGCCATGCTTTACGGCCTAGAACTGGGACTTCAAAGACGTTTTGAACGTCATGGAGCATATGAGATGTTACAAGAGTTGAAGTTAATATTTCAAGCAAATGCCCGGGTTGAGAGATATGAATTCTCCAACAAGTTCTATAGCTACAAGATGGAGGAGAACAGTTCTGTCAGTGAACACATAATCAAAATGTCTGGGTATCATAACCACTTGACTCGGCTGGGAGTTGATCTTCCAGTTGATAGTATTATTGATAGAGTTCTTCAATCACTGCCACCAAGCTACAAAGGCTTCGTGATGAACTACAATATGCAAGGGATGAGGAAAACGATTCTTGAGCTCTTCGCAATGCTTAACGCCGCAGAGGTATAAATCAAGAAGGAGCATCAAGTGTTCATGGTTAACAAGACCACTAGTTTCAAGAAAAAAGGCAAGGAAAAGAAAGGGAACTTCAAAAAGATTGTCAAGCAAGTTGCCACTCCTGGGAAGAAACCCAAAGCTGGACCCAAGCCTGAAACTTAGTGCTTCTACTACAAAGGGAATGGTCACTGGAAGCGGAACTGTCCCAAATACTTGGTGGATAAGAACGATGGAAAAAGTGAACAAAGGTATATTTGATATACAAGTTATTGATGTGTACCTTACTAATGCTCGTAGTAGCGCCTGGGTATTTGATACTAGTTCGGTTTCTCATATTTATAAATCAAAACAAGAGATGCGGAATAAATGAAGACTGGCTAAGGACGAGGTGATGATGCACGTCGGGAATGGTTCCGAGGTCAATGTGATCCTCGTCATCATGCTACCTCTACATCTACCTTCGAGATTAGTTTTAGACCTCAATAATTGTTATTTGGTGCCTGCGTTCAGCATGAACATTATATTTGGATCTTGTTTATTGCGAGACGGTTATTCATTTAAATCGGAGAATAATGGTTGGTCTATTTATATGAGTAATATCTTTTATGGTCATGCACCCTTGATGAATGGTCTATTCATGTTGAATCTCGGTCGTAGTGATACAGATATTCATAATATTGATGCCAAAAGATGCAAAGTTGATAATGATAGTGCAACATACTTGTGGCATGAAGAAACTACATGCAGATGGACTTTGGAATCACTTGATTATGAATCATTTGATACTTGCAAACCATGCCTCATGGGCAAGATGACTAAAATTCCGTTCTCCAGAACAATGGAGCGAGTTAATGACTTATAGAAATAATACATACAGATGTATGCGGTCCGATGAGTGTTGAAGAACATGGTGGGCATCGTTATTTTCTCACCTTCACAAATGATTTTAGTAGGTATGGGTATATCTACTTGATGAAACACTAGTCTAAAACATTAGAGAAGTTCAAAGAATTTCAGAGTGAAGTGGAGAATCATCATAACAAGAAAATAAAGTTTCTACGGTCTGATCGCGGAGGCGAATATTTGAGTTACGAGTTTGGCCTTCATTTAAGACAATGTGGAATTGTTTCATAACTCACGCCACCTAGAACACCACAGGGTAATGGTGTGTATGAATGTCGTAACCATACTTTATTAGATATGGTGCATTCTGTGATGTCTCTTACCGATTTACCACTATCGTTTTGTGGTTAGGCATTAGAGACAGCCGCATTCACATTAAATAGGGCACCGTCTAAATCCATTGAGACTACACCGTATGAACTGTGGTTTGGTAAGAAACCTGAGCTGTCATTTCTTAAAGTTTGGGGATGCGATGCTTATGTCAAAAGGCTTTAGCTTGATAAGCTTGAACCTAAATTGGAGAAGTGCATCTTCATAGGATACCCTAAAGAAACTATTGGGTACACCTTCTACCACATATTCGAAGGGATCTTTGTTGCTAAGAATGGGCCCTTTCTAGAGAAGGAGTTTCTCTCGAAAGAAGTGAGTGGGAGGAAAGTAGAACTTGATGATGTAATTGTACCGTCTCTCGAATTGGAAAGTAGCACATCACAGAAAACCGGTCCCGTGATGCCTACACTAACTGGAGAGAAGCAAATGATAATGATATTGAAACTTCAGATCAAGATACTACTGAACCTTGTAGCTCAACCAGAGCACGATCTGCACCAGAGTGGTACGGTTATACTGTCCTAGAAGTTATGTTATTAGACCATGGCGAACCTACGAACTATGAAGAAGGTATGATGAGCCTAGATTTCGATAAATGGCTTGAGGCCATGAAATCTAAGATAGGATACATGTATGAGAACAAAGTATGGACTTTGGTGGACTTGCCTGATGATCGGCAAGCCCTAGAAAATAAATGGATCTTCAAGACGAAGACTGACGCTGATGGTAATGTTACTATCTACAAAGCTTGACTTGTTGCGAAAGGTTTTCAACAAGTTCAAGGAGTTGATTATGATGAGACTTTCTCATCCGTAGAGATGGTTAAGTTTGTCCAAATCATGTTAGCAATTGCCACATTTTATGATTATGAAATCTGGCAAATGGATGTCAAAACTGCATTCCTTAATGGATTTCTTAAAGAAGAGTTGTATATGATGCAACCAGAAGGTTTTGTCGATCCTAAAGGTACTAACAAAATGTGCAAGATCCAACAATCCGTCTATGGACTAGTGCAACCATCTCGGAGTTGGAATATACGCTTTGATGAGGTGATCAAAGCATATGGTTTTATATAGACTTCTCGTGAAGCCAGTATTTACAAGAAAGTGAGTGCGAGCTTTTTAGCATTTCTTATTTTATATGTGGCTGACATATTGTTGATTGGAAATGATATAGAATTTCTAGATAGCATAAAAGGATACTTGAATAATAATTTTTCAATGAAAGACCTCGGTGAAGCTGCTTATATATTGGGCATCAAGATCTGTAGGGATAGATCGAGATGTTTAATAGGACTTTCACAAAGCACATCCTTGACAAAGTTTTGAAGAAGTTCAAAATGGACCAGTCAAATAAATGGTTCTTGCCTGTGTTACAAGGTGTGAAATTGAGTCAGACTCAAAGCTCGGTGAGGGAGTCCTGGATTAGGGGGTGTCCGGATAGTCGGACTACCACCATCGGCCGAACTATCATCGGCCGGACTATCATCATCGACCGGATTCCAAGACTATGAAGATACAAGATTGAAGACTTCGTCCCGTGTCCGGATGGGACTTTCCTTGGCGTGGAAGGCAAGCTTGGCGATACGGATATGTAGATCTCCTACAATTGTAACCGACTCTATGTAACCCTAGCCCTCTCCGGTGTCTATATAAACCGGATGGCTCTAGTCTGTAGGACAACGAACAACATCAACCCTTACAATCATACCATACGCTAGCTTTTAGGGTTTAGCCTCCTTGATCTCGTGGTAGATCCACTCTTGTAAACATGCACAATATCAATATCAATCAAGCAGGACGTAGGGTTTTACCTCCATCAAGAGGGCCCGAACCTGGGTAAAACATCGTGTCCCTCGTCTCCTATTACCATCCGCCTAGACGCACAGTTCGGGACCCCCTACCCGAGATCCGCCGGTTTTGACACCGACATTGGTGCTTTCATTGAGAGTTCCACTGTGTCGTCACAGATAGGCTTGATGGCCTCTTCAATCAACAACGACGCAGTCCTGGGTGAGACTTTTCTCCCCGGATAGATCTTCGTATTCGGCGGCTTCGCACTGTGGGCCAACTCACTTGGCCATCTGGAGCAGATCAAAAGCTACGCCCCTGGCCGCCAGGTCAGGTTTGGAAGCCTAAACTTCACGGCCGACATCCGCGGGGACTTGATCCTCGATGGATCAGAGCCACAGCCAAGCGTGTCGCGCTGTCACGATGGGCATGACCTAACTCTGCCGCCGGACAGTACCTTGGAGGCCGCACGCGAATCCGCTCCGACCCATAGTCCGGAGCCGATCGCGCAGATCGAGGATGGGTGGCTGGACACCGCCTCGGGAGCTGCAATTTCCACGGCGATGGAGCCGAACACTGACCTTGTCCCGCATAAAGCTCATGACTCCGTGGCGCCGGACTCCCTACCAGACTCCGAACCTCCTGCGCCCCTGCCAGTCGAATCCGATTGTGCGCCGATCATGGAATTCACCGCTGCGGACATCTTTCAGCACTCACCCTTCGGCGACATCTTAAATTCGCTGAAGCATCTCTCGCTATCCGGAGAGCCCTGGCCGGACTATGGCCAGGATGGTTGGGACGCGGACGACGAAGAAATTCAGAGCCCACCCACCACCCACTTCGTAGCCACCGTCGACGATCTAACCGACGTACTCGACTACGACTCCGAAGACATCGACGGTATGGAAGACGATGCCGGAGACTATCAAGAACCAGTGCCTACGGGACACTGGAAGACCACCTTGTCATACGACATATACATGGTGGACACCCCAAAAGATGGGGACGGCGAAGAAGCAGCGGAGGCAGATTCCTTAAAGAAACAGCCCAAGCGCCGACGTCAGCGGCGCCGCTCTAAATCCCGCCACAGCAAGAATGGAGATTCCGGCACAGGAGATAATAACACCCCAGAAAGTGCCGAAGATAACCCCCTCCAGCAAGATTCAGCGCAGGAGGAAGTAGAAGCAAGCCCTCACGAGAGGGCGGCAGACGAAGAGGTCGAGGATGATAATTACATACCTCCCTCCGGAGACGAGGCAAGCCTCGACGACGACGAATTCGTCGTGCCTGAGGATCCCATCGAACAAGAGCGTTTCAGACGTAGGCTAATGGCCACAGCAAACAGTCTAAAGAAAAAGCAGCAACAGCTTCAAGCTAATCAAGACCTGCTGGCCGACAGATGGACCGAGGTCCTCGTGGCCAAAGAGTATGAACTCGAATGCCCCTCCAAAAGCTACCCAAAACACAAGTTGCTCCCCCGACTAGAGGAGGAAGCATACAAACCGGCAGCACTAGCGCACAATACGGCAGACCGACCACCTCGTGGCCGTGACAGAGAGGCATGTAAGCCCTCCACCAAAACCGTACCCCAGCACCGCTCAAAAAGCGCGAGGCCATGGGGGAATGCGCCGGACTTGCAGGACATATTGGAGGACAAGGCAAGACAATCCAGATCTATCTATGGATCACGTGGGCGCCCCAAGACCCACGACGAATACCGTCGCGCCGGATACAACTACTCCGGCCGGGCCGAACACAGCTGACAACGCTCTCTTGAGCTACGTCGCGACATTGCGCAATACAGAGGCGCCGCACACCCACTATGTTTCACTGATGAAGTAATGGATCATCAAATCCCTGAAGGGTTTAAACCCGTTAACATCGAATCCTACGATGGCACAACAGACCCCGCGGTTTGGATTGAGGATTATCTCCTTCATATACATATGGCCCGCGGCGACGATCTTCACGCCATCAAATATCTCCCGCTCAAGCTTAACAGCCTGCCCGCAGAGTCAATCGGATGCTGGGAAGACCTCCAAGCCGCATTCCTCGACAACTTCCAGGGCACGTACGTGCGACCACCGGACGCAGATGACCTAAGCCACATAATCCAGCAGCCAGACGAATCGGCCAGGCAATTCTGGACGCGGTTCTTAACAAAGAAAAATCAAATCGTCGACTGTCCGGATGCAGAGGCCCTCGCGGCCTTCAAACATAACATCCGCGATGAGTGGCTGGCCCGGCACCTAGGACAGGAAAAGCCGAAATCCATGGCAGCCCTCACATCACTCATGACCCGCTGCTGTGCGGGAGAGGATAGCTGGCTAGCTCACAGCAACAACCTCAGCAAAAATGCTGGCAGTCCGGATACCAAGGACCGCAATGGTAGGTCGCGTCGAAACAAAAACAAACGCCGCATTAACGGCGACAGCAATGAGGATACGGCAGTCAACGCCGGATTCCGAGGCTCCAAACCCGGTCAACGGAAGAAGCCATTTAAAAGAACTACTCCGGGCCCGTCCAATTTGGACCGAATACTCGACCGCTCTTGTCAAATACATGGAACCCCCGAAAGGCCAGCTAACCACACCAACAGAGATTGTTGGATATTCAAGCAGGCAGGCAAATTAATTGCCGAAAACAATGACAAGGGGCTACACAGCGATGACGAGGAAGAGACCCGGCCGCCAAACAACAGAGGATAGATGGGATTCCCCCCTCAAGTTCGGACGGTAAATATGATATACGCAACGCATATACCCAAGAGGGAGCGGAAGTGTGCACTAAGGGACGTATATGCGATGGAGCCAGTCGCCCCAAAATTCAACCCATGGTCCTCTTGCCCGATCACTTTCGATCGAAGAGACCATCCGACCAGTATCCGCCATGGCGGATTCGCCGCATTGGTTTTAGACCCAATCGTTGATGGTTTTCACCTCACGAGAGTCCTGATGGACGGCGGCAGTAGCCTGAACCTGCTTTATCAGGATACAGTGCGCAAGATGGGCATAGACCATTCAAGGATTAAACCTACAAAGACAACCTTCAAAGGCGTCATACCAGGTGTTGAGGCCAATTGTACAGGCTCAGTCACACTGGAAGTGGTCTTCGGATCCCCGCATAAGTTCCGAAGCGAGGAGTTAATCTTCGATATAGTCCCGTTCTGCAGTGGCTATCACGCTCTGCTCGGACGAACCACGTTCGCAAAATTCAACGCGGTGCCGCATTATGCATACCTTAAGCTCAAGATGCCAGGCCCTCGCGGAGTCATCACGGTCAAAGGAAACACGGAATGCACCCTCCGAACGGAGGAACATACAGCGGCTCTCGCGGCAGAAGTACAGAGCAGCCTTTTAAGGCAATTTTCGAGTCCGGCTGTTAAACGGCCGGACACGGCCAAACGCGCCCGGAGCAACATCAACCAAGACCACCTGGCACGTTCCGAGCACGCGTTGCAATGCGGCCCCAACCCCAGCCCTCGCACAATCGCAAGACAAACTCTCCGCGTACATAATTACGCCCTGGAGATACCATGGGTCTAGGGGAAGGGGCACGACCACAACAAACCCAGAGTGCAGTTCGACCACACCAGGGGCTACCAAGTGTGTCGCTCTTTTCTTTTATTTTTCTCTTTTTATATACAGGACTCTGTCCGGCGGCGAACCTGCCGAACTCATGATGCAACAGCCAGGAAGGGACAAAGGCCGCGATGAACACTCAGGTGGTCTCCATTACGAGTATTAAATTTGTTAAATACACCATTCCGCGGCCTACCCCTGGAGGGAGACGCCTTTAATTCGTCCAATCCCTTGCTTTCCGCACTATTTGTATCATTACGCACTCATAGCAGACCTTCTTGAATAAAATGCAGCACTTTTCACCCATAATTGCATTACTTTCTATATATATATGTTCATTTACGACATGTTGCATCTGTATATTTTGGTACGGCCGAATACACCAGGGGCTTATGTTCCCGCATTATGGTGTGATAAGTCCGAACACTTTCACAAGTGCGGCACCCCGAACTTATAGCATTATATGAATCGGCTCCGAATCATGTCTTGGGTCAATAGTTGGGTTTGCCCGGCTCCCATGTTTGGCACCTTATGTTTCCGTTCTATCGGCTAAGGTAGCACTGGGAGAACCACTGCGATTGTGCCCCGGTTGAGCCGGGTTAACGCCTCAGTGGAGAAAGCTAAAACTGACTGTCATGATAAGGCGAGAGACTGGTCGCTGTTCGAGAGGTTTTTTCGGGTCCTTAAAGACCTACGCCGCTTCGAGCGAAGTTCCGGATAATGTCCGACGAAGGCGTGGATAGCACCCCGAATTTGGTCTTCCGAATACTAGGGGCTTCGCCGAAATTTAAAATTATAGAATTCTATGGCTAAGTGAGAGTGTTCAAGCATTATAAGTCCGGTTGCCTTGTTCGTTGTGCTGAGCGCCTCCCTAGATGGACCCAACAATGGGAACAAGAGTGCTCAAGTTTATCCCGAACACCCCAGCACTCGCGGCATGGGGGCTGAAGCCGACGACTTGCCATCTCTCAGATTTAACAAACGGCCGCACAAAAGGTAATATTTTAAATTCAACAAGCGTTGCTTAGCGCATATGAACAAAGTTTTCAGCGCACAGGATACTACATAGCGAGTTTACTCAATAATTACATCTCGGGGGCACTCATCCGCAATCTTGCGGGCACCCTTCAGGACAGTCTTATAGTACATTTCGGGCGTACGATATTCCTTGCCCGTTGGTGGCGCGTCAGTGATTAGCTTCTCCGCATCCAACTTGCCCCAATGCACCTTTGCGCGGGCAAGGGCCCGACGAGCACCTTCAATACAGGCGGAGCACTTGATGACCTCCGCCCAGGGGCACGCGTCCACCAGCCGCCGCACGAGGCCGAAGTAGCTTCCAGGCATGGCCTCTCCAGGCCACTGCCGGACTATGAGGCCCTTCATGGCCTCCTCAGCTACCTTGTGGAGTTCAACCAGTTGCTTCAGCTGGTCGCTAGGGGGCACCAGATGGCCGGCCTCAGCATACTGAGACCAGAAGACCTTCTCCGTTGAGCTTCCCTCCTCACCACGGTAGAATGCGGCGGCATCGGATGTACTGCGAGGCAAATCTGCAAACGCCCCTGGAGAGCTCTGAATCCGGGTAAGTGTCAGGTAGTTTACATTAACATGCTTGCTTTGCATGAAAAATGCCTTACCCGCCGCTATTTTCTTCACATCTTCCACCTCCTGAAGGGCCTTATGGGCCTCGGCCTTGGCGGCTTTGGCACTTTCGAGAGCTGAGGCAAGCTCGGACTCTCGAGTCTTTGAGTCACGCTCCAAACTCTCATGCTTTTCCATGAGAGCCTGGAACTCTTGCCGAACCGCCGCCACCTGCGCCTCCTGCTTTTCTCGCTCTGTCCGTTCCGTGGCCGCACTGCGTTCGGCCACGGACACGGCTTCCTTCAGGGTTGCCACCTCATTCGTGGCCCCTGCAGTACCCATGTTATCCTTGTTATTCTTTTATTGCAACCTAAATCCTTTTTTGTAAGGTAACTATTCAAAGTGGTGTTACTCACCTTCTTTGTCCTCGAGCTGCTTCTTGGCACGGCCGAGCTCTTGCTCGGACTGCTCGAGCTCCTGCATCAAAGCACCGACCTCCGCAGTCAGTGCGGCAGAGGTCAACAGCGCAGCCTGCAACCCATATTGACATAACTTTTTAGCAACCCTGCGTATATCTTTTTAGATCCTCAGTCCGGCTTTTCTTTCCGAACACCGAACCAAGCATCAGGGGCTACTGTCTATGCGGTATTACATTACATAATTTTAACTTCTTACCTCAAAGCCTTTTAGGAGGCTACTGCAGGCTTCGGTCAGCCCACTCTTGGCGAGCTGTACCATCTGAATCACCGCACTCATGATAGTGCGGTGTTCTTCCTTGATGGAAGCGCCTTGGAGCGCCTCCGACAAGTTGTCCGGCGCCTCCGGTTGGACGGAGGCCGCTGGCGTCACGGTCTTGCCCTTCTTGCGAAGGGGCCGCCTGCCGGACTCCGGAACCACTGCGGGTTCCGACGTGGAGTCCGGCGCAAAGTCCGGGAGGCCACCTTGGGGCGCCTCCGGAGCCTCCCCCTGATGGGTCCCTTCTTGGGACCCCACCTCGGCTTCCTCAGTGGCACGAGGGGTGGAGGCCGTCGGGATGGAATCCACATCGACGGAGCCAACGACCCGCTCGATGAAGCGGGGTGATCATCATCGGCCAGACTGCAGGCAGTATGCGGCATTAGAAGGACACTATGTGACATAAAAAGTAATTATAAATCATTCAGGAATCTGGATACTTACGATCTCGCCGGAGGCCTGGCCCTTGAAGGCCATTCTTCATCACCAATGTTGATGTTGGCGGAGCTGTCCGGGGGAATAGTCCTTCCCCTCTTGGACCCTTCGGCCTCCCCTGTTGGGGAAGCCTTCCTCTTCCTCTCTCCATCCTCTGGGAGAGAGTCCTCTTTCTCCTCCTCGTTTTCGAGGGAGGAGTCCTCCTCGGAGTCGTCGGACACCTGAAAACGGGAACTCTTTCGAGTACCCGTGGCCTCCTTCTTGGCCTTCTTCTCCGGCACCACGTGCGGTGCCGGAACCAGCAGCCTCGCTAGATGGGCATCTACTGGGTTTTCTGGCATGGGAGCCGGGCAGTTGATCTGCTCCGCCTTCTTCATCCAGTCTTGTCAAAGGAAAAGGGGAAATCAAAACCCGCATAGAGTCAAACTATGAAAAGCAAGTGTCCCGTAAAGGGGTAGAATCACTTACCTCGTCAGCTTGGCGCTGCGAGCGAAATCCGCGATCTTCAGTCGCGGATGCGGGGGCTTTGGCGCCCTTAAACAGCACCCTCCAGGCGCCTTCGTACGTCGTGTCGAAGAGCCCGCTCAATGCCTGGTGTTGTTCCGGATCGAACTCCCACAGATTGAATGCCCTCTCTTGGCATGGGTGAATCCGGCGGACGAGCATGACTTGGACCACGTTAACCAGCCTGAGCTTCTTTACCAGCTTCTGGATACAGGCTTGGAGTCCCGTCACCTCCTCCGAACTACCCCATAGCAAGCCCTTCTTTTTCCAGGAGGTGAGCTGCATGGGGATACCAGATCTGAACTCGGGGGCCGCCGCCCATGTAGGGTCGCGCGGCTCGGTGATATAGAACCACCTCGATTGCCATCCCTTGACGGATTCCACGAAGGCCCCTTCGAACCAAAGGACGTTGGGCATCTAGCCCAACATGGCGCCTCCGCACTCCACTTGAGTGCCCTTCACTACCTTCGGCTTGATATTGAAGGTCTTGAGCCACAAGCCGAAGTGGGGCTGGATGCAGAGGAAGGCCTCGCACACGACGATAAACACCGAGATGTTGAGGATGAAGTTCGGCGTCAGATCATGGAAATCCAGGCCGTAGTAGAACATGAGCCCCCGGACAAAGCGGTGAAGTGCAAAGCCCAGTCCGCGGAGGAAATGGGGAAGAAAAACGACCCTCTCATGGGGCCTGGGGGTGGGGATGAGCTGCCCCTCGTCGGGCAGCCGGTGCGCGATGTCGCCGGATAGATAGCCGGCGTTGCGCAGTCTTTTGATGTGCTCCTCCGTCACAGAGGAGGTCATCCACTTGCCTCCCGCTCCAGACATGGCTGGGGAAGGTTGAGACGAGATGTGCGGGCTTGGGCGTTGGAGCTCGAGTGCGCGGAGATGGATAAGCAAAGGAGGAAGAAGGCGTAGGTGAAAAGGTGAATCCTTATCCCTTATATATAGGCGGACGAAGACTATGCGTCCCCACCATCCTGGTAAAACTCGCTTATCTCCCAAGCGCCACCATCAATGGCGCGGTTGGGTTACCCATGTCCGTATTGATGAGAATCCCGGATTAAGGGGGAACACGATCTCTGCTTCGACAAGACGTGCCAAGGAAACCGCTTCGCTAAATGCGCTGAGGTGGTAAAATAAAAAACAATTTTCAAGTAATGGCTTGGTAGTGGTGTGACGTCACGCCGCAAAAAACGTCAGCAGATTGAACTTGTGCATATATTATTCTCTCTATGGTGGAATGTGGAATTTATTTTGCAGAGCCAGACACTATCCTGGTGTTCACAATCTTCTATGAATTATTCGGAGGAGGAACCCGCCTTGCAATGCCGAACAATATGCGCGCCGGACTCATCGTCATTGAAGCCTGGTTCAGGGGCTACTGAGGGAGTCCTGGATTAGGGGGTGTCCGGATAGCCGGACTACCACCATCGGCCGAACTATCATCGGCCGGACTATCATCATCGACCGGATTCCAAGACTATGAAGATACAAGATTGAAGACTTCGTCCCGTGTCCGGATGGGACTTTCCTTAGCGTGGAAGGCAAGCTTGGCGATACGGATATGTAGATCTCCTACAATTGTAACCGACTCTATGTAACCCTAGCCCTCTCCGGTGTCTATATAAACCGGATGGCTCTAGTCCGTAGGACAACGAACAACATCACCCCTTACAATCATACCATAGGCTAGCTTTTAGGGTTTAGCCTCCTTGATCTCGTGGTAGATCCACTCTTGTAAACATCCACAATATCAATATCAATCAAGCAGGACGTAGGGTTTTACCTCCATCAAGAGGGCCCGAACCTGGGTTAAACATAGTGTCCCTCGTCTCCTGTTACCATCCGCCTAGACGCACAGTTCGGGACCCCCTACCCGAGATCCGCCGGTTTTGACACCGACACTCGGCCATTGCAGAAGATAGAGAGAAAATGAAAGTCTCTCTCTCTCTAGCACCCAAGCATTCGCCTCTCCGCCCACAAAGGCATTCCGAAAATGTCCGGATGCGGAGCTGGAGGCAAGTGGATTGCCTCCACCGTCCAGGAGAAGGATATAAAGAAACTTCGGGAGGCCGGGTATCTGGCCAAGAAGATCGGCCACCATCTTCCGATGGTGGGACAGACTGTCCCACTCCGAACCCCACGAGAGGGTTGTATTCCTCCCTCGCTTTGTCCTTGGGCTAGGGTTTCCCCTCCACCCATTTGTTCGCGGCCTTATGTATTACTACAAGATCGATTTCCATGATCTATCCCCCAATTCCTTCCTCAACATCTCGACATTCATCATCGTGTGCGAGGCCTTCCTCCGCATCTCTCCACACTTTGGATTATGGCTAAAGATTTTCAATGTGAAGCCGAAGGTGGTGAGCAGCGAGCACGCCGAGTGCGGAGGCGCCATGGTGAGCAAGATGCCCAACGTCACATGGCCATCAGGTACCTTCAATGATTCCGTCAAAGGGTGGCAACAACAATGGTTCGATGTCACTGAGCCACGCGATGCAAAATGGGTCGCGGCTCCCGAATTCCGATCGGGAGCCCCATTGCAGCTTATCTCCTGGACCGAGAAGGACCTGGACTGGTCTTTGTTAAACGAGTTGCCGGTGCTCCAGGCGCGTATCAAGGGCATGGAAGATAAGAACATCAAGCTTGTCGATGTAGTCCAGGTGATGTTAGTTCGCCGGACTCTCCCATGCCAACGCTGTCGGATTTCGGGTTCCGGCAAACCCTTGAGGTTCGAACTCTAGGGTGTGCATGAAGATCTTTCCCCTACCAGCTCGTGTCCCGTCGCCTGGCAAAGGATCTATACTACACGAAGAACAACACAGGAGACGCAGGGTTTATACTAGTTCGGGCCACCATTGTGGTGTAATACCCTACTCTAGTTTGTGGTGTGTGGATTGCCTCAGGGGCTGATGATGAACAGTACAAGGGGAAAACAGCCTCGCGAGGGACTGTTCTTGAGCTGGTGCGATGAACTGCCTGGGAGAGTTCAGTCGCCTCTTGGATGCTTACCGGATTTCTAGATACCTTCCCACTACGGTGGCTACTCCTATTTATAGAGGAAGGCCCTTGGCCTCTTCCCAAATAATGAGCAGGAAGGGCGCCAACAATTGGCCATTTTGAAGGGGAACATCTAGTACACTTATCCTGACTAAAGTTGGTCTTCGACTATCAAAGACTCTAATGATGACGCCGTCCTGGGCTCCACGATGACCTCCATCCTGCCGTTCTGCTGGTCTTGGTCTTGTTGCACCGAAACGGTAACCTTTGCCTGATGCCTTGGCCTGTGCTTGCCCCCTTTGCATAGAAGGGGAAACAAGGACACTGCACAGGCCGGCGCCCGCCTGGCGCCCGCCTGGTCTCGATCGTCATGGCTTGCGTCATGGGCTCCTTGCGAGGTGCCCTGTCTTGATCTCTCTGCCTCCTCGCGATCCTGCCTGACGAGGCTGCGCCTAAGGAAGCTTCCTGTCATCCGCCCCGCGAGGCTTGGCCCCTCGCGAGGGTGTTGAGCTTGAGATGATGAAGCTGGGCCGCACTGGGGCCCCTACATGAGCCACGCCGCAGGCCGCAGGTTGGCAAGTCTGGGGACCCCCGCTCCAAGAACGCCGATAATAGCCCCCGGGCCCAAGGCGCGCTCAGACTTGTCTTAGCAGAGAAGCGAAGGGGCAAGTGCGAAGCACCGCGGGACCCAATAGCCTGCGGCCTTGAGCGCCGCGTGGCGATTGATTGGACGTGGGTGTCTCCACTTCCCCATGATGCCTCATTATACGCCCGGCTAGGCGAACCCGTGGTTGCACACAGCTATTCCCCTTTCGCTGTCCGCGCGCTTCCTGTCCTTCCTTCTTCCTCCGGCTCCAACCTCCGCCTTCAATCCGGCTCGAGCTCGCCCCTCTTTCCATTGCCATGGCGCCAACGAAGAAGGAAAAGGAGAAGAAGCCTGCGCTATCATTTCTTAAAGTTTGGGGATGCGATGCTTATGTCAAAAGGCTTTAGCCTAATAAGCTTGAACCTAAATTGGAGAAGTGCATCTTCATAGGATACCCTAAAGAAACTATTGGGTACACCTTCTACCACATATCCGAAGGGATCTTTGTTGCTAAGAATGGGTCCTTTCTAGAGAAGGAGTTTCTCTCGAAAGAAGTGAGTGGGAGGAAAGTAGAACTTGATGATGTAATTGTACCGTCTCTCGAATTGGAAAGTAGCACATCACAGAAAACCGGTCCCATGATGCCTACACCAACTAGAGAGAAGCAAATGATAATGATCTTGAAACTTCAGATCAAGATACTATTGAACCTTGTAGCTCAACCAGAGCACGATCTGCACCAGAGTGGTACGGTTATACTGTCCTAGAAGTTATGTTATTAGACCATGGCGAACCTACGAACTATGAAGAAGGTATGATGAGCCTAGATTTCGATAAATGGCTTGAGGCCATGAAATCTAAGATAGGATACATGTATGAGAACAAAGTATGGACTTTGGTGGACTTGCCTGATGATCGGCAAGCCCTAGAAAATAAATGGATCTTCAAGACGAAGGCTGACGCTGATGGTAATGTTACTATCTACAAAGCTTGACTTGTTGCGAAAGGTTTTCAACAAGTTCAAGGAGTTGACTATGATGAGACTTTCTCATCCGTAGAGATGCTTAAGTTTGTCCAAATCATGTTAGCAATTGCCACATTTTATGATCATGAAATCTGGCAAATGGACGTCAAAACTGCATTCCTTAATGGATTCCTTAAAGAAGAGTTGTATATGATGCAACCAGAAGGTTTTGTCGATCCTAAAGGTACTAACAAAATGTGCAAGATCCAGCAATCCGTCTATGGACTAGTGCAACCATCTCGGAGTTGGAATATACGCTTTGATGAGGTGATCAAAGCATATGGTTTTATATAGACTTCTCGTGAAGCCAGTATTTACAAGAAAGTGAGTGCGAGCTTTTTAGCATTTCTGATTTTATATGTGGCTGACATATTGTTCATTGGAAATGATATAGAATTTCTAGATAGCATAAAAGGATACTTGAATAATAATTTTTCAATGAAAGACCTCGGTGAAGCTGCTTATATATTGGGCATCAAGATCTGTAGGGATAGATCGAGATGTTTAATAGGACTTTCACAAAGCACATCCTTGACAAAGTTTTGAAGAAGTTCAAAATGGACCAGTCAAAGAAATGGTTCTTGCCTGTGTTACAAGGTGTGAAATTGAGTCAGACTCAAAGCTCGGCCATTGCAGAAGATAGAGAGAAAATGAAAGTCATTATCAATGCCTCAGCCATAGGTTCTATCATGTATGCTATGTTGTGTACCAGACCTGATGTGTGCCTTGCCATAAGTTTGGCAGGGAGGTACCAAAGTAATCCAGGAGTGGATCACTGGACAACAGTCAAGAACATCCCGGAGTACCTGAAAAGGACCAAGGATATGTTTCTCGTTTATGGAGGTGACGAAGAGCTTGTCGTAAATGGTTACGTCAATGATAGCTTCGACACTAATTTGGATGACTCTAAGTCACAAACCAGATACGTATTTATCTTGAATGGTGGAGCTGTTAGTTGGTGCAGTTCCAAGCAGAGCGTCATGGTGGGATCTACATGTGAAGCGAAGTACATAGTTGCTTCGGAAGCAACACATGAAGGAGTCTAGATGAAGGAGTACATATCTGATTTGGGTGTAATACTCAGTGCATCGAGTCCGATGAAATCTTTTGTGACAACACTGGAGCGATTGCCTTAGAGAAGGAATCCAGGTTTCACAAGAGAACCAAACACATCAAGAGGCGCTTCAACTCCATTCATGAAAAGGTCAAGGATGGAGACATAGAGATTTGCAAAATACATATGGATCTAAATGTAGCAAACCCGTTGACTAAGCCTCTATCACGAACAAATCATGATCAACACCAAGAATCCATGGGTGTTAGATTCATTACAATGTAATGAATCATTGACTCTAGTGCAAGTGGGAGACTAAATGAAATATGCCCTAAAGGCAATAATAAAGTTGTTATTTTATATTTCCTTATTCATGATAAATGTTTACTATTCATGCTAGAATTGTATTGATCGGAACCTTAAATACATGTGTGAATACATAAACAAATACAGTGTCCCTAGTAAGCCTCTACTAGACTAGCTCATTGATCAAAGATGGTTAAGGTTTGCTAACCATAGACATGTGTTATCGCTTGATAACGGGATCACATAATTAGTAGAATGATGTGATGGATAAGACCCATTCACTAGCTTAGCATATGATCGTTCAGTTTGTTGCTATTGCTTTCTTCATGTCAGATACAAATTCCTTCGACTATGAGATCATGCAAGTCCCGAATACCGTAGGAATACCTTGTGTGCTATCAAAGTTCACAACGTAATTGGGTGATCATAAAGATCCTCTAAAGGTATCTTTGAAGGTGTCTATTGAGTTGGCATGGATCGAGATTAGGATTTATCACTCGGTATATCGGAGAGGTATCTCTAGGCCCTCTCAGTAATACACATCATAATAAGCTTGCAAGGAAAATGACTAAGGAGTGAGTTATGAGATGATGTATTATGGAACGAGTAAAGAGACTTGCCGGTAACGAGATTGAACTAGGTATGAAGGTACTAACGATCGAATCTCGGGCAAGTAACATACCAACAAACAAAGGGAATTACGTATGTTGTCATAACGATTTGACCGATAAAGGTCTTTGTATAATATGTAGGAACCAATATGGCCATCCAGGCTCCGCTATTGGTTATTGACCGGAGAGGTGTCTCGGTCATGTCTATATAGTTCCCAAACCCATAGGGTCTGCACACTTAACGTTTGTTGACGATATAGTGTTATATGAGTTATATGATTTTGTGACTGAATGTTGTTCGGAGTCCCGGATGAGATCACACACATGACGAGGAGCTTCGGAATGGTCTGGAGGTAAAGATTGACATATAGGACAATGACATTCGGACACCAGAAGAGTTTCAGAGTGCACCGGGTAGTCATCAGATCATCGAAAGGGGTTCCGGACAACCCCGGGAGGTCTATGGGCCTAATGGGCCAAGGGGAGAGACACACCAGCCCGCAAGGGGGCTGGCGCGCCTTGTACCTGTCCGCCGGCCCTAGGGAAGGAAAGGGGGAGGGCTAGTCCCTCCTGCCTTCGCCTCCTCATGGGAGAAAGGAAAGGGGAGGGCACTGTCGGTGTCAAAACTGGCGGATCTCGGGTAGGGGGTCCCGAACTGTGCGTCTAAGGCTAATGGTAATAGGAGGCGGGGGACACGATGTTTACCTAGATTCGGGTCCTCTCTATGGAGGTAATACCCTACTTCCTACTTGATTGATCTTGATGATATGAGTATTACAAGAGTTGATCTACCATGGGATCGTAGAGGCTAAACCCTAGAAGCTAGCCTATGATTATGATTGTTCTTGTCCTACGGACTAAACCCTCCGGTTTATATAGACACCGGAGAGGGCTAGGGTTACATAGAGTCGGTTACAGAGAAGGGAATCTACATATCCGAATCTCCAAGCTTGCCTTCCACGCCAAGGAGTGTCCCACCCGGACATGGGACGAAGTCTTCTATCTTGTATCTCTACTCCTAATGGAGCAGTTGGTAGTCTCCGCCGGTCAATTTTTGTCCCACCTATCATGGTTTTTTTTCGTCCCACCTTTGCTAGGTTTTTTCGTAGATTTTTTTCATCCCCTCACCCCACTTCATCGGTTTCTTTTGTCACCCTCTCACACAATGAAGAAATTTGAACAAATCAGAACTTTTCATACCGGCACAAGTTATTTAGTAATGTAGAATCAATCACGAACAATATCTAAAGATCAAATCTAAATTAACCAACCCTTACCTTAAATCACTCAATCACTTTAATTAGAGAACATTTTCTTTCCTAACTGCACCCCACTTAGTGTGCACATAACAATCCGAAGTAATTAGAGCCACATGATTGAATCAATTTATTTAAAGCCACATGATTGAATCCATTTATTAACAATAATCCTCACCAAAAGTGCGTTTAGCAATTTTAGAGGGTAGACCAAAACTCTGCCATCCGCTCTCCCGCATTTGTTTAGGTATAGGTACTGGAAAAAATGACAGAATATATGGAAACAACACGACCATGGCGGCGGCGCAATCTTCGGGGATAGGGGATCGGAGGAGAAGGATTGGCCTGGCAGCATGATCGGGGTGCTTCCCCGCGGTCGCGGCCGTCCTCGCGATGCCACCTACCATAAATCAACGCTGCTCCCTGCCGTCAGCCGAGGCGATGCCGCCTGCCCTCCTACCCACGGTCCGCTGCCACGTGGGGCTACGGCGGGAGGAGTAGCGATGGGGCCGAGGTCCTCCATGCGTTCCAGGATGGAGGCCATGATTTCATCGAGGTCGTTGCTACCTCCTGCACTCAGGGTGTGTTGCCGAGATCGAGGCGAGCATGAGGAGCTGTGGCCACCGCCATGGTCACCCCGTCGCAGGGGATGGAGCATGCCGTCGGCTTACAACTTGTGGAGATCACTATTGCTCTTCAGGTCGCGTGGTGACCAGATCTTGCCGATGTGTCCCTCCCCGACGACCTCCTCTTCGCCCGGTTGGCCATCATGGATCTCGCCACTACTACCCTCAACTTATCTGCCTCTAGCTCGACGGTCAGCGACCATGGATCCCCCAGCTGGAGGGTCACGTGAACCAGCCGTCCTCCCATGCTGCAGCGGCGAGAAGGTGACATGGCTCTCCGTACACGAAGAGTGGAGTTCAGTCAAGTACTTATATACTTGGCCTCTACTGCTGATCCATGTACATGGAGAAGAACAGACAACCGCTCATTCATGCTTCATTCCACTCCTTTGCGCTACATTACTAGAGGTGACATTTTCGTATCTCTCTATGTTGTAACAAGCCTGCTGCCTGCATAGTTAATGGATTTTTTTAATTTATCGCTGCTTAGTGCTTTGTTGCAATTGTTCACCCAAGATTCTTATATATAATCTGAGCGTATGTAGGCATACTTAGCTTTGCTATTCCGTTTTTTCTGGTGCATAGAAATAAGAGTATTGTCCAGGTTAGGTATTCAATTGAGTAAAAAGTGAACAAGTAAAATTTTCTTGCATAGAAATTTTCTTCCGTATCAGTTAGTGCTAGGAAAGGGAAGTGGTGTTGGTTGGTTATTGTCCGTCATTTTGTGTATTGTCTGTCATTTTTGTTTGAGTAGATGACATCCTTCTCTCTATTATCTCTCTATTGTTTCTGTCTATGCTCAAGAAAGAAGAAATATCCAAAGAAGGACCAATGCGGGTTATTACATGATTTGGATGTATGGTTAATCAATACACATAAATTTGTTAGTTTGTCCCGCTCATGGACACTATTTTATTGATCATTGACTTATGGATTTTTGCTGCATGTAGGTGCAATGTTTTTGAAAATAAAGGTTTCAAGCATGGTTCACTTTTAACTGGCGATAATGCTCTCGAGCCATATCCTGATGTGAGATTGCTATCTTTTATATTTAACTTCTGTTTCTTTATGATTGCCCTCTCACCCCTTTTGCATTTGGATGTCAAAGCTTTGTGGGTTGTTCATTTCAGTTCTGCGACTACTTCTCTTATGGATCTTAAGAGAACTCGAGGGATATCGTTTCGAACAAAGTGGGTCACTTGTTTCTCCAGAAATTACGCTGTTGCATAGTATCATACCTGCTGCAAAGGAATGAAAGTAGTATGGTAGTATAAATAAATAAGGTTGTATAGTTTTCCTTTTTATCCGTTTGATAATTATGATACAATTATTGCATGAAGCTGTGTGCGCATACAATATGTAACCAAATGTGAATTATAATAGATTCAAGCCTTGCTCCTTCACTGTTTGGAAGCAAGTCTTCATCTTCTTAAGGGATTATCCGCTATAGTGCCTAGGAAATTCAGAGGACGTTTTAATGGTCTGTTAACTAAAGCCATGGTCATCCAGAAAAATATTTGAAGTTGATACTAGCCATAATAAGTGCATAACAAGCCTACATGTTGTCTACATTTTTGCAGATCATGCTATCCTTGTTTAACTCAATGGAAACAGATAATTTAATCGCGTTCCCTAACAAATCCTTGTAGATGTGCACCTTCCCCCTCTGACCATCTCCTCAGGGTCTCTCTCTAATCCTAGAGCCAAGCAACAAGAATGGTTGGTTTTAAGAACAACATGTATCTATTTATTCATTATTAATTTATTGTTTTCGGGGAATTGTTTTGCCCCTAATGATATCATTTTTACTCTGCCTGCATTAGATTATGAGTATGAAAATGATGAATTTTATGTAAATGCTAATGGTTGACTACCATATTACAATGCTAGGCCTGCCTGAGTTTTGAGGACCCTTCTACTTTCCATTCCACA
This sequence comes from Triticum timopheevii, assembly GCA_963921465.1. Lineage (NCBI taxonomy): Eukaryota > Viridiplantae > Streptophyta > Magnoliopsida > Poales > Poaceae > Triticum > Triticum timopheevii. Next base: position 381,569,131 of record OY997262.1, on the reverse strand, counting down.
AGAAAAATAACACACAAATTTATCACACAATAGATATAGTAGCACATAGTAGATACTGTTCCAACGAGTGCCTGTCCCTGGGCGTGGCGAAAAATCCTGCCCACGACACTGCTTCCATGTATCTCATTTTTTATTCTACTTTGTTTACCCGAATGATGGACAATCCAAGCAGATTTACCTTAATTGTGTTTAATTTGTTTAATTGCAGACTTACGTATTTATTGAGTATTGGCCATGTATAATTTTGTGCACGATGTTGGGAATGGTACTTATTGACAACTTCCAGCAACTTTGTTTACTATGTACAATGTCGATTACATGGCACGAATGTTGATTCTCATAACATGATTTTTGGTGCACTTCACACCTATACACCGAGAATGAAATTGGAGACAACATCCATGAGAATTGCATTATCTAATTTACGAAATACGGAGATAATTGCTTGTGTCTTCACTCTTTACACTATGCATAGAATGATAAATTATATCATTTCTTGGACATTTGAATCATAAGTGGATTGGCCCGGGAGCTTTGCCGGCATATCGAGGACGAAGTCGGATTGCGGAAGCTCTCTGGAGCCAACGCCCAAAGGGTTGGCTGATATCTGGAGATAGTTTCATTTCAACTGTATGTGGGTTGTTTTCCTTTCCGCTACATTATTGTTGCCCGCCAGGTGTAGTCGCGTCGTCTTTGTAACCGCGGCATGGCCGCCCGACTCTATGTAATGTCTATTTCTTCTTCTAATACATCAGCATGCAAACCTTCTAATACATCTTCTAATAAAAAAGTTGATTTATGGTATTTGGATTGCTATCAGAATGTCTTTTGTATTCATGTGATTTCTCACATCTGGTTATAATATTTGTGAAGACGTGCATTGCACGTGCACCTGGAAGCGGACACGTGGCCCGCGCCAGACGGCGCCGACGCCGACCCGGGCCACCTCCTCTGCGTATTCTTGGAGTTGTGGCTAGCCGATTTACATGAAATTAATTCCCTTAGTTTTGGTGGCAAATATAATACACATAATCCATATTGTTATGCACTAGCGTGTATGTGTGAAATAGATGGATTATGGTCCCGTACCCAATAAGATGGATATGTGTGTGTGTGTTAGAGAGAGAGAGGGAGAGGGGGGGAGAGAGTGAGGAAGAGGGAGGGCCTGTGTGTGTGTGTGTGAGGATTTGATGGTAAAAAATGTCACCAATGTCGTAATATTGAACTCTTAAAGTTAATGTGGCACCGTTGCAACGCACGTGCGTTCTTCTAGTCTTGATAGTCCAACAGTCCAGCATACACATATAGTCCGGCTGTCCGAGGACCCCTTAATCCAGGACTCCCTCAGTAGCCCCTGAACCAGGCTTCAATGATGATGAGTCCGGCGCGCAGATTGTCTTCGACATTGCAAGGCAGGTTCCTTCTCCGAATACTCCAAAGTAGATCTTGAACACAAGAATCGTGTCCGACTCTGCAAAACAAATTACACATACCACCGTAGAGAGTATAATATTCCACGAGTCTAATCTGCTGACAACTTCTTCATAGCATGACATCACGCTACGGCCCGGTCATTATTCGAACCGTTTTCTCAACCTGCTACTACACATCTCGCGAGGCAGTTTTATTGGCATGTCTTGTCGAGGCAGAGATCGTGTCCCCTTATCACGAGATTCTCATCAATATGGGTGTGGGTAACCTAACCACGCCAGTAGCATGGTGCTTGGAGGAATAAGCGAGTTTCTAGGGCAAGTGGGGAGGCGCATGATTTCTGCTGCCTTTCTAAAGAGATAAGGATTCCCCTTTTTCACCCACGCCTTCTCCTTCCTCTGCCTACTCTCTCTCTCTCTCTCTCTCTCTCTCTCTCTCTCTCTCTCTCTCTAGCGCCCAAGCATTCGCCTTCTCCGCCCACAAAGGCATTCCAAAAATGTCCGAATGCGGAGCTGGAGGCAAGTGGATTGCCTCCACAATCCAGGAGAAGGATATAAAGAAACTTCGGGAGGCCGGGTATCTGGCCAAGAAGATCGGCCACCGTCTTCCGATGGCGGGACAGACCGTCCCCACTCCGGAACCCCACGAGAGGGTTGTATTCCTCCCTCACTTTGTCCACGGGCTAGGGTTTCCCCTCCACCCATTTGTTCGCGGCCTTATGTATTACTACAAGATTGATTCCATGATCTATCCCCCAATTCCTTCCTCAACACCTCGACATTCATCGTCGTGTGCGAGGCCTTCCTCTGCATCTCTCCACACTTTGGATTATGGCTAAATATTTTCAATGTGAAGCCTAAGGTGGTGAGCAGCGAGCATGCTGAGTGCCGATGCGCCATGGTGAGCAAGATGCCCAACGTCACATGGCCATCAGGTACCTTTAATGATTCCGTCAAAGGGTGGCAACAACAGTGGTTCTATGTCACTGAGCCATGCGGTGCAAAATGGGCCGCGGCTCCCGAATTCCGATCCGGAACCCCATTGCAGCTTACGTCCTGGACCGAGAAGGACCTAGACTGGTCTTCGTTAAACGAGTTGGCGGTGCTCCAGGCGCGTATCAAGGGCATGGAAGACAAGAACATCAAGCTTGTCGACGTAGTCCAGGTGATGTTACTTCGCCGGACTCTCCCATGGCAACGCTGTCGGATTTCGGGTTCCAGCAAACCCTTGAGGTTCGAACTCTAGGGTGTGCACGAAGATCTTTCCCCTACCAGCTCGTGTCCCGTTGCCTGGCAAAGGATCTATACTACACGAAGAACAACACAGGAGACGCAGGGTTTATACTAGTTCGGGCCACCATTGTGGTGTAATACCCTACTCTAGTTTGTGGTGTGTGGATTGCCTCAGGGGCTGATGATGAACAGTACAAGGGGAAAATAGCCTCGCGAGGGACTGTTCATGAGCTGGTGCTATGAACTGCCTGGGAGAGTTCAGTCACCTCTTGGATGCCTACTGGATTTCTAGATGCCTTCCCACTGCGGTGGCTACTCCTATTTATAGAGGAAGGCCCTGGGCCTCTTATTCCCAAATAATGAGCAGGAAGGGCGCCAACAATTTGCCATTTTGAAGGGGAACATCTAGTACACTTATCCTGACTAAAGTTGGTCTTCGACTATGAAAGACTCTGATGATGACGCCGTCCTAGGCTCCACGATGACCTCCACCCTACCGTTCTGCTGGTCTTGGTCTTGTTGCACCGAAACGGCAACCTTTGCCTGATGCCTTGGCCTGTGCTTGCCCCCTTTCCATAGAAGGGGAAACAAGGACACTGCGCAGGCCGGGGCCCGCCTGGCGCCCGCCTGGTCTCGATCGTCATGGCTTGCGTCACGAGCTCCTTGCGAGGTGCCCTGCCTTGATCTCTCCGCCTCCTTGCGAGCCTGCATGACGAGGCTGCGCCTAAGGAAGCTTCCTGTCGTCCGCCCCGCGAGGCTTGGCCCCTCGCGAGGGTCTTGAGCTTGAGCTGATGAAGCTGGGCCTCACTGGGCCCCCTACTTGAGCGACGCCGTAGGCCGCAGGCAGGCAAGTCTGGGGACCCCCGTTCCCAGAACGCCGACAATAGCCCCCGGGCCCAAGGCGCGCTCAGACTTGTCTTAGCAGAGAAGCGAAGGGGCAAGTGTGAAGCACCGCGGGCCCCTATAGCCTGCGGCCTTGAGCGTCGCGTGGCGATTGATTGGACGTAGGTGTCTCCACTTCCCCATGATGCCTCATTATACGCACGGCTAGGCGGACCCGTGGTTGCACACAGCTATTCCCCTTTCGCCGTCCACGCGCTTCCTGTCCTTCCTTCTTCCTCCGGCTCCAACCTCCGCCTTCAATCCAGCTCAAGCTCTCCCGTCTTTCCATCGCCATGGCGCCAACGAAGAAGGAAAAGGGGAAGAAGCCCGCGCCTTTGCCCCGCTCGCTTCCGGTGGCGGCCCCCGCCGTCGATCGGTCAATCATAATCAATCCCGAAGCCTTGAACATGGCCCGCTCTGCTCTTGCCACCATCTTCAATGAGTGCGGCAGGACCACGGTCTGGCCTGCGTCCCATGCCTCCTTTGATAGGGTCATCACAGAGGTCCGGTTCTTCGCCGATGCCCTGTCGGCGGCTCTGGTTCCCCCCTTTTCCGCTTTCTTCAATGCGGTACTTTCTCATTATCAGATCCACATGATGCACCTCGGGCCTAAGTCCATTACCCTCTTGTCTGTCTTCGCTTTCGTTTGCGAGGCAATGGTGGGCATTCCTCCTTCCGTTGCCCTGCTGCGCCACTTCTTCTCCTTGCGCCTGAGCGACCCTGCTCAATGCTCGGGGTGTGTGAGCTTCCTAGCCGTGCCAGAGGCGGCTGCTTCAGGGATCAATTTCAGCCTTCCTCCCTCTAAGGCCAGGTTCAGAGATGGTGGCTGTATGTGGATGTCGGGGTGCCCAGCCCCCTGCTCTCGCACCCGACCTTGCATGTTGTCCCTAACTCGGGTTGGGGCCATGAGACGCTAGCGAGCCCCCATCTCACCTTCGTCTGGCGCCGCTTCGAGCATTTGAGGGCGCTTGACGTGACAGTGCCCAAGGTGGTGAAGGAGTTACTCCAGCATCGCATTGCTCCTCTCTAGCGCCACTCTCATTGGATGTGGGACTTTGCGAGGCACAAGGACCGCATGCGGCTTCAGGAGGAGGACCTGGCGCCTGAAGCGCTGAGGACGGTGCTCAGGGTCCTGACAGGCGATCTTTCCCCAGGCAGCCTTCGACACGGCGGTGCCCTCTTGTATCTTTGCTCGGGCAGGGCCGATTTTGTGAGGCAGATGCCCAGCTTTGATGAGTGGGGGCTGCGCCCGGCTGGCCTCACGGGGCCCCGCGAGAACCCAGTCGCTGTGGTTGCCCTTCCGGTTGCCCAAAGCGACTCTGTCTCAGGCGATGGAGCGGGGAGACGAGAACCGCCGGGAGCTGAAGGGGCTGATGTTGAGATGTTGACACCCAGCGGGCCCCCGAAGGCGGCATCTCCCGAAGCCCGTTCTAGAGTAGCGGTAGGCAAGGAGTCACGACCTTCCGCTCCCGAGGCTGGGGCTTCCGAGGCACCTGCTGTTCCTCACGAGGCGGCGCCTTGTGGCATTCCCCAGGTCGATTCCCCTTGCATTAATCACCTTGACGCCTCCTCCACGCCACAGGCCGACCCTTGCGCCAAGCGCCTAGGCCAGTTCCGTGTGGACTTTAAGGCCCTCCGCAAGAGGAAGGAGGCCTCGGGTGGCGATGATCACCCTTGCCGCCTATTGAAGCGCAGGAAGTATTTTGCCATGGACGAGTAAGTCCTCTTCTCTCTCTGCTCCTTTACCTTACTGCCCCTGCAGCTGACTGGGGCCTTTCAAGGCCCTTCCTGCCGAATTCGTGGAGACTGCCAAAGATCATTCCCCCAAGCTTTGTCTTCATCACCGACCTTGGGAGTGCTGAGCTCGAGCAACGCCCCCACTGATGGGCCGGTTGGGGAACTGATCCGTCCCTCGGGGCACCTTGAGCCTACGCGCCTGCTGTGCTCCCTTCACGAGTTCTCCTGGGGTACAGCTAGCTTTCCCCGCGCTCCTCCCCTGATCGTGGATGGTGACTGGCTGAGGTCGGCCTTGAGTTCCTCCTCTGGGAATGGACGGGCGCCAGGTTAGGTTCCTGGCGAGGTCCATCCGGCGATTGTTGGGGCACCAGCCCCCAGCCCCTCACCGGAAGGGGGCATGCCGCCTCAGGGCCCTCCGCATTCGCCGGCGGCGGAGGATGACACCAGAGACATGCTCGGGCGCGCTTGGGAGCGTCGCACCCTTCGCCAAGAGTTTCTTCAGAGGGCGGCTGATGCAGTGATTCAGCTCAGCGTGGAGCTTGCTGGCGAGGATGCGTGCCTTGAGGCCGAAGGCTTGCGCCTCGCTGAGGAGAGGTGCAAGCTGAAGGTAGTCGTCGCCCTCGCGCATCACCAACATGACCTTGACAACACGAAGGCTGAAGCGTCACTGGCGGCTTCGCGGGAGGCCTGCACCCAAGCCGTCGAGGAGGCTCGGGAAGCAGACCGACGGCGCAAGGCTGCAGAGGAGCGCGTGTGGGAGCTCCAAGCCTAGAGCAACTCTCTAGAGCAGCAAGTGGAGCTGCATCAGGCGGCCCTTGTGTCGCTGAAGGGGGCTTCCGTCGACCAGGCGGAGCTTCAGAAGCGTGAGGAGGTGCTGACGCTGGAGGCCGCTGAGCGCACCCTTGACCTCGAGCGATTGGAGACGAGGGAGCGCCTCGTGACTCGGGCGGAGGATGATGTCGCCGTGCGGGAAGCCCGAGTCCAAGAGGAGGTCGACCATCGTGTGGCGGAGGCTCGCTCGAATCTTGAACGCGAGTACGAAGGAAGGCTGGAGCTGATCCGGGCCGAAGCGGAGGGCAGGACCGCCGCCCTCAAGGACAAGCTGGACGAAGTGACGCGGCGTGCGGACGCCTCCGGGGCCGCCCTTGGCGCAGCGCAGACGGAGCTGGCTTCTTCCCGCGCCGAGGTGCTTCTTCTCCAACAGAGGGTCGATGGCGCCGAGGCCGTGGCGCGGCGGAATGAGGACGAGATCCGTCAGCGGCAAACCCTAGAGCATGTGCATGCCCCCATGCTTCGAACACTCAGGGAAAGGGCGAACGTGGCCCTGGGCAACATATGTGAGGCGGCCATTGCAGAACCCCGCGTAATCAACTACGCTGGCAACCTCCGGTTCTTCACAGATGTGGTGACGCAGCTGGAGACCCGCTCTGACAGGGCCGGCGGGCTCGTTGAGGAGAGGAGCCGAGCCTTGCTTGGGCGTGCTTTTTCCTGAGTTTTCAGTTATCTTCAGAACAGGGACCCCCACTTCGACTTTGATGCCGCCATTGCACCGGTGCCCATAGCCATCCGGGGCGACCTGGCGGATTGGGTGGAGGACAACATGGACACCCTCGTTAGGGCCTTCGCCACTGATGACGACGGCGTGGTCGTGGTCGCTAATGATGGCGGCATGGTGAACAACCAGGATGCCGATGACGGCGATGGAATGGGTGATGGTGAGGCCAGTGACGCCAGTGATGACTCCGGAGGTGCCCCTGAAGACACATTGGGGGATTTGTCTGATTGATTGCGTCTCACCTCTGCTGTTTGCCCTGCGCGAAAACAGTTGGGCTTGGCCCTGAAGGTTGTAAGAGCATTTTGGGAGGGGGATCCCCTCGTGTAAAGATTTGTAGTTGGCATACTTGTAGATGTAACGCTGCATGTATGCTTATGCTGAGCCATTGGCCCTACGAGGGGCCGGTTGGCTTGTTGACCTTTGGCCCGGACGGGTCCCGAGCGATCCTGCGGGGGCCGCAATGCCCCAAGTGTCTTCTGAGTGAACCCATTGATCCTGCGATGAGAACCTCTTGAGAGGGTGCGGCGACAGCGGTCCGGATTGTAGCCACGCTTGGCCTGGCCCGGCTCACGAGGGGAGGCAGCTGACGCTAACTTTGGATGCAAAGCCGAAACCAGAACGCGAGAGATTGCTCGAACGAGCCTAAACACCCCTTCCCCAAACACACGCAAGTCTCAAGCTCAAACCCAACTTAAATTCAAATTAAAAGAACTTGCCAATAGAGAGAAAGGCAATGAGCAAAAAGCCGCGTCCGACACCTAGTCTAGTCTTCGACGTCTTCTCACCAGCGCGGGGCTAGGTGCTTCCACTGGGCGTGGGCGGGAGCCCTCCAGGCCCGAGGGCAGCTCTCCGGAGACTCCGGGGCATGTACACCCCCACTCATTATTACGTGAGAGTGTCACGGGGCGGCAAGCTTCACAGGCATTGGGCCTTCTTCACAGGTACCGGCCTTGCTTCATATCGCCATACGAGGCCCCCACCTTGCGCCACACTCTACCGCCATTGACGGCAACCGGAGACCAAGGACGACGCCAATGGGATAGAGCGGTCGCCAGCTGTTCCCCCGTCCACCACGGGTCCTCTGCCGGGGGCAAGCCCTGAGGCACCTCCCCGGCAGAGGGCCTACCTCCTGAGAACGCCTTGTGCCAAGCACCGCGGGGATGAACCCGGATCTCGGCTCCTCTCCTGCAGCCCTCGGTGCCCTCGTCTCGAGGGGTAAGGGGCTGCTGGAATGGGGCAGCCATCTGCTGCGGCGACCTGTACCTCCTGCGACCCATGGTCAGCATAAGCTTGCTCCTGAGGAATTAGTGGTACCAGATAGTTGCTGTCGTCGGCGCGGTCATCGTGGCCCTCTTGGGGTTCTTGAAAGAGCTCAACTTCTAGTGTCTCCTCACCCCATCCTGGCCCGAGGAACGAGTCGTGGTCTTCTTCCAGTGCGCACTCTCAATCCACCATGTGGGGCACGTAAGCTTCTAGGGCCACCGCCCTGCGTGTCTCGCCTTAGTGCCCCACATGCCACGCAGTCCGGCTTGGAGCGTTGTCTTGAGGGAGGTGGCGTGGTGGTCTGCCGAGGCGAAGGACGCGGCGTGCACTCCTTCGCCGGCCGGAGATGTGGTCGGCGCGACTTGTTGCCTGGTGTTGCTGGGCAGGTCGGCATTGAGTAGGCCCTAGAGCCCGCTTGGAGTGGCATGGGCGCGTATGGGGCCACTATATGGCCCACTCTGGATCTGGGGCGGCAGTTGGATGCAGAAAGGAGGTGCTCCCGAGGTGGCGGCGTCAAGGAGCTCGGCCACTCGCTCCAACAACACGTCATGGCCGCCCTCCAGGAGTCGGCAACATAGCAGCTCTCGGGCCACCGTGACCGTGGCCCTGGAGTTCGCCTGCTCCCGTCGAGTGTGCGGTGCTGTGGCCGCAGCGTGGCTTGAGGCCCTTGCTGCTGACCGCACCTGCCACGGCATGAGGGCAGGCGGCGTTTGGCCGCGTCGCCCGCGCCCCGCAGTACCCTGCGGAGCACGAGCTGCCTGAGGCACAGGTTTGAGGTCGCCCTGGGCCGGTGGCACGGCGTGGGCAGGCCACACCCCTTAGCGGTCGGCGTTGGCTGTCGGATCGCTTGACATTAGAACGGCGAAGCGACGGAACGTGAGGCGGCAGAAGAAGGATTCCGGTGCACCCCTACCTGGCGCGCCAAATGTCGGATTTTGGGTTCCGGCAGACCCTTGAGGTTCGAACTCTGGGGTGCGCATGAAGATCTTTCCCCTACCAGCTCGTGTCCCATCGCCTGGCAAAGGATCTAGACTACACGAAGAACAACACAAGAGACGCAGGGTTTGTACTAGTGACCGCCACCATTGTGGTGTAATACCCTACTCTAGTTTGTGGTGTGTGGATTACCTCAGGGGCTGATGATGAACAGTACAAGGGGAGAACAGCCTCGTGAGGGACTGTTCTTGAGCTGGTGCGATGAACTGCCTGGGAGAGTTCAGTCGCCTCTTGGATGCCTACCGGATCTCTAGATGCCTTCCCACTGCGGTGGCTAGTCCTATTTATAGAGGAAGGCCCTGGGCCTCTTCCCAAATAATGAGCAGGAAGGGCGCCTACAATTGGCCATTTTGAAGGGTAACATCTAGTACACTTATCCTGACTAAAGTTGGTCTTCGACTGTCAAAGACTCTGATGATGACGCCGTCCTGGGCTCCACGATGACCTCCATCCTGCCGTTCTGCTGGTCTTGGTCTTGTTGCACCGAAATGGTAACCTTTGCCTGATGCCTTGGCCTGTGCTTGCCCCCTTTGCACAGAAGGGGAAACAAGGACACTGCATAGGCTGGCGCCCGCCTGGTCTCGATCGTCATGGCTTGCATCACGGGCTCCTTGCGAGGTGCCTTGCCTTGATCTCTCCGCCTCCTCGCGAGCCTGCCTGACGAGGCTATGCCTGAGGAAGCTTCCTGTCGTCCGCCCCGCGAGGCATGGCCCCTCGCGAGGGTCTTGAGCTTGAGCTGATGAAGCTGGGCCGCACTGGGCCGCCTACTTGAGCCATGCCACAGGCCGTAGGCAGGAAAGTCTGGGGACCCCCGTTCCCAGAACGCCGACAAATGCAGGGCTTGCAATTTGTGGGAATTCGACCCGGTCAAGCACCAGACCCTACTGAAGTTCTTCGGCTCAAAGCACGAAGACATCTAGAAGGTGCTCTTTAAGTCTAGCAAATCGTGGTCGGACTCAGTCGAGGACCGCGGGTACAAATTGTCTAGTCCCGTGAGTTTGGTAAGTTTTTGTATGTTGGCAAGATGTATGCTTTATCTGCGTACTCTGAGGGAAAATGCCTAATATATTTCCCAACAATTCTCCTAGGGCTGGACGAAGAAGGCGGAGCGGATCTACTGTCCGGCCCCGTTGCCAGAAGAACCAGCCGGCCCACTTCTGATGAAGATGCTGGTCCCGGTGCCTTACAAGGCTCCAAAGAAGAAGACCGAGAAGGAGGCCAAAGAGACCAGGGGTGGCCTTCGTCTCAAGGGTACTTCGAACATAGTGTCCGAAGAATCTGAGGCCTGCTCCTCCTCCAAAGAGGACGAGGAAGAGGAGGAGGAAAGCCAATCCCCCCTGGCAAGGGGGAGAAATAAGAGGACGGCCTCCAGACACTTGGAGTCTGAATCGCCTAAGAAGGGGAATGCCCCCTTTCCGGATGAATTCACCACCGCCACCGATAGCAGCCCAGAGTGGGATCCCAGGGTCCAGCCCCTGGGTAAATCATGAGTATATAAAACCCGGACACATTCATATATCCAGACTCACTATCGCATAGCGTTAACACATTGAATCACGCCTTTTGCAGTCCGGCCAGGTCCCGCACCGAGCAATCCTCATCGGCGGATTCACTGGGCTCAGACGCGATGGACAGTGGGACTCCCCCGACTGCCTCCTCCCCCAAACACGTGGACGACACTGAGGTGTCATCCCAAAGGGGCCCAGGCCAAGGAGGAGCTGGGGAGACCGTCAAGGCGGCGTTAGAGGGCCACACCTCGGCAGCCGGACACATGGGGGAGAAGGCCCACATGGACACAGACAGCGGGGGCTATCTTGAATTTGGCCCGCAGTCGGACACAGTTCTAGAGACCAACACGGCTCCGGAATCAGGAAGGCAACCTCCTTCAACAAAAGGAGGTGCGCTTGTTCCACCGGCGACCTCTGCCCAACCAAAGGTGTCGGATACCTTATCGGCAGCGCTGAAGAACGCTTACATCATTGAAGAACATCGTGCCCTTATGGGTGCGGTGATTAAGAAGATTCAGTCTGCCAAAAGCGGGTTGACTAAAGCCTGCATCAGCCTTATAACGGGCATTGAGGTAAGTGGTGAGGTTTTAAAGAGTGTCATAGTATAGATAGTAGCCCTTGATACACTGTTTGATGTTCGGAAGGAAAAGCCGGTCAGAGGATCAAATATATGTTTGGAGGAGACTTACCATGTAATACCTCTTTTTTTGTCTAAGCAGGCGTCTTTATTGACTGCCACCTCTCATACTACGGAAGTCTCCGGACTGAAGCAAAGTCTAGAGTGGGCTGAAAAAGAGGTCGACCAAGTGAAGAAGCAGTTGGAGGATAACCAATGTATGCAAAAAAACCGTGTTTGCATTCAGTACGAATGAACGATTGAATATGACAAAAAAATTCGTGATGTGCTGTAGGAGCAACGATCGAAGTCGAGGCTCTTAAGAAGGCAGTGGCCGAGGCCGAGAAGAAGGCGGCCAAAGAGCGGGCCCTTCGTGAAAAGCATAAGGCCAGGGTCATTGAAGTTCAACAAGAGCTCCAAGAGGCAGTGAGGAAGTGCGAGACCTTGGAGCAGAGTTTAATGGAGAAAGAATCTGAACTCACCAAGGCTCGTCAAGCTGCACACGATGCCTGGGGCGAAGCCCAAGGCGCCCTCCAGGAAATCCAGGAGGCCAGAAAGATCGCGGCGGGTAAGGCTTTTTTTATGCAAAGCAAGTATTTGAAGGAAAGACTCCTGTTGCTAACCCGAATTTGGAGTTCTTCAGGGGCGTTTGCGGATCTGCCACACAGCATATCTAATACCGCACAATTCTACCGAGCCAAAGAAGGGAGCTCTATGGAGAAGCTGTTCTGGTCACAATATCTGGCGCCAGAACATCCAGCGCTCTTTATCGATCAGCTGAAACAGCTGGTCGAGCTGCATAGGGCGGCCGAACTAGCCATGAAGGATTTGATTACCTGGCTATGGCCCATTGAGGCGATTCCCAACAGCTACTTCGGGCTCGTGAAGCGGCTCGTTAGTGCCTTCCCTCAGCTGGAGGCCATCAAGCGGTCAGTCTGTATTGAAGGTGCGCAAATGGCCTTCGCCCGCGCCAAGGTGCACTGGGCGAAGATGGATGCTGTAAAGCTGATGACCGAAGGATCGCCTGTGGGGAAGGAGCACCGCAAGCCCGAGTTGTATTTTGACATTGTCCTGGAGGGAGGCCGCCTTGTGGCGGAGCAATGTGCCAAGGATATTATATTCCCATGAATACATTCATCTTATCATGTGTTGTAATGTGGAACAAGGTCGTTTATGTAATATAATGCCTGTTACTTTACCTCCTGTGCGGCCATTTTTTAATATTAATTCTGAGAGTTGGCCAGTCGTCGGCTTCTGCCCCCACATAGGAAGTACGGGGGTGTTCGGGATAAATCTAAACACTCTTTACCCAAACTTTGGTCCTTGAAGGAGGTGTTCAGCGCAACGAACCAGGCAATCGGACTATAAGGCTTTATCACCCTCACTTAGCCATGGGAGTTTGACAAAAAAAAGGTAGGCGCAGCCCCTAGTGTTCGAAAGACCGAACTAGGGGCTCTATAAGCACCTGATCGGGAAAGAAAAACTGATGCATCGCATGCTGCATTAGTTATCGCATAATGCGGAAGAAATCCTTAAAGATTTTGTAACTTCTTTAATAGATGACCAGCTCTCGCCGCATCATGATAGTCAGTTTTCGGCTTTCTCTACTGAGGTGCTCGTCTGGAAGAACCAGGACACAATCGCAGTAGTTCTCCCTTTACTACCCTAGACGATTTAGCTGAACATAGAGTAGCCAGCACAAGAGTCGGGCAACCCAACTATTGACCCAAGACATGATTCGGAGCCGATACATATAATGCTATAAGTTCGGGGTGCCGAACAACCGTGAAGGCGTTCGGGCTTTCTTGCTGTATTATGGGTACAACGAAGCCCCTGGAGTATTAAGGCGTACCAGAGTGTACGACTGCTACTTGACAAAAAATATCAATAAGAAAGAACAGCAAGTGAACGTCATATAAAGTCGCAGATTGTAATTGAATAGTACGTCATAGCGTATGAGTACAAAAAGAAATATGACTTCGGAACCTGCTGAGGCCAGGGGGAGCTGTGTGTGGATCCGGAGAATAGTGGGATGATCGTCAAGGGGAACATCTAAGTATTCCCTTTAGCGTTCGAGCTGTTTCCATCCTTGGTATGTCCGTCCCTTCATAGGCCTGGTCGCCAGTTTGCCAGTGATGGCCTAGACAAAAGTGGACCTGAAAAGAAATGCAAAAAAAAAAAATTTGTGTGTCCCAGAGCGGTTAAGCCGCGTTGTAGGACATAACCTAGCTATGCCTCCGTCTATCGCCGAAGTGGTTAGTTGAGCTATTGATGAGTTGGGCTATCCTGCCGCGGGGTAGTTCAGAATCTTTTGATAGTGTCTGGGAGCTTGGCCGTCGAATGAAGGTTTCATTAAAATAGGCCACTCTACGCTTCTGCTGCTAAGGCAGCGGTGTGCTCTTCGGTATGGAGGGAGCGCTCAGTGTTTCCATTGACTGTTATGACGCTATGTGGACCAGGCATCTTGAGCTTAAGATAAGAGTAGTGTGGCACCACATTGAATTGAGCAAATGCGGTTCATCCGAGCAGTGCGTGATAGCCGCTGCGAAAAGGGATGATATCAAAGATTAACTCTGTCACGGCGGGCGCACGGCCTGCTTCCGTGGCCGCCGGGCACCTATGGGGCACGGGGGGCCCCTTTTCTGGTTCGGAGAGGGGGGGCGGAGGCCGCGCGCAGAGCGGATCGAGGTCCCGGGCGCGCGGTGGAGTGAGGGAGACGGCGGGCGATCTTTTTACCCAGCTTCGGAGCTCTCCGGAGAGATAAAACTCCTACTGCTGCTTTGTGTTGTTATTCGATCTTGCTCGGATACGAGCGCACGGTGGTGCGATGTGTATGTGTTGGACCGGACCTTGATCCTGTGTCCTCTGATGAACCCTAAAACCTATCCCACCGAACCCCTTCTACGTGCGTATGGGCCTCCCTTTTATAGTCTAAAGGGGGCACCAACAGGTGGCAACGTAAGAAGAGGGGGTAGAAAGGTAAAAACGCAGGTTGGTGTAACAGTGACCAACAGTGCCCCTACCTAACTGACGGCAGGGGATAAGGGCATTTAATGCCCGTCCGGTCGCCCCAACAGTGCAGAGAGGCGATCGTCAAATGAGCCACCGGTTGCCACGATGGCGTCTCTGTCAGCTCCGCTTGCCACCTCGCTCCGCATGGCTGTGTAGTGCCCCGCCACGTGCCTTTGGGACGGCCTTGTGATGACACGTCGCAGGATGTGCTGGAGTTTGGTTGGCAATCTTGCTGTGGCAAGTGCCTTGCCGCGGTCCTCCTCTTGTCGTGCCGGCAAGCTTGCCAGCCCTCGAGCCTTGCCGGGGCGCGCGGGGCGTCGCGGCAAGTCCTCTGGAGGCGCTTCGGTCGGCCTTCCCGGCAAGCTCTTCTTGCCGGGGCATTTGTTTTCTTCCCGGCGAGCTCTTCTTGCCGGGCCTTGGTTGGCCTTCCCGGCAAGCTCCTCTTGCCGGGGCTTTGGTTGGCCTTCCCAGCAAGCTCCTCTTGTCGGGGCTTTTTAGCTTGAGTATTCTGTCCCTGAACGGTATCAACGTAGCCGCAGAGGACCTTGGCGGACGCCCGGCAAGCCCTGCCGCGGGTTGCCGCGACTGCCCGTGCACAAGTTCGGGTTACTAAGGTACCCCCCTACTTTAGTACACCGACAGTAGCCCCCGGGCCTGGGCCATACACGGTGCCGAGCGTTGTTGGGCCAGGCCCAAAACAGTGCACGGGTACGCGTGGCCTGGGTCCACACAAAACCGGACTCCGCTTCCACCGTGCACGCTCGGAGTGGCGCGCGTCAAACGAGGCATCGTGGGCGACGTGGGCGGTGCGTGCGGGGCTGAGTCCTCGCGAGCACGCATCAAGCCACGACGGAGGGGATGGCCCACGCCCTCCTTCCTAAATGGAGGTAGGTGTGGGGGCGTGGTGCATTTACTGGACGGGGCTAGCGCGCGGCTTTTGAGGCGTCCGCTCCCATGCTCATGGGGTGGGGCGAGACTGCCTCACCCGTCCACTCGGCGCTGCATCCCTGCCACGCGGCTCACATGCGCTTGGGGTCACGGACGGTGGGATTGGGGAATCTGGGCCGGCGTGAGCAGAGGCAGCGGGTTGGCCCCGATTCTCTGCTCCCCCGTGCCTTGATTCGCCGAGCGGGGCGACCGGGCTCCCACCCTGCTTCTTTATAAGGGGCAGGGGGGAGGGCACAGAAGCCCACACTCCTTCATCTCCTTCTTTCCTTTTTAACGTCTGCTCCCCTTCCTCCCATTCGTCATGGAGAAAGGGAATCATGGCCCCTCGTCGGTGGCGGTGAGGGTTGCCGCCAGACAGCGCATCCCTCCCTCTGTCGCTCCTGCGGCGGTGGAGTCGGTCGAGAGGGGAAGAGGGAGGGGGCGAGGCCGAGGGCGAGGTCGAGGGCGTGGCCGAGGCGCTCGGGGAAGAGGCGGCCGGGGCGGTGCGCCACCCCCGTCTCCGTCGATGGCTCCTCTCCTCGAGGCGGTCCATATTGGGGACGACCCCTGGGAGTTCTTCGTCAAGCTGCGCCGGGCACCTCGCCGACGCCTCCATCTTCCGGCTCCCTTTGCGAGCGCGATGGAGCCGGACCCGCCCGAGATGCTGGAGTTGCGCATGAGGGGCTGCGGGATCAGTGGCACTCGAGTTAGTGTCGTATCCCCAGCCCCCGGCGTGATGTACTTCGACCGAGGGTGGAAGACGTTCGCCCGCATCCATAGCTTGACGGCGGGGTTTACCCTCCATTTCAAGTTAATGGAGGGCAACCTTCTCGCCGTCAAGGTCTTCGGGGACTCCGGCATCTGGGCGAGATGCTGCGTGGACAGCTCCTCCGATAGCGAAGGTCCCTCCTCGAGCGAGAGTGACGAGGAGGGGAGCGACAGCGACGACGAGGACGGCAGGTCCGACTAGGCGTCGGACGCTGCCTCGCGCGCGCCACCGGCGACCCCATCATCCGGGTCGCTGGCCTTTTGAACTCCCCGTGGCCGTCTCCTTGGGCGGCTGGCGTACGGAGGCGGCGGAAGGGGAAGAGGGGTGGCGGCAAAGCCGTCAAGTCGGAGTACGAGGGCGAGGTGCCCTCGACAGCGTGCTGACGTCCTGCCGCCCCGTCTTTGAGCTCTGCCTCCGGCGCCTCCGTCTCCGCCAAGCTCCTGGCCGGGCCCCGGGAAGTTCTCTTGGTGTCTTCTGGCACCCGTAGCTCACCTAGGCGTTTCTTTTGCCCTCCCCGGCAAGCTTCTCTTGCCGGGGCCTCCTTGACCTACCTCCTGAAGAGAAAACAGGAGAGGGATTACGGGTACCTTATCTTTTAATTTGTAAGCCTTCGGGCCTTAGCTGTATTTAAAGCTTGTAATCCTCTCTATCATGTTTTTCATCCTCCATGGACTTGCACTAAATTGGGATGTTTTTTAATGAAAAGAGGGGAAAGCTTGCCGGATTAATTCTTTTACTTGATCGCGCGCCTCTTACGGTTTCACCCTACGCTTTTAGGGAACTTGCCGGCGCGGGCACCTTGCCGTGAGCGTCGAGTGCGGAACGTCGGCAACGGAACTGCAACCGACAGGAAACCTTGTCGCGGAGCTAGTCGCAGCTTACTTAAGTCGTTGAGCAGACTCGAAACGACAGTAAGGCAACTAGCTACGAGTTGGTCCCCTACCGGCGGTGTCGCGGCCGACAAGAAACCTTGTCGTTGGGCTAGCCGCAGTTCACCTAAATTGTCGAGCGGACTCGAAGCAACAGTCGGTGCGCGACTAGCTACGAGCCGGTTCCTCCGCGCACAGGTTCTTTTCGTACAAGGCATGATCGTTCAGAGACGCGGCCTCGCTTTCCCCAGCCCACAAGAGGATGCATGACGAGGGATGGAAAACTTATCTGGTATTACAGCCCCCGGCGACTCTGACTTGCTGTGTAGGGATCTTGGCGGCCGCAGCCCCCAGTGAAATCGGCTTGCCGGGGCCTCTTCGCTAGTGCGCCCTTCTGGTTTCTCCTTGTCGCTATTATTACAGTCACAAAAATAACTAAGACAGCGCTGTAATAAGTTATTCTTTGCAACATAACCTCAGGTTGGGCAATGCGATGCCATGTTTCACCCTTTGCATGTTTACACTCTACGCTTCTAGGGAACTTGCCGGTGCTAACACACTTGCTGAGTGCGGAACGTCAGCAGCCTGCTGGCGGTGTTGTACCCGGCAAGAAACCTCCTCGGGCCAGTTGCAGCGCACTTGCATTGTTGAGCGGACTCGAAAACAAAGCAAGGGCGCAACTTAACCACGAGTTAGCTCCTCTGTGCACAAGTTTCTCATACAAAGGACATCCCATGGCAGGGCTTGCTACGTTACATCCTCGATTTCATTATACCCCTTGTACGTTTTTGCCCTACGCTTCTAGGGAACTTGCCGGTGCTAACACACTTGCTGAGTGCGGAACGTCAGCAGCCTGCTAGCGGTGTTGTACCCGGCAAGAAACCTTCTCGGGCCAGTTGCAGCGCGCTTGCATTGTTGAGCGGACTCGAAAACAAAGCAAGGGCGCAACTTAACCATGAGTTGGCTCCTCAGCGCACGGGTTTTTCGTACAAGGGACAAACGTACGAGGAACATAACATAAGCGCTCAAAACTAAAGAAAAGAGCTATGCGCTCGAGCTTGGGTGACTTAGCTTTTCTGTCTTTCGTGGTCCGGCGAAGCCGCGCTCCTCCCTTGACTCCTTCCCTTGTACATTTTTACCCCCCCCCCCCCCGTGCTTTCAGGGAACCTGCCGGTGTAAACACACTTGCTGAGTGCGGGACATCAGCAGCCCACTGGCGGTGTTGCTTCTGGCAAGAAGAACTCGTCGGGCTATTTGCGGCGCGCTTTCGTCGTTGAGCGGACTCGAAACGGATCAAGGGCGCAAATTAGCGACGATTCGACCCTTCTGCGCGCAGGTTCTTCGTACAAGGTACGGATTCTCAGGGAGTACAATCCAAAAGCTTAAAGCTGGACGCTTTCTTTGCCCTACTGGCTAGCGGAGCTCGATGGCGCATCCTCGACGGCAGCGCGACACTCCGGGGAGGCGTGCTTGCCGGAGCAGATACCAGAGTTGTTCTTGCCGGGCTTGATCTTTGGCGGATTTGCCTTTGCTTTCTTGCACTTGCCGGTGGAGCTCGATGGTGCGCTCTCGACGGCAGCGCAGCACTCCGAGGAGGTGCGCTTGCCGGAGTGGGCATCAGGGCTGCACTTGCCGGACTTGAGCTTCTCCTTACCAACAAGCCGGGGATCATGGCCTTCGGGGCTGGGAGTGCACGGAGGTGGCTCCCCCAGCGGTCTTGTCAGCGTCGGCTTGCGCTTGGGCGCCTTGCCGGGGCCTCGATGCGCTCGGTTGCCGGGGCTTGTCGCCGTTGGCGAAGGCGATGAGGCTGTATATGGTCGTCCTCCAGTCGTCGATCTTGTGCGGCGCCGGAGGGTAGTCTAGGAGCAGCTGGGCTCGGGCCAGCGCTTCCTCTGCTGTCTTGGGTGGTGGCGGCGACGAGCGGCGCGAGGAGCGGGATGTGCTCGGACTCCCAACTGGATTGGGAGGTGCATCACCCCGCCCTGGCGACCATACCACGCTCGCGCCAGCATGCGGGCGTGCATGCTGACCTCGAGCGTCTCGCGACCCGCCCGCTTGGCCTTGCTCCAATGCGAGCACGGTGCTAGGAGCACCGCGGTGTTGTCGGCCTTGCACCTCCTGGGAAGGGTGCGGTGTCTGCATGGTCGCCGACGCTTGCGGGGCCTTGTTTTTGGATCTGGTGACGACGTGAGTTCCACCGTCGGCGCCCGCTGCTCCACCGGCGCCCACTCCACCGCCCGTTTGCTCCGGCGGTGGTGGCGGAATCGATGTAGACGGAGCGGCTACCCCCGAAGGCTTCTTCTTCGGTGGCATGTCGATGAAGGGGTTGATGCAGCGCGCGCGGAGACCGGATCGGATGCTCACGACCTCGACGCTCCCCCTACCTGGCGCGCCAAAGATGTCGCGGCGGGCGCATGGTCTGCTTCCGTGGCAGCCGGGCACCTATGGGGCCTGGGGGGCCCCTTTTATGGTTCGGAGAGGGGGGCAGAGGCCGCGCGCATAGCGGATCGAGGTCCCGGGAGCGCGGTGGAGTGAGGGAGACGGCGGGCGATCTTTTTACCCAGCTTTGGAGCTCTCCGGAGAGATAAAACTCCTACTGCTGCTTTGTGTTGTTATTCGATCTTGCTCGGATACGAGCGCACGGTGGTGCGATGTGTATGTGTTGGACCGGACCTTGATCTTGTGTCCTCTGATGAACCCTAAAACCTATCCCGCCGAACCCCTTCTACGTGCGCATGGGCCTCCCTTTTATAGTCTAAAGGGGGCACCAACAGGTGGCAACGTAAGAAGAGGGGGTAGAAAGGTAAAAACGCAGGTTGGTGTAACAGTGACCAACAGTGCCCCTACCTAACTGACGGCAGGGGACAAGGGCATTTAATGCCCGTCCGGTCGCCCCAACAGTGCAGAGAGGCGATCATCAAATGAGCCACCGGTTGCCACGATGGCGTCTCTGTCAGCTCCGCTTGCCACCTCGCTCCGCATGGCTGTGTAGTGCCCCGCCACGTGCCTTTGGGACGGCCTTGTGATGACACGTCGCAGGATGTGCTGGAGTTTGGTTGGCAATCTTGCCGCGGCAAGTGCCTTGCCGCGGTCCTCCTCTTGTCGTGCCGGTAAGCTTGCCAGCCCTCGAGCCTTGCCGGGGCGCGCGGGGCGTCGCGGCAAGTCCTCTGGAGGCGCTTCGGTCGGCCTTCCCGGCAAGCTCTTCTTGCCAGGGCATTTGTTTTCTTCCCGGCGAGCTCTTCTTGCCGGGCCTTGGTTGGCCTTCCCGGCAAGCTCCTCTTGCCGGGGCCTTGGTTGGCCTTCCCGGCAAGCTCCTCTTGCCGGGGCTTTTTAGCTTGAGTATTCTGTCCCTGAACGGTATCAACGTAGCCGTAGAGGACCTTGGCGGACGCCCGGCAAGCCCTGCCGCGGGTTGCCGCGACTGCCCGTGCACAAGTTCGGGGTACTAAGGTACCCCCCTACTTTAGTACACCGACAAACTCTTCATTGCGGAAATTATCCGGGGGTCCGAAGACCACTTCCAGAGTGATGGAGCCTGTACAGCGGGCCTCAACACCTGGTATGACACCTTTAAAGGTGGTTTTAGTGGGTTTGATCCTTGACTGATCAATACCCATCTTGCGCACTGTATCCTGATAAAGGAGGTTTAGGCTGCTGCCTCCATCCATAGGAACTCGTGTGAGGTGGAATCTGTCAATTATTGGGTCGAGGACCAGTGCGGCTGAACTGCCATGACGGATATTGGGCGGATGATCCTTGCGATTGAAGGTGATCGAGCCGGAGGGCCATGGGTTGTACTTTGGGGCGACTGGCTCCATCGCGTAGACATCCCTAAGTGCGCGCCTCCGCTCCCTCTTGGGAATATGGGTGGCGTATATCATACTCATCATTTTGATTTGCAGGGGAAACTTCTTTTGCCCTCCTGTCTTTGGTGGCCGGGTTCCTCGTCATCGTCATCGCTTTGCGACCCCTTCTCCTTGCTTTCGGCATTTGACTTACCGACCTGTTTGAAGACCCAGCATTCTCTGTTGGTATGATTAGCTGGTGTATCTAGGGTGCCGTGAATTTGACATGGACGGTCGAGTATGCGGTCCAGACTGGACGTGCCCGAATTGTTTCTTTTGAATTGTTTCTTCCTTTTATCGGTCTTAGAGCCGCTGAATCTGACGTTGACAACTGTGTCTTTGGTGCTATCGCTGTTGTTTTGACGCTTGTGTTTGCTATGTCGGGGCTTGCCTTTGTCATCTCTGGATTTAGAAGTTCCAGGTTTACTTGAGGTGCTGTTGCTACGAGCTAGCTAGGTGTCCTCGCCCAGACAGAAGCGGGTCATGAGCGTCGTAAGGGCTGCCATGGACTTCAGCTTCTCTTGGCCGAGGTGTCGGTCGAGCCATTCATCACGGATGTTATGCTTAAAGGCCGCTAGGGCTTCGGCATCCGGACAGTCGATGATTTGGTTCTTTTTAGTTAATAACCGAGTCCAGAATTTCCTGGCTGACTCTCCGGGCTGTTGGGTTATATGACTTAAGTCATCAGCGTCCGATGGTCGTACATAAGTGCCCCGAAAGTTGTCAAGGAATGCGTCTTCCAGGTTCTCCCAACTGCCAACGGAGTTTTCGGGCAGACTATTCAACCAATGCCGAGCTGGTCCCTTGAGTGTTAGCGGGAGATACTTGATGGCATGCAGGTCATCGCCGCGGGCCATGTGAATGTGGAGAAGAAAGTCTTCAATCCATGCCATGGGATCTGTTGTCCCATCATATGGTTCGATGTTTACGGGTTTAAACCCTTCTAAAAAGTCATGTTCCATTACTTCGTCAGTGAAGCATAGGGGGTGTGCGGCGCATCTATGTCGAGCTACCTCGCGACGCAGCTCGGATGGAGCTGGTCTGCTGTATTCGGCCCGAACGGATTTGTATTTAGTATATCTAGCGTGACGGTCATTGTCACGCGTTGCAGCATGCCCTCATGATCCATAGATCCATCTGGGCTGTCCTGCTTTGTTTTCCAATTCATATCGCAGGTCATGTGTGTATCCCCGAGCCTTTGTGTTTCTATTTGTTTGGCGACGGGGTGTGGGCTGGTGTTCGGACTGATACACTGCTTTATCTCGACCACGTGGTGGTCGGTCAACCGCATCATGCGCTGGTAGTATGGGCTCTAGTGCCACGTCCACGAATTGAGGTAGCAACCTGCGGCTCGGGTAACTTTTGTTTGGGCGCGCGAGTCTGTATTCCTCGGCTGCCAGGACCTCAGTCCATCTATCAGTGAGAAGATCTTGCTCAGCTTGAAGCTGCTGCTGTTTTTTCTTCAGGCTCTTTGTAGTGGCTATAAGACGACGCTTGAAGCGCTCCTGCTCGAGGGGATCCTCAGGCACGGTCAATTCTTCATCGCCGAGGCTCACCTCATCTTCGGAGAGGGGCATGTAATTATCATCATCCGAGTCTTCATTCATGGCCTGTTCATCGGGGCTAGCTTGCCCGTCCTCCCGTCCGGCCTTTTCGAAGCTTGGCTGGGCGGGGTCGTTTTCATCTTCGGCATCATCCGGGGTGCTATTGTCTCTTGTGTAGGTACCACTGTTTTTACCATGGTGTGGTTTAGAGCGGCGCCGCTGACATCGGCGCTTTGGCTGCTTCTGAGGAGGATTATCCTCCACTGCATCCTTTTGATCCTCGCCATTGTTTTCTTTAGGTGTGTCCACCATATATATGTCGTACGATGAGGTGGCTATCCAGCGCCCTATGGGCGGTGGTTCCTATTCTTCTCCGGCATCGTCGTCCATACCGTCGATGTCTTCGGAGTCGAAGTCAAGCATGTCGGTTAGGTCGTCGATAGTGGCTATTAAGTGGGTGGTGGGTGGGTAACGAATTTCCTCGTCGTCCCCTTCCCACTCAAGCCGGACATAGTTCGACCAAGAGTCTACTGACAAGGAGAGAGATTTTAATGAGTTTAACACGTCGCCCAAGGGCAAGTGCTGAAAGATGTCCGCGGAGCTGAACTCCCAGATCGGCGCCCAGTCAGATTCGATGGGCGCAGATACACATGGTTCGGAACCTCTGGCTGGAGACAAGTCTGAGGGTCCGATGATATAGACCTCATGGGAGGTTGAATCTGTGTTCGGCTCTAGCACCGTTGAGTGTGCGACTTCTATGGCGGGGTCCATCCTCCCGTCCTCAGATGGCACGATTTGCACTGGACCTAAGGCCAGGGAAGCTATAGGTGCTGTCTCCTGAGCACAGTCTGATGCCGGATCTAGGTCATGCTCATCGTGGCTGTAGGGTGCATGTGTCATGGGTTCGAATCCATCGAAGATCAAGTCTCCGCGGATGTTGGCGGTGTAGTTCAGGCTTCCAAACGTGACCTGATGGCCAGGGGTCGTAGCTGTCGATCTGCTCTAGATGGCTAAGCGAGTTGGCCCGCGGTGTGAAGCATCCGAATACGAAGTTCTGTCCGGGGAGAAAAACCTCACCCTGGAGCGCGTCATTGTAGACGATTGAAGGAGCCATCAAGCCTTTATGGTGATGACACACTGGAACTCTCAGTGAAAGCACCAATGTCGGTGTCGAAACCGACGGATCTCGGGTAGGGGGTCCCGAACTGTGCGTCCAAGGCTAATGGTAACGGGAGGCGGGGAACATGATGTTTACCCAGGTTTGGGCCCTCTCTATGGAGGTAATACCCTACTTCCTGCTTGATTGATCTTGATGATATGAGTATTACAAGAGTTGATCTACCACGAGATCGTAGAGGCTAAACTCTAGAAGCTAGCCTATGATTATGATTATTCTTGTCCTACAGACTAAACCCTCTGGTTTATATAGACACTGGAGGGGGCTAGGGTTACACAGAGTCGGTTACAGAGAAGGGAATCTACATATCCGAATCGCCAAGCTTGCCTTCCACGCCAAGGAGAGTCCCACACGTGTATGGGACGAAGTCTTCTATCTTGTATCTTCATAGTCCAACAGTCCGGCATACACATATAGTCCGGCTGTCCGAGGACCCCTTAATCTAGGACTCCCTCAGGCGCCACCCTCCCCTGCTTTTCCCCCCGTGCTTTAAAAGGTAGGGGGGGAGTTAGGGACAGGAGCCCAAGTGGGATTCGGCCCCACTTGGGGCGCCTCCTGGTTGCCTCCTCTCTCCCCCACCTATATATATTTGGGAGGGGGCGCCATACAAAGCCACGACAATCTCATAGCCGTGTGTGGCGCCCCTCTCCAAAGTTTCTTTCCTCGATCATATTTTTGGAGTGCTTAGGCAAAGCCCTGCAGAGATAGCATCATCACCAACGTCACCACTTTGTCATGCTGCCGAAACTCATCCACTACTTCACCGTCTTGCTGGATCAAGAAGGCGAGGACGTCACCGAGCTCAACGTGTGCTGAATGTGGAGGTGTTGTATGTTCGGTACTTGATCAGTTGGATCACGAAGAAGTTCGACTACATCAACCGCGTTACTAAACACTTCCTCTTATGGTCTACAAGGGTACGTAGACGTACTCTCCCCTTGTTGCTATGCATCTCCATGGATAGATCTTGCGTGTGCGTAGATTTTCTTGTTTTCCATGCAACGTTTCCTAACAATTCTGGTGACCTTTATGAAGGACAAGCCCACCACTTCATCACCACCATCACGGAAGAAGGAAACTTGAGTATACGGGTATGGGCACCACCCTTGGCTTGTTCCGAGCTTGGGAGAGGTGTCCCGGTATTGTATCACCATCACTTTTATTATCATTACCTATCTTAGTTCAATCCTTAGTTATTTTGTGATTTAGAAGAATAAAGTATTGGTATGACGTAGTTTTTGAGTGCTTGTTTCGTGATTGTCCTATCTATGTAATCGTGTGTGAGAGTTACATAACAAAGAGTAGTACGAGTATCATTGCTTGATACGTCTCCGTCGTATCTATAATTTTTGATTGTTTCATGCCAATATTATTAAACTTTTACATACTTTTGGCAACTTTTTATATGATTTATTTGTACTAACTTACTTATCCAGTGCCCAGTGCCAGTTCCTGTTTGTTGCATGTTTTTGTTTCATAGAAAATCCATATCAAACAAAGTCCACATGCAATAAAAAACTATGAAGAGTTATTTTGCAATATTTGTAAATTTTAGGCGGTGGAATCAACATAAACGGAGGCCCGAGGCCACCACAACCCACCAGGGCGCGCCACCAGGCCCAGACGCGCCTTGGTGTATCGTGCCCTCCTCGAACGTCAGTTGGAGCTATACTTCGGGCACAATGAAGCTTATATTCGGAAAAAAATCATGTAAAAAGATCAGCGCAATCAGAGTTACGAATCTCCGGGAATTTAAGAAACTGTGAAGGGCCAGATCTGGGAGCGTGAAAGAGAGGAGAACAGAGAGGGAGATCCAATCTCGGAGGAGCTCCCGCCCCTCCACCGCAATGAAGACCATGGACCAGAGGGGGAACCCTCCTCCCATCTAGGGGGAGGCCAAGGAAGAATAATAAGGAGGGGGGCTCTCTCCCCCTCTCTCTCGGTGGCGCCGGAGTTCCGCCGGGGCTAGGATCAGGACGACGATCTACATCAACAATCTTGCTATTGTCAACACCAACTCTCTCCCCCTCTAAGCAGCGGTGTAACACCCCTTCTCTCTGCTTTAATCTCTACTTAAACATGGTGCTCAACTCCATATATTATTTCCCAATGATCTATGGTTATCCTATGATGTTTGAGTAGATCCGTTTTGTCCTATGGGTTAATCATGATCTTGGTTGGTATGATTGTATATTTTATTTATGGTGTTGTCCTACAATGCCCTCCGTCTCACGCAAACATGGGGTGCCCCACTGTAGGGTGTTGCAATATGTTCATGGTTTGCTTATTGCCAGTGTTGCAGGGGTGACAGCAGCCTAAGCACGGATAAGTGGGCTATGGCATATGGGAGTAAAGAGGACTTGATACTTAATGTATGGTTGGGTTTCACGAACTTAATGATCTTTGGTAGTTCCAGATGCTTGCTAGAGTTCCAATCATAAGTGCATATGATCCAAGTAGAGAAAGTATGTTAGCTCATGCCTCTCCCTCATATAAAATTGCAAGAATGATTACCGGTACTTGTTATCGATTGCCTAGGGACAAATGACTTTTTTGTTGACAAAAGCTATCCACTTTTATTACCTTGCAATTTATTCATAGTTTTATTCCCGCAAAGTACTCACAGTTTTATTCTTGCAATATAGTTTCAGACTTGCTCTAGGTAAGCAAACGTCAAGTGTGCGTAGAGTTGTATCGGTGGTCGATAGAACTTGAGGGAATATTTGTTCTGCCTTTAGCTCCTCGTTGGGTTCGACACTCTTATTTATCGAAGAAGGCTACAAACTATCCCCTATACTTGTGGGTTATCAAGACCTTTTTTTGGCGCCGTTGCCGGGGAGCAATAGCATGGGATGAATATTCTCGTGTGTGCTTGTTTGCTTTATCACTAAGTAGTTTTATTTTTAGTTCTAAGTTGTTCTCTATCTTTAGTTATGGATATGGAACATGAAACACCAAAAAAATTAGTTGTACTTGCTACTAATGGAGATGGGGAACCTCCTAAAACCCTCGATGCTCGTTATGTGAAAAATATTGTGCACTACTTTGGTAATCCTGAGAGAACCCCATTCAACTATATAATGGCAGTAACGTTGGATCAACATGAATACTTTAGGGATTATCGCTTGACACAAAAAGGGAAACTTTTATGGGATCAAATTCATATGTTGCATTTGTATGCTCGGGAGCTATGCTTGAGACATGATTATACTTGTTGCTCTAGGATGAATGCTCCACGCCTTCCCTTTTCATGTGAATTTAATGATAATGAAACATTGGCTTCTTATGCTAATGGTATATATGATTATTATGATGTGGACAAATAGAAGAATTTGTTGCTTTTAAGGGTGCTTATGAAATTGAATCTTTGTTTTTAAAGTATGAAGCTTTTGATGATGATGTTTATAGACCTGAAAATTTTGCCATCCTTAAATATTGCTATGATAACTATAAATACAATTCCGATATTGATGCATTTATTGAGAAAATCTCCGCTGTCCAAGAGGAGACTACAATTTTGCAGGAGTCTATGGAAGAAGGAATTGATGAAACTGTGAGCTCATTGGATGAAAAGGATGATGAGGAGAGCAAAAAACAAAAGGAGGAAGAGCGGATTAGCTACCTGTGCCCACCTTCTAATGAGAATAACTCTTCAACTCATACATTATTTAATGTCCATTCATTCTTACCGAAGGATGAATGCTATAGTAATTGCTATGATCCCGTTGGTTCATTTGAAATATCTCTTTTTGATGATGCTTGCTATGCTTGTGGCCAAGATGCCAATATGAATTATGCTTATGGAGATGAACTTGCTATTGTTCCTTATGTTAAACATGAATTTTTTTCTATTGCACCACACATGATAGTCCTACTATCTTTTTGAATTCTCTAAACTACACTATATTGGAGAAGTTTGTTCTTATTAAGGATTATATTGACGGGTTGCCTTTTACCATTGCACATGATGATTTTGATGAATATAATATTCATGTGCTTTATGATCCTACTTGCAATTATTATGAGAGATGAACTACAATCTCCACCTCTCTATGTTTCGAACACGATAAATTGCAATAAACTACTTATGTTATGTATTGGCCTTTACATGATGTGCACGAATTGTTCTTCTATGACATGGTGATGCATAGGAAGATAGTTAGACTTTGTAATTGCTTGATATACATTGCTTTGTGCTCACTACTAAATGCTAAATCATTGCTAATTCAAATTGGCTTTGATATACCTTGGGATCCGGGTGGATCCATTACTTGAGCACTTTATGCCTGGCTTAATGGCTTTAAAGAAAGCGCTGCTAGGAAGACAACCCGGGAAGTTTTAGTGAGTCATTTATTTCTGTTGAGTGCTTTTATAGAGTTTAAAAACAAAAAAAATATAGAGGGGAACTTAAAACTTTTCACAAAAGAGAAGCGATTTAAAGGTGATGTATTGCGGAAGTGAGGGTCGACCTTGAACACTTGTGTTCATGCTCATGGAAACAATGTAAAAAGTTTAATGAAGATTCTCACAAAAATAATTATCCCCTTGTACAATTCCATTGTATTATAAAAATAATGTGCCAAGATTTTCCTTTAGGATGATTAGATTGCTTGTTTGTTTGTGCGGTGCAGAAACAAAAACTTTGGCTGTAGTGCGTGGATTTTCATTTTTTACTGGAATGTGAAACGTTTCTGAAACTTTTTGAACAGTCTTTCTATACAAATTGTTTATGTTTTACTAATTTGGTAGAATTTTTGGAGTACCAGAAGTATGGTGGACGTTCGGATTGCTACAGACTGTCCTGTTTAAGACAGATTCTGTTTTTAATGCATTGTTTTGCTTGTTTTGATGAAACTATCATTTTTTATCGGTGGTATGAGATATTGAAAAGTTATATTACAGTAGATATAGAGAAAAAACAAAATATGAATTGGTTCGCAACAGTACTTAGAGTAGTGATTTTCTTTATTATACTAACGGATCTTACTGAGCTTTCTGTTGAGTTTTGTGTGGATGAATGTTGGGTTCTACGGTAGGGTGCATCGACTGCAAATTAAAATTTTCCTACGCGCAGAACAACCAGGAACATGCTACGGGAGATGGATCACAGACCATTACCACTAGACGTGCAATGTCGTGCAGCGGAAGTAGAGTTGTGGCAGCGCGTTCCCGGAGTCGCCTCGCGTTCCCGGAGTCCTCCTCCTTGCCAGTCTCCCACATAGCCGATCGGATCCCACGAACAGGTTCACCAGAGCGGCGCAAGTGCACTGGCTCTAACAGTATCCGCGCGTGCAGGAGGAACTTCGTGTGGCGGACTGCTAGGTCCAATCACACAACAGGTAGCGAGTGGAGGTGGCTAGTTGCAGCACATGCAAAGCCCTAACGACGGCGCCGAAGCGATCAACCACATGAGTGTGTCGCACCTCCACCTTATATAGGTGTCCGTCGCGGGCTCAACACCTGTGCCTCGCACGGACCCTAAAGCCTACAAGTCTACTCGGCCACAATCCGAATACAGCTCGGATCACATCCGACCAGTATCCTCGGATCCGACCTCGTAGGTTCCTTCCCTTCAGCACGTGACCCCTTAGGTTCAAGTTGGCTTGGTCGCAGTTCGGATCACCTCCAAACTGCATGGTTGGTAGCGGCCTCTAGAAAGGCATGCCGAACACCAAGCAGACTATGAAGCTGGTTAGGCGAACCTGTACAACGTGTCACACTTATGTTCCCTTTGCCTCACGATATATGTTGTCGGGCTCAAGGCGAGACTGTCATCCTTGTGCTAGCCCGACCTCTTTCTCGTTCAAGTGATACCGACCACTATCCAGATTAACTCATAATCCTTATCGCAGGCCATGCTTATCCTGGTCAGATCACACAAGGGGCCCAGAGTATATCTCTCCTGATCGGAGGGGAAAATCCCATCTTGCTCGACCATGTCTCACAGCGTGAGACTGGACAAACCCGAAACCAACTTTGTAACTACCCAGCCACAGAGTAGCGTTTGGTCGGCCCAAAGCAAGTTTGTCACCATCCCGAGTACATGTGTTAGCTCGGGTCTTAGGACATAGAACGTATGTTGTACTAGAGACTCACAAATGACATATCGTTGCGTCTCATAGTTGGGTCTGTCCGATTGGACCTTATCTCGACTCGAATTTGACTACGTCGAATCCAACCAAATCCTTCCGAGTCCATATTATCCGGTTAGCATCCAATGCTCCATGGCTAGTGAGACCGAGCCATCCACCGTGTCCTATGCTAGTCTAGTCTGACGTGTGCCCACACATCACTTGCGACTAGGGACTATTTAGGATGTATCATACAACAGAATACCTCACAGATAAGTCACGTACTTTCCAACAAGTATCATTGATTACATCCAAGGACTATCTTTATTCATAAACACATAGGAAATATCATCATACATGATTGCCTCTAGGGCATATCTCCAACAATGAAGTGATCAAAGATCAAGGAGGTCTCGATATGAGGAGAAGGAGGAGAGGCAAGAGCTCAAGCTTGGGGATGCCCAAGTCACCCCAAGTAAATATTCAAGGAGACTCAAGCGTCTAAGCTTGGAGATGCCCCGTAAGGCATCCCATCTTTCTTCAACAAGTATCGGTATGTTTTCGTCTTTGTTTCGTTCATGTGATATGTGCAAATCTTGGAGCGTCCTTTGCATTTAGTTTTCATTTTTCTTTTATGAACCATGCTAGTATGAGATAGTCCATGGTTGATTTATAGAATGCTCATTGCACTTCACTTATATCTTTTGAGTATGGCTTTATAGAATGCTTCATGTGCTTCACTTCTATCATTTGGAGTTTGGATTGCCTATTTCTCTTCACATAGAAAACCAATGTTCGTAGAATGCTCTTTTCCTTCACCTATATTTGTTAGAGCATGGTCTTTTGTAGAAATAATGAAACTCTCTCGCTTCACTTTTATGTATTAGAGAGACAAACATAATTGGTCATTTGCATGGTTAGTCATAAAATCCTATATAAAACTTATGGATCACTGAATATGATATGTTTGATTCCTTGCAATAGTTTTGCGTTATAGAGATGGAATATGTGGGAAGTACTAGTAAATGGTTGTGGTTACACTACTGCAGGATGCTGCTAACGCGACACTATGATCATAGACCCTTCGACGAAACTGTGTGCGATGCAATAATCGCAAATGGTGGTGTGAAAAAACCGTCAAAAAGGGTGCAAAACGTTTGTGATGGCGGATACATCAAACACGGTACAGATTTTAGTTACGTGTGCAATGTTGGGCATACGGTTGATCCAGCAGAACTGTTTGTGATGAGGAAGAACAACAGAAACTGGCAGCCATATTAATGTGTGTGCGATATACGGCATACAGTTCCCTCAGAATAACTGTGTGCTATTAGGGAATGCAACAGAAACAGTCAGCTAGATCAAGGTGTGTGATATACGACATACGGTTCACTCGGACAAACTATTTTCAATTAGGCAAGAGAACTGAAACGGTTCATCTTAACAAGAAGTGTGTGATATGCGACATTTGCGATCAGCCAAAAGAACACAAACGATTCGTGTAAACCAGATGTGTGTGATACGCAGCAAACAGTCCACTCGGATGAACTGTTTGGGATGAGAAATTATAACACAAATGGTTACTATAGTAAGTTTGTGTGTGATTCTATTCGTAAAAAAAACTTTGAGAAATGCAAACTAGTTGCTTGCGGTGGCAAGGAGTATCACAAACGATGCGTCTGTGAGTACTCATGTGCGATGTTTACTAAGTTACACATAATGAACGGCCGCAAGGGTGATATGCTGATCATGGATTCCGAGAAGACCATCGTCGGAAGGCCGCCGACTCAGATTTTTGGCCTATATTTTATTATAATTGTATGCATAAGTAGGTCGTGAGTGTTTTGTGCCTTGTCGTATGTGGCATTTTAAATTATCCTGAATAAGTAAGACAACTAACTATTAACCGTTGCCTTTGTAAATTTGCCTCAACGACAGGCAGAGCGCGCGTAGGGACGCCACGACAAGCAGCCACGTGGTCAACCTTCTCGCACCCCGTGGGAGATGCGACAGCGCATCCATAGGACACGATGGTGATATCATGATCGTGTGTGATAGTGGGCAGACACATACACGTACATCCGAGAACAAGGGCCCATGTTTCAGGCCTCCGATGTGTGGCATACGGTTGATCCAAAAGAACTGTCTGCGATGAAACAGAACAACAAAAATGGGGCTTTGTGGGCCCAGAACAATCAATAAATTTTGACTTTGTTTCTCATCACATTGTAGATTACAACGCAATAAGTAATTGCAAATCTGTTCACGCAAATCAAATTAATATGTGTTCACATAGATAGAACTAATATGTGTTCACACCGATCAAACTAATATGTGTTCACATTTAGCACCGGGCTATAAAAACTACCAACTCAAAAATTACTTCGTAGTTCCTCTCCTCATCACCTACAAAACGGGTCTTTCCTGTCAAGTTGTTCCGCCATGACCGGTAGTAGAAGTTTCAAGTGGGCATATAACCAGGCGGAAAAGACCAAGGCCACGGAAGCACTAGAGAGGCCCCGCCGCGAAGTGGCAGCCGCAGCAGAGATGTCCCGGCGTGCTGCGGAGCCCTCGAACAAGCTCTCACGGGCACGCAAGGGCTCTCACAAGCACACTCGCCGCATCAACGATCGCGATGAGCTGGAGTTGCTGAATTCCTTGGCCGGCGACAACGACATTCTCGCTGACCTCATTAAGCAGCAGGAGCTGGTCGACGGCTTGATGAAGCTGCTCGAGATCAGCAATGCCTCGGTTGACAAGGCGACTGGCCTCGTCGAGAAATTCAAGGGTGACAATGCGAACCTCCTCAAGGCGCTCACCGAGAAGGAGGAGGAGGCCGCCGGCTGGAAGATGCTGCATGAATAGAGCAGTGCCTCGGGGATGACACTGACAGCGGTCATCGAGGAACTGATGGGTGACTTGAGGAAGCTCCGGATCGAGCGCGAGTACGAGGGGGAGGAATTCGTGGCTGCTTTAAAGCAAAGCCGTGAGGAATTGAGGAAGGAGCTGGATGATGTCATCGCCCGGCGATCCATCAAAGAGAATATACAGTAGCGATCTAGATCGTTGTCTATGATTTCCTTCTTCTCTTGCCCCCGTGTCTTCCAGACTTTGCCGCATGTGGCATTTAAAATTATCCGGAATATGTAAGACAATTATTATCTGCGCCATTGTAAATTTGTTGTCATACTATCCGTTGCCATTGCCATTTTATTTGTCGTCATAGTATCCATTGCCCTATGTGGCAATTTAAATTAGGCTGGAATACGAGTTGAAGACACGAACAAAGCAAATGCTGCCATGGGATCACAACCAAACACCCTCCATACACCTCTAAAAAACCTCCTTTTAGGTGCTTTAATTAACCCATTAATGGCAATGTTTTGAGCGAGTAGGGCAGCGGCTGGTGCATGGAGGTCAAAGAGCTCGCTTCCCGGTGAGCATGGGCAGCCTTGCTGCTTGCACGTGTCCCATTGAGCCTGCGAGGTATACAGGATGTACGCGTCCCATCGAGCCTGCGCGGTGGACTGCGCACACGCGTCCCGTCGAGCCTGCACGACGGACTTCTCGCGCTCGTCCCGGCTAATCAAACAGTTGCACACATGCCAGTGAGTATGGTTAAATATTGACATGGTTCATATAATACAACCATTTCTGATATTAACGTGTCAGCTTATTGTTTCAAAAAGGACTTCGTTGGCTACTCATGTGTGTGCCTCTTCTTAAACTGGACGATTTTCTTTACCACGACATATATGTGCGATGTCATGAAACCATGCCAACTTTCATATTTTTTGGGTGAGTTTTTGATTTACTAGGATTTAAAACCCGAGATTCTCAATGTTTCAGGATGACGACAAGTTTGTAATTCATCCTCATTCCTTAAATGAGACCTAAACATGCACCCAATGACACATGTATGACTTCCCACCCATTTTGCTTTACTTGAGCATGGCTTGTAGTTAAAATTTTAATTACGGACTACATTTAATGCATAGAAAACTTAATTAGTAATATATACAATGGCGAAATGAACTCTAAGCAGTTTCAAATTTCGGCATGACACTCCCGTTATTCTATTTTGCCTGTAGAAAACAAAGTTCAAGGCTTGAAGAGGCAAGTATTATCGTTTCGCCCACCGAAACCATGAGGGTTGCGAGAAGCTTTGGTTTGTAAGAGGCTTGTAATATAGCTTCACCCAAATTGGACAATTATATGTACCATGTAGTGACACCCTGCCAAGTTTCATGATTTCCTGGTGAGTTTTTGATTTACAGAGATTTATAAGCCGAGATTCACAATGTTTGTGGCCAAGGCAGGACGGCGAGACGGTTCAATTCATTCCCATTTTGTTCGATGGGACCGAAACATGAACCCCAAGGACACATGTACATTTTTTCTAGCCATTTTGGTGCACTGGAGCATGTATTTGTAGTTCGGTTTTGAATTATGGACATTAAATGCCTAGAAAACTCAACTACTGAATAAAAAGGGTCAAACAAAACCTGAATTATTTCAAAGTTCAGCGCGCCCATTGTTCCGTACGTGTTGCGTGTAGAAAAAAATATGAGGCTAGAAGAGGGAGCAATTATCATTTGGCCCACAAGGGGACACGTTTCCCTATCGAAACCACAAGGGTTCTTGCGACAGGCTCCGGTTTGTAAGAGGTTTGTAATAATGCTTGGCCAAAATTTGCAATGTTTTTACCACGACATATATGTGCCAATGACACCATGCCACCTTTAAGGACTTTCTGGTGAGGTTTGGATTTATGGGGATTTAAAAACCGAGATTCCAAATGTTTGAGGACGAGCCAAGACGCCAGTGAGGTTGTAATTTGTTAACATTCCTTGCATGGGTCCTAAACATGCAGCCAAGGCCACATGCATGTATGATTTTTCTAGCCATTTTGGTGAACTGGAGAATGTATTTGTACTTGAGATTTGAATTATGGACATTAAATGCCTAGGAAACTCAATTAGTGTATAAAAAGGCGAAACGAACCCTGAAAAAGTTTAAATTTCAGCATGGATATCATGTCATTCCATGTTTCCCGTAGAAGAAAATACAAGACGAAAAGAGGAAGTGACTACGTTTCGCCACAAGGGGAACACGTTTCCCTATCAAAACCATCAGGCTTCCTTGAGAGAAGCTCCGGTTTGTAAGTGGCTTGTAATAAAGCTTGGCCCAAATTGGCAATGTTTTTACCACGACATATATGTGCCATGACGTGACACCATGCCACCTTTGATGACTTTTTGGTGAGTTTTGGATTTTATGAGGATTTAAAAACCGAGATTCCAAATGTTTGAGGATGCGCCAGGACGTCGATACGGTTGTAATTCGTTCCCATTCCTAGCATGGGACCTAATTAAACATGCACCCAAGGATACATGCATGTACAATTTTTCTAGCCATTTTGGTGAACTTGAGCATGTATTTGTAGTTCAGATTTGAATTATGGGCATTAAATGCCTAGGAAACTCAATTAGTGTATAAAGAGGCCAAACGAACCCTGAATAAGTTTAAATTTTAGCATGGATATCATGTCATTCCTTGTTGCCCGTAGAAGAAAATACAAGGTGAAAAGAGGTAGTGATTACGTTTCGACAACAAGGGGAACATGTTTCCCGATGGGAACCACAAGGCTTCTTGTTGAGAGAAGCTCCGATTTGTAAGAGGTTCGTAATAAAGCTTGACCCAAATTGGACAATGTTTTTACCATGAAATATATGTTCCCTGACGTGACACCATGCCTACTTTCATGAATTTTTGGTGAGTTTTGGATTTACGGGGATTTAAAAACCGAGATTCCAGATGTTTGAGGACGAGCCAGGATGCTGGTACAGTTGTTATTCGTTCACATTCTTGGCATGCATGGGACTGATACGTCCATTTTGCATCATGTTTTCCTACTGTTATTTATGTTGTTTTATTGTATAATAATGCTTTTTGGAGTAATTCTAATGCCTTTTCTCTCATAATATGCAAGGTATGCACCAAGGGGGAGAATTCTGGCAGCTGGAAATGTGGACCTGAAAAAGCTATGTCAAGCTACCTATTCCACAAACATCCAAATGAGCTGAAACTCCCCGAGGATTTTTTATGGAATATTTGAGGAATATTGGAGCAAATAAGTGCTAGAGGAGGGCCACCAGGTGGGCAAAACCCATCTGGGCGCGCCAGGAGGCCCAGGCGCGCCCTGGTGGGTGCTGTCCTCCTCGGCCCACCTCTGGTGCCCATCTTCTAGTATATAAGTCATTTTGACCTAGAAAAAAATGAGAGGAGGACATTCGGGACAAAGCGCCACCTCCTCGAGGTGGAACTTGGGCAGGAGCACTTTTGCCCTCCGGCGGAGCGATTCCGCCGGGGGAACTTCCCTCCCGAAGGAGGAAATCATCGTCATCATCATCACCAACAACTATCCCATCTTGGGGAGGGCTATATTCATCAACATCTTCACAGCAACAACTCCTCTCAAACCCTAGTTCATCTCTTGTGTTCAATCTTTGTATCAAAAGTATAGATTGGTGCCCATGGGTGACTAGTAGTGTTGATTACATCTTGTAGTTGATTACTATATGGTTTATTTGGTGGAAGATTATATGTTCAGATCCATTATTCTATTCAATACTCCTCTGATCTTGAGCATGTTTATCATTTGTGAGTAGTTACTTTCGTTCTTGAGGTCACGGTAGAAATCATGTTGCAAGTAATCATGTGAACTTGATATGTGCACGATATTTTGATGGTATGTATGTTACCATTCTCTTAGTGGTGTCATGTGAACGTCGACTACATGACACTTCACCATATTTGGGCCTAAGGGAATGCATTGTGGAGTAGTTATTAGATGGTGGGTTGCGAGAGTGACAGAAGCTTAAACCCCAGTTTATGCGCTATTTCGTAAGGGACCGATTGGATCCAAAAGTTTAATGTTATGGTTAGAATTTATTCTTAATACTTTTCTCATAGTTGCGGATGCTTGCGAGAGGGTTAATCATAAGTAGGAGATTTGTTCAAGTAAGATCATCACCTAAGCACCGGTCCACCCACATATCAAATTATCAAAGTACCAAACACAAATTAAGCCAACATGATGAAAGTGACTAGATGAAATTCCCGTGTACCCTCAAGAACACTTTGCTTATGAATGTCTAGTACACAACCTTCTTCTTGTAGACGTTGTTGGGCCTCCAAGTGCAGAGGTTTGTAGGACAGTAGCAAATTTCCCTCAAGTGGATGACCTCAGGTTTATCAATCTGTGGCAGGCGTAGAATGAAGATGGTCTCTCTCAAAAAACCCTGCAACCAAATAACAAAGAGTTTCTTGCGTCCCCAACACACCCAATACAATGGTAAATTGTATAGGTGCACTAGTTCGGCGAAGAGATGGTGATACAAGTGCAATATGGATGGTAGATATAGGTTTTTGCAATCTGAAATTATAAAAACAGCAAGGAAACAAGTAAAAAAAGTGAGCACAAATGGTATTGCAATGCTTAGAAACAAGGCCTAGGGTTCATACTTTCACTAGTGCAAGATCTCTCAACAATAATAACATAATCGGGTCATATAACTATCCCTCAACATGCAACAAAGAGTCACACCAAAGTCACTAATAGCGGAGAACAAACAAAGAGATTATTGTAGGGTACGAAACCACCTCAAAGTTATTCTTTCTGATCAATCCATTGGGCTATTCCTATAAGTGTCACAAACAGCCCTAAAGGGGCCACATATCCATCACATATCTCAAGTATCCATTTCTAGTTATATAAGATAAGGATATAAGTCTGAACGTCCATTACCGCGGACACGGTATTCAAATATAGATCTTCCTTGAAGGGGTGCACCACGTTACCCAACACGCTCGATCACTCTGGCCGGACACACTGTCCGTGTCGGGGGTTGGGTGCAACATATGCCAAAGGATGGCTTATCATGGTGGGAGCGAGTAGAACGTCGCCGGTGCCAGGAAACGGAATGAGGCGAAGACATGCATGCCGACGGATCTTACCCAGCTTCGGGGCTCTCCGAGGAGATAACACCCCTACTGCTGCTCTGCGGGGTCTCCGCATGATCACTAAGGCAAAGTGAGTACAAGTTGCTCCTCGAGCTATATTCTGGAGGTAGGAGAAGGCAAGGCTAGATCTCTCCTTCCTATTTGATCTGGTCTAGTGCTAATGGATCCCAACCCTTTGCATGGGTGCCCCGGGGAGTTTATATAGGCCTACCCCCGGGGGTACAATGGTAATCTGGCTGGGCGCGGGTCCCAGCCGTCTGTCTCTGAGGCCGCCGTCTTCTTTGCCGACTGCTAGGGCCCGCCGACTGGCGGGCCCCGCCGACAGGTCTGGTACTGTAGCCGTGCCTCTAATGACACAGGCTTGGTCATGGGGTCGTGGCAACAGTGCCGCTGCCTGATGGACGATCATTGTCTCCATTCCCCGTCTTGTCTGGTTAATGGTGTGTGGGGCCCGTGGGAGGGGCCGGCCGACTCCAGGGAGCCGACTCCCACGGGTCCGTCTTTGGGGCGTTCTTGCCGTCTTCTGTGCTACCGCTGACGGGCGGGTCCTGCCGTCTCTGTGCCGTACAGATAGGCCGACGTGGGCACAGTGCGCCGCCCACGGAGGATGAGGGCAGGGCAGGCATGGCAACAGTGCCGCGCCACGATGGAGATCTCCAGTGATATGGCGCACTGTAGCCATGCCAGCTCCTCGTAAGCAGGGGGAGACGGCCACACTGTGACCGTACCCCGCCCCGTCTATCGTGGCGAAGGCAGGAGATGGGTGGAGTCGCGGGCCGACTCTCTATGGCCGGCTTCTCCGGAAGTCGCCAGCCATAAGTCGGCTAATCTTGGAGTCGCGCCTGGGACTCTTCTAATCTTGGAGTCGCGCCAGGGACTCGGCTAATCTTGGAGTCGCGCCTGGAACTCGGCTAATCTTGGAGTCGCGCCAGGGACTCGGCTTGAGGGGCGTAGCCTGCCCCGATGTCTTAAAAAGTTCTGGCCTCGGGTTAGCCTACCCATGGCCCATTACTCCGACAGTAGTCCCCGAAGCTGGTGAGGCTCCGAGTGTGATATGTCGTGGGGCCTCAACAGTTTCATTCTTCTGGTGGTGGAATCTGGGCTTTGCTTGCCGTCTTCCTTCAGGCCGACTATCCGGAGTCGGACTCGCAGAGGGCTATCTTGCTCCAAAAAGAGCTCGAAAGTCGCGGTGGGAAACCAGGCAGCGTGCCTGATACGCTTCCCCGCGGCTGCCCGCCACGGCCCTGTCGTGCGGCGCCACGCGGCGAGGACAGTCTGCCTACCCATGCGCGCGACGGGACAGGCCATCAGGGGGGGCCCGCCACTACCGCGCCTTGGCACGCGAACGGATCCGTTGCGGCCGTGCGGACGGTTGGGTTTCCCACATTGTTACTGCGTGCAGTAACTTCGTGGGGTAAATCGTGGGGGGGGCGTGGGGTCCCGTGCGCAGTTAATCCCACACCCGCCTCATCGGCTTCTCAGCCTACGAGGCTATAAGTAGTCGGGGGGAGTGGAGCGGCGAAGCACGCGCGCCCATCTTCCCTGCTCCCCCGCTTCCTCTTAACTCCTCTGCTTCCTTTCTCCTCCTTGCCGCCGTCGTGCCGAACCACACCATGCCCGCAGCGATGAGCTCCTCCTCCGCTGCCGCGGCTCCTGCCGTGCGCTCCGGCGTGTGGGACGGCTCCGGGGTGGACGACAACCTCATCGAGTTTCTTAGCAAGACGCGCCACCTTCCCGGTGCAAACCTCGTGTGAGCCCGCGCCGCGCCGGCGAGGGAGATTTCGCCGGCGCCGGAGGAGGGCGAGCGGGTCATTTTCTGCTCGCACCTCATGCGCGGCCTGGGGCTGCCGGCGAGCGGCTTCTTTCGCTCCTTCTTGGAGTTCCACGGGCTCCAGCCGCACCACCTCACCCCGAACACGGTGGTGCTGCTGGCTGCCTTCGCCACCCTGTGTGAAGGCTTCCTCGGTGTTCTCCCCACCATCGAGCTGTGGGGAGAATTCTTCCAATCCAAGCTCGGCACGCATGTCGCCGGCGTGCCGGCCCAGTGCGGCGCCTGCATCGTGATGCGGCGATCGATAGCTGACAATCCGTTTCCCTCCATCCCGCTGATCAAGTCGGTGAAGATGTGGCAGCACTCTTATTTCTACGTGAAGAACGTCGCCCCAGACGGCGACTGGGTCAATCTGCCACCTTATGAAGCCGGCGCACCGGCTAGGAGGCTCCCCCGCTGGTCCCACCGAGTCAAGA
Source organism: Triticum timopheevii (assembly GCA_963921465.1). Lineage (NCBI taxonomy): Eukaryota > Viridiplantae > Streptophyta > Magnoliopsida > Poales > Poaceae > Triticum > Triticum timopheevii. The sequence continues at coordinate 381,529,425 of OY997262.1, read as the reverse complement.
CGCTGACTCCCGCCGGAGCCGCCGCCGTGGCGCGACTCCGAGTTCTGACGCAGTCGGAGGGCCCGGTCGGGGCCGACTTGCTGGACGCCTTCGTGGTGCGCCGAGTCCTCTCTCTCCAAAGGCCAGCCTCATCTGATCAGTCAGATGAGCGACCACCGGCACCCGAGTCGGATGTGCACCAGGGAAATGCCCCGCGCGGAAGTGGCGAACATGGTGAACCACATCGCAAACTGCGAGCTCGCGGCAGACTGGCAGTTCGGCAAAGAGCTGTACTCGCGCGCCAACCCTCCTCCGGTGGTAAGTTGCATCTCTCATTGCTCTGTTTTCTTTATAGCCGAATCCGACTTCTGATCTTTATTGGTTTCTTCGAGTCAGAACCCCCTTATTCAGCCTGCAGCCGGCGTCGCGAGACCGCCCCGTGAGTTCGTCCCCGGCCGAGCGGAGAGCGACATTGACGACCCCGACTTGGGGGCGGCGGCGATGGAGGCCGACGCCAAAGGCAGAGGAGGAGGAGCGGGAAGCGGCTTCAGGCCCTCGGCCACCTTCGCCGACTGGCCTGAAGACGACGTCGAAGGGGAAGTCACCCCTAGCCACCAGCCAAGAGTTGGCCAGCTGGGTGCGCCGCCGGCTTGGCCGGCCAAGGTGGCGTGAAGAGGCGCCATGCCGTGCCGAGCTCGCTCGGCGGCAAGCCGAAGAAGTTCAAGGGGGCGGCCACCACGACCAAGCGGGAGGAGGCGGCCGCGAAGGCCAACCGCTTCCTCAAGGAAGTGAAGAGGCCGCCACTGGTCTCTGCGTAAGTGTTTCTGCCTTCATCTTATTTTCCTCTTGGTGAATCTTATCCGAGTCTTTCTTTTACACTCCCTTCTTGCTTCAGGGCTCCCCTTACCCTTGAGAGGGTCGCCGCCCCCTCCGTCATGGGGTCGGTAGAGACGTCCGCCACCACTCGGCGGATTGATCCCCCCGCCGTCCTTCGGGAGGCGATGGAGCAAAACACGCAGGAGAGGCGCGACGAGGAGGAGGCCGATCGTCTGGAGAAGGCGTAAGCCGAGAAGGCGGGGGCCTCCGCCCAGAAAAAGCTGGAAGAGGCCAAAGCCGCCATTGTGGCAAGACGGTGAGCTGAGGAGGCCGCGCGCTGCCAATAGGCGTTGCACGTCCTCCCGCTATCCTCCGCACCACCGCCCCCGGAGTTCATGGGGCAGACTGGAGAAGCCGGTGCCGAGAACCCCATCGCGGAGAAGGAAAGCGGCGAGGCCTCCATGTCGGATACGCTCGTGCCGCCACCGCCGCCTCCGCCGCCGTCTGGGTGCGCGCATGGTAAACAGCCGGCAGGCCCGCCGGTGCCGCCGACTGAGGACGAGGCCGTGGCGAGGCTGCTCCTTCAAGTCGCCTCACCAGCGCGCCGCCGCCTTGAGAAGGCGACTTCGACGCCACGGCCCCTGGAGATCGGTGCCACCAGCTCGGCCATCCCAGACGCCGAGGCGACAAGCGTCGCGCCCGTTGGGTGGGTGCGAGGAGGCGGCACAGGTCTGCTGAACTAGGCACTCCTGGACGTCCAGGCGAAGCTGCGAGCTAAGGGCAACGCCCTCCAGAACTACACCAAGGCGCATCTGGCATCGCGAGTGGCCATCCGGGTATGCTTCTTCTTTGATTCATGTCTTTCTTGTTCTTCTCTGTGGGGGCGTGCCAGCGCATCCACTGGGTGTAGTCCCCGAGTTTTGGGCCAGCAGCTGAGCAGGCGGTTCAGAACTCCCTCTGGCGAGTTCCAAGTATTTATCTTTATATGAAATTCTTATTACAGGAGTATCACAACCTCCGCGTCACTGCCTTCAACCGCAATGTTGAGGAGCTGGGCAAGCGGACCGCCGACTTGTCAGAGAGCCGAATTAAGTCCTTTTTCTTTTTCGCGGGGGCTTGCTGGCGCACCCGCGGGCTGTAGTCCCCGAGATTCGGGCCGACTATTGAGCAGTCGGGCCGGATCTTCCCGGCGACCTTCTTTACTAACGACTTAACGTCTCTTTCTTTTGTTCTTTCTTCTTCTTCGCGGGGGCGCGCTGGCACACCCCTGGGCTGTAGTCCCCGAGATTCGGGCCAACTGCTGAGCAGTCGGGCCGGATCTTCCCGGCGACCTTCTTTGCTGACGACTTAACGTCTCCTTCCTTGTTCTTTAGGGGCCAACGCCACTCTTCAGGAGCAGCTGGGCGAAGCCAACACCGCCTTGCGCGTCAAGGGGGAGGAGTGCAGCAAGCTTGCCGTGGAGCGCGACCTGCTGGCTGCACAGCTGGCCGAGCAGAGGGAACTGCTCAAGAAGGCGCAGGACGAGGCCGAGAAGAAGGAGGCTGCTCTCCTGGCCAAGTTCGAGAGCGAGCGCTCCTCCTGGACTGACAAGGAGGTGCTGCTGACCTCCGGCTTCCATGAGATCGAGGACATCGTCGATGGTGAGTTTCTTTTCTTTTCTCTCTTTCTTTGAGCTTCCAACTATGGGTCGGGCTGACTTCTGATTTTTTGACTTGCTTCTTTTTTGTCTTGGCAGACTTCTTTCCTGGCCACTCGCAGGCAGTAACACAGGCTATCGAGGCTGATCGCGAGGCACGGAGGGCAAACGGCATGGAGATCGCCGCTAACGCCCCCCTGACCGTCGACGAACAGCTTCTGAGCATCGAGGCCCGTCTTCGGCTGGCCCATCGGTTGATGTGCCGGCTTCAGCATGCCGGCGCCCAGGCGGTTGCCGCTCTGTGGCCAGACATGCCGGCTCTGCGCACTGCCAGTCGGACTGCCGACTGGCTGGAGGTCGCAGCTGGCCGTCTTCAGGCCTGGAAGGGTTCCTCGGCCCGGGCCGGAGCGCACCGGGCCTTGGAATTCGTCAAGGCGTGGTATCCGGGGCTGGACCTGGACCAGCTGGCCGCGTTCCGGTTTGAGGCCCAGGCGGAGCTAGTGGCTGTGGAGGGCGCCCTTGTCGAGTGTGCAGTGGCGATTGCCGACTACACCGATACCAGCGTCTTCGTCCCCGAGCGGGCTGCAGGCGGCGAGGAGGTGCCACCTAGGTGGTTCGGGATGAACCCAGACTATGACGAGGACTCGGCGGAGGTGATTGGCTCCAGCACCGAGGAGGAAGGCGAGGCGGAGGACGAAGGCAAGACGGAGGCGCCAGAAGACAGGGCCAGCGACCAGCCTCAGCTCGACACCGCCTCCAGCAATGAGCCGTGTCCAACCGGGCCAACTGCCGCCGGAGACGATCAAGCCGAGACTGCCCAACCGGCCGCCTCGGCGCCTGACACCGCCGTCTCCTCCGACCCTCCGAACCCATCTGCCACCCCCTAGGCTGCCCTCTGGCTTTTATTTTATCTGCTTTAAAAGTCTTTGAAGAACTTGTTAACTTGCACAATTCCACCCGCGGGGTGTATTTAAAGATTCGGCCAAGGGCCTATGTTATGTAAATATCAATCCGAATTCTATCTTTCCTTGTTCATTGCTCCTTTGGCTTTTTCCTTTGTCGCCTTCCCCTAGTCGCCACCTTGTCACCCGGACAACCCCTCCGCGGACTGCCGCTGGACCAAATGCCTGCCTACTTTGGGGAAAGCAAGTACTTGCCATTCATTGGAGTCTTTTTAACCAGTTGGATAGAAAGCGGCAAGCCAACTAGTCATGAATCCGTTTTGTGAAAAGGGACTGGAAGCCGGCTTAAGCTATGTTAACGCTTTTAGGTCCTTAGCCATTTTTCGTGTGGGCGCCCATTCATCCTTACTCCTGCCCGCCAAACAGTCGCTCTGCAAGCTGCGGCTTCTGGCAGGAGACGGCTTAGGCACCGCACACTACTTGTTTGACTTCAGGAAGCGTTTTATAGCGCAAGACGGCGAGTCCCCGGGCCGACTAGTCGAACCTGGTGCCAAGCGGTGTAGCAAAGAGTAGCATACTCGAAGGCATAATTCTTATCATACAGATAACAATAAGGGGCAGTCCCCGAGCTCGTCTCGGGGGGCCCGAAGTATTGGTACTTTAATACAAAGGGGTAGCATGGTACATACTGCATCAACTGTAAAATCTTCGAAGGAGATTTGCATTCCATGGCCGTTCTGACTCTTTGCCGGAGTCGTCTCTCTTGCGTGCTCGGGGCTTCTGAGCGTCGTCCAGGTAGTAGGAGTCGTTGCCCAGCACTTTGCTGATAATGAAGGGGCCTTCGCAAGGTGCCGACAGCTTGTGCTGGCCGGCTGTCCGCTGGATCAGTCGGAGCACAAGGTCGCCTTCTTGGAAAGATCTCGTCCTGACCTTTTTGTTGTAGTATCGGCACAGGCTCTGCTGGTAGATGCCGGACTAGCTAAGTGCCAACAGCCGGCCCTCTTCCAGCAGATCGACGCCGTCTTGACGTGCATCTTCTGCTTCCTCCTCGGTGTACATGGTGACTCGCGGGGAGTCGAAGTCTATGTCCGTTGGGATGACAGCTTCAGCATTGTAGACGAGGAAGAAACGCGTGAAGCTGGTTGACTTGTTTGGAGTCGTGCGTAGACTCCAGAGGATGGCTTGCAGCTCTTCAAGCCAATAGCCAGCCGAACCAGTGGTTCGACCAGGCGGGGCTTGATGCCAGATAGGATGAGGTCGTTTGCTCGCTCCACCTGGCCATTTGACTGCGGATGGGCAACGGACGCTAAGTCCAGTCGGATGCCCTGCGTCGCGCAGAAACGGGCCAAGGCGCCTTTGGCAAAATTTGTGCCATTGTCGGTGATGATGTTGTGTGGTATGCCGTACCGAGTCGGTATATCAGCGATGAAAGTCACTGCAGTCGGGCCATTCAACTTCTTGATGGGTTTTACTTCTATCCACTTGGTGAACTTGTCCACCGCGACAAGTAGATGAGTTAGACCACCTCGTGCCGTATTGAATGGTCCCACCATGTCCAGGGCCCAAACCGCAAAGGGCCAGGCGATGGGGATGGTCTTTAGTGCGGAAGCCGGCTGAAGTGGTTTGGAACGGAACATCTGGCATCTCTTGCATTTTTGGACTAATTCCTTGGCCTCTTCTAGGGCAGTTGGCCAGAAGAAACCGTGTCGAAAGGCTTTGGTGACGAGTGCTCTTGAAGCCGCATGGTGGCCGCACTCGCCTTCATGAATGTCTCTGAGAATTGCTTGGCCTTGTTCTGCCTCGATGCAGCGTTGGTAGACACCGGTGCCGCTGCGCCTGACCAGCTCTCTATTGACTATGGTGTAGGCTGCCACTCGGCATTGCACTTGCCGAGCCAAGATTTCATCAGCTGGCAGCTCTTTCTTTACTAGGAACTTGAGGATGGGCTGGGCCCATAAGGGTGCTGCTATTTCTTCAATTGCCACTATTGCGACTTGGACAAGGGCGGCTGGGCTGGGAGGCGGCGGGCTTGAGTCCACGGCCGCTTGCTGGATTGGCGAAGTCCCTGGGCCGACTAGCGCGGTCCCCAGGCTGAGCTCTGGAGTCTTCGGGCTGGCCGTCGTAGTCCCTGGGCCGGGTTCTGAAGTCCCCGGGCCGGCTTCGACTGCGGTATTCTTGGAACCGCCTGTAAGAATTCTCGTGCCGTCTGCTGGTGCTCTTGAGTTGGATCCGACTTCTTCGGGGGGAGCCGGCACAAAGATGGAGTCTGATTCTGGTGAAGGCTTGATAGACGGCTTGAGGAGGCGCTGAAGGGCGACGCCGGATGGTATCGCTTGGCGAGTGGAGCCGACTCGTGCCAGGGCGTCTGCTTGGTCGTTGTCATTTCTTGGCACGTGAAGGAATTCGCACCCCTCGAAATATCCGCTGAGTTGCTGCACCAGGAAGCGGTAGCTCGCCATGTTTGAATCTTTGGCGTCCCAGTCGCCATACGACTGCTGGACCACCAAATCGGAGTCGCCATAGCACAGCATCCGGCGGATGTTGAGTTCTTTGGCAAGCCGGAGCCCGTGAATGAGCGCCTCGTATTCAGCGACATTGTTGGAGGCAGCGAAGTGGATCTACAGCGCATATTTGAGCTTGTCGCCTTTAGGGGAGGTGAGGACGACGCCGGCTCCCAAGCCGGTGCACATCTTGGAGCCATCGAAATGCATCCGCCAATGGGTGGAGTCGGGTGCTGGTGGCAGGTACTGGGTCTCGGCCCAGTCGACAAGGAAGTCCGCCAGTGCTTGCGACTTGATGGCGGTGCGGGGCTGGTAGTAGATGGTGTAGGGAGCCAAATCTATGGCCCATTTGGCCACACGTCCCGAAGCATCTCGGCTTCCGATGATCTCGGCCAGTGGAGCTGTGCAGACCACAGTGATTGGATGCTCTTGGAAGTAAGGTTTCAACTTCTTGGCGGCAAAATGCACGCCGTAGCACATCTTCTGGTAGTGGGGGTAGTTCTGCTTGGAGGTCGACAGTACCTCGCTCAGGTAATATACCGGTCTCTGGACAGGGAGCGCCTTGCCTTCCTCCTTGCGTTCAACTACAATGACCGTGCTGACTACCCGGCTGGTGGCGGCGATGTATAGGAGCATAGGCTCTTTAGGAGTCGGAGCCGCCAACACAGGGGGAGTAGTCAACATCTTCTTCAACTGGAGAAATGCTTCGTCCGCTTTCTGGTTCCACTCGAAAAAGGTGGTCTTCTTCATCAGTTGGTACAAAGGGAGGGCCTTCTCGCCCAGCCGACTGATGAATCGGCTGATGGACACCAAGCAGCCAGTGAACTTTTGCACATCTAGTAGTCGGCGGGGGACCTCCATCCTCTCAATGGCCTTGATCTTGACAGGGTTGCACTCTATGCCGCGTTCGGAGACCAGGAAGCCAAGGAGCTGGCCGGCTGGTACTCCGAAGACGCACTTCTCAGGGTTGAGCTTGATCTGGAATCGGCGCAGGTTCTCGAAGGTTTCCTTGAGATCTTCCAACAGCGTTCCACGCTTTTCTGTCTTCACTACCACATTGTCTACGTAGATGTGGGCATTTCTGCCGAGTTGCTTGAGGAGGCACTTCTGCATGCAACGCTGAAAGGTGGCGCCGGCATTCCTCAAGCCGAACGTCATAGTCAGGTAGCACAAGGCTCCAAACGGCGTGATGAAGGCAGTCTTCAGTCTGTCTGCCGGGTTCAGCTTGATTTGGTGATATCCCGAATATGCATCTAAGAAGCTCAACAGCTCGCATCCGGCTATGGAGTCTATCACCTGATCAATTCTTGGCAAAGCAAATCGGTCTTTGGGGCAAGCTTTGTTGAGGCTTGTGTAGTCAATACACATCCGCCACTATTTGTTCTTCTTCAACACTAGGACCGGGTTTGCTAGCCATTCTGGAAAAAACACCTCCATGATGAAGCCGGCTGCTAGGAGTCGGGCTATCTCTTCCCCAACAACTCTTCTCTTCTCTTCTGACAGGCGGCGCAAGGGCTGCCTGACGGGTTTCACATCAGATCGGACATGTAACTTGTGCTCGGCGAATTCCGTCGGTACACCTAGCATGTCTTTAGGGGACCATGCGAAGATGTCTCGATTCTCATGGAGGAAATCGACGAGCTCGCCTTCCTATTTGCTGTCTAGGTTTGCACCTATGACAGCGTGCCTCTATGGGTGCTTCGGGTCCAAAGGTATCCTCTTTGTTTCTTTAGTCGGCTTGAACGAACCCTCAGCTTCCGACTCCCTGGGGTCGGGCGACATCTCTGGCTGCTTGCCAGCCATCGCCACAACCCGATCAAGAAGCCGCCTCTCAGCTGCGATCACCAGGGACTCGGCCAGCCGACTGCTCTCAGCCGTGCAGGCGGACGACTTCCTGTAGTCGCCGGCTATGGTCAGAATCCCCTTCGAACTCGGCATCTTCATCTTGAGGTAGGCGTAGTGCGGGACCGCCATGAACTTGGCCAAAGCAGGTCGGCCAAGCAATGCTTGGTATGGGCTTTCAAGGTCCACCACTTCAAACCAAACTGGCTCTCAGCGGAAATGATCTTTGTCTCCGAAGAGGATGTCTATCAGGATCTTGCCGATTGGTGAGCAAGAAAGGCCAGGTACAATGTCGTGGAACACAGTTCGGCTACTCTGAAGCTGTCTTTGCTTGATTCCTAATTTCTCCATGGTATCCTTGTATAGGATGTTGATGCTACTGCCTCCGTCTATCAACACTCGCGAGAAGCGAGTGGCCCGCCTATCCGTGGCCAAGGTGGCACTCAAAACCAGGGCGTAGGATCCCGGATTCGGCATCACCTCTGGGTGATCAGCTCTGCTCCAACTGATAGGCTTCTCGGACCAATGCATAAACTCTGGAGTATCTGATGCTACTGCAGCCGCCTGCTGCGTTGATCATCAGCCACACTGGTGAATACTACATAGGCTCCATGCTCTTCCGGGTACTCATCTTGTACGGCGCCGACTGGCCTGGCAGCCGGCCGCTGGGGCGGCGGTGGAGGCGGCGGCCCAGCGGGCGGAGGAGGAAGGAGGCCATCTCCCTTGGCGATTCTGGTGAGCCAGTGGCATTTCCGGGTGGTATGGTTTGATGGCTTCGTGCCGCTGTGGAACTTGGAGGGACCATCTAGAGTCTACTCGTAAGAGAAGGCCGGCAACCAGTTGGACTTGCCGCCTTTCTGTCGCTTCACCGAAGGCTGCCCCTCCGGCTGTTGGTCTTCAACTGTCGCAACCTGCCGGCTGCTGGAAGCCGGCTGCGGGGCCTTGCGCTTGTGATCATTCTGTTTCTGTCGCTGACTGGCGTCTCCAGCCGGAGTTCTGGGAGCTTGAGGGGCCACCTTGCCAGTCGCACTAACTTGAATCTCCGTCTTCATGGAGGAGTCGGCCATGGCATACTTGTCTGCTATGACCAGCAACTCGTCGAGGGTCTCCGGCTCGTCGTAGAGGAGCTTGTGCTTGAGGAGGGTGCCTTCTCTGCACCCGGTAGTGAAGTACTCGATAGCATGCACCTCGTGCACGCCCTCGCAGGAGTTCCAGAGCTCGCCCCAGCGTGTGAGGTAGTCACGAGTTGACTCGTCAGGACCTTGCACGCACAAGGACAGCTGACGCGGCTTGGGGGGTCGCTTGTACGTGCTTTTGAAGTTGCGGACGAAGGCCTCGGCGAAGTCGACCCAGCTGTTGATGCTGTGGGGCTTCAGACTGTTCAACCATGTCCGGGCCGTGCCCTAGAGCATGAGTGGAACATATTTCACGGCAACGCGCTTATTGCCGTTCGCTATGTTGACGGCTGTGGAGTAGTCAACTAGCCAGTCTTCCGGCTTCACGGAGCCGGTGTACTTGGGCATGTCTCGGGGGAGCGTGAACCCTTTGGGAAAGGGCTCATCACGGATGCGGAGTCCAAAACAGGGAGGACCCAACTCGTCTTCTTCTTCCAGCGCCAAGGATCGGTGGAGTCGGTCGATCCGGTGGCGGGCATCGTTCTATCCGACTCCCTCTCGGCGGCCAAGGCGGTCGCCGAGAGTCGGATGCTCAACAGGCGGTGGGGAGACTCGCATTTCTCTTTGTGATGGGGGAGGCAGATAGTCGCCCTGCCGTTCCACTGCTCTTGGGCGGTCGTCTTGGTCGCACTCGATGGTGATGCGAGTCCGACTGTGGCTGACAGACGGATCCTTGTCTTTTCTTCCGTGAACACCGCCAGTCGGCGTCCGAGACATCGCGCCTTGATCTCGGCAGGGAGGCAAGTCGTCGTTCGGTCGCTGCGGGGCCTCTGTGCGGCAGTCGGCTTCATTCTGCACGGCAGGCGCTTTGAGGAGCCGCTGGACCCGCTCGGTCATCAGGCGGCACTCTTCACCTTCAAAGTTGTCTAGCTCGTCCGCCGCCGCCTGGGCGGCACGGATGTTCTCCGCAAGTGTGCCATACACGGGGCGATTGGCCCCGAACAGGTTGGCGATGGCCACGCCGCGTTGCCGGACCGCACCTAGGCGGCTAGGACCAGTCGGGGCCGGCGAGCCGCCCACAGCGCGATCCATCTCACGCTGGTAGGCTTCTGACAAGCGCCTCATGCTTGCCAGCTTCTTCGCGCCTTCGACGATCTGTAGGCGGCGCATCTCCAGGGTTTCGGCGTCGGTGTCTTCCGGAATGGGTGCGGTCAGGTCTCGTAGAGCCGCGTCGAGTGGGTCATGAGCTCCCTCACCAGAGTGCTCGCCATGACTGATGACGAGCACCTCCGTGACGGTGCTTCCGCCGCTCTCCTCGCGAGGGAGCGGCTCGTCGTAGACCACCACGTTCGTGGGGAATGCGTCGAGTGACACGGCATCAGAGTCGACCAGCATCGGGTCGGTGGAGCCTACGGACTCCAAGTCCACGGCAGGCTCGCCGGTGACTTGGAGTTGGTCGAGGAGGCCCGCGAGGAGGCTCTCGGGGCCGCCCATGCCTGTGTCGGATGCAGGCTCGTCGAAGATGGAAAGCTCGCCAAGAAGATCGGCAAGGCAGCTCTCCACGCAGGCATCGTCGATGCCTTGCAGCGTGTCGGGGCAAGCGCCATCGGGCGTGCCGGGCTAGCTACGCTCGCTGGGGAGGAATAAGGTTCCCGTCCAGAGCAGGTCTCCAGACGACGGTGCACCTCGCCCACGGTGGGCGCCAAATGTCGGGGGTTGGGTGCGACATATGCCAAAGGATGGCTTATCATGGTGGGAGCGAGTAGAACGTCGCCGGTGCCAGGAAACGGAATGAGGCGAAGACATGCACGCCAGCAGATCTTACCCAGCTTCGGGGCTCTCCGAGGAGATAACACCCCTACTGCTGCTCTACGGGGTCTCCGCATGATCACTAAGGCAAAGTGAGTACAAGGTTGCTCCTCGAGCTGTATTCTGGAGGTAGGAGAAGGCAAGGCTAGCTCTCTCCTTCCTATTTGATCTGGTCTAGTGCTAATGGATCCCAACCCTTTGCATGGGTGCCCCGGGGGGTTTATATAGGCCTACCCCCCGAGGTACAATGGTAATCCGGCTGGGCGCGGGTCCCAGCCGTCTTCTCTTAGGCCGCCGTCTTCTCTACCGACTGGTGGGGCCCGCCAACTAGCGGGCCCCGCCGACAGGTCTGGTACTGTAGCCATGCCTCTAATGATGCAGGCTTGGTCATGGGGTCGTGGCAACAGTGCCGCCGCCTGACGGATGATCACTGTCGCCATTCCCCGTCTTGTCTGGTTAATGGCGTGTGGGGCCCGTGGGAGGGGCCGGCCGACTCCAGCGAGCCGACTCCCACGGGTCCGTCTTTGGGGCGTTCTCGCCGTCTTCTGCGCTCCCGCTGACGGGCGGGTCCTGCCGTCTCTGGGTCGTACAGATAGGAAGACGTGGGCACAGTGCACTGCCCATGGAGGCTGAGGTCAGGGCAGGCATGGCAACAGTGCCGCGCCACGATGGAGATCTCCAGAGATATGGTGCACTGTAGCCATGCCAGCTCCTCGTAAGCAGGGGGAGACGGCCACGCTGTGACCTTACCCCGCTCCGTCTATCGTGGCGAAGGCAGGAGATGGGTGGAGTCGTGGGCCGACTCTCTATGGCCGGCTTCTCCGGAAGTCGCCGGCCATGAGTCGGCTAATCTTGGAGTCACGCCTGGGACTCGGCTAATCTCGGAGTCACACCAGGGACTCGGCTAATCTTGGAGTCGCGCCTCGGACTCGGCTAATCTTGGAGTCGCGCCAGGGACTCGGCTTGAGGGGCGCAGCCTGCCCCGATGTCTTGAAAGGTTCTGGGGCTCGGGTTAGCCTACCCGTGGCCCATTACTCCGGCAGTCGGTGTCAAAACCGGCGGATCTCGGGTAGGGGGTCCCGAACTGTCCGTCTAGGCGGGTGGTAACAGGAGACATGGGACACAATGTTTTTACCTAGGTTCGGGCCCTCTCGATGGAGGTAAAACCCTACTCCTGCTTGATTGATATTGATGATATGGGTAGTACAAGAGTAGATCTACCACGAGATCAGAGAGGCTAAACCCTAGAAGCTAGCCTATGGTATGATTGTTGTTCGTCCTACGGACTAAAACCCACTGGTTTATATAGGCACCAAAGAGGGTTAGGGTTACACAGAGTCGGTTTCAATGGTAGCAGATCTACACATCCGTATTGCCAAGCTTGCCTTCCACGCCAAGGAAAGTCCCATCCGGACACGGGATGAAGTCTTCAATCTTGTATCTTCATAGTCTAGGAGTCCGGCCAAAGGTGATAGTTCGGCTATCCGGACACCCCCTAATCCAGGACTCCCTCCGTAGCCCCTGAACCAGGCTTCAATGACGACGAGTCTGGTGCGCATATTGCCTTCGGCATTGCAAGGCGGGTTCCTCCTCCGAATACTTCATAGAAGATTTTGAACACAAGGATAGTGTCCAGCTCTACAAAATAAGTTCCACTTACCACTGTAGAGAGAATAACATTTGGATGAATTTAATCTGCTGATGTATTCCGCAGCGCAACATCATGCCGCGGCCAAGCATTCATTCGAATCGTTTTATTGTCCCACCTCAGCGCGTTTAGCGAGGCGGTTTCCTTGGCACGTCTTGTCAAAGCAGAGATCGTGTCCCCTTATTACGGGATTCTCATCAATACGGGCGTGGGTAACCCAATCGTGCCCGTTGGCACGCCCCCTCTATCGAGGGCGAGTCCCGAACGGTCACGGGGTGTCAGGACCCCGACTCAATGTCACATTGATCTAGCCTGTAACACCTCATATCACTTTGCGGCCTCACGCACGGTATCCCCACGGGTGTCGCCTTACCTTTGCCCGGGACCGTTTGCGCCTTTTGGCTCACGTATATGATAGTGTCGCTAGCATCCATATGATAAGGAGCCCGGGCTGACATGACTAGTCGTAAACCCAAAGTGGCCCAGACTTATAGGGACAGGCATCCATGACCCAGCATCGAACGTGTCGGTCATCAGCAAGTGGGTCCGGGCTGTAGAACTGGGCTAGCAGGACTCCGGTAAACCGGGCTGTACCGGGCTAACAGGACTCCGGTACTCAATGCGTGACATTTCCCCGATGGGACAGACACAGGAACGAAGAAGGACACATGCCGGCCAGCCTAAGTGTTCCGGAGCAGTAGCAAGCTACCATGGCTCAGTGGAAACACTAGGAGACATTTCCCGGTAGTCACATCCCACACATACCAAGCATTTCAATCATACACACAATATGCTCGATATGTGCAAATACAACAAGGCATCACAACATGACTCTACGACACAAGTACTTTATTTAAAGGCTCAGAGAGCCATACATAACATACACACAAGTACGGGTCACACGACCCACATTCAAGTCGTACAAGCATACAAGTCGACAGCGGAAGTAACTTGTCTGGGTACAGACAACTAGTAAAATAAAAGAGGCTTGGGTAAGCCTAGCTATACTACATGGACCTTCACGTGCTCAGGACCACCACCTGGGCCTTAGTCTACTCATCGATGTCAACGTCTACGAAGAACCCGTCGGAAGGGGTTGTAGCATCTTCTGAAAATATAAATTAAAGCAACATGAGTACAAAGGTACTCAGCAAGACTTACATCAGATCCTACATACATGCTCATTATCAAGAAGGGTTGGTGGAGTTATTGCAGCAAGCCAGCTTTGACTCTTGGCTAAGCTATCCTACGAGACTCCAACTTGAAGAAGTTTTGCGCACACGAGTCCACTACTCACCACCTCAATACACCACCGAGGATCCACCTCCGTCTTCCTACAGAAGAGCCATCCTCGGCACTCACGCTTATCTTGAGGCTTTTAGTAGTTTCCAATTTACTTGTCTATGGACTGTATAGGCAACCAAGTAGTCCTTTACCGCGGACGCGGCTATTCGAATAGATTATGTTAACCCTGCAGGGGTGTACTTCTTCATACATGTTTCCACCACTTAGCGTCTGCACACGACATGTGCTTGGCAGACTTCAAGCGAAAGCCGACGTGGGTGTAGACCACGACCTACCTAGACACTCAAGTCTCTAGTCTAGGTTTATCGCCTCTTTGGGTTCCATCCATGAGGAGATCCGGCCGGGGTTTCGCTCACAGCCCCAAACGATGTGAACAGGGTTCCTGAGATGCCTAACGGGCAACCGGTACACCGTGCCACGTACCTACCGCATCACAGCCCACCCCTACGGTCAGCGCTGTCCACGGCCTCCAGTAAGCTATAAACACCAGAAACTACTTGCAACTCCTGGACAGAGGACTAGTGTGAATAGGAAGTCGAGCGGGGTCATATTTCAGGGCCCAATGTATGGTAGTAGTTGAATCTTAAATCACACATACAGATCTCAGTGCCTAAGGACGGCTTCAATGAAACAACCCACCATGTACTCCTACATGGCCTCTCATCGATACCTTTACCAAATCGTGTTCAACGCACCACTCTCATACTGACATGATCATTTCACTCTAGCCCATCACCCAGATGAACCAGACCTGACACGACTCTAAGCATAGCAGGCATAGCAAGGTAGGAACAACACACACATGGCTCAATCAACTCCTACACATGCTAGTGGGTTTCATCTAGTTATTGTGGCAATGACAGGTCATGCAGAGGAAATGGGTTCAACTACCGCAGCACACAGCAGTTTGAAATGCGTTGTCTTAATGCAGTAAAAGAGAGCAGGAGCAAGAACATGGGATTGTATCAATATGATCAAACGGTTGGTTGCTTACCTGATGGGTCGGTGCACTGGTATTGCTCTTCGTTGGGGTAATCACGGTACTCCTCGGGGGAAGAACCTGCCACAGAGAACACCAATACACAAACATCACCAAACAATATGCAACAATATGATGCATGCATGAGACATGGCAAATATGAGTGTGTTGGGCTAATGCAACTAAGACCAGATGGGTTTGAACCATTTTGAACCAAAGATTCAATTTCCAAACTCATATATGGTCATTTAAGATGCTTTAACTTGTTCTGCAATAAACAGTAGGTTAGCTTGTTTAAACATGCATGAAACCAGTACAGATGGATAGGTTGGATTTTTCTGATCATTTTTCATATATAACACTTTGCATTTGGAGCTATGGTTGAATTACTATGAATTTTTGAAGTTTAGAACATTTTCTGAAATTTATAAATCATTCTGGATTTAATTTAATTCCAGAAAAGGATTACTGCGTCAGCATGATGTCATGCTGACCTCAGCAAGTCAACAGACTAGTCCAGGTCAAACTGACCAGTGGGTCCAGGGTGTCAGTGCAATTAGTTTAGCTAAAAAAATTAATTAGAACTAAACTGGATTAGTTAACAGGGCTGGGCCCCACCTGTCATTGACTCAACAGAGTCAACCAGGGCCCACCCGTGGTCAAAGTCAAGTCGGCTGCACCGGCGTTTAGCTGCCGGCGAGCCCGACGCGGCGGCAGAAGTGATTTTGGCCGTTCCGGCCACCAAATGGGTCGCGGAAGGCATCTAAGTGGAGCTGGGGACAAACCGCAGCTCTTGGTGGAGTTAGTTGGGGTCGAGGTGGCCGGAATCGGCGCCGGCGATGACCTAGGTGGCCGCCGGAGTTCGGGTGGAGGCGAACTCGAGGCTAGGGTGTGCGGTGAGGTGCGGGGAGTGTATGGTTAGACCCTACGCGACGTGGTGAGTGCGATGGACACCGAGAGGTGGCCGGAGGATGGCCAGGAGCACGTCGGCGACGAGCTCCGCGGCGGTGCCTGCGGGTGATCTTCGTGCGGTTGCTACACAGCTCGGGGGCGAGAGAGGAAGCGAAGGGGAGGTAGCTAGGCTCACAGGGCACTCGTGGAGGCAACCGGCGGGGTCGGGGACGGACTGATGCGGCGACGGCATTGAAGGGGATCTCCGGCGATGGCGGACTCGGGCGAAGTCGGTGCGGTGGACTCGGGCCACACGAGCACGCGGGGCTCGGCTAGCTCGACGAAGAGGATGGCGGCGGAGCTCCTGGACACGGCGAGACGAAGCACGGATGGAGGGGAGCGCGGCTACGGCGATGGGGAGGCGGCGGTTGCGTCGGCCATGGCTGGGGAGCGCGAGGGGGAGGAGCTGGGGAGGAGAGGAGATGTCCGAGGGGTTCGGGGGAGAGAGGGGGAGCGATCCACGTCGCGGCTCGATGAGGGGAGCGGCGAGGCGGCGACTAGGTGCGTGGCACCCATGCTGTGCTCGCCGCCGAGGACCTGCCTGCCTGGTAAGGTTTTCTTCCTGTTTTTCTTTTTCTATTTTTTTGCAACTTTGTTGAATTTCTAAAAATACCTAGGCCATTCCAAAAATCACCAAACTGCACCTGGTCCTTAGTTGGAATATTTCCAACATGGAACAATTTGGTTTGGGATTATTTGAGCCTTTGAAATATTTTATATAATTTTAAATGCCCAAACTCAAATACTTATGATTTAATTCAAAGACCAGAAGATGACCTAGAAAATTGTGCACCACTTTTGACAGAGGCTCTGAACCAAAGCAAAGGTGATGAGCATTTTAGGTTCATTGAAAATATTTTTGGTAAACCCTAGTTGGATACAGAGGGGGCTGGGGGTTCTGTCATCGCCATTTCAAGTTTCTGTTGAAAGAATAAACATGATGCAACACTCTAATGCATGACTAGCTAGGGTGTGACAACTCACTCCTACTCAAAAGAATCTCGTCCTGAGATTTAGCGAGAATGCGAAAAGGGCCCATGTAACGAGGGGCCAATTTGCCTTTGATACCGAAACGATGGGTTCCCTTCAGAGGAGTAACCCGGAGGTAAGCCTTCTCGTCGACCTCAAAAGTCATAGCCTTATGTTTTCGGTCATATTGACTCTTTTGACGAGATTGGGCTGTTTTCAACTTTTCATGAACGATGCGAACTTGCTCTTCTGCTTCCTAGATCATATCTGGGCCAAAGAATTGCCTTTCCCCGGTTTCTGACCAGTTAAGGGGTGTTCGACACCGTCGTCCATAGAGAACTTCAAAAGGGGCTTTACCCAAGCTAGATTGATAGCTGTTGTTATAAGCGAATTCGGCAAATGGAAGGCATTTCTCCCAATCCATTCCGAATGAGATAATAGAAGCTCGAAGCATGTCTTCTAGAATCTGGTTGACGTGTTCTACTTGACCACTTGATTGAGGGTGAAAGGCGGTGCTAAAGGAAAGGCGGGTTCCCATAGCATTTTGGAAACTTTCCCAAAATCGAGAGGTGAAGAGACTTCCTCGATCTGAATTAATTTCCAGTGGAACACCATGGAGGGACACTATTCGGGAGATGTATAAGTCTACTAATTGGCTAGTGGTTATACTCTCACGAACCGGTAAGAAATGGGCCACTTTGGAAAGATGGTCGATAACGATGAAGATAGCATTATTCCCTCTCTTGGTCCTGGGAAAACCGGTAATGAAGTCCATACCAATTTTGTCCCATTTCCATTCAGGAATAGCTAGGGGTTGAAGGGTGCCAGCAGGCCATTGATGCTCTGCTTTTACACGATGACAGACGTCACAACTAGCAACAAACTGAGCAATGTCTCTCTTCATCCTAGTCCACCAGAACCTCTGGCGTAGATCCTGATACATCTTAGTGCTACCGGGATGAATGGTGAGAGGAGATTCATGAGCTTCCTTCAGGATCAACTGCCGTAGTTGTTGGTTCTTGGGAACCACGAGACGGTTCCCAAAGTATACAACACCATGATCATTTGTGGAGAAACATTTAGCATCTCCGCTAGCAATGTTCTCCTTGATCCGAGATATTCCTTTATCTCGTTTTTGGGCAGCGGTGATTTGATCCGTAAGAGTAGGTTTCGCCACCAAGGTGGAAAGGAATCCTTGAGGAATGATGTGGAGATTAAGCTTCCGAAATTCCTCATGGAGAAGTGGTTGACTTTGTTGCAACATCAGATTGTTGCAATAAGATTTACGACTTAGCGCATCAGCCATAACGTTGGCTTTTCCTGGGGTGTAAGTTATCCCTAAGTCGAAATCTATGATCAACTCGACCCAACGTCTTTGCCTGAGATTCAAATCCGGTTGGGTGAATATGTACTTCATACTTTGGTGATCAGTGAAGATTTCACAACGATTACCGAGGAGGTAATGTCGCCATGTTTTGAGTGCATGGACTACAGCTGCAAGCTCTAGATCATGAGTAGGGTAGTTTTCCTCATGTGGGTGTAATTGCCGTGAAGCGTAGGCAATCACATGACGATCTTGCATGAGTATGGAACCTAGTCCTTGTCGCGAGGCGTCGCAATAGATAACATAGTCCTTAGAAAAATCTGGTGGAACAAGTACGGGAGCAGACGTCAGGCGTCTTTTCAGTTCCTGAAAACTGTGCTCACATTGTGGAGTCCAATCGAACTTCTTATCTTTCTTGAGGAGTTCGGTTAGAGGTTTGGCAACTTTAGAGAAATTCTCGACAAAGCAACGACAATAGCTCGCTAGGCCAAGGAGACTCCGAACTTGCTTGACCGATTCAGGTGGAGTCCAATTAAGGACGGCTTGAACTCGCTCGGGGTTAACAGCAATACCTTTACCCGAAATTACATGTCCCAGATAGGTCACTTCTGGCAACCAAAATTCGCATTTAGATTATTTGGCATAAAGGCGATGCTCTCGAAGTTTCTTCAACACTAGCATTAGATGTTCGGCATGTTCTTCCTCGTTCTTGGAGTAGATGAGTATATCATCGAGGTAAACCACGACGAATTTATCCAAATACTCCATGAAGATTGAGTTCATTAACCGAGAAAAAGTGGTTGGAGCGTTGGTTAAACCGAAGGACATGACGGTGTACTCGTATTGGCCATATCGAGTAACAAAAGCCGTTTTAGGAATGTCCCCGTTCCTGATTTTGATTTGATGGTAGCCCAACCTCAAATCCATTTTGGAGAAGACTGAGGATCCAGCGAGCTGATCATACAGGTCGTTGATCCTGGGGAGCGGATACTTGTTCTTAATTGTGACCAAGTTGACAGGTTGATAATCTACAACCATCCGGTCCGTACCATCCTTCTTCCTGACAAAGAGGACGGGGCAAGCCCAAGGAGATGAACTAGGTCGGATGAAACCCTTTTTCAAGGACTCATCGAGTTGTTTCTTAAGTTCGGCTAGTTCAAAAGGTGCCATCTTATAGGGTCTTCTGGAAATTGGGACAGTTCCCGGAATTAGATCTATCACAAACTCGACATCTCTGTCAGGTGGAACACCTGGCAATTCTTCTGGAAAGACATCCGGGAAATCACGGACTACCGGGACGTCTTCAAGGTCTGGCAAAGGACTGGCGTTAAGATAATATAGTTGTCGCTTAGCTACTCGAGTCAAGACATTGGCTATCTTTCCCGAAGGGTGTGTGAGTTGAACAATCCTAGAGAAGCAATCGATCTTGGCATGATGGGCTGACATCCAATCCATACCCAAGATGATATTAATATCTGAAGATTTAAGAGCTATCAAGGATGCAAGAAAAACAAGCGTGTCGACTTGAATTTCATTCCCATGGCTTACGTTAGAGGTTTGCCATTTGGACCCCGGGGTTTGAATTACCATGGGGGTAGGCATCTCACAGAATGTGGTGTTCTGCAGTTGAGCATAACTCTCGGATATAAATGGATGAGATGCTCCAGTATCAAAAAGAACAGATGCCGGGTGGCAGTTAACAAGGAGCGTACCAAGAACGACGTTGGGATCCTCTTGAGCCTCTTCCGCAGAGACACAATTCACATGGCCACGTGCAGTGGTGGCCGGCTTGGCGTAGAACACTTTCCCTATCGGCTTGCCACGACCAATAGCTTTTACAGACTGGTTGGGGTTGGTTTGGGGACACTCGCGCATATAGTAGCCTGACTCCCCACACTTGAAGCACGTCATGGAACTGATGCGTGGAGGAGCATTGTTGGTTGGACCACCATAGGGCTTG
Organism: Triticum timopheevii; assembly: GCA_963921465.1. Lineage (NCBI taxonomy): Eukaryota > Viridiplantae > Streptophyta > Magnoliopsida > Poales > Poaceae > Triticum > Triticum timopheevii. The sequence continues at coordinate 381,509,689 of OY997262.1, read as the reverse complement.
GCTGGTGCATACTGCTGAGCTGGGCTAGGCGCCTGATAGGATGGCCTCGGTGTAAACCTGGGTGGCAGGGCAGTGTTAGGCACCCACACCCGGCGCTTCTGTGGTCCAGCACCGGATGAGGAAACCAAGTCACGGCCATGCTTGCGTGTTGCGTCGAAATCAGTCTGACCCGTCTCAGCACTGATGGCTTTATTCACAAGCTTCTGAAAAGAGGTGCACTCATGCAGAAGGAGGTCACGACGAAGCTCAGGGCTAAGTCCCTTACGGAACCTTGCCTGCTTCTTGGCATCGGTAGAAACTTCCTCAGTTGCATATCGTGCAAGATTACTGAATTCCCTGCTGTAAGCGTCAACAGAGAGTCGACCTTGAGTGAAACTGCAGAACTCCTCACGTTTACGGTCCATGAGACCCTCCGGAATGTGATGTTCACGGAAAGCCTCACTGAATTCAGCCCAAGTAGTGACGTGGCCCACTGGGCGCATAGCTTCATAATTCTCCCACCAGAGACTGGCGGGGCCTTCAAGATGATATGCAGCAAAGGTGACCCTATCAGCCTCAGCTATGAGTGCAGAACGCAGTTTGTGAGTAATACTGCGAAGCCAGTCGTCGGCGTCGAGAGGCTCGACGGAGTGGTGGAAGGTAGGTGGATGTAACTTGATGAAATCACTAAGTGACACCAAGTTATTCCTCTGATGGTGTGATGTGTTCTGTTCGATGCGCTCCAACAAACGGTTGGTCTCCCGCTTGTTTCTCTTGGCTTCCAGAATAACTTCGGCCAGAGAAGGTGGGTGAGGTAGGTTTGTTTCCCCAATTCTGCTGCCTTCGGCCTGCTCTGGGGGAGCAGGGTTGTTGCAGGTGTTGACCATCCTAGGAAAAAAAACAAGACAATGGTTTACTTCAGAATGACAAGATTCCGACATAGAATGTGAAATGTAATGGACAACTCAGAATGCAAGATGATCATCTGTATGACATGGTAGATACAGAAACTGCTTCTTTTATTCCATCGTCATACACACCATACAAGGTTTAGTACAAGACCAAACAAAGTACTACTATGGTGAAAGGAAGATTACATCTCATCGGAGGCATCCCAAGATCCTATACATTATTTTTCCTACAGCCCCGGAATTACCACACACTAAGTCATATTCCACAAGTCACGCAGGACGGTGGAGATACAACCATTACAATACTAGTGGAACTACTACTATCTCAGACATCTCCATAGTAGTTCTCATAGAAGTCTCCTCCATAGCCTGGAAGTTCAATGTGAGCATCCGGAAACAGGCAGTCCTGAGGAGCCTGTGGACCAAAAGGGCTAGGGTGAGGTCTTGGACCAACAAACGGTGGCCTGCGGGGACCACAAGGTGGGGTGATGCCTCCCACATCACGCTAATCCATCATGTCTGGCAGAGCAGATCTAACAGGATCCAGATCTCTCATATCCATATATCCAGCTTGCACAGCCGGTGCAAACCGAGTCAAGGTGGCCCAATGATCACCGTGGGTGTTGAGAAGCTCCATTCTCAAGGCCCGATTCAATCGGTCCTTATCCTCGAGCAACTCGGAAGTGGTGCGAGTTAGTGAGTCCTCCTGACTAGAGTCAGCATAGATAGCCCGGAGATACCCGTGCGCTCCAGGAAGTGAAGCTGGCATATACCGGAAGTCGGTGTTGCGAAGCAGGCCAGTCCTGACTCGCATGATGGTCATCATAGAATAGGCCGCATCTTGCACAGCCATCTCAATAGTAACACCGAGTCCATAGGAACAGTGGAGGGGCTCGGTAGAACCAGGATAAGAGGGAAATATCCTGACGGTGCAAAGATACTGGCTTTGGTTAAAATCTCGAAACTGCTCTTCGACCGTGTATTCGGGTTACCAACGGTAACCCGTCTCAATCATTACCCGGACTAACATAGCCGTATGACCAGTCACACCAATGCATCGGGTCAGGCGAACCACTTGATTTTGGTCACGAGTGGCCATCTGAAAGCACAACCATAATGCAAGGCATTAGAATTTCTAGCAGAATTTTGACAGCATAACGACTGTAAATGCTCAAGAAGAGTTTGAGACATTTATCAAAGAATTGCATAGACACTCAACAATATTATATCAAGGTTCTGGGTCCAACTTATCAGCATAACAGGGTAGTAGAACTGAACTAGGCTTGTAACCATCAAACCTATAAGGTACTACTGATTAGTAACACGTGAACCTGATAGAGAGAAGAGATCCTAGTCCTTAACCCCCGGTGGAAGAATGGACTGACTCAGATCAGAATGCCATGAGGTAAAGGAGTAAAAAGAGCCTTACGTACCAACCCACAATCAATTCCCCTACATATAGCTAAAGCATTTCTAGACTCAACATCGACCAGTTTGGCTTGGAGAACCTACAGGCAGTACGGCTCTGATGCCAACGCTGTCAGGACCCCGACTCAATGTCACATTGATCTAGCCTGTAACACCTCATATCACTTTGCGACCTCATGCATGGTATCCCCACGGGTGTCGCCTTACCTTTGCCCGGGACCGTTTGTGCCTTTTGGCTCACGTATATGATAGTGTCGCTAGCATCCATATGATAAGGAGCCCGGGCTGACATGACTGGTCGTAAACCCAAAGTGGCACAGACTTACAGGGACAGGCATCCATGACCCAGCATCGAACGTGTCGGTCATCAGCAAGTGGGTCCGGGCTGTAGCACTGGGCTAGTGGGACTCCGGTAAACCGGGCTGTAGCGGGCTAACAGGACTCCGGTACTCAATGCGTGACATTTCCCCGAAGGGACAGACACAGGAACGAAGAAGGACACATGCCGGCCAGCCTAAGTGTTCCGGAGCAGTAGCAAGCTACCATGGCTCAGTGGAAACACTAGGAGACATTTCCCAGTAAGAGAGGCTACTAAAGATAAACAACTAGATAGTCACATCCCATACATACCAAGCATTTCAATCATACACACAATATGCTCAATATGTGCAAATACAACAAGGCATCACAACATGACTCTACGACACAAGTACTTTATTTAAAGGCTCAGAGAGCCATACATAACATACACACAAGTACGGGTCACACGACCCACATTCATGTCATACAAGCATACAAGTCGACAGCGGAAGTAACTTGTCTGGGTACAGACAACTAGTAAAATAAAAGAGGCTTGGGTAAGCCTAGCTATACTACATGGACCTTCACGTGCTCAGGACCACCACCTGGGCCTTAGTCTACTCATCGATGTCAACGTCTACGAAGAACCCGTCGGAAGGGGTTGTAGCATCTTCTGAAAATATAAATTAAAGCAACATGAGTACAAAGGTACTCAGCAAGACTTACATCAGATCCTACATACATGCTCATTATCAAGAAGGGTTGGTGGAGTTATTGCAGCAAGCCAGCTTTGACTCTTGGCTAAGCTATCCTACGAGACTCCAACTTGAAATAGTTTTGCGCACACGAGTCCACTACTCACCACCTCAATACACCACCGAGGATCCACCTCCGTCTTCCTACGGAAGAGCCATCCTCGGCACTCATGCTTATCTTGAGGCTTTTAGTAGTTTCCAGTTTACTTGTCTATGAACTGTATAGGCAACCAAGTAGTCCTTTACCGCGGACGCGGCTATTCGAATAGATTATGTTAACCCTGCAGGGGTGTACTTCTTCATACATGTTTCCACCACTTAGCGTCTGCACACGACATGTGCTCGGCAGACTTCAAGCGAAAGCCGACGTGGGTGTAGACCACGACCTACCTAGACACTCAAGTCTCTAGTCCAAGTTTATCGCCTATTCGGGTTCCATCCATGAGGAGATCCGGCCAGGGTTTCGCTCACAGCCCCAAACAATGTGAACAGGGTTCCCGAGATGCCTAACGGGCAACCGGTACACCGTGCCACGTACCTACCGCATCACAGCCCACCCCTACGGTCAGCGCTGTCCACGGCCTCCAGTAAGCTATAAACACCAGAAACTACTTGCAACTCCTGGACAGAGGACTAGTGTGAATAGGAAGTCGAGCGGGGTCATATTTCAGGGCCCAATGTATGGTAGTAGCTGAATATTAAATCACACATACATATCTCAATGCTTAAGGACGGCTTCAATGAAACAACCCACCATGTACTCCTACATGGCCTCTCATCGATACCTTTACCAAATCGTGTTCAACACACCACTCTCATACTGACATGATCTTTTCACTCTAGCCCATCACCCAGATGAACCAGACCTGACACGACTCTAAGCATAGCAGGCGTAGCAAGGTAGGAACAACACACACACATGGCTCAATCAACTCCTACACATGCTAGTGGGTTTCATCTAGTTACTGTGGCAATGACAGGTCATGCAGAGGAAATGGGTTCAACTACCGCAGCACACAGCAGTTTGAAACGTGTTGTCTTAATGCAGTAAAAGAGAACAGGAGCAAGAACATGGGATTGTATCGATATGATCAAACGGTTGGTTGCTTGCCTGATGGGTCGGTGCACTGGTATTGCTCTTCGTTGGGGTAATCACGGTACTCCTCGGGGGCAGAACCTGCCGCAGAGAACACCGATACACAAACATCACCAAACAATATGCAACTATATGATGCATGCATGAGACATGGCAAATATGAGTGTGTTGGGCTAATGCAACTAAGACCAGATGGGTTTGAACCATTTTGAACCAAAGATTGAATTTCCAAACTCATATATGGTCATTTAAGATGCTTTAACTTGTTCTGCAATAAACAGTAGGTTAGCTTGTTTAAACATGCATGAAACCAGTACATATTGATAGGTTGGATTTTTCTGATCATTTTTCATATATAACACTTTGCATTTGGAGCTATGGTTGAATTACTATGAATTTTTGAAGTTTAGAACATTTTCTGAAATTTATAACTCATTCTGGATTTATTTTAATTCCAGAAAAGGATTACTGCGTCAGCATGATGTCATGATGACCTCAGCAAGTCAACAGACAGGTCCAGGTTAAACTGACCAGTGGGTCCAGGGTGTTAGTGCAATTAGTTTAGCTAAAAAAATTAATTAGAACTAAACCGGATTAGTTAACAGGGCTGGGCCCCACCTGTCATTGACTCAACAGAGTCAACCAGGGCCCACCCGTGGTCAAAGTCAAGTCGGCTGCACCAGCATTTAGCCGCCGGCGAGCCCGACGCGGCGGCGGAAGTGATTTTGGCCGTTCCGGCCACCAAATGGGTCGCGGAAGGCATCTAAGTGGAGCTGGGGACAAACCACAGCTCTTGGTGGAGTTAGTTGGGGTCGGGGTGGCCGGAATCGGCACCGGCGACGACCTAGGCGGCCGCCGGAGTTCGGGTGGAGGCGAACTCGAGGCTAGGGTGTGCGGTGAGGTGCGAGGAGTGTATGGTTAGACCCTACGCGACGCGGTGAGTGCGATGGACACCGAGAGGTGGCCGGAGGATGGCCGGGAGCACGTCGGCGACGAGCTCCGCGGCGGTGCGTGCGGGTGATCTTTGTGCGGTTGCTACACAGCTCGGGGGCGAGAGAGGAAGGGAAGGGGAGGTAGCTAGGCTCACAGGGCACTCGTGGAGGCAACCGGCGGGGTCGGGGACGGACTGATGCGGTGACGGCGTTGAAGGGGATCTCCGGCGACGGCGGACTCGGGCGAAGTCGGTGCGGTGGACTCGGGCCACATGAGCACGCGGGGCTCGGCTAGCTCGACGAAGAGGATGGCGGCGGAGCTCCTGGACACGGCGAGACGGAGCACGGACGGCGGAGAGAGCGGCTACAGCGATGGGGCGGCGGCGGTGGCGTCGGCCATGGCTGGGGAGCGCGAGGGGGAGGAGCCGGGGAGGAGAGGAGATGTCCGAGGGGTTCGGGTGAGAGAGGGGGAGCGATCCATGTCGCGGCTCAATGAGGGGAGTGGCGAGGCGGCGACCAGGTGCGTGGCACCCATGCGGTGCTCGCCGCTGAGCACCTGCCTGCCTGCCTGGCCGAGCCAAGCAGCTCGCTGGCGCGGCAGCTGGGCTGGGCCGGCAGGTGGGCCGGTTAGTAGGCGCCAGGTAAGGTTTTCTTCCTGTTTTTCTTTTTCTATTTTTTTGCAACTTTGTTGAATTTCTAAAAATACCTAGGCCATTCCAAAAATCACCAAACTGCACCTGGTCCTTAGTTGGAATATTTCCAACATGGAACAATTTGGTTTGGGATTATTTGAGCCTTTGAAATATTTTATATAATTTTAGATGCCCAAACTCAAATACTTATGATTTAATTCAAAGGCCTTAAGATGACCTAGAAAATTGTGCACCACTTTTGACAGAGGCTCCGAACCAAAGCAAAGGTGATGAGCATTTTAGAAGGGCATTTCAGGTTCATTGAAAATATTTTTGGTAAACCCTAGTTGGATTCAGAGGGGGCTGGGGGTTCTGTCATCCCCATTTCAAGTTTCTGTTGAAAGAATAAACATGATGCAACACTCTAATGCATGACTAGCTAGGGTGTGACAATACCAAAGCTGTCAGGACCCCGACTCAATGCCACATCGATCTAGCATGTAACACCTCATATCACTTTGCGGCCTCACGCACGGTATCCCCACGGGTGTCGCCTTACCTTTCCCCGGGACCGTTTGCGCCTTTTGGCACACGTATATGACAGTGTTGCTAGCATCCATATGATAAGGAGCCCGGGCTGACATGGCTAGTTGTAAACCCAAAGTGGCACAAACTTACAGGGACAGGCATCCATGACCCAGCATCGAACGTGTCGGTCATCAGCGAGTGAATCCAGGCTGTAGCACTGGGCTAGCAGGACTCCGGTGTTCATCGCGTGAGATTTCCCTGAAGGGACAGACACAGGAACGAAGAAGGACACATGCCGGCCAGCCTAAGTGTTCCGGAGCAGTAGCAAGCTACCAGGACTCAGTGGAAGCACTAGGAGACATATCCCGGTAAGAGAGACTACTAAGGATAAACAACTAGATAGTCAGATCCCACACATAGCAATACACATTACACGTACGCATAACATGCAAGTATGTGCTGTACAACATGGCATCACAGCATAACTCAACAACTCATATAGATAAAGACTCAAAGAGCCATCATAGCATTTATTACAAACAGGGGTCACATGACCCAACATTCAGAGCAATCAAGCAACAAGCGGAAGCATTAGATGTCTGAGTAGAGACATCTACAAACGAAAAAGGCTGAAAAGCCTGACTATCAACAACATCCGATCAAGATCGTAGCTGAGGTACAAGCTACTTGTCAAAGTCCACGAGAACACTAGTAAGACCGAAGTCTCCACTGCAAAACATAAATAAAGAAAAATGAGTACAAAGGTACTCAGCAAGACTTACATCAGATCCTATCATACATGCATTTGTATCAACAAAGTAATGTGGGGTTCAGTTGCAGCAAGCCAGCTTTGACTCTGTGGCTATCCTGTTCTACGACTACCAGAACTTCTTTGACGTGATATGGCGCACACGAGTCCACTAATCACCACACAATACACTACTATGGATTCATTCCCGTCTCCCTACGAGAAGGCCATCCATAGCACTCACACTTGTCTTGAGCATTTTAGAGTATCCACTTCAAGTTGTCTATGTAGCATGTAAGCATCCAAGAAGTCCATAACCGCGGACCCGGCTATTCGAATAGATCATGTTAACCCTGGAAGGGTGTACTTCTTCACACACGCTCTCGCCACTTACCGCCATGTACACGTCATGTATCTCGGCAACCTTCAAGCGGAAGCCTGGCGAGGGTGTCGGCCACGACCTGACTAACCACACAAGTCTCTAGCCCAGGCTTATCGCCTATTCGGGTTCCATCCGCAAGGAGATCCGGCCGGGGTGTCGCTCACGGCCCCAAACGATGTGTGCAGGGTTCCCGAGCCCACCATCTGGGTGCCACTCGGTACACCAGGCCACGTGTGCCTAGTCTGTCCCAAGCCCACCCTGCCGGGTGCCACTTGGTAGAAAAATAGCACTACCTACAAACACCAGAAACTAGTTGCGACTCCTAGACAGAGATCAAGTTGGTTAATAAGTCGAGAGGGGTCGAGTTACCGGAACCCAATGTGTGGTAGTATCGAGTCATTGGATAACATACATCGAACTCAGTGCTTAAGGACGGTTCCAGTGAGACAACCCACCATGTACTCCTACATGGCCACTCACCGCTACCTTTACCAAATCGTGTTCACACACTTCACTCTCAGCATCAGAACATATGATAACACTCCAATTCATTCCCAATGAATCAGACCTGACACAACTCTAAGCGATAGCAGGCATAGCATGGTAGGAACACAACATGGCTCAAACAACTCCTACACATGCTAGTGGGTTTCAACTATTTACTGTGGCAATGACAGGTCATGCAGAGGAATGGGTTCAACTACCGCAGCACAAAGTAGCAGATGAATCGTTGTTGTCCTAATGCAATAACCGAGAGCAGGAGCGAGAGAGTAGGATTTTGTCGGAATGAACAAGGGGGTTTGCTAGCCTGGTAGATCAACAAGGGAGGCACTGCTTCATAGACAGGTACTCTGGAACACTCTCCGGAGCAGAACCTATCGAGAAGAAACGGTGTTGACAATCAATACACAACATATGCAACAATATGATGCATGATCATGGCATGTAGATGTGATGTTGTTGTGCTAATGCATCTAGCATTCTATTTGGAAGAGATCCATTTGAACCAAGGGTTCAAATGCAACTCTAAAATAAGTCTCTTAAAATGCCATAATGTGTTTTCTCATATACAGCATGTATAAGTTGGTTTGTCATGCATGAAACTAGTACAGGTGGAAAGATTGCATTTTTCTGATAATTTTTCATATATAAATTATTTCAATCTGAGCTACGGTTGAATTTCTATGATTTTTTAAAGTTTCAATCATTTTCTGGAATTTCCTGATTAATTTAATTCCAGAAAATATATTATTGCGCCAGCATGACGTCAGCACGATGTCAGCAGGTCAACCGGGGCTGACCAGGGTCAAACCTGACGTGTGGGGTCCATACGTTAGTGTCACAGTTAGTTAACAGGGGGGTTATTTCTAATTTAACTTAGATTAGTGGCGCTGGGGCCCACTGTCAGTGTCAGTGGTTAGTTAGGAGGTGATTAGCACTAAGCTAATCACCTGGCCGACGGGGCCCACCGTCAGGCCGGCGAGGTCGTCGGCGGCGACCTCTGGACATGGCGGCGTCCATGTTACAGGCCACGGGGGCGGCGACTAAGGGCACCGGGGCGTAGCCCGGGCTCTCGCGCAGCCAGCGGAGCAGGTAGGGGGAGCTGGGGTGGCCGGAGCTCGCTGGAGCGGAGCTCGCGGCAGCGGCCGGAGCTCGGGCTCGAGCGGGCACGCGGCTACGGCGTACGGGGAGGCAAGAGAGGAGGGGGAACCGACGCGGAAGAGCTCAGAGGGGACCGGAAGAGACGACGGCGAGCTCGGGGAAGGCGCTGACGGCGGCGAGCGGCGATGGAGATCTGCGGCGGCCGGAGGCGAAGACGATGGCGATGGCGGTGCTCCATGGCATCCGGTGTCGTGTGTCTCGTTGAGAAGGCATAGCCCACAGCGGCGGAGCGCGTGGACACGACGGAGGGACGAGGGGGAGGCGGTGGCCGCGGCAACGGCGAGCGGTGGCGTCGGTTGCCCTCGGGTGCGTGCGAGAGAGGGTGACAAAGGAGAGGAGGAGCACGGGGGAGAGTGAGAGGGGGTCGGGGTGTCTGCGTGGCGTCGTCCGGGGCATCCAGACGAGGAGGGGAGAGGGCAGGCAGGCATGGAGGCTGGTGGCGTGGCACGGCGGTGCGCGCGCGCGTCGGGCACGCGCCCGTCCTCCTGTCGAGGAGGAAGAAGACAGAGGAGGGGGGCCAGGTGGGCTGGGCCAGCTGCTAGGCTGCACGGTGCCGGGCCAGCACAGGAGCTGGGCCGCAGGTAGGTCCAGGTAAGGTTATTCCCATTTATTTCGTATTTTTTTCTTTTTCTATTTTTCTGACATTTGTTTGGTTTAATAAAAATACTAAACCATTTTATTTTCTTATGCCAATTTTTATAGAAGCTAGTTATATTATTCCAGAGCTCCTTAATAAATGGCATAGTTTTTGGACAATATTTTATATATATAACAATATATATCCAAAGAAAATAATTACTGTATTAATTCCAAATGGCCAAAAATAAATATCCATGAGCTCCTAAAAATATTGGTTTGATTTTTATCTCTGCCCAATATTTTCAGAGAGCAGCATGAGCATTTTCTTGGACCTTTTTGGAGCAATTTTTATTTGGGTCATTTCAAAAATGATTCTGAGGGTTTCACCAATCCTCATTTCAAGTTCAAATGGAATTTAAACATGATGCACGAAGGACTAGCTAGTCTAGGTCATATCAGAACTAGGGATGTGACCCCGTTGACCCCCTGACGTCATGATGATGTCAGGCTGACGCAGTAATTCCTTTCTGGAATTTAAATAAATCTTAAATGATTTATTATTTTCAGAAAATGCCCACAACTTCTAAAAATCATATAAAATCAACCGTAGCTCAGAATGAAAAGATTTATATATGAAAAATGGTCAGAAAAATCCAATCTATCCATCTGTACCATTTTCATGCATGTTTGAACAACTTCAATCTGTTGTATACAACAATTTGAATAAATGGCATTTAAATATCCACATATGGAGTTTGAATTTGAATCTTGGATTCAAACCAACTTCATTTAATCTGGTCTTAGCTGCATTAGCCCAACACAGTCATTTTACCATGTAATAGCATGCATCATATTGTGCATTGCATTGATCATGTTTCTTTTCTGTTTGTCGGTGTTGTTCCCCCTCGATAGACGTTGTACCGACGATGTGATCGATGACACCGATGAAGAACTATACTATCTTCAGGAGTGCCAGGCAAGCAAAACCCCCTTGTTCATTCTGATACAATCCTACTCTCTCGCTCCTGCTCTCTTTTATTGCATTAGGACAACAACGAATCATCTGTTACTTGTTGCGGTAGCTGAACCCCTTTATCCTTTGCATGACCTGTCATTCCACAGTAAATAGATGAAACCCACTAGCATGAGTAGGAGTTGTTTGAGCCCTGTTGTGCCTACTCATTCATGCTTGTTTGTCATGCCTGCTACTGCTTAGAGTTGAGTCAGGTCTGATTCATCGGGGATGAATCAGAGGTGTGTGAACATGTCCTACTGTGTGTGAGCTAAGCGTGTGAACACGATTTGGTAAAGGCAGCGGTGAGAGGCCATGTAGGAGTACATGGTGGGTTGTCTCATTGCAGCCGTCCTCAGGAACTGAGTTCTGTGTTTGTGATCCATGATTCAGCTACTACCACGCATTGGGCCCGAAACCAATGGACCCTCTCGGCTTCTTGATCACCCTTGTCCTCTCTCCAGGAGTTGCAAGTAGTTTCTGGTGTTTGTAGTATGCTGGAGGCCGTGGACAGCGCTGACCGGAGGGGTGGGCTATGATGCGGTAGGCACATGGTCGGGTATACCGGGCGCAAGTTTGGTGTCTCGGAACCCTGTTCACATCGTTTGGGGCTGTGAGCGACACCCCGGCCGGATCTCCTCATGGATGGAACCCGAATAGGCAATAAACCTGGATTAGAGACTTGAGTGTTTAGGTAGGCCGTGGCCGACACCCACGTTGGACTTCTGCTTGAAGGTTGCCGAGTACATGTCGTGTAAACGGCGGTAAGTGGTGAGAGCGTGTGTGAAGAAGTACACCCCTATAGGGTTAACATCATCTATTCGAATAGCCGTTTCCGCGAAAAAGGACTTCTGGGTTGCCTGTACAGTTCATAGACAAGTGAAAGTGGATACTCTAAAATACGCAAGATAAGCGTGAGTGCTATGGATGGCGTTCTCGTAGGGAGACGGGAGCGGATCCATAGTGGTTTATTGATATGGTGAATATGTGGACTCGTGTGCGCCACCTCAAAAGAGTTACTTGCAGTCGTAGTTCAGGATAGCCACCGAGTCAAAGCTGGCTTGCTGCAGTTAAACCCCACCATCCCCTTGTTGATAATTATGCATATGTAGTTAGTTCTGATGTAAGTCTTGCTGGGTACATTTGTACTCACGTTTGCCTATTTTATGTTTTTGCAAAGAGACTTCAGTCTCACTAGTAGTTCCGCGTGGACTTCGACGTTTAGCTTGTTACCTCAGCTACGATCTTGTGCCCTCGGCAGGATCTGGTAGATAGTCAGGCTTCTCAGCCTTTTTCATTTGTAGATGTCTGTACTCAGACATGTTAGCTTCCGCTTGTGCCTTGATTTGTATGCTCTGAATGTTGGGTCATGAGACCCCTGTTTGTAATATCTCGCTCCTCGGAGCCTATTGAATAAATATTTGAGTCGTAGAGTCATGTTGTGATGCCATGTTGTATTTGCACATATCGAGCATATTGTGTGTATGTTATTGAAATGCTTGGTATGTGTGGGATCTGACAACCTAGTTGTTTATCCTTGGTAGCCTTTCTTACCGGGAAATGTCTTCTAGTGTTTCCACTGAGCCATGGTAGCTTGCTACTGCTCCGGAACACTTAGGCTGGCCGGCATGTGTCCTTCTTCGTCCTTGTGTCTGCCCCCACGGGGAAATGTCACGCGATGAATACCGGAGTCCTATTAGCCCGCTACAACCTGGTTCACCGGAGTCCTGCTAGCCCAGTGCTACAGCCTGGATTCACTCGCTGATGACCGACATGTTCGATGCTGTGTCATGGATGCCTATCCCTGTAAGTTTGTGCCACTTTGGGTTTACGACTAGCCATGGAAGGCTCTTGGTATTCAACCTCTTTATAAAGAGACCAAGGCCCCGCTCCTTTCTTTCAATCTCAATCGAATCTGCCCCTCGCCTCGAGTTCCAACACCCAAAGCTCCAGATTCAGGCGCTTCGGACCTTCGATGATGTCCGGCTCCAACCTGCAAGGCCGGTGGATGCCTTCCTCTATTACGGAGGAAGACGTGCTAAAGTTAAGAGATGCCAGGGATCTAACTGGCAAAATTTCGCATAGGCTACCTGCCCAAGGGCAGGTTATTCCCACTCCCAATCCTGGCGAAAGTGTAGTGTTCGTGTCTCACTTTCTTCGGGGGCTAGGCTTCCCGACGGACCCCTTCGTGAGGGGGATCATGTTTTATTATGGGTTGGAATTTCATGACTTGGATCCGTAGTCCATCCTCCACATCTCATCGTTCATTGTCGTATGTGAAGCCTTCCTCCGCGTTACCCCTCACTTCGGATTGTGGCTCAAGACCTTCAAGGTGGAGCCCAAGATGATCAAGGGGCAGCAGTCAGAGTGTGGAGGGGCTGTTATAAGTAAGAATGCTGATGCCCCATGGCCCGAGGGCTTTTTCCAAGAGGAGCTCGGCCTATGGCAACAAGAGTGCTTTTATATCACAGTTCCCAGGGGCACCAAATGGGTGGCGCCACCTGCCTTTCGCTCGGGTCCTCCACCACGGCTGGCGTCATGGGTTAATAAAGGACTTGACAGGGGGCCGTCCAAGGAAGTGCCCTATTTGCAGGGCCGCATTCGAGACCTCCTAGAGAGGGAGATCACTCTGGTCGTAGTAGTGCAGGTCATGCTGATTCATCGCATCCTGCCCTGCAAATGTCGCCCCCTCCTCCTGTGGGAATTTAACCCGGAGGGACCACTAGCTCTCCAACATTTTATGGGCGTGACGCCCGTGGAGATGTACAAGCTTCTCTTCGGATCACAAGCGATGTGTCCGGACTTGACCAAGGACACAGGTCTGAGCTGCAATCGCCCGGATACTCAAGTAAGTAGCCCTGTATTCGAACACACTATCCCATATTTATTATGATTTTTGCCATTTAAAAGAGTTGTTCCTTGAACAGGAGTGGATAGCGAAGGCAAAGTTAATCAGGTGTCCGCCCCCCCCCCCTGAGACCATGCCGGATCCCGTGTTAACCAGGATGCTGGAGGTTGCGCCTTCGGAAGAGGGCGAAGGGGGGAACAGGGAAGCTACCGCCTCCGCAAAGGAGGCTGTCAGGAGAGGGGGGATTGAGAATCCCTCCCTCCAAGGGAAGAAGAGGACCGCCTCTGAAGACCCGGAGACCATGGTCTCAAAGCGGGGGAAGAAATCTTCGCTAGAGGGTCCTGCACTGAGAGATGCCTCGGTCACATTATGCCCCCAAGGGGATCAGCCCTCTACCGAGCCGTAAGTAAAAAAAGGGGAGTTTATTTTAAAATAAAGGGTATCCCTGCCCAATTTCTGATGAAGATGATCGAAATTTACCTTGTAGTTCGGATCTCAGCCCTTCTCAGCAGAGCTCATCTTCGGGGGATCTTCGTCCGGAGATGATAGAGAGCGAAACGCCTCCCCCTGTCGTACCGTCTAGCGAGGCGGGCGACCCTGAGGTGTCGTCGCGGAGGGCTTCTCCGAGTCCGGCGGGGCCAGAAGGCAGTCGCATGTCCCCTCAAATCCCTCCGCGTCCGGCCTTCGAAAAAGGCCATCGGACGAGTCCGGCACCACCTGGTGTACGGTCGGAGGAGCTGAAGGATCTGCTCGGGCGAGCGTCTATCTCAGAAGATCACCGTGCATTAATGGGTGCGGTGATTGAAAGGATCTCATCCGCTGAGAGTCCTCAGAAGTTTACTGACAGGCTTTGAGGTATGCAAAATGATGTACCCTGTGACAGTTCCGCATATAACATGCGCCCTGTGTACATAGTAGCCCCTGAGGCTCGGTGTGTTGTCAAAAAGGACAGCGCGCCTAGGATCATAATCCTAGGTATAATGTGTCTCCCTTCCTATGTAGGTGGGAAGGGTCCGGTGGCTAGCCGGACTGAGGAATTTGCCGAACTAGAGCGGCAACTTGACGTGGCGGATGCTGACATCGCGCTTGTCAATAAGCGACTTGACGAGTCGCAAGGTATGCAATTTCTCTGCGGACACCTGGTAGGGGAGCTTGATGCCCGTGCCTTACAACATGTATGCTTGATGCAGATGGTGCCACTGCCATGGAGAACCTATGGGCGGAGATCGCCCGGGCCAAGGAACATGCCAGAAAGAGTGATGCGGGTGCCTTAAAGGCGGCCGAAGAGCTAAAAGCCGAACAGGCTGCTCACTGCCGAAGCAAGAAGGAAGTGGCTGAGATGGCCGTGAAGTTGAAGAATGCTGCCGACCGCTGTAAGCTTCCTAAAAAAGAAGATCGAGCGGCGCAAGAGGACCTAAAGAAGGACACTACCGAGGCCAAGGATGCTCGCTCTGTGATGAGAGCTATGGAGGAGGAGCTGCGTCAGGCCAGAGATATCGCGGCTGGAAAGCCCTTTCTTCTGCGGATGAAATTCGTGGATCCTAAATGTGCTCAGTTGGACCGGCTGTGGAGTTCGGAGGATGCTTATCTGGACTTGGCGGCAAGTGCCGCGGACGCGGCCAAACACTTCCGAGATCAAGAGGATCACGAAATGGAAAAGGTTTTTTGGTCGCAGTTCCATAATCCAGAGCACCCACTTCCATTAACCGATTGCTTGGCCGAATGGGCGGAGCTGAATAGGTTATCCGGACTTGCCATGAAGGATGTCGTGAGTGTTTTGTGGCTGAGAAGGCCTGAGCTGAAGAGTTATTTTGGCTTGGTGCAGCAGCTCCTTGTTGCGGTGCCGCATATCAACGCGATGAGGAGGTCGGCATGCATAGAGGGTGCGCGGATGGCTCTTGCCCGTGTCAAGACATACTGGGCGGAGATGAAGGCCACCGATATTGCGTCCCAAGATTCGGACGGAAGCCGAGTACCTGTCGAGCACTATTTTCAGGAAGTTCTACAGGGCGCTCATTTAATAGAGACATAGTGCTCGAAGGATATTATGTTCGAATAACATTTATTATTGTGAAAAAATATAAGAGTTTTTTATACTTGTGCCTTTTAAGAATTAAAATACCTCCTGTGCGGCCGCTAGTGTATATGTATATATAACCTGAAAGATGGCAGTCTTCGGCTTCAGCCCCCATGCCTATAATGCGGGGGTGTTTGCGAAAAGGTGCATTTTCACACTTGATCCAACGTCTTGGTCCTATAAAGGAGGTGGTAGCGCAGCAAACTAGGCAACCAGACTTTAATGCTTTATCACTTTCACTTAGCCATAGGAGTTTGACAGTGGGGCTACGACATAGCCCCTAGGGGCACCGCGCTCACCCGAATTTGGGGCGCTTATGTGCCTGACCGGGAAACGGTCCTTCGTCAAAGCGGAGGAATCCTATAGATTCCGGCGGGTCATCGAGTGGTTGACCAGTCTCACGCTATATCATGACAGTCAGTTTTCGGCTTTCTCTACTGAGGTGCTCGCCCGGCCGAACCGGGGCACAATCGCAGTAGTTCTCCTGGTGCCGCCTTAGCCGATAGAGTGGAACGTAAGGCAGCAAAACACAGGAGCCGGGCAAACCCAACATTTGACCAAAGACATGATTTGGAGCTGATGCAAATAAGGCCTAACTCGAGACGCCGAAAACTCCCTAAGGTATTCAGTCTTTATGAAAATGGGCCAAACAATGCCCGTGGTAATAAGCCCCTGGTGTCCAGGTACGCGCAAAATTCTGACATGGCCCATGCCAAAACGGCAGCCTCCTCCTTGGTTATAACAAGCAACCAGGGGATGTGTATCAACAAGAGACAGTAAAAAAGGTTTATGCAGGGTCTTAGTCTGAAAAGAATCCTTGTCATGGGTCCCTACTGGACGTCTGCGCCTGTGTCTCCGTTGTGCCGTATCCTGGACGGGTGTAGCACGGTGTTCATCTGGAAAAGAGAGGAACTTTGTTGAAAAAGATCATGCGAAAATGTACGTTAAAAAAACAAAGTACAATTCAAAGAATGAATAAAATTGAGCTTTATTGTCTCTTGTTGTACATGCACGGAGCCCCTTGTATGTTTACGCCGGACTCGTCTAACCGTGTCCGGGGTCCGAACAACCTACTTAGGTGCTTTGCTTAGTGAAGCTATTTTTAGTGTGTGGCTGTAAAGGCAGTCACACAATCTTTCGCGCTCGAGGAACACTCGATATTTCCCTTCAAGGAGATGACGCCTCGTGGACCGGGCATTTTAAGTGTAAGGGATGCATAATGCGGTATTGCGTTAAAGCGGGCGAAAGCTTCGCGTCCCAGTAGTGCTTGATAGCTACTTGTAAATGGGGCGAGGTGGGAGGTTAACTTTTCACGGCGGAAGTTTTCGGGTGAGCCAAACACAACTTCTAGCAGTAGAGAGCCCGTACAATGGGCATATGGGCCTGGCATTACCCCTTGAAAGGAAGTGTTGCTATGGCGAATTTTGGTTGGGTCTATCCCCATTTTGCGGATTGTGTCCTGGTATAGCAGGTTTAGATCACTGCCGCTGTCCATGAGGACTTGTGTGAATTGGAGTCCGTCAATTATCAGATCTAATATCAAGGCAGTCCATCCTGCATTCCGGATACTTCTAGAGTAATCCTGATGGTCGAAGGTGATTGGTTTTAACAACCAGTTGCGGGACTCCTCTGGGATAGGCCGTGTGGCGCGTACCTCTATGGATAATGCTCTATTTTTCCCTTTTGTCATGTGAAGTGAGTTTACTGCTTTGACTTCTTGTGGGAAATTCTTTTGTATTACGATGCTCTGCTTGTGGGGTTCGTCATCGTGCTCGCTTGGTGTGTCAAGCCCCTTGTGTTTGGCGTTGAGTTTGCCGCACTGCTTGAAGACCCAACAATCTCTGTGGGTATGGTTTGCAGGCTTCCCGGGAGTACTGTGGATTTGGCATATCTTGTCCAAGATTTTGTTTAAGTTAGATAGCTCGTCCCTGTTATCCTTAAGGGGCAGTTTTTTATGATTCTGCCGAGAGCTTTTGAATCCGGCGTTGACTGCCGTGCTCTTCGGGCTGTTTCCCTTGGTCCGGCGTTGGTCCTTGCTGCGTCGCGGTTTCCCGTTTCCATCCCTAACTTCGGATGTACTTGGGTCGCTGGTACTGCATCTTGCGAGCCAGCTATCCTCTCCTGCACAAAAGCGGGTCATGAGGCATGTTAATGCGGCCATTGTTCTTGGCTTTTCTTGGCCGAGGTGTCTGGCGAGCCATTCATCTCGGACATTGTGTTTGAAAGCTGCTAAGGCTTCGGCATCCGGACAGTCGACTATTTGGTTCTTTTTAGTAAGGAATTTGTTCCAGAATTTTCAGGCTGACTCTCCGGGTTGTTGAGTTATGTGACTTAAATCGTCTGTGTCCGGAGGTCGAACATAGGTCCTTTGAAAATTTTCCCGAAAAGCATCCTCGAGCTCTTCCCAAATTCCAATGGTGTTTTCGGGGAGGCTTTTGAGCGAATGCCGGGCTGGCCGTTTGAGCTTGAGGGGTAAGTATTTTATGGCGTGGAGGTCATCTCCTCTAGCCATGTGTATGTGGAGGATGTAATCCTCAATCCAGACTCCGGGGTCTGTTGTTCCATCGTATGCCTCTATGTTTACGGGTTTGAATCCCACTAGGAATTCATAATCCAGAACGTCATCGGTGAAACATAGGGGGTGTGCGGCACCTCTATATTTAGGTGTACCATAGCATTCAGATACTTGATGTGTTGCATTGCTTACTAGAGCTTTCTTTCTTGGCCCGTGGATAGATCTAAATAGGCCATCTCTTTGATGCGAATCTGTATGCGGATCGCGTGCCGGCTTATGTGCGGCGCTGTTTGCCGTTCTATGTTTGCCATGGGGTCGTCTATCCAACAGGGTGGTCTCCCTGCTTTTTGATTGCGGGGGCTCTACGGCCTCCTCATCAAATTCGGGCAGTACTTTTCGCTTCGGGTAGCTCTTTGTTCGGCGACTATCGCCGTATTTGTCTACGGTGTTGAGTACTTTGCTCCATCTGATTCGGAGCGCCTCCTTCACTGTTTTGAGCTTCCGCTTTTGCTTTTCAGGCTACGCGTGGTGGCGACGAGCTTTTTGTGATGGGTCTTCTGCTGCAGCAGCTTGTCCGGCGTTAGATCGTTCGGACTGTTATCTTCGCCGGGGACGAATTGTTTATCTAGGTTGTCCTGTTCGGACAGTTGCGCGATGGCATGTTCGTCGTCCGCCGGTTCGCCCTGCTCTATGGCTGGGTCTGCATGGCTGCTCTCTTTGTCGAGGCGGGATTTTGAACGGCGCTTACGTCACCATTTTGACTGCTTTTCGGTGGAATGATCCCTCGTGGTGTCCCGTTGTTCCTCGTGGTCGCTTCCTTTAGGTGTGTCCACCATGTATACATCGTGAGATGAGGTGGTTATCCAGTGCCTTATTGGTGCTGGTTCATGCTTATCTCCTGCATCGTCGTCCATACCGTCGATGTCTTCAAAGTCAAAGTCGAGCATGTTGTTTAAACTTTCGACAGCGGCTACGAGGTGGGTGGTGGGTGGGCTTTGAATTTCTTTGTTGTCCGCATCCCAACCTTACTAACCATAATCCGGTCGGGGCTCTCCTGATAAAGAGAGAGAATTTAGTGAATTCAGGATGTCGCCAGAGGGCGAGTGCTGAAAGATGTCCGCGGTGGTGAACTCCAGGATCGACGCCCAATCGGATTCGATCGGCCGGGGCGCGGAAGGTTCGGAATCCTGAGAGGAGTCCGACACCTTGGAGTCACGAGCTTCGCAAAGGACAGGGTTGGTGTTCGGCGCAATCGCCGTAGAGATAGCAGCCCCCGAGGAGGTGTCCAGCCACCCGTCCTCGGTCGGTGCAGTCGGCTCCGAGCTAAGGGTCGGAGCGGACACTTGTGCGGCCTCCAGGGCACTGTCCGGCGGAAGAGCTAGATCATGCCCATCGTGATAGTGCGGCGCGCTCGGCTATGGCTTGAACCATTCAAAGATCAAGTCTCCGCGGACGTCAGCCGTATAGTTCAAACTTCCAAATCTGACCTGATAGCCAGGGGCGTAGCTTTCGATCTGCTCCAGATGGCCAAGCGAATTGGCCCGCAGTGCAAAGCCGCCGAATACGAAGATCTGTCTGGGGAGAAAAGTCTCACCCTGGACCGCATTGTTGTTGATGATCGAAGGAGCCATCGGGCCTAAGGATGACGACACAGAGGAATTCTCAATGAAAGCACCAATATCGGTGTCAAAACCGACGGATCTCGGGTAGGGGGTCCCGAACTGTGCGTCTAGGCGGATGGTAACAGGAGACAAGGGACACAATGTTTTTACCCAGGTTCGGGCCCTCTCGATGGAGGTAAAACCCTACTCCTGCTTGATTGATATTGATGATATGGGTAGTACAAGAGTAGATCTACCACGAGATCAGAGAGGCTAAACCCTAGAAGCTAGCCTATGTGACATGGGACGAAGTCTTCAATCTTGTATCTTCATAGTCTAGGAGTCCGGCCAAAGGTGATAGTTCGGCTATCCGGACACCCCCTAATCCAGGACTCCCTCACACACCTTTCTGGGGTTAATGCCCGGCCTCGGAAGATCAACACGTCGCAGCCCTAACTATTCTCAGCAGTGAGGTCCCGCCGGTCTACATCCTAAGCACTCTGGGTCTTGGGCCCATCGCCCGCAGCACTCCGGGTAATTGTGCGACGACCCGGGACAAGCACCACCTCATACTTGATGGCACTTGCCGATAGGCCCACGATGCTGAACTAGACGTCTGACAAAGCTTCGGCTGATACTACGACGTCGAGGCCCATAACTATTCTCACGTGGTGGTTAGTGCCTAAAGGCCAGAGGGAAACTCAGAACAAATACCCAAACCATTAGTGCATTGGGGGCTTGCGAAGATGAGCAAAGGCTCACGATAATGTGACCCTGTCGCCCCGTCTCGTGGACTTTCAGCAAGGGCCCAGACTGCCCGGCCGTGCCACGTGGAAAACTCGTGGGGTGCTCTATGGGCCCGCCCGACTTTCACATCATTTCACGGGTACCCCTCAGGGCCGACCCAACTTCATCAATGGTCTCAGGTAAATTTCGGGTAACCGTGTGTCCAAACATAAAGGGGAAAACCCGAGGAATCACCCTCGATGGATTCCACTTGATGTCATCATCAAGGTGAACGTAAGAGGAACCACCCTCGAGGTTCACACTTGAGGGGTTGCATGACAGAGTCGTATCGGAAGTGGTTAAGGAGGAATCACCCACGATGACCACGACCGAATACCTACACTAGAGAGATCTCATCAGGAGTGATGTATGAGGTACCACCCTCGGCACTCGATAGTAGCTCTATAGAGTCGAGCAACAAAGGGGCGTGATGTGATGTGAGGTATCGGGCTCTGGTTGTCGATCACATTGATCGAGTCGTCGATGATGAAGCAGGGGCAACAAGGACAAGTGAGGGTCACTGATGGATCACTAACCAACCTATACTAAGAAGTTTAGGATAAGTAGGTAAGGTACAACAGTAGGTACAAAAGCAGGCTATGCATCAGAATAGGAGCAATCAATTACAGTAGTAAAATCTAATGCAAGCAAGAGATAATGGAATGGGCGAATTCGGAAGATCTATGGGGGGGCTTGCCTGGAAGCTCTGCTGAAAGGGAAGAAGTGTCATCGTTGACGTAGTCGATCATAGTGGTGGCATCTATCTCGGGTCTACCTGGGAGAAGAGGGGGAAGAAATAGTAAATAAAGAGCGAACAGATACATGACAAGTCAACAAGAAGAGCTAGGGGTGATCTAACGGAGTACTAGGCGATACTGGCGAAGGGGAAACACATCAGGGAAAGTTTTCCCGGTTCCGGACGTCTGTCAGACAGATGAACCGAAGGGGAAAGGTTCGATGTTTGCTATGAGAGGGATGTATGGTGGGCGAACGGACCCGCGTATTCAGATTCGTCTTGTCGTTCTGAGAACCTTTGACGCATAAAACTTTTTCATCCGAGTTACGGTTATTTTTCTATGAATTTCCAAAGTTTTAGCAAAATTTTGAATTTATTATTAATTCCTAAATGGAGTTATTGCACCAGCATGACGTCATCATGACATCATCGGTCAACACTGACCGTTGACTAGTCAAACAGAATAGTGGGGCCCGTCTGTTATTGTCCTAACTAAACTAAGAGTTTTACTTAAATAAGTTTAGTTAATTAGGGTAACTAAACAGGGTTAATTAAGCTAATTAATTAATTAGTGAAATAATTTTATTAATATTATTTATTAAATATATATTTTTAACTCTTTTTTTAAAGCCAGGGCACTAAGGCCCATAGGCCAGTGGCACAAGGCCAGCGGGGCGGGCCGGGTTAACGGGTAGGCGCCCGTGCCCGAGGGGCGCGATGCCCGGGCGAGGCTGTGGCCTTGACTAGGCCAGCGGGGGCGTCGGCGCGATGCGGCAAGGGGGCATGGCCGCCGGACATGGCCGGCTGGAGCAGGCGCTGCGGGGCGTGGGTTGCGGCCGGCGGCGAGTGGGCGCGGGGCGGGCGCAGCCGCGCGTGAGGAGGGCTGCGACGGCAGCATCCGGCGATGCCGCGGGAAGCAACAGCAGTGGACGGAGTTGCGCGAGCAGAGACGCGGTGGCCATCGCGGGGCACAGGGTAGGCAGCAGGCGCGGTCCCGAGCAGCCGCAGCAGGGAATGGGGATGCCGGGCGAGGCGAGGGAGCACGGGGCTGCCACAGTAGCGGGGCTCCAACGGAGGCGGTGAGCGGCGTGGGCGAGGCCATTCGCAGGTGGGCGCGCGAGCCGTGGACGTGCACGGACTGGACGGGATCGAGGCGCGGTGGTCGTGGCGACTACGATGAGTGGTGAGCACAGGAGGAAGGCTCGAGGAGGAAGGGGAGCTCACGGGGAGGGCACACGGTGGCCCGACGATGGTGTTAGTAGCAGCAGACGGCGCCGGTGTTGAAGAAGATGGCGGCGAACGACGACTAGGGGGATGGGGTCGGCAAGGTTGTCCTCGGGGGATCGACGAGTGACGGGTCGGGGCGGCTCCGGAGATGCCGGAGTCGGAATCGTCGGCGAGGTCAACGACGCCCGAGGAGGAAGAAGACGGCGGTGAGGGCGATGTAGGGGCAGCGAGCTCGATTCCGTGGCCGGGGAAGACGTAGCGGGGCACTGCGGCGCTCGAGGACTTGTCGGAGAAGGGCAGGGACAGCGGTGGCCATGGTTAGCACGGCTGCGCAGCCATGGGCACGCTCGGACACTGCGGATCTGTAGGAGGAAGGGCAAAGAGGGAGAGGGAGTGGATCTGGGCGAGGGGATGAGAAGGCACGGGGAGAAATATCTGGGGGTAGGCCTCGGTGGAGGCCTTATCCTCTCCGGGCGTCATCAGCGAAGTGGCTGGGGGAAGCCATGCCCCTATAGCAACCGGGATAGAGGAACAGGAAGGGAGGGGGGAGCGACCGAGAGGGCAAGGTGGGCCGGCTGGGTCGGGTCTGCTGGGCTAGGCCAAGTGGAGTCAATGGGGGGGGGGGTTCTTTTTCTTTTTGCTTCTTTTCTATTCCATTTCTTTTTTAGCTAGCAAAATGTATTTTGTAGAAAGTGGGACTGGGCTAGATAAATACCTTGCATTTACTAGCACTGCCACAAAAAGTTTGGGAGGCTTTCGAGTTTCTCATCAATTTTTCATAAATGGAAAGGCATTTAAATGATTGTTTAAGCCATTGTTATGTTAAAAAAAGGATTTGAACACTTCACAAAAGTGTTGGGCCACCACCATAGTTAGTTATGGAATATTTGCCACATTTTGAACAGTTTATTTTGCATGTTTGATAAACTTGAATTTTTGGACTCTTATCTGAATTTGAATTTGAATTATGATTTGGATAAAGCGAGGATCAGTAACAGTAATGTGATGACCTGGCATCATTAGCAGTGGAATTACTGTAGCTTGAATATCCAGGCGTCACAAATCTCGTCCCGAGATTTAAGGGGTAGAGTAAGGGGGAAGACTCGGAAAGGACGGAGCTCAACACATCATAGTTACCTGGGGGCTCATATCAGTGAACGTGGCATAGAGGCATCTCTCGAGTTAAAAATCAAGAAAGTCATCGAGAGCAAGGCAAGAAGGTGCAATAAGAAGTTTCAAGTGGGTAGGCAACCTTTCGTTGTCTGGAACAGAGGGTGAAACGGGTTCAGAGGAATGAGAATAAGTATTGCGTTTGATACCAGAATAGATCACTAGGAAGGTGGCTCGTGATTTACATACGAAGCCAAGCGCGAGGAGCAATTTTGGAAAATAGGGATGAACAGGAGAGCCAGGTTTTGATCTTGTGGAACTATGGGTTATAGGCCCACCATGTGGAACAAAAATTAGGAAGGGTGATGTCATCTTGCATGATCTCGACAACAATGTATGTCAGAACATAACCTGTCATTTATGTAGGCAAGAACATCGGTACCAAGGGCGAGGGACGAAGAGAACCATTGTCCTCCTCATTAAACGAGACGGGCCAATAGGCAAATTTCTCGTCCATCGGTGGCTATTGGAATGTCAGCAACAATAGTAACAAGGTCTTACTGATAGAGTTGTACACCGAGGTGTTTACATAAGTAGGGAATTATCACTACTCAGATATGTCAGGCTACAAGAAAGGTTAAACAAAACAATGGAGACTTGAATCAGTTATCGGTGTTCTCGAGTGTCTAACGACTCAGAACCCATGGAAAATTTGAATTGGTGAGAATAATAGTTGATTAAGAACTCATAAGAGGTTACGTAGTTCCATGATAATCTCGAGATACCAGAGGGTAATACTCCAGGGTATAGCAGGATGGAGGTTGGACATGTGAAAAGATTTACAGAAGACAAGTACTTTAACTTGTCCGAGAAAAAGGGGACCAAACAAGAACAATATGGTCGGAACCACAGTTGCAAAGGACCAAATATAGATACCATATGAACTCATCACAAGGGGGGGTGTTATTATTATTACAAGAAGCTTCCATGATAAGTTCCACATCAGGTCCATGGGCATGAACACAAAGGTTCAAGGTCGACTCCCACTTCTCTAATGCACAAATTTCCATTCACTTCTCGCATTCGAAGAAGTTGTAGCATTGAAATGCTCTAAAGAATCACTAGTAGATATAACCTGCATAATCTTCAGGTACACACGGATTTAGGGAAGACATAGATTCAACCCATAGGGGCATCTTAGGGTCATAAACCACAAACTTCATGAGCAAAATAACTCAAGCCCGAAAGCAGAGTATGGTTGAGAAAGCAGAAGATACAATTTACCAAAGGTATTATGTATCTGAGGAAAGGCTCATAAGGTTATTGAAAAAGGAAGACATTGTCAGATAAAATCCGACAAAGGATATGGTGGTCCACAAGGGATCTGATGTGAGCAACAATTCTCAATCAGACGAAGAAAGGATGCAAGGAGATCAGGTTATAGAAACAACTGGCCAATTCTAAGCTCAAATGTAATAGAATTATGATTCCCAAACCGGGGGATCAGAAGCAGAGGCTCTGATCAAAGACAAGTAAGTTGAAAAGAGGTAGATCGACAATCAATCAAGTTTTGATTTGTCGAACACCAGCTCATGTCCGGAGTGACGTCTGAACCAAGGGAAGGATTTTAAATAGGACTGGTGATCGCGAGCATCCACAAACAAATCAAATCAAATGCTCGAAATCACAATGACAAAGGATGCTAATGAGTATTTCTAGACATATGGAGTAACCATAATGCAAGCAGATAAGTATTTGCCGAGCAATGGTTGGAGAGGATTACCGGAAGATCGAATAGTACTTCAAAGTATGAATCACTTGATCAACTAGGAATGAACACATCCTCGAAAAGTGTGAGGAATTATTCATAGGGGTATTCATGCGGCAAGGAACTATCGGGCAGTAAGCATAAAGAATTCTCAGAACATCAAAGAGTATTTCAGGACATCTTGTAATAACAAGAGCAACAGGGGATGAAGGTATGAACCACAACATAGGTAGTTACGCATAAGGATTTATCGGTGGTAGGGATCGCAACAGCGAAGGGTACAAGGGACTCGGTAAAACAATGGAGAGTATCTTCAGAATCTTCTAGTGCACCAAGCAATCATCTAGAGTGAGGGGCTCTCCGGGAGAAAGTATTTACGAGAACCTAGAGTTAGAGTTAACAAAATCATTTAACCCAAATAGAAGAGAGATTAGAGTCCCAGAATAAAGGTCGAGGAGTAAAAGATCCTAATATCACCCAATGGCGACGTGGGTCCGTAAGACACACAACCATGTTAGTAAAACAGTTTTTCAAAGACTAGACTCAACTTCGGCCAAGGAGTTGGAAAGGGGGATCCTACAGGAAGTCGGCTCTGATACCAACTTGTGGCACCCCCGATTCAATCATACACTAATCATACATGCAAACGTGTACAATCAAGATCAGGGACTCACTGGAAGATATCACAATGCAACTCTAAACACAAATAAAAGAATACAAGCTTTATATTACAAGCCAGGGGCCTCGAGGGCTTGAATACATAGCTCGATACACAAGCATCAGCGGAAGCAACAATATCTCAGTACAGACATAAGTTAAACAAGGGTGCCTTAAGAAGGCTAGCACAAAAGCAACACGATCGAAGAGGCAAGGACTCCTGCCTGGGACCTCCTAACTACTACTAGTTGTCGGCGGTCTCCATTAGTAGCATCCATTGGCGGTGGCATCTGGCTCCAGGGATCCATCATCTGGTTGCATCAACCGGGAAGAAGAAAGAAAGGGGGGAGGGGTAGCAAATCAACCGTGAGTACTTATCCAAAGTACTCGCAAGCATCATATCTATACTAAATATGCATTGGTATCAAACGGAAGGGTTGTACCTGTGGACTGCACTGCAGAATGCAAGAATAGAGGGGGAAGGCCTAGCCTATCAAAGACTAGCATCTTCAAGCAGCTCCAAGCATATTGCAGCATGTAGAAGAGTAAAGAATAGCAGTTTATAATTATCAAACATGTTGTAACATTAACGCCCAGAGATCCTTCCTCGACTCCCTACGAGAAAGCAATCCCGGAGCCACATATCCATCACATATCGCAAGTATCCATATCTAGTTATATAAGATCAGGATATAAGTCTGAACGTCCATTACCGCAGACATGGTATTCGAATATAGATCTTCCCTGCAGGGGTGCACCACGTTACCCAAAACGCTCGATCACTCTGGCCGGACACACCTTTCTCGGGTTAATGCCCGGCCTCGGAAGATCAACACGTCGCAGGCCTACCTAGGCTCAACAGTGAGGTCCCCGCCGGTCTACATCCTAAGCACTCCGGGGTCTTGGGCCCATCGCACGTAGCACTCCATTTCATTGTGGTGATGAGCCAGGACGAGCACCACTCATACTGGATGGCACTGGCCCGACAAGCCCATGATGCTGAACTAGACGCTCAACAAAGCTTTGGCTGGTACTATGACATTGAGGCCCATAACTATTCTCGCGTGGTGGTTAGTGCGTAAAGGCCAGAGGCCAACTCAGAACAAATACCCAAACCATTAGTGCATTGGGGGCTCGTGGAGACGAGCAGAGACTCACGATAATGTGACGCGATCGCCCCGTCTCGTGGACTTACGTCAAGGGCCCAGGCTGCCCGGCCGTGCCACGTGGAAAACTCGCGGGTGCTCTACGGGCCCGCCCGACTTTCACATCATTTTGCGGGTACCCCTCAGGGCCAACCCGACTTCATCAATGGTCTCAGGTAAAGTCCGGGTAACCATGTGTCCAAACATCAAGGGGAAAACCCGAGGAATCACCCTCGGTGGATTCCACTCGATGTACTCATCAAGGTGAACGTAAGAGGAACCACTCTTGAGGTTCACACTTGAGGGGTTGCACGACAGAGTCGTACCAGAAGTGGTTAATGAGGAATCACCCTCGCTGACCACGACCGAATAGCTACACTACAGAGATCTCATCAGGAGTGATGTATGAGGTACCACCCTCGACACTCGATAGTAGCTCTATAGAGTCGAGCAACAAAAGGGGCGTGATGTGATGTGAGGTGTCGGGCTCTGGTCGTCGATCACATTGATCGAGTCGTCGATGATGAAGCAGGGGCAACAAGGACAAGTGGGGGTCACATATGGATCACTAACCAACCTATTCTAAGAAGTTTAGGATAAGTACGTAAGGTACAATAGTAGGTACAAAAGCAGGCTACGCATCAGAATAGGAGCAATCAATTATAGTAGCAAAATCTGATGCAAGCAAGAGATAATGGAATGGGCGATATCGGGATGATCAGGGGGGGCTTGCATGGAAGCTCCAGCTTGTCGATGTAGTCGATCATAGTGGCGGCATCTATCTCGGGTCTACCGGGTAGAAGAGGGGGGAAGAAACAGTAAATACAGAGCAAACAGATACATTACAAGTCAACAAGAAGAGCTAGGGGTGATCTAACGCATTACTATGCGATACTAGCGAATGGGAAAAACATCAGGGAAAGTTTTCCCGGTTCCGGACGTCTGTCAGACAGATGAACCAGAGGGGAAAGATTTGACGTTTTCTATGATAGGTACGTGTGGCGGGTGAACGGACCGCGTATTCGGATCTGTCTCATCGTTCTAAGCAACTTTCATGTATAAAACTTTTTCATCCGAGTTACGGTTATTTCTCTATGAATTTCCAAAGTTTTAGGAAAATTCTGAATTTATTATTAATTCCAAAATGGAGTTATTGCACCAGCATGACATCATCATGATGTCATCGGTCAACACTGGTCGTTGACTAGTCAAATAGGACAGTGGGGCACGTCTATCATTGTCCTAACTAAACTAAGAGTTTTACTTAACTAAGTTTAGTTAATTAGGGTAACTAAACAGGGTTAATTAAGCTAATCATTAATTAGTTAAATAATATTATTAATATTATTTATTAAATATATATTTTTAACTCTTTTTTTAAAGCCGGGCACCGGTGCCCATAGGCTAGTGGCACAAGGCCAGTGGGGCGGGGCGGGTTAATGGGCAGGCGCCCGTGCCCATGAGGCGTGATGCCCGAGAGAGGCTGTGGCCTCGATAAGGCCAGCGGGGGCGTCGGCGCAGTGCGGCAAGGGGGCATGGCCGCCGGACACGGCCAGCCGGAACAGGCGCTGTGGGGCGTGGGTTGCGGCCGGAGGCGAGTGGGCGTGCGGCGGGCGCAGCCATGCGTGAGGGGGGCGGGCTGCGATGGCAGCATCGGGCGATGCCGCGGGAAGCAGCAACAGCGGCCGCAGTAGCATGAGCAGAGACACGGTAGCCATCACGGGGCACAGGGTCGGCAGCAGGCGCTGTCCTGAGCAGCCGCAACAGGGAATGGGGATAGCGGGCGAGGCGCGAGGCGAGGTAGCACGGGGCCGCCGCTGCAGCTGGGCACCGACGGAGGCGGTGAGCGGCACGGGCAAGGCTATTCGCAGGCGAGCGCGTGAGCCATGGACGTGCACAGACCAAACGGGATCGAGGCACGGTGGTCGTGGCGACTACAACGAGCGGTGAGCGCGGGAGGGAGGGTCGAGGAGGAAGGGGAGCTCACGGGAGGGCACACGGTGGCCCGGTGATGGGGTTAGTAGGAGTAGACGACGCCAGCGTTGAAGAAGACGGCGGCAAATGGTGGTGAGGGGGACGGGGTCGGCGACGTCGTCCTTGGGCGACCGGTGAGTGAGGGGTCGGGGCGGCTCCGGAGATGTCGGAGTCGGAATCATCAGCGAGGTCGACGACGCCCGAGGAGGAAGAAGATGGTGGTGAGGGCGATGTAGGGGCGGTGAGCTCGATGCCGTGGCCGGGGAAGACATAGCAGGGCACGGCGGCACTCGGGGACTCGTCGGAGAAGGGCGGGGACAGTGGTGGCTGCGGTCAGCACGACGATGCAGGCATGGGTGCGCTCGGACGCTGCGGATCTGGAGGAGGGAGGGGCAAGAGGGAGAGGGAGTGGATCTGGGCGACGGGATGAGAAGGCATGGGGAGAAATATTTGGGGGTAGGCCTCGGTGGAGTCCTTATCCTCCCCGGGCGTCACCGACGAGGTGGTCGGGGGCAGCCACGCCCCTGTAGCGACCGGGACAGAGGAACAGTAAGGGAGGGGGAGCGACCGAGAGGGCAAGGTGGGCCGGCTGGGTCGGGTTTGCTGAGCTAGGCCCAGTGGGAGTCAAGGGGGGGTTCTTTTTCTTTTTGCTTCTTCTCTTTTCCATTTCATTTTTAGCTAGCAAAATGTATTTTGTACAAGTGGGACTAGGCTAGATAAATACCTTGCATTTACTAGCACTGCCACAAAAAGATTGGGAGGCTGTCGAGTTTCTCTGAAATTTTTCATAGATGGAAAGGCATTTAAATGATTGTTTAAGCCACTGTTATATTCAAAAAAAGGATTTAAACACTTCACAAAAGTGTTGGGTCACCACCATAGTTAGTTATGGAATATTTTCCACATCTTGAACATTTTATTTTGCATGTTTCATAAACTTGAATTTTTGGACTTTTATCTGAATTTGAATTTGAATTGTGATTTGGATAATGTGAGGATCAATAACAGTAATGTGATGACCTGGCATCATTAGCAGGGGAATTACTGTAGCTTAAATATCTGGGCGTCACACCACTGGTGATGGATCCCCCCTCCGACAGGGTGCCACAACAGGGTCCCGATTGGTTTTTGGTGGCTACAGAGGCTTGCGGTGGTGGAACTCCCGATCTAGGTTATTTTCTGGAGGTTTCTTCATTTATAGGAGAGGTTGGCATCGAGAACAAGTCAGGGGGACGCACGAAGAGTCCACGAGGCACAAGGGCACGCCCCGGGGAGTGGGGGCGCCCTCCATGCTTGTGGGCCCCACGGGACTCCCCTCTGGTAACTCTTAGTTCTAGTATTTTTTTAATATTTTCCAAAAAAATCTCCGTTGATTTTCAGCGCATCCCAAGAACTTCTATTTCTGCACAAAAACAACACCACGGTAGTTCTCCTGAAAACAACATCGGTCCGGGTTAGTTCTAACCAAATCATACCAAAATCATGTAAAAATATTGTAAACATGGCATGAATACATCAAAAATTATAGATATGTTGGAGGCGTATCACTTATCATAAGAAACCGTTTTAGCATGTCCTTTGCCTCAAAAGGATTGGGCTACATTGCTGCACTTTTGTTACTACTATTGTTACTTGCTCGTTACGAATTATCTTGCTACCAAACTACTCCGCCACGTACAATTTTAGCACTTGCAAACATTACCTTGCTGAAAACAACTTGTCATTTCCTTCTGCTCCTTGTTAGGTTTGACACTCTTACTTATCAAAAAGGTCTACAATTGACCCCATATACTTGTGGGTTATCAAGGCAATTTTCTGGCACTGTTGTTGGGGA
The DNA here is from genome assembly GCA_963921465.1 of Triticum timopheevii. Lineage (NCBI taxonomy): Eukaryota > Viridiplantae > Streptophyta > Magnoliopsida > Poales > Poaceae > Triticum > Triticum timopheevii. The sequence goes on along the minus strand of OY997262.1, from coordinate 381,478,467 downwards.
GTGAAGCGCTCTTGGTAAGTGGAAATTGGTAACGAAACATTATTACTACGTGCTAAAATTTATTATCACTTGCTACTATGGAAAACAATCCTTTGAGTAGTTTGTTTGGGGTATCTTCACCTCGACCGGAACCACAATTAGTTACCCCTCAACCTACTGCACCTACTTAAAATATTGAATGTGAAATTCCTTCGAGTATGTTAGAACAACTACTAGGTAATCCTTATGCAGGAAATGGAACCGAACATCCTGATATGCACTTATTATATGTGGATGAAATTTGTGGATTATTTAAGCTTGCAGGTTTGCCCAGAGATGAAGATAAGGAGAAGGTTTTCCCTTTATCTTTCAAGGGAAAAGAATTGACATGGTATAGGCTACGTGATGATATTGGATCTTGGAACTGGAATCGTCTGAAATTGGAATTTTATCAGAAATTTTATCCTATGCATCTAGTTCATCGTGAACGGAATTATATATATAATTTTTGGCCTTGTGAAGGAGAAAGTATTGCTCTAGCTTGGGGGAGGCTTAAGTAAAAGTTATATTCATGCCCCAATACGATCTCTCGAGGGAAATTAGAATTTTTATGCTCTGCTTTCTCGTAATGATCAATCCATGCTCTATACTTCTTGTACTGGTTCTTTTATGAAGAAGACTATTGAATTCCGGTGGGATCTTTTAGAAAGAATTAAACACAACTCTGAAGATTGGGAATTCGATGAAGGTAAAGAGTCAGGTGTTGAACCTAAGTTTGATTGTGTTAAATCTTTTATGAATACCGATGCCTTTCAAAAGTTTAGCATGACATATGGACTTGACTCTGAGATAGTAGCTTCCTTTTGTGAATCTTTTGCTACTCATGTTTATCTCCATAAGGAGAAGTGGTTTAAGTACCACCCACCTATTAAAGAAGAAGTTAAAGAACCAGTAAAAGCTAAAGAAGAAACTATCATTTACAATGTTGATCCAGTTGTTCCCACTGCTTATATTGAAAAACCACCTTTTCCTGTTAAGATGAAGGAACATGCTAAAGCTTCAACTATGGTTAACGAAAACTATGTTAGAACATTCAAACCTTTTGAAAAAATCAAAATTGAACCTAGTGTTGCTATGGTTAATGATCTCTTAGTTGATAATATTTATGGGCATGTTATTTACTTCTATGATGAAGCTTCTAGAATTGCTAAACCTGAAGGAAAAGATAAACATAGACCAGTTGTTGGTATGCCTGTTGTCTCAGTTAAGATAGGAGATCACTATTATCATGGGTTATGTGACGTAGGTGCTAGTGTGAGTACTATTCCCTACTCCTTATGTGAAGAAATTAGTAATGAAATAGCACCTGCTGAAATAGAAGACATAGATGTTACTATTAAACTTGCTAATAGAGATACTGTATCACCAATTGGGATCCTTAGAGATGTTGCAGTCTTGTATGGGAAGATAAAATACCACGTAAGTTTCTAAAATGTTTGAAAAGTACAAAGAATTTCAGAGTGAAGTGGAAAATCATCATAACAAGAAAATAAAGTTTCTACAATCTAATCGTGGAGGCGAATATTTGAGTTACGAGTATGGCCTTCATTCAAGACAATGTGGAATTGTTTCACAACTCACGCCACCTGGAACACCACAGGGTAATGGTGTGTACGGATGTCGTAACCATACTTTATTAGATATGGTGCATACTGTGATGTCTCTTACCGATTTACCACTATCGTTTTGGGGTTACGCATTACAGACAGCCGCATTCACATTAAATAGGGCACCATCTAAATCCGTTGAGACTACACCGTATGAACTGTGGTTTGGCAAGAAACCTGAGCTATCATTTCTTAAAGTTTGGGGATGCGATGCTTATGTCAAAAGGCTTTAGCCTGATAAGCTTGAACCTAAATCGGAGAAGTGCGTCTTCATAGGATACCCTAAAGATACGATTGGGTACACCTTCTACCACAGATCCAAAGGGATCTTTGTTGCTAAGAATGGGTCCTTTCTAGAGAAGGAGTTTCTCTCGAAAGAAGTGAGTGGGAGGAAAGTAGAACTTGATGAGGTAATTGTACCGTCTCTCGAATTGGAAAGTAGCACATCACAGAAAACCGTTCCCGTGATGCCTACACCAATTGGAGAGAAGCAAATGATAATGATCTTGAAACTTCAGATCAAGATACTACTGAACCTCGTAGCTCAACCAGAGCACGATCTGCACTAGAGTGGTACGGTTATACTATCCTCAAAGTTATGTTATTAGACCATGGTGAACGTACGAACTATGAAGAAGCTATGTTGAGCCTAGATTCTGATAAATGGCTTGAGGCCATGAAATCTAAGATAGGATACGTGTATGAGAACAAAGTATGGACTTTGGTGGACTTGCCTGATGATGGGCAAGCCATAGAAAATAAATGGATCTTCAAGACGAAGACTGACTGTCGGTGTCAAAACCGGCGGATCTCGGGTAGGGGGTCCCGAACTGTGCGTCTAGGCGGATGGTAACAGGAGACAAGGGACACGATGTTTTACCCAGGTTCAGGCCCTCTTGATGGAGGTAAAACCCTACGTCCTACTTGATTGATATTGATGATGTGGGTATTACAAGAGTAGATCTACCACGAGATCAAGGAGGCTAAACCCTAGAAGCTAGCCTATGGTATGATTGTTGTTATTGTTGTTGTCCTACGGACTAAAACTATCCGGTTTATATAGACACTGGAGAGGGCTAGGGTTACACAGAGTCGGTTACAATGGTAGGAGATCTACATATCCGTATTGCCAAGCTTGCCTTCCACGCCAAGGAAAGTCCCATCCAGACACGGGACGAAGTCTGCAATCTTGTATCTTCATAGTCTTGGAGTCCGGCCGATGATGATAGTTCGGCTATTTGGACACCCCCTAGTCTAGGACTCCCTCAGTAGCCCCCGAACAAGGCTTCAATGACGACGAGTCCGGCGCGTATATTATCTTCGGCGTTGCAAGGCGGGTTCTCCTTCAAATTTCATGTACCTTCCGAATAGTGTCTGGCTTCCTTATAAATGTTGCGCTCCTTGGCTTCTACGTCCAATAATGGCCATCTTCCACGTGTCGTATGAATGCGAAAAGCTAGGGTATTTTTACGTTTTACCCCCTAGCCGCGCGAATGAGCCGCCTATAAGAGAGGCGAGGATCTAGATCCAACTCACACCATCCTCCTTCCGCAAGTACTCATTGAAGCGCCTCTGACAAAAATCCATTCCATCATGGATAGTCGACATGGCTCCTCCTCTCGCGCTCCCAGCCCTCAGCCAGGAGATTGGGGGAGATGCTTAGTTCCACACAGCGAGCTAGTGATGCTCCAAACCGAGGGATATCTTCCCCCAGCCTTCATGGTTCCGGTTCGAGCCGGACTGGCCACCTTCAGGGGTGGAAAGCAGGCGGAGAGCGCCCCCAACCCTTCCAAAGGAGAGCGGCTATGCTTCGTCCCTTATCTAATAAGGGGACTCGGATTTCCCATACATCCATTTCTCCGGGGGCTCCTGGAGTTCTACGGACTCCAGCTTCACCACCTTACACCTGCCTCCATTCTGCACATCGCGTGCTTTGTAGCTCTTTGCGAGTTGTTCTTGGGCATCGAGCCCCATTTTGCGCCGTGGAAGAGATTGTTTTGCCTCGTACCCCATTCTCACGAGGGGTCGATATATCAAGTGGGCGGAGCCGAAATATGGCGCATCGCTGGGACCGGATATCTATCCGGCACCCTGAAGAAGGCGTCCAAAAACTGGCCTTCAGAATGGTTCTATATGGAGGACGCCCCTCTACCGGATCCAGTTCGGATCGGCCTCCCGGAGTTCAGCAACGCTCCCTTGAAGAAACGCCTGAGTTGGCGCCCGCGGAGCCCTCAACAGGAAGATGATGGGAGCGTCCATTATCTGATGGGCCGGATTAGGTTACTGGCCCACTCCGGATTGACCATGATTGGAGTCATGGCCACGTGCATTATGCGAGGGGTGCAGCCGCTCCAATATAGGGGCCACCCCATGTGGGATTTAAACGGGAAGGATGACGCCACCCGTCATGGCCGCAAGGGGCCGGGATCGGCCGCCAATCTGGTGAAGATCCTGTCCGGCTTGTACAAGGGGGAGAAGGAGGACTTCCTCCGCACGAGTCCATTGAATGGATTCTCCGTGAATAACCCTCGGAGCTGGGTAAGCGGACGTTTATCTATCCGATCCATATTTCCAAAGCCAAGTGTCTCACGTTGTGATTTTGACGCAGGAGCTGCGCCGGGACGTGGAGGGCATACAAAGCCTTACTCCACAGCCCGAGGATCCGGGACGATCCCTTGATCCGGCCTCCGAAGAGGACCCGGATATAAAGGTGGAGCTGATCGACGGGGTGTTCCACCAACTTAGCATGGATAATGCTCTAGTCGCCATTACGGCTGACTACCCCGGTTTATCTCCGGCTTCCCAGGTGACCACGACCGGAGTCCTGACACCATTACTTGGTCCATGCTTATTTCTGACCACCGTGTACCAATGGTGCTCTGCAGGAGGCGCCTTTAAGGCGGGAAGCCGAACCCGCGGCGGCTGACCAACAAGGGTCAGTTCGGCCCAGCAGGCGGAAGAGGAGGGCGACGCGAATCGAAACGTCGCTGCAACGGTATGGCGCACCGTCGTTTTTAAGGGAAAGATCCCTAGGAGGTATATTAATGCTCATGACTTTTCCAGGAGAAAGAGCGCTCGCCGGACAGTGTCTGGAGAGGTTGCCAATCAAGCCTCCGCCAGCCATGCTCCAACGCGTGGTCCGGAAGGGGAGGCGAACACAAGGCATGAGCCGGATGCTCCTCCAACAGAGGATGCCGACACGCTGTCCGCCACCAGGTCTGAGGTGGAGAGCGCCATGAATCACAGGCGTCGCTGGACAGTTCTTCGTGACGCGTGTTTCTCCCCGGAGGCGTTGAATGCCTTTAATGCGGGAGACGCGCACCTCCGTGCCGCTCAAGATGGTTTAACCAGAGCCACGGAGTAGTATGTGAAGGACATACGGGTAAGGAATTTTAATAGTTATATATGCCAGTAGCCCCCGAGACTTAAAATAGTTAAAATAACTGATTTAAGGATCATTTGTTATGCAGGATCTTACGGAGAAGAATACCGACCTATCCCAGGAGCTTCAAGAGTGCAAGGCCCAACTTGAGGCCGCACTGGCCGCCACAGGGGGAGCCACAGAGACCCCCGCTGGTAATACATACTTCGAAAAGATAAGTAGTTAATAAAGTGCGGCATGTGCGTAAGTCTGACAATAATATTGCAGAGGGTGTCGGACTAGATCCGGACAAGCAACAGCTACTGCGCCAGCTGAAGGCCGGCGAGAGGGTGCTTATGAAGGTGCAGCAGGAGAGGAACAAACTCCAAGATGCCCACACCCAGCTGGGAGAAGAGCTGAAAGGTGTTCGGGCCCAGCTGTCTGGCTCCGTGAAGGAGAATCAGCGGCTTCGTCGCGGCATTTATAGTAAGTGCTTGAGCAAACTCCTTTGAAAAGAAGAGTTCGGCGAGCAAGTCGATTGACAGAAATGTGTCTTTAGGTGTGCTCACAGGTCGCCCTGTGGAGGAAATGCCCGGTTCAACGGGTGACCAACTCCCCGAGCTGATGCAACTGCACGAACGTGTTTGGCAAGCGCTGAGTGGCGTCGCCCAGGCCTTATGGCCGTCCGTCTCCCTACTCGAAGGCCTTGAAGGGCTTTCCGAGAAGCTTCAGGGAGCACGGCAGCGCTTCCGTCTGTGGAAGATATCGGCCTGCCGTCAAGGCGCCAGGGAGGCCTGGGCCATGGTGAAGACGTGGTACAAGAAGGCGGATCCGAACCACATGGCCGAGGTCGGACCTGTGGGGCCCGATGGGAAGGAGATCCCTGTGAGCTTAATGTACGGCCAAGTAGAGTTGGCCGCTAAGTATTCCCAACGGGACTGTAGATTAGACAGCCTGTAAGACGGGATTGAAGAGGAGTACAATCAGTCAATTTGACGATGTATTTTAAAATGACATGTAAAATGCCTTCTAGCCGGATTGTAGATCATTTGTCTTTGCCGACCTTTTCGCTTCAACCTCGGGACCCTAGAGTTCGGAGTGTATCCGAATACCTTCTCGGTTATGAAAAAACCGAGGCATGCATGGAGACCAGGCATAGGGGTCATTAGTGCTTTATCAGACAAGTGCCCAACTAGTTATGTTATATTACATGGTTAGTAAGAAACATCTTCCAGGGAGAATAGTTCCGTTAGGGGTTCCTTTCCCTGGGAGGCATGCCCTAAGGTGCATGTCCGTACTGCGAAGAGAGCAGAAAAAGCATCTGGGGGCAGATAAGTTAAATAAGTAATAAATCATCTGTCAAGTCACCGATCGAATATTCCCTTAAGAATGCTACCTTTTGGCTTCACCCAGTCTGAGGTACACATCCGACTGACCCGGCAGTAACAATCGCAGAGGTGCTCCCTTTACCTCCTAGCCGAACAATCGGGAATGTAGGGGTAAGCACAGGAGCCAGGCAACCCAACTTGGCCAAAACTTAAGTCATATCGATGCATATAATGGTGAATAAAAGGTACATGCAGAAGTATGACACATGTGTTCGGCATGAAGCCCGTATAAATAAGCTTCTGTAAAAGAAGCCCCCAGGTATAATGAGTGCGATTAGCACATCAAGTGTGTGTGAACAATGCGCAGGTCAGCCCGTCAAAGGCTTTTACTAAAAAAAGGAAAGGAGGAGGAGAAAAAGAGACAGCAAAAATGTAAAAGGTTGACGGGGGAGGGAGACGAACCCTGAGTCCGGCGCTAGGCGTAGAATCTTCGGAGACGGGCTGCGTTCCATGGGTTCGGCTCGAGTCGATTGCCAGAGGCGTTACGTAGACGGTATGCCCCGCCGGTCAGGACTTGGTCGATGATGAAGGGACCTTCCCATTTGGGCTTAAATTTTTCCTTTTTTCTTGTTCGGCAGGCGTAGAACAAGTTCGCCAACATTGTAAGTTTTGGCCCGTACTTCTCTGCTTTGATATCTTCGAGCCTGCTGCTGATAGAATGCGGAACGAGCTTTTTCCACGTCCCGCTCCTCCTCTAAGGTGTCCAAACTGTCCTGCCAATCCAACTCGGCTTCTCTTTCTTCGTACATGCGCACGCGAGGTGAGTCATTAATTATATCGCAGGGCAGAACTGCCTCTGCGCCGTACACCATAAAAAATGGTGTGAATCCGGTAGTGCGGTTTGGCATGGTCCGCAGCCCCCAGAGCACGGAGTCGAGATCCTCTACCCTGTGCGTGTTAGATTCCATGAGGGACCGCACTAGTCTGGGTTTGATGCCGCTCATGATTAGACCGTTTGCTCGTTCGACTTGACCGTTAGTTTGGGGGTGATAGACTGAAGCGTAGTCGAGCTTGATGCCCATGTTTTTGCACCAGAGTTTAACCTTGTCGGCCGTGAAATTCGTGCCGTTATCAGTGATGATGCTGTGGGGGACACCATAACGGTGTACTACCCCGGATATGAAGTCTATCACGGGTCCGGATTCGGCCGTTTTAACTGGCTTGGCCTCTATCCATTTGGTGAATTTGTCCACCATGACCAATAGGTATTTTTGCTTGTGGGTTCCCCCTTTAAGGGGTCCAACCATATAAAGCTCCTAGACCGCGAACGGCCAGGTGATGGGTATAGTTTTGAGGGCGGTGGGTGGCATGTGGCTTTGATTAGCAAAGAGCTGGCAACCGACACATCGTTGGACTAAGTCCTGAGCATCTGCTCGGGCAGTCGGCCAATAAAATCCTGTAAGGAAGGCCTTGCCTACAAGGGCCCGGGCTACGGCGTGGTGCCCACCGAGTCCGGCATGAATTTCAGCCAGGAGATTTCGCCCTTCCTCTTCGGAGATACACCTTTGAAGGACTCCGGTTGTGCTTTTCTTATAAAGTTCTCCCTCATGGACCTTGTAGGCTTTAGATCGTCGGACTATGCAGTGGGCCTCATTTTGGTCTTCGGGGAGTTCCTGCCTAGTTAAGTAGGCTAGGAATGGCTCTATCCACGGGGCGATTACTGCCATTATTTCGTGGACTGAGGGTGTTATTTCATTGGCTGAGCCACCGACTGTGTTAGAATGTTCCATGTTGGGTGGCGCGGTTGGTTCCGGGTTGCTATTTCCGGACTCCTCTTCCCATAGTACGGATGGCTTAAAGAGCCGCTCCAGGAAGATGTTTGGAGGGACGGCGTCGCGTTTTGCGCCGATGCGTGCTAGTCGGCTGCCTGGTTGTTGTCCCGGGCTACATGGTGGAATTCGAGTCCTTCGAACCAAGCTGACATTTTTAAGACGGCGTTACAGTAGGCTGCCATTTTCGGATCCTTGGTGTAAAAGTCTCCATTTACTTGGGATATTGCAAGGTTTGAATCCCCGCGGACCTCTAGGCGTTGAATGCCCATGGAGATGGCCATCCGGAGACCATGTAGAAGGGCCTCGTATTCGGCTGCGTTGTTGGAGTCCGTGTACATTATTTGAAGTACGTATTGGACTGTATCTCCGGTTGGGGACGTCAAGACGATGCCAGCCCCCAAGCCGGCCAACATTTTAGAGCTGTCGAAGTGCATAATCCAATTGGAGTATGCGCCGCACTCTTTAGGGAGTTCGGCTTCAGTCCATTCAGCGATGAAGTCAGCCAAAACTTGCGACTTTATAGCTCGCCGTGGTTTGTAGGTTATATCGAATGGTAAAAGCTCAATGGCCCATTTTGCAATCCTGCCCGTCGCGTCGCGGTTGTTTATGATATCGTTGAGAGGTACTTCGGAGGCCACTATTATCGAACACTCTTGAAAGTAGTGTCGCAGCTTCCAGGATGCCATGAACACCGCGTAAGCTATCTTTTGATAATGTGGGTACCGGGACTTGCATGGAGTTAGGACAGTGGATACATAGTACACTGGTTTTTGAAGTGGGAATTTGTGCCCTTCTGTTTCTCGTTCGACGACAAGCATCGCGCTTACAACTTGATGTGTTGCCGCGATATATAACAACATTGGTTCGCCCAAGTTGGGGGAGGCCAGGACCGGATTTGTTGCCAATATGGCCTTTATTTCTTCGAGTCCGGCTGTGGTAGCATCCGTCCATTCGAAGTGTTCGCTGCGCCTGAGGAGGCGATAGAGGGGCAATGCTTTTTCTCCCAAATGGGAGATGAAGCGGCTTAGGGCCGCGACGCATCCAGTCAATTTTTGTATTTGTTTGAGATCTTTTGGGATGTCCAATTGTGACAGAGCTCAGATCTTGGCTGGGTTTGCTTCAATTCCTCTACCGGATACAATGAGGCCCAAGAGCTTTTCGGCTGGTACGCCGAAAATGCATTTTTCCGGGTTAAGCTTAATGTCATATGCTCGGAGGTTGTCGAATGTGAGCCTCAAATCGTCTATTAGAGTTTCGACGTGTTTGGTCTTGACGACCACATCGTCTACGTATGCCTCCACATTTTGCCGATCTGGGTAGCCAGACATGTCTGAATCATGCGCTGATATGTTGCACTGGCATTTTTAAGTCCGAAGGGCATTGTGTTGAAGCAGAATGGTCCGTATGGAGTAATAAATGCCGTTGCGGCTTGGTCTGTCTTCGTCATCTTGATTTGATGGTAGCCGGAGTACGCGTCGAGGAAGCACAACGAATCGTGCCCTGCGGTAGCATCGATGATTTGATCGATGCGGGGAAGAGGGAAAGGATCCTTTGGACAGGCCTTATTAAGGTCTTTAAAATCCACACAAAGGCGCCAGGATTTGTCCTTTTTTGGTACCATTACCAGGTTCGCTAGCCAGTCCGGATGTTTTATATCTCTGATGAATCCGGCTTCTAATAGTTTGGCTAGCTCCTCTCCCATTGCCTGTGTTTTGGGTTCGGAAAATCGTCGAAGAGCTTGTTTGACTGGCTTGAATCCTTTTAGGATATTTAGGCTATGCTCTGCCAGCCTGCATGGGATTCCTGGCATATCTGAAGGGTCCTAGGCAAAAATGTCCCAATTTTCCTGAAGGAATTCTCGTAGTGCGGCTTCTACATCAGGGTTTAATTGTGCCCCAATGGAGGCCGTCTTTGTGGGGTCCGTTGGATGGACCTGGAATTTGACTATTTCGTCTGTTGGTTTAAAAGATGTGGACTTAGATCTCTTATCGAGTATCACATCGTCCCTATTCACCGTGGAGCATAGTGCAGTGAGTTCTTCTGCCGCTAGGGCTTCGGATAGTGCCTCTAGGGCTAGTGCGGCTGTCTTATTTTCGGCGCGGAGTGCTATGTCCGGATCACTGACCAGAGTGATGATTCCATTGGGCCCGGGCATTTTGATCTTCATGTACCCGTAATGGGGTACGGCTTGGAAAATTGTGAATGCCGCTCGCCCTAATAGAGCGTGATATCCGCTGCTGAACGGGGCCACTTGGAACGTGACTTCCTCGGACTTGTAGTTGCCCGGCGAGCCAAACACCACATCTAGTGTGATTTTTCCTGTGCAGCGTACTTCCCGACTAGGGATTATTCCTCTAAAGGTTGTGCTGCTTGGCTCAATGCGGCTCCAGTCTATTTCCATTTTTTGGAGAGTTTCCTCATAGATGAGGTTTAATCCGCTGCCGCCATCCATGAGTACCTTGGTAAGATGAAAGCCGTCCACTATGGGACTGAGGACCAATGCGGCTAGTGCTCGGGCTATTCAGAATTTAGGTTCGTCGCTGGCATAGAAGGTGATAGCCGTGTTGCTCCATGGATTTGTTGTTGCTACTTGGTAGACTTCGGCGAGGCCGCGGATTGTTCGTTTCTGCATATTATTTGATGCGAAAGTCTCGAAGACTGATGATACCGTACTGGTACTGTTGGGCTGGTTTTCCGGGGCTAGAAGCCCTTCGACACTTTTGGCCACCTGTCGTAGTATCCAACATGCCCGGAGGCTACGTGTTGGAGTGGCGCCTTCTGCATTATGGATTTTGCAGGGTCCGCTGAGCCATCCCTCCAGTACGGTTCCGTACCCTTTGGGGGGTTTTTTCTTTTTGATTTTTGACCCAGGTGCTTGAAGATGGTGCACCCTTTTATTCCGGACTAAGGTTGTGTTTAGGGCCGGATTGTCCCAAAATCTAGTTTCGGTTTTCCAGGCACTCTCCATCGCACAGTATTTTCGTACTATGGTCACCAGGTCGGCGAAGCGCGTGACCTTGCGACGACTTATGGCGTTCATGATTCCCTTGTCCGTGCAATTATTGCAGAAAATAGAGATTGCGCTTTCCTCATGTCAGTCCTTTATCCTGTCCATAACCAGGAGGAATCTGGACCAATAATGATGTACTGTTTCATCGGGCTCTTGCCGTATTTGAGATAGATTGCTTGTGTTTGGGTGGGCGGGTGGAACTAAATTCGGAACCCCACCCAATCTGAGGCTCAAAGGCCGAGGAATTTCCGGATTTGGAAGCTTGGATTGCTGGAGGTCGTCCAACGAATCTAGTCCGCTGCCTGACTTTAGGTTCAGTACTCGATTGACGTCCGTCCCTCCACGGGAATCCGGCATGGAGGGATCGGGAATCCGGACATAACTGGTTTTTAACATAGAGGAAGAGTCGCCGCGTTGTTCTTCTACCACAACAACATGGTGGGTAGCCTGGGGAGAGTTAATTTCTCTCAGATCGGTTTTAAGCCCAATCTGATCGTAGTCTGTAGCGACTCCCAGGGCGGCGATGCGATCCAAGAGCTCGTTTACGGAAGAGAGCTCCATCGGATCCAGCTGCTCGGCGAATTCCGAGTTGATGTGAAGATCGCTTTTGATGACCCGAGATGTCATCATCGAAGCGGTGGCCGAATAGGCGGTCATAAGAAAACCACCTAGCCGGATAGCTTGACCGGCGGCCAAAGCTCCTTTGGCAATGGTACCGTCTTTCAAGACGTGAGGAGGCATCCTTCCTGATTGCGACGGCATAGAGGAACTCTCAATGAAAGCACTAATGTCGGTGTCAAAACCGGTGGATCTCGGGTAGGGGGTCCCGAACCGTGCGTCTAGGCGGATGGTAACAGGAGACAAGGGACACGATGTTTTACCTAGGTTCGGGCCCTCTTGATGGAGGTAAAACCCTACGTCCTGCTTGATTGATATTGATGATGTGGGTATTACAAGAGTAGATCTACCACGAGATCAAGGAGGCTAAACCCTAGAATCTAGCCTATGGTATGATTGTTGTTATTGTTATTGTCCTACGGACTAAAACCATCTGGTTTATATAGACACCAGAGAGGGCTAGGGTTACACAGAGTCGGTTACGATGGTAGGAGATCTACATATCCGTATCGCCAAGCTTGCCTTCCACGCCAAGGAAAGTCCCATCCGGACACGGGACGAAGTCTTCAATCTTGTATCTTCATAGTCTTGGAGTCCGGCCGATGATGATAGTTCGGCTACCCAGACACCCCCTAGTCCAGCACTCCCTCACTGACGCTGATGGTAATATTACTATGTACAAACTTGACTTGTTGCGAAAGGTTTTCAACAAGTTCAAGGAGTTGACTATGATGAGACTTTCTACGTAGCAATGCTTAAGTCTGTCTGAATCATGTTAGCAATTGTCGCATTTTATGATTATGAAATCTGGCAAATGGACGTCAAAACTGCATTCCTTAATGGATTTCTTAAAGAAGAGTTGTATATGATGCAACCAGAAGGTTTTGTCGATCCTAAAGGTACTAACAAAGTGTGCAAGCTCCAGCAATCCGTCTATGGACTAGTGCAACCATCTCGGAGTTGGAATATACGCTTTGATGAGGTGATCAAAGCATATGGTTTTATACAGACTTCTCGTGAAGCCTGTATTTAGAAGAAAGTGAGTGGGAGCTCTGTAGCATTTCTGATTTTATATGTGGCTGACATATTGTTGATTGGAAATGATAAAGAATTTCTAGATAGCATAAAAGGATACTTGAATAAGAATTTTTCAATGAAAGACCTCGGTGAAGTTGCTTATATATTGGGCATCAAGATCTATAGGGATAGATCGAGATGTTTAATAGGACTTTCACAAAGCACATCCTTGACAAAGTTTTGAAGAAGTTCAAAATGGATCAATCAAAAAAATGGTTCTTGCCTGTGTTACAAGGTGTGAAATTGAGTCAGACTCAAAGCCCGGCCATTGCAGAATATAGAGAGAAAATGAAAGTCATTTCCTATGCCTCAGCCATAGGTTCTATCATGTATTCTATGTTGTGTACCAGACCTGATGTGTGCCTTGCCATAAGTTTGGCAGGGAGGTACCAAAGTAATCCAGGAGTGGGTCACTGGACAGCGGTCAAGAACATCCTGAAGTACCTGAAAAGGACCAAGGACATGTTTCTCATTTATGGAGGTGACGAAGAGCTTGTCTTAAATGGTTACGTCAATGTTAGCTTCGACACGAATCTCGATGACTCTAAGTCACAAACCAGATACATATTTATCTTGAATGGTGGAGCTGTTAGTTGGTGCAGTTCCAAGGAGAGCGTCGTGGCAAGATCTACGTGTGAAGCGGAGTACATAGTTGCTTTGGAAGCAACACATGAAGGAGTCTGGATGAAGGAGTTCATATCCGATTTGGGTGTAATACTCAGTGCATCGAGTCCAATGAAAATCTTTTGTGACAACACTGGAGCGATTACCTTAGAGAAGGAATCCAGGTTTCACAAGAGAACCAAACACATCAAGAGATGCTTCAAATCCATTCATGAAAAGGTCAAGGATGGAGACATAGAGATTTGCAAAATACATTCGGATCTGAATGTAGCAAACCCGTTGACTAAGCCTCTTTCGTGAACAAATCATGTTCAACACCAAGAATCCATGGGTGTTAGATTCATTACAACGTAATGAATTATTGACTCTAGTGCAAGTGGGAGACTGAAGGAAATATGCCCTAGAGGCAATAATAAAGTTGTTATTTTATATTTCCTTATTCATGATAAATGTTTATTATTCGGGCTAGAATTGTATTGATCGGAAACTTAAATACATGTGTGAATACATAAACAAATACAGTGTCCCTAGTAAGCCTCTACTAGACTAGCTTGTTGATCAAAGATGGTTAAGGTTTCCTAACCATAAACATGTGTTATCACTTGATAACGGGATCACATAATTAGGAGAATGATGTGATGGATAAGACCCATTCGCTAGCTTAGCATATGATCGTTCAGTGTGTTGCTACTTCTTTCTTCATGTCAAATACAAATTCCTTCGACTATGAGATCATGCACTCCCGGATACCGTAGGAATACCTTGTGTGCTATCAAAGTTCACAACATAATTGGGTGATCATAAAGATGCTCTAAAGGTATCTATGAAAGTGTCTATTGAGTTGGCATGGATCGAGATTAGGATTTGTCACTCGGTATATCGGAGACGTGTCTCTGGGCCCTCTCGGTAACACACATCATAATAAGCTTGCAAGGAAAATGACTAAGGAGTTAGTTATGAGATGATGTATTACGGAACGAGTAAAGAGACTTGCCAGTAACGAGATTGAACTAGGTATGAAGATACTAACGATCAAATCTCGGGCAAGTAACATACCAACAGACAAAGGGAATTACGTATGTTGTCATAACGGTTTGACCGATAAAGATATTTGAATAATATGTAGGAACCAATATGGGAATCCAGGTTCCGCTATTGGTTATTGACCGAGGAGGTGTCTCGGTCATGTCTATATAGTTCCCAAACCCATAGGGTCTGCACACTTAACATTCGTTGACGATATAGTGTTATATGAGTTATATGATTTGGTGACAGAATGTTGTTCGGAGTCCCGGATGAGATCACACACATGACGAGGAGCTTCGGAATGGTCCGGAGGTAAAGATTGACATATAGGACAATGACATTCGGACACCGGAAGAGTTTCGGAGTGCACCGGGTAGTCATCGGATCATCGAAATGGGTTCCAGACAACCCCGGGAGGTCTATGGGCCTAATGGGCCAAGGGGAGAGACACACCAGCCCACAAGGGTCTGGCGTGCCCTGTCCCTGGCCGCCGGCCCAAGGGAAGGAAAGGGGGGAGGGCTAGTCCCTCCTGCCTTCGCCTCATGGGAGAAAGGAAAGGGGAGGGCGCTGTCGGTGTCAAAACCGACGGATCTCGGGTAGGGGGTCCCGAACTGTGCGTCTAAGGCTAATGGTAACCGGAGGCGGGGGACACGATGTTTACCTAGGTTCGGGCCCTCTCTACGAGGTAATACCTTACTTCCTGCTTGATTGATGTTGATGATATGAGTATTACCAGAGTTGATCTACCATGAGATCGTAGAGGCTAAACTCTAGAAGCTAGCCTATGATTATGATTGTTCTTGTCCTACGGACTAAACCCTCCGGTTTATATAGACATCGGAGGGGGCTAGGGTTACACAGAGTCAGTTATAGAGAAGGGAATCTACATATCCGAATCGCCAAGCTTGCCTTCCACGCCAAGGAGAGTCCCACCCAGACATGGGACGAAGTCTTCTATCTTGTATCTCTACTCCTAATGGAGAAGTTGGTAGTCTCCGCCGGTCAATTTTCGTCCCACCTATCATGGTTTTTTTCATCCCACCTTTGATGGGTTTTTTTCGTAGATTTTTTTCGTCCCCTCACCCAACTTCATCGGTTTATTTTGTCACCCTCTCACACAATGAAGAAATCTGAACAGATCAGAACTTTCCATACCGGTGCAAGTTATTTAGTAATGTAGAATCAATCACGAACAATCTCTAAAGATCAAATCTAAATTAACTAACCTTACCTTAATTCACTCAATCACTTTAATTAGAGAACATTTTCTTTCCTAACTGCACCCCGCTTATTGTGCACATAACAATCCGAAGTAATTAGAGCCACATATTGAATCCATTTATTTAAAGACACATGATTGAATCCATTTATTAACAATAATCCTCACCAAAAGTGCGTTTAGCAATTTTAGAGGGCGGACCAAAACTCTGCCATCCGCTCGCCCACGTTTGTTTAGGTATAGGTACAGGAAAAAATGACATAATATATGGAAACAACACGACCGGGGCGGCGGCGCAATCTTCGGGGATAGGGGATCGGAGGAGAAGGATTGGCCTGGCAGCATGATTGGGGTGCTTCCCCGCGGTCGCGGACGTCCTCGCAATGCCACCTACCAGAAATCAACACTGCTCCCTGCCGTCAGCCGAGGCGACGCTGCCTACCCTCCTACTCACGATCCGCTGCCGCGTGGGGCTATGGCGGGAGGAGTAGCGACGGGGCCGAGGTCCTCCATGCGTTCCGGGATGGAGGCCATGATTTCGTCGAGGTCGTTGTTGCCTCCTGCACTCAGGGTGTGTCACCGAGATCGAGGCGAGCATGAGGAGCTGTGGCCACCGCCATGGTCACCCCATCGTAGGGGATGGAGCACGCCGTCGGCCTACAGCTTGTGGAGATCGCTGTTGCTCTTCAGGTCGCGTGGTGACTGGATCTTGCCGATGTGTCCCTCCCCGACGACCTCCTCTTCGCCCGGTTGGCCGACATGGATCTCGCCACTACTGCCCTCAACTTCTCTGCCTCGAGCTTGACGGTCAGCCACCATGGATCCCCCAGCTGAAGGGCCATGTGAACCAGCCATCCTCCCATGCTGCAGCAGCGAGAAGGTGACATGGCTCTCCGTACATGAAGAGTGGAGTTCAGTCAAGTACTTATATACTTGGCCTCTACTGCTGATCCATGTACATGGAGAAGAACAGACAATCGCTCATTCATGCCTCGTTCCACTCCTTTGCGCTACATTACTGGAGGTGACATTTTCGTATCTCTCTATGTTGTAACAAGCCTGCTGCCTGCATAGTTAATGGATTTTTTTTTAAATTTGTCGCTGCTCAGTGCTTTGTTGCAATTGTTCACCCAAGATTCTTATATATAATCTGAGCGTATGTAGGCATACTTAGCTTTGCTATTCCGTTTTTTCTGGTGCATAGAAATAAGAGTATTGTCCAGGTTAGGTATTCAATTGAGTAAAAAGTGAACAAGTAAAATTTTCTTGCATAGAAATTTTCTTCCGTATCAGTTCTTGCATTAGATTAGATTGTCGATCTTCTCATTTTCATTGCCATGCTATTAAATTTGGATCCGCCTTTTTTCTGTTCCAATTAAAATCAACATCTATGATATTTATATGATAACTGCTTTGCTCTCTATTTTGATACAATCCACCTTAATTTTCTTTTACTTAGAAACACGGCTAGAGATTATAATCTTCCCATTATGTGCAGTATGGTACCTAACTATTTTAAATTTTGATTTTTTTCATATTTGGCACAAATTTAAGTGGTCGGACCCTTCTCCGGACACTGCGCAAGTAGGAGCTACGTGTACCGGACTTTTTATATTTGGCACAAATTTCTTTGGAGCAAAATTTTCTGGACCTCCCAGCATATGGTTGCTTCTAGGTGGAATATGTGATTGCCGGCGATACACAAAGGTTCACCTGAACACTAATAAAATTTAACAATCTGCATTGAGAAATTTTGATTGGTAAAGTTGTAAGTTTAGGTGGAATATGTGATTGGGGGCGATACGCTAAACGATGTGGCGGCAGATGGGCTATGCTCTGGTAGTGATTGCAGGGATGGTGTAGGACAAAGTTTGCAACGATGGTAGGAGTTAGTGCTGGGAAAGGGAAGTGGTGTTGGCTGGTTATTGTCCATCATTTTATGTATTGTCTGTCAGTTTTGTTTGAGTAGCTGACATCCTTCTCTCTATTTTCTCTCTATTGTTTCTATCTATGCTCAAGAAAGAAGAAATGTCCGAAGAAGGACCAGTGCGGGTTATTACATGATTTGAATGTATGGTTAATCAATACACATAAATTTGTTAGTTTGTCCCGCTCATGGACACTATTTTATTGATCATTGACTTATGGATTTTTGCTTAGGTGCAATGTTTTTGAAAATAAAGGTTTCAAGCATGGTTCACTTTTAACTGGCGATAATGCTCTCGAGTCATATCCTGATGTGAGATTGCTATCTTTTATATTTAACTTCTGTTTCTTTATGATTCCCTCTCACCCCTTTTGCATTTGGATGTCAAAGCTTTGTGGGTTGTTCATTTCAGTTCTGCGACTACTTCTCTTATGGATCTTAAGAGAACTCGAGGGATATCGTTTCTAACAAAGTTGGTCACTTGTTTCTCCAAAAATTATGCTGTTGCATAGTATCATACCTGCTGCAAAGGAACGAAAGTAGTATGGTAGTATAAATAAATAAGGTTGTATTGTTTTCCTTTTTATCCGTTTGATAATTATGATAGAATTATTGCATGAAGCTGTGTGCGCATACAATATGTAACCAAATGTGAATTATAATAGATTCAAGCCTTGCTTCTTCACTGCTTGGTAGCAAGTCTTCATCTTCTTAAGGGATTATCCGCTACAGTGCCTAGGAAATTCAGAGGACATTTTAATGGTCTGTTAACTAAAGCGATGGTCATCCAGAAAAAATATTTGAAGTTGATACTAGCCATAATAAGTGCATAACAGGCCTACATGTTGTCTACATTTTTGCAGATCTCGCTATCCTTGTTTAACTCAATGGAATCACATAATTTAATTGTGTTCCCTGACAAGTACTTGTAGATGTGCACCTTCCCCCTCTGACCATCTCCTCAGGGTCTCTCTCTAATCCTAGAGCCAGGCAACAAGAATGGTTGGTTTTAAGAACAACGTGTATATATTTATTCATTATTGATTTATTGTTTTGGGGGAATTGTTTTGCCCGTAATCATATCATTGTTCCTCTCCCTGCATTAGCTTATGAGTATGAAAATGATGAATTTTATGTAAATGCTAATGGTTGACTACCACATTACAATGCTAGGCCTGCTTGAGTTTTGAGCACCCTTCTACTTTCCATTCCACAAGAAAAATAACACACAAATTTATCGCACAATAGATATAGTAGCGCATAGTAGATATTGTTCCAACGAGTGCCTGTCCCTGGGCGTGGCGAAATCCTGCCCACGGCACTGCTTCCATGTATCACATTTTGTATTCTACTTTGTTTACCCGAATGATGCACAATCCAAGCAGATTTACCTTAATTGTGTTTAATTTGTTTAATTGCAGACTCACATATTTATTTAGTCTTGGCCATGTATAATTTTGTGCATGATGTTGGGAATGGTACTTATTGACAACTTCCAGCAACTTTGTTTACGAGAGCGGCGTTTTGGCTCCTAGGTGCATATGCACCCATTGTCGAAATACACATTTCGAAAAGTTGAAACATTCGGAACAAAAATTCCACGTGTATATCCGGACATTTTATGTGCATTCACAAGGTTTCGGTGAAAAACGACGTTTTTTGTGGCTTGTGTAAAAAAGATAAAGAAATGCCTCGTGAATAGTTAGAATGAAGCATTAGAAATTGTGTTTTTTACACAAGCCACAAAAAACGACGTTTTTCACTGAAACCTTGTGCACGCACATAAAATGTCCAGATATACACGCGGGATTTTTGTTCCAAATTTTTCAACTTTTTGAAATGTGTATTTCTACAATGGGTGCATATGCACCTAGGAGCCAAAGGCAATTACCGTTTGTTTAGTATGTACAATGCCGATTACATGGCACGAATGTTGATTCTCATAACACGATTTTTGGTGCACTTCTCACCTATACACCGAGAATGAAATTGGAGACAACATCCATGAGAATTGCATTATCTAATTTACGAATTACTGAGATAATTGCTTGTGTCTTCACTCTTTACACTATGCATAGAATGATAAATTATAGCATTTATTGGACATTTGAATCATAAGTTGATTGGCCCAGGAGCTTTGCCTGTATATCGAGGACGAAGCCAGATTGCGGAAGCCTCCGGGGCCAAAGCCCAAAGGGTTGGCTGATATCTGGAGATAGTTTCATTTCAACTATATGTGGGTTGTTTTCCTTTCCGCGACATTATGGTTGCCCGCCAGGTGTAGTCGCGTCGTCCTTGTAACCGCGGCATGGCCGCCTGACTCTATGTAAAGTCTATTTCTTCTTATAATACATCAGCATGCAAACCTTCTAATACATCTTCTAATAAAAAAGTTAATTTATGGTAGTTGGATTGCTATCAGAATGTCTTTTCTATGCATGTGATTTCTCACATGTGGTTATAATATTTGTGAAGACGTGCATTGCACGTGCACTTGGAAGCGGGCCCATGGCCCGCGCTAGACGGCCCCGACGCCAACCCGGGCCACCTCCTCCATGTATTCTTGGAGCTGTGGTTGGCCGATTTATATGAAATTAATTCCCTCAGTTCTGGTGGCAAATATAATACACATAACCCATATTGGTATGCACTAGCGCGTGTGTGTGAAATAGATGGATTATGGTCCCGTACCCAATAAGATGGATATGTGTGTATGTGTGTTAGAGAGAGAGAGAGAGGGACAGGGGGAGAGAGAGTGAGGAAGAGGAACGAAGAGAGTGTGTGTGTGTGAGGATTTGATGGTAAAAAAGGTCGCCAATGTCATAATATTGAACTCTTAAAGTTAATGTGGCCCCGTTGCAATGCACGGGCGTTCTTCTAGTCTTCATAGTCCAACAGTCCGGCATACACATATAGTCCAGCTGTCCGAGGACCCCTTAATCCAGGACTCCCTCAGTAGCCCCTGAACCAGGCTTCAATGATGATGAGTCCGGCGCGCAGATTGTCTTTGGCATTGCAAGGCGGGTTCCTTCTTGTAGGACTTTGAGAAGAGGTATCTAGAGGGTGGGTGAGGGAGTCCTGGATTAGGGGGTGTCCGGATAGCCGAACTATCACCGTTGGCCGGACTCCTGGACTATGAAGATATAAGATTGAAGACTTCGTCCCGTGTCCGGATGGGACTTTCCTTGGCGTGGAGGGCAAGCTTGGCGACACGGATATGTAGATCTCCTACCAATGTAATCGACTCTGTGTAACCCTAACCCTCTCCAGTGTCTATATAAACCGGAGGGTTTTAGTCCGTAGGAAGAACAATCATGCCATAGGCTAGCTTCTAGGGTTTAGCCTCTTTGATCTCGTGGTAGATCTACTCTTGTACTACCCATATCATCAATATTAATTAAGAAGGAGTAGGGTTTTACCTCCATGGAGAGGGCCCGAACCTGGGTAAAAACATCGTGTCCCTTGTCTCCTGTTACCATCCGCCTAGACGCACAGTTCGGGAACACCTACCTGAGATCCGCCGATTTTGACACCGACATTGGTGCTTTCATTGAGAGTTCCTCTGTGTCGTCACCTTTAGGCCCAATGGCTCCTTCGATCAGCAACAATGACGTGGTCCAGGGTGAGACTTTTCTTCCTGGACAGATATTCGTATTCAGCGGCTTTGCGCTGCGGGCCAATTCGCTTGGCCATCTGGATCAGATCGAAAGCTACGCCCCTGGCCCTCAGGTCAGATTTGGGAGTTTGAACTACACGGCTGACATCCACGGAGACTTGATCTTCGACGGATTCGAGCCATTGCCAAGCGCACCGCACTGTCTCGATGGGTATGATCTAGCTCTACCGCCGAACAGTGCCCTGGAGGCCGCACCAGCGTCCGCTCCGACCCTTAGTTTGGAGCCGACTTCGCCGATCGAGGACGAGTGGCTGGACACCGCCTCGGGGGCTACAATCTCTACGGCGATTAAGCCGAACACCATCCATGTCCTTTGCAAAGCCCGTGACTCCGAGGTGTCGGACTCCTCTCCGGAATCCAAACCTCCCGCGCCCCTGCCGATCAAATCAGATTGGGCGCCGGTTATGGAGTTCACTGCCGCAGACATCTTTCAGCACTCGCCCCTTGGCGACATCCTGAATTCACTAAAGTCTCTATCTTTATCAGGAGAGCCCTGGCCGGACTATGGTCAGGAAGGTTGGGATGCGGACGGCGAAGAAATTCAACACCCGCCCACTACCCACTTCATAGCCACTGTCGAAAGTTTAAACGACGTGCTCAATTTCGACTCCGAAGACATCGACGGTATGGACGACGATGAAGCAGATAACCACGAACCAGCACCTACAGGGTACTGGACAGCCACCCCATCTCACGATGTATACATGGTGGATACACCTAAAGGAAGTGACGACGAGGAACAACAGGACGCTACGAAGGATAAATCCCTCGAAAAGCAGTCAAGACGGAGACGAAAGCGCCACACAAAGTCCCGCCTCGACAAAGATGGCGGCCATACAGACCCAGCCATAGAGCAGGTCGAACCGCTGGATGACGAACATGCCATTGAACAACCGTCCAAATAGGACAACTTGGATAAACAATCCGTCCCCAACGAAGATAACAGTCCAGACGATCTCACGCCGGACAAGTTGTTGGAGCAGAAGAACCTCCACAAAATGCTCGTCGCCACTGCTCGTAGCCTGAAAAAGCAGAAGCGGAAGCTCAAAACAGCGGAAGATGCACTTAGAATCAGATGGAGCAAAGTACTCAACACCGCAGACAAATACGGCGATAGTCGCCAAACAAAGAGCTACCCGAAGCGCAAACTACTGCCCGAATTCGATGAGGAGGCCTTAGAGCCCCCAGAGGCCGCCCGGTCAGATGGACGACCACATGACAAGCATTGAGAGGCAAGCGGCGCCGCACACAATCCGGTACGCGATCCGCATAAGGATTCGCATCAAAAGGATGGCCCAGTTAGGTCCATCTAAGGTCCAAGAAAGCAAGCTCTTCTAAGCAATGCAACATGCCAAATATCCGGACATCACGACACACCCAAATATAGGGGAGCCGCACACCCCTTATGTTTCACCGATGAGGTGCTGGATCACGAATTCCCAGCGGGATTTAAACCCGTAAACATAGAGGCATACGACGGAACAACAGACCCAGGAGTCTGGATTGAGGATTACATCCTCCACATACACATGGCTAGAGGAGATGATCTCCACGCCATAAAATACTTACCTCTCAAGCTCAAAGGGCCAGCACGGCACTGGCTTAAAAGCCTCCCTGAAAATACCATTGGAAGTTGGGAAGAGCTCGAGGATGCTTTTCGGGCAAACTTTCAAGGGACTTATGTCCGCCCTCCGGATGCAGACGATTTAAGTCACATAACTCAACAACCCGGAGAGTCAGCCCGCAAATTCTGGAAAAGGTTCCTCACTAAAAAGAACCAAATAGTCGATTGTTCGGACGCCGAAGCCTTAACAGCTTTCAAACACAGCGTCTGAGATGAATGGCTCGCCAGGCACCTTGGCCAGGAAAAGCCAAGAACAATGGCCGCACTAACAAGCCTCATGACCCGCTTTTGCGCGGGAGAGGATAGTTGGCTGGAAAGATGTAGTACTAGCAACCCAAGTACATCCGAAGTCAGAGATGGAAACGAAAAACCACGACGCAGCAAGGACCAGCGCTGGACAAGGGGAAACAGCCCAAAGAGCACGGCAGTCAACGCCGGATTCAAAAGCTCTCAGTAGAATCATAAAAAACTGCCCCTCAAGGATAACAGCCACGAGCTATCCAACTTAAACAAAATCTTGGACAAAATATGCCAAATCCACAGTACCCCCGGGAAGCCTGCAAACCATACCCATAGAGATTGTTGGGTCTTCAAGCAGTCCGGCAAACTCAATGCCGAACACAAGGGGCTCGACACACCAAGCGAAGACGATGACGAACCCCACAAGCAGAGCACCGGAAAACAAAAGAATTTCCCACAAGAAGTCAAAACAGTAAACTCACTTCAAGTGACAAAAGGGAAAATCAGAACGGCGCCCATAGAAATACGCGCCGCACGGCCTATCCCAGCGGAGTCCCGACATTGGTTGTCAAAACCAATCACCTTTGATCATCAGGATTACTCCGAACGTATCCAGAACGCAGGATGGACTGCCCTGATATTAGATCCTATAATCAACGGACTCCAATTCACAGAGGTCCTAATGGATGGCGGTAGTGATCTAAACCTGCTATATCAGGACACAATCCGCAAAATGGGGATAGACCCAACCAAAATTCACCACAGCAACACCTCCTTCAAGGGGGTAATGCCAGGCCTATATACCCATTGCACGGGCTCCCTACTGCTAGAAGTTGTGTTCGGCTCATCCGACAACTTCCGCCGCGAAAAGTTAACCTTCCATATCGCCCCATTCAAAAGTAGTTATCAAGCACTATTGGACGTGAAGCTTTCGCCCGCTTTAACACAATACCGCATTATGCATCTCTTACACTTAAAATGCCCGGTCCATGCGGCACCATCTCATTAAAGGGAAATATCAAGTGTTACTCGAGCACGGAAGAACGTGAGACTGCCTGGACAGTCACACACTAATCCGGCTCCGCTAAACCAAGCACCTGAATAGGTCATTCGGACCCCGGACACGGCTAGACGAGTTTGGCGTAAACATATGAAGGCCTACTAGCCGCACACCCCCGTACAAGGGGCTGCATGCATGTACAACAAGAGACAATAAAGCTCAATTTTATTCACTTTTCGAATCATACTCCTTTTATTTAATATAAAGTACATTTTTTGCACGATCTTTCCTCAACTAAGTTCTTCTCCTTTACAGATGAACACCGTGCTACACCCGTCCAGGATACGACACAACGGAGACACAAGCGCAGACGTGCAGTAGGGACCCATTGCAAGGATTCTTTTCAGATTAAGACCCTGCGTAAACCTTTTTTACTGTCTCTTGTTGATACACATCCCCCGGTTTCTTGCTATAACCGAGGAGGAGGCTGGCATTTTGGCATCGGCCGCATCAGAATTTTTTGCGTGTACGTGGACACTAGGGTCTTAGGGCATTGTTCTGCCCATTTTCATAAAGACCGAATACCTTAGGGAGTGTTCAGTGTCTCGAGTTAGGCCTTATATGCATCAGCTCCGAATCATGTCTTTGGTCAAATGTTGGGTTTGCCCGGCTCCTGTGTTTTGCTGCCTTACGTTCCGCTCTATCGGCTAACGCGGCACCAGGAGAACTACTGCGATTGTGCCCGGGTTCAGCCTGATGAGCACCTCAGTAGAGAAAGCCGAAAACTGACTGTCATGATATAGCGTGAGACTAATCAACCACTCGATGACCCACCGGAATGTTTAGAATTCCTCCGCATTAATGAAGGACCGTTTCCCGGTCAGGCACATACGCGCCCAGAATTCGGGAGAGCGCGGTGCCCCTAGGGGCTATATAGTAGCCCCACCATCGAACTCCTATGGCTAAGTGAAAGTGATAAAGCATTATAGTCCAGTTGCCTAGTTTGCTACGCTGTCACCTCCTTTATAGGACGAAGACGTTGGATTAAGTGTGAAAATGCGCCTTTTTTGCAAACACCCCCACACTATGTGTGTGGGGGCTGAAGCCAAGGACTGCCATCTTTCAGGTTATATACACATATACATTAACGGCTGCACAGGAGGTACTTTAATACTTGAACACACAAGTATAAAATGCCCTTATATTATATTGTTTCACAAATCATACATGTCATTTGAACATAATATCCTTCGGGCACTGCGTCTCTATTAAACAAGCGCCCTGCAGGACTTCTACAAAATAGTGATCGGCAGGTACTTGGCTTCTGTCCGAATCCTGGGATGCAACGTCGGTGTCCTTCATCTCCGCCCAGTATGTCTTGACACGGGCAAGAGCCATCCGCGCACCCTCTATGCATGCTGACCGCTTCATTGCACTAATATGCGGCACCGCACCAAGGAACTGCTGCACCAAGCCAAAATAACTCTTCGGCTCGGGCCTTTTCAGCCACAAATGAGTCACGACAGCCTTCATGGCAAGTCTGGACAACCTATTCAGCTCAGCCCATTCAGACAAACGATCGGTCAATGGAAGCGGACGCTCTGGACTATGGAACTGCGACCAAAAAAGCTCTTCCATTCCGTGATCCTTTTGGCCTCAGAAGTGTTCGGCCGCGTCTGCGGCACACGCTGCCAAGTCCGGATAAGCATCCGCCGCACCCCACAGCTGGCCCAACTGAGCATACTTAGGATCCGTGAATTTCCTCCGCAGCAGAAAAGGCTTTCCAGCCGCAATATCTTCGGCCTGACGTAGCTCCTCTTTCATAGCTCTCATTGTAGAGCGAGCATCCTTGGCCTCAGTAGTGGCCTTTTTCAGGTCCTCTTGTTCCGCTCGACCTTCTATTTCAAGAAGCTCGCAATGGTCGGTAGCATTCTTCAACTTTACGGCCATCTTGGCCATTTCTTTCTTGCTTCGGCAGTGAGCAGCCTGTTCGGCTTTCAGCTCTTCGGCTGCTTTTAAGGTAGCCGCATCACTTTTTCGGGCTTGCTCCTTGGCTCGGGCGAGTTCTGCCCGAAGGTTCTCCATGGCAGCGGCACCATCTGCGTCAAGCATACAAGTTGTAAGGCACAGACATTAAGCTACCTTACCAGGTGTCCGCGGAGAAGCTGCATACCTTGTGACTCGTCAAGCCGCTTATTGACAAGCGCGATGTCAGAATCCGCCACGTCAAGTTGCCGCTCTAGTTCGGCAAATTCATCAGTCCGGCTCGCCACCGGACGCTTCGCCACCTACATAGGAAGAGCACATATTATACCTGGGATTACGATCCTCGGCGCGCTGTCTTTTTTGACAACGCACCGAGTCTCAGGGGCTACTATCTATACAGGGCGCATTTTATATGCAAAACTGTCAGAAGGTACGTCATATTGCGTACCTCAAAATCCGTCAGTAAACTTATGAGGGCTTCATGCAATCCGCTTTCAGCGGATGAAATCCTTTCAATCACCGTACCCATTAGCGCACGGTGATCTTCCGAGATAGACGCTCACCCGAGCAGATCTTTCAGCTCCTCCGACCGTACACCAGTCGATGCCGGACTCGTCCGATGGCCTTTTTTGAAGGCCGGACGCGGAGGGCTTCGAGGGGACCTACGACTGCCTTCGAGCCCTGCCAGATTCGGATAAGCCCTTCGTGACGACACCTCAGGGTCGTCCGCCTCGCATGATGGTACGACAGGCGGAGGCGTTTCGCTCTCCATCATCTCCGGGTCGAGATCCCCTGAAGACGAGCTCTGCTGAGAAGTTCTGATATCCGAACTACAAGTAAAAATTTCGGTTATCCTCAGAAATAAGACAGGGATGTCTCTCATTTTAAGAAAATGCCCCTCTTTACTTACGGCTCACTGGAGGGCTGATCTCCTTGGGGAAATAGTGCGGCCAGGCGTTACACCCATAAAATGTTGGAGAGCTCATGGTCACTCCAGATTGAACTCCCACAGGCGAAGGGGGCGACGTTTGCAGGGCAGGGTGCGACGAATCAGCATGACCTGCACTACTACGACCTGATTGATCTCTCTCTCTAGGAGGTCTTGAATACGGCCCTGCAACAAGGGCACGTCATTGGACAGCCCCCAGTCGAGCCCTTTATTGACCCATGATGCCAGCTGCGGTGGAGGACCCGAGCGAAAGGCAGGTGGCGCCACCCATTTGGTGCCCCTGGGAGCGGTGATATAAAACCACTCTTGTTGTCTCAGACTGAGCTCCTCTTGAAAAGAGCCCTCGGGCCATGGAGCGTCAACATTCTTGCTTATAACAGCCCCTCCGCACTCTGCCTGCTGCCCCTTGATCATCTTCGGTTCCACTTTGAAGGTTTTGAGCCACAACCCGACGTGAGGGGTAATGCAAAGGAAGGCTTCACATACGACAATAAATGATGAGATGTGGAGGATGGACTCCGGATCCAAGTCATGAAATTCCAGCCCATAATAAAACATGAGCCCCCTCATGAAGGGGTCTGTCGGGAAGCCTAATCCCCGAAGGAAGTGAGACACGAACACCATGCTCTCACCAAGCTTGGGAGTGGGGATAACCTGCCCCTGGGCAGCAGCCTATGCGAAATTTCGCCGGTTAGATACCGGGCGTCTCTCAGCCTTAGCACGTCTTCTTCCGTGACGGAGGAAGGCATCCACCAGCCTTGCAGGTCGGAGCCGGACATCCTCGGAGGTCCGAAGCGCCTGAATCTAGAGCTTTGGGTGTTGGAACTCAAGGCGGGGGGTGGATTTGATTGAGATTGAAAGAAAGGAGCGGGCCTTGGTCTCGTTATAAAGAGGTTGAATACCAAGAGCCCTCCCCGTGACTGTTCGGGACTCGCCCTCGATAGAGGAGGCGCGCCAACGGGCACGACTGGGTTACCCACGCCTGTATTGATGAAAATCCCGGAATAAGGGGGCACGATCTCTGCTTTGACAAGATGTGCCAAAGAAACCGCCTCGCTAAACACGCTGAGGTGAGACAGTAAAAACGATTCTAATAAAGGCTTGGCCGTGGTGTGACGTCACGCCACAGAATATGTCAGCAGATTGAATTTGTGTAAAGATTATTCTCTCTACGGTGGTATGTGGAACTTATTTTGTAGAGTCGGACACTATCCTTGTGTTCAAAATCTTATATGAAGTATTCGGAGGAGGAACCCGCCTTGCAATGCCGAAGACAATATGCACACCGGACTCGTCGTCATTGAAGCCTGGTTCAGGGGCTACTGAGGGAGTCCTGGATTAGGGGGTGTCTGGATAGCCGAACTATCACTGTTTGCCGGACTCCTGGACTATGTGTTGGGGAATGTTGCAGATAATTAAAAATTTTCCTACGGTTTCACCAAGATCCATCTATGAGTTCATCTAAGCAACGAGTCAAGGGAGTGAGTTTGCATCTACATACCACTTGTAGATCGCGTGCGGAAGCGTTCAAGGGGATGGTGATGATGGAGTCGTACTCGCCGTGATTCAGATCACTGATGACCAAGTGTTGAATGGACAGCACCTCCGCGTTCAACACACGTACGGGACGTACGACGTCTCCTCTGTCTTGATCCAGCAAGGAGGAAGGAGAGGTTGAGGAAGATAGCTCCAACGGCAGCACGACGACGTGGTGGTGTTGGTGCAGTAGTACTCCGACAGGGCTTTGCCAAGCACGTGACGGAGGAGGAGAGGTGTTGGGGAGGGGAGGGGCTGCGCCTTGGGTTGTGTTTAGCAGCCCTCCCCTCACTCCTCTATTTATAGGGGAAGGGGCAAGGGGGGCCGGCCCCTCTAGATGGGATCTAGAGGGGGTGCGGCGGCCAGGGAGGGGGGACTTGCCCCCAAATCAAGGGGGGCGCCCCCTTTAGGGTTTCCCCCCCAACCCTAGGCGCATGGGCCCAAGGTGGGGGGGGCGCCCAGCCCTCCAGGGGCTGGGTCCCTGCCCCTTGCGGCCCATGTGGCCCTCCGAGAGGGGTGGCCCCTCCCGGTGGACCCCCGGAACCCCTCCGGTGGCCCCGGTACAATACCGATATGCCCCCGAAACTTTCCGGTGTCCACATGACAACTTCCCATATATAAAACTTCACCTCCGGACCATTCTGGAACTCCTCGTGAGGTCCGGGATCTAATTCGGGACTCCGAACAACATTCGGTAATCACATACAAGTCTTCCTAATAACCCTAGCGTCATCGAACCTTAAGTGTGTAGACCCTACGGGTTCGGGAGACATGTAGACATGACCGAGACGACTCTCCGGTCAATAACCAACAGCAGGATCTGGATACCCATGTTGGCTCCCACATGCTCCTCGATGATGTCATCGGATGAACCACGATGTCGAGGATTCGATCAAACCCCATATACAATTCCCTTTGTCAATCGGTACGTTACTTGCCCGAGACTCGATCGCGGTATCCCAATACCTTGTCCAGTCTCGTTACCGGCAAGTCACTTTACTCGTACCGTAATGCATGATCCCGTGACCAACCACTTGGTCACTTTGAGCTCATTATGGTGATGCATCACCGAGTGGGCCCAGAGATACCTCTCCGTCATACGGAGTGACAAATCCCAGTCTCGATCCGTGTCAACCCAACAGACACTTTCGGAGATACCTGTAGTGCACCTTTATAGTCACCCAGTTACGTTGTGACGTTTGGTACACCCAAAGCACTCTTACGGTATCTGGGAGTTACACGATCTCATGGTCTAAGGAAAAGGTACTTGACATTGAAAAAGCTCTAGCAAACGAACTACACAATCTTGTGCTATGCTTAGGATTGGGTCTTGTCCATCACATCATTCTCCTAATGATGTGATCCCGTTGTCAATGACATCTGATGTCCATAGTCAGGAAACCATGACTATCTGTTGACCAACGAGCTAGTCAACTAGAGGCTCGCTAGAGACATGTTATGGTCTATGTATTCACACGTGTATTATGATTTCCGGATAATACAGTTATAGCATGAATAAAAAACAATTATCATGAACAAAGAAATATAATAATAACACTTTTATTATTGCCTCTAGGGCATATTTCCAACAGTCTCCCACTTGCACTAGAGTCAATAATCTATTTACATTGTGATGAATCGAACACCCATAGAGTTCTGGTGTTGATCATGTTTTGCTCGCGAGAGAGGTTTAGTCAACGGATCTGTGACATTCAGATCGGTATGTACTTTGCAAATATCTATGTCTCCATCTTGAACATTTTCACGGATGGATTTGAAACGATGCTTGACGTGCCTAGTCTTCTTGTGAAACCTGGGCTCCTTGGCAAGGGCAATAGCTCCAGTGTTGTCACAGAAGAGTTTGATCGGCCCCGACGTATTGGGTATGACTCCTAGGTCGGTGATGAACTCCTTCACCCAAATAGCTTCATGCGCTGCCTCCGAGGCTGCCATGTACTCCGCTTCACATGTAGATCCCGCCACTACGCTCTGCTTGCAGCTGCACCAGCTTACTGCTCCACCATTCAACATATACACGTATCCGGTTTGTGACTTAGAGTCATCCAGATCTGTGTCGAAGCTAGCGTCGACGTAACCCTTTACGACGAGCTCTTCGTCACCTTCATAAACGAGAAACATGTCCTTTTTCCTTTTCAGGTACTTCAGGATATTCTTGACCGCTGTCCAGTGTTCCTTGTCGGGATTACTTTGGTACCTTCCTACCAAAGTTACGGCAAGGTTTACATCAGGTGTGGTACACAGCATGGCATACATAATAGATCCTATGGCTGAAGCATAGGGGATGACACTCATCTCTTCTTTATCTTTTGCCATGGTCGGGCATTGAGCCGAGCTCAATCTCACACCTTGCAATACAGGCAAGAACCCCTTCTTGGACTGATCCATTTTGAACTTCTTCAAAATCTTATCAAGGTATGTGCTTTGTGAAAGACCTATGAGGCATCTCGATCTATCTCTATAGATCTTGGTGCCTAATATATAAGCAACTTCTCCAAGGTCCTTCATTGAAAAACACTTATTCAAGTAGGCCTTACTGCTGTCCAAAAGTTCTATATCATTTCCCATCAAGAGTATGTCATCTACATATAATATGAGAAATGCTACAGAGCTCCCACTCACTTTCTTGTAAACGCAGGCTTCTCCATAAGTCTGCATAAACCCAAACGCTTTGATCATCTCATCAAAGCGAATGTTCCAACTCCGAGATGCTTGCACCAGCCCATAAATGGATCGCTGGAGCTTGCAAACTTTGTTAGCATTCTTAGGATCGACAAAACCCTCCGGCTGCGTCATATACAGTTCTTCCTTAAGATGCCTATTAAGGAATGCCGTATTGACGTCCATCTGCCATATCTCATAATCATAGTATGCGACAATTGCTAACATGATTCGGACGGACTTCAGCTTCGCTACGGGAGAGAAAGTCTCATCATAGTCAATCCCTTGAACTTGTCGATAACCCTTAGCGACAAGTCGAGCTTTATAGACGGTAATATTACCATCCACGTCCGTCTTCTTCTTAAAGATCCATTTGTTTTCTATTGCTCGCCGATCATCGGGCAAGTCTGTCAAAGTCCATACTTTGTTTTCATACATGGATTCTATCTCGGATTTCATGGCTTCAAGCCATTTGTTGGAATCTGGGCCTGCCATCGCTTCTTCATAGTTCGAAGGTTCACCGTTGTCTAACAACATGATTTCCAGGACAGGGTTGCCGTACCACTCTGGTGCGGAACGTGTCCTTGTGGACCTACGAAGTTCAGTAGCAACTTGATCCGAAGTACCTTGATCATCATCATTATTTTCCTCTTCAGTTGGTGTAGGCATCACAGGAACATTTTCCTGAGCTGCACTACTATCCCTTTCAAGAGGTAGTACTTCATCGAGTTCTACTTTCCTCCCACTTACTTCTTTCGAGAGAAACTCCTTTTCCAGAAAGCATCCGTTCTTGGCAACAAAGATCTTGCCCTCGGATCTTATGTAGAAGGTATACCCAACGGTTTCCTTAGGGTATCCTATGAAGACGCATTTTTCCGACTTGGGTTCGAGCTTTTCAGGTTGAAGTTTCTTGACATAAGCATCGCATCCCCAAACTTTTAGAAACGACAGCTTAGGTTTCTTCCCAAACCATAATTCATACGGTGTCATCTCAACGGATTTAGACGGTGCCCTATTTAAAGTGAATGTAGCTGTCTCTAGAGCGTATCCCCAAAATGATAGCGGTAAATCGGTATGAGACATCATAGACTGCACCATATCCAATAGAGTGCAATTACGACGTTCGGACACACCGTTACGCTGAGGTGTCCCAGGCGGCGTGAGTTGTGAAACGATTCCACATTTCCTTAAGTGTGTACCAAATTTGTGACTTAAGTATTCTCCTCCACGATCTGATCGTAGGAATTTTATCTTTTGGTCACGTTGATTCTCTACCTCATTCTGAAATTCCTTGAACTTTTCAAAGGTCTCAGACTTGTGTTTCATTAAGTGGACATACCCATATCTACTCAAGTCATCAGTGAGAGTGAGAACATAACGATATCCTCCACGAGCCTCAACGCTCATTGGACCGCACACATCGGTATGTATGATTTCCAACAAGTTGGTTGCTCGCTCCATTGTTCCAGAGAACGGAGTCTTGGTCATCTTGCCCATGAGGCATGGTTCGCATGTGTCAAATGATTCATAATCGAGAGACTCCAAAAGTCCATCAGCATGGAGCTTCTTCATGCGCTTGACACCAATGTGACCAAGGCGGCAGTGCCACAAGTATGTGGGACTATCGTTATCAACTTTACATCTTTTGGCATTCACACTATGAATATGTGTAATATTACGTTCGAGATTCATTAAGAATAAACCATTGACCATCGGGGCATGACCATAAAACATATCTCTCATATAAATAGAACAACCATTATTCTTGGATTTAAATGAGTAGCCATCTCGTATCAAACGAGATCCAGATACAATGTTCATGCTCAAACTTGGCACCAAATAACAATTATTAAGGTTTATAACTTATCCCATAGGTAAATGTAGAGGTAGCGTGCCGACGGCGATCACATCGACCTTGGAACCATTCCCGACGCGCATCGTCACCTCGTCCTTCGCCAGTCTCCGCTTATTCCGCAGCTCCTGCTGTGAGTTACAAATATGAGCAACGGCACCGGTATCAAATACCCAGGAGTTACTATGAGTACTGGTAAGGTACACATCAATTACATGTATATCAAATATACCTTTGGTGTTGCCGGCCTTCTTATCCGCTAAGTATTTGGGGTAGTTCCGCTTCTAGTGACCCTTCCCCTTGCAATAAAAGCACTCAGTCTCAGGCTTGGGTCCATTCTTTGACTTCTTCCCGGTAACTGGCTTACCGGGCGTGGCAACATCCTTGCTGTCCTTCTTGAAGTTCTTCTTGCCCTTGCCCTTCTTGAACTTAGTGGTCTTATTGACCATCAACACTTGATGTTCTTTCTTGATCTCAACCTCTGCTGACTTCAGCATTGAAAATACTTCAGGAATGGTCTTCACCATCCCCTGCATATTGTAGTTCATCACAAAGCTCTTTGTAGCTTGGTGGGAGTGACTGAAGGATTCTGTCAATGACCGCCTCATCAGGGAGGTTATTATTCAGCTGGGTCATGCGGTTGTGCAACCCAGACATTTTGAGTATGTTCTCACTGACAGAACTATTTTCCTCCATCTTACAACTATAGAACTTGTCGGAGACGTCATATCTCTCGACCTGGGCGTGAGCTTGGAAAACTAGTTTCAGCTCCTCGAACATCTCATATGCCCCGTGTTGCTCAAAACACTTTTGGAGCCCCGGTTCCAAGCTGTAAAGCATGCCTCACTGAACGAGGGAGTAATCATCAGCACGAGTCTGCCAAGCATTCATAATATCTTGGTTCTCTGGGATGGGAGCGTCACCTAGCGGTCCTTCTAGGACATATTGTTTCCTGGCAGCTATGAGGATGATCCTCGGGTTCCGTACCCAGTCCGTATAGTTGCTGCCATCATCTTTCAGCTTGGTTTTCTCTAGGAATGCGTTGAAGTTCATGTTGACATGAGCATTGGCCATTTGATCTACAAGACATATTTGCAAAGGTTTTTAGACTAAGTTCATGATAATTAAGTTCATCTAATCAAATTATTATAATGAACTCCCACTCATATTAGACATCCCTCTAGTCATCTAAGTGTTACACGATCCGAGTCGACTAGGCCGTGTCCGATCATCACGTGAGACGGACTAGTCATTGTAGGTGAACATTCTCATGTTGATCATATCTTCCATACGACTCGTGTTCGACCTTTCGGTCTCCGTGTTCCGAGGCCATGTCTGTACATGCTAGGCTCATCAAGTTAACCCTAAGTGTTTTGCATGTGTAAAACTGTCTTACACCCGTTGTATGTGAACGTAAGGATCTATCAAACCCGATCATCACGTGGTGCTTCGAAACGACAAACTTTAGCAACGGTGCACAGTTAGGGGAGAACACTTCTTGAAATTGTTGTAAGGGATCATCTTATTTACTACCGTCGTTCTAAGTAAACAAGATGCATAAACATAATAAACATCACATGCAATTATATAGTAGTGACATGATATGGCCAATATCATATAGCTCCATTGATCTCCATCTTCGAGGCTCCATGATCATCTTGTCACCGGCATGACACCATGATCTCCATCATCATGATCTCCATCATCGTGTCTTCATGAAGTTGTCACGCCAACGACTACTTCTACTTCTATGGCTACCGCGTTTAGCAATAAAGTAAAGTAATTTACATGGCGTTCTTCAATGATACGCAGGTCATACAAAAAATAAAGACAACTCCTATGGCTCCTGCCGGTTGTCATAATCATTGACATGCAAGTCGTGATTCCTATTACAAGAACATGATCTCATACATCACAATATGTCATTCATCATTCATCACAACTTCTGGCCATATCACATCACATGACAATTGCTGCAAAAACAAGTTAGACGTCCTCTAATTGTTGTTGCATCTTTTACGTGGCTGCAATTGGGTTCTAGCAAGAACGTTTTCTTACCTACGAATAACCACAATGTGATTTTGTCAACTTCTATTTACCCTTCATAAGGACCCTTTTCATCGAATCCGCTCCAACTAAAGTGGGAGAGACAGACACCTGCCAGCCACCTTATGCAACTAGTGCATGTCAGTCGGTGGAACCGGTCTCACGTAAGCGTACGTGTAAGGTTGGTGCGGGCCGCTTCATCCCACAATACCGCTGAAGCAAGATTAGACTAGTAGCGGCAAGCAAGTTGAAAAGATCTACGCCCACAACAAAATTGTGTTCTACTCGTGCAATAGAGAACTACGCATAGACCTAGCTCATGATGCCACCATTGGGGAACGTTGCAGAAAATTAAAATTTTTCCTACGGTTTCACCAAGATCCATCTATGAGTTTATCTAAGCAATGAGTCAAGGGAGTGAGTTTGCATCTACATACCACTTGTAGATCGCGTGCGGAAGCGTTCAAGGGGATGGTGATGATGGAGTCGTACTCGCCGTGATTCATATCACCGATGACCAAGTGCTGAATGGACAGCACCTCCGCGTTCAACACACGTACGGGACGGACGACGTGTCCTCCGTCTTGATCCAGAAAGGAGGAAGGAAAGGTTGAGGAAGATAGCTCCAACGGCAGCACGACGGCGTGGTGGTGTTGGTGCAGCAGTACTCCGACAAGGCTTCGCCAAGCACATGACGGAGGACGAGAGGTGTTGGGGAGGGGAGGGGCTGCACCTTGGGTTGTGTTTAGCAGCCCTCCCCTCACCCCTCTATTTATAGGGGAAGGGGCAAGGGGGGCCGACCCCTCTAGATGGGATCTAGAGGGGGGCGGCGGCCAGGGAGGGGGGACTTGCCCCCCAAGCAAGGGGGGCGCCCCCTCTAGGGTTCCCCCCCCAACCCTAGGTGCATGGGCCCAAAGTGGGGGGCGCGCCCAGCCCTCCAAGGGCTGGGTCCCTGCCCCTTGCGGCCCATGTGGTCCTCCGAGAGGGGTGGCCCCTCCTGGTGGACCCCCGGAACCCCTCCGGTGGCCCCGGTACAATACCGATATGCCCCCGAAACTTTCCGGTGTCCGCATGACAAATTCCCATATATAAAACTTCACCTCCGAACCATTCCGGAACTCCTCATGACATCCGGGATCTCATCCGAGACTCCAAACAACATTCGGTAATCACATACAAGTCTTCCTAATAACCTTAGCGTCACCGAACCTTAAGTGTGTAGACCCTACGGGTTCGGGAGACATGTAGACATGACCGAGACGACTCTCCGGTCAATAACCAACAGCGGGATCTGGATACCCATGTTGGCTCCCACATGCTCCTTGATGATGTCATCGGATGAACCACGATGTCGAGGATTCGATCAAACCCCGTATACAATTCCCTTTGTCAATCGGTACGTTACTTGCCCGAGACTCGATCGTCGGTATCCCAATACCTTGTTCAGTCTCGTTACCGGCAAGTCACTTTACTCGTACCATAATGCATGATCCCGTAACCAACCACTTGGTCACTTTGAGCTCATTATGATGATGCATTACCGAGTGGGCCCAGAGATACCTCTCCATCATACGGAGTGACAAATCCCAGTCTCGATCCGTGTCAACCCAACAGACACTTTCGGAGATACTTGTAGTGCACCTTTATAGTCACCCAGTTACGTTGTGATGTTTGGTACACCCAAAGCACTCTTACGGTATCCGGGAGTTACACGATCTCATGGTCTAAGGAAAAGATACTTGACATTGAAAAATCTCTAGCAAACGAACTACACGATCTTGTGCTATGCTTAGGATTGGGTCTTGTCCATCACATCATTCTCCTAATGATGTGATCCCGTTGTCAATGACATCTGATGTCCATAGTCAAGAAACCATGACTATCTGTTGACCAACGAGCTAGTCAACTAGAGGCTCACTAGGGACATGTTATGGTCTATGTATTCACACGTATATTATGATTTCCAGATAATACAGTTATAGCATGAATAAAAGACAATTATCATGAACAAAGAAATATAATAATAACACTTTTATTATTGCCTCTAGGGCATATTTCCAACACTATGAAGATACAAGATTGAAGACTTCGTACCGTGTCCGGATGGGTCTTTCCTTGGCGTGGAGGGCAAGCTTGGTGATACGGATATGTAGATCTCCTACCAATGTAACCGACTCTGTGTAACCCTAACCCTCTCCAGTGTCTATATAAACCGGAGGGTTTTAGTCCGTAGGAAGAACAATCATGCCATAGGCTAGCTTCTAGGGTTTAGCCTCTTTGATCTCGTGGTAGATCTACTCTTGTACTACCCATATCATCAATATTAATCAAGTAGGAGTAGGGTTTTACCTCCATCGAGAGGGCCCGAACCTAGGTAAAAACATCGTGTCCCTTGTCTCCTATTACCATCCGCCTAGACGCACAATTCGGGAACCCCTACCCGAGATCCGCCGGTTTTGACACCGACAGGGGGTGATTAGACACTAAGTACCAAAGTTGCAGTTTTTAACTTCTTTAGGTTTAAGTGGAGTCTAGGCACAAGTTTAACATTCACAATACATAACAAGCAAGCATGCAAAGAGTATATGATCAGCGGAAAGTAAAGCATGCAAATTGCAAGAATGTAAAGGGAAGGGTTTTGGAGGATTCAAACGCAATTGGAGACATGGATGTTTTTGTCGTGGTTCCAGTAGGTTGTGCTATTGTACATCCACGTTGATGGAGACTTCAACCCACCAAGGGTAACGGTTGCGCGAGTCCATGGAGGGCTCCACCCATGAAGGTTACACGAAGAAGCAACCTTGTCTATCCCACCATGGCCGTCGCCCACGAAGGACTTGCCTCACTACGGTAGATCTTCACGAAGTAGGCGATATCCTTGCCCTTACAAACTCCTTGGTTCAACTCCACAATCTTGTCGGAGGCTCCCAAGTGACACCTAGACAATCTAGGAGACACCACTCTCCAAGAAGTAACAAATGGTGCGTTGATGATGAACTCCTTGCTCTTGTGCTTCAAATGATAGTCTCCCCAACACTCAACTCTCTCTCACAGGATTTGGATCTGGTGGAAAGAAGATTTGAGTGGAAAGCAACTTGGGAAAGGCTAGAGATCAAGATTTATATGGTAGGAATGGAATATCTTGGCCTCAACACATGAGTAGGTGGTTCTCTCTCAGAACTGGTAAGTTGGAAGTGTAGGTTTGTTCTGATGGCTCTCTCCACGAATGAAGAGGAGGTGGAGGGGTATATATAGCCTCCACACAAAATCTAACCATTACACACAATTTACCAATCTCGGTGGGACCGAATCAACAAACTCGATTGGACCGATTTAGCAAATCTAGTGACCGTTAGGATTTTTGTTGGGACCGA
The DNA here is from genome assembly GCA_963921465.1 of Triticum timopheevii. Lineage (NCBI taxonomy): Eukaryota > Viridiplantae > Streptophyta > Magnoliopsida > Poales > Poaceae > Triticum > Triticum timopheevii. Next base: position 381,439,837 of record OY997262.1, on the reverse strand, counting down.
TATGCAACTCGGTAGGACCGATATGGTTAGGGTTAGGGCATAACGTAATCTTGGTGAGACCAATTGCACAAACTCGGTGAGACCGATTTTGGTAATTAGCTAACCAGAGAGTTGGTCAGGAAAACTCGGTGGGACCGATTACTCAAACTCGGTGGAACCGATTTTGGTAATAAGTTAACCAGAGAGTTTGCATTGTAATCTCGGTAGTACCGATTGCTCAATCTCGGTGAGACCGATATTGATAATGGACATACACAGAGAGATTACAATCCCATCTCGGTGAGACCGAGATCCCTATCGGTGAGACCAATTTGCCTAGGGTTTGTGGCCGTGGCTATGACAATTGAACTCGATGGCGCCGGATAGAAAGAATCGGTGGGGCCGAGTTTGACTTTAGGTTTAGGTCATATGTGTGGAAGTGGGAAAGTAGTTGAGGGTTTTGGAGCATATCACTAAGCACTGTGGAGCAAGAAACTCATTAAGCAACACCTCATCCCTTCTTGATAGTATTGGCTTTTCCTATAGACTCATTGTGATCTTGGATCACTAAAATATAAAATGAAGAGTCTTGAGCTTGAATCTTGAGCCAATCCTTTGTCCTTAGCATCTTGAAGGAGTTCCCACATCTTTTAGTCCATGCCACTCCATTGTTGAACCTGTTTGAAACATACTAGATAAAAGTGTTAGTCCAACAAGAGATATGTTGTTATTAATTACCAAAACCACCTAGGGAGCACTTGTGATTTCAATCTCCCCCTTTTTGGTAATTGATGACAACATACATCAAAGCTTTAGATAAAGCTATAAATAATAGCAAGTAAAGCTTTGGAAAGACATGTAACAAGCACAGGCTCCCCCTACATGTATGCAATCATGTGAATATGGAATATAGAGGCATGTGAGAACATAACCATGATAGAGTAGGCAATGTGTTACATGTATCTTGGCCATATGCATCAGAGCAAAGAATATTAAAGAAAATACCTTCATGCTCATGAGTCCTTCTTGCAAACACTATGTACATCAGCAAGAATTCCTCATACACATGATTGTGAAGCATATACTTACCTTGTAGTCTTGAGTTGGCTTAGGATGGAATGAACCTGTGTAAACAAGGTTAGATAACACAGGTACATCTACTAGCCAGAGCAGACAGAAGAAACCACAAGAATACCAAGACTGGGAAGACACGTAGAGAGTGAGCACTAAGTACCACATTGGATTAGACATGTCCCCAAGGATAAAGATATGCAATGAATTTAAATGATTTCTTTCCCTTAGATGTCTTGCTCCCCCTGAATCTACCATGGGATACTGGGAGAAGATAGGGAACAGAAAATCAGAGCTGAAAGATATAAATGAACAGAGCTAATGCAATTAAGCACATATGAACATGTCTTTCCCCTCAAGAAGACATGTGGCATCTCTCCTCTTGAACACCAAGCATCTGGGATCCTTGAGAAAATACTTTCTACTTGAGTATTCTCTCCCCCTGGAGATCTCTTTCTCCCCCTGTGGAAGTAATACTCCCTCGTTCTGATGTGATCTCTCTAAGTGATAAGCTTTGATGTGATCTCTCTCTCCCCTTTGACATCAATTTCCAAGAAGGGCTTCTGGAATTTGTCATGAATGGGTTTGATCCTAGAGTCACAACACAAAGCACTAATAAAAATGTGATGCTTGTAGAGGACAAGATTCATTGAGTGGAGCTGGATCAGAAGAAACACAAAATAAGTGGCAAACTGTTTTTCCTGTTGTGAAGTCGGTGGCACCGAGTGGTTTGTTTCGGTCGTACCGAAAGGATTCGGTTGGACCGAAAACAACAAATCGGTGAAACCGAGTTCATCACAGAGAAAACACTTGTCACCTCAGCTCACTAGACTAGTAAGGTCTCACAAAGATTTGCAAGGAATTTACTGAATGATATGCAATGAATTGGATGCAGAAAATGCAGAGCAAACAGAAAGAAATCTAGATGAATTTTTTTTGAAAGGGGAAACAAATATGCATCAGACAAATGCAAAAGCACAGTAAAAACATGAGAGAACTTCATCTAGAGATGGTCGGCGACAGAGTCACCTATGTTAGAGTATATTGACTTAGGAGTCAAGTGAGATCACTTGATCATAGGTCATACTCATCGTTTAAGCTCAAAATGGGGTTACCATTTATCGTTTAAGCATATTGATGTATTCACATCTTGTCGAGATGCTTTAGCTCATAACTCGGAGTAAAGCTTCTCTAAGATGGAATAACATACCTTGGTTGGTGGTGTTGACCATGTAGTTGAACGTGTGTGGGTTGCTCAAGGTTGATGTAGCTCATCAAGAGTTGGGAGCACCACTTGGAATTTGAGTCCATCTACCTACATGGGTTAGTTCTTGCAAGGAAGAGCACTTGTGTATCCAAAAATGACAATCATTAAGCTCAACATAGAATTTGTTAAAGGATATGTTTAAATGGTTTCGTGCTTCCTTGTCTTCAACCACCATAGTGTAGAGACTTGGTGATGTAGAGATTGCTCAAGATGTGAGTAGATTACAATCTCATGGAATTTGATTCAACCAAGTACCTACATGGGTTATATAACATGCAAGATGCAAATATATCCAAGACATAAGATTTTCATCATAAGAGAAATATCAAGGATTAGTCATAAGCTCATGTCTTGCATGTATCCAATGGAGTTCCTACTCCAAGTTTGAAGCATATATGATGTTCAATTCTCCTCTCAACCTGCAAAACACTTTCTCATCAAGAGGTTTAGTGAATATATCCGCTAATTGCTTTTTGGTGCGAACATGCTTAAGATTAATGTCACCCTTACCAACATGATCTCGAATGAAATGATGACGAACTTCAATATGCTTAGTTCGAGAATGTTGTACGGCATTATGACCAATTTTGATAGCACTTTCATTGTCACAAAGCAATGGAACATGTTTCACAAATATCCCATAATCTTTAAGAGTTTGGGTCTGTGGGGACCCCGACTCATAAGTCGAGATCACCGAATGCACGTGTACAGTGATCCCAGAGATCAATGCTCACTGAACACACAGAAGCTGAATAACAAGAGTCTTACATCCATACATACCGTCTTACACAAATTATGACCATTATGGTCAAGTCTTACATAGATAAAGCCTTAAGGGCTGAACATCAAATGAAACACAAGCAGCAGAAATCTTCGTCGATAAGTAGAACCCATGCCATCAGCCTTAACCATACAGGCATTCTGACTGGGAAACGTCCTAGTTCGCATGTTCGTCTCCAAAGAACTCTTCTTCGAACTCCGGTTCTTCCATGCCTGGTCAATTAAATAACCAGTGGCAAGCCAATGAGTACTTTGAATGTACTCGCAAGCAACCCATGTTTTTGGTTCAAGACACAGCAATGCATGATATAGGTAAATTTTTGCAGAAAGCTAGTTTTGAGTGTAAAGACACGTTCAGCAACTTGTAAGACATGCATCAAGAGAATTCAAGTAACCATGAGGACAGGTTACAGATATCAACATAAATAGAGTGGGCACCAACCCAACTCAATCATGTCAAGTCCTGTGACTTGACCCAAGTAGTTTTATCAACACACACACACACACACACGTTTGTAAAACTCTAGACATAGTTTAAGCAGCACCGCCCAACTGTCCTTGACCGTGGACACGACTATTCGAATAGTTTTACACTCTGCAGAGGTTGCACACTGTACCCACAAGATCCGGGGAACTTCCGTGTCATCCACGACCCACGATACCTCAAGTACCCGGGGTAAGCACCCGATCACTACCTTCCTCTATACGACACTAACAAGGAGTCCACTCGTTGTTCCGTATCCTCACGATGTACATCATACGAGACATTCGAGAGGGGACACAGCGGTGTATCCTGTGCCCTGTGAAAACAGTCATGGCCGCCCTACCTGGCACGACCCCGTCCCGAGAGAGAGCACCAACTCTCCCCCGTCACTAGTAATGTGGGCTCCAAGCTAGCATCGGCCTAGGTAATCAATAATGCCCTTTCCCATATAAGGGTAGAGTGGTTGCGCATGTAAGGTTGGGACAGTCATCAAATCTTAAATCTAATCCGTTTTCGAAAACAATACACACACTTGCCTCGGTACACTACTTCGTCATCAAGTGGTTACCCAACTCATCATCTTCCTCGGGCATAAGTGGCACCTGACAGGGTTTTTGAAAATTCTTTTGAAAATGCTTTGTCTCCATCACCATGCATAATCCCGTCCCTTTTTGCGTAGCACTACTTTAGCATCCTATCTACTCCCACCGGCATAACCCTCATAAGAAGGTAGGGTCATGCACAATGCAAGTACCAACGAGGAAGTACGGTGGAAAACCATCAAAGTGGGTACCACCTCATCATGATTCTATTGCAACAACAACATGGTGCTAAATGACATGCATAAAAAAGGTTTCATAGACATGGTCAGAGGGCTGCTTGCCTGGCTCAACGAAGTCTCCTGGGTCTTCAAAGTCTTCTGGTCCAACTCCTTCGTCAGCAATGCAATCTATCGTCGCAAAAATAATAACGAGAAAGAAATAAGGCAATAATAATAAAAACAGAAAAGTCAAAGTGCTCAGAAAAATGTCAACTTGATTTTGCAAAATACTAGGGTGAAAACTAAGAAGGGGAGAATTCCTAGTTTTGGATTTGGAGTAGCAGAATAGGAGAAATGGATTTACAAAGGTATATTTAAATGTTAAAAATCACATTTAAATATTTACAGTGAAGGAAAGGTTGTCAGATTTGAATGAAAGTTGCACCATTAAATAGGTTGCAATATTCTAGGAATTTAGGAATTGGAATTAATTTATTTGGACTATTATTTAATCCTGTGGAATTTTTGGAATCGAGACAGAAAAAGAAAAAGAAAAGGGGCACTGTGCCTGCTGGGCCAGAACAGCCGCAGGGCAGCAGGCCCAACAGAGAAGCGGCCCAGTGCACCGGTGCACACGTGCGCGCCAGGTTTAAACCTGACGGGCGGGCCCCAGGCATCAGGGAGAGGGGCTGACAGATGGGCACCACGGCCGTCATCGTCAACCCTAGGCCAGAGGGGACGGCGAGCTCACCGGCGACGGCGCAGGTCATGGCGAGGTCAGGCAAGGGCACGGCTGGACTCAGCGTCGTGTCGCCGTTCAGGTGGAGGTGGAGACGGTCGCCGGAGCAGCCTGGTTCACCGGCGACGAGGTCACGCGGCGGAGGTGCCTCGGGCGTCGATGGCTCTGACCGTTCCCGTCTGCAAAAAGAGTGGGGAAGAGAGGGGAAAGGGTCAGCGTGGCCGCGCGGTTCCAGATCGAGAGAAAACGGGGAGGAGGAGGCATGTACCGCGTGAATGCCGACGAGCCGAGGCAGCAGGGCTCTGGTCGATCCCGAGCACAGAGGCTCTCCGGGGGTGATTGGGTGGTGCGGGCGTGCTTCTGGGGTTGTGAGAGGGAGGCATATGCCTTTGGAGCGGCCCAGGGCGGGCTTATATAGCCGCACGGTGGTCCACCATGGACCTGTGCGCCGGCGAGCTTGTTGCCATCACCACGGGTCACGGGGGCCTGATTGGTTGTGTCTGGGGTGTTCGTGGGGGTCGACTACGCCCAGGGGAAGAAGAGAGGGAGGGAGCAGGGGGCTAGAGGCACCGCGCTGTGAGCCGCACCATTGGCGCGCTCGGGCGGCCTCTGTTTGCTAGCGCGGAGGCGCGAGGAGGAGGAGAGAGGAGGGGGCTGACCACGTAGCGTGTCGCGGACAGCGAGGTGCATCGGCAGGCGCGTGGGGGAGGCCCGAGGTGGCCGGAAGCGGCTGGAAGGGGGCGGCTACAGTGCGGGGGCGCACTGTAGCGCGCTCCAGAGCGTGTAAATGGCTGCCATGGCATTGTTTAAAGGCCAGGGGCGTGCCCACTAGTGTCTAGCAGGTCTAGGAGGGAGTAAAGAAGTGGGGTGGTGCATTGGATGCCATGGATGGCCATTGGAGTGAGGAGGGGGGTGAGGAAGAGGGAGAAAGGGGCTGTCCAGAGGGGTAAATGAGGTGGTTTCACCCCTCAATCATAGAGCTGAGGTGCAGCCATTGTTACTGGAGGTAGAGGGGGACTTGGAGGGGCTGTGGTAAAAAGGAGAGGCCATGGAGAAGAGTGGAAGAGGTCAAAGTAGTTGTTTTAGTAAAATGGCAGAAGGTGTTTGTTGCTTGTTTTGTTAAGCTAATGAGCTCCAAATGACATGAGACTCCACATGGTAAAATGACACATATAAATATGGCCTTCCACCAATTTGGAGCTTATTTGGGCAAAGTTGCCAATGCAACTTTTGTAAACCCTAGAAATGAGCAGAAATAGACTTGTGTAGATCTAGTTGAGAAAATCACTTCTTCTTGATGCACCACTTTCTGTAGTGGCCTCATTTGGTCATGTGAACAAGCTCACCAAAGTTGGGGTCAAGGAGAGAAAGTTGGTAGTGCAAAGTTGTTCAAATATGATTCTGGTCAGAGAGGGTTTTGGGGCATTTTGGTGGACCAAAATGACCTTGATTGAAGTGAGACTTTGCAAGGTGATCACAATATGCATTTGTGACTTGCTGGATTTTTGTTGGATTTTTATGAAAATATTTCCTGTAGAAATATTTCAAATCCTTGAAATCGGCAGAAATGGTTTTGGGAGGTTTTGTCCAATATTTTGAACATGACCAAGTGTTGAAACTCTTATATATGGAAAATATATGTCCACTGAGTTTCCCTGATTTTTGTAAAAATATTTTTGAAACAATAAAATAATTTTTCCCTATTAAAGACCATTTCTGGCCTTAAGAAAAAGCTTTTATAAAATAGGAATATAGTTTTTAAAATTATATTTTTGTGGTTTATGGGAGTCCTACATCTAATAGGATTCAAATATACCTTTTGAAATATTTTTCACACCTTAAATCAAGTACTTGCAGTGCAAATCTCAATTCAAAGGTTTTTGGAAAACTAATTTTAGAAAATACTTTTTGGCCAAATTATTTTTGTAAGAAAATACTATATTGCTCTATACACAGGGCATGATCATTTGACAGAAATTTGGGGCAAGGAGATGAAGTGTAGAAGGTAAAACATGTTGACTTTTGAGAGCACTTAAAAGAATCACAAAGAGAAAACCAACTCCAAAATAAAAGCCAAATAATGCAAAAGTTTTTGTTGGCCCAAATTTTCATGCTTTATTAATGCAAATGAAGTGTTACAAAATGCAGGGTGTGACAGACCTACCCCGCTTACAAGAATCTCGTCCCCGAGATTCCTAAACTAGGCTTTAAAGAGATACGGAAACTCGGATCTAAGGTAGTCTTCACGCTCCCAAGTTGCTTCTGCTTCAGTGTGGTTGCTCCATTGGACCTTGAAGTACTTGATGGTGCGGCTTCGAGTGTGTCGCTCAGCCTCATCCAGAATGCAGATGGGCCTCTCACGGTAGGTCAAATCAGGCTGAAGGTCAATGGCTTGGTGATCGACGTCTTTGTAAAGATCAGGCTGGTTTGGAACTTGGAGGCACTTCCGGAGTTGCGACATGTGGAATAGGTTGTGCACATCGGATAGTTCATGTGGCAGCTCCAACTGGTAAGCCACTTCTCCACGTCGTTCAGTGATCTTGAAGGGGCCGATGTATCTTGGTGCGAGCTTCCCTTTTACATGGAAACGCTGGGTTCCCTTGAGAGGTGTGACCCGGAGATAGACATGGTCTCCAACTCGGAAGGTCATGTCTCTCTGACGTGAGTCAGCGTAGCTCTTCTGCCTTGACTTGGCGGTCTTCAAACGCTCTCTGACGAGCTAGACTTGCTCTTCTGCTTCACGGAGGATATCGGGCCCAAAGACAAGTCCTTCTCCGGTCTTTGACCAATTGAGGGGTGTGCGGCACTTCCATCCGTATAACACCTCAAATGGTGCCATCTGAAGGCTTGACTGATAACTGTTGTTGTAAGAGAACTCGGCGAAAGGGAGGCAATCTTCCCACCTAGCTCCATATGCTAAGACACAGGCTCGGAGCATGTCTTCGAGTATCTGATTCACTCGTTCTGTTTGACCTCCGGTCTGTGGGTGGAAAGCAGTGCTGAAGGACAACTTGGTCCCCATGGCTTCTTGGAATTTTTTCCAGAACCTTGAGGTAAACTGGGTTCCTCGATCTGACACAATCTCCTTGGGAACACCATGAAGGCTTACGATCCTATTGATGTATAGAGTTGCTAGCTGGTTGCCATCATGGGTAGTCTTAACAGGAATGAAATGGGCTACTTTAGTCAAATGGTCGACTATGACCCAGATGGAGTCATGCCCCTTGTTTGACCTAGGTAGTCCAGTGATGAAATCCATTCCGACTTTATCCCATTTCCACTCGGGAACCTTGAGTGGTTGGAGCAACCCAGCAGGTCGCTGATATTCAGCCTTGACTCTTTGGCATACATCACACTTCACGACATAGGTGGCAATCTCCCTCTTCATGCCATGCCACCAAAATCTTTCCTTTAGGTCTTGATACATCTTGGTTCCTCCAGGATGGATGGAATATGGGGTGTCATGAGCTTCTTGCAAGATCAGATTCTTGAGCTCCACCTTGTTGGGTACACAAATGCGATTCCCAAACCACACAATTCCTTGTTCATCCTCTGAGAATCCTGAGGCCTTGCCTACCTTGATCTTCCTCTTGATACCCTCAATACTCTCGTGTCCCTTCTGAGCTTCCTTAATATCATCCACCAAGGTAGGCCTAACTTCGAGGTTGGCCAAGAATCCTGGTGCCACTAGTTCCAACCCGAAGCTTTCAAGTTCTTCATACATGGCGGGAAGTTTGTCCTTAAGCATAGCATTCAAGGAACAAGCCATTCTGCTTAATGCATCTACTACCACATTAGCCTTCCCAGGGTGGTATTGAACACTGAGGTCATAATCCTTGATCAACTCTAGCCACCTTCTTTGCCTCATGTTCAATTCCTTTTGAGTGAAAATATACTTCAGACTTTTGTGATCCATGTATATCTCACACCGCTTCCCTAAGAGGTAATGTCGCCATGTCTTCAGGGCATGAACCACTGCTGCTAACTCAAGATCATGAGTAGCATAGTTCTCTTCATGGGGCCGTAGTTGCCTTGAAAGGTAAGCTACGACTCTGCATTCTTGCATCAGAACACCTCCCAGTCCGGTCCTTGATGCATCACAATATATCACAAACTCCTTGTGTATATCTGGTGTGGCCAGAACTGGGGCGGTGGTCAGTCTCTTCTTCAGCTCCTGGAAGCTCTCTTCGCACTTCGGCGTCCATTCAAATTTCTTGTCCTTCTTCAAGAGCCGAGTCATGGGTTGGGCAATGCTTGAGAATCCTTCAACGAACTTGCGGTAATATCCCGCGAGTCCGAAGAAGCTTCTAACTTCCTTCACATTGCTTGGGGATTGCCATTCAGTCACGGCTTCAATCTTAGCGGGATCGACTGACAATCCTTCTTCGGTCAAAACATGACCCAAGAATCCAACTTCACGTAGCCAAAATTCACACTTGCTGAACTTGGCATACAGTTGGTGCTCCCGAAGCTTGTCTAGGACCATTCTCAAGTGTTGCTCGTGCTCTTCTTCCGTCTTCGAGAAGACAAGAATGTCATCAATGAAGACAACGACAAACTTGTCCAAATATTCCATGAAGACCTTATTCATGAGGTACATGAAGTAAGTCGGGGCATTGGTTAATCCAAAGGACATGACAGTGCACTCGTACAGGCCATATCTGGTTACAAATGCCGTCTTCGGGATATCTTGGGGTCTGATTTTCAGCTGGTAGTACCCAGATCTGAGGTCGATCTTGGAGAACACCTTGGCCCCGTTGAGTTGATCAAACAGATCTTCAATCTTGGGAAGTGGATACTTGTTCTTGATTGTAACTTCATTGAGGGAGCGGTAGTCAATGCACAAGCGGATGGTACCGTCCTTCTTTGCCACAAATAGAACAGGTGAGCCCCAAGGGGAGGCACTAGGGCGGATAAATCCCTTCCTCAACTGCTCTTCCAGTTGCTTCTTCAATTCTGCTAACTCTTCCGATCCCATTCTATAAGGCTTCTTATAGATGGGTCCCGCTCCGCGTATGAGCTCGATAATGAACTCAATGTCACGGTCAGGAGGCATTCCCGGTAGCTCATCAGGAAAGACATCGGGGTATTCGCATACTACCGGCACTTGCTCCAATTCAACTCCAGTCAGATAGTTGACTTGGTTGGCTTGAGCAGAGGAGGGGTTGGGGGCAAATTTAACTTCGACTCCTTGGTCATTGATCACAGTGACAGTCCGGTTGGCACAATCTAACAAGCCTTGGTGCTTGATGAGCCAATCCATTCCTAAGATCACATCCAAGCCTTGCGATCTCAAGATGATAAGGTCTGCTAGGAAGTCTACCCCATTAATGACAATCCCGACTCCTTTACATCCTATCTTGGCTCTCATCTCTGCTCTGGCGGTTTGTACCACCATAGGGTTATTCAGGGGTGTAGGGGTCATGCCACTTTTTAATGCAAACTCTTGAGTGACAAATGAATGCGTGGCTCCAGAATCAAACAAGACAGTTGCAGGTGCTGAATTGACAAGGAACATACCCAGCACGACGTCCGGGTCTTCCTGGGCTTCTTCTGCAGTGACATGATTCACACGACCCTTGCCATTGTTGGGCAGGTTGTGGGGAGCTTGTTTCCTTGGTGTCATTCCACAACCTTGTCCTGGATTCTTCGCATTGGGGCGCGGGGCGTCGGGCTTCTTGTTAGGACAATTCTTGGAGTAGTGTCCTGGCTAACCACATCCAAAGCATGTGACTTGGTTGGGGTTGCTGCTCTTGCTGGCATTGTTATTGGGGCTGTTGTAAGCTGGCCTGGGGTTGGCATACTGCTGAGGTGGATAGCTGGTGCGGGGTGCAGGAGCTCTTGGCTGCTGATAGGTTGGCTTCACCGGGGCTGGCTGCCACGGGCGAGGCTTCTGGTTGCTGGAGCTACCCTTGCTGATCATCTTGCGCTTACGGGTATCATCCAAAGCACGTCGCTTGTCCTCAAGCATGAGTGCCTTGTTCACCAGATCATGAAAGGTCGGGCAGTCACACACAACAAGCGAGTACTGCAGAGTCTGGTTAAGGCCTTCCATGAAGCGCTCCTTTTTGGCAGCATCAGTGCTGACATCCTCAGGAGCATACCTTGAGAGAACACTGAACTTCTGCATGTACTCCTTGACGGTGCTACTACCTTGCTTCAGGGCTCGGAACTCATGCTTCTTGATGTCCATGATTCCGGAAGGAATGTGGGCCTTGCGGAATTCTGCCTTGAAGTCATTCCAAGTGATGTTTTGCTCAGCATGCATGGCCTTGAATCCATCCCACCAAGCTCTGGTAGTTCCCCCGAGACAGTGGGTAGCATAAGCCACCCTCTCACGGTCTTCAGTGCAGCCGACTAGTTCCAACAAGTCCTCAATGGTGCGGACCCAGTCGTCTGCATCCAGGGGTTCAGCAGTCTCGATGAAGGTGGGTGGTGCATGCTTCTTGAACTCCACCAATGTGGAACGTCCACTGCCGTGTCCCGCCGGCTGGCGATTGACAGCTTGAGCAATCACCTGGAGGGCTGCAGTGTTGGCTTGGCGTTCCTCTCGGAAGGCTTGGAGAAGCTGAGCCATGTCCATGCTTGGAGGAGGTGGTGGGGGTGGAGTCTGTCCTCAGGCTTGGTCCTGGCTGATTCCTGCTTCAGCAGAACCTCCGGCTTCTTGCTGCTGGGTAGATGTACCAGTACGTGTTACTAACAGGCATCCTGTTGGAGTGGTCAAGGTCTCATGATTGGGAAAGATGGGGAAAGCAATATAGATGGGACGCCTAGTAAGGGGGTTGGTATGACACTAATTGTTTTATGCAAGGGCCAAAAGGGCCAAACACATTCATTAAAGTCCAAATGGGTGATGTAGTCGCTTACAAGTTCCCGAAGGAAAGTACGACGTCCATCAAACACATCAAAAGCAAATACAGCACTACATGGTTTCATATGAACCATTACAAGGACTCGACTTCGCATAGGGGTACATGGCCTATCCTACCGTAGGGGTTACTAACAGGCATATCCAAGTTGCGAATGATGCCTAAGTGGTGGAATGCTCGGTCGTGTAGTCTGGCTCTTCTGGGTCTTCCTCCTCGTCATCGATGGCCTGACCTTCTTATTCACTTGAAGGGGTGGCGGAGTGGAGGAGCTCAACACGGTGTTGCTTTGCTGGCGGCGCGAAGAGCTTGCAGTATTCCTTTGCGCTCATGCGGTGTTGAAGTGGTGGTTCTCCATCTTCTGGGGGTCTTCCACCTCTGTATGCGATCGCGGGTTGTCCAGGAGGGGCACCTTCTTTCTTGATCCTATCCGTCTTCACTTGAGCTTGGAGAAGAAGTGCCTTGGTCTCGTGAAGTTCCTTTCGGAGCTCCATTGATTCCGAGGCCAAGTGTTGTGCTAAACTATCGACACAAAGGCTGAAGTAGGTCTGGAATCGGAGTGGAAGTCCTTCTTCTAATGGTGGAGCTGGTGCACTGCTCTCATCCTCACCTTCCTTCCGATAAGGCAAGAAACGGGTTGCCAACTCGTCTGCCATCTCTAGAAGAAGGTCTCGGAGGCGGGTGAGTGCCTTGAGGGTTGCCGTCTCGACGGCAACAACCAGAGTTGCCATCTGGGGTCCCTCGAAAAACCAGCTTGTTGGAGAGTCATTAGCCTTCACAATCACTTCCACATGATACTCCGTCTTGGTGTCATTGATCCAATGCACATAGTATGTGAAAATGGGGGCTCGGTGAAACTGGCACTTCTCGAGGCTATCCTTGAGAAGCACGGGAAATCCGGTGGTCAAGAAGTCTTCGGGTAAGGCAGCCATCTACAGAGGTTTAATGGGAGAGGTCAATAAGGGAAAATATATCTTGGGTTGGGTAAGCTTTAGAAAAGAAGAGAAGTTTAGATGGTCTCAAGCTAACTAACGTCCATGCTAACTAAGGCTTCCTACAGTCAGGATGGCTCTGATACCAGCTCTGTGGGGACCCCGACTCATAAGTCGAGATCACCGAATGCACGTGTACAGTGATCCCAGAGATCAATGCTCACTGAACACACAGAAGCTGAATAACAAGAGTCTTACATCCATACATACCGTCTTACACAAATTATGACCATTATGGTCAAGTCTTACATAGATAAAGCCTTAAGGGCTGAACATCAAATGAAACACAAGCAGCGGAAATCTTTGTCGATAAGTAGAACCCATCCCATCTGCCTTAACCCTACAGGCATTCTGACTGGGAAACGTCCTAGTTCGCATGTTCGTCTCCAAAGAACTCTTCTTCGAACTCCGGTTCTTCCATGCCTGGTCAATTAAATAACCAGTGGCAAGCCAATGAGTACTTTGAATGTACTCGCAAGCAACCCATGTTTTTGGTTCAAGACACAACAATGCATGATATAGGTAATTTTTTGCAGAAAGCTAGTTTTGAGTGTAAAGACACGTTCAGCAACTTGTAAGACATGCATCAAGAGAATTCAAGTAACCATGAGGACAGGTTACAGATATCAACATAAATAGAGTGGGCACCAACCAAACTCAATCATGTCAAGTCCTCTGACTTGACCCAAGTAGTTTTATCAACACACACACACACACACACACACACACACACACACACACACGTTTGTAAAACTCTGGACATAGTTTAAGCAGCACCGCCCAACTGTCCTTGACCGTGGACATGGCTATTCGAATAGTTTTACACTCTGCAGAGGTTGCACACTGTACCCACAAGATCCGAGGAACTTCCGTGTCATCCACGACCCGCGATACCTCAAGTACCCGGGTAAGCACCCGATCACTACCTTCCCCTAGACGACACTAACAAGGAGTCCACTCATTGTTCCGTATCCTAACGATGTACACCATACGAGACATTCGAGAGGGGACACAACGGTGTATCCGGTTCCCTGTGAAAACAGTCGTGGCCGCCCTACCTAGAACGACCCCGTCCCGAGAGAGAGCACCAACTCTCCCCCGTCACTAGTAATGTGGGCTCCAAGCTAGCATCAGCCTAGGTAATCAATAATGCCCTTTCCCATATAAGGGTAGAGTGGTTGCGCATGTAAGGTTGGGATAGTCATCAAATCTTAAATCTAATCCGTTTTCGAAAACAATACACACACTTGCCTCGGTACACCACTTCGTCATCAAGTGGTTACCCAACTCATCATCTTCCTCGGGCATAAGTGGCACCCGACGGGGTTTTCGAAAAGTCTTTTGAAAATGCTTTGTCTCCATCACCATGCATAATCCCGTCCCTTTTTGCGTAGCGCTACTTTAGCATCCTATCTACTCCCACCGGCATAACCCTCATAAGAAGGTAGGTTCATGCACAATGCAAGTACCAACGAGGAAGTACGGTGGCAAACCATCAGAGTGGGTACCACCTCATCATGATTCTGTTGCAACAACAACATGGTGCTAAATGACATGCATAAAAAAGGTTTCATAGACATGGTCAAAGGGCTGCTTGCCTGGCTCAACAAAGTCTCCTGGGTCTTCAAAGTCTTCTGGTCCAACTCCTTCGTCAGCAACACAATCTATCGTCGCAAAAATAATAACGAGAAAGAAATAAGGCAATAATAATAAAAACAGAAAAGGCAAAGTGCTCAGAAAAATGTCAACTTGATTTTGTAAAATACTAGGGTGAAAACTAAGAAGGGGAGAATTCCTAGTTTTGGATTTGGAGTAGCAGAATAGGAGAAATGGATTTACAAAGGTATATTTAAATGTTAAAAATCACATTTAAATATTTACAGTGAAGGAAAGGTTGTTGGATTTGAATGAAAGTTGCACCATTAAATAGGTTGCAATATTCTAGGAATTTAGGAATTGGAATTAATTTATTTGGACTATTATTTAATCCTGTGGAATTTTTGGAATAGAGACAGAAAAAGAAAAAGAAAAGGGGCACTATGCCTGCTGGGCCAGAACAGCCGCAGGGCAGCAGGCCCAGCAGAGAAGCGGCCCAGCGCACCGGTGCCCGCGCGCGCGCCAGGTTTAAACCTGACGGGCGGGCCCCAGGCGTCAGGGCGAGGGGCTGACAGACGGGCCCCACGGCCGTCGTCGTCAACCCTAGGCCAGAGGGGACGGCGAGCTCACCGGCGACGACGCAGGTCACGGCGAGGTCAGGCGAGAGCACGGCTGGACTCAGCATCGTGTCGCCGTTCGGGTGGAGGTGGAGACGGTCGCCGGAGCAGCCTGGTTCGCCGGCGACGAGGTGCCTCGGGCGTCGATGGCTCCGACCGTTCCCGTCTGCAAAAAGAGTGGGGAAGAGAGGGGAAAAGGTTAGCGTGGCCGCGTGGTTCCAGATCGAGAGAAAACGGGGGCGGAGGAGGCCTGTACCGCGCGAACGCCGACGAGCCGAGGCGGCGGGGCTCCGGTCGATCCGGAGCATAGAGGCTCTCCAGGGGTGATTGGGTGGTGCGGGCGTGCTCCTGGGGGTGTGAGAGGGAGGCGTATGCCTTTGGAGCGGCCCGAGGCGGGCTTATATAGCCGCACGGTGGTCCACCGTGGACCTGTGCGCCGGCGAGCTTGTTGCCGTCGCCACGGGTCACGGGGGCCTGATTGGTTGTGTCTGGGGTGTTCGTGGGGGTCGACTACGCCCAGGGGAAGAAGAGAGGGAGGGAGCAGGGGGCCAGAGGCACTGCGCATGTGAGCCGCACCATTGGCGCGCTCGGGCGGCCTCTGTTTGCTAGCGCGGAGGCGCGGGGAGGAGGAGAGAGGAGGGGGCCGACCACGTAGCGTGTCGCGGACGCCGAGGCGCATCGGCAGGCGCGCGGGGGAGGCCCGAGGTGGCCGGAAGCGGCTGGAAGGGGGCGGCTACAGTGCGGGGGAACACTGTAGCGCGCTCCAGAGCGTGCAAATGGCTGCCATGGCATTGTTTAAAGGGCAGGGGCGTGCCCACTAGTGTCTAGCAGGTCTAGGAGGGAGTAAAGAAGTGGGGTGGTGCATTGGATGCCATGGATGGCCATTGGAGTGAGGAGGGGGGTGAGGAAGAGGGAGAAAGGGGCTGTCCAGAGGGGTAAATGAGGTGGTTTCACCCCTCAATCATAGAGCTGAGGTGCAGCCATTCTTACTGGAGGTAGAGGGGGACTTGGAGGGGCTGTGGTAAAAAGGAGAGGCCATGGAGAAGAGTGGAAGAGGTCAAAGTAGTTGTTTTAGTAAAATGGCAGAAGGTGTTTGTTGCTTGTTTGGTTAAGCTAATGTGCTCCAAATGACATGAGACTCCACAGGGTAAAATTGCACATATAAATATGGCCTTCCACCAATTTGGAGCTTATTTGGGCAAAGTTGCCAATGCAACTTCTGTAAACCCTAGAAATGAGCAGAAATAGACTTGTGTAGATCTAGTTGAGCAAATCACTTCTCCTTGATGCACCACTTTCTGTAGTGGCCTCATTTGGTCATGTGAACAAGCTCACCAAAGTTGGGGTCAAGGAGAGAAAGTTGGTAGTGCAAAGTTGTTCAAATATGATTCTGGTCAGAGAGGGTTTTGGGGCATTTTGGTGGACCAAAATGACCTTGATTGAAGTGAGGCTTTGCAAGGTGATCACAATATGCATTTGTGACTTGCTGGATTTTTCTTGGATTTTTATGAAAATATTTCATGTAGAAATATTTCAAATCCTTGAAATGGGCAGAAATGGTTTTGGGAGGTTTTGTCCAATATTTTGAACATGACCAAGTGTTGAAACTCTTATATATGGAAAATATATGTCCACTGAGTTTCCCTGATTTTTGTAAAAATATTTTTGAAACAATAAAATAATTTTTCCCTATTAAAGACCATTTCTGGCCTTAAGAAAAAGCTTTTAAATAAAATAGGAAAATAGTTTTTAAAATTATATTTTTGTGGTTTATGGGAGTCCTACATCTAATAGGATTCAAATATACCTTTTGAAATATTTTTCACACCTTAAATCAAGTACTTGCAGTGCAAATCTCAATTCAAGGGTTTTTGGAAAACTAATTTTAGAAAATACTTTTTGGCCAAATTATTTTTGTAAGAAAATACTATATTGCTCTATACACAGGGCATGATCATTGGACAGAAGTTTGGGGCAAGGAGATGAAGTGTAGAAGGTAAAACATGTTGACTTTTGAGAGCACTTAAAAGAATCACAGAGAGAAAACCAACTCCAAAAGAAAAGCCAAATAATGCAAAAGTTTTTGTTGGCCCAAATTTTCATGCTTTATTAATGCAAATGAAGTGTTACAAAATGCAGGGTGTGACAGGGTCATCCAAAGTAATTGAGCAATACATGAACCAGCGGCAATGTACTCTGCTTCGGCGGTAGATAAGGATACCGAGTTTTGTTTCTTGGAGGACCAAGACACAAGAGATCTACCAAGAAATTGACAAGTACCCGAAGTGGAATTTCTATCAACCTTGTTTCTGGCGTAGTCCGAGTCAGAGTAGCCAACAAGATCGAAAGAGGCCCTCTTAGGATACCAAATGCCAAAATTTGGTGTATGAATTAAGTATCTCACTATCCTTTTTACGGCCTTAAGAGGGCATTCTTTAGGAGCAGCTTGATATCTTGCACACATGCACACACTTAGCATAATATTGGGACGTGAAGCACATAGGTATAACAATGAACCAATCATAGAGCGATAAACCTTTTGACCAACCGGTTCACCATCTTTGGTCGAATCAAGATGTCCACTAGTAGGCATGGGTGTAGACATACCTTTGCACTCTTGCATATTGAACTTCTTGAATAAGTCCTTAGTGTACTTCGTTTGAGAAACAAAAGTACCTTCCTTAGTTTGCTTGATTTGCAACCCAAGAAAGAATTTGAGTTCACTCATCATTGACATCTCAAACTTCTCCGACATTAGCTTTCCAAACTTCTCACTAAAATGAGGGTTAGTTGATCCAAATATGATATCATCAACACAAATTTGGCATACAAATAATTCTCCATTAACCCTTTTAGTAAAAAGTGTGGAATCAATTTTCCCAATTTCAAATCCCTTTTCAAGAATAAACTTGGTCAAGCATTTATACCAAGCTCTAGGAGCTTGTTTAAGACCATAAAGAGCTTTGTGAAGTTTGTAAACATGATTGGGTTTCTTAGGATTGACAAAGCCGGGAGGTTGTTTAACATAAACTTCCTCCTCTATTTCACCATTTAGAAAGGCACTTTTAATGTCCATTTGGTATAAGGTGATATCATGGTGAATAGCATAGGCAAGTAAGATGCGAATGGATTCAAGTGTAGCAACGGGAGCATAAGTCTCACCATAGTCCATACCTTCGACTTGTGTGTAGCCTTGGGCGATGAGACGTGCTTTGTTGCGAACTACTTGTCCATCTTCATCTTTCTTGTTGAGAAACACCCATTTGGTACCGATGATGTTGTGGTTGTTGTCGGGCTTCTCAACCAATGTCCAAACTTGGTTTCTCTCAAAGTTGTGTAGCTCTTCATGCATTGCATTTATCCAATCCGGATTTTCCAATGCTTCTTCGACCTTCATAGGTTCAATGCTAGAGATGAAAGAATAGTTTTCACAAAAGTTAGCTAAACGAGTTTTAGAGCGAGTGATTCTCTCGGTTTGAATATCATTGTAGATTTTCTCAACGGGATGGTCTTTAGCAATTCTTGCTCGAACTCATGAAAGCTTTTGCTTGGTTCTTGGTTGAACTTCTTCTTCATCTTGTTCTTCTTCTTGGCCTTCTTCATTGTTGGCGTTGTCGTTCTCTTGTCGTGGTGGAGAAGGAGGTTGTTGACGTTCATCTTGATGCACTTCCTCGTTTTCTTCATCTTGGTGTGTTCCACTTGTGGATGCTTCCGTATCAACTCTTGGTTCACCTTGTCATGAAGTAGAAGCTTACACTTGGACGAACGAGGTACTCTCCTTCACTTCCGTTGGACGGAACTTGCCAATAGACAAGTCTTGGATTGCTTCTGAAGGTTCTTTATCTCCTACATCATTTGGCAATTGCTCTACTTGCGAGTCGTTATATTCATCAAACTTCACATCTACCGTCTCTTCAACATTTCGGAAATTGTTGTAGACACGGTAAGTGTGAGAGTTTGAGCCATAACCTAGTAGGAAACCTTCATGAGACTTAGGAGCAAATTTAGAACGATGATGCTTATCAAGAATGTAGCACTTTGAGCCGAATACTCGAAAGTATCCAACTTGGGGTTTGTTACCGGTGAGGAGCTCGTATACCGTCTTACCGAGTAGCTTGTGAAGATACAAGCGATTTGTTGCATGAAAAGCTGTCTCAACCGCTTCTGCCCAAAAGTGCTTCGGCGTCTTGTACTCATCAAGCATCATTCTCGCCATTTCGATGAGCGTCCGGTTCTTCCTCTCAACAACTCCATTTTGTTGAGGTGTGTACGTAGCCGAGAACTCATGTGAAATCCCTTCTTCGTCAAGAAAGGTGTCCACATTTGCGTTCTTGAACTCCATTCCGTTGTCGCTGCGAACCTTCTTGATCTTCACTTCAAATTGATTTTGGGCCTTCCTGGCGAAGTTTTTGAAGATCTTTTGGACCTGCGATTTATCATCGAGAAAGAACACCCACGTTAATCTTGAAAAATCATCAACTATAACTAGACCAAAAGAATTTCCACCGAGACTCTTGTAAGCGTTGGGACCAAAAAGATCCATGTGGAGTAGCTCAAGTGGCCTCCTGGTGGTCATGATGTTTTTCATGGTATGCCTTCCTCCAACCTGTTTACCTGCTGTACAAGCACTGCAAAGTCTATCCTTATCAAATATGACATCGTTAACACCAAGGATATGATTCCCTTTAATAAGCTTGTCAAGGTTTCTCATGCCAACGTGACCTAGTCGTCTATGCCATAACCAACCTTTTGAGGATTTAGCAATGAAGCAAGTTTTAGGTTGAGCCTTTTTAGTGAAATCAACAATGTAAATATCACCTCTCCGTATACCGGTAAAGACCATTTTATGATTGTCTCGACGAAACACTTGGCAATCTACTTCAGTAAATAGGACATTGAAACCGAAATCAGCAAGTCTAGATACTGAAAGTAAGTTGTAGCCAAGAGATTCAACGAGCATAACATTCTGAATGGAGCTATCATGTGAGATGGCCACCTTACCGAGGCCAACCACCATACCTTTTTAGTTGTCACCAAAAGTGACATACTTTCGAAGACCATCGTTTTCTGCAAGCTCACGAAACATGTCTTTATCTCCTGTCATGTGATCCGTACATCCACTATCAAGAACCCATTCCTTTCCTCCTGACATATATCCCCAAAGATTTGCCATAAGACCAAAATGTCTCATTGCATCATCAAGATTGAAGTCACTATCATCATCCTCATCATAGTATCCATGTTCAACATCGTCATGTTGTGGATCAAGTCCTAGAGAGGGTAATTTGTTAGAGTGAGTTTGACAATGATCTTGCTTATGAATTCTTATAGCTTCGGAAATAATATCACCAATAATTCCAACATCTCCTTTGGCACGCATAAGGTTTGTAAGTTCAAATAGACGATCACCAAACATAAGATCACTAGTATTCATCTTACTCAAGGCAATAGACTTATGGAGAATTTCATCTAGATTTTTCAAGGAATAATTTGGAAAGCGTTCCTCAAGAAATTTCCATATGTTGTAGGCACACTTGAGAGTAGGCAAGTTTCTAATCAAGTTTCTAGGCAAGCCTCTAATGATAAGTTCAACAGTTCTAAGATTGCGAATCATGTCAATTGACTCATCAAGGGTAGGATGCATAGGATCAACATGAGGTGCAAAAGGGCTAGCAATGTACTTGTTCAAATGATACTGATTGAAAATTACAAGCATATCATTTTTCCACTCATGAAAATACTCTCCATCAAGAATAGGCACTCTATGTCTATGACTCCCCAAAGTAGACTCATCCATCTTCCTCCTATGGTGATTAAACAAAGGCAATGGAGACCAATGCTCTGATACCACTTGTAGGACCTTGAGAAGAGGTGTCTAGAGGGGGGTGATTAGACAATAAGTACCAAAGTTGCAGTTTTTAACTTTTTTAGGTTTAAGTGGAGTTTAGGCACAAGTTTAACAGTCACAATACATAACAAGCAAGCATGCAAAAAGTATATGGGCAGCGGAAAGTAAAGCATGCAAATTGCAAGAATGTAAAGGGAAGGGTTTTTGTCGGTGTACTAGAGTAGGGGTACCCTAGTATCCCGAACTTGTGCACGGGCAGTTGCAGCACCCCGCGGCAAGGCTCGCCAGGTAACCGCCAAGATCCTCTGTGGCTCCTCAGGAGACAAGACCCCGGCAAGAGGAGCTTGCCGGGAAGCCATTCAAGAACAAAGTATTCAAACCAAGAAGACAAGGCCCCGGTAAGAGGAGCTTGCCGGGAAGGCCAGCCAAGGCGTCTCAAGAAAGCTTGCTGCGACGCGCCATGCGTCCCGGCAAGGCTCGGTGAACGACAAGCTCCCGAGCCCGACAAGACAACGACCGCGGCAAGGCACTTGCCGCGACAAGCGGCCACTCCGCACCCGCGCTCCAGCACATCCACCCGCATGTCGCTCTGGGCCCTTCCAGGCGAGCGTGGCGAGAGGCTGTGCAGCCAGGGGTGCACGGTGGCAAGCGGCGCTGACGAAAAGGCCATCGTGGCGATCGGTGGCGCCCCTGACGGTCTCTGTTTGCACTGTTTGGGCGACACAGACGGGCATTTAATGCCCTTGTCCCCTGCCGTCAGAGTTAGGTATGATACACTGTGTCTACAGTATAGGTAGCTGTACCTACCGCATTGTTTTTCCATTTTTACCCTTTTTGTCTGTGTTGCCACCTGTCGGTGACCCCTTGAGCATATAAAAGGAGGCCCATGCGCAACGTAGAGGAGGTTCGACCCATTCGAAGCTAGGAACGCTCCCACGCTCGGTTTGGTAGCGTTGATCACTCCTGAGCAAGAACTGAATATACACATAGCTGCAGCAGTAGGAGTATTATCTCTCCGGAGAGCTCCGAAGCTGGGTAAACCGCTCGTGTGCTCCGCCTCGGTCTTCTCTTCGTGCGACCTTCGCCCTCCGCCGAACCGAAAGGGGCTCGGTCCGCCGGTCCCATAGGTGTTCGTGGATCAGTTTCCCCGACATCTTTGGCGCGCCAGGTAGGGGGCGTCGAGATTGTATGAACCTGATCCGGTGTGCACACGAGCTAGATCTTCATCATCTTCATCAACATGCCACCGAAGAAGAAGGCTTCGGAGGCAGCGGTTCCGTCCGCGTCGATCCCACCACCACCGGAGCAAGCAGGCGGTGGGGTAGATGCTAGCGGAAGAACGGGCGTCGACGAGGGTGCTCACAGCGCTGCCAAGTCCAAGGACAAGGCCGCGCAGACCTCGGCGTCCGTACGCGCACCGCGCCCATCTCAGGAGGCGCGGGACCAACAGCGTCATGGTATTCGCAGTACCATACGTTCGTTGGGCCAAGATCAAGATGGTGGATCTCGCGGAGTTCAAGACCAGCATGCATGCCAGCAAGCTGGCCCGAGCGAGGCCCGGTCGCCTGGACGGGATACTGCTCCTTCTAACATAGTTAGAAGTCCGAGCATATCCCGCTCCTCGCACCGTTCGCCTCTGCCGCCCACCACTCCAGCAGAAGCTTTGGCGCGAGCTCAACTGCTCCTGGATTACCCTCCGACGGTGGACAAGACCGACGAGTGGAGGGCCACCATTCAGAGTCTCATTGGCTTCGCCAACGGCGACACTGCACGGCAACCAAGCACCTCGCTGCCGCGACAAGACTGCCGGACGCGAGCCAATGGCGACAAGACAGACGGGGGTGCAACCACCATGCACTCTCCGCCCCGAAGACCAAGATCCCCGACTCGTCAGATCCACCCCGACAGCGACTCCACCGCGTCATCGGATCCGCGAGCTCGTCGCGATCAGCGCCAAGTTCTTCACGAACGACAGCAAGAGGACGCTCGTACTCGCATCGAGCGCCGAAGAGAAGCGTGGCGTCAATCTGACCAGCGCGCTGGGCCCTCTGTCGACATGCATGCGCCAGGGGAACCAGGCGACTTGCCGTACGCGGTAGGTTGCCCTGCGTTCACTCGTGAGCTGCTGCAAGTCCAGTGGCCCAGCAAGAAGAATTTCAAGCCAGATGTACCGAAGAAGTACGACGGCAAGTCGCATCCGTCGGAGTTCCTTAGCATCTACACCATTGCGGTGCAAGCTGCCGGGGGACGAGACGACAAGATCCTTGCCAACTACTTCCCGCTAGTGCTCAAGCCCAATGTCAGGTCCTAGCTCATGCACTTGCCGGACAACTCTATATCCTCTTGGGCAGATCTATGCCACCAGTTTGTCGGCGCCTTTACAGGCGGCCACAAGCCCCATGGCCAAGAAAGCGATCTTCATCAGCTCGCCCAGAAGGAAGGAGAGCCCCTGCGGAAGTACATTCAGAGATTCAGCCGTGTACAGCACAACATCCCAGATGTCCACCCTGCCACGGTCATCAGCGCGTTCCATCAGAATGTGCGAAACCGCAGGATGCGGGAGGAGATGGCGATGTGCAAGATTAGAGACGTCAGCGAGCTATATGCCCTGGCCGACAAGTGCGCACATGCTGAAGAGGGGAGGCGGCTCCCCAGAGAGAATACAGGAGCAGGAGGATCTGACAGTGAGGATGCTGCCCCGGCAAAGAAAGGCCGGCGGTGGAACAACAAAAAGAAGAAGGGCAAAGAAGTGCTGGTTGTTGAGCAGTCCAGCAACGGAGGTGGCGCCAAGAAAGCTAAAGTTGGAAGCTCTGGCAAGGGGAGCCAAGCTGTGGCGGCCGCCAACAAGCAGGACAACTCCGGCCAGCAGTACTGCAAGGTCCACCGCACCAAGGGCCATGATCTCTAGAGCTGTAAGAAGGTTGAGCAGCTTGTCGAGCAGCAGAAGGCTGAGTACGAGCGAAGCGACAAAGAGAAGGCCCAGGAAGGTGCTGGAGGAGCTAGCAAGAAACGCCCCGCAGCGGCAAGGACAAGCAGCGGCAAGGAGACAGGCCTCCCCACGGCCGCGACAAGGAAGAAGATGACGACGACGACGAAGATATGGATGATGATGAGGCCGATGAGCAGGAATTCCAGAAAGCCACAGAGGTCCTGTGCATTGACGGCAGTGCTTCCCTGCACACTTCACACCGTCAACTCAAGCAATGGATGCGAGAAGTCAATGCAGCGGAACCATCCATGGAGTCACGCAGGCCTCTGAAATGGTCCAGCACGCCTATCATCTTTGATATTGAGGATCACCATGATCGCATAACTGCGGTCGGGTGCTTGCCGATGTTGGTTTCACCAACTATCCGCAACCTCAAAGTAACGAAGATGCTAGTTGACAGCGGGGCCGGCTTGAACCTGATCTCCTCCGCGGTCTTCCAGAAACTCCAGATCCCTGACAGCGAGCTCGAAGAGACCGGCACATTCCAAGGAATCAACCCGGGAAGGAGCAAGCCGAAGGGAAAGATCACATTGCCAGTCACATTTGGCAGCGAGTTGAACTTCAGAACTGAGAGGGTCACTTTTGACGTTGCTGATTTTCTGTTACCTTACAATGGAATACTCGGCCGTCCTGCGCTCGCCAAGTTAATGGCAGCCTCTCATTATGTCTACAACATGCTGAAGATGCCAGGCCCGATAAGTGTCATCTCTGTCCCTGGCGACAAGAAGGATGCCCTTATCTGCGCCGACAAGATTTACCGGGAGGCAGCAGCCGCAGCCGATCGCAAGTCACTTGCCGCTAAAGCTCCCGGGGGGAAGAAGAAGACCAAGTACGGCAAGAGCTCTGATGCCCACTCCGGCAAGCGCACCTCTTCGGAGTACTGCGCTACCGTCGAGGACGCACCATCGAGCTCCACCGGCAAGTGTAAGAAAGCGATGGCAGCTCCACCAGAGACTAAGAAGGTGTCCTCCAAGGAGGACGGCACTGGTGGTACCTTCACCATCAGTGCCACTCTCGACCCTAAATAGGAAAGCTCGCTCGTTGCTTTCCTGCGGGCGAATGTCGACCTGTTTGCATGGCAACCGTCTGATATCCCCGGTGTTCCCAGGAAGGTAATTGAGCAACACCTAGCCGTTTGTCCTCACGCGCGGCCCGTCTAGCAGAAAGTCAGGAAGCAAGCAGTGGAGCGCCAAGAGTTCATCGCAGAAGAAATCAAGAAGTTGGAAGCAGCAGGCCTTGTCAGAGGAGTGCTCCATCCTACGTGGTTGGCCAATCCTGTAGTCGTGCGTAAAGCCAATGGGAAATGGAGGCTTTGTATTGGTTTCACTGATGTCAATAAAGCCTGTCCCAAAGATCCATTTCCCTTGCCGCGCATTGACCAGATTGTTGACTCCACAGCCGGATGTGATTTGCTTTCATTTCTTGATGCATACTCAGGATACCATTAGATCTTCATGGCAGAACAAGATGAGGAGAAAACTGCATTCATCACCCCATGTGGCACATACTGTTTTGTACGGATGCTTTTTGGTTTGAAGAATGCTGGCTCCACATTTGCTAGGGTAGTCTATGTCGCTTTTGAGCCACAGATACACAGAAATGTGGAAGCCTACATGGATGATATAGTGGTCAAGAGCAAGGACAAGGCGACCCTGATCCAAGATTTAGACGAAACCTTTGCAAACCTGCGCAAAATCAACCTGAAGCTTAACCCCGAGAAGTGCGTGTTTGGAGTCCCTTCCGGCAAGCTTCTCGGGTTCTTTGTGTCCCAGCGGGGAATTGAAGCCAATCCCGACAAGATCAAGGCCATCGAGCAGATTGAAGCACCGAAGCGTGTCAAGGACGTACGAAGACTTGCCGGTTGCGTGGATGCTCTCAGCAGGTTCATCTCTCGCTCTGTTGAGCGCGCCCTGCCATTTTTCAAAATATTGAAAAAGGCAGGTCCAATGAAATGGACTCCGGAAGCGGAGGCTGCGCTGCAGGACTTAAAGAGATACCTGTCCTCCACTCCAATACTTGTCGCACCTAGGCCACAAGAGAAGTTGCTGCTGTATCTAGCGGCAACCAATCAAGTGGCTAGTGCTGCGTTAGTGGTGGAGAGGGAGGCGGATGATGAGCCTGCAACCACGGTAAGTGCATCCAGCGACAAGCAAGGGGCTTCGCCGACAAGCTCTGGTCCCGACAAAGGTGGGTCTGCGCAGGTACGCGAGGAGGTGCAGAAGAAAATGGTGCAGCGCCCAGTTTACTTTGTCAGCTCCCTTCTACAGGGGGCTTGGTCAAGGTACTCTGGTGTGCAGAAGTTGCTTTTCGGCCTTCTCATGGCCTCGAGAAAGCTGCGCCATTACTTCCAGGCACATGAGATCACAGTTATCACTCGCTTTCCGCTGAAAAGGATATTGCAGAATCCAGAAGCAACAGGCAGGATCGTCGAGTGGGCACTGGAACTGTCAAGCTTTGGCCTCAAGTTTGAGAGCACTTCAACTATCCAAAGCAGAGCATTGGCAGAGTTCATAGTAGAGTGGACGCCAACACCAGATGAAGAAATTCCAGAAATGAGCATCCCCGTCAAGGAAGCAAGCAAAGAGTGGCTGATGTACTTTGATGGTACCTTCTCGCTGCAAGGCGCCGGTGCTGGCATGCTGCTTATCGCACCCACCGGAGAGCACCTCAAGTATGCAGTCCAGATGCACTTTCCCAAGGAGCAAGCGACGAACAATACTGCAGAGTATGAAGGCTTGCTTGCCGGTCTCAGGATCGCAGCAGACCTTGGGATCAAGAAGCTCATTGTCAGGGGTGACTCGCAGCTTGTCGTCCGCCAAGTGAACAAGAATTATCAGAGTTCGTTGATGGAAGCTTACGTTGATGAAGTGAGAAAGCTAGAAGAGCACTTTGACGGCCTGCAAATGGAGCATGTTCCAAGAGCTCAAAATGACATTGCCGATAGCCTGTCAAAGTGCGCCGCACTAAAGTTGCTTGTGGAACCAGGGATCTTTGTGCTCAAGCTGACTCAACCATCCGTGACACCATCAACTGGACAGAGCAAGAAGAGGAAGTTGATTTCTGGCGACTATTTTCCGGCAGAGCTTCCCGAAGCCGCCACCAAGGAGGTCCCCAAGATCAACGCCAAGTGTGCTGAGGAGCAGTCTGCTCTGGCAAGCCTTACGGTTTGTTTCGTTGAAGCAGACGCTCCCGACAAGTTTTGCTCCGGCAAGCTTGTCGGGGAGCATCAAGCTCTGGCTGAGCCACAGGTTCTTGCCGTAGAGGCGGATGTTCCCGCAGCAGCAGATATGCCTTTAGTCCTTGTTGTCGAGCCGCAAGCTCCAGCATGGGCGCGGCAGATTGTCCGTTTCCTTCAGATAGGAGAACTTCCCGAAGAGCAAGAAGAAGCGGAAAGAGTAGCCCGGCAGTCAAGTATGTACAAGTTTGTCGACAACACACTGTACAGAATAAGACTCAACGGTGTGAAATTGAAGTGTATTCGCCGGGAAGATGGACAACAGCTGTTGGCAGAGATACATGGAGGCATATGTGGTCACCACATTGGCGCGAGAGCACTTGCCGGCAAAGCGTTCCGGCAAGGTTTCTTTTGGCCGACAGCCCTCCAGGATGCAACTGCACAAGTAACCAAGTGTGAAGCGTGCCAGTTCCATTCCAAGCAGATACACCAGCCAGCTCAAGCTCTCCAGACGATCCCTTTATCCTGGCCATTTTCAGTCTGGGGGCTCGACATCCTCGGCCCCTTCCCCCGAGCTGTCGGGGGCTTTGAGTTCTTGTATGTCGCAATCGACAAGTTCACAAAGTGGCCGAAAGTGAGGAAGGTGACAGCACAGTCAGCAGTCAAGTTCTTCAGGTTGATTGTTTGCCGTTTCGGGATCCCTAACAGGATCATCACCAACAATGGCATGCAATTTACGAGCCGCACCTTCATGCAGTATGTCCAAGATCTTGGCGCCAAGATTTGCTTCGCTTCTGATGCTCATCCGAGAAGCAACGGTCAAGCGGAGAGGGCAAACGCTGAAGTGCTGCGAGGACTCAAGACCAGAACTTTCGATAGGCTGCGCAAGTGCGGAAGGAACTGGATCGAGGAGCTGCCGGTGGTTCTTTGGTCGATCAGAACGACGCCAAATCGAGCCACTGGCCAGACACCTTTCGCTCTAGTCTATGGAGCAGAGGCAGTTCTCCCCACAGAACTCGTATACAGGTCGCCTCGAGTGCTCGCTTATGATGAGCTTGAGCAAGAGCAGTTGCGGCAAGATGACGCGCTGCTCCTTGAGGAGGATCGTCTTCAGGTTGCTGTACGAGCTGCTCGATATCAGCAAGCTTTGCGTCGCTACCATAGCCGCAAAGTTAAAGCCAGAAGTTTCGAGGAAGGCGACCTTGTTCTTCGGCGCGTTCAGTCCGCCAAGAATTCCAACAAGTTGACGCCAAAGTGGGAAGGCCCTTACCGGGTGAAACGAGTCACTAGGCCTGGCGCTGTCCGCCTTGAGACCGAAGATGGCATTCCGGTGAGAAACTCCTGGAACATTGAGCATCTTCGTAAGTTTTACCCGTAGGGCGCGGTTGCCGGAACCCATTCCGGCAACCACCTTTTGTACAAGTCTTGCCGCTGTTGCATGTAATCCTTCATACAAAGCCGGGCGCAGACCCCGTGCATAAATAAAGTTCATGTGCTTCGCACAGCTTGTCAATTTCATTCTTTCTTTCTTTCGCATGTATAATCTGACACTTTGTGCAGCACCTACACCCGGTAAGCAATAATGAGCCATAAGGCTCCATATCTTTATTTTCTTTTGTTTCTCTTTCTCAAAGGAAGGAAGGTTCCCTCGCCCACAAGGTTTGCCGGGGGGAAAGGAGAAGATAATGGTGTGGACCGGGCCGTTCAAGAAAGTTTCGCCTTGCCGGGAAGCAAACGACAGAAAAGCTAAGTTGCCAAAGTTTGAGCAATCAGTTTTTAAGTTTTTAAGTTATCTTCCTTGAATGACCGTGCTTTGTATGGAAAACCTATGCGCAGAGGAACCAACTCGTAGCTAGTTGCGCCCTTACTTTGTTTCGAGTCCGCTCAACAACTTAGGTGAGCTGTGACTAGTTGCGACAAGGTTGCTTGTCGGTAGCGGCATCGCCAGCAGGCTGCTGACGTTCCGCACTCAGCGCTCGCGGCAATGGTGCCTGCACCGGCAAGTTCCCTAAAAAGCGTAGGGCAGAAACATACAAGGCCAGGAATCAAGTAAAGGAAATAACATAGCAGTCAATATCCAAAATAAAGTTATATTACAAGATAACTTGTCGCGACACTAATGAAGTGTTCTCATGACATGACTAGGAGCGACAAGAAAAGAAGAAAACGGGCGGCCTAATCTACGCGGCCACCATCGACTCTCTTGACCTCATTCACCTTGTCCACAATGGGTGTGACAAGGGCTTTGAGCATTTCCAGATCAGCATCTGCCGGCAGCTTCTTGAGGACGTTGGTGAAGTTGAGGCCTGGATTGCGGAAGGCCACTTTCACCAACACCTTCTCCAGAACTCTGGCGCAGATCGTGCGCGACTCGTCGGCCAGCTGCTTTGGGATCTTCTCTCGGAGCTGCTGGAGGGCTATTGCTACGCCCTTAAAGAACAGGGTGAGGTTGGCGCTGGGTTGGAGGTTCTCATCGGAAGAGTACCCAAAGTCCTCCACTCCCAGCTGCGCCAGCTCCCCGTCAATGACTGCAGCGATGTTCACAAGGCCCTCCGTCCATAGCTCCACCGTATCCTTGAAGGTGTTCTGGGTTTCGGCGGCCCTCGCCAGCAGCGCTTCGTTGCCCTTGATCTCCTCCTTCAAGTCCGCCTCCCGCTTCTTGGCGCCGTCCAGCGTCTGAGTCAAGGTGGCCAGCTTCAGCTCAAGATCGGCGTTGGAATTCTTGGCGGCGCTCAGCTCCTTGCCCTTCTCGGCGAGTTGACCCTGCAGCTCACCATGGGCGAGGGGGTCCTTCTCGCGCTCAAGCTTGAGCGCGGCGAGCTCTTCACCGCCCGCCTTCAGATCAGCCTCCAGCTGCGCCACCTTTGCCTCCAATTCCTTCTTGGCGGCCTCGGCAGCTGCGGCCGCGTCCTTTGCTTCCTTGAGAGCCCCGCCAAGTGCCTGCTCGCGCGCGGCAAGATCCTCCTCGTGGCTGTCAAGGTTAACTTTCCGTTGGGCCAGCTCACCTTCTTGCGCAAACAACTTCTTGCCGGCGAGCCGCTGTTGCTCTTCAGCTTCGGCCTTCTCGAGGAGGAAGGCCTTCCGCTCTTCAGCAAGTTGCTCCCACTCCTCCGCCAAGGCCCGGAGAGCTCCCTGGCGGAGACCCCGGAGCTCCTCCGCGCGCTTCTAAATATCCACGCTCGCCTTCGCGACAAGCGCTTCCCGGGACTCCAGCTTGGCTTGGCGGGCGCGGTAGAGTGACATCAGCCTCCGTAGCAGCCGCTCCTCCTCAGGCTCGTCGCCACTGCTTCCCGGCGCGTCGACAATCGACAACCTAGCAGAGGCAAGCACCTCCCCATCCAGGGTTTCTCCTTCAACCGGCGCCCTGGAGCTTGACGCCCAGGGGAGCTTGATGAAAATGCCCTCGCCGGCCTTTAGGTAGGCGCCGGACTAGGGCTCCTCGGAGCCTGGCGCTGCGGCAGTAGCGGAGGGATCGGCGGTCGGTGCAGCGCCTGGCGCTCCTGCGGCCTCAGGGCCGTCAGTGCGATCGCTGGATCCCTCGCCAGCTTTCGCGGCGGCAGCCTTGGCGGCCTCTTCGCCGGCGGGCTCGTCAGCGCCGGCTCCTTCTTCGGTGGCTGCGGCATCATCAGTATCACCGCGCGTGTTCTCCTCGCCGCCCGCCTTGGTCTCCATCGGCTCCGTGGAGGGTGGATCTGACGACCGGAGAAGAAAGAGAAGTCAGGCAAACATTCGAAAAGAAAAATCAGAAGAAGCACACAAGGGAAGCTTCAGGCAAGGGATTACCTGTACTGGGATCCATGGTCATGGGCTCCACCACCGGGGGGTTGCTGGTGCTACCCCTAGACAGAGACCCCTCCCTCGTCGGAGACTCCTCCCTTGCCGGAGAACGCTCCCTTGCCAGGGAATCATCCCTTGGCGGTGTAGTGGAAGCAGATGGCACATCGGAGCCCTCCTGGTGAGGCTGTTCTGCTCCTACACAACCAAACCAACAGCCAGATGTCAACTAAGAAAAGAGCACCCATGCACGCCCAAAAGCAGAAAGTAAACCATGCACTTACGCTGGGGGCTGCGCTGGGGGCTGCTTCGCGGAGTAGTTGCTGGGTCCGGCAAGGTGGTCTCGGGCGCACCCCCTGCCGTCATGGTGGGCTCGTCCTCGATGATAACCACCGGGACCTTGGCTCTCTTCGCCGCTCTTTGAGCCAACGTCCTGAAAAGGAATAGGTTCAGATCGAAGCAAGTCAGATACAAGACAAAGCAACAAAATTGAAGAACTACAAGTACAGCAGAAGAGTGTTACTCTTCTTCCTTCTCGTCGGAGCTGAGCGCGGAGAGGTCGAAGTCCGGCCCACCTTCAGCGCGACGAGGCGGAGGAGTAGGATTCCTTGGCCGCTTGGTGGGTGCAGTGGCGGTGGCCCGAGAAGACCCCGCTCCAGTTGCCGCAGTAGTGCGAGGCGCTCCCGCGGCAACATCGCTTGTCGCGGTGGAGCGTGTCGTGTGGCGCGTCTGCTGCTGACTCCTTTGCCGCCCCGCTGCGTCCCCGGGCTTGCGAAGACGCCTTCTTGGTGGAGCTGGGGGCTGCGCTGTGGGCTCCGCTTGCGGCAAGCGGCCTGGAGATGGCGGGCCACTCGCACCCTCGGCGGGTTCGCTCGACTCGGCGTCAGGCGCGGCAAGCTCTTCCTCGCCGTCAAGCCACTCTCGCTCGGCAAGGCTTGCCGCCGCCTCCGCCTCTGCCTCCTCCACGGTGAACCCGAACTTGCCCGCGGTCGCGGCTGCCGCCGCCTCTTCCGCCCTAGTGGCGATGCGTTGCATCTCCTCCTCGGTGGTGTCGCGGGTGAGGCTCCTCTGCTCGTCGGCGCAGACCGCCACCTCCACCAGTCCATCAAAGAACTGCTGCACAACGTCGTCCGCTGGCTCTTGCCACGTTGGGACAAGACCATGCGAGTCGCACAGCGGCATCATCGCGCAGATGCGGTCCAGGGAAGAATTGTTGCACAGCGGGACGACCCCCGCCGGCAGCCTGGACCATTCTGGATGTTGGGAGTCATGCTTGAACAGCTCCTTGAGCATCGCATCCGGCTCCAGGACGGTGAAATTGAAATTGAGGCCCGGGCGCAACCTCATGATATCCGCCGGACTGCCGAACTCCCAAGCAGGTCTCCTCCTCTCTTGCAGGGGGGCGATGCGGCGGCGGAGAAAGTCTGCGCCTACGGCGCCCACAGTCAGCCCGGCAAGCCTAAGGCGCAGGATTCTGGTGACGGCGATCTTCAGCCTAGCGTCCTCCAGGGCCAAGCTGCTCCAATCGTTGCCACGCACTACTGGAACTTGGCGCAGGGCGGTGAATGGCTGCGGGTTCTCCTCCATGATCCAGCACCAATCAGCTCTCCACTCCTCCCACTTGCTGCGGAGCTCCCCTTCTAGATATGCCTCCTTGCCGGCCCTCGAGATCCAGGCGATCCCGCTGGAAAGAGGCTCTCCTCTCTCGACCCGGGGCATGAAGTAGTGGTGGAAAAGTGCTACATTTGGGTGGACTCCGACAAAGTTTTCGCAGAGATGTGCGAAAACTGCCATGGTCAGAACGGCGTTGGGGGTGAAGTCAAGGAGGTGAAACCCGTAGGTGTTCATGATATCACAGAAGAACTCCGAGAAGGGCGGGAAAAGCCCACAGTAGAAGAACAGTGGAAAGAAGGGATAGCCGTATGGAGCCCGTTTCGAAGCGGCGGCGGAAAGTACCTTCGTGCGCGGATGCGCACGCGTCTCCGTCGACCAAAAGAGATAGAACCACTCCCTCAGCCCCGCCGCGTCGAGCTCGGAGGGGAAAGTGGCCCGCTCCTTTCGCAGCGACTCGAGCCGCAGCGCCTCGGCCGACTTCGCGACCTTCCCGGTCTTCGGGGCCATGGCGAAGGTGGTGGAGGAGATCGACGGTGTTGGTGGCGGCGACGGTGATGAGGGGCGGAGCGCTGCTCTCTCTCAGAGGGGGGCGGGAGCGACGGAGATGTTGGAATAGTAACCGGCGAGGTGAGCTACTGCCCCTGTTTCCTCTGCTTATAAAGAGGGAGGGGCGAACGTTACGCTTTTCCGAATAAAGAAACCACCCACGATCTCTCCCACGATGCCGCAATCAACGCGTGCCGTTCGTCGAGGGCGCGGTGGATGCGGAGTAAGAAACGGCACGACCCAGGCCGCGCGTGCCCGTGCCCTGTCTTGGGCCTGGCCCAACAGCGCTCGGCACCGTGTGTGGCCCAGGCCCGGGAGCTCCTGTCGGTGTACTAGAGTAGGGGTACCCTAGTATCCCGAACTTGTGCACGGGCAGTTGCAGCACCCCGCGGCAAGGCTCGCCAGGTAACCGCCAAGATCCTCTGTGGCTCCTCAGGAGACAAGACCCCGGCAAGAGGAGCTTGCCGGGAAGCCATTCAAGAACAAAGTATTCAAACCAAGAAGACAAGGCCCCGGCAAGAGGAGCTTGCCGGGAAGGCCAGCCAAGGCGTCTGAAGAAAGCTTGCCGCGACGCGCCATGCGTCCCGGCAAGGCTCGGTGAGCGACAAGCTCCCGAGCCCGACAAGACAACGACCGCGGCAAGGCACTTGCTGCGACGAGCGGCCACTCCGCACCCGCGCTCCAGCACATCCACCCGCGTGTCGCTCTGGGGCCCTTCCAGGCATGCATGGCAAGAGGCTGTGCAACCAGGGGTGCACGGTGGCAAGCGGCGCTGACGAAAAGGCCATTGTGGCGATCGGTGGCGCCCCTGACGGTCTCTGTTTGCACTGTTTGGGCGACACAGACGGGCATTTAATTCCCTTGTCCCCTGCCGTCAGAGTTAGGTATGATACAATGTGTCTACAGTATAGGTAGCTGTACCTACCGCATTCTTTTTCCATTTTTACCCTTTTTGTCTGCGTTGCCACCTGTCGGTGACCCCTTGAGCATATAAAAGGAGGCCCATGCACAACGTAGAGGAGGTTCGACCCATTCGAAGCTAGGAACACTCCCACGCTCGGTTTGGTAGCGTTGATCGCTCCTGAGCAAGAACTGAATATACACATAGCTGCAGCAGTAGGAGTATTATCTCTCCGGAGAGCTCTGAAGCTGGGTAAGCTGCTCGTGTGCTCCGCCTCGATCTGCTCTTCGTGTGACCTCCGCCCTCCGCCGAACCGAAAGGGGCTCGGTCCACCGGTCCCATAGGTGTTCATGGATTAGTTTCCCCGACAGTTTTGGAGGATTCAAACACAATTGGAGACACGGATGTTTTTGTCGTGGTTCCGATAGGTGGTGCTATTGTACATCCACGTTGATGGAGACTTCAACCCATGATGGGTAACGGTTGCGCGAGTCCATGGAGGGCTCCACCCACGAAGGGTCCACGAAGAAGAAACCTTGTCTATCCCACCATGGCCGTCGCCCATGAAGGACTTGCCTCACTAGCGGTAGATCTTCACGAAGTAGGCGATCTCCTTGCCCTTATAAACTCCTTGGTTCAACTCCACAATCTTGTCGGAGGCTCCCAAGTGACACCTAGCCAATCTAGGAGACACCACTCTCCAAGAAGTAACAAATGGTGCGTTGATGATGAACTCCTTGCTCTTGTGCTTCAAATGATAGTCTACCCAACACTCAACTCTCTCTCATAGGATTTGGATCTGGTGGAAAGAAGATTTGAGTGGAAAGCAACTTGGGAAAGGCTAGAGATCAAGATTCATATGGTAGGAATGGAATATCTTGGCCTCAACACATGAGTAGGTGGTTCTCTCTCAAAACTGGTAAGTTGGAAGTGTAGGTCTGTTCTGATGGCTCTCTCCACGAATGAAGAGGAGGTGGGGGGGTATATATAGCCTCCACACAAAATCTAACCATTACACACAATTTATCAATCTCTGTGGGACCGAATCAACAAACTCGGTCGAACCGATTTAGCAAATCTAGTGACTGTTAGGATTTTCGGTGGGACCGATATTTTCAGGACCGGATTTTCGGGATATTAATTTCCATAAAATGGCCCTTGTGCTCACCAGCCCCAGGATTACTGTTAGCTGATGAGGCACCAACTTGATACAGAAATTCCAAGCAAAATACAAAATATGTAGTACAAGACCATTCTGGCCTATGAGTACAACAATTGGTTTCTAGTGGTTTATGGCGGAAGCGGTTTGTGGATCATCAGCGTCTATGGGACTCAATTTCCCACAGGAACAACTGACCAGGTTAACTCCTATCTTCGTGAGGCTGCTATCACCATTGCTTAGGTTCCGGGGCTATCATCACAAGCTCCTCTCCAAGCAAGAAATCTGGCCAAGACAATAGCCAGGGACAAGCCAGTGAGTACTTTGAATGTACTCGCAAACATTATGAACAGGGGTATAATATAACAAACGATAATCATGCTTTGAAATATTCTATGAGCACAATGTCAGTCATAAAATAAAATCCCTGATGCATGCAAGCAGGTTATTTATTTACAACATGAATATGCAATAACAGAGTAGTAGTAAAATGCACTGATCGTGTGTCTGAAGCGACGCCTCGAAAGGTTAGTAAATAACGAGCATGCCTCAGTCGGGCGTCTGAGCGACACGGCATAAAGGGCTCATAAAGTAAATAAATGATAGCATGCCACAGTCGGGCGTCTGAGCGACACCACATAAAGGGCTTATAACATAAAAATTAACAAGTAGGCCACAGTCGGGCGTCTCAGCGACACCACATAAAGGGCTTATAAACAATAGAAATAACAAGCATGCCACGGTCGGGCCTCTCAGCGACACCACATAAAGGGCTTACAAGAAAATAATCACAGTGAATATCCAGGAGGTAGAGTCGTCCCAGGGATACTCAATACTTCAAATAATATAAAGGGGTTAGTCCATAATAATAATAATCATGATCATCATAAGTCACACGTCATGATCTATGTTCTGATTTAGTAGTTTATCCTCCGAAGACCGACACTAAGACCGACACTTGACCCATCCCAGACTGTAGTCCTTAACCATGGACACGGCTATTCGAATAGATTTAATCTCTGTAGAGGGTGTACTCTTTACCCATGAGTAGCGGATTCGTTTAGTCCATCGGGACTAATTCCGTCTACAGTCTTTTAATTGAAAACACACCTGACTGCACACACCAGCCTGACTTACCGGTGTGTGGAATCACCCACGACACTAGATTAAGCAAAACTCTAAGTGGGGAGGCTACAACCTCGATTAGCATGGGATCACAGAATTTATACCGTGCGCAAACTGGGGGAGCTACCCCCTCGGCTACAACCGAAACAACCACGCCCCCTGACCGGATGACTGGCTTTAATCCAGGGCCATGGAACCCTCATCCCGGCCCCTCTGGAAAGGGGTTGACAACTTACTGAACCGTACCCTACCTGTGGCAGGAACAAGTGGTAGTACGAAACAAGTATGGGAGTTACCAGAATAAGACTCGATCTATGGTCGACTCAGGAGGTTTAAGTATTTCCTACATGGTTAGCATAACAAATATATTTCAACCAACAGAATCACCACTCATTATACTATACTATGCCATACCGGACATAACCGTCCTGACGAAGACCGGAAACAAGCTCACGCCTACCCAAGGCAGAGGATTTCCCGGATTACTTTCCGGCATGCATGCAAGGCATACGATGATGATGACCATCACAAGTTTATCCACTTCCAACAGCAAGGAAGTCTCCAATATGCATTGATGCAAATGATCACGTCACCACATAAAATAACGAGTTCTCCGTATTAAGGTGGTGTTATAATCGTGTCAACCAACACACAAAAATATTATGCCAGGGTTCAGAATGCTTGCCTTCAAGTTGTGGAGAGGCAGAGTGTATTCCAAAACTTTTGAAAGTTTTCTTCTTTCTCCAACAAATCCTATTTTAAAAAATATTCAACTAAAACATACTTTAAAAACAGTACAAAAAAGTTGCTTGGAAAATTTTCTAATAAATCTTAAAATAAACTAGATTAAATTTGAGAGAGGTAGGAAAAGGAATCAACTCATTTGGAGTTTTATTTTAAAAGATATAGTCAGTCAAAGTTTTGGTAAAATTCTATTATTTAAAAAATATAAAACAGAAAAAGAAAAAACGATTCGAATATATGTACACGTCGAACACGTACTCTGATTTCATGTCTCCACTTATCCAGCGTGGACTGGCTTGTGGTCACTGACAGTGGGTCGAGGGGGGCCCACTGGTCAGGTTTGACCAGTCTTCTCTCCCTCCTCTTCCTCTGCCCGAGTGGAGGCGAGACTCCGGCGATCGCCGCTGGCGATTGGCAGCTCCTCGCGGGGTTCCGAGGGCGGGGATGGATCCGCTTGACCGGGGCGGTCCTCCCGAGGGTTGTTGGGTCGTCGGGGGTGGAGGGAGTCGCCGGCGACGAGCTTCGCGGCGGCTGGTGGCTTCGGGAGCAAATGGGGGTTTGGGCTACGGTGGCTCTCCATCACAGCTGGGGGTTTGGGCGGCTCCGCAGTACGAAGGGGAGAAGGGTGGTGGGGTTGGATGGACAGGAGGGGCTCTGTTCGCGACGAAATGGACTGGGACATGGCGGCGGCTGAGCTGACCAGAGATGGGGAAGACGACCTCCTTCTCTTCGATTTCCAGCCATGGTAGCTCTAGGGGGATAGCTCGAGGTTGCCTGAGAGTCTGAACGAGTTCGGGGGTGCCTCTTTATATGCGGCCGAGGTCGGTCCCACGGCCGTGGATAAGGTCGCCGATGAACCGCCTCTCTGTTGCTGCAGGAGGACGTGGCGGCGACGAGTGCTTGTAGACGAGAAAGGGGATGAGTCCGGACTGCTCCAGAGGGCAGCTGGCACACGGCTGTGGCTCGGGCGGCGGCGTCCGTGGCAGAGCCCTGTTGTGGCCAGCCGCTAGTCGCTGTGGCCGACCTGACGGCGGCGCTGTAGGGCGCCAGGGGCGGCTCTGCGGCGAGGGAGGAGGCGGCCATGCTGGCTGCGAGAGGCCAAGGGCCAGAACGGGCACGGGGTGGGCGGCAGCGAGACGCGGCGGCTCGGTGCATGCCGTGCAATACGTGCGCTTTGGGCACGTCCAGAGCACGCACACCAGGTGCTCAGCGAAATGCCAGTGCATGCCACAGGACTTGGGTGAGGCTGGCAATTAGCAGACCTAGGTTAGGATTAGCTAGGAGCTTAGTGGACAAGGTTGCTGGGTCAGTGGATCAAGTTCATATTACAAACTAAAATTTATGCCCAGTCTGGCCATGCACACAAGGTGTTTGACAAAATGCTAGAGGCATCTAGGCAGTTCTTGGAGTGGCCAAAACCTCCAGATCCTAGTCTCTTTATAAGGTAAAGAGGGTGGCAAGGTTAGTTTGTTAAAGCTAGAAACTTCCTAGTGCAAATATTTAAGAAAACCAAATCTGGTCTGAAAGAAAAGAATATGGTTTCATGGACCAAAATTACTCCCATGGGGCCACAGTCCCGGACTTAAGGGTTTTGCAGGGTGGTTAATAAGCAGGAGGAAGATCATGGGCATTAGAGCAACAAAAATTAGAGTTGCTGTAGAAAAAGCCAAACTGGACCAGAGAGCAAAAGAGGGTGTTTTGCTCAAACTTTCCAAAGAACATTTGTGAGTTTTTGCACGAAGATGAATAATATACCCCTACTAACATCCCCTAATTTTGGTAGAAGTTTTAAAGAAATATTTAAATAGGTTGTAGTGCAAAATTGCAATTGGACCAGATTTGAAAACTAGTGGTAAAGCTCAAAATCTCCAAATGACCAAAGGATGTTTTTGCATAAAACTGATTTAGGGACATCATATGTCATCCCCAAATTTTGGTGTTATTTTTAAATGAATTTATCAAATGGTTGTAGTTCAAATAGAGCTCCAAAACCAATGAAAAATCATTTTAAGGAATAAAGCTCAGAGAGCAATAATTATGCAAATAAATTCCACTGATAAAAGAATTTTTTTTCTTGAAAGGGCAAACAAGTCCAATAATATATTTGGGAAGTTTTTACTTGGGGTAAAAACTCCATAATAATAAAGAAAAGAATGGTTCTGAAATCAAAAGAAAATCCAGAAAAATAAAAGTTTAAGTTTCATGGCAAAATTTTAATTAATAAACCAAGGTTAAAATTTTGGGGTGTCACAACACTACCCCCCTTAAGAAAAATCTCGTTCTCGAGATTTGTTAAGAGTTGTTTTGAAAATATTACTGTTATTAGCTGAAACCAAATAGTTTACTCATAGCACAAACTTTTGTGTCGTCGAGGTTGGTTTTTGGTGGCTAGGCCCGGAATAAAAAGAGAAATCGCACACCAACATACTTATGCATGGCTACTATGAAAAACAGGGGCACACAAGCAAACACCATTTAATTTTGGCGATACAAGATCACACAATTACAAGGCGAGGACATAGTAAGACTCGGTACTGCTCGAGTGACTCAGTCTACCTCGTTAATATCTAAGCGGGCTTGCCTTGTGGACGTCGAGGCTTCTCCATGGTTTTCACTGTCGGGATTAACTGGAGGGGGTTGAGGGGCTGCAGGGTCGGGGTAGCGGTCATGACCATCCCGGGGGTTGTTGGCCACAATCCCGTTGGAGCGTGTTCCCAAAAGGCGATGAAGCACTTCTGGGGTCATCAAGGTATTTTGGTCGATGGCTGGTGCTATCCTCAAGGACTCGATCAGTTGTCCGAACAGCACGACTTGGTTGTTGGCGTTGGGCTCATCTTCTCCTCTTGCCGGGGCTCGGCGGATCAGTTCTCCACGAGCTTCGATAGATCAAGGGTGATTTGATCGAATGGTTCTTCTAGTGCACTTACATAGTGCACCAGATGCAACAATGCAGGATCCGTCTCGTGATCTCCGTTGGCAACCTGGGGTGGCCTACCATGCCCGTCATGGCTGGGGTAGTAGTAGAACGAGCGGTAGTTAACTCTGGGCGACAAGTGCTGGAGTTGAACTACAGCCTCTCGAGCAGCTAGTTGGATGGCTTGTGGCTCAAAGGAAGTTGTCCTTCCGGTGAACCTGTAGGGGCGTTCTGGAGATAGACCCCTGCCATAGATATGCACGGTGGCCCAGAATTGACGGCTTTCACCGCTCATGGGTCCTTGGTACACAACATATTCTGGGGGCTCTTCTAATGCAAAGGCACGGCGGGTGAGGTTCGCAAGCACGGTCACAAAACCTCCAAGATTGGTTGCTGTGGTCTCATTGTGAACAATGGGTCCTGGCATTATAGCTCGGTCTGGGAAAGAGTTTGTGATGTGCTGTGTTGAGGCTAGCATGCCCTTTTTATAGAAAAAGGGGACGGAGTCTTCCTTCGCACGCTTGCGAATGAGACAATTTAGGTGTCGGTCACTGGCGCGTGCTTGCCAGGCTAGGCTGATAGGTTGGGCACCGACTGCCAAAAGTTTCGGGGTCACTGTGTGGCTATCTTGCACGAGATGCTTGGTTGGGGTTAGGTTAAGGTCTGGTGGGTTGGTTAACCTAGGCTTATTGACCTGGCCGAGATAGGATTAGCCAATGGTCAGCCTGGCTCTGATACCAAGTCTGTCAGGACCGTATTTTCGGGATATTAATTTCCAGAAAATGGCCCTTGTGCTCACCAGCCCCAGGATTACTGTTAGCTGATAAGGCACCAACTTGATATAGAAATTCCAAGCAAAATACAAAATATGTAGTACAAGACCATTCTAGCCTATGAGTACAACAAATGGTTTCTAGTGGTTGATGGCGGAAGCGGTTTGTGGATCATCAGCGTCTATGGGACTCCATTTCCCATAGGAACAGCTGACCAGGTTAACTCCTATCTTCGCGAGGCTGCTATCACCATTGCTTATGTTCCGGGGCTGTCATCACAACGCTCCTTTCCAAGCAAGAAATCTGGCCAAGACAATAGCCAGGGACAAGCCAGTGAGTACTTTGAATGTACTCGCAAACATTATGAACACGAGTATAATATAACAAACGATAATCATGCTTTGAAATATTCTATGATTACAACGTCAGTCATAAAATAAAATCCCTGATGCATTCAAGCAGGTTATTTATTTACAACATGAATATGCAATAACAGAGTAGTAGTAAAATGCACCGATCGGCTATCTGAAGCGACGCCTCGAAAGGATAGTAAATAACAAGCATGCCTCAGTCGGGCGTCTGAGCGACACCGCATAAAGGGCTCATAAATTAAATAGATGATAGCATGCCATAGTCGGGCGTCTAAGTGACACCACATAAAGGGCTTATAACGTAAAAATTAACAAGCAGGCCACAGTCAGGCGACTCAGCGACACCACATAAAGGGCTTATAAACAATAGAAATAACAAGCATGCCACAGTCGGGCGTCTCAGCGACACCACATAAAGGGCTTATAAGAAAATAATCACAGTGAATATTCAGGAGGTAGAACCGTCCGAGGGATACTCAATACTTCAAATAATATAAAGGGGTTAGTCCATAATAATAATAATCATAATCATCATAAGTCACACATCATGATCCATGTTCTGGTTTACTAGTTTATCCTCCGAAGACCAACACTAAGACCGACACTTGACCCATCCCAGACTGTAGTCCTTAACCATGGACACGACTATTTCAATAGATTTAATCTCTATAGAGGGTGTACACTTTACCCACGAGTAGCGGATTCCTTTAGTCCATCGGGACTAATTCCATCTATGGTCTTTTAATTGAAAACACATCTGACTGCACACACCAGCCTGACTTACCGGTGTCTGGAATCACCCACGACACTAGTTTAAGCAAAACTCTAAGTGGGGAGGCTACAACCTCGATTAGCATGGGATCACAGAATTTATACCACGCGCAAACTGGGGGAGCTACCCCCTCGGTTACAACCGAAACAGCCATGCCCCCTGACCGGATGACTGGCTTTAATCTAGGGCCATGGAACCCCCATCCCGGCCCCTCTGTACGGTGTGTGCTTGAAAGGGGTTGACAACTTACTGAACCGTACCCTACCTCTGGCAGGAACAAGTGGTAGTACGAAACAAGTATGGGGGTTACCGGAACAAGACTCGATCTATGGTCGACTCAGGAGGTTTAAGTATTTCCTGCATGGTTAGCATAACAAATATATTTCAACCAACAGAATCACCACTCATTATACCATACTATGCCATACCGGACATAACCGTCCCGACGAAGACCGGAGACAAGCTCATGCCTAACCAAGGCTGAGGCTTTCCCAGATTTCTTTCCAGCATGCATGCAAGGCATACGAGGATGATGACCATCACAAGTTTATCCACTTCCAACAGCAAGGAAGTCTCCAATATGCATTCATGCAAATGATCGCGTCACCACATAAAATAATGAGTTCTCCGTATTAAGGTGTTGCTATAATCGTGTCAACCAACACACAAAAATATTAATGCCAGGGTTCAGAATGCTTGCCTTCAAGTTGTGGAGAGGCAGGGTGTATTCCAAAACTTTTGAAAGTTTTCTTCTTTCTCCAACAAATCCTATTTTCAAAAATATTCAAATAACACATACTTTAAAAACAGTACAAAAAAGTTTCTTGGAAAATTTTCAAATAAATCTTAAAATAAACTAGATTAAATTTGAGAGATGTAGGAACAGGAATCAACTCATTTGGAGTTTTGTTTTAAAAGATATAGTCAGTCAAAGTTTTGGTCAAATTCTATTATTTAAAAAAAAAGAAAACAGAAAAAGAAAAAAGATTCGAATATATGTACACGTCGAACACGTACTCTGATTTTACGTCTCCACTTATCCAGCGTGGACTGGCTTGTGGTCACTAACAATGGGACCAGGGGGGCCCACTGGTCAGGTTTGACCAGTCTTCTCTCTCTCCTCTTCCTGTGCCCGAGCGCAGGCGGGACTCCAGCGATCGCCGCCGGCGATTGGTGGCTCCTCACGGGGTTCCGAGGGCGGGGATGGATCCGCTAGACCGGGGCGATCCTCCTGGGGGTTGTTGGGTCGTCGGGGCTGGAGGGAGTCGCCGGCGACGAGCTTCGCGGTGGCCGGTGGCTTCGAGAGCAAATGGGGGTTTGGGCTACGGTGGCTCTCCGTTGCAGCTGGGGGTTTGGGCGGCTCCACAAGACGAAGGGGAGTCGGTGGTGGGGTTGGATGGACAGGAGGGGCTCTGTTCGCGGCGAAATGGACTGGGACGTGGCGGCGGCCGAGCCGACCGGAGATGGGGAAGACGACCTCCTTCTCTTTGATTTCCAGCCATGGTAGCTCTAGGGGGATAGCTCGAGGTTGTCTGAGAGCCTGGACGAGTTCGGGGGTGCCTCTTTATAGGTGGCCGAGGTCGGTTCCACGACTGTGGATAAGGTCGCTGGCGAACCGCCTCTCTGTTGCTGCTGGACGACATGACGGCGATGAGCGCTTGCAGACGAGCGAGGGGATGAGTCCGGACTGCTCCAGAGGGTAGCTGGTGCGCGGCTGTGGCACGGGCGGCGCCGTCCGTGGCAGAGCCCTGATGTGGCCGGCCGCTAGCTGCCGTGGCCGACCTCACGGCGACGCTGTAGGGCGCCAGGGGCGGCTCTGCGGCGAGGGAGGAGGCGGCCGTGCTGGCTGCAAGAGGCCAAGGGCCAGAACGAGCGTGGGTTGGGCGGCAGCGAGACACGGTGGCTCGGTGCACGCGCGTGCAAAACGTGCGCTCTGGGCGCGCCCAGAGCACGTGCACCAGGTGCTCGCGAAATGCCAGTGCATGCCATAGGACTTGGGTGAGGCTGGCAATTAGCAGACCTAGGTTAGGAGTAGCTAGGAGCTTAGTGGACAAGGTTGCTGGGTCAGTGGATCAAGTTCATATTACAAACTAAAATTTATGCCCAGTCTGGCCATGCACACAAGGTGTTTGACAAAATGCTAGATGCATCTAGGAAGTTCTTGGAGTGGCCAAAACCTCCAGATCCTAGTCTCTTTAGAAGGTAAAGAGGGTGGCAAGGTTAGTTTGTCAAAGCTAGAAACTTGCTAGTGCAAATATTTAAGAAAACCAAATTTGGTCAGAAAGAAAAGAATATGGTTTCATGGACCAAAA
Organism: Triticum timopheevii; assembly: GCA_963921465.1. Taxonomy (NCBI): domain Eukaryota; kingdom Viridiplantae; phylum Streptophyta; class Magnoliopsida; order Poales; family Poaceae; genus Triticum; species Triticum timopheevii. The sequence goes on along the minus strand of OY997262.1, from coordinate 381,395,669 downwards.
TTACTCCCATGGGGCCACTCTCCTGGACTTAAGGGTTTTGCAGGGTGGTTAATAAGCAGGAGGAAGATCAAGGGCATTAGAGCAACAAAAATTAGAGTTGCTGTAGAAAAAGCCAAACTGGACCAGAGAGCAAAAGAGGGTGTTTTGGTCAAATTTTCCAAAGAACATTTTTGAGTTTTTTCATGAAGATGAATAATATACTCCTACTAACATCCCCTAATTTTGGTAGAAGTTTTAAAGAAATATTTAGATAGGTTGCCGATAACCCACAAGTATAGGGGATCACAATAGTTTTCTATAAGTAAGAGTGTCAAACCCAACGAGGAGCTAAAGGTAGAATAAATATTCCCTCAAGTTCTATCGACCACCGATACAACTCTACGCACGCTTGATGTTTACTTTACCTAGAACAAGTATGAAACTAGAAGTACTTGGTAGGTGTTTTTGGATAGGTTAGCAAGGTAATAAAGAGCACGAGAATAAAAACTAGGGGCTGCTTAGATAAAAACACAACTAAAGTAAATATGGCGAGTGTGGAAAAGTGGTGGTAGGAGTTGCGAAATTGTCCCTAAGCAATTGACTATGTTACTAGACCGCTAATCACTATTGCAATTCTATTTGATGGAGAGGCATAAGCTAACATACTTTCTCTACTTGGATCATATGCACTTATGATTGGAACTCTAGCAAGCATCCGCAACTACTAAAGATTCATTAAGGTAAAACCCAACCATAGCATTAAAGTATCAAGTCCCCTTTATCCCATACGCAAACAACCTACTTACTCGGGTCTGTGCTTCTGTCATTCACGCCACCCACCATAAGCAAATCATAAACATATTGCAAACCCTACAGCGGGAATCCCTCACGCTGTGCGACACGAAGGGCACAATAGGACAGCACCAATAAAACATGCAACTCAAACCAATCATAGCAATTCATCAATCACCGATAGGATAATAGAAATCTACTCAGACATCATAGGATGGCAACACATCATTGGATAATAATATGAGGCATAAAGCACCATGTTTAAGTAGAGGGTACAGCGGGTTGCAGGAGAGTGGACCGCTGTAGATAGAAGGGGGAAGGTGATGGAGATGTTGGTGAAGATGGCGGAGGTGTTGGTGAAGATCGCGATGATGATGATGGCCCCCGGCGGCGTTCCGGCGCCACCGGAAGCAAGGGGGAGAGAGCCCCCCTTCTTCTTCTTCTTCTTCTTCTTCTTCTTCTTTCTTGACCTTCTCCCTAGATGGGAGAAGGCTTTCCCCTCTGGTCCTTGTCTCCCATGGCTTGGGAGGGGCGAGAGCCCCTCCGAGATTGGATCTATCTCTCTATTTCTGCGTTCCCTGTGTTGCCTGATTCTACCCCTTCACCGTTTCCTTTATATCCGGAGATCCGTAACTCCGATTGGGGTGAATCTTTCACCCAGATCTTTCTCATAAAATTAGCTTTCTTGCACCAGAAGGAGAGCATCAACCGCCTTACAGTGGGCTCACGAGGGTCAGGGGCGCGCCTGGGGGGGAGGGGGCACCCCCCTACCTCGTGCCCACCTCGGATACCGTTTTGCGTTGATTTTACATCCAGAAAATCATAAATATTCCAAAAAAATCTCCGTCCTTTTTTTTCCGTTTGGACTCCATTTGATATTGGGTTTCTGCGAAACAAAAAACATGCAACAGACGGGAACTGGCACCGGGCACTGGATCAATATGTTAGTCCCAAAAATAATATAAAAAGTTGCCAAAAAGTATATGAAAGTGAATAATATTGGCATGGAACAATCAAAAATTATAGATATGACGGAGACGTATCAGCATCTCCAAGCTTAATTCCTGCTCGTCCTCGAGTAGGTAAATGATAAAAAAGAATAATTTTTGATGTGGAATGCTACCTAGCATAATCTTGATCATATGTCTAATCATGGCATGAATATTAAGACACGAGTTATTCAAAGCAATAGTCTATCATTTGACATAAAAAACAATAATACTTCGAGCGTACCAATAAAGCGATCATGTCTTTTCAAAACAACAAGACCAAAGCAAGCTTATCCCTACAAAATCATATAGTTTGGCCATGCTTCATTTTCGTCACACAAAATGCCCCCATCATGCACAACCCCGATGACGAGCCGAGCAATTGGTTCATACTTTTTAACGCGCTTCAGCTTTTTCAACCCTCACGCAATACATGAGCGTAAGCCATGGATATAGCACTATAGGTGGAATAGAATATAATGGTGGAGGTTATGTGGAGAAGACAAAAAGGGAGAAAGTCTCACATCGATGCGGCTAATCAACGGGCTATGGATATGCCCATCAATTGATGTCAATGCAAGGAGTAGGGATTGCCATGCAACGGATGCACTAGAGCTATAAGTGTATGAAAGCTCAACAAAAGAAACTAAGTGGGTGTGCATCCAACTTGCTTGCTCATGAAGACCTAGGGCATTTGAGGAAGCCCATCATTGGAATATACAAGCCAAGTTCTATAATGAAAATTCCCACTAGTATATGAAAGTGACAACATAGGAGACAATTTATATGAAGAACATGGTGCTACTTTGAAGCACAAGATACGAGACTCACTACATGAAGAACATGGTGCTACTTTGAAGCACAAGTGTGGAAAAAGAGATAGTAACATTGCCCCTTTTCTTTTCTTTTCTATTCCTGTTTTTTTTGGTGGGCTTCTTTGGCCCCCTTTTTTTTATTTAGGCTTCTTTTGGCCTTTCCCTTTTTTATGGGGCAATGTTCTATAATGATGATCATCACACTTTTATTTACTTACAACTCGATATTACAATCGATACTGGAACAAAGATATAACTCTATATGAATGCTTCCAGCGGTGTACCGGGATGTGCAATGATCTAGCGTAGAAATGACATCAAAAAACGGACAAGCCATGAAAACATCATGCTAGCTATCTTACGATCATGCAAAGCAATATGACAATAAATGCTCAAGTCATGTATATGATGATGATGAAAGTTGCATGGCAATATATCTCGGAATGGCTATGGAAATGCCATAATAGGTAGGTATGGTGGCTGTTTTGAGGAAGATATAATGAGGCTTATGTGTGATAGAGCGTATCATATCACGGGGTTTGGATGCACCGGCGAAGTTTGCACCAACTCTCGAGGTGAGAAAGGGCAATGCACGGTACCGAAGAGGCTAGCAATGATGGAAAGGTAAAAGTGCGTATAATCCATGGACTCACATTAGTCATAAAGAACTCATATACTTATTGTAAATGTCTACTTAGCCCTCGAAGCAAAGTACTAGTACGCATGCCCCTAGGGGGATAGATTGGTAGGAAAAGACCATCGCTCGTCCCCGACTGCCACTCATAAGGAAGAGAATCAAAGAAACACCACATGCTTCAAATTTGTCACACAACGATTACCATACTTGCATGCTACGGGACTTGCAAACCTCAACACAAGTGTTTCTACAATCCACAACCACCCACTAGCATAACTCTAATATCACCATCTTTATATCGCAAAACTATTGCAAGGAATCAAACATATCATATTCAGCGATCTACAAGTTTATGTAGGATTTTATGACTAACCATGTGAATGACCAATTCCTGTCATATCTATAAATTGATATAAGTGAAGCAAGAGAGTTTAATTCTTTCTACAAAAGATATTCCCCCACTCTAACAAATATAAGTGAAGCAAAAGAGCATTCTATAAATGGTGGTTGTCTATATGAAGAGAAACAGGCAATCCAAACTTCAAATGATATAAGTGAAGTACGTGAAGCATTCTATAAAGCCACACTCAAAAGATTTAAGTGAAGTGCAATGTGCATTCTATAAATCAACCAAGGACTATCTCATACCAGCATGGTGCATAAAAGAAAAATAAAAACTAAATGCAAAAGACGCTCCAAGACTTGCACATAATGCATGAACAAAACGAATCCGAAAACATACCGATACTTGTTGAAGAAAGAGGGGATGCCTCCCCAGCATCCCCAAGCTTAGACACTTGAGTCTCCTTGAATATTTACTTGGGGTGCCTCGGGCATCCCCAAGCTTGAGCTCTTGCCTCTCTTCCTTCTTCTCACATCGAAACATCCTCGATTAGACACTACATCCAGACAAAGCTTCAACAGAAAACTTGGTAAGATCCGTTAGTATAATAAAGCAAATCATCACTCTAAGTACTGTAGCAAACCAATTCATATTTTGTTTTTGCATTGTGTCTACTGTAATATAGCTTTTCCATGGCTTAATCCACTGATATAAATTGATAGATTCATCAAAACAAGCAAACTATGCATCAAAAACAGAATCTGTCAAAAACAGAACAGTCTGTAGTAATCTGAACATCCACCATACTTCTGGTACCCCAACAATTCTACCAAAATTAGGAAAAATAAACAAGTTGTATATCAAGACAGTGCAAAAGGAATCAGAACCAATTGACTTTCCAGTTAAAAATGTAAAATCGTGCACTACAACCAAAGTTTCTGTCCTGCACCGTACAAACCAACAAGTATTGTAAACATCCTAAAGGCAAACCTTGGCACATTATCTTTATAATACAATGGAATTATACAAGGGGATAATTATTTTTGATTAAAAGTTTCTGTAATCAAGATTCACAAAGTTTCCGTGAGCATAAACAAAGTTCAAGGAGCTCTCCCACTTCAACAATGCTTGTCTCTCTCACTTTCACTTTCCTTTTTGAAAAGTTTTTAGGTTCCCCTCTTTATTTTTTTGTTTTTAAACTATATAAAATCACTCAACAGAAATAAATGACTCTCTAGAACTTCCGGGTTGTCTCCCTGGCAGCGCTTTCTTTAAAGCCATTAAGCTAGGCATTTAGTGCTCAAGTAATGAATCCACCCGGATCCCAAGGTATATCAAAGCCAATTTTAATTAACAATGATTTGTAATTTAGTAGTGAGCACAAAGTAACATATATCAAGCAACAACGAAGTCTAACTCTCTTCCTATGCATCGGCATGTCATAAGAGAACAATTCATGCACATCGAGTAAAGGCTAATGCATAGTATAAGCAATTTCTTGCAATTCTACCGTGTTGGAAACATAAAGAGGTGGAGACATAGTTCCTCTCTCATAATAATTGCAAGTAGGAGCAGAAAGCACATGCATATTATATTCATCAAAATCATCATGTGTAGTAATAAAAGGCAACTCATCAATATAATCCTTAATAAGCACAAACTTCTTCGATATAGTCTAGTCGGGAGAATTCAAAAAGATAATAGGACTATCATGTGTGGGTGAAATAGCAACAATTTCATGTTTAACATAAGGAACTATAGCAAGTTCATCTCCATAAGCATCATTCATATTGGCATCTTGGCCACAAGCATAGCAAGCATCATCAAAAAGGGATATTTCAAGAGAATCAACGGGATCATAACAATCATCATAGCAATCATCATGGCAATCATCATAGCAACCATCCTTCGGTAAGAACGAATGGGAATTAAATAATGTATGAGTTGGAGGGTTACTCTCATTAGAAGGTGGGCACGGGTGATCAATCCGCTCTTCCTCCTTTTGTTCTTCGCTCTTCTCATCATCTTTTTCATCCAATGAGCTCACAATTTCATCACTTTCTTCTTCCATAGCTTCCTGCAAAATATTAGTCTCTTCTTGCACAGCGTTGACTTTCTTCATAAAAGCATTAATATAGTAATTGTATTCATAATTTTCATAGCAATATCCAAGTATAGGAAGATTTTCTAGCCTATAGCCATCATCATCAAAAGCTTCATACTTTTCAAACAAAGCTTCAATATCATAGGCAGCCTTAAAAGCAACAAATTCTTCTATTTGTTCCACATCATAGTAATCATATATACCATTAGTATAAGAAGCTAAGGTTTCATTATCGCTAAATTTGCATGAAAAGGGGAGGTGTGGAGCCTCCATCCTAGAGCAACAAGTAATATCATATCTCATGCATAGATTCCAGGCATACCAACGCAACATAATAAATTGATCCCATAATAGTTTTCCTTTTTGTGTCGAGCGATAATCCCTAAAGTATTCACGTTGATCCAACGTGTCTCCCATTATAAAGTTGAATGGGGCTTTCTCAGGATTATCAAAGTAGTACACAATATCTTTCGCATAATGAGAATCGAGGGTTTTAGGAGTTACCCATCCTCATGTGTAGCAAGTACAGCTAATTTTTTTGGTATTTTGCGTTCCATATCCATAACTAAAGATAGAGAACAACTTATAACAGCAAATAAAAATTACTTAGTGATAAAGCAAACAAGCACACACGAGAATATTCACCCCACGCTATGACTCCCTGGCAACGGCGCCAGAAAAAGGTCTTGATAACCCACAAGTATAGGGGATCGCAACAATTTTCGATAAGTAAGAGTGTCGAACCCAACGAGGAGCTAAAGGTAGAATAAATATTCCCTCAAGTTCTATCGACCACCGATACAACTCTACACACGCTTGATGTTTACTTTACCTAGAACAAGTATGAAACTAGAAGTACTTTGTAGGTGTTTTTGGATAGGTTAGCAAGGTAATATAGAGCACGAGAATAAAAACTAGGGGCTGCTTAGATAAAAACACAACTAAAGTAAATATGGCGAGTGTGGAAAAGTGGTGGTAGGAGTTGTGAAATTGTCCCTAAGCAATTGACTATGTTACTAGACCGGTAATCACTATTGCAATTCTATTTGAGGGAGAGGCATAAGCTAACATACTTTCTCTACTTGGATCATATGCACTTATGATTGGAACTCTAGCAAGCATCCGCAACTACTAAAGATTCATTAAGGTAAAACCCAACCATAGCATTAAAGTATCAAGTCCCCTTTATCCCATACGCAAACAACCTACTTACTCGGGTCTGTGCTTCTGTCACTCACGCCACCCACCATAAGCAAATCATAAACATATTGCAAACACTACAGCGGGAATCCCTCATGCTTGTGCGACACGAAGGGCACAATAGGACAACACCAATAAAACATGCAACTCAAACCAATCATAGCAATTCATCATTCACCGATAGGATAATAGAAATCTACTCAGACATCATAGGATGGCAACACATCATTGGATAATATTATGAGGCATAAAGCACCATGTTCAAGTAGAGGGTACAGCGGGTCGCGTGAGAGTGGACCGCTGTAGATAGAAGGGGGAAGGTGATGGAGATGTTGGTGAAGATGGCGGAGGTGTTGGTGAAGATCGCGATGATGATGATGGCCCCCGGCGGCGTTCCGGCGCCACCGGAAGCAAGGGGGAGAGAGCCCCCCCCCCCTTCTTCTTCTTCTTCTTCTCCTTTCTTGACCTTCTCCCTAGATGGTAGAAGGGTTTCCCCTCTGGTCCTTGGCTCCCATGGCTTGGGAGGGGCGAGAGCCCCTCCGAGATTGGATCTATCTCTCTGTTTCTGCGTTCCCTGTGTTGCCTGATTCTACCCCTTCACCGTTTCCTTTATATCCGGAGATCCGTAACTCCGATTGGGGTGAATCTTTCACCCAGATCTTTCTCATAAAATTAGCTTTCTTGCACCAGAAGGAGACCATCAACCGCCTTACGGTGGGCTCACGAGGGTCAGGGGTGCGCCTGGGGGTAGGGGGCGCCCCCCTACATCGTGCCCACCTCGGATACCATTTTGCGTTGATTTTACTTCCAGAAAATCATAAATATTCCAAAAAAATCTCCGTCCTTTTTTTCCGTTTGGACTCCATTTGATATTGGGTTTCTGCGAAACAAAAAACATGCAACAGACAGGAACTGGCACTGGGCACCGGATCAATATGTTAGTCCCAAAAATAATATAAAAAGTTGCCAAAAAGTATATGAAAGTGAATAATATTGGCATGGAACAATCAAAAATTATAGATATGACGGAGACGTATCAGCATCCCCAAGCTTAATTCCTGCTCGTCCTCGAGTAGGTAAATGATAAAAAAGAATAATTTTTGATGTGGAATGCTACCTAGCATAATCTTGATCATATGTCTAATCATGGCATGAATATTAAGACACGAGTGATTCAAAGCAATAGTCTATCATTTGACATAAAAAACAATAATACTTCGAGCGTACCAATAAAGCGATCATGTCTTTTCAAAACAACAAGACCAAAGCAAGCTTATCCCTACAAAATCATATAGTTTGGCCATGCTTCATTTTCGTCACACAAAATGCCCCCATCATGCACAACCCCGATGACGAGCCGAGCAATTGGTTCATACTTTTTAACGCGCTTCAGCTTTTTCAACCCTCACGCAATACATGAGAGTAAGCCATGGATATAGCACTATAGGTGGAATAGAATATAATGGTGGAGGTTATGTGGAGAAGACAAAAAGGGAGAAAGTCTCACATCGACGCGGCTAATCAATGGGCTATGGATATGCCCATCAATTGATGTCAATGCAAGGAGTAGGGATTGCCATGCAACGGATGCACTAGAGCTATAAGTGTATGAAAGCTCAACAAAAGAAACTAAGTGGGTGTGCATCCAACTTGCTTGCTCATGAAGACCTAGGGCATTTGAGGAAGCCCATCATTGGAATATACAAGCTAAGTTCTATAATGAAAATTCACACTAGTATATGAAAGTGACAACATAGGAGACAATTTATATGAAGAACATGGTGCTACTTTGAAGCACAAGATACGAGACTCACTACATGAAGAACATGGTGCTACTTTGAAGCACAAGTGTGGAAAGAGAGATAGTAACATTGCCCCTTTTCTTTTCTTTTCTTTTCCTCTTTTTTTGGTGGGCTTCTTTGGCCCCCCTTTTTTTTATTTAGGCTTCTTTTGGCCTTTCCCTTTTTTATGGGGCAATGTTCTATAATGATGATCATCACACTTTTATTTACTTACAACTCAATATTATAATCGATATTGGAACAAAGATATAACTCTATATGAATGCTTCCAGCGGTGTACCGGGATGTGCAATGATCTAGTGTAGCAATGACATCAAAAAACGGACAAGCCATGAAAACATCATGCTAGCTATCTTACGATCATGCAAAGCAATATGACAATAAATGCTCAAGTCATGTATATGATGATGATGAAAGTTGCATGGGAATATATCTCGGAATGGCTATGGAAATGCCATAATAGGTAGGTATGGTGGCTGTTTTGAGGAAGATATAATGAGGCTTATGTGTGATAGAGCGTATCATATCACGGGGTTTGGATGCACCGGCAAAGTTTGCACCAACTCTCGAGGTGAGAAAGGGCAATGCACGGTACCGAAGAGGCTAGCAATGATGGAAAGGTAAAAGTGTGTATAATCCATGGACTCACATTAGTCATAAAGAACTCATATACTTATTGTAAAAGTCTACTTAGCCCTCGAAGCAAAGTACTAGTACGCATGCCCCTAGGGGGATAGATTGGTAGGAAAAGACCATCGCTCATCCCCGACCGCCACTCATAAGGAAGACATCATAGCAATTCATCAATCACCGATAGGACAATAGAAATCTACTCAGACATCATAGGATGGCAACACATCATTGGATAATAATATGAAGCATAAAGCACCATGTTCAAGTAGAGGGTACAACGGGTTTCGGGAGAGTGGACCGCTGTAGATAGAAGGGGGAAGGTGATGGAGATGTTGGTGAAGATGGCGGAGGTGTTGGTGAAGATCGCGATGATGATGATGGCCCCCGGCGGCGTTCCGGCGCCACCAGAAGCAAGGGGGAGAGAGCCCCCCTTCTTCTTCTTCTTCCTTAACCTTCTCCCTAGATGGGAGAAGGGTTTCCCCTCTGGTCCTTGGCTCCCATGGCTTGGGAGGGGCGAGAGCCCCTCCGAGATTGGATCTATCTCTCTGTTTCTGCGTTCCCTGCGTTGCCTGATTCTACCCCTTCATCGTTTCCTTTATATCCGGAGATCTGTAACTCCGATTGGGGTGAATCTTTCACCAAGATCTTTCCCATAAAATTAGCTTTCTTGCGCCAGCAGGAGAGCATCAACCACCTTACGGTGGGCTCAGGAGGGTCACGGGCGCGCCTGGGGGGGTAGGGCACGCCCCTACCTTGTGCCCACCTCGGATACCGTTTCGCGTTGATTTTACTTCCAGAAAATCATAAATATTCCAAAAAAATATCCGTCCGTTTTTTTGGTTTGGACTCCGTTTGATATTGGGTTTCTGCGAAACAAAAAACATGCAACAGACAGGAACTGGCACTGGGCACTGGATCAATATGTTAGTCCCAAAAATAATATAAAAAGTTGCCAAAAAGTATATGAAAGTGAATAATATTGGCATGGAACAATAAAAAATTATAGATACGACGGAGACGTATCAGTTGTAGTGCAAAATTGCAATTGGACCAGATTTGAAAACTAGTGGTAAAGCTCAGAATCTCCAAATGACCACGGGATGTTTTTGCATAAAAGTGATTTAGGGACATCATATGTCATCCCCAAATTTTGGTGTGATTTTGAAATGAATTTATCAAATGGTTGTAGTTCAAATAGAGCTCCAAAACCAATGAAAACTCATTTTAAGGAATAAAGCCCAGAGAGCAATAATTATGCAAATAAATTCCACTGATAAAAGAAATGTTTTTCTTGAAAGGGCAAACAAGTCCAATAATATATTTGGAAATTTTTTACTTGGGGTAAAAACTCCATAATAATAAAGAAAAGAATGGTTCTGAAATCAAAAGAAAATCTAGAAAAATAAAAGTTTATGTTTCCGGGCAAAATTGTAATTAATAAAGCAAGGTTAAAATTTTGGGGTGTCACAGATATGCAACTCGATAGGACCGATATGGTTAGGGTTAGGGCATAACGTAATCTCGGTGAGACCGATTACACAAACTCGGTGATTCCGATTTTGGTAATTAGCTAACCAGAGAGTTGGTCAGGCAAACTCGGTGGGACCGATTACTCAAACTCGGTGGAACTAATTTTGGTAATAAGTTAACCAGAGAGTTTGCATTGTAATCTCGGTAGTACCGATTGCTCAATCTCGGTGAGACCGATTTTGATAATGGACATACATAGAGAGATTACAATTCCATCTCGGTGAGACCAGATCCCTATCGGTGAGACCGATTTGCCTAGGGTTTGTGGCAGTGCTATGACAATTGAACTCGGTGGTGCCGGATAGAAAGAATCGGTGGGGCCGAGTTTGACTTTAGGTTTAGGTCATATGTGTGGAAGTGGGAAAGTAGTTGAGGGTTTTGGAGCATATCACTAAGCACTATGGAGCAAGAAACTCATTAAGCAACACCTCATCCCTTCTTGATAGTATTGGCTTTTGCTATAGACTCAATGTGATCTTGTATCACTGAAATATAAAATGAAGAGTCTTGAGCTTGAAGCTTGAGCCAATCCTTTGTCCTTAGCATCTTGAAGGAGTTCCCACATCTTTTAGTACATGCCACTCCATTGTTGAACTTGTCTGAAACGTACTAGATAAAAGTGTTAGTCCAACAAGAGATATGTTGACATCAATTACCAAAACCACCTAGGGAGCACTTGTGCTTTCACTTCTCCGAATACTCCAAAGTAGATCTTGAACACAAGAATCATGTCCGACTCTGCAAAACAAATTCCACATACCAACGTAGAGAGTATAATATTCCACGAGTCTAATCTGCTGACAACTTCTTCATAGCATAACATCATGTCACGGCCCGGTCATTATTCGAACCGTTTTCTCAACCTGTTACTATACGTCTCGCGAGGCAGTTTTATTGGCACGTTTCGTCGAAGCAAAGATTGTGTCCCCTTATCACGGGATTCTCATCAATATGGCCGTGGGTAACCCAACCGCACCATTAGCACGACGCTTGGGGGAATAAGCGAGTTTCTAGGGCAAGTGGGGAGGCGCATGATTTCTGCTGCCTTTATAAAGAGATAAGGATTTCCCTTTTTCACCCACGCCTTCTTCTTCCTCTGCCTACTCTCTCTCTCTCTCTCTCTCTCTCTCTCTCTCTCTCTCAAGCTCCAGCGCCCAAGCATTCGCCTTCTCTGCCCACAAAGGCATTCCGAAAATGTCCGGATGCGGAGCTGGAGGCAAGTGGATGGCCTCCACTGTCCAGGAGAAGGATATAAAGAAACTTTGGGAGGCCAGGTATCTGGCCAAGAAGATCGGCCACCTTCTTCCAATGGCGGGACAGATCGTCCCCACTCCGGAACCCCACGAGAGGGTTGTATTCCTCCCTCACTTTGCCCGCGGGCTAGGGTTTCCCCTCCACCCATTTGTTCGCGGCCTTATGTATTACTACATGATCAATTTCCATGATCTATCCTTCAATTCCTTCCTCAACATCTCAACATTCATCGTCTGTGCGAGGCCTTCCTCCGCATCTCTCCACACTTCGGATTATGGCTAAAGGTTTTCAATGTGAAGCCCAAGGTGGTGAGTGGCGAGCACGCCGAGTGCAGAAGCGCCATGGTGAGCAAGATGCCCAACGTCACATGGCCATCAGGTACCTTCAATGATTCCATCAAAGGGTGGCAACAACAGTGGTTCTATGTCACTGAGCCACACGGTGCAAAATGGGCCGCGGCTCCCAAATTCCGATCCGGAGCCCCATTGCGGCTTACGTCCTGGAATGAGAAGGACCTGGACTGGTCTTGGTCAAACGAGTTGGCAGTTCTCCAGGCCCGTATCAAGCTTGTCGACGTAGTCCAGGTGATGTTAGTTCGCCGGACTCTCACATGCCAAGCAGGTCTTGCAATTTATGGGAATTCAACCCGGTCAAGCACCAGACCCTACTGAAGTTCTTCGGCTCAAAGCACGAAGACATCTGGAAGGTGCTCTTTAAGTCCAGCAAATCGTGGTCGGACTCAGCCGAGGACCGCGGGTACAAATTGTCCCGTCCCGCGAGTTCGGTAAGTTTTTGTATGTTGGCAAGATGTATGCTTTATCTGTGTACTCTGAGGGAAAATTCCTAATATATTTTCCAACAATTCTCCAAGGGATGGACGAAGAAGGCGGAGCGGATCTACTGTCCGGCCCCGCTGCCAGAAGAACAAGTTAGCCCACTTCTGATGAAGATGCTGGTCCCGGCGCCTTACAAGGCGCCAAAGAAGAAGACTGAGAAGTAGGCCAAAGAGACCAGGGGCGGCCTTCGTCGCAAGGGTACTTCGGACATAGTGTCCGAAGACTCTAAGGCCCGCTCCTCCTCCGAAGAGGACAAGGAAGAGGAGGAGGAAATCCAATCCCCCCAGCAAGGGGGAGAAAGAAGAGGACGACATCCACACACTTGGAGGTCGAATCGTCTAAGAAGGGGAATGCCCCCTTTCCGGATGAATTCACTACCGCTACCAACAACAGCCCAGAGTGGGATCCTAGGGTCCATCCCCTGGTTAAATCATGAGTATAGAAAACCCGGACACATTCATATATCCAGACTCACTATTGCATAGCGTTAACACATTGAATCATGCCTTTTGCAGTCCGGCCAGGTCCCACGCCGAGCAATCCTCATCGGAGGATTCACTGGGCTCGGACGCGATGGACAACGGGACTCCCCTGACTGCCTCCTCCCCCAAACACGTGGAAGACACTGAGGTATCATCCCAAAGGGGCCCTGACCGTCAAGGCGGCGCCAGAGGGCCAAACCTCGGCAACTAGACAGATGGGGGAGAAGGCCCCCATGGACACTGACGATGGGGCTATCTTCAATTCGGCCCCCAACCGGACACAGTTCTAGAGACCAACACAGCTCCGGAATCAGGCAGGCAACCTCCTTCAACAGTAGGGGGTGCGCCTGTTCCACCGGCGACCTCTGCCCAACCAGAGGTGCCGGATACCTTATCAGTAGCGCTGAAGAACGCTTCCTTCATTGAAGAACACCGTGCCCTTATGGGTGCGGTGATTAAGAAGATTCAGTCTGCCAAAAGCGGGCCGACTGAAGCTTGCGTCAGCCTTATAATGGCCTTTGAGGTAAGCGGTGAGGTTTTAAAGAGTCTCATAGTATAGATAGTAGCCCCTGATACACTGTTTGATGTTTGGAAGGAAAAGCCGTACAAAGGATCAAATATATGTTTGCAGGAGAGTTACCATGTAATACCTCTTTTTTTGTCTAAGCAGGCGTCTTTATTGACTGCCACCTATCATACTGTGGAAGTCTCCGGACTGAAGAAAAGTCTGGAGTGGGCCGAAAAAGATCTCGACCAAGTGAAGAAGCAGTTGGAGGATAACCAAGGTATGCAAAAAACCTTGTTTGCATTCAGTACGAATGGACGATTGAATATGAAAAAAAATCGTGATGTTCTCTAGGAGCGACGACCGAAGTCGAGGCTCTTAAGAAGGCAGTGGTCCAGGCCGGAAGAAGGCGGACAAAGAGCAGGCCCTTTGTGAAAAGCACGAGGCCAGGGTCATTGAAGTTCAACAAGAGCTCCAAGAGGCCATGAGGAAGTGCGAGACCTTGGAGCTGAGTTTAATGGAGAAAGAATCCAAACTCACCAAGGCTCATCAAGCCGCACACGATGCCGAGGGCGAAGCCCAAGGTGCCCTCCAAGAAATCCAGGAGGCCGGAAAGATCGCGGCGGGTAAGGCTTTTACTATGCAAAGCAAGTATTTGACGGAAAGACTCCTGTTGCTAACCCGAATTCGGAGTTCTCCAGGGGCGTTTGCGGATCTGCCGCGCAGCATATCTAATGACGCACAATTCTACCGAGCCGAAGAAGGGAGCTCTACGGAGAAGCTGTTCTGGTTGCAATATCTGGCGCCAGAACATCCAGCGCCCTTTATCGAGCAGCTGAAAGAGCCGGTCGAGCTGCATAGGGTGCCCGAACTAGCCATGAAGGATTTGATTATCTGGCTATGGCCCACTGAGGCGATTCCCAGCAGCTACTTCAGGCTCGTGAAGCAGCTCGTTAGTGCCTGCTCTCAGCTTGATGCCATCAAGCGGTCGGTCTGTATTGAAGGTGCGCGAATGACCTTCGCCCGCGCCAAGGTGCACTAGGTGAAGATGGATGCTGTAAAGCTGATGACCGAAGGACCGCCTGCGGGGAAGGAGCACTGCAAGCCTGAGTTGTATTTTGACAGTGTCCTGGAGGGAGCCCGCCTTGTGGCGGAGCAATGTGCCAAGGATATTATATTCCCATGAATACATTCATGTTATCCTGTGTTGTAATGTGGAACAAGGTCGTTTATGTAATATAATGCATGTTATTTTACCTCCTGTGTGGCTGTTTTTTAATATTAATTCTGAGGGTTGGCCAGTCGTCGGCTTCTGCCCCCACGTAGGAAGTACGATGGTGTTCGGGATAATTCTAAACACTCTTTACCCAAACTTTGGTCCTTGAAGGAGGTGTTCGGCGCAACGAACCAGGCAATCATACTATAAGGCTTTATCACCCTCACTTAGCCATAGGAGTTTGACAAAAAAAAGGTAGGCGTAGCCCCTAGTGTTCGGAAGACCGAACTAGCGGCTCTATAAGCACTTGATCGGGAAACAAAAACTGATCCATCGCATGCTGCATTAGTTATCGCATAATGCGGAAGAAATCCTTAAAGATTTTGTAACCTGTCGAACAGCTGACCAGCTCTCGCTGCATCATGACAGTTAGTTTTCGGCTTTCTCTACTTAGGTGCTCGTCCGGAAGAACCGGGACACAATCGCAGTAGTTCTCCCTTTACTACCCTAGACGATTTAGCAGAACGTAGGGTAGAAAGCACAGGAGCTGGGCAACCCAATTATTGACCCAAGACATGATTCGGAGCCGATACATATAATGTTATAAGTTCGGGGTGCCGAACAACCATGAAGGTGTTCGTACTTTCTTGCCATATTATGGGTACAACGAAGCCCGTGGCATATTAAGGCGTACCAGAGTGTATGACTGCTACTTGACAAAAAATATCAATAAGAAAGAACAGCAAGTGAACGTCATATAAAGTCGTAGATTGTAATTGAATAGTACGTCAAAGCGTATGAGTACAAAAAGAAATATGACTTCGGAACCTGCTGAGACCTGGGGGAGCTGTGTGCGGATTCGGAGAATAGTAGGATGATCGTCAAGGGGAACATCTAAGTATTCCCTTGAGTGTTCGAGCTGTTTCCCTCCTTGGTATTGTCCGTCCCTTCATAGGTCCAGTCACCAGGTCGCCAGTGATGGCCTAGACAAAAGTGGAAATGAAAAGAAAATGCAAAAAAAATGTTTGTGTATCCCAGAGCGGTTAAGCCGCATTGTGGGACATAACCTAGCTATGCCTCCGTCTATCGCCGAAGTGGTTAGTTGAGCTATTGACGAGCTGGGCTATCCTGCTGCGGGGTAGTTTGGACTCTTTTGATAGTGTCCGAGAGCTTGGCCGTCGAATGAAGGTTCGATTGAAAGAGGTTGCTCTGTGCTTCTGCTGCTAAGGCGGCGGTGTGCTCTTCGGTATGGAGGGAGCGTTCAGTGTTTCCATTGAATGTTATGACGCCATGTGGATCGGGCATCTTGATCTTAAGATAAGAGTAGTGTGGCACCGCATTGAATCGAGCAAATGCGATTCGTTCGAGCAGTGCGTGAGAGCCGCTACGAAAAGGGATGATATCAAAGATTAACTCTTCGTTGCGGAAATTATCCGGCGGTCCGAAGACCACTTCCAGAGTGATGGAGCCTGTATAGCGGGCCTCAACACCTGATATAACACCTTTAAAGGTGGTTTTAGTGGGTTTGATCCTTGAAGGATCGATTCCCATCTTGCGCATTGTATCTTGATAAAGGAGGTTTAGGCTGCTGCCTCCGTCCATAAGAACTCGCGTGAGGTGGAATCCGTCAATTATTGGGTCGAGGACAAGTGCGGCTGAACCGCCATGATGGATATTGGTCGGATGATCCTTGCGGTCGAAGGTGATCGAGCTGGACGACCATGGGTTGTACTTTGGGGCGAGTGGCTCCATCGTGTAGACGTCCCTAAGTGCGCACCTCCGCTCCCTCTTGGGAATATGGGTGGCGTATATCATATTCATCATTTTGATTTGCGGGGGAAACTTCTTTTGCCCTCCTGTCTTTGGTGGACGGGGTTCGTTCCTCGTCATCGTCATCACTTTGCGACCCCTTCTCCTTGCTTTCGGCATTTGACTTGCCCGCCTGTTTGAAGACTCAGCATTCTCTGTTGGTATGATTAGCTGGTGTATCTGGGGTGCCGTGAATTTGACATGGACAGTCGAGTATGCGGTCCAGACTGGACGTGCCCGGATTGTTAATTTTGAATTGTTTCTTCCTTTGATCGGTCTTAGAGCCGCTGAATCTGACGTCGATAGCTGTGTCTTCAGTGCTATCGCTATTGTTTTGACGCTTGTGTTTGCTGCGTCGGGGCTTGCCGTTGTCATCTCTGGATTTAGAAGTTCTAGGTTTACTTGAGGTGCTGTTGCTACGAGCTAGCCAGCTGTCTGCGTCGGGGCTTGCCATTGTCATCTCTGGATTTAGAAGTTCCAGGTTTACTTGACGTGCTATTGCTACGAGCTAGCCAGCTGTCCTCACCTAGACAGAAGTGGGTCATGAGTGTCGTAAGGGCTGCCATGGACTTCGGCTTCTCTTGGCCGAGGTATCGGGCCAGCCATTTGTCACAGATGTTATGCTTAAAGGTGTCAGGATCCCGATCCTATGCCACACCGGTCTAGCATGTAACACCTCATATCACTTTGCGGCCTCATGCACGGTATTCCCATGGGTGTCGCCCTACCAGGCCCGGGACCGTTTGCGCCTTTTGGCACAAGTATATGATAGTGTCGCTGGCATCCACATGACAAAGAACCCAGGCTGACATGGCTAGTCGTGAACCCAAAGTGGCACTAACTTACAGGGACAGGCATACATGACCCAACAACGAATGTGTCGGTCAACAGCGAGTGAATCCAGGTTGTAGCAACTGGGCTAGCAGGACTCCGGTGAACCGGGCTGTAGCAGGCTAACAGGACTCCGGTAGACACCGCGTGACATTTCCCCGAAGGGACAGACACATGAACGAAGAAGGACACATGCCGGCCAGCCTAAGTGTTCCAGAGCAGTACCAAGGCTTAGTGGAAGCGCTAGGAGACATTTCCCGGTAAGAGAGGCTACCAAGGATAAACAACTAGATAGTCAGATCCCACACATACCAAGCATTTCAAAAACATACACACAATATGCTCGATATGTGCAAATACAACATGGCATCACAACATGACTCTACAACTCAAGTATTTATTCAGTAGGATCCGAGGAGCGAGATATTACAAAAATGGATCTCATGACCCAACACTCAGAGCATACAAGTCAAAGCACAAGCGGAAGCTTAACATGTCTGAGTATAGACATCTACAAATGAAAAAGGCTGAGAAGCCTGACTATCTACCAGATCCTACCGAGGGCACAAGATCGTAGCTGAGGTAACAAGCTAAATGTCGAAGTCCATATGGAACTACTAGCGAGACTGAAGTCTCTCTGCAAAACATAAAATAAGCAAACGTGAGTACAAATGTACCCAACAAGACTTACATCAGAACTAACTACTTATGCATCATCATCAACAAATGGGGTGGTGGAGTTTAACTGCAGCAAGCCAGCTGACTCGGTGGCTATACTGAACTACGACCGCAAGTAACTTTTTTGAGGTGGCGCACACGAGTCCACATATTCACCATATCAATATACCACTATGGATCCGCTCCCGTCTCCCTACGATAACGCGATCCATAGCACTCACGCTTATCTTGCGCATTTTAGAGTATCCACTTTCACTTGTCTATGAACTGTATAGGCAACCTAGAGGTCCATTACCGAGGACGCGGCTATTCGAATAGATCATATTAACCTTGCAGGGGTGTACTTCTTCACACACGCTCTCGCCACTTACCGCCATGTACACGTCATGTATCTCGGCAACCTTCAAGCGGAAGCCACGCGAGGGTGTCGACCACGACCTGACTAATCACGCAAGACACTAGTCTAGGTTTATCGCCTATTCGGGTTCCATCTGCAAGGAGATCCGGCCGGGGTGTCGCTCTCGGCCCCAAATGATGTGTACAGGGTTCCAAGCCCACCAAACGGGCGGCGCTTAGCATACTCGGCCATGGTGCCTAGTCTGACCCAAGCCCACCTGTACCGGGTGCCACTTGGTACACTACTAACACAACCTACAAACACCAGAAACTAGTTGCAACTCCTGGACAGAGATCGAGTTGACTAATAAGTCGAGAGAGCTTGGAGCGCCCGGAGCCCAATGTGTGGTAGTAGCTATTCATGGATCACAAACACAGAACTCAGTTCCTAAGGACGGCTTCAATGAGATAGCCCACCATGTACTCCTACATGGCCTCTCACCGCTACCTTTACCAAATCGTGTTGACACCCTTAGCTCTCAACAGTAGGACATGTTCACAATTTCCCAATTCATCCCCGATGAATCAGACCTGACACAACTCTAAGCAATAGCAGGCATGACAAACAAGCATGAATGAGTTGGCACATCATGGCTCAAACAACTCCTACTCATGCTAGTGGGTTTCATCTATTTACTGTGGCAATGATAGGTCATGCAGAGGAAAGGGGTTCAGCTACCGCAGCATGTAACAGTTGAAACATTGTTGTCCAAATGCAGTAAAAGAGAGCAGGAGCGAGATAGGGGGTTTTGCTTGCCTGACACTTCTGTAGATAGTATAGCTCTTCATCGGTGTCATCGAACTCATCGTCGGAACATCATCTACTGAGAGGGGCAATTACCGGCAAACAAGGAAGAATACAATCAATGCAATAAACAATATGATGCATGATCATGACATGGTAAAATGAGTGTGTTGGGATAATGCAACTACAACCAGATGGGTTTGAGCTATTTTGAACCAAAGATTCAAAGTTCAAACTCATTTGTGATCTTAAATAGTGCTTTATCACGTTTTGCACTAAACAGCAAGTTAACTTGTTTAAACATTCATGAAACCAGTACAGATGGAAAGATTGGATTTTTCTGATAATGTTTCATATATAAATTATTTCATTCTGAGCTACGGTTGATTTTATATGATTTTTAGAAGTTTTGGGCATTTTTTGAAAATAATAAATCATTTTTGATTTATTAAAATCCCAGAAAACCTTACTGCGTCAGCATGACGACTGCATGACGTCAGCATGTCAACAACGCCAATCCAGGTCAAACTTGACGGCTGGGACCCACACGTCAGTATCTCAGGGCTGGTTTGGGTGGATGGCAAGTGGGTCGGTCAACGCTGACTAGGCCAAGGTCAGAGCTGACACGTGGGATCCATGGCATTAGCACTAATCTAACAGAAAAACTAGATTAACCTAATTAGGCTCAGGGGCCCACATGGCAGTGGCTCAAGGAGGTGTTTAGAGTGGTCATTAGAAGCTAATGAGACTACCACGTCGGCGTCACTGGAGTTACGCCAGCGGCGACCAAAACGCGGCGGAGGCACACCGGAGGGGCTCGAGTTTCGCCTACAATGCACCGTTCGGTGCACCCTTTGGCCCTGCGGAGAGTTGGCGTGATGGCGTGTCGGATGGTGGTGGTCTTTGGGCCTGGGGTGGCCGGAGTCGACGACAGCGAGCTCGGTTGCGGCCACCGGAGTTCGGGAGCGAGCGGGGACGCGGTTGCGGTGGCCGTGGCGATGTGCGTTTAGCACCTATCGCGTCTACGTGGTGCGGTGAGTTCGATGGGCGCATGCCCGGGACCAAATGGTCACCGGAGCATCACCGGAGACAAGCGCGGGCAGCGGCGCATTCGGTTGCAGGCGAGGCGATGACTACGGCGCATGAGGGAAAAACAGAGAGGGGGAGCAGGAGCAGGGGCTCATGGTGGGTGCGAAGAGCTGCTCAGCGGTCTCGAGGAAGGTCAGAAGTGAGCGGGGCGGCGGAGGCAATCTCGTCGTCAGGAGGTCGAAGACGAGCTCTGTGAAGACGTTCGGGGGCCTCCGGCAGGGCGTGGCTCGGTGAGGCTGTCCAGGAAGAAGTGGTGGAGCTTCTAGGCACGTCGGCGAGGCGTGGGGTGGCCGGTGGCCGCGGCAGAGAATGGCGGCACCCTCTGGTGCGCTCGGGAAGAGAAGGGGAGGGAGCCAGAGGAGGGGAGGAGCTGCGGGCGTGATAAAGAGAGGTCAGGGGGGCGCATGGCATCGTCTGGAGCCATCCAGGGCGTCAGCAGAAGAAGGAGGTGGCCAAGGCGCGTGGGCACGCATGGCGGCCGCACGCCTCTCGTCCCACAGGCGAGAGGTGGGAGATGACTGGCAGCGGCGCTGGGCTGGGCCGGCCAGGTGGGCTGCCTACTGGGCCATCCAGGTAAGCCAGGTAAGTCTCTCTCTCTCTCTCTCTTTATTTCCTGTTTTCTATTTTTCTGCAACTTTATGGCTTTTCTAAAAATACTTCGGCATTTTCAAAAATCACCAAACTTCACATGCCCACTATTTAGAACATATCCAACACGGGACATTTTAGTTTGGGATTATTTGGACGTTTAAAATATTATATAGCATTTAAATTCCCAAATGCAAATAGAGTATGATTTATTTCAGTGACCCAATGTTGTTCTAGAAAAATGTGAACCAATTTTGCCAGAGGTTCTAACCCAGGACAAAAATGATGGACATTGTAGAAGGGCATTTCAGGTTCATTGAAAAAGATTTTAGTAAGCCCTAGTTGTCTTCAGGGGGGTGTTGGGGGTTCTGTCATCCCCATTTCAACTTTCTGTGAAAAGTAAACATGATGCAACACCAGATGCTACCACTAGGCATTACTAGAACTAGGGATGTGACAAAAGGCCGCTAGGGCTTCGGCATCCGGACAGTCGACGATTTGGTTCTTTTTAGTTAAGAACCGAGTCCGAAATTTCCTGGCCGACTCTCTAGACTATTGGGTTATATGACTTAAGTCATCAGCGTCCGGTGGTCGTACATAAGTGCCCTGAAAGTTGTCAAAGAATGTGTCTTACAGGTCTCCCAACTACCAAGGGAGTTTTCGGGCAGACTATTCAACCAGTGCCGAGCTGGTCCCTTGAGTTTTAGCGGGAGATACTTGATGGCATGGAGATCATCGCCGCCGGCCATGTGAATGTGGAGAAGGTAGTCTTCAATCCATACCGCAGGATCTATTGTCCCATCATATGGTTCAATGTTTACAGGTTGAAACCCTTCTGGGAATTCATGTTCCATTACTTTGTCAGTGAAGCATAGGGGGTGTGCGGCGCCTCTATGTTGGGCTACCTCGCGACGCAGTTCGAATGGAGCTGGTCTGCTGTATTCGGCCCGGACGGATTTGTATTTAGTATATCTGGCGTGACGGTCACCGTCACACGTTGGGGCACGCCCCCGCGATCCATAGATCGATTTGGGCTGTCCTGCTTTGTTTTCCAATTCATATCGCAGGTCATGTGTGTATCCCCGAGCCTTTGTGTTTCTATTTGTTCGGCGACGTGGTGTGGGCTGGTGTTCGGACAGATACACCGCTTTATCTCGACCACGTGGTGGTCGGTCAACCGCATCATGTGCTGGTTGTATGGGCTCTAGTGCCTCGTCCTCGAATTGAGGTAGCAACCTGCGCCTTGGGTAACTTTTGGTTGGGCTCTCGAGTCTGTATTCCTCGGCTGCCAGGACCTCAGTCCATCTATCAGTGAGTAGATCTTGCTCAGCTTGAAGCTGTTGCTGTTTTTTCTTCAGGCTCTTTGCAGTGGCTATAATCCGGCGCTTGAAGCGCTCCTGCTCGAGGGGATCCTCATGCACGGTCAATTCTTTGTCGCCGAGGCTCACCTCATCTTCGGAGAGGGGCACGTAATTATCGTCCTTCGAGTCTTCATTCATGGCCTGTTCATCGCGGCTAGCTTCCCGTCCTCCCGTCCGGGCTCTTCAAAGCTTGGCTGGGCGGGGTCGTTTTCGTCTTCGGCATCATCCGGAGTGCTATTGTCTCTTGTGTCGGTACCGCTGTTTTTACCATGGCGTGGTTTAGAGCGGCGCTGCTGACGTCGGTGCTTCGGCTGCTTCTTAGGAGGATTATCCTCCACTGCATCCTTTTGATCCTCGCCATTGTTTTCTTTAGGTGTGTCCACCATATATATATATATATATATATATATATATATATATATATATATATATATATATATATATATATGATGAGGTGGCTATCCAGCGCCCTATGGGTGGTGGTTCCTATTCTTCTCCGGCATCGTCGTCCATATAGTCGATGTCTTCGGATTTGAAGTCAAGCATGTTGGTTAGGTCGTCGACAGTGGCTATTAAGTGGGTGGTGGGTGGGTAACGAATTTCCTCGTTGTCCGCTTCCCACTCAAGCCGGACATAGTTCAGCCAAGAGTCTCCTAACAAGGAGAGAGATTTTAATGAGTTTAACACGTCGCCCAAGGGCGAGTGCTGAAAAATGTCCGTGGAGCTGAACTCCAAGATCGGCGCCCAGTCAGATTCGATGGGCGCGGATACACGCGGTATGGAACCTATGGCTGGAGACAAGTACGAGGGTCCGATGATACAAACCTCGTGGGAGGTTGAATCTGTGTTCGGCTCTAGCACCGTTGAGTGTGCGGCTTCCGTGGCAGGGTCCATCCTCCCGTCCTCGGATGGCACGATTTGCACTGGACCTAAGGCCAGGGAAGCTACAGGTGCTGTCTCCTGAAAACAGTCTGATGGCGGATCTAGGTCATGCTCATCGTGGCTATAGGTTGCATCTCTCATGGGTTCGAATCCATCGAAGATCAAGTCTCCGCGGATGTCGGCGGTGTAGTTCAGGCTTCCAAACCTGACCTGATGGCCAGGGGCGTAGCTGTCTATCTGCTCCAGATGGCCAAGCGAGTTGGCCCGCAGTGTGAAGCTGCCGAATACGAAGTTCTGTCCGAGGAGAAAAATCTCGCCCTGGACCGCGTTGTTGTAGACGATTGAAGGAGCCATCACGTCTTTATGGTGACGACACAGTGGAACTCTCAATGAAAGCACCAATGTCAGTGTCAAAACCGACGGATCTCGGGTAGGGGGTCCTGAATTGTGCGTCTAAGGCTAATGGTAACGGGAGGCAAGGGACACGTGTTTAGCCAGGTTCGGGCCCTCTCTATGGAGGTAATACCCTACTTCCTGCTTGATTGATCTTGATGATATGAGTATTACAAGAGTTGATCTACCACGAGATCGTAGAGGCTAAACCCTAGAAGCTAGCCTATGATTATGATTGTTCTTGTCCTATGGACTAAACCCTCCGGTTTATATAGACACCGGAGGGGGTTAGGGTTACACAGAGTCGGTTACAGAGAAGGGAATCTACATCTCCGAATTGCCAAGCTTGCCTTCCATGCCAAGGAGAGTCCCACCCAGACACGGGACGCAGTCTTCTATCTTATATCCTCATAGTCCAATAGTCCGGCATACACATATAGTGCGGCTGTCCGAGGACCCCTTAATCCAGGACTCCCTCAGGCGCCACCCTCCCCTGCTTTTCCCCCATGCTTAAAAAGGCAGGGGGGCAGTTAGGGACAGGAGCCCAAGTGGGATTCGGCCCCACTTGGGGTGCCTCCTGGTTGCCTCCTCCCTCCCCCACCTATATATATTTGGGAGGGGGTGCCATATAAAGCCATGACAATCTCATAGTCGTGTGTGGCGCCCCTCTCCAAAGTTTTGTTCCTCGATCATATTTTTGGTGTGCTTAGGCGAAGCACTGCAGAGATAGCATCATCACCACCGTCACCACTTCGTCGTGCTGCCTAAACACATCCACTACTTCACCGTATTGCTGGATCAAGAAGGCGAGGACGTCACTGAGCTCAATGTGTGCTGAACGCGGAGGTGTTGTATGTTCGGTACTTGATCGATTGGATCATGAAGAAGTTCGACTACATCAACCACGTTACTAAACGCTTCCTCTTATGGTCTACAAGGGTACGTAGACACACTCTCCCCCTTGTTGCTATGCATCTCCATGGATAGATCTTGCGTCTGTGTAGATTTTCTTGTTTTACATGCAACGTTTCCTAACAATTCTGGTGACCTTTATGAAGGACAAGCCCACCACTTCATCATCACCATCACTGAAGAAGGAAACTTGAGTATACGGGTATGGGCACCACCTTTGGCTTAGTCCGAGCTTGGGAGAGGTGTCCCCGTATTGTATCACCATCACTTTTATTATCATTACGTATCTTAGTTCGATCCTTAGTTATTTTGTCATTTAGAAGAATAAAGTATTGGTATGACGTAGTTTTTTAGTGCTTGTTTCGTGATTGTCCTATCTATGTAATTGTGTGTGAGAGTTACATAACAAATAGTAGTACGAGTATCGTTGCTTGATACGTCTCCGTCGTATCTATAATTTTTGATTGTTTCATGCCAATATTATTCAACTTTTCCATACTTTTGGCAACTTTTTATATGATTTATTTGGACTAACTTACTTATCCAGTGCCCAGTATTTGGCGTAACTCCTGAGACTGAGTGCTTCTACTGCAAACAGACTGGTCACTGGAAGCGGAACTGCCCCAAGTATTTGGCGGATAAGAAGGATGGCAAGGTGAACAAAGGTATATGTGATATACATTTATTGATGTGTACCTTACTAATGCTCGCAGTAGCACCTGGGTATTTGATACCAGTTCTGTTGCTAATATTTGCAACTCAAAACAGGGACTACGGATTAAGCGAATATTGGCTAAGGACGAGGTGACGATGTGCGTGGGAAATGGTTCCAAAGTCGATGTGATCGCGGTCGGCACGCTACCTCTACATCTACCTTCGGGATTAGTTTTAGACCTAAATAATTGTTATTTGGTGCCAGCGTTAAGCATGAACATTATATCTGGATCTTGTTTGACGTGAGATGGTTATTCATTTGAATCAGAGAATAATGGTTGTTCTATTTATATGAGTAATATATTTTATGGTCATGCACCCTTGAAGAGTGGTCTATTTTTACTAAATCTCGATAGTAGTGATACACATATTCATAATGTTGAAACCAAAAGATGCAGAGTTGATAATGATAGTAACTTATTTGTGGCACTACCATTTGGGTCATATTGGTGTAAAGAGCATGAAGAAACTCCATACTGATGGACTTCTGGAATCACTTGATTATGAATCACTTGGTACTTGCGAACCGTGCCTCATGGGCAAGATGACTAAAATGCCGTTCTCCGGAACTATGGAGCAAGCAACAGATTTGTTGGAAATCATACATACTGATGTATGTGGTCCAATGAACATTGAGGCTCGCGGCGGGTATCGTTATTTTCTCACCTTCACAGATGATTTAAGCAGATATGGGTATATCTACTGAATGAAACATAACTCTAAAACATTTGAAAAGTTCAAAGAATTTGAGAGTGAAGTGGAAAATCATCGTAACAAGAAAATAAAGTTTCTACGATCTGATCGTGGAGGAGAATATTTGAGTTACGAGTTTGGTTTACATTTGAAACAATGCGGAATAGTTTCACAACTCAAGCCACCCGGAACACCACAACGTAATGGTGTGTCCGAATGTTGTAATCGTACTTTACTAGATATGGTGCGATCTATGATGTCTCTTACTGATTTACCACTATCGTTTTGGGGTTTTGCTTTAAAGACGGCCGCATTCACGTTAAATAGGGCACCATCAAAATCCATTGAGACGACGCCTTATGAACTGTGGTTTGGCAAGAAACCAAAGTTGTCGTTTCTTAAAGTTTGGGGCTGCGATGCCTATGTGAAGAAACTTCAACCAGATAAGCTCGAACCCAAATCGGAGAAATGTGTCTTCATAGGATACCCAAAGGAGACTATTGGGTACACCTTCTATCACAGATCTGAAGGCAAGACTTCTGTTGCTAAATTTGGATCCTTTCTAGAGAAGGAATTTCTCTTGAAAGAAGTGAGCGGGAGGAAAGTAGAACTTGATGAGGTAACTGTACCTACTCCCTTACTAGAAAGTAGTTCATCACTGAAACCGGTTCCTATGACAACTACACCAATTAGTGAGGAAGCTAATGATATTGATCATGAAACTTCAGATCAAGTTACTACCGAACCTCGTAGGTCAACCAAAGTAAGATCCGCACCAGAGTAGTACGGTAATCCTATTCTGGAGGTCATGTTACTTGACCATGGTGAACCTACGAACTATGAGGAAGCGATGATGAGCCCAGATTCCGCAAAATGGCTTGAGGCCAAGAAATCTGAGATGGGATCGATGTATGAGAACAAAGTATGGACTTTGGTTGACTTGCCCGATGATCGGCAAGCCATCAGAATAAATGGATCTTCAAGAAGAAGATTGACGCTGATGGTAATATTACTATCTACAAAGCTCGACTTGTTGCGAAAGGTTTTTGACAAGTTCAAGGGGTTGACTACGATGAGACTTTCTCACCCGTAGCGATGCTTAAGTCTGTCCGAATCATGTTAGCAATTGCCGCATTTTATGATTATGAAATATGGCAAATGGATGTCAAAACTGCATTCCTGAATGGATTTCTAGAAGAAGAGTTGTATATGGTACAACCTAAAGGTTTTGTCGATCCAAAAGGTGCTAACAAAGTGTGCAAGCTCCAGCGATCCATTTATGGACTGGTGCAAGCCTCTCGGAGTTGGAATTAACGCTTGGATAATGTGATCAAAGCATATGGTTTTATACAAACTTTTGGAGAAGCCTGTATTTACAAGAAAGTGAGTGGGAGCTTTGTAGCATTTCTGATATTATATGTAGACGACATATTGTTAATTGGAAATGATATAGAGTTTCTGGATAGCATAAAAGGATACTTGAATAAAAGTTTTTCAATGAAAGACCTCGGTGAAGCTACTTACATATTAGGCGTCAAGATCTATAGAGATAGATCAAGACGCTTAATTGGACTTTCACAAAGCACATACCTTGATAAAGTTTCGAAAAAGTTCAAAATGGATCAAGCAAAGAAAGGGTTCTTGCATGTATTACAAGGTGTGAAGTTGAGTCAGACTCAATGCCAGACAACAGCAGAAGATAGAGAGAAAATGAAAGATGTTCCCTATGCTTCAGCCATAGGCTCTATCATGTATGCAATGCTGTGTACCAGACCTGATGTATGCTTAGCAATAAGTTTAGCAGGGAGGTACCAAAGTAATCCAGGAGTGGATCACTGGACAACGGTCAAGAATATCCTGAAATACCTGAAAAAGACTAAGGATATGTTTCTCGTTTATGGAGGTGACAAAGAGCTAGTCGTAAATGGTTACGTCGATGCGTGTTTATATTGAACGGTGGAGTTGTCAGTTGGTGCAGTTCTAAATAAAGTGTCATGGCGGGATCTACATGCGAAGTGGAGTACATAGCTGCTTCGGAAGCAGCAAATGAAGGAGTCTAGATGAAGGAGTTCATATCCGATCTAGGTGTCATACCTAGTGTATCGGGACCAATGAAGATCTTCTGTGACAATACTGGTGCAATTGGCTTGGCAAAGGAATCCAGATTTCACAAGAGGACCAAACATATCAAGAGACGCTTCAATTCCATCCGGGACCAAGTCCAGGTGGGAGACATAGAGATTTGCAAGATACATACGGATTTGAGTGTTGCAAACCCGTTGACTAAGCCTCTTCCACGAGAAAAACATGATCAGCACCAAGGCTCCATGGGTGTTAGAATCATTACTGTGTAATCTAGATTATTGACTCTAGTGCAAGTGGGAGACTGAAGGAAATATGCCCTAGAGGCAATAATAAAGTTATTATTTATTTCCTTATATCATGATAAATGTTTATTATTCATGCTAGAATTGTATTAACCGGAAACATAATACATGTGTGAATACATAGACAAACAAAATGTCACTAGTATGCCTCTACTCGACTAGCTCGTTAATCAAAGATGGTTGTGTTTCCTAACCATAGACATGAGTTGTCATGTGATTAACGGGATCACATCATTAAGAGAATGATGTGATTGACTTGACCCATTCCGTTAGCTTAGCACTTGATCGTTTAGTATGTTGCTATTCTTTTCTCCATGACTTATACATGTTCCTACAACTATGAGATTATGCAACTCCTGTTTACCGAAGGAACACTTTGTGTGCTACCAAACGTCACAACGTAACTGGGTGATTATAAAGGAGCTCTAAAGGTGTCTCCAAAGGTACATGTTGAGTTGGCGTATTTCGAGATTAGGTTTTGTCACTCTGATTGTCGGAGAGGTATCTCTGGGCCCTCTCGGTAATGCACATCACTATAAGCCTTGCAAGCAATGTATCTAATGAGTTAGTTACGGAATGATGCATTACATAACGAGTAAAGAGACTTGCCGGTAACGAGATTGAACTAGGTATTGAGATACCGACGATCAAATCTCGGGCAAGTAACATACCAATAACAAAGGGAACAATGTATGTTGTTATGCGGTTTGACCGATAAAGATCTTCGTAAAATATGTAGGAGCCAATATGAGCATCCAGGTTCCGTTATTGGTTATTGACCGTCTACATAGTTCTCGAACCCGTAGGGTCCGCACGCTTAAAGTTAGATGACAGTTATATTATGAGTTCATGTATTTTGATGTACCGAAAATAGTTCGGAGTCCCGGATGTGATCACGGACATGACGAGGAGTCTTGAAATGGTTGAGGCGTGAAGATTGATATATTGGACAACTATATTCGGACACCGGAATGGTTTCGGGGGTTATCGGATATATACCGGAGTACCGGGGGGTTAATGGGTCTCATGGGCCCAAAGTGGAGAAGAGGAGGGGCGGCCAGGGCAGGCCGCGCGCCCCCTCCCCCTCTAGTCCGAATAGGACAAGGAGGGGGAGCGGCGCCCCCCTTTCCTTCCTCCCCTCTCTCCCTTCCTCCCCCCTCTCCTACTTGGACAAGGAAAGGAGGGAGTCCTACTCCCGATGGGAGTAGGACTGCTCCTGGCGCGCCCCCTCCCCCTTGCTCCTTTATATACGGGGGCAGGGGGCACCTCTAGACACAACAATAATTGATCCTTGAGATCTATTACCGTGTGCGGTGCCCCCTCCACCATATTCCACCTCGATAATATCGTAGTGGTGCTTAGGCGAAGCCCTGTGTCAGTAGAACATCATCATCGTCACCACGCCGTTGTGCTGACGGAACTCTCCCTCGACACTCGGCTGGATCGGAGTTCGAGGGACGTCATCGAGCTGAACGTGTGCAAGAACTCGGAGGTGCCGTGCTTTCGGTGCTTGATCGGTCCGGCCGTGAATACGTACGACTACATCAACCGTGTTGTGCTAACGCTTCCGCTTTCGGTCTACGACGCTACATGGACAACAATCTCCCCTCTCGTTGCTATGCATCACCATGATCTTGCGTGTGCATAGGAATTTTTTTGAAATTTCTACGTTCTCCAACAACTATATCATTAATAATGGCCCCTCCTTTTGTCTCAAAAAGTATGTTGGAGTACAACCAGCTACACGTTTACAATCCGCTTCGCTTCTCTCTCCTCTTCTCTCTCCTTCAACTAAGGCTAGTCATAGTGGGAGTAACTTAGGTACTAAGTTAAGACATCCCAAGACAATTTTGCTTATGTGGCAAGTATTTAATGAGGAAAGAGGTGCTTGTGGTAACATAATATGTTACTGTAACATAGCGCTTCCCAAGGCAAAATGAGTCTATGAGATAATAAATGAAGCAATCTATGATACTACTACTATGTTACTTTGCACTATGGAGGTAATAAATTACACTAGTGTCATATGCATGACACTAGTCTAAGTTACTCCCCACTGACCAGCCTAAGCACAAATACTATATTTAAATCCTTATAGCCTGCTTATGTCATCTAATTGTAGTACTTGCTCTAAAGTTACTCTCCACTGTGTAGTCTGAAATGTCGGTCGTGCAGCGGGCGGTGCCCTCGGTCAGCGCGCCGCTTCAACGACAGAAGCAGTGAGAGGTCGCGTCGCCCTGACTTGCCATCAATGTGGAGCGGCAGGCTCAGCTGGCGCTGGGTGCGAAGCGCACACAGGAGGGGGAAGGGGTTTTTGTTGGGCCAAGAAGGTGAGAAGCCAACTTGGGATCGGTCTGGACGGGGAAATATCATGTGCTCCCATGCTCTGCGTATGACACTAGTCTATTTTACCACTCCCTCCTTTCTAGTTTATAGAGATGTTTAGAGTAACATAGTAATATGTTACAGTATAAGTTACTCCCCACTATGACCAGCCTTGGCCTCTCCCAGTGCTCCACCATGTATAGCTGCTAAGCCTGCCACGTAGGCATAAAATATGATGTGGCACCAATAAACTAAGCACCTATGCATTGAACACCTGAGTTACTAAGCCATTTAATGCACTTAGCACCACATCTAAAGAGCATGGTTAATAGCATAGCCAGCTGCTGGCTATAAGCCAGTGCCATGTCATCTATAGCCCATCTTATAGTCAGCATGTATAATAGTAGATCAAAAGAGTGCACTACTTTTTTATTATGTGGCCCACCTTTCATTCTCACAAAGTGCCTAGGATCAAGTGCTAGAGCTGGCTCTTCACGAAGAGCCCGCCTACCCTTCTCTCTCCTCTTCTCTTTCCTCCTACTAAGCAGAAATATACTAGTTTATTCCTTATAGCCCGCTGACTCAGCTCTATTGTACTTGCTCTAAGCACATCAAAGCACTTACTAGCACCCCCTTGATCGTGGACCTTGACGGTGTATGTCACCTTGTGTCTCATAATTTTCCTTGTCATCATCTGAGTCCTAGAAGATCTCACCCACATCATCATTAGCATGCAGCCGCCTTGATAGACAACATGCGCAGAAGGAGTAGAGGCGACTGGGGACGCACCACCACCACGTCATGGGCACTCCGTATGTGCTCGTGTGCGTGCAACGTGCGTGCCTTTCCATCGGTGCTAGCTCTAAGGCCGAGGCTGCAGTCGTCTTCGTCTCCGACTAGTAGTTGAGCAACGACGACAAAGAGGTGCTGCAAGAGATGCGTATGCACCGTTGCGTGCGAGCTTTGCCGCAGCACGACGAACCGGACGTCGCCAAGGATGGTGCACGCCTCCATGCAGCTGAGTGTGTGCGCACACATGTGTTATTCACGTGCATTCTGCGGCCGAGCATGTGTGCATGCACGTCTTGTGTACGTGCGTTGTGTGCTCCATGTTGTGCGCGTATGTGCAGGAGTTGGATCGAATGGAGTTAGTGCGTTGGCTTGTGTACATGCGTGGCTGCATGCGTCCTGTACATGCGTGGCTTGTTGCGTGGTTATCAATAATTCAATCTAAACTACTCCCTCCGTTCCTAAATATAAGTCTTTCTATCCATTTCAAATAGACTACAACATACGGATGTATGTAGACATATTTTGTTTCATATGTAGTCCCTTATTGAAATCTCTAAAAAGACTTATATCTGGGAACAGAGGGAGTATAAAACATCTTCAACTTAGCATCCTGATGTACCATTTCTAGTGGTTAGTGAAAAGTTCATGTTCTTTTATTTGTTTATAGGTGGGCAGGCGGCAAAAAACAGGGGAAAACATGCAAGGTTCCTTGCAGACGCTCCACCGCGAGGTTCCCTGCTCCTTCTCGGTCGTCAGGAATCTATGTTCTTCAACTCTTTTCTTTTACGTGAGCTTTGTTCATCCTTTTCCCAACACGCGAGACATCTAGCATCAATGTGCACGTGTCATGCAAGAAAATGGAGATAATCAGATAAGCAGTGTGTAAGTGAGTCGTGCGAGGGGAAAAGAAGGGGGAAACCCTTTTTCGTAAGTGAGGCGTGCACTTCGATGGCACCTACTCAAAAAAAATTCTCCTCGATGGCACGTGAATAGTGCACGTACTCAACGACGGGGCATGGGATGGTAGCAATGACATGGTCAGCCCTTTTTTGGAGAGAGTATGTACTACTAGTAAATAACTTTGATGTGTCCCGTCAACTTGCAGAATGACGAGAAGCTTGATTACACCTTCTCCCTCGCCAACGCGTGCGCGGTGGCTCGGAGCATGAGGAGAAACTTTTACTTACAAGCGGTGGACGTGTAGCAGTTCATTTGGTGTCAGATTGCCAGAAGCACTACTGTAGAACCATCGACTTCCAGGAGAGGCGAAGAGCCAAGCGCAAGGTCACGTACTAACTTTAGGGTAGGCGTAGTAGGAGTAACATCAGTAGGGTTACCTCCTTTTTTTATTCTAGATACAACCACACGCGAATATCAAGGTGCTGGTTACGTAGAACAAATTTCCTGGAGTCCGTGCTCATCCCTCCTCTATCTCTCTTCCCAGCCAGCCAGTGGACGCGTGGAGCCCATCGTTTGTTTGCTCACATGCGGTCCCACATGTCAGTGAAAATGCAAGAGGACCCACTGAACCTGCACATCTTTCATCTCGACGTGCTGGTGATGAAAAACAAATCCAATGAAGATCTTTAGTGGCCACTTTTGGAGTTACTCAAGAGTAGTAACATTCTATATACAATTTAACCCAAGATGCACATCAGGTGGATTCAACTACCACTCTATTTTCTTCCATGACACGACCTGGATGTTGGATGTCCCACATGTCGGCAAAAGGAGGAAGAACCCGACCAAATCTTCGGTTGTGCTCTCGGATTAGACTAGTTGTGCTAACTTAAAAAATTTATTGTGTACTCCCTCCGTTCCAAAATACTTGACTTCCATTTGTCCAAAAATGGATGTACCTATATACTAAAACATGTCTAGATACATATATATTTTGACAAATAGAAGGCATGTATTGTGCAACGGAGGGAGTAGAATGGATGCAAGTCTTGGTATTGGGAAGAAGAGTACATCCATATATTGATAGAGCGCAATTTAGTAGAGATTTTAGCACTTTTAGCTAGCACAGAGGCTAGAGATGAGACTAGTGCACTTGTTGATACTCCTACTAGAATAGAGGCTAGACATGAGACTAGATGCGAGGAAGCAACGTCTACTTCTTTACACTCGAAGAAGAAAGAAGCACGCTAGATCGAGCCTCCGCAGATCAATAATGAATGCATCGAGAAGGAACAAATCCAACTTACAGGAGTAGTAAAATGTATTCTTGTGGTTCTTGTTTTCTTTGGTCTTGCTTGTCTAATCAAAATTATCATTGGAGTTCATGCAAAACGGAGGTCCGTTTGGGGTCGTGCGTTGGAGTTGGCCTTACAAGTGGGACCGCAGTTGAGGAAACCGACTATCGGCAAAGCTCCACCTCGCCCACCGCATGATGGCTGAAGTTAGAGCAACGACGAGGTTGAATAGATTGCCCTAGCATGGACTCTAAGAAATAATATGGTGTCAGATGGATGTCGTGGTGGTGGCGTGTGCCATACTCCTGGACATGAATGCTTGTTCTGGCCCATGCCACCCTACTACTCCTACTACTTACTATATACTACTAGTATCGAGGATTCGAGGTGCTAGTTATGTACAGCGAACACATATTAACATAAGGCTACAGTAAAAACACCCGCCTGACGCGCAAAGCATGTGAAGCTAGTACAAATAGTGTACTACTATTGTTGATTGGCCTCATCTGATAACCTGTTGCAATGCACGTACAATTATGTATTCAGAAATTATTTTTTTGCCTCGTCGCACCACTCACTCAGAGAAGCGACTCAAAAGCCATTCATAAATTTAGTAAGTTTATCATAGGCATATCATTTTATTACATACAACATGTCATCAACCCACATCGACAACGAGGATACATTATAAATACTAAAGTTTTCACCACACAACAAATAAAAAGCAATGAAATGAACTTCAACTCAACCATTCCTCGGCATTGGAAACGCTTGCTTTGAACCACAAGTGATTCTCTGGGACGGGCCATCTATTGTCGATCTGGAGACCAACGCAGGACTGATCATCCAGGCTGAAGCGACCTACTATATCAGTACCAGGGTAGGGAACCACCGAACTGTCCGAGGTATAGACACAGTTGCTTCTCATAAATGGTACTAGTAATGTTGTGTCAACAACAGTTGGATCGCCTTTCACCATCATCGGATAGTTTTGTCCAAGGAAGAGCGAGTTTTCTCCAAGACTATCAATTCTGTACCAGGGAGAAGGTGTTGGCACTAGCACACTAGTATCCATCCTGAATACCATGCAACGGGTGTTGGAATAGGTCTGGAGAGTGCGACCATGGGAGATAGCACGTGCTCCCTCAGTAGTAAAAAACTCAGTGCGTTGTGTACACACAAGAAGAGGTGATCCGTCAGAATTAGTTGCCAGGCGCCACAGAGTATATACGTTCTGCTCGTCCTCATGCTCGTGATCATCACCATCGTCATCTCCCCCTTGGTTATAAAAATTTTCAAGTATAGGTGGTGGAATGTTCACAGGACCTTGGAAACACAAGAAGAAGGTTAATTAGTAAAGGGAAACTTACTAACCCGCATGCATGTGGATGAAACAATTTTAATTACGGTGGAAGACAAACGTACTGAAAGTATAAGGATTCCATGCAAAAACAGTGCCACGAGTGGTGGCAGCAAACACAAGGCCCTCGTATTGAATTGCATCACAGTACACATCCGTGTATAGAAACTGATTTTTGAGCAATATCCATCCAGTCGAACCACGAAGGACGGCAACAAGCTTGTCGAAGATAGCAACAACTTCATAGTTGTTGTAATTCCAAGAGTGGTTGGGAACTCGACAAATTGCTATCTTCCATAGAAGACAGTCACCATGATCGTATTTGAATGTGCGTACAATAGCGGTGTGCTCTACCTCTGGGCAGTCTGCTGAGATTTTTGGCAGTGGAACCCGGTCACAAGTGTACACATTCACAAGTTCCCACTCGCAGTTGGACCCAATGTAAACAACCCAATCTCCATTTGCGCCTGCCCAATCCTTTCCCTCAAGCGATGGCATCTTAACATCATAAGTATCATCATCAAGCGGCATCAACTTGCACAAGGCAAGGCCTCCGTCGTCCCCACGCCAGTAGTCGTCAAGGTCATGGCGAAGAAGATAGGGGAGATCAAACTGCTCCTTGACTCTTGGGTTCCTTGTAATGATGTTATTAGTTGAGTCGAGAATGGGCTTGAACGAACCTGCCATGCTAGCCGAGGTGATGACGTCGCACCGATCAATGAGTTCCTCCACCACGTCATCTTTCAGATCGGGGCAAGAATAACGGGGTCATTTCCGGCATGTTCCCTCCATGGAGAAGATGATCGAACAATGGCAGAAGGAAGAGTGAAGGGCTGAAGGAAAATGGAGGAGGGAGAGGAAGAGTGTGCGACAGTGTAAGTGCATCTAGTGCCACCCCTAGTTGGTTTTGGAGTATTGACGACAATGTTGGTTGAGGGACTAATGCGTCTGTGAGAATTGCAGGATAACGCAGGTAGTGTCCCTCATTGATTCGGTTTATCTAGCGGAGATGACCCCTAAAAATGTATGAAGACATTGAAGACAATGGTGGTATGAGAAGATATTCATATTGAAGACTATGACATGAGAAGACATTACGTGAAGACAATGGAGCGCGAAGACTGTGTGGTTTCGTCGTTTCCTTTCTTCTTTGTTGAGTCAAAGGAACCACCGTACTGTTAAGTGGGGTCCAAGTGAACTAAGTCAGAGTGACTAAAGTGATGCTCAAGCCAAATCCTATGCCTTCGAGCGAAGACAATGAGAGCAAATCTTATCCAGAGCTGGATGATTCAGCTTTGCTTGTATCCCAAGTAAAGTTGTCGCGTGTGTTTGAAATCTGACCGTTGGAACACGTGTCAGTCCCTTAGTGACCCAGGGTCATTTTGGACAAATCAGGTCGGGTTGCCTAGTGGCTATAAATAGCCCACCCCCTACACCATAAATTGGTGGCTGCTTAGAGTTTGTGCACGGCTTTTGTCGTTTGAGAGCAACCCACCTCGAAGCATTTGAGAGAGAGAAATCCTTGCGAAGACAAAGCCCAAAACACCCAGAGCCAAAGAGTGTTAGGCATCACTGAAGTCTTTCTGTCTGTGTGACCTGAAGACTTATTACACTTGAGGACTGTGTATCCTCTAGCCGGTTAGGCGTCGCGTTCTGAGCATCCAAGAGTCGTTGTGGATTGCCGGTGAACGAAGTTTGTGAAGGTTTGGAAGTCTCCCTTGAAGACTTACCAGAGTGATTGGGCGAGGACTGGGTGTCCTTAGCTCAAGGGGAATAAGGTGAAGAAACGGTCTTCTGAGTTAAATCTCAGCCTCCCTAACCAGACGTACAGTTGTCACAGCAACTGGAACTGGTCCAACAAATCCTGTGTCTTCAACAAGCAACTGGTTCTATCCCTTCCAACCTTACTTAAGTTTGTCTTCATGAAGTCATTGCTTATCTATATATCTGTTTGACTTCATTGCTTGACTACTATTGTTGATTGGCTTCACACTATCTTCCACCTTGATCCTTTCTACCTAACTGCTATTAGTCTTGTGATTTCACATCACTACATACTTGACTATGGCTTGCTTTGGGTAGTTTATCTTCCGCTGCATATCAATTAGGTTGTTTCTGTTGTTTGTCTTCGAAACTTCCGAGTTTTTAAGACTTTCATAAAAATTGCCTATTCACCCCCCCTCTAGTCGATACTAGCACTTTCAATTGGTATCAGAGCAAGGTACTCCCTTGTTTTGTGTGATTTGGTTTAACCACCTGGAGTTTCAGCTATGTCGACTGCAGGATTGAGGAACATATCTTGTCCCACCTTTGACGGTCATGAGTATCCCCGATGGAAGGCGATGATGAAGAAGCGACTCATGTCCATGGATAGCGAACTGTGGACCGTCACGGAGATTGGACTCACTGAACTATGCAAGATGGCAGAGGCTGATGACATTCGCAAGTACACTCTACTGAATCTTACAGCGAAGGATGTCATTTGCTCTCATCTGTCCAGAAATCAGTTCAGGAATGTTATGCACCTCAACCACGCGAAGCTAATTTGGGACTGGCTTTCTGCGTATATGAAGGTCATCGCACTCGTCAAGATCCTTGGTTTGAGGACTACAAGGAATCTCTTAAGGAGATGACCTTTGCACCTGAGTCATCATCCTCATCGTGCCACATGGAAAGGGGTGATAAGATAACTGAATGCTATCTCTCAGAATCTAGCGATGATGAATCGGGTGATGAATTTGGCCCCAGCTATGACAAGCTTGCTTCCCTTGCCACTAAACAACAAAGAATCTTGGAAAAAGTTCAAGACATGCTTAGTAAGAGCGATGATATGTTGGGTGAAGAAATGGATCAGTCAAAAGCTTTGGCTGATAGTCTTCAGAGACTTCATGCTAAGTTTGACGCCCTTCAAGATCAACATAATGCTCTCTTGTCTGATCATGAGAAGCTTTCTTCTGAATGTCTTCAAAGAAAGCTAGACCTTGAAAAGATAAGAGTGGATTATGAAGATCTTCAGAAGGAGCAAGATTCATTACTTGCTCAACAAATCAGTGTTGCTCGGGATGTATTTGAACCACCATGTTTAAAATGCATTGAGTGTGATAACACTACATCTGTTGCTGAATGTTCCACTACTGCTGCTGTTTCATTGTCTTCACCTACTGAAGTGGTTACTATCCCCTCTGCGGAGGACACCACTAGTATTGCTGATGAAAATGCTAGGTTGAAGACATTGCTTGAAACAGGGATGTACAAAAGTTTGAAGGGACATCAGACACTCTGCGATGTCCTCAAAAAGCAGATTCTGAACCGAAACCCTAGGAAAGAGGGTGTTGGGTTCGAGAGGAAAATGAATGCTGATGGTTCCTACTGGAAGCCTGAGCAGTATCCCAAAACCACATGGGTTGCTGCAAAGGAACCTTCAGTGGATCCATCCACCTTATCTGGATTTGCCTTTGCTAATCCTATTATCATTGATGAATCCTTTTATGCAAACTATAAGTTGTTCAAAAATCAAAATGGTGAAGTGTTTGCCAGGTATATTGGTACTAACTGCAGGAATGGACCTCCTATGAAGAAGATCTGGGTTCCCAAAAGCTGCCTTGAGAATCTTCCTGTGAATGTCATCATGACACCACCAGTGAAGAAGACAAACCCCAGACCAAAGGCATCATATGGTCCAACGGCTACTTACTAACACAGGACTCACTTGAGTCACCCTAACGCCAATGTTTTGCGGGGAAATTGTATCCAGATTCATGAATACGAGCGTGTGTCTTCAAACCGCTATGTTCATAGAACTAAGAATTTTTCTGCCTATTCACATGAGTATCATTCACCTCCTGCAAGGCTATTTGCTAGGGCTTCAAAGCTGAAATTCTCAGATGCTGCACTTAGACTCATTGCTTCTAAGCCACCCCTAAAAATGTGGGTGGTAAAGAAGAACTAACTCTTTTTGCAGAATGTGGTCTCCAGCCAGCAATCAATGGCGTCCGATATTATTGCTGGGGACCTAAAACTCACTTGGACGCACGTTAAAATGTCATTCTATATGCTTTACATCCGAATTTCTTATCTGTCAAACTATGTCCTAACCTTGATATAAGATGTGACTGTCCCTATATGTGTCAAATGCTTATGCTTCACAACATACTTGTGAAGCCTATCCTCCTAACTGCACTGTAGGGTACATCACCAAAAGCTTCAGAGTGGATTATGGACAGTGGATGCACAAATCATATGACTGGTGATCGAAGTCTTCTCATGGACTCAACCTTACGTCCATCCGAGAAGAGTCAAATCACATTTGCTGACACTAGTAAAAGCAAAGTATTGGGTCTAGGCAGAGTTGCAATCTCAAAGGATCAACACATGGATAAAGTGATGCTTGTTGAATCCCTTGGTTTCAACTTAATGTCTGTCTCAATGCTTTGTGACTTGAACATGATTGTGATATTTGGCAAATATCATTGCCTTGTACTAATGGAATCTGACAAATCTCTAGTCTTTGAAGGGTATCGAAAAGATGATCTATACATGGTAGATTCCTTAGTAGGTCCACAGCTTGCCGTATGTCCTCTCACAAAAGCAGAATGCTGGCTCTAGCACCGAAGGCTGGGCATGCTGGCATGAGGAACTTACAGTCGCTCGTCAAGAAGAAGCATGTCATAGGCATCGAAGATGTCAAGTTTAAGAAGGATCATCTGTGTGGTGCCTGTGAAGCTGGAAAGATGACAAGGGCAAAGCATCCCTCGAAGACAATCATGACAACATCTCAACCCTTCGAGCTGTTACACATGGACTTGTTCGGACCTACTCACTACTCCACCCTCACAACAACTGCCTGTCTCTATGGCTTCGTCATTGTTGATGACTACTCAAGATACACATGGGTTCATATAATTCTATACAAGACTGAAGTGCAAGATGTCTTCAGGAGCTTTGCAAATCGAGCAATGAACAACTATGGTGTGAAGATCAAGCACATCAGAAGTGACAATGTCACTGAATTCAAGAACACTGGACTTGATTTGTATCTGGATACAATGGGAATCACTCATGAGTTCTCTGCTCCATACACACCTCAGCAAAATGGCATCGTTGAGCGCAAAAACAGAACCCTCATTGAGATGGCTCGAACAATGCTAGATGAATACAATACACCAAGGAAGTTTTGGCCCGAAGCTATTGATACTGCATGTCACATCATCAACCGTGTGTACATCCATAAGCTTCTCAACAAAACATCATATGAGCTGCTCACTGGCCAGAAGCCAAACGTCGGTTACTTCAGAGTATTTGGAGCTAGATGCTGGATCAAGGATCCCCATCACAAGTAAAAATTTGCACCTAAGGCTCACGAAGGCTTCGTGCTTGGCTATGGAAAGGATTCACACTCCTACAGAGTCTTCAACCTTTTTCTCTACAAAATCGTTGAAACTGTGGATGTGAAGTTTGATGAGACCAATGGTTCACAGAGAGAGTTTCTGCCAAGTACACTAGATGAAGCTCCTTCAAACGAGTCTATCAAGCTGTTGGGAACTGGTGAAATCGTGCCCTCTGAAGCACAGCCTGAAGAGGAACTTATCATCTCTGCACCAAATCAACCTAAAGACAATGCTCAAACCGAAGACAATTCTCCCAATGATGACAATGATCAGCCAGAGCAAAATCTTCGTCCAGTTCATCCTCATGTTGCAAATGAAGTTCAAATAGAGAAGATTATTGACAGCATCAATGCAACACAGCTAGCAAACTTCTGTAGGCACTTTTCATTTGTGTCAATATCAGAACCCAAGAAAGTTGCTGAAGCCTTTATGGAACCTGAATGGATTCAAGCCATGCAAGAAGAACTTCAATAGTTCAAGCTGAATAATGTTTGGGAACTTGTCAAGCGACCTGACCCTCACAAGCATAACATTATTGGAACAAAATGGACATATCGAAACAAGCAAGATGAGCACGGTCAAGTCGTCAGAAACAAAGCTCGTCTTGTGGCTCAAGGTTACACTCAAGTTGAAGGAATTGACTTCGATGAAACATTTGCTCCTGTTGCTAGGCTTGAAGCTATTCGAATACTGCTAGCCTATGCTAATCATCACAATATCTTGCTACATCAAATGGATGTGAAGAGTGCATTTCTCAATCGCAAGATTGAAGAAGAAGTATATGTTGCACAACCACCTGGCTTTGAAGATCCAAAACATCCTGATATGGTGTACAAGCTAAACAAAGCACTGTATGGCCTCAAACAAGCTCCTCGCGCCTGGTATGATACAATCAAAGACTTCCTGAAGAGCAAAGGTTTCAAACCTGGATCCCTCAATCCCAGTCTCTTCACGAAGACATATGATGGTGAACTGTTTGTGTGCCAAATATAAGTGGATGACATAATCTTCGGCTGCACCAATCAGAAGTACAGTGATGAGTTTGGGTACATGATGCAAGAGCAATATCAAATGTCCATGATGGGTGAGCTGAAGTTCTTCCTTGGTCTTCAAATTCGTCAGCAGAGGAATGGCATCTTTATATCTCAAGAGAAATATCTCAAAGACTGTCTGAAGAAGTTTGGAATGGAAGACTGCAAAGGCTACATGACGCCAATGCCAGCCAAACACCATCTTGGTCCCGACGACAATGGTAAAGAGTTCGATCAAAAGGTATATCGCCCATGATTGGTTCTTTGCTTTATTTATGTGCATCTAGGCCAGAAATTATGCTTAGTGTTTGCATATGTGCTCGATTCCAAGCGGCACCAAAGGAATCGCATCACTTAGCTGTGAAGCGAATTCTTCTATATTTGGCTTACACCCCAACACTCGGATTATGGTATCCCAAGGGCTCAAGATTCAATTTGGTTGGATTCTCGGATGCTGATTATGCTGGTGACAAGGTGGATCGCAAGTCTATATCTGGCACATGTCATTTTCTTGGTCAATCTCTTGTCTGTTGGTCTTCGAAGAAGCAGAACTGCGTATCACTCTCAACGGCTGAATCTGAATACATTGCTGCTGGATCTTGTTGTGCTCAGCTTCTATGGATGAAGCAAACTCTCAAGGATTATGGCATCAATCTGAAACAAGTACCACTCTTCTGCGACAAGGAAAGTGCCATCAAAATAGCCAACAATCCAGTCCAACACTCGAAGACAAAGCACATTGAAATTCGTCATCACTTCCTCAGAGATCATGTTATGAAGAAAGATATAGATATCATGCACGTCAACACTGAAGAGCAACTAGCAGATATCTTCACAAAGCCCTTGGATGAGAAAAGGTTTTGCAAGTTACGGTGTGAGCTAAATATCTTGGAATCCTCGAATGTCCTGTGATCAGGCACACACCCTAACACTTATGCATGTCGATGACTTGGATGTGCAACACACAAAGTAATGTATGTTTTCAATCAATGAAGATTTACACTCTGAGTGTGAATACATTAACATGGAATTTGACTTCGGAGCGCCACGATAATTGTGCGTCGTGTCTGGGTCTAATACTTCCTATACGGTGGGTAACGCCACCACCAACTTTTCTTGTTTGAAGTGTTTCACTCAAGGCGTTATATTGCAATGACTTCGCATTTGGTTTGTCTTTAGTTTCAATTTGACTTCATGACTTTCTGCACTATGATGATTTGATTGCATTCTAATATATATACACTAGTGTTCTGTCCTGTACAACGTTCACTTATAGCTATGTCTTCATGACTGAATCTTTTGAACTAAGTGAATGTGATCGGACCCTAACCTCTCTATGCTTCCTATCTCAAATCTATCTGTCCAAATCATATGCATTCTATTGAAACTGCCGAATGTCTTCTCTGCGTCCTAGTCAGCAGAAGGCAAAGAGACAAACATTAAATCTGTTTTAAATTGCTTACCTTTA
Source organism: Triticum timopheevii (assembly GCA_963921465.1). Lineage (NCBI taxonomy): Eukaryota > Viridiplantae > Streptophyta > Magnoliopsida > Poales > Poaceae > Triticum > Triticum timopheevii. The sequence continues at coordinate 381,352,516 of OY997262.1, read as the reverse complement.
ATGTTGAAATCCGGAGAAGCCGGAACAACTCTCCGACATGCCTGGCGGGCGTGGGAACATGGGACTACTCTGAGTATGTTACATGCTTGCCACGTGCCTCACAGATGTGAACCGCCAGGAGCACCTGCGTAATTGCGTTGGGTCTCTCACCAACTTATAAATACCTGTCCCCTGCGGTAAAGAAATTCTTCTTCCACCTCTCCACCTCTGTCAAAACCCTAGCGCCACTGCTAGCTCGCGACGACACCGGCGGCGAAGTGCTTAGCTGCCGCAACTTCTCCGACGCCGTCCTCACGCCGGCCGTGGACATCGTTCTCTCCGCCATCACTGTAGGTGTCCTCCGTCGCCAAGTTAGGGCACGGTGGGCTGAACTGCTCGGTCTCCCACTCTTCCCATCTAGCAGTTCGTCGTGCGGTAATTATAACTCTATTTTTACCACCTTTTTGATCTTCAAGATTCATCCTGTTTACCGAAAGTTGTTTCTGTCTATTCAAAGCTAGATCTATTTCGTATGCATCTCATACTGCTTAGTCGATTCACTAAGATTTCCTATCTAGGCTGATTCCTCACTTGTACTTGTTCACGGATTGGTACAAATCTGGAACCAACTCACATATATAAGTGAATGTCTTCGCATCATGAGGTCAATGTCTTCAAACTGATTTATCTTCAAAATCTTCTGAGAATGCATATGACCTCTTCCCCTTCCCTCGCATCTCTAATGCTGTCACAGGTACATGTCCGTGGGAGAATCCCTTGGTTCTCATAGGCTGCATTAGTTTGCAGAATACTTAAAGCATCATATAAATTCTCCTGAAGCCAGTTCCTGCTTGACCAGCAAGCGAAAGTCTCTCAAGCCTTTGAACGTATTGAAGCCTTTCAGTTTGAAATTCATGGCTTCAGAAAAATCTGCAAGGAAGGGTGGCAGACAGCGCAGAGAAGGAACATCCAAAGATCTGCCTGAAGACTTAGCAGAACTCTACAAGACAGATCCAGAAGAGAATTATCATCAAAGGAAGACGCGAATCCAATGGATTCGACGCTATTGGGCTGAACAATGGTTCAAGTACAAATTCGTGACCAGGGAATATGCAGAGAAGTATGCTATCAAAAGTCCTTGGGGCGATATTCTCTATCGAGGCCTTCAACCCAAGAACAGAGCTGAAGCTGTTGATCAAGGCTTCTATCCTTGCATGGTCCATGGACCTCAGCCTAAGAGTGCAAATCCCACCTCATTACTCTGGTGTCGTGATGATGCCCTCTTCAAGCGCAACTTTCAGCACGCAAAGGCTTCGGCCAAGGAAATCAAGAAATCATTGGGATTAGAATTCAACCCTGGTCCCTCTGCTCCTCGTGCTGACGGCTCTCGTGATGCAGAACCAAATGTCATTGGCCCCTTCGCCAACCTTGACGGCCTCATCACTTACGTCATGGTCCAAGGTGCCAAAGTTGATCATTCTGATCATGGTGCTGATACTGATGAAGCCCCTGCTCCTCCTCCAAAGCCACAGAAGCAAAAGAAGCTAAAGGCTTCAACATCGGCTGCGCTACCAAAGACTTCTCCTGTGAAGCCACTGGCGACTGCACCTCCTGAAGCCAGTGTGCAATCTGAAGATCTGTCCAGTGTCTCCAAGAGAACGGACAAGAAGAAGCAACTTGTTAGACCATCCGATCAAAGAGCCTTGACTCCTACCGCAATTCTGCGTGATGATCCTATTGATCTCTCAAGTGATGAAGATCTTGCTGATGACGCCCTTGAGCAATTGATCAAGAGCAAAGAAGAAACAGAAATCTTCAACAACTTGCCTCTCTTTGATGTGGCAATTATTCGCAACTTCATTGATGAATGGTTCGACACCCCCAATGTTAGCTTTGATGACCTGCAGCTTCCCATTGGCCTCAGCGTCGCCTTCAATGGCGCCATTGCTTTTGAGCTGGCTATCGCTCAGCGAATCGTTGAGCTCAAGAACAAGATTGATTTTGAGAAGGCTCAATTTAAGAAGCATGTGGCCCGTCTGAGTGTTCAAGACGTCAAAAACTTCAAGGTCATGATGCATGAGCTCAAAGAAGCCTTTCTCAAGAAGCGTCAAGAAGCTCAAGGCTCTCGCGAGCGTATGAAGCTTTTGGCTGATAAGTGTGTGCTTGCCTACAATGAGGCTGAGAAGCGAAAGTCACTTGGCCGTCCTGGCATTGACCCCAGGATGGCTGCAAAGAAAAAGAAGAAGTTTCCTGCTGACCAGCCTGCACCCTCTAGCCAAGAAGCCCCTCGCATTGTCTTCCCCAGCAGCATGACTAGCTCGAAGCCAAAGGTCACAACAACCACTTCAGAACAGAAGAAGACAAGGGCTGCAGAGGCTGAAGCCAGAAAGAGGAAGAATACTGAAGCCTCTGATGCCGCTCCCCTCAAGAAGAAGTGCAAGACCAAGAAGAGTCGGGCTGCTCGCACAGAGCCCATCATGGTTGAACCCATCTCAATGATTCGCCCCGAGTCTGAACATCAAGAAAGACAGATTATAGTCCATGAGCCTGCTACCACAGAAGCTCATGTGACTGAAGATATTCCAGCAGCTGAACCCAACACTGCTGAAGACATTGGTCAAAATGACAATGTAGCTGATGATGAAGTTCTTCCTCAGATCGAAAATGACTTGGTATCATCGCCTGTTCATACGAACAGCGAACTCATCAGCATTGGTCGTCCATTGAAGCCAATAGCTCAGGATGCATCGTGGGCTGATCATCCACAACTACAAGACTCCCCCAGTACTCCCCTACAACAACAACAAGCTAACCCCAACGTGCAAGAAGAGGATGAAGACGTTCAGGCTCAGCCAACTCCATCTCCTAAAGTGAAGCCAACTCTTCGCAGGCTTCGCAGAGGACAAAGGCCTGAAGTCCCTCTGTCGAGCGTTCTAGAAGGAGAAGTGCAACATTCCCCTGTTGCACGGCAAGTATTTTCTGAAACTGCTCCAACTATGAATGTCTCCGAGTCTGAAGCACATGCTGCTGAAGACATTCCGGCTGCATCAGCCGAAGAAAATCAAGAAGAAGTGCGTGTACCAACCCCCCCAGTGATTGAAGAAGAAGCAGTTCATGATTTGAACGTGTCTGTGCCCGACCCTCCTGTTCCTCAAGAGGAGGTTGAAAATGTTGAGGCTGCCACCACCAATGTTAATACAGCCAATGACGTAGTCATGGCTGATGCTAATGTGGAGCCTGCACCAACTGTGCCTAAAACCAATGAGGCCACTGTTCCTGAAGCAAATATGGCTACTGAACCTGAAGCCAATGAGAATGTTGCACCTGAAGCCACTGAGAATGCTGCACCTGAAGCCAATCTTACAACTGCTCCCGAAGCACCTGTCGTGCAGCCTGCCTCTGATGTTGCCCCTGCTCCTGTTCCGCCTCCAAGGCCTCACACAATTGAGCAAGCATACAGTCATGGTCAGCTCACTACTGTCCGATGGCCCATTCTGGTGCCTCCACCCTCTGCCTCAGGACCACAATTTGACTATCATGTTGAGCATAGGCCTCAAGTACAGAAGCCAAAGCCCAGGTTGCCCCGGTTTCCAGGTACTGCCAACTCCCTCGGGTCCTTCAATGCAAATGGCTTCATAAGCCACAATACCATCTTTAACAGCGCCAAGAACCCCTACACCAAGCCAAGAATATCATCAGATAGGTTCTGGAGCTATCAGCAGAGAAGCTATTACTCATGCGTGTTATATGATCAAGGGCGCATTTTCCCTCATATGCGCCTTGACACTGAAGCTATTGCTGGATTGCCGTGCTTAGAAGAAGCACTTGACTACTTTCGAGACGCTGGTCTGCTCCATTTTGTGACAGACAAAGAACATTGGAATGAAGAGCTATTGCTTCAATTCTATGCCACTCTGCACATTCGCGGTTACTACAAAGACATCAAGACTTGGGTTCTCGAGTGGATGACTGGAAATGTTCATCATGAAGCCAAAGCTATGGATATCATTGAGCTTACAGGGCTAGCCACTCCAGGAGAACTGTATGAGCCTAACTGTCAGCTACACCGCAATGCTCTGGAGAGCATTTTTCATAAGCCAGAACCCAATATGAGCCAGATGCTGAGCATGATGAAGCCTTTGCCATCTGACGCTGAGTATTCCACACATTTCTTTGTTGAAGACCTTGAGTATCTGCCTCAAACCATATATCATATCATCAGGCGAACTCTATGGCCAGTTAAGGGACACTCATCAGCGGCCAAGCTTGAAGGAGCTATGAAGACTTTGATCTTCTATATTCTAAATGGCATCAGCTTCAACACTCAGGAATTCTTCATAAGGCAACTTGCTGCTTCCGGCTCTGACCTATTTGGTCTGAAGTTTTATGCTCCATGGGTCATGCGCCTCATCAAGCGACACTCATCTGTCAATTATCAGCCCTCTGCGTGCAATCATGTAATATTTCTACCACAAGTTGATATGTCAGCTGATGCTATATACCCAGATCCTGCCAAGAAGCCTCTTTGTCTTCAGAATGCCGAGCATCATAGCTTCACTCAGCCTATTGAAGGTGTTCAAGCAGCAACCAGAATATATCCACTAGCTGGTAACACTCGTCTGCCTCATCGTGCACCCACTAAAGCCACTGAAAGCACCAATTCCCAAAGGCGACTGAAGCGTTCTCGTGTTCTGAATGACCGAGAACTTCTAGTGGCCCTTCATTAGAAACAAGATAAACATCACTTTTGGCTCAAGAGACAGATGCAAAGCCTCTTGGTGGATGTCAATCGTATTCGCAACCTTGCCACCAAGAATGCCTTTGTTGCTCATGAAACTTGCCGGAGGTCATGGAAGAGTTTGACCCTGCTCAGTGCTAAAGCGGATCTTCAAGATGATGGCTTCAATGAAATATTTCAGTTCGACTCCACTCCTCCACGGAATGCTACCCTGCGTCGAACTCCATCTCTTGAAGACTCTGAATATTCCTCCTCCGCGGTAACAGTTAATGCCAGAGTGATCGATGATGAAGATGATGCCACCTCACCACCTCCAACTACTGCGCGCATCGACACTGCACCAAGTTCATCTGCACCGCCAACCAACGACAACAACCCTGCTGCTTCACCTACTCATGATGAGTAGATGATCTATGTCTTCAAACCTTTTTGGTCATTACTGACAAAAGGGGGAGAAGCGTATGAGTTGATAGTCTTCAAGCGGGTTCATATGCGGTTGCATTATATTTTGCTGCGTGCTTACAACTCTTGCATTTTGATACATTTGGTTCTTCGAGTTGTAACACCTAAACTTGATGGTCGTCTGCTACTTCTGATACGTGTTTGCTTTACTCTGATGCGATGATAAATTCCGCATGTGCGATGATAACTTCCGCACTTAGATCATTCTGCAGACGTCCATTTTTCATTATGCATGTCATTCTACTTGTTATATCAGTTCATGCATGATAAATAATCTTCATAAGTAGAAGTGGATCTCCATAAATAAAACCTGCCATGTGCATTTGCATTCCAAAAGCAAATTACTTATATGCACATCTTCAGGGGGAGCCCTTGCTACTTATGAAGACAATTCCCTATCCTTACAACTTCACATACTTTATCCCCGTTGAAAACTTCAACGAGTTTGTCATCAATCACCAAAAAGGGGGAGATTGTAAGTGCATCTAGTGCCACCCCTAGTTGGTTTTGGAGTATTGACGACAAAGTTGGTTGAGGGACTAATGCGTCTGTGAGAATTGCAGGATAACGCAGGTAGTGTCCCTCATTGATTCGGTTTATCTACCGGAGATGACCCCTAAAAATGTATGAAGACATTGAAGACAATGGTGGTATGAGAAGATATTCATATTGAAGACTATGACATGAGAAGACATTACGTGAAGACAATGGAGTGCGAAGACTGTGTGGTTTCGTCATTTCCTTTCTTCTTTGTTGAGTCATAGGAACCACCGTACTGTTAAGTGGGGTCCAAGTGAACTAAGTCAGAGTGACTGAAGTGATGCTCAACCCAAATCCTATGTCTTCGAGCGAGGACAATGAGAGCAAATCTTATCCAGAGCTGGATGAGTCAGCTTTGCTTGTAGCCCAAGTAAAGTTGTCGCGTGTGTTTGAAATCTGACCATTGGAAAACGTGTCAGTTCCTTAGTGACCCAGGGTCATTTTGGACAAATCAGGTCGGGTTGCCTAGTGGCTATAAATAGCCCACCCCCTACACCATAAATTGGTGGCTGCTTAGAGTTTGTGCACGGCTTTTGTCGTTTGAGAGCAACCCACCTCGAAGCATTTGAGAGAGAGAAATCCTTGCCAGGACAAAGCCCAAAACACCTAGAGCCAAAGAGTGTTAGGCATAACTGAAGTCTTTCTGTCTGTGTGACCTGAAGACTTATTACACTTGAGGACTGTGTATCCTCCAGCCGGTTAGGCGTCACGTTCTGAGCATCCAAGAGTCATTGTGGATTGTCGGTGAATGAAGTCTGTGAAGGTTTGGAAGTCTCCCTTGAAGACTTACCAGAGTGATTGGGTGAGGACTGGGTGTCCTTAGCTCAAGGGGAATAAGGTGAAGACATGGTCTTCTGAGTTAAATCTCAGCCTGCCTAACCAGACGTACAGTTGTCACAACAACTAGAACTGGTCCAACAAATCCTGTGTCTTCAACAAGCAACTGGTTCTATTCCTTCCAACCTTACTTAAGTTTGTCTTCATGAAGTCATTGCTTATCTGTATATCTGTATGACTTCATTGGTTGACTACTATTGTTAATTGGCTTCACACTATCTTCCACCTTGATCCTTTCTACCTAACTGCTATTAGTCATGTGCTTTCACATCACTACATACTTGACTATGGCTTGTTTAGGGTAGTTTATCTTCCGCTGCATATCAATTAGGTTGTTTCTGTTGTTTGTCTTTGAAACTTCCGAGTTTTGAAGACTTTCATAAAAATCACCTATTCACCCTCCCCCCCTCTAGTCGATACTAGCACTTTCAGACAGCAGTTACAAATCGAGAGGGAAAGGCGAAGATTCGATGGATGGTTGCCAATTTGCCACGGTTCACGAAGAGGCGCCCCGGCCTACACGTCCGTTCGGAAATACTACTACTCGCCGTTGTCTCACTGATATGTTGGAACGGGACCACATGTCAACGAAACATGGTGTGTAATTTCTCATGCAAAATGCGATCTGGCCGCGTTGGCCCGAGGTGCCGCATTAGGTTTTTTTGAAAGTTTGTTGCATATGTTATCGACCTTTATTTTTTTAACATGCAATCTGAATGGATAGCTCATGTGGTCATCACACGTGAGCGGATATGGTGATGGTTGATTCGCCCAAGCAAATTATTACTGTGGGAATATGGGAGTAGTAGCGGATTCAAGGAACAGAGAAATGATGGTTGCTTCGTCCGAGCAACTTACTGTGGTGAAGGTGGGGCTCTGTGATTTGACTAGTCACTAGTCATTACTACTGCGGCGCAACGACCGGGGTGAATCTTTCCCTGAAGTTGTGTTGTGCACTCAATATTGCTGCATAGCAGGTGGAACCGGATGAAGGATGTACAACATGTCGGCGAAACGAAGTTGAATTGTTTCTGGCATTGCTATCAATCCTTCAGGATTTGTTTATATGTATGCATATTTTTGATGAAATTGTACTGTGATGCTATGAAGGTTTCAACTTTGGTTCCCAACTTAGGATTCATGTGTCTTGCCTCGAGATCATCTCGTTACAACATTCCATCAAATACAAATGAAACTACCATGGCTAATGCATCTCAATGGTTCACAGATCAGCGCCAATATTCACATAACAACTAAAGACAAAGTTGTGAGAAGGTGTACAAATAAAGAAAAAATATAATTGATTGATGTTGTTCGTAGGCATGGCTCCATTTCCTTGGCACAGTGTTCATTGCTTGGCAGCTAGTTTCACCCAGCTCTGTAGCCAAAAAAGAGGTGTATGAAGGACACCACAATCCGATCATTTTGTGCAGCTCCACTTAAATCGAGCAAACCATCCCTGTTTGCAAAGATATCCAATCAGTGTGATTACAATAATAGTGGAACTAGATGATGAAACATAACACACATAAATAGAAGCTGATCACCTCTATGATCTCTCTTTAGGACTAACTTCTTGTTGGAGAAGATTAGGCATGGAGTTGGATGAGGAGGATAGCAAAACCAATCTCCCTTTCCGCAGTCCCACAGAAATGTAAAAACGTTGCCCATGTGACATTTTGGCGGAATTGCACAAAACACTCTTCAGAGAAGTGATTTGTGCAGCTCACCAAAAGGCCGCAATAGCAATGAGGTGAAAATGGATAGCCCTGTTTGCAAAAGGAGGTCGAAAGGAAACAATTACTGCCCAATAACACAAGTTGAAGACACATACGCTGACAAAAAAGAAGCATGTTCCATGTAATAAGGGAAAGATAGCACATGGTGGTTTATCAAAAATGGTTTGAGGAGGAGATTGCAAGATGGAAAGTACGCCGGCCGAGATACGGTTTAAGCAAACAACTAAAGAAGATCCACATGCAGCAACGTGGGAAGATAGGCAGTGGAGCAAGGCCGGAGGAAGCTGTACCTGAGGGTCATCGGGATGTTACTAGGAGGGCGCCGACGGCCGGGATCTGCCCATACTGCGGCAGCGAGCAAGTGGCGAAGGCCCTACCGCGCAGGAGCTTGGTCAGAGAGAACGGCGGGTACCGCAGATCGGGACGTGCTGCCTCAACGCCGTCGAACGGAGAGACAATGCACATCCTCCCTTTCCGCCAGTGGACGGGATGCGGCCGGATCACTGACCAACCCTGAGAGAGAGAGAGGCCACGACGGCCTTGTGTGAGATGGTGTGATGAGAGACAAACCCATTTTTCCATTTTCCCCACGGCAATCATTTTATATTCTGTACGTGCCATTGAGGAATATATAACTTTATTTAATGCTAATGCGTCAAGTCGAACTTTGTTCCGTCTAGGCGTGGTACACGACCCTCCTTCGAGTAAACAACTGCTACACGCGTCAAATTATCATGTGGGCTGCCTTTTCGTATAGAAACAAACTCCACCGTGTACCCGCGCGGGTGTGGCCGGGAACGAGACGTGAGTACGTGCATCCTGCGTGCACTTCTTCTTTAGGTGCAGGTACATATGTGGGTGGGTGTGAGAGGGATGGTTTGTGCGAAATAGAGGCAATGTGTTGATGATATCTCAATCAGAAAAACGTAACATATGCAATGTGTGTGAAACAGAGTCATGGACGTGAGATATCAATAGAATTGAAAACAGAGATGAAGTGTGTGGATGAACGATCGATAAAGAGTGCCATCGAATTTGTGTTTGCCCACGTCAAAGATATAGGGCGGCTGGCCTACTGGAATTTGAGAGGGCAGAGGTGCGGTTTTTCTCCGTGGCATGGATACCTACCTACAACATTCGGCTATCGGTGTGTGTGGTGGGGGGAGGGGGTAGAGACCGGTCGGTTAGTATATGTGTGGGGAAGGAGAGAGACCTAGCTATGTATTGAGGGAGATCGATCGACATCCATGGATATGTGTAGCGAAGGAATAAGGTTGGGAAAAAGACAAAGGTAGAGCGTCGGAGGGTTGGTGGTGGAGTGACGTCTCACAAATGGTGGGAGAGGCCTGCTAGACAGACGAAGGGTATGAGTGCAATATCAATAAGAGAGGGCGGGGGATGTCCGTCTGTCTATGCACGTGCGTGTGAGAGACGGGTCGAGAGGTATTCAAGGATGATGAGGGGAGAAGATATGGTTGTGGTAAGCATACGTAACTACATAGGAAGATTAACTATCGTGTGTCCAAGAAAAGGAGAGACATAACTAGTGAGGTAAGTGTATCGGTGCTTGGTGAAAACGAATTATAGTCGACCTGGCTATATGTAGGGAGATCAGTTCATATACACGCCTGCATGTGTTAGAAGCAAATAAGGTACGGAGCGGCAGACAAGGGGAGAGGGTGTGGCTAGGAGGTGGTGCGAGAGGCCTACCATGTCGAGGGGGGAGGAGTGTGCGAGTATGTGATCAATGAAAAGAGGGGCGGGAGTGTGCACCTGCGTGGAATCGTATTGGACATAGGGGGCATGGACTGTGAGAAGATAAGAGGGGAAGTATATATGTGTTTGTTGTAGGCACACTTGGCTAGCGAGGTATATCGACCTGTGTGTGCCGACAAGAAGGAGCCGGGGGCCTACACACACCGCTGGTGGACGGCCTAAAGAGAAATAATGAATGTGCGCGATGGAGGGGACGCTAAGGGTGTGTGAGAGGGGGGCGGGCGTGTGCATGCACGATAGAAAGTTAGCACTAGCTAGCTACAAATAGAAGAGGGTCGTGAAGGTGTAGAAGACGAACAAAGATCATAATTCATTATAAAAAAGTGGATACAGATACTTAAAAAAGATATCATAATGTAGAACATTGATTATAATTTGGGCTAATGTGTGGCTTTTGCAACTCAGGTCAAAATACTTGTCATAATGTAGGGGGCGGGGCACTATACTTTGTGTGATAAACACGGTGTACGTATGGAACATGGTTTAGATTATGAATATATAGTTAGTACATAAAATGTACTATTATTTGGAATCAACATCAAGTGTATTCAAAAAATAGAATTCGAGTTCATGTAGTACACATAGTTCATATCTATCTCTATAGTAATCATGTGGTGTGTTATTAAGGTAATACATGAATGATGGTTGAAGTTGGCAACAATCATGATTGTAGATTCTTATTGAAATAGAGAAACACATTCAAATTTAGTTCAAATTGCAGCGGTAGTATAGACATTTGGAATGCACTAAAATGTTGGTATGAGTAGGTTACATGCATTATACAGCAAGCGAAAAAATTTAATCGGACATAACATGGATTCATAGTCCCTCCTTCCATCTATATAGGGCGTAATGAGATTTTTAAGACCGCCTTTGACTATTGACAAGATTAATAGTACATGACATGCACAATGTGAAAATTATATTATTGAAAGAACCTTTCATAAACGAATTTAACGGTGTGCTTTGTGTAAGTTGCATGTCATATATTATTGCTCTGATATTTGGTCAAAGTTAGCATCGCAAAAGGCATTAGGCCCTATATAGATGGAAGGAGGGAGTATCTTTGAATAGCATTTGTATAGTAAAACGGGGCAAGACTCTCTCTTTGTGTGGTGTGAATAGTTTTATTTTTTCGTTTTCTTTTTGGTTGAGGGAAGTGCGAATTGATTTGGTACGTACAAGTATAATATTACTACACGGTAGGCTTGTCCCTAAAATTCAACCCGCATCTTGTTATATCCCGAAAATTCAGATATCGTGCTCCCAAAACTGGCACCTTCACAACCTGCGCCTTGCTATCCCAAAATGACAACGCGCACGAAAACTCCCTCCAGCTGCCAAATCCCGACACGCGAAATCCCCCTCCTAACCCTGAGCCGAAAGGGCCGCTAGTTCAAACTGGTGGGGGGTACTTTTGTAACACACCCTCAATTTTGGACAAGCGCGTCCCTAAGTCATGCTTCACCCCCTCACATCACCCCCTTTTCGCCATTCGAAATCCCAGGCCGCCATAACCGCTCGCTCCAGCTGCGAAACCCCACCCTCCTCCGTCTGCCACGTAACCGTTGCCCAGCCGGAGCCTCTTCCCCGATGACAATGTCCACTGCAACAGCTCGACGTCCCTGGTCCACCTCCCCGGATGAGGATTCGTTGTCCATCTCGCCATCCCGCCGGTTCAGCCGCCCCGTCCTCCACCTACAAGGAGCTGCTCCGACGATCGCCTCGTCTATCGCGGCTGCTCCATCCCCACAGTGCCACCTTAACATGCTCCACCGGAACCGCAGCATCCTCACCGACTCCTCGGATGAAGCCGAGGCCTAATCGGCGCCACAAAAGAGGTTGTACAATCATCGCATCGCACCTTCTCCTTAACTCGACCTCCAGGTGCCAATGGTGCTCCATCCCGCACCCCCATGGAGCGGCTACCTTGAAGCCGGCGCCGCGTGCGACATCTCCATGGCGGCTCTCCCCAGTGCGAGGCCCCTTCGGCAGCGGCGTCCATACCAGCCGAATCTGCTGCTGCTACTGCGGCTTTCGCTCGCTCGCTCGCGCTGCTGCTGCTGCTCCGGCTCTCGCTCGATCGCTCGCTCGCCCAGCTGTTCTTGCTACTCTCCCCCTCGCTCGTGTAGCTGCTTCAGTCGACTGAATCAACTTTTGGGTCAGTCGATTTTCAGGGGTTGGGGGGGGGGGGCTCACCGAAGTTAAGGAAGAACCACCCGCAGCGGGGACGGGGGATCGCTGGAGAGGTACCCCCGCTATCTATCTTAGGGTTCAGGGTGGGGGCGGGGGGCTAGAGGGCTGGCCGGGGCGGCGATGGGGAGTTGTTTCGGGGCGGCGAGGAGGCGCTGGGGCTGGCGGTTCGGCTGGTGGTGGCTGGCGGCTCAGGGGGTGCAAGTTGAAGATGAACTGCAGGCCCTCCCTAAACTACATGTCAAGCGCCTCTCTGCTACCATTGCGTTTAGTTTCGACAGTAGCATTCAGATTCCACAGTAAATTTCAGTTTCGACAGTTAAGTGCAGAGTCAACAATTTTTACCTCATCTGTTGTAGTCAGGTGGTTTTTGGTGATGTAAATTTTACATCCATTTTACATCAACTATTGGAGATGCTATTAGAATCCCACTTGAGATTGATGATGTCTGTCTTGTACTACTTCAGCCTTGACGTCTTACGGCTCACCGGAGCTGCTCCAATGACAGAACGATCCATCACAAGAGAGCAGTGCCCTGGACGCTGTCTACAGATTCCTCAGATCTTCCTCCACACCTCCGACACCCACCTCTGCCTCAACTGCTTCAGCGACCAACCCAATGATGCTGAGGTCGACACGGCTACGGCAAAGGGGTTGTACACTTGTTGCATCACTTATTACTATACATTCACGTCGATCCATTAGGGCTATTTTGGTTCAACGAAAAACATAGCAATAGGTAATTTTCCAATGGCACTCTACTATTCAATTATTCATGCATTTTGTTGAAAGGAATGAAGCAAAACATCCACCTGGACCTACTTTTCAAAATCCTATGCATGAAAACAAGACCAAGTGCATTAGTGCCAGAATAACATTCTAACTGTACACGCTTTCATATGGTTTCACTTTATTTTGGCCATGTTTCTTTACATTCCTCTGCTCTTCCAATTCCTGTAAACCAAACACCCAAATTGACAGAAATCCTGTGTTTACAAATGCTCTATTTACTATGTGCATTTTCCTATCCTATTCCGGTGTTTTTCCTATCCCTGCGTTTTAAGACTCATGCAAGCCAAATGAGCCCTTACAGAATTACTTCAGTTACAGGTACATGTCAAAGGGAACTTTGTGTGGTTTGTCCTGCTCCTGCCGCGACGTCGTCCACCTCACCTGAGTTGCTCCATCAACAGAAGCATCCACCAAACCAGACATCATGACTCCTGACTGTCTTTCGCCGCCTCAGATCTCCTTCCCTACCGCCGGCACCCACCGCAACGGCATCACCATCATCGACTCAGCAGATGAACCTAAGGAGTACACGGGTCCACAAGAGAGGTTGCACTCTTTTGTTTCTGCTTATGTTATGCATTGCTTAAACTTACCTACTACTTTATCGTCCTGTTCAGCTCTTGAACTCCCAAGCCAGGTCCAAATTAATGTTCAAACTTGAGTTCTAAATTAGTTGTGGGGCACATATCGAGGCAGTAATGAATAGTATGTCTGTCTAATATCTGGTGCACCTAGGGTATGCCTATGTTGTTCATCTTGGGTGGGAAACAAATAGTAAAGCAATCATCATCTGTCTTTTTATTAATTTAAAGCAATCATCAGCCTGCTATCGTTATTTTTGGATCCATCCACTGGTTGTTACCATCACTCTAAATTTCTGCATGCTCTCCTTACATAATCTCACCATATTTTTTCGTATGCATGTCAGATATTGTACACAGTCATGTTGAACATGTAGAGAAAAAGAGAAGAGTTTTGCGCAGCAATACAATGTCATGCAGACATCGCTCCATGGTGGGTTCAATGGCAAACCCTCCCCACCCCTCTCCAGATTGTAATCCAAAGGAAGATACCTGTTCTGAGGCAGATTCAGACGCCGCTGACCACTCCTATTTACCCGCTAAGGTGTTTGCTCTACCTTGGCATGATGATGTTAGTCATATCATGCATATGTTGCCTTGCAGTGCCTACTTTTGATATCATATATGTCATCTTCTTAGTTTAGACATGTTCTGTAATGCCACCTGTTTAGTTTCTATATCATATATGGGAATTATGCAGTCTCATGTCTTTTAGCCAGCCATAATATATGTGAAATGTGCAATGGCATCCTGTTTAACCAGGCATCATATATTTGAATGATATCTTGCCCATCCTTTTCTTCATTACATTTCCATTTGTCGATAATGTTTGTACATTAAACTACTCTTCCTATGAATCAGGCATTTGGGTGGGAGATGGAAAAATCTGGAGTGAAAACAAGGCCTTCAGAGCAGACAGTGCTACCTGTCGAAGCAGATCTCTTGTTGGGTCCCGATAGCTCCTCAGAGATGGATTTAGAGACAGATGACCAGTCCTATTCCCCCACTGAGGTGTATGCTCTAACTTGGCACGGTTATACTGCTCATATCATGCATATGGTGTCTTGCATTGCATAGTTTAGACAACATATACACAATATTCAACACCATGTTCTTAGTTCAGACATCATATCGAATGCCCTCTGTTTAGCATATAAATCACAAATGTGAATTAAATGATGCGATCCTGATTACTTAGATAACATGTAGGTGAATTATGTCATGCGATCTTGTTTAGTTATTCATCATATCTTTGAATTATGTTATGCTATGCTATCCAGTTTAGATAGACATCATATATGTGAAATTATGTCATGCTATCCATTTTATTTAAACAATATACATGTCAACTATTTCATGCCCTCTTTTTCCACACTATCTATTCCATCTGTCTCTCATACAATGTCTGTACATTCAAGTATGTTTCCTGTTTATCAGCCATTTGAATTGGAGTGGGTGATGCCAGTATCTAGCGGACTAAAAACACGGTCTTCAAATAAAACAGTGCTACCTCTTGGTGGAGATAGCATCCCGATTGTACATGCACAAGAACCAGCCCTACCACACATAACCCAAACTCTCGCAGATTGTACCCCTACTGCGATGGACAGAGAACCAGCTTCACCCAATCTAACCCCAACCCCAGCCGATAGTAACCCAGTTCCTGTTGACACAGCACCATCTCCACCACAGAGCTCCCAAACAAGAGCAGTTAGTATGGCAGCTCTAGTGCCCAAAGGGCTAGTACTATCACAGCGAACCCCAACTCCAGCAGTTAGTACGCCTATTCCTGTGGAGGAAGCACAACCAGCTAGTCGTAGTTTAGCATCTATCGCATTTGATGTTGTTAAATCGGATGTGTGTATCTTCTCATCTTGGAAATATTATACTGAAGATGAAGGAAAATGCCAATTGCAGGTGTTTGTCCAAGAGTTATGTGTAAGTAATGTTATTCATGGCAATTACTTTGCTTCGTCCCAAACATCCTACCTCCATGATGGTTATAATACAGCAAATTTTCCCATTTTTCTCTATAGAGAAGGACCGATTTGGAAACTCGGGATGAGGTAACCTATGCTAATAGATCTGCTATCTTCAAGAATGCTTGGTGGCAGTATCGGAATTACCTGAAGAAAACGTACTTCACTGGCAAAGAAACTCATCAAATTCCCTTACGTTCTCCTGAGACACATTTACTGGACGATGACTGGGAATGCCTTGTTCTGTACTGGTCCCGAACCAAGAATGTGGTATGGTCTATGAGCTCATTTTCTATTTTTAAGTATTATATTCTTGCGTCTTACTATACTCTGTTCATGTAGAACAAGTGCCTAAACCTGAAGAACAACTGTTCTAATTTAATATTCCATTGCTATCATAGTTCAAAAAAGCGCTAGGCGTTAATTATGCATTTTGCCACTGCCTTGTGCTTTACTAACCAAAGCGCATGCTTATGCGCAGTTATGCATAGATTAAGTGTAGTTATGCAAAATGCATCTTGCCAACGCCTAGAGCCTAGGTGCGCTTAAGCGCTCGCTTAGGCGCACCTTTTTTTATCTATGATTGCTTTGCTCTTGTATCGCTATATTTACTCATACAAACTTATTTTTAAATTAAAGGATCCAATCGAAACTCCAATGGCACAGCAGGTATGTGCACGCATGTTTCTTTAACAGGTTTGCTCTTATCAATAGCTCTGTTAATTTCAATTTCAATTGTGTATACAGTTGACTTTCGTATCATGCACATTACTAGCATCACAACAGAGCCAATAGTGTTGTTGTACATGTAGACCCATGGTACCCATCTGAAATCTTGTTGTGCCGTGTAGTTTCCCACGCTTTGTATTCTTTCGCTACTGCTTTGTCTTGAACTAATATGATTTGAACCGTGTCTCTATTATGTACTAGTACTTGGCAATAGAAGACTTGGTAGTTTAATCCTATCCACCTTACTAATGAACTGGTTCACCGAAATGAGTTTATATACTAGTACATGCTAAACTTGTTATGTGTCTGCTTGTTTCTTCTTTTAGAATGCTGACAGAATATTGGGGAAGAGTGCCTTATTAAGCAATGGTAAAGGAAGTAATGCAGATAAGGTTCAGGATAGTGACACATCCTTGTTGGTCTCCAACAAAGCTGATAAAGCAGCTAAGCAAGACTATCTTGAAGATAGCGAGACAACCCCAAAGTCCTGTCTTGGTTTAGTGTTCGAGTTACTGGCCACTACCGCTTGCACAAGCTATTCAAACTCACTGTCTGAATTAGTTCGGTTTCTTGAGTCTCAACTACAAGCTGAAAGACATCGATCAGTTGTGCTGCGACAAGAAGCGGAAGGACTGCGGAAGTCCCTGGAGCATCTAGATGCTTACTTTCTGGTGCAACAGCAAGCGTTGGAGGATTTTAGCGCCAAACAAGACAAAGCTAATAAGCCTTCTAAGCTTATTGCCAGCATGGTGGATACCCAGGATAACGTTTCTTGAGCTCTTCTGAAGTTGTTTTAGTTATGCTCTTGTTTTGCTGCCGCGTTTAATTGCACTGGTGGCCAATTTTGACAGCCAGTGTATGTAATATGCTGCTTTGTTCCCTATATTTGCACTGGTGGCGAACTTTGATGCCCAGTGGATGTAATATGTGTAATAGCGGTAATAGGCTAGCATTAATTGCTTGCTTATTTATTTCCTTATTGTCTTGTTTAGTTGTTTGCTTGTAGTCACTGCAGTTCTTTTTCTATGTTTTTCTAGTGGCCACAATAGCCTATTTTTGGTAACTAGGCCAAAATAATCATGGCAACACATGGACTGTTGTAACCATGGTCCTCCTGCAGGCCGTATGATCCATGGGGCTTCTTCCAGCCGTAGGATCCATTGGCCTTCTATATGGGCTGCAGGATCCATTGGCCTTCTATATGGGCCGTAGGATCCATTGACCTTCTATATGGGCCTTAGGATTCATGGGCCTTCTACGGGTCATAGGGTCCATGGGCCTTCTACGGGCCGTAGGGTCCATGGGCCTTCTACGGGCCATACGATCCATGGGCCTTCTACGGGTCATACTATTCATGGGCCTCATACGGGCCGTAGGATCCATGGGCCTTCTACGGGGCATATCATCATTTCGCCAATCATGGGTCGTACTATTCGTGGACCATAACGGGCCATTAATAGGCCGTATTTGATAACTCTATGAAAACAGCCCAACGGGTTTTTTACATGAAAACGGCCCAACATATTAACGGTCCGCAAACGGGCCGACTATAACGACGGGCTGAATTTGGCCCACAAGCAGAAATTGACAGTAACGGGCCTTATGTAACCGAATGCTGCAAATGAGCCCAAGAATCAATGGGCCCTGAGAAGGCTGAAAGATAACTTGGGTTGGAAATGGCCCAATGGAATAACGGGCCGTTAATGGGTATAAAGTGATACACTGTTCATTACGGGCCAGTTTCACCACGGGTCGTTAATGGGCCAAGAGTTACAAAGCGCCTCATATGGGCCGAAAGAAGTCATGGGCCACACATGGGCCGGAAGTTAAAACAGGCTGGAATCATATTGGACGGCCTAGATGACGCTACTGGGCCTAATTCGGATAGGGCATAATGGGCCCTGAGTTAGCGGGCTGTAAATGGGCTATATGCGAACATGTCGTTAACAGGCTTTCCATGGGCCGGCCCGCCACCTTTTGACCAAGTCAAATGGGCCAGCCTTTTCATAGGAATGGGCCTCTGTTGGGCCGTGCCACATGTCGCCGTATCATAGGCGCCTTCTGTCCAATGAGCGGATGACATCTATCCCACCGGTGAGCCAACACATGTTTCCTCCAGCCAATGATGATTTTACACATGGAAAATCCTAATTGGTTGAGGCTGTTAACGGGTTATCGGATCCAAAACTCGACCCAATAGCTTAACAGTGTTCCGTTACGGTGGATGCCACGTGTCGGTTACCCTTGACGAAAGCACTTCTGTGACGCGCGATTTATCGTCGTGGAAGTGGACACTTCTGTGATGATAATTTTGGTAATGTCATGGAACACTTCTACGATAGCACAGGTATGACTATCTTGATTTTGTCATAAAATCATCATTGATGTACATGCATGACAAAAAACGTGACCTACTGTGACAAACACGTATCATCACGGAAGTGTATTTTTTTGTAGTGCATGCTGTCTTGTCAGCTCGTGTTCTGTATCTTCGTGTGCTGGCCCATGAGGCAGTGGGTGAAAGTAAGTAAACTAGAGGCCCATCTGACAAGTGGTGAAATAAACAAAGTTGCTACCACTCGGGGTAACACCCCATACGCTAGTAAATTGAGGGCGCATTGAGGACACACTTCTTGCGCGTGAAGGACGCACTCGCGCACAATTCACCACTGCGCGGCGGCATGCAAAGAAGGACACACTCGCGCACACCCAGCACACAACACACACCAGCACACGTGTACACCAGCGTCGCCGCCGGTTGAGATGGACAGCGAGGCATCCAACAAGCAGAGGCGGCTCGAGCCAAAACCGCATCCGGCGAGCCTGGACTTCATCAGCAGCCTCCCCGACGACATGTTGCTCGTCATCATCGGCCTCCTCCCCACCAAATCTGTCATGCGGACTGCCCTGCTCTCCCGGTGGTGGTGCCCCCTCTGGCATCGCGTCCCCCTCAACCTCGCCATCGACAACTTCCTCTGCGACGAGGATTGCAAATGCATGACCACAGTCTCCAAGATCCTTTCATCGCACCCTGGGCCAGCCAGATGCCTTGACATCCGCATGTTCAGTACCAACTGCAAGGTCCAAACCAAGTTTGACGAGTGGTTCTTATCCCCCGCCCTAGATCAGCTCGAAGAGCTCAGCTTTGAAGTCAGACGATGTCGCTCTCCGCCGCCGTCCATGCTCCACCTCACGCCAACGCTGCGCCGCGCTAGCTTCAGCTCCTGCTATCTTCCCTAGATTAATGCCGCGCCCGCCCTTCTTCTCCCTCAACTCAAGCAGCTCGACCTCTTCGACGTTTTCAT
This sequence comes from Triticum timopheevii, assembly GCA_963921465.1. NCBI lineage: Eukaryota > Viridiplantae > Streptophyta > Magnoliopsida > Poales > Poaceae > Triticum > Triticum timopheevii. The sequence goes on along the minus strand of OY997262.1, from coordinate 381,332,866 downwards.
CTCGAAGAAGGCTACGGAGCACCTGCTCCGCAGCTGTACTGTGCTCGAGTACCTTCGTCTTGAGCAGATCCACGGGTTCATTAGCCTCCACATCGCCTCGATGAATATCCGATGGATTTATGTGTCTTACTGGCCCCGCAACAAGACATCAATTGGGAAGAGATCACTCCAGCTGTTCCATGTTATGGTCATTGAGAATGCACCTTTCCTTGAGAGATTGCTTGTATCGGATCTAGAAGGTCCAACAAAAATCAGGGTCATTGACACGCCGAAATTGACAGCATTGGTGTACTCGTCTGCCAAATTCTCTGAACTCTTTATTGGATCCGTAATCATTTAGGTACAGCACTGATCTTCTTATCCATCTTCTTGAAATTCACATTTTTAAATTTCTTCTTGATGTATTTACGACCGTCTTCCACAAAATGATTCCCACAAGCTTGACCCAGTCCATGTGCACAGTGAAGATCTTGGCACTAAAATCTAATGGCCCCAATCTGGATCAAGTTGTTGGATTCCTTACATGCTTTCGGTGCACAGAGAAGCTACTCATCGAGGTGAAACTTCTTTCCTATTAGTAAATGGTAATCACAATGTAGCTCAATTTTTTTCGTAATTTTCCCAAATTACGATGACAAGTGTAGTGTTCAAAACTGCATCTACGCACTGCACCGAAAGAAATGTTTTTAGTATTTTTTTTCTCACGTGATCACCTGCATCATTTTTATGATGTACTACTATAGTAGCCTAGGCTAGTCATAGTGGAAAGTAACTTAGACTACTCCAGTAACTCTATGGTTACCCTAATAGCAAGTACTACCTCTGTCCTGGTTTACTCTTCCAATTTTATAGTATCAAAATTTGACCATAGATTTAACTGACAAAATGTTAATGCATGTCACTAAGAACTATACCGTTGGATTCATATTTGAACATAATTTCAAATGGTGTAATGTTTAGTGACATGCATTGGCATTTTCTTAGGTAAATCTATGGTCAAAATTTTATACTAAATACGAGGTAGTATTCCCTCCGTCCCAAAATTCTTGGCTTACATTTGTTTAGATACGGATGTATCTAACACTAAAATGTAACTAGATACATCTGTATTTAGACAAATGTAAGACAAGAATTTTGGGATGGAGGGAGTACAAAAGTGGGCTATGTAGGCCAAAACACGTGCCAAATTCACTTGTGATGCATTTGGCATCGATGCCCCTCCATTGCTCACCTGGTGCCCCAATCTGGATCACCTACTTTGCTCCGGTGCCAAATTAAATCACGCAATGAAAAAACACTGTGTGGGAGAGAGAGAGAGGACTGAGGTAATAAAAAAACAGTTGTTTGGGAGAGTGAGCGGCTGGTGTAGTTGGTTTGATTGATTTGTTTATACATGTGGGTCTGTCTGCACAGCGGTGCCAACTCTCTCACATCGCGAGAGCAGTGCTAAAATCTTTTGATTTGACATCGATGTGTATTATGTGGCATACTTTTGTGAAATATGGCATCGGCCACATAGTGGAAGCCAAAAAGTGCCCAAGCTCTTCACGTGCTCCTAGTTAAATGAGAGGAAATAGAAAGAGAGATGGAGAGAGTGAAAAAATATCACTAGCCAGCCAACCCTATCATATTAGCGAATGATATTGGTTCCTCTTGATGACACGGCAATCTTATACAGCCAGCTGCTCTAATATGTTCTCTTCTTTTGTAGATAAAAAAAGACCCGAAAGTGAAAAATGTGCTGCACTATAACAATCTCATCAAATGCCTTGATCTCCATCTTATAGAAATTGATTTGATGGACTACCGAGGCAGCACATCTGAGATTAAATTGGCCAGGTTCTTTATTCTGGAGGCAAGTGTGCTCAAGGTAATGAGGTTTGGCGTTCTCTGGCGCAACAATGAATGGCGTGCTAATCACCGCAAGCGTCTAAGCCTAAATGACAAAGTCTCCGCAGAAGCTGAATTTGTTTTTGAAACATCAAGTGGCCAAAGACTCGAAAACTTATTTGCCCATTACTGACTTGTCAGGGCGGTGTATTTTAGTTTGTATGATAATGCTACATCCACCTAAAGTAACGAAAGTTCTTACATAAACTTCCTAGTAATTCCCTCTTCGTTGGTGCAGCATTACTCCTAACATTTGTAATACCAGTTTGAAACTTGTAATATTGTTGTGTCCTATTCCTATGTTTTCAAAATCCTGCAAATCAAACAAGTCCTGAGTTGGTGATGATGTTGTGCCTCCCATCTTTCACCAATAGCCGTCGGATCTAGATCTGACGCATACAAACCAAACTTCTCCATTTTTGCAAAAATATGCCCGCACTTGTTCCCTATTTACAAACAACTCCTTGTCTCTCACAATCAGCCTTATCTCCTCCCCACCACATCTAGAAGGCCGTGGAAAAATCTGGCGCGATGGTTGCTGCCGGCGCCGTCCACGCCCAATCTTGGTGTTCCGTGCAATGCACGGGCATCTACGCATGGAAAATTATGTCAAACAGGGCTAGTTGTAAGCAGGCTAGCTCTACAGCCATGATGATAGTGACTGCAGACTGTGAGGCTGACTACGGTGTGTCGAACACGGCGCCTATACTCAGGTGTCATCTCCGGCGCAGGGTCTTGTCACTTCACTATGAGGAGCAGCACGTAATAATTTGACCAATGGGTAGTACAGTGCTAGTACTCCTACTACATTGGCAGTACTACTACTAGTACTAGTAGCACCACCGTCTGGATTTAGGAGTACTACCACGTCCATCTGGATTTTAGTATTTGACTAACAATATCAAGTGATGCATATCACAAAAAATTTACTACTCGCTCTATAAATAAATACAACGTGTATTATTTTCCTATCGGCGAGAGAAATTAATGTCTTTTTGCTAACTAATAGGATTACATGCAATGAACTAAACACTCCATGTCATGTTTGGTAGTCTCAAGTCATTGAAAGCATGCATGGCCCACATCTCTCATTGGTTGATATGTCACGAAATAAGAAACGAGGAGGGAGTTAATGCACCGTGCCTAAGTGTTTTGGGATTATTTGGTTTTCGTAAGGTGACTTACACAACATTTTTGTTTACATGCATTAACATTTTATTAGTTAAAATCAAAGGTCAAAACATGGCGCAAAATACAAAGGGGGCCAATAAACCAGTAAACATCAAACTTCTCTCGTTTGGCCCCAACTAGAGGTTCGGTGAAATGACTATACTGCATTGGCATGGAGGGGGACGTAGCTTCATTGACTTACTGCAACTGCATTTCGGTGAATGACACGTGGGACCAAGGGGTGGCTGGCCTGCCTATCATACAGCCAAAGGAAGGTGCAATAGAGGGCCGAGTAGTAGTACGAAATCCTACACACCTACGCACGCTAACCAAGGGCAAGAGTGATCACTCAAATCGCAAGATCAGTTGACTAGAAGATAAGCTAGATCCACGGAGGCGATGAGCGCGAGTATCAGCCGGCTGTGCCAGATGGTTCAGGACGCTGGCCTGCGGCCCGACACCGAGGAACGTCTCCAGGTATTGCTTGAGGCCGCCAGGGCGAGGGGCCGCTTGGATGATAGCTTCGTCTCCTTGTTTGACGAGGTCCTTGTCGGTTTCCTCGACAAGTTCACCGTCGTCAAGAAGCTCGCGGACAACTTTGACGTACGCCTCCAGCCGACATGCCCAGGCTCTGCGATGCCCGCCACCCTCAACAGCTGGTGACAACCTCTTCGACACACTGGTGGCCCTGCGACTGCCCACCGTCACGCCAGAGAATGTCCACCTCGAGGTCGCACTCGCCACGCAGCGCCTGGTGCGGCAAGACACCATCGACATAATCACCCACGTCTACATGCAAATCGTCCACAAGGACTACTACATGCAAGAGGAGGACGATAGGACGCTGGCCTTCTTGGACCGCAGGGCAACCTTGGACGGCTGTCGGATTTCAGGTTCCGGCAGACCCTCTAGGTTCAAACACTGGGGTGCGCGCGGAGATTTCACCCTCTGCCTACCTACACCTCACCGCCTCGCTATGATCTAAGCAATCAAAGGAAAAACACAAGAGACCCAGGGTTTATACTGGTTCGGGCCACCATTGTGGTCTAATACCCTACTCCAGTGTGTGGTGTGGTGGATTGCCTCTTGGGCTAATGATGAACAAATACAGGGAAGAACAGCCTCGCGAGGGTCTGTTCTTGTCTGGTGCGATGAATTGCTAGGGGGAGTTCAGTCGCTCTCTCTACTGGTTTCCTGGTGAGGATTCCCCTCTGGCTAACTTGTGGTGGCTAGTCCTATTTATAGGCAAAGGCCCTGGGCCTCTTCCCAAATATTGAGCGGGAAGGGTGCCAACAATTGGCCATTTTGAAGGGGAACATCTAGTACACTTATCCTGACTAAAGTTGGTCCTCGCCTGCTAAAGGCTCTGGTGGTGATGCCGGCTTGTGCTCCACGATGGCCTCCATCCCACCGTTCTGCTGGTCTTGGTCTTGTTGCACCAAAATGGATGCCTTTGCTTGATGCTCTCGCCTGCGCTTGCTCCCTTTGCACCAAATAGGAAAGAAGTACACTGCGCGGGCCAGCGCCCGCCTGGTGCCCTTGGTCGTCATGGCTTGCATCATGGGCACCTCGCGAGGTACCCGCCTTGATCTCTCCGCCTCCTCGCGAGCCAGCCTAATGAGGCCGCGGCTAAGGCAGCCTCCTGTCATCCGCCCCGCGAGGCTTGGCCCCTCGCGAGGGTCTTGAACTCGTGCTGATGAAGATGGTCCATGCTGGGCCGCCCCTTGAGCCACGCCACAGGCCGCAGGCAGGCAAGTCTGGGGACCCCTGTTCCCAGAACGCCGACAGTAGCCCCCGGGCCCAAGGCGCGCCCGGACTTGGCTGAGAAGAGAGGCGAAGGGGCAAGTGCGAAACATCGCGGGCCCTAATAGCATGTGGCCTCGGGCGCCACGTGGCGGTTGATTGGACGTGGGCGGCTCCGCAACTGCGTGGATCGACAAAAGAGTGGCATCTGCTCAGGCTTTACTTCCCTTGCTTCCTCCGGTCATTCCCCAAATCCCCCTTCTTGCGCTCGCCCTTCCTGCCTCTGAAATCTTTAGATCTACCTTGACCGCGCACCCTAGAAAGACATGGTGCCTCGCCAGACTCCAGCCGAATCATGGTACTCGCCCGCTATGGACTCGCCAAACTTGTCGGAGGCGAGCCTTGCCCGGATGCGCCGGATGGTGGCGGCGCAAGGCATCGACGGGGCGAAGGTGTTCAAGGCTGGCTCCGCCCTTCCTGAGGCCCGAGGGAGCACCTTCTATCCGCTCTTCGTAAGCGCCATTGCTGCTGGCCTGGTGCCTCCCTTTTCTGAGTTTTTCTTCTCTGTCCTCCGCCATTACGACCTGCAAGCTCTGCATCTCCACCCAAACTCCGTTCTTCTTCTGGCGATCTTTGACTACTATTGCGAGGCTCACGTCGGAGTGCAGCCCTCAGTGGCCTTGCTACGCCACTACTTCTCCCTCCGGCCCTCTCGTGGTGCCATCTCTGCGTGCACGAGCTTTGTCGCGTATGGCGGCTCCAACGCCATCTCAAAGCCCGGGAAGAGGATTGAAGGCTTCAGGAGCAAGTGCATCCACCCTCGGCTAACCCTGCCCTCGGGGCAGCCCACGAGCTCCGATGATTGGTCTCGCACGGAACTTGTGGACCCCCACGCGAAGCCGGTGTTGGAGAAGATGGACGCAGATCTGAGGCCGGGCAGCATGTCGGCGGCAAAGCTGACTAGTGCGTTGCTCCTGAGGGAGTTCCTGGAGCACCAGGTGGCCCCGCTTTGTAAGTACTAGCTTCCGATGTGGAGGCCCCGCCTGAGCCCCGAAGTCTTGGCCGACGAAGATCTGGCCACGGTCCTCCAATCTTTGGTCGGAGGAGATGTGGCGAGGCTGGAGGGTGCCCCTGTGCCCCTGTTTCTTCGAGATGATTGGGAGAAGGTGGTGGACTCCATGCCCACTGAGGATCCCGAGGGCCCGGCAGCCCAGGCGACGGTGAACTTGTCCTCCGGCGACTCCAGCGAAGAGGAGGAAGAGGAGGAGCGGGAAGGGGAGCCTAACTCCAAGGCTACCGATGGGGAGTCGAGAGCGCCTCTCCCCCGGCACAGGCCCCGCGCTCTCCGCCTCCCGCTGAGCGACAATGAGGATGATGACAAGCGAGGCGACGGGAGCTTGCCCCCGATCTCGAAGAAGGCCAGGTCTGGGCTGGTCCCCCTCGGGTCTGCTCCAGCTCCGAGGCGATCCTCAGACGTGCCTCCTGCTTCCAAGCCTCTCGAGGCTGATCCCAGCAGCCGGCTCTCGGGCTTCAAGTATGGCCGGAGGTTGCTCGAGCTCGCGAGCGGCGACCAGTAAGTGCCTGATTCTTGTTTTTATTCCTTGCTTTGTCATTGAGGCTTGATGTCTGTATCTCTTGGCTAGGCTGGTGCCTGCGGCGAAGAAACTAAAGGGGGCTCCTGAGGCCCCATATGGGGCAGTGCCTCTGCCCACGAAGGAAGGTGGCTGCAAGGCATAGGCCTCTCCTGCCCGGTCGTCCTCGCGAGGCCCGGTGGATCTGGCTGGGGCGAGCTCAGCCCCCATGGCCCAAGCGACTCCTGAAGTATCCTTGCCTGATGCCATCGCCACAGCTGTTGGGGCGCAGCAGGTCCTGCCTCGGGATGTTGTGGTTACGCTGCCGTCCTCTCCTCCTACTCCACCAACTGCTGTCTCTCCGACTCCTTCCACCATCCTGGACCGCGTCGTTGCCGAACTGGACCGGCTGCGGCAAGATCTTCTAGGCGCCGACCCTCGCTTGGCGGCTGGGCGCTTGGAGCTGGCTTCTGGCTGGGTTCGCTCTGATGCTTCGATTTGAGCGGTGTTGGTTCAGGCCATGACGGCCTGCGACAAGGACAAGCAGGCCGTCCTCGGGGTGAAGGCCACTCGAGACGCCGCCTTGGGAGAGGCGGCTGATGCCCAAGGTCGCTGCAAGGAGCTGGAGAGCAAACTTGAGGGCCTGCGGGACCAGCTTGCCGAGGAGGTCCGCATCCACCAAGAGAAGGAGGAAGACTTAAAGGCTCGCGAGGCGGCCATCAAGGACCGGGACGCCAAGCTTAACAAGCACCGTGACCGATTGGGCGCACTGTAGCAGGAGATGGAGGCGTGGAAGGTCGAGCTGGACGGCAAGGCGCGGGTTCTTGCCGAGGACCGAGGCCTTCACGGAGACGGAGGTGAAGGTTCGCGGCTTGCTGAAGTCGCTCCACGACAGCGGCCTGGAAAGCCCACTGGCCGGCGCCAAGGATGGACCCGCCAAGCTTCTCCCCTTCATGGTCCGTGCTCTTGAAGATGTCACCCTTGGCCTTGGCCCTATGGCTGAGGCCGAGGCGCGCGTCCTATCTTCTGCAGCGCTGACGCGGGTCCTTACCCACATCTACCTTCGCGACCCCAACGCCGACCTCGACAGCCTGCTGGAGCCAGTGAACAGCGAGCTTGCCGCTGCCGCTGCTGAGGCCGTGAAGGGTCGTGCGGAGGATCTGCTGTCAAGGTTCCGGGCCTTCAGCACCAAGCCGAAGCAAGGCGCTGCCGGCCCTGCGGCTCCACGAGGCGAACCCTCTCCGCGTAGCTCCGCCGCCAACAAATGACTCCATCGTGGCTCCTGTCCTGCTTTCAGCTCCTGCAACATGCATCATGCCTCGGGGAGGAGTTTAAACTTGTGTTTGATGTTGTGATAACAGTTATGGACTGTAATATTTGCTTTTGAATTCCTTGAAATTTGCGCTCTTCCTACTTGGTTATGTTCTACGCCAGCAGAGCCCGGCCCCGCGCATACCTCAGCCGCCGTTAGCCCCGACTGGAAACCAGGACGGGACCAAGGAGTGAGGGGCTATGTGACAAGTTAGGATCCTAAGTTGCGATGCTCAGGAGTCCCCCTTGGCGCACGAACAACAAGTAGGAAGGTGAGATGTGTGGGTGAATCTACCATTCTACGTCTGCAGAGCCCGGCCCCGCGCATACCTCAACCGCTGTTAGCCTTTCAGAACTAAGGAGTGAGGGGATACGTGACTAGTTAGGCTCCTGAGTCACGATGCTTAGGAGTCCCCCTTGATGCTCAAATGGCCTTCGTACCTTGGCTCCGCTCGGGGAGAGATGCGCGACGAACCAGGCCCGAGGGGCCTGGCTGGGTGGCGTACGCCTGGGCGTGACCCAGGCGCAGCCCCCGTGCCCAGCCCCCTCGTGCGGCACTCCCGAGGGGAGGCGTTGCGATGAGACCAGACACTGAGCTCTGGGCTCCCTGAGGTTGATGCGGCCAAGGGCCACCCTCAGTTGTTTATCACCAGCATGGAGCATAGCGCTTCCGTATGTGTATGGGCATAGCCGCTCCTCGGCAGTGTTGTCAGCCAGTGCGGAGCATGGTGCTTCCACTGGTGCGTGGGAGGGGGCTCCCCTCCGAGAGGAGCCCCCGGGGCGTATGCAGCCCCACCCTGACACGTGGCCGGCACGGTAGGGCATGAGGAGGTGTATCTGGGCACCCGTGAGCCAGCGCGAGACTCACGGGGCCCTACCTCAAGGTGGGTCGCGCCTGGCACTGGGCCTTAACTTGTGATGTGTTCCTGCAAATTTGGCCAGATGCCGATGCTCTACGTCCTCAGGTCCGGCCCTCGAGCTGGTCTTAGCCGTCGCTGGTTTGCCGGGGCGCGATGCCATGGGCAAAGCTAGAGGGTGAGGGCTGGAGAGCCGGTAGGAGCCCTGAGTCGCGATGCTCAGGCACCCCCCCCCCTTTAACGCACAAGCTGGGTTAGATGTCGGTGCTCTACGTCCTCGGGTCCCGGCCCTCGAGCTGGTCTTAGCCATCGCTGGTTTGCCGGGGTGCAATGCCGTGGGCAAAGCCAGAGGGTGAGGGCTGGAGAGCCGGTAAGAGCACTGAGTCGCGATGCTCAGGCACCCTCCCTTTAATGCGCAATCTAGGTTAGATGTCGGTGCTCTACGTCCTCGGGTCCCGGCCCTCGAGCTGGTCTCAGTCGTCGCTGGTTTGCCGGGGCGCGATGCCGTGGGCAAAGCCAGAGGGTGAGCGCTGGAGAGCCAGTAAGATCCCTGAGTCGCGATGCTCAGCCACACCCCTTTAACGCGCAAGCTGGGTTAGATGTCGGCGCTCTACATCCTCGGGTCCCGGCCTTCGAGCTGGTCTCAGCCGTCGCTGGTTTTCCGGGGTGCGATGCCGTGGGCAAAGCCAGAGGGTGAGGGCTGGAGAGCCGGTAAGAGCCCTGAGTCGCGATGCTCAGGCACCCCCCCCCTTTAACGCGCAAGCTGCCGACATCTAGGAAGAAGAGGTGCCACGGACAGGCACCAAATAACAAGCATGATGGGTCGAATGCATGGCCCGAAAATAAACGCAAGATGGATACACCCCGCTGGGTCTGACCCGAGCGACTTGGGGATGATGCAGCCCGAGGGATGCCCCCAACAAAGTAAGCTAAAAACACGAGCTAAAGGGATACACGCCGCAGGGATGGACCCACGCGGCCTGGGAATGATGCAGCCCTGAGGGCACTCCCAGCTGGAAACGAAACTTGAAAGATGTCACCTGATAGTGTTGACGACGAAGGGGTGTTGAAGTAGCAGACGTAGCGGGCTGCGAGAGCCGATCCTCACGAGCCCCCAGGCCCAGGAGCCTCGGGAGGCTCCGGAGGCGCTGGTGGCTCCTCACGGATCATCTCCATCTCCGCCAAGACTGCAGAACGCCTGGCCTCCTGAGCCTCCAGGATGCTCGTCATGAGGCGCTGGCGCACCGCAACCGCGTTCGGCAAGCCGTAGGGCATGCGAACGTAGCTGTGGGGTGGGCCTCCACAGTGCCCCACACGTGAGGGCTAGAAGCGCTCCTGAGAGGCGACTCGGTTGGGCCCTGGGATGTCGATGCAGACGCGCAGCCCACCATCCTCACCTGGATGGGGAGCTGCGGCGGGTAAGCGGCGGCTGCCACTAATGACTCTTGACTCTTGCAACTCCTGTGTGATCTGACTGACGAACTCCTGAGGGTTTGGCCCTCCTTGCCTTACTCCTTCCTGAGGGAAACGTGTTCTGAAACATGCCTTCAAATGGTGCCCAAGCGCCTCCCTCGTTACCTTAGCAAGGTCGGTGGCCCTCCAGGTGGGAGCCCCCGAGCCCTGCTTGAGGAGGGCGTCGGGCGCGCCTCCCTATACGACATAAGGAGGTGTCCACTGAGCAGGCGCAGACCCTGAGGGGTCGGGACTGGCGATGTCTTCTTCTTCTTGGGGGCCGTCTCAAGGAGCCTCCCGCTCCCACGATCTGGGTCTTCAAGCGACGTGGCCTGAAAAGCTCGTTCCAGGGAGCACACCGCGTCTCTTTTCACAAGGCACCGTGATGACTCCATCGCTTCCTGGCATCTTGAGGACGTTGTAGCCGTGATGAGTCACGGCCATGAACTTGGCGAGAGCTGGGTAGCCGAGCATGGCGTTGTACGGCAGGCGAATATGGGCGACGTCGAAGTCGATGAGCTCGGTGCGGTAGTTGTTGCTTGCCCCGAAGGTGACTGGGAGGCGGACTTGCCCAAGTGGAACCGTGGAGCTGTCGGTGACTCTAGAGAAGGGCTTGGTTGGCTGAAGCTGATTGTAAGGCACTTGGAGGTTGTTGAATGTCTCTACGGACAGGACGTTGAGCCCTGCCCCGCCATCGATGAGGGTCCTGATGACTTGCACGTTGCTGATGACTGGGGAGCGAAGCATTGGGAGGACTCCGGCTGTGGCCGTGCACTTGAGCTGGTCCGCTGAGCTGAATGTGATGGCGCACGCCGACCACCCAAGGGGGCGCGTGGCTTCAAGCTTGGGAAGGACTGCATTCACCTCACGGGTGAACTATTTGAAGATGCGTTGAGAGGCTGGGGCTTGAGCTTCGCCCAGGATGCAGGCAATTGCGCGCGGCTCCTGGAAGCCCCCAGCCCCCTCGTCCTGATGATGGTCCTCATTTCTCCTTGGCTGCGGCGGCAGTGGAGGGAGGCCTACGTTTCCTTGCGGGCGATCCTCGCGAAGCCAATCCCTCCAGTCTCCCTCGCGAGGCTGATCCTGCCAGCGATCCTCGCGAGGTCGGTCGTGCCACCCTTGGCGAGGGCCGCGGTCTTCCCAGCGTCCTGCGATCCTTCCTCCTCCTCGGCCATAGCCGCGATCGTTGCGGTCAGGGCATCGGCCGACCCTTCCTTCTCGCACGGCTCGGAGCTCTTGGCATTCGTTGGTGTTGTGGGTGTGGAGGTCCTGGTACACACAGCACAGGCTGCCCTTGAAACACTCGGGCTGGTCTCTCCCCCGCTTGGTGTCTGGTTCTGCCGCGAGCACGGCAGCCCACTTGCGCTTTACGTCCTTGGCCTTGGATTTCTTCTCTTCTGGGTCGGCGGCTGGCAGCTCGAGGAGGGAAAGGCGCCCTTCCTCAGCCCTGGCGCACTTGGTTGCCAAGTTGAACAGCTCCAAGGAAGTGCATAGATCTTCATGCATCGTCAGCTCCTCCTTCATCTTGACGTCGCGCACGCCATCGGAGAAGGCTGAGATGATGGCCTCCTCGGTCACCTTGGGAATCTTGAGACGTGCGTTGTTGAAGCGCTGGATGTACTTCTGCAGGGTCTCCCCTAGTTGCTACTTGATGTGGCGCATGTCGCTCACGGCAGGTGGCCAGTCGCGAGTACCTTGAAAGTTGGCAATGAAAAGGGGGCGCATCTCGTCCCAGGAGGAGATCGTGCCTGGCGCCAGGTTCAGGAGCCAGGTGCAGGCCCCGTCCTTGAGCGCCATGGGAAACCAGTTTGCCATGACCTTCTCGTACCCGTTGGCGGCTTTGATGCCCAGCTCGTAGAGCTGGAGGAACTCCACAGGGTCGGCCGTGCCGTCGTAGCGAGGAGGCAGGTCTGGCTTGAACTTGCAGGGCCACAGGACGCTGCGCAGCCCGGCGGTGTAGGCGTGGCATCCCGCCATGGCCACGGGAGGCCTCTGGTAACGGGGAGCTTGGTCTTGCGGGCCCCCATGCGCTGCAGCTGGGAGCAGTGCGGGGTCTTGGTGCACTGGGATAGGAGCGTGGTCGTCACAGACCGGAGCAGGGAGCACTTGGGCAGCTTCTTGGGGGCGAGGAACCTCTTGGCAGCTCCGCTCTTGCTACGCTGGCGCCGGACGGGGTGGGTTCCGTCCAGGGGCCACGTGCCTTGGGGCCAAGGCGCCTTCTTGAGGAGGAGGCGGATGAGGCGCCCCCGGAGCTTCATTGCCCGCACAGGGCGGGGCGCGGTGCAGCGAGAAGGATGGCGCGGGGGAGCCCCCTGCGGCGCGGACGAGCTCGGCGACGCGGTCGAGCCACTCTTCATAGACGTCGTCGACTGGGCGGTAGCGCAGGAGCTCGTTTGCCGCGATGAGCGCAGCCCGAGCCTCCATGGCCGCGCGGGGCGCGCAGGACGAAGAACCAGCCGGGGCGAGCGAGGGAGTGGCAGTGCGGCCATCTCGCCTCATGGATGGATGTTGGGACGATGCTTGCTGCTCGTTCCCTACCGGGCCGGTGGCGGCATTGACGGCGGGCGACGGGGAACGGCGGGGGTGGCCGCCAACAGGGGCCGTCTAGGCGACGTGGGAAGCGAGAGCGGCTCGGCGCTCGGTGCGGGCCCGACGAGCGTCTGACATGGACGTGATGGTCGGTGAAGAACAGGGCGGCGGAAGGCGAATTCCGGCGCACCCCTTCCTGGCGCGCCAAATGTCGGATTTCGGGTTCCGGCACACCCTCTAGGTTCGAACACCGGGGTGCGCACGGAGATGTCACCCTCTGCCTACCTACACCTCACGGCCTCGCTATGATCTAAGCAATCGAAGGAACAACACAAGAGACCCAGGGTTTATACTGGTTCGGGCCACCATTGTGGTGTAATACCCTACTCCAGTGTGTGGTGTGGTGGATTGCCTCTTAGGCTAATGATGAACATGTCGGAGTAATGGGCCACGGGTAGGCCAACCCGGGTCCCAGGATCTTTCAAGACATCGGGGCAGGCCTCGCCCCTCGGGCCGAGTCTCAGGAGCAGACTCCAAGCTGGCGACCTCCAGAGAGGCCGAGCCCGAGACGGCGACTCCAAGACTAGCCGACTCCAAGCTGGCGACCTCCAGAGAGGCCGAGCACCAGACAGCGACTCCAAGACAAGCCGACTCCAAGCTGGCGACCTCCAGAGAGGCCGAGCCCCAGACGGCGACTCCAAGACCAGCCGACTCCAAGCTGGCGACCTCCAGAGAGGTTGGCTAGGGAGAGTCGGCTCGCGACTCCCTCCTCATCTCGAAGAACGGAGCGGGGTACGGTCACGACGTGGCCATCCCCCCCCCCCCCCCCCCCCCCGCTTACCAAGGACCGGCATGGCTACAGTAAGCCGCATCGCTGGAAGATCTCCGGCAGGACACGGCACTGTTGCCATGCCTGCTCTGACCTCAGCCACAGTATGAGACGCACTGTGCCCACGACGCCGGCCTATACGGCCCGAAGGCGGCGGGGCCGCCTGTCAGCGGGTGGGCCGAAGGCGGCCTGAGCGACCCAAAGACGGCCCTGTGGGAGTCGGCCTCCCCAGAGTCGGCCGGCTCCTCCCCAGGGCCCCACGAGCCATTAACCAGATAGGATGGGGAATGGCGACAGTGACCACCCGATAGACGGCGGCACTATCGCCACGCCCCGATGACCAAGCCTGCATCATCAGGGGTGCCGCTACAGTACCACGCCTGTCCGCGGGGCCCACCGGACGGCGGGCCCCAAAAGCCGGCAGGGGGGACGGTGGCCTGAGAGACGGACGACTGGGACCCGCGCCAGCCGGATTACCATTGTACCCCCGGGGGGTAGGCCTATATAAACCCCCCGGGGCACCCATGCAAAGGGTTCGGACCTTGATAGAGATAGACCACATAGCACAGGGAGAAGGGAGCTAGCCTTGCTCTCTCCTGCCTCTAGAAACAGCTCCAGGAGCACTATTGTAGTCACTTTGCCTTAGTGATCATGCGGAGACCCCGTAGAGCAGCAGTAGGGGTGTTATCTCCTAGGAGAGCCCTGAAGCTGGGTAAGTTCCGCCGGCGTGCATGTCTTCACCTCATCCCGCTTCCAGGCACCGGCGACGTTCTACTCGCTCCCACCATGTAAGCCATCCTTTGGCATATGTCGCACCCAACCCCCGACATTTGGCGCCCACCGTGGGGCAAGGTGCACCGTCGTCCGGAGATCTGCTCTGGACGGGAACCCTGTTCCTCCCTGGCGAGCACAGCCAGCCCGGCACGCCGGATGGCGTCTGTGCCGACGCGCTGCACGGCGCTACGATCGCCTACGCGGCGAGCTGCCTCGCTGACCTTCTTGGCGAGGTTAGCATCTCCGGTGAGCCCGCATCCGACGCGGGCACGGGCGGCCCCGAAAGCCTCCTCGCGGGCCTCCTCGACCATCTCCACGTCACCGGTGAGCCTGTCGTCGACTTGAAGTCCGTAGGCTCCACTGACCCGATGCTGGTCGACTCCGACAGTGTGTCGCTTGACACGCTCCCCTCCAATGTGGTGATCTTCGACGAGCCGCTCCCTTGCGAGGGGAGCGGCGGAAGCATCGTCACGGAGGTCCTCGTCCTCGAGCACGGCGAGCGCTCCGGCGAAGGAGCGCGCGACCCGCTTGACGCGGCCCTGCGAGACCTTGCAGCGCCGATTCCGGAAGACACCGGCGCTGAGAAGCTGGAGGCGATCCGCCTTTGGCTCGTCGAAGGCGCGAAGAAGCTGGCAAGCATGAGGCGCTTGTTAGAAGCCTACCAGCGCGAGATGGATCGCTCCGTAGGCGGCTCGCCGGCTCCAACCGGGCCTAGCCGCCTAGGCGCGGTCCGACAGCGCGGCGTGGCAATCGCCAACCTCCTCGGGGCTGATCGCCCTGTATATGCCACGCCCGCAGAAAATATCCGTGCCGCCCAGGCGGCGGCAGAAGAGCTCGACAACTTCGAAGGCGAAGAGCGCCGCATGATGACGGAGCGAGTCCAGCAACTCCTCGACGCGTTCTGCGTACGGCGGCCGCACCAATGCGCCACAGCAACTCCACGACGACCCGCCTCCCCGTCGAGATCAAGGCGCGACGTCCAGGATGCCGACTGGCGAAGTCCGCGGAAGAAAAGACAAAGAGCTGGCTGTCAGTCACAGTCGGACTCACATCACCATCGAGCGCGACCAAGACGGCCGCCCCAGAGCGGTGGAACGGCGGGACGACTACCTGCCTCCCCCTCCTCGCAGGGAAAGGCGAATCTCCCTGCCGCCCGTTGAGCATCCGACTCTCGGTGACCGCCTTGGCCGCCGAGAGGGAGTCGGAGAGAATGACGCCCACCACCGGATCGACCGACTCCACCGATCCCTAGCGCTAGAAGAAGATGATGAGCTGGGCCCGCCTTGCTTTGGGCCCCGCATCCGAGACGAGCCTTTCCCCAAAGGGTTTACGCTCCCCTGAGACACACCCAAGTACACCGGCTCTGTGAAGCCCGAAGACTTGCTAATCAACTACTCCATGGCCGTCAACATAGCAAACGGCAACAAGCGAGTCACCGTAAAGTACGTTCCGCTCATGCTCCAGGGCATCACCCAGACATGGCTGAACAGTTTGAAGCCTCGCAGCATCAACAGTTGGGTCGACTTCACCGAGGCTTTCGTCCGCAACATCACCAGCACGTACAAGCGACCCCCCAAGCCGCGCCAGCTCTCCTTGTGTGTGCAAGGCCTTGACGAGTCTACTCGCGACTACCTCACGCACTAGGGCGAACTCCAGAACTCCTGTAAGGGCGTGCACGAGGTGCAGGCGATCGAGTACTTTACTACCGGGTGCAGAGAAGGCACCCTCCTCAAGCACAAGCTCCTTTGCGATGAGCCAGAGACCCTTGACGAGTTGCTGGTCATTGCAGACAAATATGCCACGGCCGACTCCTCTATGAAGACAGAGATTCAAGTTAGTGAGACTGGCAAAGTGGCCCCTCAGGCTCCCAGAACTCCGGCTAGAGACACCAGCCGGAGGCAACAGCAGAATGATCACAAGCGCAAGGCCCTGCAGCCGACTTCCAGCAGTCGGCAAGTCGCAACGGTTGAAAACCAACCGCCTGAGGGGCAGCCTTCGGCAAAGCGGCAGAAGGGCGGCAAGTCCAACTGGCTGCCGGCTTTCTCTTACGAGCAGACTCTCGACGGTCCCTGCAAGTTCCACAGCAGCGCGAAGCCGTCCAACCACACCACTCGGAAGTGCCACTGGCTCACCCGAATCGCCAAGGGAGATGGCCTCCTCCCTCCTCCGCCTGCTGGGCCGCCGCCTCGTCCGCGGCCTCAGCAGCCGGCAGTTAGGCCAGTCGGCGCCGTACAAGACGAGTTCCCAGATGAGCACGGAGCCTATGTGGTGTTCACCAGTGTAGCAGATTACCGGCGCAGCAGGCGCCAACAGTAGCAAGAAGTAAATGCGGTCGCATCAAGTACTCCGGAGTTCATGCATTGGTCCGAAAGGCCTATCAGTTGGAGCGGAGCTGATCACCCAGAGGTGATGCCGAGTCCGGGCTCTTATGCCTTGGTCTTAGGCGCCACACTCGCCACAGATAGGCGGGCCGCTCGCTTCTCGCGAGTACTGATAGACGGGGGCAGCAGCATCAACATCATGTACAAGGATACAATGGAGAAGTTGGGAATCAAGCAGAGACAGCTTCAAAGCAGCCGAACTGTGTTCCAAGGAATCGTCCCTAGCCTTTCCTGCTCACCAATCGGCAAGATCATGATAGATGTCCTCTTCGGAGACAAGGATCATTTCCGCCGAGAGCCAGTTTGGTTTGAGGTGGTGGACCTTGAAAGCCCATATCATGCATTGCTTGGCCGACCCGCCTTGGCCAAGTTCATGGTGGTCCCCCACTACACCTACCTCAAGATGAAGATGTCGAGTTCCAAGGGGATCCTCACTGTGTCCGGCGACTACAGGAAGTCATCTGCCTGCGCGGACGAGAGTAGTTGGCTGGCCGAGTCCCTAGTGATCGCAGCTGAGAGGCGGCTCCTTGATCGGGTTGTGGCGATGGCCGGCAAGCAGCCAGAAATGTCGCCCGACCCCAAGGAATCAGAAGTTGAGGGCTCGTTCAAGCCGGCTAAAGAGACAAAGAAGATACCTTTGGACCCGGAGCACCCGGAAAGGCACGCTGTCATAGGTGCGAACCTAGACAGCAAATAGGAAGGCGAGCTCATCGATTTCCTCCATGAGAATCGAGACATCTTCGCATGGTCCCCCAAAGACATGCCAGGTGTACCGACGGAATTCGCCGAGCACAAGTTACACGTCCGATCTGATGTGAAGCCCGTCAGGCAGCCCTTGCGCCGCCCGTCAGAAGAGAAAATAAGAGTTGTTGGAGAAGAAATAGCCCGGCTCCTGGCAGCTGGCTTCATCATGGAAGTGTTTTTTCCAGAGTGGCTGGCAAACCCAATGCTGGTGTTGAAGAAAAATAAGCAATGGCGAATGTGTATCGATTACACGAGCCTCAACAAAGCTTGCCCCAAGGACCCATTCGCTTTGCCAAGAATCGATCAGGTGATAGACTCCACAGCCGGATGCGAGCTGTTGAGTTTCCTAGACGCATATTCAGGATATCACCAGATCAAGCTGAACCCGGCCGACAGACTGAAGACCGCCTTCATCATGCCGTTCGGAGCCTTCTGCTACCTGACCATGACGTTCGGCTTGAGAAATGCCGGCCACACCTTTCAGCGTTGCATGCAGAAGTGCCTCCTGAAGCAACTCGGCAGAAATGCCCACGTCTATGTGGATGATGTAGTGGTGAAGACGGAGAAGCGCGGAACCCTACTGGAGGACCTCAAGGAGACCTTTGAGAATCTGCGCCGATTCCGGATCAAGCTCAACCCAGAGAAGTACGTTTTTGGAGTACCAGCCGGCCAGCTCCTTGGTTTCCTGGTCTCCGAACGCGACATAGAGTGCAATCCTGTGAAGATCAAGGCCATTGAGAGGATGGAAGCGCCCAGACAACTATTAGATGTGCAGAAGTTCACCGGCTGTTTGGCGTCCATCAGCCGATTCATCAGTCGGCTGGGCGAGAAGGCTCTCCCCTTGCATCAGCTCATGAAGAAGACGACCTTCTTTGAGTGGACTCCCAAGGCGGACGAGGCTTTCCTCCAGTTAAAGAAGATGTTGACTACTCCTCCGGTGCTGGCGCTCCGACTCCCAAAGAGCCCATGCTCCTATACATCGCCGCCACCAGCCGAGTAGTCAGCACAGTCATTGTAGTCGAGCGCAAGGAGGAAGGCAAGGCGCTACCTGTCCAGAGACCGGTATATTACTTGAGCGAGGTACTGTCAACCTCCAAGCAGAACTACCCCTATTATCAGAAGATGTGCTACGGCATGCATTTTGCCGCCAAGAAGCTGAAGCCTTACTTTCAAGAGCATCCAGTCACTGTGGTTTGCACCGCTCCACTAGCCGAGATCATCGGAAGCCGCGACGCTTCAGGCCGAGTGGCCAAGTGGGCCATAGATCTGGCTCCCTACACCATCTACTACGAGCCCCGCACCGCCATCAAGTCGCAAGCGCTGGCCGACTTTCTCGTCGACTGGGCCGAGACCCAGTATCTGCCGCCAGCGCCCGACTCTACCCATTGGCGGATGCACTTCGACGGCTCCAAGATGCGTACCAGCCTGGGAGCTGGCATCGTCCTCACTTCCCCCAAGGGCGACAAGCTCAGATACGCGCTCCAGATCCACTTCGCCGCCTCCAACAATGTGGCCGACTACGAGGCGCTCATTCACGGGCTCCAGCTTGCCAAAGAGCTCGGCATACGCCGGATCCTGTGTTATGGCGACTCTGACTTGGTGGTCCAGCAATCATCCAGCGATTGGGACGCCAAGGACGCAAATATGGTGAGCTACCGTTTCCTCGTCCAGCAACTCAGCGGATACTTCGAGGGGTGCGAGTTCCTCCACGTACCAAGGAACGACAACGACCAAGCAGACGCCTTGGCACGAATCGACTCCATCCGCCAAGCAATACCATCTGGTGTCGCTCTTCGGCGCCTCCTCAAGCCTTCTATCAAGCCGTCACCAGAATCAGATTCAATCTTTGTGCCGGCTCCGCCTGAAGAAAATGGATCCGACTCCAAGAGATGCACAGTCGAAGCTGGCCCGGGGACTTCAGAGCTCGGCCCGGGGACTGCTCCAGTCGGCCCCGGGACTTTGTCAGAACAGCAAGCGGCTGCGGACTCGAACCCGCTGCCTCCCAGCCCGGTCGCCCTTATCCAAGTCGCACTAGTGGTAGTTGATGAAATAGCAGCACCTTCATGGGCCCAGCCCATCCTCAGGTTCTTAGTAAACAGAGAGTTGCCAACTGATGAAATCTTGGCTTGGCAAGTGCAGTGCCGAGCAGTAGCCTACACCATAGTCAACAGAGAGCTGGTTAGGCGCAGCGTTACCGGCGTCTTCCAACGCTGCGTCGAAGCAGAACAAGGCCAGGCAATCCTCAGAGACATCCATGAAGGCGAGTGCGGTCACCACGCGGCCTCCAGGGCGCTCGTCGCTAAAGCCTTCCGGCACGGTTTCTTCTGGCCGACCGCCCTGGAAGAGGCCAAAGAATTAGTTCAAAGTGCAAGGGGTGCCAAATTTTCCGTGCTAAGCCACTCCAGCCGGCTTCCGCACTCAAGACTATCCCCATTGCCTGGCCCTTCGCAGTCTGGGGCCTGGACATGGTGGGACCATTCAAGACGGCACGAGGTGGCTTGACCCACCTACTTGTCGCAGTGGACAAGTTCACCAAGTGGGTGGAGGCGAAGCCCATCAAGAAGTTGAATGGGCCGACTGTGGTAACCTTCATCGCTGACATCACAACTCGGTACGGCATCCCGCACAGCATCATCACCGACAATGGCACAAATTTCGCCAAAGGCGCCCTGGCCCGTTTCTACGCGACGCAGGGCATCCGAGTGGACTTAGCGTCCGTTGCCCATCCGCAATCAAACGGCCAGGTGGAGCGAGCAAACGGCCTCATCCTATCCGGCATCAAGCCTTGACTCGTCGTACCGCTGGAAAAATCTGCTGGCTGTTGGCTTGAGGAGCTGCCAGCCGTCCTCTGGAGTCTGCGCACGACTCCAAACAAATCAACCGGCTTCACTCCCTTCTTCCTCGTCTATGGTGCTGAAGCCGTCATCCCAATGGACATAGAGTTCGACTCCCATCGAGTCACCATGTACACTGAGGAAGAAGCAGAAGAAGCACGTCAAGATGGCGTCGATCTGCTAGAAGAGGGCCGGCTATTGGCTCTCAGCCGGTCCAGCATCTACCAGCAGAGTCTGCGTCAATACTACAACAGGAAGGTCAGGCCAAGATCTTCCCAAGAGGGCGACCTTGTGCTCCGGCTAATCCAGCGGACAGCCGGCCAGCACAAGCTGTCGGCACCTTGGGAAGGCCCCTTCATCATCAGCAAGGTGCTAGGGAACGACGCCTACTATCTGATCGACGCTCAGAAGACCTGAGCGCGCAAGAGGGAGGACTCCGGCAAAGAAACAGAGCGCCCGTGGAATGCAAATCTCCTTCGGAGATTTTACAGTTGATGCAGTATGTATGGCACTACCCCTTTGTATTAAAGCACTAAGACTTTGGGCCCCCCGAGATGAGCTCGGGGACTGCCCTTTTTTGTTATCTGTATGATAAGAATTATGCCTGCGAGTACATTAGTTTCATCACAAGCCGCTTGGCACCGGGCCAGACTAGTCGGCCCGGGGAGTCGCCGCCTTGCGCTATGTGGAGCTCCTGCAGTCAGACAAGTAGTGCGCGGCTCCCAATCCGCTTCCTGCCAAAGCCGCAGCTCCCAGAGCGACTATGAGGCGGGCAGAAGTGAGAAAGAGCGGACGCCCACACGAAAAATGGCTAAGGACCTAAAGCACGAACATAGCATAAGACGGCCTCCAGCATCTCTGAAATGGAAAGCCGACTCATGAATAGTCGGCTCGCCGTCCTAGCCTTTATCAAAGACGGCCGACCTTCGGGTAGTCGGCCTGTCGCTTTCTATCCGACTTGCTAAAGAAACTCCAAACGGCCAAGTACTTGCCTTCCCGAAGTAGCCAAGCACTTGACCCAGCAATAGTCTGCAGAAGCGGCTGTCCGACTGGCAAGGCAGCGACTAAAGGGAGGCGGCAAAGGAAAAGCCTAAAGAGCAGTAAGCAGGGAATAACGGAAAGCGGATAAAATATTTACATAGGCCCTTGGCGGAATCTACGAATAGAAGTTCAAGATACACCCCGCGGGTGGAACTGTTTGAATTTAACAAAGTCTTCGAAAGATTACTAAGACAGATAAAACAGAGGCGGAAAAAGCAGCCTAGGAGGCGGCTTCTGGGATCGGAGGATCGGAGGAGACGGCGGTGTTGGGAGCCGAGGCAGTCGGCTGGGCGGTCTCAGCTTGATCGCCTCCAGCGGTAGTCGCCTTCCCTCGACGCGACTCGTTGCTGGAGGCGCGGTCAGGCTGAGGTTGGCTGCCTGCTCCGTCTTCTGGCATCTCCGCCTCGCCTCTGTCCTCCGCCTTGTCCTCCTCCTTGGTGCTAGAGTCGATTACCTCTGCCGAGTCCTCGCCATGCTCCGGGTTCATCCCGAACCACTCTGGCGGCGCTTCCTCGCCGCCTTCAGCCCGTTCCGGCACGAAGACATTGGTGTCCGTGTACTCGGCGATGGCCGCCGCACGCTCATTAAGGGCGCCCTCCATGGCCTCCAGCTCGGCCTGGGCTTCTAACCGGAACGCGGCCAAACGGTCCAGGTCCAGCCCTGGATACCATGCCTTGACGAACTCCAAGGCCCGGTGCGCTCCAGCCCGGGCCGAGGAGCCCTTCCAAGCTTCAAGACGGCCGGCGGCGACTGCCAGCCAGTCGGCGGTCTGGCTGGCACTGCGCAAAGCCGGCATATCCGGCCACAGAGCGGCAACCGCCTGGGCGCCGGCACGCTGAAGCCGGCGCAGCAGCCGGTGAGCCAGACGAAGACGGGCTTCAATGCTCAAGAGCTGTTCGTCGATGGTCTGGGGGGCATTGGCAGCGATCTCCTCACCGTTTGCCCTTCGCGCCTCATGAGCGGCCTCGATGGCCAGAGGGACTGCCTGCGAGTGACCAGGGAAGAAGTCTGCCTAGACAAAAAAGAAGCAAGTCGAAAAATCAGTAGTCGGCCTGACACATAGTCGGAAGCCCGAAGAAACAAAGAAACTTACCATCAACGATATCTTCGATCTCGTGGTAACCGGAGGTCAGCATCGCCTCCCTGTTGGTCCAGGCGGAGTGCTCCATCTCGAACTCGGCCAGGAGGGCGGCCTCTTTCTTCTCCGCCCCGTCCCGGGCCACCTTCAGCAGCTCCTTCTGCTCGACCAGCTGCGCGGCCAGCAGGTCGCGCTCCGCGGCAAGCTTGCCGCACTCCTCCTCCTTGACACGCCGGGCGGTATTAGCCTCGCCCAGCTGCTCCAGAAGAGCGGCGTTGGCGCCTGAAAAATGAAAGAAAAGACAAATGAGTCGTCAACAAAGTAGATCATCGGGAAGATCCGGCCTGACTGCTCAGCAGTCGGCCCGAATCTCGGGGACTACAGCCCGCGGGTGCACCAGCGCGCCCCCGCGAAGAAAGGTAAAAGAGCTTACTCCGGCTTTCCATCAAGTCGGCGGTCCGCTTGTTTAACTCCTCGACGTTGCGGTTGAAGGCAGCGGCGCGGAGGTTATGGTACTCCTATAATAAGTCAAGAGAAACAAAGTTAGTATTTGGAACTTGCCAGAAGGAGTTCCGAACCGCCTGTTCAGCAGCCGGCCCGGAACTCGGGGACTACACCCAGTGGGTGCGCTGACGCGCCCCCACAGAGGAAAACAAGAATCAAAGAGAAGAAGGAAACATACCCGGACAGATGTCCGCGCGGCTAGGTGCACCCTGGTGCAGGCCTAAAGGGTGTCGCCTTCGGCGCGCAGCTTCGCCTGGACATCCAGGAGCGCTTGGTTCAGCGGCCCGGTGCCGCCTCCGCGCAACCACCCGGTGGGCACGGCGCTCGAGGCCTCAGCGTCTAGGGCGGCCGAGCTGGCTGCGCCGGTCTCCCGAGGTCGCGGCGCCGAGGTCGCCCTCTCGAGACGGCGGCGCGCCGGCGAGACGACTTGAAGAAACAGCCACGCCTCGGCCTCGTCCGTGATCGGCGGGTCCGACTGGCCCACCGGCTGCTTGCCGTGCGGCCTCTCAGACGGCGGCGGAGGCGGCGGTGGTGGCACGAGGGTGTCCGAAGCCTCGCCACCCTCCTTCTCCGCGGGGGGATGCTCGGTGCCGGCCTCTCCGCTCTGCCCCGTGAACTCTGGAGGCGGCGGCGCAGACGACAATGGGGGGACGAGCATCGCCGATCGGCGACGCACGGCCTCCTCAACGTGCCGTCTTGCCGCAAGGGCGGCTTCAGCGTCCTCCAGCTTCTTCTGGGCGTTGGCGGCCGCCTTCTCGGCCTGCGCCTTCTCCAGATGCTCGGCCTCATCCTCCTCGCGCTTCTCCCGCGCGTTTCGCTCCGTCGCCGCCCGGAGGTCGGCGGCGGGGTCGACCCGCCGTGTATTGGCGGACGTCTCCGCCGACCCCATGACAGAGGGGACGGCGACTCTCTCAAGGGAAAGAGGGGCCCTAAAGAAGAACGGAGGGAAAATCAAAGAAGACTCGGACAAGAGTCCACGAAGGAAAACAAAAGAGCATAAAAGACTTACGCGGAGACTAGCGGCGGCTTCCTCACTTCCCTACGGAAGCGGTTGGCCTTCGCGGCTGCCTCCTTTCGTTTGGTTGTGGCGGCCGCCCCCTTGAGCTTCTTCAATTTACCGCCGGGCGCACTCGGCCCGGCGTGGCGCCTCTTCGCGCTGCCTTGGTGGCGCGGGGCGACCTCCCCTTCAGCGTCGTCGTCAGGCCAGTCGGCGAAGGTAGCCGAGGGCCTGTAGCCACCTTCGGTTCCTTCTCCCCCGCCTTCGGCGTCGGCTTCCATCGCCGCCGCCCCCAAGTCGGGGTCGTCGACATCGCTGTCCGCCCAATCAGGGACGTATTCGCGGGGCTGCCTCGAGGCGCCGGCTGCAGGCTGCATAAGAGGATTCTAGCTCAGAAGAAATCAACAAGAGTCAGAAGCCAGAGTCGGCCGCAAAGAAGACGAAACAATAAGGAGACGCGACTTACCACTGGTGGGGGGTTGCCGCGCGAGTACGGCTCGTTGCCGAACTGCCAGCCCTCCTCGAACTCACAGTGCGCGATGTGGTTCACCAAGTTCGCCACCTCCTTGCGGGGCATCTCCTTGGTGCTCATCCGACTTGGGTCTCGGAGGCCGCTCATCTGACAGATCAGGTGAGGCCGGCCTTGAAGCGGGAGAACGCGGCGCGCCACGAAGGCGGCCAGCAAGTCGGCCCCGACGAGGCCCTCCGATTGCGTCAAGACTCGGAGCCGCGCGACGGCGGCGGCTCTGGCGGGAGTCAGCGTCTTGACTCGGTGCGACCAGCTGGGGTGCCTCCCAGTCAGGGGGGCGGCGTTGTAAGGCGGCAGGTTGACCCAGTCGCAGTCGGAGGAGAGGTTCTTCACGTAGAAATATGAGCGCTGCCACATCTTCACCGACTTGATCAGCGCGACAGGAGGAAAAGGGTTGTCAACCGTCGAGCGCCGCACCGCGATGTAGGCGCCGCACTGAGCCGGAACGCCGGCGACTTGTGTGCCGAGCTTCGAAGAGAAAAACTCTCCCCACAGCTCGAGGGTGGGGAGAACGCCGAGGAAGCCTTCGCACAGAGTGGCGAAGGCAGAAACTAGCAACACGGTATTGGGAGTGAGGTGGTGCGGCTGAAGACTGTGGAACTCCAGGAACGAGCGGAAGAAGCCGCTCGCTGGCAGCCCCAGGCCGCGCATGAGGTGCGAGCGGAAGATGACCCGCTCGCCCTCCTCCGGCGCCGGCCGGATCTCCCCCTCCGGGGCGGCGCGGGCGCGCACGAGGTCCGCGCTTGGGAGGCGGCGTGTCTGGCGGAGGAACTCGATGTGTTCCGCCTCCACATCCGAGCCGTCCCACACGCCGGAGCGCGTGGCGGGGGCCGCGGCGGAGGAAGAGCTCATCGCCGCGGTGTGAGGTGTTCTTGCTCACACGCGAAGGAAGAAGAAAAGGCAGGAGAATGGGGGAGAGGGGTGCGTGCGAGGAGCCGCCCCGCTTCCCCCCGCCTATTTATAGCCCTATGGGCTGAGGAAGCGAGGGGGCGGACGTGGGATTAACTGCGCGCGATGCCCCACGCCGCCCCACGATCTACCCCACGAAGTTACTGCGCGCAGTAACAACATGGGGAAACCAACCGTCCGCGGCCGCAACGGATCCGTTCGTATGCCGAGGCGCGGTGGTGGCGGGCCCCGCCTGAAGGCCCGTCCCGTCGCGCGTGTGGGTGGGCAGACTGTCCTCTCCACGTGGCGCCACGCGATCGGGCTGCTTCGATGGAAACCCGGTTTCCCGCCGTGGCTTTTTTAGCCACGGCCCCTCGCCAGAAGACCCGGCTATGACAGTCGGCCGAGGAAGAGATGACAGCCGAGTTTCAGAGTCAGCGCGGGGAGCTTGAAACTGATGAAGCCCCACAAGGTGGTGTCCGCGGGGCTTCACCAGCTTCGGGGACTACTATCCGAGTAATGGGCCACGGGTAGGCCAACCCGGGTCCCAGGATCTTTCAAGACATCGGGGCAGGCCTCGCCCCTCGGGCCGAGTCTCAGGAGCCGACTCCAAGCTGGCGACCTCCAGAGAGGCCGAGCCCCAGACGGCGACTCCAAGACCAGCCGACTCCAAGCTGGCGACCTCCAGAGAGGCCGAGCCCCATACGGCGACTCCAAGACAAGCTGACTCCAAGCTGGCAACCTCCAGAGAGGCCGAGCCCCAGACGGCGACTCCAAGACAAGCCGACTCCAAGCTGGCGACCTCTATAGCGGCCGAGCCCCAGACGGCCACTCCAAGACCAGCCGACTCCAAGCTGGCGACCTCCAGAGAGGCCGAGCCCCAGACGGCGACTCCGAGACAAGCCGACTCCAAGCTGGCGACCTCCAGAGAGGCCGGCTAGGGAGAGTCGGCCCGCGACTCCCTCCTCATCTCGAAGCATGGAGATGGGTACGGTCACGACGTGGCCATTCCCCCCCCCCCCCCCCCCCCGCTTACCAAGGACCGGCATGACTACAGTAAGCCGCATCGCTGGAAGATCTCCGGCAGGACGCGGCACTGTTGCCATGCCTGCCCTGACCTCAGCCACAGTACGAGACGCACTATGCCCACAACGCCGATTTGTACGGCCCGAAGGCGGCGGGGCCGCCTGTCAGCGGGTGGGCCGAAGCTGTCCTGAGCGACCCAAAGATGGCCCTGTGGGAGTCGGCCTCCCCAGAGTCAGCCGGCTCCTCCCCAGGGCCCCACGAGCCATTAACCAGATAGGATGGGGAATGGCGATGGTGACCACCCGATAGATGGCGGCACTGTCGCCACGCCCCGATGACCAAGCCTGTGTCATGAGGGGTGCCGCTACAGTACCACGCCTGTCCGTGGGGCCCGCCGGACGGTGGGCCCTAAATGCCGGCAGGGGGGACGGTGGCCTGAGAGACGGACGGCTGGGACCCGCGCCAGCCGGATTACCATTGTACCCCCGGGGGGTAGGCCTATATAAACCCCCCGGGGCACCCATGCAAAGGGTTCGGACCTTGATAGAGATAGACCAGATAGCACAGGGAGAAGGGAGCTAGCCTTGCTCTCTCCTGCCTCCAGATACAGCTCCAGGAGCACTGTTGTAGTCACATTGCCTTAGTGATCATGCGGAGACCCCGCAGAGCAGCAGTAGGGGTGTTATCTCCTAGGAGAGCCCTGAAGCTGGGTAAGTTCCGCCGGCGTGCATGTCTTCGCCTCATCCCGCTTCCAGGCACCGGCGACGTTCTACTCGCTCCCACCATGATAAGCCATCCTTTGGCATATGTCGCACCCAACTCCCGATAGAACAAATATAGGGAAGAACAGCCTCGCGAGGGTCTGTTCTTGTCTGGTGCGATGAACTGCTAGGGGGAGTTCAGTCGCTCTCTCTACTGGTTTCCTGGTGAGGATTCCCCTCTTGCTATCTTGTGGTGGCTAGTCCTATTTATAGGCAAAGGCCCTAGGCCTCTTCCCAAATATTGAGCGGGAAGGGCGCCAACAATTGGCCATTTTGAAGGGGAACATCTAGTACACTTATCCTGACTAAAGTTGGTCCTCGCCTGCTAAAGGCTTTGGTGGTGACGCCGGCTTGGGCTCCACGATGACCTCCATCCTGCCATTCTGCTGGTCTTGGTCTTGTTGCACCGAAATGGATGCCTTTGCTTGATGCTCTCGCCTGCGCTTGCTCCCTTTACACCAAAGAGGAAAGAAGGACACTGCGCAGGCCGGCGCCCGCCTGGCACCCTTGGTCGTCATGGCTTGCGTCATGGGCACCTCGCAAGGTACCCCACCTTGATCTCTCTGCCTCCTCACGAGCCAGCCTGACGAGGCCGCGCCTGAGGAAGCCTCCTATCATCCGCCCCGCGAGGCTTGGCCCCTCGCCATGCTGGGCCATCCCTTGAGCCACGCCGCAGGCCGCAGGCAGGCAAGTCTGGGGACCCCTGTTCCCAGAACGCCGACAACGGCATTGTTTAGAAGCATGTTGAGCTCGCCGCCAATGCCGCTGCTCCTCACATGTCGGTTGGTGACCCAGCGCACTAGGGCGTGAGGATGTCGTTGATGGATCCGTATGTATTTTTATCTTTCCGTCAAATCCATGTAGTAGTATATGGTACTACTAGTAATTATCTTACCTTTCGCATCAACTTCATAATTTTCGTACGTACTCCATGCCTGAACGGTGCCAGAACCAAACTTCTCATTACTCTAGGCAAAATCGTTATTTTTTATCTATCGGTCGCGCCATGGAGCCGAACC
This sequence comes from Triticum timopheevii, assembly GCA_963921465.1. Taxonomy (NCBI): domain Eukaryota; kingdom Viridiplantae; phylum Streptophyta; class Magnoliopsida; order Poales; family Poaceae; genus Triticum; species Triticum timopheevii. The sequence continues at coordinate 381,304,938 of OY997262.1, read as the reverse complement.
AAATTTTACCAGTTATGAGTTCAAAAGGAAAAGCCTGCCGTGTTCACGTCGCACCCCCACACGGTTGGTCTGGCACTCCGCTCATGGGGTAATGCGTGTGGTGTTGCATTTTCACTTACAAGTGGGACCGCAGTTGAGCAAACCAACTATCGGCAAACCCCCACCCCGCCCACCACGCGATGGCTGAGAAAACAGGAGGGAGAAGAGATGGCTATAGCATGGACTCCAAGAAAATTGGTGTCGGATGGGACTCATGTGGGTGCCGCGTGTCGTACTGCTAGACGTGAATGCTAGTTATGGCCCATGCCACCCCACTATATCGAGCCTATATCAAGGTACATAGAACAAATTTCCTAGAGTCCATGCTCTACCCTCCATTATCTCTCTTCTCAGCCAGTCAGCGGACGCGCGGAGCCCATCGTCTATTTGCTCACATGCGGTCCCACATGTCAGTGAAAACGCAAGAGGACCCACTGAACCTGCACATATTTCACCTCGACGTGGTGGTGATGAAAAACAGATCCAATAAAGATCTTCGGTGGCCGCTTTTGGAGTTACTCAAGAGTAGTAAGATTCTATTTACAGTTTAACCCAAGATGCACATCACGTGGCTTCAACTACCACTCTATTTTCTTGCATGACACGACCTGGATGCTGGATGTCCCACGTGTCGGCAAAAGAAGGAAGAACCCGACAAAATCTTCGGTTGTGCTCTCGGATTAGACTAGTTGTGCTAACTTAAAAAATTTATTGTGTACTAGAATGGATGCAAGTTTTGGTATTGGGAAGAAGAGTACATCGATATATTGATAGAGCCCAATTTAGTAGATGTTCTAGCGCTTTTAGCTAGCATAGAGGCTAGAGATGAGACTAGTGCACTTGTTGATACTCCTACTAGAATAGAGGCTAGACATGAGACTAGATGCGAGGAAGCAACGTCTACTTCTTAAAACTCGAAGAAGAAAGAAGCTCGCAAGATTGAGCCTCAGCAGATCAACAATGAATGCATCGAGAAGGCACTAATCCAACTTACAGGAGCAGTTATGGAAGTTGGATATCTTCTAGTAAAATGTATTCTTGTGGTTCTTGTTTTCTTTGGTCTTGCTTTTCTAGTCAAAATTATCGTTGGAGTTCATGCAAAACGGAGGTCCGTTTGGGGTCGTGCGTTGGAGTTGGCCTTACAAGTGGGACCGCAGTTGAGGAAACCGACTATCGGCAAACCCCCACCTCGCCCACCGCGCGATGGCTGAAGTTAGAGAAACGATGAGGTTGAAGAGATTGCTCTAGCATGGACTCCAAGAAATATGGTGTCAGATGGATGTTGTGGTGGTGGCGTGTGTCGTACTCCTGGACGTGAATGCTTGTTCTGGCCCATGCCACCCTACTACTCCTACTACTTATATAGTACTCCTACTAGTAGTATTGAGGATTCGAGGTGCTGGTTACGTACAGCGAACACATTAACATATGGCTACAGTAAAAACACCCGCCCGACGCATGAAGCATGTGAAGCTAGTACAAATAGTGTACTACTATTGTTGATTGGCCTCATCCGATAACCTATTGCAATGCACATACAATTATGTATTCGGAAAATATTTTTTTGCCTCGTCGCACCACTCACTCAGAGAAGCGACTCGAAAGCCATTCATAAATTTAGTAAGTTTATCACAGGCATATCATTTTATTACATACAACAGGTCATCAACCCACATCGACAACGAGGATACATTATAAATACTAAAGTTTTCATCACACAACAAATAACAAGCAATGAAATGAACTTCAACTCAACCATTCCTCGGCGTTGGAAACGATTGCTTTGAACCACAAGTGATTCTTTGGGACGGGCCATCCATTGTCGATCTCGAGACCAATGTAGGACTAATCATCCAGGCTGAAGCGGCCTACTATATCAGTACCAGGGTAGGGAACCACCCAAATATCCGAGGTATAGACACATTTGCTTCTCATAAATGGTACTAGTAATGTTGTGTCAACAGCAGTTGGATCGCCTTTCACCATCATTGGATAGTTTTGTCCAAGGAAGAGCGAGTTTTCTCCAAGACTATCAATTCTGTACCAGGGAGAAGGTGTTGGCGCTAGCACAGTAGTATCCATCCCGAATACCATGCAATGGGTGTTGCAATAGGCCCGGAGAGTGCAACCATGGGAGACTACACCTGCTTTCTTAGTAGTAACATCATCACTGGGTTGTATAGACATAAGAAGAGGTGATCCATCGGAATTAGTTACCAGGCGCCATAGAGTATATGGGCGCTGCTCGTCCTCATGCTCGTGATCATCACCATCGTCATCTCCCCCTTGGTTATAAAAATTTTAAAGTATAGGTGGTAGAATGTTCATAGGACCTTGGAAACACAAGAAGACAGTTAATTAGTAAAGGGAAACTTGCTAACCCGCATGCATGTGGATGAAACAATTATAATCACGGTGGAAGACAAACATACCGAAACTACAAGGATCCCATGCAAAAACAGTGCCATGAGTGGTGGAAGCAAACACAAGCCCCTCGTATTGAATTGCATCACAGTACTCATCCGTGTACAGAAACTGATTTTTGAGCAATATCCATCCAATCGAACCATGAAGGACGGCAACAAGCTTGTCAACGATAGCAACAACTTCATAGTTCTTGTAATTCCAAGAGAGGTTGGGAACTCGAAAAATTGCTATCTTCCGTAGAAGACAGTCACCATGATTGTATTTGAACGTGCGTACAATATCGGTGTGCTCAACCTCTGGGTAGTCTGCTGAGATTTTTGGAAGTGGAACCTGGTCACGAGTGTACACATTCACAAGTTCCCACTCGCAGTTGGACCCAATGTAAACAACCCAATCTCCATTTGCGCCTACCCAAGCCTTACCCTCAAGCGATGGCATCTTAACATCATACGTATCATTATCAAGCGGCATCAACTTGCACAAGGCGAGGCCTCCGTCGTCCCAGCGCCAGTCATCAGGGTCACAGCGAAGAAGATAGGGGAGATTAAACCGCTCCTTGACTCTTGGGTTCCTTGTAATGATGATATTAGTTGAGTCGAGAATGGTCTTGAACGAACCTGCCATGCTAGCCGAGGTGATGACGTCGCACCGATTAATGAGTTCCTCCACCACGTCATCTTTCAGATTATGGCAAGAATAACGGGGTCATTTCCGGCCTGTTCCCTCCATGGAGAAGACGATCAAACAATGGCAGAAGGAAGGGTGAAGGGCTGAAGGAAAATGGAGGAGGGAGAGCAAGAGCGTGTGATAGCAGTATCAAATCGAGAGGGAAAGGCTAAGAGTCGATGGACGGTTGCCAGTTTGCCATGGTTCACGAAGAGGCTCCCTGGCCTACACGTCTGTTCGGAAATACTAGTAGAAAAGGACTCGCCGTCGTCTCACTGATATGTTGGAACGAGACCACATGTCAACAAAACATGGTGTGTAATTTCTCATGCAAAATGTGATCTGGCCGCGTTGGCCTGAGGTGCCGCATTAGTTATCGGCCTTTATTTTTTTAATGGCATGCCGTTCAGTTTTGAAGCACGACTAACTGGTACTATACGTAGAGAAAATATAAACTACTCTACCACTACTCCACCTCCAGTACTTAGTAGTATAAAAAAGATATATAGGCTGGAGCTCAGCGCTTTCTTGCTAAGGGATGCCCACTTGCTTCTCACACTATCACCCTCTCTCCAGATCTAAAAAATACGGCCTCTCTCTCCCTCCTCATCGGTGGTCACAGATCTGCCGGGGAAGAAAAGGACGTGCAGCGTTGACGCACTCGTCGTCGGCGAGCGAGGTCAAGCACTGACAACAAGGCCGTCCTCTTAGACCTAGCACCCGCGCGGGATGGCCTCTGTCCCTAAGCTCAATGTCATAGTGTGTGCGGAGGACGACGACCACGAGCGAAGCCACTTCCCACCGACCCTCAAGTATGCTACCTCTTTTTGAACCATACCGTTGTTCTATTGCCCCATCTGCCATGTCGTTGCATGTGGATCTTTTTCCACTCCACCATCTCCCTAATTTGCTATCCTCTACTCTGCTGGCCACGCAGACGAAAACCATAATTTGCACTATTAAAGGAAACCCTACTTCATGCAGACTAATCCATGTCTAGGTTGAATAAGGAAAGGAAGGGAGACTGTACTGTCCAAGAGAGTAGGCATCAAACCCGCATCTAGGTTTAAAAGGGGAAAATCAGTAGCTAAGGAACGAGTCTCGTGTCTCTTGGTTGAAGAAGGGTAGAAAGGCATGACAACGCAATAGAGAATGACCAGGTCGATCGGTTTGTTGTCCTCACATAGGAAAAAGGTGCCTAAAGAGAACAAAAATGGGACGTAATCCACATATGCTGGCTGGATATTTGTTGCTCTGGGCAACCATACCTCCCTCACCACTCTGCGTCCGTGGAGGTACATTGTACTGGTGTGCCCACTATCCAAATGGGCCTCCCATGCTATTGTTGCCACTTTTTTGCTGTTAGTATAACGCCAGCAGTCAAGTCAAGCAATGCTACTGCTAAAGTGATGCCACATTTAACTAATGCCGCTCTAGTCTAATGCCACCGATAAATTTAAGCAATGCCATTTAATGTCACTTTATTATTTCAGGGTTAGCTGTTGATTGTGGATGTATTAAAGATTTTTCAGCTAAGGCATTCTAATGATGTTGCACAGCTAGTATACCAACGATGAAACTTGTTACTACCTTTAGATTTTTGCACTGTTAATGCTTATAAATTACATACCTCACTTTCATGAGATAAGTTAATTATTTTGTACAGTGTCACCAAAATGCCAAGGTGTTGATGTCATTTTATTTTGGTTAAACTGCACAAAAAATTATGAAGACAAGAGGAAAGGTCAATAGTGGGAACCTCCTCCTCCTGCTGTTCTCTTGATTCGTTCGATCAAGTTTTTATGTTTGATCGATTATCAAGATTGGGATAGCAGTTTTTTAGGTCCCCACGAGTTTGAAATGATATTTACCTTGGAGGTACATGGTTTGCAATTTTTTTATACTGTCATTAGTTAATAATGCTAGTTACCTTCAGACTTTTGTATTTGGTTTAATGCTCATGCACAACCAGTATACCAATGCTGAAACTTGTTACCTTTACATTTTGTATTGTTAATTCTTAAATAAATCTTCTAGTGCTAGAGTTTATTGAAATCTGTTCAGTAAAACCATTGTACTGTACCCTGTAATAAACTAACTACTCTACTGTTGCACTAGCCACTGGATTAGTGTATATTTGTAGTATTCGAATGGTGTTTCATTAGCGTATGGACATAAATAAAGTGTGGCAAGCTTTCCCAGATATGTGCTCAAGAAAACTACTACCTGTTTTTTCAAATACTAGACGTTTGGGTACTTTAAATTGAACCGCGAAAACGTCTTATATTAAGGAACAGAGGGTGTAGAGTTTACTCAAATTATCCCGGTAAAGCTAGTCACACCTTTGTTAAAATTAATGTTCATTATGTTATCGGAGGAGGTTTGTATGTTTGTCTCTAATGCCTGTCGACTACATACCTGACATCATGATGTAATATTAAGTCATTTCCTTTTGTACAGTGTCACTGAATTGTCAAGGCGGTGATGGCATTTCATTTTAGTTGAACTGCACAAAATATGCTTAAAAGAAGAGGAAAGGTCAGGAGTCGATCATTCTTTCAAAAAGAACTATATATGCCTTTCTGACATCACCCGTTGTTGCCTTATTTATTCCTTCAAATAGGTGGTTAGAAACAGTCTTGCCACCTTTTCCATTAAGAAATTGGAGTGCTTATATTTGTGAGTCTATGCTTCAACTAGTATCGTTTTTACAGTAATCACACTTTCAATTTCTATGTGAACAGGGATGCTTGATTTTAGTGGAACTGCACAAAAAGTCCAACTGGTTCAACATTAGGAGCATGTTTTCTTCCAAACCTTTATATCCAATTGGTGGCACTATGGGCTGTTCATTATGAAGGTACATGGTTTGCTACTATCTTTCTACTATTTTTGTACTGTCATTAGATACTAATACTAGTGGTTTGCATGTGAATTTATTGGAAGGGTCGACCTACATTGGAGGTGCAGGATAGGATTCAATGATTGGATGCTCAATTTTGGTTGTATCAATTTCACCTCTTCCATCACTGCGAACATGGATATCCTTGGTCTGATGAAGAATAGGCGCTATATTTCTGCTCTGAACCAGCAAATCAATTCAGTATGAAATTGCCCAGGGCAAAACATAACTGTATCAGATTGTCCAGTGCAGAACATGACAGATGCTAAGAGGAACCACTTGCGTATCAGATTGTCCAGTGCAAAACAACCGAAAATACAAGGTGTGGTATATGTTTACTAGCTGCTTGATATTTGTGCAGACAGAGATGTCTGCCCATTGCTATTTGATACGTCTCCAACGTATCTATAATTTTTGATTGTTCCATGCTATTATATTACCTGTTTTGGATGTTTACGGGCTTTTCTTTACACATTTATATCATTTTTGGGACTAACCTACTAACTGGAGGCCCAGCCCGTATTGCTGTTTTTTTTGCCTATTTCAGTGTTTCAAAGAAAAGGAATATCAAACGGAATGAAACCTTGGGGGGCGTGATTTTTGGAACGAACATGATCCAGAGGACTTGGAGTGCAAGCCAAGAAGCAGCCGAGGCGTCCAAGAGGGTGGAGGGTGCGCCCACCCATGTAGGGCGCGCCCCCTGTCTCGTGGGCCCCTCGGGCAGCCACCGACATACTTCTTCCTCCTATATATACCCACGGACACCGAAAACATCCAGGGAGCCACCAAAACACAATTTCCACCGCCGTAACCTTCTGTATCCGCGAGATCCCATCTTGGAGCCTTCACCGGCGCTCCGCCGGAGGGGGGATCGACCATGGAGGGCTTCTACATAACCACCATAGCCCCTTCGATGAGTTGTGAGTAGTTTACCACAGACCTTCGGGTCCATAGTTATTAGCTAGATGGCTTCTTCTCTCTTTTTGGATCTCAATACCATGTTCTCCCCCTCTCTTGTGGAGATCTATTTGATGTAACTCTTTTTACGGTGTGTTTGTTGAGATTCGATGAATTGTGGCTTTATGATCAAGTTTATCTATGACAAATATTTGAATCTCCTCTGAATTCTTTTATGTATGATTGAGTTATCTTTGCAAGTCTCTTCGAATTATCAGTTTGGTTTGGCCTACTAGATCGATATTTCTTGCAATGGGAGAAGTGCTTAGCTTTGGGTTCAATCTTGCGGTGTCCTTTCCCAGTGACAGCAGGGCAGCAAGGCACGTATTGTATTGTTGCCATCGAGGATAAAAAGATGGGGTTTATATCATATTGCATGAGTTTATCCCTCTACATCATGTCATCTTTCTTAATGCGTTACTCTGTTTTTATGAACTTAATACTCTAGATGCATGCTGGATAGCGGTCGATGTGTGGAGTAATAGTAGTAGATGCAGGCAGGAGTCGGTCTACTTGTTGCGGACGTGATGCCTATATACATGATCATGCCTAGATAATCTCATAATTATTCGCTTTTCTATCAATTGCTCGACAGTAATTTGTTCATCCACCGTAATACTTATGCTATCTTGAGAGAAGCCACTAGTGAAACCTATGCCCCCCTGGTCTATCTTTTATCGTATAAGCTTTCAATCTACTTTTATTTGCATCTTTACTTTTCCAATCTATATTATAAAATACCAAAAATATATTTATCTTATCATACTATCTCTATCAGATCTCACTTTCGCAAGTGGCCATGAAGGGATTGACAACCCCTTTATTGTGTTGGTTGCGAGTTCTTTGTTTGTTTGTGTAGGTGCGTGGGACTTTTGAGGAGCCTCCTACTGGATTGATACCTTGGTTCTCAAAAACTGAGGGAAATACTTATGCTACTATTGCTGCATCACCCTTTCCTCTTCAAGGAAAACCAATGCAAGCTCAAGACGTAGCAAGAAGGATTTCTGGCGCCGTTGCCCGGGAGGTCTTCGCTCAAGTCAAGACATACCAAGTACCCATCACAAACTCATCTCCCTCGTATTTACATTATTTGCCATTTGCCTCTCGTTTTCCTCTTCCCCACTTCACCCGTGCCATTTTATTCGCCTTCTCTTTCCCAATCTTCTCCTCTCTTTTTCGCTTGCCTTTGTCTGTTTGCTTGTGTGCTGGATTACTTGTTGCCATGGTGCAAGATAATACCAAATTGTGTGATTTCTCCAATACCAATAATAATGATTTCCTTAGTACTCCGATTGCTCCTCTTAATGCTGTTGAGTCTTGTGAAATCAATACTGCTTTGCTGAATATTGTTATGAAAGATCAATTCGCCGACCTTCCTAGTGAAGATGCCGCTACCCATCTAAACAACTTTGTTGATTTGTGTGATATGCAAAAGAAGAAAGATACGGATAATGATATTGTTAAATTGAAGTTATTTCCAGTTTCACTTAGAGATCATGCTAAAGTTTGGTTTTCGTTTTTGCCTAAGAATAGTATTAATTCTTGGAACAAGTGCAAAGATGCTCTTATCTCTAAATATTTTCCTCCCGCTAAGATTATCACTCTTAGGAATGATATTATGAATTTTAAACAACTTGATCATGAGCATGTTTCCCAATCTTGGGAAAGAATGAAATTGATTATTCACAATTGCCCTACTCATGGTTTGAATTTATGGATGATCATACAAAAAATTTATCCCGGATTAAACTTTGCTTCTAGAAATCTTTTAGATTCGGCCGCAGGAGGCACGTTTATGGAAATCACTTTATGAGATGCTACAAAACTTCTTGATAATATTATGGCTAATTATTATCAATGGCACACCGAAAGATCTACTAGTAAAAACGTGCATGCTATAGAAGAAATTAATGTTTTGAGTGGAAAGATGGATGAACTTATGAGATTGTTTGCTACTAAGAGTGCTCCTATTGATCCCAATGATATGCCTTTGTCTACTTTGATTGAGAATAATAATGAATCTATGGATGTGAATTTTGTTGGTAGGAATAGTTTTGGAAACAATGCTTATAGAGGAAACTTTAATCCTAGACCGTTCCCTAGTAATTCCTCTAATAATTATGGAAATTCCTACAATAATTCTTATGGTAATTTTAATAAGATGCCCTCTGATTTTGAGAATAGTGTGAAAGAATTTATGATCTCTCAAAAGGATTTTAATGCTTTGCTTGAAGAAAAATTGCTCAAAGTTAATGATTTGGCTAGGAATGTTGATAGACTTTTGCTTGATGTTGATTCTCTTAAACTTAGATCTACTCCTCCTAAGCATGATATCAGTGGGTCTCTCAAAGCAATGAGAGTGTCCATTGACGAGTGCAAAGAAAGAACCGCTAGATTGCGTGTTAAGAAAGATTGCTTTGTAAAAGCGTGCTCTTCTAGCTTCCATGAAAATAATGATGAAGATCTTAAAGTTATTGATGTGTCCCCTATTAGATCTTTGTTTTGCAATATGAATCTTAATAATGATGGGACTGGAGATGAGTCAACTTTAGTTAAACGGCGTCCCAATAATTCGGAGTTTTTAGATCTTGATGCTAAATTTGGTAAAAGTGGGATTGGAGAGGTCATGGCTTTAAATAGCATTAAACCCACTATCTTGGATTTCAAGGAACTTGATTATGATAATTGCTATTTAGAAAGTTGTATTTCCTTGTTGCAATCCGTTGTGAATTCTCCTCATGCTAATAGTCAAAATAAAGCTTTTACCAAACATATCGTTGAAGACTTGATGCAATCTTATGATGAAAAACTTAATTTGGAAATTTCTATACCTAGAAAACTTAATGATGAGTGGGAACCTACTATAAAGATTACAATTAAAGATCATGAGTGTTTTTCTTTGTGTGATTTGGGTGCTAGTGTTTCAGCGATTCCGAAAACTTTATGTGATATTCTAGGTTTCCATGATCTTGATGATTGCTCTTTAAATTTGCACCTTGCGGATTCCACCATTAAGAAGCCAATGGGAAGTATCAATGATGTTCTCATTGTTGCAAATAGAAATTTGGTGCCCGTAGATTTTATCGTTCTTGATATAGATTGCAATCTTTCTTGCCCTATTATACTTGGTAGACCTTTCCTTAGAACGATTGGCGGGATTATTGATATGAAGGAAGGGAATATTAGATCACAATTTCCATTAAGGAAGGGCATGGAGCACTTTCCAAGAAAGAAAATTAAATTACCTTATGAATATATCATGCGAGCTACTTATGAATCGAGTGCGAAAGATGGCACTACTTAGATCTATCTTCGCTTTTATGCCTAGCTAGGAGCGTTAAACGATAGCGCTAGTTGGGAGGCAACCCAATTTTCTTTGTGTTTTTAATTTTTGTTCCTGTTTAGTAATAAATTTTGCATCTACCTTATTTTTAGATGTGTTTTCATGTTTTAAATTAGTGTTTGTGCCAAGTATAACCTATAGGAAAACCTATGATGATATTTAATTTGATTCTGCTGAAAAACAGAAACTTTGCGCTCATGAGAAAAAATTCAATAAATCACAGAAATGTGCTTTTGCATTTATTCTTTTTGATGTAGATCAATAGACAAATTTTCCGGGACTTCTTATTTTTGTAGGATTTTTAGAGTTCCAGAAATTTGCGTTAGTTACAGATTTCTACAGATTGTTCTGTTTTTGACAGATTCTGCCTTTCGTGTGTTGTTTGCTTATTTTGATGCATCTATGGCTAGTATTAAGTGGTATGAACCATAGAGAACTTGAAGTACAGTAGGTTTAACACCAATATAAATAAAGAATGAGTTCATTACACTACCTTATGTGGTGGTTTTGTTTTCTTTCACTAGCTGAGCTTATAAGATTTCCTGTTGAGTTTTGTGTTGTGAAGTTTTCAAGTTTTGGGTAAAGATTTGATGGACTATGGAATAAGGAGTGGCAAAAGCCTAAGCTTGGGGATGCCCATGGCACCCCAAGATATTCAAGAGTAGCCAAAAGCCTAAGCTTGGGGATGCCCCCGGAAGGCATCCCCTCTTTCACCTTCGTTCATTGGTAACTTTACTTGGAGCTATATTTTTATTCACCACATGATATGTGTTTTGCTTGGAGCGTCGTGTATGAAATTATTATCTGATTTTTAGTTTACCACAATCATCCTTGCTGTACACACCTTTTGGGAGAAGCCCACTTGATTAGAATTTATTAGAATACTCTATGTGCTTCACTTACATCTTTTGAGCTAGATAGTTTTTGCTCTAGTGCTTCACTTATATCTTTTAGAGCACGGCGGTGACTTAATTTTGTAGAAATTGCTAGTCTCTCATGCTTCACTTATATTATTTTTATAGTTTCTTAGAACAACACGGTATTTGCTATGGTTATGAATTTGGTCCTAGAATGATGAGCATCCAATTTGGGTATAATAAAAACTATCATAGAAAGTGCATTAAACACTAGGATCAATGACGCTTTATAATTGTTTTGAGATATAAAGGTAGTAATGTTAAGAGTCATGCTAGTGGGTAATTATGAAATTGAGAAATACTTGTGTTGAAGTTGGCAAGTCCCGTAGCATGCACGTATGGTAAAAGTTGTGTGACAAATTTGTTGCATGAGGTGCTCTTTTGAGTGTCTTCCTTATGATTGGCTGTCGGGGACGAGCGATGGTCTTTTCCTACCAATCTATCCCTCTAGGGGCATGCATAGTAGTACTTTGCTTCGAGGGCTAAGTAGACTTTTGCAATAAGTATATGAGTTCTTTATGACTAATGTGAGTCCATGGATATACGCACACTCACCCTTCCACTTAGCTAGCTTTTATTATACCGCATAACTTTCACTGGTATCATGCACCCATTATTTACCTTCCTCAAAACAGCCACCGTACCTACCTATTATGGCATTTCCATAGCCACTCCGAGATATATTGCCATGCAACTTTCCACCGTTCCGTTATTATGACATGCATCATCATTGTCATATTTCTCTTTGCATGATCATGTAGTTGACATCCTATTTGTGGCAAGGCCACCTTCATAATTTTCATACATGTCGCTCTTGATTCATTGCATATCCTGGCACACCACCGGAGGCATTCATATAAAGTCATATCTTGTTCTAGCTTTGAGTTGTAATTCTTGAGTTGTAAATCACTAAAAGTGTGATGATCTTCATTATTAGAGCATTGTCCCAGTGAGGAAAGGATTATGAAGACTATGATTCCCCCACAAGTCGGGATGAGACTTCGGACTTTAAAAAAGAAAAGAAAAAAAGGGAGAAAGGCCAAAAAAAGGCCAAAGAAAAAAAAAGAAAGAAAGAAAAAAAGAGAAAAAGAAAAAAAGAAAAAAAAGAGAAAATATATATAATGAGAGAAAAAGTGAGAAGGGACAATTGCTACTACCTCTTTTCCACACTTGTGCTTCAAAATAGCACCATGATCTTCATGATAGAGAGTCTCCTACGTTGTAACCTTCATATACTAGTGGGAATTTTTCATTATAGAACTTGGCTTGTATATTGCAATGATTGGCTTCCTCAAAATGCCCTAGGTCTTCGTGAGCAAGCAAGTTGGATGCACACCCACTTAGTTTCTTTTGTTGAGCTTTCATACATTTATAGCTCTAGTGCATCTATTGCATGGCAATCCCTACTCACTCACATTGATATCTATTAAATGGTCATCTCCATAGCCCGTTGATACGCCTAGTTGATGTGATACTATCTTCTCCGTTTTTGTACTAACAACCACCACCATATACCACCATAGTGCTATGTCCATGGCTTGCGCTCATGTATTGCGTAAGAGTTGAAAAAAGCTGAAGCGTGTTAAAAAGTATGAACCAATTGCTCGGCTTGTCATCGGGGTTGTACATGATGGGAGTATTTTGTGTAATGAAAATGAAGCATGGCCTAACTATATGATTATGTAGGGAACTTTCTTTTAGCCATGTTAGTTTGATAGGACATGATTATTTGTTAGTATGCTTCGAAGTATTATTATTTTTATGTTTTATAAGCTTTTATCTTGAATCATTTGGATCTGGATAATCATGCCACAATAAAGAAAATTACATTGAGAATTATGCTAGGTAGCATTCCACATCAAAAATTCTGTTTTTATCATTTACCTACTCGAGGATGAGGAGGAATTAAGCTTGGGGATGCTTGATACGTCCCCAATGTATCTATAATTTTTTATTGTTCCATGCTTTTATATTACCTGTTTTGGATGTTTATGGGCTTTACTTTACACATTTATATCATTTTTGGGACTAACCTACTAACCGGAGGCCCAGCCCGTATTGCTGTTTTTCTGCCTATTTCAGTGTTTCAAAGAAAAGAAATATCAAACAGAGTCCAAACAGAATGAAACCTTCGGGAGCGTGATTTTTGGAACGAACATGATCCAGAGGACTTGGAGTGCAAGCCAAGAAGCAACTGAGGTGGCCACGAGGGTGGAGGGTGCGCCCACCCCTGTAGGGCGCGCCCCCTGTCTCGTGGGCCCCTCTGGCGGCCACCGACATACTTCTTCCTCCTATATATACCCACGTACCCCAAAAACATCCAGGGAGCCACCTAAACACAATTTCAACCGCCATAACCTTCTGTATCCGCGAGATCCCATCTTGGAGCCTTCGCCGGCGCTCCGCCGGAGGGGGAATCGACCATGGAGGGCTTCTACATCAACACCATAGCCCCTCCGATGAGTTGTGAGTAGTTTACCATAGACCTTCAGGTCCATAGTTATTAGCTAGATGGCTTCTTCTCTCTTTTTGGATCTCAATACCATGTTCTCCCCCTCTCTTGTGGAGATCTATTTGATGTAACTCTTTTTGCGGTGTGTTTGTCCAGATTCGATGAATTGTGGGTTTATGATCAAGTTTATCTATGAGAAATACTTTGAATCTCCTTTGAATTCTTTTATGTATGATTGAGTTATCTTTGCAAGTCTCTTCGAATTATCAGTTTGGTTTGGCCTACTAGATTGATATTTCTTGCAATGGGAGAAGTCCTTAGCTTTGGGTTCAATCTTGCGACGTCCTTTCCAAGTGACAGCAGGGGCAGCAAGGCCTGTATTGTATTGTAGCCATCGAGGATAAAAAGATGGGGTTTATATCATATTGCATGAGTTTATCCATCTACATCATGTCATCTTTCTTAATGCGTTACTCTGTTCTTATGAACTTAATACTCTAGATGCATGCTGGATAGCGGTCGATGTGTGGAGTAATAGTAGTAGATGCAGGCAGGAGTCGGTCTACTTGTTGCGGACGTGATGCCTATATACATGATAATGCCTAGATAATCTCATAATTATTCGCTTTTCTATCAATTGCTCGACAGTAATTTGTTCACCCATCGTAATACTTATGCTATCTTGAGAGAAGCCACTAGTGAAACCTATGGCCCCCGGGTCTATCTTTTATCATATAAGCTTTCAATCTACTTTTATTTGCATCTTTACTTTTACAATCTATATCCTAAAATACCAAAAATATATTTATCTTATCATACTATCTCTATCAGATCTCACTTTCACAAGTGGCCGTGAAGCGATTGACAACCCCTTTATTGTGGTGGTTGCGAGTTCTTTGTTTGTTTGTGTAGGTGCGTGGGACTTTTGAGGAGCCCCCTACTGGATTGATACCTTGGTTCTCAAAAACTGAGGGAAATACTTACACTACTATTGCTGCGTCACCCTTTCCTCTTCAAGGAAAACCAATGCAAGCTCAAGACGTAGCACTACTTGGCAAACAAACAAAGTGTCCGCAATTTTGGTTGAACTACACAAGAGAATAGTATAGTCACTGCATGTAGTGCCATTTCAAAATAGACACAGAAAGATTGGATAGTCACTTCATGGACTGCAGAAAAGTAGTATTGTACTATTTATTGGCCAATACTAGGTGCTTCATTGCTTTGATCTGATTATACAATGGGAATCATTTTAGCTAAGCTAAAGTTTGTATTCCGAAAATAGTCTCGCGGTGTGATCGAGAGAAGACCAAATCATATTTCAGTGGATGTTCCTCCATCATGTGTGGTTCATTCTCATGGTTCCAGCTGTTGGTGAAACCACTTACGTTTGCAAGAGGAATTGTAGACTTCACAAACAAATTTTTCTTTCAGTCTGTACCGAATGTTGGCAAAGAGAAGCATCCATGTTAGTAGGAAGAACAGATGTTTTTTCTAGATCTTTGCTTTTGGAGCTACATATTTGTGTATGATCTGTGAATCATTGAGATGCATTAACATGTTGATCTTATGTACGGGAATCGTACTAGTTAGTTTTAGTTGCAACGCAAGATCCGAAGTGGATGATCTTTGCTTTTGGAGCTACATATTTGTATATGATCTATGAATCATTGAGATGCATTAACAGTTACTTATTTCTATTTGCTCAGTGTTTACAAGTTACTGATCGATCACTAGCTAGCCTACTAATGCACTCCTGGCAGTTTTATTTGCGACGCAAGATCCAAAGTGGCAGTATTTTGAATAAAAATGCCTACCTCTGAAGAAACTGACAAGCTACACTATCCTACCTACTCGATCCTACACGGATAAATAGCGGATCACGCACGTACTACCTCATTTTCGGTTTGCAGGGCTCAATTCAAGAAACTACCTACTAGATCCTACACGAATAAATAGCGGATCACACACGTACTAGTACCTCCTTTCCGGTTTGCAGGGCTTAATTCAAACCTCTCACCAACCAAGGTACTCCCTCCGTCCAGGTTTATTAGTCCCGTGAGCAAAGCAGCAAGACCAAGGCATGGCAATAATTAACGGCATGCAGAAGTTTAAGCCTAATTAATTCCAGCGATTTAAGTGGCTGCATGCGTGCCCTTGGCTGCGACTCGTTGCATACTGCTCCGCGTACTGGCTGCGAGCGATTCTGAGTGCCTGCATGCAGCTGGCCGTAATTAAGGTAGCTAACTGATGCGAAAAAAGATGCGCTTTAATTGTTGCAAGCTTTTTAAATCTGTGGAATCATTATTGACAAGGAGGAAGATGATTCGAGTGCACTCGTTTGACCGCCATGCTGGCGTGCGACCCAGACGGGACAGGATGGCACAGTCATAATTTCAGTTTCTCTAGTTTTCCACAGCAAGCTGGCGCGCTAAGCCATGCCTGCTTATGCATTGAATGCCGATGACCGTCGCGCTACCTTCTTCCTATAAGTATTGTTTCCCTGCCTTCTCTGGTGGCACCGTGACCCAACTCGCCATATCCTCAAAAGCCCCCACCGGCCGGATGTCGCTCGCCACGTCCACCATGCCCCCACCCATCCGCGGTAGGCGACGCCGGAGGCGGTCACCATCAGAACTACTATTTGGTTTTTCATCAAAAGACAGACGGAGGGAGGAGGCATTCTATCTGTCTTTAGATGGCAATGTGGAGATCGAGGAGTTGTTGGAGCACGGCCGCCTGGCGGAGGAGCAGGAGTTGTTGGAGTGTGACCGCCTGGCGGAGGATCAGCGTATCGCTGATTTGCGCCACCAGCGGGACATGGAGTAGCAGCGCACCGATGCTCTGAGTCGTGAGTAGAGCGCCCGCAATTGGGCCGACTATGTGGAGGCCGGCGCCCGGCAAATAGCCCTGGAGGCTATCAGGCACGCATGCATTTACGACACTGATTTTTACTACCAGCTCGTCAAGTGGGTTTCCCGCTTGGAAGCTGAAGCTTCAGTGGACCATGCCGGCATGGAAAGGGCCAACGCGCGAGCAACGCTCCCTATCGCACCTCTTGCAAGTCCGAGGCGAGGCGCAGGATGCCAGTGCCGGCATTTAGCGTGTACCGCAGATGGTGGCCGACATCGTCTAGTTAGCTAAGTGTAAGTTAGTACTTGTACGCCACTAGAGTATTAGTGGGAGTAGATAGTTAACTTGGCTATGATGGTTGTCAACATGGAAGTTCGGTACTCTATATGTGGATCAGACCTGTTACTTTGCTCTGAATGTTGAACTTTCTGTTTGAACATATGGAATGGGCAGCTATTTTTTTAAATGGGTTGTATTTGTCCTCCACGGGTTTAGTGGCTGACTTGTGGGCCTACCAAGTTGACGCGTACACAATCAGGAGATGATTGTACGTGGAGAGGATGATAGCAGGGACCCGCCAAGGTCATGGCAGTACGCTAGCAAGTGCCACCTTATTTCAAGCCAGTAAAAAATGGCTCCTCCTAGTGGATTTCTGACATCTGGGTCCCATCCCATTGTCAACGTAGTCAATAAACGAGAGAATTGCACAACGAGTGGCTGACACCAGGGACCCAGTAGCTCGCCCAGTTATTTTTGTTTTGGGTTAATTTGATAAATGCCACTCCAAATCTGGTGTTTCCGAGAAATGCCACTGCAATTTCCAAACTTTGAAAAATGCCATTTCATGCCATTTCTAGTAGCATTTTTCGAAGTCTGGAGTGGTGTTTTTCAAAGTTTGCAAACTGCAGTGGCGTTTTTCAAAGTTTGCAAAAATTGCAATGGCATTTTTCAAAGTTTGGAAATTGCAGTGGCGTTTTTATGAATAGCCATAATTGGAGTGGCATATATCTAATTTGTTTTTGAGATGGAAGCAGGGTGTCAACTGGGCTGTGCGGGACACTCTGGCATGTCTAGACAGCCTTTTCTTTTATGTTTACCACAGACCAGCCCAGTAGTTTTTTTTTCTTTCTGAAAATGGCTAGCCCAGTTTTTTTGTGATTTGTCAAGTAAGTCGCTTTATCAGGCCTCTTGGGCTGCAAATCTTTCAAGACGAGGAGAGCTTCATTTGGCTGGCCGAGAAAACGGCCTAACTATAATGAGAAATGGGTTGTACATTTTTAAAACACATCAAACCGGCAATTAGTTTCAAATATCTTTTTTTCATTTCGAGATTTTAAACTGCATTGTTTTTTATGCGTGGACAATTTATTGGATTTTATATTGATATGCATTTATTTTTAAAATCAGTCTGAATGTGACTTGAAATTTCGGGATTAAAAACAGTTCAGACCGCACCAACATATGCAAAATTTCATATAATTTTTTAACCGTGGCCACAATATGGGCTGTAAAGCTAACAAAAAGAATATGAGCTCCAAAAAATGTAAGAATTAGCAAATGGGCTGCAAATTATTAGAAATAATGGCAGATGGCCTGTATGCTGTTTTCCACAGATTTGAGGCTTTCCTAAAAAAAGGTTGATGCACAAGCAGTGACTGTTGGATGTCCATCCAACGGCCGTCGTGCTTCTTCAATCTCTGCTCTTCCTACTCCAAGCGCTCAAACAAGCGTCGGTGGGACTACCTGCTACCTCCTCCCCACGGCCGGCTGTGTTGCCGCGCAGGCCTCACCGCCCCACCGTACTCCCATCGCTGGCCTAGCCATCCCTCTACTCACCCACACCTGTTGTTATTCTCCGGCGACGGCAGACGAACTAGTAAACCCTTGTACAGTCGTACTCCCCTCCGCGTGGGAAACAACTTCCGAGTCTTCCCTGGCTCTGTGTCGTTCCCTTTCTAGGCCTCGTCGTCGTCCATCGCCTTGGTGCTCTCGGCGTGGCATGGTCAACGTGGTCAACGACTGACATAGATCTGAAGTGGACTGTACGTGGAGAGGCTGACAGCTGGGTCCATGGCCGCACGCAAGGAAATGCCTCATTACGTGCAAAGTAATGATTCCTCCACCTGACATCTGGGACCCACCAAAAGGGCCTCTGTATTTCGTGAAAAAAACGTTACCGCCGCTGACAACTCGGACCCACCAGCTATATCTTCGCACGCAAGGAAGTGCCTCCTTATTATGCACAAAAAAATGAATACTCCCCCTGCTACCTGGGACCCAGTATAGTGGGCCTACTAAGTTGACGGGGACGGAGGGCTTTGTCAACTTAGTCAATATGCACGATTCTAGCTCGACTGACCATACGATGTCCATCCAACGGCCGTAGTGCTTCTTCTACCTCTGGTCTTCTTGGTCCAGCCGCCCAAAGCAGCGTCGGTCGTGCCGCCTTCTCCTGCCTTCCATGGCCGGTTGTGCTGCCGCAGAGGCCTCACCGTCCCCATACTACTCCCACCGCTGGCCAGGCCATCCCTCCACTCCACTCACCCACACCCCCTGTTATTCTGCGGCGATGGCAGCGCAGCCGAACCAGTGAACCCTCGTACTCCTCTTCGCGTGGGCATCCACTGCCGCGTCTTCCCTGACTCCACGGCGTCCCCTTCCTAGGCCTCTCCGTCGTCCACCGCCGTGGTGCTCTCGGTGCGGCGTGGTCAATGTGGTCAACGACCGAATTCCATCGGAAGAGTACTGTACATGGAGAGGCTGACAGGTGGGTCCACGGCAGCCGCAAGGAAGTGCCTCCTTATTACGCAGAAAATAATTAATCATCCACCTGACAGCAGGGACCCACCGGACGGGCCACCACTATTTCGCGACAAAAACTGTTTCCCCCCTGACTATTGTGACCCACCAGATGGGCCACCGTATTTCGTGAAAAAAACATTTCCCCCTAACTGCTGGGACCCACCAGACGGGCCACCATATTTCGCGAAAAAAACAGTTCCCCCCGCTGTCAGCTTGGACCCACCAGAAGTGCCTCCTTATTACGCACAAAAAAATGAATACTCCCCCTACTAGCTGGGACCCACCATGATGGGAGGCTGACTTGTGGGCCTACTAAGTTGGCTGGGACGGAGCCCTTTATCAACTTTAGTCAATATGAACGATTCTAGCTCCAGTGACCGTACGATGTCCATCCAACGGCCGTAGTGCTTCTTCAACCTCTGGTCTTCTTGCTCTAGCCGCCCAAAGTAGCGCCGCTGGTGCCGCATGCTCCTGCCTCCCGTGGCCGGCTGTGATGTCGTGGAGGCCTCACCGCCTCCTACTACTCCCACCGCTGGCCAGGCCATCCCTCTACTCACCCACACCCCCTGTTATTCTACGGCGACGGCAGCCTCACACCATAGCCGAACCAGTGGACCCTCGTACTCCTCTCCGCGTGGGCATCCACTGTCGCGTCTTCCCCGGCTCTGGGTTGTCCCCTTCCTAGGCCTCGCCGTCGTCCACCGCCGTGGTGCTCTCGGCGCGGCGTGGTCAACGTGGTCAACGACCAACTTCCATCGGAAGAGTACTGTACATGGAGAGGCTGACAGCTGGGTCCACGGTAGCCGCAAGGAAGTGCCTCCTTATTACGTGCAAAATAATTATTCCTCCACCTGACAGCGGGGACCCATCGTACGGGCCACTGTATTTCATGAAAAAAACGTTTCCCCCCTGACTGCTGGGACCTACCAGCTACATCTTCGCATGCAAGGAAGTGCATCCATATTACGGGCAAAAAAATGATTCGACCCCTGACTGCTGGGACCCACCAGCTACATCTTCGCACGCAAGGAACTGCGTCTGGGAAAAAACCCGATTCGCCCCCTGACTGCTAGGACCCACTAGCTACATCTTCGCACGCAAGGAATTGCCTGACAGTCGGGACCCACCTGGTCGAAGCATACGTAGCGTTGTCATTCTGGTCGCGAACGTGTACACACATACTGGTCGATGTAGAGGTGCGCACGTGTTGTAGTAGAGGCGCGCACGTAGCATGTACACGTACGTACAATGACCAGGGTGAAAGAAAGTAAATACGGCCACGTACGTACATACGGGCGAGGTCTCGAACGCCTACTCGCACATACGTACGGCCAGGGCTCGTGTACATGGCTGGGTCAGAACGGAGAAACTGCGTCATCATCGTGTTCATGGGGAGGCAACAGAATGCATCGTGTTCATGGGGAGGCAACAGAATGTGTTGTGTTCATGGGGAGGCAACGGAATGCGCCGTGGTCATCGGGAGGCAACGGAACGCATGGGAGCTAACTGGCTTGGACGGAACAGGCGATGGAAAGGAGGCCCGACGTACCGCAGAACAGAGGAAACGGCCTTGTGTTTGACCGACCACGTTCGAAACGGGATCCTGTTCATCGGGAGGGGTCTGGCGTATCGCAAAACAGAGGAAACGGACCTCCTCCGGTCGAAACAAGGCCATGTTGATCGGGAGGGGTGTTGCGTACCGCAAAACGGACGAAATGGACTTGTGTTCAAGCACTACGGTCGAAACGGGGGTCCTGTTCATCGGGAGGGGTGTGGCGTACCGCAAAACGGGACTCCACGGGATATTGTTCATCTCCACTATCGACCTCCTCAAGCCTCCACGGGCTACTGTTCATCCATCGTCGACCTCTTCCAGCCTCCACCTGCGACTGTTCATCCAGCCTCCACCACGCGCTACTCCATCGGCTCCTGTTCAACCACCCCTCCACGGGCTCCTATTCAACCACCCCTCCACCGTCTACTTTTCATCCAGCCCTCCATGGGGTCGTCCTGTTCATCTAGCCCTCCACGGGCTCCTGTTGATCCAGCCCCAACCGACTCGATAAATCGGGGTCCTGTTCATCCAGAGGCAACGCCACGGGGTCCTGTTCATCCACCCCCACCACTCACTGTTCATCCACCCCCCCCCCCCCCCGCCGCAATGCTCACTGTTCATCTAGAGGCAGCATCGATCGGCTACAGTTAGCAGCAGTAGTGAATGAATCGCTCGATCGGGTTTAGTTAACACCATCCATCGATCACTCGAGTTTAGTAACACGTAGCCTGCAGTGCAATCGCTCGGGTTCAGTTAGAGCTCAACGCCTCACTCTGGTTCAGTTAGAGCCAATGCCACGCACACACGCGCGTACGTGTACGAGAGAAACGCGCATCGCTCGGTCCCTGACCTCCCACTGTAACCGGGAACTCGCCAAAATTTTCCTCGCCCTCGCTTCTACCATGGTTTTCTCCGTCATGGACGGCCCAAAGAATGTCATGCAGCTGCGTCTCCGGCCCACCAAGGACAAAAAGCCCATTTTCTTTCATGATTTTTTGTCATAGAAGTAGGAGCCCATCACATCTATGATGATACCGGGTTTTGTCACAATTATCGTCATAGAAGTGTCATAGTATGACAGGAAAAAATTCGTTCGGCCCAAAATGTCATGGATGTGTTTTTTTTGTAGTGAAACAACCACGATGCCACGGGCCGGATTGCCAAGTGGGCCATGGAGCTCATATAGACCGCACCGGGCCATTAAACCCCAAGTACTGGCCGACTTCATCGCTGAATGGACAGAGGCCGAACTCCCTAAAGAGTATGACACATATTCCAACTGGGTCATGCACTTCGACGGCTCCAAAATGCTGGCGGGCTTAGGAGCGGGCGTTGTCCTAAAATACCCCACTAGAGATACAGTTCAGTACGTACTCCAAATATTATACACAGACTCCAACAATGCAGCCGAATGCGAGGCCTTATTGCATGGTCTTCGGATGGATGTCTCCATGGTCATACAACCCCTAGAAGTGTGTGGGGATTCAAACCTCGCAATATCTCAAATAAATGGAGATTTCGATGCTAAAGATCTGAAGATGATGGCTTACCGTAATGCCGTTCTCAAAATGTCGGTTCGGTTCGAGGGGCTCGAGTTTCATCATGTGGCTCGAGAAAGTAATCAAGTGGCAGATGTCCTTGCTCGCACCGGCGCCAAGCGCGACCCTGTCCCACCTAACATCTTTCTAGAAAGGCTCTTCAAGCCATCTGTGGTGTGGAAAGGGGAGAGAAGCAACACCAGTCTGGATCCGACTACAATCCCAGATTCCAAACACACTGTTATCATCGGAGGCTCAGCCATCGAAATAACACCGTCGGCCCACCTTATCATGGCAGTCATTTCCCCATGGACCGAACCCTTCTTGGCCTACGTTAATAGGCGAGAACTCCCTGAGGATCAGAATGAGGCGCGCCGCATTGTCCGGCGGTCGAAAGCCTACAAGGTTCACGACAGAGAACTCTACAAGAAAAGCGCTACCGGAGTACTTCAAAGATGTATCTCTAAGGAAGAGGGGCGGCAGCTCTTGGCTGAAATTCATGTCGGTCTCGATGGTCACCACGCCGCAGCTCGGGCCCTTGTAAGCAAGGCCTTCCGTACAAGTTTCTATTGGCCGACGGCCTGAGCAGATGCACAGGACCTTGTCCAACATTGCATCGAATGCCAGCTTTTCGCCAACCAAAGCCATATGCCACCCACCGCTCTACAAACAATCCCCATAACTTGGTCTTTTGCGGTCGGGGGGCTTGATATGGTCAGACCCCTTAAAGGAGGAAGCCATAAGAAAAAATATCTGTTGGTCATGGTGGATAAATTCACTAAGTGGATAGATACCAAACCGGTTAAAATAGCCGAAGCCGGACCAGTGATAGACTTCATATCCGGTGTTGTGTACCTTTATGGTGTTCCACATAGCATCATCACCGATAACGGCTCCAATTTCACAGCCAATGAGGTGAAAACCTGCTATGTTAATCTAGGCATTAAGCTCGATTACGCCTCCGTCTATCACCCGCAAACAAACAGTCAAGTCGAACGAGCCAATGGTCTTATTATGAGCGGCATTAAGCCTAGACTAGTGCGGTCTTTGAAAGAATCACACAAGCACTGGGTCAAGGAGCTTGACTCCGTACTCTGGGGGCTGCGGACCACGCCCAATCGCACTACTGGATATACGCCTTTCTTCATGGTGTACAGCGCCGAGGCTGTGTTACCCTGGACATTATTCATGACTCACCTCGAGTGTGCATGTATGAAGAGAGAGAGGCCGGGCTTGATCGGTAGGACAGCTTAGATGCTCTGGAGGAGGAGCGCGACGTTGCAAAAGCCCATTCCGCATTTTATCAACAACAGGCCCGCAGATATCAAGCAGAGAAGTGCAGGCCAAGACTTATAATGTTGGCGAACTCGTTCTACGCTTGCCAGAGAAAAAAAGGACAAACTCAAGACCAAGTGGAAGGGTCCCTTCATCATTGACAAAGTTCTCACTAGAGGAGCGTACTGCCTGCATGATGCATCAGACAATCGCCTAGAGCCGAACCCATGGAACGCGGCCAGACTCCAAAGATTCTATGCCTAGCGCCAAACTCTTTGTTCGTCTCCTTCTACCTTTTGTTTCCATTGTTTTTTCTCCCTCTCTTTTCGCTTTTTCTTTTCTTTTAGCCTTAAAGCTTTCGTACGGCTAAACCATGCACCTACGACGTACACATCCTCAAATATGTACGTCCATTATACCTGGGGGCTTCTTGTACATAAGCTTATTATTATTATTTTCCGAGCATTAAGCTCACCACATATGTGTATTTTCCTCGTATGTACCTTTTCTTAGGCATTATATGCAAATATGACTTAAGTTTTGGCCAAGCTGGGTTGCCTGGCTCCTGTGCCTATGCCCTACGTTCCCGTTAGTTCGGCTAGGGCATAAAGGGAGCACCTCTGCGATTGTTTCTGCCGTGTCATCCGGATCTGTACCTTAGACAGGATGAAGCCGAAAGCTAGCATTCTTAACGGAATATTCGGTCGATGGACTAAAGATGTATTTTACTCATTAAACTATGAATCCCCAGATGTTACGTATGCTGCGATTTTTTCAATCACAGTTCGGGCCTGCACATTAACGCATGCTCACCCAGGGAAAGGAACCCTTAATGGAACTATCCTCTCTGGAAGATGTTTCTTACAATCACAATGTAATATAACATAGCTAGCTGGATAAAACTTGTCTGTTCAAGCAACTATGACCCCTACGCCTGGTTTCCATGCATACCCAGTTTATTTTGCCGCTTAGGTATTCGGAAACATTCCGCACCTTCGGGTCCAGAGGTCGAAGAGAAAAGTTCTGCCATGACAATGGTTTTACAATCTGGGTAGGGACAAATATGTCAAGGATAGTACATAGTCACTTGGACTCAAAAATTTCCTCTTCTATGTCGTCCAAGAGGTTGTCTAGCTTACAATCCTGTTGAGAATATGTTGCGGCTACTTTTACCTGGTCATATACCAAACTAACGGGAATTTCTTTTCCATCTGACCCTAAAGGTCTGACCCGGGCCACATGATTCGGATCAAGCTTGGTATACCGTGTTTTCACTATGGCCCATGCCTCTCTTGCACCTTCCCGGCAGGACGATATCTTCCACAATATGAAACGCCGCCACGCTCCCTTAAATAGATGTATAAGCTCCTCCATACTTCCTGGAGGGGAGGCGAATCGCCATAAGGCCTTGGCAACAGTCCACATCACCTGTCGAGCTCACTCATGCATTTGCAACAGCTCTTGTAGCAGATCGCGTGAAGATCCGGACATCTCCTCTTCGGGACGGCCAGTCAGCATACCTACAGACACAACTCTGTTAGTTCCTTTCCTTGTCGAATTACACGGAGATAAGTTTGAACACATACTAAATATGCCGCCTCGCAGCATCTTATTTTCCTTCACGGAGTCAGCCAGCTGGGCCCACACATCTTTCAATTCTTTGCCCAACTGGGTGTTGGAATCCTGGAGTTTGTTTTTCTCCTCCCTGACCCGTGTAAGTATACATTCGCTAGCGGCCAGTTGCCTTTTGGTTTCTTGTTCGCCTGTTTGTACGGCTTTCAGCGTCTCTCCTGGATGATCTGATGACTGTGCCATAAGGTATGCAACTGTGTTAGCATTGCTGGTATATAATTCTGTTTTTCTTGATGGAGGGACACATTACCAGGCGATGCCTTCTTGGATTTCTCTAGTTCGGCTGTCGCAGAAGCTAGCTGGGTACGACACTTTTCAAGCTCTTGAGACAACAGGTTCTTCTTCTTTGTAAGCACCTGGTTTTACAATGATCCTTAAACCAGATGAATCAACTACTTCAAGTCTCGGGGGCTACTGGTATATAATTATCAGGTTTATACAATGTGAGCTCACCCGCATATCTTTCAAATGTTGGTCTGTGGCTCTAGCAAGCCCGTCTCGAGCAGCTCGGATGTATGCATCAGCCGAGCTGAAGGCGCTGAATGCCTCTTTTGTAAAGTCGGGGTCGCAAAAAGCAGCCCTCCGGCTCCGATGGTTCATGATGCTCTCTACTTCCGAGTTTGTGACAGACACATCATCTGAATCCTCTGCCAAAGGACAATCCGGCGTCACTCCCGTATTAGCCCTTGTCGTCACTGCAAGGTCTGGAACTTGGCTGTTGGGAGTGTTACTAGAAGGCCTCCCGAACATAGTCCGGCAAACGCTCTTCCTAGTAAGACACGAACGGATAATGTCATAGTTGGATGTGACTGCCAAAGGGCATATTTACAAAGCCATGCCTCTTTGATGACGGCTCTGATGAGTCTTCGCTTGCCTTCCTCTTCGAAAGCTTGCCCGGTGCGGGTGCCTCTCTTTGGAGTCGCCTCTGGTGCGGGATGGCGTGCCGAGCGCCTCCCCTTTGGAGCACGAGATAGTGCGGTGGGTGAGGCAGAATGAGGAAGCTCTTTCGAAGGAGATGTCTCCTGATTACTTACGTGTGAGGCAGGGAGAAGACCGGGATAGTCGGTGGTGATGGCCACTTACGTGCCGTCATAGCTCGCCTGGTAGAACACCCCATCCTCGAGCGTCACGAATATGTCTGGATCCTCTTTGAATCCGGGGTCAAGGTCCCGGTTGTGGTCCTCTGGCTGGAGGCGGGGCTGTGGATCCCCTTGGTGATCTTCCGCCATTCCTGTTACAAATGGATAGATTAAAGTCCATGGGAAGTGACTCAGGGAGCAGATTGAGTAGAGTAGTGGGATTGGAACTCACCTAGCTAGGAGGGTTGTACATGCAAAATCCATCTCAGTGCTTGATACGAGCGAATTCCTTTTTCTCCCCTTTGTATAGTTCGGCCAGTATTTTGGCCAAATCGGCGGGGGTGTCCGGACCCTTCCAACCGCAGCGGGAGGCGTCATCTTCCCCATTATAGTGTCACATGGGAAGCCTTCTGTATTGGAGTGGCTTAACCCCTCGTACTATGGAAGTCGCCATTACCTCGACTATTGATAGTCCGGACTAGGCGAGCGTTTTTACCTTGCCCATCAATTGACGGACTTCCGCGCTATCTTCCTTCTCGAGGCTCTGAGGGCGCCAGTTGTGGCGTTTCTTCAATGGAACGCTTGAAAATTCAGGAAGACCCATTCGGACTAGGTCGGGAAGGGCGGCGTCTCGATATAGAACCATTCGGAAGGCCACTCTTCGGATGCCTTCTTCAGCATGTCGGACAGGTATCCGGTCCCGGCGATGCGCCATACCTCGGCTCCGCCCACTTCAAATATTGATCCCTCTTGGTTACGAGGGACGAGGCAGAATAGTTTCCTCCATAATTCAAAATGGGCCTCACAACCCAGGAATAGCTCACAAAAAGCAACATAACCCGCGATGTGCAGGATGGAGGTAGGAGTGAAATTGTGCAGTTGGAGGCCATAATACTCCAGAAGCCCTCGGAGGAACGGGTGGATTGGAAATCCAACGCCTGTCAACAAGTAGGGAACGAAGCACACTCATTCCCCCCTGGATGGATTGGGGAAATTCTTCGCCTGAGCCATGCTGTTGAAGGAAATCAATCCTGCTCGAACAGGGACTAGATCCGCGGGAGGAAGAAATCACTGTGTTTGCAGCTTCACTAGCTGACTATGGGATACGGAACATTTCTCCTAATCGCCTTTTCCGGGGCTGTGGGGACGGGAGGAAGAGTTGGGAGCGCTAGCCATGTTGGAATGGTTTCTCCTAGCAAGCTCTGAGGATTCCTCACTTGGTGTGGAATGGATCTGAAGATCCCAGTCTCTTTCAATAAACACCTTTCTTACATGGTTAGGGTGATATATGTAAAAATACCACGACCTCTTGTATTCGCTCGACACATGGAAGCTGAAGTCATGAAGGTGTGGAAGCCGATGGGCGCGACATTAAATGGAAAGCCGAATACTGCTCTTTAAGTCAGGTACTTTGAAGTAATTGGAGGAGGAACCCGCCTTGCAATGCTGAAGACAATTTGCACGTCGGACACCTCGTCATTGAAGCCTAGTTCAGGGGCTACTGAGGGAGTCCTAGATTAGGGGGTCCTCGGATGGCCAGACTATGTAGCATGGGCCGGACTGATGGGCTATGAAGATACAAGACCGAAGACTCTCACCCGTGTCCGGATGGAACTCTCCTTGGCGTGGAAGGCAAACTTGGCGCTGGGATATGAAGATTCCTTTCTCTGTAACTGACTTTGTACAACCCTAGTCCCCTCCGGTGTCATAATCATACATGCTAGACTTCTAGGGTTTTAGCCATTACAATCTCGTGGTAGATCAACTCTTGTAATACTCATATTCATCAAGAGCAATCAAGCAGGAAGTAGGGTATTACCTCCATAGAGAGGGCCCGAACCTAGGTAAACATCGTGTCCCCCGCCTCCTATTACCATCAACCTTAGACGCATAGTTCGGGACCCCCTACCCGAGATCCGGCGGTTTTGACACCGACACCCCCCTATCACCCACACTCACTTGGCGACGGTTCCAAATGCCATCACAAAAGGGGTTAAAAATCGTTTGTATAGCACCGACGCGTACTAGTGTTAGTAAGAATATTGGTGTTCAGGTTTGTGATTCCCGAAGCATGCATGTATAGTCTCTCGTTATGCTATGAACATTGGGGCATGATTTATTATTGATTGTCTTCCTTATGAGAGGCTATCAGGGACGAGCGATGGTCTTTTCCGACCAATCTATCCCCCTAGGGGCTAATAAAATTTTGCAATAAGTATATGAATTCTTTATGACTAATGTGAGTCCATGGATTATATGCACTCTTACCTTTCCGCAATTTGCTAGCCTCTACGGTACCGTGTGTTGCCCTTTCTCACATCGAGACGTGGTGCAAACTTCGCAGGTGCATCCAAATCCCGTGATATGATATGCTCTATCACACATAAACCTTATTATATCTTCCTCAAAATAGCCACCATACCTACCTATTATGGCTTTTCCATGGCCATTCCGAGATATATTGCCATGCAACTTCCACCGCTTCCATTTTGATGACTTGAGCATTCATTGTCATATTGCTTTGCATGATCATATAGTTGACATAGTAGTTGTGGCTCAGCCACCGTGCATCATTTTTTATACATGTTATGCTAGATCATCTATTAGAGGCATTTGTATAGAGTCATACTTTGTCATAGGTATTGAGTTGTAATTTTTATTACTTTTGAGTTATAAGTAAATAGAAGTCTGATGATCATCATTTTTAGAGCAGTGCCCCAGTGAGGAAATGATGATGGAGACTATGATTCCCCCAGAAGTCAGGATGAGACTCCGAACAATGAGAGAAAAAAAGAAAAAAGAAAAAGAAAAAAAAAGGAAAAAAACAAGAAAAAAAGAGAAAAAATAAATAAAAAGGAAAAAAAGAACCAAAGAGAGAAGGGGCATTGTTAGTATCCTTTACCACACTTGTGCTTCAAAGTAGCACCATGTTTTCATATGGAGAGTCTCATATGTTGTCACTTTCATATACTAGTGAGATATTTAATTATTGGATTAGATGCACACCCACTTAGTTTTCATATGGGGCTTTCATATACTTGTAGCTCTTAGTGCATTCATTGCGTAGCAATCCCTACTCCTCACATTGATATCAATTGATGGGCATCTCCATAGCCCGTTGGTTAGCCGTGTCGATGTGATACTTTCTTACTTTTTTGTCTTCTTTATATTTACCCCTATCATCATACTCTATTCGACCCATAGTGCTATATCCATGGCTTGCGCTCATGTATTGCGTGAGGGTTGAAAAAGCTGAAGTGCGTTAAAAAGTATGAACCAATTGCTCAGCTTGTCATCGGGGTTGTGCATGATAAATACTTTGTGTTAAGAAGACATAGCATGACAAGATTATATTACTTTGTAGGGATAGCTTTCTCTAGCATTGATATTCTGAAAGACATGATTGTTTGTTGGGATGCCTGAGTATTGATGTCTTTATGTCAAATTATAGACTATTGCTTTGAATCACTTATGTCTTAATATTCATGCCATGGCTAGATATATGGTCAAGTTTATGCTAGGTAGCATTCCACATCAAAAATTATCTTTTTTATAATTTACATACTCAAGGACGAGCAGGAATTAAGCTTGGGGATGCTGATACGTCTCCGCCGTATCTATAATTTTGATTGTTTCATGCCAATATTATTCAACTTTTACATACTTTTGGCAACTTTTTATATGATTTATTTGGACTAACTTACTTATACAGTGCCCAGTGCCAGTTCCTATTTGTTGCATGTTTTTGTTTCACAGAAAATCCATATCAAACGAAGTCCAAGTGCAATAAAAAACTACGGAGAATTATTTTGGAATATTTGTGAATTTTAGGAGGTGGATTCAACGTAAACAGAGGCCCGAGGCCACCACAACCCACCAGGGAGCGCCACCAGGCCCAGGCGCGCCCTGGTGTATCATGCCCTCCTCGAACATCACTTGGAGCTATACTTCGGGCGCAAGGAAGCTTATATCCGGAAAAAAATCATGTAAAAAGATCAGCGCAATCGGAGTTACGGATCTTTGGGAATTTAAGAAACCGTGAAGGGCCAGATCTGGGAGCGCGAAACAGAAGAGAACAGAGAGGGAGAT
Organism: Triticum timopheevii; assembly: GCA_963921465.1. Lineage (NCBI taxonomy): Eukaryota > Viridiplantae > Streptophyta > Magnoliopsida > Poales > Poaceae > Triticum > Triticum timopheevii. The sequence goes on along the minus strand of OY997262.1, from coordinate 381,274,412 downwards.
CCAGTCTAGGAGGGGCTCCCGCCCCTCCGCCTCCATGGAGATCATGGACCAGAGGGGAAACCCTCCTCCCATCTAGGGGGAGGCCAAGGAAGAAGAATAAGGAGGGGGCTCTCTCCCCCTCTCTCCCGGTGGCGCCGGAGTGCTGCCGGGGCTAGGATCGGGATGACGATCTACATCAACAATCTTGCGACCGTCAACACCAACTCTCTCCCCCTCTAGGTAGCGGTGTAACACCCCTTCTCCCCGTTCTAATATCTACTTAAACATGGTGCTCAACTCCATATATTATTTCCCAATGATCTATGGTTATCCTATGACATTTGAGTAGATCTGTTTTGTCCTATGGGTTAATCATGATCTTGGTTGGTATGATTGTATATTTTATTTATGGTGTTGTCCTACGGTGCCCTCCATCTCGCACAAACATGAGGGGGCCCCCGCTGTAGGGTGTTGCAATATGTTCATGGTTTGCTTATTGTCAGTGTTGCGGGGGTGACAGCAGCCTAAACGCGGATAAGTGGGCTATGGTGTATGGGAGTAAAGAGGACTTGATACTTAATGCTATGGTTGGTTTTCACGACCTTAATGATCTTTAGTAGTTACGGATGCTTGCTAGAGTTCCAATCATAAGTGCATATGATCCAAGTAGAGAAAGTATGTTAGCTCATGCCTCTCCCTCATATAAAATTGCAAGAATGATTACCGATACTTGTTATCGATTGCCTAGGGACAAATGACTTTGTGTTAACAAAAGCTATCCACTTTTATTACCTTGCAATTTATTCGTGGTTTTATTCCCACAAAGTACTCGTAGTTTTATTCTTGCAAAATAGGTTCATACTTGTTCTAGGTAAAGCAAACGTCAAGTGTGCGTACAGTTGTATCGGTGGTCGATAGAACTTGAGGGAATATGTGTTCTGCCTTTAGCTCCTCGTTGGGTTCAACACTCTTATTTATCGAAGAAGGCTACAAACAATCCCCTACACTTGTGGGTTATCATTGCTTTAACTTCCTGTCACAATCTTATCAATAATAATAAAAGTTCATATGCTAATCCCATGGGGAGTAATGACTTCACATATAAGAAGTATAATTGGTAAAAATTGTTGAAAGTTGACAAAGAATAGCATTGGTCATTGATGCAATTCATGGAAGAATAATAAAGGAAGAGAGATTTCACATATAAATATTTTATCTTGGACATCTTGTATTTTTTTTGATCCTCCATCAATTATTTTCAAGCTTGATCAAATAGTTGATGTTGGACAAGGAAGACAATGTAATGGGTTATGTTTGCTTATATTCACAAAGAAGTTATATTGTCATGGATCCTCTAACATATGGTGCTTTCTAATAATCTTTTGCTAGCTAAAATTCCGTACTGAGTAGAGATATAACTTGTGCATTTAAAAACTCCTAAACCCAAATTCTTGTCGTGAGAATCCACCATATTTACCTACAGATTGACTATGATCCTTCAAGTAAGTTATCATTTGTGCAAAGAAATAAAAATTGCTCCTAAATATGTATGATCTTTTATTGTAAGGAAAAATAAAATTTCTACGAACTTTTGATGGTAACGCAATAAAAGCGACAAACTGCTTGATAAATGTTGCTATCATAAGGGGCAATATAAAGTGGTGTTCCTTTGATTAAGAGAATGCACATCCAAATGAAAAGCGCATGGCAATCTTTGCTTCCCTTTGTGAAGGCCGATCTTCTAGTATTTAGTCTTTACTTTTATGCAAGAGTCAATAGTATCCATTCTCATTCCGACCTCAATTATTGTCCACTTGGCAAGCACCATGTGGTAGGGAATTATCCAGACACATATATCTAGAATATAGGTAATCAAGTTATTAGTTGACATTATCCATGAGATAAATAAGTTGGGAGGTGAAACATTAAAACCCCATCTTCCTTTGTGTCTGAATGAAACGGTTTGTTCTAAAAATATGCTTCGAGAGTCAGCAATCATTGAAGACTATATGATAGTTGAGTATGTGGAATTTGCTATACCAAAAGTTCTTACATAGACTCTTCCTGAAAATATGATGAATTGTAGTTGCCTCGATGATTGAGAATATAGTTTGTTAGTTTTCAAAAAAGTTTATTGTATATACTTTAGGTTGTGGACGAATGTTACTTGATCAAGAGAAGTTTTATGATGAATAATTATTGTTACAAAAATGATCATGTTGCTACCATATCCATATTTTATTTTATCAACACCTCTCTAGAAACATGTGGTCACGATTATCGAGTTCAGCATTCGCTTGAGGACAAGCGAGGTCTAAGCTTGGGGGAGCTGATACGTCCATTTTACATCATGTTCTCCTACTGTTATTTAGAACACTTTAGATCAATATTTCACTTTATGATGCAATTCTAATGCCTTCTCTCTTAATATGCAAGATACACGTGAGAGGGAAATTGCCGGCAGCTAGAATTTTGGACTTAAAAGAGCTACATTAGATATAGCTATTCTCCAGAGCTTCAAATGACTTGAAATTTTATGGAGAACTGCTACTTGTGAGCTGCTTTGGGATTTTCCCAAAGAGGAGAGGATGATGAAGTATAGTAGAGATAAGTATTTTACTCAGTTAAGAACCAAGGTTATCAATCCAGTAGGAGAACCACACAAGACCTCGTGAACATCTTCCTTGTTACAGTCGGTAATAATAAAGTTTTGCATTTATTTATATAACTTATCTCACAAGTTCTTGTTGAGTTATGTGTGGATGAAGTTCTTAAGATTTAAAAAAAAATCGTGATATGAGAGGAATTAAGGAGACACAAGAGCTCAAGTTTAGGGATTCCCAAGGCATCCCAAGTATTTATTCCAAAAAGTCTTAAGCATTTAAGCTTGGGGATGCCCCGGTAGGAATCCCATCTTTCTTCATTTATCATTTAATCTTGGTTGAGCCTAAGTTTTTGCTTCTTCACATGAGATGTGCTATTCTTGGAATGCCATTTTATTTTGTTTTCTTTGATGTTTGAATAAAATACTTAAGATCTGAAATTTTAAAATGAGAAAGAGTCATCACATAGCTACATGTTTACTTAACTACTCAATTGATCTTCACTTGTATCTTTTTGGAGTAATTTGTCGAACACTCTCATGCTTCACTTATATTATTTTGAGAGTAGATAATAGTGATGAGAATTTTCACAAGCTATGTAATTGGTCCTAATATGATGGATATTCAAGAAGGATATAATAAAAACTTTCATGTAGATCACTAAATATGATAAGTTGGATCCCTTGCAATAGTTTTGCGATATGAAGATGATAATATGTGAGTTATATTAGTGAGCAATTGTGGTTTAGTAAAAATATTGGTGTTAAGGTTTGTGATTCCCTATGCATGCACGTAAAGTCGATATTTATGCAACAAAGTTATATCCTACTTATGGTGCATTATTCAGTGTTAGTTATGTTCAATGCATGTTTATGACCATTTTTGTTTTATGGTTGTTCGCTTCTCAATCTATTTGCTAGCCTCCATTTGTACTAAGAGGGAATGTTTCTTGTGCATCCAATTCCCTAAACCTAAAGTTGAGCCAAATGAGTCCACCATACCTACATATGTGTGGTATTTACATGTCATTCCAAGTAAATTTGCATGTGCCAACTCTAGTGATTCAAAATAATTTTCCATTTTGTGTGCCCGTACCGCTCATGAAGCGGCAGGGGGTGACCACTATCTTCCATGTTAGGTGATGACCCACAAGTATATGGGGTAAATTGTAGCCTTTTCGATAAGTAAGAGTGTCAACCCCAACGAGGAGCAGAAGGAAAAGACAAGTGGTTTTCAGCAAGGTAATGTCTGCAAGTGCCAAAGTTGTAAGTAACAGAGTAGTTTGATAGCAAGATAATTTGTAACGAACAAGTAATAGTAGTAGTAACAAAGGTAGCACAATCCTTTTGAGGCAAAGGACAGGCCAAAACGATCTCTTATGATAAGCAAGGTGTTCTTGAGGGTACACGGGAATTTCATCTAGTCACTTCCATCATGTTGGTTCGGTTCATGTTCGTTACTTTGATAATTTGGTATGTGGGTGGAACGGTGCTTAGGTGTTGTTCTTACTTGAACAAACCTCCTACATATGATTAACCCCCACGCAAGCATCTACAACTATGAGGAAAGTATTAAGAATAAATTCTAACCATAGCATTAAACTTTTGGATCCAATCGGCCCCTTACGGAATAGCGCATAAACTGGGGTTTAAGCTTCTGTCACTCTCGCATCCCATCATCTAATAACTACTCCACAATGCATTCCCTTAGGCCCAAATATGGTGAAGTGGCATGTAGTCGACGTTCACATGACACCACTAAGGGAATCACAACATACATCTGATCAAAATATCGAACACATACCAAGTTTACATGATTACTTGCAACATGATTTCTCCTGTGACCTCAAGAACAAAAGTAACTACTCACAAATGATAATAATTCTCAAGATCAGAGGGGTATCAAATAGCATAATGGATCTGAACATATAATCTTCCACCAAATAGACCATATAGTAATCAACTACAAGATGTAATCAACACTACTAGTCACCCACAAGCACCAATCTATAGTTTCGGTAAAAAGATTGAACACAAGAGATGAACTGGGTTTGTGATGAGATGGTGTTGTTGAAGATGTTGATAAAGATAGCCCTCCCCAAGATGGGAGAGTTGTTGTTGATGATGATGACGATGATTTCCCCCTCCGGGAGGGAAGTTCCCCCATGGAATCGCTCTGCCGGAGGGCAAAAGTGCTCCTGCCCAGGTTCTGCCTCGAGACGGTGGCGCTTCATCCCGAAAGTCATCTCCTTATTTGTTTTCTAGGTCAAAATGACTTATGTACCAGAACGGGGGCACCGAAGGAGGGCCTGGATGAGCACAACCCACCAGGGCGCGCCTAGGGGCCCAGGCGTGCCCTGGGGTCTTGTGCTCACCAGGGTGGCCCCCTCTGGTACTTATTTGCTCCAGTGTTTCTTATTTATTATATAAAAAATCCTCATGAAGTTTCATCTCATTTGGAGTTGCGCAGAATAGGTAGCCTGACGTAGCTTTTTCAGGTCCAGATTTCTAGCTGCCAGAATTCTCCCCCTTTGTGTGTACCTTGCATATTATGAGAGAAAAGGCATTATAATTACTCCAAAAAACATTTTCATGCAACAAAACAACATAAATAACAGTAGGTAACCATGATGCAAAATGGACGTATCAACTCCCCCAAGCTTAGACCTCGCTTGTCCTCAAGCGAAAATCAAAATGGAAAACATGTCCACATGCTTAGAGAGAGAGGTGTCGATAAAAACAAAAATACAGACATAGCAGCATCATGTAACTTATTATAACAGCAACAAACTTTAACATAAAGCTTTTATAATAGAACTTTTATCATAGACTTCTCATGAACAAGTGACAGTTCATCACAACATCGAAGTATAAAGTATAAACTCTATTGGAAACCAATAAACTATGTTCTTAGTCAACTTTGCAACTACAATTCATCATAATTTCAGGAAGGGTCATGTATCGGGGCCTTTAGGCAAGTTCACATACTCAACCATCATTCAGTCTTCGATGATTGCTAACTCTCACCGCGTACACATGAGCAAAACGTTTCAACCGGACACATAGAAAGATAGGGGCTTATAGTTTCGCATCCCAATGTATTCACCTCAAGGATGATGTCAACAATAATAACTCATCCTACCCATATTCAACTGGACATATGTGCCTAGATCTTTCCTCACCGCATGATGCATGCCAAAGCAGGAAATAAAAAGGAATAGAGAGAAGAACTTTGACTCTTGCATGAAAGTAAATACATAAAAGTAAAAGATAGGTCCTTCACAGAGGGAAGCAGAGGTTGACATGCGATTTTTGTTTGTATGCTCAGCCATTTAGTGCAAGAGAACGTCACGTTATATTGCCCCTTATGATGGCAACCTTTATTATGCAGTCTGTTGCTTTTATTCTTCGCCATCACAAGTTCATACAATGCTCAATTTTCTCTTACACTAAATGATCTAACAATTTTAAAAGCAATTTTTATTGCCTTATTGCACCGATGACAACATACTTGAAGGATCTTACTCAATCCATAGGTAGGTGATAACCCACAAGTATAGGGGATCGTAACAGTTTTCAAGGGTAGAGTATTCAACCCAAATTTATTGATTCGACACAAGGGGAGCCAAAGAATATTCTTAAGTATTAGCAGTTGAGTTGTCAATTCAACCACACCTAGATAACTTAGTATCTGCAGCAAAGTATTTAGTAGCAAAGTAGTATGGAAGTAAAAGTAACAGTGGCAAAAGTAACAGTAGCAGTTTTGTAGCAATTGTAACAGTAGCAACGGTAAAGTAAATAAGCAAAGAGCAATATATGAAAAGCTCGTAGGCATTGGATCAGTGATGGATAATTATGTCAGATGCGATTCCTCATGTAATAGTTGTAACATAGGGTGACACAGAACTAGCTCTAGTTCATCAATGTAATGTAGGCATGTATTCCGAATATAGTCATACGTGCTTATGGAAAAGAATTTGCATGACATCCTTTGTCCTACCCTCCCGTGGCAGTGGGGTCCTAATGGAAACTAAGGGATATTAAGGCCTCCTTTTAATAGAGTACCGGACCAAAGCATTAACACATAGTGAATACATGAACTCCTCAAACTACGGTCATCACCGAGAAGTATCCTGATTATAGTCACTTTAGGGTTGTCTGATCATAACACATAATAGGTGACTATAGACTTGCAAGATAGGATCAAGAACTCACATATATTCATGAAAACATAATAGGTTCAGATCTGAAATCATGGCACTCGGGCCCTAGTGACAAGCACTAAGCATAGCAAAGTCATAGCAACATCAATCTCAGAACATAGTGGATACTAGGGATCAAACCCTAACAAAACTAACTTGATTACATGGTAAATCTCATCCAACCCATCATCGTCCAGCAAGCCTACGATGGAATTACTCACGCACGGCAGTGAGCATCGTGAAATTGGTGATAGAGGATGGTTGATGATGACAACGGCGAAGAATCCCCCTCTCCGGAGTCCCGAACGGACTCCAGATTATCCCTCCCGAAAGAGATTAGGGCTTGGTGGCGGCTCCATATCGTAAAACGTGATGAATATTTTTCTTTGGGTTTTTTCTCCGCCAAAGCAAATATATGGAGTCTGTGTTGAGGTCAGTGGATGTCCTGGGGGCCCACGAGGCAGGGGGCATGCCCTAGGGGAGGGGGCGCGCCCCCACCCTCGTGGGCAGGGTGTGGGCCCCCTGATGCTGATTCTTTCGCTAGTATTTTTTATTAATTTTGAAAAGTTGCTCCGTGGATTTTTAGGACATTCCGAGAACTTTTATTTCTGCACAAAAATAACACCATGGCAGTTGTGCTGAAAACAGCGTCAGTCCGGGTTAGTTCCATTCAAATCATGCAAGTTAGAGTCCAAAACAAGGGCAAAAGTGTTTGGAAAAGTAGATACGATGGAGACGTATCAACTCCCCCAAGCTTAAACCTTTGCTTGTCCTCAAGCAATTCAGTTGATAAACTGAAAGTGATAAAGAAAAACTTTTACAAACTCTGTTTGCTCTTATTGTTACAAATATGTAAAGTCAGCATTCAAGTTTTCAGCAAATATTACGAACTAACCATATTCACAATAACACTTAGGTCTCATGTTTACTCATATCAATGGCATAATCAACTAGCGAGCAATAATAATAAAATTCGGATGACAACATTTTCTCAAAACTATCATAATATGATATAACAAGATGGTATCTCGCTCGCCCTTTCTGAGACCGCAAAAAATAAATGCAGAGCACCTTTAAAGATCAAGGACTAACTAAACATTGTAATTCATGGTAAAAGAGATCCAATCATAGTCATACCCAATATAAACTAATATTAATGCATGCAAATGACAGCGGTGCTCTCTAGCGGGTGCTTTTTAATAAGTGGGTGATGACTCAACATAAAAGTAAATAGATAGGTCCTTCGCAGAGGGAAGCAGGGATTTGTAGAGGTGCTAGAGCTCGATTTTGAAATAGAGATGAATAACATTTTGAGCGGTATACTTTCACTGTCAACATAACAACTATGAGATCTCGATATCTTCCATGCTACACACATTATAGGCGGTTCCCAAATAGAATGGTAAAGTCTATACTCCCCCACAACCAACAAGCATCAATCCATGGCTTACCCGAAACAACGGGTGCCTCCAACTAACAACAATCCTGGGGTAGTTTTGTTAGCAATTATTTTGATTTGATTCGAGCATGAGACTAGGCATCCCGGTGACCAGCCATTTTCTCGGGAATGAGGAGCGGAGTCCACTCCTCTTGAGAATAACCTGCCTAACATGGAAGATACAGACATCCCTAGTTGATACATGAGTTGTTCGAGCATACAAAACAGAATTTTATTTGAAGGTTTGAAGTTTGGCACATACAAATTTACTTCGAACAGCAGGTAAATACCGCATATAGGAAGGTATGGTGGACTCATATGGAATAACTTTGGTGTTTATGGAGTTTGGATGCACAAGCAGTATTCCCGCTTAGTACAAGTGAAGGCTAGCAAGAGACTGGGAAGCGACCAACTGAGAGAGCGACAACAGTCATGAACATGCACTAAAATTAATCAACAATGAGTGCAAGCATGAGTAGGATATAATCCACCTTGAACAAAAATGTCATGAAGGCTATGTTGATTTTGTTTCAACTACATGCGTGAACATGTGCCAAGTCAAGTCACTCAAATCATTCAAAGGAGGATACTACCCTATCATACCACATCACAACCATTTTAATAGCATGTTGGCACACAAGGTAAACCATTATAAAATCCTAGCTAATTAAGCATGGCATAAGCAACTATAATCTTTAATTGTCATTGCAAACATGTTTATTCATAATAGGCTGAATCAGGAACGATGAACTAATCATATTTACAAAAACAAGAGAGGTCGAGTTCATACCAGCTTCTCTCATCTCAGCCAGTCCATCATATATCGTCACTATTTCCTTTCACTTGCACGACCAAACGGTGTGTATAATAATAATAGTGCACGTGCATTGGACTAAGCTGGAATCTGCAACCATTCAATTCAAGGGAGAAGACAAGATAATATGGGCTCTTGGTTAAATCAACAATCATGCAAATGAGAGCCACTAAACATTTTCTTTATGGTCTTCTCCTCTCGACCCCCAAAGGAAAGAAAAGAAATAAAACTATTTGCACGGGAAAGCTCCCAACAACCAAAAGAAGAATGAGAAATCTTTTTGGGTTTTCTTTTAATTACTACTACAAGCATGGAAACTAAACTAACTAATTTTTTTGTTTTTCTTAAGGTTGTTCAAACACACAAGAAGAAAGCTAGAAAAATAAATTAAACTAGCATGGATAATACAATGAAAAAGTATGAGCACCGACAACGAGAATGAGTGTGTGAAGATGAATGTAATGTCGGTGAGAGATACGTACTCCCCCAAGCTTAGGCTTTTAGCCTAAGTTAGTCTATTCCCATGGATCATGGCTACTCTCTCTGGTGTATTGAGGAGTGTTATCATATTGCCACTGGCTGGCGATCTCCTTCGGATCCCACTGATAATTGGATGGACGATAAGGGTCAAGGGATGGTTCCAGCTCAGGCTCTGGGGCTGATGTCTGGCCCCGGTACGCGTACACAGCCTCCGGCAAGACGAGGTATGTGCTGTTCGATCTGGTCGTGGAGGAAGTGGGTGAGGCCCGCATTATCAACCAACGAATAAAACTGATCATGAATCCTGACTGCTCTCAAGAAATCATAACAAGGCCATTCACATGGGCATACTTCCGCCACACGAGGGAGATTATACTTGGGCTTTTCATTCTCCTTATCTTGTTTATCCTTAGAGCCTTGGCTAGAAGAGCCCCTCAAGAAAAATCTCTTCATCTTTTTCTGAAAGTTTCTGAAATTTTTAGTGATCTCAAAACAAAAGTGAATCAAACTCAACAAAATTGATAGCAACTACTCCCACAAGTGCCTAGAGCCTATATCATGCATTAGAATTACTTGGGACCATATAATTTGACATGCAAACTCAAGAACAGGGTCACCTAGGCAGCAAAAATTTGCAATGAATAAAGCACTAGAACAAAAACTAACTGGACCATTGGAGGAGTCACATACCAAAGAACAACCCCCCATAGTAGTTTTGTGAATGGAGCTTTGAGCAAGGAGATTGAAAATGGCAGCAAAGTGAGCTAGAACTCATGGTTGAGCTGGATGGTGATTTTTTTGGGAGGAAGAAGTGTGTGGGTGCAGGAATAAGTGGAGGGGGCCACCATGGGCCCATGAGGCAGGGGAGACGCCCTGTAGGGGTGGGCGTGCCCTGGACCCTCGTGGCTAGGTGCCAGCTCCCCCTCCTATGTTCTCAGTGCCAGATATTCTCAAATATTTCAAAAAAATCATATTAAATTTGCAGGGCATTTGGAGAACTTTTATTTTTGGGTATTTTTTATTGCAAGGATAATTCAGAAAATAGACAGAAAATACTATTTTTACTTTATTTAATCTAAATAACAGAAAGTAAAAGGAGGGTACATAAGGTTGTGCCTTCTAACTTCATCCATCTCATGCTCATCAAAAGGAATCCACTAACAAGGTTGATCGGGTCTTGTTAACAAACTCATTCCGAATAACATGGAACCGGAGAAATTTCGAATAACACTAGGTTACCTCAACGGGGATATGCGCATCCCAATAATAAGAATATCATATATTTTTTCTTGACAATAGGAAGATGAAATTCAAAACCTCCAATAATGATAGTTGGAATTTTTCCAATAGAATTAATGCTATGAACTTGAGGTTGTTTCCTCGGAAAGTGTACCGTATGCTCGTTACCATTAACATGAAAAGTGATATTGCCTTTGTTGCAATCAATAACAGCCCCTGCAGTATTCAAAAAGGGTCTACCAAGGATAATCGACATACTATCGGCCTCGGGAATATCAAGAATAACAAAGTCCATTAAGATAGTGACGTTTGCAACCACAACAGGCACATCCTCACAAATACCGACAGGTATAGCAGTTGATTTATCAGCCATTTGCAAAGATATTTCAGTAGGTGTCAACTTATTCAATTCAAGTCTACGATATAAAGAGAGAGGCATAACACTAACACCGGCTCCAAGATCACATAAAGCAGTTTTATCATAGTTTCTTTTAATGGAGCATGGTATAGTTGGTACTCCTAGATTCTCCAAGTTTCTTAGGTATTCCACCTTTAAAAGTGTAATTAGCAAGCATGGTGGAAATTTCAGCTTCCGGTATCTTTCTTTTATTTGTAATGATATCTTCATGTATTTATCATAAGGATTTACTTTAAGCATATCAGTTAAGCGCATACGTAAGAAGATAGGTCTAATCATTTTAGCAAAGCGCTCAAAATCCTCATCATCCTTTTTCTTGGATGGCTTAGGAGGAAAAGGCAAGGGTTTCTGAACCCATGGTTCTCTTTCTTTACCGTGCTTCCTAGCAACAAAATCTCTCTTATCATAACTTTGATTCTTTGATTGTGGGTTATCAAGATCAACAGTTGTTTCAATCTCTACATCATTATTATTGCTAGGTTGAGCATCAACATGAACATTATCATTAACATTATCACTAGGTTCATGTTCATCACAAGATTGTGTTTCAGCATCAGAAATAGAAATATCATTGGGATTCTCAAGTGTGTCTACAACAGGTTCACTAGAAGCATGCAAAGTCCTATCATTTTTCTTTTTCTTTTTTTTAGAAGGACTAGGTGCATCTATATTATTTCTCTGAGAATCTTGCTCAATTCTCTTAGGGTGGCCTTCAGGATACAAAGGTTCCTGAGTCATTTTACCTGTTCTAGTAGTCACTCTAATAGCAAAATCATGTTTATTATTTAATTCATCAAGAAAATCACTTTGAGATTTAAGTACATATTCTGCTTGAGTGGTAACCATAGAAGCATATTTGCTGGTAAGTTCAAGTTCACCTTTAACTCTAGCCATATAATCACTTAAGCGTCCAATCATGTAAGAGTTACTCTTTAATTCTTTACCAACATAAGCATTGAAATTTTCTTGTCTAGCCATAAAGTCATCAAATTTATCCAAGCATTGGCTAGCAAACTTAGTAGACGGGATTTCAACTTTATCATACCTATAGAGAGAATTTACCTTTACTACCTATGAAGGGTTATCAAGACCATGTGTTTCTTCAATAGGTGGTATATCGAGACCATATATTTCTTCAACAAGAGGTAAATTCTTACGTCTTCAACTTTAATACCTTTTTCTTTCATAGATTTCTTTGCCTCTTGCATATCTTCAGGACTGAGAAATAGAACACCTCCCTTTGTAGTTGGCTCAGGAGTTGGTTCATGAAGTGTCCAATTGTTTTCATTAGTCAACATATTATTCAATAGCAATTCAGCTTGATCGACAGTTCTTTCCCTGAAAACACAACCAACACAACTATCCAAGTGGTCCTTGGAAGCATCAATTAGTCCATTATAAAAGATATCAAGTATTGCATTTTTCTTAAGAGGATGATCAGGCAAAGCATTAAGTAATTGGAGAAGCCTCCCCCAAGCTTGTGGGAGACTCTCTTCTTCAATTTGCACAAACTTATATATTTCCCTTAAGGCAGCTTGTTTCTTATGAGCAGGGAAATATTTAGCAGAGAAGTAATAAATCATATCCTGGGGACTACGCACACAACCAGGATCAAGAGAATTAAACCAAGTTTTAGCATCACCCTTTAATGAGAATGGAAATATCTTAAGGATATAATAGTAGTGAGATTTCTCATCATTAGTGAACAGGGTGGCTATATCATTCAATTTAGTAAGATGTGCCACAATAGTTTTAGATACATAGCCATAAAAAGGACCAGATTCAACCAAAGTAATTATCGCAGGATCGACAGAGAATTCATAATCCTTATCAGTAACAAAAATAGGTGAAGTAGCAAAAGCATGGTCATATTTCATTCTAGCATTCAGAGTTTTTTGTTTCAGTTTAGCTAATAATTTCATAAGATTAGATCTATCATAGCAAGCAAGAAAATCTCTAGCAGTTTCTTCATCCATAACACAACCCTCAGGAACAACAGGTAATTCATACTTAGGGGGAGAACCTTCATCATCACTATCTTCCATAATTTCATTTTCAATAATTTCATTATCTCTAGCCCTAGCAAGTTGTTCATCAAGAAATTCACCTAATGGCACAGTAGTATCAAGCATAGAAGTAGTTCCATAATAAGTATCATGCATAGTAGAAGTGGCATTAGCAATAACATGCGACATATCAGAATTAATAGCAGAAGTAGGTTTAGGTGTCGCAAGCTTACTCATAATAGAAGGAGAATCTAGTGCAGAGCTAGATGGCAGTTCCTTACCTCCCCTCATAGTTGAGGGATAAATTTTAGTTCTTTCGTCTTTCAAGTTCTTCATAGTGACCAGTAGATATAAATCCCAAGTGACTCAAAGAATAGAGCTATGCTCCCCGGCAACGTCACCATAAAATAGTCTTGATAACCCACAAGTATAGGGGATCGCAATAGTTTTCGAGGGTAGAGTATTCAACCCAAATTTATTGATTCGACACAAGGGAAGCCAAAGAATATTCTTAAGTATTAGTAGTTGAGTTGTTAATTCAACCACACCTGGATAACTTAGTATCTGCAGCAAAGTATTTAGTAGCAAAGTAGTATGGAAGTAATGGTAACAGTGGCAAAAGTAACAGTAGCAGTTTGGTAGCAATTGTAATAGTAGCAACGGTAAAGTAAATAAGCAAAGAGCAATATATGAAAAGCTCGTAGGCATTGGATCAGTGATGGATAATTATGTCGGATGCGATTGCTCATGTAATAGTTATAACATAGGGTGACACAGAACTAGCTCCAGTTCATCAATGTAATGTAGGCATGTATTTCGAATATAGTCATATGTGCTTATGGAAAAGAACTTGCATGACATCTTTTGTCCTACCCTCCCATGGCAGTGGGGTCCTAATGGAAACTAAGGGATATTAAGGCCTCCTTTTAATAGAGTACCGGACCAAAGCATTAACACATAGTGAATACATGATCTTCACTTGTATCTTTTTGGAGTAATTTGTCGAACACTCTCATGCTTCACTTATATTATTTTGAGAGTAGATAATAGTGATGAGAATTTTCACAAGCTATGTAATTGGTCCTAATATGATGGATATTCAAGAAGGATATAATAAAAACTTTCATGTAGATCACTAAATATGATAAGTTGGATCCCTTGCAATAGTTTTGCGATATGAAGATGATAATATGTGAGTTATATTAGTGAGCAATTGTGGTTTAGTAAAAATATTGGTGTTAAGGTTTGTGATTCCCTATGCATGCACGTAAAGTCGATATTTATGCAACAAAGTTATATCCTACTTATGGTGCATTATTCAGTGTTAGTTATGTTCAATGCATGCTTATGACCATTTTTGTTTTATGGTTGTTCGCTTCTCAATCTATTTTCTAGCCTCCATTTGTACTAAGAGGGAATGTTTCTTGTGCATCCAATTCCCTAAACCTAAAGTTGAGCCAAATGAGTCCACCATACCTACATATGTGTGGTATTTACATGTCATTCCAAGTAAATTTGCATGTGCCAACTCTAGTGATTCAAAATAATTTTCCATTTTGTGTGCCCGTACCGCTCATGAAGCGGCAGGGGGTGACCACTATCTTCCATGTTAGGTGATGACCCACAAGTATATGGGGTAAATTGTAGCCTTTTCGATAAGTAAGAGTGTCAACCCCAACGAGGAGCAGAAGGAAAAGACAAGTGGTTTTCAGCAAGGTAATGTCTGCAAGTGCCAAAGTTGTAAGTAACAGAGTAGTTTGATAGCAAGATAATTTGTAACGAACAAGTAGTAGTAGTAGTAGTAACAAAAGTTCAGAAAGGTAGCACAATCCTTTTGAGGCAAAGGACAGGCCAAAACGATCTCTTATGATAAGCAAGGTGTTCTTGAGGGTACACGGGAATTTCATCTAGTCACTTCCATCATGTTGGTTCGGTTCATGTTCGTTACTTTGATAATTTGGTATGTGGGTGGAACGGTGCTTAGGTGTTGTTCTTACTTGAACAAACCTCCTACATATGATTAACCCCCACGCAAGCATCTACAACTATGAGGAAAGTATTAAGAATAAATTCTAACCATAGCATTAAACTTTTGGATCCAATCGGCCCCTTACGGAATAGCGCATAAACTGGGGTTTAAGCTTCTGTCACTCCCGCATCCCATCATCTAATAACTACTCCACAATGCATTCCCTTAGGCCCAAATATGGTGAAGTGGCATGTAGTCGACGTTCACATGACACCACTAAGGGAATCACAACATACATCTGATCAAAATATCGAACACATACCAAGTTTACATGATTACTTGCAACATGATTTCTCCTGTGACCTCAAGAACAAAAGTAACTACTCACAAATGATAATAATTCTCAAGATCAGAGGGGTATCAAATAGCATAATGGATCTGAACATATAATCTTCCACCAAATAGACCATATAGTAATCAACTACAAGATGTAATCAACACTACTAGTCACCCACAAGCACCAATCTATAGTTTCGGTAAAAAGATTGAACACAAGAGATGAACTGGGTTTGTGATGAGATGGTGTTGTTGAAGATGTTGATAAAGATAGCCCTCCCCAAGATGGGAGAGTTGTTGTTGATGATGATGACGATGATTTCCCCCTCCGGGAGGGAAGTTCCCCCATGGAATCGCTCTGCCGGAGGGCAAAAGTGCTCCTGCCCAGGTTCTGCCTCGAGACGGTGGCGCTTCATCCCGAAATTCATCTCCTTATTTGTTTTCTAGGTCAAAATGACTTATGTACCAGAACGGGGGCACCGAAGGAGGGCCTGGATGAGCACAACCCACCAGGGCGCGCCTAGGGGCCCAGGCGTGCCCTGGGGTCTTGTGCTCACCAGGGTGGCCCCCTCTGGTACTTATTTGCTCCAGTGTTTCTTATTTATTATATAAAAAATCCTCATGAAGTTTCATCTCATTTGGAGTTGCGCAGAATAGGTAGCCTGACGTAGCTTTTTCAGGTCTAGATTTCTAGCTGCCAGAATTCTCCCCCTTTGTGTGTACCTTGCATATTATGAGAGAAAAGGCATTATAATTACTCCAAAAAACATTTTCATGCAACAAAACAACATAAATCACAGTAGGTAAACATGATGCAAAATGGACGTATCAACTCCCCCAAGCTTAGACCTCGCTTGTCCTCAAGCGAAAATCAAAATCGAAAACATGTCCACATGCTTAGAGAGAGAGGTGTCGATAAAAACAAAAATACAGACATAGCAGCATCATGTAACTTATTATAACAGCAACAAACTTTAACATAAAGCTTTTATAATAGAACTTTTATCATAGACTTCTTATGAACAAGTGACAGTTCATCACAACATCGAAGTATAAAGTATAAACTCTATTGGAAACCAATAAACTATGTTCTTAGTCAACTTTGCAACTACAATTCATCATAATTTCAGGAAGGGTCATGTATCGGGGCCTTTAGGCAAGTTCACATACTCAACCATCATTCAGTCTTCGATGATTGCTAACTCTCACCGCGTACACATGAGCAAAACGTTTCAACCGGACACATAGAAAGATAGGGGCTTATAGTTTCGCATCCCAATGTATTCACCTCAAGGATGATGTCAACAATAATAACTCATCCTACCCATATTCAACTAGACATATGTGCCTAGATCTTTCCTCGCCGCATGATGCATGCCAAAGCAGGAAATAAAAAGGAATAGAGAGAAGAACTTTGACTCTTGCATGAAAGTAAATACATAAAAGTAAAAGATAGGTCCTTCACAGAGGGAAGCAGAGGTTGACATGCGATTTTTGTTTGTATGCTCAGCCATTTAGTGCAAGAGAACGTCACGTTATATTGCCCCTTATGATGGCAACCTTTATTATGCAGTCTGTTGCTTTTATTCTTCGCCATCACAAGTTCATACAATGCTCAATTTTCTCTTACACTAAATGATCTAACAATTTTAAAAGCAATTTTTATTGCCTTATTGCACCGATGACAACATACTTGAAGGATCTTACTCAATCCATAGGTAGGTGATAACCCACAAGTATAGGGGATCGTAACAGTTTTCAAGGGTAGAGTATTCAACCCAAATTTATTGATTCGACACAAGGGGAGCCAAAGAATATTCTTAAGTATTAGCAGTTGAGTTGTCAATTCAACCACACCTAGATAACTTAGTATCTGCAGCAAAGTATTTAGTAGCAAAGTAGTATGGAAGTAAAAGTAACAGTGGCAAAAGTAACAGTAGCAGTTTTGTAGCAATTGTAACAGTAGCAACGATAAAGTAAATAAGCAAAGAGCAATATATGAAAAGCTCGTAGGCATTGGATCAGTGATGGATAATTATGTCAGATGCGATTCCTCATGTAATAGTTGTAACATAGGGTGACACAGAACTAGCTCTAGTTCATCAATGTAATGTAGGCATGTATTCCGAAAATAGTCATACGTGCTTATGGAAAAGAATTTGCATGACATCCTTTGTCCTACCCTCCCGTGGCAGTGGGGTCCTAATGGAAACTAAGGGATATTAAGGCCTCCTTTTAATAGAGTACCGGACCAAAGCATTAACACATAGTGAATACATGAACTCCTCAAACTACGGTCATCACCGAGAATTATCCTGATTATAGTCACTTTAGGGTTGTCTGATCATAACACATAATAGGTGACTATAGACTTGCAAGATAGGATCAAGAACTCACATATATTCATGAAAACATAATAGGTTCAGATCTGAAATCATGGCACTCGGGCCCTAGTGACAAGCATTAAGCATAGCAAAGTCATAGCAACATCAATCTCAGAACATAGTGGATACTAGGGATCAAACCCTAACAAAACTAACTTGATTACATGGTAAATCTCATCCAACCCATCATCGTCCAGCAAGCCTACGATGGAATTACTCACGCACGGCAGTGAGCATCGTGAAATTGGTGATGGAGGATGGTTGATGATGACGACGGCGAAGAATCCCCCTCTCCGGAGCCCCGAACGGACTCCAGATTATCCCTCCCGAAAGAGATTAGGGCTTGGTGGCGGCTCCATATCGTAAAACATGATGAATCTTTTTCTTTGGGTTTTTTCTCCGCCAAAGCAAATATATGGAGTGTGTGTTGAGGTCGGTGGATGTCCAGGGGGCCCACGAGGCAGGGGGCATGCCCTAGGGGAGGGGGCGCGCCCCCACCCTCGTGGGCAGGGTGTGGGCCCCCTGATGCTGATTCTTTCGCTAGTATTTTTTATTAATTTTGAAAAGTTGCTCCGTGGATTTTTAGGACATTCCGAGAACTTTTATTTCTGCACAAAAATAACACCATGGCAGTTGTGCTGAAAACAGCGTCAGTCCGGGTTAGTTCCATTCAAATCATGCAAGTTAGAGTCCAAAACAAGGGCAAAAGTGTTTGGAAAAGTAGATACGATGGAGACGTATCAACTCCCCCAAGCTTAAACCTTTGCTTGTCCTCAAGCAATTTAGTTGATAAACTGAAAGTGATAAAGAAAAACTTTTACAAACTCTGTTTGCTCTTATTGTTACAAATATGTAAAGTCAGCATTCAAGTTTTCAGCAAATATTACGAACTAACCATATTCACAATAACACTTAGGTCTCATGTTTACTCATATCAATGGCATAATCAACTAGCGAGCAATAATAATAAAATTCGGATGACAACATTTTCTCAAAACTATCATAATATGATATAACAAGATGGTATCTCGCTCGCCCTTTCTGAGACCGCAAAAAATAAATGCATAGCACCTTTAAAGATAAAGGACTAACTAAACATTGTAATTCATGGTAAAAGAGATCCAATCATAGTCATACCCAATATAAACTAATATTAATGCATGCAAATGACAGCGGTGCTCTCTAGCGGGTGCTTTTTAATAAGTGGGTGATGACTCAACATAAAAGTAAATAGATAGGTCCTTC
This sequence comes from Triticum timopheevii, assembly GCA_963921465.1. Classification (NCBI taxonomy): domain Eukaryota; kingdom Viridiplantae; phylum Streptophyta; class Magnoliopsida; order Poales; family Poaceae; genus Triticum; species Triticum timopheevii. Next base: position 381,255,300 of record OY997262.1, on the reverse strand, counting down.
GCAGAGGGAAGCAGGGATTTGTAGAGGTGCTAGAGCTCGATTTTGAAATAGAGATGAATAACATTTTGAGCGGTATACTTTCACTGTCAACATAACAACTATGAGATCTCGATATCTTCCATGCTACACACATTATAGGCGGTTCCCAAATAGAATGGTAAAGTCTATACTCCCCCACAACCAACAAGCATCAATCCATGGCTTACCCGAAACAACGGGTGCCTCCAACTAACAACAATCCTGGGGTAGTTTTGTTAGCAATTATTTTGATTTGATTCGAGCATGAGACTAGGCATCCCGGTGACCAGCCATTTTCTCGGGAATGAGGAGCGGAGTCCACTCCTCTTGAGAATAACCTGCCTAACATGGAAGATACAGACATCCCTAGTTGATACATGAGTTGTTCGAGCATACAAAACAGAATTTTATTTGAAGGTTTGAAGTTTGGCACATACAAATTTACTTCGAACAGCAGGTAAATACCGCATATAGGAAGGTATGGTGGACTCATATGGAATAACTTTGGTGTTTATGGAGTTTGGATGCACAAGCAGTATTCCCGCTTAGTACAAGTGAAGGCTAGCAAGAGACTGGGAAGCGACCAACTGAGAGAGCGACAACAGTCATGAACATGCACTAAAATTAATCAACAATGAGTGCAAGCATGAGTAGGATATAATCCACCTTGAACATATATATCATGAAGGCTATGTTGATTTTGTTTCAACTACATGCGTGAACATGTGCCAAGTCAAGTCACTCAAATCATTCAAAGGAGGATACTACCCTATCATACCACATCACAACCATTTTAATAGCATGTTGGCACACAAGGTAAACCATTATAAGCTCCTAGCTAATTAAGCATGGCATAAGCAACTATAATCTTTAATTGTCATTGCAAACATGTTTATTCATAATAGGCTGAATCAGGAACGATGAACTAATCATATTTACAAAAACAAGAGAGGTCGAGTTCATACCAGCTTCTCTCATCTCAGCCAGTCCATCATATATCGTCACTATTTCCTTTCACTTGCACGACCAAACGGTGTGTATAATAATAATAGTGCACGTGCATTGGACTAAGCTGGAATCTGCAACCATTCAATTCAAGGGAGAAGACAAGATAATATGGGCTCTTGGTTAAATCAACAATCATGCAAATGAGAGCCACTAAACATTTTCTTTATGGTCTTCTCCTCTCGACCCCCAAAGGAAAGAAAAGAAATAAAACTATTTGCACGGGAAAGCTCCCAACAACCAAAAGAAGAATGAGAAATCTTTTTGGGTTTTCTTTTAATTACTACTACAAGCATGGAAACTAAACTAACTAATTTTTTGGTTTTTCTTAAGGTTGTTCAAACACACAAGAAGAAAGCTAGAAAAATAAATTAAACTAGCATGGATAATACAATGAAAAACTATGAGCACCGACAACGAGAATGAGTGTGTGAAGATGAATGTAATGTCGGTGAGAGATACGTACTCCCCCAAGCTTAGGCTTTTGGCCTAAGTTAGTCTATTCCCATGGATCATGGCTACTCTCTCTGGTGTATTGAGGAGTGTTATCATATTGCCACTGGCTGGCGATCTCCTTCGGATCCCACTGATAATTGGATGGACGATAAGGGTCAAGGGATGGTTCCAGCTCAGGCTCTGGGGCTGATGTCTGGCCCCGGTACGCATACACAGCCTCCGGCAAGACGAGGTATGTGCTGTTCGATCTGGTCGTGGAGGAAGTGGGTGAGGCCCGCATTATCAACCAACGAATAAAACTGATCATGAATCCTGACTGCTCTCAAGAAATCATAACAAGGCCATTCACATGGGCATACTTCCGCCACACGAGGGAGATTATACTTGGGCTTTTCATTCTCCTTATCTTGTTTATCCTTAGAGCCTTGGCTAGAAGAGCCCCTCAAGAAAAATCTCTTCATCTTTTTCTGAAAGTTTCTGAAATTTTTAGTGATCTCAAAACAAAAGTGAATCAAACTCAACAAAATTGATAGCAACTACTCCTACAAGTGCCTAGAGCCTATATCATGCATTAGAATTACTTGGGACCATATAATTTGACATGCAAACTCAAGAACAGGGTCACCTAGGCAGCAAAAATTTGCAATGAATAAAGCACTAGAACAAAAACTAACTGGACCATTGGAGGAGTCACATACCAAAGAACAACCCCCCATAGTAGTTTTGTGAATGGAGCTTTGAGCAAGGAGATTGAAAATGGCAGCAAAGTGAGCTAGAACTCATGCTTGAGCTGGATGGTGATTTTTTTGGGAGGAAGAAGTGTGTGGGTGCAGGAATAAGTGGAGGGGGCCACCATGGGCCCACGAGGCAGGGGAGACGCCCTGTAGGGGTGGGCGTGCCCTGGACCCTCGTGGCCAGGTGCCAGCTCCCCCTGCTATGTTCTCAGTGCCAGATATTCTCAAATATTTCAAAAAAAATCATATTAAATTTGCAGGGCATTTGGAGAACTTTTATTTTTGGGTATTTTTTATTGCAAGGATAATTCAGAAAATAGACAGAAAATACTATTTTTACTTTATTTAATCTAAATAACAGAAAGTAAAAGGAGGGTACATAAGGTTGTGCCTTCTAACTTCATCCATCTCATGCTCATCAAAAGGAATCCACTAACAAGGTTGATCAGGTCTTGTTAACAAACTCATTCCGAATAACGTGGAACCGGAGAAATTTCGAATAACACTAGGTTACCTCAACGGGGATATGCGCATCCCAATAATAAGAATATCATATATTTTTTTCTTGACAATAGGAAGATGAAATTCAAAACCTCCAATAATGATAGTTGGAATTTTTCCAATAGAATTAATGCTATGAACTTGAGGTTGTTTCCTCGGAAAGTGTACCGTATGCTCGTTACCATTAACATGAAAAGTGATATTGCCTTTGTTGCAATCAATAACAGCCCCTGCAGTATTCAAAAAGGGTCTACCAAGGATAATCGACATACTATCGGCCTCGGGAATATCAAGAATAACAAAGTCCATTAAGATAGTGACGTTTGCAACCACAACAGGCACATCCTCACAAATACCGACAGGTATAGCAGTTGATTTATCAGCCATTTGCAAAGATATTTCAGTAGGTGTCAACTTATTCAATTCAAGTCTACGATATAAAGAGAGAGGCATAACACTAACACCGGCTCCAAGATCACATAAAGCAGTTTTATCATAGTTTCTTTTAATGGAGCATGGTATAGTTGGTACTCCTAGATTCTCCAAGTTTCTTAGGTATTCCACCTTTAAAAGTGTAATTAGCAAGCATGGTGGAAATTTCAGCTTCCGATATCTTTCTTTTATTTGTAATGATATCTTCATGTATTTAGCATAAGGATTTACTTTAAGCATATCAGTTAAGCGCATACGTAAGAAGATAGGTCTAATCATTTTAGCAAAGCGCTCAAAATCCTCATCATCCTTTTTCTTGGATGGCTTAGGAGGAAAAGGCAAGGGTTTCTGAACCCATGGTTCTCTTTCTTTACCGTGCTTCCTAGCAACAAAATCTCTCTTATCATAACGTTGATTCTTTGATTGTGGGTTATCAAGATCAACAGTTGTTTCAATCTCTACATCATTATTATTGCTAGGTTGAGCATCAACATGAACATTATCATTAACATTATCACTAGGTTCATGTTCATCACAAGATTGTGTTTCAGCATCAGAAATAGAAATATCATTGGGATTCTCAAGTGTGTCTACAACAGGTTCACTAGAAGCATGCAAAGTCCTATCATTTTTCTTTTTCTTTTTTTTAGAAGGACTAGGTGCATCTATATTATTTCTCTGAGAATCTTGCTCAATTCTCTTAGGGTGGCCTTCAGGATACAAAGGTTCCTGAGTCATTTTACCTGTTCTAGTAGTCACTCTAATAGCAAAATCATGTTTATTATTTAATTCATCAAGAAAATCACTTTGAGATTTAAGTACATATTCTGCTTGAGTGGTAACCATAGAAGCATATTTGCTGGTAAGTTCAAGTTCACCTTTAACTCTAGCCATATAATCACTTAAGCGTCCAATCATGTAAGAGTTACTCTTTAATTCTTTACCAACATAAGCATTGAAATTTTCTTGTCTAGCCATAAAGTCATCAAATTTATCCAAGCATTGGCTAGCAAACTTAGTAGACGGGATTTCAACTTTATCATACCTATAGAGAGAATTTACCTTTACTACCTATGAAGGGTTATCAAGACCATGTGTTTCTTCAATAGGTGGTATATCGAGACCATATATTTCTTCAACAAGAGGTAAATTCTTACGTCTTCAACTTTAATACCTTTTTCTTTCATAGATTTCTTTGCCTCTTGCATATCTTCAGGACTGAGAAATAGAACACCTCCCTTTGTAGTTGGCTCAGGAGTTGGTTCATGAAGTGTCCAATTGTTTTCATTAGTCAACATATTATTCAATAGCAATTCAGCTTGATCGACAGTTCTTTCCCTGAAAACACAACCAACACAACTATCCAAGTGGTCCTTGGAAGCATCAATTAGTCCATTATAAAAGATATCAAGTATTGCATTTTTCTTAAGAGGATGATCAGGCAAAGCATTAAGTAATTGGAGAAGCCTCCCCCAAGCTTGTGGGAGACTCTCTTCTTCAATTTGCACAAAATTATATATTTCCCTTAAGGCAGCTTGTTTCTTATGAGCAGGGAAATATTTAGCAGAGAAGTAATAAATCATATCCTGGGGACTACGCACACAACCAGGATCAAGAGAATTAAACCAAGTTTTAGCATCACCCTTTAATGAGAATGGAAATATCTTAAGGATATAATAGTAGTGAGATTTCTCATCATTAGTGAACAGGGTGGCTATATCATTCAATTTAGTAAGATGTGCCACAATAGTTTTAGATACATAGCCATAAAAAGGACCAGATTCAACCAAAGTAATTATCGCAGGATCGACAGAGAATTCATAATCCTTATCAGTAACAAAAATAGGTGAAGTAGCAAAAGCATGGTCATATTTCATTCTAGCATTCAGAGTTTTTTGTTTCAGTTTAGCTAATAATTTCATAAGATCAGATCTATCATAGCAAGCAAGAAAATCTCTAGCAGTTTCTTCATCCATAACACAACCCTCAGGAACAACAGGTAATTCATACTTAGGGGGAGAACCTTCATCATCACTATCTTCCATAATTTCATTTTCAATAATTTCATTATCTCTAGCCCTAGCAAGTTGTTCATCAAGAAATTCACCTAATGGCACAGTAGTATCAAGCATAGAAGTAGTTCCATAATAAGTATCATGCATAGTAGAAGTGGCATTAGCAATAACATGCGACATATCAGAATTAATAGCAGAAGTAGGTTTAGGTGTCGCAAGCTTACTCATAATAGAAGGAGAATCTAGTGCAAAGCTAGATGGCAGTTCCTTACCTCCCCTCATAGTTGAGGGATAAATTTTAGTTCTTTCGTCTTTCAAGTTCTTCATAGTGACCAGTAGATATAAATCCCAAGTGACTCAAAGAATAGAGCTATGCTCCCCGGCAACGTCACCATAAAATAGTCTTGATAACCCACAAGTATAGGGGATCGCAATAGTTTTCGAGGGTAGAGTATTCAACCCAAATTTATTGATTCGACACAAGGGAAGCCAAAGAATATTCTTAAGTATTAGTAGTTGAGTTGTTAATTCAACCACACCTGGATAACTTAGTATCTGCAGCAAAGTATTTAGTAGCAAAGTAGTATGGAAGTAATGGTAACAGTGGCAAAAGTAACAGTAGCAGTTTGGTAGCAATTGTAATAGTAGCAACGGTAAAGTAAATAAGCAAAGAGCAATATATGAAAAGCTCGTAGGCATTGGATCAGTGATGGATAATTATGTCGGATGCGATTGCTCATGTAATAGTTATAACATAGGGTGACACAGAACTAGCTCCAGTTCATCAATGTAATGTAGGCATGTATTTCGAATATAGTCATATGTGCTTATGGAAAAGAACTTGCATGACATCTTTTGTCCTACCCTCCCATGGCAGTGGGGTCCTAATGGAAACTAAGGGATATTAAGGCCTCCTTTTAATAGAGTACCGGACCAAAGCATTAACACATAGTGAATACATGATCTTCACTTGTATCTTTTTGGAGTAATTTGTCGAACACTCTCATGCTTCACTTATATTATTTTGAGAGTAGATAATAGTGATGAGAATTTTCACAAGCTATGTAATTGGTCCTAATATGATGGATATTCAAGAAGGATATAATAAAAACTTTCATGTAGATCACTAAATATGATAAGTTGGATCCCTTGCAATAGTTTTGCGATATGAAGATGATAATATGTGAGTTATATTAGTGAGCAATTGTGGTTTAGTAAAAATATTGGTGTTAAGGTTTGTGATTCCCTATGCATGCACGTAAAGTCGATATTTATGCAACAAAGTTATATCCTACTTATGGTGCATTATTCAGTGTTAGTTATGTTCAATGCATGTTTATGACCATTTTTGTTTTATGGTTGTTCGCTTCTCAATCTATTTGCTAGCCTCCATTTGTACTAAGAGGGAATGTTTCTTGTGCATCCAATTCCCTAAACCTAAAGTTGAGCCAAATGAGTCCACCATACCTACATATGTGTGGTATTTACATGTCATTCCAAGTAAATTTGCATGTGCCAACTCTAGTGATTCAAAATAATTTTCCATTTTGTGTGCCCGTACCGCTCATGAAGCGGCAGGGGGTGACCACTATCTTCCATGTTAGGTGATGACCCACAAGTATATGGGGTAAATTGTAGCCTTTTCGATAAGTAAGAGTGTCAACCCCAACGAGGAGCAGAAGGAAAAGACAAGTGGTTTTCAGCAAGGTAATGTCTGCAAGTGCCAAAGTTGTAAGTAACAGAGTAGTTTGATAGCAAGATAATTTGTAACGAACAAATAGTAGTAGTAGTAACAAAAGTTCAGAAAGGTAGCACAATCCTTTTGAGGCAAAGGACAGGCCAAAACGATCTCTTATGATAAGCAAGGTGTTCTTGAGGGTACACGGGAATTTCATCTAGTCACTTCCATCATGTTGGTTCGGTTCATGTTCGTTACTTTGATAATTTGGTATGTGGGTGGAACGGTGCTTAGGTGTTGTTCTTACTTGAACAAACCTCCTACATATGATTAACCCCCACGCAAGCATCTACAACTATGAGGAAAGTATTAAGAATAAATTCTAACCATAGCATTAAACTTTTGGATCCAATCGGCCCCTTACGGAATAGCGCATAAACTGGGGTTTAAGCTTCTGTCACTCTCGCATCCCATCATCTAATAACTACTCCACAATGCATTCCCTTAGGCCCAAATATGGTGAAGTGGCATGTAGTCGACGTTCACATGACACCACTAAGGGAATCACAACATACATCTGATCAAAATATCGAACACATACCAAGTTTACATGATTACTTGCAACATGATTTCTCCTGTGACCTCAAGAACAAAAGTAACTACTCGCAAATGATAATAATTCTCAAGATCAGAGGGGTATCAAATAGCATAATGGATCTGAACATATAATCTTCCACCAAATAGACCATATAGTAATCAACTACAAGATGTAATCAACACTACTAGTCACCCACAAGCACCAATCTATAGTTTCGGTAAAAAGATTGAACACAAGAGATGAACTGGGTTTGTGATGAGATGGTGTTGTTGAAGATGTTGATAAAGATAGCCCTCCCCAAGATGGGAGAGTTGTTGTTGATGATGATGACGATGATTTCCCCCTCCGGGAGGGAAGTTCCCCCATGGAATCGCTCTGCCGGAGGGCAAAAGTGCTCCTGCCCAGGTTCTGCCTCGAGACGGTGGCGCTTCATCCCGAAAGTCATCTCCTTATTTGTTTTCTAGGTCAAAATGACTTATGTACCAGAACGGGGGCACCGAAGGAGGGCCTGGATGAGCACAACCCACCAGGGCGCGCCTAGGGGCCCAGGCGTGCCCTGGGGTCTTGTGCTCACCAGGGTGGCCCCCTCTGGTACTTATTTGCTCCAGTGTTTCTTATTTATTATATAAAAAATCCTCATGAAGTTTCATCTCATTTGGAGTTGCGCAGAATAGGTAGCCTGACGTAACTTTTTCAGGTCCAGATTTCTAGCTGCCAGAATTCTCCCCCTTTGTGTGTACCTTGCATATTATGAGAGAAAAGGCATTATAATTACTCCAAAAAACATTTTCATGCAACAAAACAACATAAATAACAGTAGGTAAACATGATGCAAAATGGACGTATCAACTCCCCCAAGCTTAGACCTCGCTTGTCCTCAAGCGAAAATCAAAATCGAAAACATGTCCACATGCTTAGAGAGAGAGGTGTCGATAAAAACAAAAATACAGACATAGCAGCATCATGTAACTTATTATAACAGCAACAAACTTTAACATAAAGCTTTTATAATAGAACTTTTATCATAGACTTCTCATGAACAAGTGACAGTTCATCACAACATCGAAGTATAAAGTATAAACTCTATTGGAAACCAATAAACTATGTTCTTAGTCAACTTTGCAACTACAATTCATCATAATTTCAGGAAGGGTCATGTATCGGGGCCTTTAGGCAAGTTCACATACTCAACCATCATTCAGTCTTCGATGATTGCTAACTCTCACCGCGTACACATGAGCAAAACGTTTCAACCGGACACATAGAAAGATAGGGGCTTATAGTTTCGCATCCCAATGTATTCACCTCAAGGATGATGTCAACAATAATAACTCATCCTACCCATATTCAACTGGACATATGTGCCTAGATCTTTCCTCACCGCATGATGCATGCCAAAGCAGGAAATAAAAAGGAATAGAGAGAAGAACTTTGACTCTTGCATGAAAGTAAATACATAAAAGTAAAAGATAGGTCCTTCACAGAGGGAAGCAGAGGTTGACATGCGATTTTTGTTTGTATGCTCAGCCATTTAGTGCAAGAGAACGTCACGTTATATTGCCCCTTATGATGGCAACCTTTATTATGCAGTCTGTTGCTTTTATTCTTCGCCATCACAAGTTCATACAATGCTCAATTTTCTCTTACACTAAATGATCTAACAATTTTAAAAGCAATTTTTATTGCCTTATTGCACCGATGACAACATACTTGAAGGATCTTACTCAATCCATAGGTAGGTGATAACCCACAAGTATAGGGGATCGTAACAGTTTTCAAGGGTAGAGTATTCAACCCAAATTTATTGATTCGACACAAGGGGAGCCAAAGAATATTCTTAAGTATTAGCAGTTGAGTTGTCAATTCAACCACACCTAGATAACTTAGTATCTGCAGCAAAGTATTTAGTAGCAAAGTAGTATGGAAGTAAAAGTAACAGTGGCAAAAGTAACAGTAGCAGTTTTGTAGCAATTGTAACAGTAGCAACGGTAAAGTAAATAAGCAAAGAGCAATATATGAAAAGCTCGTAGGCATTGGATCAGTGATGGATAATTATGTCAGATGCGATTCCTCATGTAATAGTTGTAACATAGGGTGACACAGAACTAGCTCTAGTTCATCAATGTAATGTAGGCATGTATTCCGAATATAGTCATACGTGCTTATCGAAAAGAATTTGCATGACATCCTTTGTCCTACCCTCCCGTGGCAGTGGGGTCCTAATGGAAACTAAGGGATATTAAGGCCTCCTTTTAATAGAGTACCGGACCAAAGCATTAACACATAGTGAATACATGAACTCCTCAAACTACGGTCATCACCGAGAAGTATCCTGATTATAGTCACTTTAGGGTTGTCTGATCATAACACATAATAGGTGACTATAGACTTGCAAGATAGGATCAAGAACTCACATATATTCATGAAAACATAATAGGTTCAGATCTGAAATCATGGCACTCGGGCCCTAGTGACAAGCATTAAGCATAGCAAAGTCATAGCAACATCAATCTCAGAACATAGTGGATACTAGGGATCAAACCCTAACAAAACTAACTTGATTACATGGTAAATCTCATCCAACCCATCATCGTCCAGCAAGCCTACGATGGAATTACTCACGCACGGCAGTGAGCATCGTGAAATTGGTGATGGAGGATGGTTGATGATGACGACGGCGAAGAATCCCCCTCTCCGGAGCCCCGAACGGACTCCAGATTATCCCTCCCGAAAGAGATTAGGGCTTGGTGGCGGCTCCATATCGTAAAACGTGATGAATCTTTTTCTTTGGGTTTTTTCTCCGCCAAAGCAAATATATGGAGTCTGTGTTGAGGTCGGTGGATGTCCAGGGGGCCCACGAGGCAGGGGGCATGCCCTAGGGGAGGGGGCGCGCCGCCACCCTCGTGGGCAGGGTGTGGGCCCCCTGATGCTGATTCTTTCGCTAGTATTTTTTATTAATTTTGGAAAGTTGCTCCGTGGATTTTTAGGACATTCCGAGAACTTTTATTTCTGCACAAAAATAACACCATGGCAGTTGTGCTGAAAACAGCGTCAGTCCGGGTTAGTTCCATTCAAATCATGCAAGTTAGAGTCCAAAACAAGGGCAAAAGTGTTTGGAAAAGTAGATACGATGGAGACGTATCAACTCCCCCAAGCTTAAACGTTTGCTTGTCCTCAAGCAATTCAGTTGATAAACTGAAAGTGATAAAGAAAAACTTTTACAAACTCTGTTTGCTCTTATTGTTACAAATATGTAAAGTCAGCATTCAAGTTTTCAGCAAATATTACGAACTAACCATATTCACAATAACACTTAGGTCTCATGTTTACTCATATCAATGGCATAATCAACTAGCGAGCAATAATAATAAAATTCGGATGACAACATTTTCTCAAAACTATCATAATATGATATAACAAGATGGTATCTCGCTCGCCCTTTCTGAGACCGCAAAAAATAAATGCAGAGCACCTTTAAAGATCAAGGACTAACTAATCATTGTAGTTCATGGTAAAAGAGATCCAATCATAGTCATACCCAATATAAACTAATATTAATGCATGCAAATGACAGTGGTGCTCTCTAGCGGGTGCTTTTTAATAAGTGGGTGATGACTCAACATAAAAGTAAATAGATAGGTCCTTCGCAGAGGGAAGCAGGGATTTGTAGAGGTGCTAGAGCTCGATTTTGAAATAGAGATGAATAACATTTTGAGCGGTATACTTTCACTGTCAACATAACAACTATGAGATCTCGATATCTTCCATGCTACACACATTATAGGCGGTTCCCAAATAGAATGGTAAAGTCTATACTCCCCCACAACCAACAAGCATCAATCCATGGCTTACCCGAAACAACGGGTGCCTCCAACTAACAACAATCCTGGGGTAGTTTTGTTAGCAATTATTTTGATTTGATTCGAGCATGAGACTAGGCATCCCGGTGACCAGCCATTTTCTCGGGAATGAGGAGCGGAGTCCACTCCTCTTGAGAATAACCTGCCTAACATGGAAGATACAGACATCCCTAGTTGATACATGAGTTGTTCGAGCATACAAAACAGAATTTTATTTGAAGGTTTGAAGTTTGGCACATACAAATTTACTTCGAACAGCAGGTAAATACCGCATATAGGAAGGTATGGTGGACTCATATGGAATAACTTTGGTGTTTATGGAGTTTGGATGCACAAGCAGTATTCCCGCTTAGTACAAGTGAAGGCTAGCAAGAGACTGGGAAGCGACCAACTGAGAGAGCGACAACAGTCATGAACATGCACTAAAATTAATCAACAATGAGTGCAAGCATGAGTAGGATATAATCCACCTTGAACATATATATCATGAAGGCTATGTTGATTTTGTTTCAACTACATGCGTGAACATGTGCCAAGTCAAGTCACTCAAATCATTCAAAGGAGGATACTACCCTATCATACCACATCACAACCATTTTAATAGCATGTTGGCACACAAGGTAAACCATTATAAGCTCCTAGCTAATTAAGCATGGCATAAGCAACTATAATCTTTAATTGTCATTGCAAACATGTTTATTCATAATAGGTTGAATCAGGAACGATGAACTAATCATATTTACAAAAACAAGAGAGGTCGAGTTCATACCAGCTTCTCTCATCTCAGCCAATCCATCATATATCGTCACTATTTCCTTTCACTTGCACGACCAAACGGTGTGTATAATAATAATAGTGCACGTGCATTGGACTAAGCTGGAATCTGCAACCATTCAATTCAAGGGAGAAGACAAGATAATATGGGCTCTTGGTTAAATCAACAATCATGCAAATGAGAGCCACTAAACATTTTCTTTATGGTCTTCTCCTCTCGACCCCCAAAGGAAAGAAAAGAAATAAAACTATTTGCACGGGAAAGCTCCCAACAACCAAAAGAAGAATGAGAAATCTTTTTGGGTTTTCTTTTAATTACTACTACAAGCATGGAAACTAAACTAACTAATTTTTTGGTTTTTCTTAAGGTTGTTCAAACACACAAGAAGAAAGCTAGAAAAATAAATTAAACTAGCATGGATAATACAATGAAAAAGTATGAGCACCGACAACGAGAATGAGTGTGTGAAGATGAATGTAATGTCGGTGAGAGATACGTACTCCCCCAAGCTTAGGCTTTTGGCCTAAGTTAGTCTATTCCCATGGATCATGGCTACTCTCTCTGGTGTATTGAGGAGTGTTATCATATTGCCACTGGCTGGCGATCTCCTTCGGATCCCACTGATAATTGGATGGACGATAAGGGTCAAGGGATGGTTCCAGCTCAGGCTCTGGGGCTGATGTCTGGCCCCGGTACGCGTACACAGCCTCCGGCAAGACGAGGTATGTGCTGTTCGATCTGGTCGTGGAGGAAGTGGGTGAGGCCCGCATTATCAACCAACGAATAAAACTGATCATGAATCCTGACTGCTCTCAAGAAATTATAACAAGGCCATTCACATGGGCATACTTCCGCCACACGAGGGAGATTATACTTGGGCTTTTCATTCTCCTTATCTTGTTTATCCTTAGAGCCTTGGCTAGAAGAGCCCCTCAAGAAAAATCTCTTCATCTTTTTCTGAAAGTTTCTGAAATTTTTAGTGATCTCAAAACAAAAGTGAATCAAACTCAACAAAATTGATAGCAACTACTCCCACAAGTGCCTAGAGCCTATATCATGCATTAGAATTACTTGGGACCATATAATTTGACATGCAAACTCAAGAACAGGGTCACCTAGGTAGCAAAAATTTGCAATGAATAAAGCACTAGAACAAAAACTAACTGGACCATTGGAGGAGTCACATACCAAAGAACAACCCCCCATAGTAGTTTTGTGAATGGAGCTTTGAGCAAGGAGATTGAAAATGGCAGCAAAGTGAGCTAGAACTCATGCTTGAGCTGGATGGTGATTTTTTTGGGAGGAAGAAGTGTGTGGGTGCAGGAATAAGTGGAGGGGGCCACCATGGGCCCACGAGGCAGGGGAGACGCCCTGTAGGGGTGGGCGTGCCCTGGACCCTCGTGGCCAGGTGCCAGCTCCCCCTGCTATGTTCTCAGTGCCAGATATTCTCAAATATTTCAAAAAAAATCATATTAAATTTGCAGGGCATTTGGAGAACTTTTATTTTTGGGTATTTTTTATTGCAAGGATAATTCAGAAAATAGACAGAAAATACTATTTTTACTTTATTTAATCTAAATAACAGAAAGTAAAAGGAGGGTACATAAGGTTGTGCCTTCTAACTTCATCCATCTCATGCTCATCAAAAGGAATCCACTAACAAGGTTGATCAGGTCTTGTTAACAAACTCATTCCGAATAACGTGGAACCGGAGAAATTTCGAATAACACTAGGTTACCTCAACGGGGATATGCGCATCCCAATAATAAGAATATCATATATTTTTTTCTTGACAATAGGAAGATGAAATTCAAAACCTCCAATAATGATAGTTGGAATTTTTCCAATAGAATTAATGCTATGAACTTGAGGTTGTTTCCTCGGAAAGTGTACCGTATGCTCGTTACCATTAACATGAAAAGTGATATTGCCTTTGTTGCAATCAATAACAGCCCCTGCAGTATTCAAAAAGGGTCTACCAAGGATAATCGACATACTATCGGCCTCGGGAATATCAAGAATAACAAAGTCCATTAAGATAGTGACGTTTGCAACCACAACAGGCACATCCTCACAAATACCGACAGGTATAGCAGTTGATTTATCAGCCATTTGCAAAGATATTTCAGTAGGTGTCAACTTATTCAATTCAAGTCTACGATATAAAGAGAGAGGCATAACACTAACACCGGCTCCAAGATCACATAAAGCAGTTTTATCATAGTTTCTTTTAATGGAGCATGGTATAGTTGGTACTCCTAGATTCTCCAAGTTTCTTAGGTATTCCACCTTTAAAAGTGTAATTAGCAAGCATGGTGGAAATTTCAGCTTCCGATATCTTTCTTTTATTTGTAATGATATCTTCATGTATTTAGCATAAGGATTTACTTTAAGCATATCAGTTAAGCGCATACGTAAGAAGATAGGTCTAATCATTTTAGCAAAGCGCTCAAAATCCTCATCATCCTTTTTCTTGGATGGCTTAGGAGGAAAAGGCAAGGGTTTCTGAACCCATGGTTCTCTTTCTTTACCGTGCTTCCTAGCAACAAAATCTCTCTTATCATAACGTTGATTCTTTGATTGTGGGTTATCAAGATCAACAGTTGTTTCAATCTCTACATCATTATTATTGCTAGGTTGAGCATCAACATGAACATTATCATTAACATTATCACTAGGTTCATGTTCATCACAAGATTGTGTTTCAGCATCAGAAATAGAAATATCATTGGGATTCTCAAGTGTGTCTACAACAGGTTCACTAGAAGCATGCAAAGTCCTATCATTTTTCTTTTTCTTTTTTTTAGAAGGACTAGGTGCATCTATATTATTTCTCTGAGAATCTTGCTCAATTCTCTTAGGGTGGCCTTCAGGATACAAAGGTTCCTGAGTCATTTTACCTGTTCTAGTAGTCACTCTAATAGCAAAATCATGTTTATTATTTAATTCATCAAGAAAATCACTTTGAGATTTAAGTACATATTCTGCTTGAGTGGTAACCATAGAAGCATATTTGCTGGTAAGTTCAAGTTCACCTTTAACTCTAGCCATATAATCACTTAAGCGTCCAATCATGTAAGAGTTACTCTTTAATTCTTTACCAACATAAGCATTGAAATTTTCTTGTCTAGCCATAAAGTCATCAAATTTATCCAAGCATTGGCTAGCAAACTTAGTAGACGGGATTTCAACTTTATCATACCTATAGAGAGAATTTACCTTTACTACCTATGAAGGGTTATCAAGACCATGTGTTTCTTCAATAGGTGGTATATCGAGACCATATATTTCTTCAACAAGAGGTAAATTCTTACGTCTTCAACTTTAATACCTTTTTCTTTCATAGATTTCTTTGCCTCTTGCATATCTTCAGGACTGAGAAATAGAACACCTCCCTTTGTAGTTGGCTCAGGAGTTGGTTCATGAAGTGTCCAATTGTTTTCATTAGTCAACATATTATTCAATAGCAATTCAGCTTGATCGACAGTTCTTTCCCTGAAAACACAACCAACACAACTATCCAAGTGGTCCTTGGAAGCATCAATTAGTCCATTATAAAAGATATCAAGTATTGCATTTTTCTTAAGAGGATGATCAGGCAAAGCATTAAGTAATTGGAGAAGCCTCCCCCAAGCTTGTGGGAGACTCTCTTCTTCAATTTGCACAAAATTATATATTTCCCTTAAGGCAGCTTGTTTCTTATGAGCAGGGAAATATTTAGCAGAGAAGTAATAAATCATATCCTGGGGACTACGCACACAACCAGGATCAAGAGAATTAAACCAAGTTTTAGCATCACCCTTTAATGAGAATGGAAATATCTTAAGGATATAATAGTAGTGAGATTTCTCATCATTAGTGAACAGGGTGGCTATATCATTCAATTTAGTAAGATGTGCCACAATAGTTTTAGATACATAGCCATAAAAAGGACCAGATTCAACCAAAGTAATTATCGCAGGATCGACAGAGAATTCATAATCCTTATCAGTAACAAAAATAGGTGAAGTAGCAAAAGCATGGTCATATTTCATTCTAGCATTCAGAGTTTTTTGTTTCAGTTTAGCTAATAATTTCATAAGATCAGATCTATCATTGCAAGCAAGAAAATCTCTAGCAGTTTCTTCATCCATAACACAACCCTCAGGAACAACAGGTAATTCATACTTAGGGGGAGAACCTTCATCATCACTATCTTCCATAATTTCATTTTCAATCATTTCATTATCTCTAGCCCTAGCAAGTTGTTCATCAAGAAATTCACCTAATGGCACAGTAGTATCAAGCATAGAAGTAGTTCCATAATAAGTATCATGCATAGTAGAAGTGGCATTAGCAATAACATGCGACATATCAGAATTAATAGCAGAAGTAGGTTTAGGTGTCGCAAGCTTACTCATAATAGAAGGAGAATCTAGTGCAGAGCTAGATGGCAGTTCCTTACCTCCCCTCATAGTTGAGGGATAAATTTTAGTTCTTTCGTCTTTCAAGTTCTTCATAGTGACCAGTAGATATAAATCCCAAGTGACTCAAAGAATAGAGCTATGCTCCCCGGCAACGTCACCATAAAATAGTCTTGATAACCCACAAGTATAGGGGATCGCAATAGTTTTCGAGGGTAGAGTATTCAACCCAAATTTATTGATTCGACACAAGGGAAGCCAAAGAATATTCTTAAGTATTAGTAGTTGAGTTGTCAATTCAACCACACCTGGATAACTTAGTATCTGCAGCAAAGTATTTAGTAGCAAAGTAGTATGGAAGTAATGGTAACAGTGGCAAAAGTAACAGTAGCAGTTTGGTAGCAATTGTAATAGTAGCAACGGTAAAGTAAATAAGCAAAGAGCAATATATGAAAAGCTCGTAGGCATTGGATCAGTGATGGATAATTATGTCGGATGCGATTGCTCATGTAATAGTTATAACATAGGGTGACACAGAACTAGCTCCAGTTCATCAATGTAATGTAGGCATGTATTTCGAATATAGTCATATGTGCTTATGGAAAAGAACTTGCATGACATCTTTTGTCCTACCCTCCCATGGCAGTGGGGTCCTAATGGAAACTAAGGGATATTAAGGCCTCCTTTTAATAGAGTACCGGACCAAAGCATTAACACATAGTGAATACATGAACTCCTCAAACTACGGTCATCACCGTGAAGTATCCCGATTATAGTCACTTTAGGGTTGTCTGATCATAACACATAATAGGTGACTATAGACTTGCAAGATAGGATCAAGAACTCACATATATTCATGAAAACATAATAGGTTTAGATCTGAAATCATGGCACTCGGGCCCTAGTGACAAGCATTAAGCATAGCAAAGTCATAGCAACATCAATCTCAGAACATAGTGGATACTAGGGATCAAACCCTAACAAAACTAACTTGATTACATGGTAAATCTCATCCAACCCATCACTGTCCAGCAAGCCTACGATGGAATTACTCACACATGGAGGTTAGCATCATGAAATTGCTGATGGAGGATGGTTGATGATGACGAAAGTGACGAATCCCCCTCTCCGGAGCCCCAAACGGACTCCAGATCAGCCCTCTCGATGAGATTAGGGCTTGGCAGTGGCTTCGTATCGTAAAACGCGATGAATCTTTTTCTCTGGGTTTTTTCTCTGCGAAAGCAAATATATAGAGTTGGAGTTACGGTCGGTGGACGTCCAGGGGGACCATGAGGGAGGGGGCGCGCCCTAGGGGAGGGGGTGCATCCCCCACCCTCGTGGACAGGGTGTGGGCCCCCTGACGCTAATTCTTTCGCCGGTACTTTTTATTAATTCTGAAAAGTTGCTCCGTGGATTTTCAAGACATTCTGAGAACTTCTATTTCTGCACAAAAATAACACCATGGTGATACGTCTCCAACGTATCTATAATTTTTGATTGCTCCATGCTACTTTATCTACTATTTTAGGCAATACTGGGCTTTATTATCCACTTTTATATTAGTTTTGGGGACTAACCTATTAACCGGAGGCCCAGCACAGATTTGTTGTTTTATGCCTATTTCAGTGTTTCGAGGAAAAGGAATATCAGACGGAGTCAAAACGGAACGAAATCAACTGGAGAAGTTAATTTTGGAAGGAAACCAACCTGATGGGCTTGGACCCCACATCAGAAGATACAGGAGGTGCTCACGAGGGTGGGGGCGCACCCTTCCCCATGGGAGCGCCCTCCTGCCTCGTGGGGCCCCCGTAGCTCCACCGATGTACCCCCTGCACCCATATATACCTACGTACCCTAAAACTTCCAGAACAAAAGATAGATCGGGAGTTCCGCCGCCGCAAGCCTAATCGGGACCCTGTTCCGGCACCCTGCCGGAGGGGGATCCCATCACCAGAGGCCATCTTCATCATCTCGGCGCTATACAAGACGAGGAGGGAGTAGTTCACCCTCGGGGCTGAGGGTATGTACCAGTAGCTATGTGTTTGATCTCTCTCTCTCATGTTCCCTCTATGGCACGATCTTGATGTATCCCAAGCTTTGCTATTGTAGTTGGATCTTATGATGTTTCTCCCCCTCCACTCTCTTGTGATGAATTGAGTTTCCCCTTTGAAGTTATCTTATCAGATTGAGTCTTTTATGAACACTTGATGTATGTCTTGCGTGGGATAACCGTGGTGACAATGGGTTATTCTATTTATCCACTTGTTGTATGTTTTGGTGATCAACTTGCGGGTTTCGTGACACTTGGGAACCTATGCATAGGGGTTGGCACACGTTCTTGACTCTCCGGTAGTAGCTTTGGGGCACTCTTTGAAGTACTTTTATGTTGGTTGGATGAATCTGAGATTGTGTGATGCATATCGTATAATCATGCCCACAGATACTTGCGGTGACAATGGAGTATCTAGGTGACATTAGGGTTTTGGTTGATTTGTGTCTTAAGGTGTTATTCTAGTACGAACTCTTTTGTAGATCGATCCGAATGAATAACTTTGAGGTGGTTTCGTACCCTACCATAATCTCTACGTTTGTTCTCCTCTATTAGTGGCTTTGGAGTGACTCTTTGTTGCATGTTGAGGGCTTGTCATATGTTCTATCTATGTTATTATTGTTGAGAGAACTTGGACTAGTGAAATTATGAACCCTAGGCCTTGTTTCCTACCATTGCAATACCGTTTACACTCACTTTTACCGCTCGTTGCCTTGCTGTTTTTATTATTTCAGATTACAAAAACCTATATCTACTATCTATTTTGCACTTGTATCTTCATCTCTTCGCCGAAGTAGTGCACCTATACAATTTGCCATTGTATTGGGTGTGTTGGGGACACAAGAGAATCTTTGTTATTTGGTTGCAGGGTTGTTTTAGAGAGACCATCTTCATCCTACGCCTCCTACGGATTGATAAACCTTAGGTCATCCACTTGAGGGAAATTTGCTTCTGTCCTACAAACATGTGCACTTGCAGGCCCAACAACGTCTACAAGAAGAAGGTTGTGTAGTAGACATCAAGCTCTTTTCTGGCGCCGTTGCCGGGGAGGTTAGCGCTTGAAGGTATATCTTTAGATCTTGCAATCGAATCTTTTTGTTTCTTGTTTTAGCACTAGTTTAGTTTATAAAAGAAAACTACAAAAAAATGGAGTTGAGTTTGTCTCATATGCTTCACCTTTTTAATATCTTTCGTGAGTATGATGGAAAGGATAATTGTGCTCAAGTGCTAGAAGAAGAAATCTTTAAAATGTCTGGCACTAAGTCTTTGAATGATGAGCATGATTGCAATGTTGTTAGTATGAATTCCTTGAATATCCATGATGCTAATGATATGCAAAGCCACAAGCTTGGGGAAGCTATGTTTGATGGAGATGATATTTTTTGTCCCCCAAGATTTGATGAGCAAATTTACTATGATGAAAGCATGCCTCCTATTTATGATGATTACTGTGATGACACGTATGCTATAAAGAAGAAGTTTGCTTATGTGGAGAGTAGAAAATTTTCTATGATTGTAGATCATGAAAAGAATGCTTTATGTGCTGGTTATATTGTTGAATTCATTCATGATGCCATTGAAAATTATTATGAGGGAGGAACATATGCTTGTAGGAATTGCAATAATGTCAAGTTTCCTCTCTATGTGCTTAAAATCTTGAAGTTGTGCTTGTTGTGACATCCTATGCTAGTTGATTATTGTTACCATAAGTTGTTTGCTCACAAAATCCTTATGCATGGGTAGTGGGTTAGGCTTAAATGTGCTAGTCATATGCTTCATGATGCTCCCGTTATGTTTCAATTCTCATCTTTTATGTGAGCATCATTGTCATCATCATGCCTAGCCAAAAGGCATTAAAGAAAAGCGCTTGTTGGGAGACAACCCAATATTTATCCTTACTGTTTTTGTGTGTCCACATGACTATGCTACTGTAGTAATCATGTTTTATAGCTTTTGTTTCAATAAAGTGCCAAGTAGAACCTTTGGGAAGACTTGGGTGAAGTTTATGTGATCTTGCTGTGAAAAACAGCAACTTTAGCGCTCAAGAGATTAGCTGCCATTTTTTACTGGAGAGTGATTTTAGGTTGATTCTTTTTGAAGATGATTAATAGACAGATTTCTCAGGTCCGGCAATTTATTTCATAATTTTTAGAGTTCCAGAAGTATACGATTTATACAGATCACTACAGACTGTTCTGTTTTTGACAGATTCTGTTTTCTATGTGTTGTTTTCTTATTTTGATGAATCTATGAGTAGTATCAGAGGGTATGAACCATAGATAAGTTGGAGTATAGTAGATATTACACCAATATGAATTTAGAATGAGTTCATTACAGTACCTAAGTGGTGGTTTTATTTTCTTATACTAGTGGAGCTTACGAGTTTTGTTTTGAGTTTTGTGTGGTTGAAGTTTTCAAGTTTTGGGTAAAGATTCGATGGACTATGGAATAAGGAGTGGAAAGAGCCTAAGCTTTGGGATGTCCAAGGCACCCCAAGGTAATATTCAAGGACAACCAAGAGCCTAAGCTTGGGGATGCCCCGGAAGGCATCCCCTCTTTTGTCTTCGTTCATCGGTAACTTTACTTGGAGCTATATTTTTATTCACCACATGATATGTGTTTTGCTTGGAGCGTCATTTTATTTTGTTAGTTTTTGCTTGCTGTTAGTTAGAATAATGTTTTGCATTTTTAGTTTCAATAAAAAAGTCAAGGATAGCCTTTGCCATGCTTATTTTGCTAGTATACATGTTGCTGTTTGAAAACAGAAAGTTTACCGCTGTTGCAAAAATTCCCTAGAAAATTCAGAGCATGGTCTAACGTTGAATCTTTTGAATACTGAGCTCTGATAAATTTATTATAGTGGTAATTTTAGTTCATAATTTTTGGAGTGAGGGAAGTATTGATACTCTTGCATTCTTTACAGACTGTACTATTTTGACAGATTGCTGTTATGGTTGCATTGTTTGCATATGTTTGCTTGTTCAATGATTCTATTAGATGATAGGAGTATTAAATATACAGAGGCATTTAGTATTAAATGTTAATAATAATTTAAGTGATTTGTTACAGTAGAATATGATAAGGTTTTGCATTGGTTTATACTAACCTCTCTCACGAGTTCTTGTTGAGTTTGTTGTGAATGAAGCTTTTGATAAAAAGAGAAACCATGATATGAGAGGAATTAAGGAGACACAAAAGTTCAAGCTTGGGGATGTCCAAGGCACCCCAAGATAATATTTCAAGAAGTCTCAAGCATCTAATCTTGGGGATGCCCCGGTAGGCATCCCACCTTTCTTCTTCAACAACTATCGGTTAGTATCGGTTGAGCCTAAGTTTTTGCTTCTTCACATGAGTTATGCTATCCTTGCAATGTAGTTTTCTTTACCTTTGCTTGCTGTTTGAATAAAGTATCAAGATCTGAAATTCTTTAATGAGAGAGACCCATACACAAGTTGGAATTTGCTAGAATACTCTATGTGCTTCACTTATATCTTTTGAGCGTGATAATTTTTGCTCTAGTACTTCACTTAGATATTTTAGAGCACGGTGGTGGATTTGTTTTAAAGAAACTATTTGATCTCTCATGCTTCACTTAGATTATTTTGAGAGTCTTTAATAGCATGGTAATTTGCTTAAAGTTAATATACTTGGTGTTCAAGATATGTGAAACTTTCTTTTGAGTGAATTGAATACTAAGATAAGTTTGATGCTTGATAATTGTTTTGAGATATGGAGGTGATAATATCAAAGTCGTGCTAGTTGGGTGATTATGAATTTGAGAAATACTTGTGTTGAAGTTTGCAAATCCTATAGCATGAACGTATGGTTAAAGTTGTGTAACACATTTGAAACATGAAGTGTACCTGGCTTGTGCATCCTTATGAGTGGCGGTCGGGGACGAGCGATGGTCTTTTCCTACCAATCTATCCCCCTAGGAGCATGCGCGTAGTACTTGATTTTTGATGACGTCTAAATTTTTGCAATAAGTATATGAGTTCTTTTGGCTAATGTTGAGTCCATGGATTATACGCACTCTCACCTTTCCGCCATTGCTAGCCTCTTCGGTACCGTGCATTGCCCTTTCTCACCTTGAGAGTTGGTGCAAACTTCGCCGGTGCATCCAAACCCCGTGATATGATACGCTCTATCACACATAAACCTCCTTATATATTCCTCAAAACAGCCACCATACCTACCTATCATGGCATTTCCATAGCCATTCCGAGATATATTGCCATGCAACTTCCATCATCATCATGACATACATTACTTTTGTCATATTGCCATTGCATGATCATGTAGTTGAGATCGTATTTGTGGCAAACCCACCATGCATTATTTTTCATACATGTCACTCTTGATTCATTGCACCATCCCAGTACACCGCCGGAGGCATTCATATAGAGTCATATCTTGTTCTAAGTTTTGAATTGTAATCCTTGTGTTGTAATCAATAGAAGTGTGATGATCATCATTATTAGAGCATTGCCCAAAGAAAGAAAAAGGCCAAAAAGAAAGGCCCAAATATATATATATATATATATATATATATATATATATAAGGGGCAATGCTACTATCTCTTTTTCCACACTTGTGCTTCAAAGTAGCACCTTGTTCTTCATGTAGTGAGTCTCATATATTGTGCTTCAAAGTAGCACCTTGTTCCTCATGTAGTGAGTCTCATAAGTTGTCTTTTTATACTAGTGGGAATTTTTCATTATAGAACTGGGCTTGTATATTCCTATGATGGGCTTCCTCAAATTCCCTAGGTCTTCATGAGCAAGCAAGTTGGATGCACACCCACTAGTTTTCTTTTGTTGAGCATTCATAGCTCTAGTGCATCCGTTGCATGGCAATCCCTACTCCTCATGTTGAGATCAATTGATGGGCATCTCCATAGCCCGTTGATTATCCTTGTGAATGTTAGACTTTCTCCTTTTTTGTCTTCTCCACACAATCCCCATCATTATATTCTATTCCACCCATAGTGCTATATCCATGGATCACGCTCATGTATTGCGTGAAGGTTGAAAAAGTTTGAGATTATTTAAGTATGAAACAATTTATTGGCTTGTCATCGGGGGTATAGAAGTTGGGAACATCTTTCTGTGATGAAAATGAAGCATAGCCTAACTATATGATTTTGTAGGGATGAAAATTCTTTTGCCATGTTATTTTGAGAAGACATGATTGCTTATATTAGTATGCTTGAAGTATTATTATTGTTGTGTCAATATGAACTTTTGTCTTGAATCTTTCGGATCTGAATATTCATATCACAATTAAGAATTTTTACATTGAAATTATGCCAAAGTATCACTCCGCATCAAAAAATCTTTTTTATCATTTACCTACTCAAGGACGAGCAGGAATTAAGCTTGGGGATGCTTGATACGTCTCCAACGTATCTATAATTTTTGATTGCTCCATGCTACTTTATCTACAGTTTTAGGCAATATTGGGCTTTATTATCCACTTTTATATTATTTTTGGGACTAACCTATTAACCGGAGGCCCAGCCCAGATTTGTTGTTTTATGCCTATTACAATGCTTCGAGGAAAAGGAATATCAGACGGAGTCAAAACGGAACGAAATCAACTGGAGAAGTTAATTTTGGAAGGAAACCAACCTGATGGGCTTGGACCCCACGTCAGAAGATATGGGAGGTGCTCACGAGGGTGGGGGCGCGTCCTCCCCCCTGGGCGCGCCCTCCTGCCTCGTGGGGCCCCCGTAGCTCCACCGACGTACCCCCTGCACCCATATATACCTACGTACCCTAAAACTTCCAGAACAAAAGATAGATCGGGAGTTCTGCCGCCGCAAGCCTCTGTAGCCACCAAAAACAAATCGGGACCCTATTCCGGCACCCTGCCGGAGGGGGATCCCATCATCGGAGGTCATCTTCATCATCCCGGCACTATCCATGACGAGGAGGGAGTAGTTCACCCTCGGGGCTGAGGGTATGTACCAGTAGCTATGTGTTTGATCTCTCTCTCTCGTGTTCCCTCTATGGCATGATCTTGATGTATCCCGAGCTTTGCTATTGTAGTTGGATCCTATGATGTTTCTCCCCCTCTACTCTCTTGTGATGAATTGAGTTTCCCCTTTGAAGTGATCTTATCGGATTGAGTCTTTTATGAACACTTGATGTATGTCTTGCATGGGATAACCGTGGTGACAATGGGTTATTCTATTGATCCACTTGATGTATGTTTTGGTGATCAACTTGCGGGTTTCGTGACACTTGGGAACCTATGCATAGGGGTTAGCACACGTTCTTGACTCTCCGGTAGTAGCTTTGGGGCACTCTTTGAAGTACTTTTGTGTTGGTTGGATGAATCTGAGATTGTGTGATGCATATCGTATAATCATGCCTACAGATACTTGAAGTGACAATGGAGTATCTAGGTGACATTAGGGTTTTGGTTGATTTGTGTCTTAAGGTGTTATTCTAGTACGAACTCTTTTATAGATCGATCCGAATGAATAACTTTGAGGTGGTTTCGTACCCTACCATAATCTCTACGTTTGTTCTCCGTTATTAGTGGCTTTGGAGTGACTCTTTGTTGCATGTTGAGGGCTTGTCATATGTTCTATCTATGTTATTATTGTTGAGAGAACTTGCACTAGTGAAAGTATGAACCCTAGGCCTTGTTTCCTACCATTGCAATACCGTTTACGCTCACTTTTACCGCTCGTTACCTTGCTGTTTTTATTATTTCAGATTACAAAAACCTATATCTACTATCTATTTTGCACTTGTATCTTCATCTCTTCGCCAAACTAGTGCACCTATACAATTTTCCATTGTATTGGGTGTGTTGGGGACACAAGAGACTCTTTGTTATTTGGTTGCAGGGTTGTTTGAGAGAAACCATCTTCATCCTATGCCTCCTACGGATTGATAAACCTTAGGTCATCCACTTGAGGGAAATTTGCTACTGTCCTACAAACCTGTGCACTTGCAGGCCCAACAACGTCTACAAGAAGAAGGTTGTGTAGTAGACATCACATGGCAGTTCTGCTGAAAACAGCGTCAGTCCGGGTTAGTTCCATTCAAATCATGCAAGTTAGAGTCCAAAACAAGGGCAAAAGTGTTTGGAAAAGTAGATATGATGGAGACATATCAGTAGGTATCGTGGACTTTCAAAACAAGGTTTGGGTTTAAGGGTTTTGGATGCACAAATAGTATCTCTACTTAGTGCGGAACTTTTGGCTAGCAAAGATAGGGGCAAGCACCACTTGTTGAAGTATCTATGACAATATAACTTTTATGTGAATATGAATAAACATAAATCATTACATTGTCTTCCTTGTCCAACGTCAACAAATTTGGCATATAATATTTTGATGGGTGCTCACAATCGCAAAAGATTTCCAGGATAGTGTATTTGCATGTGAATCTTCTCTTCCCTTATTAATTCTTTCATGAGTTGCATCATTGACCAATGCTATGTTTGTCAATCTACAATAAATTTACTACTTATACTTTTCCTTGTGTGATGTCATCACTTACCATAAGATTAGCATATGATCTTTTTCATTTATTTCCTTTCTTTTTATTGAATCAAAAAAGTAAAGGAAGCAAAACTGAAACTAAACTTTATTATATATCTCGCACACGATTACAAAGATAGATCACTAAGCAAACTCACGAAAAGAAAGGGTCGAACTAACTTTTATTCATCTAAAGCAAAAGATAACTATGGATCAAACTAATAAAAGTAAAGGCCAAAGATAGTGGAGATGATACGATACTGGGGCACCTCCCCCAAGCTTGGCGAAATCCAAGGGGAGTGCCCATACCCGATACTCAATTTTTTTTGGTGATGAAGAAAGAGGTGGTGGTGATGAAGTAGTAGCAATCTTGTCCTTTTTCTCTAACTTGTTTCGGGGGTAGAAATTATATATCCTCAACTCATCATTCTCGTCCTCGAGCTTTAGTATCCTCTTGCACAATGCTTCCTTTCTTTCCTTCAAGAAGTGAGAAGGGATTGTTTCATCTTCATCTTCTTCATCAGAAAACCATATGTAGGGATAGGTGTCCTTGAAGATATTTTAATCTAAAGACTGATAAGAAACCAGGCTCTCCTTCTCAGAATCTTGAGACGACATAATTTCAGATATGTCGGGAAAACAGCAAGAAAAGAAAACGGGAGAATTCTCCGTGATACGAAGGTCAACAGGTTCGGGGGGCACATAAAGATTTTTTTATCTTGGGAAACAAGCAGAATGGAAGAAAAACAGAGTCCGGAAGGTACCCGAGGTGGGCACAACCCACATGGGCGTGCCCTCGTGTCTTGTGCCCACCATGGTCACCTTCCTGGTAGTTTCTTATTTTCCTATTTTTTCCAATATTCCAAAATTGACAAAAAATATTTTTGCGGATTTTTTGGAGTCCCTTTACTTACCGTATCACGTACGCCCCCCCCCCCCCCTTCACGATTCTGGAGTGTTCTGGAAGGTTTCTTTTATGTGTTCTTCCAGTGTCATAGTTTGGATAATATTGCTTTCAACATTAATGGACGTACCTAAGATATAATGTTTTATTCATTGCCCATTAGCAACCTTTGGGTTAGTGCATTCGTCATTATTTATTTGGGGAGGAGTTTTCCTGCAAAGAATCTGAAATGAGAGTTGTACAAAAGAACTTATTCTCCAACTTTGAACTCATGCTTTTGGATTCTTTTGTCATGCCATCTTTTAAATTTTTCTTTCAATAAGTTTGCATTTTCATAAGCTTGGGTTCTTCATTCATCTAATGAGCTAATATCAAATAACCTCTTTTCACCAGCAAGTTTGAAATCATAGTTTAGTTCTTTAATTGCCCAGTATGCTTTATGTTCTAACTCAAGAGGCAATGACAAGCTTTTCCATAAACCATTTTATAAGGAGACATACCCATAGGATTTTTATATGCTATTCTATAAGCCCAAAGTGTGTCATCTAGTTTCTTAGACCTATTCTTCCGAGACCTATTGACAGTCTTTTGTAGGATTAGTTTTATTTCTCTATTCCTAAGTTCAACTTACTGGACTGAGGATGATAAGGTGATGCAATTCTACGGTTAACATCATACTTAGCAAGCATTTTACGGAAAGCAACATGAATAAAGTGTGAACCACCATCAGTCATTAAATATCTAGGGACTCCAAACCTTGGGAAAATAACTTCCTTAAGCATTTTAATGGAAGTGTTGTGATCAGCACTACTAGTTGGAATAGCTTCTACCCACTTAGTAACATAATCAACAACAACTAAAATATCAGTATACCCATTAGGGGAAGGAAAAGGTCCCATGAAATCAAATCCCCAAACACCAAATGGTTCAACAGCTAGTGAATAATTCATAGGCATTTCTTGACGCTTACTGATATTACCTATTCTTTGACATTCATCATAAGATAACAAGAACTTATGGGCATCCTTGAAGAGAGTAGGCCAATAAAAACCAGATTACAATACCTTATGAGCGGTTGTGTCTCCCGCGTGATGTCCTCCATAAGCTTCGGGGTGACATATCCGTAAGATTTGTTCCTGTTCATTCTCAGGTACACAACATCTAATAATACCATCTACTCCTTCTTTATAAAGATGTGGGTCATCCCAAAAGTAATGTCTCAAATCATAGAAGAATTTTTTCTTTTGTTGGTAAGTAATGCTAGGCGGTATGTATTTAGCAGCAATATAATTAGCATAGTCAGCATACCAAGGTGTAATATTAGAGACATTTATTGCAGCTAACTGTTCATCGGGAAAGCTATCATTAATAGGTTGTGGGTCATCAAGAATATTTTCAAGCCTAGACAAGTTATCAGCTACGGGGTTCTCTTCTCCTTTCCTATCAGTGATATGCAAATCAAGTTCTTGTAGCAGAAGAACCCACCTAATGAGTCTAGGTTTAGCATCTTTCTTTTCCATAAGATATTTTATAGCAGCATGATTAGTGTGAACGGTCACTTTGGAATCAACAATGTAGGATCTAAATTTATCACAAGCAAATACCACTGCTAAGAATTCTTTTTCAGTAGTAGCATAATTTCGTTGAGCACTGTCTAGAGTTTTACTAGCATAATGGATAACATTTAATTTATTATCAACACTTTGTCCTAGAACAGCACCAACTGCATAATCACTAGCATCACACATAATCTCAAAAGGTAAGTTCCAATCAAGTGGTTGAACAACAGGTGCAGAAATTAAGGCTTTATTTAGTGTTTCAAAGGCTTCCAAGCAATCATCATCAAAAACAAAAGGAATATCCTTTTGCAACAGATTTGTAAGAGGCCTAGAAATTTTGGAGAAGTCTTTGATAAATCTTCTATAGAAACCAGCATGACCAAGGAGACTATGAATACCTTTGATATCTTTAGGACATGGCATTTTCTCAATTGCATCATCCTTGGCTTTGTCCACCTCAATGCCTTTTTCAGAAATTTTATGGCCCAAAACAACACCTTCGTTAACCATGAAGTGGCACTTCTCCCAATTCAAGAAAAGATTTGTTTGTTCACATCTCTAAAAAACTCGATCAAGATTGCTTAAACAATCATCAAAAGACTTCCCATAAACAGAGAAGTCATCCATGAAAACCTCAACAATTTTTTGACTAACATCAGAGAATATAGCAGTCATACATCTTTGAAAGGTAGCAGGTGCATTACATAAACCAAAAGGCATACGTCTATAAGCATAAGTTCCAAAAGGACAAGTAAAAGTGGTCTTTTCTTGATCAGGTTGTGAAACATGTATTTGTGAAAAACCAGAATATCCATCAAGGAAGCAAAAATGTGTGTTCTTAGATAGTCTTTCTAGCATTTGATCAATAAAAGGCAGAGGGTAATGATCTTTTCTAGTTGCTTTGCTTAATTTTCTATAATTAATTACCATTCTATAGCCCATGACAATTCTTTGTGGAATAAGTTCATTCTTATCATTAGGAACAACAGTAATACCTCCCTTCTTAGGGACACAATGAACAGGACTTACCCATCTACTATCAGCTATAGGATAGATTGTACCTGCTTCAAGAAGTTTCAATATTTCCATTCTTACCACTTCTTTCATCTTCGGATTTAACTGACGTTGGTGATCAACAACGGGTTTAGCATCATGTTCCATATTAATCTTGTGCTGACATAGAGTGGGACTACTGCCCTTACGATCATCAAGAGTATATCCAAAAGTAGCTCGGTGCTTCCTTAGAACTTTTAATAATCTTTCTTCTTCATGTTCTGAAAGGTTCGCACCAATAATAACATGATATATCTTTTTGCATCAAGATAATCATATTTCAAAGTCTTTGGCAATTGTTTTAATTCAAACGCAGGATCACCCTTGGGTGGAGGAGGACCTCCTAGAGTTTCAATAGGTGGATTGTGTTTAAGCAGAGGTTGTTGTTTGAACAAGATTCTATATATTTCATTTCTTTCATGCATATGCAAATCATTTTCATGGTCTAGCAAATATTGTTCCAAAGGATCAGTAGGAGGTACAGAAATAAAAGCAAGACCAATAATTTCATCCTTACTAGGAAAATCTTTCTTATGAGGTTTTCTACTAAACATGGAAAAATTAAATTATGAGATTCATCACCAAAGCTAACACCGGCAATTTGTTTCTCACAATTTATTCTAGCATTAATGAAGCTCAAGAAAGGTCTACCAAAAATAATGGGACAAAAGTCATCTTGTGGGGGACCAAGAACAAGAAAATCAGTAGGGTATTTTATTTTCCCACACAAGACTTCAACATATCTAAGAATCCCAATTGGTGATATAGTATCTCTATTGGCAAGTTTAATAGTAACATCTATGTCTTCTATTTCAGCAGGTGCTATTTCGTTCTTAATTTCTTCATATAAGGAAAAAGGAATAGCACTCACGCTAGCACCTATATCACATAAACCATGATAATAGTGATCTCCTATCTTGACTGAGACAACAGGCATGCCAACAGCTGGCCTATGTTTATCTTTTTCATCAGGTTTGGCAATTCTAGTAGCTTCATCACAGAAGTAAATAACATTCCCATCAATATTATTACCCAAGAGATCTTTAACCATAGCAACACTAGGTTCAACTTTGATTTGTTCAGATGGTTTGGGTGTTCTAATATAACTTTTGTTAACCACAGTTGAAACTTTAGCATGTTCCCTCATCCTAACAGAGAAAGGTAGTTTTTTAATATAAGCAGTGGGAACAACTGGATCAACATTGTAAATAATAGTTTCTTCTTTAGCTTTTACCGATTCTTTAATTTCTTCTTTAATAGGTGGGTGATATTTGAACCACTTCTCCTTAGGGAGATAAACATGAGTAGCAAAAGATTCACAAAAGGAAGCTACTATCTTAGAGTCAAGTCCATATTTAGTGCTAAACTTTTGAAAAGCATCGGTATTCATAAAAGACTTAACACAATCAAACTTAGGTTCAATACCTGAATATTTACCTTCTCGAGTTCCCAATCTTCAGAGTTGCGTTTAATTCTTTCTAAAAGATCCCACCAGAATTCAATAGTCTTCTTCATAAAAGAACCAGCACAAGAAGTATCGAGCGTGGATTGATCATTACGAGAAAGCCGAGCACAAAAATTTTGAATAATAATTTCTATTGAGAACTCATGATTGGGGCATGAATATAACATTGACTTAAGCATCTGATGTCTACTATGCAACTTTATTCTTGTAGACTCGTGTTGGGCCTCCAAGCGCGGAGTTTTGTAGGACAGTAGCAATTTTCCCTCAAGTGGATGCCCTAAGGTTTATCAATCCATGGGAGACGTAGGATGAAGATGGTCTCTCTCAAACAACCCTGCAATCAAATACAAGAAATCTCTTGTGTCCCCAACACACCCAATACAATGACAATTTGTATAGGTGCACTAGTTCGGCGAAGAGATGGTAATAAAAGTGTAATATGGATGGTAGATATTGATTTTTGTGATAGGAACAATAAAAAATAGCAAGGTAGCAAACGATAAAAGTGAGCACAAACGATATTGCAATGCTTGAAAATGAGGCCTAGGGTCTGTACTTTTGCTAGTGCAATCTCTCAACAATACTAATCTAATTGGATCATATAACCATCCCTCAAAGTGCGATGAAGAATCACTCCAAAGTTCCTATCTAGCGAAGAACATAAGAATAATTTGTTTGTATCTATTCTTTCCGATCGATCTATCCAAGAGTTTGTACTAAAATAACACCAAGTTATTCTTTCTGATCGATCTATCAAGAGTTTGTACTAAAATAACACGCGGCTATTCTTTCTGATCGATCTATCAAGAGTTCGTACTAAAATAACACGTAGCTATTCTTTCCGATCGATCTATCAAGAGTTCATACTAAAATAACACCAAAGCAAATTCAGATTCATAATACTCAATCCAACACAAGGAACCTCAAAGAGTGCCCCAAGATTTCTAACGGAGAAACAAAAGACGAGAACATGCATCAACCCCTATGCATAGATTACCCCAATGTCACCTCGGGAATCAGCGAGTTGAGTGCCAAAACATATCTCAAGTGAATCAATATAATACCCCATTGTCACCAAGGGTATTCATATGCAAGACATACATCAAGTGCTCTCAAATCCATAAAAGTATTCAATCCGATAAAACAAAATCTCAAAGGGAAAACTCAACTCATCACAAGATAGAGAGGGGAAACACCATATGATCCAACTATATTAACAAAGCCCACGATACATCAAAATCGTGACGTCTCAAGAACACAAGAGAGAGAGATTAAACACATAGCTACTAGTACAAACCCTCAGCCCCGAGGGTGTACTACTCTCTCCTCATCGTGGTGGCCGCTAGGATGATGAAGATGGCCACCGGTGATGATCTCCCCCTCCGACAGGGTGCCGGAACGGGCTCCCGATTGGTTTTCGGTGGCTACAGGGGCTTGCAGTGGTGGAACTTCCGATCTAGGGTCTCTGTGAGGGTTTTTGGAATATTTGAGAATTTATAGGGCGAAGAGGGGGTGCGGATGGCCACCGAGGTGTGCACAACCCACCGAGGTGTGCCTGGGGGCCTAGGCGTGCCCTGGTGGGTTGTGCCCCCCTTGGAACACCCCCTAGGTGCTGCTCTGACCCATAGGTAGTCTTCTGGTGCACAAAAAGTTTCACGGTGTTTGGAGAACTTTCATTTCTGCACAAAAAACAACACCACGGTAGTTCTGCTGAAAACAGTGTTAGTCCGGGTTAGTGCCATGCAAATCATACCAAAACCATATAAAATTATTGTCAACATGGCATGAATACTTCATAAATTATAGATATGTTGGAGACGTATCAGCATCCCCAAGCTTAATTCCTACTCGTCCTCGAGTAGGTAAATGATAAAAGAAATAATTTATGAAGTGTGAATGCTAGGAAAGTGCACAAGTTTGAACAATGACAATTTCAATCACTTTTCCTAGCATAATAATAGCAACTCTTTCTTATAAAACTTCTCACGACCAAGTAACAACCGATTCACATGTTAAGGTTCAAACAATGAATTCTCTTGAAACTCAACAACCTACATTCTTAGTCACCAAACAATTGCAACTCAACTTATTCAACAGAGTCTAAGTAAGAGTTCCACATACTCAACCATCATAGTCTTCTATGATTGCTAACACTCACCTCATACACATGAGCAAAACGTTTCAACCGGACACATAGAAAGATAGGGGCTTATAATTTCGCCTCCCATCGTATTCACCTCAAGGGTGATGTCAACAATAATAACTCATGCTATCCATATCCAACTGGATATATGTGCCTAGATCTTTCCTCACCACATGATGCTTGCCAAAAGAGAAAAATAAAAAGGAATAGAGAGAAAAATTTTACTCTTGCATGAAAATAAATACATAAAAGTAAAGATAGGCCCTTCGCAGAGGGAAGCAGAGGTTGCCATGTGCTTATTTGTTTGTATGCCCAATCCCTTAGTGCAAAAGAATGTCACATTATATTGCCCGTTGTGATAGCAACCTTTATTATGCAGTCTATCGCTTTTATTCTTCGCCATCACAAGTTCATACAATGCTCAATTTTCACTTATATTAAATGATCTAACACTTTTAGAAGCAATTTTTATTGCCTTATTGCACCGATGAAAACTTACTTGAAGGATCTTGCTCAATCCATAGGTAGGTATGGTGGACTCATAAGATTTGGGTTTAAGGGTTTTAGGATGCACAAGTAGTATCTCTATTGGGTGCAGAATTTTTGTCTAGCAAAGATAGGGGACAAGCACCAGATGTTAAAGGATCTATGACAACATAACTTCTATGTGAATATGAACAAATAAATCATTACGTTGTCTTCCTTGTCCAACGTCAACATTTTTGGCATATAATATTTTGATGGGGGCTCACAATCACAAAATATTTCCGAGATGGTGTATTTGCATGTGAAAGTTCTCTTCCTTCTACTAATCATTCATGAATTGCTTGTATGACCAATATTGTGATTGTCCAGCCTCAAAAGATTTCACTTTCTAAACCCAATGTGAAGCTACCAC
Organism: Triticum timopheevii; assembly: GCA_963921465.1. Classification (NCBI taxonomy): domain Eukaryota; kingdom Viridiplantae; phylum Streptophyta; class Magnoliopsida; order Poales; family Poaceae; genus Triticum; species Triticum timopheevii. The sequence goes on along the minus strand of OY997262.1, from coordinate 381,221,254 downwards.
TATGCATGATATGAACATATAATTTCAACTTAATTACATTCAATTTATTCAACAATTTACTCGTAGGATATAAATGAAGCACAAGAGTAAATGACATACTAGTCCAAAAAGATATAAGTGAAGATCAAGCGAGTAGTTATGTAAATGGGTAGCTATTTGAGGACTCGCTTTTATTTAAAACTTTCAGATCTAAGTATTTTATTAAAACAGCAATAAAAACAAAATAAAATGACATTCCAAGGATAGCACACATCATGTGAAGAAGCAAAAACTTAGTCACAACCGATACTAACCGATAATTGTTGAAGAAGAAAGGTGGGATGCCTACCGGGGCATCCCCAAGCTTAGATGCTTGAGGCTTCTTGGAATATTAGCTTGGGATGCCTTGGGCATCCCCGATCTTGATCTTTTGTGTCTCCTTAATTCCTCTTATATCATGATTCCCCTAAATCTCAAAAACTTCATTCACACAAAACACAACCAGAACTTGTGAGATAAATTATAATAAATCAATGCAAAACCTTATCATTCTCTACTGTAGAAAATCACTAAAATTGTTATTTAACATTGCATACTAAATTCCTCTACATATTTAATACTCCTATCCTCAAATAGAATCATTAAGCAAGCAAACATATGCAAACAATGCAAACATAAGAGCAATCTGCCAAAACAGTACAGTCTGTAAAGAATGAAAGATTCATCATACTTCCCTAACTCCAAAAATTCTGAAAATTTGCCACACTGTAGAAAATTTTTCAGAGCTTATTAGGCAAAAAGTTTCAACATTTTATCACATTCTGACTTTTCTCGGGAGTTTTTGCAACAGCGATAAACTTTCTGTTTTGAAACAGCAACATGTAGACTTGCAAAATAAGCATGGTAAAGGCTATCCTTGACATTTTTATTGAAAATAAAGATGCAAAACATTATTCTAAATAACAGCAAGAAAATCCTAACAAAATAAAATGACGCTCCAAGCAAAACACATATGATGTGACGAATGAAAACATAGCTCCTAGTGAGGTTATCGATAATGTTGAAGACGAAAGAGGGGATGCCTTCCGGGGCATCCCCAAGCTTAGTTGCTTGGATATTCCTTGAATATTACCTTGGGGTGCCTTGGGCATCCCCAAACTTAGGGTCTTGTCACTCCTTATTCTCCTCATATTGACATCTCACCCAAAACTTGATAAATTCAATCACACAAAACTTAACGGAACTTTGTGAGATAGGTTAGTATGATAAAGAGCAAAGCATTTCACTTTGGTACTGTCAAAGACAAGATTCATAATTGTTTCCACACAATGACTACTGTAGCATATCATTTCCACAATTTATATTAAGCAATATAAGCCATAGAAACTAGGAAACAAGCAAACTATGCATTGAAAACAGAATCTATCAAAAACAGAACAGTCTGTAGTAATCTGTACTCCAACCATACTTCTGCTACTCCAAAAATTCTAATAAATTAGGACAATGTGATAAATATGTTTACTAATCTTCTGCAAAAATAATAAACTCAAAATCACTATTCTATTAAAAATGGGAATTATTTTCGTGAGTGCAAAAGTTTTTGTTTTTCAGCAAGATCAAATCAACTATCACCCAAACTATCACAAAGGCTTTACTTGGCACTTTATTGAAACAAAAGCAACAAAACATGATTACTGCAGTAGCATAATCATGTTAACACAAAAAAACAGTAGGTGAAAGTGCTGGGTTGTCTTCCAACAAGCGCTTTTCTTTAATGCCTTTTAGCTAGGCATGATGGTTTCAATGATGCTCGCATAAAGGATAAAAGTTGAAACATAACAAGAGCATCATGAATCATAAGTTCCTCTATCATAATAATTTTTAGTAGCATCATGAATAGATTCATACATATAACCATCACATAAAACATTCTTTTCATGATACACAAGCATAGAAGATTTATCACTCTTTATGGCATACATGTCATCATAATAATCATCATAAGTAGCAACTTTGTTCTCATCATAGTCAATTGAAACCTCTTCCAAAATAATGGATGTATCACTAAATAAAGTCATGACCTCTCTAAATCCACTATCATCAATATTGTAATAAGATTCAACACCCTCCAAAATAGTGGGATCACTACTACCTAGAGTTTACACTCTTCCAAACCCACTTTCATCATTGTAATAATCATAAATAGGAGGCATGCTATCATCATATTAAATTTTCTTATCGAAAGTAGAAGGAATCAAAGGATCATATTCATTATGCAAAGCATCCCCAAGCTTGGGACAAGCATTATTTTCAGCAAATAAATCTTCAAACATTTCATACTCATCAAACATAGCACCCCCAAGCTTGTGGTTCTGCATATCATCATAATCATTCTTATCGATAGCAGGAATGGCACCAATAGTATAGCAAACATTATTATCATATTCTTCCAAGCAAGTGCCAAAAAGATTTTCAAGATCATAAAAGACATCATTGTCTTCCCAAGCATAATCATTACAACAAGTATTAGGCATCACAAAATCATACTCAATATCATCATCTTCCATCAACATATTGGATTCACTTTCATGAGGCACAATCGTGATAGGAGCAATATTACATGGGAGAGTTACCTTTTACCTCTACTTTTCCTTCTTTTTTTTTCTTCTTCACCACCTCACATGTGGGTTTAATCAATTTTTCCAAGCTTATTGTTGAAGAGATTGATTGGATAGGAAGCTCCTCCTTATTACGTGATTCATCATAATAAACACTAGGAGGGTATTGGGAAATATTTTCCCTTTCATTAGTACTCTCTTCATATTCTATTTGTTTTCTTGTCTTTAGATAGTTGGCAATATAAGGATTCTCAATGCAATTTACCGCACAAAACATATAAATTTCCTCTAGATCAAAATCAAGAAATCTCTTAGGGTTATATGGAATATTCTTAGTTATATGTTTCATTTCTGCATAACCCAGAAATAGACTAAGTTCATTATGATGCGCAAGGGAAATCAAGTAATCACATTTTTTGGACACGATTCAATCATGAAACAATTTGCATTGGAGATTTAAATGACCACTTTCATTGCAAAGTTTGCAAGGATGGCGAAAAAATTAATTTTTTAGCACAACCATCTAGCTTCTCTTGCAACCATTTTCTTTCTAAATACTTATGCCTCTTGCGAAATCTATCTTCCCTTTTTGGTGTGCTTTTGCACTCCTAGTTCACTCCACAAAAACTGATATTTTAATAGGAGACATCATTATCATGACCAATGCAATCATCATTAACATCATGGATATTCAAAGAATTCATACTAGCAATATTGCAATCATGCCCATCATCCAACGTTTTTGTGCCATAAATTTTGTTGAATTCTTTTTCTATCAATTGAGCACAATTATCGGAATCCTTATTCTCAAGATAGACATTATAAAGATAACGAACAATTTGAGGTAACTCAATCTCCATTTTTTGGTTTTCTTTTTACAAACCAAACTAGTGATAAAACAAGAAACTAAAAGATTCGATTACAAGATCTAAAGATATACCTTCAAGCACTCACCTCCCCGGCAACGGCGCCAGAAAAGAGCTTCGTTGACGGGATGTGAGTGCCGCTTACCTAACCTCCTGGGCAATGGCGCCAGAAAAGAGCTTGATGTCTACTACGCAACTTTATTCTTGTAGACTCGTGTTGAGCCTCCAAGGCAGAGTTTTGTAGGACAGTAGCAATTTTCCCTCAAGTGGATGACCTAAGGTTTATAAATCCGTGGGAGGCGTAGGATGAAGATGGTCTCTCTCAAATAACCCTACAATCAAATATAAGAAATCTCTTGTGTCCCCAACACACCCAATACAATGACAATTTGTATAGGTGCACTAGTTCGGCGAAGAGATGGTGATAAAAGTGCAATATGCACTATAAAAAAATACACTTCCGTGATGATACGTGTTTGTCACAGTAGGTCGCGTTTTCTGTCATGCATGTACATCCATCACGATTTTATGACAGAATCAAGATAGTCATACCTGTGATGTCGTAGAAGTGTTCCATGACATTACCAAAATTATCATCATGGAAGTGTCCACTTCCATGACGATAAATCGTGCATCACAGAAGTGCTTTCATCAAGGGTGACCGACATGTGGCATCCACCGTAATGGAATGCCGTTAAGCTATCAGGTCAGATTTTGGATCCGATAACCCGTTAACAGCCACGACCAATGTCGATTTCCACGTGTAAAATTCTCATTGGCTGACGGATCCACGCGTCAGCTCCGTATTGGCACAGGTGTCACTCATCCAATGGTCGAGATGGGCCTATGATATGTTGACACGTGGACCGGCCCAAAAGTGGCCCACAAACTTTAAATGGGTCGGCCCAACCGAAGGCCCATAAGATTTAGTGGACCATAATGGGCTGGCCCAGCTAAAGGCCCACAAAATTTGGCGGACCATAATGGGCCGGCCCAGCTAAAGGCCCACACGATTTTGCAGACCATAATGGGCTGGCCCAGGTAAAGGCCTACAAGATTTTGCGGACCACAATGGGCCGGCCCAGCTAAAGGCCCACAAGATTCTGCAGACCATAATGGGCCGGCCCAGCTAAAGGCCCAACATTCTTTGTCAAATCGGCCCGTCAACGGCCTGTCCTAAACTTGTCATCAACGCGGCCCATGGTCACTTCTGGCCCATTAACAGTCCGCTAAGTAATTGGGCCGAATTACGGCCCGGTGTATTTTCGGCCTGTTAAAGGTCCGGCTTCATTTGGGCCCATTTACAGGCCATCAAAACTTTCGGCCCATAAACGACCTTGAAGGATTTGGGTCATATTCGGCCATGTCTGACATTCAGCCTGTTAGAGGCCCACTATAGATTTGGGCCACTTTCGGCCTGTTGTCATTTTCGGCCTGTTAACGCCGGACGTAAACCATGGGCCATATGTGGCCCAACGTCATATCGGGCCCATAAACGGCCCATATAGAAATGATGATAATCTAGCCCAACCGAAGTTCCGGCCTGTTAAAGGCCCGTGTATTAGGTCAGCGCATTTACAGCTCGTCCGAATTTCGGCCTGTCAAAGATCCGCATCGTAAATGGGCCACCATTTCGGCCTGCTAAGTCCAGTGGGTTATTTGGCACAATCAGGGCCCAATCTCACTTTCGGTCTATTAAAGGCCCATGTTTTTTATGGGCTCGAGATATTTACACCTGTAAACGGCCTATTTTTACTAAGGGCCCAAATTATGTTTAGGCTTGTTAAAGGCCCACTACGGGCATAGGCCTACCAGAAAAATATGAAAGCATATGCTGATTTAGGCCCAGATATTTTTAGTGGGCTACATGCCAATTTCGGCCCGTAATCATTTTTAGCCCAATTGGAATGGGCCCGACGAATGTTGGCATGTTGGGCTCCTACGAAGCTTTCGGCCGAATACATTACTAAGATAAACCTACACTATACAAACATAGCGTCGTAATTACTGCACCCTGTGGCAGCATCATAAATATTGTATCACAACAAAATAAATTCCAACCATACAACAAAAGGCCTGTTGGCATAAAGTTTATAGTCCTTTCTGATAAAAACACCATCAGATGTATAGAAGCACAGATCATTTGACCTGAGTGCTAATGTTTCAGGCTGTAGAATCTGATGGAGCAGCACGATCTCCACCTTATTTCCGCCATTGCTCTTGAACAACAAAGCGAATGTCTGATAGTCTGGTTTCAAAACCATTCATATCATGACGACATTTCTCAACCACTATTCTTGTTTCCGAAACAACGTCCATTAGGGATTGGACTTGTGTCTGGAGCACAGATATATCACTCTGTCTAGCAGGAAGATTTTGTTCAGTAGGCGATTTGTACGAGGTTACCTTGACAACCAACCCAGAATTACGCAGGAAGGTGCTTTTTGCACTATTAATGGAGAAATACTGACGCACTACAGCAAGAGGTGACATTGTGCCTGTAGTAGCCTTGTCACCTTCAGGTGGTTATGGCTGTTCAATCATTTGTTCCATAGCGTCCTGAAAGTTTGAACTTGTAGATTAGTGTACCAGATAAGTTACTAATGAGACAAAAACAAACAAAGTAGGTTAAACGTTTATACATAACTTATTTTGGTGAACTACTATAATACATTAGCATGTATTGTAGTGCCAACTACATAATAAAATCACTTTCGAAACATATGTCCATGTAGCATGCCTACTGTATTGTCTATTTCCTCACATTCGTTGACATCTAAGGATAAAGAGACATGGTTTAAAGTAGGATGAACATAGTATGACATCATTCATATCATGGGCAAACAGATATAAAACAAACAGGCTATTTTATCATTGTGTGCGCACGTGAACATAACAACTAGATTACAGATCAAGACCAAAAGAATATCCTTCATCTCTTTTAAACCATGTAAGGTGAAATGATACGTTAAGACAACTGTGTATAAAAGTGAATAGAGTAACTGACATTGGCTGCAAACCAAGTAGTTAAATGAACACATCACAGTACCAATCAGTTCAAGGCAGGAGGAGTAAAGACTTACAACAGCGGCTTGAACTGGTGTGCTCATGCCCTTCATCTTGCTGGTGTGGCAATCCTTGAAGATTTGCACTGCATTCGGTTCAGGTTCTTTTTGGTCCACACGGGCTTTCCTCTATATTTGGAACAAGTCAATATAGATACGACAATATGGCACAAAAAAAGAAGGAAGTGTCAGCTATTTACAAGAGCCTCGCAGTATGCAATATAGCTATGAGATCATGTTGTTTGTTGGAATTTCACTTTAGAACAGTTGGTTTTGTTCTTCAAACAGTTAGCCTAGAAAAAGATACACTTGTAAGGCACATACATAAATACAAGTTCAATATGTGGTCTGATCAAATACATATAGCCTACCTAATACTTTGGATTAGACCAGTGTTTAACGAGGGTTGTCCAGTCTTCATCTATAATATATTCCACTAGAGATGTTTGGGTGATTTCATTGTTAGCCTTTGTTGGGGAACGTAGTAATTTCAAAACAATTCCTACGTACACGCAAGATCATGGGGATGCATAGCAACGAGAGGGGAGAGGGTTGTCCACGTACCCTCGTAGACCGAAAGCGAAAGCGTTATGACAATGCGGTTGATGTAGTCGTACATCTTCACGATCCAACCGATCCAAGTACCGAACGTACGGCACCTCCGAGTTCATCACACATTCAGCCCGATGACGATCCCCGGACTCCGATCCAGCAGGGTGTCGGGGATGAGTTCCGTCAGCACGATGGCATGGTGATGATGATGATGTTCTACCGATGCAGGGCTTCGCCTAAGCACCGCTACGATATGACCGAGGTGGAATATGGTGGAGGGGGGCACCGCACACGGCTAAGGAACGATCACGAAGATCAACTTGTGTTGTCCTAGAGGTGCCCCCTCCCCCCGTATATAAAGGAGCAAGGGGGAGGGGCGGTCGGCCAAGGGAGGGCGCGCCAGGGAGGAGTCCTACTCCCATCGGGAGTAGGACTCCCTCCTTTCCTAGTCCAACTAGGAGAGGGGAAGGAAGGGAAGGAGAAGGAGAAGGAAGGAGAGGGAGGAAAAGGAGGAAAGGGGGCCCGGCCCCCTAGTCCAATTCGGTTTGGGCTAGGGGGGCCGCGCGCCCTGCCTCCTCTCTTCCACCACTTGGCCCATGAGGCCCATTGCTTCTTCCTCGTATTCCCGTAACTCCCGGTACCCCCGAAAATACCCGAATCACTCGAAACCTTTCCGAACTCCGAATATAGTCGTCCAATATATCGATCTTTATGTCTCGACCATTTCGAGACTCCTCGTCATGTCCCCGATCTCAGCTGGGACTCCCAACTCCTTCGGTACATCAAAACTCATAAACTCATAATATAACTGTCATCGAAACCTTAAGCATGCGGACCCTACGGGTTCGAGAACTATGGAGACATGACCGAGACACGTTTCCGGTCAATAACCAATAGCGGAACCTGGATGCTCATATTGGCTCCTACATATTCTACGAAGATCTTTATCGGTCAAATCGTATAACAACATACGTTGTTCCCTTTGTAATCAGTATGTTACTTGCCCGAGATTCGATCGTCGGTATCTCAATACCTAGTTCAATCTCGTTACCGGCAAGTCTCTTTACTCGTTCCATAATACATCATCCCGCAATTAACTAATTAGTTGCAATGCTTGCAAGGCTTAAGTGATGTGTATTACCGAGAGGGCCCAGAGATACCTCTCCGACAATCGGAGTGACAAATCCTAATCTCGAAATACGCCAACCCAACATGTACCTTCGGAGACACCTGTAGAGCTCCTTTATAATCACCCAGTTACGTTGTGATGTTTGGTAGCACACAAAGTGTTCCTCCAGTAAACGGGAGTTGCATAATCTCATAGTTATAGGAACTTTGTATAAGTCATGAAGAAAGCAATAGCAACCTACTAAACGATCAAGTTCTAAGCTAATGGAATGGGTCAAGTCAATCACATCATTCTTCTAATGATGTGATCCCGTTAATCAAATGACAACTCATGTCTATGGTTAGGAAACTTAACCGTCTTTGATTAACGAGCTAGTCAAGTAGAGGCATACTAGTGACACTATGTTTGTCTATGTATTCACACATGTATTATGTTTCCAGTTAATACAATTCTAGCATGAATAATAAACATTTATCATGAAATAAGGAAATAAATAATAACTTTATTATTGCCTCTAGGGCATATTTCCTTTAGTCTCCCACTTTTCAATAAAGTGCGGTTACGACGTTCGGACACACCATAACGTTGTGGTGTTCCAGGTGGCGTGAGCTGTGAAATTATTCCACATTGTTTTATATGAAGGCCAAACTCATAACTCAAATATTCTCCTCCACGATCAGATCGTAGAAACTTTATTTTCTTGTTACGATGATTTTCCACTTCACTCTGAAATTCTTTGAACTTTTCAAATGTTTCAGACTTGTGTTTCATCAAGTAGATATACCCATATCTGCTCAAATCATCTGTGAAGGTGAGAAAATAATGATACCCGCCGCGAGCCTCAATATTCATTGGACCACATACATCAGTATGTATGATTTCCAACAAATCAGTTGCTTGCTCCATAGTTCCGGAGAACGGAGTTTTAGTCATCTTTCCCAAAAGGCATGGTTCGCAAGCATCAAATGATTCATAACCAAGTGATTCCAAAAATCCATCTTTATGGAGTTTCTTCATGCGCTTTACACCGATATGACCCAAACGGCAGTGCCACAAATAAGTTGCACTATCATTATTAACTTTGCATCTTTTGGCATCAATATTATGAATATGTGTATCACTACGATCGAGATCCAACAAACTATTTTCATTGGGTGTATGACCATCGAAGGTTTTATTCATGTAAACAGAACAGCAATTATTCTTTGACTTTAAATGAATAACCGTATCGCAATAAACATGATCAAATCATATTCATGTTCAACGCAAATGCCAAATAACATTTATTTAGGTTTAACACTAATCCCGAAAGTATAGGAAGTGTGCGATGATGATCATATCAATCTTGGAACCACTTCCAATACACATCATCACTTCACCCTTAACTAGTCTCTGTTTATTCTATAACTCCTATTTCGAGTCACTAATTTTTAGCAACCGAACAAGTATCAAATACTAAGGGGCTACTATAAACACTAGTAAGGACACATCAATAACCTGTATATCAAATATACCCTTGTTCAGTTTGCCATCCTTCTTATCCACCAAATATTCAGGGTATTTCCATTTCCAGTGACCATTTCCTTTGCAGTGTAAGCACTCAGTTTCAGGCTTTGGTTCAGCTTTTGGGCTTCTTCGTGGGAGTGACAACTTGTTTGCCATTCTACTAGAAGTTTCCCTTTCTTTCCCTTTGCCCTTTTCTTGAAACTAGTGGTCTTGTCAATCATCAACACTTGATGCTCTTTCTTGATTTCTACCTTCGTCGATTTCAACATCACGAAGAGCTTGGGAATCGTTTTCGTCATCCCTTGCATACTATAGTTCATCACGAAGTTCTAGTAACTTAGTGATGGTGACTAGAGAATTATGTCAATCCCTATCTTATCTGGAAGATTAACTCCCTCTTGATCCAAGCGATTGTAGTACCCAGACAATCTGAGCACATGCTCACTAGTTGAGCGATTCTCCTCCATATTTTAGCCATAGAACATGTTGGAGACTTCATATATCTCAACTCCGGTATTTGCTTGAAATATTAACTTCAACTCCTGGAACATCTCATATGGTCCATGACGTTCAAAACGTCTTTGAAGTCCCGATTCTAAGCCGTTAAGCATGGTGCACTAAACTATCAAGTAGTCATCATATTGAGCTAGCCAAACGTTCATAACGTCTGCATCTGCTCCTGCAATAGGTCTGTCACCTAGCGGTGCATTAAGGACATAATTCTTCTGTGCAGCAATGAGGATAAACCTCAGATCACAGATCCAATCCGCATCATTGCTACTAACATCTTTCAACACAATTTTCTCTAGGAACATATCAAAATAAACATATGAAAGCAACATGCAAGCTATTGATCTACAACATAATTTGCAAAATACTACCAGGACTAAGTTCATGATAAATTTAAGTTCAATTAATCATATTACTTAAGAACTCCCACTTAGACAGACATCTCTCTAGTCATCTAAGTGATCACGTGATCCAAATCAACTAAACCATGTCCGATCATCACGTGAGATGGAGTAGTTTTCAATGGTGAACATCACTATGTTGATCATATCTACTATATGATTCACGCTCGACCTTTCGGTCACCGTGTTCCGAGGCCATATCTGTATATGCTAGGCTCGTCAAGTTTAACCTAAGTATTCCGCGTGTGCAACTGTTTTGCACCCGTTGTATTTAAACGTAGAGCCTATCACACCCGATCATCATGTGGTGTCTCAGCACGAAGAACTTTTGCAACGGTGCAGACTAGGAGAGAACACTTCTTTATAATTTAGTGAGGGATCATCTTAAAATGCTACCGTCAATCAAAGCAAGATAAGATGCATAAAGGATAAACATCACATGCAATCAATATAAGTGATATGATATGGCCATCATCATCTCGTGCTTGTGATCTCCATCTTCGAAGGACCATCGTGATCACCATCGTCACCGGAGCGACACCTTGATCTCCATCGTAGCATCATTGTCGTTACGCTATCTATTGCTTCTACGACTATCGCTACTGCTTAGTGATAAGGTAAAGCAATTACAGGGCGTTTGCATTTCATACAATAAAGCAACAACCATATGGCTCCTGTCAGTTGCCGATAACTTCGGTTACAAAACATGATCATCTCATACAATAAAATATAGCATCATGTCTTGACCATATCACATCACAACATGCCCTGCAAAAACAAGTTAGACGTCCTCTACTTTGTTGTTGCAAATTTTACGTGGCTGCTACGGGCTGAGCAAGAACCGTTCTTACCTACGCATCAAAACCACAACGATAGTTTGTCAAGTTGGTGCTGTTAACCTTCGCAAGGACCTGGCGTAGCCACACTCGGTTCAACTAAAGTGAGAGAGACAGACACCCACCGGTCACCTTTAAGCAACGAGTGCTCGTAGCGGTGAAACCAGTCTCGCGTAAGCGTACGCATAATGTCGGTCTGGGCCGCTTTATCTCACAATGCCACTGAACCAAAGTATGACATGCTGGTAAGCAGTATGACTTATATCGCCCACAACTCACTTGTGTTCTACTCATGCATATAACATCTACGCATAAAACCTAGGCTCGGATGCAACTGTTGGGGAACGTAGTAATTTCAAAAAAAAAATCCTACGTACACGCAAGATCATGGTGATGCATAGCAACGAGAGGGGAGAGTGTTGTCCACGTACCCTCGTAGACCGAAAGCGGAAGCGTTATGACAACGTGGTTGATGTAGTCGTACGTCTTCACAATCCGACCGATCCAAGTACCGAACGTATGGTACCTCCGAGTTCAGCACACGTTCAGCTCGATGACGATCCCCGGACTCTGATCCAGCAGGGTGTCGGGGATGAGTTCCGTCAGCACGACGGCGTGATGATGATGATGATGTTCTACCGATGCAGGGCTTCGCCTAAGCACCGCTACGATATGACCGAGGTGGAATATGGTGGAGGGGGGCACCGCACACGGCTAAGGAACAATCACGAAGATCAACTTGTGTTGTCCGAGAGGTGCCCCCTGTCCCCGTATATAAAGGAGCAAGGGGGAGGGGGCAGCCGACCAAGCGAGGGCGCGCCAGGGAGGAGTCCTACTCCCACCGGGAGTAGGACTCCCTCCTTTCCTAGTCCAACTAGGAGAGGGGAAGGAAGGGAAGGAGAAGTAGAAGGAAGGAGAGGGAGGAAAAGGAGGAAAGGGGGGCCGACCCCCTAGTCCAATTCGGTTTGGGCTAGGGGGGCCGCGTGCCCTACCTCCTCTCTTCCACCACTTGGCCCATGAGGCCCATTGCTTCTTCCTCGTATTCCCGTAACTCCCCGGTACCCCCGAAAATACCCGAATCACTCGGAACCTTTTCGAACTCCGAATATAGTCGTCCAATATATCAATCTTTACGTCTCGACCATTTCGAGACTCCTCGTCATGTCCCCGATCTCGTTCGGGACTCCGAATTCCTTCAGTACATCAAAACTCATAAACTCATAATATAACTGTCATCGAAACCTTAAGCGTGCGGACCCTACGGGTTCGAGAACTATGTAGACATGACTGAGACACGTTTCCGGTCAATAACCAACAACAGAACCTGGATGCTCATATTGGCTCCTACATATTCTACGAAGATCTTTATCGGTCAAACCGCATAACAACATACATTGTTCCCTTTGTCATCGGTATGTTACTTGGCCGAGATTCGATCGTCGGTATCTCAGTACGTAGTTCAATCTCGTTACCGGCAAGTCTCTTTACTCGTTTCGTAATACATCATCCCGCAACTAACTAATTAGTTGCAATGCTTGCAAGGCTTAAGTTATGTGTATTACCGAGAGGGCCCAGAGATACCTCTCCGACAATCGGAGTGACAAATCCTAATCTTGAAATACGCCAAACTGAACATGTACCTTCGGAGACACCTGTAGAGCTCCTTTATAATCACCCAGTTACGTTGTGACGTTTGGTAGCACACAAACTGTTCCTCCGGTAAACGGGAGTTGCATAATCTCATAGTTATAGGAACTTTGTATAAGTCATGAAGAAAGCAATAGCAACATACTAAACGATCAAGTGCTAAGCTAACGGAATGGGTCAAGTCAATCACATCATTCTTCTAATGATGTGATCCCGTTAATCAAATGACAACTCATGTCTATGGTTAGGAAACTTAACCATCTTTGATTAACGAGCTAGTCAAGTAGAGGCATACTAGTGACACTATGTTTGTCTATGTATTCACACATGTATTATGTTTCCGGTTAATACAATTCTAGCATGAATAATAAACATTTATCATGAAATAAGGAAATAAATAATAACTTTATTATTGCCTCTAGGGCATATTTCCTTTAGCCTTGCCTTCAAAGTGAGATTTTCTAAGGTGGTACCGATACTGTCGCAGAGCATACTGAAAAACATGAGTGCATGCTTGTTTAGTTGCATCATCTTTCAGATCCAACTTGAACCTCATCTATTGAAAAAAGTATGTGAGTCTTATTAGGAGGAAGCTAGAAAGTATGGGACAGAGCAAGACAATATTACTAATTGTGATGAATAACATTACTTACGGATAAATGGTCAAGTAAGGTGTTAAACTAGGTATTGTCTTTCTCATTCCTGTACTGGATCCACGTTGGGAGGATACGTGCATGACACCTAACGGCAACGGCTACCTCTGATACTAACTTGGCTGACTCTGTAGCATCACGTGGCCCTTTTAAACCTGCCTCAAAATGGATCTCCATTCTTCCTCCTTTAGATTTTGTTAATCTGTCAAGCATTATCCCTGATGTCTGTTTTCGCTTGCGCCGTGGTGCTAGTTCAACAACGAATATGGAAAGTGTTAGTGTACATCAAACTGTGAGAGTACATATAAAGGAGCATGCAACTGCAACTTGACTCGGTAAGGTACCATCTTGGTGTTGATGCTCATGAGGTTCATCTGATCTTGCCAAGTCCTGTTGTGTCAGCAGTGCTTCGGAAGTAGTGTTAGGTGTGAAGGCGGCTTGGGAACTGGCCAGTTCCGATGAACGAGTAACTGGTTGAGATGCTGGTACATTTGAAGCGGATGTTGCAGCTGGTGGATCAGGTGATACTGTGTTTGTAGATTTAGCCGGTGGACTTGGACCTTCTACTGCACTATAAGTACCAGCAGAATCTCGACGGCAGATCCTTTTCCGTTTCACCTGACGAGTAACAGCACTTCCTACTATATTATTTTCCTTGCTCTTTTTTGACTTTGCCATGTCAAGCTGTACCCACAATACAAAAGAATAAAATCACTCTTCAGAACTCATTGATGCATGATACAGACAAGCAATACTTTGATGTAAGACAACTGTATGAGGATGGAATATGTAAGAAAAACAGGACGGTATGACATATTCACAGCTACGATGTGCAAACTAAGCAGAAGGATTTTCAAGAAAATAGAAGTAATGCAAGCTAGACACCATATGAAAGATGCAACCAATATTACTCTGCCAAGTTAAAAGTGTCTTGTCATAAGTGGCAATTCAAAAAATTAGAAGCAGTACAACATAGAAATCAATGCAAGATGCAACCACTATCAAACTGCCATGTTAAAAGCATCCGATCATGAGTGACTAATGCGGGATACACAACAGCAGTACTTTGATGTAAGAACATGGTATGATAGATAGATGCAGTGTATTCTAGACACAGAAAGCCATGTCATATGCACATGTATAACGTATAAACTCAGCAGGTGCAATTTAATCAAAATAGAAGAAATACAGGCTAGACAACATATGCAACATGAAACCAATTATCACACTATCAACTTAGACCAAGCACCTGCGATGGTGGAGTACGGGAGATGAACTCATCATGTAGACTTGGGACTTCAACTTCATTAGCAGTAGCAGTGGCAAATCTAGAGAGTCTCTGTTTGCGTCGGTGCGGAGGACCACCAACATCCCCTAACTTACTCTTTTCCTTCCTATTTTCTGATATTGCCTTATGAAGAAACCACAAGAAGATGAATAAAATTAGCTCTGCATAACTGGTTGATGCATGATATAGACGAACACTACTTTGATGTAAGGCAAGCGCAGGATAGGAGGATGGAATATATACAAAAAATACAGCATTTCATATTCACACGTACGATAGGAGGATGGAATATGTATGAAAAAATAGTAAGCGGAAGGCATTTCAACAAAATTAGAAGAAATGAAAGCTAGGCACCATATGAACATGCAACCAATATCACTCTATCAGATAAAAAGTGTCTCCTCGTAAGTGTCATTTCAAGAAATTAGAAGCAGTACAAGCTAGAAGACAATGCAAGATGCAACCTACATCACAGTCCCAAGTTAAATGTGTCTTATGGGTAAGTGATTGTTGCAGGTATAAGTTGTAAGCTACGCAGATGCAATTCAACATAATCAGAAGCAATACAAACTAGACATCATACGGAAAACGCAACCACATATAACAGTTCCGAGTAAGAGCAAGCACCTGTGATGGTGGAGTAGGGGAGATGTGCTCATCATGTACACGTATGTTCTAGAAACAGGAACACATGTCATATTCACAGGCATTATGTGTAAAGTAAGCAGATGCAATTGAAGTTAGAAGCAATACAAGCTAGACATCATACGCAACATGCAACCACATATAATAGTGCCAAGTTAGAGCAAGCACCTGTGATGGTGGAGTAGGAGAGATGTGCTCATCATCTACACAGCTACGTTGACTGTCCAGCCTTGTGTTGTCTTGCGAATCTTGTTGGGAGGATGGCGGAGTAGAATCTGTAGACACCCCCTGTTTGAGTTGCTCTGAAGGACCACCATCATCCACTGTCGGACTAATTTCCTTCAGCTGTAATAATTTTGCATTGTGAAGTCAAACTGATAAGAAAAAGGAATAAAATCCGCTCTTTAGAACTCATTCATGCATGATACTGACGAACACTACTCGGATGAAAGGCAAACACATGATGCGAGGATGGAATATGTATGAAAAACAGGATGGTGTGACATATTCACACCTATGATGTGGTAACTAAGCAGAAGGCATTTCAACAAATTAGAAGCACTGCAAGCTAGACACCATATGAAAGATGCAACCAATATCACTTTGCCAAGTTCAAACGGTATGGCGTTTCAACAAATTAGAAGCAGTACATGCTAGAAATCATATGCAAGACACAACCGATATCACAGTGGCGACTTAAAGGTGCCTTATCATAAGTGACTGATGTGGGATGTGCAAGAATAGTAGTCTGATGTAGAAACAGGAACACATGTCATATTCATAGGCATTATGTGTAAAGTAAGCAGATTCAATTCAACAAAGTTAGAAGCAATACAAGCTAGACATCATATGCAACATGCAACCACATATAATAGTGCCAAGTTAGAGCAAGCACCTGTGATGGTGGAGTAGGGGAGATGTGCTCATCGTCTACACAGCTACGTTGACTGTCTAGCCTTGCGTTGTCTTGCGAATCTTGTTGGGAGGATGGCGGAGTACAGTCTGTAGAGAACCTCCGTTTCAGTTGTTTGGAAGGACCACCATCATCCAATGCCTTGCCAATTTCCTTCAGCTTTATTGATTTTACATTGTGAGGTCATACTGACAAGAAAAAGGAATATCATTCGCTCTTCAGAACTCATTCATGCATGATACTGACGAACACTACTCTGATGAAAGGCAAAGTCATGATACGAGGATGGAATATGTACGAAAAAATGGACGGCTTGACATATTCACACCTATGATGTGGTAACTAAGCAGAAGGCACTTCAACAAATTAGAAACACTGCAAGACACCATATGGAAGGTGCAATCAATATCACTCTGCCAAGTTAAAACTGTCTCGTCATAGGTGGCGTTCATCAAACTAGAAGCAATACATGCTAGAAATCATATTTAAGACGCAAACCGATATCACACTGCCAACTTAAAGGTGTCCCATCATAAGTGACTGATGCAGGATACACAGGAAGAGTAGTTTCATGTAAGAACATGGTGTGATAGACAGTTTTACACTAATTAGGAGCAATACGAGCTAGACACCATATGCAACATGCAACCAGATATCACACTGCCAAGTTAGAGCAAGCACCTTGGATGGTGGAGTAGGGGAGCGGAGACTTGGACCTTGTAATGCACTATCAGTACAAGGAGAATCGGTACAGATGCTCCATTTACGTTGCTGCAGAGGACCACCATCATCGCCTTCCTTACTCTTTTCCTTCCTCTTTCTTGATTTTGCCTTGTCAAGTGAAACCCACAAGAAAAAGGAATAAAATTTGCTCTTCAGAACTCATTGATGCATGATACTGACGAACACTACTTTCAAGTAAGGTAGCCGCATGATAGGAGGATGGAATATATATGAAAAGCAGGACGGTGTGACATATTGACATGTATGATGTATAAAGTGTAAACTAAGCACAAGGTGCTTGAACTTGTTAGAATCGATGCAAGCTAGAAACCATATGAAAGATGAAACCAATATCACTCTGCCAAATTAGAAGGGTGCCCTAACAAATGTATTTGACCAACTTAGAAGCAATACATGGCAACAGGCTAGAAATAATATGCAATATGCAACGAATAAAGGTGACTCATCGTAAGTGATTGATGCAGGATACAGAAGAGAGGTAGTTTCATGTAAGAACAAGGTTAACACATAGATGTAGTGTGTACCAAAAATAGGAAGGCATGTCATATTCATAGGTATAGTGTGTAAACTAAGCAGATGCAATTAACCCTAATTAGAAGCATTACAAGCTAGACACCGTATGCAACATGCAACCACATATCATACTGCGAAGTTAGAGCAAGCACCTGTGATGGTGGTGTAGGGGAAGTGCGGTCTTCAGGTATAGAGCTACGTTCAATATCTTCATTTAGGCTTGCTGTTTCTTGAGAATCATGTGGAGAGGATGAAATTGCATTCTTTATAAGAGTATTGCGTCTCATATTAACCCACGCGTGTGGCTGTCTCATCATAAGCGATAGATGCAGGATACACAAGAACAGTAGTTTGATATAAGAACATGGTGTGATGGGCAGATGTAGTATGTACCAAAAATAGGAAGGCGTGTCATATTCACATGTATAATGTGTAAGCTAAGGAGATGCAATTTAACAAATTAGGAGCATTGATGAGGGATACACAAGAAAAGTAGTTTGATGTAAGAACATGGTTAATAGAAAGACGTAGTATGTACCAAAAATAGGAAGGCATGTCATATTCACAGGTATAATGTGTTAACTAAGCAGATGCAATTTACCCTAATTAGAAGCATTACAAGGTAGACACCATATGCAACATGCAACCACATATCACACTGCAAAGTAAGAGCAAGCACCTGTGATGGTGGTGTGGGGGAATTGTGGTGATCAACTAGAGAGCTACATTGACTATCTTCATTTAGCCTTGCTATTTCTTGAGAATCATGTGGGGAGGATGACACTGCACTCTTTAAACGAGTAGGGCGTCTCACAGTAACCCACTCGAGTGACTATCTCATCATAAGTGATTGATGAGGGATACAAAAGAGCATTAGTTTGATGTACGAACATGGTTAATAGACATATGTAGTATGTATCAAAAACAGGAAGGCATGTCATTATCAAAGGTATAATGTGTAAAGTAAGCAGATGCAATTTAACCAAATTGGAAGCAATACAAGCTAGGCACCATATGCAACATGCAACCACATTTGACAGCGCGAAGTTAAAGCAAGCACCTGGGATGGTTGTGTGTGGCAATTGAGATCATCAACTGCAGAGCTACATTTACTGTCTCCAACTGCTGACACTGCACCCATTAGAGCGCTGAAACGCTTAGTGCTTATCTTCGAATTACACTGGAGTGACTTCTGTCTTTTCTTTTCTGCATTCATCAACACTGCATCAGAGTTTGAAATACCCATCCACCTCCATCCAGTCAGTGTTGATGATCTTCCTCGAAACGCCAGCGACCACCGGCCCAGTATTCCTCCCTTGCCTGCACCCTCCCCTCGACCTCACTGCACCGCCCGCCGGCAATCCATTCAAGCCCCGCCGACCTCCAGATCGGGCGCAAGCAGCTCCTGCGCCCCACACCCCTATGATAGACACCGATGCTCCGCTTCCCCGAGGAACAGGCGGACTAGGTGCTTCGCGTGCCTAAGCGGGTGCTGCTTCTTTTAATTGCGGTTCGACTGACCCTGAATTGAAATCCAAGCGGGCTACTGACCTCTAGCAAAAGTGAAATAGTAAAAGGGAGGAAACCTTGTGCATTTAGTATCATGAAGAAGATGCAGTAAGAAGCGCTCAACTAGTTTCTTTCGTGGGATGAATACGGTGTGAGCAAAGACGTAAAATTTGCATGAATAAGGGAAGAGGAGTACCTCTTTCTGCTGGCAGTGTTGTGTCCTCCTTCTGTTTTTCCGACGATCTTCTTGTTGTTCGCCAGAAACCAGAAGTTGTGGAGGACGGTGCAGCCTTGGACGAACCTGTGGCCAAGTTGTTGAGTGTGGTGCGGTGTCCGTCTGTCGGCGGCGGGGAAGCAGATCCGAGGCGGCGAACGACGGCGTAGCGGGAACAGCTCCAGTGCGGTGAACGGTTGCGATAGTGGAGGCGCAGTAGTGAGGCGCAGGACGGGGTGGTCGGAGTGGTTCTGGTATGACGCACGTCGGCATCGGTGTCGTGGAGGTGGCTCTGCCTCGGCTTTAGCTGCTAAGTCCTTGAGGGCGTTGCGGTTGCGTTGGACGACGATGTCGGGGTACCGGATTTGGGGTGATGAAGGAGGGAGGCGGTGGATTGGCCGCTATGGGGTGGAGGATGGAGGAGGCTGGGGTTTCATGGCTGGTGGAGAGGGCGTTTTCGCACCCATGGAGTATGAATGGGGAAATGGAGGGAGGCGGGGAACTAAGGGGGAACAATGTTTCACTACAAAAAAAATGCACTTCCGTGATGATATGTGTTTGTCACAGTAAGTCGCGTTTTTTGTCATGCATGCACATCCATGACAAATTTATGACGGAATCAAGATAGTCATACCTGTGCTGTCGTAGAAGTGTTTGATGACATTACCAAAATTATCATCACGGAAGTGTCCACTTCCATGACGATAAATCGCGCGTCACAGAACTGCTTTCGTCAAGGGTGACCAACACGTGGCATCCACCGTAACGGAACGCTGTTAAGCTATCGGGTCAGGTTTTGGATCCGATAACCCGTTAACAGCCCCGACCAATGGGGATTTTCCACGTGTAAAATCATCATTGGCTGGAGGAAACACGTGTCGGCTCACCGTTGGGACAGATGTCATCCACTCATTGGACAGAAGGCGCCTATGATACGTCAACACGTGGCATGGCCCAACAGAGGCCCATTCCTGTGAAAAGGCCAGCCTGTTTGACTTGGTCAAAAGGTGGCGGGCCGGCCCATGGAAAGCTTGTTAATGGCCTGTTCGCATATAGCCCATTTACAGCCCGCTAACCCAACGCCCGTTACGCCCTATCCGAATTAGGCCCAGTAGTGTCATCTGGGCCATCCAATATGATTCTAGCCCGTTTTCACTTCTGGCCCATGTATGGCCCATGACGTCTTTCGGCCCATATGAGGCCCTATGTAACTCTTGGCCTATTAACGGCCCGTGGTGAAACTGGCCCGCAATGAACAGTGTATCACTTTACACCCACTAACGGCCCGTGGTGAAATTGGCCCGTAATGAACAACATATCACTTTATACCCATTAAGGGCCCGTTATTCAGTTGGGCCGTTTCCAGCAAATGTTATCTTTCGGCCTTCTCAGAGCCCATTTATTCTTGGGCTCATTTCCAACATTCGTTTACTTACGGCCCATTACTGTCATTTTCTGCTTGTGGGCCAAATTCAGCTCGTGGTTACATCGGCCCGTTTGTGGTCCGTTAATACGTTGGGCCATTTTCATAGCGTCATCAAATACGACCTATTAACGATGGCCCGTTATGGTCATACAGCCCGTATAAGGCCCATTGATGATACGGCCCATAGAAGGCCCATTGTTTCTACGGCCCGTAGAAGGCCCATTGTTTCTATGGCCCGTAGAAGGCCCATTGTTTCTACGGCCCGTAGAAGGCCCATTGTTTCTACGGCCCGTAGAAGGCCTACTGTTTCTACGGCCCATAGAAGGCCCACTGTTTCTACGGCCCGTAGGAGGCCCAGTGTCACTACAGTAAATATTAGCCCATGGTTATTGTGGCCTAGTTTTAAAAAGAACTGCACTGACTATAAGCAAACAAATAAACAAGACAACAAGGAAATAAATAACCAAGCAACTTATGCTAGGCTATCACGGCTGTTACACATATTACATCCACTGGGCATCAAAGTTCGCCACCAGTGCAAATATAGGGAACAAAGCAGCATATCATATACACTGGTTGTCAAAGTTGGTGACCAGCGCAAATAAATGCCGCAGCAAAACAAATCCAGAACTGAAACCACTTCAGAAGATCTCAAGAAACAATATCCTGGGTACCCATAATGCTGGCAAGATGCTTAGCAAGCATATTAACTTTCTCTTGTTTGGCGCTTAAATTCTCCAGCGCTTGCTGTTGCACCAGAAAATATGCATCTGAATTCTGCAGGGACTTCCTCAGTCCTTTAGCTTCTTGTCGCAGCACATCTGATTGATGTCTTTCAACTTGAAGTTGGGATTCAGGAAGACGAACTGATTCAGGCAGCAAGTTCGAAGAGCTTGTGCCAGCAGTAGTGGCCAGTAACTCAAACACTACATCAAGACAGGACTTTTGGGTTCCCTCACTGTCGTCAAGATAGTTTTTATCAGCTTTCTTGGAGACCAACAGGGATGTCTCACTATCTTGAACCTTATCTGCATTACTTCCTTTACCATTGGATAACGCGGTATGTTCTCCAATATTTTGTCCGCATTCTAAAAGAAACAAGCAGACACATCACATGTTTACCATGTTGTATATGAAACTCATTTTGGTAAATGAGTTCAGTAGTAAAGTGGACAGGATAACAGCATGAAACAAACATATATCTACGTGCCATGGTCACTTTATGGTCTATATCATTCTAGTTTTTGTTGCCAAATCAAGATAGAGACACAGTTCAAATAATATTTGTTCAAGACAAAGCAGAATAGACAGCATATAAGTGTGGGTAACTATAGAGCAATAACAACACTTGTAATGTGCATGACATGAGAACATAACTGTTTATTCAATTGAAACTGAAATCAACATAGAGCAGGTTACAACAGCAAACCAGTTAAAGAAACAGGTTTAAAACATACCTGTTGCGCCATTGGAGTTTCAATTCCATCCTTCAAATTTGAAAATAGTTGGTATGAGTAAATACAGTAATGCAAGAGCAAAGGAGTATGAACCAGAGCTACAGAACCTGACCTGAGAACAAATCTTCTTCTCCTTTAAGCGTTGAGTTGGGATTCGGAGTGGTGGTCCTCGTGCTTTGGGCACTGCAGTTCCCTTACTAACCGCTCGTGTTTGGGTGCTCTGTGGTGGAGACGGTGCTATGTCAACTGGAACTGGTTTACTATCTGTCGGGGTTGGGGTTAGAAGGGGTGTAGCTGGTTCTCTGTCCAACTGGGTAGGGGTACAATCTGTGAGAGTCTGGGTTATGTGTGGTGGATCTGGTCCTTGGGCAAGTACAACTGTGGTTCTATCTGCATCAACTGGTAGCACTATCTTTTCTGAAGATCGTGTTGTTACTCCCTTAGATACTTCCATCACGCTCTCCAATTCAAACGGTTGATAAACAAGACAAGTAATTGAAAGTATAGACATTGTATGATAGACAGGTGCAATGGATAGTGGGGAATAAAGAGGGCATGAAATAATTCATATTTATGTTGTCTAACCAAACAGGATAGCATGACACAATTTCACATATATGATGGCTAACTAAATAGGATAGCATGACACAATTTCACATTATGATGGCTAACTAAAAAAGATGGAAAGACATAGTTCAAAACATGAGACTATGTAAACAGGATGACATGACATAATTATATAATGTGTTTATTAAATAGGTTGGCATGCCATAATTCACATACATTCATGGATAGAATGCCATAATTCTAAATATGATGACTGTAAACACTAAACAGGATGAGATGATATAACTATATGATGTCTTTATTAAATGGGTTGCCATGCCATAATTCAGATAGATGATGTGTATGTACTATGTAAACATGATGGCATGATATAATTCAAATATATGATTTATATAGTAAGCAAGTAAGCAGATGGCAATCTATATATGATGTAAAAACTAAGCAATGCAAGACAACATGCATGACATGGGTAATATAATCCTGCCAAGTTTGAGCATAGACCTCAGGGGGGAAATAGGACTGGTCATCAGTCTCTGAATCCTCCTCTGAGGAGCTCTTTGTAGCCAGCAAGATGTTTGCTTCAGCAGGTAGCATTGTCTTCTCTGAATACATTGTTTTCATTCCAGATACTTCCATCGCCGCTTCAAATGGCTGATGCACAGGAAGAGTAGTTGAATATACAAACGTTGTTGACAAATGGAACACGTAATACAAAAAAATGATAGCATGATATAATTCACATACATGATGATTGGCTAAACAGCACGGCATTGCATAATTCACATATATAATGCCTTTGCAACAAGATAGCATTGTATAATTCACATATATAATGTCTTGCAACAAGATGGCAATGCATAATTCACATATATGGTAATTAGACACTGAACATGTGGCATTCACACAAAAGCATGTCTAAACTAATCAAATGGCATAGCAATGCGAGACACCATACGCACGATATGAGCAACATAACCCTGCCAAGTTAGAGCATACACCTCGGGGGGGAATAGGACTGGTCATCTGTCTCTGAATGCTCCTCTGAGGAGCTATCTGTAACCAGCAAGATATGCGCTTCATCAGATAGCATAGTCTGCTCAGAAGACCTTGTTTTCACTCCAGAATTTGTCATCACCGTGTCAAATGGCTGATGCACATGAAGAGCAGTTGAATGTACTAACATCGTTGACGAATATAATATGTAACGAAAAAAAAGGATGGCCTGATATAATTTACATATAAGATGACTGGCTAAGCTGGATGGCATTGCAAAATTCACATATATGATGCCTGGCTAAACAAGGTGGCATTGCATAATTCACATAAACGATGAATAAATTAAACAGATGGCATTCGCACAAAGGATGTCTAAACTAAGCAGATGACATATTTGATGTATAAAGTAAGCAATGCAAGACACCATATGCATGATATAACCAACATCAGCATGCCAAGTTAGGGCGAAGACCTCAGGGGGTAAATAGGAGTTATCTTCTCCTTCTGAATCCCCCTCAGAATAGATATCTTCCTCTTGATTACAATCCGAAATGCGTGGAGGGGGGCTGCCTTTGCGCCTACCATGGAGCGACGTCTGCATGAAATTATATTGCCACGCAAGGCTCGTCTTGTTGGAAATATGCCCTAGAGGCAATAATAAATTAGTTATTATTGTATTTCCTTGTTCATGATAATCGTTTATTATCCATGCTATAATTGTATTGATAGGAAACTCAGATACATGTGTGGATACATAGACAACACCATGTCCCTAGTAAGCCTCTAGTTGACTAGCTCGTTGATCAATAGATGGTTACGGTTTCCTAACCATGGACATTGGATGTCGTTGATAACGGGATCACATCATTAGGAGAATGATGTGATGGACAAGACCCAATCCTAAGCCTAGCACAAAGATCGTAGTTCGTATGCTAAAGCTTTTCTAATGTCAAGTATCATTTCCTTAGACCATGAGATTGTGCAACTCCCAGATACCGTAGGAATGCTTTGGGTGTACCAAACGTCACAACGTAACTGGGCGGCTATAAAGGTGCACTACAGGTATCTCTGAAAGTGTCTGTTGGGTTGGCACGAATCGAGACTGGGATTTGTCACTCCGTGTGACGGAGAGGTATCTCTGGGCCCACTCGGTAGGACATCATCATAATGTGCACAATGTGACCAAGGGGTTGATCACGGGATGATGTGTTATGGAACGAGTAAAGAGACTTGCCGGTAACGAGATTGAACAAGGTATCGGTATACCGACGATCGAATCTCGGGCAAGTACAATACCGTTAGACAAAGGGAATTGAATACGGGATCTATTGATTCCTTGACATCGTGGTTCATCTGATGAGATCATCGTGGAACATGTGGGAGCCAACATGGGTATCTAGATCCCGCTGTTGGTTATTGACCGGAGAACGTCTCGGTCATGTCTGCATGGTTCCCGAACCCGTAGGGTCTACACACTTAAGGTTCGATGACGCTAGGGTTACAAAGGAAGTTTGTATGTGGTTACTGAATGTTGTTCGGAGTCCCGGATGAGATCCCGGACGTCACGAGGAGTTCCGGAATGGTCCGGAGGTAAAGATTTATATATGGGAAGTCTTGTTTTGGTCACCGGAAAAGTTTCGGGTTTTATCGGTAACGTACCGGGACCACCGGGAGGGTCCCGGGGGTCCACCAAGTGGGGCCACCTGCCCTGGGGGACACATGGGCTGTAGGAGTGTGCACCTTGGCCTATATGGGCCAAGGGCACCAGCCCCAAGAGGCCCATGCGCCAAGAGATAAGGGAAAGGGAGAGTCCTAAAGGGGAAAGGCACCTCCTAGGTGCCTTGGGGAGGATGGACTCCTCCCTGGCCGCACCCTTCCTTGGAGGAAGGGCCAAGGCTGCGCCCCCCTCCCCTCTCCCTTGCCCCTATATATAGTGGAGGGGAGGGAGGGCAGCTGCACCTGAAGCCCTGGCGCCTCCCTCCCTCCCGTGACACCTCCTCCTCTCCCGTAGGTGCTTGGCGAAGCCCTGCAGGATTGCCACGCTCCTCCACCACCACCACGCCGTTGTGCTGCTGTTGGATGGAGTCTTCCTCAACCTCTCCCTCTCTCCTTGCTGGATCAAGGCATGGGAGATGTCACCGGGCTGTACGTGTGTTGAACGCGGAGGTGTCGTCCGTTCAGCACTAGGATCTCCGGTGATATGGATCACGACGAGTACGACTCCTTCAACCCCGTTCTCTTGAACGCTTCCGCTTAGCGATCTACAAGGGTATGTAGATGCACTCTCCTTCCCCTCGTTGCTGGTTTCTTCATAGATAGATCTTGGTGACACGTAGGAAAATTTTGAATTTCTGCTACGTTCCCCAACACGTCTCTTTTGCTCTACATGTTCAGTTCCATTGTTTACAATAACTATCATGCATAGGAATAAAACATAGTGAGATTATGTAAGGAGTGCATGCAGAAATCCAGAGTGATGGTAGCAACCTGTGGATAGACCCAAAACCAATAATAGCAGGCAGATAATGGCTTCAGTTAATAAATACAGATAATGGCTTCTTTACTGTTTGTTTCCCACCCAACATGAAACTCATAGTAGACACCGGAGATTAACCAGATAATAGATAGATACTATTGATAGCGGCCCCGATATGTACCCCACAACCATTTGAAAACTCAAGCAGAGTCTAATCGGTGAGCAGGACGATAAAGTAGCATGTGATATTAAGCGATGCATAACGTAAGCAGACACGAAAGAGTGCGACCTCTCTTGAGGACCCGTGTAGTCCTCGAGGTCATCTGCTCGGTTGATGATGCTAATGCAGTTTTCATGGCTGCCAGTGGCGGGGAAGAAGATCTAAGGCGGCGAAAGACAGTCTGGAGGCCGGATCCCTGCTATGCTGGACCCTTCTGTCATTGGGGCAGCTGAGCTGGGGTGGACGACGGCGCCGCAGGACCGGGACAAACCACGCAAGGTTTTCTTTGACAACTATCTATAAGAGAAGTAATTCTGTAAGGGCTCGTTTGAATTGGAGGATTCCAATAATGCAGGGATAGGTAGACAGGAATAGGATAGGAATGCATGTGCAAAACAGAGAATTTAAAAACACAGGATTTCTGCCAATCTGGGTGTTTGATTCACAACAATTGGAAGATCACAGGATGCAAAGAAGCATGGTGAGATTAAGTCAAACCACAAGAAAATGTATGGTTATAATGCTATTATGCTACTATCTCTTAGTCTTGTGCTTCATGAATAGGAATTTGAAAAGGAGGACAAGTGAAAATTAAAATTCCTACGTTTTTTCTTTCAAGGAGACACTAAAGGAACAAATCTGTGTGCTCAGTGGACAATATATATAACATGTAGAGTAAAAAAGAGATGCAACAAGTGTACAACCTCTTTGGCGAAGCCATGTCGATCTCAGCGTGATTGGGTTGGCCGGTGAGGATGCTCCGGCTGACTTTGCTGTCGAAGGAGGGGAAGAAGATCTTAGGCATCTGGAGATGGAGCCCGAGGTACTGCTCCGCTGTGATGGAGGGTTTCATCGTTGGAGCAGCTCCGGTGAGTTGTACGACGCCGAGGCTGAAGCAGGACAAGAGAGACAACGAACAACGTTAACCTGAGTGGAATTCTAATAGCATCTCCAATACATGACGTAAAATACATAACCACAAAGTGCTAGATGTAAAATACATCAGCCGCTCATCTCTGAACTTAACTGTCGAAACTGAACTTAACTGTCGAAACTGAACCTAACTGTCCAAACTGAATTTTGCTGTCGAAATTGAATTTTGCTGTCGAAACTGAATGCACTAGCAACATGAGGCTACGCGTCGGTCGACTGACTTTTTCATCTCTGGTCAGTCGATTTTGCAGTTGTTGGATACGAAATCAAGGGCATGCGGTTCATCTTCAACCTCCACCCTCCTGAGCCGCCAGCCACCACCGGCCAAACAGCAGCCCCCCGCCGCCCGCGGCCGGCGGTGCGCCGCCCCGCCCACCCCGAAAACACTCCCCACCGCTGGCCTGCCGCCACCCCGGCCATCCCTCTAGGCCTCCCGTGCCGAGCTTTTTCTCCGGCGATCCCCACGCCACCGCCCCACCAACGCCCCGCCACTGCCAGCGACCACCGCCCCATCCTAAACCCTAAGATAGATAGTGGGGTACCTCTCCGGCGAGCCCCCCTCCCCGCTGCAGCTAGTTCTTCCTTCACCCCGGCGAGCCCACCCCTTGGAAATCGACTGACCCAAAAGTCGATTCAGTCGACTGAAGTGTAGCCAAATCGGAGCAGCATCGCAAGCAAGAGCAAGAGAAAGAACAGCAGCGCGAGCAAGAGCAATAGCAAGAGCAGACCAGGCAGGGGAATGAGAGCAAGAGCAGAGCAGCAGCGCGAGCGAGAGCTAAAGCAGCAGCAACTCCTACTGATGTGGACGTCGCCGCCGAGGGAGCGACGCCGTGGAGGAAGTGGCCGGCGATGCCGCCGTGGATGGAGCGCGTCGTGTCGGCTCGGGACCGAGCGCTGGCAGCACCATGAGATTGAATCAAGAAGAAAATGTTGCGATTAGTGTACAACCTCTTTGGTGGCGCCGATTAGGCCGCAGCTTCATCCGAGGAAACGGTGATGATGATTCTCTTCCGGTGGTGCAGGTGAAGACGGTGGTGTGAGAATGGAGGTGGCGCGAAAGACGAGGGGAACGTCGGGGCAGCTCCTTGGAGGTGGAGGATGGGGTGGCTGAACCAGCAGGACGATGAGATCGACGACGGATCCTCATCCGGTACGGTGGATGAGGGACAACGAGGTGTTGCTGTGGACGACGTAGTCGGGGAAGAAGCTCCGGCTGGGTGGCGGACGGAGCAGGGTGTGGGGTTTCGTCGCGGGTTTTCACGGCCTCGGTGTATGAATGGGTGGGCGGATGGGATGGCAGTGGGGAACCATGGCTTAGAGACGCGCTTGTCCGAAATGTGGGGTAAGTTACGAAAGTACCCCCCACCGATTTGAGGCGGTTCTTTCGGTTCAGGGGTACCACGGGCATTTTGCGTGTCGGGATTCCACAGGAGGTGGGAGTTTTCGCGCGCGTTGTGATTTCAGAATAGCAAGGCGCGGGTTGAGATGGAGGGAGTTGTCGGAGCACAACGAGACAAAGATATATCCTAAATATTTCGGGCTAACAAGGCGCGGGTTGAAATTTCCGGACAAGCCTAACATGTATTGTACCAAATCAATGCGCACTACAAATGTCATTCAAAACTTTGAATTCATGTTATGTTCAATTAAAATATTTCTCTACGTGTATAATGCATGCAACCTACTACTCAAATGAACGTTTTAGTGCATTCCAAACGTATATACTACCGCTTCAATATGAACTAAATTTAAATAAGATCTACAGTAATGATTGTTGTGAAGTCAAAGCATTTGAATTCGTTTCTCTGTTTTAATAAGATCTACAATCATCATTATTGTCAAGTTAAACCATCATTTGTGTATTATCTTCATAGCACACCACATGATCAGTATCGAGTTACATATGAACTATGTGTACTATATGAACTCGAACTAGATTTTTTGAATCCACTTTATTTTGATTTCAAATCACATTACATTTCTAGCACTAGCTAGATCTTCATAATCTAAATCATGTCTCATATGTATAATGTGTTTATCACATTATGTATGGTGCCCCGCCCCCTACGCCTACAAGTATTTAGATGTGAGTTGCAAACACCACACATTACCACAAATTCAAATAAAATGTGAGAATGTTTGATATATAGTATTGTTTAGATTGCTCGATATTTAGTTGTAAGCTGCAAATGCCGCACATTATCACAAATTCAAATAAAATGTGAGATTGTTTGATGTATAGTATGGTTTAGATTGTTCAGCATTTAGCTGTGAGTTGCAAATGACATGCATTATCACATTATGGTATAACATGTGCACAACACGTGTATCACCGCTATATTCATGCATGCAATGTTTAAAACACTATGATCTCCTATTCAAATATATGAATCCGCTTTCATATCAAATTATGATCTTTGTTAGTCTCTTACACCCACACAATCCTCTAACCTTTGTAACTACCACTAACTTTCTCTCGTGCATGCACACGCCCTCCTCGCCCTCCCCCTCCCTCGGCATTCTATCCACCGGGCACATTCATTTTTTCCTTTAGGTCGTTCTCCCAGAGTCTCCACAACTCCTTTCCGGCACACACCAATCGATAAACCTCTCCAGCGATGCCTGCCCACAGCATACACACACAACTTCAATCTCCTCCTTTATGTGTCCTTGCCTCGTGTCTCTCATATGGTCAGACACGCGTGTAAACTCTCACCCCTCTTTTAAGCGATCTCACAACCGCACACTCCTCCCCCTATCTAGCTAGTAGTTGGGCCTCTTGCACCACCTCCTAGCTCCATTCTCTCTCTCTATCCGTCTCGTTGGGACTTATTTGCCTCTAACAAATGGACGTACACCGACCGATCTCTCGCTATACATATAGCCAGCTAGGTCCTTATAACTCGTTTTTACCCACACATCGATCGATCTACCTCATTAGTTGTGTCTCTCCCTTCCTCTGACAAACAACAATTGATCTATCGATCTAGTTAGGTTTTCTTACCAAACACATGGTTCCCCTTCATCATCCATGGATGCATCCCGACAGATCTATCACGCACAGGCACACATAGAAACACATCCCCACTCTTATTGATAACATTGCAGTTCCACCCTCAGTTTGTCTAGTAGGCCTCTCCCAACATCTCCGAGAAGCAACTCCATCACTCATCCAGCACTCTACCCCTCTCCCTCCCTCTCCCTCCCTCTCTCTCTCCTCTCTCTCTCTGTCCCATCATAATTCCCGTCCTTCAGTTATGTATGGATGTCGACCGATCTCCCTCATGACATAGCTGGGTCTCTCCTTCTCAACACATATATGAGTCATTCTACATCTACAGTTAGGCCTCTGCCTACCCCTCCCCCCACCCCTCCCCCCCCCCCACACACCGATACATCAAGCGCTCTAGTCATGTCTCCCTGCCACACACAAACTTGACATGTGCCCTCTAACGTTCCGGTAGGCCAGTCGCCCTATATCTTTGACTTCCACACACACACACAATTTTGACGGCTCTCTTCATCGATCTTGCACCCACCTGTACTTGATCCTCTCTTCGACTCTATCGATAGCTATGACCCCTCCCTCTCTTCTCGTGGATTGCCCGACCCTCTATGTATGATATGGATAGGCCTCCATTTCACACACATTGCATGCAAAATTTTGTTTGAGATGTCATCGACACATATTCCCACATATAATTCACCAAATCAACCCCCCAAACCACCCCCACCCCCACCCCAAAACAAAAAACACTCACGAACGCGGTTTGTATCTCTCACACACACACACATAGGTGGGGGACGTGCACGAAGATAAGAGGTGCATGCACGGCGCACGTACTCCCGTCTCTTTCCCAACCACACCCGCGCGGGTACACGGTGGAGCTCATTTCTGTACGGAAAAGGCAGCCCACGTGGTAATTTGGCACGTGTACTGGTTGTCCACTTGGTGGAGGGAGGATCGTCTACCATGGGTGAACAAAAAAATTGCGACTTGACGCGTTGTGTTAAATTAAAAAAAGAGGCAAACCATGTGGCCTACCTTAGAGGCAAGGCTCTATACACTGGAGTACTTTTGATGTGTCCCGTCAACTCGCAGAACGAGGAGAAGCTTGCTTAGTACGCCGTCTCCCCCGCCCACGGACGCGCTGGCTCGCAGGATGAGGTGAAGCTTGCTCCTCCCTTGCCCATGCGTGCGGTGGCTCGCAGGACGAGGAGAAAAATTTACTACTCCCTCTGTTTACTCCTCGTCCCTACTACCTTGGTTATAGAGATTATATCATATTGTTTGGAATATATATGTACTTAGTAGATTTCAATATGAACTACTAGTACATACTCCAAACACTGATGTATATAGACCTATTTTAGAGTGTATATTCACTCATTTTGCTCCGTATGTAGTAGCACTCTCCCTCGCCCCTCGACCCTCGCCCATGTGGTGGACGTGCAGCAATTCATTCGGTCTCATATAGCCAGAATGATATATACTGCACTACCATGATTGCTCGACTTCCCGAAGAGGTGAAGAGCCAATCACAAGGTTATTATTTTGGAGATGCCAAGCACAAGGTTATAGGAGAACGAGTAGTAGGTGCCGCGTCATTTATAAATATATTTTTTTCTTCAGTGGCACGTACGCAATATGATAGGTTCATATGGAGAGAAAAAGAAACCGCTCCACTATATACATAGTCAGGACGGGCCAGCTTACACGGTTGCTTGCTGGGGTTGCTCTCTTCACACTCTCTCGCACAAAGCGACTATGGCCACATCTCTAACATCCCAGCGGATCACGTCCGCTTGGGGAAGGGGTGGATTCTTAGTGTAGATGCGGTGGCCGTCGCCGACGGCGAAAACCCACTGTTGGCACGTCCCGACCAGGGGTCCCCGCCGTTCTCTCTCACAAAGCTGGTGAGGTTGCCTTCGTCCCTTGCTCACTGCCGCGATGTGGACAGTTGCCGCCTCCCGCCAACCTCCTCAAGGTCGAGCTACATCCCTCGGGTACAACTCCCTTTACAGCCGGCTTGCACCACTGCTCCAGCTACCCACATCACTCCCTGTGGATATTTCTCTACTTCTTTGCCCCGCACATACCTGATACCTCTACTGGCTTCTACGTACTGTATTTGTGATGAGTTTATGTCTCATCAACTAGTCCTAGTAATCTTATTCTAATCACGCTTCTTCAATTTCTTTGCCACAGGGATGCTCATCTCGATTTTGGTGAAACTGCACAAAATGATTCGATGGTCAAAAGGTTACAAACTTCATTTATTAGGAAGCTCAAATGTTGCCAGCAAATTGAAGCCTGGTCAGGGTTCACGGTTCAAGGGCTAGGGACTGCATGGATCGTTTTTTTCTTTAGCTGCCTCTGTTCCAAAATAAGTGTCAACTTTAGTAGTAGTACAACTTTGTACTAAAGTTTGCACAAAGTTGAGACACTTATTTTGGAACGGAGGGAGTACATATTTGCTATGATCTGTCAATCATTGAGATGCAATAGCATGCATGTTAGTCTCCTTTGAATTTGATGAAATGTTGCAAAGGGCAACCTTGGACACAAGATACATGTAACAGGAGCTGGAAGCTTCATAGCATTGTACAAATTTATCTCACTGATAAATTACAGTACGTACTAGTACTATACTGGTACTTCCTCCGTTCCTAAATATAATTCTTTGTAGAGATGTCACCATTAACCACATGCGGATGTATATAGATGCATTTTAAGTGTAGATTCATTCATTTTGTTCCGTATGTAGTTCACCTAGTGAAATCTCTACAAAGACTTATCTACTAGTAATAGCTAGCCCCCACTACTAGGAATTCTCTATCCTCTCCTTGAGCCACATCATCAAAATTGACGTAGCCGTTAGATGAAGTAAATCAGTCATAATAGTCGTCTGCTCTAGAAGTTGAGAGGCTCAGCACTAAGCCACCTGCAAGCATGCAGAAATACCGTGGCACATGCATGTGAGTGGGTTTTAAATCACATCAACATGTCTGCATGCAAGCATGCACCGGTAGCATGCATGTAAGTGAGATTTTAAGTCCCATTAACATGTCAAAAAGAAAAATATAATCCCATTATGCAGTAGGAGTTG
Organism: Triticum timopheevii; assembly: GCA_963921465.1. Taxonomy (NCBI): domain Eukaryota; kingdom Viridiplantae; phylum Streptophyta; class Magnoliopsida; order Poales; family Poaceae; genus Triticum; species Triticum timopheevii. Next base: position 381,187,481 of record OY997262.1, on the reverse strand, counting down.
GCTGATCTTTTTTCCTTATATGGGATGATCTAAATGATGATGGGAGTTTATTTAGTTTGGCTACCACATTTGTCATGCAGTTATAGATTTTTTTTTAGTTCTATGAAATCGATAATTTTGCGCAGAGAGATATACCGCTGTTCCGCGGCAACGAGCGGGGACTCATCTAGTAATATTTAGGAATGGAGGGAGTACTATGTAAAGAGTTAGGTGTCGCACGGTGATAGTGTGAGGTGGGCCATGTAATCACTGAGCTTGCGTGTTTTCACTACTCTTGCACTCCTCCGCTATAAGAATGGAGAAACTTGTAATCTACTACCTCCTTTCACCGAAAGCGTGGGACATCCAGCAGTCCTACCACCTCAGGAATAAAGACCAATGAGCCATCAAAACACAAAGACCCAGCAGTAAGTTGGACGGACGAAGCAACCATCACTCTTGCGCCAGTGAGAGGTCGCGTCCGCTCTGCCCGGGCATGAATGCGGCACCGATTCTTTGGAGCGGTGCTGATCGTTTTGGGCGGGAAGCGCGCGCGGGCGGTGGAGGGGCTTTAGGTGGGCTAGGCTGGTCAGGAGCGGGCATTGCAGCTGTCCGCATGTCCCTACCGGACACACCCGGAAACGAGAGGATGCACCAACTCTCGCGTCTAAAATCGTACACTACACACCATATCTCTGTAGGAGTAGGTCGATCTGTCGCACTCTCTAACACACACATGTTGTTAAACACACACACGCACACGCATGCACCTTGGTCCCGTTGCACCTTCTAATGTGACTTATTACACCTAGACGGAGGGAGTAGTAAGTATACGAGATACGATGGCACACTGACTTAAGTCGAATACAAGTGCCCAAAATTTGTGTGCATGTTATAATAAGGATTCACTTAAAATAGTACGTGAGCGAACAGAGGGATCAATTGGACAATGTTCCCGAGCTGTAGCGAGATGTGTGAGGTAGTAAGATACACCGCTGGCGCTTTTAATTTTTCTTATTAATTTGTTTGTTTCACCCTCTAACTGGTGGGACCCAACGTACTACGTGGAGAGAGGTAAGGTGACTAAGGCTGCATTATTTCTGCACCACTGTGGATAGTCTTACCACCAAAGCCACATGACACGATTATGATGGAAATCTTAATGACTCCCACACACACACACACACACACACACACACACACACACACAAAAACACGGCATGCCTGTCAGACGAATGCAGGAATGTATAAAAGGTTATTTTCCTCTCGTTGAACATAACGGGAGGGTTGTGTAGCTGGTTAGCCTGTTCGCTCATCAAATTTGAGGTCTCAGGTTCGATAACTACACTTGAGCATAATTTTTGCCAGGAGGATTCTTTGACTGGTCAAAATGTTTTCTAGGGTTTGCACGCTTCACACTCTCTCTCCAGTATATATATACACGATGGAGCCTCAGCGCTTGTAGTTGCTCTCTTCACGCTCTCTCGCCCTCTTACGCTGGATCCTCGGCGCTTGTAGTTGCTCTCTTCACACTCTCTCGCCCTCTCCAGATATAAACAAGACTTCGTTGGCCTCTCTCTCCCCTCGATGCTGCTCAAAGAGCTGGCAGGATCCGTCTGCCGGGAAGGGAAGGAGGCTTAACGTTGTCGCCGTCAGCGAGGGAGGGAATCCACTACCAGCGCTGTTGTTCACTTTCCACCCAGCGGTGGCGCGGGAGGGCCTCCGACCCCTTCTCCTTCGCCGCCGTCCCGTCGCCCACCGAACCACGCCCCAAGAACCTTAAGGTATATTTTACTTACTCCACATGCATTGCTCTAGCTGCATGTACCCATGAATCTAGGACGTGGTTCAAAGAGGAAAGGAGTGGGGGAAAGTAGTGGGAAAAGTTGTATATAGCATGAATCTAGGATGTGGTTCAAAGAGGAAATGAAGGGGGAAAGTTGTATAGCATGAATCTAGGACGTGGTTCAAAGAGGAAAGGAATGGGGGAAAGTAGTGGGGAAAGTTGTATCGCATAAATCTAGGACGTGGTTCAAAGAGGAAAGGAAGGGGCGAAAGTACTAGTTCAAAAAGGAAAGGAAGGGACAAGACTGTAGAGTTTGAGCAGGACTAGATTTGCTGCGCTCACATAGGGAAAGGTGTCTAAAGATAACAAAACTGGGACCAACACAAATATGCTCCTTGGTTGTTTGGTCTTTGTTGCAATAGACTGTGCATGAGCACAGTACATCGGTAGATGCACATGGTGCTGGTGCGTCCACTGTCGCGTGCAACTCATTAGCTGTTGTTAATCTATGGCCCTGTTTGGTTAAAAACTCCCTAGTCCCTACCTGCTTGGTTCCAGGGACTAAACATGGACTAGAGGTTATTAAATGACATGATAAAAGACCATGTTACCCCTAGTAATGAACTAATAGAAACAAGGTGCGATGTGTGGCAGGGGCAACTGTTGGAAAAAGTCCCAAAAAGACTCCCTCGGGGTCTTCTTTCTTTAGTCCCAAATGCCCACTTTTAGTCCCGAAAAGTCCCTCCTGTTTGGTTTAGATGTGACTGACACGGAGTTTTTTTAGTCCCTACACCAAAATGTCCATGTAAACAAACACCCTCTAATAATGCCGCTGGAAAATTGATGCAATGCCACAGTTAAAATCAAATTACATGTCTAACGAATTTATTGTTAATATAATCTCTATGTTAATATTAATCAATGCCACCGTTTGAGAAATGCTACTGTCTTGCTTTCTTTCCCATTTAGATAAGGTAGATGCTTCTTTTTGTTGGCTTCTATGTCATCCACCATTATTGACCACTAATTGTTTCCTTTGCATCTCTATGTAAACAGGGTTATCTACTTCACCTTGTTGCCATTGTGACCTTTTGTTGCACTGCACAAAAACTTTTGTTTTAAGAGTGTTTTGTGCAGTTCAACCAAAATGTCACACCGACAACGTTGCTTGATTGCTTGATCTTAGTGGAACAGCACAAGAGGAGATCTTACTTCCTATCCGTTAAGGCGAATTTGGTTCAGATCTTCTTCTTGTGAGTTGTTTGAATTCCGCATCATGAGAGGTCAGTACTAGCCTTCTTTCACATGATTCTGCAGTGTGCTTTCATATGTTGTGCTACTTGTACGATAATGTTGCTTGATTTTAGTGAACTGCACAAATGGAGACAAGACATCCAATCTGTATGTGCACCGTAATATCCCATTGAGGTAAGATAAGGATATTTCACAACTGGGCCTGTATTTTGCCACTTTCATCAAAAAATTAAGTTTAGTACTATACTTGTGCTCCCTAATTGACATGCCAAATCTTAAATTGAAGGCGAAGCTTGTCTATTATTGAACCAAGTGATGACGGGGAAGAACAAGCGGAAGAAAAACAAAAATCAACTCCCGGTGTTGTAATGAAGCACTGGAACTGTGATGACACAAGTAATGATATAGTTTTGCATCTTAATTTATTGCTATGGCTGGAACGAGCAATTGTTTTGCCACTAATTTGATGCCATACGTAATTATCTCTACTTGTGCAAATACGGATCTTCTTTGAAGATACCATATATTTTAGTGGAACTGCACAAGAAAATGTTGGAAACATTAAACTAATTGAGGAGTATATAGTAAGCATGGCCACCCCCGTAGATAGCAACAGATGGTTCCCGAGAAGTGCTTCATCTGTATGCTCTACACAATCAGCCTCCTGACAAAGGTTGGTAATCGCCCACTGATTTTATCCATATGATTGAGCTTTCTCATCTCTATTGGTGTTGTGCTATTGTTTAGATACTGTCATGAAAAAGTGGTATTGTCCTTGGGAAGTGCTTCATCTGTGTTGTTTTAAATATTTCCTTTTCCTTTTTTTCGAGCAAACGTGGATGCTAGCATTTAGTAGTCCTCTTGTCTTTGCACAACAGGATCATCTTCCTCTGAAGAAGAATATGGAGTATGTGAAGTGACTACTTCCGATTATGCCAGGATGAAGAAGCAATGTCTATATTCTCATCAGAAGGAGCAGTTGAAGGATGGTTACATTACTCCCCACAAGACCAAACTAACTTCAGCTCAGAAGGACTGACAAATCTCCATTTTTTTGTTGTGATGCATGAGTACAATGTTGTTCTAGGATTCTGTCTGGTGAGTTCCATTTTTCTAAAAGTATGCTCTACATGGACCATGTATGTGCATGTTGAAACTGTCAATTCATAGTACAGTTTGCTTTATACTAATCACTTTTTTGTATTTGTGTAAACAGGGGTGCTCAGCTTGATTTCAACGGGAACTTCACAAAATGTTCATGAATACATCGAATCATTCATTTCCACCACAAGAAAGGAGGTGCCCATAAGTTCAAGGTGTTGCAACATATAAGGGCGAAATCATACAAGCTACGCGTGAATTTGGTTGATTTTGGTGGAATTGCACAAAAAGAACAGCTGGTTTATTTAGCACAAGGTGCCATGTCAATGTCCGAACTGATGGCAAACCCTTCCCATTCCACAATCGTAGGCATTTGATATTTTGGAATGGGACAACCTTGTCAAATTTTGCTCATTGATTTTAGCAAGATATGCGTTTGATATTTTCGAATGGGACGCCCTTTGCTGTCAGCAGCAGCGATCAATTTTTTCTTTATTCTTTAGTTGTGAAGTAAATATTGCCTCTAACATGTGAGTCACTGAAATGCATAATCATCGATTATTTTGAATGTTCTCTATGAATTGCCAAGCCTGTGTGTTTGATTGCAATGTACAGAAACGCTAAAAAGCTGCTCAAACTCTTTGTACTCCTTCTGTTCCTTTTTACTTCGCACATTGTGAAAGTGCATACTTTTTTGTATAAGATTGGTCAAAATAGAGATAATTTGACTGCAGACAAAACTTGTATGCAGACTAGAAAGGACCAGAGGGAGTACATGTGAAACTGCTGCAAACGTGGTGATCACCCTGGGAATAATGCTAGTACGTATTGTTTTGCGTGTTCATCCAATGCCAGTGATACAGGAATTGGAACTAATCGAAATAAATTCATTCATACACGGTCGGATTTCATATAAACATGCCGGATTTCATTACATTTCATACATTCTTCAACTAAAAAGGGGTGTTTGTGGCTGCATGCATCTCCCAGATGTAGAGGCCGGGGGTCATCCTCCTTTTCAAAAAAAACTAAAAAGGGGTGCGCTGGAGGTATAATTAATTAACCGAAGCTACCCACCTGTGTCCCGCTGAGCCGAACAGAAGCTTCAATGACTTAACTGCAGGTGCAGATGCGTAACTGACATGTGGCATGTTGGGCCCACGTGTCAGTCAGCCAACTGCACCAGCAGTTAAGTAGAAGCAGCGTTCCTCTCCAGCGCAGCTCTCCGACTCCACGTCGCCGCCAAGAAGCTAACCGGCCGCCAATGGTCAACCCGCCTAGCTTGGCTTCAACCGGAGGGTAGCAGCGGTGGCCTTACTTGGACCCGAGCGGCGGTGACCTACCGTGTTCTACTCTTCCTCGTTTTCTGTGTGGCGTGGCCTCGTTGGGAGCGGGTCGGGGCCTCGGCGGAGCCGGCGATGCCTCTGTCTCGTTGCCAGTGGGCGGCGCCTCAGCGGAGTGGTGGAAATCCTCCCCCATGTTGCCAGCACGGTGGGGCCTCGGCTGAGCCGGCGATGTCCTCTGCCTCGTTGTTGGCAGGGCGGGGCCTCGGCGGAGCCAGCGGTGTCCTCTGCCTCCTTGTTGGTGCCGCGGGGCCTCGGCGGAGCCGGCGGTGTCCTCTTCCTCGTTGTTGGCGCCACGGGGCGTCGGTGGAGTAGGGCGTTGTCGACGCCAGCGGAGCAGGGACTCGTCGGAGCCGGCACTGTCCTCTGCCTCATCCTCGGTCTCGCCAAATAGCGCCTCGCCCGCTTCATCGCCCTCTTTGCTAGCCTCTTTGTAGGCGGCCGCAGCCTCCGCCACCCGCATGCGGTACCGCCAGCGCTCGAGGCAGCCCTTGCGGGTGGAGCGGTACGAGTCGAGCAGCGCCTCCTACTCCGCGGCGATCTGCTCCTCCGCCGGCAGGTGCTCCTGGAGGAGATGGTGGTTGTAGGCGGCGTCGGCCTGCGCCTCCTGGAACTGCTCCTCACGCATCTGCCTCACCCGGTCCATGTATTGGGCACGGGCCTCGCTGATGGTCATGGTGCAATGCACCGGCGAGGATGGCGCAGAGGAGGGGGTTGGCGCCGGATCGTCGACTACCATGTTCTCCATTGGGACGTCGTCGTCCTCCGGCCAGCCGATCGGCAGCAATGGCTGCTATCTCCTTGTGGTCTGTCGTCCGCCCGTCCCGAAGAGCGCTGGAGCACGAGGAAGCCATGGTGGGCAGTAGTGGTGTGGACAGGAGAAAGGCAACGGATGCGAATGACTGCGGCTATGGCCAGCGCAGCAGTTTATATAGCAATGGTGGACGGGCGGAGGGACGGACGTGTGATGCCGGAGTAGTTGCCTCGACAACCGCGTATCATTAATGTGTGCGGAAGATGAATGGACGGACGGCACTTGTGTCGTTTGAAGGTGGAGCAATCGCCTGCACCGGCAAGCGGGGCGGCCGGTGCTGACTATTTCGGACGGAAAGCGCGCGCGGGCGAGGAGATCACTTTACTTGGATAGGATGACAATGGGGACCCACCAGGTCCATAGCCTCACGTACGCAAGTGCCTCCTTATTATATATATATATAACCATAATTTATTTTGCTTCCTCCTAGTTTCCTGACATCACGGTCCCACACCGTTGTCTACCTATGTACTCCCTCCTTTCCGGTTTATAGGGCTTATCTCAAAATTTTAGTTTTTCCATTTTATAAGGCTCAATTTGGAGGGAGTAGTCAATAAACGAGAGAATTGCACAAGAAGCGGCCGACAGCTGGGACCAAGCAGCTCGAGCAGTATTTGTGTTTTTGAGCTGTGAGCACTGCAGAGTTTTTCGATGTTTACCCCAGATATTAATTTTTCTCCTTTGAACAACAACGAAAGCATCACTGCAGGTATTAACTGGGCGGGTTGTGGCCCGTCTAGCCCAGGCCAGATATCCAACCCAGATATTAATTTTTTTCAAGCTGAAAATGGCTAGCCCAGCTATACTTTTTTTAGGAATACCCAGGCAAGGTCAAGTTGTTATTCTCCGCCCCGCTGGGCTGCAAATCTTTCCTAGGAGGGATGCATTAGGCTTAACAAGAAAATGGGCTTTAAGAAATAATAAATGGGATGTAATTATAAAAATTGGGTAGTAACTATAAAAAATGCACCAAACAGTGATTACTTTATAAAATATTATTTTTGAAATATTGAAAATTTTAATTTCATTAATTGTTGCGAGCGGAATGTTTCGTTGGATTTTTATGCAATATAAATTTATATTGAAATTGTATTTAATATGACTAAAATTTCGGGATAAAAATATTCGGATCCCATCAAAATGTGGGAGATTTTATTGAATTCTGTTTTGAACGGTTGGTTGAAATGGGCTGTATTTTTAACAAACTGTAAATGGGTTGTAGTAAATTACATTAGAATTCAAAAATGGGCTACACATTCTTACAAATCTCAAATGGGCTATAAGTTCTCTGCCACACACTTCTGGCCTTACTAAGTTGACGCATCCCCTAAAAAAACAGAGTTGACGGGTATGCAAGGCTTTGTCAACTTATAGTCAACACACGGTTCTAGCAGTAGTGGTCGTTGGATGTCCATCCAACGGATGCCGTGCTTCTTCTTCAATCTCGTATATTCTAGCTTCACCCGCCCAAAAAATGATTCATCCCCCTGACATCTGGGGCGCACCGTTTCGGAAGCTGACCTATGGGCCTACCAAGTTGACGTACCAAGGGCTTTGTCAACTTAGTCAATATAAACGATTCTAGCTGCAGTGACCGTACGATCTCCATCCAACGGCCGTCGTGCTTCTTCAACCTTTGGTCTTCTTGCTCCAACCGTCCAAAGCAGCGCCGGTCGTGCCGCCTGCTCCTGCCTCCCGTGGCCGGTTGTGCTGCCGCGGAGGCCTCACCGCCCCCTACTACTCCTACCGCTGGCCAGGCCATCCCTCCACTCACCCACACCCCCTGTTATTCTGCAGCGATGGTAGCGCAGCCGAACCAGTGAACCCTCGTACTCCTCTCCACATGTGCGTCCACTGTCGCGTCTTCCCAGGCTCCGCATCGTCCCCTTCCTAGGCCTCGCCATCGTCCACCGCCATGGTGCTCTCGGTGCGGCGTGGTCAACATGGTCAAGGAACGATTTCCATCGGACGTGGACTGTACATGGAGAGGCTGACAGCTGGGTCCACGGCAGCGGCAAGGAAGTGCCTCCTTATTATGCGCAAAATAGTTATTCCTCCACCTGTCAGCGGGGACCCACCGTACGGGCCACCGTATTTCATGAAAAAAATGATTCGCCCCCAGATTACTGGGACCCACGAGCTACATCTTCGCACGCAAGGAAGTGCGTCCGAAAAAACCGATTCGCCCCCCTGACTGTTGGGACCCACCAGCTACATCTTTGCATGCAAGGAAGTGCGTCCGAAAAAAAATGATTCGCCCCTCGACTGCTGGGACCCACCAGCTACACCTTCGCACGCAAGGAAGTGCGTGCAGGCAAAAAAAAAAACGATTCGCCCCCCTGACTGCTGGGACCCAGCAGCTACACCTTCGCACGCAAGGAAGTGCCTCCGGGCAAAAAAACGATTCGCCCCCCCTGACTGCTGGGACCCAGCAGCTACACCTTCGCACGCAAGGAAGTGCGCCCGGGCAAAAAAAATGATTCGCCCCCCTGACTGCTGGACCCACCAGCTACATCTTCGCAGGCAAGGAAGTGCCTGACAGTCGGGACGCACCTGGTCGAAGCGTACGTAGCGTTGTCATCCTGGTCGCGAACGTGTACGTACATACTGGTCGATGTAGAGGCGCGCACGTGTCGTAGTAGAGGCGTGCACGTGTCGTAGTAGAGGCGCGCACGTAGCATGTACACGTACGTACAGCGGCCAGGGTGAAAGAAAGAAAATACGGTCACGTATGTGTACATACGGGCAAGGTCTCGAACGCCTAGTCGCGCATACGTACGGCGAGGGCTCGTGTTCATGGGGAGGCAACGGAATGCGTCGTGTTCATGGGGAGGCAAAGGAATGCGTCGTGTTCATGGGGAGGCAACGGAATGCGTCGTGTTCATGGGGAGGCAACGGAATGCGTCGTGTTCATGGGGAGGCAATGGAATGCGTCGTGTTCATCGAGAGGCAACGGAACGCGTGGGAGCCAACCGGCTGGGTCGGAATGGAATGCGTGGTCGTGTTCATCGGGAGGGCTTGGACGGAACAGGCGATGGAAACGAGGCCTGGCGTACCGCAAAACGGATGAAACGGACTTGTGTTGGAGCGCTACAGTCGAAACGGGGGTCCTGTTGATCGGGAGGGGTGTGGCGTACCGCAAAACGGAGGAAACGGACCTCCTACAGTCGAAACGGGGGTCTTGTTGATCGGGAGGGGTGTGGCATACCGCAAAACGGATGAAACGGACTTGTGTTAGAGCGCTACGGTCGAAACGGGGGGAGGGGTGTGGCGTACCGCAAAACGGGCCTCCACGGGATACTGTTCATCTCCACCGTCGACCTCCTCCAGCCTCCACGGGCTACCCTCGACCTCCTCCAGCCTCCACGGGCTCCTGTTCATCCAGCCTCCACCGCACGCTACTCCACCAGCTACTGTTCAACCACCCCTCCACGGGCACCCCTCTGATAACCCACAAGTATAGGGGATCGCAACAGTTTTCGATAAGTAAGAGTGTCGAACCCAACAAGGAGCTAAAGGTAGAATAAATATTCCCTCAAGTTCTATCGACCACCGATACAACTCTACGCACGCTAGACGTTCGCTTTACCAGAAACAAGTATGAAACTAGAAGTACTTTGTAGGTGTTTTTGGGTAAGATTACAAGAAAGTAAAGAGCACGTAAATAAAGACTAGGGGCTGTTTAGATAAATACACAACTAAATTAGTAAAAGTAAAGAGCTTGTTGTCACAAGAAAGTTATTTGTCCCTAGGCAATCGATAACTAGACCGGTAATCATTATTGCAATTTTATTTGAGGGAGAGGCATAAGCTAACATACTTTCTCTACTTGGATCATATGCACTTATGATTGGAACTCTAGCAAGCATCCACAACTACTAAAGATTCATTAAGGTAAAACCCAACCATAGCATTAAAGCATCAAGTCCCCTTTATCCCATACGCAACAATCCCTCTTACTCGGGTTTGTGTTTTAGTAACTCACCAACCCACTATAAGCGAATCATGAACGTATTGCAACACCCTACAGCGGGAATCCCTCACGCTTGTGCGACACGGAGGGCACCATAGGACAGCACCAATAATAAAACATACAACTCAAACCAATCACGGTCATCAAATAGACATTAGGACAAAACAGATCTACTCAAACATCATAGGATAGCCATACATCATTGGGAAATAATATATAGCGTTGAGCACCATGTTTAAGTAGATATTACAGCGGGTAAGAGAGAGGTTACACCGCTGCATAGAGATGGGGGAAGGTGATGGAGATGTTGGTGAAGATGACGGTGGTGTTGGTGAAGATCGCGGTGATGATGATGGCCCCCGGCAGCGCTCCGGCGCCACCGGAAGCAAGGGGGAGAGGGGGCCCCCTTCTTCTTCTTCTTCCTTGACCTCCTCCCTAGATGGGAGAAGGGTTTCCCCTCTGGTCCTTGGCTCCCATGGCGTGGGAAGGGCGAGAGCCCCTCCGAGATTTGATCTATCTCTCTGTTTCTGCGTTTCCTGATTCTACCCCTTCACCGTTTCCTTTATATCTGGAGATCCGTAACTCCGATTGGGGTTAATCTTTCGCCCAGATCTTTCTCATAAAATTATCTTTCTTGCACCAGAAGAAGAGCATCAACCGCCTTACGGGTGGACCACGAGGGCCAGGGGCGCGCCTGGGGGGTAGGGCGCGCCCCCCTACCTCGTGCCCACCTCGGATACCATTTCGCGTTGATTTTACTTCCCAAAAATCATAAATATTCCAAAAAAATCTCCATCCGTTTTTTTCCCGTTTGGACTCCGTTTGATATTGGGTTTCTGCGAAACAAAGAACATGCAACAGACAGGAACTGGCACTGGGCACTGGATCAATATGTTAGTCCCAAAAATAATATAAAAAGTTGCCAAAAAGTATATGAAAGTGAATAATATTGGCATGGAACAATCAAAAATTATAGATACGACGGAGACGTATCAGCATCCCCAAGCTTAATTCCTGCTCATCCTCGTGTAGGTAAATGATAAAAAGAATAATTTTTGATGTGGAATGCTACCTAGCGTAATCTTGATCATATGTCTAATCATGGCATGAATATTAAGACAAGAGTGATTCAAAGCAATAGTCTATCATTTGACATAAAAAACAATAATACTTCGAGTGTACCAATAAAACAATCATGTCTTTTCAAAACAACAAGGCAAAAGCAAGCTTATCCCTACAAAATCATATAGTTCGGCCATGCTTCATTTTCGTCACAGAAAATGTCCCCATCATGCACAACCCCGATGACAAGCCGAGCAATTGGTTCATACTTTTTAACGCGCTTCAGCTTTTTCAACCCTCGCGCAATACATGAGCGCAAGCCATGGATATAGCACTATAGGTGGAATAGAATATAATGATGGAGGTTATGTGGAGAAGACAGAAAAGGGAGAAATTCTCACATCGACGCGGCTAATCAACGAGCTATGGAGATGCCCATCAATTGATGTCAATGCGAGGAGTAGGGATTGCCATGCAACGGATGCACTAAGAGCTATAAGTGTATGAAAGCTCAACAAAAGAAACTAAGTGTGTGTGCATCCAACTTGCTTGCTCATGAAGACCTAGGGCATTTGAGGAAGCCCATCATTGGAATATACAAGCCAAGTTCTATAATGAAAATTTCCACTAGTATATATGAAAGTGACAACATAGGAGACAATCTATATGAAGAACATGGTGCTACTTTGAAGCACAAGATATGAGACTCACTACATGAAGAACATGGTGCTACTTTGAAGCACAAGTGTGGAAAAAGAGATAGTAACATTGCCCATTTTCTCTTTTTTTGGTGGGCTTCTTTGGCCCCCTTTTTTTATTTAGGCTTCTTTGGCCTTTCCCCCCTTTTTTATGGGGCAATGTTCTATAATGATGATCATCACAGTTTTATTTACTTACAACTCGATATTACAACTCGATACTAGAACAGAGATATGACTCTATATGAATGCTTCCGGCGGTGTACCGGGATGTGCAATGATCTAGCTTAGCAATGAAATCAAAAAACGGACAAGCCAAGAAAACATCATGCTAGCTATCTTACGATCATGCAAAGCAATATGACAATGAATGCTCAAGTCATGTATATGATGATGATGGAAGTTGCATGGCAACATATCTCGGAATGGCTATGGAAATGCCATGATAGGTAGGTATGGTGGCTGTTTTGAGGAAGATATAATGAGGCTTATGTGTGATAGAGCGTATCGTATCACGGGGTTTGGATGCACCAACTCTCGAGGTGAGAAAGGGCAATGCACGGTACCGAAGAGGCTAGCAATGATGGAAGGGTGAGAGTGCGTATAATCCATGGACTCACATTAGTCATAAAGAACTCATATACTTATTGCAAAAGTTTATTAGCCCTCGAAGCAAAGTACTACTACGCATGCCACTAGGGGGGTAGATTGGTAGGAAAAGACCATCGCTCGTCCCCGACCGCCACTCATAAGGAAGACAATCAAAGAAACACCCCATGCTTCAAATTTGTCACACAACGGTTACCATACGTGCATGCTACGGAACTTGCAAACCTCAACACAAGTGTCTCTACAATCCACAACCACCCACTAGCATAACTCTAATATCACTATCTTTATATCGCAAAACTATTGCAAGGAATCAAACATATCATATTCAGCGATCTACAAGTTTATGTAGGATTTTATGACTAACCATGTGAATGACCAATTCCTGTCATCTCTCTAAATAGGTATAAGTGAAGCAAGAGAGTTTAATTCTTTCTACAAAAGATATGCCCACGCTCTAACAAATATAAGTGAAGCAAAAGAGCATTTTACAAATGGCAGTTGTCTATATGAAGAGAAACAGGCAATCCAACTTCAAATGATATAAGTGAAGCACATGAGGCATTCTATAAAGCCACACTCAAAAGATTTAAGTGAAGTGCAATGAGCATTCTATAAATCAACCAAGGATTATCTCATACCAGCATGATGCATAAAATAAAAATGAAAACTAAATGCAAAAGACGCTCCAAGACTTGCACATAATGCACGAATCGAATTCGAAAACATACCGATACTTGTTGAAGAAAGAGGGGATGCCTCCCCAGCATCCCCAAGCTTAGACGCTTGAGTCTCCTTGAATATTTACTTGGGGTGCCTCGGGAATCCCCAAGCTTGAGCTTTTGCCTCTCTTCCTTCTTCTCACATCGAAACATGCTCGATTAGACACTACATCCACACAAAACTTCAACAGAAAACTCGGTAAGATCCGTTAGTATAATAAAGCAAATCACCACTCTAAGTACTGTTGCAAACCAATTCATATTTTGTTTTTTCATTTTTTCTACTGTAATATAACTTTTCCATGGCTTAATCCACTGATATAAATTGATAGATTCATCAAAACAAGCAAACTATGCATCAAAAACAGAATCTATCAAAAACAGAACAGTCCGTAGCAATCTGAACATCCACCATACTTCTGGTACCCCCAAAATTCTACCAAAATTAGGAAAAATGAACAAGTTGTATATCAAGACAGTGCAAAAGAAATCAAAACCAATTGACGTTCCAGGTAAAAATGTAAAATCATGCACTATAGCCAAAGTTTCTGTCCTGCACCGTACAAACCAACAAGCATTGTAAACATCCTAAAGGCAAACCTTGGCATATTATTTTTATAATACAAAGGAATTGTACAAGGGGATAATTATTTTTATTGAAAAGTTTTTGTAATTAAGATTCACAAAGTTTCCGTGAGCATGAACAAAGTTTAAGGAGCTCTCCCACTTCAACAATGCTTGTCTTTCTTACTTTCACTTTCCTTTTTGAAAAGTTTTTGTGTTCCCATCTTTGTTTTTTTGTTTTTAAACTATAAAAAAGCACTCAACAGAAATAAATGACTCTCTAAAACTTCCGGGTTATCTCCCTGGCAGCGCTATCTTTAAAGCCATTAAGCTAGGCATTTAGTGCTCAAGTAATGAATCCACCCGGATCCCAAGGTATATCAAAGCCAATTTTAATTAAAAATGATTTGTAATTTAGTAGTGAGCACAAAGTAACATAAATCAAGCAACAAAGAAGTCTAACTCTCTTCCTATGCATCGGCATGTCATAAAAGAATAATTCATGCACACATAGTAAAGGCCAATGCATAGTATAAGCAGTTTCTTGCAATTCTATCGTGTTGGAAACATAGAGAGGCGGAGATGTAGATCCTCTCTCATAATAATTGCAAGTAGGAGCAGCAAGCACATGCATATTACATTCATCGAAATCATCATGTGCAATGGTAAAAGGCAACCCATCAATATAATCCTTAATAAGTGCAAACTTCTCCGATATAGTATAATCGGGAGAATTCAAAAAGATAATAGGACTATCATGCGTGGGTGCAATAGTGACAATTTCATGTTTAACATAAGGAACTATAGCAAGTTCATCTCCATAAGCATCATTCATATTGGCATCTTGGCCACAAGCATAGCAAGCATCATCAAAAAGGGATATTTCAAAAGAATCATAGGGATCATAACAGTCATCATAGCAATCATCCTTCGGTAAGCACAAAGGGGAATTAAACAATGTATGAGTTGAAGAGTTACTCTCATTAGAAGGTGGGCATGGGTGATCAATCCGCTCTTCCTCCTTTTGTTCTTCGCTTTCCTCCTCATATTTTTCATCCAATGAGCTCATAGTTTCATCAATTTCTTATTCCATAGATTCCTGCAAAATATTAGTCTCTTCTTGGACAGCGGAGACTTTCTTAATAAGTGCATTAATATACGCATTATATTCATAATTCTCATAACAATATTTAAGGATAGCTAAATTTTTAGATCTACAACAAGCATCATCAAAATCCTCAAACTCTTTAAACATGGATTCAATTTCATAAGCACCCATAAAAGCAACAAATTCTTTTATTTGTTCCACATCATAGTAATCATATATACCTCTAGCATAAGAAGCCAATGTTTCATTATCATTAAATTTGCATGAAAAGGGGGGGTGTGGAGCATTCATCCTAGAGCAACAAGTATAATCATATTCCGAGCATAGTTGTCTAGCATACCACTTCAACATATTAATTTGATCCCATAATAGTTTCCCTTTTTGTGTCGAGCGATAATCCCTAAAGTATTCACGTTGATCCAACGTTACTCCCATTATAAAGTTAAATGGGGTTTTCTCAGGATTATCAAAGTAGTACAAAATATTTTTCTCATGATGAGAATCGAGGGTTTTAGGAGTTACCCCATCCTCATGAGTAGCAAGTATACCTAATTTTTTTGGTATTTTGTGTTCCATATCCATAACTAAAGATAGAGAACAACTAAGAACAGCAAATAAAAATTACTTAGTGATAAAGCAAACAAGCACACACGAGAATATTCACCCCACGCTATGACTCCCCGGCAACGGCGCTAGAAAAAGGTATTGATAACCCACAAGTATAGGGGATCGCAACAGTTTTCGATAAGTAAGAGTGTCAAACCCAACGAGGAGCTAAAGGTAGAATAAATATTCCCTCAAGTTCTATCGACCATCGATACAACTCTATGCACGCTTGACGTTTGCTTTACTGGAAACAAGTATGAAACTAGAAGTACTTTGTAGGTGTTTTTGGGTAAGCTTGCAAGAAAGTACAGAGCACGTAAATAAAGACTAGGGGTTGTTTAGATAAAGACACAACTAAATTAGTAAAAGTAAAGAGCTTGTTGTCATGAGAAACTTATTTGTACCTAGGCAATCGATAACTAGACCGATAATCATTATTGCAATTTTATTTGAGGGAGAGGCATAAGCTAACATACTTTCTCTACTTGGATCATATGCACTTATGATTGGAACTCTAGCAAGCATCCACAACTACTAAAGATTCATTAAGGTCAAACCCAACCATAGCATTAAAGCATCAAGTCCCCTTTATCCCATACGCAACAATCCCTCTTACTCGGGTTTGTGTTTCAGTCACTCACCAACCCACTATAAGCGAATCATGAACGTATTGCAACACCCTACAGCGGGAATCCCTCACGCTTGCACGACACGGAGGGCACCATAGGACAGCACCAATAATAAAACATACAACTCAAACCAATCACGGTCATCAAATAGACATTAGGACAAAACAGATCTACTCAAACATCATAGGATAGCCATACATCATTGGGAAATAATATATAGCGTTGAGCACCATGTTTAAGTAGAGATTACAGCGGGTAAGAGAGAGGTTACACCGCTGCATAGAGATGGGGGAAGGTGATGGAGATGTTGGTGAAGATGACGGCAGTGTTGGTGAAAATCGCGGTGATGACGATGGCCCCCGGCAGCGCTCCAGCGCCACCGGAAGCAAGGGGGAGAGGGCCCCCTTCTTCTTCTTCTTCCTTGACCTCCTCCCTAGATGGGAGAAGGGTTTTCCCTCTGGTCCTTGGCTCCCATGGCATGGGAGGGGCGAGAGCCCCTCCGAGATTGGATCTATCTCTCTGTTTCTGCGTTTCCTGATTCTACCCCTTCACCGTTTCCTTTATATATGGAGATCCGTAACTCCGATTGGGGTGAATCTTTCGCCCAGATCTTTCTCATAAAATTATCTTTCTTGTGCCATAAGAAGAGCATCAACCTCGTTACTGGTGGACCACGAGGGCCAGGGGCGCGCCTTGGGGGGTAGGGCGTGCCCCCCTACTTCGTGCCCACCTCGGATACCGTTTCGCGTTGATTTTACTTCCCAAAAATCATAAATATTCCAAAAATAATCTCCGTCCGTTTTTTTCCCGTCTGGACTCCGTTTGATATTGGGTTTCTGCGAAACAAAGAACATGCAACAGACAGGAACTAACACTGGGCACTGGATCAATATGTTAGTCCCAAAATTAATATAAAAAGTTGCCAAAAAGTATATGAAAGTGAATAATATTGGCATGGAACAATCAAAAATTATAGATATGACGGAGACGTATCACCCTCCACCGTCTATTGTTCATCCAGCCCTCCACACCACGGGGTCCTGTTCAACCACCCCTCCACCGTCTACTGTTCATCCAGCCCTCCACACCACGGGTTCATGTTCATCCAGAGGCAACGCCACCGCTCACTGTTCATCCAAAGCCCCCCCCCCCCCCCCCGCAACGCTCACTATTCATCCCAGAGGCAGCATCGATCGGCTTCAGTTAGAAGCAGTAGCGAAGGAATCGCTCCATCGGGTTCAGTTAACAATCGCTCGGGTTCAGTAACACGTAGCCTGCAGTGCAATCGCCCGGGTTCGGTTAGAGCCCAACGCCTCGCTCGGTTTCAGTTAGAGCCAACGCCTCGCACACACGTCTGTACCTGTACGGGAGGAACGCGCATCGCTCTCCCACCGTAACCGACAACTCCCCGAAATTTTCCTCCCCCTCGCTTCTACCACGGTTTTTTCCGTCATGGACGGCCCAAAGAATGTCATGCAGCTGCGTCTCCGGCCCGCCCAGGACGAAAATCCCATTTTCTGTCATGATTTTTTGTCATAGAAGTAGGAGCCTACCACATCTATGATGATACCGGTTTTTGTCACAATTATCGTCATAGAAGTGTCATATGTATGACAGGAAAAAAATTCGTTCGGCCCAAAATGCCATGGATGTGTCTTTTTTTGTAGTGTTTCGGTTTGAGACACGCTTGTTTGAAATTAGTGGAAAGTTACAAACTTAGCCCCCATCTAAAATTTCGGACATATTGCGGGTTGGGGTAGGACAGTCGTGTCAGGTGTCCCAAATGTGGGCGGGATAGATTTCGGCCGAGCGCATGGGTGTTTAGGCGCCCACGGCATATGAATGCTTCTCGGAGGCGGTTGAGACTAGCGTCTTGGTGAAGTTACAAACCTACCCCGTGTTTAGACCTTTGGACATCGGGACGATAGGCTACACGGGCCAGAGTCAGGACAGTAATTTCCTACCACCAAAACATTAGTATCACATGGTTTCGGGTGACCAGAGGCCTATTTGGCGCTTCGTTCAATATTTGGGAGCAGAAGCATTAACGTTTTCGGTTCTCTTGAATTGAACTTTCAGGATTTGTCAAACTTCACAAATCTTTACTCTTGAAAATCCTAAAGCTATGATTATTTTGGAATGGAGGGGGTACATTTGAATATACATTGTACACGAGTATATATTAAAAAATATGCAACTTACCTCAGTTCATGCATGATTCTAGATATAATCTCCTTGGTTGCAAAAAAAAAGTTAGATATGCGTATGAATATATATAGCATGTTCAAACTCACAACAAAGATTGATGCCCCCTTTTACATCTGATTTACAAATGCCATTATCTCGGGTTCAAATAGATGAATGCACTTCCTATGAATTTGAATCTTCGAAACCCCCTTTATGTTGAATTCGACATGTATTCTATTTCGTAACTAGCAATTTGGAATGTATCCATGCAAGTGACAAATGTATAAAGTGTGTCGCACTAACAACATGGAGTGCACTAAATAATGTTTATATATGAATTGCAAAAGCATCCATTGCCTGTATTTCAAACCGCTCTCACTCTATGGATCGATAATATGAAATAAACACATGCACATGCTAGAATTCAATAGAGTATGGGTGTCTGATAGACCGATTTTTGTCCATACGCAATTTGCAAAATTCATGATGTCATCCAAAAATAATAATGCCATTTATATATTAGTTTAATGCATAGAAGCGCCTTTTACACGTAGATCCACTATGCCTCGCCCCGTTCTCACAAATGCGTTATATATCTCTCTATCTAACGCATAAGTGCACACACTTTATATGCATCAACATTTCTCTTTCACACATGCTCACAATCTCTTTTAGGGTGTCGGGGTGTCTCACGCACATGCTCTCTCTGTTTCTCTCTCTCTCTCTCTTTCTGACTACTATGTACCACTCTTTTCACTAATCACAGTTGGAAAACACTATTTCTCTCACATGCATATATACACACGCACGGTCTCTACTACCCCTCTATACGCACATATATGTGCCTACGTGTCTCCCGCGCGCACATTATCTTTAGGCCTCTCTCGCACACATTGCCCCCCCCCCCCCCCGACACACCTCTCTCTTAGTAGTTGGCAGATATGATTTCATCATATCATTCGGTAGGATATCCCTGGCTGTTAGGCTGGATGGTAATACGAGGCAAAGTTCTACCCTAGTTCGGATCGGACCCTTGCAGTTGAATAAAGAGCCTACTCTTGGTACTGTATATTAGTGATAGGGGGGTGTACAAAGTACACGTGAATACTAGGCATTGTGCGTGTGTGTATACTATCAATGAACTAGCCCCCAAGCTTGTATAACATACTAAGGGCCTAGGGTTACAAATCATACATAGTCGGCTTATCACCAATGGGGATAGAGTCCTCCGCGACTCTGGTAGCTTTGTGTTGTACGCCGAGTCCTCCACATGGGTCTTAGTATAACACGTCTTGGTCCAACCTATATGTGGCGCAGGATGGAACTGACCCATGAGTCTTCATGTTGACCCACCACAACTAGAAGTGATGTGCCCACCACACCACACACGCAATCGGCCACTAAGAAAATAAGCATATACAATAGTACAACGGTATCTAGCTCATGATACGTCTCCATATTTTGTTGATGACACTGATGGACTTTGCATTTGATGCGTGCTCCGTATTTTGTTGACGACACTTACGGTCATTGTATTTGAAGCGAAAGCATGATATGGTCACTGGACTTCAGAATAAGCTCATCACGGTCACCACATACATTTTGTCGTGCTGACCAACATGTGGTTGGATGGTTAGGAGGACAGTGGTTTCTCGAGCCCACCAAGGTTAAAGTCCCAGTGCTCGCATTTATCTTGTGTTAATTTCAGTATTTTCCGGCGATGTATGTTCAATGGGAGGAGACGTTCCACTCGATTACGAGGCACCTATGGTGACTTCGTAAAATCTCAAGATCATATATGCTGGCCCACTCTCTCTAAGGTGCTCATAGGGGTAAGGTTCGCGTGCGTGCGCTTATAGCGGTGAGTGCTTGCACGTATATATGAGCCCTTGCGTCTGTACCGTGTTAAACAAATACATGTCATGATTATACGATCACTGGCTCACCCGTATAACTCCATATTTTGTTGATGACATAATCAATTGACCAGTCAAACATTCCACGTGGCGCAACTAGTGTTGCACCATCAGGGCGCGTAACCGTGGGGCCCACCTGTCAGCCCGTATATGAAAGAAAGAAATGGTAGTTTGAGTCTGTACTGCGTTAATAAAATAGGAGTACATTTTAGGGTGATCATACGGTCACTGGCTCACCATACAACTCCGTAATTTGTTGATAACACGATCAATTGACTAGTCAAACGGTCCACATTCAGCAGCGCACATTACCATAGGGCCCACCCGTCAACGCGTATATGAAGGACAGAAATGGTAATAAATTAGTGGTCGGTGGGTATTTGAAGTCGTGAGACCTCTGGTTGGCAGTCACCGGTGATTGGGGGCGTTCATTGGGCGGTGGGGTGGTGATCGCCGGAGAAAAAGCTCGGCACGGGAGGCTACAGGGATGGCCGGTGCGGCGGCGGACCGGCAGTGGGGAGTAGTTTCAGGGAGAGCAGGCCGGCCGCGGGCAGCGGGGGCTGGCGGTTTGCCGGTGGTGGCTGGCAGCTCAGGGGGGTGGAGTTTGATGATAAACTGGAGGCCCTTGATTTCGTATCCAACGGCTGGAAAATCTAATGACCAGAGATGATAAAGTCCGTTGACTGACGTGTAGCCTCACCCCGCACGTACACATGCACGCACGCAAGACACGCATGCATGCAGGCGTGCAACACTGACACGTACACACGCACGCATGCTGGCATGCAACACTGACACGTATACATGCACTCACGAACACACGCACGTACGCACCCATGCATGCAACACTGAGACATACCCTTGGACGCACGCAACACTCGCACGCCTGCTTGCACACAGCACACGATACAAGACACACGCTGAACCTATACGTGTATGCACCCTTTGTTAAGGACATGGATTGTTACGGGTATTAATCAATCTTATCTGTGATAAGCAGAACATTGATGTTTACAGCGGTCTTTATGAATCACAACATATCGAATGGGCTATCAACATAGTAGGCTTATCTACATGAAAAAGATGACGTCACACTCAATGAACAATCATCAGCGTATGAAATGCCCGCTTCTGACCGCCCTGGCCCACCAAAGGTTCCTCTGTTGTGCGCTGCCTGCGTTGGGTCACTGACATGCAGGCCATGCACCCAAAGATCCCACACGTCAGTGGAAGAACGGTGCGGTGTCCTAGGTCAGAGTCGAGGGCGCCACTCGCGGCACGCCAGGCTGAACACGCCTCCGTGCCACATTCAAACGCCTCCATGAAACCCGACCGTGTGGAAGCCGAGAAACCCACTCTGGACACACGTCCATTCATGACCGGGCCGGCGTTAAACGTAACACCGGCCGAGCTCCTCCCTTCCGCCATCTATTTAATCTCCTATCTAAATGAGGCCAAACGCCGGCCAAGAATCGCACACCTCCGCCGCTCCCCTATCTCCTCCACCATTTTTTCCACTCTTACAATGGCTTATGAAGAGTAGTTATTCCGCATCCAAGCCGGCTGGGTAGCCCGCCGGATACGAGCTATGCAGCTAGCTGATCCACCTCCCTCCCCTCGCCCAATGAAGCCAGTTGCCACCCCAAGCCAGCGCGCAGTTCAGCAACTCGCCGCTCCAGGCCAGCTCGACGAGGAGCGGCGCACGGGCATCGTTGTTGCCGTCCACGCCGCCGCCTCATACTGCGTCTCCTGTTTCTGTGGCCGAGACTCCCATGCCGGCGGCCGCGCCATGCAAGCAGCGACAGAAGCCGGGTGCGTGGAGAGCGATGATTCGGTGGCCAGCACCTCCGCGTCCGCCGCCATCATTGAGGAGAAGTAGAACACAGGAGGCCGCCGCTGCTTGGGTCCCATGAAGGCCACCGCGGAGGCGACGCCGGCGTACACAACAGGTGTCTTGCCGGATCCTTTTGTTGTGAGGACCTTCGTCGACCCCGCATGGGCTCCACAGAAGAGGGGAATGTTAGGATGAACTCGAGCCGGTGCCGGCCATGGCGAAGTAGTGGCCGGTGATGAACTCGAACCGGTGCCGGCCATCATCATCTTCGGCACCAGCCAATGATATCAGTTGGACAGCGGGGAAGTGAGTCGTCCTTTGCGCTGAAGCATATACCTCCGGGGCTCCCAGCAGTCCGGTGATCGTGCTGCCGGACATGAGGAACACAAATCGATCGGCGGGCAACCATTTAGGCCAGGTATTATATACCTGTGCTGTCCAGAACTAGCACCGCGTAGTTCATTTGAATGTAATGAAATCCGTCATGTTTGTATGAAAATTCGGTATTTTATATGATTTCTGTCATTGTTTATATGAAATATCGGTTTGTCTACGTGTTTGCGTGAATTTCGTACGGTTGGTTGAGCTGCTGTCATAATGTGTGCGGTTATGGTTGGATGGCGTAATTTGCGGGTCGCCGGTCGGTCTACGGGCGGCTCGGGCGGCAGTCTGGGACAAAAAACATAGCCCGTGCGAGCTCGTCTCCAACGTGCACGCTGGAGGATGCATGACAGCATGAGCACCCGAGCCATTCCTCGTTCATTGGTGGCAAAGGCACCAGTGGACAAAAGGGTCGCCAATATTTTGGCTACCCCAGGCAAGATCCAAACAGCCCCTCCCAACAAATTCAAATCCCTCGTTCGCCGTGGAATTTTGCCATGTGTTGTTTTCATGGACTAGCAAGATGCCCGTGCATTGCACGGAACATCAAGATGCATTTTTTACAAACTCCCGCATGCATGCAAGGGATAATTAATGTCCTCCTTTACTAGTAACACGAGGCAAACACCATTAATATTGCATCGATTAGTGTTAGTGGCCTTGTATATCTGCAAATTGTAATTTTGATAGTGGCCCCTTGTAGTATATAAAAATGGAGGGACAAAGATGAGAGATAAGGTGAGGAGGAGTAGGGCGTGGTGGTGACTGGTGGTCGGACTGGGCGGAGGCATGGGGATGGATGGCGCATTATGTATAGGTTTGTATCTCTCACACACACACTCATGTAGGTGGGGGACATGCACGAAGAGAAGAGGTGCACGCACGGCGCACGTACTCCCGTCTCTTTCCCAACCACACCCGCGCAGGTACACGGTGGAGCTCCTTTCTGTATGAAAAAGGCACCCACGTGGTAATTTCACATGTGTACTGGTTGTCCACTTGGTGGAGGGAGGATCGTCTACCACGGGTGAACAAACAAATTGCGACTTGACGTGTTATGTTAAAAAAGAGTCAAACCATGTGGGGCCTACCTTAGAGGCAAGGCTCTATACACTGGAGTACTTTTGATGTGTCTCGTCAACTCGTAGAACGAGGAGAAGCTTGCTTAGTACGCCGTCTCCCCCGCCCATGGGCGCGGTGGCTCGCAGGATGAGGTGAAGCTTGCTTTACGAGTAGTAGTAGTAGTACTCCTACTACTATACGCCTTACGCCCGCTCCCTCGCCCACGCGCGCGGTGGCTCGGAGCACGAGGAGAAAATTTTACTACTCCCTCCGTTTACTCCTCGTCCCTACTATGTACCTTGGTTAGTACTCCCTCCATTTACTTATACAAGGCCACTATAAAAAAATACATTTTGCATCTATATAAGGCTACAAATAGTAATCGAGACAAAAGTTACTACTCCCTCCTTTCCAGTTTATGGCTCAATTTCAAAATCTCTCCAACCAAGGTAGATGGTGAGTGGTCGAATTAATTTCGTAGTTTGCACAAGTAATTAGTACGCTCGTTTTTCTCAAGAAGTTATGTTTACCGAGGCATTAATTAGAACGAATGTATGAATGACCACTAGATTTCCATGAACTTGTACATGCATTGGTTAGTTTCCTCTTGACACTGCTTGCGTCGGGTGATCTAACATGTAATCATAATACTACTAGTATAGTAGAATTGAGACTTATCAAACGGAAAAAGGAATGTTTTTAGATGAGCCCTATAAACCCTAGTGGGTACGTACTCCGTAAAAACAGATTTTCCAAAACTAAGTCGCTCCCTTTCATGAATTTTGTAGTATACTCCTCCGTCGACGCTCCCTTTCATGAATTCGGTACTTCCTATCGCCGACATGTGGGACATATAGCAACCGGGTTGACGTGTCAAGCACCAAATAACAGTGCAGAACAGCAGGGGGGACGCACCCCACTCATACCGGCCCAGTAGTAGTAAAGAGCAATGAGACGTCAAATCACAATGCCGCACCTTCCCATACGGACGAAGCAACCATATTATTTCACACTTTGGTTCGCCATCATCTCAAACCACATAGTATTGCTTCTGCCTCAAGAGGGACATGCGCATCGCCTTGGTACATCGTGACACGTGGGACCGCATGACAGGCCATGCTCCCCGCCGATCGCTCGGTAAAATCACCTCATTTTTACTATACTTCCTCCATATCGGTTTACTACATGGCATGCACGTCGTTCTAGGTTGAGAATTTAACTGGCTATATATGTGATGAACAGTACTCTAGCCTTTTAAAAAATGTATACTTTTGTACAGTAGTACTATCGATGGATTGCTCCATGGAACAAAAATTGAAATTAAAAAAAAGGT
This sequence comes from Triticum timopheevii, assembly GCA_963921465.1. NCBI lineage: Eukaryota > Viridiplantae > Streptophyta > Magnoliopsida > Poales > Poaceae > Triticum > Triticum timopheevii. The sequence continues at coordinate 381,162,520 of OY997262.1, read as the reverse complement.
GGTGCATATAGAGAGCGCTCGTCGCCAAATTATGCATATAGTACTATTAAAAAAGCTAGTATGTGCTTAATTGGGGTGCTAAATTCTATTAAAGAAATACTAGTAATATGTACATACTGAAGAGTTAAAGTAACGAGAAGAAACATAACATAGTTCTGCTGGGGGCTCAGCGCAACACACCCCTCAAATTAAACTAAACACACCTGAAATTAAACTATGCAACTAATCCGGTAGACACTGCATTAGAAGTTTAGAACCATCATGAGCAACGACACTGCCACCTTACTCGGAGTCCTCGTCCACGTCCTCGACTTTGTCCTTGTCCCTCTTCCTCTTGGCCGATACTTCTTTGCTTGAACCGCACACTTGGTTGTTGCTCTTCATCCAACCCTTATAGATATTGAAACAAAGGTAGCCATCCATTGCAGCATAGTGGATGTGGTCTATATCTAATACATTCCACTGCCATGCATGACGATGAAACATGTAATGAGGTTTCTCCAGTTTACGGTACGAAGGATGAACCATGGCTCCTGCCAGGGTCAGCATTGAAGGATGACGAGAGGGCAGCAGCCGATTCTTCTGGAGGTCGAAGGGGTTGCCTACAACAAGGCATATCTGACCCAGGACTTCTTTGTCATTCTTAAAGTCTACAGTAATGAATTTCACTGTTTTGTCCTTGAGGAAGTTCTTAAAATCCTGGCACTCAACATCAGCATGCCATATGTGGTAGACCAAGCAAACGTTATGTATGCAAACCTGGATCACGGCGGGCTTCTTCCTCTCTTCATCCTTTAGATCCTTCTCTCGTCCGAGGACTGTGGTGTACTCAACATCTAGCCCAGCGATCCACTCATTATCTAAGTTTTTGAACATGTGTCTGAAGCGAGAAAGGCATCCTTTCACCATCGCGGAAGAACGAGTGTAGATGATGTCGAACTCATCGCCGGTGATGGTTCTAACCTTGTACTCACCGCCGATCATGGAGATTTGGGACGCCATGGATTTGGGAGGAGGGTTAGGATTAGTGGAACTGCCGTAATGTGAATGGACGGGACGACTAGGAGCGAACCGTCGTAGTATTGAATGACATGCAGGGACGAGTAGGAGCGAACTGCCGGCGTGCGAATGGTAGGGTAGTGGCTTTCCATTCTCCCATGGTACGGGCTTCCGAGAGCCCTTGGATCTGAGATTGAACGGTTGCATGGCGTGATTCTAGACCTATGGGTGAATATCCTATCCTGGAGGGTTATTCTGCAAATTTTCAGCAACTTAGCATGCGACCGTTTGATCTCAGATCCAAGGGCTGCCAGCAGCCCGTATCATGGTCGCGCCTACCACGACCGTCGCGTCGCTCGCGCGGTCGCGCCCTTGGAGATTTAACACAGTGCGTTAGGCTATCTGATGTTGGCATGTCATACATAATCATCACTTAGTCACTCTTCCAATGAAATGGTGTTGCTAAGTTTGCTTCATTTAATTAGCTATAGACTCAAAATTGTCTTTTCACCTAGGTACACGCGCTTAGCACCATTTCTTCCTTGGGTCACCAAACTAGTCTCTCTCTTCTTGATTAACTTGCCACATCAGACTTTATGCCTATGTGGCAAGCTTAGCACCTGTAGGAGCAAGTAAAAGTAAGTACAATAGTGCGCTTTACAAGGCATTTTTGCATATGTGGAGGAAAGAGAGGCAAGGAAAAAGTGGAGAAGTGGGATCTCATGCAAGAGCCAGCCTCTACTACATGGTGGAGCATTGGGAGGGGCACTTGTATGGAGGTGGTCAGGAATCGGGAGACTCACGCCGGTCGTAGCGCCGCAGTTAAAATGATAATGGCAAGTCAAATCATGGGGCCCCACCTGTCCAGCAGTAACTCGCTGTCAAATCACACAGCCCTACGTTTGCAGCAGCCTACTCCCTCGTCTTCTCGTGTCTCTGTCGAACCGACTAGGCAGAACTGCCCCGCCTACCGCGCAGGAAAAGCCCTGCCCTCGACTTTTAAATACAACTGCATCCGCTTAAGAATCCAATGATATACTTTTTGTGACATAGTAACTCATATTTAGTTAGTCAAATGGATGACCTAGAACTACGTGCAGGCCCTATAAACTGAGATGCCTAAAAATAAAAAACCGAGATGGAGAGGGTAGTTCAGCACGTATCTTTTTAGATCAATATAGTCAGGATTCACCAAGGAGAAAAACCCCCAAGTGGTAGGCTGATCCTGTCGTGTTGGCATAGCAACTCAAGCAGGGTCAGTCCGCGCACGAAATGGTGACACACTTAACAGGACCCCTTTGGCCGACATGTGGCTCATACACCGTCTTGTTCCACGTGCGATGCACCAAATTACAGTTCGGAGCAGCGGTTGGAATTGGAGGCACCCCGGTCGTAGCGCCGCAGTAGTAGAAAATGAGCAATGAGGGGTCAAATCATAAAGCCCCACCTTTCCCGCATTAAGCTGGATGGACGAAGCAACCATCATTTCACTCTAGGTCGCAAGAGCATAAAGAAAAGAGAAAACAATGATGCGTGCGACAGCTACCTAGGGCACCCTAGGGTAGGGGTCTCCACTACATATCCTTTTTTTAAAGCGCCTCGACTACAAATCGGCTCCTCCCTCGTCCTCTTGAAGAAAACCGATGATGAGTGCGACGGTAGGGTTTGTAGGAGTACTACAGCATGCGGGGCCACGTTGTAGTAAACGGGTTCGAGTCAACGCCTTAAATATGTGTCGGTCGCTTGGTTTTACGGGAACGAGGCACCATTTTGGGTTCGGGGACCAGTGGAGATATAGTACGTACAAAAAATGGTGGACGTAGGTTGGACCGAAAGGCAATGATGCATGGGCCCTACATTTTGATATACCCGGGGCCGCGTGAAATTTGCTACTCTACTCAAAACTAGTAAGGTACACATGTATTGAACGCATGAGATTTCGAAACCAAATTATGAATAAATACACACTATAGCATGTAAAGCTTTGAGTCATATATGCATGATGTAGATGTTCATTTAGTTCTTATAGTTCATTTCATTTAAAATCAATTAGTTTTATAAAAATGTTAAGATTCATGGGGTTGTGCATTGTAAATCATAAAGTAAAAAACAAATAATGGCAATTCATTTAGAAAAAAATAATCAATTATGATACATAAGATTCTAGAACAAAGGAGAAGTGCTTGTGTTTTGAGGTTTGTGCATTATGCTTAAGTTCAACCATGGAGTCTTCTAAATTGTACATGTGGTAGATTTGGTGGAATGTTGATGATATCCAACGGCCAGTAGTGCTCGGATTTGCCTATCGCTACACTGTCGGATTAGCTTCATTCAGCGGCCATCTTTCAAAGTTATTGGCACACTATATAGTTCTTGTGCCATAGTTGCGTGTTTTGGAAAAAAGCTACTAGTGGGTTGTACTAGCTATTTAGGAATAGAGAAGATCTATACATGGAAGTTGTAGGGAAAGAGATGACATGGAGCATCTCAATTCCTATGTGTAGGCATTGGAAAAGAGATGTCATTTGGTTAACATCATAGGAACTTTTCTATTGAATCTAGAGATGACATGTATCTCAATTCCTATGAGGAGGGATTAGAAAAGAGATGTAATTTGGTTCATATCATAGGAACTTTTCTATTGAATATACGCTAATGTTTATTTTCCTTTGAAATTAAGGGAGTATAGGAATCCATTCATATGAACCAAGTGGCTCTAAAGCTATAGAAATGATATCATGTTTATTTCCTTTGAAATGTGGAGTATATGAATCTATTCCTATGAACCAATTGCCTCTAAAGGAAAAATCATAAAAAAATCATATCATATAGAGTTCCTATGATATTCCTCGACACTAAAGGATGGTTGAAATTGTTGCGGGTGATACGATGGTCTTTCTTTGTAGACTCCTCACCCATCTTTATAGTTACCTCTCGAAGATGAATGAAATGATATATACAGGGTATTCTACGTGTGCAATTTGGTACACGAAAACTCGGTAAAAGTTTGCGAGGTTCGAATTTTCAATAAAGCTATATGCACTGCATTTTGGAATGGAGGGAGAATACGGCAGTTGCTAACACTCACGTGGAAGATTTGTGTGTAGGAGGAGTGGTTGTTCTGTTAAATGACATGGCAAAACTGACACTGCCGGATGCCGATCTAACGGTTCTTACGGCGTTCGTCGGGAAAAGGCTTGTGGCGAACGTTTGTCGGATAATGATTTACGGACACATGCATTGCATTGATATGTGCCCCCGTCTCTCTCACGCACACGCACCCTCACGAGTCACGACTCTCCCGAGTCCTCTCGCAGACTCGCACGTCGCACCCACCGTCTATCTGCAGGTAGACGTCATGCACATATGTGCTCTTCACACCCTACCCTTAGAACTTCTAAATAACAAAAGACGACGCGCACATTTTATTTTAGCTCACACGTCACACACTTATACTATTACTCTTGCGGCGAACGTTCTTTGGGCATAGTATATTGTACTCTCACGAAGAGAAGCGGTGCACGCACGCACTAGTTCTGTCACACCCACTCACGGGTATACGTAGGAGCGCATTTTTTTGAAGCTGGTACAACAAAATCACTCCACTATATATAAAAGCAGGAGCCTTAGCGCTTGCTTTACTAGGCTTCCTCTATTTCACTCTCTCATGCTCTCCAGATCTAAGCAAGACATAGGTGGCCACACTCTCTCTCAGCTCATGGCTGGTCACAAATCCGGCCGGACAACCTCGACCGAGGCAGGGGTGTAGGTGCATCGTTCACGATGTCGTCGGCGGCAAGGCAGGAGACCAACGGCTGCCCGCGCGTCCTGATCGGCGGCCGTGCCGTTCTCTCCGAGAGAGCACTGGCTCGGGAGGGCCTCCGACCCCTTCTTCCTCCCTGCGGTATTGTGGCCAAGATGCGGCCTCCCAACGCCGTCTTTGCCACATGCCGATGACCCTCAGGTATATATTCCTTCGAAACCTGCCTTGCTCTACTGCCCCAGCTCCCTTCGTGTGGATCCTTTTCTACTTCCGTCCGCTGTTCCAAAGCCACCTAGACTTATACTATTATTAGAGGTAAAGCTAGTTCATACAGTCGACTCTAAGCGTTGGTTCAAACAGGGAAGAAAGTGGGAAAGCTGTAGCATGAATCTAGGACTTGGTTCTAAGAGGAAACAGGGGAAAGTAGTAGATACCTGCTATCCCTACGCCCATATCGCTACCGTTAATGTAAAATCACATGAAGCATTAAGCAATGCCACCTAATGTCACTATAAGTAATGGTCTAGTGCCGTCGATAAACTGAAGCAATGCCACCACCATTTTATGAAGTGCTTCCGTCTTGCTTTATTTCCCATGAATTGTGTTTTTGTAGTTACACTTAAATCTCACACCGCTAACATTGCTTCATCCCAGTGGAACTGCACAAATTTGATTGCACATTTACTGACCATGTGCTACTCTCATGACAGTAATACTAATGCTATTGTTCTTCATGTTATTCTAGTGGCATTGCTGATGTGATGTGATGATACTTACTTAAGGACTCTTCATACTGTCAATCTAGTGCCAATTATAACACAATAGATGCTGCTGTTAATCATACGCCACTGCAAATATCTATCACTGTTTAAATAACCGTATTTCGTATTTGCGCAAACATGGATGTCTGTCTCCATATTGTTTCGGGATGTCTGTCTCCGTATCGTTTCTATCCACGCAATCAAAAGCACACACCTCAGTTTTAGTACAACTGCGCAAAATGAGATGGCTATCCCTTGTTGCCGTCGTCTAACCTCCCGTCTTCAAGGTATCCCTACATTAGTAGTAACTAAGGTAGAATGACCAACACAATCTAAAAGAAGTTGATTCATACATTTTACTTCCTGATTGCAGTGCAGGGACGAGTGAAAACAACGGCATCCTAGTCCGGAATGCATTTTCTACCAGTTCATCCATGGACCGAGGACTAGCTGGCACGGCTGCATGGCGGTTTTTTGGACAGGTGCGCGGACAAGAGGCATTGTGGTCTGCTTATTTCTGCAAATAACGGTGCTTAAATTTAGTGGAATGCACAAGCATTTCAACTAGTCAGTACACTGCATGGTTCAGTTCAGCATTCCAGCTAAGACCACAATTATAATTGGTTATTTTGGAATGAGAGAACCTAACCCTGGATGGTGGCAACAAGAAAAAACCAGAGTGAACTCCAGGAAATTTAAGCCTGTCGGGAGGCCCTTTGCTCAGAGAAGCCTTGCTTGTTTTTTCCTGATTTGTAAACCTTCTCACAACTTTGTCTTTTGCTGTGAACTAGTATATGTTTGTTATGTTCTATGAATCATTGAGATGTATAAAATTGCTTAACTTATGCTTTTCAAGTTTTTTATGAAGACGAGTTTAATGTGAGCGTTCCACATGAGTGATGGACTAGCGTGTGAACGTTTGGAATTTATTACATTGTGGCCTCAATTAACTGCATGAACCACTGTAACAAGATACATAGTTGCTTATATGTCAGATAGTAGATTGTTGATTGTTAGCTAGTCGATAGCCTAGTGTTGAAGCAAGCTTAGCCAATGTGCCGTGTTTTGCACAACTGCTTACAAGTGGGGTAGCACCAATTGTGTTTACAAGTACTTATGTATACGTCGGTGCATAGTTCTCGAACGAGTGCTCTATTTCATCAAAACACACACTGCTCGTATGATAAACTGTGACAACTTATGTCTTACCATGCCATATTCATGAAAAAACTAGTGAGGACGCATCTGTTTCGGCAAAAATTATGATGGTTCTCACATGATTCACGGGCACACAAAAGTAGCAGCAGTTCCCATAGACGGATTCAAACAGAGTACTAGCCCTAGAGGGGTCGATAACAGGCAAGGTTCGGATAATTAGACACAATCCAAACTAGTATTAAACACTAGCTGGGGCAACTATTTCATGCCTCGATCTAATTTGGGCTGGACACAAGAAGGACCTTGCCATGAACATCATCGAGGACGTCCCGCAGCAGCTCAATCCTGTGAACCTTCATGAAGACAACCTTGTGGCCTTGCCACTGATAAACTTGTTTGTGGAGGCATGCCACGTCATCTTCCTGCATAAGCTTGACAAGAACAGTATGCCTCACAAATGAAGGAGTGGCTTTGAACTTCTTGTGCTTCAGTACACCCTGGACAACACGCCTGACAACAGTGAGGCTGGAATACAACTCTTCATTGGTATAACCGCAAATGGCTTCCAGGATCCAACAGCCTAAGAACTCTGTTTTCCCAGTGCGTATATTCAGGTCATCCGCCTCATAGCGAGTGACATGTACAACCACACAATCCTTGTCTGCATCAGGGCTCTAATTGAAACAGAAAATAATTCTGAATTACTTTTCAGTATAAGAAACACAAGTTATTTAAACCACTATGTATAGCATGGCATCGAAGCTAATAAAATTTTGCATTATTAATCACCACATACTTAGATGAAAAACCATAATCGAGATCGGCAAAGAAGGAAATCACCTTGGGCAGCTCAGCGGGGGGGGGGGGGGGGGGACACATCCTCGAAGGGGGAAAACTGCTCCTGCAGTGCCACAAAGGCTGTAACCTCAGACGAGGCGTTGACCATCTCAGTAGTGGCGTGAGCGTATCTGGGGTCGGCTCGGTGGCTGCCTCCATCTTCTTGGAGCTCTCTGTCTCGTGGGGATCAGCCTCCCACGTCTGCTCCAATATCGGTAGATCTTTGCCTGGTTCTCCTTGGTCCATCATGAAACTGACGAATACTAGGAGACCACTGAAAGGAAAACACAATCGCAATGACAATGAAACAAAAAAGAGAGTGAGGATCGGTTACTGCTTTGCAAAAGTTCTTTTTTTTTCTCTGAACGAAAATATACCAACATCACGGATTCGCTTACCTTCCCTTCGTTGGGAGAGAAGAACAGTGGCAGATGCGAGTGTTGCCTTTCTTGAAGACGGTGAGGGAGAAGGGGATTCAGCGAAGAGTGAAATGATGGTTGCTTCGTATGTCAAACTTAGACTGCGGGGAGGTGGGGTTTTGTGATACGACGGCTCGTTACTGCCGTGCTACGACCGGGGTGACTCTCCGCCTGCATACTGCCTTCTAATTTGATGGATGGCATTTGGGCCTGCGCGCTGCATGGCCCGCATGTCGGTGAACAAAAGTATAACGGCATTCAGTAGAGGGAGACGTTTCAATGACCTAGGAGGAGCCAGAAGCGGTAGAGTGTCTCCACTGTACTAGTAGTAATTGTTTTTCTGGGTAGCTGTAGAGAGTGTCTCCACTGTACTAGTAGTAATTGTTTCTCTGGGCCCAAGACAAAACAGCCCATCCACACTAGTAAATAGTAAAATCAGTTCAAAAGCTCATATATTTACTGAATGAGAGGCGCTACCCACACCCAACACACCACCCCCAAAAAAACCTGGGTGCTCTTCTTCCTCCTCGCTCCCACCCACCTCACGTCCGCTCGCTCCACTCGTACCCCCAAATTCCTCACCTGACTCCTACAGAAAACCCCAGCTCCCCTTCTTCCTCACTCCTACAGAACACCCCCAGCTCCCCTTCTTCTTCGCTCGCACTACAACTAGGCTCGTCATTCGTTACTCTGCTCAAATCCATTAGCGCGACGCGACGCCCTCGAGGAAAATGGAGTCGGCTAACCCCAGTGCCAAGAAGATGAGGCTCCCGCCAGCGGCGACGCCTGTTGTAGATCCCGCACCCGGCAGCATGGGGGAAGCGGCGACCCCGCCCCCACCAGATCCCAGGAACCCGCAGAATCTCGGGTGGACCGCATCAGCGATCTCCCGGACGCCGTCCTTGGGGAGATCATCTCGCTTCTCCCCACCAAGGATTGCTGCCGCACCCAAGTCCTCTCAATTCGGTGGCGCCCTCTATGGCGCGTCGTGCCCCTTAATCTCGACTGTCATCAGCTATCTCTCTTCAATGATTTTGAAATCCCCAGAGCCATCATCTCCTCCCACTAGGGCTCCGTTCAAAGCCACTGCATCCCGTCATGCTACCTGAGAAAGCATACCATGCCCTGCACGGTGGACGCCTGGCTAAAATCGCCTGAATTCACAGAACTACAGTTGCTTGAGTTCTACTATTCCCCTGGAAATCACATACCACATACCGAACGCCCTAAACTTGTGCCCTCAGCACCGATGTCCATCTCGCGGTTTTACTCCTCTCTCCACACCGCCACCTTTGTGTTGTGCTACCTACCAGACAATCTGGTACTAAACCTTCGACTCCCATTTCTCAAGAAACTTTCACTTGTGCGGGTTCGTATATCAGAGGCCTGATTGCACAGCATCATCCACTCCAGTTGCCCTGCGCTGGAGTGCTTGGTGCTTGTTTTCACAGTTAGAATCGGTTGTCTCCAAATAAAGCCGCCTAACCTTGTAAGAATTGGAATTTCTATTGACGGAAGGCAGCTCATCATCCAAGATGCCCCTTCACTTCAAAGGTTGATCCTTGATTCTAGTTATTCACCGTTGCAAATAATCGTCCTCTCTGCGCCTAAATTGGAGACCTTGGGTGTAATACATGATCTCTGTGCTCATTTCAATATGGTGTTTGGCTCCATAGTTCTTCAGGTACTTTATATTATCATCTACACTTGTAACCATAAGCTGCATTTTAATTTTTTGCGCATAATTTATGTATCATCTTGGAGTACACATTTTGTACTAATATTATGTTCTATGCTCAATGAAGAGTTTCTCCATGGATGGCCTATCAATGGTGCTGGATTCTGTCAAGATCTTATATATCCAAATGAATAGTTTTGATCTAAACAAGATTATTGGCTTGCTGCAATGCTTTACATGTCTGGAGAAGTTGTATATAAAGGTGATAATTTCACGCACATTGGAAGCCCGCATATAGTGTACTAGAATTAACCGTTCAGTTGTTGCTCTTTCGACACTCTTCTTTTAGACCTTAATTATTTTCAATCTTCATGTCTATTTAGGCAACAGGACGGGGTAAGAAAGTTATAACCAATCGGTGGATTCGTAAGCATCGGGATTTTCTCACTTCTCATGAGATTCGATTGAAAACAATAACGCTAGAACGATATGTAGCCAACCGTGCAAACACAAGATTTATCACATTCTTCCTGCTGAATGTGAGGTTACTATTTACCATCAGGCTTAAGTTTATCAGCAGCATGGTTTTGACGGATGGGTATGTCGAAGAGCAAAAAAAGGAGTTTCAGGTGGGCAAAAGAGCTTCTGAACGTGTCGGGCTTCTATTTACAACATATTGTGGCCATAATCCAGTAAATTTTATGACCCAGGATGTTCATTCTATGGACCTGACCGATCCATTTGACTATGACTGCCGAAAACAGTGCTGGAGTTAGATGTTGTTGCCCTATTCAATCTGGATTTTTTGGTAAACCTGATGAACAATTAACCCTCGTGCTTTTGTACAGTTTGTAAGCTGGAGTTAGATGTTCTTGCCCTTTTCAACCCAGCTGTGACTGTCATATTTTCTTTGAAACAAGGCAAATGGCTTGCCATTCGTTTAATTTAGAGCGAAATATTGTAACAAATCCCAACCAAGGGAAATAACATCACTCTCGTCGGAGCTCACTGTGCATTATAGAAGCCAAGTGATTAGCCCCCACCAGCACCCACAAACTTATTTCAAACTAGCACATCAAATGGGTTGTAAATTTTCATAGGAAAGGCTGCATGACCGTGACAGATTTGGATTCTGACATTTGGGACCCGCGAGGAAATAGCCTATCCAAGGTGGTGTCGACTTACTAGCCAGTCAACAAACGATTCTGCCTACCAGCCGTTGGATTGACATCCAACATCTGTCGTGTATCTTCTATCTCTAGTCTTCTTCTTCCTCCAGCCGCCCAAACCAAACCACCCTGTCGGCTCCGCCTGCTCCCGCCTCCCATTGCTGGCTGCGCCTCCTCCGCCCTACCGTACATACCCTCCAATGTTGGCCAGTCTGTCCCTCTATTCCCCCACACGTAATGTTATTCTTCGGTGACGTCAGCCCCAACACGCACCCGTGCCCGAACCAGTCAACCCTCGTACTCCCCTCCGCCTGCGACTGGACCAGCGCATCTTCCATGGCTCCTGTTCATTCCGTCCGAGGCCTCGTCGTTGTCCTCCGCCTTGCGGGCTTGGTTCGCTCGCCGTGCGCGGTGTGCCGCCCTCTTGCGTTGTCAACATCGTCAACAACCGAGAGGAAAAAGGAGATGATTGTACGTGGAGAGAATGACAATAGGGACCCACCAGTGTCATGGCAGTATGCAAGCAAGTGCCTCTATATTACAAGCCCAAAAATATGGTTCCTCCTAATGGTTGGACATCTGGGGCTCACGCCATTGTCAACGTAGTCAATAAACGAGAGAATTACACTACGAGCGGCTGACACTAGGGACCCAGCAAGTCGCGTAGTTTTTTTTTGAGGAACAAGAAGTTGTTATTTATACTAGTTTTAGCGACGGATCAGGGTAACAATGGCGCTGTGCGGGGGCTGTGGCCCGTCTAGCCAGGGTTTTATTTATGTTTACCACATCATGAACCCAGTTGTGTTTTTTTATTGTTGAAAATGGCAAGCCCAGTTCTTTTTTTTAAGAAATACCCAAACAAGGCCTAGTTGCTTTATCGGCCATGCTGGGCTGCAAACCTTTCAAGACAAGGAGAGTTTCATTCGGTTTGCCCAGAAATGGGTTGTACATTTTTAAAACACATCAAACCGGGAATTAGTTTCAATTTTTTTTCATTACAAGATCTTAAATTCCATTGATTTTTATGCGTGGACAATTATTTGGATTTTATATTTATATAAATTATTTTTCAAAATAGTTTGAATGTGAATCGATATTTCTGGATTAAAAAAACGTTCCCCCACTGTCAGCTCGGACCCACCGGAAGTGTCTCCTTATTATGCACAAAAAAATGAATACTCCCCCGGCTAGCTGGGACCCACCTTGGTGGGAGGCTGACTTGTGGGCCTACTAATTTGATGGGGACGAAGGGCTTTGTCAACTTAGTCAATATGAAACATTATAGCTCCAGTGACCATACAATGTCCATCCAACGGTCGTAGTGCTTCTTCAACCTCTGGTCTTCTTGCTCAAGCCACCCAAAGCAGTGCCGGTCGTGCCGCATGCTCCTGCCTCCCGTGGCCGGCTGTGCTCCTGCGGAGGCCTCACCGCCCCCTACTATTCCCACCGCTGGCCAGGCCGTGTGGCAACAGCAGCCTCACACCACAGCCGAACCAGTGAACCCTCGTACTCCTCTCAGCGCGGGCTTCCACTGCCGCGTCTTCCCCGCCTCCGCGTCGTCCCCTTCCTAGGCCTCGCCGTCGTCCACCGCCGTGGTGCTCTCCGCGCGGCATGGTCAACGTGTTCAAGGAACGACTTCCATCGGAAGAGTATTGTACGTGGAGAGGCTGACAGCTGGGTCCACGGCCACAGCCCTGTTTTTTTGTGATTTGCCAAGTAAGTTGCTTTGTCAAGCTTGTTGGGCTGCAAATCTTTCAAGACGAGGAGAGCTTTCATTCGGCTGGCCGAGAAAATGGCCCATCAGTAATGAGAAATGGGTTGTACATTTTTAAAAACATCAAACCGGCAATTAGTTTCAAATATCTTTTTTTTCATTTCGAGATTTTAAATTACATTAATTTTTATGCATGGAGAATTTGTTGGATTTTATATTGATATACATTTATTTTTAAAAACAGTTCGAATGTGAGTCCAAATTTCGGGATTAAAAACAGTTCAGACCGCACCGAAATATGCAAAATTTCGTATAATTTTTTAACCGTGGCAACAATATGGGCTGTAATGCTAACAAAAAGAATATGGGCTCCAAAAAAAACCTTAAGAATTAGCAACTGAGCTATAAATTATTATATTTAATGGCAGATGGGTTGTATGCTGTTTTCCACAGATTTGAGGCTTTCCTAAAAAAAAGGTTGACGCACAAGCAGTGACTGTTGGATGTCCAACCAACGGCCGTCGTGCTTCTTCAATCTCTGCTCTTCCTGCTCCAGCCGCTCAAACATGCGCCCGCGGGACTGCCTTCTCCCTCCTCCCCGCAGCCAGCTGTGCTGCCGTGCAGGCCTCATCGCCCCATCGTACTCCCATCGTTGGCCTAGCCATCCCTCTACTCACCCACACCTGCTGTTATTCTCCAGCGACGGCAGACGAACCAGTAAACCCTCGTACAGTCATACTCCCCTCCGCGTGGGAAACAACTGCCGAGTATTCCCTGGCTCCGTGGCGTTCCCTTCCTAGGCCTCGTCGTCGTCCACCGCCCTGGTGCTCTCGGCGCGGCCTGGTCAACATGGTCAACGACCGACATGCATCTGAAGTGGACTGTAAGTGGAGAGGCCGACAGCTGGGTCCACGGCCGCACACAAGGAAATGCCTCCTTATTACGCGCAAAATAATGATTCCTCCACCTGACATCAGGGACCCATCGAAAGAGCCTCTGTATTTCACGAAAAAAATGTTACCGCCGCTGACAGCTCGGACCCACCAACTATATCTTCGCACGCAAGGAAGTGCCTCCTTATTACGCACACAAAAATGAATACTCCCCCTGTTAGCTAGGACCTAGTATAGTGGTAGGCTGACTTGTGGGCCTACTAAGTTGACGGGGACGGAGGGCTTTTTCAACTTAGTCAATATGCACGATTCCAGTTCCAGTGACCATACGATGTCCATCCAACGGTCGTAGTGCTTCTTCAACCTCTGGTCTTCTTGCTCCAGCCGCCCAAACCAGTGCCGGTCGTGCCTCATGCTCCTGCCTCCCGTGGCCGGCTGCGATGCGGCGGAGGCCTCATCGCCCCCTACTACTCCCACCGCTGGCCAGGCCATCCCTCTACTCACCCACACCCCCTGTTATTCTACGGCGATGGTAGCCTCACACTGCAGCGAACCAGTGAACCCTCATACTCCTCTACGCGTGGGCATCCACTGCCGCGTCTTCCCCGGCTCCGCGTCGTCCCCTTCCTAGGCCTCGTCGTCGTCCATCGCCCTGGTGCTCTCGGCGCGGCGTGGTCCACGTGATCAAGGAACGGCTTCCATCGGTAGTGGACTGTACATGGAGAGGCTGATAGCTGGGTCCACGGCCGCAGCAAGGAAGTGCCTCCTTATTACGTGCAAAATAATTATTCCTCCACCTGACAGCGGGGACCCATCGGACGGGCCACCGTATTTCACGAAAAAAAATGTTTCCCCTGACTACTGGGACCCACCAGCTACATCTTCGCACGCAAGGAAGTGCGTCCGGGCAAAAAAATGATTCGCCCCCCTGACTGCTGGGACCCACCAGCTACATCTTCGCACGCAAGGAAGTGCGTCTGAAAAAAACGATTCGCCCCCTGACTGCTGGGACCCACCAGCTACATCTTCGCACGCAAGGAAGTGCCTGACAGTCAGGACCCACCTGGTCGAAGCGTATGTAGCGTTGTCATTCTGGTCGCGAACGTGTATGTACATACTCGTGGATGTAGAGGCGCGCACGTGTCATAGTAGAGGCGCGCACGTGTCATAGTAGAGGCGTGTACGTAGCATGTACACGTACGTACAGCGGCCAGGGTGCAAGAAAGAAAATACGGCTACATACGTACATACGGGCGGGGTCTCGAACACCTACTCGCGCATACGTACGGCCAGGGCTCGTGTACATGGCTGGGTCGGAACGGAGAAACAGCGTCATCGTCATGTTCATGGGGAGCCAACCGGCTGGGTCGGAACAGAATGCGTTGTCGTGTTCATCGGGAGGGCTTGGACAGAACTGGCAAAGGAAACGAGGCCTGGCGTACCACAGAACGGAGGAAACGACCTTGTGTTCGACCGGCCACGTTTGAAACGGGATCCTGTTCATCGGGAGGGGTGTGGCATACCGCAAAACGGACGAAACAGACCTCCTACGGTCAAAATGGGGGTCCTGTTGATCAGGAGGGGTGTGGCATACTGCAAAACGGACGAAACAGACCTCTTACGGTCGAAACGAGGGTCCTGTTGATTGGGAGGGGTGTGGCATACCGCAAAACAGACGAAACAGACTTGTGTTGGAGCGCTACGGTTGAAACGGGGGTCCTATTCATCGGGAGGGGTGTGGCGTACCGCAAAACAGGACTCCACGGGCACGGGATACTGTTCATCTCCACCGTCGACCTCCTCCATCCTCCACGGGCCACTGTTCATCCATCGTCGACCTCCTCCAGCCTCCATGGGCTCCTGTTCATCCAGCCTCCAACACGCGCTACTCCACCGGCTACTGTTCAACCACCCCTCTCCACGGGCTCCTGTTCAACCACCCCTCCACGGGCTACTGTTCATCCACCCCTCCACTATCTAATGTTCATCCAGCCCTCCACGGGGTCGTCCTGTTCATCCAGCCCTCCACGGGGTCCTGTTCATCCAGCCCCAACCGGCTCGATCGGTCGGGGTCCTGTTCATCCATAGGCAACGCCACGGGTCCTGTTCATCCACTCCCATCGATCACTGTTCATCCAACCCCCCCCCCCCTGCAACACTCACTGTTCATCCAAAGAGGCAACATCGATCGGCTTCAGTTAGCAACAGTAGCGAAGGAATCGCTCGATTGGGTTCAGTTAACAGCCATCGATCGATCGCTCGGGTTCAGTAACGCGTAGCCTGTAGTGCAATCGCTCGGGTTCAGTTAGATCCCAACGCCTCGCTCGGGTTCAGTTAGAGCCAACGCCTCGCACACATGCGCGTACCTTACAAGAGAAACGCGCATCGCTCGGCCCCTGACCTCCCACCGTAACCAGGAACGCCCTGAAATTTTCCTCGCCCTCGCTTCTACCACGGTTTTTTCCATCATGGACGGCCCAAAGAATGTCATGCAGCTGCGTCTCCAGCCCGCCCAGGACGAAAAGCCCATTTTCTGTCATGATCTTTTGTCATAGAAGTAGGAGCCCACCACATCTATGATGATACCGGGTTTTGTCACAATTATCGTCATAGAAGTGTCATATGTATGACAGAAAAAAAACTTGTTCGGCCCAAAATGTCACGGATGTGTCTTTTTTCTGTAGTGATGGATGGTAGATATTGATTTTTGTGATAGGAAAAATAAAAAACAGCAAGGTAGCAAACGATAAAAGTGAGCACAAACGATATTGCAATGCTTGAAAATGAGGACTAGGGTCCATAATTTTGCTAGCGCAATCTCTCAACAATGTTAATCTAATTAGATCATATAACCATCTCTCAAAGTGCGATGAAGAATCACTCCAAAGTTCCTATCTTGCGGATAACATAAGAAGAAATTGTTTGTAGCTATTCTTTCCGATCGATCTATCCAAGAGTTCATACTAAAATAAAACCAAGTTATTATTTCCGATCAATCTATCAAGAGTTCATACTAAAATAACACGTAGCTATTCTTTCCGATTGATCTATCAAAAGTTCGTACTAAAATAACATCTAGCTATTCTTTCCAATCGATCTATCAAGAGTTCATACTAAAATAACACCAACGCAAATTCAGATTCATAATACTCAATACAACACAAAGAATCTCAAAGAGTTCCCCAGGATTTCTACTGGAGAAATAAAAGACGGGAACATGCATCAACCCCTATGCATAGATTACCCCAATGTCACCTCAGGAATCCGCGAGTTGAGTGCCAAAACATATCTCAAGTGAATCAATATAATACCCCATTGTCACCACGGGTATTCATATGCAAGACATATATCAAGTGCTCTCAAATCCATAAAAGTATTCAATCTGATAAAGAAATCTCAAAGGGAAAACTCAATTCGTCACAAGATAGAGAGGGGAAACACCATATGATCCAACTATATTAACAAAGCCCGCGACACATCAAGATCGTGACATCTCAAGAACACAAGAGAGAGAGAGAGAGAGAGATTAAACACATAGCTACTAGTACAAACCCTCAGCCCTAAGGGTGGACTACTCCCTCCTCATCGTGGTGGCCGCCGGGATGATGAAGATGGCCACCGGTGATGATCTCCCCCTCCGGCAGGGTGCCGGAACGGGCTCCCGATTGGTTTTCGGTGGCTACAGAGGCTTGCAGCGATGGAACTTTCGATCTAGGGTCTCCGTGAGGGTTTTTGGAACATTTGAGAATTTATAGGGCAAAGAGGGGGTGCGAAGAGGGGGTGCGGGACACCCCCAGGTGCTGCTCTAGCCCATTGGTAGTCTTCTGGTCCACAAAAAATCCACAAAAGGTTTTGCGCTGTTTGGAGAACTTTCATTTCTGTACAAAAAACAACACCACAGTAGTTCTACTGAAAACAGCGTCAGTCCCGGTTAGTTCCATGCAAATCATACCAAAACCATATAAAATTATTGTAAACATGGCATGAATACTTCATAAATTATATATATGTTGGAGACGTATCAGCCTCACCCAAGCTAGAGCGATACTTTCTCCTTCACGAGGCCAAAAATTTATGTATATAATTCTGATCACGATGAACTAGATGCATAGGATAATTTCTTTGATGGAATTCCAATTTCAACCGATTTTAGTTCCAAGATCCAATATCATCGCATAGCCTATACCATGTTAATGCTCTTCCCTTCAAAGATAAAGGGAAAACCTTCTTCTTAGCTTCATCTCCGGGAAAACCTGCAAGCTTAAACAATCCACAAATTTCATCCACATATATCAGGTGCATATCAAGGTGTTTGGTTCCATCTCTTGCATGAAGATTAGCTAGCAGTTATTCTACCACACCCGAAGGAATTTCATATTCAATATTTTCAGTAGGTGCAGTAGGTTGAGGGGCAACTAATTGTGGTTCCGGTCGAGATGAAGATACCCCAAACAAACCCCTCAAAGGATTGTTTTCCATAGTAGCAAGTGACAATAAATTTCAGCACATAGTAATAATGTTTCCTTACCAATTTCCACGTACCAAAAGCGCTTCACTCCCCGGCAACGGCGCCAGAAAATAGCCTTGATGACCCAAGAGTATATGGAGTCAATTGTAGCCTTTTCGATAAGTAAGAGTGTCGAACTCAACGAGAAGCAGAAGGACTTGACAAGTTGTTTTCAGCAAGGTAATGTCTGCAAGTGCCAAAGTTGTAAGTAACGAAGTAGTTTGATAGCAAGATAATTTATAACGAACAAGCAACGGTAGTAGTAAGAAAAGTGCAGCAAGGTAGCACAATCCTTTTGAGGCAAAGGATAGCCAAAATGGTCTCTTATGATAAGCAACGTGTTCTTGAGGGTACACGGGAATTTCATCTAGTCACTTTCATCATGTTGGTTCGATTCATGTTCGCTACTTTGATAATTTGGTATGTGGGTGGACCGGTGCTTAGGTGTTGTTCTTATTTGAACAAACCTCCTACATATGATTAACCCCCTCACAAGCATCCGCAACTACGAGGAAAGTAATAAGAATAAATTCTAACCATAGCATTAAACTTTTGGATCCAATCGGTCCCTTACGGAATAGCACATAAACTAGGGTTTATCGCTTCTGTCACTCTCACAACCCATCATCTAATAACTACTCAACAATGCATTCCCTTAGGCCCAAATATGGTGAAGTGTTATGTAGTCGACGTTCACATGACACCACTAAGGGAATCACAACATACATATCATCAAAATATCGAACACATATCAAATTCACATGATTACTTGCAACATGATTTCTCTCATGACCTCAAGAACAAAAGTAACTACTCACAAATGATAATCATGCTCGAGATCAGAGGGGTATTAAATAGCATAATGGATCTGAACATATAATTTTCCACCAAATAAACCATATAATAATCAATTACAAGATGTAATCAACACTATAGTCACCCACAAGCACCAATCTATAGTTCCGGTATAAAGACTGAACACAAGAGATGAACTAGGGTTTGAGATGAGATGGTGTTGTTGAAGATGTTGATGAAGATAGCCCTTGCCAAGATGGGAGAGTTGTTGGTGATGATGATGACGATGATTTCCCCCTCTGAGAGGGAAGTTCCCCCAGCGGAATCGCTCCACCGGAGGGCAAAAGTGCTCCTGCCCAGGTTCTGCCTCGAGACGGCGGCGCTTCATCCGGAAAGACATCTCCTTGTTTTTTCTAGGTCAAAATGACTTATGTACTAGAAGGGGGGAGGTGGGCCTGGATGAGCACAACCCACCAGGGCGCGCCTGGGGGCCCATGCACGGCCTAGTGTCTTGTGCTCACCAAGGTGGCCCCCTCCGGTACTTATTTGCTCCAGTATTTCTTATTTATTCCATAAAAAATCCTCGTGAAGTTTCAGCTCATTTGGAGTTGTGCAGAATAGGTAGCCTGACGTAGCTTTTTCAGATCCAGATTTCCAACTGCAAGAATTCTCCCCCTTTGTGTGTACCTTGCATATTATGAGAGAAAAGGCATTAGAATTACTCCAAAAGGCATTGTTATGCAACAAAACAACATAAATAACAGTAGGTAAACATGGTGCAAAATGGACGTATCATTAGGTGGGTTATTCTCACGATGAGTGCTTATTCACTTGTCATTGCACGAGAAAGTGGCAGGTAATAGGGATGCTAGTCCCATACTGAAAAAATATAATAAATCCCTTGGAAAGTTGATGGTATGGAGGGCACCCGTGGATACGTCTAGCCATGGATTGTGAAAGAATGGTGGAAAGGAAATGAAGTTTATTTCTGTTTGGGAACCACTTATAATGTGTCTAGCATGGAAGATGTTGGGAACTCTCGGTCGTATCGTTGACAGGAAAAGCATGCCTCTCAAAATAATTTTATCTCTCTATTTTAAACCTTGAGCTCTGGCACCTCTATAAATATCCGCTTCCCTCTGCGAAGGGCCTATCTATTTACTTTTATTCAATTTTTGTTTTTAATTTGAGTCTTCACCTTCTCTTATAAGCACCAACTGGGGAGCACTATCGTCATACTTGTGCATTGGGTGTAGCTAATATTGAGTGTGTTTCATGAATGGATCAATGATTGAGCATGACAGACTAGGGATAACTTTCTTTAGCATTGATATTTTGAAGGGCATGATTATTTGTTGGTATGCTTGAGTATTTATATCTTTATGTCAAACTATAGACTACTGCCTTGAATCATTCGAATCTCAATATTCATGCCACAAAAAAAGATTGCATGATGAATATGATAGGTAGCATTCCACATCAAAAATTCTGTTTTTAATTGCTACTTTATCATGATGAGTTTTATGAAAAATAGTTTTTGTTGTTATGATTCTAGGAAAAGTGATTAAATTATCATTGATCAAACTTATGCACTATGCTAGCATTCACACTTCAGAAATTATTTCTTTTATCATTTTTCTACTCAATGATGAGCAAGAATTAAGCTTGGGGATGCTGATACGTCTTCAATGTATCTATAATTTATGAAGTATTCATGCATGTTTGCAATAATTTTATATGGTTTTGGTATGATTTGAATGGGGCTAACACGGATTGACGTTACTTTCAGCAAAACTACCATGATGTCATTTTTTGTGTAGAAATAAAAGTTCTCAGAATGGGCTGAAAATTTATGGTGATTTTTTATGGACCAGAAGAGACTCACTTGATGTAAAATCTGGCACTCAACTCGCGGATACCCGAGGTGACATTAGGGTAATCTATGCATAGGGGTGGATGCACTTTTTCGTCCTACTTTCTCCGGTAGAAACTTTGGGGGCACTCTTTGAAGTTCTTTGTGTTGGATTGAATATTATGAAGCAGAGTTATTGAAGATCAACTATCCATTATATAGTATTTAGAGTACAAAAAAACCATGGTTTTTATGATGGTTTGAGGGTTATATCAAATTAGTTCTTCACATACATGTTTCGGGATTGCACCCCAAGATAGTACCGTGCCTCAAATGGTTTTTGTGCACAGGGATTTTAATGTTGAAGCTTTGACAAAGAAGCTCGATCATCACGTTATGTTTGCTACTGGTGGTGGTAGTGATTTTTTCACTGCACAGTGTTCTGCCTAAATATTGGACGTCATGGTCTAATTGTAATACAATCTCAACATAATCATTCTTAATTTTATTGTTGTAAAACTTGACACTTGGTTCTTCGACTTTGTGTTGATGTTAATCACCAACTTGTATATTTACCCGTGAAATTGTGCAGCCATATTATGATTGCCAAAGTACCTCATTTCCTTTTGTTGTTTACGGTATAGTTTTGTTAAAGAAGTTGATATATATGGTGCAAATTATTCATATCTACAATTGTGATCATATTTTCGCAATATCTTGCAGTACTTGGGCAAGATCGCAGCATATGATGGTCTTGAAGTGTTTTTGTTATATGTTCAGTGCTTGTGATTTGACTATGAAGTATGTCAGTTATTAAAAGAGTAACTCCAACATGCTACCACATGGTCCGAGAATGTTTATACTGAAAATTAGCTATCTCAGGTGTCTAGCTTATCTTTGGGAAACTCTTCTTGTTTGTAGCTTTGAAGATGTGTTGCCTTGTTTAGTGGAATCTTTGTTGATGAAATGTCTTGAAGGTCCAATAAAAAGCATTCATTGTTATTCTTGATCCACATAATTAACCTACTACTCACATGGAAGGATTGGTGAAGTGCTCTGGTGTGCGCTTTTGGATGCCAAGAACATACATAGTTAACAATACATTGTCTCTAATCCTCTTACAAAGTGGATTACCAGTTAATAGTCCCCAAGTAATAGTATTTAATTAGCATATTAGTAGCCTTTTATTTTCTTCAACATTTATTATACTTCAATTTATTTCATTGTATAAACTCTAAAGGGAGAAAAACAAGGGTCGTGCCATGATTTTCAAAAAAGAACAACATCTGTAGTAGTTCTATTAAGTTTCTCCACAAGGAAAATCAATTTGCTTGTTGTGACCGAACTATATTAGAATTACCAAGTTCATGCATGACCTATCAAGTAATAGATGTAAAATGAGCTCCCTCTTTTTTTGTGATAAGTTGTCAAATCCCTAGTTCTAGTATGCACTAGGCTAGCCCTTCATGTGTGCATCATGTTTAAACTTTGAAGAAACTTGAAATGGGGATGTCCAAACCCTAGTACCAAATGGAATTCAAATAGGTTCAACCTAAAAATATTTTCAGTGAATTCAAATGGCTTTCAAAAATGTTCATCATTTCTGGAAAATGCTAGAAACCATAACCAGAGGTGTTGCACATTTTTCCATGACATATTTGGTCACTGAATTAAATCATATGTACTTTGCATTTGGGCATTTAAATGCTAGTAAATATTTTAAATGCTCAAATAATTCTGGAAATAAGTGTGGGCTGTTGGAATTAATCTAAACAGAGCCTATGATTATTTTCAGGATTTTTGAAGGTGTCTAACTATTTTTAATAAAGCCACAAACTTACAGAAAAATAGAAAAACAGAGAATAAAAGAGAGAGAGTTAGTACCTGGCCTCACTGTGCAGGCCACCTAGTCGGCCCAGCTGTCGCCCAGCACTGCAGCTGGCCCAGCCCACCACCGCCTCCTTCCCTGTCGTCTTCCTCCTCTGCCAGGAGGACGCGCATGTGGCCAATGCGCGCACCCACACGCCCCGGCCACCTCCTGCTTGCCGCTTCCCTCTGGACCCCGGACGACGCCACGCACGCCGCGTGCCCAACTCTCTCACCCTCGCCCATTTTCCCCTCTCTCCCGCAAGAACACGAGCGCAATCGAGCGAGCTCGTCGCTGCCGACGCCGTTTACCACGGCCACAGCCACCCCCTTGCTCCCCTGACCTGTCCAAGAGCTCCGGGACGTCTTCCTCATCCTCTCCACCAAGCCATGGAACTACGGACGCGCCACAACGTCGCCAGCATCGCCGTTTCCATCGCTGGCCGCCGTGGATCCTCGTCGTCGATTCGAGAGCTACCGGACGTCCCCGAGCCCGCTAACCATCCCTGCAGCTCCATGGTGAGCCGCTGTCCCGATTCCCCCTTGCCCCGTCGTCCCTAGCATCCTGTAGTTGCCGTCCCCTTGAGCTCCGAAGCTCGCCGCCGTCAGGCCTCATCGCCACCGTGGCCAGAGCTAGCTATGACCGCAACCGAGCACTACAACATGCTCAGCACACCGTCAGGAGTCCATAGCACCCACCTGTTGTTCCTGCTGTGCGCTGCAACACCGTTCTCGCTGAGGTCGAACTCCGGCCACCGCGGTTGTCGTCGTCGTCGACGTTCCCGGCCTCCCCGCACCCAACCGCTTGCACTACTGGATGCGGCACCCATCCAGCTCGCTGTAGAACCCAACCGCGCCCTAAACGGTGCCCTGTAGCGTGAACCTGATGCGTCTCCACCGTCCCGTTGGTTGTCGCCGACCAAACTCCGGCGTGCCGACATGGCCGCGAGATTAGTGCTAATCACATCCAGCTAACCAATCTATAGTCACTGACTAGTGGGCCCAGCGCCCTAATAGTTTTAACTTAATCACTAATTAGAGCAAGTGCCACTGACATGTGGGCCGAGGCCTTAACTAATCTAGATTAGGTCTAGTTTAATTTTAATTAACTTTGTTAGTTAACCGTGTCACTGATGTGTGGACCCCACACGTCAGGTTTGACCTGGACCGAGCCGTTGACCTGCTGACGTCACTGTGAGGTCATGTTGACGCAATAATTCCTTTCTGGAATTTAAATAAATCTTAAATAATTTATTATTTTCAGAAAATGCCCAAAACTTCTAAAAATCGTATAAAATCAACCGTAGCTCAGAATGAAATAATTTATATATGCAAAATGATCAGAAAAATCCAATCTATCCATCTGTACTGTTTTCATGCATGCTAGAACAACTTATAGTTGTTGAATTGGGAAAAACAAATAATGGCATTTGAATATCCACATATGGAGTTTGAATTTGAACCTAGGGTTCAAACCAACTTCATTTAACCTGTTGCTAGCTGCATTAGCTCAAACCACAACATATTGCCATGTCACATTCATGCATCATATTGTTGCATTGCATTGATTGTGTTTTCTCTGTGTTGCCGGTATTTGTCCCCTCTCGATAGACTTGGTTCCGACGATGAATTCGTTAACACTGATGAAGACTCAATGCTATCTTCAGAAGTGCCAGGCAAGCAAAAACCCCTTGTTCATTCCGATACAATCCCACTCTCTCGCTCCTGCTCTCTTTTACTGCATTAGGACAACAACGATAAATCTGCTACTTGCTGCGGTAGTTGAACCCCTTTATCCTTTGCATGACCTGTCATTGCCACAGTAAATAGATGAAACCCACTAGCATGAGTAGGAGTTGTTTGAGCCCTGATGTGCCTACTCATTCATGCTTGTTTGTCATGCCTGCTACTGCTTAGAGTTGAGTCAGGTCTGATTCATCGGGGATGAATTGGAGGTGTGTGAACATGTCCTACTGTGTGTGAGCTAAGTGTGTGAACACGATTTGGTAAAGGTAGCGGTGAGAGGCCATGTAGGAGTACATGGTGGGTTGTCTCATTGCAGCCGTCCTCAGGAACTGAGTTCTGCGTTTGTGATCCATGAACAGTTACTACCACACATTGGGTTCCGGTAACTCGACCCCTCTTGGCTTATTAATCAACTCGATCTCTGTCCAGGAGTCGCAACTAGTTTCTGGTGTTTGTAGGTAGTGTTAGTAGTCTACCAAGTGGCACCCAGTACAGGTGGGCTTGGGACAGACTAGGCACAGTGGCCTGGTGTACCAAGTGGCACCCGGATGGTGGGCTTGGGAACCCTGCTCACATTGTTTGGGGCCGTGAGCGACACCCCGGCCGGATCTCCTTGCGGATGGAACCCGAATAGGCGATAAACTTGGACTAGAGACTTGTGTGGTAAGTCAGGTCGTGGCCGACACCCTCGCCAGGCTTCCGCTTGAAGGTTGCCGAGATACATGACGTGTACATGGCGGTAAGTGGCGAGAGCGTGTGTGAAGAAGTACACCCCTGCAGGGTTAACATGATCTATTCGAATAGCCATGTCCGCGGTAAAGGACTTCTGGGTTGCCTGTATAGTTCATAGACAAGTGAAAGTGGATACTCTAAAATGCGCAAGATAATCCTCGTAGGAAGACGGGAGCGGATCCATAGTGGTGTATTGATATGGTGAATATGTGGACTCGTGTGCGCCACCTCAAAGAGTTACTTGCAGTCGTAGTTTAGGATAGCCACCGAGTCAAAGCTGGCTTGCTGCAGTTAAACCCCACCATCCCCTTTGTTGATAATGATGCATATGTAGTTAGTTCTGATGTAAGTCTTGCTGGGTACATTTGTACTCACGTTTTCCTATTTTATGTTTTTGCAGAGAGACTTCAGTCTCGCTAGTAGTTCCGCTTGGACTTCGACGTTTAGCTTGTTACCTCAGCTACGATCTTGTGCCCTCGGCAGGATCTGGTAGACAGTCAGGCTTCTCAGCCTTTTTCTTTTGCAGATGTCTGTACTTAGACATGTTAAGCTTCTGCTTGTGCTTGACTTGTTTGCTCTGAATGTTGGGTCATGAGACTCATGCTTGTAATATCTTGCTCCTCGAAGCCTATTGAATAAAATACTTGAGTCGTAGAGTCATGTTGTGATGCCATGTTGTATTTTCACATGTCGAGCATATTGTGTGTATGTTATTGAAATGCTTGGTATGTGTGGGATCTGACTATCTAGTTGTTTATCCTTAGTAGCCTCTCTTACTGGGAAATGTCTCCTAGTGCTTCCACTGAGCCATGGTAGCTTGCTATTGCTCTGGAACACTTAGGCTGGCCGGCATGTGTCCTTCTTCGTTCCTGTGTCTGTTCCTTCGGGGAAATGTCACGCGATGAATATCGGAGTCCTGTTAGCCCGCTACAGCCCGGTTCACCGGAGTCCTGTTAGCCCAGTGCTACAGCCTGGATTCACTCGCTGATGACCGACACGTTCGATGCTGGGTCATGGATGCCTGTCCATATAAGTTTGTGCCACCTTGGGTTTACGACTAGCCATGTCAGCCCGGGCTCCTTATCATATGGATGCTAGCGACACTATCATATACATGTGCCAAAAGGCGCAAACGGTCCCGGGCAAAGGTAAGGCGACACCGTGGGAGTACCGTGCGTGAGGCTGCAAAGTGATATGAGGTGTTACATGCTAGATCGGTGCGGCATTGAGTCGGGGTCCTGACAGCTTTGGTATCAGAGCTTGACTGCCTATAGGATTACCAAGCCAAACTGGTCGAAGTTGAGTCTAGAAATGCTTTAGTTATATGTAGGGGAATTGATTATGGAATGGAACGTAAGGCTCTTTTTACTCCTTATACCTTATGCCCTTCTGATCTGAGTCATCTCATCTTTCCTGCGGGGTTAAGAAACTAGGCTTTCTCTTCTTCTATCAGGATCACGTGTTACTAACCCGTAGACTTATAAGATTGTTGGATTTAAGCCTCTGCTCTGTTTCTACTACCTCCGTGTGTTCATAGTTGATCTCGAAACCATGATATTATGATGATCGAGTGGTTATGCCACCATTTTTGTAGCATGTCTCAAATCTTTTCGAGCATTTACAGCCGTTATGTTGTCCGAGTCATCCCAGGTTTCTAAACAATCTGATGCATTTGCAAAATCCTTTCGCTCTAGTTTCGATGTTCATTTAGGCCAGGTTAATCACACTAATTGCTGAGTTGAGGTACTCTATTGCCTCGACATATATGTTGGAGTTATTATTATGACCCTAGGTGTCTAGAGTATCACCTAGTAATCCAGCCATGCTTTGTGTTCCCAGTGTGATGATTTTGGCCATCATTCTCGAAAGCATCCCGTGATGCTACTTAGTAGTAGGTACTCTACTCCTGGGTTTCTGAACCCGAGATTTCCCTACTTACTTCATGTTGTTAGTGTTGCTCGTACCTTTAGGATATTAGTAACCTTTGCAATAGTCTTCGAGGTCCGTGGTATATCATTCTTCCAATACCATGAACCATTATGTCAGAAGTTCTTTGAACCAAAAGATTGCAACCAGAATGTCTTGATGAGTCCTCCATTCATAGTTGTGAATCTGCCAGTCCTTCCTCTTCAGCATGAGTTATCTGGAAGAAATATGTTGAACTTGTTCGACATACTAACCTATGCATCCACAACTCAGAAAATCAGATGTTCTTTTGAGTTGTCCCTCTTTAGTTGTTTTCTGACCTTCGTCTATCAATTGATAGTCAAGAGTATGCGTGCCTTCATTCATCGATGCCTATTATTCTTGTGTTTCGTCAAGCCATTCTATTCCAAAGTGACTAGGAGAAACAAACTCCAGTACCTCATCCATATCCAGGATTGGGTCAAAGCAGTTGTGTTCCGCAGATCAAATACTAATCCAGTTTTTGTTCTGTTCTACTTTGAAGTATTACCCACTTTATGTCAGGAATGTCATGAGAACTGCACCCTCTCCTATGAATTCTTCATGTAGTGATACTTCTCACCATCATTATTCATTCCTCGGTTTCGTGTTGTTGTAACCGGAATGCCGACAAGTGAATCGTGATGTGTGAACTCAATACTCCTAGCAACCCCGTTGCTTGGTAGTTAATGGACGATAACCTCATTCTTAGCATGTTGATTATTGAATCATCACCATTCTAAGATTGATCCTGCTACCTAGTCCTTATTTTCGGTGCACCTTTCAATCAATGAGTTAGGGCTATGCCAATCCCTTGCTTATTTGATTATCTCATCTTGCCCTGAGAAGCAAGATTGTTCTCGAGCTTAATAGCATATCGGTGGTTCGTGATTTTCTGAATATCTTCTCGGAAGTATTACCAGGTTGTCACCTGACCGCTATGTTGAGTTTGTGATCATGTTGGTTTTCCTCCAAGCCACCTATTCTCCAAGAATCTGTGTGGGATACCCCTGAGCTAGTTGGTCAAGCTAAACAACAACTTGGAGAGTTGGAAGATAAAAGCTTGTCTGACTTAGTTCATGTTAAGGGATATCTTTCTGTGTGTGTGTGTGTGTTGAAGAAAGATGATATCTTCATCAATTGGTCCTTGTGATCAGTTGTTGGACCTATTGTCTTACCCCATCTTTGATTTGAGTATGGGCTATCGTCAAATCAAATCAGAACCAACGATGTTCATAATGCTGTCTTACTCGTGGTTGATCCCTCGAGCATACATCATTATATTTTTTTGGTCTGACCAATGCTATCCCCGTGTTCACATGATGGTGGAAGTCTAGTGATATGGAAATTCTGATGAGTTGCTGTTGAGTCCATCAGCAGCATTTTGTCTCCCCCATGATTCATGTTGAACATCAACCTAGTGTTGAAAATTTTGTAAGCAATGCCTTCGTGTTCTATTCATGAAGCTTATGCTTGGATGGAAGAAGTGACTTCCTCGAATTCATGTGCATTTGGTGCAAGTTGCCGCCGTGAGTTCGAGACAGGTTGTTTTATTTCCCCTGGAATCGTCCCAGGTCAGTCATGCATGTGCGAAGTATGCTATGGTTTGATAGGCTCGCTACCTCCATTCTATATGTGTCCCTAGCACACCAAGCCATTGATTGAATTGTTCAAGGAGAATAAGTTTCTTCATAAGAGCTAATCATATGACTTATGTAAGGACTTCGATATCCTCAACGATGGTTCCCAACCAGAACTCGATAGTGTTTTATCATAAGACTACTATGTGGTTATGTTTGTCTTGGACATCATGTTCACATGCATGTAGCAAAACCAGCTCATGTTTTGGAGCTTGTTATCGTAGTTCATCTCCCGAGAATCTCGCAACGTCATCTCGTCGACTTGTGTTGCAACCTTTCTTTTCTAGACATGTTGTCTGGAATATCCTGACACCAACCAGATCTGAATCTCAAGCAGATATGATGGTTGGAACTATTTCAAGAACCATAATATTGGTCTCTCTGTAACCGGTAAAGTGGATGTCGTGGCTAACACACCCAACTGGAAGACCTATTATTGTAGTATCTTGATTGACGAAGTTGGTCACATCCCCATAAGGATCTCGCAGGATCTACCTCCGTAGTTATTCCTTATGGATTTTTGTGCTTCTGAAATCCGACCTTTACTTGATGGTCATATTGATGCTTTTAAGCATTGACCGTGGTGCCTAGTACATCAAGGAGAACATTAGAAGCGGAGTGTTAAATGTCTCTCGGTCGATCATCCAGATTTTGTTTCCTTGGCATTGCTAGGGTGAAATCTGAGAAAGTGTTGTCTTCCTTTCCATCTGCATCCTCCATCGTTATTCATCATGGTAGTATGTTGTTGTATTAACATTCTTTTCATAGATGTTGGTAGAACTATGATGATTATGGAATTGATCAAGTTCTTGAGAGCACGCGCAAGCAAAATCATTCCTTGTGTTATTTTCAACAAGGTAATCCACATCATCCATTCTAATTCGGGTATGCCATTCTACCGAACCCCTCCAAACGACCGCTTGAGAATTGCCTTAGGCTGGTATAAAGAGTTTCAATGATCTCTGAATCAAAAGTAATTCTTTTTGCCACTTAAGGGATATTCCTACGAGTCACCTTCTCTAAGGTGCCCCATTATGGTATCATGGCAATTCAACTCCTCGCTGCGTTGACAACCGATCACCACATTCTTAAGTCTGGAATTGTTGTCTACCTAGCGAGCCCTCGTCATCTGTCTCACTCCATTTCCTCAGATGCATGCTTCGTGTCTCAGCTCGAGAGATGTGTCAATGTCTCATCCCATGAGTTGATCCTGAGTTGTTCGGTCTTCGAGAAGATCGATTCTTCTAGAGTTTTCCTTTCCTCTTCTTGTCATGTTGGTTGCAGTTCTCAGAGGAAGACATCGAGCCAAAGATGGTGATCGATTCAACGTTCTTATGAAGTGCCACCTGGATCGTGAAGATTATGTTAGTTTGCGTTCCCCCTTCATCCTACCCTACGCTTGAATCTCGGGACGAGATTCTTGTTTAGTGGGGGCGAGTTGTCACATCCCTAGTTCTGGTATGCACTAGGCTAGCCCTTCATGTGTGTATCATGTTTAAACTTTGAAGAAACTTGAAATGGGGATGTCCAAACCCTAGTACCAAATGGAATTCAAATAGGTTCAACCTAAAAATATTTTCAGTGAATTCAAATGGCTTTCAAAAATGTTCATCATTTCTGGAAAATGCTAGAAACCATAACCAGAGGTGTTGCACATTTTTCCATGACATATTTGGTCACTGAATTAAATCATATGTACTTTGCATTTGGGCATTTAAATGCTAGTAAATATTTTAAATGCTCAAATAATTCTGGAAATAAGTGTGGGCTGTTGGAATTAATCTAAACAGAGCCTATGATTATTTTCAGGATTTTTGAAGGTGTCTAACTATTTTTAATAAAGCCACAAACTTACAGAAAAATAGAAAAACAGAGAATAAAAGAGAGAGAGAGTTAGTACCTGGCCTCACTGTGCAGGCCACCTAGTCGGCCCAGCTATGGCCCAGCACTGCAGCTGGCCCAGCCCACCACCGCATCCTTCCCTGTCGTCTTCCTCCTCTACCAGGAGGACGCGCGTGCGGCCGACGCGCGCGCCCACGCGCCCCGGCCACCTCCTGCTTGCCGCTTCCCTCTGGACCCCGGACGATGCCACGCACGCCGCGTGCCCAACTCTCTCACCCTCGCCCATTCTCCCCTCTCTCCCGCAAGAACACGAGCGCAACCGAGCGAGCTCGTCGCCGCCGACGCCGTTTACCGCGGCCACAGCCACCCCCTTGCTCCCCTGACCTGTCCAAGAGCTCCGGGATGTCTTCCTCATCCTCTCCACCAAGCCATGGAACTACGGACGCGCCACAACGTCGCCAGCATCGCCGTTTCCATCGCCGGCCGCCGTGGATCCTCGTCGTCGATTCAAGAGCTACCGGACGTCCCCGAGCCCGCTAACCATCACAGCAGCTCCGCGGTGAGCCGCTGTCCCGATTCCCCCTTGCCCCGTCGTCCCTAACATCCTGTAGTTGCCGTCCCCTTGAGCTCCGAAGCTCGCCGCCGTCAGGCCTCATCGCCACCGCGGCCAGAGCTAGCTATGACCGCAACCGAGCACTACAACATGCTCAGCACGCCGTCAGGAGTCCATAGCACCCACCCGTTGTTCCTGCCGTGCGCTGCAACACCATTCTCGCTGAGGTCCGAACTCCGGCCACCGCGGTTGTCGTTGTCGCCGATGTTCCCGGCCTCCCCGCACCCAACCGCTTGCACCACTGGATGCGGCACCCATCCAGCTCGCCGTAGAACCCAACCGCGCCCTAAACGGTGCCCTCTAGCGTGAACCCGACGCGTCTCCGCCGTCCCGTTGGTTGTCGTCGGCCAAACTCCGGCGTGTCGACATGGCCGCGAGATTAGTGCTAATCACATCCAGCTAACCAATCTATAGTCACTGACTAGTGGGCCCAGCGCCCTAATAGTTTTAACTTAATCACTAATTAGAGCAAGTGCCACTGACATGTGGGCCCAGGCCTTAACTAATCTAGATTAGGTCTAGTTTAATTTTAATTAACTTTGTTAGTTAACCATGTCACTGATGTGTGGACCCCACACGTCAGGTTTGACCTGGACTGAGCCATTGACCTGCTAACGTCACTATGAGGTCATGCTGACGCAATAATTCCTTTCTGGAATTTAAATAAATCTTAAATGATTTATTATTTTCAGAAAATGCCCAAAACTTCTAAAAATCATATAAAATCAACCGTAGCTCAGAATGAAATAATTTATATATGAAAAATGATCAGAAAAATCCAATCTATCCATCTGTACTGTTTTCATGCATGTTAGAACAACTTATAGTTGTTGAATTGGGCAAAACAAATAATGGCATTTGAATATCCACATATGGAGTTTGAATTTGAACCTAGGGTTCAAACCAACTTCATTTAACCTGTAGCTAGCTGCATTAGCACAAACCACAGCATATTGCCATGTCATATTCATGCATCATATTGTTGCATTGCATTGATTGTGTTTTCTCTGTGTTGCCGGTATTTGTCCCCTCTCGATAGACTTGGTTCCGACGATGAATTCGTTGACACTGATGAAGACTCAATGCTATCTTCAGAAGTGCCAGGCAAGCAAAAAACCCTTGTTCATTCCGATACAATCCCACTCTCTCGCTCCTGCTCTCTTTTACTGCATTAGGACAACAACGATAAATCTGCTACTTGCTGCGGTAGTTGAACCCCTTTATCCTTTGCATGACCTGTCATTGCCACAGTAAATAGATGAAACCCACTAGCATGAGTAGGAGTTGTTTGAGCCCTGATGTGCCTACTCATTCATGCTTGTTTGTCATGCCTGCTACTGCTTAGAGTTGAGTCAGGTCTGATTCATCGGGGATGAATTGGAGGTGTGTGAACATGTCCTACTGTGTGTGAGCTAAGTGTGTGAACACGATTTGGTAAAGGTAGCGGTGAGAGGCCATGTAGGAGTACATGGTGGGTTGTCTCATTGCAGCCGTCCTCAGGAACTGAGTTCTGTGTTTGTGATCCATGAACAGTTACTACCACACATTTGGTTCCGGTAACTCGACCCCTCTCAGCTTATTAATCAACTCGATCTCTGTCCAGGAGTCACAACTAGTTTCTGGTGTTTGTAGGTAGTGTTAGTAGTCTACCAAGTGGCACCCGGTACAGGTGGGCTTGGGACAGACTAGGCACAGTGGCCTGGTGTACCAAGTGGCACCCGGATGGTGGGCTTGGGAACCCTGCTCACATCGTTTGGGGCCGTGAGCGACACCCCGGCCAGATCTCCTTGCGGATGGAACCCCAATAGGCGATAAACCTGGACTAGAGACTTGTGTGGTTAGTCAGGTCGTGGCCGACACCCTCGCCAGGCTTCCGCTTGAAGGTTGCCGAGATACATGACGTGTACATGGCGGTAAGTGGCGAGAGCGTGTGTGAAGAAGTACACCCCTGCAGGGTTAACATGATCTATTCGAATAGTCGTGTCCGCGGTAAAGGACTTCTGGGTTGCCTGTACAGTTCATAGACAAGTGAAAGTGGATACTCTAAAATGCGCAAGATAAGCGTGAGTGCTATGGATGGCGTCCTCGTAGGAAGATGGGAGCGGATCCATAGTGGTGTATTGATATGGTGAATATGTGGACTCGTGTGCGCCACCTCAAAGAGTTACTTGCAGTCGTAGTTTAGGATAGCCACCGAGTCAAAGCTGGCTTGCTGCAGTTAAACCCCACCATCCCCTTTGTTGATAATGATGCATATGTAGTTAGTTCTGATGTAAGTCTTGCTGGGTACATTTGTACTCACGTTTTCCTATTTTATGTTTTTGCAGAGAGACTTCAGTCTCGCTAGTAGTTCCGCTTGGACTTCGACGTTTAGCTTGTTACCTCAGCTACGATCTTGTGCCCTCGGCAGGATCTGGTAGACAGTCAGGCTTCTCAGCCTTTTTCTTTTGCAGATGTCTGTACTCAGACATGTTAAGCTTCCGCTTGTGCTTGACTTGTTTGCTCTGAATGTTGGGTCATGAGACTCATGCTTGTAATATCTTGCTCCTCGGAGCCTATTGAATAAAATACTTGAGTCGTAGAGTCATGTTGTGATGCCATGTTGTATTTGCACATGTCGAGCATATTGTGTGTATGTTATTGAAATGCTTGGTATGTGTGGGATCTGACTATCTAGTTGTTTATCCTTAGTAGCCTCTCTTACCGGGAAATGTCTCCTAGTGCTTCCACTGAGTCATGGTAGCTTGCTACTGCTCTGGAACACTTAGGCTGGCCGGCATGTGTCCTTCTTCGTTCATGTGTCTCTTCCTTCGGGGAAATGTCACATGATGAATACCGGAGTCCTGTTATCCCGCTACAGCCCGGTTCACCGGAGTCCTGTTAGCCCAGTGCTACAGCCTGGATTCACTCGCTGATAACCGACACGTTCGATGCTGGGTCATGGATGCCTGCCCATGTAAGTTTGTGCCACCTTGGGTTTACGACTAGCCATGTCAGCCCGGACTCCTTATCATATGGATGCTAGCGACACTATCATATACGTGTGCCAAAAGGCGCAAACGGTCCCGGGCAAAGGTAAGGCGACACCGTGGGAGTACCGTGCGTGAGGCCGCAAAGTGATATGAGGTGTTACATGCTAGATCGGTGTGGCATTGAGTCGGGGTCCTGACATAAGTAAAATGAGCTCCCTCAACAACGACAGAGAACTAATACCGCATATTTCAGTGACAACTTATATGCCAGTGATTTTAGTTGCAATAGCAGTAGCCAAATATGTGGATGGTTAATCACCATGTAGGTTCTTTTAAAGTGGTCAAGCAAGTTATTTCACTACCCCTTCTGTATGTGTGACTAAATTGGAGTTTGTGTCGCATAAACATCATTCTTGGATAACTAAGTATTGTTTGGTAATACCATGGATTGTATTTTCACGTTGCCAACCCACTCAAGTTTTTAGTGATATATAAGGTAAGACACATAAAAGTAGCATACACAAATGCCAAAGGACTATACATAACACAACCCACCAATATAGTTTCTACCGTCTTCGATTTTCATATAACTATACCTACCTAATAATAAAGGGTTATTGCTTCTAACGGCCCGTCATTAAGATTGCCCCCAAAGTTGTAAAATATTACCCATCAATGTCACCTATAAGTGACAAAAAAACGTTTTGCAGGGAATCCCCACCTGGCCGGCCCAAATATAGGGACCTACTATACTGTGATCAGCGCGCTGGAGAAGACATAGCCCGCCCGTTTAGGCTGGCCCATGCGGGCGCATGTTTTCATAGTTCCTTTTTTTATTTTTATTTTTCTCTTTTTTTGTATTTTCTACTCTAAATTATTCAACTTCAAAAAACTTTTGAAATTTTAAAATAAACAGAGAATTTCGAAATAAAATGTTCAAGAAAACATAAAATGTTTGTGAATTCAAAAAATGCTCAGGATTTTTCTATAAATATTCGCATATTCAAAAAAGTGTTCGCAATTCTGAAAAAAATGTTCGTGAAGTAAAAAAAGTCCATAATTTTGAAAAAAAAACGTGTATTAAAAATTATAATGAAATTGAAGAAAATGTTTGCTAATTCAAAAAATGTTCATGCATTTTAAAAATGTCCTAAAATTTTAAAAATAGTTCGTGAATTACAAAGGAGTTTATTGATTCAAAAAATGTTTGCTAATTCAGAAAATATTCATGCATTTCAAAAAATGTTCGTGAATTAAAAAATTCCACCAATTTCGAAAAGAATGTTCGTCTATTCTAGAATTGTTAGTCGATTCAAAAGAAAATGCTTAAAAATCATTTGCAATATAAAAAATGTTCACAATTTTTGAAAAAGTTTGTAAATAGTAAAAAATGTACCAAAATTTGTAAAAATATTCACGAATGATTGAAGGTATGTAGTTAAACGGTAATGCTTCTGAGTCTTTGTGACTATATACCCGCGTGAATTTTGAAGAATTAACTGCCCGGGTGGATCCGAATATTATAGAAACATTTCTTGAAATTCAGAATAATTCTTTGAATTACCATGTTTTTTGACAACCACGATATTTTTTTCGAAAATGTGAACATTGCTCAATTTGTGAATAAATTTTAAAAAGAAACATTTTCTGCATTTGTGAAACGAAATTTTAAAATCATGCGATGACATGTGAACAAAATATGGTCATCGCCATTGAAGATTATGATTCTTTTTGTTCCCGTTATAATGCACGACCCTTTTGCTATGTTTTTAAACGGTTGAACCAAATTACTTGAAACTTGGTGGCATGTAGTAAGGTGAGCCCTCACCATGTTACTATCAAAGATCTCAGATGAATCCACCAACATTTTACCCCTCTAGTCAACAATAACCCAAGATTGCACACCTATTTCCTTGCGGGAAACAAATATAAGAGCATCTATAGCCGGGACCTGCAAATCAAACATCCGCGGACGCGTCTGGGCGTGTCCGCGCGTACTGACCGAGCACTCCTCAAATCCTGTCGTCCACATCCATATATCTCACCATACTAGTATGCAACGTAGGTAAAAAGAACATATATCATCACATAACACATAGAATCGGACAAAGGAATGCACATTTCGATCACCAAAAGATCACCGACAGATGTCCAAAAGATCGCCATAATTCACATAATTCGCATAAACGACGCACAAATTTAAATTAGATTACTAAAAACTTGAAACTGAAGACGGAGACCGCAGACATTCACCATTTCCTCGCGCGGCCCTTTGCCCTTCCGGTCGCCGGCGTAGCTGTAGGCGTCGGCGGCTGGTGGCGGATCGTTCAAGTCATCCGACAAGGAGTCGTGGTCATCGGAGGTGTCGGAGAGGATGACGAGCCCTTTTAGCCGACGGACCTCCCTGTCCTGCTGCCGTTTGAGCTTCGCGAGCCGAGCCGCCTCCGCCGCTGCCTCCGCCTCACGCTCGGACTACTCAATGGCAACCCTGAGCGCCTTGGCGTTCTTCTGTCGGAGCCGCCGCGCGTCCTTCTCCACGGTCGTAAGCGACCGGCGGTAGACCCATTCGAGGAGTCGCGCTTCCTCATCGGGCTCAGCCTCCATCCTGAAGGAAATATATCCTAAAGGCAATAATAAAGTTATTATTTATTTCCTTATATCATGATAAATGTTTATTATTCATGCTAGAATTGTATTAACCGGAAACATAATACATGTGTGAATACATAGACCAACATAACGTCACTAGTATGCCTCTACTTGACTAGCTCATTAATCAAAGATGGTTATGTTTCCTAACCATAGACATGTGTTGTCATTTGATTAATGGGATCACATCATTAGGAGAATGATGTGATTGACATGACCCATTCCGTTAGCCTAGCACTTGATCGTTTAGTATATTGCTATTGCTTTCTTCATGACTTATACATGTTCCTGTAACTATGAGATTATGCAACTCCCGTTTATCGGAGGAACACTTTGGGTGCTAACAAACGTCACAACGTAACTAGGTGATCATAAAGGAGTACTACAGGTGTCTCCGAAGGTACATGTTGGGTTGGCGTATTTCGAGATTAGGTTTTGTCACTCTGATTGTCGGAGAGGTATCTCTAGGCCCTCTCGGTAATGCACATCACTATAAGCCTTGCAAGCAATGTAGCTAATGAGTTAGTTATGGAATGATGCATTATGTAACGAGTAAAGAGACTTGCCAGTAAAGAGATTGAACTAGGTATTGGATACCGACGATCAAATCTCGGGCAAGTAACATACCGATGACAAAGGGAACAACGTATGTTGTTATGCGGTTTGACCGATAAAGATCTTCGTAGAATATGTAGGAGCCAATATGAGCATCCAGGTTCCGCTATTGGTTATTGACCGAGAATAGTTCTAGGTCATGTCTACATAGTTCTCGAACCCGTAGGGTCCGCACGCTTAACGTTACGATGACAGTTTTATTATGAGTTTATAAGTTTTGATGTACCGAAGTTTGTTCGGAGTCCCGGATGTGATCACGGACATGACGAGGAGTCTTGAAATGGTCGAGACATAAAGATTGATATATTGGACGACTATATTCGGACACCGAAAGTGTTCGAGGTGTTTTCGGAGAAAACCGGAGTGCCGGAGGGTTACCGGAACCCCCCGGGAGAAGTAATGGGCCTTATGGGCTTTAGTGGAGAGAGAGAGGGGCAGCCAGCATGGGTCGTGCGCCCCCTCCCCCTCTGGTCCGAGTTGGACTAGGAGAGGGGGGCGGCGCCCCCCTCTTTCCCTCTCCCTCTCCCCCTTCCTTTCCCCCTCCTAGTAGGAGTAGGAAAGAGGGAGTCCTACTCCTACTAGGAGGAGGACTCCTCCTCCTTGGCGCGCCCACAAGGGCCAGCCGGCCTCCCCCCTTGCTCCTTTATATACGGGGGCAGGGGGGCACCCTAGGACACACAAGTTCATCTACGTGATCGTTCCTTAGCCGTGTGCGGTGCCCCCCTCCACCATATTCCACCTCGGTCATATCGTCGTGGAGTTTAGGCGAAGCCCTGCGCCGGTAGAACATCATCATCGTCACCACGCCGTCGTGCTGACGAAACTCATCCCCGACACTTTGCTGGATCGGAGTCCGGGGATCATCATCGAGCTGAACGTGTGCTGAACTCGGAGGTGTCGTACGTTCGGTACTTGGATCGGTCGGATTGTGAAGACGTACGACTACATCAACCGCGTTGTCATAACGCTTCCGCTTACGGTCTACGAGGGTACGTGGACACACTCTCCCCTCTCGTTGCTATGCATCACCATGATCTTGCGTGTGCGTAGGAATTTTTTTGAAATTACTACGTTCCCCAACAGTGGCATCCGAGCCTGGTTTTATGCGTAGATGTCATATGCACGAGTAGAACACAAGTGAGTTGTGGGCGATACAAGTCATACTGCTTACCAGCATGTCATACTTTGGTTCGGCGGTATTGTGAGATGAAGCGGCCCGGACCGACATTACGTGTACGCTTACGCGAGACTGGTTTCACCGTTACGAGCACTCATGCTTAAAGGTGGCTGGCGGGTGTCTGTCTCTCTCACTTTAGCTGAATCGAGTGTGGCTACGCCCGGTCCTTGCGAAGGTTAAAACAGCACTAACTTGACGAACTATCGTTGTGGTTTTGATGCGTAGGTAAGAACGGTTCTTGCTAAGCCCATAGCAGCCACGTAAAATTTGCAACAACAAAGTAGAGGATGTCTAACTTGTTTTTGCAGGGCATGTTGTGATGTGATATGGTCAAGACGTGATGCTATATTTTATTGTATGAGATGATCATGTTTTGTAACCGAAGTTATCGGCAACTGGCAGGAGCCATATGGTTGTTGCTTTATTGTATGAAATGCAAACGCCCTGTAATTGCTTTACTTTATCACTAAGCGGTAACGATAGTCGTAGACGCAATAGATGGCGTAACGACAACAATGCTACGATGGAGATCAAGGTGTCGTGCCGGTGATGATGGTGATCACGACGGTGCTTCGAAGATGGAGATCACAAGCACAAGATGATGATGGCCATATCATATCACTTATATTGATTGCATGTGATGTTTATCCTTTATGCATCTTATCTTGCTTTGATTGACGGTAGCATTTTAAGATGATCTCTCACTAAATTATCAAGAAGTGTTCTCCCTGAGTATGCACCGTTACGAAAGTTCTTCGTGCTGAGACACCACGTGATGATCGGGTGTGATAGGCTCTACGTTCAAATACAACGGGTGCAAAACAGTTGCACACGCGGAATACTCAGGTTAAACTTGACGAGCCTAGCATATAACAGATATGGCCTCGGAACACGGAGACCGAAAGGTCGAGCGTGAATCATATAGTAGATATGATCAACATATTGATGTTCACTATTGAAACTACTCCATCTCACGTGACGATCGGACATGGTGTAGTTGATATGGATCACGTAATCACTTAGAGGATTAGAGGGATGTCTATCTAAGTGGGAGTTCTTAAGTAATATGATTAATTGAACTTAAATTTATCATGAACTTAGTACCTGATAGTATTTTGCTTGTCTATGTTTGTTGTAGATAGATGGCTCGTGCTGTTGTTCCGTTGAATTTTAATGCGTTCCTTGAGAAAGCAAAGTTGAAAGATGATGGTAGCAATTACACGGACTGGGTCCGTAACCTGAGGATTATCCTCATTGCTGGACAGAAGAATTACATCCTGGAAGCATCGTTGGGTGCCAGGCCTGCTGCTGATGCAACTGACGACGTTAAGAACGTTTGGCAGAGCAAAGCTGATGACTACTCAATAGTTCAGTGTGCCATGCTTTACGGCTTAGAACCGGGTCTTCAACGACGTTTTGAACATCATGGAGCATATGAGATGTTCCAGGAGTTGAAGTTAATATTTCAAGCAAATGCCCGGATTGAGAGATATGAAGTCTCCAATAAGCTCTATAGCTGCAAGATGGAGGAGAATAGTTCTGTTAGTGAACACATACTCAAAATGTCTGGGTATAATAATCACTTGATTCAACTGGGAGTTAATCTTCCTGATGATAGTGTCATTGACAGAATTCTTCAATCACTGCCACCAAGCTACAAGAGCTTCGTGATGAACTATAATATGCAAGGATGGACAAGACTATTCCTGGGCTCTTAACAATGCTAAAAGCCGCGGAGGTAGAAATCAAGAAGGAGCATCAAGTGTTGATGGTTAACAAGACCACCAGTTTCAAAAAGGACAAAGGGAAGAAGAAGGGGAACTTCAAGAAGAACAACAAACAAGTTGCTGCTCAAGAGAAGAAACCCAAGTCTGGACCTAAGCCTGAGACTGAGTGCTTCTACTGCAAGCAGACTGGACACTAGAAGCAGAACTGCCCCAAGTATTTGGCGGATAAGAAGGATGGCAGAGTGAACAAAGGTATATGTGATATACATGTTATTGATGTGTACCTTACTAATGCTCGCAGTAGTACTTGGGTATTTGATACTAGTTCTGTTGCTAATATTTGCAACTCGAAACAGGGACTACGGATTAAGCGAAGATTGGCTAAGGACGAGGTGACGATGCGCGTGGGAAATGGTTCCAAAGTCAATGTGATCGCGGTCGGCATGCTACCTATACATCTACCATCGGGATTAGTTTTAGACCTAAATAATTGTTATTTGGTGCCAGCGTTGAGCATGAACATTATATCTGGATCTTGTTTGATGCGAGACGGTTATTCATTTAAGTCAGAGAATAATGGTTGTTCTATTTATATGAGTAATATCTTTTATGGTCATGCACCCTTGAAGAGTGGTCTATTTTTATTGAATCTTGATAGTAGTGATACACATATTCATAGTGTTGAAACCAAAAGATGCAGAGTTGATAATGATAGTGCAACTTATTTGTGGCACTGCCATTTGGGTCATATCGGTGTAAAGCGCATGAAGAAACTCCATACCGATGGGCTTTTGGAATCACTTGATTATGAATCACTTGGTACTTGCGAACCGTGCCTCATGGGCAAGATGACTAAAACGTCGTTCTCCGGAACTATGGAGCGAGCAACTGATTTGTTGGAAATCATACATACTGATGTTTGTGGTCCAATGAATGTTGAGGCTCGCGGCGGATATCGTTATTTTCTCACCTTCACAGATGATTTGAGCAGATATGGGTATATCTACTTAATGAAACACAAGTCTGAAACTTTTGAAAAGTTCAAAGAATTTTAGAGTGAAGTGGAAAATCGTCGTAACAAGAAAATTAAATTTCTACGATCTGATCGTGGAGGAGAATATTTGAGTTACGAGTTTGGTTTACATTTGAAACAATGCAGAATAGTTTCGCAACTCACGCCACCTGGAACACCACAACGAAATGGTGTGTCCGAACGTCGTAATCGTACTTTACTAGATATGGTGCGATCTATAATGTCTCTTACTGATTTACCGCTATCGTTTTGGGGTTATGCTTTAGAGACGGCCGCATTCACGTTAAATAGGGCACCATCAAAATCCGTTGAGACGACGCCTCATGAACTGTGGTTTGGCAAGAAACCAAAGTTGTCATTTCTTAAAGTTTGGGGCTGTGATGCTTATGTGAAGAAACTTCAACCAGATAAGCTCGAACCCAAATCGGAGAAATGTGTCTTCATAGGATACCCAAAAGAAACTGTTGGGTACACCTTCTATCACAGATCTGAGGGCAAGATTTTTGTTGCTAAATTCGGATCCTTTCTAGAGAAGGAGTTTCTCTCAAAAGAAGTGAGTGGGAGGAAAGTAGAACTTGATGAGGTAATTGTACCTGCTCCCTTATTGGAAAGTAGTTCATCACAAGAACTGGTTCCTGTGACAACTACACCAACTAGTGAGGAAGCTAATGATATTGATCATGAAACTTCAGATCAAGTTTCTACTGAACCTCGTAGGTCTACCAGAGTAAGATCCGCACCAGAGTGGTACGGTAATCCTATTCTGGAAGTCATGTTACTTGACTATGATGAACCTACGAACTATGAGGAAGTGATGATGAGCCCAGATTCCGCAAAATGGCTAGAGGCCATGAAATCTGAGATGGGATCCATGTATGAGAACAAAGTATGGACTTTGGTTGACTTGCCCGATGATCGGCAAGCCATTGAGAATAAACGGATCTTTAAGAAGAAGACTGACGCTGATGGTAATGTAACTGTCTATAAAGCTCGACTTGTTGAGAAAGGTTTTCGACAAGTTCAAGGGATTGACTACGATGAGACTTTCTCACTCATAGCAATGCTTAAGTCTGTCCGAATCATGTTAGCAATTGCTGCATTTTATGATTATGAAATTTGGCAAATGGATGTCAAAACTGCATTCTTGAATGGATTTCTAGAAGAAGAGTTGTATATGATGCAGCCAGAAGGTTTTGTTGATCCAAAAAGTGCTAACAAAGTGTGCAAGCTCCAGCGATCCATTTATCGACTGGTGCAAGCATCTCGGAGTTGTAATAAACGCTTTGATAGTGTGATCAAAGCATATGGTTTTATACAGACTTTTGGAGAAGCCTGTATTTACAAGAAAGTGAGTGGGAGCTTTGTAGCATTTCTGATATTATATGTAGATGACATATTATTAATTGAAAATGATATAGAATTTCTGGATAGCATAAAGGGATATTTGAATAAAAGTTTTTCGATGAAAGACCTCGGTGAAGCTGCTTACATATTGGGCATCAAGATTTATAGAGATAGATCAAGACGCTTAATAGGACTTTCACAAAGCACATACCTTGATAAAATTTTGAAAAAGTTCAAAATGGATCAGGCAAAGAAAGGGTTCTTGCCCGTGCTACAAGGTGTGAAGTTGAGCCAGACTCAATGCCCAACCATAGCAGAAGATAGAGAGAAAATGAAAGATGTTCCCTATGCTTCAGCCATAGGCTCTATCATGTATGCAATGCTGTGTACCAGACCTGACGTATGCTTAGCAATAAGCTTGGCAGGAAGGTACCAAAGTAATCCAGGAGTGGATCACTGGACAGCGGTCAAGAACATCCTGAAATACCTGAAAAGGACTAAGGATATGTTTCTCGTATATGGAGGTGACAAAGAGCTAGTCGTAAATGGTTACGTCGATGCAAGCTTTGACACTGATCCGGACAATTCTAAATCGCAAACCGGATACGTGTTTTTATTAAACGGTGGAGCTGTAAGTTGGTGCAGTTCTAAACAAAGCGTCGTGGCGGGATCTACATGTGAAGCGGAGTACCTAGCTGCTTCAGAAGCAGCAAATGAAGGAATCTGGATGAAGGAGTTCATTTCCGATCTAGGTGTCATACCTAGTGCATCGGGACCAATGAAGATCTTCTGTGACAATGCTGGTGCAATTGCCTTGGCAAAGGAATCCAGATTTCACAAGAGGACCAAGCACATCAAGAGACGCTTCAATTCCATCCGGGACCAAGTCCAGGTGGGAGACATAGAGATTTGCAAGATACATACGGATCTGAATGTTGCAGACCCATTGACTAAGCCTCTCTCACGAGCAAAACATGATCAGCACCAAGACTCCATGGGTGTTAGAATCATTACTGTGTAATCTAGATTATTGACTCTAGTGCAAGTGGGAGACTGAAGGAAATATGCCCTAGAGGCAATAATAAAGTTATTATTTATTTCCTTATATCATGATAAATGTTTATTATTCATGCTAGAATTGTATTAACCGGAAACATAATACATGTGTGAATACATAGACCAACATAACGTCACTAGTATGCCTCTACTTGACTAGCTCATTAATCAAAGATGGTTATGTTTCCTAACCATAGACATGTGTTGTCATTTGATTAATGGGATCACATCATTGGGAGAATGATGTGATTGACATGACCCATTCCGTTAGCCTATCACTTGATCGTTTAGTATATTGCTATTGCTTTCTTCATGACTTATACATGTTCCTGTAACTATGAGATTATGCAACTCCTGTTTACCGGAGGAACACTTTGGGTGCTACCAAACGTCACAACGTAACTGGGTGATTATAAAGGAGTACTACAGGTGTCTCCGAAGGTACATGTTGGGTTGGCGTATTTTGAGATTAGGTTTTGTCACTCCGATTGTCGGAGAGGTATCTCTAGGCCCTCTCGGTAATGCACATCACTATAGCCTTGCAAGCAATGTAGCTAATGAGTTAGTTACGGAATGATGCATTACGTAACGAGTAAAGAGACTTGCCGGTAATGAGATTGAACTAGGTATTGGATACCGACGATCAAATCTCGGGCAAGTAACATACCGATGACAAAGGGAACAACGTATGTTGTTATGTGGTTTGACCGATAAAGATCTTCGTAGAATATGTAGGAGCCAATATGAGCATCTAGGTTCCGCTATTGGTTATTGACCGAGAATAGTTCTAGGTCATGTCTACATAGTTCTCGAACCCGTAGGGTCCGCACGCTTAACATTACGATGACAGTTTTATTATGAGTTTATAAGTTTTGATGTACCGAAGTTTGTTCGGAGTCCCGGATGTGATCACGGACATGACGAGGAGTCTCGAAATGGTCGAGACATAAAGATTGATATATTGGACGACTATATTCGGACACCGGAAGTGTTCCGGGTGTTTTCGGAGAAAACCGGAGTGCCGGAGGGTTACCGGAACCCCCCCCCCCCCCCGGGAGAAGTAATGGGCCTTATGGGCTTTAGTGGAGAGCGAGAGAGGGGCAGCCAGCATGGCCGCACGCCCCCTCCCCCTCTGGTCCTAATTGGACTAGGAGAGGGGGGCGGCGCCCCCCTCTTTCCCTCTCCCTCTCCCCCTTCCTTTCCCCCTCCTAGTAGGAGTAGGAAAGAGGGAGTCCTACTCCTACTAGGAGGAGGACTCCTCCTCCTTGGCGCGCCCACAAGGGCCGCCCGGCCTCCCCCCTTGCTCCTTTATATACGGGGGCAGGGGGGCACCCTAGAACACACAAGTTGATCTACGTGATCGTTCCTTAGCCGTGTGCGGTGCCCCCCTCCACCATATTCCACCTCGGTCATATCGTC
The DNA here is from genome assembly GCA_963921465.1 of Triticum timopheevii. Lineage (NCBI taxonomy): Eukaryota > Viridiplantae > Streptophyta > Magnoliopsida > Poales > Poaceae > Triticum > Triticum timopheevii. The sequence continues at coordinate 381,117,600 of OY997262.1, read as the reverse complement.
GCGGAGTTTAGGCAAAGCCCTGCGCCGGTAGAACATCATCATCATCACCACGCCGTCGTGCTGACGGAACTCGTCCCCGACACTTTGCTGGATCGGAGTCCGGGGATCGTCATCGAGCTGAACGTGTGCTGAACTCGGAGGTGTCATACGTTCGGTACTTGGATCGGTTGGATCGTTAAGACGTACGACTACATCAACTGCGTTGTCATAACGCTTCCGCTTACGGTCTACGAGGGTACGTGGACACACTCTCCCCTCTCGTTGCTATGCATCACCATGATCTTGCGTGTGTGTAGGAATTTTTTTGAAATTACTACGTTCCCCAACACATCCCTCCTCCTCTCCCTTTGTTGTGCCGCTCACGGCGGGAGGCGCGCCTCTGTTTTTGGCGTGCGCGTCCTGGCCGGCGGGGCAGGCACAAGCACCCACCACTGTCCCGTGGGGAGCAGCAGCCGGCGGGGGCAGGGGACAACGTAGGGGAGGAGTGGATTGCGTTGGCTGCTTGTTGGGGCTGCGCACGGGCCGGGAGGGGCCAGCATCGGTGGGGAAGCTGCGTCTGCGATGAGGCTGCAGATCCGGAGCTGCCCCGGTCTCCACCTTGGACCGCTCCAAGGCGATGCGGAGGGCAAGCTCATAGTCCGGATTCAGGTCGGAGTCGGAGCGGTTCTTGGAGCTCGACATTGCGCTAGATTCGATCAAAAATGGTGCAGGGAGAGGAGAGGACAGAGCGAGAGAGGAGAGTGAGTGAGCTAGGGTTTCAGAGCAATGAGCCGGATGGGTTTTTTGTGGGACAACTGTGGGGTTGGTGATGGGCCGAGCTTGTGAGGCAGACGCGCCCGGACGTACCTCGGCCACCCCATATCCGCCTCATATTTGGGCTCGATACGAGGGATACCGATCAGTCCGGGCGTTTGAGACCCGTTTGAGGCGTCCGTCTGGATCAAAAAATCATGACCAGTTAGTGACAGGGCGGGCAACCCGGGCGTTTGAGAGGTGTCCCGCCGTAGATGCTCTAACGACATCACTCTCATATCGAGTGCCCCATCTAATTGACCAAACCAACCAAATCGAAGCACTCCAAGTGTGGAAGGAGTCCACCAAGACTGGAGTCAATCCAACTACGTTCGAGCCTTCAATGAACAAGTTTGGTGAAAATCAACAATCAACCACTAATCTAGACAAAGCTTCTCACACAACAAGCCATCTCTCCCATTGAGTGAACTGAGATCAACAGTCCACAAGTGCTGCACCTGTGGCCCGGGTTAAACTGCCATCTCACCCCGACGTGGAGAGATCAGCCCAACATATCCCGAGCTACGTGCCGCCACTAACTCTGAAGACGCAAGGTTTGACAAACAAGGACCACTGACCACGTGACCGCTCCGTGTCACTGTACACGCCACGGCAACCTCACGCCTCATGCTTCTTTGGTTGGCCCATTCATCAAGCAGCGCCAACCACCATTGGAAATCTCCGGACAAAATATCAAAAACAAAAACAAAACTTGCACGAATCCTTCATAATTCACACTCAGTCCAGTAGTACAAGCCATCAGAAGTTAGCTAGCACACCGACAAAATAAGGCAGAGAACCCATCAGGCACCTAGAGTAGTTACAGGTTGTCCGCTCCTCTCCGGATGATGAAAAGGATGGCCTATCCATCGGCCAAACCCTCGATCCCCATCACCTAAATAAAAAGATCCCCTAAAAAGATCAGAAGCTTTGCATGCTTCCAACCCATAACAAACTTTGCTTTGCTGGTGTGGTGGGATCCAAAAGTAAACTATTTCCTCTTGGAGATTTGCGGCCTGGAGGATATAAAAAAAATCCTCCCTGGTATTTTTCTTGACGATGAAGGAAAAGGAAAGGGACGATAACCTCTAGGGGCCGGGGAGTAAAGTATCCACCAGTCAAGCTAACCTGCCCTGCCTGTTCGTCTTTGGCCTACCTCCAGCAAGGGAGGACTAGGAGCAGGAGCAGGAGCAGGGGGGCCGCCTCCACTCCATCCAGTCCGATCCAATCCGCTCCACGGGAGAAAAGCCAAAGGTCAGCGACTTCTTTCTTCTCTCGATGCTTAGTTTCGAGCAAAAGATGGTTTTTTGGGGGGTTGCTAATCCGTCCCTGTGTGCTCCAAATCAAGAACACGGTGGAGCCTGTTCCGTCCCCACCTCCCGTCGAATCGAATAATATAATATCTTGTTCTGTTGCGAAGGATCGATTAGGGTGCCTGTTCGTCCGGAGATTTATGCGCGGATTTGTTTAGGTTGGGATCGACGACGGGTCTCGCCGCTGAATTTGTTTCCGGCGCAGCCCGATGTTGTGTGAATCTTGAGAAGTGTCCCAATTGGTCCCTTGTTTTCGCTCTTCTTTCAGGGGGGAATCGTATCCTGTTCCCCGTGGAATGGAATCGGCACCTCATTCTTGGGCTGGGAATCCAGGCTCTTGATCTCCGCCTCCCCTTCTCGGAGATCTCGGTGTCGCCGCGGCTTCAGTTGGGTATTCTCTTTAGGAATTATTAGGGCTGTCTGCCACTCCTGTTCCTAAAGAATCAGAAATATTAGAGCTAACTTTGTGTTAGATGCAAGACCTAGCTTTGTTCTTCTCCTTGTTCTTGTCCGCCATGTTGATCTCCTGAGATATGCCTGATTGCCATGTGGAATTTAGTCACACATGGACACCATGCTTCTCATGCTGTTCCACTTGTTCTTGATAAAATTGTTCCTGATATGCTGCACTTATTCTCATAGATTACGAATTATATCATGTTTGGTTGTTTTCTTGGGGATTTATGCAGATTACCCTTCAACTAACTCATTGTGCACGGTTCACAGATTTGACCTTTGCTTGTGTGCTACGCTTGATCGACCGAAGGATTGGCGTCATGGCAGAAGCTGACATCACGCGCTACTGGTGCCATGAATGTCAGCAGGCCGTCGAGGAGGCCATGGTGGAGGAGCTCAAGTGTCCATTGTGTGATGGTGGGTTCGTCGAAGAGATGACCGTTGAGCAGGTTGAGGCATTGACAGAGCAAGGGGCAACTCAGTGGGACCCTCTGGACAACCCTTTTGAGCAGGCAGGATCGCCGGGGGACAGCGATGATGAAGAGAATAGTGATATAGGCCGTGAGTTTGAGGGTTTCATCAGAAGGCATCGACGGGCATCGGCACTGCGCCGTGTGCTTGACAGCATCCATGATGACCTTAGAGATGACAGGGAAAGGGACAACTCCGTTCTGATCAGCGCTTTCAACCAGGCCCTCGCTCTACAAGGTGCAGCGCTTGACCCTGACGAGGACCGAGGTGACCATGGTAACGCAAATAATGATGATGGTTTGCTAGACGAGTATGTCCTTGGGGCAGGGCTTAGTCTGCTTCTTCAACATTTGGCTGAGAATGACCCAAGCCGGTATGGTACTCCTCCAACGAAGAAAGAAGCAGTCGAAGCCCTGCCCACGGTCAAAATCGAAGAGGTCGTCAGCTGTTCAGTCTGTCTTGATGATCTTGATATAGGGTCCCAGGCTAAGCAGCTGCCTTGTGAACATAAGTTCCACTCACCATGTATCCTGCCATGGCTTGAACTCCATAGTTCCTGCCCAGTTTGCCGGTTCGAGCTGCCATCTGATGAGACAAAAGACTTGAGCGAGCCTAGCAACGTTGATCGGATAGAGAGCAGCCATGAGGAGGCAAGAGCTGATGGCCCTGGAAACAATGATGAGGACAGTAACGCAAACGACAGGGAGGACAGTAACAGACCTTGGGCCCTTGTTCCTTGGTTTAATGGCCTATTCTCAACACCTGAGCCACAAACTGTCAGAGCTACTTTGACTGATCAGCAGCTGCCTCCTGCTTCTGGAACCAACCCAAATGCAGGGCATAGTTGATCTTCTCCACTGTTGTGAATAATGGTCATACATCTGAGGATAGTGATGCAACTTTGTCAGTAGAACTCTTCTTTCCATCTTATCGATCATCTATCTGGATGAACAACAGGGTACAAAGTTTGTGGCTACTTTGACATATGATTTGCGCTCATTTCACTTTGCTTCAGTGTTATGGCTAAGTCAACCCCATGTCTTACTACACTAATTTCTTTCTTTCCTCTTTGGCGCTGCGAATGATGCATTCATAATCCTTGATATATTGAGCTACTACCAGTCTTATTTCACTTGTAAACATCGACCAGAAAGAAACCTTGTTAAAATGCCCCCTTACGCTTTATGTAGTGGTCTTCTTACCTTCCATGCCTCTAGAAGCTTCTGTGAAGCTTTGCTTCCGGTAGCTTGCCTGCCAAGCCGCCTATAGGCGAACGGCCGAAGGATGGTCGAAAAGATTATGAGTAGAGTCTGTAGGGAAGTCAAGCTAATGCTTGTGCATAAAGTTGGTGGAGGTATTGTTGCCCAAAAGTATACATCTGTTTGAAGACAACTCAAGCTAATGTTCTGCATAAAGTTAGGTATTGTTGCCCAAAATTATACATCTGGTTGGGAAAAAAACAACTTTTAACAGTGTTGTCGCTTTGATGGAATTCCTCTTGACAGGTAGCTACGTCCTATCATGCCTAAATACCCCCCTCCTGCTGTTACCAAAATGTTTTGCTATGTATATGATATCCCCTTCGGTATAATCCTTTGAACAGTTCATGTTTCATTTGTTTTCGGTTTAACTAAATGGTCCTATCAACCTTGTGGTGTTAATTTGATTAAACCTTTGAATGATTCAGGTTTCATTTGTTTTTGGTTTAAAGAAATGTCCTATTCCTCTGCTTACCTGTGACAGTTGTTTGCTCCAAGTTGATCGCTGCCCCTTGTCTTAAGCCCACATTATTGCCCATTTGTTTAGTGGATGCCATGGGATTGAAATGATGCGATATCTATGATAATGGCATCTAAATCTAAACCAGTCTGTTCATCTTTTGTCAAGCAGCAAATGCTCGGTTCCTTGGGACCGTGGCGGCATCGGAGAAAATTAATGGCGAGCTTAGTGGCCGGGGGATTTATGCTATACTTGCCTTTGCATTATGCATCCGATTATTATTCCTGAAATTTTAAGAGGTGCTTACAAGCATAAGGTCTGATATGAATTCCTTGGTGTGATACTAATCAATGGTTGTCTGGTGGCATTCGATTCTTGAGTGCCAGGTGCCAAAAAAACTGCTGCCAGGTTTACAGAAATCAGCCAAATTACTCCACTAGTGAATGTTTGTTAATAATTGATTGTGTTACTGCTGATCATATTCTCTTTGTTCAACAAAATGGTTGATGTTCAATATTTGTTTTTTCTTCCTTAGGATCAAGGAGATTACGGCTCCCGTTTTCATTCACATGAACCCGCACAAACCGGCCGCACATTGAGCAACACCCCAAATATATCTAGCTAGAGCACATTCGAAAAACAAATGACCAATACTTTCTTCCCTGTCACAAGATCTACACTCAAATACTACTCCCTCCGTTTACAAATACTCTATAAGAGATGTTCTAAGTCTCTGTTTTTCTGAATCGAATATATATCGACATGTTTTAGTGTGTTTGTTCGCTCATTTCAGTCCATATGTAATCCCTATTGAAATATCATAATCATCTAATCATCTTATATACTCGTGTGAACGGACGGAGTACTATTACTCTGAGAGGAGCTCTAACTAGCCACATCTTCCTGCTTGGCCATTTAGCTTGGCTAGGGATTACAATGAAGAAGCACCAAACTTGCTACCTACCCATTTACTCCATTCGTACCAAAATATAAGACGTTTTTGCAGTTCAAAATCAACTGCAAAAACGTCTTATATTTTCGTAGAGGTAGTGCAACTTCTACTATTAGACAGGATCACACCGTCACACATCTGCTTTAACCATTGCCATAATAAACAGCAGTCCGCGCCCCAACCTTTTGAACCACACCCAACCTTCAGCAAACACAACGCCAACTGTGATATTCATATTGCCAGTTTAATTATAATTATAGTCTACTAAACCGACACAAAGACCAAAATCATGTCCTCTTCCCATTGCCAACTTTATTTCCTACAAAAACTCGTAAAAATATTTTCTACTTTCATCACCCCTCGCGAATATCGCATGACTTCGCGAACAAGAATATCAAAGCAGAAAATGGCACAATTTCTCTACTAAAAAGCAGAGCATTTGCTCCGGCGAACAAAGAACAGCTTCTTTACTGCCGGTCAAGTGCATGTATGTAAATAGAATGGTGATCGTGCGGAGAGATGTTAACGCCTCCATCCGCATCCACTTATCGCTATCCCAAATTCCTCATCTCCAGAGTGCGGAGTTGGGTTGCGATGCCATTGCACCCCCCAACTTTCGGTAGCCAGCTTTAGACACGACCTGTGGAGCAGCTTGCATATCACCATCCTTCTTGTTTTCTCCCCTATCAGATATCAGGTGGAAGAAGATTTACGACTGCGTCGATGTCAAACCTGTTAAGCAAGAATTTCACGAGGTCAAATTGCTTAGATAGGGAAACAACAATATTTTACAAGAATTTTCCAGTTCTTTGTTGTGCCAAATCATGGTAAAATAGTATGTTATGAGGAAGACCCACCTCAGCAATCATCGCCAACTCAGGCCCTAGGCTAAATCTTGGCTTTCAGGTGGAGCTCGTAGCAGACAGTCTAGTGCCAGTCCTAGCTCATCTAGCATGTATCCCATGTAGGGAACCACAGGATCCATTTTTTTCAGATCTAGTGGAACTAGAGTCAAGAATCAAGAGCACCCACTGATGAAGAAAGGTTATACAACAATTACTCATACAGCACCTATGTGATGAATAGAAGTCAGACTCAAAACAAGTGAGGAAGAATGACAATATCCAGCATAAGTTGGTGCATGTTTTGGTATATGTTGTCAAGAGAGCATCATCAACTTTTTCCAGAAGAAATAGGTGAACACCAGCAAGTTTGGTGTGATGCTGTTGATCAGTACCATCTCTACCAGGCAGACAAATCCTGATGCACCTAACACCCGAGAAAGTGATAATACATCTGCATTTAACCAGGAGGCGAAATGTGGCACCACTATGTACAATCTAAAGGGGAATATTGCGAACGAAAGTGACTAATGTTAATCTGATCACTGGAATATGAAAAAGAGAGCAAAATGAAAAGCACTGACCAGGAATTGAAATGCCATATGCTCCAAAGATGCTCCCAACAAAGAATATGGAAGATGTCCCTCTCGACCACCTCAACATAATCTAATTTTAATCACAGATTTCTTTGAAACAAATCTAACCACGTGTCATAAGAGCACATATACACAGATATAAACGAGGTAAAAAATCTCAAGTGCAAATTTGGCATTAGATACCATATAGGAACGAACCCTTTCAGGTGCTTCCCCGGTGCCTGTGAACTGCAAGAGCATCACATAACCACTAGACTAGACTAGTTGCTCAACGAGCGCTGAACAGTAACTATCAATAAGTGTAAGATAGTCGCCGCCGTGATAGTTTATTTGCAGGCTCAGGCAGCATATATTCTGTGAAAACCACAGAAAGCTGGAGTGCTGTGGGAGGAATATTGAGATTAGGATGTGGGCAAGGAGCATCAGCAAAAAGAAATAAAACTGTGTATCTAGGAGCATTGATGAGAAAGAAAATGCATATGAAAAGCATAGCTCACCGAATTGTGCGTGCAACTTGAGGTTGAACACAGATGCCAAGGACACTGAGAAAAGAATTGATGCCATGGCGCTTGGACGAAGAACCTCCATTCATGAGATAAGTAGCTCATGCAATTGGGATGCGTTATTCACAATTGATTCCAATTGGATTTGTACTTTACTTTATATATGCCTCCAACGACCAATTTACAAAGGATGATTGGAAAAGGAACAAATCGTGTACTAGTGTACACTTATGGGAAAAAGGATAAGAGACTAAGGAACTTCAGTTTTATTGACAATGGAAAGATTCTTAGACCAAAGCAGTTTTTCTTGTTTACCATAAAAACACATAAAACCCTTAACTTCCAGTGAAGACCAATTTTTTTGATGCCTTCCATTCCCTCTGAAAGATGCAGAGGCAACTAAGCGTCAAAGAGGTTCACAGACGCTAGAGCAGAAAGCTTCAGGTCATATATAACCTACAGTTCTAAATAGCTGCCAGGACCAGTCTCTTACAACTGAATATGCTCCCACGAGCTGATGCTGCTTTGCAAAAGATGGAAGAGCAAAGGATGATGCTTTGGATTCTTCTTTTGATAACCTCTTTACATGTTGATAGCAAGACTGCCCACCCTCCAGTTCAAACAGTATGCAAAACCTGACAGGTTACCTAAGGAAAATAAACTGAAGCAAGTAGAAAACAACAACAACAACAACAACAAAGCCTTTAGTCCCAAACAAGTTGGGGTAGGCTAGAGGTGAAACCCATAGATCTCGCAACCAACTCATGGTTCTGGCACATGGATAGCAAGCTTCCACGCACCCCTGTCCATGAAGCAAGTAGATACAGATAAATAAATTGACATACCAGGCTACACAGACGTGCACAGTCATCAGCACATAGGAGTAAACACAGTAAATTTATGAATGGGGAAATAAATCTGTGGTAGTGTCATAAACATCATAATACATAAAGCAAACGTTCTCCACTAAAACCTCTGAGAGCCTTACTGTTTCGAAGGGAGAAGAAAGATGAAGCATAAAAAGGAAGTTATGTTACAAACTCACCATTCCCAATGAGTAGCTAAAGGAAGACCTTACTGGAAGGGTTGGTGGAATCAGTGATAGTAAAGCATAAAGAGGGATATTCCTGATGGTTCATTCCTTTAAGTGCAGAAGACCATTAAACCGTTGCAGCTAAAAATGTCTCACTGGTGGTCCCACAAAAGCTAAAGGGCAAGTTCTACAGGACGGCGGTTCGACCCGCAATGTTGTATGGCGCCGAGTGTTGGCCGACTAAAAGGCGACATGTTCAACAGTTAGGTGTGGCGGGGACGCGTATGTTGAGACGGATGTGTGGCCACACGAGAAAGTATCGAGTCCGAAATGATGATATACGAGATAGAGTTGGGGTAGCACCAATTGAAGAGAAGCTTGTCCAACATCGTCTGAGATGGTTTGGGCATATTCAGCTCAGGCCTCCAAAAGCTCCAGTGCATAGTGGACGGCTAAAGCGTGCGGAGAATGTCAAGAGAGGTCGGGGTAGACCGAATTTGACATGGGAGGAGTCCGTTAAGAGAGACCTGAAGGATTGGAGTATCACCAAAGAACTAGCTATGGACAGGGGTGCGTGGAAGCTTGCTATCCATGTGCCAGAGCCATGAGTTGGTTGCGAGATCTTATGGGTTTCACCTCTAGCCTACCCCAATTTGTTTGGGACTAAAGGCTTTGTTGTTGTTGTTGTGGTCCCAAGTGTCGACATATACCACTGGCACAGTTCTAATGAGGTGCCAGTTCAATCAATTGAATCACACATAGAGAACTGGTGCATAAGTACAGAAGGCACAAAGGGAGGGACCAGGGAGGTATTTCGAACTCTATAACTTGTGTTCTTTTTTATCCTTACCCTCTATTACTCATGGCATGATACATGAGGATAACTCATGCATTTTCTATCAGCGTCCCAAAGAAAAAAAAATGGAGTGAAGGCAAATTGATGAAATGCGGATAAATTTGACAAACTTGACTGCAGGAAGAGAACAAAACCAGATCGTTAGAGCTGCAGAACACATCTCCCGATGAACCAGACATGAATTTATTGTATTGTACCCATATTATATTTGATAAGTAAGCGGGAGGGAGGGAGGAAACATAGCGCCTACTTGTGCTTAGAAGTTATAACTCAGATCTAACTTTTCCTTGTCTTGGTTAGAAGAATGATTGCAATAAGGCAGTTGCCTATATTAGCAAAAAGTACTGAAATGATGAAGGTTGTGTAGCACATACAGGATCATAGCACAAAAGTGCTGTTGTTTGACTAGTGATGATTAAAAGCAAAGTGGTCTGGTTCAAATGGAGCTTATCCCATGTAAAGAGCATAAGCCAGTAGGTCCATACTTTTCTGGACTACAATGAGAATATGTACCAATCTCAGGAAAGGACACTGATGGAACTTGTGCTTGTTCATATTCTATCCACTTTACAGTAGTACAAAGGACAGAATAAATTGACAGAAAAATTGTGTTTCTGTGTGAGATGTCACTCTCCAAGAAGGCAACAAGTATCAGCAATGAAAAAAATTACTTAATTGATTCATTTAAACAAAGATACACATACTGCATTCCTCTAAGGACATTAAAATCATTAATCACGTAACATGAACCAGCAACACTAAACTAAATAGTAACTAAGGTAACAGAGAAGTTGCGCAAATATTCCCATCTCGGCAAAATGAGTGATTCGGAAAGGTTTCTTTCACGCTCCAAGCAGATAACAGATAATATGCCAAAAAATAACATTTCAGAAAGATAAATTGCTCCAGTTGTAGGTATTTATTCTGTAAGATAAATTGCTCCAGTTGTAGATATTTATTCTGTACATATACCTTCTACTGATCTAATGAGTAAAATATGCAGCTGAAGTTTCCATACAGAAATGCAGAGAAAGCTAAAGGACAAGTTTCATTACTGAGGGGTACAAGGTTGATGTTACTCAGCTGTCACAGGTTGCTATTAGTACTGATATTTTGATTTTGGTTATTATTTCCAAGAATAACCAAGGACGGCATCCTCTGTCAGTTGGGTTAAAGATTGTTCTTCTGCTGTTTGTTCTAAGATGCTAGATTCTATGTTTCCCCATATAAGGAGCCCCTCACAGGGCATTCCTTATCAACCTGAGAAGACCAAAAGGATATCAACAGGCTTAAGCTCACACGGAGAACAAGACTGGTATTCGTCTTGTCAGTAGGGAAATACTCAATACACAGTTTCAACGTGCAACAGCAAAGAGGAAGGAAGCGACTGCAGAACAAGTAAGAAGTTGGTTAGATCTTTCAGCCCTCCACATTTCTGTTGTTCTAAAAATTTCTGTCCATTCTACAGCAGAAGATGTATCACCAACATCAGGGCCCTAGTGAGCTCTTCACTACTAGGACGACCTTTCCCATGGAGAGGCATCTGTTTCTGCACGGAGGAAGTACGCAAGGAGATTCCGGGCTAGTTCTCTCAACCGATGCAAAACCAAGGCTCAAATGGACACCTGAGTTACATCAGAGATTTGTAGATGCGGTCAATCAATTGGGTGGAGCAGAGAGTTAGTATACATCTATATGATTCTTATCTACTCATTGTACAGAAGTCCGCTGAATTCTTACACTCATGTTTATCATGCAGAAGCTACTCCAAAAACAGTCATGAGGCTTATGGGCATTCCAGGACTCACCTTGTATCATCTGAAAAGCCACCTCCAGGTACATGATAATCATAAATTCTCATGTTAAAAATGGCGCCCATAACTGCAGTCGAGTCAGAATTTCTTTGATGTTTCAGAAATACAGGCTCAGTAAGAACCTCCAAGCTCAAGTTAACGTCGGGACAAACAAGAACAGTAAGCCCAAGTTTAACTTCTATAGCTCTATCTTTACCATTATAATAAAACTGTATAATAACACACAGGCCATGAAATTTTGCAGCCATAGGATGTGCAATTGCAGCTGATGGCATGCCCGGAACAAGTGTGCCAGCGATGATCAATACAAATGTCATTCCACAGCCAGAGAAGTAAGGAAACTGGCCATGTAATTCAGAATTGTATTTCATGTGAATATTGAAGTACTAATCTCTCTTACTGGGTGACAGAACTATGCAAATTGGTGAAGCTCTACAGATGCAAATCGAGGTGCAGAGACAATTAAACGAACAACTCGAGGTGAGGTACTGAAACTAGTTGTGTAATAAGCTCTTAACCGAGACAATTCATTAGATGCACACAGTAGATGGAAATCAAGATAACCTGAATCGAGCATCCAGCTACCACCCTCGTGCCAACCAAATGAAAAACTGATAATGTACTCTACATCCTTATTTGACACCTTTGAACGCTGCGCTTCCTCCAGGGATGGCCCCATAAAACGAATACAGTCTAGCAATTAAAGAACCAAAAGAGCGAAAAAGCAATTTGGCACCACTCATTAAATTCAGATGCTTAATACCTTCTTCTAATGTAGCAATGAACTTTTGTCAAATTCCAGCTAAGTAACACACCATGCATGCAGTGACTAAAACATATCCATCAGTGCAGTGGTTCTAACCTGAAATTAAATTGGCAACAGGTACAACGGCATCTGCAACTACGGATAGAGGCCCAAGGGAAGTATCTGCAGGCAGTTCTAGAGCAGGCACAAGAGAGCCTTGGAAAACAGAATTCGGGTCCTGCAAACCTGGAAGATGCAAAGATGAAAATATCAGAACTAGTCTCACAAGTATCAAATGAATGTTTCGGCAGTGCAGTTACAGAGATAAAAGAAAGTTCAAGTATGCACAGACTAGAGCCGAGGCAAATCCAGTTCATGGAAAGTTTAACCAATAACTGTCTGACTGCAGCCGGAGGATTCATCAATGAGCATAGACTACACAGCCATGGAATGCTCAAAGCATATGATGATAGTTCAATATTTCACAAAAAGCACTCTCCAGACCATGAGTATCAGTTTTCCCTTAATAGAAGCCTAAGCGAGCGCAAGATGGGTCATTTGCACAATGTGAATGAGTACCACAAAGCAGAGTTTGAAAGTGAAAGTGACATGGAGATTCAACAGGAATATAATACACCTCAAAAGAATGGCAGAGGCAGCACCGCCAGTTCGGCCTCAGGAAGCAAAGAAAGAGATGCAGACAGACTATATCTTGAAGAACCAAACTGCAAGACCCAAGCGGTTGAACATTCAGGTTTTGAGCATCCAAGTTCTGGGAAGAAACTTGATCTGAACACTCAAAACACTGACGATGGTGATCAAGGGTATAGGCATTTTGATTTAAATGGCTTCAGCTGGAGCTGAATTGTTAATGATATGCAATATGATTGAAGAGCATACAAATAATTTTTCCTGGCATTTTTCAACACCATTTTTTGGTGATTAAACTGCGTAGATCAAGAAAAAAAGTACTAGTACACCAGAGTTTAACCATTGAGTATAGAAACTGAGATGTTATGGCTCAGCAGTTCAAATCTCCATTTCGAGAGGTGTAATACATATGAATAGGATATCAAGCCCGTATAATAAAAAAAAGGAATAGGGATGGAATATAGTAAGGGTCACACTTAATGCAGGTAAACCATGGTGAGAAATACTCATCCATGTAATACAATTTTTCGAAATTGAAGCAGTAAGAATAGCAGGGACTACCAGAACCTTACCCTCCCAAATAACACGGTTAAATCAATTTAGTAACAGAAGCTATCCCGACTTTCAGCTCAACACAGCTTAAAAGTTAAAACAAAACCGAACAGTTCATCAATTGATGCAGACTTGACGAACACAACTAATATCTCAGAGAAGCGTGTGTAGAATAAAGATGGAAGTAATTCGTCCACAGCCATCTCTGCACATCATTCAACCAGCATATAAACTGATGTATCTGTTCATCCACACAACATAAACGAGTTTTCAGGTAAGTACATCGCAGCACTTATTTGTATACCATCAGTATCAGGCAAGGCAAGAGTCACTTATTGCATAATTCAATTAAAAACTGCAAATGAAAGAGCAAAGCTATGTATAATCTTGGGGTGTGATGTGCATCACAAGTGATATAAGAAGACATGTATGTATCTATTCCTTTGTTCCTCTCCTTATTCTCAACTATACTTGCCACAAGTGCAAGAGCAGTGTATTATAGAGTATGTGATAGCTAGAAAACTACTGTAGTTTATTATGGAGAGCAGTAAGCGGTGGTGTCATCCAGTCATCCACTCATCGCTGCTACTACTACTTCTTGATCCGGCGCACCTTCTTGGCGCCCCAGACCTCCATCCTGCCCTTGGCGCAGCCGCAGGGGGAGCGGAAGATGAGCACGGAGCGGCCATTGGGGGGCGCCATCTTCCTGAGCTCCGCCTCGAGCTCCCGGTGCTCCTCGCCGAGCTCGACGAGGCGCGCGGCGGAGCCGGCGGCGGCGAGGAGCGTCTTGGCGTGGCCGCCGGGCGGCAGCAGCCTGCCGCTCCCGCGCACGCACTCCTCCGTCTCGAGCTGGATGTCGAACTCGACGGCCTTGCGCAGGCCGCGGCAGCGGGGCCTGCCGCACTTGCGCGCGTGGTGGCCGGCCGCCTCCCACGCGAGCAGGCCCGCCACTGCGGCGACCGCGGCGCCGGCGCCGGCCGCGAAGGCCACGTATGAGTAGGGCTCCTCCGGGTACTGCCGCACCAGGTCGGCGGCCTCGCGGGCCAGCAGCCTGGCGTAGGGCGCGGCGAGGAAGGCCAGCGCGCCGAGCACGGCCAGGAGGGCGAGCGCGTCGAGGGCGGCGGTCGGGGGCGGGTTGTCGCAGAGCGAGGTGAATAGCTTTCCCCGCGACGATGGCGATGAGGAGGAGGAGGAGGCCGCGCGGCGGGGGCGGGCGCACGGCGAGGGGGAGCCGCCGGCCGCCGCGGAGGCGCGGAGGAACTCGATGAGGCTGCGGCAGTCCGCCATGGCGGAGGCGGGGGCGAGGTCGAGGTATCGGGAATGGAATTTGGGCGGATCGGGATCTAGGCGCCGGTGTGGGGTGGGCTAGCCGCGAGGGGAGCGAGCCGCCTCGCGTCGCGTGTGCGGGATCTGATCGGCCCCGGCGCGCCTGTGGTGTTTTTTTGACCCGGTTGGTGGGCGGCTCGCGTCGCCTCGGTCGCCGTCTCGTGAGTGACGTGTGGCGTCAAGGAAAGCTAACGGAAGGAGCCTTGGCTTGCTTTCTCCTCTTCTTTTTCCTCTGTTGCGAGGGAGGTTGCACGTCACATGCTTCACACGGCATTCTTTTCTTATCTTTTCTTTTCACCCGCTTGCTTTATGCGACCCGTCTCAGGTGCAGGCTCACCAAGCTTTGGACTCGTTCGACGGTTGAATCATCTTTGCTACTAGACCAGTTCAACCGGAGGACGATGTCAAAAAATAAGTTCAATTGGCGACCTTACCAATATTCTAAGATAACTCGACCTTCGTTGTTGCATATTCTTCTTCTTTACGGTTGGACCTTTGGTGGGTTAAAGGGTCTTTGTGTTTACAAGACTGGACGCAAGAGACTGTGGTATCCCCAGCCCATCAGGGTTCAAATCCTGGTGCTCGCATTTATTCCTGGATTATTTCAGGATTTCCGGCGATGCGCATTCAGTGGGAGGAGACGTTCCCGTCGACGACGAGGTGGCTACGGTGACTTCGTAAATTTCAAGATGATATGCCGGCTTAGTCTTTTGGAGGTGCTCATAGGGGTAGGGTGTGCGTGTGTGTGTTCATAGAGGTGAGTGTATGCGCGTGTATATGAGCGCTTGCGTCTGTATTGTGTTAAAAAAAAGTGCACGTCACACCAACAAATATATAGTATATCATTAAATTGTTTTTCCTATTGTCAGTTTCAAGAATAGACTACCTTGTGGTTTTTTTTTAGGGTAACTAACCCTCAAACCGCCCGTAATCGTCTGGACCGCTTGGTTGGGACGTGTTTTGCCATCCAAGGTGAATATGTATTGGTCTGCAGGATGGTCCGGACGTGCTTTTCCCGCAAACCAGAGACAAATTTGGGGAGCGGGGCTATGGGCGTCTGGACCGTTGACATGTCCGCGTCTGGCAACCATGGCCCACCCAAAACCCTCCTCCTTTGCCCGCATGCTTTCCAGCCCCACGCCAACTGCTCACATTGCCGCCAACCTAGAGGGGACGCGACCTCTCACTGCCGGCATTGAAGTAGGGCGTCGGTCGAGAGAGCGCTGCCCGCTGCACACCCGGCTGAGCATGCCTCCTCGCTGCATTCAAATGGCTAAAGATTGACTGATGTCGCTATAGGGCCAGAGAACCCCTTGTACATTCGGCGTAGGCTCACAGCACAGAAAAAGCAACAAAAACCAGGAAAGCACAAAAAGTGTTTTACCCAGGTTCGGGCCCCAGCATCCTGAAATCCTACTCCTGCTTTGGTGGATTTATGAGTGTACGAGCCATGTGTTTACATAGAGCGCAACCTTGCCGGCAAGGAGCTCGTGAGGTGCTGCTAAGCTACTGCAGATGGACAGGGTTTTCGCCCCTTGTGAAGGTTGGCCTGACCCTCCTTTCATAGATGAAAGCAATCATCACAGTTGCAAAATGGTAATCACAGCGCAAGAGCACGGCCGCCATGGACAAGGTCGTGTCGTACTGCTCGTCCCACGCCATTCGCCGTCAACGTTCGCGGAACCGCACCCTGGAGCGGGGAGAAAGAAGTCGGCTTCGTGAAGATCAATGAGGCGCCCAGCACGTCCGAAGCGGACGCCGACAATGAAGAAAAGTAGACCATGGGAGGCCACCGCCGCTTGGATCCCACGAAGGCCACCACCACCGACGCGTTGCCTGCATACATGCCCAGCATCTTGCCCTCTTCGCATGCCACCATCGTCCCCCGCTCCCAAAACCAACCTTGATCTGTGCTTTGCGGAAGTGGAGGACATTCGGATGAGCGGCGCACCCGGACATATGGAAGGTGCGAGGGAAGCGGAGGCTATTCTTTCACTCTCGCTGAAGCACATTCCTCCAGGGCATCCGACAGTCAGATGAGCGGGCTGCGGGACATGGGAAAGACATGTTTAGTGGAGGGCTGCAAAGGGGGCAGGGCTTCATTTTTCGAGGCTCATGGTCGTCCTGTCAGGACCCCGACTCAATGCCACATCGATCTAGCATGTAACACCTCATATCACTTTGCGGCCTCACGCACGGTATTCCCACGAGTGTCGCCTTACCTTGCCTGGGACCGTTTGCGCCTTTTGGCACACGTATATGATAGTGTCGCTAGCATCCATATGATAAGGATCCCGGGCTGGCATGGCTAGTCGTAAACCCAAAGTGGCACTAACTTACAGGGGCACGCATCCATGACCCAGCATCGAATGTGTTGGTCATCAATGAGTGAATCCGGGTTGTAGCACTGGGCTAGCAGGACTCCGGTAAACCGGGTTGTAGCGGGCTAACAGGACTCCGGTGTTCATCGCATGACATTTCCCCGAAGGGACAGACACAGGAACAAAGAAGGACACATGCCGGCCAGCCTAAGTGTTTCGGAGCAGTAGCAAGCTACCATGGCTCAGTGGAAGCAGTAGGAGATGTTTTCCGGTAAGAGAGGCTACTAAG
Source organism: Triticum timopheevii (assembly GCA_963921465.1). NCBI lineage: Eukaryota > Viridiplantae > Streptophyta > Magnoliopsida > Poales > Poaceae > Triticum > Triticum timopheevii. Next base: position 381,100,369 of record OY997262.1, on the reverse strand, counting down.
GATAAACAACTAGATGGTCAGATCCCACACATACCAAGCATTTCAATCATACGCACAATATGCTCGATATGTGCAAATACAACAAGGCATCACAACATGACTCTACAACATAAGTACTTTATTTAAAGGCTCAGAGAGCCATACATATCATACACACAAGTACGGGTCACATGACCCAGCATTCAAGTCATACAAGCATACAAGCCGACAGCGGAAGTAACTTGTCTGAGTATAGACAACTAGGAAATAAAAGAGGCTTGGACAAGCCTGACTATACTACTGTTGGAAATATGCCCTAGAGGCAATAATAAAATGGTTATTATTGTATTTCCTTGTTCATGATAATTGTCTATTATTCATGCTATAATTGTATTGACCGGAAACCGCAATACATGTGTGAATACATAGACCACAACATGCCCCTAGTGAGCCTCTAGTTGACTAGCTCGTTGATCAACAGATGGTCATGGTTTCCTAACCATGGACATTAGATGTCATTGATAACGGGATCACATCATTAGGAGAATGATGTGATGGACAAGACCCAATCCTAAGCATAGCACAAGATCGTGTAGTTCGTTTGCTAAAGCTTTTCTAATGTCAAGTATCATTTCCTTAGACCATGAGATTGTGTAACTCCCTGATACCGTAGGAGTACTTTGGGTGTACCAAACGTCACAACGTAACTGGGTGGCTATAAAGGTGCACTATAGGTATCTCTGAAAGTGTTTGTTGGGTTGGCACGAATCGAGACTGGGATTTGTCACTCCGTATGACGGAGAGGTATCTCTGGGCCCACTCGGTAATGCATCATCATAATGAGCTCAGTGTGACTAAGTAGTTAGTCACAGAATCATGCATTATGGAATGAGTAAAGTGACTTGCCAGTAACGAGATTGAACGAGGTATTGGGATACCGGCGATCGAATCTCGGGCAAGTAACGTACCGATTGACAAAGGGAATTGTATACGGGATTGCTTGAATCCTTGACATCGTGGTTCATCCGATGAGATCATCATGGAACATGTGGGAGCCAACATGGGTATCCAGATCCCGCTATTGGTTATTGGCCAGAGAGCTGTCTCGGTCATGTCTGCATGATTCCCGAACCCGTAGGGTCTACACACTTAAGGTTCGGTGACGCTAGAGTTGTTATGGGAATTAGTGTGCAGTTACCGAATGTTTTTCGGAGTCCCGGATGAGATCCCGGACGTCACGAGGAGTTCCGGAATGGTCCGGAGGTAAAGATATATATATGGGAAGTCCTATTTTGGCCACCGGAAAATGTTCGGGATTTTTCGGTATTGTACCGGGAAGTTCTAGAAGGTTCTGGAGTGGGGCCCACCTGCATGGGGGGACCCACATGAACGTGGGTAGTGGGGGCAAGGCCCCACACCCCTGGTCAAGGCACACCAAGATCCCCCCTTAGAAGGAATAAGATCATATCCCGAAGGGATAAGATCAAGATCCCTAAAAAGCGGGGATAACAATCGGTGGGGAAGGAAATGATGGGATTTCTTTCCTCCCACCTTTGCCAACGCCCCAATGGACTTGGAGGGCAAGAAACTAGCCCCCTCCACCCCTATATATAGTGGGGAGGCGCATGGGAGCTTTAACCCTGCCCCTGGCGCAGCCCTCCCCCTCTCTAACTCCACCTCCTCCTCGGTAGTGCTTGGCGAAGCCCTGCCGGAGAACTGCAAGCTCCACCACCACGCCGTCGTGCTGCCGGAGCTCTCCCTCAACTTCTCCTCTCCCCTTTCTGGATCAAGAAGGAGGAGACGTCGCCGGGCTGTACGTGTGTTGAACATGGAGGCGCCGTCCGTTCGGCGTTAGATCGGATCTTCTGCGATTTGAATCGCCGCGAGTACGACTCCCTCATCCGCGTTCTTGTAACGCTTCCGCATCGCGATCTTCAAGGGTATGAAGATGCACTCATCCTCTCCCTCTCTTGTTGCTAGAATCTCCATAGATTGATCTTGGTGATGCGTAGAAAATTTTGAATTTCGGCTACGTTCCCCAACAATGGTATCAGAGCTAGGTCTATGAGTAGTTTCTATGCACGAGTAGAACACAAGTTGTTGTGGACGTTGATTTTGTTCAATATGCTTACCGTTACTAGTCCTATCTTGTTTCGACGGTATTGCAAGATGAAGCGGCCCGGACCGACCTTACATGTACACTTACGTGAGACAGGTTCCATCGACTGATATGCACTTGTTGCATAAGGTGGCTAGCGGGTGTCTGTCTCTCCCACTTTAGTCGGATTGGATTCGATGAAAAGGGTCCTTATGAAGGGTAAATAGCAATGGGCATATCACGTTGTGGTTTTGGCGTAGGTAAGAAGCGCTCTTTGCTAGAAACCTATAGCAGCCACGTAAAAACTTGCAACAACAATTAGAGGACGTCTAACTTGTTTTTGCAGCATATGCCATGTGATGTGATATGGCCAAGAAGGATGTGATGAATGAAATATATGTGATGTATGAGATTGATCATATTCTTGTAATAGGAATCACGACTTGCATGTCGATGAGTATGACAACCAACAGGAGCCATAGGAGTTGTCTTTATTTATTGTATGACCTGCGTGTCACTGAATAACGCCATGTAATTACTTTACTTCATTGCTAAACCGTTAGCCATAGTAGTAGAAGTAATAAGTTGGTGAGACAACTTCATGGAGACACAATGATGGAGATCATGGTGTCATGCCGGTGACGATGATGATAATGGAGCCCTGAAGATGGAGATCAAAAGGAGCAAAATGATATTGGCCATATTATGTCACTATTTGATTGCATGTGATGTTTATCATGTTTATGCATCTTATTTGCTTAGAACGACGGTAGTAAATAAGATGATCCCTCATTAAAATTTCAAGAAAGTGTTCCCCGTAACTGTGCACCGTTGCGAAAGTTCGTTGTTTCGAAGCACCACGTGATGATCGGGTGTGATAAATTCTAACGTTCACATACAACGGGTGTAAGCCAGATTTACACACGCGAAACACTTAGGTTGACTTGACGAGCCTAGCATGTACAGACATGGCCTCGGAACACAAGAGACCGAAAGGTCGAGCATGAGTCGTATAGTAGATACGATCAACATAAAGATGTTCACCGATGATGACTAGTCCGTCTCACGTGATGATCGGACACGGCCTAGTTGACTCGGATCATGTATCACTTAGATGACTAGAGGGATGTCTATCTAAGTGGGAGTTTATTAGATGAACTTAATTATCATGAACATAGTCAAAAGGATTTTGCAAATTATGTCGTAGCTTGCGCTTTAGTTCTACTGTTTTAGATATGTTCCTAGAGAAAATTTAGTTGAAAGTTGATAGTAGCAATTATGCGGACTGGGTCTGTATACTGAGGATTGTCCTCATTGCTGCACAGAAGGCTTATGTCCTTAATGCACCGCTCGGTGTGCTGAACCTCGAGCGTCGTTTGTGGATGTTGCGAACATCTGACATACACGTTTTGACGACTACGTGATAGTTCAGTGCGTAATGTTAAACGGTTTAGAATTGAGGCACCGAAGACATTTTTGAAACGTCGCAGAACATATGAGATGTTCCAAGAGCTGAAATTAGGATTTCAGGCTCATGCCCACGTCAAGAGGTATGAGACCTCCGACAAGTTTCTTAACCTGCAAACTAAGGGAGAAAAGCTCAATCGTTGAGCATGTGCTCAGATTGTCTGAGTACTACAATCGCTTTAATCAAGTGGGAGTTATCTTCCAGATAAGATAGTGATGGTTCTCCAAAAGTCACTGCCACCAAGCTACTAGAGCTTCGTGATGAACTATAACATATCAGGGATAGATATGATGATCCTTGAGCTATTCGCGATGTTTGACACCACGAATGTAGAAGTCAAGTAGGAGCATCAATTGTTGATGGTTAGTAAAACCATTAGTTTCAAGAAGGGCAAGGGCAATAAGGGATACTTCATGAAATGGCAAATCAGTTGCTGCTCTAGTGAAGAAACCCAAGGTTGAACCCAAACCCGAGACTAAGTGCTTCTGAAATGAGAGGAACGGTCATTGAAGCAGAACTACCCTAGATACTTGGTAGATGAGAAGGCTGGCAAGGTCGACAGAAGTATATTGGATATACATTATATTAATGTGTACTCTACTAGTACTCCTAGTAGCACCATGGTAATAGATACCAGTTCGGTTGCTAAGTGTTAGTAACTCGAAATAAAAGGCTACGGAATAAACGGAGACTAGCTAAAGGCGAGGTGACGATATGTGTTGGAAGTATTTCCAAGGTTAATGTGATCAAACATCGCACGCTCCCTCTACCACCGGGATCGGTGTTAAACCTAAATAATTGTTATTTGGTGTTTGTGTTGAGCATAGACATGATTGGATTATGTCTATCGCAATACGGTTATTCATTTAAGGAGAATAATGGTTACTCTGTTTATTTGAATAATACCTTCAATGGTCTTGCACCTAAAATGAATGGTTTATTGAATCTCGATCGTAGTGATACACATGTTCATGCCAAAAGATATAAGATAGTAATGATAGTACCACCTACTTGTGGCACTGCCATGTAAGTCATATCGGTATGGAAGGCATGAAGAAGCTCCACGTTGATGGATCTTTGGACTCACTCGTTTTTTGAAAAGTTTGACACATGCGAACCATGTCTATTGGTATGTATGCATGAAGAAACTCCATGCAGATGGATCATTTGGACTCACTTGATTTTGAATCACTTGAGACATGCAAATCATACCACATGGGCAAGATGACTAAAAGCCTCGTTTTCAGTAAAATGGAACAAGAAAGCAACTTGTTGGAAGTAATACATTTTGATGTGTGCAGTCCAATGAGTGCTGAGGCACGCAGTGGATATTGTTATGTTCTTACTTCACAGATGATTTGAGTAGACGCTGAGTATATTTACTTGATGAAACACAAGTCTGAATTATTGAATGGTTCAAGTAATTTCAAAGTGAAGTTGAAGATCGTCGTGACAAGAGGATAAAATGTCTATGATATGACCATAGAGATGAATATCTGAGTTACGTGTTTGGTACACAATTAAGACATTGTGGAAATTGTTTCACAACTAATACCGCCTGGAACACCATGGTGTGATGGTGTGTCCAAACATCATAGATGCACCCTATTGGATATGGGGCATACCATGATGTCTCTTATCGAATTACCACTATCGTTTATGCGTTTAAGCATTAGAGACAACTGCATTCACTTTAATTAGGGCACCACGTAATTCCGTTTTGGGATGACACCGCATGAACTATGGTTTAGAGAAACCTAAGCTGTCGTTTCTTGAAAGTTTGGGGCTGCGACGCTTATGTGAAAAAGTTTCAACCTGATAAGCTCGAACCCAAAGAGGATAAATACATCTTCATAGCACACCCAAAACAGTTGGGTATACCTCCTATTTCAGATCCGGAAGCAAAATTGATTGTTTCTAGAAACGGGTCCTTTCTCGAGGAAAGGTTTCTCTCGAAAGAATTGAGTGGGAGGACGGTGGAGACTTGATATGGTTATTGAACCGTCACTACAACTAGTGTGTAGCAGGGCACAGGAAGTTGTTCCTGTGGCACCTACAACAATTGAAGTGGAAGCTGATGATAGTCATCATGAAGCTTCGGATCAAGTCACTACTGAACCTTGTAGGACGACAAGGATGCATACTGCTTCAGAGTGGTACGGTAATCCTGTCTTGGAGGTCATGTTGTTAGACAACAATGAACCTACGAGCTATGGAGAAGCGATGGTGGGCTCGGATTCCGGCAAATGGCTAGAGGCCATAAAATCTGAGAGAGGGTCCATGAATGAGAACAAAGTGTGGACTTTGGACGAACTACTTGATGGTCGTAAGGCTGTTGGGTATAGATGGATTTTAAAAGGAAGACAGACAATGATGGTAAGTATCACCATTAAGAAAGCTCGACTTTTCGCTAAGATGTTTTCCGACAAGTTCAAAGAGTTGACTACGATGAGACTTTCTCACTCGTAGCGATGCTAAGAGTCTGTTGGAATCATATTAGCAATTACTGCATTATTTATGAAATCTTGCAGATAGGATGTCAAAACATTGTTTCCTCGATGATTTACTTGAGGAAAGGTTGTATGTGATACAACCAGAAGATTTTGTCAATCCTGAAAGATGCTAACAAGTATGCAAAGCTCCAGTAATCCTTCTAAGGACTAGAGAAAGCATCTCGGAGATGGAATATACGCTTTGATGAGATGATCAAAGATTTTGGGTTTATACAAAGTTTATGAGAAACTTGTATTTCCAAAGAAGTGAGTGGGAGCACTATAGAATTTCTGATGAGTATATGTTGTTGACATATTGTTGATCAGAAATGATGTAGAATTTCTAGAAAGCATAAAGGGTTATTTGAAAAGTGTTTTTCAATGGAAAACCTGGATTAAGCTACTTGAACATTGAGCACCAAGATCTATAAGGATAGATCAAAAACGCTTAATAGTACTTTCAAATGAATACATACCATGACAAGATTTTGAAGGAGTTCAAAATAGATCGGCAAAGAAGGAGTTCTTGGTTGTGTTATAAGGTGTGAATATTGAGTAAGACTCACGACATGACCACAGCAGAAGAGAGAGAAAGGACGAAGGTCGTCCCCTATGCTTCAGGCGTAGGCTCTATAGTATGCTATGCTATGTACCGCACCTGAAGTGTGCCTTGCCATGAGTCAGTCAAGGGGTACAAGAGTGATCCAGGAATAGATCACAAGACAGCGGTCAAACATTTCCTTAGTAACTAGTGGACTATGGAATTTTCTCGATTATGGAGGTGGTAAAAGAGTTTGTCGTAAAGGGTTACGCCGATGCGAACTTTGACACTAATCTGGATTATTCTGAGTAGTAAATCGGAATCGTATAGTAGAACAGTGATTTGGAATAGCTCCAAATAGAGCGTGGTAGCTGCATCTAGGAGATGACATAGAGATTTCAAAGCACACATGGATCTGAAAGGTTCAGATCCGTTGACTAATAACCTCTCTCACAAGCGAGATATGATCAAACCCCTTGGGTGTTGATTCATTACAACCACATAGTGATGTGAACTAGATTATTGACTCTAGTGCAAGTGGGAGACTGTTGGAAAGATGCCCTAGAGGCAATAATAAAATGGTTATTATTGTATTTCCTTGTTCATGATAATTGTCTATTATTCATGCTATAATTGTATTGACCGGAAACCGCAATACATGTGTGAATACATAGACCACAACATGTCCCTAGTGAGCCTCTAGTTGACTAGCTCATTGATCAACAAATGGTCATGGTTTCCTAACCATGGACATTAGATGTCATTGATAACAGGATCACATCATTAGGAGAATGATGTGATGGACAAGACCCAATCCTAAGCATAGCACAAGATCGTGTAGTTCGTTTGTTAAAGCTTTTCTAATGTCAAGTACCATTTCCTTAGACCATGAGATTGTGTAACTCCCTGATACCGTAGGAGTACTTTGGGTGTACCAAACGTCACAACGTAACTGGGAGGCTATAAAGGTGCACTATAGGTATCTCCGAAAGTGTCTGTTGGGTTGGCATGAATCGAGACTGTGATTTGTCACTCCGTATGACGGAGAGGTATCTCTGGGCCCACTCGGTAATGCATCATCATAATGAGCTCAATGTGACTAAGTAGTTAGTCACAGGATCATGCATTATGGAACGAGTAAAGTGACTTGCCAGTAACGAGATTGAACGAGGTATTGGGATACCGACGATCGAATCTCGGGCAAGTAACGTACCGATTGACAAAGGGAATTGTATACGGGATTGCTTGAATCCTTGACATCGTGGTTCATCCGATGAGATCATCATGGAACATGTGGGAGCCAAAATGGGTATCCAGATCCTGTTGTTGGTTATTGGCCAGAGAGTTGTCTCGGTCATGTCTGCATGATTCCCGAACCCGTAGGGTCTACACACTTAAGGTTCGGTGACGCTAGAGTTGTTATGGGAATTAGTGTGCAGTTACCGAATGTTTTTTGGAGTCCCAGATGAGATCCCGAACGTCACGAGGAGTTCCGGAATGGTCCGGAGGTAAAGATATATATATGAGAAGTCCTATTTTGGCCACCGGAAAATGTTCGGGATTTTTCGGTATTGTACCGGGAAGGTTCTAGAAGGTTCCGGAGTGGGGCCCACCTGCATGGGGGACCCACATGAACGTGGGTAGTGGGGGCAAGGCCCCACACCCCTGGTCAAGGCACACCAAGATCCCCCCTTAGAAGGAATTATATCATATCCCGAAGGGATAAGATCAAGATCCCTAAAAAGCGGGGATAACAATCGGTGGGGAAGGAAATGATGGGATTTCTTTCCTCCCACCTTTGCCAACACCCCAATGGACTTGGAGGGCAAGAAACTAGCCCCCTCCACCCCTATATATAGTGGGGAGGCGCATGGGAGCTTTAACCCTGCCCCTGGCACAGCCCTCCCCCTCTCTAACTCCACCTCCTCCTCGGTAGTGCTTGGCGAAGCCCTGCCGGAGAACTGCAAGCTCCACCACCACGCCGTCGTGCTGCCAGAGCTCTCCCTCAACTTCTCCTCTCCCCTTGCTGGATCAAGAAGGAGGAGACGTCCGCGGGCTGTACGTGTGTTGAACATGGAGGCGCCGTCCGTTCGGCGTTAGATCGGATCTTCCGCGATTTGAATCGCCGCGAGTACGCCTCCCTCATCCGCGTTCTTGTAACGCTTCCGCATCGCGATCTTCAAGGGTATGAAGATGCACTCATCCTCTCCCTCTCTTGTTGCTACAATCTTCATAGATTGATCTTGGTGATGCATAGAAAATTTTGAATTTCTGCTATGTTCCCCAACAACTACATGGTCCATCGTGAGCTCAGGATCACCACCTGGGCTTCAGCCTACTCGTCGACATCGACGTCTATGAAGAACCCATCAGAAGGGGTTGCAGCGTCTTTTGTAAAATGTAAATTAAGCAACATGAGTACAAAGGTACTCAGCAAGACTTACATCAGATCCTACATACATGCACATTATCAAGAAGGGTTGGTGGGGTTATTGCAGCAAGCCAGCTTTGACTCTTGGCTAAGCTATCTTATGAGACTCCAACTTGAAATTGTTTTGCGCACTCGAGTCCACTACTCACCACTTCAATACACTACCGAGGATCCACCTCCTCTATCCTATGGAAGAGCCATCCTCGACACTCACGCTTATCTTGAGGCTTTTAGTAGTATCCATTTACTTGTCTATGAACTGTATAGGCAACCAAGTAGTCCTTTATCGCGGACGCGGCTATTCGAATAGATGATGTTAACCCTGTAGGGGTGTACTTCTTCATACACGCTCTCACCACTTACCGTCGTTTACACGACATGTACTCGACAACCTTCAAGCGGAAGCCCATCGTGGGTGTCGGCCACGACCTACCTAAACACCTAAGTCTCTAGTCCAGGTTTATCGCCTATTTAGGTTCCATCCGCAGGGAGTCCGGCCGAGGTTTCCACATACAGCCCCGAACGATATGTGCAGGGTTCCGAGACACCTAATGGGTGCCCGGTATACCCGGCCACATACCTACCGCATCACAGCCCACCCCGCGGGTCAGCGCTGCCCACGGACTCCAGTAAGCTACAAACACCAGGAACTACTTGCAACTCTTGGACAGAGGACTAGGGTGAATAAGAAGCCGAGAGGGTCCATTGATTTCAGGCCCAATGCATGGTAGTAGCTGATTCTTAAATCACACATACAGATCTCAGTGCTTAAGGACGGCTTCAATGAAACAACCCACCATGTACTCCTACATGGCCTCTCATTGATACCTTTACCAAATTGTGTTCAACGCATCACTCTCATTACCGACATGATCATTTCACTCTAGCCCATCACCCAGATGAACCAGACCTGACACGACTCTAAGCATAGCAGGCATAGCAAGGTAGGAACAACACATACACATGGCTCAATCAACTCCTACACATGCTAGTGGGTTTCATCTAGTTATTGTGGCAATGACAGGTCATGCAGAGGAAATGGGTTCATCTACCGTAGCACACAAGAGTTTGAATCGCGTTGTCTTAATGCAGTAAAAGAGAGCAAAGGCGAGAACATGGGATTGTATCGCTATGATCAAATGGTTGGTTGCTTGCCTTGCGGGTCCGTGGACTGGTATTGCTCTTCGTTAGGGTATTCGCGATACTCCTCGGGGGCAGAACCTGCCGCAGAGAGCACCAATACACAATCATCACCAAACAATATGCAACAATATGATGCATGCATGAGACATGGCAAAATGAGTGTATTGGGCTAATGCAACTAAGACCAGATGGGGTTGAACCATTTTGAATCAAAGATTCAAGTTTCAAGCTCATGCATGGTCATTAATAGTGCTTTATCTTGTTCTACACTAAACAGCAGGTTAACTTGTTTAGACATGCATGAAACCAGTACAGATGGATAGATTGGATTTTTCTGATCATTTTTCATATATAACACTTTGCATTTAGAGCTACAGATTAATTGTTATGAATTTTTGAAGTTTGTAATATTTTCTGGAATTTCCTGTGCAAGAATAATTCCAGTAAATAAATTACTGCGTCAGCATTACGTCAGGGTGATGTCAGTGGTCAACCGGACGGTCCAGGTATAACCTGACAGTGGGTCCCGTGTGTCAGTGTCATTAGTTAAACTAATTTGAATTAGTACTAATTCTAGTTAATTAGCAGAGCTAGGCCCCACCTGTTAGTGAGCCAGGGGGGTCAAACTGGGCCCACCCATGGTCAAAATGGTGTCAGCGGGGTCAAACTCGCCGGCGTTTAGCCGCCGGCGAGGCCAAACGTGGCGGTGCGGTGCCAGTTTTGTGCTCCGGCGACCAAAAAGGCGCCGGAGTGCACCTACGCGATGCTGGAGGCGAGCCGCATCCAGTGGTGGTGGTGGTTGGGCTTGGAGTCACCGGAAACAACGTCGGCGACGGGTTTGGCGGCGGCTGGAGCTCGGACGAGCTCGGACTCGTCGCTAGGAGGCACGGCGAGGCACGTGGAGTAGTGCGTTGAGCTCCTGGGGGTGCGGTAGGACTAGTGGACAAGGTGGCGCGGCCATTGAGTGGTCGAAGCCTCGTCGGCGACGAGCTCGGCGGCGGCGCGTGCGGGTGAGCTACGTGAAGTCGCTACGGGGCTAGAGAGAGAGAGAACGGAGAGGATAGATAGGTAGCTAGGCTCACGGCGGCTGCGACGGAGTTGACAGCGAGGTCGAGGACGAACTACTGTGACGGCGACGGCGAAGGGGATCTCCGGCGGTGGCGGAGTCGGGTGCTACCTCTTGAGCATTGCGTTGGATTTCCCCGAAGAGGAGAGGATGATGCAGTAAAGTAGTGTAAGTATTTCCCTCAGTTTTTGAGAACCAAGGTATCAATCCAGTAGGAGACCACGCACAAGTCCCTCGTACCTACACAAAACGATAGCTACTCGCAACCAACGCGATTAGGGGTTATCAATCCCTTCACGGTCACTTACGAGGGTGAGATCTGATAGAGATGATAAATAATATTTTTGGTATTTTTGATAGATAGATGCAAAGTGAAAAGTAAAAGGCAAAGTAAAAACAAAGCAAGTAAATAAAGCGATAGAGATTGATATGATGAGAATAGACCCGGGGGCCATAGGTTTCACTAGTGGCTTCTCTCAAGAGCATAAATATTCTACGGTGGGTGAACAAATTACTGTTGAGCAATTGACAGAATTGAGCATAGTTATGAACATATCTAGGCAATGATCATGTATATAGGCATCACATCCAAGACAAGTAGATCGAAACAATTATGCATCTACTACTATTACTCCACTCATCGACCGCTATCCAGCATGCATCTAGAGTATTAAATTAAAAACAGAGTAATGCCTTAAGCAAGATGACATGATGTAGAGGGATAAATTCATTCAATATGATAAAAAACCCATCTTGTTATCCTCGATGGCAACAATACAATACGTGCCTTGCAACCCTTTCTGTCACTGGGTAAGGACACCGCAAGATCGAACCCAAAGCTAAGCACTTCTCCCATTGCAAGAACTACCAATCTAGTTGGCCAAACCAAACGGATAATTTGAAGAGACTTGCAAAGATAACTCAATCATACATAAAAGAATTCAGAGAAGATCCAAATATTTTCCATAGATAATCTGGATCATAAACCCACAATTCATCGGTCTCAACAAACACACCGCAAAAAGAAGATTACATCGAATAGTTCTCCACAAGAGAGGGGGAGACCATTGTATTGAGATCCAAAAAGAGAGAAGAAGCCATCTAGCTACTAGCTATGGACCCGAAGGTCTGAAGTAAACTACTCACACTTCATCGGAGGGGCTATGGTGTTGATGTAGAAGCCCTCCATGGTAGATGCCCCCTCCGGCGGAGCTCCGGAATAGGCCCCAAGATGGGATCTCGTGGATACAGAAGGTTATGGTGGTGGAATTAGGTTTTTGGCTTGTCCTTCTGATCTGTCGGGGATACGTAGGCATATATAGGAGAAAGGAGTACGTCGGTGGAGCAGCAGGGGGCCCACGAGGTAGGGGAGCGCACCCAGGGGGCGCCCTCCACCCTCGTGACCGCCTCTTTTGTTCCTTGGAGCAGGGTCCAAGTCTCCTGGATCACGATCAGTGAGAAAATCACGTTCCTGAAGGTTTCATTCCGTTTGGACTCCGTTTGATATTCCGTTTCTTCAAAATACTGAAATTGGCAAAAAACAGCAATTCTGGGTTGGGCCTCCGGTGAATAGGTTAGTCCCAAAAATAATATAAAAGTTGAAAATAAAGTCCAATATAGTCCAAAACAGTAGATAAAGTAGAATGGAGCAATCAAAAATTATAGATACATTGGAGACGTATTAGGCATCCCCAAGCTTAATTCCTGCTCGTCCTCGAGTAGGTAAATGATAAAAAAGAATTTTTGATGCGGAGTGATACTTTGGCATAATTTCAATGTAAATCTTCTTAATTGTGATATGCATATTCAGATCCGAAAGATTCAAGACAAAAGTTCATATTGACACAAAAATAATAATGCTTCAAGCATACTAATCAAAGCAATCATGTCTTCTCAAAATAACATGGCAAAAGAAAGTTCATCCCTACAAAATCTATAGTTAGGCTATGCTTCATTTTCGTCACACAAAGATGTTCCCAACTTCTATACCCCCGATGACAAGCCAAGCAATTGTTTCATACTTAAATAATCTCAAACTTTTTCAACCTTCACGCAATACATGAGCGTGAGCCATGGATATAGCACTATGGGTGGAATAGAATATGATGATGGGGATTGTGTGGAGAAGACAAAAAAGGAGAAAGTCTCACATTGACGAGGATAATTAACGGGCTATGGAGATGCCCATCAATTGATGTCAACATGAGGAGTAGGGATTGCCATGCAACGGGTGCACTAGAGCTATGAATGCTCAACAAAAGAAAACTAGTGGGTGTGCATCCAACTTGCTTGCTCATGAAGACCTAGGGCATTTGAGGAAGCCCATCGTAGGAATATACAGCCAAGTTCTATAATGAAAAATTCCCACTAGTATAAAAAGACAACTTATGAGGCTCACTACATGAAGAACAAGGTGCTACTTTGAAGCACAATATATGAGACTCACTACATGAAGAACAAGGTGCTACTTTGAAGCACAAGTGTGGAAAAGAGATAGTAGCATTGCCCTTTTTTCTTTTTCTTTTTTTTCCTTTTTTTGGGCCTTTCCTTCTTTTTTGTCCTTTTTTTATTTTTTTTTCTTTGGGCAATGCTCTAATAATGATGATCATCACACTTCTATTGATTACAACATAAGGATTACAACTCGAAACTAGAACAAGATATGACTCTATATGAATGCCTCCGACGATGTACCGGGATGGTGCAATGAATCAAGAGTGACATGTATGAAAAATAATGCAAGGTGGCTTTGCCACAAATACGATGTCAACTACATGATCATGCAATGGCAATATGACAAAAAGAAATGTATGTCATGATGATAATGGTGGAAGTTGCATGGCAATATATCTCGGAATGGCTATGGAAATGCCATAATAGGTAGGTATGGTGGCTGTTTTGAGGAAGATATAAGGAGGTTTATGTGTGAGCGTATCGTATCACGGGGTTTGGATGCACCGGCGAAGTTTGCACCAACTCTCAAGGTGAGAAAGGGCAATGCACGGTACCGAAGAGGCTAGCAAAGGCGGAAAGGTGAGAGTGCGTATAATCCATGGACTCAACATTAGTCAAAAGAACTCATACTTATTGCAAAAATTTAGAAGTCATCAAAAATCAAGTACTATGCGCATGCTCCTAGGGGGATAGATTGGTAGGAAAAGACCATCGCTTGTCCCCGACCGCTACTCATAAGGATGCACAAGCCAGGTACACTTCATGTTTCAAATTTGTTACACAACTTTAACCATACGTGCATGCTACTGGACTTACTAACTTCAACACAAGCATTCTTTAAATTCATAATCACTCAACTAGCACGACTTTGATATTATTACCTCCATATCTCAAAACAATTATCAAGCATCAAACTTATCTTAGTATTCAATTCACTCAAAAGAAAGTTTCACATATCTTGAATACCAAGTATATTATCATTAAGCAAATTACCATGCTATTAACGACTCTCAAAATAATCTAAGTGAAGCATGAGAGATCAATAGTTTCTTTAAAACAAATCCACTACCGTGCTCTAAAAGATATAAGTGAAGCACTAGAGCAAAAACTATCACGCTCAAAAGATATAAGTGAAGCACTATGAGCAAAACTATCAAGCTCAAAAGATATAAGTGAAGCACATAGAGTATTCTAACAAATTCCATATCATGTATGGATCTCTCAAAAGGTGTGTACAGCAAGGATGATTGTGGTAGACTAACAAGCAAAGACACAAATAATACAAGACGCTCCAAGCAAAACACATAACATGTGGTGAATAAAAATATAGCTCCAAGTAAATTACCGATGGAAGTGGACGAAAGAGGGGATGCCTTCCGGGGCATCCCCAAGCTTTGAATTTTTGGTGTACTTGGATTATCTTGGGGGTGCCATGGGCATCCCCAAGCTTAGGCTCTTGCCACTCCTTGTTCCATAATCCATCAAAAGAATTCACCCAAAACTTGAAAACTTCACAACACAAAACTCAACAGAAATCTCGTGAGCTCCGTTAGAGAAAGAAAATAAAAGACTACTTCAAGGTACTGTAATGAACTCACTCTTTATTTATATTGGTGTTAAACCTACTATATTCCAACTTATCTATGGATTATAAACTATTTTACTAGCCATAGATTCATCAAAATAAGCAAACAACACACGTAAAACAGAATCGGTCAAAAACAGAACAGTCTGTAGCAATCTATAACTAACGCAAACTTCTGGAACTATAAAAATTCTACCAAAATAGGAATTCCTGGAAAATTTGTTTATTGAACAGAAGCAAAAAGAATCAACGCAAAAGCACGTTCCTGTGATTTAACAAAATTATATTCGTGCGTGCAAAGTTTCTGTTTTTCAGCAGAATCAAATCAACTATCATCGTAGGTTATCCTATAGGTTCTACTTGGCACAAACACTAATTAAAAGACAAAACCACATCCAAACAGAGGCTAGATGGATTATTTATTCCTAAACAGAAGCAAAAACAAAAAACACAAAATAAAATTGGGTTGCCTCCCAACAAGCGCTATCGTTTAACGCCCCTAGCTAAGCATAAAAGCAAGGATAGATCTAGGTATTGCCATCTTTGGTAGGCAATCCATAAGTGGCTCTCATGATAGATTCATACGGTAATTTTATTTTATTTCTAGGGAAGTGTTCCATGCCCTTCTTTAATGGAAATTGGAATCTAATGTTCCCTTCCTTCATATCAATAATTGCACCAATCGTTCCAAGGAAAGGTCTAGCAAGAATAATAGGACATGAAGGATTGCAATCTATATCAAGAACGATAAAATCTACGGGCACATAATTCCTATTTTCAACAATAAGAACATCATTAATTCTTCCCATAGGCTTTTTAATAGTGGAATCCTCAAGGTGCAAGTTTAGAGAGCAATCATCAAAGTCACGGAAGTCTAGCAAATCACACAAAGCTTTGGGAATAGTAGAGACACTAGCACCCAAATCACACAAAGCATGAAACTCATAATCTTTGATTTTAATTTTAATAGTAGGTTCCCACTCATCATAGAGTTTTCTAGGGATAGAAACTTTCAACTCAAGTTTTTCTTCATAAGATTGCATCAAGGCATCAACAATGTGTTTGGTAAAGGCCTTATTTTGACTATAAGCATGTGGAGAATCTAGCACGGATTGCAACAAGGAAATACAACCAATCAAAGAGAAATTTTCATAACTAAATTCCTTGAGATCCAAAATAGCGGGTTTAGCAACATCTAGGTTTTTATTTCTTTCAATCCCACTTTCATCAATTTCATCATCAAGATCTAGAAACTCCGAATTCTTAGAACGCCTTCTAGGTAAAGGAAGATCATATTCAGTTTCATCAAGATTCATATTGCAAAACAAAGATTTAATGGGGGACACATCAATAACTTTTAGATCTTCATCTTGATTTTCATAAGTATTTGGTTTAGCGGCCATCTTATTGACTAAGGTAGCTTGCATATCCGAAATTTCAGCGGTCATTTTTTCAAGACGAGCAATTTGTGCCCTTATACCATCAAATTCTTTAGACATATCATAGAGTTCTTTATTCATATAATTCATAAAACTTTTTTGTTCCTTAAGCTCATTTCTAAAGAAATTATTGTGCTCAAATTTCAAAACCATAAACTTTCTGACATTGCTTTCGATCTCCTCTAGCCTTTTAAGGTGAAGGTCACCAAATCTGGGTAGAGCCATCGCGACAAATAAGTAAACTAGCACACGAGCAAATAGAAAGACAATGGGGAAAAGGCAAACGGGAAAGAGAGGACGAGATTGGGAAAGAGAGGGCGAATAAAACGGCAAGGGTGAGGTGGGGGAGAGGAAAACGAGAGGCAAATAATGTAATGCGAGAGATAGGGATTGTGATGGGTACTTTGTATGGTTGACTTGCTTGCGTGAGCCTCCCCGGTAACGGCCAGAAATTCTTCTTGCTACCTCTTGAGCACTGCGTTGGATTTCCCCGAAGAGGAGAGGATGATGTAGTAAAGTAGCGTAAGTATTTCCCTCAGTTTTTGAGAACCAAGGTATCAATCCAGTAGGATACCACGCACAAGTCCCTCGTACCTACACAAAACGATAGCTACTCGCAACCAACACAATTAGGGGTTGTCAATCCCTTCACGATCACTTACGAGGGTGAGATCTGATAGAGATGATAAATAATATTTTTGGTATTTTTGATAGATAGATGCAAAGTGAAAAGTAAAAGGCAAAGTAAAAACAAAGCAAGTAAATAAAGCGATAGAGATTGATATGATGAGAATAGACCCGGGGGACATAGGTTTCACTAGTGGCTTCTCTCAAGAGCATAAATATTCTACGATGGGTGAACAAATTACTGTTGAGCAATTGACAGAATTGAGCATAGTTATGAACATATCTAGGCAATGATCATGTATATAGGCATCACGTCCAAGACAAGTAGATCGAAACGATTCTGCATCTACTACTATTACTCCACTCATCGACTGCTATCCAGCATGCATCTAGAGTATTAAGTTAAAAACAGAGTAATGCCTTAAGCAAGATGACATGATGTAGAGGGATAAATTCATGCAATATGATAAAAACCCCATCTTGTTATCCTCGATGGCAACAATACAATACATGCCTTCCAACCCTTTCTGTCACTGGGTAAGGACACCGCAAGATTGAACCCAAAGTTAAGCACTTCTCCCATTGCAAGAACTACCAATCTAGTTAGCCAAACCAAATGGATAATTCAAAGAGACTTGCAAAGATAACTCAATCATACATAAAAGAATTCAGAGAAGATTCAAATATTTTCCATAGATAATCTGGATCATAAACCCACAATTCATCGGTCTCAACAAACACACCGCAAAAAGAATATTACATCGAATAGTTATCCACAAGAGAGGGGGAGAACATTGTATTGAGATCCAAAAAGAGAGAAGAAGCCATCTAGCTAGTAGCTATGGACCCGAAGGTCTGAAGTAAACTACTCACACTTCATCGGAGGGGCTATGGTGTTGATGTAGAAGCTCTCCATGGTAGATGCCCCCTCCGGCGGAGCTCCGGAACAGGCCCCAAGACTGGATCTCGTGGATACAGAAGGTTACGGCGGTGAAATTAGGTTTTTGGCTCCTCCTTCTGATCTGTCGGGGATACGTAGGCATATATAGGAGGAAGGAATATGTCGGTGGAGCAGCAGGGGGCCCATGAGGTAGGGGGCGCGCCTAGGGGGCGCCCTCCACCCTCGTGACCGCCTCTTTTGTTCCTTGGAGCAGGGTCCAAGTCTCCTGGATCACGTTCAGTGAGAAAATCACGTTCCCAAAGGTTTCATTCCGTTTGGACTCCGTTTGATATTCCGTTTCTTCGAAATACTGAAATAGGCAAAAAACAACAATTCTGGGCTGGGCCTCCGGTTAATTGGTTAGTCCCAAAAATAATATAAAAGTGGAAAATAAAGCGCAATATAGTCCAAAACAGTAGATAAAGTAGCATGGAGCAATCAAAAATTATAGATACGTTCGAGACGTATCATCGGGCAGGGTCGTTGCGGTGGCTTCGAGACACGCGAGCGCTCGGGGCTCGGCCTGCTCGATGGAGAAGATGATGGTGGAGCTCGTGGACGCGGTCGGGCGGCACAGAGATGACAGTGGCTACGGCTACGACGATGGCATGGCTGCGGCAGCGTCAGGCATGGCAGAGGGGAGCGAGGGAGAGAGGCAGGGGGAGAGTGGACGTGTCCAGGGGGTTCGGGGCGCGACCTGGAGGTCGTCCAGCCCATCCCGCGGTGAAGCGACAAGCAGGTGGCGCCGTGGTGAGCTCGCGCTCGTCGGCGTCACCTCCCTGCTTGCCTAGCGGGGACGAAGCAGCTGGCTGGCACGGGCCAGCATAGTGCTGGGCCGCCAGGTGGGCCGGGGCGTGGGTTAGGCTAGGTAAGGGTTTTTTCCATTTGTTTAGGTTTTATTTTTATTTCTGTAGGTTTGTTACTTTATTAAAAATGCTTAGGCATCTCCAAAAATCACCAAACTGCAC
This sequence comes from Triticum timopheevii, assembly GCA_963921465.1. Classification (NCBI taxonomy): domain Eukaryota; kingdom Viridiplantae; phylum Streptophyta; class Magnoliopsida; order Poales; family Poaceae; genus Triticum; species Triticum timopheevii. The sequence goes on along the minus strand of OY997262.1, from coordinate 381,081,138 downwards.
ATGGCCACTGTTTAGAATATATCCAGCATGGAACATTTTAGTTTGGGATAATTTGAGCATTTAAAATATTTTGTATTATTTAAATGCCCAAATTCAAATAACTAATGATTTAATCCAGTGACCTTAGGATGACCTAGAAATTTGTGCATCACTTTTGACAGAGGTTTAAGACCAATGCATAGGTGATGAACATTTTAGAAGGGCATTTCAGGTTCATTGAAAATATTTTTAGTAAACCCTAGTTAGTTTCAGGCGGTGTTGGGGGTTCTGTCATCCCCATTTCAAGTTTTTGATGAATGAAATAAACATGATGCAACACTCTAATGCATGAACTAGCTAGGGTGTGACAACTCACCCCCACTCAGAAAAATCTCGTCCCGAGATTTAGGATCCTCCGGAAAGAAGGCGGGATACTCGAGTCGAAGACGATCCTCCCTTTCCCAGGTTGCTTCTTTCTCAGAATGGTGTGACCATTGAACCTTGAGAAACTTGATATTATGGCGTTGAGTGGTACGCTCGGATGGCTTGATCGAGGATACGAACGGGGTACTCTCGATACGTGAGATTGTCCTGAAGATCAAGTGTTTCGTGATCCACTCCACGGATAGGATCCGAGAAGCAACGCCTGAGTTGAGAAACGTGGAAGACATCGTGGACTCTGGAGAGATGTGGAGGTAGCTCCAATTGGTAGGCAACTTCTCCTTGTTTAGCAAGAATGCGAAAGGGTCCAATGTAGCGAGGAGCCAATTTTCCTTTGATACCGAAACGATGGGTTCCCTTCAGAGGAGTAACCCGAAGGTAAGCCTTTTCGTCAACCTCAAAAGTCATAGCCTTATGTTTTCGGTCATATTGGCTCTTTTGACGAGATTGGGCTATTTTCAACTTTTCATGAACGATGCGAACTTGCTCTTCTGCTTCCTGGATCATGTCCGGCCCAAAGAATTGTCTTTCCCCGGTTTCTGACCAGTTAAGAGGCGTTCGACACCTTCGTCCATAGAGAACTTCAAAAGGGGCTTTACCCAAGCTAGATTGATAGCTGTTGTTATAAGCAAATTCGGCAAATGGAAGGCATTTCTCCCAATCCATTCCGAATGAGATAACAAAAGCTCGAAGCATGTCTTCTAGAATCTGGTTGACGTGTTCTACTTGACCACTTGATTGAGGGTGAAAGGCGGTGCTAAAGGAAAGACGAGTTCCCATAGCATTTTGGAAACTTTCCCAAAATCGAGAGGTGAAGAGACTTCCTCGATCTGAGTTGATTTCCAGTGGAACACCATGGAGGGACACTATTCGGGAGATATACAAGTCTGTTAGCTGACTAGCGGTTATACTCTCATGAACAGGCAAGAAATGGGCCACTTTGTAAAGACGATCGATAACGACGAAGATAGCATTATTCCCTCTCTTGGTCCTCGGAAAACCAGTGATGAAATCCATACCAATTTTATCCCATTTCCATTCAGGAATAGCTAAAGGTTGAAGGGTGCCTGAGGGAGTCCTGGATAAGGGGGTATCCGGATAGCCGGACTATATACTTTGGCCGGACTGTTGGACTATGAAGATACAAGACAGAAGACTTCGTCCCGTGTCCGGATGGGACTCTCCTCTGCGTGGAAGACAAGCTTGGCGATCCGGATATTGTATTTCCTTCCTTGTAACCGACTCCATGTAAACCCTAGCCCTCTCCGGTGTCTATATAAACCAGAGAGGTTGGTCCTTAGAAGGCCGATCACAATTACAATCATAATCATCATAGGCTAGCTTCTAGGGTTTAGCCTCTACGAGCTCATGGTAGATCTACTCTTGTACTACTCATATCATCAATATTAATCAAGCAGGAAGTAGGGTTTTACCTCCATCGAGAGGACCCGAACCTGGGTAAACATTGTGTCCCTTGCTTCCTGTTGCCATCAGCCTAAGACGCACAGATCGGGACCCCCTACCTGAGATCCGCCGGTTTTGACACCGACATTGGTGCTTTCATTGAGAGTTCCTCTGTGTCGTCGCTGCAAGGCTTGATGGCTCCCTCAAACATCGAAATCACGGTCCAGGGCGAGACTTTTCTCCCCGGACAGATCTTCGTGTTCGGCGGCTTCGCACTGCGAGCCAACTCGCTTGGCCATCTGGAGCAGATCAACAGCTACGCCCCTGGCCACAAGGTCAGGTTCGAAAACCTGAACTACACGGCCGATACCCGCGGAGACTTGATCTTCGACGGAATCGGGCCTGTGCCAGGGGCGCCGGACAGTCACGATGAGCACGGCCTAGACCTGCTGTCGGACAATACTCGGGATATCACCCCTACAGTAGCCCCGGACCTAAATCCGGGGCAGACTGCTTGGCCCAAGGATGGGTGGATGGACCCCGCCCCGCCGGCCGCACATTCACCGGCGGTAGAGCCGAACACATGCCTCACTTCTAAGCAAGCATGTGACTCCGGACCCCCGGACTCGTATCCGGTTGTAGGTTCCAGTCCGCGCGCTCCCGAGGCCGCCGAGCCTGGTTGGGCTCCGGTAATGGAGTTTACCGCTACAGATATCTTCCAGCACTCGCCCTTTGGCGACATGCTGAACTCACTAAAGTCTCTCCCTTTGTCAGGAGGCTCTTGGCCGAACTATGTCCGGCTCGAGTTGGAAGCAAACGACAAGGGAATTCGCTGCCTACCCACCACCCATTTCATTGCCACGGTCGATGATCTAACTGATGTGCTTGACTTCGACTCCGAATACATCGACGGTATGGATGACGATGTAGGAGAAGAACAGGAATCACCGCTCACAGGGCGGTGGATAGCCACCCCGTCGCATGATATATACATGGTGGACACACCTAAGGACGACGGCGACAATCCGAAAGATAAAACCCCCGGACAAAAACCAAAGCGATGGCGCAGACGCCGCTCCAAGTCCAGCAACAGTAAAAATAGCGACAAGAGCGCCAGAAAGATCAACACCCCAGTCAACCCCGAAGGTAACAACAACCATATGGACCCAGCAATGGAGCAGGACGAGCCAGGTCACACCGAACACAGTTCAGAGCAGACACCCGATCACAATGATCCCGAGGGACGAGCTCATCAAACCGCCCCAGGACAAGAACACAGTCCGGATGACGATGCATTCATCATCCCGGAAAAACGCGTGGAACAAGATAACCTCCACAGAGAGCTTATGGCCACCGCGAGGAGCCTAAAGAAGCAGAAGCAACGGCTAATAGCCGCACAGGAAACACTCAATCGCAGATGGAATAAAGTGCTAGACACTGAAGAAAGATACGGTGACTATCGCCATACAAAGAGCTATCCAAAACGCAAGCTACTGCCTGAATTCGACGACGAGGCCGTTCCACCAAAAAGTAACACTACCAGGAGGCCGGACGTACCACGTCACAACCACAACAGAGCAGCTACCGACGCTCCGCATGATTTGTGTGAGCACCTGGATAAGAAAGTCGGCGTGGCTAGGTCCATCTACGGATCAAAAGGACACACCCCGGTGCAGGATCATGGTCACCAAAACGATTATACCAATCGAATACCAGTTCGTAATAAGCACCGGACACAACAACAGCCGACGGCATGCCACAGCGCGTCCAGATACAGAGGGGCTGCTCACCCCCTATGCTTCACCGAAGAAGTACTGGACCATGAATTTCCACAGGGTTTTAAACCTGTGAACATAGAGGCATACGACAGAACGACAGACCCAGGGGTCTGGATCGAGGATTTTATCCTACATATTCATATGGCTCGTGGGGATGACCTCCACGCCATCAAATACCTTCCCCTCAAGTTGAAGGGACCAGCTCGACACTGGTTGAAAAGCCTCCCCGAAAATTCAATTGGGAGTTGGGAGGAACTCGAGGACGCTTTCAGGGCCAATTTTCAAGGGACTTATGTCCGGCCTCCGGATGCGGACGATTTAAGTCACATAATCCAACAGCCCAGAGAGTCCGCCGGCAAGCTTTGGAACAGATTCCTCACTAAGAAGAATCAAATTGTAGACTGTCGGGATGCCGAAGCCTTAGCAACATTCAAACACAGCATCCGCGACGAGTGGCTCGCCAGGCACCTTAGCCAAGAAAAGCCAAGGACAATGGCAGCCCTAACAAGCCTTATGACCCGCTTTTGCGTGGGTGAAGATAGATGGTTGGCCCGTAAAGGCACCAGCGACCCAGGCACATCCAAAATAAGGGATGGCAACGGGAAGCCACGACGTAATAAAAACAAACATCAAAACAAGGAAGAGAGCCCGGACAACGCAGCGGTCAACACCGGATTCAGGGGCTCTCGACCCGATCAGCAAAAGAAGCCATTTAAAGGCAGTAAAGAGGGACCGTCCAGTCTGAACAGAGTCCTGGACAGACTGTGCCAAATTCATGGCACCCCTGACAAACCTGCGAACCACACGCACAGAGAGTGCTGGGTCTTCAAGCAGGCCGGCAAATTAAATGCCGAACACAAGGGAAGGGAAACACCAATTGAAGACGAGGATGAACCTTGCCAGCCGAACACTGGGGGACAGAAAAAATTCCCACCAGAGGTTAAAATAGTAAACATGATCCATGCGACTCACACATCCACGTGAAGGCACGAACGCGTGCTCAGAGACGTGTGCGCTATAGAGCCCATCGTACCTACACCTAACTACTAGTTGGCTTGTCCGATCACCTTCGATCACACGGACCGCCTGGCTAGTATTCGGCACGGAGGATCAGAGGCCTTGGTGTTTAACCCTATAATCGACGGATACCATCTCACCAACGTCCTCATGGACGGCGGCAGCAGTCTCAATTTAATATACCAGGACACTGTCCGTAGGATGGGGATAGACCCATCCAGAATTATCCAAAGCAACACCACCTTTGGAGGGGTGATACCAGGCGTTGAAGCCCACGGCAGGGGCTCCGTCGTACTGGAGGTAACATTCGGCTCCCCAGGCAACTCCAGAAGCGAAGAACTACTCTTCACCATCGCACCCTTCCAAAGCGGCTATCACGCATTACTTGGAAGAGCGGCCTTCACCCGCTTCAACGCAGTGCCACACTATGCCTACCTTACACTCAAGATGCCCGATCCACGTGGCGTCATCACCGTTAACGGAAACATCAAGCGCTCTTCACGCGCGGAGGAGTCCGCGATGGCTCTAGCGGCCGGACTCTAAGCGGCCTCCTATACCCAAAAACATGAATGGTCGTTAAGACCACGGACACGGTTAGACGAGTCCGGCAGCTCGGATAAAAGTGAGCCAGGGCGCCGTATATGTAATCCCATAGAGGACACCAGGGGCTATAAGTATTTAATAAAACCCCACCGTTGGCTTGACCTTATTTACAGGCCAATACCTTACACTTCTATCCTCCATCGCATGCTTACATCGCACTCTTTTTACACGAGTTTCTCTTTTTTACAGACACAATACGTGCGATACCCTTCCAGGAAATGGCATAACGGAGACAAAGGCGCAGATGTGCAGCAGGGCCCCGCTCAAAGGTTTCTCTTTAGATTAAGCCCCTGTGTAAACCTTTTATATTGCCTCTTGTTGTTAACACATCCCATGGGTACTATACCCACAGAGGATACTGCCGTTATTGGCACTTCGCCATGGCAGACCGATGCACGTACCTGGAAATACAGGGTTTATAATGAAAGGGCGCTCTTCAGCCCATTTTTTGCTATAAAATCCGAATACCCTCGGGAGTGTTCGGCGTCACGAGTTTGGCCTTATATGCATCAGCTCCGAATCATGTCTTTGGTCAAATGTTGGGTTTTCCCGGCTCCTGGGTTTGCCGCCTTATGTTCCATTCTTATCGGCTAAGGCGGCCAAAGGAGAACTACTGTGATAGTGCCCTGGTTATTCCGGACGAGCGCCTCATTAGAGAAAGCCGAAAACTGACTATGATGATACAACGAGAGACTGTTCAACCACTCGAAGACTTATCAGAATCTTTAGGATTCCTCCGCATTAACGAAGGACCGTTTCCCGGTCATGTACACACGCGTCCGTATCCGGATGTACGCAAAGGTACCAGGGGCTACATAGTAGCCCCACCGTTAAAATCCCATGGCTAAGCGAAAGTGTTACAGCTATATAGTCCGGTTGCCTAGTTCGACGTGCGATCACCTCCTTAATGGACCAAGACATTGGATCAAGTGTGATTATGCATATTTTTCGCGAACACTCCCGCATTGTATGAAGTGGGGGCTGAAGCCAATGACTGCTAACTTTCGAATTATACATATACATAAAGACGGCCGCAGAGGAGACACAATAATACTTCCAGGCAAAAAGTATAAATATAGCCTTGTAATCAAAATAACATTGTTTTTACAATGATTCAATTTGTCACTCGAACAAGACATTCTTCGAACACTGCGCCTCTATTAAGCGAGCACCTTCTGTTACCTGCTCCAAGTAGTGCTCGGCCGGATCCTGGCCTCCTGCCGGATTCTGGGTTGCTACAATGGTGGCCTCCATATCTGTCCAATATGCTTTAACGCGGGCAAGAGCCATTCGTGCACCCTCTATGCACGCCGACCTTCTCATGGCGTCGATCTGAGATACGGCCCTGAGGAATTGTTGCACCAAACCAAAGTAACTGTCCGACTTCAGCTCCTTCGGCCAAAGATGGTCTATTATAGATCGCATGGCAAGCCCGGACAGCCTATGAAGTTCCGCCACAGCAGCCATCTTCTCACTCAACAGCAGCGGGCGCGCGGGAGCATTGAATTGCGACTAGAAAAGCTTCTCCACTTCTTTATCACCTTGATTCTTGAAAAACTTGGCTGCATTGGCTGTACTCTTCGCCAAGTCCGCATACGCATCTGCGGGACTCCAGCGTCCATCCAGGGGAGCATACTTTGGATCCAAAAACTTCGTCCGCAATGAGTAGGAGCCCCCAGTCGCTATTTTACCGGCCTGTCGAAGCTCCTCCCGCACACCCCTGACTTCGGTCTGCATCTCCTTGGTGGCGTTAAGTGCCTTGTTCAGGTCAGCCGAATTAACCTGATTCTCCTTTTCAAGGAGCTCATACCGGTCGGCGGCATTTTTCAACTCCACAACCATTTCAGCTATCTTTTCCTCGCTTCGGCGATGAGCAGCCTGTTCAGCTCTCAACTCTTCGGCCGCTTTTAGGGCAGCCGCATTGCTAGCCCGAGCTTGTTCTTTGGCTTGGGCAAGTTCCGCCCTCAGGGCTTCCACGACAGCAGCCCCGTCTGTAGTCCAAACATGTCGCATTAATGTTATGCCCCTCTCATATTTTCCTATACAACATAATAAGGAAAAGTAGAGCACATACCTTGTGATTCGTTCAGCCGCTCGTTCACCAGCACAATATCGACATCAATAGATCCTATCTGCCTCCTTAGTTCGGCAACTTCAACAGACCGGTCGACGGCTGGACCCTTAGATATCTGCGCATAGGTACAGCGCAATCATTACTTACACAATATGATCCCCCGTTTGCCGCCTAGGGCGGGCAACCAGAGTCTCAGGGGCTACTATCCATATGGAGCACACCTAGCGCGTGCCTCATAGCCAAAAATAGTGTATTTTTCACTACATACTTCAAAGCCTCTGAGCAGGCTCGTAAATGCTTCATTCAAACCGCTTGTGGCGGATGAAATTTTCTTGAGCACCATGCTCAATAATGAGTGGTGCTCCTCTGAGAGCGCAACTCGCTCTAGAAGCCCGTCAGTATGTCCGGCCGGACACCGACCTGTGCCGAACCCTTCTCATTGCCCCCTGTGGGAGCCGAATGCTCCGGGCTCAGGGCGGCTGACGTATTAGCTTCTGGCTTCGGAAGATCCGGACTCCTCCGTGACGACATCTCGGTGTCGCCCGCCTCAGGAGGTGGAGAAATGGGTGGGGTCTCGCTCTCCATCATCTCCGGGGGAAGATCCCCCGAAGATGAACTCTGTTGTGAAGAGCTGCTAGCCGGACTACAAAAAACGAATCCTGGTTATTGATCTCGGAGAAATGCAGTACTTTCAAATTAATGATTAACTCACAGCTCAGTTGAGGGCTGGCCCGTTGGTGGGCATGACGTGGTGAGGACGCCTGTCAGGGCAGAGCCTCCCGGCGACGCTTTCTTCCCCTGTTTGGGCATCTTCGTCTCCAATTCTTCGGAGGCGGCCCTTTTCTTCCCGTGCAGGGTGGAGGCCTTGGATTCCCCTCCCCGACTATCCTCCTTTGGGGAGGAAGCAGTTCCCCTGGTTCGGATGCGCAGCGTGTGAAGTTCAGCTGCACTGTCCTTTCCTTCGTCTTTCCCTGAGGGCATTTTGCTAAGCACCCGGCCAAGCATCTTGGCTATGGTAGGACTAGGCGAGCCTTCGGGAAGTGGCGCCGGACACCTGATTCTCTCCGCCTTGCTGAGCCATTCCTGGCCACGAAGGGTTTTCAGAATAATGACTATGACAAAAATAAATAAAGTGTCCGGTTTCAGGGTTACTTACTTGGGTATCTAGGCAATTGCAGCTTAGGCCCGCATCCTCGGTGGTGTCCGGACACTTTACTTGTGGTCTGAAGAATAACTTACACATCCCTTCAAGCTTTAGGCCGAAGAAGTGCTTAATAGTCCGCGGACCCTCTGGATTGAACTCCCACATCCGCAGAGGCCGACGTTTGCACGGAAACATCCGTCGAATTAGCATTACTTGAATTATGCTGACTAGGTTAATGTCCCTCTCGAGAAGCTCCCGGATATGGCTCTGCAGTATTGGTACATCACCAGCGGGGCCCCAATTCCGTCCTACGTCGGTCCATGACGCCAACTGTGCCGGAGGGCCCGAGCGGAACTCGAGGGCGGCCACCCACTTTGTGCCTCTTGGAGCAGTGCCATAAAACCACCTCCGCTGCCATACATCAGATACTTCTGGGAAAGAACCCTCTGGCCATGGGGCATCGGCGTTCCTGCTTATTATGGCACCTCCGCACTCCGCATGTCGCCCCTCGATCATCTTCGGCTTCACATTGAAGGTCTTGAGCCATAAGCCGAAGTGAGGAGTGACATGGAGAAAAGCCTCGCACACAATGATGAACGACGAGATATGGAGGATAGCGTCCAGAGCTAGATCATGAAAATCTAACCGTAATAGAACATGAACCCCCTCACAAAGGGATCAAGGGTGAGGCCCAAGCCGCGGAGGAAGTGAGGAACAAACACGACACTCTCGTTGGGCTCCGGCGTAGGGATGACCTGCCCTGGAGCAGGAAGCCTGTGCTAGATGTCGGTAGTCAGATATCTGACCTCCCTGAGCCTCACAATGTCCTCCTCTTGGATCGAGGAGGCCACCCACCAGCCCTGAGAGTTGGGTCCGGACATATTCGAGGATCTGGGTCGTTCAAGTTTTGGTTTCGGGTGTTAAAACTCGAGATGCGAAAGGGCGCAAGGGTGGTGGAAAAGAGGTATAAGCCTCGGCCCCTTTATAAAGGGGGTGAATATCAAGAGTCCTCAGCGTGACTGCTTGAGACTTATCTAAAATCACACGGAGTCATACCAACGGTCGTCATGGGGATACACATGCCCATATTGATGGAAGCTCCCATAATAAGAGGAGCACGATCTCTGCTTTGGCAGGGCGTGCCCATAAAACCGCCTCGCAACGCGAGTCGAGGTGGGTCGGGCCACGATGCAAGGACATGACGTACGAAGATTGCCAGCAGATCAGATTTATGATGTATTCCCTACGATAGCATGTGAGGATCATCTCGCAGATCCGGACATGGTCTAAGTGTTCGATAATAACTTTGGAGAATTCGGAGAAGGAACCCGCCTTGCAATGCCGAAGACAAGACTGCGCGCCGGACTCATCGTCATTGAAGCCTGGTTCAGGGGCTACTGAGGGAGTCTTGGATAAGGGGGTATCCGGACAGCCGGACTATATACTTTGGCTGGACTGTTGGACTATGAAGATACAAGACAGAAGACTTCGTCCCGTGTCCGGATGAGACTCTCCTTTGCGTGGAAGACAAGCTTGGCGATCCAGATATTGTATTTCCTTCCTTGTAACTGACTCCATGTAAACCCTAGCCCTCTCCGGTGTCTATATAAACCGGAGAGGTTGGTCCTTAGAAGGCCGATCACAGTTACAATCATAATCATCATAGGCTAGCTTCTAGGGTTTAGCCTCTATGTTCTCGTGGTAGATCTACTCTTGTACTACTCATATCATCAATATTAATCAAGCAGGAAGTAGGGTTTTACCTCCATCAAGAGGGCCCGAACCTGGGTAAACATGGTGTCCCTTGCTTCCTGTTGCCATCAGCCTAAGACGCACAGATCGGGACCCCCTACCCGAGATCCGCCGGTTTTGACACCGACAGTGCCAGCAGGCCGTTGATACTCTGCTTTCACGCGACGACAGACGTCGCAGTTAGCAATATACTAAGCAATTTCTCTCTTCATCCTAGTCCACCAGAACCTCTGGCATAGGTCCTGATACATTTTAGTGCTTTCGGGATGAATGGTGAGAGGAGATTCATGAGCCTCCTTAAGGATCAATCGCCTCAGGTTTCGCACCTTGGGAACCACTAGACGGTTCCCGAAGTATATGACTCCTTGATCATCAATGGAGAAACAATCCGCAACTCCCTTCTTGATGTTTCTTTTGATACGGGAAATCCCCGGATCTACCTTCTGAGCTTTGATGATCTGATCCATAAGGGTAGGTTTCGCCACCAAGGTGGAAAGGAATCCTTGAGGAACGATGTGAAGGTTAAGCTTCCGAAATTCCTCATTGAGAAGTGGTTGACTTTGTTGTAACGTCAAATTGTTACAATAAGATTTACGACTTAGTGCATCAGCCATGACATTGGCTTTTCCTGGGGTGTAAGTTATCCCTAAGTCGAAATCTGTGATCAACTCGACCCAACGTCTTTTCCTGAGATTCAAATCCAGTTGGGTGAATATATGCTTCAGACTTTGGTGATCGGTGAAGATTTCACAATGATTACCGAGGAGGTAATGTCGCCAGGTTTTGAGTGCATGGACTACAGCTGCAAACTCTAGATCATGAGTAGGATAATTTTCCTCATGTGGGTGCAATTGCCGTGAAGCATAAGCAATTACGTGACGATCTTGCATGAGAATGCAACCTAGTCCTTGTCACGAGGCGTCACAATAGATAACAAAGTCCTTGGAGAAATCTGGTGGAACCAGTACGGGAGCGGATGCCAGGCATCTTTTCAGTTCCTGAAAGCTGTGCTCACATTGTGTGGTCCACTTGAACTTTTTATCTTTCTTGAGGAGTTCAGTTAGAGGTTTAGCAACTTTGGAGAAGTTCTCGACAAAGCGACGACAATAGCTCGCTAAGACAAGGAAACTCCAAACTTGCTTGACCGATTCAGGTGGAGTCCAATTAAGAACGGCTTGAACTCGCTCGAGATTGACAGCAATACCCTTACCAGAGATTACATGTCCTAGATAGGTCACTTCTGGCAACCAAAATTCACATTTAGAAAATTTGGCATAAAGGCGATGCTCTCGAAGTTTCATCAACACTAGCCTTAGATGCTCGACATGTTCTTCCTCATTCTTGGAGTAAATGAGTATATCATCGAGGTAAACCATGACGAATTTATCCAAATAATCCATGAAGATTGAGTTCATTAATCGAGAGAAAGTGGCTGGGGCATTGGTTAAACCGAAGGACATGACGGTGTACTCGTATTGGCCATAACGAGTAACAAAGACCGTTTTAGGAATGTCCCTGTTCCTGATTTTGATTTGATGGTAGCCCAACCTCAAATCCATCTTAGAGAAGACTGAGGATCCAGCGAGCTGATCATACAGGTCGTTGATCCTGGGGAGCGGATACTTGTTCTTTATTGTGACCAAGTTGACGGGTCGATAATCTACAACCATCCGATTCGTACCATCCTTCTTCTTGACGAAGAGGACGGGGCAAGCCCATGGAGATGAACTAGGACGGATGAAACCCTTTTTCAAGGACTCATCGAGTTGTTTCTTAAGCTCGGCTAGTTCTAGTGGTGCCATCTTATAGGGTCTTCTAGAAATTGGGACAGTTCATGGAATAAGATCTATCACGAACTCGACATCTCGGTCAGGTGGAACACCTGGCAATTCTTCTGGAAAGACATCCGGAAAGTCACGGACTACCGGAACGTCTTCGAGGTCTGGCAAAGGACCGGCATTGAGAGAATATAGTTGTCTCTTGGCTACTCGGGTCAAGACATTGACTACTTCTCCCGATGGGTGTGTAAGTTGAACAGTCCTAGAGAAGCAATCAATCTTAGCATGATGGGCTGACATCCAGTCCATACCTAAGATGATATTAATATCCGAAGATTTGAGAGCTATCAAAGACGCAAGGAAGACAAGTCTATTGACTTGGATTTCATTTCCATGGCTTACTCTAGAGGTTTGCCATCTAGAACCAGGAGTAGAAATTTCCATGGTAGAAGGCATATCACAGAATGCGGTGTTATGCAAACGAGCATAGTTTTCGGATATGAATGAATGAGATGCTCCAGTATAAAAAAGAACAGATGCCGGATGGCAGTTAACAAGGAGTGTACCGAGAACGACGTTGGGATCCTCCTGAGCCTCTTCAGCAGAGACACAGTTAACATGGCCACGTGTTGCGGTGGCCGGCTTGGCGTAGAACACTTTCCCTGTTGGCTTGCCACGACCAACAACTTTTCCAGACTGGTTGGGGTTGGTCTGGGGACACTCACGCATGTAGTGGCCTGGTTCCCCACACTTGAAGCATGTCACAGAGCTGGTGCGTGGAGGTGAATTGTTGGTTGGCCCACCATAGGACTTGGCTGGTGCATACTGCTGAGCTGGGCGAGGCGCCTGATAGGATGGTCTTGGTGTGAACCTGGGTGGCAGGGCGGTGTTAGGAACCCACACCCGGCACTTTTGAGGACCAGAACCGGATGAGGAACCCATATCACGGCCATGCTTGCGTGTTGCTTCGAAATCAGTCTGACCTGTCTCAGCACTGATGGCCTTGTTTACAAGCTTCTGAAAGGAAGTGCACTCATGCAGACGGAGATCACGGCGAAGCTCGGGGATAAGTCCCTTGCGGAACCTTGCCTGCTTCTTGGCATCGGTGGAAACTTCCTCAGTTGCATAACGTGCCAGGTTACCGAACTCCCTGTTGTATGCATCCGCAGAGAGTCTACCTTGGGTGAAACTGTAGAACTCCTCACCCTTACGATCCATAAGACCCTCTTGAATGTGATGTTCATGGAAAGCCTCACTAAATTCTGCCCAAGTAGTGACATGGCCAGCTGGGTGCATGGCTTCATAATTTTCCCACCAGAGACTGGCAGGGCCTTCAAGATGATAGGCAGCAAAAGTGACCTTATCAGCCTCAGGTACGAGTGCAGAACGTAGCTTGTGAGTAATACTACAAAGCCAGTCATCAGTGTCACGGGCTCGACGGAGTGATGGAAGGTGGGTGGATGTAACTTGATGAAGTCACTGAGCGACACCAAGTTATTCCTCTGATGCAGAGCTGTGTTCTGTTCGATGCGCTCCAACAAACGGTTGGTCTCCCGCTTGTTCCTCTCGGCCTCCAGCATGACCTCAGCCAGAGAAGGAGGATGAGGCAGGTTCGCATCTCCAGCTCCACTGCCTTTAGCCTGCTCCGGGGGAGAAGGGTTGTTGCGGGTGTTGACCATCCTAGGAAAACAAGACAATGGTTTAGTCCAAAATGATAGGATTCTGACATGGAATGCAGAATGTAAGGGGTAACTCGGAATGCAAGATGATCATCCGTATGACATGGTAAATGCAGAAATTGCTACATTTATTCCATCATCATACACACCATACAAGGTTTAGTACAAGACCAAACGGAGTACAACTGCGGTAAAAGGAAGATTACATCTCATTGGAGGCATCCCAAGCTCCTATACATTATTTGTCTACACCTCCGGAAAGTGGTACACACTATGTCATATCCCACGAGTCACGCAGGACGGTGGACGATATAACTGTTACAATACTAGTGGTGCTACCATCAGCTCAGACATTTCCATAGTAATCCTCATAGAGATTACCCCCATGTCCTGGGAGCTGGACGTGATCATCTAGAAATAGTCGATCCTGTGGAGCCTGCGGTCCATAAGGACTCGGATGTGGCATGGGTCCATCAAACGGTGGCAGAAGAGGTCCACGGGGAGGAGTGATACCCCCTACATCACGCCAATCCATACGGTCAGGCAGAGTAGACCGCACGGGGTACATATCCCGCATATCCATATACCCTGCCTGCACAGCAGGTGCAAACCGGGTCAAAGTGGCCCAGTGATCAGACTGGGAGTTGAAAAGCTCCAATCGCAAGGCACCATTTTCACGGTCCTTGTCCTCAAGCATCTGTGCGGTAGTGCGGAGCAGCGAATCCTCATGAGAAGAGTCGGTGTAGATAGCTGTGAAGTAACCTTCTGCCCCAGGAAGTGACATTGGCATATAGCAAAAGTCAGTGTTCCGAAGCAAGGAGGTCCTGCCCCGTATAATTGTCATCATCGAATATGCAGCATCTTGCACCTACATCTCGATGGTAACCCCAAGTCTATATGAGCAATGGAGGGGTTCAGTGGATCCAGGATAACAAGGGAATATCCTGACAGTGCAGAGGTATTGGCTTTGATTGAAGTCTCTATACTGCTCAACGATGTACTCGGGATACCAACGGTATCCAGCCTCGGTCATTACACGGACCAACATAGCAGTATGGCCAGGTACATCGAGACATCGAGTCAGACGAACAACTTGGTTCTGGGTGCGGGAGGCCATCTGAAACATGATATAATGCAAAGGCATTTAGAATTTCTAGCAGAAATTGGACAGCATAACGGTTGTAAATGCTCAAAAAAGATTTTGAGACACTTAGCAAAGGATTGCATAGACACTCAACAACATCATATCAAGATTCTGGGTCCAACTTAACAACATAATGGGGTAGTAGAACTGAACTAGGCTTGTATCCATCAAACCTATAAGGTACTACTGATTAGTAACACGTGAACCTGATAGAGAGAAGAGACCCTAGTACTTAACCCCCGGTGGAAGAATAGACTGACTCAGATCAGAATGCCATGAGGTAAAGGAGTAAAAAGAGCCTTACGTTCCATCCCACAATCAATTCCCCTACATATAACTAAAACATTTCTAGACTCAACATCGACCAGTTTGGCTTGGAGAACCTACAGGCAGTCCGGCTCTGATGCCAACGCTGTCAGGACCCCGACTCAATGCCACATCGATCTAGCATGTAACACCTCATATCACTTTGTGGCCTCACGCATGGTATTCCCACGGGTGTCGCCTTACCTTGCCCTGGACCATTTGCGCCTTTTGGCACACGTATATGATAGTGTCGCTAGCAGCCATATGATAAGGAGCCCGGGCTGACATGGCTAGTCGTAAACCCAAAGTGGCACTAACTTACAGGGGCACGCATCCATGACCCAACATCGAACGTGTCGGTCATCAGCGAGTGAATCCGGGCTGTAGCACTGGGCTAGCAGGACTCCGGTAAACCGGGCTATAGCGGGCTAACAGGACTCCGGTGTTCATCACGTGACATTTCCCCGAAGGGACAGACACAGGAACGAACAAGGACACATGCCGGCCAGCCTAAGTGTTCCGGAGCAGTAGCAAGCTACCATGGCTCAGTGGAAGCACTAGGAGACATTTCCCGGTAAGAGAGGCTACTAAGGATAAACAACTAGATAGTCAGATCCCACACATACCAAGCATTTCAATCATACACACAATATGCTCGATATGTGCAAATACAACAAGGCATCACAACATGACTCTACAACAGAAGTACTTTATTTAAAGGCTTGGAGAGCCATACATATCATACACACAAGTACGGGTCACGCGACCCAGCATTCAAGTCATACAAGCATACAAGCTGACAGCGGAAGTAACTTGTCTAAGTACAGGCAACTAGGAAATAAAAGAGGCTTGGGCAAGCCTGACTATACTACATGGTCCATCGTGAGCTCAGGATCACCACCTGGGCTTCAGCCTACTCGTCGACATCGACGTCTATGAAGAACCCATCAGAAGGGGTTGCAGCGTCTTCTGTAAAACGTAAATTAAGCAACATGAGTACAAAGGTACTCAACAAGACTTACATCAGATCCTACATACATGCACATTATCAAGAAGGGTTGGTGGGGTTATTGCAACAAGCCAGCTTTGACTCTTGGCTAAGCTATCTTACGAGACTCCAACTTGAAGTTGTTTTGCGCACTCGAGTCCACTACTCACCACTTCAATACACTACCGAGGATCCACCTCCACCATCCTACGGAAGAGCCATCCTCGCACTCACGCTTATCTTGAGGCTTTTAGTAGTATCCATTTACTTGTATATGAACTGTATAGGCAACCAAGTAGTCCTTTACCGTGGACACGGCTATTCAAATAGATGATGTTAACCCTGCAAGGGTGTACTTCTTCATACACGCTCTCACCACTTACCGCCGTTTACACGACATGTACTCGACAACCTTCAAGCGGAAGCCCATCGTGGGTGTCAGCCACGACCTACCTAAACACCTAAGTCTCTAGTCCAAGTTTATCGCCTATTCAGGTTCCATCCACAGGTAGTCCGGCCGAGGTTTCCACATACGACCCCGAACGATGTGTGCAGGGTTCCGAGACACCTAACGGGTGCCCGGTATACCCGGCCACGTACCTACCGCATCACAGCCCACCCCGCGGGTCAGTGCTGCCCACGGCCTCCAGTAAGCTACAAACACCAGAAACTACTTGCAACTCCTGGACAGAGGATTAGGGTGAATAAGAAGCCGAGAGGGTCCATTGGTTTCGGGCCCAATGCATGGTAGTAGCTGATTCTTAAATCACACATACAGATCTCAGTGCTTAAGGATGGCTTCAATGAAACAACCCACCATGTACTCCTACATGGCCTCTCATCGATACCTTTACCAAATCGTGTTCAACGCATCACTCTCATTACCGACATGATCATTTCACTCTAGCCCATCACCCAGATGAACTAGACCTGACACGACTCTAAGCATAGCAGGCATAGCAAGGTAGGAACAACACATACACATGCTCAATCTACTCCTACACATGCTAGTGGGTTTCATCTAGTTACTGTGGCAATGACAGGTCATGCAGAGGAAATGGGTTCATCTATCGTAGCACACATCAGTTTGAATCGCGTTGTCTTAATGCAGTAAAAGAGAGCAGAGGCAAGTACATGGGATTGTATCGATATGATGAAATTGTTGGTTTCTTGCCTTGCGGGTCCGTGAACTGGTATTGCTCTTCGTTAGGGTATTCGCGATACTCCTCGGGGGCAGAACCTGCCGCAGAGAGCACCGATACACAATCATCACCAAACAATATGCAACAATATGATGCATGCATGAGACATGGCAAAATGAGTGTATTGGGCTAATGCAACTAAGACCAGATGGGTTTGAACCATTCTGAATCAAAGATTCAAGTTTCAAGCTCATGCATGGTCATTAATAGTGCTTTATCTTGTTCTGCACTAAACAGCAGGTTAACTTGTTTAAACATGCATGAAACCAGTACATATGGATAGATTGGATTTTTCTAATCATTTTTCATATATAACACTTTGCATTTAGAGCTACAGATTAATTGTTATGAATTTTTGAAGTTTGTAATATTTTCTGGAATTTCCTGTGTAAGAATAATTCCAGTAAATAAATTACTGCGTCAGCATTACGTCAGGGTGACGTCAGTGGTCAACGGGACAGTCCAGGTATAACCTGACAGTGGGTCCCGCGTGTCAGTGTCATTAGTTAAACTAATTTGAATTAGTACTAATTCTAGTTAATTAGCAGAGCTGGGCCCCACCTGTCAGTGAGCCAGGGGGGTCAAACTGGGCCCACCCGTGGTCAAAATGGTGTCAGCGGGGTCAAACTCGCCGGCGTTTAGCCGCCGGCGAGGCCAAACGCGGCGGTGCGGTGCGAGTTTTGTGCTCCGGCGACCAAAAAGGGGTCGGAGGGCACCTACGCGATGCTGGAGGCGAGCCGCATCCAGTGGTGGTGGTGGTTGGGCTTGGAGTCGCCGGAAACAACGTCGGCGACGGGTTTGGCGGCGGCCGAAGCTCGGATGAGCTCGAACTCGTCGCTAGGAGGCACGGCGAGGCACGTGGAGTAGTGCGTTGAGCTCCTGGGGGTGCGGTAGGACTAGTGGACAAGGTGGCGCGGCCATTAAGTGGTCGGAGCCTCGTCGGCGACGAGCTCGGCGACGGCGCGTGCGGGTGAGCTACGTGAAGTCGCTACGGGGCTCGAGAGAGAGAGAATGGAGAGGATAGATAGGTAGCTAGGCTCACGGCGGCTGCGACGGAGTTGACGGCGAGGTCGAGGACGAACTACTGCGACGGCGACGGCGAAGGGGATCTCCGGCGGTGGCGGAGTCGGGCGAGGTCGTTGTGGTGGCTTCGGGGCAGGCGAGCACTCGGGGCTCGGCCTGCTCGACGGAGAAGATGATGGCGGAGCTCGTGCACGCGGTCGGGCGGCGCAGAGACGGCGGTGGCTACGGCTACGACGGCGGCGTGGCTGCGGCAGCGTCGGCCATGGTGGAGGGAAGCGAGGGAGAGAGGCAGGGGGAGAGTGGACGTGTCTAGGGGGTTCGGGGTGCGACGTGGAGGTCGTCCAGCGCATCCCGCGGCGAAGCGGCAAGCAGGTGGCGCCGTGGCGAGCTCGCGCTCGTCGGCGTCACCTCCCTGCCTGCCTGGCGGGGACGAAGCAGCTGGCTGGCACGGGCCAGCACAGTGCTGGGCCGCCAGGTGGGCCGGGGCGTGGGTTTGGCCAGGTAAGTTTTTTCCCCATTTGTTTAGGTTTTATTTTTATTTCTGTAGGTTTGTTGCTTTATTAAAAATGCTTAGGCATCTCCAAAAATCACCAAACTGCACATGGCCACTGTTTGGAATATATCCAGCATGGAACATTTTAGTTTGGGATTATTTAAGCATTTAAAATATTTTATATTATTTAAATGCGCAAATTCAAATAACTAATGATTTAATCCAGTCACCTTAGGATGACCTAGAAATTTGTCCATCACTTTTGGCAGAGGTTTAAGACCAAGGCGTAGGTGATGAACATTTTAGAAGGGCATTTCAGGTTCATTGAAAATATTTTTAGTAAACCCTAGTTGGTTTCCCCATTTTAAGTTTCTGATGAATGAAATAAACATGATGCAACCCTCTAATGCATGAATTAGTTAGGGTGTGACACGTCCGGAGATGGGGAACGGGCGCCGGCGGTCATTTTAGTCTAGGTTTAGAGTCCGGTCTACTTAAAACATGATGAATTTGCTCCGGGTTTAGATGAAAAGCATCAGATTTTATGTAAAAATTATCTGAATCAATATTGTCCGGTTTGTTTAACTTTGAATCAAATTTGTTTATTCGCCAAATTTCATTCAAAATGTAACAGGACATATGCGGCTATCTTGGGATAGCCGGTTCCCGCATCCGTGTCCGTGGTCCTCTTTGATCACGAACGGATCATGAGAGCAAATTTCCGGATAAGCGTTGAAGATGCACTTACAACATACGCGCTCTAGTCCACAGGGGTATTTTCCAAATCCAAGTTCCAAAACATGAGACGTGACCAATGGCTCAACGAAAGCCACTCTCCATCCGTACTTTGTCCCACTCGTCACCACCACGTACGCACGCACCCAAAGATCATCGAAAACCGAGCCAGTAGAAGAAATGCATACTACCACCACGCAAACGCCGCCGTCCACATCACACGTTAATTACAGGGTCCAATTCCAAACCCTGGCAAATCTGGCGCGACGCCGCCGTCGACTAGCCGTCGTTGTCCGGCCTCCTAATTTGCTCTGGAGTTTTCTGGCACGGCAACGCGTCCATTGATTGGTGATGGGTACGTGTTTCCAACCATGGAATTGGCTGGGCCATTAACGCGCGTAAGATTATTACGTGCGGTGCTGGACCTCCCGACCCGGCCGGCCATCAAGACTTGATTAAGGTAAGACACGGTCATGTCATGTGCTGTGGCCGTGAAGCGCGCGCGGTTCGTGGCCTAACCGTGCCGGATATCCACTGTTAGCGCTGGTGTTAATCAGAACACAACAGACCGGTGGCTGTAGGACGGTCGTCGTCACTTTGTTGTCCCGGCAATTGGGAAACAACACAATAGTAGTAGCATATTAGTCAACAATTTAGTTAACGACGGGGCGAAGGCTGGTGCCGACGGTGATGGGTGGGCAACCCGTCTGTTTTTCTCGTCCCGGAGAATCGGGGAGCCAAGCGGCACGACACCGCTGAAAGAAAGGTATCCTCTCTCAACTCAAGAAAAAAAAAATCAATTACATTAGTGGTGCTTGAACTTGACGCGTATGGTCACTTTTATGCTAGCACTTGTGTCATACATCGAACTGGTGTAAAAACTTGGCTCGGGCGTGCAAATCTCGGTTGTATACGCCCGAGCCGCTGATCAGGGGCGCCAACATGGCATGGGTCCAGCCGTCAATGACCTAAAGGCAAACAGGAGGTGTGGCTAGCTTTTTTTGCAAAAAACCCCTTGAATTATTTTTCCCACAAAAAAGCCCTGTCGACTTTGGAAGATGGCATTTCATTTTTTCGACTCTATGGCCAGTGGGCCCCGAGTGTACATACTGAAAATTAATAACAAGAAAAAAAAGGAGGCCTCCATGTCTCGAACGTGCGACCCCTGCCCATGTCACGGTCGATCCTGGCCGCTACGCCATTCAGTCTTCACAACTTCAGATAAATTTTTGTATTCATCAATTTGAATATTTAAATATAAGCAGCACGTGTATATTTTTCTATTAATTGAAGATTTTAAATGTCCGTATTTAATAAACAGCTTATATAACACATGTGTGTATGTTTAAATGTTTTTATCTAGCAATTGTGTTTGTATGTATAATATATATATATATATATATATAATATTTGAACATTATTTTAATTACTTACGTTTCACAAATATTTCAAAAAGAACTAGTGTGTGCAAAATGGGCTGCAGCCAATTTAAGCCCCACATGTATTATCCTTATATACTACTCCCTCCGTCCCAAAATAAGTGACTCATAAATGACTCTAGTACAAAGTTGAGTCACTTTTGAGTCACTTATTTTGGGACGGAGGGAGTACAATTAACGGTATCCTAGGTGCTCCTAGTTGGCGCTTCAGGTGCCAGCTAAGAGAGACCTGGCGCTCACATCCGGCGAATCGTGGGCCGGCCCATGTGGCGAGCCATGCCCGACCGCTCGCTCAACTCGCCCCACCTAGTCCCTCCGCTCGAGCCTCGAGGGCTGCTTGTATGGTCGCGGTTCACCAGTCAACTGGTCAACCGTTGACTTTAAAAAAGAGAGAAAAATTAAACGAAATATGCAAGAAAGGAACAAAATCATGATTTCAAAAAAGTTCACAGATTTTGAAAAGCTTCATCCATTTTATTTTAAAAACAAATCACCGAATTTAAAAAAAAAATCATCAATTTTGAAAAAAGTTCACCGAATTTTAAAAAAAAGTTCACCCGTTTAAAGAAAGTTTATCGAATTTAAAAAAAGTTCATTGAAAATGAAAAAGTTCATCGATTTGAAGGGAAAAAATCATAAGTTTTAAAAAAGTTTATCTAATTTGGAAAAATGTCCATCAAATTTGATAAACAAGCTCATCAAATTCAAAAAAAGTTCATAGAATTTTAAAAAAAGTTCATCATATTGTAAAAAATGACATCAATTTTGGATAATGTTCATCAGATTGTAAAAAAAGTTCATCAATTTTGAAAACACTTCATCAAAATTGGAAAAAGTTCATGGATTTTTTTCAAAAGATCTTAGATTTTGAAAAAAGTTCATCAATTTGAAAAGAAGTTCAGCAAATTTCCAAAAAGTTCATCGATTTAAAGAAAAAGTTCACATTTTTACAAAAGCAATTCATCAAACTATGAAGAAAAAAACAAAAAATGAAAAATGAAAAATGAAAAACGAAAAAGGGAAAAAAACAAAAGAGTGAAAATAGGAAAGCGAAGGAATAAAAGAAGGCAATAGTTGGTAGTTACAAGAACCCACTTTGTGGCGTGGTAGTAAGTCGAGCATAACGGAGGTCGCAGGTTCTATACGAGAAACTGGCGTTGTTTTTCGCCAGTTAAAAACACGGTATATGGCCGAGCCCAACTAACGTAGCAGTAGGTGTCGGTTTGCAGAAAACAACTATAACCGGTGCCTGTAGCGCCAAATAGGTTTCGCATGTTATCCTTGTTAGACATCCGAATGTGATTCATGCAGTGGCTATGAGCGCGTGCGCCCTAACAATAGGTCGCGTGTTGAATTCTCAAAAAAAAAAAAAAATCTAGGTCGCGTGTTGGAGTGTAGGAGTCTAACATTTTCCCTTTTAATTTTCACGTCGGGACTCACTTGTAATACATCACACAAAATAAAATACCATCTACCACGTGGGCAGGGTCTTTTCTGTGAGAAATAATTTTTTTTGAGATTTTTTTGCAAAAAACAAACAGCCCACACACTTCTACTCATTGACAAAGGGCCCCACACCACGCCGGCCAAGTCAGTGTTGATTTCGTATCCAAACACAGTTAGCACTGTATTTGCACACCCGAGCCAAGTATTTCATCAGTTCAATGTATGCCACAAGTTCTAGCACCAAAATGGCCATTTACGCCAAGTTCAAGCACCACCGGTGTAATTGTCTCAAAAATAAAAATAAAAAATCTTACTGTACTGGGCTTGGCTATATGACACTGTTGTTTTCATTGCCTGGCAGTTGCTAGTCCGGCCCAATAACCACGTGGCCGCGTTATGCTGACGTGACTAATGCCTTTTCCTTTCTAAAAAAAACGAATGCTTTTTCCATCAATTTTTCTTCACATTTTGTATTCGTCAAACACTTCGCATAAATGAAAAAAATGTTAATCATGTGTTTGGAAAATGATAAAGATGTATAGGAAAATGTTAATCATATGTGCGAAAAATGTTTGTAACATCTAAAAAATACCACACACTTACAACAATGTACGTGCATTTATAAAAATGTTTGTACAATGTCAAGGAAATGTTCACATAATTCAAAAAATGTTTTATTCATTAAAAAAATGCACGGTACATTTAGAAAAATGTTCCTGCGTTCCATAAATGTGTTTGTGAAATTTTCAACTTTGTATATAGTGTCCAAAAATGTTCCCATAGATGTAAAAATATCTTTCCTACCATAAGGAAATGCACATGACATTTTTAAAGAAATTTCCAGTGATTTTAAGAAAAATGTGACATTTAAAAATGTTTTATATAATGTAAAAATTTCCCGTATGTTAACTTTTTTATTTCCGTAATTTCATTACAAAAAAATATCTGTCATTTTAAAGAAATACTCACGTGTGCCAGAAAAATGCCCATGAAATTTTGCAAAATGTTTTAAAAATGTAAAGTATATTTAATGTCATTAAAAAACCTTAGAATGTATATTTGGAAAATGTTACTGTGTACTCAAAAAATTGTTCAAAATATGTATCGTAAAATACATCGTATATTTGAAAAATGTCCAATGTGTATCAAAAATTATTTGGCGCGTGTACTAAAAATGTACAATTTTTATTGCGAAAAACTAGACATGTGTTAAATAAAGAAAATTGATTAATACTGACAAAGAAATAAAAAAACAAACAACCTGAACAATACATGAATACCAAAAAGAAACAAAAGGAAACCATAAGTATAACAAAGTAATTAAAAACCCCATAAAAAGTATATTTTTTGTGAATCAATAAAAACAAAGTATAACCAAGGGAAAAGGAAAATCCAAAGAAAACGGGTGAAAAAACAAAGAAAACAAGGGGGGGGGGGGGGGCGCTTTACGCGAGTCTGGACATGCACTTAAGCAATCATATGTGTGGCCCCCTTCTTCTTTCTTTTCTCCCAACCACACATGCATGGTCCCCCTCTTCTCTCTTTCCTCCCGACCAAACACTAAATCATAAATATCCCACCACATGCATGGTTCTCACCTATTTTTTCTCCTTGCAAACTGAATATATTGTGATTAATGTTGGATGACGGCCTTCCACATCATGTCCGCGGACCATGTCCGGATATTTAAGGACCAGCGTTGGAGATGCGCTTAAGCGCAGTGTATATGGCTTCATATAGCAGAAATACTGTAGACCGACAGTGACAAGGTCGCCATATGCAAACGCGGCTAGCTGTGCGCACATGCACTGCGCCGCTCGCCGCATGCGAAGGACGCGATGCGGAGTCATAACTTAGATTTTTCCCTTTTTCCTTTTTTTCTTCATCTTTTTTTTCTTTTTTGGTTTCCTTTTTCTCTTTTTTCTGTTTTTAAAGATTTGTGGACCTTTTTTTCACAAATTCATGAAATTTTTAAAATTCGTAAATCTTTAGCACATGAACTTTTTTAAAAAAATTCGTGAACTTTTAGCTCATGATTTTTTTCATATTCGTGTCTTTTTCAATTTTCATAAACTTTTTACAAATTTTATTAACTTTTCAAATTTCACGAGCTTCTTTTAATTCAAGAATCTTTTTCAAATCTGTGAACTTGAAAAAAATCATAAACTTTGCTAAGAAATAATTAACTTTTTTTCATTTCTGTGAACTTTTTTAGTTTGTATAAACCTATTCAAATTCATGAAGTTTTTACAAGTTCATGAGTTCTGTTTTACAATTTTTTGTGAATTCCTTTTCAAAATTTTGTTTTTAAAATTTTATGATTCACTTGTGAACTAATAATAATAACAATAAAAAAGAACCAAAAAAATCCTTGGTAAATCTGCACGTTCCACAAACCGGAAGGAAATGCAAATGAAAAATAAAGCATTGTTTCTGAGTTCATGACATCAAATAGAGAGATGGGAATAGAAATACTAATAAATCTGAGAATGACACAAAAGAACAGAAATATTATAGGCTAATAGAATAGATCTAATTAATTACTCCCTCTACAAACTTCTATAAGACATTTTAGGTCACTACTTTACATAGGTAGTAATTAATTGACATGCATCCATGCATTTGAACAACCAAACATCTCAGATATTGTTGGGGATATAACTATTAGGTATGACCCGCCCAGGAGGGGCCGGATTATACCTATGGTGATTTACCTATGAAGCCCACGAAGATATTGAAGATGACGGTTCAAGATAAGGGCCAGGCCCAAGGGCGACTTAAGGCCCGTAGCAATAAACCGCCTTATGTGTAAGACTTGTATTATAAGGCATGAATAGATAATCACCGAGCCGGACATGTTGTTTATGAGCCGACCGGGACTCCGAGAGCCGCTGGGCGTCAACCTGTGTATATAAAGGGACAACCCGGCGGCGGTTCAGGGCAAGAAACAACAGACCGAAAGCTAGGTCAAGCGGATTCGCTCCCTCGTAATCGAGACATAAGCAATACCGCCTCAAACTGGATTAGGCCTTTACCTTCACCGCAAGGGGCCGAACCAGTATAAACTCATGTGTCCTTTGTCCCGTTTAACCCCTTTAGCTAACCTAGTTGTGATGGCTCCACGACTAAGTCCTTTTGCTAGGACATCTGCCGTGACTATTCCACGACAGTTGGCGCCCACCGTGGGGCCAGCGCCCATGGTTTCGAGTTCTTAAAGGGAAGCTTCGAAGGGCTCAAGGGATACGCTGTGGGCCGGATGATCAAGAGTCATCGTGGCAAGCTCTACATCGACGATGCAGGCCGGGGCCCCGAGGCCGGCTCAATCGAGTACGGGTACCGGGTCCCCTTCGGCGGAATCCACGTCTTCATCGGCAAGATCGGCAAGCCGGGCCCTGAGCCGGACATCTGCGCCGACATCATCGAGACGGCTCAGCGTGCGAGAACCGCCCGAGCTCAGCCCGCCGTGAAACGTGCCTTCGTGGGATGCATCCATGGAGTGGGATTTGATGAAGGATCTATGTCCGGCGGTGAGACAGCCATCTACTCTGATGGTGAGTCGTCCACGGGCGAGACTACTTTTTTGTATCAACTGCAAGATGGTGGGCTTGGGGTTATTCCGATGGCGACAGTATTCCGGACCCCTATGAGCCGCCAAACAGAGTCGGGATCTTCATGGCTGGTATGCAGCCTGGGCAAAATTCTTCAATCACAGCAGCGATGACTTCCGGGTCAGCGGCGGTGACGGCAGCCGGGGCAGGAGGCCCTGTGCGCCGGCCGACTCAGGTTTTGATGGCTTTAATGGATAAACTAATAGATCTGTTGACAACAGTGGTCAGCCCGACGAATCAAGCTCAGCATGATACAGAGGTTGCCAAGTTACGTGATGAGGTAGCACTAGCCAAGGAAGACCTGGCAGCGGAGGACGTCAGGATAACCACAGAACGGGCTGCTCTGGATGCTCAGGCCCAACGGATTCAGTCAGAGGCCTTCCGACTTACGATGGATCAGAACGCTTCAAATGAAATCATGAGGAGGAGGCACCAGTCTCGTCTACCACCGGTTTAGGAGGCGAGAAACCTCTTTCGCACGCCAGGAGCAGGGACCAGTAATCCGCCGGAGATAAACCAGGCTGCAGCACCTGGGGTTGGAGCGCCGGTTCAACCACGCATGACGGAACCCCCTCGTCTGAATATCGCTCCGCCTCAACATGTCCCAACACCACCGGGCCATTATTCCAATCCTTTGGAAAACATGATTGTTGCGGCGGCGCGATTGGCGGCTCTCCCGGTGGATGGCGACTCTCCAGCGGCGGTTGAAACACGAAAGGCTAGAGAGCTTCTTCAGAGAACATTGGTGCAGCAGGAGGCGTATTCTTATAGTCGAGATAGGATTCACTCGATCCCTTGCCCAAGCCGGAGTTATAGCAGGCACATGGACTCACCATCCATTTCAAGAAATGCCTAGCGCCGTGACCAGCCGCGTGGGCACGTCCCGACGCGTGATGGAGCTCCTAACTTGGTTGATCAGGACATAGTGCGTCCAGAAGCTGAGCAGGCGGCTCACCAGCCCCTTCCGGTTTATCCAACGACTTCGATAGAGGTAGGCGTGACCTCTAGATCTACGGGGGTACCCTGTTTGGTGCCGGCTCTGTGTAATGAGCGTTTGCCCAAGGATTTCAATGGACCTCGTAAGGTGCCTATTACACAGCCGACTTACCCCCTGAAGGGTGGATTGAAAGTTATGAGATGGCCATGGAACTGTTGGAGGTCAGTGACGTCGTGTGCTCTAAGTACTTCACCATGATGTTGGATGGAACGACCCGTACTTGGTTAAAAGGGCTGCCGGCTAATTCCGTCGGGTCATGGACTGAGCTAAAGGCCCGGTTTATTCAGAACTTTAAAGACACGTGCAAACAGCCCATGTCGATTGTGGACTTGGTTACTTGCGCCCAAGAAGAGGGTGTGATACGTCT
The DNA here is from genome assembly GCA_963921465.1 of Triticum timopheevii. Classification (NCBI taxonomy): domain Eukaryota; kingdom Viridiplantae; phylum Streptophyta; class Magnoliopsida; order Poales; family Poaceae; genus Triticum; species Triticum timopheevii. Next base: position 381,053,741 of record OY997262.1, on the reverse strand, counting down.
CCAATGTATCTATAATTTTTTGATTATTCCATGCTATTATATTATCTGTTTTGGATGTTTAATGGGCTTTATTATACACTTTTATACTATATTTGGGACTAACCTATTAACTGGAGGCCCAGTCCAAATTGTTGTTTTTTTTTTGCCTATTTCAGTGTTTCGTGGAAAAGGAATATCAAACGGAGTCCAAACGGAATGAAACCTTCGGGAGAGTCGTTTTTGGAACAAACGCAATCCACAAGACTTGGAGTGGACGTCAAGGAAGCAACGAGGCGGCCATGAGGCAGGGAGGCGCGCCCAGGGGGGTAGGCTCTCCCTCCACCCTCGTGGGCCCCTCGTGGCTCCCTTGACCGACTTCTTTTGCCTATATATACTCATATACCCTAAAAACATCCGAGAGCACCATGAAACCCTATTTCCACCGCCGCAACCTTCTGTACCCGTGAGATCCCATCTTGGGGCCTTTTTCGGTGCTCCGCCGGAGGAGGAATCGATCATGGAGGGCTTCTACATCAACACCATAGCCTCTCCGATGAGGTGTGAGTAGTTTTCCTCAGACCTTCGGGTCCATAGTTATTAGCTAGATGGCTTCTTCTCTCTCTTTGGATCTCAATACAAAGTTCTCCTCGATCTTCTTGGAGATCTATTCGATGTAATTCTTTTTGCGGTGTGTTTGTCGAGATCTGATGAATTGTGGGTTTATGATCAAGATTATCTATGAACAATATTTGAATCTCCTCTGAATTCTTTTATGTATGATTTGTTATCTTTGCAAGTCTCTTCGAATTATCAGTTTGGTTTGGCCTACTAGATTGATCTTTCTTGCAATGGGAGAAGTGCTTAGCTTTGGGTTCAATCTTGCGGTGTCCTTTCACAGTGACAGCAGGGGCAGCAAGGCACGTATTGTATTGTTGCCATCGAGGATAAAAATATGGGGTTTATATCATATTGCTTGAGTTTATCCCTCTACATCATGTCATCTTGCCTAATGCGTTACTCTGTTCTTATGAACTTAATACTCTAGATGCATGCTGGATAGCAGTCGATGTGTGGAGTAATAGTAGTAGATGCAGAATCATTTCGATCTACTTGTCGCAGACGTGATGCCTATATACATGATCATGCCTAGATATTCTCATAACTATGCACTTTTCTATGAATTGCTCAACAGTAATTTGTTTACCCATAGTAATGCTTATGCTATCTTGAGAGAAGCCACTAGTGAAACCTATGGCCCCCGGGTCTATTTTCCATCATATAAGTTTCTGATCTATTTTATTTTGCAATCTTTAATTTCCAATCTATACCATAAAAATACCAAAAATATTTATCTTATTATCTCTATCAGATCTCACTTTTGCAAGTGGCCATGAAGGGATTTACAACACCTTTATCGCGTTGGTTGCAAGGTTCTTATTTTTGTGTGCAGGTACGAGGGATTTGAGTGTAGCCTCCTACTGGATTGATACCTTGGTTCTCAAAAACTGAGGGAAATACTTACGCTACTTTGCTGCATCACCCTTTCCTCTTCAAGGGAAAACCAACGCATGCTTAAGAGGTAGCAGGGTGAATCAACAACCCACTGGGTGCGCCGGGTCAAAGCTATCATACATTCATCCGATAACATGAATGCCGGTTCTGCAGTCTTAATGTTGGAGAAAAAATGCCTTTTTTTGCCTCTTAAGCATCAGCTGGGGCGGCTCAAGCGCGATTGTAATGATATGGGGCAGCTGATGGCGGCTCTAATCAAATATGCCGACTCTGATAGTACCAAGGACCCCGAGTCTGATGATGACAAGCCGGGAAAGGGAAAGAAGAACGGCAACGCCAAGGGTCCGCAGCATAACCCGACGAATCAGGGGGGCAACGGTAAACGAAAGGCTGATGGTAATTCGGAGTTTGTGGATAACATCAATGCACAGAACAATAATCAGCGCCGTAAGGGAAGGCCGCCCCCTCAGACCGGTGGATCAGGTCCTACTCTTGAGCAGTTGCTGAATGAGCCCTGTCCAAAGCATGGCACGCAGGAGAAACCAGCTACTCACCTTTGGAAAGATTGTTCAATTATGAAGGCTTTAAAAAATTCTGACTTCACAGCAATCAGGGGCCGGGCGGCGGCTCAAGTTCTGGTGGCGGCGGTTCTCATGGCCCGGGTTATGGAGGTGGCGGTTCTAATTCCGGCTTCCAGGGCCATCAAGGTAATTAGGGTGGTTATAATCAAGGTAATCAGGGTGGTTACAATCAGCAATCCGGCCAGGGGGGTCAGCAGCAACAACTGTTGGGGAACGTAGCAGAAATACAAAATTTTCCTACGAGTCACCAAGATCTACCCATGGAGAAACCAGCAACGAGGGGAAGGAGAGTGCATCTACATACCCTTGTAGATCGCTAAGCGGAAGCGTTCAAGAGAACGGGTATGATGGAGTCGTACTCGTCGTGATTCAAATCACCGATGACCTAGTGCTGAACGGACAGCACCTCCGCGTTCAACACATGTACGAAGCGGATGACGTCTCCTCCTTCTTGATCCAGCAAGGGGGAGGGAGAGGTTGATGATGATCCAGCAGCACGACGGCGTGGTGGTGGATGCAGCAGAACTCCGGCAGGGCTTCGCTAAGCAACTACTGGAGGAGGAGGAGGTGTAGCAGAGAGGGGAGGCGCCAAGGGCTTCAGGTGCGGCCACCCCTCCCTTCCCTCCCTTTATATAGGGGCAAGGGAGAGGGGGGAGGCGCAGCCTTGCCCCTTCCCAAGGAAGGGGTGCGGCCAAGGGGGGAGGAGTCCATCCTCCCCAAGGCACCTCGGAGGTGCCTTCCCCCTTGAGGACTCTCCCCTTTTTCTTATATCTTGGTGCATGGGCCTCTTGGGGCTGGTGCCCTTGGCCCATATAGGCCAAGGCGCACCCCCTACAGCCCATGTGGCCCCCCCGGGGCAGGTGGACCCCCCCGGTGGACCCCCGGACCCCTTTCGGCACTCCCGGTACAATACCGATAACGTGCGAAACTTTTCCGGCGACCAAAATAAGACTTCCCATATATAAATCTTTACCTCCGGACCATTCCAGAACTCCTCGTGACATCCGGGATCTCATCCGGGACTCTGAACAACATTCGGTTTGCTGCACACTCATATTCATACAACCCTAGCGTCATCGAACCTTAAGTGTGTAGACCCTATGGGTTCGGGAACCATGCAGACATGACCGAGACGTTCTCCGGTCAATAACCAACAGCGGGATCTGGATACCCATGTTGGCTCCCACATGTTCCACGATGATCTCATCGGATGAACCACGATGTCAAGGACTCAATAGATCCCGTATTTAATTCCCTTTGTCTAACAGTATTGTACTTGCCCGAGATTCGATCGTCGGTATACCGATACCTTGTTCAATCTCGTTACCGGCAAGTCTCTTTACTCGTTCCGTAACACATCATCCCGTGATCAACCCCTTGGTCACATTGTGCACATTATGATGATGTCCTACCGAGTGGGCCCAGAGATACCTCTCCGTCACACGAAGTGACAAATCCCAGTCTCGATTCGTGCCAACCCAACAGACACTTTCAGAGATACCTGTAGTGCACCTTTATAGCCACCCAGTTACGTTGTGACGTTTGGTACACCCAAAGCATTCCTACGGTATCCGGGAGTTGCACAATCTCATGGTCTAAGGAAATGATACTTGACATTAGAAAAGCTTTAGCATATGAACTACGATCTTTGTGCTAGGCTTAGGATTGGGTCTTGTCCATCACATCATTCTCCTAATGATGTGATCCCGTTATCAACGACATCCAATGTCCATGGTCAGGAAACCGTAACCATCTATTGATCAACGAGCTAGTCAACTAGAGGCTTACTAGGGACATGGTGTTGTCTATGTATCCACACATGTATCTGGTTTCCTATCAATACAATTATAGCATGGATAATAAACGATTATCATGAACAAGGAAATATAATAATAACTAATTTATTATTGCCTCTAGGGCATATTTCCAACAGTCTCCCACTTGCACTAGAGTCAATAATCTAGTTCACATCGCCATGTGATTAACACTCACACGTCACAGCGCCATGTGACCAACATCCAAAGAGTTTACTAGTGTCATTAAACTAGTTCACATCATCATGTGATTAAGACTCAATGAGTTCTGGGGTTTGATCATGTTTTGCTTGTGAGAGAAGTTTTAGTCAACGGGTCTGCAACATTCAGATTCGTATGTACTTCGCAAATTCTCTAGGTCATATTGTAAATGCTGCTTCCACGCTCCACTTGGAGCTATTCCAAATGGTTGCTCCACTATACGTATCCGGTTTGCTACTCAGAGTCATTAGGATAGGTGTTAAAGCTTGCATCGTTGTAACCCTTTACGCCAAACTCTTTATCACCTCCATAATTGAGAAATAAATCCTTATTACTCCAAGGACAATTTTGACCGCTATCTGGTGATCCACTCCTTTATCACCTTTGTACCCTCTTGCCAGACATGTGGCAAGGCACACATCAGGTGCAGTACATAGCATAGCATACTGTAGAGCCTACGTCTAAAGCATAGGGGACGACCTTCGTCCTTTCTCTCTTTTCTGCCATGGTCGAGCTTTAAGTCTTAACTTCAAACCTTACATCTCAGGCAAGAACTCCTTCTTTGACTGATCCATCTTGAACACCTTCAAGATCATGTCAGGGTATATGCTCATTTAAAAGTACCATTAAGCGTTTTTGATCTATCCTCATAGATCTTGATGCTCAATGCTCAAGTAGCTTTATCCAGGTTTTCTATTGAAAAACACCTTTCAAATAACCCTATATGCTTTCCAGAAATTCTACATCATTTCTGATCAACAATATGTCAACAACATATACTCATCAGAAATTCCATAGTGCTCCCACTCACTTCTTTGGAAATACAAGTTTCTCATAAACTTTGTATAAACCCAAAATCTTTGATCATCTTATCAAAGTGCATATTCCAACTCCGAGATGCTTACTCCGGTCCATGGAAGGATCGCTGGAGCTAGCATACCTGTTAGCATCCTTAGGATCGACAAAACCTTTCTGATTGTATCACATACAACCTTTCCTTACGAAAACTGGTAAGGAAACTCATTTTGACATCCATCTGCCAGATTTCATAAATGCAGCTAATGCTAACATGATTCCGACGGACTTTAAGCATCGCTACGGATGAGAAAATCTCATCGTAGTCAACTCCTTGAACTTGTGAAAAACTCTTCGCCACAAGTCGAGCTTCATAGATGGTGACATTACCATCCACGTCCGTCTTCTTCTTAAAGATCCATTTATCTCAATGGCTTGCCGATCATTGGGCAAGTCCACCAAAGTCCATGCTTTGTTCTGATACATGGATCCTATCTCGGATTTCATGTTTTCTAACCATTTGTCGGAATTTGGGCCCACCATCGCTTCTCCATAGCTCGTAGGTTCATTGTTGTCTAGCAACATGTCCTTCAATACAGGATCACCGTACCACTCCAAAGCATTATGCGTCCTTGTCATCCTACGAGGTTTGGTAGTGACTTGATCCGAAGCTTCATGATCACTATCATAAGCTTCCACTTCAATTGGTGTATGCGCCACTGGAACAACTTCCTGTGCCCTGCTACACACTTGTTGAAGTGACGGTTCAATAACCTCATCAAGTCTCCACCATCCTCCCACTCAATTCTTTCGAGAGAAACCTTTCCTCGAGAAAGGACCCGATTCAAGAAACAATCCCTATTGCTTTCGGATCTGAATTAGGAGGTATACCCAACTGTTTTGGGTGTCCTATGAAGATGCATTTTGTCCGCTTTGGGTTCGAGCTTATCAACCTGAAACTTTTTCACATAAGCGTCGCAGCCCCAAACTTTTAAGAAACGACAACTTAGGTTTCTCCAAACCATAATTCAAATGTTGTCGTCTCAACGGAATTACGTGGTACCCTATTAAAGTGAGTGCGGCTGTCTCTAATGCCTAACCCATGAATAATAGTGGTAATTTCGATAAGAGACATCATGGTATGCACCATATCCAATAGGGTGCAACTATGATGTTTGGACACACCATCACACTATGGTGTTCCAGGCGGTATTAATTGTGAAACAATTTCCACAATGTCTTAATTGCGTGCCAAAGCTCGTAACTCAGATACTCATCTCTCATGATCATATCATAGACATTTTATCCTCTTATCACGATGATCTTCAACTTCACTCTGAAATTACTTGAACCATTCAATAATTCAGACTTGTGTTTTATCAAGTAAATATACTCAGTATCTACTCAAATCATCCGTGAAGTAAGAACATAACGATATTCACTGCATGCCTCAGCACTCATTGGACTGCACACATCAAAATGTGTTGCTTCCAACAAGTTGCTATCTTGTTCCATCTTACTGAAAACGAGGCTTTTCAGTCATCTTGCCCATGTGGTAAGATTTGCATATCTCAAGTGATTCAAAAATCAAGTGAGTCCAAACGATCCATCTGCATGGAGTTTCTTCATGCGTATACACCAATAGACATGGTTCGCATGTCTCAAACTTTTCAAAAACGAGTGAGTCCAAAGATCCATCAACATGGAGCTTCTTCATGCGTTTTTATACCAATATGACTTACATGGCAGTGCCACAAGTAAGTGGTACTATCATTACTCTCTTTTGGCATGAAAATGTGTATCACTACGATCGAGATTCAATAAACCATTCTTTCAGGTTTAATACTAATCTTGATGGTAGAGGGAGCGTGCGACGTTTGATCACATCAAACTTGGAAACACTTCCAACACATATCGTCAGCTCACCTTTAGCTAGTCTCCGTTTATTCCGTAGCTCTTTTATTTCGAGTTACTAACATTTAGCAACCGAACCGGTATCTTAATACCCTGGTGCTACTAGGAGTACTAGTAAAGTACACATTAACATAATGTATATCCAATATACTTCTATCGACCTTGCCAGCCTTCTCATCTACCAAGTATCTAGGGTAATTCCGCTCTAGTGGCTGTTCCCCTTATTACAGAAGCACTTAGTCTCGGGTTTGGGTTCAACCTTGGGTTTCTTCACTAGAGCAGCAGCTGATTTGCCGTTTCATGAAGTATCCCTTCTTGCCCTTGCCCTTCTTGAAACTAGTGGTTTAACCAACCATCAACAATTGATGCTCCTTCTTGATTTCTACTTTCGCGGTGTCAAACATCACGAATACCTCAAGGATCATCATATCTATCCCTGATATGTTATAGTTCATTACGAAGCTCTAGTAGCTTGGTGGCAATGACTTTTGGAGAAACATCACTATCTCATCTGGAAGATCAACTCCCACTCGATTCAAGTGATTGTTGCACTCAGACAATCTGAGCACAAGCTCAACGATTGAGCTTTTCTCCCTTAGTTTGCAGGCTAAGAAAATCGTCGGAGGTCTTATACCTCTTGATGTGGGCGCGAGCCTGAAATCCCAATTTCAGCCCTCGAAACATCTCATATGTTCCGCGATGTTTCGAAAACGTCTTTGGTGCCTCTACTCTAAACCATTTAACTGAACTATCACGTAGTTATCAAAACGTGTAAGTCCGATGTTCGTAACATCCACAGACAACATTTGGGGTTCTGCACACTGAGCGGTGCATTAAGGACATAAGCTTTCTACTGATCGCATAATCGCTACTGTCAACTTTCAAATATATTTTCTCTAGGAACATATCTAAACAGTGGAACTAAAGCGCGAGCTTACGACATAATTTGCAAAGATCTTTTGACTATGTTCAGGATAATTAAGTTCATCTTATGAACTCCCACTCAGATAGACATCCCTCTAGTCATCTAAGTGATTACATGATCCGAGTCAACTAGGCCGTGTCCGATCATCACGTGAGACGGACTAGTCATCATCGGTGAACATCTTCATGTTGATCGTATCCACCATACGACTCATGCTCGACCTTTCGGTCTCTTGTGTTCTGAGGCCATGTCTGTACATGCTAGGCTCGTCAAGTTAACCGTAAGTGTTTTGCATGTGTAAAACTGTCTTACACCCATTGTATGTGAACGTAAGGATCTATCACACCCGATCATCACGTGGTGCTTTGAAACGACGAACTTTAGCAACGGTGCACAGTTAGGGGAGAACACTTCTTGAAATTGTTGTAAGGGATCATCTTATTTACTACCGTCATTCTAAGTAAACAAGATGCATAAACATAATAAACATCACATGCAATTATATAGTAGTGACATGATATGGCCAATATCATATAGCTACATTGATCTCCATCTTCGGGGCTCCATGATCATCATCGTCACCGGCATGACACCATGATCTCCATCATCATGATCTCCATCATCGTGTCTTCATGAAGTTGTCTCGCCAACTATTACTTCTACTACTATGGCTACCGGTTATCAATAAAGTAAAGTAATTACATGGCGTTTTTTAATGACACGCAGGTCATACAATAAATTAAGACAACTCCTATGGCTCCTGCCGGTTGTCATACTCATCGACATGCAAGTCGTGATTCCTATTACAAGAACATGATCAATCTCATACATCACATATCATTCATCACATTCTTCTTGGCCATATCACATCACATAGCATACCCTGCAAATACAAGTTAGACGTCCTCTAATTGTTGTTTGCATGTTTTACATGGCTGCTATGGGTTTCTAGCAAGAACGTTTCTTACCTACGCAAAAACCACAACGTGATATGTCAATTGCTATTTACCCTTCATAAGGACCCTTTTCATCAAATCCGTTCCGACTAAAGTGGGAGAGACTGGCACCCGCTAGCCACCTTATGCACCAAGTGCATGTCAATCGGTGGAACCTGTCTCACGTAAGAGTACGTGTAAGGTCGGTCCGTGCCGCTTCATCCCACAATACCGTTGAAACAAGATTGGACTAGTAACAGTAAGCATATTGAACAAAATCAACGCCCACAACTACTTTGTGTTCTACTCGTGCAAAGAATCTACGCAATAGACCTAGCTCATGATGCCACTGTTGGGGAATGTAGCAGAAATTCAAAATTTTCCTACGAGTCACCAAGATCTATCCATGGAGAAACCAACAACGAGGGGAAGGAGAGTGCATCTACATACCCTTGTAGATCGCTAAGCGGAAGCATTCAAGAGAACAGGGATGATGTTGTCGTACTCGCCGTGATTCAGATCACCGATGACCTAGTGCTGAATGGACAGCACCTCCGCGTTCAACACACGTACGGAGCGGATGACGTCTCCTCCTTCTTGATCCAACAAGGGGGAAGGAGAGGTTGATGATGATCCAGCAGCACGACAGCGTGGTGGTGGATGCAACAGAACTCTGGCAGGGCTTCGCTAAGCAACTACGGGAGGAGGAGGAGGTGTAGCAGAGAGGGGAGGCGCCAAGGGCTTCAGGTGCGGCCACCCCTCCCTCCCCTCCCTTTATATAGGGGCAAGGGAGAGGGGGGAGGCGCAGGCTTGCCCCTTCCTCCAAGGAAGGGGTGCGGCCAAGGGGGGGAGGAGTCCATCCTCCCCAAGGCACCTCGGAGGTGCCTTCCCCCTTGAGGACTCTCCCCCTTTTCTTATATCTTGGCGCATGGGCCTCTTGGGGCTGGTGCCCTTGGCCCATATAGGCCAAGGCGCACCCCCTACAGCCCATGTGCCCCCCCCCCCGGGGCAGGTGGACCCCCCCGGTGGACCCCCGGACCCCTTTCGGCACTCCCGGTACAATACCGATAACGTGCGAAACTTTTCCGGCGACCAAAATAAGACTTCCCGTATATAAATGTTTACCTCCGGACCATTCCGGAACTCCTCATGACGTTCGGGATCTCATCCGGGACTCCGAACAACATTCGGTTTGCTGCATACTCATATTCATACAACCCTAGCGTCATCAAACCTTAAGTGTGTAGACCCTACGGGTTCGGGAACCATGTAGACATGACCGAGACGTTCTCCGGTCAATAACCAACAGCGGGATCTAGATACCCATGTTGGCTCCCACATGTTCCACGATGATCTCATCGGATGAACCACGATGTCAAGGACTCAATAGATCCCATATTCAATTCCCTTTGTCTAACGGTATTGTACTTGCCCGAGATTCGATCGTCGGTATACCGATACCTTGTTCAATCTCGTTACCGGCAAGTCTCTTTACTCGTTCCGTAACACATCATCCCGTGATCAACCCCTTGGTCACATTGTGCACATTATGATGATGTCCTACCGAGTGGGCCCAGAGATACCTCTCCGTCACACGGAGTGACAAATCCCAGTCTCGATTCGTGCCAACCCAACAGACACTTTCGGAGATACCTGTAGTGCACCTTTATAGCCGCCCAGTTACGTTGTGACGTTTGGTACACCCAAAGCATTCCTACGGTATCTGGGAGTTGCACAATCTCATGGTCTAAGGAAATGATACTTGACATTAGAAAAGCTTTAGCATACGAACTACGATCTTTGTGCTAGGCTTAAGATTGGGTCTTGTCCATCACATCATTCTCCTAATGATGTGATCCCGTTATCAACGACATCCAATGTCCATGGTCAGGAAACCGTAACCATCTATTGATCAACGAGCTAGTCAACTAGAGGCTTACTAGGGACATGGTGTTGTCTATGTATCCACACATGTATCTGGTTTCCTATCAATACAATTATAGCATGGATAATAAACGATTATCATGAACAAGGAAATATAATAATAACTAATTTATTATTGCCTCTAGGGCATATTTCCAACAACAACAACCCGGATTTTAAAGTAATCCGAAGCAGTTGAATAGTGGGCAGTATCACGTTTTCACCACAAGTTTATGCAAGCAGGACCAGAAGCTCCACAAGCGGGGTGTGAACGCCGTTGAGCCGACAGTTCCCCATTTCTTGCGATGGTCTGAGCAGCCCATTATGTGGAGTCGAGCAGATCATCCGCCCCGGGTCGATAACCCGGGTCATTTGGCTTTGGTGGTGGCACCACAAGTTGGTGGATATAAGTTCACTAAAGTACTCATGGATGGGGGAAGCAGCATTAATATCCTTTATTATGAAACCTTCCGTCGCATGGGGTTAATCAATAAAAATCTTAAGCCGTCTAATACTGTCTTCCATGGAGTGGTGCATGGTAAGTCGGCATACCCTGTAGGCAGGATTGAGCTGGAGGTGGCCTTTGGTGATGAGCACGATTCCAGGGCCAAGAAGTTAACATTTGAAGTGGTCAAGATCAGAAGCCCATACCACGCTCTGTTTGGACAGCCGGCTTATGCTAAGTTCATGGCACGACCATGTTATGTTTACTTATAGCTCAAGGTGCCGAGTTATAAGGGAACCATCACGGTGCATGGAAGCAGGAAAATAGCTTTGGAGTGTGAATAAGGTGATGCTGCGTATGCTGAGTCTGTCTGTGCAACGAAGGAGTTGAAATTCTACAAAGACAATGTTGATCCAGCGGATATGCCATCTTTGAAAAATCCAACTACAGAGCATGATCCGGTGCTGAAGTTTAAGTCGGCCGATGATATCAAGCTGGATGATTTTGTTCCTGGCGACTCATCCAAGTAGTTCAGTATCAGTGCTAACTTGGATCCAAAGTAGGAAAGCGTGCTCATCGAGTTCATCCGTGAGAATCGGGACATCTTTGCATGGAAACCTTCTGATATGCCAGGTGTACCGAGGGAACTCGCCGAGCACACTCTCAATATTGATCCGAAATTTAAGCCGGTTGATACGTCCATTTTGCATCATGCTTTTATATCAATATTTATTGCATTATGGGCTGTTATTACACATTATATCTCAATACTTATGGTTATTCTCTCTTATTACAAGGTTTACCATGAAGAGGGGGAATGCCGGCAGCTGGAATTCTGGCTAGAAAAGGAGCAAACATTGGAAACCTATTCTGCACAACTCCAAAAGTCCTGAAACTCCATGAAACAACCTTTTGGATTTAATAAGAATTTATTAGCGAAAGAAATAGGCCAGGGGGCCCACACCCTGTCCAGGAGACAGCCCCCCCTGTAGGGCGCTACCTCCTATCTCCTGGGCCCCCTGGTGGGCCTCCGGTGTCCATCTTCTGCTATATCATCACTTTTACCTTGGAAAAAATCATGGGCAAGCTTACGGGATGAAACTCCGCCGCCACGAGGCGGAACCTTGGCGGAATCAATCTAGGGCTCTGGCGGAGCTGTTCTGCCGGGGACACTTCCCTCCTGGAGGGGGAAATCATCACCAACGTCATCACCAACGATCCTCTCATCGGGAGGGGGTCAATCTCCATCAGCATCTTCACCAGCACCATCTCCTCTCAAAATCCTAGTTCATCTCTTGTATCCAATCTTTTATCAAAACCACAAATTGGTACATGTGGTTTGCTAGTAGTGTTGATTACTCCTTGTAGTTGATGCTAATTGGTTTACTTGGTGGAAGATCATATGTTCAGATCCTTTATGCATATTATTACTCCTCTGATTATGAACATGAATATGCTTTGTGAGTAGTTACGTTTGTTCCTGAGGACATGGGTGAAGTCTTGCTATTAGTAGTCATGTGAATTTGGTATTCGTTCGATATTTTGATGAGATGTATGTTGTCTTTTCCTCTAGTGGTGTTATGTGAACGTCGACTACATGAAACTTCACCATTATTTGGGCCTAGAGGAAGGCATGGGGAAGTAATAAGTAGATGATGGGTTGCCAGAGTGATAGAAGCTTAAACCCTAGTTTATGCGTTGCTTCGTTAGGGGTTGATATGGACCCATATGTTTAATGTTGTGGTTAGGTTTACCTTAATACTCCTTTTTGTAGTTGTGGATGCTTGCAATAGGGGTTAATCGTAAGTGGGATGCTTGTCCAAGTTAGGGTAGTACCCAAGTACCGGTCCACCCACATATCAAATTATCAAAGTACCAAACGCGAGTCTTATGAACGTGATGAAAACTAGCTTGACGATAATTCCCAATGTGTCCTCGGGAGCTCCTTCTTCATTATTAGAATTTGTCCAGGCTTATCCTTTCCTACATAAAGGACTGGGCCACCTTGTTGCACTTTATTTACTTTATTTACTTTTTGCTCGTTACTATTTATCTTATCACAAAACTATCTATCACCTACTATTTCAGTGCTTGCAGAGAAAACCTTACTGAAAACCGCTTATCATTTCCTTCTACTCCTTGTTGGGTTCGACACTCTTACTTATCGAAAGGACTACGATAGATCCCCTATACTTGTGGGTCATCAAGGCTCTTTTCTGGCGCCGTTGCCGGGGAGCATAGCGCTTTTGGTGAGTGGAACTTGGTAAGGAAACATTTATATAGTGTGCTGAAATTTTTTGTTACTTGTCACTATGGAAACTAATCCTTTGAGGGGCTTGTTTTGGGTATCTTCACCCCAACCATAAGAGCAAATAGATGCTCCTCAACCTAATGAACTTTATGAAAATATTCACTTTGAGATTCCTTCGGGTATGATAGGAAAACTGCTAGCTAATCCTTTTGCAGGAGACGGAACATTGCATCCCGATTTACACCTTATCTTAGTGGATGAAGTTTGTGGATTACTTAAGCTTGCAGGTATTCCCGATGATGTTGTCAAAAGGAAGGTCTTCCCTTTATCTTTGAAGGGAGATGCAATGACATGGTATAGGCTATGTGATGATACGAGATCTTGGAATTATAAATGATTGAAGTTGGAATTTCACCAGAAGTTCTATCCTATGCATCTTGTTCATCGTGATCATCATTACACATATAATTTCTGGCCTCGCGAAGGAGAAAGCATCGCTCAAGCTTGGGGGAGGCTTAAGTCAATGTTGTATTCATGCCCCAATCATGAGCTCTCTCGGGAAATGATTATTCAGAATTTTTATGCTCAGCTTTCTCTCGATAATCGCAACCTGCTCGATACTTCCTGTGCTGGTTCTTATATGCTGAAGACTATTGATTTCAAATGGGACTTATTGGAAATAACTAAATGCAACTCTGAAGATTGGGGTTCCGACGATGGTAAGGAGTCAGGTATGACACCTAAGTTCGATTGTGTTAAATCTTTTATGGATACCGATGCTTTCTGTGGATTTAGCTCTAAGTATGGACTTGACTCTCAGATAGTAGCTGCTTTTTGTGAAACTTTTGCTACTCACATTGATCTCACTAAAGATAAGTGGTTTAAATATAATCCTCCTGTTGAAGTGAAAGTAGTTGCACCTATTACAGTGGAAGAAAAGATTATTACATATAGTGATCCCATTGTTCCTCCTGCTTATGTTGAAAAACCTCCTTTTCCTGTTAGAATAAAAGATCACGCTAAATCTTCGACTGTTGTTCGTAAGAGTAATACTAGGACCTATACACCTCCTGAACAAATTAATGTTGAACCTAGTATTGCTATGGTTAAAGATCTCTTGGACGAGGATTTAGATGGGCATGTTATGTCTTTCTTGGGTGAGACTGCTAATATTGTTAGACCTGATACTAAGACACGTAGACCTGTTATAGGCACGCCTGTTATTTCTGTTAAAATAGGAGATCATTGTTATCATGGCTTATGTGATATGGGTGCTAGTGCTAGTGCAATACCTTATGATCTTTATAAAGAAATTATTCACGATATTGCACCTGTTGAATTAGAAGACATTGATGTTACTATTAAGCTTGCTAATAGGGATACCATTAAACCTATTGGGATTGTTAGAGATGTGAAGTTTTGTGCGGGAAGGTTAAATACCCTGCTGATTTTCTTGTTCTTGCCTCCCCACAAGATGATTTTTGTCCCATTATTTTTGGTAGACCATTCTTGAATACGGCTAGTGCTAAGATTAATTATGAAAGGAATATTGTCACTGTTGGCATAGATGGTATGTCTCATGAGTTTAATTTTGCCAAGTTTAGTAGACAACCTCGTGAAAGGGAACCATCTAGTAAGGATGAAATTATCGGTCTTGCTTCCATTGCTGTTCCTCCAACTGATCCGTTAGAACAATATTTGCTAGACCATGAAAACGATATGTTTATGAAGGAAAGGGAAGAAATAGATGAAGTGTTCCTTAAACAGGAACCTATGCTGAAACATAACCTTCCCGTTGAAATTCTTGGGGATCCCCCTCCACCCAAGGGTGATCCCGTTTTTGAAATCAAACCCTTACTTGATAATCTTAAGTATGCTTATCTTGATGAAAAAGAAATATATCCTGTTATTATTAGTGCTAACTTTCGGAGAAAGAAGAAGAAAGATTATTGAAAACTCTGAAAAAACACCGGGCTGCTATTGGATATACTCTGGATGATCTTAAGGGCATTAGTCCCACATTATGTCAACACAAAATTTCAGTGGAGAAAGATGCCAAACCAGTTAGAGATCCTCAAAGATGATTAAATCCCAAAATGAAGGAAGTGGTAAGAAAGGAGATTCTAAAGCTCCTTGAGGCAGGTATTATTTATCCCGTTGCTGATAGTGAATGGGTAAGCCCTGTCCATTGTGTCCCTAAAAAGGGAGGTATTACCGTTGTTCCTAATGATAAAGATGAATTGATCCCGCAAAGAATTATTACAGGTTATAGGATGGTAATTGATTTCCGTAAGTTAAATAAAGCTACTAAGAAAGATCATTACCCTTTACCTTTTATTGATCAAATGCTAGAAAGGCTATCCAAACACACACATTTTTGCTTTCTAGATGGTTATTCTGGTTTCTCTCAAATACCTGTGTCAGCAAAGGATCAATCTAAAACTACCTTTACTTGCCCTTTTGGTACTTTTGCTTATAGACGTATGCCTTTTGGTTTATGTAATGCACCTGCTACCTTACAAAGATGCATGATGGCTATATTTTCTGATTTTTGTGAAAATATTTGTGAGGTATTCATGGATGACTTCTCCGTCTATGGATCCTCTTTTGATGATTGTTTGAGCAACCTTGATCGAGTTTTGCAGAGATGCGAAGACACTAGTCTCGTCCTGAATTGGGAAAAGTGTCACTTTATGGTTAATGAAGGCATTGTCTTGGGGCACAAGATCTCCGAGAGAGGTATTGAAGTTGATAAAGCCAAAGTTGATGCTATTGAAAAGATGCCATGTCCCAGGGACATAAAAGGTATAAGAAGTTTCCTTGGTCACACTGGTTTTATAGGAGGTTCAGTAAGGACTTTTCTAAAATCTCTAGGCCTCTGACTAATTTATTGCAAAAAGATATTCCTTTTGTCTTTGATGATGATTGTGTAGAAGCATTTGAAACACTTAAGAAAGCTTTGATCACTGCACCTATTGTTCAGCCACCTGATTGGAATTTACCTTTTGAAATTATGTGCGATGCTAGTGATTATGCTATAGGTGCTGTTTTAGGGCAAAGAGTCGATAAGAAATTGAATGTTATCCAGTATGCTAGTAAGACCCTTGATACTGTCCAGAGAAATTATGCTACTACTGAAAAAGAGTTCTTAGCAGTTGTGTTTGCATGTGATAAGTTTAGACCTTATATTGTTGACTCCAAAGTTACTATTCACACTGATCATGCTGCTATTAAATATCTTATGGAAAAGAAAGATGCTAAGCCTAGACTCATTAGATGGGTTCTCTTGCTCAAGAATTTGATTTGCATATTATTGATAGAAAGGGAGATGAGAACCCCGTTGCACACAACTTGTCTAGGTTAGAGAATGTTCTTGATGACCCACTGCCTATTAATGATAGCTTTCCTGATGAACAATTAGCGGTTGTCAATGCTTCTCGTACTTCTCCTTGGTATGCTGATTATGCTAATTACATTGTTGCTAAATATATATCGCCTAGTTTCACATACCAACAAAAGAAAAAGTTCTTTTATGATTTAAGACATTACTTCTGGGATGATCCACACCTTTGTAAGGAAGGAGTAGATGGTATTATTAGACGTTGTGTGCCTGAGCATGAACAGGAAAAAATCCTACGCAAGTGTCACTCTGAATCCTATGGAGGGCACCACGCTGGAGATAGAACTGCACACAAGGTACTACAATCTGGTTTTTATTGGCTTACTCTCTTCAGAGATGCTCGTAAGTTTGTCTTATCTTGTGATGAATGTCAAAGAATAGGTAACATTAGTAGACGTCAAGAAATGCCTATGAATTATTCTCTTGTCATTGAACCATTTGATGTTTGGGGCTTTGATTATATGGGACCTTTTCCTGCCTCCAATGGTTATACACATATTTTAGTTGCTGTTGATTTCGTTACTAAGTGGGTAGAAGCTATTCCAACTAGTAGTGCTGATCATAACACTTATATTAAAATGCTTAAAGAAGTTATTTTTCCGAGGTTTGGAGTTCCTAGATATCTTATGACTGATGGTGGTTCACATTTTATTCATGGTTCTTTCCGTAAGATGCTCGCTAAGTATGATGTCAATCATAGAATTGCATATCCTTATCACCCACAGTCTAGTGGTCAAGTAGAGTTGAGCAATAGAGAGCTCAAATTAATTTTGCAAAAGACTGTGAATAGATCTAGAAAGAATTGGTCCAAAAAACTTGATGATGCATTATGGGCCTATAGAACTGCATACAAAAATCCTATGGGTATGTCTCCATATAAGATGGTTTATGGAAAAGCATGCCATTTACCTCTTGAACTTGAACATAAAGCATATTGGGCTCAAGGAGCTCAATTATGACTTCAAACTTGCCGGCGAGAAGAGGTTGTTTGATATTAGCTCACTTGATGAATGGAGAACCCAAGCATATGAGAATGCCAAGCTTTTCAAAGAAAAAGTCAAATGCTGGCATGATAAGAGGATACAAAAGCGTGAGTTTAATGTAGGAGATAATGTGTTATTATTCAACTCTCGTTTAAGATTTTTTGCAGGAAAACTTCTCTCAAAATGGGAAGGTCCCTACGTTATCGAGGAGGTCTATCATTCTGGTGCTATAAAAATCAACAACTTCGAAGGCACAAATCCGAGGGTGGTAAACGGTCAAAGAATTAAACACTATATTTTAGGTAATCCTATCAATGTTGAAACTAATATTATTGAAACCATAACCCCTGAGAAATACATAAGAGACACTTTCCAGAATGTTCCAGACTCCGGAAAGGCATAGGTACGTGGTACGGTAAGTAAACCGACTCCAAAACAACTCTAATGAAATTTTTTATCAGTTTTGGATTATTTAAGAATTTTAGGAAGAAAGAAGTAGTCTGAAAGGGATATGAGGCTCCCATGAGAGAGGAGGCCGCGCCCCCTGTAGGGCGCGCCCCCTGTCTCGTGGGCACCTCGTGTGCCTCCTGGACTCCATTTTCTTGTATGTTACGTATTTTGGTCAGTAAAAATTCATTATATATACTCCCGAAGGTTTTGACCACCGTATCACGCAAATATCATCTGTTTTCGCTTCGAGCTGTTCCTGTTGCAGATTTGGAACAAGATGTCGTCCCAGGATTCGGAGGGAGAGAGTTACATGGCTGATTATATTGCAAACCCAAAAGTATATGGGGATGTGGAACATTATGGCTGGACCACAGAGGAAGAAGAAGACTATGATCCAAAGGGGAAGGAGGAGACAAGCTCTGATGAAGAGGACGATCCACTACCTCAACCTGGTGATATGCATGTGGAGTTCAAGAAGTCAAGCCTCCCTAAGGTCCAATCTATCCCCCCACGTTTTTTGCAGGACAACAAGGCAGCACTATGCAAAAAGATAATGAAACTTGAGCTCGAGAATGAGGATCTGAGGGAGGAAAATTTTAGCCTCAGACGCAAGCTAGAGAATAAAAATGCAACAATTCCACCGTCATCATCGCCACCTCCATCAACTCCGAAGAAATAATCACATGGGTATGGGCACTCCCCTTGGCAACTGCCAAGCTTGGGGAGGTGCCCCGGTATCGTATCACCATCACACTCCTATTTTTACTGCTTTATTTAGTTCGATTCTTTTAGTAGTATCTTGATCTAGTAGTTTGAAGTTCTTGATATCAAGTAGTTTCGAGTTTTGCATTGTGATCTCTTTATGTATTCGAGTCCGCGTGCTATCTATAATAAAGATTAGTGTTGAGTCAAGGGCTTTGCTTTGTTGCTATGTTCTTGAGAAAGGAGAAAGAACAAAAGAGTTCATATTGATCTTATGGATAGTGATAACTTCATACATAGAAAGTTTGAGGCATAAAAATTGTTGAGAGTTGATGAATGTAGCCTTGGTCACCATTGCAATTAATAGGAAGTGATAAGGTAAGAGGGGTTCACATATAAATATATTATCTTGGACATCTTTTATGATTGTGAAGCACTCATTAAGTATGACATGCTAAAAGAGTTGATGTTGGTCAAGGAAGACAACGTAATGGTATATGTTTTCCGACATCTCAGTTAAAGTATATTGTCATTGACCTTCCGAACATGCTGAGCTTGCCTTTTCCCCTCATGCTAGCCAAATTCCTTGCACCAAGTAGAAATACTACTTGTTCTTCCAAATTTCCTTAAACCCAGTTTTGTCATGAGAGTCCACCATACCTACCTATGGATTGAGTAAGATCCATCAAGTAAGTTGTCATCGGTGCAAGCAATAAAAATTGCTCTCTAAATATGCATGATTTATTAGTGCAGAGAAAGTAAGCTTTGTACGAACTTGTTGTGGAAGTAATAAAAGCGACGGATTGCATAATAAAGGTCCACATACAAGGGGCAATATAAAGTGACGTTCTTTTGCATTAAGATTTTGTGTATCCAACCCTAAAAGCGCATGACAACCTTTGCTTCCCTCTGCAAAGGGCCTATCTTTTATTTTATGTTTTTAGTTTATGCCTGAGTCAAGGTAATCCTCACCTTTCCCTTTTTATTTTTATCCTTTGGCAAGCTCTTCGTGTTTGAAAGATCATGATATATATATCCAATTGGATGTAAGTTGGCATAGGCTATTATTGTTGACATCACCTAAAGGTGAATACATTGGGAGGCAACACAAGAAGCCCCTATCTTTCTCAGTGTCCATATGAAACTCTATAACCACAAGTATTGCGTGAGTGTTAACAATTATGGGAGACTACAAGATAGTTGAGTTTGTGAGCTTGTTGAAAAATTCTATTATTGACTCTTTCTGATGTTACGATAAATTGTAATTGCTTCAATGACTGAGATTATAATTTGTTAGGTCCCAATGAAGTTTTTGAACCATACTTGACATTGTGAATTGCTTATTACTTGAGCATATGAAATCATATGACAAAATCTATATATGTTGCTGTTATTAGAATGATCATGATGCCCTCATGTCCGTATTTTATTTTTATCGACACCTCTATCTCTAAACATGTGGACATATTTTTTGATTTCGGCTTCCGCTTGAGGACAAGCGAGGTCTAAGCTTGGGGGAGTTGATACGTCCATTTTGCATCATGCTTTTATATCAATATTTATTGCATTATGGGCTGTTATTACACATTATATCTCAATACTTATGGTTATTCTCTCTTATTTTACAAGGTTTACCATGAAGAGGGGGAATGCCGGTAGCTGGAATTCTAGCTGGAAAAGGAGCAAACGTTGGAAACCTATTCTGCACAACTCCAAAAGTCCTGAAACTCCATGAAACAACCTTTTGGATTTAATAAGAATTTATGAGCGAAATAAATAGGCCAGGGGGCCCACACCCTGTCCAGGAGACAGGGGGCGCCCCCTCCTGTAGGGCGCGGCCTCCTATCTCCTAGGCCCCCTGGTGGGCCTCTGGCGTCCATCTTTTGCTATATCATCACTTTTACCCTGGAAAAAAATCGTGGGCAAGCTTATGGGACGAAACTCCGCCGCCACGAGGCGGAACCTTGGCGGAATCAATCTAGGGCTCTGGCGGAGCTGTTCTGCCGGGGACACTTCCCTCCGGGAGGGGGAAATCATCACCAACGTCATCACCAACGATCCTCTCATCGGGAGGGGGTCAATATCCATCAACTTCTTCACCAGCACCATCTCCTCTCAAAACCCTAGTTCATCTCTTGTATCCAATCTTGTATCAAAACCACAAATTGGTATCTGTGGGTTGCTAGTAGTGTTGATTACTCCTTGTAGTTGATGCTAATTGGTTTACTTGGTGGAAGATCATATGTTCAGATCCTTTATGCATATTATTACTCCTCTGATTATGAACATGAATATGCTTTGTGAGTAGTTACGTTTGTTCCTGAGGACATGGGTGAGGTCTTGCTATTAGTAGTCATGTGAATTTGGTATTCGTTTGATATTTTGATGAGATGTATGTTGTCTTTTCCTCTAGTGGTGTTATGTGAACGTCGACTACATGACACTTCACCATTATTTGGGCCTAGAGGAAGGCATGGGGAAGTAATAAGTAGATGATGGGTTGCTAGAGTGACAGAAGCTTAAACCCTAGTTTATGCATTGCTTTGTTAGGGGTTGATATGGACCCATATGTTTAATGCTGTGGTTAGGTTTACCTTAATACTCCTTTTTGTAGTTGCGGATGCTTGCAATAGGTGTTAATCATAAGTGGGATTCTTGTCCAAGTTAGGGCAATATCCAAGTACCTTTCCACCCACATATCAAATTATCAAAGTACCGAACGCGAATCTTATGAACGTGATGAAAACTAGCTTGACGATAATTCCCAATGTGTCCTCGGGAGCTCCTTCTTCATTATTAGAATTTGTCCAGGCTTATCCTTTGCTACATAAAGGACTGGGCCACCTTGCTGCACTTTATTTACTTTATTTACTTTTTGCTCGTTACTATTTATCTTATCACAAAACTATTTATCACCTACTATTTCAGTGCTTGCAGAGAAAACCTTACTGAAAACCGCTTATCATTTCCTTCTGCTCCTTGTTGGGTTCGACACTCTTACTTATCGAAAGGACTACGATAGATCCCCTATACTTGTGGGTCATCACCGGTCAAGCAATTCCTTCATCGCTTCAGTGAGGAGAGGCTTAAGGCCATTGGTGAAGAAGTGGCCCGGCTCTTGGCGGCTGGGTTCATTGTTGAAGTTTTCATCCGGAGTGGTTAGATAATCCAGTGCTGGTGCTTAAGAAGAATGGCACTTGGCGTATGTGTGTGGACTACACGGACTTAAACAAGGCTTGTCCGACTGGTCCTTTTGCTCTCCCTCGTATTGATCAGATCACTAATGCTATGGCGGGTTGTGAGCGTTTGAATTTTCTGGATGCTTATTCTGGTTATCATCAGATCAAGATGGCAGTTAAGGACCAGGAGAAGAAATCTTTCATCACTCCCTTTGGAGCCTTCTGCTATGTATCTATGCCTTTCGGGCTCAAGAGTGCTCAGGCGACTTATCAACAATGTGTGCTGAATTGTCTTCACAGTCAGATTGGGCGCAACGTTCATGCTTATGTGGATGAAATTGTGGTGAAATCCAGAGAGAAGGAAACTTTGATAGATGATTTGAAAGAAACCTTCAATAATCTCCGGGTCTACAAGATGATGCTTAAACCGGCAAAGTGAGTATTTGGTGTGCCAGCAGGCAAGCTTTTGGGTTTTCTGGTTTCTAACAGAGGCATTGGGGCTAACCCAGAGAAGATCAAGGCCATTACCTCCCTAGCAAAGCCGGCGTGTATCAATGATGTTCAGCGTCTGGCGGGTCGTATTGCTGCTTTGAGCCGGTTCATAAGCCGTTTGGGTGAGAAGGTGTTGGGGAATGTAGTAATTTCAAAAAAATTCCTACGCACACGCAAGATCATGGTGATGCATAGCAACAAGAGGGGAGAGTGTTGTCCACGTACCCTCGTAGACCGAAAGCGAAAGCGTTAGCACAATGCGGTTGATGTAGTCGTACGTCTTCATGACCCGACCGATCAAGCACCGAAAGCACGGCACCTCCGAGTTCTTGCACACGTTCAGCTCGATGACGTCCCTTGTTGGGGATATAACTACTAAGTGTAAACCATCCAAGAGGGCCCAGTTCACCCTCAATTATACTGAAGCCCACAAAGAGCCAGAAGATGGCGTTTTACTACTGAAGCTTAGAGGCCCGGAGCCCAAGGGCGGATTAAGGCCCATAGTGGTAAACCTCCATGGTTGTGTAACTTGTAATGTTAGTTAGGAAAGGAGAGACCGAGCCGGATACTTCGTATGAGTCGGCCTCGGGACTCTGTAGACCGGCCGGGCATTAGCCTATGTATATAAAGGGATGACCCGGCGGCGGTTCAGGGACAAGAAACTACAACTCGAGACTCAGTCAAGCGTATTTGCTCCCTGGCCATCGAAACCCAATCAATCCCATCACAACTAGACGTAGGCTTTTACCTTCATTGAAGGGGTCGAACTAGTATAAACTCCTGTGTCCCTTGTCCGGTTTAACCCCTTCCAGCTAACCCGTTGCGATGGCTCCATGACTAAGTCCTTTCATGAGGACATCTGACGTGTTAATTCCATGACAGTTGGCGCCCACTGTGGGGCTATCGCATGATGGTTTCGAGTTCTTGAAGGGCAGCTTTGAAGGACTCAAGGGGTACGTGGTTGGCCAGATGACCAAGAGTCGTCGTGGCAAGCTCTACATCGACGACGAAGGATGGGGCCCCGAGGCCGGCTCAATCGAGTACGGGTACCGGGTCCCCTTTGGCGGAATTCATGTCTTCATCGGCAAGATCGGCGAACCGGGCCCTGAGCCGGACATCTGCACCGACCTCGTCGAGACGGCTTAGCGTGCGAGTCCAGCCCGGGTTAAGCCTGCCGTGAAGCGTGCGTTTGTAGTATGTGTCGATGGGATTGGATCTGAACCGGTGTCTGAAGGCGAGACGGCTGTTTATTCCGACGGCGAGTCATCCACTAGTGAGACCGAGTCCCTATACCAGATTCATGATGGTGTGTTCGAAGGATATTCCGATGGCAACAGTATTCCGGACCTCCTTGAACCGCCAAGTCGGGTTACTGTGTACATGGCCGGAACACAGCCCACTTTGCAGTCTTCATCTAATGCGGCAATGAATATCGGATCAGCGGCCGCGGCAGGAGCCCCGGCATGCCGACCGGCTCAAGTCCTCTCCGGGTTGATGGATGCCTGGGCGACCTTGTTAACCACGGCGGTTACCCCGGAGACGCAGGATCAGCACAATGCGGACATTGCGAAGCTAAAGGACCAGATAACGCAGGCTAAGGAGGACCTGGCAATTGAGGATGCTAGGATGGCTGAAGAAAGGGCCGCTTTAGATGCTCAGTCACAGCAGATACAGGCGCAGAATTACCGACTCATGCTGGATCGAAACGCATCAGATGATGTAATGCGAAGGAAGTACCGGTCTCGTCTGCCGTCGGTCTACGAAGGACTGAACCTCTTTTAAACGCTAGGCGTTGGGCCGAGCAATCCGGCAGCTGCAAGTCGGACCGATGCGCCTAGGGCAGCGCTGGATCAACCACGGATGATGGAACCACCTCGGCGAACGGACAACCCGCCGCAATACGTGTCTACACTGCCAGGTCACTGCTCGAGCCCTTTGGATAACATGATTGTTGCAGCATCTCGCCTGGCAGCCATTCCGATGGAGGGCGGTTCACTAGCGGCGATTGAAACGCGACGGGCTAGGGACCTTCTTCAAACCGCCGTGGTGCAGCAGCAGGCTTATTCCTTTAGCCGGGATAGAATTCATTCAACCCCTCGTCCGAGCCCAAGCTATAGCAGGCACATGGATGAACCGGAAGTGTCTAGCAGTGCGCGGCATCGTAATGCTCAAGATGTGGTGGATAATGGCAGAGCACGAAGGGAGGCTGCTTTGGGTCGTCATCAACCCGCCCCGGTTCAGCCATCGACGTCAGTAGACCAAGGCACCGGGCTTGCCTTCAGTTCCTGGGGAGTGCCGTGTCTTATTCCGACTCTCCGTAATGTGCGTCTGCCCAAGGATTTCAAAGGTCCACGTAAAGTGCCCAACTACACTACGGATCAGCCACCTGAGGCATGGGTCGAGAGTTATGAGATGGCAATGGAGATGCTAGATGTGGATGAAGCGGCCTGTGCAAAGTACTTCACGATGATGTTGGAAGGGACATCCCGTACTTGGTTGAAAAATTTACCAGCTAACTCCATCGAGTCATGGGATCAGTTGAAGGCCCGGTTTATAGCCAATTTCAAAGACACGTGCAAACAACCCATGTCCATTGTGGATATGGATGCTTGTGTTCAAGGGGAGAATGAGTCAACAACTCATTGGGTACGCCGGGTTTCAGAAGTATTGCATTCGTCCGACCAGATTAACGTCGGGCAAGCGATTATAACACCGGAGCATAATTGCCGGTTTAAATCACTAAAGATGAAGTTGGCACGGCTCAAGCGCCACTGCAATGACATGGGAACCCTTATGGCAGCCTTGGTCAAGTATGCCGATTCTGATAATATAAAGGATCCCGATTCTGATGATGAGAAGCCGGAGAAGGGAAAGAAGAACGGTGGTGCAAAGGGACAACATCACAACCAAGGAGGCCATGGGAATAATGGTAAGCGCAAGGCAGATAATTCAGATCCTGTGGCTAACACCAATATACATCGTCGTAAAGGTAAACCGCCCCAGCGCGGTGGAGGGATGAATCTGGAACGTTTGATGAACCAGCACTATCCAAAGCATGGGACCAAGGAGGCCCCTTCCACAAATCTGTGGAAAGATTGTTATATCATGAAGGAGTTCAAGAATTCCGATGTCTTCCGGTATGATCAGGGTCCATCGGGCGGTTCAGGTCCAGGCTTTCATGGTGGCGGCGGTTCAAGCTCTGGATTTCAGAATAATCAGGGCAACCAGCATAACCAAGGTGGTAATGGCCAACAGAATAATCAAGGGAATCAACAGCAATCAGGTTATCAAAGTCACCCCAAGCAGTTGAATGGTGGGCAATATCATGTGTTCACTACTAGCCTGTGTAAGCGAGATCAGAAGCTTCACAAAAGAGCAGTTAATGCTGTTGAACCGGCAGTGCCACGTTATTTACGATGGTCCGAGCATCCCATTGTGTGGAGCAGAGAGGATCATCCGCCCCGAGTTGACAATCCGGGTCAACTGGCTTTGGTAGTAGCACCTTAGGTGGGAGGTTACAAGTTTACCAAAGTCCTGATGGATGGAGGGAGTAGTATCAACATCCTGTACTATGAGACTTTTCGTCGCATGGGGTTGACAGACAAAAGTCTTAAACCGTCCAACACTGTATTTCATGGTGTAGTACCAGGTAAATCGGCATATCTTGTTGGCAAGATCTCTTTGGAGGTTGTGTTTGGAGACGAGCATGATTCCAGGTCTGAAAAGTTGACCTTTGAAGTGGTAAAAATTCAGAGCCCGTATCACACACTGTTTGGACGGCTGGCTTACGCAAAATTCATGGCGAGACCCTGCTATATCTATTTACAGCTTAAAATCCCGGGTCACAAGGGAACTATAATAGTACATGGAAGTCGAAAGATCGCTTTGGATTGTGAGGAAGGGGATGCGGCTTACGCTGAGTCGGTTTGTGCCACGGAGGAGCTGAAGTGTTATAAGGACAATGTTGATCCGGCAGACATGACTCCTTTGAAGAAGCCCACCACTGAGCATGACCCGACCCTGAAGTTCAAACCAGCGGATGAGACTAAACTTGTTGACTTTGTTCCTGGCGATTCATCCAAACAGTTTAGCATCAGCACCAATCTGGATCCGAAATAGGAAAGCGCGCTCATCGAGTTCATTCGTGAGAACTGGGACATTTTTGCATGGAAGCCTTCTGACATGCCAGGTGTACCGAGGGAACTCGCTGAGCACACTCTCAATATTGATCCCAAGTTTAAACCGGTCAAGCAATTTCTTCGGCGGTTTAACGAGGAAAGACGCAAGGCCATTGGTGAAGAGGTAGCCTGGCTGTTGGCTGCTGGGTTTATCATCGAAGTGTTTCACCCCGAGTGGTTGGCTAATCCGGTGCTCGTACTTAAGAAAAACGGCACTTGGTGTATGTGTGTGGACTACACAAATTTGAACAAGGCTTGTCCGGCGGATCCTTTTGCTCTCCCGCGTATTGATCAGATTATTGATGTGACGGCGGGTTGTGAGCGCCTGAGTTTCTTGGATGCTTATTCAGGTTATCATCAGATTAAAATGGCAGTTAAGGACCAGGAGAACACAGCCTTCATCACTCCCTTTGGAGCCTTCTGCTATGTTTCTATGCCCTTTGGGCTCAAGAGTGCCCAGGCAACTTATCAGCGTTGTGTGCAAAATTGTCTTCACACGCAGATTGGGCGTAATGTTCATGCCTATGTGGATGACATTGTGGTAAAATCCAGGAAGAAGGAAACCTTGATAGATGACCTCAAGGAAACGTTTGACAATCTTCGGGTCTACAAAATGATGCTTAATCCGGAAGAGTGTGTTTTTGGTGTTCCGGCAGGCAAGCTCTTAGGCTTTCTGGTGTCCAACAGACGCATTGAGGCTAATCCGGAAAAAATCAAAGCGATTACATCTTTGGCTAAACCGAAGTGTATCAATGATGTTCAATGTCTGGCGGGTCGAATTGCCGCCCTTAGCCTGTTTATCAGCCATTTGGGAGAGAAAGCAATTCCTTTATATTAGATGTTGAAAAAGACAGACGATTTCGTCTAGAGTGATGCAGCTGATGCATCGTTTGAGGACTTAAAGCGGCAGTTGGTTGAACCACCGGTTCTTGCTGCTCCGGTTGACAAAGAGCCCTTGTTATTGTACGTGGCTGCTAATGCCCGTGCTGTCAGCGTGGCAATTGTGGTGGAGCGCAAGGAGGCTGGTAAGGAATACCCGGTTCAACGGCCGGTTTACTACATCAGCGAAGTACTTATTGAGTCAAAGAAACGGTATCCGCATTGGCAGAAGCTGGTTTATAGGGTTTTTATGGCAAGTCGGAAGCTCAAACAGTACTTTCAAGGCCATCTCGTTACAGTGGTCAGTTCAGCTCCTTTGGGCGATATAATTCAGAACAGGGAGGCGACTGGCCGGGTTGCAAAGTGCGCAATTGAGCTTGGCCCGCACGGATTGAAGTATATGCCTTGGACATCAATCAAGTCACAGGCACTTGTTGACTTCATCAATGATTGGACCAAGTTACAAGCACCGGAGGACAAACCGGATAATACATATTGGACCATTCACTTTGATGGATCCAGGCAATTGGAGGGCTCGGGGGCTGGAGTTGTTCTTATTTCACCTCGAGGTGATAAAATTTGTTATGTTCTCCACCTAATGTTTCCTTGTACTAATAATGCAGCTGAGTACGAGGCCTTACTCCACGGTCTCCGGGTGGCTAAGGAAATGAACTTGAGCCGGGTTCGCTGTTTTGGAGATTCTGATCTGGTGGCTCAGCAAGTTTCTGGTACTTGGGATTCTAAGGACCCACTAATGGCGGCTTACAAACGCGAGGTGGATATTGTGGTAGGTCATTTTAACGGTTATCAGGTGGAGCACATTGACCGGCACAAAAATGAGGCAACAGATGCTTTAAGCCGGCTGGGATCTCAGCGTAAACCGGTACCACCCAATACCTTTTTAGATATTTTGCATAACCCGTCCGTTAAGTTGCCTACAGAGGAGGATTTAGCTGTTCCCGATCCGGAGGCCCAATTGGTGGCCGCTTTACACACTACTGCGGATTGGAAGGTTCCATATTTGGCGTATTTAAACCGGGGCGAGTTACCAGATGATGAGGTTTTCACTAGACAGATAATCCGGCGGTCCAAGTCCATGGTTATTCACAATGGCGAGTTACACCGTTGCAGTGTTTCAGGTGTTTTTCAACGCTGTATTTCCCCTGAAGAAGGACAAGAGATTCTACATGAAATCCATGAAGGGGATTGTGGTCACCACGCCGGTTCAAAATCCCTGGTGGCTAAAGCTTTTCGTCATGGGTTCTATTGGTTGACAGCTCATGCTGATGCGGAGGATCTGGTAAAGCGGTGTGATGCTTGTCAGAAATTTTCATGTCGAGCTCATGTTCTGGCTCAGGAGCTACATATGATTCCTATCACTTGGCCATTTTCCACTTGGGGGTTTGATATGGTGGGACCTTTTAAGCGCTCCCAGGATAAGAAGACCCACCTGTTGGTGGCGGTTGACAAGTTCACTAAATGGGTTGAAGCGAAGCCTGTCAGCAAGTGTGATGCAGCCATGGCGGTTCAATTTCTCAAAAAGATCATTTTCTGTTTTGGGTTTCCACACAGCATCATCACAGATAATGGCACAAACCTTTCTAAAGGTGAGATGGAGGAGTTCTGCCAACGAGAACACATCCGGCTTGATGTAGCGTCCGTGGCTCATCCCCAGTCCAATGGTCAAGCTGAGAGGGCGAATCAAGAGATCTTGAAGGGTATTAAGCCCAGGCTTATGGTTCCTTTAAAGCGGACGCCGGGTTGTTGGTTGGAAGAGTTACCATCTGTGTTATGGAGTATAAACACCACCCCAAACCGATCCACGGGTTATACACCTTTCTTCATGGTTTACGGGGCTGAGGCTGTCCTCCCAAGTGATATTCGTCATGACTCGCCCCGGGTTGCCAATTATGTTGAAGCGGATAGTGAGCAAGCGCGCCAAGAGGCATTGGACCTGTTAGATGAGAAACGGGACATGGCTTTGGCTCAGTCGGCGGTTTATCAACAAGACCCGCGGAGTTATCACAGCCGCCGAGTTAAGACACGAACCTTTCAAGAAGGCGACTTAGTGCTTCGGCTCATCCAGGATCAGACCGATATGCACAAGTTATCCCCACCTTGGGAAGGACCCTTTGTGGTCAGCAAAAATCTGCACAACGGGTCATACTACCTCATTGATGTTCGAGAAGACTCACGCAGTTCTGAGGAGGAGACCTGTCGGCCATGGAACATAGCTCTCCTTCGGCCTTACTACACCTGAGCCATAGGCTTTCCTTATGTACATATTATGACAATGTATATATTATGATCAATATAATAAATCGGCATCCTTGGTACAAGCAGGGCCTCTGCCGTTCTTCGAATATTTCTTGGTTACAAGGGGGCTTCTGCTCTCAAAGCAATGACTCACCTTGTCCATTAAACCGGCTATCATGCCACAACACAGCTTGGGAGCTTCACACCCAAGGGGCCAAAGAGAGTCTGGATGTTATACACAACTCAAACATAGGCACTCATTGAGCACAACTCACAAAGTTACTTGGGGGCTCATTTGTGCAAAAGCCACAAAGAGTTTGAAAGGACCCTTGTAATTGGGTATCGACCCACGGCTTGGAAGCCTGGTGTATTCACCTAAAACCCCGGGTTAACCTGCCTTCATCAAGTAAGCCACTCCTATCCAGGTAATCTTGGCACAACCCGCCGAACGTTTGACAAGTCAATCTTATACAGACCCTGAACTTGGCAAAGTTAAAACGACGATTGGTTAGTTGGAGGCCCATATTAAAAGGCTTTGCAAAATGGTTTAACTCAGTGGCCTGGCAGCCCATGAAAAGCCTCGAATTTGGGCCTGACAGCCCTTGAAAAGCCTTGACTACATGATTTCTTGTTTGCTTTTTTGCTAAGTTTTCACCCTTTTGATGACTTTATCTTGAACCGGTGTCTTTTGACCCGGTGTGGCTTTTCGGTCATGATGTTAACCCGGTGTTTGTTAACCCGGCTTGGCTTTCAGCTATAAGTTGTCAGACCATCTCATCAAACCGGTGTTTGTTAACCTGGCCTGGCTTTGACTATATGTCGCCAGTATGATCATCTGGTGTTCATTATAACCCGGCATGACTTATTCATCCTATCATTATAGAGTAAGGGTCTTGACAGTTCCAAAATTTGGGCTTCCACCCTTATTAAGTGATTCCATATCACAGGTATGAGTTATTTCATATTTATTCCGCTTTGGTTATTAACCAGGCTTTGTCTTGGGCATTATGACCCGTCCAGCGGTAAAACCGCCCGGACAGATCTTTTTATGCAGACATAGGGATTACATGGCATTATGAAGATATATAAGCCAGCGCTGAAATTGTTATGATGGATCAAACAAAGTGTATCTCAGTGCACGATGGCAGCAGATCAAAGTATTTTCACTAGCCTATTACAAGGCGCTTCAAGGCCCAAAAAATGGATTTGTTTCTTTCCACAGATCAAATTTCATAACACATCAATTAGATTGCCGGATCAGGATTCATCACCATGTTGATGTGATGTTGATGGATCATTTGGCGTCGGTTCAGCCTCCTCTTCTTCATCCAGTAGCTAGAAGTCAGTAGTGGTCCAGTCAATCCGGGTTAAAGCCTGAAAGACAGCATCTTCACTTATAAGTTCAGCCGGATCAACATCAGGGGCGTAAGTGTGCTTACGGATTGGCGGAATAAGATTTTGCACTTCCGGTATGACATTATCAACCCGTTTGTTGTTGGCATCGTAGAAGGACCGGTGAACCGTCAGGTTAGCTTCTTCTACCAGTTTACTCGCCAGAGGACGCATCTCCCTTGTCATAGCTTTGAGGGCTTCGTTGTCAAACTCTGTCCCGTTCTCTTGTTCACTGGGGAAGCCCTTGGCAATATCCACCGGATCAAGGTCAGCTATCCGTGCTTTGGCTCGGGTAAGTGCCAACAAAGCGCTGGCCCTGGCAGCAGATCGATTCATCTCTTCTATCTATGCCGGTGTTACGGATAACTTTGCTAGAGTATCCTTGATCAAAGTGGGGGCCAGATTGTTGTATGAAGCTGCACAGATAACCCGTTGGGCACCGGTATATAGTTGTTCAATCAGAGTATACGCTGCCTTCAGCTTCATCCGCATATCAGAGCCCAGATGAGCAATGCGGCCACCTACAACGGTTTAAGAATTTCATGTTAAACCGGCAGATTACAAACATGGTCATTTAAGAAGTCTTGGCAAAACTACTTACCAAAAACTGCAGACGTCATTGCATTTACTTGGCGCTTCAACCCAGTTAGCTCTTCCGCCACCGGTTTAAGAGCTGATTCGGTGTCTTCCGCCCGCTCCAGCAATGCATTTTTCTCCGTCTCCCAGTTGGCACGCTCCGTCTAGAACCCTTCTTTGAGTTGCTCCATGGCTGCCAAAGCGGTTTTAAGCTCATCTTTTGCCTTGGACGTTTCTGCTTGTTGGGTCTTGATGTTCTCTTGAAGATCGGCAATTTGAGTGCCTTAGCGATTTATATCAGCCTGTCATAGACAGAGGAGGAGCATGTAAATATTGTCAAAGTCCCAAGCATATAACCAGTTAAACACTTGGCACTTGGGGGCTAATGCGGATTGCTTCTTTGCTACTAATTGTTTAAAGTCCCAAGGATCAATAAAAGTTTCAATCTTGGCACTTGGGGGCTAATGTGTGTTTGATCCAAAACATACACAAGGAAAGTCAACAAGGTACAATATGGAATATAAAAGTCCCGGTTTGTCTTCACAAGACAAACCGGCCCTTGGGGGCTATGAAGTCAAAGTGTTCTTTATCTTTAAAGACCCGGTTTATCTTTCAAAGATAAACCGGCCCTTGGGGGCTACAATACAATGAATGTACAAAATAAAGATGGTGTTTTGAAAATTACCTCATAGCGTTCCTTCATCAGATTCACCAAACCGGCTTCATAATCTCGGCTGGTGTAAAGCCGGTTCAAGAATCTGGAATGAAGATCTTGAGCAGAAAGATTAACATAGTCGGACAAGTCGGTCTTCCATTTTCCCTTGCCCATAGCAGCAAATTCATCCTTGGCAGTGTGCTTCGATAAAGCAACTGGGTTGCTTGGGGCGGTATAAGCAGTACCAGTGACAACAACGTCATCATCATCTTTGGCTGGGCTCGGCGGATTCACGTTGTCTTTGGCTGGGCTTTGCGGATTTGCAGCAGGGCTTGGCGGATCAGCAGTCGACCTCACTGGATCAACAACTGGGCTAGAAGGCGTGGCATGGGCTTGATATTTCAACATGTGTTTCTGGGTCAGCTTCCGGCGGATTGGCATTGGTAGCTGGGTCTTGCGGGGCAGTGTCATCCATGACAATATTAGGATTTTCACCAGCGTCTTCTGGGGTCTTCTCCGGTTAAACATCATTAGAGGGGCCGCTGGTCTTGGCTTTCTTGCTCAATTGGGCCTTGGCACTACAACATCAAAATAAGGATTAGTATGATAAACCGATGCATGAAGAAACAAACCGAAAAATAATGCACTTACCCAGCGACGGTCTTGAGGGGAGGTAGCTGAGTAGTTGATGAACCGCCAGATGAATTGGAAGACGCCTGGTAATTCAGATCAGATGGATTAAGTGGGTATCGGAAGAAACCCTTCAAAGGATAACATTTTTCGGGAGAGCAAGTAACCTCTGGACGACGCTTCCGGGTTGGTGTATCCGGTAAACCGGAAGAGGTGACTTGCTGGCCACTGTGTCGAGTTGTGCGGCGCCCTTCAGGTTGCTGTTTCTTTAAAGAAAATTTTGGATCCAAATAAGCAAGAGGGTGAGAGCATTTCACTTTCTGAACTGCACGGCGAAATCTTTGAACCGGCACAAGATCTGAACCGGAGGAAAGAGAGATTACCTCAACATGGTCCGCACGGCTGACCTCTGCATCATCCTGATGATAGTTATTGTTAATAAGATGTATGAAAAAGGAGCCAAGGGAGTCAAGTTCTACCTCTTGATCCGAATCTTCAGCATCTTCGGGCGGATCAGCAGCTTCGTCGGTCTTCTTCTTCGTTGATTTCTTGATAGCTTTGCTGTCACACCCTAGCTAGTTCATGCATTAGAGTGTTGCATCATGTTTATTTCATTCAACAGAAACCTAAAATGGGGATGACAGAACCCCCAACCCCTCTGAAACCAACTAGGGTTTACTAAAAATATTTTCAATGAACCTGAAATGCCCTTCTAAAATGTCCATCATTTTTGTCTTGGTTCAGAGCCTCTGCCAAAAGTGGTGCACAATTTTCTAGGTCATCCTAAGGTCTTTGAATTAAATCATAAATATTTGAGTTTGGGAATTTAAATTATATAAAATATTTCAAATGCTCAAATATTCCCAAACCAAAATATTCCAAGCTGGATATATTCCAGTTAGTGGCCATAAGCAGTTTGGTGATTTTTAGAGTTGTCTAGGTATTTTTAGGAAGTCCACAAAGTTACAGAAATAATAGAAAAGATATAAAAAAAAGAGAGAGAGGGACTAACCTGGCAGCCCACCAGCCAGCCCACCTGGCCGGCCCAGCCCAGCAGCCGCTCCAGCGAGCTGCTTGCCGTTGCCAGGCAGGCAGGCAGGTGCTCGACGGCGGCACCAGCGCGCGCCACGCAGCTGCCCGTCGCCCTGCTTCCTCCTCTCGCCTCTCTGCTGGTCTGGACGAACTCCACGTCGCGCCCCGAACCCCGTGGACACACCCATTCGCCCTCAGCTCCTCTCCCTCGCTCTCCCGCACCATGGCCGACGCCACCGCAGCCGCACCGTCGCCGTAGTCGCGCTCTCCGTCGTCCCCGCGCCGCGCCACCGTGTCCAGGAGCTCCGCCGCCCTCCTCTCTTTCGAGCTAGCCGAGCCCTGAGCGCTCGCGTGCCCCGAAGCCACTACATCGACCTCGTCCGATCCGCCATCGCCAGAGATCCCCTTCACCGTCGCCGCCGCACCAGCTCGTCCCCGACCGCGCCGTCTGCTCCCTCGAGACTGCCGTGAGCCCAGCTACCTCTCCCCCCTTTCCTTTCTCGTTCTCGAGCCCCGTAGCGACTGCACGTAGCTCACCCGCACACGCCGCCGCGGAGCTCGTCGCCGACGTGACTCCGGCCACCCACTGGCCACACCACCATGTCCAACGCACTCACCCCACTCGGAGCAACCCGTAGCACCTCACCACGAGCCTCGCCGTGCTCCGTAGCCTCGGGTTCATCATCACCCGCACTCCGGCGACCGCCAAAGTCGTCGCCGGCGCCGTTTCCGGCCACCCGGAGCTCAACAACCACCACCAAGAGCTGCGGCTTGCTCCTAGCTGCACGTAGATGCCCTCCGCCGCTCATTTGGTCGCCGGAATGCACAAAACCACTCTCGCCGCCGCGTTCGGCCTCGCTGGCGGCTAAACGCCGGCGAGTTGACCTTGCTGACCCCTCGTTTGACCACGGGTGGGCCCAGTTTGACCCCCCTGGGTCAATGACAGGTGGGGCCCAGCCCTGTTAACTAATTAGGATTAGTATTAACTAGTAATTAGTTAAACTAATTACACTGACACATGGGACCCACTAGTCAGGTTTGACCTGGACTGTTCCGTTGACTACTGATGTCATCCTGACACAATGCTGACGCAGTAAGTTATTTACTGGAATTATTATTACACAGGAAATTCCAGAAAATAACCCAAACTTCAAAAAATCATAGAAATTAATCTGTAGCTCCAAATGCAAAGTGTTATATATATGAAAAATGATCAGAAAAATCCAATCTATCCATCTGTACTGGTTTCATGCATGTTAAATCAAGCTAACCTGCTGATTAATGCAGAACAAGATAAAGCACGTTAAAGGGCCATTTATGAGTTTGAAATTTGGATCTTGGTTCAAAATGATTCAAACCCATCTGGTCTTAGTTGCATTAGACCAACACACTCATTTTGCCATGTCTCATGCATGCATCATATTGTTGCATATTGTTTGGTGATGATTGTGTATCGGTGCTCTCTGCGGCAGGTCCTGCCCCTGAGGAGTATCGTGATTACCCCAACGAAGAACAATACCAGTGCACCGACCCATCAGGCAAGCAACCAACCATTTGATCATATCGATACAATCCCATGTTCTCGCTCCTGCTCTCTTTTACTGCATTAAGACAACGCGTTTCAAACTGCTGTGTGCTGCGGTAGTTGAACCCATTTCCTCTGCATGACCTGTCATTGCCACAGTAACTAGATGAAACCCACTAGCATGTGTAGGAGTTGATTGAGCCATGTGTGTGTGTTGTTCCTACCTTGCTATGCCTGCTATGCTTAGAGTCGTGTCAGGTCTGGTTCATCTGGGTGATGGGCTAGAGTGAAATGATCGTGTTAGTATGAGAGTGGTGTGTTGAACACGATTTGGTAAAGGTATTGATGAGAGGCCATGTAGGAGTACATGGTGGGTTGTTTCATTGAAGCCGTCCTTAAGCACTGAGATCTGTATGTGTGATTTAAGATTCAGCTACTACCATACATTGGGCCCTAAAATATGACCCCGCTCGACTTCTTATTCACCCTAGTCCTCTGTCTAGGAGTTGCAAGTAGTTTCTGGTGTTTGTAGCTTACTGGAGGCCATGGACAGCGCTGACCGTAGGGGTGGGCTGTGATACGGTAGGTACATGGCCGGGTATACCGGGCACCCGTTAGGTGTCTCAGAACCCTGTTCACATCATTTGGGGCTGTGAGCGAAATCCCAGCCAGATCTCCTCATGGATGGAACCCGAATAGGCGATAAACCTGGACTAGAGACTTGAGTGTTTAGGTAGGTCGTGGTCTACACCCACGTCGGCTTTCGCTTGAAGTCTGCCGAGCACATGTCGTGTGCAGACACTAAGTAGTGGAAACATGTATGAAGAAGTACACCCCTGCAGGGTTAACATAATCTATTCGAATAGCCGCGTCCGCGGTAAAGGACTACTTGGTTGCCTATACAGTTCATAGACAAGTAAATGGAAACTACTAAAAGCCTCAAGATAAGCGTGAGTGCCGAGGATTGCTCTTCCGTGGGAAGATGGAGGTGGATCCTCGGTGGTGTATTGAAGTGGTGAGTAGTGGACTCGTGTGCGCAAAACTATTTCAAGTTGGAGTCTCGTAGGATAGCTTAGCCAAGAGTCAAAGCTGGCTTGCTGCAATAACTCCACCAACCCTTCTTGATAATATGCATGTATGTAGGATCTGATGTAAGTCTTGCTGAGTACCTTTGTACTCATGTTGCTTTAATTTACATTTTTCAGAAGATGCTACAAACCCTTCTGACGGGTTCTTCATAGACGTTGACATCGATGAGTAGACTGAGGCCCAGGTGGTGACCCTGAGCTTGTGAAGGACCATGTAGTATAGCTAGGCTTACCCAAGCCTCTTTTATTTTACTAGTTGTCTGTACTCAGACAAGTTACTTCCGCTGTTGGCTTGTATGCTTGTATGACTTGAATGTGGGTCGGGTGACCCGTACTTGTGTGTATGCTATGTATGGCTCTCTGAGCCTTTAAATAAAGTACTTGTGTTGTAGAGTCATGTTGTGATGCCTTGTTGTATTTGCACATATCGAGCATATTGAGTGTATGATTGAAATGCTTGGTATGTGTGGGATCTGACTATCTAGTTGTTTATCTTTAGTAGCCTCTCTTACCGGGAAATGTCTCCTAGTGCTTCCACTGAGCCATGGTAGCTTGCTATTGCTCCGGAACACTTAGGCTGGCCGGCATGTGTCCTTCTTCGTTCCTGTGTCTGTCCCTTCGGGGAAATGTCACGCAATGAATACCGGAGTCCTGTTAGCCCGCTGCAGCCCGGTTTACCAGAGTCCTGCTAGCCCAGTGCTACAGCCCGGATTCACTTGCTGATGACTGACACGTTCGATGCTGGGTCATGGATGCCTGTCCCTGTAAGTCTGTGCCACTTTGGGTTTACGACTAGGCATGTCAGCCCGGGCTCCTTATCATATGGATGCTAGCGACACTATCATATACGTGTGCCAAAAGGCGCAAACGGTCCCGGGCAAAGGTAAGGCGACACCCATGGGAATACCGTGCGTGAGGCCGCAAAGTGATATGAGGTGTTACAGGCTAGATCGATGTGACGTTGAGCCGGGGTCCTGACATTTGCTCTTGGCACGAGGAGCTCTGGCCGGTTTATCTGAAGTTTTCCTCTTCCAAAAGGAGCTGTTGGGCTGAAAAGATTAAAACAAAAGATTATTAGAACAAATGTTAAAGCAGAGGCGGATCAAGAAAGTACAAGGTTAAAAACTTACTGCTGGCGGTTTGTTGGCGGCGTAAAAAGGAGCCAACCCGATTTGACTGCATATGACAATGGGTTCGTCTAACATCTTCTTCACTGATTCGGTGACTTTGTCATCGGTCACCTACCATTGAGGATCGTTGGAGTTGCCGGTATACTCATGCATTAATCCAGAGTGGCGACTTAAGGGCAGGATGTGCCATTTAACCCAGCAGCAAACAAGATCAACGCCAGTTAATCCATTGGCCATGAGAGCCCGGAGCTTGGCGAGTTAGGAGCATAAGTTTGCCTCTCTTTGGCAGTTAATCGTCGAGGTAATGGGTGGCCATTGCTAAGCCGATGAGGGCGGTAACCCGGCAAGGGGTTCTCGTCAGCAGGGGCTGTGTTTTGACAGTAAAACCAAGTTTGGTTCTAGTCTTTGGGATGACTGTGGTGTGATGCATGTGGGAAATCAACTTCCTTCCTTTTCTGGATTGATACCCCGCCAAGTTCCGTGTTAGGGCCATCAAAAAACTCGGTCGGCGGTTTAGGTGGAAAAAATCCCGGAAGAGCTCAACAGATGGTTCCTCTTGAAGGTAAACTTCACAAAATACTTGAAAGTTGCATATATTTGATACATAATTTGGGCCAATGTCTTGCGGATGGAGTTGAAAGCTCGCAAGGACATCCCGGAAATTTTTTGATCTGGGAGGGCTAAAGCCCCGGTCTAAGTGCTGCATAAAAACAATAACTTCGCCATCCTGAGGCTCAGGAGGGCACTCAGGGCCAGGAACTCGCCAGTGAAGGACATTTTTGGATGCTAAAGCGCCCGTCACTACATATCCATTGATCTGCGTTTCCGTGATCCGGTATGGAACCCAGTTGCAAGCGGCAAATTGCTTGGTCATCTTGGACAGCAAACTGTAAAGGTAAAATGAAGGCCGGTTTACGATTTATGGTTCAAGAAGTATTAGTTGGTGTTAAACCGGAAAATTTTATCAAGGCATATGTGTGAGGTAAACCGGAGGTTGCTATTCAGTTCAAAATGGCGGTTTAAAGTGAGGGCTAATGATACATGGTGGGTTACCAACTGCTAAAAGTTAAACCGCCCTTATGTAGAGAAGCCAGAGACAAAAATTTGCTAAGTGTTGACAGAAACAGGTTCCACACAATGATGAAATTTATTTGGATCTACCATGCTTCAATGAAGAAAAATTTCTGCAATCTATAATGGCGTCAAGCAGAACAGAGAAGGTCACACGTTCTACTGAGGATTTTTTACACAGAAGGAAGATCTACTAGTACCAAAAATGGATGCGGAGAAACTACCGCACGGGATCTATGCTATTATTGTCGGATCAAAGAAGATAGGGCAGAAGCGAATAACGAGGAACCGAGATGAACACCCATGAACATGGATGAATACAGAAAGCCTAGTTACATATCTAGGGGTGAGAGGAGGAAACTTACCAGATGTACAGGGACAGCGGAGAAGAGCCGCATGTTTCTGGTATGATCAGGTTGATGCAACAGCCTTTGATGATGCAACGCTCGAAGGTTGAGGGCGGCGGCGGAGCTTCAAAGCTTGAGCGTCACGAGGAAGAAGAAGGAGCAAGGGGAAAGAATAGAAAGACCCATCAGCTTTATTTATAAGGAGAAAGGGATAAGTGGCAGGCGCAAAAATCGAGGAGCCTGAAGCGGCAGAGAGGGCGCGCCCGTCGCCTCGATTTTCAGGATACCATTAATGAAGGGAATCTTTTTAATCTTTTTTATGCAGAGATGACGTCATGATGGGCCGTTGCTGTATCCAGAGGATGACGTCATGGCGGTTTAACAAAGTTTACAGGAAGCGAACATGGCGGTTTACGAGAATATAAGGAGATGTTCACAAGATTTCTTTAAGTGTTGAAGATTGACATGAACAGGTTCAAATCAATCTGGGGCCTAATGTTGGGGATATAACTACTAAGTGTAAACCGGCCAGGAGGGCCCGGTTCACCCTCAATTATACTGAAGCCCACGAAGAGCCAGAAGATGGTGTTTTACTACTCAAGCTTAGAGGCCCGGAGCCCAAGGGCGGATTAAGGCCGATAGTGGTAAACCACCATGGTTGTGTAACTTGTAATGTAAGTTAGGAATGGAGAGACCGAGCCAGACACTTTGTATGAGTTGGCCTCGGGACTCTGTAGACCGGCTAGGCATCAGCCTATGTATATAAATGGACGACCCGGCGGCGGTTCAGGGACAAGAAACTACAACTCGAGACTCAGACAAGTGTATTTGTTCCCTGGTCATCGAAACCCAATCAATCCCATCACAACTAGACGTAGGCTTTTACCTTCATTGAAGGGGCCGAACTAGTATAAACTCCCGTGTCCCTTGTTCGGTTTAACACCTTCCAGCTAACCCGTTGCGATGGCTCCACAACTAAGTCCTTTCATGAGGACATCTGACGTGTTAATTCCACGACATCCCTCGAACTCCGATCCAGCCGAGTGTCGAGGGAGAGTTCCGTCAGCACGATGGCATGGTGACAATGATGATGTTCTACCGACGCAGGCCTTCGCCTAAGCACTGCTATGATATTATCGAGGAGGACTATGGTGGAAGGGGGCACCGCACATAGCCAAGAGATCAATGATAAATTATTGTATCTCCAAGGGGTGCCCCCCTCCCCGTATATAAAGGAGTGGAGGAGGGGAGGGCCGGCCCTATCTATGGCGCGCCCTAGGGGAGTTCTACTCCCACCGGGAGTAGGATTCCCCTTTTCCTAGTAGAACTAGGAGCCCTTCCAAGTAGTAGGAGTAGGAGAGAAGGAAAGGGAAAAGAGAAGAGAAGGAAGGAGGGGGCACCGCCCCTCCCCTCTCTCTTTCCCCTAAAGCCCAATAAGGCCCATATACTCCCCGGTGAATTCCCGTAATTCTCCGGTACTCCAAAAAATACTTGAATCACTCAGAACCTTTCCAAAGTCCGAATATAGTCGTCCAATATATCGATCTTTACGTCTCGACCATTCTGAGACTCCTCGTCATGTCCCCGATCTCATTCGGGACTCCGAACTACCTTCGGCACATCAAAACACATAAACTCATAATATAACCGTCATCGAACTTTAAGCGTTCGGACCCTACGGGTTCGAGAACTATGTAGACATGACCGAGACACATCTCCAATCAATAACCAATAGCGGAACCTGGATTCTCATATTGGCTCCCACATATTCTACGAAGATCTTTATCGGTCAAACCGCATAACAACATACGTTGTTCCTTTTGTCATCGGTATGTTACTTGCTCGAGATTCGATCGTCGGTATCTCAATATCTAGTTCAATCTCATTATCGGCAAGTCTCTTTACTCATTCCGTAATACATCATCCTGTAACTAATTCATTAGTTACAATGCTTGCAAGGCTTATAGTGATGTGCATTACCGAGTGGGCCCAGAGATACCTCTCCGATAATCGAAGTGACAAATCCTAATCTCAAAATACGCCAACCCAACAAGTACCTTCGGAGACACCTATAGAGCACCTTTATAATCACTCAGTTACGTTGTGATGTTTGGTAGCACACAAAGTGTTCCTCCGGTAAACAGGAGTTGCATAATCTCATAGTCATAGGAACATGTATAAGTCATGAAGAAAGCAATAGCAACATACTAAACGATCAAGTGCTAAGCTAACGGAATGGGTCAAGTCAATCACATCATTCTATGGTTAGGAAACTTAACCATCTTTGATTAATGAGCTAGTCAAGTAGAGGCATACTAGTGACACTATGTTTGTCTATGTATTCACACATGTATTATGTTTCCGGTTAATACAATTCTAGCATGAATAATAAACATTTATCATGAAATAAGGAAATAAATAATAACTTTATTATTGCCTCTAGGGCATATTTCCTCGAGTCTCCCACTTGCACTAGAGTCAATAATCTAGCTCACATCGCCATGTGATTTAACACCAATATTCATATCTGTATATGATTAGCACTCATAGTTCACATCGTCATGTGACCAACACCCAAAGGGTTTACTACAGTCAATAATCTAGTTCACATTGCTATGTGATTAACACCCAAAGAGTACTAAGGTGTGATCATGTTTTGCTCGTGAGAGAAGTTTAGTCAATGGTTCTGTCACATTCAGAGCCGTATGTATTTTGCAAATATTCTATGTCTACAATGCTCTGTACGGAGCTACTCTAGCTAATTGCTCCCACTTTCAATATGTATCCAGATTGAGACTTTGAGTCATCTGGATTAGTGTCAATTCTTGCATCGACGTAACCCTTTATGATGAACCTCTTGTCACCTCCATAATCGAGAAACATATCTTTATTCCACTAAGGATAATTTTGACCAATGTCCAGTGATCCACTCCTAGATCACTATTGTACTCCCTTGCCAAATCAGGGCAGAGTATACAATAGGTCTGGTCCATAGCATGACATACTTTTATAGAACCTATGACTGAGGCATAGGGAATTACTTTCATTCTCTTTCTATTTTCTTCCGTGGTCGGGATTTGAGTCTTACTCAATTTCACACCTTTGCAACACAGGCAAGAACTCTTTCTTTGACTGTTCCATTTTGAATTACATCAAAATCTTGTCAAGGTATGTACTCATTGAAAATTTTATCAAGTGTCTTGGTCTATCTCAATAGATCTTGATGCTCAATATGCAAGCAGCTTTACTGAGGTCTTTCTTTTAAAGAACTCCTTTCAAACACTTGTTTATGCTTTCCAAAAAAATTCTACATCATTTCTGATCAACAATATGTCACTCACATATACTTATCAGAAAGGCTGTAGTGCTCCTACTCACTTTATTGTAAATACAGGCTTTACCGCAAGTCCGTATAAAACTATATGCTTTGATCAATTTATCAAAGCGTATATTCCAACTCCAAGATGCTTGCACCAGTCCATAGATGGATCGCTGGAGCTTGCACATTTTGTTAGTACCTTTAGGATTGACAAAACCTTCTGGTTGTATCATATACAACTCTTCTTTAAGAAAACCATTAAGGAATGCAGTTTTGACATCCATTTGCCAGATTTCATAAAATGTGGCAATTGCTAACATGATTCAGACAGACTTAAGTATCGCTACAGTTGAGAAAATCTCATTGTAGTCAACATCTTGAACTTGTCGAAAACCGTTTTGCGACAAGTTGAGCTTTGTAGATAGTAACACTACTATCAACGTCCGTCTTCCTCTTGAAGATCCATTTATTTTCTATGGCTTGCCGATCATCAGGCAAGTCCACCAAAGTCCACACTTTGTTCTCATACATGGATCCTATCTCAGATTTCATGGCCTCCAGCCATTTCGCGGAATCTGGGCTCATCATCGCTTCCTCATAGTTCGTAGGTTTATCATGGTCTAGTAACATGACTTCCAGAACAGGATTACCGTACTACTCTGGTGCGGACCGTACTCTGGAAGACTTACGAGGTTCTGTAGTAACTTGATCTGAAGTTTCATGATCATCATCATTAGCTTCCTCACTAATTGGTGTAGGAATCACTGGAACTAATTTCCGTGATGAACTACTTTCCAATTCGGGAGAAGGTACAATTACCTTATCAAGCTCCACTTTCCTCCCACTCACTTCTTTCGAGAGAAACTCCTTCTCTAGAAAGGATCCATCTTAGCAACAAATATCTTGCTTTCGGATCTGTGATAGAAGGTGTACCCAATAGTTTCCTTTGGGTATTCTATGAAGACACACTTCTCCGATTTGGGTTCGAGCTTATCAGGTTGAAACTTTTCACATAAGCATCGCAGCCCCAAACTTTAAGAAATGACAACTTTGATTTCTTGCCAAACCACAGTTCATAAGGCGTCGTCTCAACGGATTTTGATGGTGCCCTATTTAAAGTGAATGCAGTTGTCTCTAATGCATAACCCCAAAACGATGGTGGTAAATTGGTAAGATACATCATAGATCGCACCATATCCAATAAAGTGCGGTTACGACGTTCGGACACACCATAACGTTGTGGTGTTCCAAGTGGCGTGAGCCATGAAACTATTCCACATTGTTTTATATGAAGGCCAAACTCGTAACTCAAATATTCTCCTCCATGATCATATCATAGAAACTTTATTTTCTTGTTACGATGATTCTCCACTTCACTCTGACATTCTTTGAACTTTTCAAATGTTTCAGACTTGTGTTTCATTAAGTAGGTATACCCATATCTGCTCAAATCATCTATGAAGGTTAGAAAATAACGATACTTGCCTCGAGCATCAACACTCATTGGATCACATACATCGGTATGTATTATTTCCAATAAATCAGTAGCTCGTTCCATTGTTCCGAAGAATGGATTTTTAGTCATCTTGCCCAAAAGGCACGGTTCG
This sequence comes from Triticum timopheevii, assembly GCA_963921465.1. Lineage (NCBI taxonomy): Eukaryota > Viridiplantae > Streptophyta > Magnoliopsida > Poales > Poaceae > Triticum > Triticum timopheevii. The sequence goes on along the minus strand of OY997262.1, from coordinate 381,009,575 downwards.
CAAGCATCAAATGATTCATAATCAAGTGATTCCAAAAACCCATCAGCATGGAGTTTCTTCATGCGCTTTACACCGATATGACCCTAACGGTAGTGCCACAAATAAGTTGCACTATCATTATCAACTTTGCATCTTTTGGCATCAATATTATGAATATGTGTATCACTACGATCGAGATCTAACAAACTATTTTCATTGGGTGTATGACCATCGAAGGCTTTATTCATGTAAATAGAATAACAATTATTCTCTGACTTTAAATGAATAACCGTATTGCAATAAACATGATCAAATCATATTCATGCTCAACACAAATACCAAATAACATTTATTTAGGTTTAACACTAATCCCAAAAGTATAGGGAGTGTGCGATGATGATCATATCAATCTTGGAACTACTTCCAACACACATCGTCACTTCACCCTCAACTAGTCTCTGTTTATTCTGTAACTCTTGTTTCGAGTTACTAATATTTAGCTACCGAACAAGTATCAAATACCCAGGGGCTACTATAAACACTAGTAAGGTACACATCAATAACCTGTATATAAAATATACCCTTGTTCACTTTGCCATCCTTCTTATCCACCAAATATTCAGGGCATTTCCGCTTCTAGTGACCATTTCCTTTGCAGTAGAAGCACTTAGTTTCAGGCTTTAGTCTAGCTTTGGGCTTCTTCACGGAAATGACAACTTGCTTGCCATTCTACATGAAGTTCCCTCTCTATCCCTTTGCCCTTTTCTTGAAACTAGTGGTCTTGTCAATCATCAACACTTGATGCTCTTTCTTGATTTCTACCTTCATTGATTTCAACATCACGAAGAGCTCGGGAATTGTTTTCATCATCCCTTGCATACTATAGTTCATCATGAAGTTCTGGTAACTTGGTGATGGTGACTAGAGAAATCTGTCAATCACTATCTTATCTGGAAGATTAACTCCCACTTGATTCAAGCGATTGTAGTACCCAAACAATCTGAGCACATGCTCACTAGTTGAGCAATTCTCCCCCATCTTTTAGCTATAGAACTTGTTGGAGACTTCATATCTCTCAACTCAGGTATTTGCTTGAAATATTAACTTCAACTCCTGGAACATCTCATATGGTCCATGGCATTCAAAACGTCTTTGAAGTCCCGATTCTAAGCTGTTAAGCATGGTGCACTAACTATCAAGTAGTTATCATATTGAGCTAGCCAAACATTCATAACGTCTGCATCTGCTCCTGCAATAGGTCTGTCATCCAGCGGTGTATCAAGGACATAATTCTTCTATGCAGCAATGAGGATAAACCTCAGATCATGGACCTAGTCCGCATCATTGCTACTATCATCTTTCAACTTAGTTTTCTCTAGGAACACATATAAAACATAGGGAAGCAATAACGCGAGCTATTGATCTACAACATAATTTGCAAAATACTATCAGGACTAAGTTCATGATAAATTAAAGTTCAATTAATCATATTACTTAAGAACTCCCACTTAGATAGACATCCCTCTAAGCATCTAAGTGATCACGTGATCCAAATCAACTAAACCATAGCCGATCATCACATGAAATGGAGTAGTTTTCAATGGTGAACATCACTATGTTGATCATATCTACTATATGATTCACGCTCGACCTTTCGGTCTCAGTGTTCCGAGGCCATATCTGCATATGCTAGGCTCGTCAAGTTTAACCTGAGTATTCTGCGTGTGCAAAACTGGCTTGCACCCGTTGTAGATGGACGTAGAGCTTATCACACCCGATCATCACGTGGTGTCTGGGCACGACGAACTTTGGCAATGGTGCATCCTCAGGGAGAACACTTTTATCTTGAAATTTAGTGAGAGATCATCTTATAATGCTACCATCAATCAAAGCAAGATAAGATGCATAAAAGATGAACATCACATGCAATCAATATAAATTATGATATGGCCATCATCATCTTGTGCTTGTGATCTCCATCTCCGAAGAACCGTCATGATCACCATCATCACCGGCGCGACACCTTGATTTCCATCGTAGCATCGTTGTTGTCTCGCCAACTATTGCTTCTACGACTATCACTACCGCTTAGTGATAAAGTAAAGCAATTACAGGGCGATTGCATTGCATACAATAAAGCGACAACCATATGGCTCCTGCCTGCAGTTGTCGATAACTCCGTTACAAAACATGATCATCTCATACAATAAAATATAGCATCACGTCTTGACCATATCACATCACAACATGCCCTGCAAAAACAAGTTAGACGTCATCTACTTTGTTGTTGCAAGTTTTACGTGGCTGCTATGGGCTGAGCAAGAACCGTTCTTACCTACACATCAAAACCACAACGATAGTTCGTCAAGTTAGTGCTGTTTTAACCTTCTCAAGGACCGGCGTAGCCACACTCGGTTCAACTAAAGTTGGAGAAACTGACACCCGCCAGCCACCTATGTGCAAAGCACGTCGGTAGAACCAGTCTCGCGTAAGCATACGCGTAATGTCGGTCCGGGCCGCTTCATCCAACAATACCGCCGAACCAAAGTATGACATGCTGGTAAGCAGTATGACTTGTATCGCCCACAACTCACTTGTGTTCTACTTGCGAATATAACATCTACGCATAAAACCTGGCTCGGATGCCACTGTTGGGGAACGTAGTAATTTCAAAAAAATTCCTACGCACACGCAAGATCATGGTGATGCATAGCAACGAGAGGGGAGAGTGTTGTCCACGTACCCTCGTAGACCGAAAGCGGAAGCGTTAGCACAACGCGGTTGATGTAGTCGTACGTCTTCACGGCCCGACCGATCAAGCACCGAAAGCACGTCACCTCCGAGTTATTGCACACGTTCAGCTTGATGACGTCCCTCGAACTCCGATCCAGCCGTGTGTCGAAGGAGAGTTCCGTCAGCATGATGGCATGGTGACGATGATGATGTTCTACCGACGCAGGACTTTGCTTAAGCACCGCTACGATATTATCGACGAGGACTATGGTGGAGGGGGGCACCGCACACGGCTAAGAGATCAATGATCAATTGTTGTATCTCCAAGGGGTGCCCCCTCCCCATATATAAAGGAGAGGAGGAGGGGGAGGGCCGGCCCTCTCTATGGCGCGCCCTAGGGGAGTCCTACTCCCACCGAGAGTAGGATTCCCCTTTTCCTAGTAGAACTAGGAGCCCTTCCAAGTAGTAGGAGTAGGAGAGAAGGAAAGGGAAAAGAGAAGAGAAGGAAGGAGGAGGCGCCGCCCCTCCCCTTAGTCCAATTTGGCCTAACCCTTGGGGGGCGCGCAGCCTCCCCTCTCTCTTTCCCCTAAATCCCAATAAGGCCCATATACTCCCGGCGAATTCCCGTAACTCCCCGGTACTCCGAAAAATACCCGAATCATTCGGAACCTTTCCGAAGTCCGAATGTAGTCGTCCAATATATCGATCTTTACATCTCGACCATTTTGAGACTCCTCGTCATGTCCCCAATCTCATCCGAGACTCCGAACTACCTTCGGCACATCAAAACACATAAACTCATAATATAACTGTCATCGAACTTTAAGCGTGGGGACCCTACGGGTTCGAGAACTATGTAGACATGACCGAGACACGTCTCCGGTCAATAACCAATAGCGGAACCTGGATGCTCATATTGGCTCCCACATATTCTATGAAGATCTTTATCGGTCAAACCGCATAACAACATACGTTGTTCCCTTTGTCATCGGTATGTTACTTGCCCGAGATTCGATCGTCGGTATCTCAATACCTAGTTCAATCTTGTTACCGACAAGTCTCTTTACTCGTTCCGTAATACATCATCCTGCAACTAACTCATTAGTTACAGTGCTTGCAAGGCTTATAGTGATATGCATTACCGAGTGGGCCCAGAGATACCTCTCCGACAATCGAAGTGACAAATCCTAATCTCAAAATACCCCAACCCAACAAGTACCTTCGGAGACACCTGTAGAGCACCTTTATAATCACCCAGTTACGTTGTGACATTTGGTAGCACACAAAGTGTTCCTCCGGTAAAGGTGAGTTGCATAATCTCATAGTCATAGGAACATGTATAAGTCATGAAGAAAGCAATAGCAACATACTAAACGATCAAGTGCTAAGCTAACGGAATGGGTCAAGTCAATCACATCATTCTCCTAATGATGTGATCCCGTTAATCAAATGACAACTCATGTCTATGGTTAGGAAACTTAACCATCTTTGATTAATGAGCTAGTCAAGTAGAGGCATACTAGTGACACTATGTTTGTCTATGTATTCACACATGTATTGGGTTTTCGGTTAATACAATTCTGGCATGAATAACAAACATTTATCATGAAATAAGGAAATAAGTAATAACTTTATTATTGCCTCTAGGGCATATTTCCTTCAGAAGGCCATACCACTGTATTAGATGTTGAAGAAAACAGATAACTTTGTCTGGAGTGATGCTGCTAATGATGCGTTTGAAGACTTGAAGAGGTAGCTAGCTGAGCCGCCAGCCCTTGCTGCTCCCATTGATAAGGAGCCATTGTTGTTATATGTGGCCGCTAACACCCGGACTGTCAGTGTAGCCATTGTGGTGGAACGGAAGGAGGCTGGCAAGGAATATCCGGTTCAACAGCCGGTTTACTACATCAGTGAGGTGCTTATTGAGTCCAAGCAGAGGTACCCACACTGGCAGAAGCTCGTTTATGGGGTGTTCTGAAGGAAATATGCCCTAAAGGCAATAATAAAGTTATTAATTATTTCCTTATTTCATGATAAATGTTTATTATTCATGCTAGAATTGTATTAACCGGAAACATAATACATGTGTGAATACATAGACAAACATAGTGTAACTAGTATGCCTCTACTTGACTAGGTCATTAATCAAAGATGGTTAAGTTTCCTAACCATAGACATGAGTTGTCATTTGATTAAAGGGATCACATCATTAAGAGAATGATGTGATTGACTTGACCCATTCCGTTAGCTTAGCACTTGATCGTTTAGTATGTTTTATTGCTTTCTTCATGACTTATACATGTTCCTATGACTATGACATTATGCAACTCCTGTTTACCGGAGGAACACTTTGTGTGCTACCAAACGTCACAACGTAACTGGGTGATTATAAAGGTGCTCTACAGGTGTCTCCGAAGGTACTTGTTGGGTTGGGGTATTTTGAGATTAGGATTTGTCACTTCGATTGTCGGAGAGGTATCTCTGGGCCCACTCGGTAATGCATATCACTATAAGCCTTGCAAGCACTGTAACTAATGAGTTAGTTGCAGGATGATGTATTACGGAACGAGTAAATAGACTTGCCGGTAACGAGATTGAACTAGGTATTGAGATACCGACGATCGAATCTCGGGCAAGTAACATACCGATGACAAAGGGAACAACGTATGTTGTTATGCGATTTGACCAATAAAGATCCTCGTAGAATATGTGGGAGCCAATATGAGCATCCAGGTTCCGCTATTGGTTATTGATCGGAGACGTGTCTCGGTCATGTCTACATAATTCTCGAACCTGTAGGGTCCGCACGCTTAAAGTTTGATGACGGTTATATTATGAGTTTATGTGTTTTGATGTACCGAAGGAGTTCGGAGTCCCAGATCAGATCGGGGACATGACGAGGAGTCTCGAAATGGCCGAGACGTAAAGATCGATATATTGGATGACTATATTCGGACATCGGAAAGGTTCTGAGTGATTTGGGTATTTTTCGGAGTACCGGAGAGTTACGGGAATTCGTATTGGGCCTTAATGCGCCATACAGGAAAGGAGAGAAAGGCCCCAATGGGTGGCCGCACCCCTCCCCATGGACTAGTCCGAATTGGACTATGGAGGGGGGGCGCCCCCTTCCTTCCTTCTCCTTCTCCCTTCCCTTCTTCTACTCCAACAAGGAAAGGAGGAGGCTTACTCCCGGTGGGAGTAGGACTCCCCCCTTGGCGCGCCCTCCTCCTAGGCCGGCCGCCTCCCCCCTTGCTCCTTTATATACTGGGGCAGGGGGCACCTCTAGACACAATAATTGATCCCATGGATCTCTTAGCCATGTGCGGTGCCCCCCCCCCATGATAACCCACCTCGATAATATCGTAGCGGTGCTTAGGAGAAGCCCTGCATCGGTAGAACATCATCATCGTCACCATGCTGTCATGCTGATGGAACTCTCCCTCAAAGCTCGGCTGGATCGGAGTTCGAGGGATGTCATCGAGTTGAACGTGTGCAAAACTCGGAGGTGCCGTGCGTTCGGTACTTGATCGGTTGGATCGTGAAGACGTACGACTACATCAACCGCGTTGTGCTAGCGCTTCCGCTTTCGGTCTACGAGGGTACGTGGACAACACTCTCTCCTCTCGTTGCTATGCATCACCATGATTTTGCGTGTGCATAGGAAATTTTTGAAATTACTACGTTCCCAAACATGTTCATGGTTAGCCGGAAGCTTAAACAATATTTTCTGGGTCATCCCATCACCGTGGTCAGTTCTACTCCCTTAGGGGATATTATTCAAAACAGAGAAGCTACAGGGCGGGTAGCCAAGTGGGCCATTGAGCTTGGGCCTCATGGTTTGAAGTATATGCCTTGCACTGCCATCGAGTCTCAAGCACTGGTGGATTTCATCAACGACTGGACAGAGCTGCAGATGCCTGAAGAGAAGCTAGATAACACACATTGGATTATTCACTTTGATGGGTCCAGGCAATTAGAGGGCTCGGGGGCTGGAGTTGTCTTAGCTTCCCCTCGAGGTGACAAGTTTTGTTATGTTCTAAGGTTGATGTTTCACTGTACTAACAATGCAGCTGAGTATGAAGCCTTTCTCCATGGTCTTCGGATGGCTAAGGAGATGAACTTAAGCCGGGTGAGATGTTTCGGCGACTCAGACTTGGTGGCTCAGCAAGTCTCATGCACATGGGATTCTAAGGATCCACTCATGGCGGCTTCGCACCGCAAAGTTGATGCTATTGCCAGTCACTTCAAGGGTTATCAAGTGGAGCACATCGATCGCAGGAAAAATGAGGGGGCTGATGCCTTAGGCCGGTTGGGGTCTCAACGTAAGCCGGTGCCACCTAACACTTTCTTGGATATTCTGCATAACCCTTCTGTCAAATTGCCTACAGAGGAAGATCTGGCTGTTCCTGACCCGGAGGCACAATTGGTGGCGGCTCTTCACGCTATCCCAGATTGGATAGTACCGTATTTGGCTTACATGACCCGGGGCAAGTTACCTAAGGATGAAACTTTGGCCAGGCAGATAACCCGGCGGTCTAAGTCAATGACAATTGCCAATGGCAAGTTACACCATCGTAGTGTCACTGGGGCGTTTCAGCGTTGCGTCTCTCCTGAGGAAGACCGTGAGATTCTTCGTGAGATTCATGAAGGAGATTGTGGTCATCATGCCGGTTCAAAGTCCCTTGTGGCCAAAGCTTTTCGTCATGGATTTTATTGGCTGACGGCTCATGCTGATGCAGAGGATTTGGTCAGTAAATGTGATGGTTGTCAGAAATTTTCACGGTGAGCTCATGTGCCGACTCAAGAATTGAGGATAATTCCAATCACTTGGCCGTTTGCAGTCTGGGGGCTTGATATGGTTGGGCCTTTTAAAAGGTCCAAGGATAAAAAGACCCACCTTTGGGTGGCGGTTGACAAATTCACAAAGTGGGTTGAAGCAGAGCCGGTCAGTACGTGTGACGCGGCAAGGGCGGTTCAATTCATCAAAAAGGTGATCTTTCACTTTGGTTTTCCCCACAACATTATAACTGATAATGGCGCTAATCTGTCCAAGGGTGCTATGAAAGAGTTTTGTCAATGTGAGCATATTCGACTTGATGTTTCATCAGTGGCTCACCCTCAATCCAATGGTCAAGCTGAACGATCCAATAAAGAAATTCTGAAAGGCATCAAGCCCCGGCTTATGGTTCCGTTGCAGAGGACGCCGGGTTGTTGGGTGGAAGAGTTACCTTCCATGCTATGTAGTATCAATACCACCCCAATAGATCTACAAGTTATACGCCTTTCTTCATGGTTTACGGAGCAGAGGCGGTTCTTCCTAGTGACATCCGTCACGACTCGCCCCGCGTGGCGGATTACGTTGAAGCTGATAATGAACAAGCACGTCAGGATGCACTTGACCTGTAAGATGAGGAGCGTGACCTTGCGGCGGCTCGCTCGGCGATTTATCAACAAGATCTGTGCCATTACCAGAGCCGCCGGGTTAAGTCCAGAACCTTTCAGGAAGGTGATTTGGTGCTCCGGCTCATCCAGGATCAAACTGATATGCATAAGTTATCCCCACCTTGGGAAGCACCCTTTGTGGTCAGCAAGTACTTGAACAATGGGTCATACTACCTTATCGATATTCGAGAACACAAGGACTCACGTAAGTCGGAGAAGGAGACCCGCCGACTGTGGAATATTGCTGTTGGAGTAATGGGCCACGGGTAGGCTAACCCGAGCCCCAGAACCTTTCAAGACATTGGGGCAGGCTGCACCCCTCAAGACGAGTCCCAGGGGCGACTCCAACATAAGTCGAGTCCCAGGGGCAACTCCAAGATAAGCCGACTCATGGCCGGCGACTTCCAGAGAAGCCGGCTACGGAGAGTCGGCCCGCGACTCCACCCATCTCCTGCCTTCGCCACGATAGACAGGGCGGGGTACGGTCACAGCGTGGCCATCTCTACCGTGCTTACGAGGGGCTGGCATGGCTACAGTGCGCCATATCGCTAGAGATCTCCATCGTGGCGTGACACTGTTGCCATGCCTGCCCTGACCTCAGCCTCAGTGGGCGGCGCACTGTGCCCACGACGGCCTACTTGTACGACCCAGAGACGGTAGGACCCGCCCGTCAGCGGGAGCACAGAAGACGGCGAGAACGCCCCAAAGACGGACCCGCGGGAGTCGGCCGGCCCCTCCCACGGGCCCCACACGCCATTAACCAGACAATACGGGGAATGGCGACAGTGATCGCCCGTCAGGCGGCGGCACTGTTGCCACGACCCCATGACCAAGCTAGCGTCATTAGAAGCACGGCTACAGTGTCGGGCCTGTCTGCGGGGCCCGCCAGTCGACGGGCCCCAGCAGTCGGCGGAGAAGACGGCGGCCTGAGAGACAGACGGTTGGGACCCGCGCCCAGCCGGATTACCATTGTACCCCCGGGGGGTAGGCCTATATAAACCCCCCGGGGCACCCATGCAAAGGGTTCGAATCCATTAGCACTAGACCATAGCAAATAGGAAGGAGAGAGATAGCCTTGCCTTCTCCTACCTCCAGAATACAGATCGAGGAGCAACCTTGTACTCACTTTGCCTTAGTGATCATGTGGAGACCTCGCAGAGCAGCAGTAGGGGTGTTAACTCCTCGGAGAGCCCCAAAGCTGGGTAAGATCTGCCGGCGTGCATGTCTTCGCCTCATTCCGTTTCTTGGCACCAGCGACGTTCTACTCGCTCCCACCATGATAAGCCATCCTTTGGCATATGTCGTACCCAACCCCCGACATTTGGCACCCACCGTGGGGCGAGGTGCACCGTCGTCCGGAGACCTGCTCTGGACGGGAACCCTTTTCCTCCCCAGCGAGCGTAGCCAGCCCGGCACGCCCGATGGCGCTTGCCCCAACGTGCTGCAAGGCATCGATGATGCCTGCGCGGCAAGCTGCCTTGCCGATCTTCTTGGCGAGGTTTGCATCTCCGACGAGCCTGCATCCGACACAGGCACGGGCGGCCCCGAGCCTCCTCGCGGGCCTCCTTAACCAACTCCACGTCACCGGCGAGCCCGCCGTGGACTTGGAGTCCGTAGGCTCCACTGACCCGATGCTGGTCGACTCCGACGCCATGTCGCTCGACGCATTCCCCACCAACGTGGTGGTCTACGACGAGCCGCTCCCTCACGAGGAGAGCGGAAAAAGCGCCATCACGGAGGTGCTCGTCATCAGTCATGGCGAGCACTCCGGTGAGGGAGCTCATGACCCACTCAACGCGGATCTACGAGACCTGACCGCGCCTATTATGGAAGACGCTGACGCCGAGACGCTGGAGGCGCGCTGCCTTCAGCTCGTCGAGGGTGCGAAGAAGCTGGCAAGCATGAGGCGCTTGTCAGAAGCCTACCAGCGTGAGACGGATCGCGTTGTGGGCGGCTCGCTGGCTCCAACTGGGCCTAGCCGCCTAGGCGCGGTCCGGAGGCGTGGCGCGACCATCGCCAACCTGTTCGCAGCCAATCGCCCTGTGTACGCCACGCCTGCGGAGAACATCCGCGCTGCCCAAGCGGCGGCGGATGAGCTAGACAACTTCGAAGGAGAAGAGCGCCGCCTGATGACGGAGCGAGTTCAGTGGCTCCTCGACGCGGCTGCCGCGTAGAAGGAAGCCGGCTGCCGCACAGAGGCGCCGCAACGACAAAACGACGACCTGCCTCCCTGCCGAGATCAAGGCGCGACGTCTCGGACGCCGAATGGTGATGTCCGCGGAAGAAAAGATAAGGATCCGGCTGTCAGCCACAGTCGGACTCGCATCACCATCGAGTGCGACCAAGACGGCCGCCCAAGAGCAGTGGAACGGCAGGGCGACTATCTGCCTTCCCCACCACGAAGAGAAAGGCGAGTCTCCCCAGCACCTGTTGAGCATCCGACTCTCGGCGACTGCCTTGTCCGCTGAGAGGGAGTCGAAGAGAACGACGCCCGCCATCGGATCGACCGAATCCACCGATCCCTGGCGCTGGAAGAAGAAGACGAGTTGGGTCCTCCCTATTTCGGACCCCGCATCTGAGATGAGCCCTTTCCCAAAGGGTTCACGCTCCCCCGAGACACGCCCAAGTACACTGGCTCCGTGAAGCCGGAATATTGGCTAGTTGACTACTCCACAGCCGTCAACATAGCGAACGGCAATAAGCGTGTTGCCGTGAAGTATGTTCCGCTCATGCTCCAGGGCACGGCCCGGACATGGTTGAACAGTCTGAAGCCCCGCAGCATCAACAGTTGGGTCGACTTCACCGAGGCCTTCATCCGCACTTCACAAGCACGTACAAGCGACCCCCCAAGCCGCGCCAGCTTTCCTTGTGCGTGCAAGGTCCCGACGAGTCAACTCGCGACTACCTCACACGCTGGGGCGAGCTTCGGAACTCCCGCGAGGGCGTGCACGAGGTGCAGGCTATCGAGTACTTCACCACTGGGTGCAGAGAAGGCACCCTCCTCAAGCACAGGCTCCTCTGCGACGAGCCGGAGACCCTCGACGAGATGCTGGTCATAGCAAACAAGTATGCCACGGCCGACTCCTCCATGAAGACGGAGATTCAAGTTAGTGCGACTGGCAAGGTGGCCCCTCAGGCTCCTAGAACTCCGGCTGGGGATGCCAGTCGGCGACAGCAACAGAATGATCACAAGCGCAAGCCCCTAAAGTCGGCTTCCAACAGCCGGCAGGTTGCAACAGTCGAAGACCAGCAGCCGGAGGGGCAGCCTCCGACCAAGCGACAGAAAGGCGGCAAGTCCAACTGGTTGCCGGCCTTCTCTTACGAGTAGACTCTAGATGGTCCCTGCAAGTTCCACAGCGGCGTGAAGCCGTCAAACCATACCACCCGGAAATGCCACTGGCTCACCAAAATCGCCAAGGGAGACGGCCTCCTTCCCCCCAGCCCGCTGGGCCGCCGCCTCCGCCGCCGCCCCAGCAGCCGGCTGCCAGGCCAGTCGGTGCCGTACAATATGAGTATCCGGAAGAGCACGGAGCCTATATGGTGTTCACCAGTATGGCTGATGATCGACGCAGCAGACGGCTGCAACAGCAAGAAGTAAATGCAGTAGCATCAGATACTCCGGAGTTTATGCATTGGTCCGAGAAGCCTATCAGTTGGAGCAGAGCTGATCACCCAGAGGTGATGCCGAATCCGGGCTCCTACGCCCTGGTTTTAAGCGCCACCTTGGCCATAGATAGGCGGGCCGCTCGCTTTTCGCGAGTGTTGATAGACGGAGGCAGTAGCATCAACATCCTGTACAAGGATACCATGGAGAAGTTAGGAATCAAGCAAAGACAGCTCCAGAGCAGCCGAACTGTGTTCCACGGCATCGTACCTGGCCTTTCCTGCTCACCAATCGGCAAGATCCTGATAGACGTCCTCTTCGGAGACAAAGATCATTTCCGTCGAGAGCCAGTTTGGTTTGAAGTGGTGGACCTCGAAAGCCCCTACCAAGCGTTGCTTGGCCGACCTGGTTTGGCCAAGTTCATGGCGGTCCCCCACTACGCCTACCTCAAGATGAAGATGCCGAGTTCTAAGGGGATTCTGACCGTAGCCGGTGACTATAGGAAGTCGTCCGCTTGCGCGGCTGAGAGCAGTCGGCTGGCCGAGTCCCTAGTGATCGCAGTCGAGAGGCGGCTCCTTGATCGGGTTGTGGCGATGGCCGGCAAGCAGCCAGAGATGTCGCCCGACCCCAAGGAGTCGGAAGCTGAGGGCTCATTCAAGCCAGCTAAAGAAACAAAGAGGATACCTTTGGACCCGGTCCTAGTGTTGAAGAAGAACAAGCAGTGGCGGATGTGTATTGACTACACAAGCCTCAACAAAGCTTGCCCCAAAGACCCATTTGCTCTGCCAAGAATTGATCAGGTGATAGACTCCACAGCCGGATGCGAGCTGTTGAGCTTCTTAGATGCATATTCAGGATATCACCAGATCAAGCTGAACCCGGCAGACAGACTGAAGACCGCCTTCATCATGCCATTTGGAGCCTTCTGCTACCTGACTATGACGTTCGGCTTGAGGAATGCCGGCGCCACCTTTCAGCGTTGCATGCAGAAGTTTCTCCTCAAGCAACTCGGCAGAAACGCCCACGTCTATGTAGACGATGTGGTAGTGAAGACAGAAAAGCGTGGAACGCTGTTGGAAGACCTCAAGGAAACCTTTGAGAACCTACGCCGATTCCAGATCAAGCTCAATCCCGAGAAGTGCGTCTTCGGAGTACCAGCCGACCAGCTCCTTGGCTTCCTGGTCTTCGAACGCGGCATAGAGTGCAACCCTGTAAAGATCAAAGCCACCGAGAGGATGGAAGTCCCCCGCCGACTGCTAGATGTGCAGAAGTTCACCGGCTGCTTGGCGTCCATCAGCCGATTCATCAGTCGGCTGGGCGAGAAGGCTCTCCCTTTGTACCAACTGATGAAGAAGACCACCTTTTTCGAGTGGAACCACAAGGCAGACGAAGCATTTCTCCAGTTGAAGAAGATGTTGACTACTCCCCCTGTGCTAGCGGCTCCGACTCCTAAAGAGCCTATGCTCCTATACATTGCCGCCACCAGCTGGGTAGTCAGCACAGTCATCGTAGTTGAACGCAAGGAGGAAGGCAAGGCGCTCCCTGTCCAGAGACCGGTATATTACCTGAGCGAGGTACTGTCGACCTCCAAGCATAACTACCCTCACTACCAGAAGATGTGCTACGGCGTGCACTTTGCCGCCAAGAAGTTGAAGCCTTACTTTCAAGAGCATCCAATCACTATGGTCTGCACAGCTCCACTGGCCGAGATCATTGGAAGCCAAGATGCTTCGGGCCGAGTGGCCAAATGGGCCATAGATTTGGCTCCCTACACCATCTACTACCAGCCCCACACCGCCATCAAGTTGCAAGCACTGGCTGACTTCCTTGTCGACTGGGCCGAGACCCAGTACCTGCCGCCAGCGCCCGACTCCACCCATTGGCGGATGCATTTTGATGGCTCCAAGATGCGCACCGGCTTGGGAGCCTACGTCGTCCTCACCTCCCCTAAAGGCGACAAGCTCAAGTATACGCTGCAGATCCACTTCGCCGCCTCCAACAACGTTGCCGAATACGAGGCGCTCATTCACGGGCTCCGGCTTGCCAAAGAACTCGGCATCCGCCGGATCATGTGCTACGGTGATTCCGATTTGGTGGTCCAGCAGTCATCTGGCGACTGGGACGCCAAAGATGCAAACATGGCGACCTACCGCTTCCTGGTACAATAACTCAGGGGATACTTCGAGGGGTGCGAGTTCCTTCACGTGCCCAGAAATGACAACGACTAAGCAGACGCTCTGGCACGAGTCGGCTCCACCCACCAAGCAATACCATCTAGCGTCGCCCTTCGGCGCCTCCTCAAGTCGTCTATCAAGCCTTCACCAGAATCAGACTCCATCTTTGTGCCAGCTCCACCTGAAGAAGTCGGATCTGACTCCAGGAGCGCCGCGGTCAAAGCCGGCCCGGGGACTTCAGAACCCGGCCCGGGAACTGCGGTGACCAGACCAAAGACTCCAGAACTTGGCCCGGGGACAGCTCCAGTCGGCCCGGGGACTTCGTCAATCCTGCAAGCGGCTGCGGACTCCGACCCGCCACCTCCTAGCCCAGCCACCCTCGTCCAAGTCGCAGTACTGGTAGTCAAAGAAATAGCATCACCCTCATGGGCACAGCCCATCCTCAAGTTCCTGGTGAGCAAAGAACTGCCAATTGATGAAACCTTGGCTCGGGAAGTACAACACCGACGGCAGCCTACACCATAGTCAACAGAGAGCTGGTCAGGCGCAGCGTCACTGGTGTCTACCAACGCTGCGTTGAGGCAGAACAAGGCCAAGTAATTCTCAGAGACATCCATGAAGGCGAGTGCGGCCACCATGCGGCTTCAAGAGCACTCGTCGCCAAAGCCTTCCGGCACGGTTTCTTCTGGCCGACTGCCCTAGAAGAGGCCAAAGAATTAGTCCAAAAGTGCCAGATGTTCCGCTCCAAGCCACATCAGCCGGCTTTCGCGCTCAAGACTATTCCCATTGCCTGGCCCTTTGCGGTTCGGGGCCTGGACATGGTGGGACCATTCAAGACGGCACGAGGCGGCCTAACTCATCTACTTGTCGCGGTGGACAAGTTCACCAAGTGGATAGAAGTAAAACCCATCAAAAATTTGAATGGTCCGACTGCAGTGACTTTCATCGCCGACATCACGACTCGGTACGGCATACCACACAACATCATCACCAACAATGGCACAAATTTTGCCAAAGGCGCCTTGGCCCGTTTCTGCGCGACGTAGGGCATCCGACTGGACTTAGCGTCCGTTGCCCATCCACAGTCAAACGGCCAGGTGGAGTGAGCAAACGGCCTCATCTTATCTGGCATCAAGCCTCGACTGGTCGAACCACTGGAGCGTTCGGCTAGTTGTTGGCTTGAGGAGCTGCCGGCCGTCCTCTGGAGTCTGTGCATGACTCCAAACAAGTCAACCGGCTTCACGCCTTTCTTCCTCGTCTATGGTGCTGAAGCCGTCATCCCAACGGACATAGAGTTCGACTCCCCGCGAGTCACCATGTACACCGAGGAGGAAGCAGAAGAAGCACGTCAAGACGGCGTCGATCTGCTGGAAGAGGGCCGGCTGTTGGCACTTAGCCGGTCCAGCATCTACCAGCAGAGCCTGCGCCGATACTACAACAGGAAGGTCAAGCCGAGATCTTTCCAAGAAGGCGACCTTGTGCTTCGACTGATCCAGCGGACAGCCGGCCAGCACAAGCTGTCGGCACCTTGGGAAGGCCCCTTCATTATCAGCAAAGTGCTAGGCAACGACTCCTACTACTTGATCGACGCTCAGAAGCCCCGAGCCCGCAAGAGAGACGACTCCGGCAAAGAGTCCGAACGGCCATGGAACACAAATCTTCTCCGAAGATTTTACAGTTGATGCAGTATGTACCATGCTACCCCTTTGTATTAAAGTACCAAGACTTTGGGCCCCCCGAGACGAGCTCGGGGACTGCCCTTTTTGTTATCTGTATGATAAGAATTATGCTTTCAAGTATGCTACTCTTTGCTACGCCGCTTGGCACCGGGTTCGACTAGTTGGCCCGGGGACTCGCCCTCTTGCGCTACGAAATGCTTCCTGAAGTCGGACAAGTAGTGTGCGGCGCCTAAGCCGTCTCCTGCCAGAAGTCGCAGCTCGCAGAGCGACTGTTTGGCGGGAAGGAGTAAGGATGAATGGGCGCCCACACGAAAAATGGCTAAGGACCTAAAAGCATTAACATAGCTTAAGCCGGCTTCCAGCCCCCTTTCACAAAACCGACTCGTGAGTAGTCGGCTTGCCGCTTTCTATCCAACTTGTTAAAAAGACTCCAATGAATGGCAAGTACTTGCCTTCCCCAAAGTAGCCAGGCATTTGATCCAGCGACAGTCCGCGGAGTGGTTGTCCGGCGACAACTAGGGGAAGGCGGCAAAGGAAAAAGCCAAAGGAGCAATGAGCAAGGAAAGATAGAATTCAGATTGATATTTACATAACATAGGCCCTTGGCCGAATTTTCAAACAGAAGTTCAAAATACACCCCGCGGGTGGAATTGTGCAAATTAACAAGTTCTTCAAAGACTTTTAAAGCAGATAAAATAAAAGCCAGACGGCAGCCTAGGGAGCGGCAAACGAGTTCGGAGGATCGGAGGAGACGGCGGTGTCAGGCACCGGGGCGGCCGGCTGCTAAGTCTCGGCTTGATCGTCACCAGCGGCAGCCGGCCCAGTCGGACGCGGCTCGTTGCTGGAGGCGCGGTCGAGCTGAGGCTGGTCGCCCGCTCCGTCTTCTGGCGCCTCCGTCTCGCCTTCGTCCTCCGCCTCGCCTTCCTCCTCAGTGTTGGAGCCAATCACCTCCGCCGAGTCCTCGTCGTAGTCCAGGTTCATCCCGAACCACTCCGGCGGCACCTCTTCGCCGCCTGCAACCCGCTTAGGGACGAAGACGCTGGTATCTGTGTACTCGGCAATCGCCGCCACACGCTCGACGAGGGCGCCCTCCACAGCCACCAGCTCTTCCTGGGCCTCTGACCGGAACACGGCCAACCGGTCTAGGTCCAGCCCCGGATACCACGCCTTGACAAATTCCAAGGCCCGGCGCGCTCCGGCCTGGGCCGAGGAACCCTTCCAGGCCTCAAGACGGCCAACTGCAACCTCCAGCCAGTCGGCAGTCCGACTGGCAGTGCGCAGAACCGGCATGTCTGGCCACAGAGCGGCAACCGCCTGGGCGCCGGCACGCTGAAGCCGACGCATCAACCGATGGGCCGGCCAAAGACGGGCCTCGATGCTTAGAAGCTGCTCGTCGATGGTCAGGGGGGCGTTAGCGATGATCTCCGTGCCGTTTGCCCTCCGTGCCTCACGATCAGCCTCGATGGCCTGTGTGACTGCCTGCGAGTGGCCAGGGAAGAAGTCTGCCAAGACAAAAAAGAAGCAAGTCAAAAAATCAGAAGTTTGCCCGACCCACAATCGGAAGCTCAAAGAAGGAAAGGAAGAAAAGAAACTCACCGTCGACGATGTCTTCGATCTCATGGAAGCCGGAGGTCAGCAGCGCCTCCTTGTCAGTCCAGGAGGAGTGCTCGCTTTCGAACTCGGCCAGGAGAGCAGCCTCTCTCTTCTCGGCCTCGTCCTGCGCCTTCTTGAGCAGCTCCCTCTGCTCGGCTAGCTGCGCAGCCAACAGGTCGCGCTCTGCGGCAAGCTGGCTGCACTCCTCCCCCTTGACACGCAAGGCAGTGTTGGCTTCGCCCAGCTTCTCCTGAAGAGTGGCGTTGGCCCCTGAAGAACAAGGAAGGAGACGTTAAGTCGTCAGCAAAGAAGGTCGCCGGGAAGATCCGGCCCGATTGCTCAGTAGTCGGCTCGAATCACGGGGACTACAGCCCGCGGGTGCGCCAGCGCGCCCCCGCGAAGAAGAAGAAAAACAAAAGAAAGAGACATTAAGTCGTTAGTAAAGAAGGTCGCCGGGAAGATCCGGCCCGACTACTCAGCAGTCGGCCCGAATCTCGGGACAGCCCGCGGGTGCGCCAGCGTGCCCCCGCGAAAAAGAAGGGCTTACACCGGCTCCCTGACAAGTCGGCAGTCCGCTTGCCCAGCTCCTCACCATTGCGGTTGAAGGCGGTGACGCGGAGGTTGTGATTCTCCTGTAATAAGCATTTCAGACAAAGATAAATATTTGGAGTTCGCCAGAGGGAGTTCCGAACCGCCTGCTCAGCAGCCGGCCCAAAACTCGGGGACTACACCTAGTGGGTGCGCTGGCGCGCCCCCACAGAGAAGAACAAGAAAAACAAGAATCAAAAGAGGAAAGCATACCCGGACGGCCGCTCGCGATGCTAGGTGCGCCTTGGTGCAGTTCTGGAGGGCGTCGCCCTCGGCTCGCAGCTTCGCCTAGACGTCCAGAAGCGCCTGGTTCAGTGGACCTATGCCGCCTCCTCGCACCCACCCAACGGGCGTGGCGCTTGTTGCCTCGGCGTCTGGGATGGCCGAGCTGGCGGCACCGGTCTCTA
Organism: Triticum timopheevii; assembly: GCA_963921465.1. NCBI lineage: Eukaryota > Viridiplantae > Streptophyta > Magnoliopsida > Poales > Poaceae > Triticum > Triticum timopheevii. The sequence goes on along the minus strand of OY997262.1, from coordinate 380,991,376 downwards.
GGGGCCGTGGCGCCGAAGTCGCCTTCTCAAGGCGGCGGCGCGCTGGCGAGGCGACTTGCAGGAGCAGCCTCGCCACGGCCTCGTCCTCAGTCGGCGGCACCGGCGGGCCTGCCGGCTGTTTACCATGCGCGCTCCCAGACGGCGGCGGAGGCGGCGGTGGCGGCATGAGCGTGTCCGACATGGAGGCCTCGCCGCTTTCCTTCTCCACGATGGGGTTCTTGGCGCCGGCTTCCCCAGTCTGCCCCGTAAACTCCGGCGGCGGCGGTGCGGAGGTCAGCGGGATGACAAGCAACGCCGATTGGCGGTGCGCGGCCTCCTCGGCTCGCCGCCTTGCTGCAATAGCGGCTTCAGCCTCTTCCAGCTTTTTCTGGGCGGAGGCCGCCGCCTTCTCAGCCCCCGCCTTCTTCAGGCGGTCAGCCTCCTCCTCGTCGCGCTTCTCCCGCGCGTTTCGCTCCGTCGCCTCCCGGAGGTCGGCGGCGGGGTCAACCCACCGAGTGTTGGCGGACGTCTCTACCGACCCCATGACGAAGGGGGCGGCGACCCTCTCAAGGGTAAGGGGAGCCCTGAAGCAAGAAGGGAGTGTAAAAGAAAAACTCGGACAAGATTCACCAAAGGAAAATAAGACAAAGGCAGAAACACTTACGCACAGACCAGTGGCGGCCCCTTCACTTCCTTGCGGAAGCGGTTGGCCTTTGCGGCCGCCTCCTCCCGCTTGGTCGCGGCGGCCGCCCCCTTGAACTTCTTCGGCTTGCCGCCGAGCGAGCTCGGCCCGGCATGGTGCCTCTTCACGCCGCCTTGGCCGACCAAGCCGGCGGAGGAACTTGCACCCGGCTGGCCGACTCTTCGCTGGTGGCGCGGGGCGACTTCCCCTTCGACGTCGTCTTCAGGCCAGTCGGTGAAGGTGGCCGAGGGCCTGAAGCCGCTTCCCGCTCCTCCTCCTCCGCCTTCGGCGTCGGCCTCCATCGTCACCGTCGACGTCGCTCTCCGCTCGGTCGGGGACAAACTCACGGGGCGGTCTCGCGACGCCGGCTGCAGGCTGAATAAGGGGGTTCTGACTCAAAGAAACCAAAAAGATCAGGAGTCGGATTCGGCTACAAAGAAAACAGAGCAACAAGAGATGCGACTTACCACCGGAGGAGGGTTGGCGCGCGAGTACGGCTCCTTGCCGAACTGCCAGTCCACCGCGAGCTCGCAGTTTGCGATGTGGTTCACCATGTTCGCCACTTCTGCGCGGGGCATGTCCCTGGTGCACATCCGACTTGGGTCCCGGTGGTTGCTCATCTGGCTGATCAGATGAGGCCGGTCTTGGAGAGGAAGGACTCGGCGCGCCACGAAGGCGGCCAGCAAGTCGGCCCCAACCAGGCCCTCCGACTGCGTCAGAACTCAGAGTTGCGCTACGGCGGCGGCTCCGGCGGGAGTCAGCGTCTTGACTCGGTGGGACCAGCTGGGGAGCCTCCCAGCCGGTGCGCCGACTTCGTAAGGCGGCAGATTGACCCAGTCGCCGTCTGGGGCGACGTTCTTCATGTAGAAATAAGACCGCTGCCACATCTTGACCAACTCGATCAGAGGGATGGAGGGAAACGGATTGTCGGTTGTCGATCGCCGCATCGCGATGAAGGCGCCGCACTGGGCCGGCACGCCGGTGACATGCGTGCCGAGCTTGGATTGGAAGAATTCTCCCCACAGCTCGATGGTGGGGAGAACGCCGAGGAAGCCTTCGCACAGGGTGGCGAAGGCAGCCAGCAGCACCACCGTGTTCGGGGTGAGGTGGTGCGGCTGGAGCCCATGGAACTCCAAGAAGGAGCGAAAGAAGCCGCTCGCCGGCAGCCCCAGGCCGCGCATGAGGTGCGAGCGGAAAATGACCCGCTCGCCCTCCTCCGGCGCTGGCGATATCTCCCTTGCCGGCGCGGCGCGGGCTCGCACGAGGTTTGCACCGGGGAGGCGGCGCGTCTTGCGAAGAAACTCGATGAGATCATCGTCCACCTTGGAGCCGTCCCACACGCCGGAGCGCACGGCAGGAGCCGCGGCGGCGGAGGAAGAGGTCATCGCTGCGGGCGCAGCGTGGTTCGGTGCGACGACGGCAAGAAGGAGAAAGGAAGCAGAGGAGGCAAGAGGAGGCGGGGGAGCAGGGAAGATGGGCGCGCGTGCTTCGCCACTCCTCTCCCCCCGCCTACTTATAGCCTCGTAGGCTGAGAAGCCAATGGGGCGGGCGTGGGATTAACTGCGCACGGGACCCCACGCCCCCCATGATTTACCCCACAAAGTTACTGCGTGCAGTAACAATGTGGGAAACCCAACCATCCGCACGGTCACAACGGATCCGTTCGCATGCCGAGGCGCGGTAGTGGAGGGCCCCGCCTGACGGCCTGTCCCGTCGCGCGCGTGGGTAAGCAGACTATCCTCGCCGCGTGGCGCCGCGCTACGGGGCTGCAGCGGGCGACCGCGGGGAAGCGTATCAGGCAAGCCGCCTGGTTTCCCGCCGCGACTTTTGAACTCTTTACGGAGCAAGACGGCCCTGTACGAGTCTGACTCCGGGTAGTCGGCCCGAAGGAAGACGGCAAGCAAAGCCCAGATTCCACCACCAGAAGAATGAAACTGTTGAGGCCCCACGACGTATCACCCTCGGAGCCTCACCAGCTTTGGGGACTACTGTCGGAGTAATGGGCCACGGGTAGGCTAACCCAAGCCCTAGAACCTTTCAAGACATCGGGGCAGGCTGCGCCCCTCAAGCCGAGTCCCAGGGGCGACTCCAAGATAAGCCGAGTCCCAGGGGCAACTCCAAGATAAGCCGACTCATGGCCAGCGACTTCCAGAGAAGCCGGCTATAGAGAGTCGGCCCGCGACTCCACCCATCTCCTGCCTTCGCCACGATAGACAGGGCGGGGTACGGTCACAGCGTGGCCGTCTCTACCCTGCTTACGAGGGGCTGGCATGGCTACAATGCGCCATATCGCTGGAGATCTCCATCGTGGCGCGGCACTGTTGCCATGCCTGCCCTGACCTCACCCTCAGTGGGCGGCGCACTGTGCCCACGACAGCCTACTTGTATGACCCAGAGACGGCGGGACCTGCCCGTCAGCGGGAGCACAGAAGACGGCGAGAACGCCCCAAAGACGGACCCGCAGGAGTCGGCTCCCTGGAGTCGGCCAGCCCCTCCCACAGGCCCCACACACCATTAACCAGACAAGACGGGGAATGGCGACAGTGATCGCCCGTCAGGCGGCGGCACTGTTGCCACGACCCCATGACCAAGCCAGCGTCATTAGAAACACGGCTACAGTGCCGGGCCTGTCTGCGGGGCCCGCCAGTCGGCGGGCCCCAGCAGTCGGCGGAGAAGATGGCGGCCTGAGAGACAGACGGCTGGGACCCGCGCCCAGCCGAATTACCATTGTACCCCCGGGGGGTAGGCCTATATAAACCCCCCGGGGCATCCATGCAAAGGGTTCGAATCCATTAGCACTAGACCATAGCAAATAGGAAGGAGAGAGCTAGCCTTGCCTTCTACTACCTCCAGAATACAGCTCGAGGAGCAACCTTGTACTCACTTTGCCTCAGTGATCATGCGGAGACCCCGCGGAGCAGCAATAGGGGTGTTATCTCCTCGGAGAGCCCCGAAGCTGGGTAAGATCCGCCGGCGTGCATGTCTTCGCCTCATTCCGTTTCCTGGCACCGGCGACGTTCTACTCGCTCCCACCATGATAAGCCATCCTTTGGCATATGTCGTACCCAAACCCCGACAATTGCTCATCTTCAGCCTTACTATACTTGAGCCACCGGCTCTTATGATGTACATATTTTGACGATGTATATATTATGATGATTATAATAAAGCAGGGCCTCTGTTGTTTCATCTTAAAGAATCATGAGTCTTCGTCATCATAATTTCAAGATCATTAGGGGGCTTGATCATATTCGAATCACAGCTATTAACCCATTTGGTCCGGCTTCCTGGTCGTATTCGAACCATAACCGTTAAACATTTTGATCATTTGGGGGCTTGGTCGTATTCGAATCATAGCTATTAACCCCTTTTGGTCCGGCTTATTGATCGTATTCGAATCATAGCCGTTAAACACTTTGATCACTTGGGGGCTTGATCGTATTCGAATCATAGTTGTTAACCCCTTGCTCCGGCTCTGGTTCCAATCATTAATGAAAACAACTTAATTTGAGGATGGCAGTTATGAGCAAATTCAAGAGATTAGAAGCCAGAAAACGAGCCATTGGATGTGGTACGAGATGGATGGTGCAGAAGACGCCTGAGCGAATAAGAAGTATTAGACTACTATGTAAAGTGTTTCCCTATATGTAAATGATATGCAACATATTACCAACTCTTGATGTTTGCGGTCTTCCCTATTAAGGACAGTATAATCGCACCTAAAGCGAGCCCTCTCACGCCCTCAACGATTTTGGCCTTCGGATTACCCATTTAGATTGTTTATGTCCGTCAGATCATTGTTAACGCCAGTTTAGCACGATTGGGCCGGCTGTCCTGATGGGCAGCTATTCTGGAGACTTTTTTGAAGGGCTTTCATTCATTGGGCTTCAACGGCCCATTGTCTAACTCGCAAAAGGAATCGATGCTTCATTGGCCCATTTATCATCGGCCGAGACCAAGCCGAGCCGACGCTAGCGAAGGAACCGGCGGTAGGGGGATCCAGTGGACGCCAGACGCGTGAAGGATCCAGTGCTCGAGGTAGCCGATGCGACGCGCGTGAGGGAACCGGCGGTCCTGGGATCCAGAATCACACCCCATTAATCCCCATTAATGGCAATTCATGTGCGCAACTCGCAGAGTCGCAGGTCAGTTTCCATGACGATTCACGATCCATGCGCCTCCATATAATCTCCCTTGCCCTGCTCCTCCTTCCCCACTCCACTCCTTACTTCGATAGAACCATCCTCGGCAAGCATGTTTGACCTTAGCTCACTAATTCGTCTTCCCGTTCTGCCAGTTTTCCCTCTTTCCTTCATCCACTATATTCCCGTATCTTCATCGAATTTAAGAATTTCTTTTTGTTGATGAGGTTCTTGTATTTCCAAATGAACGCGGGTTAATTCTCTAGCTAGGTTATGCTAGGATCGCTGGTTTGAAGGTGAGCCAATTCTTTGAACTTTAGTGATTTGTTTTATGACAATGGTATGTCTGGATTCCCACATCTCCAAATTGCACAAAGTACTAATGGTTACATGTGAGGTTATCTTTCAGTTTCTCAAAATGCTGATGGTTATGAAAGCAGGAACTGTTTACATGGATTTTTGGAAGATTCACTGTAGGATTAAGCGAGGTCTGTACGCCATATCTAAATCTTCTGCGCCACTTGTTTGGTGTGTGTTGCTGCGCACACGCTGCGCTTGATCAACTGTTTTCTCTTTGTTCATTATGTTGTACCACAACCAGCAAGCAGTGGAATAATTTTTTGAGAATTAAGCAATGGCATAATTGTGATAATTTTCTAGGTTTTAGCTGTTAGCGTTAGTATTCCCACAGGTTTCATTATCTTGTTTGATTGCTTCATGTACTTTCATGAGCAGTAGCTAATGTCGTTGGAGATCATCGTTTTCCAGGTACAAATCAATTTGACTAGCTTGTTTTCTTCCGACCTCAAGTCGCTTTGCAGAAACATCAAAGAGTGAGGTCCAAGCGAAATACCACGATGATCTTTGAGGAGACACCTAGATATGACCCTAAAGCTCCTCAAAAAAGAAAAAGATATGACCCTATAGGGATTGAGAAGTGCTATCCCTAACAAGTGATGTTGTAGCATCCCAAATTGATCTGTACCTGGAAAATGTGAGCTACGAGTGTCCTCTGGCTTCTCCTTTTTTGGGCATGAAGTTTGTGGCTTCTTGCCAATACCTTGTTCACATGCATTAACAAAGTCACTATGATTATACTGGAACAATAAACAGGCGCAGCAACGCGCGTGAAAACATATGCGTTGTATTTTTACCCACTTGCTGTGACTCCGAGGCTGTGAGGTAACAACTGTGTATTCTCACAAATTTGGTCTGCTCCTTGTGGTGCGCATCTTGGCAATATTCATGGCTGCTATTCCATGTTATTTAAGGGACAATTATGCTTGTGAAAAGTACACAATTTTGTTTGAGTTGCATCTTTTTTTAAACCTGCACACGAGCAATGTATGTACGTATCAAACACATTGGACCTTCAGATTCCCTTATCAAATTGAAAAATAAATAACACGCTATTCTCTAGATCTGGACAACATGACTAAAATATCGACTCTGGTTCATTATATATGTGTCAGCCTGATTAAAATGCAACCTTTCATTACTTGTATCAATCACGGACATTATAGCGCTAAACTAGACGGGCGAGGCAACGCGCGCCATTAATGATCTAGTCTAGTAGTACCTTCATTATCATCTAACTTGTTGTGTTTTCCTGGATCATTGCTTTCCCTATTGGAATGGAGGTTTCCCATTGTAAGTTGCACACTTGTGGCGGTGCAACTAACAATGATGTTTGCGTCAACCACAAATTTCCTATTAGGACCATTCACATGTCAGGCTTTTTTATTTTATAAATAAAGCGTAATCACTCAAAATGTTGAGTACACAGTGTATCCACTGAAAATGTTTCCAGTCCAGTCTTTATCCTCCTTTCTAGGTTTATCCATTTTTCTGTGTTGTTTCCTTGTTCTGTTGGTAATTTGATTTGTATTTTCAATTATGTAAATAATTTTAAAAATATTAGAAGTTCTATAAAATGGTTTAAACACTTTTATCATAACTTCTATTTTTTCCCTTTTCCATTTTCTTATTTTCTTTCTCTGAAAATGCATTTTTGTTTCTTTATTCCTTTTGCTATTAATTTTCCATTTTCTATTCTTATTTTTATTGCATTAAAAATGTACTTATCATTTTTTTAATATTGCCGTGTTCCTTTAATTGTTCATTGCGTGTATGAAAATTTTCACCAAATATTTAAAAAGATATATTCAAGTGTATTTAAAAAACTTAATCGTGTTTATAAAATTATAAGAAAACTACAGCGGATCATTTTTACTTGATATATACAAGTGATATGCAACATATTACCGCCTTACTGGTTCCAAATGAATGGCGGGGAAATACATTCACTTCAAATAAGTTGACTAGCATTTGCAGTCTTCCCAATGTAATAGCATATTCATTGACTTGCAAGTTGCCATGTTTTGCCTGGTCCTTGGTTTATCTATACGAATCCAGCTGCTGCCAAGTATTACTTGGTTGCATCGACCACAAATTTCCTGGTGGGACACTTCACAGGCAATGCATTTTTATAGACTCATTTTATAGAAGCATAAAAGTGGTTGTAAATGATATGCAACATTTCTTAGTGCCAGTAAAAATAAGAAGGCTTTAATAAATCATCTTTTATTTGATATATGCAAATGATATGCAACATATTACCGACTCACTATTCTAAATAAATGATTGAAAATACATTCATCATCTAATAAGTTGATTGCTATTTTTTAGTTTCCCCAATCCAATAGCATATGCATTGTCTTCCAAATTGCCATGTTTCCTCGGACCCTTACTTTCTGTTAATGCAAATAACACTCAATAGCATACTATTCAAAAACACTCAGAATGCATTAACAGAAAGTATTTGAATAGTATGAATATCTTCACTTTTCTCATTTATTTTTAAATACACTTTTGTTTATTTCCCCTTTTTCTTATTTCATTTTATTTTTTTGTTTCTTTTTTTTATGGTTCTTATTTTTTTCGTGTATTTGAAACATGTGGTATTTTCCCAAAAATTTTGTTGTGCTTCTTAGAATGTTCATCGTGTATTCAAAATTTATAAGCGTGTTTTAAAATAATGTCCATCATGTATTTAAAAAATGGTCTTCGCATATTTAAAAAAAGTTGTTCTCGGCGAATTGAAAAAAATGTTTGCTCTATATTTTTATAAATATTCGTCATGTATTTATAAATGTCCATCTTGTTTTAAAAAACTATTCATCATGCGTTTCAAATATTCCGTCACGGGTCGCTCTCCCTCTCTCGCCTCCCGGGTCGCTCTCGCGACTCCGGAGGCCCCCGCCGCCGCCAACAACAGGGAGCGACCGTGCTGCCCATTCCCTTCTCGCCGTCTCCGGAGGAAGCCTAAGGGCGAAGCCCAGCGGCTGACGGCGGTGGCGAGGACGCACGCAGCCCGCAGCTGCGACCACCCTCCCCAGTCCATCTCCACTTGCCAGATCCATATCCATCTCGTCCTCAGCTCTCCGGGGCCGTCGGCATCCTCCTTCGGCCAGTTCCGGCCGGTGCTCGCCGCCCTCGACCTGCGTCGCCATTCTCCGCATCGACCCTCCTCTGCTAGCGCTATGTGTGCGGGCGGCCTGGCCCCTGGCGCCGGCGGCGCCCGCGACTGCGTTTCGGCCTCCTGGCCGTCCGTTCTCGGCTGGTCGGCGACGGATCCGGAGGTTCCGGGCGCGGATCCGGCTCTCCCTCGGCTCGCGGCTCCCATTGCTCCCCTCGACACCCCCATCCTCTCCGGCGGACGATGCACCCCGCTCCACCTCGCCTCGATCCCCACCCCGTCCTGCACCTCCACCCCACCCGCCCTCCCCGTCCCCGCCACCGCCAGTCTCTGCCGGGAAGAACCTCCACTCTAGTGCCCCCGCCCTCTGTCCACCTCCGACGCCACCCCACCTCGTCTCCACCCTCCTCACCGGCGGCTTGCTCCACTCGTCCTTCCTCGGTTCACCATCCACCTCATATCATTACAAGAAATATGTCAACTTATGACCTTCTCTTAGTGACCCTAGCTGAATTGGTCGTAAATTCACGGCCATTTCGCTTGGAAGGGCTCAAACCCTGAAATTGCTTACACCAAATGGTCACAAAGCAGACAAGAGGCGCCAATGACCTTATTTATACCTGATTACGACCAATATAAATGGTCATGAGGTTGTGAACGTGGATGCATTGGTACTTATTGCTATGACTAGCTCATCAGTTTTGCCTATGTGTCATGTCCATATGGCAGTTTTTGCCCTAGGTTGTGAAGCAACCTATATTTCTGTCATTTCCAAAATTCCCAAAAAAATCTCATAAATTCTTTGGGTCATATCTTCGTCAAATATGTAAAAACCTTCCTTGCCTAGTTCAAAAATAATTCAAAAATATTCATTTTCCTATTCTGTTCAGAGTAACAGTTTGTGAAGGAAGTACCACTTTGGCATGTCCAAATAGTATCCATTTTCTACAGTACTTTCCTATGCCCAAATAACCATCCTCCACCAAATGCCAGCTCAATCCATTCATTATTTTGAGCCGAGCTTCAACATTCGTATTTATGTCCAGTGTGGTGGTTTGCAAAGCAAGTACCACCTAGGCTCCTCCTTTTGAGCTGAAAATTTGTGAAAACGGTCTTCTTAGTAACTGATCATATTCAGCCAAAACTCACGCCCATTAGCCATGTACATTTCCCGTACCGCTAATCAAACACTTGGCTGCTAATTCATGTTTGAGCATCGATTGGCCTCCTCGTGAGAATCTTATGTTGTAATTTTCTTCCTAACCAACCTGGGGAGTTCCCAACCCACTAGACATGCCTAGGCTGCCCAGAACACATGGCAACGCCACGGTCACGCGGTGACCACGCGGCGGGCATGCGAGTTTACGCGCTCTAGAGTTGGGGCCCTCGGCCACCGCCCAAACCTCGACGTATCGCCACCAAACCATGTATTTATGATTAAATAGGTCCTTATGTAACTAGAAATGATTTTTGGAAAAAATAAATAGCAAACTATGAGGCAGCTGCAGTTCAAATTTGACCCGCTTCCAGCTGAATCGGCAGAAATTTGTCTTTTTCGCGAGAGGTGGATTAAAAATTTTTACACCAGACCATTTTGTCAATTATGCATTAAATATGGCCTAGTATTTTATAAAAATGATTTGGTCCAATTTTGCAACAATTATTTGGTAGTTCCTTCACAAAAAAACCTTCTTTCGGGCACTCGAAAAATGGAAAATGGTTTTTTCGTCCAACGAAAATGAAAACTTCCTTAGGCAACATTGTTTGCTATTCCAATATGCACCCTTGTGCACAATATGAGATCATTTGAACAAACTATGCCATGAATGTGGCCATAAGATTGATCATTTGGCTTGAAAGCCATGAATCTTCACACTTGATAGCTCATTTCTGAGAACACTTTTTTAAAATAATTACTGTATTACAAGTTTATTATTTTTCCTGAAAACTTTGTCAGATATAATGACACAATGCGAAGGTTTCCCAATTTTTTGATTTTTTTGATTTTTTTATGCTCGTTTCAAAATGCAGTCAAAACGGCGGGCTTGACCGTTCCTAGCTAGTGGTTGAATCTTGGAATTTTTTTGGTGTTTCTATGATTAAATAGATACTTATGTACCTAGAAATGATTTTTGGAAAAAGTAAAGAGCAAACTATGAGGCAGCTACAGTTCAAATTTGACCCGTTTCCAACTGAATCAACGACAATTTGTCTTTTTCATCAGAGGTGGATCAAAACTTTTTTCACCCAACCATTTTGTCAATTGTGCATTATATATGGCCTAGTATTTTAGAAAAATGATTTGGTCCAATTTTGCAACAAGTATTTGGTAGTTCCTTCACAAAAAAACCTCCTTTTGGGCACTCGGAAAATGAAAAATGGTTTTTTCGTCCAAAGAAAATGAAAACTTCCTTAGGCAACATTGTTTGCCATTCTAATATGAACCCTTGTGCACAATATGAGATCATTTGAACAAACTATGCCATGAATGTGGCCATAAGATTGATCATTTGGCTTGAAAGCCATTGATCTCCACACATGATAGGTCGTTTCTGAGAACACTTTTTTAAAATAATTGCCGTATTACAAGTTTGTTATTTTTCCTAGAAACTTGGCCATATATGATGACACAATGCGAAGGTTTCCCAATTTTTTATTTATTTTATTTTTTATGCCCGTTTCAAAATGCGGTCAAAACGGCGGGAATGACCGTTCATAGCTAGTGGTTGAATCTTGGAATTTTTTGGTGTTTCTCTGACTAAATAGATACTTATGTACCTAGAAATGATTTTTGGAAAAAATAAATAGCAAACTATGAGGCAACTGCAGTTCAAATTTGACCCGCTTCCAGCTGAATCGGCGGAAATCTGTCTTTTTCACGAGAGGTGGATCAAAATTTTTTACACCCAACCATTTTGTAAATTGTGCATTAAATATGGCCTAGTATTTTATAAAAATGATTTGGTCCAATTTTGCAATAATTATTTGGTAGTTCCTTCACAAAAAACCTCCTTTCGGGCACTCGAAAAATGGAAAATGGTTTTTTCGTCCAACGAAAATGAAAACTTCCTTAGGCAACATTGTTTGCCCTTCCAATATGCACCCTTGTGCACAATATGAGATCATTTGAACAAACTATGCCATGAATGTGGCCATAAGATTGATCATTTGGCTTGAAAGCCATTGATCTCCACACATGATAGCTCGTTTTTGAGAACACTTTTTAAAAATAATTGCCGTATTACAAGTTTGTTATTTTTCCTAGGAACTTGGCCACATATGATGACACAATGCGAAGGTTTCCCAATTTTTTGATTTTTTTTTTGAATTTTTTATGCCCGTTTCGAAATGCGGTCAAAACGGCGGGAATGACCGTTCCTAGCTAGTGGTTGAATCTTGGAATTTTTTTGGTGTTTCTCTGATTAAATAGATACTTATGTATCTAGAAATTATTTTTGGAAAAAATAAATAGCAAACTATGAGGCAACTGCAGTTCAAATTTGACCCGCTTCCAACTGAATCGGCGGAAATTTGTCTTTTTCACGAGAGGTGGATCAAAAAAATTTACACCCAACATTTTTGTCAATTATGCATTAAATATGGCCTAGTATTTTATAAAAATGATTTGGTCCAATTTTGCAACAATTATTTGGTAGGTCCTTCACAAAAAAAAACTCATTTTGGGCTCTCAAAAAATGAAAAATGTTTATTTTTGCAAGAAAACTCATTTCTCACTACACCTTTTTGAAGATATTTATATTTTTCCATGTTTGTTATTTTTTCTGTAACTCGTTCACATTTTGGTGACACAATGAGATGGTTTTCTATTTTCTTTTTGAATTTCTCAGGTCATAAAATAGCTGACATGATTTTAACATATTATTTTTAGACAATTATGACCAATTTAGATGGTCATAGCATCATACTGCATTCTGATTGGTCTGTAGACGTTTTACGCGGATCGTGCATCATACGCCGTCGGATGCTCGCGGATCCAACGGCCGTCCTCAACCCTTCCACACCAACCCCGAAACCCTAGATGGTCATTTTTCATCCACCCCCCCCCCCCCCCGCCTCCTTTCTTTCCAGTTTCCACATCCATCCCATTCCAGATCACCCGTTTCCTCGCTATCTCGCCCGATGGAGAGACCTCGCCTCCTCCCTTCCAGATCCATCGCCATCGCCGCCACCTCCCTCCGGCGGAGCTCGCCATCGTTCATGGCCTCCCCCATGCCCCCCTCCTCTTGCCCCTCCCCTTCCCTCACCACCCAACCGAACCAACCAGCCCACCACACGCCCTCACCTCGTTACCAAGCGCCGCCGCCGTCCCCCATGAATGGTGCCGTCCCCATGATCTGGATCCCCTCAAACCACACGCTGGCGACCGCATCCACTCCACCGCCGGCGCCACCTCCACCCCTTCCCCTGCCCTCCGAACACTGTCGCCGGCCAGATCCACCGCAGCCCCCTCCCCGCCGCTTCCTCCTCCCGACCCCACCCCCGTCCTCCACCTGCTCCGCGTGCCCAAACCCGTCGTCTCCGATCCCGCCCCTCAGATCAAGCCCGCACCCACATCCGACCTACTCTAGCTTGCTCGCTCCGCCAGAGAGGAGGGGCGCCGGAGCAGCGGGCGTTGGCGGAGATGGAGAGCAAGCGGGTGCTGGTGGTGGGCGGGAGCGGCTACCTCGGCCAGCACCTCCTCGCCGCGCTCGCCGCCGGGTGCGGGGGGCAATGGCGTCTACGTCGACATGGCCTTTACCCACCATCGCAGGGCCGCGCCGCGGGCGCTGCTCAACGCGCTCCCGAGCGTCCGCGCCTTCTGCCCCGACCTCCGCTCAGGCGACGGCCTCGAGGCCGTCTCCGCGTCCTTCGGACAGGTACGCTCAGCTCCCCTCCCCATTCCGCGAGCGCCCCATTCCGTCCTGGCCGTGTAGCACTGTCGTGTGTTGGCTGTGTAATAGTTACGAGCTTCGTCAGTCTATGTGCCATGCCATTTGTTGTTTGTAGCTAGTCCGTCGATTTACTGTCTTTTTTTGCACTTCACGTGCCCACTAATTAAGATGCAGTCTGCCATATTGAAGATTACATGTATGTTGTGCTGATTACATGTATGCTGCCCTCCTGTGACATGTCTGCCTGGACAAAAATACCAGTAGCACAACACTTTTAGAATTAGAATAGATAGATCGGTTGGGTTCACTTGCGTTGCTAGCGGCCAGGTGTTGGTCTCCCTCGAATTGTTTCTCCTCCTCTTTCATGATCCTGCATTATACAACTACGTGATTTCCTTGTCTTGGGATCGTTAGTTCAGATGGGATACGCCTGGCTGCAGAGAGCAGTTCCATCAGACGACGTATACGTATACAGGGGGTTGGGTTTCCTATCAACACCAGCTTCTCGTGCCGTTTTGTTTATCCGCCTGCCAAAGTGACGCACTGCCCGATCTTCCATGTATCCATCAGTAATGTGTTTGGTTGATCTACCCACATATCGTTTACCACTGATTTTTCTCTGACCCTTGAATACTTGCCGTACTAGAAGCTGCATGTATTTGGGGTGGTTCTCATATATTTGTTCAGACTTTAATTTAGATCGAATTGTTCTGTTCATATTTGGGGTGGTTCTCATATAGAGATGTATTTCTCTTGGATTTGTGTCTACAGAAGCTGCATGTAGAATTCTGGCGTCTTACCTTTTTCATTGAAAGTAAAAGGGAAAAGGTTAATTTTATCTATTAGCACGGCCATACTAGAAGGTTAATTTTTTTTGAAACGAATTACAAGGGTAATTTGAGTTATTCTTCATCTCCAAAGCTAAACTGTTGTAGTTCTGCTGACCAGCTTGTGTGTTTCACTTCAGGTGTTAGGAGGAGCCTGTGGCTGAGACTGCATCAGCACAGATGCTGCAACCCATCACAGCAACTTCCTCGGCCTCTGTTACGGCCGATGCAGCAATAACTCAGGACACCGTTCATGCCTCGCTACCACTTCTATGTTTTCTTTCTCTGTTATAGTTACTTATGTGATTTATTCATGTAAAATCTCTACTTTATGCCAATAGCTGCATGTACCATTGTTCTACTATCTGTGTGATGCTGAACAATATGCTGTTAATCTGTTGCTAAATTCTCACTAAGTGCACATTTTATTTCCTTAGACCTACTGTTAAACAAAGGTTAACTTGTAGCATTTTTCTTAAAAATAAGCAAAGAATTCCTGCAGTTTTTCTGTTGGAAATGAGTTATTAGTTGTCACCTGCCAATGTTGGGATGTAGAGTAAGGTCGGGCTGTTGTGCATGTAACTTTATTCCTTGTCAATACCGTCAGACATCAGATGAGCCATGGTTTTGTGCAAGCATTTCTCTTTTGAATGCAGCCATGGTCTTGCAAGCAATTGCGGCTGGTAGAACATGTTGCTATTGTGTTGTACTGCTTGCAGCAGTCCTTGCTTGATAGTGGTAGTAGTAACTCAAGTAAGGTCTAGTAATAAGTTATTTAACATGTGTTCTTGTTCATTAATATCATAAAATTAGGAGTAAGGATTTAGCTTTCATTTTGCATTCACTCAACGATTGTGGCAGTCAAATTAGATGTCTCCTCTGTTGTGCCTCGATCAATCCTCTTTGGCATCATATGTGACTGCAGCTGCAATCTTGGCTGCATCCTATGGAGCTCTACTGACCAAAGAAGCACTAGAGTCCATGAAACTCTATTTTTTTAGACTAAGATAATGCAAAAATATATATTAAGATAATGCAAAAATATATATTAGTTCCGCTAATGCTTACCAGTGAATTCAAGTCTCCTTATTTGAAGGTCCAACACTTGTGCATACTGATTTGTGTGCTTTCTGGTTTAGGGAGGAGCTGCATGCTCTGTACCAGCTCATCCTTGTCCTGCTCGAGGAGCAGGAGGAGGAGGGGCGCATCTAGCCAGCCACAAAGGGCCTGCTCTATACGACGACGTCATCGGCCTGCTGCAGCATCGAGTTCAATATGTCAGGTGACCCTTCCTATCCTGATGATGTCTAGTAGATAGTTTGATGTATACCTGCTGCTGATTGATGCTCTTGTGGTTAGCATTATACTCCTGAAATCATATTCTACTATATCTAGTGTTCTTGTGGTTCTCGAAGATGCATCACAAACATCTAGTGTTCTGATATAAAATTGGTCTCTAAAATATGTTTCTAAAATTGGTCTCTAAAATATTATACTATACCTGTTGTTGATTGATGCTCTTGTGGTCTCTTGAAGTTGGCTGAATCTGTTGCTTTATCATATATTTGGTCCAACCAGAATCTGTTCTTGAAGTAATCAAATATTATACCCACTAGTTAATTGGTCTCTAACCAGATTCTGTTGTTGTTATTGTGTCATCTGCTGATTACTTCTTCTATTAATCGCCTAGTGCTCTTGTTAGTGAGATTCATCTAGTATTTTCTTTGCAAAGCACGGAATGGTTTTGACTAGTTGATCATTGCTTGATGGAACCTTCATGTCGTTAGCTTGCACTACAGTAACCAGATGCAATCCATTTTTATTAAATGCATTCTTGTTAGGATTTTGTCGTGGCTGTTCTGTTTCCTATAGATCTAGATCTGGTCACTACTGAAATTTCATTCTAGGACTTCATCATGTGATTATTAGTTATTTTTAACCAATGCTATTCCTAGCATGTGTACACTCTAATCTCTAATGATCTTTGTCTTTGTGTTCAGGAGCTCGAGGTCTACAAAATTTGAAGATCGAAACCATATAGCTCTACTCAGCAAAGAGCCGTCTCTTCTGTTTGATTGTAATAGAATGTAAATATTGCAATATTTTAATAGTAGGCATATCTGGGTTGTAATAACTATGTACAGATTGTAGTAGACTTAGTGTTATTTGACGTACTACATCTGTACTGTTCTGTTTGAAATAATGATTATGTATGTGATTTGAAAACGTGTGGAATGGAAACCTGACTTGTGGGATCCACTTATGAAAATAATCTGAGCATTTTTGAATTTTCTGTCAAGTGGGCCCAATGTGTGAGAAGATGACAAGTGGGACTAGCTCCAAAATATAATGGCCCAAACAATGTTAAAAGACCCGGCCCAGAAATAAATAAAAGGCTGAAATGGGCTTGGCCCGTGTAACTTACAGAAAAAAATACATTAAAATGGAAAAGGCTTAGAAAACAAAAAACGCCATGTTGGGCTAGGCCCATGTAGCTAGCGAAAATTAACTGAAAAAAAAACATAAAATGGGCTGAATTAATGGGCTCGGCCCATGTAAAACCCTCAATTGGACCGGGCTGATTTTAACCAATGACCTTTTCAATTCGTCGCAATTTTGCCACGTCAGAATGCCACGTCGGATCCGACATGGCCTGGGGAGAGAGCTAGCGACCAAAACAGAAGGTTATAGGATCAACGACCTTTTGTTAAAGGTCGCTATAGTTAGTTTACGACCGCCAGCTTTTGACCTTCTGTTTTTGTCACAAAAAGGTCGTAAATGGAAATTTGTCACCTTTCAGTGACCAATAGTGGTGGTCACAAGTTGACATATTTCTTGTAGTGTATGTCCGTCTCGGTCCTGTCCTCTGTCGCCCTTCGACTCCACTTGGATGGCGGCCCACCATTGACGGATGTGCTACGGGAGAAATCCCCGCTGACTTTGTCAGCTGACCACGGCGACGCTACTCCAGCGTCGCTTACCCTCTTGGGGGCGTGGCTCATGTGCCACTCCTGTCTCTCGGTCCGGATTCGCAGCTCTAGGCTCTGCCCTTTGGGAATTTAACCGGTTATGCTCCAGGCGAAAGCTCTGTGATGGCGTCATCCTCGGATGTCGTCCACCTTCTTGAAGGCGTCACTAGGGAGCTCCTTGCCGCCATTCATCCTCCGTTGCCCTTGGGGGTTGGTCATCCTCTGCTATGCTAGCTCAAGACTCTCTCATGCCTGTCGTCTGTTTTGGTGAGCTTCGTGCTCTTCGTGCTATCTCGGTCCATCTTTGCTCAACAACGACGCAACGATGCCTCCCCACCTTGCTAATCGTGTCGGCTTGCTGTGGCGGAGTTTCCAGTTAAGGTTCGTGATGGGTCACTTGTTGATTGGTGCTGCTCCTCTGTTGTGCGAAGGGGTTGGTACGCACGCAGGTGTGGTGCGTTAGGATAGTTGTTTAGTGTTGGTATTGTGTTTCCTCGATGACACACCAATTCCACTCGACTTTTATGATGGTGGTCCCTTGGCTTGCTGGCTAGGTAGTGCCTTCTTCGGGGCGTCCATATGCTCTCACCCTATGTAATCTTTCCCCCCTGTGTGGTTTTTCGGCCGGTTTCCTTTATAAACGGGGTCAGCCTGTTAAGGTTTCGATCCGGTTTTCCTTATAAATTGGATCAAACACTTGGCATTTTGGCCACTTTGAGCAATATATTCAGGTGGGGAATCTCTCTCCCCCGGTGACCGTTCAAAAAAAAAATATTCCGTCACATATTTTAAAATATGTGATCACCTTTTTATTTACATGAACATTTTTTAAAATAGGGAGCTTTTAAAATCACGTGACTATATTCTAAAATACATGGACACTTACTAAAAATACGCCATGAAAATCTTCAACGCTCGATGAAAATGCTTGTCATGCTGCAGCAGGCGGTCGATGTTTTCGACTGCGCCTTCACTGAGCCTCCGGGATGCTTGTCATTCTTTTGTTTCTTTTTTTCTGGTTCTTATTTTTTTTCGTGTATTTGAAACATGTGCATAGTATTTTTCCCAAAAAAAATATTGTGCTTCTTAGAATGTTCATCGTGTATTCAAAAAAGGGTCTTCGCATATTTTAAAAAAATGTTCTCGGTGTATTTGAAAAAATGTTTGCTCTATATTTTTATAAATATTCGGCGTGTATTTATAAATGTCCATCTTGTTTTCAAAAACTATTCATCGTGCTTTTCAAATATTTCGTCACATATTTTAAAATATGTGATCATTTTTTTATTTACATGATTTTTAAAAAAAATTAGGGATTCTAAAATACATGGACACTAACTAAAAATACGCTATGAAAATCTTGAACGCTCGATGAAAATGCTTGTCATGCCGCAGCAGGCGGTCGATGTTTTCTACTACGCCTTCACTGAGCCTCCGGGATGCTTCCCACACATGCGGAAGCTCTCCGTGGAGCTCCCATTTGTTTCCCAGGCGCGTGTGTTTGAAAGAAGCCCTAGCAGATTGGTCAACCTGAGGCATCTTGTGCTCACCATTCATGATCATATGTACTCACCTGTTCTACCAGCGGCCTTCGTTCGCTTACCTTTTGTAGCCGGCCCTGTTTTGGAGCAACTCTCGAGCTGCATACGCGGTTTCATAGGTGATATCGTCGTGCAGCTGGACGAGTTACCCCGCCCCATCGGCCACACGATCATCTGAAGATGATCCACATGACTGGAATCTACGGCTACGGTCATCTTAGTTAGGTTGTGCACTTTGCTCGACGCGCGCCACAGCGCGGGAGCAGATGGCCATTGACCCAATGGTGACCATGAACATTTTTTCGGTTTGTCGTCAGATGGAAGCGCATGCAATCCACTGGGAACGGTTCCTCCACTGCCTTCCGGCTCGACGTATGGTTCGGCGACACAACTCTTGCTGTCCGTTTTCCTGCCCTGTTTTCCCACGTGATGAGCCCTAACGCCTCAGTTGCCGCTCTCTTAGCACTTAGCAGCCCCGCGTTATCTCTGAACCTATGGCTCGCTCTCAAGTGCAGGTTGTTCCTATGGCTCGCTCTCAAGAACAGATTGTACACTAACGATCGCCGGTTCAGACGGGGATTGTCTGATTCAGGCCTTTGTCCTTTGTGCAATTTCTCCGAGACTACAAGCCACTTGTTCTCGCACTGCCATCCCGTCATACTCTGCGTCCGGTGTGGGAAAATCTACAGAGCACAGGTCCTTCAACTCCTGACGAAATAGAGGATATTTGGGCCTCTCGTCGCTCTGATAAAGCGCGCTCTACGGTGGTCATCTCGATTCTTTGGAATATTTTGAAACGCAGAAACAAGCTGGTCTTCCATCATGTGCTTGAAGGGCTTCACACAACCATTCGTCGCTGTGCGGATGCCGGATGATCTTATGCTTTGGTCCAATCGATGTGTCAACGAGGACCGTACTATTCTTATTAGGGACTCGAGTGCAATGTTATTTAACCTATCTGAGATTTTGTAAATTTCTTTCTAGCTTTGTAACTAGCTCTCTTTCTCTCTTGCATTCTCTCTGTCCCAAAATGTAAGACGTATTTTGACAATAGGGAGTACTACCTCCGTCCGAGTTTATTGGACCCCTTCGTATTTTGAGCCAGACTTTGACCATCTATAGACTACTAAAATATAAAGTATATTGTACAAAAAAATACACTTCTGGAATTGTATTTGAAAGAGCTTTTAGACAATATAATTTTGTGACATATAGTTTGCATTTTTTAGTTAAATTTATAGTTCAAACTTTAGCACAAAATAAGAGGGAGCCTGGTAAACCCGGAAGAATCTATTATCTCATAACTTTGTATGCACGGTTCGGTTTTAATTTATCAGTTCAGGCCTGAGATGAAATTAGAACTCGAATTCTCTTGATATACGTTTCATTTGTTTTTCTCAGAATAAATAAATTGGTACTACCTTTGTATATTGATATAAGACGTTTTTGCAGTTCAATTTAAACTGCAAAAACGTCTTACATTAGCTTACAGAGGGAGTAATCAATATACCAAACATGCCAACTCCTTTTTTTCTTTTTATGTCTAGCGAAGCATGCTTTGAAACTGGGGATCGGTCGCCATGTTTGGTTAAGCCACCCTGATGAACTTCAGTTCGTCCCTGTAAACGTTTAATAAAGCTTCGCGTGATTGTCTAAAAAAATCATTTTTATCTTATTTCATCAATTTTCTAGTAACGTGTTTTCACCTCACGCGCGCGCGGGGTAGAGTGGTTACCAGCTGCAAAGCAAAACATATCTGCCACTTCACAAACACGTAGGCTGGAGTCCACTCGTTTGACAGCCAGCCTGCAGACATTCGTGCATCGATGGCATCTGCTGCAATGCTAGCACGTCGAGTTTGAAAAGCGTTCAGGACCTCATTCCTCCAATATATGCTCCAGAAAGCGTGCTTAGTTAAAAGCCGGCCTACCACATCGGATCGGGTACGCACGTACGAGTAGTACGCACGGCATGGAGGAGGAGATGCTTTCTAATCCGAGACACGTAAACTGGGACGCGTTGGAGCCGCAGGAATCCGAGAAACGGATGAGGTGGGTACGGAGATGACTAGACGGCCGGATTCCTTCTCCTCGCCATTGATATGTTCCCTTGTCGATGTGAGCATGTCTGGATGACTGGATAGCCTCGCCGCCGCATGCATTTGCTTGCATGCAAGGGGTGGATGGATTAGATTACTTAAACAAGCCCGAGGATTTTCGGATTGAAGATGCGATCTATCCATGTATAGCATCTATCAGGCCACAAAGTCAAAGGCAAGTGAATATGTTACAATACAATACAATACAATACGAACGTGGGGTGCTCTACTTTCCCTGTCGTGGTCGGGCAGTACCGTTGACGGCTGCCTCGCCGCCCGTCGACAGCGCCGGTTTTGTATGTGTCCGGCTCCGTCTTCCGTGCGCCACGTCAGTACTATAGCACGCAATAATACGGGCCTGTCTGATCACTGATGATCCTAGGCCCACTGAGGTCTTCACAGATCCATTTCTATCTGAGAAACGCAATGTATTGTCCATCCACTTGTAAGTCGCAACATCAACCCGTGCAGTTCTTCCGGATAGAATGCATGCGGGCCGGTGCATAACTGCAACCTCCGGTGACTCCATCAGAGGAGGCCGGATAAGGCGATAGAGAGGTCGCGGAGAAACGCCAGCATTTGATTTGATCCATGCAATGCAAAAATAAGTAGCCACGTACGGTGTGGATATCCGAAGGCTTAATAACTACTCCTCCAATGAAAGGATCAGAGAAACGCATAGTACTACAAGAGAGGAGCCCACTGATCCAGAGCGAGCGGCAGAGCGAGCAAATGGTGAGAGCTTCTCGCCTCCTCCTTGCAGCTTCCCCTTGTCCAACTCCAAACGTCGCTCGCGCTCTCTCTTGCAGCTCGGCGTGCTACCGACACGTTGCGCTGGAGAAAGCATCGACTGCGCGTTCATTGTTAACTCTAGCTCCAGAATCTGATGCGTCGTACTCGGGCGGGCCGGCCTACCACGCTTGGTAGGCATGGAGGAGTAGGAGGAGGAGGAGATACTGCCCAATCCAGGACGCGTACGTAAAGGCTCACGCGTTGATTAGATCAGTGCATTGATGCTAGCCGTAAGAATTTGTGTGAACAGATCGTCACGAAAATGGCTAGATGGATTATTACTCCTTCTCACGATTTTGACCTGCTCGATCTCTTCTCGACGTGATCATCGGCTAGCTAGAGACGAATCTAATCAACCGACCGACCGAAACCAGCTTTATCGACGGTGGACGCGGAGCCCCGTACGTAGGCCTGAGTAAGGCCCTGTTTGTTTCATAAGTCCTAGGACTTTTTTAAGTCCCAACTTATAAGTCATAAGTTCCTACCTGTTTGTTTACAGGGACTTATACTTATAAGTCCATGTTGCACCGCTGCAACGAGGCTCAGGAGAGGGCTTGTCCGACGATTGGAGGCACCGCTGTAAGGAACCGAGGCAGAATGAACCGAGGCGGGGCGGTGAACCGAGGCGGCGCGGCGACGGGGCGACGACGGGGCGAGAGGCGGGGCGGCGACGGGGCGAGAGGCGGGGCGGCGACGGCGATTGGACCGAGAGGCAGGCGGCGTGCGGGGAACGAGCCTGGAGCGACGCGGGGTAGGTCCGGCCCGGGATAAGTCCAAAAAAAACTCCTCCCTGAGAGTCTTATTTGATAAGTTTCAAATCACCACAATAAATCCCAATAAGTCCCTTGTGTTTGGTTTAGGTGGGACTTATAGGGACTTTTTTAAGTCCCTAAACCAATAAGTCCATGGAAACAAACACCCTCTAACTGTGGATAGCCTCGCATTTGATTGCATGGAAGGCGTAGATTAATTAATCGATCCTGCCTGGGGATGAAGATGTGTGATCTATGCATCGTATCCTGGAGAACTTGATAAAAAAGGGGTGGTGGCGTGGATATACAATGGCAATGCGAACGTGGGAATATACTGGTTGTGATGTGATGTGATGTGAAGCCTGATTGAAATATGAGCAAATTACTACGAGATTCAATCCGAATAAACAGAAGATAAATCATGACTACAGTAGCAGAGATTGAACTAATCATGCAAACTAGCATAGCAGATGAACATATTACAT
Source organism: Triticum timopheevii (assembly GCA_963921465.1). Taxonomy (NCBI): domain Eukaryota; kingdom Viridiplantae; phylum Streptophyta; class Magnoliopsida; order Poales; family Poaceae; genus Triticum; species Triticum timopheevii. Next base: position 380,968,739 of record OY997262.1, on the reverse strand, counting down.
CTAGGGCACATACTAGAAACATGAATTTTACCACGATCTCGAACAAGAAAGATAGAATCACATACGGTGCAGCGGGAGCAGCACCACCGGCGTTGACGTTGTCACCCATGTCGTCGAGGATGAGATTGCCGAGGTCGGGTGAGAGAGTCCTGGATTAGGGGGTGTCCGGATGGCCGGACCCGGATTATGAAGATACAAGATTGAAGACTTCGTCCCGTGTCCGGATAGGGACTTTCCTTGGCGTGGAAGGCAAGCTTGGCGATACGATATGAAGATTTCCTCCCATTGTAACCGACTCTGTGTAACCCTAGCCCTCTCCGGTGTCTATATAAACCGGAGAGTTTTAGTCCGTAGGACGAACAACAATCATACCATAGGCTAGATTCTAGGGTTTAGCCTCTCTGATCTCGTGGTAGATCAACTCTTGTACTGCCCATATCATCAATATTAATCAAGCAGGAGTAGGGTTTTACCTCCACCGAGAGGGCCCGAACCTGGGTAAAAACATCGTGTCCCTTGTCTCCTGTTACCATCCGCCTAGACGCACAGTTCGGGACCCCCTACCCGAGATCCGCCGGTTTTGACACCGACATTGGTGCTTTCATTGAGAGTTCCTTTGTGTTGTCACCCATAGGAAGGATGCTGCACCCCGTCTTTAAAGACGGCGCTGTTGCTAAAGGAGCTTTGGCTGTCGGCCAAACTCTCCGGCTAGCCAGGTTTTTGATGACCGCCTGTTCGGCCGCCGCGCCGGCGATGACCTCTCGGGTCATCGAAAGCAATCTCCAGATCAGCTCGGAACTCGCCGAGCGGTTAGATCCGATGGAGCTCTCTTCCCTAAACGAGCTCTTGGATCGCATCGCCGCCCTGGGAGTCGCTACAGATTATTGCTAGATGGGGCTTAAACCCGATCAGAGAGAGATCGACTCTCCCCAGGTCACCCACCACATTAAAGTGGTGGAAGAACAATGCGGCGAATCTTCGCCCATCCTAAGGACCAGATGTGTCCGGATTCCCGACCCCTCCAAGCCGGATATCCGCGGAGGGGGGGATGTCGCCCAAGCCCTGAACCTGAAGTCAGGCAGCAGGCCTGATTCATTGAATAACGTCCAAGAAAACAAGCTTCCGGATTCAGAAATTTCTTGGCCCATGAATCTTAGATCGGGCGAGGTTCCGGATTTAAATCCACCCGCCCACCCAACTACAAGGGATCTATCCCAAATACGGCAAGAGCCCGGGGAAACAGTACACCATTACTGGGCCCGATTCCTCCTGGTTATAAACAGGATAAAGGACTGCCGTGAGAAGGATGCAATTACATTCTTCTGTAACAACTGCACGGACATCGGAATCCTCAAGGCCATAAGTCGTCGCGAAATTATACGCTTCGCCGACTTGACATCCATAGTACAAAAGTACTGTGCGACAGAAAGCGTTCGGAAAACCGAAACGAAATTCTGGGACAATCCGGCCCTGAATACAATCCCAGTCCGAAACAAAAGAGCGCATTATCGCCAGGCACTTAAGCCAAACAGCAAAAAACAAAAACCCTCTATAGGGTATGGGACCGTACTGGAGGGATGGCTCAATGGACCCTGTAAAATCCACAGTTCAGGGGAAGTCGCACCAACTCACAGCCTTAGAGCATGTTGGATACTCCGGCAGGTGGCCAGGAGTGGCGAGGAGCTTCTAACTCCAAAATCCGCAGAGCACCACCCCAGAAACGCCAGTACGGTGTCAACAGTCTTCGAGACTTTCGCATCGAACAATGCGACGAAGCGAACGCTCCGCAGCCTTGCCGAAGTCTACCAGGTAGCAACAATAAATCCATGAAGTGACACGGCTATTACTTTTAAAGCCAGTGACGAACCTAAATTCCGGCCAGCCCGAGCACCAGCTGCATTGGTCCTCAATCCGATAGTGGACGGCTTCCGGCTTACAAAGGTACTCATGGACGGCGGCAGCAGATTGAACCTCATCTATGAGGAAACACTGCGAAAAATGGAAATAGACTGGAGCCGCATTGAGCGAAGCAACACAACCTTTAGAGAAATAATCCCTAGCCGGGAAGCATGTTGTTCAGGGAAAATCACACTGGACGTGGTGTTCGGCACGCCGGATAATTACAGATCCGAGGAGGTCACATTTCAGGTGGCCCCGTTCAGCAGCGGATACCACGCTCTGTTAGGGCGAGAAGCATTCACAATTTTTCAAGCTATACCCCATTACGGGTACATGAAGCTCAAAATACCCGGACCCAACGGAATCATCACTCTTGCTAGTGATCCGGACACAGCGCTCTGCGCCGAAAACAAGACAGCCGCACTGGCCCTCGAGGCATTATCTGAAGCCCTGGCGGCTGAGGAACTAGCTGTGTTGCGCTCCACGGTGGACAGGGACGATGTGATACTCGACAAAAGATCCAAGTCCACCTCCTTCAAGCCGGCAGACGAAATAGTCAAGTTCCAAGTCCATCCAACGGATACCACAAAAACGGCCTCCATCGAGGCACAACTAAAACCTGATGTAGACGCCGCACTCACAAAATTCCTACGGGAAAATTGGGACATTTTTGCCTGGCACCCTTCAGACATGCCAGGAATCCCACGCAGGCTGGCCGAGCACAGCCTGAACATCCTAAAAGGGTTCAAGCCCGTTAAGCAGACTCTTTGGCGTTTCTCCGAACCCAAGAGACAAGCCATGGGAGAGGAGCTAGCAAAACTACTGGAAGCTGGATTCATCAGAGATATAAAACATCCGGACTGGCTAGCAAACCTGGTGATGGTACCAAAGAAGGACAAATCCTGGCGCCTATGTGTCGATTTCAAAGACCTAAATAAAGCCTGCCCAAAGGATCCCTTCCCCCTCCCCCGAATTGATCAAATCATCAACGCCACTGCAGGACACGATTCATTGTGTTTCCTCGATGCATACTCTGGCTACCACCAAATCAAGATGGCAGAGTCAGACCAAGCCGCAACAGCATTCATCACCCCATACGGCCCATTCTGCTACAACACGATGCCCTTCGGGCTAAAAAACGCCTGCGCAACATATCAGCGCATGATTCAGACATGTCTGGCCAACCAGATCGGCAAAACAGTTGAAGCATACGTAGATGACATGGTCATCAAATCCAAACATGTCGAAACTCTAGTAGACGGCTTGAGGCTCACGTTCGACAATCTCCGAGCATCTGACATTAAACTCAACCTAGAAAAATGCGTTTTCGGCATGCCAGCCAGAAAGCTCTTGGGCTTCATTGTATCCGGTAGAGGAATTGAGGCAAACCCAGCCAAGATCCGAGCTCTGTCGCAATTGGATATCCCAAAAGACCTCAAGCAAATACAAAAATTGACCGGATGTGTGGCGGCTCTAAGCCACTTTATCTCCCGCTTAGGAGAAAAGGCATTACCCCTTTATCGCCTCCTGCGGCGCACCGAACACTTCAAGTGGACGGATGCCGCCATGGCTGGACTCGAAGAAATCAAAGCCATATTGGCAACAAATCCGGTCCTGGCCCCGCCCAACACGGGCGAACCAATGCTATTATACATCGCGGCAACCCATCAAGTTGTAAGCGCGGTGCTCGTCGCCGAACGAGAAATGGACGGACACAAGTTTCCTCTCCAAAAACCAGTTTACTACGTGTCCACTGTCCTAACCCCATGCAAGTCACGGTACCCGCATTATCAAAAGATAGCATACGCGGTGTTCATGGCATCCCGGAAGCTGCGACTCTATTTGCAAGAGTGTTCAATAACAGTGGCATCCGAAGTACCTCTTAATGATATTATAAACAACCGCGACGCAACGGGCCGGATTGCCAAATGGGCCATTGAGCTCCTCCCGTTCGATATAACTTACAAGCCACGACGAGCTATCAAATCGTAGGTTTTGGCTGACTTCATCGCCAAATGGACCGAAGCCGAGCTCCCTAAAGAGTACGGCGCATATTCCGACTGGATCATGCACTTCGATGGCTCCAGAATGTTGGCTGGCCTAGGGGCTGGCGTCGTTCTGACGTCCCCTACAGGAGATACAGTCCAATACGTACTCCAGATAATGTACATGGACTCCAACAACGCAACCGAATACGAGGCCCTTCTACATGGTCTCCGGATGGCAGTCTCCATGGGCATTCAGCGCCTAGAGGTCCGTGGGGATTCAAACCTCGCGGTATCCCAAAGAAATGGAGACTTTGACGCCAAAGATCTGAAAATGGCAGCTTATCGCAACACTGTCTTAAAGATGTCAGCCCGGTTTGAGGGGCTCGAATTTCACCATATAGCCCGGGAGAACAACCAGGCAACAGACGTGTTGGCACACATCGGTGCAAAGCGCGATGCCGTCCCTCCCAACATCTTCCTAGAGAGGCTTTTCAAGCCATCCGTAACATGGGAGGGAGAGTCCGGAAACAACAGCTCGGACACAACCACACTACCCCTCACCGAACATTCTGACACAGTTGGTAGCTCTGCCAACGAAACAACACCGTTAGCCCACACAATAATGGCAGTCATTGCCCCGTGGACAAAACCATTCCTAGCCTACCTAACTAGGCAGGAATTTCCCGAGGACCAAAATGAGGCCCGCTGCATAGTGCGGCGATCTAAAGCCTACAAAGTCCACGAGGGAGAGCTTTATAAGAAGAGCACAACCGGAGTCCTTCAAAGGTGTATGTCGGTGTCAAAACCGGCGGATCTTGGGTAGGGGGTCCCGAACTGTGCGTCTAGGTGGATGGTAACAGGAGACAAGGGACACGATGTTTTACCCAGGTTCGGACCCTCTTGATGGAGGTAAAACCCTACGTCCTGCTTGATTAATATTGATGATGTGTGTTACAAGAGTGGATCTACCACGAGATCAAGGAGGCTAAACCCTAGAAGCTAGCCTATGGTATGATTGTTGTTCGTCCTATGGACTAAAGCCATCCGGTTTATATAGACACCGGAGAGGGCTAGGGTTACACAGAGTCGGTTACAATGGTACGAAATCTACATATCCGTATTGCCAAGCTTGCCTTCCACGCCAAGGAAAGTCCCATCCGGACATGGGACGAAGTCTTCAATCTTGCATCTTCATAGTCTTAGAGTCCGGCCGATCATGATAGTTCGGCTATCCGGACACCCCCTAGTCCGGAACTCCCTCAGTAGCCCCTGAACCAGGCTTCAATGACGACGAGTCCGGCGCGCATGTTGTCTTTGGCATTGCAAGGCGGGTTCTTTCTCCGAATAATTTATAGAAGATTGTGAACACCAGGATAGTGTCCGGCTCTATAAAAAATAAATTCCACGTACCACCGTAGAGAGAATAATATTACACAAGTTCAATCTGCTGACGTATTCTGTGGCGTGATGTCGCACCACTACCAAGCCTTTACTCGAATTGTTTTTATTGTACCACCTCAGCGCGTTTAGCGAAGTGGTTTCCTTGGCACGTCTTGTCGAAGCAGAGATCGTGTTCCCCTTATTCCGGGATTCCCATCAATACGGACGTGGGTAACCCAACCGCGCCATTGATTGCGGCGCTTGGGAGATAAGCGAGTTTTACCAGGCCGGTGGGGACACATGTTTTTGTCCGCCCATATAAGGGGATAAAGATCCAACCCTTTTACCTGCGCCTTCTTCCTCCTTGGCTTATCCATCTCCGCGAACTCAAGCTCCAGCGCCCAAGTCCGCACTTCTCACCTCAACCTTCTCCAACTATGTCCGGAGCGGGAGGCAAGTGGATGGCCTCCTCCGTCACGGAGGGGCAGATCCAGAAGCTGCGCAACGCCGGATATTTTTCCAGCAACATCGCGCACCGGCTCCCCGACGACGGGGAGCTCATCCCCACCCCCAGGCCCCATGAGAGGGTAATATTTCTTCCCCATTTCCTCCGCGGACTGGGCTTCCCACTTCATCCCTTTGTCCAGTGGCTCATGTTCTACTACGGCCTGGATTTCCATGATCTGGCCCCGAATTTCATCCTCAACATCTCGGCGTTTATCATCGTGTGTGAGGCCTTCCTCTGCATCCAGCCCCACTTCGGCTTGTGGCTCAAGACCTTCAGTGTCAAGCCGAAGGTTGTGAAGGGCAGCCAAGCGGAGTGCGGAGGCGCCATGGTGGGCAGGATGTCCCACGTTACTTGGCTGGAGGGCACCTTTGTGGAAACCATTAAGGGGTGGCAATCGGGGTGGTTCTACATCACCGAGCCGCGTGACCCTGATAGGGCAGCGGCCCCCGAATTCAGATGCATCCCTACACAGCTCACCTCCTGGAAAGAGAGCGGCCGGATCTGGGGTGAATCGGAGGAGCTGACAGGACTCCAAGCCTGTATCCAAAAGCTGGTGGACAAGAAGCTCAAGCTTGTCAACATAGTCCAGGTCATGCTCATCCGCCGGATTCTCCCGTGCCAACGACGGGGCTTCAACATGTGGGAGTTTGATCTGGCGCAGCACCAGACTCTGAAAGGGCTCTTCGACACTATGTACGAAGATGTCTGGAAGGTGCTGTTCAAGGGCGCCGAGGCTCCCGCATCCTCTACTGAAGATCGCGGATTCAGCTCGCAGCGTCCAGCTGACGAGGTAAGTGATTTTTTCGCTTGTTTTCCATAGTTTGACTCTATGCGGGATCTAAACTCCCTTTACCTTTGACAGGACTGGCTGGCGAAGGCCGAACAGACTATTTGTCCGGCCCCATTGCCAGAGGACCCAGCGGACGCCCGCCTAACGGGGCTGCTGGCTCCGGCACCCCACGTGGTGCCGGAGAAGAAGGCCAAGAAGAAGGCCATGGGTACTCGAAAGAGTTCCCGTTTTCAAGTGTTATCGGATGATGAATCCGAGGCCGACTCCTCCCACAAAGGCAAGGAGGAGAAGAAGAAAGCCTCTCCCCCAGCGGGGGGAGGGAAGAAAAGGAAGGCCTCCCAACAAGGGAGGCCGAAGGGTCCAAGAAGGGAAAAACTCTTTCCCCGGACTGCTCTGCCAATGCCAGTGACGACGACAAGGACTGGCCTCCAAGGGCCAAGCCCCTGGCGAGATCGTAAGTATCCGGACTCCCGAATAACTTCATGGTTTTTCTTTTCACCACATAATGTCTTTCTGATGCCGCATACAACCCTGCAGTCCGCCCAAGGATGATCTTCCTGCTTCGTCGAGCGGGTCCTTAGGTGCGTCGGACATCAATTCCCTTCCGACTACCTCCACCCCCCGTGATGCGGACGATGCCGAGGTGGGATCCCAGGAAGGGACCCACCAGGAGGAAGAAGCCCCGGAGGTGTCGCAGGACAACCTCCCGGACTTTGCACCGGACTCGGCCCCGGAACCTACAGTGGCTCCGGAGTCCGGCGGGCGACCCCTTCGTAAGAAGGGCAAGACCGTGACGCCGGCAGCCTCCATCCAACCGGAGGCGCCGGATAACTTGTTGGAGGCGCTCAATGGCGCCTCCATTGAAAAGGAACACCACACTGTTATGAGTGCGGTGATTCAGAAGGTTAAGCTCGCCAAGAGCGGGCTGACCGAAGCTTGTAGCAGCCTTCTAACGGGCTTTGAGGTAATAATTTCGATATATACAAAATGGTACCACATAGACAGTAGCCCCTGATGCTTGGTTCGGTGTTTGGAAAGAAAAGCTGGACTGAGGATCTAAAAATATATACGCGGGAGTCATAAAAAATATGTTAATATGGGATTTGCAGGCTGTGCTGCTGACCTCCGCCGCACTGTCTGCGGAGGTCAATACTTTGAAGGAAAGCCTCGAGCGGTCCGAGAACGAGCTCGGCCGTGCCAAAAAGCAGCTCGAGGACAAGGAAGGTGAGTAACATCTTATTAAAATTGTACCTTATGGAAAAGGATTTTGGTTGCAAGAAAAATGACAAGGATAACGTGGATGTAACAGGGGCCACGAACGAGGTGGCGACCCTGAAGGAGGCGGTGTCCGCGGCCGAACATAGTGCGGCCGCGGAACGCACCGAGCGAGAGAAGCATGAGGCGCGGGTGGCGGAGGTACAGCAAGAGCTCCAGGCTCTTATGGAAAAACATGAGAGTTTGGAGCGTGACTCGAAGACTCGAGAGTCCGAGCTTGCGACGGCTCTTGAGAGTGCCAAAGCCGCTAAGGCAGAAGCCTATAAGGCCCTCCAGGAAATCGAGGCTTTGAAGAAAATAGCGGCGGGTAAGGCATTTTTCATGCAAAGTAAGCATGTGAGTGTGAATTACCTATCACTTACCCGAATTCGGAGCTCTCCAGGAGCGTTCGCAGATCTTCCTCGCAGCGTATCCGATGCTGCCGCATTCTACCGGGCCGAGGAGGGGAGCTCGACGGAGAAGGTCTTCTGGTCTCAGTATGCTGAGGCCGGACATCCGGTGCCCCTTAGCGACCAGCTGAAGCAGCTGGTCGAGCTCCACAAGGTGGCCGAACAGGCCATGAAGGGCCTCATAGTTCGGCTGTGGCCTAAGGAGGCCATGCCTGGGAGCTACTTCGTCTTGGTGCGGCGGCTAGTGGATGCGTGCCCGTGGGTTGAAGTCATCAAGCACTCCGCTTGCATTGAGGGTGCCCGTCGGGCCCTTGCCCGCGCAAAGGTGCACTGGGGCAAGATGGATGCCCAGAAGCTTGTGACGGACCCGCCACCGCAGGGCAAGGAGTACCGCATGCCCGAGATGTATTATAAGAGTGTCCTGAAGGGTGCCCGCACTATTGCGGGTGAGTGCTCCAAAGATGTAATATTTGAGTAGACTCGCATTTTGTTATCCCGTGCGCTGAAAACTTAGTTCATATGCGCTAAGCAACGCTTGTTAATTTAAAATATTACCTTCTGTGCGGCTGTTTATCAAATCTAAGAGATGGCAAGTCGTCGGCTTCGGCCCCCATGCCGCGAGTGCTGGGGTGTTCGGGATAAACTTGAGCACTCTTGTTCCCATTTTTGGGTCCATCTAGGGAGGCACTCAACACGACGAATAAGGCAACCGGACTTATAATGCTTGAACACTCTCAATTACCATAGAATTCTATAATTTTAAATTTTGGCGAAGCCCCTAGTCTTCGGAAGGCCGAATTTGGGGTGCTATCCACGCCTGGGCCGGACAACAACCGGCTCCTCGCTCTAAGCGGCATAAGTCTCTAAGGACTCGCAAAAAACCTCTCGAACAGCGACCGGCTCTCGCCTCATCATGACGGTCAGTTTTAGCTTTCTCCACTGAGGCGTTAACCCAGCTCAACTGGGGTGCAATCGCAGTGGTTCTCCCAGTGCTACCTTAGCCGATACAACGGAACGTAAGGTACCAAAACATGGGAGCCGGGCAAACCCAACTATTGACCCAAGACATGATTCGGAGCCGATGCATATAATGCTATAAGTTCGGGGTGCCGCACTTGTGAAAGTGTTCGGACTTATCACACCATGATGCGGGAAACATAAGCCCCTGGTGTATTTGAACCGTACCAAAGTGTACGGTTGCAACATGCCGTAAATGAACATATGTATAAAAAGGAAATGCAATTGTGAGCAAAAAGGTGTTGCATTGTTTTATTCAAGAAGTGCTGCTATGAATGCAGAACGATACAAATAGTGCAATAAGCAAGGGACGGGACTGTTTAAGCATGTCCCCCTCCAGGGGTAGGCTGCGGAGTGGTGTATAAAACAGATTTAATGCTCGTAATGGAGACCACCTGGATATTCGTTGTAGCATTTATCCTTCCCTGGCTGTTGCATCGTGAGTTCGGCAGGTCTGCTGCCGGACAGGGCCTCTGACAAACGGAGTCCTGTGGGTAAAAAGAAAAAAGAAAAAAAGAAAAAAAAAGAAAGACACACTTGAGAGCCCCTGGTGTGGTTGAGCCGCAGTCTGGGCCTATCGTGGTCGTGCCCCACTCCCCATGCCTATGGTATCTTCAGCGCGTAGTGATGTACGCGAAGGACCTGTCTTGACGTTTTGCGAGGGCTGGGGTTGGGGCCGCACTGCTACGCGTGCTCGGAACGTGCCAGGTGGTCTTGTTGTAGGTTACCCCGGGCGCGCTTAGCTGTGTCCGGCCGCTTAACAGCCGGACTCGAGAATTGCCTTAAGAGGCTGCATTGTACTTCTGCCGCGAGAGCTGCTGTATGTTCCTCCGTGCGGAGAGAATGTTCAGTGTTTCCGTTGACCGTGATGACTCCCCGAGGGCCTGGCATCTTGAGCTTGAGGTATGCGTAGTGCGGCACCGCGTTGAACTTTGCAAATGTGGTACGTCCGAGCAGGGCATGATAGCCGCTGCGGAACGGAACTATGTCGAAGATTAACTCCTCGCTTCGGAAGTTATCCGGGGATCCGAAGACCACTTCCAGTGTAACTGAGCCTGTGCAATTGGCTTCTACGCCTGGTATGACGCCTTTAAAGGTCGTCTTGGTAGGTTTAATCCTTGAGGGGTCTATGCCCATTTTGCGCACTGTATCCTGGTAAAGCAGGTTCAGGCTGCTGCCGCCGTCCATCAGCACTATGGTAAGGTGAAATCCGTCGACGATTGGGTCTAAAACCAATGCGGCGAATCCGCCGTGGCGGATGCTGGTGGGGTGGTCCCTTCGGTCAAAAGTGATCGGGCAGGAGGACCATGGATTGAACTTCGGGGCAACTGGCTCCATCGCGTATACATCCCTGAGTGCACGCTTCCCCTCCCTTTTGGGTATGTGCATTGCGTATATCATGTTCACCGTCCGCACCTGTGGGGGGGAACCCTTCTGTCCTCTATTGTTCGGCGGTCAGGTCTCTTCCTCGTCATCACTATGCAGCCCCTTGTCCTCGTTTTCGGCAATTAACTTGCCTGCCTGCTTGAATACCCAACAGTCCCTGTTGGTGTGGTTGGCTGGTTTTTCGGGGGTGCCGTGTATCTGGCACGAGCGGTCGAGTATTCTGTCCAAATTGGACGGACCCGGAGTAGTTCTTTTGAATGGCTTTTTCCGCTGACCGGGTTTAGAGCCTCTGAATCCGGCATTGACTGTCGTATCCTCACTATTGTCGCCGTTAATGCGGCGTTTGTTTTTGTTACGACGCGGCCTGCCATTTCGGTCCTTAAAATCCGGACTGCCAGAATTTTTGCTGAGGTTGTTGTTGCGTGCTAGCCAGCTGTCCTCACCCGCGCAGAAGCGGGTCATGAGTGATGTGAGGGCTGCCATGGATTTCGGCTTTTCCTGTCCCAGGTGCCGGGCGAGCGACTCATCGCGGATGTTATGCTTGAAGGCCGCGAGGGCCTCCGCATCCGGACAGTCGACGATTTGGTTTTTCTTGGTTAAGAACCGTGTCCAGAATTGTTTGGCCGATTCGTCTGGCTGCTGAATTATGTGGCTTAGGTCATCAGCGTCTGGTGGTCGCACATACGTGCCTTGGAAGTTATCGAGGAATGCGGATTCTAGGTCTTCCCAACTCCCAATTGACTCTGCTGGCAAGCTGTTAAGCCAATGTCGGGCTGGTCCCTTAAGCTTGAGGGGGAGATATTTGATGGCGTGAAGATCATCACCGCGGGCCATGTGGATGTGAAGGAGATAGTCTTCGATCCAAACTGCGGGGTCTGTTGTGCCATCATAAGATTCGATATTGACGGGTTTAAACCCTTCGGGGATTTGATGATCCATTACTTCATCTGTGAAGCATAGTGGGTGTGCGGCGCCTCTGTACTAGGCGATGTCACAACGGAGCTCAAGAGAGTTTTGTCTATTTTGTTCAGCCCGGCCGGACTTACTGTGTCCGGCGCGACGGTTGTCGTCACGTATCGTGGGGTGCCCACGCGATCCATAGATCGATCTTGATTTTCTTGCCTGATCCTCCAATATATCTCGCAAGTCCAGAGCGTTCCCCTGTGGCCTTGTGCTTTTCGAGCGATGCCGGGGTACGGTTCTAGTGAAGGGCCTAGAGGCCTCTCTGTCGCGACCACGGGGTGGTCGGTCAGCCGTATTGTCTGCTGGTGATGTAGGTTCATATGCCTCCTCCTCTAATCGGGGGAGCAGCTTGCGTTTAGGGTAGCTTTTGGAGGGGCGTTCGAGCTCATGCTCTTCGGCCGCGAGGACTTCAGTCCATCTGTCGGCTAGCAGATCTTGATCAGCTCTAAGTTGTTGCTGCTTTTTCTTGAGGCTGTTTGCCGTGGCCATAAGTCTGCGTTTAAAACGCTCTTGTTCGACGGGATCCTCAGGCATGACGAATTCGTCGTCGTCGAGGCTCGCCTCGTCTCCGGAGGGAGGCATATAATCCTCTACCTCTTCTTCTGCCGCTCTCTCATGAGGGCTGGCGTCTCCGTCCTCCTGCGCTGAATCTTGCTGGAGGGGGTTGTCTTCAGCACTGTCTGGGGTATTATTATCTCCGGTGCTGGAATCGCCATTCTTGCTGTGGCGGGATTTAGAACGGCGCCGCTGACGTTGGCGCTTGGGCTGTTTTTTGGAGGGGTCATCCTCCGCTGCTCCTTCGCCATTCCCATCCTTTGGGATATCCACCATGTATATGTCATATGATGAGGTGGTTGTCCAGTGCCCGGTAGGCGCTGGTTCTTGGTCGTCTCCGGCATCGTCGTCCATACCGTCGATGTCTTCGGAGTCATAGTCTAGCATGTCGGTTAGGTCGTCGATAGTGGCTACCAAGTGGGTGGTGGGTGGGCTTTGAATTTCTTCGTCGTCCGCATCCCAACCGTCCTGGCCGCAGTTCCGCCAGGGCTCTCCTGATAACGAGAGATACTTTAGCAAACTCAAGATGTCGCCAAAAGGTGAGTGTTGGAAGATGTCCGCCGCGGTGAACTCCATGATCGGCGCCCAATCGGATTCGATCGGAGGGGGCGCGGGAGGTTCGGAGTCCGGCGAGGAGTCCGGCACCTCGAAGTCACGAGCTTTATGAGGGACAAGGTCAGTGTTTGGCTCTATCGCCATAGAGGTTGCAGCCCCCGAGGCGGTGTCTAGCCATCCATCCTCGATCTGCGCAGCCGGCTCCGAAGTGAAGATTGGAGCGGGTTCGAGTGCGGCCTCCAGGGTACTGTCCGGCTGCAGAGCTAAATCATGCTCGCCGTGACAGTGCGGCACGCTTGGCTGTGGCTCGAATCCATCGAGGATCAAGTCCCCGCGGATGTCAGCCATGAAGTTCAAACTTCCAAATCTGACCTGACGGCCAGGGGCGTAGCTTTCGATCTGCTCCAGTTGGCCAGGCGAATTGGCCCGCAGTGCGAAGCCGCCGAATACGAAGATTTGTCCGGGGAGGAAGGTCTCACCCTGGACAGCGTCATTGATGATGATCGAAGAAGCCATCGAGCCTATCGGTGACGGCACAGAGGAACTCTCAATGAAAGCACCAATGTCGGTGTCAAAACCGGCGGATCTCGGGTAGGGGGTCCCGAATTGTGCGTCTAGGCGGATGGTAACAGGAGACAAGGGACACGATGTTTTACCCAGGTTCGGGCCCTCTTGATGGAGGTAAAACCCTACGTCCTACTTGATTAATATTGATGATGTGTGTTACAAGAGTGGATCTACCACGAGATCAAGGAGGCTAAACCCTAGAAGCTAGCCTATGGTATGATTGTTGTTCGTCCTATGGACTAAAGCCATCCGGTTTATATAGACACCGGAGAGGGCTAGGGTTACACATAGTCGGTTACAATGGTAGGAAATCTACATATCCGTATCGCCAAGTTTGCCTTCCACGCCAAGGAAAGTCCCATCCGGACACGGGACGAAGTCTTCATTCTTGCATCTTCATAGTCTTGGAGTCCGGCCGATCATGATAGTTCGGCTATCCGGACACCCCCTAGTCCGGAACTCCCTCAGTGTATCTCCGAAGAAGAAGGGCGAAATCTTCTGGTTGAAATTCATGCCGGACTAGGCGAGCACCACGCCGCAGCCCGGGCCCTTGTAAGCAAGGCCTTCCGTACCGGATTTTATTGGCCGACGGCCCGGGCAGACGCTCAGGACTTAGTGCAGCGATGCGTCGGTTGCCAATTATTCACTAATCAAAGCCACATGCCGCCTACCGCCCTACAAACCATACCCATCAGCTGGCCTTTTGCGGTCTGGGGGCTTGACATGGTTGGACCCCTTAAAGGAGGAACCCACAAGAAAAAATATCTACTGGTCATGGTGGACAAATTCACCAAATGGATAGAGGCCAAGCCTGTAAAGACGGCCGAATCCGGACCGGTGATAGACTTCATATCCGGGGTTGTACACCATTACAGCGTCCCCCACAGCATCATAACTGACAACGGCACAAACTTCACGGCCGACGAAGTTAAACTCTGGTGCAAAAACATGGGCATCAAGCTCGACTACGCTTCAGTCTATCACCCACAAACTAACGGTCAAGTCGAGCGAGCCAACGGTCTCATCATGAGCGGCATCAAACCCAGACTAGTGCGATCCCTCAAGGAATCTAACACGCACTGGGTAGAGGAGCTTGACTCCGTACTCTGGGGGCTGTGGACCACGCCGAATCGCACTACCAGATTCACACCATTTTTTATGGTATACGGCGCAGAGGCAGTCCTGCCCTGTGAAATAATTCATGACTCACCTCGCGTGCGCATGTACGAAGAAAGAGAAGCCGAGCTCGATCGGCAGGGCAGCTTGGATGCATTGGAGGAGGAGCGCGACGTGGCAAAAGCCCGTTCCACATTCTATAAACAGCAGGCTCGAAGATATCAAAGCAGAGAAGTACGGGACAAAACTTATAACGTTGGCGAACTAGTAACGCCTTCCGGACAAGAAAAAGGACAAACTAAAGCCCAAATGGGAGGGTCCCTTCATAATCGACCAAGTACTGACTGGTGGAGCGTACCGTCTGCGAAACGCATCGGACAACCGACTCGAGCCGAACCCATGGAACGCAGCACGCCTACGAAGATTCTACGCCTAGCGCCGGACTCCGTGTTCGTCTCCTTCCTCTGTCCCCTTTTTATTTTTCACATTAGCTGTCTGGCATTTCTCAACTTCTCCCTACCTTTTTTTCTCTTCTCCCAAGCCCTTAGGGGCTTGCTTGCGCATTGTTCGCACATACTTGATGCGCCACCCGCGCTCATCATACCTAGGGGCTTCTTTATCAGAAGTTTATATAAACCGGCCTCATGCCCAAAACATGTGTGACACTTTCGCATGAACCTTTTATAGATCATTATATGCATCAATATGACTTAAGTTTTGGCCAAGCTGGGTTGCCTGGCTCCTGTGCTTACCCCTACGTTCCCGTTCGTTCGGCTAGGTGGTAAAGGGAGCACCTCTGCGATTGTTACTGCTGGGTCAGCCGGATGTGTACCTCAGACTGGGTGAAGCCGAAAGCTAGTGTTCTTAAGGGAATATTCGGTCGGTGAACTAAAAGATGATTTTTCTTGTTTATTTATCTGCTCCCAGATGCTTTTCTGCTCTTTTTAGCAGTTCGGACATGCACTTTAGGGCATGCCTCCCAGGGAAAGGAACCCCTAACGGAACTATTTTCCCTGGAAGATGTTTCTTACTAACCATGTAATATAACATAACTAGTTGGTCACTTTTCTACTAAAGCAATTATGACCCCTACGCCTTGTCTCCATGCATGCCATGGTTCTTACATAATCCAGAGGGTATTCGGACACACTCCGGACTATAGGGTCCAGAGGTCGAAGCGAAAAGGTCCGCAATGACAAACGATCTACAATCCGGCTAGAAGGCATTTTTTCATGTCATTTTAAATTATAGAGTCAATCCGACTCGGTATATTCTTCTTCAATACCATCCAACAGGCGGTCTAATTTACAGTCCTGTTGAGAATGCTTTGCAGCCAGCTCTACCTGGCCATATACTAAACTGACAGGGATCTCCTTTCCGTCAGGACCCATAGGGCCGACTTCGGCCATGTGGTTCGGGTCAGCCTTCGTGTACAGAGTCTTCACCATGGCCCAGGCCACCCTGGCACCTTGATGACAGGCCGATATCTTCCACAACCGAAAGCGCTGCCGCACTCCCTCCAGCTTCTTTGCAAGCTCCCCAAGGCCTTCGGGCGCGGAGAGGGATGGCCACATAGCCTGGACGATGCCCTGCATTGCCTGCCGAACTCGTTCGTGCAGTTCCAACAGCTCGGGAAGAAGGTCCCCCGTTGAACCGGGCATTTCGTCCGCAGGATGACCTATCAGCAGACCTACAGACATAGCTCTGTCAATCGACTTCCTCACCATTTTTTCGAGAATTCGTTCAAGCACTTACTAAAAATGCCGCGTCGAAGTCGCCGATTCTCCTTTACGGAAGCAGACAGCTGAATACGAACATCCTTTAGTTCCTCGCCCAGCTAGGTATTGGCGTCTTGAAGTTTGTTCTTCTCTTGCCTCACCCTTGTCAGCACGCTCTCGCCAGCTTTTAGTTGGCATAGGAGTTGTTGCTTGTCCGGATTTACTCCGGCCCCATCTGCACTGTTATCGTCAGAATTGCGCACATGCAACACTTTACAACGGAATTATTTTTCGGAGCATATATTACCTGAGGGGGTCCCCTTGGCAATAGCTGAAGCGGCCAATGCTGCCTCGAGTTGGGCCTTGCACTCTGCCAGCTCCTGAGACAGTTGCGTGTTCTTCTTTGTAAGACCCTGCATAACATATGATCCTTAAAACAGTTATTTCAACTATTTCAAGTCTCGGGGGCTACTGACATATATAACCATCAGATTTACTCACCCGTATGTCTTTTACATACTGCTCTCTGGCTCTGGCTAGACCATTTTGAGCGGCACAGAGGTACGCATCTCCCGTATTAAAGGCGTTCAATGCCTCTGGGGAAAAACATGCGTCCTGAAGAATAGTCCGGCGATGCCTGTGGTTCATGGCACTCTCCACCTCTGAATTGGTGGCAGAGAGCCCGGCTGCATCCTTTGTCGGAGGAACGCCCAACGCACGCCCCGTGTCCGCCTCCGCTTCCGGACCCGGCCTTGAAGTCTGGCCAGTGGATATAGTCCGGCGGGCTCTCTTCTTCCTAAGGAGAGCATGAGCGTTAGCTTGACTTGAGAGCATAAACCCTAGGCGTTAAATTCGCACGCCGCACCGTTGCACCAGAGTCTCGATCTGGTCCGCACTTCTTTTTTGCCCGCCTAGCTTCAGCGGCCCTTGTTGGCTGCCCACCGCGGGCCCGGCACTCCGCCTCAAGGATTTCCCCTGCAAAATGAAACACTATTGGTTTACAGCATTAAAAATAAGGCATGGATGGATCTCCTTCAAAGTACAGGGACTTCTGTCTCGGTTACCTTTGAGGCTGGAAGTAGTCCGGGATAATCGGCCGTAATGGCCACTAAGGTGTTGTCCTTACTCAATTGATGAAACACCCCATCAATTAACACCACATATAAGTCCGGGTCCTCTTGGGAATCCGGATCGAGGGACCGTTCTGGGTTCTCGGGCTGTGGGGGAGGGCTGTTGATCTCCTTCACCGTCTGGCGTAGCTCCTGCGTTAACATCACCAGACTAAGTACTCAATTATGAGAATTTCGAAAGCGGGTAGATAAGTGAAAGTGTTCGCTTACCCAGCTCGGAGGGTTATACATGGAGAATCCGCCCCGTGGGTTGACACGGATGAATTCCTCTTCTTCTCCCTTGTACAAAGTGGATAAGATCTTCGTTAGAGTGGCAGCCGAATCTGGTCCCTTGCGACCGCACCGGGTGGCGTCGTCCTCCCCGTTGAAATCCCACATGGGGTGGCCTCTGTACTAAAGCGGCTGCACCCCCCGCGTAATGCATGTGGCCATGACCTCGATCATGGTCAATCCGGAATGAGCCAACAATCTTATTCGGCTCATCAGGTACAGGACGTCCCTGTTAGTTTCCCTTTGAGGATTCCGTGGGCGCCAGCTCAGGCATTTCTTTAACGTAGCGTTGTTAAACTCAGGGAGGCCGATCCGCACAGGGTCCGGCAGGGGGACGTCATCCATATAAAACCATTCCGAAGGCCAGTCCTCGGACGCCTTCTTAGGGGTACCGGATAGGTATCCGATCTCGGCGATGCGCCATAGTTCGGCTCCGCCCACTTGATAAATTGACCCCTCCTGGGAGCGGGGCACATGGCAGAACAACCTATTCCACAGTGCGAAATGGGCCTCGACGCCCAAGAATAGCTCACAGAGGGCCACAAAGCCCGCAACATGCAGTATGGAGGCAAGTGTGAGGTTGTGTAGCTGGAGGCCGTAGAACTCCAGTAGACCTCGGAGAAACGGATGAATTGGAAATCCGAGTCCCCTTATTAAATAAGGTACTAGGCACACCCGCTCTCCTTGAGAGGGATTGGGGACGCTCTCCGCCTGCTCTTCGCTGCCATAGGTGGCAATCCCGGATCGAACTGGGACCATATATGCCGGGGGAAGTAGCCCCTTGGATTGAAGCACTACTAGCTTGCTATGCGGGACGGAGCATCTCTCCCAATCCCCAGGCTTGGGGCTGGGAGCGCGAGAAGAGGATCCGCGTCGGCTGTCCATGATGGAATGGGTTTTCTGTTCAGAAGCGCTCCGATGAAAGCTTGCGAAGGGGAGATGGTGTGGTTCGGATCTAGATCCTCGTCTCTTTTTATATAGGCAGCTTATTTGAGCATCTAGGGGGGAAAATGTAAAAATACCCTGGCTTTTCGCATTCGTTCGACACATGGAAGATGGCCTTTATTGGACGTGGAAGCCAAGGAGCAGAGCATTTATCAGAAGCCGGACACTATTCTACAAGTATATGGAGCTGGAGAAGAACCCGCCTTGCAATGCCGAAGACAATTTGCGCGCCGGACTCGTCGTCATTGAAGCCTGGTTCGGGGGCTACTGAGGGAGTCCTGGATTAGGGGGTGTCCGAATGGCCGGACTATGACCTTTGGTCAGACTCCCGGACTATGAAGATACAAGATTGAAGACTTCGTCCCGTGTCCGGATAGGGACTTTCCTTGGCGTGGAAGGCAAGCTTGGCGATACGATATGAAGATCTCCTCCCATTGTAACCGACTCTGTGTAACCCTAGCCCTCTCCGGTGTCTATATAAACCGTAGGGTTTTAGTCCGTAGGACGAACAACAATCATACCATAGGCTAGATTCTAGGGTTTAGCCTCTCTGATCTCGTGGTAGATCAACTCTTGTACTACCCATATCATCAATATTAATCAAGCAGGAGTAGTGTTTACCTCCACCGAGAGGGTCCGAACCTAGGTAAAAACATCGTGTCCCTTGTCTACTGTTACCATCCGCCTAGACGCACAGTTCGGGACCCCCTACCCGAGATCCGCCGGTTTTGACACCGACATCGGGGAAGAAGTCGTCGTTCGCGAAGTCGTCGCTGCCAGCAGTCGCGCGAGTGCGCTCCCCAAAAACCTGATCACCCCTCTCCCGTACAGGATCACGAGAGGTAGGGTTCCAGAGGCCTGCTGTCCCTTCTTGCGGTGCACACCAAAAGGATGGATGGAGAAGAGTTGCTTGGCGGTGCAATGATCTGGAACGATGGTAAGAAACCATACGAAGCGGCGGCGGCTAGGGTAGACATCTGCCTGACTATATAGTGCGGGCCGGGTAGGTCGTGGGAGTAAACCCCATGTTCGAGTCGTCACGATCCAAAAGAATCGAAAACGGTTCAGTAATTAACGCGTCCATTAATTATTAATTAATGACTCATTAATTTTTCCCGAGCAGCAAAAATATAGACAACATGCATAGCTCTGTCCTCGGCTCGGCTCAATCCTGCAACCCGTGGCGCGTTGTGACGAGGCGTGGCGTGGCGAGCGAGGAGGAGGAGCGCGCATGTAGGTCTCCTCTTCTCATGCTCATACAAGTGGTAGAAGAGCTCACCTTATAAAGAGGTGCAACTCTCTCTCAACTTATGAGGTGGGACTAAACTTTAGCCTCACTCACTCCACTCACATGTGTGCATGAATGGGCCAAGAGAATTTCAGAATTTTAGTTGGGCTTTGGGTCAAAAGCGCACTAGCAAATTCCAACAATCCCCCACAAAGTCTCATTGGCACATTTCACCATTTGGTTCCAAATCATTGTTTATATACCGATGCTTAGTGGAGACTATGAAGTTGAACTTCCACTTCTAGATTTATGCTACACTAGATCACAACTTGAATAGTGGACTATGCCTTGAACTACAAGTTTTCTACGAGACTAGTTTCACACAAATTCTTGACCGATACTGGGCTGCCGCAAGGCTTCCCCGCGGGTGGAGCGTATACGTCATACTCCAGGTCCTTTTCATGAATTTATTAAAGAACACCCAATTCTCATAGACTGCGACGTTAACAGTCAAATTCATATAGGTGTGTCCCTCAGAAGATGCTCTGCAGGACAACATCTCTTCTTACTCAAATAAGCCACTTGGAACACATTAAGATAAATATCAACCTGTCATGTAGATCAGAAGAGTATTGCATCTACACGGAGTGGCATAATTAAAATAGGGATACTCTCCTCTTAGCTGACCAACAGCTTGTCTCCCACTTCTACTTCACGGGATCTCCGATCACATAGAGTGGGTTACCACTATGGACAACTTATGTGGTCGGTCTCAAAGCCATCTTGATCGATGCATTATCTATCACAATACGTGATAAACCCTTTGTGAAGGGATCTGCCAAGTTTTTCGTTGTTTGGATATAATCCAACGTAATAACTCCGGAGTTCCTCCTCTTCACATGCCTTGAGGACTTCATATTGTCCTTAGAACTGTTTATCTTGACGATCACAGTTTGATTATCACAGTTTATCAGGATAGGGGGTATTGGTTTTTCAACCATAGGTAAGTCCATCAATAGCTCAGAAGCCACTCTGCTTCAATAGTGGCAGTGTCTAATGCTGTGAGTTCTGCTTCCATAGTTGACCTTGTTAAGATGGTCTGCTTGCAAGACTTCCAAGAAATAGCGCCACCACCAAGTGTAAAAACATAACCACTTGTGGCCTTAATCTCATCAGCATCAGATATCCAATTTGAGTCACTATAACCCTCCAGTACCCTTGGATACCCTGTGTAGTGAATCCCATAGCTCGCGGTGCCTTTCAAATAGCGCATAACTCTCTCAAGCGCACGCCAATGATCATCTCCCGGTTTTGACACAAATCGACTTAGCTTACTCACAGCAAAAGAGATGTCAGGCCTCGTGGCACTCGCCAAATACATAAGCGAGCCAATAATCTGAGAATACCTTAGTTGATCTCTAGCAATCCGTCAATTCTTTCGAAGCAACACACTAGCATCATATGGAGTTGGAGAAGGCGTGCAGTCGCTATACCCAAAACGACTCAAGACCTTTTCCACATAGTGAGACTGAAGCAGTGTGATCCCACCATTCTCATCTCTCAATAGCTTGATGTTCAAGATAACATCAGCTACTAGTAGATCCTTCATCTCAAAATAGCGAGATAGGAAATCCTTAACCTCCTTGATTAGATCAAGTTTGGTTCCAAAGATCAGTATGTCATCGACATATAGACAAAGAATAACTCCTTTGCCCCCACCATGGCGATAGTACACACACTTGTCACCATCATTTACTACAAAGCCGGCATCATATAATGTTCTTTCGAACTTCTCATGCCACTCCTTAGGAGCTTGTTTAAGGCCATATAAAGACTTTAATAACTTGCACACCTTTCCTTCCTGACCAGGTACTACAAAACCATCTGGCTGATCCATGTAAATTTCCTCCTTCAACTCTCCATTGAGGAATGCCGTCTTAACGTCCATTTGATGAACGAGAAGACCATGTGAGGCAGCCATTGATAGTAGCACCCGAATTGTGGTCAGTCTAGCCACAGGTGAGTAAGTATCAAAGAAGTCTTCACCTTATTTCTGGGTATAACCCTTAGCCACAAGCCATGCCTTATACTTTTCAATCGTACCATCAGGTCTAAGCTTCTTCTTGAACACCCACTTACATCCTACAGGTTTGCACCCATAAGGACGGTCAGTGATCTCCCAGGTTCTGTTAGCTAAGATGGAATCCATCTCGCTACGAACAGCTTCCTTCCAGTAGTCAGCATCAGGAGATGCATAGGCTTCTGAAATAGTCCTGGGTGTGTCATCCACAAGGTACACAATGAAATCATCACCAAAGGACTTTGCAGTCCTATGTCTCTTATTCCTTAAAGGAGTTTCATTGTCACCCTCAACAGGATTCTCAACGTGTTCCATCGCAATGGTGGGTTCAGGAATTACAATGAGTTCCTTACTAGATGGAGTAGGTATCTCCTGATTTGATGAACTCGACATATCCTTCATAGGAAATATGTCCTCCAAGAAAGTTGCATCATTAGACTCCATAATCGTACCAACATGCATGTCGGATACCTCAGATTTTATTATCAAAAATCTATAGCCAATGCTATGAAAAGCATAGCCCAGAAGAACACAATCCATGGTTTTTGGTCCAAACTTGCGCTTCTTGGGAATTGGTATATTGACTTTTGCCAAACAACCCCAAGAACGTAGGTAAGAGAGTTTCAACATTTTCCTTTCCCATTCCTCAAATGGAGTCATGGTCTTATGCTTTGTGGGAACTCGGTTTAGGACATGACACGCAGTCATTAGTGCCTCCCCCCACCATTCCTTGGAAAGACCCGATGTGTCTAACATGGCATTAACCAAATCAGTTAGAATTCGGTTCTTTCTTTCGGCCACCCTTTTTGACTGAGGTGAGTAGGGAGGCGTCCTCTCATGGATTATACCATGTTCCGCACAAAACAGATCAAATTCATTGGAAAAATACTCTCCACCACGATCAGACCTAAGCCGTTTAATTTTTCGATCAAGTTGGTTCTCTGCCTCAGCTTTATAGTTTTTGAAGAAAGTTAAAGCCTCATCTTTTGATTTCAGAAGATACACATAACAATATCTAGTGGAGTCATCAATCAACGTTATGAAATATCTCTTTCCACCTTTTGTCAACACGCCATTCATCTCACAAAGATCAGAATGTATAAGCTCTAGTGGTGCCAAGTCTCTTGCCTCTGCAGTCTTATGGAACTTGCGAGGTTGCTTAGCTTGCACACATACTTGGCACTTAGAGCCATTGACAGTAGAGACTTTCAGAATTAAATTCATGTTGGCTAGCTGCGTCATGCAACCAAAGTTAATATGACAAAGTCGTGAATGCCAAATATCCAACTCATTATTGTGGCAAACATTATTAATAACTTTAGTGCAAATATCTGACAAAGATAGGCGGAACAAGCCTCCACACTCATAGCCTTTTCCAACAAATTGTCCACACTTGGAAATTACAACTTTAGTGGATTCAAAAACCAACTTAAAAACATCTTGACATAAACGGGAACCGCTAACGAGATTTTTATTGATGGGCGACACATGATGAACGTTCTTCAGACGCACGGTCTTGCCCGAAGTAAACTTCAGATCGACCGTACCGATACCTCGAACGATGGCATGTGACCCATTCCCCATCAGTACGGGAGAAGTCCCTGTGACCTGGTAAGAATAAAACATTGACGCGTCAGCACAAACATGTACATTGGCACCGGTGTCAATTAACCAATCAGGAGATAAATACTGAAAGGATGGTAGGAATAATACTGTACCCAGATTCCTTCATATCAGTATCACCGATGACAACATTAGCGGACTTACCGCTCTTCTCATGTTCGCGCTCCTCAAAGAGGTTAGGACACTTCGGAGCCCAGTGATTAGGATCACTACAGACATGGCAAAGTCCCTTCCCCTTCTTGTGAGAATTCTTCTTAAAGTTGGTAGAATGCGATGCCTTGTTCTTTGTATCGCCTTTGTCCTGAGTTTTGTTCTTGTTGTTTTTGAACTTGTTGGGCTGGAAGTTCTTCTTTTGTACCATGTGGGCACTAGAAGATCCCTCAGCAACTCGAGCACGTGTGTCCTTTGCTCTCGCCTTCTCTTCAACATCAAGAGTACCAATGAGATCCGCAACGGAAAACTCTTGTCTCTTGTGTTTTAGGGAAGTAACAAAATTGTTCCACGAAGGTGGAAGCTTGGCAATGATGCCTCCGGCAACAAATTTGTCCGGCAACACACACTTGAAGTACTCAAGTTTTTTTGCGAGCGACTGTAGTCATCTTGTAGTCATAGAATTGCGGAAATATGAGCAAATTACTACGAGATTTAATCCGAATAAACAGAAGATAAATCATGCCTACAATAGCAGAGATTGAACTAATCATGCAAAAAATATAGACAACATGCATAGTTCTATCCTCGGCTCGATCCCGCAACCCGCGGCACGGCGAGCAAGGAGAAGGAGGAGGAGCGCGCGTGTAGGTCTCCTCTTCTCATGCTCATACAAGTGGTAGAAGAGCTCACCTTATAAAGAGGTGCAACTCTCTCTCAACTTATGAGGTGGGACTAAAGTTTAGCCTCACTCACTCCACTCACATGTGTGCATGAATGGGCCAAAAGAATTTCAGAATTTTAATTGGGCTTTGGGTCAAAAGCCCACTAGCAAATTTCAACAAAGCCGCGGGAAAAATCTTTGTTTGGAGGTCGATCGGTCGGGCAGTGTTGTTCGCTGCCCATGGACAGACAGGGTCGATTTTGTATGTTTCCAGCTTGGTCGTCCGTGCGCCACGTAATTAATCCTACAACATACGCCTCTAATGATGGATTGATAGGGTTCAATGGAAATCCACCATTCATCTGGTTGACAGCATCGATCACTGCATGCATGCTGTGAATTGTTCTTCATTCAGGATAAAGTTAATTTGACCACATGCATGTATGAATCGGGTGGATCTCAAATCTCCAAGGAAAGGAAAGGATCAGAAACGCACGAGAGAGAGAGAGGAGCGCACTGATCCACAGCGACTGACAGAGTGAGCAAGCGCGGAGAAGTCCTCGCCTCCTCCAACCCCAAAACGTCAATGCGTGGTATTCTGCCTCTCATCCCGCTGTTCTCCGCCGGCTAGCGACGTACACTCAACAAAAAGAAAGGAGCATCTTCTTCTACGTACAAAGTCAAAGCGCAGAAAAACATGTTCCACGTGCTGCTGTAGGGCTGGCCCAGATCCGGCCGGATCTGGCATGTGCGGTCTGTTGGAAATATGAGCAATTTACCGAGTGTTTTTATTAACAGAAATACTAGATAAAGCATGAGTAGTGTAGCAGTGATAAAACAGGCCATGCGATTTGACAAAGGGAAGGTAAACAACATCTTCATATATGAACCGTAACTAAACATATCTTGAGCAGACAGTATAGCAAGTTGCATATATGAAATAGAGTCTAACATATCCAGGGCAAACACTAGAACAAGGAACTGTAGCAGAACCTCTAATAGAAAGGGGACGAACACGTACGAGGCAGCAGCAGAAGCGCTGGACTTGGGGTCGGTGTCCTCGCCAGCCATGTCGTCGAGGAGGTCGTGGACGTCGGGGAAGAAGTCGTCGTCGGGGAAGTAGTCGTCGGAGTCCGGGGCGTCCGCGTGATGAAGAAGTTAGTAGTCGCGCAGAGCGCTCCCCAAAAACCTTATCACCCTTCTCCCGTACAGGACTCAAAAGATGCGGTTTCGGAGGCCTACTGTCCCGACCTGCGGTGCACGCCGCAAGCCGGGATGAGAAAGAACGTAGCAGCAGCGTAGTGCTCAGGAACTTTGTGGCGAGAGGAGGAAGAGATTCTCGTGTGTCTTGCTGAGAGGAGCGACCTCCATTTTATAGGCGCAAGAGAAGGAGGCGAGAGGGCAGCGTCGGGAGCTGAAGGGACCGACGGAGACGAAACGAACAGGCATCAACTGAAGAGGCGCGCCGTTTGGATTCAATGTCCAGTACAGAAAAATTGTTTCAGCTTCCGAGTGACCTTTCGTATACCCGTAGTGCGTGGCAAAAATTTAGACATCGGCTCGGCTCATTCCCGCAACCCGCGGCGCGTCGTGACGTGGCGGGCGGCGGAGGAGGAGCGTGCGTGGATGTCCCTCTTATTCTCATGCTCATACAAGTGGGGAAGGAGCCTCCCTTATAAAGAGGTCCAACTCCCTCTAAACTAGCAATGTGGGACTAAACTTTAGTTGTATCCCTTGCCTTGCACAAATGGGCTAAGTGGGCCTCTAGGATTTATTAGGAATTTCTGAAATAGTTATTGGGCTGCCCAAATAGATTAAATTCCAGCAATCCCCAACCAGATCCCAGAGGCACACAGAAATTTGCCTTTGGTTCCAAAACACTGTTTTATATACCAGTACTGCAGTGGAGACTGTTAAGTTGAACTTCCACCTAGAACTCTATGCTACACTAGTAAGCAACTTGAATAGTGGACTGGGCCTTGAACTGCAAGTTTTCTGCGAATCTAGCTTCACATAAAGCCTTGACCGATATGTGGCTACCGTGGGTCTTCCCCGCGGGTGGAGCTTATGCGTCATACTCCGTGACCTTTCATGAGTTTACTAGAGAGAACCCTACTCTCATAGATTGCGACCTTTGACAATCAGACTCATATAGGTGTGTCCTTCAAAAGATGTTCTGCAGGATAACATCTCTGCTTCAAAGAGCCACTTAGAACACATTAAGATATACATCAACCTGCCATGCAGATTAGGCGAGTATTGCATCTTCATGGAGTGGTATTTTTAATAGTAAGGGTACTCTCCTCCCAGTTGACCAACAGCTTGTCTTCCACATCTAATTCACGGGATCTCCGATCACAAAGAATAGGTTACCACTGTGAACAACTCATATTGTGGGGCTCATACCCATCTCCCTCGATGCATTATCTATCACATTACGTGATAGACCATTAGTAAAAGGATCTGCCAGATTTTTAGACATTTGGATATAATCCAATGCAATAACTCCGGAGTTTTTCATTTTCCTGACAGACTTTAACCTTCTCTGAACATGTCTTGATGACTTCATGTTATCCTTTGAGCTACTCACTTTGGTGATCACAGTTTGATTGTCACAGTTCATAAGGATACCTGGTACAGGTTTCTCAACTACCGGCAAGTCATTCAAGAGCCGGCGAAGCCAATCTGCTTCGACCGTAGCTGTATCTAGTGCTGTGAGTTCTGCTTCCATTGTTGACCTCGTTAAGATGGTCTGCTTGCAAGACTTCCAAGAAACAGCGCCACCTCCATGACTGAATACATAACCGCTCGTGGCCTTTATCTCATCAGCATCTGAGATCCAGTTTGAGTCACTATACCCTTCAAGCACCTTTGGATGCCCAGTGTAGTGAATTCCATAATTTGCAGTGCCTTTCAAATAATGCAAAACTCTCTCTAGA
Source organism: Triticum timopheevii (assembly GCA_963921465.1). Lineage (NCBI taxonomy): Eukaryota > Viridiplantae > Streptophyta > Magnoliopsida > Poales > Poaceae > Triticum > Triticum timopheevii. The sequence goes on along the minus strand of OY997262.1, from coordinate 380,941,604 downwards.
GCTTTCCAATGCACATCTCCTGGTTTTGAAACAAACCGACTCAGTTTGCTAACAGCAAAAGATATGTCAGGTCTTGTAGCACTGGCTAAGTACATAAGCGAGCCAATAATCTGAGAATACTTCAATTGATCTCTAGCAATTCTTCGATTCTTTCGAAGTAGCACGCTAGCATCATATGGTGTTGGAGAGGGCTTGCAGTCACTATAGCCAAAGCGACTCAAGATCTTTTCCACATAGTGAGATTGAAGCAATGTAATCCCACCATCATCATCTCTCAACAACTTGATGTTCAGAATGACATCAGCCACTCCTAAATCCTTCATCTCAAAACAGCAAGATAGGAAATCCTTGACCTCCTTAATAACATTCAGATTTGTTCCGAAAATCAGTATGTCATCAACATACAAGCAAAGCATAACTCCATCGCCCCCACCATGGCGATAGTACACACATTTGTCAGCTTCGTTCACAACAAATCCTGCAGCTGTTAGAGTTCTTTCGAACTTCTCATGCCACTGTTTGGGTGCTTGCTTGAGTCCATACAAAGACTTCAGCAACTTGCACACTTTTTCTTCCTGACCATCTATTACAAACCCATTTGGTTGTTCCATATAAATTTCCTCATCCAACTCTCCATTTAGGAAAGCAGTCTTAACATCCATTTGATGAACGAGAAGACCATGTGAGGCAGCTAGTGAAAGTAGAACTCGAATAGTGGTCAGTCGAGCCACAGGTGAGTAAGTATCAAAGAAGTCTTCACCTTCCTTTTGAGTATAACCCTTAGCCACGAGCCGAGCCTTGTACTTTTATATAGTACCATCAGGCCTAAGCTTCTTCTTGAATACCCATTTGCATCCTATAGGTTTGCACCCATAAGGACGATCAGTTATCTCCCAGGTTTCATTCGCCAAGATAGAATCCATCTTGCTACGAACCGCTTCCTTCCAGTAGTCAACATCTTCCGATGCATAGGCCTCCAAATAGAACTGGGAGTGTCATCTATGAGATACACAAGAAAATCGTCACCAAAAGACTTTGCAGTCCTCTGTCTCGTGCTCCTAGTAGGAAATTCATTGTTCTCCTCCACAGGACTTTCAAAGTGTTCCATCGAAATGGCAGGTTCAATAATTGTAACCGGTTCCTAATTTGATGAACTAGGCATCTCCTGATTAGATGAGGTAGCCATATCCTTCATGGGAAAGATATCTTCAAAGAAAGTCGCATCGTTCGACTCCATGATCGTACCAACATGCATGTCAGATACCTCAGATTTTACAACCAAGAATCTATAGCCTATGCTATGAAAAGCATATCCCAGGAAAACACAATCCACAGTTTTTGGTCCCAGCTTCCGCTTCTTTGGGATTAGCACATTGACTTTCGCCAAACAACCCCAGGTTCGCGGATAAGAGAGCTTTAACCTTTTCTTCTCCCATTCCTCGAATGGATTTATCTCTTTGTTCTTTGTGGGAACTCGGTTTAGGACATGACAAGCAGTCAATATCGCCTCCCCCCACCATGCCTTGGAGAGACCCGATGTGTCTAACATGGCGTTAACCAAATCAGTTAGAGTACGGTTCTTTCTTTCGGCCACCCCATTTGACTGAGGTGAGTAGGGAGGCGTCCTCTCATGGATTATACCATGTTCCGCACAAAAAGCATCAAATTCATTGGAAAAATACTCTCCACCACGGTCGGACCTAAGCCTCTTGATTTTCCGATCAAGTTGGTTTTCCACTTCAGCTTTATAGATCTTGAAAAAGTTCAAAGCCTCATCCTTAGATTTCAGAAGATACACACAGCAGTATCTAGTGGAGTCGTCAATTAACGTCATGAAATATTTCTTTCCACCTTTTGTCAAAACACCATTCATTTCACATAGATCTGAATGTATAAGTTCTAGTGGTGCAAGATTTCTCGTCTCCGCAGTCATGTGAGACTTACGAGGTTGCTTAGCTTGCACACACACTTGACACTTAGATCCCTTGACAGTGGTGAAACTAGGGATTAAGTTCAACTTCGCTAGTCGCGACATGCAACCAAAGTTAACATGACAAAGACATGAATGCCACACATTTGATTCACTATTGTTGCAAATATGATTAACAACTTTATTGCAAACGTCTGATAAGGATAAACAAAACAGGCCTCCTGACTCATAGCCTTTACCAACAAAGGTTCCATACTTGGATATTACAAATTTATTCGACTCAAAGACAAGCTTATAGCCATCTCTACACAGAAGGGATCCGCTAACAAGATTTTTATTGACGGAGGGGACATAATGCACGTTCTTCAGCCGTACGATCTTCCCCGAAGTAAACTTCAAATCGACCGTGCCAACACCACGAACAGAAGCACTTGAACCGTTGCCCATCAGCACGGTTGAAGTCCCTGCGGTCTAATAAGACGAAAACATGGAAATATCACCACATACATGCACATTAGCACCCGTGTCAATCAACCAATCAGGAGAATGACATACTGAAAGAATAGTGGGAAATATACCATACCCAGCATCCTTCATGTCAATGTCTCCGATGACAACATTAGCGGTCTTGTCGCCTTTCCCAGGATGACGCTTGTCATAGCGATTAGGGCAACTAGGAGCCCAATGATTAGGATCTCCACACACATGACAAGCACCTTTCTTCTTGCCATTCTTCTTCTTGAAGTTCGTGTGTTGCACAGCCTTGTTCTTCCCATCAAACTTTGCTTTACCATCAAACTTGCCCTTGTTCTTGAAGTTGTGGGGCTGGAAGTTCTGTTTCTGTACCACATTGGCACTAGATCCTCCCTCAATACCTCGAGCACGTGTGTCCTTTGCTCTCGCCTTTTCTTCCACATCAAGAGTACCAATGAGATCCGGAACAGAAAACTCCTGTCTCTTATGCTTCAGTAAGGTAGCAAAGTTCCTCCATGAAGGAGGAAGCTTAGTGATGATACCCCCGGCAACAAACTTGTCCGGTAGCATGCAATTGAAGTGCTCAAGTTCTCTAGCAAATGACTGTATCTCATGAGCCTGCTCAACCACGGAGTGCTCTTCAGTCATCCTGTAATCATAGAATTGCTCCATGATGTACAGCTCAGTGCCGGCATCCGAGACCCCAAACTTGGCGTCGAGTGCGTCCCACATATCTTTTCCATTATCAATTGACGCATAAGCATCAACTATGTTCTCTCCAAGAACACTCAAGAGCGCAACCTTAAACAAGGTATCCATTTTCTGAAAAGCTTGTGCCTGTTGGGCATCTTGCTCTCCTTCAGGTTTGCCAAGAGTGGCGTCATAGCAACTCATGGTTTGAAACCATAAGACTACTCTCACGCGCCACCTCTTATAGTGGATACCCTCAAACATAGGAGGTCTCATGGAAGTAGCAAAACCACTTGGGGTAAATTGCCTATAATAAGGTTTTTGGATTGTTGGAAATATGAGCAATTTACCGAGTGTTTTTATTAACAGAAATACTAGATAAAGCATGAGTAGTGTAGCAGTGATAAAACAGGCCACGCAATTTGACAAAGAGAAGGTAAACAACATCTTCATATATGAACCGTAACTAAACATATCTTGAGCAGACAGTATAGCAAGTTGCATATATGAAATAGAGTCTAACATATCCAGGGCAAACACTAGAACAAGGAACTGTAGCAGAACCTCTAATAGAAGGGGGATGAACACGTACGAGGCAGCAGCAGAAGCGCTGGACTTGGGGTCGGTGTCCTCGCCAGCCATGTCGTCAAGGAGGTCGTGGACGTCGGGGAAGAAGTCGTCGTCGGGGAAGTAGTCGTCGGAGTCCGGGGCGTCCGTGATGAAGAAGTCAGTAGTCGCGCAGAGCGCTCCCCAAAAACCTTATCACCCTTCTCCCGTACAGGACTCAAAAGGTGCGGTTTCGGAGGCCTACTGTCCCGACCTGCGGTGCACGCCGCAAGCCAGGATGAGGAAGAACATAGCAGCAGTGCAGTGCTCAGGAACTTTGTGGCGAGAGGAGGAAGAGATTCTCGTGCGTCTTGCTGAGAGGAGTGACCTCCCTTTTATAGGCGCAAGAGAAGGAGGCGAGAGGGCAGCGTCGGGAGATGAAGGGACCGAGGGAGACGAAACAAACAGGCAGCAACCGAAGAGGCGCGCCGTTCGGATTCAATGTCCAGTACAGAAAAAATGTTTCAGCTTCCGAGTGACCTTTCGTATACCCGTAGTGCGTGGCAAAAATTTAGACATTGGCTCAGCTCATTCCCGCAAACCGCGGCGCGTCGTGACGAGGCGTGGCGTGGCGAGGCGGGCGGCGGAGGAGGAGCGCGCGTGGATGTCCCTCTTGTTCTCATGCTCATACAAGTGGGGAAGGAGCCTCCCTTATAAAGAGGTCCAACTCCCTCTAAACTAGCAATGTGGGACTAAACTTTAGTTGTATCCCTTGCCTTGCACAAATGGGCTAAGTCGGCCTCTAGGATTTATTAGGAATTTCTAAAATAGTTATTGGGCTGCCCAAATAGACTAAATTCCAGCACGGTCTGGACGGCGCCATGGTGGATGGAGGTGGGCTGAAGTGGTTTCTGCAACCAGTGGTGGTTGGTGGCGACGAGCTGCCTTGCGTGCTTGGTCATGTGGCTTGGGCGAGGACGGTCGGCATGTTGCCGGAAACGGTTTGCTAGGCAAGCTGTGGTGAAGATGGATTTGGTGAGCTTCGGACGAAAGCATAGCTCGACCTCGGTCGTTGCTGGCGTCGACGGCGTCCTAGACCGTCATTCCCTCGTTGGAGGCGTCGTCGTGGAGCCCCTTCACCATCATTGGCGCCTCGGTCTCGGGCTCTCCCGATGAAAACCCAAGTTTCGACCTTGGTCGGAGCGAGCGTTGGCAGCATTCTTGTCGCTTCCCTCTTGGGAGCGACGCCTTGGAGGTCTGGTCCTTCGTCAGTTCGCGGTGGCTAGGGTGGCTCTGCGGGTTCTTCGTCGGCCAGGCATGTGCATGGCCTCGGGGCCGGTGAGTAATTCGGAGCGGCAGCTCCGGAGAACATCGTCATGGAGTGTCTGGTCTGTTCGCGTGGGCGGCAACGTCGTCAGCTCAGGTGGAGCGCGGTCTCCGTGCCAGCGCGAAAGTCGGGGCGGCGGCTCCGAAGAGCACCCCTGTGCTGTGGAGTATCGGTTCTGGCCGTGTGGATGGCAGAGTCGCCGACTCGTATGGAGTGCGGCCTCGGGGCCGACATGTGTGAGTTTCTGTGGTTTGTAAACCGGAGGAGTGGCGGCTCCGGGTCGTGTGATGGAGTGGCAACTCTGGTCGTTTGGGCGACAGGGAAGCCGGCTCATTAGGTACGCAGCCTCGGGGCTGATGTGTGTCGATGTATCGGTTTCCGGCCAGTTTTTCTTATAAACTGGTCAATTCTCTTCTTGTTAATGCAAAGGCAGAGCTCCCGTTGTTTTCTCGGAAAAAAGAAAGACATCTACTCCCTTTGTTCCTAAATGTAAGTCTTTTTAAATATTCCACTACAAACTACATACGGATGTATATAGATATATTTTAGAGCGTAGATTCACTCATTTTGTTTCTCATGTAGACCAAACTGGAATTTCTAAAAAAAAACTTATATTTAAGAACGGAGGGAGTACAAGGCAGACCCCCTAACCTCTTGTAAATGTTGAGACCACAACATTCGGATCACTTTTGCCATCCAACGGAGACCATTATATGTCCGTGGAGCGGTCCAGACATGCTGATTCTAGTATTTTCGAAACAAACATGAGGAGAAGCTTTGCGTAAGTCCGAACATCCAGCTGATGAATGATAAAGCGCCACGCCATGTATCCATGCCCCCCCTCTCTTCTCTCTCCTAAAAGGTAATTCGACCTGGAGACGGCACAGAGCAGCGCCGGATCCACCCATGATGAGGACAGTCGCCATGGCCGCCGGTGAGCGCTCCATTCTCGTCGCCGCTCCTCCTATTTCTTCACTCATCCTCACTCTGCCTCTCGTCTTCTCATGCCCGCCATGGATGGGCAGCTCGAGCTTGAGCTTGGCTCCGGCAAGACGCTGCTGCAGTCGTGGACGCGCGTCGTGGCCTTGCCCGACGCTCTTGCCGACGTGGTCGTGTGCCCATGGCTCCTGTCGTCGTGGCCGCACGCCCATGGCCGTGCCTGCCGATCTTGAGGCCGCACCCGTGGCTCCTGCCGTAACGATCCCTAAGGCCAACTGCAACGTGCGACTCCATCATGTCCAGGTGCGTCCGTTTGGGATAGAACGGATGAATAGCGCGGCCCAATGTGCGGCCTAAACGGATAAATGTCCGGAATCCGTCCGTTTTCGACCCATCCCCAGCACAAACTTGCGCCGAGTTTGGGGTGAAACGGACATCGCGCGGACGGGCTCGACGCACGCCCTTGTCCCTCCATGGCCCACCTGTCGGGGACACTAGCAGTCCCTTCGCTTCCAACGCGTCCACACCCCTCTCCCCACCCCACCCCGCCGTCGGCGCCGCCACTATTCTCCGGCCGCCTCCTCACTACACACACCCCGACCGTCCATACCAAACCACGTCTCGACATGGCCGCCACCACGCCTGCGCTTTCACCGTAGTTTTGGTCGTCGATTGGAGGAGATTTGGCCGTCGCCGTCATAGCCTGTGGCAGAGGGGATACGACCGCCAGCGCCGTACCACGGCGGCCACGACAGCTTCCGATGAGTGCTCCAGAGCGGCTAGTAGCTGGTCGCCAGCCACCCCTGCTGCATCGAGGTGATCATCGCGGCCTCTTTGCCATCACGACCGCAAGGTGTTCGACACTTTGCCCACAAAGGTATGGACAGTGGAGATTAATTTTTCTTCCACCACTTTATTTATTCATCGGACGATTTGTCGTCGGATGATGAAGATCTTGTGGTGGATGCACTGGTTGTTCACGACCACATTGAACGACAGCTTCCTCGGTACAGGGGGTCACTCCCTGGCCGTGCTGCCAACCTGAACCGCAACAGGGAGAGAGGCCACGCCCTGCTCTATGCCGATTACTTTGCAAACACCCTGATCTTCAAGCTGGATAAATTCTTTCGCCGTTTTCGTATAGCAAGACATGTGTTCAATCATGTCAGAGAGGGAGTGGTTGCTCATGACCCATACTTCAAGTGCAAGACAGATGCCCTTGGCAAGCTTGGATTCTCCTCTTATCAGAAATGCACCGTGGCCATCTGCATGCTTGCATATGAAATTTCAGGCGATCTGGTGGATGAGTATGTGCGTATGAGTGAGTCCACATGTCTGCTGTCATTGTACAGCTTCTGCAAGGCCGTGGTGGCAGTGTTTGGCCCTGAGTACTTGAGGCAGCCAACTACCGTTGATACAGAGAGATTGTTCGCGACCAACGCAGCTAGAGGTTTTCTAGGCATGCGTGGCAACATAGGTTGTATGCACTGGGAGTGGAAGAATTACCCATTTGCTTGGCAGGGCTAGTACAAGGGGCATGTTAAAGCGTGCATTGTCATATTAGAAGTTGTGGCTTAGCAGGGTCTTTGGATATGGCATTCATTCTTCGGCATGGCAGGTTCTCACAATGATATCAATGTGCTGCAACGTTCTCCAGTCTTCGTAAGGCTTGCAGAAGGCCACTCCCCACCTGTCAACTTTGAGATCAACGACCACCAGTACAACAAGCGATACTACCTAGCTGATGGTATCTATCCTCAGTGGTCAACTTTTGTGAAGACAATCTCGAACTCCCAAGGTGAGAAGAGAAAGATATTTGCCCAAATGCAAGAGAGTGCTAGAAAGAATGTGGAACGTGCTTTTGGTGTGCTTCAATCCCGATGGGGTATCGTTCGAAACCCTATGCTGACATGGGATGAAGGGAAGCTTTGGGAGGTGATGACTGCTTGTGTGATCATGCACAACATGATCGTCGAGGACGAGCATGATGACAGCATCTTCGACCAAGGATTTGATTATCAAGGTGAAAATGTTGAGCCCCTGCACCAAGAACCGGCCATGTTTGAACAGTTTGCCTAATTTCATCGTAAAACGCATGATTGACACACTCATTTGAATCTTCAAAATGACTTGGTTGAGCACGTGTGGAGTCACATTGGCAATCAATAGATGTATTGGTTCATTGAAGACAATTTCGATATGGTTGTAAAACTATTTTATTTAGAGACAATTTCGATTGGGTTGTAAAACTATTTTATTTGGACGTGCAAACTTGTTTTGAACATTGAAATATGACTATATTGGCATTTTTGGCCGTGATGGACAAGATGGGGCCAATGGATGCCCGCATCCCAAGACTGGCCCGGACACGACCCCATTGCCCTACCCAAACGGACAGAATCCCCGTAAAATGGACGTCCGTTTGGGGTCGTGCGCTGGAGTTAGCCTAACACCTCAGTTGCCAGTGTCTTGGCAGTCCCCGCGTTATCTCTGAACGTGCGCCCTAGGCTAACAGCTGTTGCGCATAATGAACTTGGCACTATGCGAACTCTGTTGGGTGACGTAATCTTGAATATGCACGTTGCAGACTGTCTCACGAACATGATCAATGGCAAACCACTCACTACCGGGCAAGCTTATTCTACGGCTTTCGACTCTTGGAGGGTGGACCAGTTATAGCAACCGCAATCAAGAAAAACTTGGCTCCGAACAAGTGCAGGTTGTTCCCAGTGGCGGACCCACCATTGGGGCGAGCTGGGGCGGCCGTCCCGGGTCGCCGGCGGCGGAGGATCGACCCCCAGCTACCTATCTTTCCTCCGGCAGGCGTCACTGCGTCAGATTGAACAGCGGCGGCGGCGTTTTCTTCTGTTCGTACGACAGCTAAGGATCGAAGGGGTAAGTGAGGGAGAAAGAGAATTGGGCCAGTGGACTGGGCTCTGTTTCTAATTCTATAGGCCAGGCCCAAACAGACGTCTTTTCTTTCCTCGTCAAAGAAAGAAAAAAACCCAATCGCTCAATCTAGATCCCATCAATTCCCGATTCGTTCCCTCCATCCGCTCACGACCTAGACTGCTGGCTGATGCGCCGCTACGAGAGGGGAGGGCGGCGTCTGCATCAACTCGCTGCTGCATTGTCAGGGACTTAGGGGAGGGGCTGGGTATGTTTACTGCGGCGGCGTGGGGCGGTGCTGCCGTGCTGGTGCTGGAGGTCAGGCCAGCCGGCCAGCGGCGGGGGCGGCAGTCGGGAGCGGTGCTTCAGTGAGCGTGATGGATTCCGATGAAGAGGTGGATTGGATAGGGATTGCTGCCGCTGTCGAACTCGAAGAAGCTGAAGCTGAGGCTGCTGCTGCCGAAGAAGCTGCAGCTGTGGTAGGGGAAGCGGCTTCGGCGCACAGATCAACCAACCGGAAGCGGCCACATGACTCCGACTACCGACATGTATCCTCTTCTAGTCTTCTTGTATCTTTCCTTTGATATGTTAGTTGGAAACTTGGAATGTTGAATAGCAAATAGCCATGGGTGGTCGACAGTAAATGGACACTCAGTTTTGGTGTCATTTGATGTTGTAGGGCGTTCCTCCGGCATTTAATTTATCTGATGTGGATTCCGATCCTGGCACACGTAAGCGAATTGAAGAGTATGCAACTCCAGAAATTAGAGATGAAATGAGAAGGGCATATTTGTCGAAAGGTGTGGGCCGTTTGTATGGTCATGATTTTCCTCGAACTCTTTTTGGAAAAGATTGGCGGAACTTCAAAGAAGCATGGTATAAAGATTATGACTGGCTCGAGTATAGTAAAGAGACAAAATCTGCCTATTGTTTCCATTGTTTTCTTTTCAAACCTCCAAGCATTGGTGACAAATTTGGCCATGATGTCTTCACTAAGAAAGGGTTCAAAAATTGGAAGAAGGCAGTGGAAATATTCAATGATGTCTTCACTAAGAAAGGGCTCAGATGACTATACCAAAATATACAACTCTCATCACACTTGTGCTAATGCATTCATTATTTTGTAGGTCTCATTTGGAAGTTGGAATTATGGGATCATATTGTGGCATAAGTGAGCATTTCAAGCCGGCAAGAGTCCATGTGAGCAGTCAGGAAGCCTCGGCGGCTTTTAACAGTGTACTAGTTTTAAATAGTATTTTTCATCCTTTTGTTGTTGAATGCTATAAGTTCTGGTTGAATATAGCTGCATTTGTAGCGAAAAAAAATTAAACATTAAATGTTCGCCCCGGCTAACTTCAATTCCTGGGTCCGCCACTGGTTGTTCCTATGGCTCGCTCCCAAGAACAGATTGTACACCAATGATCGCCAGTTCAGACGGGGATTGTCTGATTCAGACCTCTGTCCTCCGAGACTACGGACATGAGCTTGAATGAATAATAGAGTTCTTTCATCTCCTTAGGGACCGAACTACTATTCTATTTCGTGATTTGTGTAGAAGTGTATATAATATTTTGTGTCGCTTTTAGTAATCTAGTTGTTTGGGCTTTGGCTTCTAAAAAAATGTAAGCGTTCAAATGTACTCCCTCTGTAAATTAATATAAAAACGTTTAGATCACTAAAATAGTAATCTAAACACTCTTATATTAGTTTACAGAGGGAGTACTAATGTATTGATCAACGATGAAATGTTTGAGTTCAACTGCTTTGTGATAAGTCGTTTCCTATTACTATTTGTGTGCTACGATTTATCCTTATAAAAATATACTACCCTCTTGCCATGTCAAAATATAATGTTGATCATAGGACTCGAATAATTATTTAATTAGATTTTAGTACTGCTCTAAATCAACCAATAATGATGTTATTATCATTAAACATCATGCAACCAATCTTTCAACCCTTAGTGGTATTTCAGACATTTATGTCCACAGTCATGGCTCATACAGCTAGTTTGCAAAATTGCTTACAACTTTCTCACATCAGATCTTCCATAGCTGCTTTTTCGCAGCAGATTTTCCACTGTTGTTTTTAGAAATACATAGAAACATAGCTTACAAGCCACTTGTTCTTGCACTACTCTGCGTTCGGTGTGGGAAAATCAATGGAGCATATGTCCTTCAATTCCTTATGAAATAAAGGATATTTGGGCCTCTCATCGCTCTGATAAAGTGCGTCCTACAGTGGTCATCTCGATTGCTTGAAATATTTGGAAATGCAAAAACAAGTTGGTCTTCCATCATGTGCGTGAAGGGCTTCACACAACCATTCGTCGATGTGCGGATGAACTTATGCTTTGGTCCAATCGATGTGTCAACATGGACCGTACTATTCTTATTAGGGAATGGAGTGCAATTTTGTTTCATGTATCTGAGATTTTGTAATTTTCTTCCTAGCTTTGTGGCTAGCTCTCTTTCTATCTTGTATCTCATAACTTTGTATGAACAGATTGGTTTTAATTTATTGGTTCAGGCTAGCGTAAGCCTGCTGTAGTGCCCAAAAAAAGATCTCAATGGCCCGAGATGAAATTATAACTCGGATTCTCTTGATATGTGTTTCATTTGTTTTTCTCAAATAATGCATAAATTAGTACTACCTTTGCTCACTAATGTAAGACGTTTTTGCAATTCAATTTAAACTGCAAACATGTCTTACATTAGCTTACGGAGGGAGTAAGCAATATACGACGTGATCAGTATATACTTGTTTTCTCAAAAGAAAAATCTCACTGCCTGATGCATACTTTTAGTAGTTTGTTCAATTTAACTTGAATCCTAATGATTTGTATTTCGGTCCTTCCTATCCAGCTAGACCTTTTGTTAGAGCAACTCTAGCGGACCCCGCATCTCGCCGGTCCGCAAAACGTGTTTGCAGTTCGTGCAAAACCACTTTTGCGGGCCGGCGCGGCTGGCACAGATGCAGATCCCCAAACGGATCCGTAAAAAAGTATATTCGTGGAATATGCTTTTTTATGGGTCGGCTTCTGCGGGTTCTGCTCGGGCACCACCGCGACGACCCGCAAACAGAAAAACTGCAAATCTCGCATTTGACATAGGGTTTGGCAAACAAGTTCAAATTCAAACAACATAAACAGTTTGCGCGCAAATAAAAGCGAAGTTCATTACGCAAAAGAGGGCATGCAAAAGGTTTGCGCCCATGTCCGGCATCATCTTGTGGGGCGATCTTCACTCCGCGCCATGGAGTCCATATTGAAGTTCATCGGTGCCAGTGAATCCACCTCGGTCGCTTGTTCCAACTCCCGCACCAAAATCATCCACATTGCCACCATATGGAGCAGAGAAAACATCACCGGAACAGGAACACGGACCGGCCGAGGCTACCATTCTCCTCTTCAAGATCTCTCTCCTTGCCATATCATGCCATGTTTTGGTGAGGTCGTCCATGTCGTTGCGGTTCATTGACATGATGTAAGGGCATTCTTGTCCTTCTAGTTTTGGTGATTGATGACAATGCCTTTGCGGACTAATCGTGTGTATTGAGCTTTTCAGATATATCACGACTAAACACAAGACGATTTGATGCCCCTCAGAGATTATAGAAGATGGCCTTTCTCTACGGTTCGGTTCGGTGGAGTTGAGTCATAGGAAAGCCATACTATTAAGAGGGGGTTCGCTTTGGAAAGGTTTGGGTGGAATCTCACGTACACATTCCCTTCTGCACCGCCTTTCCTCGAGCTCCTCGGAATGTTCCTCCGTCTCACCATTGTCTCTGCAAAATGAAGGCCTTGGTCTTGCTCCTCTCAGGCTAGCGGTAGTACTGCTCTCTTGAGCGGTACTACCGCAGGAGCCAGCGGTAGTACCGGGCTACGGCACGGTAGTACCGTAGGCTCCCACAGTAGTTCCGCTCTTCCGAGCGGTAGTACCGCGAGCTCTGGTCTGGCACCGCTCTCAAGCGGTGGTAGGCGCGGATGTAATTTTTTACATCCGCGCTCCCCGCGGTAGTACCGTGCTGCGGCGCGGTAGTACCATGGCACCAGGCCAGGTTCCGTAGCAGGAGCAGAGGTAGGGGCGAATGTAAATTTTTACATCTGCACCCTTCACGATAGTACCGCACCCTCGGTCGCGGTAGTTCCGTGTCGGATTTTTGCATGACTTTTTCTCAACGGAGGTAGTCACAGATGTAATTTTTTACTTCTGTGCCTACCAGGTCTGGCCCGTGTCTGCCTTGCAGAAGTACCGCACGGGGCCGCGGTAGTACCGCGTCTGCGGATCTACCGCGCCCTGTCGGTGCTCCTTTTTGCCTGGACTGGCCTCTACCGTGCTCACGGTAGTACCGCGGTCCACCGCGGTAGTACCGCATGCCAGTGTGGTAGTACCGCGCCTGTGGAGCGGTAGTTCCGTGGGCCATGGGCTGAGTGGTGGGTAACGGTTGGAATTGTCCCCCCACTATAAAAGGGGGTCTTCTTCTCTAAGAAGACCCACTTCTTCCAACCCTAAACTCCATTGTTGCTCCAAGCTCCATTTTCGCCCGATCTCTCTCCCTAGCCAATCAAACTTGTTGATTTGCTCGGGATTGGTTGAGAAGGCCCCGGTCTACACTTCCACCAAGAGAAATTTGATTCCCCCACTTATCCCTAGCGGATCTTGTTACTCTTGGGTGTTTGAGCACCCTAGACGGTTGAGGTCACCTCGAAGCCATACTCCATTGTGGTGAAGCTTCGTGGTGTTGTTGGGAGCCTCCAATTGTTGTGGAGTTTGCCCCAACCTTGTTTGTAAAGGTTCGGTCGCCGCCTTCAAGGCCACCAATAGTGGAATCACGGCATCTCGCATTGTGTGAGGGCGTGAGGATAATACAGTGGCCCTAGTGGCTTCTTGGGGAGCATTGTGCCTCCACACCGCTCCAACGAATACGTACTTCCCTTCAAAAGGAAGGAACTTCGGTAACACATCCTCGTCTTCACCGGCTCCACTCTTGGTTATCTCGCGCCTTTACTTTTGCAAGCTTACTTGTGTTGTTACCCTTACTTGCTCGTGTGCTTGTTATTGTCCCATCATATAGGTTGTTCACCTAGTTGCATATCTAGACAACCTACTTTGATGCAAAGTTTAATTTGGTAAAGAAAAGCTAAAAATTGTTAGTTGCCTATTCACCCCCCCCCCTCTAGTCAACCATATCGATCCTTTCACATGATCTTGTTCTCTTCGGCGAGCAACAATGACATCGATTTGTTTTCAGAGGCGCGTGCTTTTCTCTCCTCAATGGCAGCTTTGCGGAGCCCCTCTTCCTTGAGCATTTGCCATTTTTCTTGCTTCTCTTTTGCCTTCTTCTTGGCCAACTCTTTTTTGATCTCCAACGACTTCAACAACATCAACTCATTTGATTGCACCATGGCATCAATCTTCTCCCTCAAGCTCGATGCTTCTTTCTCTCTCTTCATCTTCTCTTTAGTCTTCTTGTCGCCATCGGGCTTGTGCAAATTTCTTGGGCCATCATCATCCTCATCTTCATCCATGTTTACAAGTGAGCCTCTCTTTGGTGGGGATTCTTTGTCGATCAACTTCCACTTCTCGCACTTTTGGAGCAACTCCCAACAATGCTCTAATTTGAAGAATCTGCCTTCCGAAGCTTCCATGTCCTTGTATCTATGTTGAGCAATCTTGTCCTACAAAATGTGAACAAAGTGATGGAATCATTTCCCATGATACATTATGATGATGCACAACTTGAAGAAAGGAAAAACAAACTCACATAATCGGACTCCACGATGCCACTTGGAGGTGCATTGTGTTGCTCCAAGCAAGCTGCCCAATGGCTGCACATAGGCTTGATATTTTCCCAGCGCCCTTGAAGCGACCGAAATGTGTGTGGAGTCCTATTGGGATACTTTTTCATAATGCGAAAGTATTGATCTTCGATCCTTTGCCAATATCTCTTGGCGGTTTGAAAAACACTCGTGCATGCATCAAGAGACACCGCACTCCATGCTTGGATCAAAGCTTGATCTTCCAAGATCGTGTAGTTCTTTGATCTTTGGCTTTTCTCAGTCTTTGCTTGCGATTCCTCAAACGCTTCCGCTCCGATCTCCTCCAATTCGTCTGCACAACCATGATCCACACCGCCGTCCGTTTCATTGTAGTCGAATGGTCCGAAAGGGGCTTGATCAATGTCAACCGCGTTCGTGTCCAACAAGTTCACGAACTCGGTTGTTGCATTGATCGAACCACTGCTATAGCGAACGATAACAAGTCACGAGCTATCGAAACTAATGGCGAAAAATGAAAGGGAATCGCCAAGACCGAAGAGGCATACCTTGCTACCATTTCGTCGAACACCTCGCTCGTGGGGGGAGTGGCACCGTTGAACGGCATCGCCGCAGAACCTCCTTGCGGGGGGATGGAGTGAGAGGTTGAAGAAGGTGGCTTCCTTTTAGCCGGAACCTTCCTCCGCTTAACGCCCGCGGTCTTGCCGGCATTCTCCGCCGCCGGTCGGGATCGCACTGCGGCGTTGGCGCCCGGAGCAAGGGCCGTCGCGGCGGGGGCAGCCGGATTCCCGCCCTGCACGACCATGTTGCCCTGCCGCTTGTGGGCCGGCGCGGCGTGTGCTTGGGCGACGGCGGCGGGGGCAACATGGCCGGCGACGAGATCCGCCTGAGGGGAAGGAGCATGCGCGACCTCGACGGTGACGGGGGACAGCATGGGGTCATCCATGGCGGCGAGGGACAGCCGGAGAGGAGGAACCGGAGCTTGCGGAGAGGGGGCAATGGTGGGGGAGGGTGCGGGGAGCGGGAAAGGGCGCGCGGAAATGTCCCTCCCGCCAAATCTCGCGCCGGATAGGGGTTGAGCTCGGGTCGGCCTCCCAGCCCGTGAAGATAGAGGTTGGGGGAGAAGATTTACCGCGCCCCGCAAATAAAATTGCGGGCCGGGGCGGGATGCGAGGTCTGATCGTGCGGATTTTCTGGCCCCGACCCGCAATTTGGCGGTTATTTTATGGGCCGGGGCGGGGTGCGGGGTCTGATCGTGCAGATTTTCCGGCCCCGACCCGCAATTTGGCGGTTATTTTGCGGGCCGGGGCGGGATGCGGGATCTGATCGTGTGGATTTTCCGGCCCCGACCCGCAACTTGGTGGTTATTTTGCGGGCCGAGGCGGGATGCGGGGTCTGCTAGAGTTGCTCTTAAGCCTATGTTCCTTGTGACCTTGTGGAGATCGTTTTTGTGTCAACCTTGTTGTTGTGCTTTTTATTCTGGAAAACTAAGGGCATGGGAGTATCTCCCAGTAACCCAAATGCCACAAACATTCCTATTGACGTGTGGCTATCCTACTCACTTATCAATAGTTCCCTGGTTAGTTTCCATCAAATAATTCAAAGTATACATCTAAAATTTAAGTGACTATGCACAAAATGATTGTTTTGACTATTTCTCTGACTTTCAGGCATATGATGCATCATTCACCTGGGTTGGATATATTGGCTGGCAAGTTTAACAACGAGGTGATAAACCATTTTATTTGTGCAACTTCGACAAGCAGGCGATCCTGGTGAAAAAGTGGTATTGTGCTTTTTTTAGACAAAAAAGTGTTGTGCTGTTTTTTTAGATTTTGGATTTTTATTTCTTTTGAGAAGGCTTTTCTTTAGATTAGAGGAAATGGTGTTGTGCTGTGGGACTGCTGCCATTTTCGCGGCCCACGTAGGCTAGCTGGTTCCTGCTCGGGTTCTAACTACGAATAGTACCACATCGGTTATCGAACGAGGAAAACACCGGCATAAATACGCACTAGTCTAACGCACCGGCAGCCGGGTGTGGTAGCGCGCGCCTGTCACTCCAGCTTTGTGGGAGGGCAAAGGAGTTGGTATTTGGGGTAGTGGGCTCAAGCCCGAGTCAAATCCGAAGTGCCCGAAAGAGGCCCCAACTCACCACGAAGGTTTGAAGGAGAGCCTCACGTGCGGGTGGCTCTAGTCGAGCTCGGCTTTGGCCCAGGAAACACGCCGTCAAAAGGCCCCTAGGGGCCGCCGGCGGGGCACGCTGTGTTGCTTGGGGCAGAAAAACCCCAGCCGAAAGCCCAAAAAAGCAACCTGTGGTTCTCCACGGAGAGTACCCTACTACCCGAGGGTGCAAAGGGGCCTAGGCTTCGTGCGCTTGTTGTTACCCTAGGGTCACACGTGTCGCAGAGCCTACTCATGTGGTGCTCGGGTTCGCTCACGTAACCCTCTGCCAACTCCTTTTTTTTGTCCTCCCGTTTTCAGATTCTCACAAACATACCACGTCTGTCTTTTTTTTTTTGAGGGTTATACCACGTCTGTCAGTACCTCGAATATATGCTCGAGAAAGCGTGCTTGGTTAAAGGCCGAACTACCACGTCGGATCGGGTACGCACGGCACGGAGGAGGAGATGCTTTCTAATCCGAGACACGTAAACTCGGACGCGTTGGAGCCGCAGGAATCCCTCCGAGAAACGGATGAGGTCGATCGGTACGGAGATGACTAGACGCCCGGATTCCTTCTCCTCGCCATTGATATGTTCCCTTGTCGATGTGGATAACTGGATAGCCTCGCCGCCGCAAGCGCTTCCATGCAACCGCGGTGTGACCGTGTGGGTGGATTAGTTAAGCAAGCCCGAGGATTCTCAGATTCAGGACGTGATCTACGTTCTTAGAGCAAGTACAATAGAGCTGAGTCAGCTGGCTATAAAAAATAAACTAGTATATTCTTACTTAGTTGGAGGAAAGAGAAGATAAGCGGGCTCTTGATGAAGAGTCAGCTCTAGCACGTGCTCCTAGGCACTTTGTGAGAGTGAAAGGTGGGCCATATAATAAAAAACTAATACACTCTTCTAATCAACTATTGTACATATTGGCTATAAGATGGGCTATAGATGACATGGCAATGACTTATAGCCAGCAGTTGGCTATACTATTAACAATGTTCTTATAGTAGCATCTATCTATCCGGCCGCAAAGTCAAAGGCCCCGTATACTACTACCAGTGGCAAGAGATGATCGTCTGCGGTCGCGTGAACATGGTAGTACACTACAATACG
The DNA here is from genome assembly GCA_963921465.1 of Triticum timopheevii. Taxonomy (NCBI): domain Eukaryota; kingdom Viridiplantae; phylum Streptophyta; class Magnoliopsida; order Poales; family Poaceae; genus Triticum; species Triticum timopheevii. Next base: position 380,923,755 of record OY997262.1, on the reverse strand, counting down.
AACGTGGGGCACTCTACATTTCTTGTTATACTGTAGCACTATACTACTATACTGGTTGCGATGTGGCGTGATGTGAAACCGGAGGGGAATCTCTTTGCGTCGTGGTCGGGCAGTACCGCTGACCGCTGCCTCGCCGCCCGTCGACAGCGCCGGGTTTGTATGTTTCCACTTTCCAGCTACGTCTTCCGTGCGCCACGTCAGTACGTACTATAGTACGCAGTAATACGCGTATGTTCCCTGATGATCCTAGGCCGAGTCCATCGAGGTCTTCACTCATCCTTTTCCATCTGAGAAACGCAGTGCGTTGTCCATCCACTTGTAAGTTGCAACATCAACGCGTGTGGTTCTTCCTGATAGAATGCAGGCCGGTGCATAACTGCAACCTCCGGTGACTCCATCAGAGGCCGGATAAGGCGACAGGGAGCCGTGGAAAAACGCCAACATTTGATTTGATCCATGCAATGCAAAAATAAGTACTAGCCACGTACGGATGCCCAAGCGCTTAGGAACAGCTGGCTAGGGAGCGCATCTCCAATGAAAGGATCAGAGAAATGCATAAAAGAGAGGAGCCTACTGATCCACAGCGAGCGGCAGATAATAAGAGAGCAAATTCTGAAAGCTTCTCGCGTCCTCCCACTCCCCCCTTCTTCAAATCCAGACGTCAATGCGTCGTGGTTGCAGACGAAGACGTAGTTTAGCCGGCTCAGTCAATCGGTGCATGTGTGCTGCTAGGCTCGATCCACACGTTTGTGCTGGAAAAACATCATGCATCCGTTGTTAACTCGAGGATCTGATGCGTCCTACTGCATATGGCCGGCCGGCCTACCACTACCACTACCACGCTGGTTAGGCATGGAGGATGCGGAGATACGGCCAAATCCAGGACGCGTAAAGCCTCACGCGTTGATTAGATCAGTGCAGAGATGCCAGCCGTAGGAATTTGTGTGAACTGGTCGTCACGAAGACGACTAGATGGATTATTCATTATTCCTTCTTCAAAAGATTGATCTGTTCAAACTCCTCTCGACGTGATCATCCGCTGGCTAGAGACGAATCTAATCTAACACATCAATCGATTAAAACCAGCTTTATCGACAGTGGACGCGGAGCCCTGTAGGCCTGGATTACTGTGGATAGCATCGCATTTTCTTGCATGGAAGGCGTAGATTAGTTAATTAATCGAGCCTGGGACGAAGATCTCGTGTGATCTATGCATCGTATCCTGGAGTACTAGTTGGCAAAACAAAATGGATGATGGCGTGTGAGGGAGTCCTGGATTAGGGCATCTCCAGCCGTTCGGCCCCCCAGGGCGCCTAAATAGAGCGGCCTGGGGGCGTGCTGGCGCTAGTTCGGCCCCTGGGGACGACCTAGCTTCCAGTCACGCCCCCACGCGCCTGCCTCAGGATGCGGGAAATTTAAACTTGGTCGTTCCCGCTCTCAAAAGACGCCGCAAATTCGGTGATCGGACGTAGTCTGGCGTTACAAAAAACAGAGCGCCGCCGCCGCAAGTTCGCGTGCGCAACGATAAACTCGGCGGGTTCGGATCCAGGCGGTGGCGGAGTCGGCATACACGGGGTCGGCGATGTCGGAGCTGCTTCGGTGCTGGGCTGTGTCGGCGCGGCTTCGGCACTGCTGGGCGGCGATGAAGAGGCGTCGTTCGGGCTTGGCGTCCGTGTGGTCGTGGGCGTCGTCGGCGTCGTCGGCGTTGCCGTCGGCAGCTCGTTCAGGATGAGGCCGTGCTGCACCAGGTACCACGCCTTGAGCTTCTCGTCGTTGCTCTGGAGCATGTCCGCCCCGCCCATCAGAAAAGCCATGTCGGTGTTCCTCTTCTTCGCGGCGACGTTCGTCCGGAGCAGGTCGAGTTTGATGGCGTTGTTCTTCATTAGCGACGACCACCGCGCCTCGGTCTTCTCTTCGCGTAGGACGGCCCGGGACTGGGCGTCGGCGAGGCAATGCTCGATGGACTCCTGCACTCGCGGGGTTGCCGCGTCGGCGCTTTTCCCCTTCTTTGCCAATTTGTGGCCGTCCGGCCGCCCCTCTGACGCGCCCGGAGTCGTCGCGTCCGGCTTGTATGTCTCCTTGGCCTTGTCGAGGGCACGTCGGACTTCCGCCCACTTCTCGCACTTGTCAATGCGCTTGTAGACGTGGAGGTGCTTGAAGTCGGCGTCTTGGTTGTCGCCCCGATACATGGCGAACATACGCAGCAGCTGCGCGGAGGGACGAACAGTTGGCGGGCGGCGGGCGTAGGGGACGAAGATATGCGGGCGAACGGCGTGCGTACCTGATCCTCAACGCTGGCGCCGCTCTCCGGGCGAGCCGCGACCTCCTCGACGATTCCATGCCATTTGTTGCACGCCAACTGGATACGCCCCCAATGGTTCGCCATCGCCTTGGAGCCGCGCTGCATGTAGACGCCTTTGAAGTAGGGGTCGACGAGCTTCCGCTCGTCGAACTCGGCCTTGATGCGGTCCCAGTACGTCTCCAAGCTCTGGTTCGCCGGTGGTCGGGTCAAGGCAGACGACTTTCCATGCTTCGGCGAGGCATTCCTCCTCCTTGAACGTCCACTTGATGCGCGGTTCGCCTGACCTAGCTGCCCGCTTCTTCTTCTTCTGGCGCCCCTTCGTCGGAACAGGAGCCGACTCCTCCTCCTACTCCTCCTCCTCGTCCTCCTCCTCCTCCTCGGGTTCCTGCGCGTCGTCGCCGTAGACGTAGCCGAGCTCGACCTCCATGTCGCCGCTGAGCTCCACTACCTCGTCCTGGGTGGCGAACCCGGGAGACGCGGTGGCCGCGGCCGATCCTATCGCGATGATGTCGTCCATGTCGGCTCCCGTGTCGTCGGCGTCGCCGAGGTGCGAGAAGGGTAGCGGTCCATGGTAGAGATGGGGCGTCGGTGTGGACGCGTAGTCGGCGGGCGGCGAGTAGTTGTATAGAGGGTACTGCACGCCGACGAAGGCGGGCGAGGGCGTGCGCGTAGCGGGGTGACCATGAGGGAAGGTCACGTTTGGGTTGAACCCACAGTGTGCGTCCTCGTCGGCGTAGCCGGGCGACGATGAACCCCATGGAGATCCGGCACCTTGCTGTCCCCAGGGCGCGTACTGGGCGTGGCTGACGACGGGTGGATTCATCCCCGCCTGGTCGACCGATGAGGAAGACGTCGCCGCCTGGTCGAAGGTTCACCGTTGTCTAACAACATGATTTCCAGGACAGGGTTGCCGTACCACTCTGGTGCGGAACGTGTCCTTGTGGACCTACGAAGTTCAGTAGCAACTTGATCCGAAGTACCTTGATCATCATCATTGTTTTCCTCTTCAGTTGGTGTGGGCATCATAGGAACATTTTCCTGCGCTGCACCACTTTCCTGTTCGAGAGCTAGTACTTCATCGAGTTCTACTTTCCTCCCACTTACTTCTTTCGAGAGAAACTCTTTTTCCAGAAAGCATCTGTTCTTGGCAACAAAGATCTTGCCCTCGGATCTTAAGTAGAAGGTATACCCGACAGTTTCCTTAGGGTATCCTATGAAGACGCATTTTTCCGACTTGGGTTCGAGCTTTTCAGGTTGAAGTTTCTTGACATAAGCATCGCATCCCCAAACTTTTAGAAACGACAGCTTAGGTTTCTTCCCAAACCATAATTCATACGTTGTCGTCTCAACGGATTTAGACGGTGCCCTATTTAAAGTGAATGTAGCTGTCTCTAGAGCGTATCCCCAAAATGATAGCGGTAAATCGGTAAGAGACATCATAGACCGCACCATATCTAATAGAGTGCGATTACGACGTTCGGACACACCGTTACGCTGAGGTGTTCCAGGCGGCGTGAGTTGTGAAACGATTCCACATTTCCTTAAGTGTGTACTAAATTCGTGACTTAAGTATTCTCCTCCACGATATGATGGTAGGAACTTTATCTTTCGGTCACGTTGATTCTCCACCTCATTCTGAAATTCCTTGAACTTTTCAAAGGTTTCAGACTTGTGTTTCATTAAGTAAACATACCCATATCTACTCAAGTCATCAGTGAGAGTGAGAACATAACGATATCCTCCGCGAGCCTCAACGCTCATTGGACCGCATACATCGGTATGTATGATTTCCAACAAGTTGGTTGCTCGCTCCATTGTTCCGGAGAACGGAGTCTTGGTCATTTTGCCCATGAGGCATGGTTCGCATGTGTCAAACGATTCATAATCAAGAGACTCTAAAAGTCCATCAGCATGGAGCTTCTTCATGCGCTTGACACCAATGTGACCAAGGCGGCAGTGCCACAAGTATGTGGGACTATCGTTATCAACTTTACATCTTTTGGCATCCACACTATGAACATGTGTAATATTACGCTCGAGATTCATCAAGAATAAACCATTGACCATCGGAGCATGACCATAAAACATATCTCTCATATAAATCGAACAACCATTATTCTCAGACTTAAATGAGTAGCCATCTCGTATTAAACGAGATCCAGATACAATGTTCATGCTCAAACTTGGCACTAAATAACAATTATTAAGGTTCAAAACTAATCCCGTAGGTAAATGTAGAGGTAGCGTGCCGACGGCGATCACATCGACTCTGGAACCATTCCCGACGCGCATCGTCACCTCGTCCTTTGCCAGTCTCCGTTTATTCCGCAGCTCCTGCTGTGAGTTACAAATATGAGCAACGGCACCGGTATCAAATACCCAGGAGTTACTACGAGTACTGGTAAGGTACACATCAATTACATGTATATCAAATATACCTTTGGTGTTGCCGGCCTTCTTATCCGCTAAGTATTTGGGGCAGTTCCGCTTCCAGTGACCCTTCCCCTTGCAATAAAAGCACTCAGTCTCAGGCTTCGGTCCATTCTTTGACTTCTTCCCGGTAACTGGCTTACTGGGCGCGGCAACATCCTTGCCGTCCTTCTTGAAGTTCTTATTGCCCTTGCCCTTCTTGAACTTAGTGGTCTTATTGACCATCAATACTTGATGTTCTTTCTTGATTTCAGCCTCTGCTGACTTCAGCATCGAGAACACTTCAGGAATGGTCTTCACCATCCCCTGCATGTTGTAGTTCATCACAAAGCTCTTGTAGCTTGGTGGGAGCGACTGGAGGATTCTGTCAATGACCGCCTCATCTGGAAGGTTAATGTTCAGCTGGGTCATACGGTTGTGCAACCCAGACATCTTCAGGATGTGCTCACTGACAGAACTGTTTTCCTCCATCTTACAACTATAGAATTTGTCGGAGACATCATATCTCTCGACCCGGGCATAGCTTGGAAAACTAGTTTCAGCTCTTCGAACATCTCATATGCTCTGTGATGCTCAAAACGCTTTTGGAGCCCCGGTTCTAAGCTGTAAAGCATGCCGCACTGAAGGAGGGAGTAATCATCAGCACGAGTTTGCCAAGCATTCATAATATCTTGGTTCTCTGGGACGGGAGCGTCACCTAGCGGTCCTTCTAGGACATATTGCTTCCTGGCAGCTATGAGGATGATCCTCAGGTTCCGGACCCAGTCCGTATAGTTGCTGCCATCATCTTTAAGCTTGGTTTTCTCTAGGAACGCGTTGAAGTTCATGTTGACATGAGCGTTGGCCATTTGATCTACAAGACATATTTGCAAAGGTTTTAGACTAAGTTGATGATAATTAAGTTCTAATCAAATTATGAACTCCCACTCAGATTAGACATCCCTCTAGTCATCTAAGTGTTACACGATCCGAGTCGACTAGCCCGTGTCCGATCATCACGTGAGACGGACTAGTCATCGTCGGTGAACATCTCCATGTTGATCGTATCTTCCATACGACTCGTGTTCGACCTTTCGGTCTCCGTGTTCCGAGGCCATGTCTGTACATGCTAGGCTCGTCAAGTTAACCCTAAGTGTTTTTGCTGTGTAAAACTGTCTTACACCCATTGTATGTGAACGTAAGAATCCATCACACCCGATCATCACGTGGTGCTTAGAAGCGACGAACTGTAGCAACGGTGCACAGTTAGGGGAGAACACTTCTTGAAATTTTTGTAAGGGATCATCTTATTTACTACCGTCGTCCTAAGTAAACAAGATGCATAAACATAATAAACATCACATGCAATTATATAGTTGTGACATGATATGGCCAATATCATATAGCTCCATAGATCTCCATCTTCGGGGCTCCATGATCATCTTGTCACCGGCTTGACACCATGATCTCCATCATCATGATCTCCATCATCGTGTCTTCATGAAGTTGTCACGCCAAAGACTACTTCTACTTCTATGGCTAACGCGTTTAGCAATAAAGTAAAGTACTTTACATGGCGTTCTTCAATGACACGCAGGTCATACAAAAAAATAAAGACAACTCCTATGGCTCCTGCCGGTTGTCATACTCATCGACATGCATTTCGTGAATCCTATTACAAGAACATGATTTCATACATCACAATTCATCATTCATCACAACTTCTGGCCATATCACATCACAGGATCAATCGCTGCAAAAACAAGTTAGACGTCCTCTAATTGTTGTTGCATCTTTTACGTGGCTGCAATTGGGTTCTAGCAAGAATGTTTTCTTACCTACGAATAACCACAACGTGATTTTGTCAACTTCTATTTACCCTTCATAAGGGCCCTTTTCATCGAATCCACTCCAACTAAAGTGGGAGAGACAGACACCCTCCAGCCACCTTATGCAACTAGTGCATGTCAATCGGTGGAACCAGTCTCACATAAGCGTACGTGTAAGGTTGGTCCGGGCCGCTTCATCCCACAATACCGCTGAAGCAAGAAAAGACTAGTAGAGGCAAGCAAGTTGACAAGATCCACGCCCACAACAAAATTGTGTTCTACTCGTGCCTTAGAGAACTACGCATAGACCTAGCTCATGATGCCACTGTTGGGGAACGTTGCAGAAAATTAAAAATTTTCCTACGGTTTCACCAAGATCCATCTATGAGTTCATCTAAGCAACGAGTCAAGGGAGTGAGTTTGCATCTACATACCACTTGTAGATCACGAGCGGAAGCTTGCAAGGGGATGGTGATGATGGAGTCGTACTCGACGTGATTCAGATCACCGATGTCCAAGTGCTGAACGGACAGCACCTCCGCGTTCAACACACGTACGGTACGGGAGACGTCTCCTCCTTCTTGATCCAGCAAGGGGGGAGGAGAGGTTTAGGAAGATCGCTCCAACGGCAGCACGAAGGCGTGATGATGGTGGAGTGACAGTTCTCCGGCAGGGCTTCGCCAAGCACACGCGGAGGAGGAGAGGTGTTGGGGAGGGGAGGGGCTGCGCCTTCAATTGTGTATTGCAGCCCTCCCCTCGCCCCTCTATTTATAGGGGGAATGGGCAAGGGGGGCGGCCCCTCTAGATGGGAATCTAGAGGGGGGGCGGCGGCCAAGGGGAGGGGGGCTTGCCCTCCAAGCAAGGGGGCGCCCCCTCTAGGGTTCCCCCCCCCCAACCCTAGGCGCAAGGGCCCAAGGAGGGGGGGCGCACCCAGCCCACTTGGGGCTGGCTCCTGCCCCATGCAGCCCATGTGGTCCCCCGGGAGGGGTGGACCCTCCCGGTGGACCTCCGGAACCCTTCCGGTGGCCCCGGTACAATACTGGTATGCCCCCGAAACTTTTCGGTGTCCGTTTGACAACTTCCCATATATAAAACTTCACCTCCGGACCATTCCGGAACTCCTCGTGACGTCAGGGATCTCATCCGGGACTCCGAACAACATTCGGTAGTCACATACTAGTCTTCCTGATAACCCTAGCGTCACCAAACCTTAAGTGTGTAGACCCTACGGGTTCGGGAGACATGCAGACATGACCGAGACCACTCTCCGGTCAATAACCAACAGCGGGATCTGTATACCCTTGTTGGCTCCCACATGCTCCTCGATTATTTCATCGGTTGAACCACGATGTCGAGGATTCGATCAAATCCCGTATACAATTCCCTTTGTCAATCGGTACGTTACTTACCCGAGACTCGATCGTCGGTATCCCAATACCTTGTTCAGTCTCGTTTCCGGCAAGTCACTTTACTCGTACCGTAACGCATGATCCCGTGGCCAACACCTTGGTCACCTTGAGCTCATTATGATGATGCATTACCGAGTGGGCCCAGAGATACCTCTCCGTCAAACGGAGTGACAAATCCCAGTCTCGATCCGTGTCAACCCAACAGATACTTTCGGAGATACCTGTAATGCACCTTTATAGTCACCCAGTTACGTTGTGACGTTTGATACACCCAAGGCACTCCTACGGTATCCGGGAGTTACACGATCTCATGGTCGAAGGAAGAGATACTTGACATTGGCAAAGCTCTAGCAAACGAACTACACGATCTTTGTGCTATGCTTAGGATTGGGTCTTGTCCATCACATCATTCTCCTAATGATGTGATCCCGTTATCAACGACATCCAATGTCCATAGTCAGGAAACCATGACTATCTGTTGGTCACAACGAGCTAGTCAACTAGAGGCTCACTAGGGACATATTGTGGTCTATGTGTTCACATGTGTATTACGATTTCCGGATAATACAGTTATAGCATGAACAAAAGACAATTATCATGAACAATGAAATATAATAATACTTTTATTATTGCCTCTAGGGCATATTTCCAACAGTCTCCCACTTGCACTAGAGTCACCAATCTAGTTACATTGTGATGAATCGAACACCCATAGAGTTCTGGTGTTGATCATGTTTTGCTCGCGAGAGAGGTTTAGTCAACGGATCTGCGACATTCAGATCCGTGTGTACTTTGCAAATCTCTATGTCTCCATCTTGAACATTTTCACGGATGGATTTGAAACGACGCTTGATGTGCCTGGTCTTCTTGTGAAACATGGGCTCCTTGGCAAGGGCAATAGCTCCAGTGTTGTCACAGAAGAGTTTGATCGGCCCCGACGCATTGGGTATGACTCCTAGGTCGGTGATGAACTCCTTCACCCAAATCGCTTCATGCGCTACCTCCGAGGCTGCCATGTACTCCGCTTCACACGTAGATCCCGCCACGACGCTCTGCTTGCAGCTGCACCAGCTTACTGCTCCACCATTCAACATATACATGTATCCGGTTTGTGACTTAGAGTCATCCAGATCTGAGTCGAAGCTAGCGTCGACGTAACCCTTTACGACGAGCTCTTCGTCTCCTCCATAAACGAGAAACATGTCCTTTGTCCTTTTCAGGTACTTCAGGATGTTCTTGACCGCTGTCCAGTGTTCCTTGCCGGGATTACTTTGGTATCTTGCTACCAAACTTACGGCAAGGTTTACATCGGTTCTGGTACACAGCATGGCATACATAATAGATCCTATGGCTGAAGCATAGGGGATGACACTCATCTCTTCTTTATCTTTTGCCGTGGTCGGTGACTGAGCCGAGCTCAATCTCACACCTTGTAACATAGGCAAGAACCCCTTCTTGGACTGATCCATTTTGAACCTCTTCAAAATCTTATCAAGGTACGTGCTTTGTGAAAGACCTATGAGGCGTCTCGATCTATCTCTATAGATCTTGATGCCTAATATATAAGCAGCTTCTCCAAGGTCCTTCATTGAAAAACACTTATTCAAGTAGGCCTTAATGCTGTCCAGAAGTTCTATATTATTTCCCATCAAGAGTATGTCATCTACATATAATATGAGAAATGCTATAGAGCTCCCACTCACTTTCTTGTAAACGCAGGCTTCTCCATAAGTCTGGATAAACCCAAACGCTTTGATCATCTCATCAAAACGAATATTCCAACTCCGAGATGCTTGCACCAGTCCATAAATGGATCGCTGGAGCTTGCATACTTTGTTAGCGTTCTTAGGATCGACAAAACCTTCCGGCTGCATCATATACAGCTCTTCCTTAAGATGTCCGTTAAGGAATGCCGTTTTGACGTCCATCTGCCATATCTCATAATCATAGTATGCGGCAACTGCTAACATGATTCGGACGGACTTCAGCTTCGCTATGGGAGAGAATGTCTCGTCGTAGTCAATCCCTTGAACTTGTCGATAACCCTTAGCGACAAGCCGAGCTTTATAGATGGTAACATTACCATCCGCGTCTGTCTTCTTCTTGAAAATCCATTTGTTTTCTATCGCTCGCCGATCATCGGGCAAGTCTGTCAAAGTCCATACTTTGTTTTCATACATGGATTCTATCTCGGATTTCATGGCTTCAAGCTATTTGTTGGAATCTGGGCCCGCCATCGCTTCTTCATAGTTCGAAGGTTCGCCGTTGTCTAACAACATGATTTCCAGGACAGGGTTGCCGTACCACTCTGGTGCGGAACGTGTCCTTGTGGACCTACGAAGTTCAGTAGCAACTTGATCCGAAGTACCTTGATCATCATCATTGTTTTCCTCTTCAGTTGGTGTGGGCATCACAGGAACATTTTCCTGCGCTGCACCACTTTCCCGTTCGAGAGGTAGTACTTCATCGAGTTCTACTTTCCTCCCACTTACTTCTTTCAAGAGAAACTCTTTTTCCAGAAAGCATCCGTTCTTGGCAACAAAGATCTTGCCCTCGGATCTTAAGTAGAAGGTATACCCGACAGTTTCCTTAGGGTATCCTATGAAGACGCATTTTTCCGACTTGGGTTCGAGCTTTTCAGGTTGAAGTTTCTTGACATAAGCATCGCATCCCCACACTTTTAGAAACGACAGCTTAGGTTTCTTCCCAAACCATAATTCATACGGTGTCGTCTCAACGGATTTAGACGGTGCCCTATTTAAAGTGAATGTAGCTGTCTCTAGAGCGTATCCCCAAAATGATAGCGGTAAATCGGTAAGAGACATCATAGACCGCACCATATCTAATAGAGTGCGATTACGACGTTCGGACACACCGTTACGCTGAGGTGTTCTAGGCGGCGTGAGTTGTGAAACGATTTCACATTTCCTTAAGTGTGTACCAAATTCGTGACTTAAGTATTCTCCTCCACGATATGATGGTAGGAACTTTATCTTTCGGTCACGTTGATTCTCCACCTCATTCTGAAATTCCTTGAACTTTTCAAAGGTTTCAGACTTGTGTTTCATTAAGTAAACATACCCATATCTACTCAAGTCATCAGTGAGAGTGAGAACATAACGATATCCTCCGCGAGCCTCAATGCTCATTGGACCGCATACATCGGTATGTATGATTTCCAACAAGTTGGTTGCTCGCTCCATTGTTCCGGAGAACGGAGTCTTGGTCATTTTGCCCATGAGGCATGGTTCGCATGTGTCAGACGATTCATAATCAAGAGACTCTAAAAGTCCATCAGCATGGAGCTTCTTCATGCGCTTGACACCAATGTGACCAGGGCGGCAGTGCCACAAGTATGTGGGACTATCATTATCGACTTTACATCTTTTGGCATCCACACTATGAACATGTGTAATATTACGCTCGAGATTCATCAAGAATAAACCATTGACCATCGGAGCATGACCATAAAACATATCTCTCATATAAATCGAACAACCATTATTCTCAGACTTAAATGAGTAGCCATCTCGTATTAAACGAGATCCAGATACAATGTTCATGCTCAAACTTGGCACTAAATAACAATTATTAAGGTTCAAAACTAATCCCGTAGGTAAATGTAGAGGTAGCGTGCCGACGGCGATCACATCGACTCTGGAACCATTCCCGACGCGCATCGTCACCTCGTCCTTTGCCAGTCTCCGTTTATTCCGCAGCTCCTGCTGTGAGTTACAAATATGAGCAACAGCACCGGTATCAAATACCCAGGAGTTACTACGAGTACTGGTAAGGTACACATCAATTACATGTATATCAAATATACCTTTGGTGTTGCCGGCCTTCTTATCCGCTAAGTATTTGGGGCAGTTCCGCTTCCAGTGACCTTTCCCCTTGCAATAAAAGAACTCAGTCTCAGGCTTGGGTCCATTCTTTGACTTCTTCCCGGTAACTGGCTTACTGGGCGCGGCAACATCCTTGTCGTCCTTCTTGAAGTTCTTCTTGCCCTTGCCCTTCTTGAACTTAGTGGTCTTATTGACCATCAACACTTGATGTTCTTTCTTGATTTCAGCCTCTGCTGACTTCAGCATCGAGAACACTTCAGGAATGGTCTTCACCATCCCCTGCATGTTGTAGTTCATCACAAAGCTCTTGTAGCTTGGTGGGAGCGACTGAAGGATTCTGTCAATGACCGCCTCATCTGGGAGGTTAATGTTCAGCTGGGTCATACGGTTGTGCAACCCAGACATCTTCAGGATGTGCTCACTGACAGAACTGTTTTCCTCCATCTTACAACTATAGAATTTGTCGGAGACATCATATCTCTCGACCCGGGCATGAGCTTGGAAAACTAGTTTCAGCTCTTCGAACATCTCATATGCTCCGTGATGCTCAAAACGCTTTTGGAGCCCCGGTTCTAAGCTGTAAAGCATGCCGCACTGAACGAGGGAGTAATCATCAGCACGAGTTTGCCAAGCATTCATAATATCTTGGTTCTCTGGGACGGGAGCGTCACCTAGCGATCCTTCTAGGACATATTGCTTCCTGGCAGCTATGAGGATGATCCTCAGGTTCCGGACCCAGTCCGTATAGTTGCTGCCATCATCTTTCAGCTTGGTTTTCTCTAGGAACGCATTGAAGTTCATGTTGACATGAGCGTTGGCCATTTGATCTACAAGACATATTTGCAAAGGTTTTAGACTAAGTTCATGATAATTAATTTCTAATCAAATTATGAACTCCCACTCAGATTAGACATCCCTCTAGTCATCTAAGTGTTACACGATCCGAGTCGACTAGCCCGTGTCCGATCATCACGTGAGACGGACTAGTCATCGTCGGTGAACATCTCCATGTTGATCGTATCTTCCATACGACTCGTGTTCGTCCTTTCGGTCTCCGTGTTCCGAGGCCATGTCTGTACATGCTAGGCTCGTCAAGTTAACCCTAAGTGTTTTTGCTGTGTAAAACTGTCTTACACCCGTTGTATGTGAACGTAAGAATCCATCACACCCGATCATCACGTGGTGCTTAGAAGCGACGAACTGTAGCAATGGTGCACAGTTAGGGGAGAACACTTCTTGAAATTTTTGTAAGGGATCATCTTATTTACTACCGTCGTCCTAAGTAAACAAGATGCATAAACATAATAAACATCACATGCAATTATATAGTTGTGACATGATATGGCTAATATCATATAGCTCCATAGATCTCCATCTTCGGGGCTCCATGATCATCTTGTCACCGGCTTGACACCATGATCTCCATCATCATGATCTCCATCATCGTGTCTTCATGAAGTTGTCATGCCAACGACTACATCTACTTCTATGGCTAACGCGTTTAGCAATAAAGTAAAGTAGTTTACATGGCGTTCTTCAATGACACGCAGGTCATACAAAAAATAAAGACAACTCCTATGGCTCCTGCCGGTTGTCATACTCATCGACATGCAAGTCGTGAATCCTATTACAAGAACATGATTTCATACATCACAATTCATCATTCATCACAACTTCTGGCCATATCACATCACATGATCAATCGTTGCAAAAACAAGTTAGACGTCCTCTAATTGTTGTTGCATCTTTTACGTGGCTGCAATTGGGTTCTAGCAAGAACGTTTTCTTACCTACGAATAACCACAACGTGATTTTGTCAACTTCTATTTACCCTTCATAAGGGCCCTTTTCATCGAATCCGCTCCAACTAAAGTGGGAGAGACAGACACCCGCCAGCCACCTTATGCAACTAGTGCATGTCAATCGGTGGAACCGGTCTCACGTAAGCGTATGTGTAAGGTTGGTCCGGGCCGCTTCATCCCACAATACCGCTGAAGCAAGAAAAGACTAGTAGAGGCAAGCAAGTTGACAAGATCCACGCCCACAAAAAAATTGTGTTCTACTCGTGTCTTAGAGAACTACGCATAGACCTAGCTCTGATACCACTGTTGGGGAACGTTGCAGAAAATTAAAATTTTTCCTACGGTTTCACCAAGATCCATCTATGAGTTCATCTAAGCAACGAGTCAAGGGAGTGAGTTTGCATCTACATACCACTTGTAGATCACGAGCGGAAGCTTGCAAGGGGATGGTGATGATGGAGTCGTACTCGACGTGATTCAGATCACCGATGTCCAAGTGCTGAACGGACAGCACCTCCGCGTTCAACACACGTACGGTACGGGAGACGTCTCCTCCTTCTTGATCCAGCAAGGGGGGAGGAGAGGTTGAGGAAGATCGCTCCAACGGCAGCACGACGGCGTGATGATGGTGGAGTGACAGTTCTCCGGCAGGGCTTCGCCAAGCACACGCGGAGGAGGAGAGGTGTTGGGGAGGGGAGGGGCTGCGCCTTCAATTGTGTATTGCAGCCCTCCCCTCGCCCCTCTATTTATAGGGGGAAGGGGCAAGGGGGCCGGCCCCTCTAGATGGGAATCCGGGAGGGGTGGCCCCTCCCGGTGGACCTCCGGAACCCTTCCGGTGGCGGGAGAAAGGGAGAGAATGGCGGGAGGAAGGCGAGCGAGCGGGAGAGATGCGAGGGAAAAGCGTCAAGAAACAGCGGGAAAAGGCCCTCGGGTCGCCTCCAGGGTGGGCCCACACGCCTTTTTCGCTTGTGCCGGCTCCCCAAGCGTCCCCCAGGGCGCCGGGTCCAGCCTGGGTCCGCCAGCACCAGTTTTGGCCTGAGCCGTCGAAAAACGGGCTTCTGGGGGCGCGACTGGGGCCTTTTTTTGGCGCCGGCGCAGCAAAATCGCCTGGGGAGGGCCTGTTGGGGGCGCGGCTGGAGATGCCCTTAGGAGGTGTCTGGATGGCCGGACTATGACCTTTGGCCGGACTCCCGGACTATGAAGATACAAGATTGAAGACTTCGTCCCGTGTCTGGATAGGGACTTTCCTTGGCGTGGAAGGCAAGCTTGGCGATACGATATGAAGATCTCCTCCCATTGTAACCTACTCTGTGTAACCCTAGCCCTCTCCAGTGTCTATATAAACCGGAGAGTTTTAGTCTGTAGGACGAACGAACAATCATACCATAGGCTAGCTTCTAGGGTTTAGCCTCTCCGATCTCGTGGTAGATCAACTCTTGTACTACCCATATCATCAATATTAATCAAGCAGGAGTAGGGTTTTACCTCCACCGAGAGGGCCCGAACCTGGGTAAAAACATCGTGTCCCTTATCTTCTGTTACCATCCGCCTAGACGCACAGTTCGGGATCCCCTACCCGAGATCCGCCGGTTTTGACACCGACATTGGTGCTTTCATTGAGAGTTCCTCTGTGTCGTCACCAACAGGAAGGATGCCGCACCCCGTCTTTAAAGATGGCGCTGTTGGTAAAGAAGCTTTGGCTGTCGGCCAAACTCTCCGGCTAGGCAGGTTTTTGATGACCGCCTGTTCGGTCGCCGCGCCGGCGATGACCTCTCGGGTCATCAAAAGCAATCTCCAGATCAGCTCGGAACTCGCCGAGCAGTTAGATCTGATGGAGCTCTCTTCCCTAAATGAGCTCTTGGATCGCATCGCCGCCCTGGGAGTCTCTACAGATTACGGCCAGATGGGGCTTAAACCGGATCAGAGAGAGAGATCGACTCTCCCTAGGTCACCCACCCCGTTGAAGTGGTGGAAGAACAACGCGGCGAATCTTCGCCCATCCTAAGGACCAGATGTGTCTGGATTCCCGACCCCTCCAAGACGGATATCCGCGGAGGGGAGAATGTCGCCCAAGCCCTGAACCTGAAGTCAGGCAGCAGGCCTGATTCATTGAATAACTTCCAAGAAAACAAGCTTCCGAATTCGGAAATTTCTTGGCCCCTGAATCTTAGATCGGGCGAGGTTCCGGATTTAAATCCACCCGCCCACCCAACTACAAGGGATCTATCCCAAGTACGGCAAGAGCCCGGGGAAACAGTACACCACTACTGGGACAGATTCCTCCTGGTTATAAACAGGATAAAGGACTGTCGTGAGAAGGATGCAATTACATTCTTCTGTAACAACTGCACGGACATCGGAATCCTCAATGCCATAAGTTGTCGCGAAATTACACGCTTCACCGACTTGACATCCATAGTACAAAAGTACTGTGCGACAGAAAGCGTTCGGAAAACCGAAATGAAATTTTGGGACAATTCGGCCCTGAATACAATCCCAGTCCGAAACAAAAGAGCGCATTATCGCTAGACACTTAAGCCAAACAGCAAAAAACAAAAACCCTCTATAGGGTATGGGACCGTACTGGAGGGATGGCTCAATGGACCCTGTAAAATCCACAGTTCAGGGGAAGTCGCACCAACTCACAGCCTTAGAGCATGTTGGATACTCCGGCAGGTGGCCAGGAGTGGCGAGGAGCTTCTAACTCCAGAATCCGCAGAGCACCACCCGAGAAACGCCAGTACGATGTCAATAGTCTTCGAGACCTTCGCATCGAACAATGCGAGGAAGCGAACGCTCCGCAGCCTTGCCGAAGTCTACCAGGTAGCAACAATAAATCCATGGAGTGACACGGCTATTACTTTTAATGCCAGTGACGAACCTAAATTCCGGTCGGCCCGAGCACCAGCTGCATTGGTCCTCAGTCCGATAGTGGACGGCTTCCGGCTTACAAAGGTACTCATGGACGGCGGCAGCGGATTGAACCTCATCTATGAGGAAACACTGCGAAAAATGAAAATAGACTGGAGCCGCATTGAGCGAAGCAACACAACCTTTAGAGGAATAATCCCCAGCCGGGAAGCATGCTGTTCAGGGAAAATCACACTGGACGTGGTGTTCGGCACGCCGGATAATTACAGATCCGACGAAGTCACATTTCAAGTGGCCCGTTTCAGCAGCGGATACCACACTCTGTTAGGGCGAGAAGCATTCACAATTTTTCAACCTATACCCCATTACGGGTACATGAAGCTCAAAATGCCCGGACCCAATGGAATCATCACTCTTGCTAGTGATCCGGACACAGCGCTCCGCGCCGAAAACAAGACAGTCGCACTGGCCCTCGAGGCACTATCCGAAGCCCTGGCGGCTGATGAACTAACTGTGTTGCGCTCCACGGTGGACAGGGATGACGTGATACTCGACAAAAGATCCAAGTCCACCTCCTTCAAGCCGGCAGACGAAATAGTCAAGTTCCAAGTCCATCCAACGGACACCACAAAAATGGCCTCCATCGGGGCACAAAAAAACCCTGATGTAGAAGCCGCACTCAGAGAATTCCTACGAGAAAATTGAGACATTTTTGCCTGGCACCCCTCAGACATGCCAGGAATCCCACGCAGGCTGGCCGAGCACAGCCTGAACATCCTAAAAGGGTTCAAGCCCGTTAAGCAGACTCTTCGGCGTTTTTCCGAACCCAAGAGACAAGCCATGGGAGAGGAGCTAGCAAAACTACTGGAAGCCGGATTCATCAGAGATATAAAACATCCGGACTGGCTAGCAAACTTGGTGATGGTACCAAAGAAGGACAAATCCTGGCGCCTATGTGTCGATTTCAAAGACCTAAATAAGGCCTGCCCAAAGGATCCCTTCCCCCTCCCCCGAATTGATCAAATCATTGACGCCACGGTAGGACATGATTCATTGTGTTTCCTCGATGCATACTCTGGCTACCACCAAATCAAGATGGCAGAGTCAGACCAAGCCGCAACGGCATTCATCACCCCATACGGCCCATTCTGCTTCAACACGATGCCCTTCGGGCTCAAAAACGCCAGCGCGACATATCAGCGCATGATTCAGACATGTCTGGCCAACTAGATCGGCAAAACAGTTGAAGCATATGTAGATGACGTGGTTATCCAATCCAAACATGTCGAAACTCTGGTAGACGACTTGAGGCTCGTATTCGACAATCTCCGAGCATATGACATTAAGCTCAACCCAGAAAAGTGCGTCTTCGGCGTGCCAGCCGGAAAGCTCTTGGGCTTCATTGTGGTAGAGGAATTGAGGCAAACCCAGCCAAGATCCGAGCTCTGTCGCAATTGGATATCCCAAAAGACCTCAAGCAAATACAAAAATTGACTGGATGCGTGGCGGCTCTAAGCCGCTTTATCTCCCGCTTAGGAGAAAAGGCATTACCCCTTTATCGCCTCCTGCGGCGCACCGAACATTTCGAGTGGACGGATGCCGCCATGGCCGGACTCGAAGAAATCAAAACCATACTGGCAACAAATCCGGTCCTGGCCGCGCCCAGCACGGGCGAACCAATGCTATTATACATCGTGGCAACCCATCAAGTTGTAAGCGCGGTACTCGTCGTCGAACGAGAAACAGACGGACACAAGTTTCCTCTCCAAAAACTAGTTTACTACGTGTCCATTGTCCTAACTCCATGCAAGTCATGGTACCCGCATTATCAAAAGATAGCATACGCGGTGTTCATGGCATCCCGGAAGCTGCGACACTATTTTCAAGAGTGTTCAATAACAGTGGCATCTGAAGTACCTCTTAATGATATTATAAACAACCGCGACGCAACGGGCCGGATTGCCAAATGGGACATTGAGCTCCTCCCGTTCGATATAACTTACAAGCCACGGCGAGCTATCAAATCGCAGGTTTTGACTGACTTCATCGCCGAATGGACCGAAGGCGAGCTCCCTAAAGAGTACGGCGCATATTCCAACTGGATCATGCACTTCGACGACTCCAAAATGTTGGCTGGCCTGGGGGCTGGCGTCGTCCTGACGTCCCCTACAGGAGATACAGTCCAATACGTACTTCAGATAATGTACACGGACTCCAATAACGCAGCCGAATACGAGGCCCTTCTACATGGTCTCCGGATGGCAGTCTCCATGGGCATTCAGCGCCTAGAGGTCCGTGGGGATTCAAACCTCGCGGTATCCCAAATAAATGGAGACTTTGACGCCAAAGATCCGAAAATGGCAGCTTATCGCAACGCCGTCGTAAAGATGTCAGCCCGGTTTGAGGGGCTCGAATTTCATCATATAGCCCGGGAGAGCAACCAGGCAGCAGACGTGTTGGCACGCATTGGCGCAAAGCGTGATGCCATCCCTCCCAACATCTTCCTAGTGAGGCTTTTCAAGCCATCCATAACATGGGAGGGAGAGTCCGGAAACAACAGCTCGGACACAACCACACTACCTCTCACCGAACATTCTGACACAGTTGGTGGCTCTGCCAACGAAACAACACCGTCAGCCCACACAATAATGGCAATCATTGCCCCATGGACAGAACCATTCCTAGCCTACCTAACCAGGCAGGAACTTCCCGAGGACCAAAACGAGGCCCGCTGCATAGTGCGGCGATCTAAAGCCTACAAAATCCACGAGGGAGAACTTTATAAGAAGAGCACAACCGGAGTCCTTCAAAGGTGTATCTCCGAAGAAGAAGGGCACAATCTTCTGGCTGAAATTCATGCCGGACTAGGCGGGCACCATGCCGCAGCCCGGGCCCTTGTAAGCAAGGCCTTCCGTACCGAATTTTATTGGCCAACGGCCCGGGCAGACGCTCAGGACTTAGTGCAGCGATGCGTCGGTTGCCAATTATTCGCTAATCAAAGCCACATGCCGCCTATTGCCCTACAAACCATACCCATCACCTGGCCTTTTGCGGTCTGGAGGCTTGACATGGTTGGACCCCTTAAAGGAGGAACCCACAAGGAAAAATATCTACTGGTCATGGTGGACAAATTCACCAAATGGATAGAGGCCAAGCCTATAAATACGGTCGAATCCGGACCGGTGATAGACTTCATATCCGGGGCTGTACACCGTTATGGCGTCCCCCATAGCATCATAACTGACAACGGCACAAACTTCACGGCCGACAAAGTTAAACTCTGGTGCAAAAACATGGGCATCAAGCTCGACTACGCTTCAGTCTATCACCCACAAACTAACGGTCAAGTCGAGCGAGCCAACGGTCTCATCATGAGTGGCATCAAACCCAGACTAGTGCGACCCCTCAAGGAATCTAACACGCACTGGGTAGAGGAGCTTGACTCCGTACTCTGGGGGCTGCGGACCACGCCGAATCGCACTATCGGATTCACACCATTTTTTATGGTGTACGGCGCAGAGGCAGTGCTGCCCTGCGACATAATTCATGACTCACCTCGCGTGCGCATGTACGAAGAAAGAGAAGCCGAGCTCGATCGGCAGGACAGCTTGGACGCATTGGAGGAGGATCGCGACGTGGCAAAAGCCCGTTCCGCATTCTATCAACAGCAGGCTCGAAGATATCAAAGCAGAGAAGTACGGGCCAAAACTTATAACGTCGGCGAACTAGTTCTACGCCTACCGGACAAGAAAAAGGACAAACTAAAGCCCAAATGGGAGGGTCCCTTCATAATCGACCAAGTACTGACTGGTGGAGCGTACCGTCTGCGAAACGCGTCGAACAACCGACTCGAGCCGAACCCATGGAACGCAGCACGCCTACGAAGATTCTACGCCTAGCGCCGGACTCCGTGTTCGTCTCCTTCCTCTGTCCCCTTTTTATTTTTTTCACATTAGCTGTCAGGCATTTCTCTCCTTCTCCCTACCTTTCTTTTTTTCTCCCAAGCCCTTAGGGGCTTGCTTGCGCATTGTTCACACATACTTGACGCGCCACCCGTGCTCATCATACCTGGGGGCTTCTTTATCAGAAGTTTATATAAACGGGCCTCATGCCCAAAACATGTGTTACACTTTCGCACAAACCTTTTATACACCATTATATGCATCGATATGACTTAAGTTTTGGCCAAGCTGGGTTGCCTGGCTCCTGTGCTTACCCCTACATTCCCGTTCGTTCGGCTAGGTGGTAAAGGGAGCACCTCTGCGATTGTTACTGCCGGGTCAGCCGGATGTGTACCTCAGACTGGGTGAAGACGAAAGCTAGCGTTCTTAAGGGAATATTCGGTCGGTGAACTAAAAGATGATTTTTTTGTTTATTTATCTGCCCCCAGATGCTTTTCTGCTCTTTTTAGCAGTTCGGACATGCACTTTAGGGCATGCCTCCCAGGGAAAGGAACCCCTAACGGAACTATTCTCCCTGAAAGATGTTTCTTACTAACCATGTAATATAACATAACTAGTTGGGCACTTGTCTGCTAAAGCAATTATGACCCCTATGCCTTGTCTCCATGCATTGCCCCGGTTCTTACATAATCGAGAGGGTATTCGGACACACTCCGGACTATAGGGTCCAGAGGTTGAAGCGAAAAGGTCCGCAATGACAAACAATCTACAATCCGGCTAGAAGGCATTTTTCATGTCATTTTAAATTACAGAGTCAATCCGACTCGGTATATTCTTCTTCAATACCATCCAACAGGCGGTCTAATTTACAGTCCTGTTGAGAATACTTTGCAGCCAGCTCTACCTGGCCATATACTAAACTGACAAGGATCTCCTTTCCATCCGGACCCATAGGGCCGACCTCGGCCATGTGGTTCGGGTCCGCCTTCGTGTACCGAGTCTTCACCATGGCCCAGGCCTCCCTGGCACCTTGACGACATGCCGATATCTTCCACAACCAAAAGCGCTGCCGCACTCCCTCAAGCTTCTTTGCAAGCTCCCCAAGGCCTTCAGGCACGGAGAGGGATGGCCACATAGCCTGGACGACGCCCCGCATTGCCTGCCGAACTCGTTCGTGCAGTTGCAACAGCTCGGGAAGAAGGTCCCCCATTGAACCGGGCATTTCCTCCGCAGGATGACCTGTCAGCAGACCTACAGACATAGCTCTGTCAATCGACTTCCTCGCTGTTTTTTTTTCGAGAATTCGTTCAAGCGCTTACTAAAAATGCCGCGTCGAAGTCGCCGATTCTCCTTTACGGAAGCAGACAGCTGAATACGAACATCCATTAGTTCCTCGCCTAGCTGGGTATTGGCGTCTTGAAGTTTGTTCTTCTCTTGCCTCACCCTCGTCGGCACGCTCTCGCCAGCCTTTAGTTGGCGTAGGAGTTGTTGCTTGTTCGGATTTACTCCGGCCCCATCTGCACTGTTATCATCAGAATTGCACACATGCCGCACTTCACAATGAAATTATTTTTCGGAGCATATATTACTTGAGGGGGTCCCCTTGGCAATAGCTAAAGCGGCCAGTGCGGCCTCGAGTTGGGCCTTGCAATCTTCCAGCTCCTGAGACAGTTGCGTGTTCTTCTTTGTAAGACCATGCATAACATATGATCCTTAAAACAGTTATTTCAACTATTTCAAGTCTCGGGGGCTACTGACATATATAACCATCAGATTTACTCACCCGTATGTCTTTTACATACTGCTCTGTGGCTCTGGCTAGACCATTTTGAGCGGCACGGAGGTACGCATCTCCCGTATTAAAGGCGTTCAATGCCTCTGGGGAAAAACATGCGTCCTGAAGAACAGTCCGGCGATGCCTCTGGTTCATGGCACTGTCCACCTCTGAATTGGTGGCAGATAGCCCGTCTGCGTCCTCTGTCGGAGGAACGCCCGACGCGCGCCCCGTGTCCGCCTCCGCTTCCGGACCCGGCCTTGAAGTCTGGCCGGTGGATATAGTTCGGCGGGCTTTCTTCCTCCTAAGGAGAGCATGAGCGTTAGCATGACTTGAGGGCATAAACCCTAGGCGTTAAATTCTTACACTATACCGTGGCATCGGAGTCTCAATCTGGTCCGCACTTCTCTTTGGCCCGCCTGGCTTCAGCGGCCCTTGTTGGCTGCCCACCGCGGGCCCGGCACTCCGCCTCAAGGATTTCCCCTGCAAAACGAAACGCTATTGGTTTACAACATTCAAAATAAGGCATGGATGGATCTCCTTCAAAGTACCGGGACTTCGGTCTCGGTTACCTTTGAGGCTGGAAGTAGTCCGGGATAGTCGGCCGTAATGGCCACTAAGGTGTTGTCCTTACTCAATTGATGAAACACCCCATCAATTAACTCCACACATAAGTCCGGGTCCTCTTGGGAATCCGGATCAAGGGACCGTTCTGGGTCCTCGGGCTGTGGAGAGGGCTGTTGATCTCCTTCACCATCTGGCGTAGCTCCTGCGTTAACATCGCCAGACTAAGTACTCAATTATGGGAATTTCGAAAGCGGGTAGATAAGTGAAAGTGTTCGCTTACCCAGCTCGGAGGGCTGTACATGGAGAACCCGCCCCGTGGGTTGACACGGGTGAATTCCTCTTCTTCTCCCTTGTACAAAGTGGATAAGACCTTCGTTAGAGTGGCAGCCGAATCTAGTCCCTTGCGACCGCACTGGGTGGCGTCGTCCTCTCCGTTGAAATCCCACATGGGGTGGCCTCTGTACTGAAGTGGCTGCACCCCCCGCGTAATGCATGTGGCCATGACCTCGATCATGGTCAATCCAGAATGAGCCAACTATCTTATCGAGCTCATCAGGTACAGGACGTCCCTGTCAGTTTCCCTTTGAGGATTCCATGGGCGCCAGCTCAGGCGTTTCTTTAGCGGAGCGTTGTTAAACTCAGGGAGGCCGATCCGCACAGGGTCCGGCAGGGGGACGTCATCCATATAAAACCATTCCGAAGGCCAGTCCTCGGACACCTTCTTAGGGGTACCGGATAGGTATCCGGTCCCGGCGATGCGCCATAGTTCGGCTCCGCCCACTTGATAAATTGACCCCTCCTAAGAGCGGGGCACAAGACAGAACAACCTCTTCCACAGTGGGAAATGGGCCTCGACGCCCAAGAATAGCTCGCAGAGGGCCACAAAGCCTGCAACGTGCAGTATGGAGGCAGGTGTGAGGTTGAGTAGCTGGAAGCCGTAGAACTCCAGTAGACCTCGGAGAAACGGATGAATTGGAAATACGAGTGCCCTTATTAAATAAGGAACTAGGCACACTTGCTCTCCTTGAGAGGGATTGGGGACGCTCTCCGCCTGCTCTCCGCCGCCATAGGTGGCAATCCCGGATCAAACTGGGACCATAAATGCCGAGGGGAGTAGCCCCTTGGATTGAAGCACTACTAGCTTGCTATGTGGGATGGAGCATCTCTCCCAATCCCCAGGCTTGGGGCTGGGAGCGCGAGAAGAGGAGCCGCGTCGGCTATCCATGATGGAATGGATTTTCTGGTCAGGAGCGCTCCGATGAAAGTTTGCGAAGGGGAGATGGTGTAGTTCGGATCTAGATCCTCGTCTCTTTTTATATAGACAGCTTATCTGAGAAGCTAGGGGGGGAAATGTAAAAATACCCTGTCTTTTCGCATTCGTTCGACACGTGGAAGATGGCCTTTATTGGATGTGGAAGCCAAGGAGCGCAGCATTTATCAAAAGCTGGACACTATCCTACAAGTATATGGAGCTGGAGAAGAACCCGTCTTGCAATGCCGAAGACAATTTGCGCGCCGGACTCCTCGTCATTGAAGCCTGGTTCGGGGGCTACTGAGGGAGTCCTGGATTAGGGGGTGTCCGGATGGCCGGACTATGACATTTGGCCGGACTCCCGGACTATGAAGATACAAGATTGAAGACTCCGTCCCTTGTCCGGATAGGGACTTTCCTTGGCGTGGAAGGCAAGCTTGGCGATACGATATGAAGATCTCCTCCCATTGTAACCGACTCTGTGTAACCCTAACCCTCTCCAGTGTCTATATAAACCGGAGAGTTTTAGTCCGTAGGACGAACGAACAATCATACCATAGGCTAGCTTCTAGGGTTTAGCCTCTCCGATCTCGTGGTAGATCAACTCTTGTACTAACCATATCATCAATATTAATCAAGCAGAAGTAGGGTTTTACCTCCACCGAAAGGGCCCAAATCTGGATAAAAACATCGTGTCCCTTGTCTCCTGTTACCATCTGCCTAGACGCACAGTTCGGGACCCCCTATCCGAGATACGCCGGTTTTGACACCGACAGCGTGGATATACAATGGCAATGCGAACGTGGAAATCTACTGGTTGTGATGTGATGTGATATGAAGCCGCAGGGGAATCTTTGCGTGGAGGTCGATCGGGCGGGCAGTGCTGTTCGCCGCCCATAGACAGACAGCGCCGGTTTTGTATGGTTCCAGCTCGGTCGTCCGTGCGCCACGTAATTAATCCTACAACACACGCCTCTATAGATAGACAGCTCGATAGGGTTCCATAGAAATCCACTCTTCTTTCCGGGATGGATGAATTCGTGTATCATTCCGTACGTAGCGTTCATCCGGTTGACAGCATCGATCACTGCATGGTGCATGCACGTTGTGAATTGGTCTTCATTCAGGATAAAGTTAATTTGACCACATGCATGTATGAATCGGGTGGATCTCAAATCTCCAAGGAAAGGAAAGGATCGGAGACGCACCAGAGAGAGGAGCCCACTGATCCACGACGAGTGACGGAGTGAGCAACCGCGGAGAAGTCCTCGCCTCCTCCAACCCCAAAACGTCAATGCGTCGTATTCTCTCATCCCGCTGTTCTCCTCCGGCTAGCGACGTACACTCAACAGAAAGAAAGGAGCATCTTCTTCTACGTACAAAGTCAAAGCGCAGAAAAAGTGTTCCGCTTAGGGCGTCTTCAACGGCGACCTGTAAATTTTCTTCCGCATCCATCTGCGGACGAGAATTAGTCTGCGGACACGAATGCAGGAGACTGCCATCCAACACTGCCCGCCTACATTTCAACCCGCATTTGAACTCAGACGAAGTTAATGCAAATCGACCGATATTCATTAAAGTTTGGATAGAAAATAGCACAAATCATCCATACATAGCATGCAAATTAAGTCTAGTACAACAATGTCTCAAATTCGACTAGATTAACCGGATGTCCAATAAGTTTTTCATCAACGGATCATGCCCTCTCACACATACTCCTTCAACTCCATCCAACAATGTGTGTACGTAAATGGCCGTCCCTCTGTCCTGTGGTACATCACGACAACGCGCATGGGCTACATAATGTGTAGACCAACATTGAGTGAAAGAATCAATCAACAAGTTGAGTAAGAGCACACAAAACTTATGATCTCGTCATCTGCCGCATGCAATGGCCACCTTTCCTCCAGGGCGAACCACGTTACAAAACTTGATGACGCTGTTCTGGATAGCGTATCAACGATACGATAATGACCTCACATTACGTTGTTGAATAATGTACATGTCGTAAGGCGCAATATACTTTTGTGCGTGAAATAATTCAAGCACTTACTGCCAGAAGGTCTCCCATCTGCTCCTGCCGACGAAATCCGTGGATACGGCCAACCACGTATAGCACAACAACTCATCCTCCCTGGTCAAATAGCTCACCATTCTTCGTACTCTAAAAAATGGCATAGCGTTCCAAAATAAGTTCAATGGCATTTAACCGAACACCTGCGGAGCGTGGTGTCCGCCATGGAGTTCGTCGAGGGGGGCGGAGTATACTTGGGTACAAACGACTCTATGGTGGACAGCGCCGTCGTAGAGGTGAGCGAGCGCGTCGGAGCTGGTTGCGGACGTCCGGCAATGGCTCTGTGGTGGTCGGAGGCGCACAACAGTGGCGGCGGAGGTGGATGATGCGGGTGCAAATCAAGGGGAAGAAGGGTGTAGTGGAAGAAAATGAGACCGGGAGGAGGGATTTGGTGAGCCGGGGGTGTCGGAGTCCTGCGCGTCTGTTGTCCTGACTCCGGCAAAGCTCCCCACTTTGTCTCCAATTTACGGAAGAAAGTGCGCCTGCACCATCCTGCAGACGATACAGTCTCGTGTTGAGTGACTTCAGCGGTCTGGATAGTACGGTCCAGATTGATATGGACGGTTTTAGGGTCGGCGTTGCAGATGTCCTTACCGCGCAAAACGGTAAGCGTAGGACGAGTGGGGCCGAGCGATCACGTACATACACAAGTCTTATCAAGGGCTAGATACACGCGTCTGTCTCTCTGTCTGAAGTTGGCACATAGGCTCCGTTGGGATGATCACCGATCCGGAGTTCTTTTCGAACACAGAACTCACGGGACAGCATCAAGGCATCTCACGTCACGATGGTATCCGTGCACCGTCCATCTGTCGAGCAGCAGCACAGGAGTTGTTTTCGGAGCAGAGGTAGCTCGCAGGTCACGAGCGAGCCTTTCCCCTCCCTCTCACCGCAGATTCCTCACCGCAACCGTGCACCGACGCGTCACGAGCGAGCGAGCAGGCCCCACGCACGAGGGGGGACATGTCGGGTTACGCCCAGAAGCAACAGATCGGACGAGATCTAGCAGAAACAGGGCACGGTCAAGCGAGCAATGATGCCCCCGCTGCTGATTGCTGAGTTATATTCTTATATTGTGTGTGCATCAGTGTGTTAACTGATTGGAGCAACCCGTGGGCGCCCTAAACCGATTGATTAGATGGAACGATTGATCGAGAGAGGCCAAGAGAGAGTCCGGAGTCGGCATTAACTAATCTGAAACTGTGGTGTCATTTGGAACACGATGTACATGAGTACATGACAGTTGACAGATACAGTACTAGGAAGAGGAGAGCAGAGACCCGGCCGAGCAAAACATCACTTGATCTTTCCTTAGTTTATGCATGCATGGTGTGAAGCACAGTAACAGTAGTAATGGCTATAGCTACGGACAGAGCGGCACCAGCAGCAGCAGGCCAGGCCAGCTGGTGCCGGTGGCGGTGAGCTTGGTTCACCCTCTTCCGGGGCCCTTCGGAGGGTCATGGCGGTTGTTGGGGCCGGACCCGGGGTAGTCGTTCACCTCCACGTCCATCCTCGCCGCCGCCCGGCTCCGCACCTTCCCGGCCGCCGCCGCCGCCATCTCCTGCGGAGAGGAAAGCTTCAGAGACGGCGGGTGCTGCTGGTTCCTCAGGCGCATGCTCCCTGCAAGACCACCACACGCATGATCAGCTACGGCAACCGGGAGAAAAGCAGCTGAATATATGACACATCACACATGTATGGATCAAGAACGGATGATTAAGGAACCGAGTGTCGGAGCAAGAAGGGAGAAAGCTTACTTGACGTGGGCGCCGCGGACGCCGGGTGCAGGGGAAGGACGGCCAGGAGGAGGAGGACGACGAGGCAGAGGGAGGCGAGGAGGAGAGGCGTCGGCCTGCTGGAGCGGCCGGAGGACTCCATTGCTGTTGCTAGAGACGAAAACAACTGTCACTGCTCACGGGTGGTGGTGGTGGTCGTGGTAGGCAATGGTGTGTGTGGGTGGTGAGGTGTTGCCTGCTAGTGCTTGGGGTTTTATAGTTGGACCAGGGCTGGCGGGATAGCCGATGGCTGGCTTTCTCTTCTTGTCCCACTACAAAAGGTCAACTTCGCATTGCTTGCTCGGTTTAGAAGGCGGAGGATGCTCTGCGAGGTCGTCCCTGTGCATGTCCTTGTGGCAGTAGTACTACTCTGGGAGTATTTTTTTTAGGGTCGGCACTAGTAGTACTATTTTGATGGCTACCGTTGTTAGTATTTTTTTTTCGGAAAACGTTTGGAATCGGCGCACCGGCCGAACGCTTCGGCCGGTCGTCTTCTCGCACGCGCATTTATCTCTCTCCTTTATTTTAGAAAAAAAAGCATCGCAGCTCATTCATGGCTACTGCAGCCTTCGCCCACCGCCTCGCTGAGCGCCTCCGAGCAGATCCGCGCAGTTCCTCCAAGCCGGCTTGCCTCCCCTGTCGGATCTCGTCCGCAGGCCGTCATGGAGTCGCCGGCCTTCCCTTCCCGTCGGCATGGGGGCGATCCCTTTTGGCCTTTTTCCGTTTCCTCACCTGTTTCTCCTCCGGCGAGCAGGCCGCCGCCTCCCACGCCACCTCCTCAACAAATCCCCCACGCCCTCGCATCCGACTCCACCGGTGTTGGAGACGAAAAGCCATGACCAGAGACGGTGATGTTGCAACCGGGAACGAGAAAAGCTACTACCGGCGATGAGAAAAGCTACGACCGGTGACGAAAAAAGCTACGACCAGAGACGATGACGTTGCAACCGGCGACGAGAAAAGCTACGACCGGCGATGAGAAAGTGGGTCGGCCGCTGCGCAACATTAAAAGCTGCAACTGACGATCGATAATGCTACAACCGGCATTGTCGAAAGCTTCAACTGGAGACGATGGGAATCGAGGGCCGCCCACCATGCAACCGCGGAAGCTGCAACCGGTGACAAAAAAAGCTTCAACCGGCTAAAAAAAAAGCTTCAACCGGCGATATAAAAAGGTTCAACCGGCGGCAGCGAAACGCAAAAAGCTGCAACCGTTGACACAAAAGCTTCAACCATATGTTTGAAACATTTTTTTGCTTCAACCAAAAGCTTCAACCGGCGGCAGCGAAACCGGCAACATTTTTTTGCTGCAACCGTCTTATGATTTTGCTACTATCGGTGAGTGATTTTGCTACATCCATTATGGCGGAGTCGCGACCCGCGACGACGGCAACGACGAATTTGCTGCAACTGTCGTTCTTTTTTGCTACGACCGGCGTTTTTTTCTGCTACATCCATGAACGACGTTGAATCTTGGCCGTTGCTGACACAACCCCGGGCAGCGAGCTTCGACGGCGAGGGGGCGGCGACGGCGCATCAAGGTGTTGCAACCATGGAGCTCGCCGGCGAGCTGCTGCCGTCGCCACCGGAGCTGCTACCACGGGTGGATGCGGCTACATGCGTGGAGCCGACGAGAAGTGTAGGCGACGACCGGCGGCGAGGGCGGCGACCGGCGGCGAGGGCGGCGACCGGCGGCGAGGGCGGCGACCGGCGGCGAGGGAAGACGAGGAGGCGAGGCGGTCGGCGCCCGCGGGAGCGGCGCTGCTTTTCCTCTCGTTTTCCCGTGCAAAGGTTAACGACGAAGAGGACAGGGACAGATCTAACTTTTTTTTTGACCGTGGGGACAAATCTGACGGCTATATGTACAGATCAAACGGCTACGGGCAGACCGGCCGAACAATTCGGCCGGTGCGCCGGCGCCCAGTAGTGGCCTTTTTTTTTGGAGCTGGATCAAGGGGAACATAATTTATGTCTGGACTTATCCAGTCCCAAATATAGGGACGAGACTTGCCTGCTCCCCCAGCGTGCTCCCATCCGTGCTCCCGCATACGTGGCATGATTTAATTGGAACAAAATAAACATAGAGCACAGAATTAATGAATTGATTAGCACTTGAAATTTTGCCAAATGTTATCTGTAGCGAAATTCATGTGGAATTATCATGCCCCAAACATAGACCCTCCTTTGCCGTCCTCGGTCAACGGCAATGATGTAGTACATGACTAATTGAATTGATTAGCATTCGAATTTGATCCATAAATTCAATTCCATGCTCCGTGATTGCACAAAATGGCATGCTTTGTCTAGGCGTCATTTATTAATCAAATAACAAAACTACTAGTAGTAATACACGAAGTTTCCCGGATACACTCAAGAGCAGAACGGGAAATACAAAGGATTTGTTCCCGGCCCGGTATGCGAAGGACAAAAAAAAGACCGTATCTTAGAAGAGAAAATGTTTCACATACTCATCTCACAGCCGAGATGTATGCGTTTCTTTTCGGTTATTCTTTGTATAGCGTTACCAAGCTGTTTGAGTGACAGAATGGCACTTGAGCCAACGCTGATGAACTCATGCTACACCTTTTGCAGTCACTCCAAAAGTTACTCCTCCTGGTAGCGTGTCGTGTGAGGTGTGAACGCAACATTGCGGCATGCTTTTCATCCCGACGCAGAAAATCCCGGGGCGATTCGGACCACCATGAGTCACGAGTAGTCGTCAACAGTGGGTCTCGACTGTTCACGGTCGAAAGCGAGCACTGTTGGGTGGCCACGCACCGAGGGCAACAGTGGGTGGCCTCTTGCGACTTGTGACGATGACATGGTCGCCGCCGGCCTACGGTGCTACTGCAGTATAACCAGCCCGGACTGCACTGAAACGACTTTCCTGCGTTTTTCTTTTCACATCTCAGTATAAGCGTATCTACGGCCGGACTCGGCAAATCCGGCCTCTTAAACACTGTTTTTCCAACGCTTTTTACCTTCTCTGTGGCCCAGTTTTGCACGATCGCTTCCCAGTTCAGAGATGGATGGAGCCTCCAGCTTCATCCAAACCTCTCCTCCACGGCACCACAAGAGCTGGAAGCCCTTGATAAAATCTTGAGTAATGTGCAGCCCCAATTTGATACAGCTGACACCAGAGTGCCTCTGCTCGTTGACAGGAGCCTGAGCACTGCTTATTTTTACAAACTGCTCACCTTTCGAGGTAAAACATATATGCCAGCTCGCCTCATTTGGGACAGAATCATACCACACAAGCACCGTATATTCTCGTGGATTGCGCTCCGGGACAGACACAACATCAGAGATAATATGTTAAGGAAGCATTGGGATAATTTTTTTTCGCATAATGGATGTGCCCTTTGCCCAGCTGCGAAGACAATGAGCCATATACTACTGAGATGCAAACTTGCACAAGCGCTATGGTTCAACTTACGCTTGCAGGAGTTGGCCACATCTTCTACAGGACCTGATTTTTTCCTATGGTCAGACCAACCGAGGACACTGCATGGCAAGCTGTGGCATATCCTCTTCACGGCGTGTGCGGTCACACTTTGGAATGCCAGGAATGCTCGAGTGTTTGAGGGATCCTTTTGGCAGGAGCGCCAGGTATACAGTGGAGTCACTGAGCTGATCAAAGTATGGAGCCTGCATGCCTCACAACATACTAGGCAGAACTTGTTGAACTGGGCAGCTGCTTTTAATCCCAGTTAAAATATGTGTGTTCTCTCCCTTTCTTCTATCATGAATTCTGTATCACAATAGGTCTGGTGATGGCCTGCTGCACTCTTTTGTGCGGCGTTAACATCACTTTCATGTAAATGACTCTGGTCATCCGGGTTTTTTCGCCCGTTTTGAATGCATAAGGTAGAAAATGCTCTACCTTTTAATTAAAAAAAACACGGACGCGTCCGCGGATAGTGACTGATCATGTCTTTGATTAACCACTCTATATCTGAGTCTCATATTTCAACCCCTAAATCCATACATAGCATGCAAAAGAAATCCTACGTACTACATACTACGTTCTACCCTAGCTAATCTTCATCGCCGGAGATATCCACGACGACAATGCCGGGCGCCGGCTCGACGGGCGGGTAGGGGTGCCTCGGCTCATCCTCCTCCTGTTTGACCTCATCCATGTAGGCGAGCATCTCCTCCTCCTCAGCGGCCTCCATCTCCTGTCGGCGACGGTGTCTGGCCTTCGCAGCTAACTCCGAGCGGAGAGAATCGAGGATGGGCTGCTGCTTCGCCTGCAGATCTGCACCACCAGCGTCCCCCACATCCTCCTCCAGCTCATCCCCCTCCTCGTCGTTCTCCTCCACCACCTCCTCCAACTCCTCCGGATCCACTGCATCCGGAGGTAGCCCCGCGGCTATCCGGGCTCCGCGCCTAGATCTGCTCAAGGAGTTTGAGCCGGCTCTCCGGCATTAGAAATGGATGGTTCCTCACCCGACGGCGTGGGGGCATGGCTACTAGGCGGACGGGGGAGTGGAAAGTGACGCCGGCGGACAAGCGAAGGAAAATGTGGATGATAGGATTTCGGTGCCGCCGATCGACTTAAATAGTTGGGCTAGGCACTACGTGGCCCGCCGGAGCGGCACCCCACGGCGACATCGGTCGAATGGAGGAAGCGAGCTTCGGACCACCGTGTTTCCGAGCGTTTCCGTCGTGGGACCCCGCCGTCAGTCAGACATGTCAGACACGCCCGGGCGGCCCCATATCCGCCCCATATTTGGGCTGGATATGAGGGGTGCCAGTCGGTCTGGGCATTTGAGGCACCCGTCTGGGTCGGATTTTCTTGACCGGTCAGTGAACGGGCAGGCCGCCGGGCGTTTGATGCCGGTTTGGGGCGCCCGGCTATAGACACTACTGGAATCAGCTACTTTGCCATCTGCCTGATCTTTGCCGTCGGCTAGCGGACGACAAAGAAGCTCTTTGCCATCAGCTACCGAAAAGCCGACGGCAATGAAACGGCGGACGGCAAAGAAGCTCTTTGCCATGAGCCATTTCATTGCCGTCCGCCAGCTGACGGCAAAGAGGGAGGTGGCCCCCACCCACCCGCCCGTTTAAAAAACTTAACACCCCCACCTCTTTGCCGTGTGCTAGCAGACGGCAAAGAGAGATAACGGCGGACGGCAAACAGCCGAGTAACTAACGGACGCCACACCCCCCCGGCCCCCGCCCGTTACTCTCCTTCTCTTCCTCTCTCCTCCCCGATGGCCCGCCCTAGATCCACCGCCGCCCCCGCCCCTGCCGCCCGGCTCCGCCCCCGCCCCCGCCCCCCGCCGCCCGGCGCCGCCCCCCGCTGCCCGGCGTCGCCCCCGCCCCCCCACCACCCCTCCGCCCCCACCCCACCCGCCGACGCCCCGTCGCCCCGCCGCCCGGCGACGCCCCGTCGCCCCGCCCCCGCCCCCCGCCGCCCGGCGCCGCCCCTGCCGCCTGGCGCCGCCCCCGCCCCCCGGCGCCGCCCCCGCCCCCCACCACCCCTCCGCCCCCACCCCACCCGCCGACGCCCCGTCGCCCCGCCACCCGCCGCCCGGCGACGCCCCCGCCGCCCGGCGATGCCCCCGCCGCCCGGCGCCGCCCCCCGCCGACCGTCCCATTGCTCCGGTGAGGGAACTACTTTTTTTTTCTTCTGTTTTTTCATTTTTTTGCTGTTTAATTGTTAGTGCTAGATTGTGTTAGTGTTAGTGTTAGAAAAGAATTAGAAGAAGTAGAAGAAGTAGAAGTAGTAGAAAGATGAAAAAAGAAGAAGAAGAAAAGAAGTAGAAGAAGTAGAAGAAGAAGAAAAGAAGAAACAAAAAGAAGTAAAAAAGTAGGAAAAAGATGGAAGAAGAAGAAGAAGAAAGGAAAGAAGAAGAAGAAGAAGAGAAAGAAAGAAGAAGAAGGATAGAAAGAAAGAAGAAGAAGAGAAAATTTAGTGTTAGTGTTAGAAAAAAGAATATCTAGAAGAAAAGAAGAAGAAGTGGAAAAAAGATGAAAAAGAAGAAAAGAAAAGAAGTAGAAAAAAGATGAAAAAGAAGAAGAAGAAAAGAAGTAGAAGAAGTAGAAGAAGAAGAATAGAAGAAAAGAAAAGAAGTAAAAGAAGTAGAAAAAAGATGAAAAAAGAAGAAGAAGAAGAAGAAAGGAAAGAAGAAGAAAGGAAAGAAGAAGAAGAAGAAGAAGAAAGGAAAGAAGAAGAAGGATAGAAGAAGAAGAAGAAAGGAAAGAAGAAGAAAAAAGAAGAAGAAGAGAAGGAAAGAAGAAGAAGGATAGAAGGAAACACACTACGAAACCAAAAATCGTCATTTGCATAATCCGAAGCCTCGGTACAATGCTGACGAGCCTAAAAAGGGTGGATCCAACCTCAGCCTATTCAAAGGCAATCTCGCACCAGCCAGTGTTTCAAATCCAGTATCTTTGGATAACGAAGAATGGCGGACCATTTTGTTGTATATCTTCAACAACCTGATAGAAGTGCGGCCGTACATCGAGTAAGTTCTCGGTACATTGTTTCGCAACTTCTATTTCCTTTGAACTGCTCTTATTCCTGGATATTTCATACAGTCGATACGTCACCCTATTCTCGTATGGAGCGGTGATCCAAAAGGATTCCGTCGAAGAGTATGAGCTTCTCGCAAAGCAAGGAGGCGGCTATCTTGGTTTCATCTCTTGGTTCAAACAAACGGTAAATTCTATTAGACAATTTCATTTCATTCGCTAATTTGTGCGTAATGCAACAATCCTTTCATATTAAACTTGTAGGCTAATTCAGAGTCTATGGACGCCGAATTGAGACAAGTCGCTAATGGTTTTGACTATAAGGTCCGTTCATTTGACAAATACGACATCAACGGGTATCGTTTTCGTACCTATGGCAAAGAGCTATCTATGGCCGACCGAAAGTCTACAAATTGTTGTGTATCTGCTATCGGCGAAGGAGGTACCGAGTATTATGGGAGAGTTGAAGCAATTTATGAACTTCTATTCTATGGTGAAAACCCACCGAATGTCGTAGTCTTCAAATGTTATTGGTTTCAGCCGAAGGAGACTAGAATGACTCATGAACATATGGGGCTAGTTGAAATCAACCAAAGCACCCATTTAGATGTTCTTAATGTCTATATTATGGCTCAACAGGCGACCCAAGTATTCTATCTACCCTCGGCCTGCCAAACTAATCCAAATCTGAAAGGTTGGGATGTCGTTTATGAAGTGTCGCCACATGCTAGACTATCTCCCCAAAGGAAGAGGATTATGAACCTCACATTAACCCAGACACATATGAAGGAGAATTCTTCCAAGAGACACGTCTTTCCAAAAAGCGTTTCAAGAACCGGTATACTTCACCCCAAAACATTGAAGTAGACAGCGACAGTGAATCCCACATCACCCCAGAGGAGGAACAAGAAGAGCCGGAACAGAGGTTACTTCTGCGGACGACCTCTCAGTGCTTGACCGATTACGTAAAGGTGGCCTTCCACATGTTGATGCCACTGAACCCTATGAGCCCGTCATTGATTATAGTGATGATGATGATTATGCATTTATTGATGATACTGATCGAGATTATTAGTAGTGTCAGGTATTCAATTTTTTTATGTTGTACTTGATGATGATACACTTAAGTGATATACATATTATTATTCATGTCGGTATTTTTTTATGTTGTACTAATTTCGTTTACTCTTTGTCATGGAAGGTGTTGAAAGATGGAAGGGGAGCCGACTGAGGCCAAGGACAAACGTGCCCAAATTGAAGGTGTGCCACACCATCAAGGTAGCTCCAGCTTATGTCAGTTCGGGCGGAATTGGGTAATGTGGTTTGCTTCATGATTAATGCAATTCATTCATCATGCTAGCTTGAGCCCTTTAATTACTAATTTACTTTGTTTCTCTCTTTCAGGCATGCAACAATAAGACGGATAAGGTGCCAGAGAGGTACGACCTGTATGCCATGGCCCACACTGTCTCTTACAAGTAAGTCAAGGGGAAGGCGAGGAAAGGGGAGGAGTTTAACCCGAGACAGATCCCCTACAATCCAGAGCAGGTGATGATATCTAGTGGCGGGAGGTCCCGTGGCTCCATAGCCATTGATCCAGAGATTGCTCCTGAGACCACGGTGAGTTTAATTTGAATGGACGTTACTTGCTAGTCTTAACATTTGAGTGTCATTATGCTAACGAGACATTGGAAATGATCTTTGGTGCAGCTTAACTCCAGAAACGCATCGCACAATCCTTCTCCAGCTACCGGCACGAGCCAGCCCGCTCCTACACCTCCCTGATCACGGTAAGTTTCTCTAGTGTTTTGCTTAACAAATGCATAAAGACCTAGACTTAGCTTTATTTCCTCCAATATGCTTACCATAATGACCTAGAGTTAGCTTCTTTTCCTCCAAAATGACTTAATATGCGTACTGACCTCATAAACCATCCATTCTACGTAGGTTACTTATGTCCAAAATTGCATAATTAGCTTAGTTAGCTCATAAACGATCCATTTTACCTAAGTTAGCTCTAATATGACTCATTTTACCTTAGTTAGCTTACAAGTGATCCAATTTATCCAAGTTAGCTCTAAAATGACCAATTTTAGTAGATTAGCTCGTAAATGATCCATTTTACCTACGTTAGCTTTAAAATGACCCATTTCACCCAGATTAGCTCCAAAATAACCCATTTCACCTAGGTTAGCTCCAAAATGACCCATTTCACGTAGGTTAGCTCCAAAATGACCCATTTCACGTAGGTTAGCTCCAAAATGACCCATTTCACCTAGATTTGCTCCTAAACCATCAATTTCACCTAAGTTAGCTAAAAACGATCCATTTCACCTAAATTAGCTATTAAATGATCTATTTCACCTAAGTTAGGTCATAAACGACCCATTTCAACTAAGTTAGCTCATAAAAGCTCATAAATGATCCATTTCACCTAAGTTAGCTAAAAAACGATCCATTTCACCTTACTTAGCTCAAAAACGATGCCCTTCACCTCAGTTAGCTCATAAACGACCCATTTCAACAAAGTTAGCTCATAAATGATCCATTTCAACTTTGTTAGCTCATTTATGATCCATTTCACCTAAGTTAGCTCATAAATGACATATACTTTGTTGTTCTAGTCTTCTTTTTGTTCTAGTCACCTATTTATAACTTTCTTATTTACCATTTCGCAGATTTCATTCACTTCATGGAAGCTAGCTTGCTATGATGGAGTGCTTGCTTTTCCTTTCATGAAACTTTGCATTGTATCTAGCTTGCTATCATGGAACTTGCTTATGTATGAACAATGTGTATGGATGGAACTTGCTTATGTATGAACAATGTGTATGGATGAAACTGATGTGATATGTGATATGAAACTTATGTGCTGGATATGCGATATGAAACTTATGTGCTGGATATGTGATATATATTTGCTGTCATATATATTTGCTGTGAAAATTGTTGGAGTAAAAAAACAGAAAAAAAGAGACAATATGCAGGATCTTTGCCGTCTGCCACCGACGGCAAAGAGATCTTTGCCATCAGCAGCGGACGGCAAAGATGCCACGTGGCAGGCAACTGTGCTTCCTGGGAGGCTGACCAATTTGGTCAGTTTGCCAACAGTGGCTGACGGCAAAGGCTTTGCCGTCCGCAGCGGACGGCAAAGGCCTGCCGTTAACCACCTAACGGAGTAACAGCGCATTTATTGCCGTCCGTCTTCTTTGTCGTCCGCTGCTGATGGCAAAGGCCCCTTTGCCGTCAGCTGGCCGAAGCAGACGGCAATGCAGCTCTTAGCCGTCCCATACTTTGCCGTCACCTTTTGCCGTCCGCGGCTGACGGCAAAGGTCTTTGCCGTCCGCCATCCATGCCTTTGCCGTCCGCCGTGGCTGATGGCAAAGTAGCTGATTCCTGTAGTGAGATGCTCTAAGGGCATCTCCAAGATGGACCCGTAAACCACCCGCATCCGTCTGCACCATGATGCGTTTTCTTTTTCAAAGCTCAAGTATAAGGGCATCTCCAAGCCGAACCTATAAACCACCCGCATCCGTCTACACCGTGCTGTCCGGACCGCGGAAGCCATCCAACGCTGGTATGTATCGGTCCGCAGAGTTGTCCGAACGCTTTTTCTTCCACAAACATGAGACAAATGTGGGGAGGTTTGCGATAGTCCGGACACCAGACATGTAGTACTCCGGCACCCTCGTCCCATCCAGAATCCTTCGCGGACCCACGCCTCCATCCTCTCTATTTTCTCTTCTTCCTACTTTCTCTCTTGCCTTCTCCGTCGTTCCACCATCACGGCTTCCACGCCACACCCTTGCCCGAACTCTATGTCTCCGTCACCTCCAGCGCTCCAGCAGATCTCCACCCCGCTTCTCCTCCGTCGTCTTTCAACCCCTGTTGTCAGTGTCAAAACCGGTGGATCTCGGGTAGGGGGTCCCGAACTATGCGTCTAGGCGGATGGTAACAGGTGACAAGGGACACGATGTTTTTACCCTGGTTCGGGCCCTCTCGATGGAGGTAAAACCCTACTCCTGCTTGATTAATATTGATGATATGGGTAGTACAAGAGTAGATCTACCACAAGATCAAATAAGCTAAACCCTAGAAGCTAGCCTATGGTATCATTGTTCTTCGTCCTACAGACTAAAACCCTCCGGTTTATATAGACACCGTAGAGGGTTAGGGTTACACAGAGTCGGTTACAATGGTAGGAGATCTACATATCCGTATCACCAAGCTTGCCTTCCACGCCAAGGAAAGTCCCATCCGGACACGGGACGAAGTCTTCAATCTTGTATCTTCATAGTCCGGGAGTCCGGCCAACGGTGATAGTTCGGCTATCCGGACACCCCCTAATCCAGGACTCCCTCAGTAGCCCCTGAACCAGGCTTCAATGATGACGAGTCCGGCGCGCATATTGTCTTCGGCATTGCAACGCGGGTTCCTCCTCCGAATACTTCATAGAAGATTTTGAACACAAGGATAGTGTTCAGCTCTGCGAAATAAGTTCCACATACCACCGTAGAGAGAATAATCTTTACACAAATTAAATCTGCTGACGTATTCTGCGGCGTGACGTCATACCACGACCAAGCCTTTATTGGAATCGTTTTTACTGTCCCACCTTAGCGTGTTTAGCGAGGCGGTTTCCTTGGCACATCTTATCAAAGCAGAGATCGCGTCCCCTTATTCCGGGATTCTCATTAATACGGGTGTGGGTAACCCAGTCGTGCCCGTTGGCACGCCTCCTCCGTCGAAGGCGAGTCCCGAACGGTCACGGGGAGGGCTCTTGGTATTCAACCTCTTTATAATGAGACCAAGGCCCGCTCCTTTCTTTCAATCTCAATCGAATCCGCCCCTCGCCTCGAGTTCCAACACCCAAAGCTCTAGATTCAGGCGCTTTGGACCTCCGAGGATGTCCGGCTCCGACCTGCAATGCCGGTGGATGCCTTCCTCCGTCACGGAAGAAGACGTGCTAAAGCTGAGAGACGCCCGGTATCTAACCGACGAAATTTCGCACAGGCTGCCTGCCGAAGGGCAGGTTATTCCCACTCCCAAGCCTGGTGAGAGCGTGGTGTTCGTGCCTCACTTCCCTTCGGGGGTTAGGCTTCCCGACGGACCCCTTTGTGAGGGGGCTCATGTTTTATTATGGGCTGGAATTTCATGACTTGGATCCGGAGTCCATCCTCCACATTTCATCGTTCATTGTCGTATGTGAAGCCTTCCTCCGCATTACCCCTCACTTTGGGTTGTGGCTCAAAACCTTCAAAGTGGAACCGAAGATGATCAAGGGGCAGCAGGCAGAGTGCGGAGGGGCTGCTATAAGCAAGAATGTTGACGCTCCATGGCCCGAGGGCTCTTTTCAAGAGGAGCTCAGTCTGTGGCAACAAGAGTGGTTTTATATCACAGCTCCCAGGGGCACCAAATGGGTGGCGCCACCTGCCTTTTGCTCGGGTCCTCCGCCACGGCTGGCATCATGGGTCAATAAAGGGCTCGACTGGGGGCCGTCCAAGGACGCGCCCTTGTTGCAGGGCCGTATTCGAGACCTCCTAGAGAGAGAGATTGATCTAGTCATAGTAGCGCGGGTCATGCTAATTCGTCGCACCCTGCCCTGCAAACGTCGCCCTCTCAGCCTGTGGGAGTTCAATCCGGAGGGACCACGAGCTCTCCAACATTTTATGGGCGTAATGCCCGTGGAGATGTACCAACTGTTCTTCGGATCACGAGCAATGTGTCCGGACTTGACCGAGGACGCAGGTCTGAGCTGCAATCGCCCGGATACTCAAGTAAGTAGTCCTGTACCCGGACATGCTATCCGTATATCTATCATAAACTTGCCTTTAAAAGAGCTGTCCCTTGAACAGGAGTGGATAGCGAAAGCAAAACTGATCTGGTGCCCGGCCCCCCTCCCTGAGACCACGCCGGATCCTGTGTTAACCAAGATGCTAAAGGCTCTGCCTTTTGAAGAAGGCGAAGGGGGGAACAAGGGAGCTACTGCCTCCGCGAAGGAGTTTATTAAGAAAGGAGGGATCGAGAATCCCTCCCTCCAAGGGGAGAAGAGGACCGCTTCTGAAGATCCGGAGGCCAAGGCCTCGAAGCGGGGGAAGAAATCCTCACCAGAGGGTCCTGCGCCGGGAGATGCCCCGGCCGCACTATTTCCCCAAGGAGATCAGCCCTCCAGCGAGCTGTAAGTAAAGAGAGGCGTTTTCTTAAAATGAGAGACATCCCTGTTTTATTTCTGAAGATAACCGAAATTTTTCCTTGTAGTTCGGATCTCAACCCTTCTCAGCAGAGCTCGTCTTCAGGGGATCTTGATCCGGAGATGATGGAGAGTGAAACGCCTCCGCCTGCCGTACCGTCATGCGAGGCGGACGACCCTGAGGTGTCGTCGCGGAAGGTTTCTCTGAATCCGGTGGGGCCCGAAGGCAGTCGTATGTCCCCTCAAAGCCCTCCGTGTCCGGCCTTCGAAAAAGGCCATCGGACGAGTCCGGCCCCGACTGGTGTATGGTCGGAGGAGCTGAAAGATCTGCTCGGGCGAGCATCTATCTCGGAAGATCACCGTGCGCTAATGGGTACGGTGATTGAAAGGATTTCATCCGCTGAAAGCGGATTGCATGACGTCGTCATAAGTTTACTGACGGGTTTTGAGGTACGCAAAATGATGTACCTTCTGACAGTTTTGCATATAGAATGCGCCCTGTATAGTTAGTAGCCCCTGAGACTCGGTGCTTTGTCAAAAATGACAGCGCGCCGAGGATCATAATCCCAGGTATAATATGCGCTCTTCCTATGTAGGTGGCGAAGCGTCCGGTGGCAAGCCGGACTGATGAATTTGCCGAACTAAAGCGGCAACTTGACGTGGCGGATTCTGACATCGCACTTGTCAATAAGCGGCTTGACGAGTCACAAGGTATGCAACTTCTCTGCGGACACCCGGTAAGGTAGCTTAATGTCTGTGCCTTACAACATGTATGCTTGACGCAGATGGTGCCGCTGCCATGGAGAACCTTCGAGCAGAACTTGCCTGAGCCAAGGAGCAAGCCCGAAAAAGTGATGCGGCTGCCTTAACAGCGGCCGAACAGCTCAGAGCCGAACAGGCTGCTCACTGCCGAAGCAAGAAAGAAATGGCCGAGATGGCCCTAAAGTTGAAGAATGCTACCGACCGTTGCGAGCTTCTTGAAAAAGAAGGTCGAGCGGAACAAGAGGACCTGAAAAAGGCCGCTACTGAGGCCAAGGATGCTCGCTCTGCGATGAGAGCTATGAAAGAGGAGCTACGTCAGGCCGAAGATATTGCGGCTGGAAAGCCTTTTCTGCTGTGAAGGAAATTCAGGGATCCCAAGTATGCTCAGTTGGGCCAGCTATGGGGTGCGGAGGATGCATATCTAGACTTGGCGGCGAGTGCTGCAGACGCGGCCGAACACTTCCGTGGCCAAAAGGATCACGGAATGGAAGAGCTTTTTTGGTCGCAGTTCCATAGTCCAGAGCGTCCGCTTCCATTGACCGATCGTTTGGCCGAATGGGCTGAGCTGAATAGGTTGTCCGTACTTGCCATGAAGGATGTCGTGACTCATTTGTGGCCGAACAGGCCCGGGTCGAAGAGTTATTTTGGCTTGGTGCAGCAGTTCCTTGGTGCGGTGCCGCATATTGGTGCAATGAAACGGTCAGCATGCATAGAGGGTGCGCGGATGGCTCTTGCCCGTGTCAAGACATACTGGGCGGAGATGAAGGCCACCGACGTTGCATCCCAGGATTCGGACAGAAGCCGAGTACCTGTCGAGCACTATTTTGAGGAAGTCCTGCAGGGCGCTCGTTTAATAGAGACGCAGTGCTCGAAGGATATTATGTTCTAATGACATGTATGATTTGTGAAACAATGTTTCAATATAATATAAGGGCTTTTTATACTTGTGCATTCAAGTATTAAAGTACCTCCTGTGCGGCCATTAATGTATATGTGTATATAACCTGAAAGATGGCAGTCTTCGGCTTCAGCCCCCACGCACATAGTGCGGGGGTGTTTGCAAAAAGGCGCATTTTCACACTTAATCCAACGTCTTTGTCCTGTAAAGGAGGTGATAGCGTAGCAAACTAGGCAACCGGACTATAATGCTTTATCACTTTCACTTAGCCATAGGAGTTCGATGGTGGGACTACTATATAGCCCCTAGGGGCACCGCGCTCTCCCGAATTCGGGGCGCGTATGTGCCTGACCGGGAAACGGTCCTTCGTTAATGCAGAGGAATTCTAAACATTCTGGTGGGTCATCGAGTGGTTGACCAGTCTCATGCTATATCATGACAGTCAGTTTTCAGGTTTCTCTACTGAGGTGCTCACCAGGCCGAACCGGGGCACAATCGCTGTAGTTCTCCTGGTGCCATGTTAGCCGATAGAACGGAACGTAAGGCAGCAAAACACAGGAGCCGGGCAAACCCAACATTTGACCAAAGACATGATTCGGAGCTGATGCATATAAGGCCTAACTCGAGACGCCGAACACTCCCTAAGGTATTCGGTCTTTATGAAAACGGGCAGAACAATGCCCTAAGCCCCTGGTGTCTAGGTAAGCGCAAACAATTCTGACGCGGCCGATGCCAAAACTCCAGCCTCCTCCTCGGTTATAGCAAGAAACCAGGGGATGTGTATCAATAAGAGATAGTAAAAAAGGTTTACGCAGGGTCTTAATCTGAAAAGAATCCTTGCAACGGGTCCCTACTGCACGTCTGCGCCTGTGTCTCCGTTGTGCCGTATCCTGGACGGGTGTAGCACGGTGTTCATCTATAAAAGAGAAGAACTTAGTTGAAGAAAGATTGTGTGAAAAATGTACTTTATATTAAATAAACGGAGTACGATTCAAAAAGCAAATAAAATTGAGCTTTATTGTCTCTTGTTGTACATGCATGCAGCCCCTTGTACGGGGGTGTGCGGCTAGTAGGCCTTCATATGTTTACGCCGGACTCGTCTAGCCGTGTCCGGGGTCCGAATGACCTGTTCAGGTGCTTGGTTTAGCGGAGCTGGATTAGTGTGTAACTGTCCAGGCAGTCTCACGTTCTTCCGTGCTCGAGTAACACTTGATATTTCCCTTTAATGAGATGATGCCACGTGGACCGGGCATTTTAAGTGTAAGAGATGCATAATGCGGTATTGCATTAAAGCGGGCGAAAGCTTCACGTCCCAATAGTGCTTGATAGCTACTTTTGAATGGGGCGATATGGAAGGTTAACTTTTCACGGCGGAAGTTGTCGGATGAGCCGAACACAACTTCTAGCAGTAGGGAGCCCGTACCATGGGCATATAGGCATGGCATTACCCCCTTGAAGGAGGTGTTGCTGTGGTGAATTTTGGTTGGGTCTATCCCTATTTTGCGGATTGTGTACTGATATAGCAGGTTTAGATCACTACCGCCGTCCATTAGGATTTCTGTGAATTGGAGTCTGTCGATTATAGGATCTAATATCAGGGCAGTCCATCCCGCGTTCCGGATACTTCCGAAGTAATCCTGATGATCAAAGGTGATTGGTTTTGACAACCAATGTCGGGACTCCGCTGGGATAGGCCGTGCGGCGCGTATTTCTATGGGCACCGCTCTGATTTTCTCTTTTGTCACTTGAAGTGAGTTTACTGTTTTGACTTCTTGTGGGAAATTCTTTTGTTTTTCGGTGCTCTGCTTGTGGGGTTCGTCATCGTCCTCGCTTGGTGTGTCGAGCCCCTTGTGTTCGGCATTGAGTTTGCCGGACTGCTTGAAGACCCAACAATCTCTGTGGGTATGGTTTGTAGGCTTCC
Organism: Triticum timopheevii; assembly: GCA_963921465.1. NCBI lineage: Eukaryota > Viridiplantae > Streptophyta > Magnoliopsida > Poales > Poaceae > Triticum > Triticum timopheevii. Next base: position 380,879,690 of record OY997262.1, on the reverse strand, counting down.
CGGGGGTACTGTGGATTTGGCATAAATTGTCCAAGATTTTGTTTAAGTTGGATAGCTCGTGTCTGTTATCCTTGAGGGGCAGTTTTTTATGATTCTGCCGAGAGCTTTTGAATCCGGCGTTGATTGTCGTGCTCTTCGGGCTGTTTCCCCTTGTCTGGCGCTGGTCCTTGCTGCGTCGTGGTTTCCTGTTTCCATCTCTGACTTCGGATGTACTTGGGTCACTGGTACTACATCTTGCCAGCCAACTATCCTCTCCCGCGCAAAAGCGGGTCATGAGGCTTGTTAGTGCGGCCATTGTTCTTGGCTTTTCCTGGCCAAGGTGCTTGGCGAGCCATTCGTCTCGGACGTTGTGTTTGAAAGTTGCTAAGGCTTCGGCGTCCGGACAGTCAACTATTTGGTTCTTTTTGGTGAGGAACCTGTTCCAGAATTTGTGGGCTGATTCTCCGGGTTGTTGAGTTATGTGACTTAAATCGTCTGCATCCGGAGGGCGGACATAAGTCCCTTGAAAATTTGCCCGAAATTCATCCTCGAGCTCTTCCCAACTTCCAATGGTATTTTCAGGGAGGCTTTTAAGCCAGTGCCGTGCTGGCCCTTTGAGCTTGAGGGGTAAGTATTTATGGCGTGGAGATCATCTTCTCTAGCCATGTGTATGTGGAGGATGTAATCCTCAATCCAGACTCCCGGGTCTGTTGTTCCGTCGTATGCCTCTATGTTTACGGGTTTAAATCCCGCTGGGAATTCGTGATCCAGCACCTCATCGGTGAAACATAGGGGGTGTGCAGCACCCCTATATTTGGGTGTGCCGTGATGTCCGGATACTTGGCGTGTTGCATTGCTTAGAAGAGCTTGCTTTCTTGGCCCGTAGATGGACCTAACTGGGCCATCCTTTTGATGCGAATCCTTATGCGGATCGTGTGCTAGCTTGTGTGCGGTGCCGCTTGCCGCTCTATGCTTGTCATGTGGTCGTCTATCCGATCGGGCGGCCTCTTTGTTCTTTGATTGCGGGGGCTCTAAGGCCTCCTCATCGAATTCGGGCAGTAGTTTGCGCTTCGGGTAGCTATTTGTTTGGCGACTGTCGCCGTATTTGTCTGTGGTGTTGAGTACTTTGCTCCATCTGATTCTGAGTGTATCTTCCTCTGTTTTGAGCTTCCGCTTCTGCTTTTTCAGGCTACGCGCAGTGGCGACGAGCCTTTTGTGAAGGTTCTTCTGCTCCAACAACTTGTCCGGTGTGAGATCGTCTGGACTGTTATTTTCCCCAGGGACGGGTTGTTTATCCAAGTTGTCCTGCTCAGACGGTTGTTCAATGGTATGTTCTTCGTCCACCAGTTCGACTTGCTCTATGGCTGGGTCTGTATGGCCGTCGTCTTTGTCGAGGCGGGACTTTGTGCGGCGCTTTCGTCGCCGTCTTGACTGCTTTTTGAGGGATTTATCCTTCGTAGTGTCCCGTTGTTCCTCGTCGTCACTTCCTTTAGGTGTATCCACCATGTATACATCGTGAGATGTGGTGGCTGTCCAGTACCCTGTAGGTGCTGGTTCGCCGTTATCTCCTACATCGTCGTCCATACCGTCGATGTCTTCGGAGTCGAAGTCGAGCATGTCGGTTAAATCATCGACAATGGCTACAAAGTGGGTGGTGGGTGGGCGTTGAATTTCTTCGTCGTCCGTACCCCAACCTTCCTGACCATAGTCCGGCCAGGGCTCTCCTGATAAAGAGTGAGACTTTAGTGAATTCCGGATGTCGCCAAAGGGCGAGTGCTGAAAGATGTCCGCGGTAGTGAACTCCATAACCGGCGCCCAGTCGGATTTGATTGGCAGGGGCGCGGGAGGTTCGGAGTCCAGAGAGGATTCCAGCACCTCGGAGTCACGGGCTTTGCAAAGGACAGGGATGGTGTTCGGCTCAATCGCCATAGAGATCGTAGCCCCCGAGGCGGTGTCCAGCCACTCGTCCTCGATCGGCGAAGTCAGCTCCGAGCTAAGGGTCAGAGAGGACGCTGGTGTGGCCTCCAGGGCACTGTTCGGTGGCAGAGCTAGATCATGCCCATCAAAACAGTGCGGCGCGCTTGGCTGTGGCTCGAACCCGTCGGAGATCAAGTCTCCGCGAATGTCGGCCGTGTAGTTCAAACTCCCAAATCTGACCTGATGGCCAGGGGCGTAGCTTTCGATCTGCTCCAGATGACCAAGTGAATTGGCCCGCAGTGCAAAGCCGCCGAATACGAAGATCTGTCCGGGGAGAAAAGTCTCACCCTAGACCGTGTCATTGTTGATGATCGAAGGAGCCATTGGGCCTAAAGGTGACGACACAGAGGAACTCTCAATGAAAGCACCAATGTCGGTGTCAAAACCGGCGGATCTTGGGTAGGTGGTCCCGAACTGTGCGTCTAGGCGGATGGTAACAGGAGACAAGGGACAGGATGTTTTTACCCAGGTTCGGGCCCTCTCGATGGAGGTAAAACCCTACTCCTACTTGATTAATATTGATGATATGGGTAGTACAAGAGTAGATCTAGCACGAGATCAAAGAGGCTAAACCCTAGAAGCTAGCCTATGGTATCATTGTTCTTCGTCCTACGGACTAAAACCCTCCGGTTTATATAGACACCGGAGAGGGTTAGGGTTACACAGAGTCGGTTAAAATGGTAGGAGATCTACATATCCGTATCGCCAAGCTTGCCTTCCACGCCAAGGAAAGTCCCATCCGGACACGGGATGAAGTCTTCAATATTGTATCTTCATAGTCCGGGAGTCCGGCCAACGGTGATAGTTCGGCTATCCAGACACCCCCTAATCCGGGACTCCCTCACCTGTCCTCCGACCCCCTCCCCCCACCACGTACCATCCGCTACTACTATACTCACCATGCCCGACAACTGTTCGATGAACCATCGGAGCTTAAAACGGGTTTCCCTTCTTCTTTCTAGCAATGGTTTCCGATTTGGAGTACATATACGAGCACTATGTTGAGTCATCCGACGGCTCGTCGGATGAGGAGGAGTACTCCGATGAGACGGTGATGATGCAGGTAGTCCTTGAAGATGCGGAGCGTGTAGAGGAACATGTTCGCACTTTCAAGGGCTCAATCAAGAGTCATTGAGTGCTCAATCGCAATAGGGTGCGCGGCCATTTGACACTGATGGCCAACTACTTTGTCCTGGGTGCACTCTTCGCTAACCATTTTCGCCGGCGTTCTTAGATGCACAAGACTATCTTCGACCGTTTGTACTAGGGCGTGTGGTCCTATGACTACTACTTCATCCTGAAGAAGGACATCATGAGAACGATTGTGTTATCTGGTTACCAGAAGTGCACGACCGCACTCCGAATGATTGCATGGCACAACCGCTGATTCATGGGACGAGTACCTACGGATGTCTGAGAGTACATGCGGAGATGCCATGGTCAGGTTTGCAACTGCCGTGATCGAGGTGTTCGGACCTCTGTACCTGAGAGAACCAACTGTGGCAGACACCGAGAGGTTCTTGGCAACCTTAGAAGTGAGAGGGTGGCCAGGTTTGTTTGGATCTCTCGATTGCATGAATTGGAAATGGAAGAATTGTCTGGAGGCTTTGCAAGGGCAATATTAGCTCATGTTAGGAGCATCTCCAATAGATGGTCCAAATTTGGCGGTCCAAAATCGAAGATGTAAAATTTGGACCGCCAAAAAGTGTGTTTTGGAGCTCCAAAAAAAGCTCAACTCCAACAGATGGTTCAAATTGATGGTCCAAATTAGTGGCGGATGGAGCCGGGCAGGGCGGAGCTGAGGGGCGGTGGTGGACGGAGCCGGGCGAGGCGGTGGCGGACGGAGCCGGGCGGGGCAGAGCTGCAGGACGGCGGCGGCGTGCGGGGTGGTGGCGGACGAAGCCAGGGCGAGTCGAAGCTACGGCGGGCGGGCCGGGGCCGGGCGGAGTTGCGACGGACGGGGCGGGGCGGCGGCGTGCGCTGCAGCTGATGAAGCTATGTACCTAGGGTAGGGTCATGGACCTGTCCAAGATACCCTCCCCAAGGACATCTCTAGAAGAAACCACCTTTCAGTCGACCCGGAAACGTTCCACTCGACGGAGTCAATGCCACTCGACCATGAAGCCATCCACTCGACAACCAGGAGACCCAATGTCACTCGGCAGGGAAACAGTCGGTCATTAAGTAGCTTTTATGGTCATCATGGCACTTTATTTGTAGCGTTACCAGTAACGCCCGGCCTTAATGTACTTTAAACCCTACATAACTGAGGGCCGGAGGGGTCTGGCGGACTCTATATAAGCCACCCCCTCCTCAGTGTAAAGGGTTCGCACCCCTGTAACTCATACACACATAATATCAGTCGACCGCCTCCGGGCTCCGAGACGTAGGGCCGTTACTTCCTCCGAGAAGGGCATGAACTCGTAAATCCCTTGTGTATACAACTACTCCATAGCTAGGATCTTGCCTCTCCATACCTACCCCCCTTTCTACTGTCAGACTTAGAACCACGACAGTTGGCGCCCACCTTGGGGCAGGTGTCTTAGCGACTTATTGGAGAAGTTGCGATTTTTCCGATCTCCTTCATCATGGTTTCAGGCGGAGTTCTGGTTGAGAGCCGCGAGATCCGTCTCGGCGTGCTCACATTCATCGCCGACGACTTCGCTTGGCTTCAGGAGGCTCCACTCGACGTCGACGCGCTCCCAGTCCATGGAGCGACGCATTTTCGCGCGTGCGTCCGTGGCATCCTCCTGCGGAAACCGTCGACCCAGTATCGGTCGGTCCCCGTGTCGTCCTCCCTCCCTGTTTCCCGCCGGCGCAAGTGCTCCGGTCGGTCAAGACTTCAGCGGTGGGTGAGGCACGCGGTGGCTCGCCAGTCGGCCACCCCCCAAGTCGCGGCAATCGAGCCCGCCGAATCTCTCTACGGCCTGTTCGACCTGTCAACTGGCTCCGCAGAGACTGCATCCGAGTGTGACATCAGTGATCCCGTGGCGGAGGTTCTGATGGTCGATGGACCATGCAGCCCTCCCGGTTTCCCCCGCGCCGACGGAGGCGACGGCGGAGGCGATCCATCGCATGTCCATGAGGAATATCGTCCCGAGCCCCTCACTTCACAGCAGAGGGAAGATCTTCGCCGCTGGAACATGGATGCGCTGTACACTCCTATCGTTGGAGAAACCCCCGAGGCTCGTGCCTTGGAGGATGCGCGCTTGGCTAACTTGGCTGAGCGCACTCGACTGGATAACCTTCAGCAAGCACTTGACGAGCGTGCGCGACAACGGGTTCCAGACTCCAGTTGACGTCAACTCTTTCCACCATCGTCTCAGGTATATCGAACTTCGATCTAGAATTTAGCAGCTGCAGCCCATATAGCAGAGTCGATTCAGCCTTCCCAGTCAGAGGCTGGCAGAGGCTTGTTGCAGATCAGAGATTTACTCCGGGCAGCAGGGGATCAAAATTCAGCTATATCGCAGTCGCGGAATAGGATTCACAGCAGATCCGTCGCTGCAAATACAGTCCAGTCGGTCCATAGTCCAAGATCGCCTCCGAGGCGTGAGGAACGTGGAGACCGGCATGATCAGTAAAAGAATCGTGAGAAGTATGATCACCGAATCGATCGCGTTGATCGACGTCAAGTGCCCACCCCTCCCCCAAGGGGTGGATCGTACGCGCCTCGACAGCAGGATGATAGACGCCATCATAGTGTTGGGCGAAGGATTCCAGTCGACCCCAGGGAACCAGGCTTTGATGCGAGACCCATCATCGTTCAAGGTTTGGTCGACAGGAACAGAGCTCACTGAGAAGGTCAAGACAAAGATGTACCCACCAGCAGCAGAGTACATGTCTCAGGACCAGAGTGTTTTAGCAGGGCCATTAGGGTCGCGGTGATTCCTCCCAACTTCAGGTTGGCGACTGGAGTCAGCAAGTTCACTGGTGAGTCTAAGCCTGATACCTAGTGTCGGTGTCAAAACCGGCGGATCTCGGGTAGGGGGTCCCGAACTGTGCGTCTAGGCAGATGGTAACAGGAGACAAGGGACACGACGTTTTTTACCCAGGTTCGGGCCCTCTCGATGGAGGTAAAACCCTACTCCTGCTTGATTAATATTGATGATATGGGTAGTACAAGAGTAGATCTACCACGAGATCAAGGAGGCTAAACCCTAGAAGCTAGCCTATGGTATGATTGTTGTAATGTATGTTGTCCTACGGACTAAAGCCCTCCGGTTTATATAGATACCGGAGAGGGCTAGGGTTACACAGAGTCGGTTACAATAGTAGGAGATCTACGTATCCATATCGCCAAGCTTGCCTTCCACGCCAAGTAAAGTACCTTCCGGACATGAGCCGGAGTCTTCAATCTTGTATCTTCGTAGTCTTGGAGTCCGGCGGACATTGATAGTCCGGCTGTCTGAACACCCCCTAGTCCAGGACTCCCTCAGTAGCCCCTGAACCAGTCTTCAATGAAGATAAGTCTGGCGTGCATAATGTTCGGCATTGCAAGGCGGGTTCCTCCCTTGAATAATCCAGAGAAGATAATGAACACCAGGATAGTGTCCGGCTCTGCAAAATAAATTCCACATTCCACCGTAGAGAGAATAAAATGTACACTTAGTTCAATCTGCTGACGTATTATGCGGCGCGACATCACATCGCCACCAGGCCTTTGTTTGAATCATTATACCACCTCAGCATTAGCAGAGCGGTTTCCTCGGCACGTCCTATCGAAGCAGAGATCGTGTTCCCCTTATTCCGGGATTCTCATCAATACGTGCATGGGTAACCCAACCGCGCCATCAACAGTGACGCTTGGGAGATAAGCGAGTTTTACCAGGCCGGTGGGGGACACATAGTTTTGTCCGCCTATATATAAGGGATAAGGATTCACCTTCTCACCTACGCCTTCTTCCTCCTTTGCTTATCAATCCCCGCGGATTCAAGCTCCAACGCCCGAACTCGCGCATCTCACCTCGACCTTCTCCGAATATGACTGGAGCGGGAGGCAAATGGTTAGCCTCCACCGTCAAGGAGGAGGACATCACCAAACTGCGCAGCGCCGGATACCTTTCCGGCGATATCGCGCATCGGCTGCCCGACGATGGGCAGCTCATCCCTACCCCCGGGCCTCATGAGAGGATCGTCTTCCTTCCCCACTTCCTCCGCCGACTGGGCTTTCCGCTCCATCCATTTGTGCGGGGGCTCATGTTTTACTACGGCCTGGATTTCCATGATCTGGCGCCGAACTTTATCCTCAACATCTCGGTGTTTATCGTCGTGTGAGAGGCCTTTCTCTGCATCCGGCCCCACTTCGGCCTGTGGCTCAAGACCTTTAACGTCAAGCCGAAGGTTGTGAAGGGTATGCAAGCGGAATGCGGAGGCGCTATGTTGGGCAAATTGCCCAACGTCCCTTGGCTAGAAGGGACCTTCGTGGACTCCGTCAAGGGGTGGCAATCGGGGTGGTTCTATATCACCGAGCCGCGCAAATCCACATGGGCGGCAGCCCCCGAGTTTAGATCAGGCATCCCCACGCAGCTCACCTCCTGGAAAGAGAAGGGCTTGCAATGGGGGAATCCGATGGAGGTGACGGGACTCCGAGCATGTATCAAGAAGATGGTGAGCAATAAGCTCAGGCTCGTCGACGTGGTCCAAGTCATGCTCATCCGGCGGATCCTCCCATGCCAAGAACGGGCATTTAATTTGTGGGAGTTCAATCCGGAACAGCACCAGGCGCTAAACGGGCTCTTCGATACAACATACGAAGGCGCCTGGAGGGTGTTGTTCAAGGGCGCCGAAGCCCCTATGTCCGCGACCAAAGACCGCGGATTCAGATCGCAGAATCCAACTGACGAGGTAAGTGATTCGACCCCATTACGGGACACTTGTGATAATTAGATTGACTCTAGTGAGGCTTCAATCTGCCTCTTCCTTTGATAGGAATGGATGGAGAAGGCCAAGCTGCTTATCAGCCCGGCTCCCATGCCAGAAGACCCAGCGAACGCCCGCTTAACAGGGCTGCTGGTTCCGGCACTGCACGTGGTGCCGGAGAAGAAGGCCAAGGAGGTGGCCGCGGGGACTCGAAAGAGTTCCCGCAATCAGGCGTCTGACGACGACGAGGACTCCTCTCCCGAAGACGACGAGGAGGAGTACTCTCTCCCGGAGGAGGGAGAGAAGAAAAGGAAGGCTTCCCCCATCGGGGGGGGGGCGAAGGGTCCAAGAGGGGGAGAACTATCCCCCCGGACAGTTCCGCCAACATCAACATTGGTGAGGATGAGCGGCCTCCAAGGTCCAGGCGTCCGGCAAGATCGTAAGTATCCGGATCCTTGATGTATAATTTCTTTTATGTCGCGAAGTATCCTTCTAACGCCGCATTCTGTCCATAGTCCGGCCAATGATGATCTCCCCGACTCATCGAGCGGGTCATTGGCCTCGTCGGATGTGAATTCCATCCTGACTGCCTCCACCCCACGCGCCAACGAGGACGCCGAGGTGGGATCCCAAAGAGGGACCCATCAGGAGGAGGCTCCGGAGGCGCCGTCAGGCAGCCCCCCGGACTTCGTGCCGGACTCCACATCGGAACCCGCAGTGGTTCCAGAGTCCGGCAAGCGGCCCCTTCGAAAGAAGGGCAGGACCGTGACGCCGGCGGCCTCCGTCCAACCGGAGGCGCCGGATAACCTGCTGGAAGCGCTTAAAGGCGCTTCCATCGAGGAAGAACACCGCACCATCATGAGCGCGGTGATTGAGAAGGTTCAGCTCACGAAAAGCGGGCTGACCGAAGCCTGCAGTAGCCTTCTAACAGGCTTTGAGGTAAGAAGTTAAAAGTATGTAATATAATACCGCATAGACAGTAGCCCCTGATGCTTGGTTCGGTGTTCGAAAAGAAAAGCCGGACTAAGGATCTATAACAAGATATACGCAGGGTTGCCTAAAATATGTCAATATGGGTTTGCAGGCTGCACTGCTGACCTCTGCCGCACTAACAGCGGAGGTTGACGTGCTGAAAAAGAATCTCGAGCGGTCCGAGCAAGAGCTCGGCCAGGCAAAGAAGCAGCTCGAGGAAAAATAAAGTGAGTAACACCTCTTTGACTAAGTACCTTACAGAAAAGGATTTTGGTTGCGAATAAAATTGACAAGGATAATATGTGCATTGCAGGGGCCACTAACGAGGTGGCAACCTTGAAGGATGCTGTGTCCGCGGCCGAACGCAATGCGGCCGCGGAACGGGCTGAGCGAGAAAAGCAAGAAGTGCGGGTGGCGGAAGTTCGGCAAGAGCTCCAGGTTCTCATGGAAAAACATGAGAGTTTGGAGCGTGACTCCAAGACTCGAGAGTTCGAGCTTGCCTTGGCTCTCGAAAGTGCCAAGTCCGCCAAGGCCGAGGCGCAGAAGGCCCTTCAGGAGGTTGAGGACATAAAGAAGATAGCGGCGGGTAAGGCGTTTTTCATGCAAAGCAGGCATGTTAATGTGAACTACCGGACACTTACCCGAATTCGGCGCTCTCCAGGGGCATTTGCGGATCTACCACGTAGTGCGGCTGATGCCGCCGCATTCTATCGTGGCGAGGAGGGGAGCTCGACGGAGAAGGTCTTCTGGTCTCAGTATACTGAGGCCGGCCATCCGGTGCCCCCAAGCGACCAGCTGAAGCAGCTGATCGAACTCCACAAAGTAGCTGAGGAGGCCATGAAGGGCCTCGTAGTCCGGCTGTGGCCTGGACAGGCCATGCCTGGTAGCTACTTTGGCCTCGTGCGGCGGCTGGTGGATGCATGCCCTAGGCTGGATGTAGTCAAGCGCTCCGCCTGTATCGAAGGTGCTCACCGGGCCCTTGCCCGCATAAAGGTGCAATGGGGCAAATTGGATGCGGAGAAGCTTCTCACAGATCCACCGCCACCGGGCAAGGAGTATCGCACGCCGGAGAAGTATTATAATATTGTCCTGAAGGGAGCCTGCAATATTGCAGATGAGTGCTCCCGAAATGTAATCTTTGAGTGAACTCGCTGTGTATTTATCCTGTGCGCTGAAAACTTCGTTCATATGCGCCATGAGCAACGCTTGTTTAATTTAAAATATTACCTTCTGTTTGGCCGTTTATAAAATCTGAGAGATGGCAAGTCGTTGGCTTCAGCCCCCAAGCCACAAGTGCTGGGGTGTTCGGTGATAAACTTGAGCACTCTTGTTCCCATATTTGGGTCCATCTAGGGAGGCGCTCAACACGACGAACAAGGCGACCGGACTTATAATGCTTGAACACTCTCACTTAGCCATAGAATTCTATAATTTTAAATTTCGGCGAAGCCCCTGGTATTCGGAAGGCCGAATCCGGGGCGCTATCCATGCCTTCATCGGACATAATCCGGAACTTCACTCGAAGCGGCGTGAGTCTTTAAGGACACGAAAAAACCTCTCGAACAGCGACCAGTCTCTCGCCTTATCATGCTGGTCAGTTTTAGCTTTCTCCACTGAGGCGTTAACCCGGCTCAACCGGGGCGGAATCGCAGTGGTTCTCCCAGTGCTACCTTAGCCGACGGAACGGAAACGTAAGGAGCCAAACATGGGAGCCGGGCAAACCCAACTATTGACCCAAGACATGATTCGGAGCCGATTCATATAATGCTATAAGTTTGGGGTGCCGCACTTGTTAAAGTGTTCGGACTTTATCACACCATAAAGCGGGGAACATAAGCCCCTGGTGTATTATGCCGTACCAAAAATATACAGGTGCCGGAATGTCATATAATGAACGTATATAAAAAATGTAATGCAATTGCGATCATAAAGGTGCTGCATTATTAATGAAAGAAAAAGTCTGCTAGTAGAGTGGACTGATACAAATAGTGTGGTAAGCAAGGGATTTGGACTAAATAAATATGTCCCTCTCCAGGGATGAGCTGCGGATTTGGTGTATATAATCGAATTTAATGCTCGTAATTGAGACCACCTGAGTGTTCGACGTGGCCTTCTTTAGTCCCTGACTATTGCATCATGAGTTCGGCAGGTTCACCGCCGGACAGGGCTTCTGGTTAACAGAGTCCTGTGTACAAAAAATAAGAAAAATAATAATAAAAAAGTGGCACATTTGCGAGCCCCTGGTGTGGTCGAACCGCACTCTGGGTCCGTTGTGATCGTGCCCCCTCCCCTGTGCCCATGGTATCTCCAAAGCGTAATAATGTACGCGGAGTGTTATTCTTGCGATCATACGCGGGCGAGGGTTGGGGCCGCATTGCTGCGCGTGCTCTGATCGCGCCAGGTGGTCTTGGTTGATATTGCTCCCGGCGCGCTTTGCTGTATCCGGCCGTTTAACGGCCGGGCTCGAGAATTGCCTTAAAAGGCTGCTCTGTACTTCTGCCGCGAGAGCCACTGTGTGTTCCTCCATTCGGAGGGAGCGTTCTGTATTTCCATTGACCGTGATGACTCCACGAGGGCCTGGCATCTTGAGCTTTAGGTATGCATAGTGCGGCACCGCGTTGAATTTGGCAAACGCGGTTCGTCCGAGCAGAGCGTGATAGCCGCTGCGAAACGGGACTATGTCAAAGACTAACTCTTCGCTCCGGAAATTATCCGGGGATCCGAAGACCACTTCCAGTGTGACTGAGCCTGTACAGTTGGCTTCCACTCCTGGTATGACACCTTTAAAGGTTGTCTTTGTAGGTTTAATCCTTGATGGGTCTATGCCCATTTTGCGCACTGTATCCTGATAAAGCAGGTTCAGGCTACTGCCGCCATCCATCAGGACTCTCGTGAGGTGAAACCCATCGACGATTGGGTCTAAGACCAATGCGGCGAATCTGCCATGGCGTATGCTGGTCGGATGGTCTCTTCGATCGAAAGTGATCGGACAAGAGGACCATGGGTTGAACTTTGGGGCGACTGGCTCCATCGCATAGACGTCCCTTAGTGCGTGTTTCCTCTCCCTCTTGGGTATATGGGTCGCGTATATCATATTCACCGTCCGTACTTGTGGGGGAAAACCCTTCTGTCCTCTGTTGTTCGGCAGCCGGGTCTCTTCCTCGTCGTCGCTATTTAGCCCCTTGTCATTGTTTTCGGCAATTAACTTGCCGGCCTGCTTGAATACCCAGCAATCTCTATTGGTGTGGTTAGCTGGCTTTTCAGGGGTGCCATGTATCTGGCATGAGCGGTCGAGTATTCGGTCCAAATTGGATGGACCCGGAATGGTTCTTTTAAATGGCTTCTTCCGTTGACCGGGTTTAGAGCCTCGGAATCCGGCATTGACCGCCGTATCCTCCTTATCATCGCCGTTAATTCGGCGCTTGTTTTTATTTCGACGTGACCTTCCGTTGTTATCCTTAGTATCTGGACTGCCAGAATTTTTACGGAGATTGTTGCTGCGGGCTAGCCAGCTGTCCTCTCCCGCACAAAAGCGGGCCATTAACGATGTGAGGGCTGCCATGGATTTCGGCTTTTCCTGCCCGAGGTGCCGGGCTAGCCATTCGTCCCGGATATTATGTTTGAAGGCTGCAAGGGCCTCTGCGTCCGGATAATCGACGATTTGATTTTTCTTTGTCAAGAACCGTGTCCAGAATTGCCTGGCCGATTCGTCTGGCTGCTGAGTAATGTGGCTGAGGTCATCGGCGTCTGGTGGTCGCACATATGTGCCTTGGAAATTAGCAAGGAATGCGGCCTCCAGGTCCTTCCAACACCCAATTGACTCTGCGGGCAAGCTGTTAAGCCAATGCCGAGCTGGTCCTCTAAGCTTGAGTGGGAGGTACTTTATGGCGTGGAGATCGTCGCCGCGGGCCATATGGATGTGGAGAAGATAGTCTTCAATCCACACCGCGGGGTCTGTTGTGCCATCGTAAGATTCGATGTTTACGGGTTTAAACCCTTCGGGGATCTGATGATCCATTACTTCGTCAGTGAAGCATAATGGGTGTGCGGCGCCCCTGTATTGAGCAATATCGCGACGCAGCTCGAGAGAGCGCTGTCTGCTGTGTTCGGCCTGGCCGGGGTTATTGTATCCGGCACGACGGTATTCGTCATGGGTCGTAGGGCGCCCACGTGATCCATAGATGGATCGGGATTGCCTTGCTTTGTCCTCCAATATGTCTCGCAAGTCCGGCGCGTTCCCTCTTGGCTTCGTACTTTTGGAGCGATGCCAGGGTATGGTCTTGGCTGGGGGCCTGGATGCCTCTCTGTCACGACCACGGGGTGGTCGGTCAGCCATATCGTGCGCTGGTGATGGATGTATGTATGCTTCCTCCTCTAATCGGGGGAGCAGCTTGCGCTTTGGGTAACTTTTGGAGGGACGTTCGAGTTTATACTCTTCGGCCGCGAGGACCTCGGTCCATCGATCGGCCAACAGGTCCTGATCAGCTTGAAGCTGCTGTTGCTTTTTCTTTAGGTTGTTTGCTATGGCGATAAGCCTGCGCTTGAAGCGCTCTTGTTCAACGGGATCCTTGGGTATGACGAATTCGTCATTGTTGAGGCTTGCTTCGTCTTCGGAGGGAGGCATGTAATCATGATCCTCAACCTCTTCATCTGCCGCCCCCTCATGAGGGCTTGCTTCTGCATCCTCCTGCGCTGAGTCTTGCGGGAGGGGATTGTCTTCGGCACTCTCTGGAGTGTTATTATCTCCTGTGCCGGAATCTCCGTTTTTGCTGTGGCGAGATTTAGAGCGGCGCCGCTGACGCCGGCGCTTGGGCTGTTTCTTTAAGGAATCTGCCTCCGCTGTTCCTTCGCCGTCCCCATCTTTTGGGGTATCCACCATGTATACGTCATATGACGAGGTGGCCTTCCAGTGCCCTGTGGGCGCTGGTTCCTGTTTGTCTCCGACATCGTCTTCCATAGCGTCGATGTCTTCGGAGTCGTAGTCTAGCATGTCGGTTAAATCGTCGACAGTGGCTACAAAGTGGGTGGTGGGTGGGCTCTGAATTTCTTCGTCGTCCGCATCCCAACCATCCTGGCCATAATCCGGCCAGGACTCTCCTGATAACGAGAGATGTTTTAGTGAGTTTAAGATATCGCCGAAAGGCGAACATTGAAAGATGTCCGCGGCGGTGAATTCCATAACCGGCGCCCAATCTGAATCAATTGGTAGGGGCACGGGAGGTTCGGAGTCCGGCGAGGAGTCCGGCGCCTCGGAATCACGAGTTTCGCAGGGGACAAGATTGGTGTTCGGCTCCATCGCCGTGGATGTTGAAGCCCCCGGGGCGGCGTCTATCCACCAGCCCTCGATCTGGGCGATCGGCTCCGGACTAATGGCCGGAGCGGATTTGTGTGCGGCCACCAAAGCACTGTTTGGCGGCAGAGCTAGATCATGCCCATCGTCACAGTGCGGCGCGCTTGGTTGTGGCTCGAGTCCATCGAGGATCAAATCTCCTCGGACATCGGCCGTGAAGTTTAAGCTTCCAAATCTGACCTGACGGCCAGGGGCGTAGCTTTCGATCTGCTCCAGATGGCCAAGTGAATTGGCCCGCAGTGCGAAGCCGCCGAATACGAAGATCTGTCCGGGGAGGAAAGTCTCACCCAGGACAGCGTTGCAGGTTGAAGATGCCATCAAGCCTATCGGTGACGACACAGAGGAACTCTCAATGAAAGCACCAATGTCGGTGTCAAAACCGGCGGATCTCGGCTAGGGGGTCCCGAACTGTGCGTCTAGGCGGATGGTAACATGAGACAAGGGACACGATGTTTTTTACCCAGGTTCGGGCCCTCTCGATGGAGGTAAAACCCTACTCCTACTTGATTAATATTGATGATATGGGTAGTACAAGAGTAGATCTAGCACGAGATCAAAGAGGCTAAACCCTAGAAGCTAGCCTATGGTATCATTGTTCTTCGTCCTACGGACTAAAACCCTCTAGTTTATATAGACACCGGAGAGGGTTAGGGTTACACAGAGTCGGTTAAAATGGTAGGAGATCTACATATCCGTATCGCCAAGCTTGCCTTCCACGCCAAGGAAAGTCCCAACTTCAGGTTGGCGACTGGAGTCAGCAAGTTCACTGGTGAGTCTAAGCCTGATACCTAGTGTCGGTGTCAAAACCGGCGGATCTCGGGTAGGGGGTCCCGAACTGTGCGTCTAGGCGGATGGTAACAGGAGACAAGGGACACGACGTTTTTTACCCAGGTTCGGGCCCTCTCGATGGAGGTAAAACCCTACTCCTGCTTGATTAATATTGATGATATGGGTAGTACAAGATTAGATCTACCACGAGATCAAGGAGGCTAAACCCTAGAAGCTAGCCTATGGTATGATTGTTGTAATGTATGTTGTCCTACGGACTAAAGCCCTCCGGTTTATATAGATACCGGAGACGGCTAGGGTTACACAGAGTCGGTTACAATAGTAGGAGATCTACGTATCCGTATTGCCAAGCTTGCCTTCCACGCCAAGTAAAGTACCTTCCAGACACGAGCCAGAGTCTTCAATCTTGTATCTTTGTAGTCTTGGAGTCCGGCGGACATTGATAGTCCGGCTGTCCGAACACCCCCTAGTCCAGGACTCCCTCACCTGGCTTGAAGACTACCGAGTGGATGTTCAGATCGGCGGCGGCAATGATGAGGTGGCCATGAAACACCTGCCTCTTATGTTGGAGGGCTCGGCCAGAGCATGGTTGAATCAGTTGGCACCCAGCATCATTTACACTTGGGAAGATCTTGCCCGAGTGTTTGTCACAACGTTTGAAGGAACTTGCAAGCAACAAGCAGGGTTGACAGAGCTGCAGTCTTGTGTGCAGAAGTCGAATGAAACTTTGAGGGATTACATCCAGAGATGGATCATGTTGCATCACATGGTAGAGAATGTATCTGATCACCAGGCAGTCTGTGCCTTCAAGGAAGGTGTTAGGTACAGAGAGTTAAACTTGAAATTCGGTCGAACCGGAGACATGACTCTGAGTCGAATGATGGAGATTGCCACCAAGTATGCCAATGGTGAAGAAGAGGATCGGCTCCGGAGTGGCAAGCACAAGTCAGTCGCCCACGAAACCGGAGGAGGGAACTCCAGTCGGAAGCAGAAGCGGAAAGCCGAGCCCGCTGCTCCTGGAGAAGCCTTGGCTGTGACTCAAGGAAAGTTCAAAGGAAAGCCCAAAGGATCTTGGAACCCTAACAAGGTGAAGGACAAGGAAGGAAATGACGTGATGGATTTGCCGTGCCATATCCACATGAAGAAAGGTGAGGAGGGTAACTTCATTTACCCAAAACATACCACTCGACAGTGTTGGCTCTTGATCCAGCTATTTCAGGGAAAACAACCCAAAGATAAGGAAAAGGAGTCGGACAAAGTTGAGGACAAGGAGAATAGTGATGAAGGATATCCCCATGTCAATTCCACCCTGATGATTTTTGCTGATGTTGAAAGCAAAAGTCAACTGAAAGTTATCAACCGTGAAGTGAATATGGTCACTCCGGCGACACCCAGTTATCTGAAATGGTCTCAGACTGCTATCACATTCGACCAGTCCAATCATCCGACACACATAGCTACCCCTGGGAGGCAAGCTCTGGTGGTCGATCCAGTCATCGAAGGCACTCGACTGACTAAGGTTTTGATGGATGGTGGTAGTGGCCTGAATATATTATATGCAGAGACGCTGAAAGGGATGGACATCCCGATGTCCAGACTCAGTACCAGCAACATGAGTTTCCATGGAGTCATTTCTGGAAAGAAGGCTGAGTAACTCGGCCAAATTTCTCTTGATGTGGTTTTTGGCGATTCAAAGCATTACCGCAAAGAAAAGTTGACATTTGAAGTGGTGGATTTCCAGAGTGCTTATCATGCTATTTTGGGCAAGCCCGCTTATGCACGTTTCATGGCTCGACCATGTTATGTGTACCTCAAATTGAAGATGTCTGGTCCCAAAGGTGTGATCACTATTACTGGCAATCGGAAGAAGGCGGAAGAGTGTTTTCAGAAAGGCTCAAAGATCGCCGATGCTCAGATGGCAGTGGTGGAGCTGCAGGAATACCAGAAAACTGCAGACCCGAGTGATTTGTTGCGAGCTAAGAAGCCCGCTACAGAATCAGCATTTTGTTGGGGAACGTAGCAGAAATTCAAAATTTTCCTACGTGTCACCAAGATCTATCTATGGAGAAACCAGCAACGAGAGGAAGGAGAGTGCGTCTACATACCCTTGTAGATCGCTAAGCGGAAGCGTTCAAGTGAACGGGGTTGATGGAGTCGTACTCGTCGTGATTCAAATCACCGATGATCAAGTGCCGAACGCACGGCACCTCCGTGTTCAACACACGTACAGCCCGGTGACGTCTCCCACGCCTTGATCCAGCAAGGAGAGAGGGAGAGGTTGAGGAAGACTTCATCCAGCAGCAGCACAATGGCGTGGTGGTGGTGGAGGAGCGTGGCAATCCAGCAGGGCTTCGCCAAGCACCACGGGAGAGGAGGAGGAGAAGAGGCAGGGCTGCACCAAGAGAGGGAGAAGATCTCATGTGTTTCTCTGTGTTATGGGCAGCCCTCTTGGCCTCATATTTATAGGGGAGAGGGGGCTGCGCCCCCCCTCTAGGGTTTCCCACCCCCAAGGGGTGCGGCCATCCCTAGATGGCAAAGGGGGTGGCGGCCAAGAGGGGGAGGAGAGGGAGGCACAGGGAGCATGGGCCTTAGGGCCCATCTGCCCTAGGGTTTGCCCCCTCCCACTCTCCCCTGCGCCTTGGGCCCCTTGTGGGGGGCGCACCAGCCCACCTGGGGCTGGTTCCCTCCCACACATGGCCCATGCAGCCCTCCGGGGTTGGTGGCCCCATTTGGTGGACCCCTGGGACCCTCCCGGTGGTCCCGGTACTTTACCGATAAAACCCGAAACTTTTCCGGTGACCAAAACATGACTTCCCATATATAAATCTTTACCTCCGGACCATTCCGGAACTCCTCGTGACGTCCGGGATCTCATCCGGGACTCCGAACAACATTCGGTAACCACATACAAACTTCCTTTATAACCCTAGCGTCATCGAACCTTAAGTGTGTAGACCCTACGGGTTCGGGAGACATGCAGACATGACCGAGACGTTCTCCGGTCAATAACCAACAGCGGGATCTGGATACCCATGATGGCTCCCACATGTTCCACGATGATCTCATCGGATGAACCACGATGTCAAGGACTTAATCAATCCCGTATACAATTCCCTTTGTCTAGCGGTATTGTACTTGCCCGAGATTCGATCGTCGGTATCCTTATACCTTGTTCAATCTCGTTACCGGCAAGTCTCTTTACTCGTTCCGTAACACATCATCCCTTGATCAACTCCTTGGTCACATTGTGCATATGATGATGTCCTACCGAGTGGGCCCAGAGATACCTCTCCGCTTACACGGAGTGACAAATCCCAGTCTCGATTCGTGCCAACCCAACAGACACTTTCGGAGATACCTGTAATGCACCTTTATAGCCACCCAGTTACGTTGTGACGTTTGGTACACCCAAAGCACTCCTACGGTATCCGGGAGTTGCACAATCTCATGGTCTAAGGAAAAGATACTTGACATTAGAAAAGCTTTAGCATACGAACTACACGATCTCTATGCTATTCTTAGGATTGGGTCTTGTCCATCACATCATTCTCCTAATGATGTGATCCCGTTATCAACGACATCCAATGTCCATAGCCAGGAAACCATGACTATCTGTTGATCACAACAAGCTAGTCAACTAGAGGCTCACTAGGGACATATTGTGGTCTATGTATTCACACGAGTATTACGATTTCCGGATAATACAGTTATAGCATGAATAAAAGACTATTATCATGAACAAAGAAATATAATAATAACTAATTTATTATTGCCTCTAGGGCATATTTCCAATAGTCTCCCACTTGCACTAGAGTCAATAATCTAGTTCACATCGATATGTGATTAACACTCAAGGTCACATCCCCATGTGACTAGCACCCAAAGAGTTTACTAGAGTCAATAATCTAGTTCACATTTACCATGTGATTAACACTCGATGAGTTCTGGGTTTGATCATGTTATGCTTGTGAGAGAGGTTATAGTCAACGGGTCTGAACCTTTTAGATCCGTGTGTGCTTTACAAATCTCTATGTCATCTCCTAGATGCAGCTACCACGCTCTATTTGGAGCTATTCCAAATGACTGTTCTACTTGGAGCTATTCTAAATTGTTGCTCCATCATATGTATCCGGTATCTCTACTCAGAGCTATCCGGATAGGTGTTAAGCTTGCATCGATGTAACCCTTTACGACGAACTCTTTTACCACCTCCATAATCGAGAAAATTCCTTAGTCCACTAGTTACTAAGGATAACTTTGACCGCTGTCCTGTGATCCATTCTTGGATCACTCTTGTACCCCTTGACTGACTCATGGCAAGGCACACTTCAGGTGTGGTACACAGCATCGCATACTGTAGAGAGCCTATGATAAAAGCATAGGGGACGACCTTCGTCCTTCCTCTTTCTTCTGCCGTGGTCGAGCTTTAAGTCTTAACTTCATACCTTACAACTCAGGCAAGAACTCCTTCTTTGACTGATCCATCTTGAACACCTTCAAGATTATGTCAAGGTACGTGCTCATTTAAAAGTACTATTAAGCATTTTGATCTATCTTATAGATCTTGATGCTTATTGTTCAAGTAGCCTAATCCAGGTTTTCCATTGAAAAACAGTTTTCAAATAACCCTTTATGCTTTCTAGAAATTCTACATCATTTCTGATCATCAATATGTCAACAGCATATACTCATCAGAAATTCTATAGTGCTCCCACTCACTTCTTTGGAAATACAAGTTTCTCATAAACTTTGTATAAACCCAAAATCTTTGATCATCTTATCAAAGTGCATATTCCAACTCCGAGATGCTTACTCCAGTCCTTAGAAGGATCGCTGGAGCCAGCATACCTTTTAGCATCCTTAGGATCGACAAAACTTTTCTGATTGTATCACATACAACCTTTCCTTACGAAAACTGGTAAGGAAACTTGTCTTGACATCCATCTGCCAGATTTCATAAATGCAGCTAATGCTAACATGAATCTGACGGACTTAAGCATCGCTACGGATGAGAAAATCTCATCGTAGTCAACTCCTTGAACTTGTGAAAAACTCTTCGCCACAAGTCGTGCTTCATAGACGGTGACATTACCGTCCACGTCCGTCTTCTTCTTAAAGATCCATTTATCTTAATGGCTTTCCGATCATTGGGCAAGTCCACCAAAGTCCATGCTTTGTTCTGATACATGGATACTATCTCGGATTTCATGGCTTCTAACCATTTATTGGAATTTGGGCCCACCATTGCTTCTCCATAGCTCGTAGGTTCATTGTTGTCTAGCAACATGACCTTCAAGACAGGATCACCATACCACTCCGAAGTAGTACGCGTCCTTGTCGTCCTACGAGGTTCGGTAGTGACTTGATCCGAAGTTTCATGATCACTATCATAAGCTTCCGCTTCAATTGGTATAGGTGCCACAGGAACAACTTCCTGTGCCCTGCTACACACTTGTTGAAGTGACGGTTCAATAACCTCATCAAGTCTCCACCATCCTCCCACTCAACTTTCCGAGACAAACTTTTCCTCGAGAAAGGACCCGATTCAAGAAACAATCTGTATTGCTTTCGGATCTGAATTAGGAGGTATACCCAACTGTTTTGGGTGTCCTATGAAGATGCATTTTATCCGCTTTGGGTTCGATCTTATCAACCTGAAACTTTTTCACATAAGCGTCGCAGCCCCAAACCTTTAAGAAATGACAACTTAGGTTTCTCTAAACCATAATTCATACGGTGTCATCTCAACGGAATTACGTGGTGCCCTATTTAAAGTGAATGTGGTTGTCTCTAATGCCTAACCCATGAACAATAGTGGTAATTCGATAAGAGACATCATGGTACGCACCATATCCAATAGGGGTGCAACTATGATGTTCGGACACACCCTCACTATGGTGTTCCAGGCGGTATTAATTGTGAAACAATTTCCACAATGTCTTAATTGCGTGCCAAAGCCCGTAACTCAGATACTCATCTCTATGATCATATCATAGACATTTCATCCTCTTGTCACGGTGATCTTCAACTTCACTCTGAAATTACTTGAACCATTCAATAATTCAGACTTGTGTTTCATCAAGTAAATATACTCTACATCTACTCGAATCATCTGTGAAGTAAGAACATAACGATATTCACTGCATGCCTCAGCACTCATTGGACTGCACACATCAAAATGTATTACTTCCAACAAGTTGCTATCTTGTTCCGTGTTGCTGAAAACGAGGCTTTTCAGTCATCTTGCCCATGTGGTATGATTTGCATATCTCAAGTGATTCAAAATCAAGTGAGTCCAAACGATCCATCTGCATGGAGTTTCTTCATGCATATACACCAATAGACATGGTTCGCATGTCTCAAACTTTTCAAAACGAGTGAGTCCAAAGATCCATCAACATGGAGCTTCTTCATGCGTTTTATACCATTATGACTTACATGGCAGTGCCACAAGTAAGTGGTACTATCATTACTATCTTGTATTTTTGGCATGAAAATGTGTATCACTATTATCGAGATTCAATAAACCATTCCTTTAGGTGCAAGACCATTGAAGGTATTATTCAAATAAACAGAGTAACCATTATTCTCCTTAAATGAATAACCGTATTGCGATAGACATAATCCAATCATGTCTATGCTCAACGCAAACACCAAATGAAAATTATTTAGGTTTAACACCAATCTCATTGGTAGAGGGAGCGTGCGATGCTTGATCACATCAAGCTTGGAAAAACTTCCAACACATATCGTCAGCTCACCTTTAGCTAGTCTCCGTTCATTCCGTAGCTTTTATTTCGAGTTACTAACACTTAGCAACCGAACCGGTATCTAATACCCTGGTGCTACTAGGAGTACTAGTAAAGTACACATTAACATAATGTATATCCAATATACTTCTATCGACCTTGCCAGCCTTCTCATCTACCAAGTATCTAGGGTAATTCCGCTCCAGTGGTTGTTCCCCTTATTACAGAAGCACTCAGTTTCGGGTTTGGGTTCAACCTTGGGTTTCTTCACCAGAGCAGCAGCTGAATTGCCATTTCATGAAGTATCCCTTCTTGCCCTTGCCCTTCTTGAAACTAGTGGTTTCACCAACCATCAACAATTGATGCTCCTTCTTGATTTCTACTTTCGCGATGTCAAACATCGCGAATACCTCAAGGATCATCATATCTATCCCTGATATGTTATAGCTCATCACGAAGCTCTAGTAGCTTGGTGGCAATGACTTTGGAGAAACATCACTATCCATCTGGAAGATCAACTCCCACTCGATTCAAGTGATTGTTGTACTCAGACAATCTGAGCACAAGCTCAACGATTGAGCTTTTCTCCGTTAGTTTGTAGGTTAAGAAAATCGTCGGAGGTCTTATACCTCTTGACGTGGGCACGAGCCTGAAATCCTAATTTCAGCCCTCGAAACATCTCATATGTTCCGTGACGTTTCGAAAACATCTTTGGTGCCTCAACTCTAAACTGTTTATCTGAACTATCACGTAGTTATCAAAACATGTATGTCCGATGTTCGCAACATCCACAAACGACGTTTGGGGTTCAGCACACTGAGCGGTGCATTAAGGACATAAGCTTTCTACTGTCAGCATAATCGCTACTGCCAACTTTCAACTATATTTTCTCTAGGAACATAACTAATCAGTAGAACTAAAGCGTGAGCTACGACATAATTTGCAAAAAGGTCTTTTGACTATGTTCAAGATAATTAAGTTCATCTTATGAACTCCCACTTAGATAGACATCCCTCTGGTCATCTAAGTGATTACATGATCCGAGTCAACTAGGCCGTGTCCGATCATCACGTGAGACAGACTAGTCATCGTCGGTGAACATCTTCATGTTGATCGTATCTACTATACGACTCATGCTCGACCTTTCGGTCTCCGTGTTCCGAGGCCATGTCTGCACATGCTAGGCTCGTCAAGTTAACCCTAAGTGTTTTGCTGTGTAAATCTGTCTTACACCCGTTGTATGTGAACGTAAGAATCCATCACACCCGATCATCACGTGGTGCTTAGAAGCGACGAACTGTAGCAACGGTGCACAGTTAGGGGAGAACACTTCTTGAAATTGTGTAAGGGATCATCTTATTTACTACCGTCGTCCTAAGTAAACAAGATGCATAAACATGATAAACATCACATGCAATCAAATAGTGACATGATATGGCCAATATCATTTTGCTCCTTTTGATCTCCATCTTCGGGGCTCCATGATCATCATCGTCACCGGCATGACACCATGATCTCCATCATCATGATCTCCATCATCGTGTCTCCATGAAGTCGTCTCGCCAACTTATTACTTCTACTACTATGGCTACTGGTTAGCAACAAAGTAAAGTAATTACATGGCGTTGTTCAATGACACGCAGGTCATACAATAAATTAAGACAACTCCTATGGCTCCTGCCGGTTGTCATACTCATCGACATGCAAGTCGTGAATCCTATTACAAGAACATGATCAATCTCATACATCACATATCATTCATCACATTCTTCTTGGCCATATCACATCACATAGCATACCCTGCAAAAACAAGTTAGACGTCCTCTAATTGTTGTTTGCATGTTTTACGTGGCTGCTATGGGTTTCTAGCAAGAACGTTTCTTACCTACGCAAAACCACAACGTGATATGTCAATTGCTATTTACCCTTCATAAGGACCCTTTTCATCGAATCTGTTTCGACTAAAGGGGGAGAGACTGGCACCCGCTAGCCACCTTATGCACCAAGTGCATGTCAATCGGTGGAACCTGTCTCACGTAAGAGTACGTGTAAGGTCGGTCCGGGCCGCTTCATCCCACAATACCGTCAAAACGAGATTGGACTAGTAACGGTAAGCATATTGAACAACATCAACGCCCACAACAACTTTGTGTTCTACTCGTGCAAAGAATCTACGCAATAGACCTAGCTCATGATGCCACTGTTGGGGAACGTAGCAGAAATTCAAAATTTTCCTACGTGCCACCAAGATCTATCTATGGAGAAACCAGCAACGAGAGGAAGGAGAGTGCGTCTACATACCCTTGTAGATCGCTAAGCGGAAGCGTTCAAGTGAACGGGGTGGATGGAGTCGTACTCGTCGTGATTCAAATCACCGATGATCAAGTGCCGAACGCACGACACCTCCGTGTTCAACACACGTACAGCCCGGTGACGTCTCCCACGCCTTGATCCAGCAAGGAGAGAGGGAGAGGTTGAGGAAGACTTCATCCAGCAGCAGCACAACGGCGTGGTGGTGGTGGAGGAGCGTGGCAATCCAGCAGGGCTTCGCCAAGCACCATGGGAGAGGAGGAGGAGAAGAGGCAGGGCTGCACCAAGAGAGGGAGAAGATCTCATGTGTTTCTCTGTGTTATGGGCAGCCCTCTTGGCCTCATATATATATAGGGGAGAGGGGGCTGCGCTCCCCCTCTAGGGTTTCCCACCCCCAAGGGGTGCGGCCAGCACTAGATTGCAAAGGGGGTAGCGGCCAAGAGGGGGAGGAGAGGGAGGCGCAGGGAGCATGGGCCTTAGGGCCCATCTGCCCTAGGGTTTGCCCCCTCCCACTCTCCCCTGCGCCTTGGGCCCCTTGTGGGGGGCGCACCAGCCCACCTGGGGCTGGTTCCCTCCCACACATGGCCCATGCAGCCCTCCAGGGTTGGTGGCCCCACTTGGTGGACCCCCGGGACCCTCCCGGTGGTCCCGGTACTTTACCGATAAAACCCGAAACTTTTTCGGTGACCAAAACATGACTTCCCATATATAAATCTTTACCTCCGGACCATTCCGGAACTCCTCGTGATGTCCGGGATCTCATCCGGGACTCCGAACAACATTTGGTAACCACATACAAACTTCCTTTATAACCCTAGCGTCATCGAACCTTAAGTGTGTAGACCCTACGGGTTCGGGAGACATGCAGACATGACCGAGACGTTCTCCGGTCAATAACCAACAGCGGGATCTGGATACCCATGATGACTCCCACATGTTCCACGATGATCTCATCGGATGAACCATGATGTCAAGGACTTAATCAATCCCGTATACAATTCCCTTTGTCTAGCGGTATTGTACTTGCCCGAGATTCGACCGTCGGTATCCTTATACCTTGTTCAATCTCGTTACCGGCAAGTCTCTTTACTCGTTCCGTAACACATCATCCCGTGATCAACTCCTTGGTCACATTGCGCATATGATGATGTCCTACCGAGTGGGCCCAGAGATACCTCTCCGCTTACACGGAGTGACAAATCCCAGTCTCGATTCGTGCCAACCCAACAGACACTTTCGGAGATACCTGTAATGCACCTTTATAGCCACCCAGTTACATTGTGACGTTTGGTACACCCAAAGCACTCCTACGGTATCCGGGAGTTGCACAATCTCATGGTCTAAGGAAAAGATACTTGACATTAGAAAAGCTTTAGCATACGAACTACACGATCTCTATGCTATGCTTAGGATTGGGTCTTGTCCATCACATCATTCTCCTAATGATGTGATCCCGTTATCAACGACATCCAATGTCCATAGCCAGGAAACCATGACTATCTGTTGATCACAACGAGCTAGTCAACTAGAGGCTCACTAGGGACATATTGTGGTCTATGTATTCACACGTGTATTACGATTTCCGGATAATACAGTTATAGCATGAATAAAAGACTATTATCATGAACAAAGAAATATAATAATAACTAATTTATTATTGCCTCTAGGGCATATTTCCAACACATTTCAGTCGTCCAGTGAGACAAAACTGATTCACATCCACCCAACCGACCCCGATGCTGCTCCGACTCATATCTCCACAACACTCGACTCCAAATAGGAAGAACTGCTCATCTAGTTCCTCCGTGAGAACTGGGACATCTTTGCATGGAAGCCTTCTGACATGCCGGGTGTTCCTAGGGGGCTGGCTGAGCATCGTCTACGAGTCGACTCAAAAGTAAAACATGTCAAAGAACATCTGCGACGGTCCGCCATCCAGAAAAGGAAGGCCATTGGCGAGGAAGTGGCTCAGCTCTTAGCAGTGGAGTTCATCTGAGAGATTTACCACTCCGAGTGGCTCGCCAATGTCATCATGGTCCCTAAAAAGGACAAGTCACTTCGCATGTGCATCGACTTCAAACATATCAATCGGGCCTGCCCGAAAGATCATTTTCCTCTCCCCCACATCGACCAAATAGTCGACTCGACTGCGGGATGTGAGCCCCTGTCTTTTTTAGACGCCTATTCCAGTTACCATCAGATCCATCTGTATGGACCCGACGAGATCAAAACAACTTTCATCACTCCATTCGGGTTCTTCTGTTATGTCACCATGCCATTCGGCCTCAAGAATGCCGGAGCCACGTTCATGAGGATGATTCAGAAGTGTTTGCTCACTCAAATCAGTCGGAATGTGGAAGCATACATGGATGATATTGTGGTCAAGTCACGAAAAGGTTCCGACCTGCTGACTGACCTTGCTGAGACATTTGCCAACCTCAGGAGGTATGATATCGAACTTAATCCATCAAAGTGCACATTCGGAGTTCCTGGCGGAAAGTTACTCGGTTTTCTCGTTTCCGAACGAGGAATCGACGCCAATCCAGAAAAAGTTGGTACTATACTCCGAATGAAACATCTTGTGCGTGTGCATGATGTCCAGAAGCTTACTGGTTGCTTGGCCGCTTTATTCATCTCTCGTCTCGGTGAGAAGGCATTGCCTCTTTACCGACTGATGAAGAAGTCAGACAAGTTCGAGTGGACTCCTGAAGCTGATGCAGAATTTGCAAAGCTAAAAGCCCTGCTTTCCACCCAGCCGGTGCTTGCTGCCCCAATCAGCGGAGAGCCTTTGCTGCTTTACATTGCAGCCACGGGACAAGTCGTCACTACAGTACTTATGGTCGAGCGGGAAGAAGAAGGAATAGCCTTTAATGTTCAGCGCCCAGTATACTATGTTTCTAAAGTTTTGACCCCATCAAAGCAAAGATACCCTCATTATCAGAAGCTTGTATATGGGATTTATATGACCATGAAGAAGGTTGCTCATTACTTCTCTGACCATTCTATTGCAGTCGTCAGCGACGCTCCATTGTCAGAGATTCTGCACAACAGAGATGCAACCGGTCGAGTGGCAAAATGGGCGATTGAACTCCTTCCCCTAGATATCAAGTTTGAGGCAAAGAAAGCCATCAAGTCCCAAGCAATAGCGGATTTCATCGCCGAGTGGACTGAACAGCAATTGCCGACTCAAGTTCACTCAGAGCACTGGACCATGTTCTTTGATGGTTCTAAGATGCTGAATGGTTCTGGTGCTGGCGTAGTGTTGGTGTCCCCCTGAGGAGATAAGCTCAGATATGTGCTCCAGATTCACTTTGATTCATCCAATAATGAAGCAGAATACGAAGCAATCCTGTATGGGTTGCGTATGGCCATTTCACTCGGCGTCCGTCGCCTCATGGTCTATGGCGACTCAGATTTGGTAGTTAATCAGGTGATGAAGGAATGGGACGTCAGAAGTCCAGCCATGACTGGTTACCGCAATGCAGTAAGAAAGCTAGAGAAGAAATTCGAGGGGTTAGAGCTTCATCATATACCCTGACTGAAAAATCAAGCAGCTGATGATTTGGCAAAAATAGGTTCTAAGAGAGAAGCCGTTCCCAGTAATGTGCTTTTGGAACACATCCACACACCATCAGTTCAAGAGGATCCTTTCACCGAAGAAGCCCCGCAGCCAAAAAGTGCCACGGATCCGACTGAAGTTGAAGTTCCAGCTGTGGTCGACCTGATCATGGAAGTTTTGGTCGTCACTCCCGACTGGACGGTGCCATACATCGCATATATCCTAAGGAAAGAGCTCCCAGAGAATGAAGAAGAGGCTCGACAGATCGTCAGTCGATCCAAAGCCTTTACTGTGATAAAGGGACAGTTGTACAGGGAAAGCGCGACTGGGTCGGTCAGAAGTGCATAACACTCGAAGAAGGTCAGATAATTCTTGACGATATCCACTCGGGGACCTGTGGTCATCATGCATCCTCCCGGACCATTGTGGCTAAAGCATACTGAGCGGGATTTTACTGGCCAAGGGCGAATGAAATGGCGAAGGAGATAGTCGACAAGTGCGAAGGGTGTCAGTTCTATTCCAATTTGTCACACAAACCCGCTTCAGCCTTGAAGACCATTCCACTCGTCTGGCCCTTTGCTGTTTGGGGATTAGATATGGTTGGACCACTGAGAACTGGCAGGAGCGGCTTCACCCATGTACTGGTGGCAGTCGACAAGTTTACTAAGTGGATTGAAGCTAAGCCTATCAAGAATCTTGATGCCAGCACTGCTATCAGCTTCATCAGAGAGTTGATATTCAGATATGGAGTTCCGCACAACATCATCACTGATAATGGGTCAAACTTCGATTCCGACCAATTCAGAGCCTTTTGTGCTTCTCAAGGCACGCGAGTCGGCTACGCTTCCGTCTCCCACCCCCAGTCGAATGGACAAGCAGAAAGAGCAAACGGCCTAATTCTCAAAGGACTAAAACCCCGGTTGATGCGTGATCTCAAGCACACAGCAGGTGCATGGGTCGATGAACTTCCTTCAGTTCTTTGGGGATTGAGGACCACTCCTAATCGGTCGACTGGGCGAACTCCGTTCTTTCTGGTCTATGGAGCTGAAGCCGTTCTACCGAGTGACCTGCTTCACAATGCACCCCGAGTCGAGCTCTACTCTGAAGATGAAGCAGAACAAGCCCGGCAGGACGCAGTCGACCTTCTAGAAGAAGAAAGAGAGATGGCCATGATCAGATCGACTATCTATCAACAAGACTTGCGTCGATTCCATGCCAGAAACGTGAAGAGTCGAGCCTTCCAAGAAGGATACTTGGTCCTCCGAGTGGATCAATAGAAACCGCACAAGCTCGCTCCTACTTGGGAAGGTCCCTTCATCGTCACCAAAGTTCTCCACAATGGAGCGTACTGTCTTTACAATGTCGATCGCCAGATTGATGAGCCACGAGACTGGAATGCGGAGCTGCTCCGCCCCTTTTATACTTAAGTACTCACTCGGGTGAGATGTAATAAAAAGTACCTTTGTAGTTTGTTTATCAAAGACAAGAGTGTTATAATTTTCCCAGTGATTGTTGTTGCTTTTGTTTACATGAGAAATCCCCCAGTGGATGGCTTAGCTGCGAATCCGTTTCGCCTAAGTTTGTCAAAAAAAATCCCTGCCGAGTGACGAGCAAGCCTCTCACTCGGAGGCTTAGCTGCGAATCCGTTTTGCCTAAGTATTTGAAAATCCTACCTAGTGGAGAGCAAACCTCCCACTCGGGGGCTTAACTGCAGTCCAGTACTCGCCTAAGTATTTGAAAATACTACCGAGTGGAGAGCAAACCTCCCACTCGGGGGCTTAGCTGCAGTCCAGTACTCGCCTAAGTATTTGAGAATCCTACCGAGTGGAGAGCAAACCTCCCACTCGGGGGCTTAGCTGCAGTCCAGTACTCGCCTAAGTATTTGAAATCCTACCAAGTGGAGAGCAAACTTCCCACTCGGGGGCTTAGCTGCAATCCAGCACTCTCCTAAGTATTCGAGAATCCTACCGAGTGGAGAGCAAACCTCCCACTCGGGGGCTTAGCTGCAGTCCAGTACTCGCCTAAGTTTGAAAAATCCTACCGAGTGGAGAGCAAACTTCCCACTCGGGGGCTTAGCTGCAGTCCAGTACTCGCCTAAGTATTTGAAAATCCTGTAGAGTGGAGAGCAAACCTCCCACTCGGGGGCGTAGCTGCAGTCCAGTACTTGCCTAAGTATTTGAAATCCTACCGAGTGGAGAGCAAACCTCCCACTCGGGGGCTTAGCTGCAGTCCAGTACTCGCCTAAGTATTTGAGAATCCTACCAAGTGGAGACCAAACCTCCCACTCGGGGGCTTAGCTGCAGTCCAGTACTCGCCTAAGTTTGAAAAATCCTACCGAGTGGAGAGCAAACCTCCCACTCGGGGGCTTAGCTACAGTCCAGTACTCGCCTAAGTATTTGAAAATCCTACCGGGTGGGGAGCAAACCTCCCACTCGGGGGCTTAGCTGCAGTCCAGTACTTGCCTAAGTATGAAATCCATTTCGATCCGCAAGGACAACGAGGCTCAGTCGACTGCCGCCTTCTCCTTCGGAGCTACGCCACAAATACAATGTGCGCTCTGCGAGGACGACGAGGTGCAGGTCGACTGTCACCCCCTCCTTTGAAGCTACGCCACAAATACAATGTACGCTCTGCAAGGACGACGAGGTGCAGGTCGACTGTCGCCTTCTCCTTCGGAGCTACGCCACAAATACAATGTGCGCTCTGCAAGGATGACGAGGTGCAGGTCGACTGCCACCTTCTCCTTCGGAGCTACGCCACAAATACAACGTGCGCTCCCTCCCGATCTGCAAGGACGCAGGTCAACTACAATCTGTGCTTCATCCCCACCTGCAAGAGCAATGAGGTGCAGGTCGACTGGATTCTCCATCTCAGTGCTGCATCACAAGTACTAAAGGTATATTCCGAGTGAAGAGCAAAATTCGCTCGAAGGCAAATGCAAGCATATTCTACGATAAACCAAGTTCAAACGTCCTACGGATTCAGAAGTGCTCAGGCATCAAGCATGTAAAAGTTTATCGGTTACAAAACCGCTCGGCATTCCGAGGCAAATTTAAGGCAGGGCATAGAAGTTTTTCTCACTCCTCGGTTGGAGGACTGGAAGGCGCGACAAACTCGTCCAGGTCAATTCCATCAGCAATCCGAGTGGCAGCAGCAATGAAGGTCTCCATGAAAGATCAGAAGTCATGTTTCTTGGTATTGGCCACTTTGAGGGACACCAGCTTGTCCTCTCGCGCATCCTTGCAGTGAACACGGACCAGGGACAAAGCAACATCAGCACCACACCTGGCAGAAGACTTCTTCCATTCTTGCACTCGACCTGGAACTTCATTCAGTCGAGTCATCAGAGACTCGAGGTCATTTTGAAGCGTCTCTCCTGTCCAGAGTGTCGTGTCGATCCACGACACCGCGACTTTCAGTCGAGCGAGATAGTAAACCACACCAGCAACACGAGACTACAGTCGGAGCACGTTCATAGCAGCTTCTTCCTTCACAAGAGAGTTAACGGGGTCCAAGCCTGTCTCCACTCGACTAGTCTCCTCCTCGAAGTTTTGGCAGAACTCTGTAAACACAACTCGAAGATAAAGCAGCAGTTCTATGATAAGTCAATGATTACAAGTTAGTCGGACAGGAGAGATCACCCTCAAGCATGATGAATAACTTCTTGGCGAGCCCTCCTAGATAAGCCTCCAGATCGTTCATCTTCCCCACCAGTTTACCAGCCTTGTCATTCAGAGCTATCTTGTCATTCTTCAGACAGCTGACTTCCTTGTTGGCCGCGTCGAGAGCAGCTTTCAGATTGGCATTCTCTTCTTCCAGTTTTCCGACTGAAGCCAGTTTCTCTTCCGTGAGCTTCGTTTTGTCCAAAGCCACCTTGTGCGCCTTGGCAAGGTCGTGGTCCTTCTTCTTCAGAGCCTCCTTCATTTTATCTGCAAAATGACAACGAGGTCAGAATCAAGAATGGACAGGAAGATAAATACAGTTGTCAAGTTCTCACCAATCATACCTTTTGCCTCGTCCTTTGCCTTCTTAAAGTTCTCCTGAACAAGCTTCAAGTCAAGGTCGAGCTGGATATGTTTGTTTTCCAACTCAGTATAGCGAGCCACAAGCTCGCAAGATTTCTGCGAAGAGTCAGTCGACAGACATCAAAGAGAGGTTGCTTCCGAGTGACTAAGAGCAAAATGGTAGCATTTCTAAGACTACAGCCGAATCAAAATATTCAATAGTAGTCTCGGGGACTACACCCAGTGGGTGCACTCAGCGTTCCCCCACTGGTTCTACCGACTTGATCCTATCAGTCGACCGAAAGATACATACAGGTTACGATCAAAAACCATAGCTAACTGCCAGCAGTCAGCCATGGTCTCATCATGATCTACCAAAAAAAATAGGTTATTCAGACTACAGTCGACTGCCAGTAGTCCACCGTAGTCTCGGGGACTACACCCAGTGGGTGCACTCAGCGTGCCCCCACCGGTTCCAAGATTCCATTTGACATGGTCCGACCAGACCGAGTGAAGAAGTTAGAGTGAAGAAATTCAAAATACAAAGACTACAGTCGATTGCCAGCAGTCCACCGTAGTCTCGGGACTACACCCAGTGGGTGCACTCAGCGTGCCCCCACCGATCCAAAAGTTCAATCGACACACCCAGTGGGTGTACAGAAACAAAGATCTTCGAAAAGAAAGTCTTCAGATAGCATATCCTAACAGAACAAGCGGTGACCAACTAACCTGGATGTTGCTCTGAAGGGCTGAGCTAGCGTCATAGGCCGCTTGGCTGGCTTCCCGGATCGCTTTCACCTGCTCCATCATGATCCCCGCCTGGCGTATAGCCTCCTTAGCAGCACCCGCTTGGTCCTCTGGGACGTGGTGTTTGGCAAAAAGGGAGGACGGGTCAGCAGTCGACGACGAAGGTCGGGCACTCGTCAGTGGCACAGCGAAGGACACAGTGTTTCGAGTGATGTTGCCACCCTCTGGAACCAATGTCTCAGGCGCTGATGCAGTCTGGGGAGTCTTGCCAGCCGACGCCTTTCTGTTCCTCCTCGACCTCAGTGGTGCCTCGTCTTCATCATCAGGGAGATCGATGACGTGGGGAGGAACTACAAGAAAAATCCAAAGTTAAAATCGGAACTCCAATCGACCAAAAATAAAACTACAGAGAGAGTACCAAGGTTGGAGGTGACAGCGTCTTCCATTTCCTAGTCTTCGTTCTTGGTGGAGGTCTCGGAGGTAGCAACACTGTAGATTTCAGAAACCAGTCGGTTAGTCCATGAGTCGACCAAGAGTTCGTCCGTGCTAAACAAGGAAATACAAGTTTTGTTGTTACCCGGAGATAGTGGGAATGGCCATTCTCATCTTGGGCAAGGCCTTCGGCGTCTTTGATGGCGCCACTCGTGGATGCTTCGGCGCTTTCTCAGTTGGCGCCGGAGAGGCCGCTCGAGGGCGCTTTGATGATTGCCCTAACGGGTGCAGTCGCTTTGCCTCGCTGACTCGCGGGATCATGGATGAGCTTGGATCGCCTTTCCGCGCGAGGAGGATCGACTTCCTTCTCCTCCTCCTCCTCCTCTTCACTGGAGTCATCGTCACCCTCTTCCTCCTCACCATCAGATTGCCACTCCTCACTTTCGCCTCCGCTCGCCTCCTCCTCCTCGACCTGTTCTTGCTCCCCGTTGGGCATCGAGTACATCTCAGTAGTGGCCTAGAAGACAACAAACAAGACAAAAGTCAGTCGACTGAATTTTAGCAAAACGGAATGAAGAAAGCAGGATCACAGTCGGAGATGCAGAATTGGACCTTGTCTGGTTCATATGATTGGTCGAGTGGAGGAATCCTCCTGGCTCCTCGGGGGTTGTCTTTATTCCCTGTGATGCTCTCCAGCCACCTCTCCAGCGTGGCCTCGTCAATCTCCTCTGGGTGGATTTAAGTGGTGTCCTCAGTGCCAGAATACAACCACATCGGATGGTCTCGAGCTTGGAGTGGCTGGATGCGTCGTCGGAGAAAGTCCTCTAGGAGGTCCATGCCGGTCACCCCGTCACGGATAAGCTGGATGACCCGTTCGACCAGCACCTTAACCTGTGCCTTCTCTTCCGGGAGCACCTTCAAAGAGGAAGGCTTCCTCACTCGGTCCATGGAAAAAGGAGGGAGTCCGGTCGACTGCCCTGGCGTCGGCTGGTCTTTGCAGTAGAACCAGGTCAACTGCCATCCACGGACCGAGTCGGGAAGGATCATGGCCGGAAAAGCACTCTTCCCCCTCATTTGAACCCAAAGACCCCCACACATCTGAATCACTTGTGTTCTCTCGTCACTCGGATTGGCCTTTTTCACCATCTGGGAGCGACAGGTGAAGATGTGCTTGAAGAGACCCCAATGAGGCCGACAACCCAAGAAGTTCTCGCACAAGGACACGAAAGCAGCGAGGTACACGATGGTGTCGGGTGTGAAGTGGTGGAGTTGTGCCCCAAAGAAATTCAGAAATCCCTGAAAGAAAGGGTGAGGCGGCAAAGAAAACCCACGGTCGACATGGGTGGCAAGAGAACGCACTCACCCTCCTGAGGTTGCGGCTCAGACTCCTTCCCCGGGACCCGCGCCAATCCATGGGGGATCAGTCCTCCATCGGCCAAGTCGTCGAGATCTGCTTGACGAATCGTCGAGCGGATCCAGTCGCCCTAGATCCAGCCCTGCGGCAGGCCGGCCCTCGAAGAAGATCTGCCTCGACTGGTCGCCCTTCCCTTCGCCTTCGCCGTCGCTTTCTTCGCCCGCTCCAAGGCCGCTGTCTTCTCGTTCACCATCGTCGCTGGCAAGACACGCACGGAGCAGCGGCGCTGGGGCGGAAGCGAGTGCGGCGGATAAATCTTGAGAAGAGGGAAGGAAATGAGAATGCACTGTTCAAAACCCCCCGTCCGACGCCTTATATGGGGTTGCTTCTGAGTGACTGACTTGTAGGCCCGGGCGATCCTGTCAAATCCCGCAACAGTCGCGCACGCGATACGTGGCGAAAAAGGTGGCATGGAAATCGAGGCGTCCCTGCCTTATCCCGTCCGATTGCTGCGGCCTCCTCCGCCCCGCACGCTTCCCGAAAATACGAATCCCGCTAAATCCGCGAGCTGCAGAACAACTCGTCAGACGGAAGATCTCCTCCGCTCTTTCGTTCGAGTCCTCCAAGTAAAAAACTTCACTCGACGGATACAAAGAATGGATCAAGGCGACTGAAAAAGAAGTTGGTGCCGTCACCTAAAGTTCATTGATCCAGAACAAGACGTACACGCAGCACGAAAATGGGTCGGAAGTGTGTTCAACTCCTTCCCCACTCAAATCTCGATCCATTCGGGGGCTAATGATGAAGCTATGTACCTAGGGTAGGGTCATGGACCTGTCCAAGATACCCTCCCCAAGGACATCTCTAGAAGAAACCACCTTTCAGTCGACCCGGAAACGTTCCACTCGACGGACTCAACGCCACTCGACCATGAATCCATCCACTCGACAACCAGGAGACCCAACATCACTCGACAGGGAAACGATCGGTCATTAAGTAGCTTTTATGGTCATCATGGCACTTTATTTGTAGCGTTACCAGTAATGCCCGACCTTAATGTACTTTAAACCCTACATAACTGAGGGCCGGAGGGGTCTGGCGGACTCTATATAAGCCACCCCCCTCCTCAGTGTAAAGGGTTCGCACCCCTGTAACTCATACACACATAATACCAGTCGACCGCCTCCGAGCTCCGAGACGTAGGGCTGTTACTTCCTTCGAGAAGGGCCTGAACTCGTAAATCTCTTGCCTGTCCATACCTACCCCCTTTCTACTGTCAGACTTAGGACCACGACAGCAGCCGCGACCGGATCCGCGGCGGGCGAGCAGCGGGGCGGCGTGGAAACAACGGCGGGGGAGAGCCGGGGCCGGATCTGATGCGGGCGGCGTGCGGCGGGGCGGCGGCGGACGGGCGGAGGTCGCGGGCAGGCGGGCGGGAAAGGAAGTGAAGTGGCGGTTGGGCGTTCGCGGCGGCGACTGGTTTTGGACCAGATGCACCTCGTGATGTAAATTTGCACCGCGAGGTGTTGCATTTTACACCATGAGGAGGCCGCCGTCCAATTTTTTTTACATATGGACCGTCTGTTGGAGCTCGTTTTTGGCCTCAGACGGTTCAAAAGTTAGTTACTTTTACATTTGGACGATCTATTGGAGATGCTCTAAGAAGCCCACCATCATTATTGAAGTAGTTGCATCATAGGATCTTTGAATTTGGCACGCTTTCTTTGGCACGCCCGGGTCTCACAATGACATCAATGTGCTGCAGCGATCACGGTTGTTTGCAAGGCTGACTGAAGGAAAAGCTCCACCTTGCCACTATACTGTTAATGAACATGGTTACTATCTGGTTGACGATATCTACTCTCTGTGGGCTACCTTTGTCAGCACCATCTCTAACGCAGTTACCCAAAAAAAGGCTCACTTTGCCCAAAGACAAGAAGGGGCTAGAAAGGATGTCAAGAGGGCATTTGAAGTTCTCCAGGCCCGTTTTGCAATTGTTCGTGGACCTACTAAACAATGGGATCCGGAGACCTTGTGGGAGGTGTTGTGTGATCATGCACATTGTGATCGTCGAGGATGAGGGTGATGATGCTGCCGCAGCTCTAGAATTTGAGAACATGGGTGATGCTATCCAACTTTGGGACCAGAATCCGGCCATATTTGAAGACTTTATTGAAATGCATCAATAAATTCGGCATCGACCAACTCACGACCAACTGAAGGAAGATCTGATTGATTATCAATTGGCGGTTAAAGCGGAAACAATATTGGGATGTAATATTTGATTTAAAAAAAATTGAACTACTGATGCAGCTATTTAAAACTTTGTATCCTTTTTGTATGCGGCTATTTGATAGTGCGATTGTTTTTAAAAAAATAAGGAAGGCCGAATGTATGCGGCTACGGTTGAATGGCGGCCTCCCGCATTCGTGTCCGCGGACTGGTCCCTCACGCCGTGGACGTATGCGACAGGAAATTTACGCATTCCCATTGCAGATCCCCTAACACCAGATTTCACGACAACCTGCCTCCAGTCCACTCCCCTAGCACACATTCCCAGCCTTTTCTTTTTGAGAAGAACTTCTCATTCCCACCTTGGAGACGACGACCTCCCTCGTGCGCCTCTATCACTTGGGCCAGGCAACCGAACAGCGGCTCTGTCTCGCCGCAGCTAATGCCTCGACGTAGCTTCATGCAGGTTGATTCATTTTTCTTCCCCGTTTTTCTTGTTTTTTTCTTCATATTTTCGAAAATATTCTCAATACATATTTTCCAAAACCAAAATTTACATCTAAAACGAAAAATGCGAATTTAAAATATGCTAATGCATCTAAACATTGTTGTCAACATAACTTTAAAAAATGTTCAGAGCATTCAAAAAATATTTAGACATTTAAAAAATGTTCACACATTTCAAAAAATGTACGTAACATTTTCCATAAATGGTTATACAATGTAAAAATGGTTCGTGACACATTTATAATTTTTTATATCATTCAAAAAATGTACTCGCTCAGTAAACTAATATAAGAGTAGATCACTACTTTAGTATCCTAAACTCTCTTATATTAGTTTACGGAGAGAGTACGTGACATTTCAAAAAAAAAATATTCGCATGTTTAAAAAACATACAAGGGGCCTTATTAAAAAATCTCTACATAATATAAGAAAATATTCACGTAGTATAAAAATGTTTAAGTACCATCCGCAAAAATTTATGTGACATTTAAAAAAATATTCATATGTTTCAATAAAAATGTTTGTAACATTTTCAAAATATACAACGCAAAAAAGAATGTCCGCGTAGTATAAAAACTGTGTTTCATGGCATTCAAAAAAAAGTTCAATGTGTATTTGAAAAATATTTAACATGTATTCAAAAATATATTCAAAACAAGTATTTGAAATAATAAGTACATCATGTATTTTGGAAAATGCTCAATGTTTGTCAGAAAAAGTTCCCACATGTATACTAAAAATGCTCAATGTGTATTTGGAAAATGTAGACACGTGTTAAAAAACCCAAAGAAACTAGTGAAGAGACACAGAAAGACCAAAAACCCAAAGAAAACCTGTGATGACACGAAGAAAAACAAAGCCTAATAAAAAAATAGAGAAAAAGGAAAAAAAATCGAGCCAGAGGCGCGACAGTACTAGGCTAGCTCACTCCTTCACACATAGAGGCGACACTGAGTTATGTCTTGCAGCGGGCGAGAAATAGCCCTGGAGTTCTCTCTATATTGACAAAGCGATCGAACACAGAAATGACAAAAACAAAGTTGATGTGATAGTACAAAATATGCGTGACTTAATTGGCGAAGTATCGAGTGAAAACACTCATTTAGTGAAAACTTGAAAACTATCCTCGTACACCTTTGGATCACGAACCTATGGTGCAGATCAGAGGTGGAAATCCCACCAGCCACTTAACCACACTTTTCCTGAAAACCCCCTACTTTTTCTCCAGCCGCGAGGGCGACCCGGAGGCCACTGCTGCGCCCCGACGTGACCGCGATCCGGCACTGAACACACGCTCTGGCGGGCCGGCGCTCGGTCTCGCAACGACGACCCAACGGCCATGGCGATACCTCCGCGCGACGGCGGTCACAGCGACCCGGCGATTCACCCACACGCGAGGGAGAACAAGCGGCCGCAGTGCTGCATCCATGCGACGGTGACCCGGCGCTGCCCCCACACGAGGGACGGAGGGAGCGAGCTGCCGTGGCGCTGCATCCATGCAACGGCGACCCAGGGGCTTGCTTGCCCTTCAAAACTGCTCC
The DNA here is from genome assembly GCA_963921465.1 of Triticum timopheevii. Lineage (NCBI taxonomy): Eukaryota > Viridiplantae > Streptophyta > Magnoliopsida > Poales > Poaceae > Triticum > Triticum timopheevii. The sequence goes on along the minus strand of OY997262.1, from coordinate 380,841,326 downwards.
ACGTGAATGTTGATGATGTTTTGCTGCAACTGAATGAATATGGATGAGCAGATAAATCCTATTTCGTAGTTCTTTTGCTGCATGTGAATCAGTGTGGATCTACAGAAAATACTTGAATGAATGTGAATGTACAAGAAATCTTTTCTGACATTTCAGTGACATGGATAACACAAAAGGATTTTGCTTCTTCTACATCCATGTTCATTCTTCACTGATTCAGAGTGCTGGTGTACTGAAATTCATGTGCCGATGTTATCTATACACCCACTGATGCCAAGCATGTACTGGTGGTACTCAGAGATAACCTAAATTAAGAGATAACATTCAGACAGCTAGAATTCAGTGACATGACATGTATTACTGGTGGTCAACATCTTCTGTCTTGCTAAATTCTGAGTTGACTAATCCATCAGCTACAATAAACAGGAATTGGCATTAATCAATTAACCTCTCGCGCGTTATTACCCTGTCTAATTCTAGCTAGTCAGAAGGAGACATTTTACGGTACATCAAATCAACCTGGGCCGTTCATTTCTTTGGCTTCTAGGGCCAGATTAGCCTATACTACACCAGTTTTTCGGTAGTATATTTACTCGTTGGGGGCATTTTTGGTACTATCAATCACGCAGGCAGGTTTCTTCCCCGCCATGACCAACCTTTCCTCCCATCATCTCTTGGCCTGTACACGCCGCCATGTATTTTTCTGCGATATGCCTCGGCCGACGACGGAACGAAGCTGACGGCCCAGGTTCGTGCCCCAAGCTGGCATGTAACCCACGTACACAGGACACAGCGACGTAGAAAAGCTAACATCGCTAGTAGACTCGCCGCCGGCCAGATTACACAATCACGTCACGCACGTACCCCACAATTAATCAGATCACTGTTTGCTCTCGTAATGCACGTACGCACGCGAGGATGCTCACGGAGTCGCCCACCGCCGCATGCGGCCGTCGCACGCCCGCGCCGCCTCACTCGGCATCGCACCGTCCGCCGCTTTGCCGTTGCTGCTCATCAAATGAAAATCATAGTGGCTAGCGCGCCGCGCGCCACCGCCACACCTAATAGTTATTCTGTGTGCATGTAGTGGCTGCAGCGGCGTAGGTATAGCGGAGGTCCTCACGCCGGCGCATGCATGCATTGAGATTTTGCGGCGGCGTGGTGTGCATGTAGTAGCAGATGAACGGTGCTGCGTCGGATGAGATGAGATTTTAGTTAGATTAATATTATTCGGACTAAATTAGGAAAGAACAGATCTACCTCTGCTTGGGAATTACCAATATATCCTTAAACGAAAATTTGGATCAATCCATACTAGCCGTTGGATCAACTAAATACTACCCAATATGTTGAGTAGTACGATGCACCGTAAAAAGTCTCAGAAGAAACAGTTTGCCATGAGAAACAATATTCTTGCACATATATTCAGAGATACAAGGCCATCTAAAATGCATCAAACAAGTGAGCTTCAGTACAAATATCCAGAGATAAAATGATAATCTCCTGGCAAAATATTGACACAAGTGTCCAAGAGCTTCACTACAAACATTCAGAAATACAAGGCCATCTAAAATTCATTCAACCCATAAGCTTCAGTACAATTCATCCAACACATGAGCTTCAGTACAAATATTCAAAGATAAATGATAATCTCCTAGCAAAATGTCGGCACAAGCACCAATGAGCTTCAGTACAAATGTTCAGAGATACGAGGCCATCTAAGTTGTCATTCAGGACTGCATCATAATCCTAGAAAATGATAACTCTCCTAGTAAAATACATGTGTCAGCCGATTAGCATCACCAAGAACATACTCAAGAAGAACCCTTGTTAGATTTTCTTCCCCTTCCAAAGGTTGTCAATTAACACTCGAACATCTGAATCATGGTCGGGGCCGGCGAAAGGTGGGGCATCATCGCCGACAGAGGGGGAGCTCTCCTGGACGGAATCGTTGGAGGGCGAGGAAGAGTGCTCAAGGATGGAGCCGTTGGACAGCAAGGGCACACGTCCGCCGGAACACGATCTGTTTTTTATATTGAACCCTTACCAAGCTAGCACGTACGGGCAGGGGAATTTCGGAAAAAGTGTGGTTAAGTGGCTGGTGGGATTCCCACCTCTGATCTATACCATATGTTCGTGATCCAAAGGAGTACGGGGAAAGTTTTTCAGTTTTCACTGAATGGCCGTTTTCACTCGACAAATTCACAAAGAAGTTACCCATGGCAGATGGCACTCAGAGCGCACGTTTGCTTCCATCTTTCCTTTGCAAGAATTAACAATTCCCGGATGTCAAATCCAAACAAGTGACGAATACACAGACTGGCTTCTCTTAATCAGATCATTAGGCAAATCGGCATATGATCCGGAAATAAGATGCTGAACGAGTAAGCCAGGAATGCCAGCATACAAATTACAGTTAAGTAGCTGAACAACAAAATAGGCACTTGCTACGGCTACGCAACATTCAATACCAGACACATTGACAGCCAACGACCATAGTTAAGAAATAACGGCATACCAATGTAAGCAGACAAGTTCATTCTCCAAGCTCCATGAAAGGGATATGCGGACTTGGTGAGTAAGGTTCTGTATACCCCATCATCAAGATAGGCCGCTGGTCATCAATAAGGAGGGACCAAGCAACAGTAATCTCCAATTTACAGTCACCTAGGTTAAATTCTTTTTGACTTACGTTGCTGGATTCCGGTGTGAAGACAAAACAATGACTCGTGCAACCAGATTGTTCCAAGATCTCCATGAGAATTTCTAACCTTCCTTCTCTTTTTACCGAAACAACTTGCTTTGATAGATCCAGATAGCCCCTTCACCCACGGGAATTGTTCCAGCTTTTGAACCAAACGGTAAAACATGCTCAGATGGGCTCTCAGAAGGTAGCGAGGAACAAACAACTCGGATGCCATTTTCAGAAGGCAGTGAGCCCTCTTGAACACGGATGCTAAGGATAGTGGCTTGGAGCGATTGTTCAAGATGCTCACAGCACAACTCTATTGTGCAAAAGTGGCCACTGAGGTGACGCGTAGAAAAAGTATCACCAACATCACCATTATAAGAGAAGGCTTTACTGATCAATGCTCTATCTTCAGACTTTGTTGTGCCCTTTTGTTTTAGTTGGATTTCAATGTTGACGGTGTCCATAGAGATAATTGCACGAGACGGGCTAGTCAAGTGCAAAAAAGGATCCTGCAAACATCATCATTCAACATTAACTAATCAACAAGGATGCACACAAGAAGAAAAAAGAAGAAAAGGAAACTACCTACACTTACATGCTTCGTGAGGAGTTGGTAGTCATCCCTAGTGCGAAAGAAGAGAATGTTGCGACGATTGTCCACAGCATCTCGGGCGGCAACCACACCGTACACCTTCAGTGGCCAGTTGTGGCCTTTTACTTTTGCAACTTTAATGGAGTAGATTTGCATGGTCCTCCGGCAACCAGCATCCAATGGGGCGTGGCCTGGTATGCAGTGTGTAAAGAGCATGGGGCTCAACAATGCTGCATGCAGGCGAGTGAAGTATGTGTTAATCAGACATTAACTAACTAAATAATCCATTCAAGCAGACACATTAATATGTACAGGCACACATATCCATACATGTTTACTCACTCGTGTCTTCCAAGCTGCAGCCGTTACTGCGCGTGCGTTCCGAGCGACTAATGTAGTTAGCTAAGTTGCTCTCCTCAATCATCTCCATCTCCTTCTCCTCGTCCTCATCCTCATCCTCCTCCCACTCTATGTCCTGATCTTCGCGTATGGATAGCAATTTCATAGTAAAACTCGGTACCCATCTACCGAGTCAGTCGAAAACTGCCGTGATCAACTGCAATGTGGAGATATAGTGCGCGAAGGGCTCACAAGTGAATATGCATGTTGCTAGAAATTTCGTCTCTGTTGGGACTAGTTGGCGCATGTCATCCCACAGCTCATCGATCAGCCACAAGAGCGGGTTCAGTTTTAAGCCGAACCTCGGCGCCACCTCCAGCACCATGGTGTCTGCCTCCACCGCAGACATGTTTCTGGCTGTCTCGGCTATTATGGATATGAAGATAGTAATCAGCAGCTCCTTGAAATGCTCCTCCGTTTCCTTCTCACCATCATCGCCAATCCGGCGCCGGGTCGCAGGGATGCTCATCTCACTTACATCGCCAATCGGGGGGCTGGATCGCGAAGAAGCTCAACCAGAGCAAAGAATCGACCCGACTTAGGATCCTTCGCGACACCTGGATCATATCATCTTGCAACTGTAGCAGATCCTTGTGACTGCGGACCCGCCATGTCCCATCTTACTCATCTTCTTCTCAGGACCTGAATCTGGTCTGATACTTCCTCCGTGAGCTTCGCGGCAGCGCACACTTCCTGGTTCAACATGAACATGCTTCCCGGATGGGCCGTGCAACGGTGTCGGCGTACGCAGGTCCCGGCGGCGAGCGGGGAGGGAGCGGTCGGAGATACGTGCGGCGGCGTCGGGCGGCCGTGCCCTAGAACCCTAGCGGGGATGTGGGTGGTGGTGTGGGGGGGGGGGGGGGGGGGGGGGGGGGGGGGGGGGGGGGGGGTCAACTGAAACGACTCGCACAACTCGTTGCCGCGTGCCGGATCAGGACACGTCACGGGTCAAGCACGCGTACTCTATGCCGCCGGCCCCGACGCTGGGCCTTAGCGGTCCCGGACCTACTGGGCCAGGCTGAACCTAAAAAGAGCGGCGGCGAGAAGAAAAGACGAGGGACACTGGCGAGGACGTTGAAGATGGCGTCGGACCTAAAGGCGGAGGGCACTAGTGACGCATTCGTGCTAGCGAGGAGCTCTATGGGGCCGCAAAGTTGATGCAGCAGAGCGCTAGCCAGATCGAGGTCCTGCAGGAGAAGATGATTTCGATGGGACGGTGCGGGTCCGAACACCACGGATCTGTTGAAGTTGAAATCCGATCTGTTCGATGTGTCGGAAAGGATCTTACGTCTGGCCGATCCGGAGAACCAGGCCCAGCGCAAGGTCGGCGAGGACGCGGCGGCTGCGCTGCCCGGGTCCGGCCGCAAAGGAGGAGACCCAGGAGACGATTGTTGGTCAGGCAGACAACCCGTTCCTCTGGCAGTCCAAACCCAAATTCATCCTTGGCATACTGTCGAAGTTCCAAGGAGACGTCGGAGACGTCGCTTCGGTGCTCGAAGCAGAAAGGACGAGGAAGGAGGCAGCGGCAGCGCTAAGCTTTGCCTTCAGGTTAGAGCTGGTGCTGCAAGCGGGTCGACGAGCTGTGGCGCGAGATGCGCGAAATACTGAGATCGTTCTCGGCGGAGAAGAAGGATCTAGTTAAGACCATGACCATGTTTGCTTCTGAGCCGTACATCCACCGCATCGCCAAACTTGAAACGGATCTCTGAGCGTATCACCACGCTCCGGCGCTTGGACCCAGGTCTCGACTCCAAAGTGAAATCAAAGCTCGTCCGGTTGAAGTCGGAATCCTTCTTATCTGCCATGGAGGGGGAGAGGGAAGGTGTCGCGGGAGGAGACGGGGCCAAATCTTCGGCGGAGATGGACAAGTCATTCGCTGCTTACCGTCTCTTCTGGGAACGGACATGGGGCACTGACTACAGCTTCGAACATCAGAGTGAGTAACAATCTTAGTTAGGTTTCTTCCTCATTTACTGCGTGTCTAAAGCGGGCTGATTCCTCCTATAAGAATAGGAATTTACTCTGAAGTATGTTACTAGATTGACACCGTTTTATTTTTCTTGAATGGACACTGTATTTACTTCATAGTAGACCTCTAACGCATGCTTCGATTGTCTCCGTGCAGCATTATTGAGCCCCATGCAATTTACTCATTGCACACCAGGCCGCATCCCCGTTGATGCTGTTGCAGGGAGCACCTTGCAGATCAACTCCATCAAAGTCTCTGTAGCAGAAGAACTCGGGCATTCACCGGAGGTGTATGGAGTGGTAGCGGCCCAAGACGCTGCAGACCGTCATCGTAATAACCCTCTCTTCCTTCGTACACGGAATGACTGCCAAATCCTCACAAAACAAGTACACATATTGCTTTATTGTCTTATATACTCTCTTGTTTGTTGCCTGCATCGTTGTTAATAATTAGTTAGGGAAAGTGATATTTGGCAACAGTGTGCCCGATAGAAAATTTACCTTACTTGTCGATCACACCGCCAGCTAACCAGGCCAATCAACCCGCCAGTTTTTTTTTGAAACAACCTTGATTCAACCCGCCAGCTAACCAGGCCGATCATCCCGCCAGCTAACCAAGCCGATCGCTTTACAAGGCCCAACAGAAAATGCCAACCCCCCGCGACGCACTTTCCAGATCGCAACTTTCCCCCACCCCCCTTACCTCCCACGCAAGTATACCCTCTCTCACCCTCCCCACCACCCACACGCCCCTCCCCCCCCCCCCCCCCCCCCCCTACACAGCTGCTCAAAATCAACACCAAAGACCTACCCCTCCTCCAGATCTGGATCAAACAAGAGGAGATCATTAGGGAAGCGGTGGAAATTACCAGGGATACGACGGAGAAATCACCAGGCAACATTACCTCACTCTCGTAAGAATCAAAGACTCATCCAAAATCTCCAAAAAAAATTGCTTTCGTTTGCTTAATACAAAGACTTACCCCACCCCCACCCACCCCCCTCCCAATATGTGCAAAAATTACCATCCTTTAACATCTAGAAAACAGAATAAGCAGACTTCTCTCATAATTTTGCCTATTGCAATGACTTACCAAGCAACTAAGTGCAAAATTACCAGCCCTCCGTAGTTTTTATTACCAACTTTATGCAACAAAACAGAGTACCCAAAAAAATACCCCATTCCCTTGCTACACTAAACATGGATTTTGTGTCCACCATGGAAAAATAAAGACAAAAATATAGGAAAGAGGAACCTTTATTGACCAAAAAAATCATTCTCTCATACAATGGAAGATGCATTGCAAAAAAGGTTTATTTTTTCAGTCTACAAAGAATGGTACACTGCATGAAGTAAACAAGTTATCAATCTATACATAGTAAAAGTTATCATCCACTTTAGCTAAGTACTAACACTGGATAAAGAAAATTGCTGCCTTTTAATGGAGATGCTCATGTTGTACTGTAATTGTCCTGTTTAGTGTTCTTCCCAATCACCCCTGCGATTCTTGCCTTCGAACACCTGTGTAAAAGAGTAAACAAAACAATGAGTTTCAAAAAAAGAGTGAACACGTGTAAATGTATACTAACGTGCAAACGTAAAAAAAATCAAGCAGGAGTAGATAAATGGATGCTAGCAGAGGAGATAATGTAGAGGATGCAGGAGGAGGTAGAATGCATGAAGAAGGCGATGCAGCACACACACCAAGCAGCAATTCAGCATACCCAAACATCATGGGGACAGGTAAAATTACCAACATTACTGTTTACATATCATCATGGAATGAAAAACCCAGTCTTATACTTTACTATTGAAGTGGGTTTGAAAATTACCAGCATTGGTGCACACATATTACCAGGTCCAAAAAAATGCAAATTACAAGGGTTTTTTAGGCAGAAAGAATACTTTAATATTGAAGTGGGTTTGAAACTTACCAGCATTGGTGCACACATATTACCATGTTCAGAGGATGCAAATTACCAGGGTTTTTTAGGCAGAAAGAATGCTTTACTGTTGAAGTGGGTTTGAAAATTACCAGCATTGGTGCACTCATAATACCAGGTTCAGAGTATGCAAACTACCAGGGTTGTTTAGGCAGAAAAGAAAGATACATTCACTGAATCTTCAGAAAACTACCATGGTGGAAAACTGTTATTTATCATGTAATATTCCACTAATCTACCAGACCAAAGTGCAGGTGCTCGGGCAATCAGCGCAAACAACAGCTTGCCCAGTGGTGGAGCAAGTGCACATAGTGCTGGAACAAATGCAAGCACAAGAGCTGGGAGCCTTGGAGAGCAGAAGCGAACCAGCCACTCCAGAATCTGCTGGGATCGATGCTGATATGGAAGGCAGCAACATGGAGGCATATTCCACACCTAAGCCACCTTTACAAGGGACAAAATTTGACACCATGGAGAGCGCACGTGACCACTACAGCACCTACGCGCGGAGGACTGGCTTTGCAATTAGGCAGCAATTCAAGAAGGAGAGGGTTGATGGAACTATAAGCAGGGTGCTACTAGTTTGTACAAAATATGGCAAACGACGCAAGGATAGTGATGAGCTGCAAGATGTGGAAAACCCAGCCAACATTGTCAAGAAGAGAAAAAAAAGAAAGTTGTTAGGACTGAATGTGAAGCGCACATGTACCTATCCCACGATGATGCATGGTGGACTGTTGACTGTTTCGAGGACACCCACAATCACCCCCTGATCAAAAAGCCTTCCCTAACAAAATTCTTTTCATCACATCGGTACATTCCGAAGGAGAAGCAGGACTTCTTGTGGGTTCTGCACGGATGCAACGTTGAGACTACGAGGCAGATGCAGCTGATGTCATGGTTCTACCGGAGCGCTAAAGACGTACCCTACACGACACAAGACATTGCTAATCAATGAGCTAAGTTCCGCTTAGAGCATCGACATAACGACGTTGGCAGCACAATTGCATACTTCCTAGAGATGAGGGCCAAAGATTCATATTTCTACTGGAGAATCAAACTTGATGATGAGGACAGGGTTGAGAACTTGTTCTGGATAGATGGTGCATCACGCAGGGCATATGCAAAGTATAATGACTATTTGTCGTTTGACACAACATACATGACAAACATGTACAAGATTTCGTGTGCACCATTCGTTGAACTAATAACCATGGTCAATCCATCCAGTTTGGGTGTGGCTTCGTTCGAAATGAACTAAAGGAAAACTTTGTGTGGCTGTTTAACACATTCCTCCATGCAATGGATGGTGTTGCCCCTAAAAACATCATCATAGACCAGGACTTTGCAATAAGGAGTGCGATCGACGAGGTCTTCTTGAACATAATACATAGAAATTGCCGCTGGCATATAATGAAGAAGGCGCAGGAGAAACTTGGAAAACTTATGGCTGATGATAAACCACTAAACAAAGCATTCAAAGACTGTGTCGACAACAGCTTGACTGGTACGTACCTAATCTGTTGACCCATTTCAATTACCATGCAGCAAACTTGAGAAGCCATATGAATATATGTGATGCACAAGTTACCATGTGTGGGTGTACACAAGTTACCATGATCTTGTTGGTTATATTACCAGGGGGCAGTTACATATTTGATACCAACTATTGGTTTAGAAAAGTTACCAGATCTGGAAAAATTGTTCAATAAAGTTACCATCTAATAATTAGGAAAAGTTACTAGCATACTTGTACTTTAATCACCACTGATTGTGTATGATGTTGTAATTGTCTCCTGTTTTGTGTATCGCAGAGGAAGAGTTTGAAAACAAATGGCGGGCAATGATGGATAAATATGGGCAGACCGACAACGAGCATTTTCACTGGTTGTGGGAAAATAGGAAATGTTGGGCCCCGGTGTACTACATGAAGCATTTCTTTCCATTCTTGCAGACAACTGCAAGGAGCGAGGGATTCAATGCTGTGCTCAAGAAGTACGTGAACCCCAACAACTCATTGATTGAATTCGCAACTCAATACACTGCAATTCAGGAGAAAGTAATGGTGGCTGTGGCGAAAGAGAAAGTGGAAACAATTTACAAAGAGGCAGACATGTATTCATTGAACCCAATCGATTTACAGATGCGAGGGATATACACACAAAATATGTTCTCCAAGTTCCAGGTAGAGATGAAGCTAAAGACTGCTTACGGATGCGATACTTTGCAAGATGGAACCTTCAGGATGTGGTCACTCCGAGGAATGCTACCAAAGTATGTGGATAGGGACTACCATGTGCAGGCGAACAAGGATGAAGGGGTATACTCATGCACTTGTTGCAAGTTTGATCGCGATGGGCTATTGTGCGCACACATACTACGAGTAATGGAATAGATTGGAGTCTACGAGATACCGAGGAGGTATATCCTGGATAGGTGGACATGGGATCCAGAAGAGGATCTTGTTCAGCCTGATTACCAACAGCCAACAGTTAAGAAGGGTATGACAGAGGAAGGAAAAAATATCATGAGATATACATCTATTCTGAATGATTTCAAGGAACAAGCAAAAGACGCTTGCACTACTGATGAAGGGATGGCATTGGCAAGGAAACATCTTAATGCTTTCAGAGACGACATGGATGCACTAAAAAAGAGGCAGCTAAAGAAAGCAAGAAAGGAAAAAGAAGCACAAATGTTTTCTTCACCACCAGGGACTAGTGCCACTGAAGGTGTCCCAGTAGCGCATCAAGGAAGCATTCCTGTCACGCATGTGTCTGGCAATATTTTCCAGTTCAAGGGCTCACATACCGAGGGATCCCAATCATCAAACACAAGAGTGATACTAGACCCACCAAAGTCTACTACAAAAGGGCGTCCGAGAGAGAAAAGATTCCAGCACCCATTTGACATTGCAAAGCCAAAAAAAGAGAGGAAGTGTAGACTCTGCAGGTCGACAGATCATGATAAACGCAAATGTACTTCACCCATCCCGCACTGAGAAATGCAAGTTAGATGGACATTGAAATGCAAGTTAGAGTTTTTACTTATCAATTTTACCCATTTTATTGTGTAAAACAGTATCGAGACACCATGTAATGAAAAGTTATCAGCACTGAAACATGTGAGTTAAAGTCCAGAATGTAATGGGGATTTTCAGAAATGAGAGTGACATTAGTTATCGTTCTTTGTTTGTGAGCAAAATGTTATGACACAATGAAAAAGAAAGTTATCAGCACCTGTTATAGTATGTTATCAGCATTGACTATCATAAGTTATCAGCAAAAATGTATAAAAAAGATAGTAATCAGCCAAGAAAAAAATGTATAAAACTATCATCGATCTTAAACATAAAACTTATATTGGTGCAAATTTCTTACATCAATTACTCCTTATTGAACAAGTGATAGCGCCATTGCATGCATTTGTTAAGAGGATGGTCCAGCCACATGCTTGTCAATATCTTCCTCAACGCCGGGATCTGCTCCTTAGTTATTGTCGGGATGTTTTTACCATCCCAGAACTCCAAGTTCTTGAACGCAAAGAAACCGCAATCAGTGCTGAAAGGAAAAAATAAAAAAATGTGTTAAATAGCAAAATAAGATAAGCAAAAAGGTGAACGAACTTTCAAAATGCTACACTACTAAGTTACCAGGTATTCGGATGAAAAAAAATGATGGAGTACTAGCAAAAAAACTAACCCATTGTCCTGTTTGAACACATCGATGTACACCAGATCATAGTCTTGGATCTGCTTACTTGTGTCCTTGTACGCAATCAACCAGGCTTTTTTAATGCCATTCATAAGCTTCGTCGCATGTGTGATGAGCGAAGGGCTATCTTGTGGACGAAGAGAATCAAGAACTTCAAATCATTTTGCCTTGAGATTAAGGCATAAGACATACCAATGCCCGTCCTTTGGTAGAGGTCCCAACTTGTGCAGTGTTGGAAACAGTAGCTGTTAAAAAAATGTGAACACATGAACACAAGAAGTTATCAATGCACTTACAGTTAAAAAGGAAAAGTTATCAGGACAATGACAACACATGTTACCAATAGGCATACATGAAAGTTACCACGGAAAGGAAAAATGTGAACACATGAACACAAGAAGTTATCAATGCATTTATAGTTAAAAAGGCAAAGTTATCAGGACACTGACAACATATATTATCAGTAGGCATACATGAAAGTTACCACGGAAAGGAAAAATATGAACACATGAACACAACAAGTTATCAATGCATTTAGAGTTAAAAGGGCAAAGTTATCAGGACACTGACAACATATGTTACCAGTAGGCATACATGAAAGTTACCACTGAAAAGTAACATAACTGGGTACAAGCTAAAATTCTTTAAAGGTACGATGTCTGACAAAACCAAAATAAAAGCCTGATAAAATTGAATGTTAGACCCACTAAAAAGCAGCTTGTACGATTTAAAAGAAGAAAAGTATGTAGTTTACGTAAAAAATTGTACCTGATTTTGATGACTAAGTATGTAGTTTGCATCACGACGGAAATGCTTGATTAGGAACCTGCTCGTCATATCATGTATGAGAAGATATATTGACACCAACCATGGAAAGATGATCTTCCCTGGGGGTACAGAATCAGAAAGAATTCGGATGTGGAGCTCTGCAATATTATTCGAAACTTGACCACCTTCTATCACACTATTAGCGAGCTCCTCCAATGTGACCCACTGCCCATCAATGTCAATAACCCTAATACTGAAAAGCAAACAAAGAAAAAAAGTATATAAGCAAATGTTTTGCTGGTGAGGGGTCAAAATACTAGAGAAAAGATAAACAGTAAATGCCATTACTGTTTTATCTTGGAGTCAACTGAATCAGTGGTGTGCTTGATAACTTCTGCGTAAATAACCTCTTTGAGTGCAGATGCTGTGAGGCCACAATATGGAGGAAGAAGGAATTGCGATGGGCGGCTTACCCTAACTTTCCGAATGTACGATTTAGGAGTTATACTGGCTGAATGATTACCATTGGGAGGTTGAATAACCGGTGTAGCAAATTCAGGGCTGGTGGGGTGGTCTAGAAGAAAAGTGAAGGGAGTTATTAGAGTTGGGAATGATGGAAAGAAATATTATGGGGAAACAAAAAGAAAAGAAGTCATTAGAGTTTAGAATAGTAAATTATCAATATGAAGATAATGATGTTATCAAGGTTGGCAGTAGGAAAAAGTTTGTTAAATAAAATCTTCCTATCAGTACCTTTTACAGACCCGTATTTTGCTTTTGTTCTAACAGTAGCATGTTCGACTTCTTCAACCCACATAATTACGTCGTCGTCTTCAACATCCGCATCATAAACTCGAAATCGACGCTCTTCAAAAAGTTGCGATCAGGTCAGTTTGTGAACTGACTAAAGGAATGTCAAATATGTGAAAAAACAGCTAAAGAAAAAAGTGATAGATAGTACAGAATTATGATATAATTACTGTAGAGAGAAAAAGGGAAGAAAATGAGGGGGGGGGGGTCAGGATAGTTAAAGGGGTAGCATAAATGTATTAGAATGGTTTGTCTGTGCGTGCAGGGAAAGGAGGGGGAGGGGTGTATTTACAGCATCAATAAAGGAAACAAAATGGTTGAAGTTATCAGCATGGTGATAGTAGAAGTTATCAGGGTATGATCACAAATGTTACCATTCAAGTAACTAGTCAGCAAAAAAAATTAGAACAAAAAAATACTAGCACAACATTCGCAAAAAGTTATCATGGTGAAAGTTACCATATGATAAAATGGTAAGCTGGACAACAAGGTACAAATATCTTTCATGTAGAGCGATGTATTTATCAGTTAAAAGTAGAGCGCTACAATTATCAGTCATATGTTAGCATGGTGATAGCAGAAGTTACCACACAAAGGGTTGAAGTTATCAGCATGTTGATAGCAGAAGTTATCAGGGTATGATCACAAATGTTACCATTTAATTATCTAGTTAGCAAATAATTATCAGTCGGATGTTATTAAAAGTTACCAGGAAAAATGAACAATAATAATCACGTATAATACATCCACACACCAGACAACATAAAAAATAAAAGAGTGCAAATGTGAAACGAAAACACATAGTTCATTACATAGCACACACGCAAAAGCATAAGTCATTACATGAGAGAGAGGGGGGGAGGTTGTCCATACATAGAATAAAAAGAGCATAAATATACACACAAGGATCAAACTAAAAGCATAAAAAAGGTCTTCGAAAAGCAGACATCCATCCCATCACTCTTTTGTGATAAAGCGAAGACACGTATATGCCTTCACTTACCAATGTCAGCAGGCTCAGAGCCTGAAAACGGATTGGAGTCAATAGGATTATCTTCAGAATTCTTTAAATCTCGTGGTGCTGCCGCCATATGATCAATTGGGGATGCTGCTGCTCAGTCTTGGGGAGTATTGTTAACCGTTGGGACCACTGCTGGTGCTTGAGTTGTCGAAACAACCGCCGGGGGCGGTGTTGGTACTGTAGCTGGGACTGCGGCCGTCATAATAATAACTGGTCCGGGCGGTGTGGGGCCAAAATCTAGGCCAGAGAGCATGATGGTGGGGTGAAATCCAAGTAGGCCCTATCAACAACATCTTCTACATCTGCATTAATGCTGAATTCTTGGGCGGGGACTTGGTCATCTCCAGGTCGAGCTTCAACAAAAACTGCATCTTCAGTTTCAACTGGTTCTGCCAAATTGGATTGGGAAGATTCAACTTCAGCTTGAACAACAAATGCCATTTTGACAGGAGCTTGGTCATCTTCAGCTACAGCAGCGGTCATTGGAGGAGCAATTCCTTGAACTTGATCAGCAGAAGATTCAGCTACGGCAGCGCTTGTTGAAGGAGCAATTCCTTGAGGTTGATCAGCAGAAGTTTCAGCTACAACAGCGTTCATTGGAGGAGCATTTCCTTGAGGTTGATCAACAGAAGTTTCAGCTACAACAGCGTTCATTGGAGGAACAATTCCTTGAGGTTGATCAGCAGAAGTTTCAGCTTCAGTGCCAATAGCAACATTGGCAAATTCTTCTACCACTTGAGTAATAGTGGCTACTGCCACGAGCTCATCCATAGCTTCATCCACAGCTATTGGAGAAGTGACCCCGAGGGAGTCTTTAAAATCATCTTTCGCGTCCTTGGGAGCAAAACGAGGAGAAGACCTAGTTGCAACTGCAACTTTAGAAGACTTCGTAACCTTCCTCACAGTAATCTTGGTCTTCTTTCTGCACACAAAAAAAAATAAACAAGGACATCACCAGCTTATAAAAACATTAGTTACCAGCTTATATTAACATTAGTTATCAGATTATATTTGCATACAATAGCTAAAAATAACATTAGTTACCACCTTATATTGACAGAAGTTAACAACTAAAAAATAACTTTAGTTACCATCTTGTATTCAAATTGTTTTACATCTTATGGCCAACTTGGTTATCCACAAAATGCAAACAATCAACATCGTCACGAATCATTAATGAAGATGGTAACTATGAAGATAACAAAGTTACCAACAAATTTATCATGCTAAAAAATAGTAAATATTGTAAGAGCTTTGACTATAAAAACTACCAGTCACTCCCGTACAGATTATGATGCCACACATAAAAGAGTTAAATTACTGGTATATATTCACCTAATTTACAAATGAAAAATAAACAAATAGAGAAAATCATTTACATATCATATAGTGAGGAAAAATAACATTCATAATCACCTGGGTGACATGTCAGACGAGTCAACATCTGCCGAAGAACGCGCAGGATTACTAGGTATCTCCTCAGATGTGACACCCATACTGCTCAATCGAGTTTGCTGAAGGTCGGCAACACTAATACATGGAGCATTCGAACACCTGACAAGTTATTATTTGAAAAGGATATAGTGCACGTGAGAAAAATGTTACCATAGACAAATAACACATGCTTACCAGCATATAATTACTAAAATTATCATGCAAACAAAATTAAACTACATATTGTTCAAATAAAAAGCTGAAGTTATTATCGTGAAAATAGCTACTAAAAGTTATCAGCCTTACCATGATATAATTACAATCCATTCTAGACAAAAACACATGCTTATTAAGGAATAGAAACTATCCAGACATATTTACTTCTAATTATCAGAAGCTAGGTGCTAGGAAAAGTGGTAAGACAAAAGAGTAACAACAAGTAAGTATGTACACAAAGAAAATAAACATGGACATTACCAGCTTATAAAAACATTAGTTACCAGCTTATATTAACATTAGTTATCAGATTATATTTGCATACAACAGCTAAAATATAACATTAGTTACCAGCTTATATTGACAGAACTTACCAGCTAAAAAATGCAATATAACAAATGAAAATAAAAAGAAATCAACTAGCACATGATAAGAAACTCACTTGCGAGGATGTTGTTTCTTCTGCGTGGGATTGGCAATTACTGAGTTAGTGCCCTTATCAGGGCCTACAATGCCAAGCTCATTGATGACTATTGCCTTGATAGAACGATGTGTATCATCCAACGACGGCTGGTCACAAATAGTTGTACCAGTGGCCATGGGCGGAGAAGGTAGGCGTAATTTCTTGCGACGCCTAGAATATTGCTTTTCCAAGTTACGGACAAGAGAAGAACCATACCTCTTCACAGAAGCATCAACAACAGCCTCGTTTTGAGTATCCGTCATATCTGGCTGGTTATGCAATCCATCACTATATACATTCCCGGAACGTGCAGTAAGAATAATCTGAGACTCAAGAGGCTGATCGGTTCCTGTAGTAGCAGTTCCATCAATTCTGGCTGACCTCACCGATACATTGGCAGTTGCAAACATGGTTGCACCCACATCTGCATTCGCTGCGCTACTACCTGAAGCATCATGGGCATTCGGTCCAGCACTACCCCCACTACCTGAAGCCTCATGGGCGTTCGGTCCACCTGAAGAACCATGGTAATGAACGTGAAAAATCTAGATCTTCATCAGAGTGACCATCACCGCCACCATCACTATCCTCGGGATCGTAATCTGAACCTTTAACAGTTTGCTTGCCGGGATCTTTTACTTCACGTGAGCGGGATGTAGGACGGGTGCTTGCACTCGGCAGCAGAAGATAAACCCTTTAGTTGGCTCTCTAGCACACGGGACATCCATGAGTTGTCTTCATCATCCAAGGACATGAACTCATTAACAAGACCACCCAGGAGGCCAACCATGCGAGACAAAAAGCGACCCACAATAGCAGAAGCTTTAGCAAGTTTCTGATAGAAAATGATGAATGAAAAAACAAATAATCAGGTTGTGAGAGACATTAAGTATCATGCAAAAACAACTAAAAATACCACACAAATATAAATTCAAAAGAAGTTATTCCAAAGTGAGAATCTAAAAAATAAAAAATAAAAAGTTACCATCATGAAAACAGTACAAGTTACCAGGTCTTTATAACAAAATTTACCAGGAAAAAGGAAAACAAAAATACCCAAATGCACAAAAAAGATTATGATACCTGTTCAGAACAGTTTTGCGGTGCATGAACACGCATGAATTTATCTAGACCTTGTAAGCCAGCAAACAAGCAATAGTCTTGACCATATTGGGGCTTAAGCTGAAAAAAATATGATAAAAAACAAATTAAGATCTTGATAAAAAAGATGGCAATACATAGAAGGTAAGAAAAATGATGAATGGGAAATTACCGGTAATTTCCCATAAGAAAGCTTGTCCCTCTAGACATCCATCTGGAGAACTTTCGATGCCAACTCATTGGTCCACACATTAATTGCAAAAGGACCATTAGGCAAGATGATACCAAGGCCAGTTAAGTCAATAGCATCTATATACAGAAGCTGGAAAAACAGAGAAGGTCATTACAATCTAGCTGTTTGGCGGAATAAGACGTACAATCCAAAAATCGTGGGAACAAAAAAAGAATATGGGGACTAACATTGTAGAATAGGAGGCAACCCGTCGTAGGCTTTCCTTTTGAAAGGGCTTTGTGAAGCTGATCCACAATAAATTCGCACCAGTTGAGGTTTTTTACATTGCCAATATTTTGCTGTGAAAAAAAAGAAAACACATGAAACATAGAGGAATGTATGCACACAAGTTAGCAGGGGACATAAGTAGACACTTAAAACACTAGATAATCATTGAATCACCAAGTACATAAGCACACAATTACCACATTGTTGAGAAGTAAGTCAAAATTACCATATTTGCAAGGCATAAATAAATTATCAGGTGCATTACTAAATAATTATCACACTTTCAAAAAAAGTTATCAAGTGCATTACTACGTAATTACCACACCTTCAGAAAAAAGTTATCAGGTGCATGACTATGTAATTACTACACATTCATAAAAAGTTATCCGGTGCATTACTATATAATTACTACACCTTCATATAAAGTTATCAGGTGTATTACTACATAAAAACTACACTTCAGATCATAGAAAAATCAAAGGGGCAGAAATTACCACACTCCAAAAATTAGACTAAGAAGCAAAAAAGTTACCAGGTATAAAAATAAAAAAGAAAAGAGATAAAAAGTGTGAACTAGAAAGATAGCCAGATGTGCTTACCAACACCTAATACCATCTGGTGCTGATCTTGTTGGAAGTCGTTGGCGCCATCACAGTGCTGGCAGTAGGGGTGGAAAGTGGTAGCGGATAATCCGAAATATCCGATATTCGTATTTGAGAAAATGCCTATTCGTATCCGAAACATCCGCATCCGAAGCAAAATGGAAACTATCCGTATCTGAATTTATTAAAAAATAAAAAAATATGGTAGGAGATTTTGACACAAATATGGATATGGAAGTGGATATATCTGTATCCGAATAAGATTATGGGAGGTAATTTTCAAAATTCTATACCCAATATTTCAATTATACAACTTAAAAGCCAAAAAGTGGCCAAATTTTACTCTTTATATGATTAAACTTGTAAATTATTATGCATTCAATAGTATTTATTCATAAACCTGTTTATCATTGACTTATCTTATGTCACAACTTGATTATTTCAGGTCACATAGCTATCGACTAATTTACTTAAGCAATATGTTGATATTATTCGTATCCGTTCCGAATCAAGAAAATATCCGATACTTATCCGTATTCGAATAATATCCGAGCCGCATCCGTATCCGATAACATCCGTATTCGGATTCGTATTCGTTTTGAAAATATGAAAATGGAAGTGGTAAGAGCACTATCCGATCCGCATCCGATCCGTTTCCACCTCTAGCTGGCAGCAAGCACAAGCCACAAGCGCTTGAAATTGTCATCATGCCGATTAGTGCTCAAAATAAGATTTAATACATCAACAGTTTTAGGAGCATGTCCAAGATCACCGAAAAGATCTCCCGCAAGCTCAAGCCGCTCATTGGTAGAAACCTTGAAATCCACTGCAATATCACCTCGGGGCACACCTATTATACGATGCACAGACTCTTCATTGACCGGTAACCTTCCACGACCAGGTACAACGACCTCACGGGGACCAGGGTCGTATAGACCAGCAAGCCATTGAGAAAGCCGGTTGAACAGATTATCACACTTGATATTTCGCAGACTAGTGAAATCCATGTCATCAATCGCGGACTTTCTCTCATCTGACATGTCCTTACAGGCAGTCACAAGAGCACTAGGAGAAGCCCTGTTCCGATCTGCGGGAGGCTTATGCTTCTTTAAGGGGTTCACCTCCTCAAAGTCATCATCTAATTTGCGCTTCCTTGGCATTGTGACCTGACAAACAAGAATAACAAAGAGAAAAAAGTGAGCATAAAAGATGCATATCTGTTGAATTAATAGTCGCACACATATTCATAAGATACATTGGTAACTTGTGAACATACAACAAGATACCTCATCGACAACAGAGAAGGACGAAAAACAAATAAGGACATGTGTGCTTCTACTAGATATTGAATTCCTGATTTTTTTTGCTTATGATACACCGATAAAATGTATGTATCGGGCAAGATAACTTAGGCAAAAAAGGGATGGCAACAACTTACACACAAACACATATTTTGGACATCGCGGCACTAAGTATTAAAAAATCATTCAAACCACTGATGGTAATATTTACAATTAAAGTTCAGGTAAGTTAAATGGTGGCACACCCATTAGTTAGAAACACAAAAAATGCATCAAGAAAATTAGCGATGTGAACAACTTACACGCAAACACATATATTGGACTATTCACACCACTGATGGTAATATTCACAAATAAAGTTCAGGTAAGTTAGAAACACAAAATGCATCATGTAAAGGGACACCACTGATAGTGCAAGAACAAATAATCCATCATGACAACCTAAACACAAAATGAGATGAACTGCATATAAAACACACAAGCAGTATGGGATTATCACCAGCAACCTAATTATACAGGTGGTAATTCAATTCCTTCACTGCAACCATAAGAGCATGATAAAATGGAGCCCAACACAGATACAGAGCGAGGAGAGTAGTTGTAAAATCCCCGCACCGAACCCTAGAAATCAGAATCGAGCCGTGTGGCGGGGGGGGGGGGGGGGTGTCAGTTCAAAACCTACGGTAACTACCCACGAAATCAAAAACGGCAAATTAAGCACTAAACGATGTGCATGAGAAACAGGGGCTAACAAATAGCAAATGCACCACGAATTGATAGTATTGGGTGCATTCATCGTCTGTTCTAACCTGCGACCAACCGACGAACATGTCGCCACTAACATCATCGAGAAACAGAGCACGAACTACTGGGTAGATGTGTGGGGGATTGAATCGATACTCGCCGGTGAAACAGAACCCTGGCGCCGAGAATCGGCCGGAGAAGGCGCCGCCTCTCCGCGTCGACGGAGAGATAGTGGGGGCGGAACGACAGAGGAACAGAGAGCGGCTAACGGCGTCGAGAAACAGAGCATGAATGTGAGGGGGATTGAATCGAGACTCACCGGCGGAACAGAACCCTGGCGGCCGGAGAAGGAGCCGCCTCTCGGCGTCAACGGAGAGAGAGCGGGGGCGGAACTGCCGAGGAAGAGCGGAGCGAGGCGGGAGTGGTGGGGGAGGGAGGAGTTAAGGCAACGCGTATCGGGGGGATACGGTTCGAGCGAGATGAGCGAGACAAGATGGCCCACCCACAAGCGATAGAAATAAGTGAACGGCTGGCTGGAACGTGCACGAGCATTGGATTTGAACTGGACGGCAACGAGGTGGTGTGGCGATTTTGCAATATGTCACAGGTGTGCCAAATACATTTTTCGATTAGTTAATGGCAAATGTTGATTGTTGCAGGATCTTTTTTGCAATTGACTAGGCCGGTACGTGCAATTGTGTCGACGGATACTGTTTACATTGAAATCCAACTAAAAGTAAAGGATGAAACAAAATCTGAGGATAGAGCATTGATCAGTACATTCTACCTTTATAATGCTGAGCAACATGGAAGTTTCCTTGTCAGCAGTCCCTTAGGCCAACTCCACTGCGCGACCCTGTTCTGTCCGGGCCCGTTCTTTTGGAGTAAAACGGACAAACCGGGCGGCCCAGCGCGCGGGAGCAAACGAACTTTTATCTGTTTTGTGTCTGCTTTCGACCCATCCGCGGCCCAAGTTTGCACCGCTCTTGGGGCGAAACAGACACCACACGAACGTGCCGACCGTCTGCGCGTGTCCTCCCCTAGGCCGCCCGTCGGTGGCACAGGATGGGCCTTTTTCTGCCCGCCCCCTCCCTCCCTCCGGCCGCACCCCACTCCACTCTTCTCCACTCTTTCCGACTCTTTCCCTCGCCGCCGCCGCCGCCACTGCCATTGCAGCCGTGTAGCTCGGACGCGTGCTCGCCCAGCCCCTTCCCCTTGTTGTCGCCGAGCTACCCAACCACGGCCACCTAGTTTGCGCACCCGCCAGCCGGATTTGGGGCGGATCCGGTCGGTCTTGAGCTCGCCCGGCTGTGGGAGGCCGGGCCGCGCCATGGACTGGCCGGGCAGCTCGCCGGAAGGCCCTGGCAGGGCCGCAAGGCCACATGCAGGCAGTGGCTCGTCCTCTAGTCGCTCGGATCTGCACCGTCGGTGGTCCGTCGGCAGATACACGAATGGCGCCCGGCCGGGCTCGGTGCTTGCCCAAAAGCTTGTCGGCGGACCGTTGCCCCTCATCAAGTGCGACCACTGCCCAAGGATGGTCGTGTGCCGCGTGTCTACAATGCCGGAGCATCCCGGATGGGTGTTCATCAAGTGCTTAAACGATGGATATGTGCTCTTTTTAGCTTCGGTTTGTGCTCTCGGATTAGACTAGTTGTGCTAACTTTAAGTTTTATTGTGTAGAATGGATGCAGGTTTTGGTATTGGGAAGAAGAGTACATCAATATATTGATAGAGCGAAATCTAGTACATGTTCGTGCACTTTTAGCTAGCCTAGAGGCTGTAGATGAGACAAAGTGCACTTGTTGCTAGATTAGAGGCTAGGCACGATACTACGTGTGAGGAAGCAACGTCGACTTCTGGCTTGAAGAAGAAAGGAGGGTGCAACGTCGAGCCTCCTCCACAGATCAACAATGAGTGCATCGAGAAGGCCCTAACCCAACTCAAGGGAGCAGTTATGGAAGTTGGGTATCTTCTCAAATGTATTCTTGTGGTTCTTGTTTTCTTTGGCCTTGCTTTACTAGTCAAAATGTGATGGTGTATTGTCATGTATCAAAAATGAATGATGAAAAAAAGTTTAAGGACTTGCAAAGAAAAGTGCACGCGGACAAGATGCGGCTGAAATGCGTCCGCGTGCTGGGCGCACGCCACCGCATCCCGGAAACTGTCCGGACACGACCCCATTGCCCTACCCAAACGGACAGAATCCGAACAAAACGGACGTCCGTTTGGGGTCGCACGGTGGAGTTGGCCTTATGCACAGTGGAACTATGCTGTGAGAGACTTCAAGAGTCGGTCCAGGCCACTATTCTGACTGCAGTAGTTAAAGTCCACGAAGGGTCACCTCCTTTTCCACATGGCGGAAGAATTGTCTGCTCTTCACTACCTTGTTATGGTCATGAAGATATCATTGGACTCCCATCTACGGAAGTTGTGCTGCTTGAGTCACAAGATGGAAGAATGCCAATGGCTAGAAATGGTCACCTTGATTTGATAAGGCGTGTGGTTTCCGTGGAATTAAAAGGAAAGTTGAAATTTATCATAAAGACCTATTCACCTTCACACCCTGCTGAGATGGCTACTTATGATGTCCTCTTCACACCCGAAAAATGCAACATAAGTAAAAAAACACGTAACCTTGATGGTGGCTCTAAGGTGGAGATTACTGTTGCTTGGTCCTTCCTTCCTGCATCGAAGATGCTATCTTGATGAATAGATACATGGACCCTGTGTATGTGAGTCTCCCCTGTCGCTCTGTCATCTATTGTACAGTCTTGTCAAGCTATATCAACCTTTTGATTACTGTCAAGCTATGTGAAATGTTTAAATACCGAGGTATATGAATGAATAATAAATCATTGTGTTATGCTTGATAACCAATCATGTTAAGGAAAATGTCTTTGACATATTGTTTTCTCAAACGATTCATTTGCCAACCAAATTGGACTGCTTTCTCATGTGAGCTACATCAACAGACTCTTGCCCTCTGCTTTTTACTGAAACCTCAGCCCCTTGTATTGTTTATGTCCCTCTGATCAGGGACCCAATAGTCCAATTGTTTGTGCTTTTATTTTTACCGTTAAGGTGTCAATGATTATATATATCTCTACCCGCAACTTGATTGGTCAGAAAGATTCGTAATTTGGGTTCCTCACCAGGTCTGCATCCACCCATAAGGCCTTGTTTGGCAGGTCGCGGTAAGCAGGGAATTCGAGGGAACCAAGCCATGACCCTAGGCTTGTGGGTTCTTCTCCTCGACATGACGATTATGCCGCGGAGGCCTCCTGTTGCCGCCACTTGGCCTTTATCACTGTCGTTGTCCACATAGGAAGGAGCGATGTTCCCTTACCTACGTGCCGGCTCCGGGTGTCCCTGCCGCTGCCCAGCTCATCTACCATGGCTACTGCTGTTGTCGCTTGGCACAGTGCAGTGCATGACCAAGGAGCAGCTGGTGTAGATGACGGTGAAGCAGATCCAAAGAGAGCTCGCTGACATTCTCACCGACTACCCCATCCCGCATGGCAGGCACCGATGTCTGGCCCCTCCCCGTCTTGGTTTCGGTGACACAGCCGTGGAAGCCGCATGGACGAGGTTCTTGCAAAGGACGGAGATGCTGCCTGCGGCGGCGGTGGCAGCGCTCTTCTTCCTCCGCTGCCATCCCAGGAACCCACAAACAGCATGAAAGAACAAGGTGAGAATCCAATCGACCAATGGACTAGCCACAGTTTCCAAGATGTGATTTTACTTAACTTTTACTTTTTCTTAAGAGAAAAAGGAAAATGTTGGATTTGGCGAGCTGAATTATTTGGTGTTAGATCGGGTGTTCTTAGAGACAAGGAGCTGCAAGTGCAGGATGCTGTTGCTGCTAGTCCTCCCATGAAGAGCAGCAGCAACGACAATGACAGCTCCCAATCTGTTGTTCAATCCATGCATCTAGTAAATTTGTTCAGTTTACTCCTACTCGCAAGAACTTGCATTCTTTTTTTTTTTTTGAGAAAACGCAAAAGACTTGTGTTTCTTTGTATTGAAAAGATAGAGTTTGTTACAGCCTCCTAGGAGGAGCGATTACAGTCAGGGAACTAAATCAGTGGACGTCCCAGGTTTGCGGTAGGATGACACGCAGGCCACGGGCGCCAGCTCTTGCCCAGAGTATAGCTTCATCCTTGATCTGCGCGGTCAGTAGGTTGGTCGATGGGGTCGCGCCGTTAAACACGCAGTCGTTGCCATGCTTCCAGGTCATCCAAGGGATCAGCAGAGTAGCGGTGGTAAGGCCCTTTTGCATGGGCTTTGGCGTGTTCCGCCGCGTCGAGTGCCACAACTCGGACATGGATTCCTCGCTGGAGGGCGCGCTGCATGGCAGGCGTAGCCAGGACAGGATCTCGTGCCACACTTGTCTGGAGAAGGGGCATTCCAGGAATAGATGCCGGATCGATTTGGGCTCCTGGTCACAAAGTGGACAGCGAGGGGGGTGCGGCAGTCCGCGACGAGCAAGGCGATCAGCCGTCCAGCAACGCCATAGGTGAGCGAGCCAATGGAAGAACTTGACACATGGAGGTGCCCAGCCTTTCCAGTTTAGTTTCCATGCGGTGCAGGAGATCGAGCCTTGGAAGGTGGCGAGGTAGGCGGATTGCGCCGTGTAAATACCCGCTGCATTCCACTTCCAATGCAGGCAATCTGGCTCGGCAGTGAGCGTGATGTGCTCGACCGAACGCCAGGTGAGCAAGTACTGGCCTATCTCGCGGACGTCGAGAGTGCCCTGGATGTTTGATGCCCATTGGTGCGCTTGCAGGCCGTCTGCCACGGTCCTGCTCTTGTGGCGATGCTTCGGGATGAGGGCATGTAGCTATGGCGCTAGTTCCGAGATGGAGCAGCCATTGAGCCATCGGTCCTCCCAAAACAGCGTGCGCTGGCCGTTGCCGAGGATCATGGTGGTGGACGCGAAGAAGAAGGCGCGCTTTGCCGTATTGAATTGAAGGTTGAGGCTAGACCATGCTCGGGTGTCATCTGTGCGGGCAAACCAAAGCCATCTTGTATGCAAGGCCAGGCCCGTGCGCTCCAAGTCATGCACTCCGAGTCCACCAAGGCGAGTTGGGCGGCAGACGCGCTGCCAGTTGATGTGACAGTGGCCGCCGTGTGCCTCTGCGCGGCCCACCCATAGGAATCCTCGTTGGATTTTCTCCAGGAGTTTGAGGATCTTCTTTGGCGGCGCGAGCACTAGGAGCTGGTGGATGGGGATCGCGCTTAGCACCGATTTGACGAAGGAAAGGCGTCCAGCCTTGTTCATAAGATGTGCCTTCCAGGTGGGGAGTTTTCCAACTGTTTTGTCGACGAGGGGCTGTAGTTGTGCAGTGGTTGGGCGTCCAAGGGTGAGCGGGATCCCTAGGTAGGTGACGGGCAGCGCCGCGGTTGGGCAGCCCAGGTTGGCGATGGCCGGGGCAGCCATGTCACCATCGCATCTAATCAGCGTGGCTGTGCTCTTATGGAAGTTCACCCTTAGGCCCGACGCCCGGCCAAATAGCTACAGGATTTCTCGGACAGCGAGTGTATTGCGTGTCGAGGCATGGCAGAAGAGTATGACATCGTCCGCGTACAGCGAGAGGACGGGAAGCGCCCGGCGGGGGTGCACTTTTCGCAGCATGTTGACACTACTAGGGAAAACCCTAGTAGTAGCGCGGGTTTTGAGGATAGCAGCAGCGCGGGTGGCCGCGCTACTAGTAAGGCGCTACAACTAACTTATAGTAGTAGCGCGGTCCGCACCCGCGCTACTACTGTTGACGATATCAGCAGCGCTTTTGCGGAACGCGCTACTATTATTTAGCTGTAGCGATTTCTTTGTCCCTCGCTACTGCTATATCTTTCATCATTTCCCCCCTGTACCCCTTTCCCTTTGTACACCTTTCCCTTTCAGATATTAGGTACTACTAGATATCAAATTTATAAACCATTATAAGTACTAAGTAGTACTCCCTTCGTTCCAAATTACTCGTCGTGGTTTTAGTTCAAACCAGGACGAGTAATTTGGAATGAAGGGAGTACTAGATAACAATTTCATGTATAGTCAACATGCATCCTCAAGCAGTACAAGGTCATATCAACGGGGATCATCATATGTAGTTCTAGATGATATCGACGACGATCATCATATGTAGTTCTAGATGATATCGACGACGATCATCATATGTAGTTCTAGATTATATAGCCACACACACATATGTAGTTCTAGATGATATCGAAGACAATCATCATCCTTAAGCCTGGGCGGTTGGTGTTCCTGATAGTAATTAGGATGGCCTGTCCAACATGAAGATTCTTGCCATCGAGGAATTTCTTCCACTCAACCGAGTTTAAGTGTGTGCGACCGTCCGTGTCCACACGGTAAGTACAAGTTGTGACGGAGCCCCTTGCAGTAAGGCATAGTCCAGCTGAGCCATCTTCATCAGGCTCGATACCATAACTCACAGATAGGCTCTTCGCCAATTTCTGAATAAGAAAAACATATCAATTAATAAATAGCCTCGCACATACTCTTGCAAATA
The DNA here is from genome assembly GCA_963921465.1 of Triticum timopheevii. Taxonomy (NCBI): domain Eukaryota; kingdom Viridiplantae; phylum Streptophyta; class Magnoliopsida; order Poales; family Poaceae; genus Triticum; species Triticum timopheevii. The sequence continues at coordinate 380,814,565 of OY997262.1, read as the reverse complement.
AGTATATATGGATTATCTACACTATTAATAGTTCCTTAGATTCTACACTAATAAGCATGTGATCAAACTCTACACTAAAACATATCATCGACTAGATTCCACACAACATACCATATCATTGGACTGTACACTAAGTATTTCATCGGATAATTTGCATTTGTAAGTATAACATACCATATCATGTCGATCAACCATGGTACTTGTCAGGCGGGTCACGAATGGCACCCCGACAAAGCAACACGTGGCGGAATTATGTCCCACAGGTTGGACACCTCCTCCTCGCTCAGCCTCATTCTTTGAGCTACAATAGCTTCATGAAGTGGGTCCTCATCATCTTCATCATTTTCGTCATCTTCATCATCTTCCACCAAGTTGAGATAAATGACAGCCAACTTGGGTCTTTCTGCTCTGAAGGAGAAGCTGATCAACTCACCACCAGTAAGACGCATGCGGGCGACGAAACGGGCCCATTCATCTCCTCCAATCTGCGACATATTGCGTCCTTTCTCGACCTCCATAGTGTACGGCCCCCAGGAGCCTCAAATGTCACAGTGTCTCCTGTCAGCTTGTTGAATTTCAACCTCACATTGCGTGGGACGATCTGTGTAAAATAAGCAAAATGACACAATGCAGTAATGCCAACACTAAAAATAAAATAGTTGTTACATTTCATCTAATTTCTTACCGCCGCACGACGAAAACTCGGCTGGAAGTAGATGTCGAACAGCTTGCCAGTTGCAAGGCTGCTGGCGCACCTTGACTTGCACAGTCGACATAGTGATGGTGGTGGTGGCGCCATTTTTCCTAAAGCAATATGAGCAAAGGATTAACGATCCACTTCATAGGAAAGAAAAACAGTAGCATGTGATATTTTTGGTTCTTCCGCGAGAAGCAATTTGATGGACAATTATAATCCTAAAATCTATTAACATATTAGATGACAAGGTACCACCTACATTTTGCCAAAAAATAACTTATTACAAAAAAACAAAAGCATCTACCTATCCATGTACAGAAAAAATAACAATAAAATGGTGCATATTAAATCAACTAGCCTACTAAATCAACTAAATCAAAATGTTCTAAATCAACTAGCCTACTAAATCAACTAAATCAAAATGTTGCATATGAACTAGCCTACTAAGTCAAAATGTAGCAGGGAGAAGGAGGGGTGACTCGAGGAGGGAGAAGAGAGTAGGACGGAGGAGGAAGGCGGAGTGAGGAGGGGCCTGCCGGCGGCCAGTGGAGGGAGGACGGAGGAGGAAGGCAGAGCGAGGAGGGGTCGGCCAGCGGCGAGTGGTTCAGGGAGGACGGAGGAGGAGGCCGGTATCGAGTCCAGCAAGGAGGAGGAGGTGACGGCGGCGCAGAGGGAGGAGGGGCGACGGGGGGGGGGGGGGGAGGACCGGCACGGGGGGTTGAGGGGGAGATCCAGTGAGTACGTGTGTGAGTGTGAGTGGATCAGATAGAGGAGAGAGGGTAGATGGAATGGCTTAGCAGTAGCGCGCTATAGAGAAAGACGCTACTGCTAAACTACCTAGCAGTAGCGCCTTTCACAAAGAAAGCGCTACTGCTATGTGTCAGCATGTAAAAATAGACTTCAAAAATACATTGATCATCAACGATCTTTTTGTGTAGAATCTGATTTGTCAATATGAGTCCTCACCGGTTTAGGCGGCCACAAATTCTACACATAGAGTTCAATGAAGACCAAGTGCTTGTCAAAGTTTGAGAAATAACATATTTAAGGTGATAGAAACTCTCTTCACGGAGCGAGGTGGGACTAAATTTTTGTAGTAAACTTAGCAGTAGCGCTTATTGGTGAAATGCGCTGCTACTATGATCTGTAGCAGTAGCGCTCTTTGTGATAACACGCTGTTGCTAGAACTAGCCTCGCGGCGGCCTCGTGCGAATTTTAGCAGTAGCGCCTCTTAGAGCGGGCACGCTACTGCTATATTTATTTTAGCAGCGAGTTATGTTTGCGCGCGCTACTACTACCTAGCAGCAGCACCTTATTTTAAAGCACGTTGCTGGTAAGATTTTGTGTATAGGCTTTTCCCTAGTAGTGTGAGCTCGGCAGCGCGTCGAAAAAGGTGCCCCAATGTATCCACAGCAAGCACGAAGAGCTGTGGCGATACCGGATCGCCTTGACGAAGCCCACAACGGTGCCAGATTGTTGTTCCCGGTGCACCATTGAGGAGGACCTTTGTGCTTGCCGATGATAGAAGAATGGCGATCCAGCCGAGGAAACGGTCGCTGAAGCCATATCGACGCAAGACCTCAAAGGGGAATGGCCAGGACACATAATCAAATGCCCGCGCAAGGTCGAGTTTCAGGAGGATGCACGGGGCGCCCAATTGGTGGAGAAGACGGGCTGATTGTCGGACAAGCATGAAATTGTCATGTAGGTTTCGTCCTGGGATGAAAGCGCTCTGGGTGGGTCTTACCAGCTCATTCAGCTTGGGCGCTAGGCGGAGGGACAACACCTTTGCAAAAATCTTGGCGACGAGGTGGATTAGGCTTATGGGCTTGTAATCGCCGAGCCCGGCTGCGTCGAAACGCTTTGGGATCAGCGTGAGCAGCGCTTGGTTCATGCAGCTGAATCCCCGTCCCCGTAGCGCGTAGAGCTGCTGGAAGATACAGACGAAGTCATGCTTCACAATAGGCCAGCAAGAGCGCAGGAATTCTGCGGTGAAGCCGTCCGAGCCGGGCGCTTTGCGCGCCGGCAATCGCTTGACAGCCTGCCAAATCTCCTCTTCGCCAAAGGGGGTGTCCAACTCATCCTGGTTGGAGGGCACGATGAGGTCGTCGAGGTTGAGGGCACACTCACGAGGGCGATCAGTTTCGAGCAGCGAGTCAAAGTGCGCGAACGCCGCCGCGGCCAAGTCTGCTAGGTCATTAAGAATGCCTCCCTCAACCGTCAGGGTATGAATCCTGTTCTTCTGCTTGCAGTACGTGCATTGACGATTGAAGAAGGACGTGTTCGCGTCTCCATCTTTGAGTGATGTAATACGCTCATTGGCGCGCTAGGGTTCGCTCGAGCGAGGGGAGGCCGAGGTAGGAGAGCTTGATCTGCCTCCATAGCCAATCCTCATGTGGCATCAGTCATTGGCTCTCCTGGGCCGTGTCAAATCGTAGCAGCAGTTCGCGTGAGATCGCGAGCTGGTTGCGGATAATGCCCATGGTGCGCGTGCTCTAGCTCGTGAGCCTGCGTGCGGTGGCTTGCATGCGTTGCATGATGCAGCAAAATGGGTCCACGTCGTCCACAGAATGCCACGCGTCCGCGACCACGTCTTGAAATCCCTTGATCTGTGTCCAGTAATTTCAAAGTGGAAGCGCCGGCGTGCTGGGGGTAGGGCGAGCAATCTAGGAGGAGGGGGCTGTGGTCAGATATGACTAAAGCCAAGCATCGTAGGTGGCACTCGCCATGCTGCTTTTCCCAATCTGCAGTGGATAGGACGCGATCAAGGTGGACCAGGGTTGGCCAGGTCTGCTCATTCGACCAAGTGTAGCGTCGGCCGTTTAGGTATGCCTCCTTGAGGGCGAGGTCATTGATGACCAGTTGGTAGCGCCCCATCATGCGGTGGTTGAGGTTTCCATTGTTCTTACCCTCGTCGTGATAGATCAGGTTGAAATCACCGCAAAGCATCCATGGGCCAGCACAATTGGATCGGACATCACGGATTTCCTGGAGGAACGCGATCTTGTCGTTGTCGTGCTGCGGCCCGTAGACGATAGTGAGCCACCAGGGGTTAGCGCTGTGGGGGGTCGACACCTGGGCGGACAACGTGATTGTGGTGAGCGAGTGATTGCTGATCGTCACCAACACGTGCTTCCAAGCCAGCAGAATACCGCCCCGGGTGCCTATCGCAGGCAAGTACGCGTAGTCGTCAAAGTTCGGGACAAGTGTCTCAAGGATAGTAGACAAGCCGATCAATTCCATTTTAGTTTCCTGGAGGCAGACAACAGATGCGTTCGTGGATACAATGAGCGACCGGATTGCGGTGCGCCGGGCATGAGAGTTGAGACCGCGCACGTTCCATATTATGATCTTTAGGTCGTGATCCATGAAAGCATGATCGACGAGAGAATTGTGGGCACGCGATCAGGCCTCGATCGGGCTGCCGTTGATCACCGTGGTGATCGGCGTCACGGATGGGTCAGTGGGGATCTCGCGACAACGAGGGCAGTGATGGCTGCAAGGACTGACTTGGGGATCGGCACGGCGAACAGGTTGTCGTAGGCCTTCATTCCTTCTTGGCTGATTGGCTCGTCAACCCCAACAATGCCCAGAGTGCGCAGTAGTTGAACCTGCACGCGACGCTCGATAGTGGGTGGCGCAGCCGCCTTGGTGTTTGCTGCAGTCGCAGATCGGCCACGCCGCGGCGGGGCGAAGTTGAGTGGTTGCCGGCGTTGCTTGAGGCCTGGGATGGGAAGGACAGGGTTGAGCTGCCTACTGGCCGCGGCAAGGAAATCGCCCAGGGTCCAGTTACCCATCGTGGTAGCACTCGGCCGGCAGCGGCGAAGCGTGACTGGGGGTGAGGCAAAGTGGGTCGCGCTCTGCACGACCGGTGTGGGCGATGTAGGGCGTACTTCCTCGATGGTCGGGCCAGCGGCAGCCGTACCCAGGAGCGGAGGCGGCCTGGGCAGGATCCACACGGGATCATGGGCCATCGAAGCGGTAGCGACTGGGAGGCCCAACACATCGGCATCGGGAGCCTGCAGAGTATTGCCAATGCCTGGGGTACGCTCAGGCGCGGTGGTGTGGGCATGCCTCATCTCTTCCCGCATATCATCCCACGCGGCATCGATGGGTCAGGGGATTGGTCCTCGGGATGGGTGTTGGTGTGGACAGGGGCGACAGGGACTGATGTAGACAAAGTAGCGCTTTGCCCCAACAATGGGTCAGCAGAAGCATCAGCCACTGGAGCGGAAGGGGGTGGGCGCACATCTGGTTTTGAGTCGGGGACGTCGCTGCATGAGGACGGGCTGTCTCGATCCCTAGGCATGCAACGATTGGGGGAGGGCGATCCCGAATCAATTGTGGCACCCGTCTGGATGCATGGCGACAGGAGAGGCGCAGTCATGGTGGGTCCGGTCTCTGAGGTGGGAGGGCCCGGCATCAAAGCAGGGAGCCAGTTGGCGAAGCGACGTGGGTGTTAGCCCGTTGGGGTGATCCTATCGGCCTAGGATCCGTGGCCGTGGTGGGCCCGGCTTCTGGGGAGGGAGGGCTTTGCACCAGTGCCAGGGAGCCAGTTGGCGATGCAACATGTGCGTCAGCCCGTTGGGGTGATCCTGTCGGCCTGAGACCTGTAGCCGTAGCAGCTTTGGCAATCGCAGCTGCACTCCTTGCACGCTTTTGCTTTCCTCCTCTGTCGGATATCGGGTTCCGGCGAAACCCTTTAGGTTCGAACTCTGGGGTGCGCACGAAGATCTCCTCCTACCAATTCACGCCCTCAGCCTCACCGTGATCCCTAAGCTAGATCGATGAACTCACAACACAAGAGACACAAGATTTATACTGGTTCGGGCCACCATTTTAGTGTAATACCCTACTCCAGTGTGGTGTGGTGGATTGCCTCTTGGGCTGATGATGAACAGTACAAGGGGAAGAACAACCTCGCGAGGAGAGGTGTTCTTGTGGTGGTGTGATGTTCTGCTTGGGTAGGATTCGATCCCTCCTACTGTGGTGGCTAGCCCTATTTATAGAGGCCCTGGTACTCTTCCAAAATATTGAGCGGGAAGGGATCCAACAACGGCCATTTCGAAAGGGGACAACTAGTACAAGCTATCTTGACTAAAGGTGGTCTTCGTGTGCCAAAGGTGTTGGTGATGACGCCATCTTGGGCTCCACGGTGACCTCCATCCTGCCGTTCTGCTGGTCTTGATCTCATTGCACTGATATGGAAACCTTTGCCTGATGCCTCGGTACTCCGCGCCTACGCTTGCCCCCTTTGCACCAGAGGGGAAACGAGGACACTGTGCTGGCTAGTGCCTTCCTGGCGCCTGCCTGGCGCCCGCCTGGCCTTGATCGTCATGGCTTGCGTCATGGGCACCTCGCGAGGTACCCCTTGGCTTGATGGCGAGGCCACTCCTGAGGAGGCCTTGCATCGTCCGCCCCATGAGGCTTGGACCCTCGCGAGGGTCTTGAGTGTTTTGGTTGATGAAGATGGGCCACACTGGGCCACCGATTGAGCCATGTTGTGGGCCGCAGGCAGGCAAGTCTGGGGACCCCCATTCCCAGAACGCCAATAGTAGCCTCCGGGCCCAAGGCACGCTCGGACTTGGCTTAGCAGCGAAGCCAAAGGTCAAGTGCGGAGCGCCACGGGCCCCAACAGCCTGCGGCCTTGAACTTGCCGGGCCACGCGATGCTACGCAACTCGATGCTGAAGGCACGACAACCTGCTTTGGTCACCGGAGCCCTTTGCTGATGCGGTACTTGCTCTTGGTGGTCCACGCGCGCTGCCGCCAGGGGTAGTGCAGGGTCATGACGCGCCGGTGTGCGGACGCGGTCTTGTCGTGCTGGTCCAGGAAGCATGGGAATGCCTTCTTGGGGCCAAGGAATTTCTTGGCAGCTTCTTTCTTGTCGCGCGGGCGCTGGGTGCGATGGGTCACGCCCAGGGGCCTCGCGCCTTAGAGCCAGGGAGCCGTCTTGGGGCGAAGGTGGCAGATGCGCTCCCTGATTCGCGTCGCCCATGCCTGGCGGAGGGCGAGGCAGTGAGAGGGATTGCGTGGGAGAGCCCCCTGCGGCGCTGACGAGCTTGGTGATGCGAGCGAGCCATTCTTCGTAGAGGTCGTCGATGGGGCGGTAGTGCAGGAGCTCACGTGCCAGGAGCAACACGGCTTGCGCATCCGTGGGGGCACGACGAGCGTGAGACGACGAACCAGCTGGGGTCAGCGACGGAGTGGCGGTGCGGCCTTACCGCCGCACCAAGGGGTGCAGCGAAGATGCTTCTGCTCGTTCCCCATCGGGCCGGTGGCGGCGTTGGCGACAGACGATGGAGAACGACGAGGAGGCCCGCCGACAAGAGCCGTCTGGGCGACACGAGCGGCAAGAGCAGCCCGGCGCTCGGCGCGGGCTCGGCGAGCGTCTGCCATGGACGTGACGAAACGACGGGACGCAGACCAGTAGAGGGAAGATTTCCACGCACCCCTACCTGGCACGCCAAATGTCGGATATCGGGTTCCGGCAAAACCCTTAAGGTTCGAACTCTGGGGTGCGCATGAAGATCTCCTCCTACCGATTCACGCCCTCAGCCTCGCCGCGATCCCTAAACTAGATTGATGAACTGACAACACAAGAGACACAAGATTTATACTGGTTTGGGCCACCGTTGTGGTGTAATACCCTACTCCAGTGTGGTGTGGTGGATTGCCTCTTGAGCTGATGATGAACAGTACAAGGGGAAGAACAGCCTTGCTAGGACAGGTGTTCTTGTGGTGGCATGATGTTCTGCTTGGGCAGGATTCGATCCCTCCTACTGTGGTGGCTAGCCCTATTTATAGAGGCCCTGGTCCTCTTCCCAAATATTGAGCAGGAAGGGATCCAACAACGGCCATTTCGAAAGGGGACAACTAGTACAAGCTATCCTGACTAAAGGTGGTCTTCGTCTGCCAAAGGTGCTGGTGATGACGCTATCTTGGGCTCCATCGTGACCTCCGTCTTGCCGTTCCGCTGGTCTTGGTCTCATTGCACCGATATGGAAACCTTTGCCTGATGCCTCGGTACTCCGTGGCTGCGCTTGCCCCCTTTGCACCAAAGGGGAAACGAGGACACTGTGCTGGCTGGCGCCCGCCTGGCCTTGATCGTCATGGCTTACGTCATGGGCACCTCGCGAGGTACCCCTGCCTAGATCTCTCCGCCTCCTCGCGAGCCCGCCTGGCGATGCCACTCCTGAGAAGGCCTTGCATCATCTGCCCCTCGAGGCTTGGACCCTCACGAGGGTCTTGAGTGTTTTGGTTGATGAAGATGGCCGGACTAGGCCACCGATTGAGCCACGCTGCGGGCCGCAGGCAGGCAAGTCTGGGGACCCCCGTTCCCAGAACGCCGACATCCTCTTTTTCCTCTTTTGGCTTTGTGACGAAAGTGTCGGGCATCGTCATGGGATGTGGGCCAGGCATCCGTGCACCAGGGTGTTGACTGTACGGGCGGTGGCGTTTGTGCGTGCACGGCGGTGCAGGCTCCGGACCAGAGATCGACGACGGCAAGGCTGTCCGTGCGGTGCTGGCCACGGAGGTGCGTCCAGCCAGCAGCGTCGAATGCCATGCCGTCGGCGCGTCCCTCCGGTGCTGCGGCAGTACGGCGGTGCTTGCGGCCGTGGCGGCACGAACGGCCGCGCCTAGGGCCATGGCTGGAGTTGGCACCGTCATCATCAGCCTCGTGCCTGTCTCCCTCCCCATCCGGGCAAGCTGCGGGACCGGTGAGGGCGCGAGCTCGGTCGACGTCGGAGCAAACGAGGGCGATGGCGATGGGGTACGTGAGGGTGGTGACCATAGGGGCGGAGGAGGCGGTCTGTCCTGGAGTAACCTCGACGATCTCCAGCGTGGCGGCGCGGTGAATGCCGGCAGGGTCATGCGCGTGTCCGAAGAGGCGAAACGTGGCCAAGTCGGTGCGGGAGCGTGTCTGTGGGTGGAGGCGCTCAATCCAGACGCTGGACCCGAGGATGTTCTCCGCCGTCGCTAAGTGCCAGGCCTGGGCGGGGATGCCGTGGAGCTCGAGCTCGACGCGGTATTCGAACCCATTGGAGCCGGCGTGGGCAAGCTTGCACCATGGGTGTAGCAATAGTGAGAAGCGCGGGCAGAGGATGTAGTGGTCGCCGTTCATGCGGTCCTTGGAGGTGCGGGAGCCAAATATGATCAGGAAATCTTCAGGCTTGTGGAGGTGGGTGGTGAAGCCGCCGTCTTCAAAGCCGAACGTGGAGCATAGGAGCGCAGCGACATCGTCGACGGACACCTGGGTCGAGTTCCAGTGATGGTGGCCACCATCGCCTGGCTAAGCACCTCCTCCGCCTCCTCCATCTCAATGGAGCGCGACATGATGATGCGCACTGGCTCAGCGGCGTTCACGTGCGCAACCGGAGCGGGGGCCGGTGGCTGGGGTGCGGCATGCACGACCGGGGCTTGTGCCTGGGGCGCGGCAGTCCACGGGGCAGCCCTTGGGGCGGTGGGTGGGACGCGACCAGCGCGGCGGTGGAAGTTGTCACAACCACGAGAGTCATGGCCGGAGATGAGGCACCGCCGGCAATGAATGTCGTTGGTGCAGCACGGACACGATGGCGGGGGTCAAAGCAGCGGAAGCAGAGCCCGGCGAGCTCTTCGGGGGATGGGCTGCGCTGGCGCCGCGGTGACGGGCTCAGCACAGGCTCACGACGAGGCCGATGTCGGTTCCTGTGGCGCGGCTGCTGGTAGCCGTGGGCGTCCACCGTGGCTCCGTGCGAGACGTGATGCACCTCCGAGCGGGGCCCAAGGCGGGTGGAGGCAGGCAGCCTGGGGGCCGCCGACGCAGGGCCGCTGGGCGCCGGCGCGGGAACCACGTCGCGGACGGGCGGAGCCGGCGGTGGTGTGCGAGCGACGTCCCGGTAGGAGTGAGTGGGAGCCACGCAGTCAGACCCGGACTCAGACCAGCGGTTGTCACCGGAGGACACGCGCTCGCCGGAAAGGGAGCGGGTGGGGGAGAGGGGCGCCATGGCAGGGCGAGGGAGGAGGGCTACCTGCGTGGAGTCAACGGCGGCAGTGCAGGTGCAGGGGGGAGCTAGGGGAGCGGGAAGAGCGCTAGGAGCGGAGCCATCGACATGTTCCCCATCCATATTGTGAGAAACTCTGCATTCTTTTTTCGTGAGATTGTTACTCCCAATATTTGGCAGGGCCTAATCTGTCAGTGTTGTTTGATCCTGTTTCACATATTGAGTTCAGTTGCACTTTGTTAAATAGAAAGAGTTTAGAAAAAGAATAGGTTTTAAAACCTGTCTGCTGATTTTTTTTCCTTACTAGTACATGATGATCACCCTTTTGCTTGGCGACTCCTGCCTATGTCTTATGTAGTTCCTTTTCTATCTGAGTGGCAACAATTGGCTCTAACTCATCATGTACTACTACTTAAAAAATCTGCTACTGTTAGTTTTGGTTAGTACATGTGCATCTATTGAAATTCTATTGTGTTCAGTTAGTAATGTAACCATGATGATTTTGACCTTTTTTCTCTTGCGACCTCTATGATGCACGATGGTATCTCACCAAGTCCCGTAAGTTTGCGTTACCCTGTTAACTATTAACTGTTAAGGCTAAACTTGTCCACTCCTGTACTAGTCCTTTGATATACCCTTGATAAGGCTGAAAGTGTCATTTCCTGCAATTTTCCCATCGAACCAAATCTTATGTATTTTTGATTTTATACAAAGTTACATGCTTTGTGGTTAGAGTAATGGAACATGTGGATTTACAAGGAAATCAAAGCTGCACATAAGTAATGGCTCATGAAGGTGTATGTTGTTCTTCAACTTTTCTTAGCTATCAGGTAATTGATGAATGATTTCCATACATTGCACCAGAAGTTTCACTAGTAGTTCTAACATCACTGGTAGTTCTACTACTTTTTTTGTATCAACTTTCGTCTTTTCGATTCTGGCGTTGTTGCCTTCGCATGTACCATTGTCCAACTACTTTGTTTGCAGTTTTGTAGATATACGTCCCCTTTGTGCTTGGAGTCTCTAGAAGTTACAGAAACGGATTTCTATGGGTTTGAGTTTGCTCTGACGAGAGGCTGGTACTGGAAAATGTCGATGTCTCTGCTTTGACATTGTGTAACTTGAGTTTGAGTCAGCTCTAATAGAGATTTTACCCTGGAATGCAGTTTTATTTTTATTAGATGTTTGGAGAGGTGATTTGGTTGTTCAGAGCCTTGCTATTTACTCCATCTGTCCCATAATGTAAGACGTTTTATAACACTCACTAGTGTTAAAAAACGTCTTACATTATGGGAGGGTACATGTGAGCGTTAGTTTATATGTTGAAAGGAGAAAATTGGATCTCATATGTTGCCATGCTTATCATGAATTATTGAAGTAGAACCATATGTTTTTGGTGTAAAAAACTTGCCTACTTCAACATTGCTCTTCTGCTTGATTACAAACTTGGAATAAGCATTGTCTGCATCTTGCTTAGTCATAGGCTTTGTAACTGACAACTTATTATTGGCATGTTTGCCATAAACTGCAACTCCTGCAACGCTCTCTATGTACGCCACATACCACTTCACCTAACATGATGGAAGAGCAGCAGTTCAAGCAGCAAGTGAAGGAAGAAGGAACACCATATGCACAAAAACATCTTATACCCAAAAGCAAGTTCGTTCCAGCTATGATGGTGTCAAGTGTCATCGTACCACCACATCCAAGAGCCCTCACGGCGCTCCACAGGGTGACTCAGGCGGAAAACCCTAGCCACCAGCTCCGCCGCCCCTCCACAACCTCCATCCCTTGCCGCCGCCAGGCAAACCCCCGGTGGCGGCTGGCGGCGCGCGGTTGGTGCTCTCACGACGCAAATGCAGGCTCAGTGGTGGTGTGTGTGCGGCGGCCCTCGAAGCTCTGGCGGCCGACGTGTCCCCCCTATGGATGTGGGATGGCCCGACAGCGGAGGCCTCTATGCGGCTCGGGAGGAGGTCCTAGGCGGCAGCGCTCCCCTGGTCTCGCCTTGGTATGTCGCTATCTGGACACGTTATGGCATACACGACCTGATCCATCTAGGTTCGGCTCAGTTCCGTTGGGGGTTGCGCGTTCCTATATGCCTTTGCTGCCAATCGGGCGGTTCTTGGTGGCGTGGTGCTGCGAGGCTCTGGCAGCGGCATTGCTCGGTGGCGGGCATGGTGGGGTGACCTACGCTCGGTGGTGCACCATGGCTTGCAGCGACAGCTAGCGCTGCCGATCCAGCTGATCTGGCTTGGTGGGTGGGTCGAGCTGGGCCCAAGACTGCAGTTGGTTGTTTGCCTCTTCAGCTAATGCGGCCTGGGGCTCTTGTCGGCAGACTTCAGGCAGATGGTGGGGGCTGGATCGGGGCGGCATGGGGGGTTGCTGCCATGATAATAAAGGTGGCGGTCATTGTGCTCTTCTCACATCATGACAAAATCCTGCATGATCGGTCCTCCTCGGTTTGGTCATCGATGTGTTCTGGAACTGCTGCTGGAGATCTTGCCCAGGATAGCGGATAGAATTCGATCGGTGCATGTCCATTTCAGCCTACAAGGTTCCATGAGGGCATGCTGTGAAGCTATGTTGTTTGCAGGGACGATTCTAAGGGGGGCGAGGGGGGCTAGACGCCCCCTAACAATCTCGTTACCCCTTAATAGAGATTAGGTACGACGTATAATTTCCTTCGTACGCACATAATTCTGGTTGTCTCGCCCCCCTCCCCTCTGTGATCCATCCGGCCATCCCACGGTGAGAGGCCTAGAGCCCATGTACGTACACAGCCTGATGTGGGTGATTGCACGAAGCAGGCTGAGTGGCCAACTACCCTAATATGAGGAAAAAGAAAAAGAGAAACAGCCCACGTGAAAACACAAGGAGGCTGGAAGCAATACACACTACCACGAGCGAGTCCATGACGTGTGCACGGTCGTTTCGTTTCCACAATCAGCTCATTCGTCGTTCCTCAGTTCCTGCGATTGGAAAAACTTCACTGCCGTCGCCGCTCGCCTAGTAGATCGTCCATAATCTCCATTGAATCTCTCCATCCGCCAAGGAGGGAAGGTGATGTGGAGCATCCCACGATTATCCCCATGGATGCATCTACATATTCTACAACACCACTTGGACCTATGACTAGAGCACGGACAAGAGCTCTCGAAACCGAGGTGACATCACTCCTCTCACAACTCCCTTTCGAATCACACGAGACATGGCTACTACCTCAAATGGAGACACTTTGCATACTCAGGTACCAAGGAGTTAGCCTTGGAGAAGCTAGGAGGCAAGGGGAACTGGAAGCGGAAGACATGCGTGAAGATGGAGAGGAAAACCCCCAAGTCCCTGGCTGGCTGGACGATCCGAACGAGGGCCCGGACGATCTGGCCCCCGGTCCGGACGATCCGGCTAACTCGACCAAAGACTCCCGAAGCTAGACCCCAAAGCCAGACCATCCAGACGATGACCCGGATCATCCAGACACCAGCCGGACATCCGGACCCCCATCTGGACATCCGGGCCTACGCCGCCACCGCCTACATCATCACCTCATCGGGGCCACCACCCGGATCATCCGGACAAAGCCCGGATCATCGAGCTCCCCACCTGGATCATCCGGACCCCGCCTGCGTTCGTGTGTTGGGCTGATGCCCTTGTACCCCTTCGCCCCCTTAGCCTATATAAAGGACTCCTCCACCTCTCTTCTAGACTTAGCATTGGTTTAGCTCATACTTTGAGATAGAGCTTTGCTCATCCATCCGGATCTACTCCACCGCGAGGGACCGACACCTCTTCGGAGAAGATCCACTTGGATTCAAGACCTCCTCTCGGAGAAGACCATCTTCAAGACCTCCTCACGGAGAAGAACCGGTTACCCTTTGTATCGTCCCTTGTTGGATTTGGATCTTGTATCGCTTTGTGTCTCGATGATCTAGCGCATGTGTGACCATATTCTCATTGGTTGAGTGTTTTCTCTTGTGTTACCCCGTGATTTCCCTCGTTCCCCTCCTCGTGTTCTTCGTGTTCTTCATAGGGATCCATTCCAAACGTGAAAGATAGGCCTCTAGGGTTCTACCCTACATCATCTTGGTATGATGAGCCACGTTGATCACATTTTTGGAGCCCCTACCCTTTGTTTTTTAGCTTGATTTTCTTGATTTCGTCCTAAATCTGAAAATCCCCATCAAAAATAGCCCCCAATTTTTTTGTGAGTTGTTGGTTTTGATGGTGTTTTGTTGATTTTGATCCGTGGATTCGTTTTGTAACTCGTGGATCTTGCCTTTCCCCACCATCTCACCCTCGAAATCCATCCAAAATCCATGAAATCTTCGAATTTCTCCCCGTTTTTGAGTTCATCCCGAGCCATCCGGTGCGCAGTTGACTTGCCCAGATCATCCGGACTGGCCCGGATCATGCGGCTCCTAGCCCGGATCATCCGGCTTCGTCTGCCGAAACTGCATTTTCTGTAGTTTTTCTCCTCCACTGCCTACGCATCCACACATCCACTTCGACCACCACCACCTATATTTTGCCAAACCCCACGACATACCCCCCACCGTACCACCATTCGTCTTTGGGTTCGATAATTTGAGTTGTGGTTTCCCGTGTCCCATTGTGTTTTGGCTATACAGGTACGGCGTGACATCAACATCACCATCGCTCATCTTCGTCAAATACTCATCATCGCTACGGACGGTAACCTCGACGACATCTTTGTCTATGCCTTGCCATTGCATTGATAACCACCATAGACTTACTTTTGCGTTGCTTACCCATCGAGACTAGCCTTTGAGTATTGCCGGCAACATGACTTGTGCACATTAGTGATCATACTCTCCATAAGCATACATACCATATCATCATGGTGCATATCTTGTTATCATCTCTTGTGTCACAAAGTTGTCATCGCATACACAATTGTTATTTTGGTTCGTGAAGTTTTTCATGAGAAAAGAGCTCAAAAGTGAAAGAGCCAAACAAGCTTTTAAGCAAAAAGAGAAAGATAAGCAAAGAGCATATAAGCAAGAACCATAGCATCATACTACATTAAGATTGTCATATCTGATCATCTTGGATCATATCATCGAAATACCATACATATAACATAATTGGGATAGAGGTCGTTGCATTTTTGCCTAGTAGGTTGTGCACAAGCTTCGTATCCGCCTATTGTGCAATCGTGCTAGCGTCTCTCTAGTATTGTGCAACAAGAGCATTTTCGTGGAGTCCACATTTTGGCTCATTTTTGGCTTGCACAATCCCACTTATCTATTTGCGTGTGTGTTTCCGTGTACCACTACTTGCTTGTTCTACTTGTTGCATTTGCGAATTTGCAAATATTTTTCAACATCTTTGAGTCTAACTAACAATTGCATCAAATTTTGTGCCACCATCCTAACCAAGCTCCACGATAAGCTTTTACTTGTGTAGGTGTGAGAACCGATAAGAATTGGTACCAATTGTGCTATTTCATTGTCTGCATTTGAGTGATGCTCGATCCATCTTCAACATCGGTCAAGGTACATTTGGTATAAGTTCTTCTCTTTCTCCCACTCACATTTTGCTTGGAATGATGGATAGGCCAAGTTCTTCTACCAACCCACTCTTCATTGAGCAAGACGATGACATGTCATCATTCATCACAAAGAGCCACCTCTTTGGTGCACAATGAGCGTTACATCAAGAGCAACAAGCAATGAGCGACCGCATCGACAATCTCGCCACCGATTTGCGACTCTCCGAACAACGAACAAGAGACTACTTAGACAACAAGCTCGACGCTCACAAGCAAGAGAACGATGCAAGAATGGATGAGATCCGTGCCTTGTTGGTGAACCACCATCCTTCCACTTCTTCATACTCAAGACGGAGCCACTCAAGTCGACACTCCAACGACACCTTCTCCGGCTCAAGTACACCGACATCGAACACTCTTCGACGAGCCGCGCATCAGGACCGTCAAGCATCTCACAATCCTCTACATGGAAATCGTCCACAAGAGCAAGTGGACTAGCAAGCACATCGACATCGTCAACAATAAGTTCCTTTGGCACAAGCTCAAGAACGACAACGTCAACGTCACCAAGTGGAAGAGCGAGCATGGAACCATCAAGATGAACAAGACGTCGAGGCTCAACGTCTTCAATAACAACAACGAGAAGCACAAGCTCTTGAGGCGCAATGTGCCCTTCAAGAATCAAGTTGAGCCATTGCCAAACGCAACCGCGATAGGAGCAATCAAGAGGAAGCACTTCGAGAAGAAATCCAAGAGCGGAACTACCAACCAAGAGTGCAACGTCAAGTTCCTCCAGCACCTCCACAAGCTCGACAAGCTCCTCCACAACCTCAAGTTCAACAAGAGCACGACGACTATGGACATCCTCCACGCCAAGAGCAACATGAGGTTGATTATCCTCCACATCAAGGGCGTCATCATCACCCTCGACCACAACACAATGAAGAGCAACGCTACGGCAAGCTAAAGTTCAACATGCCCAAGTTCAATGGAAGCAATGATCCCGAAGAGTACCTATGATGGGCATTGAAGGTTGAAAAAATCTTTCGTTTGCACAACTATGAGTAAGAGAATAAGATCGCGATGGCATCACTTGAGTTCCAAGACTATGTTTTCATATGGTAGGAACAAGTCCTTGAGCGCCGAGAGGCAAGAGGTGAACCACCAATCACCACTTGGGCTCAAATGAAAGATGTCATGCGAGCACGTTTTGTGCCCACCTACTAGAACCGCGATCTCTCCAAGAAGCTCCAACTACTCAAGCAAGGAACAAAGAGTGTTGAGGAATACTACAAGGAAATGGAGATAGCCATGATACGAGCCAATGTCATGGAAGATGATGAGCAAACTATGGCACGTTTCTTGAACAGCCTCAATCATCCCATCAAGAAGATTCCCGACTTCCAACCCTACTCCAACCTCATTGAGCTCGTGCATCAAGCTACCAAAGCGGAACGTCAAGTGCAAGATGACTTCAAGTACGCCAAGTACTCATCCAAGACCTACGGCTTCTCCAACAACCAAGCTTCAATGACTCCAACAACTTCTACCTCAACCAAGCCATCTACAAGCAATGACGACAAGTCGAGTTACAAGAAAACTTCGACAACCTCAAGTCGTCTTCCTCCTACTACAAGAAACTTCAAGCCGCGCGCTTCATCATCTACTCCAACCAATGAGACCGTCAAGACAAGCTCCTTCAAGTGTTTCACTTGCGACGGCCGAGGCTACAAGGTCTTTCAATGTACAAACAAGTGCACCATGATCCTCAACGATGACGGAACCTATGACTCCATAAGTGAAGAGGAAATGGAAGCCCTTGAGCAAGTGGCCATGCACCGGCGCATGAACAAAGATGAAGATGATCAAGTCTTTTGTGATGAGGATTCGAGCCCCGCTCTCGTTGTCTCCAAGGTCTTGACTCTTCAACATGAACAAGACGAAGACCAAAGATGCCACGCCTTCCACACTAAGGCAGGCATCAATGGAAGGTCCGTCAAGGTCATCATCGATGGAGGCAGTTTTCACAACTTGGCAAGTGAAGAACTATGCTCCAAGCTTCAATTGGTCAAGATGAAGCACCCACATCCATACAGGGTCCAATGGCTAAGAGATTCTGGCACTATAAGAGTTGAGCATACGGTCCAAGTTTCCTTCAAAATTGGAGCGTATGAAGACACTTTGGAGTGTGATGTCATTTCGATGTTCGTTTGCCACGTCCTTCTTGGTCGACCATGGCAATTCGACCGCGGCTTCATCCACAACGGGCGTACCAATCACTATAGCTTCAAGATGAAAGGAAAGGAATATGTGCTACGACCTATGTCCCCTAGTCAAGTGATCACCGACAAGCAAGCCACCCCTCGTGGAGAAAAGAGTGAGAGAGTGATCCACCCAAAAGAGAGTGAGTCCCACAAGCCTAAACCGAGTGCCTCCATGATGAGCAACAAGAAAAACTTCGTCCTATTTGCCACCAAAAGTGAGATAGAGAAGTGTGTGAGAACCCATCGAGTATTATGCACTTTGTCCTTGTGTGCAAGGACGAGGCAACAAAAACTAACACCTCTCACGATCTACCGTTAGTGTTGTCTTCTCTTTTGCAGGAATTCCAAGATGTTTTCCCCCCTGAGCTACCTCCGGGTCTACCTCCTCTACGAGGCATTGAGCACCGAATCGACCTCATCCTCGGAGCACCTCTACCTAACAAAGCTCGCTACCGCGTCAACCTCGAAGAAACTAAGGAGATACAATGGCAAGTACAACAACTAATCGACAATGAACATGTACGTGAAAGATTAAGCCCTTGTGTCGTTCCGGTTATGCTTATGCCCAAGCAAGATGGTAGTTTTCGCATGTGCTCAGATTGTAGACCCATCAATGCTATTACTGTTCGTTATAGGCATCCCATTCCTCGCCTATATGATATGCTCGATGAACTTAGTGGTGCCACCATTTTCTCAAAAATTGATCTTAAAAGTGGCTATTATCAAATCCGCATACAAGATGGTGACGAATGGAAAATCGCTTTGAAAACAAAATTTGGCTTGTACAAGTGGTTGGTTATACCTATGGGTTTGTCAGAAGCTCCCGATACTTTCATGCATCTTATGCATTTTGTGCTTCACCCTTACATTGGAGTGTTTGTTGTGGTTTACTTCGATGACATTCTTGTTTTTAGCAAATCCATGAAAGAGCATCTAAATCATGTTAGGGCTGTTTTGCAAACTCTTCGCAAGGAACGTCTTTATGCGAACATGAAAAAGTGCATGTTTGGTGTTGACAAACTTGTTTTCTTGGGTTTCGTTGTTTCCTCAATGGGTGTCCATGTTGATGAATCTAGATTGAAGCAATTAAAACTTGTCCCCAACCCACCAATTTGCAACAAGTGCGTAGTTTTCTCAGGCTTGCGGGTTTCAATCGTCGATTTATGAAAGACTTTGGCACCATCGCCGCACCTTTGCATGCCTTGAGTAAGAAAAATGCTCCTTTTGTTTGGGGACCTTTGCAATCTACGACTTTTGTTGAGCTCAAATATTTGCTTTACTCATGCTCCGATTCTTGCTTTACCCAACTTTGATAAAACTTTTGAGGTTCATTGTGATGCAAGTGGTACCGGAATTGGTGGAGTTTTGATGCAAGAAAAATGAGCCATTGCATATTTTAGTGAAAAACTCTTCGGTGCTCAACTTAACTATCCCATCTATGACAAAGAATTATATGCTTTAGTACGTGTGCTACATGTTTGGGAACATTATCTTAGACCTCATGAGTTTGTCATACATACCGATCATGAAACGCTTAAGTACTTAAAAGGCAAAACTAAGTTGAACAAGCGTCATGCCAAATGGAGTAAATTTATAGAGTCTTTTCCCTATGTCATTAAGTGTAGCGACCAGACCTCAAACAGTCTGATCTCTGTGCATTAGTGTCATCCCTGGATTGGTAATGCTGACACGCACAATACTTGAAGGATTTATAACAGAGTAGCAATCACACACTTATTACATCGAATGTCTCAAAAGAGAACTTATTACAATAAATATGGCTTAAGGCCATCTAATAACGATAACAGCGGAAGGCTTGGAAGATAAGCGAGTCCATCAACTCCAACGGCATCACTGAGTATAAGACCACGACCTAAGGCACCTTACTCGTCGTCTAAAAAGTCTGCAACATGAATGTTGCAGCCCGAAAACGGGCCAGCACATGGAATATGCTGGCATGTAACACATAGAGAGTAATAAGCAGAAGTATGCTATACTACATGCATATATGGCTGGTGGAAAGCTCTATGTTTACAGTTTTGCATAAAGCCAATTTTTCCCTACTACAAAAGGAATAAATTTTATTTAACTATCATGGTGGTTGTTAAACATTGAGAAGGGTACTCCAACTCAATCCCAATTAAGCATCATCATTAAACCCAACAAAATTAGTTAAAGTAACATGATGAGATTCACATGATAATCCAAGTACTAGATACTCAAAACGTCCATAACCGGGGACACGACTAACCATGATTAGTTTATACACTCTGCAGAGGTTTGCGCACTTTTCCCCGCAAGACTCGATCTCCTACGCTTGATTTCTCGCACTACATGGTGTTTGAGAGATGGATGACCGAGACACAATCTTTCAGAAGCATTAACTCTCTACTCCGGGTAGACAGTACCAACCTACATCCCCTATATCTGCTAGTCTGCCTCTTCAAGAGCTCATGCAACTTAATCAACTACGCTAGAGCCCATAGTAGCTTGCGGCTGCACACGGAAGTTTCTAGCAAGAATAATCTCATGATCCCTTTGAGCCTGGGTGGCGGTCCATAGGAGAATCACACGGTACCCCGGGATTTCCAAAATATACAGGCAACACTGGGTTCCCCAGGTGCCTCAATCCACCCAGATGTGAAGTTAAGTTGCCACCTTAAGTAAACCATTAATTTAACAATCTCTCATCTGTCATGGATACACTCACCCAATCCACGTCTACTAGCATAGCATGGCAATAAGCAAACGTAGAAGTAACTCCCAAAGGTTTGATAGTAAAACAGGTAACAGGTTCTACCTCATCTACTTCCCCAAACCCACATGTTAATCAGATCCTAATCATGCAATTGTTTGGGGATTGATCTAATGCAATAAAACTAGGTAGTAAAGAGGTATGATCAAAGTGTTACTTACCTTGCTAATGATCCGTAAAACCTAGAGATTTGAAGTAGCAAGCGGCGCACTTCGGGTACTCTATCGCAAACAAACAATCATACAATAAGCACTCATCTAATGCACAAGTAAAACTCAAATAAGAGATCTAAACAGAAAGTCCAACTTAAGAACTCCGGTTTGCAAAAAGAATCAAATCAAACGAAGCAACAAAACTCAAACGATGAAAGAAACCAGCTTCATTTACTAATCTGGACCTAAGTCAAATTTTATAGTAGCAAAAACTTGTTTGAGTAGGTTAAACGGAAAGAGGGTTTTGAGATGAAACTCTAGGCGCTTGAATCGCCTGATTCCGATAAACGAGCGAAAAGTTATACTAAAACGAAAATCGGATCAGAAATCGCGATCAGAAATAATCGCGGAAAATCCGATAAAAGAAAAATGGACAAACAGGCTAACGAACGAACGCTTGCTGTCTGCGGCTAAACGATGAAAAACGTTCGCTAAAACGAACGTACGGATGAAC
Organism: Triticum timopheevii; assembly: GCA_963921465.1. Classification (NCBI taxonomy): domain Eukaryota; kingdom Viridiplantae; phylum Streptophyta; class Magnoliopsida; order Poales; family Poaceae; genus Triticum; species Triticum timopheevii. Next base: position 380,793,691 of record OY997262.1, on the reverse strand, counting down.
ATCCGCTAAATAGACTAAACCGCAAATAAAATAAACCGAACCGGATCTAATAAAAAACGGAAAAACAAAGGGTTTTATAAGAAAAACCGGCGGCTACCTCAGGATGCATGACGGCGGCGGCGGCGGGTTACTCCGGCGGGGTCCGGCGAGGCGGTGGCGGTGGGCGGCGAGGGCTGCGAGGTCCGGCGGCGAGGGCGGCGAGATCCGGCGGTGGCGGCACGGGTCGGCGGCGGCGGAGACGGGGTCCGGCTGGGCCGGGGCTAGGGTTTGGGGGTGGCTCGGGCCTCGGGCTTTAAAGGCCTGGCCGGGCGAAGTCCTAGTCGGGCACGGGCCGGCTAGGTTGGTTCGTTTTTTTAAATCATTACGCACAGAAAAACAAATAAAAGAAATACTAAACAGACTCCAAAAATCCCGAAATAAATTTTCCCCGACTTCTAAAATCAATCCGGACAAGATGAACATTTATTTGGGGTCTAAATGCAATTTTGAAAAACGAGCATTTTACCTAAATTCAATTAAAATAGCAATAAACTCCAAAATAAAATATTATTTGATTTTATTACCAAATCCTCAATATTTCTTTATTTTGGGAAAGTCATTTTATTCCCTCTCTCATATTTTATAATAGAACTAATTGAAGATAAAATAATAAAAATCAAATGATCCTATTTTCAAAATTTGAGAAAACTCAAATATGAAAATAACGAAGTCCCCAACTCTCCCCGTGGGTCCTTGAGTTGCGTAGAATTTCTAGGATCAAGCAAGAATTCAATAAAATATGATATGCAAAGATGATCTAATGTATAACATTCCAAACTGAAAATTTGGGATGTTACAAACGTACCCCCCTTAAGATGAATCTCGCCCTCGAGATTCGGGTTGGCTAGAAAATAGGTGAGGGTGGTCCTTCAGTAGATCTTCCTCTCACTCCCAGGTGGCTTCATCCTTGGTATGGTGGCTCCACTGAACTTTGCCAAACTTGATAACCTTGCTGCGGGTGACTCGGCTGGTATATTCGAGAATCTTGACTGGTTTCTCCTCGTAGGTCAAATCACTATCCAACTGAATCGCCTCCAGTGGCACTGTATCTCTCAGCGGAATATCAGCCATCCTTGCGTGGCACTTCTTCAACTGAGAAACGTAGAACACATCGTGAACTCCTGACAAATCTTCAGGCAATTCCAATTTGTAAGCAACTTCTCCTATACGCTCCAAAACTTTATATCGTCCAACAAAACGTGGCGCTAACTTCCCCTTAACTCCAAAGCGCTTAACTCCTCGAAGTGGAGATACACGAAGATAAACTCTGTCTCCGATTTCGTAAACTGTCTCCTTGCGTTTAGAATCTGCGTAGTTCTTCTGCCTAGACTGGGCTACCTTGAGCCTATTGTGAATCAACTTCACCTTCTGTTCAGACTCCTTAATCAAATCTGGTCCAGACAACTGGCGGTCTCCAACTTCATCCCACAACAATGGTGTCCTGCACCTCCTTCCGTACAAAGATTCGAAAGGGGCCATCTTCAAACTAGATTGATAACTGTTGTTGTAAGAGAACTCCGCATATGGCAAATTGTCGTCCCAACTAGATCCATAATCTAGCACACAAGCTCTCAGCATGTCCTCCAGAATCTGATTGACTCTCTCGGTCTGTCCATCTGTCTGCGGATGAAAGGCTGTACTGAACTCTAGCCTGGTACCCAAAGTTTGGTGCAACTGATTGCAGAACTTTGAGGTAAACTTGGTTCCTCTATCTGATAAAATGCTCCTCGGAACTCCATGCAGACATATGATCCTGGTCATGTATATCTTTCTCAACTTAGCACTGGTGTATGTGGTCTTCACTGGGATGAAATGAGCTACCTTCGTCAAACAATCGACTACAACCCATATCGAGTCATAGCCTCAACGAGTCCTGGACAACCCCGTGATAAAATCCATGCCTAGCTTATCCCACTTCCATTCGGGTATCGGCAATGGCTGTAGCAATCCTACTGGCTTCTGATGCTCTGCCTTAACTCTCTGACATACATCACAAACTGCTACATACTCTACAATATCCCTCTTCATTCCGGTCCACCAGAAAGTGTCCTTCAAATCCAGATACATCTTGGTATTTCCTAGGTGAATCGAGTACGGTGAATCATGGGCCTCTTGCAGAATCAACTTCTTGATCTCTGGATCATTAGGCACATAAACACGGTCCTCAAACCATAATGTATCGTGCTCATCCTCACGAAAACCTTTAGCTTTTCCTTTGCCCATCTTCTCCTTTATCTCGGCAATCTCCTTGTTAGTCTTCTGGGCTTCTCTGATCTTATCCATCAAAGTAGACTAAATCTCCAATGCTGCTACATAGCCTCTCGGAACTATCTCCAAACATAGTTCACGAAGGTCTTCGGCTAACTCCTTTGGTAACTCTCCGATCATGAGTGTGTTGACATGGCTCTTGCGGCTCAATGCATCAGCTACTACATTAGCCTTTCTGGGGTGATAATGCAATCTCATATCATAATCATTGATGAGCTCCAACCATCTCCTTTGCCTGAGATTCAACTCCTTCTGCGTGAAGATGTACTTCAAACTCTTGTGATCCGTGTACACCTTACAATGGTTTCCGATGAGAAAATGTCTCCATGTCTTCAATGCATGCACTACGGCTGCTAACTCCAAATCATATGTAGCATAATTCAACTCATGGGGTTTAAGCTATCGTGAGGCATACGAAACAACTCTTCCCACCTGCATAAGCATTGCTCCAAGTCCTCGACGTGAAGCGTCGCAATACACCTCATAATCCTTGCACTGATCTGGCAGAATCAAAACTGGCGATGTAACCAAACATTTCTTCAACTCCTAGAAACTAGCCTCACATTCCTCAGTCCATTTGAACTTGGTGTCCTTCTTCAACAACTCCGTCATGGGCTTTGCAATCTTCGAGAAATTCTCAATGAACCTCCGGTAGTATCCTGCGAGTCCAAGAAAACTCCGGATCTCTCCAACTGTTGTTGGGGCTTCCCATTTTGTCACAATGACAACTTTGGTGGGGTCTACTGCTACCTTCTCCGGATATCACATGTCCGAGGAATCCAACTTCCTTCAACCAAAACTCACATTTGCTGAACTTGGCGTATAAATGATGTTCTCTGAGCTTCTCCAGTACCAAACGCAAATGCTCCTTATGCTCTTCTTCATTCTTTGAGTAGACCAAAATATCATCAATGAACACCACGATGAACTTATCTAGAAACTCCATAAACACCTTGTTTATCATGTTCATGAAATAGGCAGGTGCGTTAGTCAGACAAAATGACATAACAGTATACTCATACAGCCCATACCTGTTGGTAAAAGCCGTCTTGGGTATATCCTGCTCTCGAATCTTCAACTGACGGTATCCTGATCACAAATCGATCTTGGAAAATACCTCAGCTCCTAGCAATCGGTCAAACAATTCATTGATCATCTGTAGTGGGTACTTGTTTTTGATGGTCACTTCATTCAATCCTCGATAATCAACAACCATCCTTAATGATCCCTCCTTCTTATCCACTAGAAGCACTGGCGATCCCCAAGGTGAAGAACTTGGGCGAATATAGCCTTTATCTAGTAACTCCTTAATCTGCTTCTTAATTTCCTCCAAGTCTTTTGCGGGAATCCTGTATGGTCTCTTAGAAATAGGCCCTATACCTGCCAAAAGCTCAGCTAAAAACAATGTCTCTATCCGGTGGCATGCCTGGCAACTCCTCTAGAAATACGTCAGGAAAATCCTTCACCACTGGTACTTCCTCCTGTACAACTCCTAATAAGGAATTTACTCGAGTCCTCTTCGGCACATGCTGGGATACATACTTGATCCGTCTTCCTTCTGGCGTGGTAAGCAAAATCGACTTACTGGCGCATTCAATGTTTCTGAAAGTGCTACTTATCGACTAGAGGGGGGGGGGGTGAATAGGCGATTTTTATGGAAGTCTTCAAAACTTGGAAGTTTCGAAGACAAACAATAGAAATGACCTAATTGATATGCAGCGGAAGATAAACTACAACAAGCAAGCCATAGTCAAGTATGCAATAATGTGAAAGTACAAAGACTAATAGCAGCTTGGTAGTAAGGATCAGGATGGAAGATATTATGAAGCCAACAAACGATAGTAGTCAAGCAGTGAAGTCAAACAGGTACGACAAATAGGCAATGACTTCACAAAGACAAACACTAAGTAAGGAAGGGAGAGGATAGAACCAGTCACTTGTTGAAGACACAGGATTTGTCGGACCAGTTCCAGTTGCTGTGACAACTGTACGTCTGGTTAGGGAGGCTGATATTCAACTCAGAAGACCGCGTCTTCACCTTATTCCCCTTGAGCTAAGGACACACAGTCCTCGCCCAATCACTCTGGTAAGTCTTCAAGGTAGACTTCCAAACCTTCACAGACTTTGTTCACCGGTGATCCACAATGACACTTGGATGCTCAGAACGCGACGCCTAACCGGCTGGAGGATACACAGTCCTCAAGTGTAATAAGTCTTCAGGTCACACAGACATAAAGACTTCAGTGATGCCTAACACTCTTTGGCTCCGGGTGTTTGGGCTTTGTCCTCGCAAGGATTTCTCTCTCTCAAAGGCTTCGAGGTGGGTTGCTCTCAAACGACAAAAGCCGTGAACTAACTCTGAGCAGCCACCAATTTATGGTGTAGGGGGTGGGCTATTTATAGCCACAAGGCAACCCGACCTGATATGTCCGAAATGACCCCGGGTCACTAAGGAACTGACACGTGTTTCAATGGTCAGATTTCAAACACACACGACAACTTTACTTGGGCTACAAGCAAAGCTGACTCATCCAGCTCTGGATAAGATTTGGTCTCATTGTCTTCGCTCGAAGACATAGGATTTGAGTTGAGCATCACTTCAGTCATTCCGACTTTGTTCACTTGGACCCCACTTAACAGTACGGTGGTTCCTATGACTCAACAAAGAAGAAAGGGAAACAACGAAACTACACAGTCTCCGCGCTCCATAGTCTTCACTCAATGTCTTCTCATGTCATAGTCTTCAATATGAATATCTTCACATACCACCATTGTCGTCAATGTCTTCATACATTTTTAGGGGTCATCTCCGGTAGGTAAACCGAATCAATGAGGGACACTACCTGCGTTATCCTGCAATTCTCACAAACGCATTAGTCCCTCAACCAACTTTGTCATCAATACTCCAAAACCAACTAGGGGTGGCACTAGACGCACTTACAATCTCCCCCTTTTTGGTGATTGATGACAAACTGGTTGAAGTTTTCAACGGGAATAAAGTATGTGAAATTGTAAAGGATAGGGTATTGTCTTTATAAGTGGCAAAGGCTCCCCCTGAAGATGTGCATATAAGTAATTTGCTTTTGGAATGCAAATTTATGTGGTAGGTTGTACTTGTGGAGATCCTCTTCAACTTATGAAGATAATTCATCATGCATGAAATGATATAACTAAGAGAGTGACATGCATAATGATAAATGGACGTCTGCAGAATGATCTAAGTGCGGAAGTTATCATCGCACATGGAAAAGCAAGTAAGTAGCAGACGACCATCGAGTTTAAGTGTTACAACTCAAAGAACGAAATGTATCAGAAGCAAGAGTTGTAATCACTAGGCAAAATATAAAGCAACCACCCTTTTGAACCTACTTGAAGACTATCAAACTCATATGCTTCTCCCCCGTTTGTCAATAATGACCAAAAAGGTTTGAAGACATAGAGCATCTACTCGTTCTCATGAGGAGTAGGTGAAGCAGCTGGGTTGTCGTTGTTGTTTGGCGGCACAGACGAACTTGGTGTAGTGTCGATGCGTGCAGAAGTAGGGGGCGGTGAAGTAGCATCGTCTTCATCATCGATCACTTTGGCATTCACAGTTGCCGTGGAGGAAGAATAGTCAGAGTCTTCAAGGGATGGAGTTCGACGTAGGACATCATTCCGTGGAGGAGTGGAGTCAAACTTGAATCTTTCAGTGAAGCCATCGTCTTGAAGATCTTGTTCAGCACTAAGCAGCGTCAAACTCTTCCATGATCGCCGACAGGTCTCGTGAGTGACAAAAGCATTCTTGGTGGCAAGATTTCGAATGCGATTGACGTCCACCAATAGGCTTTGCATCCGTCGCTTGAGCCAAAAGTGATGCTTGTCTTGTTTCTGATGAAGTGCCACAAGAAGTTCTCGGTCATTTTGGACGCGAGAGCGCTTCTGAGGCCTTTGGGCAATTGTGCTCTCAGTAGCTTCAGTTTGTGCACGATGAGGCAGACGAGTGTTTCCAGCCATTGGATAGACACGGGTTACTGCTTGGACTCCTTCCATGGGCTGAGTGAAGCTTTGGTGTACAGCATTTTGAAGACAAAAAGGCTTCTTGGCAGGCTTAGGGTATATGGCGTCAACTGACATATCAACCTTTGGTAGAAAGATCAGATGATTGCGAGCAGAGGGCTCATAGTTGATAGCAAAGTGTAGCTTGATGAGGCGCATGACCCATGGAGCATAGAATTTCAGGCCAAAAAGGACAGATCCAGACGCAGCCAGTTGCCTGATGAAGAATTCTTGTGTATTGAAGCTGATGCCATTGAGGATGTAAAAGACCAATGTCTTCATGGCTCCTTCAAGTGTTGCAGCTGATGAATGTCCTTTGATAGGCCATAGAGTCCGCCTGATGATGTGATATATTGTGCGAGGCAGATACTCAAGGTCATCAACAAAGAACTCCTTTGGGTATTCAGCGTCAGGTGGTAGAGGCTTGATCATGCTCAACATCTGGCTCATGTTGGGCTCTGGCTTATGGAAGATGCTCTCCAGTGCATTGCGGTGGAGTTGACAATCAGGTTCGAACAGCTCTCCGGGAGTGGGTAGGCTTGTAAGCTCAATAATGTCAAGAGCTTTGGCTTCATGATGAACATTTCCTGTAATCCACTCGAGAACCCATGTCTTTGTATCCCTGTTGTAGCCACGAATGTGGAGGGTAGCATAGAATTGAAGCAAAAGTTCCTCATTCCAATGTTCTTTGTCTGTCACAAAGCTGAGCAAACCAGCATCGCGAAAGCAGTCAAGTGCTTCTTATAAGCATGGCAGTCCAGCAATGGCTTCAGTGTTGAGGCGCATATGAGGAAAAATGCGCCCTTGATCATACAGAACGGAGGAGTAATAGCTTCGTTGCTATTCTTGGGCTTGAGTAGGGGTTCTTTGCGCTGTCAAAGAAGGTGTTGTGGCTTTTGAAGCCATTTGCATTGAAGGACCCTGTAGAGGTGGCAGTTCTTGGGAACCTTGGCAGTCTTGGCTTTGGTTTCTGGACCTGAGGCCTATGCTCAATATGATAATCAAACTAAGGACCAGAGGCAGTAGGCGGAGGGACCAGAATGGGCCATTTGACAGTGATAAGCTGGCCATAGTTGTATGCTTGCTCAATTGTATGAGGCCTTGGTGGCGGAACAGCAGCAGTGGCAACAACAGAGTCTTCAGGCTGCACAATAGAAGCTTCAGGAGCAGTTGCATCATTGCCTTCTGGCATATTGGTTGGTGTAGGCTCCACACTGGCTTCGGCCATGACTATGTCATTGGCTTCATTTATGTTGGTGGTGGCAGCCTCAAGATTTTCAACCTCCACTTGATGAGCTGGAGGGTCGGGCACTGGCACGTTCACTTCAGGAACAACTTATTCAGTAATGGGGCGAGTAGGGACATGTTCTTCTTCTTGTTGTCATCGGCTGATGCAGCCGGATTGTCTTCAGCAGCTTGGGCGTCAGACACGGAGACATTCTCAGTTCGAGTGGCTTCTAGAAACACTTGATGTGCAACAGATTGGTGGTGCACTTCTCCTTCTGGAACGCTCGAAAGAGGGACTTGAGGCCTTGGTCCTTTGCGAAGCCTGCGTAATGCTTGTGACGCCTTTGGAGATGGAGTAGGCTGGGCCTCATCCTCTTCTTCTTGCACAGGTGGTGTGACTTGTTGTTGTTGAAGAGTACTTGGGGAGTCTTGTTGTTGTGGGCGATCACCCCATGATGCATCCTGAGCAATTGGCGTCAGAGGACGACCAATGCTGATGAGTTTGCTGTTCTTGAGAACAGGCGATGATACCACGTTGTGTTCAATCTAAGAACTTCATCATCTTCAACATTGTCATGATGACCAATGTCTTCAGCAGTAGTGGGATCAACTGCTGGAATGTCTTCAGCTTCATAAGCCTCTGTATAAGCAGGCTCATGAACTATCATCTGTTGTTCTTGGTGTGCAGATGCAGGGCGAACCATTGAGATAGGTTCAACAACTAAGGGCTTTGTGGGAGCAGCCCGATTCTTCTTGGTTTTGCGCTTCTTCTTGGAGGGAGCAACATCAGAGGCTTCTGTATTTTTCCTTTTTCTGGCTTCGGCCTCGGCAGCCCTCGTCTTCTTCAATTCTGAAGCGGTTGACTTGACCTTTGGCTTCGAGCCAGTCATGTTGCTTGGGAAGACTATGCGAGGTTCTTCCTGCCTTGAAGGTGCAGATTGGTCAGTTAATAGCTTCTTCTTCTTTGCAGCCATTCCGGGGTCAATGCCAGGACGACCAAGAGCCTTGCGCTTCTCAGCCTCATTGTAGGCAAGCACACACTTGTCAGCTAGACTCTTCATGCGCTCCCGAGAGCCTCTAGCTTCTTCGCGCTTCGTGTGAAAGGCTTCTTTGAGCTCGTGCAGCATGATCTTGAAGTTTTTGACATCTTGCACGCTGAGCTTGGCCACATGCTTCTTGAACTGAGCTTTCTCATAGTCGATCTTGTGCTTCAGATCAACGATGCGTTGAGCAAGAGCTAGCTTAGAAGCAATGGCGCCGTTGAGGAGACGCTGAGGCCAATGGGAAGTTGCAGATCATCAAAGCTGAGATTTGGGGTGTCAAACCACTCATCAATGAAGTTATGGATGATTGCCACATCAAAGAGAGGCAAATCATTGAAGATCTATGCTTCTTCCTTGCTCTTGATCAGTTGCTCAAGAGCATCATCTGCAAGATCTTCATCGCTGGACAGATCAATGTGCTCTTCTCGCAGAATGGCATCAAGAGTGAATGTCTGATCAGTATTTTTGACGATTTTCTTTTTCTTCTCCTTCTTCTTGGAGATACGTGATAGATCTTCAGACTGCACACTGTCTTCAGGAGGTGCAGTGGCTAGTGGCTTCACACGTGAAGCTTTTGGAGGAGCAGCTGATCGTGAAGCCTTAGTCTTCTTTACCTTCTGCGGTTTTGGAGGAGGAGCTGGGGCTTCATCAGTGTCAGCATCATTATCAGAATGATCCACTTTGGCACCTTGGACCAAGATATAAGTGATGAGGCCATCAAGGTTGGAGAAGGGGCCGATGACATTGGGTTCTGCATCACATGAGCCGTCAGCACGGGGAGCAGAGGGACCAGGGTTGAAGTCTAACCCCAATGACTTCTTGTTTTCCTTGGCCGATGCCTTTGCATGCTGGAAGTTGCGCTTGAAGAGATTATCATCAAGACACCAGAGCAATGATGATGGGTTGGCATTTTCAGGCTGAGGTCCATGGACCATACAAGGATAGAAACCCTGTGCAATAGCTTCAGCTCTGTTCTTGGGTGGAAGGCCTCGATAGAGAATATCACCCCAAGGACTTTTGATAGCATTCTTCTCAGCATATTCCTGGGTCACAAACTTGTATTTGAACCATTGTTCAACCCAATATCGTCGAATCCATTGGATTCGTGTCTTGCGCTGATTATAATCCTCTTCAGGATCTGCCTTGTAAAGCTCTGCGAGGTCATCAGGTAAATCTTTTGATGTTCCCCCTCGACGCTGTCTGCCACCCTTCCTTACAGATTTCTCCACAGCCATGAACTTCAAACTGAATGGCTTCAATACGTTCAAAGGCTTCAAAGGCTTTCGCTTGCTGGACAAACAAGAACTGGCTTCAGGAGAGTTAATGTGATGCTGTAAGAATTCTGCAAACGAATGCAGACTATGAGAACCTAGGGATTCTCCCACGGACATGTACCTGTGACAGCATTAGAGATGCGAGGGAAGGGGAAGAGGTCATATGCATTCTCAGAAGATTTTGAAGATAAATCAGTTTGAAGACATTGACCTCATGATGCGAAGACATTCACTTATATGATGAGAGTTGGTTCTAGATTTGTACGAATCCGTGAATAAGTACAAGTGAGGAATCTAACTGGATATGAAGCTTGAGTGAATATACTAAGCAGTATGAGATACAGACAAAATAGATCTAACATTGTGTAGGCAGAAACCAATTTTGGTAAGTAGGATGAATCTTTGAGGATCAAAAAGATGGTAAAAATAGAGTTGTATTTACCACACGAAGAACTGCTAGATGGGATGAATAGGAGACCGAGCAGCTCAATCCACCGTGCCCTAACTTGGCGACGGAGGACACCTACGGTAGCGGCGGAGAGGACGATGTCCGCGGCCGGCATGAGGACGGTGTCGGAGAAGTCGCGGCAGCTAAGCGCTTCGTCGTCGGCGTCGTCGAGAGCTAGCGGTGGCGCTAGGGTTTTGACGAGGTGGAGAGGTGGAAGAAGGTTTTCTTTACCGCAGGGGGCATGTATTTATAAGGAATTGCGCGGCACAGCGCAATTACGCAGGTGCCCCTGGCGGTTCACATCTGAGGGGCACGTGGCAAGCATGCAACATACTCAGAGTTGTCCCACGTTCCCACGCCCGCTAGGTTTGTCGGATGGTTGTTCCGGCTTCTCCGATTTCAAACAATAAGGATGAATCATTTAAAACAGACTTAATGTTTGTCTCTGTGTCTTCTGCTGACAAGGACGCAGAGAAGACATTCGACAGTTTCAATAGAATGCATATGATTTGGACAAATAGAGTTTGAGATAGAAAGCATAGAGAGATTAGGGTCCGATCACATTCACTTAGTTCAAAAGATTCAACTAGGAAGACATAGCTATAAGTGAATGCTGTAGAGGATAGAACACTAGTGTGTATATATATATATCAGAAAGCAATCAAATCAACATAGTGAAGAAAATCATGAAGATAAGTTGAAATTGAAGACAAACCAAATGCGAAGACATTGCAAGAATAATGCCATGAGTGAAACACTTCAAACCAAAAAATTTGGTGGTGGCGTTACCCACCGTATAGGAAGTATTAGACCCAGACACGGCGCACAATTATCGTGGCGCTCCGAAGTCAAATTCCATGTTAATGTATTCACACTCAGAATGTAAGTCTTCATTGATTGAAGATATACTTTACTTCATGTGTTGCACATCTAAGTCATCAATATGCATAAGTGTTAGGATGTGTGCCTGATCACAGGACATTTGAGGATTCCAAGATATTTAGCTCACACCGTAACTTGAAAAACCTTTTCTCATCCAAGGGCTTTGTGAAGATATCTGCCAGTTGCTCTTCAGTGTTGACGTGAATGATGTCAATATCTTTCTTCATGACATGATATCCGAGAAAGTGATGACGAATTTCAATGTGCTTTGTCTTCGAGTGCTGGACTGGATTGTTGGCAATCTTGATGGCGCTTTCATTGTCGCAGAAGAGAGGCACTTGTTTCAGATTGATGCCATAGTCCTTGAGAGTTTGCTTCATCCATAGAAGCTGAGCGCAGCAAGATCCAGCAGCAATGTATTCAGATTCAGCCGTTGAGAGTGATACACAGTTCTGCTTCTTTGAAGACCAACAGACAAGTGATCATCCCAGAAAGTGACATGTGCCTAATGTAGACTTGCGATCCACCTTGTCACCAGCATAATCAGCATCCGAGAATACAACCAGATCAAATTTTGAGCCCTTTGGATACCATAATCCGAGTGTTGGGGTGTAAGCCAAATATCGAAGAATTCGCTTCACAGCTAAGTGATGTGATTCCTTTGGTGCCGCTTGGAATCGAGCACACATGCAAACACTAAGCATAATATCTGGCCTAGATGCACATAGGTAAAGTAAGGAACCAATCATGGAGCGGTATACCTTTTGATCGAACTCTTTACCATTGTCGTCGGGACCCAGATGGTGTTTGGCTGGCATAGGCGTCATGTAACCTTTGCAATCTTGCATTTCAAACTTCTTCAGACAATCTTTGAGGTATTTTTTTGAGATATGAAGATGCCATTCCTTTGCTGACGAATTTGAAGACCAAGGAAGAACTTTAGCTCACCCATCATGGACATCTAATATTGCTCTTGCATCATGTAGCCAAACTCATCACTATACTTCTGATTGGTGCAGCCGAAGATAATGTCATCCACATATATTTGGCACACAAACAGCTCACCATCATATGTCTTCATGAAGAGTGTGGGATCGAGGGATCTAGGTTTGAAGACTTTGCTCTTCAGGAAGTCTTTGATCGTATCATACCAAGCGCGAGGAGCTTGTTTGAGGCCATACCGTGCTTTGTTTAGCTTGTACACCATATCAGGATGTTTTGGATCTTCAAAGCCAGGTGGTTGAGCAACGTATACTTCTTCTTCAATTTTGCCGTTGAGAAATGCACTCTTCACATCCATTTGATGTAGCAAGATGTTGTGGTGGTTAGCATAGGCTAGCAGTATGCGAATAGCCTCAAGCCTAGACATGGGAGCAAATGTTTCATCGAAGTCAATTCCTTCAACTTGAGTATATCCTTGAGCCACAAGACGTGCTTTGTTTCTGACGACTTGACCATGCTCATCTTGCTTGTTTCGATATATCCATTTTGTGCCAATAATGTTATGCTTGCGAGGGCCAGGACGCTTGACTAGTTCCCAAACATTGTTCAGCTTGAACTATTGAAGTTCTTCTTGCATGCTTGTATCCATTCAGGTTCCATAAAGGCTTCAGCAACTTTCTTGGGTTCTGATATTGACACAAACGAAAAGTGCCCATAGAAATTTGCTAACTGTGTTGCTCTTGAGCGAGTAAGTGGACCAGGTGCATTGATGCTATCAATTATCTTCTCAATTTGTACTTCATTTGCAACACAAGGATGAACTGGACGATGACCTTGCTCTTGCTGATCATTGTCATCATTGGGAGGATTGTCTTCGGTCTGAGCATTGTCTTCAGGTTGGTTTGGTGCAGAAATGATAAGTTCCTCTTCAGGCTGTGCTTCAGAGGGCATGATTTCACCAGTTCCCATCAGCTTGATAGATTCACTGGGCGGAGCTTCATCTAGTGTACTTGGCAGGAGCTCTCTTTGTGAACCATTGGTTTCATCAAATCGCACATCCACAGTTTCAACGATTTTGTAGAGATAGAGGTTGAAGACTCTGTAAGAGTGCGAGTCCTTTCCGTAACCAAGCATGAAGCCTTCGTGAGCTTTAGGTGCAAATTTTGACTTGTGATGGGGATCCTTGATCCAGCACCTAGCACCAAATACTCTGAAGTAGCTATCATTTGGCTTCTTGTCAGTAAGGAGCTCATAGGATGTTTTGTTCAGAAGCTTGTGGATGTAAACACGGTTGATGATGTGACATGCTGTATCAATAGCTTCAGGCCAGAACTTTCTTGGTGTCTTGTACTCGTCGAGCATTGTTCGAGCCATCTCAATGAGGGTTTTGTTCTTGCGCTCTACGATGCCATTTTGCTGAGGTGTGTATGCAGCAAAAAACTCATGAGTGATTCCCATTGTATCCAGATAAAGATCAAGCCCGGTGTTCTTGAACTCAGTGCCGTTATCACTTCTGATATGCTTGATCTTGACGCCATAATTGTTCATGGCTCGATTGCGAAGCGTCTGAAGACATCTTGTACTTCAGTCTTGTAGAGAATTATGTGCACCCATGTATATCTTGAGTAGTCATCAACAATGACGAAGCCATAGAGACAAGCAGTTGTTGTCAGGGTAGAGTAATGAGTAGGGCCAAATAAGTCCATGTGTAACAGCTCGAAGGGTTGAGATGTCGTCATGATTGTCTTCGAGGGGTGCTTTGCCCTAGTCATCTTTCCAGCTTCGCAGGCACCACACAAATGATCCTTCTTAAACTTGACACCCTCGATGCCTATGACATGCTTCTTCTTGACGAGTGTGTGTAAGTTCCTCATGCCAGCATGCCCCATCCTCCGATGCCAAAGCCAACATTCTGAAGCTTTTGCAAGAAGACATACGGCAAGCTGTGGACCTGCTGAGAAATCTACCATGTATAGATCATCTTTCCGATACCCTTCAAAGACTAGAGACTTGTCAGATTCCATTAGTACAAGGCAACGATATTTTCCGAATAGCACAATCATGTTCAAGTCACAAAGCATTGAGACAGACAATAAGTTGAAACCAAGGGATTCAACAAGCATCACTTTATCCATGTGTTGATCCTTTGAGATTGCAACTCTACCTAGACCCAATACCTTGCTTTTACCAGTGTCAGCAAATGTGATGTGACTCTTGTTTGATGGACGTAAGGTTGAGTCCATGAGAAGACTTCGATCACCAGTCATATGATTAGTGCATCCACTGTCCATAATCCATTCTGAAGCATGAGGTATCATACCCTACAGTGCAGTTAGGAGGATAGGCTTCACAAAGAGTGTTGTGAAGCATAAGCATTTGACGCACACAAGGATTATCACAGCATAGATCAAGGTTAGGACTCATAGTATGACTGGTAAGCGATTCAGATGTGAAATACATAGTAAGACCATTTTATCATCCATCCCTCAATGTGTTTTAGGTCCCCAGCAATAGCATTGGACGCCTTTGATTGCAGGCTGGAGACCTTATTCTGCAAAAGAAAGTATATTCTTCTTCACCACCCACATCTTCAGGGGTGGCTTAGAAACAATGAGTCTAAGTGCAGCATCTGAGAATTTTGGCCTTGAAGCCCTAGCAAATAGCCTTGCAGGAGATGAATGATACTCATATGAATAAGTTTGAGTACGATTTCCCTGCAAAAAATTGGCGTTAGGGTGACTTAGGTGAGTCCTGTATCTGTATGAAGCCTTTGGGCCATATGAAGCCATAGGTCTGGGGTTTGTCTTCTTCCTTGGTGTTGTCATGATGACATTCACATGAAGATTCTCAATACACTGCTTAGGTACCCAGATCTTCTTCATAGGTGGTCCATTCCTGCAGTTAATACCAATATACCTGGCAAACACTTCACCATTCTGATTTTTGAACAGTTTATAGTTTGCATCAAAGGATTCATCAATGATGATAGGGTTAGCGCAAGTGAAGCCAGATAAGGTAGATGGATCTACTGAAGGTTCGTTTGTAGCAACCCATGTGGTTTTGGGATACTACTCAGGCGTCCAGTAGGAACCATCAACATTCATTTTCCTCTCGAACCCAACACCCTCTTTCCTAGGGTTTCGGTTCAGAATCTGCTTTTTAAGGACATCGCAAAGTGTCTGATGTCCTTTCAGACTTTTATACATCCCTGCTTCAAGCAATGTCTTCAACCTAGCATTTTCATCAGCAATAGTAGTGGTATCCTCAGCAGAGGGGTTAGTTACCACATCAGTAGTTGAAGACAATGCAATAGTAGGAGCAGTGGAACATTCAGCAACAAAGGTAGTGTTATCATGCTCAATGCATTTTAGACATGGTGGTTCAAATCCATCCTGAGCGGAACTGATCTGTTGAGCGCGAAGTGACTCATTCTCTTTTTGAAGATCTTCATGAGCCGCTTTCAATTTCTCAAGCTCTTGCTTCCTTTGAAGATAATCATAGGAGAGCTTTTCATGAGTGGTTGAGAGCGTTTCATGAAGACTTTCAAGTTCTTGGTACTTAGCATGAAGATTTTTTATGTCTTCAACTAAGGACTGTGAACGTGTCATTTCCGCGTCCAACAGGTCATCGCTTTTGTCTAACAGTTTTTGAGTATGTTCCATAGCTTTTTGTTGTTCAGTTGCAATTTTAGCCAGTGTTTTGTAGTTGGGTTTGGATTCACAATCAGAGTCATCTCCACTTGATGTTTGAAAGTAAGCATCACAAGATTTTACCTTGGCACCACGTGCCATGAAGCAGTAGGTGGGAGCAGGATCGTCCTTGTCATCAGCTTCAGCGTTGGTGTGGGAGTCATTGTCTTCAGTGTTGAAGATGGACTTGGCAACATAGGCTGTGGCTAGAGCCAGACTTGCAACGCCAGGGTCGGACTCCTCTTCAGACTCCACCTCCGCCTCCTCGGAAGCAGACTCCTCCTCTGAATCCATTTCCTTGCCAACAAAAGCACGAGCCTTGCCAGATGAGCTCTTCTTATGAGATGAAGACCTTGATGAGGACTTGGAAGAAGACTTTGAAGATTTCTTCTTATTCTTGTCATCAGCATCATATTCCTTGCTCTTCTTCTTCTTCTTCTCATTGTCCCACTGTGGACACTCAGAGATATAGTGTCCAGGTTTCTTGCACTTGTGACATGTTCTCTTCTTGTTGTCATGAGTGGAAGCCTCATCATTTCTTGAGCTAGATCGTGAAGACAATATGAAGCCCTTCTTCTTGGTGAACTTCTGGAACTTTTTCACAAGCATAGCAAGTTCCTTTCCAATGTCTTTAGGATCATCAGAACCGCAGTCAGAATCTTCTTCAGATGAGGAAACAACTTTTGCCTTCAAAGCGCGAGTTCGGCCATAGTTGGGACCATAGATGTCTCTTTTCTCAGAAAGCTGGAACTCATGTGTGTTGAGCCTCTCAAGTATATCAGACGGATCGAGTGTCTTGAAGTCAGGGCGTTCTTGTATCATGAGGGCAAGGGTGTCTAAGGAGCTGTCAAGTGATCTCAGTAGTGTCTTGACGATTTCATGCTTGGTAATATCAGTGGCGCCGAGAGCCTGAAGCTCATTTGTGATGTCGGTGAGACGATCAAACGTGAGCTGGACATTTTCATTGTCGTTTCTCTTGAAGCGGTTGAAGAGGTTGTGAAGAACACTGATTCTTTGATCTCTCTGGGTTGAGACGCCTTCGTTGGCCTTGGATAGCCAGTCCCAGACTAGCTTCGACGTTTCCAGAGCCCTCACACGGCCATATTGTCCTTTGGTCAGATGACCACAGATGACGTTCTTTGCAGTAGAGTCCAGTTGAATGAACTTCTTGACATCAGTAGGGGTGACACCTTCACCAGTTTTGGGAACGCCGTTCTTGACGACATACCAGAGGTCGACGTCAATGGCTTCAAGATGCATGTGCATCTTATTCTTCCAGTAGGGATATTCAGTTCCATCAAACACTGGGCAAGCAACGGAGACTTTGATTATCCCTGTAGTCGACATAGCTAAACTCCAGGTGGTTAAACCGAATCACACAGAAAAAGGGAGTACCTTGCTCTGATACCAATTGAAAGTTATCGACTAGAGGGGGTGAATAGGCGATTTTTATGAAAGTCTTCAAAACTTGGAAATTTCAAAGACAAACAATAGAAATGACCTAATTGATATGCAGCGGAAGATAAACTACAACAAGCAAGCCATAGTCAAGTATGCAATAATGTGAAAGTACAAAGACTAATAGCAGATTGGTAGTAAGGATCAGGATGGAAGATAGTATGAAGCCAACAAACGATAGTAGTCAAGCAGTGAAGTCAAACAGGTACGACAAATAGGCAATGACTTCACAAAGACAAACACTAAGTAAGGAAGGGAGAGGATAGAACCAGTCACTTGTTGAAGACACATGATTTGTTCGACCAGTTCCAATTGCTGTGACAACTGTACGTATGGTTAGGGAGGCTGAGATTCAACTCAGAAGACCGTGTCTTCGCCTTATTCCCCTTGAGCTAAGGACACACAGTCCTCGCCCAATCACGCTGGTAAGTCTTGAAGGTAGACTTCCGAACCTTCACAAACTTTGTTCACCGGCGATCCACAATGACTCTTGGATGCTCAGAACGCGACGCCTAACCGGCTGGAGGATACACAGTCCTCAAGTGTAATAAGTCTTCAGGTCACACAGACAGAAAGACTTCAGTGATGCCTAACACTCTTTGGCTCTGGGTGTTTTGGCTTTGTCCTCGCAAGGATTTCTCTCTCTCAAAGGCTTCGAGGTGGGTTGCTCTCAAACGACAAAAGCCGTGAACTAACTCTGAGCATCCACCAATTTATGGTGTAGGGGTGGGCTATTTATAGCCACAAGGCAACCCGACCTGATATTGTCCGAAATGACCCTAGGTCACTAAGGAACTGACACGTGTTTCAACGGTCAGATTTCAAACACACACAACAACTTTACTTGGGCTACAAGCAAAGCAGACTCATCCAGCTCTGGATAAGATTTGCTCTCATTGTCTTCGCTCGAAGACATAGGATTTGGGTTGAGCATCACTTCAGTCATTTTGACTTTGTTCACTTGGACCCCACTTAATAGTACGGTGGTTCCTATGACTCAACAAAGAAGAAAAGGAAACAACGAAACTACACAGTCTTCGCGCTCCATAGTCTTCACTCAATGTCTTCTCATGTCATAGTCTTCAATATGAATATCTTCACATACCACCATTGTCATCAATGTCTTCATACATTTTTAGGGGTCATCTCCGGTAGGTAAACCGAATAAATGAGGGACACTACCTGCGTTATCCTGCAATTCTCACAAATGCATTAGTCCCTCAACCAACTTTGTTGTCAATACTCCAAAACCAACTAGGGGTACATACTTACTGGCGTGGTAAGAAAAATCGACTTACTGGCGCATTCAATGTTTCCCCCATACTTATAACCAATCCATGCCTAATATCACATCTAGTCCTTGCGATTCCAATACTATTAGGTCTGAGGGAAACATGTAGTTACCAATCCTTAATGGTAACCGATCACACCATAGACTAGCCATATACTCTGCTCCTGGCGAGGTTACTAACATGGGTGACCTAAGGGCTTGGGTTGGCAGCTTATGCTTATCCACAAATCCCTTGATATGTATGAATGCTATGCACCAGTATCAAAAAGAACGATTGAAGTGAATGCCTTAACCAAAAACTTACCTATTACTGCATCTGGCTGGGCTTCAACCTCCTCCACGCTAACGTGGTTCACCTGCCCTTTGTTGAAAGGGTTGGGCTTCTTCCCAGAGCTTCCATTGTCGTTTCCATTCTTCGCTTCAGGACATTCAGTGGCATAATGTCCGGTCTTCTGGTATTTGTAGCAGGTAATGTGGCTCAGATCCCTTTTGGCTGGTGTTGATGGGTTGGTGCGGTTCTGTCTGTTACTTCCTCCATTCCCATTACCATTCTTGGGGCCACTATGGTTGTGCAAACTACCTCCTCCATGGGTATGCTGAAAATGTCCTCCCGAGTTTGGGGTAAAACGAGGCTTCTGCTGAGCTCCAGAATTGTACTTTCCTTGTCCATACTTCATCTTGCGGTTGTCAATCTGTTGTTGCTTCCCTTCAATCATAAGATCCCTATCTACCAACACCTGGTAATTGTTGAAGGTTGCTACCATCAACTGCATGCTCAGCTCATCATTCAGTCCTTCCAGAAACTTCTCCTGCTTAGCTGTATCCGTAGCAACGTCATCTGGAGCATAACGTGCTAACTTAAAAAAGTCATCCACATACTGGCCAACTGTACGTCCTCCTTGGCGCAAGTTACGAAACTCACGCTTCTTCATGGCCATAGCTCCTGCTGAAACATGGGCAGTATAGAAAGCCTGTTGGAACTGATCCCATGTGACAGTGTTGATAGGATAAGTGGCTGTGAAATTCTCCCACCATGATGTTGCGGGTCCATCAAGCTGACTTGCGGCAAAACGCACCTTCTCCGCATCTGTGCATCCTGCAGTGATCAACTCCCTTCCCATCTTGCGGAGCCAATCATCTGCAACTATCGGCTCGGTGCTACTGGAAAACACCGACGGATTAAGCCTCAAGAAACGGGCTAGGTGATCAACAGGTGGTGGTGGTGGTGGGTTATTGTTGTTGGTGTTCCCCTGATTCTGATTCTAAACTAGGATCCGCATCAATGCATTCTGCTGCTGGATCAACTGAGTGAGCTCCGGTGGGAAAGCAAATCCATTGTCACGTCTCGGAGGCATCTGAGGATTTTTAGAAAAGGTGATTAAATAGAATAGAATGAGGTCTAGAGAGAAAAACACTACCCATATGCACATGAGACCAACACAAACAATATCACTCCAATCAATTCAAACAAGGGCATACAATGGTCTAACTATCGTTACAAAAGTGCTCGGGCTATACTATAAACATGGGGGAATACTACTACTGCTATGGTGGTTGACTAGAAAAACTGCTCGGTCGAACACTCCATGATATATGCTCCAGCTTCATCAACAAAGTCATCATCGCTATCGTCTGGGTCCGAGTCGGTGTCGTCGATGATGATGTAGTTCTCCAGACAAGTGCAATCACCGTCTTCTTCTCCAGTCGCGGGAAATCCCATAAATACTTTTAGCTTCTTCTTCAGATCATCATTCTTCTCCACGAGTGTCGCTATTTCCTCCTCATATCCATCGCACGTAGACTTGAGTTCTTCCTCCAACTCCGTGATCTTGGTCAGAGCCTTCTTCAGATCTATCATGCCTGCGCACATCTGGTTCTCCTGGCGACGAATGTGCTGGTTTAACTCCTGGATGAAAGCTGCAATTGATTTATCCTTCCTAGTGTTGATCATCTCCCATTGCTCATCTCGGCGCCCACAAATCTGGTAGATAGTATCCTTGAGATCCTTGTGGTACACTTCTCCAATGCGTCCCATGGTGATGTGAGTTGTCATGCTCTTTCCTAGACTCCAGGTTGGTGCATCAAAGGAAAACTCTATGGGCTCAGTGACGGGCATGAACGTCCTTCCTGGAACTTGAACTTGAATCATCCAATGCTCCTCTTCTGGTAAATTGGCAATGTAGGTCCTGATGAAGCTTGGTACTCTGATGTTCAGGTACTTAGTGACTTCCTTCAAGTGGCGTCCAAAGGGTGTATCTTCATTCGGTTGCGTGAACTTGTTCCTTGCATCCGCCATCCATAAAGAGTAGAAAAGATGAGGAGTCAGAATGAGAAGAGAGATTAGTGATCTAGGGCTTTAGCTTAGTGGTCGTGTCCTACAGTCAGTGTGTGCTCTGATACCATCTTGTAGTGACCAGACCTCAAACAGTCGGATCTCTGTGCACCAGTGTCATCCCTGGATCGATAATGCTGACACACGCAATACTTGAAGGATTTATAACAGAGTAGAAATCACACACTTGTTACATCGAATGTCTCAAAAGAGAAGTTATTACAATAAATATGGCTTAAGGCCATCTAATAACAATAACAGCGGAAGGCTTGGAATATAAGCGAGTCCATCAACTCCAACGGCATCACTGAGTATAAGACCATGACCTAAGGCACCTTACTCGTCGTCTGAAAAGTCTGCAACATGAACGTTGCAGCCCGAAAATGGGTCAGCACATGGAATATGCTGGCATGTAACACATCAAGAGTAATAAGCAGAAGTATGTTATACTACATGCATATATGGCTGGTGGAAAGCTCTATGGTTATAGTTTTGCATAAAGCCAATTTTTTCCTACTGCAAAAGGAATAAATTTTATTTAACTATATGGTGGTTGTTAAACATTGAAAAGGGTACTCTAACTCAATCCCAATTAAGCATCATCATTAAACCCAACAAAATTAGTTAAAGTAACATGATGAGATTCACATGATAATCCAAGTACTAGATACTCAAAACGTCCATAACTAGGGACACGGCTAACCATGATTAGTTTATACACTCTGCAGAGGTTTGCGCACTTTTCCCCGCAAGACTCGATCTCCTACGCTTGATTTCTCGCACTACATGGTGTTTGAGAGACGGATGACCGAGACACAATCTTTCAGAAGCATTAACTATCTACTCCGGGTAGACAGTACCAACCTACATCCCCTACATCTGCTAGTCTACCTATTCAAGAGCTCACGCAACTTAATCAACTATGCTAGAGCCCATAGTAGCTTGCGGCTGCACACGGAAGTTTCTAGCAAGAATAATCTCATGATCTCTTTGAGCCTGGGTGGCGGTCCATAGAAGAATCACACGGTACCCCGGGATTTCCAAAAAATACAGGCAACACTGGGTTCCCCAGGTGCCTCAATCCACCCAGATGTGAATTTAAGTTGCCACCTTAAGTAAACCATTAATTTAACAATCTGTCATGGATACACTCACCCAATCCACTTCTACTAGCATAGCATGGCAATAAGCAAACGTAGAAGTAACTCCCAAAGGTTTGATAATAAAACAGGTAATAGGTTCTACCTCATCTACTTCCCCAAACCCACATGTTAATCAGATCCTAATCATGCAATTGTTTGAGGATTTATCTAATGCAATAAAACTGGGTAGTAAAGAGGTATGATCAAAGTGTTACTTGCCTTGCTGATGATCCGTAAAACCTAGAGATTCGAAGTAGCAAGCGGCGCACTCCGGGTACTCTATCGCAAACAAACAATCATACAATAAGCACTCATCTAATGCAAAAGTAAAACTCAAATAAGAGATCTAACCAGAAAGTCCAACTTAAGAACTCCGGTTTGTAAAAAGAATCAAATCAAACGAAGCAACGAAACTCAAACGACGAAAGAAACCAGCTTTATTTTCTAATCTGGACCTAAGTCAAATTTTATAGTAGCAAAAACTTGTTTCATAGTTTAAACGGAAAGAGGGTTTCGAGATGAAACTCTAGGCGCTTGAATCGCCTGATTCTGATAAACGAGCGAAAAGTTATACTAAAACAAAAATCGGATCAGAAATCGCGATCAGAAATAATCGCGGAAAATCCGATAAAAGAAAAATGGATGAACATACTAACGAACGAACGTTCACTGTCTGCGGCTAAACAATGAAAACCGTTTGTTAAAATGAACATACGGAGGAACGTCCGCTAAATAGGCTAAACCGCAAATAAAATAAACCGAACCGGATCTAATAAAAAAAGGAAAACCGAACGGTTTTGTAAGAAAAACCGGCGGCTACCTCGGGATGCGTGACGGCGGCGGCGGAGGGTTACTCCGGCGGGGTCCGGCAAGGCAGCGGCGGTCAGCGGCGAGGGCGGCAGGGTTCGGCGGCGAGGGCGGCGGCGTCGGGCGGCGAGATCCGGCGATGGCGGGCGGCGGCATCGGGCGACGGGGTCCGGCAACGGTGGCGCGGGTTGGCGGCGGCAGCAGCAGCTCGCGGCGGCGGCGGCGGTGGCAGGGTTCGGCTGGGGCGGGGCTAGGGTTTGGGGGCAGCTCGGGCCTCGGGCTTTAAAGGCCTGGCCGGGCGAAGTCCTAGTCTTTTTTTTAAATCATTACGCGCAGAAAAACAAATAAAAGAAATATTGAACGGACTCCAAAAATCCCGAAATAAAATTTCCCTGACTTCTAAAATGAAGCCGGAGAAGATAAACATTTATTTGGGGTCTAAATGAAATTTTGAAATACGTGCATTTTACCTAAATTCAATTAAAATAGCAATAAACTCCAAAATAAAATCTCATTTGATTTTATTACCAAATCCTCAATATTTCTTTATTTTGGGAAAGTCATTTTATTCCCTCTCTCATATTTTATAATAGAAATAATTGAAGATAAAATAATAAAAATGAAATGATCCTATTTTCAAAATTTGAGAAAACTCAAATATGAAAATAACGAAATCCCCAACTCTCTCCGTGGGTCCTTGAGTTGCGTAGAATTTCTAGGATCAAGCAAAAATGCAATAAAATATGATATTCAAAGATGATCTAATGTATAACATTCCAAATTGAAAATTTGGGATGTTACATTGAGTACATCAAGGGTAAGGAAAACGTAGTGGCGGATGCCCTTTCCCGCATATGCACACTTGTCACTAAACTTGAGTTGAATGTTATTGGCTTTGAGCACATAAAAGACTTGTATGCGAATGAACCTTCCTTTGCAAGTCCTTATGCTAAGTGTTTGACACATACATCTTGAGAACGATATTACATCAAGGATGATTATCTTATGAGATCTAACAGACTTTGCATTCCCGAGTCTTTTCTTCGTTTTCTCCTTTTGCAAGAGGCTCATGGAGGCGGACTCATGGGACACTTTGGACGCGACAAGACATTCGCCACGCTCTCTAAGAACTACTTTTGGCCCAAGATGTTCCATGACATCTCACGCTTCACCAACCGATGCTCTACATGTCACAAAGCTAAGTCTAAAGATCAATCACATGGTCTTTACATGCCTCTTCCTATTCCTTATCAACCTTGGGAAGACATTAGCATGGATTTTGTACTTGGTTTGCCTAGGACTCAAAATGTAAAGGATTCCATGTTTGTTGTTGTGGACCGATTCTCTAAAATGGCTCATTTTATACCATGCAACAAGATAGACGATGCTTCACACATTGCCAATATCTTTTGTAGGGAATTCTTGCATCTACATGGAGTGCCCAAGACGATCGTCTTGGACCGCGACGTCAAGTTCTTGAGTTACTTTTGGAAGATTCTATGTGCCAAGCTCGGAATCAAGCTCTTGTTCTCTTCGGCATACCATCCCCAAACCGATGGCCAAACAGAGGTGACGAACCGTACACTCTCCCCTCTACTTCACGTGTTGATCAAGAGGAACATCAAGGAGTGGGAGGAGTGTCTTCCCATCGCCGAGTACGCCTACAACCACGCAAGACATTCGACTACCGGCAAGTCCCCCTTCAAGGTCATCTAAGGCTTCAACCCGTTGTCCCCATTAGACATTCTACCTCTTCCACTACAAGAGAGCACCAATATGGACGCGAGTGCACGAGCAAGCTACCTCAAGAAGATGCATGAAGATACAAGGCACACCATCGGGCGCCAAGTACAACGACTCGCGACCAAGCTCAACATCAACAAGCAACCCATGATATTCGACATTGGAGATCTCGTGTGGCTACACCTTCGCAAGGACCGCTTCCCCAAAGAACGCAAGTCCAAACTTATACTGTGAGCCGATGGACCCTTCAAGGTGATAGCACGCTACAATAACAACGCTTACAAGATCGACCTCCCGAGCGACAAGTACAACATGAGCAACATCTTCAATATCAAAGACCTCTCGCCAAACCATGGTGATGAAGATTTCGATCCGAGGTCGGATCTTTCCCAAGGGGGGGAGATGATGCGGAGCATCCCACGATCATCCCCATAGACGAATCTATATCTCCTACAACACCACTTGGACCTATGACTAGAGCACGGGTGTCGGTGTCAAAACCGGCGGATCTCGGGTAGGGGGTCCCGATCTGTGCGTCTAAGGCTAATGGTAACAGGAGGCAAGGGACACAATGTTTACCCAGGTTCGGGCCCTCTCGATGGAGGTAAAACCCTACTTCCTACTTGATTGATATTGATGATATGAGTGTTACAATAGTTGATCTACCACGAGATCATAGAGGCTAAACCCTAGAAGCTAGCCTACGATGATTATGATTCTGTCCCTAAGGACTAAACTCTCCGGTTTATATAGACACCGCAGAGGGCTAGGGTTTACATGGAGTCGGTTACAAGGAAGGAAATATAATATCCGAATCGCCCAGCTTGTCTTCCACGCAAAGGAAAGTCCCATCCGGACACGGGAAGAAGTCTTGAGTCTTGTATCTTCATGGTCCAACAGTCCGGCCAAAGTATATAGTTCGGCTGTACGGATACCCCCTAATCCAGGGCTCCCTCAGTAGCCACTGAACCAGGCTTCAGTGACGATGAGTCCGACGCGCAGTTTTGTCTTCGGCATTGCAAGGCGGGTTCCATCTCCGAATACTCCAAAGTAATTATCGAACACTTGAATCGTGTCTGGATCTGCAGGATGATCTTCGCATACCACCGTAGAGAGAATAATATTTCACAAATGTAATCTGCTGACAACTTTAGACAACGTGACATGATACTACGGTCGGGTCATTATTCGAACCGTTTTCCCAAAACCAGCCATAGTGCATATTGCGAGGCGGTTTCCTCGACACGTCTTGTCAAAGCATAGATCATGTCCCCTTATCACGGGTTTGCCATCAATACGGGTATGGGTAACCCAAC
Source organism: Triticum timopheevii (assembly GCA_963921465.1). NCBI lineage: Eukaryota > Viridiplantae > Streptophyta > Magnoliopsida > Poales > Poaceae > Triticum > Triticum timopheevii. The sequence goes on along the minus strand of OY997262.1, from coordinate 380,767,755 downwards.
CGCACCATCAATCATGGTGCTTGGGAAATAAGCAACCCTCAACGGGCAAGTGGGGAGGCGCACCGCTTTTGTCGCCTCTATAAAGGGATAAGAGTTCCCCATTTTCACCCATGCCTTCTTCCTCCTCCGCTAATCCATTCTTGCCTCCTCGAGCTCCAGCGCCCTAGTCCACGCCTTCTCTGCACAGCCAAACATGTCCAGAGCAGGAGGCAAGTGGGTGGCCTCCACCGTGAAGGAGGAGCATATTGCGAAGCTCCAGGCGGCCGGATACTTGGCCGCAGACATCGTGCACCGGCTACCGGACGTAGGGCGGATCATTGCAACTCCGGAACCCCATGAGAGGGTCGTGTTTCTCGCCCACTTCGTCCGTGGACTGGGATTTGCACTTCATCCCTTCGTCCGCGGGCTCATGTTCTACTATGGGCTAGATTTCCATGATCTAGCCCCAAATTTCTTCCTCAACATCTCGGCGTTTATCGTCGTATGCAAGGCCTTCCTCCGCATCAAGCCTCACTCCGGCTCGTGGCTACGAACCTACTGCGTGAAGCTGAAGATCGTGAGCGGCCAGCAAGCGGAGTGCGGAGGCGCCATGGTGGGCAAGATGCCCAACGTCACCTGGCTTGATGGCTCCTTCATGGAGACCGTGAAAGGGTGGCAATCGGGGTGGTTCTACATCATCGAGCCACGTGACGCCAACTGGGTGGCGGCCCCTGGATTCTGATCCGGAATTCCCATGCAGCTCACCTCTTGGGAAAAGAAGGGCCTGGCCTGGGGCGAACCTGCGGAGCTGACCAGACTTCAGAACTGTATCAAGAATATGATTGGCAAGAACATCAAGCTTGTCAATGTAGTCCAGGTCATGCTCGTCCGCCGAATTCTTCCGTGCCAAAGACGGGCTTTTAATCTGTGGGATTTTGTCCCGGCCGAACACCAGACACTCCGAGAGCTCTACGGCATGAAACTCAAGGGCGCATGGAAGGTGTTGTTCAAGGGCTCCGAAACACCTCCTCCCACGTCTGAGGACCGCGGACTCCATGCTGCGCGGCCCCCTCGTCCGGTGAGTTTTCTAACCATCACCAGATGCAGTTTTCCCAGCATACTCATGGGAAGATCTCAAGTCATCGTGTGTACTTAATCAGGAGTATGTAGAGATGGCGGAGCGGATCAACTGTCAGGCCCCATTGCCAAAAGGTCCGGCGACCGCTCTTCTGACGGAGATGCTAGTCCCGGCGCCCTACAAGGCGCTAGAAAAGAAGGCCGAAAAGAAAGCCCCGGGGACCAGGAGGGGTCTCCGGCACAAGGCCGTACAAGATGCCTCGTCTGAAGACGAAGAGGCACACTCCTCCCATGAAGGGGAGGAGGAGAAGGAGGAAGAGAGGGCCGTCCCATCCAGGGAGGCCAAAGGGTCTAAGAAGGCGGCCCAGGGGACCAGGAAAGGTCCCCGGTGCAAGGTCGTCATAGGCTCGTCGTCCGAGGACGACGAGGCGGATTCCTCCCGCGGAAGCGGGGAGGATCACGAAGAAATGCCACCACCCCGCACTAGGAGGAGAAGAAGAGGAAAGCCGCCCCGGAGAGGGAGGCCAGGACACCCAAGAAGGGAAAGGTGTCCCTGCCGGATTATTCCACCACGGCCGCCTACAGCGAGGAGGAGTGGCTGCCCAGAGGGAAGCCCCTAGTAAGATCGTAAGTATCCGCACTTCTGTTGTATTTTAGTACGATTTCGTTTCATAGTTTGTTATAACGCCGAACATGCATATGCAGTCCGGCCAGGGCCCATCCCAAGGTATCCTCATCGGATGGGTCTTTGAGCGATTCAACGATGAATTTGCTTCCAAGGGCCACTTCCCCTTGGCCTGCGGATGACACAGAGGTGTTATCCCAAAGGCTCCCTGAGCAAGGGGAGGCGATTCCGGAGACGGCTCAAGGTGAAACCCCAGATGCCGGGCTCACGGGGCGCAAGATACCCGCAGACTGTGCCGACAGGAGCCGCAACAAGTCAGGCTCCCAGCCGGACACTATACCGGAGCCTCCAAAGGCTCTGGATTCAGGCAGGCAGCCCCTCGCTAAGGAGGGCGAGCCATCCGTGCTGATGACTTCTGCTACGCCAGAGGCGTCAGATAGTTTGCTGGAAGCGCTTCGCGGCGCTTCCATGGACGAAGAGCACCGTACTCTTATGAGTGCGGTGATTCAGAAGGTTCTGTCCGCCAAGAGCGGACTAACCGAAGCCTGCACTAGCCTCCTAACAGGCTTTGAGGTAAGTAAAAAGTGTGTGAAATTATCACCCGATAGGTAGTAGCCCCTGATACTCTGTTTGGTGTTCGGATCGAAAAGCCAAACGAAGGGTCAATTATAATCCACAGGAGTTTAATAGCAGGTGTTCATGTGAATAAACAGGCAGTGCTGGTGCCGCTGCTGCCCGCATGGCCGAGGTTGCCGGACTCAAACGGGACCTGGAGCAGGCCCAGGGAGAGCTCAGCCTCATGAAGAGACGGCTTTAAGAGAACAAAGGTGAGTAATACCCCGTTCACATATCACAAAGAATAGAAAAATTGGTGATCCTAAGAAAGCGTCATCATTTGGTAATAGGGGCCATGATCGAAGTGGCGTCCCTGAAGAAAGCGCTATCCGAGGCCGAAAACAAGGCGGCCGCGGAGCGCACTTAGTGTGAAAAGCAAAATGCTAGGGTGGGCGAGGTACAGCAAGAGCTCCAGGAGCTCGGCAAGAAGTTCGAGTCCTTGGAGCGTGACTTCAAGACAAAGGAGTCTGAGCTTGCGAAGGCCCTTTTGAGCATGAAAGACGCCAAGGCCGAAGCCGAAAAAGCCCAGCAGGAAATCCAAGCGGCCAAGAAGATAGCGGCGGGTAAGACATTCTTTATGCAAAGTAAGCATGTGGAGGAGGTGTTTATTTTACTTACCCGAATTCGGAGCTCTCCAGGGGCATTCGCAGATCTGCCACGCAGCATATCAGACACCGCAGAGTTCTACCGTGCCGAGGAGGGGAGCTCAAAGGAGAAGCTGTTCTGGTCCCAGTATTCTGGAGCCGAACACTTGATGCCTCTGAGTGACCAATTGAAGCAGTTGGTTGAACTCCACAGGGCGGCTGAAGTGGCTATGAAGGATTTCATAGTCCGGATGTGGCCTGGTGAGCCCCTGCCCGCCAGTTACTTTGGCCTGATAAAGCGGATGGTAAATGCCTGTCCGCGGCTTGAAGTGATCAAGCGATCCGTTTGCATTGAGGGTGCCCGCCGAGCCTTTGCTCGTGCAAAGGTGCATTGGGGCAAGCTGGACGCAGAGAAACTGGTGAAGGATGGACCGCCAAAGGGCAAGACGCATCGCTGTCCGGAAAAATATTATGATGGCATTATGAAAGGCGCTCGTCTCGTGGCCGATGAATGTACCAAGGACACGATCTTGGAGTGAATGCACTTCGGTCATTTTTGTAATATAAAGACAAAGTTACTTGCGCTATATAGCGCTGTTTGATTTAAAATATTACCTTCTGTGTGGTTGTTTATAAAATTCTGAAAGTAGGCCAATCGTCGGCTTCCACCCCCACGTAACTAGTGCTGGGGTGTTCATGGAATACCCAGACACTCTTTATCCAAATATTTGGTCCCTAAAGGAGGTGTCTGGCGCAGCGAATAAGGCAATCAGACTATGCGGCTTTATAACTTTCACTTAGCCATAGCAGTCTACAATTTTAAATTTCGTCAAAGCCCCTAGAATTCGGAAAGCCGAATTGGGGCGCTATATACGCCTAAATCGGACGAGGCCGATTCCTTGCCTAAAGCGGAAAAAATCTTTAGGGATTTTAAGACCTCTCGAACAGCGACTAGCTCTCACCGCATCATGCCGGCCAGTTTTTGGCTTTCTCTACTGAGGTGCTCGTCCGGAAGAACCGAGACACAATCGCAGTAGTTCTCCCTGCGCTACCTTAGCTGATATAACGGAACGTAAGGTAGCAAAACAAGGGAGATGGGCTAACCCAACTATTGACCCAAGACATGATTCAGAGTTGATGCATATAATGATATAAGTTCAGGGTGCCGCGCTGTTGAAAGTATTCGGACTTATCTTTCCGTATTACGGGGCGCCATAAGAAGTCCCTGCCCAACTCGACGTACCAAGGTGTACGGATGCAATATTAAATAAACATTTATAGAAAAAAATGCGAAAATAGGAATAATAAGCTGACGCTGTATATTATCTCCCATTGATGAATAATATGTCTAAGCATATGTGTACAATGAATGCATTAAGCAAAATTAAATAGGACTATTTAACATGTCCTATCCAAGGACGGGCCGCGTGTAGGTATATAAAACAGGTATAACGATCGTGAATAGATTCCACCTGGGTATTCCCTTTGTGCGTGATGCCTTTTGCCTCCTTGGATTTCTCTCCTGTGGGAGTCCGTCAATCCGGCTCTTTTGAAGAGGTTCCCTGAAGGCAGGGTCCTGAAAGATAAAGGGGGTTATTAAAGTATGTTTCGGCTGAACCGCACGATTGACTGTGCCACTATTGCGCCTCCGCCTATGCCCATGGTATTTTGAGTGCGGAATTGTGTACGTGCGACACGAATGCTGCCTTAATGGGGCTGGAGCGGAGGCCGGACTGCTAGTCACGCTCTTGGCATGCCTGACGATCCTGTTGCGGGGTACTTCGGACTCGCTTGACGGTGTTCGGAATTGTTGTCGCCGGATTGGTGGTTTGCCGGGGGAAGCTGCTTTGTACTTCTGTCGCGAGGGCTGCAGTATGCTCTTCTGTACGGAGAGAGCGGTCCATGTTTCCGTTGACTGTTATGACCCCGCGAGGTCCTGGCATCTTGAGCTTAAGGTATGCATAGTGCGGTACCGCATTGAATCGAGCAAATGCGGTTCGTCCAAGTAGTGCATGATAGCCGCTACGGAAAGGGACGATGTCGAAGATTAACTCCTCGCTTTGGAAGTTATCCGGAGATCCGAAGACCACCTCCAGTGTTATGGAGCCCGTGCAACAGGCCTCTAGCCCTGGAATTACACCTTTAAAGGTAATTTTGGTGGGCTCGATCCTTGAAGGGTCAATGCCCATTTTGCGCACTGTGTCCTGGTAAAGCAGGTTCAGGCTGCTCCCTCCGTCCATAAGGACTCTTGTGAGGTGAAATCCGTCGATGATTGGGTCTAAGACCAATGCGGCCGAGCCGCTGTGATGGATGCTGGTAGGGTGATCCCTACGATCAAAGGTGATCGGACAGGCTGGCCATGGGTTGAATTTTGGGGCGACTGGCTCCATCACATAGACGTCCCGTAGTGCTTGCTTCCGTTCCCGTTTGGGGATGTGGGTAGCGTAGATCATGTTGACCGTTTTCACCTGGGGAGGAAATTTCATTTGTCCCCCGTATTCGGATGCCGGGGTTCTTCGTCATCGTCGCTGTGCAACCCCTTGTCCTTGTTCTCGGCATTTATCTTGCTGGCCTGCTTGAACACCCAGCAGTTTCTATTAGTGTGATTTGTTGGCTTATCCGGGGTGCCATGAATTTGGCGTGAGCGGTCAAGTATGCGGTCCAGACTAGACGGTCCCTGATTGTTTCTTTTGAACGGCTTCTTCCACTGACCAGATTTTGAGCCACTGAATCCGGCATTGACTGTCGTGTCTTCAGTGTTGTCGCCATTGTTCTGACGCTTATGTCTGTTGCACCGTGGCTTGCCGTTATTGTCGTGGATGTCTAAAGTGCCGGAGTTTATTGGCGTGGTGCTGCTGCGAGCCAACCAGCTATCCTCGCCTGCGCAAAAGCGTGTCATGAGTGTCGTGAGGGCCGCCGTGGATTTTGGTTTTTCCTGGCCGAGGTGTCGGGCGAGCCACTCGTCGCGAATATTATGCTTAAAGGCTGCCAGGGCTTCGGCATCCGGACAGTTGACAATTTGGTTCTTTTTAGTTAAGAACCGAGTCCAGAATTTTCTGGCTGACTCTCCGGGCTATTGGGTGGTGTGGCTCAAGTCATCAGCATCCGGTGGTCGCACGTATGTGCCCTGGAAGTTGTCGAGGAAAGCGTCCTCTAGGTTTTCCCAACTGCCAATGGAATTTGCCGGCACACTATTTAGCGAGTGCCTGGCTGGTCCTTTGAGCTTGAGGGGAAGATACTTGATGGCGTGTAGATCGTCTCCGCTGGCCATGTGAATGTGGAGAAGGAAATCTTCGATCCATACTGCGGGGTCTGTTGTGCCATCATATGATTCAATGTTTACGGGTTTAAACCCTTCTGGGAATTCATGATCCATTACTTCATCAGTGAAGCAGAGGGGGTGTGCAGCGCCTCTGTGCCAGGCTATGTCGCGATGCAGTCTGACTAAGTCTGGTCGGTTGTGTTCGGCCCGACCGGATTTATTGTTAGTGTATCCGGCATGACGGTCATCGTCATGTGTTGTGGCGCGCCCCCGTGATCCGTAGATCGATCTTGGTTGTCCTGCGTTGTTTTCCAATATGTCTCCCAGGTCCTGCATATAGCCCCGGGCTGTAGTGAACTGGCGTGGGGGTGCAGGCTGGTATTCGGGCTGATATGTCGTTTTATCCCGGCCACGAGGTGGCCGGTCAGCCGTGTGGCGCTCGAGTCCATATTCCTCGGCTGCCAGGACTTCTGTCCATCTGTCTATGAGCATGTCTTGATCAGCTTGGAGCTGTTGCTGCTTCTTTTCCAAGCTCTTCGCAGTGGCCATAAGCCGGCACTTGAAGCGCTCCTGCTCTAAGGGGTCCTCAGGCACGCCGAACTCGTCGTCGCCGAGGCTAATCTCGTCTTCGGAGGGGGGGGCATGTAATTGTCCTCCTCCGGATATTCATCCGTCGCCTATTCGTCTGGGCTGACCTACCCGTCTTCCTGTTCGGCCTGCTCGAAGGCAGGCTGGTCGGGGTTGTATTCATCTTCGGCACCATCCGGATTGTTTTCGTCTCCTGTGCCGATATTGGTGTGGCGGGGCTTGGAGCGGCACCGACGACGCCCATGCTTTGCTTTCTTCCCTGAGGGGTTATCCTCCATTGCCTCATCGCCATTGGTTTCTTTCGGAGTGTCCACCATCTGTTGGAAAAGGCAGTGCCTAGGAGGCGCTTAGGCACGCCTAGGCGCTAGGCAATGGCCAAACGCCTCGCCTAGGGCATAAATGGAGGTCTAGGCAGGGCAAGCAGGGAATTGCCTACACAAGCAAGAAATCATGCCACATACTGCACTAGTAGGCCAAACGGGTTATATTCCAATGGTAGTAGACAATAATTAACTTGTTTATATGCCCTAAATTAATATCAACACCCATATAATAATCACAAATACACTACGAGTAAAAACTATATTATCGCCTAGGCCGCGCCTAGGGCGCTTAGGCACCGCCTAGGCACTAGGCGAAGGCCAACCGCCTCGCTTATGCCTACCGCTTTTTCCAACCTTGATATATATATATATATATATATATATATATATATATATATATATATCATATGAAGAGGTGGTTGTCCACCGCCCTGTGGGTGGTGGTTCCTGTTCTTCTCCTACATCGTCGTCCATACCGTCGATGTCTTCGGAGTCGAAGTCAAGCACGTCGGTCAAATCATCGACCGTGGCTATTAAGTGGGTGGTGGGTGGGCAACGAATTACCTCGTCGCCAGTTTCCCACTCGAGCCGGACATAGTTCGGCCAAGAGTCTCCTGACAAAGAGAGATATTTTAACGAGTTCAGCATGTCGCCAAAGGGCGAGTGCTGTAAGATATCCGCAGCAGTGAACTCCATTACCGGAGCCCAACCAGATTCGGCGGGCTCGGAGGTGCGCGGGCTGGAACCTACAGCCGGACACGAGTCCGGGGGTCCGGTGTCGCAGGCTTCCTTGGGGGTGAAGTCTGTGTTCGGCTCTACTGCCGGTAAGGGTGCAGCCTTTGGGGCGGGGTCCATCCACCCGTCCTCGGGCCACGCAATCTGCCCCGGATTTAGGTCTGGGGCTCCTGCAGGGGCAATATCCCGAGCATTGTCCGACAACAGGTCTAAGCCGTGCTCATCGTGACTGCCCGGCGCTCCTGGCATAGGACCAAATCAATTGAAGATCAAGTCTCCGCAGATATCGGCCGTGTAGTTTAGGTTTCCGCCCCTGACCTGATGGCCAGAGGCGTAGCTGTCGATCTGCTCCAGATGGCCAAGCGAATTGGCCCGCAGTGCGAAGCCGCCGGACACGAAGATCTGTCTAGGGAGAAAAGTCTCACCCTGGATCGCGTTGTTGTTGATGATTGAAGGAGCCATCGAGCCTTGCAACGACGACACAGAGGAACTCTCAATGAAAGCACCAATGTCGGTGTCAAAACCGGCAGATCTCGGGTAGGGGGTCCCGATCTGTGCGTCTAAGGCTAATGGTAACAGGAGGCAAGGGACATAATGTTTACCCAGGTTCGGGCCCTCTCGATGGAGGTAAAACCCTACTTCCTGCTTGATTGATATTGATGATATGAGTGTTACAAGAGTTGATCTACCACGAGATCGTAGAGGCTAAACCCTAGAAGCTAGCCTACGATGATTATGATTCTGTCCCTAAGGACTAAACTCTTCGGTTTATATAGACATCGGAGAGGGCTAGGGTTTACATGGAGTCGGTTACAAGGAAGAAAATATAATATCCGAATCACCCAGCTTGTCTTCCACGCAAAGGAGAGTCCCATCCAGACACGGGACGAAGTCTTGAGTCTTGTATCTTCATGGTCCAACAGTCCGGCCAAAGTATATAGTCCGGCTGTCCGGATACCCCCTAATCCAGTACTCCCTCAACGGGCAAGAGCTCTCGAAACCGAGGTGACATCACTCCTCTCACAACCCCCTTTCGAATCACACGAGACATGGCTACTACCTCAAACGGAGACACTTTGCATACTCAGGTACCAAGGAGTTAGCCTTGGAGAAGCTAGGAAGCAAGGAGAACCGGAAGCGGAACACATGCGTGAAGATGGAGAGGAAAAACCCCCAAGTCCTTGGCTGGCCGGACAAGCCGGACGAGGGCCCGGACATTCCGGCCAGAGCCCGGACAATCCGGATCCCGGTCCGGACGATCTGGCTAACTCGACCAAAGACTCTCGAAGCTGGACCCCGAAGCGGGACCATCCGGACGACGACCCGGATCATCTGGACACCAGCTGGATATCCGGACCTACGCCGCCACCGCCTGCATCATCACCTCATCCGGGCCACCACCCGGATCATCCGGACAGAGCCCGGATCATCTGGATCCCCACCCAGATCATCCGGACCCCGCCTGCGTGCGCATGTTGGGCTGATGCCCATGTACCCCTTCGCCCCCTTAGCCTATATAAAGGACTCCTCCACCTCTCTTCTAGACTTAGCATTGGTTTAGCTCATACTTTGAGACAGAGCTTTGCTCATTCATCCGGATCTACTCCACCGCGAGGGGACCGACACCTCTTCGGAGAAGATCCACTTGGATTCAAGACCTCCTCTCGGAGAAGACCATCTTCAAGACCTCCTCACGGAGAAGAACCGGTTACCCTTTGTATCGTCCCTTGTTGGATTTGGATCTTGTATCACTTTGTGTCTCGATGATCTAGCACATGTGTAACCATATTCTCGTTGGTTGAGTGTTTTCTCTTGTGTTGCCCCGTGATTTCCCTCGTTCCCATCCTCGTGTTCTTTGTGTTCTTCGTAGGGATCCATTCCAAACGTGAAAGATCGGCCTGTAGGGTTCTATCCTACATCAGAAGGCCTCCGTCCGACCCTCCCTGGCGGCGTGCCGATCCGCAGACGGCAGGCGCATTCCGACCGCCCACACACACGCGGATGAGCGAGAAGACGATCAACAAAAGGTTAGTTTATTTTCAGTAGTAGATTAGTCCGTGTCTTAGAATCTAATTGTAGAAATATAGACATTATAATCTAATTAGAAATTCCTGTATTGTCCAATTATGTGTGTGTAGAGGAAGAGAACTCAGCCAATTCATATTTTTTCAAGCAAATTGCTTCAAGCTGTCAGTAATGTGAACACGATGCTAATTCAAATGCTGTGAACATGATTTCTAACTTCCTCTTTCAATCTACACTTTATTTTGATGCGTGCCTTAAAAACAATAGAACTAGAAACTAGAACAATAAAAAAATGAGAAAAAAAATTGATTGCCAAATTATAGGTTTGTTGGCATGAAGAGGAAGAGTTCCGTTGAGAACATATTCTAGCCAATTGAAACTAGTAACGAATTCTGAAGAAATTATCCAGTCATGATTTTCATTCAGATTAATAGATATGCAAATTTATTCATATTGCAGAACTGCGGCTATATTTTGAGAATTCAGACCTCACGACTATGCTATATGCCCATATGATTGTTTTTTATATGATTGTGATAAACTCTTCTAGTTCAAGCTCATGCCCCCCTATCGCCATTTTCTGGCTTCGTCCCTGGTTGTTTGTTGACACCATGAGACATGCCGGCTTCTCGATTTCTATGATGTACATAGCCATGGAGAAGGTCATGGTGGCTGAGATCGAAGGATCAGTTAAATAGACGGGGCTTTTAAGAAGATGGAGTCAGTCAGGTGTTTGATAACTCTTAAAAGCAGCAGTGTCAAGTAGGGGCGGCAGCACCCAGAGTAGGTGTTTTGTGTTGTACTAGCCTATATCAAACGTGTCGGTAGCGAACGAACCCGCTCACGCCCCGTCCCGCGTCCTCACCGCCCGGTTCCCGCCCAGCGGCAGGCAGGCGCCAACCGAGCCCGCAGCTTACCGTCCGCTCCGATTCCTTCCCCCCTTCTCCCGCCCCCGCGATTAAAACGCATCCATTCTGCGTTCCACGCACGCACGCACGCACGACACGAACCCGATGCTATTCTAGCCCGCCCCAAAGCCGGGTTGGCGCTGCCGCAGCCCGCACCAAGCTCGGCTCTCCATCTCATGCGCGCGCGCTGCCGCCTGCCGCCTGCTTCCGCGAGGAGAGCCTCCTCCTCCTCCTCCACCAGCCCGCGGCGGGCGCCATGGACCTGCTCGGCGTCTTCTTCCATGGCGCGACGTGCGTAGGCCGGAGGCAGCCCCGCTTATTACCTCATCCCTCCCGCCTCTGAGCTTTTCTTTTCCTCTAATTTGGTACATACGTTCTTCAGGCTCGCGTTCGAGCGGGACGACCTCGGGAGGGAGATCATGGGGATCGCCGTGCCGGGCGCGCTCGCGCTCATGGCCGACCCGCTCGCGTCGCTCGTCGACACCGCCTTCATCGGCCGCATAGGTGTTGCTCGCCTTCTCTTGCTCCCCTTTGCCCCCTTTCCCATGCAGCACACTTTCCCCCATTTTCCACCTGGGTTTAATCTGCTCCAGACATGATTATCAAATAGAATTTTGCACGTATGGCTAATTAAGCTTTGCTTCCGCATAGTTTTAGTCTGCTCAAGACATTCTCTGCTTTTTTGCATTTCATCTCCTGGAAATGGTAAATACGTACTACATTATACATATTCAGGATCGTTCCATCCTTTTTTTTTCATTTACTAAGGGCCTGTTCGGAGGCCCTCCGCTCCACGAGGCCGCTCCTGGAGTCGACGGAGTTCCAGTTAAAAAGTGTAGAGCGAGAGAAACGGTACTCTGCAGATTCTTAAATACCGCGGATCGGGTGGACTGCCGAACAGCCCCTAAAAGTGTGATTTCCATGTAGTTGAGCTATCTATGCGTTGAAATGTTGTTTATGCCCTTTATACCTTAGCTTATATAGTGTGCGGCTGTATTTAAAACACCTGAGTGCAACTGAAGAATCAGGCAGTGATGTGGCAAGAAGCAGAGGACAAATTATACTTCTCTGCAAGTTGACCCATATGTTAGATCTCAAGTTGAGATCACATAAGTTGACCCATATGTTTGATCCCACGTTTAAATCTCTCATCGATGTACTGTAATAGGTTATATCAGAGCATTTTGAAAAGCCAAAATTTCGTTTTTACGCTACTGTGGAACAAACAAATAGTTACCTCACTTTTTGGTCTTTTCATGGAAGTTTTGTGCCGGAAGGTGCGTTACATAAAAGTTGTATTGCTTCATTGATCAATTTCTTTTTGTTTAATATGTGGGAATTGAACAACAGGTGCTAACATGATTGCTGCTCAATCTAGCATGAGATTATTTATAACTCCACACAATTAATCATGTTATTTATTACAGTTACGTTACTGTTCTTCTATTTTGGACTTGTAATACATTTTGTTATCAAACTATTTCTTGCTGCTGTGATGCGCACATATGTTTCCTTAGGTCTTTTTAGCTCATTTGTATAATGGCAATTTGATTGCTCTGATATGTTTCTTGACAAACAGGTCCAGTAGAGATTGCAGCTGTAGGTGTATCTATTGTCGTGTTCAATCAAGTAACAAGAATTGCAGTATTCCCCCTTGTGAGCGTCACAACATCATTTGTTGCAGAGGAAGATGCTACTTCCAGTGACAGAAACAAAGATGAAATAAGTGGCGAGAATGAACAGAATGTTAGCGAAATGGATGAACTGATTACTCATGAAGGTGAAACTTTGTGGTTCTTTTAGAAATTTACATGGTCAAGTGATGCATATTTATTTGGTCTTCTAATTTATCACCAGAGAATAATGCCACATACGGCAAATCATCTTTCGAAACTGACTCAAGTGAGATCAATACTGAGCATAAGCGGAAAAAAATTCCATCAGTTTCTACAGCATTACTACTTGGTGGGGTGCTTGGTCTTGTTGAAACTCTGCTGCTTGTTTCCTGTGCAAAACCTATTTTAGACTTCATGGGTGTGAAAGCGGTAAATGTTCCTTTGCGCCCTTTTTTGCTTTTGATATTGTGAACTACTTTATTTCAGCACAAACATTAGTTGTGAACATCAGCGTTTCCCATGTATTTCAAAAGTAATTGATTTCCCTTCATCAAAAGCTGATAATTGAGGGCTCTTCTGTTATTAAGCTGCTTCTTTTTTTGCCAAAAGTTGCAAGTTAACTTAGTATTGATAGTTGGATATGGGCATATCCCAGATTTACTGAACTAAAATGTAACCAGAGGAAAACAATTGCTCCTGATACTTCATATTTGTATGATATTATTGCTAAAATTCAGTTGGATTTGAAAGAATTCGAGTTTCCATTTGAGCTTTTTTCCGGAACTACTTCATCATTTTTTCTTCTTTTTTGGATAGGTTAATTTTTTAACTGAAATGCACTTTTCAATAGGACACTGGAATGTTGAATCCTGCATTACAGTACTTAGTACTCAGATCTTTAGGTGCTCCTGCTGTTCTTTTATCTCTGGCAATGCAAGGGGTATTTCGTGGACTTAAAGATACAAGGACGCCTCTATATGCAACTGGTATAGTACTATTTCCTTGCTTGGATAGTATTACCTTTATTCTCTAACTTTTCTCTCATTTAGGACAATAACGTGGTCTTGCACATCTTTAACTTTTAAAGTTATATCTGCAGAAACTTATTAAAATTATGATAATCTGGTAATTTATGTTTTTAAAATTCTACCGATACAACTTTCATGTGGTAGATCATCTAAATGTCTGTACGTATATTTGTCATTAAAGTTTTAAACGGTTGAATGTACATACTTTAAAAGTTACATGTAGAATCGAGGGAGTTAGTGATGATCTGGAGGTGCATAGTTAAACTAAAATTGAAAAGAAAACTCCGATTATTTTCTTTCGAGAATGAAAACCCCCGATTATTTGAGCAGTCCCGTCCAACATATATCTAGTGATTTTTATACTCATATGTCAACTTTAGTAAAAGTAACACTTTTTTGTCTTTGGAGGTGAAATGTAATGTGGGGTTTGATTAATGTGTAGATTCCATAGGAAGAATTTCTTTCATACGTAACACAATTTAACCCATTTTTATGATCACCAGTGGCGGGAGATGCAATCAATATAGTTTTGGATCCAATATTTATGTTTGTGTTTCAGTATGGTGTCAGTGGTGCAGCAGTTGCTCATGTTATATCACAGTACGTAGTGCTATTCTTTCTCTTTGATAGATACCATTGTTCTCTTTCTCATAGGAAGATTCACACTTGATCCCGAATAATGAAATTATTTTGTATGTCTATTGTGATAGTTCATAGTGGATCTTATGCAGATATTTCATTGCTGCCATACTCCTATGTAGACTACGCCTGCAAGTTGAACTACTGCCACCCAACTTGAAACATCTGCCGATTGGCCGGTTCCTTAAAAACGGTAACACCTACTGAACTTTGTATGAATGTTTAAGTAAATAATTGCAGAAAATTGTTCTATAAAACATTTTTCCATGGCAAATTCTTATTGAACTAGTTTGTTCTTGGCAGTCAATTTGGGCCTAGATAAGATCTTCTAAAACACATTTAGCATTACTGAGCCATGTTCCACAAAATGAACTATTGCTTCGGTAAAAAAAAGGGGGGACCATTTTACCATATGAATTATAATTGTAATTTTTTCTTTGCATGAAATCATTTTACAACCGCTGCCCAATTCAGTTGTTGATTATTCTGTCTACATTTGACCTATGTTCATAGACAGCATGTTGTTACCTTTGATACAACCAGAAATCCAGTTCAGTGATCAGTGTGATGCACAGCCTCTTGTGGACTGATGCTGGCAGACGATGCGTCTTAGCCCTTGTCGAAAGACCCCTCGAACCAGACTGAGGGTGTGCTGTTTTCCACCAATTTTTTCCCCTTCTCTTTCCTCTCTTCCTTAGTTTATAACCTTTGCTCCTTCCTAATCGCAATTGAAGCAGTGCTACTGCATTTCGTCCAAAAACAAAATCATTCTGGGATAGTGCTCTGTGCTTTTTCAGTGGCTATGCTTAAGCATTTTTCTCTGTCTATTATGTAAAGGTGTAAGGGTCTTTACTCTTGCACTCTTCAGGTTCTATGCTACTTGCCAGAGTTATTGCCGCAACATGCTGTGTAACACTATCTGCATCAATGGCTGCACGGCTAGGTTCAACTCAAATGGCTGCATTCCAGATTTGCTTGCAGATCTGGTTGGCATGTTCCCTTCTTGCTGATGGATTGGCTTTTGCTGGACAGGTTAGGGAATACTTTTCTTCTTTTCTTTGATCGATGACAGGTCTTTTTTACTTCTTTCGAAGTCAGGCCTCTTCTTTTCTCCGATCCATGACATGCCAACTTATTATCCATGTCTTTAATAGAAACTCGTCGCCCTGGTTGTGTGCATCAGTTGATGCAGGGGGCGGGGTGACACCTCCACTTTGAATAAAATAGCATTCATTGCCATAGCAATTTTTACTAGCTACATCAATTATCTCTACATATTTTGACAGTACTATATTGTTTACTTTGTGGAACTTTAGTTACCTTTAAGATGCAATCCACACCTTGAAATATTTGTGTTTCTGGGTGCTCTGTGGTTGACCATAAATCATGAGAGTTTGTTAATAACTTAGAAGGATATGCTTCAAGCAATATGTTTCACGCATCTTATGTACTATTAGTGTGTGAACAATACTTTTCACAGGCTATAATTGCAAGTGCATTTGCTCGTAAGGACCATTTGAAGGCCAAGGCGACAGCTTCCCGCGTACTGCAGGTATGGTTCCTTTTTTCTATAAATCCTTTTCTGTCACATTAGTGAAGGACTGTTTATTTTGCAGCTTGGATTGATCTTGGGGCTTCTCCTGGGCCTACTTCTTGGAGTTGGCCTCCATACAGGTTCGAGATTATTTACAGAAGACCAGGGTGTACTGCATCATATCTACATGGCAATACCGGTACAGTTACAGTATGCCGAGTCCTAAGAGTACCAAACTCCAAGTTTTGAGATGTTATAGTTACGTTTCCATGATTTTCTTGCAGTTCATACTTGAGAGCATGCATGACAATCTTCTCTTATACTCCTATTTAATTATCTCAAGGCAGTTTCTTAAACTAAGGAGAGTTCTTTTGTTATATGTACAGTTTGTCGCCCTCACTCAACCGATCAACGCTTTAGCTTTTGTTTTCGACGGTGTCAATTATGGTGCATCTGATTTTGCATATGCTGCTTATTCATTGGTAAGTCAACAGACTTACAGTTTAGTTTATTTGTGCTGTTGTTAAAAAAAAGGTTTATTTGTGCTCTACTAGTTTTCTGACTTTTTTTTTCTTCTTACACGTTCCATTGAATTCTGTATCGTCAGATACTTGTGGCGATTGTCAGCATTGCTTGGATTGTCACCCTCGCCAATTACAGCGGTTTCATTGGAATCTGGATAGCCTTGTCGATCTACATGTGCCTCCGCATGTTTGCAGGGTTATGGAGGTACAGTGAGCAAAGCACTCTGAATTTCCTGTTGTTGAAGTTCATTATCACAATGAGAACATAAACCCTTATTCACTAATGACTTTAAAAATTGAGCTTGCCGGAATGCAATGCACAATGTCAAACTAAGCCGTAACTGCTTATACCATATGTTGTGCACGAGGAGTAGGAGGTATATAACTCTGGACCCCTTTTAAATAATACTCTCTCCGTTCCAAAATAGATGACTCAACTTTGTACTAACTTAAGTACAAAGTTGAGTCATCTATTTTGGAACGGAGGGAGTAAGAGATAATGCCAATTTGCTTGAGTTTCCCGTTTTATCCTTGGCACGGCTATATTTTCTACATGGGTTATAGCTTTGGTACTCTTGATTTTTTGTTTCAGGATTGGGACTGCACGAGGGCCATGGGCTTTCCTTCGCAGCTGAGCATGCATGCATGCATGTATATTCTCGTAGATAGTCTGACTGTAGGTAGAACATTTACACTTGTAAACAACTTTGGAGTAACTGTGTTACTTGTATGCCTCAAGCCTGCCACAGTGATCACCAGAGACCAGACTGATCTTTAACAATGCAACCTAGCACAAGAATGGCATATTGTACAGACGAATAAACAAAAAGGGTTGCACTTTATTTTTCGAACATGCTATCTGCTGCCGTGTACTCAGCCTGCCTGAATTGGACGCATTCCCTCATCAAAATATAAAGATCAGGATCACACTCATCGGCTAGGCAGTTTGCGCTTGTACCAGACGAATGGAAGGGAACTGTAGTCCGGCCCGGCCATCAACCTGAAGAGCAGATCACATGTTAGTCCAGCTGCAAACTATCGTATGCATAGCTATTTAATTCATGGAATCTCATACAGAGTGGAGCTGTCAGCCGGCACACCCACATGAAGCTTCAAGTTGCTGCAACTGCAACCTGACAAGCCCTTGTAATCGTGCTTCCTCCAGGCTTCTGGTATCTGTAAACGTTGGCAGTAGCAAGAAATCCGAGAATTCCGATGGCCAGTACCCCGAAGCCGAACACCCAGCCACACTTGTCCTGGATCCACACCATGATCGTGCTAGAGAAGAAGCCGCCGCCATTGACGGCGAAGTAGTAGAGCTCCTTCTCCGCCACGTCGGTGTCATCGAACTGGTTGGCTCGGAAATGTGGGAACACAAGGCCAAATGCCACCCAGACCCAGAGCCTAGAGAAGACAGGGCACCCTGGGGAGAGATTGCCATCGAATCGGACACTTTGTGGAGCCTCGGCTGAAAGTGTCAGTATAGCCATTCCCTGAAAACATCGCATGAATGGTGTTCAGATAACTGCTGACTTTGTAGCACAAACAAGACATGGATTTAATCAAGGGCCATAGCTAGGTGAAGCACTGACCAAGGTGAAGACGGTAATGGAGACGACGATTGTCCCGTGTATTCCCCAATACGAATCTACCAAGAATGCGCCGAGCGGACATGTCAGCTAGCAGATGCCCTGCCAAGAGGCGACCCTGCTCGCCGCCGCGACGTTGCCTCAGTACTGCATCTTGGTCAGGTAGCTCACCAGACACCAGATTTGTCCCGACCGGCCGACCGGGTAGTACGCCAGAGCCCCCCAGAAAATAGATCCTGCCAAAGCCTTTGATAGCATTGGATGAAATTTCATTAGAGTGCTGCTACCTAAAGTGTTGCACGGTCATGTTGTAGATTTGGTATATGAATGCATTTCTTCAGGTTTTTTTTGTAACATTAATGGGCAAGTGTTTGGAAATTTTAGGGGATGTCCAAGCTAAAAAAATCATTATACGAATGCATGATTTTTTTAGGTTAAGCATGCTACATGCTACAAAAGACCAAAACATATTATTTTATTTTTTGAAAAAGAGAGCTTCCTCTCCGATTTCCATTAACAGAAATCACAGTGTCTTACAAGACCACGACATCAACTACACAAACTACCAACGTGAAAAGCAGCGGCATATTCTAACGACGTACCTCCTAAAACAAACGGAAAGCTGAACACAACTCCCTCGTCAGAGAGGCAAGCCAAGAGGATATGCAACACCCCTGCAGGAACAACCCCTAAGAAATCCCACACGTCGGGCTCTCCAGGGGCTCAAAATAAAAGTAACATCATTCTCCATAACAACTACTCCCTCCGTTCGGAATTACTTGTCGCAGAAGTGGATGTATCTAGATGTATTTTAGTTCTAGATACATTCATTTTCGAGACAAGTAATTCCGAACGAAGGGAGTAGAAGCTTTTGACCAAATTAAGACTAAACTAGACCAAGGACAGCAGGAAAGGCAGTAAGATTGAGGCCAAAGGAGAAGCAATATCTCCAGAGATTGTTTTCTGACAGCACACCAGCATTTTTGACCCAGCAGTGATCCTGCGCGCCATCTTCCATCCTAGCATCGCTCTGAAGACCTCCTCCGCAATTAGCTCAACCATTTTACGTCCTCCATCATTATTCTTCTTCGGTTTGGGTTTATCTACAACACAAGCCAACCATGCACTAATAAAAAACAAGGCTTTGGTTCAGGCCAGAAAAGGGCATTAATCCCGGTTCTCTTATGAACCGGGACCAATGGGTGCATCAGTCCCGGTTCATGAGGCCAGGGCGCCAGCCAGGCCAGGGTCCAGATTCGTCTGACCCCTTTGGTCCCAGTTTCAGACACGAACGGGGACTAAAGGGCCTCGCTCCTGGCGCAGCCCCTTTAGTCTCGGTTGGTGTCTGGAACCGGCATCAAAGGTTGTCCTTTAGTCCCGGTTTTAGACACAAACCGGGACTAAAGTTTTGCCTATATATATCCACGCCCCCCCCCCCCCCCCATCTCCTTTGTTTTTTGGCCGTGAAAAGGGTGGGAGGTATGCCACTCTCTGTTTTCACCTCCTATGCACTTGAGGTGTTTGATGAAATGCCGGAGCAACACTTAAACTTTCTACTCTCCAAGCTCGACCTCCAAGCTCCATTTTTCCCAAGATTTGTCTAGATTTGGCGGTGCACCATCTACACAAGTGTTCTAAAAGGTTAGCTACTTCATCCTTTCATCTACTGCTAGTTTAGCTCATTTCAAATGCTCTACAAGTAGAGTGGTTTGTGGGTTTTAGTGTAGGAGTGTATGTGGGAGTTCTTTTGATTTAGATGCACAATTTGAGCTCAAATTAATTTCTTAGAGTCTGCTCATGTGTAGGGTGTCATCCCATCCCCGTCCTCACTGCCGTCGACTGCCCGCGCCGATCTCGTCACCGGCACCACCGTGGTGAGCCTCTTGTTCTTATCTTCTTTCTAAAAAAAATTCTTACTTGTATGATTTAGATAGATACTTGTATGATTTTCTTACTTTTATTATTGTTTGTTATTATATAGTGCCATGGTTTTGGTATCCGCCCCGTCGGTCCTCGTCCTGTCTATAATTCGTATGTGCTTTATTATCTTTTATAACTATTTGTTTGATTTAGTGTTTATGACAATTATGCCGACCAACGTGACATAGATGTTTTTATTTAGGAGGTATGTGAACCGGAAATTCCAACCGACCCTGTTGTTGAGAGGTTAAATTTAGTTGAAAAAGAAAACAATTACTTGAAGAAAAAATTGAAAAGAATTGAGGAGGAGAAGATGGAATTGGATTTGCATGTTGCGGGTGCCGTCCATGATCACAAGATCAAGATGGATGAAATGCGCTTGAAGATTAGAAAGATTAAAAAAATATGCCGTTAATCAAGAGACTTGGTATCACTATGCCGTTGGATAAATTGTTACCTTAGTTGCGATCTTGATCGCATTTATTGTTGCATTTAAATATTTTACATAGTTTCAATGTATGTTTTAATTAGATGCTCTAGAGAGCTATATGTTGTTCTATGAGAACTATGTATGAACTTTATGTATATATTTTTTCAGTAATAACATTTGATCACTACTGTACTTTGGTTTTAATGTGATGATAACTTCGTATTAATTTGGTCACTTCTCTATTCATGATGTTCTGTAATGGTTTTTGATACATTTAATTATATAATGCACGCGATGAACCGGCAATGGATATACGGTGACAGACGCACATCCGAGTACATTGAGGGCCTGCATAATTTTCTTAAGTTTTTTTTCCGATAAAGGGCAACTTTATTATCTCAAAATGTAGCATCAAGCGGATACAAAGCATTATGAGTAACACCCGGCCTCTGCATAACTACGATGCACACAGCCAAATCTAGAAGTCTGACAAAATTCATGAAATAAAAATCGACAAATCGGCAACAGTAGAGTCCTTTAGACCGACACTATGCCTATGTCGAAGAAGGTGGTGGATCGATCCGTAGGTTATGCTGCCACCCATGTTGGAAAAAAACCTCCGTAGCCACCTGCTCCAATCGCGTACACACCACCATGAACAGCGGTTGGTACTCCGACCGTTGTAGCATAGACCACATACGTAGCGAGTGCGTACACCGGAAAATAACATGTAGAGGAGACACATTTTTGTCATTAAAAACCAAATCATTTCTACATAGCCAAAGCGACCAAATTAAGGCATACGCTCCCACCCTTATTAGCGTTTTGAACCTATTTGTAATACCGTCCAACCAATGACCAAAAATATTGGCAACACTTGTGGGCGGATACAAATTTGACGCTATTTGGATGACTGACCACGTAGAACGTGCAAACTTGCATTGGAAAAAGAGGTGTTTGATAGTCTCGTCATGAGTACAAAAAGAACACTTCTTACTCCCTCGCCAGGCTGAGGCAACAAGCATAATGGTTTTATGTATTGTCCATGCCATATCTGTGGGAATACGAAGGATTACTCTGACTCGAAAACCCTTCATGTCCACCTGCTTGAGAAGGGTTTCATGCCACACTATAATGTTTGTACCAATCACGGAGAAAGAGGGGTTATGATGGAAGACAACGAAGAAGAAAAGGATGATGACAACTATCCGCCCCCTGAATACGGTTATACTGCAACGGGGGAAGCTGAAGATCAAGAGGAACCAGACGATGTGCCAGATGATGATCTTCGCCGGGTCATTGTTGATGCAAAGAGACAATGCCAAAGTGAAAGGGAGAAGTTGAAGTTCGATCGCATGTTAGAGGATCACAAAAAAGGGTTGTACCCAAATTGCGAAGATGACAACACAAAGCTCGGTACCACACTGGAATTACTGCAATGGAAGGTAGACAATGGTGTATCTGACAACGGATTTGGGAAGCTACTGAAATATTAAAGAAGAAACTTCCAAAGGATAAAGAATTGCCCGACAATACGTACGAAGCAAAGAAGGGTTCTATGCCCTCTAGGATAGGAGTTGCAGAAGATACATGCATGTCCTAATGACTGCATCATCTACCGCGGTGAGTATGATGAATTGAACGCATGCCCGGTATGCGGTGCATTGCGGTATAAGATCAGATGAGATGACCCTGGTGATGTTGAGGGCAAGCGCCCTAGGAAGAGGGTTCCTGCCAAGGTGATGTGATATGCTCCTATAATACCACGGTTGAAACGTCTGTTCAGAAACAAAGAGCATGCCAAGTTGATGTGATGGCACAAAGAGGACCGTAAGGAAGACGAGAAGTTGAGAGCACTCGCTGACGGGTCGCAGTGGAGAAAAATCGAGAGAAGGTGGGGGGACTTTGCAGGTGATGCAAGGAACGTATGGTTTGGTTTAAATGTAGATGACATTAATCCTTCTGGGGAGCAGAGCAATAATTATAGCGCCTGGCCCGTGACTCTATGTATCTATAACCTTCTTCCTTGGTTGTGCATGAAGCGGAAGTTCATTATGATGCTAGTGCTTATCCAAGGCCCTAAGCAACCCGGGAACGACATTGATGTGTACCTAAGGCCATTAGTTGAAGAACTTTTACAGCCTTGGAATGGAAAAGGTGTACGTGTGTGGGATGAACACAACCAGGAGGAATTTGACCTACATGTGTTGCTGTATGTAACCATCAATGATTGGCCTGCTCTCAGTAACCTTTCAGGACAGACAAACTAGAGATACCACGCATGCATGCACTGTTTAGATGACATCGAAGGTATATATTTGTACAAATGCAGGAAGAATGTGTACCTGGGACATCGTCGATTTCTTCCGACCAACTATCAATGTCGAAAGAAAGGCAAGCATTTCAAAGGTGAGGCAGATCATCGGAAGAAGCCCGCCCTCCGTAGTGGTGATCACATACATGATATGGTCAGTGATTTACAAGTAATCTTTGGAAAAGGGTCTTGACGGACTATCTGTTCCGAATGGCGCTGAGGGACGCGCACCCATGTGGAAGAAGAAATCTATATTTTGCGACCTACCCTATTGGAAAGACCTAGAGGTCCGCTCTACAATTGATGTGATGCACGTGATGAAGAATCTTTGCGTGAACCCGCTAGGCCTCTTGGGCGTGTATGGGAAGACAAAAGATACACCGGAGGCACAGGAGGACCAGCAACGTGTGCACGAAAAAGATGGCATGCATCCAAAGCAGTATCAAGGTCCTGCCAGCTACGCTCTTACCAAAGAAGAGAATGAAATCTTCTTTGAATGCCTGCTCAGTATGAAGGTCCCGTCTGGCTTCTCATCCAATATAAAGGGAATAATTAATATCCCAGAGAAAAAGTTCCCGAACCTAAAGTTGAAGGAAATATGCCGTAGAGGCAATAATAAAGTTACTGTTTATTTCCTTATTTCATGATAAATGTTTATTATTCATGCTAGAATTGTATTAACTGGAAACTTAGTACATGTATGAATACATAGACAAAACATATTGTCCCTAGTATGCCTCTACTTGACTAGCTCATTTATCAAAGATGGTTATGTTTCCTAACCATAGACATGTGTTGTCATTTGATGAACGGGATCACATTATTAGGAGAATGGTGTGATGGACATGACCCATCTGTTAGCTTAGCATTATGATCCTTATAGTTTCATTGCTATTGCTTTCTTCATGACTTATACATGTTCCTCAAACTATGTGATTATGCAACTCCCGAATACCGGAGGAACACATTGTGTGCTATCAAACGTCACAACGTAAATGGGTGATTACAAAGATGCTCTACAGGTGTCTCTGAAGGTGTTTGTTGGGTTGGCATAGATCGAGATTAGGATTTGTCACTCCGTGTTTCGGAGAGGTATCTCTAGGCCCTCTCGGTAATGCTCATCACTATAAGCCTTGCAAGCATTGTGATTAATGAGTTAGTTGTGGGATGAAGTATTACGGAACGAGTAAACAGACTTGCCGGTAACGAGATTGAACTAGGTATGATGATACCGACGATCGAATCTCGGGCAAGTAACATACCGATGACAAAGGGAACACCGTATGTTGTTATGCGGTTTGACCGATAAAGATCTTCATAGAATATGTAGGAGCCAATATGAGCATCCAGGTTCCGCTATTGATTATTGACCAGAGATGAGTCTCGGTCATGTCTACATAGTTCTCGAACCCGTAGGGTCCGCACGGTTAACATTCAATGACGATATGTATTATGAGTTATGTGTTTTAGATGACCGACGTTTGTTCGGAGTCCCGGATGAGATCACGGACATGACGAGGAGTCTCGAAATGGTCGAGACATAAAGATTGATATATTGGACGGCTATATTCGGACACCGGAAGTGTTCCAGAAAGGTTTCGGATAAAACTGGAGTACAGAAGGGTTATCGAAACCCCCAAGGGGAACTAATGGGCCTCATGGGCCTAGGTGGAGAGAGAGAGGGGCGGCCAAGGCAGGTTGCGCGCCCCCTCCCCCTTGGGTCCGAATTGGATTAGGGAAGGGGGAGGGGCGATGCCCCCCTTTTCTTCTCCCTCTCCCTCTCCTTCCTCCCCCCTCTCTCCCTCTTGGTGGAATCCTACTAGGACTAGTAGTCCTAGTAGGACTCCCCTATTGGGGCGTGCCCTAGGGGCCGGCCGGCCTCCCCCTTGCTCCTTTATGTACGGGGGCAGGGGGCACTCTAGAACACACAAGTTTCTCTCCCAACCGTGTGCGGTGCCCCCCTCCACAGTTACACACCTCAATCATACCATCGTAGAGCTGAGGCGAAGCCCTGCGCCGGTAGCATCACCATCACTGTCGCCACACCGTCGTGCTGATGAAACTCACCCTCGTCCTCATCTGGATCAAGAGCACGAGGAACGTCATCGAGCTGAACGTGTGCTGAACGCGGAGGTGCCGTATGTTCGGTACTTGGTTCGGTTGGATCGCGAACACGTTCGACTACATCAACCGCGTTATTGAAACGCTTCCGCTTTTGGTCTACGAGGGTACGTGGACACACTCTCCCCTCTCGTTGCTATAGATAGATCTTGCGTGATCGTAGGATTTTTTTTGAAATTACCACGTTCCCCAACAGTGGCATCCGAGCCAGGTCTATGCGTAGATGTTATATGCACGAGTAGAACACAAAGAGTTGTGGGAGATTCATACTGCTTACCACCAATGTCTTACTTTGATTAGGCGGTATTGTTGGATGAAGCGGCCCAGGTTGGAAAAGGCGGTAGCTAGGCGTAAGCGAGGCGGGTGGCCTTCGCCTAGTGCCTATGCAGTGCCTAAGCGCCCTAGGCGCGACCTAGGCGGAATATAGTTTTTACTCGTAGTGTATTTATGATTATTATATGGGTGTTGATATTAGTTTAGGGCATATAAATAAGTTAGTTACCATCTACTGCCATTGGAATATAACCCGTTCGGCATGTCAGTGCAGTATGTGGCATGATTTCTTGCTTGGGTGGACAATTCCTTGCTTTCCCTGCGTAGACCTCCAATTATGCCCTAGGCGAGGTATTTGGCCATTGCATAGAGCCTAGGCGTGCCTAAGCGCCTCCTAGGCACTGCCTTTTCCAACAGAGGCCCTGACCGACATTACATGACCGCGTTCATTAGGTTGGTTCTACCGACGTGTTTTTGCACATAGGTGGCTGGCGGGTGTCTGTTTCTCCAACTTTAGTTGAATCGAGTTTGATTACGGCCCGTCCTTGTTGAAGGTTAAAACAACACACTTGACGAAAAATCGTTGTGGTTTTGATGCGTAGGTAAGAACGGTTCTTGTTAGAAGCCCATAGCAGCCACGTAAAACTTGCAACAACAAAGTAGAGGACGTCTAACTTGTTTTTGCAGGGCTTGTTGTGATGTGATATGGTCAAGGCATGATGTGATATAAATTGTTGTATGAGATGATCATGTTTTGTAACAAAGTTATCGGCAACTAGCAGGAGCCATATGGTTGTCGCTTTATAGTATGCAATGCAAGCGCCATGTGATTGTTTTACTTTATCACTAAGCGGTAGCGATAGTCGTAGTAACAAGAGTTGGCGAGACAACAACGATGCTAGATGGAGATCAAGGTGCCGTGTCGGTGATGATGGAGATCATGACGATGCTTCGGTGATGGAGATCATGAGCACAAGATGATGATGGCCATCATGTCACATATTTTTGATTGCATGTGCTGTTGATCTTTTATGCATCTTATTTTGCTTAGTACGGCGGTAGCATTATAAGATGATCCCTTACTAAATTTCAAGGTATAAGTGTTCTCCCTGAGTATGCACTGTTGCTACAGTTCGTCGTGCCGAGACACCACATGATGATCGGGTGTGATAAGCTCTACATTCACATACAACGGGTGCAAGCCAGTTTTGGGCATGCGGAATACTCGGGTTAAACTTGACGAGCCTAGCATATGCAGATATGGCCTCGGAACACTGAGACCGAAAGGTCGAACGTGAGTCATAAGTAGATATGATCAACATAGTGATGTTCACCATTGAAAACTACTCCATCTCACGTGATGATTGATGACCCACAAGTGTAGGGGATCTATCGTAGTCCTTTCGATAAGTAAGAGTGTCGAACCCAATGAGGAGCAGAAGGAAATGACAAGCGGTTTTCAGTAAGGTATTCTCTGCAAGCACTGGAATTATCGGTAACGGATAGTTTTGTGATAAGGTAATTCGTAACGGGTAACAAGTAACAAAAGTAAATAAGGTGCAGCAAGGTATCCCAATCCTTTTTGTAGCAAAGGATAAGCCTGAACAAATTCTTATATGAAGGAAAACGCTCCCGCGGACACATGGGAATTATCGTCAAGCTAGTTTTCATCACGCTCATATGATTAGCGTTCGTTACTTTGATAATTTGATATGTGGGTGGACCGGTGCTTGGGTACTGCCCTTTCTTGGACAAGCATCCCACTTATGATTAACCCCTATTGCAAGCATCCGCAACTACAAAATAAGTATTAAGGTAAACCTAATATCGAACGAATACCAAATTCACATGACTACTTATAGCAAGACTTCTCCCATGTCCTCAGGAACAAACTTAACTACTCACAAATCATATTCATGTTCATAATTAGAGGGGTATTAATATGCATAAAGGATCTGAACATATGATCTTCCACCGAATAAACCAACTAGCATCAACTACAAGGAGTAATCAACACTACTAGCAACACACAGGTACCAATATGAGGTTTTGGAACAAAGATTGAATACAAGAGATGGACTAGGGTTTGAGAGGAGATGGTGCTGGTGAAGATGTTGATGGATATTGACCCCCTCCCGATGAGAGGATTGTTGGTGATGACGATGGTGATGATTTCCCCCTCCCGGAGGGATGTTCCCCCGGCAGAACAGCTCCGTCGGAGCCCTAGATTGGTTCCGCCAAGGTTTCACCTCGTGGCGGCGGTGTTTCGTCCCGAAAGCTTGCTTAAGATTTTTTTCCAGGGTAAAAGACTTCATGTAGCATAAGATGGTCACCGGAGGCCTGCAAGGGGGCCCACGAGGTAGGGGGCGCGCCCAGGGGGTAGGGCGCGTCCCCACCCTCCTGGACGGTGGGTGGCCCCCCTCTGATATTTCTTCCGCTCAGTACTTTTTATTAATTCCAAAAATGACTTTCGTGGAGATTCAGGACTTTTGGAGTTGTGTAGAATAGGTCTCTAATATTTGCTCCTTTTCCAGCCCAGAATCCAGCTGCCGGCATTCTCCCTCTTCATGTAAACCTTGTAAAATAAGAGAGAATAGGCATAAGTATTGTGACATAACGTGTAATAACATCCCATAATGCAATAAATATAGATATAAAAGCATGATGCAAAATGGACGTATCAATGATCGGACATGGTTTAGTTGATATAGATCACGTGATCATTTAGATGACTAGAGGGATGTCTATCTAAGTGGGAGTTCTTCAGTAATATGATTAATTAAACTTTAATTCATCATGAACTTAGTCCTGATAGTTATTTTGCATGCCTACGTTATTGTAGATCAATGGTCCGTGCTACCGTTCCTTTGAATTTTAATGTGTTCCTAGAGAAAGCTAAGTTGAAAGATGATGTCAGCAATTACACGGACTGGGTCCGTAACTTGAGGATTATCCTCATTGCTGCACAGAAGAATTACGTCCTGGAAGCATTGTTAGGTGTACCACCCACGCCAGCAACTGCAGACATTGTGAATGCCTGGTAGACGCATGCTGATGACTACTCGATAGTTCAGTGTGCCATGCTTTACGGCTTAGAATCGGGACTTCAAAGACAGTTTGAACGTCACAGAGCATATGAGATGTTCCAAGAATTGAAGTTAATATTTCAAGCAAATGCCCAAGTTAAGAGATATGAAGTCTCCAACAAGTTCTACAACTACAAAATGGAGGAGAATAGTTCTGTCAGTGAACACATACTCAGAATGTCTGGGTACCATAACCACTTGACTCAGCTGGGAGTTAATCTTCCTGATGATAGTGTCATTGACGTAGTTCTTCAATCACTGCCACCAAGCTATAAAGGCTTCGTGGTGAACTATAATATGCAAGGGATGAACAAGACTATTCCCGAGCTCTTCGCGATGCTAAAGGCTGCGTAGGTAGAAATCAATAAGGAGCATCAAGTGTTGATGGTCAACAAGACCAGTAGTTTCAAGAAAAAGGGCAAAGGGAAGAAGGGGAACTTCAAGAAGAACGGCAAGAAAGTTGCTGCTCAGGAGAAAAAACCCAAGTCTGGATCTAAGCCTGAAACTGAGTGCTTCTACAACAAAGGGACTGGTCACTTGAAGCGGAACTACCCCAAGTATTTGGCGGATAAGAAGGATGGCAAAGTGAAAGGTATATTTGATATACATGTTATTGATGTTTACCTTACTAATGCTCGTAGTAGCGCCTGGGTATTTGATACTGGTTCTGTTGCTCATATTTGCAACTCGAAACAGGGGCTACGGATTAAACGAAGATTGGCTAAGGACGAGGTGACGATGCACGTGGGAAATGGTTCCAAGGTCGATGTGATCGCCGTCGGCACGCTACCTCTACATCTACCATCGGGATTAGTTTTAGACCTGAATAATTGTTATTTGGTGTCAGCGTTAAGCATGAACATTATATCTGGATCTTGTTTGATGCGAGACAGTTATTCATTTAAATCAGAGAATAATGGTTGTTCTATTTATATGAGTAATATCTTTTATGATCATGCACCCTTGATGAGTGGTCTATTTTTGTTGAATCTCGATAGTGATGATACACATATTCATAATATTGAAGCCAAAAGATGCAAAGTTAATAATGATAGTGCAACTTATTTGTGGCACTGTCCTTTGGGTCATATCGGTGTAAAGCGCATGAAGAAACTCCATGCTGATGGACTTTTGGAATCACTTGATTATGAATCAGTTGGTGCTTGCGAACCGTGCCTTATGAGCAAGATGACTAAAACTCCGTTCTCCGGATTAGTGGAACGAGCTACTGACTTATTGGAAATAATACATACCGATGTATGCGGTCCAATGAGTGTTGAGGCTCGTGGTGGGTATCATTATTTTCCTACCTTCACAGAGGATTTGAGCAGATGTGGTTATATCTACTTAATGAAGCATAAGTCTGAAACATTTGAAAAGTTCAAATAATTTCAGAGTCAAGTGGAAAATCATCGTAACAAGAAAATAAAGTTTCTACGATCTGATCATGGAGGAGAATATTTGAGTTACGAGTTTGGTCTTCATTTGAAACAACATGGGATAGTTTCAAAGTTAACGCCACCTGAAACACCACAGTGCAATGGTGTGTCCAAACGTCGTAACCGTACTTTATTGGATATGGTGCGATCTATGATGTCTCTTACTCATTTACCGCTATCGTTTTGGGTTTATGCTTTAGAGATGGCTGCATTAACTTTAAATAGGGCACCATAAAAATCCATTGAGACGCCGCCTTATGAACTGTGGTTTGGCAAGAAACCAAAGTTGCTGTTTCTTAAAGTTTGGGGCTGTGATGATTATGTGAAAAAGCTTCAACCTGATAAGCTCGAACCTAAATCGGAGAAGTGCGTCTTCATAGGATACCCAAAGGAAACTGTTGGGTACACCTTCTATCACAGATCCGAAGGCAAGATCTTTGTTGCTAAAAATGGATCCTTTCTAGAGAAGGAGTTTCTCTTGAAAGAAGTGAGTGGGAGGAAAGTAGAACTTGATGAGGTAATTGTTCCTTCTCTTGATTGGAAAGTAGTTCATCACAGAAATCAGTTCGAGTGATTCCAACACCAATTAGTGAGGAAGCTCATGATGATGATCATGAAACTTCAGATCGAGTTACTACCGAACCGCGTAGGTCTTCCAGAGTAAGATCCGCACCAAAGTGGTACGTAATCCTGTTCTGGAAGTCATGTTACTAGACCATGGTGAACCTACGAACTATGAGGAAGCGATGATGAGCCCAGATTCGGCGAAATGGCTTGAGGCCATGAAACTTGAGATGGGATCCATGTATGAGAACAAAGTGTGGACTTTGGTGGACTTGCCCGATGATCGGCAAGCCATAGAAAATAAATGGATCTTCAAGAAGAAGATCGACGCTGACGGTAATGTTACTGTCTACAAAGGTTGACTTGTTGCGAAAGGTTTTCGACAAGTTTAAGGAGTTGACTATGATGATACTTTCTCACCCGTAGCGATGCTTAAGTCTGTCCGAATCATGTTAGAAATTACCGCATTTTATGATTATGAAATTTGGCAGATGGATGTCAAAAATGCATTCCTGAATGGATTTCTAGAAGAAGAGTTGTATATGATGCAACCAGAAGGTTTTTTCGATCCAAATGGTGCTAACAAAGTGTGCAAGCTCCAGCCATCCATTTATGGACTGGTGTGATAACCCACAAGTGTAGGGGATCAATTGTAGCCTCTTTCGATAAGTAAGAGTGTCGAACCCAACGAGGAGCTAAAGGTAGAACAAATATTCCCTCAAGTTCTATCGACCACCGATACAACTCTACGCACGCTTGACGTTCGCTTTACCTAGAACAAGTATGAAGCTAGAAGTACTTTGTAGGTGTTGTTGGATAGGTTTGCAAGTTAATAAAGAGCACGTAAATAAAAGCTAGGGGCTGTTTAGATAAAGAAGCAATAAAGTAAATATAACGAGTGCGGAAAAGTGGTGGTAGGAGTTGTGAAATTGTCCCTAAGCAATTGACTACTTTACTAGACCGATAGCAAGTTTTATGTGGGAGAGGCATAAGCCAACATACTTTCTCTTCTTGGATCATATGCACTTATGATTGGAACTCTAGGAAGCATCTGCAACTACTAAAGATCATTAAGGTAAAACCCAACCATAGCATTAAAGCATCAAGTCCCCTTTATCCCATACGCCACAACCCCCTTACTCGGGTTTATGCGTCTGTCACTCAAGCAACCCACTATAAGTGAATCATGAACGTATTGCAACACCCTACAGCGGGAGTCTCTCACACTTGCGCAACACGGAGAGCACCATAGGACATCAACATAACCACAAGCAAATTAAACCAATCATAGGAATTCACCAATCACCGATAGGACAACGAAAATCTACTCAGACATCATAGGATGGCAAAACATCATTGGATAATAATATGAAGTATAAAGCACCATGTTCAAGTAGAGGGTACAGCGGGTTGCGGGAGAGTGGACCGCTGAATATAGATGGGGGAAGGTGATGGAGATGTTTGTGAAGATGATGGCGGTGTTGGTGTAGATCGTGGTGATGATGATGGCCCCTGACGGCGTTTTGGCGCCACCGGAAGCGAGGGGGAGAGAGCCCCCCTTCTTCTTCTTCCCTGACCTTCTCCCTAGATGGGAGAAGGGTTTCCCCTCTATTCCATGGTCTCCATGGCGTGGGAGGGGCGAGAGCCCCTCCGAGATTGGATCTGTCTCTCTGTCTCTCTCTGTTTCTGCGTTCCGGGATTCTGCCCTTTCACCGTTTCTTATATATCCGGATATCCGTAACTCCGATTAGATTGAAACCTTCGCCACAATTTTTCTCCGAAAATTAGCTTTCTTGCGGCCAAAGAAGAGCAGTAACCACCTTACGGGGTGCCCACGAGGGTCAGGGGCGCGCCCCTGTCTCGTGGCCCCCTCAGGCACCGTCTCGCGTTGATTCTTCTTCCCAGATGTCACAAATATTCCAAAGATATTCTCTATCCGTTTTATCCCATTTGGACTCCGTTTGATATGGGGATTCTGCGAAACATAAAACATGCAACAAACAGGAACTAACACTGGGCACTGGATTAATATGTTAGTCCCAAAAATAGTATAAAAAGTTGCCAAAAGTATATGAAAGTTGAATAATATTGGTATGGAACAATCAAAAATTATAGATACGACGGACACGTATCAACATCCCCAAGCTTAATTCCTGCTCGTCCTCGAGTAGGTAAATGATAAATAAAAGATAATTTTTGATGTGGAATGCTACCTAGCATAATCTTGATCATATATCTAGTCATGGCATGAATATTAAGACACGAGTGATTCAAAGCAATAGTCTATCATTTGACATAAAAATATAATACTTCGAGCATAGTAATAAATCAATCATGTCTTTTCAAAACAACATGGCCAAAGAAAGTTATCCCTACAAAATCATATAGTCTGGCTATGCTCCATCTTCATCACACAAAATATTCAAATCATGCACAACCCCGGTTTTAGCCAAGCAATTGTTTCATACTTTAGTATTCTCAAACTTTTTCAACTCTCACGCAATACATGAGCGTGAGCCATGGGTATAGCACTATGGCTGGAATAGAATATGATGGTGGAGGTTATGTGGAGAAGACAAAAAAGGAGAAAGTATCACATCGATGCGGCTAATCAACGGGCTATGGAGATGCCCATCAATTGATGTCAATGTGAGGAGTAGGGATTGCCATGCAACAAATGCTCTAAGAGCTATAAGTGTGTGAAAGCTCAAACTGAAACTAAGTGGGTGAAAGCTCAAACTGAAACTAAGTGTGTGAAAGCTCAAACTGAAACCTAGGGCATTTGAGGAAGCCCATCGTTGGAATATACAAGACAAGTTCTATAATGAAAATTCCTACTAGTATATGAAAGTGACAATATAGGAGACTCTCTATATGAAGAACATGGTGCTACTCTGAAGCACAAGTGTGGTAAAAGGATAGTAAAATTGCCCCTTTCTTTTTTTTTCTTTTTTTCTTTCTTTCTTCTTCTTTTCTTTTTTTCTTTTTTTGGGCGGGCTTCTTTGGCTCCTTTTTTTATTTAGGCTTCTTTGGCCTCTCTCTTTTTTTACATGGGGCAATGCTCTAATAATGATGATCATCACACTTTTATTTACTTACAACTCAATATTACAACTCGATACTAGAACAAAGATATGGCTCTATATGAATGCTTTCGGCGGTGTACCGGGATGTGAAATGATCTAGCATAGCAATGACATCAAAAAACGGACAAGCCATGAAAACATCATGCTAGCTATCTTACGATCATGCAAGGCAATATGACAATGAATGCTCAAGTCATGTATATGATGATGATGGAAGTTGCCTGGCAATATATCTTGGAATGGCTATGGAAATGCCATGATAGGTAGGTATGGTGGCTGTTTTGAGGAAGATATAATGAGGCTTATGTGTGATAGAGCGTATCATATCATGGGGTTTGGATGCACCGGCGAAGTTTGCACCAACTCTCGAGGTGAGGAAGGGCAATGCACTGTACTGAAGAGGCTAGCAATGATGGAAGGGTGAGAGTGCGTATAATCCATGGACTAAACATTAGTCATAAAGAACTCACATACTTATTGCAAAAATCTATTAGTCATCAAAACAAAGTACTACACGGATGCTCCTAGGGGGGATGTTGGTAGGAGTTAACCATCGCGCGCCCCTGACCTCCACACAAGGGATGGCAATAAAAAGTAATATCTAATGCTCCAACTTCGTTACGTAACGGTTCACCATACGTGCATGCACCGGAATCACAAACCTCAACACAAGTATTTCTACTAATCCAAAATCACCCACTAGCATGACTCTAATATCACCATCTTTACATCGCAAAACTATTGCAAGGAATCAAACATATCATATTCAGCGATCTACAAGTTTTATGTAGGATTTTATGACTAACCATGTGAATGACCAATTCCGGTCATCTCTCTAAATTGATATAAGTGAAGCAAGAGAGTTTAATTCTTTCTACAAAAGATATGCCCACACTCTAACAAATATAAGTGAAGCAAAAGAGCATTCTACAAATGGCGGTTGTCTATGTGAAGAGAAACAGGCAATCCAAACTTCAAATGATATAAGTGAAGCACATGAAGCATTCTATAAAGCCATACTCAAAAGATTTAAGTGAAGTGCAATGAGCATTCTATAAATCAACCAATAACTATCTCATACCAGCATGTTGCATAAAATAAAAGTGAAAACTAAATGCAAAAGACGCTCCAAGACTTGCACATATCGCATGAACGAAACGAATCCGAAAACATACCGATACTTGTTGAAGAAAGAGGGTGTCGGTGTCAAAACCGGCGGATCTCGGGTAGCGGGTCCCGAACTGTGCGTCTAGGCAGATGGTAACAGGAGAAAAGGGACACGATGTTTTACCCAGGTTCGGGCCCTCTTGATGGAGGTAAAACCCTACGTCCTGCTTGATTAATATTGATGATGTGTGTTACAAGAGTGGATCTACCACGAGATCAAGGAGGCTAAACCCTAGAAGCTAGCCTATGGTATGATTGTTGTTCGTCCTATGGACTAAAGCCATCCGATTTATATAGACACCGGAGAGGGCTAGGGTTACACAGAGTCGGTTACAATGGTAGGAGATCTACATATCCGTATCGCCAAGCTTGCCTTCCACGCCAAGGAAAGTCCCATCCGGACACGGGATGAAGTCTTCAATCTTGTATCTTCATAGTCTTGGAGTCCGGACGATCATGATAGTTCGGCTATCCGGACAGCCCCTAGTCCGGGACTCCCTTAGTAGCCCCTGAACCAGGCTTCAATGACGACGAGTCCGGCGCGCATGTTGTCTTCGGCATTGCAAGGCAGGTTCTTCCTCCGAATAATTTATAGAAGATTGTGAACACTAGGATAGTGTCCGGCTCTGCAAAATAAATTCCACATTCCACCGTAGAGAGAATAATATTTACACAAGTTAAATCTGCTGACGTATCTTGTGGCGTGACGTCACACCACCACCAAGCCTTTACTCGAATCATTTTTATTGTACCACCTCAGCGCGTTTAGCGAAGCGGTTTCCTTGGCACGTCTTGTCGAAGCAGAGATTGTGTTCCCCTTATTCCGGGATTCCCATCAATACGGACGTGGGTAACCCAACCGCGCCATTGATTGCGGCGCTTGGGAGATAAGCGAGTTTTACCAGGCCGGTGGGGACACATGTTTTTGTCCGCCCATATAAGGGGATAAAGATCCAACCCTTTTACCTGCGCCTTCTTCCTCCTTGGCTTATCCATCTCCGTGAACTCGAGCTCCAGCGCCCAAGTCCACACTTCTCACCTCAACCTTCTCCAACTATATTCGGAGCGGGAGGCAAGTGGATGGCCTCCTCTGTCACGGAGGGGCAAATCCAGAAGTTGCGCAACGCCGGATATTTGTCCAGCAACATCACGCACCGGCTCCCCGACAAGGGAAAGC
Source organism: Triticum timopheevii (assembly GCA_963921465.1). Taxonomy (NCBI): domain Eukaryota; kingdom Viridiplantae; phylum Streptophyta; class Magnoliopsida; order Poales; family Poaceae; genus Triticum; species Triticum timopheevii. Next base: position 380,732,527 of record OY997262.1, on the reverse strand, counting down.
TCATTCCCACCCCTAGGCCCCATGAGAGGGTGGTTTTCCTTCCCCATTTGCTTCGCGGACTGGGCTTTCCACTTCACTCCTTTGTCCGGGGGCTCATGTTCTACTACGGCCTGGATTTCCATGATCTGGCACCGAATTTCATTCTCAACATCTCGGTGTTTATCGTCGTGTGTGAGGCCTTCCTCTGCATCCAGCCCCACTTCGGCTTGTGGCTCAAGACCTTCAATGTCAAGCCGAAGGTCGTAAAGGGGAATCAAGCGGAGTGCGGAGGCGCCATGGTGGGCAAGATACCCAACGTTACATGGCTCGAGGGCGCCTTCGTGGAAACCATCAAGGGATGGCAATCGGGGTGGTTCTACATCACCGAGCCGCGTGACCCTAACTGGGAAGCGGCCCCCGAATTCAGATCTGGAATCCCCACACGGCTCACCTCTTGGAAAGAGAGTGGCCTGACTTGGGGCGATTCGGAGGAGCTGACAGGACTCCAAGCCTTCATCCAGAAGCTGGTGAACAAGAAGCTCAAGCTTGTCAACGTGGTCCAGGTCATGCTCATCTGCCGGATTCTCCCGTGCCAACAACGGGCCTTTAAATTGTGGGAGTTCGATCCGGCTCAGCACCAAACCTTGAGCGGGCTCTTCGACACGAGGTACGAAGATGCCTGGAAGGTGCTGTTCAAGGGCGCCGAGGCTCCTGCATCCGCTACCGAAGATCGCGGATTCAGCTCGCAGCATCCAGCTGACGAGGTAAGTGATTTTGTCGCTTGTTTTCCATAGTTTGACTCTATGCGGGATCTAAACTCCCTTTACCTTTGACAGGACTGGCTAGCGAAGGCCAAACAGACTATCTGTCCGGCCCCATTGCCAGAGGATCCAGTGGATGCCCGCCTAACGGGGATGCTGGCTCCGGCACCCCACGTGGTGCCGGAGAAGAAGGCCAAGAAGAAGGTCACGGGTACTCGAAAGAGTTCCCGTTTTCAAGTGTTATCGGATGATGACTCCGAAGCCGACTCCTCCCACAAAGGCGAGGAGGAGAAGAAAGCCTCTCCCCCAGCTGGGGGAGGGAGGAAAAGGAAGGCCTCTCCCCCAGCTGGGGGAGGGAGGAAAAGGAAGGCCTCTCCAACAAGGGAGGCCGAAGGGTCCAAGAAGGGAAAAACTCTTTCCCCGGACTGCTCTGCCAATGCCAGTGACGACGACGAGGACTGGCCTCCAAGGGCCAAGCCCCTGGCGAGATCGTAAGTATCCAGACTCCTGAATAACTTCACAGTTTTTCTTTTCGCCACATAATGTCTTTCTAATGCCGCATACAACCCTGCAGTCCGCCCAAGGATGATCTTCCCGCTTCGTCGAGCGGGTCCTTAGGTGCGTCGGATACGGATTCCCTTCTGACTGCCTCCACCCCCATGATGCGGACGATGCCGAGGTGGGATCCTAGGAAGGGACCCACCAGGAGGAGGAGGCCCCGGAGGTGTCGCAGGACAACCTCCCGGACTTTGCACCGGACTCAGCACCGGAACCCACAGTGGCTCCGGAGTCCGGCGAGCGACCCCTTCGTAAGAAGGGCAAGACCGTGACGCCGGCAGCCTCCGTCCAACCGGAGGCGCCGGATAACTTGCTGGAGGCGCTCAATGGCGCCTCCATCAAAGAGGAACACCGCACTGTTATGAGTGCGGTGATTCAAAAGGTTCAGCTCACCAAGAGTGGGCTGACCGAAGCCTGCAGCAGCCTTCTATCAGGCTTCGAGGTAAGAATGTTAATATATGTAAAATAGTACCGCATAGACAGTAGCCCCTGATGCTCGGTTCAGTGTTCGGAAAGAAAAGCCAGACTGAGGATCTAAAAAGATATACGCAGGAGTCATAAAAAATATGTCAATATGGGATTGCAGGCTACACTGCTGACCTCCGCTGCACTGATTGCGGAGGTCAATGCTTTAAAGCAAAACCTCGAGCGGTCCGAGAACGAGCTCGGCCGTGCCAAGAAGCAGCTCGAGGACAAAGAAGGTGAGTAGCACCTTATTAAAAATGTACCTTACAGAAAAGGATTTGGTTGCAAGAAAAATGACAAGGATAACGTGGGTATTGCAGGGGCCACAAACGAGGTGGCGACCCTGAAGGAGGCGGTGTCCGTGGCCGAACGCAATGCGGCCGCGGAGCGCACCGAGCGAGAAAAGCACGAGGTGCGGGTGGCGGAGGTGCAGCAAGAGCTCCAGGCTCTCATGGAAAAGCATGAGAGTTTGGAGCGTGACTCGAAGACTCGAGAGTCCGAGCTTGCATCGGCTCTTGAGAGTGCCAAAGCCGCTAAGGCCGAAGCCCACAAGGCCCTTCAGGAGATAGAGGCGTTGAATAAAATAGTGGTGGGTAAGGCATTTTTCATGCAAAGCAAGCATGTGAATGTAAATTACCCGTTACTTACCCGAATTCGAAGCTCTCCAGGAGCATTTGCAGATCTGCCCCGCAGCGTGTCCGACGCTGCCGCTTTCTACAGGGCCAAGGAGGGGAGCTCGACGGAGAAGGTCTTTTGGTCTCAGTATGCTGAGGCCGGACATCCGGTGCCCCTAAGCGACCAGCTGAAGCAGTTGGTCGAGCTCCACAAGGGGGCCGAACAGGCCATGAAGGGCCTCATAGTTCGGCTGTGGCCCAATGAGGCCATGCCTGGGAGCTACTTCGGCCTGGTGCGGCGGTTGGTGGATGCGTGTCCATGGGTGGAGGTCATCAAGCGATCCGCCTGTATTGAAGGTGCCCGTCGGGCCCTTGCCCGTGCTAAGGTGCACTGGGGTAAGATGGATGCTGAGAAGCTTGTGACGGACGCGCCACCGCCGGGCAAGGAGTATCGCACGCCCGAGATGTATTACAAGAGTGTCCTGAAGGGTGCCCGCACTATTGCGGATGAATGCTCCAATAATGTAATATTTGAGTAGACTCGCATTTTGTTATCCTGTGCGCTGAAAACTTAGTTCATATGCGCTAAGCAACGCTTGTTAATTTAAAATATTACCTTCTGTGCGGCTGTTTATCAAATCTGAGAGATGGCAAGTTGTCGGCTTCAGCCCCCATGCCACGAGTGCTGGGGTGTTCGGGATAAGCTTGAGCACTCTTGTTCCCATTTTTGGGTCCATCTAGGGAGGTGCTCAACATGACGAACAAGGCAAACGGACTTATAATGCTTGAACACTCTCACTTAGCCATAGAATTCTATAATTTTAAATTTCGGCGAAGCCCCTAGTCTTCAGAAGGCCGAATTTGGGGCGGTATCCACGCCTGGGCCAGACAAAAACCGGCTCCCCGCTCTAAGCGGCATAAGTCTTTAAGGACTCACAAAAACCTCTCGAACAGCGACCGGCTCCCGCCTCATCATGACGGTCAGTTTTAGCTTTCTCCACTGAGGCGTTAACCCAGCTCAACTGGGGCGCAATCGCAGTGGTTCTCCCAGTGCTACCTTAGCCGATACAACGGAACGTAAGGTACCAAAACATGGGAGCCGGGCAAACCCAACTATTGACCCAAGACATGATTCGGAGCCGATGCATATAATGCTATAAGTTCGGGGTGCCGCACTTGTGAAAGTGTTCGGACTTATCACACCATGATGTGGAGAACATAAGCCCCTGGTGTTTTTAGCCGTACCAAAGTGTACGGATGCAACATGTCGTGAATGAACATATGTATAAAAAAGAAATGCAATTATAAGCAAAAAGGTGCTGCATTGTTTTGTTCAAAAAGGTACTGCTATGAATGCAAAACAATACAAATAGTGCGATAACCAAGGGACGGGACTGTTAAACATGTCCCCCTCTAGGGGTAGGCTGCGGAGTGGTGTATAAAACAGATTTAATGCTCGTAATGGAGACCACCTGGATATTCGTTGTAGCCTTTATCCTTCCCTGGCTGTTGCATCATGAGTTCGGCAGGTCTGCTGCTGGACAGGGCCTTTGACGAACGGAGTCCTGTGAGTAAAACATAAATAAAAAGAGAAAAAAGAACGACACACTTGAGAGCCCCTGGTGCGGTTGAGCCGCATTCTGGGCCTATCGTGGTCGTGCCCCTCTCCCCATGCCCATGGTATCTCCAAAGCGTAATGGTGTACGCGGAGGACCTATCTTGACATTTTGCAGGGGCTGGGGTTGGGGCCGCACTGCTACACGTGCTCGGAACGTGCCAGGTGGTCTTGTTGTAGGTTACTCCGGGCGCGTTTAGTCGTGTCTGGTCGCTTAACGGCCGTACTCGAGAACTGCCTTAAGAGGCTGCACTGTACTTCTGCCGCGAGAGCCGCTGTATGTTCCTCCGTTCGGAGAGAACGTTCAGTGTTTCCATTGACCGTGATGACTCCTCGAGGGCCTGGCATCTTGAGCTTGAGGAATGCGTAGTGCGACACCGCGTTGAACTTTGCAAACGCGGTACGTCCGAGCAGAGCATGATAGCCACTGCGGAACGGAACTATGTCGAAGATTAACTCCCCGCTTCGGAAGTTATCCGGGGATCCGAAGACCACTTCCAGTGTGACCGAGCCTGTACAACTGGCTTCTACACCTGGTATGACGCCTTTAAAGGTTGTCTTGGTTGGTTTAATCCTTGAGGGGTCTATACCCATTTTTCGCACTGTATCCTGGTAAAGCAGGTTCAGGCTGCTGCCGCCGTCCATCAGGACTCTGGTGAGGTGAAATCCGTCGATGATTGGGTCTAAAACCAATGCGGCGAATCCGCCGTGGCGGATGCTGGTGGGGTGGTCCCTTCGGTCAAAAGTGATCGGGCAGGAGGACCATGGATTGAACTTCGGGGCAACTGGCTCCATCGCGTATACATCCCTTAGCGCACGCTTCCGCTCCCTTTTGGGTATGTGCGTTGCGTATATCATGTTCACCGTCCGCACCTGTGGGGGGAAACCCTTCTGTCCTCTATTGTTTGGCGGTCGGGTCTCTTCCTCGTCGTCGCTATGCAGCCCCTTGTCATTGTTTTCGGCAATTAACTTGCCTGCCTGCTTGAATACCCAACAGTCCCTGTTGGTGTGGTTGGCTGGTTTTTCAGGGGTGCCGTGTATCTGGCACGAGCGGTCGAGTATTCTGTCCAAATTGGACGGACCGGGAGTAGTTCTTTTGAAGGGCTTTTTCCGCGGACCGGGTTTAGAGCCTCTGAATCCGGCATTGACTGCCGTATCCTCACTATTGTTGCTGTTAATGCGGCGTTTGTTTTTGTTACGACGCGACCTGCCATTTCGGTCCTTAAAATCCGGACTGCCAGAATTTTTGCTGAGGTTGTTGCTGCGCGCTAGCCAGCTGTCCTCACCCGCGCAGAAGCGGGTCATGAGTGATGTGAGGGCTGCCATGGATTTCGGCTTTTCCTGTCCCAGGTGCCAGCGAGCCACTCGTCGCGGATGTTATGCTTGAAGGCCGCTAGGGCCTCCGCATCCGGACAGTCGACGATTTGGTTTTTCTTGGTTAAGAACCGTGTCCAGAATTGTCTGGCCAATTCGTATGGCTGCTGAATTATGTGGCTTAGGTCATCAGCGTCTGGTGGTCGCACATACGTGCCTTGGAAGTTATCGAGGAATGCGGCTTCCAGGTCTTCCCAACTCCCAATTGACTCTGCTGGCAAGCTGTTAAGCCAATGCCGGGCTGGTCCTTTAAGCTTGAGGGGGAGATATTTGATGGCGTGAAGATCGTCACCGCGGGCCATGTGGATGTGAAGGAGATAGTCTTCGATCCAAACCGCGGGGTCTGTTGTGCCATCGTAAGATTCAATATTCACGGGTTTAAACCCTTCGGGGATTTGATGATCCATTACTTCATCTGTGAAGCATAGTGGGTGTGCGGCGCCTCTGTACTGGGCGATATCACGACGGAGCTCAAAAGAGCTTTGTCTATTTTGTTCGGCCCGGTCGGACTTACTTTGTCCGGCGCGACGGTTGTCGTCACGTATCGTGGGGCGCCCACGCGATCCATAGATCGATCTTGATTGTCTTGCCTTATCCTCCAGTATATCTCGCAAGTCTGGAGCGTTCCCCAGTGGCCTTGTGCTTTTCGAGCGATGCCGGGGTACGGTTCTAGTGAAGGGCCTAGAGGCCTCTCTGTCGCGACCACGGGGTGGTCGGTCAGCCGTATTGTCTGCTGGTGATGCAGGTTCATATGCCTCCTCCTCTAATCGGGGGAGCAGCTTGCGTTTAGGGTAGCTTTTGGAGGGGCGTTCGAGCTCATGCTCTTCGGCCGCGAGGACTTCAGTCCATCTGTCGGCTAGCAGATCTTGATCAGCTCTAAGCTGTTGCTACTTTTTCTTGAGGCTGTTTGTCGTGGCCATAGGCCTGCGTTTAAAACGCTCTTGTTCGACGGGATCCTCAAGCACGACGAATTCGTCGTCGTCCAGGCTTGCCTCGTCTCCGGAGGAGGCATATAATCCTCTACCTCTTCTTCTGCCGCTCTCTCGTGAGGGCTGGCGTCTCCGTCCTCCTGCACTGAATCTTGCTGGAGGGGGTTGTCTTCGGCACTATCTGGGGTATTATTATCTCCGGTGCCGGAATCGCCATTCTTGCTATGGCGGGATTTAGAGCGGCGCCGCTGACGCCGGCGCTTGGGCTGTTTCTTGGAGGGGTCATCCTCCGCTGCTCCTTCGCCATTCCCATCCTTTGGGATATCCACCATGTATATGTCATATGATGAGGTGGCTTTCCAATGCCCGGTAGGCGCTGGTTCTTGGTCGTCTCCGGCATCGTCGTCCATACCGTCGATGTCTTCGGAGTCGTAGTCTAGCATGTCGGTTAGATTCTCGACAGTGGCTACCAAGTGGGTGGTGGGTGGGCTTTGAATTTCTTCATCATCCGCATCCCAACCATCCTGACCGCAATCCGGCCAGGGCTCTCCTGATAACGAGAGATATTTTAGCGAACTCAAGATGTCGCCGAAAGGTGAGTGTTGAAGGATGTCCGCAGCGGTGAACTCCATGACCGGCGCCCAATCGGATTCAATTGGAGGGGCTGCGGGAGGTTCGGAGTCCGGCACCTCGAAGTCACGAGCTTTATGAGGGACAAGGTCAGTGTTCGGCTCTATCGCCGTAGAGGTTGCAGCCCCCGAGGCGGTGTCTAACCATCCATCCTCGATCTGCGCAGCCGGCTCCGTATCGAAGGTCAGAGCAGACTCGTGTGCGGCCTCCAGGATACTGTCCGTCTGCAGAGCTAGATCATGCCCGTCGTGACAGTGCGGCGCGCTTGGCTGTGACTCGAATCCATCGAAGATCAAGTCCCCGCGGATGTCAGCCGTGAAGTTCAAACTTCCAAATCTGACCTGACGGCCAGGGGCGTAGCTTTCGATCTGCTCCAGATGGCCAAGCGTATTGGCCCGCAGTGCAAAGCCGCCAAATACGAAGATCTGTCCGGGGAGAAAGGCCTCACCCTGGACTGCGTCGTTGATGATGATCGAAGAATCCATCAAGCCTATCGGTGACGACACAGAGGAACTCTCAATGAAAGCACCAATGTCGGTGTCAAAACCGGCAGATCTCGGGTAGGGGGTCCCGAACTGTGCGTCTAGGCGGATGGTAACAGGAGACAAGGGACACGATGTTTTACCCAGGTTCGGGCCCTCTTGATGGAGGTAAAATCCTACGTCCTGCTTGATTAATATTGATGATGTGTGTTACAAGAGTGGATCTACCACAAGATCAAGGAGGCTAAACCCTAGAAGCTAGCCTATGGTATGATTGTTGTTCGTCCTATGGACTAAAGCCATCCGGTTTATATAGACACCAGAGAGGGCTAGGGTTACACAGAGTCGGTTACAATGGTAGGAGATCTAAATATCCGTATCGCCAAGCTTGCCTTCCACGCCAAGGAAAGTCCCATCCGGACATGGGACGAAGTCTTCAATCTTGTCTCTTCATTGTCTTGGTGTCCGGCCGATCATGATAGTTCGGCTATCCGGACACCCCCTAGTCCGGGACTCCCTCAGAGGGGATGCCTTCCGGGGCATCCCCAAGCTTAGATGCTTGAGTCTGCTTGAATATTTACTTGGGGTACCTTGGGCATCCCAAGCTTGAGCTCTTGCCTCTCCTCCTTTTCCTCATATCGATACCTCCTCGATCAAACACTTCATCCACACAAAACTTCCACAGAAAACTCGGTAAGATCCATTAGTATAATAAAGCAAATCACTACTCTAGGTACTGTTGTAAACCAATTCATATTTTGTTTTTGCATTGTGTCTACTGTAATATAACTTTTCCATGGCTTAATCCACCGATAGAAATTGATAGTTTCATCAAAACAAGTAAACTATGCATCAAAAGCAGAATCTGTCAAAAACAGAACAGTCTGTAGCAATCTGAACATTCACCATACTTCTGGTACCCCAAAAATTAGGCAAAATAAACAATTTGTACAGAAAGACATTGCAAAAAGTATCAGAACCGCTTGACAGTCCGGTAAAACATGTAAAATCGTGCACTACAGCCAAAGTTTCTGTCCTGCACCCCACAAACCAACAAGCATTGTAAACATCCTAAAGGCAAACCTTGGCACATTATTTTTATAATACAATGGAATTATACAAGGGGATAATTATTTTTGACGAAAAGTTTCTGTAATTAAGATTCACAAAGTTTCCGTGAGCATGAACAAAGTTCAAGGAGCTCCCCCACCTCAACAACGCTTCTCTTTCTCACTTTCACTTTCCTTTTTGAAAAGTTTTGGGTTTCCCTCTTTATTTTTTTGTTTTTAAACTATATAAAAGCACTTAACAGAAATAAATGACTCACTAAAACTTCCGGGTTGTCTCCCTGGCAGTGCTTTCTTTAAAGCCATTAAGCTAGGCATATAGTGCTCAAGTAATGAATTCCCGGATCCCAAGGTATATGAAAGCCAATTTTAATTAACAATGATTTGTGATTTAGTAGTGAGCACAAAGTAACATATATCAAGAAATAACAAAGTCTAACTCTCTTCCTATGCATCGACATGTCATAAAAGAACAATTCATGCACACATAGTAAAGGCCAATGCATAGTATAAGCAGTTTCTTGCAATTTTATCGTGTTGGAAATATAGAGAGGTGGAGATATAGTTCCTCTCTCATAATAATTGCAAGTAGGAGAAGCAAGCACATGCATATTATATCTATCAAAATCATCATGTGTAGTAGCAAAAGGCAACCCATCAATATAATCCTTAATAAGCACAAACTTCTCCGATATAGTGTAGTTGGGAGAATTCAAAAAGATAATAGGACTATCATGTGTGGGTGCAATAGCAACAATTTCATGTTTAACATAAGGAACTATAGCAAGTTCATCTCCATAAGCATCATTCCTACTGGCATCATGGCCACAAACATAGCAACCATCATCAAAAAGGGGTATTTCAAGAGAATCAACGGGATCATAACAATCATCATAGCAATCATCCTTCGGTAAGCACGAAGAGTTGATTATGGTAGCTTCGGTCATGCCTCTCGTGACCCTCACGTCGTCTCTCTGAGGCGACTCGAGGGTTCCCAACCCTAGCGCCGCCACCCCCTTCCCCACTCCTCCTTCCACTCCGCCGCCGCCTGAGGTGCGCCCCCGGCTCGCACGCGCGTCATCTATGATGGTGGCGGTGGGGATTTGGCTGCTCTGCATCTCGTGGAGGGCCTAGGGCACCGGGGCGGCAGCCCCGGATGGTGTACTCGGCGTGGATCCCTCGGCAGGTGGCGCCGGTGGGCGCTGGATGGCTGTCCTCTTGGCTGCGTGGGCAGCAAGGGGGCAGCGGGCGTGGGTCGCGACGCGGCGGTCTCCTCGCGGACCGCATCAGCGTCTTGTGGAGAAGGCCTGCCTCATCTTGCCCGATCTGCTCGATCCCCTTCTTATTCCGGTGGCCGGCGTCCCTCTTGGTGCTGTCCTTCGGCTCGGGTGGTTGGGAGTTCGAGGTTGTGAGTTGGAACCGGGGTAACCCCTTGGCCAACGCGGCGGCCACAACGAAGTCGACGCCTTTGGCGTTGATCCCCTCCTTGGAGGCTTTGGTGAGGTTCCCCTCCTCCTCTTCCTGCCCCCTTCTTAGTGGTGAAGACCTTGGTCCCCTGGTTGGGCGGCGATGACGTTGCGATGTCGTATTCCTTCTTGGAGGCGTCGTCCGGGGATAGCAGTGCTGGCGGGTGTGCAGTGGTGGTTCTGGTGGTGGCGGCTGGCGGCTTGTGCCGGCCTTGTTCACTTGCGGCTGCTCCAACGGCTTTCGTCCTATGCTGTGTGTAGGGTGATGGCATTAGCACTGCTTTGCAGTTGTTGTTGCCTTTGAGCTGTTCTGTCTAGTGCTCTGTATCAGTACATGTCGTGGTGGAGCGGTACTTCATTTCACTCATTGATGGCGGCGAAGATCGGCGGCATGGCGCTGTGGAGGCGCGCCGCCCGATGCATGGAGATGGACTCGCGCAGGAGGATGTAGCTCTCTGGCGTCATGGTGACGTCGATGGCGGAGTGGCCTACACAAGGTAGAAGACTCAATATATTCTGAAGACGGACCTGTGGAAGATGGCTGCGACAACACAAGAGTGTGTCTGACCGGATTGTGCCTCAGACCCGGTATGTGGCTCGGCTAGGGCTTCCGGCTTTTGATGTTAGGTTTAGGTGAGTGGTTTGGGTAGTGGCCCAACTAGCATCCCTTCATCATATGGATAAGAGTAGCGGCATATGTTGCCGAGATGGTGGATTCAGGAATATTGTTTGTAATACTTTGTAATGTCCTCGAGAATAATTAATAAAGTGGTCGTATGCATCTCCCAGATGCAGAGGCCGAGGGTCATCCTCCTTTTCAAAAAAAAACGAGTTGAATAGTTACTCTCATTAGAAGGTGGGCACTGGTAGCTAATCCGCTCTTCCTCCTTTTGTTCTTCGCTCTCCTCATCATCTTTTTCATCCAATGAGCTCACAGCTTCGTCAATTTCTTCTTCCATAGATTCCTGCAAAATATTAGTCTCTTCTTGGACAGTGGAGACTTCCTCAATAAATGCATCAATATCAGAATTGAATTCATAATTCTCATAGCAATATTTAAGTATAGCATAATTTTCAGCTCTGTAAACAACATCATCAAGATTTTCACACTCTTTAAACAAAGATTCAATTTCATAAGCACCCATGAAAGAAACAAATTCTTCTATTTGTTCCACATCATAGTAATCATGGATACCATTAGCATAAGAAGCCAAGGTTTTTATCATCATTGAATTTGCATGAAAAGGGAAGGTGTGGATCCTTCATCCTAGAGCAACTAGTATAATCATATCTCAAGCATAGTTCTCGAGCATACCAATGCAACATATGAATTTGATCCCATAATAGTTTCCCATTCTGTGTCAAGTGATAATCCCTAAAGTATTCACGTTGATCCAACGTGTCTCCCATAACATAATTGAATGGGGTTTTCTCAGGATTAGCAAAGTATTACATAATATTTTTCACATAACCAGCATCGAGGGTTTTAGGAGGTTCCCCATCTCCATGAGTAGCAAGTACACCTAATTTTTTCGGTATTTCATGTTCCATATCCATAATTAAAGATAGATAACAACTAAGAACAGCAAATAAAAAAATACTTAGTGATAAAGCAAACAAGCACACATGAGAATATTCACCCCACGCTATGACTCCCTGGCAACGGTGCCAGAAAAAGGTCTTGATAACCCACAAGTGTAGGGGATCAATTGTAGCCTCTTTCAATAAGTAAGAGTGTCGAACCCAACGAGAAGCTAAAGGTAGAACAAATATTCCCTCAAGTTCTATAGACCACTGTCAGTGTCAAAATCGGCGGATCTCGGGTAGGGGGTCCCGAACTGTGCGTCTAAGGTGGGGGACACAATGTTTACCTAGGTTTGGGCCCTCTCGATGGAGGTAATACCCTACTTCCTGCTTGATTGATCTTGATGATATGAGTATTACAAGAGTTGATCTACCACAAGATCGTAGAGGCTAAACCCTAGAAGCTAGCCTATGGTTGTGATTGTTGTTGTCCTATGGACTAAACCCTCCGGTTTATAGACACCAGAGGGGGGCTAGTGTTACACAGAGTCAGTTACAGAGAAAGGAATCTTCATATCCAAACCGCCAAGCTTGCCTTCCACGCAAAGGAGAGTCCATCTGGACATGGGACGAAGTCTTCTATCTTGTACCTTCATAGCCCAATAGTCCGGCATACGCATATAGTCTGGCTGTCAGAGGACCCCTTAATCCAGGACTCCCTCAGTAGCTCCCGAACCAGGCTTCAATGACGATGAGTCTGGCGCGCAAATTGTCTTCGGCATTGCAAGGCAGGTTCCTTCTCCAAATTCTTCAAAGTACCTGTTATAAAAAGTAGTGTCCAGTTCCCCATTTAATGTTACGCTCATCGGCTTCTGCACCTTAACGTTCTTAGCCTCCACGTGTCGAACGAATGCGAGAAGTCGGGGCATTTTTACATTTGCCACCCTAGACATGTAAACAAATTGTCTATTAAAGAGATGGGGATCTTCTGATCTGATCCGCACCATCTTCCCCAAGCAAGGAATCACCAGAGCATGCCCGAAAAAACCACTCCAACATGGCCGGCACCCGCGGCTCTTCCTCCCTCTCTCGCAACACCAAGTCGGGCGATTGGGAGAAGTGTACTGTATCCCACGACCGATTAGTGAAGTTGCAGACCCAAGGGTATCTACCTCCTGCATATTTAGTCCCCGTTCGAGCCGGAGTGGCTTCCTTCAACGGCGGGGAGCAGGCGGAGAACTTTCCCAACCCATCTAGGGGGGAGCGAGTATGCCTCGTTTCCTACTTGCCGCGAGGCGTCGGATTTCCAATCCATCTGTTTCTCCGTGGGCTTCTGGAGTTCTACGTTCTCTAGATGCACAACTTCACACCCGCGTCCATCCTGCACATCGCAGGGTACGTCGCTCTTTGCGAGCTATTCTTGGGCTGTGAAGCCCATTTTGAGCTGTGGAAGAAGTTGTTGTGCCTTGTCCCCCATAATCAAGGGGGATCAATATTCCAAGTTGGCGGAGCTGAGATATGGCGCATCACCGGTACCGGATACTTATCCGGCACACCGAAGAAGGCACCCAAAGAATGGCCCTCCGAGTGGTTTTATATTGAGGATGTCTCCCTTCCTGACCCAATCCGAATGGGTCTGCCTGAGTTTACAAACGCTCCGTTGAGAAAACGCCTTAACTAGCGTCCCCGGAGCCTAGAGAGGAAGATAACAGGGAGGTCCTTCAATTTATGTGCAAGATAAAAATACTCGCTTGATCCGGATTATCGATAGTCGAGGTTATGGCGATATCCATAATGCGGGGGGTTCAGCCACTCCAATACCGAGGGCATCCCATGTGGCACTTTAATGGAGACGACGACGCCACCCATTGTGGCCAAAAAGGCCCGGACTCCACCATCGCTCTGGTGGAAATACTGTCCGATTTCTACAAAGGGGAAAGAGAGGAGTTCGTCCGTATTAAGCCACGGGATGGATTTTCCATGTACAACCCTCCAAGCTGGGTGAGTTGCCATCCATTACTCTACTCTATTTATTCCCTGAGCCTTTGTTTTCATAAATATTTACCCCGTCTACATGTAACATGAACGGCGAAAAATAATCAGGGAGTTCCATAGCCCGGCTCCATAGCCAGAGGACCGCAACCGGGCCCTCGACCCCGGATTCGAAGAGGATCCAGATATATTCGTGGAGCTCGTGGAAGGGGTGTTTCACCAGGCGAGCTGTGACAGCACAGAGGTGGCCATCATTGCTGACTATCCCGGCCTCCTCCCTGTATTGCATGTAAGTAAACAAGAGACTTATCTCCCAGAAAAGATTTATTCCTTCCATCTTACCCACCGCGCAATTCTTATGCTCTAAAGGGAAGACGATCGGCACGCCAAGACGAACCTGAGGCAATTCGCTAACAAGGGGTGCCCGTGCCGGGTAGGCCTTTAAAAATAAAGGCGAACAAAAACATAGCGGAGCCGTCTTTAAGGAGGTATGGTTTCGAATATTACGCGGTTCGTCATCTTTAAAGTATGACACTATCCGTTGTGTGTTTAGCAGAAAGAACATCCGCTGAACTATGTTTGGGGGTCCTGCCAACCGTGCCTCCACTAGCCGGATTCCAAACCCGGTCGTGAGGATGGAGGCCAACACGGGAGTGACACCAGATTGTCCTCAAACAGAGGATTCGGACAAAATGTCCACCACAAATTCTGAAGTGGAGAGCGCCATGAATCATCGGCGCCGACGGGCTGCACTCCACGACCCTGGTTTTTCAGATGAGGCTTTTAATGCCTTCAACTCGGGTGATATGTACATCCGAGCCGCTCAGGATGGGCTTGCTAGAGCCACTGACCAGTATTTGAAAGATATATAGGTAAATGAGAATCTGATAATTATGTATATCAGTAGCCCCTGAGACTTAAAGCAGTTGGTACAACTGATTTAAGGATCATTGTACATGTGGGTTCTCTCGGAGAAGAACAACCTATTGTCTCAAGAGCTGGAAGGGTGTCGAATACAGCTAGCGGCCGCTATGGCCAAGCTGTCAAGATCCGAGGAGGCATCAACTGGTATGTATTCCCAAATTGAGAAAAATCAATATTGTGTTGATAAACCAGTAATGCTAATAGTATTTGATGACAAAAATCTGTAGATAATCCGGAACAGAATCCGGGAACCCCACAAGAGGGTGAGGAAGAGGCCCTAAGGCGAGCAGCCGCTGGCGAGCCTGTACTTACATAGGTCATTCAGAAAAATAACAAGCTCCAAGATACTAATACCCAGCTGGGTGAAGAATTGAAAGATGTTCGGGCCCAACTGGCTAACTCCGTGAAGGAAAAGAAGATGCTTCGGCGCGACATTTTTAGTATGTTCTCCAACGAACATTTACATAGTTTGGCAAAGATAGGAACTAATAGAGTTATGTCTGTAGGTATGCTGACAGGCCGTCCCGAAGAGGAGATGCCCGGATCTTCAGGCGATCTACTACAAGAGATTTTGCAACTACACGAGCAAGTTCGGCAGGTCATGCGGGGTGTCGCCAAGGCCTTGTGGCCATCCGCCTCCCTACTAGGAAGTATGGGGGAGCTTGTACAGCTTTTCAAAGGAGCGCGGTGGCCTTTCCGACTATGGAAGATATCTGCCTGTCGAGAAGGTGCGAGGGAGGCTTGGGCCATGGTGAAAACATGGTATACCAAGCTCGATCCGAATCATATGGCCCGGGTCGCACCTGTAGGGTCAGATGGGAAAGAAATCCCCGTTAGTCTGGTATATGACCAGGAAGAAGTAGCCGCAAGATATTACCAACAGGATTGTAGGCTAGACAACCTGTTGGAGGGCATAGAGGAGGAAGTATTTCGGTTTGTATGACTGTGTACTTCAATTGACATATTTGTCCCTAGCCAGACTGTAAAACATTTGTCATGGCGGAATTCGGCCTCTGGACCCAACAGTATGAAGTGTTTCTGAATACCTGCTCGGTAATATAAACTGTGGTATGCGTGGAAACCAGGCATAGGGGTCATAATTGCTTGAACAGACAAGTACCCAACTAGCTATGTTATATTACATGGTTAGTAAGAAACATCTTCTAGAGAGAATAGTTTCATTAAGGGTTCCTTTCCCTGGGTACGCATGCATTAATGTGCATGTCCGAATTGTGATAAAAAGCATAGTATGTGAAACATCTGGGGGTTTATATTCTGATAGGTAAAAAACATCTTTAGTCCACCGACCGAGTATTCCCTTAAGAACGCTAGCTTTCGGCTTCACCCAGCCTGAGGTACACGTCCGGAGTACCCGGCAGTAACAATCACAGAGGTGCTCCCTTTATGCCCTAGCCAAATTAACGGGAACATAGGGCATAAGCACATGAGCCATGTGCTACGTCTTGAGCTTGCGTTGGTTTTCCTTGAAGAGGAAAGGGTGATGCAACATAGTAGCATAAGTATTTCCCTCAGTTTTTGAGAACCAAGGTATCAATCCGGTAGGAGGCTCCTCAGAAGTCGCACGCACCTACACAAACAAACAAGAACCTCGCAACCAACGCAATAAAGGGGTTGTCAATCCCTTCACGTCCACTTGCAAAAGTGAGATCTGATAGAGATAATATGATAAGATAAATATTTTTGGTATTTTTATGATATAGATTGGAAAGTAAAAGATGCAAATAAAAGTAGATTGAAAGCTTATATGATAAAGGTAGACCCGGGAGCCATAGGTTTCACTAGTGGCTTCTCTCAAGATAGCATAAGTATTACGGCGGGTGAACAAATTACTGTCGAGCAATTGATAGAAAAGCGAATAATTATGAGATTAGGCATGATCATGGAAATAGGCATCACGTCCGTGACAAGTAGACCGACTCCTGCCTGCATCTACTACTATTACTCCACACATCGACCGCTATCCAGCATGCATCTAGAGTATTAAGTTCATAAAGAACAGAGTAACGCATTAAGAAAGATGACATGATGTAGAGGGATAAACTCATGCAATATGATATAAACCCCATCTTTTTATCCTTGATGGAAACAATACAATACGTGCCTTGCTGCTCTTGCTGTCACTGGGAAAGGAAAACGCAAGATTGAACCCAAAGCTAAGCACTTCTCCCATTGCAAGAAAGATCAATCTAGTAGGCCAAACCAAACTGATAATTCAAAGGAACTTGCAAACATAACTTAATTACACAGGGAGATTCAAATATTTCTCATAGATAAAATTGATCATAAATCCACAATTCATCGGATCTCAACAAACACACCGCAAAAAGAGTTACATCAAATAGATCTCCAAGAATATTGAGGAGAACTTGGTATTGAGATTCAAAGAGAGAGAAGAAGCCATCTAGCTAATAACTATGGACCCGAAGGTCTATAGTAAAATACTCACAACTCATCGGAGAGGCCTTGGGGATGATGTAGAGGCCCTCCATGGTCGATTCCCCCTCCGATGGAGCATCGGCGAAGGCTCCAAGATGGGATCTCGCGGATACAGAAGGTTACGACAGTGGAAATAGGTTTTCGTGGTGCTCCTCGATGGTTTCAGGGTACGTAGGTATATATAGGAGGAAGAAGTAGGTCGGTGGACGCTCGAGGGGCCCATGAGGGTGGGGGGCGCGCCCATCTGTAGGGGGCGCGCCGAGCACCCTCGTGGCCGCCTCCTCTGTTGCTTGACGTCCACTCCAAGTCCCCTGGACCACGTTTGTTCCAAAAAGTTCGCTCCCGAAGGTTTCATTCCGTTTGGACTCCGTTTGATATTCCTTTTATTCGAAACACTGAAATAGGAATAAAAAAGAGCAATTCGGGCTGGGCCTCCGGTTTGTAGGTTAGTCCAAAAATGATATAAAAGTGTAAAGTAAAGCCCATAAACATCCAAAACGGGTAATATAATAACATGGAACAATAAAAAATTACAGATATGTTGGTGACGTATCAAGCATCCCCAAGCTTAATTCCTACTCGCCCTCGAGTAGGTAAATGATAAAAACAGAATTTTTGATGTGGAATGCTACCTAGCATAATTCTCAATGTAATTTTCTTTATTGTGGCAGAATGTTCAGATCCAAATGATTCAAAATAAAAGTTCATATTGACATAAGAAATAATAATACTTCAAGCATACTAATCAAGCAATCATGTCTTCTCAAAATAACATGGCTAAAGAAAGTTATCCCTACAAAATCATATAGTCTTGCTGTTGCTCTATCTTCATCACTGTCGGAGTAATGGGCCACGGGTAGCCTCACCCAATTCCCTGAGACTTTCAAGACTTTGGGCCGGGTCCACCCCACAAGACTTCAGAATAAAGCACCGCCTTCCGGTGGCCAGCTGGCTCAACGGCCGGCTGCCCGAATACGGCTGTGCGCCAGCAGACGGCACCAAGACAGGCCGGCTCCTAGCAGACGGCCTCCGGAGAGGCCGGCTTCTAGCTGGCAGCCACCCAGTGCCCTCAGAGTCATCGCCCCTCATCAAGAGGACAAGACTGGTTGAGGCTACAGTGTAGCCCCTCACCCACGAATCCTGGGCTTATCATGGCTATAGTGCCCTGTACGGGCGGAGATCTTCGCATGACGCGACACTGTTGCCACTTACCCCTTGACTTCATTCCTGACAGGCGGAGCCCTATTCCCACGATGGCCTGTTGGTATGGCCCGCAGGCGGCGGGCCCTACCAGGCAGTGAGAGCCCGAAAGACGGCGGAGGCCGGACCAGCCGGGCCTGAGGGAGGCCGGCTTCCAGCAGGTGGCCAGTTCCTCCCTCGAGGCCCGTGCACAATTAAACAGACAAAACATGGTGTGGCTATAGTGATCTCCCACCAGGCGGCGGGACTGTAGCCACGCTCCACTGACCAAGCCTACGTCATTAGCATCAAGGTTACAGTGATCAGCCACCAACCAGACCCGTCAGCGGCGGGGGTGGCCTGTCGGCTCCGTACCAGACTAGTCGACGGGGCCCACCAGGCGGTGGGCCCCAGCTGCCGGCGGAGAAGCCGGCAACCAGAGACACTGACAGCCGGGTCCAGCACCCGGCAAGATTGCCACTGTACCCCTGGGGGGTAGGCCTATATAAACCCCCCAGGGCACCCATGCAAAGGGTTCCCAACCTGTTAGAACTAGCTTCCACCCTAGAGGAAGAAGAGAGCTAGCCCTACCTCCTTCAACCTCTAGCATACAGCTGGAGGAGCACCATTGTATTCGCTAGTGCCTTAGTGATCATGCGGAGACCCTGCAGAGCAGGACTAGGGGTGTTATCTCCTAGGAGAGCCCCGAACCTGGGTAAAGTGCGTCGGCATTCGTGTCTACGCCTCATCCCTCTTCCAGGCACCGGTGACGTTCTACTCGCTCCCACCATGATAAGCCATCCTTTGGCATATGTCGCACCCAACCCCCGACATTTGGCGCCCACCATGAGCGAGGTGCACCGTCATCCGGAGACCTGCTCTGGACGGGAACCTTGTTCCTTCCTGGCGAGCACAGCCAGCCCAGCACGCCCGATGGCATCAGCCTCGACGCGCTGCACGGCGCAGAGATCGCTTGCGCGGCGAGCTGCCTCGCCAACCTTGTTGGTGAGATCTGCCTCTCCGACGAGCCTGCCTCCGATGCGGGCACCGACTGCCCCGAGAGCCGCCTCATCAGCCTCCTCGACCAGCTCCACGTCACCAGCGAGCCTGCTATCGACTTGGAGTCTATTGGCTCCACCGACCCGTTGATCATCGATTCCGACACGACGTAGCTTGACGCATTCCCCACCAACGTGGTGGTCTACGACGAGCCGCCTCCTCGCGAGCACAGCGGCGGAAGCACCTTCACGGAGGTGCTTGTCATCAATAGTGGTGAGCACTCGGACGGAGGCGTCCAAGACCCACTCGATGCGGCGCTGCGAGACTTGTCAGCACCCATCCCAGAAGACGCAGAGGCTGAGACGCTGGAGGCACGCCGCGTCCAGCTCGTCGAAAGCGCCAACCGACTAGCCAGCATGCGACACCTCTCGGAAGCCTACCGGCGCGAGATGGACCGAGCTGTCGACGGCACGCCGGCTCCTGAGGGGCCTAGCCGCATCGGCTCGATCCGGCAGTATGGCGCGTCCATCGTCAGCATGTTCAGGACGGATCATCCCGTCTACGCCATGCCTGCAAAGAACATCCGGGTTGCCCAGGCGGTGATGGATGAGATGGACAAGTACGAGGGAGTAGAGCGTTGCCACATGACGGAGCGAGTCCAGCAGCTCCTTGACGTGGCCGCCGAGCAGCACAAAGCCGGCTGCCGCGCTGAAGTGCCTGCCCGGCAGAACGACGAACCGTCCCTTCGCCGGGATCATGGCGCGACATCCCGGACGCTGACTGGTGGCGCCTGCGGAAGAAGAGGCAATGAGCCGGCTGCCAGCCACAGTCAGACTCACCTGTCCATCGAGCGTGACGCAGACGGCCGCCCTCGAGCAGTGGAGCAGCGAGGAGACTGCCTCCCCTCCGCCTCGCGGAGAAAGGCACCCCACTCTGCCGCCTGTCACGCACCCGACACTCGGCAACCGCCTTGGCCGCCGAGAAGGAGTCAGAGAGAATGACACCCGCTGTCGGATCGACCGCCTCAACCGATCCCTGGCGCTAGAAAAAGAAGAAGCGTTGGGCCCGCCCTGTTTCGGCCCGCGAATCCGAGATGAGCCTTTCCCTCGAGGGTTCACGCTCCCAAGAGATACACCCAAGTACACCAGCTCCGTGAAGACGGTGGACTAGCTGGTCGACTACTCCACAACCGTCAGCATAGCAAACGGCAACAAGCGCGTTGTTGTGAAGTACGTCCCGCTCATGCTCCAGGGCACAGCCCGGATGTGGCTTAACAGCCTGAAGCCCCACAGCATCAACAGCTGAGTTGATTTCACTGAAGCCTTCATCCGCAACTTCACCAGCATGTACAAGCGGCCTCCCAAGCCCCGTCAGCTCTCCTTGTGCGTCCAAGGGCCCAGCGAATCGACTCGCGACTATGTCACGCGCTGGGCCGAGCTGCGCAACTCCTGCGAAGGTGTGCACGAGGTGCAGGCCATCGAATACTTCACCGCCGAGTGCCGAGAAGGCACCCTCCTCAAGCACCGGCTTCTCTGTGACGAGCCGGCGACTCTCAACGAACTGCTGATCATCGCTGACAGTTACGCCACGGCCGACTCCTCCATGAAGGCGGAGATCCAAGTCGATGCAACCGGCAAGGTAGCCCCTCAGG
The DNA here is from genome assembly GCA_963921465.1 of Triticum timopheevii. NCBI lineage: Eukaryota > Viridiplantae > Streptophyta > Magnoliopsida > Poales > Poaceae > Triticum > Triticum timopheevii. The sequence goes on along the minus strand of OY997262.1, from coordinate 380,711,861 downwards.
CTCCTCGGACTCCGGCTGGTGACACCAGTCAGCGACAGCAACCAAGCGACAACAAGCGCAAGGACACACAGCCGGCTTCCACCAACTTGCAGGTGGCGACAGTCAAAGACCCGCAGCTGGAAGGGCAGCCTCCGCCCAAGCGTCAGAAGGGCGACAAGCCCAATTGGTTGCCTGCCTTCTCGTACGAGCAGACTCTTGATGCACCCTGCAAGTTCCACAGTGGTGCGAAGCCATCCAACCACACCACTCGGGAGTGCCATTGGCTTACCAGAATTTCCAAGGGAGATGGACTCCTGCCTCCTGTGCCTGCTGGCCCGCCGCCTCCTTCGCCCCAACAGCTGGCGGTTCGGCCAGTCGGCGCCATACAAGATGAGTATCCAGAGGAGCACGGAGCCTATGTTCTGTTCACCAGTGTGGCCGACGACAGACGCAGTAGACGACATCAACAGCAAGAAGTACAAGCAGTGGCATCAGATACTCCAGAGTTTATGCATTGGACTAAGAAGCCCATCAGTTGGAGCAGGGCCGACCAACCGGAGGTGATACCCTCCCCTGGCTCTTAAGCCCTGGTATTAGATGCCACCTTCGAAACAGAGAGGCGGGCAACTCGTTTCTCCAGAGTCCTGATAGATGGTGGCAGCAGCATCAATATCCTGTACCATGACACAATGGACAAATTGGGAATCAAGCAGAAGCAACTTCACCCCAGTCGGACTGTATTCCATGGCATAGTCCCTGGCCTTTCCTGCTCACCAATCGGCAAGACCTAGATCAATGTTCTCTTTGGGGACAAAAATCACTTCCGCCAAGAGTCAATCTGGTTTGAGGTGGTGGACCTTGAGAGCCCCTACCATGCGCTACTTGGGCGGCCTTCTCTGGACAAGTTCACGGCGGTCCCCCACTATGCTTACCTCAATATGAAGATGCCGACTACCAAGGGAATCCTGACCATAGTCGGGGACTACAAGAAGTCGTCCGCCTACGTTGCAGATAGCAGCCGGCTGGCCGAGTCCCTTGTGATTGCAGCTGAAAAGCGGCTCCTTGACCGGGTTGTGGCAATGGCAGGCAAGCAGCCGGAAATGTCACCCATCCCCAAGGAGTCAGAAGTTGAGGGCTCATTCAAGCCGGCGAAGGAGACAAAGAAGATACCCTTGGATCCGGAGCACCCGGAGAGGCACGCTGTCATAGGTGCAAACCTTGACAGCAAATAGGAAAGCGAGCTCATCGATTTCCTCCGTGAGAATCAGGACATCTTTGCATGGTCTCCCAAAGACATGTCGGGTGTTTCGACGGATTTCGCCGAGCACAAGTTACATGTCCGACCTGACGCCAAGCCGGTCAGGCAGCCCTTGCGCCGCCTGTCGGAAGAAAAGAGAAGAGTTGTCGGAGAAGAGATACCCTGGCTTCTAGCAGCCGGCTTTGTCATGGAAGTATTTTTCCCAGAATGGTTGGCCAATCCCGTTCTTGTGCTGAAGAAGAATAAGCAGTGGCACATGTGTATTGATTATACCAGCCTCAACAAATCTTGCCCCAAAGATCCCTTTGCTTTGCCAAGAATTGACAAAGTGATAGACTCCATAGTTGGATGCAAGCTGATGAGTTTTTTGGATGCGTACTCAGGGTACCATCAGATCAAGCTGAACCCGGCCGACAGGCTCAAGACCGCCTTCATCACGCCATTTGGAGCCTTGTGCTACCTGACCATGATGTTCGACCTGTGAAATGCCGGCGCCACGTTTTAGCGTTGCATGCAGAAGTGTCTCCTCAAGCAACTCGGCAGAAACACCCACGTTTATGTGGACGATGTGGTGGTGAAGACGGAGAAGCGTGGCACACTGCTAGAAGACCTCAAGGAGACATTTGAGAACCTGCACCGATTTTAGATCAAGCTCAACCCGGAGAAATGCGTCTTCGGAGTACCGGCCGGCCAGCTTCTTGGCTTCCTGGTCTCAGAGCGCGGCAAAGAGTGCAACCCTGTGAAGATCAAGGCCATTGAGAAGATGGAGGTGCCCACCCGACTGCTGGACATGCAGAAGTTCACCAGCTTCCTGGCATCAATCAGTCATTTCATTAGTCGACTGGGCGAGAAGGCTCTTCCCCTGTACCACCTCATGAAAAAGACCACTTTTTTCGAGTGGAACGATAAGGCGGACGAAGCTTTTCTCCAGCTCAAGAAGATGTTGACCACCCTGCCTATCCTAGCGGCTTCGACTGATAAAGAGCCCATGCTCCTCTACATCGCCGCCACCAGTTGGGTGGTCAGTACAGTCATAGTGGTGGAACGCAAGGAGGAGGGCAGAGCATTGCCAGTCCAGAGGCTGGTGTATTACTTAAGTGAAGTGATGTCCACCTCCAAGCAAAACTACCCCCACTATTAGAAGATGTGCTATGGTGTGCACTTTGCTGCCAAGAAGCTACCCAATTACTATTGTCTGCACTGCTACGCTTGCTGAGATCATTGGAAGTCGAGATACTTCAGGCCGAGTGGCCAAATGGGCCATAGATCTGCCCCCTTCTGCCCCCTACACCATCTACTACCATCAAGTCACAAGCGCTGGCCGACTTCCTCGTCGACTAGGCCAAGACCCAGTACCTGCCACCAGCGCCAGACTCTACCCATTGGCGGATGCACTTTGATGGTTCAAAGATGCGCACCGGTCTGGGAGCCGGCATCGTCCTCACCTTTCCCAAAGGCAACAAGCTCAGATATGTGCTACAAATCCACTTTGTCGCCTCCAACAACGTAGCTGAATACGAGGCACTCATACACGGGCTCCGGCTTGCCAAGGAACTCGGCATTCGCCGGATCCTGTGTAATGGTGACTCCGACTTGGTGGTCCAGCAGTCATCAGGCGACTGGGATGCCAAGGATGCAAATATGGCAAGCTACCGCTTCCTCGTGCAACAACTCAGTGGATATTTTGACGGGTGCGAGTTTCTCCATGTGCCAAGAAATGACAACGAGCAAGCAGATGCCCTGGCACGGATTGGCTCCACCCGGCAAGCAATACCAGCTGGCGTCGCCCTACAGCGCCTCCTTAAGCCGTCTGTCAAGCCATCACCAGAGTACGACTCCATCTTCGTGTCGGCCCCTCCTGAAGCAGTCAGATCCGACTTGAGGGCCCCAAAAGCCGGCGCGGGGACTTCGGCAGGCGGCCCGGGGACTGCAGCTGTCGCACCTGGTCCGGGGACTTTAGAGCCCGGCCCGGGGACTGCAGCAGTCGGCCCGGGGACTTCTTCAACTCAACAGGCGGCAGCCAACTCCAACCTGCCGCCTCCCGGCCCAACCGCCCTTGTTCAAGTTGTAGTCGTGGCAGTTGAAGAAATAGCAGAACCTTCATGGGCTCAACCCATCCTCAACTTTCTGGTGAACAAAGAGCTTCCGACTAATGAGATCCTAGCCCGACAAGTGCAACGGCGGGCAGCAGCATACACCATAGTCGACAAAGAACTGGTACGACGCAGTGTCACTAGTGTGTACTAGCACTGCATGGAGCCAGACCAGGGTCAAGCAATCCTCAAAGATATCCAGCAAGGCGAATGTGGTCACCACGCGGCTTCAAGATCACTTGTTGCCAAAGCTTTCCGCCGTGGTTCTTCTGGTCGACTGCTCTAGAAGACGCCAAGGAGTTGGTCCAGAAGTGTAAAGGGTGCCAGAAGTTCCATTCCAAGCCACACTTGCCGGCTTCTGCGCTCAAGACCATTCTCATTGCCTGACCCTTTGCCATTTGGGGGCTGGACATGGTGGGGCCATTCAAGATGGCTCGTGGCGGCATGACTAATTTGCTTGTTGCTTTGGACAAGTTCACCAAGTGGATAGAAGCAAAGCCAATCAAGAAGCTGAATGGGCCGACTTCCGTGACTTTCATCGCTAACATCACCACTTGGTACGGCATACCACACAACATCATCGTCGACAATGGCACAAACTTCACCAAAGGAGCCTTGGCTCGTTTCTGCGTGACGCATGGCATCCGACTAGACTTAGCGTCCATTGCCCATCCGCAGTCAAATGTCCAAGTGGAGAAAGCAAACAGCCTTATTCTATCTGGCATCAAGCCCCGACTGGTCGAGCCTCTAGAACATTTGGTCGGCTGCTGGCTCGATGAGCTGCCTGCCGTCCTCTGGAGCCCGCACACAACTCCGAACAAGTCGACCGGCTTCACGCCCTTCTTCCTCGTCTACGGCGCTAAAGCCATCATCCTGACGGGCATAGAATTTGACTCCCCGCGAGTCACCATGTACACCGAGGCGGACGGCAAGGAGGCGCAAGAAGACGGCGTCGATCTGCTGGAAGAGGGCCGGCTGTTGGCACTCAGCCAGTCCGCCATCTACCAGCAGAGTCTGCGGCGATACTACAACTGCAAAGTGAAGCCAAGATCCTTCCAAGAGGGAGACCTTGTGCTCCGGCTGATCCAGCGAACAGCCGGCCAGCGCAAGCTCTCGGCACCTTGGGAAGGCCCTTTTATCATTAGCGAAGTGCTGGGCAACGATTCCTACTACCTGATTGACGCTCAAAAGCCCAGAGCACGCAAAAGAGATGACTCAGGCAAGGAGACGGAGAGGCCATGGAACGCAAACCTCCTCTGAAGATTTTACAGTTAAAAGCAGTATGTATCACGCTACCTTTTGTATTAAGTACGAAGACTCCGGGTCCCCCGAGAAGAGCTCGGGGACTACCCTTTTTTATCTATATGATAAGAGTTCTACCTATGAACGTGTTGTTTTATTATTCCGCCTGGCACCTGGTTCGACCAGTCGGCCTGGAGGCTCGCCGCCTTCTACTGTGTGTCGTTCCCCGCAGCCGGACAAGTAGTGTGTCGGCACCAAAAAACTTCTCCTGTCAAAAGCCACAACTCGCAGAGCGACTACACGATGGATAGGGGTTGCAAAGCGGTGCCCACAAGAAAAATGGCTAAGGAAAAATGTGCACATAGTCGGGGCCAGCATCCCGCCTCTCCGACCGGTTGCCGAGCAGCCGGCCGGCTTCGACTTACCTTGCCAACACTCCAAACGGTTAAGTACTTGCCTTCCCGTAAATAGCTAAGTACTCAAACCAGCCGCAGTTCGCAGAGCGGCTGTTTGGCTGGCAAGAGGGTAGCCAAGAGAGGACAGCAAAGGAAAAAACCAAGGAGTAGCAAGCAAGAAAAGTTAGGAGTCGACAATCAAAGCATAATTTGTGACAAAGGATATTTACATAGCAAAAGGCCCATTGGCCAACATTCAACAGAGTTTGATATACACCCCGCGGGTGGAATTTTGCAAATTTAAACAAAGTTCATTGAGACTGATAAACAGGGAAAACAAAGGCAACAGCCTAAGGAGTAGCAGATGGTTCCGGCTCGACGGTGGAGTCCCCAGTGCCGGTTGGAGCGGCAGAGGGTTCCGGCTGGATGGCGGAGTCGGTGGCACCGGTTGGAGCAGCGGACGGCTGGACGGTAGAGTCGGCGGCGCCAGTCAGTGGAACGGGCGGCTGGTCTGTCTCCGCCTGGTTGTCTCCAGCAGTAGCCGGCGCACTTGAGGCACGGTCAGGTTGAGGCTGGCCATCCGCCCCGACCTCCGGCGCATCCTGCTTGCTTTCCTCGTCCTCCGCCTCCTACCCTCCTTGCTGGAATCGATCACCTTGGCCGAGTCTTCGCTGTCCTCCGGGTTCAGCCCGAACCACTCCAGCAGCGCCTCAGGGCCCTCGTCAACCACCTCCGGGACGAAGACGCTGGTGTCGGTGTAGTCGGCGATCGCCGCCGCTCGCTTGACAAGGTCGCCCTCCACCGCCACCAGATCCTCTTGCGCCTCCAGCCAAAACGTGGTCAGCTGGGCTAGATCTAGCCCAGGGTACCATGCCTTGACGAATTCCAGAGCTCGACGCGCTCCAGCCCGAGTCGAGGAGCCCTTCCAGGCCTCCAGGCGACCGGCTGCCACCTCCAGCTAATCGGCAGTCCGACTGGGAGCGCACGGAGCCGACACACCTGGCCAGAGGGCGGAGATCGCCTGGGCCCTGACGCGTTGAAGTCGGCGCAACATCTGGTGAGTCGACCGAAGGCGGGCCTGGATGCTGAGGAGCTGCTCGTTGAGGGTGGGGGGGGGGGGGGGGAGGGGCATCGACGGCAATCTGCACGCCTTCCGCTCTCCGCTCCTGACGATGAGCCTCAATGGCCTGGTTCGCAACGACGGAGTGGCATGGGAAGAAGTCTATTTGGACGAAGGGCAAGGAAGCCAGAGGTTAGAAGCCAGCAGTCGGCCTGAATAGGGGCCGACGACTCAAAGAAAGAAAGAAAAAAGAAGAGGCCTACCGTCGACCAAGTCCTCAATGCCGCCGAAGCAGGCAGTCAGCTACGGCTCCTTGTCGGCCCAGGCGGAGCGCTCGATCTCGAACTCAGCGAGGAGGTCGGTGTCCTTTGTCTTCGCCTCCTTCTGAGCCATCTTGAGACGCTCCATCTGCTCCGTGAGCTGTGTGACCATGCTCCTCGGCCAGTTTGCTGCACTCTGCCTCCTTACCATGCAATGCGGTGTTGGCTTCGCCCAGCTACTGCTGCAAGGCGGTGTTGGCCTCTACAAAAGAGAGAAGAAGAAGGGACGTCAATACTCAGCAAGTAAGAGATGTAGTTGCCAGGGAGATCTGACCCGATTGCTCAGCAGTCAGCCCGAATCTCGGGGACTACAGCCTACGGGTGCACTATTGCGCCCCCCCAAGAAGTCATCAATAGTAAACAAGAGAAATACAGTTACTGGGAAGATCCGGCCCGACTGCTCAGCAGTCGGCCTGAATCTCGGGGACTACATCCCGCGGGTGCACCAGCGCGCCCCCGCTGAGAAAGGAAGACAAGACTTACTTCGGCTCTCGGACAAGTTGGCGGTCTGCTTCTCTAGCTCCCGGACTCCAGAGTTAAAGGTGGCCGCATGAAGGTTGTGGTAATCCTGCAATAGGGATGCCAGATGGAGTTAGCATTCGATGCTTGCAAGTTAAAGTTCCGGACCGCCTGCTCAGTAGCCGGCTCGAAACTTGGGGACTACACCCAGTGGGTGCACTGTCGCGCCCCCACCAAGAAATAAGAAGATCAGAAATAAAAGAAGAGAGAAGCATACTCGGATGGCTGCTCGCGAGTTCAGAAATGCCTCGTTGCACCGCTTGAGGGCGTCGGCTTCGGCCCGGATCTTGGCCTGGACGTCGAGGGCTGCCTGGTTCAAGGCTCCCGTCCCGCTTCCGCGCACCCAGCCAGAGGGTGCGGCGCTGGCCGCCTCGGTGTCCAGGACCGACGAGCTCGCGGCGCCGACCTCCAGTGGTCGTGGTGCCGAGAATGGCTTTGCAAGACAGCGGTTCACGGGTGTGTGGGCCTCAGGAGTTGGGCCCGTCACCACCTTGTTCCCGGCTGGTGGCACCGACGGGGCGGCCGGCTGCTTGTCTTGCGCTCCGCCGGTCGGCGATGGTGGAGGCACGATGACGTCCGGCATGGAAATATCACCACCCTCGCTCTCCAGGTCCGGCTGCTCGTCGCCGGCTCCCCCAATCGTCGCCACAAACTCTGGCGGAGGTGGCCCAGAATTCAGGGGAGTCACGAGCAGCGGCTCCTGGCGGCGCGTGGCCTCCGCAAGCCGTTCCTTCACTGCGGCATCAGCCTTCGCCTGCACCAGCTTCCTCAGCGCAGACGCCTCCGCCTTGTCAGCCTCCGCCTTCTCCAAGCGGGTGGCTTCCTGCTCCTCACGCACCTCCCGCGCGTTTCGCTCCTGCGCCTCCCGGAGGTCGGCGGTCGGATCGATTTGCCCGGAGGTGGTGGAGGTCTCCGCCGACCTAATGACCGAGGCTCGGCCGACTTGTTGAGGGTGAGCGGGGCCCTGAGATAAGAAAGCAAGACAAAAGTTTTTTAGGCCAGATCGGCATGAAAGGGAAAGCATAAGAGAAATACTTATGGCGACACCATGGGCGGCGCCTTCGGTTGCCTCTAGAACTTGGCCACCTTCGCCGCGGCCTCTTTCCGCCTGGTCACCGCGGCCGGGTTCTTGGGTTTCTTCGGCATGCTGCCGAATAGGGCGGCGCCCTGTTTTCGCTTGCGCTTGCCGCCTCGAGCAGACGGCCCGGTGGAGGGGCCCGCACTTGTGTTAGCGGTGCTCCAGGTAGGGTGAGGTAGTCCTAGATTAGGGGGTGTCCGGATAGCCGAACAATCATCATTAGCCGGACTCCAAGACTATGAAGATACAAGATTGAAGACTTCGTCCCGTGTCTGGATGGGACTTTCCTTGGCGTGGAAGGCAAGCTTGGCGATATGGATATGTAGATCTCCTACCATTGTAACCGACTCTGCGTAACCCTAGCCCTCTCCGGTGTCTATATAAACCGGATGGTTTTAGTCCATAGGACGAACAACAATCATACCATAGGATAGGTTCTAGGGTTTAGCCTCCTTGATCTCGTGGTAGATCTACTCTTGTAATACCCACATCATCAATATCAATCAAGCAGGACGTAGGGTTTTACCTCCATCAAGAGGGCCTGAACCTAGGTAAAACATCGTGTCCCTTGTCTCCTGTTACCATCCGCCTAGACGCACAGTTCGGGACCCCCTACCCGAGATCCGCCGGTTTTGACACCGACATTGGTGCTTTCATTGAGAGTTCCTCTGTGTCGTCACCAATAGGCTCGATGGCTCCTTCGATCATCAATGACGCAGTCCAGGGTGAGACTTTTCTCCCCGGACAGATCTTCGTTTTCGGCGGCTTTGCACTGCGGGCCAACTCGCTTGGCCATCTGGAGCAGATCAAAAGCTATGCCCCTGGCCGTCAGGTCAGATCTAGAAGTCCGAACTTCACGGCTGACATCCGCGGAGACTTGATCTTCGATGGATTCGAGCCACAGCCGGGCGCGCCGCGCTGTCATGATGGGTATGATTTAGCTCTGCCGCCGGACAGTGCCCTGGAGGCCGCACACGAGTCCGCTCCGACCCTCAATGCGGAGCCGGCTGCGCAGATCGAGGATGGGTGGCTAGACACCGCCTCGGAGGCTGCAACCTCTACGGTGATGGAGCCGAATACCGACCTTATCCCTTGTGAAGCTCGTGACTCCGAGGTGCCGGACTCCTTGCCGGACTCCGAACCTCCCGCGCCCCCTCCAATCGAATCCGATTGGGCGCCGACCATGGAGTTCACTGCTGCAGACATCTTTCAGCACTCACCTTTCGGCGACATCCTGAATTCGCTAAAGTATCTCTCGTTATCAGGAGAGCCCTAGCCGGACTGCGGTCAGGACGGTTGGGATGCGGACGACGAAGAAATTCAATTCCCACCCACCACCCACTTAATAGCCACTGTCGACGATTTAACCGACATGCTAGACTTCGACTCCGAAGACATCGACGGTATGGACGACGATGCCGGAGACGACCAAGAACCAGCGCCTACTGGGCACTGGAAAGCCACCTCTACTCACGACGTATACATGGTGGATACACCAAAAGGAAGCGATAACGAGGAACAACGGGACGTGACGAAGGATAATTCCCCCGAAAAACAACCAAAACAGCGACGCAAGCGCCGCCCGAAGTCCCGCCTTGATAACAACGGCACCCATACTGACCTAGCCGTAGAGCAGGGCGAACCAGTGGACGACGAACATGCCAGCAAGCAACCAGCCGAACAGGATGAATTGGACGAGCAACCCATTCCCGGCGAAAACAATAGTCCAGACGATCTCACGCCGGACACATCACCGGAGCATAAGAACCTTCACAGAAGGCTCATCGCCACTGCAAGAAGTTTGAAGAAGCAAAAGCGGAAGCTCAAAACGGCGGAAGACATACTCCGAATGAGATGGAGCAAAGTACTCAAGACCACAGATAAATACGGTGATAGTCACCAACCAAAGAGCTACCCGAAGCGCAAGCTGTTGCCTGAATTTAACGAGGAGGCCGTAGAGCCCCCACAGTCAAAAAAGAAAGAGGCCGCCTGGCCGGATAGACGACCAGATAACAGGCTAAGAGCGGCAAGCGGCGCCGCACACAATCCGGCACACGATCCACATAAGGATCCTAGCAAAAAGGATGGCCCGGTCAGGTCCATCTATGGGCCAAAAATGAAGGCTCCAGGAAGCAAAACAACCCGCCAAGTGTTCGAAGATAAGGGCACACCCAAATACAGGGGCGCCGCACACCCGCTATGTTTCACCGATGAGGTACTGGATCATGAATTTCCAGCAGGATTCAAGCCCGTAAACATAGAGGCATATGACGAAACAACAGACCCCGGAGTCTGGATTGAGGATTATATCCTACACATACATATGGCTAGAGGAGACGATCTCCATGCCATAAAATACCTACCCCTCAAGCTCAAAGGGCCAGCTCGGCATTGGCTCAAAAGCCTCCCAGAAAATACCATCGGAAGTTGGGAAGAGCTTGAGGATGCGTTTTGAGCAAATTTTCAGGGAACTTATGTCCGCCCTCTGGATGCAGACGATTTAAGTCATATAACTCAACAGCCCGGGGAGTCAGCACGCAAATTCTGGAACAGGTTCCTCACCAAAAAGAACCAAACAGTCGACTGTCCGGACGCCGAAGCCTTAGTAGCCTTTAAACATAACGTCCCAGACGAATGGCTCGCCAGACACCTCAGCCAGGAAAAACCAAGAACAATGGCCGCACTAACAAGCCTCATGACCCGCTTTTGCGCGGGGGAAGATAGCTGGCTAGCAAGATGCAGCACCAGCGACCCGAGTACATCCGAGGTCAGGTATGGAAATGGGAAATCACGACGCAGAAAAGATCAGCGCCAGAATAAGGAAAACAGCCCAAATAGCACGGCGGTCAACGCCGAGTTCAAAAGCTCTCGGCCGAATAACAAAACACTGCCCCTTAAGGACAACAGTGACGAGCTATCCAACCTAAACAAAATCTTGGATAGGATATGTCAAATCCACAGTACCCCTGGGAGGCCTGCAAACCATACCCACAAAGATTGTTGGGTCTTCAAGCAGTCCAGCCGACTTAACGCCGAACACAAGGGGCTCGACACACCAAGCGAATACGATGACAAATCCCACAAGCAGCAGGCCAGAAAATAGAAGACTTTCCCACTAGAAGTCAGAACAGTGAACTCACTTCATGTGATAAACAGTGCGGCAACTACTAAAACACGTGCCGCACGATCCACCCAAGCGGAGCCCCGAAAATGGATGTCAAACCCAATTACTTTCGACTATCAGGATTACTCTAGAAGCATTCGGAACGCAGGAGGGACTGCTTTGATATTGGATCCTAATCGACGGACTACAATTCACACAAGTCCTAATGGATGGCGGCAGCGATATAAAACTGCTATACCAGGACACCATCCGCAGAATGGGGATAGACCCTACCAAAATTCGCCATAGCAACACTTCCTTCAAAGGAGTGACGCCAGGCCTTTATGCCAATTGTACAGGCTCTGTACTACTAAAGGTTGTGTTCGGTTCATCCGACAACTTCCATCGCGAAAAGCTAATCTTCCATATCGCCCCATTCAAAAGTAGCCATCAAGCACTACTGGGACATGAAGCTTTCGCCCGCTTTAACGCGATACCGCATTACGCGTCTCTTACACTCAAAATGCCCGGTCCACGCGGCATAATCTCATTAAAGGGTAACTCTGAGTGTTCCTCGACCATGGAAAACGTGAGACTGCCTTGATAGCCACACACTAATCCGACCTTGCTGATCAAAGCCCCAAAAAACAGGTCATTTAGACCTCGGACACGGTTAGGCGAGTCCGGCATAAATAAACAAGGGGCTTCCCAGCCTCATACCTCTTTACAAGGGGCTGCATGTAAAAACAATAAGAGCCAATAAAGCTCAATCTTATTCATCTTCCAAATCATACTCTGTTTTAAATACATTTTTTGCACGATATTTTTTCCAAACTAAGTTCTTCTCTTTTATAGATGAACCACGTGCTACACCCGTCCAGGATACAGCACAACGGAGACACAGGCGCAGACGTGCAGCAGGGACCCGTTGCAAGGATTCTTTTCACATTAAGACCCTGCGTAAACCTTTCTTACTGTCTCTTGTTGATACTCATCCCCCGGTTTCCTACCATAACCGAGGAGGAGGCTGGCCTTTTGGCATCGGCCGCGTCAGAAGTTCTCGCCTGTACCTGGACACTAGGGGCTTAGGGCATTGTTCTGCCCGTTATCATAAAGTTCGAATACCTTAGGGAGTGTTCAGCGTCTCGAGTTAGGCCTTATATGCATCAGCTCCGAATCATGCTTTGGTCAAATGTTGGGTTTGCCCGGCTCCTGTGTTTTGCTGCCTTACATTCCGCTCCATCGGCTAACGCGGCACCAGGAGAACTACTGTGATTGTGCCCCGGTTCGGCCGGGCGAGCACCTCAGTAGAGAAAGCCGAAAACTGACTATCATGATATAGCGAGAGTCTGGTCAACCACTCGATCGACTACTGGAATGTTTAGAATTCCTCCGCTTTGACGAAGGACCGCTTCCCGGTTAGGCACACACGCGCCCTGAGTTCGGAGAGCGCGGTGCCTCTAGGGGCTATATAGTAGCCCCACCATCGAGCTACTATGGCTAAGTGAAAGTGATAAAGCATTATAGTCCGGTTGCCTAGTTTGCTATGCTATCACCTCCTTCAAAGGACCAAGGCGTTCGATTAAGTGTGAAAATGCGCTTTTTTTTGCAAACACCCCCGCACCATGTGCGTGGGGGCTGAAGCCAAAGACTGCCATCTTTCAGGTTATAAATACATATATATTAACGGCCGCACAGGAGATACTTCAATACTTGAACGCACAAGTATAAAAAGCCGTTACATTATAAATATGATCTCACAAATCATACATGTCATTTGAACACGACATTTTTTGAGCACTGCGACTCTATTAAACGAGCACCCTGCAAGACTTCCTCAAAATAGTGCTCAGCGGGTAATCGACTCTCGTCCAAACCCCTGGAAACAACATCGGTGGCATTCATATCCGCCCAGTATGTCTTAACACGGGCAAGAGCCATCCGTGCACCCTCTATGCATGCCGACCGCTTCATCGCCTTGATATGCGGCACCACCCCAAGGAATTGCTGCAATAAGCCAAAATAACTCTTCGGCTTGGGCCTTTCTGGCCACAGATCAGCCACCACATCCGTCATGGCAAGTCCAGACAATCTATTCATCTCAGCCAACTCAGCCAACCGATCGTTCAATGGAAGTGGACACTCCGGACTATGGAATTGAGACCAAAAAAGCTCTTCCATTTCATGATCCTTCTGACTTCGGAAATGCACAACTACGTCCGCCGCACTCGCCGCCAAATCCAGATAAGGATCCTCCGCACCCCACAACTGGCCCAACTGAGCATACTTCGGATCCGTGAACTTCCTACGCAACAGAAAGGGCTTTCCAGCCGCAATGTCTCCGGCTTGACGCAGTTCCTCCTTCATAGCCCGCATTGCAGAATGGGCATCCTTGGATTCGGCGGTGGCCTTCTTCAGGCCCTCCTGCTCCGCTTGGCGTTCTCTTTCAAGAACCTCATAGCGGTCGGTAGCATCTTCTAATTTCACGGCCATTATGGCCATTTCCTCCCTGCTTCAGCAGTGAGCAGCCTTTTCGGATTTTAGCTCCTCCGCTGCCTTCGAGGCAGCCGCATCACTTTTTCTGGCTTGGTCCTAGGCCCGAGCAAGCTCCGCCTGAAGGTCTTCCATAGCAGCGGCACCATCTGCATCAAGCATACCTGTTGTAAGGACTGGGCATCAGCTCCCTTACCAGGTGACCGCGGAAAAACCACCTACCTTGCGACTCGTCAAGTCGTTTATTGAACAGCGCGATGTCCGCATCCGCAACGTCGAGTTGCCGCTTCAGCTCGACAACTCTATCAGTCCGGCTAGCCACCGAACATTCCGCCACCTTCATAGGAAAGGCGACATTTTGTAACTGAGATTATGATCCTCGGCACGCTGTCGCTTTCGACAACATACCGAGTCTCAGGGGCTACTATCTATACAGGGCGCACTCTATGTGCAAAACTGTCAAAAGGTATGTCATTTTTTGCGTACCTCAAACCCCGTCAGTAAACTTCCGACGGCCTCATGCAACCTGCTCTCGGCGGATGAGATCCTTTCAATCGCCGTACTCATTAATGCGCGGTGATCTTCTGAGAGATACGCCCTCTCGAGCAAACCCTGCAGCTCCACCGGCCGTACTCCAGTGGGTGCCGAACTCCCCGGCCCCGCCGGACTCGGGGAGACCCTCCATGACGACACCTCAGGGTTGTCCGCCCCGCCTGACGGGGCGGCAAATGGAGGCATTTCGCTCTCCATCATCTCCGGACGAAGGTCCCCCGAGGATGTGCTCTGCTGAGAAGGGCTGAGATCCGAACTACAAGGTAAAAACTTCGGTTATCCTTAGAAATAAAATAGGGATGTCCCTTATTATAAAACTTCCCTTTTTTCTACTTACGGCTCACTGGAGGGCTGATTCCTTTGGGGAGACTATGCGGCCGGGACTCCTCCCAGCACAGGACCTTCCAGTGCAGATTTCTTTCCCCGCTTCGAGGCTTTCGCCTCCGGGTTTTTGGAAGCGGTCCTCTTCTCCCCCTGGAGGGAGGGATTCTTGATTCCCCCCTTACTGAGAGCCTCCTTAACAGAGGTGTTAGTTTCCCTGTTCCCCCCTTCGCCCTCCTCCGAAGGTGCTACCTCCAACATTTTGATTAACACGGGATCCGGCGTGGTCTCAGGGTGGGGGGCCGGACACCGTATTAGTTTTGCTTGCGCTATCCACTCATGTTCAAGGGATAGCCGGTTAAAAGGAAAATCCATGATAAATAAATGGATGATATGTCCGGACACAGGGCTACTTACTTGAGTACCCGGGCGATTGCAGCTTAGGCCAGCGTCCTCGGTCAAGTCCGGATACATTTCTCGTGATCCGAAGAACAGTTTGTACATCTCCACGGGTTTTCTGCCCATGAAGTGTTGGAGAGCTCGTGGTCACTTCGGATCGAATTCCCACAGGCGGAGGGGCGATGCTTGCAGGGCAGAAGATGCCGAATCAGCATAACCTGCGTCACTACGACCAGAGTGATCTCCCTTTCTTGGAGGTCTCAAATCCGGCCCTACAATAGGGGCACGTCCTTGGACGGCCCCCAGTCAAACCCTTTGTTGACCCACGACATCAGCCGTTGTGGAGGGCCCGAGCGAAAGGCAGGCGGCGGCCTTTGCCTAATGCCCTTGGGAGCGGTGATATAGAACCACTCCTGTTGCCACAAGCCGAGCTCCTCTTGAAAAGAGCCCTCGGGCCATGGAGCATCGGCCCTCTTGCTTATAACCGCTCCGCCGCACTCTGCCTGACGCCCCTCAATCATCTTCGGCTTCGGCCCTCTTGCTTATAACCGCCCCGCCGCACTCTGCCTGACGCCCCTCAATCATCTTCGGCTCCACATTGAAGGTTTTGAGCCACAAACCAAAGTGAGGGGTAGTGCAGAGGAAGGCTTCGCAGACGACAATAAATGATGAGATGTGGGGGATAGACTCCGGAGCCAAGTCGTGGAATTCCAGCCCATAGTAAAACAGGAGCCCCCTCACGAAGGGATCCATCGGGAAGCCTAAACCCCAACGGAGGTTAGACACGAACATGACACTCTCGCCAGGCTCAGGAGTAGGAATGACTTGCCCTTGGGCAGGCAACCTATGCGAAATCTCGTAGGTTAAGTACCTGGCGTCTCTCAGCTTTAGCACGTCCTCTTCCGTGACGGAGGAGGGCATCCACCGGCCCTGTAGGTCAGAGCCGGACATTGTCGAAGGTCCGAAGTGCCCGAATCTAGAGCCCTGGGTGTTGGAACTCGGGGCGAGTGGCGGATTCGATTGAGGATTGAAGAAAAGGAATGGGCCTTGGTCTCATTATAAAGAGGGAGAATACCAAGAGCCTTCCCCATGACCGTTTGGATCTCGCCTTCGATGGAGGGGGCGTGCCAACGAGCGCGGTTGGGTTACCCACATCCGTATTGATGAGAATCCCGGGATAAGGGGAACATGATCTCTGCTTCGACAAGACGTGCCAAGGAAACGGCTTCGCTAAACGCGCTGAGGTGGTATGATAAAAACGATTCAAGTAAAGGCTAGGTTGTGGTGTGACGTCACGCCACGAAATACGTCAGCAGATTGAACTTGTGTAAATATTATTCTCTCTACGGTGGAATGTGGAATTTATTTTGCAGAGCCGGACACTATCCTAGTGTTCACATTCTTCTATAAATTATTCGGAGGAGGAACCCGCCTTGCAATGCCGAAGACAATATGCGCGCCGGACTCGTCGTCATTGAAGCCTGGTTCAGGGGCTACTGAGGGAGCCCTGGATTAGGGGGTGTCTGGATAGCCGAACTATCATCATCGGCCAGACTCCAAGACTATGAAGATACAAGATTGAAGACTTCGTCCCGTGTCCGGATGGGACTTTGCTTGGCGTGGAAGGCAAGCTTGGCGATACGGATATGTAGATCTCATACCATTGTAACCGACTCTGTGTAACCCTAGCCCTCTCCGGTGTCTATATAAACCGGATGGTTTTAGTCCATAGGACGAACAACAATCATACCATAGGCTAGCTTCTAGGGTTTAGCCTCCTTGATCTCGTGGTAGATCTACTCTTGTAATACCCACATCATCAATATCAATCAAGCAGGACGTAGGGTTTTACCTGGGTAAAACATCGTGTCCCTTGTCTCCTGTTACCATCCGCCTAGATGCACAGTTCGCGACCCCCTACCCGAGATCCGCCGGTTTTGACACCGACATAGGGCGCGGCTCGTCTTCATCATCGTCGTCATCAGGCCAGGTCTTCATGCCGCCCCCTTCTTCCGAGCCTCTTGCTCCGTCGTCGCTGCCTACATCGTCGTCCTCCAAGGCGGCCGCCCCCAAGTCGGGGTCGTCCTCGTCGCTCACCTCCCGGTTCGGCTGGTAGTCACCACCCGGCCCCATGATGGCGGCCGTCACCACAGACATGTAGATCTGTGCTCCAGAGAAGGAACCACTTCATGCCAAGATCAAGACTAAAGAAAGGACTAAAAAGAAGAAACTAAGAGACTTACGGCAGGCGGCGGGTTGTCGCAGGAGTACGGTCGCTTCCCGAACCGCCAGGACCCCTCCGACACCTTGAGGTCGGAGATCTTGTTCACCATCTGGGCCACCTCGACAGTCGGCATCTCCTTCATGCACATCCAGCTCGGGTCGCGGTTCCCACTCATCTGACAGATCAGATGAGGACGGCCTTGGAGCAGGAGAACCCGACGCTCGATGAAGGCGATCAGCAGGTCGGACGCCATGAGACCCTCCGCCTCCATCAGCACTTGGAGCCGGCCGATGGCGGCAGTCGTGTCAGCCGACATGGGCTTCGGCTTATAGCCCCAGTTGGGCCGAAGCCCAATGATAACCCACAAGTATAGGGGATCGCAACAGCTTTCGAGGGTAAACTATTCAACCCAAATTTATTGATTCTTAAGTATTAACAGTTGAGTTGTCAATTCAACCACACCTGGATAACTTAGTATCTGCAGCAAAGTATTTAGTAGCAAAGTGGTATGATAATAAAGGTAATAGTGGCAAAAGTAAAGATAGCAGTTTTGTAGTAATTGTAACAGTAGCAATGGAAAAGTAAATAAGCGAAGCACAATATGTGAAAAGCTTGTAGGCATTGGATCAGTGATGGATAATTATGTCGGATACGATTCCTCATGTAATAGCTATAACATAGGGTGACATAGAACTAGCTCCAGTTGATTAATGTAATGTTGGCATGTATTCCGAATATAGTCATACGTGCTTATGGAAAAGAACTTGCATGACATATTTTGTCCTACCCTCCCGTGGCAGCGGGGTCCTAGCGGAAACTAAGGGATATTAAGGCCTCCTTTTAATAGAGAATCGTACGAAAGCATTAACACATAGTGAATACATGATGTCCTCAAACTACGGTCATCATCGAGAAGTATCCCGATTATTGTCACTTCGGGGTTGTCGGATCATAACACATAATAGGTGACTATAGACTTGCAAGATAGGATCAAGAACACACATATATTCATGAAAACATAATAGGTTCAGATCTGAAATCATGACACTCGGGCCCTAGTGACAAGCATTAAGCATAGAAAAGTCATAGAAACATCAATCTCAGAACATAGTGGATACTAGGGATCAAACCCTAACAAAACTAACTTGATTACATGGTAAATCTCATCCAACCCATCACCGTCCAGCAAGCCTACGATGGAATTACTCACGCACGGCGGTGAGCATCATGAAATTGGTGATGGAGGATGGTTGATGATGACGACGGCGACGAATCCCCCTCTCCGGAGCCCCGAACAGACTGCAGATCAGCCCTCCCGGGAGAGATTAGGGCTTGGCGGTGGCTCCGTATCGTAAAATGCGATGAAACTTTCTCTCTGTTTTTTTCTCCGCGAAACAGAATATATGGAGTTGGAGTTGAGGTCGGTGGAGCGTCAGGGGTTAGTTTCATTGAAATCATGCAAGTTAGAGTCCAAAACAAGAGCAAAAGTGTTTGGAAAAGTAGATACGTTGGAGACGTATCACCCAACAGGGGGCCGGCCTCGTAGGGTGGCAGGTTGATGAAGTCAACTGTCGGGTCAACGTTCTCCATATAGAAGTAAGATTGCTGACACAGTTTCACCGACTATGACAGCTTGATGATCAGGAAGGTGTTCTTCTTTGATGGCCGGCGCACGGCGATGAAGCCGCACTCGACCGCCATCTCCTTGGCGGAGGTGCCCAGTTTGGAGTAGAAGAAAGCTCCCCACAGCTCGATGGTGGGGCGGATGCCGAAATAGCCCTCGCATGCCATGATGAAGGCGGAAAACAACGTCACTGTGTTGGGCGTCAAGTGGTTTAGCTGGATGTGGTTGAAGTCCATGAACGAGTGGAGAAACCCGCTCACCGGGAGGCCGAAGCCATGGAGGAAATGCGAGCGGAAGACGACCCACTCGTCCTCCTGGGCGCCGGCGAGATCTCCTCCCACGGCGGCACCTGCACCTTGACGAAGGCCGCGTTGGGCATCCGGTGTGTGGCCCGAAGGAAGGTGAGCTGATCCTCGATCACCGTCGAGCCATCCCAGTCTCCAGCCTTCTCGCGCGCCATGGCGTCCGAGCGGAGCTGCATGGGAAGGAGGAGATCGATGACAGCAAGCTGCAGTGGTGCTATGGCGGGCACTGAGCAGCAACAACAAAGAGAAAGAGGAGGAATAAAGAATGGGGAGGAGGGCGCGCGTGCTCCGCTGCTCCCTGCCTCCCCCTATTTATAGCCCTCGGGCTGCAAAGCCGAGGGGGCGGGACGTGGGATCGTGGGATTATTTGCACCCACGACCCCACGACCCTCCGATTACTATGCAGAGTTACTGCGCAGTAACTCTAGCGGGAATCGCAACCGCCCGCCTCGGCCGCAGCGGATCCGCCCGCGTGCCGAGGCCTAGTGGTGGCGGGCCCGGCCCGCTGTCACGTCCCATCAAGAGCGTGGGGTGGCAGGCTGGCTAGGTTGACGTGCGCCATGTGGTGTGCTCGTGGCTGGCGGCAGGCCTGGGGAAGCTTAGTAGGCACGCCATCTGTTTCCTGCCTTGGTGTTCGAAATTGGCGGACGAGCCCGCCTTGTCAAATCGACTCCGGCAGTCGGCGCGTCACAAGACGGACCGAGCGTCCGTTCAGAGCGCGGAAAGAGGGGAAGCTGCTGAGACTTCACGGCCCGTCGATCATGATGCCTCACTAGCTTCGGGGACTACTGTCGGAGTAATGGGCCATGGGTAGCCTCACCCGAGTCCCTGAGCCTTTCAAGACATTGGGCCAGCTCCGTCCCACAAGACTTCAGAATAAAGCGCAGCCTTCGGGTGTCCGGCTAGCTCAACGGTCGGCTGCCCGAAGATGGCTATGTGCTAGCAGACGGCACCAAAACAGGCCGGCTCCTAGCAGACGACCTCCGGAGAGGCTGGCTTGTAGCAGGCGGCCACCCAACGCCCTCAGAGTGAGCGCCCCTCATCAAGAGGACAAGACTGGGTGAGGCTACAGTGTAGTCCCTCACCCACGAATCCTGGGCTTGGCATGGCTACAATGCCCCATGCGGGCGGAGATCTTCACACGACAGGCACTATTGCCACTTCCCCCTTGATGTCATTCCCGACAAGCGGAGCCCTGTTCCCACGATGTCCTATCGGTACGGCCTGCAGACGGTGGGCCCTACCAGGCAGTGAGAGCCCGGAAGACAGCGGAGGCCGGACCAGCCGGACCTGAGGAAGGCCGGCTTCCAGCAGGCGTCCAGTTCCTCCCTCGAGGCCTGTGCACCATTAAACAGACAAGACGTGGTGTGGCTACAGTGATCTCCCACTAGGTGGCGGGACTGTAGCCACGCTCCACTGACCAAGCCTACGTCATTAGCATCACGGCTATAGTGATCAGACACCAACCAGATCCGCCAGCGGCGGGGGCAGCATGTCGGCTCCGTACCAGACTAGTCGGCGGGGCCCACCAGGCGGCGGGCCCCAGCTGCCAGCGGAGAAGCCGGCGACCAGAGACACTGACAGCTGAGTACAGCACCCGGCCAGATTACCATTGTACCCCTGGGAGGTAGGCCTATATAAACCCACCAGGGCACCCATGCAATGGGTTCCCAACCTGTTAGAACTAGCTTCCACCCTAGAGGAAGAAGAGAGCTAGCCCTGCCTCCTTCAACCTCTAGCATACAGCTCGAGGAGCACCATTGTATTCACTAGTGCCTTAGTGATCATGCGGAGACCCCGCAGAGCAGGACTAGGGGTGTTATCTCCTAGGAGAGCCCCGAACCTGGGTAAAGTGCGCCGGCATTCGTGTCTACGCCTCATCCCGCTTCCAGGCACCGGTGACGTTCTACTCGCTCCCACCATGATAAGTTGTCCTTTGGCATATGTCGCACCCAACCCCCGACAATCACACAAAGTATTTAATCATGCACAACCCCGATGACAAGCCAAGCAATTGTTCCAGTGACATGTATAAAAATTAAGAAGGTGGCCATGCCACAAATGCAATGTCAACTACATGATCATGCAGGAGCAATATGACAATGATGATGCGTGTCATATAAACGGAACGGTGGAAAGTTGCTTGGCACAAGAGAGGCTAGCAATGGTGGAAGTGAAGGAAATATGCCCTAGAGGCAATAAAAAAGTTATTATTTATTTCCTTATTTCATGATAAATGTTTATTATTCATGCTAGAATTGTATTAACCAGAAACTTGATACATGTGTGAATACATAGACAAACAGAATGTCACTAGTACGCCTCTACTTGACTAGCTCGTTGAATCAAAGATGGTTAAGTTTCCTAGCCATAGACATGAGTTGTCATTTGATTAACGGGATCACATCATTAGGAGAATGATGTGATTGACTTGACCCATTCCGTTAGCTTAGCACTTGATCGTTTAGTATGTTGCTATTGCTTTCTTCATGACTTATACATGTTCCTATGACTAGGATATTATGCAATTCCCGTTTACCGGAGGAACACTTTGTGTGCTACAAATGTCACAATGTAACTCGGTGATTATAAAGGTGCTCTACAGGTGTGTCTGAAGGTACTTGTTGAGTTGGCGTATTTCGAGATTAGGATTTGTCACTCTGATTGTCGGAGAGGTATCTCTGGGCCCTCTCGGTAATGCACATCACTATAAGCCTTGCAAGCAATGTAGCTAATGAGTTAGTTGCGGGATGATGCATTACGTAATGAGTAAAGAGACTTGTCGGTAACGAGATTGAACTAGGTATTGAGATACCGACGATTGAATCTTGGGCAAGTAACATACAGATGACAAAGGGAACAACGTATGTTGTTATACGGTTTGACCGATAAAGATCTTCATAGAATATGTAGGAGCTAATATGAGCATCCAGGTTCCGCTATTAGTTATTGACTATCAATGTGTCTCAGTCATGTCTACATATATAGTTCTCGAACCCATAGGGTCCGCACGCTTAAAGTTCGGTGAAGATCGATATTATGAATTTTTGTGTTTTGATGTACCGAAGGTAGTTCAGAGTCCCGGATATGATCACGGACATGACGAGAAGTCTCTAAATGGTCGAGACGTAAAGATCGATATATTGGATGGCTATGTTTGAACATTGGAAGTGTTTCGGGAGGTTTCAGACATATACCGGAGTACGGGGGGGTTAACGGAATCCCCCGGGGGGTTTGGTAGGCCTCATGGGCCCTAGTGGAGAAGAGGAGAGGTGGCCAGGGCAGGCCGCGCGCCCCCTCCCCCTCTAGTCCGAATTAGACAAGGAGGGGGGGCGGTGCCCCTCTTTCCTTCCTCTCCTCTCTCCCTTCCTTTCCTCCTCCTACTCCAACTAGGAAAATAGGGAGTCCTACTCTCGGTGGGAGTAGGACTCCTCCCTGGCGCCCCTGAGGGAGTCCTGGATAAGGGGGTATCTGAACAGTCGGACTATATACTTTGGCCGAACTGTTGGACTATGAAGATACAAGACAGAAGACTTTGCCCCGTGTCCGGATGGGACTCTCCTTGGCGTGGAAGGCAAGCTTGGCAATTCGGATGTAGATCTCCTCCTCTGTAAACCGAATTTGTGTAACCCTAGCCCCCTCCGATGTCTATATAAAGTGGAGGGTTTAGTCCGTAGAAAAACAACAGTCATACCATAGGCTAGCTTCTAGGGTTTAGCCTCTCTGATCTCATGGTAGATCAACTCTTGTAATACTCATATCATCGAGATCAATCAAGCAGGAAGTAGGATATTACCTCCATCGAGAGGGCCCGAACCTGGGTAAACATCGTGTCCCCTGCCTCCTGTTACCATTAGTCTTAGATGCACAGTTCGGGACCCCCTACCCGAGATCCGCCGGTTTTGACACCGACATTGGTGCTTTCATTGAGAGTTCCTTTGTGTCGTTGCTACGAGGATAGATGGCTTCTCCAACCTTCAACCACGCTGCCCTGGGTGAGACTTTTCTCCCCGGACAGATCTTCGTGTTCGGCGGCTTCGAACTGTGGGCCAACTCGCTTGGCCATCTGGAGCAGATCGATAGCTACGCCCCTAGCCATCAGGTCAGGTTTGGAAACCTAAACTACACCGCCGACATCCGCGGAGACTTGATCTTCAATGGATTTGGGCCCGTGTCAGGTGCGCCGAACAATCACGATGAGCATGACCTAGATTTGCAGCCAGACAGTATTCGGAACATTGCACCTGCTTCAGCTCCGGACTTTGTTCTAGAGCAGGCTATGCCTCCCGAGGACGGGTGGATGGACCCCGCCCCGGAGGCTGCATTCTCATCGGCGTTGGAGCCGAACAAAGACACCTCTCCTCAGGAAATCTGTACCTCCGGACCCCCGGACTCAGCTCCGGTAGTGTGTTCCGGACCACGCGCATCCGTGCCCACCGAATCTAATTGGGCTCTAGTCATGGAGTTCGCCGCCGCGGATATCTTTCAGCACTCACCCTTTGGAGACGTGTTGAATTCGTTAAAGTCTCTCTCTTTGTCTGGAGACTCCTGGCCGAACTATGTCCGGCTCGAGTGGGAAGCTGGCGACGAAGAAATTCGTTACCCACCCACCACCCACTTAATATCCACGGTCGAGGATTGGACTGACGTGCTTAACTTCGACTCCGAAGACAGCGACGGTATAGACGACGATGCGGGAGAAAAACAGGAACATTCGCCCACAGGGCGCTGGACTGCCACCTCTTCATATGATATATATATGGTGGATACTCCCAAAGAAACCAATGGCGATGAGGTAATGGGAGATAACCCCTCGGGGAGGAAAGCAAAACATGGGCGTCATCGGCACTGCTCCAAGCCTTGCCACAACAAAACCGACACTGGAGAAGAAAATCCACATTGTGTCGAAGAGGAATATGATCCTGATCAACCCACCCTCGAGCAAGACGAACAGGCGACGGACGAATACTTGGAGGACGATAACTATATGCCTCCCTCCGAAGACTAGGTGAGCCTCAGTGACGACGAATTCGGTGTACCAGAGGATCCCATACAGCAGGAGCGCTTCAAGCGCAGGCTTATAGCCATTGCACGAAGCCTAAAAAAGAAGCAGCAGCAGCTTCAAGCTGGCCAAGATCTGCTCACACACATGCGGACTAAGGCCCGGGTAGCTGAAGAATACGGACTCAAGTGCCGAACAAAATACTACCCAAAACGCAGGCTGCTACCTCAATTCGAGGGGGCGGCACTAAAAAGTAAACGCAGGCCTACACCCCGCCGACAGCACACCGCGACAAGGGGCTGCGCACAAGACCTGCATTTTATACCAAACAGCAACACAGGAAGTACCCCGGATGCATCAGCAGACAGGAATAGAGTCTACAAACCTTGGTGCAACAAATATAAGCATCCCAAGGCAATCAATGGCGCCCAGGGAACGATGATCAACACAGGAGCCCGTAATCCTCAACCCGTTGAGTAGGAGAAGAGACTTCCACATCTTAATTCGGGCCCTCCAGCTTGAACCGCATACTTGACCACCCATGTCAAATTCATGGCACTCCAGGAGTGGCTACCAATCATACCAATAGAGAATGCTGGGTCTTTAAACAAATCGGCAGGCCGGCGCCGAAAGGAGCATGAAGAAGCCCAGATTATCAAGTCCAGGGACCACTGACTTCAGGATCAGACTCACCAAATACCTCATTCTAGAGTATCATAAAGAGGCGTGATGGCCATCTAGGCCCCGCCACCCCGGATCTGGTCTCTGGATAGCAGAAAATGTCTTACCAACTTTCGGCCTAATGCCTTTAAGCAGTAGCCAACTACCGCCCGACCCTAACAGGTTCTGCTGTCATGCCTTTCTTTTATAACATGCACCGTACTCATACACATAGACGTGTTACTTAAATACAACATGTAGAGTCATTCGACGCTTATCTGCTATTTCTCAATGACATTTTGTCATAACGGCATCCGAACATCGAGTTATGCCTTTGAACGTCAGCGGCTTCCTTGCACTCGTACTACAACGACTAAAGTCTGAGCACCTTCTCGGTCGTTCGGCACCCTGAACTTATAGCATTATATGCATCAGCTCCGAATCATGTCTTGGGTCATTGGTTGGGTTTGCCCGGCTCCCATGTTTTGGTACCTTACGTTCCGCAATATCGGCTAAGGTAGCGCTGGGAGAACTACTAAGATTGTGTCTCAGTTCTGCCGGACGAACACCTCAGTAGAGAAAGCCGAAAACTGACTGTCATGATAAGGCGAGAGCTGGTCAGCTGTTCGAGAGGTTGCCAAATCTTTAAAGATTTATTGCACATAAATTCCATAATAAAATGCAGCGTGTGAAGGATCGGTCCACCGATCAGGCGCTATTAGAGCCCCCGTGCGGTCTTCCGAACACCAGGGGCTGCGCCTCCCATACTCGAATTCCTATGTCTAAGTGAGAGTAATAAAGCCCTATAGTCCGATTGCCTGGTTCGTTGTGCTGAACACCTCCTTCATGGACCCAAGAATGGGATAAAGAGTATTCAGGTTTATCCCGAACACCCCCGTAGTTCCTACGTGGGGGCAGAAGCTGACGACTAGCCAACTCTCAAGACTAACATATCAAAACGGTCGCACAGGAATAGAATTTACACATAGCAGACACCTACATATAAGTGACTCTGTTTTGGCTTACAAAGGATAGCACATCTGCTTTTAGGGAAAAATAATGTCTTTTGTACATTCCTCGGCCACGAGGCAGGCGCCTTTCAGGACACCATCATAATATAGTTTGGTCTTGTGGTGCTCCTTCCCTTCCAGCGGACCCTCAGTCATCAGCTTCTCAGCATCAAGCTTCCCCCAGTGCACTTTCGCATGAGCAAAGGCCATTCGTGCCCCTTCTATGCAAATCGACCACTCGATGACGTCCAGCCGAGGGCAAGCCCTCACAATCCGCTTCATGAGCCCAAAGAAACTGCTCGGTATGGGCTCAGCGGGCCACAACCGGATAACCAAATCCTTCATGGCTAGTTCGGCCGCCTGATGCAGTTCGGTCAGCTGCTTGAGCTGGTCAACAAATGGCACCGGATAATTCGGCCCCAAATACTGTGACCAGAAGAGCCTTTCCACAGTTTCCTTCTTCTCGGCTCGAAAGAATAGGGCAGCATCAGATAAGCTGCGCGGTAAATCCGCAAATGCCCCTGAAAAAATCAGGATTCAATGGGTCACCATGAATCTTCCCTGCGAAAGCGTAAGGTGGTTTGAACAAAATTATAAAATCCCTACCGTCCGCAATCTTCCGCGCCTCCTGAATATCCTTCAGCGCCGTCTGGGCTTCTTCTCGAACCTCATTTGCGGTCCGGACAGCTTGCACGAGTTCGGATTCTTTCAATGATAGACTTTACTCCAAACTTTCGCTTCTCCCTACGGCCTCCTGAAGCTCTCGTTCAGCTTCCACGACCCTCGCCTCGTGTTTCTCACGGAGAGCCTGCTCAACGGCCGCTTTCTGGCCTGCCAAGGCAACAGCCTTCTTGAGCGCCTCCATTTCTGCATTTGCCCCTGGAGTGCGCGATATATATAATCTAAGATAGTCTCAA
Organism: Triticum timopheevii; assembly: GCA_963921465.1. NCBI lineage: Eukaryota > Viridiplantae > Streptophyta > Magnoliopsida > Poales > Poaceae > Triticum > Triticum timopheevii. The sequence goes on along the minus strand of OY997262.1, from coordinate 380,685,307 downwards.
CTACTTACGTGTGCTAAAACTTACTAACAATTTCAGAACATATCTTGTTGGTCCTCCAGCTGCTTCTTCACTCGGCCGAGTTCCTCTTCGGCCCGCACCAGACTCTACTTGAGTCCGGACACTTCCACAACGTGAGAGGAGGCAGTCGCCGCAGACATCTGATCCATAAAATATATACGTCATTAGCTAGGTATCCTGCGGACGGGAAGTTGATCCCCTGTCCGGTTCCTGACCTCTCTGGACAGTGTATCAGGCACTACTATCTATACTATGACAGGCTTCTATACATACCTCCAAGCCTTTTATAAGGCTGATGCAGGATTCATTCGACCCGCTCTCAGCGGCCTGAATCTTTTCTATCAGCACACCCATAAGGGCGCGATGTTCATCAATAATGGACGCACTTTCTAGTGCTGTCGATAGGCCGCCTGACACCTTCGGTTGGACGAAGGCCGCAGGCGGAGAAGAATCGCACCCTCCAGTTAAGAGGGACTGCCTGCCTGATCTTGGAGCCTTAAGGGCCTCAGGGACTGTGTCCGGCTACGGGCCGGATTCATGATGGCCCCCACCATTGATATTCTTGGGAACCGCCGCTCCCGCACGTCCGGCCTCCGAGGTACGCCCCCTGGCTCAGGTCCCTCTTGGATGACACTTCGGTGTCACAGACAGTCTCTTGGGAAGGGCCCCTGGGAGGTGTTTTACTCTCCAGGGCATCAGAACCCAACGAGTCCTCTGATGAGGCCTGTTGGGCCGAAGACCTCGCCGGACTGTAAAAAGCACGCTACGAATCAAAATACTACATTCTAGTATATTATGGATGCATGAATATGTTTGGATTTCGTGCACTCACGATTGTACCAGGGGCTGGGCCCTGGGATCCTCCTCCGCGCTGCTATCGGTAGCCGTGATAGACGCCTCGGGGACGGATGTTCTCCCCGTCTTAGGCGAATCTGCCTCTAAGGATGAGGAGGCTGCCCTTTTCTTCCTCCCCCTCGTAGGAGACTCGGGCTCTTCTTCTTCCTCATCCTCTTCCTCTTTGTCCTCTTCCTCCTCGTTCTCTCCAGAGGAGGGAGGGTCACTGGAGTCTTCGGACTTCGTGTCCGAAGTGCCACGACGACGGAGACCGCTCCTGGTCTCCTTGGCCTTTTTTGTGGCCTTCTTCTTCGGCGCCTTGTAAGGCGCTGGGACCAGCATCTTCATTAGAAGAGGTCCCGCCGGTTCTTCCGGCAGCGGGGCCGGACAATGAATCTTCCCCGCCACCTTCGTCCATTCCTGAAGGCAACCGTGGAAAGACACGTCAAAAAAACATCTCCTCCGGGACATACCAATGAAACATGCAAATAGCCAAGATATGATGGCGACTTACCGGGCTGGCGGGGTGGGACAATTTGCGCCCGTGGTCTATGGCCGAGTCCGGCCATGGTTTGCTGGACTTAGAGAGCAACTTCCAAATGTCCTTGTGTGAGGATCCGAAAAGCTCTCGCAGGGTCTGATGCTCGGCCGGATCGTACTCCCACAAATCACAGCCTCTGTGCTGACAAGGAAGGATCAGGCGGACCAGCATCACTTGGACCACGTCAACAAGCCTGACGGCCTTGTCCTCCATACCTTTGACGCGCGCCTGGATCACTAACAGTTCGTCGGACGACGACTAGTTCAGGCCCTTCTTGGGCCAGGATGTGAGTCGCAAAGGAGCTTCAGATCGAAACTCAGGAGCAGAGGCACACTTTTTGCCGTGCGGCTGAGTGATATAGAACCACTGTTGCTGCCACTCCTTGACGGAGTCATTGAAAGTACCCGTCGGCCATACAACCTTGGGCATCCTGCTCACCATGGCACCTCCGCACTCGGCATGTTCGCCATTCACCACTTTGGGCTTCACGTTGAAGATCTTGAGCCATAGCCCGAAGTGCGGCGAGATGTGGAGAAAGGCCTCGGACATGACGATAAATGTCGAGATGTTGAGGAAGGAATTGGGGGATAGATCGTGAAAATCAATCCTGTAGTAATACATGATGCCGTGAAATAAAGGGTGGAGGGGGAACCCGAGCCCGCGGACGAAATGGGGGAGGAAAACGACTCTCTCATGGGGCTCCGGAGTAGGGACGATTTGTACCGCCGTTGGATGACAGTGGCCGATTTTCTTGGCCAAATATCCAGCCGCCCACAACTTTTTAATATCCTTCTCCTAGACGGAGGAGGCCATCCACTTGCCTCCTGATCAGGATTCGGACATTTTTGGAGGACCTTTTTTGGTGGGGAGGATGAATGCTTGGGCGCTAGTGCTTGGGCGGAAGGAAAGGGGCGAGCAGAAGTAGAAGGAGGCGCAAGTAGAAGGGAGGAGGCTTTTCCCCTTTTATCGAGGCGATGAAACTTTACGCCTCCTCGCTTGCCTAACGGAGCCTGCTCGTTCCCCACTTACCGTAATCGGTGGTACGGTTGGGTTACTATCGGTGTCAAAACCGGCGGATCTTGGGTAGGGGGTCCCGAACTGTGCATCTAGGCGGATGGTAACAGGAGACAAGGGACACGATGTTTTTTACCCAGGTTCGGGCCCTCTCGATGGAGGTAAAACCCTACTCCTGCTTGATTAATATTGATGATACAGGTAGTACAAGAGTAGATCTACCACGAGATCAAGGAGGCTAAACCCTAGAAGCTAGCCTATGGTATGATTGTTGTAATGTATGTTGTCCTACGGACTAAAGCCCTCCGGTTTATATAGATACCGGAGAGGGCTAGGGTTACACAGAGTCGGTTACAATAGTAGGAGATCTACGTATCCGTATCGCCAAGCTTGCCTTCCACGCCAAGTAAGGTACCTTCCGGACACGAGCCAGAGTCTTCAATCTTGTATCTTCGTAGTCTTGGAGTCCGGCGGACATTGATAGTCCGGCTGTCCGAACACCCCCTAGTCCAGGACTCCCTCAGTAGCCCCTGAACCAGTCTTCAATGACGATAAGTCCGGCGTGCATAATGTTCGGCATTGCAAGGCGGGTTCCTCCCTTGAATAATCCAGGGAAGATAATGAACACCCGGATAGTGTCCGGCTCTGCAAAATAAATTCCACATTCCACCGTAGAGAGAATAAAATGTACACTTAGTTCAATCTACTGACGTATTATGCGGCGTGACATCACACCACCACCAGGCCTTTGTTTGAATCATTATACCGCCTCAGCATTAGCAGAGCGGTTTCCTCGGCACGTCCTATCAAAGCAGAGATCGTGTTCCCCTTATTCCGGGATTCTCGTCAATACGTGCGTGGGTAACCCAACCGCGCCATCAACGGTGACGCTTGGGAGACAAGCGAGTTTTACCAGGCCGGTGGGGGACACATAGTTTTGTCCGCCTATATATAAGGGATAAGGATTCACCTTCTCACCTACGCCTTCTTCCTCCTTTGCTTATCAATCCCCACGAATTCAAGCTCCAACACCCGAACTCGCGCATCTCACCTCGACCTTCTCCGAATATGACTGGAGCGGGAGGCAAATGGTTAGCCTCCACCGTCAAGGAGGAGGACATCACCAAACTGCGCAGCGCCGGATACCTTTCCGGCGATATCGCGCATCGGCTGCCCGACGAGGGGCAGCTCATCCCTACCCTCGGGCCTCATGAGAGGGTCGTCTTCCTTCCCCACTTCCTCCGCGGACTGGGCTTTCCGCTCCATCCATTTGTCCGGGGGCTCATGTTTTACTACGGCCTGGATTTCCACGATCTGGCGCCGAACTTTATCCTCAACATCTCGGCGTTTATCGTCGTGTGCGAGGCCTTTCTCTGCATCCGGCCCCACTTCGGCCTGTGGCTCAAGACCTTTAACGTCAAGCCGAAGGTTGTGAAGGGTACGCAAGTGGAATGCGGAGGCGCTATGTTGGGCAAATTGCCCAACGTCCCTTGGCTAGAAGGGACCTTCGTGGACTCCGTCAAGGGGTGGCAATCGGGGTGGTTCTACATCACCGAGCCACGCAAATCCACATGGGCAGCGGCCCCCGAGTTTAGATCAGGCATCCCCACGCAGCTCACCTCCTGGAAAGAGAAGGGCTTGCAGTGGGGGAATCCGGTGGAGGTGACGGGACTCCGAACATTTATCAAGAAGATGGTGAGCAATAAGCTCAGGCTCGTCGACGTGGTCCAAGTCATGCTCATCCGGCGGATCCTCCCATGCCAAGAACGGGCATTTAATTTGTGGGAGTTCAATCCGGAACAGCACCGGGCGCTAAATGGGCTCTTCGATACAACATACGAAGGCGCCTGGAGGGTGCTGTTCAAGGGCGCCGAAGCCCCTATGTCTGCGACCAAAGACCGCGGATTCAGCTCGCAGAATCCAACTGACGAGGTAAGTGATTCAACCCCATTACGGGACACTTGTGATAATTAGATTGACTCTAGTGAGGCTTCATTCTGCCTCTTCCTTTGACAGGAATGGATGGAGAAGGCCAAGCTGCTTATCAGCCCGGCTCCCATGCCAGAAGACCCAGCGAACGCCCGCTTAACAGGGCTGCTGGTTCCGGCACCGCACGTGGTGCCGGAGAAGAAGGCCAAGAAGGTGGCCGCGGGAACTCGAAAGAGTTCCCGCAATCAGGCATCTGACGACGATGAGGACTCCTCTCCCGAAGACGAGGAGGAGGAGTACTCTCTCCCGGAGGAGGGAGAGAAGAAAAGGAAGGCCTCCCCCATCGGGGGGGGCGAAGGGTCCAAGAGGGGGAGAACTATCCCCCCGGACAGTTCTGCCAACATCAACATTGGTGAGGATGAGCGGCCTCCAAGGGCCAGGCATCTGGCAAGATCGTAAGTATCCGGATCCTTGATGTATAATTTCTTTTATGTCGCGAAGTATCCTTCTAACGCCTCATTCTGTCCGTAGTCCGGCCAATGATGATCTCCCCGACTCATCGAGCGGGTCATTGGCCTCGTCGGATGTGAATTCCATCCCGACTGCCTCAACCCCACGCGCCAACGAGGACGCCGAGGTGGGATCCCAAAGAGGGACCCATCAGGAGGAGGCTCCGGAGGCGCCGTCAGGCAGCCCCCCGGACTTCGTGCCGGACTCCACATCAGAATCCGCAGTGGTTCCAGAGTCCGGCAAGCGGCCCCTTCGAAAGAAGGGCAGGACCGTGACGCCGGCGGCCTCCGTCCAACCGGAGGCGCCGGATAACCTGCTGGAAGCGCTTAAAGGCGCTTCCATCGAGGAAGAACACCGCACCATCATGAGTGCGGTGATTGAGAAGGTTCAGCTCGCGAAAAGCGGGCTGACCGAAGCCTGCAGTAGCCTTTTAACAGGCTTTGAGGTAAGAAGTTAAAATTATGTAATATAATACCGCATAGACAGTAGCCCCTGATGCTTGGTCCGGTGTTCGGAAAGAAAAGCCGGACTAAGGATCTATAACAAGATATACGCAGGGTTGCCTAAAATATGTCAATATGGGTTTGCAGGCTGCACTGCTGACCTCTACCGCACTAACGGCGGAGGTTGACGTGCTGAAAAAGAATCTCGAGCGGTCCGAGCAAGAGCTCGGCCATGCAAAGAAGCAGCTCGAGGAAAAAGAAAGTGAGTAACACCTCTTTGAATAAGTACCTTACAGAAAAGGATTTTGGTTGCGAATAAAATTAACAAGGATAATATGTGCATTGCAGGGGCCACTAACGAGGTGGAAACCCTGAAGGATGCTGTGTCCGCGGCCGAACGCAATGCGGTCGCGGAACGGGCTGAGCGAGAAAAGCAAGAGGCGCGGGTGGCGGAAGTTCGGCAAGATCTCCAGGTTCTCATGGAAAAACATGAGAGTTTGGAGCGTGACTCCAAGACTCGAGAGTCCGAGCTTGCCTCGGCTCTCGAAAGTGCCAAGTCCGCCAAGGCCGAGGCCCATAAGGCCCTTCAGGAGGTTGAGGACATAAAGAAGATAGCGGCGGGTAAGGCGTTTTTCATGCAAAGCAGGCATGTTAATGTGAACTACCTGATACTTACCCAAATTCGGAGCTCTCCAGGGGCGTTTGCAGATCTGCCGCGCAGTGCAGCTGATGCTGCCGCATTCTATCGTGGCGAGGAGGGGAGCTCGACGGAGAAGGTCTTCTGGTCTCAGTATACTGAGGCCGGCCATCCGGTGCCCCCAAGCGACCAGCTGAAGCAGCTGGTCGAACTCCACAAGGTAGCTGAGGAGGCCATGAAGGGCCTCATAGTCCGGCTGTGGCCTGGACAGGCCATGCCTGGTAGCTACTTTGGCCTCATGCGGCGGCTGGTGGATGCATGCCCTAGGCTGGATGTAGTCAAGCGCTCCGCCTGTATCGAAGGTGCTCGTCGGGCCCTTGCCCGCATAAAGGTACAATGGGGTAAATTGGATGCGGAGAAGCTTCTCAAGGACCCACCGCCACCGGGCAAGGAGTATCGCACGCCGGAGAAGTATTATAATGTTGTCCTGAAGGGAGCCTGCAATATTGCAGATGAGTGCTCCCGAAATGTAATCTTTGAGTGAACTCGCTGTTTATTTATCCTGTGCGCTGAAAACTTCGTTCATATGCGCCATGAGCAACGCTTGTTTAATTTAAAATAATACCTTCTGTTTGGCCGTTTATAAAATCTGAGAGATGGCAAGTCGTTGGCTTCAGCCCCCAAGCCACAACTGCTGGGGTGTTCGGTGATAAACTTGAGTACTCTTGTTCCCATATTTGGGTCCATCTAGGGAGGCGCTCAACACGACGAACAAGGCGACCGAACTTATAATGCTTGAACACTCTCACTTAGCCATAGAATTCTATAATTTTAAATTTCGGCGAAGCCCCTGGTATTCGGAAGACCAAATCTGGGGCGCTATCCACGCCTTCATCGGACATAATCCGGAACTTCGCTCGAAGCGGCGTGAGTCTTTAAGGACCCGAAAAAACCTCTCGAACAGCAACCAGTCTCTCTACTTATCATGCCGGTCAATTTTAGCTTTCTCCACTGAGGCGTTAACCCGGCTCAACCGGGGCGCAATCGCAGTGGTTCTCCCAGTGCTACCTTAGCCGACGGAACGGAAACGTAAGGAGCCAAACATGGGAGCCGGGCAAACCCAACTATTGACCCAAGACGTGATTCGGAGCCGATTCATATAATGCTATAAGTTCGGGGTGCCGCACTTGTTAAAGTGTTCGGACTTTATCACACCATAAAGCGGGGAACATAAGCCCCTGATGTATTATGCCGTACCAAAAATATACGGGTGCCCGAATGTCATATAATGAATGTATATAAAAAATGTAATGCAATTGAGATCATAAAGGTGCTGCATTATTAATGAAAGAAAAAGTCTGCTAGTAGAGCGGACTGATACAAATAGTGCGGTAAGCAAGGGATTTGGACTAAATAAATATGTCCCCCTCCAGGGATGAGCTGCGGATTTGGTGTATATAATCGAATTTAATGCTCGTAATTGAGACCACCTGAGTGTTCGACGCGGCCTTCTTTAGTCCCTGACTATTGCATCATGAGTTCGGCAGGTTTCACCGCCGGACAGGGCTTCTGGTTAACAGAGTCCTATGTACAAAAAATAAGAAAAATAATAATAAATAAGAGGCACATTTGCGAGCCCCTGGTGTGGTCGAACCGCACTCTGGGTCCGTTGTGATCGTGCCCCCTCCCCTGTGCCCATGGTATCTCCAAGGCGTAATGATGTACGCGGAGTGTTATTCTTGTGATCAGACGCGGGCGAGGGTTGGGGCCGCATTGCTACGCGTGCTCTGATCGCGCCAGGTGGTCTTGGTTGATATTGCTCCGGGCGCGCTTTGCTGTATCCGGCCGTTTAATGGCCGGACTCGAGAATTGCCTTAAAAGGCTGCTCTGTACTTCTGCCGCGAGAGCCGCTGTACGTTCCTCCGTTCGGAGGGAGCGTTCCGTATTCCCATTGACCGTGATGACTCCACGAGGGCCTGGCATCTTGAGCTTTAGGTATGCGTAGTGCGGCACCGCGTTGAATTTGGCAAACGCGGTTCGTCCGAGCAGAGCGTGATAGCCGCTGCGAAACGGGACTATATCGAAGATTAACTCTTCGCTCCGGAAATTATCCGGGGATCCGAAGACCACTTCCAGTGTGACTGAGCCTGTACAATTGGCTTCCACTCCTGGTATGACACCTTTAAAGGTTGTCTTTGTATGTTTAGTCCTTGATGGGTCTATGCCCATTTTGTGCACTGTATCCTGATAAAGCAGGTTCAGGCTACTGCCGCCGTCCATCAGGACTCTCGTGAGGTGAAACCCATCGACGATTGGGTCTAAGACCAATGTGGTGAATCCGCCATGGCGTATGCTGGTCGGGTGGTCTCTTCGATCGAAAGTGATCGGACAAGAGGACCATGGGTTGAACTTTGGGGCGACTGGCTCCGTCGCATAGACGTCCCTTAGTGCGCATTTCCTCTCCCTCTTGGGTATGTGGGTCGCGTATATCATATTCACCGTCCGTACTTGTGGGGGAAAACCCTTCTGTCCTTTGTTGTTCGGCGGCCGGGTCTCTACCTCGTCGTCGCTATTTAGCCCCTTGTCATTGTGTTCGGCAATTAACTTGCCGGCCTACTTGAACACCCAGCAATCTCTATTGGTGTGGTTGGCTGGCTTTTCAGGGGTGCCATGTATCTGGCATGAGCGGTCGAGTATTCGGTCCAAATTGGACGGACCCGGAATGGTTCTTTTAAATGGCTTCTTCCGTTGACCGGGTTTAGAGCCTCGGAATCCGGCATTGACTGCCGTATCCTCCTTATCATCGCCGTTAATTCGGCGCTTGTTTTTATTTCGACGTGACCTGCCGTTGTTGTCCTTAGTATCCGGACTGCCAGAATTTTTACGGAGATTGTTGCTGCGGGCTAGCCAGCTGTCCTCTCCCGCACAAAAGCGGGTCATTAATGATGTGAGGGCTGCCATGGATTTTGGCTTTTCCTTCCCGAGGTGCCGGGCTAGCCATTCGTCCCGGATATTATGTTTGAAGGCTGCAAGGGCCTCTGCGTCCGGACAATCGACGATTTGATTTTTCTTTGTCAAGAACCGTGTCCAAAATTGCCTGGCCGATTCGTCTGGCTGCTGAATGATGTGGCTAAGGTCATCGGCGTCTGGTGGTCGCACATATGTGCCTTGGAAGTTATCAAGGAATGCGGCCTCCAGGTCCTTCCAGCACCCAATTGACTCTGCGGGCAAGCTGTTAAGCCAATGCCGAGCTGGTCCTCTAAGCTTGAGTGCGAGGTATTTTATGGCGTGGAGATCGTCGCCGCGGGCCATATGGATGTGGAGAAGATAGTCTTCGATCCACACCACGGGGTCTATTGTGCCATCGTAAGATTCGATGTTTACGGGTTTAAACCCTTCGGGGATCTGATGATCCATTACTTCGTTAGTGAAGCATAACCGGTGTGCGGCGCCCCTGTATTGAGCAATATCGCGACGCAGCTCGAGAGAGCGCTGTCTGCTGTGTTCGGCCCGGCCGTGGTTATTGTATCCGGCACGACGGTATTCGTCATGGGTCGTAGGGCGCCCACGTGATCCATAGATGGATCTGGATTGCCTTGCTTTGTCCTCCAATATGTCTCGCAAGTCCGGCGCGTTCCCTCTTGGCTTCGTACTTTTGGAGCGATGTCGGGGTATGGTCTTGGCTGGGGGCCTGGATGCCTCTCTGGCACGACCACGGGGTGGTCGGTCAGCCATATCGTGCGCTGGTGATGGATGTATGTATGCTTCCTCCTCTAATCGGGGGAGCAGCTTGCGTTTTGGGTAACTTTTGGAGGGGCGTTCGAGTTTATACTCTTCGGCCGCAAGGACCTCGGTCCATCGATCGGCCAGCAGGTCCTGATCAGCTTGAAGCTGCTGCTGCTTTTTCTTTAGGCTGTTTGCTGTGGCGATAAGCCTGCGCTTGAAGCGCTCTTGTTCGACGGGATCCTCGGGTACGACGAATTCGTCATTATTGAGGCTTGCTTTGTCTTCGGAGGGAGGCATATAATCATGATTCTCAACCTCTTCATCTACCGCCCCCTTATGAGGGCTTGCTTCTGCATCCTCCTGCGCTGAGTCTTGCAGGAGGGGATTGTCTTCGGCACTCTCTGGAGTGTTATTATCTCCTGTGCCGGAATCTCCGTTTTTGCTGTGGCGAGATTTAGAGCGGCGCCGCTGACGCCGGCGCTTGGGCTGTTTCTTTAAGGAATCTGCCTCCGCTGTTCCTTCGCCGTCCCCATCTTTTGGGGTATCCACCATGTATACGTCATATGACGAGGTGGCCGTCCAGTGCCCTGTGGGCACTGGTTCCTGTTCGTCTCCGGCATCGTCTTCCATAGCGTCGATGTCTTCGGAGTCGTAGTCTAGCATGTCAGTTAAATCGTCGACAGTGGCTACAAAGTGGGTGGTGGGTGGGCTCTGAATTTCTTCGTCGTCCACATCCCAACCATCCTGGCCATAATCCGGCCAGGACTCTCCTGATAACGAGAGATGCTTTAGTGAATTTAAGATATCGCCGAAAGGCGAGCATTGAAAGATGTCCGCAGCGGTGAATTCCATAACCGGTGCCCAATCTAGATCGATTGGTAGGGGCGCGGGAGGTTCGGAGTCCGGCGAGGAGTCCGGCGCCTCGGAATCACGAGTTTCGCAGGGGACGAGATTGGTGTTCGGCTCCATCGCCGTGGATGTTGAAGCCCCCAAGGCGGCGTCTATCCACCAGCCCTCGATCTGGGCGATCGGTTCCGGGCTAATGGCCGGAGTGGATTCGTGTGCGGCCACCAAAGCACTGTTCGGCGGCAGAGCTAGATTATGCCCATCGTCACAGTGCGGCGCGCTTGGCTGTGGCTCGAGTCTATCGAGGATCAAATCTCCTCGGACATCGGCCGTGAAGTTTAAGCTTCCAAATCTGACCTGATGGCCAGGGGCGTAGCTTTCGATCTGCTCCAGATGGCCAAGTGAATTGGCCCGCAGTGCGAAGTCGCCGAATACGAAGATCTGTCCGGGGAGGAAAGTCTCACCCAGGACAGCGTTGCAGGTTGAAGATGCCATCAAGCCTATTGAGGACGACACAGAGGAACTCTCAATGAAAGCACCAATGTGAGTGTCAAAACCGGCGGATTTCGGGTAGGGGGTCCCGAACTGTGCGTCTAGGCGGATGGTAACAGGAGACAAGGGACACGATGTTTTTTACCCAGGTTCGGGCCCTCTCGATGGAGGTAAAACCCTACTCCTGCTTGATTAATATTGATAATATGGGTAGTACAAGAGTAGATCTACCACGAGATCAAGGAGGCTAAACCCTAGAAGCTAGCCTATGGTATGATTGTTGTAATGTATGTTGTCCTACGGACTAAAGCCCTCCGGTTTATATAGATACCGGAGAGGGCTAGGGTTACACAGAGTCGGTTACAATAGTAGGAGATCTATGTATCCGTATCGCCAAGTTTGCCTTCCACACCAAGTAAGGTACCTTCCGGACACGAGCCGGAGTCTTCAATCTTGTATCTTCGTAGTCTTGGAGTCCGGCGGACATTGATAGTCCGGCTGTCCGAACACCCCCTAGTCCAGGACTCCCTTAGTTACCCCTGCCCGTATTGAAGAGGATCCCGCATTAAGGGGACACGATCTCTGCTATGACAAGATGTGCTAACGAAACCACCTCGCGATACGTATGGAAGCAGGTTGTAAAAAACGGTTCGGATAAAAACCGGACCGTGGCGTGATGTCACTTTTCGAAGAATTGTTGGCAGATTAGATTCATGGATTATTATTCTCTCTACGGTGGTATTTATCTTACAGAGCCGGACACGGTCCTTGTGTTCGAAATCAACTTTGGTGTATTCGGAGGTGGAACCCGCCTCGCAATGCCGAAGACAATCTACGCGCCGGACTCATCGTCATTGAAGCCTCGTTCAGGGGCTACTGAGGGAGTCCTGGATAAGGGGGTATCCGGACAGCTGGACTATATACTTTGGCTGGACTGTTGGACTATGAAGATACAAGACAGAAGACTTCGTCCCGTGTCCGGATGGGACTCTCCTTGGCGTGGAAGGCAAGCTTGGCAATTCGGATGTAGATGACCTGCTTTGTAAACCGACTCTGTGTAACCCTAGCCCCCTCCGGTGTCTATATAAACCAGAGGGTTTAGTCCGTAGAAAAACAACAATCATACCATAGGCTAGCTTCTAGGGTTTAGCCTCTCTGATCTCGTGGTAGATCAACTCTTGTAATACTCATATCATCAAGATCAATCAAGCAGGAAGTAGAATATTACCTCCATCGAGAGGGCCCGAACCTGGGTAAACATCGTGTCCCCTGCCTCCTATTACCATTAGGCTTAGATGCACGGTTCGGGACCCCCTACCCGAGATCTGCCGGTTTTGACACCGACATTGGTGCTTTCATTGAGAGTTCCTCTGTGTCGTTGCTGCAAGGCTAGATGCCTTCTCCAACCTTCAACCATGCTGCCCTTGGTGAGACTTTTCTTCCCGGACAGATCTTCGTGTTCGGCGGCTTCGCACTGCTGGCCAACTTGCTTGGCCATCTGGAGCAGATAGATAGCTACGCCCCTGGCCATTAGGTCAGGTTTGGAAACCTAAACTACACCACCGACATCTGCGGAGACTTGATCTTCAACGGATTCGGGCCCGTGTCAGGTGTGCCGAACAACCACGATGAGCATGACCTAGATCTGCAGCTGGACAGTATTCGGAACATCGCACCTGCTTCAGCTCCGGACTTCGTTCTAGAGCAGGCTATGCCTCCCGAGGACGGGTGGATGGACCCCGCCCCGGAGGCCGCATTCTCATCAGCGTGGGAGCCAAACACAGACTCCTCTCCTCAAGAAATCTGTACCTCCGGACCCCCGGACTCATCTCCGGTAGTGTGTTCCGGACCGCGCGCATCCGTTCCCACCGAATCTAATTGGGCTCCAGTCATGGAGTTCGCCTCCGCGGATATCTTTCAGCACTCACCCTTTTGGAGACGTGCTGAATTTGTTAAGGTCTCTCTCTTTGTCAGGAGACTCCTGGCCGAACTATGTCTGGTTCGAGTGGGAAGCTGGCGACAAAGAAATTCGTTACCCACCCACCACCCACTTAATAGCCATGGTCGACGATTTGACCAACGTTCTTAACTTCGAATCCAAAGACATCAACGGTATAGACGACGATGCAGGAGAAAAATAGGAACCACCGCCCATAGGGCGCTGGACTGCCACCTCTTCATATAATATATATATGGTGGATACTCCCAAAGAAACCAATTGCGATGAGGCAATGGGAGATAACCCCTCGGGGAGGAAAGCAAAACATGGGCGTCATCGGCGCCGCTCCAAGCCTCGCCACAACAAAACCGGCACTGGAGAAGAAAATCCAGATGGTGCCGAAGAGGAATATGATCCTGATCAACCCACCCTCGAGCAAGACGAACAGGCGACGGATGAATACTTGGAGGACGATAACTATATGCCTCCCTCCGAAGACGAGGTGAGCCTCGGTGACGATGAATTTGGCGTACCAGAGGATCCCTTAGAGCTGGAGTGCTTCAAGCGCAGGCTTATAGCCACTGCACGAAGCCTGAAAAAGAAGCAGGAGCAGCTTCAAGCTGGCAAGGATCTTCTCACAGACAGACGGACTAAGGCCCGGGTAATCGAAGAATACAGACTCAAGCGCCGAACAAAATACTACCCAAAACGCAGGCTGCTACCTCAATTCGAGGAGGCGGCACTAAAAAGTAAACGCAGGCCTAGACCCTGCCGACAGCACACCGCGACAAGGGGCTACACACAAGACAGGCATTTTATACCAAACAACAACACATGAAGTACCTCGGATGCATCAGCAGACAGAAACAGAGTCTACAAACCTTGGTGCAACAAATATAAGCACCCCAAGGCAATCAATGGCGCATAGGGAACGATGATCAACACAGGAGCCCGTAATCCTCAAGCCGTTGAGTGGGAGAAGAGACTTCCACATCTTAATTTGGGCCCCTCCAGGTTGAACCGCATACTTGACCGCCCATGTCAAATTCATGGCACTCCAGGAGCGGCTACCAATCATACCAATAGAGAATCATGGGTCTTTAAACTAATTGGTAGGCCGGCGCCGAAAGGAGCATGAACAAGCCCAGATTATCAAGTCTAGGGACCACTGACTCGAGGATCAGACTCACCAAATAACTCATTCTAGAGTATCATAAAGAGGCGTGATGGCCATCTAGGCCCCGCCACCCCGGAGCTGGTCTCTAGATAGCCGAAAATGTCATACCAACTTTCGGCCTAACGCCTTTAAGCAGTAGCCAACTACCGCCCGACCCTAACAGGTTCTGCTATCATGCCTCTCTTTTATAACATGCACCGTACTCATATGCATAGACGTGTTACTTAAATATAGCATGTAGAGTCCTTCAACGCTTATCTGCTATTTCTCAACGACATTTTGTCATAACGGCATCCGAACATCGAGTTATGCCTTTGAACATCAGGGGCTTCCTTGCACCCGTACTATGATGACTAAAGTCCGAGCACCTTCTCGGTCGTTCGGCACCCCGAACTTATAGCATTATATGCATCAGCTCCGAATCATGTCTTGGGTCATTGGTTGGGTTTTCCCGGCTCCCATGTTTTGGTACCTTACGTTCCGCAATATCGGCTATGGTAGCGCTGTGAGAACTACTGCGATTGTGTCCCGGTTTTGCAGGAGGAACACCTCAGTAGAGAAAGCCGAAAACTGACTGTCATGATAAGGCGAGAGCTGTTCAGCTGTTCGAGAGGTTGCCAAATCTTGAAAGATTTATTCTGCATAAATTCCATAATAAAATGCAGCGTGCGAAGGATCGGTCCACCGATCAGGCGCTATTAGAGCCCCCGTGTGGTCTTCCGAACACCAGGGACTGTGCCTCCCATACTCGAATTCCTATGTCTAAGTGAGAGTAATAAAGCCCTATAGTCCGATTGTCTGGTTCGTTTGTGCTGAACACCTCCTTCATGGACCCATGAATGGGATAAAGAGTATTCAGGTTTATCCCGAACACCCCCGTAGTTCCTACGTGGGGGCAGAAGCCGACGACTAGCCAACTCTCAAGACTAGAATATCAAAACAGCCGCACAGGAATAGAATTTACACATAGCAGACACCTACATATAAGTGACTCTGTTTTGCCTTACAAAGGATAGCACATCTGCTTTCAGGGAAAAATAATGTCTTTTGTACATTCCTCGGCCATGAGGCGGGCGCCTTTCAAGACACCATCATAATATAGTTCGGGCTTGCGGTGCTCCTTCCCTTCCAGCGGACCCTCAGTCATCAGCTTCTCAGCATCAAGCTTCCCCCAGTGCACTTTTGCACGGGCAAAGGCCATTCGTGCCCCTTCTATGCAAATCGACCGCTTGATGATGTCCAGCCATGGGCAAGCCCTCACAATCCACTTCACGAGCCCAAAGAAACTGCTCGGTATGGGCTCAGCGGGCCACAGCCGGATAACCAAATCCTTCATGGCTAGTTCGGCCACCTGATGCAGTTCGATCAGCTGTTTGAGCTGGTCGACAAATGGCACCAGATAATTCAGCGCCAAATACTACGACTAAAAGAGCCTTTCTGCAGTTTCCTTCTTCTCGGCTCGGAAGAATAGGGCAGCATCAGATATGCTGCGCGGTAAATCCGCAAGTGCCCCTGAAAAAATCAGGATTCAATGGGTCACCATGAATCTTCCCTGCGAAAGCGTAAGGCGGTTTGAACAAAAATATAAAACCCCTACCATCCGCAATCTTCCACGCCTCCTGAATATCCTTCAGCGTCGTCTGGGCTTCTTCCCGAACCTCATTCGCGGTCCGGACAGCTTGGGCGAGTTCGGATTCTTTCAATGATAGACTCTACTCCAAACTTTCGCTTCTCCCTACGGCCTCCCGAAGCTCTCGTTTAGCTTCCACGACCCTCGCCTCGTGTTTCTCACGGAGAGCCTGCTCAACGGCCGCTTTTTGGCCTGCCAAGGAAACAGCCTTCTTGAGCGCCTCCATTTTTGCATTTTCCCCTGGAGTGCGCGATATATATACTCTAAGATAGTCACAACTACTTACTTGTGCTAAAACTTACTAACAATTTCAGAACATACCTTGTTGGTCCTCCAGCTGCTTCTTCACTCGGCCGAGTTCCACTTTGGCCCGCACCAGACTCTGCTTTAGTCCGGACACTTCCAGAGCATGAGAGGAGGCAGTCGCCGCAGACATCTGATCCATAAAATATATACGTCATTAGCTAGGTCTCCTGCGGACGGGAAGTGTAACACCCCTAGATTTTGATTGGGTTTTTATTCAAAATCTTTATTTAATTTAAAGGAGGTTATTTGACTTTTTTTAAGAGGGGCTCTCCTTCTCAAAATCTTTTATGACAAATTTTTGAAAAGTCCTTCTCAACCTTGACCTTTGGTTTTATGGGTTTTTCATAATTGTGTTGGCTCAACACAAACTATGTTGGAGGGTTTTGCAATTATTTCTATTAAAAAGAAATCCTATGGATTTTGGTTTTTATCCTTTCCCCTTTTTTTAAAAAAAATCTCTTTTACCAAGTCACATGTTGATATCTCCTTCCAAATCCATCCCACTACTTTGGGGCAAGTCAAACACCCAACTCCAGCAAGTTTCAACCCAATTGTGATTTTTATTCTATTTGTTTTATCCTCAAAACAATTTCTGTCATTTATTTTGGACCAAGGTGACTTACAAAGGAACTACAAGTTTCCTTTTGCGTTTTGGTCCCAAATCGACTCCTCTGGCTAGTCCTTAGTACCCTCAACCTAGATCCATGAAGATCCACTGGTCCATAGTTCAAATTTTTTAAAATTTGCTTGCTGCAAGTTTGAACCAGATTTGCCAATTTGGTGAAATTCATTCTTTTCCTTCTCCAAAAATTCTAAGGAAAATCAGGCAGCCCCTAGATGCATTGAGAGGTCACCACACCAAAGATCTGCTCTAGAAAAATTTTCCACATGCCAAAAAAATTTCATCAAACACCTGGCGTGCACTGTTCCTGTAAAGTTCAGAAAGTTCAGTGTTGCAGTTTTGTCATCAGTGTCGTTTCTTCAGAGTCGCGGCGTCAATCTCACCAGTGTGCACGTTGGCGCCTTGCTCCCTGATCCTTCTTCTTATCCAGTGCACCGCACGGTCGTTTGGACTGGCGCAAGTGTCGGTGGCGACGTGTCTCGCCGTTGCCGGAACCTTTTGTGGTGGCAGAGCCACCCGTGGCCAGCAGGGGCCAGCGCCACCTTTCAGTGCCGGCCAACACCGCCCAAGCCAACAGAGGCATCTGCGTGGCCATCCCCTCACATGTGCATGCTACAGCACCGTCGTCGTGGCCTGAGCAGCGCAGAGCGCGCTCCCTGTCGCCGACGTGCCCGCGAGGCTGTTCCGTTGGGAACTTGGAGTACCACCCAAGTCAGGCAAAGTTTAGCCTCGGGATGGAACCAGTGGACCAATCCGCAGCCGCCTAGCCTCCTTAACCACCTGCCCGACCACTGCCTTACCGTAATCACTTGCCGGAGTTATCCAGTTCTCGGCAACCGTCTCGGGCCGGCTATAAATAGCGCCCCGACCTCGCCTTCGAGCAGGCATCACCCCTCCACCTCACCAGAGCCATGCCTAGCTACTAGGAAGACCTCGGGGAGGCCTTCTTCCCCGATCCGCTTCGGGCTCCGGCACGATCCGCTCTGGTGAGAGCATCTCCGCCTCCCAAACCGCGTCAGCAACCCCCTAGTGCACCCACCCTTCTAACCCTAGCCTCAATTTGGCGCTTGCAGCTCCCTTTGAAGAGAACCATCCTCTCCCGAACCGCCGTCCGCCGGAGTGAAGGCCGCCGTCGACGTGGTGCTCGCCGACGACCAAGTCCACCACCCACCAACGCAGAATTTCCCTGTGAGTACACCCGTAACCGTACCCTCCCCTGGATCGTTTTCGATCATCGCCGGCGACCACCGCCAGCCTCGGGCGAAAGCGTACTCTGTTTTAGTTTTTAAACCTGACGGGTGGGACCCCCTCGTCAGCTTTTTCTTTTAGTTGAACCTTTTTATGAGAACACCTTCGGGAAAAGTACGTGTTCCCTTTAGGTTGGCGTATTTACAACCGAAGCATTTTCTATTTTTCTAAACTAGCCCCTGGAAGTTTTTTGTTTCATTACAGATTAGTCCTTAGACTAAAACCTTAATAACTTTTAAACAAAAGGTGATTTTGAATTGATTCTTTTTCTGTCATCTTTATTTTTCTGTCTAGTCTTTTATCATATTTATTTGAAAAATATTTGGAACACTTTTTGTGCACACTCGGTATTTACATTATTATGCGATTCTTTATACCGTAGATACCGGAGGTGGTGACGGAACCGCAAACTTCGCCGAGCTACACTCCGACTACTCCGAACCAGGCAAGCATGTTTGAACCTTTGATATGATGAGTGTTTTACATGTTTGCTTGAGTAGTTATTTCATGGCATGTTTATGTAAGCATCAGTAGGTGTTATATTGCATGCAAAAGCAACTACAAGTGAGCTTCGAAACTCGATGTGCTATTTGATGGGAGATAACATGATCATGTGGTGACATGAAAGGTGGTAAGATGGTATTGTCGAAGCATACCAGTCTTATGCCAAACCATTTAAACTCCAGTGTTAACGTGGATCAAGTCACGTTACCGTCCGTCCCCTTTCCGTGCTACCACATGTTTTCTGCAAAGAATATGGTTTAGTAAGTTGCAAACCTCTTTCCTCGTACACACCAAATAGGGGGGCCGTGATGAGGGTTCCATGGCCCTGGATTAAAGCTAGTCATCCGGCCAGGGGGCATGGGTGTTTCCTGTTGGGACCGAGAGGGGGGCACCCCTTAGAGCACGCGATATAAATTTGATCCCATGCTACTCGAGGTTGTGGCCTCCCCGTCTCAAAGTTTTTCTTGAACGTTGCCTCGGGTGATTCCTGGCATCGGGATGTGGAATGGGTGTGTACTAGTTAGATGTGTTTCGTCTAAAATACCGTAAACGGAACTAGTCCTTTGTGACTACTGATATCCGTTGGCTGTGGTTAAATAGTACAAACTCTGCAGAGTCAAAACCATTCAAGTAACCGTATCTATGGTCAAGGACTATAATCAACTTATCTATGTCAGTCTCGTGTCAGTTTTAGTGACAATCTCCGGTGAACAACATGAGTGGTGAACCCGGCTGAATGTTATTCCTGTGGATGGAGCATGCTATTTATTATTACGGAGTATTTTCTTGGAATGATTTAAATTCATGAACAACTTGAGTGCGGATGATGAAATATAAGCCCTTTATGTGATGTCGCTCAGACGTCCGATTGTGGCATTCTTGTTGTTTACTTTTGTTATAAGCCCTTTTTGTGATGTCGCTCAGACATCCGACTATGGCATTCACGTAATTTACTTTTGATATAATCCCTTATGTGATGTCGCTCAGACACCCGATCGGTATTCAGTTATTTTATTGGGATTTCAGGAGGACTACCGCCTGACTTCTTTTTTCTAACTTGCCATGCAAATTTATTATTTGAGTGTGCATTACTAATCTGCTCATGTGCATCATGTTTGCACTTGTTATACCTTATGTCCAAACTGTCTTGCGACTACATTCAAAGTACTCACCTGGCTTGTTGATTTGGCCAGATATCGACGAAGGCGATCTTATGGATGAAGAGTACGATAGCGAGTCTGACGCCTAGAGGATTCCTAGTCAGCCCCGTGTGATCCTGGAATTGGTCACTTGAATCATATACGCTTCCGCTACCCAAATAAAATCACCGAGCCTCACTCTAGCGCTCGATGAGCTGTAAGATTTAAGAGTCATGTCACCCACGCCACTGTAACATATCCACCACCACTTTTATTATGAGACAGTAGTTATGCCACCATACTCCGTGTGCCATATCCGCCTTTATGTATAATATCGGCGTGCTTGTAATAAATTGTTGAGCATCCTCAGCTCAACCTTCTATAATATTTAGTACTACTGGATTTTTGTGTCAAGTTTTGTCCACTGGTAAGGAAGATTTTCCTATACTGGTCCGATAAAAGGGTCAGTTTCTCAATAAATGTTTTACTGGAAAATCGGTCGTGACAAACTTGGTACCAGAGCCAGGCTGACTGTAGGAAGCCACTAGGTGCGATCGCTAATCGGTTATTGGCGTAATAAGTGCTATTTTAATATTTTGCAAATGTAGTCATTTTCTGACAGTCATCATAAATTTATGATCTGACTATTCAGAATTTTTGCCTACTTTTGTAGATGGCTGGCAGCGACTGTGAGTCACAGGTGTTCGCCAATGTACCTGAGGGGTTTGTCAAGCTTCTCGACTCCATCGTCAAAATCGCGATGGGGCCATCGACTCGTCCGGAGTTCACACTCTACCAGCACAAGATCAGCGACAGTTTGTCCATGCACCAGGCCGCCGTGCAATTCAAGGGAGGACGTGTTGAGTCTTGCCGCTTCCGATTTGTGGGAAGGGCCATGCCTACGGAGAGGCATGCTATGCAGATGGCTGCCCGTGAGGCGATAGCTCGTCTCCGGGATGTTCTTCCTTTGATGAAGACTCGTCGCTACCGCTACCTCCCATGCCACGTGCCATACACATGTCACTATGCATTCGCTTGCGCTAGGGGTGAGAGAGATGAGGCTATTGAGATGTTGGTTGAATATGGCAAGGCTCTTGAGGCAGCTTTTGATAACCTCGTGGACGAACTTGTGGCTGCTCGTATGGACTCTGTGTAGAGCTGTTCCGCCAATAGGAGTGAGCTCCTCCATACAGCACCACCACTGACATACGTCTCGTCCTCAGCATCCTATACACCTGCCATCTTCGCCACTGCTCGCCGCCTGCCTAGTCTTGAAGAATTTGACCAAGTCAGTGCTCCTACTACAGTTAGAGCTGCACCACCTACCGCCCTGCACTAGCTCCACAACTCAGCACTCCACGCCTGGAGCCTATTAGTGAGGAGGAGGTTGAGTATCCAGCACCACTTGGACTTACCCTTGGCAGGCCGAGGGAAGTCCTTACCATCTCCGACTGAGTGCGCCTAGCAGCCGTGCGATGTACCAGCTTGTATGATATGTTTATATGTATATAGGTTGTGAGAAGTAGTTTGTGTGCGCATCATGTAGGAACTGGGAGAAGTGCACTAGCCTAAATAACATGTCAGGAATGTGTACGCACATCCTGAGTGATGTATTGTATAATTACGGCTTGCGTGTAAGATATGTACTAAGCGGTCCTTCTCCATGTGCAATCAAGTATTTTCTTGAAAAATGTTGGAGTTCTTAAATTTTCCGCCTTTGCAAAATTATTTATTTTTGCCACTCGGTTTTTCTCATGAGTTTTACAAAAATACCCCAGAGTGGAAAATGCCTCGTCCTTGGACTCGTTCCATGCCAAGTCCGCTGGAAGAAAATTATGGTACCCAGACATGTAACAATTTCACACAGGGGCAGTCAAGTCAGCAAGGCAGTGAAGCAGCATTTTCTCAAATATGCCGCCTTTATGAGCAAAGCCAGCAACAGCATCAAGAAATGATGAACCATGTTATAAATATGGGAAATCACCATGGACCGTATCAGCAGCAATCCAACTTGTCTGAACTACAAAAGATGTGTCCCCCAACGTTCTCTCACACCGATAGACCTCTTGAGGCCGATGATTGGCTTCGAGACATTGAGAGGAAATTAGTTATTGCACAATGTTCGGACCGTGAGAAGGTACTATATGCACCTCACTATCTCACTGGAGCAGCTGCATCATGGTGGGAAAATTTCCTACACATGCACCCCAATGAAAATGACATCACCTGGGAAGAATTTAAAGAAGGTTTTCGTGGGGCGCACATTCCCAGAAGCATTATGAAAATCAAGAAAAGGGAATTTGATGACCTCAAGTAGAGAAGCATGATAGTGACTGAGTACAACAGTCAGTTTACTCAATTATCCCGTTATGCCAACGAAGAGCATATGACTAAAAATAAAAAGATGGAAAAATTCCTGGACGGTCTAGCACCAACACCTAAATGCCAGCTGGTCGTACACACCTTCCCAGATTTCAAAACACTTGTGGACAAAGCTATTACGTTGGAAAATGAGCGCCGCGGCTTGGAGGATTTTTGCAAGCGCAAAAGAGATCAGACTAGTCTTGCTCGCAACAACCGGAGCAAGACTGATTTTCAGAAAGATGGAGCAAACAAATCCACGACAAATGTTCCTCGACCAAACAAAAATTTCCATGCGAGGGACAAAGATTTTATATATCGTCCAGGTGTTGCTTGCTACGCTTATGGAGAGGAAGGACACTATGCCAAACAGTGTCCAAAGCAAAGAAACTCGGCCCACAAGTCGAACAACGGTGGCGATAATTCAACGCCCAAGCGAAACAACTTCAACCCCAATAACAATCACAAGAAGGGTCACTTGAACCATGTGACCAAGGAGGAAGCACATAATGCCCTGGATATCGTACTCGGTACATTCCCTGTCAACACAATATCTGCCACGGTTTTGTTTGATTCTGGAGCTTCTCACTCGTTCATTTCAAAGAAATTTTCTTTGCAACATGATTTTTCGATGCTTCGCTTGGAAAAATCCATGATCATCAAGTCCCCCGGGATCAAGAAAATCACTCAGAGTTACTGCCAAGGTGTGGTCATTGAGTTTGAAGGATTAAAATTTTAGGCAAACCTCGTTGTATTGGAAAATAAGGGACTGGATGTTATCTTAGGAATGGACTGGTTAACCACCAACAAGGGGTTTATCGGCTGCTTCAATCGAGCTGTAATTCTTACCCATCATCACGAGAAGACAATAAAAATTGCTGCTCAAGAAAGACAAATGTCACGACAACCAAGGTTGAACAAGGTGGACGTTTCAGAATTAAGCAAGGTTCCAGTAGTGTGTGAGTTCCCCGATGTATTTCCCGAAGAACTACCAGGCATGCCACCAGACCGGGAGATAGAATTTATCATTGAGCTAGCACCTGGAACCACCCCCATTTACAAGAAGCCCTATAGAATGGTACCCTCTGACTTGGTAGAATTAAAGAAGCAAATAAAAGAACTACTAGACAAAGGATTTATACGAGTCAGCTCCTCACCTTGGGGTTCACCAGTATTATTTACCAAGAAGAAGGATGGGACACTGAGATTATGTATCGACTATCGAGCACTCAACATGGTTACCATCAAAAACAAATATCCGATGCCTCGGATAAATAATCTAGTTGACCAGCTCGCGCAAGCTAAGGTTTTTCTCAAAAATTGATTTAAGGTCAGGGTATCATCAATTAAAAGTACGGATGGAAGATATCCCCAAGACAGCATTCACCTCCAGATACGGACTATATGAGTTTACAGTAATGCAGTTTGGACTGACGAACGCCCCCGCATATTTTGTCTAGCTCATGAACAAAGTGTTTATGAAATTTATGGACAAATTTGTTGTGGTGTTCATTGATGATATTCTGGTATACTCCAAGACACCAGAAGAGCATGCTGAACATCTCAGAATTGTACTGGGAGAATTAAGGAAACATCAACTGTACGCCAAATTCAGCAAATGTGAATTCTGGTCAAGACAGGTTGGTTTTCTAGGCCATGTATTGACCCAAGAAGGTGTTGCCGTAGACCCAGAAAAGGTCAAGGCCACACTTGGTTGGAAACCACCAGCCAATGTAACAGATGTACGAAGTTTCTTGGGAATGGCAGGATATTACCGAAGATTTATTGAAGGGTTCTCCACCATAGCAAAACCAATGGCGCAGTTACTCAAGAAGGATAAGAAATTTGTGTGGACTGAGGCTTGCGAGAAAAGTTTCCAAGAACTCAAAAAGAAATTAACAACAGGACCAGTATTGGTTGTGCCAGACATACACAAAAGTTTCGAAGTGTATTGTGACGCTTCCCAGAAGGGCCTCGGGTGCGTATTAATGCAAGAAGGCAAAGTAGTCGCATACGCTTCCAGGCAACTACGGAAGCATGAAGAAAATTATCCTACTCATGACTTAGAATTGGCAGCAGTCATTCATGCACTCAAAGAATGGAGGCACTTTCTACTTGGAAATCGTTGTGAAATATATACGGACCATAAAAGCCTCAAATATATTTTCACACTGCCAGAGCTCAATTTACGACAACGGCGCTGGTTGGAATTAGTGAAAGATTATGATGTTGGCATTCACTACCATCCGGGAAAGGCGAATGTAGTGGCAGATGCTCTTAGTCGAAACCCAAGTTCGGGCAACAACGTTTTACCAAACTTGAGACCTGAATTCCAGCAGGAGTTCGCCAAACTCAATTTGGTGATGGTCATAGAGGGCAATGTGTCAAATTTGGAAATACAGCCTACCCTAATGGAACAAATTAAGGAGGCTCAGCATGGACACCCCAGCATCAAAGGCATAAAAAGAAAAGTGAGTTCGGGCAAGGCCTCAGAATTCGTCATAGACGATAAGGGAATATTATGGTACGGAGACAGACTTTGCGTACCAAATCTAGAAGACCTCAAACAGCAAATTCTAGCCGAAGGCCACACCGCTCCATATTCAATCCATCCTGGAGGGACCAAAATGTACAAGGACATTCAGGAAAATATTTGGTGGCATGATATGAAAAGGGATATAGCCACATTCGTTGCATTTTGTGATTCATGTCAGCGCATTAAAGCCGAGCACCAAAAACCAGCAGGGCTATTACAGCCAAACAAGATACCTGAGTGGAAATGGGACAAATTGGAATGGATTTTATTGTCGGACTACCTCGGTCACGATACGGAAATGATGCCATATGGGTCATCACAGATAGATTGATTAAGGTAGCACATTTCATCCCAGCAAAGACAAACCACACCACTCAGAAGCTTGCCAAGCTTTATCTCTCCTGTATAGTTTGTCTGCATGGGATTCCAAAGACTATAATATCTGACGGAGGCACTCAATTCGTCTCTAGATTTTGGGATCAATTACAACAAGCTCTGGGAACTCAACTGGCATTCAGTACAGCATACCACCCCCAGACTGATGGACAAACTGAACGCGTAAACCAAATTCTAGAGGACATGCTGAGGGCATGTGTTCTCACTTATGGAACCAGTTGGGAAGAAAGCTTGCCATATGCCGAGTTTGCATACAACAACAGTTACCAAGCCAGCTTACAAATGGCACCTTTCGAAGCCTTGTACGGACAGAGATGCCGCACTCCATTAAATTGGTCAGAAACAGGAGACAGTCATATCTTTCGCCCAAACATGCTCAAGGAAGCTGAGGAGAAAGTTAGGCTAATCAGCGACCGACTCAAGACGGCTCAAAGTCGACAGAAGAGTTATTATGATCGAAAACATCGGGGAGTCAGCTTTGAACCTGGTGAATATGTGTACCTACGAGTATCTCCTATGAGGGGCCTGCAATGGTTCAAAGTCAAAGGAAAGCTAGCACCAAGATTTATCGGACACTTCTATGTAGTTGCGCGAAGAGTCATAGTAGCCTACCAGCTAGACCTACCTGAAGAACTACCAAACGTCCACGATGTGTTCCACGTCTCACAGTTGAGGAAATGTGTAAGCAACCCAGAGAAGCATGTATCTCATGAGGACATTGACATGCAACCAGACCTTACCTACAGAGAACGTCCAATAAAAATATTGGAGGAGTCTGAAAGGAGGACCCGTCAGAAAACAATTAAGTTTTTCAAAGTTCAGTGGAGCAATCACACTAAGGATGAAGCAACGTGGGAAAGAGAGGATTTTCTTCAGACAGAATATCCACACCTCTTTGAGGATCAGCTGAAATCTTGGGGACGAGATTTTTCCTAAGGGGGTAGGTGTTGTAACACCCCAAGATTTTGATTGGGTTTTTATTAAATATCTTTATTTAATTTAAAGGAGGTTATTTGATTTTTTTTTAAGAGGGGCTCTCCTTCTCAAAATCTTTTATGACAAATTTTTGAAAAGTCCTTCTCAACTTTGACCTTTGGTTTTAAGGGTTTTTCATAATTGTGTTGGCTCAACACAAACTATGTTGGAGGGTTTTGCAATTATTTCTATTAAAAAGAAATCCTATGGATTTTGGTTTTTATCCTTTCCCCTTTTTTAAAAAAAATTCTCTTTTACCAAGTCACATGTTGATATCTCCTTCCAAATCCATCCCACTACTTTCGGGCAAGTCAAACATCCAACTCCAGCAAGTTTCAACCCAAATCTAATTTTTATTCTATGTGTTTTATCCTCAAAACAATTTCTGTCATTTATTTTGGACCAAGGTGACTTACAAAGGAACTACAAGTTTCCTTTTGAGTTTTGGTCCTAAATCAACTCCTATGGCAAGTCCTTAGTACCCTCAACCTAGATCCATCAAGATCTAGTGGTCCAAAGTTCAAAATTTTCAAAATTTGCTTGCTGCAAGTTTGAACCAGATTTGCCAAATTTGGTGAAATTCATTCTTTTCCTTCTCCAAAAATTCTGAGGAAAATCAGGCAGCCCCTAGATGCATTGAGAGGTCACCTCACCAAAGATCAGCTCCAGAAAAATTTTCCACATGCCAAAAACATTTCATCAAACACCTGCGTGCACTGTTCCTAGAAAGTTCAGAAAGTTCAGTGTTGCAGTTCTGTCGTTAGTGTCGTTTCTTTAGAGCCGCGGCGTCAATCTCACCAGTGTGCACGTTGGCGCCTTGCTCCCTGCTGCTTCTTCTTATCCAGTGCGCCGCATGGTCGTTTGGACGGGCGCAAGCGTCGGTGGCAACGTGTCTCGCCGATGCCGGTAACTTCTGCGGTGGCAGAGCCACCCATGGCGGCCAGCAGGGCCAGCGCCACCTTTCGGCACCGTCCAGCACCGCCCAAGCCACCAGAGGCCTCCGCGTGGCCATCCCCTCACCTATGCACGCTACAGCACCATCGCCGTGGCCTGAGCAGCGCAGAGCATGCTCCCTGCCGCCGACGTGCCCGCGAGGCCATTCCGTCGGGAACTTGGAGTACCACCCAAGTCAGGCCAAGTTTAGCCCCGGGATGGAACCAGTGGACCAATCCGCAGCCGCCTAGCCTCCTAAACCACCTGCCCGACCACTGCCTCGCCGTAATCACTCGCCGGAGTTATCCAGTTCTCGGCAACCGCCTTGGGCCAGCTATAAATAGCGCCCTGAGCTCGCCTTCGAGAACGCATCACCCCTCCACCTCACCAGAGCCACGCCTAGCTACTAGGAAGACCTCGGGGAGGCCTTCTTCCCCGACTCCGGCCGCCCTGATCCCCTTCGGGCTCCGGCATGATCCGCTCTGGTGAGAGCATCTCCGCCTCCCAAACCACGTCAGCAACCCCCTAGTGCACCCACCCTTCTAACCCTAGCCTCAATTTGGTGCTTGCAGCTCCCTTCAGAGAGAACCATCCTCGCCCGAACCGCCGTCCGCTGGAGTGATGGCCGCCGTCGACGTGGTGCTCGCCGACAACCAAGTCCACCACCCACTGACGCGGAATTGCCCCGTGAGTACACCCGTAACCGTACCCTTCCCTAGATCGTTGTCGATCATCGTCGGCGACCACCGTGAGCCTTGGGCGCCGGCGTACTCTGTTTCAGTTTTTAAACCTGACGGATGGGACCCCCTTGTCAGCTTTTTCTTTTTTTCAAACCGTTTTATGAAAACGCCTTCAAGCAAAGTACGTGTTCCCTTTAGGTTGGCGTATTTACAACCGAAGCGTTTTCTGTTTTTCTAAACTAGCCCCTGGAAGTTTTCTGTTTCATTATAGATTAGTCCCTGGACTAAAACCTTAATAAATTTTACACAAAAGGTGATTTTGAATTGATTATTTTTCTGTTATCTTTATTTTTCTGTCTAGTTATTTATCATATTTATTTGAAAAATATTTGGAACACTTTTTGTGCACACATGGTATTTATGTTAGTATGTGATTTTTTATACCGTAGATACCGGAGGAGGTGACGGAACCGAAAACTTCGCCGAGCTAGACTCTGACTACTCCAAACCAGGCAAGCATGTTTGAACCTTTGATATGATGAGTGTTTTACATGTTTGCTTGAGTAGTTATTTCATGGCATGTTTATGTAAGCATCAGAGGTGTTATATTGCATGCAAAAGCAACTACAAGTGAGCTTCGAAACTCGATGTGTTATTTGATGGGAGATAACATGATCATGTGGTGACATGAAAGGTGGTAAGATGGTATGGTTGAAGCATACCAGTCTTATGCCAAACCGTTTAAACTCCAGTGTTAACGTGGATCAAGTCATGTTACCGTCCATCCCCTTTCCGTGCTACCACATGTTTTCTGCAAAGAATATGGTTTAGTAAGTTGCAAACCTCTTTCCTCGTACACACCAAATAGAGGGGCCGTGATGAGGATTCCATGGCCCTTGATTAAAGCCAGTCATCTGGTCAGGGGGCATGTGTGTTTCGGTTGGGACCGAGAGGGGGCACCCCTTAGAGAACGCGATATAAATTTGATCCCATGCTATTCGAGGTTGTGGCCTCCCCGTCTCAAAGTTTTTCTTGAATGTTGCCTAGGGTGATTCCTTGCATCGGGATATGGACTGGGTGTGTACTTGTTAGATGTGTTTCTTCTAAAATACCATAGACGGAACTAGTCCTTTGTGACTACTGAAATCCGTTGGTTGTGGTTAAATAGTACAAACTCTGCAGAGTCAAAACCATTCGAGTAACCATATCTTTGGTCAAGGACTATAATCAACTTATCTATGTCAGTCTCAGTGTCGGTTTCAGTGACAATCTCCGGTGAACAACATGAGTGGTAAGCCCGGCTAAATGTTATTCCTGTGGATGGACTAACCTGTCTATTATTACGGAGTATTTTCTTGGAATGATTTAAATTCATGAAGAACTTGAGTGCGGATGATGAAATATAAGCCCTTTATGTGATGTCGCTCAGACGTTCGACTGTTGCATCCTTGTTGTTTATTCTTGTTATAAGCCTTTTATGTGATGTCGCGCAGACGTCCAACTGTGGCATCCTTGTTGTTTACTTTTGTTATAAGCCCTTTATGTGATGTCGCGCAGACGTCCGACTGTGGCATTCTTGTTGTTTACTTTTGTTATAAGCCCTTTATGCGATGTCGCTCAGACATCCGACTGCGGCATTCACGTAATTTACTTTTGATATAAGCCCTTATGTGATGTCGCTCAGACATCTGACTGCGGCATCCATGTTATTTACTTTTATTATAAGCCCTTTCCCAGATGTCGCGTAGACGTCTGACTGTGGCACGCACTGTCATTTACATTTCAATATAAGCCCTCTATGTGGTGTCGCTCAGATGCCCGACTGCGGCATGTTAATTTATTTTTCCTTTCGAGGCGTCGCTTCAGACACCCGATCAATCTTCAGTTATTTTATTGGGATTTCGGGAGGACTACCGCCTGTCATCTTTTTTTAACCTGTCGTGCAAATTTATTATTTGAGTGTGCATTACTAATCTGCTCATGTGCATAATGTTTGCATTTTTTATACCTTATGTCCAAACTGTCTTGCGAGTACATTCAAAGTACTCACCTGGCTTGTTGATTTGGCCAGATATCGACGAAGGCGATCTTATGGATGAAGAGTACGATAGCGAGTCTGACGCCTAGAGGAGTAATAGTCATCCCCGTGCGATCCTGGAATTGGTCACTTGTATCATATACGCTTCCGCTACCCAAAGAAAATCACCAAGCCTCACTCCAGCGCTCGATGAGCTGTAAGATTTAGGAGTCATGTCACCCACGTCACCGTGACATATCCACCACCACTTTTATTATGAGACTGTAGTTATGCCACCATACTCCGTGTGCCATATCCACCTTTATGTATAATATCGGCGTGCTCGTAATAAATTGTTGAGCAGCCTCAGCTCAACCTTGTATAATATTTAGTACTACTGGATTTCTGTGTCAAGTTTTGTCTACTGGTAAGGAAGATTTTCCTATACTACTCCGATAAAAGGGTCGGTTTCTCAATAAATGTTTTATTGGAAAACCGGTCGTGACCGGAAGTTGATCCCCTGTCCGGTTCCTGTCCTCTCCGGACAGTGTATCAGGGGCTACTATCTATACTATGACAGTCTTCTATACATACCTCCAAGCCTTTTACAAGGCTGACACAAGATTCATTCAGCTCGCTCTCGGTGGCCTGAATCTTTTCTATCACCATGCCCATAAGGGTGTGGTTTTCATCCATACTGGACGCACTTTCTAGTGTTGTCGATAGGCCGCCTGACACCTTCGGTTGGACGAAGGCCGCAGGCGGAGAAAAATCGCACCCTTTAGTTAAGAGGGGCTGCCTGCCTGATCTCGGAGCCTTAAGGGCCTCCGGGACTGTGTCCGGCTGCGGGCCAGATTCACCGATGGCCCCCACCATCGATATTCTTGGGAACCGCCGCTCCCACATGTCCGGCCTCCGAGGTACGCCCCCTGGCTCAGGTCCCTCTTGGACAACACCTCGGTGTCAGAGCCAGGCTCTTGGGAAGGGCCCCTGGGAGGTGTTTCACTCTCTAGGGCATCGGAACCCAACGAGTCCTCTGATGAGGCCTGTTGGGCCGAAGACCTCGCCGGACTGTAAAAAGCATGGTGCGAATCAAAATACTACATTCTAGTATATTATGAATAGATGAATATGTTCGGATTTCGTGCACTCACGATTGTACCAGGGGCTAGGCCCTGGGATCCTCCTCCGGGCTGCTATCGGTAGCCGTGACGGACGCCTCAGGGACGGATGTTCTCCCCCTCTCAGGCGAATCTTCCTCTAAGGATGAGCAGGCTGCCCTTTTCTTCCTCCCCCTCATAGGGGACTCGGGCTCTTCTTCTTCCTCATCCTCTTCCTCTCCGTCCTCTTCCTCCTCCTCGTTCTCTCTAGAGGAGGGAAGGTCACTGGAGTCTTGAGACTTCGTGTCTGAAGTGCCACGACGACGGAGACCGCTCCTGGTCTCCTTGGCCTTTTTTGTGGCCTCCTTCTTCGGCGCCTTGTAAGGCACTGGGACCAGCATCTTCATCAGAAGAGGTCCCGCCGGTTCTTCCGACAGCGGGGCCGGACAATGAATGCGCTCCCCCACCTTCGTCCATTCCTGAAGGCAACCGTGGAAAGACACGTTAAAAAAACATCTCCTCCGGGACATACCAATGAAACATGCAAATAGCCAAGATATGATGGTGACTTACCGGGCTGGCGGGGTGGGACAATTTGTGCCTACAATCTGCGGCCGAGTCCGGCCATGGTTTGTCAGACTTAAAGAGCACCTTCCAGATGTCCTTGTGCGAGGAGCCGAAAAGCTCCCGCAGGGTCCGGTGCTCGGCGGGATCGTACTCCCACAAATCACAGCCACTGCACTGACAAGGAAGGATTAGGTGGACCAGCATCACCTTGACCACATCAACAAGCCTGACGGCCTTGTCCTCCATACCTTTGATGCGCACCTGGATCACTGACAGTTCATCGGACGACGACCAGTTCACGCCCTTCTTGGGCCAGGATTTGAGTCGCAAAGGGGCTCCAGATCGAAACTCAGAAGCAGCGGCCCACTTTTTGCCGCGTGGCTCGGTGATATAGAACCACCGTTGCTGGCACTCCTTGACGGAGTCATTGAAAGTACCCATCGGCCATACAACCTTGGGCATCCTGCTCACCATGGCACCTCCGCACTCGGCATGTTCGCCATTCACCACTTTGGGCTTCACACTGAAGATCTTGAGCCATAGCCCGAAGTGCAGCGAGACGCGGAGAAAGGCCTCGCACACGATGATAAACATCGAGATGTTGAGGAAGGAATTGGGGGATAAATCGTGAAAATCAATCCTGTAGTAATACATGATGCCGCGAACAAAGGGGTGGAGGGGGAACCCGAGCCCGCGGACAAAATGGGGCAGGAAAACGACTCTCTCATGGGGCTCCGGAGTAGGGATGATCTGTCCCGCCATTGGAAGACGGTGGCCGATTTTCTTGGCCAAATTTCCGTCCACCCGCAGCTTTTTAATATCCTTCTCCTGGACGGAGGAGGCCATCCACTTGCCTCCTGCTCCGGATCTGGACATTTTTGGAGGACCTTTTTTGGTGGGAAGGATGAATGCTTGGGCTCTAGTGCTTGGGCGGAAGGAAAGGGGCGAGCGGAAGTAGAAGGAGGCGCGGGTAGAAGGGAGGAGGCTTTTTCCCCTTTTATCGAGGCGATGAAACTTTACGCCTCCCCGCTTGCCTAACGGAGCCTGCTCGTTCCCCACTTACCGTAGTCGGTGGTACAGTTGGGTTACCCACACCCGTATTAAAGAGGATCCAGCATTAAGGGGACACGATCTCTTCTTTGACAAGACGTGCTAACGAAACCACTTCGCGATACATATGGAAGCAGGTTGTAAAAAACGGTTAGGATAAAAACCGGACCGTGGCGTGATGTCACTTTTTGAAGAATTGTTGGCAGATTAGATTCATGGATTATTATTCTCTTTATGGTGGTATTTATCTTACAGAGCCAGACACGGTCCTTGTGTTCGAAATCAACTTTGGAGTATTCGGAGGTGGAACCGCCTCGCAATGTCGAAGACAATCTATGCACCGGACTCATCGTCATTGAAGCCTGGTTCAGGGGCTACTGAGGGAGTCCTGGATAAGGGGGTATCCGGACAGCCGGACTATATACTTTGGCCGAACTGTTGGACTATGAAGATACAAGACAGAAGACTTCGTCCCGTGTCCGGATGGGACTCTCCTTGGCGTGGAAGGCAAGCTTGGAGATTCGGATGTAGATCTCCTCCTCTATAAACCAACTCTGTGTAACCCTAGCCCCCTCCGGTGTCTATATAAACCGGAGGGTTTAGTCCATAGAAAAACAACAATCATACCATAGGCTAGTTGCTAGGGTTTAGCCTCTCTGATCTCGTCGTAGATCAACTCTTGTAATACTCATATCATCAAGATCAATCAAGCAGGAAGTAGGGTATTACCTCCATCGAGAGGGCCCGAACATGGGTAAACATCGTGTCCCCTGCCTCCTGTTACCATTAGTCTTAGACACACAGTTCGGGACCCCCTACCCGAGATCCGCCGGTTTTGACACTAACAACGCCCTCCTCCTGGCCGGCTGCCCCCCCCCCCCCTGATCCTTTATATACGGGGGTAGGGGGAACCTCTAGAAACAACAATTTATCTCTTGATCTCTTAGCCATGTGCGGTGCCCCCCTCCACCAGATTCCACCTCGGTAATATTGTAGCGGTGCTTAGGTGAAGCCCTGCATTGGTAGCATCATCAACACCGTCATCACGCCGTCGTGCTGATGGAACTCTCCCGCAAATCTCTGCTGGATCGGAGTTAGTGGGACGTCATCAAGCTAAATGTGTGCTGAACTCGGAGGTGCCGTACGTTCGGTACTTGATCGGTCGGATCGTGAAGACGTACGACTACATCAACCGCGTTGTGCTAACGCTTCCGCTTTCGGTCTACGAGGGTACATGGACAACACTCTCCCCTCTCGTTGCTATGCATCACCATGATCTTGCGTG
The DNA here is from genome assembly GCA_963921465.1 of Triticum timopheevii. Classification (NCBI taxonomy): domain Eukaryota; kingdom Viridiplantae; phylum Streptophyta; class Magnoliopsida; order Poales; family Poaceae; genus Triticum; species Triticum timopheevii. Next base: position 380,651,852 of record OY997262.1, on the reverse strand, counting down.
TGCGTAGGAATTTTTTTGAAATTACTACGTTCCCCAACAGGAAGGGTGAGAGTGCGTATAATCCATGGACTCAACATTAGTCATAAAGAACTCATATACTTATTGCAAAAATCTACAAGCCATTGAAAACAAAGTACTATGCACATGCTCCTAGGGGGATAGATTTGTAGGAAAAGACCATCGCTCGTCCCTGACCGCCACTCATAAGGAAGACAATCAATAAATAAAATTGTGCTCCAACTTCATCACAAAGCGGTTCACCATACGTGCATGCTACGGGAATCACAAACTTCAACACAAGTATTCTTTAAATTTATAATCACCCAACTAGCATGACTCTAATATTACCACATGTATATCTCAAAACAATTATCAAGTATCAAATTGATCATAGCATCCAATTCACTTTCTATGATAGTTTTTATTATACCCAACTTGGATGCCCATCATTCTAGGACCAATTTTATAACCATAGCAAGTACCATGCTGTTCTAAGAGACTCTCAAAATAATATCAGTGAAGCATGAGAGATCAACAATATCTACAAAATTAAGCCACCGCCATGCTCTAAAAGATATAAGTGAAGTACTAGAGCAAAAATTATCTAGCTTAAAAGATATAAGTGAAGCACATAGCGTATTCTAATAAATTCTAAATCAAATGGGTTTCTCCCAAAAGGTGTGTACAGAAAGGATGATTGTGGTGATCTAAAAAGCAAATACTAATATCATACAAGACGCTCCAAGCAAAACACATAGCATGTGGGGAATAAAAATATAGCTCCAAGTAAAGTTACCAAAAGACGAAGACGAAAGAGGGGATGCCTTCTGGGGAATCCCCAAGCTTAGGCTTTTGGTTATCCTTGAATATCTTGGGGTGCCATGGGCATCCCCAAGCTTAGGCTCTTGCCACTGCTTATTCCATAATCCATCAAATCTTTACCCAAAACTTGAAAACTTCACAACACAAAACTCAACAGGAAATCTCATAAGCTCCGTTAGTGCAAGAAAGCAAAACCACCACATAAGGTACTGTAATGAACTCATTCTTTATTTATATTGGTGTTAAACCTACTGTATTCCAACTTCTCTATGGTTCATACCCCTACATACTAGCCATAGATGCATCAAAAATAAGCAAACACCACACGAAAAACAGAATCTGTCAAAAACAGAACAGTCTGTAGCAATCTGTAACTCTCGAATACTTCTGGAACTCTAAAAATCCTACCGAAATAGGAAGTCCTAGGAAATTTTTATATTGATCTACAGCAAAAAATAATCAACGCTAAATCACATTTCTGTGAATTACTAAAATTATTTTCATGCGTGCAAAGTTTCTGTTTTTCAGCAGAATCAAATTAACTATCACCATAGGTTATCCTATAGGTTCTACTTGGCACAGACACTAATTAAAACTTGAAAACACATCTAAACAGAAGCTAGATCAAATATTTATTACTAAACAGAAGCAAAAACAAAAACAAAAATAAAATTGAGTTGCCTCCCAACTAGCGCTATTGTTTAACGCCCCAAGCTAGGCATAAAAGCGAGGATAGATCTAAGTAGTGTCATCTTTGGCACTCAATTCGTAAGTAGCTCGCATGATAGATTCATAATGTAATTTAACTTTCTTTCTTGGAAAGTGCTCCATGCCTTTCCTTAATGGAAATTGGAATCTAATATTCCCTTCCTTCATATCAATAATTGCACCAATCGTTCTAAGGAACGGTCTACCAAGAATAATAGGACAAGAAAGATTGCAATCTATATCAAGAACGATAAAATCTATGGGCACATAGTTCCTATTTGCAACAATAAGAACATAAATGATTCTTCCCATAGGCTTCTTAATGGTGGAATCCACAATGTGCAAATTTAAAGAGCAATCATCCAAATCATGGAAACCTAGAATATCACATAAAGTTTTTGGAATCGTGGAAACACTAGCACCCAAATCACACAAAGCATAACACTCATGATCTTTAATTTTAATCTTTATAGTAGGTTCCCACTCATCATAAAGTTTTCTAGGTATAGAAGCTTCCAAATTAAGTTTTTCATCAGAAGATTGCATCAAGGCATCAACAATATGTTTGGTAAAAGCTTTATTTTGACTATAAGCATGAGGAGAATTCAACACGGATTGCAACAAGGAAATACAATCTACTAAAGAACAATTATCATAATTAAATTCCTTGAAATCCAAGATAGTGGGTTCAATGCTATTTAAAGTCTTGACCTCTCCAATCCCACTTTTACCAAATTTAGCATTAAGATCTAAAAACTTCGAATCATTGGGACGCCTTTTAACTAAAGTTGACTCATCTCCAGTCCCATCATTATTAAGATTCATATTGAAAAACAAAGATTTAATAGTGGACACATCAATAACTTTTAGATCTTCATCATTATTTTCATGGAAACTAGAAGAACACGCCTTTACAAAGCAATCTTTCTGAGCACACAATCTAGCGGTTCTTTCTTTGCACTCATCAATGGAAATTCTCATAGCTTTGAGAGACTCATTGATATCATGCTTAGGAGGGGTAGATCTAAGTTTCAAATAATCAACATCAAGCAAAAGTCTATCAACGTTCCTAGCCAAATCATCAACTTTAAGCAATTTTTCTTCAAGCAAGGCATTAAAATTCTTTTGAGAGATCATAAATTCTTTCACGCTATTCTCAAAATCAGAGAGCATCTTATTAAAATTTCCATAAGAGTTGTTGTAGGAATTTCCATAATTATTAGAGTAATTACTAGGGAACGGTCTAGGATTAGAGTTTCCTCTATAAGCATTGTTACCAGAATTATTCCTACCAACAAAATTCACATCCATAGATTCATTATTATTCTCAATCAAAGTAGACAAAGTCATATCATTGGGATCAATAGGAGCACTCTTAGTAGCAAACAATTTCATAAGTTTATCCATCTTTCCAATCAAAACATTAATTTCTTCTATAGCATGCACTTTTTTACTAGTAGATCTTTCGGTGTGCCATTGAGAATAATTAGCCATAATGTTATCAAGGAGTTTAGTAGCTTCTCCTAAAGTGATTACCATAAAAGTGCCTGATAACCCACAAGTGTAGGGCATCGCAAGAGCTTTCGAGGGTAAAGTATTCAAGCCAAATTTATTGATGCGACACAAGGAGAGCCAAAGAATACTCTTAAGTATTAGCATCTGAGTTGTCAATTCAACCACACCTGGATAACTTAGTATCTGCAGCAAAGTATTTAATAGCAAAGTTGTATGATAATAAAGGTAACAGTGGCAAAAGTAAAGATAATAATTTTGTAGTAATTGTAACAGTAGCAACAGAAAAGTAAATAAGCGAAACACAAGATGTGAAAAGCTCGTAGGCATTGGATCAGTGATAGATAATTATGTCGGATGCGATTCCACATGTAATAGCTATAACATAGGGTGACACAGAACTAGCTTCAATTCATCAATGTAATGTAGGCATGTATTCCGAATATAGTCATACGTGCTTATGGAAAAGAACTTGCATGGCATCTTTTGTCCTACCATCCCGTGGCAGCGGGGTCCTAGTGGAAACTAAGGGATATTAAGGCCTCCTTTTAATAGAGTACCGGTCCAAAGCATTAACACGTAGGAATACATGAACTCCTCAAACTACGGTCATCATCGAGAAGTATCCCGATTATTTTCACTTCGGGGTTGTCGGATCATAACACGTAATAGGTGACTATAGACTTGCAAGATAGGATCAAGAACACACATATATTCATGAAAACATAATAGGTTCAAATCTGAAATCATGGCATTCGGGCCCTAGTGACAAGCATTAAGCATAGCAAAGTCATAGCAACATCAATCTCAGAACATAGTGGATACTAGGGATCAAACCCTAACAAAACTAACTTGATTACATCGTAAATCTCATCCAACCCATCACCGTCCACCAAGCCTATGATGGAATTACTCACGCACGGTGGTGAGAATCGTGAAATTGGTGATGAAGGATGGTTGATAATGACGCCGGCGATGAATCCCCCTCTCCGGAGCCCCGAACGGACTCCAGATCAGCCCTCCCGAGAGAGATTAGGGCTTGGCGGCGGCTCCGTATCATAAAACGCGATGAAACTTTCTCTCTGGTTTTTTTCTCCACGAAACGGAATATATGGAGTTGGAGTTGAGGTCGGTGGAGCGTCAGGGGGCCCACGAGACAGGGGGGCGCGCCCAGGGAGGGTGGGCGCGCCCCCCACCCTCGTGGACAGGGTGTGGGCCCCCTGGTCTTGATTCTTTTGCCAGTATTTTTTCTATTTTCCAAAACTTGTCTCCGTGGATTTTCATGTCATTCCGAGAACTTCTGTTTTCTACACATAAAACAACATCATGGTAGTTATGCTGAAAACAGCGTCAGTCCGGGTTAGTTTCATTCAGATCATGCAAGTTAGAGTCCAAAACAAGGGCAAAAGTGTTTGGAAAAGTAGATACGTTGGAGACGTATCAACTCCCCCAAGCTGAAACCTTTGCTTGTCCTCAAGCAATTCAGTTGATAAACTGAAAGTGATAAAGAAAAACTTTTACAAACTCTATTTGCTCTTGTTGTAAACATGCAAAGCCAGCATTCAGGTTTCAGCAAATATTATGAACTAACCATACTCATAATAACACCTAGGTCTCACAATTACTCATATCAATGGCATAATTAGCTAGCAAGCCATAATAATAAAACTCAGATGACAACACTTTGTCAAAACAATCATAACATGATATAACAAAATGGTATCTCGCTAGCTCTTTCTGAGACCGCAAAACATAAATGTAGAGCACCTTTAAAGATCAAGGACTGACTAAACATTGTAATTCATGGTAAAAGAGATCCAGTCAAGTCATACCCAATATAAACTAATAATAATGAATGCAAATGCAGTGTGGTCTCTAGCGGGTGCTTTTTAATAAGAAGGTGATGACTCAATATAAAAGTAAATAGATAGGCCTTTCGCAGAGGGAAGCAGGGATGTGTAGAAGTGCCAGAGCTCGATTTTAAAATAGATATTGAATAACATTTTGAGCGGCATACTTTCACTGTCGATGCAACAACTATGAGATGGTTGTATCTTCCATACTACATGCATTATAGGCAGTTCCCAATCAGAATGGTAAAAGTTTATACTCCCCCACCACCAACAAGCATCAATCCATGGCTTGCTCGAAACAATGAGTGCCTCTAACCAACAACAGCCCTGGGGGAGTTTTTTTAATTATATTGATTTGCTTTGATCTTTTTGGATCATGGGACTGGGCATCCCGGTCACCGGCACTTTCTCATGAATGAGGAGCAGAGTCCACTCCTCTTGAGAATAACACACCAAGCATGGAAGATATAGGCAGCCCTAGTTGAAACATGAGCTGCTCAAGCATATAAAACAGAATTTTATTTGAAGGTTTGGAGTTTGGCACATAAAAATTTACTTGGAACGGCAGGTAATTACCGCATATAGGAAGGTATGGTGGACTCATCTGGAACAACTTTGGGGTTTAAGGAGTTTAGATGCACAACAGTATTCCCGCTTAGTACAGGTGAAGACTAGCAAAAGACTGGGAAGTGACCAATTGAGAGAGCGACAACAGTCATGAACATGCATTAAAATTAATTCACACCGAGTACAAGCATGAGTAGGATATAATCCACCATGAACATAAATATTGTGAAGGCTATGTTGATTTGTTTCAACTACATGCGTGAACATGTGCCAAGTCGAGTCACTCAATTCATTCAAAGGAGGATACCATCCCATCATACCACATCATAATCATTTTAATAGCATGTTGGCACGCAAGGTAAACCATTATAACTCATAGCTAATCAAGCATGGCACAAGCAACTATAATCTCTAGATGTCATTGCAAATATGTTTACTTCATAATAAGCTAAATCAGGAACGATGAACTCATCATATTTAAAAAAACAAGAGAGGTCGAGTTCATACCAGCTTTTCTCATCTCAATCAGTCCATCATATATCGTCATTATTGCCTTTCACTTGCACGACCGAACGATGTGTATAATAATAATAGTGCACGTGCATTGGACTAAGCTGGAATCTGCAAGCATTCAACTCAAGAGAGAAGACAAGTAATATGGGCTCTAATTAAATAAACAACCATGCAAATGAGAGCCACTAAACATTTTCAATATGGTCTTCTACTCTCGACCCCCAAGGAAAAAAAAAGAAAATAAAACTATTTACATGGGAAAGCTCCCAACAAGTAAAAGAAGAGCGAGAAATCTTTTTGGGTTTTCATTTTAATTTCTACTACAAGCATGGGAATTAAACTAACTAATTTTTTTTCTTTTTCTTAAGGTTTATCAAACACACAAGAAGAAAGCTAGAAAAGGAAATTTAAACTAGCATGGATAATACAATTAAAGAGTATGAGCAGCGACAACTAGAATAGTGTGTGAACATGAATGTAAAGTCAGTTAGAAATACGTACTCCCCCAAGTTTAGGCTTTTGGCCTAAGTTGGTCTAATGCCACGGGTAGCCTGGCTGATATCCGTAGTTGTAACTGGGGTCGTACTGAGATGCGGCACCAAATGCCACCTGAGCTGCGGCATGTTAGCGAGCCGCCTCTGCTCTCTCCTCGTGTTCCACTGCTTCCTCCCTGGTAACAACATATCTTCCTTTTGCCTGGTAATCAAAAAGGAACGGAGCAGGAAGAGTAACATGGACAACGCTATGTCTTTCAAAGATTAGTCGATACTGGAGGAATTGTTTGTTCCTCTTAAGAAAATGATGTTTGACCATAGTGTCATAATCTAAATAAGCAGGAGGCAACACCATATCCCTCTCTCGTGGGGCTATACCAAGATAATTAGCCACACGGGTCGCATAAATTCCTCCAAATAAATCTCCAGCCCTACCATTCTTATGCAACCTACGTGCAACTATTGCCCCCAAGTTGTAATCTTTATTACCTAACACGGCACTCTTGAGGACACTAAGATCAGGGACACACATATGACATGCTTCATCTTTACCGTTAATGCATCTACCAATGAAGAGAGCAAAATAATGTATAGCAGGAAAATGAATGCTCCCAATGGTAGCTTGTGCTATATCCCTAAATTCTCTCACAATAATACTAGCAAGGAAGTCTCTAAATTCAGATTTGTGGGGATCATTAATATTACCCCACTGCGGAAGTTTGCAAGCAGTTGTAAAATCCTCTAAGTACATGGTATAAGATGTATCATAGATATCAAACAGGACACTCGGAGAATTATGTGGACATTTATATTTAAACCTTCGCACGAATGAATCAGTTAATTGATTGTATTGAGGACACTTATCTTGTAAGAAGTCCTCCAGATCGGCATTACGCACATATGCGTCAAATTCATCCTTAAAGCCTGCATTAACCATAAAATCATCTGATGGCCACTCACAAGCTCGCACTTTCGCGTCCCTTGGTAGTTCATCGTCTTGCTCACGCATAGCAATCCTTGGTCCTTTCTTTACTCAGGAACCACGTTGGTACATTCTCCTAGACATATTTATTTTTCTGAATTGTTTTTGAAATTTTAGTAACTTCAAAAGAAAAGTGAATAAAATTAAACAAGATTGGTAGCAAGTACTCCTACAAGTGCCTAGAGCCTATATCATGCATTAGAATTACTTGGGATCTCATAAATTTAACATGCAAGCTGAAGAACATGGTCACCTATGCAGCAAAAATTTGCAATGAATAAAGCAACAATCTCCCAAAGCAGTTTTGTGAATGGAGCTTTGAGCAAGGAGATCGAAAATCGCAGCAAAATGAGCTAGAACTCGTGCTTGAGCTGGATGGGGAGTTTTTTGGGAAGAAGATGGAGTGTGTGGGTGCTACCATAAGTGGAGGGGAGCCACCATGGGCCCACGAGACAGGGGGGCATGCCCAGGGGGTGTGGGCGCGCCCTCCACCCTCGTGGCTAGGTGCTTGCCCCCACTGCAGTGTTTTCAGTGCCTAAAATCCTCAAATATTCCATAAAAAATCATACTAAATTTGCAGGGCATTTGGAGCACTTTTATTTTTGGGATATTTTTTATTGCACGGATAATTCAGAAAACAGACGGATAATACTACTTTTGCTTTATTTATTCGAAATAACAGAAAGTAAAAAGAGGGTACAGAAGGTTGTGCCTTCTAGTTCCATCCATCTCATGATCATCAAAATGAATCCACTAACAAGGTTGATCAAGTTTTGTTAACAAACTCATTCCGAATAACACGGAACCGGAGAAATTTCGAATAACACTAAGTTACCTCAACGGGGATATGAACATCCCCAATAATAAGAAAATCATACTTTTTCTTGATAGTAGGAAGAGGAAATTCAAAACCTCCAATAATGATAGTTGGACTTTTTCCAATAGAATTGATGCTATGAACTTGAGATTGTTTCCTTGGAGAGTGTACCATATGTTCATTACCATTAACATGAAAAGTGGCATTGCCTTTGTTGCAATCAATAACAGCCCCTGCAGTATTCAAAAAGGGTCTACCAAGGATAATCGACATACTATCGTCCTCGGGAATATCAAGAATAACAAAGTCCATTAAGATAGTGACATTTGCAACCACAACAGGCACATCCTCACAAATATTCACAGGTATGGCAGTTGATTTATCAGCCATTTGCAAAGATATTTCAGTAGGTGTCAACTTATACAATTCAAGTCTATGATATAAAGAGAGAGGCATAACACTAGCACCGGCTCCAAGATCACATAAAGCAGTTCTAACATAATTTCTTTTAATGGAGCATGGTATAGTTGGTACTCCCGGATCTCCAAGTTTCTTTGGTATTCCACCCTTAAAAGTATAATTAGAAAGCATGGTGGAAATTTCAGCTTCCGGTATCTTTCTTTTGTTTGTAATGATATCCTTCATATACTTAGCATAAGGATTTAATTTAAGCATATCAGTTAAGCGCATACGTAAGAAAATAGGTCTAATCATTTTAGCAAAGCGCTCAAAATCCTCATCATCCTTTGTCTTGGATGGTTTAGGAGGAAAGGGCATGGGTTTCTGAACCCATGGTTCTCTTTCTCTACTGTGCTTCCTAGCAACAAAATCTCTCTTATCATAACGTTGATTCTTTGATTGTGGGTTATCAAGATCAACATCAGGTTCAATCTCTACTTAATTGTTTTTGCTAGGTTGAGCATCAACATGAACATTATCATTAACATTATCACTAGGTTCATGTTCATCACCTCATTGTGTTTTAGCATCAGAGATAGAAATATCATTGGGATTCTCAGGTGTGTCTACAACAGGTTCACTAGAAGCATGCAAAGTCATATGGTTTTTCTTTTTCTTCTTTTTAGAAGAACTAGGTGCCTCTAAATTATTTCTCTGAGAATCTTGCTCGATTCTCTTAGGGTTGCCTTTAGGATACAAAGGTTCCTGAGTCAATCTACCAGTTCTAGTAGCCACTCTAACAGCAAAGTCAGGTTTATTATTTAGTTCATCGAGCAAATCATTTTGAGCTTTAAGTACTTGCTCAGCTTGAGTAGCAACCATAGAAGCATATTTGCTAACGAGTTTAAGTTCACCTTTAACTCTAGCCATATAATCACTCAAGCGTCCTATCTCGAAAGCATTATTCTTTAATTCTCTACCAACATAAGCATTAAAACTTTCTTGTCTAGCCATAAAGTCATCAAATTCATCTAAGCATGGGCTATGAAATTTAGTAGAGGGAATTTCAACTTTATCATATCTATAGAGAGAATTTACCTTTACTACATGTGTAGGGTTATCAAGACAATGTGGTTCTTCAACATGCGGTATGTTAAGACCATGTATTTCTTTAATAGGAGGTAAATTCTTAACATCTTCAGCTTTTATACTTTTTTCTTTCATTGATTTCTTTGCCTCTTGCATATCTTCAGGACTGAGAAATAAAACACCTCTCTTCTTCGGAGTGGGTTTGGGAATAGGCTCAGGAGTTGGCTCAATTGGTTCAGGAATTGCCTCAGGAATTGGCTCCGGAATAGTCCAATATATTTTCGTTAGTCAACATATTATTCAATAGTAATTCAGCTTCGTCGACTATTCTTTCCCTGAAAACACAACCAGCACAACTATCCAAGTAGTCCTTGGAAGCATTGGTTAGTCCATTATAAAAGATATCAAGTATTTCATTTTTCTTAAGAGGATGATTAGGCAAAGCATTAAGTAATCAGAGAAGCCTCCCCCAAGCTTGTGGGAGACTCTCTTCTTTGATTTGCACAAAATTATATATTTCCCGCAAGGCAGCTTGTTTCTTATGAGCAGGGAAATATTTAGCAGAGAAGTAATAAATCATATCCTGGGGACTACGCACACAACCAGGATCAAGAGAATTAAACCAAGTCTTAGCATCACCCTTTAATGAGAACGGAAATATCTTAAGGATATAATAATAGCGAGACTTCTCATCATTTGTAAACAGGGTGGCTATATCATTCAACTTGGTAAGATGTGCCACAACAGTTTTAGATTCAAGGCCATAAAAAGGATCAGATTCAACTAGAGTAACGATTTCAGGATCAACAGAGAATTCATAATCCTTATCAGTAACACGGATAGGTGAAGTAGCAAAAGCAGGGTCAGGTTTCATTCTAGCATTAAGGGACTGCTGCTTCCATTTAGCTAATAACTTCTTAAGATCATATCTATCTTTGCAAGCAAAGATAGCTCTAGCAGCTTCCTCATCCATAACATAACCCTCAGGAACAACAGGTAATTCATAATCAGGGGGAGAACTTTCATCATCACTATCATCAATAATAGCATCTTCAATAATTTCATTCTCTCTAACCCTAGCAAGTTGTTCATCAAGAAATTCACCTAATGGCAAAGTAGTATCACGCACAGAAGTAGTTTCATCATAAGTATCATGCATAGCAGAAGTGGCATCATCAATAACATGCGACATATCAGAATTCATAGCAGTAGCAGGTTTAGGTGTCGCAAGCTTACTAATAACGGAAGGAGAATCTAGTGCAGGGCTAGATGGCAGTTCCTTACCTCCCACTAGTAGAAAAAGGGTCAAATGTGAAGCACAATAGTGCCGGTTTGAATTACAGCTGGCACTAATGTGTACATTAGTGCCGGTTCGTGGCGCCGATCAATAGCACCGGTTCGTGGCGAACCTTTAGTACCGGTTCATGCCACAAACCGGTACTAAAGAGGCTGTGTCAGCCTGCGGTCAGGCTATGGCCCCACCATCACCATTTAGTGCCGGTTCGTACCATGAACCGGTACTAATGAGGTTATGGCAAGCTGTTTTTAGTCCCACCTCACTCCCCTAACAAGCCTTTTACCTCCTTAAATATGTTATTTCTCAAACTATCACAAGCACTTGGTCTTCATTGAACTCTATGTGTAGAATTTGTGGCCGCAATATGAGTCTTCATCGGTTTATAAATCGTTGATGACTCATATTGACAATTCAGATTGTACACACAAAGATCATTGATGATCAAAGTATTTTTGATGTTATAAGATCATATTGACAATTTAGACTGTAAAGAAATATAAGATCATGATCTAAATGCTCTTATATTTTTTGCGTTCAGTATGCACCAACTGCTAGGCGGGAGGAGCTGTTTAGTACTGGTTTGTGGCGAACCTTTAGCACTGGTTCGTGCCACGAACTGCTACTAATGAGGTTGTGTCAGGTAAGGCTGGGGCCCCACGAGCACCTTTAGTACCGGTTCATGGATGAACCAGTACTGCAGTTTCTTAGTAAGCTGTTTTTTAGTCCCACCTCGCGAAGAGAGAGGGACTAGGAGCGGTTTATAAGCCCTGAGTGCAGAGACGATGTAGAAGAGGCTCAATGCTCACGTTGCTTAGCTTCAAGCCTTCAGGAATATGGTAGACTGCATAGAGCTATGTGTAGTGCAGTTTACACTATTCCGAAAGGCTTGAAGGAAATTAACGAGCATTGCACCTCTTTTTTATTTTTAATAACTTATTGCAACTCCGGACTTCTTCTGTTATGGCAAAAACTAATTGCACGTCGGCATTTCTTTTTTTAAAACTTTGGTTATAACTCCAGACTTTGACCATCAAGTTTTGCAGAAAAGAAAAAATAGCAGAAAAAAAACTATAGCTGAAAAGAAAAAAACTATATAAAATGACCGTGAAATTGAAAATCACTACAAAATGAACTCTGAAAATGTTGAATTTTGGCAAACTAGATGAAAAACTACTCGAAAATAAATAGAAGAAAATAAATATAACAGAAAAGAAAAAACTATACAAAAAACTACACAGAAATAAATAGAAGAAAATAAAGCAGAAAAGAAAAAAACTATAAAAAAATTGGGGCGCTGCCCTGTGGGCTTGCTAGGCCACGGGCATGCAATTACAGGCCTTAAAGGCCCAGCAGACTCACAGGGCAGCGCGTAGAATTTAGGCCCACAAGCCTGCTATATAGAGGAGTTCAAAGAGGTAGCCGCGGCTAGGTTTATAAACCAGTGCGGCTGCCCTTCGCCCGGCGAGGTGGGACTAAACTTTGGGGTGGCAGCGCGAGGCCTTTAGTACCGGTTGGTGGCTCCAACCGATACTAAAGATCATCCTTTAGTACCGGTTGGAGCCACCAACCAGTACTAAAGGCCTGCTCTTCCCGCCTCTCGGCCTGGCCAAAGTTGGCCTTTACTACCGGTTGGTGGCTCCAACGGGTACTAAAGACCCATCCTATATATATAGCACTTACGAAAATTTCAGTTACATCTCCCCCACTTCGTCTCCAACCTCCCGACATCGCCGCGCGCCGCTCGATCCCGTCGTCGCCGCCCGTCGCCCGTCGTCCGTCGTCGTCATCGTTGTCCCCGCCGCCGCCCGTCGTCGTCGTCGTCTCGCGCCGCCGCCCCGAACGCCGCCGTCGTCCGTCGTCGTCGCCGCGGTCCCGTACGTCTCTCGCACCCGCGCGCCGGCGCCCCCGCCCCATACGCCGCCGCCCCCGCTTGTACGTACGGGGCGGCGGCGTACGGGGCGGCGTACACACACATACACATTTTTTACTTATTTTCTGTTTTCTGTTTTCTGTTTTTTAGAAAATTTAATTAGATATTAATTAGCTAGGTATGTGAGATTTGAACTAGTTGAATAATTAATATAACTAGTTTATTTTTAGTAAGAAAATTGTCGAACTAGTTTATTTAGGTATATGAGATTTGAACTAGTTGAATAATTAATATAACTAGTTTATTTTCAGTAAGAAAATTGTCCTATCTAAGATTTGATTATCTAATTAAAATATTATTTGTTAATGAGTTTTTCTGTTTATTTAATGTTTTTATATATTTTGAGTTTATATAAATGTTAGATTAATGTCGAATGTTAGATGAATTAGATAGAAAAGTTAAATATATAGTAATGTCAATTGTTAGAGATGAATATAGTTAGATATATATTTGAATTGGCTAGATATGAATTAATGTTAGATAGTAATAAGTGTTTAATGTTTCACCTAAGTGGGATAAGTCTGAGAAAGAGATGGAGGATTAGAACTAGTTTATTTTTAGTAAATGCTTAGTTGAACTTGTTGAATTAATATATAGAACTAGTTTATTTTTAGTAAATGCTTAGTTGAACTAGTTGAATTAATATATAGAACTAGTTTATTTTTAGTAAATGCTTAGTTGAACTAATTGAATTAATATAACTAGTTTATTTTTAGTAAATGCTTAGTTGAACTAATTGAATTAATATAACTAGTTTATTTTTAGTAAATGCTTAGTTGAATTAATAGAAGTAGTTGAATTAATTGAATTAGTAGGTGTTTAATGTTTCGCCTAATATGAACATAGGAAATGTCGTCTGACGACGGATAAAATTTCGGTATGTGCACATACTGTGAAGACGAGCGCGGCTAGTGCGACAGAAATTTCCTTGTTGATGGTAGGCGATTCAGCATCAAGCTGGATGAGACTTTCGAATTCGATACAGTAAGTCACAACGACAAGTCTGTTTTCGTAATTAAGCATGACTTATATATGCTTCATTTGCCTCACTTATAATTTTTAATTTTCACTATTCTACTAGCGCATCCCATGCCATGCAAGAATTTTTGTCTTGGATAAGATAGGTTTCAAAGATATGGAAACTATGGAGGTAAAGAGAGCTTACCTGAAAACTGAGCATGATGGTTATACTTTCAACGTCAAAGTATACAATGCACACACGTACACCTATTTTGAATGCAAAACTTGGCAAGCACTATGCAAGGCTTATGCATTTGAGCCTGGTATGGTTATCACCTTTGATATTTGTCCGGAAGATGATATTGAAGGTAATAGAGACATATGGGTCGATGTGCAGACGCCTCCAGTTCTACCATTATGTGAGTTCTTCTCAAATATATTTTTGTCTTTGATATTGCTTATTTCAAAAATAACTGACAACTAATTTCTATTGACAGCTTATCTCCATTCAACCAAACATGTCCGGCGCTTGGTAGACAGGACCTTCTACTGTCCCGGAGCTGAACTAAACTGCGAGGAGATAAGTCATTATGTTTCATGGCTTGAGGATCTTCATACTGTCAAGACAATTTTTTTCCTGCACTTGGGAATGTTAGTACTCAAAACGTGCGACCAATAGTGATGGTATTGAACTACGGTCACATCTATTTAGGAATGATGGTAAGATATTTACTATTTGTCCTCAGTGCATATTTTGCATACATATTTTTTTTGCTAAACTTTCATTGCTAAGTATATTAATTAAGTACTATATGATGTTCTTCAACAGGGACTCCCGATGATAGTTGTGCCTCAGGGGATCGAGACTAAAGGTCAGATGTCAATTGTTAGCTTAAGGCCAAGATATCCTGCATTGCACATGAATGCATTCAGGATTTCTAGAAGAGATGAATGCTTAATAGTGAAAGATTGGAGGAAAATTGTTAATGATTGCAGAGAAGTACTAGGGGGCAGCAATGAGAAGCGCAGCCCACGATTAGGAGACAGGTTCATCGGCATGCTCCAGTATGATCAATCAGGAGAGCTATACATGTTCTATGCTATTTTACCAGAGAGAGAGTAGCTAGCAGGAGTGATTTAGCTAGTTCTTCATGCTGCTCTTAATTAGTACTTGTCCTTTCATGTCCATGTTCTTCGTTCTGAACTTAAGTGATTTGCTTTTGTGGTGTTATATATGAACGCTTATAATATCATGACAATCATGTTGAACTCGATGATTGGTTCTACTAGAAATTCTATTCATATATATATATATATATATATGCATAACGTTTACAATGTGTAGTATCGTAAAATACCAGCAAACAAAAAAGAATTAAAATGGAAACACAAAATTAAATGAAAAAGAAATCATAAAACTAAAAACCCCCAAACCTTATAGTACCGGTTGGTCTTACCAACCGGTACTAAAGGGCTCCAGGCCCCCGGAGCTGGCTCGTGCCACGTGGTTGCCCTTTAGCACCGGTTCGTGCTGAACCGGTACTAAAGGGGGGGGCCTTTAGTGACCACACTTTAGTGCCGGTTACGGAACCGGCACTAAAGGGCCTTACGAACCGGTGCTATCGCCCGGTTTTGCACTAGTGTCCCCTTGTAGTTGATGGCAAAATATTAGTTCTTTCGTCTTTCAAGTTCCTCATAGTGATCAACAGATATAAATCCCAAGTGACTCAAAGAACAGAGCTATGCTCCCCGGCAACGGCACCAGAAATTAGTCTTGATAACCCACAAGTGTAGGGGATCGCAACAGCTTTCGAGGGTAAAGTATTCAACCCAAATTTATTGATTCGACACAAGGGGAGCCAAAGAATATTCTTAAGTATTAGCAGTTGAGTTGTCAATTCAACCACACCTAGATAACTTAGTATCTGCAGCAAAGTATTTAGTAGCAAAGTTGTATGATAGTAAAGGTAACAGTGGCAAAAGTAAAGATAATAGTTTTGTAGTAATTGTAACAGTAGCGACGGAAAAGTAAATAAGCGAAACACAAGATATGAAAAGATCGTAGGCATTCAATCAGTGATGGATAATTATGCCGGATGTGATTCCTCATGTAATAGCTATAACATAGGGTGACACAGAACTAGCTCCAATTCATCAATGTAATGTAGGCATGTATTCCGAATATAGTCATACGTGCTTATGGAAAAGAACTTGCATGACATCTTTTGTCCTACCCTCCCGTGGCAGCGGGGTCCTAGCGGAAACTAAGGGATATTAAGGCCTCCTTTTAATAGAGTACCAGACCAAAGCATTAACGCATCGTGAGTACATGAACTCCTCAAACTACGGTCATCACCGAGAAGTATCCCGATTATTGTCACTTCGGGGTTGTCGGATCATAACACATAATAGGTGACTATGGACTTGCAAGATAGTATTAAGAACACACATATATTCATGAAAACATAATAGGTTCAGATCTGAAATCATGGCACTCGGGCCCTAGTGACAAGCATTAAGCATAGCAAAGTCATAGCAACATCAATCTCAGAACATAGTGGATACTAGGGATCAAACCCTAAAAAACTAACTTGATTGCATGGTAAATCTCATCCAACCCATCACCGTCCAGGAAGCCTACGATGGGATTACTCACGCACGGCGGTGAGCATCCTGAAATTGGTGATGAAGGATGGTTTATGATGATGACGGCGACGAATCCCCCTCTTCGGAGCCCCGAACGGACTCCAGATCAGCCCTACCGAGAGAGATTAGGGCTTGGCGGCGCCTCCGTATCATAAAACGCGATGAAACTTTCTCTCTGATTTTTTTCTCCGCAAAACGGAATATATGGAGTTGGAGTTGAGGTCGGTGGAGCGTCAGGGGGCCCATGAGACAAGGGGCGCGCCCGGGGGGGGTGGAGCGCCCCCCCCCCACCCTCGTGGACAGGGTGTGGGGCCCCTGGTCTTGATTCTTTCGCCAGTATTTTTTATATTTTCCAAAACTTGTCTCGGTGGATTTTCAGGTCATTCCGAGTGATTTTGTTTTCTACACATAAAACAACATCATGGCAGTTCTACTGAAAACAGCGTTAGTCTGGGTTAGTTTCATTGAAATCATGAAAGTTAGAGTCCAAAACAAGGGCAAAAGTGTTTGGAAAAGTAGATACTTTGGAGACGTATCAGTGCCTTCCGTGGCCGAATCTAAAAGCTTTCTAGAAGCAAAATTCAATCCGGCATAAAAAATTTGTATGATCATCCATAAATTCAAACCATGAGTCGGGCAATTGTGAATCATTAATTTCATTATTACCCAAGATTGGGAAACATGCTCATGATCAAGTTGTTTAAAATTCATAATATCGTTCCTAAGAGAGATGATCTTAGCGGGAGGAAAATACTTAGAGATAAAAGCATCTTTGCACTTATTCCATGAATCAATACTATTCTTATGCAAAGACGAAAACCAAAATTTAGCACGATCTCTAAGTGAAAACGGAAATAACTTCAGTTTAACAATATCATTTTCCGTATCTTTCTTCTTTTGCATCTCACACAAATCAACAAAGTTGTTTAGAAGGGTAGCGGCATCTTCACTAGGAAGGCCGAAGAATTGATCCTTCATAACAAGATTCAGCAAAGCAGCATTGATTTCACAAGACTCAACATCATTAAGAGGAGCAATCGGAGTACTAAGTAAATCATTATTATTGGTATTGGAAAAGTCACACAACTTGGTATTATCTTGCGCCATCACGACAAGCAATCCAACACACAAGCAAACAAAAAGGCAAGCGAAAGAGAGAGGAGATTGGGAAAGATAGGGCGAATAAAACGGCAAGGGTGAAGTGGGGGAGAGGAAAACGAGAGGCAAATGGAAAATAATGTAATGCGAGGGACATGAGTTTGTGATGGGTATTTGGTATGTCTTGACTTGAGGGAAGACCTCCCCGATAACGGCGCCAGAAATCCTTCTTGCTACGTCTTAAGCTTGTGTTGGTTTTCCTTGAAGAAGAAAGGGTGATGCAGCACAATAGCGTAAGTATTTCCCTCAGTTTTTGAGAACCAAGGTATCAATCTAGTAGGAGGCTCCTCAGAAGTCCCACGCACCTGCACAAACAAACAAGAACCTCGCAACCAACACAATAAAGGGGTTGTCAATCCCTTCACGGCCACTTGCAAAAGTGAGATCTGATAGAGATAATATGATAAGATAAATATTTTTGGTATTTTTATGATATAGATTGGAAAGTAAAAGATGCAAATAAAAGTAGATTGAAAGCTTGTATGATAAAAGATAGACCCGGGGGCCATAGGTTTCACTAGTGGCTTCTCTCAAGATAGCATAAGTATTACGGTGGGTGAACAAATTACTGTCAAGCAATTGATAGAAAACTGAATAATTATGAGATTATCTAGGCATGATCATGTATATAGGCATCACATCCGTGACAAGTAGACCGACTCCTGCCTGCATCTACTACTATTACTCCACACATCGACCGCTATCCTTCATGCATCTACAGTATTAAGTTCATAAAGAACAGAGTAACGCATTAAGAAAGATGACATGATGTAGAGGGATAAACTCATGCAATATGATGTAAACCACATCTTTTTATCCTCGATGGCAACAATACAGTACGTGCCTTGCTGCCCCTGCTGTCACTGGGAAAGGACACCGCAAGATTGAACCCAAAGCTAAGCACTTCTCCCATTGCAAGAAAGATCAATCTAGTAGGCCAAACCAAACTGATAATTCAAAGAGACCTGCAAAGATAACTTAATCACACATAAAAGAATTCAGAGGAGATTCAAATATTTCTCATAGGTAAACTTGATCATAAAACCACAATTCATCGGATCTCGACAAACACACCGCAAAAAGAGTTACGTCGAATAGATCTCCAAGAAGATCGAGGAGAACTTGGTATTGAGATTCAAAGATAGAGAAGAAGCCATCTAGCTAATAACTATGGACCCGAAGGTCTGTGGTAAACTACTCACAACTCATCAGAGAGGCCTTGGAGATGATGTAGAGGCCTTCCATGGTCGATTCCCCCTCCGGCAGAGCACCGGCGAAGGCTCCAATATGGGATCTCACGGATACAGAAGGTTACGATGGTGGAAATAGGTTTTCGTGGTGCTCCTCGATGGTTTTAGGGTACGTAGGTATATATAGGAGAAAGAAGTAGGTCGGTGCATGCTCGAGGGGCCCATGAGGGTGGGGGGCGCGCCCATCTGTAGGGGGCGCGCCGGTCACCCTTGCGGAGGCCTCCTCTGTTGCTTGACGTCCACTCCAAGTCCCGTGGATCACGTTTGTTCCAAAAAGATGGCTCCCGAAGGTTTCATTCCGTTTGGACTCCGTTTGATATTCCTTTTCTTCGAAACATTGAAATAGGCAAAAATAACAACAATTTGGGCTGGGCCTCCGGTTAGTAGGTTAGTCCCAAAAATGATATAAAAGTTTAAAGTAAAGCCCATAAACATCCAAAACGGGTAATATAATAGCATGGAACAATCAAAAATTATAGATACGTTGGAGACGTATCACCAGGCAACCCAGCTTGGCCAAAACTTAAGTCATATCGATGCATATAATGGCGAAGAAAAGCTACATATGGAAAAAGAACGCATATGTTGTGGGCTTGAAGCCCGGAAGATAATTATATTAAGCTTATCTATAAGAAGCCCCCAGGTACAATGAGTGCACATACTTGAAGATTAGTGCATTACAAGTGTGTAGTCTAGCCACAATAAAGCTTTACAGCTTTTTCAAAAAGGAAAAGTGCGAAGAGAGATAAAAAAGTAAATGAAAAACAAAAGAGGGAAGGAGACGAACAGGGAGTTCGGCGCTAGGCGTAGAATCTTCGGAGTCTAGATGCGTTCCATGGGTTCGGCTCGAGGCGATTCTCGGATGCATCCCGCAGTCGGTATGCTCCTTCGGTGAGAACTTTGTCAATAATGAAGGGACCCTCCCACTTGGGTTTGAGTTTGTCCTTTTTCTTCTCTGGTAAATGCAGAACGAGTTCGCCAATATTATAAGTCTTGGCCCGTACTTCTCTACTTTGATACCTGCGAGCTTGTTGTTTGTAGAATGTGGAACGGGCCTTGGCGACGTCGCGCTCCTCTTCCAGGGCATCTAAACTGTCCTGCCGATCGAGCTCAGCCTCTCTTTCTTCGTACATGCGCACTCGAGGTGAGTCATGAATAATATCGCAGGGCAGCACGGTCTCTGCGCCATACACCATGAAGAAGGGTGTGTATCCAGTAGTGCGATTTGGCGTGGTCCGCAGCCCCCAGAGTACGGAGTCAAGCTCCTCAACCCAGTGCGTGTCTGATTCTTTTAAGGATCGCACTAGTCTTGGTTTAATGCCGCTCATGATAAGACCATTGGCTCGTTCGACTTGACCATTTGTTTGGGGGTGATAGATGGAGGCGTAATCGAGCTTAATGCCCATCTTGCCGCACCAAGTTTTCACCTTATCAGCCATGAAATTGGAGCCGTTGTCAGTGATGATGCTGTGGGGCACACCATAACGGTGTACTACACCCGATATGAAGTCTATCACGGGTCTGGATTCGGCCATTTTGACTGGTTTGGCTTCTATCCATTTGGTGAATTTGTCCACCATGACCAACAAGTATCTTTTCTTATGGCTTCCTCCTTTAAGAGGTCCAACCATATCGAGCCCCCAGACCGTGAAAGGCCAAGTTATGGGGATTGTTTGTAGGGCGGTGGGTGGCATATGGCTTTGGTTGGCGAAAAGCTGGCATCCTACGCAATGCTGAACAAGGTCTTGTGCATCTTCTCGGGCTATCGGTCGATAAAAACCTGTACGGAAGGCCTTGCTTACAAGGGCCTAAGCTGCGGCGTGGTGACCGCCAAGGCCGGCATGAATTTCAGCCAAGAGCTGTCGCCCTTCCTCCTCGGAGATACATCTTTGAAGTACCCCGGTAGCGCTTTTCTTATAAAGCTCTCCCTCATGGACCTTGTAGGCTTTAGAACGTCGGATAATGCAGCGTGCCTCGTTTTGGTCCTCAGGGAGTTCGTGCCTATTAAGGTAGGCCAAGAAGGGTTCGGTCCATGGGGCGATAACAGCCATGATGAGATGGGCCGAAGGTGTTATTTCGGTGGCAGAGCCCCCGATTATGTCCGTGTGTTCGAAATCTGGGGTTGTGGTCGGATCTAGACTGATGTTGTCGCTCTCCCCTTCCCACACCACAGATGGCTTGAAGAGCCTTTCCAAAAAGATGTTGGGTGGGACAGGGTCACGCTTAGTGCCGATTCAGGCGAGGACATCGGCCGCTTGATTGTTTTCTCAGACCACGTGATGAAATTCAAGCCCCTCGAACCGAGCTGACATTTTAAGGACGACATTACGATAGGCCGCCATTTTCAGATCTTTGGCATCGAAGTCTCCATTTATTTGAGATATTGCAAGGTTTGAATCCCCACGCACTTCTAGGCACTGAATGTCCATGGAGATGTCCATCCGAAGACCATGTAAGAGAGCCTCGTATTCGGCTCATTGTTAGAGTCTGTGTATAATATCTAGAGCACGTATTGGACTGTATCTCCCGTGGGGGATGTTAAGAAAACACCTGCCCCGAGACCTGCCAACATTTTAGAGCCGTCGAAGTGCACGATCCAGTTGAAGTATATGTCGTACTCTTTAGGGAGTTCGGCCTCTGTCCATTCGGCGACGAAGTCCGACAATACTTGGGATTTAATGGCTCGTCGTGGTTTATATGTGATTTCGAATGGGAGGAGCTCTATGGCCCACTTGGCAATCCGGTCTGTAACATAGCGGTTGTTTATTATATCGTTGAGTGGTACTTTAGAGGCCACCATGATCGAACACTCCTGAAAGTAGTGTTGTAGTTTCTAGGATGCCATGAAGACTGCGTATGCTATTTTTTGGTAATGTGGGTACCGGGATTTGCATGGTGTGAGGACAATGGATACGTAGTATACCAGCTTCTGAACCGGGAATTTGTGTCCATCCTCCTCTCATTTGACGATGAGCACCGCACTCACAACTTGGTGTGTTGCGGCTATGTATAACAACATCGGTTCGCCAACGTTCGACGCGGCCAGGATTGGGTCGCTCGCTAAAAGAGCCTTTATTTCCTCCAATCCGGTCGTCGCTACGTCCATCCACTCGAAGTGTTCAGTTCGTCGAAGAAGGTGATAAAGTGGTAGAGTCTTTTCCCCTAATCTGGAGATAAAGCGGCTTAGAGCTGCCATGCATCCAGTTAGCCTCTGGATCTGCTTGAGATCTGTTGGGGTATCCAACTGTGACAAAGCTCGGATTTTAGCTGGGTTTGCTTCAGTTCCTCTACTGGAAATGATGAAGCCCAGCACCTTTCCGGCGGGAACGGCGAAAACACATTTTTCTGGATTGAGCTTAATGTCATATGTTCGGAGGTTATCGAACGTGAGCCTTGGAAAGTCTATTAACGATTCGACGTGTCTGGTCTTGATGACTACATCATCAACGTATGCTTCAACTGTTTTGACGATTTGTTTCTCCAGGCATGTTTGAATCATGCATTGATAGGTGGCACCAACGTTTTTGAGCCCGAAAGGCATAGTGTTGAAGCAGAAAGGTCCATACGGGGTTATAAATGACGTTGTGGCTTGATCGGACTCTGCCATCTTAATTTGATGGTATCCGGAGTATGCGCCGAGGAAACACAGTGAGTCATATCCCGCGGTAGCATCGATAATCTGATCAATGCCTGGGAGAGGGAAGGGATACTTAGGGCAGGCCTTGTTGAGGTCTTTGAAATCGACACATAGGCGCCAGGATTTATCCTTCTTTGGTACCTGTCGGTGTCAAAACTGGCGGATCTCGGGTAGGGGGTCCCGATCTGTGTGTCTTAGGCTGATGGTAATAGGAAGCAAGGGACACAATGTTTACCCAGGTTCGGGCCCTCTCGATGGAGGTAAAACCGTACTTCCTGCTTGATTAATATTGAAGATATTAGTAGTACAAGAGTAGATCTACCACGAGATCATAGAGGCTAAACCCTAAGAGCTAGCCTATGATGGTATGATTGTAATTGTGATCGGCCTTCTAAGGACCATCCTCTCCGGTTTATATAGACACCGGAGAGGGCTAGGGTTTACATGGAGTCGGTTACAAGGAAGGAAATCTAATATCCGGATCGCCAAGCTTGTCTTCCACGCAAAGGAGAGTCCCATCCGGACACGGGCCGAAGTCTTGAGTCTTGTATCTTCACGCTTCGATAGTCCGGACAATGTATATAGTCTGGCTGTCCGGATACTCCCTAATCCAGGACTCCCTCATTAGCCCCTGAACCAGGCTTCAATGACGATGAGTTCGGCGCGCAGTCTTGTCTTCGGCATTGCAAGGCGGGTTCCTTCTCCAAATACTCCAAGGTTATTTATCGAACACGTAGACTGTGTCCGGATCTGCAAAATGATCTTCATACACCACCGTACAGAGAACAATACTTCAGCTGACAACTTTTTAGACGACGTGATATGCCATTACAGCCAGGTTATTATTCGAACCGTTTTTCCACAACCAGCCACAACACATGTTGCGAGGCGGTTTTCTTAACACGTCTTGTCAAAGCAGAGATCATGTCCCCTTATCACGGGGTTCTCATCAATACGGGTATGGGTAATCCCCCCGCGCCATCAATCGTGGCGCTTGGGAATTAAGCGATTCTCAACAGGCTAGTGGGGAGGCGCACCGCTTTCGTCGCCTCTATAAAGGGATAAGAGTTCCTCATTCTTGCCCATGCCTTCTTCCTCCTCTGCCCACTCTTGCCTCCCCGAGCTCCAGCGCCCTAGTCCAAGTCTTCTCCGCACAGCTAAACATGTCCGGAGTAGGAGGCAAATGGGTGGCTTCCATCGTGAAGGAGAAGAACATCGCAAGTCTTCGGGCGGTCGGATACTTGGCCGCAGACATAGCGCACCGGCTACCAGACGAGGGGCAGGTCATTCCAACTCCAGGACCCCACGAGAGGGTCGTGTTTCTTGCCCACTTCATCCATGGACTGGGGTTTCCACTCCACCCCTTTGTCCGCGGGCTCATGTTCTACTACAGGCTAGATTTCCATGATCTAGCCCCGAACTTCGTCCTCAACATCTCGGCGTTCATCGTCGTATGCGAGGCGTTCCTCCGCATCAAGCCTCATTTCGGCTTGTGGCTGCAAGCCTTCTGCGTGAAGCCGAAGATCGTAAGCAGCCAGCAAGTGGAGTGCGGAGGAGCCATGGTGGGCAAAATGCCTAACGTCACCTGGCTTGACGGCTCCTTTGCGGAAACCGTGAAGGGGTGGCAATCAGGGTGGTTCTACATCACCGAGCCATGTGACACCAACTGGGTGGCGGCCCCCGAGTTCCGATCTGGAACCCCTAGGCGGCTCACCTCCTGGGCACAGAAGGGCCTGCTATGGGGCGAATCTACAGAGCTGGCCGGACTCATCACCTGCATCAAGGGCATGAAGGGAAAGAACATCAAGCTTGTCAACGTGATCCAGGTCATGCTCGTTCGCCGGATTCTGCCGTGCCAAAGGCGGGCATTCAATCTGTGGGAGTTCGTCCTGGCCGAACACCAGACGCTTCAGAGGCTCTATGACATGAAGCACAAAAAAGCGTGGAAGGCGTTGTTCAAGGCCTCTGAAGTACCTCCTCTCATATCCGAGGACCGTGGGCTCCACGCCGCACGGCATCCTATTCAGGTGAGTTCTCAGGCCGCCACCGGATTTGGTTTTTCCCAATACATTCATGGGGGAGCCTTAAGTAATTGTGTATATTTGTGCAGGATTATGTGGAGACAGCGAAATGGATTGACTGTCTGGCTCCGCTGCCAGAAAGCCCAGCTAATGATCTTCTGACGAAGATGTTGGTCCCGGCGCCCTATAAGGGGCCAGAGAAGAAGGCCGATAAGAAGGCCCCGGGGACCCGAAAGGGTCTCTGGCGTAAGGTTCCACAAGCCTTGTCCAAAGACGACGAGGCGCACTCCTCCCTTGAAGGGGAAGAAGAAGAAGAGGAGGAGGCCGCCCCATCCGGAGAGGACGAGGGGCCTGAGAGGGCGGACCAGGGGACCAGGAGAGGCCCCCGGTGCAAGGCCGTCATACCCTTGTCGTGCGATGACGATGAGGCCGATTCCTCCCGCGGAAGCGGGGGGAAACAAGAAGAAACTCCACCTCCCCGTACTGGGGGGAGAGAAAAAGGAAGGCTGCCCCGGTGGGGGAAACTGGGACATCCAAGAAGGGGAAAGTGTCCCTTCCGGACTACTCCGCCACCGCTGTCGATAGCAAGGAAGGGTGGCTGCCCAGGAAGAAGCCTTCAGTGTGATCGTAAGTATCCGCACTCCATTGCAATTTTGCCTCACAATTTTGTTATAACGCCAAACTTGTATGCAGTCCGGCCAGGGCCCATCCCACGGTATCGTCTTTGGACGGGTCCTTGAGTGAGTCAGCAATGAACTCACTCCCGACGGCCACTTCTCCTCGGCTGCGGATGACACGGAGGTGTTGTCCCAAAGGCTCCTAGAGATGGGGGAGGTGGCCCTGGAGGCGCCTCAAGGTGGCATTCCAGACGTCGGACTCGCGGGGTTCAAGATCCCCGCGGATCGTGTTGATGAGAGCCATGGCAAGCCGGGCTCTCAGCTGAACACTATTTTGGAGCCTTTAGTGGTTCCGAACTCAGGTGGGCTGCCCCTTGTTAGGGAGGGAGGTCTGTCTGTATCGAGGACTTCCATTGCGCCCAAGGCACCGGATTGTCTGCTGGAAGCGCTTCGCGGCGCTTCCCTAGATGAAGAGCATCGTACTCTTATGAGTACGGTGATTCAGAAGGTTTCGTCCACCAAGAGCGGACTAACCGAAGCCTGCACCAGCCTCCTGACAGGCTTTGAGGTAAGTAAAAATGTGTGAAAGTACCACCCGATAGGTACTATCCCCTGATACTCTGTTTGGTGTTCGGAAGGAAAAACCAAACGGAGGGTCAATTATATTCCGCAGGAGTCTAACATTAAGTTTGGATGTGAACAAACAGGCTGTGCTGCTGGCCGCTGCTATCCATACGGCCGAAATCGCCGTCCTGAAGCAGGACTTGGAGCAGGCACAGGGAGAGCTCGGCCTCACAAGGAGGCAGCTCGAGGAGAGAAAAGGTGAATAATTCCCCTCTCTCATATAGTAAAGTACAAATAAAATTAATTATCCTAACGACGAGGCGTTGTGATTTGGTTACAGAGGCCACCACCGAAGTGGCGTCTCTCAAGAAAGTGTTGTCTGAGGCAGAACACAAGGCGGCCTTGGAACGCGAGGAGCGCCAAAAGCAGGAGGCCCGAGTGGGCGAAGTACAAGAAGAGCTCCAGGAGCTCGGCAAAAAGTTCGAGTCCGTGGAGCATGAGCTTAAAGAAAAAGAGGCCGAGCTTACGAAGGCCCTAGCAAGTATAAAAGACGCCAAGGCCGAAGCCGAGAGGGCACAGCGGGAAATCCAGGAGGCCAAAAAGATAGCGGCGGGTAAGAAATTCTTTATGCAAAGCAAACATGTGGAGGAGGCATTTCTTTTACTTACACGAATCTGGAGCTCTCCAGGGGCATTCGTAGATCTGCCATGCAGCGTATCAGATGCCGCGGAGTTCTACTATGCTCAGGAGGGGAGCTCGACAGAGAAGCTGTTCTGGTCCCAGTAAGCTAGGGCCGAACACCCAACATCTCTGAGTGACCAACTGAAGCAGTTGGTCGAACTCCACAGGGCGGCCGAAGTGGCTATGAAGGATTTCATAGTCCGGATGTGGCCTGGTGAGCCCCTGCCCACCAGCTACTTCGGCCTGATCAAGCGGATGGTCAATGCCTATCCGTGCCTAGAAGTCATCAAGCAATCCGTTTGCATTGAGGGTGCCCGCCGGGCCCTTGCCCGTGCGAAGGTGCATTGGGGCAACCTGGATGCGGAGAAGCTGGTGAAGGACGGGCTTCCAGAGGGCAAGCCGCATCGCGTTCTCAAGAAGTATTATGATGGCGTTTTGAAGGGTGCTCGTCTCATGGCCGAAGAATGTACCAAGGACATAATTTTTGAATGAATTCACTTTTGTCATGTTTGTAATTTAAAGACGAAGTTACTTGTGCTAAGTAGCGCTTTTGTTATTTAAAATATTACCTTCTTTGCGGCTGTTTATCAAATTCTGAAAGTAGGCCAGTCATCGGCTTCCGCCCCCATGTACCGGTTGTTCGGGGATAACCGGGACACTCTTTATCCAAATGTTTGGTCCCTTAAGGAGGTGTCCAGCACAGCGAACAAGGCAATCGAACAATGCAGCTTTATAACCTTCACTTAGCCATAGAAGTCTACAATTTTAAATTTCGGCGAGGCCCCTAGAATTCGGAACGCCGAATTGGGGCGCTACACACACCTAGATCGGACGAATCCAATTTATCGCCTAAAGCGAAAAAATCTTTAAGGATTTTAAGACCTCTCGAACAGCGACCGGCTCTCGCCACATCATGCCGGTCAGTTTTCGGCTTTCTCTACTGAGGTGCTCGTCCGACAGAACCAGGGCACAATCGCAGTAGTTCTCCCTGCGCTACCTTAGCCGATATAACGGAACATAAGGCACCAAAACAAGGGAGCCGGGCTATCCCAACTGTAGACCCAAGACATGATTCGGAGCTGATGCATATAATGCTATAAGTTCGGGGTGCCGCACTGTTGAAAGTGTTCGGACTTGTCGTGCCGTATTATGGGGCGCTATAAGAAGCCCCTGGCAAACTCCACGTACCAAAGTGTACGGATGCAATATTAAATAGACATTTGTAAAAAATGCTCAAAGAAAAATATTAAGCTGACATTGTATATGATCTCCCATTGATGAATAATACGTTTAGGCGTATGTTTACAATGAATGCATTAAGCGGAGATAAAGAGGATAATTTGACATATCATGTCCAGAGGCAGGCTATGTACAGATAGATAAAGCAGGTATAACGATCACAAATAGATTCCACCTGGGTATTTCCTTCTGTGCGCACCGCCTGGTTCCTCCTTGGTTTGTTCTCCTATGTGGGTCCAACAATACGGCTCTTCCAGAGAAGCTGCACTAAAGCAATGTCCTTAAAGGTAAATGGAAGGGTTACGAAGCAATATCGTACTGCTGACTGAGCCACTTCTACGCCTCCGCCTGTGCCCATGGTATTTTGAGTGCGTAATTGTGTTCGCGTGGCACGAATGCTGCTTTGATGGGATTTGAGCGTAGGCCGGACTGCTAGTCATGCTCTTGGCGTGTCTACTGATCCTGTTGTGGGGTGTTCCACCCTCGCTTAACGGAGCTTGAGATTGTCGTCGCCGGATTGGTGGTTTGCCGGAGGAGGCCGCATTGTACTTTGCCGCAAGGGCTGCAGTGTGCTCTTCTGTACGGAGAGAGTGGTCCATATTTCCTTTGACTGTTATGACCCCGCGTGGGCCTGGCATCTTGAGCTTGAGGTATGCATAGTGTGGTACCGCATTGAATCTAGCGAATGTGGTTCGTCCGAGTAGTGCGTGATAACTACTGCAGAAAGGGACGATATCGAAGATTAGCTCTTCACTTCAGAAGTTATCCGGAGATCCGAAGACCACTTCCAGTGTTATAGAGCCCGTACACCGGGCCTCTACTCCAGGAATTACACCTTTAAAGGTGGTTTTGGTGGGCTTAATCCTTGAAGGATCGATGCCCATTTTGCGCACTGTGTCCTGGTAAAGCAGGTTCAGGCTGCTGCCGCCGGCCATAAGGACTCGCGTGAGGTGGAATCCGTCGATGATTGGGTCTAAGACCAATGCGGCTGAGCCGCCATGACGGATGCTAGTAGGATGATCCCTACGTTCGACGGTGATCGGACAAGCTGACCATGGGTTGAATTTAGGGACGACTGGCTCCATCGCATAGACGTACCATAGTGCTCGCTTCCGTTCCCGCTTGGGGATGTGGGTGGCGTAGATCATGTTGACCATTTTCACCTGGGGGGGGCTTTCTTCTATCCCCCCATGTTCGGACGCCGGGGCTCCTCGTCATCGTTGCTATGCAGACCCTTGTCCTTGTTTTCGGCGTTTATCTTGCCGGCCTGTTTAAATACCCAGTAGTCTCTATTGGTGTGGTTGGCTGGCTTGTCTGGGGTGCCATGAATCTGGCACGAGTGCTCTAGTATACAGTCTAGACTGGACGGTCCCTGAGTATTTCTCTTGAATGGCTTCTTCCGCTGTCCGGATTTGGATCCGCTGAATCTAGCATTGACCGTCGTGTCTTCGGTGCTGTCGCCGTCGTTCCGTCGCTTGTGTTTGTTGCACCGTAGCTTGCCATTATTGTCGCGGACATCTGACGTGCCAGAATGTGGCATAGTGCTGCTGCGAGCCAACCAACTGTCCTCGCCCGTGCAAAAGCGGGTCATTAGTGTCGTCAGACCTGCCATAGACTTGGGTTTCTCCTGGCCGAGGTGTCTGGCGAGCCACTCGTCATGGATATTATGCTTGAAGGCCGCCAGGGCTTCATCGTCCGAACAGTCGACTATTTGGTTCTTTTTAGTTAGGAATCGAGTCCAGAATTTCCTGGCTGATTCTTCGGGCTATTGAGTAATGTGGCTCAAGTCGTCGGCATCCAGAGGTCGCACATAAGTGCCTTGGAAGTTATCAAGAAATGTGTCTTCCAGGTTTTCCCAACTTCCAATGGAATTTGCGGGCAGGCTGTTAAGCCAATGCCTAGCGGGTCCTTTGAGCTTAAGGGGAAGATATTTGATGGCATGTAGATCATCTCTGCGGGCCATGTGAATGTGGAGAAGGAAATCTTCGATCCATACTGCGGGGTCTGTTGTGCCATCGTATGATTCGATGTTTACTGGTTTGAACCCTTCTGGGAATTCATGATCCATTACTTCATTGGTGAAGTAGAGGGGGGTTCGGCGCCTCTGTGTCGGGCTATGTCGCGACGCAGTCCGGCTGCGTCTGACTGGATATATTCGGCCCGGCCGGATTTGCTAGTGTATCCGGTATGACGGTCATCGTCATGTGTTGCGGCACACCCCCGTGATCCGTAGATCGATCTTGGTTGTCCTGCGGCGTTATCCAGTTTATCACGCAGGTCCTGAGTATTGCCCCAGGCCGTAGTAAATTGGCGCGGGGGTGCGGGCTGGTATTCGGGCTGATATGCCATTTTATCCCAACCTCGAGGTGGCCGGTCAGCCGTTTGGCGCTCGAGTCCATATTCCTTGGCTGCCAGGACTTCTGTCCATCTATCTGTGAGCAGGTCTTGATCAGCTTCAAGCTGCTGCTGCTTCTTCTTCAGGCTTCTCGCAGTGGCAATAAGCCGGCGCTTGAAGCGCTCCTGCTTCGCGGGGTCCTCGGGCACGCCGAATTCGTCGTCGTCAAGGCTAATTTCATCTTCAGAGGGGGGCATGTAGTTGTCCTCCTCTGGATACCCATCAATTGCCTGTTTTTCTAGGCTGTCATGCCCGTCTTCCTGTTCGGCCTGCTCAAAGGCGGGCTGTTTGGGGTTGTATTCATCGTCGGCACCGTCCGGATTGTTTTCGTCTCCGGTGCCAGTATTTTCTTGGCGGGGCTTGGAGCGGCGCGGGCGACACCCATGCTTTTCTTTCTTCTTGGAGGGGTTATCCTCCATTGCCTCATCGCAATTGGTTTCTTTCAGAGTGTCCACCATGTATATATCGTATAAAGAGGTGGCTGTCCACCGCCCTATGAGCGGTGGCTCCTGTACGTCTCCCGCATCGTCGTCCATGCCGTCGATGTCTTCGAACTAGAAGTCCAGCACGTCGGTTAAATCCTCGATCGTGGCAATCAAGTGGGTGGTGGGTGGGCAGCGAATTCCTTCGTCGCCTGCTTCCCACTCAAGCCGGACATAATTCGGCCCAGAGTCTCCTGACAGAGAGAGAGACTTTAATGAGTTCAACATGTCGCCAAAGGGCAAGTGTTGAAAGATGTCCGCAGCGGCAAACTCCATTACAGGAGCCCAACCTGGCTCGAGGGTGTGCGGACCGGAACCAACGACCGGATACGAGTCCGGGGGTCCGGGGTTACAGGTCTCCACCAAGGTGAGACCTGTGTTTGGCTCCAATGCCGATGAGTGTGTGGCCTGCGGGGCGGGGTCTACCCCTCCATCCTTGGGAAACTCAACTCGTTCTGGATTTAGATCCGGGGCTATTGTAGGGATGACATTCCGAGCATTGTCCTACAGCAGGTCTAGGCCGTGTCCGTCGTGACTGTCCGGCGCTCCCGGCACAGGGCCGAATCCGTCGAAGATCAAGTCTACACGAATATCTGCCATGTAGTTCAAGTTTCCAAACCTGATCTGGTAGCCAGGGGCGTAGCTGTCGATCTACTCCAGATGGCCAAGCGAATTGGCCCACAGTGCGAAGCCGCCGAACATAAAAATCTGTCCGAGGAGAAAAGTCTCACCCTGGACCGTGTTGTTGATGATTGAAGATGCCATCAAGGCTCCAAGCGACGACACAGAGGAACTCTCAATGAAAGCACCAATGTCGGTGTCAAAACCAGCGGATCTCGGGTAGGGGGTCCTGATTTGTGCATCTTAGGCTGATGGTAACAGGAAGCAAGGGACACAATGTTTACCCAGGTTCGGGCCCTCTCGATGGAGGTAAAACCCTACTTCCTACTTGATTAATATTGAAGATATGAGTAGTACAAGGATAGATCTACCACGAGATCGTAGAGGCTAAACCCTAAGAGCTAGCCTATGATGGTATGATTGTAATTGTGATCGGCCTTCTAAGGACCATCCTCTCCGGTTTATATAGACACTGGAGAGGGCTAGGGTTTAAATGGAGTCGGTTACAAGGAAGGAAATCTAATATCCGGATCGCCAAGCTTGTCTTCCACGCAAAGGAGAGTCCCATCCGGACACGGGCCAAAGTCTTGAGTCTTGTATCTTCATGCTTCGATAGTCCGGACAATGTATATAGTCCGGCTGTCCGGATACCCCCTAATCCAGGACTCCCTCAGTACCCTCACCAAGTTTGCTAGCCAATCCGGGTGTTTTATTTCTCTGATGAATCCGGCCTCGAGTAACTTGGCTAGTTCCTCTCCCATGGCTTGTCGTTTGGGTTCTGAAAAGTGCCATAGTGTTTGCTTGACCAGCTTGTATCCCTTCAGTATGTTAAGGTTGTGTTCGGCCAGCCTCCGTGGGATCCCTGGCATATCAGAAGGGTGCCAGGCAAAAATATCCCAATTCTCACATACAAACGTCCGCAGTGTGGCATCGATTGTGGGGTCCAGCTATGCCCCGATGGATGCTGTCTTCGAGGAGTCCATTGGGTGGACTTCGAATTTGACTATTTCATCCGTTGGTTTGAAGGAGGTGGACTTGGATCACTTCTCGAGTATCACATCGTCCCTATCCACTATGGAGCGCAATGCAGTTAATTCTTCGGCCGCGAGGGCTTCAGACAATGCTTCAAGGGCCAAGGCGGCTGTTTTATTTTCGGCGCGGAGTGCTGTGTCGAGATCACTGCCAACGGTGATGATTCCATTGGGCCCAGGCATTTTGAGCTTCATGTACCCGTAATGGGGTATAGCTTGGAAGCTCGCAAACGCATCGCGCCCTAACAAGGCATGATATCCACTGGTGAAAGGGGCCACCTGAAAGGTTATTTCTTCGGACCGATAATTCTTCGGTGTGCCGAATACCACATCGAGTGTGATTTTTCCCGCACATCGTGCCTCCCGGCTGGGAATGATTCCTCGAAAGGTTGTGCTACTTTGTTCAATGCGGCTCTTGTCTATTTCCATTTGATTGAGAGTTTCCTCGTAACTGAGGTTTAGTCCGCTACCGCCGTCCATGAGCACTTTGGTAAGCCGGAAGCCGTCCACGATTGGACTGAGGACTAAGGCGGCTGGTGCCCGGACTATTTTGAATTGTGGTTCGTCACCGGCACTAAAAGTTATGGCTGTGTCATTCCAGGGGTTTATTGCTGCGACTTGGCAGACTTCGGCGAGGCCGCGGAGTGCTCTCTTGCACCTATTACCTGAGGCAAAAGTCTCGAGGACTGTCAATACTGTAGCGTTGTGCTCTGTGGGATGTTGCTCTGCGGTGTTTCTCATGAGGAGATCCTTGCCGCTCTTGGCCACCTGCCGAAGTATCCAACATGCTCTAAGGTAGTGTGTTGGTACGGTATCCGTTGTGGTGTGTATTTTGCATGGCCTATCGAGCCATCCCTCCAAAACGGTTGCGCGCCCTGAAGTGGGCTTTGATTTCTTTGGGATTGAATCGGGTGACCTACGAGGGTACACCCTTTTTGTTTGGACGAGGGGTTTGGCGAGAGCCAGTGGATCCCAAAAGTCTGCCTGAGTTTTCCAGGCGCTTTTCATCGCGCAGTACTTCTGTACTATGATCACCAAGTCATCGAAACATGGTATGTGACGGTGATTTATGGTGTTGAGGAGTCCCTTGTCCGTGCAATTTTTGCAAAATAATGAGATTGCGTCTTCATCGCAACAGTTCTTGACCTTGTCCTTGACAATGAGGAATCTGGCCCAAAAGTGATGTATAGTCTCTTGGGGCTGTTGTCTGATGCAGGAAAGATCGCTTGAGTCTAGGCGGGTGGGTGGATTTAAGTTCGGACCCAGATCTAATTTGTGACCCAGAGCTTGAGGAGTTTCCGAACTTAATAGTTCAGACTCTGGGATGTAAACCAATTTCCCTGGCCCACAGTCTGATTCTAAGTTTGGAGTTTGGGGCATGTCTTCCCACGGGCATGTATCCAGCTTGGTGAGCTCGGAAATCCGGACATATTTCGTCCTCAATATGGGGGAAGAATTGTCAGAGTGCTCCTCCACCACCGCTATCTGATGGGTGATCGGCAGAGATTCAATCTCTCTCTGGTCATGTTTAAGCCCAATCCGATCGTAGTCCGAAGCGACTCCCAGAGCGGCGATGCGATCCAGGAGTCCATTTTAAGACGATAAATCCATTGGATCTATCTGCTCGGTGTATTCCGAGCTGACGCGGAGGCGATTTTTGATGACTTGAGAGGTCATGGTAGGTGCGAAGACCGAACGGGCTGTCAAGACGAAGCCGCCCAGCCGGAGAGTTTGGCCTGAGGCAGAGCTCCCCTCGAGGTGGTGTTGTCCTTGATAACAAGGCGAGCCATCAACCCTATCTTAGACGTCACAATGGAACTCTCAATGAAAGCACCAATGTTGATGTCAAAACCAGCGGATCTCGGGTAGGGGGTCCCGAACTATGCGTCTAAGGCTAATGGTAACAGGAGGCGGGGGACACAATGTTTACCCAGGTTCGGACCCTCCCGATGGAGGTAATACCCTACTTCCTTCTTGATTGATCTTGATGATATGAGTATTACAAGAGTTGATCTACCACGAGATCGTAGAGGCTAAACCCTAGAAGCTAGCCTATGGTTGTGATTGTTGTTGTCCTACGGACTAAACTCTCCGGTTTTTATAGACATCGGAGGGGGGCTAGGGTTACATAGAGTCGGTTACGGAGAAAGGAATCTTCATATACAAACCGCCAAACTTGCCTTCCACGCAAAGGAGAGTCCCATCCGGACACGGGATGAAGTCTTCTATCTTGTATCTTCATAGCCCAACAGTCCGGCATACGCATATAGTCCGGCTGTCCAAGGACCCCTTAATCCAGGACTCCCTCAACTACCAATACAACTCTACGCATGCTTGACATTCGCTTTACCTAGAACAAGTATGAAACTAGAAGTACTTTGTAGGTGTTGTTGGATAGGTTTGCAAGATAATAAAGGGCACGTAAATAAAAGCTAGGGGCTATTTAGATAAAGAAGCAATAAAGTAAATATAGCGAGTGTGGAAAAGTGGTGGTAGGAGTTGTGAAATTGTCCCTAAGAAATTGACTACTTTACTAGACCGATAGCAAGTTTTATGTGGGAGAGGCAGAAGCTAACATACTTTCTCTTCTTGGATCATATGCACTTATGATTGGAACTCTAGCAAGCATCTGCAACTACTAAATATCATTAAGGTAAAACCCAACCATAGCATTAAAGCATCAAGTCCCCTTTATCCCATACGCCACAACCCCCTTACTCGGGTTTATGCTTCTTTCACTCAAGCAACCCACTATAAGTGAATCATGAACATATTACAACACCCTACAGCGGGAATCCCTCATGCTTGTGCGACACGGAGAGCACCATAGGACAGCAACATAACCACAAACAAATTAAACCAATCATAGCAATTCACCAATCACCGATAGGACAACAAAAATCTACTTAGACATCATAAGATGGCAACACATCATTGGATAATAATATGAAGCATAAAGCACCATGTTCAAGTAGAGAGTACATCGGGTTGCGGGAGAGTGGACCGCTGAATATAGATGGGGGAAGGTGATGGAGATGTTGGTGAAGATGATGGCGGCGTTGGTGTAGATCGCAGGGATGATGATGGCCCCCAGCGGCGTTCCGGCGCCACAGGAAGTGAGGGGGAAAAAGCCCCCTCCTTCTTCTTCTTCCTTTACCTTCTCCCTAGATGGGAGAAGGGTATCCCCTCTGTTCCATGGTCTCCATGGCGTGGGAGGGGCGAGATCCCCTCCGAAATTGGATCTCTCTCTCTCTCTGTGTGTGTGTGTGTGTGTGTGTGTGTGTGTGTGTTTCGGCGTTCCAAGATTCTGCCCTTTCACCGTTTCTTATATATCCGGAGATCCGTAACTCCGATTGGATTGAAACCTTTTCCACGATTTTTTTTCCTGAAATTAGCTTTCTTGCAGCCAAAGAAGAGCAGTAACCGCCTTACGGGGTGCCCACGAGGGTCAGGGGCGGGCCTACCCTCTGGGGGGCGCCCCCTGCCTCATGGCCCCCTCGGGCACCGTCTCGCGTTGATTCTTCTTCCCAGATGTCACAAATATTCCAAAAATATTCTCCATCCATTTTTATCCCGTTTGGACTCTGTTTGATATGGGGTTTCTGCGAAACATAAAACATGCAACAAATAGGAACCGGGCACTGGATCAATATGTTAGTCCCAAAATAGTATAAAAAGTTGCCAAAAGTATATGAAAGTTGAATAATATTGGCATGGAACAATCAAAAATTATAGATACGACGGAGACGTATCATGGTGCAAGCCTCTTGGAGTTGGAATAAATGCTTTGATAGTGTGATCAAAGCATATGGTTTTATACAGACTTTTGGAGAAGCCCATATTTACAAGTGAGTGGGAGCTCTTTAGCATTTCTAATATAATATGTGGATGGCATATTATTGATTGGAAATGATATAGAATTTCTAGGTAGCATAAAGGGATACCCGAATAAGAGTTTTTCCATGAAAGACCTCGGAGAAGCTGCTTACATATTGGGCATCAAGATCTATAGAGATAGATCAAGACGCTTAATTGGACTTTCGCAAAGCACATACCTTGATGAAGTTTTGAAGAAGTTCAAAATGGATCAGTCAAAGAAAGGGTTCTTACATGTGTTAAAAGGTGTGAAGTTGAGTCAGACTCAATACCCGACTACTGTAGAAGATAGAGAGAAAATGGAAGTCATTCCCTATGCGTCAGCCATAGGTTCTATCATGTATAAAATGTTGTATACCTGACCTGATGTGTGCCTTGCTATAAGCATAGCAGGGAGGTACCAAAGTAATCCCGGAGCGGAGCACTAAACAGCGGTCAAGAACATCCTGAAATACCTGAAAATGACTGAGGATATGTTTCTCGTTTATGGAGGTGAAAAAGAGCTCGTCGTAAACGGTTATGTCGATGCAAGCTTTGACACTGATCCGGATGACTCTAAGTCGCAAACCAGATACCTATTTTTATTAAATGGAGGAGTTGTCAGTTGGTGCAGTTCCAAGCAGAGCGTCGTGGAGGGATCTACATGTGAAGCAGAGTACATTGCTGCTTTGGAAGCAGCAAATGAAGGAGTTTGGATGAAGGAGTTCATATCTGATCTAGGTGCCATACCTAGTGCATCGGGTCCAATGGAAATCTTTTGTGAAAATACTGGTGCAATTGCCTTGGGAAAGGAATCCAGATTTCACAAGAGAACCAATCACATCAAGAGACGCTTCAATTCCATCCGTCATCAAGTGTCGGAGAGGGACATAGAGATTTGCAAGATACATACGGATATGAATGTTGTAGACCCATTGACTAAACCTCTTCCACTGGCAAAACATGATCAACACCAAAGCTCCATGGGTGTGAGAATCATTACTATAGATAATTGACTCTAGTGCAAGTGGGGGACTGAAAAAAATATGCCCTAGAGGCAATAATAAAGTTATTATTTATTTCCTTATTTCATGATAAATTTTTACTATTCATGCTAGAATTGTATTAACCGGAAACTTAGTACATGTGTGAATACATAGACAAAACAGATTGTCCCTAGTATGCCTCTACTTGACTAGCTCGTTTATCAAAGATGGCTATATTTCCTAACCATAGATATGTGTTGTCATTTGATGAACGATATCACATCATTAGGAGAATGATGTGATGGACATGACCCATCCGTTAGCTTATCATTATGATCGTTACAGTTTCATTGCTACTGCTTTCTTCATGACTTATACATGTTCCTCGGACTATGAGATTATGCAACTCCTGAATACCGGAGGAACACCTTGTGTGCTATCAAATGTCACAACGTAAATGGGTGATTATAAAGATGCTCTACAGGTGTCTCCGAAGGTGTTCATTAGGTTGGCATAGATCGAGATTAGGATTTGTCACTCTGTGTTTTGGAGAGGTATCTCTGGGCCCTCTCAGTAATGCTCATCACTATAAGCCTTGCAAGAATTGTGACTAATGAGTTAGTTGCGGGATGAAGTATTACGGAACGAGTAAAGAGACTTGCCGGTAACGAGATTGAACTAGGTATGATTATACCGACGATCAAATCTCGGGCAAGTAACATACCGATGACAAAGGGAACAACTTGTGTTGTTATACAGTTTGACCGATAAAGATCTTCGTAGAATATGTAGAAGCCAATATGAGCATCCATGTTCCTCTATTGGTTATTGACCGGAGATGAGTCTCGGTCATGTCTACATAGTTCTCGAACCCGTAGGGTCCGCACGCTTAACGTTCGACGATGATATGTATTATGAGTTATGTGTTTTAGATGACTGAAGTTTGTTCAGAGTCCCGGATGAGATCATGGACGTGACGAGGAGTCTCTAAATGGTCGAGACATAAATATTGATATATTGGACGGCTATATCTGGACACCAGAAGTGTTCCGGAAAGGTTTCGGATAAAACCGGAGTGCTGGAGGGTTATCGGAACCCCCCGGGGGAACTAATGGGCCTCATGGGCCTTGGTGGAGAGAGAGAGGGGCGGCCAGGGTAGGCCACGTGCCCCCTTCCCATTGGGTCCGAATTGGACTAGGGAAGGGGGGCGGCGCCCCCCTTTTCTTCTCCCTCTCCTTCTCCTTCCTTCCCCCTCTCTCCCTCTTGGTGGAATCCTACAATGACTAGCAGTCCTAGTAGGACTCCCCTATTGGGGTGCGCCATCCCCCATGCTCCTTTATATACAGGGGCAGGGGGCACCCTAGAACACACAAGTTTCTCTCCCAACCATGTGTGGTGCCCTCCTCCACAGTTACACACCTCGATCATACCATCATAGATCTTAGGCGAAGCCCTGCGCCAGTAGCATCATCATCACCGTCGCCATGCTGTCGTGCTGACGGAACTCACCCTCGTTCTCAACTAGATAAAGAGCACGAGGGACGTCATTGAGCTAAACATGTGCTGAACGCGGAGGTGCCATACGTTCGGTACTTGGATCGGTTGGATCGCGAAGACGTTCGACTACATCAACCACGTTATTGAAACGCTTCCACTTTCGGTCTACGTGGGTACGTGGACACACTCTCCCCTCTCGGTTAGAGATAGATCTTGCGTGATTGTAGGAATTTTTTTGAAATTACCATGTTCCCCAACAAAAGTCTCATGACTGCCATGTGATTATGAGGCAACTAATTCAGGTTGCATTGAGGGGGCTTCTACCGGAAAATGTTCGATTAGCATTGTGAAGCTATGTGCATTCCTCAATGCAATCTCTGAGAAAGTAACTGATCCACAAATCCTACCAAGGTTAAAGAGTGATTTGGTGCAATGTCTTGTCAGTTTCGAGCTGGTGTTCCCACCATCCTTCTTCAATATCATGACGCACGTCCTAGTTCATCTAGTCGGCGAGATTGGCATTCTAGGCCCTGTATTTCTACACAATATGTTCCCCTTTGAGAGGTTCATGGGAGTCTTAAAGAAATATGTTCGAAACCATGCAAGGACAGAAGGAAGTGTCTCCATGGGCTATCAAACAGAGGAGCTCATTGGGTTTTGTGTTGACTTCATTCCTGACCTTAAGAAGATTGGTCTCCCACAATCGCGGTATGAGGGAAGACTGACTGGAAAAGGCACGCTAGGAGCAGACTCAATAATATGTAGGAACGGGCATTCTTGGCCTCAAGCATACTACATAGTTCTACAGAATTCTACCTTGGTGACCCCGAATGTCAATGAACACAAGAATATTCTGTGCTCCAAACACTCGGAGCAGTGTGACGACTGGATTACATGTGAACACATCAGGACTTTCGGCAGTTGGTTGCAAACATATCTCATGGGTGACAATATTGTTGTAGATGAGATGTACTCATTGGACAGGGGACCATCTTGATTGTATTAACTTACAAAGGGTACGAGAAAAATGGGGAATACATTTTACACGATCACCCAAGATCAAAAGAGCACCAACTAAAACAGCGGTGTCCACTTTGATGCAGCAACCAAGAGGGGAAAGTACACGTATTATGGTTACATAGTGGACATATGGGAACTTGACTATGGAGATGATTTTAAGGTCCCTTTGTTTCGGTGCAAATGAGTCAATCTGTCAGGAGGCAGGGCATAGGTAGACCCGCAGTACGGAATGACGTGGCCCAGGTTTTCTATGTGAACCATTCGTCCTAACCAATGATGTGGACCAGGTTTTCTATGTGAAGGACATGTCTACCAAACCGAGAAAAAGAAAAGATAAGGAAGCGAATAAATCATATGATGAGCCAAAGCTCCACACAGTTCTTCCAGGGAAAAGAGACATCATGGGAGTGGAGGGCAAGATAGACATGTCTGAAGATTATGAAAAGTTTTATGAAATTCCTCCCTTCGAAGTGAAGGCTGACCCAAGCACCCTGTTGAATGATGAAGATTATCCATGATTATGGCGCAATAAGCAAGGGACACACGCGAAGAAAAAGTGAAGACTTTCTCTCCACAACTATTTTGATGATGGCTCTGATGACGCGAAGAAAAAATGAAATCCCTTTGTAGTAGATGAGTTTTCGTCTGGAACCGTGATACTTCGAAAGAGGTTGTTCATTTTGTACACTTAGTGCATTCAGTTTTTGTCGTAACCCTCTCAACTTTTTAGCACATGCTATGTGGGTGAAAATATGATACCATGCCAACTTTCAACCTTTTCAGAGTTTATTTGTAGTGCTTTTCAATTTCACGGTGATTTAGCTAAAAAATCAGTACATGCATGAAAAATACAAATGAAGTCAGAAAGGGTTGAAAATTGATGATGTGGCTTTGAATGGTGCATCTTGAACGCACAAAAAGTCTGGAGTTGAAATAAGTTCAAAAAAAAAGAAATCCCTTTGTAACAGATCAGTTTTCGTCTGAAACCCTGATACTTCGAAAGAGATTATCCATTTTGTACACGAAGTGCATCCAATTTTTGCCATAACCCTCCAAACTTTTTAACACATGCTATGTGGGCGAAATGATGATACCATGCCAACTTTCAACCTTTTCAGAGTTTATTTGTAGTGCTTTTCAATTTCAGGGTCATTTAGCTCAAAGAATGAACTAAAAGCAAAAAGAATGAACTAAAAAGCTTTTATAAAACTCTAATATATCAAAAACAATGAACTTAAAAGCTTTTATAAAACTCTAATAGCAAAAAGTAAGAACTATAAAGAGTCAATTAAAATATAGTATTCTTCAATACCAAAAAGAATGAACTAAAAAGAATCAAAATAATATTTACTAAAATTATCAAAGTATTTTTTGTTAAAAAGTTTAATAGTAAAAAGAATTTTCATAAAGTATTTTTGTTACAAACTTTAATAGGAAACTAAAAAGCTTTTATAAAACTCTAATAGCAAAAGGAATCAACTAAAAAGAAACTATAAAAAACAAAACTTATGCCACTAAAGTTATATAATATTTATGCAACTAAAATTATATAAAATTTATGGAACTAAGATTATATAACTAAAAATAACATATGCAAAAAATAACATAACAAAATTAAAAACATAACATATGCAAAAAATTAAAAAAAAGGCCCGCCTACTAGGCACCACAGCGGGAATACGACTAGAAACCCTACAAATGGGCCAGGATGCAGGCCCGTAGTGCAAGCAGGCCCAACAGGGCGTTAGATAGGCATTTATTGCCTGTAGTAGAGAGGAGCTCGAGAGACAAGCGGCAACAGCGCTTATAAACAACTCTAAGCCCCTCTCAACTAGCGAGGTGGGACTAAAGTTTTGGATGTGTTAGCACAGACCATTGGTCCCGGTTGGTGACACCAACCGGGACTAAAGGACGCCCTTTCGTCCCGGTTCGTGCCACCAACTGGGAGCAATGGTCTATACTTCTCGCCCTTTCTCCTAGCGAAATATACCTTTGGTCCCAGTTGGTGGTGCAAACCGGGACGAAAGGGTGGCCTTTTGTCCCGGTTGGTGCCACCAACCGGGACCAAAGGTGATGCCATATAAGCAGCACTTACTAACTTTCTCCCCATTCTCTCCCCCGGCGCCGAAATGCACGCCGCTGCCAGGCTGCTCCGCCGCTCCCCGTCATCGTCCCTGCCCTGACGCCACTAGGCTGCTCCACCACCCTCAACGTTGGTCACCGCTCCCTGCCCCGACGCCCGCGGCCGCTCCTAGCCCCGACGCCAACCCTGAGTGAGCTTCCCGGCCCCTTCACCTGCACTGCCGCCACCGCCCATGCACTCTGCTAGCCACCGGCGCCCCTGCTTTGCTTAGCCACCGCCACTGCTCTTCTAGCCATCGTCGTCCCTGCTCTGCTCTGCTTAGCCGCCGCCATCCTTTTCATTCATTTTTGTGTTCATATAGCATTTTTTCCATGTATGTATGTATGTATGTATCTATGTATGTATGTATGTATGTATGTATGTATGTATGTATGTATGTATGTACGGATGAATGGATGGATGTATGGATGGATGTATGTATGTATTTTTTTTCATAGAATATTTTTTTGTTCATAGCATTTTTGGTCCATGTATATATGTATGTGTATGTATGGATGGATGGATGAATGGATGTATATATATAGAAAATGCTTGTATGATGTTTTTTCTGTTCATAGCATTGTTCAAGATATCTTCCAATCT
The DNA here is from genome assembly GCA_963921465.1 of Triticum timopheevii. Taxonomy (NCBI): domain Eukaryota; kingdom Viridiplantae; phylum Streptophyta; class Magnoliopsida; order Poales; family Poaceae; genus Triticum; species Triticum timopheevii. The sequence continues at coordinate 380,609,484 of OY997262.1, read as the reverse complement.
TCCGATAAATCGGCTGAATTATCGCTTACCAGTGTCTGACCGATAAGGTAAATTGGTCGATAAATTACCCGATATGGCGATAAATCCGAGTATATGCCGATAAACTAGCCGATTTACCCCTTATCATGGGTCGACCGATAAGTTCCCGATAAGCGATATCCCCAACATTGGTTCATAGAATATATTTTTTGTTCATAGAAATTAGTTAAAATTTACCAAGTTACTAAGTTACGAAGTTAAAATGTTCATATTCAAAATGAGTTAAAAGACTCACTAAGTTAAAGTTTACCCCCTCCCCGATAACTTCGACATGAGGGGGGACGTCAGACATGCATGAGAGAGGCGGTCCGCTCGCCCGACCAACACTCGAGGCCACCCAAACCCTAGAAGAAAGAGCATTGTCGATCTACCCCCTCCCGCCCCTACCCGTATTGTTATGTACAATACTATATATTGGCATCTAATTCACCGGTCTTACCTCAATGAACCGAAGGGACTTTATTTATTCGGTAGGCGGCCGGCATAGGTCAATGGGGTAGAATGGATAGTTTGATCTCCTGCATTGCGATTATTTTTTTTCAAAGTGTCCGCTCCTAAAAGTATAACCCTGATAACTTCGACATGAGGGGGGACGTCGGGCATGCACGAGAGAGGCGGTTCGCAACTAATCCATTGCTCATATATGCACATGATTCATTGTTGTGATTAGCTAGGTCTATGTTTGCCACTAATCCATCTCTCATGTTTGTATATTGCCATGTTGTAATATTTGCAGAAACTATGGACAGAGACTTGGAACAACAAGAGTTGTTGGGGGATACAATCCTTCAGGGAGGTGATCCCTTGTCATTTCTCAACGACACCGATGGTCAGGAAGGAGAGGATGACGGCTCCGGTGATCCAACTATGGAGGAGGAAGGAGGTCATGACGGCTCCGGTTACCGAACGACGGAGGAAGAAGATCATCATCACGGCTCCGGTGACCGAACGGAGGAGGGAGCCTTAACTGATGCAATATATATATATATATATATATATATATATATATATATTAAGCCTGTGGTGACTTGATGAATTAATTGTTTTGGTATGTACATATATTAACGTTTCTTTCTTCTTTTAGCCCTTCGGATCGAGCAAAACTTTTGTAAGGAGACGATGCCCGAAGAAAAGGTTGTGCCATGATGAAAGGTTCACGATCACAGAAGTCATGAGAGATGGCCAACCAATTGCTCCCAAGCGGACCAAGGACGCATTTGTACATCAGTGCAGAGTTGTTGTTAGGGATAGCATCCCGATCAACATCGAACAATGGAATAATAAGAAGGACCCTGAAGTTTGTTATGTCCAGTATAGACTGACTGATGATCTTTGGACCTCGCTGATAACAAATTTCAACCTACCGCCAGAGGAGGATCCGACTAACCCCATTATAGAGCGAAAGGTCAAGGCGTTTGCTATTAAGAAGATGGCAGCACTATTCAACAGCTGGAAGAAAGAGTTGAACAAAAAGTTTGTCAAGAAAAACGAGAATCCAGAATTCATCGGTCCATATGATAAGATAAGAGATCACTAGCCCGCATTTGTGGCCTACAAGACATCAGAGAAGGGTAAGCAAAGCTCATTTACAAAAAAAGCAAAATGCTGCAAAGAAGAAGTATCACCATCACACGTGGTTAGGTGGCTACTACAGAGCCCGACCATTGTGGGACAAAGCTGAGCAAGACTTACTTGCTAAAGGGATCCAATCAGCGACATTGCACTGGTCAGATCGGTCAAGGACTTGGTTCTTTTGGGTTGGGGGAACTTTAGACCCAAAAACAGGGAAGTGTGTTTGGACGAACGAGCAACTTGCAATACCTATCCAGAAGCTTGAGAAAGCAATCAAGGCCGCGCAGGAAGGGACGTTCATTCCTGACAGAGAGTAGGACGAGCTGACAGAGGACCTCGGGTATTCTGAACATCCTAGACGAACATGAGGCACATCAGGCTTTGTTTCGTGGGTGCATGGGTTTCCCGACAGCGGTGGTTATAGAAGCTGAGAGAGAAAGAAGAAAGAGGAAGCAACCGAAATGCAGAAGCACAGTGCAAGATTAGCGAAATTAGAGGAACTTGGGAGCCAGCGAGCTACCGGCCAACCATCTCAGCGGCACGAAGATCCTTCCTGGGACACTGCCCCAGAAGCTACCCACTATCTAAGCAGAGAAGCAGTGTGGCTTCCACTGAGCTCGTTCAGTCTGATTTCGCGACTCCTCGCTACCCTGTGGATAGTATCACGGGGGCTGAACATTGTGTGCTAATGGTGAAATGCCAGAACCTGACCTTCAAGGCAGCGCTCGGCTCTGTTGTACCTCCTCGAGCTGAGGGAACTTTCCATTACCATCCAATTCCACATGGCTATGCTATTGTGGCGGTGGATGAAATAATGGAGGGATTTGAGTAGCTGGAGCTTGACTACCCTACAGGTGAAGGGGAGATTCAGCTGGAAAGTGCTTTAAGGAGTACCTATCTATGGAGAAAGGAGTACATCAAGCTTCCAAACCGGACGCCTCAATAGACTCAGCCGGATGAGGCGCCTCAGCAGACTGATCAGCTGGATGAGGCCCCTCAACAGAGTCCTCTTCCGCCTCAGCTATCTCCGGTGCGTCACCAGACTCCGCCTCCTCCGGCGCGTCAGCGCACTCCGCCTCCTCCTTTGCCTCTTCCGACGCGTCAGCGCACTCCACCTCCTCCTTCGCCTCCTCCCGCGCGTCAACGGACTCTGCCGCCTCAGCAATGCCGGAAGAGAGACGCTGTTGCTCTGGCGGCTAGTAGTACAAGAGGCGGGAAGAAATTCAAATTTGGTCCAAGCCTCAAGGCTCTGGAAAAGTTACCATATGAGAGGACCGACGAGGAAAACACGGACATCAGTGCTACCGAAGTGCATGCCCATTTTGACTGGAGGAAACGTCCACCTCCAAATGAAATAGTAGATCCGGTGAAAGTGAAGCGCACTCTGGATGCCCTTAAGCGACCACCACCGTCTCAGCCGCAATCCAACTATGACCGAAGGAAGCACAGCGGTTGGGAAGTACTACCGGCAGTGTTGCAAGATAAGCAAAACAAAGAAGTGGGAAAACAATTCCCCAGCTCGGCGAACAGGAGAAGCAATCGTGCCCCCGCTCAAGGTGTCTAGCGATATCGCTAATCATCCGGGGCTACTGCCCGGTACCACTCTTGGTGATTACGTGGGTGATGATGTATAGTTTGAAATGTTAGAGGTAGTAGAGATATTTAGATACGAGCACGGAAAGCCTCTAATCAAACCTGATCATCGTCCTCTAACAACGGTGATGCGAATATTGCATGAGTGGTACTTGGAAAGCTGCAGGAAGAATGGGACCGACAGTTTGATGCTGAGAATTAAATATGAGCACGACCTCATTGGAGTTGAGGTGATGCCTATTGAATTTGTGGAATTATTTCAGTTATTCAATCAACAGGCCCTCGAGAAACAACTCATGACTTGCTACTGCGTGTAAGTTTTACTTCTGTAATTAAGTATCTAGCTTAGTGTGACGCCCCCGATTCAATTGTACACTAATCATACACGCAAACGTGTACGATCAAGATCAAGAACTCACGGGAAGATATCACAACACAACTCTAAAAATAAAATAAGTCATACAAGCATCGTAATACAAGCCAGGGGCCTCGAGGGCTCGAATACAAGTGCTCGATCATAGATGAGTCAGCGGAAGCAACAATATCTAAGGACAGACATAAGTTAAACAGGTTTGCCTTAAGAAGGCTAGCACAAACTGGGATACAGATCGAAAGAGGCGCAGGCCTCCTGCCTGGGATCCTCCTAAACTACTCTTGGTCGTCGTCAGCGGCCTGCACGTAGTAGTAGGCACCTCCAGTGTAGTAGGAGTCATCGTCGACGGTGGCGTCTGGCTCCTGGACTCCCACATCTGGTTGCAGCATCCGGGAAGAAGAGGAAAAGGGGGAAAGAGGGAGCAAAGCAACCGTGAGTACTCATCCAAAGTACTCGCAAGCAAGGATCTACACTACATATGCATGGGTATATGTGTAAAGAGGCAACATCGATGGACTGAACTGTAGAATGCCAGAATAAGAGGGGGATAGCTAGTCCTATCGAAGACTACGCTTCTGGCAGCCTCCGTCTTGCAGCATATAGAAGAGAGTAGATTAATGTCCTCCAAGTAGCATCGCATAGCATAATCCTACCCCGCGATCCTCCCCTCATCGTCCTGTGGGAAAGCGATCACCGGGTTGTCTCTGGAACTTGTCTGGGTGTGTTTTATTAAGTATCCAGTTCTAGTTGTCATAAGGTCAAGGTACAACTCCGGATCGTCCTTTTACCGAGGGACACGGCTATTCGAATAGATCAACTTCCCTGCAGGGGTGCACCATATTACCCAACACGCTCGATCCCCTTTTGCTAGACACACTTTCCTAGGTCATGCCTGGCCTCAGAAGATCAACATGTCGCAGCCCCACCTAGGCACAACAGAGAGGTCAGCACGCCGCTCTAAATCTTATGTGCGCAGGGGTCTGGGCCCATCACCCATTGCACACCTGCATGTTGCGTACGCGGCTGGTGAGTAGACCTAGCCTTCCTTGTACAAGGGCAGGCGTTCCTATCCAACCCAGCGCGTGCCGCTCAGTCACTGACGTCAAGAAGGCTTCGGCTGATACCACGACGTCGAGTGCCCATAACTGTTCCCGCATAGTTGGTTAGTGCGTATATGCGAGTGGCCAGACTCAGATCAAATACCAAGATCTCGTTAAGCGTGTTATTAATAAGTAACCATGAATGCCAACCAGGGACAGGCCCACCTCTCGCCTAGGTGGTCTCAACCTACCCTGTCGCTCTGCCACAAAGTAACAGTCGGGGGCCGTCGGGAACCCAGGCGCACCTCTACCGGGATGGAGCCACCTATCCTTCCAGCCCTCACGTCGAAATCACTTGCGGGTACTCAACGAGCCGACCTGACTTTAGTCACCACCTGAATAGTATGTAGGTATAGTATATACCCGTGATCACCTCCCAAGTGATCATGGTCCAATAGTATAGCATGGCAGACTGACAAGAATGTAGTGCCACTAATGGTAAACTAGCATCCTATACAAAGCATTTAGGATTGCGGGTAAGGTATCAACAACTGTAGCAACAATAACAGGCTAAAGAATAGGAGTAACCAAACAGTAACATGCTACATTACTCTAATGCAAGCAGTAGAGAGAAGAATAGGTGATATTTGGTGATCAAGAGGGGGTCTTGCCTGGTTGCTCTAGCAAGGAGGGGTCATCAACTCCGTAGTCGAACTGGGCAGCAGCAGCGTCGGTCTCGTAGTCTACCGGAGAGAAGAGGGGGAAGAAACAGTAAATACGATGCAAACATAAGCATGATGATGCATGACATGACAATGAGCGGTGTTTGGTGTGCCCTAACGCGGTAGTAGGTGATACCGGCGAAAGGGGGAAACATCCGGGAAAGTATCCCCGGTGTTTCGCGTTTTCGGACAGATGAACCAGAGGTGAAATGTTGCAGGTTCACTATGCTAGGGACACATGGCGGATGAATAAGCTGCGTATCTGGATTCGTCTCGTCGTTCTGAGCAACTTTCATGTACAAAGTTTTTCCATCCGAGCTATAGTTTATTTTATATTAATTTTAAAAGATTTAATCATTTTTAGAATTTATTTAATTATTTTACATCAACATTATCTAGAATAGTGTATGCTGACGTCATCATGACGTCAGCAGTCAATAGGGCGTTGACTGGGTCAAACTGACGTGTGGGTCCCAGCTATCATTGACCGTTAACTAACCTAACAGATTAATTAACTAACCTAAGTAATTAGGTTAATCTAATCCGAATTAATTATCTTAATTAATTAATTAATATTTTTATTTATTATTATTACTATTTTTTTAATTCCTTTTTTATTAAAATGTTCCAGGGGCTGTGTTCCAGGGGCTGGGCCCCGTTTGGCAGTGGCCCAGAGGCCAGTGACCCAGGGCCATAGTGGGCACTGGTTAGCGGGCAAACGGGCGCGGGCGCCGGGTCAACTGGACCCGGGCGTGCGCGGGTGGTCTGGCAGCGGAGCTAGGGCGCTGGGAGAGCTCCCGCGGCCAGCAACTCGGGCAGCAGGGGAGTAGTGTAGCGGCGCGGCGAGGGGTTGAGCACAGCCACCGCCGCGGCAGTGGTTGGGGCGCGCTGCCGACGGCAAGAGGCTGCGGCAGGGGGAGGCCGGCGCAGCCTCGGCGGGGTCTGCGCGTGCGCAGGGAAGGGGAAAGGGGGCAGCAAGCGGGCGGGGCAGCTGGGGCATGCGGCGACGGCAAGCGCGCACATGCACAGAAGAGGAGAAAGGGAATGCGCTTACTGGGGCCGTAGGGGTTCGGCAGCGGGGGTCGAGGAGGAGCTCGAGGAGGCCGGCGGCGATGCTGGAGAAGAACCACGAGAGGACGGAGACGAGGCAGGGACGTGGTGGCGGAGGGGGCACCCGCGGTGGCGGCGTCGTGGCTCGAGAGATCCAGTGAGGGAGAAATGAAGGGGTGGCGCCGACGAGGTCCAGCGAGCGCCTGGCGTCGCCAGGGCAGCGGCGTCCAGAGGAGGACGGGGGCGTGGTGGCGGTCCAGGGGCGACGGGCGGCGGGATCGGGGATGGGGGTCGGGTGGCCATTGCCCGATCCAGATCTAGGGGGATCGGGGGGAAGTGGGGGAGAATGGGGGCGAAGTGGGGGTGGGGGTTAGGGTTTCTGGGGGATAAGGTGGAGTGGGGGGTCCGGCCGGGCCAGTGGGCTAGCCGGCCAGCTGGGCCAATGGGCCGTGGGGAGGGAGGTCCCCTCCTTTCTTTCTTTTTTTGTTGTGTTCCTTTTCTTTTATTGTTTTAGTTTAGTTTCATTTATCTTAGTTTTATAAATTATAAAATTAGTTCCTAAATTAGTAATGTATTAATATCACATTCCGAACATTTTTATTTTTAATGTTTGAAATTTTTATGTTTAGACTTTAATTCAAATTTGAATTTGGATCGGTTTTGAACTAACGCGACATTAGAAACAGTAACTGAGGTGACGTGGCATCATTACCGGAGGGTTATTGTAGCTTGATTACCCGGGCATCACACTCAGCTCGTTCATTGCATGTATATATAATTATCCTCAATATATTATGCAGATTGAAGATCATCGAATGCAAGAAAAGATAAATCTATGACATTGGGTTCATTATCCCAAAAACCGTAAATGAATGGTCGGTAAAAACAGAGTTGAAGATACTGAGGTAAACTTGCTACAATCGTTCCTTCGACATCAAAACAAAGGGTAAAATTCCTTACGACTTCAATTGAGTGTTACTGTCTTGTGCATATTCGGTTTTGCTTACTCGAGGTTAAGTAATGTATGTGATGAGTTATGCGTGTGCAGGTTGCACTTTATTCTGTTATCCATTAAGCTTGACGGGGCATTAGTAACTGTCTTAGACTCGAGACGTAAAGATCCCAAGGATTCTTAAGACATGACTGCAATGTTCCAGAAGTAAGTTCAATCATTATCACACCATATCGGCAACTTTCGTTCATTTCCTGATATCAAGTAATCATTTTCTTTGCCTGATAGGGTTTGAAAGAAGTTCACCAGAATGGTTCCGGGTGTGAGGAACGAGCTGCGATTTACACACCTCAAAGTAAGTAGTACTAGCTAGTTCCACGCATCTCTCATTGATTCTAGTTTCATCAATACCATTGCCATGTTTGATTATCAGTTTGATTGAACTCTATTCTCATAAAGTGCTTGTGACAGGCACCTGGGACTGATTTATGTGGATACTATGTTTCGAGTTCATGCGCCACTCGACCTCTGAGCGGGGCTACTTTGACAAACAATTTGAAATGCGTAAACAATATTCACAATTTTATTTTATTATCGTCGATTATGTTGAGTTTCATTCATATATATGTAGTGACCCCCTTCTTTAAATTAGATGTGGAAGAAGCGGAACGAACTCCTACCACATGATCACATACGAGCAATTCAAAAGGAATTGGCGGGATTCTTTCTTGACCATGTCATACATAAAGACAGAGAATACCATGTGGAAATTCAACCTCATTTTCGGTAGATGGTGTCAGGGATCGTAAGAGATGTTATATTGTATATATGTAGTAGGGTCGGATAGATATATGAAAACTTGTTGTTCGACCAAGCACGGGGAAAGAGAGGTCACTTCTCTGTATATATGTTCATGATCATGATGTTGTGTAATTGATGGTTCCTTCATTTGCTTACAAGCTAGCGTCGAGTTCTCTCTATATGTAGTAGCTACCGTCGATCAAGCACGCAGAAAGAGAGGTCACTTCTCTCTATATGTAGTAGCTATAGCTAACACAATATGAAACACCTAAATTAACCCTCCAAAACCCCTAAACCCTCCTTTAAAGAACAAAAACCCCAGCGCCTGGGAGCTACCGACGCGTGGCTGCCTTTTAGTCCCGGTCGGTGTTACCAACCGAGACTAAAGGTCCTCCTCCCTGGGCGTCCCACATCGGCCACGCGGAGCTCTTTTAGTCCCGGTCCATAAGCAAACCGGGACTAAAGGTTTTGGGCATTAGTCCCGATAGTTTTGTCCCGGTTCCAAAACCGGAACTAAAGGCCCTCTGAAACCGGGACTAGGACCTTTTTTTCTACTAGTGATGCAACATCTTGATAAGCAGATTTGCAGGTAAACAAGGGTCGGAAACCTTGTTATTATCAAACACCACACCATTTCTAAGTTTCCAAATGGTCCAAAAAATTGTTGCAATCCCAATAGTAACTAAGGATTTTTCATTTTTCTTAAATTGACACAACCATACATCAAACAAATCATTAACATTGGCAGGCACTTGCTGTTGTTAAAGTTATATTACTGATGTCTTTCGGCATTACATTCTAGTCTCTTGGCATCCTCTGTAGCCTTTTGGCATCCTCGTATATATGTATATACGTTGGCTTTGGCCTTCTAATAATATAAGTTGCTATTTCAACATGGTAACAGAGCCCAGGTTTTTGTGTCTCCACAACACGTTGCAACTCGTGCTACTCAGATCAATTTTATATGCCACATCTGCCCAGATTTTATATTCTCCAAATCAAAAGTTGTCACACTATTGCACACTAGCTTGAAGGTGAGGTGACTGCATTTTATATGTCCACATAATCTGTAGACAGATGTCGACGTTGCATGATCTTTAATAGGTTGGGACCGTTGGGTTGCTCACATCCGTAAGAGCATGGTTAATAATATAGCCAGCTGCTGGCTATATGATGTTGTCATGTCACATATAGTCAAGCTTATAGCCAACAAGTACAATATCTAGATATAAATATGTACTACTTTGTTGATACATGGCCCACCCCACTCTCTCACAAAGTACCTGGGAGCACGTGCTGCAGCCGGCTATTAACTAGTAGTCCGCTTCTCTTCTCTCTCCTCTTCTCTCTCTTCCAAGTAAGCAAGAATATAATATTTAATGTTTTACAACCCGCCTACATCACCTTATTGTACTTGATCTAACCTACAGCTTGCCAACCCTCACTGCTCCCCACCTGATGAATAGATGCTTATGATTGAACAGTTATTAGCTAGCAGTACTACTAGTAAAGTACTCTAGTAGTACTCTAGGAACACGCAAATATGCACACGAGCAAACCTAAGAGCGGTAGCTGGTGAATTATATTATGCTCCATGAATTTTACAGTTTTTTAGGAAAGACCATCATGGATAATTGTTCGCACACAAACACATCACCGTGTATCTCCAACGCCGAGGGTGATGCACCGCAGCTCACGTCGAAGGAGACCCATCCAGAAGCGCGGTACACAAGTAATCCGGTGGGTGCTTTTGAAGACCCGAAACCCCACACGCCCGAGAAGGACCCCGTCAGGACGCGCAGCGGTTATGGGCTGCCCTAGGTCGACCTGATCGCTCCTAGGGCCTCGAGGTTCGCCGCCCTGCAACAATAAGAACAGACGAAGAACGAGGAAGAAGAAGAACAAGGGAGAGAGGTAAAGGTAAAAAGTGGTAGATGATTTGTTTGATTGTGTGTTGTCCAATCGGCCGTCACCCCTTAGGTATATAAAAGGTGGCTGGACTTCCCGTGCAAGGAAAAGGCTTGGAATCACGTCCAAAACCCTAGTCAAATTCGGATTGGGTTTGTCCGAACTTTCCAAAACTGTTTGGTTTAAATTGGCTGCACCTTGCGGGTAATTTTTGATATGGTAAATGACCTCGAATGGAAACGAGCCCAAAAGCAGTCTTGATCGTTTCGACGAGACGAACAACTTTCATATTGAACGTTTTTTTATCAGAGGTCATCTTGAGGGTCAAATCGGTCGCGCAAAATAGGCTATTCCCTCGCGCTACCCATCAGACATGCCTCTGGTGGGGCGCGCCGCATCTCGCCTCGTGACAGGGCTGCACTTTGATTGCTTTAACTTTTGCATATGAATTCGGATCTGGACGAGTTTTATATCAAAATCGATCGTTTCGACGAGACGAAGAGAATTCCTGTAGAATGTTTTTCCATATGAGGCCGTCTTGGGGGCGTAATCAGCCGAATAGTGTTCTGAATACAAAATCTCAGTATTTCGAACACAACTTCGGCCTTGGGGGTGAGATCGGATGGCGATGATCCGAATTTCAAACATGTTCATATGGACAATATGAAACTCTTTTATGTAGATCACTTCTCCATTTGAGGCTATATTAATTAAGTTATTGACCGTGCCAAAATCTGGTGCCAACACTAGCTTTATCAACTCAACAAAACGTTTACATAATCGGCTAGTTTACCAAGGAGGAAACTAGGGGATCACCACCCCAAATACTAGAAAGTTTATTATGGAAACTAAATTGAGCTAGCTCATGAGCAACACTATTAGCCTCTCTAATACAGTGCATAAAATTGACCTACCCTATATCTGTATCCAAGTCCAAGATTTTCGCATATATAGCTGGTGCAGCATCCCACGAATGATCATGTCCAGTGCAAAAATTGATTACCTCCAAAGAATCTGATTCCGTTTCAATAGCATGAAATCCCATGATGTTAGCAAAGGCCAGACCACCCCTCATTGCCACAGCTTCGGATGTAACAACATTAGTAGCTATAGGGTAGTATGTGCATGACGCAGCAATGAAATTACCCCTGATGTCGCGTAATATAGCCGCTGAAGCTCCAACTCCTTCGTCCGCACGATACGCAACATCTACATTCAGCTTCGCAAAACGTAGCTCGGGATTGGTCCATCTCCTCTCCACATCCGGCAACAAAGAAACTTTTCGTGTGGCATTTGCAGCAATTGAAATAATAAATACAACACACTTTCCCCCTGGTGGTCAGTGGCGGAACTTGGCCCAGAAAGCTGGGCGGGCCGACTATAGGATATGAATATTGGGATTGTGTTTCATGGGCCAAAATGAAGTATATACATTACAGAAAATCACATGGGTTGGGCGGGTCACGGCCCATTTGGCCTTGCCGTAGCTCCGCCTCTGCTGGTGGTACCCTTTCTCCATTAGTGATTTTCCTTCTAACCCACCAGATGTACCAACCTGCAGTAGCAATTGCTTCTCCGATCCCAACACTAGAAGCATGCGGTAGTGAACATGAAGTGGACATCAATAGATATTCCAAAATGGCCGAACCTGATCGATTAATCACTAGTGCATCAACTATCAGATTGTATATACCCAATCTTTGCCATATCTCAACGGCTGGTTTACATAGAAACAGAGATGGCGGATATCTTCGGCTCCTCGCTGACAGACCGGACACTCGCCGGATGTTGGGATATGTCTTTTCGCTAGGATTGATCGGACTAGGACCACTCCACGCAAACTTCTCTAGCAAAATATTTGTACTTTCCGTGGAACCTCAAGCTGTCAAATCTTGTTCCAAATCAGGTTGTCAACTGATGGATTGGGACCAGTTCAATTGCCTGCGCATTTTCACGCTTCAAACATACACGCGCAATTTTTATATGTTCCAAAATTACAAAAGGGCATTTCATAAAAACTGTCCAAATAGTAAATTTCTGGTATAATAGGTGCTCGAGTTCATTCTTTTGTTCTTTTTCAATTTGACAACACCCTGAATATATGACCCATTCAACGCGTACATGTGCGCCCCCACGTCGGCGGTCTTCTCCTCTTTGCACATGCGCATGCACATGAAACATGCATGCATGTTCTACCTACAACATACTCGGTGGCTTATATATAATTTCCAGCTGTAATTTCGAGATTAGTTTATCTAGAGCTACCTGTCATATATTCCCCTTGTACATCGTAGATATATTCAGCTACTCTACCAATTTTAAATTGGAGCATACATACACTACACTGGAAAAGTCCGAACTGGAAGGTGCAATAGAGTAGGCCATCTCTCGTTTACGTCTTCTAGGCTCCTAGCAGACATGCAGTGGTTGCCATGGCGTGTGGGAACCAGCGCAAAGTGCAGCTGAAAACGACACGGTGTGGCGTGTGCGAACCAAACTCCATCGCCGGTGGTTGCCATGGCGGCATCGATCTCGGCATTGTACTTTGTAGCTTCTGCCGTTTGGTTGTTCCTAACACGGGAAGCAAATTAGTAGCCCTAACACGGGATTAATCAATGAGATCAGCGTATATATAAATTGTGGGGAAGCCTTTTGCAGCTAGCTGTGGGACAGCAAGCTTTTTGGATCGGTATGATTGGTGAGAGGAAGACAAGTCGTAGGAGAGATAGACGATGATCGATCAGGGACAACGACGATGATTGATTAGGTTGGGGATCGGTGTCATGTCATCGTAATCACGGGCTTAATGAGTTTCTTTCTTTTATCTCGCCAAGGAGACGACCGAGCCATGATGATGTCCAGTACGTCAATCGGACCACATTTCAGGTTCGTGTCCACGCATTCAGTTCCAACTTCCAAGCACCCGAACTGAACAAGCACGCCCGCGTCCGTCCCGTCAGTTTCCATCCAAGGATGCTGGGGCAGTGACCTGACAAGAGTAGGTATATGTAGCGCCCATCCAAGCTCATTTCTTTTTTTATTAATTTCCAGAAATAATATTATGAATTTTTGGGAAATTGCTACTCCCTCCTTCCATCTATATAGGCCTAATGGGTTTTTCGTGACTAATTTTGATCAAACGTTAAAGCAATAATATATGGTTCAACTTACACAAAGCATATCATCAAATTCGTATGTGAAATGAGCTTCCAATGATATAATTTTCACATTATACATCTCATGTTATATTAATCTTGTCAATAGTCAAAGGCGGTCTTAAAAAACGTATCAGACCCTACATAGATGGAATGAGGGGGTAAAATAATATGGGCTCGGCGTTGCCGACGCCGATAGAAACATGCCCGCTATACTCGCACAAAAACCCCGTCGACTATAGAGAAGCCGACCAGACCGTGTCAGCTTCGGCCAAGCCGACCAGGTCTCGTCATGTCTCTCCAGGTCTGTTTTCAGAGAAGGAGACGCAGCAAGTTGGTGGCCAGATGGTGAACCTCCAGGCCACGGCCATGACGGGACAGCAGCAGACGCCGGCAATCTTCGAGCAGATGCCGCTGCCCCCACTGTGCGCAGGGGCGGATCTAGTGGGTGTGTTGTGGGTGCCATGGCACCCCTTCAAAATTATAAGATAAATTTTACTATATGCATAACACTAAATATTTGTTAAGTTGTTGCTAGTTTAAGACTATTGTTGAGATTATGATTATGTTTAGTGTAAATTTTGAACTATGGCACCCCCAAGCCTGTTATTCTAGGTCCGCCACAGGCTGTGTGACTTCTCCAACCGCCGCGCCGACATCTACGGCTTCACCGGCGCGCTTGGACGCCAACACATCCTCTTACATTGTCTTCCTCGACCCGGCGGTAGCCGGGCAGCCGCGGACGTGCTGGTGGGCATGCACGGCGCCGGGCTGACGAACATGATGTTCCTGCGACCCGGGGCGACCTGGTGCATGTGGTGCCGTGGGGCGGGCTCCAGTGGATCGCGCGCAGAGATCGGCTTGGAGGAGAGCTCGCTCAAGGACAAGTACCCCAGGGACCACGCATCTTCACCAACCCGACGGCGCTCCACCGTACCAGAAAGGATTCGGGTTCATGCGACAGACGCTCATGGACGGCCAGAATTAACATCACCGTCGACCTCGGCCGCTTCCTAGCCGTGCTCCAAGAGGCCATCGGCAACTGCCTCGCGCAGTTGATGGATAGAGATACTAGTATGAACATACTGTCCAGTACAATGTATGTATCCACAGTTGTACACATACATACTTCAATTTTTTTGTTCATTTGTTTCTCTCAGGAACATTGATTGTTGAGATCTTCAATCATCTTGTAGCTAGAGCAGTTCAAGCACCGATTTGTAGTTGAGCCATTGGTCACCAATGTATTTTTGTTCTTGCGAGCTAGTACGACACTGTAATTTGGCTACACAGAATGTGATCAAGGAGTTACCCAAAACGACGTACTCCCTCCAAAATAAACTAATACTATAATAAGAGTGTTTAGTGTATGCTCGATCGCTGCAGAGCTTCAACATGTTTGTGCCACCCCTGTCAGACTGCAACAAACTAAAACTAGTCCCTGATAGATACCTAACATGCATGTTTGCCGTCATAGCTAGTGCCCTCTTGACTTTTCCCCTGCAGTTGGCTCAGACGTTCCGATCTCGATCTCGCACATTGTACCACGCTATCATCGATCTCCTTAATTAATTTCAGACGGTAGTTAGCCCGTTGCTCCTCCATAAAAAATTAATGTCAGCACAGTACGTACTCGCTGGACTGTCACGGAGTACTTTTGCATCTACAGAACAAGTGCTATAGATGATAACACAAGTGTCTGGAGAGCTGATCGATGCTGAAAGGTCAATAGGTCATATACAGTGACACGCACCAACCCAACAGTGAAAGATTTGGGAGTTAGCTGGAAAAATACACTCCATTGCTTTCTAGCTGAACTTTCGGGTATTTTCAAGACAGATGGATCAAACTCGTGCGGACAAGTAATCTCCAGTAGTTTACATGGACATATATGGATCAAACTCGTGCGGACCTATTTCTGTCTGGCCATCCTCAAGCAAGTCGTACTTCCAGCTATCGTAACCGTCGATGCTGTCCCGGCACTCCCGGCCCTCGGCCGCGGCGCGTCGGCGCTTCGCCACCCGGTCGATGACCCGTCCCACTGCGACGTCGAACGCGTCCTTGAACTCTACGCCCTTTGCCGCCGGCTCCCTGTACATCACGGCCGGTATGAGCCGGATGACCTCCTCCCGCATCTGCGCCACCTTCGCCGGCGGTATCTTCCCCAGCACCTCCTCGATGCTCGCGTTCCGGCCGATCACGTCGGCCTGGGGGATGAACACCGAGTAGGTCCTGTAGTCCCTGGGCAGGTACCACGTGTACTGGACGTACGCCGAGATCGGGTGGAGGAAGACCGGGATGCAGCCGGCGAGGATGGTGTCGAAGATGGACTTGCGCGTGTACGAGTCCCCGCGCGGCTGTATGCAGAACTCGGCGCTTTCCAGCAGCCGCATGGCATGGCTCGGCGAGTACTCCCCCTGGGTGTACTCCCCCGGGCTCTTGGTCACTGCTTCTTTGCCGAGCAAGGCGCAGCGGCTCGACCTGCGGCACTGCTCGATGATCTGGTTGCGCCCGGTCTTCCTGCTCTCGTGGCGGGACCCGCCGGCGAAGCACCATAGCCGCCGACGCTCCAGTCCGCGCATGCGGCTCTGCCAGGCCACGACCTGGGCGTCGGAGGAAGGGTGGAAGTGCGACGGGTACGGCACGCCGAAGTCGTTGCCCTGCCACGGGCTGGCCTCGAAGGCGAGAATCGTCATGTTGCGGATGGCCGGGTAGGTCATGAGGGAGTTGCCATATCCGCCATGGTTGGGGTCGCAGAGGAGGTCCCATGTGGGCCGGCTGGCTACCATGAAGTGGTCACGGCCCCCCATGGCGCGCCACTCGGGCCGCCGCACCAGCCAGTCCGCCATGTCCCGCGGCAGCGCGTTCCGCGCCGAAATGTCCCTGTTGTCGATGCACATCGCCAGGTCGAACTCGGCGTAGAACGGGACGTAGACCACGGCGGCGGCGGCGGGGTTGGACGTGAGGCACTCGTACTGCCTCATCCGGGCGTGGAAGATCAATTCCAGCATGTACTGGTCGGTGGCGTAGGCTCCGCTCTCGGGGAGCGAGCCGCCGCCGCCGTCGGTGATCGGCGCGCCGAACCCGTCGTTGACGACGTGTCTGCACATGTCGGTGGACGCCGAGAGCCTGCGGCAGTCGCGGGCGAGGTCGGCGTTGAACCGGGGCGGCAGGTCGTACATGTACACGTACCGGCCGGCGCACGACGGGTCCGGACGGCCAGAGCGGGACGAGAAGAAGACCGGCGGCTTGCTGAGAGCATCGCCGGATTGCAAGCTGGTGGAGTAGAATATGAGGGCCCAAAGGACGACGGAGAGGAGCGCCGCGACGTAGAATGTCCGGACGCATCTCTCCGAGCTCCATGAGAAGGGCTTCATCGCTAGCTACTGCTGGTGCTGGTGAGGCGATCTGATCTGGAAACTGACGACAAGAAGCAAGCGGGGCAGCTTTGTATTGAACAAAGTCAAACCGATCGAGGAGTAGTACTCGGCCACCACCACCTTCTTGGACAGATCATCAAAGCATAATTAATCAAAGCTTAAATACTATTACTTCGTCCTGATTTATTAGTCCCCGACTCCCCGATTAAGTTTAACTAACAAAATGTTAAGGCTAGTCATAGTGGAGAATAACTTAGACTAGTTTAATACGTATGTTACTACCTTCATAGTAGGCAGTGTCATAGGTGTGGTAACATAGCCGCCTTCATTTATTACTTTGTAGACTCATTATGCATTGGAAAGTGCTATGTGATGGTAACATATTATGTTACTCTATTTGCCTCTCTCCTCATTAACTACTTGTCACATCATCATTTTTACTTATGTGGCATCTATGTTACTACCTATGTTACTCCCACTATGACCAGCCTAATGCATGTCATAAAAAATAATATATTTAAAAACTATGTTCAAATACGAATTCAACAATATAAGTTTTGATGACATGCATAATATTTTGTTAGTTAAATTTTTAGTCAAAATTTGACACAAAATACAAAAGAGACTTATAAATCAGGACGGATGTAGTAGGCCATCTAGGAAAACCTCCCGGCTTAGTACTACACTGGCTGATTGACAATCTCTTGATTTATTGATTGAGATGTTTCCGGCTGTGATTAGGTACGGTTAAAGGGGTGTTTGGTTCCAGGGACTTTTTTGTGTTGGGACTAAAAAAAGTCCCTAGCAAACCAAACAGGAGGGAACTTTTTGCTAAAAATCCTTAAAAGCACCTCCTTGAGAGTTTTTTTTAAAAAAAATTCTAGGGACTAGAAAAAGTCCTAGGACTAGAGAACCAAACACCACCTAATTAGGTTGATTAAGTTAGTGTACTAGTGGCGTCCTGTCTAAGTAGTGCTAGTCCATGTTGAAGTTGCAACGGTCATCACGGGAATCAATCAATACACGGGAACTAGCAGTGTAGTACTTAATTAGACATGATGCCACTATAGTTCACTAACTTAATCAATACACACGTGAAGGGAATCAATCACGGTCATCAATCAATACACGGCACGGTCATCAATCAAACTTGCCGTCTTCATCACCGTTGGTCAGCAACCTTGGCCAGCGCCGCCGTCGGACCAACGTGGACTGCTACCAGCGGACGTTTCCCTGTCGCCGTCTGCCACCGACTCTTGGACACCCAAACCATTTCTTTTTCTTTTTGGAATTTTTTAAAAAATTCGGAAAATAATATCAGAAAATCAGAAATAGCACAATTTTTTTTTTTGAGAAAAAGAAATAGCAGAACTAGCACACCGTCGTTGTACGCGCAACGAAACTATGTTTAGTTTCGTTGTTGTGGGATACAGGAGAACAATGAAACGCGCATGACCCAGGAATCGAACCTGAGACCAGCTGCGTACTAGCACGCACTAGTAGCCACTTCAACTAACCAATACTGTTGTCAAATAAAGCAGTGCATAGCTTAAAGAACTAGCCATAAATGTAAAACAGAAACGGTATCCTGTAGCAACCTGGAACCAGTACTGTAGCAAATTAGCTATTGTAGCGAATCTGAATTAGTTACTGGGGTGAATGTTTCTTAATGAATATTTTGAAGAAGTATCGACATTTCTTGAATTCCCGAAGAAGAAAAACGGAGAGAGGAACATTTTCTGAATATGTGAACAAAAAATTGAAAAAGCTATGCACTGCTTTATTCAGTTTCCATGCGTGCTAATGATTCCAAGTCCAATTGTCCGATTTACAGTGCTAATATCTAAGAATAACAACAGTGCCGAAACTGAACACTTTTTGATTTTATTCGAACAAATCTTGGAAATTATGAGCAATTTTAAGGTAAGTAATGTTTCAAAGTTTGAACATTTTTCAAACAACATGAATTTTTTTTGAAACTCCAAACAAATTTTTTGAATACGTGAACACTTTTAAAAACAGGAACATTTTCTCAAAATTTTCTGAACAAAAAGTTGAAAAGCTGACAATTTATTGAATCTGCGAACAATTTTTTGAAAACGCAAACAATTTTTTAAGAAACACGATCAATTTTTGAAAAATGGGAACAAATGTGAAATCCCAAAAAGTTTTTGAAAAAATGAACAAATTTGGAAACACGAACATTTTTTGAAATCATGAACAAAATTTGAAACTCTGAACAAATTTTGGAAACACAAACAAAATTTTGTACATTTTTTGAAAAGAATGAAATGTTTTTTGAAACCTGAAGAAAAAAATTCGAACATCTTTTTTAGAACCGAACAAAGTATGGAATATACTGAAATATTTTCTAAATTGCGATTTTTATAAAAAAATAAAGAAAGAAACAGAAAAACAAAACAAAAAAACGCGAAAAAAAGAAACAGATAATAGACGCCCTCTTGCATGGTATGACACTAGCGTTGTTAAGCTTCAGTGGCTAGCTACCCACCTCAACAAGTGGGAGTCTGAGATTCGCTTCCTCGCTTTCTTCGTTTTTGGGGGGATTTTCTCTGTAGGAAGCATCCGCCATGGACCGGCCCGCGAACGATCGATGGTGTGCGGCAGGTCGACACTTTGCCGCATAATGCGGCGAATAGAGATTTCCGCCCGCCGCACTCTGCGGCAAGTTGTTGCCCGCACACACAAGAGAGTTCTATAACTGGGCCGGCCCCGAAAAAAAATAACCCTCATGGGGTATCTAACACCCGATAGACAAGGGGATATACAACCGGTTGAGCTACCCATCATTAGTAGTTACCGTACAGCACAAACTTTTAAGAACCAAATCCCAGCGCAGATCAAAAAATATTTCTGAATTTCCGAACACAATACCTGAAATATTTCCTGAAAATCATAAACAATTTTTTGAAACAAAACCATTTTTTGTAAAAAGCGAACAGTTTTCAGAACTCCTGAAGAAAATTTGAAAGCATCGACTTTTTTAGATTTGTGAACAATATTTTAAGCGGGAACAATTTTTAAAACTCCTAAAAATGGAAACATGAATATATTTAAAATTTGAGAACTATTTTTAAAACAGGAACCTTTTTTAAGTTTCAAATACTTTTTCAAAAGAATTCTGAACAAATTTTGAAAAACATAGACATTTTTTGAAAATGCTAACAATTTATAAATGCGATATAATTTTGAAACTCCTGAAAAAAAATTAAACATGAACTTTTTCCTGAAATTCTGAACAATTTTTGAAAAAGTTGTGAACATTTTGAGGAACACATTCCGAACAAATTATGAAAAACACGAACAATATTTTTGTAAAGAATGAATATTTTTGAGATTTGTGATGATTTTTGGAAACCCGAACATTGTTTGAACTTCTGAAAAAGATGAACAATTGTGAACAATTTTTTAAACATGAACCCTTTTCTCAATCTTGTTAACAATTTTTGAAAAATGGGTACATTTTTTGAAATTCTGATTTCTTTTGAAAGTTGTAAAGTTTTTGAACCAAAACATTCTGAATAATTTATGGACATTTTTTTAGAATATGTGTGGACAAAATTTGAAAACTGTAGCACTTTTAGAATATGTGAACAAATTTCGAAAAACAGGAGCATATTTTCAGGTTCCGAAATATTTTAGAATTTTTGAGCAAAAATTAAACATGTGAACATTTTCTGAATTTGTGAAAAGAAAATGAAACATGAACATTTTTAAATATGTGAACAAAATTTGAAAATGAAAAATAAGTTTAGAATTTTTGAACAAATATGCAAAAATGCCAGCAATTTTTGATGTTCTAGAACATTTTTATATTTGTGAACAAAATTTCGAAACAGGAACAATTTTTTTACAATTCACATATATTTTTTAATCTATGAATCCAATTCCAAAAATGTTCACATTTTTGGAATTTCCGAAAAAAAATAAAAATGAGATTTTTTTTGAAAACATATAGTTTTTGTCTTGTGAACAAAATTTAAAAAGGTGATTTTTTTAAATGAAGTGAACAAATTTTAAAATTTATAAACAAAATTGAAAACAGAAACATTCTTTGTAACAACTGAACAAAAATTGTATGCGAACATTTTATGAAAAAAAAGAAATATGAGAAAGAAAAGTTGAAAGAAAAGAAAATCAGGGACAAAAAAATAAACAAAAACAGAAATAAGTAAAGAAAATAAACAGAAAAGGTAACAATAGGAGAGAAAAGGAAAAAAGAAACAGGAAAAAACGAAAAGATAAACAAAACCGAAAGAAATCCGGTTCAGGAACCTTCTAGAAGGTTCCCAAAACCAGGAACGTTGAAACCACTTAAACAGGCCGGCCCAATACGGCCTATCGGTCGACTGCGTGTGCGAACCTGCGACATCTTGCTGCAGCGAGCGGCGAATAGGACATTCAGGCCGCCCGACGTCTTCTTCCTCCTGCCTCCCTTTCTCTCGGCCCTCTCTTTCTGTTCTTCATTTTTCTCACAGATTTCTTCTGATTCCAGTCAATTTAACCATCAAATCTGGTAGTTGAAGGTAGAAAACGGTTGCTAGTAACCCGATCCGGCAATGCGGTAGAGGAGGGAAGCCGGTAGCCACACGTGGAGGAGAGGATAGAGGAGGGAGACCGTCGTGGAGGCAGCCATTGGAGCTTGGTCCTGGCCGTGGTGGAGCTTGGCAGGGGCGGCCATTGGAGGAGCTCACCGAAGAAGCACGCGTCAAAGGTGTAACCTCACATTTTTGTTTAGTGCATTTTTATTTTAGATTTAATGAGCTTCACATTTTGGTTAGTGCAGAAATAATTGCAAATTATGGTTTTTTTTAGTTTGCTAGATCGGTTAGTTATTTAGTGGTAGTTATGTATATGTGGTAGACATTTCGGTTAGCGTAAAAACTTATGTGGAACGTAGTGGTTTATGGGAATATGAATTTTAATTGCAGGAGACATGTCTGAAATTTTAGTTCATTTGATCGGTTGTTTGCTTAGTGGTAGTCATGTATGTGTGGTAGACATTCCAGCTAGTGTATAAAAAATATGTGGTACTTAGCGATTGATGGGAATATGAATTTTTATGGCAGGAGACATGTCTAAATCAATCAAATTTGTTATTTACTATGGTCCTGGTAATGTCCGATAAAACGAGAGTGGGGTTGATCTGATTGAGTTTTGCATATGTGGTGTTGCAACCGATCGATCCATAAAAAGTGAACATTAGTCAGTTGAAACACTGGTTGACAACAAATTTCTCACTTGATCCCAATGTGTGCACCGTCAGTATTCAGTCGGTGTGGACGAAATCATGTACAAAAATTTTCTGGGAGTTTGTTCCGATAGATAGGACACATAAGTGGGTGAGCTGGTTAGAATCCTGCAAACGCCAGAGGACTCACCCCGTTGCCTTAGTGCTCCCATTCCCATGGAGGATCCTCTGGTACAAGGCGGCGGTGGTTACAAGCCTGGCTAGGTTAGTCAGCCGATTGATGAGATGGATGTAGCTGGGTCTGAACATATTGGTGGTACTGAACTTGAGGGTAAGTCAGATTATGTGTCACACGTTGGAGGGGACCATGATGCAGGCGAGAGTAGTCAGAACATTTTGAACCAGCAGGCATCCCAATCCTTTTGCTCCATATCCCACATATTTTGCCATAGGTTTAGGTTGCTTCACCACTATGTAATCCTCAGTTCTATGTGAGGGTCTAGAACAAACCACACAAAAACATACACTTTGCGGTCTTTATTCCCATGTCCAACATCTTTACACTTTCACAAATCTGCTCCCTAGCTCTTGTTTCCTTTGCATCCCCTTTCTGCTCTTTTCCAGCACCATCTCTTTTCATGCCAGGTACTGGGAGTGTAGTTTATTTTGGTACATTTGTGCAAATATTGGTACTACTGCTACATTTGTTTAGTGGGAACAAAACCCATTTGTCCCAATCCCAATCCACTCGCAGCATCTATGGGAAATTTTGCATGGGCACATTGTAAAACCGCAAAGGAATCTGTTGTCCACCTCCCGTTTGTGAAGCACCCCCTTGTATAGTGGAGCCCCTTGACTGAATCTCGGTTTGCTGTTGTTGATTTTGTTGAAAGTGCGTTATAACGACTAGAGGGGGGGGGGGTGAATAGACGATTTTTACAAATTCATCACTAAGGAATTTCTAGGTGAAGAAATTCCTAAGTAACGACACACTAGCAGCAGAATAAGTACTCAGGTATAAGCATAACAGAGAAACAGCATAGTCATCATGATGAAATGAAAACAAGCACAAAGTACAGATAGTGTGAAAACAGGATAACCAGGCTGAAGTCTATGTAACTGAAGAATTAGGATTGAGGAATTAGAGAAAGTCTTCAGTCAAAGTCTTCAAACAGTAATGATCAGGTCCATCAACACATGAATGATAAAATGAAAGGGTTGAGGAAATAGAACCAGTTGGCTTGGTGAAGATAATGATTTGGTAGACCAGTTCCAACTGCTGTGGCAGTTGTACGTCTGGTTGGAGCGGCTGAGTATTTAAACTCGAGGACACACAGTGCCGAACACACAGTCATCACCGTATTATCCTTGAGCTAAAGTCACACAGACCTCGCCCAATCACTTGTGGTAAGTCTTCAGGTGACTTCCAAACCTTCACAGACTTGGTCACTCGGCGATCCACAATTCCTCTTGGATGCTCAGACCATGACGCCTAACCGTCTGGAGGATACATAGTCCTCAAAGGTAACAATCATCCATTCCACACAGGAACAATGTCTTCAGTGATGCTCAATCACTTTGGGTTTGTAGGTGTTTGGGTTTTCCTCACTTGATGATTTTCGCTCAAAGTCCTCGGAGGATGGGATGCTCTCAATGACAAGTGTCAGTTTCTCTCGGAGCAGCCAACCAGCTAGTGTTTGTAGGGGGCGACTATTTATGGCCTAGGGAGCAGCCTGACCTGATAAGACATAAATGCCCTTCAATGATATGACCGTTAGGTGGGTAGATATTTTGGACGGCTAGTGCATAGCACATCAATGGTCGAAAATATGAGGTTCAAATTCCTCAGGGCTATCATGTTCCTCACTCGGTAGGCAATCCACACTGGCGAATTCCTAACTCCTCAGTCAGAACAAATTCCTTAGAGACCAGAAGATCTTCGTCTCTGTCACTGAAGAAATTGACTGAACTAATATGAGATTTCCAATGGCTTCACTCGAAAGGATTGGGTAGGTGTAGGATTTTGAGATGAGCATGACTTGGAAATCAGTTTCCTGAGTATTACCTCGACCCCCTTTAATAGTACGGTGTTTCCTATGACTCAAGAAAGAGAAAATGAAACTACGAAAACAAAAGTCTTCATGCTTCATAATCCTCGCATGAATATCCAAGTCTTCAAGGTCACACCAATTTCTTCACTTTCAAAATCTTCAGGAGAACCAAAGTCTTCAGCTGAAGACATACATTTTTAGGGGCTGACTTTCATCGTAAATATCAAACTCCTCATCGACTTATAGAGCATGTGTACACTCACAAACATATTAGACCCTTAACCTATAAGTCTTCAATACACCAAAATCACTAAGGGGCACTAGATGCACTTAAAATCTCCCCCTTTTTGGTGATTGATGACAAATACGTTAAGTTTTCAACAGGGATAAACATATCAATTGAAAGTGCTAAGTATTGAGGAATTTGATTGCAAGATATAGAAGAACTCCCCTTGAAGATGTGCATATTTGAGGAATTTGCTTTGGATAGCAAATGCACATTGTAGAGTGATATCATGGAGATCCCCCCTATATCTTATATATCATACACGCATTTAGCATATCGTATGAAGAATTTGAAATGCATGATGAAATATGGTGTCTGACAAAATTCAGCATGCGTGCATTAAGTAATTGAGGAAAATAAGCAGGAGGAAAGTAGTCAAAAATATCAGACCACCATAGGACTTAAGTTTACAACTCGGCAAATCAAACACATCAGAAGAACGAGAGTTTTAACTTAACCAAAAAGCCCATATAATAGACCCGCTTGAAGACTAACTCAAATTTCTCCCCCTTTGTCATTAAATGACCAAAACGGATGAAAAGTGAGGACTAGCGCCCCTGAAGAATATCATCATGATGTCGATGGAGGAGCGCCAGCGTTGTTGGGGTTGTCCGTTGTAAGTGCATCTAGTGCCCCTTAGTGATTTTGGTGTATTGAAGACTTATAGGTTAAGGGACTAATGCGTTTGTGAGTGTACACAAGTCTATAAGTCTATGAGGAGTTTGATATTTACAAAGAAAGTCGACCCCTAAAAATGAAGTTCTTCAACTGAAGACTTTGGATTTCTGAAGACTTTGAAAGTGAAGAAATTGGTGTAACCTTGAAGACTTGGCAATCATTCGAGGAACATGAAGCTTGAAGACTTTTGTTTTTATAGTTTCATTTTCTCTTTCTTGAGTCATAGGAAACACCGTACTGTTAAAGGGGGTCGAGGAAATACTAAGAAAAAATTTCCATGTGATGCTCAACTCAAAATCCTACACCTACCAATCCCTTCGGGTGAAGCCATTGGAAATCTCATACAGTTCAGTCATATTCTTCAGTGATAGAGAAAAAGTTCTTCTGGTCTCTGAGGAATTTGTTCTGACTAAGGAGTTAGGAATTCGCCAGTGCGGATTGCCTACACAGTGAGGAACATGATAGCCCTGAGGAATTTGATAGTCAAAATTCCGACCGTTGCTGTGCTACGCGCCAGCTGTCCCAAAGTATCCTACCACCTAACGGTCATATCAGACAAGGTCATTTATGTCTTATCATGTCGGGCTGCTCCCTAGGCTATAAATAGCCGCCCCCTACAACCACTAGCTGGTTGGCTGCTCCGAGAGAAACTGACACTTGTCATTTGAGAGCATCCTATCCTCCGAGGACTTTGAGCGAAAATCATCAAGTGAGGAAAACCCAAACCCAACACACCTACAACCCAAAGTGATTGAGCGTCACCGAAGATATTCATCCTGCGTGGATCCAACGCTTGTTACCTTTGAAGACTGTGCTTCTTCCAGACGGTTAGGCGTCATGGTCTAGAGCATCCAAGAGGAATTGTGGATTATCGAGTGACCTAGTCTGTGAAGGTTTGGAAGTCACCTGAAGACTTACCACGAGTGATTGTGCGAGGTCTGTATGACCTTAGCTCAAGGAGAATACGGTGAGGACTGTGTGTCCTCAGGTTTAAATACCTAGCCACTCCAACCAGACGTACAACTAAGACAGCAGTTGGAACTGGTTTACCAAATCATTGTCTTCACCAAGCTTACTGGTTCTATTTCCTCAACTCTTTCATTTCCTCATAGCTGTGTTGTGTACTTGTTCATATCTGTTTGAAGACTTTGACTGAAGACTTTCTCAATTTCCTCTATTCAATTTCTTCAGTTTATCTGTCTTCATCCTGTGTTATCCTGTGTTTACGCTTTCTGTACTCCGTGCTTGTCTTCATTTCATCATGATGACTATGCTTGTGTTCTGTTATGTTTACTTTTGAGTACTTATTCCGCTGCAAGTAGTTCTTCATTTAGGAATTTCCTCACCAGCAAATTTCTCAGTGAAGAATTCATAAAAATCGCTTATTCACCCCCCCTCTAGTCGATATAACACACTTTCAATTGGTATCAGAGCAAGATGCTCCCTTGTTCTGTGTGATTTTGGTTTAACCGTCTGGAATTTTAGTTATGTCGACCGCAGGTATGATCAAGGTCTTTGCCGGGTGTCCTACCTTCGATGGAACGGACTACCCCTACTAGAAGAATAAGATGCGAATGCATCTTGATGCAATTGATAACGATCTCTGGTATGTTGTGGAAAATGGTGTTCCCTCAGTCACACCTTCTCTGAATGCTACTGAAGTGAAGAGATTCAAGCAACTCGATTCTCAAGCGAAGAATATCATATGTGGCCATCTGAGCAAAGGGCAGTATGGAAGAGTGTGTGCTTTGGAAACTGCTAAGCTTATCTAGTACAGACTGTCCAAAGTAAATGAAGGAGTCTCAACTCAACGTGACTCTCGTGTTGACGTTCTTCGCAATCTCTTCAACCGCTTCAAAAGACTCAACAATGAAAATGTTCAGCAAACCTTCAATCGCCTCACTGATATCTCAAATGAGCTTCAAGCACTTGGTGCCACGGACATCACCGACCATGAGGTGGTGAAGAAATTGCTGAGATCGCTTGATTCTTCATTTGACACTCTGGCACTGATGATTCAAGAACGTGGTGATTACAAGTCACTTGATCCCGCTGATATCCTCGAGAAACTAAACACTCATGAGTTCCAGCTTGCTGAGAAGAGAGATCTCTATGGTTCGAGCTATGGCAGACCACGTGCTCTGAAGGCCAAGGCAGTCTCTGAGTCTGAAGATGAAAACTCTACCAGCAGCCTTGGTGATCCTGATGAACTGAGCCAGGAGCTAGCACTACTTGTGAAGAAATTTTAGAAGTTCTCAAGACGTGGCCGCGTTGGAAAATCCTCAAGGAGTAATGATTCCTCATCCAGTGACTACAAGAAGAGGCTATGCCACAATGCAAGAAACCGGTCACTAATTGTCCTCAGTGGGATAAGGAATTAAAGAAGAAGAAGTACAAGGACTACAGTTCTGATGACGCAAAGAAGAAGAAGAAGAAATATTCAAAGTCTTCATCATCAAAATCCTCAAAATCTTCATCTCACAAGAAGAGCAGCTCCAAGAAGGCTCGGGCATTCATTGGCAAGGAAATGTACTCTGAGGCTGAATCTGAGGAACATGATGAAGAGGAGGCATCTGAGGAGTCCGAGTCTGGTGTGGCGAGCCTAGCTCTCGCTACCGCATTCGTCAGCAAGTCTATCTTCAACTCTGAAGAAAATAGCATCACCAACAAGGCTGATGAAGGCAATGATGACTACGCTCCCACCTATTGCTTCATGGCAAAGGGTGTCAAGGTAGCTAAATACCCCTCCTCTGAATCTAGTGAGGATGAATCTGATGAAAACCTCAAGCCCAGCTACTCTAAACTTGCTAAGATTGCTGTGAAACAACAAAAGGCTATTGAAAAGGTTCAAAACATGCTAGACAAAATTGATGATATGTTGGGTGAAGAAATGGATCGCACTAAAACCCTAACTGAAAATCTTCAAAGACTTCAGTCTCGGTTTAACAACCTTCAAGGTCATCATAACACTCTCTTATCTGATCACGAGAAGCTTTCTTATGAATTTATTCAAAGAAAGCAATATCTTGAGAAGCTAAGAGTGAGTTATGAAGATCTTCAAAAGGAGCGCGATTCATTACTTGCTCAACAAATCAGCGCTACTCAGGAAGAATTTGTTCCTCCATGTGAATCTGCTAATTCTTCACCTGAGTGTTCAAATGCTTCTAATACTACAAATTCTTCATCTGTCTCTGTTATCACTAATTTCTCATCTGAGGACATTGCTAGTATCACTGATGATGCAGGGCTGAAGGAATTGTACATGACAGGCATGTACAAAAGCCTAAAAGGGCATCAGACTCTTTGTGATGTGCTTAAAAAGCAGATCCTCAACAGGAACCCTAGGAAAGAGGGTATTGCCTTTGGGAGGAAACTCAATGCTGATGGAACATACTGGAAGCCTGAGCAGTACCGCAAAACCTCATGGGTTGCTGCAAAGGGACCTCCAGTTGATCCATCCAATTTATCTGGATTTACATGTGAATCTTCTCACTCTTCTGATGAGTCATTTGACTCCAACTATAAACTTTTTAAAAATCAGAATAGTGAAGTATTTACTAGATATGTTGGCACTAACTGCAGGAATGGTTCCTGTTGGGGATATTACCACTAGGCGTAAACCGGCCTACTTGGGCCGGGTTAACTTCATTAGTGGTATAAGCAGATGAAGGCCCAAGGCCTGTAGTCGGTTTAGAACATGTAGCCGTAAACCGGCTTGATGTATAACTTGTATTGTAAGTTAGGAATAGAGAGAGACCAACCGGAATACGAGTATGAACCGGTTGGGACTCTATGGACCGACGGGCGTCACCCGTGCATATAAGGGGACGACCCGGCGGCGGTTCAAGACAGACAACCGACAACTCGAGCCTAGGCGAAGCTTGTTTGCTCCCTAGCCATCGAGACCACATCAATTCCATCACAACTAGACGTAGGATTTTACCTTCATCGAAGGGGCCGAACTAGTATAAAACCCTCGTGTCTTTGTGTCCGCTTTAACCCCTTCAGGTAAACCCGTAGCGATGGCTCCATGACTAAGTCCTTTCACTAGCACATCTGCCGTGACAAATCCACGACAGTTGGTGCCCACCGTGGGGCTATCGCACGATGGTTTGACGATCTTGGAGGGCAAGCTCAAGGGACTCGAAGGCTATGTTGTGGGCCGGATGACCAAGAGTCGTCGCGGCAGGATCTACATCGACGACGCAGGATGGGGTCCCAAGGCCGATTCAATCGAGTACGGGTACCGGGTCCCCTTCGGCGGCATACACGTTTTCATTGGCAAGATCGGTGAGCCTGGGCCTGAGCCGGACATCTGCACCGACCTCGTCGAGACGGCTCAGCGTGCGAGATCTACCCAGGCTAAACCGGCCATGAAGCGTGCCTTCGTTGGAGTCATCCACGGAGGAGAGCGTGAGGACGAGTCAAAACACGGTAGCGAGACCATCGTCTATTCCGGCGACGAGTCCTCGACCGGAGAGACCGAATTGCTATACCAGTTGCAAGATGACCAGGTTAGGGGCTGTTCCGATGGCGACAGTATTCCGGACCCCCAGGCCAGATCAATCAGGTTGGAATATTCATGGCCGGCACCCAGGCGGCGAATCATTCTTCGACCGCCGCAGCAATGCTCTCCGGATCAGCAGCGGCAGCGGCAGCAGGGGCAGGAGGCCTTGTGCGCCCGCCGGTTCAAGTCCTATCCGACCTGTTTGATGCATTAGCCGCGCTTATGGCAGAAGCCAATCCGGCGGATCAGGAGGCTCATGATGCAGAGATTGCAAAGGTGAAAGAACAGATCGCGCAAGCCAAAGCGGATCTGGCGGCAGAGAAGGACAGGATGGCAGCAGAGCGGGCCGCTTTGGACGCCCAGGCCTATAAGCTCATGCTCGACCAAAATGCATCACAAGAGGTCTTGAAGCGGAAGCACAGATCACGCCTGCCGTTAGGGTTTGACCCCCGGAATCTCTTTCACACTCCAGGAGCAGGGCCCAGTAATCCGCCGCAGTACCTGGAGGCAAACCGGATTGAAGCACCAGGGCCAGGAGCGACGGTCCAGCCCTGCCTGATGGAACCCCCTCAACAGAACATTGTGGCCCCTCTGCCGGTCCAGACACCCCCGGGTCATTATTCAAATCCTATGGACAACCTTGTTGCGGCCGCTGCACGATTAGAGGCCATCCCAGTCGAAGGGGACTCTCCGCAAGTGATAGAGACGCGCCGGGTTAAGGAGCTTCTCCGGACTGCGCTGATTCAGCAGGAAGCATATTCGTACAGCCGTGATCGGATTCACTCTACACCCCGTCCAAGCCGGAGGTATAGCAGGCGCCTGAATGAACCGGCCATATCGAGCAATGCACGAGGCCGTGAAGTAGCCCGTGGCAATAGCCCGGCAGGTGGTGTCCGCGATGCGCAGGATGTGGTGGACCGGGCTCGGGCACAAAGGGAGGCCGAGTTAGCAGCGCAGGATAATGCGGGTCAACTTACACCGGTTCGCTCTACCACCTTCGCCGGACCAGGAGTAACATCCGCTTTGGGAGTGCCTTGCTTAATCCCTGCTTTACGTAATGTGCGCCTGCCCAAAGATTTCAAGGGTCCACGCAAGGTGCCGAATTACACCACTGATTTATCCCCTGAAGCATGGGTAGAGAGTTATGAGATGGCCATGGAGATGCTAGACGTGGATGAGGCCGCATGTGCAAAATACTTCACCATGATGCTTGAGGGCACGGCTCGTACTTGGTTGAAGAGCCTACCACCTAATTCTATCAGCTCATGGGCCCAGTTGAGGGCCCGGTTTATACAAAATTTTAAAGATACATGTAAGCAGCCCAAGTCCATAGTAGACCTGGCGGCTTGTGTTCAGGAGGAAGGAGAATCAACGACCCGTTGGGTGCGCCGCGTTTCGGAAATTTTGCACTCGTCTGACAGGATTAATGCTGACTCTGCGATTTTAACCCTGGAAGGCAACTGCCGGTTTGAGCCTTTAAAATTGAAATTGGGACGCATGAAGCGGTTCTGTAATGACATGGGAACCCTCATGGCCGCTTTAGTGAAGTATGCTGATTCGGACAGTACCAAGGATCCCGAGCCTGATGATGATGAAGCAGGGAAGGGAAAGAAGAATAGCAACTCCAAACAGCAGCAGTACAAACCGGCGGGTCAAGGAAACGGAGGCAAACGCAAGGCGGATAGTAGCATGGATTTTGTGGCCAACACTAATGCACAGGACAGGGGGCAGCGGCGCAGAGGTAAAGCGGCGAATCGTAATGGGGCTCCCAATCCTAACGCAAGCCGTTTGAATTATTTGTTGAATCAGCCTTACCCAAAGCACAGGACGAAGGAGTCGCCGGCTAACCACCTTTGGAAGGATTGTTATATTATGCAGGAGTTTAAAAACTCTAATGCCTTCCGGTATGACCATGGGTCAGGTGGCGGTTCAGGATCCGGTTTCCACGGACCGGGTCACGATGGAGCTTCCGGTTCAGGTTTCAATCAGGGCGGTCACAACAACCAGAATAATCCGAACGGCCCGCAGCAGCAGCAGCAGCATCAGTCGGGTTATCAGAGCCAGCCAAAGTAGTTGAGCAATGGGCAATACCATGTTTTCACAACTAGCTTGGATAAGCGTGACCGGAAACTCCACAAGCGAGCGGTGAATTTTGTTGAACTGGCCCTGCCACGTTACTTACGCTGGTCAGAGCAGCCCATCGTATGGATCAGAGAGGATCACCCGCCCCGGGTTGATAATCCGGGCCAGCTAGCATTGGTGGTAGACCCTCAGGTGGGGGGTTATAAGTTCACCAAGGTACTCATGGATGGAGGAAATAGTATTAACATTCTATACTATGAGACATTCTGGCGCATGGGTCTAACAGACAAGGATCTCAGACCGTCTAATACGGTGTTCCATGGTGTAGTGCCAGGAAAATCTGCATATCCTGTTGGTAAGATAGCCCTAGATGTGGCTTTTGGGGACGAGCACGATTCTCGGTCGGAAAAGTTAACCTTTGAGGTGGTAAAGATCCGGAGCCCATATCATGCCTTGTTTGGGCGGCCGGCTTATGCAAAGTTTATGGCGCGGCCTTGTTATATCTACTTACAGCTCAAGATGCCGGGTTACAAGGGGACAATAACGGTTCATGGGAGCCGTAGGGTCGCTTTGGAATGTGAGGAAGGTGATGCGGCTTATGCAGAGTCGGTCTGTGCCACGGAAGAGTTGAAGTATTATAAGGACAATGTTGATCCGGCGGATATGACCCCTTTGAAGAAGCCAACTACAGAGCATGATTCAGATCTGAAGTCCAAATCGGCAGCTGAGACCAAGCTTGTGGACTTCGTGCCCGGCGATTCGTCCAAGCAGTTCACTATCAGTGCCAACCTGGATCCCAAATAGGAAAGCACGCTCATCGAGTTCATTCGTGAGAATCGGGACATTTTTGCATGGAAACCGTCTGACATGCCAGGTGTACCGAGGGAACTCGCTGAGCACGCTCTTAATGTGGATCCTAAGTACAAACCGGTGAAACAGTTCCTCCGCCGGTTTAACGAAGAAAGACGCAAAGCCATTGGAGAGGAAGTGGCCAGGCTTTTAGCAGCTGGTTTTATCGTTGAGGTGTTCCATCCAGAGTGGCTTGCTAATCCGGTGCTGGTTCTTAAGAAAAACGGCACTTGGCGTATGTGTGTGGATTACACAGATCTTAACAAGGCCTGTCCGGCGGATCCTTTCGCCCTCCCCCGCATTGACCAGATCATTGATGCCACGGCGGGATGTGAGCGGTTGAGTTTTTTGGATGCATACTCTGGATATCATCAGATCAAGATGGCAGTTAAGGACCAGGAGAAAACATCATTTATTACTCCCTTTGGAGCCTTCTGCTATGTATCTATGCCCTTCGGGCTCAAGAGTGCCCAAGCCACATATCAACGGTGTGTACAGAATTGCCTGCATAAGCAGATCGACCGCAATGTGCATGCCTATGTGGATGATATTGTGGTGAAGTCAAGACAGAAGGAGACGCTGGTGGATGATTTGAAGGAGACCTTTGACAACTTGCGAGTTTACAAGATGATGCTTAATCCGGCCAAGTGTGTCTTTGGTGTTCCGGCAGGCAGGTTACTGGGTTTCCTGGTGTCTAACAGAGGAATTGAGGCTAACCCGGAGAAGATTACGGCTATTACATCCCTAGCTAAACCAAAGTGTATCAACGATGTTCAGCGTTTGGCAGGCCGAATCGCTACACTGAGCCGGTTTATCAGCCGCCTCGGGGAGAAGGCTATCCCTTTGTACCAAATGCTGAGGAAGACAGACAATTTCGTCTGGAGTTCGGCTGCTGATGAAGCATTTGAGGACTTGAAGCGGCAGTTAGCCAATCCGCCGGTTCTTGCAGCTCCGGTTGACAAGGAGCCACTATTATTATACGTAGCAGCTATTGCTTGGGCAGTTAGTGTGGCTATTGTGGTGGAACGCAAGGAGGCAGGCAAGGAATATCCGGTTCAGCGGCCGGTTTATTATATCAGCGAGGTGCTTATTGAATCCAAGCAAAGGTATCCGCATTGGCAGAAGTTGGTCTATGGTGTTTTCATGGCCAGCCGGAAGTTGAAGCAGTATTTTCAAGGGCACCCCATCACAGTGGTCAGTTCAGCTCCCTTGGGTGATATCATACAGAACCGGGAGGCGACTGGCCGGATTGCCAAGTGGGCTATAGAGCTTGGGCCACACGGACTGAAGTATGTGCCTCGGACGGCGATGAAGTCTCAAGCACTTGTTGATTTCATCAATGACTGGACGGAATTACAAGCGCCAGAGGAAAATCCGGATCATACATATTGGACTATTCATTTTGATGGATCCAGGCAATTGGAAGGCTCGGGGGCTGGAGTCGTATTAACTTCCCCACGAGGTGATAAGTTCTGTTATGTGCTCCGCTTAATGTTCCCTTGTACTAACAATGCAGCTGAGTACGAAGCCTTGCTCCATGGTCTCCGGATGGCTAAAGAGATGAACTTAAGCCGGGTTAAGTGTTTCGGTGACTCGGACCTTGTGGCTCAACAGGTGTCTGGCACTTGGGATTCTAAGGACCCGCTCATGGCTGCATATCATCGGGAAGTGGATAATATTGCAGGTTGCTTCAAGGGTTATCAAGTGGACCGTCAGAAGAATGAAGCGGCGGACGCTTTAAGCCGGTTGGGTTCTCAGCGCAAACCGGTCCCGCCCATTGTCTTTTTGGACGTGTTGCACAATCCGTCAGTCCAGCTCCCAGGTGAAGCGGATTTAGCTATTCCTGACCCGGAGGCTCAATTGGTGGCAGCATTACATGCTATTCCGGATTGGACGATTCCTTATATTGCATACATGACCCGGGGGGAGTTGCCAGAGGATGAAATTCTAGCAAGGCAGATAGTCCGGCGATCCAAGTCCATGACGATTCTCAATGGTGAATTGCATCGTTGCTGTGTATCAGGGGCGTTTCAACGTTGTGTTTCTCCTGAGGAAGGCTGTGAAATCTTAAGGGAAATCCATGAAGGGGATTGTGGACACCACGCCGGTTCAAAGTCTCTGGTGGCGAAGGCGTTTCGTCACGGTTTTTACTGGTTGACAGCACATGCTGATGCGGAGGACTTGGTTAAACGGTGCGATGGATGTCAGAAATTTTCAAAGCGTGCGCATGTGCAGGCTCAAGAATTGAGGATGATTCCAATAACATGGCCGTTTGCAACTTGGGGGCTGGATATGGTCGGACCTTTTAAAAGATCCAAGGATAAGAAAACCCACCTTTTGGTAGCAGTTGATAAATTTACCAAGTGGGTTGAAGCGGAGCCTGTCAGCAAGTGCGATGCAGCAACAACGGTGCAGTTCATCAAAAAAGTGATTTTCCGGTTTGGCTTTCCGCATAGTATCATTACTGACAATGGTACCAATTTATCCAAGGGGGCTATGAAGGAGTTCTGTGAACGTGAGCACATCCGACTTGACGTGTCATCAGTTGCGCACCCCCAGTCCAATGGACAGGCAGAACGAGCTAATCAAGAGATCTTGCGAGGCATCAAACCCCGGCTTATGGTCCCGTTGCAAAGAACACCGGGCTGTTGGGTTGAAGAGCTACCATCTGTGCTCTGGAGTATCAATACTACGCCAAACCGGTCCATAGGATACACACCATTTTTTATGGTATATGGAGCAGAGGCAGTTCTCCCTAGTGATATCCGGCACGATTCGCCTCGTGTGGCAGCTTATGTTGAAGCGGGCAATGAGACAGCACGGCAAGACGCTTTGGACCTATTGGACGAAGCGCGTGATCTAGCGGCTGCCCGGTCGGCGATTTACCAACAAGATCTTCGTCGCTATCACAGTCGCCGGGTTAGAACCAGAACTTTTCAAGAAGGAGATTTGGTGCTTCGACTAATCCAGGACCAGACAGATATGCACAAGTTATCCCCACCTTGGGAAGGACCTTTCGTGGTCAGCAAGAATCTGCACAATGGGTCGTACTATCTGATTGATATTCGAGAGCATCACGACTCACGTACATCAGAGGAGGAGACCAACAGGCCGTGGAACATAGCTCATCTTCGGCCTTACTATACTTGAGCCATCGGCTCTATCTATGTACATATCATGACAATGTATATATTATCTTTGATATATCATACCGGAGCCTCAGCTAAAGCGGGGTCTCTGTCTTTCTCATCATGCGAGGTTACACGGAGTGGTTCTGTTTAAAGCGGCCTCCGGTTTACCCCTTGACATTTGCTTTTTATATATATCACTGGGGGCCTTGGTCGTATCCGAACCAATGCGACACCCTTTGATAGGCGACAGCCACCAGATCATTTGGGGACATGGTCAAGTCTGAACCAGTCACGCCTCTTGGTCGGCCTAAGGCCACAAAATCACTTGGGGGCATGGTCGAACCCGAACCATTGCCACACCTCTTGATCTGGCATATATGCCATGAATCATTTGGGGACCTGGCTGACTTGAATCATTGTCACTCCTATTGGGGGCCTTGATCCTGTCCGACCATGGTAATACCATCTGATCAGCTCAGTATAGCATATTTTTGCAAACGGTTTTTATCATTGCCTTTGCTTCCATGTTATTTTCATGATTTGTTTGTTCTTTGCTGTTGTCGGATTTTTTTTATGTCGACAAACACCTTTTTTCCGGTTCAGCCGATGGATTTTTTCGGTGTACTAAAGTAGGGGGGTATCTTAGTACCCCGAACTTGTGCACGGGCAGTCGCAGCGACCCGCGACAGGGCTTGCCGGGCATCCGCCAAGATCCTCGACGGCTGCTTAAGATGCCGTTCAAGAACAGAGTACTAAAGCTAAAGACCCCGGCGAGAGGAGCTTGCCGGGAAAGCCAACCAAGGCCCCGGCAAGAGGAGCTTGCCAGGAAGGCCAACCAAGGCCCCGGCAAGAGAAGCTGGCCGGGAAGAATACAAGGCCCCGGCAAGAGGAGCTTGCCGGGAAGGACAAAGGCCCCGGCAAGAGGAGCTTGCTGGGAAGGCCAGCCAAGGCACTTCAAGGAACTTGCCGCGACGCCCCGCGCGTCCCGGCAAGGCCCGGCGAGCGGCAAGCTCGCTGGTGCGACCAGACAAGGGCCGCGGCAAGGCGCTTGCCGCGGCAAGGCTGCCACTCTGCACCCGAGCTCCAGCGCATCCAACGACGTGTCACCCCAGGACTATCCCAGGAGCACGTGGCAAGGCGCTGTGCAGCCATGCGCTGCGAGGTGGCAAAAGGAGCTGACAAGGAGGCCATCGTGGTGATCGGTGGCGCCTCTAACGGTCGTTTCCTTGCACTGTTGGGGCGACCGGACGGGCATTAAATGCCCTTGTCCCCTGCTGTCAGAGTTAGGTAGGGGACACTGTTGGTAGTAGTTGTACCAACCCGCATTTTTACCATTCTACCCCTCTTTCTACGCTGCCACCTGTCGGTGATCCCTTTAGCCTATAAAAAGGAGGCCCATGCGCACGTAGAAGAGGTTCCGGAGGTTGGGGATTTTTGGCTCCACAGCTTGGGGTTCGGCTGATTCGACGCCACGCCCGCTCTCTTGAGCAAGAACAAATACAACACACAAAGCAGCAGTAGGAGTTTTATCTCTCTGGAGAGCTCCGAAGCTGGGTAAAACCCCCCCGCGCGCTCCCTCGCCTCGATCCGCTCTGCATGCGCCCTCCGCTCCCCCGCCGGACAAACAAAGGGGCCCTCCTTCCCCACAGGTGCTCGTGGCCCTCAGTTCCCCACGACACCTCTGGCGCGCCAGGTAGGGGAGCGTCGAGGTCGTGCGTATCTGATCCGGCGTCGACGCGCGCTACATCAACATCTTCGTCGACATTCCACCGAAGAAGAAGACTTCGGAAGTGGCCTCTCCGTCTGCGACTTCCCTACCGCCACCGGAGCAAGCAGGCGGTGGGGCAGACGCCGGTGGAGGAGCGGGCGCTGGCGGGGGGACGCGTGTCGTCACCCGGTCCAAGGACAAGGCCCCGCAAGGTTCGGCTTCTGCATATCCACCGCACCCCTCCCAGGAGGTGCAGGATCAACAACGCCACGGTGCTCCTGGCACCGTGCTCGCGTTGGAACAAGGCCAAGCTGGTGGGTCGCGGGACGCTCAAGGCCAACATGCACGCCAACGCGCTGGCACGAGCGCGGTGCGGTCGCCTGTGCGTGATGATGCTCCTTCTAACACTGTTAGAAGTTTGAGCATGTCTCGCGCCTCGCGCCGCTCGCCACCGCCGCCCAAGACTCCAGAGGAAGCGCTGGCCCGAGCCCAGCTGCTTCTAGATTACCCTCCGGTGCCGGACAAGATCGACGACTGGAGGGCCGCCATCTATAGCCTCATTGGCTTCGCCAACGGCGACATGCCCCGGCAACCGAGCACATCGAAGCCCCGGCAAGACGCCCAGGCGCAAGCCGATGCCGACAAGACCGCTGGGGGTGCCACCACTGCGCACTCCCCGCCCCGAAGGCCGAGATCGTCGACTTGCCGGGCCAACCTCGACACCGACTCCACCGCGTCGTCGGACCCGCGAGCTCGCCGCGATCAATGCCAAGTTCTCCAAGAACGACGACACGAAGACGCTCGCACTCGCATCGAGCGTCGAAGAGAGGCGCGACGTCAATCTGACCGGCGCGCTAGGCCCACTGAAAGTGGCCGCCAAGGAGGACGGCACTGGTGGCACCTTCACCATCAGTGCCACGCTTGATCCTAAATAGGAAAGCGCACTCGTTGGTTTCCTGCGGGTGAATGTCGATGTATTTGCATGGCAACCATCTGACATCCCCGGTGTTCCCAGGAAAGTAATTGAGCACCACCTTGCCGTCTGTCCTCACGCGCGGCCCGTCAAGCAGAGAGTCAGAAAGCAAGCAGTAGAGCGTCAAGAGTTCATTGCAGAAGAGATCAGGAAGTTGGAAGCAGCGGGCCTGGTCCGAGGAGTGCTCCATCCGACATGGTTAGCCAATCCAATAGTCATGCGCAAAGCAAACGGAAAGTGGAGGCTTTGTATTGACTTCACTGATGTTAATAAAGCTTGCCCCAAGGATCCATTTCCCATGCCGCGCATTGACCAGATTGTCGACTCCACGGCAGGATGTGATCTGCTTTCATTCCTTGATGTATATTCAGGATATCATCAGATCTTCATGGCAGAAGAGGATGAAGAGAAAACCGCATTCATT
This sequence comes from Triticum timopheevii, assembly GCA_963921465.1. Classification (NCBI taxonomy): domain Eukaryota; kingdom Viridiplantae; phylum Streptophyta; class Magnoliopsida; order Poales; family Poaceae; genus Triticum; species Triticum timopheevii. Next base: position 380,570,998 of record OY997262.1, on the reverse strand, counting down.
ACTCCATGTGGCACGTACTGCTTTGTACGAATGCCCTTCGGGTTAAAGAATGCTGGTTCAACATTTGCAAGAGTAGTCAGTCATGCTTTTGAGCCACAGCTGCACAGAAATGTAGAAGTTTACATGGATGACATAGTGGTCAAGAGCAAGGACAAAGAGACTTTGATCCAAGATTTAGATGAGACTTTTGCAAATCTGCGCAGGATCAACCTCAAGTTGAATCCCGAGAAGTGTGTGTTTGGAGTTCCCTCCGGCAAGCTTCTCGGGTTCTTTGTGTCCCAGAGGGGGATTCAAGCTAATCCCGACAAGATCAAGGCCATTGAGCAAATCGAAGCACCGAAGCGCGTCAAGGATGTGCGAAGGCTTGCCGGCCGTGTTGCTGCTCTGAGTAGGTTCATCTCCAAGTCTGCTGAGCGCGCCCTGCCATTTTTCAAAATCTTGAAAAAGGCAGGTCCAATGAAATGGACTCCGGAAGCGGAGGCTGCGCTGCAGGACCTGAAGAGATACCTATCCTCTACTCCAACACTTATCGCACCTAAACCACAAGAGAAGTTGCTGCTATATCTGGCGGCAACCAATCAAGTGGTTAGTGCTGCGTTAGTAGCGGAGAGGGAGGCAGATGGTGAGCCAACGTCCGCGGCAAGCAAGTCCAGCGACAAGCAGGGGGCTTCCCCGACAAGCTCTGGCCCGACAAGCCCCGATCCGGCAAGTCCTGGTTCTGGCAAGAATGGATCCGCGCAGCCGCAAGGAGAGAAACAGAAAAAGATGGTGCAGCGCCCAGTTTACTTCGTCAGCTCCCTTCTGCAGGGGGCTAGATCAAGGTACTCTGGTGTGCAGAAGCTGCTCTTCGGCCTCCTAATGGCCTCGAGGAAGCTGCGCCATTACTTCCAAGCACATGAGATCATAGTGGTCACTCGCTTTCCGTTGAAGAGGATATTGCAGAATCCAGAAGCAACAGGCAGGATTGTCGAGTGGGCACTGGAATTGTCAAGCTTTGGCCTCAAGTTCGAGAGTACCTCAACTATCCAGAGCCGAGCCTTGGCAGAATTCATAGCAGAATGGACGCCAACGCCTGATGAAGAAAGTCCGGAGAGGAGCATCCCTGTCAAGGAAGCTAGCAAGGAATGGATCATGTACTTCGACGGTGCCTTCTCGCTGCAAGGCGCCGGTGCGGGCGTACTACTTGTCGCACCCACCGGAGAGCACCTCAAGTACGTCGTCCAAATGCACTTTCCCAAGGAGCAAGCAACAAATAATACTGCGGAGTATGAGGGCTTGCTTGCCGGACTCAGGATCGCGGCAGAACTTGGGATCAAGAAGCTTATTGTCAGGGGTGATTCACAGCTTGTCGTCCGCCAAGTTAACAAAGATTATCAGAGGCATATGTGGTTACCACATTGGCGCAAGGGCTCTTGCCGGCAAAGCCTTCTGGCAAGGTTTCTTCTGGCCGACAGCCCTCTAGGATGCAACTGCACAAGTAACCAAGTGTGAAGCGTGCCAGTTCCATTCCAAGCAGATTCATCAGCCAGCTCAAGCTCTCCAAACAACCCCTTTATCCTGGCCATTTTCGGTCTGGGGGCTCGATATACTCGGACCCTTCCCCCGAGCTGTCGGGGGCTTTGAGTACTTGTACATTGCAATCGACAAGTTCACAAAGTGGCCGAAAGTGGAGGCAGTGAGGAAGGTGACAGCACAGTCAGCAGTCAAGTTCTTCAGATCAATTGTTTGCCGTTTTGGAATCCCTAACAGGATCATCACCGACAATGGCACACAATTCACGAGCCGCACCTTCACGCAGTACGTCCAAGATCTTGGCACCAAGATCTGCTTCGCTTCTGTTGCTCATCTGAGAAGCAACGGTCAAGCGGAGAGGGCAAACGCTGAAGTGCTGCGCGGGCTCAAGACCAGAACTTTCGACAGGCTACACAAGTGCGGGAAAAATTGGATTGAGGAGCTGCCGGTGGTTCTTTGGTCGATCAGGACGACGCCAAATCGAGCCACTGGCCAGACACCTTTTGCTCTTGTCTATGGAGCAGAAGCAGTTCTCCCCACGGAACTCGTATACGGGTCACCTCGAGTGCTCGCTTATGATGAGCTTGAGCAAGAGCAGCTGCGGCAAGATGACGCGCTGCTCCTCGAGGAAGATCGTCTTCAGGCTGCTGTGTGAGCTGCTCGCTACCAGCAAGCTTTGCGCCGCTACCATAGCCGCAAAGTTAATGCCAGAAGCTTCGAGGAAGGCGACCTTGTTCTTCGGCGTGTTCAATCCGCCAAGAATTCCAACAAGTTGACGCCGAAGTGGGAAGGCCCTTATCGGGTGAAACGAGTCACTAGGCCCGGCGCTGTCCGCCTAGAGACTGAAGACGGCTTTCCGGTGAGCAATTCCTGGAACATAGAGCATCTTCGCAAGTTTTACCCATAAGGCGCGGTTGCCGGAATCCATTCCGGCAACCAACTTTTGTACAAGCCTTGCCGCTGTTGCATGTAACCCTTCGTACAAAGCCGGGCGCGGATCCCATGCATAAATAAAGTTCATGTGCTCCGCACATCTTGTCAAATTTCATGCATTCTTTCTTTCTTGCATGTTTTACCTGACACTTTGTGCAGCACTTATCCCTGGTAAGAAATAGCGAGCATTAAGGCCCCATACCATTATTTTCTCTCCTTTCTTTTTCTCAAAAATAAGGTCCCTTCGCCCACAAGTTCACGGGGGGGGGGGGGGGGGGGAGGGGGGGGGGAGGAGAGGATGAAGGTGCGGACCGAGCGTCGTTCAAAGAAGTGCAGTCTTGCCGGGACGTAGACAACAGAAAAAGCTAAGTTGCCAAAGTTTGAGCACGATCATTTTCTTAAAATTTTAAGCTACCCTCCTTGAACGATTCTGCTTTGTATGAAAAACCTGTGCGCGGAGGAACCTCCTCGTAGCTAGTTGCGCCCTTACTTTGTTTCGAGTCGGCTCAACAACTTAAGAAAGCTGCTAAGCGCCCTTACTTTGCTTCGAGTCCGCTCAGCAACTTAAGTGAGCCGCTAAGCGCCCTTACGTTGTTTTCGAGCCCGCTCAACAACTTAAGTGCGCTTCAACTAGTTGCGGCAAGGTTTCTTGCCGGAACCGGCACCGCCAGCAGGCTGCTGATGTTCCGCACTCAGCGCCCGCGGCAAGCGTGCTCCGGCACCGCCGGCAAGCGGCTGATGTTCCGCACTCGGCACTCGTGGCAAGCGTGCCCGTGCCGGCAAGTTCCCTCAAAGCGTAGGGTAAAAGCATACAAAGAAAGGATCAAGTAAAGGAGATAGCATAGCAAGCATTGCCCAGAATAAAGTTATATTTCAAAAGTAACTTGTTGCGGCACTGACTAAATTGTCTCATGACTTAGATAAACGGCGACAAGGAAAGGTGGAGAAAGATGGTCTAATCCACACGCTCACTGTCAACCCTCTTGACCTCATTCACCTTGTCCACGATGGGTGCGACGATGGCTTTGAGTTCTTCAAGATCGGCGCCCGCCGGCAGTTTCTTGAGGACGCGGGTGAGGTCGAGGCTTGGGTTGCGGAAGAGTATCTTCACCAACACCTTCTCCAAGACCTTGGCGCAGATCGCGCGCGACTCGTCCGCCAACTTCTTCGGGATCCTTTCCCGGAGTTGCTGGAGGGCCGTCGCCACACCCTTGAAGAAAAGAGTGAGCTTGGCGCTGGGCGGGAGATTTTCGTCGGTGGAGTACCCGAAGCCCGCCAAGTCCAGTTCCGCCAGCTCCTCGTCGATGGATGCAGCGATGTTGACGAGGCCCTCTGTCCAGAGCTCCACCGTGACCTTGAAGGCGTTTTGAGCCTCGGCGGCCCTCGTCAGCAGCTCTTCGTTGCCCTTGAGATCTTTCCTCAAGACATCTTCGCGCTTCTTGGCGGCGTCTAGCGTCTCCGTCAAGGTGGCCAGTTTCAGCTCAAGGCCTGCGCTCGAGTCCTTGGCAGCGTTCAGCTCCTTGATCTTCTCGGCAAGCTAAACTTGCAGATCGCCATGGGCGCGCGCATCCTTCTCGCGTTCGTGCTGAAGTGCGGCAAGCTCTTCGTCCTTCCTTTTCACGACCGCCTCCAGCTGCGTCGCCTTCACTTCCAACTCCTTCTTGGCGGCCTCAGCAGCCGCGGCGGTATCCTTCGCCTCCTTGAGTGCCCCGCCAAGCGATTGCTCCCGGGCGGCGAGCTCCTCTTCGTGGCTGTCCAAGTTCACCTTCTTCTGTATCAGCTCACCATCCCGCTTGGACAGCTCCTCGGCGGTGAGCCTCTGCTGCTCTTCGGCTTCAGCCTTCTCCAGGAGGAACGCCTTCTTCGCCTCCTCGAGCTGCGCCCTCTCCTCGGCAATGGACCGGAGGGCCTCCTGGTTGCGGCTCTTGAGCTCCTCCGCATGCTTTTCTATGTCAACTCCCGCCCGCGTGACAAGCGCTTCCCGGGACTCGAGCTTTGCTTGCCGGGCGCGATAGAGTGACACCAGCCTTCGGAGCAGCTGCTCCTCTTCGGACTCGCCGCTGCTGCTGCTTGGCTCGTCAACCACTGCCAGCCCAGCGGAGGCGAGTACTTCACCTTCAAATTCCTCTCCCTCCACCGGTGCCCTGGAGCTCGACGCCCAGGGAAGCTTGATGTACACGCCCTCGCCGGCCTTCAAGTAAGCGCCTGGCTGGGGCTCCTCGGGGCCCGACGCTGCATCAGCGGCGGAGGGGTCGGCGGACGGTGTAGCGCCTTGCGCTCCTGCGTCCTCCGGGTCGTCAGTGTGATCACCGGATCCCTCGCCGGCTCCTGTGCCAGCAGCTTTGGCGGCCTCCTCGTCGGCGGGATCATCAGTACCGGCCTCTTCCTCGCCAGCGACGGCATCTTCAGTGTTGCCGTGTGCGCCTTCCTCGCCGGCGGCCTCGGTCTCCATTGGATCTACGAGAGGGGGATCTGAGGATAGGAAGGGGAAGGAAGAGTCAAGCAAATATCCAAAAACGAAGATCAGAAGAAGGACCCAAGGGAAGATTTCCGACAAGGAAGGTTACATGTGCTGGGCTCTGTGACTGTAGGCTCCACCACTAAAGGCTCACTAGTCCCACCCCTCGCCGGGGAACTGCCCCTTGCCGGGGATGTCGTGGGGAACTGAGGGCCACGAGCACCTGTGGGGCAGGAGGGCCCCTTTGTTTGTCCGGTGGGGGAGCGGAGGGCGCACGCAGAGCGGATCGAGGCGAGGGTGCGCGCGGGGGATTTTTACCCAGCTTCGGAGCTCTCCGGAGAGATAAAACTCCTAATGCTGCTTTGTGTGTTGTATTTGTTCTTGCTCGAGAGAGCGGGCGTGGCGTCGAATCAGCCGAACCCCAAGCTGTGGAGCCAAAAATCCCCAACCTCCGGAACCCCTTCTACGTGCGCATGGGCCTCCTTTTTATAGGCTAAAGGGGTCACCGACAGGTGGCAGCGTAGAAAGAGGGGTAGAAAGGTAAAAATGCGGGTTGGTACAACTACTACCAACAGTGTCCCCTACCTAACTCTGACAGCAGGGGACAAGGGCATTTAATGCCCGTCCGGTCGCCCCAATAGTGCAAGGAAACGACCGTTAGAGGCGCCACCGATCGCCACGATGGCCTCCTTGTCAGCTCCTTTTGCCACCTCGCACCGCATGGCTGCGCAGCGCCTTGCCACGTGCTCCTGGGATAGTCCTGAGGTGACACGTCGTTGGATGCGCTAGAGCTCGGGTGCAGAGTGGCAGCCTTGCCGCGGCAAGCGCCTTGCCGCGGCCCTTGTCTGGTCGCACCAGCGAGCTTGCCGCTCGCCGGGCCTTGCCGGGGCGCGGGGCGTCGCGGCAAGTTCCTTGAAGTGCCTTGGCTGGCCTTCCCGGCAAGCTCCTCTTGCCGGGGCCTTTGTCCTTCCCGGCAAGCTCCTCTTGCCGGGGCCTTGTATTCTTCCCGGCCAGCTTCTCTTGCCGGGGCCTTGGTTGGCCTTCCCGGCAAGCTCCTCTTGCCGGGGCCTTGGTTGGCTTTCCCGGCAAGCTCCTCTCGCCGGGGTCTTTAGCTTTAGTACTCTGTTCTTGAACGGCATCTTAAGCAGCCGTCGAGGATCTTGGCGGATGCCCGGCAAGCCCCGCCGCGGGTCGCTGCGACTGCCCGTGCACAAGTTCGGGGTACTAAGGTACCCCCTACTTTAGTACACCGACAGGAGCCCCCGGGCCTGGGCCATACACGGTGCCGAGCGCTGTTGGGCCAGGCCCAAAACAGTGCACGGGCCCGCGCGGCCTGGGTCCACACTAAATCTGACTCTGCGCCCACCACGCCCTCCCCTTGCAATGGCACGCGTTAATCACGGCGTGGTGGGAGACGTGGGCGGCATGCGCGATTTTCGAGGCGTCCACCCCCCACCCCGCCCGTGACCGCGGGGAGAGGCGAGGTCACCTCATCTGTCACTTTGGCTCTGCATCCCCGCCACGCGGCTCCCATGCACTCGGGGTCGCGGACGATGGAAGTGGGAAACCGAGACGTCACGGGCAGAGGCAGCGGGTCGGCTCCGATTCCCTGCTCCTCCTGTGCCCTGATCCGCCGAGCGGGGCGGCCGAGCCCCCACCTCGCTCCTTTAAGAAGGGCGAGAGGGGAGCGCAGAAACCCGCACTTTCTCATCTCCTCCTTTCTTCAACTTCTGCTTCCCTTCCTCTCATCCGCCATGGAGGAAGGGAACCCTGGCCCTTCATCGGTAGCGGCGAGGGTCGCCGCCAGGCAGAGCATCCCTCCCTATCCCGCGCCCGTGGTGGTGGAGCCAACCACAAGGGGAAGAGGGAGGGGGCGCGGTCGTGGACGAGGCCGAGGACGAGGTCGAGGCGCTCGGGGGAGAGGTGGTCGAGGCGACGCGGCGTCCCCGCCTCCGCTGGCGTTTCCTCCCCTTGCTGCGGTCCACAAGGGGGACGACCCTTGCGAGTTCTTCGTCAGGCTGCGCCGGCCGCCTCGCCGTCGCCTCCGGCTTCCCGCTCCGTTTGCGAGCGCGATGGAGCCGGAACCGCCCGAGATGCTGAGATTGCGCATGAGGGGCTGCGGGATCAGCGGCACGCGAGTCCACGTTGTATCTCCAGCCCCTGGCGTGATGTATCTTGACCGTGGATGGAAGACGTTCGCCCACATCCACAGCTTGACGGCGGGGTTTACCCTCCATTTTAAGTTAATGGAGGGTGACCTCCTCTTCGTCAAGGTCTTCGGGGACTCCGGCATCCGGGCGAGGTGCTGCGTGGATAGCTCCTCTGATAGCGAAGACTCCTCCTCGAGCGAGAGTGACGAGGAGGAGAGCGACAGCCACGACGAGGGTAACGGGCGGCGGGGCGGCGAGTCCGACTAAGTGTCGGACGCCGCTCCGCGCGTCACCGGCAACCCCATCATCCGCGTCGCCGGCACCTTGAACTCCCCGGGGTCGTCTCCTTGGGCGGCTGGCGTAGGGAGGCTGCGGAAGAGGGAGAGGGCCGACGGCAAGGCCGTCAAGTCGGAGTACGAGGGCATGGTGCCCTCGACAGCGTGCTGACGTCCTGCCGCCCCGTCTTCGAGCCCCGCTTCCGGCGCCGCCATCACCATCCATCCTTCGGACGGCCCCGGGGATGTTCTCTTGGTGTCTTCTGGCACCCGTAGCTCGCCTAGGCGCCCCTTTTGCCCTCCTCGGCTCCTTGATCTACCTCCTGAAGAGAGGGACAGGAAAAGGATTACGGGCATCCTATCTTTTTAATTTGTAAGCCTTCGGGCATTAGCTGCATTTAAAACTTGTAATCCTCTCTCTCATGTTTTTCATCCTCTATGGACTGTACCCGAGTGGGATGTTTTTTTAATGAAAAGGGGAAGCTTGATATGTCACACCCTTTACTTGATTTTATGTCTTGTATGTTTTTACCCTGTGCTTTGAGGGGACTTGCCGGCGCAAGCACACTTGCTGAGTGCGGAACATCAACAGCCCGCTGGCGGTGCTGCGTCCGGCAAGAAACCTTGTCGGGGCTAGTTGCAGCGCGCTTGTATTGTTGAGCGGACTCGAAACAAGTCAAGGGCGCAACTTAGCCGCGAGTCGGTTCCTTCGCATACAGGTTTTCCATACAAGGCACGATCGTTCAAGGACGCGGATTCGCGTTTCCCAGTCCATGAGAGGATGCATGACGAGGGATGAAAAACTTATCTGGTATCGTAGCCCCTGGCAACCTTGGCTTGCCGCAGATGAGGCTTGATATTCGCGGCCCCCGGCAACACTGGCTTGCCGGGGTCTAGGTTCCGGCGCGTCCTTCTTCTTCTTCCTAGTCGCTGTCATTTCAGTTATGAAAACGTTTTAGCCGGTGCCACGACAAGTTACTTTTGCAACATAACTCAATTCTGGGCACTATCCGCTATGTTACTTCCTCTACTTGATTCCGCCCCTTGTGTGTTTTCATCCTACGCTTTGAGGGAAACTTGCCGGCGCAAGCACACTTGCTGAGTGCGGGACATCAGCAGCCCGCTGGCGGTGCTGTGTCCGGCAAGAAACCTTGTTGGGGCTAGTTGCAGCGCGCTTGTATTGTTGAGCGGACTCGAAACAAATCAAGGGCGCAACTTAGCCGCGAGCCGGTTCCTCCGCGCACAGGTTTTACACACAAGGCACGGTCGTTCGAGGAATATAACTTTGCTCGCTGTGTCATATCCTTTACTCTGTCACATCCCTTGTATGTTTTCACCCTACGCTTTGAGGGAAACTTGCGGGCGCAAGCACACTTGCTGAGTGCGGAACATCAGCAGCCCGCTGGCGGTGCTGGGTCTGGCAAGAAACCTTGTCGGGGCTAGTCGCAGCGCGCTTGTATTGTTGAGCGGACTCGAAACAAACCAAGGGCGCAACTTAGCCGCGAGCTGGTTCCTCCGCGCTCAGGTTTTCCATACAAGGCACGGACATTCAAGGAATATAACTTAAAAATTTAAAACTTGATCATGCTCAAACTTTGGCAACATATCTTTTTTTTTTGTCGCCTGTGCTCCGGCGAGGCCATGCTTCTTTGAACGACACCCGGCCCACACCTCTGTCCTCTCCTCCTTGAAGCTTCTGGCGTTGGCTTTGCGGCTAAGGTAGCGGCGCAAAGCTTGCCGGTAGCGAGCAGCTCGTACCGCAGCCTGAAGACGATCTTCCTCGAGGAGCAGCGCGTTATCTTTTCCGCGGCTGCTCTCGCTCTAGCTCATCGTAGGGGAGCACTCGAGGCGATCCGTACTCAAGGGGAAAGGGGTCGAGAATGTTGAGCCCCCAGCCCGAGAATGGCCAGGATAAAGGGATTGTTCAGAGAGCTTGAGCTGGCTGATGAATCTGTTTGGAGTGGAACTGGCACGCTTGACACTTGGTTACTTGTGCAGTTGCATCCTGGAGGGCTGTCGGCCAGAAGAAACCTTGCCGGAAGGCTTTGCCGGCAAGAGCTCTTGCGCCAATGTGGTGACCACATATGCCTCCATGTATCTCCGCCAACAGCTCCTGTCCATCTTCCCGGGAAATGCACTTCAATTTCACTCCGTTGAATCTTTTTCTGTACAGTGTGTCGTTGACAAACTGGTACATATTTGATTGCCGGGCTACTTTTTCCGCTTCTGCCTGTTCCTCGGGAAGTTCTCCTGTCTGAAGGAAATGGACGATCTGCTGTGCCCATGTCGGAGCTTGTGGCTCGACGACAAGGACTAAAGGCGTGAATGCTGCTGCGGGAACATCCGCTTCTACGGCAAGAATCTGGGATCTTGCCGGAGCGTGATGCTCCCCGGCAAGCGTGTCGGGACACAGCTTGTCGGGAGCGTCTGCTTCAACGAAACAAGCCCTGGGGCTTGTCGGAGCAGTCTGCTCCTCAGCACTCTCTGTGTTGATCCCGGGGACCTTCTTGGCGGCGGCTCCGGGGAGCTCTGCCGGAAGGTAGTCGCCAGCAATCAACTTCCTCTTCTTGCTCTGTCCAGTTGATGGTGTCACAGATGGCTGAGTCAGCTTAAGCACAAAGATCCCTGGTTCCACAGGCAACTTGAGTGTGGCACACTTTGACAGACCATCTGCAATGTCATTCTGAGCTCTTGGAACATGTTCCATTTGCAGGCCGTTAAAATGCTCTTCCAGCTTCCTCACTTCATCGATGTAGGCTTCCATCAACGGACTCTGATAATCTTTGTTAACTTGGCGGACGACAAGCTGTGAATCACCCCTGACAATAAGCTTCTTGATCCCAAGTTCTGCCGCGATCCTGAGTCCGGCAAGCAAGCCCTCATACTCCGCAGTATTATTTGTTGCTTACTCCTTGGGAAAGTGCATTTGGACGACGTACTTGAGGTGCTCTCCTGTGGGTGCGACAAGTAGTATGCCCGCACCGGCGCCTTGCAGCGAGAAGGCACCGTCGAAGTACATGATCCATTCCTTGCTAGCTTCCTTGACGGGGATGCTCCTCTCCGGAATTTCTTCATCAGGCGTTGGCGTCCATTCTGCTATGAATTCTGCCAAGGCTCGGCTCTGGATAGTTGAGGTACTCTCGAACTTGAGGCCAAAGCTTGACAATTCCAGTGCCCACTCGACAATCCTGCCTGTTGCTTCTGGATTCTGCAATATCCTCTTCAACGGAAAGCGAGTGACCACTGTGATCTCATGTGCTTGGAAGTAATGGCTCAGCTTCCTCGAGGACATTAGGAGGCCGAAGAGCAGCTTCTACACACCGGAGTACCTTGATCTAGCCCCCTACAGAAGGGAGCTGACGAAGTAAACTGGGCGCTGCACCATCTTTTTCCGTTTCTCTCCTTGCGGCTGCGCGGATCCATTCTTGCCGGAACCAGGACTTGCCGGATCGGGGCTTGTCGGGCCAGAGCTTGTCGGGGAAGCCCCCTGCTTGTCGCTGGACTTGCTTGCCGCGGACGCTGGCTCACCATCTGCCTCCCTCTCCGCTACTAACGTAGCACTAACCACTTGATTGGTTGCCGCCAGATATAGCAGCAACTTCTCTTGTGGTTTAGGTGTGATAAGTGTTGGAGTAGAGGATAGGTATATCTTCAGGTCCTGCAGCGCAGCCTCCGCTTCCGGAGTCCATTTCATTGGACCTGCCTTTTTCAAGATTTTGAAAAATGGCAGGGCGCGCTCAGCAGCCTTGGAGATGAATCTACTCAGAGCAGCAACACAGCCGGCAAGCCTTCGCACATCCTTGACGCGCTTCGGTGCTTCGATTTGCTCAATGGCCTTGATCTTGTCGGGATTAGCTTCAATCCCTCTCTGGGACACAAAGAATCCGAGAAGCTTGCCGGAGGGAACTCCAAACACACACTTCTCGGGATTCAACTTGAGGTTGATCCTGCGCAGATTTGCAAAAGTCTCATCTAAATCTTGGATCAAAGTCTCTTTGTCCTTGCTCTTGACCACTATGTCATCCATGTAAGCTTCTACATTTCTGTGCAGCTGTGGCTCAAAAGCATGACTGACTACTCTTGCAAATGTTGAACTAGCATTCTTTAACCCGAAGGGCATTCGTACAAAGCAGTACGTGCCACATGGAGTAATGAATGCGGTTTTCTCTTCATCCTCTTCTGCCATGAAGATCTGATGATATCCTGAATATGCATCAAGGATTGAAAGCAGATCACATCCTACCGTGGAGTCAACAATCTGGTCAATGCGCGGCAAGGGAAATGGATCCTTGGGGCAAGCTTTATTAACATCAGTGAAGTCAATACAAAGCCTCCACTTCCCGTTTGCTTTGCGCACGACTACTGGATTGGCTAACCACGTCGGATGGAGCACTCCTCGGACCAGGCCCGCTGCTTCCAACTTCCTGATCTCTTCTGCAATGAACTCTTGACGCTCTACTGCTTGCTATCTGACTCTCTGCTTGACGGGCTGCGCTTGAGGACAGACGGCAAGGTGGTGCTCAATTACTTTCCTGGGAACACCGGGGATGTCAGATGGTTTCCATGCAAATACATCGACATTCACCCGCAGGAAAGCAACGAGCGCGCTTTCCTATTTAGGATCAAGCGTGGCACTGATGGTGAAGGTGCCACCAGTGCCGTCCTCCTTGCCAGCCACTTTCTTGGTTTCTGGTGAAGCTATCTTTGCCTTCTTGCACTTGCCGGTGGAGCTCGATGGTGCGTCCTCGACGGCAGCGTAGCACTCCGAAGAGGTGCGCTTGCCGGAGTAGGCATCAGAGCTACCCTTGCCGGACTTGGGCTTCTTCTTCCCCCCGGGAGCTTCAGCGGCAAGTGGTTTGCGCTCTGCTGCGGCTGCTGCTTCCCGGTAGATCTTGTCGGTACAGACGAGTGCATCCTTCTTGTCACCTTGGACAGAAATGACACTTATCGGACCGGGCATCTTGAGCACATTGTAGGCATAGTGAGAGGCTGCCATGAACTTGGCAAGCGCTGGACGGCCGAGTATCCCATTGTAAGGTAATGGGAAATCAGCAACGTCAAACGTGACTCTCTCTGTCCTGAAATTCAGCTCGCTGCCAAATGTCACTGGCAGCGTGATCTTCCCCTTCGGCTTGCTCCTTCCCGGGTTTATTCCTTGAAAGGTACCAGTCTCTTCGAGCTCGCTGTCGGGGATCTGGAGCTTCTTGAGCACTGCAGATGAGATCAGATTCAGGCCAGCCCCGCCGTCAACCAGCATCTTCGTGACCCTGAGGTTGCGGATTGTTGGTGAAACCAACATCGGCAAGCACCCGACCGCAGTGATGCGATCAGGGTGATCTTCAATGTCGAAGATGATGGGCGTGCTGGACCACTTTAGGGGCTTGCGTGACTCAACGGGCGGTTCTGCTGTCTTCAGCCCGTGCACACTTGTCGGCTAGGGCATATAGCTCGCTGACATCTCTGATTTTGCACATCGCCATCTCCTCCCTCATCCTGCGGTTACGCACGTTCTGATGGAACGCGCTGATAACCGCGGCAGGGTGGACGTCTGGGATGTTGCGCTGCACCTGACTGAACCTCTGTATATACTTGCATAGGGGTTCTCCCTCCTTCTGGGCGAGCAGGTGAAGGTCACTCTCCTGGCCATGGGGTTTTGTCGGTGTACTAAAGTAGGGGGTACCTTAGTACCCCAAACTTGTGCACGGGCAGTCGCAGCGACCCGCGGCAGGGCTTGCCGGGCATCCGCCAAGATCCTCGACGGCTGCTTAAGATGCCGTTCAAGAACGGAGTACTAAAGCTAAAGACCCCGGCGAGAGGAGCTTGCCGGGAAAGCCAACCAAGGCCCCGGCAAGAGGACCTTCTCGGGAAGGCCAACCAAGGCCCCGGCAAGAGAAGCTGGCCGGGAAGAATACAAGGCCCCGGCAAGAGGAGCTTGCCGGGAAGGACAAAGGCCCCGGCAAGAGGAGCTTGCCGGGAAGGCCAGCCAAGGCACTTCAAGGAACTTGCCGCGACGCCCCGCGCGTGCCGGCAAGGCCCGGCGAGCGGCAAGCTCGCTGGTGCGACCAGACAAGGGCCGCGGCAAGGCGCTTGCCGCGGCAAGGCTGCCACTCTGCACCCGAGCTCCAGCGCATCCAACGACGTGTCACCCCAGGACTATCCCAGGAGCACGTGGCAAGGCGTCGTGCAGCCATGCGGTGCGAGGTGGCAAAAGGAGCTAACAAGGAGGCCATCGTGGCGATCGGTGGCGCCTCTAACGGTCGTTTCCTTGCACTGTTGGGGCGACCGGACAGGCATTAAATGCCCTTGTCCCCTGCTGTCAGAGTTAGGTAGGGGACACTGTTGGTAGTAGATTTACCAACCCGCATTTTTACCTTTCTACCCCTCTTTCTACGCTGCCACCTGTCGGTGACCCCTTTATCCTATAAAAAGGAGGCCCATGCGCACGTAGAAGGGGTTCCGGAGGTTGGGGATTTTTGGCTCCACAGCTTGGGGTTCGGCTGATTCGACGCCACGCCCGCTCTCTCGAGCAAGAACAAATACAACACACAAAGCAGCAGTAGGAGTTTTATCTCTCCGGAGAGCTCCGAAGCTGGGTAAAAATCCCCCGCGTGCTCCCTCACCTCGATCCGCTCTGCGTGCGCCCTCCGCTGCCCCGCCGGACAAACAAAGGGGCCCTCCTGCCCCACAGGTGCTCGTGGCCGTCAGTTCCCCACGACACCTCTGGCGCGCCAGGTAGGGGGGTGTCAAGGTCGTGCGTATCTGATCCGGCGTCTGCGCGCGCTACATCAACATCTTCGTCAACATGCCACCGAAGAAGAAGACTTCGGAAGTGGCCGCTCCGTCTGCGACTTCCCTACCGCCACCGGAGCAAGCGAGCGGTGGGGCAGACGCCGGCGGAGGAGCGGGCGCCGGCGGGGGGACGCGCATCGTCACCCGGTCCAAGGACAAGGCCCCGCAAGGTTCGGCTTCTGCATATCCACCGCACCCCTCCCAGGAGGTGCAGGATCAACAACGCCACGGTGCTCCTGGCACCGTGCTCGCGTTGGAACAAGGCCAAGATGGTGGGTCGCGGGACGCTCAAGGCCGACATGCACGCCAACGCGCTGGCACGAGCGCGGTGCGGTCGCCTGTGCGTGATGATGCTCCTTCTAACACTGTTAGAAGTTTGAGCATGTCTCGCGCCTCGCGCCGCTCGCCACCGTCGCCCAAGACTCCAGAGGAAGCGCTGGCCCGAGCCCAGCTGCTTCTAGATTACCCTCCGGCGCCAGACAAGATCGACGACTGGAGGGCCACCATCTATAGCCTCATTGGCTTCGCCAACGGCGACATGCCCCGGCAACCGAGCACATCGAAGCCCCGGCAGGACGCCCAGGTGCAAGCCGATGCCGACAAGACCGCTGGGGGTGCCACCACTGCGCACTCCCCGCCCCGAAGGCCGAGATTGTCGACTCGCCGGGCCAACCTCGACACCGACTCCACCGCGTCGTCGGACCCGCGAGCTCGGCGCGATCAACGCCAAGTTATCCAAGAACGACGACACGAAGATGCTCGCACTCGCATCGAGCGTCGAAGAGAGGCGCGACGTCAATCTGACCGACGCGCTGGGCCCACTGTCGACATGCATGCGCCAGGAGAACCAGGCGACTTGCCATACATGGCAGGTTGCCCTGCGTTCACCCGTGAGCTGTGGCAAGTCCAGTGGCCCAGTACCAAGAACTTCAAGCCAGACGTGCCAGAGAAGTACGATGACAGGATACATCCGTCGGAGTTCCTCAGCGTCTACACCATCGCGGTGCAGGCTGCCGGAGGACGCGACGAGAAGATCCTCGCCAACTACTTCCCGCTGGTACTCAAGCCCAATGTCAGATCTTGGCTCATGCACTTGCCGGACAACTCCATCTCTTCGTGGGCGGACCTGTGCCATCAGTTTGTCGGCGCTTTCACAGGCGGCCACAAACCCCATGGCCAGGAGAGTGACCTTCACCTGCTCGCCCAGAAGGAGGGAGAACCCCTGCGCAAGTATATACAGAGGTTCAGTCAGGTGCAGCGCAACATCCCAAACGTCCACCCTGCCGCGGTTATCAGCGCGTTCCATCAGAACGTGCGTAACCGCAGGATGAGGGAGGAGATGGCGATGTGCAAAATCAGAGATGTCAGCGAGCTATATGCCCTGGCCGACAAGTGTGCACGGGCTGAAGAGGGGAGGAGACTCCCCGGAGAGAATGCAGGGACAGAAGGATCTGACAGTGAAGACGCCCCTCTGGCAAAGAGGAACCGGAGGCGGAATAACAGAAAGAGAAAGGCTAAGGATGTGCTAGCTGTTGAGCAATCCGGCAGCGGAGGCGGTTCCGAGAAGGCTAGAGCTGGCAATTCCGGCGAGGCTGTGGTGGCCGCCAACAAGCAGGATGGCTCCGGCAAGCAGTATTGCAAGATCCACCGCACCAAGGGCCATGATCTCCAAGCATGCAAGAAAGTTGAGCAGATGGCGGAGCTACAGAAAGCTGAATACGAGCGCCGCGACAAGGAGAAGGCCCGGCAAGGAGGCGGAGGGTCCGGCAAGAAGTATGCCGCCCGGGGAGGGCGCCGCGACAAGGCCAAGCCGCGGCAAGGAGACAGGCCTCCCCGCGGCCGCGACAAAGACCAAGACGAAGATGAGGATGATGAGATGGAGGAAGATGAGAATGACGAGCAAGAGTTCCAGAAGGCGACAGAGGTGCTGTGCGTCGATGGCGGTGCTTCTCTGCACACCTCGCACCGCCAACTCAAACAGTGGGTGCGGGAGGTGAACGCAGCAGAACCGCCCGTTGAGTCACGCAAGCCCCTAAAGTGGTCCAGCACGCCCATCATCTTCAACATTGAAGATCACCCTGATCGCATCACTGCGGTCGGGTGCTTGCCGATGTTGGTTTCACCAACAATCCGCAACCTCAGGGTCACGAAGATGCTGGTTGACGGCGGGGCCGGCCTGAATCTGATCTCATCCGCAGTGCTCAAGAAGCTCCAGATCCTCGACAGCGAGCTCGAAGAGACTGGTACCTTTCAAGGAATAAACCCGGGAAGGAGCAAGACGAAGGGGAAGATCACGCTGCCAGTGACATTTGGCAGCGAGCTGAATTTCAGGACAGAGAGAGTCATGTTTGATGTTGCTGATTTCCCATTACCTTACAATGGGATACTCGGCAGTCCAGCGCTTGCCAAGTTCATGGCAGCCTCTCACTATGCCTACAATGTGCTCAAGATGCCCGGTCCGATAAGTGTCATTTCTGTCCAAGGTGACAAGAAGGATGCACTCGTCTGTACCGACAAGATCTACCGGGAAGCAGCAGCCGCAGCAGAGCGCAAACCACTTGCCGCTGAAGCTCCCGGGGGGAATAAGAAGGCCAAGTCCGGCAAGGGTAGCTTTGATGCCTACTCCGGCAAGCGCACCTCTTCGGAGTGCTGCGCTGCCGTCGAGGACGCACCATCGAGCTCCACCGGCAAGTGCAAGAAGGCAAAGATAGCTTCACCAGAAACCAAGAAAGTGGCCGCCAAGGAGGACGGCACTGGTGGCACCTTCACCATCAGTGCCACGCTTGATCCTAAATAGGAAAGCGCGCTCGTTGCTTTCCTGCGGGCGAATGTCGATGTATTTGCATGGCAACCATCTGACATCTCCGGTGTTCCCAGGAAAGTAATTGAGCACCACCTTGCCGTCTGTCCTCACGCGCGGCCCGTCAAGCAGAGAGTCAGAAAGCAAGCAGTAGAGCATCAAGAGTTCATTGCAGAAGAGATCAGGAAGTTGGAAGCAGCGGGCCTGGTCCGAGGAGTGCTCCATCCGACGTGGTTAGCCAATCCAGTAGTCGTGCGCAAAGCAAACGGGAAGTGGAGGCTTTGTATTGACTTCACTGATGTTAATAAAGCTTGCCCCAAGGATCCATTTCCCTTGCCGCGCATTGACCAGATTGTCGACTCCACAACAGGATGTGATCTGCTTTCATTCCTTGATGCATATTCAGGATATCATCAGATCTTCATGGCAGAAGAGGATGAAGAGAAAACCGCATTCATTACTCCATGTGGCACGTACTGCTTTGTACGAATGCCCTTCGGGTTAAAGAATGCTGGTTCAACATTTGCAAGAGTAGTCAGTCATGCTTTTGAGCCACAGCTACACAGAAATGTAGAAGCTTACATGGATGACATAGTGGTCAAGAGCAAGGACAAAGAGACTTTGATCCAAGATTTAGATGAGACTTTTGCAAATCTGCGCAGGATCAACCTCAAGTTGAATACCGAGAAGTGTGTGTTTGGAGTTCCCTCCGGCAAGCTTCTCAGATGCTTTGTGTCCCAGAGGGGGATTGAAGCTAATCCCGACAAGATCAAGGCCATTGAGCAAATCGAAGCACCGAAGCGCGTCAAGGATGTGCGAAGGCTTGCCGGCTGTGTTGCTGCTCTGAGTAGGTTCATCTCCAAGTCTGCTGAGCGTGCCCTGCCATTTTTCAAAATCTTGAAAAAGGCAGGTCCAATGAAATGGACTCCGGAAGCGGAGGCTGCGCTGCAGGACCTGAAGAGATACCTATCCTCTACTCCAACACTTATTGCACCTAAACCACAAGAGAAGTTGCTGCTATATCTGGCGGCAACCAATCAAGTGGTTAGTGCTGCGTTAGTAGTGGAGAGGGAGGCAGATGGTGAGCCAGCGTCCGCGGCAAGCAAGTCCAGCGACAAGCAGGGGGCTTCCCCGACAAGCTCTGGCCCGACAAGCCCCGATCCGGCAAGTCCTGGTTCCGGCAAGAAAGGATCCGCGCAGTCGCCAGGAGAGAAACAGAAAAAGATGGTGCAGCGCCCAGTTTACTTCGTCAGCTCCCTTCTGCAGGGGGCTAGATCAAGGTACTCTGGTGTGCAGAAGCTGCTCTTCGGCCTCCTAATGGCCTCGAGGAAGCTGCGCCATTACTTCCAAGCACATGAGATCGCAGTGGTCACTCGCTTTCTGTTGAAGAGGATATTGCAGAATCCAGAAGCAACAGGCAGGATTGTCGAGTGGGCACTGGAATTGTCAAGCTTTGGCCTCAAGTTCGAGAGTACCTCAACTATCCAGAGCCGAGCCTTGGCAGAATTCATAGCAGAATGGACGCCAATGCCTGATGAAGAAATTCTGGAGAGGAGCATCCCCGTCAAGGAAGCTAGCAAGGAATGGATCATGTATTTCGACGGTGCCTTCTCGCTGCAAGGCGCCGGTGCGGGCGTACTACTTGTCGCACCCACCGGAGAGCACCTCAAGTACGTCGTCCAAATGCACTTTCCCAAGGAGCAAGCAACAAATAATACTGCGGAGTATGAGGGCTTGCTTGCCGGACTCAGGATCGCGGCAGAACTTGGGATCAAGAAGCTTATTGTCAGGGGTGATTCACAGCTTGTCATCCGCCAAGTTAACAAAGATTATCAGAGTCTATTGATGGAAGCCTACATTGATGAAGTGAGGAAGCTGGAAGAGCATTTTGACGGCCTGCAAATGGAACATGTTCCAAGAGGTCAGAATGACATTGCAGATGGTCTGTCAAAGTGTGCCATACTCAAGTTGCCTGTGGAACCAGGGATCTTTGTGCTTAAGCTGACTCAGCCATCTGTGACACCATCAACTGGACAGATCAAGAAGAGGAAGTTGATTGCTGGCGACTACCTTCCGGTAGAGCTCCCCGGAGCCGCCGCCAAGAAGGTCCCCGGGATCAACACAGAGAGTGCTGAGGAGCAGACTGCTCCAACAAGCCCCAGGGCTTGTTTCGTTGAAGCAGACGCTCCCGACAAGCTGTGTCCCGACACGCTTGCCGGGGAGCATCACACTCCGGCAAGATCCCAGATTCTTGCCGTAGAAGCGGATATTCCCGCAGCAACATTCACGCCTTTAGTCCTTGTCGTCGAGCCACAAGCTCCGACATGGGCACAGCAGATCGTCCATTTCCTTCAGACAGGAGAACTTCCCGAGGAACAGGCAGAAGCGGAAAAAGTAGCCCGGCAATCAAATATGTACCAGTTTGTCAATGACACACTGTACAGAAAAAGATTCAAGGAGTGAAATTGAAGTGCATTTCCCGGGAAGATGGACAGGAGCTGTTGGCGGAGATACATGGAGGCATATGTGGTCACCACATTGGCGCAAGAGCTCTTGCCGGCAAAGCCTTCCGGCAAGGTTTCTTCTGGCCGACAGCCCTCCAGGATGCAACTGCACAAGTAACCAAGTGTGAAGCGTGCCAGTTCCACTCCAAACAGATTCATCAGCCAGCTCAAGCTCTCCGAACAATCCCTTTATCCTGGCCATTCTCGGGCTGGGGGCTCAACATTCTCGACCCCTTTCCCCTTGAGTATGGATCACCTCGAGTGCTCCCCTATGGTGAGCTAGAGCGAGAGCAGCCGTGGAAAAGATAACGCGCTGCTCCTCGAGGAAGATCGTCTTCAGGCTGCGGTACGAGCTGCTCGCTACCGGCAAGCTTTGCGCCGCTACCTTAGCCGCAAAGCCAACGCCAGAAGCTTCAAGGAGGAGAGGACAGAGGTGTGGGCCAGGTGTCTTTCAAAGAAGCATGGCCTCACTGGAGCACAGGCGACAAAAAAAAGATAAGTTGCCAAAGTTTGAGCATGATCAAGTTTTAAATTTTTAAGTTATATTCCTTGAATGTCCGTGCCTTGTGTGTAAAACCTATGCGCGGAGGAACCGGCTCGCGGCTAAGTTGCGCCCTTGATTTGTTTCGAGTCCGCTCAACAATACAAGCGCGCTGCAACTAGCCCCGACAAGGTTTCTTGCCGGACATAGCACCGCCAGCGGGCTGCTGATGTCCCGCACTCAGCAAGTGTGCTTGTGCCCGCAAGTTTCCCTCAAAGCGTAGGGTGAAAACACACAAGGGGCGGAATCAAGTAGAGGAAGTAACATAGCGGATATTGCCCAGAATAAAGTTATATTACAAAAGTAACTTGTTGCGGCACTGACTAAATTGTCTCATGACTTAGATAAATGGCGACAAGGAAAGGTGGAGAAAGATGGTCTAATCCACACGCTCACCGTCAACCCTCTTGACCTCATTCACCTTGTCCACGATGGGTGCGATGATGGCTTTGAGTTCTTCAAGATCGGCGCCCGCCGGCAGTTTCCTAAGGACGCGGGTGAGGTCGAGGCTCGGGTTGCGGAAGAGTGTCTTCACCAGCACCTTCTCCAAGACCTTGGCGCAGATCGCGCGCGACTCATCCGCCAACTTCTTCGGGATCCTTTCCCGGAGTTGCTGGAGGGCCGTCGCCACACCCTTGAAGAAAAGAGTGAGCTTCGCGCTGGGCGGGAGATTTTCGTCGGTGGAGTACCCGAAGCCCGCCAAGTCCAGTTCCGCCAGCTCCTCGTCGATGGATGCAGCGATGTTGACGAGGCCCTCCGTCCAGAGCTCCACCGTGACCTTGAAGGCGTTTTGAGCCTCGGCGGCCCTCGTCAGCAGCTCTTCGTTGCCCTTGAGATCTTTCCTCAAGACATCTTCTCGCTTCTTGGCGGCGTCTAGCGTCTCCGTCAAGGTGGCCAGTTTCAGCTCAAGGCCTGCGCTCGAGTCCTTGGCGGCATTCAGCTTCTTGATCTTCTCGGCTAGCTGAACTTGCAGATCGCCATGGGCGCGCGCATCCTTCTCGCGTTCGCACTGAAGTGCGGCAAGCTCTTCGTCCTTCCTTTTCACGACCGCCTCCAGCTGCGTCGCCTTCACTTCCAACTCCTTCTTGGCGGCCTCAGCAGCCGCGGCGGTATCCTTTGCCTCCTTGAGTGCCCCGCCAAGCGATTGCTCCCGGGCGGCGAGCTCCTCTTTGTGGCTGTCCAAGTTCACCTTCTTCTATATCAGCTCACGATCCCGCTTGGACAGCTCCTCGGCGGTGAGCCTTTGCTGCTCTTCGGCTTCAGCCTTCTCCAGGAGGAACGCCTTCTTCGCCTCCTCGAGCTGCGCCCTCTCCTCGGCAATGGACCGGAGGGCCTCCTGGTTGCGGCTCTTGAGCTCCTCCGCATGCTTTTCTATGTCAACTCCCGCCCGCGTGACAAGCGCTTCCCGGGACTCGAGCTTTGCTTGTCGGGCGCGATAGAGCGACACCAGCCTTCGGAGCAGCTGCTCCTCTTCGGACTCGCCGCTGCTGCTGCTTGGCTCGTCAACCACTGCCAGCCCAGCGGAGGCGAGTACTTCACTGTCAAATTCCTCTCCCTCCACCGGTGCCCTGGAGCTCGACGCCCAGGGAAGCTTGATGTACACGCCCTCGCCGGCCTTCAAGTAAGCGCCTGGCTGGGGCTCCTCGGGGCACGGCGCTGTATCAGCGGCGGAGGGGTCGGCGGACGGTGTAGCGCCTTGCGCTCCTGCGTCCTCCGGGTCGTCAGTGTGATCACCGGATCCCTCGCCGACTCCTGTGCCAGCAGCTTTGGCGGCCTCCTCGTCGGCGGGATCATCAGTACCGGCCTCTTCCTCGCCAGCGGCGGCATCTTCAGTGTTGCCGCGTGCGCCTTCCTCGCCGGCGGCCTCGGTCTCCATTGGATCTACGAGAGGGGGATCTGAGGATAGGAAGGGGAAGGAAGAGTCAAGCAAATATCCAAAAACGAAGATCAGAAGAAGGACCCAAGGGAAGATTTCCGACAACGAAGGTTACCTGTGCTGGGCTCTGTGACTGTGGGCTCCGCCACTAAAGGCTCACTGGTCCCACCCCTCGCCGGGGAACTGCCCCTTGCCGGGGACCGCTCCCTTGCCGAAGAGCGCTCCCTTGTCGGGGAATCACCCCTTGGCAGCATAGTTGAAGCAGACTGCACCTCCGGAGCGGATTCTGGTTCCTCCTGATGGGCTTGCTCTGCTCCTACACGAGCAAAACAACAATCAAGATGCCAGCAAAAGAAGAAGCACCCATGCGCGCCCCACCATCGGAAGTAAATTAAACACTTACGCTGGGGGCTGTGCTGGGGGCTGCCGCGAGGAGAAGGAATCGGGTCCGTCATGGTGGTCTCGGACGTGTCTTCTGCAGTCACAGCAGGATCGTCCTCGATGACAACCACAGGAATCCTGGCCCTTTTCGCCGCCCTCTCGGCCAGAGTCCTGAAATGGAACAGGAATTCATAGGGAAGCAAATTAGATACAAGACAAACAAAAACAAAGATAAAAAACAGCAAGAAGAAAGCCTCACTCCTCCTCCTCCTCCTCTTCGTCATCATCGGAGCTTAGCGCGGAGAGGTCGAAGTCCGGTACCCTCTCTGCGCGGTGTGACGGGGGAGTAGGCTCCCTTCGGCGTTTGCCGGGGGCTGCGGTGGGATTAGGCGTGGCGGCCCGGGAAGACCCCGCCTCAGTTGCGGGCGCGGCTTGGGACCCTCCCACGGCAGCGGTGCTTGCCGCGGTGGAGCGTGTCCCACGGCGCCGCGGTTGCTGGCCGGCCTGCTCCTCTGCCGCATCTCCAACTCGACGGAGGCGTCTTCTCGGCTGGAATTGGGGCCGCGCTGGGGGCTCCTCCTATGGCAAGCTGCTTGAAGACGGCTGGCCGCTCGCGCCCCCGGCGGGCTCGCTCGTTTCGACCTCGAGCTCCCCCTCACTAGCGGCCTCCTCGACAAGCTCTTCTCGATCGGCAAGACTTGCGGCCTCGGCCGCCTCCGCCTTCGCCAACGTGAAGCCGAACTCGCCCACGGCAGCGGCTGCTGCCGTCTCTTCGACCCTAGTGGCAATGTACACCATCTCATTGGCGGTGGTGGCGCAGGTGAGAAGCTTCTGCTCGTCGGGGTTGACCGCTGCCTCCGTCAAATTATCAAAGAATCGCTGCACGTCCTTGGCGGCGGGCTCTATCTAGGTGGCACTTATCCCGTGTGAGTCGCACTCTGGCATCAGTGCGCAGATGCGATCGCGCCGGGAGTTGTTGCACAAGGGGACGACGCCCTGCAGCAACTTGAACCATTCTGGATGGTTGGCATCATGCTTGAACAGCTCCCTCAGCATCGCGTCAAGCTCCAGGACGGTGAAGTTGAAGTTGAGGCCTGGGTGCAGCCTCATGAAGTCCGCCGGGCCGCCAAACAACCAGGCGGGCCTCCCCCTCTTTTGCAGGGGGGCGATGCGACGGCGAAGGAAATCCGCGCCAACCGCCCCCGCTGTAAGCCCGGCATGCCTAAGCCGGAGGATTCGGGTGGTGGCAATCTTCAACTTGGCGTCATCGGGCGACAGAGCGCTCCAATCGCCGCCACGCACCACCCGGGTCTGGCGCAGCTTGGTGAACGGCTGCGGATCGGCATCGCAGATCCAACACCACTCCGCCCTCCACTCGTGCCACTTGCAGCGGAGCTCGCCCGCCAAGTACACCTCCTTCATGCCAATCCGGGAGGTCCAGGCGATTGCGCCAGCCAGTGGCTCCCCTTTCTCGGCACGAGGGGAAAAATAATGGCGAAAAAGAGCGACATTGGGGAGGATGCCAACAAAGTTCTTGCAGAGGTGTGCGAAAACCGCCATTGTCAGAACGACGTTGGGGGTGAAATCAAGAAGATGAAACCCGTAGGTGTTCATGATGTCGCAGAAAAAATCGGAAAAAGGCGGGCAGAGCCCGCAATAGAAGGACACAAGAAAGAAGTAGTAACCTCTGGGGCACTTTTTCGATTTGGAAGCCTCAGCGGAAAGCACCTGCGTGCGCGGATGCGCCCGCGTCTCCGTCGACCAGAAGAGCCTTCGCAGCCTTCCCGGTCTTCGGAGCCATGGCGGAAGCGGTGGGGGAAGGCGAGGACGGCGGCGGCGACGGCGGCGACGGGCGGCGGAGCGCTGCTCTCTTTCGGCTTGGGAAGCGGAGGGGGGCGGCGGGGCTTTCGAAGGAAGGAACCGCAAGTGGCGAAGGTGGGGGAATGGCCCTGTTTCCTCTGCTTATAAACGGGGGATGCGGACGTTACGCATTCCCTGGGTTAAAAAAATTGCCCACGATCTCTCCCACGACGCCGCGTTTGACGCGCGCCGTTGCGGGGGGAGGGCGTGATGGGCGCAGAGTCAGATTTAGTGTGGACCCAGGCCGCGCGTGCCCGTGCACTGTTTTGGGCCTGGCCCAACAGCGCTCGGCACCGTGTATGGCCCAGGCCCGGGGGCTCCTGTCGGTGTACTAAAGTAGGGGGGTATCTTAGTACCCCGAACTTGTGCACGGGCAGTCGCAGCGACCCGCGGCAGGGCTTGCCGGGCATCCGCCAAGATCCTCAACGGCTGCTTAAATGCCGTTCAAGAATAGAGTACTAAAGCTAAAGACCCCGGCGAGAGGAGCTTGCCGGGAAGGCCAGCCAAGGCACTTCAAGGAACTTGCCGCGACGCCCCGCGCGTCCCGGCAAGGCCCGGCGAGCGGCAAGCTCGCTGGTGCGACCAGACAAGGGCCGCGGCAAGGCGCTTGCCGCGGCAAGGCTGCCACTCTGCACCCGAGCTCCAGCGCATCCAACGACGTGTCACCCCAGGACTATCCCAGGAGCACGTGGCAAGGCGCTGTGCAGCCATGCGGTGCAAGGTGGCAAAAGGAGCTGACAAGGAGGCCATCATGGCGATCAGTGGCGCCTCTAACGGTCGTTTCCTTGCACTGTTGGGGTGACCGGACGGGCATTAAATGCCCTTGTCCCCTGCTGTCAGAGTTAGGTAGGGGACACTGTTGGTAGTAGTTGTACCAACCCGCATTTTTACCTTTCTACCCCTCTTTCTACGGTGCCACCTATCGGTGACCCCTTTAGCCTATAAAAAGGAGGCCCATGCGCACGTAGAAGAGGTTCGGGAGGTTGGGGATTTTTGGCTCCACAGCTTGGGGTTCGGCTGATTCGACGCCACACCCGCTCTCTCGAGCAAGAACAAATACAACACACAAAGCAGCAGTAGGAGTTTTATCTCTCCGGAGAGCTCCGAAGCTGGGTAAAAATCCCCCGCGCGCTCCCTCGCCTCGATCCGCTCTGCGTGCGCCCTCCGCTCCCCCTCCGGACAAACAAAGGGGCCCTCCTGCCCCACTGGTGCTCGTGGCCCTCAGTTCCCCACGACACCTCTGGCGCCGCCCGTCGCCGCCGTCGCCGCCGCCGTCCTCGCCTTCCCCCACCGCTTCCGCCATGGCTCCAAAGACCGGGAAGGCTGCGAAAGCTGCGAAGTCGACCGAGGCGCTGGAGCTTGAGGCGCTCCGCAAGAAGCGAGTGCTTTTCAACCCTGAGCTCACCCGGCAGGCGCTGCGGGAGGAGTTCTACCTCTTCTGGTCGACGGAGATGCGGGCGCATCCGCGCACGCAGGTGCTTTCCGCTGAGGCTTCCAAATCGAAAAAGTGCCCCAGAGGTTACTACTTGTTTCCTGTGTTCTTCTATTGCGGGCTCTGCCCGCCTTTTTCCGATTTTTTCTGCGACATCATGAACACCTACGGGTTTCATCTTCTTGATTTCACCCCCAACGTCGTTCTGACAATGGCGGTTTTCGCACACCTCTGCAAGAACTTTGTTGGCATCCTCCCCAATGTCGCTCTTTTTCGCCATTATTTTTCCCCTCATGCCGAGAAAGGGGAGCCACTGGCTGGCGGAATCGCCTGGACCTCCCGGATTGGCATGAAGGAGGTGTACTTGGCGGGCGAGCTCCACAGCAAGTGGGACGAGTGGAGGGCAGAGTGGTGTTGGATCTGCGATGCCGATCCACAGCCGTTCACCAAGCTGCGCCAGACCCGGGTGGTGTGTGGCGGCGATTGGAGCGCTCTGTCGCCGGATGACGCCAAGCTGAAGATTGCCGCCACCCGAATCCTCCGGCTTAGGCATGCCGGGCTTACAGCAGGGGCGGTTGGCGCGGATTTCCTTCGCCGTCGCATCGCCCCCCTGCAAAAGAGGGGGAGGCCCGCCTGGTTGTTTGGCGGCCCGGCGGACTTCATGAGGCTGCGCCCAGGCCTCAACTTCAACTTCACCGTCCTGGAGCTTGACGCGATGCTGAGGGAGCTATTCAAGCATGACGCCAACCATCCAGAATGGTTCAGGTTGCCGCAGGGCGTCGTCCCCTTGTGCAACAACTCCCGGCGCGATCGCATCTGCGCAATGATGCCAGAGTGCGACTCGCACGGGATAAGTGCCACCTGGATAGAGCCCGCCGCCGAGGACGTGCAGCGATTCTTCGATAATTTGACGGAGGCAGCGGTCAACCCCGACGAGCAGAAGCTTCTCACCCGCGCCACCACCGCCAATGAGATGGTGTACATTGCCACTAGGGCCGAAGAGGCGGCAGCAGCCGCTGCCGCGGGCGAGTTTGGCTTCACATTGGCGGAGGCGGAGGCGGCCGAGGCAGCAAGTCTTGCCGATCGGGAAGAGCTTGTCGAGGAGGCCGCTAGTGAGGGGGAGCCCGAGGCCGAAACGAGCGAGCCCGCCGGGGGCGCGAGCGGCCAGCCGTCTTCGAGCAGCTTGCCGCAGGAGGAGCCCCCAGCGCGGCCCCAATTCCAGCCGAGAAGACGCCTCCGTCGAGTTGGAGATGCGGCAGAGGAGCAGGCCGGCCAGCAACCGCGGCGCCGTGGGACACGCTCCACCGCGGCAAGCACCGCTGCCGCGGGAGGGTCCCAGGCCGCGCCGGCAACTGAGGCGGGGTCTTCCCGGGCCGCCACGCCTGATCCCACCACAGCCCCTGGCAAACGCCGAAGGGAGCCTACTCCCCCGTCACACCGCGCAGAGAGGGTACCGGACTTCGACCTCTCCGCGCTAAGCTCTGATGATGACGAAGAGGAGGAGGAGGAGGAGTGAGGCTTTCTTCTCGTTGTTCTTGATCTTTGTTTTTGTTTGTCGGGTGGTGCGTGGCGGCGATTGGAGCGCTCTGTCGCCGGATGACGCCAAGCTGAAGATTGCCACCACCCGAATCCTCCGGCTTAGGCATGCCGGGCTTACAGCGGGGGCGGTTGGCGCGGATTTCCTTCGCCGTCGCATCGCCCCCTTGCAAAAGAGGGGGAGGCCCGCCTGGTTGTTTGGCGGCCCGGCGGACTTCATGAGGCTGCGCCCAGGCCTCAACTTCAACTCCACCGTCCTGGAGCTTGACGCGATGCTGACGGAGCTGTTCAAGCATGACGCCAACCATCCAGAATGGTTCAGGTTGCCGCAGGGCGTCGTCCCCTTGCGCAACAACTCCCGGCGCGATCGCATCTGCGCAATGATGCCAGAGTGCGACTCGCACGGGATAAGTGCCACCTGGATAGAGCCCGCCGCCGAGGACGTGCAGCGATTCTTCGATAATTTGACGGAGGCAGCGGTCAACCCCGACGAGCAGAAGTTTCTCACCCGCGCCACCACCGCCAATGAGATGGTGTACATTGCCACTAGGGCCGAAGAGGCGGCAGCAGCCGCTGCCGCGAGCGAGTTCGGCTTCATGTTGGCGGAGGCGGAGGCGGCCGAGGCGGCAAGTCTTGCCGATCGGCAAGAGCTTGTCGAGGAGGCCGCTGGTGAGGGGGAGCTCGAGGCCAAAACGAGCGAGCCCGCCGGGGGCGCGAGCGGCCAGCCGTCTTCGAGCAGCTTGCCGCAGGAGGAGCCCCCAGCGCGGCCCCAATTCCAGCCGAGAAGACACCTCCGTCGAGTTGGAGATGCGGCAGAGGAGCAGGCCGGCCAGCAACCGCGGCGCCGTGGGACACGCTCCACCGCGGCAAGCACCGCTGCCGCGGGAGGGTCCCAGGCCGCGCCGGCAACTGAGGCGGGGTCTTCCCGGGCCGCCACGCCTGATCCCACCGCAGCCCCCGGCAAACGCCGAAGGGAGCCTACTCCCCCGTCACACCGCGCAGAGAGGGTACCGGACTTCGACCTCTCCGCGCTAAGCTCCGATGATGACGAAGAGGAGGAGGAGGAGGAGTGAGGCTTTCTTCTCGCTGTTCGTGATCTTTGTTTTTGTTTGTCGGGTGGTGCGTGGCGGTGATTGGAGCGCTCTATCGCCGGATGACGCCAAGCTGAAGATTGCCACCACCCGAATCCTCCGGCTTAGGCATGCCGGGCTTACAGCGGGGGCGGTTGGCGCGGATTTCCTTCGCCGTCGCATCGCCCCCCTGCAAAAGAGGAGGAGGCCCGCCCGGTTGTTTGGCGGCCCGGCGGACTTCATGAGGCTGCGCCCAGGCCTCAACTTCAACTTCACCGTCCTGGAGCTTGACGCGATGCTGAGGGAGCTGTTCAAGCATGACGCCAACCATCCAGAATGGTTCAGGTTGCCGCAGGGCGTCGTCCCCTTGTGCAACAACTCCCGGTGTGATCGCATCTGCGCAATGATGCCAGAGTGCGACTCGCACGGGATAAGTGCCACCTGGATAGAGCCCGCCGCCGAGGACGTGCAGCGATTCTTTGATAATTTGATGGAGGCAGCGGTCAACCCCGACGAGCAGAAGCTTCTCACCCGCGCCACCACCGCCAATGAGATGGTGTACATTGCCACTAGGGCCGAAGAGGCGGCAGCAGCCGCTGCCTGGGCGAGTTCGGCTTCACATTGGCGGAGGCGGAGGCGGCCGAGGCGGCAAGTCTTGCCGATCGGGAAGAGCTTGTCGAGGAGGCCGCTGGTGAGGGGGAGCCCGAGGCCGAAACGAGCGAGCCCGCTGGGGACGCGAGCGGCCAGCCGTTTTCGAGCAGCTTGCCGCAGGATGAGCCCCCAGCGCGGCCCCAATTCCAGCCGAGAAGACGCCTCCGTCGAGTTGGAGATGCGGCAGAGGAGCAGGCCGGCCAGCAACCGCGGTGCCGTGGGACACGCTCCACCGCGGCAAGCACCGCTGCCGTGGGAGGGTCCCAGGCCGCGCCGGCAACTGAGGCGGGGTCTTCCCGGGCCGCCACGCCTGATCCCACCGCAGCCCCCGGCAAACGCTGAAGGGAGCCTACTCCCTCGTCACACTGCGCAGAGAGGGTACCGGACTTCGACCTCTCTGCGCTAAGCTCCGATGATGACGAAGAGGAGGAGGAGGAGGAGTGAGGCTTTCTTCTCGCTGTTCTTGATCTTTGTTTTTGTTTGTCGGGTGGTGCGTGGCGGCGATTGGAGCACTCTGTCGCCGGATGACGCCAAGCTGAAGATTGCCACTACCCGAATCCTCCGGCTTAGGCATGCCGGGCTTACAGCGGGGGCGGCTGGCGCGGATTTCCTTCGCCGTCGCATCGCCCCCCTGCAAAAGAGGGGGAGGCCCGCCTGGTTGTTTGGCAGCCCGGCGGACTTCATGAGGCTGCGCCTAGGCCTCAACTTCAACTTCACCGTCCTGGAGCTTGACGCGATGCTGAGGGAGCTGTTCAAGCATGACGCCAACCATCCAGAATGGTTCAGGTTGCCGCAGGGGGTCGTCCCCTTGTGCAACAACTCCCGGCGCGATCGCATCTGCGCAATGATGCCAGAGTGCGACTCGCACGGGATAAGTGCCACCTGGATAGAGCCCGCCGCCGAGGACGTGCAGCGATTCTTCGATAATTTGACGGAGGCAGCGGTCAACCCCAACGAGCAGAAGCTTCTCACCCGCGCCACCACCGCCAATGAGATGGTGTACATTGCCACTAGGGCCGAAGAGGCAGCAGCAGCCGCTGCCGCGGGCGAGTTCGGCTTCACGTTGGCGGAGGCGGAGGCGGCCGAGGCGGCAAGTCTTGCCGATCGGGAAGAGCTTGTCGAGGAGGCTGCTGGTGAGGGGGAGCCCGAGGCCGAAACGAGCGAGCCCGCCGGGGGCGCGAGCGGCCAGCCGTCTTCGAGCAGCTTGCCGCAGGAGGAGTCCCCAGCGCGGCCCCAATTCCAGCCGAGAACACGCCTCCGTCGAGTTGGAGATGCGGCAGAGGAGCAGGCCGGCCAGCAACCGCGGCGCCATGGGACACGCTCCACCGCGGCAAGCACCGCTGCCGCGGGAGGGTCCCAGGCCGCACCGGCAACTGAGGCGGGGTCTTCCCGGGCCGCCACGCCTGATCCCACCGCAGCCCCTGGCAAACGCCGAAGGGAGCCTACTCCCCCGTCACACCGCGCAGAGAGGGTACCGGACTTCGACCTCTCCGCGCTAAGCTCTGATGATGACGAAGAGGAGGAGGAGGAGGAGTGAGGCTTTCTTCTCGTTGTTCTTGATCTTTGTTTTTGTTTGTCGGGTGGTGCGTGGCGGCGATTGGAGCGCTCTGTCGCCGGATGACGCGAAGCTGAAGATTGCCACCACCCGAATCCTCCGGCTTAGGCATGCCGGGCTTACAGTGGGGGCGGTTGGCGCGGATTACCTTCGCCGTCGCATCGCCCCCTTGCAAAAGAGGGGGAGGCCCGCCTGGTTGTTTGGCGGCCCGGCGGACTTCATGAGGCTGCGCCCAGGCCTCAACTTCAACTCCACCGTCCTGGAGCTTGACGCGATGCTGAGGGAGCTGTTCAAGCATGACGCCAACCATCCAGAATGGTTCAAGTTGCCGCAGGGCGTCGTCCCCTTGTGCAACAACTCCCGGCGCGATCGCATCTGCGCAATGATGCCAGAGTGCGACTCGCACGGGATAAGTGCCACCAGGATAGAGCCCACCGCCGAGGACGTGCAGCGATTCTTCGATAATTTGACGGAGGCAGCGGTCAACCCCGACGAGCAGAAGCTTCTCACCCGCGCCACCACCGCCAATGAGATGGTGTACATTGCTACTAGGGCCGAAGAGGCGGCAGCAGCCGCTGCCTGGGCGAGTTCGGCTTCATGTTGGCGGAGGCGGAGGCGGCCGAGGCGGCAAGTCTTGCCGATCGGGAAGAGCTTGTCGAGGAGGCCGCTGGTGAGGGGAAGCCCGAGGCCGAAACGAGCGAGCCCGCCGGGGGCGCGAGCGGCCAGCCGTCTTCGAGCAGCTTGCCGCAGGAGGAGCCCCCAGCGTGGCCCCAATTCCAGCCGAGAAGACGCCTCCGTCGAGTTGGAGATGCGGCAGAGGAGCAGGGCGGCCAGCAACCGCGGCGCCGTGGGACACGCTCCACCGCGGCAAGCACCGCTGCCGCGGGAGGGTCCCAGGCCGCGCCGGCAACTGAGGCGGGGTCTTCCCGGGCCGCCACACCTGATCCCACCGCAGCCCCCGGCAAACGCCGAAGGGAGCCTACTCCCCCGTCACACCGCGCAGAGAGGGTACTGGACTTCGACCTCTCCGCGCTAAGCTCCGATGATGACGAAGAGGAGGAGGAGGAGGAGTGAGGCTTTCTTCTCGCTGTTCTTGATCTTTGTTTTTGTTTGTCGGGTGGTGCGTGGCGGCGATTGGAGCGCTCTGTCGCCGGATGACGCCAAGCTGAAGATTGCCACCACCCGAATCCTCCGGCTTAGGCATGCCGGGCTTACAGCGGGGGCGGTTGGCGCGGATTTCCTTCGCCGTCGCATCGCCCCCCTGCAAAAGAGGAGGAGGCCCGCCCGATTGTTTGGCGGCCCGGCGGACTTCATGAGGCTGCGCCCAGGCCTCAACTTCAACTTCACCGTCCTGGAGCTTGACGCGATGCTGAGGGAGCTGTTCAAGCATGACGCCAACCATCCAGAATGGTTCAGGTTGCCGCAGGGCGTCGTCCCCTTGTGCAATAACTCCCGGTGTGATCGCATCTGCGCAATGATGCCAGAGTGCGACTCGCACGGGATAAGTGCCACCTGGATAGAGCCCGCCGCCGAGGACATGCAGCGATTCTTCGATAATTTGACGGAGGCAGCGGTCAACCCTGACGAGCAGAAGCTTCTCACCCGCGCCACCACCGCCAATGAGATGGTGTACATTGCCACTAGGGCCGAAGAGGCGGCAGCAGCCGCTGCCTGGGCGAGTTCGGCTTAACGTTGGCGGAGGCGGAGGCGGCCGAGGCGGCAAGTCTTGCCGATCGGGAAGAGCTTGTCGAGGAGGCCGCTGGTGAGGGGGAGCCCGAGGCCGAAACGAGCGAGCCCACCGGGGGCGCGAGCGGCTAGCCGTCTTCGAGCAGCTTGCGGCAGGAGGAGCCCCCAGCGCGGCCCCAATTCCAGCCGAGAAGACGCCTCCGTCGAGTTGGAGATGCGGCAGAGGAGCAGGCCGGCCAGCAACCGCGGCGCCGTGGGACACGCTCCACCGCGGCAAGCACCGCTGCCGCGGGAGGGTCCCAGGCCGCGCCGGCAACTGAGGCGGGGTCTTCCCGGGCCGCCATGCCTGATCCCACCGCAGCCCCCGGCAAACGCTGAAGGGAGCCTACTCCCTCGTCACACCGCGCAGAGAGGGTACCGGACTTCGACCTCTCCGCGCTAAGCTCCGATGATGACGAAGAGGAGGAGGAGGAGGAGTGAGGCTTTCTTCTCGCTGTTCTTGATCTTTGTTTTTGTTTGTCGGGTGGTGCGTGGCGGCGATTGGAGCACTCTGTCGCCGGATGACGCCAAGCTGAAGATTGCCACCACCCGAATCCTCCGGCTTAGGCATGCCGGGCTTACAGCGGGGGCGGTTGGCGCGGATTTCCTTCGCCATCGCATCGCCCCCTGCAAAAGAGGGGGAGGCCCGCCTGGTTGTTTGGCGGCCCGACGGACTTCATGAGGCTGCGCCCAAGCCTCAACTTCAACTTCACCGTCCTGGAGCTTGACGCGATGCTGAGGGAGCTGTTCAAGAATGACGCCAACCATCCAGAATGGTTCAGGTTGCCGCAGGGCGTCGTCCCCTTGTGCAACAACTCCCGGCGCGATCGCATCTGCGCAATGATGCCAGAGTGCGACTCGCACGGGATAAGTGCCACCTGGATAGAGCGCACCGCCGAGGACGTGCAGCGATTCTTCGATAATTTGACGGAGGCAGCGGTCAACCCCGACGAGCAGAAGCTTCTCACCCGCGCCACCACCGCCAATGAGATGGTGTACATTGCCACTAGGGCCGAAGAGGCGGCAGCAGCCGCTGCCGCGGGCGAGTTCGGCTTCACGTTGGCGGAGGCGGAGGCGGCCGAGGTGGCAAGTCTTGCCGATCGGGAAGAGCTTGTCGAGGAGGCCGCTGGTGAGGGGGAGCCCGAGGCCGAAACGAGCGAGCCCGCCGGGTGCACGAGCGGCCAGCCGTCTTCGAGCAGCTTGCCACAGGAGGAGCCCCCAGCGCGGCCCCAATTCCAGCCGAGAAGATGCCTCCGTCGAGTTGGAGATGCGGCAGAGGAGCAGGCCGGCCAGCAACCGCGGCGCCGTGGGACACGCTCCACCGCGGCAGATTTGATTCCCCTTTAATCCGGAGGAGTATGCCCGGTTTACCTTTTCCCTGTTAACATCATGGAGTAACAAGGGGGCTCGTATTGATTCAGTACGGTTTAGACGGGAGCTATTTTCTCCCCCCTTTTTTTGACGGTAATGGTTTATAAAACCGCTGCTTCAGGCTTGGCTAAGCCAGCTTCATGCCCAAACATGGCAGGTATTTATGTATCATCTATTTGTTATATTACTGATACACATATCAAGATCATAAACCGGCTGGCGGTATAACCGCCACCGAAGTTCAAATTTTTCTGATTGCAGGAAATATGAATTAAGGTTTTTCAAACAAAAGCTTCAGTACTTATGCACGAAGGCATATTCCAGGCAGAAGTATTAACTATCCTATTACAAGGCAACACGGTGCCCAAACAAGATCATTGTTCTTTTGGAAAGATGTCACAAATAGCTCTCCAAACCGGCTTCCGGTTCAAGCCTGCTCCTCATCCTCCGCCGCTTCAGCTTCCTCGTCTCTACCCATTGGCTGGAAATCAACAGTGGTCCAGTCGATTCCCATTAAAGCTTGGAAAACAGCCTCTTCATGGATCAGGGAAGACGGTTCAATATCAGGAGCGTAAGTGTGCTTACGGATTGGAGGGATCAGATTCTCTGCTTCAACGGTTGGGGCAGGCACTCGCTTGTTTTGATCATTATACTGCGCTTGATAATGCGTCAAATCTGCCTCTTCAGCTAGGTGGCAAGCCAGAGGGCGCACTGCCCGGTTTATTGCCCTTAAATCCTCTTTGTTGAATTCAGAGCCATCTTCTTTCAGGCTGGGATAGCCTTGAGCTGCTTCCACAGGATCAAAATCGGGCACCCATGCCTTTGCCCGGATTAAGGCATTGATGGCTCCGTTTCGGGCAGCGGATTTTTTCAGCTCCTCAATCCGGGATGAAAGCATTGACAACCTGCTAAGAGTGTCCTGGATTAAAGAGGGCGCCGGGTTGTTATGAGAAGCTGCGGTGATGATTTGTTGGGCTCCGGTATACAATTGTTCCACCAAGGTGTAGGC
Source organism: Triticum timopheevii (assembly GCA_963921465.1). Classification (NCBI taxonomy): domain Eukaryota; kingdom Viridiplantae; phylum Streptophyta; class Magnoliopsida; order Poales; family Poaceae; genus Triticum; species Triticum timopheevii. The sequence continues at coordinate 380,536,570 of OY997262.1, read as the reverse complement.
AGCTTTCAGTTTCTTCCGCACATCATTTCCTAAGTGCCCAATACGTGTGCCTACAACATGATTAGAATGGTCTCAAACCAGATTTACGCTACAGCAGGTTCAAATTATCACAGAGGTTAAAAGGAGCTTACCAAAGATTGCAGCAGTCATGGAATGTATTTGCCGCTGTACGGCAGTCAGTTCATCCACCACCGGTTTAAGGGCAGCTTCAGCATTTTCCGCTCTTTTGGTTAAACCGGCCTTCTCAGTGGCCCAGTCAGCCCGCTCTTTCTTGAAGCTTTCTTTCAGCCGTTCAGCAGTGCTCAAAGCGCTGGTTAATTCTTGCTTTGACTTATCTGTTTCAGCCTGCTGGGTTTTCAAGGCCTCCTACAAATCGGCAATCCGTTCCTCCTTGATTTTCACCTCAGCCTGCATACAGACAGCGTTTAAGCTTTGCACAGGCGATCCAAGAAATCGAAGTATCAACCACATAACAAAGTTATATGCCTGATACTTGGGGGCTAATGCACCTTCAATTTTTATATATTGCTAGATTACAAAGTCCCAAGCTCAATACAAGTATTCAACTTGGCACTTGGGGGCTAATGGCTATTTGACCAAGTTATGTTCTAAGGACAGTTTTCTATTTGAGCCCCGGTTTACTTATGCTAAGTTAGACCGGCCCTTGACGGCTATGCCGATGGGTTTCAAAAATGTTCAGGATCAAGTCCCGGTTTTACCAAGGTTATAAACTGGCCCTTGGGGGCTACAAGGATGAATGCAAGGCAGCAAGGAAAGAAGAAATTTACCTCAAATTTATCCCTCATCATCTTGACCAGGCCAGCTTCACAGTCACGGCTGGTGTAAAGCCGGTTTAAATAGCCGGAGTGAAGATCTTGGGCACTCAGAGCAGCATATGTCTCTAGTTCAACATCCCATTTTCCTTTGTTCAAAGTAGAGAAATCCTCTTTGATGGTATGCTTGGTAAGGGTGACAGGATTCCCGGGCTCAGAGCGGCCCACACCGGTAATCACAACATCATCATCTTTGGACTCGCCGGTTTGTGTTGGCGCGGCCGGTTTGTCAGTAGGAGTGTGGGATTTCTCAATCTGGACGGAGCCGGCAGGCGGATCAACAGAGGCTGGAGTATTAATAAGCCCTTCTTCGGGAATACCGTCATCTTGCAAAAGAGGGTCATTGGGGATATCTTCAGAAGTTAACATTTCACGATCTAGCGCTTGGTCATGTTCTGGGGCCACATCTTCTTCAGCCGCTTTATCCAGGCGGGCCTTCTTGCTTGGTTTCGGTTTAGCCCTGAAAGAAAAACAAAAAGTCAAGGAAAAGCATAAGCCATTACGCAGTATACTGGAAGCATATGTTCAGTTTAACTTACCCAGCAACTGTTTTCAAAGGTGGTAGCTGAGTGGCCGACGATTCACCAGACGATGAATGAGAAGTGACCTGATAATCGGAGTCGGATGGATTAAGAGGTTGACGAAAGAAACCCGCTTTAGGATTTAAATCAATAAAAAGGTCAGAGACCTCGGAGCGGCGTTTTCGAACTGGACTGTTCGGTAAACCGGCAGAGGTAACTACCTGGCCACTGTGCCAGGTTGTGCGGCGAGCTTCGTGTTGCTGGGTCTTCATAAGAAATTGGGGATCCAAATAAGAAAGAGGATGAGAAAATTTAACTTTCCGGTTTGCCCGGCGAAATTTTGGCAAAGGCAAGATTTCTGAATCGGAAGAGAGAATAGTTATCTCAACGAATCTCGCATTGCTGGCTTCAGCGTCATCCTGACAAGCATCATCATCAATAAGGCGTGTAAAAAGCAAGCCAAGTGAATCAAGTTCTACCTCAAGATCCGGATTACCCACATTATCATCAATGGCTGGGTCAGATGAAGCGGTGGTTTTTCTCTTACGAGCTGGTTTCTTGATAACCTTGGTCTTGGGCCGGGTTGGCCGCCCTGCCTTCTCCGTTTTATCTTGTGAAAGCTTCTTCCTCCAAAACGGATTATCATTCTGAGTCAGCAATAATTTAAGGTCAGGCAGATAAAGCAGTAACAGGTTCAATAATAGAGCAATTAAAATCTTACCGCTGGCGGTTCGTTGGTGGTGCAGTAAGGCAGCAGACCGGTTTGAGCACAGAGGTGCTCCGGTTCATTCAACATCTTCTTTACAGATTCTGTGACTTCGTCATCAGAGACTTGAATTTTGATATGTCGGAGTCGGTCATCGACGCTACCAGTGTACGTGCACATCAAACCGGGGCGCCGGCTCAGAGGCAGAATGCTCCATGATATCCAGCAACGTGCAAGGTCTATTCCTGTTAAACCGTTGGCCATGAAGGCCCGGAGCTTGGACAGTTGAGGAGCATATTTAATTCTCTCCTTGGCGCTTAGCCTTTGTGGAAAAGGGTGAGTGTTGCTGAGCCGTTCCGGACGGAAGCCAGGCAAGGGATTTTCATTGTCAGGGGAGGTATCCTTGCAATAAAACCAAGTTGCGTTCCACTCCTTGGGGTGAGTATGGAGTTTGACATGGGGATAGGTGATTTCCTTCCTTTTCTGAATGGCCATACCGCCCAGTTCGGTGTTAGGACCGTCGGTGAATTCAGTGCGGCGGTTCAGATGAAAGAGATCTCTAAACAGCTCGACTGAAGGTTCCTCTTGAAGGTATGCCTCAAAAAGTACTTGAAAGTGACATAGATTGGTGACCGAGTTGGGGCCAATATCCTGTGGACGGAGCTGAAAGTTGGCTAACACATCCCGATAAAATTTAGAGCCGGGCGGTTTGAAGCCCCGGGCCATGTGATCTGCGAAGACCACGACCTCTCCTTCCTGGGGCGTGGGAGGACATTCATCTCCAGGAACCCTCCAGTGGATCGTATCTTTACTATCCAAAGCGCCGATCAGGACTAGATCGTCCAACTGTGATTCTGTGACGCGAGAGGGAACCCAGTTGCACTCATACACTTGTTTGGCCATGACGAGATCTACAAGAAATAGGTGATCCGGTTGAAGGACATGCCGGATAAAAAGGAGTTGATCTAACTACGATAAACCGGAGGCAGTACCTATAAACCGGTCTTCTACAGCACGGCATCATATGGATTCTGGCGGTTCAACCAGGGGACTAATGATATATACCGCTTTAGCAATTTTTTCTATGGTAAAGTTAAACCGCCTGACCTAAAGCATCGGAAGCAATTGAAGTTATGGATAACTAGTTATGCAGAAACAAGTTTCACAAAATCGTGTTACAGCCGTGGATCTACAGCAAGTGCACAAAAACAGGAAATATTTCAAAGAGTAAGGCAGAAACAGAAGTGAATCATTGAGCGGATATGTGCGAGAGATCTATGGGCTTAGATGAGAAATTGCAAGCGGATGCTTAGGGATCGCTACTAAACACAGCAAGAGTTCACGGATTTATTCAAGAGCAGAGAATGGATATGAGCGCGTGATGAACACAGCATGAACATGGAACCCTAAGAACAGATCTAGGTTAAGAAGGAGAGAGAGCTTACCGGGAACGGAGAAGATGCGGAAAGGTGCCGCAACACTCTGGTACGTTCAGGTTGATGCAGCGGCCCGAGACGAGGAAGAGGTCGACGGCGGTGGCGGAGCTCCAAAACCGGCGACGTGAGGAAGAAGAAGAAGAAGGGACGAAGGGGAAAGAAAAGAAATGACCCTTTGGTCTTATTTATAAGGCAACCGAGCTAGGTCAAGCGCGCGGATCCAGGAGCTGTTATTAAGAAGGCGTTATAAATTTCATGATGACGTCATGCTGGTTTATAGTAACCAAAACTGATGACGTCATGCCGGTTTACAGCAACCAAAAATGATGATGACATGGAGGTTTACCAATTACCAGAAGATATCCAAGACGCAAGATTGTGTGAAGGATTGACATGATCCAGTTCAAATCAATCTAGGGCCTAATGTTGGGGATATTACCACTAGGCGTAAACCGGCCTACTTGGGCCGGGTTAACTTCATTAGTGGTATAAGCAGATGAAGGCCCAAGGCCTGTAGTCGGTTTAGAACATGTAGCCGTAAACCGGCTTGATGTATAACTTGTATTGTAAGTTAGGAATAGAGAGAGACCAACCGGAATACGAGTATGAACCGGTTGGGACTCTATCGACCGACGGGCGTCACCCGTGCATATAAGGGGACGACCCGGCGGCGGTTCAAGACAGACAACCGACAACTCGATCCTAGGCGAAGCTTGTTTGCTCCCTAGCCATCGAGACCACATCAATTCCATCACAACCAGACGTAGGCTTTTACCTTCATCGAAGGGGCCGAACTAGTATAAAACCCTCGTGTCTTTGTGTCCGCTTTAACCCCTTCAGGTAAACCCGTAGCGATGGCTCCACGACTAAGTCCTTTCACTAGGACATCTGCCGTGACAAATCCACGACAGTTCCCCTATGAAGAAAATCTGGGTTCCCAAAAGTTGCCTTGAGAGTCTTCAGGTGAATGTCCTCATGACACCACGTGTGAAGAATAGGAACTCCAGATCAAATTATTCATATGGACCAAATTCTTCATATGGATCCAAGTCCTCACACGAACAAAATTCCTCACGAGGCTCAAATTCCTCAAAAGGATCAAAGTCCTCATATGATTATCATCGTGCTAACCCCTCTGTTTCGCAGGGAAAAGCTAAGGGCTATGAATATGAGCATTATTCTTCTAATCATTATGTTCATAAGTCCTCGAAGAATTAATCTGCTTATTCATATGCTTATCCTAACCCCTCTTATGTGAAACAATGTTGACTGGCTTCTATGCCACCTTTCTCATATGGTGCCCGTAGAGTGATGAATTCTTTGCCACCCCTTCAGATGTGGGTGGTGAAGAAAAAGAACTAATCTCTTATGCAGGGTCAGGTCTCCAGATGTGCTCAAAACGTCTGAACAATTTGCTGGAGACCTGAACATTGCCTGAAAGGATGCAAGCTAATCATGAAGAAATGAACTTTCATTTCTCACGTCCTCATACTGGTCTATCTGTTCTATTGCTTGATGAAACTGATCTAATGATATTGATGTCATATTCTTCACTGATGAAGTATATGAGTTTGTAAGTTGCACTAATTCATCTGCAGGATGATCAACCCAAAGCCAATGAGTGGGTCCTCGATAGTGGATGTACAAATCACATGACTGGTGACAAGACTCTATTGATGGATGCTCCTTTAGCACCATCGCATCTGAAGCATATCATCTTTGCTGACAAAGGCAAAAGTCAGGTATTGGGTCTAGGTAAGGTTGCGATCTCAAAGGATCGACACATGGACAAAGTCATGCTTGTCGAGTCCTTAGGATACAACCTCATGTCTGTCTCAATGCTTTGTGATCTTGATATGGTTGTTGTCTTTGGCAAATATCGTTGTGTTGTGATCATGGAAGCTGACAGTTCCAAAGTCTTTAAAGGCTTTAGGAGAGGAGACTTGTACATTGTTGATTTCTCTACAGGACCACAACCGGCCGTATGTGTACTTGCAAAAGCTTCAGAAGGCCGGTTATGGCATCAATGACTTGGTCATGCTGGCATGAGAAATTTTCACACGCTTGCGAAGAAGAAGCATGTCATTGGCATTGAGAATGTCAAATTCCTCAAGGATCACTTATGCGGAGCCTGTGAAGCAGGAAAGATGACAAAGGCGAAGCATCCAACGAAGACTATCGTGACTACAACTCGACCATTTGAATTGCTTCACATGGATCTCTTTGGTCCTAATCATTATTCTGCTGTTACAAATGATGCATCTCTATATGGTTTTGTTATTGTTGATGATTATTCTCGTTACACATGGGTCCATATTGTCACTTACAAACATGAGGTGCAGGAAGTCTTCAAACGATTTTCCTCGAGGGCTTCCACCAACTTTGGTGTGAAGATCAAGCACATCATAAGTGACAATGGGACCGAGTTCAAGAATTCTGGTCTTGATGACTATCTTAATGAACTTGGTATTACTCATGAGTTATCTGCTCCTTATACTCCTCGGCAGAATGGCATCATGGAGCGCAAGAACAGAACTCTTGTTGAGATGGCTTGCACTATGCTTGATGAATACAAGACGCCTCGTCGGTTCTGGATTGAGGCAATTGATATTGTGTGCCACATCATCAACAGAGTATATCTTCACAGATTCTTCAAGAAGACTGCTTATGAAATTCTCACTGACAAAAAGCCCAATGTGAGTACTTCAAAGTCTTCGGTGCTAAATGTTGGATTAGAGATCCTCATTACAATTCTAAATTTGGAAAGCACACGAAGGTTTTATGCTTGGTTATGGAAAGGACTCGCACACCTACAAAGTCTTCAACAACGTTCTCCACAAGGTTGTTGAAACTGTAGATGTGCAGTTCGATGAAACTAATGGCTCGCAAAGAGAGCACCTACCTTCTGTGTTAGATGAACCGACACCTGAGGAATCTATCAAGTTCAAGGCTACTGAGGATGTCATTCCTACTGAAGAATCTGCTGAAGAATTCATTCCAGAACATGAAGAACGCCGAGCTGGTGCACGTGAAGAAAATGGTGCTGAGGAAAATGGTCCTAAAGAAAATGTGAATCAAATTCCTCGACCACAACCCGCTCATCCTTGAGTTGCAAATGAAGTGCAAATTGAGAGAATCATTGATGACATTGAAGCACCAGGTCCTCTCACACGCTCAAAAGCTTCACATTTGTCTAACTTTAGTGGGCACTTGGCCTTTATCTCTATCACAGAGCCCACTAAGGTAGATGAAGCATTTCTGGAGACTGAGTGGATTCAAGCTATGCAAGAAGAATTACATCAGTTCGAGCTCAACAACGTCCGGGAACTGGTCAATCGTCCAGATCCTCTCAAGCACAACATCATTGGCACAAAGTGGATCTACCGCAACAAGCAAGATGAAAATGGCCTTGTGGTGAGGAATAAGGCACGACTTGTAGCTCAAGGCTACACACAGGTTGAAGGAATTGATTTCTATGAAACTTTTGCACCTGTTGCTAGACTTGAGGCTATTCGGGTATTACTTGCTTATGCTAACCATCATGATATCACTTTATATCAAATGGATGTGAAAATTGCATTCCTCAATGGTAAGCTTGAGGAAGAAGTATATGTTCCTCAATCCCCAGGTTTTAAGATCCAAAGCATCCCGACAATGTCTTTAGACTCAATAAGGCCCTGTATGGCCTCAAGCAGGCCCCTCGGGCGTGGTATGATACTTTGAAGGAATTCCTCATGAAGAAAGGCTTCAAACCCGGTTCACTCGACCCAACTCTTTTCACTAAATCTTATGATGGTGAATTGCTTGTGTGCCAAATTTGTGTTGATGATATCATTTTTGGCTGTACTGACCAACGTTACAGTGATGAATTTGCCTATATGATGAGTGAAGAATATCAAATGTCTATGATGGGAGGACTAAATTCTTTTTGGGTCTTCAAATTCATCAACAGCGCAATGGCATATTCATATCTCAGGAGAAATACCTAAAAGATGTATTGAGGAAATTCGGCATGCAAGATTGCAAAGGGGTCAAAATTCCAATGCCCACAAATGGCCATCTATGCACTGATGAAAAAGGTAAAGACTTCAATCAAAAGGTATACCACTCCATGATTGGCTCTTTATTGTACCTATGTGCATCTAGGTCGGATATTATGCTTAGTGTTTGCATGTGTGCCCGATTTCAAGCTACACCGAAGGAATCACACCATGAGGCTGTGAAGCATATTCATCGATATCTAGCTCACACACCAACACTTGGATTATGGTATCCCAAGGGCTCTTCCTTTGATCTCATTGGATATTCAGACTCTGACTATGCCGGCGATCATGTGTACCGCAAGTTAACATCTAGCACATGCCATTTCCTCGGATGATCTTTGGTCTGTTGGTCCTCGAAGAAACAGAACTGCGTATCACTCTCAACTGCAGAAGCTGAGTACATTGCTGCTGGATCGTGCTGTGCTCAATTACTATGGATGAAGCAAACACTCAAAGACTATGGCATCAACGTGAATAATGTGCCTCTCTACCGCGACAATGAGAGCGCTATCAAGATTGCTCACAACCCAGTTCAGCACTCGAAGACAAAGCACATCCAGATTCGTCATCATTTTCTTCGTGATCATGTGTTGAAGGGCGACATCTCCATCGACCATGCAAGCACTGAAGACCAGCTGGCCGATATCTTCACTAAGCCCTTGGATGAGAAGAGATTTAGCAAGTGCGGTGTGAGCTAAATATCCTAGAATCTTCGAATGTTCTCTGAAAAGGACACACATCCTAACACTTATGCTGACTTGATGACTTAGATGTGCAACACACAAAGTAATGTTTTTCTTCAATCAATGAAGACTAACCCTCTAAGTGTGAAAAAATTGTAAGTGCATCTAGTGCCCCTTAGTGATTTTGGTGTATTGAAGACTTATAGGTTAAGGGACTGATGCGTTTGTGAGTGTACACAGGTCTATAAGTCTATGAGGAGTTTAATATTTACAGAGAAAGTCGACCCCTAAAAATGAAGTTCTTCAACTGAAGACGTTGGATTTCTGAAGACTTTCTGAAGACTTTGAAAGTGAAGAAATTGGTGTAATCTTGAAGACTTGGCAATCATTCGAGGAACATGAAGCTTGAAGATTTTTGTTTTTATTTTCATTTTCTCTTTCTTGAGTCATAGGAAACACTGTACTGTTAAAGGGGGTCGAGGAAATACTAAGGAAAAATTTCCATGTGATGCTCAACTCAAAATCCTACACCTACCAATCCCTTCGAGTGAAGCCATTGGAAATCTCATACAGTTCAGTCATATTCTTCAGCGACAGGGACGAAGTTCTTCTGGTCTCTGAGGAATTTGTTCTGACTGAGGAGTTAGGAATTCTCCAGTGCGGATTGCCTACATGAGGAACATGATAGCCCTTAGGAATTTGAGATTCAACTATTCCGACCGTTGTTGTGCTATGCGCCAGCTGTCCCAAAATATCTACCCACCTAACGGTCATATCAGACAAGGGCATTTATGTCTTATCATGTCGGGCTGCTCCCTAGGCTATAAATAGCCACCCCCCTACAACCACTAGCTGGTTGGCTGCTCCGAGAGAAACTGACACTTGTCATTTGAGAGCATCCCATCCTCCGAGGACTTTGAGCGAAAATCATCAAATGAGGAAAACCCACACCCAACACCTACAAACCCAAAGTGATTGACCATCACTGAAGAGATTGTTCCTGCGTGGATCCGACGCTTGTTTCCTTTGAAGACTGTGCTTCTTCCAGACGGTTAGGCGTCAAGGTCTAGAGCATCCAAGAGGAATAGTGGATCACCGAGTGACCAAGTTTGTGAAGGTCCGGAAGTCACCTCAAGACTTACCACGAGTGATTGGGCGAGGTCTGTATGACCTTAGCTCAAGCAGAATACGATGAGTACTGTGTCTCTGGGACTGTGTGTCCTTGAGTTTAAATACTCAGCCGCTCCAACCAGATGTACAACTGAGACAGCAGTTGGAACTGGTCTACCAAATCATTGTCTTCACCGAGCTTACTGGTTCTATTTACTCAACTCTTTCATTTCCTTATTTCTATTGTTATGTGCCTATTCATATCTGTTTGAAGACTTTGAATAAAGACTTTCTCAATTTCCTCAGTTCAATTTCTTCAGTATGTCCGTCTTCTTTCTGTTTTATCCTGTGTTTACGCTTTCTGTACTCTATGCTTGTCTTCATTCCATTATGATGACCATGCTTGTGTTCTGTTATGTTTACATTTGAGTACTTATTCCGCTGCAAGTAGTTCTTCATTTAGGAATTTCCTCACCAGCAAATTCCTTAGTGAAGAATTCATAAAAATCACCTATTCACCCCCCTCTAGTCGATATAATGCACTTTCAATTGGTATCAGAGCAAGGTACTCCCTTGTTCTATGTGATTTTGGTTTAACCGCATGGAGTTTTAGTTATGTCGACCGCAGGTATGATCAAGGTCTCTGCTGTGGGTGTTGATGTCTACTACGCAACCTTCTTCTTGTAGACATTGTTGGGCCTGCAAGTGCACAGGTTTGTAGGACAGTAGCAAATTTCCCTCAAGTGGATGACCTAAGGATGAAGATAGTTTCTCTCAAACAACCCTGCAACCAAATAACAAAGAGTCTCTTGTGTCCCCTACACACCCAATACAATGGCAAATTGTATAGGTGCACTAGTTCGGCGAAGAGATGGTGATACAAATGGAATATGGATGGTAGATATAGGTTTTTGTAATCTGAAAATATAAAAACAGCAAGGTAACTAATGATAAAAGTGAGCGTAAACGGTATTGCAATGGTAGGAAACAAGGCATAGGGTTCATACTTTCACTAGTGCAAGTTCTCTCAACAATAATAACATAGATATATCATATAACAATCCCTCAACATGCAACAAAGAGTCACTCCAAAGCCACTAATAGCGGAGAACAAACAAAGAGATTATGGTAGGGTACGAAACCACCTCAAAGCTATCCTTTTTGATCTATCTATTCAAGAGCTTGTAGTAAAATAACATGAAGCTATTCTTTCTGCTCAATCCATCATAGAGTTCATACTAGAATAACACCTTAAGACACAAATCAACCAAAACCCAAATGTCACCTAGATACTCCATTGTCACCTCAAATATCCGTGGGCATGATTATACAATATGCATCACACAATCTCAGATTCATCCAACCAACACAAAGTACTTCAAAGAGTGCCCAAAGTTTCTACCAGAGAGTCAAGAAAACGCGTGCCAACCCCTATGCATAGGTTCATGGGCGGAAACCGCAAGTTGGTCACCAAAACTATAAGTGCATCTAGTGCCCCTAAGCGATTTTGGTGTATTGAAGACTTATAGGTTCAGGGACTGATGCGTTTGTGAGTGTACATAGGTCTATAAGTCTATGAGGTGTTTGATATTTACAGAGAAATTCGACCCCTAAAAATGAATTTCTTCAACTGAAGACTTTGGATTTCTGAAGACTTTCTGAAGACTTTGAAAGTGAAGAAATTGGTGTGACCTTGAAGACTTGGTAATCATTTGAGGAACATGAAGCATGAAGACTTTTGTTTTCGTAGTTTCATTTTCTCTTTCTTGAGTCATAGGAAACACCGTACTATTAAAGGGGGTCAAGGAAATACTAAGGAAAAATTTCCATGTGATGCTCAACTCAAAATCCTACAACTACCAATCCCCTCGAGTGAAGCCATTGGAAATCTCGCACAGTTCAGTCATATTCTTCAGTGACAGAGACGAAGTTCTTCTGGTCTCTGAGGAATTATTTCTTACTGAAGAGTTAGGAATTCGCTTGTGCGGATTGCCTACCAAGTGAGGAGCATGATAGCCCTGAGGAATTCGAACCCCAATATTCCGACCGTTGCCGTGCTACGCGCCAGCTGTCCCAAAATATCTACCCACCTAACGGTCATATCAGACAAGGGCATTTATGTCTTATCATGTCGGGCTGCTCCCTAGGCTATAAATAGCCGCCCCCTACAACCACTAGTTGGTTGGCTGCTCCGAGAGAAACTGACACTTGTCATTTGAGAGCAACCCATCCTCCAAGGACTTTGAGCGAAAATCATCAAGTGAGGAAATACCAAACCCAAACCTACAAAACCCCAAGTGATTGAGCATCACTGAAGAGATTGATCCTGTGTGGATCCGACGCTTGTTTCCTTTGAAGACTGTGCTTCTTCCAGACGGTTAGGCGTCAAGGTCTAGAGCATCCAAGAGGAATTGTGGATCGCCGAGTGACCGAGTTTGTGAAGGTTTGGAAGTCACCTGAAGACTTACCACGAGTGATTGGGTGAGGTCTGTGTGACCTTAGCTCAAGGAGAATACGGTGAGGACTGTGTGTCCGGGACCGGGTGTCCTCGAGTTTAAATACTCAGCCGCTCCAACCAGATGTACAACTGAGACACCAGTTGGAACTGGTCTACCAAATCATTGTCTTCACCGAGCTAACTGGTTCTATCTCCTTAACTCATTCATTTCCTCATGTATGTTATTGTGTGTTTGTTCATATCTGTTTGAAGACTTTGACTAAAGACTTTCTCAATTTCCTCAGTTCTATTTCTTCAGTCTGTCCGTCTTCTTCCTTGTGTTATCTTGTGTTTACGCTTTCTGTACTCTGTGCTTGTCTTCGTTTCATCATGATGACTATGCTTGTGTTCTGTTATGTTCCTTTCTGAGTACTTATTCTGCTGCAAGTAGTTCTTCATTTAAGAATTTCCTCACCAGCAAATTCCTTAGTGAAAAATTCATAAAAATCGCCTATTCACCCCCCCTAGTCGATATAACGCACTTTCAATTGGTATCAGAGCAAGGTACTCCCTTGTTCTGTGTGATTTTGGTTTAACCACGTGGAGTTCTAGTTATGTCGACTGCAGGACCAAGGAATGTTTCCTGCCCTATCTTTGACGGTCATGAGTATCCTCGGTGGAAGGCCATGATGAAAAAGCGACTCATGGCTATGGACAGCGAACTGTGGATCGTCACCGAGATTGGTCTTACCGATCTATGCAAGATGGCTGAGGCTGATGACATTCAAAAGTACACACTACTTAACCTGACGGCAAAGGATGTCATCTGCTCCAGTCTGTCCCAAAATCAGTTCAGGAACGTCACGCCTCTCAATCACGCGAAGCTAATCTAGGACCGTCTCTTTGAGGTCTATGAAGGTCATCGAACTCATCATGATCCTTGGTTTGAGGATTACAAGGAATCTCTCAATGCGACGACATTTGAGCCAGAATCATCATCATCTAACCCCTGCCTTATGGCAAATAGTGCTGAGGTAACCGAATGCCACCTATCCGACTCTAGTGATGATGAATCTGGCGATGAATTTGGACCTAGCTATGTTAAACTTGCTTCCCTTGCCACTAAACAACAAAGAGCTTTGCAAAAAGTTCATACATGCTAAATAAGAGCGATGATATGTTGGGTGAAGAAATGGATCAGTCAAAAGCCTTGGCTGAAAGTCTTCAGGGACTCCATTCCAAGTTTGACGACCTCCAAGGTCATCATAACACTCTCTTATCTGATCACGAGAAGCTTTCTCTTGAACTTCTTCAAAGAAAGCAAGATCTTGAGAAGCTAAGAGTGAGTTATGAAGATCTTCAGAAGGATCGCGATTCATTACTTGCTCAACAAATCAGCGCTACTCAGGAAGAATTTGTTCCTCCATGTCTTAAGTGCATTGAACGTGAATCTGCTAATTCTTCACCTGAATGTTCAAATGCTTCAAATGTTACAAATTCTTCACCTGTCTCTGCTATCACTAATTCCTCATATGAGGACATTGCTAGTACTACTAATGATGCAGGGCTGAAGGAATTGTACACAATAGGCATGTACAAAAGCCTCAAAGGGCATCAGATTCTTTGTGATGTGCTCAAAAGCAGATCCTCAACAGAAACCCTAGGAAAGAGGGTATTGCTTTTGAGAGGAAACTCAATGCTGATGGAACATATTGGAAGCCTGAGCAGTACCCCAAAACCTCATGGGTTGCTGCAAAGGGACCTCCAATTGATCCATCCAATCTATCTGGCTTTACATGTGAATCTCCTCATTCTTCTGATGAGTCATTTGACTCTAACTATAAACTGTTCAAAAATCAGAATGGTGAAGTATTTGCTAGATATGTCGGCACTAACTGCAGGAACGGTTCTCCTATGAAGAAAATTTGGGTTCCCAAAAGTTATCTTAAAAATCATCAGGTGAATGTCCTCATGACACCACCTGTGAAGAATAGGAACCCCAGATCAAATTCTGCATATGGATCAAATTCCTCAAAAGGATCAAAGTCCTCATATGATCATCATCGTGCTAACCCTTCTGTTTCGCAGGGTAGAGCTAAGGGCTATGAATATAAGCATTATTCTTCAAATCATTATGTTCATAAGTCCTCGAAGAATTTCTCTGCTTACTCATATGCTTACCATAACCCCTCTTATGTGAAACGAAGCGGACTAGCTTCTATGCCACCTTTCTCATATGGTGCTCGCAGACTGATGAATTTTTTACCACCCCTCAAGATGTGGGTGGTGAAGAAAAAGAACTAATCTCTTTTGCAGGGTCAGGTCTCCAGTCGTGCTCAAAACGACTGAAGAATTTGCTGGAGACCTGAACAGTGCCTGAAAGGACGCAGACTAATCATGAAGAAATGAATTTTCATTTCTCACGTCCTCATACTGATTTATATGTGCTATTGTTTGATGATATTGATGTCATATTCTTCACTGATGAAGTATATTAGTTCGTAAGTTGCACTAATTCATCTGCAGGATGATCAACCCAAAGCAAACGAGTGGGTCCTTGATAGTGGATGTACAAATCACATGACGGGTGACAAGAATCTATTTATGGATGCTCCTTTATCACCGTCACATCTGAAGCATATCATCTTCGCTGACAAAGGCAAAAGTCAGGTATTGGGTCTAGGTAAGGTTGCGATCTCAAAGGATCGACACATGGACAAAGTCATGCTTGTCGAGTCCTTAGGATACAACCTCATGTCTGTCTCAATGCTTTGTGATCTTGATAGGGTTGTTTTCTTTGGAAGATATCGTTGTGTTGTGATCATGGAAGCTGACCATTCCAAAGTCTTCGAAGGCTTTAGGAGAGGAGATCTGTATATTGTTGATTTCTCTACAGGACCACAACCAGCCGTGTGCTTACTTGCAAAAGCTTCAGAAGGCTGGCTATGGCATCAATGACTTGGTCATGCTGGCATGAGGAATCTACACACGCTTGCAAAGAGGAAGCATGTCATTGGCATTGAGAATGTCAAATTCCTCAAGGATCACTTATGCGGAGCCTGTGAAGCTGGAAAGATGACAAAGGCCAAGCATCCAGCGAAGACTGTCATGAATACCACTCATCCATTTGAATTACTTCACATGGATCTATTTGGTCCTAACCACTATTCTGCAATTCTTAATGATGCATCTCAATATGGATTTGTTATTGTTGATGATTATTCTCGTTACACATGGGTGCACATTGTCACTTACAAGCATGATGTGCAGGAAGTCTTCAAATGATTTACCTCGAGGGCTTCAACCAACTTTGTTGTGAAGATCAAGCACATCAGAACTGACAATGGGACCGAGTTCAAGAATTCCAGTCTGGATGGCTATCTTGATGAACTTGGTATTACTCATGAGTTATCTGCTCCTTGTACTCCTCAGCAGAATGGCATCATGGAGCGCAAGAACAGAACCCTTGCTGAAATGGCTCGCACTATGCTCGATGAATACAAGACGCCTCGTCGCTTCTGGATTGAGGCAATTGATACTGCATGCCATGTCATCAACAGGGTATATCTTCACAAATTCTTCAAGAAAACTGCTTATGAACTCCTCACTGACAGCCAAATGTGAGTTACTTCAAAGTCTTCGGTGCTAAATGTTGGATTAGAGATCCGCATCAGACTTCTAAATTCTCACCGAAAGCACATGAAGGTTTTATGCTTAGTTATGGGAAGGACTCACACACCTACAGAGTCTTCAACAACGTTCTTCACAAAGTTGTTGAAACTGTAGATGTGTGGTTCGTTAAAACTAATGTCTCGCAAAGAGAGCACCTACCTTTTGTGATAGATGAACCAACACCTGAAGATTCTATCAAGTTCAAGGCTACTGAGGATGTCATTCCTTCCAAGGAATCTGCTCAAGAATTCATTCCTGACCGTGATGATCACCGAGTTGGCGCACCTGAAGAAAATGGTGCTGAAGAAAATGCTCCTGAAGGGAATGCTGATCAAATTCCTCGAAGACAACCCACTCATCCTCACATTGCTAACGAAGTGCAAATTGAGAAGATCATTGATGACATTGAAGCACCAGGTCCTCTCACTCGCTCAAAATCTTCACATTTATCTAACTTTTGTGGGCACTTTGCTTTTGTCTCTATCTCAGAGCCCACTAAGGTAGATGAAGCATTTCTGGAGCCTGAGTGGATTCAGGCTATGCAAGAAGAATTACATCATTTCGAGCTCAACAATGTCTGGGAACTGGTCAAACATCCAGATCCTCGCAAGCACAACACCATTGGCACAAAGTGGATCTACCGCAACAAGCAAGATGAAAATGGCCTTGTGGTGAGGAATAAGGCACGACTTGTAGCTCAAGGCTACACACAGGTTGAAGGAATTGACATCGATGAAACTTTTGCACCTGTTTCTAGACTTGAGGCTATTCGCATATTACTTGCTTACGCTAACCATTATGATATTATCTTACAACAAATGGATGTGAAAAGTGCATTCCTCAATGGTAAGATTGAGGAAGAAGTATATGTTGCTGAACCCCCAGGTTTTGAAGATCCAAAGAATCCCGACAAAGTCTTCAGACTCAACAAGGCCATGTATGGCCTCAAGCAAGCCCCTTGGGCGTGGTATGACAATTGGAAGGAATTCTTCATGAAGAAAGGCTTCAAACCCGGTTCACTCGACCCAACTCTTTTCACTAAATCTTATGATGGTGAATTGTTTGTGTGCCAAATATATGTTGATGATATTATCTTTGGTTGTACTGACCAACATTATAGTGATGAATTTGCCTATATGATGAGTGAAGAATATCAAATGCCTATGATGGGAGAATTGAAATTCTTTTTAGGTCTTCAAATTCGTCAACAGTGCAATGGTATATTCATATCACAGGAGAAATACCTCAAAGATGTATTGAGGAAATTCGGCATGCAAGATTGCAAAGGGGTCAAAATTCCAATGCCCACAAATGGCCATCTATGCACTGATGAAAATGGTCAAGACTTCGATCAAAAGGTATACCGCTCCATGATTGGCTCTTTATTGTACCTATGTGCATCTAGGCCAGATATTATGCTTAGTGTTTGCATGTGTGCTCGATTTCAAGATACACCGAAGGAATCACACCATAAGGCTGTGAAGCATATTCTTCGATATCTAGCTCACACACCAACACTTGGATTATGGTATCCCAAAGTCTCTTCATTTGATCTCGTTGGATATTCAGACTCTGACTATGCTGGTGATTGCGTGGACCGCAAGTCAATGTCAGGCACTTGCCATTTCCTCGGACGATCTTTGGTCTGTTGGTCCTCGAAGAAACAGAACTGCATATCTCTCTCCACTGCAGAAGCTGAGTACATTGCTGCTGGATCGTGTTGTGCTCAACTACTATGGATGTAGCAAACTCTCAAGGACTATGGTATCAACGTGAAGAATGTGCCTCTCCACTGCGACAATGAGAGTGCTATCAAGATTTCTCGCAACCCGTTTCAGCACTCGAAGACAAAGCACATCCAGATTCGTCATCATTTTCTTTGTGATCATGTGTTGAAGGGCGATATCTCCATCTTCCATGCAAGAACTGAAGATCAGCTGGCCGATATTTTCACTAAGCCCTTGGATGAGAAGAGATTTAGCAAGTTGCGGTCTGAGCTAAATATCCTAGAATCTTCGAATGTTCTCTGAAATGGACACTCATCCTAACAGTTATGCTGACTTGATGACTTAGATGCGCAACACACGAAGTAACATTTTTCTTCAATCAATGAAGACTAACCCTCTAAGTGTGAAGAAATTAATGAAGAAATTGACTCTCAGAGCCCTACGACAATTGTACACGGTGTTTGAAGCCAACTTTCTTATACGGTGGGTTACGCCACCACAAAAGTTGAAAATCTTCAATTTGAGTTATTCCTCAGTTTTGAAATTCCTCAGCTTTTCAAATTCTTCAACTTGCAATGTCTTCACTATTTCCGTCGTTTGTCTTCATTGAATATATATATATATATATATATATATATATATATATATATATAATGAGTTTATGTCCTCTACAATATTCACTTATTGCTAATTCTTCAAGTTGACTTTTTTCGCTAAGTGAATGTGATCGGACTCTTTCCCCTTTATGTTAAACTCAACCTAATCTTTTCACAAATTCTTCATATGTGTTATGATTTGAAACTCGTTCAAAATCTTCACTGTGTCCTTGACAGCTGAAGAAATTGCGAACGGTAACTTAAAACTTATCTTATCTAAATTTTCGGCTTTGCCGCTCAAACCGTTCCGCTTCTCACGATAGATACTTATCTATTCACCCACGATCCTACACGATCGCCACCTCACAGTACCTGGGTGACACATGTCATGTGAATGGGAAAAGCCAGGGGCACGTTTGTCCGAAATCCTCGGGCGCACAGTTTTTCACTACCTCTATAAATACCCCTGCCTTCTCCTCACTTCACTTTTACTCCGCTCAACCTCTCTCTCCCGCTCGAGCTTCCCAAACCCTAGCGCCACCGCTACTTCATCGTCGCCGGTGAGGAAGAGCTTCACTGCCTCGACCTCGTCGTCGTCGTACTCGCGCCGGTTGCAGATTTCTTCACTCCGCCGCCACCGTAGCCGTCTTCCTCTGTCGAGTTAGGGCGTGGAAGATCTGAACGGACGAACTTCACCTCAACACTTCCTAGTTCGTCGTGTTCTTCTCTTCGGGTATTTAAAAGTTACTTTTATTGCCCGCTTTGATTCATGTGTGTTCCTAAAAATCTTCAAAGGTGTTTATTCTTGAAATCTTCACACACTAAAACACCTCACATGTTATCTGTTCTTGATTCGTTTCTCTAAGCAATGATTTTCTTCAAGATTCCTCAATTGGGTGGATTTTCAAATCTGTACAACTCTGGAACCTAAGATAAAGAACGCTTAGCGAAATTCTTCAAGACTCATCGGTCAAATCCCTCAAACCTTTTCTTTTTGAAAATCTTCTGAGAACGCATATGACCTCTCCAAATTCCTCGCAACTATACTCTGTTCACAGGTACAAATGTCCGCTGCTGAATCACTAGGTTCTCATCAACTTAACACATTTGTAGCGTTCCTCGAAGAAAAGTTACATACCTCTTCAGAAACTTCAGTTGTTCATATTCCTCAGCTGAAGAAAATGGCTGATAAGAAGCCACAGAAGGGAGGAAAAAGGCCTGAGGTCAACACAGTGTTTGAAATCCCTGAGGATATTTATGCTGGATACTGCACTCCTGATGAGGCCAAGTTTGGCAAGGAGGACAAGAATCAGCACAAGGTGCGCATACAACGAATTGAGAGGAGATGGGCACGAGAATGGAGGGAGTACAGGTATGTTACTCCCAAGAACATGAAGAAATTCGCGCTCAACCCTCCATGCTCAAGACCTCCATTGAGACCTGGCCAACTGGCGGATCCCACCAGCCTCAAGCGCGGCGAGTACTATGCTACTGAATGGGCTAGGCGCCAGGCCAAACTTGCCAAGCAAGCAAAAGAAGCAGTGAGGAAGTTCAATGAAGATTCTGCTGCTGCTGCTAATGCTACTGAGGCCTCTGGTAGTAATCCCAGGAAGGCTATGCCAAAGAAGCCTGCTCACAAGTCCAGTGTTTCTCCTTCAATGCCCACACGACCAAGCTCCTCAGCAATGCCCTCACGGCCAGCATCTTCAAAGTCCTCACGGCCAATTCCTCAGTCTGCTCCTCCTCCTCCGACAAAGTCTTCGGCTGCTCCGACAAAATCTTTGGCACCTGTGCATCTTGCCACGTGCCAAAGGACTCAAGGCATCACTATTGCCTCAGGAGCATCTTCTAGCTCCACTGCTGCACCAAGTTCCTCAGCCGGACCAACCTTGCTGAAGAAAAAGTCCACTGCAGGACGAGGCCTTTGCCCAAGTCCTCACAAGAAGCTGGTTGCCTTCCAAATCCCCTCTGATGACGATGAGGCTGATGATGAAGAACTTGCTGAAATCATCAGGGACAGGCAAGCCAGGGCCGCTAGAGCCAAAGGCAGCAATTGGCCACTACTTCTGGATCCCAAGCTGATCCTTGATTTCATTGACTTATGGCACAAGGACCCCACTACACCTTTGCCGGAGATGAACCTCACTCCTGGTCAAAGTCATGTTCTCACTCACTTCATTGAGGAAGAAAAGCCGAAATATGAAGAAGGACGAAGGCTGAAGAAAGCGCAATACAAGAAATAACGCTACCTCAAGGACAATGTCCTCACTCTCACTCCTGATCAGCTCCTTGCCTTGCAAGAGGAAATCAAGCAACTAAGTGATGATTTCAATCGGTACCATGCTGATTGGAAGGGAGCAAAGGTCTGATTCGTCAATTTGACGAAGACTTTCTCTTCAACTGCCTCTGCACTGGTGCATGTTGAAATTCCTCAGGCTGAAGAATCTACTCAGCCCATTGAAGGACATGCCAGCACCGCTGATGTCAGTATGGCTGCTGAAGAAAATGAGAGTGCTAGGGCTGATGACTCCATTCCAGCCACTGATGATATTGCCAGGGCATCCACTAGTGATGCGCCTGAAGAAAGTGAACAAGTCAGGGCAACTGCAACAGTTGCGCATGAAGAAAATGCACCTCCTGCGCCTACACCAACTCTGATCCTTCCATCTGCATCTGATGTGAAGAAGACCAAGGCTGCAGAGCGTGCAGGGATGAAAAAGAGGAAGGCATCAACCTCTTCAAATTCTTCAGCTCCGAAGAAGATGAAGACTCGGATCAGTTCAATTGACAATCCAATTGATGTCGTTCCCGTCTCATCAATGCCCTCAAAGGACCTTGTTCCTTTTGGTGAAGAATATGAGATTGGTTCACATTATTGATGAGATTGGTTGAATAGAAAGCTCCTCCTCGTTACCTGACTCATCATAAGAAATAATAGGAGGATATTGGTGTCGGGGAAACTGATCCACGAACACCTATGGGACCGGCGGACCGAGCCCCTTTCGGTTCGGCGGGGGGAGGAGATCGCACGAAGAGCAGATCGAGGCGAAACACACGAGCAGTTTACCCAGCTTCGGAGCTCTCCGGAGAGATAATACTCCTACTGCTGCATGTATGTGTATATTAGGTTCTTGCTCGGGAGCGATGAGAGCTACTAGACCGAGCGTGAGAGTGTTTCTAGCTTCGAATGGGTCGAACCCCCTCTACGTTGCGCATGGGCCTCCTTTTATATGCTCAAGGGGTCACCGACAGGTGGCAACGTAGAAAAGGGTAAAAATGGAAAAAGAACTGTGGTAGGTACAACTACCTGTACTGTAGATACAGTGTATCACACCTAACTCTGACGGCAGGGGACAAAGGCATTAAATGCCCGTCTGTGTCGCCCAAATAGTGCAAACAGAGACCATCAGGGGCGCCACCGCTCGCCACGATGGCTATCTTGTCAGCGCCGCTTGCCACCGTGCACCCCTGGATGCACAGCCTCTCGCCACGCGTGCCTGGAAGGGCCCCAGGGCGACACGTGGGTGGATGTGCTGGAGCACGGGTGCGGAGTGGCCGCTTGTCGCGGCAAGTGCCTTGCCGCGGTCGTTGTCTTGTCGCGCTCGGAAGCTTGTCGCTCACCGAGCCTTGCCGGGACGCGCGGCGTGTCGCGGCAAGTTCCTTGAGATGCCTTGACTGGCCTTCCCGGCAAGCTCCTCTTGCCAGGGCCTTGTCTGCTTAGCTTAAATACTTTGTCCTTGAATGGCTTCCCGGCAAGCTCCTTTTGCCGGGGTCTTGTCTCTTAAGGGATCACGGAGGATCTTGGCGGTCACCTGGCAAGCCCTGCCGCGGAGTGCTGCGACTGCCCGTGCACAAGTTCGGGATACTAGGGTACCCCTACTCTAGTACACCGACAGGAGCCCCCGGGCCTGGGCCACACACGGTGCCGAGCGCTGTTGGGCCAGGCCCAAACCAGGGCACGGGCATGCGCGGCCTGGGTTGTGCCATTTCTCACTTCGTATCCACCGCGCCCTCCCGAACGGCACGCGTCGAATGCGGCATCGTGGGAGAGATCGTGGGTGGTTTCTTTATTCGGAAAGGCGTAACGTCCGCCCCCTCCCTCTTTATAAGCAGAGGAAACAGGGGCAGTCGCCCATCTCGCCGGTTACTACTCCAAAATCTCCGCCGCTCCCCCCTTCTTCCCAAGGCCGAAAGAGAGAGCAGCGCTCCGCCCCCCATCGCCACCAGAACCACCAACGCCGTTGACTTCTCCCACCACCTCCGCCATGGCTCCGGAAGCCGACAAGGGGAAGGGCGTGAAGTCGGCCGAGGTGCAGCGGCTCGCGGCGCTGCGAAAGTAGCGGGCAACCTTCCCCCCCCCCCCCCCAGCTCGCCGCGAAGGAGCTGAGGGAATACTACTGCCTCTTCTGGTCGACGCAAACACGAGCGCATCCGCGCACGAAGGTACTTTTGGCCGCCGCCTCGCAACTGGCTCCGACCGGATACCCCTTTTTCGTGCTGTTCTTCTACTGCGGGCTCTGCCCACCTTTCTCCAAATTCTTTTGCGACATTATGAACACCTACGGGCTCCACCTCCTTGATTTCACCCCCAATGCCGTTCTGACCATGGCAGTTTTCGCACACCTCTGCGAAAACTTTGTCGGAGTCCACACAAATGTAGCCCTCTTCCGCCACTTCTTCATCCCCCGAGTTGAGAGAGGAGAGCCCTTGTCTGGCAGAATCGCTTGGATCTCGAGGCTCGGCAAGAAGGATGCTTATCTGGAGGGCGAGCTCTGCAGCATGTGGGACGAGTGGAGAGCGGACTGGTGTTGGATCGTCGAGGAGAACCCGCAGCCGTTCACCGCCGAGCACCAAGCCCCAGTAGTGCGCGGCAACGATTGGAGCAGCTTGGCTCCGGAGTACGCTAGGCTGAAGATTGCCGTCACCAGGATCCTGCGCCTCAGGCTTGCCGGGCTCACCGTAGGCGCTGTTGGCACAGACCTCCTTCGCCGCTGCATCGCCCCCCTGCAGAAGAGGGGGATACCCGCCTGGGAGTTCTAGAACGCGGTGGACATCATGAGGCTGCATCCGGGCCTCAATTTCAATTTCACCGTCTTGGAGCTGGATGCAATGCTCCTGGAGCTGTTCAAGCATGATCCCGAGCATCCCGGAGCGTTTAGGTTGCTTAGGGGGGTCATTTTACTCTACAACAACTCTTCGCTTGACCGCATCCGCGCAATGATGCCGCTCTGCGATTTGCATGGGATTGTCCCCACTTGGCAAGAGCCTGCCGACGACGTCGTGCAAGAGTTCTTCGACAGCCTGGCAGAAGTGGCGATCCGCCCTGACGAGCAGAAAAGCCTCACCCGCGACACCACCGACGACGAGATGCGGCGCATCGCCACCAGGTTGGAAGAGGCGGCAGCAGCAGCTGCCGTGGACCAATTTGGATTCACCGTGGAGGAGGCAGAGGCAGCGGAGGCGGCAAGCCTTGTCGAGCGAGAGGAGCTTGCTGGCGAGGAAGAGCTTGTCTGGCCTGAGACCGAGTCGAGCGAGCCTGCCGTGGATGCGATCGGCTCCTCCTCTTCTCCACCTCCAGCCAGCTCACCGCAGGCGGAGCCCCAGGCTCCACCGAGAAGGCGTCTCCGCCGGACCGGGGACGTAGCGGGGCGGTAGACGAGTCAACAGCTGCCGTGCCGCACGACACGCTCTACCGCGGCAAGCACTGTAGCCGCGGGAGCGCCTCACGCCGCCGCGGCAACTGGAGCGGGGTCTTCTCGCACCACCGCCAATGCCCCCGCCAAGCGGTCGAGGGAACCTACTCCTCCGCCTCGTCGCGCTGGAGGGGAGCCGGACTTCAATCTCTCCGTGCTCAGCTCCGACGAGGAAGAAGAAGAGTAAGACTTCTCTGCTGTACTTGTAGTTCTTCAATTTTGTTGCTTTGTCTTGTATCTGACTTGCTTCGATCTGAACCCATTCCTTTTCAGGACGCTGGCTCAAAGAGCGGCGAAGAGATCCAAGGCCCCAGTGATAGTCATCGAGGATGAACCCATTGCGCCAACGGGGGACACACCTGAGACTACCTTGCCGGACCCGGCAACTACTTCTAAAAGCAGCCCCCAGCGTAAGTATATGATTCACTTCTTGCTTCTAGGCGCGCATGGGTGTTCTTTCTTTGCTGATGTTTTGAGTGTTGGTTTGTGTAGGAGCAGAGCAGCCTCACCAGGAGTGCCCGGAAGCCGCTCCTGAAACACTTTCTGCTTCGACTACACCGCCAAGGGAGGATTCCCCGGCAAGGGAGCGTTCTCCGGCAAGGGAGAATTCTCCGGCAAGGGACAGTTCTTCGGCAAGGGATGGCACCAGTGATCCTCCGGTGGTGGAAACCACAACTGCAGATCCCAGCGCAGGTAACCTTCTCGCTTAAAAACTGCCCTTGGGTTCTTCTTCTTCTGATTTTATTTTTGAATGTTTGCTTGACTTTTCTCCCTCCTCCGGCTTTCAGATCCAGCTGCCACGGAGCCAATGGAAACTGAGGCCTCCGGCGAGGAGAACGCGCGTGGCAACGCCGACGATGCCGCGGCCACCGAAGAAGGAGCCGGCGCTGATGAGCTCGCCGGAGAGGAGGCTGCCAAAGCTGCCGCCGCAGAAGCTGGCGAGGGATCCGGCGATCGCACTGATGGCCCCGAGGCCGCAGGAGCGCCAGGCGCTGCGCCGACCGCCGATCCCTCCGCCGCTGCTGCAGCGCCAGGCTCCGAAGAGCCCCAGCCCGGCGCCTATCTGAAGGCCGGCGATGGCATCTTCATCAAGCTCCCCTGGGCGTCAAGCTCCAGGGCGCCGGTCGAAGGAGAAGTCTTGGACGGAGAAGTGCTTGCCTCCGCCGGGTTGTTGCTTGTCGACACGCCGGCCAGCAGCAGCAACGAGCCTGAGGAGGAGCGGCTGCTGCGGAGGCTGATGTCGCTCTACCGCGCCCGACAGGCCAAGCTGGAGTCCCATGAGGCGCTTGTCGCAAAGGCGGGAGTTGACATCGAGAAGCGCGCGGAGGAGCTCCGGGGTCTGAGGCAAGAGACTCTCTGGGCCTTGGCAGAGGAGCGGGAGCAGCTCTCCGAGGCGCGGAAAGCCTTCCTCCTCGAGAAGGCTGAAGTCGAAGAGCAACAGCGCCTTGCCGCTGAGAAGCTGTTTGCGCAGGAAGGCGAGCTGGCGCAGCGGAAGGTCAATCTTGACAGCCATGAGGAGGAACTTGCCGTGCGCGAGCAGTCAATTGGCGGGGCTCTCCAGGAAGCAAAGGACGCTGCCGCAACCGCAGAGGCCGCCAAGAAGGAGCTGGAGGTGAAGGTGGCGTAGCTGGAGGCTGGTCTGAAGGCGAGCGGCGAGGAGCTTGCCGCGCTCAAGCGTGAGCGCGAGAAGGACACCCTGACCCTTGGCGAGCTGCAGGGTCGCCTCGCTGAGAGGGGTCAGGAGCTCAGCGCCGCCAAGGACTCCAATGCAGATCTCGAGCTGAAGCTGGCCACCCTGACCCAGACGCTGGACGGCGCGAGGAAGCAGGAGGCGGTCTTGAAGAAGGAGATCAAGGCCAACGAGGCGCTGCTGGCGAGTGCCGCCGCCGCCCAGAACACCTTCCGGGAAAATGTGGAGCACTGGACGGAGGGGCTCGTGGACGTTGCCGCAACCATCAACGGGGAGCTGGCGCAGCTGGGGATGGAGGATCTCGGGTACTCCTTCGACGAGCACCTCCCACCCAGCGCCAAGCTCAGCCTGTTCTTCAAAGGCGTGGCGACAGCCCTCCAGCGACTCCGAGAAAGGATCCCAAAGCAGCTGGCCGACGAGTCGCGCAGGATCTGCGTGGGAGCTCTTCAGAAGGTGCTGGTGAAGGTGGCCTTCCGCAACCCAGGCCTCAACCTCACCAACGTCCTCAAGTCCTTGCCGCCGGATGCTGATCTGGAGGCGCTCAAGGCCCTTGTCGCACCCATTGTGGACAAGGTGAGCGAGATCAAGAGGGTTGAGGGCGATCGTGTAGATTAGGCCGCCCGTTTCTTCTTTCCCTTGTCGCTGTTGGTCATGTCATGAGAACACTCTATTAGAGCTGCGACAAGTTATCTTGTAATATAACTTTATTTTGGATATCGATTGCTGTGTTATTTCCTTTACTTGATTCCTTCCTTTGTATGTTTTTACCCTACGCTTTTAGGGAACTTGCCGGCGCAGGCACCCTTGCCGCGAGCGCTGAGTGCGGGACGTCAGCAGCCTGCTGGCGGCGCCGCTACCGACAAGAAACCTCGTCGCAACTAGTCGCAGCTCACTTAAGTTGTTGAGCGGACTCGAAACAAAGTAAGGGCGCAACTAGCTACGAGTTGGTTCCTCCGCGCACAGGTTTTCCATACAAAGTACGGTCGTTCGAGGAAGATATCTTAAAAATTAAAAACTGATTGCTCAAACTTTGGCAACTTAGCTTCTCTGTCGTTTGCTTCCCGGCAAGGCGAAACTTTTCTTGAACGACGCCCGATATCAGCTCGTACAGCGGCCTAAAGACGGTCTTCCTCAAGGAGCAGCGCGTCATCTTGTCGCAGCTGCTCTTGCTCAAGCTCATCATAAGCGAGCACTCGAGGTGACCCGTATACGAGTTCCATGGGGAGAACTGCCTCTGCTCCATAGACTAGAGCGAAAGGTGCCTGTAAAGGCGCCGACAAACTGATGGCATAGATCTGCCCAAGAAGATATGGAGTTGTCCGGCAAGTGCATGAGCCAGGATCTGACATTGGGCTTGAGCACCAGCGGGAAGTAGTTGGCAAGGATCTTGTCGTCTCATCCCCCGGCAGCTTGCACCGCGATGGTGTAGATGCTGAGGAACTCCGACGGATGCGACTTGCCGTCGTACTTCTCTGGTACGTCTGGCTTGAAATTCTTCTTGCTGGGCCACTGGACTTGCCGCAGCTCATGAGTGAACGCAGGGCAACCTACCACGTACGGCAAGTCGCCTGGTTCCTCTGGCGCATGCATGTCGACAGAAGGCCCAGTGCGCTGGTCTGATTGACGCCACGCTTCTCTTCGGCGCTCGATACGAGTACGAGCGTCTTCTTGTTGTCATTCGTGAAGAACTTGGCGCTGATCGCGACGAGCTCGTGGATCTGATGACGCGGTGGAGTCGCTGTCAAGGTGGATCCGGCGAGTCGGCGATCTTGGCCTTTGGGGTGGAGAGTGCATGGTGGTTGCACCCCCACCAGTCTTGTCGCCATCGTCTCGCGCCTGGCAGTCCTGCCGCGGCAGCGATGTACTCGGTTGCCGCGCAGTGTCGCCGTTGGCGAAGCCGATGAGACTCTGAATAGTGGCCCTCCATTCGTCGGTCTTGTCGGCCGTTGGAGGGTAATCCAGGAGCAGTTGAGCTCGCGCCAAAGCTTCTGCTGGAGTGGTGGGTGGTAGTGGCGAACGGTGCAAGGAGTGGGTTATGCTCGGACTTCTAACTATGTTAGAAGGAGCAGTATCCCGTCCAGGCGACCGTGCCTCGCTCGGGCCAGCATGTTGGCGTGCATGCTGGTCTTGGGCACCCCGGGATCCACCAGCTCGATCTTGTTCCAACGAACGCATGGTACTGCGAATACCATGACGCTGTTGGTCCCGCGCCTCCTGAGATGGGCGCGGTGCGCGTACGGATGCCGAGGTCTGTGCAGCCTTGTCCTTGGACTTGGCAGCGTTGTGAGCACCCTCGTCGACGCCCGTTCTTCCACCGGCGTCTACCCCACCACCCGCTTCCTCCGGTGGCGGTGGGATCGACGCGGACGGAACGGCCGCCTCCAAAGCCTTCTTCTTCGGTGGCATGTCGATGAAGATGATGAAGATGTAGCTCGTGTGCATGCCGGATCAGGTTCACACAATCCCGCTCCCCCCTACCTAGCGCGCGAAAGATGTCGGGGAAACTGATCCATGAACACCTATGGGACCGGCGGACCGAGCCCCTTTCGGTTCGGCGGGGGGCGGAGATCGCACGAAGAGCAGATCGAGGCGAAACACACGAGCAGTTTACCCAGCTTTGGAGCTCGCCGGAGAGATAATACTCCTACTGCTGCATGTATGTGTATATTAGGTTCTTGCTCAGGAGCGATGAGAGCTACTAGACCGAGCGTGAGAGTGTTTCTAGCTTCGAATGGGTCGAACCCCCTCTACGTTGCGCATGGGCCTCCTTTTATACGCTCAACTGTGGTAGGTACAACTACCTGTACTGTAGATACAGTGTATCACACCTAACTCTGACGGCAGGGGACAAAGGCATTAAATGCCCGTCTCTGTCGCCCAAACAGTGCAAACAGAGACCGTCAGGGGCGCCACCGCTCGCCACGATGGCTATCTTGTCAGCGCCGCTTGCCACCGTGCACCCCTGGCTGCACAGCCTCTCGCCATGCGCGCCTGGAAGGGCCCCAGGGCGACACGTGGATGGATGTGCTGGAGCGCGGGTGCGGAGTGGCCGCTTGTCGCGGCAAGTGCCTTGCCGCGGTCATTGTCTTGTCGCGCTCGGAAGCTTGTCGCTCACCGAGCCTTGCCGGGACGCGCGGCGTGTCGCGGAAGTTCCTTGAGATGCCTTGACTGGCCTTCCCGGCAAGCTCCTCTTGCCGGGGCCTTGTCTCCTTAGCTTAAATACTTTGTCCTTGAATGGCTTCCCGGCAAGCTCCTTTTGCCGGGGTCTTGTCTCTTAAGGGATCACGGAGGATCTTGGCGGTCACCTGGCAAGCCCTGCCGCGGAGTGCTGCGACTGCCCGTGCACAAGTTCGGGATACTAGGGTACCCCTACTCTAGTACACCGACAATTGGGAAGTATCTTCCCTTTCATTAGTATTCTCATCATCTTCTATTTGCTTTCTTTTCTTTAGGTAATTGGCAATATAAGGATTTTCAATGCAATTCACCGCACAATACGTATAAATCTTCTCTAGATAAAAATCAAGAAATCTATCAAGATTAAATTTTGTAATACCTTCAGTTATACGTTTCATTTCTTCATACCCCAAAAGAAGACTGAGCTCTTTATGATGCCCAAGGGTAATAAAGTTAGCACAATTTTTGGATACAATTTGGTCATGAAACAATTTGCATTGGAGATTTAAATGACCATGTTCATTGCAAAGTTCACAAGGAGCGGAAAAATATTGAATTTTTCAGCACAAACATCAAGACTTTCTTGCAACCTTTTAGTTTCTAAATACTTATGCCTCCTGCAATATATATCTTCTCTATTTGGTGTGTTCATGCAAACATGCACTCCACAAAATTTGACATGCTTATAAGAGATATTTTCATCATGACTAGAGCAATGATCATTAGTACTAAGGATGTTCAAGGAGTTCATACTAACAACATTGCAATCATGCTCATCATTCAAAGATTTAGTGTCAAACATTCTATAGATTTCTTCTTCTAGCACTTGAGCACAATTTCCTTTTCATCAAACTCACGAAAGATATTGAAAAGATGAAGCGTATGAGACAAACTTAACTCCATTTTTTTGTAATTTTCTTTTATAGACTAAACTAGTGATAAAACAAGAAACAAAAAGATTCTATTGCAAGATCTAAAGATATACCTTCAAGCGCTAACCTCCCCGGCAACGGCGCCAGAAAAGAGCTTGATGTCTACTACGCAACCTTCTTCTTGTAGACGTTGTTGGGCCTGCAAGTGCACAGGTTTGTAGGACAGTAGCAAATTTCCCTCAAGTGGATGACCTAAGGTGTATCCATGGGAGGCGTAGGATGAAGATGGTTTCTCTCAAACAACCCTGCAACCAAATAACAAAGAGTCTCTTGTGTCCCCAACACACCCAATACAATGGCAAATTGTATAGGTGCACTAGTTCGGCGAAGGGATGGTGATACAAGTGCAATATGGATGGTAGATATAGGTTTTTGTGATCTAAAAATATAAAAACAGCAAGGTAACTAATGATAAAAGTGAGTGTAAACGGTATTGCAATGGTAGGAAACAAGGCATAGGGTTCATACTTTCACTAGTGCAAGTTCTCTCAACAATAATAACATAGATAGATCATATAACAATCCCTCAACATGCAACAAAGAGTCACTCCAAAGCCACTAATAGCGGAGAACAAACACAGAGATTATGGTAGGGTACGAAACCACCTCAAAGTTATCCCTTTTGATCTATCTATTCAAGAGCTCGTAGTAAAATAACATGAAGCTATTCTTTCCGCTCAATCCATCATATAGTTCATACTAGAATAACACCTTAAGACACAAATCAACCAAAACCCTAATGTCACCTAGATAATCCATTGTCACCTCAAGTATCCGTGGGCATGATTATACGATATGCATCACACAATCTCAGATTCATCCAACCAACACAAAGTACTTCAAAGAGTGCCCCAAAGTTTCTACCGGAGAGTCAATAAAACGTGTGCCAACCCCTATGCATAGGTTCATGGGCAGAACCCGCAAGTTGATCACCAAAACATACATCAAGTGGCACATGATATCCCATTGTCACCATAGATAAACACGGCAAGACATACATCAAGTGTTCTCAAATCAAAGACTCAATCCGATAAGATAACTTCAAGAGGGAAACTCAATTCATCACAAGAGAGTAGACGGGGAGAAACATCATAAGATCCAACTATAATAGCAAAGCTCGCGATAAATCAAGATCGTGCCATAGAGAGAACACGAGAGAGAGAGAGAGATCAAACACATAGCTACTGGTACATACCCTCAGCCCCGAGGGTGAACTACTCCCTCCTCGTCATGGATAGCGCCGGGATGATGAAGATGGCCACCGGATGATGGGGTCCCCCTCCGGCAGGGTGCCGGAACGGGCTCCCGAGAGGTTTTTGGTGGCTACAGAGGCTTGCGGCGGCGGAACTCCCGATCTATCTTGATATTCAATGTTTTTAGGGTATGTAGGCTTATATAGGCGAATGAAGTCGGTCGGGAGGTGCTCGAGGGGCCCACAAGACAGGGGGCGCACCCAGTAGGGGGGGCCTATCTCCTGGCCTCCTCGAGGATCTTCTGATGTAAACTCGAAGTCTCCAGGATGATATTCTTCCGAAAAATAACGTTGCCGAAGGTTTCATTCCAGTTGGACTCCGTTTGATATTCCTTTTCTTCGAAATACTGAAACAGGCAATAAAACAACAATATGGTCTGGGCCTCCGGTTAGTAGGTTAGTCCCAAAAATGATATAAATGTGTAAAATAAATCCCATAAACATCCAAAACGGGTAATATAATAGCATGGAACAATAAAAAATTATAGATACGTTGGAGACGTATCAGGTGTCCTACCTTCGATGGAACGGACTACCCCTACTGGAAGAATAAGATGCGAATGCATCTTGAGGCAATTGATAACGATCTCTGGTATGTTGTGGAAAATGGTGTTCCCTCAGTCAATCCTTCTCTGAATGCTACTAATGTGAAGAGATTCAAGCAACTCGATTCTCATGCGAAGAATATCATATGTGGCCATCTGAGCAAAGGGCAGTATGTAAGAGTGAGTGCTTTGGAAACTGCTAAGCTTATCTGGGATAGGCTGTCCAAAGTGAATAAATGAGTCTCAACTCAACATGACTCTCGTGTTGACGTAATTCGCAATCTCTTCAACCGCTTTAAAAGACTCGACAATGAAAATGTTCAGCAAACCTTCGATCGCCTCACTGACATTTCAAATGAGCATCAAGCTCTTGGCGCCACTGACATCACCGACCATGAGGTGGTGAAAAATTGCTGAGATCGCTCGATTCTTCATTTGATACTCTGGCACTGATGAATCAAGAACGTGCTGATTACAAGTCACTTGATCCTGCTGATATCCTCGAGAGGCTAAATATTCATGAGTTCTAGCTTGCTGAGAAGAGAGATCTCTATGGTTCGAGCTATGGCAGATCACGTGCTCTAAAGGACAAGTCAGTCTCTGAGTCTGAAGATGAGGACTCTGCTAGCAGCCTTGGTGACGCTGAAGAACTGAGCCAGGAACTAGCACTGCCCGTGAAGAAATTTCAAAAGTTCTCAAGACGTGGTCGCTTTGGAAAATCCTCAAGGAGCAATGATTCCTTATCCAGTGACTACAAGAAGAGGCTATGCCACAAATGCAAGAAACCTGGTCACTACATCCAAGATTGTCCTCAGTGGGATAAGGAATCAAAGAAGAAGAAATACAAGGATTACAGTTCTGATGAAGCAAAGAAGAAGAAGAAATCTTCAAAGTCTTCATCATCAAAATCCTCAAAGTCTTCATCTCACAAGAAGAGCAGCTCAAAGAAGGCTCGGGCATTCATTGGCAAGGAAATGGACTCTGAGGCTGAATCTGAGGAAAATGAGGACGAGGAGGCATCTGAGGAGTCCGAGTCTGGTGTGGTGAGCCTAGCTCTCGCTACTACATTCGTCAGCAAGTCTATCTTCAACTCTGAAGAAAATGGCTTCACCAACAAGGCTGATGAAGGCAATGATGACTACACTCCCACCTATTGCTTCATGGCAAAGGGTGCCAATGCAACTAAATACGCCTTCTCTGAATCTAGTGAGGATGAATCTGATGAAAACCTCAAGCCCAGCTACTTTAAACTTGCTAAGATTGTTGTGAAACAACAAAAGGCTTTTGAAAAATTTCAAAACATGCTAGATAAAAGTGATGATATGTTGGGTGAAGAAATGGATCGCACTAAAGCCTTGACTGAAAATCTTCAGAGACTTCAGTCCAAGTTTGACAACCTTCAAGGTTATCATAACACTCTCTTATCTGATCACGAGAAGCTTTCTTATGAATTTCTTCAAAGAAAGCAAGATCTTGAAAAGCTAAGAGTGGATTATGAAGATCTTCAGAAGGAGCACGATTCATTACTTGCTTAACAAATCAGCGCTACTTAGGAAGAATTTGTCCCTCCATGTATGAAGTGCATTGAACGTGAAACTGCTAATTCTTCACCTGAATGTTCAAATGCTTCTAATGCTACAAATTCTTCATCTATCTTTGCTATCACTAATTCCTCATCTGAGGATGTTGCTAGTATCACTAATGATGCAGGGCTGAAGGAATTATACATGACAGGCATGTACAAAAGCCTCAAAGGGCATCAGACTCTTTGTGATGTGCTTAAAAAGCAGATCCTCAACAGGAACCCTAGGAAAGAGGGTATTGCCTTTGAGAGGAAACTCAATGCTGATGGAACATATTGGAAGCCTGAGTAGTACCCCAAAACCTCATGGGTTGCTGCAAAGGGACCTCCAGTTGATCCATCCAACTTATCTGGCTTTACATATGAATCTACTCATTCTTCTGATGAGTCATTTGACTCCAACTATAAACTGTTCAAAAACAGAATGGTGAAGTATTTGCTAGATATGTTGGCACTAACTGCAGGAACGATTCCCCTATGAAGAAAATCTGGGTTCCCAAAAGTTGCCTTGAAAGTCTTCAGGTGAATGTCCTCATGACACCTCCTGTGAAGAAGAGGTACTCCAGATCAAATTCTTCATATGAACCAAATTCTTCATATGGATCCAAGTCCTCACACGGACCAAATTCCTCACGTGGATCAAATTACTAAAAAGGATCAAAATCCTCACATGATCATCATCGTGCTAACCCCTTTGTTTCGCAGGGTAGAGCATTATTCTTCTAATCATTATGTTCATAAGTCCTTGAAGAATTTCTCTACTTATTCATATGCTTACCCTAACCCCTCTTATGTGAAACAAAATAGACTGGCTTCTATGCCACCTTTCTCATATGGTGCTCGCAGAGTGATGAACTCTTTGCAACCCTTCAGATGTGGGTGGTGAAGAAAAAGAACTAATCTTGAGACATCCTCAAAACGTCTGAAGAATCTGCTGGAGACCTGAACAGTGCCTGAAAGGACGCAGGCTAATCATGAAGAAATGAATTTTCATTTCTCACGTCCTCAATACTGATTTATCTATGCTAATTGGTCTGATGATATTGATGCCATCTTCTTCACTGATGAAGTATATGAGTTTGTAAGTTGCACTAATTCATCTGCAGGATGATCAACCCAAGGCCAATGAGTGGGTCCTCGATTGTGGATGTACAAATCACATGACTGGTGACAAGAATCTATTGATGGATGCTCCTTTATCACCATCACATCTCAAGCATATCATCTTCGCTGACAAAGGCAAAAGTCAGGTATTTGGTCTAGTAAGGTTGCGATCCCAAAGGATCGACACATGGACAAAGTCATGCTTGTCGAGTCCTTAGGATACAACCTCATGTCTGTCTCAATGCTTTGTGATCTTGATATGGTTGTTGTCTTTGACAAATATCGTTGCGTTGTGATCATGGAAGCTGACAATTCCAAAGTCTTCGAAGGCTTTAAGAGAGGAGACTTGTACATTGTTGATTTCTCTACAGGACCACAACCAGCCATATGCCTACTTGCAAAAGCTTCAGAAGGCTGGCTATGGCATTGATGACTTGGTCATGCTGGCATGAGGAATTTGCACACGCTTGCGAAGAAGAAGCATGGCATTGGCATTGAGAATGTCAAATTCCTCAAGGATCACTTATGTGGATCCTATGAAGCTGGAAAGATGACAAAGGCCAAGCATGCAACGAAGACTATCATGACCACCACTCGACCGTTTGAATTGCTTCACATGGATCTCTTTGGTCCTAATCATTATTTTGCTATTACAAATGATGCATCTCTATATGGCTTTGTTATTGTTGATGATTATTCTCGTTACACATGGGTACACATTGTCACTTACAAACATGAGGTGCATGAAGTCTTCAAACGATTTTCCTCGAGGGCTTCAACCAACTTTGGTGTGAAGATCAAGCACATCAGAAGTGATAATGGGACTGAGTTCAAGAACTCCGGTCTTGAGGCTATTCGCATATTACTTGCTTATGCTAACCATCATAATATCACCTTATATCAAATGGATGTGAAAAGTGCATTCCTCAATGGTAAGCTTGAGGAAGAAGTATATGTTGTTCAACCCCCAGGTTTTGAAGATCCAAAGAATCCTAACAAAGTCTTCACACTCAACAAGGCCCTGTATGGCCTCAAGCAAGCCCCTCGGCCGTGGTATGATACTTTGAAGGAATTCCTCATGAAGAAAGGCTTCAAACCCGGTTCACTCGACCCAACTCTTTTCACTAAGTCTTATGATGATGAATTGTTTGTGTGCCAAATATATGTTGATGATATCATTTTTGGCTGTACTGACGAACGATACAGTGATGAATTTGCTTATATGATGAGTGAAGAATATCAAATGTCTATGATGGGAGAACTGAAATTCTTTTTAGGTCTTCAAATTCGTCAACAGTGCAATGGCATATTCATATCTCAGGAGAAATACCTCAAGGACGTATTGAGGAAATTCGGCATGCAAGATTGCAAAGGGGTCAAAATTCCAATGCCCACAAATGGCCATCTATGCACTGATGAAAATGGTAAAGACTTCGATCAAAAGGTATACCGCTCCATGATTGGCTCTTTATTGTACCTATGTGCATCTAGGCCAGATATTATGCTTAGTGTTTGCATGTTTGCCCGTTTTCAAGCCACACCGAAGGAATCACACCATAAGGCTGTGAAGAATATTCTTCGATATCTAGCTCACACACCAACACTTGGATTATGGTATCCCAATGGCTCTTCATTTGATCTCATTGGAATATATATATATATATATGGTAACTTTTCATTGTCTTCACTCTTTCCGGTGTTGTTCTTCATTTGAATATATATATATGAGTTTTATGTCCTCTACATCATTCACTTATTGCTAATTCTTCAAGTTGATTTCTTCTGCTAAGTGAATATGATCGGACCCTTCCACCTCGATGCTAAAATCAACCCAGTCTATTCAATAATTCTTCATGTGCGTTCTATTTGAAACTCGTTCAAAATCTTCAGTGTGTCCTCGACAGCTGAAGAAATTGCGAACGGAAATTTTAATCTATTTGATCTGAATTTTGGGCTTTGCCGCCCAAACCGTTCCGCATCCCACGACAATACTTATCTATTCACCCATGATCCTACACGATCGCCACCTCTCAGTACGTGGGTGACACATGTCAAGCGAATGAGAAGGGCCAGGGGCATGTTCGTAGGATTTCCTCGGGCGTACAGTTTTTCACTCCCACTATAAATACCCCTGCCTCTTCCTCACTTCGTTTTACGCCGCTCGCTCTCACTCCCGCTCGAGCTCCCCAAACCCTAGTGCCGCCGCTACTTCATCATCGCCGGTGACGAAGAGCTTCACTGCCTCGACCTCGTCGCCGTCGTACTCGCGCCGGTTGCGGATTTCTTCACTCCGTCGCTGCCGTAGCTGTCTTCCTCTGCCGAGTTAGGGCGTGGAAGATCTGAATTGACGAACTTCACATCTACACTTCCCAGTTCGTCGTGTTCTTCAACTCACGTAATTAAAAGTTACTTTTACTACCCTCTTTCATTCTTATATTTTCTTGAAAATCTTCAAAGGTGTTTATTCTTCAAATCTTCACACACATGAACACCTCACATGTCATCTGCTCTTGATTCATTTCTCTAAGCAATGATTTTCTTCAAGATTCCTCAATTGTGTGGATTTCAATCTATACTACTCTGGAACCTAAGACAAAGAATGCTTAGTGAAATTCCTCAAGACTTATCTGGTCAAATTCCTCAAACCTATTCGTTTTTGAAAAACCTTCTGAGAATGCATATGACCTCTCCAAATTCCTCGCAACTATACTCTGTTCACAGATACAAATGTCCAATGCTGAATCACTAGGTTCTCAATAACTTAACTCATTTGTAGCGTTCCTCGAAGAAAAGTTGCACACCTCTTCAGAAACTTTAGTTGTTCATATTCCTCAGCTGAAGAAAATGGCTGAAGGAAAGAAGCCACAAAAAGGTGGAAAGAGGCATGAGGTCAATACTGCTTTCAAAATCCCTGAGGACATTTATGCTGGATACTGCACTCCTGATGAGGCCAAATTTGGCAAGGAGGACAAGAATCAGTGCAAGGTGCGCATACAATGGATAGAAAGGAGATGGGCACGGGAATGGAGGGAGTACATGTATGTTACTCCCAAGTATATGAACAAATTTGCACTCAACCCTCCATGCTCAATACCTCCATTAGCACCAGGCCAACTAGCAGATCCCACCAGCCTCAAGCGCGGTGAGGACTATGCTGATGAATGGGCAAAGCGCCAGGCAAAGCTGACCAAGCAAGCAAAAGTAGCAGTGAGGAAATTCAATGAAGACTCTGCTGCTGTTGCTGCCTCTGCTAGTAAGCCGAAGAAGGCGATGCCTAAGAAGCCTGATCATAAGTCAAGCTCTTCTCCCCCAATTCCCTCACGGCCAAGCTCCTCAGCAATGCCCTCAAGACTAGATTATTCAAATCCCTCATGGCCAAGCTCCTCAGCAATGCCCTCAAGGCCAGATTCTTCAAAGCCCTCACGGCCAATTCCTCAGTCTGCTCCTCCTCCTCCAAAGTCCTCAGCTCCTCCGACAAAGTCTTCAGCTGCTCCGATGAAATCCTCTTCACCTGTGCATCTTGCCACGTGCCAAAGGACAACTGGCATCTCAATTGCCTCAGGAGCATCTGCAAGTTCCTCTGCTGCACCAAATTCCTCGGCTGGCCCCTCTCTGTTGAAGAAAAAGGCCACGTACTGCTGGACGAGGCCTTCGACCAAGTCCTCACAAGAAGCAGGTAGCCTTCCAAGTTCCCTCTGATGATGATGAGGCTGATGATGAAGAACTTGCTGAAATCATCAGAGACAGGCAAGCCAGGGCCGCTAGAGCTAAAGGCAGCAATGTGCCAATGCTACTGGATCCATAGTTGATCCTCGACTTCATTGACCTATGGTATAAGGACCCAAACACGCCTTCGCCGGAGATGAACCTCACTCCTAGTCAAAGTCATGTTCTGACTGCCTTCATTGAGGAAGAAAAGTGGAAATTTGAAGAAGGCAGAAGATTGAAGAAAGGGTAGTACAAGAAGCAGCGCTATCTCAAGGACAATGTCCTCACTCTCACTCCTGACCAACTCGTTGCCTTGCAAGCTTAAATCAAGCAACTGAGTGATGAATTAAGTCGCTACTATGCTGATTGGAAGGGAGCCAAGGTCCGGTTCATCAATTTGATGAAGAAACTCACTTCAAGTGCTGCTGCTCCTGTGCACGTTGAAGTTCCTTAAGCTGAAGCATCTGCTCAGCCTACTGAAGAACATGCCAGCACCGCTGATGATAATCAGGCTGCTGAAGAAAATGAGAGTACCATAGCTGATGACTCCATTCTAGCCGCTGAAGATATTGCCAGGGCATCCACTAGTGGTGCGCCTGAAGAAAGTGAAGAAGTTAGGGCAACTACATTAGTTGCGCCTGAAGAAAATGATCCAAAGTCCTCTGCACCTCCTGCGCCTACACCAACTCCGATCCTTCCATCTGCATCAGATGCGAAGAGGACCAAGGCTGCAGAGCGTGCAGCTATGAAGAAAAGGAAGGCATCGACTTCATGAAATTCTTCAGCTCCGAAGAAGATGAAGCCTCTCACTAGCTCAATTGACAACCCAATTGATGTCGTTCCTGTCTCTTTCATGCCACCAAAGGACCTTGTTCCTTTTGGTGAAGATTATGTGACTCCTAGCGAATCTCATGAAGACAATCCTTCTGCTGCTTTGTCAGAGCAGTTGGATGAAGAAATTGAAGTGGACGAAATCCCTTCAACCCCAGTGGTTTCCTCACCTATGCCTCAGTTCACTGCTGAAGAGGCAGGTGTTGAAGAAATGGAAGATGAGGATGTGCACATTGGCTGTACCACTCCAGTGCTCAATGATGAATTTTGGGAAAGTCTGCACCCCAACTCTCCAATGTTCACTGCACTCCAAGCTATTCCTCAGTCCCCAGCTGCTACTGAAGTACAAATGGGATGTGAAGAACCTCATGCAACCCCGTATGTCCATGAAGAAATTCCAGCCAATAGTGCTGAAGAAATTGTAAATGAAGAATTGATGACCCAGGCTGCAGCTGAAGAAGAGCCTGAATTCCTCAGCCTGAGGAACCTGAGATTGCGATTCCTGAGGTGGTGATGCAATTAACTGATACTCCTCAGCCCAAGCCAAAGGATCCCTTCTCAAAGAAGCAAAAATTCAAGGCTGATGATTTCTTCGGCGAGCATGTGTTCTTCACTGAATTCAACCCATATGACAATGCTCGTCTTAGAAGGAAGCGTTTCTGGACTACCAGCCAGGCCAACTTCTATTCTTCACTGCTTTTCAACAAGGACAAAGTCTTCGACCATGAGCATATTCCTCATGTGGACATGGAATCCATGCCTTGCTTCTCTCAAGTCCTCAGTATGCTTCATGATGCAGGCTTGCTCAAATTTTTCTCAGACATAGTTGATTGCAACGAAGAGCTTATTCTTCAATTCTACGCAACGCTGCATATCATAGGTGATGCTGCTGACGTCAACTCTTGGGTGTTGGACTAGATGACTGAAAACACTCACTACAAGGCACCGGCATCTGAATTGCTTTGAGCCCTGCCAATCAGTCCTCCACCTGACGGTGGTCATTGTCTGTATGATGAGCCTGAACTCACTGATCACTATATGCAAGTGCTCATGAAGCCTCTGAAGCCTGGTCAAGCCCCAAGGACCAAATTCCTGGTGAAGGAATTGCTCTATGTGCCAAGAACCATCTATTGCATTCTCACGAAGACCATGAGTCCCATCAAAGGCCATGACTCATCCGATGAAGAAATTATTGGGATGATGAAGAATATGCTATTCAACATAATGCATGGCATCCCCATAAACTATCATGATTTCTTCATGAGGACTCTGGCGAATGTTGCACTTTCACCATTTGAGCTGAAGCCTTACGCACCGTGGATCATGAGATTCCTCAGAACAAGGTCTTCACTCAACTACAAGGCTGACTTTTAGAATCACCTCAACTACTTGCCCCCGGTTGAAGTCCTCAAGCGGACATATTCCTCAACTGGTGAGAAGGGCAAAGCACCAGCTATTATCGATGAAGGCATTAGTCCATTGGATGGTCAGTTCCGCAAAGCTGCATCTTATTCCACCAATGATGACTCTGCCACTCATGATTATGCTGCCAATGCTCCCAAGTCAAGTCCTCTAGCTACAGCTCCTCGTGTGATGACTGACCGTGAGCCGCTTCTAAGTCTTCACCAGAAGGTGGATCGAAACCACAAATGGGTTAACCGTTGGTTTGGCTCTATTCTTCACAACATGACTTCTACACATAATGTAGTGAAGAAAAACCATTACTACCTCCATGAAGTTTTTGATCGCACCTGGGCTATTCTGTCACATCTCTATGGTGAAGAAGATTTGAAGCAAATGGGCTTCAAGTAAGATTTTGACTGGTCTTCTCCTCCACTTAAGAAATTCAAGAAGGTCAAGGTTCCTTCCTTGGTGGCCAATTCATATTCTTCATCACGCGACACAGACGAGTATGAAGACTTGGACGACACTGCAATAGGCCCGACATCGACTCAAGACCCCAACGACGCTGGCGCTCCTCCATCATCATGATATTCTTCAGGGGCATTAGTCCTCATTTTCATCCCTTTTGGTCATGCGATGACAAAGAGGAAAAATTTGAGTTAGTCTTCAAGCGGGTGTATCTTATATGGGCGTTTTTTTCTAAGTTACAACTCTCGTTCTTTTGATGACTTTGCTGGATCGAGTTGTAATCTTAAACTCCATGGTGGCCTGATACTTTTGCTGAGTTCTTCTGCATGCTTATTCCTCATTAATATCAATGCACGCATGCTGAATTACATCAGTCACCATATTTCATCATGCGTTTCAAATTCATCATATTATATGTCAAATGCATGTATGAATTACAAGATATAGGGGGAGATCTCCATGATTATACTCTTCAAGTGTGCATTGCTTCAAAAGCAAACTCCTCACTATGCACATCTTCAAGGGAAGTTCCTCTATATCTTGCAATCAAATTCCTCAACATCAATACTTACACTGCATATATTTATCCCCGTTGAAAACTTAACCTATATTGTCATCAATCACCAAAAAGGGGGAGATTTTAAGTGCATCTAGTGCCCCTTAGTGATTTGGGTGTATTGAAGACTTATAGGTTAAGGGACTGGTGCGTTTGTGAGTGTAAACATGTCTATAAGTCTATGAGGAGTTTGATATTTATAGAGAAAGTCGACCCCTAAAAATGAAGATCTTCAACTGAAGACTTTGGATTTCTGAAGACTTTCTGAAGACTTTGAAAGTGAAGAAATTGGTGTAACCTTGAAGACTTGGCAATCATTCGATGAACATGAAGCTTGAATACTTTTGTTTTTATAGTTTCATTTTCTCTTTCTCGAGTCACAGGAAACACCAGACTGTTAAAGGGGGTCAAGGAAATACTAAGGAAATTTTTCCATGTGATGCTCAACTCAAACTCCTACACCTACCAATCCCTTCGAGTGAAGCCATTGGAAATCTCATACAGTTCAGTCATATTCTTCAGTGACAGAGACGAAGTTCTTCTGGTATCTGAGGAATTTGTTCTGACTGAGGAGTTACGAATTCGCCAGTGCGTATTGCCTACACTGTGAGGAACATGATAGCCCTGAGGAATTTGAGAGTCAAATATTCTGACCGCTGTTGTGCTATGCGCCAGCTGTCCCAAAATATCTACCCACCTAATGGTCATATCATACAAGGGCATTTATGTCTTATCATGTCAGGCTGCTCCCTAGGCTATAAATAGCCGCCCCCTACAACCACTAGCTGGTTGGCTAATGCGAGAGAAACTGACACTTGTCATTTGAGAGCATCCCATCCTCTGAGGACTTTGAGCAAAAATCATCAAGTGAGGAAAACCCAAACCCAACACCTACAAACCCAAAGTGATTGAGCATCACTGAAGAGATTGATCCTGCGTGGATCCGATGCTTGTTTCCTTTGAAGACTATGCTTCTTCCAGACGGTTAGGCGTCAAGGTCTAGAGCATCCAAGAGGAATTGTGGATCGCCGAGTGACCAAGTTTGTGAAGGTCCGGAAGTCACCTGAAGACTTACCATGAGTGATTGGGCGAGGTCTATGTGACCTTAGCTTAAGGAGAATACAGTGAGGACTATGTGTCCGGGAATGTGTGTCCTCGAGTTTAAATACTCAGCCGCTCCAACCAGATGTACAACTGAGACAACAGTTGGAACTAGTCTACCAAACCATTGTCTTCACCGAGCTTATTGGTTCTATCTACTCAACTCTTTCATTTCCTTATTTCTGTTGTTGTGTGCCTATTCATATCTGTTTGAAGACTTTGACTAAAGACTTTCTCAATTTCCTCAGTTCAATTTCTTCAGTCTGTCTGTCTTCTTTCTGTGTTATCCTGTGTTTACGCTTTCTGTACTCTGTGCTTGTCTTCATTCCATTATGATGACCATGCTTCTGTTCTGTTATGTTTACATTTGAGTACTTATTCCGCTGCAAGTAGTTCTTCATTTAGGAATTTCCTCACCAGCAAATTCCTCAGTGAAGAATTCATAAAAAATGCCTATTCACCCCCTCTAGTCGATAAAACGCACTTTCAGAAATTAATGAAGAAATTGATTCTCATAACCCTACGACAATTGTACGCGGTGTCTGAAATCAGCTTTCTTATACAGTGGGTTTCGCCACCAACCAAAGTTGAGAATCTTCAAATTTGAGTTTTTTTTTTGTTTTTGAAATTCCTCAATTTTTCAAATTCTTCAGCATTGCATTGTCTTCACTCTTTCCATCATTGTTCTTCAATTGACTATATATATATGAGTTTATGTCCTCTACAGCATTCACTTATTGCTAATTCTTCAAGTTGTTTTTTTGCTAAGTGAATGTGATCGGACCCTCCCCCCTCTATGCTAAACTCAATCCAATCTTTTCACAAATTCTTCATGTGCGTTCTATTTGAAACTCGTTCAAAATCTTCACTGTGTCCTTGACAGCTGAAGAAATTCGAACGAAACTTTTGACTAATCTTATCAAAATTTTCGGCTTTGCCGCTCAAACCGTTTCGCATCCCACGACAATACTTATCTATTCGCCCATGATCCTACATGATAGCCACCTCTTAGTAGGTGGGTGACACATGTCAAGCGAATGAGAAGAGCCAGGGGCACATTCATCCGATTTCCTCGGGCGTATAGTTTTTCACTCCCACTATAAATACCCCCGCCTCTTCCTCACTTTGTTTTTACTCCGCTCGTTCTCACTCCCGCTCGAGCTTCTCAAACCCTAGCACCGCCACTACTTCATCATAGCCAGTGAGGAAGAGCTTCACTGCCTCGACCTCGTCGCTGACGTACTCGCACCGGTTGCGGATTTCTTCACTCAGCTGCCGCCGTAGCTGTCTTCCTCTGCCGAGTTAGGGCGTGGAAGATCTGAACTGATGAACTTCACATCCACATTTCCCATTTCATCGTGTTCTTCATCAAGGGTAATTAAAAGTCACTTTTACCACCCTCTTTGATTCAAATGTTTTCTTGAATATATTCAAA
The DNA here is from genome assembly GCA_963921465.1 of Triticum timopheevii. Classification (NCBI taxonomy): domain Eukaryota; kingdom Viridiplantae; phylum Streptophyta; class Magnoliopsida; order Poales; family Poaceae; genus Triticum; species Triticum timopheevii. The sequence goes on along the minus strand of OY997262.1, from coordinate 380,493,328 downwards.
GGTGTTTGTTCTTCAAATCTTCACACACTGAACACCTCACATGTCATCTGCTCTTGATTCATTTCTCTAAGCAATGATTTTCTTCAAGATTCCTCAATTGTGTGGATTCTCAATATATACAACTTTGGAACCTAAGACAAAGAATGCTTAGTGAAATTCTTCAAGATTCATCTGGTCAAATTCCTCAAACTTATTCTTTTTAAAACCTTATGAGAATACATATGACCTCTCCAAATTCCTCGCAACTATACTCTGTTCATAGGTACACATGTCCGCTGCTGAATCACTAGGTTCTCATCAACTTAACTCATTTGCAGCATTCCTCGAAGAAAAGTTGCACACCTCTTCAGAAACTTCAGTTGTTCATATTCCTCAGCTGAAGAAAATGGCTGACGGTAAGAAGCCATAGAAGGGTGGAAAGAGGCCTGAGGTCAACATAGTATTTGAGATCCCTGATGATATTTATGTTGGATACTACCCACCCCCTGAGGAAGACAACAATCAACGCAAGGTGCACATTCAAAAGAGTGAGAGGAGATGGGCACGGGAATGGAGGGACTACAGATATGTCACTCCCAAGTACATGAAGAAATTCGGACTAAACCCTCCATTCCCAAGACCTCCATTGGCACGAGGTCAACTGGCAGATCCCACCAGCCTCAAGCGCAGTGAGGATTATCCTAATGAATGGGCAAAGCGCCAGGCCAAACTGGCCAAACAAGCTAAGGAAGCAATGAGGAAATTTAATTTAATGAAGACTCTGCTGCTGCTGCTACCGATGCTGAGGCCTCTGCTATAAAGCAGAAGAAGGCCATGACAAAGAAGCCTGCTCACAAGCCAAGTGATTCACCCTCAAAGCCCTCATGGGCAAGTTCCTCAGCAATGCCCTCACGGCCAGATTCTTCAAAGCCCTCACGACCAATGCCTCAAACTGCTCCTCTTCCTTCAAAGTCCTCAGCTCCTCCGACAAAGTCTTCAACTGCTCTGATTAAATCCTCTGCACCTGTGCATCTCTCCATGTGTCAAAGGACTACAGGCATCTCAATTGCCTCAGGAGCTTCTGCGAGTTCCTCAGCTGCACCAAATTCCTCAGCTAGCCCCTCTCTGCTAAAGAAAAAGGCCACTACTGGACGAGGCCTTCAACCAAGTCCTCACAAGAAGCAGGTTGCCTTTCAAGTGCCAGCTGATGATGATGCGGCTAATAATGAAGAACTTACTGAAATCATCAGAGATAGGCAGGCCAGGGCCGCTAGAGCAAAAGGCAGCAATGTGCCAATGTTACTGGATCCAAAGTTGATCCTAGATTTCATTGATCTATGGCACAAGGACCCAAACACGCCTTTGCCGGAGATGAACCTCACTCCTGGTCAAAGTCATGTTTTGACTGCCTTCATTGAAGAAGAAAAATGGAAATATGAAGAAGGAAGAAGACTGAAGAAAGCGCAGTACAAGAAGCAACGCTACCTAAAGGACAATGTCCTCACTCTTACCCCGGATGAACTTGTTGCCTTGCAAGCTGAGATCAAGCAACTGAGTCATGAATTCAACCGCTACTATGCTGACTAGAAGGGCGCAAAGGTTCGGTTCATCAACTTAATGCAGACTTTCCCTTCAAGTGCTGCTGCACCGGTGCATATTGAAGTCACTCCGACTGATGCATCTGCTCAGCCTACTGAAGAACATGCCAGCACCGCTGATGACAATCAGGTTGCTGAAGAAAATGAAAGTACCAGGGCTGATGACTGCATTCCATCCACTGAAGAAACTGCCAGGGCATCCACTAGTGGTGCGCCTGAAGAAAATGAAGAAGTCAGGGCAACTGCATTAGTTGCGCCTGAAGAAACTGAACCAAATCCCTCTGCTCCTCCTGTGCCTACATGAACTCTGATTCTTCCATCTGCATCAGATGCGAAGAAAACCAAGGCTGCAGAGCGTGCAGCTGTGAAGAAAAGGAAGGCATCAACTTCATTAGATTCTTCGGTTCCGAAGAAGATGAAGCCGTTGACAAGCTCAATTGACAACCCGATTGATGTCATTCCTGTCGCATTCATGCCATCAAAGGACCTTGTTCCTTTTGGTGAAGATTATGAGATTCCAAGAGAATCCGATGAAGAGAATCCTTCTGCTGCTTCGTCAAAGTAGTTGGATGAAAAATTAAAGTGGATGCTATCCCTTCAACACCAGTTGTCTCCTCGCCTATGCCTCAGTTCACTGCTGAAGAGGCCGACATTGGAGAAATGGATGATGAGGATCTGGACATTGGGTGTACCACACCAGTGCTGAATGATGACTTTTGGGAAAGTCTGCACCCCAACTCTCCGATGTTCACTCCACTTCAAGCAATTCCTCAGTCCCCTGCTGCTATTGAAGTACAAATGGGTTCTGAAGAACCTCATGCAACCCCATCTGTCCATGAAGATATTCCAGCCACTAGTGCTGAAGAAAATGTAAATGAAGAATTGAAGACCCAGGCTGCAACTAAAGAAGAGCCTAAAATTCATCAGTCTGTGGATCCTGAGATTGTGATTCCTGAGGTGGTGATGCACTTGACTTACACTCGAAAGTGCGTTATATCGACTAGAGGGGGGGGGGTGAATAGGCTATTTTTATGAATTCTTCACTGAGGAATTTGCCGGTGAGGAAATTCCTTAGCGAAGAACTACTTGCAGCGGAATAAGTACTCAGAAGTAAGCATAACAGAATACAAGCATGGTCATCATGATGAAATGAAGACTAGCACAGAGTACAGAAAGCGTAATCACAGGATAACACAAGATGAAGACAAACAGACTGAAGAAATTGAACTGAGGAAATTGAGAAAGTCTTCAGTCAAAGTCTTCAAACACAGATATGAACAAACATTCAACACAGTAATGAGGAAATGAAAGAGTTGAGGAAATAGAACCAGTTAGGTTGGTGAAGACAATGATTTGGTAAACCAGTTCCAACTGCTGTCTCAGTTGTATGTCTGGTTGGAGTGGCTGAGTATTTAAACTCGAGGACACGCAGTCCCGGACACCCAGTCACTGAGCCGCAACTCAGGACACCCAGTCCTCAGCGTATTCTCCTTGAACTAAGACCACGTAGGCCTCGTCCAATCACTCGTGGTAAGTCTTCAGGTGACTTCCAAACCTTCACAGACTTGGTCACTCGGCGATCCACAATTCCTCTTGGATGCTCTAGACCTTGACGCCTAACCGTCTGGAAGAAGCACAGTCTTCAAAGGTAACAAGCGTCGGATCCAAGCATGATCAATTTCTTCAGTGATGCTCAATCACTTTGGGTTTGTAGGGGTTTGGTTTTGGGTTTTCCTCACTTGATGATTTTCGCTCAAAGTCCTCGGAGGATGCGTTGCTCTCAAATGACAAGTGTCAAGTTTCTCTCAGAGTAGCCAACCAGCTAGTGGTTGTAGGGGGAGGCTATTTATAGCCTAGGGAGCAGCCCGACATGATAAGACATAAATGCCCTTCAATGATATGACCGTTAGGTGGATAAGATATTTTGGGACAGCTGGCGCGCAGCACAGCAACGGTCGGAAATTTGACTCTCAAATTCCTCAGGGCTATCATGTTCCTCACTGTGTAGGCAATTCGCACTGGCGGATTCCTAACTCCTCAGTCAGAGCAAAGTCCTCAGTGACTGGAAGAATTGCGTCTCTGTCACTGAAGAAAATGACTGAACTGTATGAGATTTCCAATGGCTTCACTCGAAGGGATTGGTAGGTGTAGGATTTTGAGTTGAGCATCACATGGAAATTTTTCCTTAGTATTTCCTCGACCCCCTTTAACAATACGGTGTTTCCTATGACTCAAGAAAGAGAAAATGAAACTACGAAAACAAATGTCTTCACGCTTCATGTTCCTCAAATGAATACCAAGTCTTCAAGGTCACACCAATTTCTTCACTTTCAAAGTCTTCATAATATCAAAGTCTTCAGTCGAAGAACTTCATTTTTAGGGGTCGACTTTCTCTATAAATATCAAACTCCTCATAGACTTATAGACCTATGTACACTCACAAACGCATCAGTCCCTTAACCTATAAGTCTTCAATACACCAAAATGACTAAGGGGCACTAGATGCACTTACAATCTCCCCCTTTTTGGTGATTGATGACAACATAGGTTAAGTTTTCAACAGGGATAAACATATGAAGTGTATATAATGATATTGAGGAATTTGATTGCAAGATATAGAAGAATTCCCCCTGAAGATGTGCATAGTGAGGAATTTGCTTTTGAGGCAATGCACATTTTAAGAGTTGAATCATGGAGATCTCCCCCTATATCTTGAAATTCATACACGCATTTGATATATAATATGAAGAATTTGAAATGCATGATGAAATATGGTGCCTGATGAAATTCAGCATGCGTGCAATAATATTAACGAGGAATAAGCATGCAGAATAGCACATCAAAAGTATCAGATCATAGTGCATCAAAAGTCGGAGCACCATCCAAAAGTATCAGAGCACCATCGGGTTTAAGATTACAACTCGATCCAATAAAAGTTTCAGAAGAACGAGAGTTGTAACTTAAAAAAACACCCTTAGTATAAACCCGCTTGAAGGCTAACTCAGATTTCTCCCCCTTTGTCATCAAATGACCAAAAGGATTGAAACTGAGGACTAACGCCCCTGAAGATTTTCAAGTCGATGGAGGAGCACCAGCGTTGTCGGGGTTGTTTGTTGTAGTAGCGCCTGCAGCAGTGTCGTCCAAAATCTTCATACTCATCAGTATCACGTGATGAAGAATAAGAGCTGGCCACAAGTGGAGGAATTTTGACCCTCTTGAATTTCTTCGGAGGAGGTGCAGACCAGTCAAATTCTTCCTTGAGACCCATGGTCTCTAGTTCTTCAGCGCTATAGACATGAGTGAGGACAGCCAGGTGCGGTTGAGGGTTTCATGAAGGTAATAGTGGTTCTTCTTCACTGCATTGTGTGTTGAGGTCATGTTGTGAAGAATTGCACCAAACCGACGCTTTACCCATTTGTGATTGCGATCAACCTTCTGATGAAGACTGAGGAGTAACTCATGGTCAGTCATCACCCTGGGAGCTGTGGCTTGAGGATTTTGCTTGGCTGAGGTATTTGCGGCAGAGTCATGTGTGGCAGAGTCGTCATTGGTGGAGTAAGATGCAGCCTTGCGAAATTGACCATCCAATGGATGAATGCCTTCATCGATCACAGCAGTGGTCTTGCCTTTATCATCAGCTGATGAAACTGTCCGTTTGAGGACTTCAATGGGAGGCAAGTAGCTACCGTGGTTCAGAGTGTCAGCTTTGTAATTCAGTGAAGATCTTGCCCTGATGAATCTCATAATCCAAGGGGCATAGGGCTTCAGCTTGAATGGTGACATAGCAATATTGGCCAGAGTCCTCATGAAGAAATCATGGAAGTTGACGGGAACACCATGAATGATGTTGAAAAGCATATTCTTCATGATGCCAACGACTTCTTCATCATTTGAGTCGTGGCCTTTGATAGGACTCATTGTCTTTGTCAGAATTCGATAGACAGTCCGAGGCACATAGAGTAATTCCTTGACGAGGAATTTGGTTCTTGGGGCCTGCCTTGGCTTCAAAGGCTTCATCAGTACTTGCATATAGTGATCTGAGAGTTCTGTTTTGTTGTAGATGCAACGAGCACCATCAAGTGGAGGATCGAGAGGAAGGACATGAAGCAATTCAGTTGCCGGTGCCTTGTAGTGAGTATTTTCAGTCATCCAATCCAGCACCCATGAATTGACATCTTCAGCGTCTCCGGTGATATGCAGTGTGGCGTAGAACTGAAGAATAAGTTCTTCATTCCAATCACAGATGTCAGTGCAGAAATTCAGCAGTCCTGCATCGTAAATAACACTGAGGACTGGTGTGAAGCATGGCAGAGATTCCATATCCACGTGAGGAATATGTTCATGATCGAAGATTTTGTCTTTGTCAAACAGCACTGAGGAATAGAAGTTGGCTTGACTAGCAGTCCAGAAACGCCTCTTCCTTATGCGAGCAGAGTCATATGGATTATAGTCAGTGAAGAACACATGCTCCAAAAAGAAGTCTTTAGCCTTGAACATTTGCTTGCTTGAGAACGGATTCTTCGGCTTGGGCAGAGGAGTGTCAATGATTTGTAGCACAACCTCAGGAATCGGGAGCTCAGGTTCTTCAGGCTGAGGAATTTCTGGTTCCTCTACAGGTGCAGTCTGAGGATCAGCAGCAGCAGGTTCTTCAGCACTAGCGGCTGGAATATCTTCATGAAAAGATGGAGTGGGTTGAGTTTCTTCAGAGCCCATCTGAACTGTTGTTGCCGGGGACTGAGGAATCTGTTGGATAGGTGTGAAGAGTGGAGTATTGGGATGCTGACTTTCCCAAAAGTCATCATTCATCACTGGTGTGGTGCATCCAATATCCACATCTTCATCTTCATTTTCAATTTCCTCAACACCTGCCTCTTCAGCTGTGAACTGAGGCATAGGTGAGGAAATGACTGGCGTTGAAGGGATTGCGTCCACTTCAATTTCTTCATCAATCTGCTCTGACGAAGCAGCAGAATGATTTTCTTCATCAGATCCGCTTGGGATCTTATAGTCTTCTCCAAAAGGAACAATTTCCTTTGATGACATGGAGGAAATTGGAACAACATCAATAGGATTTTCAAAAGAGCTGGTCATTGGCTTCATTTTCTTCGCAGCCGAAGAATTTGATGCAGCTGATGCCTTCCTTTTCTTCACTGCAGCTCGCTCTGCAGCCTTGGTCTTCTTCACCTCATAGGCAGAAGGAAGAATTGGAGTTGGTGTAGGCGCGGGAGGAGCTGAGGAATTTGGTTGATTTTCTTCAGGCGCAACTGATGCAGTTGCCATGTCTTGTTTAGTTTCTTCAGGCGCACCACTAGTGGATGCCTTGGCAATTTCTTCAGCGGCTGGAATGGGATCATCAGCCCTGGAACTGGCATTTTCATCAGCAGGCTGAAAGTCATCAGCGGTGCTGGCATGTTCTTCAGTCGGCTGAGCTGAGGCTCCAGCCTGAGGAATTTCATGTTGCGTTGGGGCAGCAACATTTGTGAACATCTTCGTCAGGTTGACAAATCTGACCTTGGCTCCTTGCCAATCTGCATAATAAGCATCAAAGTTTTTGCTGAGGTCTTGAATTTCAGTCTGGACCTTGAGAAGTTCTTCAGGTGTCATTCTGACAACATTTTTCTTCAGGAACTTCTCTTTCCTGAACTGAGCCTTCTTTATTTGTCTGGCCTTCTCAAATTTCCATTTTTCTTCAGAGATGAAATGGGTCAGCATGTGATTTTGGCCAGGTGTCAGATGAAAATCAGGCATAGGAGTGTTTGGGTCCTTGTGCCAGAGGTCAATGTAGTCGAGGATCAACTTAGGATCCAAAAGCAGTGGCACAGATGTGCCTTTGGCTCTAGCGGCCTTCACTTGTCTGTCTCTGATGATTTCTGTGAGTTCATCATCAGAAATCTTCATCATCAGAGGGCACATGGAATGCGACCTGTTTCTTCCTTGGACTTGGCCGAGGACCTCGTCCAGCTGTTGCTTTAGTCTTCAGCAGAGTCGGGCCAGATGAAGACTTTGGTGAAGCTGAGGAACTTGCTGAGACACCAGAGGCAATCGAGAAACCCGTAGTCCTTTGACATGTAGCCAGATGCACAGGAGCTGAGGACTTTGGTGGAGCAGTAGCAGTGTGAGGAATTTGCCGTGAGGGCATTGCCGAGGAACTTGGCCGTGAGGGCGCTGTTGGTGAAGCACTTGGCTTACGAGCAGGCTTCTTTGGCATGGATTTCCTCAATTTGACCGAGGCCTCAGTAGTAGTAGCAGCGGTAGAATCCTCATTGAATTTCTTCACTGCCTCCTTGGCTTGCCTTGCCAGTTTTGCTTGGCGCTTAGCCCATTCATCAGGAAAGTCCTCACCACGCTTGATGCTGGTGGGATCAGCTACTTGGCCAGGTGCCAATGGAGCTCTTGGGCATGGAGGATTTAAAGCGAATTTGTTCATATACTTTGGAGTAACATATCTGTACTCCCTCCACTCTCTTGCCCATCTCCGTTCAATCTTCTGTATGCGCACCTTGCGCTGATTTTTAGTTTCTTTGCCAAATTTTGATTCGTCAGGTGTGCAATAGCCAGCATAAATTTCATCAGGGATCTCGAAAGCAGTCATGACCTCAGGCTTCTTTCCTCCTTTCTGTGGCTTCTTACCGTCTGCCATATTCTTCAGATGAGGAATTTGAACAATTGAACACTCTGAAGAAGTATGCAGTTTTTCTTCGAGGAACGCTGCAAATGAGTTAAGTTGATGAGAACCTAGTGATTCAGCAGCAGACATGAGTACCTGCGAACAGAGTACAGGTGCGAGGAATTTGGAGAGGTCATATGCGTTCTCAGAAGGTTTTTCGAAAAGTACAAGTTTTGAGGAATTTGACCAGATGAACCTTGAGGAATTTCACTAAGCTTTCTTGTCTTAGGTTCCAGAGTTGTACAGATCAAAGATCCACACAATTGAGGAATCTTGAAGAAAAATGTTTGCTTAGAGAAACGAATCAAGAGCATATAACTAGTGAGGTGTTTGTGTGTGATGATTTGAAGAATAAACACCTTTGAAGATTTTGTAGTGTAAAATTTCGGATCAACGAGGGCAGTAAAAGTAACTTTTAATTACCCCAAATGAAGAACACGACGAACTGGGTGTTGTAGATGTGAAGCTCGTCTGTTCAGATCTTCCACGCCCTAACTTGGCAGAGGAAGACAGCTACGGCGACGGAGTGAAGATTTCCGCGGTCGGCGTGAGTACGACGGCGACGAGGTCGAGGCAGCGAAGCTCTTCCTCACCGGCGATGATGGAGTAGCGGCGGCTGAGGGAGTCCCGGATTAGGGGGTGTCCGGATAGCCGGACTACCATCGTCGACCGAACTATCATCGGCCGGACTATCATCATCGACTGGACTCCAAGACTATGAAGATACAAGATTGAAGACTTCGTCCCGTGTCCGGAGGGGACTTTCCTTGGCATGGAAGGCAAGCTTGGCGATACGGATATGTAGATCTCCTATCATTGTAACCGACTCTATGTAACCCTAGCCCTCTCTGGTGTCTCTATAAACCGGATGGCTTTAGTCCGTAGGACACAACATACATTACAACAATCATACCATAGGCTAGCTTCTAGGGTTTAGCCTCCTTGATCTCGTGGTAGATCCACTCTTGTAATACACATCATCAATATTAATCAAGCAGGACGTAGGGTTTTACCTCCATCAAGAGGGCCCGAACCTGGGTAAAACATCATGTCCCTTGTCTCCTGTTACCATCCGCCTAGACGCACAGTTCGGGACCCCCTACCCGAGATCCGCCGGTTTTGACACCGACATTGGTGCTTTCATTGAGAGTTCCTCTGTGCCGTCACCGATACACTTGATGGCTTCTTCGATCAACAACAACGCTGTCGAGGGTGAGACTTTTCTCCCCGGACAGATCTTCGTATTCGGCGGCTTCGCACTGCGGGCCAATTCACTTGGCCATCTGGAGCAGATCGAAAGCTACGCCCCTGGCCATCAGGTCAGGTTTGGAAGCGTAAACTTCACGGCCGACATTCGCGGGGACTTGATCTTCGACAGACTCGAGCCGCAGCCGAGTGTGCCGCACTATCACGACGGGCATGATCTAACTCTGTCGCCGGACAGTACCTTGGAGGCCGCACACGAATCCGCTCCGGCCCTTAGTCCGGAGCCGATTGCGCAGATCGAGGACCGGTGGCTAGACACCGCCTCGGGGGCTACAACTTCCATGGCGATGGAGCCGAACACTAACCTAGTCCCTTGTGAAGCTCGTGACTCTGAGGTGCCGGACTCCCTGTCGGGCTCCGAACCTCCTGCGCCCTTGCCAGCCGAATCCGATTGGGCGCCAATCATGGAGTTCACCGCCGTGGACATCTTTCAACACTCGCCCTTTGGCGACTGAGGGAGTCCTGGACTAGGGGGTGTCCGGATAGCCGGACTATCATTATCCGACGGACTCCAAGACTACGAAGATACAAGATTGAAGACTCCGGCTCGTGTCCGGATGGTACTTTCCTTGGCGTGGAAGGCAAGCTTGGCGATACGGATACGTAGATCTCCTACCATTGTAACCGACTCTGTGTAACCCTAGCCCTCTCCGGTGTATATATAAACCGGAGGGCTTTAGTCCGTAGGACAACATACATTACAACAATCATACCATAGGCTAGCTTCTAGGGTTTAGCCTCCTTGATCTCGTGGTAGATCTACTCTTGTACTACCCATATCATCAATATTAATCAAGCAGGATGTAGGGTTTTACCTCCATCGAGAGGGCCCGAACCTGGGTAAAAACATCGTGTCCCTCGTCTCCTGTTACCATCCACCTAGACGCACAGTCCGGGACCCCCTACCCGAGATCCGCCGGTTTTGACACCGACATTGGTGCTTTCATTGAGAGTTCCTCTGTGTCGTCACCGATAGGCTTGATGGCATCTTCAACCTGCAGCGCTGTCCAGGGTGAGACTTTTCTCCCCGGACAGATCTTCGTATTCGGCGGCTTCGCCCTACGGGCCAATTCACTTGGCCATCTGGAGCAGATCGAAAGCTACGCCCCTGGCCGTCAGGTCAGATTTGGAAGCTTAAACTTCACGGCCGATGTCCGCGGAGACTTGATCCTCGATGGACTCGAGCCACAGCCAAGCGCGCCGCACTGTGACGATGGGCATGATCTAGCTCTGCCGCCGAACAGTGCCTTGGTGGACGCACACGGATCCGCTTCGGCCATTAGCCCAGAGCCGATCGCCCAGATCGAGGGCCGGTGGATAGACGCCGCCCTGGGGGCTTCAACATCCACGGCGATGGAGCCGAACACTAATCTTGTCCCCTGCGAAACTCGTGATTCCGAGGCGCCGGACTCCGAACCTCCCGCGCCCCTACCAATCGATCCGGATTGGACGCCGGTTATGGAATTCACCGCCGCGGACATCTTCCAATGCTCGCCTTTTGGCGATATCTTGAATTCACTAAAGCATCTCTCGTTATCAGGAGAGTCCTGGCCGGATTATGGCCAGGATGGTTGGGATACGGACAACAAAGAAATTCAGAGCCCACCCACCACCCACTTTGTAGCCACTGTCGACGATCTAGCCGACATGCTAGACTACGACTCCGACGACATCGACCCTATGGATGACGATGCCGGAGACGAACAGGAACCAGCGCCCACAGGGCACTGGAAGGCCACCTCGTCATATGACGTATACATGGTGGATACCCCAAAAGATGGGGACGGCGAAGGAACAGCGGAGGCAGATCCCTTAAAGAAACAGCCCAAGCGCCGACGTCAGCGGCGCCGCTCTAAATCTCGCCACAGCAAAAACGGAGATTCCAGCACAGGAGATAATAATACTCCAGAGAGTGCCGAAGACAATCCCCTCCAGCAAAACTCAGCGCAGGAGGACGCAGAAGCAAGCCCTCATGAGGGGGCGGCAGACGAAGAGGTTGAGCATCATAATGATATGCCTCCCTCCAAAAACGAAGCAAGCCTCAACGATGACGAATTCGTCGTACCCGAGGATCCCGTCGAACAAGAGCGGTTCAAGCGCAGGCTTATCGCCACAACAAACAGCCTAAAGAAAAAGCAGCAGCAGCTTCAAGCTGATCAGGACCTGCTGGCCGATCGATGGACCAAGGTCCTCGCGGCCGAAGAGTATAAACTCGAACGTCCCTCCAAAAGTTACCCAAAACGCAAGCTGCTCCCCCGATTAGAGGAGGAAGCATACGTACATCCATCACCAGCGCAGGATATGGCTGACCGACCACCCCGTGGTCGGGACAGAGAGGCATCCAGGCCCCCAGCCAAGAGGGAACGCGCCGGACTTGCGAGACATATTGGAGGACAAGGCAAGGCAATCTAGATCCATCTATGGATCACGTGGGCGCCCTACATCCCACGACGAATATCGTCGTGCCGGATACAATAACCCAGGCCGGGCCGAACACAGCAGACGGCGCTCTCTCGAGCTGCGTCGCGATATCGCTCAATACAGGGGCACCGCACACCCATTATGCTTCATTGACGAAGTAATGGATCATCAGATCCCCGAAGGGTTTAAACCCGTAAACATCGAATCTTACGATGGCACAACAGACCCTGCGGTGTGGATCGAAGACTACCTTCTCAACATCCATATGGCCCGCGGCGACGATCTCCACGCCATAAAGTACCTCCTACTCAAGCTTAAAGGACCTGCTCGGCATTGGCTTAACAGCTTGCCCGCGGAGTCAATTGGGTGACCACCAGACGCCGATGACCTAAGCCACATCATTCAGCAGCCAGACGAATCGGCCAGACAATTCTGGACACGGTTCTTGACAAGGAAAAATCAAATCATCGATTGTCCGGACGCAGAGGCACTTGCAGCCTTCAAACATAACATCCGGGACGAATGGCTAGCCCGGCACCTGGGGCAGGAAAAGCCGAAATCCATGGCAGCCCTCACATCGTTAATGACCCGCTTTTGCGCGGGAGAGGACAGCTGGCTAGCCCTCAGCAACAACTTCCGTAAAAATTCTGGCAGTCCGGATACTAAGGACAACAACGGCAGGTCGCGTCGAAATAAAAACAAGCGCCGAATTAACAGCGACGATAAGGAGGATACGGCGGTCAATGCCGGATTCCGAGGCTCTAAACCCAGTCAACGGAAGAAGCCATTTAAAAGAACCATTCCGGGTCCGTCCAATCTGGACCGAATACTCGACCGCTCATGCCAGATACATGGCACCCCTGAAAAGCCAGCTAATCACACCAATAGAGATTGCTGGGTGTTCAAGCAGGCCGGCAAGTTAATTGCCGAAAACAATGACAAGGGGCTAAATAGCGACGACGAGGAAGAGACCCGGCCGCCGAACAACAAAGGACAGAAGGGTTTTCCCCCACAAGTACGGACGGTGAATATGATATACGCGACCCACATACCCAAGAGGGAGAGGAAACGCGCACTAAGGGACGTCTACGTGATGGAGCCAGTCGCCCCAAAGTTCAACCCATGGTCCTCTTGTCTGATCACTTTCGATCGAAGAGACCATCCGACCAGCATACGCCATGGCGGATTTGACGCATTGGTCTTAGACCCAATCGTCGATGGGTTCCACCTCACGAGAGTCCTGATGGACGGCGGCAGTAGCCTGAACCTGCTTTATCAGGATACAGTGCGCAAAATGCGCATAGACCCATCAAGGATTAAACCTACAAAGACAACCTTTAAAGGTGTCATACCAGGAGTGGAAGCCAACTGCACAGGCTCAGTCACACTGGAAGTGGTCTTCGGATCCCCGGATAATTTCCGGAGCGAAGAGTTAATCTTCGACATAGTCCCGTTTCGCAGCGGCTGTCACGCCCTGCTCGGGCGAACCGCGTTTGCCAAATTCAACGCGGTGCCGCACTATGCATACCTAAAGCTCAAGATGCCAGGCCCTCGTGGAGTCATCACGGTCAATGGAAATATGGAACGCTCCCTCCGAATGGAGGAACATACAGCGGCTCTCGCGGCAGAAGTACAGAGCAGCCTTCTAAGGCAACTCTCGAGTCCGGCCATTAAATGGCCGGATACAGCAAAGCGCGCCCGGAGCAATGCCAACCAAGACCACCTGGCGCGATCAGAGCACACGTAGCAATGCGGCCCCAACCCTCGCCCGCGTATGATCGCAAGAATAACACTCCGCGTACATCATTATGCTTTGGAGATACCATGGGCACAGGGGAGGGGGCACGATCACAACGGACCCAGAGTGCGGTTCGACCACACCAGGGGCTCGCAAATGTGCCCTTCTTTTTTATTATTTTTCTTCTTTTTTGTACACAGGACTCTGTTAACCAGAAGCCCTGTCCGGCGGTGAACCTGCCGAACTCAGGATGCAACAGTCAGGGACTTAAGAAGGCCGCGTCGAACACTCAGGTGGTCTCAATTACGAGCATTAAATTCGATTATATACACCAAATCCGCAGCTCATCCCTGGAGGGGGACATGTTTATTTAGTCCAAATCCCTTGCTTACCGCACTATTTGTATCAGTCCGCTCTTCTAGCAGACTTTTTCTTTCATTAATAATGCAGCACCTTTATGATCGCAATTGCATTACATTATATATATATATATATATATATATATATATATATATATATATATATATATATATATATATATATATATATATGCTCATTATATGACATCTGGCACCCGTACATTTTGGTACGGCATAATACACCAGGGGCTTATGTTCCCCACTCTATGGTGTGATAAAGTCCGAACACTTCCACAAGTGCGGCACCCCGAACTTATAGCATTATATGAATCGGCTCCGAATCATGTCTTGGGTCAATAGTTGGGTTTGCCCGGCTCCCACGTTTTGGTGCCTTACGTTCCGTTCTGTCGGCTAAGGTGGCACTGGGAGAACCACTGTGATTGCGCCCCGATTGAGCCGGGTTAACGCCTCAGTGGAGAAAGCTAAAACTGACTGGCATGATAAGGCGAGAGACTGGTCGTTGTTCGAGAGGTTTTTTCGGGTCCTTAAAGACTCACGCCGCTTCGAGCGAAGTTCCGGATGATGTCCGATGAAGGCGTGGATAGCGCCCCGGATTCGGTCTTCCGAATACCAGGGGCTTCGCCGAAATTTAAAATTATAGAATTCTATGGCTAAGTGAGAGTCTTCAAGCATTATAAGTCCGGTGCCTTGTTCGTCGTGTTGAGCGCCTCCCTAGATGGACCCAAAAATGGGAACAAGAGTGCTCAAGTTTATCCCGAACACCCCAGCACTTGTGGCTTGGGGGCTGAAGCTAACAACTTGCCATCTCTCATATTTTATAAACAGCCGCACAGAAGGTAATATTTTAAATTAAACAAGCGTTGCTCATGGCGCATATGAACGAAGTTTTCAGCACACAGGATAAATAAACAGCGAGTTCACTCAAAGATTACATTTCGGGAGCACTCATCTGCAATATTGCTGGCTCCCTTGAGGACAATTTTATAATACTTCTCTGGCGTGCGATACTCCTTGCCCGGCGGCGGTGGGTCCGTGAGAAGCTTCTCCGCATCCAATTTGCCCCATTGCACCTTTATGCAGGCAAGGGCCCGACGAGCACCTTCGATACAGGCGGAGCACTTGACTACATCCAGCCTGGGGCATGCATCCATCAGTCGCCGCACGAGGCCAAAGTAGCTACCAGGCATGGCCTGTCCAGGCCACAGCCGGACTATGAGGCCCTTCATGGCCTCCTCAGCTACCTTGTGGAGTTCGACCAGCTGCTTCAGCTGGTCGCTTGGGGGCATCGGATGGCCGACCTCAGTATACTGAGACCAGAAGACCTTCTCCGTCGAACTCCCCTCCTCGCCACGATAGAATGCGGCGGCATCAGACGCACTACGCGGCAGATGTGCAAACGCCCCTAGAGAGCTCCGAATTCGGGTAAGTGTCAGGTAGTTCACATTAACATGCCTGCTTTGCATGAAAAACGCCTTACCCGCCGCTATCTTCTTTATGTCCTCAACATCCTGAAGGGCCTTATGGGCCTCGGCCTTGGCGGACCTGGCACTTTCGAGAGCCGAGGCAAGCTCGGACTCTCGAGTCTTGGAGTCACGCTCCAAACTCTCATGTTTTTCCATGAGAACCTGGAGCTCTTGCTGAACTTCCGCCACCCGTGCCTCTTGCTTTTCTCGCTCAACCCGCTGCGCGGCCGCATTGCGTTCGGCCGCGGACACAGCATCCTTCAGGGCTGCCACCTCGTTAGTGGCCCCTGCAATGCACATATTATCCTTGTTAATTTTATTTGCAACCAAAATCCTTTTCTGTAAGGTACTTATTCAAAGAGATGTTACTCACCTTCTTTTTCCTCGAGCTGCTTCTTTGCATGGCCGAGCTCTTGCTCGGACCACCCGAGATCCTTCTTTAGCACGTAAACCTCCGCCGTTAGTGCGGCAGAGGTCAGCAGTGCAGCCTGCAAACCCATATTGACATATTTTAGGCAACCCTGCGTATATCTTGTTATAGATCCTTAGTCCGGCTTTTCTTTCCGAACACCGAACTAAGCATCAGGGGCTACTGTCTATGCGGTATTACATTACATGTTTTTAAGTTTTTACCTCAAAGCCTGTTAAAAGGCTGCTGCAGGCTTCGGTCAGCCCGCTCTTAGCGAGCTGAACCTTCTCAATCACCGCACTCATGATAGTGCGGTGTTCTTCCTTGATGGAAGCGCCTTTAAGTGCCTCCAGCAGGTTATCCGGCGCCTCCGGTTGGATGGGGGCCGCCGGCGTCACGGTCCTGCCCTTCTTTCGAAGGGGCCGCTTGCCGGACTCTGGAACCACTGCGGGTTCCGGTGTAGAGTCCGGCACGAAGTCCGGGAGGCTGCCTGACGGCGCCTCCGGAGCCTCCTCCTGATGGGTCCCTCTCTGGGATCCCACCTCAACGTCCTCGTCGGCGCGTGGGGTGGAGGCAGTCGGGATGGAATTTAGATCCGACGCGGCCAATGACCCGCTCGATGAGTCGGGGAGATCATCATTGGCCGGACTGCGGGCAGAATGCGGCGTTAGAAGGATACTACGCGACATAAAAGAAATTACACATCAAGGATCCGGATACTTACGATCTTGCCGGATGCCTGGCCCTTGGAGGCCGCTCATCCTCACCAACGCTGATGTTGGCGAAACTGTCCGGGGGATAGTTCTCCCCCTCTTGGACCCTTCGCCCCCCCCCCGATGGGGGAAGCCTTCCTTTTCTTCTCTCCCTCCTCCGGGAGAGAGTACTCCTCCTCCTCGTCTTCGGGAGAGGAGTCCTCGTCATCGTCAGACGCCTGATTGCGGGAACTCTTTCGAGTCCCCGCGGCCACCTTCTTGGCCTTCTTCTCCGGCACCACATGCGGTGCCGGAACCAGCAGCCTTGTTAAACGGGCATCCGCTGGGTCTTCTGGCATGGGAGCCGGGCTGATGAGCAGCTCGGCCTTCTCCATCCATTCCTGTCAAAGGAAGAGGCAAAATGAAACCTCACTAGAGTCAATCTAATTATCACAAGTGTCCCGTAATGGGGTTGAATCACTTACCTCGTCAGTTGGATGCTGCGAGCTGAATCCGCGGTCTTCGGTCGCGGACGCGGGGGCTTCGGCGCCCTTGAACAGCACCCTCCAGGCGCCTTCGTATGTTGTATCAAAGAGCCCGCTTAGCGCCTGGTGCTGTTTCGGATTGAACTCCCACAAATTAAATGCCCGTTCTTGGCATGGGAGGATCCGCCGGATGAGCATAACTTGGACCACATCGACGAGCCTGAGCCTATTGCTCACCATCTTCTTGATACATGCTCGGAGTCCCGTCACCTCCACCGGATTCCCCCACTGCAAGCCCTTCTCTTTCCAGGAGGTGAGCTGCGTGGGGATGCCAGATCTAAACTCGGGGGCCGCCGCCCATGTGGATTTGCGCGGCTCGGTGATGTAGAACCACCCCGATTGCCACCCCTTGACGGAGTCCACGAAGGTCCCTTCTAGCCAAGGGACGTTGGGCAATTTGCCCAACATGGCGCCTCCGCATTCCGCTTGCGTACCCTTTACAACCTTCGGCTTGACGTTGAAGGTCTTGAGCCACAGACCGAAGTGGGCCGGATGCAGAGGAAGGCCTCGCACACGAGGATAAACGCCGAGATGTTGAGGATAAAGTTCGGCGCCAGATCGTGGAAATCCAGGCCGTAATAAAACATGAGCCCCCGGACAAATGGATGGAGCGGAAAGCCCAGTCCGCGGAGGAAGTGGGGAAGGAAGACGACCCTCTCATGAGGCCCGGGGGTAGGGATGAGCTGCCCCTCGTCGGGCAGCCGATGCGCGATATCGCCGGAAAGGTATCCGGCGCTGCGCAGCTTGGTGATGTCCTCCTCCTTGACGGTGGAGGCTAACCATTTACCTCCCGCTCCGGACATATTCGGAGAAGGTTGAGGCGAGATGCGCGAGCTCGGGCGTTGGAGCTTGAGTTCGCGGGGATGGATAAGCAAAGGAGGAAGAAGGCGTAGGTGAGAAGGTGAATCCTTATCCCTTATATATAGGCGGACAAAACTATGCGTCCCCCACCAGCTTGGTAAAACTCGCTTATCTCCCAAGCGCCACCATCGATGGCGCGGTTGGGTTACCCACGCACGTATTGATGAGAATCCCGGAATAAGGGGAACACGATCTCTGCTTCGACAAGACGTGCCAAGGAAACCGCTTCGCTAAACATGCTGAGGTGGTATAGTAATTCAAACAAAGGCCTGGTGGCGGTGTGATGTCACGCCGCATAATACGTCAGCAGATTGAACTAAGTGTACATTTTATTCTCTCTACGGTGGAATGTGGAATTTATTTTGCAGAGCCGGACACTATCCTGGTGTTCATGATCTTCTCTGGATTATTCAAGGGAGGAACCCGCCTTGCAATGCCGAACATTATGCACGCCGGACTTATCGTCATTGAAGACTGGTTCAGGGGCTACTGAGGGAGTCCTGGACTAGGGGGTGTCCGGATAGCCGGACTATCATTATCCGCCGGACTCCAAGACTACGAAGATACAAGATTGAAGACTCCGGCTCGTGTCCGTATGGTACTTTCCTTGGCGTGGAAGGCAAGCTTGGCGATACGGATACGTAGATCTCCTACCATTGTAACTGACTTTGTGTAACCCTAGCCCTCTCCGGTGTCTATATAAACTGGAGGGCTTTAGTCTGTAGGACAACATACATTACAACAATCATACCATAGGCTAGCTTCGAGGGTTTAGCCTCCTTGATCTCGTGGTAGATCTACTCTTGTACTACCCATATCATCAATATTAATCAAGCAGGACGTAGGGTTTTACCTCCATCGAGAGGGCCCGAACCTGGGTAAAAACATCGTGTCCCTCGTCTCCTATTACCATCCGCCTAGACGCATAGTCCGGGACCCCCTACCCGAGATCCGCCGGTTTTGACACCGATAGCGACATCTTAAATTCACTAAAGCGTCTCTCATTGTCCAGAGAGCCCTGGCCGGATTATGGCCAGGAGGGTTGGGATGGTCGACATGCTAGCCTACGACTCCGAAGACATCGACGGTATGGACGACGATGCCGGAGATGAACAAGAACCAGCGCCCACAGGGCACTGGAAGACCACCCCAACACATGACGTATATATGGTGGATACCCCAAAAGGAAGCGACGACGAGGATCAACGGGGCGCGGCAAAGGATAATCCCGCTGATAAACAACCAAAACGGCGACGCAAGCGCCGCCCTAAACCCCGCCTCGGCAAGAACAGCATTCCCAATGACCCAGCGTTAGAGCAGGGCAAACCAGTGGACGACGAACATGCAACCAAGCGACCGTCCGAACAGGACGAATCGGATAATCAATCCATCCCCGGCGAAACCAACAGTCCGTACGACCTCACACTAGACACACCACCGGAGCATCAGAACCTTCACGGAAGGCTCGTCGCCACCGCAAGAAGCTTGAAGAAGGAAAAATGGAAGCTCAAAACAGCGGAAGACATACTCAGAATGAGGTGGAGCAAAGTACTCAAGACCGCAGACAAATATGGCAAAGGCCATCAATCAAAGAGCTACCCAAAGCGCAAGCTGCTGCCAGAGTTTGACGAGGAAGCCATAGAGCCACCACAGTAAAAAATTAAAGAAGCCGCCTAGCCGGACAAAAGACCAGATGACAGGCCAAAAACAACAAGCGGCGCCGCACTCAAGCCGACTCATGATCCTGGGAAAGCAGATGGCCCAGCCAGGTCCATTTATGGGCCAAAACAGAGGGCCCCAGGAAGGAGCACAACACGTCAAGTGTTCGAAGACAACGACACACCCAAATACAGGGGCGCCGCACACCCACTATGTTTCACCGATGAGGTGCTGGATCATGAATTTCCAGCAGGGTTCAAACCCATAAACATAGAGGCATATGACGGAACAACAGACCCTGGAGTCTGGTTAGAGGATTACATACTACACATACACATGGCTAGAGGAGATGATCTCCATGCCATAAAATATCTACCCCTCAAGCTCACAGGGCCAGCTCGGCATTGGCTCAAAAGCCTCCCAGAAAACACTGTTGGAAGTTGGGAAGAGCTTGAGGACGCGTTTAGAGCAAATTTTCAAGGGACTTATGTCCGCCCTCCGGATGCAGACGATCTAAGTCATATAACTCACCAGCCCGGAGAGTCAGCGCGCAAATTCTGGAACAGGTTCCTTACTAAAAAGAACCAAATAGTCGACTGTCTGGACGCCAAAGCCTTAGCAGCTTTCAAACACAACGTCTGAGACAAATGGCTCGCCAGACACCTCGGCCAAGAGAAGCCGAGGACAATGGCCGCGCTAACAAGCCTCATGACCCGATTTTGCGCGGGGGAGGACAGGTGGCTAGCACGATGCAGCATCAGCGACCCGAGTACATCCGAGATTAGAGATGGAAACGGAAAATCACGGCGCAGAAAGGATCAGCGCCGGAATAAAGAAAAAGGCCCAAAGAATACGGCGGTCAACGCTGGATTCAAAAGCTCGCAGCCAAACAACAAAACACTGCCTCTTAAGGATAACAGTGATGAGCTATCCAACTTAAACAGAATTTTGGATCGGATATGTCAAATCCACAGCACCCCCAGAAGGCCTGCAAATCACACCCACCGAGATTGTTGGGTTTTCAAACAGTCCGGCCGACTAAACGCCGAACACAAGGGGCTCGATGCATCAAGCGAGGATGATGATAACCCCCACCAGCAGAGCACCGGAAAACAAAAGACTTTCCCACAAGAAGTCAAAACAGTAAACTCACTTCATGTGATATTACGGAAAAACAATGCGGCACCCGCACGGTCCACCCCAGCGGAACCCCGAGATTGGCTATCAAAACCAATCACTTTTGACCACCTGGATTATTCCAGAAGCGTTCGAGATGCAGGATGGACTGCTCTGATACTGGATCTTATAATCGACGGACTACAATTTACACAAGTCATGATGGATGGAGGGAGCGATTTAAACCTGCTATATCCGAACACAATCCGCAAGTTGGGGATAGACCTTACTAAAAGTCGACATAGCCGCACTTCCTTCAAAGGAGTGACGCCAGGCCCTTACGCCAAGTGCAAAGGCTCCTTATTACTAGAAGTTGTGTTCGGGTCACCGGACAACTTCCGACGCGAAAAGCTAATCTTCCATGTCGCCCCATTCAAAAGTAGCTATCAAGCACTATTGGGGCGTGAAGCTTTTGTTCGCTTCAATGCTATACCACATTACGCGTCCCTTACACTCAAAATGCCCGGTCCACGTGGCATCATTTCATTAAGAGGGTCATTCAAAGACCCCGGACACGGCTAGATGAGTCCGGCATAAATAAGCCGGGGGCTCCCCAGCCGCACACCCCTTCACAAGGGGCCGCACATATAAGCAACAAGGGGCCAATATAAGTCTCAGCTTTATTAATCTATTAATATTTTAATCTTTATGGACTTTTCGCATGACTTCTTTTCAAACTAAGTTCCTCCCTTTTTACAGAAGAACAACGTGCACACCCGTCCAGGATAACGGCACAACGGAGACACAGGCGCAGACGTGCAGTAGGGACCCGTGGCTAGGATTCTTTTCAGATTAAGACCCTGCGTAAACCTTTTTTTACTGTCTCTTGTTGCTATAATCCCCTGGTTTTTCATGATAACCAGAGAGGATACTGACATTTTGGCATCGGCCGCGTCAGAGGACCTCGCCCGTACCTGGACACAAGGGGCTTAGGGCATTGTTTCGCCCATTATTATAAAAGACCGAACACCTTAGGGAGTGTTCGGCGTCTCGAGTTAGGCCTTATATGCATCAGCTCCGAATCATGTCTTTGGTTAAATGTTGGGTTTGCCCGGCTCCTGTGTTTTGCTGCCTTATGTTCCGTATCATCGGCTAACGCGGCACCAGGAGAACTACTGCGATTGTGCCCCAGTTCGGCTGGGCGAGCACCTCAGTAGAGAAAGCCGAAAACTGACTGTCATGATACAGCGAGAGACTGGTCAACCACTCGATCGACCACCGGAATGTCTAGAATTCCTCCGCATTGACGAAGGACCGTTTCCGGGTCAGGCACACACACGCCCCGAATTCGGAGAGCGCGGTGCCCCTAGGGGCTATGTCGTAGCCCCACCCTCGAACTCCAATGGCTAAGTGAAAGTGATAGAGCGTTATAGTCCGGTTGCCTCATTTGCTACGCTACCACCTCCTCAACAGGACCGAGACGTCGGATTAAGTGTGAAAAGGCGCTATTTTTGCGAACACCCCCGCACCCTGTGCGTGGGGGCTGAAGCCGACGACTGCCATCTTTCAGGTTATACACATGTATACACAAATGGCCGCACAGGAGATATTTCAATACTTGAACGCACAAGTATAAAAAGCGCTTATATCATAAACGTCGTTTTACAAGATAAAACGTTCATTTGAACGTGACATTTTTAGAGCACTGCGACTCTATTATAAGAGCACCACGCATAACTTCCCCAAAATAGTGCTCAGCGGGTAACCGGCTTTCGTCCGAACCCTGGGTTGCAACAGCGGCGGCATCCATCTCTGTCCAATGTGTCTTCACACGGGCAAGGGCCATCCGCGCACCCTCTATGCAGGCCAACCGCTTCATCACCTTGATATGCGGCACCGCCCCAAGGAACTGCTGCAATAAGCCAAAATAGCTCGTCGGCTTGGGCCTCTCCGGCCAGACATGAGTCACGATATCTGTCATGGCAAGTCCGGACAACCTATTCAGCTCAGCCCATTCAGCCAACCGATCGGTGAGCGAAAGTGAACGATCCGGACTATGGAATTGAGACCAAAATAGCTCTTCCATCTTGTGATCCTGCTGACTTCGGAAGTGTACAACGGCATCCGCCGCACTCGCCGCTAAGTCCATATATAGATCCTCCGGGCCCCACAGCTGGCCAAGCTGGACATACTTTGGATCCGTAAACCTGCGGTGCAGCAGAAAAGGCTTGCCAGCCACAATATCTCCGGCCTGACGCAGCTCCTCCTTCATAGCCCGCATTGCAGAACGGGCATCCTTGGCTTCGGCGGTGGCCTTCCCCAGGTCTTCCCGCTCCGATAGGCGCTCCTTTTCAAGAGCCTCATTGCGGTCGGTAGCATCCTTTAATTTAATGGCCAGTTCGGCCATCTCTTCCCTGCTTCGGCAGTGTATAGCCCTTTCGGCTTTTAACTCCTCGGCCACCCTCAAGGCCGCCGCATTACTCCTTCTGGCTTGCTCCTTGGCTTGAGCAAGTTCGGCCCGAAGGCTCTCCACAGCAGCAGCACCATCTGCGTCAAGCACAAATATTATAAGATATGCGCTTCGGCTCATCTACTAGGTGACTGCGGGGAAAAAATTTACCTTGCGACTTGTCAAGTCGCCTGTTGATTAGCGCGATGTCCGCATCCGCAACATCGAGTTGCTGCTTCAGTCCGGCAACTCCGTCAGTCCGGCTGGCCCCCGGACGATCCGCCACCTGCATAGGAACGGCGAAGAATAAAACCTGCGATTTTGATCCTCGGCACGCTGTCGCTTTCGACAACCTACCGAGTCTCAGGGGCTACTATCTATACAGGGCGCACTTCCATGTGCAAAACTGTCAAAAGGTGTGTCATTTTTACATACCTCAAATCCCGCCAGCAAACTCCTGACGGCATTATGCAATCCGCTTTCGGCGGACGAAATCCTTCCGATCACCATATTCATCAATGCATGGTGATCTTCTGAGATGGACGCCCTCTCAAGCTGATCCTTCAGCTCCCCCGGCCGAACACTAGTCGGCGCCGAACTCTTCGGCTCTGCCGGGCTCGGGGATACCCTCCGTGACGACACTTCAGGCTCGTCCTCCCTATCCGACGGCGTAGCAGACGGAGGCGTCTCGCTCTCCATCATCTCCGGAAGAAGATCCCCCAAAGACGAGCTCATCTGAGAAGGTCGCAGATCCGAACTACAAGGTAAAAATTTCAGTTATCCTCAGAAGCATAAATAGGGATGTTTCTTATTAATGAACTCCCCTTCTTTCTACTCACGGCTCGCTGGAAGGCTGATTCTTTAGAGAAGACTGTGCGGCCGGGGTCTCCCCGGACGCAGGACCCTCTGGTGAAGATTTCTTCCCCCGCTTAGGGGCTTTGGCCTCCGGATCTTCGGAGGCGGTCCTCTTCTCCCCTGGAGGGAGGGATTCTCGATCCCCCGTTCTTTAAAAGCCTCCTCGGATGAGGCAGTAGCTCCCCTCTTTTCCCCTTTGCCTCCTTCTGAAGGCGCAACCTCCAACATTCTGACCAGCACGGGCTCCGCCGCGGTCTCTGGGAGGGGGGCCGGACACCGTATCAGCTTTGCTTGCGCTATCCACTCCTGTTGAAGGATAATGGGTTAAAAGGCGAATGGTAGAAAGGCAAACAAACGGTATGTCCGAACACTGAGCTACTTACTTGAGTATCCGGGCGATTGCAGCTTAGGCCGGCATCCTCGGTCAATTCCGGACACACCGCCTGTGATCCGAAGAACAACTTGTGCATCTCCATGGGTGTCGTACCCATGAAGTGTTGGAGAATCCGTGGTCCCTCCGGATTAAATTCCCATAGTCGGAGAGGACGGCGTTTGCAGGGCAAGTGACGCTTGATCAGCATAACCTGCATCACCACGACCAGATCGATCTCCCTCGCCTGGAGGTCTCAAATCCGGCCCTGCAATAGGGGCACGTCTGTTGATGGCCCCCAGTTGAGCCCTTGGCTGACACACGACATCAACCGTCGAGGAGGTCCTGAGCGGAATACGGGCGGCGGCTTCTGCTTGCTGCCCTTCGGAGCGGTGATATAGAACCACTCCTGCTACCACAAACCGGGCTCCTCTTGGAAGGAGCCCTCGGGCCACGGTGCATCGGCCCTCCTGCTTATGGCCGCCCGGCCGCACTCTGCTTGATGCCCTCGATCATCTTCGGCTCCACATTGAAGGTCTTCAGCCACAGGCCGAAGTGGGGGGTGACGCAGAGGAAGGCTTCGCAGACAACGATAAACTCGGAAATATGGAGGATGGACTCCGGAGCCAAGTCGTGGAATCCCAACCCATAGTAAAACATGAGCCCTCTCACAAAAGGATCCGTCGGGAAGCCTAAACCTCGACGGAGGTGGGATACAAAGACAACATACTCGCCGGGCTCGGGGGTGGGGATGGCCTGCCCTTTAGCGGGCAAACTGTGCGAAATCTCATAGGTCAGGTACTTGGCTTCTCGCAGCTTTAGCATGTCCTCCTCCGTAATGGAGGAGGGCATCCACCGGCCCTGAAGGCCGGAGCTGGACATTGTTGAAGGTCTGAAGCGCTCGAATCTGGGGCTCTGGGTGTTGGAACTTGAAGCAAGAAGAAGATTCGGTGGAAGATTGAAGAAAAGAAACGAGCCTTGGTCCTATTATAAGGAGGGAGAATACCAAGAGCCGTCTCCGTGAACATTCGGGACTCGCCTCCGATAGAGGAGGCGTGGCGACGGGCGCGGTTGGGTTACCCACGTCCATATTGATGAGAATCCCGGGATAAGGGGAACACGATCTCTGCTTCGACAAGACGTGCCAAGGAAACTGCTTCGCTAAACGTGCTGAGGTGGTATAAAAAACGATTCGAGTAAAGGCTTGGTAGTGGTGTGACGTCATGCCGCAAAATACGTCAGCAGATTGAACTTGTGTATATATTATTCTCTCTACGGTGGAATGTGAAATTTATTTTACAGAGCCGGACACTATCCTGGTGTTCACAATCTTCTACGAATTATTCGGAGGAGGAACCCACCTTGCAATGCCGAACAATATGCATGCCGGACTCATCGTCATTGAAGCCTGGTTCAGGGGCTACTGAGGGAGTCCCGGATTAGGGGGTGTCCGGATAGCCGGACTACCATCGTTGGCCGAACTATCATCGGCCGGACTATCATCATCGACCGGACTCCAAGACTATGAAGATACAAGATTGAAGACTTCGTCCCATGTCCGGAGGGGACTTTCCTTGGCGTGGAAGGTAAGCTTGGCGATACGGATATGTAGATCTCCTACCATTGTAACCGACTCTATGTAACCCTAGCCCTCTCTGGTGTCTATATAAACCGGATGGCTTTAGTCCGTAGGACACAACATACATTACAACAATCATACCATAGGCTAGCTTCTAGGGTTTAGCCTCCTTGATCTCGTGGTAGATCCACTCTTGTAATACACATCATCAATATTAATCAAGCAGGACGTAGGGTTTTACCTCCATCAAGAGGGCCCGAACCTGGGTAAAACATCGTGTCCCTTGTCTCCTGTTACCATCCGCCTAGACGCACAGTTCGGGACCCCCTACCCGAGATCCGCCGGTTTTGACACCGACAGCGGTGCTAGGGTTTGAGGAGCTCGAGCGGGAGAGAGAGGTCGAGCGGAGTAAATGGAGTGAGCAAGGGGAGAGGGGTATTTATAGACACGGTGAAAAATTGTTCGCCCGAAGATTTGGGACGAACGTGACCCTGACCATTCTCCTTCTCACGACATGTGTCACCCACGTACTGTGTAGTGGAGATCGTGTACGATCGTGGGTGAGTAAAATAATGCATCGTGGGATGCGGAACGGTTTGAGCGGTAAAACCGAAAATCTGGATAATATTTGTTTTAAAGTTCCGTTCGTAATTTCTTCAGCTGAGAAGGACACAGTGAAGATTTTGAGCGAGTTTCAAATAGAACGCACATGAAGAATTTGTGAATAGATTGGGTTGTGTATAGCATAGAGGGGGAAGGGTCCGATCACATTCACTTAGCAGAAAATGCAACTTGAAGAAATAGCTATAAGTGAGTGCTGTAGAGGACATAAACTAATATATATATAGCCAATGAAGAAAAACGACAGAAACAGTGAAGATTTTGCAACGTTGAAGAATTTGAAAAACTGAAGAATTTCAAAACTGAGGAAAAACTCAAATTGAAGATTTTCAACTTTTGTGGTGGCGTGACCCACCGTATAAGAATGATGATTTCAGACACCGCGTACAATTGTCGTAGGGTTCTGAGAATCAAATTCTTCATTAATTTCTTCACACTTAGAGTGTTATTCTTCATTGATTGAAGAAAAACATTTCTTCATGTGTTGCACATCTAAGTCATCAATTTTGCATAAGTGTTAGGATGTGTGTCCTTTTCAAAGAACATTCAAAGATTCTAAGATATTTAGCTCACACCGCAACTTGCTAAATCTCTTCTCATCCAAGGGCTTAGTGAAGATATCAGCTAGCTGTTCTTTAGTCTTCACATGCTCGATGGAGATGTCGCCCTTCAATACATGATCACGAAGAAAATGATGACGAATCTGTATGTGCTTTGTCTTCGAGTGCTGAACTGGGTTGTGAGCAATCTTGATGGCACTCTCATTGTCACAGAGGAGAGGCACATTCTTCACGTTGACGCCATAGTCCTTGAGTGTTTGCTTCATCCAAAGTAGTTGAGCACAGCAAGAGCCAGCAGCAATGTATTCAGCTTCCGCAGTAGACAGTGATACATAGTTCTGTTTCTTCGAGGACCAACAGACCAAAGATCGTCCGAGGAAATGACAAGTGCCAGAAGTTGACTTGCGGTCCACACGATCACCAGCATAGTCAGAGTCGGAATATCCAATGAGATCAAAAGCAGAGCCCTTGGGGTACCATAATCCTAGTGTTGGTGTGTGAGCTAGATATCGAAGAATATGCTTCACAGCCTTATGGTGTGATTCCTTCGGTGCAGCTTGAAATCGGGCACACATGCAAACACTAAGCATTATATCTGGCCTAGATGCACATAAGTACAATAAAGAACCAATCATGGAGCGGTATAACTTGTGATCGAAGTCAATACCATTTTCATCAGTGCATAGATGGCCATTTGTGGGCATAGGAATTTTGACGCCTTTGCAATCTTGCATGCCGAATTTCCTCAGTACTTCTTTGAGGTATTTCTCCTGAGATATGAATATGCCATTGTGCTGTTGACGAATTTGAAGACCTAAGAAGAATTTCGACTCTCCCATCATAGACATTTGATATTCTTCACTCATCATATAGGCAAATTCATCACTATAACGTTGGTCAGTACAGCCAAAGATAATATCATCAACATATATTTGGCACACAAACAGTTCACCATCATCAGATTTAGTAAAGAGAGTAGGGTCGAGTGAACCGGGTGTGAAGCCATTCTTCACGAAGAATTCCTTCAATGTATCATACCACGCCCGAGGGGCCTGCTTGAGGCCATAGAGGGCCTTATTAAGTCTGAAGACTTTGTCAGGATTCTTTGGATCTTCAAAACCTGGGGTTGAGCAACATATACTTCTCCCTCAAGCTTACCATTGAGGAATGCACTTTTCACATCCATTTGTTGTAAGATAATATTGTTATGGTTAGCATAAGCAAGTAATATGCGAATAGCCTCAAGTCTAGCAACAGGTGCAAAAGTTTCATCGAAATCAATTCCTTCAACCTGTGTGTAGCCTTGAGCTACCAGTCGTGCCTTATTCCTCACCACAAGGCCATTTTCATCTTGCTTGTTGCGGTAGATCCACTTTGTTCCAATGATATTATGCTTGCAAGGATCTGGACGTTTGCCCAGTTCCCAGACATTGTTGAGCTCGAACTGATGTAATTCTTCTTGCATAGCCTGAATCCACTCCGGCTCCAGAAATGCTTCATCTACCTTAGTGGGCTCTGTGATAGAGACAAAAGCATAGTGCCCACAAAAGTTAGATAAATGTGAAGCTTTTGAGCGTGTGAGAGGACCTGGTGCTTTAATGTCATCGATGATCTTCTCCACTTGCACTTCTTTTGCAACGCGAGGATGAGCTGGTTGTCGGTGAGGAATTTGATCAGCACCATTTTCCTCAGCATTTTCTTCAGGTGCATCAGCTCGATGTTCTTCATGGACTGGAATGAATTCTTCAGCAGATTCTTCAGTAGGAATGACATCCTCAGTTGCCTTGAACTTGATAGAATACTAAGGTGCTGGTTCATCTAACACAGAAGGTAGGTGCTCTCTTTGCAAGCCATTAGTTTCATCGAACCGCACATCTACAGTGTCAACAATCTTGTGAAGAACAATGTTGAAGACTCTGTAGGTGTGCGAGTCCTTTCCATAACCAAGCATAAAACCTTCATGTGCTTTCGGTGCAAATTTAGAATTGTGGTGAGGATCTCTAATCCAACATTTAGCACCGAAGACTTTGAAATAACTCACATTGGGTTTCTTGTCAGTGAGGAGTTCATAGGCCGTCTTCTTGAAGAATTTGTGAAGATATACTCTGTTGATGATGTGGCACGCAGTATCAATTGCATCAATCCAAAAACGCTGAGGCGTTTTGTATTCATCAAGCATAGTGCGAGCCATCTCAACAAGAGTTCTGTTCTTGCGCTCCACGACGCCATTCTGCTGAGGAGTATAGGGAGCAGATAACTCATGAGTAATACCAAGTTCATCAAGATAGGCATCAAGACCGGAATTCTTGAACTCAGTTCCATTGTCACTCCTGATGTGCTTGATCTTCACACCAAAGTTGGTTGAAGCCCTCGAGGAAAAACGTTTGAAGACTTCCTGCACTTCATGTTTGTAAGTAACAATGTGTACCCATGTATATCGAGAGTAATCATCAACAATGACAAAACCATATAGAGATGCATCATTAGTGACAGCTGAGTAATGATTAGGTCCGAACAGGTCCATGTGAAGCAATTTGAATGGATGAGTAGTGGTCATGATAGTCTTTGCTGGATGCTTGGCCTTGGTCATTTTTCCAGCTTCACAGGCTCCGCATAAGTGATCCTTGAGGAATTTGACATTCTAAATGCCAATGACATGCTTCTTCTTTGCAAGCGTGTGCAAATTCCTCATGCCTGCGTGACCAAGTCGTCGATGCCATAGCCAGCCTTCTGAAGCTTTTGCAAGTAGACACACGGCTGGTTGTGCTCCTGTAGAGAAATCAACAATAAAGAAATCTCCTCTCCTAAAGCCTTCGAAGACTTTGGAATTGTCAGCTTCCATAATCACAACACAGTGATACTTGCCAAAGACAACAACCATATCAAGATCACAAAGCATTGAGACTGACATGAGGTTGTATCCTAAGGACTCAACAAGCATGACTTTGTCCATGTGTTTATCCTTAGAGATCGCAACCTTACCAAGACCCAATACCTGACTTTTGCCTTTGTCAGCAAAGATGATATGCTTCAGATGTGACGGTGATAAGGGAGCATCCATCAAAAGATTCTTGTCACCAGTCATGTGATTTGTACATCCACTATCGAGGACCCATTCAGTGGTTTTGGGTTGATCATCCTGCAGATGAATTAGTGTAACTTACAATCTCATATGCTTCATCAGTGAAGAATATGATATCAAGTTCATCAGATGAATTTCATCAAGCAGTAAACAGATATAGCAGTAGGAGGACGTGTGAAATGAAAGTTCATTTCATCATGATTCGCCTGCGTCCTTTCAGGCATTTTATCAGGTCCCCAGCAAATTCTTCAGACGTTAAAGCACGTCTGGAGACCTGATCCTGCAGAAGAGATTAGTTCCTTTTCTTCACCACCCACATCTAAAGGGGTGGCAAAGAGTTCATCACTCTGCGAGCACCATACGAGAATGGTGGCATAGAAGCCAAACCATTTCGTTTCACATAAGAGGGGTTAGGGTAAGCATATGAATAAGCAGAGAAATTCTTCGAGGACTTATGAACATAATGGTTTGAAGAATTATGCATATATTCATAGCCCTTAGCTCTACCCTACGAAACAGAGTTGTTAGCACGATGATAATCATATGAGGACTTTGATCCATTTGAGGAATTTGATCCTCGTGAGGAATTTGGTCCGTGTGAGGACTTGGATCCATATGAAGAATTTGGTCCATATGAAGAATTTGATCTGGGGTTCCTGTTCTTCACAGGTGGTGTCATGAGGACATTCACCTGAAGACTTTCTACATAACTTTTGGGAACCCAGATTTTCTTCATAGGGGAACCGTTCCTGCAGTTAGTGCCAACATATCTAGCAAATACTTCACCATTCTGATTTTTGAACAGTTTATAGTTGGAGTCAAATGACTCATCAGAAGAATGAGGAGATTCACATGTAAAGCCAGATAAGTTAGATGGATCAACTGGAGGTCCCTTTGCAGCAACCCATGAGGTTTTGGGGTACTGCTCAGGCTTCCAATATGTTCCATCAGCATTAAGTTTCCTCTCAAAGGCGATACCCTCTTTCCTAGGGTTTCTGTTGAGGATCTGCTTTTTAAGCACATCACAAAGAATCTGATGCCCTTTGAGGCTTTTGTACATGCCTGTCATGTACAATTCCTTCAGCCCTGCATCGTCAGTGATACTAGCAATGTCCTCATATGAGGAATTAGTGATAGCAGAGGCAGATGAAGAATTTGTAACAGTTGAAGCATTTGAACATTCAGGTGAAGATTTAGCAGATTCACGTTCAATGCACTTTAAGCATGGAGGAACAAATTCTTCTTGAGAAGCGCTGATTTGTTGAGCAAGTAATGAATCGCGCTCCTTCTGAAGATCTTCATAACACACTCTTAGCTTTTCAAGATCTTCCTTTCTTTGAAGAGATTCGGAAGAAAGCTTCTCGTGATCAGTCAAGAGGGTATTATGTTGATTTAGAAGGGCGTCAAACTTGGCGTGAATTCTCTGAAGACATTCACCCAATGCTTTTGACTGATCCATTTCTTTACGCAACATATCATCACTTTTGTCTAGCATGTTTTGAACTTGTTCCAAAGCCGTTTGTTGTTTAGTGGCAAACCAAACAAGTTTGGTATAACAAGATTCAATATCATCATCAGATTCATCATTATCAGATTCATCATCACAAAACTCGGATGAGGAGCATTCGGTTACCTCAGCACCGTTTGCCATGAGACATGATGCAGAAGATGATGATTCTGGCTCGAGAGTCATCGTTTTGAGAGATTCCTTGAAGTCCTCAAACCAGGGATCATGACGGGTTCGATGACCTTCATAGACATCAGAGATTCGGTCCCAGATAAGCTTTGCATTGCCAAGATGCATAATGCCCCTGAATTCGTCTCTGGATAGGCAGGAGCAGATGATATCCTTCGCCACGATGTCAAGTCGAGTGTACTTGCGAATATCATCAGCGCCCGCCATCTTGCATAGATCAGTAAGACCAATCTCAGTGACGGTCCACAGCTCACTGTTCCTTGCCATGAGGCGCTTCCTCATCATGGCCTTCCACTTGGG
Source organism: Triticum timopheevii (assembly GCA_963921465.1). NCBI lineage: Eukaryota > Viridiplantae > Streptophyta > Magnoliopsida > Poales > Poaceae > Triticum > Triticum timopheevii. Next base: position 380,461,022 of record OY997262.1, on the reverse strand, counting down.
ATAATCACGACTGTCAAAGATAGGGCATGTCACTTTCTTCATACCTGCGGTCGACATAACTAAAACTCCAGGCGGTTAAACCAAAATCACACAGAACAAGGGAGTACCTTGCTCTGATACCAATTGAAAGTGCGTTATATCGACTAGAGGGGGGGTGAATGGGCGATTTTTATGAATTCTTCACTGAGGAATTTGCCGGTGAGGAAATTCCTTAGCGAAGAACTACTTGCAGCGGAATAAGTACTCAGAAGTAAGCATAACAGAATACAAGCATGGTCATCATGATGAAATGAAGACTAGCACAGAGTACAGAAAGCGTAATCACAGGATGACATAAGACGAAGACAAACAGACTGAAGAAATTGAACTGAGGAAATTGAGAAAGTCTTCAGTCAAAGTCTTCAAACACAGATATGAAGAAACATTCAACACAGTAATGAGGAAATGAAAGAGTTGAGGAAATAGAACCAGTTAGGTTGGTGAAGACAATGATTTGGTAAACCAGTTCCAACTGCTGTCTCAGTTGTACGTCTGGTTGGAGCGGCTGAGTATTTAAACTCGAGGACACGCAGTCTCGGACACCCAATCACTGAGCCGCAACTCAGGACACCCAGTCCTCACCGTATTCTCCTTGAACTAAGACCACGCAGGCCTCGTCCAATCACTCGTGGTAAGTCTTCAGGTGACTTCCAAACCTTCACAGACTTGGTCACTCGGCGATCCACAATTCCCCTTGGATGCTCTAGACCTTGACGCCTAACCGTCTGGAAGAAGCACAATCTTCAAAGGTAACAAGCGTCGGATCCATGCAGGATCAATTTCTTCAGTGATACTCAATCACTTTGGGTTTGTAGGGGTTTGATTTTGGGTTTTCCTCACTTGATGATTTTCGCTCAAAGTCCTCGGAGGATGGGTTGCTCTCAAATGACAAGTGTCAAGTTTCTCTCGGAGCAGCCAACCAGCTAGTGGTTGTAGGGGCGGCTATTTATAGCCTAGGGAACAGCCCGACATGATAAGACATAAATGCCCTTCAATGATATGACCGTTAGGTGGATAAGATATTTTGGGACAGCTGGCGCGCAACACAGCAACGGTCGGAAATTTGACTCTCAAATTCCTCAGGGCTATCATGTTCCTCACTGTGTAGGCAATTCGCACTAGCGGATTCCTAACTCCTCAGTCAGAGCAAAGTCCTCAGTGACCAGAAGAACTGCGTCTCTGTCACTAAAGAAATTGACTGGACTGTATGAGATTTCCAATGGCTTCACTCGAAGGGATTGGTACGTGTAGGATTTTGAGTTGAGCATCACATGGAAATTTTTCCTTAGTATTTCCTCGACCCCCTTTAACAGTACGGTGTTTCCTATGACTCAAGAAAGAGAAAATGAAACTACGAAAACAAAAGTCTTCACGCTTCATGTTCCTCAAATGAATACCAAGTCTTCAAGGTCACACCAATTTCTTCACTTTCAAAGTCTTCAGAAAGTCTTCAGAATATCAAAGTCTTCAGTCGAAGAACTTCATTTTTAGGGGTCGACTTTCTCTGTAAATATCAAACTCCTCATAGACTTATAGACATGTGTACTCTCACAAACGCATCAGTCCCTTAACCTATAAGTCTTCAATACACCAAAATCACTAAGGGGCACTAGATGCACTTACAACACTTCTCAGCCCAAGCCAAAGGATCCCTTCTCAAAGAAGTAGAAATTCAAGGCTGATGAGAAGGGCAAGGCACCAGCCATTGTCGATGAAGGTATTCATCCATTGGATGGTAAGTTCCGCAAAGCTGCATTTTATTCCACCAATGATGACTCTGCCACTCATGATTCTGCTGCAAATGCATCCAAGCCAAATCCTCAAGCCACTGCTCCTCGTGTGATGACTGACCATGAGCTGCTTCTTAGTCTTCACCAGAAGGTGGATCGAACCCACAAATGGGTTAAGCGTTAGTTTGGCTCTATTCTTCACAACATGACTTCTACACATAATGCAGTGAAGAAAAACCATTACTACCTCCATGAAGTCTTCGATCGCACCTGGGCTATTATGACACATCTATATGGTGAAGAAGATTTGAAGCAAATGGGTTTCAAGGAACATTTTTACTGGTCTGCTCCTCCACCAAAGAAATACAAGAAGGTCAAGGTTCCTCCCTTGGTAGCCAGTTCATTTTCTTCATCACGCGACATGGACGAGTATGAAGACTTGGACGACACTGCAGCAGGCCCTACAACGCACAAGACCCCAACAACACTGGCGCTCCTCCATCATCATGATATTCTTCAGGGGTGTTAGTCCTCATTTTCAACCCTTTTGGTCATTCGATGACAAAGGGGGGGGGGAATTTGAGTTAGCCTTCATGGTCTAGAGCATCCAAGAGGAATTGTGGATTGTCGAGTAACCTAGTCTGTGAAGGTTTGGAAGTCACCTGAAGACTTACCACGAGTGATTGGGCGAGGTCTGTGCGACCTTAGCTCAAGGAGAATATGGTGAGGACTGTGTGTCCGGGACTGTGTGTCCTCAGGATTAAATACCTAGCCGCTCCAACCAGACGTACAACTGAGACATCAGTTGGAAGTGGTTTACCAAATCATTGTCTTCACCAAGCTTACTCGTTCTATTTCCTTAACTTTGTCATTTCCTCATAACTGTGTTGTGTACTTGTTCATATCTGTTTGAAGACTTTGACTGAAGACTTTCTCAATTTCCTCTGTTCAATTTCTTCAGTCTCTCTGTCTTCATCCTATGTTATCCTGTGTTTACGCTTTCTGTACTATGTGCTTGTCTTCATTTCATCATGATGACTATGCTTGTGTTCTGTTATGTTTACTTCTGAGTACTTATTCTACTGCAAGTAGTTCTTCATTTAGGAATTTCCTCACCAGCAAATTCCTTAGTGAAGAATTCATAAAAATCGCCTATTCACCCCCCCTCTAGACGATATAACGCACTTTCATTCGTTGTTGTAGGGCCTGACCCAGTGTCGTCCAAATCTTCGGCTTCGTCTGTCTCGCGCGATGAAGAATATGAGATGATGACCAGCTGAGGAACTTTGACCTTCTTCTTTTTTTGAGATTGAAAACTTTGTCCATCTTGAATTTCTTCAAAGGTGGCTGAGACCAGTCAAAGTCCCGTTGGAAGTCCAGATTCTTGAGTTCATCATCAATGTAGATATGCGAAAGAATAGCCCAGGTGCGGTAGAAGACTTGATGCAGATAATGGTGATTCTTCTTCACCGTGCTTTGAGTGACAGTCATGTTCTGAAGAATAGCACCAAACTAACGCTTGACCCACTTGTGATTTGGATCCACCTTCTGATGAAGACTTAGGAGCAGCTCACTGTCAGTCATCACGTACAGTGGACAGGGTGCAAGAAAGAAAATACGGCCACGTACGTACATATGGGCAGGGTCTCGAACGCCTACTCGCGCACACGTATGGCCAGGGCTCGTGTACATGGCTGGGTCGGAACGGAGAAACTGTGTCGTCGTCGTGTTCATGGGGAGGCAACGGAATGCGTCGTGTTCATCAGGAGGCAACGGAACGCGTGTTGTTCATCGGGAGCCAACCGACTTGGACGGAACAGCCGATGGAAACGAGGCCCGGCGTACCACAGAACGAAGGAAATGGCCTTGTGTTCGATCGGCCACGGTCGAAACGAGGTCCTGTTCTTTGGGAGGGGTGTGGCATATCGCAAAACAGAGGAAACGGACTTCTGTTGGACCTCCTACGATCGAAACGGGGTCCTGTTGATCGGGAGGGGTGTGGCATACCGCAAAATAGAGGAAACAGACTTATGTTGGCGCGCTATGATCAAAACGGGGGTCCTGTTCATCGGGAGGGGTGTGGCGTACCGCAGAACGGGACTCCACGGGATACTATTCATCTCCACCGTTGACCTCCTCCAGCCTCCACGGGCTACTGTTCATCCATCGTCGACCTCCTCCAACCTCCACCTCTGACTGTTCATCCACGGGCTCTTGTTCATCCAGCCTCCATCGCGCGTTCCTCCACCGTCTACTGTTCAACCAGCCCTCTCCACGGGGTCCTCTTCAACCACTCCTCCACGGGCTACTGTTCATCCAGCCCTCCACCGATTACTGTTCAACTAGCCCTCCACCGGCTACTGTTTAACCTTCCCTCCACGGGGTCCTGTTCATCCAGCTCTCCACGGGGTCATGTACATCCACGCCCAACCGGCTTGATCGATCAAGGTCATGTTCATCCAGCGGCAACCCACGGGATCCTTTTCATCCAACCCCCACCGGGAACTGTTCATCCAAACCCCCCCAACAACACTCACTATTCATCCAAAGCCAGCATCAATTGGATTCAATTAACAGCAGTAGCGAAGGAATCGCTCAATCCCTCGGTTTCAGTAACACATAGCCTACAGTGCAATCGCTCGGGTTCAGTTTGGCGAACGCCTCGCTCGGGTTCAGTTAGAGCCCAACGTCTCGCACCCATGCGCGTATGTGTATGAGAGAAACGCGCATTGCTCAGCCCCCGACCACCCACCGTAACCGAGAACTCCTCGATATTTTCCTCGCCCTCACTTCTACCACGGTTTTTCCCATCATGGACGGCCCAAAGAATGTCATGCAGCTGCCTCTCTAGCCCGCCCAGGATGAAAAGCCCATTTTCTGTCATGGCTTTTTGTCATAGAAGTAGGATCCCACCACATCTATGATGATACCGAGTTTTGTCACAATTATCGTCATAGAAGTGTCATAAGTATGACAGGAAAAAAATTTGTTCGGCCCCAAAATGTCACGGATGTGTCTTTTTTTGTAGTGACGGTCTGCCCCAGAGTGGTACGGTAATCCTATTCTGGAAGTCATGTTACTAGACCATGATGAACCACGAACTATGAGGAAGCTATGATGAGCCCAGATTCCACGAAATGGCTTGAGGCCATGAAATCTGAGATGGGATCCATGTATGAGAACAAAGTGTGGACTTTGGTGGACTTGCCCGATGATCGGCAAGCCATAGAAAATAAATGGATCTTCAAGAGGAAGACGGACGCTGATGGTAGTGTTACTATCTACAAAGCTTGACTAGTCGCAAAAGGGTTTCGACAAGTTCAAGGTGTTGACTGCAATGAGATTTTCTCAACCGTAGCAATGCATAAGTCTGTCCGAATCATGTCAGCATTTGCCATATTTTGTGAAATGTGGTAAATGGATTTCAAAAATGTATTCCTTAAATGGATATATCTAAGGAGAGTTGTATATGATGTAACAAGAAGGTCTTGTCAATCCTAAAGATGCTAACAAAGTGTGCAAGCTCCAGCGATCCATCTCTGGACTGGTGCAAGCATCTTGGAGTTGGAATATATGCTTTGATAATGTGATCAAAGCATATTGTTTTATACAGACCTTTGGAGAAGCATGTATTTACAAGAAACTGAGTGGGAGCACTATAGCCTTTCTGATAAGTACATGTGAATGACATATTGTTGATCGGAAATGATGTAGAATTTTCTGGAAAGCATAAAGTAGAGTTTGAAAGGAGATTTTCAAAGAAAGACCTCGGTGAATCTGCTTACATATTGGGCATCAAGATCTATAGAGATAGATCAAGACGCTTGAGAAGATTTTTCAATGAGTATATAACTTGACAAGTTTTTGAAAGAGTTCAAAATGGATGAGTCAAAGAAGGAGTTCTTGTCTCTATTACAAGGTGTAAAGTTGAGTAAGACTCAAAGCCCGATCGCGATAGAAGATAGAAAGAGAATGAAAGTCATTCCCTATGCCTCGGTCATAGGTTCTATAAAGTATGTTATATGTTGTGTACCAGACCTATTTTGTACCTTATCATGAGTTTGGCAAGGGGGTACGATAGTGATCCGGGAGTGAATCACTGGACAACGGTCAAAGTTATCCTTAGTTACCTAAGAGGACTAAGGAAATATTTCTCAAATATGGAAGTGATAAAGAGTTCGTCGTAAAGAGTTACGTCGATGCAAGATTTTACACAGATCCAGATGACTCTGAGTCTCAATCTGGATACATATTGAAAGTGGGAGAAATTAGCTAGAGTAGCTCCATGCAGAGCATTGTAGACATGGAATATTTGCAAAATACATACGGCTCTGAATGTGACATACCCGTTGACTAAACTTCTCTCACGAGCAAAACATGATCACAACTTAGTACTCTTTGGGTGTTAATTGCATAGCGATGTGAACTAGATTATTGACTCTAGTAAACCCTTTGGGTATTGGTCACATGGCGATGTGAACTATGGGTGTTAATCACGTACAGATGTGAACTATTGGTGTTAGATCACATGGCGATGTGAACTAGATTATGGACTCTAGTGCAAGTGGGAGACTGAAGGAAATATGCCCTAGAGGCAATAATAAAGTTGTTATTTATATTTCCTTATATCATGATAAATGTTTATTATTCATGTTAGAATTGTATTAACCGAAAACTTAGTACATGTGTGAATACATAGACAAAACAAAGTGCCCCTAGTATGCCTCTACTTGACTAGCTCATTAATCAAAGATGGTTATGTTTCCTGACCATAGAAATGTGTTGTCGTTTGATGAACGGGATCACATCATAGGAGAATGATGTGATGGACAAGACCCATCTGTTAGCTTAGCATAATGATTGTTAAGTTTTATTGCTATTGCTTTCTTCATGACTTGTACATGTTCCTCTGACTATGAGATTATGCAACTCCCGAATACCAGAAGAACACCTTGTGTGCTATCAAACATCACAACGTAACCGGGTGATTATAAAGATGCTCTATAGGTGTCTCCGAAGGTGTTTGTTTGGTTGGCATAGATCGAGATTAGGATTTGTCACTCCATGTATCGGAGAGGTATCTCCAGGCCCTCTCGGTAATACTCATCACTATAAGCCTTGCAAGCAATGTGACTAATGAGTTAGTTATGGGATGAAGCATTACAGAACAAGTAAAGAGACTTGCCGGTAACGAGATTGAACTAGGTATGATGATACCGGCGATCGAATCTCGAGCAAGTAACATACCAATGACAAAGGGAACAACGTATCATGTTATACGGTTTGAGCAATAAAGATCTTCATAGAATATGTAGGAGCCAATATGAGCATCCAGGTTCCGCTATTGGTTATTGATCGGAGATGTGTCTCGATCATGTCTACATAGTTCTTGAACCCGTAGGGTCCGCACGCTTAACATTCGATGACGATTTGTATTATGAGTTATATGTTTTTGATGAACGAAGTTTGTTCGAAGTCTCGGATGAGATCACGGACATGACGAGGAGTCTCGAAATGGTCGAGACATAAAGATTGATATATTGGACTATGTTATTCGAACAGCGGAAGAGTTCCGAGTTTTTTCGGGTAAAAACAGAGTGCCGGAAGGGGTTACTGAAACCCGCCACGGAAGCAATGGGACAACATGGGCCCTAGGGGAGAGAGAGGGCAGCCCACATAAGGGAGGTGCCCCCCCCCCCCATGGGGAGTCCGAATAGGACAAGGGAAGGGGGCGCGGGCCCCCTTTCCCTCTCCCTCTCCCTCTCCCTTCCTTCCCCTCTTCCTCCAGGTGGAATCCTACTAGGACTTGGAGTCCTAGTAGGACTCCCTTCTCCTGGCACGCCCTGCAAGGGCCGGCCGGCCTCCCCTCTCCTCCTTTATATATGGGGGAAGGGGGGCACCTCAAAGCACATCAAGTTCTCTTAACCGTGTGCGGTGCCCCCATCCACAGTTACACACCTCAGTCATATCATCGTAGTGCTTAGGCGAAGCCCTACGCCGGTAACATCATCAACACCATCGCCACGCTGTCATGCTGATGGAACTCTCCCTCATCCTCAACTGGATCAAGAGCTCGAGGGACGTCATCAGACTGAATGTGTGCTGAATGCGGAGGATCCGTACGTTCGGTGCTTGGATCGGTTGGATCGTGAAGACGTTCAACTACATCAACCGTGTTAACTAAACGCTTCCGCTTTCGATCTACGAGGGTACATGGACACACTCTCCCCTCTCGTTGCTATGCATCTCCTAAATAGATCTTTCATGATTGTAGGAATTTTTTTGAAATTACCACGCTCCCCAACATTCAGGTGACTTCCAAACCTTCACAGACTTGGTCACTCGATGATCCACAATTCCCTCTTGGATGATCAGACCATGACGCCTAACCATCTGGAGAATACACAGTCCTCAAAGGTAACAAGCGTCGGTTCCACACAGGAACAATCTCTTCAGTGATGCTCAATCACTTTGGGGTGTTTGGGTTTGGGTTTTGGATTTTCCTCACTTGATGATTTTCGCTCAAAGTCCTCAGAGGATGGGATGATCTCAATGACAAGTGTCAGTTTCTCTCAGAGCAGCCAACCAGCTAGTGGTTGTAGGGGCGGCTATTTATGCCCTAGGGAGCAGCCCGACATGATAAGGCATAAATTCCCTTCAATGATATGACCGTTAGGTGGGTAGATATTTTCGACAGCTGGTGCATAGCACAGCAACGATCGGAAATATGAGGTTCAAATTCCTCAGGGCTATCATGTTCCTCACTGGGTCGGCAATCCGCACTGGCGAATTCCTAACTCCTCAGTCAGAACAAATTCCTTAGAGACCAAAAGATCTTCATCTCTGTCACTGAAGAAATTGACTAAACTTATATGAGATTTCCAATGGCTTCACTCGAAAGGATTGGGTAGGTGTAGGATTTTGAGATGAGCATCACATGGGAATCAGTTTCCTGAGTATTACCTCGCCCCCCTTTAACAGTACGGTGATTCCTATGACTCAAGAAAGAGAAAATGAAACTACGAAAACAAAAGTCTTCACGCTTCATAATCCTCGCATGAATATCCAAGTCTTCAAGGTCACACCAATTTCTTCACTTTCAAAATCTTCAGGAGAACCAAAGTTTTTAGCTGAAGACATACATTTTTAGGGGTTGACTTTCATCGTAAATATCAAACTCCTCATCGACTTATAGAGCCTGTGTACACTCACAAACATATTAGTCCCTTAATCTATAAGTCTTAAATATACCAAAATCACTAAGGTGTAACACCCCCAGTGTCATGCTATAGTAATCCCCTGTTAATGGTGCCATGTCATCACATTACTGTTGCTAATCTTCACTTGATCCAAATCACAATTCAAATTCAAATCATAAGTGAAATTTGAAGTTGCACAAAAGTTGCTAGAAAAATGTTCATCATGTAGCAAATATTCCAATACAATTTGATGTAAAGAAAAAAAACATCACTCTTATGCTAAAATGGTCACAAACATTTACAATAGTGCCATTCTAGCAATTTAAAATGCAAATTCATTTATGAAAATTCCAAATGAATCTAAACCTCTCCAAAAATAATTGAGGCAGTGCCTAAAAATTCACTGGACTTTTATGATCCAGTTCCACATTTTTACTAAATCATTAGGTTCCCTAGATAAATCATATTCCTTTTCCGTTAATTTAAATAATATCTGGAAATGCTAAAATCTTTAGAAAATCATAGATAATAAACCATAACTCGGATGAAAATGTTTTCTACATGAAAGTTTCTCAGAACGATGAGACAAACCCGAATACGCTAACCACATACCTGTCAGATGGCTCTAACTATCTAAACATGAAACATTCCCCTCCGGTCATCTCTTTGACACAGGTTCGGAACCGGGAATACATTCCTGGTTGAATTCCCCCTTCACCTATATCGTGTAGCCATACTTTAGGTCACACCCGGCACAGCATATTGCCACGTTATGCTTTGTGATGCTATGTGCTTTATATTTACTATTTCTTCCCCCTCTTCTCTCTGGTAGACCTCAAGACCGACGTTGATGCCTTTGAGTACGACTACGTCAACAACGACCCCTCCTTGCCAGAGCAACCAGGCAAGCCCCCCCTTTGATCATCCCGATATCACCCATTCCATTCTCTCATGCATGCATTAGATTTTGCTACTGTTATTGATTGCTCCTATTCTAATGCATAGCTTGCTTTTGTATCTGCTATTGTTCCTTACCTGCTTATCCTAAACTGCCTAGTATAGGTTGGTTAGTGATCCATCAGTGACCCCCACCTTGTCCTTGTTGCCCCTGCTTCATCATCAAAGACCCGATCAACGGGATCGAAGACCAGGCCCCGGCACCGCACATCACTTTCCCCTTAGTTGCTCGACACTACTGGGTTACTATCGAGTGCCGAGGGTGCGACCTCTACATCACTTCTGATGTTAACCCTGTAGTGTAGCTATTCGGTCGTGGTCATCGAGGGTGATTCCGCTTTAACCACTTCCAATACAACACTGTCGTGCAACCCCTCAAGTGTGAACCTCGGGGGTGGTTCCTCTTACGTTCACCTTGACGATTACATCGAGTGGAATTCACCGGCGGTGATTCCTCAGGTTTTCCCCTTGATATTTGGACACACGGTTACTATGATTACTATGACTTTACACTGAACCATGTTACTAAAGATGGGTAGACCCTGAGGCGTACCCGCGCGAGCATATTGCGAGTGATGTGGAGTTGGGTTGACCTGGAAGGTGCCCGCGAGATACTTACATGGCGTGGCCGGGCATTCCTAGCCCTTGCCACAAGTCCTCGAGAAGGGGCAACGGGGTCACATCTTTTGTGAGTCTCTGCTTGTTACCGCGCATTTCTAATCCACTACGGTTTGGATATTTGATCCAAGGGGCCTCTGGCCTGATAGCACTAACCATCACGTGGGCATAGTATGGGCGTTCTGCGTCGTATACATCAGCCAAAGCTTAATAGACATCAGCGACTGAGCGGCGCGCGCCGGGTTGGACTGGTAAGCACCTGCCTTTTTAAGGAGGTAGCTAGGTTTGCTCACCGGCTGCCAACGGAACATGCAGGAGTTCCAAGGGCGATGGCCCATGACCCCTGGGGGCATAGGTTTAGTCTGGTGTGTTGACCTCTCTATTAAGCCTAGGTCGGGTTGTGGCGTATTGTTTGGTCGAGGCCGGGCATGACCCGGGAAAGTGTGTCCGGCTGGAGTTAATCAAGCATGGTGGGTAAGTTGGTGCACCCCTGCAGGGAAGAAAACATCTATCGATAGCCTTTCGTACGGTAACAGACACTTGGAGTTGTACCCCGATCGATACAAGTAGAACTGGATACTTGAGATGAGACATGGATATGAGAAATCGATAGTATGGCTATGGGATTGCTTTCTCGCAGGGAGTCGAGAAAGGATCTCTGTCCAAGGTTGATAACACTACTACTACTTTACTTTATGCTACTCTACTCCCTCCTGTTTGCTGCAAGATGGTGGTTTCCATAAGATGCTAGTCTTCGATAGGACTAGGCCTTCTCTCTATTCTGGCATTTCTGCAGCCCAGTCCACATATACAGCCTTCCTTTGAAAATTTTGCATATGTAGTGTAGATCCTTGCTTGCGAGTACTTTGGATGAGTACTCATGGTTGCTTTGCTCCCCCTTTTCCCCCTTCTTTCTTCTTTCTGGTTGTTGCAACTAGATGGTGAAGTCCAGGAGCCAGATGCCACCTTTGACGACTGCTACTACCGTGAGGGTGCCTACTACCATGTGACGGACGCCGATGACCAGGAGTAGTTAGGAGGCTCCCAAGCGGGAGGCCTTGCCTTTTCGATCATGTTGCATTTGTGCTAGCCTTCTTAAGGCAAACTTGTTTAACTTATGTTAGTACTCAGATATTGTTGCTTCCGCTGACTCGTTTGTATTTGAGCTTATGTATTCGAGCCCTTGAGGCCCTTGGCTTGTAACATAAAGCTTGTATTAATTTAATTTGTGTCTAGAGCTGTGTTGTGATATCTTCCCGTGAGTCCCTGATCTTGATCGTACAAATTTGCGTGTATGATTAGTGTACGATTGGATCAGGGGCGTCACAAGTTGGTATCAGAGCCGACTACCCGTAGGATCCCCCTTTCCAACTCCTTGGCCGAAGTTGAGTCTAGAAACCAAAAACCGTTTTACTAACTTGGTTGTGTGGCTTACGGGCCCACGTCACCAATTGGGTGGTATTAGGATGTTTTATTCCTCGTCTATACTCTGGGACTCTGATCTCTCTTCCATTCGGGTTAAACAATTTTGCTAACTCTAAATTTAGGATCTCGTAACTACTTCCTCTCGGAGAGCCCCTTATTACAGATGATCGCCTGCTGCACCAGAAGATTCTGAAGATACGCTCTGATGTTATCCCGATAACTTGTGCTCATCGCGTTTGCAATTCCCTACCACCGATAAGCCCCTATGACTAACTACATACACTTGTCATTCATACAATCATTCCTTGTTGCTCTTGTTATTTCAAGATGCCCTGAAATACTCACCGTTGCCCCGAGAATCCCTTAAGCTTACTACCTTGCAGTTCTTTACCACATGAATACCCCTACGGATAATTCCTCGCACTTATCGATTATCCGTTCATCCCCAGTCGTTCGTATGATTCATAAGATTCTCTAATATACTATTCGATCTTCCAAGAATCCTCTTCAAAATATTACTCAACAATTACTTGTCTGCTTACATTATGGATGCTTCTCATATGTCTAGCAATATTCATTAGTATCATTTGACACCGTCATTTTGTTCCTATTGATTCAACATGTGAGTGAATGCGCGCAATCATCAGTTGATCCTTTTAAATCATCTTTCCGGCTCAGACGTCACTCCGGACATGAGCTGGTTCTCGGCAAACCAAACCTTAATTGATTGTCAATCTATATCTATTCAACTTACTTGTGTTTTGATTAGAGTGTCTGCTTCTGATCTTCTAATTTGGAAATCATAATTTCTTTGCATTAAGCATCGAATTATTCAGATGTTTCTATAATCCAATGCCTTTGCATTCTTTCCTTCTTCTGATTGAGTACTAATACTCAAATCAGATCCAATGAGGACCGTTGAATCCTTTGTTGGATTATTATCCGGCCGTTTCCTTCATATTCTAAATTTTGTGCGCTCTTCCCCTGATACATATTGCCTTTGGTAAATTGTATTCTCTGCTTTGTCAACCATGCTCTGCTTCTGAGCTTGAGTTAATTACCTATAAAGTTTTTGCAAATGTTCCTAATATGCCCCGACGGGTTGAACTAATGCTTTCCCTAATTTGTGTGAACCCGGAAATTTCTATGGGTCATACTCTACTGGTGTTACGCCGGATAAAAATTTCTACACTACAACTTTGTCAAAAGTGAGAAGTAAATGAGAGGTTATGCATTGAAGAAGTGGGAGTCGACCTTCAACTTTGTGTTCATGCCCATAGACACGATGTAGATCTTATCATGGAAGCTTCTCTTATAATCAAATGTTCCCTTGATATAAGCTCATCTTGCATTTTTAAATTGATTCTTTGCAATCGTGGTTCCGAACATATTTTTCTCCTTGATTCCATTTCCCGGACAAGTTAAAATACTTGTCTGCTGTAGATCATTTCATCTATCCAACCTCTATTTTGATCTACCTCGAGTATTGCCCCCTGTTATCTCGAGGATATTGTGTCATTGCACTACCTCTTGTGAATTCTCGTTGGAATGATACTCCATCACATCATTCATAGCCTGATCGGCTATATCATTATCGAGCTAATTTTAACTGTGCTACCCGGTCCTTCTTCCCGGAGCACAACTCCTGACGACGAGCTAAACTTACGTCAATATTCCTCATCTTATCAGTACACCTCGAACAACAAGCTTGATTTCGAGCTTGTGTCACATCCGTGGTTCCAATAAACTTTTGCTTCATCATTCCTTTTGCTTGATGTCGTCGCTGCTCGATGGCCTCTTCATAGTACCTCGACAAAATCTGTCGTGATCCCCATCAATATACTAGCTTGTTTCAGGATATCAATTGAATTCATGATGAGAAATACCATCCTCGCCCCTCGATGATTGTGTTATCATCGACAACTTCCTTGGCTTCCTGCCAACACATGCGTGGTTGTGTTCAGTTATTCCTTACGTTCCAAGATAATCTTGGAAACGTTCATTTGTATCTCTTGTGATCTTTAGATCCAACCTTACTAGAAACACCATATCCATGCTACCACGAAGCATGACTATGGTATTCCAAATATCGACAAGAACATTGGTAGCACATTACCAAAGGTTCTGGATCTATCATCCGAACACCGTTGTATGGGTAAACCTCATAAATTCCTTGCCCCTTTGTCTAAATGGTTTAATACTTGGAGCCTTATCATGTTCTGCCTTTCCTTGGGAAAGTTATACTCCAATACTTGGATATAAACACCTTTCCTTTCCATTGGTATGATTATCATAATAATCACATTTTTCATTTCCATTGTTTCATTTCACCTTTCTTGTAATCTAACTTGTCTGAGCAGAGATAAATCCCTGCTTAAGTAAGCACCTCGGTGTACAACTCTGTCAGTAAGACCCTGTTACTATTGTTGATGACATTCCGGTAACCACTGATGGACGAGAACTTTGCCTATTGGTCCGCCTCGTATTACGAGCAGGAAAATGGTTCTCTTTGTCCCTCGCCCTTGGTACCAACGTTGTTGTTGACATAACTGACAGATTATTCTCTGACATGTCTTACTATCATGACCATGCAATATGTCATCCCCCTTTCTACCTTTAACCCACATGGTGGGCCCATAACCCACAGTTCCACAGGATCAAAACCTGACTCTCATGTATATCTTTGATTCCAAAATATTCTTGCTTTTGGCTTCGTATCATGTCATGAGCCACCTTCTGAGAGATGATCTATTCCCGATGCTCTAAACCCATTTCTCACACTCTGTTCAGGTATAGTCGTTTGTCTATTCTCTTGAAACTTCCTATTGTACCTTCATACCTGCTATCGATGTTTTATTAAGTTTCAACTCGAGAGGTACGTCTGCCTCATTCCCTGAATTGTTCACCAGATAATTAACCCTATTAGGGTCAGTTCTCCCGAAGTTACTCTTTACTTCCCCACTTAAATCTCGGGATGAGATTTCTTGTAGTGGAGGAGATTTGTAACACCCCTAGTGTCATGCTACAGTAATCCCCTGTTAATGGTGCCATGTCATCACATTACTGTTGCTAATCTTCACTTGATCCAAATCACAATTCAAATTCAAATCATAAGTGAAATTTGAAGTTGCACAAAAGTTGCTGGAAAAATGTTCATCATTTAGCAAATATTCCAATACAATTTGGTGTAAAGAAAAACAACATCACTCTTATGCTAAAATTGACACTAACATTTACAACAGTGCCATTCCAGCAATTTAAAATGCAAATTCATTTATGAAAATTCCAAATGAATCTAAACCTCTCCCAAAAATAATTGAGGCAGTGCCTAAAACTGCACTGGACTTTTATGATCTAGTTCCACATTTTTGCTAAATCATTAGGTTCCCCAGATAAATCATTTTCCTTCTCTAGTAATTAAATAAAAGGAAAACGGAAAAGCTAAATAAAATAAAGCCCCCACCCCATTGTGCACTTGGGCCTCAAGGCAACAGTGAGGCCCGGCCTAGCTGGCCGGTCGTCCCCTTTCCTGTTCACCAGGCACGCCCGACCGTGCCCACGGTCGCCACCGGACCCCCTCCCCGGAGAGGATAAGGGCGCCACGGCCCCTCTCGGCCTCGTTAGATCCCCCTCCCCCTCGCAGATATTTCTCCTTCCTAGCTCTCGCACGCTCGCTCCTCTCCCCCTCTGCCGAGCGCCATCGCCGCCGTACCTCCGTCGATCCCGCGGCCTCCGGCGGCCCTGAGGCCACCGGCCCTGTCCGTCCGCTCCGTCGTCC
The DNA here is from genome assembly GCA_963921465.1 of Triticum timopheevii. Lineage (NCBI taxonomy): Eukaryota > Viridiplantae > Streptophyta > Magnoliopsida > Poales > Poaceae > Triticum > Triticum timopheevii. Next base: position 380,445,276 of record OY997262.1, on the reverse strand, counting down.
TCATCAACATCGCCTGGGGTCCTCCGTTGGAGCCGAGGGCCCCTGCAGCTGCCGATCGCCATCGTCCCCTTTCACCTCTGTCTTCGACGCTCGCCGGCGACCTTGAGCAACCCCTGCTGCTCCTAAGCCGTCAAGGGTCTTCCGTGGCCGCTCGGTGAGCTCCAATCCGTCCTCTCCCCTCTCCTTCCTCGCCTCACCACGCCCCTAGCCTTAGCTATCGTCCTTGCCGCAACGCGCCTCCGCCGCCGTACTCGTCGCCGTGTCCACACTCTCCGCCCAGCTAGGACGAGCACGGCATCGTGCTCAGCACGCTCCCAGCAGTCCAACGCACCTTCCACGGTCCTTGCCATGCCCTGAGGCAACGAGCGCGAGCACGCAAGAAAGCCACTTCTACCTGTTGAGCTTGGAGCGGCGCCGATGACGCCGTTGTCTAGATTACTTCCCCAAGGGGTTATCTTCCGCTGCCTCATCGCCATTGTTTTCTTTAGGGGTATCCACCATATAAATATCATATGAGGAGGTGGCGGTCCAGCACCCTATAGGCGGTGGTTCCTGTTCTTCTCCTGCATCATCGTCCATACCGTCGATGTCTTCGGAGTCGAAGTCAAGCACGTTGGTTAGTCATCGACAGTGGCTATAAAGTGGGTGGTGGGTGGGAGACAAACTCCTTCGTCGTCCGCTCCCCACTGCTACGTCTCGAGCTTGCGTTGGTTTTCCCCGAAGAAGAGAGGATGATGCAGTAAAGTAGCGTAAGTATTTCCCTCAGTTTTTGAGAACCAAGGTATCATTCCAGTAGGAGACCACGCACAAGTCCCTCGTACCTACACAAAACGATAGCTACTCGCAACCAACGCGATTAGGGGTTGTCAATCCCTTCACGGTCACTTATGAGAGTGAGATCTGATAGAGATGATAAATAATATTTTTGGTATTTTTGATAGATAGATGCAAAGTGAAAAGTAAAAGGCAAAGTAAAAACAAAGCAAGTAAATAAAGTAATAGAGATTGATATAATGAGAATAGACCCGGGGGCCATAGGTTTCACTAGTGGCTTCTCTCAAGAACATAAGTATTCTACGGTGGGTGAACAAATTACTGTTGAGCAATTGACAGAATTGAGCATAGTTATGAACATATCTAGGCAATGATCATGTATATAGGCATCACGTCCAAGACAAGTAGATCAAAACGATTCTGCATCTACTACTATTACTCCACTCATCGACCGCTAACCAGCATGCATCTAGAGTATTAAGTTAAAAAACAGAGTAACGCCTGAAGCAAGATGACATGATGTAGAGGGATAAATTCATGAAATATGATAAAAACCCCATTCTTTTATCCTCGATGGCAACAATACAATATGTGACTTGGAACCCTTTTTGTCACTGGGTAAGGATACCGCAAGATCGAACCCAAAGCTAAGCACTTCTCCCATTGCAAGAACTACCAATCCAGTTGGCCAAACCAAACGGATAATTCGAAGAGACTTGCAAAGATAACTCAATCATACATAAAAGAATTCAGAGAAGATTCGAATATTTTCCATAGAAAATCTGGATCATAAACCCACAATTCATCGATCTCAACAAACACACCGCAAAAAGAAGATTACATCGAATAGTTCTCCACAAGAGAGAGGGAGAACATTGTATTGATATCCAAAAAGAGAGAAGAATCCATCTAGCTACTAGCTATGGACCCAAAGGTCTGAAGTAAACTACTCGCACTTCATCGGAGAGGCTATGGTGTTGATATAGAAGCCCTCCGTGGTAGATGCCCCCTCCGGTGGAGCTCCGGAATAGGCCCCAAGATGGGATCTCGTGGATACAAAAAGTTGAGGTGGTGGAATTAGGTTTTGGCTCCTCATATGATCTGTCAGGGATACATAGGCATATATAGGAGGAAGGAGTAGGTCGGTGGAGCAATAGGGGGCCCACGAGGCAGGGGGCGCGCCCAGGGGGCGCCCTCCACCCTCGTGACCGCCTCTTTTGTTCCTTGGAGCAGGGTCCAAGTCTCCTAGATTACGTTCGGTGAGAAAATCACGTTCCCGAAAGTTTCGTTCCGTTTGGACTCCGTTTGATATTCCGTTTCTTCGAAATACTGAAATAGGCAAAAAAACAGCAATTCTGGGTTGGGCCTCCGGTTAATAGGTTAGTCCCAAAAATAATATAAAAGTGGAATATAAAGCCCAATATAGTCCAAAACAGTAGATAAAGTAGCATGGAGCAATCAAAAATTATAGATATGTTGGAGACGTATCAGGCATCCCCAAGCTTAATTCCTGCTCGTCCTCGAGTAGGTAAATGATAAAAAGGAATTTTTGATGCGGAGTGATACTTGGCATAATTTCAATGTAATTCTTCTTAATTGTGATATGAATATTCAGATCCGAAAGATTCAAGACAAAAGTTCATATTGACACAAAAATAACAATACTTCAAGCATACCAATCAAAGCAATCATGTCTTCTCAAAATAACATGGCAAAAGAAAGTTCATCCCTACAAAATCATATAGTTAGGCTATGCTTCATTTTCGTCACACAAAGATGTTCCCAACTTCTATACCCCCGATGACAAGCCAAGCAATTGTTTCATACTCAAATAATCTCAAACTCTTTCAACCTTCACGCAATACATGAGCGCGAGCCATGGATATAGCACTATGGGTGGAATAGAATATGATGATGGGGATTGTGTGGAGAAGACAAAAAAGGAGAAAGTCTCACATTGACGAGGATCATCAACGGGCCACGGAGATGCCCATCAATTGATGTCAACATGAGGAGTAGGGATTGCCATGCAACGGATGCACTAGAGCTATGAATGCTCAACAAAAGAAAACTAGTGGGTGTGCATCCAACTTGCTTGCTCACGAAGACCTAGGGCATTTTAGGAAGCCCATCATAGGAATATACAAGCCAAGTTCTATAATGAAAAATTCCCACTAGTATAAAAAAGACAACTTATGAGACTCACTACATGAAGAACAAGGTGCTACTTTGAAGCACAATATATGAGACTCACTACATGAAGAACAAGGTGTTACGTTGAAGCACAAGTGTGGTAAAAGGATAGTAACATTGCCCCTTCTCTCTTTTTCTCTCATTTTTTTGGGCCTTCTCTTTTTTTGGCCTTTCTCTTTTTTTATTTTTTTTTATTTTTTTTCGTCCGGAGTCTCATCCCGACTTGTGCGGGAATCATAGTGTCCATCATCCTTTCCTCACTGGGGCAATGCTCTAATAATGATGATCATCACACTTCTGTTGATTACAACATGAGGATTACAACTCGAAACTTAGAACAAGATATGACTCTATATGAATGCCTCCGGCGGTGTACCGGGATGGTGCAATAAATCAAGAGTGACATGTATGAAAAATAAAGCATGGTGGCTTTGCCACAAATACAATGTCAACTACATGATCATGCAATGGCAATATGACAAAAGTAATGTATGTCATGATGATGATGGAAGTTGCATGGCAATATATCTCGGAATGGCTATGGAAATGCCATGATAGGTAGGTATGGTGGCTGTTTTGAGGAAGATATAAGGAGGTTTATGTATGATAGAGCGTATCGTATCACGGGGTTTGGATGCACCGGCGAAGTTTGCACCAACTCTCAAGGTGAGAAAGGGCAATGCACGGTACCGAAGAGGCTAGCAAAGGCGGAAAAGGTGAGAGTGCGTATAATCCATGGACTCAACATTAGTCAAAAGAACTCATATACTTATTGCAAAAATTTAGAATCCATCAAAAATCAAGTACTACGCGCATGCTCCTAGGGGGATAGATTGGTAGGAAAAGACCATCGCTCGTCCCCGACCACCACTCATAAGGATGCACAAGCCAGGTACACTTCATGTTTCAAATTTGTTACACAACTTTAACCATACGTGCATGCTACGGGACTTACAAACTTCAACACAAGCATTTCTCAAATTCACAATCACCCAACTAGCACGACTATGATATTATCACCTCCATATCTCAAAACAATTATCAAGCACCAAACTTATCTTAGTACTCAACTTACTCAAAAGAAAGTTTCACATATCTTTGAACACTAAGTATATTAACATTAAGCAAACTACCATGCTATTAATGACTCTCAAAATAATCTAAGTGAAGCATGAGAGATCAATAGTTTCTTTAAAACAAATCCACCACCGTGCTCTAAAGGATATAAGTGAAGCACTAGAGCACAAATTATCAAGCTCAAAAGATATAAGTGAAGCACTATGAGCAAAACTATCAAGCTCAAAAGGTATAAGTGAAGCACATAGAGTATTCTAACAAATTCCAGATCATGTATGGCTCTCTCAATAGGTGTGTACAGCAAGGATGATTGTGGTAGACTAACAAGCAAAGACACAAATAATACAAGACGCTCCAAGCAAAACACACGACATGTGGTGAATAAAAATATAGCTCCAAGTAAATTACCTATGGAAGTGGACGAAAGAGGGGATGCCTTCCAGGGCATCCCCAAGCTTTGACTTTTTGGTGTCCTTGGATTATCTTGGGGGTGCCATGGGCATACCCAAGTTTAGGCTCTTGCCACTCCTTGTTCCATAATCCATCAAAAGAATTCACCCAAAACTTGAAAACTTCACAACACAAAACTCAACAGAAATCTCGTGAGCTCCGTTAGAGAAAGAAAACAAAACACTACTTCAAGGTACTGTAATGAACCCATTCTTTATTTATATTGGTGTTAAACCTACTGTATTCCAACTTCTCTATGGATTATAAACTATTTTACTAGCCATAGATTCATCGAAATAAGCAAACAACACTCGTAAAACAGAATCTGTCAAAAACAGAACAGTCTGTAGAATCTGTAACTAACGCAAACTTCTGGAACTCTAAAACTTCTACCAAAATAGGAAGTCCTGGAAAATTTGCTTATTGAACAGCAGCAAAAAGAATCAACACAAAAGCATGTTCCTGTGATTTAACAAAATTATATTCGTGCGCGCAAAGTTTCTGTTTTTCAGCAGAATCAAATCAACTATCATCGTAGGTTATCCTATAGGTTCTACTTGGCACAAACACTAATTAAAAGACAAAACCACATCTAAACAGAGTATAGATGGATTATTTATTCCTAAACAGAAACAAAAACAAAAAACACAAAATAAAATTGGGTTGCCTCCCAACAAGCGCTATCGTTTAACGCCCCTAGCTAGGCATAAAAGCAAGGATAGATCTAGGTATATCCATCTTTGGTAGGCAATTCTTAAATGAGGCATCTTCCTCCTTTAGAATTTTCTTTCTTTCTAGTGATTATCAAACTCTTAGGCACAAGATCGAAAAATTCATTCATAGCAAATGGTTCCTTAATGATGGCAAAAAGATTGGGATGAACACTTATAGATTTAAGATCCGTGGTTTCCTTACTAGACGATTCACCCTTATTCTTAGGAACATAAGTAAGTTTAGGTTTTTTTGTAGACGAACTTGGAGTGTTTTGTACGGAAGAAAAAGCAGTACCCAAGTTGGTAATGATACCCTCAAGTTTATCGATTCTTGTGGAATCTAGATTTATTTTTTCATTAACTATGTGTTCTTTTTCCTTAATATTTTTCAAAGTTGTTCCTACCTTAGATCCATATTGGGTAATTTGATTGTGGATCTTTTTATCAAGATTTTCAATTGATTCAATGGTAGCAACTTTATTCTCAATAATGTCAAGTCTTTGCATAACATGCTCCAAAGTTAACGTAGTTCCATTAATCAAAAGAGGTGGTGAGCCAAATAAATCTATTAAAGCATTATAAGAATCAAAAGTATGGCTACCCAAGAAATTCCCTCCGGTAATGGTATCAAGGATATATCTATACCAAGGATTAGCACCTACGTAAAAATTACGAAGAAGTACTGAAGTAGATTGCTTCCTGGTAGATTTATTTTGAGCATTGCAAATTCTATACCAAGCGTCTTTCAGATTTTCTCCCTCCCTTTGCTTAAAATTAGAACTTCATTCTCGGGAGATAACGGAGAAGATAAGAGACTAGTCATAACGACAAGCAAGCAAACTAGCACATGAGCAAACAGAAAGGCAACGGGAAAAAGCAAACGGGAAAGAGAGGAGGAGATTGGGAAAGAGAGGGCGAATAAAACGGCAAGGGTGAAGTGGGGGAGAGGAAAACGAGAGGCAAATAATGTAATGCGAGAGATAGGGATTGTGATGGGTACTTGGTATTGTTGACTTGCTTGCGTGAACCTCTCCGGCAACGGCGCCAGAAATTCTTCTTGCTACTTCTTGAGCACTGCATTGGTTTTCTCCGAAGAGGAGAGGATGATGCAGTAAAGTAGCGTAAGTATTTCTGTGATACTCCAAATTTTTTTTTGTGATTTTGTTTTCAGAGAGAGAGACTTGCTTGGTTTGAAGAAGGTCATTTAAACCGTTCTTAAAAATCCTCTTGCTAAGTTTGCCCTCTCAAAAATATTTTTCTTGGATTTAGTTTCTTTTAAAAAAGAAAATCTTTTGTTTTGGGGCTTTCATTTGATTTTTGATCCACTCTTGTTTACCATGCCTCCTATGGTAAACATTTCCCCCAAAAACCCCTCCTCCCACTTGGATACAACCCAAACATTCTGTCCAAACTAATAAAATCCATTTTTGGATTTTATTCCAATTATTTCTCTTTCCAAAACAATTCTGTCTTTTCTTTTGAGCCCTGGTGATTTGCAAAGCAAGTACCCAAAGGCTTTTGATTTTTGACCTCAACTCAACACCCATGGATAGTCCTTTGTACCCACAACCCAGAACCATCTTGACCCACTATTCTTCTTTTCAAATATTTCAAATTTCACTCACTGCAAGTTTGGACCAGATTTGCCAAATTTGGTGAAATTCATATCTACACTTCTCCAAAAATTCCACCAAAATTCAGGCAACCTCTAGTTGCAATGAGAGACCCCTCCACCAAAGATCAGCTCAAGGAAAAATCCCTAGATGCCAGAATCATTCTGTCGAACATCTTGCTTGCACTGTTTTGTTCATATTCAGTAAATTCAGAAAGTTCAATGTCGTTTTTTCCGACAGAGCTTCAGTCACATGTTCACAGTGCCCTTGGCATGTTGCTCGCATCCTGACCTGCTTGTCCGGAGCTCCACACGCACGCTTGGCGCCTTCCTGGCATCGGTGGCGCCCTGGCCCGCCTGTGCCAGCGTGCTTTGCGGCGGCCGAAACACCGCAACAGCCGACAGGGAGCAAAACGGCGGCTCAACACCGTTTGGCGCCGCCCAAACCTCCTGGTGGCTCCGCGTGGCCATCTCCTTGCCAGCGCACGCATGCGGCACCGTCGCCGTGGCTTGGCACGCGCAGAGCGCGTTCTCTACCATCGACGGGCCGTGCGGCCGTTCCGTCGAGGGTAGGCTGTAAACCTTCCTCCCGTGCTGAGTTGGACCCTAAAATGGCACCACTACTCCACCTAGGTGATGCTCAAGCTCCTAAACCATCCGTCCAGCCACAGCGCCGCCGTAATCAACTCACCGGACTTATCCGTTCACGGCAACCGACTCGGGCCGGCTATATATAGCACCCCCGAGCCTGCTCTCGCCCCCGCACGACTCCACCACCTCACTAGACCCTGCCTAGCCACTGGAGGAACCTCGAGGGGCCCTTCTTCCCTGTCTCCAGCCACCCCATTCCGCCTCAGCCTCCACCTCGATTCGCTCCGGTGAGGCTGTCTCCGGTGCCCTAACTTCGTCAGCAACCCTCTCGAGCAACTAGGAGACTAACCCCCACTCCTATTTGATCCCCGCAGCTCCCTCTGGCGAGATCCACGACTGCCCGAACCGCCGTCAGCCGGAGCAAGGACCGCCGTCGACACGGTGCTCGCCGGTGACTACCACCACCACCCATAGACGCGGAACGGTGCACTGATCTCGAAGGTAACCCCCGATCACCTTGCCTCGCCGACAGCTGGAGCCCGCCTGTCAGCCTCACAGCCACTTCTTTTAAACGAAACGTTATTCTGGACTTTTGCGCAGAGCCCCCTGGAAACTTTCTGTTTCATTACAGATGGGTCCTTGGACCAAAATTCTTATAACTTTTAAACATAAAATGATTTTTGATTGATTCCTTTTCTGTCATCTTTATTTTTCTGTCTAGTTTTTTGTCATATTTATTTGAAAAATATTTGGAACACTTTTCTGTACACTCACGGTATTTTCGTTGTGTGTGTATTTTTCTTATACCGTAGATACCAAAGGAGGTGACGGAGCTGCAAACTTCACACAGTTAAACTCCGACTACTCCAAACTAGGAAAGCATGTTTGAACTCTTGATATGATGAGTGGTTGTTGCATGTTTGCATTTTAGTGTAGTCATGGCATGTATATGAACATTTCTTGAATGTTACATTTCATGCACAATAGTGGAAAGTAAGTTTCGGAAAAGCACTATGTTGTTGGATACATATTTGCATGGCCATGTGTTGGCATGAGGATGGGTAAGATGGCAGTGTTGTGACATGCCAGTCTTATGCTAGACTATTTGACTTCCGTGTCATCGTGAAACAACTCACATTTCCATTCATCCCTTCCTGTACTGTCACAAGTTTTCCGAAAGGAATATGGCATAGTAAGTTGCAAATCATTTTCCTGGTACACACCAAATAGAGAGGCCGGGATGATTGTTCCATGGCCCTGGATTAAAGCCTGTCATCCGGTCAGGGGGCATGGGTGTTTCCGGTTGGGACCGAGAGGGGGGCACCTCTTAGAGCGCGCGTATAGAAATTTGATCCCATGCTATTCGAGGTTGTGGCCTCCCTGTCTCAAAGTTTTTCTTGGCCGTTGTCCAGGGTGATTCTTGGCATCGTGGGGTGAAATGGGTGTGTACTAGTTAAATGTGTTTCTACTAAAATACCGTAAACGGAACTAGTCCTTCGTGACTACGGAAATCCGTTGACTGTGGTCAGTTCATCCAAACTCTGCAGAGTCTCAAATCTTTCATTTATCTTGTACTTTGTTCAAGTACTATATTCATCTTATCTTGTCAGATATCAGTCAAAGTGACCAAAACCCCGGTGGAATTCATGTGATATAAACCCGGTTAAAAGATTATTCTTGTGGATGGACTAATCTTGTTCTTTACATTTATTATAAGCCCTGTCTGTGATGTCGCTCAGACGTCCGACGATGGCATTATTGTATTGGCATTTATTGTAAGCCCTGTCTGTGATGTCGCTCAGACATCCGACGGTGGCATTCTTGTTATTTACATTTATCATAAGCCCTGTCTGTGACGTCGCTCAGATGTCTGACGGTGGCATTTCTTTTATAAGCCCTGTCTGTGACGTCGCTCAGATGTCCGACGGTGGCATTTCTTTTATAAGCCCTGTCTGTGACGTCGCCCAGATGTCCGACGGTGGCATTTCCTTTATAAGCCCTGTCTGTGACATCGCTCAGATGTCCGACGGTGGCATTTCTTTTACAAGCCCTGTCTGTGACGTCGCTCAGATGTCCGACGGTGGCATTTCTTTTATAAACCCCTTTCTGTGACGTCGCTCAAACGCCCGACTGTGGCATTTCTTTTAAAGCCCTTTATGTGGTGTCGCTCAGACGCCCGACTGTGGTATTTCTTTTAAAGCCCTTTATGTGGTGTCGCTTAGACGCCCGACTGTGGCATGCATTTTATTTGTTCACCTTTCGAGGCGTCGCTCCAGACACCCGATCGGTTTTTAGTTATTTATTTTATTTAATAAGTCATGAAATAATATTATTGTTGAGAAGAGAATCATTATTCATATTCATGACGCATTCATGCATTCATTGATTATATCTTTTGTCTGAACTGTCTTGCGAGTACTTTCAAAGTACTCATCTGGCTTGTTGATTTGGCTAGATGTTGATGAAGGCGATCTCTTGGATGAAGAGTTTGATAGCGAGTCCGACGCCTAGAGGAGCCCCAGTCAGTCCCATGCGATCCTGTTTTGATCACTGTATTATCCGCTTCCGCAACCCCAGAATAAATTCATCGAGCCTCACCTCGACGCTCGATGAGCTGCCAGTTAGGAGTCAAGTTATCCACCACTTATCCTCGAGCTAGTAGCATGCCACCACACCCCTGTGTCATAACCGCCCTTATGTAAGATATGGGCGAGTTTGTAATAAATTGTTGAGCAGCCTCAGCTCAGCCGTGTAATATATTTGATGCTACTGGTTCTCTATTTATCAAGCATTGTCTACCAGAAAGGATGACTTTTTCCTATACTGGGATTTAAAGATCGATTTTCTCAATATTTATTTATTGAAAAAGTCGGTCGTGACAGACTTGATAACCAGAGCCAGGCTGACTGTAGGAAGCCACTAGGCACGATCGCTAATCGATTATTAGCAAAATAGAGCCAATTCATATTTTTGCAAATGTAGTCATTTTTCTGACAGTCAGCATAAATTTATGATCTGACCACTCAGAATTTTTGCCTACTTTTGTAGATGGCTGACAACAACTGCGAGTCTCATATGTTCGCCAAGGAGCCTGATGGGTTCGTCAAGCTTCTCACCTTCATCGTCCAGGTCGCGATGGGGCCATCTATGCGCCCAGTCTTCACACTCTATCAGCACAAAGTCAATGACGGTCTGACCATGCACCAAGCCGCGGTGCAGTTCAAGGAAGGGCGTGTTGAGTTACGCCGCTTCCGGTACTTGGGAAGAGCCATGCCTACGGAGAAGCATGCTATGAAGATGGCAGCCCATGAGGCGATAGCTCGTCTCAGGGATGTCCTTCCTGCGATGAAGACTCGTCGTTACCGCTACCTTCCATGCCATGTGCCATACGCCTGTCACTACGCGTTCTCTTACCCCAGAGGAGAACGAGACAAAGCTTTTGAGATGCTTATCGAGTACCTCCGGGCTATGGAGGCAGCCTTCAACAACCTGGTGGACGACTTCGTGGCTGCCCGCATGGACTCAGTACATGGCTGTGCCGCCAACAGGAGGGAGCTCCTGCACACCGTGCCACCACTGACTTTCGTCTCGTCCTCAGCATCTTATGCACCTGCCACTCGCGCCACTCCTCATCGCCTGCCTTCCACCGAGGAATTCAACCAAGCCATTGCACCCACTCCAGTCCGCTCTGCGCCACCCATTGCGCCCACTCCTGTTCGTGTTACTCCGCCTACGGCACCTGCTCCATCAGCTCAGCGCAGCGTTCCTCGTCTGGAACCTATTAGCGAGGAGGAAGTTGATTCCCCAGCATCACTGCGTCTCACCCTCGGCAGGACAAAGGAGGTCCTCACCATCTCCTCCGACTGAGTACGTTTAGTCGCCATGTGATGTACCAACTTGTATGATATGTACATAGGTTGTGAGGAGTAGCCTGTTTGCGCATCATGTAGGATCTGGAGAAGTGCACTAGTTTAAATAACATGTCAGGATTATGTACGCATATCCTGAGTGATGTATAATTATGCCCGCATGTAAGATATGTAATAGTCCTTCTCCGCGCGCAATCGTGTGTTTCCAAAAATATCCTGGAGTTTAAAAAAAAGTTCTTTGTGTGTGATTTTATTGACTTTTGCAACTCTCTTTCTTGTCTTACGAGTTCACAAAATATATCCCCAGAGTGAAAAATGTCTCGTCCTTGGACGCGCTCCATGCCAAGTCAGCCAGAAGAAGATTATGGCACACCGCAAACCCAAAATTTCACTCAGGGTCAGACAAGTCAACAGCACAGTGAAACAGCTTTTACACAAGTATGTCGTCTGTATGAACAGAGTCAACAACAACACCAGGAAATGATGAACCAATTCATCAATATGGGAAGTAACCGTGGTCAGTATCAACAGCAATCCAAATTATCTGAGTTACAGATTTCTCATACTGACAAGCCTCTTGAGGCCGATGACTGGCTTTGAGACATGGAGAGAAAATTAATTATCGCACAGTGTTCAGACCGTGAAAAAGTATTGTATGCACCACATTATCTCACAGGAGCAGCTGCATCGTGGTGGGAAAACTTCCTGCACATGCAACCCAACGAAAATGAAATCACCTGGGAAGATTTCAAAGAAGGTTTTCGTGGGGCACATATTCCTAAGAGCGTCATGAAAATCAAGAAGAAAGAATTTGATGAACTCAAGCAAAGGGCCATGACAGTATCAGAATATAACAGCCAATTTACTCTGCTATCTCGCTACGCCAATGAAGAACGCATGACCGAGAGCAAGAAGATGGGAAAATTCTTGGAAGGCCTGGCACCCGCCCTTAAGTGCCAGCTAGTTGTGCATACCTTTCTAGATTTTAAAACACTGGTGGATAAGGCCATTACTCTGGAAAATGAGCGACGTAGCCTGGAAGATTTCCGAAAACGCAAAAGGGACCAGACCACTTTTGCTCGCAACCCCGGAAACAAGACGGAAATTCAGAAGGGTAGAACACACAACACCCCGACGGAAAATTCACGTCCAATCAAGAATTTCCATGCAAGAGACAAAGAGTTCACCTATCACCCAGGCGTTATCTATTATGCTTGTGGAGAAGAAGGGCACTATGCCAAGCAGTGCCCCAAGCCAAGGAGCTCAACCCCGAAGCTCAATAATGGTGGCAATAATTCAGCACCAAAGCGAAGCAATTTCAACCCCAACAACAACCACCGGAAAGGTCACTTGAACCACGTGACCCGAGAGGAAGCACAGAACGCCCCAGATATCGTACTCGGTACGTACCCCGTCAACACAATACCTACCATGGTTTTGTTTGATTCTGGAGCTTCTCACTCATTCGTTTCGAAAAGTTTTGCTTTGCAAAATAATTTTTCGATGCTTCCCCTGGAAAAATCAATGATCATCAAGTCCCCTGGAATTAAGCAAATGACCCAGAGTTACTGTCAAGGTGTGGTTATTGAATTTGAAGGATTGAAGTTTTACGCCAACCTTATTGTATTGGAAAGCAAAGGACTGGATGTCATCCTAGGAATGGATTGGTTAACCACCAACAAAGGTTTTATTGACTGCTTCAACCGTACCGTGATTCTTACACACCATCATGGGAAGAAAATAAAAGTTTCAGCCAAAGAGAGACAAATACCTCGGCAACCTAGATTAAACAAGGTGGACGTTTCTGAGCTGAACAAGGTTCCAGTAGTATGTGAATTCCCAGACGTATTTCCAGAAGAACTACCAGGCATGCCACCGGACTGAGAGATAGAATTCAGCATTGAGCTAGCACCCGGAACCGCTCCCATTTATAAGAAACCATACAGAATGCACCGTCCGAATTAGTAGAGTTGAAGAAGCAGATAAAAGAATTATTGGAGAAAGGATACATACGAGCCAGCTCCTCACCTTGGGGTTCTCCAATTTTATTTGCCAAGAAGAAGGATGGAACAATGAGGTTGTGTATTGATTATCGAGCTCTCAACATGGTCACAATCAAGAACAAATACCCAATGCCCTGAATAAATGATTTATTCGATCAGCTCGCACAGGCCAAAGTCTTCTCAAAAATTGACTTGAGATCAGGATACCATCAATTAAAAGACCGAACAGAAGATATTCCCAAGACTGCCTTCACCTCCAGATATGGGTTGTATGAGTTCATAGTGATTCCATTCGGGCTAACCAACACCCCCGCATATTTTGTACACCTCATGAACAAAGTATTTATGAAGTACATGGAAAAGTTTGTTGTGGTATTCATCGATGACATTCTGATATATTCCAAAACACCAGAAGAGCACGCCGAACATCTCAGGATTGTACTCGGAGAACTCAGGAAGCATCAACTGTACGCCAAATTCAGCAAATGTGAATTTTGGCTAAGGCAGGTGGGTTTTCTGGGCCACGTGCTAACCCAAGAAGGTATTGCAGTAGACCCGGAAAAAGTCAAGGCCGTACTTGGCTGGAAACCACCAGCTAACGTAACGGACGTACGGAGTTTCTTGGGAATGGCAGGCTATTATCGGAGATTTATTGAAGGATTCTCCACTATAACAAAGCCCATGACACAATTGCTCAAGAAAGGCAAGAAGTTTGAATGGACAGAAGCATGTGAGAAAAGCTTCCAAGAGCTAAAGAGCAAATTAACAACGGCACCAGTATTAATTGTGCTAGATATACACAAGAATTTTGAGGTATATTGTGACGCATCTCGGAAAGGCCTCGGATGCGTATTGCTGCAAGAAGGCAAGGTAGTTGCGTATGTCTCCAGACAACTACGCAAGCATGAGGAGAATTATCCCACTCATGATTTGGAATTAGCAGCGGTCATCCATGCACTCAAGGAATGGAGACACTTCCTACTTGGAAATTGTTGTGAGATATACACAGACCATAAGAGTCTTAAGTATATTTTCACACAGCCAGAGCTAAATCTACGACAACGACGCTGGTTAGAGTTGGTGAAGGATTTTGATGTCGGAATCCACTATCATCCCGGAAAAGCAAATGTTGTGGCAGATGCACTTAGTTGGAATCCCAGTACGAACGACGACAGTATGCCAAAGTTGAGGCTAGAATTTCAACAGGAATTTGCCAGACTCAATTTAATAATGGTTACCGAAGGAAGTGTGTCGAATGTAGAAATACAACCTACCCTGATGGAAAAGATCAAGGAAGCCCAACACGGACACCCCAGCATTGAGGGCATAAAAAGGAAAGTGATTATGGGCAGGGCCTCAGAATTCAACATAGATGAGCAAGGAATATTGTGGTACGAAGAGAGGCTATGCGTACCAAATGTCAAGGACCTCAAACAGCAGATATTGGCTGAAAGCCACACAGCTCCGTATTCCATCCATCCTGGAGGGACAAAAATGTACAAAGACCTTCAGGAAAATTTTTGGTGGCACGGTATGAAGAGAGATATAACCACGTTCATTGCATGTTGTGACTCTTGTCAACGCATCAAGGCTGAGCACCAGAAACCAGCCGGACTGTTACAGCCCAATAAGATACCCGAGTGGAAGTGGGACGAGATTGGAATGGACTTTATTGTCGGACTGCCTCGGTCACGACACGGAAACGACGCCATATGGGTCATAACCGACAGATTAACCAAAGTGGCACATTTTATTCCGGTAAGGACAACTTACACCACTCAAAGACTGGCCAGACTTTATCTTGCTCGTATCGTCTGCCTACATGGAGTCCCTAAAACTATCATCTCCGATAGAGGCACATAGTTCGTCTCTAGATTTTGGGATCACTTGCAACAGGCACCGGGAACCCAACTAGCCTTCAGTGCCGCATACCATCCCCAAACTGATGGGCAGACTGAACGCGTAAACCAAATCCTTGAAGACATGCTAAGAGCCTGTGTCCTCACCTACGGGAACAGTTGGGAAGAAAGTTTGCCATATGCAGAGTTTGCATACAACAACAGCTATCAAGCCAGCTTGCAAATGGCACCCTTTGAAGCTCTATATGGGAGAAGATGTCGTACCCCACTAAATTGGTCAGAGACCAGAGACAGCCATATCTTCGGCCCACACATGCTCAAGGAGGCCGAGGAGAAAGTTAAAACAATTAGAGATCGACTCAAAACAGCTCAGAGTCGGCAGAAGAGTTATTATGACCGAAAGCATCGGGAAATCAGTTTTGAACCTGGAGAATTGGTGTACCTAAGAGTTTCTCCTATGAAGGGTCTGCAACGATTTAGGATTAAGGGGAAACTAGCACCAAGATTGATCGGACCATTTCATATAGTGGCCCGAAGAGGCACGGTAGCCTACCAGCTAGAACTACCCGAAGACTTATCCGGTATCCACAACGTGTTTCACATCTCACAGTTGAGAAAATACGTGAGCAACCCAGAGAAGCAAGTGTCGCATGAGAATATTGACGTGCAGCCAGACCTCACCTACCGGGAGCACCCCATAAAAATATTAGAAGCATCTGATAGGAGGACCTGATAGAAAACCATCAAGTTTTTCAGAGTTCAGTGGAGTAATCACACTGAGAACGAAGCAATTTGGGAGAGCGAGGATTTTCTTCGGACAGAGCACCCACACCTGTTTAAGGATCAGCTGAAATCTCGGGGACGAGATTTTTCCTAAGGGGGTAGGTGCTGTGACACTCCAAATTTTTTTTTGTGATTTTGTTTTCAGAGAGAGAGACTTGCTTGGTTTGAAGAAGGTCATTTAAACCCTTCTTAAAAATCCTCTTGCTAAGTTTGCCCTCTCAAAAATATTTTTCTTGGATTTAGTTTCTTTTTAAAAAGAAAATCTTTTGTTTTTGGGCTTTCATTTGATTTTTGATCCACTCTTGTTTACCATGCCTCCTATGGTAAAAATTTCCCCCAAAAACCCCTCCTCCCACTTGGATACAACCCAAACATTCTGTCCAAACTAATAAAATCCATTTTTGAATTTTCTTCCAATTATTTCTCTTTCCAAAACAATTCTGTCTTTTCTTTTGAGCCTTGGTGATTTGCAAAGCAAGTACCCAAAGGCTTTTGATTTTTGACCTCAACTCCACACCCATGGATAGTCCTTTGTACCCACAACCCAGAACCATCTTGATCCACTATTCTTCTTTTCAAATATTTCAAATTTCACTCACTGCAAGTTTGGACCAAATTTGCCAAATTTGTTGAAATTCATATCTACACTTCTCCAAAAATTCCACCAAAATTCAGGCAACCTCTAGTTGCAATGAGAGACCCCTCCACCAAAGATCAGCTCAAGGAAAAATCCCTAGATGCCAGAATCATTCTTTCGAACACCTTGCATGCACTGTTTTGTTCATATTCAGTAAATTCAGAAAGTTCAGTGTCGTTTTTTCTGACAGAGCTTCAGTCACATGTTCACAGTGCCCTTGGCACGTTGCTCGCAGCCTGGCCTTCTTGTCCGGAGCTCCACACGCACGCTTGGCGCCTTCCTGGCGTCGGTGGCACCCTGGCCCGCCTGCGCCGGCGTGCTTTGCGGCGGCCGAAACACCGCAACAGCCGACAGGGAGCAAAACGGCGGCTCAACGCCATTCGGCGCCGCCCAAACCTCCTGGTGGCTCCGCGTGGCCATCTCCTTGCCAGTGCACGCATGCGGCACCGTCGCCGTGGCTTGGCACGCGTAGAGCACGTTCTCTGCCATCAACGGGCCGTGCGGCTGTTCCGTCGATGGCAGGCTGTAAACCTTCCTCCCGTGCAGAGCTGGACCCTAAAATGGCACCACTACTCCACCTAGGCGATGCTCAAGCTCCTAAACCATCCGTCCAGCCACAACACCTCCGTAATCAACTCGCCGGACTTATCCGTTCACGGCAACCGACTCGGGCCGGCTATATATAGCACCCCTAAGCCTGCTCTCGCCCCCGCACGACTCCACCACCTCACTAGACCCTGCCTAGCCACTGGAGGAGCCTCAAGGGGCCCTTCTTCCCTGACTCCGGCCACCCTGTTCCGCCTCGGCCTCCACCTCGAGTCGCTCCGGTGAGGCCGTCTCCGGTGCCCTAACTTCGTCAGCAACCCTCTCGAGCAACTAGGAGACTAACCCCTGCTCCTATTTGATCCCCGCAGCTCCCTCCGGCGAGATCCACGACTGCCCGAACCGCCGTCCGCCGGAGCAAGGACCGCCGTCGACACGGTGCTCGCCGGCAACTACCACCACCACCCACAGACGCGGAACGGTGCACTGATCTCGAAGGTAACCCCCGATCACCTTGCCTCGCCGTGGATCGCCGCCGGCGACCACCGCACCTCTCGGGCGCCGTTGCGCTCTGTTTTCTCTGTTCGAATTTTCAAACCCGACAGGTGGAGCCCGCCTGTCAGCCTCACAGCCACTTCTTTTAAACGAAACGTTATTCTAGACTTTTCCACAAAGCCCCCTGGAAACTTTCTGTTTCATTACAGATGGGTCCTTGGACCAAAACTCTTATAACTTTTAAACAGAAAATGATTTTTGATTGATTCCTTTTCTGTCATCTTTACTTTTCTGTCTAGATATTTGTCATATTTATTTGAAAAATATTTGGAACACTTTTCTATACACTCACGGTATTTTCGTTGCGTGCGTATTTTTCTTATACCGTAGATACCAAAGATGGTGACGGAGCTGCAAACTTCACACAGTCAAACTCCGACTACTCCAAACCAGGCAAGCATGTTTGAACTCTTGATATGATGAGTGGTTGTTGCATGTTTGCATTTTAGTGTAGTCATGGCATGTATATGAACATTTCTTGAATGTTACATTTCATGCACAATAGTGGAAAGTAAGTTTCGGAAAAGCACTATGTTGTTGGATACATATTTGCATGGCCATGTGTTGGCATGAGGATGGGTAAGATGGCAGTGTTGTGACATGCCAGTCTTATGCCAGACTATTTGACTTCCGTGTCATCGTGAAACAACTCACATTTCCATTCATCCCTTCCTGTACTGTCACAAGTTTTCCGAAAGGAATATGGCATAGTAAGTTGCAAATCATTTTCCTGGTACACACCAAATAGAGAGGTCGGGATGAGGGTTCCATGGCCCTGGATTAAAGCTCGTCATCCGGTCAGGGAGCATGGGTGTTTCCGGTTGGGACCGAGAGGGGGGCACCCCTTAGAGCGCGCGTATAGAAATTTGATCCCATGCTATTCAAGGTTGTGGCCTCCCCGTCTCAAAGTTTTTCTTGGCCGTTGTCCAGGGTGATTCCTGGCATCGTGAGGTGAAATGGGTGTGTACTAGTTAAATGTGTTTCTACTGAAATACCGTAAACGGAACTAGTCCTTCGTGACTAGGGAAATCCGTTGACTGTGGTCAGTTCATCCAAACTCTGCAGAGTCTCAAATCTTTCATTTATCTTGTACTTTGTTCAAGTACTATATTCATCTTATCTTGTCAGATATCAGTCACAGTGACCAAAACCCCGGTGGAATTCATGTGATATAAACCCGGTTAAAAGATTATTCTTGTGGATGGACTAATCTTGTTCTTTACATTTATTGTAAGCCATGTCTGTGATGTCGCTCAGACGTTCGACGGTGGCATTATTGTATTGGCATTTATTGTAAGCCCTGTCTGTGATGTCGCTCAGACATCCGACGGTGGCATTCTTGTTATTTACATTTATCATAAGCCCTGTCTGTGACGTCGCTCAAATGTCCGACGGTGGCATTTCTTTTATAAGCCCTGTCTGTGACGTCGCTCAGATGTCCGACGGTGGCATTTCTTTTATAAGCCCTGTCTGTGACGTCGCTCAGATGTCCGACGGTGGCATTTCCTTTATAAGCCCTGTCTGTGACGTTGCTCAGATGTCCGACGGTGGCATTTCTTTTACAAGCCCTGTCTGTGACGTCGCTCAGATGTCCGATGGTGGCATTTCTTTTATAAACCCCTTTCCGTGACATCGCTCAGACGCCTGACTGTGGCATTTCTTTTAAAGCCCTTTACATGGTGTCGCTCAGACGCCCGACTGTGGTATTTCTTTTAAAGCCCTTTATGTGGTGTCGCTTAGACGCCCGACTGTGGCATGCATTTTATTTGTTCACCTTTCGAGGCGTCGCTCCAGACACCCGATCGGTTTTCAGTTATTTATTTTATTTAATAAGTCATGAAATAATATTATTGTTGAGAAGAGCATCATTATTCATATTCATGACGCATTCATGCATTCATTGATTATATCTTTTGTCCGAATTGTCTTGCGAGTACTTTCAAAGTACTCACCTGGCTTATTGATTTGGCCAGATGTTGATGAAGGCGATCTCTTGGATGAAGAGTTTGATAGCGAGTCCGACGCCTAGAGGAGTCCCAGTCAGTCCCGTGCGATCCTGTTTTGATCACTGTATTATCCGCTTCCGCAACCCTAGAATAAATTCATCGAGCCTCACCTCGATGCTCGATGAGCTGCCAGTTAGGAGTCAAGTTATCCACCACTTATCCTCGAGCTAGTAGCATGCCACCACACCCCTGTGTCATAACCGCCCTTATGTAAGATATTGGCGAGTTTGTAATAAATTGTTGAGCAGCCTCAGCTCAGCCGTGTAATATATTTGATGCTACTGGTTCTCTGTTTATCAAGCATTATCTACCAGAAAGGATGACTTTTTCCTATACTGGGATTTAAAGATCGATTTTCTCAATATTTATTTATGCAAAAAGTCGGTCGTGACAATTTCCCTCAGTTTTTGAGAACCAAGGTATCAATCCAGTAGGAGACCACGCACAAGTCCCTCGTACCTACACAAAACGATAGCTACTCGCTACCAACGCGATTAGGGGTTGTCAATCCCTTCACCGTCACTTACGAGAGTGAGATCTGATAGAGATGATAAATAATATTTTTGGTATTTTTGATAGATAGATGCAAAGTGAAAAGTAAAAGGCAAAGTAAAAACAAAGCAAGTAAATAAAGTAATAGAGATTGATATAATGAGAATAGACCCGGGGGCCATAGGTTTCACTAGTGGCTTCTCTCAAGAACATAAGTATTCTACGGTGGGTGAACAAATTACTGTTGAGCAATTGACAGAATTGAGCATAGTTATGAACATATCTAGGCAATGATCATGTATATAGGCATCACGTCCAAGACAAGTAGATCGAAACAATTCTGCATCTACTACTATTACTCCACTCATCGACCGCTATCCAGCATGCATCTAGAGTATTAAGTTAAAAAACAGAGTAACGCCTTAAGCAAGATGACCTGATGTAGAGGGATAAATTCATGCAATATGATAAAAACCCCATTCTTTTATCCTCGATGGCAACAATACAATATGTGCCTTGCAACCCTTTCTGTCACTGGGTAAGGACACCGCAAGATCGAACCCAAAGCTAAGCACTTCTCCCATTGCAAGAACTACCAATCTAGTTGGCCAAACCAAACGGATAATTCGAAGAGACTTGCAAAGATAACTCAATAATACATAAAAGAATTCAGAAAAGATTCAAATATTTTCCATAGATAATCTGGATCATAAACCCACAATTCATCGGTCTCAACAAACACACCGCAAAAAGAAGATTACATCGAATAGTTATCCACAAGAGAGGGGGAGAACATTGTATTGAGATCCAAAAAGAGAGAAGAAGCCAT
Source organism: Triticum timopheevii (assembly GCA_963921465.1). NCBI lineage: Eukaryota > Viridiplantae > Streptophyta > Magnoliopsida > Poales > Poaceae > Triticum > Triticum timopheevii. The sequence continues at coordinate 380,424,290 of OY997262.1, read as the reverse complement.
GTAGCTACTAGCGATGGACCTGAAGGTCTAAAGTAAACTACTCACACTTCATCGGAGAGGCTATGGTGTAAATGTAGAAGCCCTCCGTGGTAGATGCCCCCTCCGGCGGAGCTCCGGAACAGGCCCCAAGATTGGATCTCGTGGATATAGAAAGTTGCGGCGGTGGAATTAGGTTTTGGCTCCTCATCTCATCTGTCGGGGATACGTAGGCATATATAGGAGGAAGGAGTACGTCAGTGGAGCAACAAGGGGCCCACGAGGTAGGGGGCGCACCCAGGGGGGCGCGCCCTCCACCCTCGTGACCGCCTCTTTTCTTCCTTGGAGCAGGGTCCAAGTCTCCTGGATCACGTTCGGTGAGAAAATCACATTCCCGAAGGTTTAATTCCGTTTGGACTCCGTTTGATATTCCGTTTCTTCGAAATACTGAAATAGGCAAAAAAAAACAGCAATTCTGGGTTGGGCCTCCGGTTAATAGGTTAGTCCCAAAAATATATAAAAGTGGAAAATAAAGCGCAATATAGTCCAAAACAGTAGATAAAGTAGCATGGAGCAATCAAAAATTATAGATACGTTCGAGACGTATCAGCCACCGCCGCCAAGCTCGACGCCGGCGACGTTTCCGGCCTCCCCGGCGTAGTCTAGGAGCACCACTCGACGCGCGGCAGCGTTAGAGTTCAAACGCAAGCAAAACCGCGTGAAACGGTGCCCCGTAGTGATTTTCCGACCGTCTCCGGTGAGCTTGCCACCGCTGGAGGCCACCAGAGCAACTCCGGCGCCGGCCATCTGCATGGCTCGGTGGGCCCCGCCCCTGGGTCACTAACTAGTGGGGTCCGGGGTCCCGTTTGACTGGGTTGACCCAGTCAACGTGCTGACTAGGCAACCCAGCCATGAACATGTGGGCCCATCTCTATTAATTAGTCTAATCATGTTTTCTTTTATAAAAATAATTAGTTTAGCTTAAGTCATTCACTGACATATGCGGCCCACACCCCTAATTAGTTCAATTAGATTAGTTAATCCACTGTTAAAGCCTCTGTCACTGACCAGTGGGTCCTACTGGACCCACATGTCAGGTTTGACCTGGTCAGAGCGACTGTTGACGCTGACATCATCAACATGTCATGCTGACGTCATATTCCTTTTCCGTTAATTTAAATAATTTCTGGAAATGCTAAAATCTTTAGAAAATCATAGATAATAAACCGTAACTCGGATGAAAATGTTTTCTACATGAAAGTTGCTCAGAACAACGAGACGAACCTGAATATGCTAAGCACATACCTGTCAGATGCCTCTAACTATATAAACATGTAACATTCCCCTCCGGTCATCTGTTTGACACAGGTCCGGAACCGGGAATACATTCCGGTTGAATTCCCGTTCACCTATATCATGTAGCCATACGTTAGGTCACACCCGGCACAACATATTGAAGGAAATATGCGCTAGAGGCAATAATAAAGTTATTATTTATTTCCTTATATCACGATAAATGTTTATTATTCATGCTAGAATTGTATTAACCGAAAACATAATACATGTGTGAATACATAGACAAACATAGTGTCACAAGTATGCCTCTACTTGACTAGCTCGTTAATCAAAGATGGTTGAGTTTCCAAGCCATAGACATGAGTTGTCATTTGATTAACTGGATCACATCATTAGTAGAATGATGTGATTGACTTGACCCATTCCGTTAGCTTAGCACTTGATCATTTAGTATGTTGTTATTGCTTTCTTCATGACTTATACATGTTCCTATGACTATGAGATTATGCAACTCCCGTTTACTGAAGGAACACTTTGTGTGCTACCAAACGTCACAACGTAACTGGGTGATTATAAAGGAGCTTTACAGGTGTATCCAAAGGTACATGTTGAGTTGGCGTATTTCGAGATTAGGATTTGTCACTCCGATTGTCGGAGAGGTATCTCTGGGCCCTCTCGGTAATGCACATCACTATAAGACTTGCAAACAATGTAGCTAATGAGTTAGTTGCGGGATGATGCATTACATAACAAGTAAAGAGACTTGCCGGTAGCGAGATTGAACTAGGTATTGAGATACGACGATCGAATCTCGGGCAAGTAACATACCGATGACAAAGGGAACAACGTATGTTGTTATGCGGTTTGACCGATAAAGATCTTCGTAGAATATGTGGGAGCAAATATGAGCATCCAAGTTCCGCTATTGGTTATTGATCGGAGACGAGTCTCGGTCATGTCTACATAGTTCTCGAACCCGTAGGCTCCGCATGCTTAAAGTTCGATGATGGTTATATTATGAGTTTATGTGTTTTGATGTACCGAAGGTAGTTTGGAGTCCCAGATGTGATCACGGACATGATGAGGAGTCTCGAAATGGTCGAGACATAAAGATTGATATATTGGACGACTATATTTGGACACCGGAATGGTTTTGGGTGAGATTAGGACAATACCGGAGCTCTGGGAGGTTATCGGAACCCCCCGCGAGGTATATGGGCCTTAATGAGCTTTAGTGGAAAGGAGGGGAAAGGATCAAGGGTGCCCTCCCAAGCCCAATCCGAATTGGGAGGGGGGCGCCCGCCCCCCCTTTCCTTCCTCCCTCCTTCCTCTTCCTTCCCTCTCCCTCTCCAAATAGGAAAATGAGGAGTCCTACTCCCAGTGGGAGTAGGACTCCCCCGCTTGGGCGCGCCTCCTCCTCCTGGCTGACCCCCTCCTCCACTCCTTTATATACAGGGGACGGGTGCACCCCATAGACACAACAATTGATCCCTTGGATCTCTTAGCCGTGTGCGGTGCCCCCCCCCCCTCCACCATAATAAACCTCGATAATATTGTACTGGTGCTTAGGCGAAGCCCTGTGTCGGTAGAACATCATCATCGTCACCACACCGTCATGCTAACGGAACTCTCCCTCAAAGCTCGGCTAGATCGGAGTTCAATGGACGTCATCGAGCTGAACGCGTGCTGAACTCGGAGGTGCCATGCGTTCGGTACTTGATCGGTCGGATTGTGAAGATTTACGACTACATCAACCGCGTTGTGTTAACGCTTCCGCTTTCGGTCTACGTGGGTACATGGACAACACTCTCCCCTCTTGTTGCTATGCATCACCATGATCTTGCGTGTGCATAGGATTTTTTTTGAAATTACTACGTTCCCCAACACATATTGCCACATTATGCTTTGTGATGCTATGTGCTTTATATTTACTGTTTCTTCCCCCCCCCCCTCTCTCCGGTAGACCTCTAGATCGACGATGATGCCTCTGAGTACGACTACGTCAACGATGACCCCTCCTTGCCAGAGCAACCAGGCAAGACCCCCTTTGATCATCTCGATATCACCCATTCCATTCTCTCATGCTTGCATTAGATTTTGCTACTGCTATTGATTGCTCCTATTCTAATGCATAGCCTGCTTTTGTATCTGCTGTTGTACCTTACCTGCTTATCCTAAACTGCTTAGTATAGGTTGGTTAGTGATCCATCAGTGACCCCCACCTTGTCCTTGTTGCCCCTACTTCATCATTGAAGACCCGATCAACGGGGTCGAAGACCAGGCCCCGGCACCGCACATCACTTTCCCCTTAGTTGCTCGACTCTACTGGGTTACTATCGAGTGCCGAGGGTGAGACCTCTACAGCACTTCTGATGTTAACCCTGTAGTGTAGCTATTCGGTCGTGGTCATCGAGGGTGATTCCGCTTTAACCACTTCTGATACGACTCTGTCGTGCAACCCCTCAAGTGTGAACCTCGAGGGTGGTTCCTCTTACGTTCAACTTGATGATTACATCGAGTGGAATTCCCCGGGGGTGATTCCTCGAGTTTTCCCCTTGATATTTGGACACACAGTTACTATGATTACTATGACTTTACACTGAACCATGTCACTAAAGACGGGTCGACCCTGAGGGGTACCCACGCGAGCATAATTGCAAGTGATGAGGAGTCGGGTTGACCTGGAAGGTGCCTGCGAGATACTTACGAGGCGTGGCCAGGAATTCCTAGCCCTTGCCGCAAGTCCTCGAGATGGGGCAACGGGGTCACATCTTTCGTGAGTCTCTGCTTGTTACCGTGCGTTCCTAATCCACTACGGTTTGGATATTTGATCCGAGGGGCCTCTGGACTGATAGCACTAACCATCATGTGGGCATAGTATGGGCATTCTGCGTCGTATACATCAGCTGAAGCTTAATAGACGTCAGTGACCGAGCGGCGTGCGCCGGGTTGGATTGGTAAGCACCTGCCTTTTTTAAGGAGGTAGCTAGGTCTGCTCACCAGTCGCCCACACAACATGCAGGAGTTCCCGGGGCGATGGCCCATGACCCCTGGGGGCATAGGTTTAGTCCGGTGTGCTGATCTCTCTGTTAAGCCTAGGTCGGGTTGCAGCGTATTGTTTGGCCGAGGCCGGGCATGACCCAGGAAAGTGTGTACGGACGGAGTTCATCAAGCATGGTGGGTAAGTTGGTGCACCCCTGCAGGGAAGAAAACATCTATCGGTAGCCTGTCCTACGGTAACGGACACTTGGAGTTGTACCCCGATCGATACATGTAGAGCTGGATACTTGAGATGAGACATGGATATGAGAAATGGATAGTATGGCTAAGGGAGTCCTGGATTAGGGGGTGTCCGGATAGCCGGACTACCGTCATCGGCCGGACTATCATCATCGACCGGACTCCAAGACTATGAAGATACAAGATTGAAGACTTCGTCTCGTCTCCGGAAGGGACTTTCCTTGGCGTGGAATGCAAGCTTGGCGATACGGATATGTAGATCTCCTACAATTGTAACCGACTCTATGTAACCCTAGCCCTCTCCGGTGTCTATATAAACCGGATGGCTCTAGTCTGTAGGACAACGAACAACATCAACCCTTACAATCATACCATAGGCTAGCTTTTAGGGTTTAGCCTCCTTGATCTCGTGGTAGATCTACTCTTGTAAACATCCACAATATCAATATCAATCAAGCAGGACGTAGGGTTTTACCTCCATCAAGAGGGCCCGAACCTGGGTAAAACATCGTGTCCCTTGTCTCCTGTTACCATCCGCCTAGACGCACAGTTCGGGACCCCCTACCCGAGATCCGCCGGTTTTGACACCGACATTGGTGCTTTCATTGAGAGTTCCTCTGTGTCGTCACCGATAGGCTTGATGGCCTCTTCAATCAACAACGACACGGTCCTGGGTGAGACTTTTCTCCCCGGACAGATCTTCATATTCGGCGGCTTCGCACTGCGGGCCAACTCGCTTGGCCATCTGGAGCAGATCGAAAGCTACGCCCCTGGCCGTCAGGTCAGGTTTGGAAGCCTAAACTTCACGGCCGATATCCGCGGGGACTTGATCCTCGACGGATCCGAGCCGCATCTAAGTGCTCCGCACTGTCACGATGGGCACGACCTAACTCTGCCGCCGGACAGCGCCTTGGAGGCCGCACACGAATCTGCTCCGACCTATAGTCTGGAGCCGATCGCGCAGATCGAGGACGGGTGGCTGGACACCGCCTCGGGAGCTGCAACTTCTACGGCGATGGAGCCGAACACTGACCTTGTCCCGCATAAAGCTCATGACTCCGAGGTGCCGAACTCCCTACCGGACTCCGAACCTCCTGCGCCGCCGCCAGTCGAATCCGATTGGGCGCCGATCATGGAATTCACCGCTGCGGACATCTTTTAGCACTCACCCTTCGGTGACATCTTAAATTCGCTGAAGCGTCTCTCTCTATCCGGAGAGCCCTGGCCGGATTACGGCCAGGATGGTTGGGACGCGGACGACGAAGAAATTCTGAGCCCTCCCACCACCCACTTTGTAGCCACTGTCGACGATCTAACCGACGTACTCGACTACGACTCCGAAGACATCGACGGTATGGACGACGATGCCGGAGACTATCAAGAACCAGCGCCCACAGGACACTGGAGAACCACCTCATCATACGACATATACTTGAGGGACACCCCAAAAGATGGGGACGGCGAAGAAGCAGCGGAGGCAGATTCCTTAAAGAAACAGCCCAAGCGCCGACATCAGCGGCGCCGCTCTAAATCCCGCCATAGCAAGAATGGAGATTCCGGCACAGGAGATAACAACACCCCAGAAAGTGCCGAAGACAACCTCCTCCAGCAAGATTCAGCGCAAGAGGAGGCAGAAGCAAGCCCTCACGAGAGGGCGGCAGTTGAAGAGGTCGAGGATGATAATTACATACCTCCCACCGGAGACGAGGCAATCCTCGATGACGACGAATTCATCGTGCCTGAGGATCCCGTCGAACAAGAGCGTTTTAGACGCAGGCTAATGGCCACAGCAAACAGTCTAAAGAAAAAGCAGCAACAGCTTCAAGATGATCAAGACCTGCTGGCCGATAGATGGACCGAGGTCCTCACGGCCGAAGAGTATGAACTCGAACGCCCCTCCAAAAGCTACCCAAAACGCAAGTTGCTCCCCCGACTAGAGGAGGAAGCATACAATCCAGCATCACCAGCGCACAATACAGCAGACCGACCACCTCGTGGCCGCGACAGAGAGGCATGTAAGCCCTCCACCAAAACCGTCCCTCGGCACCGCTCAAAAAGCGCGAAACCATGGGGGAACGCGCCGGACTTGCGAGACATATTGGAGGACAAGGCAAGACAATCCAGATCTATCTATGGATCACGTGGGCGCCCCAAGACTCACAACGAATACCGTCGCACCGGATACAACTACTCCGGCTGGGCCGAACACAGCAGACAACGCTCTCTCGAGCTACGTCGCGATATTGCTCAATACAGAGGCGCCACACACCCACTATGCTTCACTGACGAAGTAATGGATCATCAAATCCTTGAAGGGTTTAAACCCGTTAACATCGAATCCTACAATGGCACAACAGACCCCGCGGTTTGGATTGAGGATTATCTCCTTCATATACATATGGCCCGCGGCGACGATCTTCACGCCATCAAATATCTCCCGCTCAAGCTTAAAGGACCAGCTCGGCATTGGCTTAACAGCCTGCCCGCAGAGTCAATTGGATGCTGGGAAGACCTGGAAGCCGCATTCCTCGACAACTTCCAGGGCACGAACGAGCGACCACCGGACGCAGATGACCTAAGCCACATAATCCAGTAGCCAGACGAATCGGCCAGGCAATTCTGGACACGGTTCTTAACAAAGAAAAATCAAATCATCGACTGTCCGGATGCAGAGGCCCTCACTACCTTCAAACATAACATCCGCGACGAGTGGCTGGCCCGGCACCTAGGACAGGAAAAGCCAAAATCCATGGCAGCCCTCACATCACTCATGACCCGCTTCTGTGCGGGAGAGGATAGCTGGCTAGCTCGCAGCAATAACCTCAGCAAAAATGCTGGCAGTCCGGATACCAAGGACCGCAATGGCAGGTCGCGTCAATACAAAAACAAACGCCGCATTAACGGCGACAGCAATGAGGACACGGCAGTCAACGCCGGATTCCGAGGCTCCAAACCCGGTCAACGGAAGAAGCCATTTAAAAGAACTACCCCGGGCCCGTCCAATTTGGACCGGATACTCGACCGCTCTTGTCAAATACATGGAACCCCCGAAAGGCCAGCTAACCACACCAACAGAGATTGTTGGGTATTCAAGCAGGCAGGCAAATTAATTGCCGAAAACAATGACAAGGGGCTACACAGCGATGACGAGGAAGAGACCCGACCGCCGAACAACAGAGGACAAAAGGGATTCCCCCCTCAAGTTCGGACGGTAAATATGATATACGCAACGCATATACCCAAGAGGAAGCGGAAGCGTGCACTAAGGGACGTATATGCGATGGAGCCAGTCGCCCCAAAATTCAACCCATGGTCCTCTTGCCCGATCACTTTCGATCGAAGAGACCATCCGACCAGTATCCGCCATGGCGGATTCGCCGCATTGGTTTTAGACCCAATCGTTGATGGTTTTCACCTCACGAGAGTCCTGATGGACGGCGGCAGTAGCCTGAACCTGCTTTATCCGGATACAGTGCGCAAGATGGGCATAGACCCTGCAAGGATTAAACCTACAAAGAAGACCTTCAAAGGCGTCATACCAGGTGTTGAGGCCAATTGTACGGTCTCAGTCACACTGGAAGTGGTCTTCGGATCCCCGGATAATTTCCGAAGCGAGGAGTTAATCTTCGATATAGTCCCGTTCCACAGTGGCTATCACGCTCTGCTCGGATGAACCGCGTTCGCAAAATTCAACGCGGTGCCGCATTATGCATACCTTAAGCTCAAGATGCCAGGCCCTCGTGGAGTCATCACGGTCAACGGAAACACGGAACGCTCCCTCCGAACGGAGGAACATACGGCGGCTCTCGCGGCATAAGTACAGAGCAGCCTTTTAAGGCAATTCTCGAGTCCAGCCATTAAACGGCCGGACACGGCCAAACGCGCCCGGAGCAAAATCAACCAAGACCACCCGGCACGTTCCGAGCACGCGTAGCAATGCGGCCCCAACCCCCGCCCTCGCACAATTGCAAGGCAAACTCTCCGTGTACATAATTACGCCCTGGAGATACCATGGGAGTGGGGAAAGGGCACGACCACAACAAACCCAGAGTGCGGTTCGACCACACCAGGGGCTCCCAAGTGTGTCGCTCTTTTTATCTTTTATTTTTCCCTTTTTTATATATACAGGAATCTGTCCGGCGGCGAACCTGCCGAACTCATGATGCAACAGCCAGGGAGGGACAAAGGCTGCGACGAACACTCAGGTGGTCTCCATTACAAGCATTAAATTTGTTAAATACACCATTCTGCGGCCTACCCCTGGAGGGAGACGCCCTTAATTCATCCGATCCCTTGCTTTCCGCACTATTTGTATCATTCCGCACTCATAGCAGACCTTCTTGAATAAAATGCAGCACTTTTTGCCCATAATTGCATTACTTTCTATATATATATATATATATGTTCATTTATGACATGTTGCATCCATATATTTTGGTACGGCCGAATACACTAGGGGCTTATGTTCCCCGCATTATGGTGTGATAAGTCCGAACACTTTCACAAGTGCGGCACCCCGAACTTATAGCATTATATGAATCGGCTCCGAATCATGTCTTGGGTCAATAGTTGGGTTTGCCCGGCTCCCATGTTTGGCACCTTACGTTTCCGTTATATCGGCTAAGGTAGCACTGGGAGAACCACTGCGATTGCGCCCCGGTTGAGCCGGGTTAACGCCTCAGTGGAGAAAGCTACAACTGACCGTCATGATAAGGCGAGAGACTAGTCGCTGTTCGAGAGGTTTTTTTGGGTCCTTAAAGGCCTACGCCGCTTCGAGCGAAGTTCTGGATAATGTCCGACGAAGGCGTGGATAGCGCCCCAAATTCGGTCTTCCGAATACTAGGGGCTTCGCCGAAATTTAAAATTATAGAATTATATGGCTAAGTGAGAGTGTTCAAGCATTATAAGTCCGGTTGCCTTGTTCGTCGTGTTGAGCGCCTGCCTAGATGGACCCAAATATGGGAACAAGAGTGCTCAAGTTTATCCCGAACACCCCAGCACTAGTGGCATGGGGGCTGAAGCCAACGACTTGCCATCTCTCAGATTTTATAAATGGCCGCACAGAAAGTAATATTTTAAATTAAACAAGCGTTGCTTAGCGCATATGAACAAAGTTTTCAGCGCACAGGATACTACATAGCGAGTTTACTCAATAATTACATCTCGGGGGCACTCATCCGCAATCTTGCGGGCACCCTTCAGGACAGTCTTATAGTACATTTCAGGCGTACGATATTCCTTTCCCGTTGGTGGCGCGTCAGTGATTAGCTTCTCCACATCCAGCTTGCCCCAATGCAAAATTGCGCGGGCAAGGGCCCGACGAGCACCTTCAATATAGGCGGAGCGCTTGATGACCTCCACCCAGGGGCACGCATCCACCAGCCGCCGCACGAGGCCTAAGTAGCTCCCAGGCATGGCCTCTCCAGGCCACAGCCGGACTATGAGGCCCTTCATGGCCTCCTCAGCTACCTTGTGGAGTTCGACCAGCTGCTTCAGCTGGTCGCTAGGGGGCACCGGATGGCCAGCCTCAGCATACTGTGACCAGAAGACCTTCTCCGTTGAGCTTCCCTCCTCACCACGGTAGAATGCGGCGGCATCGGATACACTACGAGGCAAATCTGCAAACGCCCCTGGAGAGCTCCGAATTCGGGTAAGTGTCAGGTAGTTTACATTAACATGCTTGCTTTGCATGAAAAATGCCTTACCCGCCGCTATTTTCTTCACATCTGCCACCTCCTGAAGGGCCTTATGGGCCTTGTCCTTGGCAGCTTTGGCACTTTCGAGAGCCGAGGCAAGCTCGGACTCTCGAGTCTTTGAGTCATGCTCCAAACTCTCATGCTTTTCCATGAGAGCCTGGAGCTCTTGCCGAACCGCCGCCACCTGCGCCTCCTGCTTTTCTCGCTCTATCCGTTCCGCGGCCGCACTGCGTTCGGCCGTGGACACGGCCTCCTTCAGGGCTGCCACCTCGTTCGTGGCCCCTGCAGTACCCATGTTATCCTTGTTATTCTTTTATTGCAACCTAAATCCTTTTCTGTAAGGTAACTATTCAAAGTGGTGTTACTCACCTTCTTTGTCCTGGAGCTGCTTCTTGGCACGGCCGAGCTCTTGCTCAGACCGCTCGAGCTCCTGCTTCAAAGCACCAACCTCCGCAGTCAGTGCGGCAGAGGTCAGCAACGCAGCCTGCACACCCATATTGACATAATTTTTTTTAGCAACCCTGCGTATATCTTTTTTTTCAGATCCTCAGTCCGGCTTTTCTTTCCGAACACCGAACCGAGCATCAGGGGCTACTGTCTATGCGGTATTACATTACATAATTTTAACTTCTTACCTCAAAGCCTGTTAGAAGGCTACTGCAGGCTTCGGTCAGCCCGCTCTTGGCGAGCTGTACCTTCTGAATCACCGCACTCATGATAATGTGGTGTTCTTCCTTGATGGAAGCGCCTTGGAGCGCCTCCAACAAGTTGTCCGGCGCCTCCGGTTGTACGGAGGCCGCCGGCGTCACGGTCTTGCCCTTCTTGCGAAGGGGCCGCCGGCCGGACTCCGGAACCACTGCGGGTTCCGATGTGGAGTCCGGCGCAAAGTCCGGGAGGCCGCCTTGTGGCGCCTCCGGAGCCTCCCCCTGATGGGTCCCTTCTTGGGATCCCACCTCGGCGTCCTCAGTGGCGCGAGGGGTAGAGGCCGTCGGGATGGAATCCACATCCGACGGAGCCAACGACCCGCTCGATGAAGCGGGGAGATCATCATCGGCCGGACTACAGGCAGTATGCGGCATTAGAGGGACGCTATGTGACATAAAAAGAAATTGTAAATCATTCAGGGATCCGGATACTTATGATCTCGCCGGAGGCCTGGCCCTTGAAGGCCATTCTTCCTCGCCAACGTTGATGTTGGCGGAGCTGTCCGGGGGAATAGTGCTTCCCCGCTTGGACCCTTCGGCCTCCCCTGTTGGGGAAGCCTTCCTCTTCCTCTCTCCCTCCTCTGGGAGAGAGTCCTCTTTCTCCTCCTCGTTTTCATGGGAGGAGTCCGCCTCGGAGTCGTCGGACACCTGAAAACGGGAACTCTTTCGAGTACCCGTGGCCTCCTTCTTGGCCTTCTTCTCCGGCACCACGTGCGGTGCCGGAACCAGCAGCCTCGCTAGACGGGCGTCTACTGGGTTTTCTGGCATGGGAGCTGGGCAGTCGATCTGCCCCGCCTTCTTCATCCAGTCCTATCAAAGGAAAAGGGGAAATCAAAACCCGCATAGAGTCAAACTATGAAAAAGCAAGTGCCCCGTAAAGGGGTAGAATCACTTACCTCGTCAGCTTGGCGCTGCGAGCGAAATCCGCGATCTTCAGTCGCGGATGTGGGGGCTTCGGCGCCCTTAAACAGCACCCTCCAGGTGCCTTCGTACGTCGTGTCGAAGAGCTCGCTCAACGCCTGGTGCTGTTCCGGATCAAACTCCCACAGATTGAATGCCCTCTCTTGGCATGGGAGAATGCGGCGGACGAGCATGACTTGGACCACGTTAACCAGCCTCAGCTTCTTCACCAGCTTCTGGATACAGGCTTGGAGTCCCGTCACCTCCTCCGAACTACCCCACTGCAAGCCCTTCTTTTTCCAGGAGGTGAGCCGCGTGGGAATATCAGATCTGAATTCGGGGGCCGCCGCCCACGTAGGGTCACGCGGCTCGGTGATATGGAACCACCCCGATTGCCATCCCTTGACGGATTCCACGAAGGCCCCTTCGAACCAAAGGACGTTGGGCATCTTGCCCAACATGGCGCCTCTGCACTCCGCTTGAGTGCCCTTCACTACCTTCGGCTTGACATTGAAGGTCTTGAGCCACAAGCCGAAGTGGGGCTGGATGCAGAGGAAGGCCTCGCACACGACGATAAACGCCGAGATGTTGAGGATGAAGTTCGGCGCCAGATCATGGAAATCCAGGCCGTAGTAGAACATGAGCCCCCGGACAAAGGGGTGAAGTGGAAAGCCCAGTCCGTGGAGGAAATGGGGAAGAAAAACGACCCTCTCATGGGGCCTGGGGGTGGGGATGAGCTGCCCCTCGTCGGGCAGCCGGTGCGCAATGTCGCCAGACAGATAGCCGACGCCGCGCAGTCTTTCGGTGTGCTCCTCCGTAACGGAGGAGGTCATCCACTTGCCTCCCGCTCCGGACATGGTCGGAGAAGGTCCAGACGAGATGCGCGAACTTAGGTGCTGGAGCTCGAGTGCACGGAGATGGATAAGCAAAGGAGGAAGAAGGCGTAGGTGAAAAGGTGAATCCTTATCCCTTATATATAGGCGGGCGAAGACTATACGTCCCCACTAGCCTGGTAAAACTCGCTTATCTCCCAAGCGCCACCATCAATGGCGCGGTTGGGTTACCCACGTCCGTATTGATGAGAATCCCGGATTAAGGGGGAACACGATCTCTGCTTCGACAAGACATGCCAAGGAAACCGCTTCCCTAAATGCGCTAAGGTGGTAAAATAAAAAAGATTCAAGTAATGGCTTGGTAGTGGTGTGATGTCACGCCGCAAAAAAACGTCAGCAGATTGAACTTGTGTATATATATATTTTATTCTCTCTACGGTGGAATGTGGAATTTATTTTGCAGAGCCGGACACTATCCTGGTGTTCACAATCTTCTATGAATTATTCGGAGGAGGAACCCGCCTTGCAATGTCGAACAATATGCGCGCCAGACTCATCGTCATTGAAGCCTGGTTCAGGGGCTACTGAGGGAGTCCTGGATTAGGGGGTGTCCGGATAGCCGGACTACCGTCATCGGCCGGATTATCATCAGCCGGACTATCATCATCGACCGGACTCCAAGACTATGAAGATACAAGATTGAAGACTTCGTCCCGTGTCCGGATGGGACTTTCCTTGGCGTGGAAGGCAAGCTTGGCGATACGGATATGTAGATCTCCTACAATTGTAACTGACTCTATGTAACCCTAGCCCTCTCCGGTGTCTATATAAACCGGATGGCTCTAGTCCGTAGGACAACGAACAACATCAACCCTTACAATCATACCATAGGCTAGCTTTTAGGGTTTAGCCTCCTTGATCTCGTGGTAGATCCACTCTTGTAAACATCCACAATATCAATATCAATCAAGCAGGACGTAGGGTTTTACCTCCATCAAGAGGGCCCGAACCTAGGTAAAACATCATGTCCCTTGTCTCCTCTTACCATCCGCCTAGACGCACAGTTCGGGACCCCCTACCCGAGATCCGCCGGTTTTGACACCGACAATGGCTATGGGATTGCTTTCTCGCAGGGAGTCGAGAAAGGATCTCTGGCCAAGGTTGATAACACTACTACTACTTTACTTTATGTTACTCTACTCCCTCCTGTTTGTTGCAAGATGGTGGGTTCGAGAAGATGCTAGTCTTCGATAGGACTAGGCCTTCTCTCTATTCTGGCATTTCTGCAGCCCAGTCCACATATATAGCCTTACTTTGAAAATGTTGCATATGTAGTGTAGATCCTTGCTTGCGAGTACTTTGGATGAGTACTCACGGTTGCTTTGCTCCCCCTTTTCCCCCTTCTTTCTTCTTTTTGGTTGTTGCAACCAGATAGTGGAGTCCAGGAGCCAGATGCCACCTTTGACGACTGCTACTACCACGAGGGTGCCTACTACCACGTGACGGACGCTGACGACCAGGAGTAGTTAGGAGGCTCCCAGGCAGGAGGCCTTGCCTTTTTGATCATGTTGCATTTGTGCTAGCCTTCTTAAGGCAAACTTGTTTAACTTATGTCTGTACTCAAATATTGTTGCTTCCGCTGACTCGTTTGTATTCGAGCTTATGTATTCGAGCCCTCGAGGCCCCTGACTTGTAATATAAAGCTTGTATTATTTTAATTTGTGTCTAGAGCTGTGTTGTGATATCTTCCTGTGAGTTCCTGATCTTGATCGTACAAATTTGCATGTATGATTAGTGTACGATTGAATCGGGGCGTCACATAAGGGGTACTAGATGCACTTACAATTTTGTGTAAAGGAACCCCTAGGATTTTGTCTCCCTATTTCAGACCCACCAGACTTATTAGCAGTCCTACCTTGCGTCCCACCAGCACCACTTCCACCAGTGCTACTTCATGCAAATCCATCTATATCTTGTCTCCATATCCTTGCCTTTAAACCTATCACTATTTCACCCATCTTGCCTACTAAAATTTCCCCTGCCTTGAAAGAAACCAGTCTCCCACCCCCATCTGCTGACTTACCTCACCAATTCTTGTTGAATCTCCCCGGCCAACCTTCCAGCCTTCCAACCATTATCTCTTCCTCACTCTCTCCCCTAGTTTTTCCAATTGGCTGGCTAACCCTAGCTCCCCCCGCCTCCAGCATGGGGGTGAGGAAGGAGTAAAATCAAAGACCTCCAAACCAGGGATCTGTCTGGTATATATACCACCAATACCACTCTCCTATCCTAGGTCAACTAATGGGCCACATTGGGTTGTCCATGGGCCACAAACTCCAATTCCATCCCATCCACCAGCCCAACTTTAAAAAAATCCATCCAATCCCTCTTTTTTATTATCTGCAACTGCATCCTTTTTCTCATCGTCCCCCTTTACCATCTCAAAATATTCAACCAAGATTATGTCACAAGAATAATAGGAATCTTATCGCCTCATGTTTTATCATCAACCTCATTACCTCCATCGCCCACTGTCCCTTGCTGTGAATTTTCAAAATTATTATCTCCCTCAATTCCATCCAAATTTGTGGGAATTTTACACAAGTCTGCTATATGAGGTAAATAAGGCCTGATCTTAACTAAGGCTCTATCAATTTTATAATTGTGATAAGGCCCCCTAGTGGGAGAGTATAAATTTGGAAAATACGGTTTACAATGTTTAGATCTAACAAAACCAGCATTCTCCCCCAAACTTGGATTTCGAAGTAGCATGCTATGCACACATGCATCACTATCTTTCTTCGATTGATCCTGAATACACCTAATGCGTCTTTTTTGCCTAGCATCTCTCTCATTGAATCTTACACACATAGGTGTTACCAAATGAAAATATCGAGAAGAGGCAGAATACTTACAGGGATTTGGGGATCCTAGCGCCATCTCGCCGGAATCGCCCTCGACATACTCTCCGGCTAGCAACCAGAAATGATTGCCAGCTGGAGAGAAGCATAATTCAGACGGTTGGCGAGGTGCGCCGAGTGATGTCTACTACACAACCTTCTTCTTGTAGACGTTGTTGGGCCTGCAAGTGCACAGGTTTGTAGGATAGTAGCAAATTTCCCTCAAGTGGATGACCTAAGGTTTATCAATCCATAGGAGGCGTAGGATGAAGATGGTCTCTCTCAAGCAACCCTGCAACCAAATAACAAAGAGTCTCTTGTGTCCCCAACACACCCAATACAATGGTAAATTGTATAGGTGCACTAGTTCGGCGAAGAGATGAAGATACAAGTGCAAAATAGATAGTAGATTTTGGTTTTTGTAATCTGAAATTATAAAAACAGCAAGGTAACAAGTGGTAAAAGTGAGTGTAAACGGTATTGCAATGATAGGAAACAAGGCCTAGGGTTCATACTTTCACTAGTGCAAGTTCTCTCAACAATAATAACATAGATAGATCATATAACAAGCCCTCAACATGCAACAAAGAGTCACTCCAAAGACACTAATAGCGGAGAACAAACATAGAGATTATGGTAGGGTACGAAACCACCTCAAAGTTATTCTTTCGGATCAATCTATAAAAGAGTTCATACTAGAATAACAACTTAAGACACAAATCAACCAAAACCCTAGTGTCACCTAGATACTCCATTGTCACCTCAAGTATCCGTGGGCATGATTATACGATATGCATCACACAATCTCAGATTCATCCAACCAACATAAAAGTACTTCAAAGAGTGCCCCAAAGTTTCTACCGAGAGTAAAGAATGTGTGCCAACCCCTATGCATAGGTTCCCAATGTCACGAAACCCGCAAGTTGATCACCAAGACATACATCAAGTGTTCTCATAAAAGACTCAATCCGATAAGATAACTTCAAAGGGGAAACTCAATTCATCACAAGGGAGTAGAGGGGGAGAAACATCATAAGATCCAACTAAAATAGCAAAGCTCGGGATACATCAAGATCGTGCCATAGAGGGAACACGAGAGAGAACACAAGAAAGAGAGAGAGATCAAACACATAGCTATTGGTACATACCCTCAGCCCCGAGGGTGAACTACTCCCTCCTCGTCATGGAGAGCGTCGGGATCATGAAGATGGCCACCGGTGAAGGATTCCCCTCCGGCAGGGTGCCGGGAAGGGCTCCCAAGAGGTTTTTGGTGGCTACAGAGGCTTGCGGCGGCGGAACTCCCGATCTATCTTCTCCGTGCAAGTTTTTAGGGTACGTAGGTATATATGGGTGTAAGTGTTGGAAATATGCCCTAGAGGCAATAATAAAATGGTTATTATTATATTTCTTTGTTCATGATAATTGTTTGTTATTCATGCTATAATTGTGTTATCCGGAAATCGTAATACACGTGTGAATACATAGACCACGACATGTCCCTAGTAAGCCTCTAGTTGACTAGCTCATTGATCAACAGATAGTCATGGTTTCCTGACTATGGGCACTGGATGTCATTGATAACGGGATCACATCATTAGGAGAATGATGTGATGGACAAGACCCAATCCTAAGCATAGCTCAAAGATCGTGAGACCATGAGATTGTGAAAATGTCAAGTATCATTTCCTTAGACCATGAGATTGTGCAACTCCCGGATACCGTAGGAGTGCTTTGATTATGCCAAACGTCACAACGTAACTTGGTGACTATAAAGGTGCACTACGGGTATCTCCGAAAGTGTTTGTTGGGTTGGCACGAATCGAGACTGGGATTTGTCACTCCGTATGACGGAGAGGTATCTTTGGGCCCACTCGGTAATGCATCATCATAATGAGCTCAATGTGACCAAGTGTCTGGTCACGGGATCATGCATTATGGTACGAGTAAAGTGACTTGCCGATAACGAGATTAAACGAAGTATTGGGATACCGACGATCGAGTCTTGGGCAAGTAGCGTACCGATTGACAAAGGGAATTGTATACGAGATTGATTGAATCCTCGACATCGTGGTTCATCTGATGAGATCATCGAGGAGCATGTGGGATCCAACATGGGTATCCAGATCCCGCTGTTGGTTATTGATCGGAGAGGCGTCTCGGTCATGTCTGCATGTCTCCCGAACCCGTAGGGTCTACACACTTAAGGTTCGGTGACACTAGGGTTGTAGAGATATGAGTATGCAGTAACCCTAAAGTTGTTCCGGGTCCCGGATGAGATCCAGGATGTCATGAGGAGTTCCGGAATGGTCCGGAGGTGAAGAATTATATATAGGAAGCGCAGTTTCGGCCATCGGGAAAGTTTCGGGGGTCACCGGTATTGTACCGGGACCACCGGAAGGGTCCCGGGGGTCCACCGGGTGGGGCTACCTATCCCGGAGGGCCCCATGGGCTGAAGTGGGAGGGGAACCAGCCCCTGGTGGGCTGGTGCGCCCCCCTTGGGCCCCCTGTGCCTAGGGTTGGAAACCCTAAGGGTGGGGGGCGCCTCCACTTGCCTTGGGGGGCAAGCCACCCCCTTGGCCGCCGCCCCCCTTGGAGATCCCATCTCCTAGGGCCGGCGCCCCCCCCCCCCCAGGGGACCTATATAAAGAGGGGGGAAGGGAGGGCAGCCGCACCCATGATCTTGGCGCCTCCCTCTCCCCTTGCTACACCTCTCCCTCTCGTAGAAGCTTGGCGAAGCCCTGCCGAGATCGCTGCTGCATCCACCACCACACTGTTGTGTTGCTGGATCTCCATCAACCTCTCCTTTCCCTTGTTGGATCAATAAGGAGGAGATGTCTTCCTCAACCGTACGTGTGTTGAACACGGAGGTGCTGTCCGTTCAGCACTAGGATCATCGGTGATTTGGATCACGACGAGTACGACTCCCTCAACCCCGTTCTCTTGAACGCTTCCGCTCGCGATCTACAAGGGTATGTAGATGCACTCCTTTCTCTCGTTGCTAGATGAACTCATAGATTGATCTTGGTGAAAGCGTAGAAATTTTTTATTTTCTGCAACATTTTCCAACAGTGGCATCATGAGCTAGGTCTATGCGTAGTTCTCTTTGCACGAGTAGAACACAATTTGTTGTGGGCGTAGATGTTGTCAACTTTCTTGCCACTACTAGTATTATTTTGCTTCGGCGGTATCATAGGATGAAGGAGCCCAGACCGACCTTACACGTACGCTTACGTGAGACAGGTTCCACCGACTGACATGCACTAGTTGCATAAGGTGGCTAGTGGGTGTCTGTCTCTCCCACTTTAGTTGGAGCGGATTCGACGAAAAGGGTCCTTATGAAGGGTAAATAAAAGTTGGCAAATCACGTTGTGGCTTTCACGTAGGTAAGAAAATGTTCTTGCTAGAACCCTTTTGCAGCCACGTAAAAACATGCAACAACAATTAGAGGACGTCTAACTTGTTTTTGCAGCATGTGTTTTGTGATGTGATATGGCCAAAAGTTGTGATGAATGATATATATGTGATGTATGAGATCATGTTCTTGTAATAGGAATCACGACTTGCATGTCGATGAGTATGACAACCAGCAGGAGCCATAGGAGTTGTCTTTATTTTTTGTATGACCTGCGTGTCATTGAATAACGCCAAGTAAATTGCTTTACTTTGTTGCTAAACACGTTAGCCATAGAAGTAGAAGTAATCGTTGGCGTGACAACTTCATGAATACACGATGATGGAGATCATGATGATGGAGATCATGGTGTCATGCCGGTGACGAAGATGATCATGGCGCCCCGAAGATGGAGATTAAAGGAGCAATATGATAATGGCCATATCATGTCACTATTTGATTGCATGTGATGTTTATCATGTTTTTCATCTTATTTGCTTAGAACGACGGTATCTTAAATAATATGATCCCTCGCAATAATTTCAAGAAAGTGTTCCCCCTAACTATGCACCATTGCGAAGGTTCGTTGTTTCGAAGCACCACGTGATGATCGGGTGTGATAGATCCTAACATTCGAATACAACGGGTGTAAGCCAGATTTACACACGCAATACACTTAGGTTGACTTGACGAGCCTAGCATGTACAGACATGGCCTCGAAACACGGAGGACCGAAAGGTCGAGCATGAGTTGTATAGAAGATACGATCAACATGGAGATGTTCACTGATGTCGACTAGTCCGTCTCACGTGATGATCGGACACGGCCTAGTTAACTCGGATCATGTTCCACTTAGATGACTAGATGGATGTCTAATCTGAGTGGGAGTTCATTGAATAGTTTGATTAGATGAACTTAATTATCATGAACTTAGTCTAAAATCTTTACAATATATCTTGTAGATCAAATGGCCCACGTTACCCTCAACTTCAACGCGTTCCTAGAGAAAACCCAGCTGAAAGATGATGGCAGCAACTATACGGACTGGGTCCGGAACCTGAGGATCATCCTCATAGCTACCAAGAAAGATTATGTCCTAGAAGCACCGCTAGGTGAAGCACCTATCCCAAAGAACCAAGACGTTATGAATGCTTGGCAGTCTCGTGCTGATGATTACTCCCTCGTTCAGTGTGGCATGCTTTACAGCTTAGAACTGGGGCTCCAAAAGCGTTTTGAGCAACACGGAGCATATGAGATGTTCGAAGAGCTGAAAATGGTTTTCCAAGCTCATGCCCGGGTCGAGAGATATGAAGTCTCCGACAAGTTCTTCAGTTGTAAGATGGAGGAAAATAGTTCTGTCAGTGAGCACATACTCAAAATGTCTGGGTTGCATAGCCGCTTGACTTAGCTGGGAGTTAATCTCCCGGATGACGCAGTTATTGATAGAACCCTTCAGTCGCTTCCACGGAGCTACAAGAGCTTTGTGATGAACTTCAATATGCAGGGGATGGAAAAGACCATTCCTGAGGTATATTCAATGCTGAAATCAGCGGAGGTAGAGATCAAAAAGGAACATCAAGTGTTGATGGTGAATAAAACCACTAAGTTCACGAAAGGCAAGGGTAAGAAGAACTTCAAGAAGGACGGCAAGGGAGTTGCCGCGCCCGGTAAGCCAGTTGCCGGGAAGAAGCCAAGGAATAGACCCAAGCCTAAGAGTGAGTGCTTTTATTGCAAGGGAAGTGGTCACTGGAAGCGAAACTGCCCCAAGTACTTAGCGGACAAGAAGGCCGGCAACACCAAAGGTATATGTGATATACATGTTATTGATGTGTACCTTACCAGCACTCGTAGTAGCTCATGGGTATTTGATACCGGTGCGGTTGCTCATATTTGTAACTCAAAGCAGGAGTTGCGGAATAAGCAGAGACTGGCGAAGGACGAGGTGACAATGCGCATCGGGAATGGTTCCATGGTCAATGTGATCGCCGTCGGCACGCTACCTCTACATTTACCTACGGGGTTAGTTTTAAACCTCAATAATTGTTATTTAGTGCCAGCTTTGAGCATGAACATTGTATCTGGATCTCGTTTAATACGAGATGGATACTCATTTAAATCCGAGAATAATTGTTGTTCTATTTATATGAGAGATATGTTTTATGGTCATGCCCCGATGGTCAATGGTTTATTCTTAATGAATCTCGAACGTGATGTTACACATATTCATAGTGTGAATACCAAAAGATGTAAAGTTGATAACGATAGTCCCACATACTTGTGGCACTGCCGCCTTGGTCACATTGGTGTCAAGCGCATGAATAAGCTCCATGCTGATGGACTTTTAGAGTCTCTCGATTATGAATCATTTAACACATGTGAACCGTGCCTCATGGGCAAAATGACCAAGACTCCGTTCTCCGGAACAATGGAGTGAGCAACCAACTTATTGGAAATCATACATACTGATGTGTGCGGTCCAATGAGCGTTGAGGCTCGCAGAGGATATCGTTATGTTCTCACTCTCACTGACCACTTGAGCAGATATGGGTATGTCTACTTGATGAAACACAAGTCTGAGACCTTTCAAAAGTTCAAGGAATTTCAGAATGAGGTAGAGAATCAACGTGACCGAAAGATAAAGTTCTTACGATCAGATCGTAGAGGAGAATATTTAAGTCACGAATTTGGTACGCACTTAAGGAAATGTGGAATCGTTTCACAACTCACGCCGCCTAGAACACCTCAGCGTAACGGTGTGTCCGAATGTTGTAATCACACTTTATTGGATATGGTGAGATCTATGATGTCTCTCACTGATTTACCGCTATCATTTTGGGGATACGCTCTAGAGACAGCTACATTCACTTTAAATAGGGCACCGTCTAAATCCGTTGAGACAACACCGTATGAATTATGGTTTGGCAAGAAACCTAAGCTGTCGTTTCTAAAAGTTTGGGGATGCGATGCTTATGTCAAGAAACTTCAACCTGAAAATCTCGAACCCAAGTCAGAAAGATGCGTCTTCATAGGATACCCTAAGGAAACCATTGGGTATACCTTATACCTAAGATCCGAAGGCAAGATCATTGTTTCCAAGAACGGGTCCTTTCTGGAGAAAGAGTTTCTCTCGAAAGAAGTAAGTGGGAGGAAGGTGGAACTTGATGAAGTACTACCTCTTGAACCGGTGAGTAGCACAGCTCAGGAAGATGTTCCTGTGGTGCCAGCACCAATTGAAGAGGAAGTTAATGATGATGATCAAGGTACTTCGGATCAAGTTACTACTGAACTTCGTAGGTCCACAAGGACACGTTCCCCAACAGAGTGGTATGGCAACCCTGTCCTGGAAATCATGTTGTTAGACAACAGTGAACCTTCGAACTATGAAGAAGCGATGGCGGGCCTAGATTCCAACAAATGGCTTGAAACCATGCAATCCGAGATAGGATCCATGTATGAAAACGAAGTATGGACTTTGACAGACTTGCCCAATGATCGGCGAGCGATAAAAAACAAATGGATCTTTAAGAAGAAGACGGACGCAGATGGTAATGTTACCACTATAAAGCTCGACTTGTCGCTAAGACTTTCTCTCCTGTAGCGAAGCTGAAGTCCGTCTGAATCATGTTAGCAATTGCCGCATACTATGATTATGAGATATGGCAAATGGACGTCAAAACGGCATTACTTAATGACCATCTTAAGGAAGAACTGTATATGATGCAGCCGGAAGGTTTTGTCGACCCTGAGAATGCTAACAAGGTATGCAAGCTCCAGCGATCCATTTATGGGCTGGTGCAAGCATCTCGGAGTTGGAACATTCGCTTTGATGAGATGATCAAAGTGTTTGGGTTCATGCAGACTTATCGAGAAGCCTGTGTTTACAAGAAAGTGAGTGGGAGCTCTGTAGCATTTCTCATATTATATGTAGATGACATACTTTTGATGGGAAATGATATAGAACTTTTGGACAGCATTAAGGCCTACTTGAATAAGAGTTTTTCAATGAAGGACCTTGGAGAAGCTGCTAACATACTAGGCATCAAGATCTATAGGGATAGATCAAGACACCTCATAGGTCTTTCACAAAGCACATACCTTGATAAGATATTGAAGAAGTTCAATATGGATCAGTCCAAGAAGGGGTTCTTGCCTATGTTGCAAGGTGTGAAATTGAGCACAGCTCAATGCCCGACCATGGCAGAAGATAGAGAAAAGATGAGTGTCATCCCCTATGCCTCAGCTATAGGGTCTATTATGTATGCCATGCTATGTACCAGACCTGATGTAAACCTTGCCGTAAGTTTGGTAGGAAGGTACCAAAGTAATCCCAGCATGGAACACTGGACAGCGGTCAAGAACATCCTAAAGTACCTGAAAAGGACTAAGGATATGTTTCTCGTTTATGGAGGTGACGAAGAGCTCGTCGTAAAGGGTTACGTCGACGCTAGCTTCGACACAGATCTGGATGACTCTAAGTCACAAACCGGACACGTGTATATTTTGAATGGTGGGGCAGTAAGCTGGTGCGGTTGCAAGCAAAGCATCGTGGCGGGATCTACATGTGAAGCAGAGTACATGGCAGCCTCGGAGGCAGCGTGATAACCCACAAGTATAGGGGATCGCAATAGTTTTCGAGGGTAGAGTATTCAACCCAAATTTATTGATTCGACACAAAGGGAGCCAAAGAATATTCTCAAGTATTAGCAGCTGAGTTGTCAATTCAACCACACCTGGAAACTTAGTATCTGCAGCAAAGTGTTTAGTAGCAAAGTAATATGATAGTAGTGGTAACGGTAACAAAAGTAAAGACAATAAAAGTAATGTTTTTGGTATTTTGCAGTGATGGTAACAGTAGCAGCGGAAAAGTAAATAAGCGTAAACCAGTATATGGAAAACTCATAGGCACCGGATTAGCGATGGATAATTATGCTAGATGTGGTTCATCATGTAGCAGTCATAACATAGGGTGACACAGAACTAGCTCCAGTTCATCAATGTAATGTAGGCATGTATTCCGTATATAGTCATACGTGCTTATGGAAAAGAACTTGCATGACATCTTTTGTCCTACCCTCCTGTGGCAGCGGGGTCCTATTGGAAACTAAGGGATATTAAGGCCTCCTTTTAATAGAGAACCGGAACAAAGCATTAGCACATAGTGAATACATGAACTCCTCAAACTGTGGTCATCACCGGGAGTGGTCCCGATTATTATCACTTTGGGGTTGTCGGATCATAACACATAGTAGGTGACTATAGACTTGCAAGATAGGATCTAGAACACACATCTATTCATGAAAACATAATAGGTTCAGATCTGAAATCATGGCACTCGGGCCCTAGTGACAAGCATTAAGCATGGCAAAGTCATAGCAACATCAATCTTAGAACATAGTGGATACTAGGGATCAAACCCTAACAAAACTAACTCGATTACATGATAAATCTCATCCAACCCATCAACGTCCAGCAAGCCTATGATGCAATAACTCACACACGGTGGTGAGCATCATGAAATTGGTGATGGAGGATGCTTGATGATGACGACGGCGATGAATCCCCCTCTCCGGAGCCCCGAACGGACTCCAGATCAGCCCTCCCGAGAGAGATTAAGGCTTGGCGGCGGCTCTGTATCGTAAAACGCGATGATTTCTTCTCCCTGTTTTTTTTCTCCCCGAAAGCCAATATATGGAGTTGGGGTTGGCGTCGGAGGGCCACCAGGGGGCCCACGAGGTAGGGGGGCGCGCCCAGGGGGGCGCGCCCCCCACCCTCGTGAGCAGGGTGTGGGCCCCTGGTCTTCATCTTTTGCAAGGATTTTTCTTTATTTTTTCTAAGGTGTTCCGTGGAGTTTCAGGACATTCCGAGAATTTTTATTTTCCGCACAAAAAACAACACCATGGCAGTTCTGCTGAAAACAGCGTCAGTCCGGGTTAGTTCCATTCCAATCATTCAAGTTAGAGTCCAAAACAAAGGCAAAAGTGTTTGGAAAAGTAGATACGACGGAGACGTATCAACTCCCCCAAGCTTAAACCCTTGCTTGTCCTCAAGCAATTCAGTTGACAAACTGAAAGAGAAAAAGAAAAACTTTTACAAACTCTATTTACTCTTGTTGTTGTAAACATGAAAAGCCAGCATTCAAGTCTCATCAATTATTATGAACTAACCATACTCACAATGATACGTAGGTCTCACAATTACTCATATCAATAGCATAATCAGCTAGCGAGCCATAATAGCAAAACTCGGATGACAACACTTTCTCAAAATAATCATAACATGATATAACAAAATGGTATCTCGCTAGCCCTTTCTGAGACCACAAAACATAAATGCAGAGCACCTTTAAAGATCAAGGACTGCCTAAACATTGTAATTCATGGTAAAAGATATCCAGTCAAGTCATACCCAATATAAACCAATAATAATGAATGCAAATGACAGTGTGCTCTCCAGCGGGTGCTTTTTAATAAGAAGGGTGATGACTCAACATAAAAGTAAATAGATAGGCCCTTCACAGAGGGAAGCAGGGATTTGTAGAGGTGCCAGAGCTCAGTTTTGAAATAGAGATAAATTATATTTTGAGCGGCATACTTTCATTGTCAACATAACAACTAAAAGATGGCGATATCTTCCATGCTAAACAGATTATAGGTGGTTCCCAAACAGAATGGTAAAGTTTATACTCCCCTTCCTCCACAAGCATCAATCCATGGCTTGCTCGAAACAACGAGTGCCTCCAACATTCAACGGGTCCCAAGGGGAGTTTTGTTTGCAGTTATTTTGATTTAGTTCGCACGAAGCATGGGACTGGGCATCCCGGATACCAGCCATTTTCTCGTGAATGAGGAGCGGAGTCCACTCCTCTTGAGAATAACCCGCCTAACACGGAAGATAAGGGCAGCTCTAGTTGACATATGAGCTATTCGAGCATGCAAAACAGAATGTTTATTTGAAGGTTTAGAGTTTGGCACATACAAATTTACTTGGAACGGAAGGTAAATACCGCATATAGGTAGGTATAGTGGACTCATATGGGATAACTTTGGGGTTTAAGGAGTTTGGATGCACAAGCAGTATTCCCGCTTAGTACAGGTGAAGGCTAGCAAAAGACTGGGAAGCGACCAACTGAGAGAGCGACAACAGTCGTAAACATGCATTAAAATTAATTCACACTGAGTACA
Source organism: Triticum timopheevii (assembly GCA_963921465.1). NCBI lineage: Eukaryota > Viridiplantae > Streptophyta > Magnoliopsida > Poales > Poaceae > Triticum > Triticum timopheevii. The sequence continues at coordinate 380,398,173 of OY997262.1, read as the reverse complement.
AGCATGAGTAGGATATAATCCACCATGAACCAAAATATCGTGAGGGCTATGTTGATTTGATTCAACTACATGCGTGAACATGTGCCAAGTCGAGTCACTCAATACATTTAAAGGAGGATACCACCTCATCATACCACATCACAATCATTCTAATAGCATGTTGGCACGCAAGGTAAACCATTATAACTCATAGCTAATCAAGCATGGCACAAGCAACTATAATCTTTAAATGTCATTGCAAATATGTTTACTTCATAATAGCTGAATCAAGAATGATCAATCATCATATTTACAAAAACAAGAGGTCGAGTTCATACCAGCTTTTCTATTCCCAATAAGTCCATCATATATCATCATTATTGCCTTTCACTTGCACGACCGAACGATGTGTATAATAATAAGAGTGCACGTGCATTGGACTAAACTAGAATCTGCAAGCATTCAACTCAAGAGAGAAGACAAGTAATATGGGCTCTAAGTTTAAATAAACAATCATGCATATAAGAGCCACTGAGCATTTTTAATATGGTCTTCTCGACCCCCAAAGAAAGGAAAAGAAATAAAAACTATTTACACGGGAAAGCTCCCAACAAGTAAAAGAAGAACAGGAAATATTTTTGGGTTTTCTTTTTTAATTCTACTACAAGCATGAAAAGTAAACTCAGTAATTTTTTTTATTTTTCTTAAAGTTTATCAAACACACAAGAAGAAAGCAGAAAAAAGAAATTTAAACGAGCATGGATGATACAATGAAAAAGTATGAGCACCGACATCTAGCAATGAGTGTGTGTAAACATAAATGTAATGTCGGTGGGAAATACGTACTCCCCCAAGCTTAGGCTTTTGGCCTAAGTTGGTCTATTGCCAGGGATGGCCTGGCAGATATCTGTAGGTGAAGCTGGGGTCGTACTGTGACGCAGTGGCTATCGCCGCCTGAGCTGTAGCGTGGAGTCGAGCAGCCTCCACTCTCCTTTAGTACTCATCTGCCTCCTCTCTGGTAATAATATATCTTCTTTTTGCCTGTGAATCAAAGAAAGCAGGAGCAGGAAGACTACACGACGTCTATCAAAGATTAGTCGATACTGGAGATGTGGTTCAGTCCTCTCAACAAACTGGTGGGAAACCATAGAATCAAAATCTAAATAAGAAGGGGGTAACTCCATGTCACCCTCACGAATGTCTACCTCAAGAAAATTAGCTAAACGGGTTGCATAAATTCCTCCAAAGAAATCTCCGATGTATCTATTCTGATGCAACCTGCGAGCTACAATGGCTCCTAAATGATAAGATTGATCTCCTAACACAACACTCCTGAGAATACTGAGATCAGGGACACACATGTGACATGCTTCATCCTTAGCATTTATACATCTACCTATGAAGAGAGCAAAATAATGTATAGCAGGAAAGTGAATGCTCCCTAAAGTGGCTTGTGTTATATCTCTAGATTCCCCCATAGTTATTCTAGCAAGAAAGTCTCTATATTCAGATTTAGGGGGATCCCTGACATTACCCCATGATGGAAGTTTGCAAGAAGAAGTGAAATCCTCTAAGTCCATGGTATAGGATTTGTCGTAAAGGTCAAACATGACTGTAAGAGAATTTCGCGAAGTTGAAAACTCAAACCTCCTCACAAATGAACTTGTGAGATCATGATACTGGGGGCATTTGTCAGCTTCAAAGTCCTCAAGACCAGCGTTACTCAAATATGCACTAAATTCTTCTTTGATTCCCACTAGATTCATAAAATTTTCTGACGGCCATTCACAGGGCCTCACAGGAGCGTCTCTTGGTGGTTCCTCGTCAGCATCACGTATTGCAAGCCTGGGACCTTGCTTCCTTGAAGGACCACCTTGGAACATCCTCCTAAACATATTGTTTCCTCTGAAAAATTTCTGAAATTTTTAGTAACTTCAAATAAAAGTGAACCAACTTCAATAAAATTGATAGCAACAACTCCCACAAGTGCCTAGGACCTATATAAAGTATTGAAACTACTTGGAGCCATATAAATTTGACATGCAAGCTCAAGAACATGGGCACCTATGCAGCACAAATTTGCAAAGAATAAAGCACTAGAACAAAAACTAATTGGACCAATGGAGGAGTCACATACCAAGGAACAATCTCCCCAAACAGTTTTGCGAGAGGTGCTTTGAGCAAGGAGATCGAAAATCACAGCAACGGGGGCTGGAACTCATGCTTGAGTTGGTTTTCGTGTTTGTGTGAGGCAAAGGAAGAAGCTGGATGCAGGAATAAGTGGAGGAGGGCCACCATTGTCCCACGAGGCAGGGGGCGCGCCCAGGGGGTAGGGCGCGCCCTCCACCCTCGTGGCCAGGTGGCAGCTCCCCCCGTGGTAATTTTTGCACAGTAAATTCTCAAATATTCCCGAAAAATCATATTAAATTGGCATGGCATTCTGAGGACTTTTATTTTCGGGATATTTTTATATTGCACGAATAAGTCAGGAAACAGACAGAAAAATATTATTTTACTTTATTTCTACTAAATAACAGAAAATATAAAGAGGCTACAGAAAGTTGTGCTTCTAGTTTCATCCATCTCGTGATCATCAAAAAGAATCCACTAACAAGGTTGATCAAGTCTTGTTAACAAACTCATTCCGAATAATCCCGGAACCGGAGAAATTTCGAATAACACTAAGTTACCTCAACGGGGATATGAAAATCCCCAACAATAAGAATATCATACTTTTTGTTGACAGTAGGGAGAGGAAATTCGAAACCTCCAAATATTATCGATGGAACTTTTCCAATAGAGTTGATACTATAAACTTGAGGTTGTTTCCTCGGAAAATGCACCGTGTGCTCATTGCCATTAACATGAAAAGTGACATTGCCTTTGGTGCAATCAATAATAGCCCCTGCGGTATTAAGGAAAGGTCTTCCAAGAATAATAGACATACTATCATTCTCGGGAATATCAAGAATAACAAAGTCCGTTAAAATAGTAACGTTTGCAACCACAACAGGCACATCCTCACAAATACAGGCAGATATAGCAGTTGATTTATCAGCCATTTGCAAAGATATTTCAGTAGGTGTCAACTTATTCAAGTCAAGTCTACGATATAAAGAGAGAGGCATAACACTAACACCAGCTCCAAGATCACATAAAGCAGTTTTAACATAACTTCTTTTAATGGAGCATGGTATAGTAGGCACTCCGGGATCTCCAAGTTTCTTTGGTATTCCACCCTTAAAAGTATAATTAGCAAGCATGGTTGAAATTTCAGCTTCAGGTATCTTTCTTTTATTAGTAATAATATCCTTCATATACTTAGCATAAGGATTTGTTTTGAGCACATCAGTTAATCGCATGCGCAAAAAGATGGGTCTAATCATTTCAGCAAAGCGCTCAAAAACCTCATCATCCTTTTTCTTGGATGGTTTCGGAGGAAAAGGCATGGGTTTCTGAACCCATGGTTCCCTTTCTTTACCATGTTTCCTAGCAGCAAAATCCCTTTCATCATAATGTTGATTCTTTGATTGTGGGTTATCAAGACCAACAACAGGTTCAACTTCTACATCATTATCATTACTAGGTTGAGCATCGACATGAACATTATCATTAGCATTATCACTAGGTTCATGTTCATCACCTGATTGAGTTTCAGCATCAGAAATAGAGATATCATTCGGATTCTCAGGTGACTCAGTGATAGGTTCACTAGAAGTTTGCAAAGTCCTATCATTTTTCTTTTTCTTCCTTTTAGAAGAACTAGGTATATCAATATTGTTTCTCTGAGAATCTTGCTCGATTCTCTTAGGGTGGCCTTCGGGATACAAAGGTTCCTGAGTCATTCTACCAGTTCTAGTAGCTACTCTAACAGCATAATCATTTTTCTTACTATTCATTTCATCAAGCACTTCTTTCTCAGCTTTAAGTACTTGTTTTACTTGAGTGGTAACAATAGAAGCATGCTTGCTAACAAGTTTAAGTTCACCTCTAATATCAGCCATATAATCACCCAAGCGCTTAATCATAAAGGTATTCTGTTTTAATTATCTACCAAAATAAGCATTAAAGTCGTCTTGCTTAAACATAAAGTCATCAAACCCATCCAAGCACTGACTAGCAATTTTAGTAGGAGGGATTTTAGCTTTATTATATCTATAGAGAGAATTTACCTTTACTACCTGTGTCGGGATATCGGGAGGTTCTTCATTAAATAAGTAATTGAGATCATATACTTCTTCAACAGGCGGTAAATTAAGACCATGTATTTCTTCAATAGGAGGTAAATTCTTAACATCTTCGGCTTTAATACCTTTTTCTTTCATAGATTTCTTTGCCTCTTGCATATCTTCGGGACTGAGAAATAGAACACCTCTCTTCTTCGGAGTTGGTTTAGGAATAGGCTCAGTAATTGGCTCAGGAACTGGCTCAGGAGGTAGCTCGGGAGGTGCCCAATTATTTTCATTTGCCAACATATTATTCAAAATAATTTCAGCGTCATCCGGTGTTCTTTCCCTGAAAAGAGAACCAGCACAACTATCTAGGTAATCTCTGGAAGCATCAGTTAGTCCATTATAAAAGATATCAAATATTTCAGGTTTCTTAAGAGGATGATCAGGCAAAGCATTAAGTAACTTGAGAAGCCTCCCCCAAGCTTGTGGGAGACTCTCTTCTTCAATTTGCACAAAATTGTATATTTCCCGCAAAGCAGCTTGTTTCTTATGAGCGGGGAAATATTTAGCAGAGAAGTAATAAATCATATCCTGGGGACTTTGCACACAACCAGGATCAAGAGAGTTATACCATATCTTAGCATCACCCTTTAATGAGAACGGAAATATCTTAAGTAAATAAAGGTAGTGTGATCTCTCATTATTAGTAAATAGGGCAGCTATATCATTTAAGTTAGTAAGATGTGCCACAACAATTTCAGATTCATAGCCATAAAAAGGATCAGATTCAACCAAAGTAATTATATCTGGATCAACAGAAAAATCATAATAGTCCTGATCAGGAACACAGATAGGTGAAGTAGCAAAAGCAGGGTCAGGTCTCATTCTATCTCTAAGAGATTCTTTACTCCATTTAACTAGCAACCTCTTAAGTTCATATCTATCCTGGCAAGCGAAAATAGCTGTAGAAGATTCAGCATCAAAAAGATAACCCTCAAGAATAGAAGGCATAGGTTCATCATCACTAACGTCATCGTGTTCAGGTTCAATAATTTCTCTTTCTCTAGACCTAGCAATTTGCTCATCAAGATATTCACCAAGTGGCACAGTAGTATCAAGCATAGAAGTAGTTTCATCATAAGTATCATGCATAGCAGAAGTGGCATCATCAATAACATGCGACATATCAAAATCAATAGCAGTAGTAGGTTTAGGTGTCGCAAACTTACTCATAACAGAAGGAGAATCTAGTGCAAGTCTAGATGGCAATCCCTTACCTCCCCTCATAGTTGAGGGAAAAATAGTGGTTCGATCATCTTTCAAGTTCTTCATAGTGTCCAGCAGATATAAATCCCAAGTGACTCAAAGAATAGAGCTATGCTCCCCGGCAACGGTGCCAGAAATTAGTCTTGATAACCCACAAGTATAGGGGATCGCAACAGTTTTCGAGGGTAGAGTATTCAACCCAAATTTATTGATTCGACACAAGGGGAGCCAAAGAATATTCTCAAGTATTAGCAGCTGAGTTGTCAATTCAACCACACTTGGAAACTTAGTATCTGCAGCAAAGTGTTTAGTAGCAAAGTAATATGATAGTAGTTGTAACGGTAACAAAAGTAAAGACAATAACAGTAATGTTTTTGGTATTTTGCAGTGATGGTAACAGTAGCAGCGGAAAAGTAAATAAGCGTAAACCAGTATATGGAAAACTCGTAGGCACCGGATTAGCGATGGATAATTATGCCGGATGTGGTTCATCATGTAGCAGTTGTAACATCCCCAGCATCACACTACAGTAATCTCTCATTAATGAAGGTCATGTCATCATGATCATCATGCCAAAATGCCCCTTGTCCAAAATCTGCTTCAAATTCAAATTCAAATTGCATGTCGAATATTTGCTTATTCTTTCATGCAAATAAAATAGTTCATCCGATGGCAAATAATCCCTAGATATTTGTCATGTTGAATCCAACATCTTTGGAATTCCCAAATTGCCTGTGGAAATTAATTATTGTTGCAGCAGCATTTAAATATGCCATTCCCAATTTCCAAAATTCCTAGACAATTCCTCTTGCCTCCAAACTATTTGTGGCAATACTAAAAATGTGGAGGAATTTATGGGCCAAGTCCCATATTTTTCCTAAATCCCTTGGATGCAAAAAAAACCTTTTCCTCTCTCTATTTTAATTTAAGATGAAAAGAAGCCCCCCCTCCCCGCTGGGCCTTGGCCTAGATGGCCAAGCGGCCCGAGCCATCTGGCCCACTCCAGCTAGATAGCCCAGCCTCCCACGCTCCCCCGGTCGCCTTCCTGTTCGAGCGACCGCGGGCACGGTCGCCATCAAAACACCTCGCCGGCGATGCCCAACGAGAGGATAAGGCCTCCACCGCCCCGACGCCTCGGCCCCCTCGCCTCCCACTTGCCCTGCCTCCCCCCTCCACTCGCGCTAGTCCCTATCCCCTCGCACACTCGCTCCCCCTCCTCCAGATCTACCTCGCCGACGTGCCCTGCGCCGTCCGCCGTGCTGACCGCGGCCACCGCTGTCCCCGTCCCTCTCCGACAATTCCCCGAGCGCCGTTGTACCCCGCGAAGTCTTCCTCGACCACCGGACCAAGCCAGGAGCCCCACAGCGAGCGCGGCGACCTCTTCTCCTTCCTCTACTCCGACGAACGCCGGCGTCGAATTTGGCTACTTCGCTCCTTCCCCGAGCCCACTGAGCACATCTGCAGGCTCACTGTGAGCTACACTTCCCCCCTCTCTTTTGCTTCCATACGCGCCCGGAGCGGCTGGGCCCGCCATGGCCGAGACGAGCTCCGTCGTTGAACTCATTGCAATCGCCCTGATGCTCCTAGCGCCGCGCTAGCACCACCACTAAGCTCCTGGAGCTCCTAGCTGCTCAACGCACCCCTCCGCCACCCTTGTCGTGCCCTGGACGCTCGAATCCGTAGACGTCCGAACTCCGGCGCCGCTCCGGTCAGCGCTGCCGTGGCTCTAGGCCATCCCAGCACTCGGGACCACCGATGTTGGATGCGTGCGGCTCCCCTCGTTCGAACGCGCGTCACGGCGCTCGTTTTAACCATCCCGTAGGCTTTTCCCGATGCGCTCCCGATCGCCGCTACCGCCTCCACTCGCCACCGGCGATACTCCGGTCGTCCCCGAGGCCGGTCGTCGTCACCATCGTGTGCGCGGCGCCGGGCTGCACCCTTAGGTCCAAGCCGCAGGTCCGAAGGCCCCGTGTAGCGCGGCTCCGGCCAACTCCGGCGAGGCACCGCCGTTGCTTTGGTCGTCGGAGCCGCTCCGTCGCTGGCGACCGACGTGGCGCCGCGTGGCCCTCCCTGTTGACTCAGTCAACTGTGCTGACTGGGCAGGCCCCAACCGCTGACACGCGGGCCCCGCCGCTTATTCCTCTAACTAAACTGTTTTAATAATTAAAACTAATTAGTTTAGTTAATTAGACACTGACAAGTGGGCCCAGTAGTTTTACTAACTAAATTTAGATTAGTTTAATCCCTGTTTAACCCACTGTCTATGACAGGTGGGTCCCCCATGTCAGTTTTGACCGGTTAGCCGTCCTGTTGACTGTTGACGTCACTATGACGTCATGCTGATGTCATATTTCTATTTTTGTTAATTTAGTTAATTCCAGAATATTGTTTAAACTTTAAAAATTCATAGAAATTAAACCGTAGCTCAGATGAAATTGTTTTCTATATGAAAGTTGCTCAGAAAAATCCAACGAATCCGAATACGTGGTCCGTTCATCTGTCACATGCCCCTAGCATGCTGAACATGGAACTTTCCCCCTCTTTTCCTTGTCCGGAATCCACCTAACGTTGGGAATTCACCCTCGGATGTTTCCCCCCTTCGTCTGCAACGTGTAGTACCGCGTTAGAGCACGCTTAGCGCTACGTATCGTCATGTCATGCTTAGTGTTACCTCTGTTTGCTATGAATTTACTATTTCTTCCCCCTCTTCTCTTTGGTAGACCCTGAGGCCGCTGATGCCCCGGTGATCGACTACGTCGTCGACAATGGCCCCTCCTTGCCAGAGCAACCAGGCAAGCCCCCCCCCCCCCCTTGATCATCCCGATATCGCCCATTCCTTTCTCTCATGCTTGCATTAGATTTTGCTACTGCTATTGTATGCTCCTATTCTGATGCATAGCCTGCTTTTGTATCTGTTGTTGTACCTTACCTGCTTATCCTAAACTGCTTAGTATAGGTTGGTTAGTGATCCATCAGTGACCCCCACCCTGTCCTTGTTGCCCCTGCTTCATCACTGAAGACCCGATCAACGGGATTGAAGACCAGGCCCCGGCACCGCACACCACTTTCCCCTTAGTTGCTCGACACTGCTGGGTTACTATCGAGTGCCGAGGGTGAGACCTCTACAGCACTTCTGATGTTAACCCTGTAGTGTAGTTATTCGGTCGTGGTCATCGAGGGTGATTCCTCCTTAACCACTTCCGATACGACTCTGTCGTGCAACCCCTCAAGTGTGAACCTCGGGGGTGATTCCTCTACATTCACCTTGATGATTACATTGAGTGGAACCCACCGGGGGTGATTCCTTGGGTTTTCCTCTTGATGTTTGGACACACGGATAGTTGGACTTTACAACTGTTACTTGGAAAGTGATGTGGAGACGGGTTGACCTGGAGGGTGCCCGCGAGATAATTACGAGGCGTGGCTGGGCATTCTTAGTCCTTGCCGCAAGTCCTCGAGACGGGGCAACGGGGTCACATCTTTCGTGAGTCTCTGCTTGTTACCGCGCGTTCCTAATCCACTACGATTTGGATATTTGATCCGCGGGGCCTTTGGCCTGATAGCACTAACCATCATGTGGGCATAGTATGGGCGTTCTGCGTCGTGTACATCAGCCGAAGCTTAATAGACGTCAGCGACGGAGCAGCGCGTGCCAGGTTGGACTGGTAAGCTCCTGCCTTTTTAGGGAGGTAGCTAGGTCTGCTCACCGGCCGCCCATGCAACGTGCAGGAGTTCCCGAGGCGATGGCCCATGACCCCTGGGGGCATAGGTTTAGTCCGGCGTGCTTGACCTCTCTATTAAGCCTAGGTCGAGTTGCGGCGTATTGTTTGGCCGAGGCCGGGCATGACCCAGGAAAGTGTGTCCGGCCGGAGTCAATCGAGCGTGGTGGGTAAGTTGGTGCACCCCTGCAGGGAAGAAAACATCTATCGATAGCCTGTCCTATGGTAACGGACACTTGGAGTTGTATCCCGATCGATACAACTAGAACTGGATACTTGTGATGAGAACTGGATGGTGATGAAGATTTGATTGTGATGATAATTGGATAGTATGGCTCTGGGATTTCTTTCTCGCAGGGAGTCGAGAAAGGATCCCCGGCCGAGGTTGATAACACCACTGCTACTTTACTTTATGCTACTCTACTTCCTCCTGTTGCTGCAAGATGGTGGGTTCGAGAAGATGCTAGTCTTCGATAGGACTAGGCCTTCTCTCTATTCTGGCATTTCTGCAGCCCAGTCCACATATATAGCCTTCCTTTGATAATGTTGCATATGTAGTGTAGATCCTTGCTTGCGAGTACTTTGGATGAGTACTCACGGTTGCTTTGCTCCCCCTTTTCCCCCTTTCTTCTTCTTTCCGGCTGATGCAACCAGATGACGGAGCCCAGGAGCCAGATGCCACCGCCGATGCTTACTACTATGTGGAGGCCGCCGATGACCAGGAGTAGTTAGGAGGCTCCCAGGAAGGAGGTCTTGCCTTTTCGATCGATGTTGCTTTTGTGCTAGCCTTCTTAAGGCAAACTTGTCTAACTTATGTCTGTACTCAGATATTGTTGCTTCCGCTGACTCTTGTGTTTTCGAGCTTATGTATTCGAGCCCTCGAGGCCCCTGGCTTGTAATATAAAGCTTGTATTATTTTAATTTGTGTCTAGAGTTGTGTTGTGATATCTTCCCGTGAGTCCTTGATCTTGATCGTACACATTTGCGTGTATGATTAGTGTACGATTGAATCGAGGGCGTCACAAGTTGGTATCAGAGCCGACTGCCTGTAGGTAGCCCCCTTTCCAACTCCTTGGCCGAAGTTGAGTCTAGTCACTACAAAAACTTTTACTAACATGGCTGTGTGGCTTACGGGCCCACGTTGCCATTGGGAGGTATTAGGATCTTTTATTTCTTGTCTATGCTCTGGGACTCTGATCTCTCTTCTATTCGGGTTAAACATTTTACTAACTCTGACATTAGGTTCTTGTACCCGCTTCCTCCCGGAGAGCCCCGACATTACCAATGATCACTTGCTTCGCTAGAAGATTTTGCAGATACTCCTCGATTTTTCTCGAGACCCTGTGCCCACTGCCTTGCAGTTCCTGACCACAGATAATCTCCGTGAGTAACATCTTTGCCGCTTGTACCTTCATACCCAGTTGCTCCTATTATTACAAGATGTACTCCGTTGTTTCGAGAATCCTTTGTGCCTTCTGCTTTGCGGCTTCTTTTTGCACTATGGATGATTCACTGAACCCATTTAACCCCAGTTGTTGATATGTTTTCCAAAATACTTGGAAATACTATGTGATCTTCCGAAAATCCTTTGCAGCCTATTGCTCTTGATTCTCCCGCATTAGGATAAATTCCATATGTCTAGCAATATTCTTTAAACTTCTTTGTGGTTGTCATTCTGTTCCTATGGATTCAACGCGTGAGCGAATATTCGCAATCATCAATTAATCCTTGGAAAAATTCTTTCCGGCTTTGACATCGCTCCGGTTACGAGCTGGTTCTTGCCCGATCTAAATCTTATCGGGTGCGCCATTAAGTCTATTCAACTTACTCATCTTTTGATCAGAGCCTCTGCTTCTGATCTTTCGACTTGAAATCATAACTCCTTTGTACTCAAGCATCGAATTAATCAGATGTTTCTATAATCCAATGCCTTTGCATTCCTTCCTTCTTTTGATTGAGTACTAATACTCACATCAGATCCATTAAGGACCGCTGAATCCTTTGTTGGATTATTATCCGGCAGTTTCCTTCATATTCGAAATTTTGTGCGCTCTTCCCCTGATACACATTGCCTTTGGTAAATTGTATCCTCTGCCCTCTCAACCATGCTCTGCCTTCGAGCTTGTGTTATTTTACTCGTGGAGTTTGTGGTATATGTTCCCAAGATGCCCCTATGGGTTGGACCTATGCCTTCTTTAATCCATGTGAACCCGAGAGTTTTTACGAGTCATACTCTTCTGGTGTTTTGCCAGATAACATTTCAACACTACAACTTCATCGAAAACGAGGAGTAAATGAAAGGTTATGCATTGAAGAAGTGGGAGTCGACCTTGAACTTTGTGTTCATGCCCATAGACACGATGTAGACCTTAGCATGTAAGCTTCTCTTTTAATCTAATGTTCCCTTGGTATAAGCTCATCTTGCATTTGTAAATTGATTCTTTGCAATCATGGTTCCGGTCATATTTTCTCCTTGATTCCATTTCCCGGACAAGTTAAAATACTTGACTTCTACAGATCATTTCATCTGTCCAACCTCTATTCTGATCAACCTCGAGTATTGCCCCCTGTAATCTCGAGGATATTGTGTCTTCGCACTACCTCTTGTAAATTCTTAATTGGAGTGATACTCTGTAACATCATTCTTAGCCTGATCGGCTATATCATTAGCGTACTAAATTTTAACTGTGCTACCTGGTCCTTATTCCTGGAGCACAACTTAGCTTACGTCGATCTTCATCATCTTATCATTGCACCTTGAACAACAAGCTTGAATCCGAGCTTGTGTCGTATCCATGGTTCCAATAGCCTTCGCTTCATCATTCCTTTTGCTTGATGGCATCGCTCCTCGATGGCATCTTCATAGAGCCTCTCGACAAAGGCGTCATGATCAGCATCAACATTTTGACTTCTGTTGAAATGACAATTGAATTCGTGGTGAGAGATACCATCCTTGACCTACGATGAATTGAGTTATCATCGACTACCCCCTTGTCTTCTTTCCAACACATGATTGATCATGTCTTGGTTATACCTTGGACTCCTTGCTATTCCTGCAATTGTTCTTTGAGTATTTCTTGTGATCTTCAACTGCAACCCCTACTGGGAACACCATGTTAATGCTACCTTGAAGCATGACTGAGGTATTCCGGATATTAACAAGAACATTGGAAGCACATTGTCGAATGTTTCTTGATCTATTATACAAACACCATTGTATGGGTAATATCATGATTCTTCCCTCGCCCCCCTTATCTAAATGCTTTTGCACTTGCTGTCATATCATGTATATCCTGCTCCGCTTCCCCATGGGAAGGATATACTCCCAATTCTTGTGTGTAAACACATTTTCCTTTCCAATGTTCTGTTTAATCTGATGATCACATTTTCCTTTCCATTGTTTTGTTTTACCTTTCTTGTGATCTATATGATCTAAGCAGTAATATTCTTCTGCTTAAATAAACATCTTGGTGTACAACTCTTACAGAAAAACCATGTTACTATTGTTGTTGATATTCTGGTAACCACCGATGGACAAGAACTTTGCCTAATGGTCCGCCTCGTTCCAACGAGCAGGAAAATGGTTCTCTTCGTCCCTCGCCCTTGGCACCAACGTTGATGCCAACATAACTGACATGCTATCCTATGACATGCCTTGCTATCATATCCGTGCAAGATGTCGCTGCCTTTCCTCCTCTGAACACACAAGGTGGGCCCATAACCCACAGTACCACAGGATCAAAATCTAACTCTTCTGTATATCTTTGATTCCAAAATATACTTGCATTTGGCTTCATATCATGTCATGAGCCACCTTCCGAGAGATGATCTATTCCCGATGCTCTGAACCCCTTTCTCACACTCTGTTCAGGTATCAATCATTTGTCCATTCGGTTGAAACTTCTTATTGTGCCTTCATATTTTACTCTCGACGTTTTCTTAAAATTCAACTCGAGGGATACTTCTGTCACATTCCCTGCATTTTTTTTTCACCAGACAATTAACCATATAATTAAGGGCCAGTTCACCCGAAGTTACTCTTTACTTCCCCACTTAAATCTCGGGACGAGATTTCTTGTAGTGGAGGAGATTTGTAACATCCCCAGCATCACACTACAGTAATCTCTCATTACTGAAGGTCATGTCATCATGATCATCATGCCAAAATGCCCCTTGTCCAAAATCTGCTTCAAATTCAAATTCAAATTGCATGTCGAATATTTGCTTCTTCTTTCATGCAAATAAAATAGTTCATCCGATGGAAAATAATCCCTAGATATTTGTCATGTTGAATCCAACATCTTTGGAATTCCCAAATTGCCCGTGGAAATTAATTATTGTTCCAGCAGCATTTAAATATGCCATTCCCAATTTCCAAAATTCCTAGACAATTCCTCTTGCCTCCAAACTATTTGTGGCAATACTAAAAATGTGGAGGAATTTATGGGCCAAGTCCCATATTTTTCCTAAATCCCTTGGATGCAAAAAAAAAACCTTTTCCTCTCTCTATTTTAATTTAAGATGAAAAGAAGCCCCCCCTCCCCGCTGGGCCTTGGCCCAGATGGCCAAGCGGCCCGAGCCATCTGGCCCACTCCAACTGGCCAGCCCAGCCTCCCACGCTCCCCCGGTCGCCTTCCTGTTCGAGCGACCGCGGGCACGGTCGCCATCAAAACACCTCGCCGGCGATGCCCAACGAGAGGATAAGGCCTCCACCGCCCCGACGCCTCGGCCCCCTCGCCTCCCACTTGCCCTGCCTCCCCCCTCCACTCGCGCTAGTCCCTATCCCCTCGCACACTCGCTCCCCCTCCTCCAGATCTGCCTCGCCGACGTGCCCTGCACCGTCCGCCGTGCTGACCGCGGCCACCGCTGTCCCCATCCCTCTCCGACGATTCCCCGAGCGCCGTTGTACCCCGCGAAGTCTTCCTCGACCACCGGACCAAGCCAGGAGCCCCACAGCGAGCGCGGCGACCTCTTCTCCTTCCTCTACTCCGACGAACGCCGGCGTCGAATTCGGCCACTTCGCGCCTTCCCCGAGCCCACTGAGCACATCTGCAGGCTCACTGTGAGCTACACTTCCCCCCTCTCTTTTGCTTCCATACACGCCCGGAGCGGCTGGGCCCGCCATGGCCGAGACGAGCTCCGTCGTTGAACTCATTGCAATCGCCCTGATGCTCCAAGCGCCGCGCTAGCACCACCACTGAGCTCCTGGAGCTCCTAGCTGCTCAACGCACCCCTCCGCCACCCTTGACGTGCCCTGGACGCTCGAATCCATCGACGTCCGAACTCCGGCGCCGCTCCGGTCAGCGCTGCCGTGGCTCTAGGCCATCCCAGCACTCGGGACCGCCGATGTTGGATGCGTGCTGACTGGGCAGGCCCCAACCACTGACACGCGGGCCCCGCCGCTTATTCCTCTAAATAAACTGTTTTAATAATTGAAACTAATTAGTTTAGTTAATTAGACACTGACAAGTGGGCCCAGTAGTTTTACTAACTAAATTTAGATTAGTTTAATCCCTGTTTAACCCACTGTCTATGACAGGTGGGTCCCCCATGTCAGTTTTGACCGGTCAGCCGTCCTGTTGACTGTTGACGTCACTATGACGTCATGCTGATGTCATATTTCTATTTTTGTTAATTTAGTTAATTCCAGAATATTGTTTAAACTTTAAAAATTCATAGAAATTAAACCGTAGCTCAGATGAAATTGTTTTCTATATGAAAGTTGCTCAGAAAAATCCAACGAATCCGAATACATGGTCCGTTCATCTGTTACATGCCCCTAGCATGCTGAACATGGAACTTTCCCCCTCTTTTCCTTGTCCGGAATCCACCTAACGTCGGGAATTCACCCTCGGATGTTTCCCCCCTTCGTCTGCAATGTGTAGTACCGCGTTAGAGCACGCTTAGCGCTACGTATCATCATGTCATGCTTAGTGTTACCTCTGTTTGCTATGAATTTACTGTTTCTTCCCCCTCTTCTCTCCGGTAGACCCCGAGGCCGCTGATGCCCCGGTGATCCACTACGTCGTCGACAACGACCCCTCCTTGCCAGAGCAACCAGGCAAGCCCCCCCCCCCCTTTGATCATCCGATATCGCCCATTCCTTTCTCTCATGCTTGCATTAGATTTTGCTACTGTTATTGTATGCTCCTATTCTGATGCATAGCCTGCTTTTGTATCTGTTGTTGTACCTTACCTGCTTATCCTAAACTGCTTAGTATAGGTTGGTTAGTGATCCATCAGTGACCCCCACCTTGTCCTTGTTGCCCCTGCTTCATCATTGAAGACCCGATCAACGGGATTGAAGACCAGGCCCCGGCACCGCACACCACTTTCCCCTTAGTTTCTCGACACTGCTGGGTTACTATCGAGTGCCGAGGGTGAGACCTCTACAGCACTTCTGATGTTAACCCTGTAGTGTAGTTATTCGGTCGTGGTCATCGAGGGTGATTCCGCCTTAACCACTTCCGATACGACTCTGTCGTGCAACCCCTCAAGTGTGAACCTCGGGGGTGATTCCTCTATGTTCACCTTAATGATTACATTGAGTGGAACCCACCAGGGGTGATTCCTTGGGTTTTCCTCTTGATGTTTGGACACACGGATACTTGGACTTTACAACTGTTACTTGGAAAGTGATGTGGAGACGGGTTGACCTGGAGGGTGCCCGTGAGATAATTACGAGGCGTGGCCGGGCATTCTTAGTCCTTGCCGCAAGTCCTCGAGACGGGGCAATGGGGTCACATCTTTCGTGAGTCTCTGCTTGTTACCGCGCGTTCCTAATCCACTACGATTTGGATATTTGATCCGAGGGGCCTCTGGCCTGATAGCACTAACCATCACGTGGGCATAGTATGGGCGTTCTGCGTCGTGTACATCGGCGAAGCTTAATAGACGTCAGCGACGGAGCGGCGCGCGCCGGGTTGGACTGGTAAGCTCCTGCCTTTTTAGGGAGGTAGCTAGGTCTGCTCACCGGCCGCCCACGCAACGTGCAGGAGTTCCCGGGGCGATGGCCCATGACCCCTGGGGGCATAGGTTTAGTCCGGCGTGCTTGACCTCTCTATTAAGCCTAGGTCGGGTTGCGGCGTATTGTTTGGCCGAGGCCGGGCATGACCCAGGAAAGTGTGTCCGGCCGGAGTCAATCGAGCATGGTGGGTAAGTTGGTGCACCCCTGCAGGGAAGAAAACATCTATCGATAGCCTGTCCTACGATAACGGGCACTTGGAGTTGTATCCCGATCGATACAACTAGAACTGGATACTTGTGATGAGAACTGGATGGTGATGAGGATTTGATTGTGATGATAACTGGATAGTATGGCTCTGGGATTTCTTTCTCGCAGGGAGTCGAGAAAGGATCCCCGGCCGAGGTTGATAACACCACTGCTACTTTACTTTATGCTACTCTACTTCCTCCTGTTGCTGCAAGATGGTGGGTTCGAGAAGATGCTAGTCTTCGATAGGACTAGGCCTTCTCTCTATTCTGGCATTTCTGCAGCCCAGTCCACATATATAGCCTTCCTTTGATAATGTTGCATATGTAGTGTAGATCCTTGCTTGCGAGTACTTTGGATGAGTACTCATGGTTGCTTTGCTCCCCCTTTTCCCCCTTTCTTCTTCTTTCCGGCTGATGCAACCAGATGACGGAGCCCAGGAGCCAGATGCCACCGCCGATGCTTACTACTACGTGGAGGCCGCCGATGACCAGGAGTAGTTAGGAGGCTCCCAGGCAGGAGGTCTTGCCTTTTCGATCGATGTTGCTTTTATGCTAGCCTTCTTAAGGCAAACTTGTCTAACTTATGTCTGTACTCAGATATTGTTGCTTCCGCTGACTCTTGTGTTTTCGAGCTTATGTATTCAAGCCCTCGAGGCCCCTGGCTTGTAATATAAAGCTTGTATTATTTTAATTTGTGTCTAGAGTTGTGTTGTGATATCTTCCCGTGAGTCCTTGATCTTGATCGTACACATTTGCGTGTATGATTAGTGTACGATTGAATGGAGGACGTCACAGCAGTCATAACATAGGGTGACACAGAACTAGCTCCAGTTCATCAATGTAATGTAGGCATGTATTCCGTATATAGTCATACATGCTTATGGAAAAGAACTTGCATGACATCTTTTGTCCTACCCTCCCGTGGCAGCGGGGTCCTATTGGAAACTAAGGGATATTAAGGCCTCCTTTTAATAGAGAACCGGAACAAAGCATTAGCACATAGTGAATACATGAACTCCTCAAACTATGGTCATCACCGGGAGTGGTCCCGATTATTGTCACTTCGGGGTTGCCGGATCATAACACATAGTAGGTGACTATAGAATTGCAAGATAGGATCTAGAACACACATATATTCATGAAAATATAATAGGTTCAGATCTGAAATCATGGCACTCGGGCCCTAGTGACAAGCATTAAGCATGGCAAAGTCATAGCAACATCAATCTCAGAACATAGTGGATACTAGGGATCAAACCCTAACAAAACTAACTCGATTACATGATAAATCTCATCCAACCCATCACCGTCCAGCAAGCCTACGATGCAATTACTCACGCACGGCGGTGAGCATCATGAAATTGGTGATGGAGGATGCTTGATGATGACGACGACGACGAGTCCCCCTCTCTGAAGCCCTGAACGGACTCCATATCAGCCCTCCCAAGAGAGATTAGGGCTTGGCGGCGGCTCTGTATCGTAAAACGCGATGATTTCTTCTCCCTAGTTTTTTTCTCCCTGAAAGCCAATATATGGAGTTGCAGTTGGCATCGGAGGGCCACCAAGGGGCCCACGAGGTAGGGGGCGCCCCCCACCCTCGTGAGCAGGGTGTGGGCCCCCTGGTCTTCATCTTTTGCAAGGGTTTTTCTTTATTTTTTCTAAGCTATTCCGTGGAGTTTCAGGACATTCCGAGAATTTTTATTTTCTGCACAAAAAACAACACCATGGCAGTTCTGCTGAAAACAACGTCAGTCCGGGTTAGTTCCATTCAAATCATACAAGTTAGAGTCCAAAACAAGGGCAAAAGTGTTTGGAAATGTAGATACGATGGAGACGTATCACAGCGCATGAAGCAATCTGGGTGAAGGAGTTCATCACCGACCTAGGAGTCATACCCAATGCGTCGGGGCCGATCACACTCTTCTGTGACAACACTGGAGCTATTGCACTTGCCAAGGAGCCCAGGTTTCACAAGAAAACCAGGCACATCAAGCGTCGCTTCAACTCCATATGTGAAAATGTTCAAGATGGAGACATAGATATTTGTAAATTACATACGGACCTGAATGTAGCAGATCCGTTGACTAAACCTCTCCCTAGAGCAAAACATGATCAACACCAGAACGCTATGGGTGTTCGATTCATCACAATGTAACTAGAATATTGACTCTAGTGCAAGTGGGAGACAGTTGGAAATATTCCCTAGAGGCAATAATAAAATGGTTATTATTATATTTCTTTGTTCATGATAATTGTCTGTTATTCATGCTATAATTGTGTTATCCGGAAATCGTAATACATGTGTGAATACATAGACCACAACATGTCCCTAGTAAGCCTCTAGTTGACTAGCTCGTTGATCAACAGATAGTCATGGTTTCCTGACTATGGGCACTGGATGTCATTGATAACGGGATCACATCATTAGGAGAATGATGTGATGGACAAGACCCAATCCTAAGCATAGCTCAAAGATCGTGTAGTTCGTTTAGCTAGAGCTTTTCCAAATGTCAAGTATCATTTCCTTAGACCATGAGATTGTGCAACTCCCGGATACCGTAGGAGTGCTTTGGGTGTGCCAAACGTCACAACGTAACTGGGTGACTATAAAGGTGCAGCACGGGTATCTCCGAAAGTGTTTGTTGGGTTGGCACGAATCGAGACTGGGATTTGTCACTCCGTATGACGGAAAGGTATCTCTGGGCCCACTCGGTAATGCATCATCATAATGAGCTCAATGTGACCAAGTGTCTGGTCAAGGGATCATGCATTACGGTACGAGTAAAGTGACTTGCCGGTAACGAGATTAAACAAGGTATTGGGATACCGACGATCGAGTCTCGGGAAAGTAACGTACCGATTGACAAAGGGAATTGTATACGAGATTGATTGAATCCTCGACATCATGGTTCATCCGATGAGATCATCGAGGAGCATGTGGGAGCCAACATGGGTATCCAGATCCCGCTGTTGGTTATTGACTGGAGAGGCGTCTCGGTCATGTATGCATGTCTCCCGAACCCGTAGGGTCTACACACTTAAGGTTCGGTGATGCTAGGGTTGTAGAGATATGAGTATGCAGTAACCCAAAAGTTGTTCCGAGTCCCGGATGAGATCCCGGACATCACGAGGAGTTCCGGAATGGTCCGGAGGTGAGGAATTATATATAGGAAGTGCAGTTTCGGCCATCGGGAAAGTTTTGGGGGTCACCGGTATTGTACCGGGACCACCGGAAGGGTCCCGGGGGTCCACCGGGTGGGGCCACCTATCCCGGAGGGCCCCATGGGCTGAAGTGGGAGAGGAACCAGCCCCTGGTGGGCTAGTGCGCGCCCCCTTGGGCCCCCCCTGCGCCTAGGTTTGGAAACCCTAGGGGTGGGGGCGCCTCCACTTGCCTTGGGGGGCAAGCCACCCCCTTGGCCGCCCCCCCCCCTTGGAGATCCCATCTCCTAGGGCCCCCCCAGGGGGCCTATATAAAGAGGGGGAAGGGAGGGCAGCCGCACCCATGCTCTTGGTGCCTCCCTCTCCCCTTGCTACACCTCTCCCTCTCGTAGAAGCTTGGCGAAGCCCTGCCGAGATCGCTGCTGCATCCACCACCACGCCATTGTGCTGCTGGATCTCCATCAACCTCTTCTTCCCCTTGCTGGATCAAGAAGGAGGAGACGTCTTCCTCAACCATACATGTGTTGAACACGGAGGTGCTGTCCGTTCAGCACTAGGATCATCGGTGATTTGGATCACGACGAGTACGACTCCCTCAACCCCGTTCTCTTGAACGCTTCCGCTCGCGATCTACAAGGGTATGTAGATGCACTCCTTTCTCTCGTTGGTAGATGAACTCCTAGATTGATCTTGGTGAAAGCGTAGAAATTTTTTATTTTCTGCAACGTTCCCCAACAGAAAGAAGTACGTCGGTGGACCGAAGGGGGGGCCACGAGGCAGGGGGGCGTCCCCTGGGGGGTGGGTGCGCCCCCCACCCTCGTGGGCACCTCCCTTCTTCCCTGACATGCACTCCAAGTCCATCGGGTGGCTTTCCTTCCAAAAATAACTTCTCCGGTTGATTTCGTTCCGTTTTGACTCCGTCTGATATTCCTTTTCCTCGAAACACTGAAATAGGCATAAAACAACAAATCTGGGCTAGGCCTCCGGCTAATAGATTAGTCCCAAAAATAATATAAAAGTGGATAATAAAGCCCAATATTGCCTAAAACAGTAGAAAAGTAGCATGGAGAAATCAAAAATTATAGATACGTTGGAGACGTATCAAGCATCCCCAAGCTTAATTCCTGCTCGTCCTCAAGTAGGTAAATGATAAAAAAAAGAATTTTTGATGTGGAGTGCTACTTGTCATAATCTCAATGTAAATCTTCGTAATAGTGGTATGAATATTCAGATCCATAAGATTCAAGACAAACGTTCATATTGACATAAAAATAATAATACTTCAAGCATACTAACTAAGCAATTATGTCTTCTCAAAATAGCATGGCAAAAGAAAGTTCATCCCTACAAAATCATATAGTTAGGCTATGCTTCATTTTCGTCACACAAAGATGTTCCCAACTTCTATACCCCCGATGACAAGCCAAGCAATTTTTTCATACTTAAATAATCTCAAACTTTTTCAACCTTCACGCAATACATGAGCGTGAGCCATGGATATAACACTATGGGTGGAATAGAATATGATGATGGGGATTGTGTGGAGAAGACAAAAAAAGGAGAAAGTCTCACATTGACGAGGATAATCAACGGGTTATGGAGATGCCCATCAATTGATGTCAACATGAGGAGTAGGGATTGCCATGCAACGGATGCACTAGGGCTATAAATGAATGCTCAACAAAAGAAAACTAGTGGGTGTGCATCCAACTTGCTTGCTCACGAAGACCTAGGGCATTTGAGGAAGCCCATCGTAGGAATATACAAGCCAAGTTCTATAATGAAAAATTCCCACTAGTATAAAAAGACAACTTATGAGACTCACTACATGAAGAATAAGGTGCTACTTTGAAGCACAATATATGATACTCACTATATGAAGAACAAGGTGCTACTTTGAAGCACAAGTGTGGAAAAAGAGATAGTAGCATTGCCCTTTTTATTTATTTTCTTTTTGGGGGGGGGGGGGCTTCCTCTTTTTTTCTTTTGGCCTTTCTCTTTTTTTTTGATTGGGCAATGCTCTAATAATGATGATCATCACACTTCTATTGATTACAACATAAGGATTACAACTCGAAACTTAAAACGAAATATGACTATATATGAATGCCTCCGGCGGTGTACCGGGATGGTGCAATGAATCAAGACTGACATGTATGAAAAATAATGCATGGTGTCTTTGCCACAAATACGATATCAACTACATGATCATGCAATGGCAATATGACAAAAGTAATGTATGTCATGATGATGATGAACAGAACGGTGGAAAGTTGCATGGCAATATATCTCGGAATGGCTATGGAAATGCCATAATAGGTAGGTATGGTGGCTGTTTTGAGGAAGATATAAGGAGGTTTATGTGTGATAGAGTGTATCATATCACGGGGTTTGGATGCACCAGCGAAGTTTGCACCAACTCTCAAGGTGAGAAAGGGCAATGCACGGTACCAAAGAGGCTAGCAATGGCGGAAAGGTAAAAGTGCGTATAATCCATGGACTCAACATTAGTCAAAAGAACTCATATACTTATTGCAAAAATTTAGAAGTCATCAAAAACCAAGTACTACGCGCATGCTCCTAGGGGGATAGATTGGTAGAAAAGACCATCGCTCGTCCCCGACCGCCACTCATAAGGATGCACAAGCCAGGTACACTTCATGTTTCAAATTTGTTACACAACTTTAACCATACATGCATGCTACGGGACTTGCTAACTTCAACACAAGCATTCTTTAAATTCATAATCACCCAACTAGCATGACTTTAATATCACTACCTCCATATCTCAAAACAATTATCAAGCATCAAACTTTTCTTAGTATTCAACGCACTCAAAAGAAAGTTTCACATATCTTGAATACCAAGTATATTAATGTTAAGCAACTTACCATGCTATTTAAGACTCTCAAAATAATATAAGTGAAGCATGAGAGACTAGCAATTTCTACAAAATATAACCACCGTTGTGCTCAAAAAGATATAAGTGAAGTACTAGAGCAATAACAAAAACTACTCCGAAAGATATAAGTGAATATCAATGAGTAGTCGAATAATTATGCAACTATGTGAAGACTCTCCCATTTAATAATTTCATATCTTGATACTTTATTCAAACATCAATCAAAGCTAAAGAAAACTACGTTGCAATGATAGCACAACTGATAGAGGCAAAGGTGTCCCGTCTTTCAATGAGATGATGGATTTCGCTTTGGTGGAAGTCGACTTTGACGATCCGACTATGAACGTGTGAAGACGTCGCGCCTTAGCAATCGCTAAACCAACTCCGAGAGGTTATTGACCATGCCGGAGCACGATCAACCTGACCATGAGGGTCTGTTTCCTGCGAGCAAACGAAGAACAAGCAAGAAACTGAGATTGCAATCTGGATATTGCGAATATAAGATGAAAGCTTTATTGATCAAGGTGGGGTTCTGTGACGCCTTTGTCTGGTCGTTGAACACAAACGAAGTACGCGAAGTTGCAGCTATGGCGAACTTTAATCTAAACAAAACCCAAAGTCTAAATGGTGCCCTAAGGGCTGTATATATGGAGGAAGAGGGGGGGAATTTCGTGACCCTTGGTGGAGGGGTCCGAAATCAACCCTATCTCTTGTTTCCCCACACATACGGACTCTAAAAATAACCTATACTTATGTATTTCGAAATTACATGGGCCTGGCCCAATAATAAGGTGACGCAGCACCTAGAATAGCCTCTAGACGAAATTTATGAAGTGGCATCTTGTATATTTCGTCCAAGGCTTCACGCACCCATTATGGTGGCTTCAAAGTCCTGAAATCATCACTTGTAACTCCGTTCTTGTTCCCCTTGCGCATGCCATCATCTCCATGCTTCCTCTTGCTCCAATGTTCATCCTTCTCCAAGCTAGGCCCTTCATTTGTAAGCAAAACAAATGTATCCAATTTAGGCAGCATCATATTCTCATGAACATTAGAATCATTACCAAGAAACGTAAGTACCTGGTAATTTAGTTGGCGTCCGCGAGCTCTAGTAATTGGTCCAGTATGTATAGCAGCAGGGGTTATGGGTGTAACAATGGTATTGATGTCCTCATCATCCTCCCCTTCTTGAAATGAAGTCGTCCTCGACGGAAGTTCATTTTCCTCACCCAAATAAGGCTTCAAATCTGCAATGTTAAAAGTGGGACTAACCCCAAAATCTGCAGGCAGCTCAAGTTTGTATGCATTATCATTTATTTTCTCTAACACCTTAAAGGGACCATCAGCACGTGGCATTAGCTTTGATTTGCGCAAATCAGGAAATCTATCTTTACGCAAATGTAACCAAACAAGATCTCCAGGTGCAAATACAACATGTTTTCTACCCTTATCTCCAGCAAGTTTATATTTAGCATTCATACGCTCAATGTTTTCCTTAGTTAACTCATGCATTTTTAAAATCAATTCAGCACGTTGTTTAGCATCAAAATTAACCTTCTCCGAAGATGGAAGAGGCAACAAATCAATAGGTGCACAAGGTAGGAAACCATACACAACTTCAAAAGGGCACATCTTAGTAGTAGAATGCAATGAACGATTATAAGCAAATTCAATATGAGGCAAGCATTCCTCCCACATTTTCTTATTACTCTTCAAAACAGCCCTAAGCATAGTAGACAATGTTCTATTGACTACTTCAGTTTGTCCATCAGTTTGGGGGTGACAAGTAGTACTAAAAAGCAGTTTAGTCCCCAACTTAGCCCATAAACATCTCCAAAAGTGGCTAAGAAATTTAGTATCACGATCTGAAATAATAGTATTTGGCACACCATGCAAGCGAATAATTTCACGAAAGAACAAATCAGCAACATTAACAGCATCATCGCTTTTATGACATGGTATAAAGTGTGCCATTTTCGAAAATCTATCCACGACAACAAATATGCTATCCCTCCCCTTCTTTGTTCGAGGTAAACCTAAAACAAAGTCCATAGATATATCCTCCCAAGGAACACTAGGTACAGGCGAAGGCATATATAAACCATGAGGATTGAGTCGTGACTTAGCTTTTTGACATGTAGTGCAGCGAGCAATAAAACGCTCAACATCCCGTCTCATCTTTGGCCAAAAGAAATGTGTAGCAAGTACGTCCTCCGTCTTCTTCACGCCAAAGTGTCCCATTAATCCTCCTCCATGCGCCTCCTGCAACAACAAAAGACGAACGGAGCTAGCTGGAATGCATAGCTTGTTAGCACGAAACACAAATCCATCGTTAACGACAAACTTGTTCCACATTCTTCCTTCTTTACAATTCTGCATTACATCTTTAAAATCAGCATCATGCACATATTGATCTTTGATGGTCTCCAAACCAAATATTTTGAAGTCAAGTTGTGAAAGCATAGTATAGCGACGAGACAATGCATCAGCAATAACATTTTCTTTTCCCTTCTTGTGTTTAATGACATAAGGGAAAGTCTCAATGAATTCAACCCATTTAGCATGTCTACGATTCAGTTTAGCTTGACTTTTAATATGTTTCAAAGATTCATGATCAGAATGTATAACAAATTCTTTGGGCCATAAATAATGTTGCCATGTTTCTAAAGTCCGAACAAGAGCATATAATTCTTTATCATAAGTAGAATAATTCAGACTAGGCCCATTCAATTTTTCAGAAAAGTATGCAACAGGTTTGCCATCTTGTAATAACACACCTCCTAATCCAATTCCACTAGCATCACATTCAAGCTCAAAAGTCTTATTAAAATCAGGAAGTTGGAGTAAAGGAGCATGTGTCAACTTATCTTTCAATACCATGAAGGCTTCTTCCTGTGCGGTACCCCACAGAAAAGGCACATCTTTCTTTGTAAGCTCATTGAGAGGTGCAGCAATGGTGCTGAAATCTCTCACAAAACGCCTATAGAATCCAGCGAGGCCAAGAAAACTCCTCACTTGTGTGACCGTTTTGGGCTGCGGCCAACTCTCAATAGCTTCAATCTTGGCTTTATCAACTTCAATTCCCTGTGGAGTAACAACATAGCCAAGAAAAGATACTCGGTCGGTGCAAAAGGTGCACTTCCCAAGGTTACCAAACAAACGTGCATCACGTAGAGCAATAAAAACAGCACGTAAATGTTCCAAATGTTCTTCCAAAGATCTGCTACAAATCAATATGTCATCAAAGTAAACTACCACAAATCGTCCAATGAAAGCACGTAAAACTTCGTTCATTAATCTCATGAAAGTACTAGGTGCATTAGTTGACCCAAAAGGCATGACTAACCACTCATATAATCCAAACTTAGTTTTAAATGCTGTTTTCCATTCATCTCCCAATTTCATACGAATTTGATGGTATCCACTACGCAAATCAACTTTGGAGAATATTGTAGAGCCACTCAATTCATCAAGCATATCATCTAGCCTAGGAATAGGATGACGATAACGAATAGTAATATTATTAATGCCTCTACAATCAACACACATACGTGATGTACCATCCTTTTTCGGCACTAGAATAATAGGAACAACACAAGTACTAAGGGATTCGCGTATATAACCTTTGTCGAGAAGCTCTTGTACTTGACGCATAATCTCCTTCGTCTCTTCTGGATTGGTACGGTATGGTGCACGGTTTGGCAGTGAAGCACCGGGAATTAAGTCAATCTGATGCTCAATCCCTCGAATAGGCGGTAATCCCGGTGGCACGTCTTGTGGAAAGACGTCAGCGAACTCCTGCAAAATGTTAGTGACAGCAGGAGGCAAAGAGGAAGGCATGTCCTCGAATGAAAATAATGCCTCTTTGCACACAAAAGCATAGCAAACAGATTTGCTGAAATCTAGCTCATCAATATCATATTTGGTGGCAAATAAACATGCACTCTTCAATTTAATTTCAGAAGCAACACTAGATGGTTTATTATTAGGCTTCATTTGTTGCTCAAATTCTTGTGCCACAATCTGATTTTCACACTTATTCTTCTCCTGTTTTGCTTTATTAGCTCTATTAATATCATCTTTCAAAATGGAATCAGGAGTCATAGGAAGCAAAGTAATATTCTTATCCTTATGAACAAGAGTATAGTGATTGTTTCTACCATGGTGTACAGAATTTTTATCAAATTGCCATGGTCTACCAAGTAATAAGGAACATGCTTGCATAGGTACCACATCACAATCAACATAATCATCATATGTAGAGATACTAAAATGCACACGAACAGTACGTGTTACCTTAACCTTGCCGCTGTTGTTGAACCATTGGATGTAGTAAGGATGTGGATGTGGTCTTGTGGGGAGAGAAAGCTTCTCCACCGTCTCCATGCTAGCCAAGTTGTTGCAGCTCCCTCCGTCTATGATGACGCGCACAGAACGTTCCTTCACAACTCCCTTGGTATGGAACAAATTGTACCTCTGATTTTGCTCAGCTTGTGTGACCTGCACACTCAAAACACATTGAGCAACTAAACATTTATACCTGTCAGCGTCTTCAGGAGCCATGTATTGCGTCTCATGATCAAAATCATCTCCACCGTGTTCTTCACGTGTAATAAGAGCCAAAGTCTCCTCATCATAGTCACTAGCGGACTCATACCCACCATCCTCGGTAGCAATCATCACACGTTGAGATTTGCATTCTCTCGCATAATGACCTCCGCCCTTACAACGACGACAAATAATATCACTTGTGTGCCCTGTTGATGCTATGGAAGAAGAAGAACGCTGTGCAGGCCCCGCAGGTGCGCTCTTGGCAGATAATGGTGGTTGTGCCTGTTTTCTTGTATCACGGCTGGAGGTGGCACCTGATGGAGGTGCTGGTGCAGTTGAAGTAGAAGATGCACGCGGTGTCCATGATGAAGGTCGGCCTGCAGAAAAGTTAGTTCGCGCCAATGCTTGTCGATCCTGCACT
The DNA here is from genome assembly GCA_963921465.1 of Triticum timopheevii. Lineage (NCBI taxonomy): Eukaryota > Viridiplantae > Streptophyta > Magnoliopsida > Poales > Poaceae > Triticum > Triticum timopheevii. Next base: position 380,370,789 of record OY997262.1, on the reverse strand, counting down.
TCACGTTCAGCTTTACAAGCAAGATGGAATAAACGAGTGATATTAGTATACTCCTTATAGTCTACAATGGTCTGAATCTCTCTATTTAATCCACCCAGAAAACGTGCAAGCATAGCTTCATTCTCCTCAACAATACCACATCTAATCATGCCAGTTTGTAATTCCTGATAATATTCTTCTACAGAATTTTTTTCTTGTCTTAAACGCTGCAATTTTTGAAGCAATTCACGTTGATAATATGGTGGAACCCAACGCGTACGCATAGCAGTTTTCAAAGCAGCCCAAGTAGTTGGAATAGGATATAATCTACAATGTTCAGACCACCATACACATGCAAAACTAGTGAAAGCACAAACAGCAGCAGCAACCCGTCTCTCCTCAGGATATTGTAAACATGTAAATCGTTGTTCAATTTCTAACTCCCAAGTAAGATATATATCAGGAACATATCTACCCTCAAATGGTGGAATATTCAATTTCAGTTTAGGAATATGGACATCATCTCGTACCTGAGGTGGTGGTGCGGGCCTACCATTGCGAATATATGCCTGAGGTCAACCTACTAGTGGTGGTGCTGGTGGCTGCACGTAGTTCTGATTTTGATCAACCTCATCCTCATAATCGCCCGCATATTCATCATCCTCCGCATCAGCAGCAGGAGCCACAGAAGTATCAACAGCAGCACCAACAGTTTGGCCAGGCTGAATAAGTACACTGCTCGCTCGGCGGAGGGCTGTTTCGCGGCCTGGAGGTAATTGTTGTTGTTGTTGTTGCAGAGGTGCGGCAGGTGCAGCCGGTGGTGGAAGACGCGCAAGCAGTTCATTAAATCTGTTATCGAGCTTTGTTTCGAACGTCTTCTCAAGGCCAGTGATCTTCTCCATGGCCTCTTCAAAATTGTTCAGCACATCTTGCACCTGTTCAGTCATCATTTGCTGAAACTTATCATGAAGCTCCTTGTTCGATAAATTCTCCCAGTCAATCTCGTCGGCTTGTGATCCTGGCATGGTTAGCAGCAATAGAAACACACAAGAATATGATCCTACAGACTACGAACAAGTGGTGGTGGTGGGTGTCACAAATCCGTCAAGCAAACTCAAATTCTTACCAGTTCTTACCCAGCAACAGGCGGTGATCGGCAACCGTTGTAGTCAAAACTCCCAAAGCTTCGATAGAGCGATTACCAGGGAGAGTCAAACGCACGACGTAGATGTATGTGGATCTGGGAAGGCTTATAATATGGTAGCAAAAGGGGTCAGCAATAATCAATTCAGAGATGCAAAGTTGAATAAACGCTCAACGACGGTACTGTGTTGGTCCTAGGCTAGACTGTGCTAGAGACGCGAGCCTAGAACACTAACAAAATCACGGCGTTGCACGTAAACAAGGGAAAAGCACACTCTGGAATTTTTTTTTTTTGCTCTTTTTTAATGCGTTGCTTTTTTTTGCGCTGCTCTTTTTTTTTGCGAAAAATCACTATAATGGCGAGTGTCTCAAAACTCTTCCCAGGTCAAACTGACAGGATGGGCACGAAATTTTTTTGACCAATTTTTTTTTTCGACTGCCCGGACCCAAAAACTGGAAACGGGTCAAAAAAAACTTTCTATAACGGCGACTGTCTCAAAACTCTTAGAAACACCTAAAAATAGGATAGCCATAAATTTTTTCGACAAGTGCGTTTTCGGAAAATTTTGGGCCTAAACGGAGGGTGGTTTCCAGACTCTTTTTTTTTCGAAACCTACTCCGGCAAGGAAAACACGAATCGGAAACTAGATGGATCTCGAAAACAAACCTAATATGCAAGGAACTCGGATTGGTGGTGGATCTATGGTGGTAGATGGCAGCGGTGGTGATATATGGCAGCGATGGTGGTATATGGATACGGATTCGAAGCGGTGGCGAATAAGCGGTGGTGGTAGATGGCAGGGGCTATGATGATGGTGCGGCGGCGGCGTGATAACTTATGACCAGAACTCGAAACTCTAAAAGACTAGACTCTAAGACCAGCAACTAGACACGACGATGCAACCGCAAATTCAACAACGCAAATACAGAAAAGATTATGCAATGGCTCAGACTGGTTCGGATAGGATGAACTAACCCTAATTTTTTTTGTGGCTTTTTCGTGGACTATAGGTACGAAGAACAGACTCGATCTAAACTACGAAAAACTGTAAAATCTCACCGAGCAACCTGGAAATCTGATACCACTTGATAGAGGCAAATGTGTCCCGTCTTTCGATGAGATGATGGATTTCGCTTTGGTGGAAGTCGACTTTGACGATCCGACTACGAACGTGTGAAGACGTCGCGCCTTAGCAATCGCTAAACCAACTCCGAGAGGTTATTGACCACGGCGGAGCACGATCAACCTGACCACGAAGGTCTGTTTCCTGCGAGCAAACGAAGAACAAGTAAGAAACTGAGATTGCAATCTTGATATTGCGAATATAAGATGAAAGCTTTATTGATCAAGGTGGGGTTCTGTGACGCCTTTGTCTGGTCGTTGAACACAAACGAAGTACGCGAAGTTGCAGCTATGGCGAACTTTAATCTAAACAAAACCCAAAGTCTAAACGGTGCCCTAAGGGCTGTATATATGGAGGAAGAGGGGGGAATTTCGTGACCCTTGGTGGAGGGGTCCGGAATCAACCCTATCTCTTGTTTCCCCACACATACGGACTCTAAAAATAACCTATACTTATGTATTTCGAAATTACATGGGCCTGGCCCAATAAGAAGGTGACGCAGCACCTAGAATAGTCTCTCAAGTGGATGACCTAAGGTTTATCAATCTGTAGGAGGCGTAGGATGAAGATGGTCTCTCTCAAGCAACCCTGCAACCAAATAACAAAGAGTCTCTTGTGTCCCCAACACACCCAATACAATGGTAAATTGTATAGGTGCACTAGTTCGGCGAAGAGATGAAGATACAAGTGCAAAATAGATAGTAGATATAGGTTTTTGTAATCTGAAATTATAAAAACAGCAAGGTAACAAGTGGTAAAAGTGAGCGTAAACGGTATTGCAATGATAGGAAACAAGGCCTAGGGTTCATACTTTCACTAGTGCAAGTTCTCTCAACAATAATAACATAGATAGATCATATAACAAGCCCTCAACATGCAACAAAGAGTCACTCCAAAGCCACTAATAGCGGAGAACAAACGTAGAGATTATGGTAGGGTACGAAACCACCTCAAAGTTATTCTTTCGGATCGATCTATAAAAGAGTTTCTACTAGAATAACACCTTAAGACACAAATCAACCAAAACCCTAATGTCACCTAGATACTCCAGTGTCACCTCAAGTATCCGTGGGCATGATTATACGATATGCATCACACAATCTTAGATTCATCCAACCAACATAAAAGTACTTCAAAGAGTGTCCCAAAGTTTCTACCGGAGAGTCAAGAACATGTGCCAACCCCTATGCATAGGTTCCCAACGTCACGAAACCCGCAAGTTGATCACCGAGACATACATCAAGTGTTTTCATAAAAGACTCAATCCGATAAGATAACTTCAAAGGGGAAACTCAATTCATCACAAGAGAGTAGAGGGGGAGAAACATCATAAGATCCAACTACAATAGCAAAGCTCGGGATACATCAAGATCGTGCCATAGAGGAAACACGAGAGAGAACACAAGAGAGAGAGAGAGAGAGATCAAACACATAGCTACCGGTACATACCCTCAGCCCCGAGGGTGAACTACTCCCTCATCATCATGGAGAGCGTCGGGATGATGAAGATGGCCACCGGTGAAGGATCCCCCCTCCGGCAGGGTGCCGGGAAGGGCTCACGAGAGGTTTTTGGTGGCTACAGAGGCTTGCAGCGGCGGAAGTCCCGATCTATCTTCTCTGTGGAAGTTTTTAGGGTACATAGGTATATATGGGTGAAAGAAGTACGTCGGTGGACCGAAGGGGGGACCATGAGGCAGGGGGGCGCGCCCTAGGGGGGGCACTCTCGTGGGCAGCCCGGGACTCCCCTGACATGCACTCCAAGTCTATCAGGTTGCTTTCCTTCCAAAAATAACTTCTCTAGTTGATTTCGTTCCGTTTTGACTCCGTCTGATATTCCTTTTCCTCGAAACACTGAAATAGGCATAAAACAACAAATCTGGGTTGGGCCTCCGGTTAATAGTTAGTCCCAAAAATAATATAAAAGTAGATAATAAATTCCAATATTGCCTAAAACAGTAGATAAAGTAACATGGAGCAATCAAAAATTATAGATACGTTGGAGATGTATCACCGAGCGCGCAGTCGGCACCAGCGTGAAGCATGGCGAGCGTCGTCGCTCCACCGCCATTATGCTGGGAGTCTGGGCGCCCTTGAAGTCGTCTACTCCTCCAGGATTGTGATCGGCGCGTGCGCCGAGCCTGGAGCCGGCAACGCCAGGACCGTCTCTGCCACCCACAACGTCGTTCCCCACATTGCTGGAGCCAGCGGCGTGGTGGAGAAGGAGATGAACACCACCCACTTCTACGTGTGTTCCGGCACCGGCGAATCTGCTTGATCCATCGCCCAAAGTAGCACCTCGAGAACATTCATGCACCTTTCTCCCGTACAGATCCCCTCTTCCTCTGTCAGCGAATCGAGGACAGCTTGGGCTTCTGCCTTCATCTCCGCCCAGCTGTCGAACCAGAGCAGATCTCTTGGAGGTGCGTGAGCCTATGGCCATCGCCCCTCGCGATTCTCCTCAACTTCTCCTCTGCCACTACCGTCATCGCCATCGCAACTTCGCTCGCTCGAGATGTAAGAGATGGAGTCACAAGTCAAAAACACGAGGGTTTCTGAAGGTGAAATTGAAGAGGCGAACCAACCAACCGTGTCCGCAGGAGTAATGGCGTCCACTCACGCACCCTCGCCATGCGCACCACTCGAGGTTCCCTCACACGGCTTCCCCAAGCACGCCACATGGCAGGGAAATTGTACTGCGGTACACGGTAAAATATCACCGACGTGACACGCTCGCGAGTCGACGACCACCCCTGCGCCGTCAACTAGATTGATGCGATTAGCACTCGCCTTGCGACGCACCATGCCCTGCCTATAGTCGAGCACGCAACCGGCCGCCATGGCCATCTCTCGTCGTGGGAGGTGGGAATTGCCATGGCCGCATACCGTTTCTTGTCCGACCAAAACATATTTGTACCTCCCTAGCTAAAAGGGGGGAAATTCTATGGAAACTAGAAACAAAAACCTAGAGTTTCCGTAATGAGAAGACAGTGTATTTAGAGCAAATCCAACGGGCCGACCCAAACGGACGACGTTTTTGTCCGCTTTTTGTCTGTTTGGGTCAGCCGCCCGCCCGACGTCCGCCCTCTTTTAGATTTGGGTCGGCAGCGGACCCAATGTGCCGACCCATTTCATGATCGCGTGCATGCCAGCGCGCGGGAAAGGTTCACACCGGGGGGGAGGGGGATCAGCCTAGCGCGCGCTGGCTTTGGCGTTCCAGAGCACGGGAAATGTTCACGCGCGCATTTTGGCGTGCTGCGGACGGCGCTCATTATAAGATGGCGCTCCCTCCACACTCAGTCCGCCGCCCACTCGTCTCGCCCCCTCTCACTAGCCTCGCCGCTTGTGCGCCACCATGTCGATGCGCATCCTCGGCGCTTCGGATTTTCGCGGAGTCCGCGAGCGCCCCTCCGTCGCCTTCTCCGCCGAGATCTTGTTTGGCGAGAAACGCCTCATCCTCGGCACCTTGGACACCGCTGAGCAGGCGACCCGCGCGTATGACGCGGCGGCCGAGTCGGAAGATGAATTTTCCTGACGTGTCGAGCCAGCGGGCGCAGGATCTGGCGCCTCTCCCGCGGCTTTTCACAGACGAGGATCGTCGCGTCCACCGAAGGCGGCTACGTCACCTCGCCATCGCCGAGATGGACGTGCAAGCCTTGGTGGTGTGGCGCGAACGCTTCCCGTAGGACATCATCGACGAACGTCGGTTCTATGAGCAGAGGAGGACGGAGAGGAAGGCCAGGAGGACAGAGCGAGCCGCCTATCGGGAGGGCAAGCATGCGCGGAAGCAGGCCGCTCAATTGAGACTGAAGCTGCGAGAAACATGGGTGTGGGACTTCGCGGACGAGCAGGCTGCTGACGCCTATATTCAGACGTCGGAGGAGGACATTACCGAGTCAGAGTTGGAAACCGGCGAGTAATTGATCTTTTCTTTTATCTGTGTATGCAAAAACTATCTATGTATCCTTTTTCATCGGAAAAAATGGCCGACGACGTCGGCCACGAAGCAGGCGGTGGAGGTTGTGCATGCGCGGGGAGGAGAGAGGGCGCGCGCGCGTCCGTCTTTTGTCCGCGCCGACGCAAATCGGGCTCAAAAATGGGCCGGGAATGGGTCAGCAGGCGGACGAAAGCGGACACGCGTCTAGGGCTAGAAAAAAAGCTCGAAGCTCGCGAGCAACAAGTAGCTCGTGACTCCGCTCGAATCGACTCGAACTCGAAGAATAACAAGTCGAGCCGAGTTTTAGTTTAAGATCGTTTATAGACCAAGTTAAACGAGCCAATCTCACGAGTACTCATGTAACTCATTAGGCTCGATACAATAGATCAGCCACTCCCAATACAAAGAAAGATCAGCCATTAACCAGCCTACGTCCCAGGCGCACAACCCAAGGCCGAGAAATTGAAGGCCTAGCCTCCTAGGAGACTCAAGCGTTACAAGAAAATTACAATTATATAGTGATATATATGTTTAATATATACATAATCATTTTTATTATATTTAAGGGCTTTATGTTTATATTTTAAACGAGCTTAACAAGCTAAACGAGCCAGCTCGCAAGTTATACGAGTCGAGCCAATCTTAGGTTTGAGCTCGTTATAGTAACGAGTCGAGTCGAGCTAGCTCATTAACGAAACGAGCTCTAGCGAGTCGAGCCGAGCTGGCTCGACTCGGCTCGAATTCCAGCCCTAATGCCAGGCCATCCACGGGACGGGACACACACCCAAGGAGAAACTGGCGGGATCATTAAGCGCGCAACACTCAGAGGCGGCCCCACCAGCGTTTCGTGGCGCCAGCCAAAGAATGCTACTGCTGCTCCATCTCCATGCCAGGTCGCCTGGCCAGCACATGTCACGTACTGCTGCGCGCGCTCTCCCTCTCTCTCTCTTGGGGCGGGTAGCCTCGGGCATGGAGAAAGGTGCCACTGCGATGAGCGATCCCAAGCTTAACTTCGAGGCAAGAGCACTAGAGACCCATAAACTTGCAATGATGTGATGGTTTAGTCCACAAACTTGCGAAAGGTGATCAAATCATCCTTAAACTTGCATTGCATGTGATGATTTAGTCCAGAGCCAATCACAAGTGGACAAATGGCGCCTCGCTGGCTGCGTTGTGGTGAAGCCGCTCGCCCCAGCATTTTTGCGGAAAAACCCTTGACCTTTCTAGAAATCACATGTGCGGTATAATCTAGCTTATGTTTAGACGCACACGGTACAATCCAGCTTATGTTTAGGCGGGCGCAGTACAATCTCACGCGTGGGGTAAAAACTCCTTTGTCCTCCCAATCTCCTCCTCTTACTTTGTCTACTACCTCCGTCCTAATTTATTGGTTCCCTTAGTATTTTGTGTCAAACTTTGATCATTAATTTACCTAAGAAAATGATAATGCATATCATCAAAAATTATATCGTTGGATTCGTATCTGAACATAGTTTTCAATATTATTATTTTTTGTAACATGCATTAATATTTTGTTAGTTATATGTAAGGTTAAAATTTAACATAAAATGCGAAGGGGGCCAATAAACCAGGATGGAGGTAGTATTTTCTAACTCTTATTTGGGCTACATTACGGTAGCTACGTGAGCTGACCGGCCACAAGCCTAATCAATTGGCTCGACCAACAAAAATGAATAGTTCACAAAAAATGTATGTGAATTGTTTTGCACGTGTGTATCTTTTAAAAAAGATGCCTTTTATTTCACTTATTGATTTTTTAAATTTATTCGTACGTTATTCATTTGCAACTGGGAGAAGTAGAAAATTATAAAATTCAAGCCAGAACCCGCGGCAAAAAAAGTAAAAAGTACAAAAGAAACCTCTAGTTACACACATATTGCCGCGCCAGCAGTTGCACGTGGAGTGAGTCATGTGTAGTTATTTGCATATCTAGTGATGGACATGTAACTGGCAGTTACATATGTGCCCCCTGCTACATTGTCCATGCCGTTGTGCACAGCGCGGTCATGGATGCGTACACGATCCTTGCGTGGGTCTGATCATGTCACCTTCGGCGTCGACGAAGGCCGGTGCCAAATGTTGTGCCGACCACATCGTTATGCTCGGCGCGGTTGTCCATGTGTATGTCATCCTTGTGTTGGTGTGCACGGCGAAGGAGAGCTACGGAGCTCAAGTACGTGTGTGCATGGCATGCCGTCATACGTACTCCAGGAAAAACAAATCCAATGTGTCAATTCATACTCGTCACCCACAAAAAAATTAAAAATTCATGCTGGTCGATGTCAAGTTAGACATGTCTTTTTTCCCGCAAAAAAAAAAGTTAGACATGTCAATGCCATGCCCATACCGATTCATACTCCGCACGGCCGAGAACCGTCTCTCGCGCCGCCGGGTGGCCGACTTTGAGATCACCAACATTCGGGTGTTGGACACCCTCGTGTTCCCGCTGTTTCATGCCCGGTTGCGTGATCGTGACTTCAAGGCGCAAGACGAGGTCATGGAGACCATCCGGCCATCTCCTCCATGACCCGCCGGCTCGTACACAAGCTCGGCCTCCGTCAGATGCTCTTTGTTCTCGCCGCTGATTCTGTGATCCGCCTAAGAGACCACCGCGCACGCCCATACGTCCGCTCCAGCCACACTCCTCGCGCTACTGCTCCTACGCCGGAGAACATCAGTTACGTGCAACAGGGGCCATGCGACGACCGCCGTGAATTGGGCTGTGGTCGATCCCATCCTGACGAGCGCTACATACATATACAGGTATGGCCTACGGAGAAAGGAAAGGAATATATAGTTATTTAGATTTGCTTTGGAGGTGCGGGAGACAAAAGACGGTGCAGCCGTAGGATGTTATGCCAATGGTTGCAGCACAAAGATGGGTGTTGGGAAAAAGACAAAACAAGAGGAGGAGATTAGGAGGACAAAGGGGTTTTACCGTGCGCCCAAACATAAGCTGGATTGTACAGTGCGCATGATTTCCAGAAAGGTCAAGGATGGTTTCTTAAATATGCCAGGGCGAACAGCTATGCCACGGCCAACGTGGCGCCATTTGTCCATTTTTGATTGGTTATGGGCTAAATCTTCACCTACATTGCAAGTTTAGGGATGACTTGATCACCTTTTGCAAGTTTATGGACTAAACCATCACATACATTACAAGTTTCTGGGTCTCTAGTGCTCTTGCCTCCTTATCTTCAGATGAAGCTGGACAAAAAGAAAGAGCGGGTAGGGGATCCATCCCGGCGGGTTCGGGCACTGGTTGCAACTTGCAACGTTGGGACATGCCCGAGTAGTTGTTGCTCATAGCTTTTTTTAGTAGGAACTCTGCTGAGATTATAACAAACCTCCAAGATTATTTAGTTAGCAATAATTCGTACGTACATGCAGTAATCTAAAGGAGTGACAATTTTCTGTCTCTTCCACAAATTATAGGAAAGGAGCAAACTATGTCTGGAATAAACGAGAACATAAACATCTCAGAAATGAATACATGAATGGGACATTTTCAATAGCAACCTCAATGGAAATGGAATTTAAGTATCCATGTGTGCGAAAATTCACGCTCAACCTTTTTGTATGTGTTAATATTAATTAATGTACAAAATATCTTCATTCAATATTTTCTCTCGTTTTCCTCTCGAAACATGTTATCGACTTACCCGTGAGCCATGAAAGTCGCACCATGTGGCAGCCCCCCCCCCCCCCCCCCACCCCTCCCCCCTCCCCTTCCCTTCCCTTCCTCTCTTCTCGTCGTGACGCGTCATCATTCGCGAACGTCTTGTTTTCCCCCAACAAACGGTCGACAATGTAAAAGTGCATGCTCTAGCCAATGCAACCAAAAGACCGATCTGAGGGAGAGGGTCGGACATTATACTCCAACACTCCCCCTCACGTCTATGCTCCTTTGGAGCTATATGACGTGGGCAGCGAAAGCGGGGGCAGGCCGCAATTATTTATTGCGTTTACTGGGTTTTGAACCCTGAACCTTTTGGTTGTAAGTTTATGCGCCTAACCAGTTCACCCATCAGACCGATCTGATGGAAGAGACTAGGCAGCACATTATACGTCAACACTCCCCCTCACGTGTGGCTCCCTCAGACCTAAACGTGGACCGAAAGTGGGTTGCAGTTTTAATTGCGTCAGCCGGGTCCTGAACACAAACCTTTTGGCTCCGATACCATGTAGAAGTGCTTTCTCTAACCAATACAATCAAAAGACCGATTTAAGGGAGAGGGTCGGACATTATACTCCAACAGACAAAATGGGCACTTTGAATGGGCCTGAGCCCGACTCAACTCACTCTGTTGTGTGAGCGAGGGAGTAAGCAGCTCAACTACTTTTATATATATATATAAACAATTACTTATATAATTTTTTAGATCTCGTAATTCTTTATATGTTGCTCACGCCGCAACACCAGGGCCGGCCCTGAGGGGGGGCAGAGGGGGCGGCCGCCCCGGGCCCCCAAAGTCTAGGGGCCCCCACCCAGGTTGTATGCACGTAGGCTACGGCCCGGAATGCTGGGCAGCGAATGCACACAGGGCCTGTACGCGTTGTCATCCGCAGGTAGCTAGCCCACAGAGCCGCTGGTTCCTCGTCGATTGATCTCCTGTATGCGTTGCCCTAGCGGATTCCTTCTAATCGCGACGACGTTCCCTAATTCATCTATTCCCCGATCTATCCCTCAAAAAAAAAAAAACTATTCCCCGATCTCGTATGCTCATGGCTTAACTGAATAAAACGAATCGGAGGCAGCCCGCAGCCGCCATTGCTTGTTTCCCTTCCTCTCACGGCAAGCCGGTGGTTGGGATGGATGGGGGAGCCACGCTCATTCCAGACCTCAGGGAGACGTGCTAGCCCGCGTTGTTCTATCTGACGAAGGCCATGTTGGATCTGAGTCAGTCCGGCCATGCAGCCGGCCAAGATCTGACGGTGGAGACGCAGGTTACAAGTTGCCGGCGAACTACACCACTCTCCGGTCTCCAGGTGATGGACGCATACATAGTGACGCAAATTGCCAAGCGCCTCCCATCTCATGTCAGTCTAAATCACATCATGGCGATTGCCTGATCAGGTGATCAACGTTGAACCGATCGATCCGAGGTAACATCACTATGTAGTTCGTATATCTATACTAATCTCTAATGGTAAGAAACCAAGGGATATTGTGTATTTTTTAATTCATTTTTAAGGTAAATCATGCATGCTACTTGCTCAAAAGGTCCGGGGATCTCAGCAGAGACAAAGCGAAGAATACAGTCCAGGGATCCGAGGTAACATCAGACTCTATGTACTTCCTCTATCTATATTGCAGTGATCGAGCATTGATGGAATTTAATTTTGGTAACATCAGACTATGCACTATGTACTTCGCCTTTTAGCAGTGCTTATTATCATGTCGACTATGCACTTGGTAAAACAGAGAAAAAAAAATGAAACATGAACGATAAAGAGGATTTGTCGGCCCCATCCTAAGTGAATTTTATGAAGGATTAATAGGAAAGGTTCAAAGGTAATATGTATAAATTATTTGATAAGAATGTCGCTTTTGCCGCATTTTGGGGCATTTAAGCAATTTAAGCAATCATATATATTCCTATAATTTTTATGTCAAGGAGGCCCCAAGTTTTGGTTTCGCCCCGGGCCCCTGAAACCTCAGGACCGGCCCTGCGCAACACCACTAGTGATATGAGTCCTCCTCTTTCTTTTTTTTAGAGAAACACCCAAGCTTATTTATTCATCGTCAACCAAAAAAATTACATAACCTGAGGGCTCCAAAAGCGAGATATGCCTGCCTGGCATTAGCCCTAAGGAGTTCTTACCAATGCTATGAGCATCCACACTACATTCTCTCTCTCAAACCTAATTAAAAAAGATCTCATATCACACTCACCAAACTCTTAATCTCCTTAATTGTCAGCATGTCCTCCTATATATGCCTCCAGGCACTGTAGCTCGGACAACTTGTTTGCAATCCGACATAACAACTGCATGATGCACAATGAGGTCGAGCCCTAGGCATAAACCTTCCCAACACGCGATCGCTTCAGCACACAAGGATATGTTATTCCATCAGTTACAAGCACTGAAGCTCCCAAAAAGACGTATTCCCTTGCTTCTGAAGATTGCAGGAGCAACGCTTCTTTGATTATGCACAAAGATTGCACCATCTACATTTGATTTTGCTCTTCCCGCGGTTGGTGGCATCCACCTCTTTGGTACTGTCACTCGGATTGGGCTAGCAGCACTCGCCCTATCAAGATATTCAAGTCCCCAAAGGAAACTTTCAATGAATCTAGCAGTTGCAAAAGGGCTTTGATATTTGTTTACATAAAGCACATCTCTTTTTGCCTTCCAAAGTGCCCACATAGTGACTATCGCCTTCACATAGCTCTTCTCATTTAGTATATCCTCCTATGCAAACAACCACTGCTTGGCACAAGCCAACCAGGGCTCCTATTTTGTGAGTCGGAGTAGTCGCGCAGCTCGCTCATCTGTTGGTCGACCAATCTCTGTGTTTCAATTTCTTTATTTTATCTCGCTTTTTCCTTGGCCGACTATAGTAGTGAAGCAGAAAAGCCTTTTTGGTTGGACTTAAAAAATGTTCACCACATATTTTAAATATTTTCTAGAATTATAAAATACTCACAAATTTTGAAAATGTATGTGTTAGCAAAATATTCACAAATTTAGAAAAACATCAAAGTTTTAAAATGTTCGTGATTTTTTCAAGAATATTCCTCCAAAATATTTAATTTTCATGAATTTATATAAAATTCATCACAAAATGTAAAAATATTCACCTCACAATTTTAAGAAAATTGTCCCAAAATATTTAAAATTTTCATAAATTTATATAAAATTTATCACAAAATTTAAAAATATTCACCTTTCAAGAAAATGTTCATTTTTGGGGAAGTAGGAAACACATTAAATGTAAGAAATAACAAAAACTAGGGAAAGAAAAAAAAAGAATATTGAAGGAAAAATCCTAGAGGAAGAACCAGAAGAGAAAATAGGAATAAAAATTAAAACCGGTGTCAATGCGGGCTAGCCCACGAGCGCCACGGGGGTACATGTGTGTTTTCTATTCCCGGACCTACATGTAAAATAGGAAATGCTAGCAATGTGGGAATATTCACTTCGATGTTGGGGCTCAAATGAACTCGGTAAAATCACCAAAAAATAGAAAAAAGATTGCAAGCAAGATGTGCATGTGCGTGATATTCATGCAAAATTTGGTGAAGTTTGAACATTCGAGGAGTGCACGGCAAAAAAGATAAAATCAGACGTGTGCAATGTTGTTTTCAAATGTTTCTCACATACCCGACTTTTTTTGCCACACACTCCTTGAATGTGCAAACTTCACGAAATTTTGCGCGGACATCACACATTTGAGCATCTTTTGTAACAAAACCAGTCGAAATTTTACCCATGTACGAATTCATGATTCAAACTTTGAAGAAAAAGTAAGGGTAGCTGAGTCTCACGTACGTACTGTATGATGGGCAGGCCGGCAGGGCAGTCCCTCGCAACAGAAAAGGGCGAAACTGGTCTCCCCTTCCAGTCGAGTCTGACCAAACGGGAACACAAAGTGCAGTCCCCGGGCCGCGGTGCGCTTTGTGATGCCCCTTGTCCTCTCCGCAGAATCGGCAGCGCCAGCACGCGATCGGTGGTGGGTTTCGTAGCCGGAATCATGCGGGCCCGCCGTGCCAAGACGAGCCAAAGAAGAAGAAAGGAGACGGACGCGGAGGAATTGATCCCGGGCACCAGTGATCCCGGATGAACAGTAAAATCCGAAAAAATAGTAAAAAAATTCAAAAAAATCTGAATTTTTTTGTCAAGAAACTTTGATGTTTTTTCTACATGCGTGCCAATTTTCGTGATGAAATAACATTTGTGGAGGTGTCAGCAAAAAAACAAAATCATGCTCCAAAAAAACTGTTTTTGGAAGCATTTTGGAGCATCGATTTTGTTTTTTTTGCTGAGACCTGCATGAGTGTCATTTTGTCATGAAAATTTGTACGCATGTGCAAAATATATCAATGTTTGTTGCCAAAAAAATTCAGATTTTTTTGAACTTTTTAAATATTTTTTTCGTTTGTACTGTAGCAAAGGGTGCCTGTGAGCTCGAGCTCACAATAGCACTTTCGAAAGGAGACCAGCTTTCCTTGGCGCCAACGAAAGGATGCTACTACTCCATGGCCCATGCCAAGTCGCCTGGCTAGCACACGTCAGGTACTGCTGCTCTCTAGCCTCGGGCGTGGAGAAAGTGCAAGTGGGATCCCAAGCTTATCTTCAGATGAAGGTAGACAACAAGCGAACGTGTGTAGGGATCTTCCCGGCAGGTTTGGGTTCTGGTTGCAACGAGAACCGAAATGCTATCTTCAACTGCAACCTCAATGGAAAAGGAATTAAAGTATCCATACGTGCAAAATTTCCTATTCAACCTTTTTGTATGTGTTAAAGTGTTAGGGTTAATTAATGTACAAAATATCATGAACCAATGAGAACAGTGTTCATTCGGTATTTTCTCTCATATTACTCTTGAAGCATGTTTACCGGCACATAGATCAAGCATGTAGGAGAAGAGAAGAAGGCACATAAAGTGGAGGACACAACCTCGGCCTTGTAGCGGTGTTCTCCAACTTGGTGAGGCCTCGATCCTGGTGACAACCTTGACTTACCCGTGAGCCATGAAGATTGCACCATGTGGCAATGACCCCCCCCCCTCCTCGTGACGTGTCATCATTTGCCAACATCGTGTTCCCCCGGCAATGGCTGACACAATGGACACTTTGAATGGGCCTGAGCCAAACCCGGCTCGCTCTGTTGTCTGATCGAGGGTGTAAGCAACCCAATTATTTATATACCCATCCGTCCGGAATTAGTAGGTACATCCATCCATTTGAGCGTCAACTAATTCTAGATCCCGCAATTCTTTATATGTTGCTCACCCCACAACACCACTAGCAATATGAGTGGTCCTATTTTGTTTTTTAGACAAACAACCGAGCTTATTTATTCATCTCCAACGAAAAGTTTTACATAGCCCCGAGGGCTCCAAAAGCCAGATATGTCGACCTGGCATTAGCCCTGAAGAGTTCTTACCAATGTTATGAGCATCCACATACATTCATTCTCTCCTCTCAAACCTAATTAAGAAAAACTCCTATCTCAATCGCCGAACTCCTAATCACCTTAATTATCATGCCCTCCTACGCCTCCCTACTCTTTAGTCCGGACAACTTCTTTGCAATCCGACACAACAACTACATGCTGCACATTGCGGTCAAGCACTAGGTACAATGCCTCCCAACATGCGATCGCTTCAACACACAACGCATATGTCATTCCATCAGTTACAAGCACTAAAGCTCAAAAAAAACTCCTCGCTCGCTTCCGAAGATTGCGGGAGCAACACTTCTTTGATTATGCAGAAAGATTACACCACCAAAATTTGCTTTTGTTCTTCCTACAAGTGGCGGCATCGACCCCTCTCGTACTGCCGCTCAGATTGGGCCAGCAACACTCGGCCTCTCAAGATCTTCAAGATGCCGAAGGAAACTTTTAATAAATCAAGCGGTTGCAAAAAGGCTTTGATATTTGTTTTCATACAATACATCTCTTTTTGCCTTCCAAAGTACCCACATATATAGTGACCATCACCTTCACAGAGCTCTTCTTATCTAACATATTCTCTTGTGCAACAACCACTTCTTAGCACAAGCCAGCCAATGCTCCTATTTTGTGAGTCGAAGCAATCGTGCATAGCTCGTCTGTTGGTCGACCAATCTCAATGTTCTGATTGGTTTCTTTTTTCTCTGTTGTCCATGGCCGGCTACAATAGCGAAGCAGAAAAACCTTTCTGATTGGACCCTTAAAAATGTTCACCACATATTTAAAATATGTTCTAGAAATATAAAACTAATCATGATTTAAAATAATTCACAATTTTTAAAACATATTAATGAATTTTGAAAATGTATGTGTTAACAAAATATTCACAAATTTAGAAAAATTTAAATTTTCAAAATGTTCACAAATTGTAAAGATTTTTTCCAAAATATAACACTATGGGTGGAATAGAATATGATGATGGGGATTGTGTGGAGAAGACAAAAAAAGGAGAAAGTCTCACATTGACGAGGATAATCAACGGGCTATGGAGATGCCCATCGATTGATGTCAACATGAGGAGTAGGGATTGCCATGCAACGGATGCACTAGAGCTATAAATGAATGCTCAACAAAAGAAAACTAGTGGGTGTGCATCCAACTTGTTTGCTCACGAAGACCTAGGGCATTTGAGGAAGCCCATTGTAGGAATATACAAGCCAAGTTCTATAATGAAAAATTCTCACTAGTATAAAAAGACAACTTATGAGACTCACTACATGAAGAATAAGGTGCTACTTTGAAGCACAATATATGAGACTCACTACATGAAGAACAAGGTGCTACTTTGAAGCACAAGTGTGGAAAAAGAGATAGTAGCATTGCCCTTTTTATTTATTTTCTTTTTGGGGGGGGCCTTCCTCTTTTTTTCTTTTGGCCTTTCTCTTTTTTTTGATTGGGCAATGCTCTAATAATGATGATCATCACACTTCTATTGATTACAACATAAGGATTACAACTCGAAACTTAAAACGAAATATGACTATATATGAATGCCTCCGGCGGTGTACCGGGATGGTGCAATGAATCAAGACTGACATGTATGAAAAATAATGCATGGTGTCTTTGCCACAAATACGATATCAACTACATGATCATGCAATGGCAATATGACAAAAGTAATGTATGTCATGATGATGATGAACGGAACGGTGGAAAGTTGCATGGCAATATATCTCGGAATGGCTATGGAAATGCCATAATAGGTAGGTATGGTGGCTGTTTCGAGGAAGATATAAGGAGGTTTATGTGTGATAGAGTGTATCATATCACGGGGTTTGGATGCACCGGCGAAGTTTGCACCAACTCTCAAGGTGAGAAAGGGCAATGCACGGTACCAAAGAGGCTAGAAATGGCGGAAAGGTAAAAGTGTGTATAATCCATGGACTCAACATTAGTCAAAAGAACTCATATACTTATTGCAAAAATTTAGAAGTCATCAAAAACCAAGTACTACGTGCATGCTCCTAGGGGGATAGATTGGTAGGAAAAGACCATCGCTCGTCCCCGACCGCCACTCATAAGGATGCACAAGCCAGGTACACTTCATGTTTCAAATTTGTTACACAACTTTAACCATACATGCATGCTACGGGACTTGCTAACTTCAACACAAGCATTCTTTAAATTCATAATCACCCAACTAGCATGACTTTAATATCACTACCTCCATATCTCAAAACAATTATCAAGCATCAAACTTTTCTTAGTATTCAACGCACTCAAAAGAAAGTTTCACATATCTTGAATACAAAGTATATTAATGTTAAGCAACTTACCATGCTATTTAAGACTCTCAAAATAATATAAGTCAAGCATGAGAGACTAGCAATTTCTACAAAATATAACCACCGTTGTGCTCAAAAAGATATAAGTGAAGTACTAGAGCAATAACAAAAACTACTCCGAAAGATATAAGTGAATATCAATGAGTAGTCGAATAATTATGCAACTATGTGAAGACTCTCCCATTTAATAATTTCATATCTTGATACTTTATTCAAACATCAATCAAAGCTAAAGAAAACTACGTTGCAAGGATAGCACAACTGATAGAGGCAAAGGTGTCCCGTCTTTCGATGAGATGATGGATTTCGCTTTGGTGGAAGTCGACTTTGACGATCCGACTATGAACGTGTGAAGACGTCGCGCCTTAGCAATCGCTAAACCAACTCCGAGAGGTTATTGACCATGCCGGAGCACGATCAACCTGACCATGAGGGTCTGTTTCCTGCGAGCAAACGAAGAACAAGCAAGAAACTGAGATTGCAATCTGGATATTGCGAATATAAGATGAAAGCTTTATTGATCAAGGTGGGGTTCTGTGACGCCTTTGTCTGGTCGTTGAACACAAACGAAGTACGCGAAGTTGCAGCTATGGCGAACTTTAATCTAAACAAAACCCAAAGTCTAAACGGTGCCCTAAGGGCTGTATATATGGAGGAAGAGGGGGGGAATTTCGTGACCCTTGGTGGAGGGGTCCGAAATCAACCCTATCTCTTGTTTCCCCACACATACGGACTCTAAAAATAACCTATACTTATGTATTTCGAAATTACATGGGCCTGGCCCAATAATAAGGTGACGCAGCACCTAGAATAGCCTCTAGACGAAATTTATGAAGTGGCATCTTGTATATTTCGTCCAAGGCTTCACGCACCCATTATGGTGGCTTCAAAGTCCTGAAATCATCAATTGTAACTCCGTTCTTGTTCCCCTTGCGCATGCCATCATCTCCATGCTTCCTCTTGCTCCAATGTTCATCCTTCTCCAAGCTAGGCCCTTCATTTGTAAGCAAAACAAATGTATCCAATTTAGGCAGCATCATATTCTCATGAACATTAGAATCATTACCAAGAAACGAAAGTACCTGGTAATTTAGTTGGCGTGCGCGAGCTCTAGTAATTGGTCCAGTATGTATATCAGCAGGGGCTGTGGGTGTAACAATGGTATTGATGTCCTCATCATCCTCCCCTTCTTGAAATGAAGTCGTCCTCGACGGAAGTTCATCTTCCTCACCCAAATAAGGCTTCAAATCTGCAATGTTAAAAGTGGGACTAACCCCAAAATCTGCAGGCAGCTCAAGTTTGTATGCATTATCATTTATTTTCTCTAACACCTTAAAGGGACCATCAGCACGTGGCATTAGCTTTGATTTGCGCAAATCAGGAAATCTATCTTTATGCAAATGTAACCAAACAAGATCTCCAGGTGCAAATACAACATGTTTTCTACCCTTATCTCCAGCTAGTTTATATTTAGCATTCATACGCTCAATGTTTTCCTTAGTTAACTCATGCATTTTTAAAATCAATTCAGCACGTTGTTTAGCATCAAAATTAACCTTCTCCGAAGATGGAAGAGGCAACAAATCAATAGGTGCACAAGGCAGGAAACCATACACAACTTCAAAAGGGCACATCTTAGTAGTAGAATGCAATGAACGATTATAAGCAAATTCAATATGAGGCAAGCATTCCTCCCACATTTTCTTATTACTCTTCAAAACAGCCCTAAGCATAGTAGACAATGTTCTATTAACTACTTCAGTTTGTCCATCAGTTTGGGGGTGACAAGTAGTACTAAAAAGCAGTTTAGTCCCGAACTTAGCCCATAAACATCTCCAAAAGTGGCTAAGAAATTTAGTATCACGATCTGAAACAATAGTATTTGGCACACCATGCAAGCGAATAATTTCACGAAAGAACAAATCAGCAACATTAACAGCATCATCGCTTTTATGACATGGTATAAAGTGTGCCATTTTCGAAAATCTATCCACGACAACAAATATGCTATCCCTCCCCTTCTTTGTTCGAGGTAAACCTAAAACAAAGTCCATAGATATATCCTCCCAAGGAACACTAGGTACAGGCAAAGGCATATATAAACCATGAGGATTGAGTCGTGACTTAGCTTTTTGACATGTAGTGCAGCGAGCAATAAAACGCTCAACATCCCGTCTCATCTTTGGCCAAAAGAAATGTGTAGCAAGTACGTCCTCCGTCTTCTTCACGCCAAAGTGTCCCATTAATCCTCCTCCATGCGCCTCCTGCAACAACAAAAGACGAACGGAGCTAGCTGGAATGCATAGCTTGTTAGCACGAAACACAAATCCATCGTTAACGACAAACTTGTTCCACATTCTTCCTTCTTTACAATTCTGCATTACATCTTTAAAATCAGCATCATGCACATATTGATCTTTGATGGTCTCCAAACCAAATATTTTGAAGTCAAGTTGTGAAAGCATAGTATAGCGACGAGACAATGCATCAGCAATAACATTTTCTTTTCCCTTCTTGTGTTTAATGACATAAGGGAAAGTCTCAATGAATTCAACCCATTTAGCATGTCTACGATTCAGTTTAGCTTGACTTTTAATATGTTTCAAAGAATCATGATCAGAATGTATAACAAATTCTTTGGGCCATAAATAATGTTGCCATGTTTTTAAAGTCCGAACAAGAGCATATAATTCTTTATCATAAGTAGAATAATTCAGACTAGGCCCATTCAATTTTTCAGAAAAGTATGCAACAGGTTTGCCATCTTGTAATAACACACCTCCTAATCCAATTCCACTAGCATCACATTCAAGCTCAAAAGTCTTATTAAAATCAGGAAGTTGGAGTAAAGGAGCATGTGTCAACTTATCTTTCAATACCATGAAGGCTTCTTCCTGTGCGGTACCCCACAGAAAAGGCACATCTTTCTTTGTAAGCTCATTGAGAGGTGCAGCAATGGTGCTGAAATCTCTCACAAAATGCCTATAGAATCCAGCGAGGCCAAGAAAACTCCTCACTTGTGTGACCGTTTTGGGCTGCGGCCAACTCTCAATAGCTTCAATCTTGGCTTTATCAACTTCAATTCCCTGTGGAGTAACAACATAGCCAAGAAAAGATACTCGGTCGGTGCAAAAGGTGCACTTCCCAAGGTTACCAAACAAACGTGCATCACGTAGAGCAATAAAAACAGCACGTAAATGTTCCAAATGTTCTTCCAAAGATCTGCTATAAATCAATATGTCATCAAAGTAAACTACCACAAATCGTCCAATGAAAGCACGTAAAACTTCGTTCATTAATCTCATGAAAGTACTAGGTGCATTAGTTAACCCAAAAGGCATGACTAACCACTCATATAATCCAAACTTAGTTTTAAATGTTGTTTTCCATTCATCTCCCAATTTCATACGAATTTGATGGTATCCACTACGCAAATCAACTTTGGAGAATATTGTAGAGCCACTCAATTCATCAAGCTTATCATCTAGCCTAGGAATAGGATGACGATAACGAATAGTAATATTATTAATGCCTCTACAATCAACACACATACGTGATGTACCATCCTTTTTCGGCACTAGAATAATAGGAACAACACAAGTACTAAGGGATTCGTGTATATAACCTTTGTCGAGAAGCTCTTGTACTTGACGCATAATCTCCTTCGTCTCTTCTGGATTGGTACGGTATGGTGCACGGTTTGGCAGTGAAGCACCGGGAATTAAGTCAATATGATGCTCAATCCCTCGAATAGGCGGTAATCCCGGTGGCACGTCTTGTGGAAAGACGTCAGCGAACTCCTGCAAAATGTTAGTGACAGCAGGAGGCAAAGAGGAAGGCATGTCCTCGAATGAAAATAATGCCTCTTTGCACACAAAATCATAGCAAACAGATTTGCTGAAATCTAGCTCATCAATATCATATTTGGTGGCAAATAAACATGCACTCTTCAATTTAATTTCAGAAGCAACACTAGATGGTTTATTATTAGGCTTCATTTGTTGCTCAAATTCTTGTGCCACAATCTGATTTTCACTCTTATTCTTCTCTTGTTTTGCTTTATTATCTCTATTAATATCATCTTTCAAAATGGAATCAGGAGTCATAGGAAGAAAAGTAATATTTTTATCCTTATGAACAAGAGTATAGTGATTGTTTCTACCATGGTGTACAGAATTTTTATCAAATTGCCATGGTCTACCAAGTAATAAGGAACATGCTTGCATAGGTACCACATCACAATCAACATAATCATCATATGTAGAGATACTAAAATGCACACGAACAGTACGTGTTACCTTAACCTTGCCGCTGTTGTTGAACCATTGGATGTAGTAAGGATGTGGATGTGGTCTTGTGGGGAGAGAAAGCTTCTCCACCATCTCCATGCTAGCCAAGTTGTTGCAGCTCCCTCCGTCTATGATGACGCGCACAGAACGTTCCTTCACAACTCCCTTGGTATGGAACAAATTGTACCTCTGATTTTGCTCAGCTTGTGTGACCTGCACACTCAAAACACGTTGAGCAACTAAACATTTATACCTGTCAGCGTCTTCAGGAGCCATGTATTGCGTCTCATAATCAGAATCATCTCCACCGTGTTCTTCACGTGTAATAAGAGCCAAAGTCTCCTCATCATAGTCACTAGCGGACTCATACCCACCATCCTCGGTAGCAATCATCACACGCTGAGATTTGCATTCTCTCGCATAATGACCTCCGCCCTTACAACGACGACAAATAATATCACTTGTGTGCCCTGTTGATGCTATGGAAGAAGAAGAACGCTGTGCAGGCCTCGCAGGTGCGCTCTTGGCAGATAATGGTGGTTGTGCCTGTTTTCTTGTATCACGGCTGGAGGTGGCACCTGATGGAGGTGCTGGTGCAGTTGAAGTAGAAGATGCACGCGGTGTCCATGATGAAGGTCGGCCTGCAGAAAAGTTAGTTCGCGCCAATGCTTGTCGATCCTGCACTTCACGTTCAGCTTTACAAGCAAGATGGAATAAACGAGTGATATTAGTATACTCCTTATAGTCTAGAATGGTCTGAATCTCTCTATTTAATCCACCCAGAAAACGTGCAAGCATAGCTTCATTCTCCTCAACAATACCACATCTAATCATGCCAGTTTGTAATTCCTGATAATATTCTTCTACAGAATTTTTTCCTTGTCTTAAACGCTGCAATTTTTGAAGCAATTCACGTTGATAATATGGTGGAACCCAACGCGTACGCATAGCAGTTTTCAAAGCAGCCCAAGTAGTTGGAATAGGATATAATCTACAATGTTCAGACCACCATACACATGCAAAACTAGTGAAAGCACAAACAGCAGCAGCAACCCGTCTCTCCTCAGGATATTGTAAACATGTAAATCGTTGTTCAGTTTCTAACTCCCAAGTAAGATATATATCAGGAACATATCTACCCTCAAATGGTGGAATATTCAATTTCAGTTTAGGAATATGGACATCATCTCGTACCTGAGGTGGTGGTGCGGGCCTACCATTGCGAATATATGCCTGAGGTCAACCTACTAGTGGTGGTGCTGGTGGCTGCACGTAGTTCTGATTTTGATCAACCTCATCCTCATAATCGCCCGCATATTCATCATCCTCCGCATCAGCAGCAGGAGCCACAGAAGTATCAACAGCAGCACCAACAGTTTGGCCAGGCTGAATAAGTACACTGCTCGCTCGGCGGAGGGCTGTTTCGCGGCCTGGAGGTAATTGTTGTTGTTGTTGTTGCAGAGGTGCGGCAGGTGCAGCCGGTGGTGGAAGACGCGCAAGCAGTTCATTAAATCTGTTATCGAGCTTTGTTTCGAACGTCTTCTCAAGGCCAGTGATCTTCTCCATGGCCTCTTCAAAATTGTTCAGCACATCTTGCACCTGTTCAGTCATCATTTGCTGAAACTTATCATGAAGCTCCTTGTTCGATAAATTCTCCCAGTCAATCTCGTCGGCTTGTGATCCTGGCATGGTTAGCAGCAATAGAAACACACAAGAATATGATCCTACAGACTACGAACAAGTGGTGGTGGTGGGTGTCACAAATCCGTCAAGCAAAACTCAAATTCTTACCAGTTCTTACCCAGCAACAGGCGGTGATCGGCAACCGTTGTAGTCAAAACTCCCAAAGCTTGGATAGAGCGATTACCAGGGAGAGTCAAACGCACGACGTAGATGTATGTGGAGCTGGGAAGGCTTATAATATGGTAGCAAAAGGGGTCAGCAATAATCAATTCAGAGATGCAAAGTTGAATAAACGCTCAACGACGGTACTGTGCTGGTCCTAGGCTAGACTGTGCTAGAGACGCGAGCCTAGAACACTAACAAAATCACGGCGTTGCACGTAAACAAGGGAAAAGCACACTCTTGAATTTTTTTTTTGCTCTTTTTTTATGCGTTGCTTTTTTTTTGCGCTGCTCTTTTTTTTTGCGAAAAATCACTATAATGGCGAGTGTCTCAAAACTCTTCCCAGGTCAAACTGACAGGATGGGCACGAAATTTTTTTGACCAATTTTTTTTTTCGACTGCCCGGACCCAAAAACTAGAAACGGGTCAAAAAAAACTTTCTATAACGGCGACTGTCTCAAAACTCTTAGAAACACCTAAAAATAGGATAGCCAGAAATTTTTTCGACAAGTGCGTTTTCGGAAAATTTTGGGCCTAAACGGAGGGTGGTTTCCAGACTCTTTTTTTTCGAAACCTACTCCGGCAAGGAAAACACGAATCGGAAACTAGATGGATCTCGAAAACAAACCTAATATGCAAGGAACTCGGATTGGTGGTGGATCTATGGTGGTAGATGGCAGCGGTGGTGGTATATGGCAGCGATGGTGGTATATGGATACGGATTCGAAGCGGTGGCGGATAAGCGGTGGTGGTAGATGGCAGGGGCGATGATGATGGTGCGGCGGCGGCGTGACAACTTATGACCAGAACTCGAAACTCTAAAAGACTAGACTCTAAGACCAGCAACTAGACACGACGATGCAACCGCAAATTCAACAATGCAAATACAGAAAAGATTATGCAATGGCTCAGACTGGTTCGGATAGGATGAACTAACCCTAATTTTTTTTGTGGCTTTTTCGTGGACTATAGGTACGAAGAACAGACTCGATCTAAACTACGAAAAACTGTAAAATCTCACCGAGCAACCTGGAAATCTGATACCACTTGATAGAGGCAAATGTGTTCCGTCTTTCGATGAGATGATGGATTTCGCTTTGGTGGAAGTCGACTTTGACGATCCGACTACGAACGTGTGAAGACGTCGCGCCTTAGCAATCGCTAAACCAACTCCGAGAGGTTATTGACCACGCCGGAGCACGATCAACCTGACCACGAAGGTCTGTTTCCTGCGAGCAAACGAAGAACAAGTAAGAAACTGAGATTGCAATCTTGATATTGCGAATATAAGATGAAAGCTTTATTGATCAAGGTGGGGTTCTGTGACGCCTTTGTCTGGTCGTTGAACACAAACGAAGTACGCGAAGTTGCAGCTATGGCGAACTTTAATCTAAACAAAACCCAAAGTCTAAACGGTGCCCTAAGGGCTGTATATATGGAGGAAGAGGGGGGAATTTCGTGACCCTTGGTGGAGGGGTCCGGAATCAACCCTATCTCTTGTTTCCCCACACATACGGACTCTAAAAATAACCTATACTTATGTATTTCGAAATTACATGGGCCTGGCCCAATAATAAGGTGACGCAACACCTAGAATAGCCTCTAGACGAAATTTATGAAGTGGCATCTTGTATATTTCGTCCAAGGCTTCACGCACCCATTATGGTGGCTTCAAAGTCCTGAAATCATCACTTGTAACTCGGTTCTTGTTCCCCTTGCGCATGCCATCATCTCCATGCTTCCTCTTGCTCCAATGTTCATCCTTCTCCAAGCTAGGCCCTTCATTTGTAAGCAAAACAAATGTATCCAATATTCATCCTTCTTCCCAAAGGTTCTACTTGGCACTTTATTGAAACAAAAGCTATAAAACATGATTACTACAGTATCATAATAATGTGGACACACAAAAACAGAAGGGTAAATATTGGGTTGTCTCCCAACAAGCGCTTTTCTTTAATGCCTTTCTAACTAGGCACGATGATGACAATGATGCTCACATAAAAGATAAGAATTGAAACATAACGGGAGCATCATGAAGAATATGACTAGCACATTTAAGTCTAACCAACTTCCTATGCATAGGGATTTTGTGAGCAAACAACTTATGGAAACAATAATCAACTAGCATAGGAAGGTAACACAAGCATAGCTTCAAGAATTTAAGCACATAGGAAGGAAACTTGATATTATTGCAATCCTACAAGCATATGTTCCTCTCTCATAATAATTTTCAGTAGCATCATGAATGAATTCAGCAATATAGCCAGCACCTAAAGCATTTTTTTCATGATCTACAAGCATAGAATTTTTAATACTATCCACATAAGCACAATTCTTCTCATTCGGAATAGTAGGAGTATCATAAGAGACTTGAACACTAAAAATTGTTTCCATATTAAAAGAGTAATGTTCAGAAAAAGGGTAATCATAATCATGACAAGATTTGTAAATATAATCATCACTACTTTTTATAGCATAAGTTTCATCACAATAATCATCATAAGTAGCAACTTCGTTCTCGTCATAATCGATTGAAACCTCTCCCAAGATAGTGGAATCACTAAATAAAGTTGACACTCTTCCAAATCCACTTTCATATTCATGACAATAAAATTCAACATCCTCCAAAATAGTGGGATCACTACTTCCTAAAGTTGACACTCTTCCAAACCCACTTTCATCAATATAATCATCATAGGTAGGAGGCATGCTATCATCATAACAACTTTGCATATCAAAACTTGGGATGCTAAAAATATCATCTTCATTAAACATAGCTTCCCCAAGCTTGGGACAAACATTAATTCCAGCAAATATATTCTCAAATATTTCATCCTCATCAAACATAGCTTCCCCAAGCTTGGGCCCTTTCATATCATAAGCATAATCACTCTCATCATTAAAAATATTGATAGCACCAATAGTATAGCAATTATCATCGTCACAATGAGTAGTAGGAGCAACATCATTTGGGAGGGATACCTTTCTACCTTTGTTGCTCCTTCTTTTCTTTTTCTTCTTCACATATGTGTGGGTTCAACCTTCCTCTTTGAGCTCCTTATTGACGAGATTGGTTGAATAGAAAGCTCCTCCTCGTTACCTAATTCATCATAAGAAATAATAGGAGGATATTGGGAAGTCTCTTCCCTTTCATTAGTATTCTCATCATCTTCTATTTGCTTTCTTTTCCTTAGGTAATTGGCAATACAAGGATTTTCAATACAATTCACCGCACAATACATATAAATCTTCTTAGATCAAAATGAAGAATTCTATCAAGGGCAAATTCTGGAATAATCTTAGTTATACGTGTAATTTCTTCATAACCCAAGAGCAAACTAAGTTCATTATGATGTGCAAGGGAAATCAAGTCATCACAATTTTTGGACACTATACGATCATGAAACAATTTGCATTGGGTACTAAAATGATCACGTTCATTGCAAAGTTCAAAAGTATGGCTAAGAAAGTTTAAATTTTCAGCACATGCATCTAGCTCTTCTTGCAACAATTTGGTTTCTAAGTACTTATGCCTCTTGCAATATATATCTTCTCTATTTGGTGTGTTCATGCAAACATGCACTCCACAAAAGTTGACATGCTCATAAGATATATTTTCATCATGACTAGAGCAATCATCATTAGTACTATGGATATTCAAGGAATTCATACTAACAACATTGCAATCATGCTCATCATTCAAAGATTTAGTGCCAAACATTTTAGAGATTTCTTCTTCTAGCACTTGAGCACAATTATCCTTTCCATCATACTCACGAAAAATATTAAAAAGGTGAAGCGTATGAGACAAACTCAACTCCATTTTTTTGTAGTTTTCTTTTATAAACTAAACTAGTGATAAAACAAGAAACAAAAAGATTCGATTGCAAGATCTAAAGATATACCTTCAAGCACTCACCGCGCCAAAAAAGAGCTTAGTTGACGGAGTGTGAGTACCCTTTACCTAGCCTCCCCGGCAACGGCGCCAGAAAAGAGCTTGATGTCTACTACACAACCTTCTTCTTGTAGACGTTGTTGGGCCTGCAAGTGCACTGGTTTGTAGGACAGTAGCAAATTTCCCTCAAGTGGATGACCTAAGGTTTATCAATCTGTAGGAGGCGTAGGATGAAGATGGTCTCTCTCAAGCAACCCTGCAACCAAATAACAAAGAGTCTCTTGTGTCCCCAACACACCCAATACAATGGTAAATTGTATAGGTGCACTAGTTCGGCGAAGAGATGAAGATACAAGTGCAAAATAGATAGTAGATATAGGTTTTTGTAATCTGAAATTATAAAAACAGCAAGGTAACAAGTGGTAAAAGTGAGCGTAAACGGTATTGCAATGATAGGAAACAAGGCCTAGGGTTCATACTTTCACTAGTGCAAGTTCTCTCAACAATAATAACATAGATAGATCATATAACAAGCCCTCAACATGCAACAAAGAGTCACTCCAAAGCCACTAATAGCGGAGAACAAACGTAGAGATTATGGTAGGGTACGAAACCACCTCAAAGTTATTCTTTCGGATCGATCTATAAAAGAGTTTGTACTAGAATAACACCTTAAGACACAAATCAACCAAAACCCTAATGTCACCTAGATACTCCATTGTCACCTCAAGTATCCGTGGGCATGATTATACGATATGCATCACACAATCTTAGATTCATCCAACCAACATAAAAGTACTTCAAAGAGTGTCCCAAAGTTTCTACCGGAGAGTCAAGAACGTGTGCCAACCCCTATGCATAGGTTCCCAACGTCACGAAACCCGCAAGTTGATCACCGAGACATACATCAAGTGTTTTCATAAAAGACTCAATCCGATAAGATAACTTCAAAGGGGAAACTCAATTCATCACAAGAGAGTAGAGGGGGAGAAACATCATAAGATCCAACTACAATAGCAAAGCTCGGGATACATCAAGATCGTGCCATAGAGGGAACACGAGAGAGAACACAAGAGAGAGAGATCAAACACATAGCTACTGGTACATACCCTCAGCCCCGAGGGTGAACTACTCCCTCATCATCATGGAGAGCGCCGGGATGATGAAGATGGCCACCGGTGAAGGATCCCCCCTCCGGCAGGGTGCCGGGAAGGGCTCACGAGAGGTTTTTGGTGGCTACAGAGGCTTGCGGCGGCGGAAGTCCCGATCTATCTTCTCTGTGGAAGTTTTTAGGGTACATAGGTATATATGGGTGAAAGAAGTACGTCGGTGGACCGAAGGGGGGACCATGAGGCAGGGGGGCGCGCCCTAGGGGGGGCACTCTCGTGGGCAGCCCGGGACTCCCCTGACATGCACTCCAAGTCTATCAGGTTGCTTTCCTTCCAAAAATAACTTCTCTAGTTGATTTCGTTCCGTTTTGACTCCGTCTGATATTCCTTTTCCTCGAAACACTGAAATAGGCATAAAACAACAAATCTGGGTTGGGCCTCCGGTTAATAGGTTAGTCCCAAAAATAATATAAAAGTAGATAATAAATTCCAATATTGCCTAAAACAGTAGATAAAGTAGCATGGAGCAATCAAAAATTATAGATACGTTGGAGATGTATCACCGAGCGCGCAGTCGGCACCAGCGTGAAGCATGGCGAGCGTCGTCGCTCCACCGCCATTATGATGGGAGTCTGGGCGCCCTTGAAGTCGTCTACTCCTCCAGGATTGTGATCGGCGCGTGCGCCGAGCCTGGAGCCGGCAACGCCAGGACCGTCTCTGCCACCCACAACGCCGTTCACCACATTGCTGGAGCCAGCGGCGTGGTGGAGAAGGAGATGAACACCACCCACTTCTACGCGTGTTCCGGCACCGGCGAATCTGCTTGATCCATCACCCAAAGTAGCACCTCGAGAACATTCATGCACCTTTCTCCCGTACAGATCCCCCTCTTCCTCTGTCAGCGAATCGAGGACAGCTTGGGCTTCCGCCTTCATCTCCGCCCAGCTATCGAACCAGAGCAGACCTCTTGGAGGTGCGTGAGCCTATGGCCATCGCCCCTCGCGATTCTCCTCAACTTCTCCTCTGCCACTACCGCCATCGCCATCGCAATTTCGCTCGCTCGAGATGTAAGAGATGGAGTCGCAAGTCAAAGACACGAGGGTTTCTGAAGGTGAAATTGAAGAGGCGAACCAACCAACCATGTCCGCAGGAGTAATGGCGTCCACTCACGCACCCTCGCCATGCGCACCACTCGAGGTTCCCTCACACGGCTTCCCCAAGCACGCCACATGGCAGGGAAATTGTACTGCGGTACACGATAAAATATCACCGACGTGACACGCTCGCGAGTCGACGACCACCCCTGCGCCGTCAACTAGATTGATGCGATTAGCACTCGCCTTGCGACGCACCATGCCCTGCCTATAGTCGAGCACGCAACCGGCCGCCATGGCCATATCTCGTCGTGGGAGGTGGGAATTGCCATGGCCGCATACCGTTTCTTGTCCGACCAAAACATATTTGTACCTCCCTAGCTAAAAGGGGGGAAATTCTATGGAAGCTAGAAACAAAAACCTAGAGTTTCCGTAATGAGAAGACAGTGTATTTACAGCAACTCCAACGGGCCGACCCAAACGGACGACGTTTTTGTCCGTTTGGGTCGGCCGCCCGCCCGACGTCCGCCCTCTTTTAGATTTGGGTCGGCAGCGGACCCAATGCGCCGACCCATTTCATGATCGCGTGCATGCCAGCGCGCGGGAAAGGTTCACGCCGGGGGGGAGGGGGATCAGCCTAGCGCGCGCTGGCTTTGGCGTTCCAGAGCACGGGACATCATCGACGAACGTCGGTTCTATGAGCAGAGGAGGACGGAGAGGAAGGCCAGGAGGACAGAGCGAGCCGCCTATCGGGAGGGCAAGCGTGCGCGGAAGCAGGCCGCTCAATTGAGACTGAAGCTGCGAGAAAATGGGGGTGGGACTTCGCGGACGAGCAGGCTGCTGACGCCTATATTCAGACGTCGGAGGAGGACTTTACCGAGTCAGAGTTGGAAACCGGCGAGTAGTTGATCTTTTCTTTTATCTGTGTATGCAAAAACTATCTATGTATCCTTTTTCATCGGAAAAAATGGCCGACGACGTCGGCCACGAAGCAGGCGGTGGAGGTTGTGCATGCGCGGGGAGGAGAGAGGGCGCGCGCGCGTCCGTCTTGTGTCTCCGCCGACGCAAATCGGGCTCAAAAATGGGCCGGGAATGGGTCGGCAGGCGGACGAAAGCGGACACGCGTCTAGGGCTAGAAAAAAAGCTCGAAGCTCGCGAGCAACAAGTAGCTCATGACTCCGCTCGAATCGACTCGAACTCGAAGAATAACAAGTCGAGCCGAGTTTTAGTTTAAGATCGTTTATAGACCAAGTTAAACGAGCCAATCTCACGAGTACTCGTGTAACTCATTAGGCTCGATACAATAGATCAGCCACTCCCAATACAAAGAAAGATCAGCCATTAACCAGCCTACGTCCCAGGCGCACAACCCAAGGCCGAGAAATTGAAGGCCTAGCCTCCTAGGAGACTCACGCGTTACAAGAAAATTACAATTATATAGTGATATATATGTTTAATATATACATAATCATTTTTATTATATTTAAGGGCTTTATGTTTATATTTTAAACGAGCTTAACAAGCTAAACGAGCCAGCTCGCAAGTTATACGAGCCGAGCCAATCTTAGGTTTGAGCTCGTTATAGTAACGAGTCGAGTCGAGCTAGCTCATTAACGAAACGAGCTCTAGCGAGTCGAGCCGAGCTGGCTTGACTCGGCTCGAATTCCAGCCCTAATGCCAGGCCATCCACGGGACGGGACACACACCCAAGGAGAAACTGGCGGGATCATTAAACGCGCAACACTCAGAGGCGGCCCCACCAGCGTTTCGTGGCGCCAGCCAAAGAATGCTACTGCTGCTCCATCTCCATGCCAGGTCGCCTGGCCAGCACACGTCACGTACTGCTGCGCGCGCTCTCCCTCTCTCTCTCTCTTGGGGCGGGTAGCCTCGGGCATGGAGAAAGGTGCCACTGCGATGAGCGATCCCAAGCTTAACTTCGAGGCAAGAGCACTAGAGACCCATAAACTTGCAATGGATGTGATGGTTTAGTCCACAAACTTGCGAAAGGTGATCAAATCATCTTTAAACTTGCATTGCATGTGATGATTTAGTCCAGAGCCAATCACAAGTGGACAAATGGCGCCTCGCTGGCTGCGTTGTGGTGAAGCCGCTCGTCCCAGCATTTTTGCGGAAAACCCTTGACCTTTCTAGAAATCACATGTGCGGTATAATCTAGCTTATGTTTAGACGCACACGGTACAATCCAGCTTATGTTTAGGCGGGCGCAGTACAATCTCACGCGTGGGGTAAAAACTCCTTTGTCCTCCCAATCTCCTCCTCTTACTTTGTCTACTACCTCCGTCCGAATTTATTGGTTCCCTTAGTATTTTGTGTCAAACTTTGATCATTAATTTACCTAAGAAAATGATAATGCATATCATCAAAAATTATATCGTTGGATTCGTATCTGAACATAGTTTTCAATATTATTATTTTTTGTAACATGCATTAATATTTTGTTAGTTATATGTAAGGTTAAAATTTAACATAAAATGCGAAGGGGGCCAATAAACCAGGATGAAGGTAGTATTTTTAACTCTTATTTGGGCTACATTACGGTAGCTACGTGAGCTGACCGGCCACAAGCCTAATCAATTGGCTCGACCAACAAAAATGAATAGTTCACAAAAAAATGTATGTGAATTGTTTTGCACGTGTGTATCTTTTAAAAAAGATGCCTTTTATTTCACTTATTGATTTTTTAAATTTATTCGTACGTTATTCATTTGCAACTGGGAGAAGTAGAAAATTATAAAATTCAAGCCAGAACCCGCGGCAAAAAAAGTAAAAAGTACAAAAGAAACCTCTAGTTACACACATATTGCCGCGCCAGCAGTTGCACGTGGAGTGAGTCATGTGTAGTTATTTGCATATCTAGTGATGGACATGTAACTGGCAGTTACATATGTGCCCCCTGCTACATTGTCCATGCCGTTGTGCACGGCGCGGTCATGGATGCGTACACGATCCTTGCGTGGGTCTGATCATGTCACCTTCGGCGTCGACGAAGGCCGGTGCCAAATGTTGTGCCGACCACATCGTTATGCTCGGCGCGGTTGTCCATGTGTATGTCATCCTTGTGTTGGTGTGCACGGCGAAGGAGAGCTACGGAGCTCAAGTACGTGTGTGCATGGCATGCCGTCATACGTACTCCAGGAAAAACAAATCCAATGTGTCAATTCATACTCGTCACCCACAAAAAAATTAAAAATTCATGCTGGTCGATGTCAAGTTAGACATGTCTTTTTTTCCCGCAAAAAAAAAAAAGTTAGACGTGTCAATGCCATGCCCATACCGATTCATACTCCGCACGGCCGAGAACCGTCTCTCGCGCCTTGTTGCTGTCCGGCCGCCGGGTGGCCGACTTTGAGATCACCAACATTCGGGTGTTGGACACCCTCGTGTTCCCGCTGTTTCATGCCCGGTTGCGTGATCGTGACTTCAAGGCGCAAGACGAGGTCATGGAGACCATCCGGCCATCTCCTCCATGACCCGCCGGCTCGTACACAAGCTCGGCCTCCGTCAGATGCTCTTTGTTCTCGCCGCTGATTCTGTGATCCGCCTAAGAGACCACCGTGCACGCCCATACGTCCGCTCCAGCCACACTCCTCGCGCTACTGCTCCTACGCCGGAGAACATCAGTTACGTGCAACAGGGGCCATGCGACGACCGCCGTGAATTGGACTGTGGTCGATCCCATCCTGACGAGCGCTACATACATATACAGGTATGGCCTACAGAGAAAGGAAAGGAATATATAGTTATTTAGATTTGCTTTGGAGGTGCGGGAGACAAAAGACGGTGCAGCCGTAGGATGTTATGCCAATGGTTGCAGCACAAAGATGGGTGTTGGGAAAAAGACAAAACAAGAGGAGGAGATTAGGAGGACAAAGGGGTTTTACCGTGCGCCCAAACATAAGCTGGATTGTACAGTGCGCATGATTTCCAGAAAGGTCAAGGATGGTTTCTTAAATATGCCAGGGCGAACAGCTATGCCACGACGCGGCCAACGTGGCGCCATTTGTCCATTTTTGATTGGTTATGGGATAAATCTTCACCTACATTGCAAGTTTAGGGATGACTTGATCACCTTTTGCAAGTTTATGAACTAAACCATCACATACATTACAAGTTTCTGGGTCTCTAGTGCTCTTGCCTCCTTATCTTCAGATGAAGCTGGACAAAAAGAAAGAGCGGGTAGGGGATCCATCCCGGCGGGTTCGGGCACTGGTTGCAACTTGCAACGTTGGGACATGCCCGAGTAGTTGTTGCTCATAGCTTTTTTTAGTAGGAACTCTGCTGAGATTATAACAAACCTCCAAGATTATTTAGTTAGCAATAATTCGTACGTACATGCAGTAATCTAAAGGAGTGACAATTTTCTGTCTCTTCCACAAATTATGGGAAAGGAGCAAACTATGTGTGGAATAAACGAGAACATAAACATCTCAGAAATGAAGACATGAATGGGACATTTTCAATAGCAACCTCAATGGAAATGGAATTTAAGTATCCATGTGTGCGAAAATTCACGCTCAACCTTTTTGTATGTGTTAAGATTAATTAATGTACAAAATATCTTCATTCAATATTTTCTCTCGTTTTCCTCTCGAAACATGTTATCGACTTACCCGTGAGCCATGAAGGTCGCACCATGTGGCAGCACCCCCCCCCCCCCCCCCTCACCCCTCCCCCCTCCCCTTCCCTTCCCTTCCCTTCCTCTCTTCTCGTCGTGACGCGTCATCATTCACGAACGTCTTGTTTTCCCCCAACAAACGGTCGACAATGTAAAAGTGCATGCTCTAGCCAATGCAACCAAAAGACCGATCTGAGGGAGAGGGTCGTTTACTGGGTTTTGAACCCTGAACCTTTTGGTTGTAAGTTTATGCGCCTAACCAGTTCACCCATCAGACCGATCTGATGGAAGAGACTAGGCAGCACATTATACGTCAACACTCCCCCTCACGTGTGGCTCCCTCGAACCTAAACGTGGACCGAAAGTGGGTTGCAGTTTTAATTGCGTCAGCCGGGTCTTGAACACAAACCTTTTGGCTCCGATACCATATAGAAGTGCTTTCTCTAACCAATACAATCAAAAGACCGATCTAAGGGAGAGGGTCGGACATTATACTCCAACAGACAAAATGGGCACTTTGAATGGGCCTGAGCCCGACTCAACTCACTCTGTTGTGTGAGCGAGGGAGTAAGCAGCTCAACTACTTTTATATATATATATAAACAATTACTTATATAATTTTTTAGATCTCGTAATTCTTTATATGTTGCTCACGCCGCAACACCACTAGTGATATGAGTCCTCCTCTTTCTTTTTTTAGAGAAACACCCAAGCTTATTTATTCATCGTCAACCAAAAAAATTACATAACCTGAGGGCTCCAAAAGCGAGATATGCCTGCCTGGCATTAGCCCTAAGGAGTTCTTACCAATGCTATGAGCATCCACACTACATTCTCTCTCTCAAACCTAATTAAAAAAGATCTCATATCACACTCACCAAACTCTTAATCTCCTTAATTGTCAGCATGTCCTCCTATATATGCCTCCAGGCACTGTAGCTCGGACAACTTGTTTGCAATCCGACATAACAACTGCATGATGCACAATGAGGTCGAGCCCTAGGCATAAACCTTCCCAACACGCGATCGCTTCAGCACACAAGGATATGTTATTCCATCAGTTACAAGCACTGAAGCTCCCAAAAAGACGTATTCCCTTGCTTCTGAAGATTGCAGGAGCAACGCTTCTTTGATTATGCACAAAGATTGCACCATCTACATTTGATTTTGCTCTTCCCGCGGTTGGTGGCATCCACCTCTTTGGTACTGTCACTCGGATTGGGCTAGCAGCACTCGCCCTATCAAGATATTCAAGTCCCCAAAGGAAACTTTCAATGAATCTAGCAGTTGCAAAAGGGCTTTGATATTTGTTTACATAAAGCACATCTCTTTTTGCCTTCCAAAGTGCCCACATAGTGACTATCGCCTTCACATAGCTCTTCTCATTTAGTATATCCTCCTATGCAAACAACCACTGCTTGGCACAAGCCAACCAGGGCTCCTATTTTGTGAGTCGGAGTAGTCGCGCAGCTCGCTCATCTGTTGGTCGACCAATCTCGGTGTTTCAATTTGTTTATTTTATCTCGCTTTTTCCTTGGCCGACTATAGTAGTGAAGCAGAAAAGCCTTTTTGGTTGGACTTAAAAAATGTTCACCACATATTTTAAATAATTTCTAGAATTATAAAATACTCACAAATTTTGAAAATGTATGTGTTAGCAAATTATTCACAAATTTAGAAAAACATCAAAGTTTTAAAATGTTCGTGATTTTTTCAAGAATATTCCTCCAAAATATTTAATTTTCATGAATTTATATAAAATTCATCACAAAATGTAAAAATATTCACCTCACAATTTTAAGAAAATTGTCCCAAAATATTTAAAATTTTCATAAATTTATATAAAATTTATCACAAAATTTAAAAATATTCACCTTTCAAGAAAATGTTCATTTTTGGGGAAGTAGGAAACACATTAAATGTAAGAAATAACAAAAACTAGGGAAAGAAAAAAAAAGAATAATGAAGGAAAAATCCTAGAGGAAGAACCAGAAGAGAAAATAGGAATAAAAATTAAAACCGGTGTCAATGCGGGCTAGCCCACGAGCGCCACGGGGGTACATGTGTGTTTTCTATTCCCGGACCTACATGTAAAATAGGAAATTCTAGCAATGTGGGAATATTCACTTCGATGCTGGGGCTCAAATGAACTCCGTAAAATCACCAAAAAATAGAAAAAAGATTGCAAGCAAGATGTGCATGTGCGTGATATTCATGCAAAATTTGGTGAAGTTTGAACATTCGAGGAGTGCACGGCAAAAAAGATAAAATCAGACGTGTGCAATGTTGTTTTCAAATGTTTCTCACATACCCGACTTTTTTTGCCACACACTCCTTGAATGTGCAAACTTCACGAAATTTTGCGCGGACATCACACATTTGAGCATCTTTTGTAACAAAACCAGTCGAAATTTTACCCATGTACGAATTCATGATTCAAACTTTGAAGAAAAAGTAAGGGTAGCTGAGTCTCACGTACGTACTGTATGATGGGCAGGCCGGCAGGGCAGTCCCTCGCAACAGAAAAGGGCGAAACTGGTCTCCCCTTCCAGTCGAGTCTGACCAAACGGGAACACAAAGTGCAGTCCCCGGGCCGCGGTGCGCTTTGTGATGCCCCTTGTCCTCTCCGCAGAATCGGCAGCGCCAGCACGCGATCGGTGGTGGGTTTCGTAGCCGGAATCATGCGGGCCCGCCGTGCCAAGACGAGCCAAAGAAGAAGAAAGGAGACGGACGCGGAGGAATTGATCCCGGGCACCAGTGATCCCGGATGAACAGTAAAATCCGAAAAAATAGTAAAAAAATTCAAAAAAATCTGAATTTTTTTGTCAAGAAACTTTGATGTTTTTTCTACATGCGTGCCAATTTTCGTGATGAAATAACATTTGTGGAGGTGTCAGCAAAAAAACAAAATCATGCTCCAAAAAAACTGTTTTTGGAAGCATTTTGGAGCATCGATTTTGTTTTTTTTTGCTGAGACCTGCATGAGTGTCATTTTGTCATGAAAATTTGTACGCATGTGCAAAATATATCAATGTTTGTTGCCAAAAAAATTCAGATTTTTTTGAACTTTTTAAATATTTTTTCGTTTGTACTGTAGCAAAGGGTGCCTGTGAGCTCGAGCTCACAATAGCACTTTCGAAAGGAGACCAGCTTTCCTCGGCGCCAACGAAAGGATGCTACTACTCCATGGCCCATGCCAAGTCGCCTGGCTAGCACACGTCAGGTACTGCTGCTCTCTAGCCTCGGGCGTGGAGAAAGTGCAAGTGGGATCCCAAGCTTATCTTCAGATGAAGGTAGACAACAAGCGAACGTGTGTAGGGATCTTCCCGGCAGGTTTGGGTTCTGGTTGCAACGAGAACCGAAATGCTATCTTCAACTGCAACCTCAATGGAAAAGGAATTAAAGTATCCATACGTGCAAAATTTCCTATTCAACCTTTTTGTATGTGTTAAAGTGTTAGGGTTAATTAATGTACAAAATATCATGAACCAATGAGAACAGTGTTCATCCGGTATTTTCTCTCATATTACTCTTGAAGCATGTTTACCGGCACATAGATCAAGCATGTAGGAGAAGAGAAGAAGACACATAAAGTGGAGGACACAACCTCGGCCTTGTAGCGGTGTTCTCCAACTTGGTGAGGCCTCGATCCTGGTGACAACCTTGACTTACCCGTGAGCCATGAAGATTGCACCATGTGGCAATGACCCCCCCCCCCCCCCCCTCCTCGTGACGTGTCATCATTTGCCAACATCGTGTTGCCCCTGGCAATGGCTGACACAATGGACACTTTGAATGGGCCTGAGCCAAACCCGGCTCGCTCTGTTGTCTGATCGAGGGTGTAAGCAACCCAATTATTTATATACCCATCCGTCCGGAATTAGTAGGTACATCCATCCATTTGAGCGTCAACTAATTCTAGATCCCGCAATTCTTTATATGTTGCTCACCCCACAACACCACTAGCAATATGAGTGGTCCTATTTTGTTTTTTAGACAAACAACCGAGCTTATTTATTCATCTCCAACGAAAAGTTTTACATAGCCCCGAGGGCTCCAAAAGCCAGATATGTCGACCTGGCATTAGCCCTGAAGAGTTCTTACCAATGTTATGAGCATCCACATACATTCATTCTCTCCTCTCAAACCTAATTAAGAAAAACTCCTATCTCAATCGCCGAACTCCTAATCACCTTAATTATCATGCCCTCCTACGCCTCCCTACTCTTTAGTCCGGACAACTTCTTTGCAATCCGACACAACAACTACATGCTGCACATTGCGGTCAAGCACTAGGTACAATGCCTCCCAACATGCGATCGCTTCAACACACAACGCATATGTCATTCCATCAGTTACAAGCACTAAAGCTCAAAAAAAAAACTCCTCTCTCGCTTCCGAAGATTGCGGGAGCAACACTTCTTTGATTATGCAGAAAGATTACACCACCAAAATTTGCTTTTGCTCTTCCTACAAGTGGCGGCATCGACCCCTCTCGTACTGCCGCTCAGATTGGGCCAGCAACACTCGGCCTCTCAAGATCTTCAAGATGCCGAAGGAAACTTTTAATAAATCAAGCGGTTGCAAAAAGGCTTTGATATTTGTTTTCATACAATACATCTCTTTTTGCCTTCCAAAGTACCCACATATATAGTGACCATCACCTTCACAGAGCTCTTCTTATCTAACATATTCTCTTGTGCAACAACCACTTCTTAGCACAAGCCAGCCAATGCTCCTATTTTGTGAGTCGAAGCAATCGTGCATAGCTCGTCTGTTGGTCGACCAATCTCAATGTTCTGATTGGTTTCTTTTTTCTCTGTTGTCCATGGCCGGCTACAATAGCGAAGCAGAAAAACCTTTCTGATTGGACCCTTAAAAATGTTCACCACATATTTAAAATATGTTCTAGAAATATAAAACTAATCATGATTTAAAATAATTCACAATTTTTAAAACATATTAATGAATTTTGAAAATGTATGTGTTAACAAAATATTCACAAATTTAGAAAAATTCAAATTTTCAAAATGTTCACAAATTGTAAAGATTTTTTCCAAAATATTAAATTGTTCAAGAATTTATATAAAAATCATCACAAAATTTAAAAATATCCACCTTTTAAGAAAATGTTCATTATTTTTGGAAAAGTAAAATAAAACACATAAAAGGGAAAAACTAACAAAAACTAGGGACAATAAAAAAATGAAGGAAACCATGCAGAAAGAACTGGAAGAGAAAAATGAATAAAAAATAAAACTGGCAGCAACGTTGTGGGGCTAGCCCACGAGTGCCACGGGGGTACATGTCTTTCTGTTTTAGATTTGATTATGATTATATGGGTTAAATTGCAACCCATTCTTTTTGTTTTAGATTTGTCTTTACTAGTAAATTTCAATGTATAGCTCTTTGTTCGTAAAAGTGTCATTGTGTTTACCCCATTTAACAAATTATTGGCACAATCCCAAAATCCATACATTATGTCAAGTTTAACCAAATTTAATAGTTTGTCCCAATTTGACCCGTTGGGTCCACTAGTTAGATCAACATTGCTGGCGACTAATACTCCAACTACGTGGGTCCTCCCTACCCACATCTGACCCATATCTCCGCGCTCCTGACCCGCAACCATGCCACTGTGGTGCATTTGACATGGCACTATGTTCTCGCCTCAGTACTCCTTGGCGTCCTCTATTTCTCTATAGTCCGCCGCTCGTGGCTTCATAGAGTGGGTTTGGCTTGACTAAGTCAGTGAACAAATGCGATGAAGTAACATAGGACGACGTTATTGTGCGGACGGTCGGGGAAGCATGACAGGTCGTGTGGTTATGGAGGTCACAACGAATTGCTTTGCGCTTCTGAGTTCTATGTTATCAGACGCGTAAGGCTGACAAGCAGAGCCAGCTCAAAATCAGATGAAAATCATTAAACATGATAAAATTTGACACAATGTAAAAACTTTGGTAAACGTTTACACCCGGTCGACCGGCGGAAGCTTCGGCCGGTCCGCTCGCTAATATCACGCGTCGCTATCACAAAACAAGACCACGTCATCCGAGTGGGTCGTGCGCACCGCCCCCGCTTTTTCTTCTTATCCTCTGCCGTGAGTTGTTGTCCACCCACCCCGTCACATATCCCGTCCCCTTTTCCCTCTCCACCTCCCCGCCATGGCTGATGCTCTCGCTCCTCTTTTTTCTCTTAGAACGCCATAACTAGAGCCAGCTATTGTACGAGGGGCACTCCCCCTCGCGAAGAACATTATCGCTGTGCGCGCCGCCACAGCGAGATGTTAAAAAGCTGCAACGTGAGGACCGGAGGAGTTGCAGCCCATGTTTCGCGCGCACCGCCATTGCTGGACTTGAAGCATCAGTGGGCAGGGATAACCACTTTGATGCAGTGCTGCAACCAGCAGCACGATTTGCTGGAACCAGCGTCGTGCGGTGCTGCTACCAGCATCGTTTTTTGCTGGAACCGGAGACCGTGTTTGCTGGAAACCGCCGTCGCAAGATCGATGAAATGTTGCAACCAGCGTGGTAATTTGCTGGAACCATTGTCATGGTTTGCTGGAACTGGCTTTTTCCTCACTCAATCGTGACCATGGTGACCACGGCGACTGCGGCGCGTGTACTGTGTTTTTTCTCCTCTTTTTTTTTGCTGGAACCAGTATCTCTATTTGCTGGAACCATACACATTTTTTGCTACCATCCTTTTTCGATTTGCTGGACCGGACTAATTTTTTGCTACCACCGTATTTTAGTTTTGTTGGAAGCAGCCTTTTTTTGCTACAATCTGTCTTCTGGTTTTGCAACGGCAGCCCACGCCGAAAACCATTGGCGACGGGACGGACTGACACCGTTGATGACCGGAGTTGCAACAGAGGGGGTTGTAAATCATCGGCGGGCTTTTTGCTGCAACGCCGGCAGCTGCATGGCGCGGCGAGGTTGGCGGCGCTGCACCGGGTCACGACGGGATAGGCAGAGGAAAGGTGGGACAGCCGCGAGGCGAGAGGCGGGAAGCAGGCAGCACAGCGGCGCTCGCGACGGTGCTGCAAGCAGGAGGGCAGAGGATAGGAGGAGGCGAAGATTGAAGACGAAGGGGAAGGAAGAAGATGACGCTGGAGATCCAATCGGGCGGCTATACACGCCTGTATCGGGCGGAGGATAGGAGGAGGCGAAGATTGAAGACGAAGGGGAAGGAAGAAGATGACGCTGGAGATCCAATCGGGCAGCTATACACGCCTGTATCGGGCGGCTGGGGCCGACCGGCCGAAAGCACCGGCGCCCAGTACTGCTCAAAAACTTTTGGGGAAAATATGTTGGAAAATTTTAAATGAGACAGACACTGTCATGATGTACAACCGGGGGGTCAAACGTGAAACCCACTCTAATCTAAAAATAATTAACCTCTAGGAAGAAAGGATTTTTTGGGAGGATTGGGATCCGAGGAGCTCCACCCGATCGCTTTTGCTTTCCCTCGTGGCTACCAGCCTACCAGCACACCGTTCCGTTCGCCTGATATTTTTACCATGTACAAATTCATGATTCAAAATTTGAAGAGAAAGGTAAGGGTAGCTGAGTCTCACGTATGAGGGCAGACGTCACCGCGCACTACCCTGGCCACACTAGAGAGAGAGAGAGGGAGGGCGGGAGGGAGAGAGAGAGAGGGAGGGCGGGAGGCATTGGCATCAGTACGACCCGAGGCCATCATCAGGCTTTAAAAGAGAGAGAGGGGCTCGGATCCTCTTGCCCACCGCAAACCACCAACTCCAAGCCCACGCACCGTGCTCGCATCTGTTCGTCCCTGGTTGGTTCTTGCTCACTTCCTTCTCCCCTCCCAAAGCCTTGCTGCGTTTCGTTTCCCTGGGATATCTTCCAACGTCCGTGAACTGATGCTACGAAATTCGTACGTGTTTTGTTCTCCGTTATCAAACTTTGGTCCGAAAAAAAAAAGAATCTGCCGCCTGCGTTTCGTTTTTTTAGACAAACTGCAAAGCTTTATTAAGTCGTCACAACGTTTACAGGGACGAAATCAAGATCGTTGGGTTGGCCTAACCAAACATGGCGGCCAACTCCAAGAGATAGAGCGTACTTTGCAAGTTTGTGAGCCTCGACATTCGAGCTCCTAAATTCGTGAACGATATTACAAGTATCAAAACTAGACTTGAGATGTATGATTTCATGCACTACTGCACCGTAGCTTCCTTTGAAGTGTTGGTGAATATCACCTACTGCCACCTTGCAGTCCGAATCAATTTGGATCTTTCTGACATAGAGGTCTTTTGCTAACGCCATTGCCTCCCTGATGGCCAATGTCTCGAGGGTACCTGGATTTGATAAGTTGGGGAACACCACTGTCGAAGCGCCCAAGAAGAATCCATCCCGGTCTCGACATATCGCTCCGACTGCTCCCTGTGTTCGACCAACCGCGGCATCAACATTGATTTTTATCAGCCCCACAGGTGGTGCAGTGAGATGGACGCTGAGTGGGCGCCCTGTCTCTGGCAGACCGTGGCTCCTGGACGGATTTTAGCTCCGCTATGAAGGATTTGACGAATCCGTCGATGGCGAAAGGTGTTTGGAAAATGTCTTCATACATGGCCTTTCTCCGTGCTCCCCACAGCGCCCATAATGTAACAACAAAAACCAGGAAATCCTCTTTGAATTGTCTCTGTGAATTGTTTCGTGCTACGTATGTCGTTCGTTGTCTCTGTGAATTGTTTGGGCCTTTGTGCTACGCAGATCTTGGGGTTTTCGAACATTTGGGCCTGGGGCCATGTTTTCCTTGGATCTTCTCTCCTTTTTTTTTGCGGGAAAG
Source organism: Triticum timopheevii (assembly GCA_963921465.1). Lineage (NCBI taxonomy): Eukaryota > Viridiplantae > Streptophyta > Magnoliopsida > Poales > Poaceae > Triticum > Triticum timopheevii. The sequence continues at coordinate 380,327,438 of OY997262.1, read as the reverse complement.
GTTTCCTTGGGATTTTCGAACACGTACGTGGTTTCTTGTGCTGCGATTGTCACGAGGATCTTTCGGGTTTTTCGACATCGCAACGTTTTCCTTGGATTTTTGAACACGCCGTGGTTTCTCCACGAAAATCTCTTGTTTTTTTCGACATCTTGGTCGGCCTCTGTCACGTCGCATCCTCCGTTTTCCTCGAACGCTGAGCCCGTGCTATGTTTTCTACGATCTGGGCCTTTTCTTGAGCATCTTCCGGAACATTTGGGCCTCATGTTTCTTCCCTTGTCAGGTCAAAGACATGGTTTGGGCCATCGTCAAGCAGGTGGGCCGTATCGTGTGGACAAGCGCCAAGGAGGGTGCCGCACAAGTCCTCAAGGAGGAGGCGAAGGAACGCGTCAAGGAAGCCGCCGAGAACCTCATTAAGGCCCTCACCGCCGACTCCACCGACGCCGAGACCGCCTCCCGCGCCATGGTCCAGCAGGCGGCCATCATCGCGCTTCTCAAGGAGCTGGAGCCGTACGCGAGGTTCAATCGCGACATGCTTCGGTTGGAGAGAAACGCCATGCTGGCGGTGCTCGTCGGCGGCGTCCTCTACTACATCTTCGGCTTCTGAATCTTATGTTTCTGAGCGGAAATAAATTTAGAGTCGCACTCGCGCCGTTCTCAGGATTCTTGTTGATGTGATGCTTGAACTCTATGTTGTACGGAACTCTTTATGTGATGAGTGATGGGATGATTTGCGTTTTGCGGATTTGTTGCTGATTGCGATGTGTCCATCTTTATGATAATATTATGTTGATTCCTGTTCACTCTTCTCTTAATTTTGTCTCCAATCGGGGACCGAGCTCAACCCGGAGCCCTCGTTCCCCTCCCTCTCCGGCGATTTTGGGGCTAGGGTTTCCTCGCTGTGACGACCGATCGTTGGGGGATCGGTGACACAGGAAGGAATTTGGGGGAGGAAGAGATAGACACAGAGGAGAGGTAGGAGAAAGGGGATGAGATTCAGAGTAACGAGCGTTTCTCTCGCTGCTCTGTCTCACGCAATCCAGGTGTTTAATACAGACATGCACCCATTGCACACACGCACCCTGGCCACATACGGCCCACTGGGCTCAGCCCAAACTCACACTAGACCCTTTCTCCCTCAGGGTCCACTGCTCAGGTGGGAGCAGGTGTGACAATTGCCCCCCCTTGAGCGGAAGCGGCATCATCCCAACATGGGGCTGTCGGGTATCGATGACGAAGCACCGTGTAGTCCTCCCAGGTTGCAGAATCCGGAGAGAGCGATGACCACTGTACACGAACCTGGATGATGGAAGTGTTGCCTTTCTTGACCATTCGGCGATCCAGTATCGCCTCAGGCTGTAGTGGCGCAGCAGTGAGGTCTGGTGTTCGAGGAAGCTCAGCGAAGACCGGAGAATAGTCTGGTGTGAACGGCTTCAGCTGTGAGACGTGGAATACCGGGTGGATGCGACTGTCGGCTGGCAGTGTCAGTTTATATGCTCGAGTACCAATGCACTGCTCCACTGTGAACGGACCAAAGAACTTGAATGCTAATTTTGGACAAGGGCGATTGGCCACGGTGGACTGATCATAGGGCTGTAATTTGAGCAAAACTTGATCACCGACATTGAAAGAACGTCTGTCCTGTTCTGGTCAGCCTTCTGTTTGCATCTGTTTTGTGCCTGGGCCAGTTGAGCACGTAGCCTGTCATTGTGTGTTGCCCAGTCCAAGTCTGCATCCTTGTTGTCTGGCAGGTTCAGAGATAAGGTGGGCAGGCCACCGAGGTTTGGTTCTTGACCATAGAGAGCTTTGAATGGAGAAGTATTCAAGGAGGAGTGATGAGTGGTGTTATACCAAAATTCAGCTGTTGGAAGCCACTTGCGCCATTGTTTGGGTGTTTCATGGACTGCACACCGGAGATACATTTCAAGGCATTGATTCACCCATTCACTCTGTCCGTCTGTCTGAGGATGGTAAGCCGTGGAATAACTGAGTTTCGTGCCCGCTGCTTCCAATAGAGCACGCCACATGGCACTGGTGAAAATCTTGTCACGATCAGAGACAATCGAATGGGGCACTCCATGTAACTTGATGATGTTATCCCAAAATGCTCGAGCCACTGTTGCTGCTGTGAACGGGTGACGTAGTGGGACAAAGTGAGCGTATTTGGTGAAGCGATCGACCACGACCATGATCACCTCGTAGCCCTCAGAAGCCGGCAATCCTTCTACGAAATCCATGGTTAAATCCCTCCAAGGTTCAGTGGGTACTGGGAGAGGTTGAAGGAGACCGGGCGTCTTCAAGTGTTCATGCTTCGCGTGCTGACATACCGAGCACTGCCGGACAAAATCCTCCACTTCTTGTTTCACACCGCGCCAAGCAAACAACTTTTTGACCCGCTGATACGTAGCTGTTACTCCTGAGTGACCACCAATCGCACTTGCATGGAATGCATTGATCAATTTGGTCTGTATAGCGGTGTTGGCCCCAATCCAGATCTTGCTGTGCAAACGAATGATGCCTTGCCGCAGCTCGTACCCTGTTCATCTGGACTGCAAAGGGCCAGGCGTTGGAGCAGATCTTGGCTGTCTGTGTCCGTTTCATAAGAATTCATCACTTCCTGAAGCCACTGCGGTTGACAGACAGACAAAGCATCGATTGAGAGCAGATGGCCGACACGCGACAGTGCGTCTGCTGCGCCGTTCTCCGGGCCACGGCGATACTTGAAGGAAAACTGTAACCCCACCATTTTGGACATGGCTTTGCGCTGCAACTCCGTTTCCAGCTGCTGATCGCCGAGGTGACACAAGCTCTTGTGATCCGTGACAATGACGAACGGCGCACGCTGCAGATAGGGCCTCCATTTTTCCACTGCCATCATCACTGCAAGGAATTCCTTCTCGTAAATTGACAGTCGCTGGTTGCGGACACCGAGCGCTTTGCTGAGATAGGCAATTGGGTGGCCATCCTGGACAAGCACCGCTCCCACGCCCGTGTCACACGCATCCGTCTCGATTGAGAATGGGCGAGTGAAATCGGGCAGGGCCAGGACAGGGGTATTAGCCATGGCACTCTTGAGGAGCTCGAACGCGGCTTGGGCTTGCTCTGACCACTTGAAGCCCTTCTTGGTGAGCAGCTGAGTGAGTGGCTTGGCAATGATTCCATAGCGAGAGACGAATTTGCGGTAGTAGCCGGTGAGGCCGAGGAAACCACGAAGCTCCGTTGGATTGGTAGGAGTGGGCCAAGCTCTCATCACACTTGTTTTGCTCTCGTCTGTGGCAACACCCTCCTTGGAGATCACATGTCCCAGGTACTCGATTTGGGGTTGGGCGAAAGAACACTTGGAGCGCTTGGCGTACAATTGATGCTAACGAAGAAGAGCAAAGACAGTGCGTAGATGCTCCACATGCTCCTGCAAGGTATGACTGAACGCCAAAATGTCATCCAAAAACGTGATGACAAACTTACGGTTTGGGCCGGAGAGGACAGAATTTATCAGGCACTGGAATGTTGGTGGTCCATCGGTGACGCCGAACGGCATGACACGGAATTGAAAATGTCCGTGATGGGTCTTGAATGTTGTCTTCTCCTCATCACTTTCGCGCATCCGAATTTGATGGTAGCCAGCGCGCAAATCGATCTTGGAGAAGACTGCTGCACCGGCTAATTCATCCAGCAGTTCGTCGATGACCGGAAGGGGAAACTTGTTCTTGATGGTGACGGTGTTCAAGCGGCGGTAATCGACACAGAATCTCCACGTTCCATCTTTTTTCTTTACCAGGAGAACGGGGGCAGCAAATGGGCTCGTGCTATGTGTAATCACCCCCGTGCGTAGCATCTCGGTGACTTGACGCTCGATCTCATCTTTCTGGAGTGGAGAATAGCGATATGGCCTGCAATTCACTGGAGCTGCACCGGGTTCCAGATTGATTGCATGATCATACTGACGATGCGGGGGAAGTCCTGTTGGTTCTTCAAAGACATCACTGAAATCTGTGAGCACTTTCTGAATGATTGCAGGAAGTGGCGCCTCCGACTCTGAACCTGTAGTTGGTGTCGTCTGAATTTCAAGCAGGGCCGCCCCCCAAATCTCATTGGCTTCCTGCATCTGCCATAATGTGGCTGCGTCCATGACCGATACTGCTGCTGTTTCTTCTGTCCGAACGCCTGTCAGCTGGATGGTGCGCCCGTGCCTCTGGAAGGTCATGGTTTTCAGACTCCAGTCACACTGCATGGGGCTGTGTACAGCTAACCAGTCCACTCCCAGTACTGCGTCATAGACACCAAAATCGAGCACTCGCATGTCTGTGCTGAACTCATGACCTTGTGTGCTCCAAGTGAGGTTTGAAACCATGGACGTGCAGTGTAAGCGCTGACCGTTGGCCACGTGAACAGCAATAGCAGGAATGCTAGTATGCTTCGCTTGAATTCTGGCACCAAAGGATGAATTGACAAAGCTATGTGTGCTGCCTGAATCCACCAGCAACAACATGGTCTGAGTGCCCACTGTTGCACGCAGGCGCATTGTTTCTGGAGCTTCGGTGCCTTGCACTGCATGTGCCGATAGTAAACAGCAAGCTGCTTCCGAGCGTTTGCACTGATGCTCCTTGGAATATTTATCGCCACAACGAAAGCATAGGCCATGCGGGCGTCGGTAATCCCGGAGCTGACGTTCCCGGCCAAAATCATCGGCACTCGCAGTGGCCAGAGCTGGACGCGTGGCCGGCACCCCGGGTGTTGCCGGACCAACTGAGGGAGGCGGTCGGCCAGGCAGAGGTGGTGGACAACCGGTGACGGTTTGACGGACACGGGGGCGTTGCTGCTCCAGTTCCTCCTCCTGAATCCTGGCGAAGACCGTGGCGCGAGTGATGCTGGATGGAGCTTGAATGCGCACCGCAGTGCGCAGTTCATCTTTGAGACCCAGCAGGAATTGGGTGACGAAAAATTTGGGACTAAGAGTGGCGTCCAATGCCAACAGATTGTACATATAGACTTCGAATTGTTGCCTGTACTCGACGACACTGCCCGTCTGACTAAGTTGAAGTAGTTTGTGCATCAGGGACTCGAATTCTTCAGGGCCAAACTCCTCCACTACAGCTTGGCGGAACAGGTCCCACGTGAGCTCGCCGTGGGTCTGACGGAACGCCCGAAGCCAGAGAGCAGCATGGCCGTCGACGTATAGAGCCGCCGTGGCCACCCAGTTGTGTAGCGGCACGCGGTACAGCTCAAAATACGCCAAGCAGCGATCCAACCAGACACGCGGAGCCTCGCCGTCGAAACGGGGAAACTGATGCTTGGGCGGCCTGACCGCGTACTCCTCGTGCAGGACGGGCAGAGGTGTATGCTCCGGCGGCGCTCGTGGTCCATCGGGCCTTGCGAGCAGGGGTGGCCCGTCGTTGGTGAGGCGCGCAGTCGAAGCTTGTCCCGTGATGGTCAACGGAAAAGGTAGCGCGCTCGGAGGAGGCGCCGTACGCGGATCGGGCGGAGGAGGCGCCGTGCGCAGATCGGGCGGAGGGGGCGTGGTGCGCGGGTCGGGCGGAGGGGGCGTGGTGCGCGGGTCGGGCGGAGGAGGCGGGGGTGGTTGTTGCTGCGACCCCACCCGCATTCCGGGGGTGTGAAGCACCGCCGCCGGTGGATCCTCCACCTGCGACCCCGATGACGGAGCCGACGACGCCGAAGGGGACGTGACCTTGCGCACGTCATCCACGTCCGCCTGGGTGAGCCCAATCTGCTTGGTTAGGCTCTGGAGCTCTTGGGAGACTTGGTTGTTGAAGGCCGTCTGCGCCTCCGCGCGCTTGTCGGCGAGCACCTTCTCGTCATCGAAGCGGGAGAGCATCGTCTCCATGAGCGCGGTGAGATTGGCGGTCTGCTCCCCCATGGCGGTGAGGAGCTGCCGCGTCTGAACGGAAGGCTTGGAGGGCGCCGTGTCACCTGCCCCGAACGGATCGAACCCCGCGTAGGATTTCGTGCGCTTCACCGGAGTGAATCGCACCTACCGCGATGGATGTTACCGATCCGGCCAAGGGAGTAGCGGTGCCGCGGCGCAAAAAATTTCTGTGCTCGGATCAAGGCTCTGATAACCAATTGTGACGACCGATCGTTGGGGGATTGGTGACACGGGAAGGAATTTGGGGGAGGAAGAGATAGACACAGAGGAGAGGTAGGAGAAAGGGGATGAGATTCAGAGTAACGAGCGTTTCTCTCGCTGCTCTGTCTCACGCAATCCAGGTGTTTAATACAGACATGCACCCATTGCACACACGCACCCTGGCCACATACGGCCCACTGGGCTTAGCCCAAACTCACACTAGACCCTTTCTCCCTCAGGGTCCACTGCTCAGGTGGGAGCAGGTGTGACACTCGCCTGCCTGGTAAGGCTCCTTTCTTAAATCTGCCTGTGAATGGACAATATTTTCCATTTACTGAAATACTAGTTACCTCTGCTTTCCCGTTTTGGGGCTAGGGGAATTTTGGGTTGTATCGTTCAAAGCACTAATTGTTGCCAGTTTACCATTGATCTGTTGTTTAATCCTAGATGTTGCCAAAATGTCTAACAGCGACTAAAATAGAACATGTTACCCTAGCTTTGTTGTTCATTTTGATATCAAGCAATGTTGAATGCCCTTGCTATTTACTTCTGATTGGCATATCTGTGCCTGTGCTATCCACTTCTCCAATTTCCTATTGTTTCTTTGTTTTTCTTTCCATCTAGCACTTGTGGCCCTTCCTATTTACTTCTGATTGGAATACCTTTTCCTTGTAAATATCACATTTTAATACTTTGCGCTATTCAGTTCTCAGAAGAAATACCTGACTGTGCAGCTAGTTATCTCTTAGATATCATTGATATCTGTAATCCCACAATGTGCTTGCACTTTCAGGCTGTTGGTTTATGATATGCTTGGTCTTTGGTTCAGTAGGTACATGAAGGCTGTTTGCGAGGTGCAAGACTTGGCAAGATCAGCAGTGGTGGATTCCAAGATGCCACGACAAGTCTTGAATTCTTTGTTCAAAGTACCTGAACAACGCACATATGAGCCAAGTAAAATGGCCTGCAAAAAGTAGTGAAGAAACTGAAGTCTTACAATCATCCCATTGTTAACTTGTTCATTGTGTTGAAAGAATTCACATCTCTTTCCATCATGGCAATTTACATACTTTATGTTTCCTAACTCTATCAGTTTTTGTTGATAGTGTATTTATCACCATGAGGTCGATTGCTCCCTCATCTAAGCAATATAAGTTTATCTCATGAGTTAAGCTGCTACCGTTCCTTGATCTATCTAGTCTTCATTTGATACGTAGACTTTCACATTAGTTATGTACTTTTAATATACAATGGAACTTCTTTTGATGGATCTGCTTATAGTTACACATATAACTGTCTTTGTTTCACTTATTGTGCTTTGTAGTTTTTGTATTTGGTACTGTTGCAAGTGATGCAATTGTAGTTTCTCCATGTGAAGGGGTTGGGTATCGAGAGTTAAGAGTGAAGACACTATTTTGTAGTCTTGTGGCCATATGATTCATACTCTATCCACATTTGTATGATTAGTAATTCTTGCGACTTCTGTATGCTGCTTATCTTGTTTTGCTTATTTGAGCATAATTGCTGTAGTAGTTTTAAAGCATTGTCTTCATACTCTAAACGAACCTCAAGTGCATTTGGTTCAATGTTGCATCCTTCATACTCTATCCACATTTGTAGTCTTGCGGCCATATGATTCAGTATAGTATAATATTATTGTGCAGCCCCAGCAGGTGTTTGTGTGGCTGATATTTCCAGTTAATCATAATATGTTAATCACCTGATTTCACATGATGGGGAGCTCTAAGTGATGTGCTGATGTTGTTTCTTATCTTACAACACATAAATTTAGTAAGTAATATTAGCCCTGTTATAAGGTGCTAAGATGAATTTGTTTCAGAACATTTTCTGTCATATGCTTATAGCCATAGTTTTAAATAGCGCGCTATAGTGTTTAGAAGATGTCTTGCGTTAAGAGACTTTGGTCCAAGCATATGAACAAACATTTTAAATAGCCTGCTATAGTAGCGCTATTTAAAACTATCCTTATAACTAGTATCATGTTGCCTCAGCATCTCAAATAACCTAGTGTTTATTTGCTTAGGGAAAACATTATCAGGAATGGGCTTGCAAGGATGAGAAGGCCAGCAGGTAATTGCAGCATAGCTTCTGATAGACAGGAAGATATTTTTCAATCTCAGACTCTGCTATCTTCGGTTGGCAGAAATAAACACGGTGACTATTGACTTGCATGGTCAACATGTCAAGCAAGCAATGAAGCTCCTCAAAGTTCACATGCTGGTTTGTGTAGGCATGCCATGTGAGTGTTAACATACAGTTTGATGCTGTAATTATTTAGTTCAATCGGTCTTGATCTAAGGCTTTATTATCATGTCATGTCTTCCTTTTCTCTTCTTTAAACAGGTAGCCTTCTTGGAGTAATTACTGGTTGTGGTGTTTAAGTTACAGGGAAAGGAAAGATAACAATTGGTAAGAATGTACTGTTTATGCCACTTGTATATGCTGCTTATATTGTTCTGCTTATTTGAGTTGAATTAATGGAGTGGTTTTAAAGCATCGTCTTCATACTCTAAACGAACTCTCTCCTCAAGTGCATCTGGTCCGATGTTGCATCCTTCATACTCTTTACCGCATTTGTAGTCTTGTGGCCATATGATTCAGTATAGTAGAATATTATTGTGCAGCTTCAGTTGGTATTTGTAATGCTGATATTCTTTCCCTCAAAAGAGAAATTGCTGATAGTTTCTTAACTCTTTACCCAGTTAATAATAATATGTTCATAACCTGATTTCACATACCATGCTTTTGAATACTATTATATTACCTGTAACAGGTTATCAAGCTTGTGGAGAAGGAAGGCATTGAATGGCATAAAGGAAATTCCGTAACAATAGTACTACGAGTGGGCGGGCCAAGTGAGCATGACAGCAATCTTGACCAAGTAGCCTTGGGTGCCCTGTTTTGGAGGAGCCTGACATAGATTAACAGCCATTCTAATATATGTATCTATCTGTATTTACATGTCCTGTAATTATGGATGGGTGACCTAGGTTCCGGTGTAGTACGTAGTTGCTGACGGAGCTGGGAATAGCAAAGAGAAAATATGTGTTGTCTGATGTTATGATCATTCTAGGCTGCTAACCTTGTAATGTACTAGTGTCGAAGCTATGTACCTGATTAATTGTTTTATGTGCTGCTCGAAACATTGATATGATCGTTGTTTTGTTATTATGCGCCATTTTTCATTTGTTGAGTAATAATGTAGATCAAACACATATATTAATCAAGTGAACTTACTGCTATCTTTGATTGTGTAATTTTCCTTGAACACCTAGGTCTACCGTCGCTAGCTCTGCTGGCACAAGTGCTGTGGGTATGTTTGTACAAGGTGGCTGGAGTAATTATGTGGATTTTGTGTTGTCGTCACTCGATGTGCTGGGCAGTGGCTGTTTAGTTCTTGTAAAACTTGTGAGTAGTTTGGCCCAGAACCAGGAGGGTGTTTCCTTTGTAGTAGCAGTACCTGGAGAGTAAGGAGTTTGTGAGGTTGTGTTTGATGCTGCACTGGGGATGATAATGTTTCTCAGGCCCTGTTTTTTGTCTGTGTGGACTAACCAGTTTCAGTCAATAAAAAGGCCAGGAAGCTCAGCCATCGGTCTATGGCTGTGATTGCATGGGGCGGCTCAAACCCTAACGGCCAGTCCATCCCAAAGCCTTTTATAAGAAGACTAAAGGTTTTCACACTTGGCCATGTGGATAGCTCTCCAAAAGTGAGTAACATGTAGGAGCCCATAACCATATCTAAACACAAAATCCCTTCAAAAGGAAATATCTAACCACAAACAACAAAACTTCTTTTATTTAACTTGGTAGGGACCACAATCTTTCTAGGTAAATTCGGTCCTCAAGTTCCCTTTTCTTCTAGACTTACCATGAGTTATATGTACTTCTGACCCCAATGGTTGCCTTGCAAGTTTACATAGCAGCGGCGCCAGAAAGACAACTCAACATTTAGCAATATCAGTATGACTATGGACATATACCAACTCAGGGATCAGCATAGCATGTTAACAACTGGCAGTAGCAAAGCTGCTGCGCTAGAGAACAAGCAAAGCACACCCAAAGTCCAAAGTAACTCCCTGATAAGTTTTGGCACTCATGATAGATCAAATATAGGCCTAATAAATATAACCAGGAACCAAATGTATAAGATTTTACATCAAACTGCGGGTCACACAGAGAGATATTTTACATGTGGGACTATGTCGAAGTAACTCCATCACAAGTTATTGAACACAAAACAATGATGATGCTTAGGCGTTAAGCCTTGCTAACAAAGCCCTAATTGGGAAATACAGGTTCCCCAAAGACCTCGAAGCAACACAAGGTGGTTTAGTCTTCTGAAGCGGCATGTTTTCAGGCCTGTTGCCATTCCTAGTGGGAGTGGCCATGATCAAATCATCGCTAGAGTCACTAGGAAGTCCCGCCACTGGATCCACCACTTCCTTCACCACTTCGTACTTCAGCCCCTTCTTGTCGACCGTAGCATCAACAAATATTGTCGAGCCTGGACCAGCCTCTCCTTTGACCAGCATCTCCGAGATCATTGTCATCACATTCTCCTGTAACCACCTCCTTATAGGCCTTGCACCATACATCTGTAATGTGAGAGATTAAGCATGATTACTAAAACATACCAACGGGTAACCTGGTTATCTGAAAATATGACATACTGGGTTGTATGATTCCGACAAAATGACGTCCAATGCCTCATCGCTTGCACATAGACGGATGCCCTTGTCAGCTACTCTGGCGATGACACTCTTCATTTGGATTGTCACAACCTCCTTCAGTTTGTCTCGTGAAAGTGGGTCAAAGACAACAATCGCACCGAGTCTGTTGAGAAGCTCGGGCCTGTAGTGTTTCTGAACCTGCACAAACAAATATAGTTGAGTAACAACCAGCAGAGAGGCAACTACTGCATGCAGCCTTTATAGGCAAACTTTTGGATTAAGAAATAAAACCTGTTTCATGAGAAGGCTCCGTGCAGTTTCCATTGTGGTTTCCCCAGACATTCCTGCCATTAAGTGCTCTGACCCCACATTTGAGGTCATGATGATAATTGTATTCTTGAAGTCCACAATCCGTCCTTTGCCATCAGTCAACATACCATCATCAAGGAGCTGAAGAAAAACATTCAACACCAAGGGATCTGCCTTCTCTACCTCATCGAATAGGATGACACTGTATGGGCGCCTCCGCACCTTCTCAGTCAGTTGTCCACCATCTTGATGTTCATAATAGCTTTAATATGTCACAACATAAAAGAAACATTAAGACCAATTAAACTAATTAAAGGTTAAGTATAATATGATAATGTAGGTCTGTTAAAATAGAGAAGACAAACCCTGGAGGTGCTCCAATGAGACGCCACACAGATCCAGCACCAACATATTCGGACATGTCAATGCGAACCAACATCTTCTCGCTGTCAAATAGCTGCTTGGCAAGAGCTTTTGCAAGCTCCGTCTTTCCAACACCAGTCGAGCCCAAAAAGAGAAAAGAGCCTATCGGTTGGCCAGGTTGTCAAGGCCAGTTCTTGAGCGCAACACTGCTTGCGCAACCTTATTGACCGCTTCATCCTGGCCAACAACTCGTTCATGCAATCTAGCCGCTAGGTGGATCAACTTATCCCTCTCCCCTTGATTAAGCGTGGTGACAGGAATTCCAGTCCATCGGCTCACAACCTTCAAATCACAACATTGGACATGCATGACAAGCACATCACATTGATTGAAGAATGGACACAAATATGATTAGGAAGAGAATGCCTACTTGTGCAACTTGATCTGGGCCAACAATTGCTTCCTTCACTGCAGAGGAAGTTAGTGCAATGCTAAATTGCTGTTCTTGTTTGTCAATTTGCATCATCTTTTTGGCTGCAGTGGCGCATGCCTCATCAATCAGATCAATCACCTTATCAGGAAATTGACGACCTACAGTAGACACAGCAACAAATTCATCAAATTTTCCCACCATACATAAATGCTTGCCAATAACAAATGCTACTCATTAGAAAAGAAACATTGCAGCGCAGGTTGCTTCACTGATTTATACATACGGCGTTCACATGAATTTACTGCATCAAACGTTTTTAACGAATTATATCAAACTTAATGTATCTAAATAATGCAATTGGGGAACTCTGCGACGCTCCAAATACAATTTATAAATTATTTCAAATTAATAAATCCAACACTGCAAGGGTACACGCCACAGCCCTTTAACACAAATTAACATTTCAACTTAATGTACCCAATGCAGTATGGGTGCTCTACAGCGCCCTAAACACAAACTGCATGGGTACCTCACTGCAAATAGTTTAAATTAGTCAGTGATCCTTAACAACGATGAGCATCTGACCATAACCAACTGAGATATATATACTCATTTTTCTTCCCTTTCCTTTCCTTATACTCCCTCTATAAAGAAATATAAGACTTTTTAGATCACTACTTTAGTGATCTAAAAAGTCTTATATTTCTTTACAGCGGGGTACTTCTTAAGTGACTAGGTGAGTATGTGCATCAACTAATGGCGTCTCAACACACAATGAGTGAAGTTAATTCCTCACCAGTGATATAGCGGGCAGCGAGTGTTGTCGCAGCAACAAGAGCAGCATCCTGGATTTCCAAGCCATGGTGCTGCTCATACCTTTCCTTCAGCCTTCGCAGAATGGCAATGGTGGACTGCGTGCTTGGTTCCTCGACATGCACCTTTTGGAATCGCCGCTCCAATGCAGCATCCTTCTCAATGTACTTGTGGTACTCATCCAAAGTCGTCGCGGCCACACATCGGATACGACCACGGGCCAATGCCGGCTTCAGCATGTTGGCAGCATCCGTCGTACTCTTCTGGGCCAGACCGCCCCCTGCGCCAAGAAGCATGTGCATCTCGTCGATGAAGAGAATTACCTTGCCATCCGCATCCTCTGCCAGCTTGATCACATTCTTGATGCGCTGCTCAAACATGCCACGGAAAATAGTCCCAGCCACCATGGCCCCGAGATCAACTTCCACAGTGCGTGCTCCAGCGAGTGTGGCAGGGACTGTTCCAGCGGCAATGCGTTGAGCGAGGCCCTCGGCAATGGCCGTCTTGCCGACCCCTGCGGCACCGACTAGCGCCGCACAGTTCTTGGTCCGGCGGCTGAGGATGCAGATAACACGATCAATCTCGTCGTCGCGGCCAATCACCGGGTCGGCCTTGCCGGCCAAGGCCGTCATGTCCCGGCCGTACTTGCGCAGAGACACACTACGTTGGTAGTACCTCCACGGTGCCCAGCACGCAGCGGCAGCTGCTCCGGTACAGACCACACTGGCGAAATCATCGAGCAATGTGTTGGGATTCTGGAAGGTGCGTGTTACATAGGTCCCAGAGGCTCGATCGTAGACCTGATAAGTAACTGTTTCCACAATTCCTCCTCCTACGACCCCATCAAGCCATGTGCTGAAGGTCATCCTGAACACCGTCGACGTCCCTGCAAGCGAAAAGGTTCAGATTACTTCTGACTTTTACTTTGAAGGCGGAATTTTGAGGATAAAGGAGCGAACTTTTAACTTGGAGAGATGTACTACAGACCAACGACACGATTTAGGCGTCCATCGAATGAACCGATACTGAGGAAGCTGGCAACATTGGCAGGAGAATGGGGCTTGACATTGGGGAACAAAAGTTCACCTCTTCCTTCTTATAGACGAAAAAACAGAGGAGACATGAGAGATTATTACCCGAGTCGTGGGCGTAGCTGCTCCAATGTCCGCCGCTCGCTGCGGCGCAGCCGCCCTGGAGCGAGCGAGCCCTAGTCGCCTCGACCTGGTCAGGTGCGCGGCGGCTCCGCGCCGCTGCTCCGTTCCGTCGCTTGCTACGACGCAGCCGCACTGGGGCGAACGAACCCTCGTCCCCTCACCGGCGCCGCTGGAGCCCGCACCCGAGGTTCAGTAGTTCAGCTTTGGGAGGGTTTCGGTGGGTCGCTCAACGCTTTAGGGCCACTCAGTGAATGGGCCTTCAGCCCTTGTGTGAAATGAATCCAAAACGACTAGGCCGCACCGTTTTCACCGGGTCAAATGACTTTTGACCCTTCCAACGGAATCTTTCCCTCTCGCTTATGGAATAATTTGCTAGCGGAGGCAAGTCCAACGTTGCTAACCACCTCATGGAATAATTTGCTAGCGGAGGCAAGTCCAACGTTGCTAACCACCTCATGGAATAATTTGTGACTAGTGGTTGTGGATATGATATGAATCCATAGAATTCTTTGTTTTTATTTTTGAAATAAAGGGGTTTCCCCTGCTCCATTTTTATTGGTGAAGCAATCCATAGTATTCTTTTTCTGAGGAGAAAGATATGTACTCAAACCTCTTGCCACAAGTCTTTTGGTTTTCTTGTGACGTGTTCTACACCTTTTTATGCTAATTCCCGTAGTTTTATAATCTATAAAATTCAAGAGCACGTAACATTTTAATTAAGTGTTTTCTTCTTCTTCTAATTTTGTCTTTTTAGAAACCATGCAAGTCTAAGGGGGCGTTTGTTGGAAATATGCTCTAGAGGCAATAATAAATTGGCTATTATTATATTTCCTTATTCATGATAATTGTCTATTGTTCATGCCATAATTGTATTGACCGGAAACCGTAATACATGTGTGAATACATAGACCACAACATGTCCCTAGTGAGCCTCTAGTTGACTAGCTCGTTGATCAATAGATGGTCATGGTTTCCTGACCATGGACATTGGATGTCATTGATAACAGGATCACATCATTAGGAGAATGATGTGATGGACAAGACCCAATCCTAAGCATAGCACAAGATCGTGTAGTTCATTTGCTAAAAGCTTTTCTAATGTCAAGTATCATTTCCTTAGACCATGAGATTGTGCAACTCTCGGATACCGTAGGAATGCTTTGGGTGTACCAAACGTCACAACGTAACTTGGTGGCTATAAAGGTACACTACAGGAATCTCCGAAAGTGTCTGTTGGGTTGGCACGAATCGAGACTGAGATTTGTCGCTCCGTATGACGGGGAGGTATCTCTGGGCCCACTCGGTAAAGCATCATCATAATGAGCTCAATGTGACTAAGTAGTTAGTCACGGGATCATGCATTACGGAACGAGAAAAGTGAATTGCCGGTAACGAGATTGAATGAGGTATTGGGACACCGACAATCAAATCTCGGGCAAGTATCGATTGACAAAGGGAATTGTATACGAGATTGATTGAATCCCCAACATCGTGGTTCATCCGATGAGATCATCGTGGAACATGTGGGAGCCAACATGGGTATCCAGATCCCGCTGTTGGTTATTGGCCGGAGAGCTGTCTCGGTCATGTCTGCATGATTCCTGAACCCGTAGGGTCTACACACTTAAGGTTCGGTGACGCTAGAGTTGTTATGGGAATTAGTATGCAGTTACCGAATGTTGTTCGGAGTCCCGGATGAGATCCCGGACGTCACGGGGAGTTCCGGAATGGTCCGGAGGTAAAGATTTATATATGGGAAGTACAGTTTCAGTCACCGGAATAATTTCGGGGGTTACCGGTATTGTACTGGGACCACCGGAAGGTGTCCGGGGGTCCACCGGGTGGGTCCACCTGCGACGGAGGACTCAGTGGGCTGAACAAGGGTGGGAACCGGCCCTCTAGTGGGTTGGTGCGCCCCCCCCCCCCAAGGGCCCAAGGCGCCTAGGGTTGAAAACCCTAGGGGGTGGGGGCGCCTCCCACCAACTTGGGGGGCAAGCTCCCCCCCCCCCTTGGCCGCCGCCCCCCCTTAGATGGGATCTAAGGGGGCCGCCCCCCCTCTCCCCTTCCCCAATAAATAGTGGGGGTGGGAGGGTTGCCATACCCTTCCCTTGGCGCAGCCCTCCCCCTCTCCAACACCATCTCCTCCTCCGTAGTGCTTGACGAAGCCCTGCCGGAGAACTACAAGCTCCTCCACCACACCGGCGTGATGCCGGAGCTCTCCCTCAACTTCTCATCTCCCCTTGCTGGATCAAGAACGAGGAGACGTCCCCGGGCTGTACGTGTGTTGAACGCGGAGGCGCCGTCCGTTCGGTGTTAGATCGGATCTTCCGTGATTTGAATCGTCGCGAGTACGACTCCCTCGTCCGCGTTCTAGTGACGCTTCCGCTTAGCGATCTTCAAAGGTATGAAGATGCTCATCCTCTTCCTCTCTTGTTGCTAAAATCTCCATAATATTGATCTTGGTGATGCGTAGAAAATTTTGAATTATTGCTACGTTCCCCAACAGTGGCATCATGAGCTAGATCTATTGCATAGATTCTATGCACGAGTAGAACACAAGTAGTTGTGGGCGTTGGTTTGTTCAATTTGCTTACTGTTACTAGTCCTATCTTGTTTCGGCAGTATTGTGAGATGAAGCAGCCCGGACCGACCTTACACGTACACTTACGTGAGACAGGTTCCACCGACTGACATGCACTTGTTTCATAAGGTGGCTAGCGGGTGCCAGTCTCTCCCACTTTATTCGGATCGGATTCGATGAAAAGGGTCCTTATGAAGGGTAAATAGCAATTGGCATATTACCGTTGTGGCTTTTGCGTAGGTAAGAAACATTCTTGCTAGAAACCCATAGCAGCCACATAAAAATGCAACAACAACTAGAGGACGTCTAACTTGTTTTTGCAGGGTATGCTATGTGATGTGATATGGCCAAAAGAATGTGATGAATGATATATGTGACGTATGAGATTGATCATGTTCTTGTAGTAGGAATCACAACTTCCATGTCGATGAGTATGACAACCGGCAGGAGCCATAGGAGTTGTCTTAATTTATTGTATGACTTGCGTGTCATTGAAAATGCCATGTAATTACTTTACTTTATTGCTAACCGTTAGCCATAGTAGTAGAAGTAATAATTGGCGAGACAACTTCATGAAGACACGATGATGGAGATCATGATGATGGAGATCATGGTGTCATACCGGTGACGAAGGTGATCATGCCGCGCCTCGAAGATGATGATCAAAGGCGCAAAATGATATTGGCCATATCATGTCACTTTATGATTTGCATGTGATGTTTGTCATGTTTACATCTTATTTGCTTAGAATGACGGTAGCATAAATAAGATGACCCCTCATAAAATTTCAAGAAAGTGTTCCCCCTAACTGTGCACCGTTGCGAAAGTTCGTTGTTTTGAAGCACCACATGATGATCGGGTGTGATAGATTCTAACGTTCACATACAACAGGTGTAAGCCAAATTTACACATGCAAAACACTTAGGTTGACTTGACGAGCCTAGCATGTACAGACATGGCCTCAGAACACAAGAGACTGAAAGGCCGAACATGAGTCGTATAGTAGATACGATCAACATGAAGATGTTCACCGATGATGACTAGTCCATCTCACGTGATGATCGGACATGGCCTAGTTGACTCGGATCGTGTATCACTTAGATGACTAGAGGGATGTCTATCTGAGTGGGAGTTCATTAAATAATTTGATTAGATGAACTTAATTATCATGAACATAGTCTAAAATATTTGCAATATGTCTTGTAGATCAAATGGCCCACGCTAATGTTGCCCTCAACCTCAACGCGTTCATAGAGAAAACCAAGCTGAAAGACGATGGTAGCAACTATACGGACTGGGTCTGGAACTTGAGGATCATCCTCATAGCTGCCAAGAAAGCATATGTCCTAGAAGCACCGCTAGGTGAAGCACCCATTTTCCCAGCAACTCAAGACGTTATGAACGCCTGGTAGTCGCGTAGTGATGATTACTCCCTGGTTCAGTGTGGCATGCTTTACAGCTTAGAACCGGGGCTCCAAAAGTGTTTTGAGCAGCAAGGAGCATATGAGATGTTCCAAGAGCTGAAAATCGTTTTCCAAGCTCATGCCCAGGTCGAGAGATATGAAGTCTCTGACAAGTTCTACAGTTGTAAGATGGAGGAAAACAATTATGTTAGTGAGCATATACTCACTATGTCCAGGTTACACAACCGTTTGTCTCAGTTGGGAGTTAATCTCCCAGATGACTCGGTCATTGACAGGATCCTCCAGTCGCTCCCACCTAGCTACAAGAGCTTTGTGATGAACTACAATATGCAGGGGATGGAGAAGTCCATTCCTGAGTTATATTCAATGCTGAAATCAGTGGAGGTGGAAATCAAAAAGGAACATCAAGTGTTGATGGTGAATAAGACCACTAGTTTCAAGAAAGGCAAGGGTAAAAAGAACTTCAAAAAGGACGGCAAGGGAGTTGCCGCGCCCGGTAAATCAGTTGTCGGGAAGAAGCCAAACAATGGACCCAAGCCCGGGACTCAGTGCTTTTATTGCAAGGGAAATGGTCACTGGAAGAAGAACTGCCCCAAGTACTTAGCGGACAAGAAGGCCGCAACACCCAAGGTATATGTGATATACATGTTATTGATGTGTACCTTACTAGTACTCGTAGTAGCTCCTGCGTATTTGATACCGGTGCGGTTGCTCATATTTGTAACTCAAAACAGGAGCTGCGGAATAAGCGGAGACTGGCGAAGGACGAGGTGACGACGCGCGTCGGGAATGATTCCAAGGTCGATGTGATCGCCGTCGGCACGCTACCTCTACATTTACCTACGGGATTAGTTTTAAACCTCAATAATTGTTATTTAGTGCCAGCTTTGAGCATGAACATTGTAGCTGGATCTCGTTTGATGCGAAATGGCTACTCATTTAAATCCAAGAATAATGGTTGTTCTATTTATTTGAGAGATATGCTTTATGGTCATGCCCCACTGGTCAATGGTTCATTCTTATTGAATCTCGAACGTGATGTTACACATATCCATAGTGTGAATACTAAAAGATGTAAGGTTAATAATGATAGTCCCACATACTTGTGGCATTGCCGCCGTGGTCACATTGGTGTCAAACGCATGAAGAAACTCCATGTAGATGGACTTTTGGAGTCTCTTGATTATGAATCATTTGACACATGCGAACCATGCCTCATGGGCAAGATGACCAACACTCCGTTCTCCGAAATAATGGAGCGAGCAACCAACTTGTTGGAAATCATACATACTGATGTGTGCGGTCCAATGAGCATTGAGGCTCGCGGTGGCTATCGTTATGTTCTCACCCTCACTGATGACTTAAGTAGATATGGGTATGTATACTTAATGAAACACAAGTCTGAGACCTTTAAAAAGTTCAAGGAATTTCAGAGTGAGGTGGAGAATCAACATGACAGGAAAATAAAGTTCTTACGATGAGATCGTGGGGGAGAATATTTGAGTCACGAGTTTGGTACGCACTTAAGTAAATGCGGAATTGTTTCACAACTCATGCCGCCTGGAACACCTCAGCGTAATGGTGTGTCCGAACGTCGTAATCGCACTCTATTGGATATGCTGTGATCTATGATGTCTCTTACCGATTTGCCGCTATCATTTTGGGGTTATGCTTTAGAGACACCCATACTCACTTTAAATAGGGCACCATCTAAATCCGTTCAGATGACACCGTATGAATTATGGTTTGGGAAGAAACCTAAGCTGTCGTTTCTAAAAGTTTGGGGATGCGATGCTTATGTCAAGAAACTTCAACCTGAAAAGCTCGAACCCAAGTCGGAAAAATGCATCTTCATAGGATACCCTAAGGAAACCATTGGGTATACCTTCTGTTGGAAATATGCCCTAGAGGCAATAATAAAATGGTTATTATTATATTTCTTTGTTCATGATAATTTTCTATTGTTCATGCTATAATTGTGTTATCCGGAAATCGTAATACATGTGTGAATATATATAGACCACAACATGTCCCTAGTGAGCCTCTAGTTGACTAGCTCATTGATCAACAGATAGTCATGGTTTCCTGACTATGGACATTGGATGCCATTGATAACGGGATCACATCATTAGGAGAATGATGTGATGGACAAGACCCAATCGTAAGCGTAGCACAAAGATCGTGTAGTTCGTTTTGCTAGAGCTTTTCCAAATGTCAAGTATCATTTCCTTAGACCATGAGATTGTGCAACTCCCGGATACCGTAGGAGTGCTTTGGGTGTGCCAAACGTCACAACGTAACTGGGTGACTATAAAGGTGCACTACGGGTATCTCCGAAAGTGTCTGTTGGGTTGGCACGAATCGAGACTGGGATTTGTCACTCCATATAATAGAGAGGTATCTCTGGGCCCACTCGGTAATGCATCATCATAATGAGCTCAATGTGACCAAGTGTCTGGTCACGAGATCATGCATTATTGTACGAGTAAAGTGACTTGCCGGTAACGAGATTAAACGAGGTATTGGGATACCGACGATCGAGTCTCGAGCAAGTAACGTACCGATTGACAAAGGGAATTGTATACGGGAGTCCTGGACTAGGGGGTGTTCGGACAGCCGGACTATCAATGTCCGCCGGACTCCAAGACTACGAAGATACAAGATTGAAGACTCCGGCTCATGTCCGGAAGGTACTTTACTTGGTGTGGAAGGAAAGCTTGGCGATACGGATACGTAGATCTCCTACTATTGTAACCGACTCTGTGTAACCCTAGCCCTCTCCGGTATCTATATAAACCGGAGGGCTTTAGTCCGTAGGAGAACATACATTACAACAATCATACCATAGGCTAGCTTCTAGGGTTTAGCCTCCTTGATCTCGTGGTAGATCTACTCTTGTACTACCCATATCATCAATATTAATCAAGCAGGAGTAGGGTTTTACCTCCATCGAGAGGGCCCGAACCTGGGTAAAAAACATCGTGTCCCTTGTCTCCTGTTACCATCCGCCTAGACGCACAGTTCGGGACCCCCTACCCGAGATCCGCCGGTTTTGACACCGACATTGGTGCTTTCATTGAGAGTTCTTCTGTGTCGTCACCAATAGGCTTGATGGCATCTTCAACCTGCAACGCTGTCCTGGGTGAGACTTTCCTCCCCAGACAGATCTTCGTATTCGGTGGCTTCGCACTGCGGGCCAATTCACTTGGCCATCTGGAGCAGATCGAAAGCTACGCCCCTGGCCGTCAGGTCAGATTTGGAAGCTTAAACTTCATGGCCGATGTCCGAGGAGATTTGATCCTCGATGGACTCGAGCCACAGCCAAGCGCGCCGCACTGTGACGATGGGCATGATCTAGCTCTGCCGCCAAACAGTGCTTTGGTGCACACGAATCCGCTCCGGCCATTAGTCCGGAGCCGATCGCCCAGATCGAGGGCTGGTGGATAGACGCCGCCCTGGGGGCTTCAACATCCACGGCGATGGAGCCGAACACCAATCTTGTCCCCTGCGAAACTCGTGATTCCGAGGCGCCGGACTCCTCGCCGGACTCCGAACCTCCCGCGCCCCTACCAATCGATTCAGATTGGGCGCCGGTTATGGAATTCACCGCCGCGGACATCTTTCAATGTTCGCCTTTCGGCGATATCTTAAACTCACTAAAACATCTCTCGTTATCAGGAGAGTCCTGGCCGGATTATGGCCAGGATGGTTGGAATGCGGACGACGAAGAAATTCAGAGCCCACCCACCACCCACTTTGTAGCCACTGTCGACGATTTAACCGACATGCTAGACTACGACTCCGAAGACATCGACGCTATGGAAGACGATGCCGGAGACAAATAGGAACCAGCGCCCACAGGGCACTGGAAGGCCACCTCGTCATATGACGTATACATGGTGGATACCCCAAAAGATGGGGACGGCGAAGGAACAGCGGAGGCAGATTCCTTAAAGAAACAGCCCAAGCGCCGGCGTCAGCGGCGCCGCTCTAAATCTCGCCACAGCAAAAACGGAGATTCCGGCACAGGAGATAATAACACTCCAGAGAGTGCCGAAGACAATCCCCTCCCGCAAGACTCAGCGCAGGAGGATGCAGAAGCAAGCCCTCATGAGGGGGCGGCAGATGAAGAGGTTGAGGATCATGATTACATGCCTCCCTCCGAAGACGAAGCAAGCCTCAACAATGACGAATTCGTCATACCCGAGGATCCCGTTGAACAAGAGCGCTTCAAGCGCAGGCTTATCGCCACAGCAAACAGCCTAAAGAAAAAGCAACAGGAGCTTCAAGCTGATCAGGACCTGCTGGCCGATCGATGGACCGAGGTCCTCGCGGCCGAAGAGTATAAACTCGAACGTCCCTCCAAAAGTTACCCAAAGCGCAAGCTGCTCCCCCGATTAGAGGAGGAAGCATACATACATCCATCACCAGCGCACGATATGGCTGACCGACCACCCCGTGGTCGTGACAGAGAGGCATCCAGGCCCCCAGCCAAGACCATACCCCGGCATCGCTCCAAAAGTACGAAGCCAAGAGGGAACGCGCCGGACTTGCGAGACATATTGGATGACAAAGCAAGGCAATCCCGATCCATCTATGGATCACGTGGGCGCCCTACGACCCATGACGAATACCGTCGTGCCGGATACAATAACCTCGGCCGGGCCGAACACAGCAGACAGCGCTCTCTCGAGCTGCGTCTCGATATTGCTCAATACAGGGGCGCCGCACACCCGTTATGCTTCACTGACGAAGTAATGGATCATCAGATCCCCAAAGGGTTTAAACCCGTAAACATCGAATCTTACGATGGCACAACAGACCCCGCGGTGTGGATTGAAGACTATCTTCTCCACATCCATATGGCCTGCGGCGACGATCTCCACGCCATAAAGTACCTCCCACTCAAGCTTAGAGGACCAGCTCGGCATTGGCTTAACAGCTTGCCCGCAGAGTCAATTGGGTGTTGGAAGGACCTGGAGGCCGCATTCCTTGATAATTTCCAAGGCACATTTGTGCGACCACCAGACGCCGATGACCTCAGCCACATTACTCAGCAGCCAGACGAATCGGCCAGGCAATTCTGGACACGGTTCTTGACAAAGAAAAATCAAATCGTCGATTGTCCGGACGCAGAGGCCCTTGTAGCCTTCAAACATAATATCCGGGACGAATGGCTAGCCCGGCACCTCGGGCAGGAAAAGCCGAAATCCATGGCAGCCCTCACATCGTTAATGACCCGCTTTTGTGCGGGAGAGGACAGCTGGCTAGCCCGCAGCAACAATCTCCGTAAAAATTCTGGCAGTCCGGATACTAAGGACAACAGCGGCAGGTCACGTCGAAATAAAAACAAGCGCCGAATTAACGGCGATGATAAGGAGGATACGACAGTCAATGCCGGATTCCGAGGCTCTAAACCCGGTCAACGGAAGAAGCCATTTAAAAGAACCATTCCGGGTCCGTCCAATTTGGACCGAATACTCGACCGCTCATGCCAGATACATGGCACCCCTGAAAAGCCAGCTAACCACACCAATAGAGATTGCTGGGTATTCAAGCAGGCCGGCAAGTTAATTGCCGAAAACAATGACAAGGGGCTAAATAGCAACGACGAGGAAGAGACCCGGCCGCCGAACAACAGAGGACAGAAGGGTTTTCCCCCACAAGTACGGATGGTGAATATGATATACGCGACCCATATACCCAAGAGGGAGAGGAAACGCGCACTAAGGGACGTCTATGCGATGGAGCCAGTCGCCCCAAAGTTCAACCCATGGTCCTCTTGTCCGATCACTTTCGATCGAAGAGACCATCCGACCAGCATACACCATGGCGGATTCGCCGCATTGGTCTTAGACCCAATCGTCGATGGGTTTCACCTCACGAGAGTCCTGATGGATGGCGGAAGTAGCCTGAACCTGCTTTATCAGGATACAGTGCGCAAAATGGGCATAGACCCATCAAGGATTAAAACTACAAAGACAACCTTTAAAGGTGTCATACCAGGAGTGGAAGCCAACTGTACAGGCTCAGTCACACTGGAAGTGGTCTTCGGATCCCCGGATAATTTCCGGAGCGAAGAGTTAGTCTTCGACATAGTCCCGTTTCGCAGCGGCTATCACGCTCTGCTCGGACGAACCGCGTTTGCCAAATTCAACGCGGTGCCGCACTATGCATACCTAAAGCTCAAGATGCCAGGCCCTCGTGGAGTCATCACGGTCAATGGAAATACGGAAACTCCCTCCGAACGGAGGAACACACAGCGGCTCTCGCGGCAGAAGTACAGAGCAGCCTTTTAAGGCAATTCTCGAGCCCGGCCGTTAAACGGCCGGATACAGCAAAGCGCGCCCGGAGCAATATCAACCAAGACCACCTGGCGCGATCAGAGCACGCGTAGCAATGCGGTCCCAACCCTCGCCCGCGTATGATCGCAAGAATAACACTCCGCGTACATTATTACGCTTTGGAGATACCATGGGCACAGGGGAGGGGGCACGATCACAACGGACCCAGAGTGCGGTTCGACCACACCAGGGGCTCGCAAATGTGCCTCTTTATTATTATTATTTTTCTTATTTTTTGTACACAGGACTCTGTTAACCAGAAGCCCTGTCCGGCGGTGAACCTGCCGAACTCATGATGCAATAGTCAGGGACTAAAGAAGGCCGCGTCGAACACTCGGGTGGTCTCAATTAGGAGCATTAAATTCGATTATATACACCAAATCCGCAGCTCATCCCTGGAGGGGGACATATTTATTTAGTCCAAATCCCTTGCTTACCGCACTATTTGTATCAGTCCGCTCTACTAGCAGACTTTTTCTTTCATTAATAATGCAGCACCCTTATGATCGCAATTGCATTACATTTTTTATATTGTTCATTATATGACATTCTGGCACCCGTATATTTTTGGTACGGCATAATACACCAGGGGCTTATGTTCCCCGCTTTATGGTGTGATAAAGTCCGAACACTTTAACAAGTGCGGCACCCCGAACTTATAGCATTATATGAATCGGCTCCGAATCATGTCTTGGCTCAATAGTTGGGTTTGCCCGGCTCCCATGTTTGGCTCCTTACATTTCCGTTCCATCGGCTAAGGTAGCACTGGGAGAACCACTGCGATTGCGCCCCGGTTGAGCCGGGTTAACGCCTCAGTGGAGAAAGCTAAAACTGACCGGCATGATAAGGCGAGAGACTGGTCGCTGTTCGAGAGGTTTTTTCGGGTCCTTAAAGACTCACGCCGCTTCGAGCGAAGTTCCGGATTATGTCCGATGAAGGCGTGGATAGCGCCCCGGATTCGGCCTTCCGAATACCAGGGGCTTCGCCGAAATTTAAAATTATAGAATTCTATGGCTAAGTGAGAGTGTTCAAGCATTATAAGTCCGGTCGCCTTGTTCGTCGTGTTGAGCGCCTCCCTAGATGGACCCAAATATGGGAACAAGAGTGCTCAAGTTTATCACCGAACACCCCAGCACTTGTGGCTTGGGGGCTGAAGCCAACGACTTGCCATCTCTCAGATTTTATAAATGGCCAAACAGAAGGTAATATTTTAAATTAAACAAGCGTTGCTCATGGCGCATATGAACGAAGTTTTCAGCGCACAGGATAAATACACAGCGAGTTCACTCAAAGATTACATTTCGGGAGCACTCATCTGCAATATTGCAGGCTCCCTTCAGGACAATATTATAATACTTCTCCGGCGTGCGATACTCCTTGCCCGGTGGTGGTGGATCCGTGAGAAGCTTCTCCGCATCCAATTTGCCCCATTGCACCTTTATGCGGGCAAGGGCCCGACGAGCACCTTCGATACAGGCGGAGCGCTTGACTACATCCAGCCTAGGGCATGCATCCACCAGCCGCCGCACGAGGCCAAAGTAGCTACCAGGCATGGCCTGTCCAGGCCACAGCCGGACTACGAGGCCCTTCATGGCCTCCTCAGCTACTTTGTGGAGTTCGATCAGCTGCTTCAGCTGGTCGCTTGGGGGCACCGAATGGCCGGCCTCAGTATACTGAGACCAGAAGACCTTCTCCGTCGACCTCCCCTCCTCGCCATGATAGAATGCGGCGGCATCAGCCGCACTATGCGGCAGATCTGCAAATGCCCCTGGAGAGCGCCGAATTCGGGTAAGTGTCCGGTAGTTCACATTAACATGCCTGCTTTGCATGAAAAACACCTTACCCGCCGCTATCTTCTTTATGTCCTCAACCTCCTGAAGGGCCTTCAGGGCCTCGGCCTCGGCGGACTTGGCACTTTCGAGAGCCGAGGCAAGCTCGGACTCTCGAGTCTTGGAGTCACGCTCCAAACTCTCATGTTTTTCCATGAGAACCTAGAGCTCTTGCCGAACTTCCGCCACCCGCACTTCTTGCTTTTCTCGCTCAGCCCGTTCCGCGGCCGCATTGCGTTCGGCCGCGGACACAGCATCCTTCAGGGTTGCCACCTCGTTAGTGGCCCCTGCAATGCGCATATTATCCTTGTCAATTTTATTCGCAACCAAAATCCTTTTCTGTAAGGTACTTATTCAAAGAGGTGTTACTCACTTTCTTTTTCCTCGAGCTGCTTCTTTGCCTGGCCGAGCTCTTGCTCGGACCGCTCGAGATTCTTTTTCAGCACGTCAACCTCCGCTGTTAGTGCGGCAGAGGTCAGCAGTGCAGCCTGCAAACCCATATTGACATATTTTAGGCAACCCTGCGTATATCTTGTTATAGATCCTTAGTCCGGCTTTTCTTTCTGAACACCGAACCAAGCATCAGGGGCTACTGTCTATGCGGAATTATATTACATAATTTTAACTTCTTACCTCAAAGCCTGTTAGAAGGCTACTGCAGGCTTCGGTCAGCCCGCTTTTCGGGAGCTGAACCTTCTCAATCACCGCGCTCATGATGGTGCGGTGTTCTTCCTCGATGGAAGCGCCTTTAAGCGCTTCCAGCAGGTTATTCGGCGCCTCCGGTTGGACGGAGGCCGCCGGCGTCACGGTCCTGCCCTTCTTTCGAAGGGGCCGCTTGCCGGACTCTAGAACCACTGCGGGTTCCGATGTGGAGTCCGACACGAAGTCCGGGGGGCTGCCTGACGGCGCCTCCGGAGCCTCCTCCTGATGGGTCCCTCTTTGGGATCCCACCTCGGCGTCCTCGTTGGCGCGTGGGGTGGAGGCAGTCGGGATGGAATTCACATCCGACGAGGCCAATGACCCGCTCGATGAGTCGGGGAGATCATCATTGGCCGGACTATGGACAGAATGCGGCGTTAGAAGGATACTTCGCGACATAAAAGAAATTATACATCAAGGATCTGGATACTTACGATCTTGCCGGACGCCTGGCCCTTGGAGGCCGCTCATCCTCACCAACGTTGATGTTGGCGGAACTGTCCGGGGGGATAGTTCTCCCCCTCTTGGACCCTTCGCCCCCCCCCCCCCCGATGGGGGAAGCCTTCCTTTTCTTCTCTCCCTCCTCCGGGAGAGAGTACTCCTCCTCCTCGTCTTCGGGAGAGGAGTCCTCGTCGTCGTCAGACGCCTGATTGCGGGAACTCTTTCGAGTCCCCGCGGCCACCTCCTTGGCCTTCTTCTCCGGCACCACGTGCGGTGCCGGAACCAGCAGCCCTGTTAAGCGGGCGTTCGCTGGGTCTTCTGGCATGGGAGCCGGGCTGATAAGCAGCTTGGCCTTCTCCATCCATTCCTGTCAAAGGAAGAGGCAGATTGAAGCCTCACTAGAGTCAATCTAATTATCACAAGTGTCCCGTAATGGGGTCGAATCACTTACCTAGTCAGTTGGATTCTGCGAGCTGAATCCGCGGTCTTTGGTCGTGGACATAGGGGCTTCGGCGCCCTTGAACAGCACCCTCCAGGCGCCTTCGTATGTTGTATCGAAGAGCCCGTTTAGCGCCTGGTGCTGTTCCGGATTGAACTCCCACAAATTAAATGCCCGTTCTTGGCATGGGAGGATCCACCGGATGAGCATGACTTGGACCACGTCGACGAGCCTGAGCTTATTGCTCACCATCTTCTTTATACATGCTCGGAGTCCCGTCACCTCCACCGGATTCCCCCATTGCAAGCCCTTCTCTTTCCAGGAGGTGAGCTGCATGGGGATGCCTGATCTAAACTCGGGGGCCGCCGCCCATGTGGATTTGCGCGGCTCAGTGATATAGAACCACCCCGATTGCCACCCCTTGATGGAGTCCACGAAGGTCCCTTCTAGCCAAGGGACGTTGGGCAATTTGCCCAACATAGCGCCTCCGCATTCCGCTTGCGTACCCTTCACAATCTTCGGCTTGACGTTAAAGGTCTTGAGCCACAGGACGAAGTGGGGCCGGATGCAGAGAAAGGCCTCGCACACGACGATAAACGCCGAGATGTTGAGGATAAAGTTCGGCGCCAGATCGTGGAAATCCAGGCCATAGTAAAACATGAGCCCCCGGACAAATGGATGGAGCGGAAAGCCCAGTCCGCGGAGGAAGTGGGGAAGGAAGACGACCCTCTCATGAGGCCCGGGGGTAGGGATGAGCTGCCCATCGTCGGGCAGCCGATGCGCGATATCGCCGGAAAGGTATCCGGCGCTGCGCAGTTTGGTGATGTCCTCCTCCTTGACGGTGGAGGCTAACCATTTGCCTCCCGCTCCAGTCATATTTGGAGAAGGTCAAGGTGAGATGCGCGAGTTCGGGCGTTGGAGCTTGAATCCGCGGGGATTGATAAGCAAAGGAGGAAGAAGGTGTAGGTGAGAAGGTGAATCCTTATCCCTTATATATAGGCGGACAAAACTATGTGTCCCCCACCGTCCTGGTAAAACTCGCTTATCTCCCAAGCGTCACCGTTGATGGCGCGGTTGGGTTACCCACGTACGTATTGATGAGAATTCCGGAATAAGGGGAACACTATCTCTGCTTCGATAGGACGTGCCGAGGAAACCGCTCTGCTAATGCTGAGGTGGTATAATGATTCAAACAAAGGCCTGGTGGCGATGTGATGTCGCGCCGCATAATACGTCAGCAGATTGAACTAAGTGTACATTTTATTCTCTCTACGGTGGAATGTGGAATTTATTTTGCAGAGCCGGACACTATCCTGGTGTTCATTATCTTCTCTGGATTATTCAAGGGAGGAACCCGCCTTGCAATGCCGAACATTATGCACGCCGGACTTATCGTCATTGAAGACTGGTTCAGGGGCTACTGAGGGAGTCCTGGACTAGGGGGTGTTCGGACAGCCGGACTATCAATGTCCGCCGGACTCCAAGACTACGAAGATACAAGATTGAAGACTCCGGCTCGTGTCCGGAAGGTACTTTACTTGGCGTGGAAGGCAAGCTTGGCGATACGGATACGTAGATCTCCTACTATTGTAACCGACTCTGTGTAACCCTAGCCCTCTCCGGTATCTATATAAACCGGAGGGCTTTAGTCCGTAGGACAACATACATTACAACAATCATACCATAGGCTAGCTTCTAGGGTTTAGCCTCCTTGATCTCGTGGTAGATCTACTCTTGTACTACCCATATCATCAATATTAATCAAGCAGGAGTAGGGTTTTACCTCCATCGAGAGGGCCCGAACCTGGGTAAAAAACATCGTGTCCCTTGTCTCCTGTTACCATCCGCCTAGACGCACAGTTCGGGACCCCCTACCCGAGATCCGCCGGTTTTGACACCGACAATGGGTATCTCGAAAGTGTCTGTTGGGTTGGCACGAATCGAGACTGGGATTTGTCACTCCATATAATAGAGAGGTATCTCTGGGCCCACTCAGTAATGCATCATCATAATGAGCTCAATGTGACCAAGTGTCTGGTCACGGGATCATGCATTATGGTACGAGTAAAGTGACTTGCCGGTAATGAGATTAAACGGTATTGGGATACCGACGACCGAGTCTCGAGCAAGTAACGTACCGATTGACAAAGGGAATTGTATACGGGATTGATTGAATCCTCGACATCGTGGTTCATCCGATGAGATCATTGAGGAGTATGTGGGAGCCAACATGGGTATCCAGATCCCGCTGTTGGTTATTGACCGGAGAGGCGTCTCGGTCATGTCTGCATGTCTCCCGAACCCGTAGGGTCTACACACTTAAGGTTCGGTGATGCTAGGGTTGTAGAGATATTAGTATGCAGTAACCCAGAAGTTGTTCGGAGTCTCGGATGAGATCCCGGACGTCACAAGGAGTTCCGTAATGGTCCGGAGGTGAAGAATTATATATAGGAAGTCAGGTTTCGGCCATCGGGAAAGTTTCGGGGGTCACCGGTATTGTACCGGGACCACCGGAAGGGTCCCGGGGGTCCACCGGGTGGGGCCACCTATCCTGGAGGGCCCCATGGGATGAAGTGGGAGGGGAACCAGCCCTTGGTGGGCTGGTGCGCCCCCCCCCCCTTGGGCCCCCTGCGCCTAGGGTTGGAAACCCTAGGGGTGGGGGCGCCTTCACCTGGCTTGGGGGGCAAGTTTCCCCCCTGGCCGCCGCCCCCCTTGGAGATTGGATGTCCTAGGGCCGGCGCCCCCCTAGGGGCCCTATATGAAGAGGGGGGAGGGAGGGCAACCGCACCCCAAGTCTCTGGCGCCTCCCTCTCCCCACACACCACCTCTCCCTCTCGCTGAAGCTTGGCGAAGCCCTGCCGAGATCGCTGCTGCATCCACCACCACGTCGTCGTGCTGCTGGATCTTCATCAACCTCTCCTTCCCCCTTGCTGGATCAAGAAGGAGGATACATCTTCCCAACCGTACGTGTGTTGAACGTGGAGGTGTTGTCCGTTCGGCACTAGGATCATCGGTGATTTGGATCACGATGAGTACGACTCCCTCAACCCCGTTCTCTTGAACGCTTCCACTCGCGATCTACAAGGGTATGTAGATGCTATCCTCTCTCTCGTTGCTAGATGACTCCATAGATTGATCTTGGTGAAGCATAGAAATTTTTTATTTTCTGCAACGTTCCCCAATAGTGGCATCATGAGCTAGGTATATGCGTAGTTACTATGCACGAGTAGAACACAAACTTGTTGTGGGCATAGATGTTGCCAATTTTCTTGCCACTACTAGTCTTATCTTTCTTTGGCGGTATCGTGGGATGAAGCGGCCCGGACCGACCTTACACATACGCTTACGTGAGACAGGTTCCACCGACTGACATGCACTAGTTGCATAAGGTGGCTAGCGGGTGTCTGTCTCTCCCACTTTAGTTGGAGCTGATTCGATGAAAAGGGTCCTTGTGAAGGGTAAATAGAAATTGGCATATCACGTTGTGGCTTTTACGTAGGTAAGAAACGTTCTTGCTAGAATCCTATTGCAGCCACGTAAAAACATGCAACAACAATTAGAGGACGTCTAACTTGTTTTTGCAGCATGTGCTCTGTGATGTGATATGGCCAAAAGTTGTGATGAATGATATATATGTGATGTATGAGATCATGTTCTTGTAATAGGAATCACAACTTGCATGTCGATGAGTATGACAACCGGCAGGAGCCATAGGAGTTGTCTTTATTTTTTGTATGACCTGCGTGTCATTGAATAACGCCATGTAAATTACTTTACTTTATTGCTAAACACATTAGCCATAGAAGTAGAAGTAATCGTTGGCGTGACAACTTCATGAAGACACGATGATGGAGATCATGGTGTCATGCCGGTGACGAAGATGATCATGGCACCCCGAAGATGGAGATCAAAGGAGCAATATGATATTGGCCATATCATGTCACTATTTGATTGCATGTGATGTTTATCATGTTTTACATCTTATTTGCTTAGAACGACGGTAGCTTAAATAAGATGATCCCTCGCAATAATTTCAAGAAAGTGTTCCCCCTAACTGTGCACCGTTGCGAAGGTTCATTGTTTCGAAGCACCACGTGATGATCGGGTGTGATAGATCCTAACGTTCGAATACAACGGGTGTAAGCCAGATTTACACAAGCAATACACTTAGGTTGACTTGACGAGCCTGGCATGTACAGACATGGCCTCGGAACACAGAAGACCGAAAGGTCAAGCATGAGTCGTATAGAAGATACGATCAACACGGAGATGTTCACCGATGTCAACTAGTCCGTCTCACGTGATGATCGGACACGGCCTAGTTGACTCAGATCATGTTTCACTTAGATGAGTGGAGGGATGTCTGTCTGAGTGGGAGTTCATTAAATAATTTGATTAGATGAACTTAATTATCATGAACTTAGTCTAAAATCTTTACAATATGTCTTGTAGATCAAATGGCCCACGTTACCCTCAACTTCAACGCGTTCCTAGAGAAAACCAAGATGAAAGATGATGGCAGCAACTATACGGACTGGGTCCGGAACCTGAGGATCATCCTCATAGCTGCCAAGAAAGATTATGTCCTAGAAGCACCGCTAGGTGAAGCACCCATCCTAGAGAACCAAGACATTATGAACGCTTGGCAGTCTCGTGCTGATGATTACTCCCTCGTTCAGTGCAGCATGCTTTATAGCTTAGAACTGGGGCTCCAAAAGTGTTTTGAGCAACATGGAGGATATGAGATGTTCGAGGAGCTGAAAATGGTTTTCCAAGCTCATGCCCGGGTCGAGAGATATGAAGTCTCCGACAAGTTCTTCAGTTGCAAGATGGAGGAAAATAGTTCTATCAATGAGCACATACTCAAAATGTCTGGGTTGCACAACCGCTTGACTCAGCTGGGAGTTAATCTCCCGGATGACGCGGTGATTGACAGAATCCTTCAGTCGCTTCCACCGAGCTACAAGAGCTTTGTGATGAACTTCAATATGCAGGGGATGGATAAGACCATCCCTGAGGTATATTCAATGCTGAAATCAGCGGAGGTAGAGATCAAAAAGGAACATCAAGTGTTGATGGTGAATAAAACCACTAAGTCCAAGAAAGGCAAGGGTAAGAAGAACTTCAAGAAGGACGACAAGGGAGCCGCCACGCCCGGTAAACCAGTTGCTGGGAAGAAGCCAAGGAATGGACCCAAGCCTGAGACTGAGTGCTTTTATTGCAAGGGAAGTGGTCACTGGAAGCGGAACTGCCCCAAGTACTTAGCGGACAAGAAGGCCGGAAAAACCAAAGGTATATGTGATATACATGTTATTGATGTGTACCTTACCAGCACTCGCAGTAGCTCCTAGGTATTTGATACCGGTGCGGTTGCTCATATTTGTAACTCAAAGCAGGAGCTGCGAAATAAGCGGAGACTGACGAAGGACGAGGTGACGATGCGCGCCAGGAATGGTTCCAAGGTCGATGTGATTGCCGTCGGCATACTACCTCTACATTTACCTACGGGATTAGTTTTAAACCTCAATAATTGTTATTTAGTGCCAGCTTTGAGCATGAACATTGTATCTGGATCTCGTTTAATACGAGATGGCTACTCATTTAAATCCGAGAATAATGGTTGTTCTATTTATATGAGAGATATGTTTTATGGTCATGCCCCGATGGTCAATGGTTTATTCTTAATGAATCTCGAACGTAATGTTACACATATTCATAGTGTGAATACCAAAAGATGTAAAGTTGATAATGATAGTCCCACTTACTTGTGGCACTGCCGCCTTGGTTACATTGGTGTCAAGCGCATGAAGAAGCTCCATGCTGATGGACTTTTAGAGTCTCCCGATTATGAATCATTTGACACATGCGAACCATGCCTCATGGGCAAAATGACCAAGACTCCGTTCTCTGGAACAATGGAGCGAGCAACCAACTTATTGGAAATCATACATACTGATGTGTGCGGTCCAATGAGCGTTGAGGCTCGCGGAGGATATCGTTATGTTCTCACTCTCACTGACAACTTGAGTAGATATGGGTATGTCTACTTGATGAAACACAAGTCTGAGACCTTTGAAAAGTTCAAGGAATTTCAGAATGAGGTAGAGAATCAACGTGACCGAAAGATAAAGTTCTTACGATCAGATCGTGGAGGAGAATATTTAAGTCACAAATTTGGTACGCACTTAAGGAAATGTGGAATCGTTTCACAGCTCACGCCGCCTGGAACACCTCAGCGTAACGGTGTGTCCGAACGTCATAATCGCACTTTATTGGATATGGTGCGATCTATGCTGTCTCTTACCAATTTACCGCTATCATTTTGGGGATATGCTCTAGAGACAGCTACATTCACTTTAAATAGGGCACCGTCTAAATCCGTTGAGACGACACCGTATGAATTATGGTTTGGGAAGAAACCTAAGCCGTCGTTTCTAAAAGTTTGGGGATGCGATGCTTATGTCAAGAAACATCAACCTGAAAAGCTCGAACCAAAGTCGGAAAAATGTGTCTTCATAGGATACCCTAAGGAAACCATTGGGTATACCTTGTACCTCAGTTCCGAAGGCAAGATCTTTGTTGCCAAGAACGGGTCCTTTCTGGAGAAAGAGTTTCTCTCGAAAGAAGTAAGTGGGAGGAAAGTGGAACTTGATGAAGTACTACCTCTTGAACCGGAAAGTAGCGCAGCTCAGGAAGATGTTCCTGTGGTGCCTGCACCGACTGGAGAGGAAACAAATGATGATGATCAAGGTACTTCGGATCAAGTTACTACTGAACTTCGTAGGTCCACGAGGACACGTTCCACACCAGAGTGGTATGGTAACCCTGTCAAGTTCAAGGGGTTGACTACGATGAGACTTTCTCTCCCGTAGCGAAGCTGAAGTCCGTCCGAATCATGTTAGCAATTGCCACATACTATGATTATGAGATATGACAAATGGACGTCAAAACGGCATTCCTTAACGACCATCTTAAGGAAGAACTGTATATGATGCAGCCGGAAGGTTTTGTCGACCCTGAGAATGCTAACAAGGCATGCAAACTCCAGGGATCCATTTATGGGCTGGTGCAAGCATCTCGGAGTTGGAACATTCGCTTTGATGAGATGATCAAAGCGTTTGGGTTTATGCAGACTTATGGAGAAGCATGCGTTTACAACAAAGTGAGTGGGAGCTCTATAGCATTTCTCATATTATATGTAGATGACATACTTTTGATGGGAAATGATATAGAACTTTTGGACAACATTAAGGCCTACTTGAATAAGTGTTTTTCAATGAAGGACCTTGGAGAAGCTGCATGCATATTAGGCATCAAGATCTATAGGGATAGATCAAGACGCCTCATAGGTCTTTCACAAAGCACATACCTTGATAAGATATTGAAGAAGTTCAATATGGATCAGTCCAAGAAGGGGTTCTTGCCTGTGTTGCAAGGTGTGAAATTGAGCTCAGCTCAATGCCCGACCACGGCAGAAGATAAAGAAAAGATGAGTGTCATCCCCTATGCCTCAGCTATAGGGTCTATTATGTATGCCATGTTGTGTACCAAACCTGATGTAAACCTTGCCGTAAGTTTGGTAGGAAGGTAGCAAAGTAATCCCGGCATGGAACACTGGACAACGGTCAAGAACATCCTAAAGTACCTAAAAAGGACTAAGGATATGTTTCTCGTTTATGGAGGTGACGAAGAGCTCGTCGTAAAGGGTTACGTCGACGCTAGCTTCGACACAGATCTGGATGACTCTAAGTCACAGACCGGATACGTGTATATTTTGAATGGTGGGGTAGTAAGCTGGTGCAGTTGCAAGCAAAGCATCGTGGCGGGATCTACATGTGAAGCAGAGTACATGGTAGCCTCGGAGGCAGCGCATGAAGCAATCTGGGTGAAGGAGTTCATCACCGACCTAGGAGTCATACCCAATGCGTCGGGGTCGATCACACACTTCTGTGACAGCACTGGAGCTATTGCACTTGCCAAGGAGCCCAGGTTTCACAAGAAGACCAGGCACATCAAGCGTCGCTTCAACTCCATATGTGAAAATGTTCAAGATGGAGACATAGATATTTGTAAAGTACATACGGACCTGAATGTAGCAGATCCGTTGACTAAACCTCTCCCCAGAGCAAAACATGATCAACACCAGAACGCTATGGGTGTTTGATTCATCACAACGTGACTAGAATATTGACTCTAGTGCAAGTGGGATACTGTTGGAAATATGCCCTAGAGGCAATAATAAAATGGTTATTATTATATTTCTTTGTTCATGATAATTGTCTATTGTTCATGCTATAATTGTGTTATCCGAAAATCGTAATACATGTGTGAATATATATAGACCACAACACGTCCCTAGTGAGCCTCTAGTTGACTAGCTCATTGATCAACAGATAGTCATGGTTTCCTGACTATGGACATTGGATGTCATTGATAACGGGATCACATCATTAGGAGAATGATGTGATGGACAAGACCCAATCGTAAGCGTAGCACAAAGATCGTGTAGTTCGTTTTGCTAGAGCTTTTCCAAATGTCAAGTATGATTTCATTAGACCATGAGATTGTGCAACTCCCGGATACCGTAGGAGTGCTTTGGGTGTGCCAAATGTCACAACATAACTGGGTGACTATAAAGGTGCACTACGGGTATCTCCGAAAGTGTCTGTTGGGTTGGCACGAATCGAGACTGGGATTTGTCACTCCGTATGACGGAGAGGTATCTCTGGGCCCACTCGGTAATGCATCATCATAATGAGCTCAATGTGACCAAGTGTCTGGTCATGGGATCATGCATTACGGTACGAGTAAAGTGACTTGCCGGTAACGAGATTAAACGAGGTATTGGGATACCGACGATCGAGTCTCGGGCAAGTAACGTACCGATTGACAAAGGGAATTGTATATGGGATTGATTGAATCCTCGACATCGTGGTTCATCCGATGAGATCATTGAGGAGCATGTGGGAGCCAATATGGGTATCCAGATCCCGCTGTTGGTTATTGACCGGAGAGGCGTCTCGGTCATGTCTGCATGTCTCCCAAACCCGTAGGGTCTACACACTTAAGGTTCGGTGACGCTAGGGTTGTAGAGATATTAGTATGCAGTAAACCGAAAGTTGTTCGGAGTCCCGGATGAGATCCCGGACATCATGACGAGTTCCGGAATGGTCCAGAGGTGAAGAATTATATATAGGAAGTCAGGTTTCGGCCATCGGGAAAGTTTCGGGGGTCACCGGTATTGTACCGGGACCACCGGGTGGGGACACCTATCCCGGAGGGCCCCATGGGCTGAAGTGGGAGGGGAACCAGCCCCTGGTGGGCTGGTGCGCCCCCCTTGGGCCCCCCTGCGCCTAGGGTTGGAAACCCTACGGGTGGGGGTGCCTCCACCTGGCTTGGGGGGCAAGTTTCCCCCCCTGGCCGCCGCCCCCCCTTGGAGATTGGATCTCCTAGGGCCGGCGCCCCCCTAGGGGCCCTATATAAAGAGGGGGAGGGAGGGCAGCCGCACCCCAACTCTCTGGCGCCTCCCTCTCCCCACGCACCACCTCTCCCTCTCGCTGAAGCTTGGCGAAGCCCTGCCGAGATCGCTGCTGCATCCACCACCACGCCGTCATGCTGCTGGATCTTCATCAAATTCTCCTTCCCCCTTGCTGGATCAAGGAGGAGACGTATTCCCAACCGTACGTGTGTTGAACGCGGATGTGCTGTCCGTTCGGCACTAGGATCATCGGTGATTTGGATCACGACGAGTACGACTCCCTCAACTCCATTCTCTTGAACGCTTCCGCTCGCGATCTACAAGGGTATGTAGATGCTATCCTCTCTCTCGTTGCTAGATGACTCCATAGATTGATCTTGGTGAAGCGTAGAAAAAATTTATTTTCTGCAACGTTCCCCAATACCTTCTACCTTAGATCCGAAGGCAAGATCTTTGTTGCCAAGAACGGATCCTTTCTGGAGAAAGAGTTTCTCTCGAAAGAAGTAAGTGGGAGGAATGTAGAACTTGATGAAGTACTGCCTCTTGAACCGGAAAGTAGCGCAGCTCAGGAAAATGTTTCTGCGGTGCCTGCACCGACTAGAGAGGAAGTTAATGATGATGATCAAGGAACTTCGGATCAAGTTGCTACTGAACTTCGTAGGTCCACAAGGACACGTTCCACACCAGAATGGTATGGCAACCCTGTCCTGGAAATCATGTTGTTAGACAACGGTGAACCTTCGAACTATGAAGAAGCGATATGTCTCCAATGTATCTATAATTTTTGATTGCTCCATGCTACTTTATCTACTGTTTTAGGCAATATTGGGCTTTATTATCCACTTTTATATTATTTTTGGGACTAACCTATTAACTGGAGGCCCAGCCCAGATTTGATGTTTTATGCCTATTTCAATGTTTCGAGGAAAAGGAATATTAGACGGAGTCAAAACGGAACGAAATCAACTGGAGAAGTTAATTTTGGAAGCAAACCAACCAGATGGGCTTGGAGTGCATGTTAGGGGATCCCCGGGCTGCCCACGAGGTTGGGGGGCGCGCCCCTCCCCCCTGGGCGTGCCCCCCCTACCTCGTGAGCCCCCTGGAGGTCCACCGACGTACCCCTTTCACCCATATATACCTACGTACCCTAAAACTTCCAGAACAGAAGATAGATCGGGAGTTCCGCCGCCGCAAGCCTCCAGAACCACAAAAAACCAATCGGGACCCCTTTCCGGTACCCTGCCGGAGGGGGGGTCCATCTCCGGTGGCCATCTTCATCATCCCGGCGCTATCCATGATGAGGAGGGAGTAGTTCGCCCTCGGGGCTGAGGGTATGTACCAGTAGCTATGTGTTTGATCTCTCTCTCTCTCTCTCGTGTTCTCTCTCGTGTTCCAATCTATGGCATGATCTTGATGTATCCCGAGCTTTGCTATTGTAGTTGGATCTTATGATGTTTCTCCCCCTCTACTCTCTTGTGATGAATTGAGTTTCCCCTTTTGAAGTTATCTTATCGGATTGAGTCTTTTATGAACACTTGATGTATATCTTGGTGATCAACTTCCGGGTTTCGTGACATTGGGAACCTATGCATAAGGGTTGGCACACGTTCTTGATTCTCCGGTAGTAGCTTTGGGGCGCTCTTTGAAGTACTTTTATGTTGGTTGGATGAATCTGAGATTGTGTGATGCATATCGTATAATCATGCCCATGGATACTTGAGGTGACAATGGAGTATCTAGGTGACATTAGGGTTTTGGTTGATTTGTGTCTTAAGGTGTTATTCTAGTATGAACTCTTTTATAGATCGATCCGAAAGAATAACTTTGTGGTGGTTTCGTACCCGGCCATAATCTCTACGTTTGTTCTCCGCTATTAGTGGCTTTGGAGTGACTCTTTGTCGCATGTTGAGGGCTTGTCATATGTTCTATCTATGTTATTATTGTTGAGAGAACTTACACTAGTGAAAGTA
Source organism: Triticum timopheevii (assembly GCA_963921465.1). NCBI lineage: Eukaryota > Viridiplantae > Streptophyta > Magnoliopsida > Poales > Poaceae > Triticum > Triticum timopheevii. Next base: position 380,288,388 of record OY997262.1, on the reverse strand, counting down.
TGAACCCTAGGCCTTGTTTCCTATCATTGCAATACCGTTTACGCTCACTTTTACCACTTGTTACCTTGCTGTTTTTATTATTTCAGATTACAAAAACCTTTATCTACTATCTATTTTGCACTTGTATCACCATCTCTTCGCCGAACTAGTGCACCTATACAATTTACCATTGTATTGGGTGTGTTGGGGACACAAGAGACTTTTTGTTATTTGGTTGCAGGGTTGTTTGAGAGAGACCATCTTCCTCCTACGCCTCTCGCGGATTGATAAACCTTAGGTCATCCACTGGAGGGAAATTCGCTACTGTCCTACAAACCTGTGCCCTTGCAGGCCCAACAACGTCTACAAGAAGAAGGTTGTGTAGTAGACATCAAGCTCTTTTCTGGCGCCGTTGCCGGGGAGGCTAGGTAAGTGAAGGTATATCTTTAGATCTTGCAATCGAATCTTTTTTGTTTCTTGTTTTATCACTAGTCTAGTTTATAAAAGAAAATTACAAAAAAAATGGAGTTGAGTTTGTCTCATACGCTTCACCTTTTTAATATCTTTCATGAGAATGATGGAAAAGAAAATTGTGCCAAAGTGCTAGAAGAAGAAATCTCTAAATTGTTTGGCACTAAATATTTGAATGATGAGCATGATTGCAATGTTGTTAGTATGAATTCTTTGAATATCCATGATGCTAATGATGATTGTGCTAGTTATGATAAAAATATCTCTTATGAACATGTCAACTTTTGTGGAGTGCATGTTTGCATGAACACTCCAAATAGAGAAGATATTTATTTCAAGAGGCATAAGTACCTAGAAACCAAATTGTTGCAAGAAGAGCTAGATGAATGTGCTGAAAGATTCAATATTTTTCATGCCCCTTGTGAACTTTGCAATGAACATGGTCATTTAAAGCTCCAATGCTATTTGTTTCATGATCAAGTCGTGTCCAAATATTGTGATAATTTGATTACCCTTGAGCATCATAAAGAACTTAGCCTTCTTTTGGGTTATGAAGAAATGAAACGTATAACTGAGGGTATTCCAAAATTTAATCTTGATAGATTTCTTGATTTTGATCTAGAGAAAATTTATATGTATTGTGCGGTGAATTGCATTGAAAATCCTTATATTGCCAATTACATAAAGAAAACAAAACAAATAGAAGATGAAAAAATGCTAATGAAAGGGAAGAGACTTCCCAATATCCTCCTATTATTTCTTATGATGAATCAGGTAATGAGGAGGAGCCTTCTATTCAACCAATCTCATTGATAAGGAGCTCCAAAAAGAAGATTGAACCCACACATGATGTGGTGAAGAAGAAGAAAAGAAAAAGGAAAAGAAGGGGCAACAAAGGTAAAAAGGTATCCCTTCCAAATGATGTTGCTCCTACTACTCATTGTGATGATGATAATTGCTATACTATTGGTGCGATCAATATTTTTAATGATGAGAGTGATTATGCTTATGATATGAAAAGGCCCAAGCTTGGGGAAGCTATGATTGATGAGGATGACATATTTGAGAATATATTTGCTGCAATTAATGTTTGTCCCAAGCTTGGGGATGCTATGTTTAATAATGATGATATTTTTAGCCTCTCAAGTTTTGATATGCAAAGTTGTTATGATGATAGCATGACTCCTACCTATGATGATTATATTGATGCAAGTGGGTTCGGAAGAGTGTCAACTTTAGGAAGTAGTGATCCCACTATTTTGGAGGATGTTGAATTTTATTGTGATGAATATGAAAGTGGATTTGGAAGAGTGTCAACTTTATTTAGTGATTCCACTATCTTGGGAGAGGTTTCAATCGATTATGATGAGAACGAAGTTGCTACTTATGATGATTATTGTGATAAAACTTATGCTATAAAGAGTAGTGATGATTATATTTATAAAACTTGTCATGATTATGAGTACCCTTTCTCTGAACATTACTCTTTTAATGTGGAAACAATTTATAGTATTCAAGTCTCTTATGATGCTCCCACTGTTATTCACGAGAAGAATTTTGCTTATGTGGAGAGTAGTAGATTTTCTATGCTTGTAGATCATGAAAAGAATGCTTTAGGTTCTGGTTATATTGTTGAATTCATTCATGATGCTACTGAAAATTATTATGAGAGAGGAACATATGCTTGTAGGAATTGCAATAATATCAAGTTTCCTCTCTATGTGCTTAAAGTTTTGAAGTTATGCTTGTTGTGCCATCCTATGCTAGTTGATTATTGTTCCCATAAGTTATTTGCTCACAAAATCCCTATGCATAGGAAGTGGGTTAGGCTTAAATGTGCTAGTCATATGCTTCATGATGCTCCCGTTATGCTTCAATTCTTATTTTTTTTGTGAGCATCATTGTCATCATCATGCCTAGCTAGAAAGGCATTAAAGAAAAGCGCTTGTTGGGAGACAACCCAATATTTATCCTTACTGTTTTTGTGTGTTCACATGATTATGCTACTGTAGTAATCATGTTTTATAGCTTTTGTTTCAATAAAGTGCCAAGTAGAACCTTTGGGAAGACTTGGGTGAAGTTTATATGATCTTGCTGTGAAAAACAGAAACTTTAGCGCTCACGAGATTAGCTGCCATTTTTTTACTGGAGAGGGCTTTTAGGTTGATTCTTTTTGCAGATGATTAATAGACAAATTGCTCAGGTCCAGAAATTTATTTCAAAATTTTTGGGGTTCCAGAAGTATACTTTTTATACAGATTACTACAGACTGTTCTGTTTTTGACAGATTCTGTTTTCATTGTGTTGTTTGCTTATTTTGATGCATCTATGGCTAGTATTAAGTGGTATGAACCATAGATAAGTTGGACTACAGTAGATATTACACCAATATGAATTTAGAATGAGTTCATTGCAGTACCTAAGTGGTGGTTTTATTTTCTTATACTAACGGAGCTTACGAGTTTTGTGTTGAGTTTTGTGTGGTTGAAGTTTTCAAGTTTTGGGTAAGGATTCGATGGACTATGGAATAAGGAGTGGCAAGAGCCTAAGCTTGGGGATGCCCAAGGCACCCCAAGGTAATATTCAAGGACAACCAAGAGCCTAAGCTTGGGGATGCCCCGGAAGGCATCCCCTCTTTCGTCCACTTCCATCGGTAATTTACTTGGAGCTATATTTTTATTCACCACATGATATGTGTTTTGCTTGGAGCGTCTTGTATTATTTGTGTCTTTGCTTGTTAGTCTACCACAATTATCATTGTTGTACACACCTTTTGAGAGAGCCATACATTGTTGGGGAACGTAATAGAAATTCAAAATTTTCCTACGTGTCACCAAGATCTATCTATGGAGAAACCAGCAACGAGGGGAAGGAGAGTGCATCTACATACCCTTGTAGATCGCTAACCGGAAGCGTTCAAGAGAACGGGGTTGAAGGAGTCGTACTCGTCGTGATCCAAATCACCGGAGATCCTAGTGCCGAACGGACGGCACCTCCGCGTTCAACACATGTACAGCCCGGTGACGTCTCCCATGCCTTGATCCAGCAAGGAGAGAGGGAGAGGTTGAGGAAGACTCCATCCAGCAGCAGCACAACGGCGTGGTGGTGGTGGAGGAGCGTGGCAATCCTGCAGGGCTTCGCCAAGCACCTACGGGAGAGGAGGAGGTGTCACGGGAGGGAGGGAGGCGCCAGGGCTTCAGGTGCGGCTGCCCTCCCTCCCCTCCACTATATATAGGGGCAAGGGAGAGGGGGAGGGCGCAGCCTTGCCCCTTCCTCCAAGGAAGGGGTGCGGCCAAGGGGGGGAGGAGTCCATTCTCCCCAAGGCACCTCGGAGGTGCCTTCCCCTTTTAGGACTCTCCCCTCCCCAAGTCTCCTTGGCGCATGGGCCTCTTGGGGCTGGTGCCCTTGGCCCATATAGGCCAAGGCGCACCCCCTACAGCCCATGTGGCCCCCAGGGGCAGGTGGACCCCCCCGGTGGACCCCTGGACCCCTTTCGGCACTCCCGGTACAATACCGATAAAGTGCGAAACTTTTCCGGCGACCAAAATAAGACTTCCATATATAAATCTTTACCTCCGGACCATTCCGGAACTCCTCGTGACATCCGGGATCTCATCCGGGACTCCGAACAACATTCGGTAACCACATACAAACTTCCTTTATAACCCTAGCGTCATCGAACCTTAAGTGTGTAGACCCTACGGGTTCGAGAACCATGTAGACATGACCGCGACAACTCTCCGGCCAATAACCAACAGCGGGATCTGGATACCCATGTTGGCTCCCACATGTTCCACGATGATCTCATCGGATGAACCACGATGTCAAGGACTCAATCAATCCCGTATACAATTCCCTTTGTCTAACGGTATTGTACTTGCCCGAGATTCGATCGTCGGTATACCGATACCTTGTTCAATCTCGTTACCGGCAAGTCTCTTTACTCGTTCCGTAACACATCATCCCATGATCAACCCCTTGGTCACATTGTGCACATTATGATGATGTCCTACCGAGTGGGCCCAGAGATACCTCTCCTTTACACGGAGTGACAAATCCCAGTCTCGATTCGTGCCAACCCAACAGACACTTTCGGAGATACCTGTAGTGCAGCTTTATAGCCACCCAGTTACGTTGTGACGTTTGGTACACCCAAAGCATTCCTACGGTATCCGAGAGTTGCACAATCTCATGGTCTAAGGAAAAGATACTTGACATTAGAAAAGCTTTAGCATACGAACTACACGATCTTTGTGCTAGGCTTAGGATTGGGTCTTGTCCATCACATCATTCTCCTAATGATGTGATCCCGTTATCAACGACATCCAATGTCCATGGTCAGGAAACTGTAACCATCTGTTTATCAACGAGCTAGTTAGCAAGAGGCTTACTAGGGACATGGTGTTGTCTATGTATCCACACATGTATCTGAGTTTCCTATCAATACAATTATAGCATGGATAATAAACGATTATCATGAACAAGGAAATATAATAATAACTTATTTATTATTGCCTCTAGGGCATATTTCCAACATACATGTTCCGGAATTTGTTAGAATACTCTATGTGCTTCACTTATATCTTTTTAGCTTGATAGTTTTGCTCATAGTGCTTCACTTATATCTTTTGAGCGTGATAATTTTTTGCTCTAGTGCTTCACTTAGATCTTTTAGAGCACGGTGGTGGATTTGTTTTAAAGAAACTTGACCTCTCATGCTTCACTTAGATTATTTTGAGAGTCATTAATAGCATGGTAATTTGCTTAATGTTAATATACTTAGTGTTCGAGATATGTGAAACTTTCTTTTGAGTGAATTGAATACTAAGATAAATCTAATGCTTAATAATTGTTTCAAGATATGGAGGTAATAATATCAAAGTCGTGCTAGTTGATAATTGTGAATTTGAGAAATACTTGTGTTGAAGTTTGTAAGTCCCGTAGCATGCACGTATGGTTAAAGTTGTGTAACAAATTTGAAACATGAAGTGTACCTGGCTTGTGCATCCTTATGAGTGGCGGTCGGGGACGAGCGATGGTCTTTTCCTACCAATTTATCCCCCTAGGGGCATGCGTAGTAGTACTTTGCTTCGAGGGCTAATAAACTTTTGCAATAAGTATATGAGTTCTTTTGACTAATGTTGAGTCCATGGATTATACGCACTCTCACCTTTCCACCTTTGGTAGCCTCTTCGGTACCGTGCATTGCCCTTTCTCACATTGAGAGTTGGTGCAAACTTCGTCGGTGCATCCAAACCTCGTGATATGATACGCTCTTTCAAACATAAACCTCATCATATCTTCCTCAAAACAGCCACCATACCTACCTATTATGGCATTTCCATAGCCATTCCGAGATATATTGACATGCAACTTCCATCATCATTATTATGACATACATTACTTTTGTCATATTTCCATTGCATGATCATGTAGTTGACATCGTATTTGTGGCAAAGCCACCATGCATTATTTTTCATACATGTCACTCTTGATTCATTGCACCATCCCGGTACACCGCCGGAGGCATTCATATAGAGTCATATTTTGTTCTAAGTTTCGAGTTGTAATTGTTGAGTTGTAAGAAAAATAAAAGTGTGATGATCATCATTATTAGAGCATTGTCCCAAGTGAGGAAAGGATGATGGGGACTATGATTCCCCCACAAGTCGGGATGAGACTCCGGACTTTACAAAAAAAAGAGGCCAAAGAAGCCCAAATAAAAAAAAGAGGCCAAAGAAGCCCACCAAAAAAATAAAAAAAATAAAAAAAATAAAAAAAATGAGAGAAAAAGAGAGAAGGGGCAATGTTACTATTCTTTTACCACACTTGTGCTTCAAAGTAGCACCTTGTTCTTCATGTAGTGAGTCTCATATATTTGTGCTTCAAAGTAGCACCATGTTTTTCATATAGTGAGTCTCATAAATTGTCTTGTTCATACTAGTGGGAATTTTTCATTATAGAACTTGGCTTGTATATTCCTACGATGGGCTTCCTCAAATGCCCTACGTCTTCATGAGCAAGCAAGTTGGATGCACACCCACTAGTTTTCTTTTGTTGAGCATTCATAGCTCTCGTGCATCCGTTGCATGGCAATCCCTACTCCTCATGTTGACATCAATTGATGGGCATCTCCATAGCCCGTTGATTAGCCTCGTCAATGTGAGACTTTCTCCTTTTTTTGTCTCCTCCACACAATCCCCATCATCATATTCTATTCCACCCATAGTGCTATATCCATGGCTTGCGCTCATGTATTGCGTGAGGGTTGAAAAAGCTGAAGCGCGTTAAAAAGTATGAAACAATTGCTTGGCTTGTCATCGGGAGTATAGAAGTTGGGAACATCTTTGTGTGACGAAAATGAAGCATAGCCTAACCATATGATTTTGTAGGGATGAACTTTCTTTGGCCATGTTATTTTGAGATGACATAATTGCTTGATTAGTATGCTTGAAGTATTATTATTTTTATGTCAATATGAACTTTTATCTTGAATCTTTCGGATCTGAATATTCATGCCATGATTAAGAAGATTTACATTGAAATTATGCCAAAGTATCACTCCACATCAAAAATTATCTTTTTTATCATTTACCTACTCGAGGACGAGTAGGAATTAAGCTTGGGGATGCTTGATACGTCTCCCGTATCTATAATTTTTGATTGCTCCATGCTACTTTATCTACTGTTTTAGGCAATATTGGGCTTTATTATCCACTTTTATATTATTTTTGGGACTAACCTATTAACCGGAGGCCCAGCCCAGATTTGCTATTTTATGCCTATTTCAGTGTTTCGAGGAAAAGGAATATCAGCCGGAGTCAAAACGGAACGAAATCAACTGGCGAAGTTAATTTTGGAAGGAAACCAACCAGATGGGCTTGGAGTGCACGTCAGGGGATCCCCGGGCTGCCCACGAGGGTGGGGGGCGCGCCCCTCCCCCCTAGGCGCGCCCCCCTACCTCGTGAGCCCCCTGGAGGTCCACCGATGTACCCCTTTCACCCATATATACCTACGTACCCTAAAACTTCCAGAACAGAAGATAGATCGGGAGTTCCGCCGCCGCAAGCCTCCAGAACCACAAAAAACCAATCGGGACCCCTTTCCGGTACCCTGCCAGAGGGGGGATCCATCTCCGGTGGCCATCTTCATCATCCCGGCGCTATCCATGATGAGGAGGGAGTAGTTCGCCCTCGGGGCTGAGGGTATGTACCAGTAGCTATGTGTTTGATCTCTCTCTCTCTCGTGTTCTCTCTCGTGTTCCAATCTATGGCATGATCTTGATGTATCCCGAGCTTTGCTATTGTAGTTGGATCTTATGATGTTTCTCCCCCTCTACTCTCTTGTGATGAATTGAGTTTCCCCTTTTGAAGTTATCTTATCGGATTGAGTCTTTTATGAACACTTGATGTATATCTTGGTGATCAACTTCCGGGTTTCGTGACATTGGGAACCTATGCATAAGGGTTGGCACACGTTCTTGATTCTCCGGTAGTAGCTTTGGGGCACTCTTTGAAGTACTTTTATGTTGGTTGGATGAATCTGAGATTGTGTGATGCATATCCTATAATCATGCCCATGGATACTTGAGGTGACAATGGAGTATCTAGGTGACATTAGGGTTTTGGTTGATTTGTGTCTTAAGGTGTTATTCTAGTACGAACTCTTTTATAGATCGATCCGAAAGAATAACTTTGTGGTGGTTTCGTACCCGGCCATAATCTCTACGTTTGTTCTCCGCTATTAGTGGCTTTGGAGTGACTCTTTGTCGCATGTTGAGGGCTTGTCATATGTTCTATCTATGTTATTATTGTTGAGAGAACTTACACTAGTGAAAGTATGAACCCTAGGCCTTGTTTCCTATCATTGCAATACCGTTTACGCTCACTTTTACCACTTGTTACCTTGCTCTTTTTATTATTTCAGATTACAAAAACCTTTATCTACTATCTATTTTGCACTTGTATCACCATCTCTTCGCCGAACTAGTGCACCTATACAATTTACCATTGTATTGGATGTGTTGGGGACACAAGAGACTTTTTGTTATTTGGTTGCAGGGTTTTTTGAGAGAGACAATCTTCCTCCTACGCCTCTTGCGGATTGATAAACCTTAGGTCATCCACTTGAGGGAAATTTGCTACTGTCCTACAAACCTGTGCACTTGCAGGCCCAACAACGTCTACAAGAAGAAGGTTGTGTAATAGACATCAAGAAGCGATGGCGGGCCCAGATTCCAACAAATGGCTTGAAGCCATGAAATCCGAGATAGGATCCATGTATGAAAAAAAAGTATGGACTTTGACAGACTTGCCCGATGATCGGTGAGCCATAGAAAATAAATGGATCTTCAAGAAGAAGACTGGCGCGGACGGTAATGTGACCATCTATAAAGCTTGGCTTGTCACTAAGGGTTATCGACAAGTTCAAGGAGTTGACTACGATGAGACCTTCTCACCTGTAGCGAAGCTGAAGTCCGTCCGAATCATGTTAGCAATTGCCGCATTCTATGATTATGAAATATGGCAAATGGATGTCAAAACGGCATTCCTTAACGGCTTCCTTAAGGAAGAATTGTATATGATGCAGTCGGAAGGTTTTGTCGATCCTAAGAATGCTAACAAGGTATGCAAGCTCCAGTGCTCCATCTATGGGCTGGTGCAAGCATCTCGGAGTTGGAACATTCGCTTTGATGAAATGATCAAAGCGTTTGGGTTTATGCAACCTTATGGAGAAGCCTGCGTTTACAAGAAAGTGAGTGGGAGCTCTGTAGCATTTCTCATATTATATGTGGATGACATACTATTGATGGGAAATTATATAGAACTTTTGGAAAGCATAAAGGCCTACTTGAATAAGTGTTTTTCATTGAAGGACCTTGGAGAAGCTGCTTACATATTAGGCATCAAGATCTATAGATATAGATTGAGACGCCTCATAGGTCTTTCACAAAGCACATACCTTGATAAGATATTGAAGAAGTTCAATATGGATCAGTCCAAGAAGGGGTTCTTGCCTGTTTTGCAAGGTGTGAGATTGAGCATGGCTCAAAGCCCGACCACGGCAGAAGATAGAGAAAAGATCAGTGTCATCCCCTATGCCTCAGCCATAGGGTCTATTATGTATGCCATGTTGTGTACCAGTCCTGATGTAAACCTTGTCATAAGTTTGGTAGGGAGGTACCAAAGTAATCCCGGCATGGAACACTGGACAGCGGTCAAGAATATCCTAAAGTACCTGAGAAGGACTAAGGATATGTTTCTTGTTTATGGAGGTGACGAAGAGCTCGTCGTAAAGGGTTTCGTCGATGCTAGCTTCGACACAGATCTAGATGACTCCAAGTCACAAACCGGATATGTGTATATTTTGAATGGTGGGGCGGTCAGCTGGTGTAGTTGCAAGCAAAGCGTCGTGGCACGATCTACATGTGAAGCGGAGTACATGGCAGCCTCGGAGGCAACACATGAAGCAATATGGATGAAGGATTTCATTACTGACCTAGGAGTTATTCCCAATGTGTCAGGCCCGATGACTCTCTTCTGTGACTACACTGGAGCTATTGCCCTTACCAAGGAGCCAAGGTTTCACAAGAAGACTAGGCATATCAAGCGTCGCTTCAACTCCATTCGTGAAAATGTTCAAGATGGAGACATAGATATTTGTAAAGTGCATACAGATCTGAATGTCGCAGATCCGTTGACTAAACCTCTTCCATGAGCAAAACATGATCAACACCAAAACTCTATGGGTGTTCGATTCATCACAATGTAGCTAGATTATTGTAAGTGCATCTAGTGCCCCTTAGTGATTTTGGTGTATTGAAGACTTATAGGTTAAGGGACTGATGCGTTTGTGAGTGTACACAGGTCTATAAGTCTATGATGAGTTTGATAATTACAGAGAAAGTCGACCCCTAAAAATGAACTTCTTCAACAGAAGACTTTGGGTTTCTGAAGACTTTGAAAATGAAGAAATTGGTGTGACCTGTAAGACTTGGAATTCATTCGAGGAACATGAAGCATGAAGACTTTTGTTTTCGTAGTTTCATTTTCTCTTTCTTGGGTCTTAGGAAACACCGTGCAGTTAAAGGGGGTCGAGGAAATACAAAGGAAAAATTTCCATGTGATGCTCAACTCAAAATCCTACACCTACCAATCCCTTCGAGTGAAGCCATTGGAAATCTCATACAGTTCAGTCAATTTCTTCAGTGACAGAGATGAAGTTCTTCTGGTCGCTGAGGAATTTGTTCTGACTGAGGAGTTAGGAATTCGCCAGTGCGGATTGCCTACACAGTGAGGAACATGATAGCCCTCAGGAATTTGAGAGTCAAAATTCCGACCATTGCTGTGCTACGCGCCAGCTGTCCCAAAACATCTACCCACCTAACGGTCATATCATTGAAGGGCATTTATGTCTTATCATGTCGGGCTGCTCCTTAGGCTATAAATAGCCGCCCCCTACAACCACTAGCTGGTTGGCAGCTCCGAGAGAAACTGAGACTTGTCATTTGAGAGCATCCCATCCTCCGAGGACTTTGAGTGAAAATCATCAAGTGAGGAAAACCCAAAACCCAAACCCAAACATCTTCAAACCGAAAGTGATTGAGCATCACTGAATAGACTGATCCTGCGTGGATCCGACGCTTGTTACCTTTGAAGATTGTGCTTCTTCCAGACGGTTAGGCGTCATGGTCTAGAGCATCCAAGAGGAATTGTGGATCACCGAGTGACCTAGTCTGTGATGGTTTGGAAGTCACCTGAAGACTTACCACGAGTGATTGGGCGAGGTATGTGTGACCTTAGCTCAAGGAGAATACGGTGAGGACTGTGTGTCCAGGACTGTGTGTCCTCAGGTTTAAATACCTAGCCGCTCCAACCAGACGTACAACTGAGACAGCAGTTGGAACTGGTCTACCAAATCATTGTCTTCACCAAGCTTACTGGTTCTATATCCCTCAACTCTATCATTTCCTCATTTCAGATTGTAGTGTGCTTGATCATATCTGTTTGAAGACTTTGACTGAAGACTTTCTCAATTTCCTCAATTCAATTTCTTCAGTCTGTCTATCTTCATCCTGTGTTATCCCGTGTTTACGCTTTCTGTACTCTGTGCTTGTCTTAATTTCATCATGATGACTATGCTTGTGTTCTGTTATGTTTACTTTTGAGTACTTATTCCGCTGCAAGTAGTTCTTCGCTAAGGAATTTCCTCACTAGCAAATTCCTCAGTGAAGAATTCATAAAAATTGCCTATTCACCCCCTCTAGTCGATATAACACACTTTCAATTGGTATCAGAGCAAGGTACTCCCTTGTTCTATGTGACTTTGGTTTAACCGCCTGGAGTTTTAGTTATGTCGACCGCAGGTATGATCAAGGTCTCTGCTGGGTGTCCTACCTTTGATGGAACGGACTATCCCTACTAGAAGAATAAGATGCGAATGCATCTTGAGGCAATTGATAACAATCTCTGGTATGTTGTGGAAAATGGTGTTCCCTCAGTCACACCTTCTCTGAACGCTACTGATGTGAAGAGATTCAAGCAACTCGATTCTCAAGCGAAGAAGATCATATGTGGCCATCTGAGCAAAGGGCAGTATGGAAGAGTGAGTGCTTTGGAAACTGCTAAGCTTATCTGGGATAGGCTGTCCAAAGTGAATGAAGGAGTCTCAACTCAACGTGACTCTCATGTTGACGTTCTTCGCAATCTCTTCAACCGCTTCAAAAGACTCAACAATGAAAATGTTCAACAAACCTTCGATCGCCTCACTGACATCTCAAATGAGCTTCAAGCACTTGGGGCCACTAACATCACCGACCATGAGGTGGTGAAGAAATTGCTGAGATCGCTTGATTCTTCATTTGACACTCTCGCACTGATGATTCAAGAACATGTTGATTACAAGTCACTTGATCCCGCTGATATCCTCGAGAGACTAAACACCCATGAGTTCCAGCTTGCTGAGAAGAGAGATCTCTATGGTTTGAGCTATGGCAGACCTTGTTGTGACGCCCGGATAATTAAGCTACAGTGATCCCACCCTAATGGTGCCACATCACCAAGGTTACTGCTGCTAATCTATCGTTAGATCAAAATCGGTCCTAAATTCAAATTCAAAGTTTAGTAAATAATAAAAGTTTTCAAACATTAAAATAAAAATGTTCGGTCTGTATTAAATATTACATAGATAAATATGGTGTAGTAAACACATTTTTACAAAATGCCTAAATGATTCAAAATAATAAAAATAGAAAACAAAACAATACAAAAAAAGGAAAGAGAGGGAACCCCTCCCTGCTGGACCGTGGCCCAGCTAGCCACTAGGCCGCCTGGCCGGCCCAACCGGCCACCCACTCCCCCATTAACCCCACGGTCCACCCGACCGAAACCCTAGCCGCACCCCACATTCCCCCCCCCCACGATCCCCCCGATCTCTTTCCCCTTCCCTCGCGTGGATCTGGATCGGGGCCGCTCGCCCCCGAAAGCGGTGCCCCGACCCCATTGCCTCGTCGCCTCGCGGACGCTGCCTGGAGCCCGCACCGCCGCCGTGGGACCCCGCCCGGAGCTACATCGCCGTCGCCTCGTCGTCCTCGCCGGATCTCCCTCGTTGGACTTCCCCGAGCTTCGTCGAGCCCGCTGCCTGGACCCTACTCCCCGCAGTGAGCACCCCCGCGCCCCTCCTCTCTCTCCCTCGCCCGGCCGCGTCCCCGCCTGGCCTCACGGCGCCGCACCACGCCGGTCGCCCCGTGCCCTCGCCAGCCCCGCTCTGCGCCCTCCCCTGCACGTCCCCGATGCGCGTTCGCGCTCACCGCGCGGCAACCGCGCCCGTCCACGCGCCCGCGCCCCAGCCACCGTCGTCGTTGGTAACTGCGCCCGGCACCATGGCGCCCCTGTTTCCCCCCGCTCCGCCCTGTGCGTCGTCTCCGGCCACCGCCCACGGCCTCGGCAAGCCTCGGCCCTCCTCTTGTCGTGCTGCCGCGGCTCCGCCGCCTCCAACCGCGCTGCTGGCCCGCGCCGCGGCCAACCCCTCTCCGTCGACGCCCCGGCTCCGGCGACTCCCCTGGCCGGCGACCTGCTGCGCTGGATCAGGGGCTCGACCCGCTAACGGGCGCCCCGTAGCCCCCTGCACCCGCGCGCCCATGCGCCCGCACCCGTTAAGGCCCCCCGGGGCCACTGACATGGGGGCCCCACCCCACAGAACGTTTTTTTAAAAAAAAGATTAAATAAAAATAATAAATAAATAAATAATGAAAAAATAAATAATTAATTAATTAATTAATTAAATTAACTAATTAAGGTTAATTAACCTAATTAACTACGGTTAATTAGCTAAATTAATTCATATGACAGTGGGGCCCACCCCTCCTAATTAATTTTGATTAGATTAATTAAACTGGTTAATTAACATGTGTCACTGACTAGTGGGACCCACCGGTCGGGTTGACCAGTCAACCCTGTTGACTGCTGACGTCAGCATGACATCATGCTGATGTCATAAATACGTTTTCGAATTAAATTAAATAATTAATTAAATTCCAAAAATTATTAAAATCTTTAGAAAATCATATCTTTTAATCTGTAACTCGGATAAAATTATTTTCAACATGAAAGTTGCTCAGAACGACGAGACGATTCCGGATACGCAACCCGTTCGTCCGCCACACCCCCCTAACCTATCGAACTCGCAACTTTCCCCCTCCGGCTCCTCTGCCCGAAAACGCGAAACACCGGGAATACTTTCCCGGATGTTTTCCCCCTTCACCGGTATCACCTCATACCGCGTTAGGGCACCCCTAACACCGTTACTTGTCATGTCATGCATCGATATGCATCTGTTTGCAAGGTATTCATTGTTTCTTCCCCCTCTTCTCTCTGGTAGACTACGAAACCGACGCTGCTGCTGCCCAGTTCGACTACGGAGTTGACGACCCCTCTCTCTTGCCAAAGCAACCAGGCAAGCCCCCCCCCCCCCCCCCGTGATCACCAGATATCGCCTATTCTCCTCTATTCTGCTTGCATTAGAGTAGTGTAGCATGTTACTGCTTTCCATTGATCCTATTCTGATGCATAGCCTGACATTGTTGCTACATCTGTTGATACCTTACCGGTAATCCTATATGCTTAGTATAGGATGCTAGTATATTCATCTGTGGCCCTACATTCTTGTCCGTCTGCCGTGCTATACTATCGGGCCATGATCACTCGGGAGGTGATCACGGGTATATACTATATACTTTATACATGATACATGTGGAGACTAAAGTCGGGTCGGCTGGTGGAGCACCCGCGAGTGGATCTTTGTGGCGGAGCGACAGGGCAGGTTGAGACCGCCTAGGAGAGAGGTGGGCCTGGCCCTGTTCGGCGTTCGCGGATACTTAACGTGCTTAACGAGATCTTGGTATTTGATCTGAGTTGGCTACGAGCCTATACGCACTAACCATCTATGCGGGAGTAGTTATGGGTATCCCGACGTCGTGGTATCAGCCGAAGCCTTCTTGATGTCAGCAACTGAGCGGCGCGCGCCGGATTGGACTGGAACACCACTAGGCTAGGTCTGCTTCCGGCCGCCCACGCAACGTGCAGGTGTGCTCAGGGCGATGAGCCCAGACCCCTGCGCGCTTAGGTTTAGACCGGCGTGCTGACCTCTCTGTTGTGCCTAGGTGGGGCTGCGACGTGTTGATCTTCCGAGGCCGGGCATGACCCAGGAAAGTGTGTCCGGCCAAATGGGATCAAGCGTGCTGGGTAAGTTGGTGCACCCCTGCAGGGAAGTTAATCTATTCGAATAGCCGTGATCTTTGGTAACAGGACGACTTGGAGTTGTACCTTGACCTTATGACAACTAGAACCGGATACTTAATAAAACACACCCTTCCAAGTTCCACAGACAACCCGGTGATCGCTCTCTAACAGGGCGACGAGGAGAGGATCGCCGAGTAGGATTATGCTATGCGATGCTACTGGAGATGCTACTTAGAGTTGCTACTTGGAGATGCTACTTGGAGGACTTCAATCTACTCTCTTCTACATGCTGCACGACGGAGGCTGCCAGAAGCGTAGTCTTCGATAGGACTAGCTATCCCCCCTCTTATTCTGGCATTCTGCAGTTCAGTCCACTGATATGGCCTACTTACACATATACCCATGCATATGTAGTGTAGTTCCTTGCTTGCGAGTACTTTGGATGAGTACTCACGGTTGCTGTCTCCCCCCTTTTTCCCCCTTTCCTTCTTTCTGGTTGTCGCAACCAGATGCTGGAGTCCAGGAGCCAGACGCCATCGTCGACAACGACTCCTACTACGCTGGAGGTGCCTACTACTACGTGCAGCCCGCTGACGACGACCAGGAGTAGTTTAGGAGGATCCCAGGCAGGAGGCGTGCGCCTCTTCGATCTGTATCCCAGTTTGTGCTAGCCATCTTATGGCAACTTGTATAACCTATGTCTGTACTCAGATATTGTTGCTTCCGTTGACTCATCTATGATCGAGCACTTGTATTCGAGCCCTCGAGGCCCCTGGCTTGTATTATGATGCTTGTATGACTTATTTATGTTTTTAGAGTTGTGTTGTGATATCTTCCCGTGAGTCCCTGATCTTGATCGTACACGTTTGCGTGCATGATTAGTGTACGATTGAATCGGGGGCGTCACACTTGTTCTCTGAAGGCCAAGGCAGTCTTTGAGTCTGAAGATGAAGACTTTGGTAGCAGCCTTGGTGATCCTGATGAACTGAGCCAGGAACTAGCACTGCTCGTGAAGAAATTTCAGAAGTTCTCAAGACGTGGCCGCTTTGGAAAATCCTCAAGGAGTAATGATTCCTCATCCAGTGACTACAAGAAGAGGCTATGCCACAAATGCAAGAAACCTGGTCACTACATTCAAGATTCTCCTCAGTGGGATAAGGAATCAAAGAAGAAGAAGTACAAGGATTACAGTTCTGATGATGCGAAGAAAAAGAAGAAATCTTCAGAGTCTTCATCATCAAAATCCTCAAAATCTTCATCTCACAAGAAGAGCAGCTCCAAGAAGGCTCGGGCATTCATTGGCAAGGAAATGGACTCTGAGGCTGAATCCGAGGAACATGATGAAGAGGAGGCATCTGAGGAATCCGAGTCTGGTGTGGCGAGCCTAGCTCTCGGTATTGCATTCATCAGCAAGTCTATCTTCAACTCTGAAGAAGATGGCATCACCAACAAGGCTAATGAAGGCAATGATGACTACACTCCCACCTATTGCTTCATGGCAAAGGGTGCCAAGGTAACTAAATACCCCTCCTTTGAATCTAGTGAGGATGAATCTGATGAAAGCCTCAAGCCCAGCTACTCTAAACTTGCTAAGATTGCTGTGAAACAAGAAAAGGCTATTGAAAAGGTTCAAAACATGCTAGACAAAAGTGATGATATGTTGGGTGAAGAAATGGATCGCACTAAAACCCTGACTGAAAATCTTCAGAGACTTCAGTTTCGGTTTGACAACCTTCAAGGTCATCATAACACTCTCTTATCTGATCACGAGAAGCTTTCTCTTGAATTTCTTCAAAGAAAGCAAGATCTTGAGAAGCTAAGAGTGAGTTATGAAGATCTTCAAAAGGAGCACGATTCATTACTTTCTCAACAAATCAGCGCTACTCAGGAAGAATTTGTTCCTCCATGTTTGAAGTGCATTGAACGTGAAACTGCTAATTCTTCACCTGAATGTTCAAATGCTTCTAATGCTACAAATTCTTCATCTGTCTCTGCTATAACTAATTCCTCATCTGAGGACATTGCTAGTATCACTGATGATGCAGGGCTAAAGGAATTGTACATGAAAGGCATACAAAAGCCTCAAAGGGCATCAGACTCTTTGTGATGTGCTTAAAAAGCAGATCCTCAACAGGAACCCTAGGAAAGAGGGTATTGCCTTTGAGAGGAAACTCAATGCTGATGGAACATATTGGAAGCCCGAGCAGTACCCCAAAACCTCATGGGTTGCTGCAAAGGGATCTCCAGTTGATCCATCCAATTTATCTGGCTTTACATGTGAATCTCCTCATTCTTCTGATGAGTCATTTGACTCCAACTATTAACTGTTCAAAAATCAGAATGGTGAAGTATTTGCTAGATATGTTGGCACTAACTGCAGGAACGGTTCCCCTATGAAGAAAATCTGGGTTCCCAAAAGGTGCCTTGGAAGTCTTCAGGTGAATGTCCTCATGACACCACCTGTGAAGAATAGGAACTCTAGATCAAATTCTTCATATGGACCAAATTCTTCAAAAGGATCAAAGTCCTCATATGATTATCATCGTGCTAACCCCTCTGTTTCGCAGGGAAGAGCTAAGGGCTATGAATATGAGCATTATTCTTCTAACCATTATGTTCATAAGTCCTCGAAGAATTTCTCTGCCACCTTTCTCATATGGTGCTCGCAGAGTGATGAATTCTTTGCCACCCCTTCAGATGTGGGTGGTGAAGTAAAAGAACTAATCTATGCAGGATCAGGTCTCCAAACGTGCTTAAAACATCTGAAGAATTTGGTGGAGACCTGAAAAATGCCTGAAAGGACGCAGGCTAATCATGAAGAAATGAACTTTCATTTGTCACGTCCTCATACTATTTTATCTGTTCTATTGCTTGATGAAATTGATCTGATGATATTGATGTCATATTCTTCACTAATGAAGTATATGAGTTCGTAAGTTGCACTAATTCATCTACAGGATGATCAACCCAAGGCAAATGAGTGGGTCCTCGATAGTGGATGTACGAATCACATGACTGTTGACAAGAATCTATTGATGGATGATCCCTTATCACCATTACATCTGAAGCATATCATCTTCGCTGACAAAGGCAAAAGTCAGGTAATGGGTCTAGGTAAGGTTGCGATCTCAAAGGATCGACACATGGACAAAGTCATGCTTGCCGAGTTCTTAGGATACAACCTCATGTCTGTCTCGATGCTTTGTGATCTCGATATGGTTGTTGTCTTTGGAAAATATCATTGTGTTGTGATCATGGAAGCTGACAATTCCAAAGTCTTCGAAGGCTTTAGGAGAGGAGACTTGTACATTGTTGATTTCTCTACGGGACCACAACCGTCCGTATGCCTACTTATAAAAGCTTTAGAAGGCTGGTTATGGCATCAACGACTTGGTCATGCTGGCATGAGGAATCTGCACACGCTTGCGAAGAAGAAGCATGTCATTGGCATTGAGAATGTCAAATTCCTCAAGGATCATTTGTGCAGAGCCTGTGAAGCTGGAAAGATGACCAAGGCCAAACATCCAACAAAGACTATCATGACTACCACTCGACCATTTGAATTGCTTCACATGGATCTCTTTGGTCCTAATCATTATTCTGCAGTTACAAATGATGCATCTCTATATGGCTTTGTTATTGTTGATAATTATTCTCATTACACATGGGTGCACATTGTCACTTACAAACATGAGGTGCAGGAAGTCTTCAAATGTTTTTCCTCGAGGGCTTCAACAAACTTTGGTGTGAAGATCAAGCACATCAGAAGTGACAATGGTACCGAGTTCAAGAATTCTGGTCTTGATGACTATCTTAATGAACTTGGTATTACTCATGAGTTATCCGCTCCTTATACTCCTCAGCAGAATGGCGTCGTGGAGCGCAAGAACAGAACTCTTGTTGAGATGGCTCGCACTATGCTTGATGAATACAAGACGCCTCGTCGCTTCTAGATTGAGGCAATTGATACTGCATGCCACATCATCAACAAAGTATATCTTCACAAATTCTTCAAGAAGACTGCTTATGAACTTCTCACTGACAAAAATCTCAATGTGAGTTATTTCAAAGTCTTCGGTGCTAAATGTTGGATTAGAGATCCTCATCACAATTCTAAATTCGTACCGAAAGCACATGAGGGTTTTATGCTTGGTTACGGAAAGGACTCGCACACCTACAAAGTCTTCAACAACGTTCTTCACAAAGTTGTTGAAACTGTAGATGTGCGGTTCGATGAAACTAATGGCTCGCAAAGAGAGCACCTACCTTCTGTGTTAGATGAACCAACACCTGAGGAATCTATCAAGTTCAAGGCTACTGAGGATGCCATTCCTACCGAAGAATCTGCTGAAGAATTCATTCCAGAACGTGAAGAACACCGAGCTGGAGCACCTGAAGAAAATGGTGCTGAGGAAAATGGTCCTGAAGAAAATGCGGATCAAATTCCTCGACGACAACCCGCTCATCCTCGCGTTGCAAATGAAGTGCAAATTGAGAGAATCATCGATGACATTGAAGCACCAGGTCCTCGCACATGCTCAAAAGCTTCACATTTGTCTAACTTTTGTGGGCACTTTGCTTTTGTCTCCATCACAGAGCTCACTAAGGTAGATGACACATTTCTGGAGCCTGAGTGGATTCAAGCTATGCGAGAAGAATTACATCAGTTCGAGCTCAACAATGTTTGGGAACTGGTCAAACGTCCAGATCCTCGCAAGCACAATATGATTGGCACAAAGTGGATCTACCGCAACAAGCAAGATGAAAATGGCCTTGCGGTGAGGAATAAGGCACGGCTTGTAGCTCAAGGCTACACATAGGTTGAAGGAATTGATTTCGATGAAACTTTTGCACCTGTTCCTAGACTTGAGGCTATTCGCATATTACTTGCTTGTGCTAACCGTCATGATATCACTTTATATCAAATGGATGTGAAAAGTGCATTCCTCAATGGTAAGCTTGAGGAAGAAGTATATGTTGCTCAACCCCCAAGTCTTGAAGATCCAAAGCATCCTGACAAAGTCTTCAGACTCAATAAGGCCCTGTATGGCCTCAAGAAGGCCCCTCGGGCGTGGTATGATACTTTGAAGGAATTCTTCATGAAGAAAGGCTTCAAACCCGGTTCACTCGACCCAACTCTTTTCACTAAATCATATGACGGTGAATTGTTTGTGTGCCAAATTTATGTTGATGATATCATTTTTGGCAGTACTGACCAATGTTATAGTGATGAATTTGCCTATATGATGAGTGAAGAATATCAAATGTCTATGATGGGAGAGTTGAAATTCTTTTTAGGTCTTCAAATTCGTCAACAGCGCAATGGCATATTCATATCTCAGGAGAAATACCTCAAAGATGTATTGAAGAAATTCGGTATGCAAGATTGCAAAGGGGTCAAAATTCCTATGCCCACAAATGGCCATCTATACACTGATGAAAATGGTAAAGACTTCGATCAAAAGGTATACCGTTCCATGATTGGCTCTTTACTGTACCTATGTGCATCTAGGCCGGATATTATGCTTAGTGTTTGCATGTGTGCCCGATTTCAAGCTACACCGAAGGAATCACACCATAAGGCTGTAAAGCATATTCTTCGATATATAGCTTACACACCAACACTTGGATTACGGTATACCAAGGGCTCTTCCTTTGATCTCATTGGATATTTAGACTCTGACCATGCTGGTGATCGTGTGGACCGCAAGTCAACATCTGGCACATGCCATTTCCTCGGACGATCTTTGGTATGTTGGTCCTCAAAGAAGCAGAACTACGTCTCACTCTCCACTGCAGAAGCTGAGTACATTGCTGCTGGATCGTGCTGTGTTCAATTACTATGGATGAAGCAAACACTCAAGGACTATGGCATCAACATGAAGAATGTGCCTCTCTACTGCAACAATGAGAGTGCTATCAAGATTGCTCATAACCCAGTTCAGCACTCAAAGAAAAAGCACATCCAGATTTGTCATCATTTTCTTCGTGATCATGTGTTGAAGGGCAACATCTCCATTGACCACGCAAGCACTGAAGACCAGATGGCCGATATCTTCACTAAGCCCTTGGATGAGAAGAGATTTAGCAAGTTGAGGTGTGAGCTAAATATCCTAGAATCTTCGAATGTTCTCTGAAATGGACACACATCCTAACGCTTATGCTGACTTGATGACTTAGATGCGCAACACAAAAAGTAACATTTTTCTTCAATCAATGAAGACTAACCCTCTAAGTGTGAAGAAATTAATGAATAAATTGATTCTCAGAGCCCTACGACAATTGTACGCGTGTCTGAAATCAGCTTTGTTATACGATGGGTTATGCCACCAACCAAAGTTGAAAATCTTCAAATTTGAGTTTTTCTTCGTTTTTGAAATTCCTTAGTTTTTTCAAATTCTTCAACTT
This sequence comes from Triticum timopheevii, assembly GCA_963921465.1. Classification (NCBI taxonomy): domain Eukaryota; kingdom Viridiplantae; phylum Streptophyta; class Magnoliopsida; order Poales; family Poaceae; genus Triticum; species Triticum timopheevii. The sequence goes on along the minus strand of OY997262.1, from coordinate 380,266,792 downwards.
TGCATTGTCTTCACTCTTTCCATCGTTGTTCTTCATTTGACTATATACATATATATATATATATATATATGAGTTTATGTCCTCTACAGCATTCACTTATTGCTAAGTCTTCAAGTTGTTTTTTTGCTAAGTGAATGTGATCAGACCCTTCCCCCTCTATGCTAAACTCAACCCAGTCTGTTCACAAATTTTTCATGTGCGTTCTATTTGAAACTCGTTCAAAATCTTCACTATGTCCTTGACAGCTGAAGAAATTGCGAACGGAACTTTTACACTTATCTTATCAAAATTTTCGGCTTTGCCGCTCAAACAGTTCCGCATCCCACGATAATACTTTTCTATTCACCCATGATCTCACACAATCGCCACCTCTCAGTATGTGGGTGACACATGTCAAGCGGATGAGAAGGGCCAGGGGCACGTTCATCCAATTTCCTCGGGTATACAGTTTTTCACTCGAACTATAAATACCCCCTCCCCTTCCTCACTTCGTTTTTACTTTGCTCGTTCTCACTCCCGCTCGAGCTTCTCAAACCCTAGCACCGCTGCTACTTCATCGTCGCCGGTGAGGAAGCGCTTCACTGCCTCGACCTCATCGCTGTCATACTCGTGCCGGTTGCGGATTTCTTCACTCCGCCGCCATCGTAGTTGTCTTCCTCTGCCAAGTTAAGGCGTGGAAGATCTGACTTGACGAACTTCACATCTACACTTCCCAGTTTGTCGTGTTCTTCAACTAGGGTAATTAAAAGTTACTTTTACTGCCCTCTTTGATTCAAATGTTTTCTTGAAAATCTTCAAAGGTGTTTATTCTTCAAATCTTCACATACTGAACACCTCACATGTCATCTGCTCTTGATTTGTTTCTCTAAGTGATACGTCTCCAACGTATCTATAATTTTTGATTGCTCCATGCTACTTTATCTACTGTTTTGGACTATATTGAGCTTTATTTTCCACTTTTATATTACTTTTGGGACTAACCTATTAACCAGAGGCCCAGCCCAGAATTGTTGTTTTTTGCCTTTTTCAGTATTTCGAAGAAACAGAATATCAAACGGAGTCCAAACGGAATGAAACCTTTAGGATCGTGATTTTCCAACCGAACGTGATCCAGGAGGCTTGGACCCTACTCCAAGCAGTGCCAGTGGCGGTCACGAGGGTGGAGGGCGCCCCCTGGGCGCGCCCCCCTACCTCATGGGCCCCTCGGAGCTCCTTCGATGTACTCCTTCCTCCTATATATACCTACGTATCCCCGAACGATCAGAACAGGAGCCAAAAACCTAATTCCACCGCCGCAACCTTCTGTATCCACGAGATCCCATCTTGGGGCCTGTTCCGGAGCTCCGCCGGAGGGGGCATCCACCACGGAGGGCTGCTACATCATCACCATAGCCCCTCTGATGAAGTGTGAGTAGTTTACTTCAGACCTTCTGGTCCATAGCTAGTAGCTAGATGGCTTCTTCTCTCTTTTTGGATCTCAATACAATGTTCTCCCCCTCTCTCGTGGAGATCTATTCGATGTAATCTTCTTTTTGCGGTGTGTTTGTTGAGATCGATGAATTATGGGTTTATGATCCAGTATTATCTATGGAAAATATTTGATTCTTCTCTGAATTATTTTATGTATGATTGAGTTATCTTTGCAAGTCTCTTCGAATTATCTTTTTGGTTTGGCCAACTATATTGGTAGTTCTTGCAATGGGAGAAGTGCTTAGCTTTGGGTTCAATCTTGCAGTGTCCTTACTCAGTGACAGAAAGAGTTGCAAGGCACGTATTGTATTGTTGCCATCGAGGATAACAGATGGTTTTTTATCATATTGCATGAAATTATCCCTCTACATCATGTCATCTTGCTTACGGTGTCACTCTGTTTTTACTTAATACTCTAGATGCATGTTGGATAGCGGTCGATGAGTGGAGTAATAGTAGTAGATGCAGAATTGTTTCGATCTACTTGTTTTGGACTGATGCCTATATACATGATCATTGCCTAGATATACTCATAACTATGCTCAATTCTGTCAATTGCTCAACAGTAATTTGTTCACCCACCGTAGAATACTTATGCTCTTGAGAGAAGCCACTAGTGAAACCTATGGCCCCGGGTCTAGTCTCATCATATCAATCTATATCACTTTATTTACTTTCTTTGTTTTTACTTTGCCTTTTACTTTTTACTTTGCATCTATCTATCAAAAATACTAAAAATATTATCTCTATCAGATCTCACTCTCGTAAGTGACCATGAAGGGATTTACAACCCCTAAGCGTTGGTTGCGAGTTGCTATCGTTTTGTGTAGGTACGAGGGACTTGTGCATGGTCTCCTACTGGATTGATACCTTGGTTCTCAAAAACTGAGGGAAATACTTACGCTACTTTACTGCATCATCCTCTCCTCTTCGGGGAAATCCAACGCAGTGCTCAAGAGGTAGCAAGAAGAATTTCTGGCGCCATTACCGGGGAGGCTCACACAAGCAAGTCAACCATACCAAGTACCCATCGCAATCCCTATCTCTCGCATTACATTATTTGCCATTTGCCTCTCGTTTTCCTCTCCCCCACTTCACCCTTGCCGTTTTATTCGCCCTCTCTTTCCCAATCTCCTCCTCTCTTTCCCGTTTGCCTTTTTTCCGTTGCCTTTCTGTGTGCTCGTGTGCTAGTTTGCTTGCTTGTCATCATGACTAATTCCTTATCCGCTCCTATGTCTCCCGACTTTGAAGTTCTTCACTTCAAGCAAAGGCAAGGAGAAAACTTAAAAGATGCTTGGTATAGGATGATGGAATCTTTTCGTAAGTGCACCCTAGAGGTGAACTTTAGAATTCTTCTTCGCAATTTTTATGTTGGGTTAAATATGACGCATAGACAACTCTTGGATTGCATTGCCAAGGGAAATTTCATTGAGATTGATCCCAGTATTGCGCATGAAATTATAGAGGGAATAGTGGGAACACTACCCCAAAAGGGAGGATCTCATCCTACCCAGGGAGAAACCCAAGTGTTTGAGAAAATTTGCGAAGTAACAAATTTTTTCCAAAAATCTCTTGAGCCTCTTAAAAGTGTTAGCGGAAATCTTCACCGTATGAATATGTTGATTACTCTTTGTAATAAGCGGTTGGATTCTTTAAATCTAAAAATTTCCGAGTATGAAGGGAAGCGGGAAGAACCCCCTGGATTCGAGCATGACTCCGCTAAAAAACTAAAAACCAAAGATGGCAATACCTAGATCTATCCTTGCTTTTATGCCTAGCTAGGGGCGTTAAACGTTAGCGCTTGTTGGGAGGCAACCCAATTTTATTTTGTGTTTTTTGTTTTTTGCTTATGTTTAGGAATAAATAATCCATCTACCTTCTGTTTGGATGTGGTTTTATGTTTTAATTAGTGTTTGTGCCAAGTAGGACCTATAGGATAACCTACGATGATAGTTGATTTGATTCTGCTGAAAAGCAGAAACTTTGCGCGCACGAATTTAGTTATGATAAATCACAGGAACCTGATTTTGCGTTGATTCTTTTTGCTGCTGATCAATAAACAAATTGTCCAGGACTTCCTATTTTTGTAGAATTTTTAGAGTTCCAGAAGTTTGCGTTAGTTACATATTTCTACAGACTGTTCTGTTTTTGATAGATTCTGTTTTTCGTGTGTTGTTTGCTTATTTTGATGAATCTATGGCTAGTAAATTAGTTTATAAACCATAGAGAAGTTGGAATACAGTAGGTTTAACACCAATATAAATAAAGAATGATTTCATTACAGTACCTTGATGTAGTCTTTTGTTTTCTTTCTCTAACGGAGCTCACGAGATTTCTGTTGAGTTTTGTGTTGTGAAGTTTTCAAGTTTTGGGTGAATTCTTTTGATGGATTATGGAACAAGGAGTGGCAAGAGCCTAATCTTGGGGATGCCCATGGCACACCCAAGATAATCCAAGGACACAAAAAAGTCAAAGATTGGGGATGCCCCGGAAGGTATCCCCTCTTTCGTCCACTTCCATCGGTAATTTACTTGGAGCTATATTTTTATTCACCAACATGATATGTGTTTTGCTTGGAGCGTCTTGTATTATTTGTGTCTTTGCTTGTTAGTCTGCCACAATCATCCTTGCTGTACACATATTTTGAGAGAGCCATACATGAATTGGAATTTGTTAGAATACTCTATGTGCTTCACTTATATCTGTTGAGTTTGATAGTTTTGCTCATAGTGCTTCACTTATATCTTTTGAGCGTGATAATTTTTGCTCTAGTACTTCACTTAGATCTTTTAGACCACGGTGGTGGATTTTTTTTAAAGAAACTATTTGATCTCTCATGCTTCACTTAGATTATTTTGAGAGTCTTTAATAACATGGTAATTTGCTTAATGTTAATATACTTGGTGTTCAAGATATGTGAAACTTTCTTTTGAGTGAATTGAATACTAAGATAAGTTTGATGCTTGATAATTGTTTTGAGATATGGAGGTGATAATATCAAAGTCGTGCTAGTTGGGTGATTATGAATTTGAGAAATACTTGTGTTGAAGTCTGCAAGTCCCGTAGCATGCACGTATGGTTAAAGTTGTGTAACAAATTTGAAACATGAAGTGTACCTGGCTTGTGCATTCTTATGAGTGGCGGTCGGGGACGAGCGATGGTATTTTCCTACCAATCTATCCCCCTAGGAGCATGCGCGTAGTACTTGAATTTTTGATGACTTCTGAATTTTTGCAATAAGTATATGAGTTCTTTTGACTAATGTTGAGTCCATGGATTATACGCACTCTCACCTTTCCACCTTTGGTAGCCTCTTCGGTACCGCGCATTGCCCTTTCTCACATTGAGAGTTGGCGCAAACTTCACCGGTGCATCCAAACCCCGTGATGCGATATGCTCTATCACACATAAACCTCCTTATATCTTCCTCAAAACAGCCACCATACCTACCTATTATGGCATTTCCATAGCCATTCCGAGATATATTGCCATGCAACTTCCACCATCATCATCATGACATACATTACTTTTGTCATATTGCCATTGCATGATCTTGTAGTTGACATCATATTTGTGGCAAAGCCACCATGCATTATTTTCCATACATGTCACTCTTGATTCATTGCACCATCCCGGTACACCGTCGGAGGCATTCATATAGAGTCATATCTTTTTCTAAGTTTCGAGTTGTAATCCTTGTGTTGTAATCAATAGAAGTGTGATGATCATCATTATTAGAGCATTGCCCAAATAAAAAAAAGAGAAAGGCCAAAAAGAAAAAAAAAGGCCCAAAAAAGGGCAATGCTACTATCTCTTTTTCCACACTTGTGCTTCAAAGTAGCACCTTGTCCTTCATGTAGTGAGTCTCATGTATTGTGCTTCAAAGTAGCACCTTGTTCCTCATGTAATGAGTCTCATAAGTTGTCCTTTTTATACTAGTGGGAATTTTTCATTATAGAACTTGGCTTGTATATTCCTACGATGGGCTTCCTCAAATGACATAGGTCTTCGTGAGCAAGCAAGTTGGATGCACACCCATTAGTTTTCTTTTGTTGAGCATTCATAGCTCTAGTGCATCCGTTGCATCGCAATCCCTACTCCTCATGTTGACATCAATTGATGGGCATCTCCATAGCCCGTTGATTAGCCTCGTTAACCTGAGACTTTCTCCTTTTTTGTCTTCTCCACACAATCCCCATCATCATATTCTATTCCACCCATAGTGCTATATCCATGGCTCACGCTCATGTATTGCGTGAAGGTTGAAAAAGTTTGAGATTATTTAAGTATGAAACAATTGCTTGGCTTGTCATCGGGGGTATAGAAGTTGGGAACATCTTTGTGTGACGAAAATGAAGCATAGCCTAACTATATGATTTTGTAGGGATGAACTTTCTTTTGCCATGTTATTTTGAGAAGACATGATTGCTTTGATTAGTATGCTTGAAGTATTATTATTTTTGTGTCAATATGAACTTTTGTCTTGAATCTTTCGGATCTGAATATTCATATCACAATTAAGAAGATTTACATTGAAATTATGCCAAAGTATCACTCCGCATCAAAAATTCTTTTTATCATTTACCTACTCGAGGACGAGCAGGAATTAAGCTTGGGGATGCCTGATACGTCTCCAACGTATCTATAATTTTTGATTGCTCCATGCCACTTTATCTACTATTTTGGACTATTTTCCACTTTTATATTACTTTTGGGACTAACCTATTAACCAGAGGCCCAGCCCAGAATTGCTGTTTGTTGCCTTTTTCAGTATTTCAAAGAAACAGAATATCAAACGGAGTCCAAACGGAATGAAACCTTCGGGATCGTGATTTTCCAACCAAACGTGATCCAGGAGGCTTGGACCCTACTCCAAGCAGTGCTAGAGGCGGTCACGAGGGTGGAGGGCGCGCCCCCCTGGGCACGCCCCCTACCTCGTGGGCCCCTCGGAGCTCCACCGACGTACTCCTTCCTCCTATATATACCTACGTATCCCCGAACGATCAGAACAGGAGCCAAAAACCTAATTCCACCGTCGCAACCTTCTGTATCCACGAGATCCCATCTTGGGGCCTGTTCTGGAGCTCCGCCGGAGCGGGCATCCACCATGGAGGGCTTCTACATCATCACCATAGCCCCTCCGATGAAGTGTGAGTAGTTTACTTCAGACCTTCGGGTCCATAGCTAGTAGCTAGATGGCTTCTTCTCTCTTTTTGGATCTCAATACAATGTTCTCCCCCTCTCTCGTGGAGATCTATTCGATGTAATCTTCTTTTTGTGGTGTGTTTGTTGAGACCGATGAATTGTGGGTTTATGATCCAGTATTATCTATGGAAAATATTTGATTCTTCTCTGAATTATTTAATGTATGATTGAGTTATCTTTGCAAGTCTCTTCGAATTATCTTTTCGGTTTGGCCAACTAGATTGGTAGTTCTTGCAATGGGAGAAGTGCTTAGCTTTGGGTTCAATCTTGCGGTGTCCTTACTCAGTGACAGAAAGAGTTGCAAGGCACGTATTGTATTGTTGCCATCGAGGATAACAGACGGGTTTTTTTATCATATTGCATGAATTTATCCCTCTACATCATGTCATCTTGCTTACAGCGTTACTCTGTTTTTACTTAATACTCTTGATGCATGCTGGATAGCGGTCGATGAGTGGAGTAATAGTAGTAGATGCAGAATCGTTTCGATCTACTTGTTTTGGACGTGATGCCTATATACATGATCATTGCCTAGATATACTCATAACTATGCTCAATTCTGTCAATTGCTCAACAGTAATTTGTTCACCCATCGTAGAATACTTATGCTCTTGAGAGAAGCCACTAGTGAAACCTATGGCCCCCGGGTCTATTCTCATCATATCAATCTATATCACTTTATTTACTTGCTTTGTTTTTACTTTGCCTTTTACTTTTTTACTTTGCATCTATCTATCAAAAATACCAAAAATATTATCTCTATCAGATCTCACTCTCGTAAGTGATCGTGAAGGGATTGACAACCCCTAAGCGTTGGTTGCGAGTTTCTATCATTTTGTGTAGGTACGAGGGACTTGTGTGTGGTCTCCTACTAGATTGATACCTTGCTTCTCAAAAACTGAGGGAAATACTTACGCTACTTTACTGCATCATCCTCTCCTCTTCGGGGAAATCCAACGCAGTGCTCAAGAGGTAGCACTAAGCACTATTTTTTCTTCAAAGATTCCTTAATTGTGTGGATCTTTGATCTACACAACTCTTGAACCTAAGACAAAGAACGCTTAGTGAATTTCTTCAAGACTCATCTGGTCAAATTCCTCAAACTTATTCTTTTTGAAAAACCTTCCAAGAACGCAAATGACCTCTCCAAATTCCTCGCAACTATACTCTGTTCACAGGTACTCATGTCTGCTGCTGAATCACTAGGTTCTCATCAACTTAAATCATTTGCAGTGTTCCTCGAAGAAAAGTTGGATACATCTTCAGAGAACTCCATTGTTCAAATTCCTCAACTGAAGAAAATGGCTGATAAGAAGCCACAGAAGGGAGGAAAGAGGCCTGAGGTCAATACCGCTTTTGAGATCCCTGATGACATTTGTGCTGGGTATTGCACATCCCTTGAAGAGGATAGAAATCTACGCAAGGTGCGCATTCAAAAGATTGAGAGGAGATGGGCACGGGAATGGAGGGAGTACAGATATGTTACTCCCAAGTATATGAAGAAATTCGCTCTCAACCGTCCATGCCCAAGACTTCCGTTGGCACCTGACCAATTGGCAGATCCCACCAGCCTCAAGCGCGGTGAGGATTATCCTGATGAATGGGCAAAGCGCCAGGCCAAACTGGCCAAACAGGCAAAAGAAGCAGTGAGGAAATTCAATGAAGACTCTGCTGCTGCTGCTACCGCTGCTGAGGCCTCTGCAAGCAAGACAAAGAAGGCCATGGCTAAGAAGCCTGATCACAAGCCACGTGCTTCACCCTCAGTGTCCTCACGGCCAAGTTCCTCAGCAATGCCCTCACGGCCAGATTCTTCAAAGCCCTCAAGACCTACTCCTCAAACTGCTCCTCCTCTTTCAAAGTCATCAGCTCCTCCGTCAAAATCATCAGCTGCTCCAACTTCCTCAGCACCTGTGCATCTCGCCAGTGCCAAATGACTACATGCATCTCAATTGCCTCAGGAGCGTCTGCAAGTTCCTCTGCTGCACCAAATTCCTCAACTGGCCCCTCTCTGCTGAAGAAAAAGGCCACTGCTAGACGAGGCTCTTGACCAAGTCCTCACAAAAAGTAAGTCGCCTTTCAAGTGCCCTCTGATGATGATGAGGCTAATGATGAAGAACTTGACGAAATCATCAAAGACAAGCAGGCCAGGGCCGCTAGAGCCAAAGGCAGCAATGTGCCAATGTTACTGGATCTGAAGTTGATCCTAGGTTTCATTGATCTATGGCACAAGAATCCGAACACACCTTTGCCGGAGATGAACCTCACTCCTGGTCAAAGTCATGTTTTGACTGCCTTCATTGAAGAAGAAAAATGGAAATATGAAGAAGGAAGAAGAGTGAAGAAAGCGCAGTACAAGAAACATCGCTACCTAAAGGACAACGTCCTCAATATTTCCCCTGAACAACTCGTTGCATTACAAGCTGAGATCAAACAACTGAGTGATGAATTTGATCGCTACTATGCTGACTGGCTTGGAGCCAAAGTCAGATTTGTGAAGATTACTGATAAATTCACTTCAAATGTTGTAGCCCCAACGCAACAAGAAAATCCTCAGGCTGAAGCATCTGCACAGCCTACTGAAGAACATGCCAGCACTGCTGATGACAATCAGGCTGCTGAAGAAAATGAAAGTACCAGGGCTGATGACTGCACTCCGGCCGCTGAAGAAATTGCCAGGGCATCCACTAGTGTTGCGCCTAAAGAAAATGAAGAAGTCAGGGCAACTACATCAGTTGTACCTGAAGAAATTCAACCAAATTCCTCTGCTCCTCCTGCGCCTACATCAACTTCGATCCTTCCATCTGCATCAGATGTGAAAAATACCAAGGGTGGAGAGCGTGCAACTGTGAAGAAAAGGAAGGCATCAACTTCATGAGATTCTTCAGCTCCGAAGAAGATGAAGCCTTTGACTAGCTCAATTGACAACCCAATTGATGTCGTTCCTGTCTCATTCATGCCATCAAATGACCTTGTTCCTTTTGATGAAGATTATGTGATTCCAAGTGAATCAGATGAAGAAATTCCTTCTGCTGCTTCGTCAGAGCAGTTGGATGAAGAAATTGAAGTGGATGCAATCCCTTCAACACTAGTTGCCTCCTCGCCTATGCCTCAGTTTACTGCTGAAGAGGCCGACGTTGAAGAAATGGAAGATGAAGATGTGGACATTGGCTGTACCACACCCGTGCTGAATGATGACTTTTGGGAAAGTCGGCACCCCAACTCTCCAATGTTCACCCCACTTTAATCAATTCCTCAGTCCCCTATTGTTACTGAAGTACAAATGGGATCTGAAGAACCTCATGCAACCCCATCTATCCATGAAGAAATTCCAGCCACTAGTGCTGATGAAAATGTTAATGAAGAATTGAAGACCCAGGCTGCAGCTGAAAAAGAGCCTGAAATTCCTCAACCTGTGGATCCTGAGATTGAGATTCCTGAGGTGGTGATGCAATTGACTGATACTCCTCAGCCCAAGCCAAAGGATCCCTTCTCAAAGAAGCAGAAAATCAAGGCTGATGATTTCTTCGGCGAGCATGTTTTCTTCACTGAATTCAATCCTTATGACTCTGCTCGTCTTAGAACGAAGCGCTTTTGGACTGCCAGCCAGGCCAATTTCTTTTCTTCACTGCTTTTCAACAAAGACAAAGTCTTCGACCACTAGCATATTCCTCACATGGATATAGAATCAATGCCTTACTTCTCTCAAGTCCTCAGTGTGCTTCATGATGCAGGACTGCTCAACTTTTGCTCTAACATTGTTGATTGGAATGAAGAGCTTAGTCTTCAGTTTTATGCAATGCTGCACATCACAGGTGATGCCGATGATATCAACACTTGGGTGTTGGACTGGATGACCGAAAATACTCATTACAAAGCACCGGCCTCTGAATTACTTCATCCCCTACCAATCAGTCCTCCACCTGAAGGTGCTCGTTGCCTGTACCAAGAACCTGAACTTACTGCTCATTACATGCAAGTGATAATGGAGCCTCTAAAGCCCGGTCAAGTCCCAAGGACCAATTTCCTCATGAAGGAATTACTGCATGTGCCAGGAACAGTCTATTGCATTCTAACGAAGACTTTGAGTCCTATCAAAGGCCACGACTCATCTGATGAGGAAATTGTTGGCATCATGAAGAATCTGCTATTCAACATCATGCGTGGCATCCCTGTCAATTATCATGATTTCTTCATGAGGACTCTGGCAAATGCCACTCTTTCTCTGTTTGAGCTGAAGCCTTATGCTCCTTGGATTATGAGATTCCTCAGAACAAGGTCTTCACTCAACTACAAAGCTGATTTTCAGAATCACCTCAGCTTCTTGCCCCCGATTGAAGTCCTCAAGCGGACACATTCCTTAGCTGATGAAAAGGGCAAGGCACCAACTATTATCGATGAAGGCATTCGCCCATTGGATGGTCAGTTTCGCAAAGTTGCATCTTATTCCACCAATGATGACTCTGCCACTCATGATTCTGCTGCCAATCATCCAAGCCAAATCCTCAAGCCACTGCTCCTCGTGTGATGACAGATCGTGACCTGCTTCTTAGTCTTCACCAGAAGGTGGATCGAAACCACAAATGGATCAAGCATCAGTTTGGTTCTATTCTTCACAACATGACTTCTACACATAATGCAGTGAAGAAAAACCATTACTGTCACAGCCCTAGATCTTTGTTTGTAATTAGTTTCATCTTCATCCATGTCATCATGTTTAAATTTCATGAAAGTTGAAATGGGGATTGTTGAAACCCTAGCACCAAATGAATTCAACTAGGTTCAATAAAAATAATATTCAATGAACCCAAAATGCCTTTGGAAATGTTCATGATTTTTGATAATGGTGAAAACCTCTGCCAAAAATGATGAGCATATTTCTTGGCCATTTATGGATTTTTGAATTAACTCATATTGTATTTGAATTGGGGCATTTAAATTCTATAAATATTTTAAATGCTCTAATAATTCTAAAAATAGTTGAGGGCTGTTGGGAATAATTCAATATGTGCCCACAATTTATTTCAGGATTTTATAAAGTGATTTAGTATTTTACTAAATCCAAAAAAACCAAAGACAGAAAATAGAAAACATTAATAAAAGGAGAGAGAGAGAAAGGTTTACCTGGACTTACCTGGTGCCACCAACCGGCCCAGCTTCTGTGCAGCCCATCTGGCCTGGCGTTGTGCCGGCCCAGCCCACCTAGCCCTCTCCCCTGTCGTCTTCCTCCCCGAGCCAGTAGGCAGAGCGTGTCCTCGCTGCACGCGCACACGCGCCCGAGCCACCTCCTGCTTCCGCCGCTTCTGGAGCCAGCCCCGAGCGCCACACACTCCCCCTCGACCGCCCCTCTCTCTCTCTGGACCTCCTCCTCCTCCTCTGCTCTCCCTCCCTCTCGCCACCGAACGCACCTGAGAGCGTCGCTCGCCGTAGCCATGACCACCGGCCACCCCTCGTCCCGTGACCGTGCCCAGCAGCTCCGCAATCAAGCACCACATCCCCAAGCCGAAGGAAATGAGCCGGAGGGCTTTGCTTCGTCGCCAACGTACTCGTCTTCACCGCTGGCGCCCGGAGATCGTCTCCGTCGATTCGTCGGTTTCCGTCCGTCCCCGAGGCCGCTGACCTTCTCTACCGAATCCTTGTGAGCTCCTACACTTTTCGCCGTGCTCACCCCCTCTGTTTCCGCCCTCTAACCGCAGCCCGCCATGGCCGAGCACCCGCTGCCGCCGCCGCGAAGCTCGCCGTTGCTAGCCGCCCCGCCCGACCAACCCAAGCATGGAGTCGTGCTCCGGGTTTCTCCAGGAACCCGTAGCGCGCCTCAGGTCGCCCGCTCGTGCACCGTGGTCCTCGCACCCGTGCAAGCCGCAACTGCGTCGCCGCGGAACTCGACGCCGTCGATGTTCCCGGCCACCCTAGCATCGCCTGAGGCCACCACCCGACGTGCCTCCTTGCTCCGGTTCCAACGCGCCCAGCCGCACGAGCTCCCGTCGCCGGAGTTGGCCGGACGGGCAACGCCGCCGCGTCCTGGTTACGCCGGCGATTAGCCGCCGGTAATAGCAGCTGTTAGGGGTTAATCACCCCACTAACTAAGTCCTATGCCACTGACAGTCGGGCCCCACCGGCTTAGTTAAACCACTAACCAAATTAGTTAGATTTAACTTAATCCCGATGGACCCACGCGTCAGATTGACCCTGCTGACGTGGCCGTTGACCAGGCCCACCTGTCAGCGACACTAACCAGCCCTGGGTCACTGACCAGTGGACCCCACTGGTCAGGTTTGACCTGGGCTGTCTGTTGACCTGCTGACGTCATGGTGACACAATGCTGACGCAATAAGTATTTTCTGGATTTATTTTTATACAGGAAATTCCAGAAAATAGCACAAACTTCTAAAATTCATAGAAAATCAACCGTAGCTCCAAATCAAACAAATTATATATGAAAAATTATCAGAAAAATCCAATCTATCCATCTGTACCATTTTCATGCATGTTTGAACAATGTTTGTCCTCTGTTTTGGACAAAACAAATAAAGGGCATTTAAATAATCATATATGGAGTTGAAATTTGAATCTTGTATTCAAACCAACTTCATTTAAATTATAGCTAGGTGCATTAGCCCAAAACACATTCATATTGCCATGTCATAGCATGCATCATATTGTGCATTGCATTGATCGTGTTTCTTCTGTGTTTTGCCGGTGTTGTTCCCCCTGGGTAGACGTTGTACCGACGATGTGATCGTTGACACTGATGAAGACTCAATGTTATCTTCAGAAGTGCCAGGCAAGCAAAACCCCCTTGTTCATTCCGATACAATCCTACTCTCTCGCCCTGCTCTCTTTTACTGCATTAGGACAACAATGATTCATCTGTTACTTGTTGCGGTAGCTGAACCCCTTTATCCTTTGCATGGCCTGTCATTCCACAGTAAATAGATGAAACCCACTAGCATGAGTAGGAGTTGTTTGAGCCCTGTTGTGCCTACTCATTCATGCTTGTTTGTCATGCCTGCTACTGCTTAGAGTTGAGTCGGGTCTGATTCATCGAGGATGAATCAGAGGTGCGTGAACATGTCCTACTGTGTGTGAGCTAAGTGTGTGAACACGATTTGGTAAAGGTAGCGGTGAGAGGCCATGTAGGAGTGCATGGTGGGTTGTCTCATTGCAGCTGTCCTCAGGAACTGAGTTCTGTGTTTGTGATCCATGATTCAGCTACTACCACGCATTGGGCCCGAAACCAATGGACCCTCTCGGCTTCTTAATCACCCTTGTCCTCTATCCAGGAGTTGCAAGTAGTTTCTGGTGTTTGTAGTATGCTGGAGGCCGTGCGCAGCGCTGACCGTAGGGGTGGGCTGTGATGCGGTAGGCACGTGGCCGGGTAAACCGGGCGCCCGTTTGGTGTCACGGAACCCTGTTCACATCGTTTGGGGCTGTGAGCGAAACTTTGGCCGGATCTCCTCACGGATGGAACCCAAATAGGCGATAAACCTGGACTAGGGACCTGAGTGTTTAGGTAGGTCATGGCCGACACCCACGTTGGGCTTCCGCTTGAAGGTTGCCGAGTACATGTCGTGTAAACGGCGGTAAGTGGTGAGAGCGTGTGTGAAGAAGTACACCCCTGCAGGGTTAACATTATCTATTCGAATAGCCGTGTCCGCGGTAAAGGACTTCTGGGTTGCCTATAACAGTTCATAGACAAGTGAAAGTGGATACTCTAAAATACGCAAGATAAGTGTGAGTGCTATGGATGGCGTTCTCGTAGGGAGACGGGAGCGGATCCATAGTGGTGTATTGATATGGTGAATATGTGGACTCGTGTGCGCCACCTCAAAGAGTTACTTGCAGTCGTAGTTCAGGATAGCCACCGAGTCAAAGCTGGCTTGCTGCAGTTAAACCCCACCATCCCCTTGTTGATAATGATGCATATGTAGTTAGTTCTGATGTAAGTCTTGCTGGGTACATTTGTACTCACGTTTGCCTATTTTATGTTTTTGCAGAGAGACTTCAGTCTCGCTAGTAGTTCCACGTGGACTTCGACGTTTAGCTTGTTACCTCAGCTACGATCTTGTGCCCTCGGCAGGATCTGGTAGATAGTCAGGCTTCTAAGCCTTTTTCATTTGTAGATGTCTGTACTCAGACATGTTAGCTTCCGCATGTGTTTGATTTGTATGCTCTGAATGTTGGGTCATGAGACCCCTGCTTGTAATATCTCGCTCCTCGGAGCCTAATGAATAAATACTTGAGTCGTAGAGTCATGATGTGATGCCATGTTGTATTTGCACATATCGAGCATATTGTGTGTATGTTATTGAAATGCTTGGTATGTGTGGGATCTGACTATCTAGTTGTTTTTCCTTAGTAGCCTCTCTTACCGGGAAATGTCTCCTAGTGTTTCCACCGAGCCATGGTAGCTTGCTACTGCTCCGGAACACTTAGGCTGGCCGGCATGTGTCCTTCTTCGTTCCTGTGTCTGTCCCTTCGCGGAAATGTCACGCGATGAATACCGGAGTCCTGTTAGCCCGCTACAGCCCGGTTCACCGGAGTCCTGCTAGCCCAGTGCTACAGCCCGGAACTCACTCGCTGATGGCCGACACGTTCGATGCTGGGTCATGGATGCCTGTCCCTGTAAGTCTGTGCCACTTTGGGTTTACGACTAGCCATGTCAGCCCAGGCTCCTTATCATATGGATGCTAGCGACACTATCATATACGTGTGCCAAAAGGCGCAAACGGTCCCGGGCAAAGGTAAGGCGACACCCGTGGGAATACCGTGCGTGAGGCCGCAAAGTGATATGAGGTGTTACATGCTAGATCGATGTGGCATTGAGTCGGGGTCCTGACAGCTTTGGTATCAGAGCTTGACTGCCTGTAGGATTACCAAGCCAAACTGGTCGAAGTTGAGTCTATAAATGCTTTAGTTATATGTAGGGGAATTGATTGTGGGATGGAACGTAAGGCTCTTTTTACTCCTTTACCTCATGGCCTTCTGATCTGAGTCAACCTCTTCTCTTCTACGGGGATTAAGAACTAGGCCTTCTCATCTATCTATCAGGATGACGTGTTACTAATCCATAGACTTATAGAATTGATAGTTTCAATTCTCAGTTCAATTTTTACTACTTCCGTATGTTCATAACTGTTGATCTCGAAACCTTGATATTGTGCTTCGGAGTGGCTATGCCACCATTTTTGCAGGATGTCTCAAATCTTTTTGAGCATTTACAGCCGTTATGCTGTCCGAGTCATCCCAGGTCTCTAAATAGTCTGATGCATTTGCAAACTCCCTTCCTCCCGTTCCGATGTCCCTTTGGGCCAGATTAACCACACTAATCGGTGAGTTGAGGTACTCTATTGCCTTAACATATATGTCGGAGTTATTATTATGACCCTAGGTGTCTAGAGTATCATCTAGTACTCTAGCCACGTTTTGTATCCCATTGTGAGGATTCTGGCCTTTATTCTCGAAAACATCCCGTGATGCCATTTAGTTAGTAGGTAATCTACTTCTGGGTTTTGAACCCGAGATTCACCCCACTTACCTCATGTTGATAGTGTTTGCTAGTTCCTTTAGGAAATTAGTAACCTTTGCATTAGTCCTCGAGGTCCGTGGTATTTCCTTCTTCCAAATACTATGAACCACTTCTGGCAGAAGTTCTTTGAACCAAAAGATCACAATAAGAATGCTCTTGATGAGTTCTTCATTTTATATTGTGACTCCGCCAGTTCTACCTTTCCACATGGATTATCTGGAAGAAAAATGTTGAACTTGGTTCGACATACCAATCTATGCATCCACAACTCAGAAAATCATATGTTCCTTTGAGTTGTCCCCCTTTAGTTGTATTCTGACCCTTGTCTATCAGTTGGTAGTCAAGAGTATGCGAGCATTCGATTTTCGATGCCTATTACTCTTGTGGTCCGTCAAGCCATTCTATCCGGAATGACTAGGAGAAACAAACTCCAGTACCTCATCCATATCTAGGATTGGGTCAAAGAAGTTGCGCTCCACAGATCAAATTGCTAATCTAGCCTTTGCTCTGTTCTACCTTGAAGTATTGCCCTCTTTATGTCAGGACTGTCATGAGAATTGCACCATTTCGCACGAATTCTTGACATAGTGATACTTCTCGCTATCATTTTTCATTCCTCGGCCCCGTGTTATTGTAACCGGAATGCCGACAAGTGAACTGTGATGTGTGAAATCGATACTTCCAGCAACCTCGTTGCTTGGTAGTAAATGGACAATATTCTCATTCTTAGCGTGTTGGTTATTGAATCATCATCCTAGGATTGATCGTGCCACCTAGTCCATTTTCCCTGGTGCACTCCTCTATCGATGAGTTAGGTTTATTTCAAATTTTCGCTCTATTGATCATATCGTCTTGCCCTGAAAAGCAAGATTGCTCTCGAGCTTAGTAACATACCGGTGGTTCGTGATTTTCCGTATATCTTCTCGGAAGTATTACCAGGTTGTCACCTGACCGCTATGCTGAGTTCGTGATCAAGTTGGTTTCTTGTAACCACCCCTTCTCCAAGAATCTGTGTTGTATACCCCTGAGCTAGTTGGTTAAGCTAAACAACAACTTGGAGAGTTGGAAGATAAAAGCTTGTCCGACTTAGCTCATGTTAAGGGATATCCTGTATATGTGTTGAAGAAAGATGATATCCCCATTGATTGGTCCTCGCGATCAGTTGTTGGATCTATTGCGTTGTCAAAACTTTGACTTGAGTATGGGCTATTCTCAAATCAAATCAGTACCAACGATGTTCGTAATGTTGTCTTACTCGTGGATTTTCCTCGAGCATACACCATTATATCTTTTAGGTCTGACCAATGCTATCACTTGTTCACATAATTATGGAATTCCATCTTCATGGGAATCTTGATGAATTGTTGTTGAGCCCATCGACAACATCCTTGTCTTCTCCATAATTTTGTTGAACATTAAGCTAGTGTTGGAAACTTTTTAAAGTATTTGTTCATGCTAGCTCATGAAGCATATGCTCGGATGTAAGAAGTGACTTCCTCTAATTCATGTGCACTTGGAGCAAGTTGCCGCCGTGGATTCGAGAAAGTCAATGTTGCTTCCTCTGGAATCATCCCAAGTCAGTCATGCATACGTGCGAAGTATTCTGTGGTCTGGAGACTTGCAACCTTCATTCCATATGTGTCCCGAGCACACCAAGCCACCGATTGATTTGTCAAGGAGAAGAAGTTCCTTCTTAAGAGCATGCCTTATGCAAGGACTTCGACATCCTTGTTGATGGTTCCCCCACCTGAACTTGGTAGTGTTTTATTATAAGACTACCACGTGGTCATGCTTGTCTGAGGCAGCGTGTTCACATGTGTGTAGCAGAACCAGCTCATGTTTTGGAGCTTACTACCATAGTTCACCCCCCGAGAATCTCGCAACGTTATCTCGTCGATTTGTGTTGCAAACTTTCATTTTTCTTCCTAGACTCGATGAGTCTAGAATATTCTGACACCAACCGGATCCGAATCTCAGGCAGATATGATGGTTGGAATGTTTTCCAATGGTTACGATATTGGTCTCTCTGTAACCCGGTAAAATGGATGTCATGGCCAACACACCCAGCTGGAAGACCTATTATTGTAGTATCTTGATTGAAGAAGTTGGCCACCTCCCCATAAGGACATCGTAGGATTTACTCCCTAGCTGTCCCTTATGGATTTTTGTGCTCCCGAAGTCCGACCTTTACTTGATGTTCTAGATACCAAACCATATCTATGAATGGGATACGCTAGTACATCAACGAGAACATTAGAAGCGGAGTGCTAAATGTCTCTCGGTCGATCATCCAGATTTTGTTTCCTTGGCCCCGCTAAGGTGAAATCTGAGAAGGTTATCTTCCTTTGCATCTGCATCGTCCATCGAAATCCATCATGGTAGTATGTTGTGTTGCCAGGATCCTTGACACGGATATTGGTAAAACCTTGATGAATATGGAAATGCTCAAGTTCTTGAGAGCACGCACAAGCGCTAGGTGTTATCCTCGGCACTAACTGGATTGCCCTCAGTCTCCTTGATTATGCTATAACTTTTCAAACAGTGGACTCACTCTCTATTGTTGGGTTCTCCCCAGTTACTAGAATCATTCCCAGCATTTGCATTCTGTTCCCAGCTTGCACCGCCAATGTACCATTCTACCATGGGTCCCATCCATTTCCGATGATAAGCAAAATCATCCCTTGTGTTGTCTTCAACAAGGTAATCCACATCATCCATTCTGGCCCGAGAATGTCATTCTTTTGGACTCCTTCAAATGATCGATGGTGAATTGCCTTAGGCTGGTATAAAGAATTTCAATGATCTCTGAATCAAAGGTAATTCTTTTTGCCACTTAAGGGGATATCTCTACGAGTCACCTTCCCTAAGGTGCCCCGTTATGGTATGATGGCAACTCAAACTCTCGCTACGTTGACAACCGTTCACCACCCTCTTAGGTGTGGAATTGTTGTCTACCTAGTGAACCCTCGTCATCTGTTCCACTCCATTCCTCTAGATGTGTGCTTTGTATCTTAGCTTGCGAGATGTTTTTATGACTCACCCCGTGAGCTGATTCTAAGCTGTTTGATCTCCGAGAAGATCGATTCTTTTAGAGTTTCCCTTTCCTCTCATTGTCAAGTTAGTTGGAGTTCTCAGAGCAAGACTTCGAGACAATGATGGTGATCGAATCAACGTTCATTTGAAGTGCAACTTGGATCGTGAAGATTATTTTAGTTTGTGTTTCCCTTTTATCTTACCCTACGCTTGAATCTCGGGTCGAGATTCTTGTTTAGTGGGGGTGAGTTGTCACAGCCCTAGATCTTTGTTTGTAATTAGTTTCATCTTCATCCATGTCATCATGTTTAAATTTCATGAAAGTTGAAATGGGGATTGTTGAAACCCTAGCACCAAATGAATTCAACTAGGTTCAATAAAAATAATCTTCAATGAACCCAAAATGCCTTTGGAAATGTTCATGATTTTTGATAATGGTGAAAACCTCTGCCAAAAATGATGAGCATATTTCTTGGCCATTTATGGATTTTTGAATTAACTCATATTGTATTTGAATTGGGGCATTTAAATTCTATAAATATTTTAAATGCTCTAATAATTCTGAAAATAGTTGAGGGCTGTTGGGAATAATTCAATATGTGCCCACAATTTATTTCAGAATTTTATAAAGTGATTTAGTATTTTACTAAATCCAAAAAAACCAAAGACAGAAAATAGAAAACATTAATAAAAGGAGAGAGAGAGAAAGGTTTACCTGGACTTACCTGGTGCCACCAACCGGCCCAGCTTCTGTGCAGCCCATCTGGCCTGGCGCTGTGCCGGCCCAACCCACCTAGCCCTCTCCCCTGTCGTCTTCCTCCCCGAGCCAGTAGGCAGAGCGTGTCCTCGCTGCACGCGCACACGCGCCCGAGCCACCTCCTGCTTCCGCCGCTTCTGGAGCCAGCCCCGAGCGCCACGCACTCCCCCTCGACCGCCCCTCTCTCTCTGGACCTCCTCCTCCTCCTCTGCTCTCCCTCCCTCTCGCCACCGAACGCACCTGAGAGCGCCGCTCGCCGTAGCCATGACCACCGGCCACCCCTCGTCCCGTGACCGTGCCCAGCAGCTCCGCAATCAAGCACCACATCCCCAAGCCGAAGGAAACGAGCCGGAGGGCTTTGCTTCGTCGCCAACGTCCTCGTCTTCACCGCTGGCGCCCGGAGATCGTCTCCGTCGATTCGTCGGTTTCCGCCCGTCCCCGAGGCCGCTGACCTTCTCTACCGAATCCTTGTGAGCTCCTACACTTTTCCCTGTGCTCACCCCCTCTGTTTCCGCCCTCTAACCGCAGCCCGCCATGGCCGAGCACCCGCTGCCGCCGCCGCGAAGCTCGCCGTTGCTAGCCGCCCCGCTCGACCAACCCAAGCATGGAGTCGTGCTCCGGGTTTCTCCAGGAACCCGTAGCGCGCCTCAGGTCGCCCGCTCGTGCACCATGGTCCTCGCACCCGTGCAAGCCGCAACTGCGCCGCCGCGGAACTCGACGCCGTCGATGTTCCCGGCCACCCTAGCATCGCCTGAGGCCACCAACCGACGCGCCTCCTTACTCCGGTTCCAACGCGCCCAGCCGCACGAGCTCCCGTCGCCGGAGTTGGCCGGACGGGCAACGCCGCCGCGTCCTGGTTACCCCGGCGATTAGCCGCCGGTAATAGCAGCTGTTAGGGGTTAATCACCCCACTAACTAAGTCCTATGCCACTGACAGTCGGGCCCCACCGGCTTAGTTAAACCACTAACCAAATTAGTTAGATTTAACTTAATCCCGATGGACCCACGCGTCAGATTGACCCTGCTGACGTGGCCGTTGACCAGGCCCACCTGTCAGCGACACTAACCAGCCCTGGGTCACTGACCAGTGGACCCCACTGGTCAGGTTTGACCTGGGCTGTCTGTTGACCTGCTGACGTCATGGTGACACAATGCTGACGCAATAAGTATTTTCTGGATTTATTTTTATACAGGAAATTCCAGAAAATAGCACAAACTTCTAAAATTCATAGAAAATCAACCGTAGCTCCAAATCAAACAAATTATATATGAAAAATTATCAGAAAAATCCAATCTATCCATCTGTACCATTTTCATGCATGTTTGAACAATGTTTGTCCTCTGTTTTGGACAAAACAAATAAAGGGCATTTAAATAATCATATATGGAGTTGAAATTTGAATCTTGTATTCAAACCAACTTCATTTAAATTATAGCTAGGTGCATTAGCCCAAAACACATTCATATTGCCATGTCATAGCATGCATCATATTGTGCATTGCATTGATCGTGTTTCTTCTGTGTTTTGCCGGTGTTGTTCCCCCTGGGTAGACGTTGTACCGACGATGTGATCGTTGACACTGATGAAGACTCAATGTTATCTTCAGAAGTGCCAGGCAAGCAAAACCCCCTTGTTCATTCCGATACAATCCTACTCTCTCGCCCTGCTCTCTTTTACTGCATTAGGACAACAACGATTCATCTGTTACTTGTTGCGGTAGCTGAACCCCTTTATCCTTTGCATGACCTGTCATTCCACAGTAAATAGATGAAACCCACTAGCATGAGTAGGAGTTGTTTGAGCCCTGTTGTGCCTACTCATTCATGCTTGTTTGTCATGCCAGCTACTGCTTAGAGTTGAGTCGGGTCTGATTCATCGAGGATGAATCAGAGGTGCGTGAACATGTCCTACTGTGTGTGAGCTAAGTGTGTGAACACGATTTGGTAAAGGTAGCGGTGAGAGGCCATGTAGGAGTACATGGTGGGTTGTCTCATTGCAGCCGTCCTCAGGAACTGAGTTCTGTGTTTGTGATCCATGATTCAGCTACTACCACGCATTGGGCCCGAAACCAATGGACCCTCTCGGCTTCTTAATCACCCTTGTCCTCTGTCCAGGAGTTGCAAGTAGTTTCTGGTGTTTGTAGTATGTTGGAGGCCGTGCGCAGCGCTGACCGTAGGGGTGGGCTGTGATGCGGTAGGCACGTGGCCGGGTAAACCGGGCGCCCGTTTGGTGTCACGGAACCCTGTTCACATCGTTTGGGGCTGTGAGCGAAACTTCGGCCGGATCTCCTCACGGATGGAACCCAAATAGGCGATAAACCTGGACTAGGGACCTGAGTGTTTAGGTAGGTCGTGGCCGACACCCACGTTGGGCTTCCGCTTGAAGGTTGCCGAGTACATGTCGTGTAAACGGCGGTAAGTGGTGAGAGCGTGTGTGAAGAAGTACACCCCTGCAGGGTTAACATTATCTATTCGAATAGCCGTGTCCGCAGTAAAGGACTTCTGGGTTGCCTATAACAGTTCATAGACAAGTGAAAGTGGATACTCTAAAATACGCAAGATAAGTGTGAGTGCTATGGATGGCGTTCTCGTAGGGAGACGGGAGCGGATCCATAGTGGTGTGTTGATATGGTGAATATGTGGACTCGTGTGCGCCACCTCAAAGAGTTACTTGCAGTCGTAGTTCAGGATAGCCACCGAGTCAAAGCTGGCTTGCTGCAGTTAAACCCCACCATCCCCTTGTTGATAATGATGCATATGTAGTTAGTTCTGATGTAAGTCTTGCTGGGTACATTTGTACTCACATTTGCCTATTTTATGTTTTTGCAGAGAGACTTCAGTCTCGCTAGTAGTTCCACGTGGACTTCGACGTTTAGCTTGTTACCTCAGCTACGATCTTGTGCCCTCGGCAGGATCTGGTAGATAATCAGGCTTCTAAGCCTTTTTCATTTGTAGATGTCTGTACTCAGACATGTTAGCTTCCGCATGTGTTTGATTTGTATGCTCTGAATGTTGGGTCATGAGACCCCTGCTTGTAATATCTCGCTCCTCGGAGCCTAATGAATAAATACTTGAGTCGTAGAGTCATGATGTGATGCCATGTTGTATTTGCACATATCGAGCATATTGTGTGTATGTTATTGAAATGCTTGGTATGTGTGGGATCTGACTATCTAGTTGTTTTTCCTTAGTAGCCTCTCTTACCGGGAAATGTCTCCTAGTGTTTCCACCGAGCCATGGTAGCTTGCTACTGCTCCGGAACACTTAGGCTGGCCGGCATGTGTCCTTCTTCGTTCCTGTGTCTGTCCCTTCGGGGAAATGTCACGCGATGAATACCGGAGTCCTGTTAGCCCGCTACAGCCCGGTTCACCGGAGTCCTGCTAGCCCAGTGCTACAGCCCGGAACTCACTCGCTGATGGCCGACACGTTTGATGCTGGGTCATGGATGCCTGTCCCTGTAAGTCTGTGCCACTTTGGGTTTATGACTAGCCATGTCAGCCCAGGCTCCTTATCATATGGATGCTAGCGACACTATCATATACGTGTGCCAAAAGGCGCAAACGGTCCCAGGCAAAGGTAAGGCGACACCCGTGGGAATACCGTGCGTGAGACCGCAAAGTGATATGAGGTGTTACATGCTAGATCGATGTGGCATTGAGTCGGGGTCCTGACAATTACTACCTCCATGAAGTCTTCGATCTCACTTGGGCTATTCTGTCACATCTCTATGGTGAAGAAGATCTGAAGCAAATGGGTTTCAAGGAAGATTTTGACTGGTCTGCTCCTCCACCGAAGAAATACAAGAAGGTCAAGGTTCCTCCCTTGGTAGCCAGTTCATTTTCTTCATCACGCGACACGGATGAATATGAAGACTTGGAAGACACTGCAGCAGGCCCTACAATGACACACGACCCCAAAAACGCTGGCGCTCCTCCATCATCATGATATTCTTCAGGGGCGTTAGTCCTCATTTTCAACCCTTTTGGTCATTCAATGACAAAGGGGGAGAAATTTGAGTTAGTATTCAAGGGGGTCTACCTTATATGGGCATTTTTTGCTAAGTTACAACTCTCGTTCTTTTGATGACTTTGCTGGATCGAGTTGTAAACTTAAACTCTATGGTGGCCTGATACTTTGGCTGAGTTCTTCTGCATGCTTATTCCTCATTAATGTCAATGCACGCATGCTGTACATCAGTCACCATATTTCATCATGCATTTCAAATTCTTCATATTATATGACAAATGCGTGTATGAATTACAAGATATAGGGGGAGATCTCCATGATTATACTCTTCAAGTGTGCATTGCTTCAAGAGAAAATTCCTCACTATGCACATTTTCAGGGGGAGTTCTTCTTCAAATTCCTCAATATCAGTATTTACACTTCATATGTTTATCCCCGTTGAAAACTTAACCTATATTGTCATCAATCACCAAAAAGGGGAGATTGTAAGTGCATCTAGTGCCCCTTAGTGATTTTGGTGTATTGAAGACTTATAGGTTAAGGGACTGATGCGTTTGTGAGTGTACACAGGTCTATAAGTCTATGAGGAGTTTAATAATTACAGAGAAACTCGACCCCTAAAAATGAAGTTCTTCAACTGAAGACTTTGGATTTCTGAAGACTTTCTGAAGACTTTGACAGTGAAGAAATTGGTGTGACCTTGAAGACTTGGAATTCACTCGAGGAACATGAAGCGTGAAGACTTTTGTTTTGTAGTTTCATTTTCTCTTTCTTGGGTCTTAGGAAACACCGTACTGTTAAAGGGGGTCGAGGAAATACAAAGGAAAAATTTCCATGTGATGCTCAACTCAAAATCCTACACCTACCAATCCCTTTGAGTGAACCCATTGGAAATCTCATACAGTTCAGTCAATTTCTTCAATGACAGAGATGAAGTTCTTCTGGTCGCTGAGGAATTTGTTCTGACTGAGGAGTTAGGAATTCGCTAGTGCGGATTGCCTACACAGTGAGGAACATGATAGCCCTGAGGAATTTGAGAGTCAAAATTCCGACCGTTGTTGTGCTACGCGCCAGCTGTCCCAAAACATCTACCCACCTAATGGTCATATCATTGATGGGCATTTATGTCTTATCATGTCGGGTTGCAACCTAGGCTATAAATAGCCGCCCCTACAACCACTAGTTGGTTGGCTGCTCCGAGAGAAACTGAAACTTGTCATTTGAGAGCATCCCATCCTCCGAGGACTTTGAGTGAAAATCATCAAGTGAGGAAAACCCAAAACCCAAACCCAAACACCTTCAAACCCAAAGTGATTGAGCATCACTGAAGAGATTGATCATGCGTGGATCCGACGCTTGTTACCTTTGAAGACTATGCTTCTTCTAGACGGTTAGGCGTCATGGTCTAGAGCATCCAAGAGGAATTGTGGATCGCCAAGTGACCTAGTCTGTGATGGTTTGGAAGTCACCTGAAGACTTACCACGAGTGATTGGGCGAGGTCTGTGTGACCTTAGCTCAAGGAGAATACGATGAGGACTGTGTGTCCGGGACTGTGTGTCCTCAGGTTTAAATACCTAGCCGCTCCAACCATACGTACAACTGAGATAGCAGTTGGAACTGGTCTACCAAATCATTCTCTTCACCAAGCTTACTGGTTCTATATCCCCCAACTCTATCATTTGCTCATTTCAGATTGTAGTGTGCTTGTTCATATCTGTTTGAAGACTTTGACTGAAGACTTTCTCAATTTCCTCAATTCAATTTCTTCAGTCTGTCCGTCTTCATCCTGTGTTATCATGTGTTTACGCTTTTTGTACTCTGTGCTTGTCTTCATTTCATCATGATGACTATGCTTGTGTTCTGTTATGTTTACTTTTGAGTACTTATTCCGCTGCAAGTAGTTCTTCGCTAAGGAATTTCCTCACCAGCAAATTCCTTAGTGAAGAATTCATAAAAATCGCCTATTCACCCCCCTCTAGTCGATATAACGCACTTTCAATTATTGACTCTAGTGCAAGTGGAAGACTGTTGGAAATATGCCCTAGAGGCAATAATAAATTGGTTATTATTATATTTCCTTGTTCATGATAATTTTCTATTGTTCATATGCTATAATTGTATTGACCGGAAACCGTAATACTGTTGGGGAACGTAGCAGAAATTCAAAATTTTCTACGCATCACCAAGATCAATCTATGGAGATTCTAGCAACAAGAGAGGGAGAGGATGAGCATCTTCATACCCTTGAAGATCGCTAAGGGGAAGCGTTACAAGAACGCGGTTGATGGAGTCGTACTCGCGGCGATTCAAATCGCGGAAGATCCGATCTAGCGCCGAACGGACGGCGCCTCCGCGTTCAACACACGTACATCCCGGGGACGTCTCCTCCTTCTTGATCCAGCAAGGGGAGAGGAGGAGTTGAGGGAGAACTCCGACAGCACGACGGCGTGGTGGTGATGGAGCTCGTGGTTCTCCAGTAGGACTTCGCCAAGCACTATGGAGGAGGAGGAGGTGTTGGAGGGAGAGGGCTGCGCCAGGGAAGAGGTGCGGCTGCCCTCCCACCCCTCCACTATATATAGGGGCAAGGGGAGAGGGGGAGGCGCCCTAGGGTTTCCCCTAGGGGGCGGCAGCCAAGCAGATTGGATCTCCCTGGGGAAAATCCTAGGGAGACTTGCCCCCCAAGCCAACCAGGTGGAGGATTGCCTCCCAAGCCAGGTGGAGGCGCCCCACCTCCCCAAATAACGTGGGAAAGGGTGTGGGGGGCGCACCACCCCTTAGTGGGCTGGTTTGCCCCTTCCCCTTTGGCCCATGAGGCCCTCCAACACTTGCTGGGGCTCCTGAAACACCTTTCAGTCATGCTGGCTATAGCCTGGTACCCCCAGAACACTTCCGGACTCCAATACCCTTTGTCCAATACCCGTCGGGCCATTCTGGAACTCCTCGTGATGTCCGGGATCACATCCGGGACTCCGAAATACCTTTGGTAACCACATCGGGAACCATGCAGACATGACCGAGACATATCTCCGGCCAATAACCAACAAAGGGATCTGGATACCCATGTTGGCTCCCACATGTTCCACGATGATCTCATCGGATGAACCACAATGTCAAGGATTCAAGCAATCCTGTATACAATTCCCTTTGTAAATCGGTACGTTACTTGCCTGAGATTCGATCGTCGGTATCCCAATACCTCGTTCAATCTCAATACCAGCAAGTCACTTTACTCGTTCCATAATGCATGATCTCGTGACTAACTACTTAGTCACATTGAGCTCATTATGATGAGGCATTACCGAGTGGGCCCAGAGATACCTCTCCGTCATACGGAGTGACAAATCCCAGTCTCGATTCATGCCAACCCAACAAACACTTTCGAAGATACCTGTAGTGCACCTTTATAGCCACCCAGTTATGTTGTGACGTTTGGTACACCCAAAGCATTCCTATGGTATCCGGGAGTTGTACAATCTCCTGGTCTAAGGAAATGATACTTGACATTAGAAAAGCTCTTAGCAAACGAACTATACGATCTTGTGCTATGCTTAGGATTGGGTCTTGTCCATCACATCATTCTCCTAATGATGTGATCCCATTATCAATGACATCCTATGTCCAGGGTCAGGAAACCATAACCATCTATTGATCAACGAGCTAGTCAACTAGAGGCTCACTAGGGACATGTTGTTGTCTATGTATTCACACATGTATTACGG
The DNA here is from genome assembly GCA_963921465.1 of Triticum timopheevii. Taxonomy (NCBI): domain Eukaryota; kingdom Viridiplantae; phylum Streptophyta; class Magnoliopsida; order Poales; family Poaceae; genus Triticum; species Triticum timopheevii. The sequence goes on along the minus strand of OY997262.1, from coordinate 380,239,115 downwards.
TTTCCAGTTAATACAATTATAGAATGAACAATAGACAATTATCGTGAACAAGGAAATATAATAATAACCATTTTATTATTGCCTCTAGGGCATATTTCCAACAATCTCCCACTTGCACTAGAGTCAATAATCTAGTTCACATCACTATGTGATTGTAATGAATTCAACACCCATGGGGTTTGATCATATCTCGCTTGTGAGAGAGGTTATTAGTCAACGGGTCTGAACCTTTCAGATCCGTGTGTGCTTCAGAAATCTCTAAGTCATCTTGTAGATGGAGCTTCCACGCACTACTTGGAACTATTCCAAACAACTGCTCTACTATACGAATCCGGTTTACTACTCAGAGTCATTCAGATTAGTGTCAAAGTTTGCATCGACGTAACCCTTCACGACGAACTCTTTTACCACCTCCATAATCGAGAAAATTCCTTAGTCAACTAGTTACTAAGGATAAGTTTGACCACAGTCATGTGATCCATTCCTGGATCACACTTGTACCCCTTGACTGACTCATGGCAAGGCACACTTCAGGTGCGGTACATAGCATAGCATAATGTAGAGCCTACGCCTAAAGCATAGGGGACGACCTTCGTCCTTTCTTTCTATTCTGCCGTGGTCAGGTCTTGAGTCTTACTCAATACTCACACCTTATAACACAGCCAAAAACTCCTTCTTTGCCGATCTATTTTGAACTCCTTCAAAATCTTGTCACGGTATGTGTTCGTTTGAAAGTACTATCAAGCGATCTTGATCTATCCTTATAGATCTTGATGCTCAATGTTCAAGCAGCTTAATCTAGGTTTTCCATTGAAAAACACTTTTCAAATAACCCTATATGCTTTCCAGAAACTCTACATCATTTCTGATCAACAATATGTCAACAACATATACTCATCAGAAATTCTATAGTGCTCCCACTCACTTCTTTGGAAATACAAGTTTCTCATAAACTTTGTATAAACCCAAAATCTTTGATCATCTCATCAAAGCGTATATTCCAACTCTGAGATGCTTACTCCAGTCCTTAGAACGATTGCTGGAGCTTTGCAAACTTGTTAGCATCTTTTAGGATTGTCAAAACCTTCTGGTTGTATCACATACAACCTGTCGAGGAAACAATGCTTTGACATCCTATCTGCAAGATTTCATAAATAATGCAGTAACTGCTAATATAATTCCAACAGACTCTTAGCATCGCTACGAATGAGAAAGTCTCATCGCAGTCAACTCCTTGAACTTGTCGGAAAACATCTTAACGACAAGTCGAGCTTTCTTAATGGTGATACTTACCATCATTGTCTATCTTCCTTTTAAAATGCATCTGTACCCAACAGTCTTACGACCATAAAGTAGTTCTTCCAAAGTCTATACTTTGTTTTCGTACATGGATCCTCTCTCGAATTTTATGGCCTCGCGCCATTCGTCGGAATCCGGGCCCACCATCGCTTCTCCATAGCTCGTAGGTTCACTGTTGTCTAGCAACATGACCTCTAAGACAGGATTACGTACCACTCTGAAGTAGTACGCATCCTTGTCGACCTACGAGGTTTGGTAGTGACTTGATCTGAAGTTTCATGATCACTATCATCAGCTTCCACTTCAATTGGTGTAGGCGCCATAGGAACAACTTCATGTGCCCTGCTACACACTACTTGAAGTGATGGTTCAATAACCTCATCAAGTCTCCACCATCCTCCCACACAATTCTTTCAAGAGAAACTTTTCCTCGAGAAAGGACCCATTTCTAGAAACAATCACTTTTGCTTCCGAATCTGAATTAGGAGGTATACCCAACTGTTTTGGGTGTCCTATGAAGATGCATTTTATCTGCTTTGGGTTCGAGCTCATCAGGCAAAACTTTTCACATAAGCGTCACAGCCCCAAATTTTTTAAGAAATGACAGCTTAGGTTTCTCTAAACCATAGTTCATACGGTGTCATCTCAACGGAATTACGTGGTGCCCTATTTAAAGTGAATGCGGTTGTCTCTAATGCCTAACCCATAAACGATAGTGGTAATTCGATAAGAGACATCATGGTGTGCACCATATCCAATAGGGTGCATTTATGATGTTCGGACACACCATCACACTATGGTGTTCCAGGCGATATTAGTTATGAAACAATTTCCACAAGGTCTTAATTGTGTACCAAACTCGTAACTCATATATTCATCTCTATGATCATATCATAGACATTTTATCCTCTTGTCACGACGATCTTCAACTTCACTCTGAAATTACTTGAACCTTTCAATAATTCAGACTCGTGTTTCATCAAGTAAATATACTCAGAATCTACTCAAATCATCTGTGAAGTAAGAGCATAACGATATTCACTGCGTGCCTCAACACTCATTGGATTGCACACATCAAATGTATTACTTCCAACAAGTTGCTCTCTTGTTTCATCTCACTGAAAAACGAGGCCTTTCAGTCATCTTGCCCATGTGGTATGATTTGCATGTCTCAAGTGATTCAAAATCAAGTGAGTCCAAACGATCCATCTGTATGGAGTTTCTTCATGCATATGTACCAATAGACATGGTTCGCATGTCTCAATCTTTTCAAAAACGAGTGAGTCCAAAGATCCATCAACATGGAGCTTCTTCATGCGTTTTATACCAATATGACTCAAACAGCAGTGCCACAAGTATGTGGTACTATCATTACTATCTTATATCTTTTGGCATGAACATGTGTATCACTACGATCGAGATTCAATAAACCATTCATTTTAGGTGCAAGACCATTGAAGGTATTATTCAAATAAACAGAGTAACCATTATTCTCCTTAAATGAATAACCGTATTGCGATAAACATAATCCAATCATGTCTATGCTCAACGCGAACACCAAATAACAATTATTTAGTTTAGCACCAATCTCGATGGTAGAGGGAGCATGCGATGCTTGATCACATCAACCTTGGAAACACTTCCAACACACATCGTCATCTCACCTTTCGTTAGTCTCCGTTTATTACGTAGCTCTTTTATTTCGAGTTACTAACACTTAGCAACCGAACCGGTATCTTAATACCCTGGTGCTACTAGGAGTACTAGTAAAGTACACATTTAATATAATGTATGTCCAATACATACTTCTGTCAACCTTGCCAGCCTTCTCATCTACCAAGTATCTAGGGTAGTTCTGCTTCAGTGACTGTTCCCTCATTACAGAAGCACTTAGTCTCGGGTTTGGGTTCAACCTTGGGTTTCTTCACTAGAGCAGCAACTGATTTGTCGCTTTATGAAGTATCCCTTCTTGCCCTTGCCCTTCTTGAAACTAGTGGTTTTATTCACCATCAACAATTTGATGCTCCTACTTGATTTGTACTTTCGCAGCGTCAAACGTCGCGAATAGCTCAAGGCTCATCATATCTATCCCTGATATGTTATAGTTCATCACGAAACTCTAGTAGGTTGGTGGCAGTGACTTTGGAGAAACATCACTATCTCATCTGGAAGACTAACTCACACTCGATTCAAGTGATTATAGTACTCAGACAATCTGAGCACATGCTCAATGATTGAGCTTTTCTCCTTTAGTTTGTAGGCCAAGAAACTCGTCAGAGGTCTCATACCTCTTGATGCGGGCACTAGCCTGAAATCCCAATTTCAGCCCTTGGAACATCTCATATGTTCCGCGACGTTTCAAAATCGTCTTCAGTGCCTCAATTCTAAACCGTTTAACATTACTGAACTATCACGTAGTCATCAAAACATGTATGTCAGATGTTCGCAACATCCACAGACGACGTTCGAGGTTCAGCACACCGAGCGGTGCATTAAGGACATAAGCCTTCTGCGTAGCAATGAGGATAATCCTCAGTTTACGGACCCAGTCCGCATAATTGCTAATATCAACTTTCAACTAAAATTTCTCTAGGAACATATCTTAAACAGTAGAACTAAAGCGTAACCTACGACATAATTTGCAAAGTCCTTTTGACTATGTTCATGATAATTAAATTCATCTAATGAACTCTCACTCAGATAGACATCCCTCTAGTCATCTAAGTGATACATGATCCGAGTCAACTAGTCCGTGTCCGATCATCACGTGAGACGGACTAGTAATCATCGGTGAACATCTCCATGTTGATCGTATCTACTATACGACTCATGTTCGACCTTTCGGTCTCTTGTGTTCCAAGGCCATGTCTGTACATGCTAGACTCGCAAGTCAACCTAAGTGTTTCACGTGTGTAAATCTGGCTTACACCCGTTGTATGTGAACGTTAGAATCTATCACACCCGATCATCACGTGGTGCTTCAAAACAACAAACTTTCGCAACGGTGCACAGTTAGGGGGGACACTTTCTTGAAATTTTAGTGAGGGATCATCTTATTTATGCTACCGTTGTTCTAAGCAAATAAGATGTAAACATGACAAACATCACATGCAAATCATAAAGTGACATGATATGACCAATATCATCTTGCGCCTTTGATCTTCATCTTGAGGCACGGCATGATCACCTTCGTCACCGGCATGACAACATGATCTCTATCATCATGATCTTCATCATCGTGTATTCATGAAGTTGTCTCGCCAACTATTACTTCTACTACTATGGCTAACGATTTAGCAATAAAGTAAAGTAATTACATGGTGTTATTCAATGACACGCAGGTCATACAATAAATTAAGACAACTCCTATGGTTCTTGTCAGTTGTCATACTCATCGACATGCAAGTCGTGATTCCTATTACAAGAACATGATTAATCTCATACATCACATATCATTCATCACATTCTTTTTGGCCGTATCACATCACATAGCATACCCTGCAAGAACAAGTTAGACGTCCTCTAATTGTTGTTGCATGTTTTACGTGGCTGCTATGGGTTTCTAGCAAGAACGTTTCTTCCCTACGCAAAAGCCACAACGGTGATATGCCAATTGCTATTTACCCTTCATAAGGACCCTTTTCATCGAATCCGATCCGACTAAAATGGAAGAGACTGGCACCCGCTAACCACCTTTATGCAACAAGTGCATGTCAGTCGGTGGAACCTGTCTCACGTAAGCGTACGTGTAAGGTCGGTCTGGTCCGCTTCATCCCACAATACCGCCGAAACAAGATTGGACTAGTGGTAAGCAAATTGAACAAACCAACGCCCACAACTACTTGTGTTCTACTCGTGCATAGAATCTACGCAATAGACCTAGCTCATGATGCCACTGTTGGGGAACGTAGCAGAAATTCAAAATTTTCTACGCATCACCAAGGTCAATCTATGGAGATTCTAGCAACAAGAGAGGGAGAGGATGAGCATCTTCATACCCTTGAAGATCGCTAAGCGGAAGCGTTACAAGAACGCGGTTGATGGAGTTGTACTCGCGGCGATCCAAATTGCGGAAGATCCGATCTAGTGCCGAACGGACGACGCCTCCGCGTTCAACACACATATAGCCCGGGGACGTCTCCTCCTTCTTGATCCAGCAAGGGGAGAGGAGAAGTTGAGGGAGAACTCCGACAGCACGACAGCGTGGTGGTGATGGAGCTCGTGGTTCTCCAGCAGGGCTTCGCCAAGCACTACGGAGGAGGAGCAGGTATTGGAGGAGGGAGAGGGCTGCGCCAGGGAAGAGGTGAGGCTGCCCTCCCACCCCTCCACTATATATAGGGGCAAGGGAAGAGGGGGAGGCACCCTAGGGTTTCCCCTAGGGGGCGGCAGCCAAGCAGATTGGATCTCCCTAGGGAAAATCCTAGGGAGACTTGCCCCCCAAGCCAAGCAGGTGGAGGATTGCCTCCCAGGCCAGGTGGAGGCGCCCCACCTCCCGAAATAACATGGGAAAGGGTGCGGGGGGGGGGGGCGCACCACCCCTTAGTGTGCTGGTTTGCCCCTTCCCCTTTGGCCCATGAGGCCCTCCAACACTTGTTGGGGCTCCCGAAACATCTTTCGGTCATGCTGACTATAGCCTGGTACCCCGGAACACTTCCGGACTCCAATACCCTTCGTCCAATATATCTATATTCACCACCAGACCATTCTGGAACTCCTCGTGATGTCCGGGATCACATCCGGGACTCCGAACTACCTTCGGTAACCACATACTATTTCCCATAACAACTCTAGCGTCACCGAACCTTAAGTGTGTAGACCCTACGGGTTCGGGAACCATGTAGACATGACCGAGACATATCTCCGGCCAATAACCAACAACGGGATCTGGATACCCATGTTGGCTCCCACATGTTCCACGATGATCTCATCGGATGAACCACAATGTCAAGGATTCAAGCAATCCCGTATACAATTCCCTTTGTCAATCGGTACATTACTTGCCCGAGATTCGATCGTCGGTATCCCAATACCTCATTCAATCTCGTTACCGGCATGTCACTTTACTCGTTCCATAATGCATGATCCCGTGACTAACTACTTAGTCACATTGAGCTCATTATGATGATGCATTACTGAGTGGGCCCAGAGATACCTCTCCGTCATACAGAGTGACAAATCCCAGTCTCGATTCGTGCCAACCCAACAGACACTTTCGGAGATACCTGTAGTGCACCTTTATAGCCACCCAGTTACGTTGTGACGTTTGGTATACCCAAAGCATTCCTACGGTATCCGGGAGTTGTACAATCTCATGGTCTAAGGAAATGATACTTGACATTAGAAAAGCTATTAGCAAACGAACTATACGATCTTGTGCTATGCTTAGGATTGGGTCTTGTCCATCACATCATTCTCCTAATGATGTGATCCCGTTATCAATGACATCCTATGTCCATCACATCATAAGCATCTATTGATCAACGAGCTAGTCAACTATAGCCTCACTAGGGACATGTTGTGGTGTATGTATTCACACATGTATTACGGTTTCCAGTTAATACAATTATAGCATGAACAATAGACAATTATCATGAACAAGGAAATATAATAATAACCACTTTATTATTGCCTCTAGGGCATATTTCCAACAAATACATGTGTGAATACATAAACCACAACATGTCCCTAGTGAGCCTCTAGTTGACTAGCTTGTTGATCAATAGATGGTCATGGTTTCCTGACCATGGACATTGGATGTCATTGATAACGGGATCACATCATTAGGAGAATGATGTGATGGACAAGACCCAATCATAAGCATGGCACAAGATCGTGTAGTTCGTTTGCTAAAAGCTTTTCTAATATCAAGTATCATTTCCTTAGACCATGAGATTGTGCAACTCCAGAATACCATAGCAATGGTTTGGGTGTACCAAACGTCACAACGTAACTGGGTGGCTATAAAGGTACACTACAGGTGAAAGTGCGTTATATCAACTATAGGGGGGTGAATAGGCGATTTTTATGAATTCTTCACTGAGGAATTTGCTGGTGAGGAAATTCTTAAATGAAGAACTACTAGCAGCGGAATAAGTAATCAAATGTAAACATAACAGAACACAAGCATGGTCATCATAATGGAATGAAGACAAGCGCAGAGTACAGAAAGCATAAACACAGGATAACACAGGATGAAGACGGACAGACTGAAGAAATTGAATTGAGGAAATTGAGAAAGTCTTCAGTCAAAGTCTTCAAATAGATATGAACAAGCACACTACAATCTGCAATGAGGAAATGATAGAGTTGAGGGATATAGAACCAGTAAGCTGGGTGAAGACAATGATTTGGTAGACCAGTTCCAACTGCTGTCTTAGTTGTACATCTGGTTGGAGCGGCTGAGTATTTAAACTCGAGGACACACAGTCCCGGACACACAGTCCTCACCGTATTATCCTTGAGCTAAGGTCACAAAGACCTCGCCCAATCACTCGTGGTAAGTCTTTAGGTGACTTCCGAACCTTCACAAACTTGGTCACTCGGCGATCCACAATTCCTCTTGGATGCTCTAGACCTTGACGCCTAACCATCTGGAAAAAGCATAGTCTTCAAAGATAACAAGCGTCGGATCCACACAGGATCAATCTCTTCAGTGATGCTCAATCACTTTGGGTTTGTAGGTGTGTTGGGTTTGGGTTTTCCTCACTTGATGGTTTTCGCTCAAAGTCCTCGGAGGATGGGATGCTCTCAAATGACAAGTGTCAGTTTGTCTCGGAGCAGCCAACCAGCTAGTGGTTGTAGGGGGCGGCTATTTATAGCCTAGGGAGCAGCCCGACATGATAAGACATAAATGCCCTTGTCTAATATGACTGTTAGGTGGTAGGATATTTTGGGGCAGCTGGCGCGTAGCACAACAACGGTCGGAATTTTGACTATCAAATCCCTCAGGGCTACCATGATCCTCACTGTGTAGACAATCCGCACTGGCGAATTCCTAACTCCCCAGTCAGAACAAATTCCTCAGATACCAGAAGAACTTCGTCTCTGTCACTGAAGAATATGACTGAGCTGTATGAGATTTCCAATGACTTCACTCGAAAGGATTGGTAGGTGTAAGATTTTGAGTTGAGCATCACATGGAAATTTTTCCTTAGTATTTCCTCGACCCCCTTTAACAGTACGGTGTTTCCTATGACTAAAGAAAGAGAAAATGAAACTATAAAAACAAAAGTCTTCACGCTTCATGTTCCTTGAATGATTGCCAAGTCTTCAAGGTCACACCAATTTCTTCACTTTCAAAGTCTTCAGAAAGTCTTCAGAAATTCAAACTCTTCAGTCGAAGAACTTCATTTTTAGGGGTCGACTTTCTCTGTAAATATCAAACTCCTCATAGACTTATAGACCTGTGTACACTCACAAACGCATCAGTCCCTTAACCTATAAGTCTTCAATACACCAAAATCACTAAGGGGCACTATATGCACTTACAACAGGCATCTCTGAAAGTGTCTGTTGGGTTGGCACGAATCGAGACTGGGATTTGTCACTCCGAACGACAGAGAGGTATCTCTGGGCCCACTCGGTAAAGCATCATCATAATGACCTCAATGTGACTAAGTAGTTAGTCATGGGATCATGCATTATGGAACGAGTAAAGTGACTTGCTGGTAACGAGATTGAACGAGGTATTGGGATACCGACGATCGAATCTCGGGCAAGTAACATACCGATTGATAAAGGGTGTTGTATACGGGATTGATTGAATCCCCGACATCGTGGTTCATCCGATGAGATCATCATGGAACATGTGGGAGCCAACATGGGTATCCAGATCCCGCTGTTGGTTATTGGCCGGAGAGCTGGCTCGGTCATGTCTGCATGATTCCCGAACCCGTAGGGTCTACACACTTAAGGTTCGGTGACGCTAGAGTTGTTATGGGAATTAGTATGCAGTTACTGAATGTTGTTCGGAGTCCCGGACGTCGCGAGGAGTTCCGGAATGGTCCAGAGGTAAAGATTTATATATGGGAAGTATAGTTTCAGTCACCGAAATAATTACGGGGGTTACCGGTATTGTACAGGGACCACCAGAAGGTGTCCGGGGGTCCATTGGGTGGGTCCACCTGCCACGAGGGTCTCAATGGGCTGAACAAGGATGGGAACTGGCCCCCTAGTGGGCTGGTGCGTCCTCCCAAGGGCCCAAGGCGCCTAGGGTTGAAAACCCTAGGGGGTGGGGGCGCCTCGCACCAACTTGGGGGGCAAGCTCCCCCCCTTGGCTGCCCCCCCCCCCTTAGATGAGATCTAAGGGGGCTGGCCCCCCTCTCCCCTTCCCCTACAAGTAGTGTGTGTGTGGGGGGGGGGGGGGGGAGGGCTGCCATACCCTTCCCCTGGCGCAGCCCTCCCCCTCTCCAACACCATCTCCTCCTCCGTAGTGCTTGGCGAAGCCCTACCGGAGAACTGCAAGCTCCTCCACTACGCTGTCGTGCTGCTGGAGCTCTCCCTCAACTTCTCCTCTCCCCTTGCTGGATCAAGAAGGAGGAGATGTCCCCGGGCTGTACGTGTGTTGAACGCGGAGGCGCCGTTCGTTTGGCGTTAGATCGGATATTCCGTGATTTGAATCGCCGCGAGTACGACTCCCTCATCCGCGATCTAGTGACGCTTCCGTTTAGCGATCTTCAAAGGTATGGAGATGCTCATCCTCTCCCTCTCTTGTTGCTAGAATCTCCATAAATTGATCTTGGTGATGCGTAGAAAATTTTGAATTATTGCTATGTTCTCCAACAACGTTAAGAACTAGTGGTGGTCATACTAGGCTTGCTTATGTTTTAATGCCACTTTTTTAAGAAACAAATCCATCACCAAAGAATCAAATTTACATGCCATATGAGTATGATTACACTCATTTTATTGCTTGTAAACGATGATTGATAGGACCCAGGTACATTCACCACAAACCATCCTTCCCACCCCTCTTCAACGCGAATCAAAATCATTGAAATGATCAATAACTCAAACATATCTTGTTCCTCCCCCATTGCGTAATCTTATATCTCGGCAAATCAATAATAATATTTCAAAATATATCACCTAACAACACGTCACATGTTTATTGTTTGCACTTTAGTTGACGCTCGAACGGTACAATTTGCTACAAGATTCGTGCAAAAGCAGTGTCCTCGGCCTTTATATCTCCCGCCCACTTTTCTCCCTGACCACATATCCCATCGCCCTAGCCCTAGCGCCGCCAGACTCCCAGATTTCAACCGCATCTCAATAGAATAGACAACTAGCCAACTCTCCATTGCGATCTTGCCCTCTCCATGCTTGGTTAAGCTACCAGGCAAATCCCAACCTCGTCAGTGACTATGTGGCCATGGTGGCTAGTGATGATCTCAACTACGTGGTGTTGATGGTCAGGGACGGTCTTGGCCTTGTGGCGCTGGTGGCAACAGCGCCGTCTCCGTCGACGAAACAATCAAGAGATGGGTATCGCCAATTCCTTACCTTTTGTTTTCTCATCTAGTTAACTGCAATTTTGTCGCCGTTTCTACCTTCACTCATCATGAGCAACGTGGTAAGTTTGTTCCGCGCTTCAGCGGGCAAGTCTTGAGGAATTCCTCTCTCACATACCCCGGGAAAGAAAGATTTGCTTCCAAGGAATTTTTTTTGATAATCGATGCAACCATCTATTACTTCAATTATTAATTATTATTAATGGTCTTGACTGGATTTTCTTGTGCGTCTTCGCTACATTTGCTACTTGCTATACCAATTAATCCCCATTCCAAATTTTGCAAGAAAATTAATAGGAAGCCAAACATGGGGCAGATTCTCCAACGCACTCCACCACAAGTCTGTGCCCCTGACATACGGGCCAGCCACCTAACGGACCCACATGCCAGTGACACAAAGTCCCGAGCCGTAAGTTAGAGGATCCAAAACGCCAAACATGCATGTATAGCCATCCGATCCACCTCTGTTCCAGGCGAGTACAATCGAAATCGCTCACATACACAGATACACTCATCCCTATGAATGCACACACGCAAATTTTGCCTCTATGAACACCTCCGATAGACTGAGCTGACACATCATTTTGAGATTGATAAAGTCGTTACAGACGCCTTTGTAGTTGACGAGAACGTCTCCTCCCACTGAACGCATGTCGCCGAAATGCATGAAATAAATTTAAAAAAATGCGAGCGCAATGTTAAGTTTGGGACTTGAAGTCTGATGGATAGGGATACCACCCTTCTCCGTCCAACCGCACGAGTTGCTGGCACGACCATTTCCGTATGAAATCTCGCGGCGCGGTCCGGGAAGAGATTTCTTTGCCACGCGCGGTCGGAGCTCCGGCGACATCAGTCGCACCGCAACGTGTCTGCGTGCGTGCGTGCACAGGCCGCCGGTCGCCGTGCTCGGCCGGAACGGGGCGAGCACTGTACTCCGAATTATATACATGCTGCGCCATTTCTTTGCAACGTTTCAGAAAAAGGCTAGGGATATAGGGGTGCAGTAGGCCGGGGTGGGGCGCAGTCAGCCAGTGAGGAGGGAGCGAGGAAGACGAGGCGAGAGAGAGAACCCACCCGGCCACGCAAAAAGTCTCCTTTTTCTGACCTCGTTCATTCAAGTAGTGCGAACGGTCGCCAGCGGCCACGCCCCCTGTCCATGCCGCGCGCCTGCCTGCTCCTTGTCAAATCCGCGCCTCGCTCCTCCCGCCCACTCTCCAGCGCCGCCCGTCGCCACATTAAACCGCAACTGCTCCGCCGTCGCCAAGGCCATTACATCGTCGTCCAAGTAGCCGCCGCCCGCCGGGCGTGCCGATATAGTCATATAGATGGGGAGCGGGAGCGGAGCGGTCGCGTGGAGGGAGATAGCGTCGTCGCCTCCGCCGGGATTCGGCCGGCCGACGGGGAGAGCGGGCGGAACAGCCTCGGGGAGCGGGAGGCCGTCACCGGCCCCGGGATTCGGCGCCGCGCGGCCGTCATCGACGCAGTCCGGAGGTTCGCTCGCCCCCCTTCACTCTGCCTCTCGCTTCCGTACGGCGAACTGTCCGCCTCTTGCTTCCGGCCGGCAAACGACACGACGGCGCGCGCCGTCGGGCTCGCCTGCCTTACTCCGATCAAACGGGCCTGCGTCTTTTTCTCTCCCTCGGTTCCTCCAAACCCTTATCGCACGAGTCGCCGCCGCAGCGCCAAGTATGGATTCTGTTTTAAAAGTGGCCCAATCGTTCGGTGTGACCTGCCGACTATTTTTTTTTTCCAATTCTTAGGATGCGCATATGGGGATAAGCTCTTCTCAATCTTTTGTTTTACATAATGTACAGTTTGTCTTTTTCAAAATTCACACCCTAGAGCGATTTGATGCGTCAAAGACTTACGGCAACTCCAACGCGGCTCACCAAATCGACCGCAAATCTCTAAATCCATGCTGCATTGTGTTGGGGCATGGTTGAACTATCGTTTTCAAAAATATCATTATGTCATTATGCAGTTCATCTGGACAGACATCTGCTTGAAATTGTTATGATAAAACAAGCCATGTTGAGTAGTTGTTTTCAGCTTCATTCAGCTCACCACTTTGATGCTCGTAGGTACCAAGTCTGCTGCTCGTACCGATATGCTGGTCGATGTAGGAATGGAAGCTGGCTGTGATAATCTTGAGGTTCCACGACATGTTGGGGTACTTTGTGCATTCATTTCTTCTTTGAAACAAATATGTTCATTTTTGATGGAGTTCTTTGCCCCAATCCTGACGTATTCGTGTATTACTTATGCATAGAAGTAGAGCACAGTTTCATGCTAGCGACTGGTACATTCTTACGCTATAACACATATAGAAGTGCTGTAATAGCAACCGTATAATAGAATCAACTGTTTACTTGTTGATGAATTACATGCATTGTGTATTCAACATTCTAACTGGATTACTCTTTGTTACAGAATGGAAGTGCATCCCCCGCGAAAGGCACAAAGAGGAAATTTGTTGTTGATGCAACCAAAGGTGCATCAGCAGGTGTTGATGCAAGTAACACTGGGCAGCACCTGCATTCCCGCATAAAAGGTAAGGGTCCTGGGAAACATGCAAAGCTGGAAGACAACAAAGGTGCTACTAGGTTGGGGAGAGATCAGACACCAATCGGCGTATTTGAAGATGAATGCGTTTTCTGCCATTCATTTAGAACCAGCGAGCCGGTAATATGCTGCATATCATTTACACATATCAGTAAAAAATGTCTGTTGAAGTCTTCTTATTTGTACTGGCACTAAAAATGTTCACTTTTCCTATGTCAGTTCCATGGTCCGATGGTACTGTATCACAATAGAAGGATTGTGCCCAGTGACGAGGGCATCCCTACCAACGCCATCTATGTCCACGAGAAATGCATGGTTTGGTAAGTTTCTTTGTACAGCATGGTTAACCCTTCATATTTAATTTATTTAGAATCATCATATGCAGTGTTCATCCATCCTTTTAATTCTTTACCCATGTTTCTGAAGGGCCCCAAAAGTGGAATCCAATGGTGATACTTTTAAGAATGTGGAGAGTGAAATCAATCGTTCTAAAAGATTGAGATGCAGAAGATGCAAACTCCGGGGAGCAGCGCTTGGTTGTATTGACAACTCCTGCAGAAAAAGTTATCATATCCCATGTGCAATGATGATACCAGAATGCCGCTGGGATGATGTAAGCTTTTGAGTATAGCTTGTGCTTGATCCATTTATAAACACGATGTTCTGACATGTTTAGTTTTGATTTTGAAGGAGAATCGCCGTGTTTGGTGCCCCAAGCATGCACCACCTGATAAGATGAGCTCACCAACAATGGAGAGTGACACTCTTTCCCCCGTCCTTCAAAAGTACACGATCTTTCTTCAACCTTCATGTTACTTGATTAATCCTTCATTTTATAATTCAGTGTTGTATCTAGTCATTCCAGCCAATGTCCAGCTAAAGAAGTTTCGGTCGATTGCCAAATGGAAGATGAACACATTAATCCATTACCGTGCGATGAGATGAGCCCACCAATAATTGAAAGCGACATTACTTCGGCTGCCATTCAGAGGTATGTGATTTTTCTTCAACCTTCTTGTTACTTGATTAATCCTTCATTTTATAATTCGGTGTTTTATCTAGTCATTCTAGCCAATGTCCAACTAAAGAAATTTCGGTCGATTGCCAAATGGAAGAGGAACACATTAATCCATTACCGGGCGATGAGATGAGCTCACCAATAATTGAAACTGACATTACTTCCGCTGTCCTTCAGAAGTATGTGATCTTTCTTCAACCTTCATGTTACTTCATTAATCCTTCATTTTATAACTCGGTGTTTTATCTAGTCATTCCAGCCAATGTCCAACTAAAGAAATTTCGGTCGATTGCCAAATGGAAGAGGAACACATTAATCCATTACCGGGCAATGAGATGAGCTCACCAGAAACTGACATTACTTCCGCTGTCCTTCAGAAGTATGTTATCTTTCTTCAACCTTCATGTTACTTCATTAATCCTTCATTTCATAATTCAGTGTTGTATGTGTCTAGTCATTCCAGCCAATGTCCAGCTAAAGAAATTTCGGTCGATTGCCAAATGGAAGATGAACACATTAATCCATTACCGGGCGATGAGATGAGCTCACCAATAATTGAAACTGACATTACTTCCGCTGTCCTTCAGAAGTATGTGATCTTTCTTCAACCTTCATGTTACTTGATTAATCCTTCATTTTATAATTCAGTGTTGTATCTAGTCATTCCAGCCAATGTCCAGCTAAAGAAATTTCCGGCGATTGCCAAATGGAAAATGAACACAGTAATCCACTCGCCGCATCAAATTCTTTTTTGCCTGGACATGTGCCTGGGTATGCATTCTTTCTTCACCCGTCTTGGAGGTGGTTCCATTCGTCTGATTAATCATCAATCTTTCATTTTGTAATTGATTTGTTGTATTTTGTTGTTCCAGCCAATATTTAGTTAAAGGAGGAACATCTGTCCTTCATAGAAGGGAAGATCTGCAAGTAGATCAGCTGAACACCTCGAGTTCTTCCTTGCCTCAGGGGTATGTGTGGCGGAGGTTACTGATCAGATGTTCAATCACTGTTGATTAATATTCTTCTATAATTTGCACTGTATTTCATCATTACAGCCAATGTTCGGACAGAGAAAGAATTTCTGCTAAGCACCGGAGAGAAGAAAAGCTAGTAAACCAGTCTAGCACCCCTGTGGATCAATGGGTTTTGCTCGGTATATCTTTAAGTGCATCAGAAAAGGTAGCATAGACTATACTAGCAAACAATACTGTCCTTTTGGAGCATTTGGATATATCTGAACAATACTCTCATTTAGAGCTTTTGGATGTATCTGAACAATCCTCTCCTTTAAGAGCATTTGGATATATCTAAACAATACTAGCAAACATGTGTATGGACAAGTAATACAGCAATTTTAATTTATGGTCAAATTTTATTTATATAATCTGCTGGTTTTCGAAATAAGTTCTGTTCCATAGCAAGCTATGATAAAATTGTTTATGTTTGTCATGCAGGATTCCTTGAAGGAATTTGCATCCGTAACCAGTTCAACCTTGGCTGAGGAATGGGATAAAAATGTGACCCATGTAATTGTGGGCAGAAACGCCGGTGATGCATGTTGCAGATCATATGAGGTCCTGATGGCGATACTCTCTGGGAAATGGGTTGTCACAGCCGGATGTTAGTATTAATCCATCTTACATCTCCCTTGTTTTGTATTGTTGATGATTATTGTACTACCTCCAAACTCATGCTAAATACTGCTTAATGTAATAAGCTGCTGGTCTATTTGCACTTCCATTTATCCGTGGCGATCTAAAACTTATCCTAGCTCGGCAGAGAATATCATTTCTCCTTGCACTGAAGCAGTTCACATCATATTCATGTCTTAGGGATTATGGATTGCTTGGTGGAACCGATTCCAGATCTAAAAACTTGCTTGGAAAAGCTGATCCCAGGCCCAGAAATTTCGTACGAGATGAATTTCTGTGATGGTTCATGCACATCATGTTATGGACCAATGAAAGGAAGAGCTAGAGCTGCTGAACGGGTATGTAAACATGTCTGGCAATAATATATTATCTATGAATTCAATATAGAGAAAAACATATGTAGTGAAAACTGATCGCAGTTGCCTTATGCATCAGTTCAGGGAATTCGTTTACAATTTTTTTGTCAAAAGGTTTGGGAATTGGTTTACAATATTTTTCAAAAGGTTCCCTATTGCAACCAAGTATAAATATGTACTAAAGTGTTCATACAGAGGCTGTTTGATGTCAAAGGCTTTAAGTGCATCTTTAGAGAAATTTAGGTGTTCCATGGTCAGTATATTCCAAGAGCTTTTCTTTTATAAGGTGGGGTGCTAAACAGATTTTCGTATGTTTTTTTGACGAAAACAGCAGTGCTGCTTTCTAGTATTAATTAAGGTAGAGGAAATTATACATAGAGTACATAGGGAGCATTTGAGAAATCGAGGAAACTGGAAACATCTTTTGCAGTGTTGTTTTACAAATTCTCTTTTGCAGTGTCATTTCCCTGAATGCGATGTTTTGGAATGCATTTCAATAGTCATGGATCTTATGAATGCATTTCATATGTAATAAAAGCAACATTTTGATGCCTTTCTACAGCCAAATGATGAGAACATGATGTTTGCAGGCACCAAAACTGTTCTGGGGACTGCATTTCTGCCTCAGCGCCTACATAGACCCTGAATACAGAGAAATCATCCGAAGACTCGTAGCAGCTGGTGAAGGGCAAGTACTGGAGGGAATCAGCCCAGACCGGTTGCACGAGAATCTGAACAGGAATCCAGCGGAGGTGTACTTCATCTACGACAGTGGCCCTCCAAGGAAGATCACTTCGGATTTCGATCTTATCCTTGGCAAGGAGATTCAGGAGAGCATCGAGTACGCGAAATCGGGAGCGCAGGTGATCAGCCACAGGAGGCTGCTCGACGCTATCCTGTGCTACGATGCGCGGATCCTGGAACAGAGGCCTCACCAAGATATGTGAGTGAAGGGTGCGCTTCAGGCAGTGGCTTTTCGCTCGCGTTACCAGAGTTTTTTGGGTTCAGCCCCCCACATGAGTAGCGAGGGGGCTGTCGAAAGTTGACGAATCACACACTCTACTCACCCGTTAGGCTATAGGGTGGTGTGTTTGTTGTTGTTTTGGTGCTGGATTGCTCGTTTAGCAGATTTTTAGTACTTGCGCCAGACGGTTGTTTCGCGGTGCTGAAGGCGCTTGTTGTGAAATGGTTTAACCTTTTTTGGCGGTGACTGAAACCTCTGTTGGGCAGCATCATATGTTTGGAATTGGATTGTCAGCTCTGAAGAAGTCCTCAACTGTTATATCGCCGCGCGGGTTGCGGCGTCTTCTTCACCCTTTGTTGCTTGCATCTTTTTTTCGTATATCGTTAGTCAAATGGACGTTTTAGAAGTATTGAAGTATGTAGCTTGCTGTCACACTTCATAGTATTGCTTATATTAGCTAGACATCAATAGGTCCTCACACAGTACGTGTGAAGGACCGGCCGACAGAGTAACACTACAACGGGGCTGCAGCCCTGCAATTGAGTTGGCTCTACAAAAGTCAGAGGCCAAGCTCAAACAGGTTGTTCAGAAGAGTTTACATTGCATTTTCCATTCAACCGACTCACCCATGCGTGTGCTGGACGCAAACATTCTCCCTTTTGATAAGGCATATATACACATACACACGCATGTGAGCGACAAAGATATCCTGCTGTCTTGTGACCTGTCAGCAGGCATAAGCGACGACACACGAACATTCCACGACTTTGCTCATAGCTCAATCCCAGTGGAGGCTAATAATCCCCAACTGACATGCACATGTAAATGCCGACTAGCAAACCGCACTATTTCTACTCAGAAGAAAACATTTATTTGTAAAGAAGAGAGAAGATGAATTAACTCGATGATCCAAGAAAACATGCACTTATATTGGGGCCGACTATAGTTAAGTTGACTCGGAAAGATATTTGAGTTAGTCGATTTTTTAGCTGTCGGATTTAAATCGGATGGCTGAGGTGCCTTCCTCTACCTCCCGGGGTCCTCTCTTTCCTTTGATGTATCTTCCAGCGCCACGGCCAGTGTTACTCCCACACACACCTCTACATGAAAAATAACATAAACCGAGTACTCAAACAACTTGGCGAAGGCCAAATCCACCTCGGCAAAGACGATGCAAAGTGTTACACTTGGCAAAGTCAACCCGGCTTACCCATGATCGGCTTACACTGTTTTAAGCCGAGTGGCCAACAGATTACGCTCGGCCTACAACGAAACACAAGGCAACAATATCCTTTTCCTGTGGTGCCACTGCCGTGATGCCGTTGTCCCCAACCATTCTTCTAAACAGCCCTGCCTAATATTCTTCTTCAACGCCGTCAGCCCCACCTCACACCCGAACCGCCAAGCCTTCAACTCCCCTCCATCGGTGACGCTGCTATCACATCATCCCTGGCTTCGGGTTGCTCCTGTTTGAGGCTTCATCGGTGCCATGCTCCTCACTGGCGCTCGGTGTGGTGCCCCTTTTCCATCTCGGGGCCGTGCCTCCTCTTCTCCCCCAAATTAGGCCTGACTACATGAGCATGGCCAATGACCCCACGGTGAACCAACATGTGGTGACCCACAACGCTCTCGATAACCCGTACTACAAGAATGTCCTCGCGCACAAGGTGATGTTCTCGTCAAGGCGAAATCAAGAGGACGGCCATCAACCACTGTTCCATCCATGAATAATCACGCTGTTGCATTAATTTGTTTGTGCGTTTTACATTTTGTACTGTCCGAGGTCACCTACTTGTGATTTTCGTTCAAATTTTATGCATGTAATTAGTTACTTCCTGAAAATTGCTTTTGGAGCTCGGCCTCCAAATTCAAATTTTAAATTTCATCAAAATTCATATTTTTATGGTTTAAAAAATTCTAAAAAATGAAGGCATAACACACATGTGTGTAAATTTCCAGGGTAAAATTCGTTGAAATGAAGGCTGTGCAAAAGGAAAAACCTGGTTTTTTTAACACATGATACTATTCATCCTCATAGGCCATGAATTTATCTTTATTATACAGATCACATTTCAAGGTATTTCATCCTAAATATCTACACATATACACATAACATCCTTGTTACTTGCACAATTTTTTTTTAGATATTTTAAACCAAAAAGTTTGAATTTTGACTTTTTTCAAAATTTTCGAGCTCCAGTGAGCTCGGTCACCAAAACAACGTTCTCGTTATTTCCTCTGTTCAAATTCTTTGGATGCTTATTGGTGATGTAGTTAGGGCATCTCCAACGCCTTCTCCTAAAATGGACACATTATTTGTCCCCAGACTGGTCCGGACCAGTCCGCGACACGGATGCGGGAGCTGTCCATGCAACCGCATCCTCTAAACATCTATGGCTAGGCCCGACCAATTTCATTTTAAATGCATAGGAATATGAGAGCTAGTTAAAGTGCGAAGTTCACATATATAGCGTCCTATCACAACCAAAAAGAAGTGAATTTTTATAGCTTTTACATGCACTTGATCACAAAAGTATCAGTCATGCAAAAAAGCTACATTTTTGCCCTGCGAGAGCGGCTATCTGAGCCTCCTTTCTCACTCTACCGCCACCTCCTCCTCACGACCCGCCTCCTTCTCGGACACCAAGCGCTTCAACATCTTGACATGGGTGGCATGCACGATCATCGCCGCATGGTCATACAACTCGTCCATCCTCATGGTCAACATCTTTGAATCTCTGAAGCGGCCCCAAGCTCAACTCTCCTCTCTTAGAGTTTGGTCTTCCTTTGTTCGAGGTCGATCTTCTTCTCGGTCATCGTCATCAAGACGTTAAACCTCTCATCCTTCTTTTCCTCCTTCACGTCGGAGTGCTTGACACATTCCTGCTCCCTCTTTGCCAAGATGTCCTTGAAAGTTTCCGTTATCTTGGCTATCGCCCCTTCTCGCTTCTAATTCATTCCTCCCACTTCTTTCCTCGGAACACCCTTCTAACCTTCTTAGGCGGCTCTTCTGTTGGGTCAGTTGGATCACCCGCTTCTTCCTTGGTGCAGATGCCAATGGTCTTGATGGAGTTGGCAATCGATAGTTGCCACTTGGTTTCCCCATTCAATATAGGTCCTCACTTCTATGAAGAAGAATATGCTAATGGGAAAAAGAGCTAGTTGGATTGGTGATTCCAAACCTGCTTTTTGTAAGCTCTCTAGAGAATTGCTGCTTTGTAAGCTCTTGTTCCATTTTCATCTTGTATAACCACAATGTGATTGTGTCTTTTCTTGATAGTTGCCTTAGCATGAAATAATTCGGTGTTTTCATCTTCAAGCTTAATCCATCTAATAGCTTCCTTGCTTCGAGTAAGTATTTTGGTATGATAGATGGTTAATCAAATGTTGTTTCAGAATCTCTATCTATCACAGGGATGTTGTGGCAAGACACATTGTTCTGGATTTGGGAGACGCAAGAGGATGATCGAGGATGGGTTCACACAAGGTTTTTATCCAGGTTCAGCCCCACTGTAAAATAGGTAATACTTTACTCCTATTAATGATAATCTGGGCTCGTACAAGGGATCTCAGTACTTCCCACGGTCCTTTTTAGTCTGCATATAAGTTTTATCTCTACTTTGACTAAACTTATAGAAAAAAGTATCAACATCACAATGCCAAATAAATATTGCTAGATTCATTGTGAAATGTGGTTTCATAGTATATATACTTTGTATTGCAGATGTTGATATTCTTTAATATAAATTT
This sequence comes from Triticum timopheevii, assembly GCA_963921465.1. NCBI lineage: Eukaryota > Viridiplantae > Streptophyta > Magnoliopsida > Poales > Poaceae > Triticum > Triticum timopheevii. The sequence goes on along the minus strand of OY997262.1, from coordinate 380,218,002 downwards.
GGTCAAACTTTGTAGAATTTGACTTGAGAAAAATTTCACATGCAGACTAAAAAAGACAGAAGGAAGCACAAAGATCATACTAATGTTGGTATGTGTGTCTCTACACATGCCGCGTGGGTACTCTAACCTTGCCTTATATAGGGCTGGCAAGGCTATGATCATACAACGGCCAAATCGTCCAGGTCGTGGCAATGACACATTGAACCTTTGCCGCAAGGAAAAGACACATTGCAACGTGGTAACGCTGTATATGTTGTCTGTAATGGAAGTATCATAATTAAGTGCGATGTGGTAAAGCGGTATCATGCATACCATTTCACAATGTGGCACACAATTAAATAAAAAAAGAGGGGACGTGTTATCAATCATGATACTGTATCACATTAAATGTCGTACTACTTTGTATCATACAAAAGCTTACGAGGTTACATAATAGGATATAACAGACTATTTGGCTAATTACAGTCATACTGAGTCGTGTATTGCTGTTTGGCTTCAGAGAGGTCGCCCTTATATGGAGGAGCTCTTAACATCTAATTGTAATCCTTTTACCTAAGAAATAAAACTCCCAATTTCCCCACAAAATATATAAATAAATAAAATAAGGCAATCTAAGATACTAATTTATTACACTAAGCATTATGAAAGTAGTATAATACACTAGTATCATATACATGATATATACTACTCCCTCCGTTCTTAAATACTTGTCTTTCTACGCATTTCAATAAGTGACTACATACAAAGCAAAATGAGTGAATCTACCCTTTAAAATATGTCTACATACATCCGTATGTAGTAGTCATTTGAAATGTCTAGAAAGACAAATATTTAGGAACGGAGGGAGTAGTATATTATATTCTCCATTACAGACAGCCTTAACTACATTGTACTCCCTCCGTTTTTATTTAGTCTGCATATTAGGTTTGACCGAAGTCAAACTTTGCAAAGTTTGACCAAGTTTATAGAAAAATATATAAACATTTACCATAACAAATCTATATAATGTGAAAGTACATTCAATAATGAATCTTGTGGTATTGATTTTTTATTGTATATGTTAATATTTTTGTTTATAAACTTAGTCAAAGTTTACAAAGCTTGACTTTGACCAAAGCTAATATGCGGACTAAATAAAAACGGACGGAGTACCATCCCTTAAAGAAAACTATGTTATACCGCTCGTTTTGACGGCGCATTAACGACCCTGCCGAGTGGGCGTTGTTGGGTGTGCTCAGCCAAGTGGGCCTCCTGGTTTGTGCCTAGCCAAGTGGGCCGCCTAGAACGGACTTGGGTTGTCCCAGGCATGCTAGGTTGTTTCCCTATATCTTGGGCCTATCCCGGAGGGATTCAACCGCCACTCTCTCCCATTCCATTTTTCGTTGCTTAAAAATATGCATTCTTACAAGGGCGACGCTAGGCGCCGGCGCACCGGCCGAAGTTTCGGCCGGTCCGCTGCCAGGCGTTGGATCCCGTACAAATAAACGGTTTGGATAGGGCGATTGAGTCGTCTTTTCCCTTCCACACACGCGTGAAGAAAAAAGAAACAAGGGAGATCTCCATGCTCGCCGCCTGTCTCGCGCCATCCATGCTCGCCGGCCACCCTGCGTCGCCCACGCTCGGACCCGTGCTCGTTGGCCATCCTCGCGCCGTCCGCATCCGCGCCTGTGCTCGCCCACCCTCGCGCCGTCCGTGCTTGCGCCCATGCTCGCCGGCCACACTCGCGCCGTCCGTGCTCGTGCCCGTGTTCGCCGGCCACCCCCGCGCTCGCGCCCGTGCTCGCCGGCCACCCCCGCGCCGCCCATGCTTGCCGGCCACCCCCGCCCGCAGCTAATCTTCGTCGAGCCTGCAGAAACACCATGAAAAAAAGGATGTAGCTAATCTTCGTCATGAATGGGCACATTTGCCGGTTGTAGCAAAATCGATGACGGTTCCAGCAAAAAAAATCCAAAGATGGTAGTAGAACAAATAGGTGCTAGTTCCAGCAAAAACTAAGACAATGGCAGCAAAATAATCATTTGGTTCCAGCAAAACTCAAAGACAGTGGTAGCAAAAATGATGCTAGTTCCAGCAAAAAGCAAAGCAATGGTACCAAAAAAAGGAGTACTGGATCCAGCAAAATTCAGAGACGATGGTAGTACCAAGTAGCAAAAATTACCATCAGTAGCAGCAAAACACATCTCTGTTTCCAGCAAAACAACATCTTGGTTCCAGCAAAATTCAGAGACGATGGTAATACCATGTAGCAAAAATTACCGTCGGTAGCAGCAAAACACATCTATGTTTCCAGCAAAACAAACATCTTGGTTCCAGCAAAATTCACCGCTGGCACCAATTCGAGCAAAGGAAACACCAGTTCCAGCAAAAAATTCCTCTCATAGTAGCAAAACATATCACTGGTTCCAGCAAAAATAGAACTTGGTTCCATCCAAGAAAAAGAACACACCAGTTCCAACAAAAATTACAGCTGGTAGCAGCAAAAATCACCACGGGTTCCAGCATCCCTGATGTCCCCGTTTCCAGCGCCGCCGCATCCCGCAGGTGGACGTCACCGGTGGCAGCTCCTAGAAGGCCGGTTGCAGCTTCCCACGAACCGATTGCAGCAAAAAAGAGAGGACCTCCGACGTAACAGGCACGGCTGCTGATCTGCCGGTGGCCGCTTCGGCTCCACGGCAACGCTCGCGGCGGCGGCACACCAAATGACAGCCGAGTAATAAGAGGAGGAGCGGCGTCACAGGAGGTGAAAGAAAAAGATGGATGTGTGATTGATTGTGTGGCTAGCAGCACCCGTGAGAGAGGATAAGGGAAGTGGGGTGAGCGTACGCGCGTGACAGAGCGAGTCGACCGGCCGAAGCTTCGGCCAGTCCGCCGGATTTAAACGTTTCCCTTCTTACAAGGTGTCACGCGTCACAGTCGAAAAGAGACATTTTAATCTACACTGTTGATTCAATTAGAGATCATGTGCCGAAGATAAATAATTTGCTGGGATGCGCGGGTGAGAGTAGTTAATTGCTTTCACTTAGAGCATCTACGGCCGGTGGCCTTAAACACGTCTTAAAAGTCTGAGCGGGATGACAGGTCAATGATCAGTCATAAAAATTGACCCACCCAAACGCCTCAAGCAGTTCTTAGACGTCCGGGTTGTCCGGCGCCACTCATATCCAGCCCAAATATGAGGCGGCCCGGCGCATTCCCACGTCAGCCCGTCCCATCCTGACCCCACATATATCCCCTCTGATGAACCCTAGACCATATTCCGCTCCACTCTCTTCGTTAGCTCCTCTTCCGAATTCGTCTTCTCCTCTTCCCAATCCGATTCATGGCAGATGACCATAGTTGCTGCGGCTCCAATGGCGCCGAGAGCGACGTTGATGCGGCCGCTCTCCGCATTGCTTTGCACCACTCCCATCTGGATCTGGACGGCAGCAGTGGAGGCAGCTCACAGAGCGACGCGCCGCCCCCCTTTGCCCGCCGTTGCAGTATGGGCGATGTTGTCGGGCCATCCCGTCCGGCGCGCAGCATCGATGGGAGCTCCACCCGCTCCGCGCCAATCAAGGTACGCCGCTCGGCCGCCACCCTGTCTATTCTACCTCCGGAGAGCGTCCACGGGTACCGTTGGATGCTTGTGCCCTCGCCGGTGTTGGGCCGGTCGAGGACGCTTGAGTCGGAGGCGCGGGTCGCATGGCGCGAGCGACAATGCGTGAAGGAGGTCATGGAAGCGGGCAAGCGTCCGTGAGGTGCCGGGCACTCACGTGCGCGTCGGTCGATCACGAGGACGCGCTCATTGCATCCATCCTCTGGCGCTCCCTGATAACGGTGGAGACGGATGCGCGGTGGCTCCGGCGGAAGAACGCCAAAATGCCCCGGCTAGCTATCGAGCTATTGGAGTGTGTGGCGTCGGCGAAGGAGACGAGGCACGCCGAGAAGTAGGAGAGTTTGCTCCGGAGGCTTGCCGGTGGTCACATGGAGCTGTCGGACGACTCCGGCGATGGCTCAAGCTCCGACAATGACAACGATGCCTACACCGAGGCAAAGCAGCACCGTCGACCGCAAGGGAAAGGGGGCGGCAAGGAAATGGTGATTTCCTCCGCCCTTCCCTATTGAATTAAGTCTTTTTTATAGTATGTTTAGGGTACTGTCTTTTTTTAGTTGCTAATTGTGCAGTGCCGCACAATGGGCCACCGTCTCACCAATTTGTGTGCTCCCTTAAGGGCACATGTTTAGGGTACTGTCAACTGCATCTTTTGGTGGTCCGGTGATTGTTTATGCTATAATTATGCCTGTTTGAACTAGATTTCGTGCTAGTTTGTTTATTTACATAGGTTTATTTTCATAGTACATGTGTTTCACGGATATGAGGGGTCGAATTTAAGATACGCGAATGTGAATGCACCTAAATTAGGAATGCCCGACCAGTGCTCGCGGACATGGCCGAACACGTCTGTGGGCGTTTGAGGGGCAGGATTTGCCAACGGCTGTAGATGCTCTTAGGTCCTCACACCGTGTCGCGGGCCGACCAACGAACCAATCCAACGGGGTTGTACCCTGCCTGTGAGTTGGCTCTACATAAGTCAAAGGCCAAACAGGTAGTACAAAAGTTTGTTTACAAAAAGCTCACATTGCACTTCCATTCGACTCACTCATCACGCACACATGCATACTCCTGCAGCAACCAACAGATCATACAACACAAATATGTACTCCCTCCGTTCCTAAATATTTGTCTTTTTAGATATTTCAAATGGTTACGACATACGGATGTATATAAACATATTTTAAAATGTAGATTCACTTATTTTGCTCCGTATGTAGTCACTTGTTAAAATCTCTAGAAAGACAAATATTTAGGAACGGAGGGAGTAGTTCATATTAAAATCTTTAAAAAGACTTATATTTAGGAGCGGAGGGATAAATGAAGAGAGGAAAAAAAAAGATGAATTCTCTCGATTATTGAAGAAAACATAGGGTTAATTAAGCTAATCCAGCAGCCTCCATATTCTATAACAGCTAGATCACTGCATGCTGATCAATTATTACTCCACTAATTGTCATGCATGTGCATGACACACATCCATCTAACTAACTATTGGCAAAAAAAAGAACTAACAATGTCAATGTCAAGTTGCTTAGTGCACCGTGGATTGGAACTCTTGCATGCATGTATAAGTAGCCCTCCACTCCACATACGAACTCCATCACCTCATCCCTTCCCATCTGCTCCTATAGCCCACATCAAATCACAAACTCTCTGGTACACATTGGCTAAATTCATTAAGAGCTAGCTTGAGACGACAGACAATGGCCGCAGCTTCCCTTAAGCTTTCTGTTGCGCTGGCATGCGTACTGCTGATGTCGTCGTCGGCGTGCCATGGCCTGGAGGTGGGTTACTACAAGAAGACATGCCCCCGCGTGGAGGCCATCGTGAGGGACGAGGTGAAGAAGTTCGTCTACAAGAACGCCGGCATCGGCGCCGGCCTCATCCGCATGTTCTTCCACGACTGCTTCGTCCAGGGATGTGATGGCTCCGTCCTCCTCGACCCGACGCCGGCCAACCCGCAGCCCGAGAAGCTGAGCCCTCCCAACTTCCCCAGCCTCCGCGGCTTCGAGGTGATCGACGCGGCCAAGGACGCCGTCGAGAAGGCGTGCCCCGGCGTGGTCTCGTGCGCCGACATCGTCGCCTTCGCGGGCCGGGACGCAGCCTACTTCCTTAGCAAGATGAAGGTCAAGATCAACATGCCGGCGGGCCGCCTCGACGGCCGCGTTTCCAATTCCACGGAGGCCCTCGACAACCTGCCGCCACCATTCTTCAACCTCGACCAGCTCGTCGCCAGCTTTGCCGCTAAGGGCCTCAGCGCCGAGGACATGGTCGTGCTCTCCGGCGCCCACACCATCGGGGTCTCCCACTGCTCGTCCTTCGTCTCCGACCGCATCGCCGTCACCTCCGACATCGACGCTGGCTTCGCCAACTTCCTGAGGAGGAGGTGCCCCGCCAACCCGAGCACGGCCAACGACCCCATGGTGAACCAGGACGTGGTGACCCCCAACGCTCTCGATAACCAGTACTACAAGAATGTCCTCGCGCACAAGGTGCTGTTCACGTCCGACGCCGCCCTTCTTACGACGCCGGCGACGACGCAGATGGTGCGCGACAGTGCAAACATCCCCGGGCAGTGGGAGGCCAAGTTTAACAAGGCCATGGTCAAGATGGGAGCCATCGATGTGAAGACCGGCAAGCAAGGCGAAATCAGAAGAAAGTGCAGGGTCGTCAACCACTGATCTATCCATGAATCGTCACGGTGTTGCGTTAATTCGTTTGTGCGCTTTAGTTTTGCACTGTCTGAGGTCATCTACTTGTGATTTTCGTTCAATTTTCATGCATGTATTGTAATTGGTTGTTTCCACTGTTCAAATTCTTTGGCTGCTTAATTATTGGTGATGCAGTTAACCACTATATATTAATATTATTTTTCTGAGTATTCGCAAAAAAAGTATTAATTTTGGAGTTGGAATCACATCTTTGGCTGCTTAGGGCATCACAACGCTGATCCGCAAAATTGCTGCAGCATCTGTCCGCGGACAGGGGACAAGTCTCCAAACACGGATGCGGGAGGCGCCCATCCAACGCTGCCCGCATACATTTCAAATCGGGTTTCAACTAACAGAAAGAAATTCATGAAAACAAGACGGATTTTATCAAAGTTGGGATAGAAAATAGCACAAATTATCCATACATAGCATGCAAATAAGTCTAGTACAACAATAGTTCAAATTCAACGAGATTAACCGGGTGTTTAACAAGTTTTGCATGAAAGGATCATATCGTCCCATACATACTATTCTTCAGTTTCATCCAACATTGTGTGTGCGTAAATGGTCGTCCCTCTATCCTATGATACATCACGGTAGCATGTACGGGCTACACAATGTGTACAGCAGAATGAATGAATGAATCAACAAATTGAACAAGAAGAAGCAAAACTTACGATATCCTTGGCTGCTGCGCGCAATGGCCACCTTGCCTCCAGCGCCATAGAACTTCGTGACAGTTGTCTAAATGGCGTACCATCGATACGATAATGAATTCACATTGCATTGTTGGATGATGTGCATGTCGTAGTGCGCAATATACTTTTGCGCGTGAAACGAATCATGCATGCGCTGCCAGAAGAGACCACCTTTGCTTCCACTGCTACGGCCAACAATGCATCGCACAACAACTCAGCATCCACGGTCGAGTACCCTCCCCCCCATCCTTTTGTTGGGGAACGTTGCAGAAAACAAAAATTTTCCTACGGTTTCACCAAGATCCATCTATGAGTTCATCTAGCAACGAGTGATTAGATGCATCTACATACCTTGTAGATCGCGAGCGGAAGCGTTCAAAGAACGGGGATGATGTAGTCGAACACGACGTGATCCAAATCACCGGAGATCCTAGCACCGAACGGACGGCACCTCCGCGTTCAACACACGTACGGAACAGCCACGTCTCCTCCTTCTTGATCCAGCAAGGGAGGGAGGAGAGGTTGAGGGAGATGGCACCAGCAGCAGCACGACGGCGTGGTGTTGATGGAGCTGCAGTACTCCGGCAGAGCTTCGCTAAGCACTATGGAGGAGGAGGAGGCGTTGGAGAGGGAGAAGGAGGCAACCAAAGGCCAAGGTATGAAGTCCCTCCTCTCCCCCACTATATATAGGAGGGCCAAGGGGGGTGGCCGGCCCTAGGAGATCCAATCTCCTAGGGGGGCGGCGGCCAAGGGGGGTTTCCCTCCCCCCCCCCCCCCCCCAAGGCACCTAGGAGGTGCCTTCCCCTCCTAGGACTCTTCCCCCTCAAACCCTAGGCGCATGGGCCTATGTGGGGCTGGTGCCCTTGGCCCATGTAGGACAAGGCGCACCCCCTACAGCCCATGTGGCCCCCCGGGATAGGTGGACCCACCCGGTGGACCCCCGGGACCCTTCCGGTGGTCCCGGTACAATACCGATAACCCCGAAACTTGTCCCGATGCCTGAAACAGGACTTCCCATATATAAATCTTTACCTCCGGACCATTCCGGAACTCCTCATGACGTCCGGGATCTCATCCGGGACTCCGAATAACATTCGGGTTACTGCATATACATATCCCTACAACCCTAGCGTCACTGAACCTTAAGTGTGTAGACCCTACGGGTTTGGGAGACATGTAGACATGACCGAGATCGCTCTCCGGTCAATAACCAACAGCGGGATCTGGATAGCCATGTTGGCTCCCACATGCTCCAAGATGATCTCATCGGATGAACCACGATGTCGAGGATTTAATCAACCCCGTATGCAATTCCCTTTGTCAATTGATATGTTACTTGCCCGAGATTCGATCGTCGGTATCCCAATACCTCGTTCAATCTCGTTACCGGCAAGTCACTTTACTCGTACCGTAATGCATGATCCCGTGACCAGACACTTGGTCACTTTGAGCTCATTATGATGATGCATTACCGAGTAGGCCCAGTGATATCTCTCCGTCATACGGAGTGACAAATCCCAGTCTCGATCCGTGTCAACCCAACAGACACTTTCGGAGATACCTGTAATGCACCTTTATAGTCACCCAGTTACGTTGTGACGTTTGATACACCCAAAGCACTCCTACGGTATCCGGGAGTTACACGATCTCATGGTCAAAGGAAAAGATACTTGACATTAGAAAAGCTCTAGCAAACGAACTACACGATCTCACGCTATGCTTAAGATTGGGTCTTGTCCATCACATCATTATCCTAATGATGTGATCCCGTTATCAATGACATCCAATGTCCATAGCCAGGAAACCATGACTATCTATTGATCAACGAGCTAGTCAACTAGAGGCTTACTAGGGACATGTTGGTGTCTGTTATTCACACATGTATTACGATTTTCGGATAATACAATTATAGCATGAATAAAGACAATTATCATGAACAAAGAAATATAATAATAATGCTTTTATTATTGCCTCTAGGGCATATTTCCAACAGTCTCCCACTTGCACTAGAGTCAATAATCTAGTTACATTGTGATGAATCGAACACTCATGGAATTCTGGTGTTGATCATGTTTTGCTCTAGGGAGAGGTTTAGTCAACGGATCCGCTACATTCAGGTCCGTATGTATTTTACAAATCTCTATGTCTCCATCTTGAACATTTTCACGAATGGAGTTGAAGCGACGCTTGATGTGGCTTGTCTTCTTGTGAAACCTGGGCTCCTTGGCAAGTGCAATAGCTCCAGTATTGTCACAGAAGAGCTTGATCGGCCCCGACGCATTGGGTATGACTCCTAGGTCGGTGATGAACTTCTTCACCCATATTGCTTCATGTGCTGCCTCCGAGGCTGCCATGTACTCCGCTTCACATGTAGATCCCACCACGACGCTCTGCTTGCAACTGCACCAGCTTACTGCCCCACCATTCAAAATATACACGTATCCGGTCTGTGACTTAGAGTCATCCAGATCTGTGTCGAAGCTAGCGTCGACGTAACCCTTTACGACGAGCTCTTCGTCACCTCCATAAACGAGAAACATTTCCTTAGTCCTTTTCAGGTACTTCAGGATATTCTTGACCGCTGTCCAGTGTTCCTTGCCGGGATTACTTTGGTACCTTCCTACCAAACTTACGGCAAGGTTTACATCAGGTCTGGTACACAACATGGCATACATAATAGAACATATGGCTGAGGCATAGGGGATGACACTCATCTCTTCTATATCTTCTGCCGTGGTCGGACATTGAGCTGAGCTCAATTTCACACCTTGCAAAACAGGCAAGAACCCTTTCTTGGACTGATCCATTTTGAACTTCTTCAAAATCTTATCAAGATATGTGCTTTGTGAAAGACCTATGAGGCGTCTCGATCTATCCCTATAGATCTTGATGCCTAATATATAAGCAGCTTCTCCAAGGTCCTTCATTGAAAAACTCTTATTCAAGTAGGCCTTAATGCTGTCCAAAAGTTCTATATCATTTCCCATCAAAAGTATGTCATCTACATATAGTATGAGAAATGCTATAGAGCTCCCACTCACTTTCTTGTAAACACAGGCTTCTCCATAAGTCTGTGAGAACCCAAACGCTTTGATCATCTCATCAAAACGAATGTTCCAACTCCGAGATACTTGCACCAGCCCATAAATCGAGCGTTGGAGCTTGCACACCTTGTCAGCATTCTTAGGATCGACAAAACCTTCCGGCTGCATCATATACAATTCTTCCTTAAGGAAACCATTAAGGAATGCCGTTTTGACGTCCATTTGCCAAATTTCATAATCATAAAATGCGGCAATTGCTAACATGATTCGGACGGACTTCAGCTTCGCTACCGGTGAGAAAGTCTCATCGTAGTCAATCCCTTGAACTTGTCGATAACCCTTAGCGACAAGCCGAGCTTTATAGATGGTCACATTACCATCCGCGTCTATCTTCTTCTTAAAGATCCATTTATTTTCTATGGCTCGCCGTTCTACGGGCAAGTCAGTCAAAGTCCATACTTCGTTTTCATACATGGATCCTATCTCGGATTTCATGGCTTCTAGCCATTTGTCGGAATCCGGGCCCGCCATCGCTTCTTCATAGTTCGAAGGTTCACTGTTGTCTAACAACATGATTTCCAAGACAGGGTTGCCGTACCACTCTGGTGCGGAACGTGTCCTTGTGGACCTTCGAATTTCAGTAGGAGCTTGATCAGAAGTATCTTGATCATCATCATTAACTTCCTCTCTAGTCGGTGCAGGCACCTCAAGAACATTTTCTTGAGTTGCGCCATTTTTCGGTTCAAGAGGTAATACTTCATCAAGCTCTACTTTCCTCCCACTTACTTCTTTCGAGAGAAACTCTTTCTCCAGAAAGGACCCATTCTTTGCAACAAAGATCTTGCCTTCGGATCTGAGGTAGAAGATATACCCAACAGTTTCTTTAGGGTATCCTATGAAGACGCATTTTTCCGATTTGGGTTCAAGCTTTTCAGGTTGAAGTTTCCTGACATAAGCATCGCATCCCCAAACTTTTAGAAACGACAGCTTAGGTTTCTTTCCAAACCACAATTCATACGGTGTCGTCTCAACGGATTTCGACGGTGCCCTATTTAAAGTGAATGCGGCAGTCTCTAAAGCATAGCCCCAAAAAGATAGTGGTAAATCGGCAAGAGACATCATAGATCGCACCATATCTAATAGAGTGCGATTACGACGTTCGGACACACCATTACGCTGAGGTGTTCCAGGCGGCGTGAGTTGTGAAACTATTCTACATTTTCTTAAGTGTGTACCAAACTCGTGACTCAAGTATTCTCCTCCACGATCTGATCGTAGAAACTTGATTTTCCTGTCACGTTGATTCTCAACTTCACTCTGAAATTCCTTGAACTTTTCAAAGGTCTCAGACTTGTGTTTCATTAAGTAGACATACCCATATCTACTCAAGTCATCAGTGAGGATGAGAACATAACGATAGCCACCGCGAGCCTCAACACTCATTGGACCGCACACATCAGTATGTATGATTTCCAATAAGTTGGTTGCTCGCTTCATTGTTCCTGAGAACGGAGTCTTGGTCATTTTACACATGAGGCATGGTTCGCACGTGTCAAATGATTCGTAATCAAGAGACTCTAAAAGTCCATCAGCATGGAGCTTCTTCATGCGTTTGACACCTATGTGACCAAGGCGGCAGTGCCACAAGTATGTGGGACTATCACTATCAATCTTACATCTTTTGGTACTTACACTATGAATATGTGTAGCATTACGCTCGAGATTCATAAAGAATAAACAATTCACCATCGGAGCATGACCATAAAACATATCTCTCATATAAATAGAACAACCATTATTCTCGGATTTAAATGAGTAGCCATCTCGAATTAAACGAGATCCTGATACAATGTTCATGCTCAAACTGGGCACAAAATAACAATTATTGAGGTTCAAAACTAATCCCGTAGCTAAATGTAGAGGTAGCGTGCCGACGGCGATCACATCGACCTTGGAACCATTCCCGACGCGCATGGTCACCTCGTCCTTCGCCAGTCTCCGTTTATTCCGCAGCTCCTGCTGTGTGTTACAAATATGAGCAACGGCACCGGTATCAAATACCCAGGAGTCACTACGATTACTGGTAAGGTACACATCAATTACATGTATATCAAATATACCTTTGGTTTTGCCGGCCTTCTTGTCCGCTAAGTATTTGGGGCAGTTCCGCTTCCAGTGACCACTTTCCTTGCAATAAAAGCACTCAGTCTCGGGCTTGGGTCCATTCTTTGGCTTCTTCCCGGCAGCTTTCTTGCTGGGCGCGGCAACTACCTTGCCGTCCTTCTTGAAGTTCTTTTTACCCTTGCCCTTCTTGAACTTAGTGGTTTTATTGACCATCAACACTTGATGTTCCTTCTTGACTTCTACCTCTGCTGATTTCAGCATAGCAAATACTTCAGGAATGGTCTTTTCCATCCCCTGCATATTGAAGTTCATCACAAAGCTCTTGTAACTTGGTGGAAGCGACTGGAGGATTCTGTCAATGACCGCATCATCCGGGAGATTAACTCCCAGCTGAGTCAAGCGGTTATGTAACCCAGACATAGTGAGTATGTGCTCACTGACAGAACTATTTTCCTCCATCTTACAGCTGAAGAATTTGTCGGAGACTTCATATCTCTCGACCCGGGCATGAGCTTGGAAAACCATTTTCAGCTCTTCGAACATCTCATATGCTCCATGTCTCTCAAAACGCTTTTGGAGCCCCGGCTCTAGGCTGTAAAGCATGCCGCACTGAACGAGGGAGTAGTCATCGGAACGTGCCTGCCAAGCGTTCATAACGTCTTGTTCTGCAGGGAGAACAGGTGCGTCACCCAGCGGTGCTTGTAGGACATAATCTTTCTTGGCAGCTATGAGGATGATCCTCAAGTTCCGGACCCAGTCCGTATAGTTGCTGCCATCGTCTTTCAGCTTGGTTTTCTCTAGGAACGCGTTGAATTTGAGGACTACGTTGGCCATTTGATCTACAAGACATATTGTAAAACATTTAGACTAAGTTCATGATAATTACGTTCATCTAATCAAATTATAATGAACTCCCGCTCAGATTTGACATCCCTTTGGTCATCTAAGTGTTACACGATCCGAGTCGACTAGGCCGTGTCCGATCATCACGTGAGACGGACTAGTCATCGTCGGTGAACATTCTCATGTTGATCGTATCTTCCATACGACTCGTGTTCGACCTTTCGGTCTCCGTGTTCCGAGGCCATGTCTGTACATGCTAGGCTCGTCAAGTTAACCCTAAGTGTTTTCGCTGTGTAAAACTGTCTTACACCCGTTGTATGTGAACGTAAGAATCTATCACACCCGATCATCATGTGGTGCTTCGAAACGACGAACTGTAGCAACGGTGCACAGTTAGGGGAGAACACTTCTTGAAATTTTGTAAGGGATCATCTTATTTACTACCGTCGTTCTAAGTAAAAAAGATGCATAAAACATAATAAACATCACATGCAATTATATAAAGTAGTGACATGATATGGCCAATATCATATAGCTCCTTTGATCTTCATCTTCGGGGCTCCATGATCATCTTGTCACCGGCATGACACCATGATCTCCATCATCATGATCTCCATCATCGTGTCTTCATGAAGTTGTCACGCCAACGACTACTTCTACTTCTATGACTAACGCGTTTAGTAATAAAGTAAAGTAGTTTACATGACGTTCTTCAATGACACGCAGGTCATACAAAAAATAAAGACAACTCCTATGGCTCCTGCCGGTTGTCATACTCATCGACATGCAAGTCGTGATTCCTATTACAATAGCATGAACATCTCATACATGACATATAGATCATTCATCATTCATCACAACTTTGGCCATATCATATCACAAAGCACTTGCTGCAAAAACAAGTTAGACGTCCTCTAATTGTTGTTTGCAAGTTTTACGTGGCTGAAGTAGGGTTCTAGCAAAAACGTTTTCTTACCTACGTGAAAGCCACAACGTGATTTGTCAACTTCTATTTATCCTTCATAAGGACCCTTTTCATCGAATCCGCTTCAACTAAAGTAGGAGAGACAGACACCCACCAGCCACCTTATGCAACTTGTGCATGTTAGTCGGTGGAACCGGTCTCACGTAAGCGTACGTGTAAGGTTGGTCCGGGCCGCTTCATCCCACAATACCGCTGAAGCAAGATAAGACTAGTAGCGGCAAGAAAGTTGACAAATCTACGCCCACAACAAATTGTGTTCTACTCGTGCAAAAGAACTACGCATAGACCTAGCTCATGATGCCACTGTTGGGGAACGTTGCAGAAAACAAAAATTTTCCTACGGTTTCACCAAGATCCATCTATGAGTTCATCTAGCAACGAGTGATTAGATGCATCTACATACCTTGTAGATCGCGAGCGGAAGCGTTCAAAGAACGGGGATGATGTAGTCGAACACGACGTGATCCAAATCACCGGAGATCCTAGCACCGAACGGACGGCACCTCCGCGTTCAACACACGTACGGAACAGCCACGTCTCCTCCTTCTTGATCCAGCAAGGGAGGGAGGAGAGGTTGAGGGAGATGGCACTAGCAGTAGCACGACGGCGTGGTGTTGATGGAGCTACAGTACTCCGGCAGAGCTTCGCTAAGCACTATGAAGGAGGAGGAGGTGTTGGAGAGGGAGAAGGAGGCAACCAAAGGCCAAGGTATGAAGTCCCTCCTCTCCCCCACTATATATAGGAGGGCCAAGGGGGGTGGCCGGCCCTAGGAGATCCAATCTCCTAGGGGGGCGGCGGCCAAGGGGGGTTTCCCTCCCCCCCAAGGCACCTAGGAGGTGCCTTCCCCTCCTAGGACTCTTCCCCCTCAAACCCTAGGCGCATGGGCCTATGTGGGGCTGGTGCCCTTGGCCCATGTAGGCCAAGGCGCACCCCCTACAGCCCATGTGGCCCCCCGGGACCCTTTCGGTGGTCCCGGTACAATACCGATAACCCCGAAACTTGTCCCGATGCCTGAAACAGGACTTCCCATATATAAATCTTTACCTCCGGACCATTTCGGAACTCCTCGTGACGTCCGGGATCTCATCCGGGACTCCGAATAATATTCGGGTTACTGCATATACATATCCCTACAACGCTAGCGTCACTGAACCTTAAGTGTGTAGACCCTACGGGTTCGGGAGACATGTAGGCATGACCGAGATCGCTCTCCGGTCAATAACCAACAGCGGGATCTGGATACCCATGTTGGCTCCCACATGCTCCACGATGATCTCATCGGATGAACCACGATGTCGAGGATTTAATCAACCCCGTATGCAATTCCCTTTGTCAATCGATATGTTACTTGCCCGAGATTCGATCGTCGGTATCCCAATACCTCGTTCAATCTCGTTACCGGCAAGTCACTTTACTCGTACCGTAATGCATGATCCCGTGACCAGACACTTGGTCACTTTGAGCTCATTATGATGATGCATTACCGAGTGGGCCCAGTGATATCTCTCCGTCATACGGAGTGACAAATCCCAGTCTCGATCCGTGTCAACCCAACAGACACTTTCGGAGATACCTGTAATGCACCTTTATAGTCACCCAGTTACGTTGTGACGTTTGATACACCCAAAGCACTCCTACGGTATCCGGGAGTTACACGATCTCATGGTCAAAGGAAAAGATACTTGACATTAGAAAAGCTCTAGCAAACGAACTACACGATCTCACGCTATGCTTAAGATTGGGTCTTGTCCATCACATCATTATCCTAATGATGTGATCCCGTTATCAATGACATCCAATGTCCATAGCCAGGAAACCATGACTATCTATTGATCAACGAGCTAGTCAACTAGAGGCTTACTAGGGACATGTTGGTGTCTGTTATTCACACATGTATTACGATTTCCAGATAATACAATTATAGCATGAATAAAGACAATTATCATGAACAAAGAAATATAATAATAATGCTTTTATTATTGCCTCTAGGGCATATTTCCAACACCTTTGTACTCTAAACACACGACATGGCGTTCAAAAATAAGCTCAATGTCATTTGACCGAACACTTGCCAGGCGCGGTGTCCGCCATGGACAACGTCGACATGGGTGGCGGAGTGTACTTGTCTACGGACGGGTCCTGAGTGGACGATGCAGCGGTAAAAGGCGAGCGGGCACGTCGGCGTTGGTTGTGGAGGTCCGGCAATGCCTATGTGCCCGCCAGAGAGAGGTACAACAACGACGTGGAGGAGGAGGGTGCGGATGGAAAGCAAGGTGGGAGAAGGGGCGGATTGGAAGAACATTGGACTGGGAGGAGGGATTTAGTGGGTCTGGACCGCTCACGAACCGATACATGCACGCCCTGAATGACGGAACACGTACAGACCATGCAGTCCGAATGTATGCAGGCGGTTTGAGAGTCGGCGTTGGAGGGGCCTTGTATGTGTGTGTGTGTGTGGGGGGGGGGGGGGTGAATAGACCAAACACAAACATCTATACAAGTTTTAGGGTTCGACAATTTTACGCATGAGGAGACTAGATGGTACATTATCAATCAAGCAAGTAACATGGGCAGAGCAGCGGAGACATAGCAACTTGCATGAAAGTAAGGGAGCAGAGTAGAGAATGCAAACATTGGTTGATACGGGAATGTTCTTTTGCGCTATCTCACACCTACGTTGACGGAGGCTTCAAACCAAGGGATTCTAAGACTCAAGAATCCCGGTTGTGGCGCCGACCATGCAGCCCACAAAGCACAACCATCTTAGATCTTCGCAAAGTGGGTTATCTTCAAGCCCATACAAACTCTCGTGTCTTTCACATGTGGCACTTGCTAGGATCATAAGTGACTCCTAACCGTCTAGGATGTGCTTACCATTCGAAAGTAATAAGCATAAGCAAAGTCAGTTTTTTTTTGCAGGGGACAATAAGCATAAGCATAAGCAAAGTCTCTCTCAAGGGTCCACATGAACACTATGAAAAATTCAAGATTGTTGTGAAAGAGATGAACTTCCGGTGTATGGGGTTCAAGAAAGGGGAGTTCTTCTCTGTTAAAGAATGAAGAAGAACATTGAATCGTTCAACACTTCTTTCTTTTCTTGCATTGCATCTCTCTTTAATACCATTCGAAAATTTTGAATTTAAACATTTAGCTCATGTCAAATAGTGCTCGTATGGCTTGATAAACATAAGTCATCCCTTAGCTTGGTGGTAAGGTGCTTGTTGTTACTTCAGGTGTTTAAAGTGTTGTCATACATTTTTTTAAACTCTAGCACCGAGTGGGTGGGATGGTTCGAACTTGCGAGCTTCTGACGGAAGGAAAGATAGGCTGACCACTCGAGCAAAGGGTTTTCTAAAAAGGCTTAAAAATATTTTATTTTGAAGAGAAAAAAATTGAATTCAAAATGTATTTGAAAAATTCGGGCAAAACAAATTTGAAAATTCCGATATTTTTCGAAAACCCTTTTTTCAGGTTCCTAGCGAGAAAATTTGAAATCAAGGAAAAAAAAACTTGGTGAGGAGTGAGACCACCCACCTTCCCACCCGGTTCCCCCTTGTTCATTAATTACTACGAACGCTCGCCACGTCCCCTGACTTGCCGTCCACATCCCGCGTCTGCTCCTCAAATCCTCGTCTCGCTCCTCCCGCCCACGCTCCAGCGCCGCCATTCACCACACTGCTTCGCCGTCGCCGCCTCGCACGAGATCATCGTCGAAGGAGCCGCCGGGCCTGACGATTTCGATGGGGAGCGGGGGCGCGAGCGCGAGCGGAGCTGTGGAGTTGAGGGAGATAGCACCGCCATCGGGATGCGCCGCCGCCGTGGCCGGCGGGCGGCCGTCATCGATTCACCGCGCAGGTTCGCGTCCCCCTTCCCTTTCTTGCTCCCGGCAGACAATCGATCCTATTGCTCCCGTAGCACGGCCATGGCGCCCGAATTGAGGACTGGCAACCCCTCCAGCGCGACCATACCGCCCTCGCTCGCAGCCAGGCTTGCCCAGAAGCGGTGGTTCGGTGGGGAAAAAATTCCGTAGATCCGGTAGGCAGAGCCGCGCCTGTGCATGCCGGCGCCCCGCGCGCAACACGTGATGGGTGATGCAATCTTACGGGCTAAGGCAATCGCCTGGACCTCGGCTCCAACGCGCACGCGATCCCATCGGCCCTCCCAGGCGAGAGTTCGGCTCCGCAGTCAGCTGCTCGCGACCGCGATCCCATCTGTTGCAGTTTGCGAGCGAGCATGATCGCCATGGGCCCATGGCCAGCGACGCGCAGTCTCCTTC
This sequence comes from Triticum timopheevii, assembly GCA_963921465.1. Taxonomy (NCBI): domain Eukaryota; kingdom Viridiplantae; phylum Streptophyta; class Magnoliopsida; order Poales; family Poaceae; genus Triticum; species Triticum timopheevii. The sequence continues at coordinate 380,199,726 of OY997262.1, read as the reverse complement.
TGCCGCGCCGGCGTGCGCCTATTCATCGACTTCCCGCTGCGCGTCGCCGGTGACGCGCCTCCTCGTGCCCGCAAGTCGTCACGCCGCAGCGGACGGTCCATCCGGCTGCTTGGCCTGGTCATGGACCTGATCGTGTTCGCCGGCGCGGATATGTTCTCGTAGTCGTGAGCAGATGATAACCGCGCACGAGCGTACTCATGCTAGTCGACAAGTCGTGACCCCTTTTTTTGCTCAGTATTCGTCTGGTAGTGCTGGCTTTCAATTCTATTTTTGTTCTTCTCTACTAGGAGTACTATCCTCCTGGTTATTTCCTTAGCCATCGTACAGTATTTCTTCTTCCCCCACTATAATGAAAACTGGAGCGTTGCAGCGGGAATTAGTAGCTCTAGCACAAAATTTATTGATAATACGGTTAACAACATATGAAATTGATAAGCAAAATTATCATTGCTATGAATAATGATGACTCCTGATGATTATATTTTATCTGTTTTTTTGAGAATAGCACATCAATAATATTTTGTAGAACAAAACTTGTACACCATTATTTTCCAAAAGAATCATCATCAAGAAAAAAAGTATATTAGGCAGATAATCAAAGCTACTGATTCCCTTTCAGTCACCTTCATTAGATCTCAATGTTTTAATAGACTAGTATATCACTTGCTGTTTCACACTTCTCTCCCCTACTTATCTGCAAATGGGAAACAACCAATATGATTAGAGATGAATGATAATCTTCAGCAATATATACTATACATTAGTTATTCTTGGAAAAAGAAGCTAGCCTACCATTTCAGTAAATACTAAATAGTATACTGGTAAGTGCCAATGGAAAATATATATAAATATAAATGTCGTTCGAATCATCACACTACAAAGTTCCATATATCAAATCATCAAAAGACCTGGAGAAAGGCTCTTTGTTCTATACTTAAACTGGTGTGAGATGAAGCAGTGCAATATGAGGCAAGAAAATTGGTAGTTTTTTTCCTAGTTGAACGACAATTTCTTTGATTATGCAATACCCAAATTACAACCTACAAAAAAATTACAGACTCGAGAATATGTATAGCTCCCAAGCAGCAACAATCGATGGGACAGATGCAATCGCGACCAACATGATGGCAGCCCCGTGGGGAGATGTCTCCCCAGCGCATCAATGGGACCGCGCGGCAGTGGTAGCGCCTTCCATCGGTGTAGCGGCTAGAGTTCAGGAGGGAGCAAGCAATGTGCCATAGTCGATTTAGAATACGTTCCTTCCCCGACAATCTGCCTGCACCACACGCGTCCAGGACCCGCACAAAATCCTTGGCCACACAGCCGTGGCTAGCGGTCGTGAGGCCATCATCTTTGAGCTAGGGCGTGATGCTACATATTGCAACATTCTCAAACTAGTGCTTTTATTTAGAACTTATTGGTAAGACCTTTTTTACCGGAATCAAAGAGGACGAACCGTAGGTGCAAAGTTTAGCAAGAGACGTTCGGTGAAGGACCTCATCTCACCTAATTGATCTGCAACACTGCACAAATTTATGGAATACTATCCCTCTTGAGCTTTGATTCCTCCACCTTCTCCATCCAGCTGATGTAGACCGAACCTCGATGGCGAGATCCGATCCGTTGTTGCAGCCCGACCTTTCACGACACTCCACCTTCAGCAGTAGTAGCCTCTCGCCCGCGCATGCGATGTACGTGAAGTAGAGGGATCGAACCTTACAGTCCAGCACGAGAAAACCAATCTCGACGACGGTACTCACGCACAAAACAATTTTGACGAAGAGAAATCGCAACACAGAGGTTTTCTAAAGCTTCCTCCAAAACTTAGGGATTTTTAGACAGCTTCCCCCAAAACTCGATACGGGTATTTACCCTAAAAACACATCGTGTCTATTCGTAAAAATATAACCTGCTCTACAATGACCGTACTATGGATATTTATACTAGTATACAACTAGCCGACTTAAAATTTGTTTGACCAACACGCTGGCCGCACAACAAGTTGGAAATAATGACTACCTGCCTAAAAATAACAACCGACTTAAACAAAATACTAATTGAGATAAATATGGAATCTATATGCCATCTTGAAGTGCCTCCGGTTCCGCAGGTGGACCCCATCCAACTTCTTTCAAGGAGAGTTGGTCACGTACACAACTTCTTTGGCAAGGAGCCTTTTCCTTGCGTGGCTGGAAGAGAAATAAATATCTTCCATTTATCTTCTTGACCGATCCCAACAAATCAGCAAATATGATTTCTATTTTATTATATTCTAGCACCTTGCATGCATACGTTGCTCCTCCATAAAATCTAGAGTCCCATGTTGCATGTCCAGCAAGATTATCAAAGCAATCACATGCACGTGCAGGTTTTGAACGCGCTTCTTTTCCTTTTACTAGCCCCGATTTGTATTCCTTTCCAAGGTATTCTTTAGGCCGAACAACATCCATCTTCATTAGTATATCTCCATCTTGGAAAATGTCTGTAGTCTCATCAGCATACGTTATTGTATCATCAGCGACCATCCTAGTTAAAATACGCGCGGTCGTATCACCAGCCAACAATGGCGTTTTGGATATGCTTTGGTTTTCGCTTCGATATTGCAGCGCTACTACCTGTTCCATGCATCTTTATGCAATTTGAAAATTATAGAGGTGCTAGAGTTGAATGCCCATGGTGTAGAGGGGGCTTCGGTAGGCTAGTAACTATGGCATACTAGAGAATGGAGGAGCAGGGGTGGGGAAAGAGCCAATGTAGAGAATTTGGCCCGACCATCGTCTAGGTTAGGGAGTCCTGAAGGGATGTGCATTGCAGAAGACAAACTGTGCCAAGCAATAAAATGTTGTGTGCATTAGTTACAGATGATCGGTTACAAAATTATGCCGGCTGGTCATCTTCCTTGCCGATCGATTCATTTAGGAGATGGAGGGTGCTGCACGCTAGAAAGAGCGAATCAAACTGATGGGAATTAACAATTGCAGTAACTGCGGACGAAGATTTCATTTATCATTGATGTGGCAATTGCATAGGTGAAAATTTGTGATGACATGGCAGCTTGCATGGACTAGATGGCATGTATAGTGATGTGGCATAGTTGCATGTGGAGAGAACTAGAGTTAGTGGGGATTAAATTTTTATGACATAGGATGCAGAGCTCCTGCAGTTCCAGTCATAAAAAACTAGCGAAAAGTACTTCAGTACAAAACCCCTAAAAATATTAGAAAATGGTATTTTGTCCATCATCGTTTTTGATCATGTTGGAGTTTTTGGGCAGTTGTGGAGACATATTTTGCCCTCCAAAAGCCAAAAATGGCACTACAACCCTATAATAGGGCAGGTGTTGAAGATGCTCTAAAGGGATGAACATGGCGACACTGCTCAATAACGTCCATGAGGACGCCGAGGGTATGCATGATGCGACTGGAGCCACATGGTTTGAGGATACAATGAAATCTAGACGGGCCTTTTGAGGAAGAAGCACTTCAAGATTTATCTCATTTTCCAACAATGCAGAAGGACTAAACTGTTCTTTTAAACGCTCTCTCTCTCTCCCTCTCCCCCTCCCCCCCTTCTCTCCGCTAAACCACCAGTAGTTGCAAGTGCAAGATGGCTTGAGATTATGGACGATTGTGGGGTAGCATTAGATTGTGCGATGCACTCGAGGGCCGAGTTTTTATTACTAGTTAGGTCTAGCGAGTTGGCGCATGTAGCTCTGGCAGAGGCTGTTGCAGCCAAAGCAACGTCGGTTGGCACAAAAGTCTTGGCTTCCAGGGTTAATGTTATGTTGCCCAAGGCGGAAGAGAATGTAGCAGGGGCTGCGTACCCTTCCCCTACCCGCCGTGTTAGGACGGTGAGGCATGTGATCAAGGTTGTGAGCTCAAGGGGAGTTCGCATCAAGAATTGCATCTTATAATGCACTACCTATTCTAGAACATGCATGGTTTCGGCCACACTGGTAGGACACAATTGAATGAATACATGAGTAGAGAGAATATCCACATGGTGGCATTGCAAGAATGACCAAGTCTGAGTTTAGTGCCTTAGACAGTTAGACTTGAAATCAATTGACCCACCGAAACGTTTTGACTGCCCTGGTTGGCATCAATTGGGCATTCAGGATGATCAAGTCTCGAACCGCTCTGGATGGAATTCAAGGAGCTTAATCCATGGCAGTTCATTTGGATATATCAGTGACGGAGGTCCTTCGCACATCCTAGCCTCTGATTGCTTTTCGTCGCAAACTTTCTCCTGTAAGATCGCAAGCTGGATTACTTTGTGCTTGAGGCTTCGTAGTGTTAGCCTTACCAACGACATCGTGTCATGGCACCTCGCCAATTCTCGGCCAAATCCCCATACGCTCAACTTTCGAAGGGCCCTGCGCTAGACATGGCTAGGGGGCTTTGGAAAGCCAGCTTGCCTCTTAAAGTTAAAATTTCTTGTGGCAAATGTTTAGGAATAGGCTTCCGACCTTCGATAACATGGACAAATGTAACAAGCCCTATGAGGGAAACTGCGCGGTCTGCGCAATACAGGAGGATGATAACCACATATTCTTGAGATGTCCCTTAGCACGCTCCGCAAGGAGTGCAGTTAGGTAAGCTGCGGACACGAGCTGGAACCCTTTGTTGGGCACAGAGCTACTTACGATCCTAATTGCTTTGTGTGGATTGGCTAAATGCGTGATGTGGTGCTGCGTCAGGGTTCTTCTATGGGCCATTGGCATATTCATAATAAAATTACTACCAAGGTCATTTTTTCGGCTAAGCCTGCTAATTTTTTTAAATGCCTTTTGTTATTGCAGCAATGGGTGTCGTTGGGGAAGCACCCGGACTCTGGGCACATGCAGCCGGCGATGAACAATATCCGTCACATTCATAGCATTGCTATATATCCTATCGTTGTTACTTAGAGCAGTTGTGACTTCTCGTGTATCGCGTGCTCTTAACCAAAGGAGTTCAACCAAACACAAAATATCTAGGATATTTACAGAGCCGGAACGCCCTACAAAGAGCAAAGCATGTATTCTACCTGTTGTGGGCTTTCTCAATTTGGAACTGAATGCTGCATGTGTCTTTGTTTAGAAAAAAAAGAACGAAGCCTTCTCGCTGTTGCCAATCATGACCGGTGTGGTTGAGGCAAAGAGCACCGTTTCAATCTGATTGCAAGGTGGTTCCGTCCTGGTTCACATATTTAGAATGTTCTAGTAGGGCATGTGTATAATACTATATTAGCCCATGCCGCACCTTTTCGCCGTATCAGACACCCCGAATCTATCACGGTTTTTAGAGGTTCACACTCTCTGCACCCTTTTCTTGCTTCTGGTTGGCAAAGGAAAATGACGTCTCTCTCGCGTTTGGATGGCAAACAATGTACCCAGTGTGTGTTGTCAAGTTGTCTTCTCATACACCAATTAAATGGCATGTCTTCCTTTTCTCGTCTCCCGATTCCTCCAAACCATGGTCGCACGAGCCGCCATGGCGGTGCTAAGGATTCAATTATGGAGTGTCCTAGTCATTCAGTGTGACCTACTACCTTCTCTTCATCATTTGTTAGCATGCACATATTTTTCATGAAGAGGGAGTGCCCCTGGTTTCCATTAATTAATATAAATCAAAGCTACATTTTCCACCTCACGCACCCATCCAACACCAACAATTTTAACCAGGAGCACTTACAAAGAGCAAAGCAAAAGCAAATATGGGGGAACACAAAGCAAGCAACATTGCTTGGGACTTGCACAAAGAAAACAAGATCGAAAAAAGAACAACAACAAACAAAGATCATATCCATCATCGCCTCGGCCGTTAGCCAGCCTTGGACTCCAGGTGTTCCAACTCCGGCGGCGCACTGAGGACATTAGTGGCGATTTGCTCCAGTCGTTTTGCACAATGTAGCAGTGCCAGTTTTAAGCCCTCCCTCATCCGCAACACTCTCCCTTTCTCAATCTTATAGAAGATTTGAAACCTGACTACACTAAGGTCCCCAGGCGATTTGCGCCGAACGTAGGCGAGATTCCTAGCCTTCCAGATCCCCCAAGAACCCGCTAGCAAAAACTACTGTTGTTTTCCTACTGCAGTTAGGCATGCCACCTAAACTTTAGTAGATCCCTCAGAAGCTATATTTGAGTGGGGGGGGGGGGGGTGTGTTGATGGATTAAACCTCGGCTAGCAAATCCCCTAAACCTTTCGTGCATCAACAATTTGACTTCTATCGCTAAAATATCTCCTCCACTCTACGCAACAGATGGTACCACGGTGTTGTGTGGTCTTGGATTCACGATGCCTTTCGATTGCATCGACGGTGCATTGTCCTGGTTTAGTCTACTAGGCGAGACGACATTTGACTTCTCCGGTGGCACACAAGTGCCATCATGTTGTCTCCTCCTCGCATGGCCTTTCAAATGTACCCCGCGACACAGGTGGTGTCACGGTGCTGTGAAGTCTCGGATGCACGATGCCATTCAATTGTGTCATCGGGTGCAGTGTTACGGCTCAGTCTTGGTTGGCCAATGCCGTTTGATTACACTCGTGGTGCTTTTGTTATGTCGTGTTATGTTTTCCGTCTTTCTCCCTGTTAATGTGTTCTCGGTGTGTGTTGTTTTACTTTATCTCTTCTCCTCATGTTCCCCATGTACTACTGGTTCACTTGAACCTACTTGCAACACGCTACAAAGCACTATAGGGTGGATACTAACCTCCCACACTCATGACATGGCGACCGTCGCTGCGGTTAATTGTCCCTGCACTGGTAACCCTCACTGTCGCCCCGAAACCACGGCTAACCTAGCCGTGCATCCTTTTTCCCAGCTGTCTTCCTCTAGGTCGAGCTCGCGGCCGCCGGTTGAGCCCTCCCCACCATGCAGCCCCATGCTGCCTTTTGCAGATCCTAGCCGCCTCCCATACGATACAACCCCACGGCCCCATGCTGCCCACCCGTGCCATTTTCGTCAACTTCGGCACTGCCCGCCCCCCTGAGCCCTGCGGCCCCAAGCTGCCTCTGCCAATACCGTCCTCTCCAACACTGTTGTCCACTCGGCTCGTCGTCATCCTCCCCGCCACAGCTCTGATGCAGCCCCCACTTCGACACTGCCACCACCATCTCTGATGTACTGTGGTGTCCAGCGCCAGCGCCAATCGTGGGGAACTCACGATGGAGATCCTCCTACGTGAACTTGGCTGCGAGTTGTTGGGGACGTTTAACACTGCTGAGGAGGTGGCGCGGTTCATTTCTTTGGGAGAACACCGCAGCCACGGCCGCAGTTGCCCCTCCCACCGTTTGGATTGTCTCACTCTGCGAGGAGCTCGAGAGCCGGAGTAGTTGTACTCTGAGGTCTTGGACACATAGTTGATAGCCAAGCTCATCGTGGAGGAGCCGGACCTCCTTGCAGTGAACCAAGCTTTTTCGGGTCCGTGGAGACGAGCACACGGTCAAGCAGATGCTCGCCGAGTCAGAGTCCAAGGACGACGTGCCATGCAGTTGGTCCACTGCCAACGACAACGAGGCTGCCCCCTCCCACTTTCCGGGGGTTAATCACCATCTCCTCCTCATCGAACCCAGCGCTCGGATGACGACTTCGATATCTATCTTCGGCGCTTGGACTAGCTAGTATGTAGTTCTATAGGTTTAATACCGGGGCTTGGACTAGTTCACTTTCTAATTATGCTATGTATGATGCAAATATAGTAAGCACGGGCTGTTTAATTATGGTATGTATGGTGCTATTGTGATAGCGTTGTCAAATTATGAAATTAACTAATTTAAGTGGTTTATGTAGAAGGTGCATCAACAGGTGTTAATGCAAGCAAGACTGGGCAACAACTGCCTTCCTGCAGAAAAGGCAAGGGTCCCCGGAAACATGCCAAGTTGAAAGACAACGAAGGGGCTACTGGGTTGGGGATAGTTCAGACACCAGTCGGCGTATTTGAAGATGAATGTATTTTCTGCCATTCATTCAGAACCAGTGAGCCGGTAATATGCTGCATATATTTACATATATCAACTAAAAAATGTCCGTTGAAGTCTTCTTATTTGTACTGGCACTAAAAGACTGTTCACTTTTCCTATGTCAGTGTCATGGTCCGATGGTACTGTATCGCGATAGAAGGACTATGCCCAATGACGAGGGAAACCCTACCAACGCCGTCTATGTCCACGAGAAATGCATCGTTTGGTAAGTTTATTTAATTTATACACCATGGTTAACTCTTCATATTTAATTTATCTAGAAAATCATCATACGCAGTGTTCATCCATCCTTTTCATTCTTTACCCATGTTTGTGAAGGGCCCCAAGAGTGCAATCCAGTGGCGGTACTTTCAAGAACGTGGAGAATGAAATAAAGCGTGCTTCAAGATGGGAATGCAGCAGATGCAACCTCCGGGGAGCAGCGCTTGGTTGTTATTACGGCCACTGCCGCAAAACTTATCATGTCCCATGTGCAATGATGACACCGGAATGCCGCTGGGATGATGTAAGCTTTTGAGTATACCTTGTCCTTGATCCATTTATAAACACTGATGTTCTGACATGTCTAGTTTTGATTTTTGAAGGAGAATTGCCGTGTTTGGTGCCCCAATCATGCACCACATGATGATATGAGCTCACCAACAATGGAGAGTGACATTGTCCTTCAAGTAGATCAGCTAAACACCTCCAGTTCTTCGTTGTCTCAGGGGTACGCATGGTGGAGCAGATGTTCAATCATTCTTCATTAATATTCTAATATAATTTGCACTGTACTTCATCATTGCAGTCAATGTTCAGCGAAAGAAAGAATTTCTTCCAATTACCGGAGAGAAGAAAACCTACAAAATCATTCTAGCACCCTGGTGGATCAATGGGTTTTGCTTGGTATATCTTTAAGTGCATCAGAAGAGGTAGCACAGATTATACTAGCGAATAATACTTTCCTTTTAGAGCATTTCGATATATCTGAACAATACTACAAACATGTGTATGGACAAGTAATGCAGCAATCCTACTTTACCGTCAAATTTAAGTTATATATAATTTGATAGTTTTCAAAATAAGTTTTGTTCCATACCAAGCTGTGATAAAAGTGTTTGTGTTTGTCATGCAGGATTCCTTGAAGGAGTTTGCATCCTTGACCAGTTCAACCTTGGTTGAGGATTGGGACAAAAATGTGACTCATGTTATTGTGGGCGGAAATGCCGATATCGCATGTGGCAGATCATATGCGGTCCTGATGGCGATACTGTCTGGGATATGGGTTGTCATAGCTAGATGTTAGTGTTAACCCAGCTTACGCCCCCCTTGGTTTTATTATTTTGATGATGCATGTTTTACTATCTCCAAGCTCATGCTACATATTACTTCTTAACGTGACAAGCTGCTGGTCTATTTGCACTTCCATTTATCCGCGATGATCTAAAACTTATCCTAGATTGGCAGAGAATATTATTTATCCCTTGCACTGAAGCAGTTCACGTCATATATCTGTCTTAGGGATTGTGGATTTCTTGGTGGAACCAATTCCACTCCCGGAAACTCCGTACGAGATGACATTCTATGGGGGTTCGCACACATTAATTTATGGAGCAACGAAAGGGAGAGCTAGAGCTGCTGAAGGGGTATGTAAACATTTCACTACAAATTCACTATGGAGAAAAACATATGTAGTAAAAACTGATTGCAGTTTTTGTCTTATGCATATGTTCAGGGAATTTGTTAAAAAGAAAATTGAATTTTTTTTTCCTACTGCAACTAAGTGTAAAAATATTTTTTTTTTTGAAAAAGAGGTTGAAACCCTTTGCCTCTGCATCAATATGTTGCACACAGGACAGAACCATCTTTACTGGAGTTGATGCAAGGCAACGAGGCCAAATACCTCAATAAAAAGAGTACATAACATGACAACTATGATAGAGGCTGTTTGACACATCAAAAGCTTAATATATAAGTGCATCTTTAGGGTAGGTGTTGTGTGGTCAGTAATTCTTTTTTGAGAATCATTTTAAATCTATTTTTTGAGAATTGGTCAGTATCTTCCAAGAGCCTTTTTTATAAGTTGGAAGTGCTAAACAGATTTCCTAGTTTGATCGCATCCACATCCAACAAAACAATTATCTTTTGGTATTTTATAAATTGGTCAGTATATTCCAAGAGCCTTTTTTATAAGTTAGAAGTGCTAAACAGATTTCTTAGTTTGATCGCATCCACATCCAACAATGCAATTATTTTTGGTATTTTAAAAATTCTCTTTGAAAGCGGGGCGAAAGCTTTTTTCGGTAAATTCTCTTTGAAGTGGCATTTTCCCTAGTGGGGTGTTTTGGAGTGCCATGCACCATAGTGTGTTTATTTTATGTTGCACTTCAAAAGTTTGAAATCATGGATCTTATGAATGCACCTCAATCATCATCATTGTCTAACAATAACAATATTGGGAACACCTTTCTACAGCCAAATGATGATAAACCTTGATGTTTGCAGGCACCAAAACTGTTCTCAGGACTGAATTTCTGCTTCAGCGACTACCTGCACGTAGAAGACTTAGAGGAGTTCCAGAATCTCATAGCAGCTGGTGGAGGGCTAGCGCTGCAGGGAGTCAGCCCAGACTCGTTACCTGAGATCAGGAGCAGAATTCCCGGGAAGGTGTACTACATCTACCACGGCGGGCCTCCAAGGAACTCCACTTGGTATTTTAAGGATGTCCACCAGAATCAGATGGAGGAGAGTGTCGAGTATGGGAAATCGGGAGCGCAGGTGATCAGCCACCTGAAGCTGTACGATGCTATCCTGTCCTACGACGCGCGGATCCTGGAACCCGGACGGTCTTTCACCAATATATGTGAGTGAAGGGCGTGCTCCGGACGATGGCTTTTTGCTCGTGTTACCGGAGTTTCTTTTTCGGGGTTCATCCCCCCCACATGAGTTGTGAGGGGGTCTGTCGAAACTTGACAAATATCGCATACTCTACTCACCCATTAGACTATAGGGTGATGTCATTGTTGTTGTTTTGGTGCTGGATTTACTTGTATACCGGCCTCTCATCTAGCGCTTGCGCCGGATGGTTGTTTGGCAGTACTGTCCAACGACTATTATATTGTTTGTCATTGACTGCAGCATATATTTGAACTCTGAAGTCTTAAACCATTGGCGCGTGGCCTGCCGCCGTCTTCTACCTTTCGAGACAGGATTTTCAGCACCCGAGTGCCCCTACACCCTCTATGAACAGTAAATTCAAAACAAATAAAAAAATAAAAAAAATCTGAAACTTTGGGACATCGAACATCATGAAACTTTTGATGATCTTGCAAAGTGTTAGCTAAAAATAACACTCGAAGAGCACTCAAATAAAAAAACAAAATCATTGTTCAAAGTTCATGTACATTTTTGAGCAGTGATTTTTTTTGTGAGGGCTCCATGAAGGTTATTTGTCGCTGAAACTTTGCAGGAACATCAAACCTTTGATAATCTTTAATCCCTGAAAGTTTCAGATTTTTTCGATTTGTTTTCATTTTTAATGAATTTACAGTTCATGAGGGTGTAGGGGCACCCGGGAGCTGTTAGGCATTTCTCTTACCTTTTTTGTTCATCTTGCATCTTTCTTTCGTCTTTTGTTGTTCAAAATGATGATCTAGGGCTCTGTTTTTGTTGACGACCAAAGCAAACAGTAACCTGATTGAAGTCTGAGGGAAACAGAACTATATATACATCAACCATCCCTAGAGAAATTTCCATTGCGCCTGTCCAGCTAACTCCTTTGACTTTCAGGAGTGATGCAAGAAACTGGCAGCTAGATCATTTAAAATCCTGTCATTTCTTTCTCCAAATTAGCCACGCCAAACCACCATCAATTATTAGCACGGAGGTGTTTTTGCCGTTGATGTGTACATTGCATCTCCGTTCAACCGATCAACGACTCTCGCCTGCATGTCAGCATGTGTGCTGGAGGTTGGAGGCACACATGCATTATGCATACCCCAACAGAAGCAAATCAAATACTACTACTTGCTTAGTCAACCACCGGTCGGCTCACAAAGAGCTAGTAGAAGCCAAAAGGGATATACGCACGCATGCGAGAGACATTCCGCTGCCTTGTGACCTCTCGTAGCTCAATCCCGCTTGATGCTCATATAATCCCCAACTGTATTGCCTGTTAGCAAGGTGGCACTGTTGCACTGCAAATTAACCGCACTATTAGTACAAGATAAATTTGAAAAGAAGAGAGAAAAACCACTGAAAGAAGAAGAAACAAACACACAGTTATACATTAAGCTAATTCCAGCAGCCTCCATGTTCTATATCAGCTAGATCAGTGCATGCTGATCAATTATTACTCCATTAATTGACATGCATATGTGTATGAACACATATCATCTAAGTTGAGTTGTGTTATTCTCACGCACTGCTTGTATTCATTGCTTCAGAGCTACATATAGACAGATTACAATGAGAGAGAGAGAGAGCAGTGGATCGTGGTTACAATGGCAAGAGCCGATAGTGCCTAAACTCTAGGGATATCTACGCACGTAATGCAGGTGGCCGTTGGACAGCCTGAGGAATCGGTCTTGCCAGTCAGCCACGCGAGACGTGAGGAAGAGGCGTATTCCAACACCCCCCCCCCCCCCCGCAGTCACAACATGGGGCTCGCCAATGTTGAGACTGGACCGGAAGTCGAGGAAGACGCCCGTCGGCAGCCCCTTGGTGAAGATGTCGGCGAACTGCAAGCTCGTGGGCACATGGAGAACACGTATCTCACCGAGGGCAACGCGCTCGCGCACGAAGTGGAGATCGATCTCAATGTGCTTAGTGCGTTGGTGCTGCACCGGGTTACTCGCCATGTAGGTGGCGTTGATGTTGTCGCAGTAGACCACCGTGGCACGTGACGGAAGCTGATGGAGCTCACCGAGGAGCTAGCGGAGCCAAACGGACTCAGCGACGGCGTTGCCAACCGCCCGATATTCCGCCTCGGCGCTGGACCGGGAGACGGTGTTCTGGCGCTTGGACGACCAGCTGAGCAGGTTGGGGCCGAGGAAGACACAGTAGCCCGAAGTGGACTTGCGAGTGTCGGGGCAGCCAGCCCAGTCGGCGTCGGAGTACACCACAAGGTCGGTGTTGGTGTCGCGGTGGATCCGAAGCCCGAGATGCGTCGTGCCACGCAGGTACCATAGGATGCGCTTCACCAGCTGGAAGTGGCAGTCACGCGGCGCATGCATAAACATGCAGCACTGCTGAACGGTGTAGGAGAGGTCCGGGCGCATCAGTGTGATGTACTGGAGAGCGCCAGCCAAACTGCGGTAGAGAGACGGGTCGTGGAAGAGTGGCCCGGTGTCGGTGGAGAGTTTGGCCAACGTGTCGACCGGAGTGGATATGGGCTTGCAGTTAAGCATGCCAGCTCGGTCGAGAATCTCCAAGGCGTACTGCTCCTGAGAGAGGAACAGCCCGCGCGCAATCGTGGTGACGTTGACGCCGAGGAAGTGGTGCAGGGCTCCCAGATCGGTCATCGCAAACTCGCGATGAAGAGCCGCGATGACGGAGTGGAGCACGACGGTGGAGCTGGCGGTGAGGATGATGTTGTCGACGTACAATAGCAGGTAGGCCAGCTGGTCACCGCGCAGAAGCACGAAGAGCGGCGAGTTTGACCGAGACGCGACGAAGCCCAGCGTCCGGAGGTAGGTGGTGAAGCACGTGAACCACGTGTGCGGCGCCTGCTTGAGACCGTACAGAGAACGGTTCAGCCGGCACACATGCGATGGTGAGGTAGCATCGATGAAGCCAGACGGCTGGTGGATGTACACTGTCTCGAAGAGGTGACCGTGGAGGAAGGCGTTCTTGACATCCAACTGATGAATGGGCCACGACCTGCCGGCGGCGAGGCTCAGAACCGTCCGGATGGTGGCCGGCTTGACGACGGGGCTGAAGGTCTCAGCGTAGTCCACGCCAGCTTGCTGAGTGAACCCCCGAAGTACCCAGCGCGCCTTGTACCGAGCGAGTGTGCCATCTGGATGGAACTTGTAACGGAAGATCCACTTGCCCGTGACGACGTTCGCACCTGCAGGACGAGACACTAAACACCAAGTATCATTCCGAATCAGTGCGTTATATTCCTCTAGCATGGCGGCGTACCAGTTTGGATCCTTAAGTGCGACGCGGTAGGAGGAGGGAATCGGACTGATACTGGGAGCAGTGGCGTGAAGAACTTTGGGTTGAGCAAAACCCGATTTCCCTCGAGTCTGCATGCGGTGGGCATTGGCAGTAGGTGGGATCGGTACAACACGGGGTAGGAGCCGCGGGACAGGTGGCGTGGGCGGGATGGCTGCATGGGAGCTGTCGGGGGAGACAGGCGTGGGGGATGGGGACGTGGGTGGTGATCCCGGGGCGGTGTCGCGGCGTGGGGTGGGGTCCCGTGGTGGTGGCATGCAGGGAGTGGACGGGGGCGTGTGTTCCGCGGGTTGGGGTGATGCGCGTCGTGCGTTGGCAGGGAGGGTTGGGGGCGGGCCAGCGGGAGGTGTGACGGGAGCCGAGGAGGGCACATATCCCGGGAAGGATACCGGATCTGACCGGTACGAGGTACGCGGCTCGGGGTGGATAGGGGCGCCGGGATTTTCTGTGGCAACAGAAGGGGGTGCAGATTGTGCAGAGGCGGCTGGAAGGTAGGGAAAACAGGTCTCGTCAAATGTAACGTGACGACTGATGATGACTTTGCGGGTGTCTAAGTCTAGGCAGCGGTAGCCTTTGTGTTCCAACGGGTAGCCAAGAAAGACACACCGGGTAGAGCGAGGGGCGAGCTTATGTGGGCTGGTGGCGATGGTGTTGGGAAAACAGAGGCAGCCGAAGACACGCATGTGATCGTATGTTGGGTGGTGTCCAAGGAGGAGACAGTGCGGTGTGGAGTAGTTGATGGCCGAAGATGGACGCCGGTTGAGGATGTAGGTAGCGGTGTGGAGAGCTTCGACCCAGAACGGAGGCGGGAGGTGCACGTGAATGAGAAGCACACGGAGGATATCATTGGTGGTTCGGATGAGTCTCTCTGCTTTCCCGTTTTGTGGCGAGGTGTGAGGGCACGAGAGGTGGAAGGAGGAACCGTGGCTAGAGAAGAGAGCGCGCAAGGAGGAGGTGAGAAATTCGCCGCCGTTGTCGCACTGCATGCATTGGATGACTACATGGAACTGCGTAAGAACATAGGTGAAGAAGCGATGAACCGTGTCAGCAGTATCGGATTTGTTACGTAGAGGAAACGTCCAGGAGTAGTGAGAGTAGTCGTCAAGTATCACGAGGTAATATTGAAAACCAGAAAAACTAGCAACATGTGAAGTCCACAAATCACAATGTACTAATTGAAAGGGCGCACTGGTTTTTGATACAGAATGCGAAAATGGCAGCCGGGGCTGCTTGCCTAGTTTACATGATGTGCATACAACAGTAGTAGGCAAGTCATTATTACAGTTTGGAAGGAAATCGCTAGCTAAGGCAGACATGGTTTTATTGCTGGCACGGACTAAACGGAGATGCCATAGGCCATTGCTGACGACGGAAAGAGCTGCTTGGACACCGGAGTTGGAGAAGAAGGGATAAAGATCCCCGTGGCTATTGGACCTCATGATGATGTTCCCCATTGCTAGGTCCTTCACGGAAAAACCGAAGGGATCAAACTCTATAGAGCAGAAATTATCTTGAGTAAAACGACGAACGGAAATTAAATTGCGAATAATAGCAGGGGAGATGAGCACGTCCTTAAGAGAGAAATTTGAGAGAGTGGTGGAGCCGACAGCATGAACAGGGAGGCTAGAACCATCGCCAACTAGAATGCCAAAGGAATGACGCATAGACGGGGAATGATACGAGGTTAGAGTGCTCGCCGTACCTGCGACGTGCGACGTGGCGCCCGTGTCGAGGAACCAGTCCGTGGCGCTGCCGGCCTGCTGCTGATGGACGGAGAGGTTATGGAGCGCCGCATAGAGCTGGTTGTACTGCTCCCAGGTCGGGTCACCGGACGGAGAGGCAGCGGCCACAGGGTAGGCCTGATGTGGTGGCGGAGGACGTGGGCCTAGGACCCCCGCAGCGTTTGGCGCGGCCCAGGGGGCCCGAGGCGGAGGCAACCCGGGGATGAGTGCGCCGTATGGTGCGAAGTAGCCTGTCGGGGGCGGCGCGACGGAGCCTGGAGAAGGAGCGCCACGCCCGGACGAAGACCCACCAGCAGTAGGCGGGGCACCGCGGCCGCGGCCACGGCCGCGCCCACGACCACGCGCGGGCCTGTCCCGTTCAGTGAAGCCGTGATCACCAGCGGGCGCGGCGACATGGCCTTTCCCCCGGTCGATGGAGCCGCGGTCGAAGGAGGAACCGGCCCCCTGGCCGATGGTGAGGGCGGTGGCGGTGGCTTCTGGACGGCCGTCGAGGCGAGCGCGCTCGTTAGAGGAGATCTCCTCCATGAGCTGGCGGGAGCGCGCCTGCACAAAAGTGGGAAACGGCGACTGCATGGGGAGGAGAGTCGCCATGACGTGGAAGCGCCTGTTGAGGCCAGGGATGAGCTGCAGGGTGAGCGACTGGTCGGTGACGCATTCGCCCACGTCCTCGAGCGCGTCGGCGAGGGATTTGAGGCGCCGACTGTATTCGGCGATGGAGAGATCCCCCTGAACGAAGTTTCGGAACTCGGCGCCGAGAACGACGGCACGCCCTGGCTGGTTGTCCATGAAGAGGAGAGCTGCGTCCAGATGTCGTAGGCGGTGCTGTCGTGGGATGCCACGGTGTCCATGAGGTCCTCGACGACGATGCCGTGCAGCCACAGGACCATGGACAGATCGTCGTTGCGCCACACGGCGCTCTGGCCGAGCGGCTCGGTGGCGATGTCGAGGTGGTGCTGAACCTCGTACTTGCATGCAATGATGTAGAAAAGTTGACGCCAGCGGGAGTAGTTACCAGACTCGAGTTGGAGCTTGGTGATGAAGTAGTGCGCGACCGACGGAGGAAGGCCGGTGGACGAGGATGGGCTGGCGTTGGAGGTGCCAGGCCCTGGGTGGGGAACGAGGGCCCTGCCCTGGCCGCCCAGTGCGAGATGCGGGACAGGAACACTCCCGGCAGTACGGAGAACGCCCACTGCCGAGGAGGACGGCGCCGCAACGCCTTCAGGAACAGGCGCCTTGCCCAGATCGCCAAGGTGGGCGCGGCGGGTTGGAGGCGGGGCCGTGGCGACCGCGGCAGCGGACGCGGCGGGCGCGGCCTGGGAGGAGGCGGCCGCGGCGGATGCCGCGCCGGGGATGGGGACTGCGGCGATCGGAGCGGAGGCCGGCGCGTCGAAGTCCGCCGAGCGAGTGCGGCGGAGGAGGCGATGCATGGCGGAAGCTGGAAGGGATTGGAGGACCGGAGGTGCTCGCGTCTGATACCAACTTGAGTTGTGTTATTCTCACGCACTGCTTGTATTCATTGCTTCAGAGCTACATATAGACAGATTACAATGAAAGAGAGAGAGCAGTGGATCGTGGTTACAACGGCAAGAGCCGATAGTGCCTAAACTCTAGGGATATCTACGCACGTAATGCAGGTGGCCGTTGGACAGCCTGAGGAATCGGTATTGCCAGTCAGCCACGCGAGACGTGAGGAAGAGGCGTATTCCAACAATCTACTCCCTCCGTTCCTAAATATTTGTCTTTTAAAGATTTCAAATGAACTACCACATACGGATGTATATAGACATATTTTAGAGTGTAGATTCATTCATTTTGCTCCATATGTAGTCACTTGTTGAAATCTCTAGAAAGACAAATATTTAGAAACGGAAGGAATAACTAACAGTATCAAGTTGCTATCTTATCAAGTGCACATACAAAGGAGAGCGGTTGTCCTGGACGCAGATATCGAGCCGCACGTCGAGGCGAGGTGATCCGCGCAGTAAATGTTTGTCAAAATAGCAAAAGGCAGCATACATCATTGCATACGGGCGAATATTGTATCCAGGTTGGCTAAGTGGGTTCAACCGGGAATGCACATCGGACGAAAAGGACCATGCATGCAGGCCGTACTTTTCCTTTTACCACGTGGGACCGACTCTGAATTTACTAAAGTGTCTGGACAACGAAGTCTGGGTTGCGTGTGCGGCGTTGTCGTCCTCCGTCCGCACTAATTATTTGCGTTGGGGCCGCTCGAGGTCTGCTCATGGCGATTCCGGGAGCGACGACGCTGGCGTCGGGCGCAGGGTGAGTAAAACTCTGCCTTCTTCTTCTCTGCCTGCGGTCGGCGGATGGGTTGTGTTCTTCCTGTTCTCCATGTTCTCCCGTCCTTACCAGCTGGCCTGCATGCCGAAACTGCGGATCGGCCGGAGCGGCACACACTCTGGTGGTGCGCGAGGTTGCATAAGCAGGTACGCCGGTGCTTCCGTCCTGCCTGAAGCACCCGTTGGCGGCGGCACGCCGGAGAGGGGACCGGCGGTTCAAGGGCAGTTCGGAGCCTTGCCAAGACCGAGAGCATGAACAGGCACAACATCACTGTGTTCCTCGCTGCGATGCGTATGTCGTCCATGGCGCCGTCCATCCAGAACATGACGTTGCTTCCCCTCCGGCCACCTAGATGAGTGGGCTTGAGCCAGTCGGTGCTGTCCGGCGACGTGTGCGAGTGATATATCTCTCGTACTGGTTGCAAAGGTCGTCTTCGTCCATGCGTCAGGGAGCGTACATCCATTGTATCACAATGTACTGTCAGATTGGCCCTTCGAATACGCATAGACGTCGCATGCCGAAAACCAACTTCCAGCTATACTCTTAACTAGCACTATATCCTAATACGAATCGCGAAAGGGTGCGCGCCGTCGATGCCCTGCGTGCAGATGCCGCTGCGTCCAGCGCTGCACTTCTCACATACAAAGTACATTCCTAGATTTATAGCCCACATCAAAATCACATGCTCTCTCGTACACATCGGCTAAATTCATTAAGAGCTAGCTTGAGAAGACAGAAGACAGACAATGTCCTTAGCTTCTCTTAAGCTTTCTGGTAGAAGGGATTGAGAGAGACTGGTGGAATAGTTGTTGTATGGCTTGAGCCTCGTGGCCATATATATAAAGGAGTACATGATCTACTTGGAATACAAGATAAGTGTAGGATCAAAAGTATGTCTAGAGGGTGCTGGTGGGGGGGGGGGGGGGGGGGGGTTTGGGGTGATCAGACTACTTGACCAAATAAAATTTAGCCTTTTCCCAATTTCAGTTCTTGGCGGATTTTAGCAACTTAGCACAAGTCAAGCAATCTTAACATGATTCAAGCAAGCATGCAAAGAGTATATGAGCAGCGAAAAGTAAAGCATGCAACTTGCAAGAATGTAAAGGGAAGGGTTTAGAGAGTGCAAACGCAATAGGAGACACGGATTTTTTTGTCGTGGTTCCGATAGGTGGTGCTATCGTACATCCACGTTGATGGAGACTTCAACCCACGAAGGGTAACAGCTGCGCGAGTCCACGGAGGCTCCACCCACGAAGGGTCCACGAAGAAGCAACCTTGCCTATCCCACCATGGCCGTCGCCCACGAAGGACTTGCCTCACTAGGGTAGATCTTCACGAAGTAGGCGATCTCCTTGCCCTTACAAACTCCTTGGTTGAACTCCACAATCTTGTCGGACACTAGTAGAAAAGAGGGCTTTGGTCCAGACCGGGTTAGCCCATTAGTCCCGGTTCAATCTAGAACCGGGACTAATGGGGGCATTAGTCCCGGTTCGTGCGCCCAGGGGCCACGTGGGCCATTTGTCCCGGTTCGTCTGGACCTTTTAGTCCCGGTTGGTGCCACGAACCGGGACTAAAGGGTGCGATGCCCATTAGTACCAGTTCGTGGCACCAACCGGTACTAAAGGTTAGACCTTTAGTCCCGGTTCGAGCCACCAACCGGTACTAATGGGGTTGGAGGCATTAGTACCGGTTCATGGCACGAACCGGTACAAAAGGTCCCATTTTCAAACTTTACCCCCCCCCCCCGGTGGATGGCCTTTTCAGTTTTTAAAAAAATAAAAGAAAATGATGAAAATGTCAAAAAAATAAAAAAAAATAAGTTTCCCATGTGATATGTGGTCTAGTTGTTGGGAAAATTTGCAAATGTGAATTTTGACTTTATTTGCAAAATCTCTCTAGAATTTAGTAAAATGGGCATAACTTTTGCATACTAACTCGGATGAAAAAGTTTTTTATATGAAAAATCATCTACTTGAAAAGTTAGATCCAAATTTAACTGGGGAACCCCGTTAAACATTTTCAAAATCCTCAAAAACCTAACAGAAAAAAAGTTACGGGGCTTTTAAGATCTAGAGTGAAAAAAATCGAAAAAATTTGAAACTCTGGTCAAACAATGGTCAAACTAATTATTCTAGAATATTAGTATTACTAAATAATTATTTCAGTTATTTTGAATTTTGGTCAAATCTGGTCAAACTATGGTCAAATTGTGGTCAAACAATGGTCAAACTAATTATTCGAGAAATATTAGTGTTACTAAATAATCATTTTTTTAAAACAATAGTTTCAAACTCAAACAGTGAAATGTGTCACTTCATGATCAAGCAAAATTTCTGAGGGTTAATAGGATTGACATCTTACTATTGTCTGGAAAACAACAAGTGCAGACTTGGAAACGAGGGAGAATAGAACCCGGAAGTTAAGCGTGCTCAGGCTGGGGGAGTGGGAGGATGGGTGACCGTTTGGGAAGTTAGATGATTTGGAATGATGGGGAGTGATTAGAGATTAGAGGATAAATTGAGCAGCGATGACGGTGGTGATTAGAGATTAGAGGTTAAAATAATTTAGAAATTTGAAAATAAAAAAATTTCAAAAAAAAATTTCAAAAAAAAATCATAAAATTTCCTTTAGTCCCGGTTGGTGTTACCAACCGAGACTAAAGGTGGAGCTCCACATGGCCGCGACCTTTAGTCCCGGTTCGTGTTAGAACCGGGACTAAAGGGGGGAGGCATTAGTAACGACCCTTTAGTCCCGGTTCATGAACCGGGACTAAAGGCCCTTACGAACCGGGACAAATGCCCTATTTTCTACTAGTGGAAGGCTCCCAAGTGACACCTAGCCAATCTAGGAGACACCACTCTCCAAGAAGTAACAAAAGGTGTGTTGATGATGAACTCCTTGCTCTTGTGCTTCAAATGATAGTCTCCCCAACACTCAACTCTCTCTCACAGGATTTGGATTTGGTGGAAAGAAGATTTGAGTGGAAAGCAACTTGGGGAATGCTAGAGATCAAGATTCATATGGTAGGAATGGAATATCTTGGCCTCAACACAAGTGTAGGTGGTTCTCTCTCAGAAAATGTATGCTGGAAGTGTAGGCACATTCTGATGGCTCTCTCCACGAATGAAGAGTGGGTGGAGGGGTATATATAGCCTCCACACAAAATCTAACCGTTACACACAACTTACCAATCTCGGTGGGACCGAATCGTCAAACTCAGTCGGACCGATTTAGCAAATAGTGTGACCGTTAGGATTTTTGGTGGGACCGACATGCAACTCGGTAGGACCGATATGGTTAGGGTTAGGGCATAACGTAATCTCGGTGAGACCGATTACACAAACTCGGTGAGACCGATTTTGGTAATAAGCTAACCAGAGAGTTGGTCAGGCAAACTCGGTGGGACCGATTCGCTCATCTCGGTGAGATCGAAATGTTACGAAAGGGAAACAGAGAGATTACAATCCCATCTCGGTGAGACCGAGATCCCTATCGGTGAGATCGATTTGCCTAGGGTTTGTGGCAGTGGCTATGACATCTGAACTCGGTGGCGCCGGATAGAAAGAATTGGTGGGGCCGAGTTGAACTTTTGGTTTAGGTCATATGTGGATGTGAGAAAGTAGTTGAGGGCTTCGGAGCATATCACTAAGCATTTTGAGCAAGAGCCTCATTAAGCAACACCTCATCCCTCCTTGATAGTATTGACTTTTCCTATAGACTCAATGTGATCTTGGATCACTAAAATAGAAAATGTAGAGTCTTGTGCTTTGAGCTTGAGCCAATCCTTTTGTCCTTAGCATTTTGAGGGATCCAATTTTCTCATCCATGCCATGCCAATCATTGAGCTTTCCTAAAATATTTATCTTGAAATGGCATTAGCTTAATGAGCTATATGTTAGGAATTACCAAAACCACCCAGGGATAGTTGCACTTTCAATCACCCCCTTTTTGGTAATTGATGACAACATATAGATCAAAACTTCGACAAATGATAATAAGATTGAAAAACATTGTCGCTTTGAGAAGTATGTGATAAGTAAGAGCTCCCCCCTAAATTTGTGCATTATTTAAAATTTGCTTTGGACTACAAATGCACAATGAGTTAGGATCATGGGTTACTCTTCCATGTCACATACATCTTGGTGGAGCGCTCAAAATGATATATAATTAAACACATGCACTCATCACCAAGCAAAGCGAATGATCATATTAGGAAATAATAGATAATATCATCCAAAAGGCATAAATATAGCATAACATATGATCGAACACATGATCATCCAAGTATCTCACAAAAGGCATAAAGTATCAAGCACACAAATAACAAAGTTCAACCACCAAAAGAAACAAGAGAGATCAAAAGCAACACTCTCTCTCGAAGCCTATGATCTATACATTTTTCTCCCCGTTTGGCAACAAGTTACCAAAAAGTTCATGAAAAAATGCATAGTGCTAAACAACTCTCAGGCTTGGTCTTCATGTGTTGGTGTAGAGATGACTCCAAGGATGAAGGCTTCTGTTGATGTAGTTGGAGCTGGTGGAGTGGGTGCTGGAGCTGGAGGCACTGAAGCTGTAGTTGGTGCAGATGATGTAGCTCTGGTGTCTAGAACATGCACTGCAGCAGATCTCTGTCCTCTGGGCACTCTAGCAAATGCATCTGTGGTAGACTTGCCCTTCTTCTCCTCCACATCCTCCTGAAGTTGCTCAACTGCAGTTTGGATCTCAGTCACTTTGACATCGAGAGCATAAAACTTCTGCTCTATGATTCTCTCCAAACTCTCCTGGTTTTGAGTCAGGGTGGCCAAGCCCTTCTCAATCCTCAAGGTGGAGGCAATCAAGTAGCCAAGCTAATCTTGCTTGCTCTTCAAGAAAATCTGAGATGCCTCTTCAGCAGTTGGCATCTTTACAGCCTTCTCAGCCCTTGCCTTCTCCTTCTTCTCTTGTGCTTGCACAGATGATGGTTCATTTTCATCCATCACAATGGTGTTGTCCTTCTTCTCTTGTGCGGTCCAATGAGCGTTGAGGCTCGCGGAGGATATCGTTATGTTCTCACTCTCACTGATGACTTGAGTAGATATGGGTATGTCTACTTGATGAAACACAAGTCTGAGACCTTTGAAAAGTTCAAGGAATTTCAGAATGAGGTAGAGAATCAACATGACCGAAAGATAAAGCTCTTACGATCAGATCGTGGAGGAGAATATTTAAGTCACGAATTTGGTACGCACTTAAGGAAATGTGGAATCGTGTCACAACTCACGCCGCCTGGAACACCTCAGCGTAACGGTGTGTCCGAAAGTCGTAATCGCACTCTATTGGATATGGTGCGGTCTATGATGTCTCTTACCAATTTGCCTCTATCATTTTGGGGATACGCTCTAGAGATACCTACATTCACTTTAAATAGGGCTCCGTCTAAATCCGTTGAGACGACACCGTATGAATTATGGTTTGGGAAGAAACCTAAGCTGTCGTTTCTAAAAGTTTGGGGATGCGATGCTTATGTCAAGAAACTTCAACCTGAAAAGCTCGAACCCAAGTCGGAAAAATGCGTATTCATAGGATACCCTAAGGAAACCATTGGTATACCTTCTACTTAAGATCCGAGGGCAAAATCTTTGTTGCCAAGAACGGATCCTTTCTGAAAAAGAGTTTCTCTCGAAAGAAGTAAGTGGGAGGAAAGTAGAACTCGATGAAGTACTACCTCTTGAACCGGAAAGTAGTGCAGCTCAGGAAAATGTTCCTGTGGTGCCTACACCGACTGGAGAGGAAATTAATGATGATGATCAAGGTACTTCGGATCAAGTTGCTACTGAACTTCGTAGGTCCACAAGGACACGTTCCACACCAGAGTGGTATGACAACCCTGTCCTGGAAATCATGTTGCTAGACAACGGTGAACCTTCGAACTATGAAGAAGCGATGGCGGGCCTAGATTCCAACAAATGGCTTGAAGCCATGCAATCCGAGATAGAATCCATGTATGAAAACAAAGTATGGACTTTGACAGACTTGCCCGATGATCGGCGAGCGATAGAAAACAAATGGATCTTTAAGAAGAAGACGGACGCGGATGGTAATGTTACCATCTATAAAGCTCGACTTGTCGCTAAGGGCTATCGACAAGTTCAAGGGGTTGACTACGATGAGACATTCTCTCCCGTAGCGAAGCTGAAGTCCGTCCGAATCATGTTAGCAATTGTCGCATACTATGATTATGAGATATGGCAGATGGACGTTAAAACGGCATTCCTTAACGGACATCTTAAGGAAGAACTGTATATGATGCAGCCGGAAGGTTTTGTCGATCCTAAGAATGCTAACAAAGTATGCAAGCTCCAGCGATCCATTTATGGGCTTGTGCAAGCATCTCGGAGTTAGAACATTTGCTTTGATGAGATGATCAGAGCGTTTGGGTTTATGCAGACTTATGGAGAAGCCCGCGTTTACAAGAAAGAGAGTGGGGGCTCTGTAGCATTTCTCATATTATATGTAGATGACATACTTTTGATGGGAAATGATATAGAACTTTTGGACAGCATTAAGGCCTACTTGAATAAGTGTTTTTCAATGAAGGACCTTGGAGAAGCTGCTTACATATTAGGCATCAAGATCGATAGGGATAGATCGAGACGCCTCATAGGTCTTTCACAAAGCACATACCTTGATAAGATATTGAAGAAGTTCAAAATGGATCAGTCCAAGAAAGGGTTCTTGCCTGTATTGCAAGGTGTGAGACTGAGCTCGACTCAATCCCCGACCACGACAAAAGATAAAGAAGAGATGAGTGTCACCCCTATGCTTCAGCCATAGGATCTATTATCTATGCCATGCTATGTACCAGACCTGATGTAAACCTTGCCATAAGTTTGGTAGGAAGGTACCAAAGTAATCCCGGCAAGGAACACTGGACAGCGGTCAAGAATATCCTGAAGTACCTGAAAAGGACAAATGACATGTTTCTCGTTTATGGAGGTGACAAAGAGCTCGTCGTAAAGGGTTACGTCGACGCTAGCTTCGACACAGATCTGGATGACTCTAAGTCACAAACCGGATACGTGTATATGTTGAATCGTGGAGCAGTAAGCTGGTGCAGTTACAAGCAGAGCGTCGTGGCGGGATCTACATGTGAAGCGGAGTACATGGCAGCCTCGGAGGCAGCGCATGAAGCAATATGGATGAAGGATCTCCGGTGATTTGGATCACGACGAGTACGACTCCCTCAACCCCGTTCTCTTGAACGCTTCCACTCGCGATCTATAAGGGTATGTAGATGCACTCCCCTCTCTCGTTGCTAGATGAACTCATAGATGGATCTTGGTGAACGTAGGAATTTTTTTATTTGATGCAACGTTCCCCAACACTACAAGCCTGCTGGCGCACCCACCCCCTAGGGCGCGCCCTCCGAGCTTGTGGGCCCTCGGGCACCCCTTGACATGAGACTGACGACAAAAATTCCTATAAATACCAAAGCCCCTGAAAAGAACCCTAGATGAGAAGTTCCGCCGCTGCAAGCCTCTGTAGCCACGAAAAACCAATCGGGACCCCATTCCGGCGCCCTGCCGGAGGGGGAATTCATCACCGGAGGCTATCTTCATCATCCTGGCGGTCTCCATGATGAGGAGGGAGTAGTTCACCCTCGAGGCTGAGGGTATGTACTAATAGCTATGTGTTTGATCTCTCTCTCTCTCTCATGTTCTTACTTTGGCACGATCTTGATGTACCGCGAGCTTTATCAATATATTTGGATCTTATGGTGTTCTTCCCTCTCTACCTTCTTGTGATGAATTGAGTCTTGCTCTTGGAGGTTTTGTTATGTTGATTAAATATTGGATTTGAAAACACTTGATGTATGTCTTGCATATGGATACCCGTGGTGACAATGGGGTATTGATTCACTTGATGTATGTTTTGGCACTGAACTTGCGGACTCCGAGGTGACTTTGGGGTAATCTATGCATAGGGGTTGATGCACGTTTTCGTCCTACGTTCTCCCATAGAAATTTTGGAGTGATTCTTTGTTGCACGTCGAGGGATTGTTATATGATCCAATTATATTATCATTGTTGACAGATTTTTCACTAGTGAAAGTATGAACCCTAGGCCTTGTTTTCAAGCATTGCAATACCATTTTTGCTCACTTTTGTTACTTGCTACCTTGCTGTTTATTTTCAGATTACAAAAACCCATATCTACTATCCATATCACACTTGTATCACCATCTCTCCGTCGAACTAGTGCACCTATGCAATTTACCATTGTATTGTGTGTGTTGGGGACACAAGAGACTCTGTTATTTGGTTGCAGAGTTGTTTGAGAGAGACCATCTTCATCCTACGCCTCCCACGGATTGATAAATCTTAGGACATCCAATTGTGAAAAATTTGCTACTGTCCTATGCGCTTGGAGGCCCAACACGAGTCTACAAGAAGAAAGGTTGCGTAGTATACATCAAGGACATTCGAGTCAGAGGCGCGGGTCACACGGCGCGAGCGGCAATGCGCGAGAAAGGCCATGGCAGCGGGCGACGCATCGGCGAGGCAACGGGCACTCGCGCGCGCGCCGGTCGACCCCGAGGACGCGCTCATTGTGTCTGTCCTCCGGCGCTCCCTGACAACGATGGAGACAGATGCGCGGCAGCTGCGGCGGAAAAATGCCAAAGCACTCCGGCTCACTGTCGATCGAGCTGTCGGAGCGCGGCGCGTCGGCGAAGGCGGGGAGGCACGCCGAGGAGCGGGAACACTTGCTTCGGAGGCTTGCTGGTGGTCACATAGAGCTGTCGGACGACTCCGACGATGGCTCAAGCTTCGACAACGACGACGATGATGACCCTCGGGTGACCGACCCCTACACCGAAGGCCAAAGCAGCACCGCTGACCGCAAGGGGAAGGGGCGGCAAGAAAATGGTGATTTCCTTCTCCCTTTCCCGTTGAATTAAGTTTTTTTATCGTATGTTTAGGGTACTGTCCGATTGAAATTGCATCTTTTGGTTATCTGATGATCGTTTATGCTACAATTATGCCCGTTTTAACTAGATAATTCGTGCTAGTTCGTTGATTTACGTAGGTTTATTTTCGTACGTGCATGTGTTGCATGGATATGAGGGGCCGAATTTGAGGTACGCGAATGCGGACACATCTAAATGAGGAGTGCCCGCTCACTGCCCACGAACACGACCGGACGCGTCCGCGAACGTTTGAAAGGCCGGATTTGCCAGGTCTGTCTGTAGATGCTCTTAGGCCCTCACTCTGTGTCATGGGCCGACCAACGAAGCAATCCAATGGGATTGTAGCCTGCGAGTGAGTTGGCTCCACATAAGTCAAAGGCCAAACAGGTAGTACAAAAGTTTGTTTACAAAGAGCTCACATTGCATTTCCATTCGACTCACTCATCATCCACACATGCATACTCCAGGAGCAACCAACAGATGATACAACACAAATATGTAGTTCATATTGAAATATCTAAAAAGACCTATATTTAGAATTGGAGGGAGAAATAAAGAGAGAGAGAGAGAGAAAAAAGATAAATTCTCTCGATCATTGAAGAAAACCTAGGGTTAAATTCAGCTAATCCAGCAGCCTCCATATTCTATAACAGCTAGATCAATGCATGCTGATGAATTATTACTCCACTAATTGCCATGCATGTGCATGACACACATCCATCTAACCAACAATGTCAACGTCAAGTTGCTATAGCCCACATCCATTGTTTATCAAGTGCACCATGGATTGATCAGCAGTGTCTAGCTGACAATTTCAATGTCAAGTTGCTATCTTATCAAGTGCACCATGGATTGGAACTCTTGCATGCATGTATAAGTATCCCCTCCACTCCACATACGAACTCCATCACCTCATCCCATCTGCTCCTGTAGCCCACATCAAATCACACACTCTCTGGTACACATAGGCTAAATTCATTAAGAGCTAGCTTGAGAAGAGAGGCAATGGCCGCAGCTTCCCTTAAGCTTTCTGTTGCGCTGGCATGCGTACTGCTGCTGTCGTCGTCGGCGTGCCATGGCCTGGAGGTGGGTTACTACAAGAAGACATGCCCCCGCGTGGAGGCCATCGTGAGGGACGAGGTGAAGAAGTTCGTCTACAAGAACGCCGGCATCGGCGCCGGCCTCATCCGCATGTTCTTCCACGACTGCTTCGTCCAGGGATGTGATGGCTCCGTCCTCCTCGACCCGACGCCGGCCAACCCGCAGCCCGAGAAGCTGAGCCCTCCCAACTTCCCCAGCCTCCGCGGCTTCGAGGTGATCGACGCGGCCAAGGACGCCGTCGAGAAGGCGTGCCCCGGCGTGGTCTCGTGCGCCGACATCGTCGCCTTCGCGGGCCGGGACGCAGCCTACTTCCTTAGCAAGATGAAGGTCAAGATCAACATGCCGGCGGGCCGCCTCGACGGCCGCGTTTCCAATTCCACGGAGGCCCTCGACAACCTGCCGCCACCATTCTTCAACCTCGACCAGCTCGTCGCCAGCTTTGCCGCTAAGGGCCTCAGCGCCGAGGACATGGTCGTGCTCTCCGGCGCCCACACCATCGGGGTCTCCCACTGCTCGTCCTTCGTCTCCGACCGCATCGCCGTCACCTCCGACATCGACGCTGGCTTCGCCAACTTCCTGAGGAGGAGGTGCCCCGCCAACCCGAGCACGGCCAACGACCCCATGGTGAACCAGGACGTGGTGACCCCCAACGCTCTCGATAACCAGTACTACAAGAATGTCCTCGCGCACAAGGTGCTGTTCACGTCCGACGCCGCCCTTCTTACGACGCCGGCGACGACGCAGATGGTGCGCGACAGTGCAAACATCCCCGGGCAGTGGGAGGCCAAGTTTAACAAGGCCATGGTCAAGATGGGAGCCATCGATGTGAAGACCGGCAAGCAAGGCGAAATCAGAAGAAAGTGCAGGGTCGTCAACCACTGATCTATCCATGAATCGTCACGGTGTTGCGTTAATTCGTTTGTGCGCTTTAGTTTTGCACTGTCTGAGGTCATCTACTTGTGATTTTCGTTCAATTTTCATGCATGTATTGTAATTGGTTGTTTCCACTGTTCAAATTCTTTGGCTGCTTAATTATTGGTGATGCAGTTAACCACTATATATTAATATTATTTTTCTGAGTATTCGCAAAAAAAGTATTAATTTTGGAGTTGGAATCACATCTTTGGCTGCTTAGGGCATCACAACGCTGATCCGCAAAATTGCTGCAGCATCTGTCCGCGGACAGGGGACAAGTCTCCAAACACGGATGCGGGAGGCGCCCATCCAACGCTGCCCGCATACATTTCAAATCGGGTTTCAACTAACAGGAAGAAATTCATGAAAACAAGACGGATTTTATCAAAGTTGGGATAGAAAATAGCACAAATTATCCATACATAGCATGCAAATAAGTCTAGTACAACAATAGTTCAAATTCAACGAGATTAACCGGGTGTTTAACAAGTTTTGCATGAAAGGATCATATCGTCCCATACATACTATTCTTCAGTTTCATCCAACATTATGTGTGCGTAAATGGTCGTCCCTCTATCCTATGATACATCACGGTAGCATGTACGGGCTACACAATGTGTACAGCAGAATGAATGAATGAATCAACAAATTGAACAAGAAGAAGCAAAACTTACGATATCCTTGGCTGCTGCGCGCAATGGCCACCTTGCCTCCAGCGCCATAGAACTTCGTGACAGTTGTCTAAATGGCGTACCATCGATACGATAATGAATTCACATTGCATTGTTGGATGATGTGCATGTCGTAGTGCACAATATACTTTTGCGCGTGAAACGAATCATGCATGCGCTGCCAGAAGAGACCACCTTTGCTTCCACTGCTACGGCCAACAATGCATCGCATAACAACTCAGCATCCACGGTCGAGTACCCTCCCCCCCCCCCCCCCCCCATCCTTTTGTTGGGGAACGTTGCAGAAAACAAAAATTTTCCTACGGTTTCACCAAGATCCATCTATGAGTTCATCTAGCAACGAGTGATTAGATGCATCTACATACCTTGTAGATCGCGAGCGGAAGCGTTCAAGAACGGGGATGATGTAGTCGAACACGACGTGATCCAAATCACCGGAGATCCTAGCACCGAACGGACGGCACCTCCGCGTTCAACACACGTACGGAACAGCCACGTCTCCTCCTTCTTGATCCAGCAAGGGAGGGAGGAGAGGTTGAGGGAGATGGCACCAGCAGCAGCACGACGGCGTGGTGTTGATGGAGCTGCAGTACTCCGGCAGAGCTTCGCTAAGCACTATGGAGGAGGAGGAGGTGTTGGAGAGGGAGAAGGAGGCAACCAAAGGCCAAGGTATGAAGTTCCTCCTCTCCCCCACTATATATAGGAGGGCCAAGGGGGGGTGGCCGGCCCTAGGAGATCCAATCTCCTAGGGGGGCGGCGGCCAAGGGGGGTTTCCCTCCCCCCCCCCCAAGGCACCTAGGAGGTGCCTTCCCCTCCTAGGACTCTTCCCCCTCAAACCCTAGGCGCATGGGCCTATGTGGGGCTGGTGCCCTTGGCCCATGTAGGCCAAGGCGCACCCCCTACAGCCCATGTGGCCCCCCGGGATAGGTGGACCCACCCGGTGGACCCCCGGGACCCTTCCGGTGGTCCCGGTACAATACCGATAACCCCGAAACTTGTCCTGATGCCTGAAACAGGACTTCCCATATATAAATCTTTACCTCCGGACCATTCCGGAACTCCTCATGACGTCCGGGATCTCATCCGGGACTCCGAATAACATTCGGGTTACTGCATATACATATCCCTACAACCCTAGCGTCACTGAACCTTAAGTGTGTAGACCCTACGGGTTCGGGAGACATGTAGACATGACCGAGATCGCTCTCCGGTCAATAACCAACAGCGGGATCTGGATACCCATGTTGGCTCCCACATGCTCCACGATGATCTCATCGGATGAACCACGATGTCGAGGATTTAATCAACCCCGTATGCAATTCCCTTTGTCAATCAATATGTTACTTGCCCGAGATTCGATCGTCGGTATCCCAATACCTCGTTCAATCTCGTTACCGGCAAGTCACTTTACTCGTACCGTAATGCATGATCCCGTGACCAGACACTTGGTCACTTTGAGCTCATTATGATGATGCATTACCGAGTGGGCCCAGTGATATCTCTCCGTCATACGGAGTGACAAATCCCAGTCTCGATCCGTGTCAACCCAACAGACACTTTCGGAGATACCTGTAATGCACCTTTATAGTCACCCAGTTACGTTGTGACGTTTGATACACCCAAAGCACTCCTACGGTATCCAGGAGTTACACGATCTCATGGTCAAAGGAAAAGATACTTGACATTAGAAAAGCTCTAGCAAACGAACTACACGATCTCACGCTATGCTTAAGATTGGGTCTTGTCCATCACATCATTATCCTAATGATGTGATCCCGTTATCAATGACATCCAATGTCCATAGCCAGGAAACCATGACTATCTATTGATCAACGAGATAGTCAACTAGAGGCTTACTAGGGACATGTTGGTGTCTGTTATTCACATGTATTACGATTTCCGGATAATACAATTATAGCATGAATAAAGACAATTATCATGAACAAAGAAATATAATAATAATGCTTTTATTATTGCCTCTAGGGCATATTTCCAACACCTTTGTACACTAAACACACGACATGGCGTTCAAAAACAAGCTTAATGGCATTTGACCGAACACTTGCCAGGCGCGGTGTCCGCCATGGACAACGTCGACATGGGTGGCGGAGTGTACTTGTCTACGGACGGGTCCTGAGTGGACGATGCAGCGGTAAAAGGCGAGCAGGCACGTCGGTGTTGGTTGTGGAGGTCCGGCAATGCCTATGTGCCCGCCAGAGAGAGGTACAACAACGACGTGGAGGAGGAGGGTGCGGATGGAAAGCAAGGTGGGAGAAGGGGCGGATTGGAAGAACATTGGACCGGGAGGAGGGATTTAGTGGGCCGGGGGTGTCGGAGTCCTACCTGGCTACTATCCGAACTCCTGCAAAAGCCCCCCAATTTTGCTTTCAATTTGCAGGAAAAAGTGCGTCTGGACCGCTCACGAACCGATACATGCACGCCCTGAATGACGGAACACGTACAGACCATGCAATCCGAATGTATGCATGCGGTTTGAGAGTCGGCGTTGGAGGGGCCTTGTGTGTGTGTGTGTGGGGGGGGGGGGGGGGGGGTGAATAGACCAAACACAAACATCTATACAAGTTTTAGGGTTCGACAATTTTACGCATGAGGAGACTAGATGGTACATTATCAATCAAGCAAGTAACATGGGCAGAGCAGCGGAGACATAGCAACTTGCATGAAAGTAAGGGAGCAGAGTAGAGAATGCAAACATTGGTTGATACGGGAATGTTCTTTTGCGCTATCTCACACCTACGTTGACGGAGGCTTCAAACCAAGGGATTCTAAGACTCAAGAATCCCGGTTGTGGCGCCGACCATGCAGCCCACAAAGCACAACCATCTTAGATCTTCGCAAAGTGGGTTATCTTCAAGCCCATACAAACTCTCGTGTCTTTCACATGTGGCACTTGCTAGGATCATAAGTGACTCCTAACCGTCTAGGATGTGCTTACCATTCGAAAGTAATAAGCATAAGCAAAGTCAGTTTTTTTTTGCAGGGGACAATAAGCATAAGCATAAGCAAAGTCTCTCTCAAGGGTCCACATGAACACTATGAAAAATTCAAGATTGTTGTGAAAGAGATGAACTTCCGGTGTATGGGGTTCAAGAAAGGGGAGTTCTTCTCTGTTAAAGAATGAAGAAGAACATTGAATCGTTCAACACTTCTTTCTTTTCTTGCATTGCATCTCTCTTTAATACCATTCGAAAATTTTGAATTTAAACATTTAGCTCATGTCAAATAGTGCTCGTATGGCTTGATAAACATAAGTCATCCCTTAGCTTGGTGGTAAGGTGCTTGTTGTTACTTCAGGTGTTTAAAGTGTTGTCATACATTTTTTTAAACTCTAGCACCGAGTGGGTGGGATGGTTCGAACTTGCGAGCTTCTGACGGAAGGAAAGATAGGCTGACCACTCGAGCAAAGGGTTTTCTAAAAAGGCTTAAAAATATTTTATTTTGAAGAGAAAAAAATTGAATTCAAAATGTATTTGAAAAATTCGGGCAAAACAAATTTGAAAATTCCGATATTTTTCGAAAACCCTTTTTTCAGGTTCCTAGCGAGAAAATTTGAAATCAAGGAAAAAAAAAAACTTGGTGAGGAGTGAGACCACCCACCTTCCCACCCGGTTCCCCCTTGTTCATTAATTACTACGAACGCTCGCCATGCCCCCTGACTTGCCGTCCACATCCCGCGTCTGCTCCTCAAATCCTCGTCTCGCTCCTCCCGCCCACGCTCCAGCGCCGCCATTCACCACACTGCTTCGCCATCGCCGCCTCGCACGAGATCATCGTCGAAGGAGCCGCCGGGCCTGACGATTTCGATGGGGAGCGGGAGCGCGAGCGCGAGCGGAGCTGTGGAGTTGAGGGAGATAGCACCGCCATCGGGATGCGCCGCCGCCGTGGCCGGCGGGCGGCCGTCATCGATTCACCGCGCAGGTTCGCGTCCCCCTTCCCTTTCTTGCTCCCGGCAGACAATCGATCCTATTGCTCCCGTAGCACGGCCATGGCGCCCGAATTGAGGACTGGCAACCCCTCCAGCGCGACCATACCGCCCTCGCTCGCAGCCAGGCTTGCCCAGAAGCGGTGGTTCGGTGGGGAAAAAATTCCGTAGATCCGGTAGGCAGAGCCGCGCCTGTGCATGCCGGCGCCCCGCGCGCAACACGTGATGGGTGATGCAATCTTACGGGCTAAGGCAATCGCCTGGACCTCGGCTCCAACGCGCACGCGATCCCATCGGCCCTCCCAGGCGAGAGTTCGGCTCCGCAGTCAGCTGCTCGCGACCGCGATCCCATCTGTTGCAGTTTGCGAGCGAGCATGATCGCCATGGGCCCATGGCCAGCGACGCGCAGTCTCCTTCTGCCGCGCCGGCGTGCGCCTATTCATCGACTTCCCGCTGCGCGTCGCCGGTGACGCGCCTCCTCGTGCCCGCAAGTCGTCACGCCGCAGCGGACGGTCCATCCGGCTGCTTGGCCTGGTCATGGACCTGATCGTGTTCGCCGGCGCGGATATGTTCTCGTAGTCGTGAGCAGATGATAACCGCGCACGAGCGTACTCATGCTAGTCGACAAGTCGTGACCCCTTTTTTTGCTCAGTATTCGTCTGGTAGTGCTGGCTTTCAATTCTATTTTTGTTCTTCTCTACTAGGAGTACTATCCTCCTGGTTATTTCCTTAGCCATCGTACAGTATTTCTTCTTCCCCCACTATAATGAAAACTGGAGCGTTGCAGCGGGAATTAGTAGCTCTAGCACAAAATTTATTGATAATACGGTTAACAACATATGAAATTGATAAGCAAAATTATCATTGCTATGAATAATGATGACTCCTGATGATTATATTTTATCTGTTTTTTTGAGAATAGCACATCAACAATATTTTGTAGAACAAAACTTGTACACCATTATTTTCCAAAAGAATCATCATCAAGAAAAAAAGTATATTAGGCAGATAATCAAAGCTACTGATTCCCTTTCAGTCACCTTCATTAGATCTCAATGTTTTAATAGACTAGTATATCACTTGCTGTTTCACACTTCTCTCCCCTACTTATCTGCAAATGGGAAACAACCAATATGATTAGAGATGAATGATAATCTTCAGCAATATATACTATACATTAGTTATTCTTGGAAAAAGAAGCTAGCCTACCATTTCAGTAAATACTAAATAGTATACTGGTAAGTGCCAATGGAAAATATATATAAATATAAATGTCGTTCGAATCATCACACTACAAAGTTCCATATATCAAATCATCAAAAGACCTGGAGAAAGGCTCTTTGTTCTATACTTAAACTGGTGTGAGATGAAGCAGTGCAATATGAGGCAAGAAAATTGGTAGTTTTTTTCCTAGTTGAACGACAATTTCTTTGATTATGCAATACCCAAATTACAACCTACAAAAAAATTACAGACTCGAGAATATGTATAGCTCCCAAGCAGCAACAATCGATGGGACAGATGCAATCGCGACCAACATGATGGCAGCCCCGTGGGGAGATGTCTCCCCAGCGCATCAATGGGACCGCGCGGCAGTGGTAGCGCCTTCCATCGGTGTAGCGGCTAGAGTTCAGGAGGGAGCAAGCAATGTGCCATAGTCGATTTAGAATACGTTCCTTCCCCGACAATCTGCCTGCACCACACGCGTCCAGGACCCGCACAAAATCCTTGGCCACACAGCCGTGGCTAGCGGTCGTGAGGCCATCATCTTTGAGCTAGGGCGTGATGCTACATATTGCAACATTCTCAAACTAGTGCTTTTATTTAGAACTTATTGGTAAGACCTTTTTTACCGGAATCAAAGAGGACGAACCGTAGGTGCAAAGTTTAGCAAGAGACGTTCGGTGAAGGACCTCATCTCACCTAATTGATCTGCAACACTGCACAAATTTATGGAATACTATCCCTCTTGAGCTTTGATTCCTCCACCTTCTCCATCCAGCTGATGTAGACCGAACCTCGATGGCGAGATCCGATCCGTTGTTGCAGCCCGACCTTTCACGACACTCCACCTTCAGCAGTAGTAGCCTCTCGCCCGCGCATGCGATGTACGTGAAGTAGAGGGATCGAACCTTACAGTCCAGCACGAGAAAACCAATCTCGACGACGGTACTCACGCACAAAACAATTTTGACGAAGAGAAATCGCAACACAGAGGTTTTCTAAAGCTTCCTCCAAAACTTAGGGATTTTTAGACAGCTTCCCCCAAAACTCGATACGGGTATTTACCCTAAAAACACATCGTGTCTATTCGTAAAAATATAACCTGCTTTACAATGACCGTACTATGGATATTTATACTAGTATACAACTAGCCGACTTAAAATTTGTTTGACCAACACGCTGGCCGCACAACAAGTTGGAAATAATGACTACCTGCCTAAAAATAACAACCGACTTAAACAAAATACTAATTGAGATAAATATGGAATCTATATGCCATCTTGAAGTGCCTCCGGTTCCGCAGGTGGACCCCATCCAACTTCTTTCAAGGAGAGTTGGTCACGTACACAACTTCTTTGGCAAGGAGCCTTTTCCTTGCGTGGCTGGAAGAGAAATAAATATCTTCCATTTATCTTCTTGACCGATCCCAACAAATCAGCAAATATGATTTCTATTTTATTATATTCTAGCACCTTGCATGCATACGTTGCTCCTCCATAAAATCTAGAGTCCCATGTTGCATGTCCAGCAAGATTATCAAAGCAATCACATGCACGTGCAGGTTTTGAACGCGCTTCTTTTCCTTTTACTAGCCCCGATTTGTATTCCTTTCCAAGGTATTCTTTAGGCCGAACAACATCCATCTTCATTAGTATATCTCCATCTTGGAAAATGTCTGTAGTCTCATCAGCATACGTTATTGTATCATCAGCGACCATCCTAGTTAAAATACGCGCGGTCGTATCACCAGCCAACAATGGCGTTTTGGATATGCTTTGGTTTTCGCTTCGATATTGCAGCGCTACTACCTGTTCCATGCATCTTTATGCAATTTGAAAATTATAGAGGTGCTAGAGTTGAATGCCCATGGTGTAGAGGGGGCTTCGGTAGGCTAGTAACTATGGCATACTAGAGAATGGAGGAGGAGGGGTGGGGAAAGAGCCAGTGTAGAGAATTTGGCCCGACCATCGTCTAGGTTAGGGAGTCCTGAAGGGATGTGCATTGCAGAAGACAAACTGTGCCAAGCAATAAAATGTTGTGTGCATTAGTTACAGATGATCGGTTACAAAATTATGCCGGCTGGTCATCTTCCTTGCCGATCGATTCATTTAGGAGATGGAGGGTGCTGCACGCTAGAAAGAGCGAATCAAACTGATGGGAATTAACAATTGCAGTAACTGCGGACGAAGATTTCATTTATCATTGATGTGGCAATTGCATAGGTGAAAATTTGTGATGACATGGCAGCTTGCATGGACTAGATGGCATGTATAGTGATGTGGCATAGTTGCATGTGGAGAGAACTAGAGTTAGTGGGGATTAAATTTTTGTGACATAGGATGCAGAGCTCCTGCAGTTCCAGTCATAAAAAACTAGCGAAAAGTACTTCAGTACAAAACCCCTAAAAATATTAGAAAATGGTATTTTGTCCATCATCGTTTTTGATCATGTTGGAGTTTTTGGGTAGTTGTGGAGACATATTTTGCCCTCCAAAAGCCAAAAATGGCACTACAACCCTATAATAGGGCAGGTGTTGAAGATGCTCTAAAGGGATGAACATGGCGACACTGCTCAATAACGTCCATGAGGATGCCGAGGGTATGCATGATGCGACTGGGCCACATGGTTTGAGGATATAATGAAACGTAGACGGGCCTTTTGAGGAAGAAGCACTTCAAGATTTATCTCATTTTCCAACAATGCAGAAGGACTAAACTGTTCTTTTAAACGCTCTCTCTCTCCCTCTCCCCCTCCCCCCCCCCCCCCCTCTCTCCGCTAAACCACCGGTAGTTGCAAGTGCAAGATGGCTTGAGATTATGGACGATTGTGGGGTAACATTAGATTGTGCGATGCACTCGAGGGCCGAGTTTTTATTACTAGTTAGGTCTAGCGAGTTGGCGCATGTAGCTCTAGCAGAGGCTGTTGCAGCCAAAGCAACGTCGGTTGGCACAAAAGTCTTGGCTTCCAGGGTTAATGTTATGTTGCCCAAGGCGGAAGAGAATGTAGCAGGGGCTGCGTACCCTTCCCCTACCCGCCGTGTTAGGACGGTGAGGCATGTGATCAAGGTTGTGAGCTCAAGGGGAGTTCACATCAAGAATTGCATCTTATAATGCACTACCTATTCTAGAACATGCATGGTTTCGGCCACACTGGTAGGACACAATTGAATGAATACATGAGTAGAGAGAATATCCACATGGTGGCATTGCAAGAATGACCAAGTCTGAGTTTAGTGCCTTAGACAGTTAGACTTGAAATCAATTGACCCACCGAAACGTTTTGACTGCCCTGGTTGGCATCAATTGGGCATTCAGGATGATCAAGTCTCGAACCGCTCTGGATGGAATTCAAGGAGCTTAATCCATGGCAGTTCATTTGGATATATCAGTGACGGAGGTCCTTAGCACATCCTAGCCTCTGATTGCTTTTCGTCGCAAACTTTCTCCTGTAAGATCGCAAGCTGAATTACTTTGTGCTTGAGGCTTCGTAGTGTTAGCCTTACCAACGACATCGTGTCATGGCACCTCGCCAATTCTCGGCCAAATCCCCATACGCTCAACTTTCGAAGGGCCCTTCGCTAGACATGGCTAGGGGGCTTTGGAAAGCCAGCTTGCCTCTTAAAGTTAAAATTTCTTGTGGCAAATGTTTAGGAATAGGCTTCCGACCTTCGATAACATGGACAAATGTAACAAGCCCTATGAGGGAAACTGCGCGGTCTGCGCAATACAAGAGGATGATAACCACATATTCTTGAGATGTCCCTTAGCACGCTCCGCAAGGAGTGCAGTTAGGTAAGCTGCGGACACGAGCTGGAACCCTTTGTTGGGCACAGAGCTACTTACGATCCTAATTGCTTTGTGTGGATTGGCTAAATGCGTGATGTGGTGCTGCGTCAGGGTTCTTCTATGGGCCATTGGCATATTCATAATAAAATTACTACCAAGGTCATTTTTTCGGCTAAGCCTGCTAATTTTTTTAAATGCCTTTTGTTATTGCAGCAATGGGTGTGGTTGGGGAAGCACCCGGACTCTGGGCACATGCAGCCGGCGATGAACAATATCCGTCACATTCATAGCATTGCTATATATCCTATCGTTGTTACTTAGAGCAGTTGTGACTTCTCATGTATCGTGTGCTCTTAACCAAAGGAGTTCAACCAAACACAAAATATCTAGGATATTTACAGAGCCGGAACGCCCTACAAAGAGCAAAGCACGTATTCTACCTGTTGTGGGCTTTCTCAATTTGGAACTGAATGCTGCATGTGTCTTTGTTTGGAAAAAAAAGAACGAAGCCTTCTCGCTGTTGCCAATCGTGACCGGTGTGGTTGAGGCAAAGAGCACCGTTTCAATCTGATTGCAAGGTGGTTCCGTCCTGGTTCACATATTTAGAATGTTCTAGTAGGGCATGTGTATAATACTATATTAGCCCATGCCGCACCTTTTCGCCGTATCAGACACCCCGAATCTATCACGGTTTTTAGAGGTTCACACTCTCTGCACCCTTTTCTTGCTTCTGGCTGGCAAAGAAAAATGACGTCTCTCTCGCGTTTGGATGGCAAACAATGTACCCAGTGTGTGTTGTCAAGTTGTCTTCTCATACACTAATTAAATGGCATGTCTTCCTTTTCTCGTCTCCCGATTCCTCCAAACCATGGTCGCACGAGCCGCCATGGCGGTGCTAAGGATTCAATTATGGAGTGTCCTAGTCATTAAGTGTGACCTACTACCTTCTCTTCATCATTTGTTAGCATGCACATATTTTTCATGAAGAGGGAGTGCCCCTGGTTTCCATTAATTAATATAAATCAAAGCTACATTGTCCACCTCACGCACCCATCCAACACCAACAATTTTAACCAGGAGCACTTACAAAGAGCAAAGCAAAAGCAAATATGGGGGAACACAAAGCAAGCAACATTGCTTGGGACTTGCACAAAGAAAACAAGATCGAAAAAAGAACAACAACAAGCAAAGATCATATCCATCATCGCCTCGGCCGTTAGCCAGCCTTGGACTCCAGGTGTTCCAACTCCGGCGGCGCACTGAGGACATTAGTGGCGATTTGCTCCAGTCGTTTTGCACAATGTAGCAGTGCCAGTTTTAAGCCCTCCCTCATCCGCAACACTCTCCCTTTCTCAATCTTATAGAAGATTTGAAACCTGACTACACTAAGGTCCCCAGGCGATTTGCGCCGAACGTAGGCGAGATTCCTAGCCTTCCAGATCCCCCAAGAACCCGCTAGCAAAAACTACTGTTGTTTTCCTACTGCAGTTAGGCATGCCACCTAAACTTTAGTAGATCCCTCAGAAGCTATATTTGAGTGGGGGGGGGGTGTTGATGGATTAAACCCCGGCTAGCAAATCCCCTAAACCTTTCGTGCATCAACAATTTGACTTCTATCGCTAAAATATCTCCTCCACTCTACGCAACAGATGGTACCACGGTGTTGTGTGGTCTTGGATTCACGATGCCTTTCGATTGCATCGACGGTGCATTGTCCTGGTTTAGTCTACTAGGCGAGACGACATTTGACTTCTCCGGTGGCACACAAGTGCCATCATGTTGTCTCCTCCTCGCATGGCCTTTCAAATGTACCCCGCGACACAGGTGGTGTCATGGTGCTGTGAAGTCTCGGATGCACGATGCCATTCAATTGTGTCATCGGGTGCAGTGTTACGGCTCAGTCTTGGTTGGCCAATGCCGTTTGATTACACTCGTGGTGCTTTTGTTATGCTGTGTTATGTTTTCCGTCTTTCTCCCTGTTAATGTGTTCTCGGTGTGTGTTGTTTTACTTTATCTCTTCTCCTCATGTTCCCCATGTACTACTGGTTCACTTGAACCTACTTGCAACACGCTACAAAGCACTATAGGGTGGATACTAACCTCCCACACTCATGACATGGAGACCGTCGCTGCGGTTAATTGTCCCTGCACTGGTAACCCTCACTGTCGCCCCGAAACCACGGCTAACCTAGCCGTGCATCCTTTTTCCCAGCTGTCTTCCTCTAGGTCGAGCTCGCGGCCGCCGGTTGAGCCCTCCCCACCATGCAGCCCCATGCTGCCTTTTGCAGATCCTAGCCGCCTCCCATACGATACAACCCCACAGCCCCATGCTGCCCACCCGTGCCATTTTCGTCAACTTCGGCACTGCCCGCCCCCCTAAGCCCTGCGGCCCCAAGCTGCCTCTGCCAATACCGTCCTCTCCAACACTGTTGTCCACTCGGCTCGTCGTCATCCTCCCCGCCATAGCTCTGATGCAGCCCCCACTTTGACACTGCCACCACCATCTCTGATGTACTGTGGTGTCCAGCGCCAGCGCCAATCGTGGGGAACTCACGATGGAGATCCTCCTACGTGAACTTGGCTGCGAGTTGTTGGGGACGTTTAACACTGCTGAGGAGGTGGCGCGGTTCATTTCTTTGGGAGAACACCGCAGCCATGGCCGCAGTTGCCCCTCCCACCGTTTGGATTGTCTCACTCTGCGAGGAGCTCGAGAGCCGGAGTAGTTGTACTCTGAGGTCTTGGACACATAGTTGATAGCCAAGCTCATCGTGGAGGAGCCGGACCTCCTTGCAGTGAACCAAGCTTTTTTGGGTCCGTGGAGACGAGCACACGGTCAAGCAGATGCTCGCCGAGTCAGAGTCCAAGGACGACGTGCCATGCAGTTGGTCCACTGCCAACGACAACGAGGCTGCCCCCTCCCACTTTCCGGGGGTTAATCACCATCTCCTCCTCATCGAACCCATCGCTCGGATGACGACTTCGATATCTATCTTCGGTGCTTGGACTAGCTAGTATGTAGTTCTATAGGTTTAATACCGGGGCTTGGACTAGTTCACTTTCTAATTATGCTATGTATGATGCAAATATAGTAAGCACGGGCTGTTTAATTATGGTATGTATGGTGCTATTGTGATAGCGTTGTCAAATTATGAAATTAACTAATTTAAGTGGTTTATGTAGAAGGTGCATCAACAGGTGTTAATGCAAGCAAGACTGGGCAACAACTGCCTTCCTGCAGAAAAGGCAAGGGTCCCCGGAAACATGCCAAGTTGAAAGACAACGAAGGGGCTACTGGGTTGGGGATAGTTCAGACACCAGTCGGCGTATTTGAAGATGAATGTATTTTCTGCCATTCATTCAGAACCAGTGAGCCGGTAATATGCTGCATATATTTACATATATCAACTAAAAAATGTCCGTTGAAGTCTTCTTATTTGTACTGGCACTAAAAGACTGTTCACTTTTCCTATGTCAGTGTCATGGTCCGATGGTACTGTATCGCGATAGAAGGACTATGCCCAATGACGAGGGAAACCCTACCAACGCCGTCTATGTCCACGAGAAATGCATCGTTTGGTAAGTTTATTTAATTTATACACCATGGTTAACTCTTCATATTTAATTTATCTAGAAAATCATCATACGCAGTGTTCATCCATCCTTTTCATTCTTTACCCATGTTTGTGAAGGGCCCCAAGAGTGCAATCCAGTGGCGGTACTTTCAAGAACGTGGAGAATGAAATAAAGCGTGCTTCAAGATGGGAATGCAGCAGATGCAACCTCCGGGGAGCAGCGCTTGGTTGTTATTACGGCCACTGCCGCAAAACTTATCATGTCCCATGTGCAATGATGACACCGGAATGCCGCTGGGATGATGTAAGCTTTTGAGTATACCTTGTCCTTGATCCATTTATAAACACTGATGTTCTGACATGTCTAGTTTTGATTTTTGAAGGAGAATTGCCGTGTTTGGTGCCCCAATCATGCATCACATGATGATATGAGCTCACCAACAATGGAGAGTGACATTGTCCTTCAAGTAGATCAGCTAAACACCTCCAGTTCTTCGTTGTCTCAGGGGTACGCATGGTGGAGCAGATGTTCAATCATTCTTCATTAATATTCTAATATAATTTGCACTGTACTTCATCATTGCAGTCAATGTTCAGCGAAAGAAAGAATTTCTTCCAATTACCGGAGAGAAGAAAACCTACAAAATCATTCTAGCACCCTGGTGGATCAATGGGTTTTGCTTGGTATATCTTTAAGTGCATCAGAAGAGGTAGCACAGATTATACTAGCGAATAATACTTTCCTTTTAGAGCATTTCGATATATCTGAACAATACTACAAACATGTGTATGGACAAGTAATGCAGCAATCCTACTTTACCGTCAAATTTAAGTTATATATAATTTGATAGTTTTCAAAATAAGTTTTGTTCCATACCAAGCTGTGATAAAAGTGTTTGTGTTTGTCATGCAGGATTCCTTGAAGGAGTTTGCATCCTTGACCAGTTCAACCTTGGTTGAGGATTGGGACAAAAATGTGACTCATGTTATTGTGGGCGGAAATGCCGATATCGCATGTGGCAGATCATATGCGGTCCTGATGGCGATACTGTCTGGGATATGGGTTGTCATAGCTAGATGTTAGTGCTAACCCAGCTTACGCCCCCCTTGGTTTTATTATTTTGATGATGTTTTACTATCTCCAAGCTCATGCTACATATTACTTCTTAACGTGACAAGCTGCTGGTCTATTTGCACTTCCATTTATCCGCGATGATCTAAAACTTATCCTAGATTGGCAGAGAATATTATTTATCCCTTGCACTGAAGCAGTTCACGTCATATATATGTCTTAGGGATTGTGGATTTCTTGGTGGAACCAATTCCACTCCCGGAAACTCCGTACGAGATGACATTCTATGGGGGTTCGCACACATTAATTTATGGAGCAACGAAAGGGAGAGCTAGAGCTGCTGAAGGGGTATGTAAACATTTCACTACAAATTCACTATGGAGAAAAACATATGTAGTAAAAACTGATTGCAGTTTTTGTCTTATGCATATGTTCAGGGAATTTGTTAAAAAGAAAATCGAATTTTTTTTCCTACTGCAACTAAGTGTAAAAATATTTTTTTTTTTTGAAAAAGAGGTTGAAACCCTTTGCCTCTGCATCAATATGTTGCACACAGGACAGAACCATCTTTACTGGAGTTGATGCAAGGCAACGAGGCCAAATACCTCAATAAAAAGAGTACATAACATGACAACTATGATAGAGGCTGTTTGACACATCAAAAGCTTAATATATAAGTGCATCTTTAGGGTAGGTGTTGTGTGGTCAGTAATTCTTTTTTGAGAATCATTTTAAATCTATTTTTTGAGAATTGGTCAGTATCTTCCAAGAGCCTTTTTTATAAGTTGGAAGTGCTAAACAGATTTCCTAGTTTGATCGCATCCACATCCAACAAAACAATTATCTTTTGGTATTTTATAAATTGGTCAGTATATTCCAAGAGCCTTTTTTATAAGTTAGAAGTGCTAAACAGATTTCTTAGTTTGATCGCATCCACATCCAACAATGCAATTATTTTTGGTATTTTAAAAATTCTCTTTGAAAGCGGGGCGAAAGCTTTTTTCGGTAAATTCTCTTTGAAGTGGCATTTTCCCTAGTGGGGTGTTTTGGAGTGCCATGCACCATAGTGTGTTTATTTTATGTTGCACTTCAAAAGTTTGAAATC
This sequence comes from Triticum timopheevii, assembly GCA_963921465.1. NCBI lineage: Eukaryota > Viridiplantae > Streptophyta > Magnoliopsida > Poales > Poaceae > Triticum > Triticum timopheevii. The sequence goes on along the minus strand of OY997262.1, from coordinate 380,155,200 downwards.
ATGGATCTTATGAATGCACCTCAATCATCATCATTGTCTAACAATAACAATATTGGGAACACCTTTCTACAGCCAAATGATGATAAACCTTGATGTTTGCAGGCACCAAAACTGTTCTCAGGACTGAATTTCTGCTTCAGCGACTACCTGCACGTAGAAGACTTAGAGGAGTTCCAGAATCTCATAGCAGCTGGTGGAGGGCTAGCGCTGCAGGGAGTCAGCCCAGACTCGTTACCTGAGATCAGGAGCAGAATTCCTGGGAAGGTGTACTACATCTACCACGGCGGGCCTCCAAGGAACTCCACTTGGTATTTTAAGGATGTCCACCAGAATCAGATGGAGGAGAGTGTCGAGTATGGGAAATCGGGAGCGCAGGTGATCAGCCACCTGAAGCTGTACGATGCTATCCTGTCCTACGACGCGCGGATCCTGGAACCCGGACGGTCTTTCACCAATATATGTGAGTGAAGGGCGCGCTCCGGACGATGGCTTTTTGCTCGTGTTACCGGAGTTTCTTTTTCGGGGTTCATCCCCCCACATGAGTTGTGAGGGAGTCTGTCGAAACTTGACAAATATCGCATACTCTACTCACCCATTAGACTATAGGGTGATGTCATTGTTGTTGTTTTGGTGCTGGATTTACTTGTATTCCGGCCTCTCATCTAGCGCTTGCGCCGGATGGTTGTTTGGCAGTACTGTCCAACGACTATTATATTGTTTGTCATTGACTGCAGCATATATTTGAACTCTGAAGTCTTAAACCATTGGCGCGTGGCCTGCCGCCGTCTTCTACCTTTCGAGACAGGATTTTCAGCACCCGAGTGCCCCTACACCCTCTATGAACAGTAAATTCAAAACAAATAAAAAATAAAAAAAATCTGAAACTTTGGGACATCGAACATCATGAAACTTTTGATGATCTTGCAAAGTGTTAGCTAAAAATAACACTCGAAGAGCACTCAAATAAAAAAACAAAATCATTGTTCAAAGTTCATGTACATTTTTGAGCAGTGATTTTTTTTGTGAGGGCTCCATGAAGGTTATTTGTCGCTGAAACTTTGCAGGAACATCAAACCTTTGATAATCTTTAATCCCTGAAAGTTTCAGATTTTTTCGATTTGTTTTCATTTTTTAATGAATTTACAGTTCATGAGGGTGTAGGGGCACCCGGGAGCTGTTAGGCATTTCTCTTACCTTTTTTGTTCATCTTGCATCTTTCTTTCGTCTTTTGTCGTTCAAAATGATGATCTAGGGCTCTGTTTTTGTTGACGACCAAAGCAAACAGTAACCTGATTGAAGTCTGAGGGAAACAGAACTATATATACATCAACCATCCCTAGAGAAATTTCCATTGCGCCTGTCCAGCTAACTCCTTTGACTTTCAGGAGTGATGCAAGAAACTGGCAGCTAGATCATTTAAAATCCTGTCATTTCTTTCTCCAAATTAGCCACGCCAAACCACCATCAATTATTAGCACGGAGGTGTTTTTGCCGTTGATGTGTACATTGCATCTCCGTTCAACCGATCAACGACTCTCGCCTGCATGTCAGCATGTGTGCTGGAGGCTGGAGGCACACATGCATTATGCATACCCCAACAGAAGCAAATCAAATACTACTACTTGCTTAGTCAACCACCGGTCGGCTCACAAAGAGCTAGTAGAAGCCAAAAGGGATATACGCACGCATGCGAGAGACATTCCGCTGCCTTGTGACCTCTCGTAGCTCAATCCCGCTTGATGCTCATATAATCCCCAACTGTATTGCCTGTTAGCAAGGTGGCACTGTTGCACTGCAAATTAACCGCACTATTAGTACAAGATAAATTTGAAAAGAAGAGAGAAAAACCACTGAAAGAAGAAGAAACAAACACACAGTTATACATTAAGCTAATTCCAGCAGCCTCCATGTTCTATATCAGCTAGATCAGTGCATGCTGATCAATTATTACTCCATTAATTGACATGCATATGTGTATGAACACATATCATCTAAGTTGAGTTGTGTTATTCTCACGCACTGCTTGTATTCATTGCTTCAGAGCTACATATAGACAGATTACAATGAGAGAGAGAGAGCAGTGGATCGTGGTTACAATGGCAAGAGCCGATAGTGCCTAAACTCTAGGGATATCTACGCACGTAATGCAGGTGGCCGTTGGACAGCCTGAGGAATCGGTCTTGCCAGTCAGCCACGCGAGACGTGAGGAAGAGGCGTATTCCAACACCCCCCCCCCCCCCCCCCCCCCGCAGTCACAACATGGGGCTCGCCAATGTTGAGACTGGACCGGAAGTCGAGGAAGACGCCCGTCGGCAACACCTTGGTGAAGATGTCGGCGAACTGCAAGCTCGTGGGCACATGGAGAACACGTATCTCACCGAGGGCAACGCGCTCGCGCACGAAGTGGAGATCGATCTCAATGTGCTTAGTGCGTTGGTGCTGCACCGGGTTACTCGCCATGTAGGTGGCGCTGATGTTGTCGCAGTAGACCACCGTGGCACGTGACGGAAGCTGATGGAGCTCACCGAGGAGCTGGCGGAGCCAAACGGACTCAGCGACGGCGTTGGCGACCGCCCGATATTCCGCCTCGGCGCTTGACCGGGAGACGGTGTTCTGGCGCTTGGACGACCAGCTGAGCAGGTTGGGGCCGAGGAAGACACAGTAGCCCGAAGTGGACTTGCGAGTGTCGGGGCAGCCAGCCCAGTCGGCGTCGGAGTACACCACAAGGTCGGTGTTGGTGTCGCGGTGGATCCGAAGCCCGAGATGCGTCGTGCCACGCAGGTACCATAGGATGCGCTTCACCAGCTGGAAGTGGCAGTCACGCGGCGCATGCATAAACATGCAGCACTGCTGAACGGTGTAGGAGAGGTCCGAGTGCGTCAGTGTGATGTACTGGAGAGCGCCAGCCAAACTGCGGTAGAGAGACGGGTCGTGGAAGAGTGGCCCGGTGTCGGTGGAGAGTTTGGCCAACGTGTCGACCGGAGTGGATACGGGCTTGCAGTTAAGCATGCCAGCTCGATCGAGAATCTCCAAGGCGTACTACTCCTGAGAGAGGAACAGCCCGCGCGCAATCGTGGTGACGTTGACGCCGAGGAAGTGGTGCAGGGCTCCCAGATCGGTCATCGCAAACTCGCGATGAAGAGCCGCGATGACGGAGTGGAGCACGACAGTGGAGCTGGCGGTGAGGATGATGTTGTCGACGTACAATAGCAGGTAGGCCAGCTGGTCACCGCGCAGAAGCACGAAGAGCGGCGAGTTTGACCGAGACGCGACGAAGCCCAGCGTCCGGAGGTAGGTGGTGAAGCACGTGAACCACGCGTGCGGCGCCTGCTTGAGACCGTACAGAGAACGGTTCAGCCGGCACACATGCGATGGTGAGGTAGCGTCGATGAAGCCAGACGGCTGGTGGATGTACACTGTCTCGAAGAGGTGACCGTGGAGGAAGGCGTTCTTGACGTCCAACTGATGAATGGGCCACGACCTGCCGGCGGCGAGGCTCGGAACCGTCCGGATGGTGGCCGGCTTGACGACGGGGCTGAAGGTCTCAGCGTAGTCCACGCCAGCTTGCTGAGTGAACCCCCGAAGTACCCAGCGCGCCTTGTACCGAGCGAGTGTGCCATCTGGATGGAACTTGTAACGGAAGATCCACTTGCCCATGACGACGTTCGCACCTGCAGGACGAGACACTAAACACCAAGTATCATTCCGAATCAGTGCATTATATTCCTCTAGCATGGCGGCGTACCAGTTCGGATCCTTAAGTGCAACGCGGTAGGAGGAGGGAATCGGACTGATACTGGGAGCAGTGGCGTGAAGGACTTTGGGTTGAGCAAAACCCGATTTACCTCGAGTCTGCATGCGGTGGGCATTGGCAGTAGGTGGGATCGGTACAACACGGGGTGGGAGCCGCGTGACAGGTGGCGTGGGCGGGATGGCTGCATGGGAGTTGTCGGGGGAGACAGGCGTGGGGGATGGGGACGTGGGTGGTGATCCCGGGGCGGTGTCGCGGCGTGGGGTGGGGTCCCGTGGTGGTGGCATGCAGGGAGTGGACGGGGGCGTGTGTTCCGCGGGTTGGGGTGATGCGCGTCGTGGGCTAGCAGGGAGGGTTGGGGGCGGGCCAGCGGGAGGTGTGACGGGAGCCGAGGAGGGCACGGATCCCGGGAAGGATACCGGATCTGACCGGTACGAGGTACGCGGCTCGGGGTGGATAGGGGCGCCGGGATTTTCTGTGGCAACAGAAGGGGGTGCAGATTGTGCAGAGGCGGCTGGAAGGTAGGGAAAACAGGTCTCGTCAAATGTAACGTGACGACTGATGATGACTTTGCGGGTGTCTAAGTCTAGGCAGCGGTAGCCTTTGTGTTCCAACGGGTAGCCAAGAAAGACACACCGGGTAGAGCGAGGGGCGAGCTTATGTGGGCTGGTGGCGATGGTGTTGGGAAAACAGAGGCAGCCGAAGACACGCATGTGATCGTATGTTGGGTGGTGTCCAAGGAGGAGACAGTGCGGTGTGGAGTAGTTGATGGCCGAAGATGGACGCCGGTTGAGGATGTAGGTAGCGGTGTGGAGAGCTTCGACCCAGAACGGAGGCGGGAGGTGCGCGTGAATGAGAAGCACACGGAGGATATCATTGGTGGTTCGGATGAGTCTCTCCGCTTTCCCGTTTTGTGGCGAGGTGTGAGGGCACGAGAGGTGGAAGGAGGAACCGTGGCTAGAGAAGAGAGCGCGCAAGGAGGAGGTGAGAAATTCGCCGCCGTTGTCGCACTGCATGCATTGGATGACTACATGGAACTGCGTAAGAACATAGGTGAAGAAGCGATGAACCGTGTCAGCAGTATCGGATTTGTTACGTAGAGGAAACGTCCAGGAGTAGTGAGAGTAGTCGTCAAGTATCACGAGGTAATATTGAAAACCAGAAAAACTAGCAACATGTGAAGTCCACAAATCACAATGTACTAATTGAAAGGGCGCACTGGTTTTTGATACAGAATGCGAAAATGGCAGCCGGGGCTGCTTGCCTAGTTTACATGATGTGCATACAACAGTAGTAGGCAAGTCATTATTACAGTTTGGAAGGAAATTGCTAGCTAAGGCAGACATGGTTTTATTGCTGGCGCGGCCTAAACGGAGATGCCATAGGCCATTGCTGACGACGGAAAGAGCTGCTTGGACACCGGAGTTGGAGAAGAAGGGATAAAGATCCCCGTGGCTATTGGACCTCATGATGATGTTCCCCGTTGCTAGGTCCTTCACGGAAAAACCGAAGGGATCAAACTCTATAGAGCAGAAATTATCTTGAGTAAAACGACGAACGGAAATTAAATTGCGAATAATAGCAGGGGAGATGAGCACGTCCTTAAGAGAGAAATTTGAGAGAGTGGTGGAGCCGACAGCATGAACAGGGAGGCTAGAACCATCGCCAACTAGAATGCCAAAGGAATGACGCATAGACGGGGAATGATACGAGGTGAGAGTGCTCGCCGTACCTGCGACGTGCGACGTGGCGCCTGTGTCGAGGAACCAGTCCGTGGCGCTGCCGGCCTGCTGCTGATGGACGGAGAGGTTATGGAGCGCCGCATAGAGCTGGTTGTACTGCTCCCAGGTCGGGTCACCGGACGGAGAGGCAGTGGCCACGGGGTAGGCCTGATGTGGTGGCGGAGGACATGTGCCTAGGACCCCCGCAGCGTTTGGCGCGGCCCAGGGGGCCCGAGGCGGAGGCAACCCGGGGATGAGTGCGCCGTATGGTGCGAAGTAGCCTGTCGGGGGCGGCGCGACGGAGCCTGGAGAAGGAGCGCCACGCCCGGACGAAGACCCACCAGCAGTAGGCGGGGCACCGCGGCCGCGGCCACGGCCGCGCCCACGACCACGCGCGGGCCTATCCCGTTCAGTGAAGCCGCGATCACCAGCGGGCGCGGCGACATGGCCTTTGCCCCGGTCGATGGAGCCGCGGTCGAAGGAGGAACCGGCCCCCTGGCCGATGGTGAGGGCAGTGGCGGTGGCTTCTGGACGGCCGTTGAGGCGAGCGCGCTCGTTAGAGGAGATCTCCTCCATGAGCTGGCGGGAGCGCGCCTGCACAAAAGTGGGAAACGGCGACTGCATGGGGAGGAGAGTCGCCATGACGTGGAAGCGCCTGTTGAGGCCACGGATGAGCTGCAGGGTGAGCGACTGGTCGGTGACGCATTCGCCCACGTCCTCGAGCGCGTCGGCGAGGGATTTGAGGCGCCGACTGTATTCGGCGATGGAGAGATCCCCCTGAACGAAGTTTCGGAACTCGGCGCCGAGAACGACGGCACGCCCCGGCTGGTTGTCCATGAAGAGGAGAGCTGCGTCCAGATGTCGTAGGCGGTGCTGTCGTGGGATGCCATGGTGTCCATGAGGTCCTCAACGACGATGCCGTGCAGCCACAGGACCATGGACAGATCGTCGTTGCGCCACACGGCGCTCTGGCCGAGCGGCTCGGTGGCGATGTCGAGGTGGTGCTGAACCTCGTACTTGCATGCAATGATGTAGAAAAGTTGACGCCAGCGGGAGTAGTTACCAGACTCGAGTTGGAGCTTGGTGATGAAGTAGTGCGCGATCGACGGAGGAAGGCCGGTGGACGAGGATGGGCTGGCGTCGGAGGTGCCAGGCCCTGGTTGGGGAACGAGGGCCTTGCCCTGGCCGCCCAGTGCGAGATGCGGGACAGGAACACTCCCGGCAGTACGGAGAACGCCCACCGCCGAGGAGGACGGCGCCGCAACGCCTTCAGGAACAGGCGCCTTGCCCAGATCGCCAAGGTGGGCGCGGCGGGTTGGAGGCGGGGCCGTGGCGACCGCGGCAGCGGACGCGGCGGGCGCGGCCTGGGAGGAGGCGGCCGCGGTGGATGCCGCGCCGGGGATGGGGACTGCGGCGATCGGAGCGGAGGCCGGCGCGTCGAAGTCCGCCGAGCGAGTGCGGCGGAGGAGGCGATGCATGGCGGAAGCTGGAAGGGATTGGAGGACCGGAGGTGCTCGCGTCTGATACCAACTTGAGTTGTGTTATTCTCACGCACTGCTTGTATTCATTGCTTCAGAGCTACGTATAGACAGATTACAATGAAAGAGACAAAGCAGTGGATCGTGGTTACAACGGCAAGAGCCGATAGTGCCTAAACTCTAGGGATATCTACGCACGTAATGCAGGTGGCCGTTGGACAGCCTGAGGAATCGGTATTGCCAGTCAGCCACGCGAGACGTGAGGAAGAGGCGTATTCCAACAATCTACTCCCTCCGTTCCTAAATATTTGTCTTTTAGAGATTTTAAATGAACTACCACATACGGATGTATATAGACATATTTTAGAGTGTAGATTCATTCATTTCGCTCCGTATGTAGTCACTTGTTGAAATCTCTAGAAAGACAAATATTTAGAAACGGAAGGAATAACTAACAGTATCAAGTTGCTATCTTATCAAGTGCACATACAAAGGAGAGCGGATGTCCTGGACGCAGATATCAAGCTGCACGTCGAGGCGAGGTGATCCGCGCAGTAAATGTTTGTCAAAATAGCAAAAGGCAGCATACATCATTGCATACGGGCGAATATTGTATCCAGGTTGGCTAAGTGGGCTCAACCGGGAATGCACATCGGACGAAAAGAACCATGCATGCAGGCCGTACTTTTCCTTTTACCACGTGGGACCGATTCTGAATTTACTAAAGTGTCTGGACAACGAAGTCTGGGTTGCGTGTGCGGCGTTGTCGTCCTCCGTCCGCACTAATTATTTGCGTTGGGGCCGCTCGAGGTCTGCTCATGGCGATTCCGGGAGCGACGACGCTGGCGTCGGGCGCAGGGTGAGTAAAACTCTGCCTTCTTCTTCTCTGCATGCGGTCGGCGGATGGGTTGTGTTCTTCCTGTTCTCCATGTTCTCCCGTCCTTACCAGCTGGCCTGCATGCCGAAACTGCGGATCGGCCAGAGCGGCACACACTCTGGTGGTGCGCGAGGTTGCATAAGCAGGGTACGCCGGTGCTTCCGTCCTGCCTGAAGCACCCGTTGGCGGCGGCACGCCGGAGAGGGGACCGGCGGTTCAAGGGCAGTTCGGAGCCTTGCCAAGACCGAGAGCATGAACAGGCACAACATCACTGTGTTCCTCGCTGCGATGCGTATGTCGTCCATGGCGCCGTCCATCCAGAACATGACGTTGCTTCCCCTCCGACCACCTAGATGAGTGGGCTTGAGCCAGTCGGTGCTGTCCGGCGACGTGTGCGAGTGATATATCTCTCGTACTGGTTGCAAAGGTCGTCTTCGTCCATGCGTCAGGGAGCGTACATCCTTTGTATCAGAATGTACTGTCAGATTAGCCCTTCGAATACGCATAGACGTCGCACGCCGAAAACCAACTTCCAGCTATACTCTTAACTAGCACTATATCCTAATACGAATCGCGAAAGGGTGCGCGCCGTCGATGCCCTGCGTGCAGATGCCGCTGCGTCCAGCGCTGCACTTCTCACATACAAAGTACATTCCTAGATTTATAGCCCACATCAAAATCACACGCTCTCTCGTACACATTGGCTAAATTCATTAAGAGCTAGCTTGAGAAGACAGAAGACAGACAATGTCCTTAGCTTCTCTTAAGCTTTCTGGTAGAAGGGATTGAGAGAGATTGGTGGAATAGTTGTTGTATGGCTTGAGCCTCGTGGCCATATATATAAAGGAGTAAATGATCTACTTGGAGTACAAGATAAGTGTAGGATCAAAAGTATGTCTAGAGGGTGCTGGTGGTGGGGGAGGGGGGGGGGGGGGGGGGGTTGGGGTGATTAGACTACTTGACCAAATAAAATTTAGCCTTTTCCCAATTTCAGTTCTTGGCGGATTTTAGCAACTTAGCACAAGTCAAGCAATCTTAACATGATTCAAGCAAGCATGCAAAGAGTATATGAGCAGCGAAAAGTAAAGCATGCAACTTGCAAGAATGTAAAGGGAAGGGTTTAGAGAGTGCAAACGCAATAGGAGACACGGATGTTTTTGTCGTGGTTCCGATAGGTGGTGCTATCGTACATCCATGTTGATGGAGACTTCAACCCACGAAGGGTAACGGCTGCGCGAGTCCACGGAGGCTCCACCCACGAAGGGTCCACGAAGAAGCAACCTTGCCTATCCCACCATGGCCGTCGCCCACGAAGGACTTGCCTCACTAGGGTAGATCTTCACAAATTAGGCGATCTCCTTGCCCTTACAAACTCCTTGGTTCAACTCCACAATCTTGTCGGACACTAGTAGAAAAGAGGGCTTTGGTCCAGACCGGGTTAGCCCATTAGTCCCGGTTCAATCTAGAACCGGGACTAATGGGGGCATTAGTCCCGGTTCGTGCGCCCAGGGGCCACGTGGGCCATTTGTCCCGGTTCGTCTGGACCTTTTAGTCCCGGTTGGTGCCACGAACCGGGACTAAAGGGTGCGATGCCCATTAGTACCGGTTCGTGGCACCAACCGGTACTAATGAGGTTGGAGGCATTAGTACCGGTTCATGGCACGAACCGGTACTAAAGGTCTCATTTTCAAACTTCACCCCCCCCCCCCCCCCCCGGTGGATGGCCTTTTCAGTTTTTAAAAAAATAAAAGAAAATGATGAAAATGTCAAAAAAATAAAAAAAATAAGTTTCCCATGTGATATGTGGTCTAGTTGTTGGGAAAATTTGCAAATGTGAATTTTGACTTTATTTGCAAAATCTCTCTAGAATTTAGTAAAATGGGCATAACTTTTGCATACTAACTCGGATGAAAATGTTTTTTATATGAAAAATCATCTACTTGAAAAGTTACATCCAAATTTAACTGGGGAACCTCGTTAAACATTTTCAAAATCCTCAAAAACCTAACAGAAAAAAAGTTACGGGGCTTTTAAGATCTAGAGTGGAAAAAATCGAAAAAATTTCAAACTGTGGTCAAACAATGGTCAAACTAATTATTCTAGAATATTAGTGTTACTAAATAATTATTTCAGTTATTTTGAATTTTGGTCAAATCTGGTCAAACTATGGTCAAACTGTGGTCAAACAATGGTCAAACTAATTATTCGAGAAATACTAGTGTTACTAAATAATCATTTTTTTAAAACAATAGTTTCAAACTCAAACAGTGAAATGTGTCACTTCATGCTCAAGCAAAATTTCTGAGGGTTAATAGGATTGACATCTTACTATTGTCAGGAAAACAACAAGTGCAGACTTGGAAACGAGGGAGAATAGAACCCGGAAGTTAAGCGTGCTCAGGCTGGGGGAGTGGGAGGATGGGTGACCGTTTGGGAAGTTAGATGATTTGGAATGATGGGGAGTGATTAGAGATTAGAGGATAAATTGAGCAGCGATGACGGTGGTGATTAGAGATTAGAGGTTAAAATAATTATAAATTTGAAAATAAAAAAAATTCAAAAAAAATTTCAAAAAAAATCATAAAATTTCCTTTAGTCCCGGTTGGTGTTACCAACCGAGACTAAAGGTGGAGCTCCACGTGGCCGCGACCTTTAGTCCCGGTTCGTGTTAGAACCGGGACTAAAGGGGGGAGGCATTAGTAACGACCCTTTAGTCCCGGTTCATGAACCGGGACTAAAGGCCCTTACGAACCGGGACAAATGCCCTATTTTCTACTAGTGGAAGGCTCCCAAGTGACACCTAGCCAATCTAGGAGACACCACTCTCCAAGAAGTAACAAAAGGTGTGTTGATGATGAACTCCTTGCTCTTGTGCTTCAAATGATAGTCTCCCCAACACTCAACTCTCTCTCACAGGATTTGGATTTGGTGGAAAGAAGATTTGAGTGGAAAGCAACTTGGGGAATGCTAGAGATCAAGATTCATATGGTAGGAATGGAATATCTTGGCCTCAACACAAGTGTAGGTGGTTCTCTCTCAGAAAATGTATGCTGGAAGTGTAGGCACATTCTGATGGCTCTCTCCACGAATGAAGAGTGGGTGGAGGGGTATATATAGCCTCCACACAAAATCTAACCGTTACACACAACTTACCAATCTCGGTGGGACCGAATCGTCAAACTCAGTCGGACCGATTTAGCAAATAGTGTGACCGTTAGGATTTTTGGTGGGACCGACATGCAACTCGGTAGGACCTATATGGTTAGGGTTAGGGCATAACGTAATCTCGGTGAGACCGATTACACAAACTCGGTGAGACCGATTTTGGTAATAAGCTAACCAGAGAGTTGGTCAGGCAAACTCGGTGGGACCGATTCGCTCATCTCGGTGAGATCGAAATGTTACGAAAGGGAAACAGAGAGATTACAATCCCATCTCGGTGAGACCGAGATCCCTATCGGTGAGATCGATTTGCCTAGGGTTTGTGGCAGTGGCTATGACATCTGAACTCGGTGGCGCCGGATAGAAAGAATCGGTGGGGCCGAGTTGAACTTTTGGTTTAGGTCATATGTGGATGTGAGAAAGTAGTTGAGGGCTTTGGAGCATATCACTAAGCATTTTGAGCAAGAGCCTCATTAAGCAACACCTCATCCCTCCTTGATAGTATTGACTTTTCCTATAGACTCAATGTGATCTTGGATCACTAAAATAGAAAATGTAGAGTCTTGTGCTTTGAGCTTGAGCCAATCCTTTTGTCCTTAGCATTTTGAAGGATCCACTTTTCTCATCCATGCCATGCCAATCATTGAGCTTTCCTAAAATATTTATCTTGAAATGGCATTAGCTTAATGAGCTATATGTTGTTAGGAATTACCAAAACCACCTAGGGATAGTTGCACTTTCAATCACCCCCTTTTTGGTAATTGATGACAACATATAGATCAAAACTTCGACAAATGATAATAAGATTGAAAAACATTGTCGCTTTGAGAAGTATGTGATAAGTAAGAGCTCCCCCCTAAATTTGTGCATTATTTAAAATTTGCTTTGGACTACAAATGCACAATGAGTTAGGATCATGGGTTACTCTTCCATGTCACATACATCTTGGTGGAGCGCTCAAAATGATATATAATTAAACACATGCACTCATCACCAAGCAAAGCGAATGATCATATTAGGAAATAATAGATAATATCATCCAAAAGGCATAAATGTAGCATAGCATATGATCGAACACATGATCATCCAAGTATCTCACAAAAGGCATAAAGTATCAAGCACACAAATAACAAAGTTCAACCACCAAAAGAAACAAGAGAGATCAAAAGCAACACTCTCTCTCGAAGCCTATGATCTATACATTTTTCTCCCCCTTTGGCAACAAGTTACCAAAAAGTTCATGAAAAAATGCATAGTGCTAAACAACTCTCAGGCTTGGTCTTCATGTGTTGGTGTAGAGATGACTCCAAGGATGAAGGCTTCTGTTGATGTAGTTGGAGCTGGTGGAGTGGGTGCTGGAGCTGGAGGCACTGAAGCTGTAGTTGGTGCAGATGATGTAGCTCTGGTGTCTAGAACATGCACTGCAGCAGATCTCTGTCCTCTGGGCACTCTAGCAAATGCATCTGTGGTAGACTTGCCCTTCTTCTCCTCCACATCCTCCTGAAGTTGCTCAACTGTAGTTTGGATCTCAGTCACTTTAACATCGAGAGCATAAAACTTCTGCTCTATGATTCTCTCCAAACTCTCCTGGTTTTGAGTCAGGGTGGCCAAGCCCTTCTCAATCCTCAAGGTGGAGGCAATCAAGTAGCCAAGCTAATCTTGCTTGCTCTTCAAGAAAATCTAAGATGCCTCTTCAGCAGTTGGCATCTTTACAGCCTTCTCAGCCCTTGCCTTCTCCTTCTTCTCTTGTGCTTGCACAGATGATGGTTCATTTTCATCCATCACAATGGTGTTGTCCTTCTTCTCTTGTGCGGTCCAATGAGCGTTGAGGCTCGCGGAGGATATCGTTATGTTCTCACTCTCACTGATGACTTGAGTAGATATGGGTATGTCTACTTGATGAAACACAAGTCTGAGACCTTTGAAAAGTTCAAGGAATTTCAGAATAAGGTAGAGAATCAACATGACCGAAAGATAAAGCTCTTACGATCAGATCGTGGAGGAGAATATTTAAGTCACGAATTTGGTACGCACTTAAGGAAATGTGGAATCGTGTCACAACTCATGCCGCCTGGAACACCTCAGCGTAACGTTGTGTCCGAACGTCGTAATCGCACTCTATTGGATATGGTGCGGTCTATGATGTCTCTTACCAATTTGCCGCTATCATTTTGGGGATACGCTCTAGAGATAGCTACATTCACTTTAAATAGGGCTCCGTCTAAATCCGTTGAGACGACACCGTATGAATTATGGTTTGGGAAGAAACCTAAGCTGTCGTTTCTAAAAGTTTGGGGATGCGATGCTTATGTCAAGAAACTTCAACCTGAAAAGCTCGAACTGTATATGATGCAGCCGGAAGGTTTTGTCGATCCTAAGAATGCTAACAAAGTATGCAAGCTCCAGCGATCCATTTATGGGCTTGTGCAAGCATCTCGGAGTTAGAACATTTGCTTTGATGAGATGATCAGAGCGTTTGGGTTTATGCAGACTTATGGAGAAGCCCGCGTTTACAAGAAAGAGAGTGGGGGCTCTGTAGCATTTCTCATATTATATGTAGATGACATACTTTTGATGGGAAATGATATAGAACTTTTGGACAGCATTAAGGCCTACTTAAATAAGTGTTTTTCAATGAAGGACCTTGGAGAAGCTGCTTACATATTAGGCATCAAGATGGATAGGGATAGATCGGGACGCCTCATAGGTCTTTCACAAAGCACATACCTTGATAAGATATTGAAGAAGTTCAAAATGGATCAGTCCAAGAAAGGGTTCTTGCCTGTATTGCAAGGTGTGAGACTGAGCTCGGCTCAATCCCCGACCACGACAAAAGATAAAGAAGAGATGAGTGTCATCCCCTATGCTTCAGCCATAGGATCTATTATCTATGCCATGCTATGTACCAAACCTGATGTAAACCTTGCCATAAGTTTGGTAGGAAGGTACCAAAGTAATTCCGGCAAGGAACACTGGACAGCGGTCAAGAATATCCTGAAGTACCTGAAAAGGACAAAGGACATGTTTCTCGTTTATGGAGGTGACAAAGAGCTCGTCGTAAAGGGTTACGTCGACGCTAGCTTCGACACAGATCTGGATGACTCTAAGTCACAAACCGGATACGTGTATATGTTGAATCGTGGAGCAGTAAGCTGGTGCAGTTACAAGCAGAGCGTCGTGGCGGGATCTACATGTGAAGCGGAGTACATGGCAGCCTCGGAGGCAGCGCATGAAGCAATATGGATGAAGGATCTCCGGTGATTTGGATCACGACGAGTACGACTCCCTCAACCCCGTTCTCTTGAACGCTTCCACTCACGATCTATAAGGGTATGTAGATGCACTCCCCTCTCTCGTTGCTAGATGAACTCATAGATGGATCTTGGTGAACGTAGGAATTTTTTTATTTGATGCAACGTTCCCCAACACTACAAGCCTGCTGGCGCACCCACCCCCTAGGGCGCGCCCTCCGAGCTTGTGGGCCCTCGGGCACCCCTTGACATGAGACTGACGACAAAAATTCCTATAAATACCAAAGCCCCTGAAAAGAACCCTAGATGAGAAGTTCCGCCGCTGCAAGCCTCTGTAGCCACGAAAAACCAATCGGGACCCCATTCCGGCGCCCTGCCGGAGGGGGAAATCATCACCGGAGGCTATCTTCATCATCCTGGCGGTCTCCATGATGAGGAGGGAGTAGTTCACCCTCGAGGCTGAGGGTATGTACTAATAGCTATGTGTTTGATCTCTCTCTCTCTCTCATATTCTTACTTTGGCACGATCTTGATGTACCGCGAGCTTTATCAATATATTTGGATCTTATGGTGTTCTTCCCTCTCTACCTTCTTGTGATGAATTGAGTCTTGCTCTTGGAGGTTTTGTTATGTTGATTAAATATTGGATTTGAAAACACTTGATGTATGTCTTGCATATGGATACCCGTGGTGACAATGGGGTATTGATTCACTTGATGTATGTTTTGGCACTGAACTTGCGGACTCCGAGGTGACTTTGGGGTAATCTATGCATAGGGGTTGATGCACGTTTTCGTCCTACGTTCTCCCATAGAAATTTTGGAGTGATTCTTTGTTGCACGTCGAGGGATTGTTATATGATCCAATTATATTATCATTGTTGACAGATTTTTCACTAGTGAAAGTATGAACCCTAGGCCTTGTTTTCAAGCATTGCAATACCATTTTTGCTCACTTTTGTTACTTGCTACCTTGCTGTTTATTTTCAGATTACAAAAACCCATATTTACTATCCATATCACACTTGTATCACCATCTCTCCGTCGAACTAGTGCACCTATACAATTTACCATTGTATTGTGTGTGTTGGGGACACAAGAGACTCTGTTATTTGGTTGCAGAGTTGTTTGAGAGAGACCATCTTCATCCTACGCCTCCCACGGATTGATAAATCTTAGGACATCCAATTGTGAAAAATTTGCTACTGTCCTATGCGCTTGGAGGCCCAACACGAGTCTACAAGAAGAAAGGTTGCGTAGTATACATCAAGGACATTCGAGTCAGAGGCGCGGGTCACACGGCGCGAGCGGCAATGCGCGAGAAAGGCCATGGCAGCGGGCGACGCATCGGCGAGGCAACGGGCACTCGCGCGCGCGCCGGTCGACCCCGAGGACGCGCTCATTGTGTCTGTCCTCCGGCGCTCCCTGACAACGATGGAGACGGATGCGCGGCAGCTGCGGCGGAAAAATGCCAAAGCACTCCGGCTCACTGTCGATCGAGCTGTCGGAGCGCGGCGCGTCGGCGAAGGCGGGGAGGCACGCCGAGGAGCGGGAACACTTGCTTCGGAGGCTTGCTGGTGGTCACATAGAGCTGTCGGACGACTCCGACGATGGCTCAAGCTTCGACAACAACGACGATGACGACCCTCCGGTGACCGACCCCTACACCGAAGGCCAAAGCAGCACCGCTGACCGCAAGGGGAAGGGGCGGCAAGAAAATGGTGATTTCCTTCTCCCTTTCCCGTTGAATTAAGTTTTTTTATCGTATGTTTAGGGTACTGTCCGATTGAAATTGCATCTTTTGGTTATCTGATGATCGTTTATGCTACAATTATGCCCGTTTTAACTAGATAATTCGTGCTAGTTCGTTGATTTACGTAGGTTTATTTCCGTACGTGCATGTGTTGCATGGATATGAGGGGCCGAATTTGAGGTACGCGAATGCGGACACATCTAAATGAGGAGTGCCCGCTCACTGCCCACGAACACGACCGGACGCGTCCGCGAACGTTTGAAAGGCCGGATTTGCCAGGTCTGTCTGTAGATGCTCTTAGGCCCTCACTCTGTGTCATGGGCCGACCAACGAAGCAATCCAATGGGATTGTAACCTGCGAGTGAGTTGGCTCCACATAAGTCAAAGGCCAAACAGGTAGTACAAAAGTTTGTTTACAAAGAGCTCACATTGCATTTCCATTCGACTCACTCATCATCCACACATGCATACTCCAGGAGCAACCAACAGATGATACAACACAAATATGTAGTTCATATTGAAATATCTAAAAAGACCTATATTTAGAATTGGAGGGAGAAATAAAGAGAGAGAGAGAGAGAGAGAAAAGATAAATTCTCTCGATCATTGAAGAAAACCTAGGGTTAAATTCAGCTAATCCAGCAGCCTCCATATTCTATAACAGCTAGATCAATGCATGCTGATGAATTATTACTCCACTAATTGCCATGCATGTGCATGACACACATCCATCTAACCAACAATGTCAACGTCAAGTTGCTATAGCCCACATCCATTGTTTATCAAGTGCACCATGGATTGATCAGCAGTGTCTAGCTGACAATTTCAATGTCAAGTTGCTATCTTATCAAGTGCACCATGGATTGGAACTCTTGCATGCATGTATAAGTATCCCCTCCACTCCACATACGAACTCCATCACCTCATCCCATCTGCTCCTGTAGCCCACATCAAATCACACACTCTCTGGTACACATAGGCTAAATTCATTAAGAGCTAGCTTGAGAAGAGAGGCAATGGCCGCAGCTTCCCTTAAGCTTTCTGTTGCGCTGCCATGCGTACTGCTGCTGTCGTCGTCGGCGTGCCATGGCCTGGAGGTGGGTTACTACAAGAAGACATGCCCCCGCGTGGAGGCCATCGTGAGGGACGAGGTGAAGAAGTTCGTCTACAAGAACGCCGGCATCGGCGCCGGCCTCATCCGCATGTTCTTCCACGACTGCTTCGTCCAGGGATGTGATGGCTCCGTCCTCCTCGACCCGACGCCGGCCAACCCGCAGCCCGAGAAGCTGAGCCCTCCCAACTTCCCCAGCCTCCGCGGCTTCGAGGTGATCGACGCGGCCAAGGACGCCGTCGAGAAGGCGTGCCCCGGCGTGGTCTCGTGCGCCGACATCGTCGCCTTCGCGGGCCGGGACGCAGCCTACTTCCTTAGCAAGATGAAGGTCAAGATCAACATGCCGGCGGGCCGCCTCGACGGCCGCGTTTCCAATTCCACGGAGGCCCTCGACAACCTGCCGCCACCATTCTTCAACCTCGACCAGCTCGTCGCCAGCTTTGCCGCTAAGGGCCTCAGCGCCGAGGACATGGTCGTGCTCTCCGGCGCCCACACCATCGGGGTCTCCCACTGCTCGTCCTTCGTCTCCGACCGCATCGCCGTCACCTCCGACATCGACGCTGGCTTCGCCAACTTCCTGAGGAGGAGGTGCCCCGCCAACCCGAGCACGGCCAACGACCCCATGGTGAACCAGGACGTGGTGACCCCCAACGCTCTCGATAACCAGTACTACAAGAATGTCCTCGCGCACAAGGTGCTGTTCACGTCCGACGCCGCCCTTCTTACGACGCCGGCGACGACGCAGATGGTGCGCGACAGTGCAAACATCCCCGGGCAGTGGGAGGCCAAGTTTAACAAGGCCATGGTCAAGATGGGAGCCATCGATGTGAAGACCGGCAAGCAAGGCGAAATCAGAAGAAAGTGCAGGGTCGTCAACCACTGATCTATCCATGAATCGTCACGGTGTTGCGTTAATTCGTTTGTGCGCTTTAGTTTTGCACTGTCTGAGGTCATCTACTTGTGATTTTCGTTCAATTTTCATGCATGTATTGTAATTGGTTGTTTCCACTGTTCAAATTCTTTGGCTGCTTAATTATTGGTGATGCAGTTAACCACTATATATTAGTATTATTTTTCCGAGTATTCGCAAAAAAGGTATTAATTTTGGAGTTGGAATCACATCTTTGGCTGCTTAGGGCATCACAACGTTGATCCGCAAAATTGCTGCAGCATCTGTCCGCGGACAGGGGACAAGTCTCCGAACACGGATGCGGGAGGCGCCCATCCAACGCTGCCCGCATACATTTCAAGTCGCGTTTCAAATAACAGGAAGAAATTCATGCAAACAAGACGGATTTTATCAAAGTTGGGATAGAAAATAGCACAAATTATCCATACATAGCATGCAAATAAGTCTAGTACAACAATAGTTCAAATTCAACGAGATTAACCAGGTGTTTAACAAGTTTTGCATGAAAGGATCATATCGTCCCATACATACTGCTCTTCAGTTTCATCCAACATTGTGTGTGCGTAAATGGTCGTCCCTCTATCCTATGATACATCACCGTAGCATGTACGGGCTACACAATATGTACAGCAGAATGAATGAATGAATCAACAAATTGAACAAGAAGAAGCAAAACTTACGATATCCTCAGCTGCTGCGCGCAATGGCCACCTTGCCTCCAGCGCCATAGAACTTCGTGACAGTTGTCTAAATGGCGTACCATCGATACGATAATGAATTCACATTGCATTGTTGGATGATGTGCATGTCGCAGTGCGCGATATACTTTTGCGCGTGAAACGAATCATGCATGCGCTGCTAGAAGAGACCACCTTTGCTTCCACTGATACGGCCAACAATGCATCGCACAACAACTCATCATCCACGGTCGAGTACCCCCCCCCCCCCCCCCCCCCCGCCCCCCATCCTTCGTACTCTAAACACACTAGATGACCCGTTGCGCCAATGGCGCAAAGGCCGAATGCAAGCCAAGTATTGGAAGAGTATGCACTAAAATATGTAAACACAAAATGAAACATGTGGAAATAAGTACAGACTGATGATAGATAGATGGTTGCTCATGATACATGTTTTCTAAGAAGCTTACGGGCGATCATTTACAATGTGATGAGCAAGGCATGTATATAGCCACAGATATGTTAGACAGATGATCATTTACAATGTGATGAGCAAGGCATGTAGATAGCCAGAGATATGTTAGACAGATGTATCGCTGGATGTTGAGAACAACTTCTCTGAGCCAACTCTTCATAGTAGTAATACTAAGTCATGTAGCAAAGGACTCTTGTGATCTGCTTAGATTAGATAGACAATCATGCAGAGGCCTTTGGATGTGCACTTGAAGGCGAAAGCATATGTTCTTTCATCATGGTTGTTCCAAAAGCATACCACACAACAGTCTAAGCAGCAAATAATCGACAATTAAATGCATAGAATGGTCTTAAGGGATTACATAAGATCCAAAAAGATGATAAACATAGAAGTCTTAGTAGGCATCTATACTAATGATAAGTTATATAACAAGGGGCTCTTGCAACTTGCTTATATTGAGTAGACGATCAGGCACAGTCCCTTGGAAGTGCATTTGAAGGCAAAAGCATATACTCGCCCTTCGTTCATGCTAGATGACCCGTTGCGCTAATGGCGCAAAGAGCAAGAGCGATCCAAGCGTTCAAACCATGCACGTAAGAATATTTAGAGACCAGTGATCAACAAAAGGCATCAATGTTGTGGTCTTCAAGAGAAGATTGGCATCTTTTGTCCCTATTTCCACAACCGATTCAATTGAAGAACTAAATGCAACATCTTAGGGCCATATGCTTAATAGCATAGAAAGGGGAGCACTAATGATCGAAAAGCAAGTGCATATGTGTTTGTAGTGAAAAGAGATGCGTGACAACTATCTCTAATCTCATTATAACGTCACTATGCAATGCAGAAACCATAACCAGAATTATTAATATCTGAAACAAATACCAAACACTAAAATTAAACAAAAACATCATTGCCTAATCAGTTTTTCTAGGTTTACTTTGCTGGCCTAACATGACCCAATCAGAAAATAAGAATGAACTTGCTGGAAGGCTATAGGAAATGATTCGACGTTGAGATATTGATTACGGTTGCAACCCTCATTGTTGCATGTCTCTGCCCTGCCCTCGCCTTGGGACAACCTCCAGTGCAGCCATGCCCTCCCTCGCTTCCGGTGCTCCTGTCAAAAAGCCTTCCCCTCTAAGTGATAAATATGATGATAGAGAACACAACTACCCGTTGCTAAAAATTGTGCAGCTATAATAGTCAGAAAGACTTGACAACAAAAAGCTGAAGGAACCACATGTTAAAAAAAAGCTGAAGGGGGACTAAAGCACAACTACCCATTGCTGCAACATAGAAACTGGAGATACAACAATATTATTCTTAGGGTGAAATATTACTCACAACAGCAATATGCAGATTCATTAAAATGGAATGCCATAGTTATCTGTAACATGTAGCAAAACTTGAGCTGCAAAATCATCCATTTATCTTGTCGTGAAGGCTACAACTTCGTTACTTGAGAATCATCATTCATTCCTCCATGCGTGTGCAAATTTCAGTGACTACTGACCCCAGTCTCCAACAGGAGCAGTTAAGAGGGGAAACATTTTTTTCCAACTTGATCACAATAGTTTACGTGCAGCCAACTTTCACTGAGTCTATCTGTTTCCATCTCCCCCTCGAAAAGACATGTTCAAATACCAAACAACAGTGATAGTAAATAGTCACATGCCTCGTTGTTTGTAAGTATCAACGCACTTGTTGCACGAAAGAGCAATGCAAATTAGCAATTTATACTCGCAGACAAGAGTTGAGTGGTGTCCATCCTTGTAGTGGCTAACCAGATTGACCAAGTTCCTGTGATCAACTCTTATTAGATGTAGAGCCTGAAATGCAATTCAGAGTAGTTCTGTCAATAAGTGACCAGAGTGTTTGGCAAAATGGAGAGATTATTTGGGAAAATTGATTTGATCTAGACGGAAGAGAAAAATAAAACATGCATAAGAATAAGAGGAGAGGAGAGGAGCGGGAAGAAAGCTAACCTCTGCCAAGAACTCATTAACCCCATGAGATGATGATTCTAAGCGTGTTTTGACTGCAACTGGGGTTCCATCTTCCAAGTAGCCAAAATAGACTACTCCAAACTGACCTTTACCAATGGACATCTCAAAGTTATTTGTGATGGTCGTTCTTTGTAACTGAACTGACAGTTACCGATTGCATAGAGACAACATCTCTATTATCTTCTTTTGAGTTATTTCCATTCAACGGTCCGACAGAAGGATCCGCATAGGTGTACTATACTATTAGCAACCAAGAACACGACTCACTATATTTTCTTGAACAATAATTAGACAAGTACTCGGTTTCCAGTCAATAGAAATCACCATTTTCAGTTATTCTTGCAAAGGCACAGGGTAACAATTACGACCACAACCAAAAGTACAGATAATACAACGGTAGCCATTCGAAGCCAATATAAATGAGCTCCCGGATGGTGGCGTCGACGGCGTCAAGTTTGGCTTTAGGCGTGAGCATCTTCACCTCCTACACGATCAACCTCTACTTATAATAATCCGAAGATTGGGGTCATAGCGGACGCAACCGAGGTTGTGCCGCTGCAACAACTATATCTACTTCATCAATTAAAATTACTTTATCAATTAAACATACTTCATTGATTAGAAAGTGAAAACAAACAGTCTGCATTGGACATGTAAAAATTCTCTTCATATATCTCAAGCTGTTGCACCATATAAAAAGAAATGTTATAAGTAAACTGAAGGGTGAGTTTGTATGTTGATGCGTCCCTGATGAGATAATTTGGCTCAAATGGCAAATACAGATCAAGAAACTGAGCATACAAAATTTTATAGCTCAAGGGCCTATAAAATGCCACCATACTCTAGCATGCTTGAAAAAAATTATACTTAATCAATGTGACAATATCCGGTCCTTGTAGAACGGAACTAATTCTATACATATTACCCAAACACAGGGCATCAATGTCATGTATAAGAGAATAATTGACAATCGATGAATGTTGGAGGCATAGCAATGCTATGTTTGGAAAGCCAGAGATTGGGGCAAAACAGTCATTGGCAGCAAATAATGAGGCGCCTTAAAAAGTATTTCTACATACTCAACTTCGTCATGATCTTCTGTTACTATTGGCACCGTAACAAACAAACAAATTGTCCTTTTTGGAGAATTAAAGGAAATCTATAGTAATTTTATAATACGGAAGTTCATAGCAATCAAACATCAAGATGCAAGCTTGCCATTTTAAAATATATACACCAGTACACCATGGCTATTTTAGATATTCAGTTATATTCAAAAAAGCATGAAGCGCGTTCAACTTGTTACTGAAAAGGATCTCACCTTGTTCCAGCAGAACATGTAATGATCCATAATAAATATAATAAATGTTCACTGAGTTCATTGGTTCAGGTATCGTGGTTCCACATGATGGTGATGCATAAGAACCTTTCCTTTTTGAGAATTTAGTAGCAAACCTGCAATGCACAAAAAGATCAAATGGTTAGCAAACCTGCTGTTCGTCCTGAAGCTAGTTCAGTAAGAGAGAACATTTAGCAACAAAAGTATAAACTTCTTTTAGAAGCTTGCAGCGAGCATGCAATGCATTGCAATGAATAATATAAAAAAACATGAGGCGTGTGTTTAGATGGTTACTGGAAAAAGGACCTCACAATGTTCCAACGGAACATGTAGTGATCTATAAACATAGTCGATGTTATCTGGATTCCTTGGTTCAGATCTCATGGCTCAACAGGACAGTGCTGCAAAAGCATAATTTTTTTGAGAAATTAGTACCAAACCTGCAATGCAATCAGATTGTCAGCAAACGTCCCGAAGATAGTTTGCGGCTATTGTTATAGCATAAACAAAAGCAGAAGGGAATGCCATAATTAAATGACAACTTAATGTTCAAACATCACACCAACGATAGGTAGAAATACAGAGTGTATCTGTAACAGTACATGTCCCCAATGATAGACTGAGTCATGTTCCTCCACTTCTTCAAGTTTCTTGCAATTTCACCTATTTTTCATTGCTTCAATATTAATTATCAAGGGAATGGGACTATGATGAACAACCGAGCACTAAAGTTTAATACGAACAGCCTTCCACAAAGCAGATTGAAGGTATACAAGCACAAACAGCACACATGCATGTAATATTTTGATGGACTTATATTATGTATTTAGTTATCAAATTGCACCTTAATGCAACTATATCGGCCATGGGTCTCCCCCTTTTTGAAAAGCACCCAGAAAACTGGATATAAAAATAACATGTATAGATCCATACGGAAAGCAAACAGAAAACTAATGTAAACTAACTTATCTGAAAAGGAGAAAAAGCAATATTCAGTTCAGTTGTTTGTTAATCGCTCTGTACCAAAGAGTGTTGGAAATAAAAAGAAAGGAGAAAGCAGGGAAGATGCCACCATGAGAACCAAATCGATCCAGAATATGTTTTCCTCATGTCAGTCTCCTCCCTCCTCCGTGGCTAATACTCCTCATGCTGGCCAAAACAACAAATCAAAGCATCAAAGTTAGAAACTAAAGAGAGAGAGAGAGACGGTAGGGAAGATACCACAGAGAAAAACTAAATCGAACCACCATACTCTGTTTTTAGCAAGCACCATACTAAGACTAAATATGTTAAAGAAAAATAGGAAAAAGAATATACTATATACTCACTGCTACCATTCTTTGTAATCCCCCAAAAAAATAACACTCTTCTCTCCCCCTTAGAAATAGCCTGATGCCAAAGGGATCATAGTTAAGCACTATAGTGTAATAACAGTGAAAATATTTACTGAAGTATCAAAAGCACCATACCTAGGGCAGGGAAATCTGTGCAAATTTGACATAAGAGAGTGTAGACTTGTCTTGAATAAAACAATTATATGAGATGTGCCTTCTTCCTATTGTCATTCAGTCAACCATGTCGCCACTGTCCTCACAAACTGGAACTCCCCTGCCTCCCTTTTCCACTCATACATGACCAAAGAAAACCATGAACATAGCCAAACCAGATCAGATCCGGGCTCAATTCACGCAAATGCATATACAAAAATCTTAAGAATGCACAAAGAGCTTTTAGATATGCACCACCTGGGGGCATTCATAGAAGGTGAAGTTTTGAGATAAACTTGGAAACTAAGCATCTGAGATCAGTAATAATAACATAAAGAAAATCCAGAATCTAATTAATTAGTCAGTAAGAGAACGATCTATGTGAGCCACCTTTAATCGATGAATTAGGGAGAGCTTCCATGTTTGCTTTTAGCAAGTTCAGAAAATGCGTTGCTGTACTGTTCGGCAATGCTCAGGCTGGCAGCCTACAAATTAGAAGCAGACATATATGTTTTGTTAGGCAAAAAGGAAAAAGACAATCAAAATCTTATTTGAAGGAACAACTCCTCCATCGAGATTTTACAAGAAATATGTGATACCTTGGTGTTGCGTTCAGATTTAAACTACTCAGAGACCTGGTGCCCACACTGTAAAACAAACTAATCCGTCAGCACTGATGGAGAGCAACACGGGTTGGGAGTGAGTCGCCACCGTCGGTTACGCTGTGAGCGTCCGCGGGCTAAGAGCATCATGGCCAGGCTGAGCTGTGCATAGTACGACGGTGTGGGGCGACGAAGATCAGGAGCAGTGTAGCTTGGGAGAGGGCCGCTGCTATCGGCGGCTTGAGGGCGTCATGGCTGGGCCGCTGGAAGAAGCCGAAGTGACTCGTGTCTGACGCATTCGCCAGCACCGTCGCCTGTTGTGGCTGCTGCTCTCCTCCTTCCGTCGATGACGAGGGAGCAGGTGTCTTGACTGCAATCTATATCTGCAGTTGAACATTATTACTTCAATGCAAACAAAAACAAAGAAAGGTATCCAAGTAAAACAATTATCTTTCTACAACCATCATTTCTATCTTCCAACAGAATGAGAAAATATCTTGAATTAAAGTAACAATGATCTTGAAGCAAAATGCATGAAGTTGGTGTCAACCTGATGCATGTAACAGATACTGGATCCTCTCTCGTTTGGTATTCCCTCACAGCCTTATTGAACTTTCATCAAACACCTTGCAGGCATAGATAAAAAAGTATTTGCACATGTAAATAGATGAGCTGAAGAGAGAGGGCAGGAGGCAAGGGGGAAAGCCAGGTGTGGCATCTTGTGCTTTTCCATGGCCGCCTGCACCTCGGGGCGGCAGCTGCCCTCTGACAGAGAGAGGGAGAGATGTAGAGGGATAGAGAGAGGGACTCACCAACGCGTGGAGCTTGGCAGCCAAAACGGAAGGGAAGCCGGCCCCAATGACCTCCTCCGCCTTCTATGCTAGTCACCACCACTCGCTCCCGCGCGAGATGCAGGAGAGCGCACACGAGGCAGCCGCAGTTCGGCCTCTCCATCTTCTCCGACCGCTGCAAACCATGGTGGAAGGTGGGCGGACGAGCTCCTCTCCATCTTCTCCGCCCGCTGCGGGGAGAGAAGGTTACGGGCAGGTCGAGATGGAGCAACGCCGGTCGCCTCCGGATGCGGCGGCTCTAGCGAGATGGGAAGAGTGGAGGGAGGCGGCAGCTGCGCTGGGAGTAGAGAGCGCCGAGCGGGGAAGGAGGGACGCGGGGACCGCTCCGACCCGGCCGCCCTCCATGAGGTCACCGCCGAGGCGCGCGGATGGAGGAGGAGATGAGGACGCGGCTAGGGTTCGTGGGGAAGACGCGGTCTGCGCGGTCTCGCTCCTGCCCGCGCTGCCTGCCTTTTTGGCCCGCTGGAAAAACTAAAATGCCCTTGGCCCATTGAAAAGACTAAAATGCTCTCGGCGGGATGCAGAATTTACAAACGGTGGCATAGCGATTATATGGGGCGATGTGGAGGGCGTGGTCGTGACTACGAGTCTAGGAGGGTTTATATGTTCAATGACATGGCGTTCAAAAACAAGCTCAATGGCATTTGACCGAACACTTGCCAGGCGCGGTGTCCGCCATGGACAACGTCGACATGGGTGGCGGAGTGTACTTGTCTACGGACGGGTCCTGAGTGGACGACGCAGCGGTAAAAGGCGAGCAGGCACGTCGGTGTTGGTTGTGGAGGTCCGGCAATGCCTATGTGCCCGCCAGAGAGAGGTACAACAACGACGTGGAGGAGGAGGGTGCGGATGGAAAGCAAGGTGGGAGAAGGGGCGGATTGGAAGAACATTGGACCGGGAGGAGGGATTTAGTGGGCCGGGGGTGTCGGAGTCCTACCTGGCTACTATCCGAACTCCTGCAAAAGCCCCCCAATTTTGCTTTCAATTTGCAGGAAAAAGTGCGTCTGGACCGCTCATGAACCGATACATGCACGCCCTGAATGACGGAACACGTACAGACCATGCAATCCGAATGTATGCATGCGGTTTGAGAGTCGGCGTTGGAGGGGCCTTGTGTGTGTGTGTGTGTGGGGGGGGGGGGGGGGGCGGGGTGAATAGACCAAACACAAACATCTATACAAGTTTTAGGGTTCGACAATTTTACGCATGAGGAGACTAGATGGTACATTATCAATCAAGCAAGTAACATGGGCAGAGCAGTGGAGACATAGCAACTTGCATGAAAGTAAGGGAGCAGAGTAGAGAATGCAAACATTGGTTGATACGGGAATGTTCTTTTGCGCTATCTCACACCTACGTTGACGGAGGCTTCAAACCAAGGGATTCTAAGACTCAAGAATCCCGGTTGTGGCGCCGACCATGCAGCCCACAAAGCACAACCATCTTAGATCTTCGCAAAGTGGGTTATCTTCAAGCCCATACAAACTCTCGTGTCTTTCACATGTGGCACTTGCTAGGATCATAAGTGACTCCTAACCGTCTAGGATGTGCTTACCATTCGAAAGTAATAAGCATAAGCAAAGTCAGTTTTTTTTTGCAGGGGACAATAAGCATAAGCATAAGCAAAGTCTCTCTCAAGGGTCCACATGAACACTATGAAAAATTCAAGATTGTTGTGAAAGAGATGAACTTTCGGTGTATGGGGTTCAAGAAAGGGGAGTTCTTCTCTGTTAAAGAATGAAGAAGAACATTGAATCGTTCAACACTTCTTTCTTTTCTTGCATTGCATCTCTCTTTAATACCAATCGAAAATTTTGAATTTAAACATTTAGCTCATGTCAAATAGTGCTCGTATGGCTTGATAAACATAAGTCATCCCTTAGCTTGGTGGTAAGGTGCTTGTTGTTACTTCAGGTGTTTAAAGTGTTGTCATACATTTTGTTAAACTCTAGCACCGAGTGGGTGGGATGGTTCGAACTTGCGAGCTTCTGACGGAAGGAAAGATAGGCTGACCACTCGAGCAAAGGGTTTTCTAAAAAGGCTTAAAAATATTTTATTTTGAAGAGAAAAAAATTGAATTCAAAATGTATTTGAAAAATTCGGGCAAAACAAATTTGAAAATTCCGATATTTTTCGAAAACCCTTTTTTCCGGTTCCTAGCGAGAAAATTTGAAATCAAGGAAAAAAAACTTGGTGAGGAGTGAGACCACCCACCTTCCCACCCGGCTCCCCCTTGTTCATTAATTACTACGAACGCTCGCCACGCCCCCTGACTTGCCGTCCACATCCCGCGTCTGCTCCTCAAATCCTCGTCTCGCTCCTCCCGCCCACGCTCCAGCGCCGCCATTCACCACACTGCTTCGCCGTCGCCGCCTCGCACGAGATCATCGTCGAAGGAGCCGCCGGGCCTGATGATTTCAATGGGGAGCGGGAGCGCGAGCGCGAGCGGAGCTGTGGAGTTGAGGGAGATAGCACCGCCATCGGGATGCGCCGCCGCCGTGGCCGGCGGGCGGCCGTCATCGATTCACCGCGCAGGTTCGCGTCCCCCTTCCCTTTCTTGCTCCCGGCAGACAATCGATCCTATTGCTCCCGTAGCACGGCCATGGCGCCCGAATTGAGGACTGGCAACCCCTCCAGCGCGACCATACCGCCCTCGCTCGCAGCCAGGCTTGCCCAGAAGCGGTGGTTCGGTGGGGAAAAAATTCCGTAGATCCGGTAGGCAGAGCCGCGCCTGTGCATGCCGGCGCCCCGCGCGCAACACGTGATGGGTGATGCAATCTTACGGGCTAAGGCAATCGCCTGGACCTCGGCTCCAACGCGCACGCGATCCCATCGGCCCTCCCAGGCGAGAGTTCGGCTCCGCAGTCAGCTGCTCGCGACCGCGATCCCATCTGTTGCAGTTCGCGAGCGAGCATGATCGCCATGGGCCCATGGCCAGCGACGCGCAGTCTCCTTCTGCCGCGCCGGCGTGCGCCTATTCATCGACTTCCCGCTGCGCGTCGCCGGTGACGCGCCTCCTCGTGCCCGCAAGTCGTCACGCCGCAGCGGACGGTCCAGCCGGCTGCTTGGCCTGGTCATGGACCTGATCGTGTTCGCCGGCGCGGATATGTTCTCGTAGTCGTGAGCAGATGATAACCGCGCACGAGCGTACTCATGCTAGTCGACAAGTCGTGACCCCTTTTTTTGCTCAGTATTCGTCTGGTAGTGCTGGCTTTCAATTCTATTTTCGTTCTTCTCTACTAGGAGTACTATCCTCCTGGTTATTTCCTTAGCCATCGTACAGTATTTCTTCTTCCCCCACTATAATGAAAACTGGAGCGTTGCAGCGGGAATTAGTAGCTCTAGCACAAAATTTATTGATAATACGGTTAACAACATATGAAATTGATAAGCAAAATTATCATTGCTATGAATAATGATGACTCCTGATGATTATATTTTATCTGTTTTTTTGAGAATAGCACATCAATAATATTTTGTAGAACAAAACTTGTACACCATTATTTTCCAAAAGAATCATCATCAAGAAAAAAAGTATATTAGGCAGATAATCAAAGCTACTGAATCCCTTTCAGTCACCTTCATTAGATCTCAATGTTTTAATAGACTAGTATATCACTTGCTGTTTCACACTTCTCTCCCCTACTTATCTGCAAATGGGAAACAACCAATATGATTAGAGAGGAATGATAATCTTCAGCAATATATGCTATACATTAGTTATTCTTGGAAAAAGAAGCTAGCCTACCATTTCAGTAAATACTAAATAGTATACTGGTAAGTGCCAATGGAATATATATATAAATATAAATGTCGTTCGAATCATCACACTACAAAGTTCCATATATCAAATCATCGAAAGACCTGGAGAAAGGCTCTTTGTTCTATACTTAAACTGGTGTGAGATGAAGCAGTGCAATATGAGGCAAGAAAATTGGTAGTTTTTTTCCTAGTTGAACGGCAATTTCTTTGATTATGCAATACCCAAATTACAACCTACAAAAAAATTACAGACTCGAGAATATGTAGAGCTCCCAAGCAGCAACAATCGATGGGACAGATGCAATCGCGACCAACATGATGGCAGCCCCGTGGGGAGATGTCTCCCCAGCGCATCAATGGGACCGCGCGGCAGTGGTAGCGCCTTCCATCGGTGTAGCGGCTAGAGTTCAGGAGGGAGCAAGCAATGTGCCATAGTCGATTTAGAATACGTTCCTTCCCCGACAATCTGCCTGCACCACACGCGTCCAGGACCCGCACGAAATCCTTGGCCACACAGCCGTGGCTAGCGGCTGTGAGGCCATCATCTTTGAGCTAGGACGTGATGCTACATATTGCAACATTCTCAAACTAGTGCTTTTATTTAGAACTTATTGGTAAGACCTTTTTTTACCGGAATCAAAGAGGACGAACCGTAGGTGCAAAGTTCAGCAAGAGACGTTCGGTGAAGGACCTCATCTCACCTAATTGATCTGCAACACTGCACAAATTTATGGAATACTATCCCTCTTGAGCTTTGATTCCTCCACCTTCTCCATCCAGCCAACAATGGCGTTTTGGATATGCTTTGGTTTTCGCTACGATATTGCAGCGCTACTACCTGTTCCATGCATCTTTATGCAATTTGAAAATTATAGAGGTGCTAGAGTTGAATGCCCATGGTGTAGAGGGGGCTTCGGTAGGCTAGTAACTATGGCATACTAGAGAATGGAGGAGGAGGGGTGGGGAAAGAGCCAGTGTAGAGAATTTGGCCCGACCCTCGTCTAGGTTAGGGAGTCCTGAAGGGATGTGCATTGCCAGAAGACAAACTGTGCCAGGTAATAAAATGTTGTGTGCATTAGTTACAGATGATCGATTACAAAATTATGCCGGCTGGTCATCTTCCTTGCCGATCGATTCATTTAGGAGATGGAGGGTGCTGCACACTAGAAAGAGCGAATCAAACTGATGGGAATTAACAATTGCAGTAACTGCGGACGAAGATTTCATTTATCATAAAAATATAACAAAAACATATGTTGATGTGGCAATTGCATAGGTGAAAATTTGTGATGACATGGCAGCTTGCATGGACTGGATGGCATGTATAGTGATGTGGCATAGTTGCATGTGGAGAGAATTAGAGTTAGTGGGGATTAAATTTTTATGACATAGGATGCAGAGCTCCTGCAGTTCCAGTCATAAAAAACTAGCGAAAAGTACTTCAGTACAAACCCCCTAAAAATATTAGAAAATGGTATTTTGTCCATCATCTTTTTTGATCATGTTGGAGTTTTTGGGCAGTTGTGGAGACATTTTATCCCCTCCAAAAGCCAAAAATGGCACTACAACCCTATAATAGGGCAGGTGTTGAAGATGCTCTAAAGGGATGAACATGGCGACACTGCTCAATAACGTCCATGAGGACGCCGAGGGTATGCATGATGCGACTGGAGCCACATGGTTTGAGGATACAATGAAATCTAGATGGGCCTTTTGAGGAAGAAGCACTTCAAGATTTATCTCATTTTCCAACAATGCAGAAGGACTAAACTGTTCTTTTAAACGCTCTCTCTCTCCCTCTCCCCCCCCCCCCCCCTCTCTCCGCTAAACCACCGGTAGTTGCAAGTGCAAGATGGCTTGAGATTATGGACGATTGTGGGGTAGCATTAGATTGTGCGATGCACTCGAGGGCCGAGTTTTTATTACTAGTTAGGTCTAGCGAGTTGGCGCATGTAGCTCTGGGAGAGGCTGTTGCAGCCAAAGCAACGTCGGTTGGCACAAAAGTTGTGGCTTCCAGGGTTAATGTTATGTTGCCCAAGGCGGAAGAGAATGTAGCAGGGGTTGCGGACCCTTCCCCTACTCGCCGTGTTAGGACGGTGAGGCATGTGATCAAGGTTGTGAGCTCAAGGGGAGTTCGCATCAAGAATTGCATCTTATAATGCACTACCTATTCTAGAACATGCATGGTTTCGGCCACACTGGTAGGACACAATTGAATGAATACATGAGTAGAGAGAATATCCACATGGTGGCATTGCAAGAATGACCAAGTCTGAGTTTAGTGCCTTAGACAGTTAGACTTGAAATCAATTGACCCACCGAAACGTTTTGACTGCCTTGGTTGGCATCAATTGGGCATTCAGGATGATCAAGTCTCGAACCGCTCTGGATGGAATTCAAGGAGCTTAATCCATGGCAGTTCATTTGGATATATCAGTGACGGAGGTCCTTCGCACATCCTAGCCTCTGATTGCTTTTCGTCGCAAACTTTCTCCTCTAAGATCGCAAGCTGGATTACTTTGTGCTTGAGGCTTCGTAGTGTTAGCCTTACCAACGACATCGTGTCATGACACCTCGCCAATTCTCGGCCAAATCCCCATACGCCCAACTTTCGAAGGGCCCTTCGCTAGACATGGCTAGGGGGCTTTGGAAAGCCAGCTTGGCTCTTAAAGTTAAAATTTCTTGTGGCAAATGTTTAGGAATAGGCTTCCGACCTCCGATAACATGGACAAATGTAACAAGCCCTATGAGGGAAACTGCGCGGTCTGCGCAATACAGGAGGATGATAACCACATATTCTTGAGATGTCCCTTAGCACGCTCCGCAAGGAGTGCAGTTAGGTAAGCTGCGGACACGAGATGAAACCCTTTGTTGGGCACAGAGCTACTTACGATCCTAATTGCTTTGTGTGGCTTGGCTAAATGCATGATGTGGTGCTGCGTCAGGGTTCTTCTATGGGCCATTGGCATATTCATAACAAAATTACTACCAAGGTCATTTTTTCGGCTAAGCCTGCTAATTTTTTTAAATGCCTTTTGTTATTGCAGCAATGGGTGTCGTTGGGGAAGCACCCGGACTCTGGGCACATGCAGCCGGCGATGAACAATCTCCGTCACATTCATAGCATTGCTAGATATCCTATCGTTGTTACTTAGAGCAGTTGTGACTTCTCGTGTATCATGTGCTCTTAACCAAAGGAGTTCAACCAAACACAAAATATCTAGGATATTTACAGAGCCGGAACGCCCTAGAAAGAGCAAAGCATGTATTCTACCTGTTGTTGGCTTTCTCAATTTGGAACTGAATGCTGCATGTGTCTTTGTTTAGAAAAAAAAGAACGAAGCCTTCTCGCTGTTGCCAATCGTGACCGGTGTGGTTGAGGCAAAGAGCACCGTTTCAATCTGATTGCAAGGTGGTTCCGTCCTGGTTCACATATTTAGAATGTTCTAGTAGGGCATGTGTATAATACTATATTAGCCCTTGCCGCACCTTTTCGCCGTATCAGACACCCCGAATCTATCACGGTTTTTAGAGGTTCACACTCTCTGCACCCTTTTCTTGCTTCTGGCTGGCAAAGGAAAACGACGTCTCTCTCGCGTTTGGATGGCAAACAATGTACCCAGTGTGTGTTGTCAAGTTGTCTTCTCATACACAAATTAAATGGCATGTCTTCCTTTTCTCGTCTCCCGATTCCTCCAAACCATGGTCGCACGTGTTGGAAATATGCCCTAGAGGCAATAATAAATTAGTTATTATTATATTTCCTTGTTCGTGATAATCGTTTATTATCCATGCTATAATTGTATTGATAGGAAACTCAGATACATGTGTGGGTACATAGACAACACCATGTCCCTAGTAAGCCTCTAGTTGACTAGCTCGTTGATCAATAGATGGTTACGGTTTCCTGACCATGGACATTGGATGTCATTGATAACGGGATCACATCATTAGGAGAATGATGTGATGGACAAGACCCAATCCTAAGCCTGGCACAAAGATCGTGTAGTTCGTATGCTAAAGCTTTTCTAATGTCAAGTATCTTTTCCTTAGACCATGAGATTGTGCAACTCCCGGATACCGTAGGAATGCTTTGGGTATACCAAACGTCACAACGTAACTGGGTGGCTATAAAGGTGCATTACAGGTATCTCCGAAAGTGTCTGTTGGGTTGGCACGAATCGAGACTGGGATTTGTCACTCCGTGTAAACGGAGAGGTATCTCTGGGCCCACTCGGTAGGACATCATCATAGTGTGCACAATGTGACCAAGGGGTTGATCACGGAATGATGTGTTACGGAACGAGTAAAGAGACTTGCCGGTAACGAGATTGAACAAGGTATCGGTATACCGACGATCGAATCTCGGGCAAGTAAAATACCGCTGGACAAAGGGAATTGTATACGGGATCGACTGAGTCCTTGACATCGTGGTTCATCCGATGAGATCATCGTGGAACATGTGGGAGCCAACATGGGTATCCAGATCCCGCTGTTGGTTATTGACCGGAGAACGTCTCGGTCATGTCTGGATGGTTCCCGAACCCGTAGGGTCTACACACTTAAGGTTTGATGACGCTAGGGTTATAAAGGAAGTTTGTATGTGGTTACCGAATGTTGTTCGGAGTCCCGGATGAGATCCCGGACATCACGAGGAGCTCTGGAATGGTCCGGAGGTAAATATTTATATATGGGAAGTCCTGTTTTGGTCACCGGAAGAGTTTCGGGGTTTATCGGTAACGTACCGGGACCACCGGGAGGGTCCCGGGGGTCCACCAAGTGGGGCCACCAACCCCGGAGGCTTGCATGGGCCAAGAGTGGTGAGGGACCAGCCCCTTAGTGGGCTGGTGCGCCTCCCACAAGGGCCCATGGCGCCTAAGAGGTGGAAAAGGGGCAAACCCTAAGGGATATGGGCCTTAGGGCCCATATTGGTGCGCCTCCCTCTCCCCTCCCCTCTTGGCCGCCACCCTTGTTCCCCATCTAGGGCTGCCGCCCCCCTAGGGGTGGGAACCCTAGAGGGGGCGCAGCCCCTCCCCTTCCCCTATATATATGAGGCCTAGGGCTGCCCATAAGCTACGCGATTCGATCTCTCGTTGGTGCAGCCCTGCGTCTCTTCTTCCTCCTCTTCTGTGGTGCTCGGCGAAGCCCTGCAGGATAGCCACGCTCCTCCATCACCACCACGCCGTTGTGCTGCTGCTGGATGGAGTCTTCCTCAACCTCTCCCTCTCTCCTTGCTGGATCAAGGCATGGGAGACGTCACCGGGCTGTACGTGTGTTGAACGCGGAGGTGCCGTCCGTTCGGCACTTGGTCATCGGTGATTTGGATCACGACGAGTACGATTCCATCAACCCCGTTCACTTGAACGCTTCCGCTTAGCGATCTACAAGGGTATGTAGATGCACTTCCCTTCCCCTCGTTGCTGGTCTCTCCATAGATAGATCTTGGTGACACGTAGGAAAATTTTGAATTTCTGCTACGTTCCCCAACAGCACGAGCCGCCATGGCGGTGCTAAGGATTCAATTATGGAGTGTCCTAGTCATTCAGTGTGACCTACTACCTTCTCTTCATCATTTGTTAGCATGCACATATTTTTCATGAAGAGGGAGTGCCCCTGGTTTCCATTAATTAATATAAATCAAAGCTACATTGTCCACCTCACGCACCCATCCAACACCAACAATTTTAACCAGGAGCACTTACAAAGAGCAAAGCAAAAGCAAATATGGGGGAACACAAAGCAAGCAACATTGCTTGGGACTTGCACAAAGAAAACAAGATCGAAAAAAGAACAACAACAAGCAAGGATCATATCCATCATCGCCTCGGCCGTTAGCCAGCCTTGGACTCCAGGTGTTCCAACTCCGGCGGCGCACTGAGGACATTAGTGGCGATTTGCTCCAGTCGTTTTGCACAATGTAGCAGTGCCAGTTTTAAGCCCTCCCTCATCCGCAACACTCTCCCTTTCTCAATCTTATAGAAGATTTGAAACCTGACTACACTAAGGTCCCCAGGCGATTTGCGCCGAACGTAGGCGAGATTCCTAGCCTTCCAGATCCCCCAAGAACCCGCTAGCAAAAACTACTGTTGTTTTCCTACTGCAGTTAGGCATGCCACCTAAACTTTAGTAGATCCCTCAGAAGCTATATTTGAGTGGGGGGGGGGGGGTGTTGATGGATTAAACCCCGGCTAGCAAATCCCCTAAACCTTTCGTGCATCAACAATTTGACTTCTATCGCTAAAATATCTCCTCCACTCTACGCAACAGATGGTACCACGGTGTTGTGTGGTCTTGGATGCACGATGCCTTTCGATTGCGTCGACGGTGCATTGTCCTGGTTTAGTCTACTAGGCGAGACGACATTTGACTTCTCCGGTGGCACACAGGTGCCATCATGTTGTCTCCTCCTCGCATGGCCTTTCAAATGTACCCTGCGACACATGTGGTGTCGCGGTGTTGTGAAGTCTCGGATGCACGATGCCATTCAATTGTGTCATCGGGTGCAGTGTTATGGCTCAGTCTTGGTTGGCCAATGCCGTTTGATTACACTCGTGGTGCTTTTGTTATGCCGTGTTATGTTTTCCGTCTTTCTCCCTGTTAATGTGTTCTCGGTGTGTGTTGTTTTACTTTATCTCTTCTCCTCATGTTCCCCATGTACTACTGGTTCACTCGAACCTACTTACAACACGCTACAAAGCACGATAGGGTGGATACTAACCTCCCACACTCATGACATGGCGACCGGCGCTGCGGTTAATTGTCCCTGCACTGGTTATAAAACCCTCACTGTCGCCCCGAAACCACGGCTAACCTAGCCGTGCATCCTTTTTCCCAGCTGTCTTCCTCTAGGTCGAGCTCGCGGCCGCCGGTTGAGCCCTCCCCACCATGCAGCCCCATGCTGCCTTTTGCAGATCCTAGCCGCCTCCCATACGATACAACCCCACGGCCCCGTGCTGCCTACCCGTGCCATTTTCGTCAACTTCGGCACTGCCCGCCCCCCTGAGCCCTGCGGCCCCAAGCTGCCTCTGCCAATACCGTCCTCTCCAACACTGTTGTCCACTCGGCTCGTCGTCATCCTCCCCGCCACAGCTCTGATGCAGCCCCCACTTCGACACTGCCACCACCATCTCTGAAGTACTGTGGTGTCCAGCGCCAGCGCCAATCGTGGGGAACTCACGATGGAGATCCTCCTACGTGAACTTGGCTGCGAGTTGTTGGGGACGTTTAACACTGCTGAGGAGGTGGCGCGGTTCGTTTCTTTGGGAGAACACCGCAGCCACGGCCGCAGTTGCCCCTCCCACCGTTTGGATTGTCTCACTCTGCGAGGAGCTCGAGAGCCGGAGTAGTTGTACTCTGAGGTCTTGGACACATAGTTGATAGCCAAGCTCATCGTGGAGGAGCCGGACCTCCTTGCAGTGAACCAAGCTTTTTCGGGTCCGTGGAGACGAGCACACGGTCAAGCAGATGCTCGCCGAGTCAGAGTCCAAGGACGACGTGCCATGCAGTTGGTCCACTGCCAACGACAACGAGGCCGGCCCCTCCCACTTTCCGGGGGTTAATCACCATCTCCTCCTCATCAAACCCAGCGCTCGGATGACGACTTCGATATCTATCTTCGGCGCTTGGACTAGCTAGTATGTAGTTCTATAGGTTTAATACCGGGGCTTGGACTAGTTCAATGTCTAATTATGCTATGTATGATGCAAATATAGTAAGCACGGGCTGTTTAATTATGGTATGTATGGTGCTATTGTGATAGCGTTGTCAAATTATGAAATTAACTAATTTAAATGGTTTATGTAGAAGGTGCATCAACAGGTGTTAATGCAAGTAAGACTGGGCAACAACTGCCTTCCTGCAGAAAAGGCAAGGGTCCCCGGAAACATGCCAAGCTGAAAGACAACGCAGGGGCTACTGGGTTGGGGATAGTTCAGACACCAGTCGGCGTATTTGAAGACGAATGTATTTTCTGCCATTCATTCAGAACCAGTGAGCCGGTAATGTGCTGCATATATTTACATATATCAACTAAAAAATGTCCGTTGAAGTCTTCTTATTTGTACCGGCACTAAAAGACTGTTCACTTTCCCTATGTCAGTGTCATGGTCCGATGGTACTGTATCGCGATAGAAGGACTATGCCCAATGACGAGGGAAACCCTACCAACGCCGTCTATGTCCACGAGAAATGCATCGTTTGGTAAGTTTATTTAATTTATACACCATGGTTAACTCTTCATATTTAATTTATCTAGAAAATCATCATACGCAGTGTTCATCCATCCTTTTCATTCTTTACCCATGTTTGTGAAGGGCCCCAAGAGTGCAATCCAGTGGCGGTACTTTCAAGAACGTGGAGAATGAAATAAAGCATGCTTCAAGATGGGAATGCAGCAGATGCAACCTCCGGGGAGCAGCGCTTGGTTGTTATTACGGCCACTGCCGCAAAACTTATCATGTCCCATGTGCAATGATGATACCGGAATGCCGCTGGGATGATGTAAGCTTTTGAGTATACCTTGTCCTTGATCCATTTATAAACACTGATGTTCTGACATGTCTAGTTTTGATTTTTGAAGGAGAATTGCCGTGTTTGGTGCCCCAATCATGCACCACATGATGATATGAGCTCACCAACAATGGAGAGTGACATTGTCCTTCAAGTAGCTCAGCTAAACACCTCCAGTTCTTCGTTGTCTCAGGGGTACGCATGGTGGAGCAGATGTTCAATCATTCTTCATTAATATTCTAATATAATTTGCACTGTACTTCATCATTGCAGTCAATGTTCAGCGAAAGAAAGAATTTCTTCCAATTACCGGAGAGAAGAAAACCTACAAAATCATTCTAGCACCCTGGTGGATCAATGGGTTTTGCTTGGTATATCTTTAAGTGCATCAGAAGAGGTAGCACAGACTATACTAGCGAATAATACTTTCCTTTTAGAGCATTTCGATATATCTGAACAATACTACAAACATGTGTATGGACAAGTAATGCAGCAATCCTACTTTACCGTCAAATTTAAGTTATATATAATTTGATAGTTTTCGAAATAAGTTTTGTTCCATACCAAGCTGTGATAAAAGTGTTTGTGTTTGTCATGCAGGATTCCTTGAAGGAGTTTGCATCCTTGACCAGTTCAACCTTGGTTGAGGATTGGGACAAAAATGTGACTCATGTTATTGTGGGCGGAAATGCCGATATCGCATGTGGCAGATCATATGCGGTCCTGAT
Organism: Triticum timopheevii; assembly: GCA_963921465.1. NCBI lineage: Eukaryota > Viridiplantae > Streptophyta > Magnoliopsida > Poales > Poaceae > Triticum > Triticum timopheevii. The sequence goes on along the minus strand of OY997262.1, from coordinate 380,116,749 downwards.
GGCGATACTGTCTGGGATATGGGTTGTCATATCTAGATGTTAGTGTTAACCCAGCTTACACCCCCCCTTGGTTTTATTATTTTGATGATGTTTTACTATCTCCAAGCTCATGCTACATATTACTTCTTAACGTGACAAGCTGCTGGTCTATTTGCACTTCCATTTATCCGCGACGATCTAAAACTTATCCTAGATTGGCAGAGAATATTATTTATCCCTTGCACTGAAGCAGTTCACGTCATATATCTGTCTTAGGGATTGTGGATTTCTTGGTGGAACCAATTCCACTCCCGGAAACTCCGTACGAGATGACATTCTATGGGGGTTCGCACACATTAATTTATGGACCAACGAAAGGGAGAGCTAGAGCTGCTGAAGGGGTATGTAAACATTTCACTACAAATTCACTATGGAGAAAAACATATGTAGTAAAAACTGATTGCAGTTTTTGTCTTATGCATATGTTCAGGGAATTTGTTAAAAAGAAAATCGAATTTTTTTTCCTACTGCAACTAAGTGTAAAAATATTTTTTTTTTGAAAAAGAGGTTGAAACCCTTTGCCTCTGCATCAATATGTTGCACACAGGACAGAACCATCTTTACTGGAGTTGATGCAAGGCAACGAGGCCAAATACCTCAATAAAAAGAGTACATAACATGACAACTATGATAGAGGCTGTTTGACACATCAAAAGCTTAATATATAAGTGCATCTCTAGGGTAGGTGTTGTGTGGTCAGTAATTCTTTTTTGAGAATCATTTTAAATCTATTTTTTGAGAATTGGTCAGTATCTTCCAAGAGCCTTTTTTATAAGTTGGAAGTGCTAAACAGATTTCCTAGTTTGATCGCATCCACATCCAACAAACAATTATCTTTTGGTATTTTATAAATTGGTCAGTATATTCCAAGAGCCTTTTTTATAAGTTAGAAGTGCTAAACAGATTTCTTAGTTTGATCGCATCCACATCCAACAATGCAATTATTTTTGGTATTTTAAAAATTCTCTTTGAAAGCGGGGCGAAAGCTTTTTTCGGTAAATTCTCTTTGAAGTGGCATTTTCCCTAGTGGGGTGTTTTGGAGTGCCATGCACCATAGTGTGTTTATTTTATGTTGCACTTCAAAAGTTTGAAATCATGGATCTTATGAATGCACCTCAATCATCATCATTGTCTAACAATAACAATATTGGGAACACCTTTCTACAGCCAAATGATGATAAACCTTGATGTTTGCAGGCACCAAAACTGTTCTCAGGACTGAATTTCTGCTTCAGCGACTACCTGCACGTAGAAGACTTAGAGGAGTTCCAGAATCTCATAGCAGCTGGTGGAGGGCTAGCGCTGCAGGGAGTCAGCCCAGACTCGTTACCTGAGATCAGGAGCAGAATTCCCGGGAAGGTGTACTACATCTACCACGGCGGGCCTCCAAGGAACTCCACTTGGTATTTTAAGGATGTCCACCAGAATCAGATGGAGGAGAGTGTCGAGTATGGGAAATCGGGAGCGCAGGTGATCAGCCACCTGAAGCTGTACGATGCTATCCTGTCCTACGACGCGCGGATCCTGGAACCCGGACGGTCTTTCACCAATATATGTGAGTGAAGGGCGCGCTCCGGACGATGGCTTTTTGCTCGTGTTACCGGAGTTTCTTTTTCGGGGTTCATCCCCCCACATGAGTTGTGAGGGAGTCTGTCGAAACTTGACAAATATCGCATACTCTACTCACCCATTAGACTATAGGGTGATGTCATTGTTGTTGTTTTGGTGCTGGATTTACTTGTATTCCGGCCTCTCATCTAGCGCTTGCGCCGGATGGTTGTTTGGCAGTACTGTCCAACGACTATTATATTGTTTGTCATTGACTGCAGCATATATTTGAACTCTGAAGTCTTAAACCATTGGCGCGTGGCCTGCCGCCGTCTTCTACCTTTCGAGACAGGATTTTCAGCACCCGAGTGCCCCTACACCCTCTATGAACAGTAAACTCAAAACAAATAAAAAAATAAAAAAAATCTGAAACTTTGGGACATCGAACATCATGAAACTTTTGATGATCTTGCAAAGTGTTAGCTAAAAATAACACTCGAAGAGCACTCAAATAAAAAAACAAAATCATTGTTCAAAGTTCATGTACATTTTTGAGCAGTGATTTTTTTTGTGAGTGCTCCATGAAGGTTATTTGTCGCTGAAACTTTGCAGGAACATCAAACCTTTGATAATCTTTAATCCCTGAAAGTTTCAGATTTTTTCGATTTGTTTTCATTTTTTAATGAATTTACAGTTCATGAGGGTGTAGGGGCACCCGGGAGCTGTTAGGCATTTCTCTTACCTTTTTTGTTCATCTTGCATCTTTCTTTCGTCTTTTGTTGTTCAAAATGATGATCTAGGGCTCTGTTTTTGTTGACGACCAAAGCAAACAGTAACCTGATTGAAGTCTGAGGGAAAGAGAACTATATATACATCAACCATCCCTAGAGAAATTTCCATTGCGCCTGTCCAGCTAACTCCTTTGACTTTCAGGAGTGATGCAAGAAACTGGCAGCTAGATCATTTAAAATCCTGTCATTTCTTTCTCCAAATTAGCCACGCCAAACCACCATCAATTATTAGCACGGAGGTGTTTTTGCCGTTGATGTGTACATTGCATCTCCGTTCAACCGATCGACGACTCTCGCCTGCATGTCAGCATGTGTGCTGGAGGCTGGAGGCACACATGCATTATGCATACCCCAACAGAAGCAAATCAAATACTACTACTTGCTTAGTCAACCACCGGTCGGCTCACAAAGAGCTAGTAGAAGCCAAAAGGGATATACGCACGCATGCGAGAGACATTCCGCTGCCTTGTGACCTCTCGTAGCTCAATCCCGCTTGATGCTCATATAATCCCCAACTGTATTGCCTGTTAGCAAGGTGGCACTGTTGCACTGCAAATTAACCGCACTATTAGTACAAGATAAATTTGAAAAGAAGAGAGAAAAACCACTGAAAGAAGAAGAAACAAACACACAGTTATACATTAAGCTAATTCCAGCAGCCTCCATGTTCTATATCAGCTAGATCAGTGCATGCTGATCAATTATTACTCCATTAATTGACATGCATATGTGTATGAACACATATCATCTAAGTTGAGTTGTGTTATTCTCACGCACTGCTTGTATTCATTGCTTCAGAGCTACATACAGACAGATTACAATGAGAGAGAGAGAGAGAGCAGTGGATCGTGGTTACAACGGCAAGAGCCGATCGTGCCTAAACTCTAGGGATATCTACGCATGTAATGCAGGTGACCATTGGACAGCCTGAGGAATCGGTCTTGCCAGTCAGCCACGCGAGACGTGAGGAAGAGGCGTATTCCAACACCCCCCCCCCCCCCCCGCGCAGTCACAACATGGGGCTCGCCAATGTTGAGACTGGACCGGAAGTCGAGGAAGACGCCCGTCGGCAGCCCCTTGGTGAAGATGTCGGCGAACTGCAAGCTCGTGGGCACATGGAGAACACGTATCTCACCGAGGGCAACGCGCTCGCGCACGAAGTGGAGATCGATCTCAATGTGCTTAGTGCGTTGGTGCTGCACCGGGTTACTCGCCATGTAGGTGGCGCTGATGTTGTCGCAGTAGACCACCGTGGCACGTGACGGAAGCTGATGGAGCTCACCGAGGATCTGGCGGAGCCAAACGGACTCAGCGACGGCGTTGGCGACCGCCTGGTAATTCGCCTCGGCGCTGGACCGGGAGACGGTGTTCTGGCACTTGGACGACCAGCTGAGCAGGTTGGGCCGAGGAAGACACAGTAGCCCGAAGTGGACTTGCGAGTGTCGGGGCAGCCAACCCAGTCGGCGTCGGAGTACACCACAAGGTCGGTGTTGGTGTCGCGGTGGATCCGAAGCCCGAGATGCGTCGTGCCACGCAGGTACCGTAGGATGCGCTTCACCAGCTGGAAGTGGCAGTCACGCGGCGCATGCACAAACATGCAGCACTGCTGAACGGTGTAGGAGAGGTCCGGGCGCGTCAGTGTGATGTACTGGAGAGCGCCAGCCAAACTACAGTAGAGAGATGGGTCGTGGAAGAGTGGCCCGGTGTCGGTGGAGAGTTTGGCCAACGTGTCGACCGGAGTGGATATGGGCTTGCAGTTAAGCATGCCAGCTCGGTCGAGAATCTCCAAGGCGTACTGCTCCTGAGAGAGGAACAGCCTGCGCGCAGTCGTGGTGACGTTGACGCCGAGGAAGTGGTGCAGGGCTCCCAGATCGGTCATCGCAAACTCGCGATGAAGAGCCGCGATGACGGAGTGGAGCACGGCGATGAGGATGATGTTGTCGACGTACAATAGCAGGTAGGCCAGCTGGTCACCGCGCAGAAGCACGAAGAGCGACGAGTCTGACCGAGACGCGACGAAGCCCAGCGTCCAGAGGTAGGTGGTGAAGCACGTGAACCACGCGCGCGGCGCCTGGTTGAGACCGTACAGAGAGCGGTTCAACCGGCACACATGCGATGGTGAGGCAGCATCGATGAAGCCAGGCGGCTGGTGGCTGTACACCGTCTCGGAGAGGTGACCGTGGAGGAAGGCGTTCTTGACGTCCAACTGATGAATGGGCCACGACCTGCGGGCGGCGAGGCTCAGAACCATCCGGATGGTGGCCGGCTTGACGACGGGGCTGAAGGTCTTAGCGTAGTCCACGCCAGCTTGCTGAGTGAACCCCCGAAGTACCCAGCGCGCCTTGTACCAAGCGAGTGTGTCATCTGGATGGAACTTGTGACGGAAGATCCACTTGCCCGTGACGATGTTCTCACCTGCAGGACGAGACACTAAACACCAAGTATCATTCCGAATCAGTGCGTTATATTCCTCTAGCATGGCGGCGTACCAGTTCGGATCCTTAAGTGCGACGCGGTAGGAGGAGGGAATCAGACTGATACTGGGAGCAGTGGCGTGAAGAACTTTGGGTTGAGCAAAACCCGATTTCCCTCGAGTCTGCATGCGGTGGGCGTTGGCAGTAGGTGGGATCGGTACAGCACGGGGTGGGAGCCGCGGGACAGGTGGCGTGGGCGGGATGGCTGCATGGGAGCTGTTGTGGGAGACAGGCGTGGGGGATGGGGACGTGGGTGGTGATCCCGGGGCGGTGTCGCGGCGTGGGGTGGGGTCCCGTGGTGGTGGCATGCAGGGAGTGGACGGGGGCGTGTGTTCCGCGGGTTGGGGCGATGCGCGTCATGGGCTGGCAGGGAGGGTTGGGGGCGGGCCAGCGGGAGGTGTGACGGGAGCCGAGGAGGGCGCAGATCCCGGGAAGGATACCAGATCTGACCGGTATGAGGTACGCGGCTCGGGGTGGATAGGGGCGCCGGGATTTTCTGTGGCAACAGAAGGGGGGTGCAGATTGTGCAGAGGCGGCTGGAAGGTAGGGAAAACAGGTCTCGTCAAATGTAACGTGACGACTGATGATGACTTTGCGGGTGTCTAAGTCTAGGCAGCGGTAGCCTTTGTGTTCCAACGGGTAGCCAAGAAAGACACACCGGGTAGAGCGAGGGGCGAGCTTATGTGGGCTGGTGGCGATGGTGTTGGGAAAATAGAGGCAGCCGAAGACACGCATGTGATCGTATGTTGGGTGGTGTCCAAGGAGGAGAAAGTGCGGTGTGGAGTAGTTGATGGCCGAATATGGATGTCGGTTGAGGATGTAGGTAGCGGTGTGGAGAGCTTCGACCCAGAACGGAGGCGGGAGGTGCGCGTGAATGAGAAGCACACGGAGGATATCATTGGTGGTTCGGATGAGTCTCTCCGCTTTCCCGTTTTGTGGCGAGGTGTGAGGGCACGAGAGGCGGAAGGAGGAACCGTGGCTAGAGAAGAGAGTGCGCAAGGAGGAGGTGAGAAATTCGCCGCCGTTGTTGCACTGCATGCATTGGATGACTACATGGAACTGCGTAAGAACATAGGTGAAGAAGCGATGAACCGTGTCAGCAGTATCGGATTTGTTACGTAGAGGAAACGTCCAGGAGTAGTGAGAGTAGTCGTCAAGTATCACGAGGTAATATTGAAAACCAGAAAAACTAGCAACATGTGAAGTCCACAAATCACAATGTACTAATTGAAAGTGCGCACTGGTTTTTGATACAGAATGCGAAAATGGCAGCCGGGGCTGCTTGCCTAGTTTACATGATGTGCATACAACGTAGTAGGCAAGTCATTATTACAGTTTGGAAGGAAATCGCTAGCTAAGGCAGACACGGTTTTATTGCTGGCGTGGCCTAAAACGGAGATGCCATAGGCCATTGCTGACGACGGAAAGAGCTGCTTGGACACCGGAGTTGGAGAAGAAGGGATAAAGATCCCCGTGGCTATTGGACCTCATGATGATGTTCCCCGTTGCTAGGTCCTTCACGGAAAAACCGAAGGGATCAAACTCTATAGAGCAGAAATTATCTTGAGTAAAACGACGAACGGAAATTAAATTGCGAATAATAGCAGGGGAGATGAGCACGTCCTTAAGAGAGAAATTTGAGAGAGTGGTGGAGCCGACAGCATGAACAGGGAGGCTAGAACCATCGCCAACTAGAATGCCAAAGGAATGACGCATAGACGGGGAATGATACGAGGTGAGAGTGCTCGCCGTACCTGCGACGTGCGACGTGGCGCCTGTGTCGAGGAACCAGTCCGTGGCGCTGCCGGCCTGCTGCTGATGGACGGAGAGGTTATGGAGCGCCGCATAGAGCTGGTTGTACTGCTCCCAGGTCGAGTCACCGGACGGAGAGGCAGCGGCCACGGGGTAGGCCTGATGTGGTGGCGGAGGACGTGGGCCTAGGACCCCCGCAGCGTTTGGCGCGGCCCAGGGGGCCCGAGGCAGAGGCAGCCCGGCGATGAGTGCGCCGTATGGTGCGAAGTAGCCTGTCGGGGGCGGCGCGACGGAGCCTGGAGAAGGAGCGCCACGCCCGGATGAAGACCCACCAGCAGTAGGCGGGGCACCGCGGCCGCGGCCACGGCCGCGCCCACGGCCACGCGCGGGCCTGTCCCTTCAGTGGAGCCGCGATCACCAGCGGGCGCCCTTTGCCCCGGTCGACAGAGCCGCGGTCGGAGGAGGAACCGGCCCCCTGGCCGATGGTGAGGGCGGTGGCGGTGGCTTCTGGATGCTCGTCGAGGCGAGCGCGCTCGTTAGAGGAGATCTCCTCCATGAGCAGGCGGGAGCGCGCCTGCACAAAAGTGGGAAACGGCGACTGCATGGGGAGGAGAGTCGCCATGACATGGAAGCGCTTGTTGAGGCCACAGATGAGCTGTAGGGTGAGCGACTGGTCGGTGACGCGTTCGCCCATGTCCTCGAGCGCGTCGGCGAGGGATTTGAGGCGCCGACTGTATTCGGTGATGGAGAGATCCCCCTAAATGAAGTTTCGGAACTCGGCGCCGAGGACGACGGCACGCCCCGGCTGGTTGTCCATGAAGAGGACGTGGAGCTGCGTCCAGATGTCGTAGGCAGTGCTGTCGTGGGATGCCACGGCGTCCATGAGGTCCTCGGCGACGACGCCGTGCAGCCACAGGACCATGGACAGATCGTCGTTGCGCCACACGGCGCTCTGGCCGAGCGGCTCGGTGGCGATGTCGAGGTGGTGCTGAACCTCGTACTTGCATGCAATGATGTAGAAAAGTTGACGCCAGCGGGAGTAGTTACCAGACTCGAGTTGGAGCTTGGTGGTGAAGTAGTGCGCGATCGACGGAGGAAGGCCGGTGGACGAGGAGGGGTTGGCGTCGGAGGTGCCAGGCCCTGGGTGGGGAATGAGGGCCCTGCCCTGGCCGCCCAGTGCGAGGCGTGGGACAGGAACACTCCCGGCAGTACGGAGAACGCCCACGGCCGAGGAGGACGGCGCCGCAACGCCTTCAAGAACAGGCGCCTTGCCCAGATCGCCAAGGTGGGCGCGGCGGGTTGGAGGCGGGGTCGTGGCGACCGCGGCAGCGGACGCGGCGGGCGCATCCTGGGAGGAGGCGGCCGCGGCGGATGCCGCGCCGGGGATGGGGACGGCGACGATCAGAGCGGAGGCCGGCGCGTCGAAGTCCGCCGACCGAGAGCGGCGGAGGAGGTGATGCATGGCGGAAGCTGGAAGGGATTGGAGGACCGGAGGTGCTCGCGTCTGATACCAACTTGAGTTGTGTTATTCTCACGCACTGCTTGTATTCATTGCTTCAGAGCAACATATAGACAGATTACAATGAGAGAGAGAGAGCAGTGGATCGTGGTTACAATGACAAGAGCCGATATCTACGCACGTAATGCAGGTGGCCGTTGGACAGCCTGAAGAATCGGTCTTGCCAGTCAGCCACGCGAGACGTGAGGAAGAGGCGTATTTCAACAATCTACTCCCTCCGTTCCTAAATATTTGTCTTTTAGAGATTTCAAATGAACTATCACATACAGATGTATATAGACATATTTTAGAGTGTAGATTCATTCATTTTGCTCAGTATGTAGTCACTGGTTGAAATCTCTAGATAGACAAATATTTAATAATGGAAGGAGTAACTAACAATATCAAGTTGCTATCTTATCAAGTGCACATACAAAGGTGAGCGGATGTCCTGGACGCAGATATCGAGCCGCACGTCCAGGCGAGGTAATCCGCGCAGTAAATGTTTGTCAAAATAGCAAAAGGCAGCATACATCATTGCATACGGGCGAATATTGTATCCAGGTTGGCTAAGTGGGCTCAACCGGGAATGCACATCGGACAAAAAGGACCATGCATGCAGGCCGTACTTTTCCTTTTACCACGTGGGACCGACTCTGAATTTACTAAAGTGTCTGGACAACGAAGTCTGGGTTGCGTGTGCGGCGTTGTCGTCCTCCGTCCGCACTAATTATTTGCGTTGGGGCCGCTCGAGGTCTGCTCATGGCGATTCCGGGAGCGACGACGCTGGCGTCGGGCGCAGGGTGAGTAAAACTCTGCCTTCTTCTTCTCTGCATGCGGTCGGCGGATGGGTTGTGTTCTTCCTGTTCTCCATGTTCTCCCGTCCTTACCAGCTGGCCTGCATGCCGAAACTGCGGATCGGCCGGAGCGGTACACACTCTGGTGGTGCGCGAGGTTGCATAAGCAGGGTACGCCGGTGCTTCCGTCCTGCCTGAAGCACCCGTTGGCGTCGGCACGCCGGAGAGGGGACCGGCGGTTCAAGGGCAGTTCGGAGCCTTGCCAAGACCGAGAGCATGAACAGGCACAACATCACTGTGTTCCTCGCTGCGATGCGTATGTCGTCCATGGCGCCGTCCATCCAGAACATGACGTTGCTTCCCCTCCGGCCACCTAGATGAGTGGGCTTGAGCCAGTCGGTGTTGTCCGGCGACGTGTGCGAGTGATATATCTCTCGTACTGGTTGCAAAGGTCGTCTTCGTCCATGCGTCAGGGAGCGTACATCCTTTGTGTCAGAATGTACTGTCAGATTGGCCCTTCGAATACGCATAGACGTCGCACGCCGAAAACCAACTTCCAGCTATACTCTTACTAGCACTATATCGTAATACGAATCGCGAAAGGGTGCGCGCCGTCGATGCCCTGCGTGCAGATGCCGCTGCGTCCAGCGCTGCACTTCTCACATACAAAGTACATTCCTAGATTTATAGCCCACATCAAAATCACACGCTCTCTCGTACACATCGGCTAAATTCATTAAGAGCTAGCTTGAGAAGACAGAAGACAGACAATGTCCTTAGCTTCTCTTAAGCTTTCTGGTAGAAGGGATTGAGAGAGATCGGTGGAATAGTTGTTGTATGGCTTGAGCCTCATGGCCATATATATATATAAAGGAGTACATGGTCTACTTGGAGTACAAGATAAGTGTAGGATCAAAAGTATGTCTAGAGGGTGGTGGTGGTGGGGGGTGATTAGACTACTTGACCAAATAAAATTTAGCCTTTTCCCAATTTTAGTTCTTGGCGGATTTTAGCAACTTAGCACAAGTCAAGCAATCTTAACACGATTCAAGCAAGCATGCAAAGAGTATATGAGCAGCGGAAAGTAAAGCATGCAACTTGCAAGAATGTAAAGGGAAGGGTTTAGAGAGTGCAAACGCAATAGGAGACACGGATGTTTTTGTCGTGGTTCCGATAGGTGATGCTATCGTACATCCACGTTGATGGAGACTTCAACCCACGAAGGGTAACGGCTGCGCGAGTCCACGGAGGCTCCACCCACGAAGGGTCCACGAAGAAGCAACCTTGCCTATCCCACCATGGCCGTCGCCCACGAAGGACTTGCCTCACTAGGATAGATCTTCACGAAGTAGGCGATCTCCTTGCCCTTACAAACTCCTTGGTTCAACTTCACAATCTTGTCGGACACTAGTAGAAAAGAGGGTTTTAGTCCAGGCCGGGTTAGCCCATTAGTCCCGGTTCAATCTAGAACCGGGACTAATGGGGGCATTAGTCCCGGTTCGTGCGCCCAAGGGCCACGTGGGTCATTTGTCCCGGTTTGTCTGGACCTTTTAGTCCCGCTTGGTGCCACGAACCGGGACTAAAGGGTGTGATGCCCATTAGTACCGGTTCGTGGCACCAACCGGTACTAAAGGTTAGACCTTTAGTCCCGGTTCGAGTCACCAACCGGTACTAATGGGGTTGGAGGCATTAGTACCGGTTCATGGCACGAACCGGTACTAAAGGTCCCATTTTTAAACTCCACCCCCCCCCCCCCCGGTGGATCACCTTTTCAGTTTTAAAATAAATAAAAGAAAATGATGAAAATGTCAAAAAAATAAAAAAAAAAAGTTTCCCATGTGATATGTGGTCTAGTTGTTGGGAAAATTTGCAAATGTGAATTTTGACTTTATTTGCAAAATCTCTCTAGAATTTAGTAAAATGGGCATAACTTTTGCATACTAACTCGGATGAAAAAGTTTTTTATATGAAAAATCATCTACTTGAAAAGTTACATCCAAATTTAACTGGGGGAACCCCGTTAAACATTTTCAAAATCCTCGAAAACCTAACAAAAAAAGTTACGGGGCTTTTAAGATCTAGAGTGGAAAAAATCGAAAAAATTTCAAACTGTGGTCAAACAATGGTCAAACTAATTATTCTAGAATATTAGTGTTACTAAATAATTATTTCAGTTATTTTGAATTTTGGTCAAATCTGGTCAAACTATGGTTAAACTGTGGTCAAACAATGGTCAAACTAATTATTCAAGAAATATTAGTGTTACTAAATAATTATTTTTTTAAAACAATAGTTTCAAACTCAAACAGTGAAATGTGTCACTTCATGCTCAAGCAAAATTTCTGAGGGTTAATAGGATTGACATCTTACTATTGTCAGGAAAACAACAAGTGCAGACATGGAAACAAGGGAGAATAGAACCCGGAAGTTAAGCGTGCTCAGGCTGGAGGAGTGGGAGGATGGGTGACCATTTGGGAAGTTAGATGATTTGGAATGATGAGGGGTGATTAGAGATTAGAGGATAAATTGAGCAGTGATGAGGGGTGGTGATTAGAGATTAGAGGTTAAAATAATTTAGAAATTTGAAAATAATAAAAAAAATCAAAAAAAATTCAAAAAAAATCATAAAATTTCCTTTAGTCCCGGTTGGTGTTACCAACCGGGACTAAAGGTGGAGCTCCACGTGGCCGCGACCTTTAGTCCCGGTTTGTGTTAGAACCGGGACTAAAGGGGGGAGGCATTAGTAACGACCCTTTAGTCCCGGTTCATGAACCGGGACTAAAGGCCCTTACGAACCGGGATAAATGCCCTGTTTTCTACTAGTGGGAGGCTCCCAAGTGACACCTAGCCAATCTAGGAGACACCACTCTCCAAGAAGTAACAAAAGGTGTGTTGATGATGAACTCCTTGCTCTTGTGCTTCAAATGATAGTCTCCCCAACACTCAACTCTCTCTCACAGGATTTGGATTTGGTGAAAAGAAGATTTGAGTGGAAAGCAACTTGGGGAATGCTAGAGATCAAGATTCATATGGTAGGAATGGAATATCTTGGCCTCAACACAAGTGTAGGTGGTTCTCTCTCAGAAAATGTATGCTAGAAGTATAGGCACATTCTGATGGCTCTCTCCACGAATGAAGAGTGGGTGGAGGGGTATATATAGCCTCCACACAAAATCTAACCGTTACACATAACTTGCCAATCTCGGTGGGACCGAATCATCAAACTCAGTCGGACCAATTTAGCAAATAGTGTGACCGTTAGGATTTTTGGTGGGACCGACATGCAACTCGGTAGGACCGATATGGTTAGGGTTAGGGCATAACGTAATCTTGATGAGACCAATTACACAAACTCGGTGAGACCGATTTTGGTAATAAGCTAACCAGAGAGTTGGTCAGGCAAACTCAGTGGGACCGATTCGCTCATCTCGGTGAGATCGAAATGTTACGAAAGGGAAACAGAGAGATTACAATCCCATCTTGGTGAGACCGAGATCCATATCGGTGAGATCGATTTGCCTAGGGTTTGTGGCAGTGGCTATGACATCTGAACTTGGTGGCGCCGGATAGAAAGAATCGGTGGGGCCGAGTTGAACTTTTGGTTTAGGTCATATGTGGATGTGAGAAAGTAGTTGAGGGCTTCGGAGCATATCACTAAGCATTTTGAGCAAGAGCCTCGTTAAGCAACACCTCATCCCTCCTTGATAGTATTGGCTTTTCCTATAGACTCAATGTGATCTTGGATCACTAAAATAGAAAATGTACAGTCTTGTGCTTTGAGCTTGAGCCAATCCTTTTGTCCTTAGCATTTTGAGGGATCCACTTTTCTCATCCATGCCATGCCAATCATTGAGCTTTCCTAAAATATTTATCTTGAAATGGCATTAGCTCAATGAGCTATATGTTGTTAGGAATTACCAAAACCACCCAGGGATAGTTGCACTTTCAACCCCCCCCCCCTTTTGGTAATTGATGACAACATATAGATCAAAGATTCGACAAATGATAATAAGATTGAAAAACATTGTCGCTTTGAGAAGTATGTGATAAGTAAGAGCTCCCCCCTAAATTTGTGCATTATTTAAAATTTGCTTTGGACTGCAAATGCACAATGAGTTAGGATCATGGGTTACTCTTCCATGTCACATACATCTTGGTGGAGCGCTCAAAATGATAATAATTAAACACATGCACTCATCACCAAGCAAAGCGAATGATCATATTAGGAAATAATAGATAATATCATCCAAAAAGCATAAATGTAGCATATCATATGATCAAACACATGATCATCCAAGTATCTCACAAAAGGCATAAAGTATCAAGCACACAAATAACAAAGTTCAACCACCAAAAGAAACAAGAGAGATCAAAAGCAACACTCTCTCTCGAAGCCTATGATCTATACATTTTTCTCCCCCTTTGGCAACAAGTTACCAAAAAGTTCATGAAAAAATGCATAGTGCTAAACAACTCTCAGGCTTGGTCTTCATGTGTTGGTGTAGAGATGACTCCAAGGACGAAGGCTTTCTGTTGATGTAGTTGGAGCTAGTGGAGTGGGTGCTGGAGCTGGAGGCACTGAAGCTGTAGCTGGTGCAGATGATGTAGCTCTGGTGTCTAGAACATGTACTGCAGCAGATCTCTGTCCTCTGGGCACTCTAGCAAATGCATCTGTGGTAGACTTGTCCTTCTTCTCCTCCACATCCTCCTGAAGTTGCTCAACTGCAGTTTGGATCTCAGTTACTTTGACATCGAGAGCATAAAACTTCTGCTCTATGATTCTCTCCAAACTCTCCTGGTTTTGAGTCAGGGTGGCCAAGCCCTTCTCAATCCTCAAGGTGGAGGCAATCAAGTAGCCAAGCTGATCTTGCTTGCTCTTCAAGAAAATCTGAGATGCCTCTTCAGCAGTTGGCATCTTTACAGCCTTCTCAGCCCTTGCCTTCTCCTTCTTCTCTTGTGCTTGCACAGATGATGGTTCATTTTCATCCATCACAATGGTGTTGTCCTCGAAATCAGGGTAGATGGGCAGGTGCTCCTTGTCGAAAAGATAGGTGTCAGTGCCCATCTTGGAGTTTATAAGCTCCTGAATGTGTGGGGCATACCCACAACTCCTCTTCTGATCAGCAGCAGTCCTTTTGATTGTTTCCACAATCAGGCTCATGACTTTGAATTTCTGAGGCACATCAAATAAATGTAGCAAGTTGATTGCATGGCCTATGATCATCTTGTGATCACCTGACTTGGGCAACAGAGTGTGCCTTAAGATCCAGTTGATAGCACTACAACAAGAACCCCCCTTCAGCAACGCATCGATGCGTTGTTGTATGTCTATATAACCGTTGCTAGGGTCAATACCAACGGATTAATATCCGTTGCCGTTGGTGGCATTGCAAAGGTCTACAACAACATATACACATGCGTTGGTAAACAATGCGAATAAGCGTTGCAAGATGGCAACGTATTTAGTAGGAGCTTAACAACAGTTCATATGTGTTGCTGGCCATGCTGCACAAAAGGATATTCAAATGGATATAACATGTATTTTATATATAACCATTGATAATGATAAGGTCGATGGGGATAGTACATAGGAGGCACAATATATGAAAAGGTCTAATATATTTAATTTCCTCTGTTGCATTGCAAAGAACATGATCCAAAGATTACAATACTAGCCCAATTCTGGACCTTTTCAATCATTTTCTCAACTATTCGAAATTAGAACTTTTGAAACATTGACACTAGAAATGATATCCTAAAACATAACATAAGACTATCCAACAGAAACACCATTCTCGACCTTGCAATCAGCTGATAAGACTATATAGCAGCAACACCATTCTCGACCTTGCAATCAGATGATAAAACTATCCAGCAGCAACACCATTCTCGACCTTGCAATCAGATGATAAAACTATCCAGCAGCAACACCATTCTCGACCTTGCAATCAGATGATAAGACTATCCTGCAGCACCATTCTGGATCGTGCAATCAACGCCTAAGCCATGCATCGTCAAAATATCTTATGAATCTACAAAAATAAACAAATGAGATCAGTAACTTACGGTAGAAAAAAAGGTTAATAGAGCAGCAAAATTTAGAAGAGCAACAAACAAAGGTTGAAGGCCATGCAATAATTAATCCAGCTGCATGGCCAATAATTTTTAACATTATTAGTGGTCGTATCAACTGTCAGATTTTGCTAATGTAGCACCAACTCTACATGTACATCTCTACGGAAGAAAAACTACAATTCTTTAGTTTTTTAACCACAAAAACACTACATGTCTAATTGATATCGAATAAACTTATGTGACTAGTCGGCGATAGCATGAGTGAATATGGTGCGATATATTCGCAAAACCCAGACTAGTTAGATTTGGAAATTATCACACATCTGTAGCTGAAAGTAGATATTAGCGTACTAAGCTAACTCACCTCATTCCATAATTAATTTTCATCATGTCGATAGAAATAGTGTTTTATAGGAAGCGAGGGAATGTAATTTACACACACAGTATTTGATGAATTGTTTTACCTAATCTAGTTGTAACGAGACATATCTCGCAGAAGCAGTATGAGAATTTCACATGCAAGAAAAGTTTTCTGTTTGTACAAATTAGGTGGGAAAAAAATATAGGTATATGATAGGTAAGAAATAATATTCAGGATGGAAATTAGTAGTCCAATTTCCCTTTGTGGTGGTAGAACTACAATTGCAAATTACATCATAAAAATTCCTATCTGGCACTAGTGATCTTCCATGTTTAAGTGCCAAGAATATTGACATGGAGCCAGTGGTGGTGCTAGGATTTACAGGCTGTGATTTCAAAGATATATATTCCAATTATACATTCACGTACTACACTTAAATGTAGTAAAATACAAGCGGCAAACCTGAACCATGTTTTGTCCTTTGACGCCAGAGTCCACAGTCACCGCGTAATGTCATCACTACCTGAAACAATCCAGTTTCTGTAACTTGAAGATACAACATATGTATTGGTAATTTAGAAGACCACAAAACAATATTTTGAATGTATGTATACTGACATTAAATTTTCTCCATAGACAAACTAGGATCTCCATAAGCCAATACCATAGTTAGAATGGAGAAGTCAACAGAAAATCGTTACTCACACAAAGTCTCTAGACCAAAGGTTACTCTGAATTTGAACTCTCTCAAGATAATCTAAAATACTGAGAAATTGATGCATTTTGGTATTGCCAATATATTTAATTAATAGATAAACTTTGTCAAGTGAGATGGTTCAGTGTTTGCAGTAAAAGATCACTGTCAAAATTGGAAGCTACTTTTTCAACAGTGATTAGTTTTTTCAACGAAAAATTGCTGGAAACTTGAATACTGCATATTCAGTTCCATACATGTACATGCATCTAACTTTCCTACTTGGCTGAACAACTATACTAGTACGAAATTAATAGCTGCAACTACAACTAGTAATATCTGTATAACTTATAGCTGCTGCATATTGCATTGTATTGTAGGAATATGGCTAAGACCCTTTCAAGAAGTATAAATCAATAGAGATACGAGAAACACAAACCCATAGAGATTCGCCAAAAACTACAGTAAATGCCAACCACTAATCATTGATGCGTTAATGTGGCATTAGAAATATGAATAGACATATCAGCCTAGGTGACTGAGCTATGGTATTGGATTGGATGGGATGGGGCAGATGGCTTAGCTGACCGTACTGCACTACAAACCATCACTGTGGAGCGGCCATACCACTTCTGTACATCTCACAGTCGTCGCGCCACCGTTGTGCATATGGGAGTCGCCGCACCGCTGCTGTGCATCTGGGAACTGCAACCAAACCTCCGCTTTTTTGGCCCATCGAGTAGCCCCCTGCCCCTGCGCTATTGACATCTGATCCAAATTCCTATCAAACAACAAGAGGTAAACACAGTGGTATTTATCTAAATCAATCAAGACAACTAGTAACAACCAGCACATGGAGATCTAGATAGGAAACAGAGAGAAGCAAGCCTGACTTTGCACCATCCAGGTTCAGCCAAAGTAATACCAACCTGCACTTTGAGATCTAGATAGGATCATAGGAGTACAAAGGAGAAGCTATATTTTGGCTGAACCTAGATGGTGCAAAGAAAGGCACAACTCAAATGAAGTCCTGGAAATCTCACCAGGCATTCCGAACATGACACCAACCAAACTACATGACCGTGGACAGTTCTGGCAGTACTGAATTCTTATTGACTTCTCATAACTGAACTATATGATTAGCTGAAAAAGGAAGAAAAAAATGTTCGTAAACTGAAGAAGCATATACCATCTTGCAGAGCCACTTACTTTGCTTAGCATTCTTCTAGCGGAGTAGATGCTGCCTCCCGGCGCAGTGACGCATGACCTTCCCCATCCCCGGCGCATCTCGGACACCTTCGCGCACACACCAGAGAAGGAATTAAGAACGCCCAAGGCAACAAAGTCAAATAGAAAACCCAGAAGAAGGGGAGAAGAAACCTTGTGCGTCTTCCTCTTGTAGTCGTTCCCTGCGGTGACTATCGAAATGGAGCGCGGGGAGCGGGGCTTCCAGGGAGAGAGCGATGGTGCCGACGGTGGACATGGCCAGCGTCACCGTGACAATTTCTTGTCCAGCCGTGATCTACATACCGGGGGAGGGAACCCTCATACCCAAGAATCAAGTGGCGAAACCTAGATGTGCGCCAAGACAACGGCGGCGCAGGGAAATCAGGTGAGAACGATAGAGGATTTGTGGCGGCGGCGGTGGATCAGGTGAGATCGATTGAGGATTTGTGGTGGCGGCCCGAAGTGAGATTTTTTTAGGGAGGTTCGCAAGGAGATAAAGTTGTGTCGCCCCCCTTTTCCACAAGTTTGGCCGTGTGATGTGGAGAAGTGTAGATAATCAAGGAAGAAGTGGATAGAGGGAGGAGGTTAACGATTCGTGGGGTGGTGGGGGACGTTGAGTCCATGGCCTGCCAACGCATATGTCATCTCCGTTGCTAAATATGTGTTGGTGTAGGTTTTTTTTTCTTGTAGTGTAGTAGGCAATCCTGACAACAGATAATGTACAGATCCAAACTTATGTGTCTCTAGTGCAGCATCTGGGATCTCTCTGTACATGTGAGCCATAGAGTTGTAGTCTTTCTTCTTCTTGGCATAGACATCCAAGTCATCCTCATTCTCTTTTGGAGCATTTATCAATTCAGACCATTCTTCAACTGTTGATTGGTACCTAGTACCCTTAGACATCCAGACTATCTTCCCATCTGGGTAGAAGTGAGCTGTGGAGTAAAACTGCATGATGAGCTCATCATTCCACTTGGTGAGCTTCTAGCCAACAAAGTCATCTACTCCACAAGCATTGAAACTGTCATAAACTCCTGGATAGTGCTCTTCATTCTTCTTCATATAATCCCAGTCAACCCATCTCATGTCACATACTATGGGCTTCTTGTCAAGCAACACTGTCTCATGGAAATCTTGTTGTTCCTTAGTGTGGAACCTGTAGTCCACTGCAGTTCTTCTTCTGACAGCATAGGGATCAGTCTGTCTCCGGAGTCTCAGACTTGCATCCTTCCTAAGCTTCATGTCCTCTGCAACTGGATGAGCATCAGTATGATCTGGGATCTTGGGCTTCAACTTTCTCAAGACTAGTGAATCTTCATCTTCTTCTTCAGCAGCTTCAGGCACTGGGGCCTTGTTCTTCTCTTCAGCTGGAATGCTCCTGGTGTTCCTCTTAGGTGCAGACTTGGTTTTAGGAGCAACAGCCTTGGGAGCATCTTTGGGCTTAGATGGAGCAGCCCCTGATCTTATAGCATCTCCCATCAGCTTCTAAGCTTTAGGAGCTGGTGAAGCAACCTCTTCCTCTTCTTCTTCCATCATTGAAGGCTTTCCAACAACTCTGGCCATTGTCTTTTTGACCCTCTCTTTCCTTTTCTTTTCAGCCACAACTGGTTCTTTGGGTTCAGATCCCAAAGGTACTTGAGTGGATGCTCTGGCCTTTGACATTGGAACTCTCTTGGCAGGAACCTTTGTTTTCATTCCTAGCTTAGTGGTAGCAGCTGTGCCATATTACTTATTCAATACTTTCTTTTTGGAAGTGGCCTCATCCTCAACAACAACATAGTCCTCATCTTCAGAATCTAAGATCTTCTTCTTCCTGGTCCTGGTGGCTGCCTTTGGCAAATTGCTGGGTGTGCTCCTGCTACCATCATCTGAGGTACTAGAGGGACTAGTGCCCTCATTCATATGAACTTGCTCCTCAGACTTGTTCTGGCTGTCACTTTGATCTGACATGATGCAAACTCTGACGACAGTCCCTGTGAATAGATGTAGATGAGGTAGAGTAGATGAGCATCACAAAGCACAGAGGTTTTTGAAAAATGAGTCAAGAACTTAGTTTTAGTTTTCCACAGAAAGCATTTCGGAGCTACCGATTTGTAAACTCGGTGATACCGAAGCAGCTTTTGGAACCTACACTTGTTAACTCGGTCAAACCGAGTCACAGTTCGGTGGCACCGAGACTGCTAGGGTTTCACAAAGAATTGAACTCGGTCACACCGATTTGCAATTCTCGGCCATACCGAGAATCACATGTGCATTGGCCTGAGCCAAATCGGTGAGACCGACTTCTACAACTCGGTTGGTCCGAGATGAGTCCTGCGGAAACCTAACCCTAAATTTTCAATCCAAAACTAATCTACGGAGTGATTTTGCTGGATAGAGTGATTTCAAACGTGGCAAGATTCATGGCAATGCAATGTGCTAGGAATCGGAGTTAGGAATAGCACAAAATTCAAATCCATACCCTAATGCAGCGATGGATTTGCTACGGTGACAACGGTGGAGCAGAATCCCGTTGACGGCGGCGGAGACCAACGGCAGGAGGTCGCTGGCGACGAGGAGGACGATCTGGAGACCCAAAGAGGCAGAGCAGGCTATGCGCGGGCGAAGGGTTTTGGAAGATTTTCCAAAATTTGACATGTGAGTATATATAGCCTGACCCTGTCGGTGTGACCGAGTGGAACAACTCGGTGGCACCGAGATGCATAACTGCAAGCAGTTACTGCAACTTGGTGTGACCGAAAAGTTCAAATCGGTTGCATCGAGATTGAAAACCTAGATCAACTTAGTGATCTCGGTGTGACCGAAAAGGTTAAATCGGTCAGACCGAAATGCACAAAGAGGTTTTGGAAGTTTAAGTCTATGATGAATCGAGGACTCCGAGTGCTCCTCACACAGAGTGGTTCGAATCTGACTTGATCAAACTTTGTGATATAGCATGAATAGAGTTTAAGACAAGAAGAGCATAGATAGCTAGAGAAGGTTCTTAGGTATTCTTGTCCATCCACTTGGCAAAAGAAAAAGAAATCAAACAATCAAAGCTACAAGTGGATGTCCTCGAATGAGTAAATTATGCAACCAACATGCTCACACAATAAAATGGAAAATGAAATATGTGCCAAAGCATGCACAACCATTTCTAGCATCTATCAAACAATTGGCGATGACTAGGTCATCTATATATGAGTATATTGACTTAGGAGTCAAATGAGAACATTTGATCATAGGTCATACTCATCGTTTAAGCACCGGTGCTGGCAACACCGAAATTTTACGAAAGGGAAATAGAGAGATTACAATCCCATCTCGGTGAGACCGAGATCCCTATCGGTGAGACCGATTTGCCTAGGGTTTGTGGCAGTGACTATGATATCTGAACTCGGTGGCACCGGATAGAAAGAATCGGTGGGGCCGAGTTGAACTTTTGGTTTAGGTCATATGTGGATGTGAGAAAGTAGTTGAGGGCTTTGGAGCATATCACTAAGCATTTTGAGCAAGAGCCTCATTAAGCAACACCTCATCCCTCCTTGATAGTATTGGCTTTTCCTATAGACCCAATGTGATCTTGGATCACTAAAATAGAAAATGTAGAGTCTTGTGCTTTGAGCTTGAGCCAATCCTTTTGTCCTTAGCATTTTGAGGGATCCACTTTTCTCATCCATGCCATGCCAATCATTGAGCTTTCCTGAAATATTTATCTTGAAATAGCATTAGCTCAATGAGCTATATGTTGTTAGGAATTACCAAAACTGTTGGAAATATGCCCTAGAGGCAATAATAAAAGGATTATTATTATATTTCCTTGTTCATGATAATTGTCTTTTATTCATGCTATAATTGTATTATCCGAAAATCATAATACACGTGTGAATACATAGACCACAATATGTCCCTAGTGAGCCTCTAGTTGACTAGCTCGTTGATCAACAGATAGTCATGGTTTCCTGACTATGGACATTAGATGTCATTGATAACAGGATCACATCATTAGGAGAATGATGTGATGGACAAGACCCAATCCCAAGCATAGCACAAGATCGTGTAGTTCGTTTGCTAGAGCTTTTCCAATGTCAAGTATCTTTTCCTTAGACCATGAGATCGTGTAACTCCCGGATACCGTAGGAGCGCTTTGGGTGTATCAAACGTCACAACATAATTGGGTGACTATAAAGGTACACTGCGGGCATCTCCGAAAGTGTCTGTTGGGTTGACACGGATCGAGACTGGGATTTGTCACTCCATATGGCGGAGAGGTATCTCTGGGCCCACTCGGTAGTGCATCATCATAATGAGCTCAAAGTGACCAAGTGTCTGGTCACGGGATCATGCATTACGGTATGAGTAAAGTGACTTGCCGGTAACGAGATTGAACGAGGTATTGGGATACCGACGATCGAATCTCGGGCAAGTAACATACCGATTGACAAAGGGAAATGCATACGGGGTTGCTTGAATCCTCGACATCGTGGTTCATCCGATGAGATCATCGAGGAGCATGTGGGAGCCAACATGGGTATCCAGATCCTGCTGTTGGTTATTGACCGGAGAGCCGTCTCGGTCATGTCTACGTGTCTCCCAAACCCGTAGGGTCTACACACTTAAGGTTCGGTGACGCTAGGGTTGTAGAGATATGAGTATGCAGCAAACCGAAAGTTGTTCGGAGTCTTGGATGAGATCTCGGACGTCACGAGGAGTTCTGGAATGGTCCGGAGGTAAAGAATAATATATAGGAAGTGCAGTTTCGGCCATCGGGAGAGTTTCGGGGGTCACCGGTATTGTACCGGGACCACCGGAAGGGTCCCGGGGGTCCACCGGGTGGGGCCACCCATCTCGGAGGGCCCCGTGGGATGAAGTGGGGAGGGGACCAGCCCCTGGTGGGCTGGTGCGCCCCCCTTGGCCCCCCCCTGCGCCTAGGGTTGGAAATCCTAGGGTGGGGGGGGGGCGCCTCCACTTGCCTTGGGGGGCACTCCACCCCCCTAGCCGCCCCCTCCCCCCCTTGGGAGATCCCATCTCCAGGGACGGCGCCCCCAGGGGGCTTATATAAAGGGGGGAGGGAGGGCAGCCGCACCCTGAAGTCTTGGCGCCTCCCTCCCCCCTGCTACACCTCTCCCTCTCGCATAAGCTCGGCGAAGCTCTGCTGGAACCCTGCTGCATCCACCACCACGCCATCGTGTTGCTGATCTTCATCAACCTCTCCTTCCCCCTTGCTGGATCAAGATAGAGGAGACATTACGCTGACCGTACGTGTGTTGAACGCGGAGGTGCCGTCCGTTCGGCGCTAGGATCTCCGGTGATTTGGATCACGACGAGTACGACTCCCTCAACCTCGTTCTCTTGAACGCTTCCACTCGCGATCTACAAGGGTATGTAGATGCACTCCCCTCTCTCATTGCTAGATGAACTCATAGATTGATCTTGGTGAACGTAGGAATTTTTTTATTTTATGCAACATTCCCCAAGAGTGGTATCAGAGCTAGGTCTATGCGTAGTTCTCTATTGCATGAGTAGAACATAAATCTGTTGTGGGCGTAGATGTTGTCAACTTTCTTGCCGCTACTAGTCTTATTTTGCTTCAGCAGTATTGTGGGATGAAGCGGCCCGGACCGACCTTACACGTACGCTTACGTGAGACAGGTTCCACTGACTGACATGCACTAGTTGCATAAGGTGGCTAGCGGGTGTCTGTCTCTCCCACTTTAATTGGAGCGGATTCGATGAAAAGGGTCCTTATGAAGGGTAAATAGAAGTTGACAAATCACGTTGTGGTTATTCGTAGGTAAGAAAATGGTCTTGCTAGAACCCTATTGCAGCCACGTAAAAGATGCAACAACAATTAGAGGACGTCTAACTTGTTTTTGCAGCAATTGCCTTGTGATGTGATATGGCCAAAAGTTGTGATGAATGATGAATGATATATTGTGATGTATGAGATCATGTTCTTGTAATACGAATCACGACTTGCATGTCGATGAGTATGACAACCAGCAGGAGCCATAGGAGTTGTCTTAATTATTGTATGACCTGCGTGTCAATGATTTAACGCCATGTAATTACTTTACTTTATTGCTAAACCGTTAGCCATAGTAATAGAAGTAATAGTTGGCGAGCAACTTCATGGAGACACGATGATGGAGATCATGATGATGGAGATCATGGTGTCATGCCGGTGACGAAGATGATCATGGAGCCCCAAAGATGGAGATCAAAGGAGCTATATGATATTGGCCATATCATGTCACTACTATTTAATTGCATGTGATGTTTATTATGTTTATGCATCTTGTTTACTTAGAACGACGATAGTAAATAAGATGATCCCTCATAATAATTTCAAGAAAGTGTTCCCCCTAACTGTGCACCGTTGCTAAAGTTCGTCGTTTCGAAGCACCACGTGATGATCGGGTGTGATAGATTCCTACGTTCACTTACAACGGGTGTAAGACAGATTTACACATGCAAAACACTTAGGTTAACTTGACGAGCCTAGAATGTACAGACATGGCCTCGGAACACAGAGACCGAAAGGTCGAACATGAGTCGTATGGAAGATACGATCAACATAGAGATGTTCACCGATGATGACTAGTCCATCTCACGTGATGATCGGACACGGCCTAGTCGACTCGGATCATGTAACACATAGATGACTAGAGGGATGTCAAATCTGAGTGGGAGTTCATTAAATAATTTGATTAGATGAACTTAATTATCATGAACTTAGTCTAAAACCTTTGCGAATATGTCTTGTAGATCAAATGGCCAACGCTCATGTCAACATGAACTTCAATGCATTCCTAGAGAAAACCAAGCTGAAAGATGATGGCAGCAACTATACGGACTGGGTCCGGAACCTGAGGATCATCCTCATAGCTGCCAAGAAAGCATATGTCCTAGAAGGACCGCTAGGTCATGCACCCATCCCAGAGAACCAAGACGTTATGAATGCTTAGCAGTCACGTGCTGATGATTACTCCCTCCTTCAGTGCGGCATGCTTTACAGCTTAGAACCGGGGCTCCAAAAGTGTTGTGAGCAACATGGAGCATATGAGCTGTTCGAGGAGCTTAAAATGGTTTTCCAAGCTCACGCCCGGGTCGAGAGATATGAAGTCTCCGACAAGTTCTATAGTTGTAAGATGGAGGAAAACAGTTATGTTAGTGAGCACATACTCAAAATGTCTGGGTTGCACAACCGCCTGTCCCAGCTGGACATTAACCTCCCAGACGAGGTGGTCATTAACAGAATCCTCCAGTCGCTCCCACTGAGCTACAAGAGCTTTGTGATGAACTAGAATATGAAGGGGATGGTGAAAACTATTCCTGAAGTATTTTCAATGCTGAAGTCAGCAGAGGTAGAAATCAAGAAGGAACATCAAGTGTTGATGGTCAATAAAACCACTAAGTTCAAGAAGGGCAAGGGTAAGAAGAACTTCAAGAAGGACGGCAAGGATGTTGCCGCACCGGTAAGCCAGTTGCCGGGAAGAAGTCAAAGAATGGACCCAAGCCTGAGACTGAGTGCTTTTATTGCAAAGGGAAGGGTCACTGGAAGCGGAACTGCCCCAAATACTTAGCGGACAAGAAGGCCGGCAATACTAAAGGTATGTGTGATATACATGTAATTGATGTGTACCTTACGAGTAATCGTAGTAACTCCTGGGTATTTGATACCGGTGCCGTTGCTCATATTTGTAACTCACAGCAGGAGCTGCGGAATAAGCGGAGACTGGCAAAGGACGAGGTGACGATGCGCGTCGGGAATGGTTCCAAGGTCGATGTGATCGCTGTCGGCACGCTGCCTCTACATTTACCCACGGGATTAGTTTTAAACCTCAATAATTGTTATTTAGTGCCAAGTTTGAGCATGAATATTGTATCTGGATCTCGTTTAATACAAGATGGCTACTCATTTAAATCTGAGAATAATGGTTGTTCTATTTATATGAGATATATGTTTTATGGTCATGCCCCGATGGTCAATGGTTTATTCTTAATGAATCTCGAACGTAATGTTACACATATTCATAGTGTGAATACCAAAAGATGTAAAGTTGATAACGATAGTCCCACATACTTGTGGCACTGCCGCCTTGGTCACATTGGTGTCAAACGCATGAAGAAGCTCCATGCTGATGGACTTTTAGAGTCTCTCGATTATGAATCATTTGACACATGCGAACCATGCCTCATGCGCAAAATGACCAAGACTTCGTTCTTCGGAACAATGGAGTGAGCAACCAACTAATTGGAAATCATACATACCGATGTGTGTGGTCCAATGAGCGTTGAGGCTCGCGGAGGATATCGTTATGTTCTCACTCTCACTGATGACTTGAGTAGATATGGGTATGTCTACTTCATGAAACACAAGTCTGAGACCTTTGAAAAGTCCAAGGAATTTCAGAATGAGGTAGAGAATCAACGTGACCGAAAGATAAAGTTCTTACGATCAGATCGTGGAGGAGAATATTTAAGTCACGAATTTGGTACGCACTTAAGGAAATGTGAATTGTTTCACAACTCACGCCGCCTGGAACACCTCAGCGTAACGGTGTGTCCGAACATCGTAATCGCACTCTATTGGATATGGTGCGATCTATGATGTCTCTTACCGATTTACCGCTATCATTTTGGGGATACGCTCTAGAGACAGCTACATTCACTTTAAATAGGGCTCCGTCTAAATCCGTTGAGACGACACCGTATGAATTATGGTTTGGGAAGAAACCTAAGCTATTGTTTCTAAAAGTTTGGGGATGCGATGCTTATGTCAAGAAACTTCAACCTGAAAAGCTCGAACTCAAGTCAGAAAAATGCGTCTTCATAGGATACCCTAAGGAAACCATTGGGTATACCTTCTACTTAAGATCTGAGGGCAAGATCTTTGTTGCCAGGAACGGATCCTTTCTGGAAAAAGAGTTTCTCTCGAAAGGAGTAAGTGGGAGGAAAGTAGAACTCGATGAAGTACTACCTCTTGAACCGGAAAGTAGTGCAGCTCAGGAAAATGTTCCTGTGGTGCCTGCACCGACTAGAGAGGAAATTAATGATGATGATCAAGGTACTTCGGATCAAGTTGCTACTGAACTTCGTAGGTCCACAAGGACACGTTCCACACCAGAGTGGTATGGTAACCCTGTCCTGGAAATCATGTTGTTAGACAACGGTGAACCTTCGAACTATGAAGAAGCGATGGTGGGCCCAGATTCCAATCCGAGATAGGATCCATGTATGAAAACGAAGTATGGACTTTGACAGACTTGCCCGATGATCGGCGAGCGATAGAAAACAAATGGATCTTTAAGAAGAAGACGGACGCGGATGGTAATGTTACCATCTATAAAGCTCGACTTGTCGCTAAGGGTTATCGGCAAGTTCAAGGGGTTGACTATGATGAGACTTTCTCTCCCGTAGAGAAGCTGAAGTCCGTCCGAATCATGTTAGCAATTGCCGCATACTATGATTGTGAGATATGGCAGATGGACATCAAAACGGCATTCCTTAACGGACATCTTTAGGAAGAATTGTATATGATGCAGTCGGAAGGTTTTGTCGATCCTAAGAATGCTAACAAGGTGTGCAAGCTCCAGCGATCCATTTATGGGCTGGTGCAAGCATCTCGGAGTTGGAACATTCGCTTTGATGAGATGATCAAAGCGTTTGGGTTTATGCAGACTTATGGAGAAGCCTGCGTTTAAAAGAAAGTGAGTGGGAGCTCTGTAGCATTTCTCATATTATATGTAGATGACATACTTTTGATGGGAAATGATATAGAACTATTGGATAGCATTAAGGCCTACTTGAATAAGTGTTTTTTAATGAATGACCTTGGAGAAGCTGCTTACATATTAGGCATCAAGATCTATAGGGATAGATCGAGACGCCTCATAGGTCTTTCACAAAGCACATACCTTGATAAGATATTGAAGAAGTTCAATATGGATCAGTCCAAGAAAGGGTTCTTGCCTGTATTGCAAGGTGTGAGATTGAGCTTGGCTCGATGCCTGACCACGGCAGAAGATAAAGAAGAGATGAGTGTCATCCCCTATGCCTCAGCCATAGGATCTATTATGTATGCCATGCTGTGTACCAGACCTGATGTAAACCTTGCCGTAAGTTTGGTAGGAAGGTACCAAAGTAATCCCGGCAAGGAACACTGGACAACCGTCAAGAATATCCTGAAGTACCTGAAAAGGACAAAGGACATGTTTCTCGTCTATGGAGGTGACGAAGAGCTCGTCGTAAAGGGTTACGTCGACGCTAGCTTCGACACAGATCTGGATGACTCTAAGTCACAAACCGGATACGTGTATATGTTGAATCGTGGAGCAGTAAGCTGGTGCAGTTGCAAGCAGAGTGTCGTGGCGGGATCTACATGTGAAGCGGAGTACATGGCAGCCTCGGAGGCAGCACATGAAGCAATATGGATGAAGGAGTTCATCACTGACCTAGGAGTCATACCCAATGCGTCGGGGCCAATCACTCTCTTTTGTGACAACACTGGAGCTATTGCCCTTGCCAAGGAGCCTAGGTTTCACAAGAAGACCAGGCACATCAAGCGTCGTTTCAACTCCATCCGTGAAAATGTTCAAGATGGAGACATAGATATTTGCAAAGTACATACGGATCTGAATGTCGCAGATCCATTGACTAAACCTCTTCCGCGAGCAAAACATCATCAATACCAGAACTCTATGGGTGTTCGACTCATCACAATGTAACTAGATTATTGACTCTAGTGCAAGTGGGAGACTGTTGGAAATATGCCCTAGAGGCAATAATAAAAGGATTATTATTATATTTCCTTGTTCATGATAATTGTCTTTTATTCATGCTATAATTGTATTATCCGGAAATCGTAATACACGTGTGAATACATAGACCACAATATGTCCCTAGTGAGCCTCTAGTTGACTAGCTCGTTGATCAACAGATAGTCATGGTTTCCTGACTATGGACATTAGATGTCATTGATAACAGGATCACATCATTAGGAGAATGATGTGATGGACAAGACCCAATCCTAAGCATAGCACAAGATCATGTAGTTCGTTTGCTAGAGCTTTTCCAATGTCAAGTATCTTTTCCTTAGACCATGAGATCGTGTAACTCCCGGATACCGTAGGAGTGCTTTGGGTGTATCAAACGTCACAATGTAACTGGGTGACTATAAAGGTACACTGCGGGCATCTCCGAAAGTGTCTGTTGGGTTGACACGGATCGAGACTGGGATTTGTCACTCCGTATGACGGAGAGGTATCTCTGGGCCCACTCGGTAGTGCATCATCATAATGAGCTCAAAGTGACCAAGTGTCTGGTCACGGGATCATGCATTACGGTACGAGTAAAGTGACTTTCCGGTAACGAGATTGAACGAGGTATTGGGATACCGACGATCGAATCTCGGGCAAGTAACATACCGATTGACAAAGGGAAATGCATACGGGGTTGCTTGAATCCTTGACATCGTGGTTCATCCGATGAGATCATCGAGGAGCATGTGGGAGACAACATGGGTATCCAGATCCCGCTGTTGGTTATTGACCGGAGAGCCGTCTCGGTCATGTCTACGTGTCTCCCGAACCCGTAGGGTCTACACACTTAAGGTTCGGTGACGCTAGGGTTGTAGAGATATGAGTATGCAGCAAACCAAAAGTTGTTCGGAGTCCCGGATGAGATCCCGGACGTCACGAGGAGTTCCGGAATGGTCCAGAGGTAAAGAATTATATATAGGAAGTGGAGTTTCGGACATCGAGAGAGTTTCGGGGGTCACCGGTATTGTACCGGGACCACCGGAAGGGTCCCGGGGGTCCACCGGGTGGGGCCACTTATCCCGGAGGGCCCCGTGGGCTGAAGTGGGGAGGGAACCAGCCCCTGGTGGGCTGGTGCAACCCCCCTTGGGCCCTCCCTGCGCCTAGGGTTGGAAACCCAAGGGTGGGGGGCGGCTCCACTTGCCTTGGGGGGCACTCCACCCCCCTGGCCGCCGCCCCCCCTTGGGAGATCCCATCTCCAGGGCCGGCGCCCCCCCAGGGGGCCTATATAAAGGGGGAGGGAGGGCAGCTGCACCCTGAAGTCTTGGCGCCTCCCTCCCCCCTGCTACACCTCTCCCTCTCGCATAAGCTCGGCGAAGCTCTGCCGGAACCCTGCTGCATCCACCACCACGCCATCGTGCTGCTGATCTTCATCAACCTCTCCTTCCCCCTTGCTGGATCAAGATGGAGGAGACATCACGCTGACCGTACGTGTGTTGAACACGGAGGTGCCGTCCGTTCGGCGCTAGGATCTCCGGTGATTTGGATCACGACGAGTACGACTCCCTCAACCCCGTTCTCTTGAACGCTTCCGCTCGCGATCTACAAGGGTATGTAGATGCACTCCCCTCTCTTGTTGCTAGATGAACTCATAGATTGATCTTGGTAAACGTAGGAAATTTTTTATTTTATGCAACGTTCCCCAAGAAAAACCACCCAGGGATAGTTGCACTTTCAATAAGCCAGAATACTTCCTAGTCTATCCTATGTTTCCGATCTAATCACGATACTCAACATCCCCCCACAGCCACAACGGTAGCGAGCAGATGGTGAGGCTGCAGAAGAATCTGAAGGCAAGCCGACGGATACCTCTCCCCCCCACACACACAGTCGTAACCGTTGATGCATCGTGGAAGTCGTGGCTGGAGTGGAAACTGACGAGGTTGCGCAAGCAAGGCGGTAGCCCTTTGTGCCATTTGTCGAGGTAGCCGAGAGCGTAGGGTGGTGGAGCCGTGGTCGAGGCAGTCATGCGAAGAATGCTGTGGTCGATGTCGAATCGGGGTAGCCGGTGTCGAGGAAGTTGTCATGAGTCGCGGGCGCAAGGAGGCACTGAGTTAGTCATGGGTGCAGTGGTGTCAAAGAACTAATGCGCCGGGAAGAAGATATTGTTGATGACGCGTCACGCTGGTTTGCCAAGCCCGGGGGCACATAATGGACGAAGTCATGCATCAGTGTTGCCAGCACCGGGCATGCGTAGACAGACGAAGATAAAGTTGACAAAGCGGCACACCAGGCTTGCCAAGCCCGGGGACACATCATGGATGAAGGCACGCATCGGTGTTGCCAACACTGAGCATGCATAGACGAGGGACTTGCACGAGTTGTATGCCATGTCAAGGAGTTGGAGGGCCAGTAGACAAGAAGACTCGATGGCGGTTGTGGTGCCAATCGGCGTGGGGCCGATGTCACCAACGGTGGTCGGAATAGACGAAGTGGTCGGGGTAGATGACGGTGACGCTGGCGACGGGCTGGTGCTGGATGAAGATGAAGGGGGTGGAAGGGCAGCGGTGGTGGCCTGATTAGGAGCGCGGCGGCGGTGCTCGAAGTAAGTGAGGAACCCGATAGCATAACGAAGACCGGCGCTGACGGTGGCGTTCCACGCCGAGGGAGGCGGCGTGGCGCATACCACGGGAAGTCGACGCACGGTAACGACAGAGTGGACCACGGGCCGAGGCGCTATGACCCGAAGGGGCGACCCATCAGTGGCAGGTAGGTCGGGGCGACAATGGGAAGACCTCGGGGTGACATGGACCGCATGGCGCGGCGCTACAACCCGATGGGTCGGCACAGCGGCGTGCGTGGGCCGGTGATGCCGCGGGGATAGAGAGAAAACCCATTCAAAGAAAAAGAAGAAAACACATAGTTATACATTAAGCTAATTCCAGCAGCTTCCATGTTCTATATACAACAGCTAGATCAGTGCATGGTCATCAATTATTACTCCATTAATTGACATGCATATGTGTATGAACACATATCATCTAACTACCAATGTCAAGTTGCTATCTTATCAAGTGCACATACAAAGTACATTCCATCACCTCATCCCATCCCATCTGCTCCTATAGCCCACATCAAAATCACACGCTCTCTGGTACACATTGGCTAAATTCATTAAGAGGATTCCCTACACTAGTAGAAAAAGGGTCTAATGTGCAGCTCATTATTCTCGGTTTGAAATTGAGCCGGCACTAATGTGACCATTAGTGCCGGTTCCAATGGCTAGGCGGGCCGCTCTCAGTAGTACCGGTTCTTGGTGATGCTTTAGCACTGGTTCGTGCCACGAACCGGTACTAAAGAGAGTGGTGGCAGTATGTTGTCAGACTGGGGCCCATCTAGCACCTTTAGTACCGGTTTGTGGCATGAACCGATACTACCGGTCATCCTACATATAAACCCTTCGTCCAGCTTGCTCTGTTCTTCTCCCTTTGCCCTCTCCTCTCTGTTCTTCCTCTCTTCCCCTCGAGCTCATCACACATTTTGCCCAAATTTTGTCAAGATTTGAAGGCCCCCATCCATTCAAGTGATCACGAAGGTTAGCAACTTTGTCCTTTCATCTCTCATTGCTATATTAGCTCTTGCAATGATTTATATAGTGATTAATTTGTGGGTTTTAGTAATTTGGGAGGAATTATACGTGGTAGTTTATTTGATTTATATGCAATTTGAGCTTAAAATAACTCTTAGTTTGCATATGTAGGTGTGGTTTACTTAGTGCCTTCCCGTCTCCGTCGTAACCACCGTCGATTGTCCGCACCGACCCGTCGTCGGCACCACCTTGTGGTGAGCCTCTTGTTCTTATCTTTTTTATATAAAAAAATCATGTTTGTGTGATTTAGATATATAGTTACTTGTATAATTATCTTACCCGTACGTTGTTTATTATACATAGTGCCATGGTTTTGATATCCGTCCCCGTTGGCCCTCATCCGTGTTATGATTTGGATGTGGTATATTCTCTTTTAAAACTATTTGTTGCATTTCGTGTTTATGACAAATTATGCCCATCAAGTTGACATAGATATTTTTATCTAGGAGGTATGTGAACCGGAAATTCCAACCGACCCTATAGTCAAGAGGTTAAATTTAGTTGAAAGATAAAACGAGTATTTGAAAGAAAAATTGAAAAGAATTGAGGGGGAAGATGGAATTGGAGTTGCATGTTGCCAATGTTGTCAATGATCACAAGATCAAGATGGAGAAAATGCGGTTGAATATTAGAAAGATTAGAAAATATGCCATTGATAGTGAGGCTTGGTATCATTATGCTGTTGGATCAATTGTTACCTTAGTTGCGATCTTGATCGCATTTGTTTTTGCATTTAAATGCTTTAGCTAGAGAGTTATTTGTATGTTGCATTTAGTTATATGAACTTGTATTAATTTAGTCTATTCGGTGGTGTGTAATGAAGATGCGCCGGCAATGGATGTACGATGACCGATGCTCTCCCTAGTTCATTGATAGCGTGCATACTTTTCTGATTGCTCTCAGGCAAACAAGTGGGCAGATGGTTTTCTGCCTTGTCCATGTGCTGGCTGTAAGAATGATCACAATTACTCTAACTCAAGAACCATTCACGTCCACCTGTTTGAGTCCGGTTTCATGCCCCACTATAATGTTTGGACCAAGCACGGAGAAAGAGGGGTTATGATGGAAGACAATGAAGTAGAAGAGGACGACGAGAGCTATCCTAGCCATGGGTTCCCTAAATACGATGATACAACAATGGGGGAAGAAGCTGAGCCAGCCATGCGGGAAGAAGCTGAAGAAGAGGCATCAGATGAGCCCGCTGATGATCTACGTCGGGCCATTGCTGATGCAAAGAGAAACTGCGCAAGTGAAAAGGAGAAGAAGAAGTTGCAGCGCATGTTAGAGGATCACAAGAAATTGTTGTACCCGAATTACGAAGGTGACAAGAAAAAGCTGGGCACCACACTGGAATTGTTGCAATGGAAGGCAGAGAATGGTGTATCTGACAAGGGATTTAGGAAGTTGCTGGTAATGATAAAGAATATGCTTCCAAAGGACAACGAATTGCCCGAGAGTACGTACGAAGCAAAGAAGGTTGTCTGCCCTCTAGGCTTAGAGGTGCAGAAGATACATGCATGCCCTAATGACTGCATCCTCTACCGCGGTGAGTACGAGGATTTGAACGTGTGCCCGGTATGTGGTGCATTGCGCTATAAGATCAGCTGCGATGACCCTGGTGATGTCGAGGGCGAGCTCCCCAGGAAGAAGATTCCTGCCAAGGTGATGTGGTATGCTCCTATAATACCATGGTTGAAACATTTGTTCCAAAACAAAGAGCATGCCAAGGAGATGCGATGTCACGGAGAAGACCATAAGAAACACGGAAAGTTGGGAGTACCCGCTAACGGGTCGCAGTGGAGAAAAATCGAGAGAAAGTACAGGGAGGAGTTTGCAGGTGACCCAAGGAACATATGGTTTGGTCTAAGCGTAGATGGCATTAATCCTTTTGGGGAGCAGAGCAGCAACCATAGCACGTGGCCTGTGACTCTATGTTTGTATAACATTCCTCCTTGGTTGTGCATGAAGCGGAAGTTCATTATGATGCCAGTGCTCATCCAAGGCCCTAAGCAACCCGGCAACGACATTGATGTGTACCTAAGGCCATTAGTTGAAGAACTATTACAGTTGTGGAATGGAAAAGGTGTGCGTGCATGGGATGAGCATAAACAGGAAGAATTTGACCTAAAGGCGTTGCTATTCGTGACCATCAATGATTGGCCTGCTCTCAGTAACCTTTCAGGACAGACAAACAAGGGATACCGCGGATGCACACACCGTTTGGATGATACCGACAGTATATATTTGGATAGTTGTAGGAAGAATGTGTACCTGGGACATCGTCGATTTCTTCCGAGCAGGCATCCCGTAAGAAAGAAAGGCAAGCATTTCAAAGGTGAGGCGGATCACCGGACGAAGCCTCGCCACCGTACTGGTGCTGATGTACATGATATGGTCAAGGATTTGAAGGTAATCTTTGGAAAGGGTCCTGGCGGACAACCTGTTCCGAAGGACGCTTACGGACGCACACCCATGTGGAAGAAGAAATCTGTATTTTGGGACCTGCCCTATTGGAAAGACCTAGAGGTCTGCTCCACAATCGACGTGATGCACGTGACGAAGAATCTTTGCGTGACCCTGCTTGGCTTCTTGGGCGTGTATGTGAAGAAAAAAGATACACCGGAGGCATGGGAGGACCAGCAACGTATGCACGGAAAAGACGGCATACATCGGGGTCATGCTAGCTACGCTCTTACCAAAGAAGAGAAGGAAATCTTCTTTGAATGCCTGCTCAGTATGATGGTACCGTCTGGATTCTTGTCAAATATAAAGGGAATAATAAATATGGTAGAGAAAAAGTTCCAGAACCTAAAGTCTCATGACTGCCACGTGATTATGACGCAACTGCTTCCGGTTGCATTGAGGGGGCTTCTACCGGAAAACGTTTGATTAGCCATTGTGAAGCTATGTGCATTGCTCAATGCAATCTCTCAGAAGGTAATTGATCCAGAAATCATACCAAGGTTATAGAATGATTTGGTGCAATGTCTTGTCAGTTTCGAGTTGGTGTTCCCACCATCCTTCTTCAACATCATGACGCACTTCCAAGTTCACCTTTGCGAAGATATTAATGTTTTGGGTCCTGTATTTCTAGACAATATGTTCCCCTTTGAGAGATTCATGGGAGTCTTGAAGAAATATGTTCATAACCATGCTAGGCCAGAAGGAAGCATCTCGAAGGGCCATGAAAATGAGGAGGTCATTGAGTTTTGTATTGACTTTATTCCTGACCTTAAGCCGATTGGTGTTCCTGAATCGCGGCATAAGGGCAGACTGGATGGAAAAGGCACGCTAGGAGGGGATCAAATAATATGTATGGACGGGCATTCTCTCACTGAAGCACACTACACAGTTCTACAGAATTCCGCCTTGGTGGCTCCGTATATGAGGAACACAAGAATTTTCTACACTCCAAACACCCGGAGCAGTCTGACAACTGGATTACACATGAACAAATGAGGACTTTCGCCGGTTGGTTGCAGACACGTGCCATGCATGATGGCGATATTGAAGATGACATGTACTTGCTGTGCCAGTTACCATCTTCGAATATAATGACTTTCAAAGGGTACAAGATAAATGGGAATACATTTTACACGATCGCCCGAGATAAGAAGAGCACCAACCAAAACAGTGGTGTCCGCTTTGATGCAAAAACCAACACGGGAAAGGAAACATATTGTGGTTACATAGAGGACATATGGGAACTTAACTATGGAGGTGGTTTGAAGGTCCCTTTGTTTCGGTGCAAATGGGTCAATATGACACGAGGCGGGGTAACGGAAGACCCGCAGTACGGAATGACGACAGTGGATCTCAACAATCTTGCGTATGTAGACGAACCATTCATCCTAGCCAATGATGTGGCGCATGTTTTCTATATGAAAGACATGTCTACCATGCCGAGAAAAAGAAAAGATAAGGAAGCGAATACATCATACAATGAGCCAAAGCGCCACATAGTTCTTTCAGGGGAAAGAAACATCGTGGGAGTGGATGACAAGACAGACATGTCAGAAGATTATGAAAAGTTTGATGAAATTGCTCCATTCACAGTGAATATTGATCTGAGCATCTAGTTAAATTATGAAGATTGTCCATGGTTATGACGCAAAGGGACACACGTAAAGAAAAAGTTTCACACCCGAAGATCCCACTCTGGGATGTGAAAGGCTTCACCGTCATCACTTTCATCTGTAGTGACTTTCCGGACTTATATATCTGGAAAGTGCCGCTTCGAACAAACCGGAGGGAATCTTTGTAATAGTTAAAAAACTTATGTGTCTTGGTATTTGAAATGCGAAGAAATTTTATGTGCAAAAACTAGATGCACTTCGTCTACAAATTAGTTTGTCAAATAATTCAAATTTGAAAACTACTGGCACTAATAGAAAATTTGTAATTTTTTGTACCTAAAGAAAAAATATTCAGAAATAAATAAATGAAAATAAATAAAGTAGAAAAGAAAAAAACTAATTTTTTTTGGAAACAAAAACTAAATAAAAAAAACTATTCAAATTTGAAAACTACTGGCACTTACAGAAAGTTTGTAATTTTTTGTACCTAAAGAAAAAATATTCAGAAATAAATAAATGAAAATAAATAAAGTAGAAAAGAAAAAAACAATTTTTTTGAGACAAAAACTAAATAAAAAAAGCCCACCTACTGGGCCACAGCGGCCTGCATACGACTAGTAACCCAACCTATAGTTGGGCCAGGATGCAGGCCCGCAGGGACCAGTAGGCCCATAGGGCAGAGAGGCAAAGTTAGGCCCAGAAGCCTGTTATAGAGAGGAGTTCGAGAGAGCAGCCGCGTCGGGGCTTTTAAATAGGTGCGGGAGCCCCTCGGCTAGCGAGGTGGGACTAAACTTGCCCGCACCGCACATGCGCCAGAGCACCCCCTTTAGTACTGGGTCGTGGCTCCAACCGGTACTAAAGGGGGGGCTTTAGTACCGGTTGTAGCCACCACCCGGTAATAAAGGGGGTGCGCTTCCCGCCACTTAGCCTGGCCAAAATAGACCTTTAGTACCAGTTAATGGCTCCAACCGGTACTAAAGGTAGGTTCTATATAAGAAAACACTTCAAAAAAAATTCGTCAGTTCGTTCTCCCTCTGCTTCTTCTCCTTTGCCCCTTCGCCGTCGCCCCTCGTCGCCACCCCCATCACCGTCCCCGTCGTCGTCGCCGCCACCCCGCCGTAGTCCCCGTCACCATCCGTCGTTGTCGCCCCCGTCACCGTCCCCTCTGCCTCGTCGTCCCATCGCCTCCCTGTCCCATCACCTCGCCGTCGCCGTCGCCGTCGCCCGCACTGTGAGCCCCTCTCTGCTACGTCTTGAGCTTGCGTTGGTTTTCCTTAAAGAAGAAAGGGTGATGCAGCAATAGTAGCGTAAGTATTTCCCTTAGTTTTTGAGAACCAAGGTATCAATCTAGTAGGAGGCTCCTCAAAAGTCCCACGCACCTACACAAACAAACAAAGAACTCGCAACCAACGCAATAAATGGGTTGTCAATCCCTTCACGGCCACTTGCGAAAGTGAGATCTGATAGAGATAGTATGATAAGATAAATATATTTTTGGTATGTTGTAATATAGATGCAAAAAGTAAAGATGCAAATAAAATAGATTGAAATCAAATAAGATAAAAGATAGACTCGGGGGCCATAGGTTTCACTAGAGGCTTCTCTTGAGATAGCATAAGTATTATGGTTGGTGAACAAATTACTGTCGAGCAACTGATAGAAAAGCGAATAGTTATGAGATTATCTAGGCATGATCATGTATATAGGCATCACGTTCGCAACAAGTAGACCGACTCCTGCCTGCATCTACTACTATTACTCTACACATCGACCGACTCCTACCTGCATCTAGAGTATTAAGTTCATAAAGAACAGAGTAACGCATTAAGCAAGATGACATGATGTAGAGGGATAAACTCATGCAATACGATATAAACCCCATCTTTTTATCCTCGATGGCAACAATACAATACGTGCCTTGCAACCCTTTCTGTCACTGGGTAAGGACACCGCGAGATTGAACCCAAAGCTAAACACTTCTCCCATGGCAAGAAAGATCAATCTAGTAGGCCAAACCAAACTGATAATTCGAAGAGACTTGCAAAGATAACTCAATCGTACATAAAATAATTCAGAGGAGATTCAAATATTTCTCATAGATAAATCATAAACCCACAATTCAACGGATCTCGACAAACACACCGCAAAAAGAGTTTACATCGAATAGATCTCCACAAGAGAGGGGGAGAACATTGTATTGAGATCCAAAAAGAGAGAAGAAGCCAACTAGCTAATAACTATGGACCCGAAGGTCTGCGGTAAACTACTCACACCTCATCGGAAGGGCTATGGTGTTGATGTAGAATCCCTCCATGGTCGATTCCCCCTCTGGCGAAGGCTCCAAGATGGGATCTCGCGGATACAGAAGGTTACGGCGGTGGAAATTGTGTTTCGATTGCTCCCTGGATGTTTTCGGGGTACGTAGGCTTATATAGTAGGAAGAAGTACGTCGGTGACTGCCCGACGGGCCCACGGGACAGGGGGCGTGCCCTATAGGGGTGGGCGCGCCCTCCCCTCTCGTGGCCACCTCGGCTGCTTCTTGACTTGTACTCCAAGTCCTCTAGATCACGTTCGTTCCAAAAATCACGCTCCCGAAGGTTTCATTCCGTTTGGACTCCGTTTGATATTCCTTTTCTTCGAAATACTGAAATAGGCAAAAAAAAACAGCAATACGGGCTGGGCCTCTGGTTAGTAGGTTAGTCCCAAAAATGATATAAATGTGTAAAATAAAGCCCATAAACATCCAAAAGGGGTAATATAATAGCATGGAACAATCAAAAATTATAGATACGTTGGAGACGTATCAAGCATCCCCAAGCTTAATTCCTGCTCGTCCTCGAGTAGGTAAATGATAAAAATAGAATTTTTGATGTGGAATGCTACCTAGCATAATTCTCAATGTGATTTTCTTTATTGTGGCATGAATATTCAGATCCAAATGATTCAAAATAAAAGTTCATATTGATAGAAGAAATATTAATACTTCAAGCATACTAATCAAAGCAATCATGTCTTCTCAAAATAACATGGCAAAAAAAGGTTCATCCCTACAAAATCATATAGGTAGGCTATGCTTCATTTTCGTCACACAAAGATGTTCCCAACTTCTATACCCCCTATGACAAGCCAAGCAATTGTTTCATACTTAAATAATCTCAAACTTTTTTAACCTTCACGCAATACATGAGCGTAAGCCATGGATATAACACTATGGGTGGAATAGAATATGATGATGGGGATTGTGTGGAGAAGACAAAAAAAGAGAAAGTCTCACATTGACGAGGATAATCAATGGGCTATGGAGATGCCCATCAATTGATGTCAACATGAGGAGTAGGGATTGCCATGCAATGGATGCACTAGAGCTATAAATGAATGCTCAACAAAAAGGAAACTAGTGGGTGTGCATCCAACTTGCTTGCTCACGAAGACCTAGGGCATTTGAGGAAGCCCATCGTAGGAATATACAAGCCAAGTTCTATAATGAAAAATTCCCACTAGTATGAAAAAGACAACCTATGAGACTCACTATATGAAAAACATGGTGCTACTTTGAAGCACAATATATGAGACTCACTACATGAAGAACAAGGTGCTACTTTGAAGCACAAGTGTGGAAAAAGAGATAGTAACATTGCCCTTTTATTTATTTTCTTTTATTTTCTTTTTTTCCCTTTCTTTTTTTCTTTTTTTTCTTTTCCTTTTTTTGGGCCTTTTTTTCTTTTGGCCTTTCTTCTTCTTTTTTTCTTCTTTTTTCTTTTTGGGCAATGCTCTAATAATGATGATCATCACACTTTCATTGATTACAACATATGAATTACAACTCGAAACTAGAACAAGATATGACTCTATATGAATGCCTCCGGCGGTGTACCGGGATGGTGCAATGAATCAAGAGTGACATGTATGAAAAATAATGCATGGTGGATTTGCCACAAATACAATGTCAACTACATGATCATACAATGGCAATATGACAAAGTAAAGTATGTCATCATGATGATGAACGGAAGGTGGAAAGTTGCATGGCAATATATCTCGGAATGGCTATGGAAATGCCATAATAGGTAGGTATGGTGGCTGTTTTGAGGAAGATATAAGGAGATTTATGTGTGACAGAGCGTATCGTATCACGGGGTTTGGATGCACGGGCGAAGTTTGCACCAACTCTCAAAGTGAGAAAGGGCAATGCACGGTACGGAAGAGGCTAGCAATGGTGGAAAGGTAAAAGTGCGTATAATCCATGGACTCAACATTAGTCAAAAGAACTCATATACTTATTGAAAAAATTTAGAAGTCATCAAAAATCAAGTACTATGCGCATGCTCCTAGGGGGATAGATTGGTAGGAAAAGACCATCGCTCGTCCCCGATCACCACTCATAAGGATGCACAAGCCAGGTACACTTCATGTTTCAAATTTGTTACACAACTTTAACCATACGTGCATGCTACGGGACTTGCTAACTTCAACACAAGAATTCTTTAAATTCATAATCACCCAACTAGCATGACTTTAATATCACTACCTCCGTATCTCAAAACAATTATCAAGTATCAAATTGATCATAGCATCCAATTCACTTCCTATGATAGTTTTTATTATACCCAACTTGGATGCCGACCATTCTAGGACCAATTTTATAACCATAGCAAATACCATGCTGTTCTAAAATACTCCCAAAATAATATAAGGGAAGCATGAGAGACTAGCAATTTCTACAAAAATAAGTCACCGCCGTGCTCTAAAAGATATAAGTGAAGCACTAGAGCAAAAACTATCAAGCTCAAAAGATATAAGTGAAGCACATAGCAAATTCTAATAAATTCTAATCAAATAGGCTTCTCTCAAAAGGTGTGTACATCAAGGATGATTGTGGTAAACTAAAAATCAAAGACTAATATAATACACGACGCTCCAAAGCAAAACACATATCATGTGGAAATAAAAATATAGCTCCAAATAAAGTTACCAATGAACGAAGACGAAAGAGGGGATGCCTTCCCGGGGCATCCCCAAGCTTAGGCTTTTGGCTATTCTTGAATATCTTGGGGTGCCATGGGCATCCACAAGTATAGGCTTTTGTCACTCCTTATTCCATAGTCCATAAAATCTTTACCCAAAACTTGAAAACTTCACAACACAAAACTCAACAGGAAATCTTATAAGCTCCGTTAGTGAAAGAAAGCAAAACCACCACATATGATATTATAATTAACTCATTCTTTATTTGTTTTGGTGTTAAACCTACTGTATTCCAACTTTTTTATGGTTCATACCCTTACATACTAGCCATAGATGCATCAAAATAAGCAAATAACACGCGAAAAACAGAATCTGTCAAAAACAGAACAGTTTGTAGCAATCTGTAACTAATGCAAACTTCTGGAACTCTAAAAATCCTACAAAAATAGTACGTACTGGACAATTTGTTTATTTATCAGCAGCAAAAAGCATCAATGCAAAAGCACGTTTCTGTGATTTGTTGAATATTTTCTCGTGAGCGTAAAGTTTCTGTTTTTTAGCAGAATCAAATCAACAATCATCATAGGTTATCCTATAGGTTCTACTTGGCACAAACACTAATTAAAACATGAAAACACATCTAAAAAAATTAGATGCAAAATTTATTACTAAACAGGAATAAAAACAAAAAACATAAAGAAAATTGGGCTGCCTCCCAACTAGCGCTATCGTTTAATGCCCCTAGCTAGGCATAAAAGCGAAGATAGATCTAAGTAGTGCCATCTTTGGCACTTGATTCATATGTAGCTCGCATGATAGATTCATAAGGTAATTTGACTTTATTTCTTAGAAAGTGCTCCATGCCTTTAATTAATGGAAATTGGAATATAATATTCCCTTCCTTCATATCAATAATCGCACCAATCGTTCTAAGGAAAGGTCTACCAAGAATAATAGGGCAAGAAAGATTGCAATCTATATCAAGAACGATAAAATTTACGGGCACCAAATTTCTATTTGCAACAATGAGAACATCATTGATCCTTCCCATTGGCTTTTTAATGGTGGAATCCGCAAGGTGCACGTTTAAAGAGCAATCATCAAGATCATGGAAACCTAGAATATCACATAAAGTTTTCGAAATCATGGAAACACTAGCACCCAAATCACACAAAGAAAAACACTTATGATCTTTAATTCTAATCTTTATAGTAGGTTCCCACTCATCATTAAGTTTTCTAGGTATAGAAACTTCCAAATTAAGTTTTTCATCATAAGATTGCATCAAGGCATCAACGATATGTTTGGTAAAAGCTTTATTTTGACTATAAGCATGAGGAGAATTAACAACGGATTGCAACAAGGAAATACAACATTCTAAAGAACAATTATCATAATCAAATTCCTTGAAATCCGATATAGTGGGTTCAATACTATTTAAAGTCATGACCTCTCCAATCCCACTTTTACCAAATTTAGCATCAAGATCTAAAAACTCCGAATTCTTGGGATGCCTTATAATTAAAGTTGACTCATCTCCAGTCCCATTATTATCAAGATTCATATTGCAAAACAAAGATCTAATAGGAGACACATCAATAACTTTAAGATCCTCATCATTATTTTCATGGAAACTAAAAGAACACGCCTTTACAAAGCTATCTTCCTTAGCACGCAATCTAGCGGTTCTTTCCTTACACTCGTCAATGGAAATTCTCATTGCTTTGAGAAACTCATTGATATCATGCTTAGGAGAAGATCTAAGTTTAAGAGAATCAACATCAAGCGAAAGTCTATCAACGTTCCTAGCAAAATCATCAACTTTGAGCATTTTTTCTTCAAGCAAAGCATTAAAATTCTTTTGAGAAATCATAATTCTTTCACACTATTCTCAAAATCAGAGGGCATCTTATTAAAATTACCATAAGAATTATTGTAGGAATTTCCATAATTATTAGAGGAATTACTAGGGAACGGTCTAGAATTAAAGTTTCCTCTATAAGCATTGTTACCGAAACTATTCCTACCAACAAAATTCACATCCATAGATTCATTATTATTCTCAATCAAAGTAGACAAAGGCATATCATTGGATCAAGAGGAGTGTTTTTAGTAGCAAACAATTTCATAAGTTCATCCATCTTTCCACTCAAAACATTGATTTCTTCTATAGCATGCACTTTTTTACTAGAAGATCTTTCGGTGTGCCATTGAAAATAATTAGACATAATATTATCAAGAAGTTTTGTAGCATCTCCTCTCGTGATTTCCATAAACGTGCCTCCCGCGGCCGAATCTAAAAGATTTCTAGAAGCAAAGTTCAAACCAGCATAAAAAATTTGTATGATCATCCATAAATTCAAACTATGAGTAGGGCAATTGCGAATCATCAATTTCATTCTTTCCCAATATTGGGCAACATGCTCATGATCAAGTTGTTTAAAATTCATAATATCGTTCCTAAGAGTGATGATCTTAGCTGGAGGAAAATACTTAGAGATAAAAGCATCTTTGCACTTGTTCCAAGAATCAATACTATTTTTAGGCAAAGACGAAAACCAAACTTTAGCACGATCTCTAAGTGAAAACAGAAATAACTTCAATTTAACAATATCATTATCCGTATCTTTCTTCTTTTGCATATCACACAAATCAACAAAGTTGTTTAGATGAGTAGCGACATCTTCACTAGGAAGACCGGCGAATTGATCTTTCATAACAAGATTCAGCAAAGCAGAATTGATTACACAAGACTCAACATCATTAAGAGGAGCAATCAGAGTACTAAGGAAATCCTTATTATTGGTATTGGATAAATCACACAATTTGGTATTATCTTGCGCCATGGCAACAAGTAATTCAACACACAAGCAAACCGAAAAAGGCAAGCGAAAGAGAGAGAGATTGGGAAAGAGAGGGCAAATAAAACGGCAAGGGTGAAGTGGGGGAGAGGAAAACGAGAGGCAAATAGAAAATAATGTAAATGCGAGGGAGATGAGTTTGTGATGGGTACTTGGTATGTCTTGACTTGAGCGAAGACCTCCCCGGCAACGGCGCCAGAGTTCATTCTTGCTACGTCTTGAGCTTGCATTGGTTTTCCTTGAAAAGGAAAGGGTGATGCAGCAATAGTAGCATAAGTATTTCCCTCAGTTTTTGAGAACCAAGGTATCAATCCAGTAGGAGGCTCCTCAAAAGTCCCACGCACCTACACAAACAAACAAAGAACTCGCAACCAACGCAATAAAGGGGTTGTCAATCACTTCACATCCACTTGCGAAAGTGAGATCTGATAGAGATAGTATGATAAGATAAATATATTTTTGGTATTTTGTAATATAGATGCAAAAAGTAAAGATGCAAATAAAAGTAGATTGAAAGCAAATAAGATAAAAGATAGACTCGGGGGGCCATAGGTTTCACAAGAGGCTTCTCTCAAGATAGCATAAGTATTACGGTGGGTGAACAAATTACTGTCGAGCAATTGATAGAAAAGCGAATGGTTATGAGATTATCTAGGCATGATCATGTATATAGGCATCACGTCCGCAACAAGTAGACCGACTCCTGCCTGCATCTACTACTATTACTCCACACATCGACCGACTCCTGCCTGCATCTAGAGTATTAAGTTCATAAAGAACAGAGTAACGCATTAAGCAAGATGACATGATGTAGAGGGATAAACTCATGCAATGTGATATAAACCCCATCTTTTTATCCTCG
This sequence comes from Triticum timopheevii, assembly GCA_963921465.1. Classification (NCBI taxonomy): domain Eukaryota; kingdom Viridiplantae; phylum Streptophyta; class Magnoliopsida; order Poales; family Poaceae; genus Triticum; species Triticum timopheevii. The sequence continues at coordinate 380,072,341 of OY997262.1, read as the reverse complement.
ATGTCAACAATACAATACGTGCCTTGCAACCCTTTCTGTCACTAGGTAAGGACACCGCAAGATTGAACTCAAAGCTAAACACTTCTCCCATGGCAAGAAAGATCAATCTAGTAGGCCAAACCAAACTGATAATTCGAAGAGACTTGCAAAGATAACTCAATCATACATAAAAGAATTCAGAGGAGATTCAAATATTTCTCATAGATAAACTTGATCATAAACCCACAATTCATTGGATCTCGACAAACACACCGCAAAAAGAGTTTCCATCGAATAGATCTCCACAAGGAACGGACGGTGCTTGTCAAAGCAGGTATACTTTCCAAACTTTGTATTGAGATTCAAAGAGAGAGAAGAAGCCAACTAGCTAATAACTATGGACCCGAAGGTCTGCGGTAAACTACTCACAACTCATCGGAAGGGCTATGGTGTTGATGTAGAAGCCCTCTGTGGTCGATTCCCCCTCCGGTGGAGCGCTGGTGAAGGCTCCAAGATGGGATATCGCGGATACAGAAGGTTACAGCGGTGGAAATTGTGTTTCGGTTGCTCCCTGGATGTTTTCGGGGTACCTAGGCTTATATAGGAGGAAGAAGTACGTCGGTGGCCGCCCGAGGGGCCCACGAGACAGGGGGCACGCCCTATAGGGGTGGGCGCGCCCTCCTCTCTCGTGGCCGCCTCGGCTGCTTCTTGACTTGCACTCCAAGTCCTCTGGATCACGTTCGTTCCAAAAATCATGCTCCCGAAGGTTTCATTCCGTTTGGACTCCGTTTGATATTCCTTTTCTTTGAAATACTGAAATAGGCAAAAAAACAGCAATACGGGTTGGGCCTTCGGTTAGTAGATTAGTCCCAAAAATGATATAAATGTGTAAAATAAAGCCCATAAACATCCAAAAGGGGTAATATAATAGCATGGAACAATCAAAAATTATAGATACATTGGAGACGTATCACTCTCCCGGCCCCTCTCCTCCCTCCAATCGAAGCCGCCACGCCGCTAGCACCGTAGGTGCACGCACGCGCGCACACACACACATGCACACACACAAACACACACGCGCACACCCACTCACACGATTCTGTTTTTAGTTTTTAGTTTTTTTAGTTTTTTCTGTTTTTATACAAATGTTTTAGATGAATTAATTAATTAGATTAGACTAATGTCAAATAGTATATAGAAATGTTATAGAAATGTTAGAAATGTTAGAAATGTTAGTTTTAGCTAGATGAATTAGATTAATTTCAAATTGTTATAGAAATGTTATAAAAATGTTAGTTTTTAGTTTCTTATAATTTTAGTTATACAAATTTAGAATTTGCATATAAGAAATGACAATCCAATCATTTAAATTTTTTTACTTTTGTGGTGTATAGTATTTGTTCTCGACGATGCCCGGCCCGCATCCTCGTCGTCGACCCGTTCGCGACGATGTCCTGCTTCAGAGGACCCATGTCCGGGACTAGGCTCCGCCGGGCTGGCACTGGGAGGTGCTACCTCCAGGGGCTCGCCGCTTGGTGAGGAACCTGGGTCCCGTCGTCGACCCTGAGCTCCGTTGGTGGCGTTCCCATGGGCCACTTTCGGTGCGGAGGGAGCCGTCCCTGCCGGAGGTGGTGCATCGCCGTGTCAGGGAGGAGGACGAGCACGTCCGTCGCCACATGGCTGCTATGGACGTCAGGTTCTCCAATACCTGGCAGGGTCTTTGGGGAGATGACCGGAGTTATGATCCTGTGATGGTTCCTTCTCTTTGGGTGTCCATCGCCCGCGCCTTAGGAACCGCGAGTGGCCTAGATTATTATGTAGTATTCGATCTTTATTAGCTAGCTAGCTAGTGATGTATTCGATATCTAATATTCAGACGATGTATTCGATTATATATTTAATCGAGACGATGCATATTATGTACTATGATTCAGGATTTCCTTATTGCACTAGTAGAAAAAGGATCAAATGTGAGACACATTAGTCCCGGTTTGCATTTGAGCCGGCACTAATGTGTCCATTAGTGCTGGTTCAAATGGCTAGGTGGGAGGAGATCTTTAGTACCGGTTCAGTTCGAACCTTTAGTACCGGTTCATGCCATGAACCGGTACTAAAGATGCTGGGGCCCGGCCAGCACCTTTAGTATTGGTTCGTGGAACGAACCAGTAGTAAAGAGGTTGTGGCAGGCTATTTTTAGTCCCACCTCGCTCCCCTAGCAAGATTTTTACCACCTTAAATATGTTACTTCTCAAACTATCACAAACATTTGGTCTTCATTGAACTCTATGTGTATAATTTGTGGACTCAATATGAATCTCACCGGTTTCTAAACCGTTGAGGACTCATATTGACAATTCAGATTGTATACAAAAAGATCATTGCTAATCAATGTATTTTTGATGTATATTTTTACATATTTACACCCCACTCTCTCCACTCACTCGGTCTCCCCCTCAATCCCCCGCGCCAGTCCTCCCCCGCCGGCCGTCACTCACTTCAAAACTGGACGCACTTCGTGTACAAACTGGACAATCTCTTTCGGAGTATCAGGGTTCCGAACGAGAACTCATATGTTACACGGGCACTTCATTTTTTTAAACTTATTTGAACCGGCATTATGCATCATTCGAAGCGACATTATGCAGCATTCGAAACTGGACAATCTCTTTCGGAGTATCAGACTTTTTTTGAGCCGGCATTATCACTAGAGGGAAAAACTTATAAGCCGTGTACCTAATACACTCGGCTTACATCGATTTAAACTCGGTTTATATATAAGCCGAGTAAAACTCCCGGCTTATAGCACTCGGTTTACACTCGACTGGCTTATACCATAGAAGTCGAGAGCCGGGCCGAAAAAACCCGGCTTATGTATAAACCGAGTATTTTCACAGGGCTCCCAGTTTAATAAAGTAACCTGACGGTAGCTTGATGTTAACGGCCACGTGTCACCATCTATATAAGTCGAGTGCCGTCGTCAGGGCACGGTTTAAAGATAAACTGAGTGCACCTCAGTACGTACGGTTTATATATAAGCTGGGTGCAACCCCGGATGCACGGTTTATATATAAGCCGGGTGCGACCGCGAACGCACGGTTTATATATAAGCCGGGTGCAACCATGAACCGCGCAGTTACTATATAAGCCGAGTTCTGCCAACAACAGCACGATTTTTATACACACATATAAGTCGGGTGCCGGTTAACTGAGGTACACGGCTTATATAGCCTGCTCATGTGTCCAGATGGTCTATAAGCCGGGTGACAGGTGCTGGGATACACGGCTTATATGTTGGCCGCAACCATATGGCTTATAAGCCGGGTGCCAGATGCTGGGCTACACGGCATATAGGCTATAAGCCGGGTGCCAGGTGCTGGGCTACACGGCTTATAAGTTGGCCATAGCTATATGGCTTATAAGCCGGGTGCCAGATAGCTGGGGTGCACGGCTTATAGGTCATATAACATACATACATGCGCTTCAGGGAGCAGCAACAACATATATATAGTAGTACATCTATCCAGCAGCACATATATCCAACAAATATATATATATATCTAGCAGCATATATATCCAACAAATATATATATCCAGCAGTACATGACCATGACCAACGAACATATATCCAGTAATACATATATCCAGCCGTACATGAGTGCAAAGTCCAGATATGCATAGGTATGCAACAAAAGATCACAAATGAAAGGACCATAAGTTTCAGGTCCACACAGTGCATACATATCCAACGAAGTTTCACAACAACATACATACATATGCAACCAGAGGTTCACAAGTTAAAGGATCATGAGTTCCAAGTTCACACCAAGCATGAACCATGCAATGAGCTCCACCACAGCATATATGCCCACCGTCAACGCCATCCACAATGCAAACCTATAAGTCCATTATCACACGCATGAGTTTCTAAAGTTAAGTTGCAAATATGGATAAGGCAAAAGAGTCAACAAGCATCAACATATGAGGCTCAAATAGAAGCTAGGAAGTATGTACAATATAAGCATCAACGCTTGTGGACTCTACCATCAACAATGCACAAGTTTTAAGTTGAGAAGCACAAGCAACAAGAAGACGCAAGCATCAACAATGGACAAACATGGACGACTACCTCAAGTGATCATTGTTGCAGGGAGGTCAAAGCGACATGAACCGTAGTGGGTGTCACTGGACTTGCTTGGCCAGGTGAAGATCCACCTACCACACAGTTATTGGAGCCTTGTCCCGACTGAGAAAACTTGAAGCACGAGAGGATGAGATGGTAAGATTCATGATCTTCAAGCATGAAGGTAAGATGCATGATTGAAAATTTTAAAGACTTACAAAGTTGAAATTAGGAAGAGTCAAAGAGGAGGAAGAACGGGCAAAGTGGAACCCTGCATATTATTTCTGAGTTGAGCAAATGTCTCCTGCAGGATTGCCTGTTGTTTAACCATGAATTCTTGCTGTTGAAACAGGGCCTGCTGCATTTTCATGGCTTCCTCCTCTTCAAGCCTGGCATTGGCCTACAATATGCCATCACAACAAGTTCACCATCGTTGCAATACAAAGAAGAAATCACAAGGAAGGTCAATGAAGAAAAGATACCTCGAGTTGATGGAGCATGTGCAGCCCAGGCTGTGGGAGACGCTCTATAGCAGGACCTGAGCTCGACGTGGTAGCATGGAGGTGAGAGAGTTTTGTGATGTCCTTCTTATGGATGGCACCGTCGCCAACATATAACCGACCACCCTTCTTGCCATCTCCCGACTAGAGGGAAATTGTAGCGTCAATGTCCTGTGAGGCCAGATCAGAGTCAGGCCCGTTGTGCTCCTTGAACTTCCCACTGTATGCATCAATCCTCAAGCCAGCGCCTGGGTTGACCCACCCCGCTTCCAGTTTCTTTGACTTGCGGGAGAGACATAATCCCGTGAAGGTATTGAGCTTCTCTTGGCCCTCACCTCTCTCCCTATTCTGCAATAGAAGCAATAATATCCATAAGAGCACACGTTTAGAAGTTGAGAAGCAGAATGATATTATTACCTTCTTCTGCACGTAAGCGTGGAGGTTGAGGTTGCCTTGAAGGTGTACCGGACCACCCATCAAGGCATGCCACTCCGAAGCCATTCGATGTTGGGCCCTCCACTCCGGGTCTATCCATTTGGATATGATTTTCTGGTAGCAAGGAACATTGTTGTTGCACCACGAGGGAACCGCCTGAAGTATGCAAAATACATCCAACTTAGGAATGAAAGTAAGTTGTTTTGATCCAGGCAATCATAAGTAAAAGGAAACTACCTTCATGTACATGGAACGGGTGAGATGCACTCTATGGGCTAGAGACTTTTTGAGAAGCATTTTGCATTCATGCGTGAAATACTTCACCACAGCATCAACACGTGCCTCATAGGGCATGTCTTGGACAATCTTCTTGGCAATCACCTCCACAACCTTATTAGCTTCATCCTTCATACCCTCGGCGCAAGTAAAGAAGTCCTGCCAAAGAGCATAAGAGGATAAAACAGTTATTAGTGCAATGATTTTAAAGATTGGCAAAGAAATAACTATGAAAATTGACAAAGAATTTTACCCAAAAATCATTGACCACCCGCTCGGCGGCACTACCATACACCCTGCCCCACTTGTCTTTGGTATCCGGAGCTCATTTCCAATGCTCCCAAGACCAAGCTGGCTCCTCCTCACCATTTCCTATGGGGACCAAGCCAGGGTAATAATGCCTGCAAAGACATCCAATGATGCTACTTGGCTGGTGTGGCACTTTTATGTCTTCTCCATCAACCACCAAGGCCCTGCACAATGAAAAGGCAAGTAAGTTAGTATCTGCAGAAATCTTAAAAGTAAAAACGCAAGTAAGAGTCCACACAAACACTTACCTCAGACCGGCTGGTTTGACAATGAGGCCCTTATCTACATATGGTCTCGAAGGGAGCGTGGACACCCCATGCAACCAGATTTTGCTCTCCTTAGGAACCGGCCATTCCATCTTCTCTGCCGATGTCTCCACCTCATACTCTCCCTCCTCTAACTCCTCCACAACCGGCTCCTCCTCCCTCTCCTCCTCCAACTCCTCCCTCTCCTCCGACTCCTTCCTCTCATCCTCCTCCACAACTAGCTCCTCCTCCCTCTCCTCCTCCGCTTCCTCCTCCGATTCCTCCTCGGAATGGACGGAGGGGATGGGGCTAGCAACACGGGATACAATGGTACGACCACGTCTTCTACCTCGGGTACCATCCACCGTGGCTCATTATGTAGGTTTGGCCCTGCTTGCCTGTATGGAAGTTGCCGCACCGGTGCCCTTCTTTATGACCCTCCTCACCTTGCCTAACCTTTCAATCACATTGCCAATGCTTGCAACTTTGTTCCCTTTGTTCCTTTTGTTGCCTGGCATCTTTCAGTCACCTACTATGAGAAAGAGTAGTTCAATTAGTTCATGTTGAAAATTTCATATGCAAAACAAAAGTAGAGCAATTCAGAAGTCCATGTTTAAAAGTTCATATGTTATCATTAAAAAAATCATATGCATAAGTTCAAAATCATAGGGCGAGAACTTGGCAAGAAGCACAAGTTCATAGTGCATAGAGTTGTTTTACAGCTAGAAGTACATCAAGTAGGTAGCTCGACAAAGTTTACATTCAGGAGTACAAGTTCATAGTACATAGACTTGGTTTTCATCCAAAAGTACATCATCACTATCGCACACGTCTCATTGGTACAAGGTCATAGTACATAGAATTATTACAAGTTTCAAAAGTCATAGTCCTCGTCGTTTGGATCATTAGTTAGCCCGAGAGTTTCATCATCACTGTCGCTCATGTCATCCCACCATTCTGGAGCATAGTCTGGAGGTGGACCATCTGGCTCACCGTCTTCACCTAGACGGGCTCGTTCAAGTAAATTCAAGTCCATTGGGTCTTCAATGATTTCATCAGCGTCTGGCTCATCCCCTGCTTCAATGCCCTCATCTTCATCTTGATCATTGTCTACCTCCATGTCATCATCATCAGTGGGCAAGTGAATACTAAATTCTCCTGTGAGCCCATCTTCCTGGTAGAACTCACCCTCATATGTGTTGGGGTTTATGCGTTGGTAATCTTCATCGGTTGGAGCAGCTGGTTTACTATGTGTGGGTACATTCATCACAACATCCCAGCCCTTTAGGTTCTTCGCGATTTGACACGCGTACGATAGATAGAACACCTGCTTGGCCTGGTTAGGCAAAATATAGACATCATCTCCGTCATACTTGTATGATCGCTGAATTTTGACCCACCCAATGTCTGGGTACCGCCTGACTCTGGTTGGGTCAAACCAATGGCATCTGAATACAACGGGGTTCACCCAGTCGCCCAAACCGTAATCCAACTCAATCATTTCCTTGATTCTTCCATAGTATTGAAGTCCATCTGTCCCTGGTGTTACGACCCCATTATTTATTGTCTTTTGACCGGGCCTATTTGTATCGTAAAAATGGGTATGGAAGCGATACCCATTCACATCGTAAGCATTTAATTTCTTGGCGGAAGATGTGAAGCCTATAGCAAAATCTTTCAAATCGGCTCTCATAGGTTCCCTTTTTGCCTACAAGTTTCATAAGAAAGGTTTGCTGTGTGAATTGGAAGTTAGACCAACTTGAAATGTCGACACTAAAAGAAAGTTGGACATATTGCCATACTTTTGCCGCGAACCAAGGAGTGAAGCTGCCATTTCCTTTACCGCCTCTTTTAAAGATATGTTCCATCTCCTCCTCGGTAGGGGCCCTTTCTAGGTTCCAACATTCAAGTGTGAATTCGCTATAGTAGTGAGAAAGAAGCTAAGTTAGTCACAAACTTAATTGTGATTATTTGCAAAAAAAATATAGGAGCACTTACTCGATGTACGGTTGTACTTCCGGCATGTTTGTCAACACATACGACATAATGGTTGTCCACTATGGATGTTTGATGTGCCTAGGCCTTCTGGCACTTGCTCTGCCACCTACCCATGCGAAGATGCTAAGTGGGGGCAGATTGTCTAGGGTGATGACATTGTAACGAAGGACTAGATTATGCTGAGTGGGAATATTGGGATCATAGTACTTTGTCGTGTTGTTTGACACCTCCTCGTTGAGGTAGGCCTCGACTATGGATGCTTCAATACGGCATTTATTCTTGCATTTGTCACGAAGATTCTTATTTTCTCTCTCAGGTGCATACATCCAACGGTACTACACAAGCCCGCCCAATCGTGCCTTAGACGGAAGATGCAAGATCATATGCTGCATTGGATTAAAGAAGCTTGGTGGAAAGATCATCTCAAGCTTGCACACCAACTCTGGTGCCTGTTTCTCCAGCTTCTCAAAAACTTTTGGGTCTAACTCTTTAGCACAAAGCTGACGGAAGAAATAGCTCAACTCCGCCAGCACTCGCCAAATCTCCTCGGAGACATAGCCTCGAATCATCACCGGCATTACTCGCTCAAGCCAGACATGATAGTCATGGCTCTTGATCCCCCCTATTTGCAATGTATTCATAATCACTCCCTTCATTATATTTCCTACATACCCATCAGAGAACCGCAATTTGTCCAGGACCCACTGCATCATTACCTTCCATTCTTCCTTACAGGGCAGAATGGGGCCGGTGGCTTGCCCCACCCTTTTCTTTTGGGTCCAGGTTCGATCATATTTAAACGTGGCCTATCACAGAGTTTCTCTTGATCAAGTTTGGCCTTGACGTTGTCTTTCGTCTTCTCAGTGTCGAAGATTGTGCCAAAAAGGGCCTCAGCGATATTCTTCTCAGTGTGCATTACATCAATGTTATGTGGAAGGAGGAGATCCTAAAAGTAAGGGAGCCTCCACAAGCTTGGTATGTGAGTCCAGTTGTGTGTCTCTCCATATCCGACAAAACCTGACCCCATAGCATTGGGCTGGAGACCATCTAACTGAGCCTTGATCATGTGACCGGTCATCACAGGTGGGGGTGGAGCATTGGTGACTTTACCTTTCTCAAAGTTCTTTTTGTCTTGTCTGAATGGATGATCAGGATGAAGGAACGGACGGTGCTTGTCAAAGCAGGTATACTTCCCACCTTTCTTCAGCCAATAGAACGTCAAATTCTGCATACACACTAGGCAAGGCCATTTCCCATGTACACACCAGCCGTAGAAAATCGCACATGCCGGTAGGTCATGCTGGGATGTGAAGTACCAAACAAACATATTGAAGTGCTTCTTTGTTAGGGCGTTGTATGTCCGTATTCCTTTATCCCAAGCGACCATCAAGTCATCCACAAGCGGCTCCAAGTACAGACTCATCTTCTTCCCCGGATATCCAGGACCTGGAATTACGAGCGACAAGAACATGTATTGTCGTTTCATGCAGAAGCCGGGGGGGGGGGGGGGGGGAGATTCATTGGAATAACAAACACGGGCCAACAGCTGTATGTGGCGTTAGTCATGCCAAATGGATTGAACCCATTGATTGTAATCGCAATTGCTACACTGTCCTATTTGCCAACTTTGTTTGGGTATCTCTTAATGAACTCCTTCCATGCTTCAGCATCAGAGGGTGTATCACTATCTTAGGCCAGTATCTAGTCCCTTCTGCCGCCCACCTCATGTTTCGGGCGGATTCGACGGACATAAAGAGACGTTGGATCCTTGGTATGGGATCAAGATACCGAAGGACCTTCTGGGGGATTGTGAGTTGCCTCTTCTGACCATCATCACCGTCAACCTCAATATACCTAGAGGATTTGCACTTTGGACAGTAATTTGCATTCACATCTTTTTAAGATGCATGTGTTTGGACAAACATGTATTCGCTCATATGGAAGCTTAAGTTCACGGAAGATTTTGTTCGACTCGTACATGTTCTTTGGCAGAATGTTGTCTTTTGGCAATATAGTGCAAATAACGGTCAGAAGTGTATCGAAGGATGATCTACTCCAACCAAACTAGGACTTCACAGCAAGAAGACGTGCAATGCCATCCAGTTGAGTGACCTCTGTATGCCCGTGTAGTGGTCTTTGTGCCCCATTAAAAGTTTCATAGAACTTCTTAGTCCTTTGCTCTTCATCCTCCTCCCCCTGTCCCCCTTCACCTGCAACTGGATTTTCAGGTGCTGCAGCATTTTCTAGGTCTTCTAGCATGAATTCAACATGAGTAACATATTCGTGTGAGGTTGTGCGTTGCCGTACCACCTCCTTTCTCGCACGTTGGGGCTCAGACTCACCATGTGCAACCCACCGGTGGTAGTCTGGCATAAACCCATTCTTGAGAAGGTGTTGACCCATTTCATCCTTTGGTTTTTTCCTTCTTGTTGTCGCAGATAGTGCAGGGGCACCACACTCCACCACGTCCTGTGTGCCTGGCAAATGCTGCTTCCAAGAACGGATTCGTCTTTGTAATCCATTCTGGAAGCACACCTCCCCCCCTTACTCAGTTAGCCACTATGCATCCACTCACGATCCTCCATCTGATGTATTTTCATTGACCAAGTAGTTTCATCCAGTATTAGTTCAATTAATTACAATTATTCATGTTTTACGGCATGAACTCAAACTATCTAATAGGTAAGGATAGGTCCTAATTCCACTCGAGGATGTGTATGTGGCTTTGTTTTCATGCACTACTCTGATCCAACACAGAATTTCGGCAGCACCTCCCCGCTGTTCTCCAGATACACGTCTCGGCAACAAGCCGAGAGAATGTGCATTCAGAGAACAATGAGAAGACGCTGCCGAAATTCTGTATCGGATCGGAGTAGAGCATAAAAATGAAGCCAGCCTACACATCCTCGGGCTGTCCATGGAAAACGCTGGACAATTCAAAAGAGTTATTATTATAAATATACAAAGATTGCATATTTACAAATAATGTAACTCTTTCGAACGGGAGACACATAGGTAACGCGACTAGCTAGCTACATGATTTAGATATACATAAATCCTACGAGGTGAATGATTCTTACCCTCAAAGCGTGTTCGGTGCCGGTCGTCCATCCAGCAAGAAGCTCTGCGACAACGGTCTCGACGTCAAACTAATGCATGTCCTGCAATAAAGTGAAAACTAGGATCAAACATAATCCACATGCAAACTTGCAAACTGGGACTAAACATAATTCACACGCAGAATAGGTGCTCTGCCCACTCCTTTTGTATTTACAATGGCAACACTTGTATTTCCAGAACAATAACAAATATGTGCTCTGGCCACTCCTTTATAATATACCATTTATATCATAACAATAACAAATGACCGGCTCTTGGCATGAGTCAAGATTGGTATTTTTTTATTTAAATGTACAAAGAGGAAAAGGAATTAAAAGGATACGTATGCATCAGCTCCATCCAGGATACATGTACCATTTCGGTGGAACTAATGGAGTGTCATATCTACAAACTACAACCACACTCGAAACAAATCAGGCGATCAACAAGGAAAATGCATATTCAAGTCAATTTACTAGCAGCTTCGACAACAACAGCTGACTCTATGTAGAAACTAAAATCTAAGGGTACTTCTGTTTGCAAAGAGCATGGGTAAAAGTGACATGACACTTGCTAGTAATGATACCAAGAAGCAACAGGGCCACACTCTAATACAATCCTGATAAAGAAAGCAAAGTAATTCAAGTATGGACATCACCCATCTATGCTACACTCTGAAATAGAGTGAAACACAAGAGGCCTCTCCTAGAAATCACAACAATTACAAATTATTTATCATTTCTCTAGGCAGCACTACTAGGGAAAAGGCTAGCAACAGCGCGGGTTTTAGGTGTATCAATAGCGCGGGGAGAGGCGCTACTAATAAGGTGCTACAGCTAACACATAGCAGTAGCGCGGTTTGTGGGAGCTCGCTGCTGCTAGTAGCTCTAGCGCGCTTTGCCTAGACGCGCTACTGCTATCGCGGCGCTGCTGCTAACTTTTATACACTCGCTACTGCTAATTTAAGTAGTTTTTTTTTGCATATTTGTTTTGTATTTGAACAGGCTTTATAGAAGAATCTTTAGCACATAGAAATATCATCATGATACAAATACAAATGCCTGCGAGACCACAAATGTAATCATAGCATATACATACAAATAGTCTCATCATAATCATCATCCAACACAAAGTGATATCTTTTCATCATCTCGAAAATAGCGATACATGCAAGTCTCGAATACTTGCAACTACAACAATGTCATCCGTCTAAACAAAGGTATACGCAAGAAGTGCTATCACTATGAGTGAGAGCAGAACTATGCAGTACATGAGGTGGCGGTTATGAATCCTCTCTCGCGCTAGCGTGAACCTCAAGTAACTAGCTTCTCCTTCTTGTCTGCTTTTGAAGCCTTTATGGCTGGCGCCCGTGAACCCATTCACTTGCGCCTGACACTCATGCCACTCATTGTACACCCCCGGAACCTTCCCTTTGTACACGACATAGCAATTCCATCTCGCCATCAAGAAACTAGGTACCTGTTAGAGATGCATGTTCATGAAGAGGATGTACAATCATATATATGCAACAAAATATACTAGAGCAACACCGAAAAAGAAAGGGTTAGCAACTAGATGCAACATACAATACGCAAATTAATTAACTAGAGGTACGCAGGTCATCGTACGCAAACTAACAAAGTAGCGTTACGCAAGTTCGGCAGGGACCGTGGACATCACAAAGTTTCATCGCTACAAAAAGTATACAAGTTCAACCGACACATATCATCATCATCGGCATCATAAATCACTTGAAGTTCCATCCTTCCATATCATAGAGGATGAACCCTAGCTTTTTGAACGGCGTGAGGTCTAGACGTTGCATGCCTATGCGAGTTCGAATGTCAGCTCGCGATATAGGGCCGTGGTGGAACATCCCCTTCTCATCGACGACTTCTTTCATGATGATCATTGCAATGTTGCTTTGGATGCGAAAGAAGTCATCTCTAAGTTTATAATCCGCTTCTCCATGAGATTCTAGCCACTTGTGGATATGATCATCATTTCTGCTTCTCATGCGAAGCTTCTGGTGATCCGTGTTGAACTGAATCATGAGATGGACGATGTAGAATCCATCCTTCTTGCTTGGTTTTGGGACATGGATGCAGGAGAAGTTAGTTTTATGCACGAAACCCATCTTCTTGTTCCTTTGTTTCCTGATCTGCACGTGGCCACCTCTAAAGCTGAAGCCTTGGAGAGCATCATCTAGAATATTCATTATGTGGGTGTAGTCTTTTTTCTCGTAGTCTCTGGAAGGGTCAAAATACACGGCGTGGGAGCCTTGCGGGTAAAAAACGATAAGGACGGCGCGCCTGTTGCTGCGGGGAAAACACACCTCAAATTATTCCCCATATGAGAGAGAATGAATTATTGAAATGTACGAAAGGGTTGTCCGGAACTGACTTACTTTGGATGATAAGGCACGAGGACAATTTCCCGGTCCTTATTCTGTACCATGAAGTTTTGGAGGTACTCACTAGCAGTTTCACGCTCAAAGTCGCCGAGACTCAAGAAAGACTCGTGCATGTAGTACGGATCCGCCACACAGATTTGCGAGAGTTCTTCACTCTTCATGACTGAGCTCATATGTAGCGCAAAAAGGCGGGCGATAGAAAAATCAAGCCGCCTTGTTAGAAACATATCAAAGATATGGTCAAACTGCAGGAAGAACACCTTCGCGGGTCGTGTGTCGACGTAGCACTTCCCCTCAGGCACACGAGCCGCGTATGTCGGATATCCTGGATCCTTTGAGGCTAGTAGGCTTTTCTCAGTCGACAGCACATGGTCGTGCAGTCTCCTGAAATCCCCTGATAGTGCCTCCAGCGGTTTCGGCGGTAGCGTCGGCTCGCCCGTGAGATGGAACATGACCGCACCTTTCACGGGTACACGCTCTTCAGAATGCATCATCTGGCTGCTATGTGCTCTGGCTTGTTTAGAGGCAGTTACCTTCCCCTATCTCTTCCTCTCCTTTTTCTTGGGCACACCTTCCAGACCCTTCCTTAACCCCTGCCCCAATGTTCCCGGGTTAAGTACTGTACGACCCTTGCGCCCGGCTAGTTGAGCCTATGTTGAGGCGGCATCTTCAGGCGTGTCCTGTGAGGATTTCATGAAGAGAGACTTTTTGCAATCCCTGCTACGACCCTGCCCGGGCATATCATCCATATCCTCATTAGCAAGTTGATAGCCTGATTCGTCATATGATTGACTCATCATATCTATGTCACAGTCATACGCGTTTGTATTGATGAAATCCATAGGGTCGACCTCTGTCTCATCATCCATTCTCTGTTCTACAGGAGAAATTACATCAGCCAGTACTATTGCACCCCCTTCATCATGTCGTCCGTCGCTCTCACCCGGCACTACAGGAGCTGGTAATTGCGTAGGCGGGGTGGTGGTCTCCGCACATGCTTGTTGATGTGTGGTAGTTATTGGTGTGCTCTCGGCCGGCTCCAGACGAATAAGATTCTTCGGCCATAGCAGCACCCAATTCTTGCAGCTTCCAATCCGCGGCGGGGTCTCGTCGTCCACTCCCACATGCTGTACTGGAGGAGGCAAATCCTCGTGCCCCAATTTCACGATGGTCAAGCTAACCCTGAAGTGCCCAGCGGGGATCGGCTGGTTGTGGAACGTGCGTTGCGAGGGGTCCATTATCATCCCCTTTCCCACGTCCACCTTCTGGCCTTTGATCAAGTAGAGTATGGTGCACGGGGTTTCTTTCGCCTGCAAACACATATGTCTGTGTCGTAAAACAACCGAAAGGCAACAAAAGTGGAATATTATATATATATATATATATATATATATATATATATATATATATATATATATATGTTGGTGCAACATGTAATTATCGTGACGGCGTCGAGCTCAGCCAAAGACGAAGGCCCACCTAGCGCGCCTGAGACTGAGGACGGGCTGCTATGAGCGGGAGAGGCTGCGAGAGGAGGCCCGGTTCCGTGAGCAAGTGATGCTGCGATGGTGTTGTTGTTCATGAAGTTGCTCCCGACGAAACTGGGCAACGGGAAATCATATACCGTCTTGTCTGGATTTTCCTTCGTCCAGTTGATGATAACTGGAACCAAGTTAGTAGCAAAATCATTTCTGCAAGCAGTTACAGCTGCATTGATTGCCTGCTGTAGCAACTCATATTTGTCCTCGGCTGCTTTTTTCATGTCCTCGGCTGCTTTTTTCGCGTCCTCGACTGCTTTTTTCTCGACCGCAAGCTTCACCTTCGCGTTGATGTCCGCCTGACTAAACTTCTTTTTCTGCTTCTTGGCCTCCGGGCCCTCATTGTAAAACACCTTCCACGTGGCGCCGTCTCCAGCGTCGTGCACACGACCATATTGTGGCCACTGGTCCAAAGGGAGTCTCTTAAGTTCGTTCAAGGCCCGGTTGAGAGGAGTGTCCCACTTGGGCCTCATCGGAGAAGTAGGGCTTTCGGCTGCAAGCTGGTGTTGCCTCTCCAGTAGTCTAATCAATTTCCTTGTGATCTTGTTCGTGTAAAAAACCTTTTTCTCCTTGTCCCACTTGTAGCGGGCCCTGATGAAGTCACGCTCCAAGGGGTTGGTGAACTTCACGAACGGGTCTGGGAGACCCGCGGCTTCACGTTCCGCGTCCTCCTTATCCCATATGGGCCTTTTACCGAGGTAGCCACGGCTTCCGAGGCAATGCTTCCCCGTGTTCCTTTGCTGAAGGCTCTTGAATTTTGCAGCCTTAGCCTTGGCTGCCTCGGTAGCGTAAGTGTCCTTGAACTTTTCGAACTCCTCTTCCGTAAGTGTCGAATTTTCCTCCAGAATCTTGGACAGGGGTTCATCAGCCTCAATAGCTCGTTTCACCCTCCCTTTCCAGGAGGCCAAATCATTGTTGAACATGCCCATGGCGTGATTGTTAATCTTTTTCATCTTCAGATCATCCCACGGTTGTTCTATGTTATCATCCAGGTCGGGGAACTTGAATCTCTTGTGCAACTTCGTTAGGAGCAACTGCGTCAAATGTTCTTTACTCCTTAAGTCATCGTCGTTGATGCTCGCACATTCCCGTAGAATGCATCCTACTTGGTTCCCATAGCACTTGCGAGGTTCTTCCGGCTCTAACGGCTCAAACTTGCCAGGTGCCATCTTTGTGATCACAAGTCGTCCAATCCCTAGTTTGTTAGGTTTTCGTATCCTCTGCTTCTTATGCTTCCTCTTTTTGGTAGCGGCATCAGGGCCGGTACCTTCCCTGCCGGTACCTTCCCCACTGGTCTCGGTGCCGCCATCGGTGCCGGTGCTGTCGGTGTCGATGTCGGCGTCAGTACCATCATCGAGGCCGACCTGCAAACCTTGCTTAGCAGTCAAATAGTCGAGGTACTCTTGTTCACCCTCATAATCCATCTCGTCTGCATCTTGGTCAGAAGGCCCAGTTTCTTCGTTGTTCGACATGTTTCCTATGATTAAGTGTCCTCATTTTATTTCTAAAAGTATGAATAAATGAGAAATGACATAAAAAGAAATCTATGTGCCAGCACTCGATATGCCAACTATGTAGCACAAATCATGCCTTTATTCACGGGAAATTTCGGCATGACCTTTGCTAAAAAATGGACATATCGAGCGCCTGAAATTCACCGGAACGGAAATGAATCTACATTCCGGCGTAACATAGGCCACTCGGATCATTTTCCAAACATGACATGTCCAAAACATGACATATGCACATATCACATGTCCAGTTCAAATTTGCATATAAATTCAGCTAATTTTGAAACCTAGCTAAATTCATAACTAAATAGATAACCTAATTAACATACTGCCCTAACTAAAACCTAAGTAAATTAACCGAAGAACCCTAGCAGAGAGAGGGGGAGGGTTACAGAGGGTGCAGGGGCGAGGAGGCAGGCCCGACGATGGCCGGGAGGGGAGAGGAGGGAGGCGAGGGCCGACGGGTCGGGGGAGAGCGCGCCAGGGTCGGGGGCGAGCGCCGGCGCCGGGGTCGGGGGCGAGGGCCGGGTCGGGGGCGAGCGCCGGGGTCGGGGTCGGGGGCGAGGGTCGGGTCGGGGGCGAGCGCCGGGGTCGGGGGCGAGCGCCAGCGCCGAAGTCGGGGGCGAGCGCCGGGGCTGGGTCGGGCGCGGCGGTGCGACGGGGGAAGAGAGAGTGGGGATTTGGGGGGAAAAGGTGGGATGAAGCAGGGTGAGTGAGAATTTTGGGTAGCGCGACGACCTCAGAAAAAGCGCGCTACTACTAAATCCATAGCAGTAGCGCGGCTCGCGGGACCGTGCTGCTACTCAATGGAGTTTGGGGGGCACTGTCAGTCGATATTTGTAGCAGCACGGGTAACACAAAGTGTTCTACTGCTAAACGCTTGTCAGTAGCGAGTTTTACACACCCGTGCTACTGCTAATTAGCAGCAGCGCTCCTTTTTGAGCCGCGCTGCTGCTAAGATTCTGTGTATAGGCTTTTCCCTAGTAGTGCAGGACAAGTCAATGTACAGTTGACGTCCAATATCATCGTAGGTCAGACAAACTAAAGAGCCATTTTTAACTCAACTAGAATGCAATCCCATTATTACTGAAGGATACTAGATACTGAATATAAATGAATTCGGCAAGGGGTCAAACACTCTAGTTGATGTGTACAGTACACATGATAGAACAAGTTGCAAGCTTGCAGGAACATACTAAGCTTGCAGGAACAACTAGCATGCATCAACCTTTTGACATTCAATGTTCCCCTCCTCGTGCATCAGCAGTTGGGGCACGCCAAAGGAGCCGGACCCTGGTCAACAGAGAAAGAGGCGGTCAGAGAGAGAGAGAGAGAGAGAGAGAGAGAGAGAGAGAGAGAGACCTGCCGGCGCAGGGAGGGTGGGGCAGCGGAGAAGGCCGGACGGCCTCAACCCTAGCGAACGGGGAGGGGCGGCGGCGCTGATGGGAGGGCCAGCTCGGGGATCCCCATGCTCGGGGAGGTGGCGGGGGATCTGTGCGCAGGCGGAGGGATGGTGGGGCAGCGGAGATGCCCGGACGGCCTGAACCCTAGCCAACAAGGAGGGACGGCAGCGCCGATGGGAGGGCCGGCTCAGGGCTCCCCATGCTCGGGGAGGGGGCGGGGGAAGGGGATTTGTGCGTCGAGGAGAGGGCGGCGCCTGGGGGGAGGGGGTGACGGCGAGGCGGCCGGTGGGTGGAGGGTGGGCGGCGGCGCGAGGAGTGGAGCTGGGCGGGGGCAGAGACAGGGGAGGGCGCGGGGGAAGACAGGGGAGGCGTGGGGGAGAGATAGTGGAGCGGGTCGATTTGGGCCAAAATGAGCTCTTCACGGGTTTATTTTCGCAAGTCCTGCGCTCACTGATAAGCCTGTAACAAAAGGGTAAGCCTAGTGCCATAGGAAAAAACACACGGTTTATAAAAAAATATTTTTTTATTTTTGTTTTATTTTAATACAAATATTTTATTAGTTTTACATTTAATAATTTATGTCTTTCATTTTATTGTATTTTTATGATACTTATTTTAGTTTATTTTTATTGTATTTTTATTCTATTTTTAATTCATTGTTTTTATAAATGATACCCTCTCCCCATATTTCAATATTTCCACTCTTTAAAATATCGGCCAATATTCCGGTAAAAGTTTGGGTGTTGTTGCTCCGTTGGCCTCGAAACTTCTCGTGCTATCAAAGGAGGCCATCGAATGACATGAGTCAGGCCCACGCATTTTTCAGACCCGCCTGGAATATTTGAGACATTTTATTGCACTGCTAGGGTTTCAGCGCCGGAAATTGCAGATCTGCAAGACGACACATGAAATAATGCCCAGAAGCGGCATGTAAAGTCCTATGTGTTGTCTTTGTGACATGCGTAGGCCTTTTGTAGACAAGGGAGGGGCGGGCCCAACCACCGGGGGGGGGGGGCAAAATTACCTCAGTGCCATGCCTGATCCAACCGCTTAAATCCTCAGGAAAGCGTATGATGCTGGAAATCCACAGGAGCTGGCACGGTGTCATAACATGGCCCTTGTAGGGTGTGGTAAAAGTTTGGGCGCGTTTCGAGTAGGGCTCACCTGCGGCCGCTTGTAAACTACACCATCTCCGATGTAGTCTCTGGGTACCAAGAGGGAACAAGTCGGGTTTGTGAAGGAAGTGTGGGCCCTATTGCTCCGTTGGCCTCGAAACTTCTTGTGCTATCAAAGGAGGCCATCAAATGACACGTGTTAGGCCCACGCATTTTTCGGACCCTCCTGGAATATTTGAGACATTTTATTGCGCTACTAGGGTTTCGGCGCCGGAAATTGCAGATCTGCAAGGTGGCACATGAAATCATTCCTAGAAGCGGCATTTAAATTCCTATGTGATGTCTGCGACATGCGTAGGCCTTTTGCAGATGAGGGAGGGGCAAGCCCAACCACCGGGGGGGGGGGCAAAATTACCTTTGTGCCATGCCTGATCCGACCGTTTAAATCCTCAGAAAATCGTATGATGCTGGAAATCCTCGGGAGCTGGCACGGTGTCATAAGATGGCCCCTGAAGGGTGTGGTAAAAGTTTGGGCGTGTTTCGAGTAGGGACCACCTGCGGCCACTTGTAAACTACACCATCTCCGATGTAGTCTCCGGGTACCAAGAGGGAATGAGTCACGTTTGTGAAGGAAGTGTGGGCCCTGTAGCTCCGTTGGCCTCGAAACTTCTCCTGCTCTCAAAGTAGGCCCATCGAATGACATGTGTCAGGCCCCCGTATTTTTTGGACCCGCTTGGAATATTTCAGACATTTATTGCACTGCTAGGGTTTCGGTGCCGGAAATTGCAGATCTACAAGGTGGCACATGAAATCATGCTCAGATGCGGCATGTAAAGTCATATGTGATGTATTTGCGACATACATAGGCCTTTTGCAGATGAGGGAAGGGTCATCCCAACCACGGGGGTGGGGGGCAAAATTTCCTTGGTGCCATGCCTGATCCAACCATTTAAATCCTCAGAAAATCGTACGATGCTGGAAATCCACGAGAGTTGGCACGGTGTCATAACATGGCCCCTGTAGGGTGTGGTAAAAGTTTGGGCACGTTTCGAGTAGGGCTCACATGTGGCCGCTTGTAAACTACACCATCACCGATGTAGTCTCTGGGTACCGAGAGGGAACGAGTCGGGTTTGTGAAGGAAGTATGGGCCTTGTTGCTCCATTGGCCTCGAAACTTCTCGTGCTATGAAAGGAGGCCATCGAATGACACATGTCAGGCCCACACATTTCTCTGACCCGCCTAGAATATTTCAGACATTTTATTGCAGTGCTAGGGTTTTGGCGCCGGAAATTGCAGATCTTGAAATCATGCCCAGAAGCAGCATGTAAAGTCCTATGTGATGTCTTTGCGACATGCGTAGGCCTTTTGCATACGAGGGAGGGGCATGCCCAACCACTAGGGGGGGATTACCTTCGTGCCATGCCTGATCCAACCGTTTAAATCCTCGGGAACTTGTGTGATGCCGGAAATCCTCGGGAGCTGGCATGGTGTCATAACATGCCCCTGAGGGTGTGGTAAAAGTTTGGGTGCATTTCGAGTAGGACTCACCTGCGGCTGCTCGTAAACTACGCCATCTCCGATGTAGTCTCTCGGTACCGAGAGGGAATGAGTCGGATTTGTGAAGGAAGTGTGGAACCTGTTGCTCCGTTGGTCTTCAAACTTCTTGTGCTCTCAAAGGAGGCCATCGAATGACACAGAGGGAGGGGCAGGCCCAGCCACTGGGGGGGGGGCAAAATTACCTCGGCTCCATGCCTTACTTCGCGTTACCGAGTGCCCGTGTCTTGGCCTTGGGCGAAGTGCAAAGTACTCGGTGTAGAGTGAAGTTTCAGTAGTTGGTTTTGCATGTCATCTTAATATGGATACGCTAGGAGGTCGAAAAAGTGTCATCTAAATATTAAAGTGGCGTTAAATTTAGAGTTTCACAAATAGGACCCATGAAAACTACTCCCTCCGTTCCTAAATATTTGTCTTTCTAAAGATTTCAACAAGTGACTACATACGAAGCAAAATGAGTGAATTTACACTCTAAAATATGTCTACATGCATCCATATGTTATATTCTAGTTGAAATGTCTAGAGAGACAAATATTTCGAAACAGAGGGAGTAGTCGACATAAAATAGGGAAGAATAATAATACTAATTAAGTAGTAAATATAAATGCAATGAAAACCATCTTAAATCAAATTTGCATAAATGATACGGGCTGCAAAAATGCGAAAAATGTAAGCCTAGTGCTTTCATCGGGCACACGGCTTATATGGCCTATAAGCTGAATGCTTGCGCATGGCACACGACTTATATGTCCTGTAAGCCGAGTGCCAGTTTCGAACACACGGCTTATAGGGTGTTCCGTGACGGCTCCGTCAGACACCTCTGTTGCAGACACGTGGCAGTTTCTAATTGCCTTAGTGTGCGCTATAAGCCGGGTGCTTTTTCAAGTAGATATTGTGTGTTTCATGTAAGCCGAGAGCTTTTTTTGCAACACTCGGCTTATAGATGACCATAAGCCGAGTTCCTCATGTTTGTCGGGTGTTAGATTCCCTATACTCGGCTTAGAGGAGCATAAGCCGGGTGCCCAAAAAATAACACCCGGCTTATAGGCTAACACACGGGAAAAACGAATTTTCCTATAGTGTATGCAGCATTCGAAGCGACGTCATCAATTTCCAACACTTTTTTTGAGTATCAGACTTCAGTAATTTCCAACACTTTTTGTAACATATAAACCAAAAATATTCACAAAGAAACTAAATACAGCAAAAAAAGCTACTCAGAAATAGATAGAAGAAAAAAATAAAGCAGAAAAGAAAAACTATATAAAAAATTACTCAAAAATAAATAGAATAAAATAAATAATGCAGAAAAGAAAAAAACTATATAAATCAAAAATATTCACAAAGAAACTAAATACAGCAAAAAAAACTACTCAGAAATAAATAGAAGAAAAAAATAAAGCAGAAAAGAAACAACTATATAAAAAATTACTCAAAAATAAATAGAAGAAAATAAATAATGCAGAAAAGAAAAAAACTATATAAAGCAAAAATATTCACAAAGAAACTATATACAGCAAAAAAAACTACTCAGAAATAAATAGAAGAAAAAAAATAAAGCAGTTCTACCATTATGTGAGTTCTTCTCAACCATATTTATGTCTTTGATATTGTTTATTCAAAACTAGTTGACAACTAATTTCTATTGACAGCTTATTTCCATTCAAGCAAACATGTCCGGCGCTTGGTAGACAGGACCTACTATTGTCCTGGAGCTGAACTAAACTGCGAGGAGATAAGTCATTATGTTTCATGGCTTGAGGATCTTCATACTGTCAAGATAAATTTTCTTCCTGCACTTAGAAATGTTAGTACTCAAAACGTGCGACCAAGAGTGATCGTATTGAACTACGGTCACATCTATTTAGGAATGATGGTAAGATATTTACTATTTGTCCTCAGTGCATATTTTGCATGCATAATGTTTTTGCTAAACTTTCATTGCTAAGTATATTAATTACTATACGATGTTCTTCAACAGGGACTCCCAATGACAGTTCTGCCTCAGTGGATCGAGACTAAAGGTCGGATGTCAATTGTTAGCTTACGGGCAAGATATCCTACATTGCACATGAGTGCATTCGGGATTTCTAGAAGCGATGAATGCTTAATAGTGAAAGATTGGAGCAAAATTGTTAACGATCGCAAAGAAGTACTGGGGGCAGCAATGAGAAGCACAGCCCACGATTAGGAGACAGGTTCATCTGCATGCTCCAGTATGATGAATCAGGAGAGCTATACATGCTCTATGCTATTTTACCTGAGAGAGAGTAGCAGGAGTGATTTAGCTAGTTCATGCTCTTAGTACTTGTCCTCTCATGTCCGTGTTCTTCGTCCTAAACTTAATCTCAGAGAGTGATTTGCTTTTGTGGTGTTATGAACGCTTATAATATCATGACCATGTTGAACTCGATGATATCTTTGCTTCTGGTACAAGTGAATGTTTCTTCTTTAAGCTAGTGTTAGTGGTGATTAGATAGCGGTAATGACTATGATGATTAAATATAGTGGTAATGACAACTATGATGATTTTTAGCTAGCTAGTATATACTGTTGTTGATGATATGATGCAAGAGTTTTTATATTAATATGATGATGATGATGATGAGTTATTATATCATTTATGAAAGAAACCGCAGATTAGTTTCAGCTGGATGGATCCTAGCTAATTAGGTGATCAAGTATAATATGCATATGGCATATACTTGATCACTTAGCTAGGATACACATGCATCCAGTCGAAACTAATCTGCGGTACTTTCACCTAATGATTTAACAACTCATTATAATGTATAACAATCACTAAATTAAACTGAAAACACAAAATTAAAGGAAAAATAAAAAATAAAACCAAAACACGCCCAAACATTTAGTACCGGTTGGTGTTACCAACCGGTACTAATGTCCTCCACGCACCCGGGCCTGGCTCGTGCCACGTGGTGGCACTTTAGCGCCGGTTCGTGATGAACCGGTACTAAAGGGGGGGCTTTAGTCCCCACTCTTTAAGGCCGTTACGAACCGGCGTTAAAGCCTGGTTCTGCACTAGTGTTGATTGCATGCATGCATTGTAATTTAAATACTAAATTGTTTTATATTTCTTCTGAATTAGTTAAATAAAAGCTATGGCGGACAATACCGGCAGAGAGGGAGAAGAGGCCCTGTTCGAGATCATACGCTCCCCTCGCGCACCAGATGATCAAAATGAAGAAGATGACAGCTCCCAATATCTGAACAATATCGAGGAGGGTGATGATATGATATTCGATCGCGATGACCGAATTGATGAAGTCATGGACGACGACTTTGATTATGATGGCGAAGAAATTAATGATTATGATGGCGAAGAAAATTTTAATCTTGAAATAACAGAGACCGGCGAGGTATATTTATATAAGTAGGCATCTGGCGATCATCACATGTTTTAAATGATTTGAAGATATATTATCGAATCGATCTTTCTTCTTTCACCCCTCCGGATCGAGCAAATATTCTACACGTAGAGTGCGAGGCCTGGGAAAAAAACTTGAAGGAGGGCGTAAAGTACAACATCGATGGCATCAAGACTAATGGCGAACCAATAGCGCCTAAGAACATTGAGAACAAGATCGTTCGTCGGTGCGGAGTTCTTGTGAAGGACAAACTCCCGATCTCCCTTCAAGAATGGAATGAGCCATCAAAGCCCCGTCAAGATCTTACTTTTGTCGACGATAGAGCAAAAATTGCGCTTTGGGAAAATCTCATGGAACATTTCACCCTACCAGATCATTTCACAGCTACAGATGTGGAGAAAGTCAAGGACGCTGCTCTTAGGAAGATGGCAATTGCATTCAACAACCACAAGAAAACTGTATGGAATAACGACGTCAAAGCAGGAAAGAAGACTCCAGAATTCAAGGGAACACTGGAGAACCAAAGAGAAAACTGGAAGGATTTCATGAAATTCAAGGAATCAGAATTATCTAAGGAACGGTCCAGAAAAAATAAGGCCAATGCCGCAAAAAAGAAGCAATTCTGTAGGCTGGGGCCAGGTGGCTACGCGGTGGCAATGCCTAAGTGGGCTAAGTCTGACCAAGAGATGCTGGCTGCACAGGTTACTCCAGTTACATTGAGCTGGCCCCCTAGGTGCAGAACTTTGTTCTATGCGCATGGGGGGGCGTTGGACCCGAAGACATGCGAGGTTTCGAAGAAGGCATGTCTTAAAGGAGCTGATGTTAAGTTAGTTGAAGCAGTAGAGGAAGCTCGAAAGGGGGTGTTCACGCCCAACAGAGAGAACGACAAGCTTACGCGTGCCCTGGGAAATCATGAACACCCAGGAAGAACACGAGGCAAGGGCGTTGTTTCGTGGTATGAGGGCTTTTCTGAGTGGAATGCCAACTATAGAAGCCATGCGAGAAGGAAGATGGAGGAGGAGAAGAAGAAGAAGCTGGAGGACGAGCAGAGGAAGCAGGAAGCAGAATGCCTTCAAGACCTAGAATCAGCGCACGCGGACTTGGCACTCAAATTGCAGCGGTAGCAACAGCAGATCGACTCGCTTAGCCAGGAAAGGGGGTCTCAGCAGCGGCCGCAACTAGCGGATGATCTAGCATTAGATAGCACCGTCCCATTCATGTCGAGAAGCAGCATGGGTTCTGCCCCGGGCGACGCACTGCTGGATAGATACCCTGTGGATGACATCATGGAGAACACTAATTGTGAGCTACACTTCAAAATAAAGAACATATCCATGAAGGTGGCGGACGCCATTGCTTATACAAATCCCCCCGGAGCAACCTACCATTGCAGAACGATTCCAGCCGGCTAAGCTTGTGTCGTGGTTGATGAGGTGGTGGACCAATATTCAAGGCTACAGCTTGAAATTCCTGGAGGTGACGAGGAGCACACACTGGGAGAGGACATACATTGTATCATCCTATGGAGAAATGATTGCATCATCTTTCGAAGGCCACCGACACCGCATCAGCTAGATCTTGACATTCCAGGAGGTGACGAGGAGCAGACGACTCACGCTCCTCCAAGTCCGGCACAGCTTCAGGACACTCCTCCTGCTTCAACTCAGCCAACGCGTGAGGCCACTCCTCTTGCTTCAACTCAGCCAACGCGTGAGGCCACTCCTCCTCCTCCAAGTCCACCAACGCGTGCCACTCCTCCTCCAAGTCCGACACCGCGTTAGCCGTCTCCGCTGCCTCAACAATCACGGAAGAGAGACGCGGCAGCTATGGTGCATAGTGCTACAAGTCGAGGTGGTATAGGAGGTACAGGCGGATGCAAGCGATTTCAATATGATCCAAGAAGTCTCACGCCTCTTCCACAGAGGCCTTACGACATGACCAAGAAGCAAAACGAAGCCATAGTGAAGGCCCAAGTGGACGCCCATTTTGGACCGAAACCGCCACTGCCGCCAAGGGAGAAAGTGCCCGAGGATAAGATTGACCATTTTATTCGTATGGCTAAAGCACCAGCTCCCAAGCCTGTTGACTCAGACTATGAGCACCAAATCAGGAAGGCACATCGAGCACGACAAAAGGACCCGAGCTCGAGCTCGAGCCAAGCAGCTGGCCAAAAATGCGGGAAAACCATTCCCCAGCTAGGAGAACAGGCAGCGCAATCGACCCCCCTGCTTGTTGTACCAACACATGAGAGTACCGGTGTCGGTCAGCTGGTAATAACAGACGAGCATAGAAGGCAGGCTGAAATGCTCGGTATCACTGTTGGACAACTCCTCGAGATTGAGCCCATGCCTAAGCTTAGAGAGCAGGACATAAAATGGAAATATGTCCGCGGCCAACCTTTGGTCAAGCCTGAGGAGGTCAAGAACCTCCCAACGAGAATGTATGAATTGCATGATTGGTACATGAAAATTACCAAGAGTACCAATCGAGAGGGCCTCATGGTGAAAGTCAAGGAAGAGTGTTACTTCCATAAGCTAGCTCTGTCCGTTGAGTATTCAGAACTATTTCAGTTATTTAATCAAGACGCACTCGACAAATCTCTCGTCAGTTGCTATTGTCTGTAAGTGATTTCTTTCTGTAATTTAAGTCTTAAGCTAGCTGTAATTCTCATTGATTGATCATTACTTGTAATTATCCTCACTATATTCTTTTTTGTGGTATTATGCAGGATGAAGATGTATGAAATAAAAAAAGGTGGATGCTATGGCATTGGGTTCATTGACCCAAATACCGTTAATGAACAAACATGGACATATGCATGGTATAAAGATGATGTAGAGAAAAAAATGCTAGAGTTCTTGAAGCGCCTCAATACCAATGAAGATATACTACTTCCTTACAACTTTCTGTGAGTCACACTGTCTTGTACTATAAATTCTGTTTTTACTAGCTAGATATTAATAATTAAGTGTATAGGGTTTAGGGTAGTTGATGAGTGTTATGCACATGCCCGCTTAATTAAGACATGCAAACATGTGTGCATGCAGTTTCCATTGGATCTTGTTAATCGTTAAAGTTGACGAAGGAACAGTTGAAGTACTGGACTCACTACTTAAAAAAAAGACTACACAATCATGAAGGGGATAGTCGACAGGTAATTTCAATCATTATTAACTATATGTCGGCCTCTTTAGTTCATCATTTCTTGATATCAACTATTTAATAACTCGTTTATTCATTTTCTTTGCCGGCGAGCAGGGCTTGGGAAAAGTTCAGGAATGAGGTTCTAGGCGAATGGAGAGAAAAGTTGTATTGGTTACGACCCAAGGTATAATTAATTAAATAGTACTAGCTAGCTAGCTACCATGCATCTCTTTAATTCTAGTTTCAATACCATTAATTATCATGCTTGATTAATTATTATCTCATTAAATTCTATTCTCATAAGGCCCTGAAGTAGGCGCCGGGGACTGATGTGTGTGCATACTACGTTTTCGAGAACATTCGCATGATGACGTCCGGAAGGACCAAAACTGATAGACAGCTATGGGTACGTTTGACAGAACAATATTCACAATTTTTACATCATTATCGATATCTAGTCACATAACTAATACACATGCATATTGATCTCCTTCTTAACAGTTCGAATCGGTGCGGGAGGAGCTCTTACCAGTGGAGCGCATACGAGCACTTTAAGAGGAAATAGCGGGACTTTTGCTCGATCAGGTCATAGATCCCAAAGGGGAATTCTACTATGAGCTACCGCCCGAATGAACCACTCCCAATTGTCATCGTGCTCCGAAGGCACCAAGGCAAATGACACTGGCTCTAAAGGCAACATGTAGGAAAAACTGTATATATGATCGATTCTACGAGAAATTCTATTTATATATATGCATAGCGTGTACAATATGTAGTATCGTAAAATACCAACAAACGAAAAAGAATTAAATGGAAAACACAAAATTAAAGGAAAAATAAATAATAAAACCAACCCCCCCCCCCCCCCCTCAAAAAAATTAGTACCGGTTGGTGTTACCAACTGGTACTAAAGGTCTTCCCACACCCGGCCCTGGCTCGTGCCACGTGGTGGCCCTTTAGTGGCGGTTCGTGCAGAACCGGTACTAGGGGGGGGGGGACCTTTAGTCCCCATCCTTTAGTGCCGGTTACAGAACCGGCACTAAAGACCCTTACGAACCCATGCTATAGCCCGGTTCTGCACTAGTGCTGGTTTGGATGAATTCCAAAGGGGTATATACAGTCAAATCCTTCTACAAGTTTGTTAATTTCAAGGGTGTGCTGCCGGTTGGCTCCCCCGCTGTTTGGTCTTTCAAGATTCCCCCTAGGATACAGATTTCCTATGGCTCTTAGTTAATAACAAACTGCTAACTAGGGATAACCTAAATAAAAGGCAAGCAGTTTTGGACCCTACTTGTGCTTTTTGCTCTGAGCTAGAGTCTTGTTTCAATTTTTTATTTATTGTGTTGTTGCTGCTGAGTTCTGGAAAGCTATATGTAGGCTGACTGGATTTAGAGGTGACATTAAGATGATGTCCTTCTCATCCTGTTGGCACAAAGGAGATGGATTTGCTGCGGGTAACGTTATTCATGCAGCCGGTCTATGGGCTCTCTGAAAAACTCGCAATGACATGGTTTTCAGTTCTGTTGTTTGGCCTGGGATGCAGGCTATCTGGCGAAAAACCGCGTCGAATCTATCTACGTGGGGCTGCCTATCCTCAGGACATGTCAGGGACAAGCTGGAGCGGGTTTCGAAAGAACTGAAGATGCTAGCGAGAGCCTCTTCTGTTGTGGCCAGATCCTGGCTGAGGCTGGGGGACTCTTTCTGAAGCCATAACAAGCGGGACCTCAACATGTCTGGTGCTGATCGGGCTACTGTAATGCAGACTGTGTGTTATGTGTTTTAACTTTCAACTAGTTTCGATGTTTTTGCGTTTCTGTAGCTTTGTGGCGTCGTAAAACAACTGCGACAGTGCTTCTGCTGCTCACTGTGTGCGTTTCCCCCTGTAATAAGACTGAATAGGTGTTTCATTTCTGAATGGAATGGAACAGGGACGTGGCCGTTTTCTTCTAAACTTTTTTCATTAAGAGCTAGCTTGAGAAGACAGAAAACAGAAAATGGCCTTAGCTTCTCTTAAGCTTTCTGTTGCGCTGGCATGCATACTACTGATGTCGGTGCTGACGGCGTGCCATGGCCTGGAGGTGGGTTACTACTAGGGATGAAAATGGAGTGGAAACTTTCCGTTTTTCCAAAGAAAAAGTGGAAACGGAGAGGAAATTTGAAAACGGAAATGGAACTTCACAAAATGGAAGTGGAGGTGCAATTTTTTATGCGGAAACGGAAACAAAAACAGAACGATGTTTTCCGGTGGAATAGGCGTGGAAATGGAATTTTCCGTTTCTGTGAATATGGAATTTCCGTTTCTATTATAGACCTATGGTTGCTTTGTAGTCCAACCACCAACAACACGGAATTATACAATGAGTAGAATGGATTATTTGAGCCCAACTTCTAATACCATACATGTACTCCGCTTGACCCTATATGCAAGTGTCTAGTATTACTAAAATACTGCACTAAGTTGCTAACATAACGATGCTATTTTGTAGCCAAGTTAACAATTCATTAAATTTGTTTGTGTTTTGTGTGTATTTCTCTATGATTCAAGAGTTTTTTAAGTTCGGGTCAATGCCCACTTCTGTTTCCGTGTCCGCTCTGTATTCGCTCCATGTCTGTTTCTGGTAGTATCTGTTTCTGTATTCATTTCTGGGTTTCCGTATTTGTTTCCGCTTCTGTAAAAAGATATGAAAACAAATGTGGTAGCAGTCAGTTCCATCCGTTTCCGCTCCGTTTTCATCCCTAGTTACTACAAGAAGACATGCCCCCGCGTGGTGGCCATCGTGAGGGACGAGGTCAGGAAGTTCGTCTAGAAGAATGTCCTCGCACAGGGTGTTGTTCACGTCGGACGCCGCCCTTCTTACAATGCCGGTGAAGACGCAGATGGTGCGCGACAGTGCCAACATCCCCGGGCAGTGGGAGCAGGAGTCTAACAAGGTGATGGTCAAGCTGGGAGCCATCGAAGTGAAGACGGGCTACCAAGGCGAAATCGGGAGGAAGTGCAGGGTTGTCAACAACTGATCAATCCATGAACCATCACGGTGTCGCGTTAATTTGTTTGTGCGCTTTATTTTTTTATTGTCTGAGGTCACCTACTTGTGATTTTTGTTCAAAACTTATGCATGTAATTGGTTGTTTTGACCGTGTACAAATTCTTTGGCTGCTTATTGGTGTTGCAGTTTGTATTATATATTCTTAAAGTATTAGATATAAAGGATCTAAATTGGACATCTTAGATTGACTCTCATCTTTCAGGGCCTCTTTTATCCGTAAGATTATTTAAGAAAGTGCGAAAATAGGAAAATACGAATGCAGGTGCAAAACAAAGTACTGAAAAATACACAAATTCTGCAAACTTAAGGGCATGATTGGTTGCTCGCATAACACCTAGCCAGGCCATGGGGGACTAAATTTGGCCTGTTTGGATACCCGCTCGGTCGGATGGGCCTGCATAGCACGCTTCTCAAAGCAGCCCAGAGCCTGCTCTAGAGGAACAGCTGAATCGACCGTTTCCAACGAGCAAGACCTGAGCGAACACAGCGAGGGCACGCGGTTGCACACATGTAGATGAGTAGGAGACGGTGCGGTTTTCCCTGAAGGCCCGCCATAAATCCCCTCACCACTCACTCTCAACGAGCATCGGTGGCATGAAAATTTGGATGGCGAGCATCGGAGGCGGGAAGATCAGGACGGCGACCACTGGCAATGACCATCCGCGAGCGCTTCAGCTCCAGTTCGTCAATGGCGGTAAGCCCTTCCCCCTACCTGATTTGGTTTCGATTTAGGGTGCGGTTTAGGATTTGATAGGGCTCGAGTTAGGTCTTGATTTGGGTGTCGACTTAGGGTTTTATTTAGAGTTAGATTTGGGGGGAGATCGGTGTGATTTAGGCTTAGATGTGATACTGTGTTGAGCAATGATCTTTATTGAGGTGCAGTCCATATATTAGGGTGATCGTTGATAATGGGGGTTGGTTCTAAATATTGTAGTTCTGATCCTTGTACTAGCTCTTCCCTTCTACATGACAACATGAAGTGAAGATCATCACCATTAGAATGCATATTGTTATGATCCTACACATCACCATTCATATGCACATTGCTACGATCCTACACAACCAGCAGTTTGGCCTTCGGCAATGTTGTTGAGGGGAGCTGCTCCAAGGGCAAGGATGTAGCAGAAGGCGACACCTTCAAGGCATCAAGGGAGGCCGACGGATGTTGGCTACCTTCAACTCCAAGGACAAACACTGGCCGCTCTTGGATGACGAGGCTCTGGTCAACATGAGGGTGGCGATGGATAAAGGATGGCCCCGGCTTCGCCATAGCTCACAAGCTAAAGATCGGATAGGTAAAATTTAATGACTGCTTTGCAAGGGAAAATAATTCTATGAGACTCGTTAACCGGGATCATTAATATGCCCACATGCATGTAAGGAAGGAGAAGGAAATAATAAAATGTCATTATAACTACATGCATGCAAGTATTAAATAAGTTGCTACTACGAGGAAACATTATTAATTTTTACCTCGATTAATGTTAGTAGCCTCGTATAGATGCAAAACGTATTTTTCATAGTGGCCTTATATAAGGGAATAGAGGGAGTAGTACTGTTAGTCACCGGTGACAAGCAAATCACGAGCATCATTCCCAGACTATTAAAAACGAGGGGCACATTGTAAATCCTAAGTACCGGTAATTAACTCATAAATAAAGAGTACAGGTCTGAATTTTACGAAAGCTAAAAGACTCAAGTCAATTACACCCAACAATACCAAATTGACCCTACTGGTTTACAGCCAACGGATTAATGAGGCGCATTTTCCTCGGCTACATGTCTAAAGCTACCATCAGGGCTGCCAGCCAACACAGAGAAGCTCCTTCTTCGGAACAGCACACAAGTCCTGCCCAGACAAAACGAAATTCAGCGCCACCAAATAAATCAATCTTGACAAACGAACAAGAGTATTCAGATGGAACTTACAGAATCATTTTGCACAAATGTACGCCACCTATATCCTATGATAATAACAGGTACTGATCCGGATGAAGAAAATCAACATTCTCTAATACAGAAGTACAACAGCTGCAAGCAAAAACCAGTAGCATGTCAGAAAACCCGGGCCTACGTACATGGAACTATGAAACTGCAGCATTAGGGACATAATACATGAGTGGGAGGCGGGAAATCCAACTGCTGACCTTATAATCTAACATTTTGGCTGGCGGAAGGTAGGACAGGTCTCTTCTCTACAGATTCATATTGCAGCACAAAGTTGTCCTGCAATCAACGAAAAGTGCTCAGGTTACTTTCCCTGCTGTGCGATCAGGCTATAAAGACTATCAGTTCTTGTTCGGATGAAACCTTCTGAATTGTATCCCACAGGTTGGGATCAAAACAAATGTAGGATCCTCGTTCATACAGTGGGGTTTTCACAAGAGGCGCCACATTTGAAGCTCGTGTGAGCCACACACGATACTCTCTGTGGTAAAACCACCCTTTGTTATATCTGGAAAATAGGCGGAATCAGAACTTTGAGTCATTTGACATTGGCATGCCAGGCCATTTCGATTCAAAATAATGGAAAAATGAGAAAACAACTAAAGGTTAAAAAAATGATGCATAGATCAATGATATTGCTATATGTAAGATAGGTCCAAGCACGATTGGAGTGTCAAGATTAGACTACGCAAAAAGAACTGGTATGGTGTGAGAAGAGGCCTATTCTCAATAATGAACAAGATGATGCAGCTCCAGCAGGAGGCAGAGGACATGGACACAGCAGGAATAGATCCAAGGGGGTTCATAAAAATTGAGGGAGGTTGTACAACTAAGGATCGAGTGAAGGAAAAAGGGCATAAAGGACTTCTAGTTGTATTTTTTCCAAGAAACTTCTTAGCTGTAATTCCATCAATAGCTGGCTACGCTATAAACTTCTTATTGTATAAATTTGGTCAAACTTTATAAAGTGTGGCTTTAGTCAAAGCTAATATGCGGAGTAAATAAAAACGGAGGGAGTGCTACAAAAGAGCAAACACATGAAAACAGTTGACAAATGTATAGGGCGTGTGAACAGCAGGCAAATGAAGGTCCACTAAAATAGTATTCTGCTGAGATACCAACAACTGTGCAGGTTTGTGCTTACAGTTCATTCGCGGCATATAACTGAGCAACATCCTTCGGCATACTGCACAAAGAGCGAAGTCAAATAATGCATAGGCTAGTAAAACCAGACACACAGTTCATTCTATTCAATATACCTGTAGAAGATGTAGAATAGTGTCAAGGGGTGAAACTTTGGAAAATTGAATGGCTGCAGATGGAGAAAAAAAAAATGAAATGTCAGGGTTCAAGAGGCTATTGTAAACCAAATGGGAAGCAGCTTACCTGCAGTGGTGGAGGTTGCTCAGCAGAGTAACAAGCAGGGATCTGATAATCAGGTTCTCCTTTAGCTGGCTCATTTGACCATGGAGAGCCAAATGTCTTCCAAAGACAATCTGGAGAGTTCAAATTCAACCCTAGTGTAGTTAAATCAAGCCCTAAAGCAAGAGCTGTTGGTCCAGGCTCTTTCGATTTTATTAAGTTCAATAATCCAAGTAAACTATATGGGTCTGGCACAGTTTCTTTTCCCTGAGCAGACTTTTGACTCTGATCCTTGGATGACTGTTGGCCCGAAGACGTCTGCGACCTAAGTGAATTCTGAGTCTGCGGTTGATGGTATTGCTGGATGAGTTGCTCATAAGACCCCGAATTAGAAGACGGACTTGGAGAATTTATCGGCCTTAGCCCAATATTATCAAGACCATTTTGAACCTAATGAACACAATCAGAGTAGTTAACAAATCCACAGTCAAAAGGTTAGCAGACACATGAAAAAAGGTTAAAATGTATGTATCCTAACTTCTAAGAGTGGTGTGTTCAACCCCAAATATGTGCTGGCTACGCGAAAAAATTGCTAGTATGCTTACCGAAGTAGTGCTCTGCTGCTGTTGTTGGCGGGGTGGATAGCTACCTCCCAAATTAAAGCCAGATGATCTACCCATCTGCAGAATCATATGTGAGAATTTAAGAATAAGAAGGTATAGCTGACCTGGGATGAAATGATAGAACAACATGAACTCACAGGAAAATGTTGTGCCTGCATAATATTTGCATTCTCATGAAGGTGGTCCTTGTGATGCAAATCCATACCATAATCTGACGAATTGCCTTATATTCCAAAGAAACATATAATAAGGTAATATCCAGAAAATAAAAGCAGGGGGTTTGCCCAGAAGTAATCAGCAGAAAGGAACATGATAGGAATAACTGCCATGATATGAATTTAATTAGCCGAACAACTTCGATAGAACACATTGCAATACATATAACGTGATTATAAATCTCTGATGAAAGTTAACTACCCCAGCTTGAGAGATAAGGATAAACTTATGCCAGATGAACAATTGAGAAGAAGATTGAACCATGATATGTGGTTAATAGAGAAGAAAATTGTGAAGACATTGACAAGACATGAAACATTATCTTTTCCAGATAACAGTAACAACAAGATAAAAAATACTACTACAAGGGAAAAGGCTAAAGCTAACAAGAAACAGATAGTTAATCTCATCAAGATTTATAGAATTGTCCACTACGTGCATAGTGAGACTACCAATGGAGGAGACATACCTTTATATCCTGGTAAAGCTGGAAAATCTTCATTCTGAATGCTGAACTCCTGGTTTTGTTGCACAATGGCATTTACACTTACTCCTTGCTTTCGCAGTGACCCTTCAAATTACAAAGTATGATAAGTTAGTTACCTGACATTATCAAAGCACTAAAGATTGCAGATTTTGTTAGTGTTGTAGCATTACCATATTGCCCTTGACCACCTCCAGCAGAATTAGGACGCCCAGTTAACTGGGGAAAATCATTTATGTCAAACGGAGAATTGTCACCAGAGTTTCCGTCATGTAGCATTCCAGAAGAACTAAAAGAATTGCTTCCTGCCTGAACTTGGTTCTGAGATAGTGTTCCTCCAGGTGTTGGATAAGAACTCCCAAGAATGTTCATGAACTGTGGCGACGCTGGTGAAAAAAATTTAAACAGACTCATTTTTTTTACAAAATAAAAAATCCATTAGGTCAGTTTACCCCACACCCCTTACACCAAGAGAGAAGAAATTCCTAGCTCTTAATAAACCCAGTAGTTGTATATACAGTTTAGTTGCTTCCACTGGTATACGTATAATCTAGTGTGGGCAACCAAGCCAGACAACCTCAAGGTGGTGGCACTGCTTTATGAATGCAATAGGTGAAAACTCAGTTCCCCGTGTCAATTTCCAATCAAATTGGGCCACATTGAAGTTCAATCCATAACACTTCAGAGAGTTACGCTGTCATATGACTGAAATGTACCTTACAACACCACTTCCCTATACTTTAAAAGAAATGCAAAGCTTGCAGCTCAACGCATTGATAGAAAGCAAACAATTACAAACCTAAGACAAGACTGAAGCATCTGACAACTCAAGACAGGACCACAATCAATGCAAGACAGACATTGCAACCGACTCAACAAAACAACCCCAGCCTAGAAGCCATCCACACAAGCGCAGGGCGCAACGAACCTACTGAAACCTCAGCCACAGGAAGAAAAACACAACCAGTTCGCTATTCAGCCAGCAAGAAAGAAAAAATGAGAATAGATATTCACCAAAGAAGCACGAAAAGTTTGAAAGAACAAATAAAGATTAACAATTAACCATGTACCTTGATGCATACCACTCAGTCGATTGGATGGGATATTAAGAGCCCCACTTCCAGAGTTGCCGCTCGAATTGATACGAGATGCAATACCAGGCATGGACATTCCTGCTGAGCTTATGCTTCTGCCAATACTGCTGCCACCCACTATATTGCCCCCAGAATTTGCTATCCGTGGGCCTAAGTTCCCCAAAACTGAAGAAGCTGTCAACCCAGGAGCAGAATTTCGATTACCAACATTAGCCATGCTTGAGGATAAACCTTGTGCTGAACCACCAATAGCATTCATGCTACTACTAAATACAGCATTCCCCCCAACATTCATACCTCCTCTGTTGCTGATCCCAGAATGGCCATGAGAAATCTACAAAAGGGCAACAAAATTAGTTAAGTGATAGAACACTCAGCATGATATTAACATGTTGTGGACTAGAAAAGAGGAGAACAAACCTGAGACATGGACACTGGAAGGTTATTTGAGGGAAAACGGCTACCAGAAATATTGCCGCCAGGTTGTTGAACACCTGGGGATGGAATACCTGACAATGAAGCATTCCTTGGCGATAGTGATGCAAGATTGAGATTTCCGTGGATATTATGCAAGCCTTCCAAGAAGTTCAAATGAGTTAGCTTTATGAGATGCTTTGGAACATGATTATTGGATTACACAAATATGTAAGATTTATACTAACCAGAGTGATGGAAATTAGGAAATGATCCAGACTGACCAGAAAAGGTTGATGTGAATGGCCTTCCTGTTGAATCCCCACCAATATTTGACTGCAAAAGGTAATGACAATAAACCAAAGGCCTTTTGAAAAACGTAGCTAGCCATTGTCATCACTACACAGAAGTGGACAATGAACCCTGATCACGATTAAATTCTTAAAACTATTCTGTCCACTTTTTGAGACAGAGGAACTTGGCAGGGAGTAATAAATAACATAAAAACAACATCATGTCTAAAAACAGACAGGTTAAATGAGTCGACATATTAGCTCAAGCAATAATATGGAAGTGGAAGCCAAAATGAGGTGGAGTTAGGTGATTTACTGAATAGGAAAGGGAGAAAATGAGTAACCATATTAAGTAAGGAAAGATGGAAGCATACATTCAGTGATCCTGACATTGTGATGATGCCCAAAGAACGATCAAGGCAACAGGAAGTCAAAATACTATTCCGCTATTCCCCCAACTCAGTGATAATCTGTCCAATCTGGAGTCCAGGAAGAGATAATATATGTAAGTAATAAGTATCGGGGGTCCTTCCAGAGGTGCAGGATGCTTATAGTAAAACAGAATGAAATAATTACATAGCTAAACACAACACATGACATGAAGTTGAATTTCAAGATCAAAACACTAACTAGTCAGAAGATATTAGAGCTCTATATATGCTACATTCTAAAAAACTGCAGTCATGCAGGACAAACTATCACAGAGCACAATTTTACAAAATACAGTTAACAAGATGACACAATAAGGAGGGTAGAAAAAACATGAGAAGCAATCTAGAAAACAAATGAGGCTGTGTGCAATTTCCAGAACCAGTTTGGTATTTAGAACATTACGACTAGTATTCTGATTATTTCCAAATTGGACAAGCACAGAAGGAAGATTGATACAAAGATAAACCATAATTATTTCCAAGTTTACACCTACAAGCAAGCCACTAGCTAATATCTAAAAGGAAAGATAAGTTTCTATAAAATTACAAAAAATAATAGACAACGAAAGTACTGAATGGAAAAAACAAAATATTAATACTGGCCATGACTAAAACTTGCAACACACCAAAGCCTAGGACAAACACTCCGGAAGAGCACAAACTTATAGCATTATGATGTTCCACTGCCTCAGATGGCCCTCGTATTTATGGGCCTCTAACAAATCTAGACATGAAAACACCATTGCTGTATTAAATCAATACAAGGTTTTGAGTCGCCGACTAATCACCGATGAGACACGGCTAATCGCCTTGCCGATCAGTGACGAAGTCCTGCTACGGTGACTCAACTACCAGAGCAAGTCGTGCAACTCACCCCCTAGTAAACGCTTGTGTGCTGGTTTGGGCGGCCGGCGAGGTCTTCGGCGAGAAATCTATCTCCTTGACGCCGCCGGCTACGGATCTACCCCGCCGGCGGCTACCGATCTACCCTGCCGCTGGTGTGTTGTAACTTGTAAGAGGGAAGAAGGTATGAGAAGAAAGAAGGAATCCGCACTGGCGGCGGCTATGTATAGTCCTGGTCACGCGCTGCTGGGCAGTTACCACTCTTCTATTCTTGATGGATGGTACAGATGGCTTGGATAAGTATGGACGGTCTAGATACATCAAGAAAGCTAGGGTTTTCAAATGGGCCTTCATGGGCCAAATATGCTCCTACCCCTATCAACTTGGAGCCATCTTCCTCCTACACTAAAGCAACTCGGCTCTTCCGTGGCCCAGCCAAGAGCCCAAGACCTTGCCTAGGAGCTTCATGCCACCTTGACCTCACAATCAAGCTCCTCCTCAACTGCAACTTTGCCCTCAACTCTCTGTAAGCTCCCCTGACTAGTTGCGGCGAGTTGGGGCGATTAGCGATAACAAGTCGCCGAATAATCCGGGCTAGAGAGACTCGACCCGACTCCACGACCAAAAACTTCGAAACAATATCATCTTTTGGTTTAGCATGAGATGCAGCCTTGCAGCTGGTGACCTACTTCCTATAATAGATTTCTGGGAAGTGGGAACAAAACAAGGAAAGTTCTCCAGGGAACCTCAACAGGCCAGAATGCAGGCCACTTCAATCAAGGGTCTGGTTCTTGTATTTGACCAGATTTGGTAAGGAACTGAGATGTGATTGGAGGACTCATATTAATCATGGATGTGGTAAATTTCATTTCACTGTCAAGAAAAACAAAAAAGAGCTAAAAAAATCCACATTGATCGGAAATTTCCAATGATGGGGGCCTGCATGTACAACCACAACATGCCATGAGGCAACACTCATCTTCCTTACATCTGATCGTCATTAGAAACATTAACCAAACTATGAATGCTATTAAGGGACCAAAGCCATGTCAACTTTCTATCAGATCACACATTTGTACCCAGCCATAGGCAATCACAAAACAACATGTTTATCCTATCTTTGAACTGATTGAGCTGTTTAAATAAAAGTGAGGAAAATGCTTTCTACATTGATTAGTTCACTGCCAGTTCTTCCATCTTCCACAAGCACCGATTTTGAGTAGGTCAACAGCAAAAGTACGACAATCCTTAGTATAAGGCTGGTTGTAGTTCGAATCTCAGGTTCTTACCTATATGGGTGCATGTTTCCATTTGTGTACAACATGGTAAATTAAATAATCTATAT
Source organism: Triticum timopheevii (assembly GCA_963921465.1). Lineage (NCBI taxonomy): Eukaryota > Viridiplantae > Streptophyta > Magnoliopsida > Poales > Poaceae > Triticum > Triticum timopheevii. The sequence continues at coordinate 380,033,213 of OY997262.1, read as the reverse complement.
GCCAACTGGATAGAAAACATTGTGTGTAGGCTTCATGCTTGGTTTGTCTAGTTGCTGCATATATCTACGATGAGAGATTGAAATTAAAAAGGGGGGGAGGGGGGAACCAAGTGAGATTAGGAGCATCACATGATTTGGCTAGTTTGGTGTCAATCTTATCTCCTTGCAGAAGCTAAAAATACTTCTGCACAACTATCCAAAATCTGAAGCTACCCCTGTTTTGTATCATGTGCTAAATTATAAACCCAACTCAGTAATAGCAAAACCGACGATAAAATGCTGGTCACCAGTTGGATTGTACATTGAGAGCACAAATATTGTTCCAGCTACTTCGGGGAGAAAAGTTAACACTGTGGTTATGATGCTCCCACCAGCAAAAGGTTCCGTCTAGAAGAATTGCGACCAAAATAACAGGGCAGTGCATGCCCAGCTTGCCCAAGCTAATGTGTGTCATGCGGGCGAGCTTAAATCGAGCTCACAAGCTCCCAATCACAGCTGCAGCACAAAAACAGCTAGGAAAACCTACTTGCTGGGAACCAAAGCAATCGCGAGCATCCAGTCGCCCACACTCTCCAGCAGATTGCTGAGAAAAATCAAGCTACGCTGAAAAGCACAGAAGCAATCGGCAGCTCAGATTCCCCAGGCCCCAATCCAGGTTGGTCCCGGCATCCGACCAGCGGCACGAAAAGCGCCACCGCCAAAATCGAATCTACTGGAATTCCAAAGCCACTCCACCCCCCAGCGAACCCACGGCCGACGGCGAGACCAAATGGCGGGGATCCAGAAGCAAGCGAGCCCCGCCCCGCCCAACCCCGCGCGCGCACGGCGGCGGCCACCCGCAGTCCTGCCCACGGGAAGGGAAGAGGGTTCTAGCAGAAGGTCTGGAGAGGGAGAGCGGGAGAGACCTGACGAAGTGACGGCGGCCAGGCCCCGCGTCGCGGATCTCTCCGCGTCGAGGCGCCGCGGCGGAGGAGGAGGACGGCGACGATGCGGGGAGCAGCAGCTCGAGTGCGACCGGGGGGGACGGGGATGGATGGGGAACGGAGCGGCGACGGCGGTGCGCGTCCGCTTTCATCAGGCCCTAACCAGCGGCCCATATGCGGCCCGGTAAGCAAACATTCCCCAACCAAGCCGCCCATATGCCCGAAGTGGGTCCATCGGCCTCTGAGTCGTCGGCCCAACACGGCCCGCACCGTCGTCGCTTCCACCATCAGGCGACGACGACTGACACAGCGGCGTCGTAGATCTCACCACACCACTCACCTCGCGAGACCGGAGACGGACTGGGGGAAGAAGAAGCGGCAGCGCCAAAACCCTACTGCCCCCGCGCGCTGCCGCCTCAGATCTCCGATCCTAGCCGGTCCAGGTGAGGCTTTCCGTTCTCCTGCGGCGCTGCTAGGATGATTTTGGTTCTTGGTTTGGGGTGCGAGGTTGTTGATTTCGTTATCCGCTGGCTGTCGGAGATCTGGTGTCGCAGATGGCGAGCACGGGGCGGTCGATGCTGCTGTCGCTGCTGCTGTTCGCGGTGACGCTGTCGCTGCTGGAGATGTACCGGGGCTGGTTCGCCGCGTCCGAGCTCAAGACCATCGCCGGCGGATTCGTCAGCTCCCTCCTCTTCCTCCTCCTCCTTACCGTGCGTCGCCCCTCTCTTCTTCTTTCTGCTTCTTATTACTCGTGGTGCTGGATAAAGCCCTCTTGCCTGATTGCTAGGTTGTGATTTTTCTATTAGAAAAAAAAATGTTTAGGGTGTAGCACTGCGAGCAAATGGGCATGTGATTTGCAATGGTTCTTGTATCCAGTGTGGCAACACTCAGCGGTGGAAGATAGAAATCTCGGTCATGTAAAGTCTGATAGCTAGTTTCTGCATGTCTTATGTGTTCTTCAGCTTCAGTTTTCTGGACCTAGAGTAGCTTCACAAATAGAAAAATACCCTATCACATTGCTTTTCTATCTAAGATATAAATATCCCTTGATTCGAAACTTGCATTGCTCTGTTATGTAGGCTCAGTTGCCAATTACTTCCCACAATGTGAGCAATCATAAGTGGCAGCTAAGGTCGTGTTTGTCTAGTATTACCTCCGTCCCAAAATTCTTGTCTTAGATTTGTCTAAGATACAGACGTGAAAAGTATTTGTCTCCAGCTGGAGCCATGAAGAGTTGACTTCTCAAATCCAACAATCTTGGAGACATAAGCTTGTTTGTTCTAATATATTAAGCTCCTGAAGTATAATTGACTTTGTGGTAAAATATTTAGGTATATAGTACTAAAAAGTTATGACCAATGACAAGCCTTAATTGTGGTAGTTTTCTGGGTTCATGTCACTTTAAATCCGCAGAAGACACCAAAGCGGACCTTGTTGGAATCCACTCTGGCTTCAACATGGTGAAGCATTTCCTAAACCCCAAAACCTCCACAGATGGCTTTAGATAAGTTATCCTTTGTCAGTTTTGTTTTCTATAATGAGAAAATAGTGCAAGCAGACCCTCATCAAGGGGGAAAATGTAGCAACTAGGAAGCATGTATGCTATATACATTTGACTGACACCCTTGTATGGTTTTGTGTTGTAAATAAGAATGATGATTCTGTAGTCATCATTTCCTTTATGAGCAAACAACAATTATTACTTTGCTGCATAGATTTTTTTTAATGTACTAACTAGAGCAAGTTTTGCAGTTTATTGGTAATTACCAAGAAGCTAGTGGTGTTAGAACTGGGTGGGGTGCAGGTATATACTTCATCCCCATGTTCTCTATCATTTTTTAACTGAACCATCTGTCATCATTTCTGTTCTTTTTCATGCAGTTGTTGTAGCAGAACTTGTTGCTCTTATTGTAGCTGGTACTGTCCACCGTGTTTGTATCACAACATGGTATGCTTCTCTTAACATACTTAACTACTTCTTTGTTCAAGTCGTTAATACCTTTATGGTCGCATGGTAGAATTTATAGACCTTGATGATTCCTGTTCAGAGATGCTTTTCTTAGATGTGCTAATGGAATAATGCTCATGGATTTTTTATTTCCTCCTGTTTGCAATAGTAGATGGGAATACAAGGTAAAGAATACATACAGAGTTTAATGGGCTGGTACTATAAAAATAATACCTTATGCTTTTGCATGTTACTAAGAACTCTATTAGATTAGACAATACTCTCCGTATGACAGCATTGCCAACTGTATGTAGGTTACATATTGTTTGATGTTGACGGTAGTTATAGGATGCATGATTAGCAGCTGTGCAAAATCCATTTAATTAGTGATCCTTCTATAGCCTGTCAGATTAGGACGAGTTATTGTTGCATATACTTGTATGCAACAAAAGTTCCTCGGCTAGTCACAAAAATTCTGTCTCCTAACAATCATGATTATCTAGGAGAGGAGCTAAAGTTATTCTGAAAATATTAAAATAATCACACTGTTTAGTTATGTGGGGTGAAATTATTTGCTACATCCACCATGGTGTTGACATTGTGGTGCTCACATGGTCTGATAGAGCTTATATTATTGTGGTGCATTGTGAAGATGTTAGCTGACTTATAGCTTATGTTACTCTGGTACATTATGAAGAAGCTAAGCAGCCTTAGCTCATGTTACTCTGGTCACATGACGAGGGAGCATTTTCCAAGTGTTTTGTGTGTTGGACATATAACAAGCCACCAGCAAAAGAAGCCTGGTTGGCACCAACACAATTATGCTAGTGACTATCCCCCTTGAAGGATCTAGAAAGGGCAGGGCACCATTTACAAAAACAAATATATCAGGAGTTCTGCCATTTAAATAACTTAAGATCTGTCTTCTCCATATTATGTTCATTTTGCTGCTTTTACCTTTTTGCGATGATTACTTGGTGCCACAGTTCGGCATGAACTATCTGACTTGCTTATTTTGTTGCTTGCTCCACGTGGCCGCAGCTTCCTGTTCTCTGCCGGGATCCTTTACGAGGTCGACAAGCTCTCCGGGATGATCCTCGCGAGGAGCGAGTCCAAGGCGAGGCGGTACTGAGGGCACAACACATGTTTTATGTAAGGTTGACCTGTTTTGTAGATGGAATCAGAAACTAATGCCCACACCCTCCATCAGACTTCTCAACCCAATCAGCATTTTCTTTTCTTGCGAGGCATATATAGAACTGGAACCCTGGGCACTCGCCCGCCGTGTTTGCTAGCTGAGACGCGTCACATTTCGATTTTAGTCTGAAATCACAGCCTTGTTGACCAGGTAATTATCCCTGTTAACCATCTGCTCCGGTCAGCGATTTGGCATGAGCGTTGTTGCGCGTATCGAAAACGTTGCTTGCTTGGTTAGCATTGTGTTTTAGTATTTGCGTGGCATGTTGTTTAAAGGGTTTATTATCGGTAGTCCACGGCTGTCGTGTTAGTACGGAGCACGATGCATGAAACTGTCAAAGGTGAACTCAAGGAGGATTACTTCTCCGTTGCCTTTGCGTGCCTGCCTGCGTACGTGAAACGTCTGTGCTGACGGTGGCCCCTGGCCGCCATTTTGCCGCTGCCATGGAGGCAGGAGGCCGGAGCTGTGGAAGGCGGATGAAGTACACTCCGGCTGCCGGCGACCCACATCGAAGTCTCTACGCCACCGGGGGAGAGAGCGAGACCTCGACGGGGACACCGGATTTGGAGGGGGTAGAGGAGCGGAGCACGCGTGCAGGCTGGGCTGGCTGCTGTTCTCTGACCAGGAGCAGGTCACTGACCGGGGCTCACGTCCACTCTCCGCTGCAACTTGCAGGCCGTACACGCAGTCCAGATGATAGCTACTTCTTCTCTGTAGAAGATAGATGCACGTTCGACCCAGTTGCAGTGCCCGGCATCAACTGTTCAAATCAATAAGAGACCGAGGCTTGGATATAGAAAGTCGCCGTCAGCCACTACCCCGGGACGCTTGCATTAAAAATCGCCAACCCACGAGCTAAACAACAAACATAAACACCGTACCCGGCCGGAGAACGGACGGACGATGGATAGATTCATTTAGCCACCTGCCGGGCCAACCGATTGGCCCTCATCCCAGTTGCATCATGATGCATGTCCCTTCCCCTGCCGCTAGAAAGGTCGATGCCCTTTCAATTGTCAACCACCCGGGGATGTTTTCCTCGGCGTATAAACTAATCTCCACGAACCGAACAAGACGCAATCAAAGGCTGGTCGTTGGAGTAAGCCGATGGCCGGGCGAGCACCCAGACCAGACCACTAGCTAGCCACGGATAAAAGAATGAGCAGCCATTAAGACGACGACGGCAACGCCTACGCGCAAATCATGCAACTGCAACCGGGGCGGAGCTGGAACTGGGTGTCCGGCGGCGATGGCTACAGGCCACCAGCAGGTCGTCGTCCCGTGGGGATCCTTCTAATTTTCCCGAGAAAACTTCTGCTGGGGATTTGAAAAATGTTCTTGTCTTTACAAGAACCGGGGCCCATTTTCATTGAGGATTTGAATATGCATAAAAAAGATGATGGAAATGCGCGGTCGGCTCCGTCTCTCTTTCCTCCCGGCCGCTCGGCGCGGTTAGTTTGACCAACGTGGCGCAGTGCAAACCCGGCTGTCTTGTCTGAACGCGTGCGTCTTATCGATCGCTCGCCTCGCCTCGCCTTGCCCCCGGGTGGGTTGACCTCTTCCCTCCTCCGCGCTGCGTCGGGGAAGAAGCAAGCAGGCTGCTGGCGTTGGGTTGGTAGGATTTATACACCCTGTCGTGCCCGCCTCCTTCCCGTCTCCGACTTTTGCCAGAGAGATAGAGAGAGAGAGAGAGCGCGCCAGAGTTTCCACCCGACGACCAGAGGAGCCAGCCAGGTAGACGATAGGCAAAGCGCAAGAAGCGCGGCGGCGCTCTGCTCGCTCCGGCGAACGTGCTGCTTCCGGCCGGGCGAGGCTCCGGCAAGTGATCGAGTCAGGCGCCCACCGTTGTGGTTGCTCCGTCCGTCGTGGACTGGCCCGTGGATAGAGAATGGACGCGGCGACGCGGCGGGCGCGGCTGCTGCTGCTGCTGGTGGCGGCCACCGTGCCGGCGGGGCTCTGCCAGACCAACCCGGACGACGGTCAGTCAGCCAAAAAGCTCCGTTCCATTTCATTTCACGCCTCTCCGCCCAACCCAGCTGAGCTGACCTTGTTTGTTGTGTGTGGTTTTTTTGCCGGGGGCAGTCGCGGCGCTCCGGGCGGTGATGGGCGCGTGGAGCAACTACCCATCGAGCTGGAACTCCGGCGACCCCTGCGGCGCCCCGTGGGACGGGATCATGTGCGCCGGCAACGGGAGGGTCACGTCGCTGTGAGTACAATCGAACCCATCGCGTCCCCCGCAGCTCCTTCAACAGCCAAGTGTCAGTGTGCGCCTCATCTCATCGTACCAAATTTCCTCTGCTGGTTTGTTTTTGCAGGCGGCTATCCAGCGTCAACATGCAGGGCACGCTCAGTGACAGCATCGGGCAGCTCAGCCAGCTCATGTTCCTGTAAGTTGTCGCCTCGCACCGCCCACCATGAAATCGCTGCCTCCAAGCTGCCATTGTTCAGGCCATTGAACTAGTCAGAGCAGTTTTGCTTCTAGTTTATGAACTCTGCTTTCTTCGGGTCTGACCAAGTCCTGAAAAAAAAATATAGAACTGAGCAGACCAATTCAAGGTTACCATGTCTAAGTTTTGGTAGCTAGTTTTTCTTTTCAACTTTTTGATAGTTTGGCAGTGAAACATGGATTAGGTAACATATTTGAAAATGAAGGAAAAGTAGAGATGCCTCAATTTAATATTGCGTGGAACAAAATCTAGATGAGACTATATGTAAAAGTTCTGAAGTCCTGTTGCTGATATGTGGACATTCTAACACAAGCATTTGCATTGCAGTGACCTTTCGTTCAATAGTGGTCTCAGTGGTACGATCCCGGCTTCGATTGGGAACCTTGCGCAGCTTACGACACTGTAAGCGATGCATTAATTGCTAAATTGTTCTCAACCCTACTGCTTCTGATGCAATAACAATTGACCAAACAGACTTACTGAATCGCTTTCAATGTGCTTGTCAGAATCTTGGCTGGGTGCAGCTTCAGCGGAGACATACCTAAAGAACTAGGGAACCTCCTGCAGATGACATTCCTGTAAGTAGCTACCTTGATTCAAAAGAAACTTCTCGCATCCACAAACTCCTCGTCTTATTTCTTTTGATTGACAGAAAAACTAACTGGTTCTGTGGAACGTTATCTATACATATAGGGCGCTGAATTCGAACAAGTTGACGGGCACAATACCGCCTCAGCTTGGCCTACTCTCAAAACTCTTCTGGCTAGATCTGGCAGATAATGCCATCACAGGAAGTGTCCCTATCTCAACAGGAACGACACCGGGCCTTGACCTTCTTACCAACACGAAGCACTTGTAAGTTTGATACTACTCTTTTTTTCTTGATCTATCAAGGAAGATCATCGGTTCGCAAGCACATCTCTTCCGGTTGTTTCATCTTTCTAAACTTTGATTGGTGGACAGCCATTTCAACAAGAACCAGCTATCTGGAACGCTTACAGGCCTCTTCAAGCCTAATATGACCCTCATACACATGTAAGGGATTGCCAAACTTTCCAATTTATCTTATATCGATAAATATATCCTGCTAATACTTCTTTTCATTTTTTTCAGATTGTTTGATAGCAATCAGTTCACAGGCCCAATTCCGCGTGAGCTTGGAAGCATTACCTCGCTCCAAGTACTGTAAGTAGCTTCAGCACAATGAAAACACACATTTTCCTCAAGAGTTGTTTTTATCACAATCTTTGACACATTTCTCGTCTTCGACAGCCGACTGGATAGGAACCAATTTGCGGGAGCAGTTCCTAACATCACCAACTTGGTCAACCTAAATGAGCTGTAAGTGTCTTACAAAGACTAGTCAAGATAATATTTTTTTGGATTTGAGAGTTGAGAAACCTATTACTGAAAATGCTTTCTGCAGGAACTTGGCAAGCAACAAGCTAACTGGATCACTGCCAAATCTCAGCAGCATGAACGTGTTAAATGTTGTGTAAGAACCTAACTATAATGCTTCCATGCTGCATTACCCAGTGATATAAAACAATCTCGGAAAATACTGACTAGTCTATGCTTTAATAACCAGGGATTTAAGCAACAACAGCTTTACCGCGTCAGTAATCCCAGACTGGTTCACAAATCTAAGGAATATCTCTTCAATGTGAGTTATCTTAAAAGGTTGACTATCTAAAGCAACAATTTGTTTCGATGATGTCATACTTATCGTGATATTCTTGTTATCACTCAGATCGATGTCTTCTGCGAGGCTCACTGGCGAGGTCCCCCAGGAACTCTTCAATTTGCCCCTGCTGCATGAAGTGTAATTTTCTAGCAAACCATACCCAGAGTAAATTCAATAAGAAAACAAAGTAAGTAATTCTCATGTTCACCTGTTTGTATTGATGATGGTACAGTCTACTGAGCAAAAACCAGCTGAGCGGAACACTTACGATGGCGGCCAGCATCAGCGCACAACTGCAAACTGTTGATCTCGAACAAAACAGCATAGTTGATATCGCTGGCACTTCAAACTACAAAAAGACACTGCTGTAAGATCCTAGAATGCTAGCCACTACTTTTTTTTCTCCATGCATTCACTGACATCGCCTTTCTCTTTTCTAAATATCTGCATACAGGCTTGCCCAGAATCCAGTGTGCGCCGATACATCTATACAGTTCTGCAGGGCCCAGCAACAGAACGTGGTACCATACAGCACTAGCATGGCCAAATGTAACACCGCACGTGGGTGCCAAAGTGGTCAGGATCAGAACCCCGCAAACTGCGGCTGCGCCTATTCGTACAACGGCAAGATGGTCTTCAGAGCGCCGTCCTTCAAGGATGTGTCGAGCACCGCTAACTTTCAGCAGCTGGAGGAAACCCTCTGGAGGCTACTGGGTCTGCGTGAAGGTGCAGTTTTCCTGAACCGTATCCTCTTCAACGAGGACAACTACCTCCAAGTTCAAGTGAGTCTGTTCCCGACAACGGGGACGCTCTTCAACGTGTCTGAAGTGAGCCGCATCGGGTTTCTTCTCAGCAACCAGACCTACAAGCCACCGCCGATATTCGGGCCTTACTTCTTCATTGCAGATCCATATGTCCCCTTTATAGGTACTTGAGTTTCCCCTATTTTTAAAATTGAAGATTTGAAGCAGCGTGGCGGTGTGAAACTAACTATTTGAACATCCTGTGTCAGTTGCTGGTGGCAAAAAATCAAAGTTCAGTACAGGTGCTGTTGCTGGAATCGCAGTGGCCGGTGGGGTTCTTGTGATTGCCCTCATTTTGGTGGGACTATTCGCTTTGCGACAGAAGAGAAGGAACAAGGAACTAAAAGAACGAAGCACCGACCCTTTTGGTAAGGATAAATATACAAACTGGTCTTGCAGTTTCTGTTATACCAGTAGCATCACTGTTGAACAATCTGTGATGGAACTGAATATCCAAAAGCAACCATGACATGGACAATGAAGGTTGAAACTGATCTGATCATTTCTCTGAAATTCCAGCTTCGTGGGGTGCGACGCAGAAAGACAGCGGAGGAGCTCCACAGCTGAAAGGAGCGAGGTTCTTCTCCTTCGAGGAGCTGAAAAGCTGCACGGACAACTTTGCAGATAGCCATGAGATAGGCGCAGGAGGCTATGGAAAGGTAACAATTGAAGACCGCATCAGCTCATTTATCCATCTTATTCCTGAAATATGGCCTGCACAAACAGTTGAAGCACAATATAGCCAACCACACCGGGTTACTCACTGCAATGTGTCAACAGGTGTACAAGGGAACACTCGTGGACGGAATACGGGTGGCGATAAAGCGGGCGCAGTCCGGGTCGATGCAGGGCGCGCCGGAGTTCAAGAACGAGATCGAGCTGCTGTCCCGGGTTCACCACAGGAACCTGGTGAGCCTGATCGGCTTCTGCTTCCAGCAAGGGGAGCAGATGCTGGTTTACGAGTTCGTCGCCGGTGGGACGCTGAGGGAGAACCTTGTTGGTAAGCACATCTGAATTACTGAGTCCCAAACAACTCCACACTGACAATACCCCTGAGCTACATTGGCAGTAGTTGTTTGCCATTTCACTTGTGCCCAAAATTGATGGAACTGCACGTTTGCAGTTAGAGGAACATACCTGGGCTGGAAGAAGAGGCTGAGGATCGCGCTCGGGTCGGCGAGGGGGCTGGCATACCTTCACGAGCTCGCCGACCCGCCGATCATCCACCGCGACATCAAGTCCACCAACATCCTCCTCGACGAGAACCTCAAGGCCAAGGTAGCCGACTTTGGGCTCTCCAAGCTCGTCGCCGACACCGAGAAGGGCCACGTCTCCACCCAAGTGAAAGGAACACTGGTAATGATCATAACCACTGCTACATTTTTCACCTCGATCAGTTGCTCGATATGATCTGCCGATTAATCATGTCTGCATTTTTTTGCTAGGGCTACTTGGACCCGGAGTACTACATGACGCAGCAGCTGTCGGAGAAGAGCGACGTGTACAGCTTCGGGGTGGTGATGCTGGAGCTGGTGAGCGGGAGGCAGCCGATAGAGAAGGGGAAATACGTGGTGCGGGAGGTGAGGCAGGCCATCGACCCGGCCGACCGGGACTACTACGGCCTGCGCGCCATCGTCGACCCGGCGATCCGGGACGCCGCGCGGACGCCCGGGTTCCGGCGGTTCGTGCAGCTGGCGATGCAGTGCGTGGACGAGTCCGCGGCGGCGCGGCCCACCATGGGCACCGTCGTCAAGGAGGTGGAGGCCATGCTGCTCAACGAGCCCGACGGCGAGGGGTCCAACTCGGCCGGGTCGTCGGCCACCGAGTTCGACGGCGCCGGCAGGGGCGCGCCATCGCACCCGTACAGCGACGTGGAGATCACCCGGTCGTCCTACGGCGGCGCCGGCGACGCGTCCGATTACATGCCCTACTTCGAGGTCAAGCCTAAATAATAGTAGACGCGTTGTACATTCATTTTGGGGGTATAGAAAGTGTACATTTTTGTCCATGTTTCGATGCTTTTCGTTCCTTCTCGTGTCAGCTTGTGACGATGAATTGTACATTGATTTTTTTTGTACGTGTTGCGAGTGATGTGACTTGTGATGCATTATATAGTACTCTCTCCATAAAGAAAGAGTTAAATACACTATAGGTGCCCTAACTTGCCCGAGGCAATCAGTTTGGTGCCTAAACTTGAAAAATACACAAAAGTGGTGTCATAACTTGTCCATGCGTTCAAATACGGTGCATCTCGACGTATGCCGCCGTATTAAGTGCCCGTGTGGCATGTCAGTGTGTCGCTAGGCCACATGTGTGGCCGCGTTGTGAGTTGTGCGTGTAATTGTTTTTACAGAAATGCTCCTGGACTTTAGTTAATTATCAAAAACATCGTTACTCATGCTAGACGCAAGCTATTTTTTTACGGAAACGCGTTTGTGCTTTAATTAATTCTCAAAAAAAATATAAACACAAGCTGGCATGAAGGGAATTCAAACCACAGACATCCTGGTTGCCTAACAAACAAGTGGACCATGAGGCCACACTTTGGTTTACATTTAACTGCTAGCTAGCAACTTATATGGACGATTCTGCGTATCGCTTTGCACATATTCTTCGAGTGAAGTTTCTGTTTAATTTTCATGATACATAAATTTTCCCATATGAAAAAAATAAAATAATTTTCAATACGCAATTATTGTTTATTTTATATCTTTATTCTATTTTCATTATTGTGTACATTGAAGAGATAAACATTAATTTTTTCTAAAATTTATGTGGACATAAAAAATTGAACGTATATTAAAAATTATTGTGTAAATATATGCATCTTCATTGAGGACCATAAGGACGAACAATTATTGTGTATCTTCATTCTATTTCTAAAATACACAATTATTGAAAAAATTGACAATATTGCATTTTAAAAACTGTTCAACGTGTATTATATATTATTGTGTGACAATAATAAATTCCAAAAATGTACTAACATGAGCGTGTTTGTAGAAATTTAAGAATAATATTACACAATATTTTTTAATACGCATTCAACATTTTCAAAAAGCACGGTGACCATTTTCTAAAATAATATGAAAAATGAAAAATGAACATGAACGTGTCTTTTAAAAAATGCTCACCATGTTTTTAATATACGTTCAACTCTTTAATTCCACATCAATTTTAGAAAAAGTTCATGTTTATCTCTTGAAAGTACACTATAATGGAAATAGAATAGAGATACAAATAAACAAAATTATATATTGATAATTATTTTATTTTTTCACATGGAAAAATTTATGTATCATGAAAACTAAACATAAACATCACTTGAAGAAAGACAAGATAGTAACGTGGAATAAATAAATAAAAACTACTCCAGTACAAGCATATGCAGAGCGATACGTGCAATCATCTATATAAACTACTTGCTGATAATTAAGCGCAAACCAGACCGTGGCCACCTGGTCCGCTCGATTGTCAGGCAACAAGGATGTCCCATGTTTGAATTCCCTGTACGCTGGTTTCCTGGTTTTTTTTGCGAGTATTAACTAAAATCAAGGGGTATTTTTTTATGAGAATTAATTAAAATCCAGGGGCATTCCTATAAAAAAAACATGCATATCTCACAACGCGCGTAGGCAACCACTGACATGTGGCCCAGTGACAGACTGGAATGCCACACGGGCACTCGATACGACGGCATACGTCCAGAGACACCGTATTCGAACGCTCAGCCAAGTTACGACATCACTTTTGTGTATTTTTCAAGTTTAGGCATCAAACTGACCGTGCCGGACAAGTTAGGGCACCTGTAGTGTATTTAACTCGTAAAGAAATATAAGAGATCTCTTATATTCCTTTACAAAGAGAGTACTCCCTCCGGTTCTTTTTAGTCTGCCTTTTATCTCAAGTCAAATTATCTCTAGTTTGACCTAATTTATAGAAAAAAGTATCAACATTTACAATGCCAAAGGAATATCTTTAGATTCATTATGGAATGTGGTTTCACATTATGTATATTTAATATTATAGATGTTGATATTTTTTATACAAGTTTGATCAAAGTTTGTAAAGTTTGACTCGACACAAATCTTATATGCGGAGTAAAAAGGAACGGAGGGAGTATTAGATTTCTTCTTTGTTCTTCGTATGCAAGTTTCTCTCTCTTGACATTTATTGTACGCAAGTTCATTTTTTTGCATGGTAACACGTGTCTCATTCATACAATAAAGATCAAAGTACAAGTCACGTAATGACCGACATGACAAAATTGAAAAGATAACAGAACATCTCTGAGTTTGACACCAACACCCGTCACCTGCCTCCGGCACCACCACAATAGCCACCGAAGAAAAGAATGACAGATCATCTCCTCACCGAGCTCGACGCCTCTCCATCGCTGATATGCAGCTTTCTGGACCTCCAAGGTGGATCACCAAAAGTGAAGCCATTGCCGTTGAACAAATCAGACCGGGGCAACACCCCGAACACGCCATCAAACTCCAGATCTAGCACCCCACCACAACTAAGACGTCGAAGGAGGAAACTATACATGTCATCCACGAACCACAAGCTCATCACACGTTCCGTCTTCCAAATGTCGTCGATACAGAGCAAAATCTGCATCCGCTCCTGGACTATCTCCCAAGTTTCGCGCCGATGCTGGAGCAAACACTATCGCAACGGCGGAGCCAGAGGACACAGGTCCACCACGAGGATGCCGCCGTCGCCACGCCATCCTTGTTTGAATAGACTGGTTTCCAAATCCATCTCCAACCATAAGGCCGATGGCCTCGTCAGGGAAGGATCCGAAGAATCTTTATTCAACACCGTCATCGTCACTGCCGAAGCCAAGATGATGAACAATTTAAAAACCTAAACTATAAGAGAGTAAAAACGATCCACACGCATGGATCCGGTGACCCCCCTCACCACCGGCGATCGAGGTCGCCAGTAGAGGGGAGCCACCGGAGGACGGCGCTGGAAGATTGGTGTCTCCTGGCGGCGGCTAAGGTTGGAGCCGCCAAGGACGAGAGGTTCCATAGCTCGAATAACTTCGGGGGAAAACTGCTGGAGCAGTGGAGTTCATTGTTGACATTGTCCATGTCATGGTATTCCGTACCAAACAGGATTACTCGGAGTCACGCCCTACATGCCTTTGATGTGCATTCGGTACCCCTATTTTCGTGGAAAACTATTTTAATCTATTCATCAACTGTTTGTAGCTGTTGAGTGTATGTTGTCTGCCGCATGTGTAAAGGACTTGGGTCTGTATTTAACCGTTGTATCTCTCTCTCCCCCTCGTATATTTGTACATCTTGGGAGACAAGAAGAGGCATGTCCACCTTGTACCTATATATGTGCGTCATGCACACGATGAATGAATTATCGATGCATGCAATCCCTTCTTTCCAACTAACATGGTATCAGATAGCACGCCGATCTCTTTCCTCGCTTCCGCCTAACCCTGCCGCCGCCGCCATACAGCCGCCGCCGCCGCACCTTGCTGCGCCGCCGTCGCCGCCGTTGTACACTGCCGTCGCGCCCTCCTCCACACCGCAGCCGCCGCCCCTCTTCCCGGCCGCCACTGCCCCCTTCCCCTTAGCCGCCGCACTCCCAACCCTAACCTACCCGAGCCGCCGCCGCTAAAACCCTAACCCATCCGAGCCGCCGCCACCTCTCAACGCCGCAGCTCCATGGCGTCTCCCCTCTCCAGCAACTCCAACCCCTTCGCCGGACCCGGCCCCGACGCCACCGCCGTTTGCGATCTCGACATCCACACCCGCGTCCCCATCAAGCTCGACCAGTCCAACTCTTCGTACTACGCATGGAAGACCTACTTCAACCTCCTCTTCCGCGAGTACTACCTCCTTGAGCACGTCGACGGGAGCGTCGATGGCGACCTCACGGCGGGCGATCCGGATTGGGCGGCCATTGAGGCCTCTCTCATCCGGTGGTTCTACCTCACCGTCTCGCCAGACATCTTCCACACGGTCGTCTCGGAGGATGACGAAGCGTGTGCCGTGTGGACTAAGATCAACAATCTCTTCACCGATAACAAGCTTCAACATCTTGTGTTTTTGCAGCAGGAATTTTTTCGGTGCCACCAAGATGACTCCTCCATTGATGACTACTGCATGCGCCTCAAGCGCCTTGCCGATCAGCTCCGCGACATCGGCGCCAAGGTGTCGAACGAGCTCATGCTTAGCACCCTCACCGCCGGCCTCAATGAGGATTTCGGCAACGTGGCCTCGAACCTCTCCCTGCTGCCGAACCCGACCTTCCAGTCCGTCACCGCGTATTTACGTTTGGAGGAAAGCCGGATGAAGAAGGTCAAGGCTCGCGTCCACCACACCGCCCTCGCTGTCGGGACGTCTCGTGGGCATCCGCAGCCCGCACCGCCTCCATCACGCCCGCCGGCGCCACCGGGGTACTACCCCCTCCCGCCTGCTCCGCCCGCACCTCCCGCTCTGCAACAGCAGCAACAGGGCGGGGGCGGAGGCTGCCGCAACAGGCGCCGCGGGGGCGGGGGCGGTGGCCGGCCCCAACAGCAGCAGCAGCAACCGGGGTATGGGGGGCTCAACGTCATCATCCCCCCCCCCCCCCCCCCGCCTTGGTCGGTCGGCACCAACCCATGGACCGGGGTGGTCCATGCCTACCACATGCCGGTGCCGCGGGCCACGGGCATCCTCGGCCCCCACCCCACCGGCCCTCAGGAGCACTACGCCGCCACCCCGTACCAGGCAGGAGGCCCCGGCTACGCCGCAGCCCCGTACCAGGCGGGCGGCGCCGGCTACCCACCGGCGCCCGCTCCGGTCGGCCACCCGCAGCAGGGCGGCTACGTGCCGCCACCCGCGCCGCTTCAGACCGGGGGCTACCCCCTTCCACCGGCTCCGTGGGACCCCGCCCTCCTCGCCGCGCTGCACTCGGCACCGTCTCCCTCCAACTATGGAGGTGGCGGTGATTGGTACATGGACACGGGAGCCGCCGCCCACATGACGTCGCACCCCGGTAACCTTGTCTCCTCCTTCCCGGTCACCACTTCGAACCGTATCACCTTCGGTGATGGTTCATCCGTACCCATTACTCATGTTGGTCATAGTTTCTTTCCGTCTACTTCTACGCCTATTAACATGTCTAATGTTCTTGTCTCACCTAACCTAGTTAAAAATCTTGTTTCTGTTCGTCGTCTTGCACGTGACAATCCTCTCACCGTTGAATTTAATGGTCTTGGTTTCTCTGTGAAGGACGCCCGTACACGGATGGTGCTCCACCGATGTGACAGCCCCGACGACCTGTATCCGGTGCACTCCACCTCCACCTCCACCGCCATCGCCCCAGTCGCTCTCGCCGCCGGTGTCGACCTTTGGCACGCACGCCTAGGTCATCCCAACTCCACCGTCCTTCGCCAGATTCTCAAGAGTTTTTCATTTTCATGTAATAAGTTTGACGAGCACACTTGTCATGCTTGTCGTCTCGGCAAACATGTTCGTCGACCGTTTAGCGAGTCAAACACTATTTCCTATTTTCTGTTTCAGTTAATCCATAGTGATGTTTGGACATCCCCGGTTGTGAGCAACACGGGCTTCATATATTATCTTGTTTTACTTGATGATTATTCTCACTTTGCGTGGACGTTTCCACTTCGCTGGAAGTCCGATGTTCTTCCCACTCTCACGGCTTTTTACTCCTACATCACCACACAGTTCGGGCGCCCTATTCTCACCCTTCAAACTGACAACGGAGAAGAGTTTGACAACGCTGCCATGCGTCACCTTCTCTCATCTCACGGCACTACCTTCCGTCTCACATGTCCATATACATCCCAGCAGAATGGCCGTGCCGCGCGGATTCTTCGCACTCTTAACGACTGCATCCGCACGTTGTTGTTTCACTCCAACGTGTCCTCTCGGTTCTGGCCCGATGCCCTCGCCACCGCCACTCTCCTAGTTAACATTAGACCGTGTCGTCCTCGCTGGAACTTCACCCCACACCAACTTCTCTTTGGTTCTCCCCCATCCTATGATGGTCTTCGCATCTTCGGATGTTTGTGTTATCCTAGCACCACCGCCACTACACCACACAAACTTGCTCCTCGATCCGTAGCATGTATCTTCCTAGGCTACCCTCCCAACACCAAAGGTTACCAGTGCTACGACCCCGTCTCCCACCGTGTCTACACCTCCCGACACGTGTACTTTGATGAGCGCAGGTTTCCTTTTCACCAGGTACCATCTCCTGTAGAGGACTCGGCGATCTCGGGCACGGACCCGGTGCAGCCCCCGGCGCGGCCCCTTCTGGCCCCGGCGCGGCTCCCGCAGGCGCCTCCAGGCGCGGCCGTGGCACGCCCTCCCGTGGCGGTCCCCCTGCTGCGGCCCCCGTGGCGGGCACCCCGACTGTGGCCCCGTGGCGGGCCCCTCCGCTTCGGCCCCGGTCGCTGGCCCCTTGGCCTCGGCGCCGATGCTGCCCTGCATGGCCCCGGGTGGCTCTTCGGCTTCCCCCGCATCGGGCGACGCGGCCCGCCCCGTCCAGCCCGGCACCGCTGTGACGCCAGGAGCGGCGAACCCTCCACCAGCTCCGTCCATCCCTCCTGCCGCGTACGGCCCTCCTGCTGGCATGACGACGCGCTCTCGCACATGTATTCACCGCCCCAGCCTGCGTTACGGCGCTGATGAGTACGCATGCACGGTGTCGACATCATCCTCTCCACCGTCGCCCATACCCTCGTCCGCTCGCGCCGCCCTTCATGATCGGCATTGGTTTGCCGCGATGCGCGACGAGTTTGATGCGTTGCGGCGCAACCGTACGTGGAATCTTGTGCTGCGACCCCCTCACGCCAACGTCATCAGTGGCAAATGGGTGTTTCGTCATAAGACCAACCCGGACGGGTCTCTCGAGCGCTACAAGGCTCGCTGGGTGGTGCGCGGCTTCCGCCAGCGCGCCGGCGTGGACTTCACCGACACCTTTGCTTCGGTTGTTAAACCGGGCATGATTCGTACGGTGCTTCAGCTGGCGGTCTCCCGTGCTTGGCATGTGCACCAGTTGGATGTCTCCAACGCCTTCCTGCACGTCCATCTCACGGAATGGGTCTTCTGTGAGCAGCCGACAGGCTTCGTCGACGCCGAGCATCCCGACCACGTCTGCCTGCTCTCCCGGTCTCTTTATGGCCTGAAGCAGGCCCCCAGGGCATGGTACCAGCGGATGGCTGGGTTCTTGCAGCAGCTTGGGTTTTCCACAACCCGCTCCGATGCGCCACTGTTCGTCTATCATCAGGGCACTGCCACTGCGTATCTGCTGCTTTATGTGGACGACATTATCCTGACGGCATCCTCGCCTGGGCTCCTTCAGCAGCTCATGGCCCGTCTTCGTGACGAGTTTGCCCTCAAGGATCTGGGAGCGCTGCACTACTTCCTTGGCATTGAGGTCGTTCGACGTGCCGACGGGTTCTTTCTGCACCAGCAGAAGTATGCTCAGGAGCTTCTCGAGCGTGCGGGTATGCTTAACTCCAAACCGCGCCCACGCCTGTTGACACTAAGGCGAAGGTTTCTGCCTCGGAGGGCTCTCCTACTCCGGATGCGGCGTTCTACCGCTCCATCGTCGGCGCCCTGCAGTATCTCACCCTCACTCGGCCTGACTTGTAGTATGCGGTTCAGCAGGTGTGCCTTCACATGCACTCCCCGCGTGATTCTCATTGGACTCTGGTGAAGTGTATTCTTCGGTATATACGCGGCACTACGACCATGGGCCTCACCCTGATGGCTTCCTCCTCCATCGACATGGTCGCCTACTCCGATGCTGACTGGGCTGGTTGCCCCGACACGCGTCGCTCTACGTCTGGCTACTGTGTCTACCTTGGGTCTTCACTGATATCGTGGTCGTCCAAGCGACAGCCCACGGTCTCTCGCTCGAGTACCAAGGCGGAGTATCGGGCAGTGGCTAATGCCGTTGCTGAGTGCTCTTGGCTCCGTCAGCTTCTCCAGGAGTTGCTTTGTGTGGTCCCCAAGGCCACGATCGTCTACTGTGACAACATCTCTGCCGTATACCTCTCCGCCAACCCCGTCCATCATCGTCGTACGAAGCACACTGAGCTCGACATTCACTTCGTACGTGAGCAGGTGGCTCTCAGGAAGGTTTGTGTTCTGCATGTTCCTACCACTCAGCAGTTTGCCGATGTCATGACTAAGGGACTACCGACCCCAGCCTTTGAGGAGTTTCGTCCAGTCTCTGTGCCTCCGGCGACGCTTCGACTGCGGGGGGGGGGGGGGGGGGGGTGTTGAGCGTACGTTGTCTACCGCATGTGTATAGGACTTGGGTCTGTATTTATACCGTTGTATCTCTCTCTCTCTCCCCCTCGTATATTTGTACATCTTGAAAGACAAGTAGAGGCCGGTCCACCTTGTACTTATATATGTGTGTCATGCACACGATCAATGAATTATCGATGCATGCAATCCCTTCTTTCCAACTAACAGTAGCAATACAAAAGCATCAAAAGTAACAAATTACATTCAGGTGACATATAAATCAACACTTGCCGTCGGATTATATGATCTTCTTCGGTTCTCTGCTCTGGAATCAAACCCAAATAGGATAATACATTTGGAGGCGTTTGGTACATTTTGGAGTCGTTTTATATTGGGTACTTGGACAGTTGTTCTTTTAAAACAGAGGTAAAAGATTTATCTCATTTATTAATTAAACAGAGAACGATTGATCAATTAATTGACGGAAAATCGGGCAACCGTTACAAACATGTCCTAATAGGCGAACACGCAACAACCCAACTAGGCATGCAATACTCTCAAACTATTAAGCCCAACCACAAAGGCAACTCAACACACTACTTCTGAAACCCCCAACATACAGAACTCAACATCACAAAGATACCCCTATCGACTAGTTGCAATCTAAGAAAAACACAAACACTTTGACATAGACAACGGACACGATCAAATGCACATTGAGATCCTTGGAAGCTAAGAACCATCCATCATGTAACCACATATGCCTTTCCTTTAGTGCCACCCTTCTTTCTTTTGCTCTTGTTTGATTTATCTTTCAATATTTCAGATCAAAGCAAGACAGAGATCCAGAGAGAAAGAGATCTTGGAGGGGGAGTATAACACTGGTTATTTCAAAGCTGTGGCTAATCAGAAGAGGAGGAAGAAGCAGATAACTATGCTGGAAACCCCTATAGGTCTTGTTGAAGACACCCAAGGTATCCTTAATTTAGCTGTTGATTACTACAAGAATTTATTTGGCTATGTTCCTACTATTGACATTGACCTCCAAGATGACTTTTGGGATCATGATAGCATGTTATCTGCTGAGCACTTTGATCTACTCGAAAAACCCTTCTCTGAGGAGGAAATTAAGGCTGCTGTTTTTGGCTCATATGCTGAAGGAGCACCTGGTCCTGATGGCTTTCCTTTCTTATTTTATCAAAAATATTGGGATTTAATTAAAGATGATTTGTTTGCTCTGTTCAGAGATTGGGAGGCTGGAGAACTTGATTTATATAGGCTCAATTTCTCCCTCCTTACTCTGGTCCCCAAAGAGCCTAATGCTGTTAAACTAGATAGATTCAGGCCTCTTGCCATGATTAACTGCAGTTTTAAAATCTTTGCAAAATGTGCCACCAATAGGTTTGGCCCTGTTTGCAATTTTTTAATTTCCCCCAACCAGACTACTTTCCTTAAAGGAAGATTTATCCTTGAAAGCATAGTGGCGGCCCATGAGGTAGTGCATGCAGTTGCCACTAATAAAATGTCTGGTTTTTGTTTTAAACTTGACTATGAAAAAGCATATGACATGATCAGTAGAGAATTCCTACTGAAAATGCTTTGGAAGAGAGGATTTGGCCCCATTTGGATGCATAAGATTGAATCCTTGCTATGTAAAGGTTCTGTTGGTGTTAGAATAAATGACACTAACAGTGAATATTTCATAGCTGGTAAAGGAGCTAGGCAGGGAGACCCTATTTCCCCTCTCCTGTTCAATTTAGTTGCTGACGTTTTCACTAGAATTTTGATCAAAGCTGCTGGTGCAAATTTGATTGCTGGTGTTTCCCCCCCCCCCCCCCCCCCTCAAACCCGACTAGAGTCGTCAGCATGCAATATGCTGATGACACCCTGCTCTTCCTAGATAATAATCTAGAGCATGCCAAAAACCTTAAGTGGCTTCTGTCTTGTTTTGAGCAGATATCCGGTATGAGGATTAATTTCCACAAATGTGTCTAGTCCCCATTAATATTGACAGTAGGGAGGCCTTGGTTTTTGCCCAAACTCTGGGCTGTAAAATTAGCACTTTCCCTATTAAGTATTTGGGTGCCCCCTTACATTTTAGTAAAATTAGAAAAGAGGATCTACAACCTACTGTTGATAAGATCATCAAGAAAGCTGCTGGGTGGAGAGGGAGATTGCTCTCCTTTGGCAAGAGATTAATTTTGGTCCAAGCCTGCCTAGCTAGTATACCTACTTACCTCATGGGCTATATTAAATTTCCTAAGTGGGCCATTAAGCTCATTAACTCCCAATTAGCTCATTGCTTTTGGGATGATTATGAGGGCCATCACAAATATCATTTGGCGGCCTGGAACTCTATCAATATGAGGAAAGAGTTTGGTGGTTTTGGTATTACTGACATAGGAGATTTAAATTTAGCTCTTTTAGCCTCTTGGATTAACAGATACTACAACTCTGAGGGCAAAATTTGGAAGAATATTATTGATTCCAAATATAATCCCCAGAATAGTAATATTTTTGCTTGCTCTCTACCGGAGCTTCCCCTTTCTGGAAGGGAGTGATTTGGGCAGCTCAAGCTGCCAAAATTGGTTTCTCCTAGAAAGTGGGCAACGACAAGAGAACTAGATTCTGGGAGGACCATTGGTTTGGCAATGCTACATTGGCTACCCAATATTGGGAGCTGTACAACCTAGCCAATGAGCATAACGTCACCATTAATAATATTTGGGACGGCTGTAACCTTAAGCTTACGTTTAGACGGTGTTTTACCCATGAGCAGATGACTCTCTAGTTTGAACTAGTAGAAATTGCCAAATCCATTCGGTTAGTAGATGAGGATGACTCCCCTGTGTGGAATCTGAATTCCAAAAAGGTATTCACAGTTAAATCCTTCTACAAGTTCATTAATTTCCGAGGAGTCTTGCCTACTACTGCTCCTGCTGTTTGGAATTTAAAAATTCCCCCGAGGATTCAAATCTTTCTCTGGCTCCTGGTTAATAGTAAACTGCTGACTAGAGATAATCTGAGCAAAAGACAAGAGGTGGGGGATCCCACCTGTGTGTTTTGCTCTGAACGTGAATCTTGTTTTCATCTATTCAGTGCTTGTGTGGTTGTTGTTGAGTTCTGGAGAACCACCTGTGCCATCACTGGAGTGAGTGAGGACATAAATATGATGTCTATCTCCTCCTACTGGCTCAGGGGGGGATAGGTTCACAGCCATTAACACAGTCCATGCGGCTGGGTTGTGGGCAATCTGGAAAACTCGCAACGACATGGTTTTCAATAATGTTTGTTGGCCTGGTATGCTGGCTATCTGGAGGAGAACAGCTACAAATCTATCTACTTGGGGATGCCTTTTCTCAGGAGATGCCAGGGTCAAGCTGGAGTGGGCAGTGGAAAAGCTGGAGGAGAAAGCAAGAAGCCCACCTCTGTTGCTATGGCCGAATCCTGGCTGAGGCGCGAAAGCCCCTGTTAACTTGTTCGTTTGGCTTATGTAGATTGTAGCTCCCTCTTTGACATTAGTGCTTTTGTACTCTAGAGCTTGCAAGTTTAGTTTTCTTTCTTATTTCTAGTCTCTAGACTTACGTTGCCTTATTTCAACTTATACCGCGACAGCGTGCCTGCTGTCTGTCGTGAGCTTTACCGATGTAACATACTCTGGTTTGGTTGTTTCGTTTCTTTTGAAATGGAACAGGGGCGCAGCCCTTTCTTTCTAAAAAAAATATATATTTCAGATCAAGGGTTAGCTCCATCCTTGTTGCTTTTTGTACCTGATTGCTTTCTCCTTTAGGAGGCGGCCAATCGTCTTGACCAAGCAACGTTGCGTCGATATTTTACTAATGAAAATATTATGATAAGTTGCATCCATATTTTGTTTGGACACATGAATATATTTTTATAGATAGTGGAGCATTTTCATAATAATTAAGTACTATACTTATATGAAAATATATATTAATTAATCTGTTAAACCTGACATGCAATTATATTCTCCTATTTATTTAGGAACTTTTATAGAGCGCACGCACGTGGATAGGATAATGCGATGAGTGACACTGGCTTTCTTATTTGAAAAAGGATTTAATTATATCGACTGCTAGATATGTAGCATCCGTCGCCTCGTCCACGCAACACGTGTCCCACAAATGGTCCCAACCACGTACCAACAGCTCCTCAAAGAGTTTTCTCGAGCACTCTTTTTCTCCTCCGTGTGTGTGCCGCTTCGTCGTCTAGCTACCTCGCGCCATCTCTCTTACTTTCTCTGGAAAATCTCACTAGCTCCATTGTCGCCCACATTGTCCTAGCGATGTCCGCTTCCCACGCCAACTGCTACAAACCAGCGATGAGCGACAACAATGCCGATGTCGTTTCTGCAAGGGTGAACACCGGTGTTGTAGCCTGGGAGGACACTGGCTTTGCAAGCACGCGCCGGTGTTGCAAGGCCTACCTGCACCGTCAAGCGTTTCTTCAAGGAGCCATGCAGCCACTCGGTGTCGCGATGCGCCGGTGTTGTGTCCTAGGAGCCGGCCGCTCGGTGCTGCAAGGCGAGAGGGTGGCGCTGGTACATGCTTCTTGGTGCTACATAGCGTGTTAGTGCTACAAGGTGGAGAGTAGGGGAGCCGATGGGGGAGAGGAGGGGGTAGGGATGATGGGATAGTGAGGTGTGAAGCAATCGATGGCTGCCGAGGCGGCTGATCTCACGTGAATGATCAGCCGGCTGATGTCTGGCATGCCTTTTTTTTTCCTGGTATATTTCAGTTTTTTTCTAACATACTTCATAGTGCGTGCATGTGCACTGTCTGGGCAAAAGTGTTATGTGAATAGTGTGCGAGATACAAGTTAACTGTCATGTGAAGTACGTGTATACTACAGTTTGAAGTACAAATAATACATTACCTTGGGAAGTACAAGTTACTTCGAACAAAAGCACGCCAAAACTGAGTGCGTTGGTTTGGTGCTCGGGCTACATGGTGTTAGGTTGATCTCTATCCCGTTCAAACCCAATGGATCGAACGGCCCCTGACTAGTGCCCTGATTGGGGGCGCCCAACCGAACTATGGTTGGTGGGCCCCTGTGACCCACACTATATAACAGAGATGGGGATCGGGGCACGACTCACGAGGTTGAATGCTGCCATAAACCCCATCGAACACTCCCTATCGATCTAGGGTAAGCGTGGTGCTCACGGGAAGCACATCACCGCCGCCATCTCCGTCCACATCACCGCCGTCACCACACTACCATGGTCGGCGCTGGATCGAGCTCATCCGCACATGGAGAAGGTAGATTCACCAGATCTACTAGCCTACTTTGATCTAAGGCCTATCAATGGTATCAGGGCCAGATCGGGCTAGTTGATTTCGGTACAAAGAAGAAGAAGAAACAGAAAAAGAAAAAGAGACCCCCTCCCCAAGAACCCTAATCAGAGGGCAAAGAAAAGTTTACCGGCAGAGGGCCTCGGGCCTCGCCGGCAAAGTGCGCCGCCACTCCGGCCGCGCCGTTCCTCTCGATCCCCACACGCATCGGCAAGCCAATGTGCGGGGAAGAAGAACACAGCCTCCCCAAGGGGAAAAGGGGCACCACCACCGCACCGCTTGACGGTGGCGCGCTCTCCTTCGGAGCTCGCGCGCACCGGCAAGGGGGACGGGGGAGGTGTCGCTGTATCGCACGCACAGAGTAACAGAGCAGGCTCTGTTGGCGCCTTTGATCCCTCTCTCTCACTGACTTCTGTGGATAGAGGGAGGAAGGAAAAGAGGTGAGGAGCTCGTGGCGGTGGCATCGCGCGTCGTCGCCAGCGGGCCACTCCACTCGACCGGTAGCGGGCTAGATCCGCCGCCGCGGGAGCGAGAGAGAAGCCACGGGGTCAGAGAGAAAAGAGAGAGGCGCCCCGGGGGGAAGGAAGCAGAGGCGCCCCGAGGGGAAGGGAGCAGAGGCGCGCTGTCAGGACCCCGAGTCAATGCCACATCGATCTAGCATGCAACACATCATATCACTTTGCGGCCTCACGCACGGTATTCCCACGGGTGTCGCCTTACCTTTGCCCGGGACCGTTTGCGCCTTTTGGCACACGTATATGATAGTGTCGCTAGCATCCATATGATAAGGATTCCGGGCTGACATGGCTAGTCGTAAACCCAAAGTGGCACAAACTTAGAGGGACAGGCATTCATGACCCAGCATCGAACGTGTCGGTCATCAGCGAGTGAATCCAGGCTGTAGCACTGGGCTAGCAGGACTCCGGTGAACCGGGCTGTAGCGGGCTAACAAGACTCCGGTATTCATCACGTGACATTTCCCCGAAGGGACAGACACAGGAACGAAGAAGGACACATGCCGGCCAGCCTAAATGTTCCGGAGCAGTAGCAAGCTACCATGGCTCAGTGGAAGCACTACGAGACATTTCCCGGTAAGAGAGGCTACTAAGGATAAACAACTAGGTTGTCAGATCCCACACATACCAAGCATTTCAATAACATACACACAATATGCTCGATATGTGCAAATACAACATGGCATCACAACATGACTCTACGACTCAAGTATTTTATTCAATAGGCTCCGAAGAGCGAGATATTACAAACATGGGTCTCACGACATAGCATTCAGAGCATACACGTCAAAGCACATGCGGAAGCTTAACATGTCTGAGAACAGACAACTAAAAATGAAAAAGGCTGAGAAGCCTGACTATCTACCAGATCCTGCCGAGGGCACAAGATCGTAGCTGAGGTAACAAGCTAAACGCCGAAGTCCACGTGGAACTACTAGCGAGACTGAAGTCTCTCTGCAAAAATATAAATTAAGCAACATGAGTACAAATGTACCCAGCAAGACTTACATCAGA
The DNA here is from genome assembly GCA_963921465.1 of Triticum timopheevii. Classification (NCBI taxonomy): domain Eukaryota; kingdom Viridiplantae; phylum Streptophyta; class Magnoliopsida; order Poales; family Poaceae; genus Triticum; species Triticum timopheevii. The sequence goes on along the minus strand of OY997262.1, from coordinate 380,007,125 downwards.
ACTAACTACATATGCATCATTGTCAACAAAGGGGATGGTGGGGTTTAACTGCAGCAAGCCAGCTTTGACTCGGTGGCTATCCTAAACTACGACTGCAAGTAACTCTTTTGAGGTGGCGCACACGAGTCCACATATTCACCATATCAATACACCATTATGGATCCGCTCCAGTCTCCCTACGAGAACGCCATCCATAGCACTCACGCTTATCTTGCGTATTTTAGCGTATCCACTTTCACTTGTCTATGAACTGTACAGGCAACCCAGAAGTCCTTTACCGCGGACACGGCTATTCGAATAGATGATGTTAACCCTGCAGGGGTGTACTTCTTCACACACGCTCTCACCACTTACCGCCGTTTACACGACATGTACTCGGCAACCTTCAAGCGGAAGCCCAGCGAGGGTGTCAGCCACGACCTGACTAACCACACAAGTCTCTAGTCCAGGTTTATCGCCTATTCAGGTTCCATCCGCAAGGAGATCCGGCCGGGGTGTCGCTCACGGCCCCAAATGATGTGTGCAGGGTTCCCAAGTCCACCATCCGAGTGCCACTTGGTACACCGGGCCACTGTGCCTAGTCTGTCCCAAGCCCACCTGTACCGGGTGCCACTTGGTAGACTACTAACACTACCTACAAACACCAGAAACTAGTTGCACCTCCTGGACAGAGATCGAGTTGATTAATAAGTCGAGAGAGTTAATTAAGGATCCCAATGTGTGGTAGTAGCTATTCATGGATCACAAACACAGAACTCAGTTCCTGAGGACGGCTGCAATGAGTCAACCCATCATGTACTCCTACATGGCCTCTCAACGCTACCTTTACCAAATCGTGTTCACACACTTAGCTCTCAACAGCAGGACATGTTCACACACCTCCAATTCATCCCTGATGAATCAGACCTGACACAACTCTAAGCAATAGCAGGCATGACAAACAAGCATGAATGAGTAGGCACATCAGGGCTCAAACAACTCCTACTCATGCTAGTGGGTTTCATCTATTTACTGTGGCAATGACAGGTCATGCAGAGGATAAAGGGGTTCAGCTACCGCAGCAAGTAACAAATATGTCGTTGTTGTCCTAATGCAGTCAAAGAGAGCAGGAGCGAGAGAGTGGGATTGTATCGGAATGAACAAGGGGTTTTTGCTTGCCTGGCACTTCTGAAGATAGCATTGAGTCTTCATCAGTGTCAACGATCACAACGTCGGAACATCGTCTACCGAGAGGGGACAAATACCGGCAAACAAGGAAGAACACAATCAATGCAATGCACAATATGATGCATGATCATGACATGGCAATATGCTGTGGTTTGAGCTAATGCAGCTAGCAACAACGTTAAATGAAGTTGGTTTGAACCCTAAGTTCAAATCCAAACTCCATATGTGAAATTCAAATGCCATTTATATGATTGGTCCTAAACAGCAGCTATAAGTTGTTCTAACATGCATGAAAGTAGTACAGATGGATAGATTGGATTTTTCTGATCATTTTCATATATAATTTATCTCATTTGGAGTTACGGTTGATTTTATATGATTTTTAGAAGTTTAGGACATTTTCTGGAATTTCCTGAATAAACTTAAATCCAGAAAATGCTTTATTGCGCTAGGGTGACATCACCATGATGTCAGCAGTCAACAAGGTTGACCCAGGTCAAACCTGACCAGTGGGACCCACTGGTCAGTTACTTAGTTAGCTAAGTGAGTTAAATAGAGTTATGCTAATCCTAACTAAATGCCAGCAGGGCTGGGCCCACATGTCAGTGGCTTAATTAATTAACTAAATTAATTAGTGTTAACTAATCTAACACCTAAGTAAGCAGTGCCTGGCCCACACGTCAGAGAGACAAAGCGGGTCAAAGTGCGGTCAAACCCGGGTCAAACTCGCCGGAGTTGACCCGGGGCTCGTGGCCGGCAGGGCCAGGGATGGCGTAGAGGTGCAGGTTTCCTCCTCCGGCGGCCAAAAGAGCGGCGGAGGGGCTCTACGTGGTGTTGGGACTCACGCGCATCCAACACGACTAGCGGCAGCAGCCGGGGTGGACCGAGCTCGCCGGAAACGAGGTTGCAACAGCGACCGGAGTTCGGGCATCGACCGAGTTGACACCACAGAGCACGTTAGGAGCAGCGGTTTGGTGTTTTGAGCTCCTGGAGACGCGCTGAGCGCGTTGCTATGCTCGGCTGTGAGCGGAAGAGCTCAGGAGCACGGGCCTGCCGGCCATGGCGGACGGCGGCGCTCGGGACTCGTGGGGCGATGGCTAGCGCACATATTAGGGCACGTGGAGTGAGGGGGAAGACGGAGGAGCTCAGTGGGGGTCGGAAGAGAAGCTCGGCGGGCTTAGGGAAGCTTCTGCGACGGCAAATTGACAGCGGCGATCTCCGGCACCGAAGATGAAGACGTTGACGCTCCGGTCGACTGGGCCTCCTCTGGTCGCGTGCGTCGGGTGTGCAGCTCCACAGGGTCAGGGCGGAGCTCAGGGATGTGACAACTCGCCCCCACTAAACAAGAATCTCGTCCCGAGATTCAAGTGTAGGGTAGGATGAAGGGGGAACACAAACTAACACAATCTTCACGACCCAGGTTGCACTTCATAAGAACGTTGATTTGATCCTCATCTTTGTCTTGATGTCTTGCTCTGAGAACTCCAGCTAACCTGACAAGGAGAGAAGAAGGAGACTCGAAGGATCGATCTTCTCGAAGATCGAACAACTCAGGATTAACTCACGGAATGAGACATAGCAAAATCTCTCAAGCTAAGACACGGAGCATAAAACTAGAGTGATGGTGTAAGACAGATGATGAAGGTTCACTAGGTAGGCAACAATTCCACACTTTAAGAAGGTGGTGAACCGTTGTCGACGTAGCGAGGAGTTGGGTTACCATGATACCATAACAGGGCACCTTAGGGAAGGTGATTCGTAGAAATATCCCCTTAAGTGGCAAAAGAATTACCTTTGATTCAGAGATCATTGAAACTCTTTATACCAGCCTAGGGCAATTCTCGAGCGATCATTTGGAGGGGTTCGGTAGAATGGCATACCCGGATTAGAATGGATGATGTGGACTACCTTGTTGAAGACAACGCAAGGGATGATTTTGCTTACGCGTGCTCTCAAGAACTTGAGCATTTCCATATTCATCAAGGTTTTCCCAACATCCATGACAGGGATCCCACCATAATGAATAGTGATGGACAATGCAAATGCAAAGGAAGATAACATCCTCTCAGATTTCACCTTAGCGAGGCCAAGGGGACAAAATTTGAATAATCGACCGAGAGACATTTAGCACTCCGCTTCTAATGTTCTCCTTGATGTTCTACATACCACAGTCGTACTTAAAGCATTAACGTGGCCATCAAGTATAGGCCGGACTTCGGGAGCTCAAAAATCCATAAGTAATAACTACGGAAGTAAATCCTACGAAATCCTTATGGGGAGGTGGCCAACTTTTTCAATCAAGATATTACAATAACAGGTCTTCCGGCTGGGTGTGTTGGCCACGACATCCACTTTACCGGTTATAGAGAGACCAATATTGTAGTTCTTGGGAAACGTTCCAACCATCAAATCTGCCTGAGATTCAGATCTGGTTGGTGTCAGAATATTCCAGACTCATCGAGTCTAGAAAGAAAAATGAAAGTTTGCAACACAAATCGAGGAGGCGACGTTGCGAGATTCTCGGGAAATGGACTACGGTAGTAAGCTCCAAAACATGAGCTGGTTCTACTACAAACATGTGAACACGTTGTCCCAGACAAGCATGGCCACGTAGTAGTCTTATAATTAAACACTACCGAGTTCAGGTGGGGAACCATCTTCGAGGATATCGAAGTCCTTGATTAAGCCCGGGTTAGCTCTTAAAAAGAACTCCTTCTCCTAGAACAAATCAGTTAGTGGCTTGGTGTGCTACGGAATTCATATGGAACGAAGATGATCAATCTAACAGACCATAGAATGCTTTGCACGTGCATGGCTGACTTGGGATGATTCCGGAGGAAGCAACATTGACTTTCTCGAATCCACGGCGGCAACTTGCATCAAATGCACATGAACTAGAGGAGGTCACTTCTTTCTGTTGGAAATATGCCCTAGAGGCAATAATAAAAGGGTTATTATTATATTTCCTTGTTCATGACAATTGTCTTTTATTCATGCTATAACTGTATTATCCGGAAATCGTAATACACGTGTGAATACATAGACCATAACATGTCCCTACTGAGCCTCTAGTTGACTAGCTCGTTGGTCAACTGATAGTCATGGTTTCCTGACTATGGACATTGGATGTCATTGATGACGGGATCACATCATTAGGAGAATGATATGATGGACAAGACCCAATCCTAAGCATAGCACAAGATCGTGTAGTTCGTTTGCTTGAGCTTTTCCAATGTCAAGTATCTTTTCCTTAGACCATGAGATCGTGTAACTCCCGGATACCGTAAGAGTGCTTTGGGTGTACCAAACGTCACAACGTAACTGGGTGACTATAAAGGTGCACTAAAGGTATCTCCGAAAGTGTCTGTTGGGTTGACACAGATCGAGACTGGGATTTGTCACTCCGTATGACGGAGAGGTATCTCTGGGCCCACTCGGTAATGCATCATCATAATGAGCTCAAAGTGACCAAGTGTTTGGTCACGGGATCATGCATTACGGTACGAGTAAAGTGACTTGCCGGTAACGAGACTGAACGAGGTATTGGGATACCGACGATCGAGTCTCGGGCAAGTAACGTACCGATTGACAAAGGGAATTGTATACGGGACTGATTGAATCCTCGACATCGTGGTTCATTCGATGACATCATCGAGGAGCATGTGGGAGCCAACATGGGTATCCAGATCCCGCTGTTGGTTATTGACCGGAGAGCCATCTCGGTCATGTCTGCATGTCTCTCGAACCCGTAGGGTCTACACACTTAAGGTTCGGTGACGCTAGGGTTATTAGGAAGACTTGTATGTGATTACCGAAAGTTGTTCGGAGTCTCGAATGATATCCCGGACGTCACGAGGAGTTCCGGAATGGTCCGGAGGTGAAGATTTATATATGGGAAGTTGTCATACGGACACCGGAAAGATTCGGGGTCATATCGGTATTGTACCGGGACCACCGGAGGGGTTCCGGGGGTCCACCGGGAGGGGCCACCCCTCTCGGAGGGCCTCATGGGCCGCAAGAGGCAGGGAACCAGCCCCTGGAGGGCTGGGCGCGCCCCCCCTTGGGCCCATGCGCCTAGGGTTGGGGGGGGGAACCCTAGTGGGGGCGCCCCCCTTTGCTTGGGGGGCAAGCCCCCCTCCCTGGCCGCCGCCCCCCTTCTAGATCTCATCTAGAGGGGTCGGGCCCCCTTGCCCCTTCCCCTATAAATAGAGGGGTGAGGGGAGGGCTGCAACACACAACCAAGGCGCAGCCCCTCCCCTCCCCAACACCTCTCCTCCTCCATCGAGTGCTTGGCAAAGCCCTGCCGGAATACTGCCTCTCCACCATCATCACGCCGTCATGCTGCTGCTGGAGCCATCTTCCTCAACCTCTCCTTCCCCCTTGCTGGATCAAGAAGGAGGAGACGTCATCCGCTCCGTACGTGTGTTGAACGCGGAGGTGCTGTCCGTTCAGCACTTGGTCATCGGTGATTTGGATCACGGCGAGTACGACTCCATCATCCACGTTCTAGTGAACGCTTCCGCTCGCGATCTACAAGTGGTATGTAGATGCAATCTCTCTCCCATGACTCGTTGCTTAGATGAACTCATAGATAGATCTTGGTGAAACCGTAGGAAAATTTTTGATTTTCTGCAATGTTCCCCAACAGTGGCATCATGAGCTAGGTCTATGCGTAGTTCTCTATTGCACGAGTAGAACACAATTTTGTTGTGGGCGCAGATCTTGTCAACTTGCTTTCTGCTACTAGTCTGATCTTGCTTCAGCGGTATTGTGGGATGAAGCGGCCCGGACCAACCTTACACGTACGCTTACATGAGACCGGTTCCACCGACTGACATGCACTAGTTGCATAAGGTGGCTGGCGGGTGTCTGTCTCTCCCACTTTAGTTGGAGCGGATTCAATGAAAAGGGTCCTTATGAAGGGTAAATAGAAGTTGACAAAATCACGTTGTGGTTATTCGTAGGTAAGAAAACGTTCTTGCTAGAACCCAATTTCAGCCACGTAAAAGATGCAACAACAATTAGAGGACGTCTAACTTGTTTTTGCAGCAATTGTCATGTGATGTGATATGGCCAGAAGTTGTGATGAATGATGAATGATATATTGTGATGTATGAGATCATGTTCTTGTAATAGGAATCACGACTTGCATGTCGATGAGTATGACAACCGGCAGGAGCCATAGGAGTTGTCTTTATTTTTTGTATGACCTGCGTGTCATTGAAGAACGCCATGTAAATTACTTTACTTTATTGCTAAACGTGTTAGCCATAGAAGTAGAAGTAGTCGTTGGCGTGAAAACTTCATGAAGACACGATGATGGAGATCATGATGATGGAGATCATGGTGTCATGCCGGTGACAAGATGATCATGGAGCCCCGAAGATGGAGATCAATGGAGCTATATGATATTGGCCATATCATGTCACTACTATATAATTGCATGTGATGTTTATTATGTTTATGCATCTTGTTTACTTAGAACAACGGTAGTAAATAATATGATCCCTTACAACAATTTCAAGAAGTGTTCTCCCCTAACTATGCACCGTTGCTAAAGTTCGTCGTTTCGAAGCACCACGTGATGATCGGGTGTGATAGATCCTTACGTTCACATACAACGGGTGTAAGACAGTTTTACACATGCAAAACACTTAGGGTTAACTTGACGAGCCTAGCATGTACAGACATGGCCTCGGAACACGGAGACCGAAAGGTCGAACACGAGTCGTATGGAAGATACGATCAACATGAAGATGTTCACCGACGATGACTAGTCCGCCTCACGTGATGATCGGACACGGCTGAGTCGACTCGGATCGTGTAACACTTAGATGACTAGAGGGATGTCAAATCTGAGTGGGAGTTCATTCAATAATTTGATTAGATGAACTTAATTATCATGAACTTAGTCTAAAACTTTTGCAAAATATGTCTTGTAGATCAAATGGCCAACGCTCATGTCAACATGAACTTCAACGCGTTCCTAGAGAAAACCAAGCTGAAAGATGATGGCAGCAACTACAGGGACTGGGTCCGGAACCTGAGGATCATCCTCATAGCTGCCAGGAAACAATATGTCCTAGAAGGACCGCTAGGTGATGCACCCGTCCCACAGAACCAAGACATTATGAATGCTTGGCAGTCTCGTGCCAATGATTACTCCCTCATTCAGTGCGGAATGCTTTATAGCTTAGAACCGGGGCCCCAAAAGCGTTTTGAGCAACACGGAGCATATGAGATGTTCGAGGAGCTGAAACTAGTTTTCCAAGCTCATGCCCGGGTCGAGAGATATGATGTCTCTGAAAAGTTCTATAGTTGTAAGATGGAGGAAAATAGTTCTGTCAGTGAGCACATACTCAAAATGTCTGGGTTGCACAACCGCCTGTCCCAGCTGGACATTAACCTCCCAGACGAGGCGGTCATTGATAGAATCCTTCAGTCGCTCCCACCAAGCTACAAGAGCTTTGTGATGAACTACAATATGCAGGGGATGGTGAAGACCATTCCTGAAGTATTTTCCATGCTGAAGTCAGCAGAGGTTGAAATCAAGAAAGAACATCAAGTGTTGATGGTCAATAAGACCACTAAGTTCAAGAAGGGCAAGGGTAAGAAGAACTTCAAGAAGGACGTCAAAGATGTTGCCGCGCCCGATAAGCCAGTTACCGGGAAGAAGTCAAAGAATGGACCCAAGCCTGAGACTGAGTGCTTTTATTGCAAGGGGAAGGGTCACTGGAAGCGGAACTGCCCCAAATACTTAGCGGATAAGAAGGCCGGCAACACTAAAGGTATATTTGATATACATGTAATTGATGTGTACCTTACCAGTACTCGTAGTAACTCCTGGGTATTTGATACCGGTGCCGTTGCTCATAATTGTAACTCACAGCAGGAGCTGCGGAATAAGCGGAGACTGGCGAAGGACGAGGTGACGATGCGCGTCGGGAATGGTTCCAAGGTCGATGTGATCGCCGTCGGCATGCTACCTCTACATTTACCTACGGGATTAGTTTTAAACCTTAATAATTGTTATTTGGTGCCAAGTTTGAGCATGAACATTGTATCTGGATCTCGTTTAATGCGAGATGGCTACTCATTTAAATCCGAGAATAATGGTTGTTCTATTTATATGAGAGATATGTTTTATGGTCATGCCCCGATGGTCAATGGTTTATTCTTAATGAATCTCGAGCGTAATGTTACACATATTCATAACGTGAATACCAAAAGATGTAAAGTTGATAACGATAGTCCCACATACTTGTGGCACTGCCGCCTTGGTCACATTGGTGTCAAGCGCATGAAGAAGCTCCATGCTGATGGACTTTTGGAGTCTCTGGATTATGAATCATTTGACACATGCGAACCATGCCTCATGGGCAAGATGACCAAGACTCCGTTCTCCGGAACAATGGAGCGAGCAACCAACTTGTTGGAAATCATACATACCGATGTGTGCGGTCCAATGAGCGTTGAGGCTCGCGGAGGATATCGTTATGTTCTCACTCTCACTAATGACTTGAGTAGATATGGGTATGTCTACTTAATGAAACACAAGTCTGAGACCTTTGAAAAGTTCAAGGAATTTTAGAATGAGGTAGAGAATCAACGTGACCGAAAGATAAAGTTCCTACGATCAGATCGTGGAGGAGAATACTTGAGTCACGAATTTGGTACACACTTAAGGAAATGTGGAATCGTTTCACAACTCACGCCGCCTGGAACACCTCAGCGTAACGGTGTGTCCGAACGTCGTAATCGCACTCTATTGGATATGGTGCGGTCTATGATGTCTCTTACCGATTTACCGCTATCATTTTGGGGATACGCTCTAGAGACAGCTACATTCACTTTAAATAGGGCACCGTATAAATCCGTTGAGACGACACCGTATGAATTATGGTTTGGGAAGAAACCTAAGCTGTCGTTTCTAAAAGTTTGGGGATGCGATGCTTATGTCAAGAAACTTCAACCTGAAAAGCTCGAACCCAAGTCGGAAAAATGTGTCTTCATAGGATACCCTAAAGAAACCATTGGGTATACCTTCTACTTAAGATCCGAGGGCAAGATCTTTGTTGCCAAGAACGGATCCTTTCTGGAAAAAGAGTTTCTCTCGAAAGAAGTAAGTGGGAGGAAAGTAGAACTCGATGAAGTACTACCTCTTGAACGGGATAGTAGTGCAGCTCAGGAAAATGTTCCTGTGATGCCTACACCAACTGAAGAGGAAAATAATGATGATGATCAAGGTACTTCGGATCAAGTTGCTACTAAACTTCGTAGGTCCACAAGGACACGTTCCGCACCAGAGTGGTACGGCAACCCTGTCCTGGAAATCATGTTGTTAGACAACGGTGAACCTTCAAACTATGAAGAAGCGATGGCGGGCCCAGATTCCAACAAATGGCTTGAAGCCATGAAATCCGAGATAGAATCCATGTATGAAAACAAAGTATGGACTTTGACAGACTTGCCCGATGAACGGCGAGCGATAGAAAACAAATGGATCTTTGAGAAGAAGACGGACGCGGATGGTAATATTACCGTCTATAAAGCTCGACTTGTCGCTAAGGGTTATCGACAAGTTCAAGGGATTGACTACAACGAGACATTCTCTCCCGTAGCGAAGCTGAAGTCCGTCTGAATCATGTTAGCAATTGCCGCATACTATGATTATGAGATATGGCAGATGGACGTCAAAACGGCATTCCTTAACGGACATCTTAAGGAAGAGCTGTATATGATGTAGCCAGAAGGTTTTGTCGACCCTAAGAACGCTAACAAAGTATGCAAGCTCCAGCGATCCATTTATGGGCTGGTGCAAGCATCTCGGAGTTGGAACATTCACTTTGATGAGATGATCAAAGCGTTTGGGTTTATGCAGACTTATGGAGAAGCCTGCGTTTACAAGAAAGTGAGTGGGAGCTCTGTAGCATTTCTCATATTATATGTAGATGACATACTCTTGATGGGAAATGATATAGAACTTTTGGACAGCATTAAGGCCTACTTGAATAAGTGTTTTTCAATGAAGGACCTTGGAGAAGCTACTTATATATTAGGCATCAAGATCTATAGAGATAGATCGAGACGCCTCATAGGTCTTTCACAAAGCACATACCTTGATAAGATTTTGAAGAAGTTCAAAATGGATCAGTCCAAGAAGGGGTTCTTGCCTGTATTGCAAGGTGTGAGATTGAGCTCGGCTCAATGCCCGACCACGGCAAAAGATAAAGAAGAGATGAGTGTCATCCCCTATGCTTCAGCCATAGGATCTATTATGTATGCCATGCTGTGTACCAGACCTGATGTAAACCTTGTCGTAAGTTTGGTAGGAAGGTACCAAAGTAATCCCGGCAAGGAACACTGGACAGCGGTCAAGAATATCCTAAAGTACCTGAAAAGGACAAAGGACATGTTTCTCGTTTATGGAGGTGACGAAGAGCTCGTCGTAAAGGGTTACGTCTATGCTAGCTTTGACACAGATCTGGATGACTCTAAGTCACAAACCGGATACATGTATATGTTGAATGGTGGAGCAGTAAGTTGGTGCAGCTGCAAGCAGAGCGTCGTGGCGGGATCTACATGTGAAGCCGAGTACATGGCAGCCTCGGAGGCAGCGCATGAAGCTATTTGGGTGAAGGAGTTCATCACCGACCTAGGAGTCATACCCAATGTGTCGGGGCCGATCTAACTCTTCTGTGACAACACTGGAGCTATTGCCCTTGCCAAGGAGCCCAGGTTTCACAAGAAGACCAGGCACATCAAGCGTCGTTTCAACTCCATCCATGAAAATGTTCAAGATGGAGACATAGATATTTGCAAAGTACATACGGATCTGAATGTCGCAGATCCGTAGACTAAACCTCTCTCGCGAGCAAAACATGATCAACACCAGAACTCTATGGGTGTTCGATTCATCACAATGTAACTAGATTATTGACTCTAGTGCAAGTGGGAGACTGTTGGAAATATGCCCTAGCGGCAATAATAAAAGGGTTATTATTATATTTCCTTGTTCATGATAATTATCTTTTATTCATGCTATAACTGTATTATCCGGAAATCGTAATACACGTGTGAATACATAGACCATAACATGTCCCTAGTGAGCCTCTAGTTGACTAGCTCGTTGGTCAACAGATAGTCATGGTTTCCTGACTATGGACATTGGATGTCATCGATGACGGGATCACATCATTAGGAGAATGATGTGATGGACAAGACCCAATCCTAAGCATAGCACAAGATCGTGTAGTTCGTTTGCTTGAGCTTTTCCAATGTCAAGTATCTTTTCCTTAGACCATGAGATCGTGTAACTCCCGGATACTGTAAGAGTGCTTTGGGTGTACCAAACGTGACAACGTAACTGGGTGACTATAAAGGTGCACTACAGGTATCTCCGAAAGTGTCTGTTGGGTTGACACGGATCGAGACTGGGATTTGTCACTCCGTATGACGGAGAGGTATCTCTGGGCCCACTCGGTAATGCATCATCATAATGAGCTCAAAGTGACCAAGTGTTTGGTCACGGGATCATGCATTACGGTACGAGTAAAGTGACTTGCCGGTAACGAGACTGGACGAGGTATTGGGATACCGACGATCGAGTCTCGGGCAAGTAACGTACCGATTGACAAAGGGAATTGTATACGGGATTGATTGAATCCTCGACATCGTGGTTCATCCGATGACATCATCGAGGAGCATGTGGGAGCCAACATGGGTATCCAGATCCCGCTGTTGGTTATTGACCGGAGAGCCGTCTCGGTCATGTCTGCATGTCTCCCGAACCCGTAGGGTCTACACACTTAAGGTTCGGTGACGCTAGGGTTATTAGGAAGACTTGTATGTGATTACCGAAAGTTGTTCGGAGTCTCGGATGAGATCCCGGACATCACGAGGAGTTCCGGAATGGTCCGGAGGTGAAGATTTATATATGGGAAGTTGTCATACGGACACCGAAAAGATTCGGGGTCATATCGGTATTGTACCGGGACCATCGGAGGGGTTCCGGGGGTCCAGCGGGAGGGGCCACCCCTCTCGGAGGGCCTCATGGGCCGCAAGGGGCAGGGAACCAGCCCCTGGAGGGCTGGGCGCGCCCCCCTTGGGCCCATGAGCCTAGGGTTTGGGGGGGGGGAACCCTAGTGGGGGCGCCCCCCTTTGCTTGGGGGGCAAGCCCCCCTCCCTGGCCGCCGCCCCCCTCTAGATCTCATCTAGAGGGGTCGGCCCCCCTTGCCCCTTCCCCTATAAATAGAGGGATGAGGGGAGGCTGCAACACACAACCAAGGCGCAGCCCCTCCCCTCCCCAACACCTCTCCTCCTCCGCCGAGTGCTTGGCGAAGCCGTGCCGGAATACTGCCTCTCCACCATCATCACGCCGTCGTGCTGCTGCTGGAGCCATCTTCCTCAACCTCTCCTTCCCCCTTGCTAGATCAATAAGGAGGAGACGTCATCCTCTCCGTACGTGTGTTGAACGCGGAGGTGCTGTCCGTTCAGCACTTGGTCATCGGTGATTTGGATCACGACGTGTACAACTCCATCATCCACGTTCTAGTGAACGCTTCCGCTCGCGATCTACAAGTGGTATGTAGATGCAATCTCTCTCCCGTGACTCGTTGCTTAGATGAACTCATAGATAGATCTTGGTGAAATCGTAGGAAAAATTTTGATTTTCTGCAACGTTCCCCAACACTTTCATCCGGACATATGCTTCATGCACGGGACATGAAGAAATGCTTTCAAAAAGTTTCCAACACTAGCTTAATGTTCAACAAAATTAGGGAAAAGATAAGGATGTTGTCGATGGGCTCAACAACAATTTATTCAGGTTTCCATCAAAATGGAATTTCACAATTATGTGAACAAGGTGATAGCATTGGTCAGACCCAAAAGATATAATGGCGTATGCTCAAGGAACAACCACGAGTAAGACAACATAACGAATATCGTTGGTTCTGATTTGATTTGACGATAGCCCATACTCAAATCAAAGGTTTGGATAAGACAATAGATCCAACAATTGACCACGAGGATCAACCAATGAAGATGTCATCTTTGTTCAACACACACGCACAAGGATATCCCTTTGGAATGAACTGAGTCGGACAAGCTTTTATCTTCCAACTCTCCAAGTTGTTGTTTAGCTTAACCAACTAGCGCAGGGTATCCAACACGGTTTCTTAGAGAAAGGGTGGTTTTGAAAACCAACTTCATCACGAGCTCAACATAGCGGTCAGGTGACAACCTGGTGATACTTCTGAGAAGATAATCGAAAAATCACGAACCACCGATATGCTATTAAGCTCGAGAACAATCTTGCTTTTCAGGGCAAGATGAGATGATCAAATAAGCAAGGGATTGGCATAACCCTAACTCATTGATCGAAAAGTGCACCGGAAGTAAGGACTAGGTAGCACGATCTATCTTAGAATGATGATTCAAGAACCAAGACACTAAGAATAAAATTATTGTCCTTTAACTACCAAGCAACAAGGTTGCTAGGAGTATTGGTTTCACACATCACGGTTCACTTGTCGGCATTCCGGTTACAATAACACGGAACCGAGGAATGAGTAATGATGGCGAGAAGTATCACTACATCAATAATTCACAAGAGCGGTGCAATTATCATGAAAATCCTGACATAAAGACGGTAATACTTCAGGGTAGAACAGAATCAAAAGCTGGGTTGGCATTTGATCTGCGAGGTACAACTACTTTGACCCAATCCTGGATATGGATGAGGTACTGGAGTTTGTTTCTCCTAGTCATTCCAGAATAGAATGGCTTGACGGACCACAAGAATAATAGGCATCGATGAACGAATGCACGCATACTCTTGACTATCAATTGATAGACGAGGGTCGGAAGACAACTAAAATGGGATAACTCAAAAGAACATATGATTTTATGAGTTGTGGATGCATAGATTAGCATGTCGAACGAGTTCAACATATTTCTTCCGGATAACCCGTGCAGAAAGGTGGAACTGGTAGAATCACAACATAGAATCGAGAACTCGTCAAGAGCACTCTTATTGTGACCTTTTGGTCAAGATCTTCTGCCATAAGTAGTTCATGGTATTTGGAAGAAGGATACACCACGAATCTCGAGGACTATCGCAAAGGTTACTAATAACCTAAAGAAACTAGCAAACACTATCAACATGAGATAAGTAGGGTGAATCTCGGGTTCAAGAACCCAGGAGTAGAATACCTACTAACTAAATTGCATCACGGGATGCTTTCGAGAATGATGGCCAGAATCATCACACTGGAAATACAAAACGTGGCTAGATTACTAGGTGATACTCTAGACACCTAGGGTCATAATAATAGCTCCAACATATATGTCGAGGCAATGAGGTACCTCAACACACTGGTTACTATGGTTAACCTGGCCAAAGGAACTTCGAAATGGTAAGAAGGGATTTGCAAATGCATCGGACTATTTAGAAACCTGGGATGACTCGGACAGCATAACGGCTGTAAATGCTCAAAAGATTTGAGACATCCTGCAAAAATGGTCGCATAACCACTCAGAAGCACAATATCGAGAATCTGAGGCCAGCTATGAATACAGGAAGTAGTAGAAACTAAATTGAGGCTTAAATCCAACAATCCTATGAGTCTACGGATTAGTAACACGTGATCCTGATAGAAAGATGAGAAGCCTAGTTCCTTAACCCCATAGGAAAGATAAGATGACTCAGATCAGAAGGGCATAAGGTATAAGGAGTAAAAAGAGCCTTACGTTCCATCCCACAATCAATTCCCCCACATATAACTAAAGCATTTCTAGACTCAACTTCGACCAGTTTGGCTTGGTAATCCTACAGGCAGTCAGGCTCTGATACCAAAGCTGTCAGGACCCCGACTCAATGCCACATCGATCTAGCATGTAACACCTCATATCACTTTGCGGCCTCACGCACGGTATTCCCATGGGTGTCGCCTTACCTTTGCCCGGGACCGTTTGCGCCTTTTGGCACGCGTATATGATAGTGTCGCTAGCATCCATATGATAAGGAGCCCGGGCTGACATGGCTAGTCGTAAACCCAAAGTGGCAGAAACTTACAGGGACAGGCATTCATGACCCAGCATCAAACGTGTCGGTCATCAGCGAGTGAATCCAGGCTGTAGCACTGGGCTAGCAGGACTCCGGTGAACCAGGCTGTAGCGGGCTAACAGGACTCCGGTATTCATCGCGTGACATTTCCCCGAAGGGACAGACACAGGAACGAAGAAGGGCACATGCCGGCCAGCCTAAGTGTTCCGGAGCAGTAGCAAGCTACCATGGCTCAGTGGAAGCACTAGGAGACATTTCCCGGTAAGAGAGGCTACTAAGGATAAACAACTAGGTTGTCAGATCCCACACATACCAAGCATTTCAATAACATACACACAATATGCTCGATATGTGCAAATACAACATGGCATCACAACATGACTCTACGACTCAAGTATTTTATTCAATAGGCTCCGAAGAGCGAGATATTACAAACATGGGTCTCACGACCCAGCATTCAGAGCATACACGTCAAAGCACATGCGGAAGCTTAACATGTCTGAGAACAGACAACTAAAAATGAAAAAGGCTGAGAAGCCTGACTATCTACCAGATCCTGCCGAGGGCACAAGATCGTAGCTGAGGTAACAAGCTAAACATCGAAGTCCACGTGGAACTACTAGCGAGACTGAAGTCTCTCTGCAAAAACATAAATTAAGCAACATGAGTACAAATGTACCCAGCAAGACTTACATCATAACTAACTACATATGCATCATTGTCAACAAAGGGGATGGTGGGGTTTAACTGCAGCAAGCCAGCTTTGACTCGGTGGCTATCCTAAACTACGACTGCAAGTAACTCTTTTGAGGTGGCGCACACGAGTCCACATATTCACCATATCAATACACCACTATGGATCCGCTCCCGTCTCCCTACGAGAAGGCCATCCATAGCACTCACGCTTATCTTGCGTATTTTAGCGTATCCACTTTCACTTGTCTATGAACTGTACAGGCAACCCAGAAGTCCTTTACCGCGGACACGGCTATTCGAATAGATGATGTTAACCCTGCAGGGGTGTACTTCTTCACACACGCTCTCACCACTTATCGCCGTTTACAAGACATGTACTCGGCAACCTTCAAGCGGAAGCCCAGCGAGGGTGTCGGCCATGACCTGACTAACCACACAAGTCTCTAGTCCAGGTTTATCGCCTATTCAGGTTCCATCCGCAAGGAGATCCGGCCGGGGTGTCGCTCACGGCCCCAAACGATGTGTGCAGGGTTCCCAAGTCCACCATCCGAGTGCCACTTGGTACACCGGGCCACTGTGCCTAGTCTGTCCCAAGCCCACCTGTACCGGGTGCCACTTGGTAGACTACTAACGCTACCTACAAACACCAGAAACTAGTTGCAACTCTTGGACAGAGATCGAGTTGATTAATAAGTCGAGAGAGTCAATTAAGGATCCCAATGTGTGGTAGTAGTTGTTCATGGATCACAAACACAGAACTCAGTTCCTGAGGATGGCTGCAATCAGACAAACCACCATGTACTCCTACATGACCTCTCACCGCTACCTTTACCAAATCGTGTTCACACACTTAGCTCTCAACAGCAGGACATGTTCACACACCTCCAATTTATCCCTGATGAATCAGACCTGACACAACTCTAAGCAATAGCAGGCATGACAAACAAGCATGAATGAGTAGGCACATCAGGGCTCAAACAACTCCTACTCATGCTAGTGGGTTTCATCTATTTACTGTGGCAATGACAGGTCATGCAGAGGATAAAGGGGTTCAGCTACCGCAGCAAGTAACAAATATGTCGTTGTTGTCCTAATGTAGTAAAAGAGAGCAGGAGCGAGAGAGTGGGATTGTATCGGAATGAACAAGGGGGTTTTGCTTGCCTGGCACTTCTGAAGATAGCATTGAGTCTTCATCAGTGTCAACGATCACAACGTCGGAACATCGTCTACCGAGAGGGGACAAATACCGGCAAACAAGGAAGAACACAATCAATGCAATGCACAATATGATGCATGATCATGACATGGCAATATGCTGTGGTTTGAGTTAATGCAGCTAGCAACAAAGTTAAATGAAGTTGGTTTGAACCCTAAGTTCAAATCCAAACTCCATATGTGAAATTCAAATGCCATTTATATGATTGGTCCTAAACAACAGCTATAAGTTGTTCTAACATGCATGAAAGCAGTACAGATGGATAGATTGGACTTTTCTGATCATTTTTCATATATAATTTATCTCATTTGGAGTTACAGTTGATTTTATATGATTTTTAGAAGTTTAGGATATTTTCTGGAATTTCCTGAATAAACTTAAATCCAGAAAATGCTTTATTGCGCCAGGGTGACGTCACCGTGATGTCAGCAGTCAACAAGGTTGACCCAGGTCAAACCTGACCAGTGGGACCCACTGGTCAGTTACTTAGTTAGCTAACTGAGTTAAATAGAGTTAAGCTAATCCTAACTAAATGTCAGCAGGGCTGGGCCCACATGTCAGTGGCTTAATTAATTAACTAAATTAATTAGTGTTAACTAATCTAACACCTAAGTAAGCAGTGCCTGGCCCACACGTCAGAGAGACAAAGCGGGTCAAAGTGCGGTCAAACCCGGGTCAAACTCGCCGGAGTTGACCCGGGGCTCGTCGCCGGCAGGGCCAGGGACGGCGGAGAGGTGTGGGTTTCCTCCTCCGGCGGCTAAAAGAGCGACGGAGGGGCTCTACATGGTGTTGGGACTCGTGCGCATCCAACACGACTAGCGGCAGCAGCCGGGGTGGACCGAGCTCGCCGGAAACGAGGTCGCAGCGGCGACCGGAGTTCGGGCATCGACCGAGTTGACACCACAGAGCACGTTAGGAGCAGCGGTTTGGTGTTTTGAGCTCCTGGAGACGCGCTGAGCGCGTTGCTATGCTCGGCTGTGAGCGGAAGAGCTCAGGAGCACGGGCCTGCCGGCCATGGCGGACGGCGCTCGGGACTCGCGGGGCGGTGGCTAGCGCACATATTAGGGCACGGGGAGTGAGGGGGAAGACGGAGGAGCTCACTGGGGGTCGGAAGAGAAGCTCGGCGGGCTCGGGGAAGCTTCTGCGATGGCGAATTGACGGCGGCGATCTCCGGCACCGAAGATGAAGACGACGACGCTCCGGTCGACTGGGGCCTCCTCTGGTCGCGTGCGTCGGTTGTGTAGCTCCACAGGGTCGGGGCGGAGCTCAGGGATGTGACACGCGCACGGTGCGGTGGTGCTCCACCTCGTCGCCGGCGGCCGGCTGCGTGGGCGTGCCGCTGTAGCTCGATCCTGTGCGGGACAGAGAGAGAGGAGCGAGAGGTCGCGAGCGGCCCGGGGGGAGGAAAGTGACCGAGGGTTTCCCTCGGGTGCCAGTTTTGTTTCCCCGATCTGCGCGCATGGCCGTTGGATCGCGGCGGAGGGCCGTGATCTAAATCCTAAGCCACAGCGGGCATCTCGGGCCGTATGCAGAGGCGAGGCCGGCCTGGGCCGCGCTGGACAGCGGCAGCCTGGGCAGCTGAGCCACGCGCTGGGGCCGAGGCCGACAGCCGCGGGCGCTGCTGCGCGGGCTAGGCGGTGGCCGGCTGTGCTGCAGGTTTATCTCTGTCATTTTTTATACACTTTTATTCAAAAGTACAGAAAAGAAAAAGTCAAAGAAATGTTTCTAAAAAGTTCATGTTTTTTTATTCGGTCAAAGAAAAGTTTCTGTAGAGAGTAAAAAGTTCATGAATTTTTATTCATGTTTTTCCGTTGCGTAAATAATTGATATTGCTCTTTTACAAAGAAAATAAAAGTTTAGATAGAATTATATTTTTAAAAGCATGTTAAAGTAAATATTGAAATGATATGATTATGTTATTTTTTATGACCAATGTTATTAATAACATGATCATGTTTTATTATTGAAATTTAAAGGTGCATTTATTTCTAATATTTTTACCCAACGGTAATATAGATTTAATTGCATAGACAATTGTATGTTTAATTTGACCGGTAATTGCCTCTGGCTCCTAGGTGCATATGCACCCATTGTCGAAATACACATTTTGAAAAGTTGAAAAATTCGGAACAAAAACCCCACGTGCATATCCGGGCATTTTATGTGCGTGCACAAGGTTTTAGTTAAAAACGAAGTTTTTTATAGCTTGTGTAAAAAAGACAATTTCAGATGCTTCATTCTAACTATTCACGAGGCATTTCTTTATCTTTTTTACACAAGCCACAAAAAACATCGTTTTTCACCGAAACCTTGTGAACGCACATAAAATGTCCGGATATACACGTGGGATTTTTGTTTAAAATTTTTCAACTTTTCAAAATGTGTATTTCGACAATGGGTGCATATGCATCTAGGAGCCAAAACGCCGCTCTCTAATTTGACCAATGTTAGATTAATGCATATGATTATTATACTGATGTCACTTAAATTGTGATTTCAGGAGGTTTTCACTTGATGAGTTGCCTAAAAGAAGTTCCGACACTCAGAGGTGACAACCACACTGAGTGGAGGAAGAAAGTAGAACTGGCATTTGTTTGTGCTGATCTGGATTGGATTGTTGAAGAACCACAGCCGATCAGACCCACAGAGCCAGTAAGAGAGGCCACTGATGTTGATGCTGCATGGTCTAAAAAGAGGGGGGACTATGCTCCTTTGGAGATGTCTTACCTCATAGAAAACCAAAAGTGGGTCAATGCAAACAAAAAGTGCATGGCATTTATAAAGAATACAATCGAGAGCACCATTGTGGGCTCCATTGCAGAGTGCACTTCCGCAGGGGAGTTGCTTACAAAGATAAAGAGCCAGTTCACTGGCTCTTCAAAGATATATGCCACCCAGGGGTTATAGCAACTGGTGACACAACGCTACACAGGTGGTAGTCATGGAATAAGAGAGCACATCCTGAGGATGAGCAATATGGCAGCAAAGCTAAAGCCCATGGATGAGGATCTGGAGATCAAACCAAAGCTCCTGATCATGGCTTCACTACCAAAGGAGTTTGAAAATTTTGTTGTAAACTATAATATGTCACCTGGAACATGGGACATTGAAAAGACAATAGAAATGTGTGTCCAAGAAGAGGACAGACTCAAAGCTGCACATGGTGGTTCACTCAACTATGTGAAGGATCACAAGAAAAAGAATTACAATCAAAACAACAAAAGTTCTCCTTGAAAGCATGGAAAAGCCCCATATCAGCATCAGCAACAGCCTGTCTTAGTGGACAAAGACACTTGTGTCCACTGCAAGAAGAAAGGGCATTACAAGAAAGACTGCGCTGCTTGGCTAAAGTCAGTCATGGCAAGAAGAGCTAACAATATAGTTTTATTTGTCAATAAATCCTTGTATACACAGTTTTCAAAATCCACTTGGTGGATTGATTCAGGAGCAGCTATTCATGTTGCAAATTCTTTACAGGGATTCCATTCGATGCAGACTACGCTAAGAAGCGAAAGATGCATTGAAGTGGCAAACGGAGTTGAGGCTGTCGATGACATCTCCTTGGAGTTAGCTGACGGATTCAATCTTCTACTTAGAGATGTTTTATTTGTTCCATCATGTCATAGAAACTTAATTAGTCTTTCTTGTTTGGACAAAGATAATTATGAATGTTATTTTGGACATGGCAAGTGTGCCATATGGTTAAATAATGCTTATGTGGGTGATGCTTTACTACACGATGAGCTTTATTTGTTATCACTTCGTGAAAAAGTTTATTCTGTATGCAATGTGAAAGAACATGTTTCCGCGTCGAATAAAGAACAAAAGAAAAGAGAGAACATTCGACTCATCGAAATTATGGCACTGTCACTTGGGCCATATTTCCAAGGGGAGAATAGAAAGATTAGTCAAGAGTGAAATTCTTCCTCCGTTAGAATTCTCAGACTTAGAACAATGCATAGATTGCATTAAAAGAAAGTATATAAAACAAATCAAAAAAGGTGCAATCCATAGCACATGCACACTAGAAATCATCCACACTGACATTTGTGGACCATTTCCAGTGAAAAGTGTGGATGGATATGACTTGTTCATACTCTCGCTATGGATATATTTATCCAATCAAAGAAAGATCTGAAGCGTTGGATAAATTTAAAATATTCAAAGCTGAAGTTAAAAACCAGCATGATAAAAGAATAAAGATAGTCAGGTCCGACCGTGAGGGAGAGTACTACGGTCGGCACACACCATATGGCCAAGTCCCTGGACCTTTTGCAAAGTTCTTGCATGAGACTGGCATAGTAGCCCAATATTCAATGTTGGGCGAGCCTCAGCAAAATGGAGTAGCTGAAAGGCGCAACCGTACACTTATGGATATGGTGCGCAACATGATGAGTTATTCCAACTTGCCATTGGGATTATGGATGGAGGCGCTTAAAACCGCCATTCACATTCTCAATAGAGTACCAAGCAAGTCAGTGCCCAAAACATCGTACGAGCTATGGACAGGAAGGGTGCCATCCCTACAACACTTCAGGGTGTGGGGGTGCCCTGCTGAGTCCAAAATATTTAATCCAAACATTGCAAAGTTAGACCCCATAACAGTGAGTTGCCACTTCATTGGCTATCCAGACAAATCAAAGGGTTTCTGTTTCTACTGCCCAGACAGATATACAAAGTTTGTAAAACGAGACATGCAGTCTTCTTAGAGGACGAAATGATGAGGGGGAGCTTGGTAGCTCGGAAAATTGATCTTGAGGAGAAGAGGGTGCATGCACCTAATCCGATGATTCAGGAGCCATTTTTCTCACTACCAGTTGCAACTCCACCCATGACAACTATGGGGGTAGACCCGAAGCCTGTCCGTCAGGAGCCGACTGAACCCGTTGTTGAGCATGAAAGGGAGGTGCAGTAGCAAAATTTAGAAGAAGTGCCAGAAGTTGAGGCACATAATGTGTCAGAAACTGAGGCCCTTAGAAGGTCTACAAGACCAAGAAAGTCAGCTATTTCTACCAACTTTAGAGTTTGTAACACAGAAATGGTTCATGTGGAAAAAGATCCCACCTCATATGAAGAAGCCATGAGAAGCTCTCATTCATCGATGTGGATGAAGGCAATGGAAGACGAGACGAGATCAATGAGTTCCAATGATGTTTGGGACTTAGAGGAAATTCCTAAAGGAGCCAAGACAGTAGGCTGCAAATGGGTCTACAAAATTAAGTATGACTCTAAAGGGAATGTAGAAAAGTATAAAGCACGACTCATGGCAAAATGATTTACACAAAGAGAAGGTATAGATTACAATGAGACATTTTCTCCAGTCTCATGTAAGGATTCCTTCAGTCATAATGGCATTAGTTGCTCATTTTGATTTAGAGTTACATCAAATGGATGTAAAGACGACATTTCTCAACGGAGATTTAAAGGAAAATGTCTACATGAAACAACCCAAAGGTTTTATCATGGAAGGCAAGGAAAATATGGGATGTTGTCTGAAGAAATCCATTTATGGATTAAAGCAAGCCTCTAGACAGTGGTATTTAAAGTTTAATCAAACGATTAAAAGTTTTGGATTTAAAGAAAATATTGAGGATAACTGCATTTATGCAAAGTTTAAAAATGGGAAATACATTTTCCTAATCTTGTATGTGGATGATATTCTGCTTGCTAGCAGTGATGTTAGTCTACTACAAGAAACAAAGAAGTTCTTATCCTCGAATTTTGACATAACAGATCTTGGTGAAGCATCATATGTTTTGGGCATAGAAATTCACCGAGATAGAAACAATGGAATCTTAGGACTATCGCAGAAAGCATATTTAGAAAAGGTTCTTAAAAAGTATAATATGCATGCGAGTAAAGCCACACCTGCTCCTATAGTTAAGGACGATAGTTTTGGGAAATTCCAATGTCCCAAGAACCAGTACGAGATCGATCAAATGAAAGGAGTACCATATACTTCGGCAGTTGGCAGCTTACAGTATGCACAAGTGTGCACTCGCCCTGACTTAGCCTTTATCACCGGGGTACTCGGTAGATATCAAGAGAATCCAGACATAGAGCACTGGAAGATGGTAAAGAAAGCATTGTGTTAGGCGCAAGGCACGAAGGACTACATGCTAATATACATGAGAAGTGATTCCCTAGAGATAAAAGGGTATTTAGACGCAGATTTTGCGGGGGACAAAGATGATGGGCAATCCACGTGAGGATACGTATTCATCCTCGCTGGGGGAGCTATTTTGTGGAAAAGCTCCAAACAGTCAATAGTTCCATCATCCACGATGTATGCAGAATTCATAGCATGCTTCGAAGCCACGGGGCAGGCGATATGGCTAAAGAAATTTGTTCCCAACTTGAAAGTGGTAGATTGTATTCATAAACCACTACAGATGTATTGTGACAACCAGCTCGTAGTATTCTATGCTCACAACAACAAGTCGAGTAATGCTGCCAAAACAATAGAGATAAGGTATTTTGTTGTGAAAGACAAAATCTAGGATCAAACTATAAGTCTCGAGCATATAAGGACAAAAGATATGTTTGCGGATCCGCTAACGAAAGGCTTACCACCCAATGTGTTCAAGGAACACTTAGCCGGCATGGGTTTAAGGAAAATCCTTATTTTGCAAAAGGAATAGAATTTGTTTCTGAACAAAACGTATGTTGTAGCTGTATGATTTTATCGGCAATTAAGCTGTGACGATGAAACATGCTCTATGTATCAATATGCGATGAAACAAATAAACTAGAAAGTATAAGGTTAAAAATAAAGTTGAGATCAAGGGGGAGAATGTTAGGTTGATCTCTATCCCGTTCGAACCAAACTATGGTCCTGATCGGGGGCGCCCAACCAAACTATGGTTGGTGGGCCCCTGTGACCCGCGCTATATAACAGAGGTGGGGGCGGGGGCACGACTCACGAGGTTGAACGCTGCCACAAACTCCACCGAACACTCCCTACCGATCTAGGGTAAGCACAGTGCTCACGGGAAGCACACCACCGCCGCCATCTCCGTCCACATCGCCGCCGTCACCACACCACCATGGTCGGCGCTGGATCGAGCTCATCCGCACCTGGAGAAGGTAGGTTCACTGGATCTACTAGCCTACTCCGATCTAAGGCCTATCACATGGAACACCATTTTTGAAACATTCAAAGAAATCACATCTCAAACTTTGAAAAAATTACATTGATATATGGATGTATACTACACGTGAAAATACATTGATTTGCGAGATACATAGAAAAAAGTGAAAATCGTTGGTTCCACATAGTTAACAGAGCACATACTGTTCACTCTGTTCAAAATCACTAGTTTGTGTTTTTTGTGTAGCTAGCTCGCGTGTCACTGTATTTCGTCATAAAAATTTACATACTCCCTCCGTTTCTTTTTGTCTGCATATAAGGTTTGGTCAAAGTCAATCTTTGTAGAGTTTGACTAACATTATATTAAAAAATATAAAACTTCACAATATGAAATCAATATTATTAGATGCACCATGAAACGTATTTTCATACTATATAGTTTTAATATTGTAGATGTCCATATTTTATTATAGGACTTTGCTAACTTCCGGATGGCAGGATTTTAACAACAGGTGCGGACGATTCGCAGATGTCAGATCTGAAGCATGCATGCAGGAGGCCATAACAATGTTGCACGCGTGTGAGCTGCAGTTGCATTGTTAAACATACATGCATATAAAAATAAAATTGCTGATGTCATCAAAGATTCATTTGAAATTTAAACTTTAAAATGTTTTGTAGGACAAAACATAGCTCCGATTGAAAAACTGCTTTCACATAAAAATATCGCCGCGACGAGATCTTTGAAACTACATCACATGTTGATATGTTCCGACGATATTTTTTTTCAGGTCAAAAGTTATTACGCCTCTCCTACATAAGTTATCACTGTGCAAGACATCATTTATCATATTGTGTACACAGATATTATCGAGGTATAAAAAATGGTTCCCACAATTTTTCCTCACGTGCACATGCATGAATACAATAGAAGGCCAAAAAAATTTAATGTCGACCAAAATTCTCCCTTTTTAGAAAATCCAAAATGTTTTGTAGCTCAAAACGACGATGCCTTCAAAACTAGATCCCATGTTGCTATGTTCCGAAGATTTTTTTTATGTCAAAAAGTTACCACGTCTGGGGTAACTAAGTTATAAATCTGTTGTGTATATATTACCATGATAATGGGGAGGGGGTGTTTTTCAACAAAATAAATCCCCTGGTCAAAACAGTTATCACGCCAGGGCGAAGAAGATTATCAACTCTGGTGGGCATATATATTACCATGATATTGACACATGGTGTTTTTCAGAAAAAAAAACTAGTGTGAAAAAGTTATCACGTCTAGGCTAAGTAAGTTATCATCAACCCTATCGTGCGTATATTATCATACTGTTTTCATAGAATTACCAGAGTATGTTTTTCAATAAACTTTTATCTCGTGGTTAAAAGTCACCATGGTGTTTGTAGTGAGTTATCGGCTTTGTACTGTGTATATTACCGTGCAATTTGCATAGAAGTTTTCGGGTATGTTGTTTTAACAAATTTTTTCCGTTGGTCATTAAATTTTCTTGATGTTTGTACATTAGTTATCAGATCTCCTATGTGTATATTATCATGCTATTTACACCTAAGTTACCGGCTGTATATTTTCCAACTACTTTTTTCCCTAGGTAAATAGTTACCGCGACGTTTGTATGTGAGTTATCAGCTCTGATGTGCATGTATTATCATTCTATTTACACAGAAGTTATTGGAGGCATGTTTTTTAATAACTTTTTTTCCGAGTAAAGAAAAATTTACCGTAATATTTTGTATGTGAAGTATCAGCTCTTTTGTGCATATATTATCATGCTATTTACACATAAGTTATAAGGTGTATGTATTCCAACAACTTTTTTTCTCATGTCAAAAGTTATCGTGGCATTTGTACGCGAGTTATCAACTCAGGTGTGCGCGTATTATCACTCTATTTACGTACTCTGGCATTTGTACTCGAGTAGAAGTTATGTGTGTGTGTGTGTGTGGGGGGGGGGGGGGTATGTTTTTCCATAATTTTTATCCCGTGGTCAAAAGTTACCACGGTCTTTCTACATGACTAATAGCTTTCTTGTGCGTATATTATCATTCTATTTACATCAAAATTATAGGTATGCATTTTCAATAAAACTTTGGCCAGTGCCAAAACTTATCGTGGTGATTGTACTATCAGCTATGTTGTGCGTATATTATCATATTATTGACACCTAAAATTATAGGGTATGTATTTTCAACAACTTTTATTCTAGGATCAGAAGTTATCATGATGATTTTAGGTGAGCTATCATCTATGTATTTTTAACAAGTTTTATCCCAGCATCAAAAGTTATAGAGATGATTGTAGGTGAGTTAAGTTCTATTATCCATATATTACCATGCTATTTGCACATAAGTTATTCAGGTATGTAGTTTTAACAACTTTTATGTCGGGGTGAAAAGTTATCGCGGCGTTTGTACTTGACTTATCAGCTATGTTATGTGCATATTATCAAGCTATTTATACATAAGTTATCGGATATGGTTTTTCAGTGACACTTGTCCCGATGTAAAATGCTACCACAATGTTAATACATGATCCATTAGCTATGTTCTATAAATCTTCATGAAGAAAATCTCATAAAACAAACTATGCAGGTTGCCCAAAAAATAGTCATCATTATGTGTGGATATAAGTACACCACGATGCTTGATTCCAACAGAGAACCGTGCATGGACCAGGTGGTTTGCTCCCCCGTGAATGGCCTTGTGGTCTGGAGTCGTCCACGCCCGTTTAAACAGCAAGCGCTAAATGAGACCGCTAGATGCGGATCGAACGGTTAACAAATCATGCGGATCTGTAGCAAACTGCCAATCGGCAGGTATTTAGCTTTCTCGTTTTTTATATAAATTTGGTCAAACTTTGTGTAGTTTGACTTTGACCAAATCTTATATGCGGAGTAAAAAGAAACGGAGGGAATACATGGAGATGGAGTATACATCCGTATGATATTCTCGGACTGTTTCAGAATTTTTGAATCATTGAAACGATTTTTTTAAAAGAGCTTCATGTAGGCCGATCGAGCACAAAAAGGCATTTCTGCGCCAAAACCTGTCAACATGGCATGATCTAACGCTGGCCGCAGCTATGTGCGTGCTGGGCTGTCCTAGCCCGTACTGGCCGGGGAGACGCTGGAACAGATCTAAACAGGGACAGAGCGGCAACGGCGGCGAGACAGACACATGCTGCCACGAGTTCCGGCCATTTCTCGGCACCGCTCCTTTGCCCCGCCATGCGCGGCGGCAGCTATAAATCCCTGCCACGGCGTCCCCTCGTCACCCCGAAGCTCCCCGGTTGACCTCCCCGGTCTCCTTCCTGCCCATCCTTCACCGTTCTACCCCTACGACAACCAGGGGACGTCTTCCATGGCCTCCTCATAGTCCCACCTATCCTGCCGCCCGCAACTCCTACATTACGCAGCACGCATCATTCATCGGCAATCGGCATGCCTACAAATCGTCGTCGGATGCATGCAGTTTCCGATCAATTTATTCGAATGTGTTCGTATTTTGTGATGTAGAGAGCAGAACTTGATATATAGCGCTCGCCAGTCCGTCCAGCTAGCCCGCCCGCCTGCTGCCACCGATCCTGATCTTGATGGCGACGACGATGACAATGCGCGGGACGGCGGCGGGGCCCGTCCTCCTGCTGGCGCTGCTGCTGCTGTCCACGACGGTGGCCCGGGCCGAGGACCCGTACGTGTTCATGGAATGGCACGTGACGTACGGGACCAAGAACATCGTGGGCACGCCGCAGAAGGTGATCCTCATCAACGGCGAGTTCCCGGGCCCCCGGATCAACTGCTCCTCCAACAACAACATCGTCGTCAACGTCTTCAACGAGCTGGACCAGCCGCTCCTCTTCACCTGGAACGGCATCCAGCACCGCAAGAACTCGTGGCAGGACGGCCTCCCGGGCACCAACTGCCCCGTCGCCCCCGGCACCAATTACACCTACCACTGGCAGCCCAAGGACCAGATCGGCACCTTCTTCTACTTCCCCTCCATCGGCATGCAGCGTGTCGTCGGGGGCTTCGGCCTCATCAGCGTCGTCAGCCGCCTCCTCATCCCGGTCCCCTACGACCCGCCCGCCGACGACCTGCAGGTCCTCATCGGCGACTGGTTCACCAAGGACCACGCCGTCATGGCCAGCCTCCTAGACGCCGGCCGCAACTTCGGCCGCCCCGCGGGCGTGCTCATCAACGGCAGGGGCGGCAAGGAGGCGGCCGACCCGCCCATGTTCACCTGGGAGGCCGCCAAGACGTACCAACTCCGCATCTGCAACGTCGGCATCAAGTCGTCGCTCAACTTCCGCATCCAGGGCCACGACATGAAGCTCGTGGAGATGGACGGCTCCCACACGATACAGGGCATGTACGAGTCGCTCGACGTGCACGTGGGCCAGTGCATGGCCGTCCTCGTCGACGCCGACCAGAAGCCCGCGGACTACCTCATGGTGGCCTCCACCAGGTTCATGGCTGGCCCCAGCTCCGTCTCCGCCGTCATCCGCTACGCCGGCTCCAACACCCCGCCGGCGGCTAACGTCCCGGAGCCGCCGGCCGGCTGGGCCTGGTCGATCAACCAGTGGAGGTCCTTCCGGTGGAACCTGACGGCCAGCGCGGCGCGTCCCAACCCGCAGGGGTCCTACCACTACGGCCAGATCAACATCACCCGCACCATCAAGCTGATGGTCACCCGCGGCCACATCGACGGCAAGCTCAGGTACGGCTTCAACGGCGTGTCACACGTGGACGCCGACACACCCCTGAAGCTCGCCGAGTACTTCAACGTCAGCGACCAGGTGTTCAAGTACAACCAGATGGGCGACGAACCCCCTGCCGTGAACGGCCCCATGCACGTCGTGCCCAACGTCATCTCCGCCGAGTTCCGCACCTTCATCGAGGTCGTCTTCGAGAACCCCGAGAAGAGCATGGAGTCCGTCCACATCGACGGCTACGCCTTCTTCGCCGTCGGGTAACCCTTCTTGTACTCATGCATGCATGCATGCACGGGCGGCGGCGCCGATGGAATGGAAATGGAGTTGATGCATGTGGGTATTGCAGGATGGGGCCGGGGAAGTGGACGCCGGCGGAGAGGAAGACGTACAACCTGCTGGACGCGGTGAGCAGGCACACGATCCAGGTGTACCCGCGGTCGTGGTCGGCGGTGATGCTGACGTTCGACAACGCGGGGATGTGGAACGTGAGGACCAACCTGTGGGAGAGGCACTACCTCGGGGAGCAGCTCTACATGAGCGTCGTCTCGCCGGCGAGGTCGCTGCGCGACGAGTACAACATGCCAGAGAACGCCCTCCGCTGCGGCAAGGTCGTCGGCCTGCCGATGCCGCCGTCCTATCTCCCCGCCTGAAGTCCTGACCCAACTAATTAATCCATTGACAGATATGAAATGAGTGATGTACACGAGGAGGTCTAGGCCATGAGTTTGTTTCCATTATTGTATGTATGTACGTACTCCATTCTTGTGTGTTGTGTAATTGTGTTACTGTTGTTGTAATTCTTGGCGATCGATTTTCTTTTTTGCTCTGGTGGAATATAACTAAGCATGCATGGGGCTAGTTAGAGCATCTCCAACCCGTTTTCCGCGCGCGCTTCGGCATGTTTAGCGCGGCCGCCAGCGCTGGCTCCAGCAGCCGCGCTATAATGCAGCGCGCGCGCGCCGCTTCAGCAGCGCGAAAAATACAGCGCGCGCGACTCGCCGGGCATTAACATATATGATATTTTGGACATAAAATGAGTTTGAAACATTCTTCAAAATGCAATAAACATGTGAAATTTGACACAAACAAGTTGATGATGAATAAAAGTTCATGCCTACAAGTTCAAAATCATGCCCACAAATTCATCCAACCAAGTTCAAATGCAAACTAAAGTTCAAGACATGACACATCAATCTTCATCTTCCTCGTCTTCGTCCTCATCTTCCGAAGACGACTCTTCCGCCTCCGAAGATGAATCTTCCTTCCTCTCCTCATCACGCACTGCATCACGTGAAGCTTCGACGGTGTTGGCAAGATCTTCAACGGCATCTCCATGGGAATGTGTGTGAGAAGGCACATCGAAAAACATTCCACCCATGGCGGCCGGAGGTGCACCCATGCCTCCCATGAGAGAAGCAAAACTCATGGCCATAGCGTTGGAGGGTGCTCCAAAGCCACCCATGCCTCCCATGGCGGCCGGAGGTGCACCCATGCCTCCCATGGCGGCCGGAGGTGCACCCATGCCTCCCATGGCTCCGAAGCCACCCATGCCTCCCATGGCGCCGAGGCCACCGCCACCCATGGCGCCGAAGCCACCGCCACCCATGGCGCCGAGGCCACCGCCACCCATTGCACGAACCATGGCTCTTTTTTGGATCAACACTTCTTGTTGGGCAAGATTGACATACTCCTTTTGCGCCGCATTGAGGTTAGATGTGTCCAAGAAGAACAAGTGCTTCTCCCATTTCAACAACTTAGCTCGCTTCTCATTGCCCACTTTCCTCTCCTCCAAAGCCACCTTCCTCTCCTTGGCCGCCACCCTTCTCTCCTCGGCCGCCAACCTCCTCTCCTCGGCCACGGCATCTTGGTTCCTTGCCATTTTCCTCACCTCATTGGCTTCGACCCTTGCCTTCACAATAGCTTCCATAGCATTTTTGAGCTTATCATCTCCTTTCCTCTTCTTCTTTTCGGTTTTGTCTTTCTTGCACCCATCTGGTCGTTTTGGCTTCGAGTATGAAACCGAGTTGGGTGTGGGGCTTCTCTTGCCGTCATCACTTGATGCATCATCCTCCTCCTCCTCATCATTCATCTCAATTGCTCGCTTCCGTTTGTTGCTCAAATGCAAATCTTTCAAACCTTCACGCTTCTTCCATTTCTCATCATCCTTTAACACTTCATAGCAATGAGGCAAGGTAAAGATCCTGCCTTTCTTGATCTTCCCCTTCTTGGTTGTCCTTGTCTCTTCTTTGAACAAGTTTTGTGCAATGTTGTACTACAAGAAAAACAAAACAAGTTAGCACTTCGGTCACCAAAAACAAGTATGATGAACATATATGAGATGCCACTTACTCGATCATCCTCATTTGTGCCACTTGGGTTAATCTTGTCCAGACTTTTGTGCGGCTGCCCACTTTTGACAATCTGAGTTGATTGTCGACCATCGGGACCGAAGTGATCTCTCGGAGCGGTCAATTCCACTAACGTTGTGAGCATCAAATTGTTCTTTCATTCGCCCCCAATACGCGTCTCTACTTTGATCACCTCCAATGAATGGATCCCTCGACACTTGCAAATAAGTATATCATAGTAACTTGTCATCGTTGGTGGAGTAATTGCCCGCTCTTCCTTTTGGCGCCTCGACAATTCCCTCACCCTCCTCGTCCACCTCAAACTCATGATCTTTGAAATGGATGTCATTGGTTTGAGACCAATGCGAATTGTTGGACCCAACACCCATAGTGGACATGTATGCATCATCGTTGAGACTACAAAGTTTTTTGAACAATGCAAATAAGCTATCTATATGTGATGATGCATTGAAAAAATAAGAAAAAAAAGAAAAGTTGGAAATTTTATCACCTTGGGGGCATTTCGTCGAACACGTGGTGCGCGTCGGCGGCCGGCTCAATGAGTGAGCTCGCCGGCGCTTCGGTAGCCGCCGCGGCCGTCGAACGCCCTGCAAGCCTCTTTCCCCTCGCCTTCGTGCTGCCGGAGCCGTCCGCCGCCTTGTTTTTCTTCGCGGATGTTTTGCCCTTCTTCGTCTGCGCCGCATTGGGGACCTTCTTCGACGGTGCGGCGGCGGCACGGGACGGCGCCGGCGCGACGCCACCCGGCGCCGTGGTCATCCGCGGCGGCAAGAAGAGGCTGCGCGCGAGGCCAACGCTCGGTGGAGCTCCGGCGGTGGCGCCGCCAACGCTTACCGCGCTAGGGTTTCCGGCGGCGGCGGCGGGGAAGGGGGGGGGGTCGCGGCTGTACAACGGGGTGAGCGGGGTGCCGGTGTGCGCGTCCATGGGTGGGTGGCAGGGCGCCGGCGCCGGCGCGCGCGGGGCGTAGGAGGAGGAGAGGAGAGAGTGCGGCGCGAGCGCTCGAGTGTGCCGCGCGCTGTAGCGGGCGCCCGAAATACACCGCGCGGATACGTGTTTTCGACTGCGCGCCCAACTCGTTATAGCGCGCGCGCCGTTTTTGCGCGCCCGCTGGAGCGACCCGACGCGTTGCGCGCGCGCTAAAACGGCCTAATTTGCGGCGCGGCGCTAGTTTAGCGCGGCTGTTGGAGATGCTCTTAGCCCCTCTCAAAAGAACAAAGACGGAAGAAACGTATACATGTTGGAAAGTAAATTAAGGATCGGCTGGATCGGCCGGCTGGGAACGAATAATCTCCACATATATGCCCTCTCAAACCATTATAATGGGAGTTACTATAAAGTTTACCACATCATTTAATTACCTGGTATTGTTAAATTTTACAGTTTTGCTAAGTCTCAGTTGACACTTCGTTATGTCTCGGTCAGATGCTATATTCTTTTGATCTAGCATGAAGATCCGTGCAGAAAGAAACATTTTAACTTTTCCTTTTTTCTTCTTATGTAGACTTGATTAAATAAATTAGGGTATGGCTAGGTCTCAGTTGACTGAGACTTAACCAAGTCTCAATCAAGTAATATAATGCTAGATAAAAAAGAAATACTTCCTCTACCCTATAATGTAAGACGTTTTTTTACACTAGTTGCACGAATGTTCATACATGATCTCACGAATATATAATCGATTGAGACCGGACCAAGTCTCAGTCGACTATATTTAGCAACACCAAATTTTTATATAAAATCAGGTCGCCTGATATTTTAAATTTAGGTAAGTCATTTTTTGTACAGTTGATTTTTTTGTCAAGATTTGTGATGTTTTCTTTCCTATGTTGTTTCGTTATTCTTACACTATTTTCTTAGAAACTCTTATACATTAATTTTTGACTTGCCCTTGTTTGGGATAAGTTAATTTTTTTGCTTAGGCTGAATTTTTTACTTGCCCCTGTTTGGGTAAGTCGATTTTCCTATTGGGGTTGAAGCCTGTTACACATTGCCTATTTTTTTGTATGCGTTTAGCTTTTGCTTTTCTTTATATTTTTTAGTAGGTTTTTCTTTTTACATGGTTATTTCGTGTATGAGTATTCTTGGCATCATTTAAGCTATATGTAAGTCGACTGAAAATTGATTTTAGGTCGGATGATATTTTTGGCCACTGATTTGTGATTTGAGATTTGTGCTTCCTTTGTTCTTATTATGTTCTCTGAGTTGTTTTAGCCTCTTTTTTCTACTGACCACATATTTGGGTCAGTCAATTCATTCCCTCCCTTGCTTTGTTCTTTGTATTTTTGTTTTTATTTGTCTTTTCCTACTGCTTTTCATTTTTATTTATTAGCCGTGTTTTTCTTTTGTGGGTATTCTTGGATGTTGCGTTAGTGTAAATGTAAACACACAATTACTACAAAATGTATGAAAAAAACTGCAGTATTATATGATTATTCTTTGCGTAATGCAAAAAAGTGCAATTTTAGTGTAAAGTCGTGTGCAAGTTTTTATTTGTAAATGATAATACCAATACCACAAGTTCATTGTTCCTTATAAATTTATTTTTTACATTTACTTATTGTTTTATTTTCTTTACTTTTTAAGAGTAATGCCAATGCCACTTACTGTTTTAAAAAATACAGTACTATATACTTATTCTTGCATATATGAAAAAAACAAAATATTGTGTGCATTTTTATCATTGTTTGTTTTAGATTTGTTTATTTTCTTTCTTCATAAATTTTAATACCAATGCGAGTAATTCATTCTTCCTTAGAAAGCATAATTAAATTGATTTTTTCGCTTTATTTTATTTTATCTACTTAAAGGGTAATATCAGAGCCACCAATCCATTCTTTCTTAGAAAAATATCATTTTATTTTATTAGTTTTTATTTCATTTTTTCTTATTTAATGGTAACACCAATACAAGTAATTCATTAGTTCTTAGGAAACTTTCCTTTTTTTGTAAATTCCACTAATATATGTTTTCTCTTGTATATTATAAAAAAGTGCAATGATATTTAAATTGTGTGCAAATTTTGTGATTTTTTTATTTATCATTTTCTTTCTTCTTAAAGGACGATACAAATGCCACTTATTCACTCTTTCTTAAAAACTTCATCACTATGATTTTGTTTTAGTTTCCGTTTCATTTTCTTTCTTCTTAAAGGGTAATACCGAAGCCACTAATTCATTCTTTCTTAGAAAAACTTCATTAGTTTGATTTTGTTTGAGTGTTTATTTATTTTAGTTTTTTCTTTAATCGTAATACCAATGCCACTAATTCATACCTTCTTAGAAAACTTCTTTTCTTTGTGACCATTATGCTAGGACATGCTTGTTCTTGCATATTGTAAAAAGTGTATTTTTTCATTATTTGTTTTATTTTTATTATTTTCTTTCTTCTTAAAGGTTAACATCAATGCCACTAATTCATTCTTCCATATAAAAAAAAATTCTTATTTTGAATTTTTAGTTTTTATTTCAAATTGTTTCTTCTTTGAGGGTAATACCAATGCTACTAATTCATTTTCTTCTTAGACAATTCTTCCAATTTGCAAAAGATCCACTATTATATTTTTATTCTTACATGTTATAAAGAAGTGCAATTTATGTGTAAGTTGTATGCAAATTTTGTCAATATTTTTCATTTTGTTTCTTATTGAAGGTAATACCAATCCCACTGATTCATTTTTCCTTAGAATTATGCTTTTTGCATAGAAATTGCACTTTTTTGCAACATGCAAGAATAAGCATATAATGGTGAATTTTTTGCAAAAATAAGTGCCCTAAAAATTGACGAGTTAGTGGCGTTGGTATTACCCCTTATGAAGAAAGAAAATGAGACATAAACTATAGCAAAATCAAAATATTAAAAATTAAAATAATAATAAATTAGTGGTAATGATATTACCCTTTAAGAATAAATAGTATAAAACAAAAATGAAAACAAATAACATTTTTTTAAGAAATAATGAATTAATGGCATTGGTATCGCCCTTTAATAAAAAGAAAATGCAAAAGAAACATAATAACAAAATTTACATACAATTTACACAAAAATGTGTTTTACATAATATGAAAAAATAAGCATATTATATGGAATATTTGTGAGAAGAAAGTTTCCAAAGAAGAAACTGCATTAGCAGAATTGGTACTACCCTTATAGAACAAAGAAAATGAAAATAAAATAAAATAAAAATAATGTTGTTTTCTAAGTAAGAATGAAATAGTGACATTGCTATTATCCTTTGAAAAGAAAAAAAATAATAAAATAAAAGTTGCACAAAACTTTGCAGTGAAATTGAATTATTTTTTTGTAATATACAAATAATAGTACATTTTTCGCACTCTAATGTAGTTACACACTTATTGTATTGCACTTGCATGAATAAATTTACACTCATCGAATATTCCAAATATAGCCATAACAGAAAAGGTAAGAAAATACCAAAAAACTAACACACATAAAAATAGAACAACATCAGAAAAGGCAAAGTGAGAGAGAGGAGGGCTGGGCTGTAAAATGGGATTGATAGAGCTAGCTTTGTCAGCCAATTAATGGGCCTCGTCCCATTAAGGTATTTACTCACACAACACAGAGGTTAGTCATAAATTCCTAGCCTAAAACAAGTCACCACAGGGAAAAAAGTAGCATGAATCTTAGAGCAGAAATCAATGGCCAGAAAATCCGACTAACCCAAATTCAATTTTTCAGGAAACTTACATATAGCTAAAGTGGTTTTTAATTCATGGTGTTATGGACTTTTACTTTAATTGTCTGCAGATAATGTGTGCCCTACAGTAATTTGTACTATATTTTTGAGTTTGGTGTCTTGTACTTTTACACAAGCGTTATATGCCCAACGTGTCGTGCATAACTAGGCTGGAGTTCATTTTCATTTTTGGGGTTTCCACTGTTTTGGTTTCTTTTGTATTACATTTTAATTCTATTTACCTTTTTTCCCTATTTTTTGTTTCTTTTCAAAAGAAAATATATACTCTCTTAGTTACTTTTTTTTTCAATTAATAATACCCTACTATTAATTTATAATTTTCTTCTACCCATGTGCACAATTTTTAGGGGGACAAAAACTTTTATTGAATAATAGGAATGTCCCAAGGGATGATTACACTATCATGTGGCTGGATAAGCCAAACATGTCCTCCTAAAGCAAGAGTTGAAGAAAATTTCGCTGACCTGTCAGCTTCTGTATTACTGCTACACCCTTCAAACATAATCTTACAAGAATCAAAATCTACAACTGCCACCTGAACTTCCTTGATAATGGATGCGTGTTGTCCTCCTGTACTACTTTCTACCTCCCGCACAACCACTTAATTGACAGTGCGAAGAAATGATGATGTTGCTAAGAAGAAGATTCTTCGCTAAGGTCATCGCCTCTCAACAGGCCAGAGCTTCTAGAGTGATGGGGTCCAGTATGACAAGCAAGAGCTTCTAGAGTGGTGGGGTCCAGTATGACAAGCAAGAGCTCCATCATAGATGACCGAAGGTGATCCGAAATAATGGCCATTAACATCTCTGCATACAATTGCCGCTGCACCTCGTCTGGCCCGACAGGTGATAACGCCATCCACATTCAGCTTAGCCACTCCTAGGGGCGGTGGTGCCCATGGTTTGTGTTGTCTTGCCGGAATTTCTTGATGTTTTATGCGACCCGGCTTCTCTCAAGTGTCATCATCTTTGTAATATAGTGCTTAACAAACATATATGTTGCTTGTGGCGACTGAAACTCGTGATCATATGGCTTTCCTCCTGGTGATCCAGATTGACCAAAGTGTGATTACCACCTCTGTGAACTCATCATGTGACACATAGTTGGGTATCAAGAAGAGCCATTGTTTTGCATGAGGCTTCGTTATCGAGACCATATGTTCAACCAGTTCTGGTTTGGAGAGGGCCCAAATGCGAGTGAATAGCAAAAAACTACCACAACGGGCTGTCGTTCCAAAAAAAACTACCGTTTTTTTTAATTTTTCAAAAAAACTACCACAAAAGTGGTGGGCTGTTCCAAAAAACCCAAGTGGCCGGACGGTTACATTTAAGTGGGTTTATGACATGTGGGGCCCGCCCGTCAGGGTTTTGTTAGCCACACAGGCTGATGACGCGCGGGTGACGGCCGTTAGGTCGAACGAGCCATCCCGACCATGTGCTAAGTCAGATCCGGCCCACTCTCTCTCTCCCTCGCGCTCACTCACTCCCACTCTCTTCCCCTGAGGGAGTCCTGGACCATGGGGTCCTCGGGAAGCTGGCCTATGTGACATGGGCCGGATTGATGGGCCGTGAAGATATGAGATAGAAGGACCTCCCCCGTGTCCGGATGGGACTCTCCTTTGCGTGGATGGTAAGCTTGGCGTTCGGGTCATGTACCTTCCTTTCTCTGTAACCGACTATGTACAAACTTAGATCCCTCCGGTTTCTATATAAACCGGAGGGTTTAGTCCATAGAGGCGAACACAATTACACGGGCTAGACATCTAGGTTTAGCCATTACGATCTCGAGGTAGATGAACTCTTGTAACCCCTATACTCATTAAAGTCAATCAAGCAGGATGTAGGGTATTACCTCCATTAAGAGGGCCCGAACCTGGGTAAACATTGTGTCCCCTGCCTCCTTGTTACCTTTGATCCGTAGACGCACAGTTCGGGACCCCCTACCCGAGATCTGCCGGTTTTGACACCGACATTGGTGCTTTCGTTGAGAGTTCCACTGTGTCATCACAAGAAGGCTCGATGGCTCCACCAATCAACCACAACAATACTGCCCGAGGGAGACTTTTTTCCCCAGCCAAATCTTTGTATTCGGCGGCTTCGCACTACAAGCCAATTCGGTTGGCCATCTGGAGCAGATCGACAGCTACGCCCCTGGTCATCAGATCAGTTTCGAAAACCTAAACTACGTCGCTGATATCCGAGGAGACTTGACCTTCCAAGGATTCACGGCCTCAACCGCAGCTCCGGCCTCAGATCCGGAACTCCTCGCCGAGTCCGAAGATGGGAGCTTAGATCTCGCTGGACTCTCTGCGGCCATGGAGCTCAACAACGGAGATACGGAGGGGATTGTTTCACTGGATGGCCCGGAATCACTCCAGGCTCCCTCTGTCCTCACTGAGCCGAATTCACCTCCGTACACTAGATCTGAACTCTTGAGGTCTGTGTCATACGAGCTCGGCCAGGGAACTCCTGTTGCCCAGCTCCACGGATTCTCGCTTCTCTGTCCAAACCTCACCCTTAAACGAGGTTTTGGACTTAATGCGATCTCTCGCCATTACAGAAGGATCACTGTCAAACTATGCCCGACCCACACTAGGGGATGAGAGCGGGGAATTTTACGTCCCACCCACCACCCACTTCATAGCCACTGTCGAGGACTTGACCGACATGCTCGATTACGCCTCCGAAGACATCGATGGCATGGACGACGATGCCAGAGAAGAGCAAAGCCAGAACCCGCCGTTTACCGGACGCTGGACGGCTACTTCCACATATGACGTGTATATGGTGGACACACCCAAAGAGGATGACGGCGAGGGTGGGAAGGACCCAGTCGAGGATAAGCCTCCGGTGGCACCACCAAAACGTCGTCGTCAGCGGCGCCGATCTAAACCGTGTCACGAAAAAGACAGCAATATGGCACGAGAGACAACAATACTCCGGATAACGCCGAATATCAAGAAGCCCCCATCAAACCAACATATGAGCATGATGATTGGGAGGAAGGGCAAGTAAACCCCAACGATCCCATTGAGGACGAGGGCTCAGAGGATAGTAATTACGTATCGATCTCCGAAGAGGACGAGAGCCTCGGCGACGAAGAATTCATCATGCCAGAAGAACCCTTTGAACAAGAGCGCTTTTAAGCATCGGCTAATAGCCACGACAAGAAGCCTGAAAAAGAAGCAGCAGCAGCTTCAAGCTGATCAGGATCTGCTCAATGACAGATGGACTGATGTCCTGGCAGCCGAGGAATACAACCTCGAACGCCCAACCAAGAGTTATCCGAAGCGTAAGTTGCTACCCCAATTCGACGACGAGGCCCCAGAGCCTAGACCGCCTACGCATAACGCTGCCGACAGAGCTGACCGACCACCACGTGGCTGGGACAGAGCGGCAATTCAAGCCAAACACCCGCCTGCACCACCCCGCCATAAAGGTAGAGAGACAACAGCCATAGGATACACTTACGACCTACGACATGACTTGGATAATAGAGCCGGTCAGACTAGATCAATATATGGATCAAGGGGGCGGGCCCCAGCATGAGAAGACGGCCATCAAGCCTGGCGCGACACACACAACTTCTCCCGGGCTAAAAACCGCACATGGACTCCATCCGAACTACATCGGGACGTGGCCCAATATAGAGGCGCCGCGCACCCCCTATGCTTCACTGATGAGGTAATGGAGCACCAGTTCCCAGAGGCCTTGGGTTTAGGAGAGTCCTCGTCTTGGGCTCCAAGTCTTGTGGAATATCCCTTATATGCGGTATGGGCTGCCCTAACTGGCCCAATAGTGAACCGCCAAGGGGTCCTCTCTCGACCCACATGTCGGGAGACGAGATGGTGAGTACCCACTAGTCCAGGACACCATCATACTGCTTCAGCAGTTTGTGGAGCTAACTTCTCCACACATCCGAGCAGCCAAGCAGTAAAATACTAAATCTTTATGACACGAAGGAACTGGGCGTCGGAGCAACTAGGTGCTCCGGAGTTCAGGTCCCTGATTTTTTTTCCACTGCATCGGCTCGCCAGTGCAGGGCACCGGTGCGAGATGTAGCAACAGTTGTCTTTCCACCGGTTTTGGCATACATAGTGGACGCCTTAGTGCTATTACTTCTATGTTACTAAATTCATGCATGTACACACCTGTTAGTATCAATTTGCTGTCATCCAAACACTGTCGCTATGCTGTTGCAGTTATATTTACCTTCCTCTTAAAATGTTCAATTTGTTATTTATAGTACATGAGTAAGAACTTGTAGCGTTGTTGTAGTTAATTATAGCTTCTGATGTTTCAGAATTTGGTTGTTGTGTCAGTAGCAATTAATTCATTTGCACATTGATCTTTTTGAGAAGATATGTCATAATTAACCTGTTTCTTCAGTTTTGCAAAATAAGTATTGGTGATTTTCAATGTTGCTATAAACCCATTTTCACTATAATTGTTACTAATCTAGTTTTAAATATTATAGGATGAATGAAAGTGTTCTTACTTGGAGTGGGTTGATTAAGAGTGGCCACAATCTTTGAAGATGTGCCTAGCAAACCTCTGGAGCATGTATCAGGAAGAGAATAGAGGTAGGCTTAGATATAGTGTTGTCAACGCTGAAGAATATTTGAAGATGCACGATAAAAAGAGGAAGGTGGAGAATGAGCTCAGAATTTTTTTAAATCAGACTTTGCTAAGATGGTGTTGGTGAAGGAGGAGGCACTTTCCCAGTTGGTCAGTGCAAAATAGGTTCTTATTAAACTGAAAGCAGTGGTGGATAAGGCGAGCCTGGATGATCTCGATTAGGGAAATGAATATATTGTTATAATATTGTTCTTATGAAGTTAAACTATCTATATGCTGTACTATGTTGTTTTCCGGTAGCTATCGTGCTGTGATGTTAAAATATACCTATGTGCCTGATATCAAAGTTGCAAACAACTGTTCGATATGAAATGTAGATTTCCGTAATACTGGAATTATTAATTGTAAACTAATAAATCTATGAAATGGGTCATGGAACTTTGCAAACAGTTCTAGAAGTAAAAGCGCTTGTGATGGATAGCCCAATGCCACACAGTTTTCTTCATCAAATCGTGTGTGATGTAGTTGATAAAAGCAAACGGTTAACCAAGGCAGAGTGTGTGTGACAGTTACATGTATCACACACGAGCCTATACATAAACCTGTGTGGGATGTACATACGAAAGGAAACATTTTCCCTGGATTGACTGTGTGGGATGTACATAAGAACGGAAACATATTCCTTGGATTGACTGTGTGTGATATACATACCTACGGAAATGTTTTTCTGGGATTCACCGTGTGGGATGTACATACCTACGGAAATGTTTTCTGGGATTCACCGTGTGGGACGTACATACCTACGGAAATGAGTAGGTTTCCATGGGTCACCCGATCACACACGAACTCATCTGGTGTCCCAGGAGGGCCTATCCCCGACGATTTCTGGGTTGTGTGGGAAGAACCCCATATCGCCCAGACTCACTTGGCGACAGCTCCAAATGCCATCACGGAAAGGGGTTTAAAACTGTTTGAATAGCACCAATGCATACCAGTGTTAGTACACCTATTCCTGTGGAGGAAGCACAACTAACTATTCGTAGTTTAGCATCTATCGCATTTGATGTTGTTAACTCCTATGTGCATATCTTCCCATCATGGAAATATTATACTGAAGATGAAGGAAAATGCAAGTTGTAGGTGTTTGTCCAGGAGTTATGTGTAAGTAATGTTATTCATGGCAATTACTTTGCTTTGTCCCATACATTCTACCTCCATGATGGTTATAATACAACAAATTTTCCCATTTTTCTCTATAGAGAAGGACCGATTTGGAAACACAGGATGAGGTAACCTGTGCTAATACCTCTGCTATCTTCAAGAATGCTTGGTGGTAGTATCAAAATTACCTGAAGAAAACATACTTCAGTGGCAAAGAAACTCATCAAATTCCCTTACGTTCTCCTGAGACACATTTACTGGATGATTACTGGGAATGCCTTGTTCTGTACTGGTCCCGAACCAAGAATGTGGTAAGGTCTATGAGCTCATTTTTTATTTTAAAGTACTATATGTGTCACGGAATTGTCACGTCAGATGTCGTAGTGAAAGGACTTAGTCGTGGAGCCATCGTAACTTGGAAGCTTAAAGGGGTTAATCGGGACAAAGGACACGTGGTTTATACTGGTTCGGCCCCTGGCGGTGAAGGTAAAAGCCTACGATCCAATTTTGAGTGGGATTGCTTATGTCTCGAGTACCAGGGAGCGAAATCGCTTGACCTAGCTCTCGATCTGATGTTACTTGGCCTGAACCGCCGTTGGGTCATCCCTTTATATACAAAGGTCGATGCCTAGCGGCTCATAGAGTCCCGGCCGGCTCATAAACAGTGTCCAGCTCGGTCTCTAACTATTCTTGCCTTACAATACAAGTCATGTACATATGGCGGTTTATCTCTACGGGCCTTAAGTCGCCTCTGGGCTTTGGGCCCTTATCTGAACTGCCATCTTTAATCCTGTCTTGGGCTTCACAAGTCCTCATAGGTATAATACGGCCCCTCCTGGGCGGGTCATACCTAATAGTTATATCCCCAACATTAGGCCCCATATTGATTTGAACTGGTTCATGTCAATCTTCAGTACTTAAGAAAAATCTTCTGTCCGTTGCTTGTATAAAACTTTTGTAACCCGCCATGATGTCATCTTTTGGATTCGTGGTAACCCGCCATGACGTCATCTACCATTTAATGCACGTTTTGCCCAACGTATCCCAACGGATCCTTACATTAATGATCATCCCAAAAATCGAGGCGTCTGTGTAGTTGGATAACCATGTTTTCAGCCTCTTCATTTTTCGCGCCCATTTATTAGTTTTTCCTTATAAATAGACCTGACCAGGTCTTTCCTTATTCTCCCCCTTCCTCTTCTTCTTCCTCTTGCAACCCTACTGCCGCTCGAGCTCCGCCGCCGCCGCAGCGCACTTCGTCTTCCTCGACCCTGGCCGCTGCATCAACCTGAGTCCGTCCAGAGAACAGCGGCGACCTTCCGCAGTAGATCTGCAGCGGTGAGTCATCTCCTTCCCGCACCTCAGATTTGCATTAGGGTTCACAAGTCCTTCTGTATTCTTCATAGTTCTTCATGGGTTCTTCGTAGTTTCTCCACCACAGCCTCCTTTGATCCAAAAGGAATATGAAACTCATGCGGTAGCTGTTTTGCATCCATTTTCAATACTAGTACATCTTTTTTTCTTGCAAAAAGGCCTCATTAGAACCGATGAACTCATCTGTACTTCATTTTTAGGTCTAGAATATTTTCTTTTCCGAACAACCGTTTGATCCAAAATAATAGCCGCAACCTGTGAAACTTGTTTATGCAACACTTAGGCAAAAACTGTATTTGTTAGATTCTCCTAGCCATGGCGACTCTTATCACCGGCTTAAAAAGACAATGCTCAATTGATACTCTAGACCGCCCATGGCGGCTTAAATAACTTAACTGCTTATGGCACTCATGGCGGCTTAAATAATCTGACATAATTAGCCTTATACCATTAGGCCCCTTTATAAGCCGCCATCTTGAATATGCATTGAAGTATTTCTCTCCGGCTTAAATTTGAACCGGGAATTTTTACTCTGTCTTAGGCTTTCATCACAATGGCACCGAAAGCACCCACTTCATGCAACTGGGTCAAATCCATCATCACAGACAGTACCCTGGATGACTTTGTGAAGACCGGCTATCTGCCGAAGAAGGAAGTCATGTCCTATCGTGCACCTGACCTGGAGGAGGAAATTCCTCAGCCTAAAGCGGGGGAGGTTATCGTTTTCACGGATCACATGAACTGGGGTTTTTCACCACCTGGCTCAAAATTCTTTAGAGACATCCTGCACTTCTTTGACCTTTGTCCTCAAGACATCGGACCCAATTCTGTGTCTAACATTTGCAATTTTCAAGTGTTCAGTGAAGTATATCTTGGAGAAGAACCCAACATACTACTCTTCAGAGAGCTATTTTACTTGAACCGCAAGAATGAGTGTGCCAACAGCCAAAGCTTGGAACTTGGCGGTGTCTCAACCCAACGCCGGAGAGACGTAATTTTTCCTTATGCCAACCCGCCGAGTCATCCCAAAGAATGGAATCAGACATGGTTCTATTGTCAAGATACTTCTCCGGCTGACGAAAATCCTCTAGCCGGCTTTCGTGCTCTGCGTCTGGAGTCCAAACATCCACTTCCTAACAAGATAACAACCACCAAACGCAAGACGCTCGCCCCCACCCTGGCTAAGATGAAGGCTCTTCTGGGGAACAGGCTAAATGGCATCGATTTAGTCCGGGT
Organism: Triticum timopheevii; assembly: GCA_963921465.1. Lineage (NCBI taxonomy): Eukaryota > Viridiplantae > Streptophyta > Magnoliopsida > Poales > Poaceae > Triticum > Triticum timopheevii. Next base: position 379,962,725 of record OY997262.1, on the reverse strand, counting down.
TTGGCTCGCCTGGCAGGTTATTCCATTGAGCCGCCGTCTCAACCTGATGTGCACCTACACAGGCAAGAAAGATGATCCTCTGCGGCACAGCCCTGATGATTTGCTTGAAGATGTCATCAATAATATGTCGAAGTTGCTTTTGAACGAGAGCCTAGCAGATTGTGGTAAGGTGGACTTAAGCCCCTTCTGCGAAGCTAACCCGGCTCCAGCGGTAAGCCGTCCATCTGAATAAATTACCTTCACTTTTTGATGTCTTTATCTATACTTATACCTTTGCTAATTTTCACAGGCTGGTGACAAATTCTGGAAGGTTAAATATGATCATGAAGCTGCGAAGAAGGCCAGGAAGGCCAAGAGAGCCGCTAAGCAAGAGGCTGCAAAGAATAAGAGCAAGAAAGCCACTGCCTCTGACTTGCTTCGGCTAGAAGATTCTTCTGAGTCGGAGGTAGCCCTTGACTCTCTTGGCTCCTTTTTTAACCATCTTATTGACATTGATTATCAGCAGGAGGACACAGGAACAAGTCATGGCAAGGATGAAGAGGTAACTACCATTTCCTCTGACTCTGAGCCTTTGCCAAGACAGAAAATCCGAAGAGTAACCCGAAAAGTAAGATTTTCACATCCCTTAGCTTATCAAGATCCTCAATTTCTTTTGAAGCAACAAATTCATGAGAGCCGGAGGCAGACCCGGACCAGCAAGGATGCATAACTCTCCTCCAGCTTACCTCACCCACCAAGGAAGCGTGGGAATGAGGTCACCTCCGATTTAAATATCTTTTATCCTTTGGCGGGTCTCACTCGTCAACCACTCAATTCTTCTGACTCGAATTATCAGGAAACTTCACCTTCTTCCGGCGAGTCAATGTAGTCCAACTTGCCGGCTTTCAAGACCGCTCCGGGGTAATGATGATTTGCTTATCCTGTATTCATTTCAATTCTCTATTTGTACTGACCTTTTGATCTTACGCAGTGGAAAAGCAAAGCCCAGCAAAACGGTGAAGAAGAACAAGCCGGCCAAAGAGCTGATCTTGACAGAGCCGGAACTTGGAACAGCCGCACCTGAAACCTCAACTCATGAGCCGCCACCTGAGCCAGCTCATGACACGCCAACGCCCAATGCTGATCCGCCTGCCGAGCGAGCTGCCGATGGCTCTGAAAACCCAGAAGTCCCAGCCCGGTCAGAACGGATGATACTCAAGACCGTGATGTCGAAATCACCAAGACCGGCTTTGCTGAGCCGGGGAGGCCAACCGTGCTGGCCAAGTGTTCCGCCAAGGAGGAGCTTCTGGAACGCCGCCGGGTTAAGCTTGACGTTGCTGATTATACTCACATGAGTATTGGAGAAGTCTTTTCTGGCTATATGAGCCAAGTGCACAACAGCCGTGACATCGAAATTGACATGGTGAAGCAGATGCACCAGAAGTCTATTGCTTATGATGAATACGCTGTAGACTTAGAAACAAACTTAGTGACATTAGTAATATATTTGGATAAACTATGTAAGTAATCCGGCTTACTCCGTAGTCCCCAAGGGGCGGCTTAATCAACATGGTTGAGCCGGTCCTTCATATGGTTGTATAGAAAAAAGTACTTGAAAGGCTTGAACAGCAATATGCATTAGCCCCCAAGTGCCAAGTACTCTTGCTTGCAAAGTGCTTGGGACTTACTGTCATGAACAAAGTGCCAGCGCACGGTGGATTTGAGTTCTTGAAGGGCAACTTCGAAGGGCTCAAGGGATACGCTATGGGTCGGATGACCAAGAGTCGTCGCGGCAAGCTCTACATCAACGATGCAGGCTGGGCCCCCGAGGCAGTCTCAATTGAGTACGGGTACCGGGTCCCCTTCGGCAGAATCCACGTCTTCATCGGCAAGATCGGCGAGGCGGGCCCTGAGCCGGACATCTGCACCGACCTCGTCGAGACGGCTTAGCGTGCGAGACCCGCCCGGCCTCTGCCTTCGTGAAGCGTACCTTTATGGGATGCATCGACGGAGGACTCTCTGAAGGATCTGCATCTGGCAGTGAGACGGCCATCTATTATGATGGTGAGTCGTCCACAAGTGAGATGGATTCGTTGTATCAACTGCAAGACGACGGGTGTCGGTGTCAAAACCGGCGGATCTCGGGTAGGGGTTCCCGAACTGTGCATCTAGGCGGATGGTAACAGGAGACAAGAGACATGATGTTTTTACCCAGGTTCGGGCCCTCTCGATGGAGGTAAAACCCTACTCCTGCTTGATTAATATTGATGATATGGGTAGTACAAGAGTAGATCTACCACGAGATCAGAGAGGCTAAACCCTAGAAGCTAGCCTATGGTATGATTGTTGTTTTTCCTACGGACTAAAACCCTCCGGTTTATATAGACACTGGAGAGGGGGAGGGTTACATAGTGTCAGTTACAATGGTAGGAGATCTACATATTCGTATCGCCAAGCTTGCCTTCTACACCAAGGAAAGTCCCATCCGGACACGGGACGAAGTCTTCAATCTGGTATCTTCATAGTCTAGGAATCTGGCCAACGGTGATAGTTCGACTATCCGTACACCCCTAATCCAGGACTCCCTCAGTAGCCCCTGAACCAGGCTTCAATGACAATGAGTCCGGCGCGCATATTGTCTTCGGCATTGCAAGGCGGGTTCCTCCTCCGAATACTTCATAGAAGATTTTGAACACAAGGATAGTGTCCGGCTCTGCAAAATAAGTTCCATATACCACCATAGAGAGAATAATCTCTACACAAATTCAATCTGCTGACGTATTCTGCGGCACGACGTCACATCACGGCCAAGCCTTTACTGGAATCGTTTTTACTGTCCCACCTCAGCGCGTTTAGCGAGGCGGTTTCCTTGGCTAGTCTTGTTAAAGCAGAGATCATGTCCCCTTATTCTGGGATTCTCATCAATACAGGCGTGGGTAACCCAACCGCGCCATTGACTATGGTGCTTGGGAGATAAGCGAGTTTTATTAGGCTGGTGGGGACGCATAGTTTCGTCCGTCCATATAAGGGGATAAGGATCCACCTTTTTACCTACTCCTTCTTCCTCCTTTGCTTATCCATTTCCGCGCACTCGAGCTCCAGCGCCCAAGTCCGCACATCTCGCCTCAACCTTCCCCAGCCATGTCCGGAGCGGGAGGCAAGTGGATGGTCTCCTCTGGAACAGAGGAACAAGTCAAAAAGCTGCGGAAGGCCGGATACTTATCCAGCGACATTGCGCACCGGCTCCCTGACAAGGGGCAGCTCCTTCCTACCCCCAGGCCCCATGAGAGGGTGGTGTTCCTTACCCACTTCCTCCACGGACTAGGTTTTCCACTTCACCCATTTGTCCGGGGGCTCATGTTCTACTATGGCCTAGATTTCCATGATCTGGCCCCGAACTTCATCCTCAACATCTCGGCGTTCATCATCATGTGCGAGGCCTTCCTCTGCATCCAGCCCCACTTCGGCTTATGGCTGAAGATTTTTAATGTCAAGCTGAAGGTAGTGGGCGGCCGCCAAGCGGAGTGCGGAGGTGCCATGGTGGGCCGGATGGCCAACGTCCTATGGCTCGAGGGCTCCTTTGTGGAGACAATAAAGGGGTGGCAATTGGAGTGGTTCTACATCACCGAGCTGCGCGACCCCAAATGGGCGGCGGCCCCCGAATTCCGATCTGGTTTCCCCACACGGCTCACCTCTTGGAAAGAGACGGGCCTAACATGGGGAGATTCGGAAGAGCTGACCGGACTTCAAGCCTTCATCCAAAAGCTGGTGAACAAGAATCTCAAGCTTGTCAACGTAGTCCAGGTCATGCTCATACGCCGGATCCTCCCGTGGCAACAACGGGTCTTCAAATTGTGGGAGTCTGATCCGGCAGAGCACCAAACCTTGAGCAGGCTCTTCGACACTACGTACGGAGATGCCTGGAAGGTGCTGTTCAAGGGCGCCGAGGCTCCCGCATCCGCTACCGAAGATCGCGGATTCAGCTCGTGGCGTCAAGCCGACGAGGTAAGTTATTTTACCCTTTATAGGACACTTTTTCATAGTTTGACTCTATGTGGGATCTAAGCTCCCTTGCCTTTGACAGGACTGGCTGAAGAAGTCCGAGGAGGTTAACTGTCCGGCTCCTTTGCCAGAAGACCCAGCGGACGCCCGCTTAACAGGGCTGCTGGTTCCAGCACCTCACGTGGTGCCGGAGAAGAAGGCCATGGGAACTCGAAAGAGTACTCGGCGTCAAGTGTTATCGGACTCATCTGATGACTCCGAGGCGGACTCCTCCCGCGAAGGCGAGGAGGAGAAGAAAGAGGCTTCTCCCCCAATGGGGGAGAGAAGAAAAAGAAGGCCTCCCCAACTGGGGAGGCCGGAGGGTCCAAGAAGGGAAGGACCCTTCCTCCGGACTACTCCACCAACACCGACGACGGCGAAGAGGAGTGGCCCTTGAGGGCCAAGCCCCTGGCGAGATCGTAAGTGTACGGATTCCAGAATAACTCATGATTTTTCACTTGTCGCATAGGTGTCTTCTAACGCCGAATACAACCATGTAGCCCGCCCAAGGACGAGCTTCCCACTTCGTCGAGCGGCTCCCTGGGTTCGTCGGATGTGAATAGCACTTCACTTCCGACGGCCTCCTCCCCTCGCGACGCAGAAGACACCGCGGTGGAGTCCCAAAAGGGGCCCAACCAGGAGGAGGTGGTCCTGGAGGCGCCGCAAGGCGACCTCCCAGACTCCGGGCGCCAAGGGGGCGAAACCCCAGAGGGCTCTAAGTCCGGCCCTGTGCCGAACTCCATACCGGAACCTTCAGTGGTTCCAGAGTCCTGCAGGCAGCCCCTTCGTAAGAAGGGCAAGACTGCGACGCCGGCGGCCTCCGTCCAACCAGAGGCACCAGATAGCTTGCTGGAGGCGCTTGATGGCGCCTCCATCGACAAGGCGCACCGCACTGTTATGAGTGCGGTGATCCAGAAAGTTCAGTCCGCCAAGAGCAGGCTGACTGAAGCCTGTACCAGCTTTCTAACAGGCTTTGAGGTAAGTTTTCAGGATATGTAAGAATATTAATGCATAGACAGTAGCCCCTGATGCTTAGTTCAGTGTTCAGAAAGAAAAGACGAGTTGAGGATCCAAAAAGATATATGCAGGAGTCTAACATAAATATGTCAATATGGGAATGCAGGTTGCGCTGCTGACCTCTGCCGCACTGACTGCGGAGGTCGATGCATTGAAGCAGAGCCTCGAGCGGTCCGAGAACAAGCTCGGCCTTGCCAAGAAGCAGCTCGAGGACAAGGAAGGTAAGTAACACCTTATTAAAGTAATACCTTATAGAAAGGATTTGGTTGAAAAAAATGACAGGAATAACGTGGGTATTGCAGGGGCCACGAACGAGGTGGCAACCCTGAAGGAAGCGGTGTCCAAGGCCGAAAACAATGCGGCATTGGAGCGCATCGAGCGAGAGAAGCAGGAGGCGCGGGTGGCGGAGGTGCGGCAAGAGCTCCAGGCTCTCGTGGAAAAACACGAGGGTTTGGAGCGTGACTCAAAGAATCGAGAGTCCGAGCTTGCCTTGGCTCTTGAGAGTGCCAAAGCCGCTAAGGCCGAAGCCCAAAAGGCCCTCCAGGAGATCGAGGCGATAAAGAAGATAGCGGCGGGTAAGGCATTCTTTATGCAAAGCAACATATAAAAGTGAATTATCTGTTACTTACCCGAATCCGGATCTCTCCAGGAGCGTTCGCCGATCTGCCCCGTAGTGTGACTGATGCTGCCGCGTTCTACCGAGCCAAGGAGGGGAGCTCGACGGAAAAGGTGTTCTGGTCTCAATATGCTGAGGCTGGACATCCGGTGCCCAGTGGCGGCGGCAGGTGTATGCCTCTGTATGCACAGGAATACCCAAGATTTGGACAGAAAAATATACGTATAATACATGTCAGCCCAGCACACGAATGAGAAAACGCAGGCCCAGTCAAACACACGATGGGAAAATCGCTCATTCCAGCCTTCCAGGTTCACACCGAGCCACCGACGCCTCCAGCCTTCCATTGTCCACTCCTCCACGCAGCGCCACCGGAGGACGATGTCAACCGTCGAAGGGAGAAGCATCCGAGCAGGGACGAGCGACCCTGGCGGCGGCTCCCCGCCCCCCGCGCCGGAAGCGCCCAGGCCCGGCCCCCCTACACGCTCCTCATCTTTAGCTGGCAGGGAGCAGCAGCCGAGCAGGGAGGGATGACCCTGGCAGCGGCGAGGCGCCGCTCGGCCCCCCGCCCGCCCATTCTCTTCGGCTCAGAGGGAGCAGCAGCCACGTAGGGACGGGCGACCCTGGCGGCGCCGCCTCGCCCCCCTTTTACGCTTCTGATTTTACAAGTGATGAATTGGCAAGACTTCCATGTCAACTAAATATTTATGTTACTAATGTACATAAGATGAAAGGTTTCAAAACCTGAAAAATCTGTGTCAACTTTTAGTTGTGCTTGTGGAGAGAAACAAGCATGAACAATATCATATTGTTTACAAGCTTCTTAAGTTGGTATTGATTCTGGCCGCAAAAAAAAGATATTATCTATTTGGAAAAAAATGTATTCTCTTCAATGAGCCATGTGAAGAATAATCTAAGGAGCAAAACGGGTGATGAATATTTGAACAATTGTTTGGTTACATTTGTTGAGAGAGAATTTTTCAATCAAGTGGAGGATGAAGATGTCATCAATTTCTTCCAAAAAGGCGACCGCGAAGTTATATTGTAAGAAGAATATCATCACTTTATCAATCAAAAGGTACTTATGTATTCATGTCGTTATGGTCTGATACATTGAAATATTGCCATTATCGTTATGCTAGTGTTATTTTTTCATATATTGCTAGTGTTGTGTTATTTGGTTCATACACTACATTTAAAGCAAAAAAAAATTTTGAATGAATACCCGGCCTTCATTTCCTGGAGCCGCCACTGCCGGTGCCGCTGAGCGACCAGCTGAAGCAGCTGGTCGAGCTCCACAAGGTGGCCGAACAGGCCATGAAGGGCCTCATAGTTCGGCTGTGGCCTAAGGAAGCCGTGCCTAGGAGCTACTTCAGTCTGGTGCGGCGGCTGGTGGATGCCTGTCCATGGATTGAAGTCATCAAGCACTCCGCCTGTATTGAAGGTGCCCGTCGGGCCCTTGCCTGTGCTAAGGTGCAATGGGGCAAGATGGACGCTGAGAAGCTTGTGACGGACGCGCCACCGCCGGGCAAGGGGTATCGCAAGCCCGAGATGTACTATAAGGGCGTCCTGAAGGGTGCCCGCATTATAGCAGGTGAATGCTCCAAAGATGTAATTTTTGAGTAGACTCGCATTTGTTATCCTGTACGCTGAAAACTTTGTTCATATGCGCTAAGCAACGCTTGTTAATTTAAAATATTACCTTCTGTGCGACCGTTTATCAGATTTGAGAGATGGCGAGTCGTTGGCTTCAGCCCCCATGCCACGAGTGCTGGGGTGTTCAGGATAAACTTGAGCGCTCTTGTTCCCATTCTTGGGTCCTTTTGAGGGAGGCGCTCAACACAGCGAACGAGGCAACCGGACTATAATGCTTGAACACTCTCACTTAGCCATAGAATTCTATAATTTTAAATTTAGGCGAAGCCCCTGGTATTCAGAAGACCGAATTCGGGGCGCTATCCATGCCTTGGCCAGACAATGCCGACTCCTCGCTCTAAGCGGCATGAGTCTTTAGGGACCCGAAAAACCTCTCGAACAGCGACCGGCTCTCGCCCTATCATGACGATCAGTTTTAGCTTTCTCCATTGAGGTGCTCAACCCAGCTCAACCGGGGCATAATCGCAGTGGTTCTCCCATCGCTACCTTAGCCGATATAACAGAACGTAAGGTACCAAAACATGGGAGCCGGGCAAACCCAACTATTGACCAAAGACATGATTCAGAGCCGATTCATATAATGCTATAAGTTCGGGGTGCCGCACTTGTGAAAGTGTTCGGACTTATCACACCATGTTTTGGGGTACTTAAGCCCCTGGTGTATTGACCGTACCAAATTGTACGGGTGCAACATGTCATAGATGAACATGTATAAAGAAAAAGGAAAAGCAATAATAAGCAGAAGCTATGTATTGTTTATTCAAAAGCTACTGCAATGAAAGCAGAATGATACAAATAGTGCGATAAGCAAGGGATGGGACTATTTAACATGCCCCCCTCTAGGTGTAGGCTACGGGATAGTATCTAAAACAGGTATACTGCTCGTAATAGAGACCACCTGGACACTCGACATATCTTTTCTGCTTCCCTGGCTGTTGCATCGTGAGTTCGGCGATTCTACTGCCGGACAGGGCTTCTGGAAAATGGAGTCCTGCGAATAAGAAAAAAAAGAATGACACAATAGGGAGCCCATTGTGCGGTTGAGCTGCATTCTGGGCATGCCGTGGTCGTTCCCCTTCCCCTTTGTCCATGGTATCTCCAGAGCGTAGTTATGTACGCGTGGTACTGGTCTCGCGATTTCGCGAGGGCTGGGGTTGGGGCCGCATTGCTACGCGTGCTCAGAACGTGCCACGCGGTCTTGTTGTAGGTTACTCCGGGCGCGCTTGACGGTGTACGGACGTTTAGTAGTCGGACTCGAGAATTGCCTTAATAGGCTGCTTTGTACTTCCACCGCGAGGGCCGCCGTGTGCTTCTCCGTCCGGAGAGAGCGTTCAATGTTTCCATTGACCGTGATTACTCCTCGAGGGCCTGGCATCTTGAGCTTGAGGTATGTGTAGTGCGGCACCGCATTGAACTTTGCAAATGCGGTTCGTCCGAGCAGTGCGTGATAGCCGCTATGGAATGGGACTATGTCGAAGATTAATTCCTCGCTTCGGAAGTTATCCGGGGATCCGAAGACCACTTCAAGTGTAATTGAGCCTATATAATTGGCCTCTACACCTGGTATGACGCCTTTAAAGGTCGTTTTTGTGGGTTTAATCCTTGAGGGGTCTGTGCCCATTTTGTGCACTGTATCCTGGTAAAGCAGGTTCAGGCTGCTACAGCCGTCCATCAGGACTCTGGTGAGGTGAAATCCGTCAATGATTGGGTCAAGAACCAATGCGGCGAATCCGTCATGGCGGATGCTAGTGGGGTGGTCCCTTCGATCAAAAGTGATCGGGCAGGAGGACCATGGGTTGAACTTTGGGGCGACTGGCTCCATCGCGTATACGTCCCTTAGTGCACGCTTCCGCTCCCTTTTGGGTATGTGGGTTGCATATATCATGTTCACTGTCCGCACTTGTGGGGGAAAACCCTTCTGTCCTCTATTGTTCGGCGGCCGGGGCTCCTCCTCGTCATCGCTATGCAGCCCCTTGTCGTTGTGTTCGGCACTTAACTTGCATGCCTGCTTGAATACCCAACAATCCCTGTAGGTGCGGTTGGCTGGTTTTTCGGGGGTGCCATGTATCTGGCACAAGCGATCGATTATGCGGTCCAAATCGGACGGGCCCTGAGTATTTCTTTTGAACGGCTTTTCCGCTGACCGGGTTTAGAGCCTCTGAATCCGGCATTGACTGCCGTATCTTCAGTGTTATTGCCGTTAATGCGGCGCTTGTGCTTGTTGCGACGCGACCTGCCATTGCTGTCCTTGGTATCCGAACTACCAGGGTTTTTGGTCAGGTTGTTACTGCGAGCTAGCCAGCTGTCCTCTCCCGCGCAGAAGCGGGTCATGAGTGACGTGAGGGCTGCCATGGATTTCAGCTTTTCCTGTCGTAGGTGCCGGGCAAGCCACTCATCGCGGATGTTATGTTTGAAGGCTGCAAGGGCCTCTGCATCCGGACAGTCAACGATTTGATTTTTCTTCGTTAAGAACCGTGTCCAGAATTTTCTGGCCGATTCATCTGGCTGCTGAATTATGTGGCTTAGGTCATCAGCGTCTGGTGGTCACACATATGTGCCCTGGAAGTTATCAAGGAATGCGGCTTCCAGGTCTTCCCAACAACCAATTGATTCTGCTGGCAAGCTATTGAGCTAATGCCGAGCTGGTCCTTTAAGCTTGAGTGGGAGGTATTTGATGGCGTGTAGATCATCACCGCGGGCCATGTGGATATGAAGGAGATAGTCCTCGATCCAAACCGCAGGATTTGTTGTGCCGTCGTATGATTCAATGTTTACGGGTTTGAAACCCTCGGGGATTTGATGATCCATTACTTCGTCTGTGAAGCATAGTGGGTGTGCGGCGCCTCTGTATTGGGCTATATCATGACGCAGCTCAAGTGAGCTTTGTCTACTGTGTTCAGCCCGGCCGGAATTGCAGTATCCGGCGTGACGGTTGTCATCATGTGTCATGGGGTGCCCACGCGATCCGTAGATCGATCTTATTTGCCTTGCCTTACCCTCCAATATGTCTCGCAAGTCAGGCGCATTTCCCCGCCACTTTTTACTTTTCGAGCGACACCGGGGTGCGGCTTTAGTGGAGGGCCTAGAGGCCTCCCTGTCGCGGCCACGCGGTGGCCGGTCAGCCACGTCATGCGCTGGTGATGTAGGTTTGGGTGCTTCCTCCTCTAATTGGGGTAGCAACCTGCGTTTTGGGTAGCTCTTGGAGGGGCGATCGAGTTTATACTCTTCGGCTGCGAGGACTTCGGTCCATCTGTCAGCTAGCAAGTCTTGGTCAGCTCTAAGCTGCTGCTGCTTTTTCTTGAGGCTGCTTGCTGTGGCCATAAGCCTGCGTTTGAAACGCTCTTGTTTGACGGGATCCTTGGGCACGACAAATTCGTCGTCGTCGAGGCTTGCTTCATCTTTGGAGGGAGGCATATAATTATCGTCCTCTACCTCTCTGTCTGCCGCTCTATCATGAGGGATGGCTTCTCCCTCCTCCTGTGCCGAATCCTGCTGGAGGGGGTTGTCTTCGGCACTGTCCAGGGTGTTATTATCTCCCGTGCTGGAATCACCGTTTTTGCTATGGCGGGATTTAGAGCGGCGCCGCTGACGCCGGCGCTTGTGCTGTTTCTTGGAGGGGTCATCCTCCACTGTTCCATTGCCATTCCCATCTTTTGGGGTGTCCACCATGTATATGTCGTATGACGAGGTGGCCTTCCAGTTCCCTGTAGGCGCTGGTTCTTGGATGTCTCCTGCATCATCGTCCATGGCGTCGATGTCTTCGAAGTGGAAGTCGAGCATGTCGGTTAAATCATCGACAGTGGCTACAAAGTGCATAGTGGGTGGGCATTGAATTTCTTCGTCGTCCGCATCCCAACCTTCCTGGTCACAGTCCGGCTAGGGCTCTCCTGATAAAGAGAGAGACTTTATTAAAGTCAGGATGTCACCAAAGGGCGAGTGCTAAAAGATGTCCGCGGCAGTGAACTCCATAACCGGCGCCCAATCGGATTTGATTGGCAGGGGCACGGGAGGTTCGTTGTCCGGAGAGGAGTCCGACACCTCGAAGTCACGGGCTTTGCAAAGGACAGGGATGGTGTTTGGCTCAATCACCGTAGTAATTGTAGCCCCCGAGGCGGTGTCCAGCCACTCGTCCTTGATCGGCGAAGTCGGCTCCAAGCTAAGGGTCCGAGCGGACGCTGGTGCGGTCTCCAGGGCACTATTTGGCGGCAGAGCTAGATCGTACCCATCGAGACAGTGCGGCGCGCTTGGCTGTGGCTCGAATCCATCGAAGACCAAGTCTCTGCGGATGTCAGCCGTGTAGTTCAAACTCCCAAATCTGACCTGATGGCCAGGGGTGTAGCTTTTGATCTGCTCCAGATGGCCAAGTGAATTGGCCCGCAGTGCAAAGCCGCCGAATATGAAGATCTGTCCGGGGAGAAAAGTCTCGCCCTAGACCACGTCGTTGTTGATGATCGAAGGAGCCATCGGGCCTAAAGGTGATGACACAGAGGAACTCTCAATGAAAACACCAATGTCGGTGTCAAAACCGGTGGATCTCGGGTAGGGGTTCCCGAACTGTGCGTCTAGGCGGATGGTAACAGGAGACAAGGGACATGATGTTTTTACCCAGGTTCGAGCCCTCTCGATGGAGGTAAAACCCTACTCCTGCTTGATTAATATTGATGATATGGGTAGTACAAGAGTAGATCTACCACGAGATCAGAGAGGCTAAACCCTAGAAGCTAGCCTATGGTATGATTGTTGTTTTTCCTATGGACTAAAACCCTCCGGTTTATATAGACACCGGAGAAGGGTAGGGTTACATAGAGTCGGTTACAATGGTAGGAGATCTACATATCCGTATCGCCAAGCTTGCCTTCTACGCCAAGGAAAGTCCCATCCGGACACGGGACAAAGTCTTCAATCTTGTGTCTTCATAGTCTAGGAGTCCGGCCAACGGTGATAGTTCGGCTATTCGGACACCCCCTAATCCAGGACTCCCTCAACGGGCTTGGGGGCTGTTCCGATGGCAGCAGTATTCCGGACCTCCTTGAGCTGCCGAGCAGAGTTGGGATCTTCATGGCTGGCACGCAACCCATTCTAAACTCCACAACTGCGGCAGCAATAACCACCGGGTCAGCGGCAGCCGGGGCAGGAGGCCCTGTGCGCCCGCCGGATCAGGTGCTGATGGATCTCATTGATAAGATGACCGCTCTATTAGTCGCCGTGGTCAACCCGGCAGATTAAGCTCAACATGATGCAGAAGTGGCACAGTTAAAACAAGATATTGTGCAGGCTAAGGAAAACCTAGCAGCGGAAGATGTCAGGATGACCGCAGAGCAGGCGGCTCTAGATGCTCAGGCTCAGCGGATTCAGGCGCAGACTTTCCGGCTCACGATGTATCAGAATGCATCCAATGAGGTCATGAGGAGAAGATACCAGAAGACTAATCTCATCTGCCTCCGGTTTACGATCCTCTAAACCTCTTTCATACACCCGGTGCAGGGCCCAGTAACCCGCCGGAGACAGACCGGGTTGTAGCACCCTGGGCCGGAATGCCGGTTCAGCCGTGCATGATGGAACCTCCTCGGATGAATATGGCTCCACCCCAGTATGTACCAACACCACTGGGTCATTATTCTAACCCGTTGGATAACATGATCGCTGCGGCAACATGATTGACGACTCTCCCAGTGGAGGGCGACTCTCCTACAATGGTTGAAACTCGAAGGATTAGAGAGCTTCTTCAGACGGCTTTGGCACAGCAGGAGGCGTACTCGTATACCCGAGACTGGATTCATTCAACCCCTCATCCAAGCCGGAGCCCGAGTTATAGCAGGCACATGGATTCATCGGCCGTATCAAGCAATGCCCGACGCCGTAACCAGCCTGGCGGGCATGACCCGGCGCATGATGGAGCTTTTAACTTGGTTGATCAGGACAGAATACGTCAAGAAGCTGAGCGGGCGGCTCAGCAGGCGGCTCAGCGAGCGGCTTACCAGTCTTTTCCGGTTTACTCGACGACTTCTATTAGGCAGGCGTGACCACTAGGACCGGAGGGGTCCCTTGTCTGGTGCCGGCTCTATGTAATGAGCGTTTGCCCAAGGATTTTAAGGGGCCTCAAAAGGTGCCAAATTACACGGCCGACTTATATCCCGGGGCATTGATTGAAAGCTATGAGATGGCTATGGAGCTGCTGGAGGTCAGTGACACTACGATGGCCAAGTACTTCACCATGATGTTGTACGGGACGGCCCACACTTGGTTGAAGGGGCTGCCGCCTAATTCCATCAGTTCATGGGTAGAGTTAAAGACTCGTTTTATTCAGAACTTCAAGGATACGTGCAAACAACCTATGTCAGTTGTGGATTTGACTAATTGCAAGCAAGAGGAGGGTGAGTCCACTACCCATTGGGTGCGCCGGGTCAAGGCCATAATACATTCGTCTGATAATTAAGATGGATGCCAGCTCTACGGTCTTAATGTTGGAGAAAAATTGCCGTTTTGCACCTCTAAAGATGAAGCTGGGGCAGCTCAAGCGCGATTGTAATGATATGGGCCAGCTGATGGCGGCTCTAGTTAAATACGCCGACTCTGATAGTACCATGGTTCCTGAGTCTGATGATGAGAATACAGGGAAGAGAAAGAAGAACGGCAACGCCAAGGGGCCTCAGCATAACCCGACAAATCAAGGAGGTAATAATAAATGTAAGGCTGGCGATAGCTTGGAGTTTGTGGCTAACACCAATGCGCAGGGCGACAATCAGCGACGTAAGGGGAGACCACCTCCTCGGTCCGGCGGGTCAAGCCCCACACTTGAGCAGTTACTGAATTAGCCCTGTCCAAGGCATGGCACTCAACAGAAGCCGGCCACTCACCTATGGAAGGACTGTACAATCATGAAGGCTTTCAAGAATTCCAACATGTTCGACGGTAATCATGGGCAGGGCGGCGGCTCAGGTGGCGGCGGCTTTCATGTCCCGGGCGGCGGTTCAAATTCCAATTTTCAAAACTCTCAGGGTAATCAAGGTGGTTATAACCAGCAATCTGGACAGGGATGTCAGCAGCAGCAGCAGGGTGGACATCAGAGTCATCCAAAGCAGCTGAATAGTGGACAATATCATGTGTTTACCACCAGTTTGTGCAAACGGGACCAGAAGCTTCATAAGAGGGCTGTGAACGCTATTGAGCCGGCAGTTCCTCGTTATTTAAGATGGTTTGAGCAGCCTATTCTATGGAGTAGGGAAGATCACCCTCCCCAGGTTGACACTCCGGGTCACTTGGCCTTGGTGGTGGCCCCTCAGGTTGGTGGATATAAGTTCACTAAAGTACTCATGGATGGAGGCAGTAGCATCAACATCCTCTATTATGAGACTTTTTGCCGCATGGGTTTGACTAACAAAACTCTCAAGACTCCAACACTGTTTTTCATGGAGTTGTTCCTGGTAAGTCGGCATACCCAGTGGGTAAGATTGAGCTGGTTGTAGCCTTTGGAGATGAACATGGTTCCAGGGCTGAGAAGTTAACCTTTGAGGTGGTCAAAGTCAAGAGCCCGTATCACGCCCTCTTTGGACGGCCGGCTTATGCCAAGGTCATGGCACGGCCATGTTATTTTTATTTGCAGCTCAAGATGCCGGGTCATAAAGGCACCATCACAGTACATGGGAGTAGGAAGATAGCCTTGGAATGTGAGGAAGGCGATGCTGCTTATGCTGAATCTGTTTGTGTGACAGAAGAGTTGAATTTCTACAAGGACAATGTTAACCCGGCAGACATGACGTCTTTGAAAAATCCAACCATAGAGCATGAGCCGGTAATGAAATTTAAGTCGGATGATGACACTAAGCTTGTTAATTTTGTTCTAGGCGACTCATCTAAGCAGTACGGTATCAGTGCCAATCTGGATCCCAAATAGGAAAGCACGCTCATTGAGTTCATCTGTGAGAACCGGGACATCTTTTCATGGAAGCCTTCTGACATGCTGGGTGTACCGAGAGAACTCCCTGAGCACACTCTAAATATTGATCCAAAATTTAAGACGGTTAAGTAGTTTCTTCGGCGGTTCAATGAGGAGAGGCGTAAGGCCATTGGTGAGGAAGTGGCCCGGCTCTTGGCGGCCGGGTTCATTATTGAAGTTTTTCATCCGGAGTGGTTGGCTAACCCGGTGCTGGTGCTTAAGAAGAACGGCACTTGGCATATGTGTGTGGATTACACGGATTTAAACAAAGCTTGTACGGCTGACCCCTTCGCTCTCCCTCGTATTGATCAAATCATTGATGCTACAACAGGTTGTGAGTGTTTGAGCTTTTTGGATGCTTATTCTGGTTATCATTAAATCAAGATGGCAGTTAAGGACCAGGAGAAGATGGATTTCATTACTCTGTTGGAGCCTTCTGCTATGTGTCTATGCCTTTTGGGCTTAAGCGTGCCCAGGTGACTTATCAGCGATGTGTACAGAATTGTCTTCACGACCAGATTGGGCGTAATGTTCATGCTTATGTGGATGACATTGTGGTGAAGTCCAGAGAGAAGGAGACCCTGATAGATGATCTGAAGGAGACCTTTGAGAATCTTCGGGTCTACAAGATGATGCTTAACCCAGCCAAGTGCGTTTTTGGTGTGCCAGCAGGCAAGCTTTTGGGGTTTCTGGTTTCCAACAAAGGCATTGAGGCTAACCTGGAGAAGGTCAAGGCAATCACCTCTCTAGCCAAGCCGGCGTGCATCAATGATGTTCAGCGTTTGGTGGGTCGTATTGCTGCTTTAAGCCGGTTCATAAGCCGGTTAGATGAGAAGGCCATACAACTGTATCAAATGATGAAGAAGACAGATGACTTCGTCTGGAGTGACGCTGCTAACGCTGCCTTTGAAGATTTGAAGAGACAGCTAGCTGAACCGCCGGTCCTTGCTGCTCCCATTGATAAGGAGCCGTTATTGTTATATGTGGCTGCTAACACACGGGCTGTCAGTGTGGCCATCATGGTGGAGTGCAAGGAGGCTGGCAAGGAACATCCGGTTCAACGGCCGGTTTACTACATCAGTGAGGTGCTTATTGAGTCTAAGCAAAGATATCCACATTGGCAGAAGCTCGTTTATGGGGTGTTCATGGCAAGCCGGAAGCTTAAGCAGTATTTTTAGGGTCATCCCATCATTGTGGTCAGTTCTGCTCCTTTAGGAGATATCATTCAAAACAGAGAAGCCACAGGACGAGTCGCCATGTGGGCCATTAAACTTGGGCCTCATGGTTTAAAGTATGTGCCACGTACTGCTATCAAGTCTCAAGCGCTGGTGGACTTCATCAATAATTGGATAGAATTGCAGATGCCTGAAGAGAAGCCAGACAACACATCTTGGACTATTCACTTTGATGGGTCCAGGAAATTGGAGGGCTCGGGGGCTGGAGTTGTTTTAGCTTCCCCTCGAGGTGACAAATTTTGTTATGAACTAAGGTTGATGTTTCCCTGTACTAATATTGCAGGTGAGTATGAGGCCTTGTTCCATGGTCTTCGGATGGCTAAGGAGATGAATTTAAGCCGGGTAAGGTGCTTTGGTAACTCAGATTTGGTGGCTCAACAAGTCTCAGCCAAGTGGGATTCCAAGGATCCTCTCATGGCGGCTTATCACCGTGAAGTTGATGCCATTGCTGGACATTTCAAGGGTTACCAAGTGGAGCACATTGATCGCAGAAAGAGCAAGGCGGCTGATGCCTTAAGCCGGATGGACTCTTAGCGTAAGCCAGTTCCGCCTAATACTTTCTTGGATATTCTGCATAACCCTTCTGTCAAGTTACCTACAGAGGAATACTTCGTTGTTCCTGACCCAGAAGCACAATTAGTGGCGACTCTTCACGTCATCCCATATTGGACAGTGCCATACTTGGCTTACATGAGCCGGGGCGAGTTTCCTGAGGATGAAACCTTGGCCAGGCAGATAACCCGGTGGTCCAAGTCAATGACAATTGCTAATCGTGAGCTGCATCATCGCAATGTCACTGGGGCGTTTCAGCGTTGCGTCTCTCCTGAAGAAGGTCAAGAAATTCTTCATGAGATTCATGAAGGGGATTGTGGCCATCATGCCGGGTCAAAATTCCTTGTGGCCAAGGCTTTCCGTCATGGGTTTTATTGGCTGACGGCAAATGCTGATGCAAAGGATCTGGTCAGTAAATGTGACGGTTGTCAGAAGTTCTCAAGACGTGCTCACGTGCCGGCTCAAGAGTTGAGGATGATTCCAATTACTTGGCCGTTTGCAGTCTGGAGGCTTGACATGGTTGGGCCTTTCAAAAGGTCCAAAGATAAAAAGAGCCACCTCTTGGTGGTGGTTGACAAATTTACAAAGTGGGTTGAGGCAGAACCAGTTAGTAAGTGTGACGCAGCCACGACGGTGCAATTCATGAAAAAGGTGATTTTTCGTTTTGGTTTTCCACACAGCATTATAACCGATAATGGCACTAAGCTGTCCAAAGGCGCCATGGAAGAGTTTTGTCAATGTGAGCATATTCGGCTTGATGTGTCATCAGTTGCTCATCCCCAGTCCAATGGTCAAGCTGAAAGAGCCAATCAGGAAATCTTGAAAGGCATCAAGCCCCGGCTTTTGGTCCCCTTGCAACAGACGCCGGGTTGTTTGGTTGAGGAGTTACCCTCTGTGATATGGAGCATCAATACTAATCCTAATAGGTCTACGGGTTATACGCCTTTCTTCATGGTTTACGGAGCCGTGGCGGTTCTCCCTAGTGACATCCGTCATGACTCACCCCGCATGGCAGCTTATGTTGAGGCTAATAATGAACAAGCACGTCAGGATGCACTTGACCTGTTAGATGAAAAGCGTGACTTGGTGGCAGCCCGCTCGGTGGTTTACCAATAGGACCTGCGCCGTTATCACAGCCGCCGGGTTAAGTCCAGAACCTTTCAGGAAGGTGATTTGGTGCTCCGGTTCATCCAGGACCAAACTGATGCACACAAGTTATCCCCACCTTGGGAAGGGCCCTTTGTGGTCAGCAAGAACTTGAACAACGGGTCATACTACCTTATCGATGTTCGAGAGCACAAAGACTCACATAAGTCGGAGGAGGAGACCCGCCAGCCATGGAATATCGCTCATCTTCTGCCTTACTACACTTTAGCCACCGGCTCTCGTGATGTACATATTTTGATGATGTATATATTATGATAAGTAATAAAGCAGGACATCTGTCCTTTTTCATCCTCAAAGGTAATATGTCATTGTCATTGTCATTTCGAATGATCACTTGGGGGCTGGTCGTATTCGAATCTAGCTTGACCCGCTTGAACCGGCTTATGATCGTATTCGAATCTAGCCGTTAAACCTTATGATCACTAGGGGGCTTCCTGTTCAAACATAGGTCGTATTCGAACCAAAAAGAACATAGATGTCGGTACCCTCTTGATCGGCACACTGCCAAGCTCACTAGGGAGCTTCTTGATCGTATTCGAATCATAGCTCAACCCCTTTTGGGAACCGACTTTGATCGGATTCGAATCAGAGTCGTTAAAAAACTCTCAAGGTCACTAGGGGCTTCCTGTTCAAACATGGGTCGTATTCGAACCAAAGAGAACATAGTTGTCGGTACCCTCTTGATTGGCACAACGCCAAAGCCACTGGGGGCTACATGATCGTATTCGAATCCTAGCTTAACCCCTTTGCAATGGTTTACTGATCATATTCGAATCAGGAGCCTTGAATTTTTTGCATTTTATTTGGTTTAAGCTTTGTTTGAAAGCAGCCTTTATTTGACTTGAGATTTTTTTTTCAAAGATTAAAGTGCGAGTTTGGTTACAATTAATCCGGCATGATTTTGGATGATAAGTCGCCCACACATGAAAGTCATACCTTTAGAAGTGTTGGTCTCCAAAGATTAGGTTATCACCCTTACTGTTCGGGTCACATAAACCGGCAGTATAAATTCAAAGCTCACAGGTATGATATTTTAGTTATGTTTTAAAATTTCACAACAGGTTTATCTATTTCTCTTTTTCCATCCTAGTGGTTATATGTCAAGATATTATGACCCGCCTTGTGGTAAGCCGCCAAGGGATCTTGTGATCTATTTCTGTGTGCAGGACAGCTCAGAGCCTTGCTAAAGCATAAGGAAAACAGATGATAAGTATAATACGGGTGAACATAAGATGGCGGCTTAATAGTATTGAGCACCAAAAACATGCTCGATGGCACGGCAAAACAAAGTTATTTATACTCTATTACATGACTCCCCGAGTCTGAATGGTTAAGATTGTTTTTCAGTAGATCACAGGTATGAACCGCCTGGCGGGTTAATTCTCCTGTTGGCCTGAAGCGTCCGGGTCAGTCCTCTCTGCTTCTTCGCCCTGTTCCCTTTCCTGGAAGGTTGATGATGACCAGTCAATGCCATTCAAAGCTTTAAATCCAGCTTCATCATCAATTAGTCCGGCCGGGTCAACTTCAGGGGCAAAGGTATGCTTACGGAGTGGTGGGATCAAGCTGGTCACTTCATAATGTGGCGTGGGAATTCTCCGGTTCTCCGCGTCATAACCTGGATAGTACTTGGTGAGATCTGCTTCATCAGCTATCAGGGTAGCCACAGGGCATATCTCCTTCACACAAGTGGTGAAGTCTTCCTGGTCAAAGGGAGTGCCATCCTCCTTAAAGCTTGGATAACCAGTGGCGATGTTGACCGGGTCTAACTCCGGTACCCAAGCTTTGGCCCGGCTTAAGGCAGCCACGACTCGGGCTCTTGTAGACGATCGCCTCAGTTCAGTGAATCACTGGGGCAGCACAGAGGGTTTCCTTAGCACATCCACCAGGAGGGTGGGCACTTCATTGGATAGGGCCACTGTGGCTAAGGCACGCTGAGACCCGGTGTAGAGTTGTTCCACCAGCGTGTAAACCGCCTTCAGCTTGATCAGCATATCTTGGTGAAGATTTGAACTTCTAGGGCCTGCATAAGCAATGTCAGGTGAGTTAATGACAAGTTATATGATCACTAGAAAGATTCAAATATTTGACACTTGCACGGTGATACGTCTCCAATGTATCTATAATTTTTGATTGTTCCATGCTATTATATTACCCCTTTTGGATGTTTATGGGCTTTATTTTACACATTTATATCATTTTTGGGACTAACCTACTAACCGAAGGCCCAACCCGCATTGCTGTTTTTTTTTTGCCTATTTCAGTATTTCGAAGAAAAGGAATATCAAACGGAGTCCAAACGGAATGAAACCTTCGGAGGCGTGATTTTTGGAACGAACGCGATCCAGAGGACTTGGAGTCCAAGTCAAGAAGCAGCCGAGGCGGCCATGAGATAGGAGGGCGCCCCCCTGTAGGGCGCGCCCCCTGTCTCGTGGGCCCCTCGGGCGGCCACCGACGTACTTCTTCCTCCTATATAAGCCTACATACCCCGAAAACATCCGAGGAGCACCCTGAACAAAATTTCCACCGCCGTAACCTTCTGTATCCGTGAGATCCCATCTTGGAGCCTTCACTGGCGTTCTGCCAGAG
Source organism: Triticum timopheevii (assembly GCA_963921465.1). Classification (NCBI taxonomy): domain Eukaryota; kingdom Viridiplantae; phylum Streptophyta; class Magnoliopsida; order Poales; family Poaceae; genus Triticum; species Triticum timopheevii. The sequence continues at coordinate 379,941,940 of OY997262.1, read as the reverse complement.
GGGGAATCGACCATGGAGGCCTTCTACATCAACACCATAGCCCTTCCGATGAGTTGTGAGTAGTTTACCTCAGACCTATGGGTCCATAGTTATTAGCTAGATGGCTTCTTCTCTCTTTTTGGATCTCAATACAATGTTCACCCCCTCTCTTGTGGAGATCTATTCGATGTAATCTCTTTTTGCGGTGTGTTTGTCGAGATCCGATGAATTGTGGGTTTCTGATCAAGTTTATCTATGAATAATATTTGATTCTTCTTTGAATTCTTTTATGTATGATTGAGTTATCTTTGCAAGTCTCTTCGAATTATCAGTTTGGTTTGGCCTACTAGATTGATCTTTCTTGCCATGGGAGAAGTGCTTAGCTTTGGGTTCAATCTTGCGGTGTCCTTACCCAGTGACAGAAAGGTTTGCAAGGCACATTTTGTATTGTTGACATAGAGGATAAAAAGATGGGGTTTATATCATATTGCATGAGTTTATCCCTCTACATCATGTCATCTTGCTTAAGGCGTTGCTCTATTCTTATGAACTTAATACTCTAGATGCAGGCAGGAGTCGGTCGATGTGTGGAGTAATAGTAGTAGACGCAGGCAGGAGTCGGTCTACTTGTTGCGGACGTGATGCCTATATACATGATCATGCCTAGATAATCTCATAATTATTCACTTTTCTATTAATTGCTCGACAGTAATTTGTTCACCCACAGATACGTCTCCAATGTATCTACTTTTCCAAAGACTTTTGCCCTTGTTTTGTACTCTAACTTGCATGATTTGAATGAAACTAACCCGGACTGACGCTGTTTTCAGCAGAACTGCCATGATGTTGTTTTATGTGTAGAAAAGAAAAGTTCTCGGAATGTCCTGAAAATCCACGGAGGCACTTTTTGGAATTAATAAGAATTTATGGGCGAAAGAAATACACCGGGGGGCCCAGGCCAGTCCACGAGACAGCCCCCCCTGTAGTGCGCGCCCCCTATCTCGTGGGCCCCCTGGACCTCCACCGACCTGAACTCCAACTCCATATATTCCGTCTCGCGGAGAAAAAAATCAGAGAGAAAGTTTCATCGCGTTTTACAACACAGAGCCGCCGCCAAGCCCTAATCTCTCTCGGGAGGGCTGATCTGGAGTCCGTTCCGGGCTCCGGAGAGGGGGATTCGTCGCCGTCGTCATCATCAACCATCCTCCATCACCAATTTCATGATGCTCATCGCCGTGCGTGAGTAATTCCATCGTAGGCTTGCTGGACGGTGATGGGCCCGAGTGCCATGATTTCAGATCTGAACATATTATGTTTTCATGAATATATGTGTGTTCTTGATCCTATCTTGCAAGTCTATAGTCACCTATTATGTGTTATGATCCGACAACCCCGAAGTGACAATAATGAGGATACTTCTCGGTAATGACCGTAGTTTGAGGAGTTCATGTATTCACTATGTGTTAATGCTTAGGTCCGGTTCTCTATTAAAAGGAGGCCTTAATATCCCTTAGTTTCCACTAAGACCCCGTTGCAATGGGAGGGTAGGACAAAAGATGTCATGCAAGTTCATTTCCATAAGCACATATGACTATTTACGGAATACATGCCTACATTACATTGATGAATTGGAGCCAGTTCTTTGTCACCCTATTTTATAGCTATTACATGAGGAATCGCATCTGGCATAATTATCCATCACTGATCCATTGCCTACGAGCTTTTCATATATTGTTCTTTGCTTATTTACTTTTCCGTTGCTACTGTTACAATCTACTACAAAAACCCCAAAACATTTATCTTTACTTTTGCTACTGTTACCATTATTATCATACTACTTTGCTACTAAATACCTTGCTGCAGATACTAAGTTATCCATGTGTGTTTTAATTGACAACTCAACTGCTAATACTCAAGAATATTCTTTGGCTCCCCTTGTGTCGAATCAATAAATTTGGGTTGAATACTTTACCCTCGAAAACTGTTGCGATCCCCTACACTTGTGGGTTATCAAGACTAATTTCTGGCGCCGTTGCCGGGGAGCATAGCTCTATTCTCTGAGTCACTTGGGATTTATATCTGTTGATCACTATGAAGAACTTGAAAGACGCTAAAACCAAGATTTTGCCCTCAACTACGAGGGAAGGTAAGGAACTACCATCTAGCTCTGCACTAGATTCTCCTTCCGTTATTAGTAGGCTTGTGACACCTAAACCTTCTACTGCTATGAATTCTGATATGTCGCATGTTATTGATGATGCCACTTCTACTATGCATGATGAAACTACTTCTATGTGTGATACTACTTTGCCATTAGGTGAATTTCTTGATGAACAACTTGCTAGAGTTAGGGGGAATGAAAATATTGAAGATGCTATTATTAATGATAGTGATGATGAAGGTTCTCCCAATGATTATGTATTGCCTGTTGTTCCTAAGGGTTATGTTTTGAATGAAGAAGCTGCTAGGGAAATCTTTGCTTGCAATGATAGATATGATCTTAAGAAATTATTAGCTAAATGGAAGCAACAGTCTCTTAATGCTAGAATGAAACCTGACCCTGCTTTTGCTACTTCACCTATCTGTGTTACTGATAAGGATTATGAATTCTCTGTTGATCCTGAGATTATTACTCTAGTTGAATCTGATCTTTTTTATGGCCTTGAATCTAAAACTGTTGTGGCACATCTTACCAAGTTGAATGATATAGCTACCCTGTTTACTAAGGATGAGAAGTCTCGCTAGTTTTGTATCCTTAAGATATTTCCGTTCTCATTAAAGGGTGATGCTAAGACTTGGTATAATTCTCTTGCTCTTGGTTGTGTGCGTAGTCCCCATGATATGATTTATTACTTCTCTGCTAAATATTTCCCTGCTCATAAGAAACAAGTTGCCTTGCGGGAAATATATAATTTTGTGCAAATCAAAGAAGAGAGTCTCCCAAAAGCTTGGGGGAGGCTTCTCCGGTTACTTAATGCTTTGCCTGATCATCCTCTTAAGAAAAATGAAATACTTGATATCTTTTATAATGGAGTAACCGATGCTTCCAAGGACTACTTGAATAGTTGTGCTAGTTGTGTTTTCAGGGAAAGAACAGTCAACGAAGCTGAAATATTATTGAATAATATGTTGACTAATGAAAATAATTGGACTCTTCCTGAGCCAATTCCTGAACCAATTGAGCCAACACCTGAGCCTATTCCTAAACCCAATCCGAAGAAGAGAGGTGTTTTATTTCTCAGTCCTGAAGATATGCAAGAGGCAAAGAAATCAATGAAAGAAAAAGGTATTAAACCTGAAGATGTTAAGAATTTACCTCCTATTGAAGAAATACATGGTCTTAATATACCACCTGTTGAAGAACGATATTGTCTTGATAACCCGACACAGGTAGTAAAGGTAAATTCTCTCTATAGATATGATAAAGTTGAAATCCCCTCTACTAAATTTCATAGCCCATGCTTAGTTCTTCTAAAAAGAAGAAAAAGGAAAACCTTAGGACTTTGCATGCTTCTAGTGAACCTACTGTAGACACACCTGAGAATCCCAATGATATTTCTATCTCTGATGCTAAAACACAATCAGGTGATGAACATGAACCAAGTGATAATGTTAATGATAATGTTCATGTTGATGCTCCACCTAGCAAAAACAATGATGTAGAGATTGAACCTGCTGTTGATCCTGATAACCCACAATGAAAGAATCAACGTTATGATAAGAGAGATTTTGTTGCTAGGAAGCACGGTAAAGAAAGAGAACCATGGGTTTAGAAACCCATGCCCTTTCCTCCTAAACCATCCAAGTCAAAGGATGATGAGGATTTTGAGAGCTTTCTGAAATGATTAGACCTATTTTCTTACGTATGCGCTTAACTGATATGCTCAAAGTAAATCCTTATGCTAAGTATATGAAGGATATCATTACAAACAAAAGAAAGATACCGGAAGCTGAAATTTCCACCATGCTTGCTAATTACACTTTTAAGGGTGGAATACCAAAGAAACTTGGAGACCCTAGGGTACCAACTATACCATGCTCCATTAAAAGAAATTACGTTAGAACTGCTTTATGTGATCTTGGAGCTGGTGTTAGTGTTATGCCCCTCTCTTTATATCGTAGACTTGATTTGAATAAGTTGATACCTACTGAAATATCTTTGCAAATGGTTGATAAATCAACTGCTATACCTGTCGGTATTTGTGAGGATGTGCCTGTTGTGGTTGCAAATGTCACTATCTTAACAGACTTTGTTATTCTTGATATTCCCGAGGACGATAGTATGTCTATTATCCTTGGTAGACCTTTTCTTAATACTGTAGGGGCTGTTATTGATTGCAACAAAGGCAATGTCACTTTTCATGTTAATGGTAATGAGCATACGGTACACTTTCCAAGGAAACAATCTCAAGTTCATAGCATAAATTCTATTGGAAAAGTTCCAACTATTATTTTTGGAGGTTTTGAATTTCCTCTCCCTACTGTCAAGAAAAAGTATGATATTCTTATTGTTGGGGATTTTCATATCCCCGTTGAGGTAACTTAATGTTATTCGAAATTTCTCCGGTTCCGTGCTATTTGGAATGAGTTTGTTAACAAGACTTGATCAACCTTGTTAGTGGGTTCATTTTGATGATGATGAGATGGATGAAACTAGAAGGCACAACCTTCTGTACCCTCTTTTTACTTTCTGTTATTTAGATTAAATAAAGCAAAAATAGTATTATCCGTCTATTTTCTGAATTATCTGTGCATAAAAAACAGTCCGAAAATAAAAGTGCTCCAAATGCCCTGCAAATTTAGTATGATTTTTTCTAGAATATTTGAGGATTTTAGGCACTGAAAACACTGTAGGAGGGGCAAGCACCAGGCCACGAGAGTGGAGGGCGCCCCCCCTATAGGGCGTGCCCCCTGTCTCGTGGGCCCCTGGTGGCTCCCTTCCACTTATGCCAGCACCCACACACTTCATCTTCTACCCAAAAAAATCCCCATCCAGCTGAAGCACGAGTTCTAGCTCATTTTGCTGCGATTTTTGATCTCTTAGCTCAAAGCTCCATTCACAAAACTGCTTTGGGAGATTGTTGCTTGGTATGTAACTCCTCCATTGGTCCAATTAGTTTTTATTCTAGTGCTTTATTCATTGCAAATTTTTGCTGCATAGGTGACCATGTTCTTGAGCTTGCATGTTAAATTTTTGAGGTCCCAAGCAATTCCAATGCATGATATAGGCTCTAGGCACTTGTAGGAGTAGTTGCTACCAATCTTGTTTAGTTTTATGCACTTTTATTTTGAAGTTACTAAAAATTTCAGATTTGTTTCAGAAAAAGAAATATGCTTAGAAGAATGTACCAAGGTGGTTCCTCAGTGAAGAAAGGGCCCAGGATTGCTATACGTGAGCAAGATGTTGCATTGCCGAGGGACGCGAATGTACGAGCTTGTGAGTGGCCATCCAATGATTTTATGGTCAGAGCAGGCTTTAAGGAGGAATTTGACGCGTATGTGCGTAATGCTGAGATGGAGGACTTCTTACAAGATAAGTGTCCTCAATACTATCAATTGACTGATTCCTTTGTGCGGAGGTTTAAATATAACTGTACACGTAATTCTCCTAGTGTCCTGTTTGATATTTATGATACATCTTACACCATGGACTTAGAGGATTTTACAAATGCTTGCAAACTCCTGCAGTGGGGTAATATTAATGATCCTCACAAATCTGAATTTAGAGATTTTCTTGCTAGTATTACTATGGGAGAATCTAGGGACATAGCACAAGCTACCATAGGGAGCATTCATTTTCCTGCTATACATTATTTTGCTCTCTTCATTGGTAGATGTATTAACGGTAAGGATGAAGCATGTCACATGTGTGTCCCTGATTTGTGTGTCCTCAAGAGTGCTGTGTTAGCTTATAAAGGTTATAACTTGGGGGCAATAGTTGCACGAAGGTTGCAGAATAATAGTAGAAAGGGAAATTTCTTTGGAGAAAGTTATGCAATCCGTGTGGCTAATTATCTTAATATAGCCCCATGAGAGGGGGATATGATTTTACCCCCTGTTTATTTGGATAAAGAAGCTATGTTTAATCATCATTTTATTGAGAGGAATGAACAATTCCTCCATTATCGACTAATCTACGACAGACGCAACGTCGTCCCTGTTACTCTTCCTGCCCCCTACCTTTTTTGATTATCAGGCAAAAGGAAGATATGTTGTCACCAGGGAGGAAGCAGATGAACATGAGAGGGGAGTGGAGGCAGCTCGCGAACACGCTGCAGCTCAGGAGGCGGTTGCCGCTGCATCTCAGTACAACCCCGGTTTCACTAATGGATATCAACCAGGCGATCCTTGGTATTAGACCAACTTAGGCCAAAAGCCTAAGCTTGGGGGAGCACGTATTTCTCACTGACTTTACATTCATGTTCACACACTAGTCGTCGGTGCTCATACTCTTTCATTGTATTATCCATGCTAGTTTAAATTTCTTTTTCTAGTTTTCTTCTTGTGTGCTTGATAAACCTTAAGAAAAACCAAAAAAATTAGTTAGTTTAATTTCCATGCTTGTATTAGAATTAAAATGAAAACCCAAAAAGATTTCTAGTTCTTCTTCTTACTTGTTGGGAGCTTTCCCGTGTAAATAGTTTTATTTTCTTTTCTTTCCTTTGGGGGTCGAGAAGACCATATTGAAAATGCTTAGTGGCTCTCATATGCATGATTGTTTATTTAACTTAGAGCCGTATTACTTGTCTTCTCTCTTGAGTTGAATGCTTGCAGATTCCAGCTTGGTCCAATGCACGTGCACTCTTATTATTATACACATCATTCTGAGTCAGCTATTATGAAGTGAAAGGCAATAATGACGATATATGATGGACTTATTGGGATGAGAAAAGCTGGTATGAACTCGACCTCTCTTGTTTTTGTAAATATGATGAGTTCATCGTTTCTGAGTCAGCTATTATGAAGTAAACATATTTGCAATGACATTTAGAGATTATAGTTGCTTGTGCCATGCTTGATTAGCTATGAGTTATAATGGTTTACCTTGCGTGCCAACATGCTATTAGAATGATTATGATGTGGTATGATGGGATGGTATCCTCCTTTAAATGAATTGAGTGACTCGACTTGGCACTTGTTCACGCATGTAGTTGAATCAAATCAACATAGCCTTCATGATATTTATGTTCATGGTGGATTATATCCTACTCATGCTTGTATTCAGTGTGAATTAATTTTAATGCATGTTCATGACTGTTGTCGCTCTCTCAGTTGGTCGCTTCCCAGTCTTTTGCTAGCTTTCACCTGTACTAAGCGTGAATACTGCTTGTGCATCCAAACTCCTTAAACCCCAAAGTTGTTCCATATGAGTCCACTATACCTTCCTATATGCGGTATTTACCTGCCGTTCCAAGTAAATTTGTATGTGCCAAACTCCAAACCTTCAAATGAAATTCTATTTTGTATGCTCGAGCAGCTCATGTTACAACTAGGGCTGCCTATATATTCCATGCTAGGTGGGTTATTTTCACGAGGAGTGGACTCCGCTCCTCATTCACGAGAAAGGGCCGGTAACCGGGATGCCCAATCCCATGATCCAAAAAGTTAAAAACAAATCAAAATAATTAAACAAAACTCCCCCAGGGCTGTTGTTAGTTGGAGGCACTCGTTGTTTCGAGCAAGCCATGGATTGATGCTTGTTGGTGGTTGGGGGAGTATAAACCTTTACCATTTTGTTTGGGAACTGCCTATAATGCATGTAGTATGGAAGATACATCCATCTCATAGTTGTTGCGTTGACAGTGAAAGTATGCCGCTCAAAATGTTATTCAATCTCTATTTTAAAATCGAGCTCTGGCACCTCTACAAATCCCTGCTTCCCTCTGCGAAGGGCCTATCTATTTACTTTTATATTGAGTCATCACCCTTCTTATTAAAAAGCACCCACTGGAGAGCACACTGTCATCTGCATTCATTACTATTGGTTTATATTGGGTATGACTTGACTAGATCTCTTTTACCATGAATTACAATGTTTAGTCAGTCCTTGATCTTTAAAGGTGCTTTGCATTTATGTTTTGCGGTCTCAGAAAGGGCTAGCGATATACCATTTTGTTATATCATGTTATGATTGTTTTGAGAAAGTATTGTCATCCGAGTTTTATTATTATGGCTCGCTAGCTGATTATGCTATTGATATGAGTAATTGTGAGACCCAAGTGTTATTGTGAGTATGGTTAGTTCATAATATTTGCTGAAACTTGAATGCTGGCTTTTCATGTTTACAACAACAAGAGCAAACAGAGTTTGTAAAAGTTTTTCTTTATCACTTTCAGTTTATCAACTAAATTGCTTGAGGACAAGCAAAGGTTTAAGCTTGGGGGAGTTGATACGTCTCCAACGTATCTACTTTTTCAAACACATTTGCCCTTGTTTTCGACTCTAACTTGCATGATTTGAATGAAACTAACCCGGACTAACATTGTTTTCAGCAGAACTGCCATGATGTTGTTTTATGTGTAGAAAAGAAAAGTTCTCGGAATGTCCTGAAAATCCACGGAGGCACTTTTTGGAATTAATAAGAATTTATGGGTGAAAGAAATACACCGGGGGGGCCCAGGGTCTGTCCACGAGACAGGACCCACCTGTAGGGCGCGCCCCCCTATCTCGTGGGCCCCCTGGACCTCCACCAACCTCAACTCCAACTCCATATATTCCGTCTCGCGGAGAAAAAAATCAGAGAGAAAGTTTCATCGCGTTTTACGACACGGAGCCGCTGCCAAGCCCTAATCTCTCTCGCGAGGGCTGATCTGGAGTCCGTTCGGGGCTCCAGAGAGGGGATTCATCGTCGTCGTCATCATCAACTATCCTCCATCACCAATTTCATGATGCTCACCGCCGTGCGTGAGTAATTCCATCATAGGCTTGCTAGACGGTGATGGGTTGGATGAGATTTACCATGTAATCGAGTTAGTTTTGTCAAGGTTTGATCCCTAGTATCCACTATGTTCTGAGATTGATGTTGCTATGACTTTGCTATGCTTAATGCTTGTCACTAGGGCCCGAGTGCCATGATTTCAGATCTGAACCTATTATGTTTTCATGAATATATGTGTGTTCTTGATCCTATCTTGCAAGTCTATAGTCATCTATTATGTGTTATGATCCGACAACCCCGAAGTGACAATAATCGGGATACTTCTCGGTGATGACCGTAGTTTGAGGAGTTCATGTATTCACTATGTGTTAATGCTTTGGTCTGGTTCTCTATTAAAAGGAGACCTTAATATCCCTTAGTTTCCACTAGGACCCCGCTGCAACGGGAGGGTAGGACAAAAGATGTCATGCAAGTTCTTTTCCATAAGCACGTATGACTATTTACGGAATACATGCCTACATTACATTGATGAATCGGAGCTAGTTCTGTGTCACCCTATGTTATAGCTATTACATGAGGAATCGCATCTGGTATAATTATCCATCACTGATCCATTGCCTACGAGCTTTTCATATATTGTTCTTCGCTTATTTACTTTTCCGTTGCTACTGTTACAATCTACTACAAAAACCCAAAAACATTTATCTTTACTTTTGCTACTGTTACCATTATTATCATACTACTTTGCTACTAAATACCTTGCTGCAGATACTAAGTTATCCAGGTGTGGTTGAATTGACAACTCAACTGCTAATACTCAAGAATATTCTTTGGCTCCCCTTGTGTCGAATCAATAAATTTGGGTTGAATACTTTACCCTCGAAAGCTGTTGTGTTCCCCTACACTTGTGTGTTATCACCCACCGTAATAGTTATGCTATCTCGAGAGAAGCCTCTATTGAAACCTATGGCCCCCGGGTCTATCTCTTACCATATTTGCTTCCAATTTACTTTTATTTGCATCTTTACTTTTTGCATCTATATTATAAAATACCAAAAATATATTTATCTTATCATACTATCTCTACCAGATCTCACTTTCGCAAGTGGTCGTGAAGGGATTAAAACCCCTTTATTGCGTTGGTTGCGAGTTCTTGGTTTGTTTGTGTAGGTGCGTGGGACTTTTGAGGAGCCTCCTACTGGATTGATACCTTGGTTCTCAAAAACTGAGGGAAATACTTATGCTACTCTGCTGCATCACCCTTTCCTCTTCAAGGAAAACCAACGCAAGCTAAAGACGTAGCAAGAAGGATTTCTGGCGCCGTTGCCGGGGAGGTCTTCGCCCAAGTCAAGAAATACCAAGTACCCATCACAAACCTATCTCCCTCACATTTACATTATTTACCATTTGCCTCTCGTTTTCCTCTCCCCCACTTCACCCTTGCCGTTTTATTTGCCCTCTCTTTCCCAATCTCCTCCTCTCTTTCCGCTTGCCTTTTCTGTTTGCTTGTGTGCTTGTTCGACCTTATGGCTTTGCCTAAGGGTTCTGACCACGTTCTCAGAAGGATGGAAGAGATTGAATCAAATATTAGAAGCTTTATGAATTTGCAATTTGAGCATAATAATTTCTTTAGAAAAGAGCTGAAGGAACAAAAAGGTTTTTTGGGGTTTATGAACAAAGAGCTTGATGATATGAATAAAGAATTTTATGGTGTTAATGCTCAAATTACCTGGCTTGAAAATGCAATAGCTAAAATTTCTGATAAGCAAGCCACCTTAGTCAATAAGATGGCCGCTAAACCAGAAAAGTTAGATGAAAATAATGATGAGGATCTTAAAGTTATTGATGCGTCTCGTATTAGATCTATGTTTTGCAATATGAATCCTGATAATTATGGACTGATGATGAGTCAACTTTACCTAGAAGGCGTCCCAAAAAATTGGAGTTTTTAGATCTTGATGCTAAATTTGGTAAAAGTGGGATTAGAGAGGTCATGACTTTAAATAGTATTGAACCCACTATCTCAGATTTCAAGGAATTTGATTATGATAATTTTTCTTTAAAAGGTTGTCTTTCCTTGTTGCAATCCGTTGTTAATTCTCCTCATGCTTATAGTCAAAATAAAGCTTTTACCAAACATATCGTTGATGCCTTGTTACAATCTTATAATGAAAAACTTAATTTGGAAGTTTCTATACCTAGAAAACTTAATGATGAGTGGGAACCTACTATAAATATTAGAATAAAAGATCATGAATGTTTTGCTTTGTGTGATTTGTGTGCTAGTGTTTCCATGATTCCGAAAACTTTATGTGATATTGTAGGTTTCCATGATCTTGATGATTGTTCTTTAAATTTGCACCTTGCGGATTCCACCATTAAAAAGCCAATGGGAAGGATCAATGATGTTCTCATTGTTGCAAATAGAAATTTGGTGCCCGTAGATTTTATCGTTTTTGATATAGATTGCAATCTTTCTTGCCCTATTATTCTTGGTAGACCTTTCCTTAGAACGATTGGCGCGATTATTAATATGAAGGAAGGGAATATTAGATTCCAATTTCCATTAAAGAAAGGTATGGATCACTTTCCAAGAAAGAAAGGAAAATTACCTTATGAATCTATCATGCGAGCTACATATGAATCGAGTGCCAAAGATGGCACTACTTAGATCTATCTTTGCTTTTATGCCTAGCTAGGGGCGTTAAACGATAGCGCTAGTTGGGAGGCAACCCAATTTTCTTTGTGTTTTTTGTTTTTGTTCCTGTTTAGTAATAAATTTTGCATATACTTTCTGTTTAGATGTGTTTTTATCTTTTAATTAGTGTTTGTGCCAAGTAGAACCTATAGGATAAACTATGATGATAGTTGATTTGATTCTGCTTAAAAACAGAAACTCTGTGCTCACGAGAAAAAATTCAATAAATCACAGAAACGTGATTTTGCATTGATTATTTTTTCTGCTGATCAATAAACAAATTTTCAAGTACTTCCTATTTTGGTAAGATTTTTAGAGTTCTAGAAGTTTGCGTTAGTTACAGATTGCTACAGACTGTTCTGTTTTTGACAGATTCTGTTTTTTCGTGTGTTGTTTGCTTATTTTGATGCATCTATGGCTGGTAAAATAGTTTATAAACCATAGATAAGTTGGAATACAGTAGGTTTAACACCAAAATAAATAAAGAATGAGTTGATTACAGTACTTATGTGGTGGTTTTGTTTTCTTTCACTAACGGAGCTTATAAGATTCCCTGTTGAGTTTTGTGTTGTGAAGTTTTCAAGTTTTGGGTATTTATGGACTATGGAATAAGGAGTGGCAAGAGCCTAAGCTTGGGGATGCCCATGTCACCCCAAGATATTCAAGGATGGCCAAAAGCCTAAGCTTGGGGATACCCCGGGAAGGCATCCCCTCTTTTGTCTTCGTTCATTGGTAACTTTACTTGGAGCTATATATTTATTTGCCACATGATATGTGTTTTGCTTGGAGCATCGTGTATTATATTAGTCTTTGCTTTTTAGTTTACCACAATCATCCTTGCTGTACACACCTTTTGGGAGAAGCCTACTTGATTATAATTTGCTAGAATACTCTATGTGCTTCACTTATATCTTTTGAGCTTGATAGTTTTTGCTCTAGTGCTTCACTTATATCTTTTAGAGCACGGCGGTGGCTTGATTTTATAGAAATTGCTAGTCTCTCATGCTTCACTTATATTATTTTGAGAGCCTTTTAGAACAGCATGGTATTTGCTATGGTTATAATTTGGTCCTAGAATGATGAGCATCCAAGTTGGGTATAATAAAAACTATCATAGAAATTGAATTTGATGCTATGATCAATTTGTTGCTTGATAATTGTTTTGAGATATAAAGGTATTAATGTTAGGGTCATGCTAGTGGATAATTATGAAATTGATAAATACTTTTGTTGAAGCTGGCAAGTCCCGTAGCATGCACGTATGGTAAAAGTTGTGTGACAAATTTGTTGCATGAAGTGCTCTTTTGATTGTCTTCCTTATGAGTGGCAGTCGGGGGCGAGCGATGGTCTTTTACTACCAATCTATCCCTCTTGGGGCATGTGTAGTAGTACTTTGCTTCGAGGGCTAAGTAGACTTTTGCAATAAGTATATGAGTTCTTTATGACTAATGTGAGTCCATGGATATACACACACTCATCCTTCCACTTTGCTAGCCTTTCTTATTACCGCGCAACTCTCGCCAGTATTGAACCCATTATTTACCTTCCTCAAAACAGCAACCATACCTACCTATTATGGCATTTCCATAGCCATTCCAAAATATATTTCCATGCAACTTTCCACCGTTCCGTTTATTATGACACGTTCCATCATTGTCATATTGCTCTTTGCATGATCATGTAGTAGACATCGTATTTGTGGCAAGGCCACCTTCGTAATTTTCATACATGTCACTCTTGATTCATTGCATATCCCAGTACACCGCCGGAGGCATTCATATAGAGTCATATCTTGTTCTAGCTTTGAGTTGTAAATCCATAAAAGTGTGATGATCTTCATTATTAGAGCCTTGTCTCGGTGAGGAAAGGATGATGAAGACTATGATTCCCCCACAAGTCGGGATGAGACTTCGGACTTTACAAAAAGAAAAAAAGAAGGAAAAAAAGAGAAAGGCCAAAAAGAAAAAAAGGCCAAAGAAAAAAAAGAAATAAAAAGAAATAAAATGAGAGAAAAACAGAGAAGGGACAATGCTACTATCTCTTTTTCCACACTTGTGCTTCAAAGTAGCACCATGATCTTCATGATAGAGAGTCTCATATATTGTCACTTTCATATACTAGTGGGAATTTTTCATTATAGAACTTGGCTTGTATATTCCAATGTTGGGCTTCCTCAAATGCTCTAGGTCTTCGTGAGCAAGCAAGTTGGATACACACCCACTTAGTTTCTTTTTGTTGAGCTTTCATATATTTATATCTCTAGTGCATCCGTTGCATGGCAATCCCTACTCACTCACATTGATATCTATTGATGGACATCTCCATAGCTCGTTGATACGCCTAGTTGATGTGAGACTATCTTCTCCCTTTTTGTCCTTACAACCACCACCATTTACCACCATAGTGCTATGTCCATGGCTTGCGCTCATGTATTGCGTAAGAGTTGAAAAAGCTGAAGCGCGTTAAAAAGTAGAAACAATTGCTCGGCTCGTCATCGGGGTTGTACATGATGGGAGTATTTTGTGTAATGAAAATGAAGCATGGCCTAACTATATGATTTTGTAGGGATAAGCATTCTTTGGCTATGTTATTTTGATAGGACATGATTATTTGTTAGTATGCTTTGAAGCATTATTATTTTTATGTTTTATAAGCTTTTATCTTGAATCATTTGGATCAGAACATTCATGCCACATTAAAGAAAATTACATTGAGAATTATGCTAGGTAGCATTCCACATCAAAAATTCAGTTTTTATCATTTACCTACTCGAGGACGAGTAGGAAATTAAGCTTGGGGATGCTTGATATGTCTCCAACGTATCTATAATTTTTGATTGTTCCATGCTATTATATTACCCCCTTTGGATGTTTATGAGCTTTATTTTACACATTTATATCATTTTTGGTACTAACCTACTAACCGGAGGCCCAGCCTGTATTGCTGTTTTTTTGCCTATTTCAGTATTTCAAAGAAAAGGAATACCAAACGGAGTCCAAACGGAATGAAACCTTCAAAGGCGTGATTTTTGGAACGAACGTGATCCAGAGGAGTTGGAGTGCAAGTCAAGAAGCAGCCGAGACGGCCACGAGATAGGAGGGCGCCCCCACCCTGGAGGGGGCGCCCCCTGTCTCATGGGCCCCTCGGGCGGCCACCGACGTACTTCTTCCTCCTATATAAGCCTACATACCCCAAAAACATCCGAGGAGCACCCGAAACACAATTTCCACCGCCGTAACCTTCTGTATCCGCGAGATCCCATCTTGGAGCCTTCACCGCCGTTCTACCAGAGGGGGAGTCGACCATGGAGGGCTTCTACATCAACACCATAGCCTTTCCGATGAGTTGTGAGTAGTTTACCACAGACCTACGGGTCCATAGTTATTAGCTAGATGGCTTCTTCTCTCTTTTTGGATCTCAATACAATGTTCTCCCCCTCTCTTGTGGAGGTATATTCGATGTAATCTCTTTTTGCGGTGTGTTTGTCGAGATCCGATGAATTGTGGGTTTATGATCAAGTTTATCTATGAATAATATTTGATTCTTCTCTGAATTCTTTTATGTATGATTGAGTTACCTTTGCAAGTCTCTTCGGATTATCAGTTTGGTTTAGCCTACTAGATTGATCTTTCTTGCCATGGGAGAAGTGCTTAGCTTTGGGTTCAATCTTGCGGTGTCCTTACCTAGTGACAGAAAGGGTTGCAAGGCACGTATTGTATTGTTGCCATCGAGGATAAAAAGATGGGGTTTATATCATATTCCATGAGTTTATCCATCTACATCATGTCATCTTGCTTAAGGCGTTACTCTGTTCTTATGAACTTAATACTCTAGATGCAGGCAAGAGTCGGTCGATGTGTGGAATAATAGTAGTAGATGCAGGCAGGAGTCGGTCTACTTGTTGCGGATGTGATGCCTATATACATGATCATGCCTAGATAATCTCATAATTATTCGCTTTTCTATCAATTGCTCGACAGTAATTTGTTCACCCACCGTAATACTTATGCTATCTCGAGAGAAGCCTCTAGTGAAACCTATGGCCCCCGAGTCTATCTCTTATCATACTTGCTTCCAATATACTTTTATTTGCATCTTTACTTTTTGCATCTATATTATAAAATACCAAAAATATATTTATCTTATCATACTATCTCTATCAGATCTCACTTTCGCAAGTGGTCGTGTAGGGATTGACAACCCCTTTATTGTGTTGGTTGCGAGTTCTTGGTTTGTTTGTGTAGGTGCGTGGGACTTTTGAGGAGCCTCCTACTGGATTGATACCTTGGTTCTCAAAAATTGAAGGAAATACTTAAGCTACTCTGCTGCATCACCCTTTCTTCTTCAAGGAAAACTGTAACACTCCAAAAATTTTTGATTTGGTTTTTATCAAATTCTTTTATTAATTGGAAGGAGGTTGTTTAATTTTTTTTCTAAAAGACTCTTCTTCTCAAAAAGTTTTTTTATGACAAGTATTTTTTATGGGTTCTTCCCAACCTTGATTGTTGGTCTTGAAGATTTTTCACCTTGTGTTGGCTCAACACAAATAATTTTGGAAGGTTTTTACATTTCCTTTTTGTTAAAAAAGGATTCCTATAATTTTTGGATTTTATCCTTCCCTATTCAAAAGTACTCTCTTGCCATGGCCTATGTAGAAGACTTTCTTCCAAAACCCACCTCCCCTACTTGGGTCAAGCCAAGCATCAAGTCCAGCAAAGTTCAACCCTCCCTAGATTTTAATTCTATTTATTTTAACCTCAAAATCTTTTTCTGCCATTTGTTTGGACCTTAGTGATTTACAAAGGAACTACTAGATTTCCTTTGAGTTTTGGCTCCAAATAAACTCACCTAGCTAGTCCTTAGTGCCCTCAACCTAGATCCATCAAGATCTGCAAGTCCACAGTTCCAATTTTTCAAAATTTGCTTGCTGCAAGTTTGGACCAGATTTGTCATTTTTGGTGAATTTCATTCTTTTTCCTTTCCAAAAATTCTGAGATAATTCAGACAGTCTCCAGATGCATCAAGAGATCACCTCACCAAGCTTCAGCTCGAGAAAAATTTTCCACATGCTCAAATAATTTCATCGAACAGGTGGCCGGCACTGTTCCTGTCAAGTTTCAGAATTCAGTGGTAAGTTTCAGTGGTAGTGTCGTTTTCTTCAGAACCTCGACGTCGATCTCGCCAGTTCACGCGTTGGCGCCTTGCTCACTGCTCCCCCTTCTTATCAAGTGCGCCGCATGGTTGTTTGGCCGGTTGCGAGCATCAGTGGCGACGGGTCGCGTCAACCCCGGCGCCTCCCGTGGTGGCAGAACCGCCCGTGGCGGCCAGCAGGGGCCAGCCCTGTAGTACGGTGCCGTCCAGCACCGCCCACACCACCAGGAGCCTCCGCGTGGCTGTCCTCTTCTCTGTGCATGTTGCAGAACCGTCGCCGTGGCCTAAGAGGCGCAGAGCGCACTCTCTGCCGCCGACGTGCCCGTGAGGCCGTTCCGTCGAAAGCTTGGAGTATCGCCCAAGATGTACCAAGTTTAAACCAGGGATGAAACCGGTGAACCAATCCACAGCTTCCCAGTCAGCTAAACCTCTAGCTCGACCACCACCTCGCCGTAATTACTCACCGGAGAAACCCCATTCTCGGCAACCGCCTCGGGCCGGCTATAAATGGAGGCCCCGAGCTCGCCTTCGAACCAGCACCACTCCTCCACCTCACCAGAACCGCGCCCAGCCGCTAGGAGGAACTCGAGGAGGCCTTCTTCCCCGACTCCGGCCGCCCTGATCCGCTTCGGGCTCCGACAAGATTCTCTCTAGTGAGTGCACCCCCGCTCCCCAAACTGTGCCAGTAGCATCCTAGTGCACCCGCTTGCCTGACCCGCGCTTCAATTTGGAGTTTGCAGCTCGCTTTGGAGAGAATCATCCTCGACCGAACCACTATCCGCCAGAGTGGAGGCCTCCGTTGATGTGGTGCACGTCGACGAGCAACTCCACCAACCACAAACGCGGGAGAACTCCGTGAGTCCGTAGGTACCTTCCACTCCCCCTACCTCGCCGTGGATCGACGCCCGTGACCACTGCGAGCCTCGGGCGCCGGTGGGACTCTGTTCTGAATTTCAAACCTGACGGGTGGGACCCCCTCGTGAGCCTCTCCTCTTTTATTCAAAACGTTTTCTGAAAGCGCCTTCGGGCAAATTATGTTTTCCCTTTGGGTTGGCGTATTTCTAACCGAAAAATTTTCCATTTTTTTTCTAAACTAGCCCCTGGTAAGTTTCTGTTTCATCACAGATTAGTCCCTGGACTAAAACCTTTATAACTTTTAAACAAAAGATGATTCTGAGCTGATTCTTTTTCTATCCTCTTTATTTTTCTATCTAGTTTTTATCATATTTATTTGAAAAAATATTTGGAATTTTTTTTATGCGTGCACGGTATTTACGTTAGTATCCGATTTCTTTTATAACGTAGATACCGAAGGAAGTGACGGAGCCGCAAACTTCGCCGAGCTAGACTCCGACTACTCCAAACCAGGCAAGCATGTTTGAACCTTTGATATGATGAGTGGTTTTCATGATTGCTTGAGTGGTTCTCTCATGACATGTTTATATAAGCATTTGTGAATGTTATATTTCATGCAAAGCAAGCTGCAAGTGAGCTTCGAAATTTGATGTGTCCAGAAGATGGTGAGATAACCTGATCATGTGGTGGCATGATAGGTTGCAATCTGGTATTGTTGAAGCATGCCAATTTTATGTCAACCATTTAACTCCAGTATTAACGTGGACCAAGTCTTATTCCCGTTCGTCCCCTTTTTGTGCCGCCACATGTCTTCTGCAAAGAATGTGGTTTAGTCAGTTGCAAACCTCTTTCCTTGTACACACCAAATAGAGGGGCCGTGATGAGGGTTCCATGGCCCTGGATTAAAGCATGTCATCCTGTCAGGGGGCATGGGTGTTTCCGGTTGGGACCGAGAGGGGGGCACCCCTTAGAGCGCGCGATATAAATTTGATCCCATGTTATTCGAGGTTGTAGCCTTCCCGTCTTAAAGTTTTTCTTGAACGTTGCCTAGGGTGATTCCTAGCAGCGGAATGCGGAATGGGTGTGTACTGGTTAGATGTGTTTCTCCTAAAATACCGTAAACAGAACTACTCCTTTGTGACTACTGAAAACCGTTGGCTGTGGTTAAAGAGTACAAACTCTGCAGAGTCACAACCATTCGAGTAACCAAGTCCATGGTCAAAGAATTCGATCAACATATTAGTGTCAATCTCAGTATCAGTCTCAGTGACAGTCTCCGGAGAATAAGCATGAAATTGAGAGTGGTAAACCCAGCTGAATGTTATTCCTATGGATGGACTAACCAGTTTATTATCATGTACCGAGTATTCCGTGGAATGATGCTATCTTCATGAGCTACTAGAATTCGAATGATGAGATATAAGCCCTTTATGTGATGTCGCTCAGACGTCCGACTATGGCATTCTTGTTATTTACTTTTGATATAAGCCCTTTATGTGATGTCGCTCAAACGCCCGACTGTGGCATTCTTGTTATTTACTTTTGATATAATCCCTTTATGTGATGTCGCTCAGACGTTCGACTGTGGCATTCTTGTTATTTACTTTTGATATAAGCCCTTTATGTGATGTCGCTCAGATGTCCGATTGTGGCATTCTTCTTATTTACTTTCATTATAAGCCCTTTTCGAGATGTCGCTTAGACGTCCGACTGCGGCACGTGCTGTCATTTACGTTTTAATATAAGCCCTTTATGTGGTGTCGCTCTGACGCCCGACTGCGGCATGTTAATTTATTTTTACCTTTCGAGGCGTCGCTTGAGACACCCGATCGGTCTTTAGTTATTTTATTGGGATTTCGGGAGGACTACCGCCTGACTTCCTTTTTATTTAACATGCGGTGCAAATTTATTATCTTAGTGCGCATTACTAGTCTGCTCATGTGCATCATGTTGCATTTGTTATATCTTATGTCCAAACTGTCTTGCGAGTACATACAAAGTACTCACCTGGCTTGTTGATTTGGCCAGATGGTGACGAAGGCGATCTTATGGATGAAGAGTACGATAGCGAGTCCGACGCCTAGAGGAGTCCCAGTCAGTCCCGTGCGATCCTGGAGTTGGTCACTTGTATTATATACGCTTCCGCTACCCTAATAAAATCATCGAGCCTCACTCCGGTGCTTGATGAGCTGTAAGATTTTTGGAGTCATGTCACCCACTTCACTGTGACATATCCACCACCACTTTTATTACGAGTCAATAGTTATGCCACCATACCCTTTGTGTCATATCCGCCTTTATGTGTAATATTGGCGTGCTTGTAATAAATTGTTGAGCAGCCTCAACTCAACCTTGTATAATATTTAGTACTTCTGGATTTCTGTATCAAGGATTTGTCTACCAGTAAGAAGGATTCTTCCTATGCTGGTCTGATAAAATGGTCGATTTTTCAATAAATATTTTATTGGAAAACCGGTCCTGATAAAAACCAACGCAAGCTCAAGATGTAGCACAAGGCGACTTACCAAAGATGGCTGAGACCATCTGAGAGAAATGGCGTTTTAAGCTGGATAATTCACCGGTCGTCTCTTCAAGAGCCGCCTCCGCCTTCTCAGCTCTATTGATCAAAGCAATTTTTTCATCAGCCCAGGCCTTTTTATCCATTTCAAAGTCTTTCTTCAGTTTCTCTTGTTCAGAAACGCTGAATTTAAACTTGGAGTCGGCTCTTTGGGTTTCCGTCTCTTGGGCTTCAAGGCGGTTCTTCAAATTAGATACTTCTGATTCAAGTTGACTAGTGGTGTCCTGTACAAATGCCGGGTCAAAATCAGGACTATCATGATGTAATATTAAGTCCCAAGCCTTTTGCAAGCAACAACACTTGGCACTTGGGGGCTAATGTCTACTCAAGAATTTTTCTTAAAGTGGCGGTTCATGACAGTAAGTCCCAAGCACTTTGCAAGCTATAGTACTTGGCACTTGGGGGCTAATGCATATTGCTGTTCAAGCCTTTCAAGTACTTTATTCTATACAACCATATAAAGGACCGACTCAACCATGTTGATTAAGCCGCCCCTTGGGGACTACGGAGTAAGCCGGATTTCTTACATATTTTATCCAAATATATTACTAATGTCGCTAAGTTTGTTTCTAAGTCTACAACGTATTCATCATAAGTAATAGACTTGGGGGCTGGCATAGTAAGGATAAATGAGTACAGAGAAAGGATTGTACCTCAAACTTCTGGTGCATCTGCTTCACCATGTCAATTTCGATGTCACAGCTGCTGTGCACTTGGCTCATATAGCCAGAAAAGATTTCTCCAATACTCATGTGAGTATAATCAGCAACATCAAGCTTGACCCTTTGGTGTTCCAGAAGCTCCTCCCTGGCAGAACACTTGGCCAGCACGGTTGGCCTCCCCAGCTCAGCAAAGCCGGTCTTGGTGATTTCGACATCACGGTCTTGAGGATCATCCATTCTGATCGGGCTAGGGACTTCTGGGTTTTTAGAGCCATCAGCGTCTCGCTTGGCATGTGGGTCAGCATTGGGCGTTGGCGTGTCATGAGCTGGCTCAAGTGGCGGCTCATGAGTTGAGGTTTCAGGTGCGGCTGTTCCAAGTTCCGGCTCTGTCAAGATCGGCTCTTCGGCCAGCTTGTTCTTCTTCACCTTTTTGCTGGGCTTTGCTTTTCCGCTGCGTAAGATCAAAAGGTCAGTACAAATAGAGAATTGAAATGAATACAGGATAAGCAAATCATCATTACCCTGGAGCGGTCTTGAAAGCCGGCAAGTTGGACTGCATTGACTCGCCGGAAGAAGGTGAAGTTTTCTGATAATTTGAGTCAGAAGAATTGAGTGGTTGACGACTGAGACCCGCAAAAGGATAAAAGGGATTTAAATCGGAGGTGACCTTGTTCCCACGCTTCCTTGGTGGGTTAGGTAAGCTGGAGGAGAGTTCCGCATCCTTGTTGGTCCGGGTCTGCCTCCGGCTCTCATGAGTCTGTCGCTTCAAAAGAAATTGAGGATCTTGATAAGCTAAGGGATGTGAAAATCTTACTTTCCGGGTTACTCTTCAGATTTTCTATCTTGGCAAAGGCTCGGAGTAGGAGGAAATGATAGTTACCTCTTCATCCTTGCCATGACTTGTTCCTGTGTCCTCCTGCTGATTATCAGTGCCAATAAGATGGTTAAAAAAGGAGCCAAGAGAGTCAAGGGATACCTCCGACTCAGAAGAATCTTCTAGCCAAAGCAAGTCAGAGGCGGTGGCTTTCTTGCCCTTCTTCTTTGCAGCCTCTTTCCTGGCGGCTCTCTTGGCCTTCCTGGCCTTCTTCGCAACTTCATGATCATATTTACCCTTCCAGAATTTTTGACCAACCTGTGAAAATTAGCAAAGGTATAAGTATAGATAAAAACATCAAAAAGTGAAGGTAAATTATTCAGATGGGCGGCTTACCGCTGGAGCCGGGTTAGCTTCGCAGAAGGGGCTTAAGCCCACCTTACCACAATCTGCTAGGCTCTCGTTCAAAAGCAACTTTGTCATATCATTGATGACATCTTCAAGCAAATCATCAGGGTTGTGCCGCAGAGGATCATCTTTCTTGCCTGTGTAGGTGCACATCAGGCCGGGGCGGTGACTCAATGGAATAACCCGCCAGGCGAGCCAAACTCGGACTAAATCGATGCCATTTAGCCAGTTCCCAGAAGAGCCTTGATCTTAGCCAGGGTGGGGTGAGCGTCTTGCGTTTGGCGGCTGTTATCTTGTCGGGAAGTGGATGTTTGGACTCCAGGTGCATAGCACGAAAGCCGGGCAGAGGATTTTTGTCAGCCGGAGAAGTATTTTGACAATAGAACCATGTCTGATTCCAGTCTTTGGGATGACTCGGCGGGTTGGCATAAGGGAAAATTACGTCTCTCCAACGTTGGATTGAGACACTGCCAAGTTCCAAGCTTTGGCCGTTGCACTACAAAAAAAAGGACACATCCGTGACATTTTGGGCTGAACGAAATTTTTTTCTGTCATACATATGACACTTCTATGACGATCATTGTGACAAAACCCGGTATCATCATAGATGTGGTGGGCTCCTACTTCTATGACAAAAATCATTATAGAAAATGGGCTTTTCGTCCTGGGCGGGCCGGAGACGCAGCTGCATGACATTCTTTGGGCCGTCCGTGACGGAAAAAACCATGGTAGAAGCGAGGGCGAGGAAAATTTTGGGGAGTTCCCGGTTACGGTGGGTGGTCGGGGGCTGAGCGATGCACGTTTCTCTCGTACACGTACGCGCGTGTGTGCGAGGCGTTGGCTCTAACTGAACCCGAGCGAGGCGTTGGGCTCTAACTGAACCCGAGTGATTGCACTGTCGGCTACGTGTTACTGAACCCGAGCGATCGATCAGTGGCTCTTAACTGAACCCGATCGAGCAATTCCTTCGCTACTGCTGCTAACTGAAGCCGATCGATGCTGCCTCTCTGGATGAACAGTGAGAGCTGCGGGGGGGGGGGGGGGTGGGTTGGATGAACAGTGAGCGGTGGGAGTGGATGAACAGGACCTGTGGCGTTGCCTCTGGATGAGCAGGACCCCGATCGATCAAGCTGGTTGGGGCTGGATGAACAGGACCCTGTGGAGGGCTAGATGAGCAGGACGACCCTGTGGAGGGCTGGATGAACAGTAGATGGTGGAGGGGTGGATGAACAGTAGCCCGTTGAGGGGTGGTTGAACAGGAGCCCGTGGAGAGGGGTGGTTGAACAGTAGCCGGTGGAGTAGCGCGCGGTGGAGGCTGGATGAACAGTAGCCCGTGGATGAACAGTCACAGGTGGAGGCTGGAGGAGGTCGACGGTGGATGAACAGTAGCCCGTGGAGGCTGGAGGAGGTCGACGGTGGAGATGAACAGTATCCCGTGGAGTCCCGTTTTGCGGTACACCACACCCCTCCCGATGAACAGGACCCTTGTTTCGACCGTATGGCTCCAACACAAGTCCGTTTCATCCGTTTTGCGGTACGCCACACCCTGATACGTCCATTTTGCATCATGCTTTTATGTCAATATTTATTGCATTATGGGCTGTTATTTCACGTTATGTCACAATATTTATGGCTATTCTCTCTTATTTTACAAGGTTTACATGAAGAGGGAGAATGCCGGTAGCTGGAATTCTGGGCTGGAAAAGGAGCAATATTGAAGGACTATTCTGTGCAACTCCAAAAGTCATGAAACTCCACGGAATACCTTAAAATAAATAAAGAAAAATCGGCGCCAAAGATGAAGACCAGGGGGCCCACACCCTGCTCACGAGGGTGGGGGGCGCGCCCCCTACCTCGTGGGCCCCCTGGTGGCCCTCCAACGTCCATCTTCTCCCATATGAAGTCTTTCGATGAGAAAAAAATAGAAGAGAACCTTTCGGGACGAGACTCCGCCGCCATGAGGCGGAACCAATCTAGGGCTTCGGCAGAGCTGTTCTGCCGGGGACACTTCCCTCCGGGAGGGGGAAATCATCACCATCGTGACCACCAATGCTCCTCTCATCGGGAGAGGGCAATCTCCATTAACATCTTCACCAGCACCATCTCATCTCCAAACCCTAGTTCATCTCGTGTATCCAATTCTTGTCTCCAAGTCCGGGATTGGTGCTAGTAGGTTGCTAGTAGTGTTGATTACTCCTTTTAGTTGATGCTAGTTGGTTTATTTGGTGGAAGATCATATGTTCAGATCCTATATGCACATTATTACTCCTCTGATTATAAACATGAATATGCTTTGTGAGTAGTTACGTTTGTTCCTGAGGACAAGGGAGAAGTCTTTCTATTAGTAGTCATGTGAATTTGGTATTCATTCGATATTTTGATAAGATGTATGTTGTCTAACCTCTAGTGGTGTTATGTGAACGTCGACTACATAACACTTCACCATTATTTGGACCTAGAGGAAGGCATTGGGAAGTAATAAGTAGATGATGGGTTGCTAGAGTGACATAAGCTTAAACCCTAGTTTATGCGTTGCTTCGTAAGGGGCTGATTTGGATCCATATGTTTAATGCGATGGTTAGGTTTACCTTAACACTTTTGTTGTAGTTGCGGATGCTTGCAATAGAGGTTAATCATAAGTGGGATGCTTGTCCAAGTAAGGGCAGTACCCAAGCACCGGTCCACCCACATATCAAATTATCAAAGTACCGAACGCGAATCATATGAGCGTGATGAAAACTAGCTTGACAATATTCCCATGTGTCCTCAGGAGCATTTTTCCTATTATAAGAGTTTGTCCAGGCTTGTCCTTTTCTACAAAAAGGATTGGGCCACCTTGCTGCATTTCATTTACTTTTGTTACTTGTTGCTCGTTACCATTTATCTTATCACAAAACTATCTGTTACCACTTATTTAAGTACTTGCAGAGAATACCTTGCTGAAAACCGCTTATCATTTCCTTCTGCTCCTTGTTGGGTTCGACACTCTTACTTATCGAAAGGACTATGATAGATCCCCTATACTTGTGGGTCATCAAGACTCTTTTCTGGCGCCGTTGCCGGGGAGTGAAGCGCCTTTGGTAGGTGGAATTTGGTAAGGAAAAATTTATTTAGTGTGCTGAAATTTTCTGTCACTTGTTACTATGGAAAGTAATTGTTTGAGGGGCTTGTTCGGGGTATCTTCACCCCGTCCGGTTGAGCCAAGAGTTGCTCCTCAACCTACTGAACCTACTGAACCTATTGAAAATGAAACTGCTTTTCAGATTCCTTCGGGTATGATGGAAAAACTGCTAGCTAACACTTTCGCAGGAGATGGAACAAAGCATCCTGACGAACATCTACGCTTTGTGGATGATATTTGTGCACTATTTAAGATTGCAGGTATACCCGACGATGTTGTTAAGAGGAAGGCTTTCCCTTTATATTTGGAGGGAGACGCATTGACATGGCATAGGCTATGTGATGATACGAGATCATGGAACTATAAAAGATTGAAATTGGAATTTCATCAAAAGTATTACCCTATGCATCTTGTTCATCGTGATCGCAATTATATATATAATTTGTGGCCTCGCGAAGGAGAAAGCATCGCTCAAGCTTGGGGGAGGCTTAAATCGATGTTATATTCATGCCCCAATCATGAGCTCTCAAAATTGACAATTCTCCAGAATTTTTATGCTCGGCTTTCTGATAACAATCGCACCATGCTCGATACTTCTTATACTGGCTCTTTTATGATGAAGCCTATTGAATTTGGATGGAATTTATTGGATAGAATTAAACGCAACTCTGAAGATTGGGACCTCGACGAAGGTAAGGAGTCAGGTATGACACCTAAGTTTTATTGTGTTAAATCTTTTATGGATACCAATATTTTCCGTAAGTTTAGCACTAAATATGGACTTGACTCTGAGATAGTAGCTTCTTTCTGTGAATCTTTTGCTACTTATGTTGATCTCCCCAAGGAGAAGTGGTTTAAATATCATCCTCCCATAGAAGTACAAGTAGCTGCACCTATTAAAGTTGAAGAAAAGATTGTCACTTATAATGATCCTATTGTTCCTACTTCCTATGTTGAGAAACCCCCTTTCCCTGTTAGAATGAAGGATCATGCTAAAGCTTCAACTGTTGTTCATAAAAGCAATACTAGGACTTATACACCTCCTGAGCAAGTCAAAGTAGAACCCAATATTGCTACTGTTAAAGATCTCTTGTCTCATAATATTGATGGGCATGTTATTCAATTCACTGGTGAAACTGCTAGAATTGCTAAACCC
Source organism: Triticum timopheevii (assembly GCA_963921465.1). NCBI lineage: Eukaryota > Viridiplantae > Streptophyta > Magnoliopsida > Poales > Poaceae > Triticum > Triticum timopheevii. Next base: position 379,915,640 of record OY997262.1, on the reverse strand, counting down.
TGTGATAGCGATAAACATAGACCTGTGGTAGGCGTGCCTGTTATTTCTGTTAAAATAGGAGATCATTGTTATCATGGCTTATGTGATATGGGTGCTAGTGCTAGTGTTATACCCATTGGCTTATGCAAAGAAATTATGCATGAGATTGCACCTGCTGAGTGTCGGGGAAAACTGATCCACGAACACCTATGGGACCGGCGGACCGAGCCCCTTTCGGTTCGGCGGAGGGCGGAGATCGCATGAAGAGCGGATCGAGGTGAAGCACACGAGCAGTTTACCCAGCTTCGGAGCTCTCCGGAGATATAATACTCCTACTGCTGCTTGTCTGATTGTATTGAGTTCTTGCTCGGGAGCGCTGAGTGCTACAGTACACCCTAGCTGCTAACGAGACCGAGCGTGAGTGTTTTCTGCCCTCGAACCCCCCTCCACGTTGCGCATGGGCCTCCTTTTATATGCTCAAGGGGTCACCGACAGGTGGCAACACAGACAAGGGTAAAAATGGAAAGGTGTTGCAGTTGGTACAACTACCTGTACAGTGTATCCTACCTAACCCTGACGGCAGGGGACAAAGGCATTAAATGCTCGTTTGCGTCGCCCAAACAGTGCAGAAAAGGACCGTCAGGGACGCCACCGCTTGCCACGATGGCAATCTTGTCAGCGCCGCTCACCACCGCGCACCGCTGGCTGCACAACCTCTCGCCACGCACGCCTGGAAAGGCCCCAGGGCGACACGTTGGTGGATGTGCTGGAGCATGGGTACAGAGTGGTTGCTTGCCGCGGCTGGCGCCTTGCCGCGGTCGTTGTCTTGTCGCGTCCGGAAGCTTGTCGCTCACCGGGCCTCGCCGGGACGCGTGGCTCGTCGCGGCAAGCTTTCTTGAGATGCCTTGGTTGGCCTTCCCGGCAGGCTCCTCTTGCCGGGGCCTTGTCTCCTTGGTTTGAATACTTTGTTCTTGAATGTCTCCAAAGGAACCACGGAGGACCTTGGCGGTCACCCGGCAAGCCTTGCCGCGGGGTGCTGCGACTGTCCGTGCACAAGTTCGGGATACTAGGGTACCCCTACTCTAGTACACCGACAGGAGCCCCCGTGCCTGGGCCACACACGGTGCCGAGCGCTGTTGAGCCAGGCCCAAAATAGGGCACGGGCACGCGCGACCTGGGTTATGCCATATCTTACTCCGTATCCACCGCGCCCTCCCCGAACGGCATGCGTCGAATGCGGCGTCGTGGGAGAGATCGTGGGTGGTTTCTTCATTCGGAAAGACAGAACGTCCGCCCCCTCCCTCTTTATAAGCAGAGGAAACAGGGGCAGTTTGCCTATCTCGCCGGTTGCTACTCCAATCTCAGAAAATCTCCGCCGCTCCCCCTTTCTTCCCAAAGCTGAAAAGAGAGCAGCGCTCCGCCCCCCATCGCCACCAGCACCACCAACACCGTCGATCTCCCCCACCACCTCCGCCATGGCTCCGAAAGCCGACAAGGGGAACATTGTGAAGTCGGCCGAGGCGCAGCGACTCGCGGCGCTGCGAAAGGAGCGGGCAATCTCCCCCCCCCCCCCAGCTCGCCGTGAAGGAGCTGAGGGAGTACTACTACCTCTTCTGGTCGACGGAGACGCGAGCGCATCCGCGCACGAAGGTACTCCCAGCCGCTGCTTCGGAACTAGCTCCGAATGGATATCCCTTCTTCGCGTTGTTCTTCTACTGCGGGCTCTGCCCGCCTATCTCTGAATTTTTCTGCGACATCATGAACACCTACGGGTTCCGCCTCCTTGACTTCACCCCCAATGCCGTTCTGACCATGGCAGTTTTCGCACACCTCTGCGAAAACTTTGTCGGAGTCCATCCAAATGTGGCTCTTTTCCGCCACTTCTTTATGCCTCGAGTTGAGAGAGGGGAGCCTCTTTTCGGTGGAATCGCCTGGATCTTGAGAACCGGCAAGAAGGACGCTTATCTGGAGGGAGAGCTCCGCAGCAAGTGGGATGAATGGAGAGCAGACTGGTGCTGGATTGTCGAGGAGAACCCGCAGCCATTTACCGCCCAGCACCAAGCCCCAGTAGTGCGCGGCAACGATTGGAGCAACGTGGCCCCGGAAGACGCTAGGCTGAAGATTGCCGTCACCCGGATCCTACGCCTCAGGCTTGCCGGGCTCACTGTAGGCGCCGTTGGCGCAGATTTTCTTCGCCGCCGCATCGCCCCCCTGCAGGAGAGGAGGAGACCCGCCTGGGAGTTCCGAAATGCGGCGGATATCATGAGGCTGCGCCCGGGCCTCAACTTCAATTTCACCGTTCTGGAACTGGACGCGATGCTCCTGGAACTGTTCAAGCACGATCCTGAACATCCTGGAGCGTTCAGGTTGCCGAGGAGCGTCGTTCCGCTGTGCAACAACTCCTCGCTCGACCGCATCCGTGCAATGATGCCGCTGTGCGACTCGCAAGGAATTGTCCCAACTTGGCAAGAGCCTGTAGACGACGTTGTGCAGGAGTTACTTGACGGCTTGGTAGAGGTGCCGGTCCGCCCCGATGAGCAGAAGAGCATCACCCGTGACACCACCGATGATGAGATGCAGCGCATCGCCACTAGGCTGGAAGAGGCGGCAGCAGCCGCTGCCGTGGGCGAGTTTGGATTCACCGTGGAGGAGGCGGAGGCAGCAGAGGCGGCAAGCCTTGTCGAGCGAGAGGAGCTTGCTGGCGAGGGAGAGCTTGCCGAGCCTGAAGCTGAGTCGAGCGAGCCCGCCGAGGGCGCGAGCGACTCGCTGAGGATTGGCTCCTCCTCTGCCCCACCTTTAGACAGCTTGCCGCAAGCGGAGCCCCCCAGCTCCACCAAGAAGGCGTCTCCGCAAGGCCGGGGACTTAGCGGGGCGGCAGACGAGTCAACAGCCGCCGCGCCGCGCGACGCGCTCCACCGCGGCAAGCACTGTTGCCGTGGGAGCACCTCACGCCGCTGCGGCAACTGGAGCGGGGTCTTCTCGGTCCACCGCTTCTGCCCCTGCCAAGCGGCTAAGGGAACCTACTCCTCCGCCTCGCCGCGCCGGAGGCGAGCCGGACTTCGATCTCTCCGCGCTCAGCTCCGACGAGGAAGAAGAAGAGTAAGATTCTTTGATGTACTTGTAGTTATTCAATCTTGCTGTTTTGTCTTGTATCTGATTTGCTTTACTCCGAACCCAATCCTTTTCAGGACGCTGGCCCAGAGAGCGGCGAAGAGAGCCAAGGCCCCGGTGATTGTCATCGAGGACGAACCCACTGCGACAGCAGGGGACGTGCCCGAGACTACCTTGCCGGACCCGGCAACTACTCCTCAAAGCAGCCCCCAGCGCAGCCCTCAGCGTAAGTATATGGTTTACTTCCTGCTGTTAGGCGCGCATGGGTGCTCTTTCTTTGCTGACATCTGATTATTGGTTTGTGTAGGAGCAGAGCAGCCTCACCAGGAGTGCCCAGAAGCCGCTCCCGAAATGCCATCTACTTCGACTACACCGCCAAGGGAGGATTCCCCGGCAAGGGAGCGTTCTCCGGCAAGGGAGAATTTTCCGATAAGGGAGAAGTCTCCGGCAAGGGACAGTTCTCCGGCAAGGGACAGCACCAGCGACCCTCCGGTGGTGGAGACCACGACTATAGATCCTAGTACAGGTAATCTTCTTGCTTGAATACTTCCCTTGGGTTCTTCTTCTTCTGATTTTCTTTTTGAACATTTGCTTGACTTTTCTCCCTTTTCCGGTCGTAAGATCCATCTGCCATGGAGCCAATGGAAACCGAGGTCGCCGGCGAGGAGAACGCGCGTGGCAATACTGACGACGCTGTTGCCAACGAAGAGGAAGCCGGTGCTGATGATCCCGCCGGCGAAGAGGCCGCCAAAGCTGCCGCCGCAGAAGCTGACGAGGGGTCTGGCGATCGCACTGATGGCCCTGAGGCCGTAGGAGCGCCAGGCACTACGCCAACCGCCGATCCCTCCGCCGCTGCTGCAGCGTAAGGCTCCGAAGAGCCCCAGCCCGGCGCCTATTTGAAGGCCGGCGATGGCATCTTCATCAAGCTCCCCTGGGCGTCAAGCTCCAGGGCGTCGGTCGAAGGAGAAATCCTGGATGGAGAGGTGCTCGCTTCCGCTGGGCTGACGCTGGTCGACGCGCCAAGCAGCAGCAACGGCGAGCCTGAGGAGGAGCGGCTGCTGTGGAAGCTGTTGTCGCTCTACCGCGCCCGACAGGCCAAGCTGGAATCCCGAGAAGCGCTTGTCGCGAAGGCGGGAGTGGACATCGAGAAGCGCGTGGGGGAGCTCCGGGGTCTCAGGCAGGAAGCTCTCCGGTCCCTGGCAGAGGAGCGGGAGCAAGTCGCCGAAGAGCGGAAAGCCTTCCTCCTCGAGAAGGCTGAAGTTGAAGAGCAACAGCGGCTTGTTGCCGAGAAGCTGTCTGCACAGGAAGGCGAGTTGGCGCAGCGGAAGGTCAACCTTGACAGCCACGAGGAGGAGCTTGCCGCGCGCGAGCAAACATTTGGCGGGGCTCTCAAGGAAGCAAAGGATGCTGCCGCAGCTGCCGAGGCCGCCAAGAAGGAGCTGGAGACGAAGGTGGCGCAGCTGGAGGCCGATCTCAAGGCGAGCGGCGAGGAGCTTGCTGCACTCAAGCGTGAGCGCGAGAAGGATGCCACTGCTCATGGCGAGCTGCAGGGTCGTCTCGCCGAGAGGAGCAAGGAGCTTAGCGCCGCCAAGGACTCCAACGCAGATCTTGAGCTGAAATTGACTACTTTGACCATGACGCTGGACGGCGCCAGGGAGCGGGAGGTGGCCTTGAAGGAGAAGATCAAGGCCAACGAGGCGCTGCTGGCGAGTGCTGCTGCCGCCCAGAACACTTTTAGGGAGAATGTGGAGCACTGGACGGAGGGTGTCGTGGATGTTGCCGCCACCATCGACGGGGAGCTGGCGCAGTTGGGGTGGGAGGATCTCGGGTATTCCTCCGATGAGCACCTCCAACCCAGCGCCAAGCTCAGCTTGTTCTTCAAAGGCGTGGCGACGGCCCTCCAGCGACTCCGGGAGAGGATCCCAAAGCAGCTGGCCGACGAGTCGCGCAAGATCTGCGCGGGAGCTCTTCAAAAGGTGCTGGTGAAGGTGGCCTTCCGCAACCCAGGCCTCAACCTCACCAACGTCCTCAGGTCCTTGCCGCCGGATGCTGATCTGGAAGCACTCAAGACCCTTGTCGCACCCATTGTGGACAAGGTGAGCGGAATGAAGAGGGTTGAGGGCGATCGCGTAGATTAGGCCGCTCGTTTTCTCTTTTTCTTGTCGCTGCTGGTCATGTTATGAGAACAATCTGTTAGAGCTGCGACAAGCTATCTTGTAATATAACTCTATTTTGGGTAGCGATTGCTGTGTTATTTCCTTTACTTGATTCCTTCCTTTGTATGTTATTGCCCTACGCTTTTAGGGAACCTGTCGGCGTAGGCACCTTAGCCGCGAGCGCTGAGTGCGAGACGTCAGCAGCCTGCTGGCGGTGCCGCTACCGACAAGAAACCTTATCGCAACTAGTCGCAGCTCACTTAAGTTGTTGAGCGGACTCGAAACAAAGTAAGGGCGCAACTATCTACGAGTTGGTTCCTCCGCGCACAGGTTTTCCATACAAAGCATGATCGTTCGAGGAAAATAACTTAAAAAATTTTAAAACTGATTGCTCAAACTTTAGCAACTTAGCTTTTCTGTCGTTTGCTTCCCGGTAAGGCGAAACTTTCTTGAACGACGCCTGGTCCACACCATTATCTTCTCCTTTCCCCTCGACAAACTTGTGGGTGAGGGAACCTTCCTTTCTTTGAGAAAGAGAAAGAAGAGAAAATAAAGATATGCAGCCTTACGGCTCGTTATTGCTTACCGGGGGTAGGTGCTGCACAAAGTGTCAGATAATACATGCAAAAAATAGAAAGCATGAAATTGACAGGATGTGCGGAGCACATGAGTTTTATTTATGCATGGGGTCTGCGCCCGGCTTTGTACGAAGGATTACATGCAACATCGGCAAGACTTGTACAAAAGGTGGTTGCCGGAACGGGTTCCGGCAACCGCGCCCTACGGGTAAAACTTACGAAGATGCTCAATGTTCCAGGAGTTGCTCACCGGAATGCCATCTTCGGTCTCAAGGTGGACAGCGCTAGGCCTAGTGAATTGTTTCACCCGGTAAGGGCCTTCCCACTTCGGCGTCAACTTGTTGGAATTCTTGGCAGACTGAACGCGCCGAAGAACAAGGTCGCCTTCCTCGAGACTTCTGGCATTAACTTTGCGGCTATGGTAGCGGCGCAAAGCTTGCTGGTATCGAGCAGCTCGTACAGCAGCCTGAAGACGGTCCTCCTCAAGGAGCAGCGCGTCATCTTGTCGCAGCTGCTCTTGCTCAAGATCATCAAAACCGAGCACTCGAGGCAACCCGTATACGAGTTCCGTGGGGAGAACTGCCTCTGCTCCATAGACTAGAGCGAAAGGTGTCTGGCCAGTGGCTCGATTTGGCGTCGTCCTGATCGACCAAAGAACCACCGGCAGCTCCTCAATCCAGTTCTTTCCGCACTTGCGCAGCTTGTCGAAAGTTCTGGTCTTGAGCCCGCATAGCACTTCAACATTTGCCCTCTCTGCTTGACCGTTGCTTCTCGGATGAGCAACAGAAGCGAAGCAGACCTTGGCGCCAAGATCTTGGACGTATTGCATGAAGGTGCGGCTCGTGAATTGCGTGCCGTTGTCGGTGATGATCCTGTTAGGGATCCCAAAACGGCAAACAATCGACCTGAAGAACTTGACTGCTGACTGTGCTGTCACCTTCCTCACTGGTTCCACTTCTGGCCACTTTGTGAACTTGTCGATTGCAACGTACAAGTACTCAAAGCCCCCGATAGCTCGGGGAAAGGGGCCGAGGATGTCGAGTCCCCAGACCGAAAATAGCCAGGATAAAGGGATCGTCTAGAGAGCTTGAGCTGGCTGGTGTATCTGCTTGGAATGGAACTGGCATGCTTCACACTTGGTTACTTGTGCAGTTGCATCCTGGAGGGCTGTCGGCCAAAAGAAACCTTGCCGGAACGCTTTGCCGGCAAGTGCTCTTGCGCCAATGTGGTGACCACATATGCCTCCATGTATCTCTGCCAACAGCTGTTGTCCGTCTTCCCGGCGAATACACTTCAATTTCACACCGTTGAGTCTTCTTCTGTACAGTGTGTTGTCGACAAACTTGTACATATTTGACTGCCGGGCTACTCTTTCCGCTTCTTCTTGTTCTTCGGGAAGTTCTCCTGTCTGAAGGAAATGGACAATCTGCTGTGCCCATGCTGGAGCTTGTGGCTCGACAACAAGGATTAAAGGCACATATGCTGCTGCGGGAACATCTGCTTCTACGGCAAGAACCTGCGGCTCAGCCGGAGCTTGACATCCCCCGGCAAGCTTGCCGGAGCAAAACTTGTCGGGAGCGTCTGCTTCAACGGAACAAACCCTAAGGCTTGCCGGAGCAGACTGCTCCTCAGCACTCTTGGTGTTGATCTTGGGGGCCTTCTTGGCGGCGGCTTCGGGGAGCTCTGCCGGAAAATAGTCACCAGAAATCAACTTCCTCTTCTTGCTCTGTCCAGTCGATGGCGTTACAGACGGTTGAGTCAGCTTGAGCACAAAGATCCCTGGTTCCACAGGTAACTTAAGTGCAGCGCACTTCGACAGACCGTCGGCAATGTCATTCTGAGCTCTTGGAACATGTTACATCTGTAGGCCGTCAAAGTGCTCTTCTAGCTTTCTCACTTCATCAACGTAAGCTTCCATCAACGGACTCTGATAATTCTTGTTTACTTGGCGGACGACAAGCTGTGAGTCACCCCTGACAATGAGCTTCTTGATCCCAAGGTCTGCTGCGATCCTGAGACCGGCAAGCAAACCTTCATACTCTGCGGTATTGTTCGTTGCTTTCTCCTTGGGAAAGTGCATCTGGACTATGTACTTGAGGTGCTCTTCGGTGGGTGCAACAAGTAGCACGCCCGCACCGGCGCCTTGTAGTGAGAAGGCACCATCAAAGTACATCAGCCACTCCTTGCTTGCTTCCTTGACGGGGATGCTCGTTTCTGGAATTTCTTCATCTTGTGTTGGCGTCCACTCTGCTATGAATTCTGCCAATGCTCTGCTTTGGATAGTTGAAGTGCTCTTAAACTTGAGACCAAAGCTTGACAGTTCCAGTGCCCACTCGACAATCCTGCCTGTTGCTTCTGGATTTTGCAGTATCCTCTTCAGCGGAAAACGAGTGACGACTGTGATCTCATGTGCTTGGAAGTAATGGCGCAGCTTTCTCGAGGCCATGAGAAGGCCGAAAAGCAATTTCTGCACACCAGAGTACCTTGACCTAGCCCCCTGCAGAAGGGAACTGACAAAGTAAACTGGGCGCTGCACCATTTTCTTCGGCATCTCCTCACGCGCATGCGCAGATCCATCTTTGTCGGGACCAGAGCTTGTCGGTGAAGCCGCCTGCTTGTCGCTGGATGCATCTGCCGCGGTTGCTGGCTCATCATCTGCCTCCCTCTCCGCTACTAACGCAGCACTAACCACTTGATTGGTTGCCGCTATATACAGCAGCAACTTCTCTTGTGGCTTAGGTGCGACAAGTGTTGGAGTGGAGGACAGGTATCTCTTTAAGTCCTGCAGCGCAGCCTCCGCTTCCGGAGTCCATTTCATTGGACCTGCCTTTTTCAATATTTTGAAAAATGGCAGCGCGTGCTCAGCAGACCTAGAGATAAACCTGCTGAGAGCAGCCACACAACCGGCAAGTCTTCGTACATCCTTGACGCGCTTTGGTGCTTCAATCTGCTCAATGGCCTTGATCTTGTCGGGATTGGATTCAATTCCCCGCTGAGACACGAAGAACCCGAGAAGCTTGCCGGAGGGGACTCCAAACACACACTTCTCGGGGTTAAGCTTGAGGTTGATCTTACGCAGATTTGCAAAGGTTTTGTTTAAATCTTGAATCAGAGTTGCCTTGTCCTTGCTCTTGACTACTATGTCATCCATGTAGGCTTCCACATTTCTGTGTATTTGTGGCTCAAAAGCGTCATGGACTACCCTTGCAAATGTTGAACCAGCATTCTTTAAACCGAAAGGCATCCGTATGAAACAGTATGTGCCACATGGGGTGATGAATGCGGTCTTCTCCTCATCCTCTTCTGCCATGAAGATCTGATGGTATCCTGAGTATGCATCAAGAAATGAAAGCAAGTCACATCCGGCCGTGGAGTCAACAATCTGGTCGATGCGCGGCAAGGGAAATGGGTCTTTGGGACAAGCTTTATTGACATCGGTAAAGTTGATACAAAGCCTCCATTTCCCGTTTGCCTTGCGCACGACTACAGGATTCGCCAACCACGTAGGATGGAGCACTCCTCTGACAAGGCCTGCTGCCTCCAATTTCTTGATCTCTTCTGCGATGAATTCTTGGCGCTCCACTGCCTGTTTCCTGATTTTCTGCTTGACGGGCCGCGCATGAGGATAGACGGCAAGATGGTGCTCGATTACTTTCCTGGGAACACCGGGGATATCAGACGGTTGCCACGCAAACGCGTCAACGTTTGCCCGCAGGAAAGCAATGAGCGCGCTTTCCTATTTAGGGTTGAGAGTGGCACTAATGGTGAAGGTACCACCAGAGTCGTCCTCCTTGGCGGACACCTTCTTGGTCTCTGGTGGAGCTGCCATTGTCTTCTTACACTTGCCAGTGGAGCTCCATGGTGCGTCCTCGACGGTAGCGCAGCACTCCGAAGAGGTGCGCTTGCCGGAGTGGGAATCAGAACTCTTGCCGGACATGGTCTTCTTCTTCCCCCCGGGAGCTTCAACGGCAAGTGACTTGCGATCTGTTGCGGCTGCTGCTTCTCGGTAGATCTTGTCGGCGTAGATAAGAGCATCCTTCTTGTCGCCAGGGACAGAGATGACACTTAGCGGGCTTGGCATCTTCAGCATGTTGTATGCATAGTGAGAGGCTGCCATGAATTTGGCGAGTGCTGGACGGCCGAGTATTCCATTGTAAGGCAATGGAAAGTCAGCAACGTCAAAAGTGACCCTCTCAGTCCTGAAGTTCAACTCGCTGCCAAATGTCACCGGCAACGTGATCTTTCCCTTTGGCTTGCTCCTTCCCGGATTGATTCCTTGGAATGTGCCGGTCTCTTCGAGCTCCCTGCCAGGGATCTGGAGTTTTTGGAGTACCGCGGAGGAGATCAGGTTCAAGCCGGCCCCGCCGTCAACTAGCATCTTAGTGACCTTGAGGTTGCGGATAGTTGGTGAAACCAACATCGGCAAGCACCCGACCGCAGTTATGCGATCAGGGTGGTCCTCAATATCAAAGATGATAGGCATGCTGGACCATTTCAGAGGCTTGCGTGATTCGATGGGTGGTTCTGCCGCATTGACTTCCCACACCCACTACTTGAGCTGGCGGTGTGAAGTATGCAGAGAAGCACCGCCGTCAATGCACAGGACCTCTGTGGCTTTCTGGAATCCTGCTCATCGGCCTCGTCATCATCCATATCTTCGTCGTCGTCGTCATCTTCATCCTTGTCGCGGCCGCGGGGAGGTCTGTCTCCTTGCCACTGCTTGGCCTTGCCGCGGCGTCCTCCTCGGCCGAGGCGTTTCTTGCCGGCTCCCCCAGCACCTTCCTGGGCCTTCTCCTTGTCGCGTCGCTCGTACTCAGCCTTTTGCTGCTCGACAAGCTGCTCGACCTTCTTGCAGCTCTGGAGGTCATGGCCCTTGGTGCGGTGGATCTTGCAGTACTGCTTGTTGGTGCCGTCCTGCTTGTCGGCGACCGCCACAGCCTGGTAGTTGGTGCCCGCAGAAACCTCCTCGCCGGAGCTACCAGCTTTGGCTTTTTTGGCGCCACCTCCGTTTCCGGACTTCTCAACGACTAACACATCTTTGCCTTTCTTCTTCCTGTTGTTCCACCGCCGGTTTTTCTTTGCCGGGGCAGCATCCTCACTATCAGATCCTCCTGCTCCTGTATTCTCTCTGGGGAGTTTCCTCCCTTCCTCAGCACGTGCACACTTGTCGGCCAGGGCATATAGCTCACTGACGTCTCTGATCTTGCACATCGCAATCTCCTCCCGCATCCTGCGGTTTCGCATGTTCTGATGGAACGCGCTGATTACCGTGGCAGGGTGGACATCTGGGATGTTGTGCTGTACACGGCTGAATCTTTGAATATACTTGCGCAGGGGCTCTCCTTCCTTCTGGGCGAGCAGATGAAGGTCGCTCTCTTGGCCATGAGGCTTGTGGCCACCTGTAAAGGCGCCGACAAACTGATGGCGTAGGTCTGCCCAGGAGGATATGGAGTTGTCTGGCAAGTGCATGAGCCAGGATCTGACATTGGGCTTGAGCACCAGCGGGAAGTAGTTGGCAAGGATCTTGTCGTCCCGCCCCCCGGCAGCTTGCACCGCGATGGTGTAGATGCTGAGGAACTCCGACGGATGTGACTTGCCGTCGTACTTCTCTGGTACGTCTGGCTTGAAATTCTTCGTGCTGGGCCACTGGGCTCGCCGCAGCTCACGAGTGAACGCAAGGCAACCTACCGCGTACGGCAAGTCGCCTGGTTCCCCTGGCGCATGCATGTCGACAGAGGGCCCAGCGCGCTGGTCGGATTGACGCCGCGCTTCTCTTCGGCGCTTGATGCGAGTACGAGCGTCTTCTTGCTGTCGTTCGTGAAGAGCTTGGCGCTGATCGCGACGAGCTCGTGGATCCGATGATGCGGTGGAGTCACTGTCGAGGTGGATCCGGCGAGTCGGCGATCTTGGCCTTCGGGGTGGGGAGTGAATGGTGGTTGCACCCCCACCGGTTTTGTCACCATCGGCTCGTGCCTGGCAGTCCTGCCGCGGCAGCGATGTACTCGGCTGCCGCGGAGTGTCGCCGTTGGCGAAGCCGATGAGACTCTGAATGGTGGCCCTCCATTCGCCGATCTTGTCTGTTGTTGGAGGGTAATCCAAGAGCAGTTGAGCTCGCGCCAAAGCTTCCGCTGGAGTGGTGGGCGGTAGTGGCGAACGGTGCGAGGAGCGGGATATGCTCGGACTTCTAACTATGTTAGAAGGAGCAGTATCCCGTCCAGGCGACCGTGCCTCGCTCGTGCCAGCATGTTGGCGTGCATGCTGGTCTTGAGCACCCCGAGATCCACCAGCTCAACCTTGGTCCAACGAACATATGGTACTGCGAATACCATGACGATGTCGGTCCCGTGCCTCCTGAGATGGGCGCGGTGTATGTACGGACGTCGAGGTCTGCGCAGCCTTGTCCTTGGACCTGGCAGCACTGTGAGCTCCCTCGTCGATGCCTGTTCTTCCGCCGGCGTCTACCCCACCACCCGTTTGCTCCGGTGGTGGTGGGATCGACGTGGACGGAACAGCTGCCTCCGAAGCCTTCTTCTTCGGTGGCATGTCGATGAAGAAGATGAAGATCTAGCTCGTGTGAACGCCGAATCAGGTTCACACAATCTCGACGCCCCCTACCTGGCGCGCCAAAGATGTCGGGAAAAACCGATCCACGAACACCTATGGGACCGGCGGACCGAGCCCCTTTCGGTTCGGCGGAGGGCGGAGATCGCACGAAGAGAGGATCGAGGCGAAGCACACGAGCATTTTACCCAGCTTCGGAGCTCTCCGGAGAGATAATACTCCTACTGCTGCTTGTCTGATTGTATTGAGTTCTTGCTCGGGAGCGCTGAGTGCTACAGTACACCCTAGCTGCTAACGAGACCGAGCGTGAGTGTTTTCTGCCCTCGAACCCCCCTCCACATTGCGCATGGGCCTGCTTTTATATGCTCAAGGGGTCACCGACAGGTGGCAACACAGACAAGGGTAAAAATGGAAAGGTGTTGCGGTTGGTACAACTACCTGTACAGTGTATCCTACCTAACCCTGACGGCAGGGGACAAAGGCATTAAATGCCCGTCTGCGTCGCCCAAACAGTGCAGAAAAGGACCGTCAGGGACGCCACCGCTTTCCACAATGGCAATCTTGTCAGCGCCGCTCACCACCGCGCACCGCTGGCTGTACAGCCTCTCGCCACGCGCGCCTGGAAAGGCCCCAGGGCGACACGTTGGTGGATGTGCTGGAGCGTGGGTGCAGAGTGGTCGCTTGCCGCAGCAAGCGCCTTGCCGCGGTCATTGTCTTGTCGCGTCCGGAAGCTTGTCGCTCACCAGGCCTCGCCGGGACGCGTGGCGCGTCGCGGCAAGCTTTCTTCAGATGCCTTGGTTGGCCTTCCTGGCAAGATCCTCTTGCCAGGGCCTTGTCTCCTTGGTTTGAATACTTTGTTCTTGAATGACTCCAAAGGAACCACGGAGGACCTTGGCAGTCACCCGGCAAGCCTTGTCGCGGGGTGCTGCGACTGTCCGTGCACAAGTTCGGGATACTAGGGTACCCCTACTCTAGTACACCGACACTGAGTTAGAGGAAATTGATGTTACAATTAAACTTGCCAATAGAGATATTATATCTCCAATGGGAATTGTTAGAGATGTTGAAGTCTTGTGTAGGAAAACCAAATATCCCGCTGATTTTCTTGTTCTTGGTTCTCCTCAAGATAGCTTTTGTCCCATTATATTTGGTAGACCCTTCTTGCGTACTGTTAATGCTACGATAGACTGCAAAAAGAATGTTGTTACTATTGGCTTGGATGATATGGTTCATGAGTTTAATTTTTCTAAATTTAGTAAACAACATCGTGAGGAAGAATTGCCTAGTAAGGACGAAATTATTGGTCTTGCTTCTATTGCCGTACCTCCTAGTGATCCTTTAGAACACTATTTGTTAGACCATGAAAATGATATGTTCATGAATGAAAGAAGGGAAATAGATGAAGTATTCTTTAAACAGGAACCTATTCTGCAACACAATTTGCCTGTTGAAATCCTAGGGGATCCTCCTCCACCCAAGGGTGATCCCGTGTTTGAGCTTAAACCGTTGCCTGATAATCTTAAATATGCTTATCTTGATGAAAAGAAAATATATCCTGTTATTATTAGTGCTAACATTTCAGAGCATGAAGAAGAAAGATTATTGAGAACTCTGAAAAAGCACCATGCCGCTATTGGATATACTCTGGATGATCTTAAGGGCATCAGTCCCACTCTATGTCAACATAAAATGAATTTGGAAGCTGATGCCAAACCGGTTCGTGATCCTCAACGACGTTTGAATCCTAAAATGAAAGAAGTGGTAAGAAAAGAAATACTCAAGATTTTGGAGGCAGGTATAATTTATCCCGTTGTTGATAGTCAGTGGGTAAGCCCTATCCATTGTGTCCCTAAGAAGGGAGGTATTACTGTTGTTCCTAATGATAAAGATGAATTGATTCCGCAAAGAATTATCACAGGTTATAGGATGGTATTTTATTTCCGCAAGTTAAATAAGGCTACTAAGAAAGATTATTACCCCTTACCTTTTATTGATCAAATGCTAGAAAGATTATGCAAACATACACATTATTGCTTTCTAGATGGTTATTCTGGTTTTTCTCAAATACCTGTGTCGGCTAAGGATCAATCAAAGACTACTTTTACATGTCCTTTTGGTACTTCTGATTATAGACGTATGCCTTTTGGTTTATGTAATACACCTGCTACCTTTCAAAGATGCATGATGGCTATATTCTCTGACTTTTGTGAGAAAATTTGTGAGGTTTTCATGGACGATTTTTCTGTCTATGGTTCCTCTTTTGATGATTGCTTGAGCAATCTTGCTCGAGTTTTGCAGAGATGTGAAGAAACTAATCTTGTCTTGAATTGGAAAAGTGCCACTTTATGGTGAATGAAGGTATTGTCTTGGGGCACAAAGTTTCTGAAAGAGGTATTGAAGTTGATAAAGCCAAGGTTGATGCTATTGAAAAGATGCCATGTCCCAAGGACATCAAAGGTATAAGAAGTTTCCTTGGTCACGCCGGATTTTATAGCAGGTTCATTAAGGACTTCTCAAAAATCTCTCGGCCTCTGACTAATTTATTACAAAAAGATGTACCATTTGTCTTTGATGATGATTGTGTAGAAGCATTTGAAATACTTAAGAAAGCATTAGTCTCTGCACCTGTTGTTCAGCCACCTGATTGGAATTTACCCTTCGAAATTATGTGTGATGCTAGTGATTATGCTGTAGGTGTTGTTCTAGGGCAAAGAGTTGATAAGAAATTGAACGTTATACATTATGCTAGTAAGACTCTAGACAATGCTCAAAGAAATTATGCTACTACCGAAAAAGAACTTTTAGCGGTTGTATTTGCTTGTGATAAATTCAGACCCTATATTGTTGATTCTAGAGTAACTATTCACATAGATCATGCTGCTATTAAATATCTTATGGAAAAGAAAGATGCAAAACCGAGACTCATTAGATGGGTTCTCTTGCTTCAAGAATTTGATTTGCATATTGTTGATAGAAAAGGAGCTGAGAACCCCGTTGCAGACAACTTGCCTAGGCTAGAGAATGTTCTTGATGAACCACTACCTATTGATGATAGCTTTCCTGATGAGCAATTAAATGTCATAAGTACTTCTCGTAGCACTCCATGGTATGCTGATTATGCTAATTATATTGTTGCTAAATTTATTCCACCTAGCTTCACATACCAGCAAAAGAAAAAGTTTTTCTTTGACTTGCGACATTACTTTTGGGATGACCCACATCTTTATAAAGGAGTAGATGGTGTTATTAGAAGTTGTGTACCTGAGCATGAATAGGAACAGATCTTACGCAAGTGTCACTCCGAAGCTTATGGAGGACACCACGCTGGAGATAGAACTGCACATAAGGTACTGCAATCCGGTTTTTATTGGCCTACTCTCTTCAAGGATGCTTGTAAGTTTGTTTTATCTTGTGATGAATGTCAAAGAATTGGCAATATTAGTAGACATCAAGAAATGCCTATGAATTATTCACTTGTTATTAAACCATTTGATGTTTGGGGCTTTGATTATATGGGACCTTTTCCTGCCTCTAATGGTTACACTCATATTTTAGTTGCTGTTGATTACGTTACTAAGTGGGTAGAAGCTATTCCAACTAGTAGTGCTGATCATAACACTTCTATTAAAATGCTTAAGGAAGTTATTTTTCCGAGGTTTGGTGTCCCTAGATACTTAATGAATGATGGTGGTTCACACTTTATTCATGGTTCTTTTCGTAAGATGCTTGCTAAATACGACGTTAATCATAGAATTGCATCTCCATATCACCCACAGTCTAGTGGTCAGGTAGAATTGAGCAATAGAGAGCTCAAATTAATTTTGCAAAAGACTGTCAATAGGTCTAGAAAGAATTTAGTCCAAGAAACTAAATGATGCATTATGGGCCTATAGAACTGCACACAAAAATCCTATGGGTATGTCTCTGTCTAAAATGGTTTATGGAAAAGCTTGTCACTTACCTCTCGAATTAGAACATAAGGCATATTGGGCTATTAAAGAGATCAACTATGATTTCAAACTTGCCGGTGAGAAGAGGTTATTTGATATTAGCTCACTTGATGAATGGAGAACCCAAGCTTATGAAAATGCCAAGTTGTTTAAGGAAAAAGTTAAAATATGGCATGACAAAAGGATACAAAAGCATGAGTTTAATGTAGGTGATTATGTATTTCTATACAACTCTCATTTAAGATATTTTGCAGGAAAACTTCTCTCCAAATGGGAAGGTCCTTACGTTATCAAGGAGGTCTATCGTTCTGGTTCCATAAAAATCAACAACTTTGCAGGCACAAATTCGAAGGTGGTAAACGGTCAAAGGATCAAACACTATATCTCAGATAATCCTATAAATGTTGAAACTAATATTATTGAAACCGTAACCCCGGAGGAATACATAAGAGACACTTTCTAGAATGTTCCAGACTCCGAAAAGGAATAGGTATGTGGTACGGTAAGTAAACTGACTCCAAAACAATTTTAAGGCAATATTTCTCCGTTTTGGAATACTTAGAAAAATAGAAAAATAAGTAGTTGTCCGGGGAGGACACGAGGCCTCCATGAGGGTGGAGGGCGCGCCCTACCCCCCTGGGCGCGCCCCCCTACCTCATGAGCACCTCGTGTGCCCTCCGGACTCTGTTTCCTTGCACGATACGTATTTTGGTTGGTAAAAATTCATTATATATACTCCCGAAGGTTTTGACTCTCGTATCACGCAAATATCCTCTGTTTTCATTTCGAGCTGTTGCTGCTGCAGATTAGAGCAAGATGTCTTCTCAAGAGTCAGTCGGGGAGAGCCGGGTATCCAACCCGGCACCAGAACCAAGGGCAAACAGCGACGCTGACCACTTTGGGCCAGCAATAGAGGAAGAGATGGAGGCTGGCCTAATGAGAGTATATGCCATGGAGGGTCAAGAAGTCACCTCTCGCCTCCGAGCGGGGCTTACGATGGGGGAGCTACAGAGCTCAGCTATTCCAAACACGGTTATCCCTTCCAATTTTAAATTTCTTTCTTATGAAAATATGAGGAGGAGTGTCTCTGGTTCCCCCGCAGCTATGCAACACCCTTGGGTGCAAGGAGCTTTAGCCGTTATAGGAAAGCTTCGCAAGGAAATAATGGACCTCAAGCAGCAAGTCAATAAGCTCGAGGAGGAGAACCGTATTCTGAGGGGAATCATCGCCAAGAATATTATGCCAACAACAAAGAAGGAGAGATAATCACATGGGTATGGGCACTCCCCTTGGCAACTGCCAAGCTTGGGGGAGGTTCCCTGGTATCATATCACCATCACAACTCCTATCTTTACTGTTTTTCCCAGTTCGATCCTATTAGTAGTATCTTGATTTAGTACAATAAAGTTATGGCATGATCTAGTTTTGAGTTTTGCTTTATGATCCTTCTTTGTAATCGAGTTCGTGAGCTATATAATAAAGATTAGTGTTGAGTCAAGGGCTTGAGTATTTTGCCATGATCTTGGGTGATTAGAAGAAAAAGAATAAAAGGAATCAAAAGAGTTCATATTGATCTTAGTGAAAGTAATGACTCCACATAGAAAGAGTATGATGATTAAAAGTTGTTAGGTGTTAGCAATTATAGCTTCGGTCATCGTTGCAATTAATAGGAAGTAATAAGGGAAGAGAGGTTTCACATATATATATATATTATCATTGACATCTTTTATGATTGGGAGCACTCATTAAAATATTACATGCTAAAGAGTTGAGGTTGGACAAGGAAGACAACATAATGAGTTGTGTTTTCTTATATCTGAGATAAAGTATGTTTTCATGGTTCCTCTACCGTGTTGAGCTTGCCTTTCCCCCTCATGCTAGCCAAATTCTCAGCACTAAGTAGAAATACTACTTGTGCTTCCAAATACCCTTAAACCAGTTTTGCCATGAGAGTCCACCATATCTACCTATGGATTGAGTAAGATCCTTCAAGTAAGTCGTCATCGGTGCAAGCATTAAAAATTGCTCTCTAAATATGCATGACTTATTAGTGCGGAGAAATAAGCTTTGTACGAACTTGTTGTGGACGCAATAAAAGCGACGGACTACATAATAAAGGTTCACATACAAGGGGCAATATAAAGTGACGTTCTTTTGCATTAAGATTTTGTGCATCAACCCTAAACGCGCATGACAACCTCTGCTTCCCTCTACGAAGGGCCTATATTTTATTATTATCCTCTACCTTATGCAAGAGTCATGGTGATCTTCACCTTTTCCTTTTTCATTTTATCCTCTAGCAAGCTCAGCATGTTGGAAAGAACATCATATATATATCTAATTGGATGTGGGGGAGCGTGAATTATTATTGTTGACATTACTCTTGAGGTAAAAGGTTGTGGGGCAAAAACTATAAGCCCCTATCTTTCTCTGTGTCCGAATAAAACTCCGTAACCACAAGTATCGCGTGAGTGTTAGCAATTATGAAGTACTAAGTGATAGTTGAGTATGTGGACTTGCTTTTAAGCTCTGACATAGACTCTTTCCGATGTTATGATAAATTGCAATTGCTTCAATGACTGAGGGTATAATCTGCTGGTGCTCAATAAGGTTTCTGATTCATACTTTGGCTTTGTGAAAAGATCATCACTTGAACATGAGTAATCATATGATAAAATCTTATATGTTGCTGTTATGAAATAATCATGATGCCTTCATGTCCGTATTTTATTTTTATTGACACCTCTACCTCTAAACATGAGGACATATTTATTGTTATCGGCCTTTTGCTTGAGGACAAGCAAGGTCTAAGCTTGGGGGAGTTGATACGTCCATTTTGCATCATGCTTTTATGTCAATATTTATTGCATTATGGGCTGTTATTTCATGTTATGTCACAATATTTATGGCTATTCTCTCTTATTTTACAAGGTTTACATGAAGAGGGAGAATGCCGGCAGCTGGAATTCTGGGCTAGAAAAGGAGCAAATATTGAAGGACTATTCTGCGCAACTCCAAAAGTCCTGAAACTCCATGGAATACCTTAAAATAAATAAAGAAAAATCGTCGCCAAAGATGAAGGCCAAGGGGCCCACACCCTGCTCATGAGGGTGCCCCCCCTTGGCGCGCCCCCTACCTCGTGGGCCCCCTGGTGGCCCTCCGACGTCCATCTTCTCCCATATGAAGTCTTTCAATGAGAAAAAAATAGAAGAGAACCTTTTGGGACGAGACTCCGCCGCCACGAGGTGGAACCTTGGCGGAACCAATCTAGGGCTCTGGCAGAGCTGTTCTGCCGGGGACACTTCCCTCCGGGAGGGGGAAATCATCACCATCGTCACCACCAACGCTCCTCTCATCGGGAGAGGGCAATCTCCATCAACATCTTCACCAGCACCATCTCATCTCCAAACCCTAGTTCATCTCTTGTATCCAATTCTTGTCTCCAAGTCCGGGATTGGTGCTAGTAGGTTGCTAGTAGTGTTGATTACTCCTTGTAGTTGATGCTAGTTGGTTTATTTGGTGGAAGATCATATGTTCAGATCCTATATGCACATTATTACTCCTCTGATTATGAACATGAATATGCTTTGTGAGTAGTTACGTTTTTTCCTGAGGACAAGGGAGAAGTCTTGCTATTAGTAGTCATGTGAATTTGGTATTCGTTCGATATTTTGATAAGATGTATGTTGTCTAACCTCTAGTGGTGTTATGTGAACGTCGACTACATAACACTTCACCATTATTTGGGCCTAGAGGAAGGCATTGGGAAGTAATAAGTAGATGATGGGTTGCTAGAGTGACAGAAGCTTAAACCCTAGTTTATGCGTTGCTTCGTAAGGGGCTGATTTGGATCCATATGTTTCATGCTATGGTTAGGTTTACCTTAATACTTTTGTTGTAGTTGCGGATGCTTGCAATAGAGGTTAATCATAAGTGGGATGCTTGTCTAAGTAAAGGCAGTACCCAAGCACCGGTCCACCCACATATCAAATTATCAAAGTAACGAACGCGAATCATATGAGCGTGATGAAAACTAGCTTCACGATATTCCCATGTGTCCTCGGGAGCGTTTTTCCTATTATAAGAGTTTGTACAGGCTTGTCCTTTGCTACAAAAAGGATTGGGCCACCTTGCTGCATTTCATTTACTTTTGTTACTTGTTGCTCGTTACCATTTATCTTATCACAAAACTATCTGTTACCACTTATTTCAGTACTTGCAGAGAATACCTTGCTGAAAACCGCTTATCATTTCCTTCTGCTCCTCGTTGGGTTCGACACTCTTACTTATTGAGAGGACTACTTTAGATCCCCTATAGTTGGGGTCATCACACCCCTCCCGATCAACAGGACCCCCATTTCGACCGTAGGAGGTCCGTTTCCTCCGTTTTGCGGTACGCCAGACCCCTCCCAATGAACAGGACCCCCGTTACCCCGTAGGAGGTCCGTTTCCTCCATTGCGGTACGCCGGACCTCGTTTCCATCGCCTATTCCGTCCAAGCCCTCCCGATGAACACGACGACGCATTCCGTTCTGACCCAGCCGGTTGGCTCCCCATGAACACGACGACGACGTTGTTTCTCCGTTCCGACCCAGCCATGTACACGAGCCCTGGTCGTATGTATATATGCGCTAGTAGGCATTCGAGACCCCGCCCGTATGTAAGTACGTGGCCCTATTTTCTTTCTTGCACCCTGGCCGCTGTACATACGTGTACATGCTACGTGCGCGCCTCTACTATGACACGTGCGCGCCTCTACATCCACCAGTATGTGATACGTCTCCAACGTATCTACTTTTCGAAACACTTTTGCCCTTGTTTTGGACTCTAACTTGCATGATTTGAATGAAACTAACCCAGACTAATGTTGTTTTCAACAGAACTACCATGATGTTGTTTTATGTGTAGAAAAGAAAAGTTCTCGGAATGTCCTAGAAATCCACTGTGGCACTTTTTGGAAAATATAAAAAATATTGGTGAAAGAATCAAGACCAGGGGGGCCACACCCTATCCACGACACAGGGGGGCGCACCCCCTCCCCCCTAGGCGCGCGCCCCTATCTCGTGGGCCCCCTGGACCTCCACCGACCTCAACTCCAACTCCATATATTCACGTTCGGGGAGAAAAAAATGAGGGAGAAAGTGTCATCGCGTTTTACGACATGGAGCTGCCGCCAAGCCCTAATCTCTCTCGGGAGGGCTTATCTGGAGTCCGTTCGGGGCTCCGGAGAGGGGGATTCGTCGTCGTCGTCATCATCAACCATCCTCCATCACCAATTTCATGATGCTCACCGCCGTGCGTGAGTAATTCCATCGTAGGCATGCTGGATGGTGATGGGTTGGATGAGATTTACCATGTAATCAAGTTAGTTTTGTTAGGGTTTGATCCCTAGTATCCACTATGTTCTGAGATTGATGTTGCTATGACTTTGCTATGCTTAATGCTTGTCACTAGGGCCCGAGTGCCATGATTTCAGATCTGAACCTATTATGTTTTCATGAATATATGTGTGTTCTTGATCCTATCTTGCAAGTCTATAGTCACCTATTATGTGTTATGATCCGACAACCCCGAAGTGACAATAATCGGGATACTTCTCGATGATGACCGTAGTTTGAGGAGTTCATGTATTCACTATGTGTTAATGCTTTGGTCCGGTTCTCTATTAAAAGGAGGCCTTAATATCCCTTAGTTTCCACTAGGACCCCGCTGCCACGGGAGGGTAGGACAAAAGATGTCATGCAAGATCTTTTCCATAAGCACGTATGACTATTTACGGAATACATGCCTACATTACATTGATGAACTAGAGCTAGTTCTGTGTCACCCTATGTTATAGCTATTACATGAGGAATCGCATCCGACATAATTATCCATCACTGATCCCTTGCCTACGAGCTTTTCACATACTGTTCTTCGCTTATTTACTTTCCCGTTGCTATTGTTACAATTACTACAAAACCCAAAAACTGTTATCTTTACTTTTGCTACCGTTACCTTTATTATCATACTACTTTGCTACTAAATACCTTGCTGCAGATACTAAGTTATCCAGGTGTGGTTGAACTAACAACTCAACTGCTAATACTCAAGAATATTCTTTGTCTCCCCTTGTGTCGAATCAATAAATTTGGGTTGAATACTCTACCCTCGAAAGTTGTTGCGATCCCCTACACTTGTGGGTTATCAAGACTAATTTCTAGCACCGTTGCCGGGGAGCATAGCTCTATTCTCTGAGTCACTTGGGATTTATATCTGTTGATCACTATGAAGAACTTGAAAGACGCTAAAATCAAGATTTTGCCCTCAACTACGAGGGGAGGTAAGGAACTGCCATCTAGCTCTGCACTAGATTCTCCTTCTGTTATTAGTAAACTTGCGACACGTAAACCTGCTACTGCTATGAACTCTAATATGTCGCATGTTATTGATGATGCTACTTCTGCTTTGCATGATACTTATAATGAAACTACTTCTGTGCGTGATACTACTTTGCCATTAGGTGAATTTCTTGATGAACAACTTGCTAGGGCTAGAGAGAACGAAATTATTGAAGATGCTATTATTGATGATAGTGATGATGAAGGTTCTCCCAATGATTATGAATTGCCTGTTGTTCCTGAGGGTTATGTTATGAATGAAGAAGCTGCTAGAGCTATCTTTGCTTGCAATGATAGATATGATCTTAAGAAATTATTAGCTAAATGGAAGCAGCAGTCTCTTAATGCTAGAATGAAACCTGACCCTGCTTTTGCTACTTCACCTATCTGTGTTACTGATAAGGATTATGAATTCTCTGTTGATCCTGAAATTATTACTTTGGTAGAATCCGATCCTTTTTATGGCCTTGAATCTGAAACTGTTGTGGCACATCTTACCAAGTTGAATGATATAGCTACCCTGTTTACTCATGATGATAAATCTCGTTATTTTTATATCCTTAAGATATTTCCGTTCTCATTAAAGGGTGATGCTAAGACTTGGTATAATTCTCTTGCTCCTGGTTGTGTGCGTAGTCCCCAGGATATGATTTATTACTTCTCTGCAAAATATTTCCCTGTCCATAAGAAACAAGCTACCTTGCGGGGAATATATAATTTTGTGCAAATCAAAGAAGAGAGTCTCCCACAAGCTAGGGGGAGGCTTCTCCGGTTACTCAATGCTTTGCCTGATCATCCTCTCAAGAAAAATGAAATACATGATATCTTTTATAATGGACTAACCGATGCTTCCAAGGACCACTTGGATAGTTGTGCTGGTTGTGTTCTGAGGGAAAGAACAGTCGACGAAGCTGAATTACTATTGAATAATATATTGACTAATGAAAATAATTGGACTCTACCTGAGCCAATTCCTGAGGCAATTCCTGAACCAATTGATCCAACTCCTGAGCCTATTCCCAAACCCATTCCGAAGAAGAGAGGTGTTTTATTTCTCAGTCCCGAAGACATGCAAGAGGCAAAGAAATCAATGAAAGAAAAAGGTATTAAAGCTGAAGATGTTAAGAATTTACCACCTATTGAAGAAATACATGGTCTTAATATACCGCCTGTTGAAGAACCACATTGTCTTGATAACCCGACACAGGTAGTAAAGATAAATTCTCTCTATAGATATGATAAAGTTGAAATCCCCTCTACTAAATTTCATAGCCCATGCTTAGATGAATTTGATGACTTCATGGCTAGACAAGAAATTTTTAATGCTTATGTTGGTAGAGAGTTAAAGAATAATGCTTTCGAGATAGGAAGCGTGGGTGATAATATGGCTAGAGTTATAGGTGAACTTAAACTCATTAGCTAATATGCGTCTATGGTTGCTACTGAAGCTGATCAAGTACTTAAAGCTCAAAATGATTTGCTTGATGAATTAAATAATAAAAATGACTTTGTTGTTAGAGTGGCTACTAGAACTGGTAGAATGACCCAGGAACCTTTGTATCCTGAAGGCCACCCTAAGAGAATCGAGCAAGATTCTCAGAGAAATAATTTAGAAGCACCTAGTTCTTCTAAAAAGAAGAAAAAGAAAAACGATAGAACTTTGCATGCTTCTAGTGAACCTACTGTAGACACACCTGAGAATCCCAATAATATTTCTATTTCTGATGCTGAAACACAATCAGGTGATGAACATGAACCTAGTGATAGTGTTAATGATAATGTTCATGTTGATGCTCAACCTAGCAAAAACAATGAAGTAGAGATTGAACCTGCTGTTGATCTTGATAACCGACAATCAATGAATCAACGTTATGATAAGAGAGATTTTGTTGCTAGGAAGCACAGTAGAGAAAGAGAACCATGGGTTCAGAAACCCATGCCCTTTCCTCCTAAACCATCCAAGACAAAGGATGATGAGGATTTTGAGCGCTTTGCTGAAATGATTAGACCTATCTTCTTATGTATGCGCTTAACCGATATGCTGAAAGTAAATCCTTATGCTAAGTATATGAAGGATATCATTACAAACAAAAGAAAAATACCGGAAGCTGAAATTTCCACCATGCTTGCTAATTACACTTTTAAGGGTGGAATACCAAAGAAACTTGGAGATCTGGGGGTGCCAACTATACCATGCTCCATTAAAAGAAACTATGTTAGAACTGTGTTATGTGATATTGGAGTCGGTGTTAGTGTTATGCCTCTCTCTTTATATCGTAGACTTGAATTGAATAAGTTGAGACCTACTAAAATATCTTTGCAAATGGCTGATAAATCAACTGCCATACCTGTCGGTATTTGTGAGGATGTGCCTGTTGTGGTTGCAAATGTCACTATCTTAACGGACTTTGTTATTCTTGATATTCCCGAGGACGATAGTATGTCGATTATCCTTGGTAGACCTTTTCTGAACACTGCAGGGGCTGTTATTGATTGCAACAAAGGCAATGTCACTTTTCATGTTAATGGTAATGAGCATACAGTACACTTTCCGAGGAAACAATCTCAAGTTCATAGGATCAATTCTATTGGAAAAGTTCCAACTATTATTATTGGAGGTTTTGAATTTCCTCTCCCTACTATCAAGAAAAAGTATGATATTGTTATTGTTGGGGATTTTCATATCCCATTTGAGGTAAGTTAGTGTTATTTGAAATTTCTCCGGTTCCGTGTTATTCGGAATGAGTTTGTTAACAAGACTTGATCAACCTTGTTAGTGGATTCATTTTGATGATCATGAGATGGATGAAACTAGAAGGCACAACCTTCAGTACCCTCTTTTTACTTTCTGTTATTTAGAACAAATAATGCAAAAATATTATTATCCGTCTATTTTCTGAACTATCTGTGCAATAAAAAATATCTCGAAAATAAAAGTGCTTCAAATGCCCTGCAAATTTAGTATGATTTTTGATGGAATATTTGAGGATTTTAGGCACTGAAATCACTGCAGGAGGGGCAAGCACCAGGCCACGAGAGTGGAGGGCACGCCCACCCCACCTGGGCACGCCCCCCTATATCGTGGGCCCCCGGTGGCCCCCCTCCACTTATGCCAGCACCCACACACTTCATCTTCTACCCAAAAATATCTCCATCCAGCTCAAGCACGAGTTCTAGCTCATTTTGCTGCGATTTTCGATCTCCTTGCTCAAAGCTCCATTCACAAAACTGCTTTGGGAGATTGTTGCTTGAAAAAGAATTATGTCTTGGAGATTGTAACAAGGTGGTTCCTCGGTAAAGAAAGGACCTAGGATTGCTATGCGTGAG
The DNA here is from genome assembly GCA_963921465.1 of Triticum timopheevii. NCBI lineage: Eukaryota > Viridiplantae > Streptophyta > Magnoliopsida > Poales > Poaceae > Triticum > Triticum timopheevii. The sequence continues at coordinate 379,889,598 of OY997262.1, read as the reverse complement.
CAAGATGTTGAATTAGCAAGGGATGCGGATGTACGAGCTTGTGAGTGACCATCTGATGATTTTATGGTCGAAGCAGGCTTTAAGGAGGAATTTGACGCGTATCTGCGTAATGCTGAGCTGGAGGACTTCTTACAAGATAAGTGTCCTCAGTACTATCAATTGACTGATTTCTTTGTACGGAGGTTTAAATATAACTGTACGCGTAATTCTCCTAGTGTCCTATTTGATATTTATGATACATCTTACACCATGGACTTAGAGGATTTTACAACTGCTTGCAAACTTCCGCATTGGGGTAATATTAATGATCCTCACAAATCTGAATTTAGAGATTTCCTTGCTAGTTTTACTATGGGAGAATCCAGGGATATCGCACAAGCTACCATAGGGAGCATTCATTTTCCTACTATACATTATTTTTCTATCTTTATTGGTAGATGCATTAACGGTAAAGACGAAGCATGCCATATGTGTGTCCCTGATCGTTGTGTCCTCAAGAGTGTCGTGACGGGTTATAAAGGTTCTAACTTGGGGGCAATAGTTGCATTTAGGTTGCAGAATAATAGTAGAAAGGGAGATTTATTTGGAGGAATTTATGCAACCCGTGTGGCTAATTATCTTGGTATAGCCCCACGAGAGGGAGATATGTTGATACCTCCTGTTTATTTAGATTATGAAGCTATGGTCAATCATCAATTTCTAAGGAGGAATGAACAATTCCTTCATTATTGACTAATCTATAACAGACGCAATGTCGTCCATGTTACTCTTCCTGCTCCTTTACTTTTTGATTATCAGGCAAAAGGAAGACATGTTATTACCAGGGAGGAAGCAGCTGAACACGAGGGGAGAGCAGAGGCAGCTCGCCAACATGCCGCAGCTCAGGAACCGGTTGCTGCTGCATCTCAGTACGACCCCAGCTACAACTATGGATATCAGCCAGGTGGTCCTTGGTACTAGACCAACTTAGGCCAAAAGCCTAAGCTTGGGGGAGTACGTATTTCTCACCGACTTTACATTCATGTTCACACACTAGTCGTCAGTGCTCATACTCTTTCATTGTATTATCCATGCTAGTTTAAATTTCTTTTTCTAGTTTTCTTCTTGTGTGTTTGATAAACCTTAAGAAAAACAAAAAAAATTAGTTAGTTTAATTTTCATGCTTGTAGTAGAAATTAAATTGAAACCCCAAAAAGATTTCTCGTTCTTCTTCTTACTTGTTGGGAGCTTTCCCGTGTAAATAGTTTTATTTTCTTTTATTTTCTTTGGGGGTCGAGAAGACCATATTGAAAATGCTTAGTGGCTCTCATATGCATTATTGTTTATTTAACTTAGAGCCCATATTATCTTGTCTTCTCTTTTGAGTTGAATGCTTGCAGATTCCAACTTAGTCGAATGCGTGTCCACTCTTATTATTATACACATCATTCGGTCGTGCAAGTTAAAGGCAATAATGACGATATATGATGGACTTATTGGGATGAGAAAAGCTGGTATGAACTCGACCTGTCTTGTTTTTGTAAATATGATGAGTTCATCATTCCTGATTCAGCTTATTATGAAGTAAACATATTTGCAATGACATTTAGAGATTATAGTTGCTTGTGCCATGCTTGATTAGCTATGAGTTATAATGGTTTACCTTGGGTGCCAACATGCTATTAGAATGATTATGATGTGGTGTGGTGGGATGGTATCCTCCTTTGAATGAATTGAGTGACTCGACTTGGCACATGGTCACGCATGTAGTTGAAAAAAATCAACATAGCCTTCATGATATTTATGTTCATGGTAGATTATATCCTACTCATGCTTGTACTCGGTGTAAATTAATTCTAATGCATGTTCATGACTGTTGTCGCTCTCTCAGTTGGTCGCTTCCCAGTCTTTTGCTAGCCTTCACCTGTACTAAGTGGGAATATTGCTTGTGCATCCAAACTCCTTAAACCCGAAAGTTGTTCCATATGAGTCCACTATACCTTCCTATATGAGGTATTTACCTGCCGTTCCAAGTAAATTTGTATGTGCCAAACTCCAAACCTTCAAATGAAATTCTGTTTTGTATGCTCGAGCAGCTCATGTTTCGACTAGGGCTGCCTATATCTTCCATGCTAGGTGGGTTATTCTCAAGAGGAGTGGACTCCACTCCTCATTCACGAGAAAGGGCCGATAACTGGGATGCCCAGTCCCATGATCCAAAAAGATCAAAGCAAATCAAAATAATTAAACAAAACTCCCCTAGGGTTGTTGTTAGTTAGAGGCACTCGTTGTTTCGAGCAAGCCATGGATTGACGCTTATTGGTGGTTGGGGGAGTATAAACCTTTACCATTCTATTTGGGAACTGCCTATAATGCATGTAGTATGGAAGATACAGCCATCTCATAGTTGTTGCATTGACAGCAAAAGTATGCCGCTCAAAATGTTATTCAATCTCTATTTTAAAAATCGAGCTCTAGCACCTCTACAAATCCCTGCTTCCCTCTACGAAGGGCCTATCTATTTACTTTTATGTTGAGTCATCACCCTTCTTATTAAAAAGCACCAGCTGGAGAGCACACTGTCATTTGCATTCATTACTTTTGGTTTATATTGGGTATGACTTGACTGGATCTCTTTTACCATGAATTACAATGTTTAGTCAGTCCTTGAACTTTAAAGGTGCTCTGCATTTATGTTTTGCAGTCTCAGAGAGGGCTAGTGAGATACCATTTTGTTATATCATGTTATGATTGTTTTGAGAAAGTGTTGTCATCCGAGTTTTATTATTATGGCTCGCTAGCTGATTACGCTATTGATATGAGTAATTGTGAGACCTAAGTGTTATTGTGAGTATGGTTAGTTCATAATATTTGCTGAAACCTGAATGCTGGCTTTTCATGTTTACAACAACAAGAGCAAACAGAGTTTGTAAAAGTTTTTCTTTATCACTTTCAGTTTATCAACTGAATTGCTTGAGGACAAGCAAAGGTTTAAGCTTGGGGGAGTTGATACGTCTCCAACATATCTACTTTTCCAAACACTTTTGCCCTTGTTTTGGGCTCTAACTTGCATGATTTTAATGAAACTAACCCGGACTGGCGTTGTTTTCAGCAGAGCTGCCATGATGTTGTTTTATGTGTAGAAAAGAAAAGTTCTCGGAATGTCCTGGAAATCCACGGAGGCACTTTTTGGAAAATATAAAAAATATTGACGAAAGAATCAAGACCAGGGGGTCCACACCTTGTCCACGAGATAGGGGGCGCGCCCCCCTATCTCGTGGGCCCCCTGGACCTCCACCGACCTCAACTCCAACTCCATATATTCACGTTCGGGGAGAAAAAAATCAGGGAGAAAGTTTCGTCGCGTTTTACGACATAGAGCCACCGCCAAGCCCTAATCTCTCTCGGGAGGGATGATCTGGAGTCCGTTCGGGGCTCCGGAGAGGGGGATTCGTCGCAGTCGTCATCATCAACCATCCTCCATCACCAATTTCATGATGCTCATCGTCGTGCGTGAGTAATTCCATCGTAGGCTTGCTGGACAGTGATGGGTTGGATGAGATTTACCATGTAATCAAGTTAGTTTTGTTAGGGTTTGATCCCTAGTATCCACTATGTTCTGAGATTGATGTTGCTATGACTTTGCTATGCTTAATTCTTGTTACTATGGACGGAGTGCCATGATTTCAGATCTGAACCTATTATGTTTTCATGAATATATGTGTGTTCTTGATCCTATCTTGCAAGTCTATAGTCACCTATTATGTGTTATGATCCGACAACCCCGAAGTGACAATAATCGGGATACTTCTCGGTGATGACCGTAGTTTGAGGAGTTCATGTATTCACTATGTGTTAATGCTTTGGTCCGGTTCTCTATTAAAAGGAGGCCTTAATATCCCTTAGTTTCCACTAGGACCCCGCTGCCACGGGAGGGTAGGACAAAAGATGTCATGCAAGTTTTTTTCCATAAGCACGTATGACTATTTACGGAATACATGCCTACATTACATTGATGAACTGGAGCTAGTTCTGTGTCACCCTATGTTATAGCTATTACATGAGGAATCGCATCCGACATAATTATCCATCATTGATTCATTGCCTACGAGCTTTTCACATACTGTTCTTCACTTATTTACTTTCCCGTTGCTATTGTTACAATTACTACAAAACCCAAAAACTGTTATCTTTACTTTTGCTACCGTTACATTTATTATCATACTACTTTGCTACTAAATAGCTTGCTGCAGATACTAAGTTATCCAGGTGTGGTTGAACTGACAACTCAACTGCTAATACTCAAGAATATTCTTTGGCTTCCCTTGTGTCGAATCAATAAATTTGGGTTGAATACTCTACCCTCGAAAGCTGTTGCGATCCCCTACACTTGTGGGTTATCAATATGTACGTACACATTCGCGACCAGAATGAGAACACTATGTACGCTTCGACCAGGTGGGTCCCGACTATCAGGCACTTCCTTGCGTGCGAAGATGTAGCTGGTGGGTCCCAGCAGTCAGTGGGGAGAATCGTTTTTTTTCGGACGCTCTTCCTTGCGTGCGAAGATGTAGCTGGTGGGTCCCAGCAGTCAGGGGGCGAATCATTTTTTTCTGCTCGGACACACTTCCTTGCGTGCGAAGATGTAGCTGGTGGGTCTCAGCAGTCAAGGGGGCGAATCGTTTTTTTTCGAATGAACTTCCTTGCATGCGAAGATGTAGCTGGTGGGTCCCGGCAGTCAAGGGGAAACATTTTTCGCGAAATACAGTGGCCCGTCCGGTGGGTCCCAGCTGTCAGGTGGAGGAATCATTATTTTCCGTGTAATAAGGAGGCACTTCCTTGCTGCGGGCGTGGACCCAGTTGTCAGCCTCTCCACGTACAGTCCGCGTCTGATGGAAGTCTTTCCTTGACCACGTTGACCAGGCCGCGCCGAGAGCACCACGGCGGTGGACGACAGCGAGGCCTAGGAAGGGGACGACCCAGAGCCGGGGAAGACGCGGCAGTGGAAGCCCGCGCGGAGAGGAGTACAAGGGTTCACTCGTTCGGCTGCAATGTGAGGCTGCCGTCGCCGCAGGGCCTGGCCAGCGTTGGGAATAGTAGGGGACGGTGAGGCCTCCGCGGCATTATAGCTGGCCACGGGAGGCGGGAGCATGCGGCACGACCGGCGCTGCTTTGGGCGGCTGGAGCAAGAAGACCAGAGGTTGAAGAAGCACTACGGCCATTGGATGGACATCGTACGGTCACTGGAGCTAGAATCGTTCATATTGACAAAGTTGACAAAGCCCTCCGTCCCTGTCAACTTAGTGAGCCCACAAGTCATCCTCCCACTATGGTGGGTCCCAGCTAGCAGGGGGTATTCATTTTTTTGTGCATAATAAGGAGGCACTTCCTTGCGTGCGAAGATATAGCTGGTGGGTCCGACATGTCAGCGGGGGGAACGTTTTTTTGCGAAATACAGAGGCCCTTCCGGTGGGTCCCAGCTGTCAGGTGGAGGAATCATTATTTTGCGCATAATAAGGAGGCATTTCCTTGTGTGCGGCCGTGGACCCAGCTGTCAGCCTCTCCACGTACAGTACATGGCCGATGGATGTCGTTCGTTGACCACATTGACCAGGCTGCGCCGAGAGCACCATGGTGGTGGACGACGGCAAGGCCTAGGAAGGGAACGACACGGAGCGGGGGAAGACTCAGCAATGGATGCCTACGTGGTGGGGAGTACGAGGGTTTACTGGTCCGGCTGCCATCGCCGGAAAATAACAGGAGGTGTGGCTGAGTAGAGGAATGGCCTGGCCAGCAATGAAGTAGGGTGGGGTGGTGCGGCCTATGCGGCAGCACGGCCGGCCACGGGAGGTGGGAGCAGGCAGTCCCGCCGGAGCTGGTTTGGGCGGCTGGAGAAGGAAGATCAGATATTGAAGAAGCAGGACGGCCATTGGATTAACATCCAACGGTCACTGCTGCTAGAATCGTTTGTGGACTAAGTTGACAAAGCCAAAGTACACGTCAACCTAGTAGACCCACAAGTCAGCCTACAAATCTGTCCCAAACAGCATACAACCCGAAATTTCTAGCCAGATTCAAATTAATTTTAAATCTAAATATACCGTAATTTAAATTCAATGAAATTTTACCCACACAAAAACAATGAAATCTAAAATATAAAAATCCGAAAGAAAACAGTATTTTGGAACTAATTGCCTGTTTGCTGTATATTTTCAATTTACAGCCCATTTATTATTACTTATAGCCCATTTCTTATTACTTATAGACCATTTCTTATTACTTATAGCCCATTTTCTGGGCAAAATGCATCCCTCCTCGTCTTGAAAGATTTCTGGCCCAGCAGGGCGTAGAAAAGCAAGTAGGCCTATGTTGGTTATTCTGCAAATAAACAAAATAGCTGGCTAGCCATTTTTCAGAAAGGAAAAAAAAAACTGGGCTGGTCATGTGCTAAACATATGAAATAAAAGCCTGGGCTAGACGGGCCACGGGTCCCGCACAACCCAGTTGATACCCTTCTCCATCCCAAAAAAACAAAATTACTGTGCGCGCTGCTGGGTCCCTACTGTCATCCTCACCATGTACAGTCATCTCCTCATTCCTCTCGGTTGTTGACCATGTTGACAACACCGGAGGGCGGCGCCGTGGCGAGCGAACCAAGGCGGAGGACGATGGTGAGGCCTTGACGGGAACGAACAAGAGCCGGGGAAGATCAGAGCCAGCCGTGGGAGGTGGGAGCAGGCGGTCCCGTCAGCGCTGGTTTGGCTTTGGCGGCTCGAGGAAGAAGAGACTGAAGAAACGCGACAGACGTTGAATGTCAATCGAACAGTCAAGATTGGCACAATTGTTTGTTGACTAAGCGGACACCAAGTAGCATACTTTTTTATATATAGGAAGAAAATCGCAAGGAAAGTGCATTCGTCTGCCGTCCTCTTCACAGGGAACGTTCGCCACATAAGTGACTAGCACCCTTGGTTTTCAACCGAGAGGTCTTTGGTTTGAGTCCCAGGAACTCTCAATTTTTTCCTCCTTCCTTCCTCGCAAAAAAAGGGAAAGAAAATCAAAGACTTGGGAAGGTGTACAGAACAAGCTAGTGCACCAGTAAAGAGACGTTACCGAGTTTTAGAAAAAAGAGAGACGTGCTCCTGTAGCTGGTTCGAATCCAAACCTAGACTATGACTATATATGGTGCTATGCTACTCTGCAAGTAATGAAACTGACATATCCAACATTCGCTTCTCCTCTTCTCTACTTACTTTGCCTAGCATCAGAAGCTCTGGCCGCAGCAACCATGTCCGCTAGCTGCTCGTCCACCTGCTCTTCAGCAGGCAACAACCAGATATGCGCCAAGTTGCCACCCGTACCATCACTTGTGGGTCTCATCACACTCCCGCCGGCACGCGCACCGCAGCCGATTGCTCATCCCAACCCGCTGCCGTTGGTGTGGTGCCACTGCTGCAAAACACGCAGAGTCATCAGTCGCGTCTCAACCACAATCCTCAACCCTGGCCGAGTCTTCTACAAATGCCCGAATCATGGGGTAATAATATGTTTAAGTGTTGTTCTGCTGCTTTCAGTTGCTGATTTTTTTAATAGTTTGGTTAATGATCTTCCAAGTTGATTCGTGCAGAAAAGGGAAGATTCATGTGATTTGTATTTCTGGGAAGTTGCTGATGTGGGGGAATGCAACTACGCTGATTATTTGGTTAACCGAGGAATCCCAATACCAGCAGGTCGGGGTGTTGGACAAGTAACTGAAGGAACGACAAAAGAGGAAGATGTAGAGTAGAAGGTTAAAGATGCAGTTCCTCTGATCATGGCGAAGCAAAAGCTACTGAACGGCCTTGACAACAATGAGGAGATGAAAGAGCTTGTGAAGATAATGGGCAAAATCGATGTGCTCTGTAGGATGATTGTCTTTTTATTTGCAGTGTATGTAGCACTCGTGATGTATTCAGTGGCTACGACATGAGCACTTTGCTGAAACTAGTAATGGATGAAACCTGTGTAGCAGGCTGGGCGTAGTGTTGTGAACATCTAATGATTTCTATTAACGGAAATCATGGGTATCCCCTTTTGCTCATAAATAAAGAAATAGCAGAGGCCCTGCCGGGTCAGCTTTGTTCTCATTTGAAGACGTTGAGCAAATTGCAGTCCAACAGCAAACTATGTCATCAAATTCAAGTTTCACAGCCAAATATGAGTACAACTAAACAACAATGTCATCATGTTTTAGTTGTCATACAATCACCAAACACAAATCAGCATACATAACAAGTGATGTTCTCACAGCAAAATACTAAACAACATGTTCATTAAGTTTCAGTTGTCATAGCAAACACAATTTCACATAGTAGATAAAAAAAACGTCTTCTGACAGGCAAATACGACAAAAGCAATGTAATCATCATCCGTAGCAGCAACGTCAACATCTTCGCCATGTGTATCAGTCTGAATGGTAATTCCCCACGGTGTCATCTTTTTCTTCATCCTTAATGTCCTCGAATGTTGGCTTCTTCTTGATCAACTCTTGTATGTCCACAGCACGACAGGCAATCTTTTCGCCGGCGTCATTGACGTGATGGTTCTAAAAGATATTAGGAACATCCGTGTTATCTTGTACATCAAGAGCAGTGTAAGCATCATCTTGTTGTGCAACTTCTTTAAACAAATTCCTCTACTCAAACATTTGAAATATTCTCCATTCATCGCTATGTGCAAATGTGTCTTCCAAGAAAAATATCGGTGTTGCTTGATTTGCCAAAATAAAAGGCTCGTTGGTCTGGTATGCCGCCTTGGCATTGATGGATTTGAAATAATCATCAGCTCTAGGTTTTGCGATCCTGGAAAACAGGTTATACCAACGATAGCACAACAGAACCACACACCGATGATCCTCGAAACTGGAGATATACTGCAACTGAACAATGTCTGTTATGTTAGCATACATTTCAGTTGTCTCTTTGTCATACGTATCCGTGCTCATGATGGCATTGTTTTGTGTCTTCCTGCCTTCGTCTCGTGCAAGGGTGTTGTAGCGCACATCTCCAACAACGCAAGATTCATAATGTCTTACCCGAGTATTAGGACCCATTGCTAGTGAGTAAAGGGCATCATCAACTGCCTGCCCATCCTCCCGCATCTTCTTAACCTATGGTTGGAAAATAGACAAGCTGATCATCTTATGTACTAAATATATTTAAAAACTGACAGTGCACTTCAAAATCTTACATGGTTCTTGAACCATTTCACAAATCCTGCCATAACCAGTTTGTCAATGTTTCTTGGATTTTGCGGCAATAACCCCTCTTTGTAGATGCTGCACAACATAGTGATCGCGTCAAACATCTAAATATATAAGAATGTGCTGTAAGTTTAGTAGATTACGATGTATAAGCTGCAGTACTGCACTTACTTGATATAAGGTAGTATCTCAGGACAGTTATTCAACACATAACAAACCATTTTGTCCAAATCTTTAGGTTTGTCCTCTTGTCGACTCTTCCCTATAACTCGAACAGAATAACCGAAAACATTGAGCCCGGGATTGTCTTCACCCACCTATTTGCTAAGTTGATCAGCTGTTTCAATTTATTTTGAGCAGAATGTCAACGCTTCTGTAGCAATGTAGGCCTCTGCAATGGAACCCTCGGGTCTAGCTCTGTTCCTAACATAGCCCTTGAAAGTGTCGAGCCGCCTTTCAATAGGGTACATCGAGCCATACTGTATTGGACCTCTAAGTAGTGCCTCATCAGGTAGATGAACAGCCAAATGCACCATCACATCAAAGAAGGCTGGAGGATATATCTTCTCAAGGTTGCATAGGATAGTTGGTATCTTGTCTCTAAGATGCTCCAAAGCATCTATCCTGATATTTCTACTGCAGAGTTCCCTGAAGAATTGTCCCAACTCTGCAACTGCTCTGTATAAGTCAGGGTGGCCCAATCCTCTAAGGATAACATGTAAAACCCTTTGAAGTAGGACGTGGCAGTCATGAGTTTTCAACCCTTGTACCTTGTTTCCATCTGCACTGACTCTCCTTTCAGGGTTGGAAGCAAATCCATGTGGGAATCTCACACGTGACAGGACCTCGCAGAATTCTTTTCTTTTTACCTTGTCCAAGATGTACACAACTCGTGCCATGTCCCATGGTTTACCTTCATCTTGCACCTACAAATCCTTTCTGATACCCAGGTGTGTCAAATCAATCCAAGATTTTAAGGTATCTTTCGTCTCGCCTTCAATATTAAGAAGTGTGCCGATAATGCTGTCACATATATTTTTCTCAATGTGCATCACATCAAGATTATGCCGCAGATCCAAATCTTTCCAATACTCCAAGTCACACAAAGTGGACCTATGGGTAAACAATAATCTCTCTTCTGCCCTGCCATGCTTCCTTTTCCCGCTGCCATTACCAGGATGGTTTCCTGGTGTAATATGCCTGACCTTCTCTAATTCCACTTGCAACTCATCGGTGGTGAGCCTCTTTGGAGCATCACGGTTTTCATGCTTTTCATTGAATACATGTCTTCGGTATTTTCTGGGATGCGGCTTGTCCTTGGCAAGGAAACGGGGGAGTCCAATGTAACAGATCTTGCTAAGTATTGCGTATGACAGCGGATTCCTGTCACAGCGAACACATGCATTGTAACCATGTGTCGTTCGCCCTGACATAGTGCCCAATGTCGGATAATCATGGATGCACCAAATTATAACAGCACGCAGAAAGAAATCAGCTGGTGGGCTGCTATATAGGTCTCGAGTGAGAACACCCATCCATAGCTGTTGAAGTTCCTCCACAAGAGGCTCCATGAACAAATCAAAATCCTTTCCAGGACATTTTGGACCTGGGATGAGCAAATCCATCATGTAGTTTGATTCTTTGGTGCAGACATTTGGAGGCATGTTGTAAGTGATAACAAGCACTGGCCACATGCTATATGTGGCGCTCTGGTGGCCAAATGGGTTAAATCCATGTGATGCTAAGCCAAGTCTAATGTTTCTCGGGTCAGCAGCAAACTTTTTGTGTTTATCATTGAAGCTTTTCCACTCACTACCATGAGATGGATGGCTCATTACATTCTGATCTCTGTACTCCTGGTTCCTAGAATGCCACAATACATCCTCTCTTGTTTAAGCATCATGAAACAACCTCTGCAATCTTGGTGTAATTGGAAAATGTCTCAGAACATTATAAGCAATCCTCTTCACAGCATCACCATCTTTCCATCTTGATGATTTGCATTTCGAGCATTCACTTAAGTTGGCATAATCCTTCCGGAATAGAACACAATTATTCTTACAAACATGGATCATATCATATCCAATTCCAACTGCATGAAGGAAATTCTTCATTTTACTGTAGGTGTGTGGCAGCTCAGAAGCATCTAGGAAAGATTTGCGGAAACCAGCCAACATCGCATCGAATGATTTGTTGGTCATCCGCTCAGATGTCTTCACCTGAAGAAAGGTGACCATAGCCGAGAATACTAACAACTTATTTCCTGGGGTGACAGCAACGTTGCATTGTTCCAACATGCGGGCCCACTATTTTTCTTCTGCAGATGAAAGTTCACAGAATGCACGAGCATTTCGTAGCATTGTTTTCAATGTTGGTCAAACTCACTGGCTCCGCAACCACCACCTCCTCCGCCTCTTCCACCTGAGCATCAGGCAGATCAAGATGGTGATCTGCTGCTTCCACGTAGTCAATAACATTGACGCTCACAGCTTCACCATGATGAACCCACCTAGTATATGTGACCAACATCCCATACAAGTGTAGATGATTTTGCATAGTTGAATGGGGTCTTGTAACTGAATTCATACAACTGCTACACGGGCAGAGCACATCTGATTTTGGACCACCGTACTCAGCTCTGATAAAGTTCATGAAGTTTTCAACCCCCTCAACATATGCAGCGGAGAATCTTCAAGCAGAAGTTCTCCCAGTCATGTCCATCTGTTAGACATACAAATTAGTTCTTCTACTAGATATTACAGGAAAAACATATATGCTTTTTTATGAAGTCCAGAAAAAAATACCTAGGTCGATGTCTAAAGCTATGGCAAGATATTTGGACGAGCAGATTTAAGTAATGAAATATATGTAAAGCTAATTCAGCAAATAGATTTGAGTGCTAAATTATGGCAGGTTGTTTTAGCAGTCAATGAGGCCGAGCACACAGCCATCAAACTATCGAAGGCCATTGCAGCAACAAAGATCGAGTATAAAACGGTGTAGAGCTATTTCACCTAACAGATTGGCTACTAGACAATGGTAATCTACGTCACAATAAATATATGGCAGGGTATTTTATCAACTAATCGGCATTGGCATGCCATCTCAGCTAAGCAGATTGAGTGCAGAACAGGGCAAGGAAGCTTCTTAAGTAGAGCATATTGACAGTAAACTACTTCGGCAAACAGTGAGATTAACAGCGTCTATCAGCTAACATTCAGCGCTACACCGACATGAATGGGGCCTCAATCTAGAATGCGCATACCGTGGGAGAAGCTGAGCGCTTGCGTCTCCACACGAATGTCGCCAGCGGTGGCGGCGCTGACCACCGTGCTCCTGCACAAGAACGTAGCCAGAGGTGACGGCGCGGCTAGAGGACGGCAGTCTATGAGAGCGTACTGTGGGAGCGAGAGGATTGCCGTGCGTCCCCTCAACGAACCGCGTCACCGACGTATCAGCGTGGCGGGGAGGGCGGCTTTGGCGGAGCGAATGGAGTGGAGGGGGACGGGGGGGAGGAGGGTTTCGGGAATATTATTGGCTAGTTGGCCGAAGCACGGTTGAATCGGATTTGGGGGGGGGGGGATTTTGTGTGGGGGGGGGGAGGATTTTCGCGTGGTGGGCGGGGGGAGTTTGGCGCATGGTCGATTTCTCCAAGTGCAGTCCCACATGTCAGTGAAGAGGCAAGCCGAAGCGTGTTCCATTTGCGTGAGACGTGTGCAGGACCGAACGTGTGTGGGGTGCAATCCGACCGCGACAGGAGTGCTGTGAGTGTACCGCCTTTTTTCCTTTTAAACTAGGTGCTTCGCCCCCTAAGAAAAATGTTGCTTCGCGCGATCCATCGATACTACTACTAGTAATCCGGTAATCCCGACTAAAACGGCGCGGCCGGGTCTTTTCCTGCACGATATGCTGGGAGGTTGGCTTAGTTTGGTTTTTTAGGACGAGTAATGCTACACCTACGTAATCCCAGTAACTTAATTAACATAATGTGTAATGTGTGAGCTATTGATTGTATATTGGGGTAGGGAGGGGCCCACCACCATGAAAATCAGGGGCGAAGAGAGAGAGAGAGAGGCAATTTATGTTAACACTTTTGTAGGTTCCCGTAGATGTAGAAAGATGTGAAATGCGTGAATGTGTAGTGGACGTACAATTGGAGTGCCTAAGGCCCTTCCCAGTGCTCCAAGGTGTACAGGTGCTAAGGACGCCACATAGGTAAAAAAATGATGTGGCAAAACAATTAAAGAGGAGAGAGAGCATTATGGTGACCCCGGGAAGAAACGGTGCTAAGCACGCGAACCTATGTAAAAATACTGCCAACCAATACATGAGTGAGTTTAATTATTAAACAATTTCATGAGGGAAGCTTAGCTCCGAAAGCTAAGCACCTATGCATTGTGGAGACTAGTTGCTAAGATTTTAAATGCACTTAGCACCACATCTAAGCACTCATGCATTGGAAGAGGCCTAAGATAATTTGTGTATGTATAGACCCTATGTGTTTATTTTACTTCGCATGTTAGATTTTTCTCGGTTCAACAAAAAGCAGAGTTGGTGATGATGTGTGCTTGTCATCCTGCAATATAGGTCGTCCGATCTATATCTAACGGATAGGAAGGAAACTATGACAATTTACCAGCACTCCTCTCCACATTTGCAGATAAGGCTTTCCCTCGTTCATCCTTTTCTCCCACAAGATCTTGATCTTCCGTGCAACACACGGGCATCTTGCTAGTACTCCTACAATATGTATACTATTGTGAAAGTTCATATACACCGGCCGAGATTAATGCAAACATGGCAGATTTTCATTACATTTCAAACTTCTATAGGACAGAAAAATAAAATAAACTCGACCCTAAACCTCTTCTATGGCGGCGACCGACGTCCTCCATCTGCGATCTCTATGTACGGGGGCGGGGTTCAAGACCCGTGAAGTGAAGGTGCGGTCTCCGGCGAGGTAGAGTAGAACAAGGGATACGGACCGGCCAGTTGGCACACCATGCCCTGCCGCCTCCCATGCCCTACTCATCCTCGGAGGAGTCCCCGACCTCGGCGGTGTCGGACATTGGACGGCGGCAAGTAGGACGCGTGGCTAACGGTACTCCCATCGTCGGCTGCCAGCGTGGCCACCACTTGTGCGGTCGCGTCCGCGTCCGGCTACGCCGCTATTGCGTCGCGAGAGGAGACTTGAGCGAGGGTGGCGACCTCGAGCTTCATCCCCGAAGACAAGCTCTCCCGCAGAGTGTTCGCACTTGTGGTCATGGCAGATGTGGTGCCAGGTAGGAGGACGATGGGCTATGGTGTGGAGGTTAGCTGGGCGTTGCCACTTTAAGTAGCGCATTCCGGTGAGGCCAAGCGTACGGGTACGTCATTAAGTTGCCAGAGTTGCTTCCTCGGGCACCGAGCCTCTTAACGGACGACATACAGATGGCATGAATGCGGGCAGCTGGCGCCGGCTGGGAACGCACCGCGCGATGGTGCGAGGGACGAGGGTTTTGGTGTGCCAGGGTAGTCAGTTGTGGTCGTGGCAACATTGGAGATTCCCTTTGCTCATGTGCGATCCCCGCATGTCATTGAAAAAGCAAGACGACCCGGCATGGTCTCAGGTCAAGAGGATGCAGTTGGCCATGCTACACCACTCCATGGACGCGTTGCGGCGCCCCGTGCATCCTTGACGAGCCGGGTGTTGGGGTGTGTTTGGATTGTGGCCAAAGTGCATCTTACCAAAATTTTGGTCATGACCAAAAGATTGGTCTTTGTTTGGATGGTTGCCATTTTTTGGCATGCCAATGAACTCTAGCCAACTCTAGTTCATTTTTCTTGCCAATGTCGGCCAAATCATGGGCAACCAATAACTCAACCAAAATTTTGGTCATCACCCAAAGATTGGTCTTTGTTTGGATGGTTGCCATTTTTTTGGCATGCCAATGAACTCTAGCCAACTCTAGTTCATTTTTCTTGCCAATGTCGGCCAAATCATGGGCAACCAATATGTCAACCAAAATTTTGGCTACCCAATGCTTTAATGGGGCAACCTTGGTCACAAACCAAACATACCTTTGGTTGTGCCACAGCACTAACGCCACCCTCGGCACACTGAAACCGACCGGGTCTAGCAATGATATGAGCGTGTCGCTCACCGCGGTCGCCGTGTCCAGAGGCGATGCTGGAGCTACACCTTGTTGTTGGCCCCAACGACCCACATGAACGGTTGTCGGTGGCGAGGAGGTCATGGGCCAGCTCCTCCATTGGACTAGTCTGCGCTACATCGTCCCGACGGGTGTGCCCCACATGTCGGTTTCCTTTTTTCCCGGCCATATTCGAGCGTCAGTGCTCCGCATTGCGCATTAGTCCTTTCACTATGTAGGCCAAGCGAGACAACTTATTGTTTATTTGAGTTGTTCAAGTATAATCATGTGGCGTTTGCTTATTTATCATTCCTCTCCAACCCTCTTCTCCATCGATCATGTCGCCCTCCAGTCGAGTCCATCCTCCTGCATGCCTCATTTGAACATTCCACCGAGTATCATTCGCATGTACCCACCCTAGTCCTCTTTCAATAGATCTCCGGACCCCGAGATGAAATCGAGAGGGAACGAGTGGGGGCACGTGATACCTAAGGCGGATTCAAAATTTTGAACCGGTGATCACATAGCATCGCCAAATCATATATAAAGGGTATTCAATGTTCATTCATTTTTGAACATACAATATACTCCCTCCTATCCTTTCTAGTTTACATATAGGTTTTATGTGTAGTTAAAGTATATCTACTTTGCTCAAGAAGGTATCAACATTCAACAACACCCAATCAATATTGTTAGATTCATACGTACTCCTAGATTTGTACTCGAAATGGTTTCGAATTTGACTATTGACAAGATTAATAGTACATGAGATGTATAATGTGAAAATTATATCATTGGAAACTCCTTTCACATATGAATTTGACCGTATGCTTTCTGTAAGTTGCATGTCATATATTATTACTCTAACATTTGGTCAAAGTTAGCCTCGAAAAACGCATTAGGCCCTGTATAGTAAATGTAAGGAGGGAGTAGTAGTGGAAATGGATCCTCTGACGTAGGTATCCCTGCCTTACCCTCCCTTTCGGTCACTTACTGGCGGACCCCATGCTTGCTAGGCCCCACATGTCAGTTACTCAATGGGTTCGGCCACGTCAGGGGATCCTCATCCGTAGTATACTCCCTCTATTTTTACTTACTCCGCATAAAACGGAGGGAGTGGTAGTATAATAAATGACGCGGTCGGGGGAGGGGGAGGGACGTCGGTTTGCTCTCAACTGCGGTCCCACAAGCTTGCGAAAATGCAAGACGAAGTACGTTCCATTCGGTGAGCGACGTGGAGGGTCCAGCGTGCCGGGCTGCAACGCGAACGCGACAAGAGCAATGTACAGTCAAAACTGATTGACCGGTCGTCACTGGAACCACTATTCACACCAGAACCTTCGCTGCTCGGCCTACGCCAGCCACTGCCCTAACACCACACCAAATCTCCAGCCCATTCCCCCACCTTTTGATCCCCTAGCCCGCATCAAGCGTCCCCTAGTTCGCCGGAAATCCATGGTGCACCGCAAGATCACTTACTACAAAATATTCACGTCGAAGCGCCACACAAAAATCGTGGCAGCGGTCGGTGCCACAGACCTCCATTCCCAAGCTCGCTTTGTGGCGGGCCAATCCCCGAGTTCTCTGGAGCCAAGCTACGAGGAGGAGGAAGCCGATCCAATGTTCATGGCGGAGGTCGCGGCGCAGAAGGCCCCCGATGGGTATGAGACGATGGACGTCGACTTCGTGCCGGCGTCCGAGTCCCCCATGGTGCAGGCGGACCAACGGTACAACATGGCGATACTAAAGGAGGACCGGGAGGCAGAGGCTCAACTCAACGTGGAGCGCGCGCATGCCGCTGCCATCGAGGCTCTCCTGCAGGTGGAACCAGATGTCGTGGATGTGAACCGGGTGGCGGAGGCTCACCTTGAGGCGGAGTGCGCGGATGCCGCTGCCATCGAGGCCCTCCTGCAGGCGGAACCGGACGTCCTGGACTTGAACCGGGTGGCAGAGGCTCGACTCGACGCAGAGTGCACAGATGCCGCTCTCATCGAAGCCCTCCTGCAGGCGGAACCGGATGTCCTGGACTTGAACTGGGCGGCGGAGGCTCGACTCGAGCGGAGCGCGCGGATGCCGCTGCCATCGGGGCCCTCCTGCAGGCGAAACCGGACGTCCTCGACTTGAACCGGGCTGTGATCTCATACGTGCAGAGCACCTGCAAGCTCCTCTTGAACGAGTAGCTGGAGGCCAAGGACAACCACGGTGCGGAGACACACGTCAGCAGCTACGGCTGGTTCACGCTGGCAGCCAAAGACGACAAGGCCGTCTCTTTCTGCGAGCAGTGATAGTTTTTCTTTATGCTATTCTTTTTATGGATCTTTTGCTGTGTAAAAACATATATTTGTTATGCAAGTCGCCTGACTTGGGCCAGTCTACCATTTTAGGTGGTTGGATGAATATCCTACTTCTCCTAACCCTTCTTTCCTTCTTCCTCACCTCTTCTTCTTCCCCAACAGACCACCGCACGGGCCGTACGGATACTCCCCAACATGCGGTTGGATAAACATACTCTATGAACGAAAATTATGTGTCAGCTATAGGATGGCTGAGTTTGGTTTGTTCACAAGAGACAGGACGTGCCAGTGAGGGTGCGTTCCCTTGGTTGGGTTTGCAGCGTGCAGGAGCGACTGTGTGAGGGTGCGGTGCGATCGCAGCGTGCAGGAGCGATCGTGTGAGGGTGCGGTGCGACCGCGACAGCCGTGTGCAAGTGTACCTCCTTCTCATTTTGAAAACTTTAGGCAAGCTTGCCAAAAATGTGTGGCGAAGTTTGGCAATGCAAGGCCTAGACCCGAACAGGATAAGTACGTACGTACTAGGAGTACTAGTGTTAAAAAAGAAAGGCAGGGTTTTCCTTCGCGGGATTTAATCGACACAAATCCTCGTTTCACGTGTCAATTAATGCGTATTTTTTTCTCCAAAGACCAAAGAGCTAACCATCTCACTCCTCATCTCTTGATTAATGCAGCGCCATGCAAACCAACCTTCTCACTTCCGCATGTATGAAGGGGATATTAATATCCTTGGTTGCTAACCCCATCAATTTTGCCTCGATTAGTGTTAGTGGCCCTTTGCAAATTGTAATTTTGATATACTGGCCTTGTGTACAAAAAATGGAGGTAGTAACTATATTTGACTTCCTTCCCCATTGCGGTGACGTCGACAATATCTTTTTCTTTTTTGTGGTTTGGCGAAGTGCGTTCGACGGAGAATACCATTGAGGGAGACCACGGTAAGTCATTCGCAAGTGCCGCCTGCAAGCCGAGACAACCTCCTTATTTGCATCCAGGAAGTCCGTTGAACCAAAGGACTAGTACTACTAGGGGTACTAGTGCGGTGAGATGGTTTCTCGAAGAAGACGATGGAGAAGCGGAGTTAGCGAAAAGTGAAATGATGGTTGCTTCGTCTGTGATTTTGTGATTTGACGCCTCACTGCTTTGTTATTTGTGATAGAAGGGATAGGGGAGTAGACTCTGTGCTCTATACTGTACTACATGCGTCCAAGCATGGGAGAAAGAGGAGAGACGTTGCATTTTTCTATTCCTTCAATCAATCAATCAGGGAGCTTCGGTTCCATATTTTTGGCTTTGGCAACACCGTCCACAATGGTTCCCGCGATGCCAAAAGCTATTTTCACATTTGGATACACATTGTGGATGCCCTTAACCGTACCACTTGGTTTTGCTCCTGTGTGCTATCTATACAAATCTCAATTATATTGATCTAAAAAATTATAGAATCAAGATTAATAAAAAGGAGGTGATTTTGCCGCGCGGATGGCGGGGGAGGTTTCTTATTTTTGGAGGACGTTGTCCTAGCGGTTTCCTAACATGCGGTCCCACGTGCCAGTGCTTTACCAAGCTGATCCGCGTCCCACATGAGGCAGAACAACGGCAGAAGCAACACGTGGTTAAGTTGAAGAAGATGAGGGAGAAGTGGATTCAGCAATGAGTGAAATGATGGTTGCTTCGTCCCTCCAACTTCTTTTTTTAGCATTATTACTTCGTCCCTCCAACTTAACTGCGGGAAAGGTGCGGGTTTGTGACTTGACGCCTCATTGCTCATTACTACGCCGGCGCCATGACTGGGGTGCTTCACCCCGGCTGCTCTGCACTGTATTCCGGTATGGCACGTGGACCCAGTAGCTTGATGTCCCACATGTCAGCGAAAGGGACTAGAAGATTTATGAAAGCGAGCACTCCACTCTTACAATGGAGGAGTAGACGACACGGCGGCCCAGTGAAGTGTCACTTGTACTGTGTAGTACTATAGTTTTGCTGTTTCGCACGATCCATCGACACAAACCCGATTAAACAGGAAAGGGTGGGATTTTTCCCGCGCGGTAGATGATACTGGCCATACATTTGAAAGGCAATTTTAATGTATGCAAACTGAATAATTATAAGTAACAATATGATATATAGTAAAACTAAAAACACATATGATTTATTGTGTTAGAGTGTAGTAGTAGTGATGTAACATGCGAGAACGTGTAGAGATGTAGTTTTGGAGGGCCTACAGAGAGAAAAGCGTAATACGGTCACCGAACTTCAGAATAATCTGATTACAATCACTATATACGTTTTGCGGTGATTATACGGTCACTTGCTCACGGTTTAGTATCGGATTGCACTCTATTGACCCGCCAAATAGTCTGCGTGGCACCATGTTGACTAGTTAAATTGACCATGTTCCTTGTGGGTCCCACATGTCAGTTCGCACAGGGAAAAGGTCAGATAAACACAAATTTATGCAGGCGCGACACGGCTCCAACCCGTGCGCGGAAATCACCTGGTTGTGTATGTGTCTGTCAGGGCCTGATGTGTGCGCATGCACGTGTAGGTTGAGCACTTGAGCATGAGAGTGTGTGTTGGTCGTGTGGTGTACTGGTGTGTGCATGCATGCGTGCGTGTGTGCGTGTGAGTGTTGCGTGCGTGCGTGGCTGCGTGTGTACGTGTGAGTGTTGCATGCGTGCGTGAGTGCATGTGTTTGTGTGAGTGTTGCGTGGATGCAGTTCGTGTGCATGCGTGCGTGTGTGTATAATCACCACACTAGCTCATGTGTGTTAAAACAGACGGCTCAGCATATCAATACAAGGCCACCTTGTCCGCTATGCCCGCGGTCATGACTACGAACCACCGTCCAAATATATTTTTTGTCGTTTGTTTTCATTCTTACTAGCAAGATGCCCGTGCGTTGCACGTAACATCAAGATGCATTTGTATGACTTGTTTATCTTGTGAGAGAAAAGGATGAACGAGGGAAGGCCTTATTTGCAAATGTGGAGAGGTGTGTGGGTACCTTTTTGCAAAATTGCCATAGTTTCTTTCCTATCCGTCAGATATAAATCAGACGGCCTATATTGCAGGATGGCAGGCACACCATCATCACCAACTCTGTTTTTTATAACAGTGTATATAATTTTATGTATTTTATAAGAGTGTAGATGTAGAGTAGATACAAGTCGACAGGTGGGCACGATGGTAGTGAGAATGTGATGCAACACTAGAGGTGCCACGTGGAGCGTTTAACTGGTCAACTAGTCATGTCATGAGAAAATACAGAGAAAGATGAAAGATGAAACATGCGTGAATTTTCTGGGGGCTTACTTTTAGAGGACCTGGAGATAGTTTTGTGTGCATACGTGAAAGGGGCGTACAGGGGTATGCGATGGAGAGAGAGATGCTCTTCGTTTCTCTTTATTATGACTAACTTTGTATATAGTATAAAAATATACAAATTCACAGTGCGGAATAAATATCATTGTGGGCACCATGCAATGCAAATTAGCATTCGTACTCCTCCATATAACTTTGTAATGTTGTATATATGTAGAAACTCTAAAATAATTTTTTGGCCACACCTTATTCAAAAGGAATGTTGTATGCGAAATAAACGTGAAGAGAGGGCTTTTTAGATCAATGGGGTACGTGATGTAACATGTGTGAATGTGTAGTTGATGCATTTGGCGGGGCCTAGAGAGGTATGTGTGTGTATTACGTATTCGAGATAGGCATGGATAGAGGGGCCGACGGGGGGGAGGGGGCGTGGGAGAGATAGCATGAGAAATGAGAGTGGTCTAGAGAGAGAGACGAATATGATGTCACGACGAGAAATTCCATTCCCTTGAGTGTGTATATGCAAGGGGGGAGGGAATAGAGGCACTAGGAGAAATTTTCTGTGTGTGTGGTGTTTGTGTTGGTATGTGTGGGTGTGAGAAGATAATGAGACGTGGGGGCAGAGGGTGTGTCACCGCGTGAGGTCCGGTGAGTCGAGGTGAGGCCCTTCGTTCGGTTCCGTCCTGCGCCACATTGGTCGGCCCGTGCCGCATTTAGCAAAACCCATGGATGACTAGTTGTACAAGACAAAGATAACATAATTGTGAAGGACTCTGTGTCCACTAACAAAGCCGGCTAGGATTTGTAACCCTAGGTTCTCGGACTAAGGTAACCCCTTTTTCTCTGATATTACTATTCATCCAACCTAACTTTAAGGGGCATCCTACAGAATGCTCTGGTAGAATCATACTCATCGATTTGGAAGAGAGGTGTGAGACAATGCGTGAGAGACAGGCCTAAAGATAATGTGCGTACATGAGACACGTAGGCAGGTCCATGTATATAGAAAGGGTCGATGGGGATTGTGCGTGTGTATGTTTGCGAGAGGAAGAGTGCTTGTGATTAAGGTTAGTGAAAACAGTTGTAAATGGTTACGAGAGGGAGGGAGGGTTATATCTAGAGCATGTGTGCGAGAAAGACACCTCGGGAGAGAGTGTGTGAGCATGTGTGAGAGACCACCGATGGAGAGTAAAACTGCACATAAAAGACTGTTGTACACATTGATTAAAGATATAAATTGTATCCAAATATTAGGATGGGATCATGATATTTGCAATTCGCGTAAGGAGCGGTCATTGATCCATCAGACATCTAGATTCTATCGAATTTGAGCATGTCTATGTTATTATTCGACACAATTGATCCACATAGTTAGTATTTTGAACACCAGACAATGCATCGCTCTAGCAATCGAATATAAACGTGAGTATAGTTCATGTTGTGTGTGTAAAGCACATTATACATACGAAAGTTACATAATGAACATGATAAATAGCTACCTATGAACTAGCATACATTTGAATTCAACTTAAGGTGGTTTAAAAAAATCGAATTCAACATGAAGTACATTCAATTATTTGAATTTGATATCATGGCATTTGTAAACCATACCTAAATTATGGGGGCACCAATCTTTTCTCTGATTTTGTACATAATAGCATATGTAGTCGTGTACAAAATAGATTCAAATTTAGCTCCTCCATTCCAGAATAATCATAGTTATAGGATTTTCAAGTGTCAAAATTTCAAAAAGAAGTGGATAATTTAATGAGGTTTTCAAACATACAAGGTCAAATATAACATTGTCTATTTAGGTTAATCCTCATAGTTCAAGAGTACTCTAAACGTGAATGCTTGTGTTTTAAAATTTCGAATGAAGCGCCAAAAGAGCCTCTACTTGCCCGAAACCGCGTGAGACCAATGTTTGGTAGTACAAGGAAATTACTTTTCTAATAACTCCGACCCGTGAAACCTACCGGCCTGACGTCCAAAGGTCTAAACCAGCGTAGGTTTGTAGCTTCATCTAGACGCCACGCAACCGCCTCCGAAAAACATTCATACACAATGGCCGCCTAAGCACACATGCGCGCGCCCGAAATCGCACACGCCCACTATTTGGGACACCTGGGATTACCATCCTACCCCCGACCCGCAGTAGGTCCGAAATTTACGAGGGGGGCAAAGTTTGTACTTTCCCCAAATTTCAAACAAGCACGTCCCATCTTCTGTTCAAAAAAGCCAAAACCAAGCGCGTCCCAAACTGAAACATGGTTCCCCCCCCCACCCATCCGATTCCCCATTCGTACTCCGTGGGCGCCAAAACTACCTCTCCACCAGTCGCGAAACCCCGGCGTCCTCCGTCCGCCACCCCATCCCACCCATCAACCGCCGCCCTCCTCCATCACGCCGGAGCTGATACCCCGACGTCGTCGTCCACCGCAACCTCAACCGCAACACCCTCCACGGCTAGTAGTTGAAGCCGAGGCCGAGCCGTCCGTACCCGAGCCAGTTCAACCACGCCGTCCTGCGCCTCACCGCTGCCGCTCCAACTTCGCTACCCTCCACCGCACCGGAGTTGTTCTTGCTATGCCGTCCTTCGCCGCCTCAGATCTGCTTCCCCTCCGCCGACATACGACCATGGCAACACAGTCAACAATTTGGCCATGGCTTCGTCCAAGCCTGCACCCTCTAGAACATCGGTTTCCCCGGTAAAAAGAATAAGATCAGCGCGACATGTGGAGGTGACCACACCGGCAACCGAAAAAGGTACTCCTCTTCCCTTATTCGTGCAAATCTTACGTCTCTGCTTGCATGGTATTCGTCCCACAGAAGACACTAGTTGACCGCTTCTTCTTGGTACTAGATGTTCCTAGTAACTCACGATGAACAAGTTTCTCCTCATATACTATTTCACCTTAGCTAGAGGTCCGTCGCCCCCCTGAATTTCAATTTCTGGCCAGTTGATTCCCAATTAACGGAAGCATTCCCCGGCGTAACAGGCTCTAGTACGCCTATTACGCTGGGGAAGCAGCGCCTTGGTGTTTATCTTAGGTCCGTGTGCGGCCTAGAGCTACTAGCGCCCGATCTGGAGGTCGGCCGGGATTAAAGGGATGGCCTGGGGGCACTGCCAAGCACGGCGGTGGTGTGAAGTTGAGGGGAGGGCAGGATCGCGGAGGCAGGGGTCTGGGCCGGTGGTCACTGGCGGTTCGAGAAAGATCGTCAACAGTGACTGGCGGGAGGTAGACGAAGGCCATCTGCCCGTTCCTTATAGATCGGACGGTTCATTAAAAAATCGACTGGCCTATTTATTTTTAGTTGACTGTCATCTTAGATATGACCACATGTGGTGGTGTGCTGGAGGAGTACCTGCATTTCCTGTGCTCATATATTACAAAATCATATGGAGTAGAATCTAATTTTGTTTGCCATGCAATGTTGTAGAGCTATCATATGTCTCCTGTCATTTATTTTTCAGCCACCTGCTTTCTGCTACTTTTACAGTGCACTAGTTCTGCACACACTTCACCCATACTCTCACTATTGTGTTTTCATGCAAGGGTATTTCAGAGTCTGCCGAAGGAGAAGCAGCAAAGAAAAGAGAGAAGTCGCGCCAGCTTTCTTCACGGGTATGCACGACATGTTATAGCGCTATAAAGGGTGCAGTGTCAGCAGGTGGAGACGGTAAACATAGCTATGGAGTTGATGACCTCGCTCGCAATTAACCACCATCCCAGGTGCTTGCTTTAACTTCACGGTGTCATATGTGGTTGCATGTTCCATATGGTGTCTAGCTTGTATTCGAAAGGCTGAAGTCGGTCTGATAAGGAAAGATATTTTTTTACATGAACCACCATCCCGTGAGCACCAGAAGACAAATAGCTAGTCAGGGCACTGGTCGAGCCAGTGAAAAGCCCAACAAAGATAGGCATCACTTGGAAGCCAACTAAAAAGCTGCGATGGTGGCGAAGCAGCCCGCCTCCCACCAGGCTCTCAGGTCCTAGATGATCATGCTCACCACTCCAGCCGGATGTCTAGCTTGTATTGCTTCCAATTTGGTTAAATTGCATCTACTTAGCTTACACATTATACCTTTGAATATGACATGCCTTTCTCTTTTTGGTACATACTAATACATCTGCGTATTGACCATGTTCTTACATCAAACTAATGTTCTTGTGTATCCCTCATCAATCACTTATGACGAGGCAGGCAGGCAAGGGGACTACTCCTCATTTAAAGAATGCAGCGTCAGCCTCCCGACATGATTCTCAAGAAACAGAAATTATAGATGAAGATAGTGAACGTAGCTCTGTAGTTGATTATAGCATTTCCCCTACACTAGCATCGCAGGTGCTTGCTCTAACTTGGTAGCATGATATGTGGTTGCATGTTGCATATGGTGTCTAGATTGTAATTCTTCCAATCTGGTTAAACTGCATGTGCTAGTCTGCTTAGCTTATACATTATACCTGTTAATGTGACATGCCTTCCTGTATTTAGTACATAGTACATCTGTCTATTAAGCATGTCCTTACATAAAACTATTGTTATTTTGTATCCCGCATCAATCAATATGACGAGACACCTTTAGTATATGCAGTGCGATATTAGTTGCATCTTTCATATGATTTATAGCATGCGTTGCTTCTAATTTGTTGAAATTCCATATATGATGGGACACTTTTAAGTTGGCAAAGTCATATTGGTTGCATCTTTCATGTGGTGTCTAGCTTGCATTGCTTCTTATTTGCTGGAATGGTTTTTGCTTAGTTTACACAAACAGTTGTGAACATGCCATGCCGTCCTGTTTTTCGTACATATTCCATCCTGGTATCATGTGTTTGCCTTACATCAAAGTAGTGATTGTCAGTATCATGCATGAATTAGTTCTGAAGAGAGAATTTTATTGCTTTTTCTTGTCGGTTTTACTTGACAATTCAAAATCAATAAAGCGGAAGGAAGTTAGCAAGGCAGCGGATAAAGGTGCTCCTTCCGAATGGAGGGCCTCTACAGTTTCTACTCCTCCACATCCCCAAGATTATTTCCAAGACAACACATGCATAGACACTCAACAAAGCTGTGTTTATGATGAGCACGTCTCCCCTAGTGCAACATTACCGGTGCTCCCTCTAACTTGGCACTATTATATGTGGTTGCATGTTATGTGTGATGTCTAGCTTGTATTGCTTCTAATTTTGTTGAATTCCATCTGCTTACTTTACACATTATACTTGAATAAGACACGTGTTCCTGTTTCTAGAACATACAATATCGGTCTATCACACCATGTTCTTACATCAAATTACTACTGTTGTGTAACCTGCAACAATCACTTATCACAAGACACGTTTGACTTCGGAGTGTGATATAGGTTACATCTCACATTCTTTTCTACCTTGTACTACTAATTTGTTGAAATGGCACTTATGAAGAGACAGTTTTAACTTGGTAGAGTGATATTCGTTGCATCTTTCATATGGTGTCTAGCTTTCATTGCTTCTAATTTGTTGAAATGCATTCTCCTGAGTTTACACATCATAAGTTGTGAATACGCAATGACGTGAATCTGCAATGGCACTAATGATGAGAGACCTCTAACATGGTAGTGTGATGTTGTTTGCATCTTGCATATGATTTATTTCTTGTACTGCTTCACATTTGTTTAAACACCATTTATTATGAGGCACTGTTAACTTGGCAGAGCGATTTGTAGCATCTTTCATATGGTGTCTACCTTCCATTGCATTGCTTCTAATTTGGTGAAATGTCTTCTTCTTAGTTTACACATCATAGTTCTGGTTATCTCTTCCGTCCTGTTTTTCATACATATTACATCCTCCTATCATGTGGTTGTCTAACATCAAAGTTCAGTTCGTTTGCATCACGCATCAATTTGTTCTGAAGAACTAAATTGTTATTCGTTTTTCTTGTCGGCTTGACTTAACATGGCACAGAGAAAGAGGAAGAAACATAGAATGGCAGGGAATGAGAAGCGGATGAATCCTGCAGATTCTGCTGGTATTGATGGTGCAATAGAAGGTCAAAGTCCAGCGGAAAATTCTACAAACACGGCATCCCATGCTACACGAGCTGCAAAAAAAGCCAAATAGAAACAAATAGATGCCACCAAACAAGCAGAGACAACCCTAGTTCTTGCAACACCTACCACAGTACTACCAGCTGCACGACTTACTCGTGCGTCACCTGAGCTAGCAGCACGTTCCCAAGCTCCCTTGCCACTTGACACTACTTCCCAAGCACTCTTGACACAAGACGAGTTGGCAATATTAGATGAACCTTGTGAGCTTCAACAGCAAGAAGGTAGTTGCTGGAGTCAAGTTACAGTTGCATGCTTCTTTATATGTAGTCTCACAGTTTGATGTACACTAACACTTCCTATGTTCATTGTTGGACTAGCACCTAGGCGCAAGAGGAAACAAACATCAGGGATATTGCTCGATAGGTTAACTAAATCTAGAGGAGGAAGAATGGAGATCCATTTTGAGGCAGGTTTAAAAAGGCCACGTGATGCTACAGAGTCAGCCAAGTTAGTATCAGAGGCAGCGGTTGCCTTTAGTTGTCATGTACGTATCCTCCCAACATGGATTCAATACAGGAATGACAAAGACGAAACCCAGTTCAACACCTTCCTCAACCATTTATCTGTAAGTATGGTTATGTATGGAAACTAGTAATATCGTCTTGCTCTGTCCCATACTTTCTAGGTTGCTGATAATGAGACTCCCATAATTTTCAACAAATGAGGTTCAAGTTGGATAGCCAAGATGATGCAACCAGACAAGCTTGCACCCATGTTTTCAAGTCTGCTCTGCGACAGTATCGGTATAACTTGAGGAAAACTCACTTTGAAGGCAAGGCTAACAGTGAACTTTCCCAAACATCTCCAGTGGAAAATATATCGATGAAGACTGGAGGGGCCTTGTTAAGCACTGGTCTGATCTGAAGTATCAGGTAAATTATATATATGTGATCAGATCACATGTTGAAGTCCTATTTACGCATGTTCCACACAAATCTATCTTCTTGTAGGTGAATTGTTCAAAGAACAAGGCCAACCGTACGAAAGTGAAATTCCAACAGACGACGGGATCTCGTAGCTATATTGCACACTGCGAGGCTCTTGTAATTAGCTATTGTTTCACTCTTTTTGCTGTACCATATTATCATATCTATATTGACTTGTTCGAAATGCATAGGAAAGCCCGCAAGGACCAAAAAGTACCTGAACCAAATGCTGTGGAAATCTTCAATGACTGTCACACCAGCAAGAAGAAGGGCATGACTACAGCAGTCAAAGCCGCTGTTGTAAGTCCTTAATCCTCATGCCTTTTAACTACTACTTACTCTGACTTGTGCCTTGAACTGCATGGTTTGCAGCCAATGTCTATTACTCTTTTCAATTTTATACACAATTGTCTTAGCGTATCATTGCACCTTACAAGGTTTAAAAGAGAGGAGTGATGTTCCTTTGATCTTGACCCGTAATCTAGTTCCATGCTGGACTTGCCCACACAACGTTACAATTGCCTTTTGTCTATTCTCCGTTGTTTTGTGATATGAATGATGTCATACTATGCTTAAAGTAATATAAACTTCGTCTCTTTATCCTTAGCCCTCAATACAATGTGAAGAAATAGACAATACATTAGCGATGGTACATGGTCATATGTTTGGAACCTGGTTTTATTATGTACTTTACAATAAAATACAACTAATATTTTACATGGGTTCACCAAAATAAGTTCTGTATATAGACCAAAGCTATTTTGTTTGGTTTTGCTGCCTCCTTAATATCTTATGTTCTGGTACTACTAATGTAAAACCTCAACTTTTCAGTGAGCTATGGAAAAAATGGTGGAACAGCCACCTTCTGAAGGTGGCGAGGCAACTATAACCGCAATGTCAGCTCTTGCTGCAGTGGGTCAGTACCTGTCCACTAACAGTGCCAAAAGCATGTTCCTGCGTAATACTGGGTTGGTTGTTAAGGCAATATCGTCCAAACTGCCTCATGATCAAGATATGCAAGCTCAAAGCAATGTTGTATCTGCGCTCCAGACACAAGTCCATTCCCTAACAGAGACCCTTTGTTAAACAAGGAGAGACATTGTTCGATGTCATCAAGATATGCATGGTTTTGAAACAAGACTATCAGACATTTGCTATGTTGTTCAGGAGCCTAGGAGAAATGAAGGCGAGGGTTATGGTGCTCCATCAAACAATACAGCATGAAAACGTAATAGTCAGGCCAAATGAACTGAGCTTCTGAACTTCTGGTGGTGCATTTACCTGCTAGACTGTTAACTTTTATGCCAACCTTCCTTTTGTTATATAGTTGTAATTTGTTTTGGTGCGATACAAAATTTATTCTTAATGTGCAGCCACCGGCTAAAGAAAACAGCAAGCCATTTTTGTATAGTGTAGGGTGTTCCCTATATTTTGTTGGAAATATGCCCTAGAGGTAATAATAAATTAGTTATTATTATATTTCCTTGTTCATGATAATCGTTTATTATCCATGCTATAATTGTATTGATAGGAAACTCAGATACATGTGTGGATACATAGACAACACCATGTCCCTAGTAAGCCTCTAATTGACTAGCTCGTTGATCAATAGATGGTTACGGTTTCCTGACCATGGACATATGATGTCATCGATAACGGGATCACATCATTAGGAGAATGATGTGATGGACAAGACCCAATCCTAAGCCTAGCACAAAGATCTTAGTTCGTATGCTAAAGCTTTTCTAATGTCAAGTATCATTTCCTTAGACCATGAGATTGTGCAACTCCCGGATACTGTAGGAATGCTTTGGGTGTACCAAATGTCACAACATAACTGGGTGGCTATAAAGGTGCACTACAGGTATCTCCGAAAGTGTCTGTTGGGTTGGCACGAATCGAGACTGGGATTTGTCACTCCTTGTAAACGGAGAGGTATCTCTGGGCCCACTCAGTAGGACATCATCATAATGTGCACAATGTGACCAAGGGGTTGATCACGGGATGATGTGTTACGGAACGAGTAAAGAGACTTGTCGGTAATGAGATTGAACAAGGTATTGGTATACCGACGATCAAATCTCGGGCAAGTACAATACCGCTAGACAAAGGGAATTGTATACGGGATCGATTGAGTCCTTGACATCGTGGTTCATCCGATGAGATCATCGTGGAACATGTGGGAGCCAACATGGGTATCCAGATCCCGCTGTTGGTTATTGACCGGAGAACGTCTCGGTCATGTCTGCATGGTTCCCGAACCCGTAGGGTCTACACACTTAAGGTTCGATGACGCTAGGGTTATAAAGGAAGTTTGTATGTGGTTACCGAATGTTGTTCGGAGTCCCGGATGAGATCCCGGATGTCACGAGGAGTTCTGGAATGGTCTGGAGGTAAAGATTTATATATGGGAAGTCCTGTTTTGGTCACCGGAAAAGTTTCGGGTTTTTTCAGTAACGTACCGGGACCACCAGGAGGGTCCTGGGGGTCCACCAAGTGGGGCCACCAACCCCGGAGGGCTGCATGGGCCAAGTGTGCGAGGGGACCAGCCCCAGGTGGGCTGGTGCGCCCCCCACAGGGCCCAAGGCGCAGGGAAGTGGGAAAGGGGGGCAAACCCTAGGGCAGATGGGCCCTACGGCCCACCCTAGGTGCGCCTCCCCCCTCTCCCCTTCTGGCCGCCACCCAGATGGGATCTGGGGCTGCCACCACCCCTGGGGAGGGAACCCTAGAGGGGGCGCAGCCCCCTCCCCTCCCCCTATAAATACTTGAGGTCTGGGGGCTGCCCAACACACGAGAACATCTCCTCTTGGCGCAGCCCTACCTCTCTCCCTTCTCCTCTCCCGCGGTGCTTGGCGAAGCCCTGCTGGATCACCACGCTCCTCCATCACCACCACGCCGTTGTGCTACTGCTGGATGGAGTCTTCCTCAACCTCTTCCTCTCTCCTTGCTGGATCAAGGCGTGGGAGACGACACCGGACTGTACGTGTGTTGAACGCGGAGGTGCCGTCCGTTCGGCACTAGGATCTCCGGTGATTTGGATCACGACGAGTATGACTCCTTCAACCCCGTTCTCTTGAACGCTTCCGCTTAGTGATCTACAAGGGTATGTAGATGCACTCTCCTTCCCCTCATTGTTGGTTTCTCCATAGATAGATCTTGGTGACACATAGGAAAATTTTGAATTTCTGCTACGTTCCCCAACATATTTGCACTGGTGGCGATCTTTGATGCCGAGTGGATGTAATCTGTGCAACCGCCTTAATAGCCTAGCATTAGTTTCGGCCTTATTTATTTCCTAGTCTTCTTTTTCCCTGGTTTGCTAGTGGCCGCAACTACCATGGGCCATATACGGGTCGTAGGATCCATGGGTCTCCTACGGGCCGTCGATAAATGGGCCTCCAAGAGGGCCGTATGGGCCTCGGGCCGTCGGATAAATGGGTCTACATGGGCCGTAAACGGGTGCAATTGGTATCGGCCTAGCACGGTAACGGGCCGTTAACAGGTCGTAGGACAGCAAAGGCTTAATTCTGTCAAAGGCATAACGGGTCGTTAATGGGCCAGAATATAGGACGGGCTGGAAACGGCACAACGGGTTAACAGGCCAGAAATGGGCCGACTCTTGCCATGGGCCCAATTTGGCCCATTAGGGAAACATGCCAGTAACGGGACGACTCTTTCCATGGGCCGAATTTGGCCCATTAGAGGAACAGGCCAGTAACGGGCCAGAAGTAATCGAGGGCCAAAAAGGAGCCCAAGAACGTATGGGCCGTCAATAGGACGAAAGCTAACACGGGCTGCAAACGGCCCATGTAAATCACGGGCCGTTAACGGGTACAAAGAAAATTACTGTTCATTATGGGCTAGAGTCACCGTGGGCCTGTAAAGGGCCGAAAGATACGAAGGCCTCATATGGGCCGAAAGACGTCGTTGGTCGTACATGGGCCGAAAGTGAAATGGGCTGGTGTTATATTCGATGGCACACATGACGTTGTTGGGCCGATTTCCTTTAGGGCCTAATGGGCCGTAAAATGGGCTATTTGCGAAGAGATCGTTAACAGGCTTTTCATGGGCCAGCCCATTAACTTTTGACGAAGTCAAACGGGCCGGCTTTGTAAGCTAAATGGGCCAGTGGTGGGCCGTGGCACGTGTCAACATATCATAAGCTCCTATCTGACCCACTGACGAGCTGACACATGTTTCGTCCGGCCAATAAGAATTTTACACGTGGAAATTTCCCATTGGTCGGGGCTGTTAATGGGTTATCGGATCCAAAACCAGACCCGATAGCTTAACGGCGTTCCGTTATGGTGGATGCCACGTGTCGGTCACCCTTGACGAAAGCACTTCCGTGACGCGCGATTTATCGTCATGGAAGTGGACACTTCCGTGATGATAATTTTGGTAATGTCATGGAACACTTCTACGACAGCACAGGTATGACTATCTTGATTCTATCATAAAATCGTCATGGATGTACATGCATGACAAAAAACGTGACCTACTGTGACAAACACGTATCATTACGGAAGTGTATTTTTTTTGTAGTGTTGGCACACTCATTCTGGCGGTTCAAGTAGAATAGCTCTCTGAAGAGTAGTATGTTGGCTTCTTCTCCAAGATATACTTCACTGAACACTTGAAAATTGCAAATGTTAGACACGAAATTGGGTCCGATGTCTTGAGGACGGAGGTCAAAGAAGTGCAGGACGTCTCTAAAGAATTTTGAGTCGGGTGGTGAAAAACCCCCGTTCATGTGATCCGTGAAAACGATAACCTCCCCCGCTTTGGGATGAGGAATTTCCTCCTCTGGGTCAGGTGCACGATAAGACATGACTTCCTTCTTCGACAGATAGCCGGTCTTCACAAAGTCATCCAACATACTGTCTGTGACGATGGATTTGACCCAGTTGCATGAAGTGGGGGCTTCCGGTGTCATTGTGATGAAAGCCTAAGACAATGTAAAAATTCCCGGTTCAAATTTAAGCCGCAGAGAAATATTTCAATGCATATTCAAAATGGCGGCTTATAAAGGGGCCTAATGGTATAAGGCTAATTATGTCAGATTATTTAAGTTGCCATGAGTGCCATAAGCAGTTAAGTTATTTAAGCCGCCATGGGCGGTCCAGAGTATCAATTGAGCATTGCCTTTTTAAGCCGATGATAAGAGTCGCCATGGCTAGGAGAATCTAACAAATACAGTTTTTGCCTAAGTGTCGCATAAACAAGTTTTACAGGTTGCGGCTATTATTTTGGATCAAACGGCTGCTCAGAAAAGAAAATATTCTAGACCTAAAAACGAAGTACAGAGGAGTTCATCAGTTCTAAAGAGGCATTTGTACAAGAAAAAGGGATCTACTAGCATCTGAAATGGATGCGAAACAGCTACCGCATGAGTTTCGTACTTCTTTTAGATCAAAAGAGGCTGCGGTGGAGAAACTAGGAAGAATCTGTGATGAACAACGAAGTACACAGAAGAATTTGCAAGCCCTAATGTGGATCTAAGGTGCGGAAAGGCAAAGACTTACGGACGTAGATCTACTGCGGAGGGTCGCCGCCGTTCTCTGGACAAACTCAGGTTGATGCAGCGGCCGGGGTCGAGGAAGACAAAGTGCGCTGCGGCAGCGGCGGAGCTCGAGCAGCAGTAGGGTTGCGAGAGGAATAAGATGACGAAAGAAGAGAATGAGAAGAGACCTAGTCGTGCCTATTTATAAGGGAAGGCTGATAAGTGGGCGCGAAAAACAAGGAGGCCGAAGACATGATTATCCAACTACAAGGATGCCTCGATTTTCGGGATGGTCATTAAGATAAAAGATCCATTGAGATATGTTGGACAAAACATGCAGTAATGGCAGATGACGTCATGGCGGGTTACCACAAATATGAAGGATGACGTCATGGCGGGTTACAAAAATTTCATAAGCAAGGACCAGAAGATTTTTCTTAAGTATCGAAGATTGACATGAACCAGTTCAAATCAATCTGGGGCCTAATGTTGGGGATATAACTATTAGGTATGGCCCGCCCAGGAGGGGTCGGGTTATACCTATGAGTACTCTTGAAGCCTAAAGCCAAGCTTGAGGGTGGCGGTTCAGTAAGGGCCCAAAGCCCAGAGGTGACTTAAGGCCCGTAGAGATAAACCGCCATAGGTACATGACTTGTATTGTAAGGCAAGAATAGGTAAGAGACCGAGATGGACACTGTTTATGAGCCGGCCGGGACTCTATGAGCCAATGGGCGTCGACTTCTGTATATAAAGGGACGACCCGGCGGCGGTTCAGGGCAAGTAACATCATATAGGGAGCTAGGTCAAGAGATTTCGCTCCCTGGTACTCGAGACATAAGCAATCCCACTCAAAACTGGATCGTAGGCCTTTACCTTCACCGTAAGGGGACGAACCAGTATAAACCCTGTGTCCTTTGTCCCAATTAACCCCTTTAAGCTTCCTAGTTGCGATGGCTCCACGACTAAGTCCTTTCACTAGGACATGTGATTAAGCCCTTTAAGCTTCCTAGTTGCGACTGCCCCAGCGATTCACTAAACTGAGGCGATTGTTTGCAAGAGCCGGAGCCATGGCTGCCTTAAGCCGGGCCAAAGCTTGGGTACCGGAGTTAGACCCAGCCGACATCGCCACTGGTTATCCAAGCTTTAAGGAGGATGGCACTCCCTTTGACCAGGAAGAATTCACCACTTGTGTGAAGGAGATATGCCTTGTGGCTACCCTGATAGCTGATGAAGCAGATCTCACCAAGTACCAGCCGGGTTATGACACGGAGAACCGAAGAATACCCACGCCACATTATGAAGTGACTAACTTGATCCCCCCACTCCGTAAGCATACCTTTGCCCCTGAAGTTGAGCCGGCCGGACTAATTGATGATGAAGCTGAATTTGACGCTTTGAATGGCATTGACTGGTCATCATCAACCTTCAAGGAAAGGGAACAGGGCGAAGAAGCGGAGAGGGCTGACCCAGACGTTTTAAGCCAACAGGAGAATTAACCCGCCAGGCGGTTCATACATGTGATCTGCTGAAAAACAATCTTAACCATTCAGACTCGGGGAGTCATGTAATAGAGTAGAAATAACTTTGTTTTGCCGTGCCATCATGCACGTTTTTTGGTGCTCAATACTAT
Organism: Triticum timopheevii; assembly: GCA_963921465.1. NCBI lineage: Eukaryota > Viridiplantae > Streptophyta > Magnoliopsida > Poales > Poaceae > Triticum > Triticum timopheevii. Next base: position 379,854,473 of record OY997262.1, on the reverse strand, counting down.
TAAGCCGCCATCTTATGTTCTCCCATATTATACTTATCATCTGTTTTCCTTATGCTTTAGCAAGGCTCTGTGCTGTCCTGCACACAGAAATAGATCACAAGATCCCTTGGCGGCTTACCGCAAGGCGGGTCATAATATCTTGACATATAACCACTAAGATGGAAAAAAAAGTCACAGATAAACCTGTTGTGAAATTTTGAAACACAACTAAAATATCGTACCTGTGAGCTTTGGATTTTGTACTGCCGGTTTATGTTACCGAACAGTAAGGGTGATAACCCAATCTTTGGAAACCAACACTTCCAAAGATATGACTTTCATATGTTAGCGACTTATCATCCAAAATCAAGCCGGGTTAATTTTAACCACACTCGCACTTTAATCTTTGAACAAAAAAGTCTCAAGTCAAATAAAGGCTGCTTTCAAACAAAACTTAAACCAAATGAAATGCAAAAAATTCAAGGCTTCTGATTCGAATACGATCAGTAAACCGTTCCAAAGGAGTTAAGCTAGGATTCAAATACGATCATGTAGCCCCCAGTGGCTTTGGCGTTGCGCCGATCAAGAGGGTACCAACAGCTATGTTCTCTTTGGTTCGAATACGACCCATGTTTGAACAGGAAGCCCCCTAGTGACCTTAAGAGTTTTTTAATGACTCTGATTCGAATACAATCAAAGTCGGTTCCCAAAAGGGGTTGAGCTATGATTCGAATACGATCAAGAAGCCCCCTAGTGAGCACGGCAGTGTGTCGATCAAGAGGCTACCGATAGCTATGTTCTCTTTGGTTCGAATACGACCTATGTTTGAACAGGAAGCCCCCTAGTGATCATAAGGTTTAACGGCTAGATTCAAATACGATCATAAGCCGGATCAAGCGGGTCAAGCTAGATTCGAATACGATCAGCCCCCAAGTGATCATTTGAAATGACAATGACAATGACATATTACCTTTGAGGATGAAAAGGACAGAGGTCCTGCTTTACTACTTATCATAATATATACATCGTCAAAATATGTACATCATGAGAGCTGGTGGCTCAAGTGTAGTAAGGCCGAAGATGAGCGATATTCCACGGCGGCGGGTCTCCTCCTCCGACTTACGTGAGTCTTTTTGCTCTCGAACATCGATAAGGTAGTATGACCCGTTGTTCAAGTTCTTGCTGACGACAAAGGGCCCTTCCCAAGGTGGGGATAACTTGTGTGCATCAGTTTGATCCTGGATGAGCCGGAGCACCAATCACCTTCCTGAAAGGTTCTGGACTTAACCCGGCAGCTGTGATAACGGCACAGGTCCTGTTGGTAAATCGCTGAGCGGGCTGCTGCCAAGTCACGCTTTTCATCTAATACGTCAAGTGCATCCTGACGTGCTTGTTCATTGTTAGCCTCAACATAAGCCGCCACGCAGGGCGAATCATGACGGATGTCACTAGGGAGAACCGCCTTGGCTCCGTAAACCATGAAGAAAGGCGTATAACCCGTAGACCTGTTAGGAGTAGTATTGATGCTCCATATCACAGAGGGTAACTCCTCTACCCAACAACCCGACATACGTTGCAAGGGGACCAAAAGCCAGGGCTTGATGCCTTTCAAGATTTCCTAATTGGCTCTTTCAGCTTGACCATTGGACTGGGGATGAGCCACTAATGACATATCAAGCCAAATATGCTCACGTTGACAAAACTCTTCCATGGCGCCTTTGGACAGATTAGTGCCATTATCAGTTATAATGTTGTGTGGAAAACCAAAACGAAAAGTCACCTTTTTCATGAATTGCACCGCCGTGGCTGCATCACACTTACTAACTGGCTTTGCCTCAACCCACTTTGTAAATTTGTCAACCGCCACCAATAGGTGGGTCTTTTTATCTTTGGACATTTTGAAAGGCCCAACCATGTCAAGCCCCCAGACTGCAAACAGCCAAGTAATTGGAATCTTTCTCAACTCTTGAGCTGGCACGTGAGCATGTCTCGAGACTTCTGACAACCGTCACATTTACTGACCAGATCCTCTGCATCAGCATGAGCCGTCAGCCAATAAAACCCATGACGGAAAGCCTTGTCCACAAGGGATTTTCACCCGGCATGATGGCCACAATCCCCTTCATGAATCTCACGAAGAATTTCTTGACCTTCTTCAGGAGAGACGCAACGCTGAAACGCCCCAGTGACACTTCGATGATGTAGCTCGCCATTGTTAATTATCATTGACTTGGACCGCCGGGTTATCTGCCTGGCCAAGGTTTCATCCTCAGACAACTCACCCTGGGTCATGTAAGCCAAGTATGGCACTGTCCAATCTGGGATGACGTGAAGAGCCGCCACTAATTGTGCTTCTGGGTCAGGAACATCCAAGTCTTCCTCTGTAGGTAACTTGAAAGAAGGGTTATGCAGAATATCCAAGAAAGTATTAGGCGGCACCGGCTTACGCTGAGAGCCCAGCCGGCTTAAGGCATCAGCCGCCTCGTTCTTTCTGCAATCAATGTGCTCCACTTGGTAACCCTTGAAATTTCCAGCAATGGCATCAACTTCACGGCGATAAGCCGCCATGAGAGGATCCTTGGAATCCCACTTGCCTGAGACTTGTTGAGCCAACAAATATGAGTCACCAAAGCACCTTACCCGGCTTAAATTCATCTCCTTAGCCATCCGAAGACCATGGAGCAAGGCCTCATACTCAGCTGCATTGTTAGTACAGGGAAACATCAACCGTAGCACATAAGGGGAAGCTAAAACAACTCCATCCCCCGAGCCCTCCAATTCCCTGGACCCATCAAATTGAATAGTCCAATATGTGTTGTCTAGCTTCTCTTCAGGCATCTGCAATTCTGTCCAATCGTTGATGAAGTCCACCAGCGCTTGAGACTTGATAGCAGTACATGGCACATACTTTAAACCATCACGCACAAGTTCAATGGCCCACTTGGCGACTCGTCCTATGGCTTCTCTGTTTTGAATGATATCTCCTAAAGGAGAAGAAATGACCACAATGATGGGATGACCCTGGAAATACTGCTTAAGCTTCTGGCTTGCCATGAACACCCCATAAACGAGCTTCTGCCAATGTGGATATCTTTGCTTAGAATCAATAAGCACCTCACTGATGTAGTAAACCGGCCGTTGAACCGGATGTTCCTTGCTAGCCTCCTTGCGCTCCACCAAGATGGCCACACTGACAGCCCGTGTGTTAGCAGCCACATATAACAATAACGGCTCCTTATCAATGGGAGCAGCAAGGACCGGCGGTTCAGCTAGCTGTCTCTTCAAATCTACAAAGGCAGCGTTAGCAGCGTCACTCCAGAAGAAGTCATCTATCTTCTTCATCATTTGATACAGTGGTATGGCCTTCTCACCTAACCGGCTTATGAACCGGCTTAAAGCAGCAATACGACCCGCCAAACACTGAACATCATTGATGCACGCCGGCTTGGCCAGAGAGGTGATTGCCTCGATCTTCTCCGGGTTAGTCTCAATGCCTCTGTTGGAAACCAGAAACCCCAAAAGCTTGCCTGCTGGCACACCAAAAATGCACTTGGCTGGGTTAAGCATCATCTTGTAGACCCGGAAGTTATCAAAGGTCTCCTTCAGATCATCTATCAGGGTCTCCTTCTCTCTGGACTTCACCACAATGTCATCCACATAAGCATGAACATTACGCCCAATCTGATCGTGAAGATAATTCTGTACACATCGCTGATAAGTCGCATGGGCACTCTTAAGCCCAAAAGGCATAGACACATAGCAGAAGGCTCCAAACGGAGTAATGAAAGCAGTCTTCTCCTGGTCCTTAACTGCCATCTTGATCTGATGATAACCAGAATAAGCATCCAAAAAGCTCAAACGCTCACAACCCGCCGTAGCATCAATGATTTGATCAATACGAGGGAGAGCGAAGGGATCAGCCGGCAAGCTTTGTTTAAATCCATGTAATCCACACACATACGCCAAGTGTTGTTCTTCTTAAGCACCAACACCGGGTTAGCCAACCACTCCGGATGAAAAACTTCAATAATGAACACGGCCGCCAAGAGCCGGGCCACTTCCTCACCAATGGCCTTACGCCTCTCCTCATTGAACCGCCGAAGAAACTGCTTGACCGGCTTAAATTTTGGATCAATATTTAGAGTGTGCTGCTCAGCGAGTTCTCTCGGTACACCCGGCATGTGAGAAGGCTTCCATGCAAACATGTCCCTGCTCTCATAGATGAACTTGATGAGCGTGCTTTCCTATTTGGGATCCAGATTGGCATTGATATTGAACTGCTTAGATGAGTCGCCTGGAACAAAATCAACAAGCTTAGTGTCATCGGCCGACTTAAATTTCATTACCGGCTCATGCTCTGTGGTTGGCTTTTTCAAAGACGTCATGTCTGCCAGGTCAACATTGTCCTTGTAGAACTTCAACTCTTCTGTCGCACAAACACATTCAGCATAAGCAGCATCGCCTTCCTCACATTCCAAGGCTATCTTCCTACTCCCATGCACTGTGATGGTGCCTTTACGACCCGGCATCTTGAGCTGCAAATAAACATAACACTGTCGCGCCATTAATTTGGCATAAGCTGGCCGTCCAAAGAGGGCGTGATACGGGCTCTTGATTTTGACCACCTCAAAGGTTAACTTCTCAGACCTGGAATCATGTTCATCTCCAAAGGCTACTTCCAGCTCAATCTTACCCACTGGGTATGCCGACTTACCAGGAACCACTCCATGAAAAACAGTGTTGGAAGTCTTGAGATTTTTGTCAGTCAAACCCATGCGGCGAAAAGTCTCATAATAGAGGATGTTGATGCTACTGCCTCCATCCATGAGTAATTTAGTGAACTTATATCCATCAACCTGAGGGGCCACCACCAAGGCCAAGTGACCCGGATTGTCAACTCGGGGAGGGTGATCTTCCCTACTCCACAGAATAGGCTGCTTAGACCATCTTAAATAACGAGGAACTGCCGGCTCAATAGCAGCCCTCTTATGAAGCTTCTGGTCCCGTATGCACAAACCCCTGTTCAAGAATTCATCCAATTAACCAGTTAACTTGCCGATTAATCCCTACTCGTACGGTCACCGAGTAGCCTATAAACCGATAAATCGTCCGATTAATTGATTAAATGGCCGATTAACTTGCCGATTAGCCGATTAATCCCCTACTCACCAGCCAACCGAGCAGCTACCAGTTAACGATTTCCTCAACAATGGCACAAACTAGTGGTAAACACATGATATTGTCCACTATTCAACTGCTTTGGATGACTCTGGTATCCACCCTACTGCTGCTGCTGAACTCCCTATCCAGATTGCTGGTTATAACCACCTTGATTACCCTGAGAGTTTTGAAAATTGGAATTTGAACCGCCGCTCGGGCCATGAAAGCCGCCGCCACCTGAGCCGCCGCCCTGCCCATGATTACCGTCGAACATGTTGGAATTCTTGAAAGCCTTCATGATCATACAGTCCTTCCATAGGTGAGTGGCCGGCTTTTACTGAGTGTCATGCCTTGGACAGGGCTCATTCAGTAACTGCTCAAGCGTGGGGCTTGACCCGCCGTACCGAGGAGGTGGTCTCCCCTTACGTCGCTGATTGTTGCCCTGCACATTGGTGTTAGCAACAAACTCCAAGCTACCGTCAGCCTTACGTTTATTATTACCTCCTTGATTTGCCGGGTTATGCTGAGGCCCATTGGTGTTGCCGTTCTTCTTTCCCTTTCCTGTCTTCTCATCATCAGACTCGGGATCCTTGGTACTATCAGAGTCGGCGTATTTGACTAGAGCCGCCATCAGCTGGCCCATATCATTACAATCGCGCTTGAGCCACCCCAGCTTCATATTTAGAGGCGTATAACATCAATTTTTCTCCAACATTAAGACCGCAGAGTCGGCATCCATCTTATCAGACGAATGTATTATGGCCTTGACACGGCGCACCCAATGGGTAGTGGACTCACCCTCCTCTTGCTTGCAATTAGTCAAATCCACAATTGACATAGGCTGTTTGCACGTATCCTTGAAGTTCTGAATAAAACGGGTCTTTAACTCTGCCCATGAACCGATGGAATTAGGCGGCAGCCCCTTCAACCAAGTGCGGGCCGTCCCGTCCAACATCATGGTGAAGTACTTGGCCATCGCAGCATCACTGACCTCCAGCAGCTCCAGAGCCATCTCATAGCTTTTAATCCATGCCCCAGGCTGTAAGTCGGCCGTGTAGTTTGGCACCTTTCGAGGCCCCTTAAAATCCTTGGGCAAACGCTCACTACGCAGATCTGGCACCAGACAAGGGACCCCTCCGGTCCTAGTGGTCATGCTTGCCTAATAGAATTCATTGGGTAAACCGAAAAAGACTGGTAAGCCACTCGCTGAGCCGCCTGCTGAGCCGCCCGCAGCTTCTTGACGTATTTTGTCCTGATCAACCAATTTAAAAGCTCCATCACACGCCGGGTCATGCCCGCCCGGCTGGTTACGGCGCTGGGCGTTGCTTGAAACGGCCGCTGAATGCATGTGCGTTCTATAACTCGGGCTCCGACTTGGACGAGGGGTCGAATGAATCCTGTCTTGGCTATATGAGTACGCCTCCTGTTGTGCCAACACCGTCTGAAGAAGCTCTCTGATCCTTCGAGTTTCAACCACCGTCGGAGAGTCACCCTCCACCGGGAGAGTCGCCAATCGTGCTACCGCAGCAATCATGTTCTCCAACGGGTTAGAATAATGACTCGGTGGTGTTCGTACATACTGGGGTGGAGTCGTATTCATCCGAGGAGGTTCCATCATATGCGGCTGAACCGGCGTTCCGGCCCCGGGTGATACAACCCGGCCTATCTCCGGCGGGTTACTGGGCCCTACACCGGGTGTATGAAAGAGGTTTCGAGGATCGTAAACCGGAGGCAGACGAGATTGAGTCTTCTGGTATCTTCTCCTCATGACCTCATTGGATGCATTCTGATCCATCGTGAGTCGGAAAGTCTACGCCTGAATCTGCTGAGCCTGAGCGTCTAGAGCCACCCGCTCTGCCGTTATCCTGACATCTTCTGCTGCCAGGTCTTCCTTAGCCTGCACAATATCTTGTTTTAACTGTGCCACTTCCGCATCATGTTGAGCTTGATCCGCCGGGTTGACCGCGGCGGCTAACAGAGCGGTCATCTTATCCATGAGATCCATCAGCACCTGAGCCGGCGAGCACACAAGGCCTCCTGCCCCGGCTGCCGTTGACCCGGAGGTTATTGCTACCGCAGTTGTGGAGTTTTGAATGGGTTGCGTGCCAGCCATGAAGATCCCATCTCTGCTCGGCAACTCAAGGAGGTCTGGCATACTGCTGCCATTGAAACAGCCCCCAAGCCCGCCGGTTTGTAGTTGATACAACGAATCCGTCTCACCTGTGGATGACTCACCATCAGAATAGATGGCCGTCTTATAGACAGATGCAGATCCTTCAGAGAGTCCTTAGTGGATGCATCGCATGAAGGAACGCTACACGTCAGGCAGAGCTCGGGCGGGTCTCGCACGCTGAGCCTTCTCGACGAGGTTGGTGCAGATGTCCGGCTCAGGGCCCGGCTCGCCGATCTCACCGATGAAGACGTGGATTCACCGAAGGGGACCCGGTACACATACTCAATTGAGCCGGCCTCGGGGCCCCAGCCTGCGTCGTCGATGTAGAGCTTGCCGCGATGACTCTTGGTCATCCGGCCCACAACGTATCCCTTGAGCCCTTTGAAGCTGCCCTTCAAGAACTTAAATCCACCGTGCGCTGGCCCCATGGTGGGCGCCAACTGTCGTGGAATTGTCACGTCTGATGTCCTAGTGAAAGGACTTAGTCGTGGAGCCATCGCAACTAGGAAGCTTAAAGGGGTTAATCGGGACAAATGACACGGGGTTTATACTGGTTTGGCCCCTTATAGTGAAGGTAAAAGCCTACGATCCAGTTTTGAGTGGGATTGCTTATGTCTCGAGTACCAGGGAGCAAAATCGGTTGACCTAGCTCTCGGTCTGATGTTACTTGCCCTGAACCGCCACTGGGTCGTCCCTTTATATATAGAGGTCGACACCCAGCGTCTCACAGAGTCCCGGCCAGCTCATAAATAGTGTCCGGGTCGGTCTCTAACTATTCTTGCCTTACAATACAAGTCATGTACATATGGCGGTTTATATCTACGGGCCTTAAGTCGCCTCTGGGCTTTGGGCCCTTAGCTGAACCACCATCTTCAGTCTCGTCTTGGGCTTGACAAGTCCTCATAGGTATAACCTGGCCCCTCCTGGGCGGGTCATACATAATAGTTATCTCCCCAACAATATGCCTATGTCTTACTGTACTCTGTTCATGTAGAACAAGTGCTTAAACCTGAAGAACAACTATTCTCATTTAAGATTCCATTGCTATCGTGCATACTGCTTTTCTCTTGTATCACTTTGTTTACTCATACAAACTTATTTTTAAATTGAAGGATCCAATCGAAACTCCAATGGCACAACATGTATGTTTATGCATGTTTCTTTAACAGGTTTGCTCTTATAAATAGCTCTGTTGATTTCAATTTCAATTGTGTATACAGTTGACTTCTCATATCATGCACGTTACTCGCATCACAACAGAGCCAATAGTGTTGTTGTACATGTAGACCCGTGGTATCCATCTGAAATCTTGTTGTGCCATGTAGTTTCATATGCTTTGTATTCTTTCGTTGCTCCTTTGTCTTGAACTGATATGATTTGAACCGTGTCTCTATTTTGATTTGGCAAGACAATGTAGTGACCATAGGATATAGATATATGTTTGTTTGATGCTTTTATTATGTACTACTTGGCAATACAAGACTTGGTAGTTTAATCCTGTCCACCTTACAAATGAACTGGCTCACCGAAATGAGTTTCATATACTAGTACATGCTAAACCTGTTATGTGTCTGCTTGTTTCTTCTTTTAGAATGCTGGCAGAATATTGGGGAAGAGTGCCTTATTAAGCAATGGTAAAGAAAGTAATGCAGATAAGGTCCAGGATAGTGAGACATCCTTGTTGGTCTCCAACAAAGATGATAAAATAACTAAGGAAAACTATCTTGAAGACAGTGAGACAACCCCAAAGTCCCGCCTTGGTTTAGTGTTCGAGTTACTGGCCACTACCGCTGGCACAAGCTATTCAAACTCACTGTCTGAATCAGTTCGGTTTCTTGAGTCTCAACTACAAGCTGAAATACATCGATTAGCGATGCTGCGACAAGAAGCCGAAGGACTGCGGAAGTCCCTGGAGCATTCAGATGCATACTTTCTGGTGCACCAACAAGCGTTGGAAGATTTTAGCACCAAACAGGACAAAGCTAATAAGCTTGCTAAGCTTATTGCAAGCATGGTGGAAACCCAGGATAATGTTTCTTGAGTTCTTCTGAAGTTGTTTCAGTTATGGACTTGTTTTGCTGCCGCTTTTATTTGCACTGCTGGGCAATTTAGATGGCAAGTATATGTAATATGCTGCTTTGTTCCCTATATTTGCACTGGTGGTGAACTTTGATGCCCAGTGGATGTAATATGTGTAATAGCCGTAATAGCCTAGCGTTAGTTGCTTTCTTATTTATTTCCTTATTGTCTTGTTTAGTTGTTTTCTTGTAGTCACTGTAGTTCTTTTTCCGTGTTTTTCCGTTGGCCACAATAAGCTATTTCTATAACTAGGCCACAGTAACCATGGCAACACACAGACTGTTGTAAACATGGTCCTGCTACCTTTTGTTGTGACCATGCCCTCCACGGGCTGTACGATCCATGGGCCTTCTACGTTCCATAGGATCCATGGGCTTTCTATGGGCCATACGATCAATGGGCCTTCTACGGGTCGTAGGATCCATGGGCCTTCTATGGGGCATCTAATCTATGGCCTTGTACGGGCCGTATCATTGTTCCGCCAAACATGGGCCGTACTATTTGTGCGCCAATAACGGTCCGCAAAATGGGTTGTAAACGAGCTAGAGTGGAAATCGTACGTTTTATGGCCTGACCATTACGGGCCGTTAATAGGCCATATTTGATTATGCTATGAAAACGGCCCAACAGGTTAAAGGGCCACAAACGGGCCGACTGTAACCACGGGCTGAATTTGGTCCACAAGCAGAAAAGGCCAGTAACGGGTCGTAAGTAACCGAATGCTGGAAATGAGCCCAAGAATAAATGGGCCCTAAGAAGGCCAAAAGGTAACACGGGCTGGAAACGGCCCAATGGAATAATGGGCCGTCAATGGGTATAAAGCGATACACTGTTCATTACAGGCTGATTTCACAACGGGCCGTTAATGGGCCAAGAGTCACAAAGGGACTCATATGGGCCGAAAGACGTCATGGGCCATACATGGGCCGAAAGTTACAATGGGCTGGAATCATATTGGACGGCCCAGATGACGCTACTGGGCCAAATTCCGGTAGGTCGTAAAGGGTCGTGAGTTAGCGGGCTGTAAATGGGCTATATGTGAACAGGTCGTTAACAGGCTTTCCGTGGGCCGGCCCACTACCTTTTGACCAAGTCAAATGGGCCGGCCTTTTCACCGAAATGGGCCTCTATTGGGACGTGCCACGTGCCGACGTATCATAGGCGCCTTCGGTCCATTGAGTGGATGACATCTATCCCAACGGTGAGACGACACGTGGTTCCTCCGGCCAATGAGAAATTTACACGTGGAAAATCCCCATTGGTCGTGGCTGTTAGCAGGTTATCGGATAAAAAATCAGACCCGATAGCTTAACGATGACCCGTTACGGTGGATGCCATGTGTCGGTCACCCTTTACGAAAGCACTTCCATGACGCGCGATTTATCGTCATGGAAGTGGACACTTTCGTGATGATCATTTTGGTAATGTCATGGAACACTTCTACGACAGCACGAGTATGACTATCTTCATTCTGTCATAAAATTGTCATGGATGTACATGCATGACAGAAAACGTGACCTACTATGACAAACACGTATCATCACAAAAGTGTATTTTTTGTAGTGTTGAATGCCACTGAGCTGGGATGACTGATTGTTAGCTTTGAGGAGGCACAAGAGGCCCTCTGCTGCCAACAAGAAGCGGGTGAAAGAGGATCTCCCCGGCAGATACATCTTGAAGGTTTAAATTTTCAAGCCTTTTCCATTGAACATAGTCGAAAAAGTGATCGAGTTTACCATGCCCATTACCACATTGATCCACTTCTATGTGAAGCCAAGTTTCTCCATGTTGGCCTAGAGATATGCCCACTCCCTGTCATAGGCCTTCATCATCTCTAGCTTTCGAACACAAGATCTATATTTTTGAGCCTTGTTCCTTTTCATAAAATGCAAAAATTCATAAGTCGATATTATTTTATTAGTAATAAGACCACCAGAAACAAAATATGATTGCTCCTCGGAGATTATGTCAGGAAATATTTGCTTCAAACAATTTTCTATGACTTTAGAGGCTATCTTGCATAAAACACTACAAAGACTTGTAGGTTGGTATTGAGACAAGATTTTTGCATTTCTGACCTTGGGAATCAACACCAGAAATGTCTCATTTATGGCTTTTGCTGATTCTAAACCTTGCATAATATGTAAAACAATTTTAGTTACGTCCGAACAACAAACCTCCCAGTGATGCTGAATTTTTTGCCGGGTAACCATATGGCCTGGTGCCTTGAGGGGTAACATCTAAAAATAAGCACGTTTTACTTCATCGGCTGTGGAGATATCATTCATTTGTTCTGTCACCTTTCTCGGTACTACATCAATAACATGATTCATATTTTGTACCCCTTTTTAAGCAAATAGGTTCTTGTAATATTTTGTTGCCATTGCCTCCATCAGCATCGGGTCAGTAATGATTTCACCATTCGGTGACACTAGACACTTTACCAAATTCTTCCTCCTTCTCACACTTACAGGCAAATGGAAGATATGTGTATTTTTCTCCCCCTCGGGAAGCCACTGAATCCTGGAGCATTGCTTCCACATTACCTCTTCACGATGATAGAGTTCCACCAGAGTATGATTAATTTTCAGTTCCCTATTGTCTAGATCAGGCCTGTCCAGCCTGCTTCGCAGTATCTCCAATTCCATCTTCAGTTGCTTTATTTCTTTTCAGACGCTTCCGAAGGACTCCCGCTCCCATTTTACCGGATCACCTAAGAGGAGAACCATCGGGTTTTTAATACCATCGATCGAATTAGCATTAGTTCTTGAGTGCCACGACTCAGCAACTACTCTGCAAAGTTCCTCATGACTCTCCCACATTGCTTCATATTGAAAAGGGCGAGGAGCTCTAATAATAGTTGCATGTTCATCTAATGCCAAGATAATTGGAGAGTGATCCGAACATGCACCCGTAACATGTGATACCGACGCGTCCAGGAAGATCATCCTCCAGCTCGGGTGGCTAGTGCCTGATCAAGACGGACGCGCGTACAAGTTCCTCCAGCAACCTTTTTTTAGAAGGCCAATGATTTCCTGTGCATTTCTACAGGTTCTCTGAATCCATCTATTTGCGCTTGGGATCTATTACCAATCCCATCATGTTCAGATAAGTGAAGAACTTCATTGAGAACTCCAAGAGTAACCCACGTGTAATCATAGTGTCCCGCCAAATTCTTCATTGTATCCCATGTTTGCTGACGGTCTGCCACCTGAGCTTCACCATATTTTTTTTGATTGAATTTTTTTGTAGGTAGCTTACCAAGTTGATCGCTTGGTCCTGAGCTTCACCATATACCAATGTGAGTCACCAAATACTAGGGCCTAAACCCTCTATCTTCGCATCAATATGATATTGCGAATAGTTTACAACTTCAAGCTTTATTTCCTTATTCTAGAATAAACCAAGGCCATCACTCCTACAAGAGCTGCCTACGGCAAAACAACTATCATAACCTAACGAAGGAGCTAGAGCTTCTACTCTCTCTCTCCCTCTCTCTCCCTCTATCTATCTATCTCTCTCTCTCTCTCTCTCTCTCTCTCTTTGAGCCTCAACAATACCAGCACCTCCTGGACAAAAAAATTCACGAAATCGCGATGTTCTCGGACTATCACGGCGTTGCCCGCCCCACGATAGTTCCATGACAAGAGACTCGATCGCTCCTGGCGATCCTCCATGTCAAAGGCCGCAGATATTGCTAGCTGTTCATGCTTCTTCGGTGTCTGGTTTTCCTTGAAACTCTTCTGCTCTCTTGTATTCAAGCACCCAGGTGGTGGTGGGATCCTTGGATCCAATGCAGTACTGTTTTGTGCGGCTTGATCAAGCGGTAGATTCAGATTCTTTCGTGTTGTATTAACTTTCTTTACTAGCTAATCCGTTGAAGATTTCTTGTGTGATGTCAACACATACGGAGCTGCCTCGTCCCCACAGTCAAGAAATCAGCTGGGCAATCTGCATGAGATGCATTAGCTGCCAGAAAAGCCACCTCCTCATCAACCATCTCGTCCCTAACCCAAAGAATAGATCGCCCGGTATTGTTTGAGGAACCCTAACTCCGTGGACTAACCTGAGGAATTGGCCAACGGTCAGCGATCCAAAGATCACCCTGAGATCTACCCGAGCCAACCCCCGCAAGGACTCGCCTGCGGCAGGGGAGATAAAACTCATTGGCGGCACAGTTGTGAGAGGAAAGAAACCCTAATCGAGAGGGTGGATTTCTACCCATGTGCACATATATGAAGTTTGGTTGTATTTGTTTGTCGAACAGGGTATAGACGGTCGTTGCAGCCCATATACAACTGCAGTTGCCTGCCCATGCATCTGTGTGTAACTGAAGTTGCATATCGACTAACCATGTGCAACCACATGTCGACCGGCAGCGTGCAACTTCAGTTGGCCCGCCGACCATGCATGACTACATTTACGTATTTTGTTAAAAACATCTTTTCTTGTTTGATTGATTTAAAAATTATTGGATTTTCAAAAAGAAAAAAATACACATCGTTCCCATTACAGTTGCACTTCTCCTTGTTGTGCGCAACGACATGTTCACCAGGCGCGGTACTGTAGTTGTACGCCAACTAAGTGGTTGTTTGGATACGAAGAATTAGATGTGGGATTTCGGAAAACTGGTTTTTAGAGGATTTTTAGAAAAATCAGTTTTTGTTAGTTTTTCTGTTACGATGAGTCTATACAATCCCTTCTTTGGGTGGAAAAATTGGAAAACCTGACTACGCTGTTACCTTCCGCTCGTCCCAGAGGCCATGGCTCTCCTGCTAGCAAGCTTATGATCTGCACGTGGCAGGTCGACGTAGCAGTGGCAGCGACGCCCGTACATGGGCGGGTGCACGCCGGTATGAAGCAGGACGCTCCAGCGGCGGTGCCAGCCGCGCCCAAGCTGAGCATGGCGAAGATAACGTGGCAAGCCGGACAAGCCGTTGCCGGCCATGGCGACGTTGTCTCGGCAGAGGACGAACATCACAATGTTCAACGTCGCCGCTGTCATGGTGCCGGAGTTGGACAGCGCCGACGATGATCGCCGGAGCTACCAGGAAGGACGACATTTGGACGCAAAAGTAGACGGCAGACAATTAATGAATACGTAGACGATGAAGCTGAACCCGCCGATGTATCCAAATAGGTCGTGTGGTGTACTGGCAGCGCGACGGTAGAGAACGCGTTTGTAGAAAAACAACTAATAGTTGTTTTTTCTATAAACTGGCCTTTTGAGATTTTATAAGACTCAATATTACTTATCCACGGATTAGTTAGATATCTCAAACAAGTTTTTCGGTGGTTGTAACAGAAATCACGTTTTTAAAGAGCTGGTTTTCTACAAACTCTTCATCCAAACAACAAGGTTGCGCAACTGTGTGCCCATCCACCTTGTGCAACGGCAAGTACACGTCCATCGGTCATGTGCAGCTATATTTATGTATATTTTATATAAATGATTTGATTGAATTACAATATTTTTGTAACTACAGTTGCTTGACCGTGCACTAACATGCAGCTGCGAATGCACACCAGCTGGTTGTGTGCAACTGTAGTGTATTGCCCGCCCAGCATGCATAACTACACTTACGTATTTTCTTTCCCATTTTACCCGTCGCGCGTATTTGGTTGCACTTTCCCTACTATGCCTTTTTTTCTAGGGGTACTTTCCCTACTCTGTGCAACTGCAAGTTCATTAGTAGCATTCAACTGCAGTTGCAGGACTGCTGGGGATCCATAACTTTGTGTTCACACTAATCATGTGCAACTACAGTTGCATGCCCATCGGCCGTGCGCAACTACATTTACATATTTTCTATAAAAAAGCTCATTTGATTGATTTATATTTTTGGGGTTTTATTTTTTTTTCTACACCATGTGCAACTGCAGTTGCATGTTCACACGTCGACACACAGATGCAATTGCATATCGGTTGACTATGTGCAACTGCATGTTCATCGACCGCGTGTAACTGCAATTGCATCCCGCCGGCCATGCACAATTACATTTAATTATTTTCTAAAAATCTAATTTGTTTTCCGTATAATTGGTTTACAGTTTATTTTTGTAAGTATTTTTTCGTTTTCCCAGGCTGCACGCAACTGCATGTTCACCGGTGGCGTGCAACTTCCGTTGGCTGGCCAGTTGCATATCTATCGAGCACAAAAAAATAACTTTCTTTTTAATTTTTTCTTTGTTCCATAAATATTTTCCTGAACAATTTGAAACGAATTTTCGAGAGAGTGATATGATAAAACAAGAGAGCACACGGAGAAGAGAAGGGTCAGAAATACGCTACAGCGATGAGCGAAGGAAAAAATGGGCCGATTCCAGGCCCATGACGCAGAGATCGCATGTTACTAGTCGCTACAGTATGTCTCAAAAAAAAAAAACTAGTCGCTACAGTAGGGCTAATCGGCTAATCCTCAAAAGAAAAAGAGGTAAATACACCAGTGATGTTTGAACTTGCCATGGATGTGCACTTTAGTGCCTGAATTTGCAAAATACATTGAACTGGTTCAATAACTTGGCATGAACGTGCATATACGGTTCAAATGACGTTTGTATACATCCGCGAAGCTGAGGAGGCGCGCCAGCATGCCATGAGGTCCGCTGTCATTGACAAGGGGGTGTGGCCTATTTTTTGTGGGGAAACCTCGGAAATTATTTTCTTACAATAAGGCCATCATGGCGAAACTGACAAATTATAAAATAAAAACTAGGAGTATAACTATAAGATACAAATTAAAACTGGTGTGCTGGATCGAACCAACGACGTACCACTCAAGTGCATGCGGCTAACCACTCGACAACTTCACATTTGCTGATATTTAATGATTCATAACCTTTATAAACATTTGGCTGAACAAAATAAATAGAAATAATCCAGCAAAAACAGCATCGGATCTGTGACCCGAACATCAGAACAAAGCTTGTAGACCAAGCACGGATGCCACTCCGACCAATGAGTTGTCATGTATCAAAAGTACAAGTACTCTTTATGACTGTATAACAAACATAATTTCAAAATATTGCAATAATCTTCGTATCATTTTAAAAATAATTCATGTGTTATTTAAAAACATATTCATTAAATTGAAAATATTTATGAATGAGTAAAATGTTTGTATGATTCAGGCATTATTCATGTGAGGATCCGCAGTCTAATGACACACTAGGCTTGTATTTTTTCTAAAAAAACACAAACTTATATAATATATAAACTTTTTAAAACAACACAATTTTTTGTTAAAGCATGAACACATTGATATACTACATAAATAGTTTACTAAAAATGCTAAAATTAAAAATTATATGCAAATTTATTTAAATATATGAATGTTTCAAAATCACTTTAATATTTTTTTAAATAAAAGCATATTTTCAAATTATAAATTTTATTCTAATTCATAATTTTATTATGTGTAGTTCTATTAAATTTCTGCATATGTATTTCATGAAATTATATGATTTTTTTAACATAATTTGTTTTACATATATGAATATTGTTTGTAACGTGATAATAATTAACGTATTTTTTAAATGAAATGAAAAAGAACAAACCCGTTGAAACTTGATCCACACCGTGGTCCATTTTAGTCACACGGGCTCGTTATATTATAAACCTAAATTTATCATTTTACCATTCAACGTCGTCGGTTATAGTGGTACGTGCGGCCGCTATATAGCTCCTGGTTGCAGGTTCAAAGCAATGGCACTATATTGCTGGAATAATATTTTTAATTTACACTGTTCAGCTTTATGTTTATAAAGTGTATGAATCCTTTCCTGACACTAAATTTGAACGGGTAGATTGGCTAGGCACGCACACCTGCGCGTGTGGTTCAAACCCCGGACCAGTTTATTTTCTCTTTGAGGGCCTTTTTGTAGAAAAATTTATTCTAGGGGGTTTTCGGCAAAAAAAACCAGGCCATACGCCTTGTCTCTTACATCCTGGAGTGCCTAGTTGGCGTCATGGACGTATAAAAACAAGATTTGAACCATATATGCACGTCCATGCCAAGTTACGGAACCAGTTCAATGTATTTTGCAAGTTCAGGCACCAAAGTGCACATTCGTGGCAAGTTCAAGCACCTGTGATGTATTTACCTCAAAGAAAAAAGTAGGGCTAATCGGCCGAGGGCGACGATAGGATCCAGCGCCGTCGCCGCCAGTCCGCAGCGCCGTCGCCGCCCTCTCCAATGGACAGCGAAGACATCCTCGCTGAGATCCTCCTCCGCCTCTCCCCGCAGCCTTCCTCGCTGCCTCGCGCGTCCCTCGTCTGCACACGCTGGCGGCGCCTCGTCACGGACCCCGGCTTCCTCCGTCGCTTCCGTGCCCACCATTGCAATCAACCCATCATAGGCGTATTCTTTGCCTTGAACCACGGCAAGCCATCCTTCAGGCCGACGCTGGACCCGCCGGACTCCATCCCGCCCGACCGATTCTCCCTCCGGCTCGAGGGCGGCGCCTGGCACTTCCACGGCTGCCGCCACGGCCGCGTACTCCTTACCAAGAGCGACGTCTACGGCTTCTACATCCAGCACGTCCTGGTGTGGGACCCCGTTACAGGCGACCAGCGCCACCTAGGCGTTCCACATAATGATTATGGATGGAGCAGCTCCAGAGTGGCAGCGGCCGTGGTCTGTGCCGCTGTCCGTGGCAAGGGCCACGTGCACGGCGGCTGCCCCTTCAAGGTGGTTTTAGTGTGCAACCAAGGAGGTGTCAATCCACAATTCTTCGCGTGTGTTTACTCATCAGAGACCGGTGCCTGGGGCAATCTCATTTCAAAATCGGCTCGGTCGCCGGCCACGGTTAACTCTCGGCACATCAAGGTTGGGAATTCCCTGTATTGGTTCGTTTTTGCTCGTGAGGTTCGCATCCTCGAGTTTGATTTGGACACGGAGAGCTTCGCGGAGATAGAGGTGCCATCGGAGGCCTATGTCGGGCACCGGCACAATGGCCTCTACTTAAGCACACTGACAAAAGGTGGCGGGCTGGGCTTCATCGCTAAGTTAGGCTTCACACTTCAAATACGGGAGAGGACGGATGACCTTGGTGGTGTTGCTGGATGGCTTCAGGGGCAAACAATTAAATTGGACAATCTTCTTACACCCAGAGCAGGGTGGGCGTGGAGAAGGGTACTATGGATTGATGGTGATCATAATGTGTTATTTCTTTTGACAAATGACGGCGTTTACATGGTTCAACTTGAGTCAATGCAGTATAAGAGAATTTTTGACGACAACCCTTTCTCCAGATCTGATGCTCCCAGCATTATTCCGTTCACAAGCTTGTATGCTGCAGGTAATAGCTTTCTTGTACATTGCAAAAATAATAAAACATAGTAGCAGTAATTATTGTTCATAGCAACATAACTGATTCTTTTTTTGTTGCTTGCCTATACCATATGTGTGCTTGTTCTTGTGAACAAAAGATCAGCAGTAACACACCATTACCAATGTTCAGATGAGGCAAGCTGCACTCCAGGTCAGAAGGCACGTGCATGAAGACATTGTTAGAGATTCAGAGTTGAACTCTGCAAGTTAAAGAAACACAGATTCCAGTCTGATAGGAACATGTTAATCAATTAAAGTTGGCCCGTAGAGGTACCCGGTTTGCTGTCTTTAAATTAGGGGGGGGGGGGGGGGGTTATTTATTTCGATCAGTTCAAGATTTTCTAAGAAGGTAGTTCAAGGTCAGTATGATCCATCGAAGGAGTCACATCACATGTAGGTCTTTGAAATCAAGCTATGGAGTTCGGTTAAATATACAAAGTTCTCGATGCTACATCCATCTCTCTTTTCTTGATTTATGTCATATCCAAAATTGTTTCCCTCCATCTATCGCAGGACTTTTGTCATCATGGGATAGATTATATTACCTTTGTGAATGGGCAAAACTAGGTGAACACTAAGCTTGAACCAAGTAATATTTAATCAAAAAAGTCAAGAGAGTAGGAAGCTTAAAGCTAGCTACATGATCTCCAACATTATTATTTTCCTTTATTGATTTTGATATGAATCTTAAATCTTTATCAGCAATTGGGTTTGATCTTACTCACTAAATAATTGCTCATTTTATCACAAGTAGAAGAGTCTTGTTACTTGTGTGAGTTTGTTTGTACCAGGAAAAAAACGAATTCCAACTCTTGTTCTAGACTAGTTCTAAATCCCATTTGGTGCCCCTCCATGTAAGACAGGTGATTAAAGACGTCACACTGGCGGATGTTTATCCTGTGATACAAGTATTCATATTTGCATAGTCGTCATATATATCTTTGCAGCATGGTATACATAACAATTGGTAGAGGAACCACGTGAAAAGCTAAGCTTGAACCAACAAAGTAATTTTCTGATGATAGTATCTGCTGAAATCAAGAGAAAAATTCAAATCAGTAATTTAACTAGGCCATGTGGACTCTTGATGCAATTTCCACTCTTTCAACCATGGTATTTTATTCTACTAATCTTGATATGAATCTTAAACCTTTACTAATTACTACTTGCTTTTATCTTACCTTATGAAATGACCGCTCTATACTTTTATCACGTTAATGAGCACCAAGTTTACTGAAGAATAGTAATGATATTACATAATTCGAGACCTTGTTTTCTTTATGCACAGTCCTTTTCAGCATGAGTTCCTCCTTAGCAACATCCTCTTTGATTACTATTACCAACCTTCCACACACGTGAAGAAATAAATGGCAAATCTTATGTACATCAGAGAAACGAATTGGACCAATTGCCACCACTGATTTAAGATAAGTTTGCGGTAGATGTGGATTTGTGAAATAATATAGTTAGCTGGCAAAATATGCACTGATTCAAGTAAATCTCCCCGCTGCAATTTAAACATACTAGTAGAACATTTCAACCATATTCTCTCATCAACTCACTCCGAATATAACCAATAAATAAATAATGTACCAACGTTTCACTAAAGTTGTGCATTTTCAAAGATAATTTTGAGGTTAGCAGTGTCAGTGTGCAGGTTTAGGTGACTGAGATTTAGCTAGAAAAAATAGCAAGGAAATGAAAATTAGCATGCAAAATAGGGGGTTGTGGAATCATTGTCTGTTAGAACAAAATGTATAATTTATCAACATCGAACATCTAGCCAATGTTAGAAATGTATTTTATTGTTTAGATTTCTGAGAAGTTCAATTTTTTAAATTTTTTGTACCAAGTGTTTTCTTATTTCATTTTTCTCAAATATTGCGGCATGTACTATTTTTCATCGCCATGTGTATTATTTTATGCGTCGTGTCTCAAGCCTTTGGGAGGCGAGAGACATTTTTAGGATCAAAAGAGATCATGATCATGAACGGCCAAAGCTTGAACTAGAACCATAACCAACTCATTAGCCCTGAGAAAAAGGCTCAAGAAACTACTTTCTTTCAAACCAATTAGATTCCTATTTTCAATTAGTTACCGTTGTTTTGGAAAATAAAGGAGACAGGCACAAGCTGAAGAAAGCACAATACTTCAAAGCATTGAAAGCATGCAAATTGTTTCATATCATTAAAAAAGAAGTGTCTAAGTTGACGGGCACCGCAACACTCGCCATGAACGATCTAGTGATCTTGGCTAGATCAGTTCTTTTCCAGTCGGCACAAATTGGCTGTCATTTGGAGGAACTGCTTATGTGCTGGAGAATTTGAAAAACAAGAAATACTGCATGTTTTAACAAGAAGGTGCCTGATAACCCTGCATCGATCATATTTAGCCTATGCCAACTTCTCACCAACTGGAAAATTCCGCAGACAAACCTTTTAGACAGGAAACGTTGAGGTTGGAGTGGAGTTATTAATCAAGAAGGTGGCGAGTAAGATCTAGTACAACACAAGGCATGAATGGGCTCTAACTATCCCCTGAATTGGATGTGGCTGATTTCTTCCTCACTAGGCTTCTATGATATACGCCATTTCAGCTTGCTAGCTATTTTGTCCTTTGGGTTTTGTTTCACCTACCATTTCTGGTTGAGAGTCTGGAGTTTAAATCTGCTGTGATTTAAAAGGCAGCTTTTGATAACTAGCTGGATATGGTGCGTGCCTAGGATCCCTGCGTGGTCACTTGTTTATCCTCCCCATCGAGTCTGAAGTATGTTTGTGCCGAGTGGATCTCTCAGCTGCACTGTTGATATCTCGTTTGGCTTTGTTTGTGCATCCTTTCTATACTTTGTAAATGCGGTTTTTAAAATAGAAATCGAGGAGGAGGCTCATTGTTTCAGAAAAAACATTCCCACGAACAGAACCAATCACGCGATGATCGGTCAGAGGGAGGGCATGCCTTGATACGGGTGGTCTGATCATGTGGTATGGGGATGATCGGTCGGCGACGGTATGATCAGACGCCCATAGAGGATGCGAGTATACGCTCGATACTTCCCTGTCAGAAATGGGTACGATCGACTCCGTAGAAACTATAGCACGTAGTAAGATTCTTCCCGGTCCGATATGTGTACGGTCTGTTGAGCTTTCTCTCCATGAACCGACGGTTTGATCAGGCGTATGGTATTCAAATAGGAGCGAAGGTGTCGTACGAACAGCAGAACTTTCCGTAAAACCGAAAACACGAGGCCGAAGGCGATAGGATCCTGTGCCCCAGCGGCCACAAGCGCCGTCGCCGCGCTCTCCAATGGACAGCGAAGACATCCTCGCCGAGATCCTCCTCCGCCTCTCTCCCCGCATCCTTCCTCCCTGCCTCGCGCGTCCCTCGTCTGCACACGCTGGCGGCGCCTCGTCACCGACCCCGGCTTCCTCCGTCGCTTCCGCGCCCACCATTGCAATCAACCCATCATAGGCGTATTCTTTGCGTTGAACCACGGCAAGCCATCCTTCAGGCCTACGCTGGACCCGCCGGACTCCATCCCGCCCGACCGCTTCTCCCTCCGGCTCGAGGGCGGCGCCTGGCACTTCCACGGCTGCCGCCACGGCCGCGTACTCCTTACCCAGAGCGACGTCTACGGCTTCTACATCCAGCAGGTCATTTGTCTCAAAAAAAAAAAATAGCCAGCAGGTCATGGTGTGGGACCCCGTTACCGGCGACGGGCGCCGCCTAGGCGTTCCACCGAGTGATCATGGATGGAGCAGTTCCAGAGTGGCAGCGGCCGTGGTCTGTGCCGCTGACCGTGGCAAGGGCCACGTGCACGGCGGCTGCCCCTTCAAGGTGGTTTTAGTGTGCAACCACGTTGTCGTCCTTCCACAACTCTACGCCTGTGTTTACTCATCAGAGACCGGTACCTGGGGCAATCTCATCTCGACATCGGCCTGGTCGCGTGCTACGGTTAACCCTCGAAACATCATGGTTGGGAGTTCCCTGTATTGGTTCCTTTTCGTTCCCGAGATTGGCATCCTCGAGTTTGATTTGGACACAGAGAGTTTTGCCGAGATAGAGGTGCCATCGGAGGCCAATATCATGCGCAGTGGCCTCTACTTGAGTACACTTACAAAGAGTGGCGGGCTCGGCTTCATCACTATGTTAGGCTTCACACTTCAAGTATGGGAGAGGACGGCTGACCGTGGTGGTGTTGCTGGATGGATGCAGGGGCGAACAATTTAATTGGACAATCTTACACGAAGAGCAGGGTTTTTTTTTTTAGAAAAGGAGGATGACCTCCGGCCTCTGCATCTGGGAGATGCATACGGCCACTTTATTGATTATTCTCGAGGACCTTACAAAGTATTACAACAATGTGCCTGAGTCCACCATCTTGGCAACATATGCCCCTACTCCTATCCAAAATGATGAAGGGGTGCTAGCTGGGCCACTACCCAAACACTCACCTAAGCCTAACATCAAAAGCCGGAAGCCGAAACTCATTCGGAAGCCCCAGCCGAGCCACATACCGGGTCTGGGGCACAATCCGGTCAGACGCACTCGTGTGTCGTCGCCGCCATCTTCCACAGGTCTTCAGATCATATTGAGGCTTCTACCTTGTCTGGCTACTCTGTCATCGACGTCACCATGACGCCAGACAGCAACCTCCTCCTGCGCGAGCCCATCTCCGCGCATCGGGCGCCGAGTCTCCACGGCGCCATGCCATCGATCTCCGTGGGCATCCAATGTGTGAGATGAAACACCGCTCCACCATCCCTCCAGCCAGCACTTGATCCAAGACGATGCCCCCAGAACGAAAAGCGATAGAACGCCATCATCATCCGATCCGGAAGACCCAGATCTGGGGTTTCCCCCTGAGCATCCCGAACCTGATGGCACAGACTGCCGACGATGCCTCGACCATCGGCAGTCGCTCCACCAGACGAGCGTCGCCTACGTCGCCGCAACCTCCAAGATGAAACTGACCAGAATGCATATGTCGACACCGAACCGCCGCCACTTCCACCGCCGCTTGAGCAGCCCCCAAGCAACGCCTTCAGGAAGGAGCACGCCACCGTGGTGTCGTCGTCGCTTGGAACAGGGGGGTCTGAGGTTTTCACCTGAGCTCCTGGGAGGGGTGGAGGGAAGGAGGTCCTCTCCGAAGCCTCCAACGAGGGAAGCAACACCCAAAGGCACTGCCATCGGAGTGGCCGCCACGCCGGCCAAGAGATTCCCCCGGAACCCTTCCAGCCACCGGATCTGCAAGGCCAGCACCCAAGAACGGTGACCGAAGCCACCAAGGTCCGGATCCACTGCAGATCGGAGTAGATCGGGGTCGAGGACGAACATCACCATGGCCACCAACATCCAGCGAGGAACCGCCGCCGCAGCCGAAGCCCACCACCTCCCCGCCATCCACATGGCCAGGGAAGTGGCCCACTTGTCCACGCCGGCGCCGCCCGCCGCCAAGCTGTGTCGCGTGCCACCAGCCATGGCCGCCGCCATGGATCCGAGCCGCAGGCGGGCCGCCAGCCGCGGTGCCCCGCGGGAGAGGAGAGCCGCGCCACGGGGGGAAGGCCAACCCCAGCAGATCGGCTCTGGGGAACCCCCCCCCCCCCCCCCGCGCGCCACCGCGTCGCTCGAAGCGGCCTCGTGCTGTGCACGCGGCCCCCTGCACAGCCGCGTCGCCAGGGCGCGCCGGAACCCCAGATCGGGTCCAGCCCGCGCGCCGCCCACCTCGCGCCTCGCCGTGCCTCCTTCTGCCGCTGCCTCGGAGTGGATCTCCTTTCCGAGACCAGGACCTGGCGCCCCGCAGCCGCCTTCCTTGGGGCCGGCCCGAGCTTCGCCGGGGGCGTCCTCTGACGGCGGCAGGACGGCTGGGGGGCAGGGGAAGAGGGTGGCGGCGCTAGGTTTTTTTTACCCCCGAGTCGCCAGATGAGGCGACGCGAGGGTCGTCCAGGGTGGGCGTCGACAAGAGTACTATGGATTGATGGTGATCACAATGTGATGTTTGTTTTGACAAAAGACGGCGTTTTCATGGTCCATCTTGAGTCAATGCAGCATAAGAGAATTTTCGAGGACAACCCTTTCTCCACATTTGATGTTCCCAATATTATTCCCTTCACAAGCTTGTATGCTGCAGGTAATAGCTTGCCTGTACATTGCAAGAATAATAAAACATACTGTAGTAATTGTTGTTCATAGCAACATAACTGATTTTTCTTTTATTGCTTGTCTATACCATGTGTGCTTGTTCTTGTCAACAAAGGATCAGCTGTAACAGAACAATACCAATGTTCAGACAAGGCAAGCTGCATTCCAGGACAGAAGGCTGCAGGTGCATGAAGACGTATCAGAGATTCAGAGTTGGACTCTGTATGCTAAACAAAGACAGATTCCAGTCTGATTGGAACATTTTAATTAATTTAAGTTGTCCAGCAGGGGTCACCGGCTAGCTGTCTTAAATCAGTTCAAGAGTTTTTAAGAGGGTAATTCAAGGTCAGTATGATCCATTGAAGGAGTCCCATGTAGGTCTTTGGAATCAAGTTATGGAGTATGGATGAATATAGAAAGTTCTCGATGCTAGATTCATCTCTCTTTTCTCCGACGAAGAGGTGCAAGCGGCGAGAAGGGCGGCAATGAGAGCGGCAAGGAGATGCAGGAGTTCAACATCGAGGAGTGGCGGCACATCTTCACCGGTTGCGACGACAACGGCACCGACCCAGACCCATGTCTCACCGGCGGTGGCCTATCGAGGAAAGATTGGCTTGACCCCCACTTTGGCCGATGAGTAGTCTAGTGTAGTTTAAACTTAAATTTATGTATAATGTTCGGTTGTCAAGACTATGTTGAACTTACGTACGTTTAAATGTATGCAAATTTCGGTTGAACTAGATTGAATTTATGTAAATTTATGTTTTACTCCAGTAAGTTTAGTGGTTCGGCTAGAACCGACCATAATTTAGTGGAAAATAAATACTTCACTAAGTTTACTCGGCCGGATCCACCTCTATTTTTTAGGGGATCGGTTAGAAGTGCCCTAATCTTGTATAAATCTTAAACCTTTAGTGACTACTTGCTTTTATCGTACCTTATGAAATGACTGCTCTTTCCTTTTATCCCGTTAATGAGCACCAAAAATTGCTAAAGAATAGTAATGGTTGAGGAGTTTTTCTTTTCTTTTCTTTATGCGCAGTCCTTTTCAGCATGAGTTCCTCCTTAACATCCTCTTTGATTACAATTAGCAGCCTTAAACACATGTGAAGAAACAAAAGACAAATCTTATGTACATCAAAGAAACAAGTTGGAGCAAGTGCCACGGGACATTGAAGGCCTTCTTCGGTTGCGTGTGAATCTGAGTGGATTGAAGGGGCTTGAGGGGGATTTAAACCTCTTATAAGTTAAAATACGAACCAATCCTTGTCAATTCCCTCCAATCCTCTTGGGGAGAGGATTAACCGAACAAAGCCTAATATGTACTTTTTTTAAGAAAAGGAGGATTACCCCGGCCTCTGCATCTGGGAGATGCATGCGGCCATTTTATCGATTATTCTCAAAGACCTTACAAAGTATAACATCAATATGCCTGAATCCGCCATCTTGGCAACATCGGCCGCTACTCCTATCCAAATGATGAAGGGGTGCAAACTGGGCCACATACCCAGACCTCTCACCTAAGCCTAACATCTAAAGCTGGAGGCCCCGACCGAGCCATCTGCCGGGTCCGGGGCTCAAACTGGTCTGACGCACTCACATGTGTCATCGCCGCCATCTTTCACTGGTCCATCTTCAGAGCAGATTGAGGTGACAACCTTGGCAGGTCCTCCGCCATCGACGCCACCACGACGCCAAACGACGACCTTTACCTACGCGAGCCTTCGCAGGTCCTCCGCCATTGACGCCACCACGGCGCCAGCCGACGACCTCCACCTACGCGAGTCCATCTCCAAGCAACGGACGTAAATTCATGCTAGGACAGGGCCGCACCACCGCCGTCGCCCACCACCCACAAGCCCCACCCAACCCCAAGGTTCCCAAAGCGGCGTCTTCAAGAAGGGAATGGCGCCGTGAGAGCTGTCGCCGCCCAACAAAGTTAGGGATTTCGCCCGGGAGACCCAGGGGAAGGTGAAGTGAGGAGATCAGTTCATACCGACGCCTCCAAGGAGGGGAATGGCGCCCTCAGGCATCGCCGTCGGCGCGGCCGGTCATGGCCGGTCAGGGATTTCGCCCGAATTAGATCTCCGCCACCAGCAACGCCTCCTGTACAGAACCGATGACCAAGAGGAAGCACGGCCCGACCAGGCTGGACAAAATATGTACTGATTGAAGTAAATCTCCCTGCTGCATTTTAAACACACTAGAAAATTTCAACCATATGCTTGCATCAACTCACTCCGAATATAACCAATAAACAAAAATCCGGTACACCACAGATAATTTGTACTCTCTCAAAGATAATTTTGAACTGAGCAGTGTCAGTGTGCAGGTAATTTAGGTGGCTGAGATTTTGCTAGACTACCAATATTTCACTAAAGTTGTGCACTTTCAGAGAACTCATCAGTGTCAGTGTGCAGATTTAGGTGATTGATATTTTGCTAGAAAAAATAGCAAGGAACATAATATTAGCATGCAGAAACAACAATTATTGTAATATTTTTCATCTCTACTGCCACGATATGCCAAATGGAGCTAAACCTGTGAGAGCCCGTCTCGCAATGACGTAGCTAAACCTGGCATATGGTGACAGGCGCGCGCTCGATAGCTAAGCTTCGCACCAACTTGGTTAAGCTCGTGCGTGGGCCGTGGTGCAGCACGTCCACGTCGAGACGGCGTAGAGTGGGGTGCCCTTCCACCCCAGCCGCACCGTGCCGTCATGGTCATCCGCCACCGTGTAGCCCAGCCCTGCCGGGCACGCACCGGCAAGCACCTGCGCGCGCCCAACGGCGCCGGCGCGCAGGAAACCATTTCGTGCGAGCTCCACCTGCCAGCTTCCGAACATCTCCCGCCCGCTCCTCGTCGGCCCGGCAACCGCCAGCACGTTCCCGATTTCCCTGCCCAGGACGCCGTTCTCTACCAGGTGCCTGCTGGCGTCGCCGTCGGCCGGCCGCGCGGCTCCTAGGGCGTCGAACACCGCCGAGTAGTGGTGCAGCGCGGCGACGAAGCGGTCCAGGAACTGGCCGCCGTCACCGCCGGCCGGCCCCCTCTCCTGCTCCACCAGCGTCACCACCTTGGGCTCGAGCCACCGCAACAGATGCATCGTGACAACGTCGTCCCCGGTCGCGTCGTACAGGGCGTGACGGAGCCAGTGCACGGCGACGACCTCCCCTGGCCTCCTGCTCGGCAGGTCGGCCACGGCGTCGACGACATCTCCAGGCCGCTTCGCGACGGCGTAGAACTCGAACGGCATGCCCAGCTTGGTCGCCATCCCGGCGAGCTGGGTGCCGGCGTCGTGCAGCGCGGACGCCGAGACGCCGAAGCCCGTCACGCGGAGCACGGGGGGACCACCGAGCCGGGCCGCCAGCGCGGAGAGCAGCGAGAGCCACTGCAGCGCGCCGCCGGGCACGACGTCGAGGTCGACGACGTGGACGAGGCGCTTGCCGCGGAACGCCTCCAGGATGGCCTGGTTGCAGGCCAGGTAGGCGCACCTCGCGAACGGCGCGACGCTGTGGAAGGCCCGGAACGCGGCGTGGACTCCAGACCAGGAGGAGGCGGAGGAGGGGTGCACGGGCGCGCAGACGCCGACCCAGGAGCTCATCAGCCGCGCCGCCATGGCCCTGGCGAAGTAGGCCACGAGCCGCTCGCCGCAGGACGGCGCGTACGGGGACGCCATCTGCGACAGCTCGAGGAGCGTCCCGTTGGCGTCGGCGAGGTTGCCCACCGACATGGCCACGGCGCACTCCATGAGCAGCGCGATCATGCGCACGCCCTGGGCCTCCTTCTCCTCCTCGCCCGGCTTCGGCGCGTCCTCCTGCTGCCTTTCTCGACCGACCACCGCGACGTCGCCTCCTCCCTGGCCCTGCTGCTTGCACGCGTCGAACTCCACCTCCTCGGCCACCCCGGCCGTGGCCGGCTCGATCAAGTCCGGCACGGCCTTGCCGGTGCAGCGATCGTTCTCGGGGTGGATAAAGCCATGGTGTTGAGGCAAGAAAGGGCCGGTGCTACTGCCGTACATGTACTGGTGGTGATCATGGAACTGCATCAAGCCTAACGAAGAATCATGCATGTCGACCGAGGAGCCTCTACCTGACATGAGGTGATTGATCATGAGCCAAAACTAATCAAAATGAGGGGGGTTTTGCCTTTGCATAGCTTAGCTCAGGAGAGAAAAGGAAGCTGACAGATCTATATATATAGGAGTCAAGTGTGGCCTGATACTACGTCAACCTGGAAGCTAGCTACACGGCAGGATGGAATCTACGAAACCGCAGCCAGAAGATTCTGTGAGCTGCAATGAGATTGGTCAGTTGGCTTGGCCGGCACTACAATGAAGAACATTCAAATATAGCTAGTGCAAGTTTCTCTGGGAAATCAAAGGAGGAATTGGTTAGCCAATTAGGCCAAGGCAAATGTTACCAAGAGGTAAGCCGACGCAGACACTAAAAATTTACGTGAAGATAACTGGAACACATCGCTCTGACGTGTAGTTTTTGCTAGGAAAATGTTAAATTTTCATTTACTATATGACATTCAGAGTGTTCTGTACGTGGTCGATCGTGATGTGCACGTACGTTTGTATCTATGTGCTACGGCACAGGGAAAACCGAAACCGACTGCATATTCTACAGGCTAGCGAGAGAGTCCTGAGCCCCAAGGATGGAACAGCTGAACAAGAGAGGACAGGGCCACCAAATCTCAGTTCAACAATGGAGTGCTGCATGCAGAGGCTTCTTGGAGTAGTGGTGAATTGCATCTCTGTGCCATCTTGGTGATTTGATATAGTAGAATATTAACTCTTCTCACACATATTTTGCATCACTTTACCTTTGTTACTGTCATTTCTGTGTGCCAACGTATCGACACCCCTTGGTCAATATGTATCAAAGCATAGGTAGTAACAATATATAAACCATTTCGCCAAAAAAAAAAAAACAATATATAAACCGAGGCAGAGAACCGGGTTGAGAACAAACAAAAACCACGATCGTGCACACAATGTGGTGTTTTATAAATGATATTATTACAGTCAGCTCATGCTTCTTCCAGAAGGAGCTTGACTTGAAATTACCTCCGAGTTTTCCCATAATTAAGCAGCAGCCATCTGACTAAGAAAACATATTGAACACTCCTAAGAAATATACACTGGTAGAAAAAAGCCCTTTAGTCCCGGTTCGCAACAGCCTTTAGTCCCGACTGTGCAACCGGGACTAAATATGCGCGACTAAAGACCCCCCCTTTAGTCGCGCCTCTTACGGACCGCGACTAAAGGCCCGTCCACGTGGGCGCCCGTGGTCCGTCGGGGCGGAGGACCTTTAGTCCCGGTTCTCGTGGCCAACCGGGACTAAAGGCCTCCTCCGCAGGTTTAGGGTTTCAGCCCCCCTAAACCTGGTTTCTTTTTAATTTGTAGTGTTTTATTTGTTTTATATTTTATTTTGTGTTTTATTTTATTTTTGATGAAGTTTCAGTACACATATTCTACGCTACTATATACATGCATATGAAATTTCAAACAAGAAGAATTCAAGAGGAATATATAATATATATTCAATCTCGGGTGACCATATACAATTTCGAACAAGTTTTCATACACAATTAGGATGGATGACCATATACAACTTCGAACAAGTTTCAATCTCGGGTATGCATATAAATTTCTTCGTCCTCGGTATAGTGTTCTCCTTTAGGATTGATGACTTCCCTCATGAAAAATCCTGCTAATTCTTCTTGAATTGGTCGGAAGCGAGCTTCTGGACTAAGCCTCCTCCGCAAGTTATCCGTCGCGTTCCGCACGCTATCTGATGCCTTTCGCTCAGTGGTGTGTCTCCGGATGTTCTCACAAACATAGTATCCACATAGATTGGTCCCCGGTGGCTGCTTATCCACATTAACTAACCTTCTGAAATCTAGTTCATGTTTGAATTCACCGACAATTTCTTCTGAGAACCGTCTCCAAACCCTACAGGGCAAAGAAAATTAAATGAATAAGGGAGTTATTAGTTACTTGATATTAGGAAATGAACGAAAGAGACCGATCGATATAGAGCTCAAATGATTGAAAATAATTACTTTTGCAGCATTTTTCTCATGTCGGCCCAACGCTTTGGATCCGAATCCATAGAGTCCATGATTAGAACTCTGGAGGTGTGAAGTTCAATATTTAGCAGAATCCAGTGGAACCTGCGGACACGTTACATGCACAGTCATGCATAACTCATCGATTAGACATACCATGCATGGAGTAAACAAAAGAGAATGGGCACAAGAGAGAAACACTCACCAAAAATGGTAAGGAAATAGAATATGACTTTTGAGTTGATGCTTTCTAAGAAACTTGTACAGGTCTTTCTCCACGTCTTCGGGGTGATGTTGTAACACATGTCCATTAACGATATGTGGGTCAATGAACCCAACATCATGGATGTTTCTTATTTTGCATTCCCAAATCTTCAATCTGCATAATAGCGTACGCAACAATATAGTTAGGACAATATATATATATAGTGCAGGCAATGAAGAACGAGATGAGGTAGAAATAAATCACTTACAGAACGTAGCAACTCAGCATAGATTTATCGAGGTCGCGCAGATTGAACAGCTGGAACAATTCACTCATATGAACTTCTACAGAGTACCGTTTGGTGTGATGCTCATCTGTAACATCCGCATAAACATATTCTTTGTCGGCCCATGTTATGAATTGCTTGTACCAACGTAGCAGATTTCGCATTTGTGGTGGTAGACTCTTTTCCTGCGCAGGCTCGACGAGAGGCCCATTCCGCACATATTGTAATGCTATCTCACATACTGGCGCATCCTCAAGGTCTAAGAAGGCACGAAGAGTCAAACCCATCTCGGACGCTTGTTTCATGGTACCCGCTACAGTCAATCCAAGTGCTGCCGCAGCTGCTATGATCTCGGGGTCCTCTTCCGGACCGGCTTTCACTATGAGCGGGGGGATCGATTGTTTCTTCTGCATCCCGAGCTGGTCAACTTGTTTCCCGCTTTTTTTACTTTCTTCTTTCTCCTCCTTCAATATTTTTGCTTGCCTACGAAGTTCATGTCCATAGTCGTCAGGCATATTCAGCTCGGCTTGGGACGGTGTCGTCAAAAAATCCTTAGCCCACTTCTTTTGCTTCTCAGTGAATACTTGCTTGGGCTCAGGCTCTTTTTTCGCCTTCATATCCGCCTTCCATTTCTCATAATCAGCAGACGCGGCCAATTTGATTTCAGCTTCACTAAGTTCCCCAGGCCTTGGGAGGAGAGGCTTCAGTGATGGCTCCGGTACCCTTGTGGTCTTAGGTACATAAGGGTCCGGGTTAATAGTCCAGGAGCGGGTTTCCTTGCTGTCCGCCTGCTTCTGCTTCTTCGCTGGAGGTGGATTGGGGGGCGTCGTACCCGCCGGAGGAGGATTGGGGGGCGTCGTACCCGCCGGAGGTTGTGGATCGGGGGACGGCGTCGAATGGCGTGAAGGAGGTGTAGGTGAACCACCACGACCACCACCACCGCCACCACCGCCACCACCACCACCACCATCGGAGGGGGGTGGACTTGCTAGCCTTGGCGCCTCGCCTGGAAATACTATGTACTTCTTTTTCCATAGAATGAACTGGCGCTTGACATCTCCAAGTCTTCTCTCCCCTTCGGGTGTAGGTTTGTCAATCTCCAGGTCCTCAAACCCTTGGACTATGTCTTCCACCGTGACACGAGCATAGCCATATGCAATGGGGTTGTTGTGGTGGAGTGCTCCACGTGTACAGGGTAAAGCACTGCCGCTAGCTACCTTCGTGGAAACGTTCCCCACGGGATAATGCAGATCAGATTCTTTCATCTCCTTTACATCATCCACGGGGTAGTGAGGCTCCGGTGCATGAATCTCGGTCATCGGTGCACTAGCACCAGGCGGGGCATCCGTGGAAGCCACGCTGCTTCTCCGCTGCTGGCTTCCGCGATCCGCTTCATGATCTTCATGCGGCCCTGCAGCCGATTTTTCTTTCACTAGTTCATGCACGGTCTGCTTCAACTCATGGAGTTCCGATGCTAACTTCGTCATAAAATCTGCATCCCGGTCCGTCTTTCTCTTACGGCTTCTGTAACAGTACGGGTCATTGTCCTGGGAAAACCCTACTTTCCACGGAACTTTGCCTTTGCCTCGTACACGTCCTCCGTGTTCATCATTCCCGAGGGCTATTGTCAGTGCGTCTTTCTCTCTGTTGAACTTGATCAAGCCCTCTTGAGCTTGGGTCATTGCGTCAATAAGGGCTTGGGTGGGAGCAAACTGTCTCTGCTGGTGAACACACACCCCTGTCTCCGGGTCTAGCGATCCCCCATGCCCGTACCACCAGCTTTTGGCCCTTGGGTCCCATCCCTCTGTACCTAGAGGGATTCCTCGCACCCTCAGGTCCTCCTCCATATTCTCCCACCTAGGCTCCGAAAGGCGGTATCCTCCTGGCCCCATAATATGATGGTACTTTTTCTTACTCGCATTATCCTTATTTTTTTTGATATTTCCTTGAAATGCTCCGATTGCTTTTGCCTCACAAATTCTGGCCAATCATCTTTCAGTTTCTCATGTTGTCCATTGAAATCCGGAGTCTTGCCCTTGTTGACATAGTCACCGGTTAAATTTTTCTTGAAGTTCCGGAATGCTTCGCCCATCTTCTGAAGAGCGAACTCTTTAACTAGCCTCCTCCTCTGACGTCCACCCGGAACCTCGTTACCGAATTCATCGACTTTGTTGTATTCCGGAGGTAGAATGAAATGTTCCATAAGCTTTCTCCAGCAATCCTTTTTCGTTCTCTTGTCGACAAAACTGAAACCAAGACGTGCCTTCTTTGGCTCCTTCCATTCCTGGACGGTGATCGGGACGTTGTCTCTAACAACGACTCCGCATTGGTTGATAAACTTTGAGGTGTGCTGTAGGGGCTTGCCGGTTTCACTGACAAACTCAATGGCATATGTTTCTCCTGTTTTCATCGCCTTGGATTTGCCACGCTTTATCGTACTCGATCCGGAGGGCTAAAAAAAGAAAGAGAGTCGCGCGCGTTAATACATATGTATTCACATTTCAGTAAGTTTGTATCACGAGAGGCTCAATGTATATATATACCTCGCCGGAGGTGGTTGCTACTTGCAATTCGAGATCGTCGTTTGTTGACGGTTGACCTCCGTCGACAATGTCCGTTCCTTCACCTTCTTGATCATCGACAATCTCTGTTCCACCGTCAAGGTTCAGATAAGAAGAGACTACATCCTCTTGTTGCTCATATTCTGAGCCCGGCACATAAGGAATCTCGTTGTTGATGATGCCCATTAAATAACGTTCAGCCTCCGGATCCCTAAGCGGCTCGGTTCTATCGTCCGCCATATGTCACTCCTGCATGTAGTAAAAATTCTTTAAGTATAAAGGAATTAAAAAATAAGATTAAGGGGACATAGAGGAGGAGGAATTTAAAAAATAAGATTCTTTAAGTAAAAATTCTTTTTTTCTTCTTCTTCCTTTCTTCTTCCTCTTTCTTCTTTCTTTCTTCTTCTTCCTTTTTCTTTCTTGTTTTTTCTTCTTCGTTTTTCTTTCTTCTTTCTTTCTTCTTTCTTTTTTTCTTCTTCCTTTTTTTTCTTCTTTCTTTTTTTCTTCTGTTGTTTTCTTCCTTTTTCTTTTTTTCTTCCTTTTTCCTTTTTTCTTCCTTTTTCTTGTTTTTCTTCTGTTTTTCTTTTGTTTTCTTCTTCCTTCTTTCTTCTTCTTCCTTTTTTCTTTTTCTTTCTTCTTCTTCTTCCTTTTTCTTCTTCCTTCTTCTTCTTCTGCCGGCGCGCGGAGGACGGCAGGCAGGGCCAGCGGGCGGCGGGCGGCAGGGCGTCGGGCGGCGGGCGGCGGGCGGCGGGCGGCGGGCGGCGGGCAAGGGCGCAAGGCACGGGCGGCGGGCAAGGGCAGGGCACGGGCGGAGGCGGCGCTCACTGGGGACGGGGGCGGCGGCGCGCAGGGCTTCGGCGTCGGCGTCGGCGTCGGGGCAGGGCTTCGGTGTCGGCGTCGGGGCAGGGCTTCGGCGTCGATCGGCGTCGGGGCAGCGCTTCGGCGTCGAGAGAGAGGAGAATGGGAAGTGGAAAAACTGCTAAGTGCAGTATTTATAGACGCACCTTTAGTCGCGGTTGGAGAGGCGGACCGTGACTAAAGGTACCCTTTAGTCGCGGTCCGCCTCTCCAACCGGGACTAAAGGGTTTTGGCGCCGCTTAAGTTCCCGCGCAGAAAGACCCTTTAGTCGCGGTTGGGGACAACAACCGCGACTAAAGGGTACCTGTGGGCCTGCTGGGCCTTCTGCGGGCATGTTTTTTGTTTTCTTTTTTGCTTTATTTATTTTGTTTTGTTTTTCTTATTTTTTTCTTCCTTTTTCCTTTTTTCTTCTGTTTTTTCTTCTGTTTTTTCTTATGTTTTTCTTCTGTTTGTTTTTTTCTTCTGTTTTTCCTTTTTTCTTCTGTTTTTCCTTTTTTCTTCTGTTTTTTTCTTCCTTTTTCCTTCTTTCTTCTTCTTCCTTTTTCCTTTTAAAATTAGAAAAAAAACTAGTTCATTTTAAAATCTTAAAAATACAATTATATATCAAAAAAATCAGAAAAATAAAACTAATTCATTTTAAAACCCCTTGAAGGTTTGACAAAAGGTTTGATACATCATTCAGTTCATCGACCAAATACAAAGTTTGGTACAATAAATTATTACACATCAATTCTTCCCTTGTGTCCCTGCTTGCTTACGATTGTGCCGTATCCATGGAGCATCCTCATCATTTAACTTAATGCTTGGGTCAGTGTTCACTTTGAAGGGCGGAATTTCACCAAACATATTATAATCTTCTGACATGTCTGTCTTGTCCTCCACTCCCACGATGTTTCTTTTCCCTGAAAGAACAATGTGGCGCTTTGGATCATCGCATGATGTACTGATCGTTTTCTTATCTTTCCGTTTCCTCAGTTTGCTACTCATGTCCTTCAAATAAAAAACCTGAGCGACATCTTTGGCAAGGACGAATGGTTCGTCAAGGTAACCAAGATTGTTGAAATCCACCATTGTCATTCCGTATTGCTCGTCCACCTTTACCCCACCTCCTATTAGCTTGAACCATTTGCACCGGAACAAAGGGACCTTAAAGGAGGTTCCATAGTCAAGTCCCATATCTCCTCTATGTAACCATAATATGTGACCTTTTGCCCATTCTCGGTTGCTGCATCAAAGCGGACACCACTGTTTTGGTTGGTGCTCTTTTTATCTTGGGCGATGGTGTAAAATGTATTCCCATTTATCTCGTACCCTTGGAAAGTCGTTATAGTCGAAGATGGTTCCTTGGCCAACATGTA
The DNA here is from genome assembly GCA_963921465.1 of Triticum timopheevii. Lineage (NCBI taxonomy): Eukaryota > Viridiplantae > Streptophyta > Magnoliopsida > Poales > Poaceae > Triticum > Triticum timopheevii. The sequence goes on along the minus strand of OY997262.1, from coordinate 379,818,269 downwards.
CAGCTGATCTCCAACATCATTGTCATTCATTAAATGTTTTCGCAACCAACTGCCGAAAGTCTCCATGTGGGCCTTTCTAATCCAGGATTCAGGCTTCCCCGGGTTGTCCGAGCGTAAAATATTCTTGTGTTGCTCGAAGTACGGAGCCACCAAGCTGGAATTTTGCAGAACTGTGTGGTGTGCTTCAGTCATAGAATGACCGTCCATACATATCGTGGATTCCCTTCCGATCTTGCCTTTTCCAGTTAGTCTCCCCTCGTGCCGCGATTGAGGAATACCAATCGGCTTAAGGTCAGGAACATAGTCAATACAGAACTCAATTACCTCCTCATTTCCATAGCCCTTGACGATGCTTCCTTCTGGCCTAGGACGGTTACGAACATATTTCTTTAATACTCCCATGAACCTCTCAAAGGGGAACATATTGTGTAGAAATACAGGACCGAGAATGGAAATCTCTTCGACTAGGTGGACCAGGAGGTGCGTCATAATATCGAAGAAGGATGGTGGGAACACCAACTCGAAACTGACAAGGCATTGGACCACATCGTTCTGTAATCGTGGTAGATCTTCTGGATTGATTACCTTCTGAGAGATTGCATTGAGGAATGCACATAGCTTCACAATGGCTACTCGAACATTTTCCGGTAGGAGCCCCCTCAAAGCAATCGGAAGCAATTGCGTCATAATCACGTGGCAGTCGTGAGACTTCAGGTTTTGGAACTTTTTCTCCGACATGTTTATTATTCCCTTTATATTCGACGAGAAGCCAGACGGGACCTTCATACTGCTCAGGCATTCAAAAAAAATGACCTTCTCTTCTTTGGTAAGAGCGTAGCTGGCACGACCTTGAAACCATTCCGGATGCTGGTCATCTGGGTCTTTCAAAAGTTGCTGGTCCTGCCGTGCTTCCTTTGTATCATTTGTCTTCCCATACACGCCCAAGAAGCTTAGCAGGTTCACGCAAATATTCTTCGTAACATGCATCACGTCGATTGCAGAGCGGACATCTAGGACTTTCCAATATTCTAGCTCCCAAAATATAGATTTCTTCTTCCACATGGGTGCGTGCCCGTCAACTCCCCGCGGAACTGATTGTCCGCCAGGACCCTTTCCAAAGATGACTTTCAAATCCTTGACCATATCAAATATCTCAGCACTAGTACGTTCCGCAGGCTTCGGCCGGTGATCTGCCTTCCCGTTGAAATGCTTGCCTTTCTTTCTTACGTTATGATTTCGGGGAAGAAATCGACGATGACCCAGGTACACGTTCTTCTTACAATTAACCAAACGTACACTTTTAGTCTCATGTAAGCAGTGCGTGCATGCATTGTATCCCTTATTTGTCTGTCCCGAAAGGTTACTGAGAGCAGGCCAATCGTTGATGGTTACAAAAAGCAACGCTCATAGGTCAAATTCCTCTCCTTTGTGCTCATCCCAGACACGTACACCAGGTCTGGCCCACAACTGTAAAAGTTCTTCAACTAATGGCCTTAGGTACACATCGATGTCGTTGCCGGGTTGCTTAGGGCCTTGGATGAGAATTGGCATCATAATGAACTTCCGCTTCATGCACAACCAAGGAGGAAGGTTGTAGATGCATAGAGTCACGGGCCAGGTGCTATGGCTGGAGCTCTGCTCGCCAAAAGGATTAATGCCATCAGTATTTAGACCAAATCTTATGTTCCTTGCGTCAACTGCAAAATCTTTGAAAACTCTGTCGATCTTTCTCCATTGCGTTCCATCAGCGGTGTGTCTCAACTCCCCGTCGGACTTACGGTCCTCTTTGTGCCATTGCAACGACTTGGCATGCTTTTTGTTCATGAACAGACGTTTCAACCGTGGTATTATAGGAGCATACCACATCACCTTGGCGGGAACCCTCTTCCTGGGTTTCTCGCCCTCAACATCGTCACCAGGGTCATCGCCTCTGATCTTATAACGCAATGCAGTGCATACAGGGCATTCATTCAAATTCTCGTATTCACCGCGGTAGAGGATGCAGTCATTAATGCATGCATGTATCTTCAGAACCTCTAAACCTAGAGGGCAGACAACCTTCTTTGCTTCGTACGTACTGGCGGGCAACTCATTATTATTCGGGAACATATTCTTCAACATTTTCAGCAAATTTTCAAATGATGAGTCACCTACACCTTCCTGTGCCTTCCATTTTAGCAAATCCAGTGTGCAGCCCAGCTTTTTCAGACTATTATCGCATCCTGGATACAACGACTTTTTGTGATCCTCTAACATGCGATCCAAATTCTCCCTCTCCTTGTCAGTTTTGCAGCGTCTCCGTGCATCAGCAATGGTCCGACCAAGATCATCAGCGGGCTCATCATGTGCCTCTTCTTCACCTTCACCTAACCCTTCCCCACCTTCAGCATCATCCTCCATGAAAGTATCACCGAAATGATCATGATAGTTGTCATCGATATCATCCCCTTCTTCATCTTCTTCCATTCTAACCCCTCTTTCTCCATGCTTGGTCCAAAACAATTATAGCTTGGCATGAAACCATGCCGAAGCAGGTGCATGTGAACGTCTCTTGAGGAGGAGTAACCCTTCTGATTCTTACAGACAGCACATGGACAGATAATAAAACCTTGCTGCTTGTTCGCATTTGCCACTACGAGGAAATCTTTCAAACCCGTAGTGAACTCGCCGGAGAGTCGGGGACCGTACATCCATTGCCGATTCATCTGCATTATTATTATATAAAGTATATAATTAACCATGATGCATTTGTTAAACTAACTAGCTAGAAATAATACAAATTAAACAATGAACTACACACATGCGTATTTTATCAATGACACATGAAAGGTTCAAGTTGCCAACCGCGATCGCGGAGGAAAAATAAATGAGAAAGCTCAAGTGTGGCTCGGACACTTCATATCATGTTTGTTTCAGGCTCTCGGGCATTTCATCAAACACCTTGTGTGCATAGGAGAAACCAAAAGCAAACCCACCACCACCTTCTGAAAATTGTGAAGTGAGCTGAGTGAAGTGAAGTGAGCTGAGTCCTATATATAGGGATGGGCCCTTAGTCCCGGTTGGCCTGGCCAATCGTGACTAAAGGCCTTCGGGGACCTTTAGTCCCGGTTGGCCAGGCCAACCGGGACTAAAGCCCCTCCCGTCCGCCAGCTGTCGACCGAGCGCGCTGGGCCCAGATAGTTGGTCGCGGGTCTTCTCCCGAACCGCGACTAAAGACCCCTTTGGTCGCGGTTCGATTGTTTTGGGGACTAATGGGGGCGTATGGAAGCCTCTTTTTCTACCAGTGATATAGAGGAAAGAATCATCATGCAATATGCATGCACCGGTACTATATCCATCTCCATCCGATGCTGTAACTTAGCTGGTTCACGAACATCACGATGTACTAGCAACTTATCTAATACTCCCTTCGTCCGAAAATACTTGTCGGACAAATGGATGTATCTAGATGTGTTTTAGTTGTAGATACATCTATTTTTATCCATTTTTCCGACAAGTATTTTGAGACGGAGTGAGTATATACTAATATATGCATGCATGTGATTAATTAGTTGGTTTGAAATGTAAAAAAACACCGTAAAAGATCAAGTTTTGCTCTCTAACATTACGTGCATTCTAGAACACCGAACGATCACTTATACTGCCTCCGCTTCAAAATAAGTGTCTCAATTTTGTACTAACTCTAATATAAAGTCGTACTAAGCTTCATGTAGAAGTGCATGCTGTAGCCAATGCAACCAAAAGACCGATCTGATGGAAGAGACTAGGCAGCACATTATACGTCAACACTCCCCCTCACGTGTGGCTCCCTCAGGCCTAAACGTGGACCGAAAATGGGCTGCAATTTTAATTGCGCCAGCCGGATCTTGAACTCAAGACCTCTTGGCTCCGATACCATGTAGAAATGCATGCTCTAGTCAATGCAATCAAAAGACCGATCTGATGGAAGAGACTAGGCAGCACATTATACGTCAACACTTCAGACACTTATTTTGGGACGGAAGGAGGGAGTACAAAATGACGGAGGGAGAGCATCAAAGTCGCAGTGGACGTGGACCTCGAATAATAATAGGTTGGACTGATCTATCGCCGGAGGCGAACTCAAGGACGATGGGTGACTGCAAGCCAGTGACAGGTTTGATTTGGGCGGTCTAATTGGCAGCACCTTCAAGCTGTCGCCCTGGCTGGCTCGTCCTTCCCTGCCTCTGCCTGCCTCCACATGTCGAGCTCATGGTTTTCGGTGCGCTAATTAACCTGACCAGGTACTCGCGACGACGACGTGCATGCGCATGGATGCACTCTAGTATTATGTGTTGGTAATTGTTAAGTGCTGGAGACCGATCGATCGATCAGATTGACACGGTTTCGGTACAATCACCGGTGACACGAGCAAAGTTGACGCATGGCTTGTCCGCAAGTGCATGGCCATATGCATGCATGCAAGAGACGAGATATGTGTACTGTATTCCGGAGACAGAGCTGGCAAGGAGCCGATGGATAGAGAACCAAATGACTGCTTCCCCTCGTCGGTAAGCATGGGCCCTGGCAGCGCAGCCGGTTGACCAGGTGAGGCCATCAAGAACGGACTCAAATTTTGGCTACCCAAATTCATTATGGATACAAGACACGGAAGATATGGGTAGCAGTGGCGGAGCTTCGAAGAAAAACCTGGACAGGCCAACTCAAAGAAAAGCACAACTATATACTCCTTCTATTTTAAAATAAGTGTCTCAATTTTATATTAAATTTGGTACAAAGTTGTACTAAGGTTAAAACATTTATTTTGGGACGGAGATAGTATTAGTCTGCCATTGCAGCTCGCTGCTGCAATTTGCAGTATGTAAAGAATAGCTGAGCGAAGAAATCAGGCCATGAGTTAGCGAACTCAGAATTTGAGGAGAGAAATTAGATTAACTATGCTGTATAGACTCGTAATTGCAAGGGAATTGAAGATGCGGTGCTTGATGCCTTGATTACTGGTTGCCTCGGCCGCCGGCTGGATGCTGCTCGTTGTGAGGCTGCATCGACAAGTAGTAGCCTGAATAGAGGTTGCATGGTTATTCGGCTGAGCTACAAAAGTATAGGTATTAATTTTTTTGTCAAAATCTTAGGCGGGCCATGGCCCAGGTTTGCCCCAACTAAGCTCCGCCTCGGGTAGGCCCAAAAAAATTCAGTTTTCCCGCACATCCAAACTGGATACCAATAAACGAAAGAATATATCCGTTTTGGCTCGTATTCAGGACAAATTATGAATCAATGTAAAATTATCCATTTCAGCTATTATATTCACTATATATCACAACAACATCATGTTCAGTAAAAAATGAATAAAATAAATTTCCTTTGCTTCATTCTACCGAACAGATTGGGCGCGCCAGGCTCACTTTCGGCCAATGGAGGTCGGCGACGACATGGGGGAGGCCGTACGACAAGGGATGGTGGGGGAGGGAGGCCGAAGGCTGAGGGGACTCGGGGCTACAACAAAGGCCGACAACGAGAGCTCGCGCTGCCCCGCGGCTGTTTGCTGGTCGATGTCGGGCTCGCGCGTGCCGTCGGCTCCAAATCAAGCTCGGCGGGTGACCGGTTGTGCGATGGGTGACCATCTTGGGTGGTGGCGGGGCTGGGGACGGCCGGAATCGGCGGGATTGGGCGGCGGTGTCACGAGGTCGCGGCAGACGATCCTGGATGGCGGGTTTGGGAGGCAGGGTTGCAACGACTTAAGGTGGCCGGCACTGCGCGGTGGCCGGAATCGGCCGACGCGGACGCAGGATGGGCTAGCGCCGCGGAGATGTAACTCATCGTGTTACAGTTGGGGTTGTCGCCACTTTATTATTAAGATGAGTATTGTGGTAGGTTGGACCCAAATATGGGTGCCTACCCAAAGTTTGTGGACCCCTGCAGAAATGGGTGTGCTGATGAGCCGTTTTGGAGCCAAAACATCCCCCAAAGTTGCAGCTTTTGAGTCCTGGGGTGAAATTTGGATTTGTTACTAGAGATTCTCTAAGTAAGACCTCTAGGAGACTCTCCATCTCTCTCCTCGTAGCGGGAGATGTTCCTCCCAAAATACTAATACACGCTGACGGTGACACCACCAAACAATCATAGAAGATTTCAAATTAACGTTTATAAACTGTCATAGAAGATATAAAAAAATTTAATTTCACGGGGTGTGCAATTTCATATTGGCCAGCAAAGCAATGCAAGTCGTCCAATCATGTGAAAATGCAAGTCTTAAAATTTGCAATTCTTACTATTCCACAGAAACTGAAGCACTGCATGTCAGTATCTTCAAGTTTTTATCAAACAACTCACAAACACTAAACCTATTGTCGGATATGACACAAAACAGAGCATGTGGTTTTGCTAGGCAACCAGTCATTGATAACAAGCTTATAGGCACATAGAGCAGAAGAGACACCAGCCATTAGTCAGTTAAGGATGAGCCAAGAGCCCGAGACACGGATGAAGAGATGAGCAGCGCCACAAGTTAGAACTGACACATCGCACAAAAAATAGAGGAAGAGATTGTGGATCTTAGATTTCCCCCTTTTTTTTTGGAAACAGATTTCCCATTGTTGTATTACACACCATAATTGTGACGAAAGAAATGAACTTGCATAAGTAAAGAGTAAGGGTTAGAAGAACACAAACACGGGTAGGCTCAATGGTGTTTTCCCGTGGTTTGGATCGTTGGGGCTATCCTACTCCACGTCGATGGATGCTTTGAATTACAAAGGTTCTAGAATAAAAAAATCTTAGTTGTTAGATCCACCAGGACTATGTCCACAAACGGCCTATCGACCTATGCCATTATGCTTACGGCCACGAAGTTGTGGCATATTTGCCATCTTGGTGCTTAATTTGATATAGAAAACTAACTCAGCACTTATTTTGCATCACTTTAACTTTGTTACTTTCTTTTCTATATGCCCGTGTATTGCCCGCTTGGTCAATATATAGCAAAGCATAGGTAGTAACAATATATAGACCAAAGTAGAGCACCGTGTTAAGAATCAATAAAACCACAATCAATAACACAATGTGATGCTTTTCAATATATGATTTTATTGCAGTCAGTTCATGGTTCTTCAAGAACCAGGTAGACTTGAAATTGCCTCTGAGTTTCCACATAATTAAGCATCAACCATTTGACAAAGAAAATGTATTGGACACATCTAATAGTGGACTTCTTTTTATACATAAAAGATTTCGTAAGAACCCTTGGTAAAAGAAAAAGAGGGGGGGGGGGGGCATAAGAAGGATCTACATATATAACCGTATATATAGCAAAGCATAGGTAGTAACAATATATAGACCAAAGTAGATCACCGTGTTAAGAATCAATAAAACCACAATCGATAACACAATGTGATGCTTTTCAATATATGATTTTATTGCAGTCAGTTCATGGTACTTCAAGAACCAGCTAGACTTGAAATTGCCTGAGTTTCCACATAATTAAGCAGCAACCATTTGACAAAGAAAATGTATTGGACACATCTAATAGTGGACTTCTTTTTATACAGAAAAGTTTTCGTAAGAACCTTTGGTAAAAGAAAAGGAGAGGGGGAGGATGGATACATAAGAAGGAAATACATATATAACGACGTAAATCATGCATGCACCGGCACTATCCAGTTCCATATGTAGAGAATGATTTGGTGCATCGATAATTGATTGATCGTGCACTAGTCACATATATATAGGTACAAGGGGTGCGACCGGTATCTTGTCTCCTAAGATACACGTACATACAGAGGGAGACAGATACTACAGGTACTGCATACAGAACCCAGACCTATGTACATGTACACATGTTCAACCCCCCCCCCCCCCCCCCCCCCGCAGTCGAAGCATCGATGCAAAGACTGGACCGAAAGCCCTTGAAAGTCGAGGTGGGTAGTCCCTTCGTCATCACATCGGCGAACTGCTGATCGGTGGGCACATGTAGAACACGAATGCGACCAAGTGCGACGTGCTCCCGGACGAAGTGGATGTCGAGCTCAATGTGCTTCGTCCGTCGGTGATGGACAGGGTTGGCAGCGAGGTACACCGCGGAGACGTTATCGCAGTAGACGAGCGTCGTCTTGGTGACCTCACATAGAAACTCCTAAAGTAGCCGTAGTAGCCATGAACACTCCGCGACGGCGTTGGCCACGACCCGATACTCGGCCTCGGCGCTCGATCGTGAGACCGTGGGTTGTCATTTAGACGACCACGAAATCAGAGAGGGCCCGAGGTAGACGTAGTAGCCGGAAGTGGAGCGTCGAGTGTCGGGACACCCAGTGTCGGTGTCAAAACCGGCGGATCTCGGGTAGGGGGTCCCAAGCTGTGCGTCTTAGGATCAATGGTAACATGAACACAGGATTTTACCTAGCTTCAGGCTCTCTTGATGAGATAATACCCTACATGCTGCTTGATTGACTTTAATGAGTATAGGGGTTACAAGAGTTGATCTACCTCAAGATCATATGTTGTGGTCTAAACCCTAGAGGTATGATGAATAATGTCATAATAATTTATCGACTAGCCCGGCCTCGGTTTATATAATGTGCCAGAGGCCTAGGATAATAAGAGTCCTAGCCGAATACGTCGGTGGGGGAGGAGTCCTTGTCTTGATCACCAAGTCTTGTGGAATCTTCCTTGTATGCGGCAACTGTCCGAACTAGACCATGAGTATACGGCCATGGGGTCCTCGGCCCAATCCAACTGATCGGGAGACGACGTGGTGAGTACCCCCTAGTCCAGGACACCGTCAGTAGCCTCCTGAACCGGTCTTAAAGTTGGGGACGCTCCTCGATTCTTCCAAACTATTCTTTATCTTCGGTCGTCGGTCTTGAAAACTGGTTCAACAAATCTTCTCATCTTCGATCTTGAGGATCACCGAAGTAAATCCGAAGAGTTTACACGTCGGGTATCCGAGGAGCCCCTTTAAGTTTCCGGCCTTTATCAATGACTTGTTATTTTTATGCCACACCTCGGGTTTGAAGTTATTCCCGGGCGGCAGTGTCCTCTTGCATCCGAGCTCCAACGCCGGGTTGCATTCGAGGTATCTTTTGTAGCCAAGCACCAACGCCGGACTGCTTCCGAGCTCCAACGCCGGAATGTATCCGAGCTCCAACGTCGGACTGTATCCAAGCTCCAACGCCGGACTGTATCCAAGATGTCATAGATCATCTTGGTTCAAAAAAAGTTGAAGGAGTTTAGCTGAGCTTAATGCCGGGAATGCCCTCTATGGAGCCAACCACTGGCGCCCGAGCTTTATGCCGGACTGCTTCCGAGGTGATGCACCATCCCTGACTGCGGGCTAATTTTTTGATTGGTGCAATTTATTCTCTGCCGAGATATTTAGCCAGTAGCCCTCAAGGTGTGTGCGTCGGTCTAAAACCCGATATGCACCTGAAGGAAAACATGAAACCGCTGATCCTAGTTGCCCCTGAGACTCAGGTCGATGCGCGAAATTGGCCTGAGGAACAACTCCTAGCTCGGCAGCATACATAGGAATAGAAACGCGGTGTGCAAAGTCCTCGAGACTCAGATTGGGTGCGGCCGACCAACCTGAGGATAATAATCTCCTCGAAAACTATATTGCACTTTAAATTTTCTGCATTGGACAGGCAATGCAGTAGCCCCCGAGACACTGGTCGGGTGGCGACACCAGATCAGGGGATCGATGTACCCCTTTAATATTTGTAAATAATAAGCACGAAGCCTAGTAGCCCCGGAGCCTTAATGTGGGCACAGGTGGACGAATTAAGGATCGATATCCAAAGTAGAATCACAAATTATGTGTAATGATTCTATGTATCCAAGTACTCTACATCATCAATGCTCGGATCCGCATTGTACAGAACTTTGTTGATCGGCCATCGGCTTCAACCTCCTCGGGCAGTAGCCGGGGAGTGTTTGTCCCACTTTATAAAGCCTTTATGAGGGCAAAGATTTACGGGAAACAAGGCAATCCGGCCATACGGTTTTATAAACAAAGGTACGCAGAGAGACATGTTATATTATTGTTTTAACATAAGAAAACATCATCCAAAGAAAATAGTCCTGCTATCGGTTCCTTTCTTTGGGCTGTCATGCTAAGCATGATCATGAAACCTCAGCTCCGATCAACGTGGGAGGAAAATACTGTTGGAAATATGCCCTAGAGGCAATAATAAATTAGTTATTATTATTATATTTCCTTGTTCATGATAATCGTTTATTATCCATGCTATAGTTATATTGATAGGAAACTCAGATACATGTGTGGGTACATAGACAACACCATGTCCCTAGTAAGCCTCTAGTTGACTAGCTCGTTGATCAATAGATGGTTACGGTTTCCTGACCATGGATATTGGATGTCGTTGATAACAGGATCACATCATTAGAAGAATGATGTGATGGACAAGACCCAATCCTAAGCCTAGCATAAAGATCGTGTAGTTCGTATGTTAAAGCTTTTCTAATGTCAAGTATCACTTCCTTAGACCATGAGATTGTACAACTCCCGGATACCGTAGGAATGCTTTGGGTGTACCAAACGTCACAACGTAACTGGGTGGCTATAAAGGTACACTACGGGTATCTCCGAAACTGTCTGTTGGGTTGGCACGAATTGAGACTGGGATTTGTCACTCTGTGTGACGGAGAGGTATCTCTAGGCCCACTCGGTAGGACATCATCATATGCGCAATGTGACCAAGGAGTTGATCACGGGATGATGTGTTACAGAACGAGTAAAGTGACTTGCCGGTAACGAGATTGAACAAGGTATGGAGATACCGATGATCGAATCTTGGGCAAGTACTATACCGCTAGACAAAGGGAATTGTATATGGGATTGATTGAATCCTTGACATCGTGGTTCATCCGATGAGATCATCGTGGAACATGTGGGAGACAACATGGGTATCTAGATCCCGCTGTTGGTTATTGGCCAGAGAGTTGTCTCGGTCATGTCTGCATAGTTCCCGAACCCGTAGGGTCTACACACTTAAGGTTCGATGACGCGAGGGTTATAGGGAATAGATGTATGTGGTTACCGAATGTTGCCGGATGAGATCCCGGACGTCACGAGGAGTTCCGGAATGGTCTGGAGGTAAAGATTTATATATGGGAAGTCCTGTTTTGGTCACCGGAAAAGTTTCGGGTGCTATCGGTAATGTACCGGGACCACCGGGAGGGTCCCGGGGGTCCACCAGGTGGGGCCACCGGCCCCAGATGGCTGCATAGGCCAAGTGTGGGAGGGGACCAGCTCCAGGTGGGCTGGTGCGCCCCCCCCACCAAGGCCCAAGGCGCAGGGAGAGTGGGAGGGGGCAAACCCTAGGTCCAGATGGGCCTTAAGGCCCCCCCTAGGTGCGCCCCCTCTCCTCCCCCCTTGGCCGCACCCTAGATGGGTTTTGGGGGCTGCCGCCACCCCTAGGGAGGGAACCCTAGATGAGGGCGCATCCCCTCCCCTTCCCCTATATATACTTGAGGTTTTGGGGCTGCCAACACATGAGTTTTCCTCTCTCTTGGCGCAGCCCTACCTCTCTCCCTCCTCGTCTCTCGCAGTGCTTGGCGAAGCCCTGCTGGAGTGCCACGCTCCTCCACCACCACCATGCCGTCGTGCTTCTGCTGGTCGGAGTCTTCCCCAACCTCTCCCTCTCCCCTTGCTGGATCAAGGCACGGGAGACGTCATCGGGCTGCACGTGTGTTGAACGCGGAGGCGCCGTGGTTCGGCGCTTAGATCGGAATCAACCGCGATCTGAATCGCTACGAGTACGACTCCTTCATCCGCGTTCTTGCAACGCTTCCGCTTAGCGATCTACAAGGGTATGTAGATGCACTCTCCTTCCCCTCGTTGCTAGATTACTCCATAGATTGATCTTGGTGATGCGTAGAAAATTTTAAATTTCTGCTACGATCCCCAACAAATACTGAGGATTTAGTTCGGGGAAAGCTTCCAAACTCTATGGTCTAAATGAACCCAAATTTTTACTTCCGTTGCGACCATTTATATTATGAAAGTGGCCCATCGTCGGCTTCTACCCCACTTATAGATGCTACGCATGGTGTTTCCGAAATATCAAAACAACCCTTAGCCGATGTCTCGGTGCCCGAAGGCGGTTGTGTTGGCGGAAACGAGGCAATCAGATATGCGGGCTTTATAACTTTCACTTAGTCATAGGAGCTTAAAGTTGGGAGGCCAGGAAGTAGCCCCCCGGTTAGTGTTCGGCGACAGCCGAGGTCAAGCCGTAAACACTTTGGCCAATGTTATGAACGGCCCGTCATTTAATATATTCATCGAACCGCTGACCAGTTTACGCTTATTGTGACAGTCATTTTTCGGCTTTCTCCACTGCGGTGCTTAACCATGCGAGTTGGAAGCACAACCGCAGTGGTTCTCCCTTTGCACACCTAGCCGAACAAAGCGGAACATAGGAGGCAAGCACAGGAGCCGGGCAACCCAACTATTGACCGAAGACACAATTCAAAACTAATGCATATATAGCAATATCCAAGAATTTTTGCCGAATCTCCAAAGGTGTCCGGTATTGCACGGCGACAATTATGCGGAAAACACACAAATAGTTGAAAAGTGCCGCAGGATTGGAAAAACAAAAAATGTCAGTAAAAACTCGACGTCCGAACTAGATTAATTGTTCGGTGCCAATCAAAAAATTGGTCTTAGAAAAAAAATTGTGCTTCTGTCGTGCTTTAACATGACACATCCTATCTCAAGACTTCAAGCGGGTCAGCCTACGGCTTCATCCTCCTATCCCGAAGGCAGATGTAACATCCCAATTTTCAATTTGGATGTTTATAAATAGATCATTCATATGCATCCATGATTTATGCATTTTTCCCCATTTGTTTTATTTGAATTTTGATCCAAGGAACTTTGAGCAACTCAAGGACCAAAAGAGAGAGTTGGAAGTTTCCCTAAAACCCACTTTTGAAATTTCAAAATTTGGAAATTGGATCAAACTTGGTTCCACCAAAAAATCATTTCCATTATTCCAAAAATAAAATAAAGAGAGAAGATAAAATGACTTATTCTTCAAGAAAAAAGAATATTGGAAATTGAATTTGGAATCAAAATATATTTGTTGGGTTTTACTTGCACTTTATTTTATTAGTTTAGCAAAAAAATTATTTTTAAAACTTGCATTTTAGGCCAGATAAATGTTCACAAGGTCATATATAAGACTATATAATTATGTGGAATTTTCTGGGATTCTTAGGCTAGCTTTTATTTGTATTTTCTATGTTTCATTGCTTCTATAAAAAAAGGTTTGAAAAAAAACCGCAGCCCAGCAGGCCTAGGCCCAGGCGCTATCTCCTTCTTCCTCCTCTCTGGACGTGAACACTGACAGAAACGTTCATCCATGGCGCCTTCCCCTCTTCCTCCCCTCATCTTTCTTCCCCCGCACCCATTAACCCCCAGAACCGGTTCCCCTCGCCTCCCACTACCCATTTCCCTTCCAAGTGCGCCTTGGAGTCGCCTGTAATGGCCATTACGAGGCAGAGAAACATCCACCATTAAACACCACAATCTTCTCGGATTCTGACCTCCCAAGCCCTATATAAAGCACCCCTGGGAGCCCCTATCACCCCTCGTCCGAAGACCTCTCCCTATGAAGCTTTTTCCCCTCCCTAACCTCGCCAATTGCTCGCCGGAGTTCGTGAATTCCGGCGACCTCTCACCGTGTGTATAGGAAGCAATCTACCACCACAACATGTTCAAGTGATTCACCTCATAGTCGTCTACACCTTCCCATGCGCATCCTTCGCCAAAGCACACCGGAGCCGCCTTCTTCCTCATCTCCGGCGACAAGTCCGGTAAGCACCCAGGCAGCCAATCACAGAGCGCCACTTGTCTCTGGCCGATTTTTTTTCTTTTTCAGGAACTTTTTCCAAATTCAGATTCTTTACCTAATCTTCTTTCTAGTATATCTTTTAATCTACAGATCTGATTTAGTTGATTCTTTTTCCTACTAATTCATAGAAATCCCATCTATCTAGAGAACCAAACGAAAAATATTTTTGAAAATTTTAAAATTTGAATTCAAACAGATCTGTATTCAAACTTCGTTAGGCCGTAACTCGAGTTTCGTAACTCCGTTTTAGGTGATTCTTTTTGCAGATCGAAGCTAGTGACATGTACTTTCTGTTAAAACCAAAACCATTTATTTTTGTTGCTGTAAAAATTACATTCTGTACAGAAACTTTATTTGGATGTTTTGGAGTTTTTTCGAAGTCTTTTATTCGTTTTCTTTTTGATTCTTTTGCTTGATTGCTTATGAGTGTCATTACATGCTTCGTTAATCATCCGGAGTGCGAGGCTTGCTACTATGAATCTTTAGGGTTCAACGATCGTCAGCAAGGCAAGTTCACACTTTGATCATAATTTTTCAATACCTAGTTTTTTTACTATGCATTAGTTTTACCCTCAAAGATTGCATGAGTAGGATTGGGAACATGCGGTTATGCTTTGTAGTTCATGTGGCAGGAACCTATGACCTTTGATCACCCCGGGAATTTTTGTTATATCATATTGCTTAGCAATACTCGTAGACGGGGATTGGTATGTGTGATCCATGCAAGTTGCGAGAGATAATAATTTTGGGACAACATAAGGTGGCAACTTTAATACACATCTGGGTGGATTGTTTGGGGCACCTGGAGAAACCAGTGCTTGCCCAAGGGGAATCCCGGAGTACCCGTGTGATTACCCTAGGTCCGCCACCCAGGCTCAAAGGGATCATAAGGTATTTCATGCCTAGAAATTTTCATGTGCATCCACAAGCCATTATGGGCTCTAGCATAGTTGAGTAAGTTGTGTGACCTCTTTCCGTGGTAGACTAGTTGATGTAGGGGAAAGTAGGTGTACTGGTCTACCCAGAGTTAAGGGCAAACGCTTCTGAAAGGCTATGTCTCGATCTTCCGATCATGGAGGTGGTCGAGTCTTGTTGGGAAAAGTGCACAAACCTCTGCAGAGTGTACAAAATAATCATGATTAGTCGTGTCCCCGGTTATGGACAACTTGAGTATCTAGGAGTGAATTATTGGTTGATCTCATCACTCTATTTAATGAAATTACTGGGTTACTAATAACTTGGGAATTTTGGGATTGAGTTGGAGGAACCTTCTCAATAATGGCATTTTAATTTAGTAGTAAATAAAAATTTATTCCTTTGTTGTAGGGTAAAATTGGCTTTATGCAAAAATTAAACTTAGAGCCTCCATCAGCTAAATTTGCATATAGAGATAGTTTTTTATTATTATTCTAAGGTGTGAAATTGCCAGCATATTCCATGTGCTGACCTACACGGCTGCAACGTCTCACATTGCATATTTTTCCGGCGAGGATTAAAGGTGCGATAGGTCGTTGTTCTGCACTCAGTTTGCCGTAGAGTTGGATGGACTCATTTACCTTCAATGCTTCCGCAGTTATTTTATTTTAGATGGCCTTTGGCCATATTATTGTAATAAATACTCTTTTGAGGATCTCGATGTAATAAAGTGTGTGATTGAACTTTGTTATAATTCCTCAAATACTGTGTGTGTCAGCATACCGATCCAGGGATGACACGTAAGCACAGAGACTACGATCCATTTGGGTCGGGTCGCTACAGCGGAGTACTTCTCGCTAGGCCTGTTTAGCAAACTTTAGCGGCTTTGAGAGGGAAATCCGGCTATTGACCACACACTCGCGTCGAAAAAAGGAGTGATAGAAAAAAGACTTTGCAACAACTAGGAAGAAGAACACTTATTATGAAACATCTCACATAAATTTAAGAGCCCCCGAGTGACTTGGGTAAAAGAATTTTATGTATAACGACTATATGTACCGAAGTACTTGTATCATATCTGTGTTCACCCGAACTTATACGCGTCTTAACCGACCGTCGGCTTCTCCCTCTTTGGTTAAGGACCGAAAAGTGTTTTGTACTCCACATGTCGAGAATATCGACGGTGTTTCCGATAACCAAGCAATCAGGCCATAAGGCTGTAACAGACAAAGCGCGCTCAGGGAACTTATGCTATATTACTAAGAAAGTGTAAGAAGCATCTTCGAAGAAAATAGTACCCCCACCGATACCTTTCTTCGGTTGCTCATTGTTATTATGAGACTTGTGCAATAGATTTTTTGTACCCATGAGTTCCGTTGTGTGCCGACCATGATTGAAAACAATAAGAGCGCTAGCTTTCGGCTTCACCCAGTCTAAGGTCAGAGCTCGGACGACCCGGTCATGACAATCGCAGAGGTGCTCCCTTTACTCCCTAGCCGAACAATCGGGAACGTAGGGGTAAGCACAGGAGCCAAGCAACCCAGCTTGCGGAACAACTTAAGTTAATATGGTGCATATTGTGGCGTAATACACGAACAAGGAACGAAGCCGTACAAGTATAATCATATGCAAGAGGAAATGCTTCATAAAGGAAGCCCCCGAGTAAACGGGGTATTTGAATTTGTGTGTCACAAACAAAGTTTGGACAAGGAAGTCTTTCACAAACCACTTTTTTGCTAAAAAAAGTATAATGCTTGGTTGGACCAAACAAATTTGAAATTTTAAAACTTTGAGCATGAAAGTGACTTAGCTGGTTAATGTGTTCAGTGTTGATGACGTGATTCGGGCTTGTGGCGGGACGAAGACGCCCATTGAACCGACAAGGTTCGCAGTCCTCGGCATGGCCGAGGTCCCAGCCCCCAGGCCCGAGGTGTCCGAGCGAGGAGTTCGGCATTCCGGAGTAGTGACCATGTAATGCGGTCAAAATCGATTACCTGCACAGATAAAACAGTGCGGTCCAGGAAATAATAATATATATAATCCTTGAATAATTGCTTTACGCAAGAATAATTTATTTAAAGAGATGTGGCCTGGCGCCAAAGCCAATGTCGATGCAGGGCGTCGGTGTGATGCAGTGAAGGCGTGACAAAGCCTGAATTTGCAGGGTGGTCTGAGTTTTGGAGGCGGCGTTTCGCCGAACTATGTACGGAAAATGACCGAACCACCACACGACCGTTTTTAATGTGGCCAACATTTGATAGACCTGTGTACAGATGATGGAACAAACCAGAGTAATAATACTTTAAGAAAAATAAGCCCAACAAGCAAAAATTGTTAGGATTAATAGCACCTGGTTTATTTGTTGTAGTAGTCCAAAGAAAAGCGACTCCCAAAATTGGGAATCGATCCGCACACCCATTGCCTGATGAGCGATAAAGCGATGGCATGGCGATGCTGGCAAAGGTTGGCTTGCCGAGGCAAAGTCCCCGGTCCAGCTAATGTGACGAAGTTGGTCGGCTGGTGACGCCGAAATCACCGGAGTGTGTTGATGAAGAAATAGCCAAGTCCCCGGCCTAGCCGAGGTGACAGAGCAGGACGGTGAGGAGTTGTTGCAGCTGCCATGTCAGCCGAGGTGTTGAAGTAGTTCGGCGTGACGGACATTGGCTCGAAGAGGCAACAGTGTGTCCATGCCAACCCAGGTCGTAACTTGTGACGTGGTCAATGCTGGCTTGATGAAGTGGCCGTGCGGCGATGCCGGCGTGCCCGCTCCGTGTAATCCATGTAGCGGTGATGTTGGTAACGATTTATCCTTCGCGATGCTGAACTATTGTTCGGCTGGCCGAGATGATGATCCGAAGAAGTTGAGCTCGGCTCAACAAAGCGATGACGTGTCTAGCGCAGGTCGGCCACCGTGGAGTGATGTTGTCGAGCCGGTTTGACACCGGCGTGATGGTGAAGATCGTTTTGTACAAAATACTTCTAATATTAATGAGATGTGTTTGAGAATAAAACACAATACCCCATACAAAAACTTCCTTCAAAAAGGATGTCCAAAATCCCGTTCATAAAGAAGATGAACTCGGGTCGGATTCGTTCTCGCACAGAAAACAGATCCGAAAAGTGATGCACTAACCGAAAGGTTTCCGGAGTTTGGACGGTCGGATCGAGCTGAATTTTTGACAGGTGGTAGATATAGGAATTCCGCAGCTGATCAATGGTTGGATCTTCCAAAGGACATTAGAGCTAGATGCTGGACACCACACTCCAAACTTGTCCGGATTCTCGTCCAGATTCAACAGGGCTCCGGTATATCGGAGATTGCCGGAGATTCCTCCATCGGAACTCGACAAAAATTTCTAGGGTTGTTGTAGACTCAATTCCACACAATTTCCACCAAAGTGATCGTTAAAATGACACTCGAGGAGGCAGTGGCGGCAGATACGAGTTCACTGTCCAGAAAAACAGCACGGTCGCCCGAGGGCGATGTTGATGTTGAGCCCCCGAACTCCATGGATGATTCCTCCATGATCTTGATAGAGATCGGAGTTAGTGTTGATGAAGACCCTCGTCCGAACATGGCGATTGGAGGCAGGGCACAGTCGTCGCTCAAGCCAAGGTGACCAGTCGAGCCGGTGATGAAGAAGTCGAGGTCGCAGTTGATCTGTAGTCGAGCCATTGATCCTATTGCCGATCACACAGCGGAACTCTCAATAAAAGCACCAATATCGGTGTCAAAACCGGCGGATCTCGGGTAGGGGGTCCCAAGCTGTGCGTCTTAGGATCAATGGTAACATGAACACGGGATTTTACCCAGCTTCGGGCTCTCTTGATGAGATAATACCCTACATGCTGCTTGATTGACTTTAATGAGTATAGGGGTTACAAGAGTTGATCTACCTCAAGATCATATGTTGTGGTCTAAACCATAGAGGTATGATGAATAATGTCATAATAATCTATCGACTAGCCCGACCTCTATTTATATAATGTGCCAGAGGCCTAGGATAACAAGAGTCCTAGCCGAATACGCCGGTGGGGGAGGAGTCCTTGTCTTGATCACCAAGTCTTGTGGAATCTTCCTTGTATGCGGCAAATGTTCAAACTAGCCCATGAGTATATGACCATGGGGTCATCGGCCCAATCCAACTGATCGGTAGACGACGTGGTGAGTACCCCCTAGTCCAGGACACCGTCACCCAGCCCAATCGGCGTCGGAGTAGGTGACAAGGCTGGTGTCTGGCGAGGCCGTCAGGGTGAGACCCATGGCTGTGGTGCCACGTCTGTACCGAAGTATACATTTCACGAGAGCCCAGTGGGTGTCACGAGGAGCATGCATGTGAAGGCACACCTGCTGGACAGCATACTGAATGTCCGGACGCGTCAGAGTGAGGTACTGAAGCGCACCAACGATGGAGCGATAGAAGAGAGCGTCAGACGCCGGAGAGCCCTCGATGACGGACACCTTAGCCATCGTATCGACATGCGTGGAAGCAGGTTTAAGTTAAGCATGCCCGCTCGCTCCAGAAGCTCGTAGGCGTACTTCTGCTGGTGCAGGAAGAAGCCAGTAGCCCGGCGTACGACCTCGATGCCGAGGAAGTTGTTGGGGAACGTAGCAGAAATTCAAAAAATTTCCTACATATCACCAAGATCTATCTATGGAGAGACCAGCAACGAGGGGAAGGAGAGTGCATATACATACCCTTGTAGATCGCTAAGCGGAAGCGTTCAAGTGAACGGGGTTGATGGAGTCGTACTCGTCGTGATCCAAATCACCGATGACCAAGTGCCGAACGGACGGCACCTCCGCGTTCAACACACGTACAGCCCGGTGACGTCTCCCATGCCTTGATCCAGCAAGGAGAGAGGGAGAGGTTGAGGAAGACTCCATCCAGCAGCAGCACAACGGCGTGGTGGTGGTGGAGGAGCGTGGCTATCCTACAGGGCTTCGCCAAGCACCACAGAAGAGGAGGAAGAAGAGATGCAGGGCTGCACCAACGAGAGATCGAATCGCGTGTCTTAAGGGCAGCCCTAGGCCTCATATATATAGGGGAAGGGGAGGGGCTGCGCCCCCTCTAGGGTTCCCACCCCTAGGGGGGGCGGCAGCCCTAGATGGGGAACAAGGGTGGCGGCCAAGAGGGGAGGGGAGAGGGAGGCGCACCAATATGGGCCCTAAGGCCCATATCCCTTAGGGTTTGCCCCCTTTCCACCTCTTAGGCGCCATGGGCCCTTGTGGGAGGCGCACCAGCCCACTAAGGGGCTGGTCCCTCACCACTCTTGGCCCATGCAAGCCTCCGGGGTTGGTGGCCCCACTTGGTGGACCCCCGGGACCCTCCCGGTGGTCCCGGTACGTTACCGATAAACCCCGAAACTCTTCCGGTGACCAAAACAGGACTTTCCATATATAAATCTTTACCTCCGGACCATTCCAGAGCTCCTCGTGACGTCCGGGATCTCATCCGGGACTCCGAACAACATTTGGTAACCACATACAAACTTCCTTTACAACCCTAGCGTCATCGAACCTTAAGTGTGTAGACCCTACGGGTTCGGGAGACATGCAGACATGACCGAGACATTCTCCAGTCAATAACCAACAGCGGGATCTGGATACCCATGTTGGCTCCCACATGTTCCACGATGATCTCATCGGATGAACCACGATGTCAAGGACTTAATCAATCCCGTATGCAATTCCCTTTGTCTAACGGTATTGTACTTGCCCGAGATTCGATCGTCGGTATAACGATAGCTTGTTCAATCTCGTTACCGGCAAGTCTCTTTACTCGTTCCGTAACACATCATCCCGTGATCAACCCCTTGGTCACATTGTGCACATTATGATGATGTCCTACCGAGTGGGCCCAGAGATACCTCTCCGTTTATCGGAGTGACAAATCCCAGTCTCGATCCGTGTCAACCCAACAGACACTTTCGGAGATACCTGTAGTGCACCTTTATAGTCACCCAGTTACGTTGTGACGTTTGGTACACCCAAAGCATTCCTACGGTATCCGGGAGTTGCACAATCTCATGGTCTAAGGAAAAGATACTTGACATTAGAAAAGCTTTAGCATATGAACTACGATCTTTGTGCTAGGCTTAGGATTGGGTCTTGTCCATCACATCATTCTTCTAATGATGTGATCCCGTTATCAACGACATCCAATGTCCATGGTCAGGAAACCGTAACCATCTGTTGATCAACGAGCTAGTCAACTAGAGGCTTACTAGGGACATGGTGTTGTCTATGTGCCCACACATGTATCTGAGTTTCCTATCAATACAATTATAGCATGGGTAATAAACGATTATCATGAACAAGGAAATATAATAATAACTAATTTATTATTGTCTCTAGGGCATATTTCCAACAGTCTCCCACTTGCACTAGAGTCAATAATCTAGTTCACATCGCCATGTGATTAACACTCACAGGTCACATCGCCATGTGACCAACATCCAAAGAGTTTACTAGTGTCACTAAACTAGTTCACATCATCATGTAATTAAGACTCAATGAGTTCTGGGGTTTGATCATGTTTTGCTTGTGAGATAAGTTTTAGTCAACGGGTCTGCAACATTCAGATCCGTATGTACTTTGCAAATCTCTATGTCATATTGTAAATGTTGCTTCCACGCTCCACTTGGAGCTATTCAAAATGGTTGCTCCACTATACGTATCCGGTTTGCTACTCAGAGTCATTCGGATAGGTGTTAAAGCTTGCATCGACGTAACCCTTTACACTGAACTCTTTATCACCCCCATTCTCGAGAAACATATCCTTATTCCTCTAAGGATAATTTTGACCGCTATCTGGTGATCCACTCCTTGATCACCTTTGTACCCTCTTGCCAGACATGTGGCAAGGCACACATCAGGTGCGGTACTCAGCATAGCATACTGTAGAGCCTACGTCTAAAGCATAGGGGACGACCTTCGTCCTTTCTCTCGAACTCCTTCTTTGACTGATCCATCTTGAACACCTTCAAGATCATGTCAAGGTATGAGCTCATTTGAAAGTACCATTAAGCGTTTTTGATCTATCCTTATAGATCTTGATGCTCAATGTTCAAGTAGCTTATCCAGGTTTTCTATTAAAAACACTTTTCAAATAACCCTATATGCTTTCCAGAAATTCTACATCATTTCTGATCAACAATATGTCAATAACATATACTTATCAGAAATTCTATAGTGCTCCCACTCACTTCTTTGGAAATACAAGTTTCTCATAAACTTTGTATAAACCCAAAATCTTTGATCATCTTATCAAAGTGCACATTCCAACTCCGAGATGGTTACTCCAGTCCATGGAAGGATTGCTGGAGCTAGCATACCTTTTAGCATCCTTAGGATCGACAAAACCTTTCTGATTGTATCACATACAACCTTTCCTTACGAAAGTTGGTAAGGAAGCTCGTTTTGACATACATCTGCCAGATTTCATAAATGCAGCTTATGCTAACATGATTCCGACGGACTTAAGCATCGCTACGGATGAGAAAATCTCATCTTAGTCAACTCCTTGAACTTGTGAAAAAACTCTTCGCCACAAGTCGAGCTTCATAGATGGTGACATTACCATCCACTTCCGTCTTCTTCTTAAAAGATCCATTTATCTCAATGGCTTGCCGATCATTGGGCAAGTCCACCAAAGTCCATGCTTTGTTCTGATACATGGATCCTATCTCGGATTTCATGGCTTCTAACCATTTGTCGGAATTTGGGCCCACCATTTCTTCTCCATAGCTCATAGGTTCATTGTTGTCTAGCAACATGACCTTCAAGACAGGATCACCGTACCACTCCGAAGTAGTACGCGTCCTTGTCATCCTACGAGGTTCGGTAGTGACTTGATCCGAAGCTTCATGATCACTATCATAAGCTTCCACTTCAATTGGTGTAGGTGCCACGGGAACAACTTCCTGTGCCCTGATACACACTGGTTGAAGTGATGGTTCAATAACCATATCAAGTCTCCACCATCCTCCCACTCAACTCTTTCGAGACAAACCTTTTCTCGAGAAAGGATCTGATTCAAGAAACAATCCCTATTGCTTTCGGATCTGAATTAGGAGGTATACCCAACTGTTCTGGGTGTCCTATGAAGATGCATTTTATCCGCTTTGGGTTCGAGCTTATCAACCTGAAACTTTTTCACATAAGCGTCGCAGCCCCAAACTTTTAAGAAAAGACAACTTAGGTTTCTCTAAACCATAATTCATACGGTGTCATCTCAACGGAATTATGTGGTGCCCTATTTAAAGTGAATGTGGTTGTCTCTAATGCCTAACCCATGAACAATAGTGGTAATTCGATAAGAGACATCATGGTATGCACCATATCCAATAGGGTGCAACTATGATGTTCGGACACACCATCACACTATGGTGTTCCAGGCGGTATTAATTGCGAAACAATTTCCACAATGTCTTGATTGTGTGCCAAAACTCGTAACTCAGATATTCATCTCTATGATCATATCATAGACATTTTATCCTCTTGTCACAATGATCTTCTACTTCACTCTGAAATTACTTGAACCATTCAATAATTCAGACTTGTGTTTTTATCAAGTAAATATACTCAACATCTACTCGAATCATCTGTGAAGTAAGAACATAACGATATTCACTGCATGCCTCAGCACTCATTGGACTGCACACATCAAAATGTGTTACTTCCAACAAGTTGCTATCTTGTTCCATTTTACTGAAAAATGAGGCGTTTTAGTCATCTTGCCCATGTGGTATGATTTGCATATCTCAAGTGATTCAAAATCAAGTGAGTCCAAACGATCCATCCGCATGGAGTTTCTTCATGCGTATACACCAATAGTTCATGCGTTTTATACCAATATGACTTTCATGGCAGTGCCACAAGTAAGTAAGTAAGTGGTACTATCATTACTATCTTATATCTTTTGGCATGAAAATGTGTATCACTACGATCGAGATTCAATAAACCATTCCTTTAGGTGCAAGACCATTAAAGGTATTATTCAAATAAATAGAGTAACCATTATTCTCTTTAAATGAATAACCGTATTGCAATAGACATAATCCAATCATGTCTATGCTCAACGCAAACACACAATGACAATTATTCAGGTTTAATAATAATCTTGATGGTAGAGGGAGCGTGCGATGTTTGATCACATCAAACTTGGAAACACTTCCAACACATATCGTCAGCTCACCTTTAGCTAGTCTCCGTTTATTCCGTAGCTCTTTTATTTCGAGTTACTAACACTTAACAACTGAACCGGTATCTTAATACCCTGGTGCTACTAGGAGTACTAGTAAAGTACACATTAACATAATGTATATCCAATATACTTCTATCGAATTTGCCAACCTTCTCATCTACCAAGTATCTAGGGTAATGCTGCTCCAGTGGCTGTTCCCCTTATTACAGAAGCACTTAGTCTCGGGTTTGGGTTCAACCTTGGGTTTCTTCACTAGAGCAGCAGCTGATTTGCCGTTTCATGAAGTATCCCTTCTTGCCCTCGCCCTTCTTAAAACTAGTGGTTTCATCAACAATTGATGCTCCTTCTTGATTTCTACTTTCGCGGTGTCAAACACCGTGAATACCTTAAGGATCATCATATCTATCCCTGATATGTTATAGTTCATCACGATGCTCTAGCAGCTTAGTGGTAATGACTTTGGAGAAACATCACTATCTCATCTGGAAGATTAACTCCCACTCGATTCAAGTGATTGTTGCACTCAGACAATCTGAGCACAAGCTCAACTATTGAGCTTTTCTCCGTTAGTTTGCAGGCTAAGAAAATTGTCGGAGGTCTCATACCTCTTGACGTGGGCACGAGCCTGAAATCTCAATTTCAGCCCTCGAAACATCTCATATGTTCCGCGATGTTTCGAAAACGTCTTTGGTGCCTCAACTCTAAACCTTTTAACTGAACTATCACGTAGTTATCAAAACGTGTATGTCCGGTGTTCGCAACATCCACAAACAACGTTTGGGGTTCAGCACACTGAGCGGTGCATTAAGAACATAAGCTTTCTACTGTCCGCATAATTGCTACTTTCAACTTTCAACTATATTTTCTCTAGGAACATATCTAAACAGTGGAACTAAAGCGCGAGCTATGACATAATTTGCAAAGGGTCTTTTGACTATGTTCAGGATAATTAAGTTCATCTTATGAACTCCCACTCAGATAGACATCCCTCTGGTCATCTAAGTGATTACATGATCCGAGTCAACTAGGCCATGTCCGATCATCATGTGAGACGGACTAGTCATCATCGGTGAACATCTTCATGTTGATCGTATCTACTATACGACTCATGCTCGACCTTTCGGTCTCCGTGTTCCGAGGCCATGTCTGTACATGCTAGGCTCGTCAAGTTAACCCTAAGTGTTTTCGCGTGTGTAAATCTGTCTTACACCCGTTGTATGTGAACGTAAGAATCCATCACACCCGATCATCACGTGGTGCTTAGAAGCGACGAACTGTAGCAACGGTGCACAGTTAGGGGAGAACACTTCTTGAAATTGTTGTAAGGGATCATCTTATTTACTACCGTCGTTCTAAGTAAACAAGATGCATAAACATGATAAACATCACATGCAATCAAATAGTGACATGATATGGCCAATATCATTTTGCTCCTTTTGATCTCCATCTTCGGGGCTCCATGATCATCATCACCACCGGCATGACACCATGATCTCCATCATCATGATCTCCATCATCGTGTCTTCATGAAGTTGTCTCGCCAACTATTACTTCTACTACTATGGCTACCGGTTAGCAATAAAGTAAAGTAATTACATGGCATTGTTTAATGACACACAGGTCATACAATAAATTAAGACAACTCCAATGGCTCCTGCCGGTTGTCATACTCATCGACATGCAAGTCGTGAATCCTATTACAAGAACATGATCAATCTCATACATCACATATCATTCATCACATTCTTCTTGGCCATATCACATCACATAGCATACCCTGCAAAAACAAGTTAGACGTCCTCTAATTGTTGTTTGCATGTTTTACGTGGCTGCAATGGGTTTCTAGCAAGAACGTTTCTTACCTACGCAACACCACAACGTGATATGCCAATTGCTATTTACCCTTCATAAGGACCCTTTTCATCGAATCCGTTCCGACTAAAGTGGGAGAGACTGGCACCCGCTAGCCACCTTATGCACCAAGTGCATGTCAGTCGGTGGAACCTGTCTCACGTAAGAGTATGTGTAAGGTCGGTCCGAGCCGCTTCATCCCACAATACCGTCGAAACAAGATTTGACTAGTAACGGTAAGCATATTGCACAAAATCAACGCCCACAACTACTTTGTGTTCTACTCGTGCAAAGAATCTACGCAATAGACCTAGCTCATGATGCCACTATTGGGGAACGTAGTAGAAATTCAAAATTTTTCCTACATATCACCAAGATCTATCTTTGGAGAGACCAGCAACGAGGGGAAGGAGAGTGCATCTACATACCCTTGTAGATCGCTAAGCGGAAGCGTTCAAGTGAATGGGGTTGATGGAGTCGTACTCGTCGTGATCCAAATCACCGATGACCAAGTGCCGAACGGACGGCACCTCCGCGTTCAACACACGTACAGCCCGGTGACGTCTCCCATGCCTTGATCCAGCAAGGAGAGAGGGAGAGGTTGAGGAAGACTCCATCCAGCAGCAGCACAATGGCGTGGTGGTGGTGGAGGAGCGTGGCTATCCTGCAGGGCTTCGCCAAGCACCACAGAAGAGGAGGAAGAAGAGATGCAGGGCTGCACCAACGAGAGATCGAATCGCGTGTCTTAAGGGCAGCCCTAGGCCTCATATATATAGGGGAAGGGGAGGGGCTGCGCCCCCTCTAGGGTTCCCACCCCTAGGGGGGGCGGCAGCCCTAGATGGGGAACAAGGGTGGCGGCCAAGAGGGGAGGGGAGAGGGAGGCACACCAATATGGGCCCTAAGGCCCATATCCCTGAGGGTTTGCCCCCTTTCCACCTCTTAGGCGCCATGGGCCCTTGTGGGAGGCACACCAGCCCACTAAGGGGCTGGTCCCTCACCACTCTTGGCCCATGCAAGCCTCCGGGGTTGGTGGCCCCACTTGGTGGACCCCCGGGACCCTCCCGGTGGTCCCGGTACGTTACCGATAAACCCCGAA
This sequence comes from Triticum timopheevii, assembly GCA_963921465.1. NCBI lineage: Eukaryota > Viridiplantae > Streptophyta > Magnoliopsida > Poales > Poaceae > Triticum > Triticum timopheevii. Next base: position 379,791,345 of record OY997262.1, on the reverse strand, counting down.
ACTCTTCCGGTGACCAAAACAGGACTTCCCATATATAAATCTTTACCTCCGGACCATTCCAGAGCTCCTCGTGACGTCCGGGATCTCATCCGGGACTCCGAACAACATTTGGTAACCACATACAAACTTCCTTTGCAACCCTAGCGTCATCGAACCTTAAGTGTGTAGACCCTACGGGTTCGGGAGACATGCAGACATGACCGAGACATTCTCCAGTCAATAACCAACAGCGGGATCTGGATACCCATGTTGGCTCCCACATGTTCCACGATGATCTCATCGGATGAACCACGATGTCAAGGACTTAATCAATCCCGTATGCAATTCCCTTTGTCTAACGGTATTGTACTTGCCCGAGAATCGATCGTCGGTATACCGATACCTTGTTCAATCTCGTTACCAGCAAGTCTCTTTACTCGTTCCGTAACACATCATCCCGTGATCAACCCCTTGGTCACATTGTGCACATTATGATGATGTCCTACCGAGTGGGCCCAGAGATACCTCTCCGTTTATCGGAGTGACAAATCCCAGTCTTGATCCGTGTCAACCCAACAGACACTTTCGGAGATACCTGTAGTGCACCTTTATAGTCACCCAGTTACGTTGTGACGTTTGGTACACCTAAAGCATTCCTACGGTATCCGGGAGTTGCACAATCTCATTGTCAAAGGAAAAGATACTTGACATTAGAAAAGCTTTAGCATACGAACTACGATCTTTGTGCTAGGCTTAGGATTGGGTCTTGTCCATCACATCATTCTTCTAATGATGTGATCCCGTTATCAACGACATCCAATGCCCATGGTCAGGAAACCGTAACCATCTATTGATCAACGAGCTAGTCAACTAGAGGCTTACTAGGGACATGGTGTTGTCTATGTGCCCACACATGTATCTGAGTTTCCTATCAATACAATTATAGCATGGGTAATAAATGATTATCATGAACAAGGAAATATAATAATAACTAATTTATTATTGTCTCTAGGGCATATTTCCAACAGAAGTAGTGGAGAGCCCCCAAGTCCTTGAGGGCGAACTTGGTGCCGAGGCGAGCTATGATCTGCTGAACAAGCGCTGGCGAGGACGCTGTCAGGATGATGTCGTCGACGTACAGTAGGAGGTACACGGTGGCGGGGCCTTGGTGGTAGACAAACAGGGAGGCATCGGACCGTGTGGACCGGAACCCCTGCTGCTAGAGGAAGGCCGTGATCCGCTGGTACCAGGCCCGAGGCGCCTGCTTCAACCCATAGAGAGAACGGGAGAGCAAGCACACGTGGTCCGGATAGTCGGTGTCGACGAAACCAGTCGGCTGCTAATAGAACACCTACTTCTTGAGATGGCCATGTAAGAAAGCATTAGACACATCGAGCTGGTGGACAGGCCAAGCGCGAGAAACAACAAGCCGGAGAACAACGCGAATCGTGCCTGGTTTGACAACCAGGGCGAATGTGTCGGTGAAGTCCACGCCGGCGCGCTGGCGAAAGCTACGCACCACCCAACGTGCCTTGTAGCGCTCGAGAGAACCGTCGAGGCGAGTCTTGTGGTGGAAGACCCACTTGCGAGTGATGACATTGGCACGGGGTGGCCGCGGGACAAGCTGCCACGTACGGTTGCGCTACAGGGCGTCAAACTCCTCACGCATCGCAGCTAGCCAGTTCGGATCCCAAAGGGCTGCGCGAGCGGAGGTGGGGAGCGGGGACGGCGTCGAGGTAGAAGCCGCACACGCGTACTCGTCCGACGGGGAGCGCGTGCTGGGACACAACGTCCCAGTCCAAGCTCGAGTGACCACACCGGTGAGGGCTGCGGCTGCGGCGACGGGAGCCGCCGAGGGAGCCGCGGTGGTGGGAGTCGCAGCGGGGGCAGTCGCGGGAGCCGCAGTGGGGCCAGCCGAGGGGGCCACGACGATGGGGGCCACGGCGGGGGCGGCCGAGGAGGCCACTGCGTCGGGGGCTGCGGTAGGGGCCGCAGCGCCAGGGGCCGCCGGCGCGGGGAGCGCGGGCAGGGCCGAACCCGGGGCGCGGCTGGGCGGTCCGCCAGAGGGGGTGGCAGGGACGAGCCGCGCCGCAGGAGACTCCGAAGGTGATGGTACCTGCTGAAACGGGAACACGAGCTCATCAAAGTACACATGTCGCAAAGTGAAAACACGGTGGGAGACTGGATCATAGCACCGGTAACCTTTTGTAACGCCCAGATAATTAGGCTACAGTTAAACTCTCCTAATGATGCCATGTCATCTCTGTTACTGTTGCTAATCAAATGTTAGTTCAAAACATTTCAAATTCAAAAATGAATTAGTGACAAACACCCAAAGTTTTCAAAAGTTGAAACAAAAATGTTCGGACAATGCCAAATATGGCATAGGCAATTATGGTGTAGATGACACAATTTTATAAAATACTTAAATGCCCAAAATTAAATAGAACAGAAAAAAGCTAAAAAAGGGAAAAGAAAAGGAAAAAGAAGAAAACCCCCCTTCCCCCCTGGGCCGGAAGGCCCAGCTAGCCAACAGCCAGCCACCCACCCGCCCCAGCCGGCCCAGCTCCCCGCACCGCGCCATCTTCCTGTTCCTCGGTTGCGTGCCGCTACAGGGTGCGGTCGCTATCGGACCCCCTCGCCGGCGCCAGGAGGAGATAAGATCGCCAGCGCCCCGCCTCCTCGGGCCCCTCTCCCACTCACCCCACTCTCCTCCCAGATCTCCTCCTGTCCCTCTCCCCACAGATCCACCTCGCTCCTCCCCTCGTTCCCCACTGCGTTCGAACACCGACATGGAACGGTCGTCGTGAAACGCGTGGCCTCAGCCATCGCCACACCACGCCTGCGTGTCAATCGTCTCCGCCATCATCCTCCTCGTTGACCGGTGGCTGCAGCTGGAGCTCAGAGGCGCTGCTGCAACGGCCCCCTTCTTCCACATCTCCGGTCGCCGCCATTCTTCCCCAACTCCAGCGACACCCTGCTGCTGCTACTAAACTACCACGGGCCATCTTGCGTGCCACATGGTGAGACCCTCTGTCGGTGTCAAAACCGGCGGATCTCGGGTAGGGGGTCCCGATATGTGCGTCTTAGGCTGATGGTAACAGGAAGCAAGGGACACAATGTTTACCCAGGTTCGGGCCCTCTCGATGGAGGTAAACCCCTACTTCCTGCTTGATTAATATTGAAGATATGAGTAGTACAAGAGTAGATCTACCACGAGATCGTAGAGGCTAAACCCTAAGAGCTAGCCTATGATGGTATGATTGTAATTGTGATCGGCCTTCTAAGGACCATCCTCTCCGGTTTATATAGGCATCGGAGAGGGCTAGGGTTTACATGGAGTTGGTTACAAGGAAGGAAACACAATATCCGGATCGCCAAGCTTGTCTTCCACGCAAAGGAGAGTCCCATCCGGACATGGGCCAAACTCTTGAGTCTTGTATCTTCACGCTTCGATAGTCCGGACGACGTAGATAGTCCGGTTGTCCGGATACCCCCTAATCCAGGACTCTCTCAGTAGCCCCTGAACCAGGCTTCAATGACGATGAGTCCGGCGCGCAGTCTTGTCTTCGGCATTGCAAGGCGGGTTCCTTCTCTGAATACTCCAATGAACCCATCACGACGAATAATGAAGCCGAGGAGTACAAACATTGATGAGATGTTTTATATAGTCCGGCTGGACACTGTTCGTCGTGATGGGTACATTGGAGTATTCAGAGAAGGAACCCGCCTTGCAATGCCAAAAACAAGACTGCACGCCAGACACATCATCATTGAAGCCTGGTTCAGGGGCTATTGAGGGAGTCCTGGATTAGGGGGTATCCGGATAGCCAGACTATATACATCGTCCGAACTATCGAAGCGTGAAGATACAAGACTCAAGACTTCGGCCCGTGTCCGGATGGGACTCTCCTTTGTGTGGAAGACAAGCTTGGCGATCCGGATATTGTGTTTCATTCCTTGTAACCGACTCCATGTAAACCCTAGCCCTCTCCGGTGCCTATATAAACCGGATAGGATGGTCCTCAGAAGGCCGATCACAATTACAATCATACCATCATAGGCTAGCTCTTAGGGTTTAGCCTCTACGATCTCGTGGTAGATCTACTCTTGTACTACTCATATCTTCAATATTAATCAAGCAGGAAGTAGGGTTTTACCTCCATCGAGAGGGCCCGAACCTGGGTAAACATTGTGTCCCTTGCTTCCTGTTACCATCAGCCTAAGACGCACAGATCAGGACCCCCTACCCGAGATCCGCCGTTTTTGACACCGACACCAGGACCCAGACGCCACCGTCGACGATGACTACTACTCTGGAGGTGCCTACCACTACGTGCAGGCCGTTGACGACGACCAGGAGTAGTTTAGGAGGATCCCAGGCAGGAGGCCTGCGCCTCTTTCGATCTGTATCCCAGTTTGTGCTAGCCATCTTATGGCAACCTGTTTAACTTATGTCTATACTCAGATATTGTTGCTTCCGTTGACTCGTCTATGATCGAGCACTTCTATTCGAGCCCTCGAGGCCCCTGGCTTGTATTATGATGCTTGTATGACTTATTTTATTTGTAGAGTTGTGTTGTGATATCTTCACATGAGTCCCTGATCTCGATCGTACACGTTTGCGTGTATGATTAGTGTACGATTGAATTGGGGGCGTCACAAGTTGGTATCAGAGCCGACTGCCTGTAGGAATCCCCCTTCCACACTCCTTGGCCGAAGTCGAGTCTAGTCACTACAAAACTTTTACTAACTTGGCTGTGTGCCTTACGGGCCCACGACGCCATTGGGTGGTATTAGGATCTTTTACTTCTCGACCTTTACTCTGGGGCTCTGAACTCTCTCCTACTCGGGTTAAACGAATTTACTAACTCTAACATTAGGGTCCCGTTACCACGTTCACCCCAAAGTTGGATAAGCCATAGTTATTCTGTAGGATAGTATTTTGAATAGTACCCACATTGTCATTTGACTCCATTGAAACATCTCTATTTTCAGATGGAACCCACGTGGCAGGTCGTGCGCCACACGGCGGCCATTGGTGCCTCAGGGTCACCTGCTGTGCTAGCTGAGATGATGACCTATCTGGGTTATCGCTGGCACCCTAAGTACATCGTGTACGAGGAGTACCTGGACTTTAACCAGGAGCAATACCGTGCCATCGTCCACCTCTACTCTCAGGAGTATGACTCCACTACTGTGCTGCACACCTGTCACGCCCAATATGCGACCCTATCCAAAAGGAACTCGAAGGTCCCACCAAGGATCGACCCGCATATTGAAACGCTTTTGCAAGGTGGATATCATTACATCAACATTACATAATAGATGGGGATACATATAAAAGGCATAAAATGCCACACGAATACAACAATACATAATACATAAGAGCAACATCCAACTACGGATGAAAACACAAACAGAAACTCAAACGACATCCACCCTGCTAGCCCAGGCTGCCGACCTGGAACCTATCCCCTGATCGAAGAAGCAGAAGAAGAAATTAACGCAATCAAGCATCGCTCTCGCGTCATGATCATCACATAACCTGTACCTACAACTGTTGTTGTAGTAATCTGTGAGCCACGAGGACTCAGCAATCCCATTACCATGGGTATCAAGACTAGCAAAGCTTAATAGGAAAGGAAGGGGTAAAGTGGTGAGGTTGCAGCAGCGACTAAGCATATATGGTGGCTAACATACGCAAATAAGAGCGAGAAGAGAAGCAAGAGAAACGGTCGTCAACTAGCAATGATCAAGAGGTGATCCTGAACTCCTACTTACGTCAAACATAACCCAGAAACCGTGTTCACTTCCCGGACTCCACCGAAAAGAGACCATCACGGCTACACACGCGGTTGATGCATTTTAATTCAGATCAGGTGTCAAGTTGTCTACAACCGGACATTAACAAATTCCCATCTGCCAATAACCGCAGGCACGGCTTTCGAAATATCATACCCTGCAGGGGTGTCCCAACTTAGCCCATGATAAGCTCTCGCGATCAACGAAGGATAAACCTTCTCCCAGGAAGACCCGATCAGACTCGGAATCCCGGTTTACAAGACATTTCGACAATGGTAAAACAAGACCAGCAAAGCCGCCCGCTGTGCCGACAAATCCCGATAGGAGCTGCACATATCTCGTTCTCAGGGCACACTGGATGAGCAAGACGTCGGGTTGGCATAGACCCTGGTTGCCCAGGGGGCGTCGGACATTGCTCGGTTTGGACCAACACTTAGACAAGCACTGGCCCGGGGGGGCTAAAATAAAGATGACCCTCGAGAGGGTGACTCCTAAGGGAAAAGTATAGGTGGTGGCGAGGCAAATGGTAAAACCAAGGTTGGGCCTTGCTGGAGGAGTTTTATTCAAAGTGAACTGTCGAGGGGGTCCCGTAAATCACCCGACCGCGTATGGAACGCAAAATCCGGGAACATAACACCGGTATGACGGAAACTAGGGCGGCAAGAGTGGAACAAAACACCAGGCATAAGGCCGAGTCTTCCACCCTTTACCAAGTATATATATGCACTAATAATATAAGAGATATTGTGATATCCCAAGATAATCCTGTCCACCATGGAGCAATCTTCAACTTCACCTGCAACTAGCAACGCTATAAGAGGGCTGAGCAAAGCGGTAACATAGCCAATCAATGGTTTGCTAGGAAGGGTGTCAAAGGTTAGAGGTTCATGGCAATTTGGGAGGCTTGACGAGCAAATGATAGGTAGCGCAGCAAAGCGATAGAACGAAGCAACTAGCATAGAAATGATAGTAGTGAGATCCAGGGTAGCGGTCATCTTGCCTGAAATCCCGCAAGGAAGAAGAACGAGTCCATGAAGAAGGCGAACGGATGAAGCCACGAAGACGAACCAAGCGTAGACGAACGAATCCTCACGATCGCAACGAAATAGGAACTATCGAAAAGAAGCACACAACATGGTAAACACACCACACATGAACAAGGCATGATGCACAACAAGCATGATGCATGACAAGGCTACATGAAGCTAATCATGGCAAGAGATGATGCAAACAAGAGCAACACATCAAGGCAAGTTTAAATGAGGCCGGGAACAACATATAACAATTCCGGTAAGTCCTCATATGCAAATTTTGAAATGGGTCCAGATCTGAACAAACATTAAGTTTAAGTTGTTAAACAGCAAGTTAAGATGCACCAAGATGATCTATACGAGATTCTAGTCAAGTTACATATAAAGTTCATTTAATTCGGAGCTACGGCCTAGAAGATATGAGCAAAACAAGTTAAACATGGCATTGATGCAAAAGGCATTCAAACATCAAGCAAACACCTCAAAACAAGGATGCAACATGATAATATGAAGCTACATGCAAAAACAAGCAAGTTTCATATAGAGCACACTCAAAACGGAGCAACGGTGCAACACACACTCTATACAAGTCATAACAACAATCTGTCCATAACAGCAAGTAGGCATATTGCAAGCATCAAAACAACATGCTACATCACCTCAATATGAAAACAAAAGGCATGGTCATGATGTACAGGTAAAGCATAACAAAACATGAACACTGAGCTATCTCCAGAAATCACTAGAACATGCTCAAACACACATGGCAAGATTGCGAATAATAACAGTTTCAGACTTTAGCAGAAATAACATCAGGTTGCAATGTTTAGAGCTATCAAACAACATTTTACAGGAACTTAACATGGGAAACAAAGGCATGGCATGAATCTACTGATTGCATAGACCAAAAGTTCCTTACTGACCATAAGCCAAAAGGCCACAGAAAATATGATGGCACCCATGTAAACATGGCAAGTTATATGACAGATTCATACATGGCAGGAACAACAATAAGTAGGCATGTTGATGAGCTTGAACCACTCACTACAGAGCAATACATGGCATGGCAAGGCAACCAACAGTAAGAATACATGTTTATGAAGCTAAGCATGTCAAGAGCAAGTTCATAGGGTGCATGGATCACTAGGAAATCACATGGCAAAACTGAATTTCATGTTAACAGGCAGACAGCAACATCATTTAGCAACTTTGGAGCAAGATATGAACAATCTACAGCAAGCTATAATGCAACCATGGGCATGGATGGATAGCTCATAACCATATGTAGAAAACATCCTTACTGAAGTATCTCAAAATAAGTATGGATATCTCTGTAGCATCAAGTTTACATGGCATAAAAATAACAGCAGAACAGGGACTGAAATCAGCAACATCACGAAGCCTAGTTTACATGCTTGTGCTAGTCACCACATTGATCACAAAAATACATGGCATACATCCCTGGAAATATGGCATATCATAGATCAAAACACATGTAGACATCAACCTTATAGGATGCACACATCAAACATGGCAAAAATGACAAATGAGCTTGTTATAACAGTTTCAGTAGATTAACAGCAACATGCACTCTTGCAATGATGATTCGGGCATCAAGATGACCTCAAATGAAAATGATGCAATGGAATGAAATGAAGTACTCGTTGAGACGAACAATTTGACATATTGCACGCACAAAACGGAGCTACGCATGCAGAGTTATGATGCGATGAAAATGGCATGATTATGCAAAATATTCGGGGACGGCCGAAACGAGGGCAACCTTTGGACCTGCACGGAAATTGAGGATGGCCGAGGAGGTCGCCGGAGTAGATGCCGGAGAGGAGGGGGACGACGGAGACGGGCGGATCCGGCCGGGGTCGACGCAGGGGCACCGGGTCCGGCAGGAGGAGGGGCTGGCGACGGGGGAGGGGGGGCGGCGCACTCGGCCGGCGAGGAGGCCGGGGCGGCGGCCGGCAAGCGCGGGCGGCGGAGCTCGGCGCGGGGCCGGGCGCGGCCGGAGGCGGCGACCGCGGGGAAGGGCGGCGGAGCTCGGCGCGGGTGGGCGGGTGGGAAAAGAAAACAACTGAGGATTAAACTTGGCAAAGATGAAGAGGCTCGAGTCAACTTGACAAGAAATGCACCGGATAAAAGAGCTGGGGAACAACGATCGGAAAACCAACTGCGTGATCCTAAAGAAAAATTTGAAAGGGGAGAGAAGTAGTCCAAAACACCTACGTCAAGATTCCTCACCAGAGCGACGAAGGGGCTGAGGAGTAAAAAGAATTCCTACTCTCCGATATAACTAGACTCTGAAAACAGTTTTCTTCTAGACTCGACAACGGCCAAACTACACGATCAATCAAGGGGGCTCCTAGGGTCGGTCGAGGCTCTGATACCAACTTGTCACGCCCAATATGCGAACCTATCCAAAAGGAACTCGAAGGTCCCACCAAGGATAGACCCGCATATTAAAACGGTTTTGCAAGGTGGATATCATTACATCAACATTACATAATAGATGGGGATACATATAAAAGGCATACAATGCCACACGAATACAACAATACATCATACATAAGAGCAACATCCAACTACGGATGAAAACAGAAACAGAAACTCAAACGACATCCACCCTGCTAGCCCAGGCTGCCGACCTGGAACCTATCCCCTGATCGAAGAAGCAGAAGAAGAACTTAACGCAATCAAGCATCGCTCTCGCGTCATGATCATCGCATAACCTGTACCTGCAACTGTTGTTGTAGTAATCTGTGAGCCACGAGGACTCAGCAATCCCATTACCATGGGTATCAAGACTAGCAAAGCTTAATAGGAAAGGAAGGGGTAAAGTGGTGAGGATGCAGCAGCGACTAAGCATATATGGTGGCTAATATACGCAAATAAGAGCAAGAAGAGAAGCAAGAGGAACGGTCGTCAACTAGCAATGATCAAGAGGTGATCCTGAACTCCTACTTATGTCAAACATAACCCAGAAACCGTGTTCACTTCCCGGACTCCGCCGAAAAGAGACCATGACGGCTACACACGCGGTTGATGCGTTTTAATTCGGATCAGGTGTCAAGTTGTCTACAACTGGACATTAACAAATTCCCATCTGCCAATAACTGCAGGCACGACTTTCGAAAGATCATACCCGGCAGGGGTGTCCTAACTGAGCCCATGATAAGCTCTCGCGATCAACGAAGGATAAACCTTCTCCCAGGAAGACTCGATCAGACTCGGAATCCCGGTTTACAAGACATTTCGACAATGGTAAAACAAGACCAGCAAAGCCGCCCGCTGTGCCGACAAATCCCGATAGGAGCTGCACATATCTCGTTCTCAGGGCACACTGGATGAGCAAGACGTCAGGTTGGCATAGACCCTGGTTGCCCAGGGGGCGCCGGACATCGCTCGGTTTGGACCAACACTTAGACAAGCACTGGCCCGGGGGGGCTAAACTAAAGATGACCCTCGAGAGGGCGACTCCCAAGGGAAAAGTATAGGTGGTGGTGAGGCAAATGGTAAAACCAAGGTTGGCCCTTGCTGGAGGAGTTTTATTCAAAGCGAACTGTCGAGGGGGTCTCATAAATCACCCGACCGCGTAAGGAACACAAAATCCGGGAAGATAACACCGGTAACGGAAACTAGGGCGGCAAGAGTGGAACAAAACACCAGGCATAAGGCCGAGTCTTCCACCCTTTACCAAGTATATAGATGCACTAATAATATAAGAGATATTGTGATATCCCAAGGTAATCCTGTCCACCATGGAGCAATCTTCAACTTCACCTGCAACTAGCAACGCTATAAGAGGGCTGAGCAAAGCGGTAACATAGCCAATCAATGGTTTGCTAGGAAGGGTGTCAAAGGTTAGAGGTTCATGGCAATTTGGGAGGCTTGATGAGCAAATGATAGGTAGCGCAACAAAGCGATAGAACGAAGCAACTAGCATAGCAATGATAGTAGTGAGATCTAGGGTAGCGGTCATCTTGCCTGAAAGCCTGCAAGGAAGAAGAACGAGTCCATGAAGAAGGCGAACGGATGAAGCCACGAAGACGAACCAAGCGTAGACGAACGAATCCTCACGATCGCAACGAAACAGGAACTATCGAAAAGAAGCACACAACATGGTAAACACACCACACATGAACAAGGCATGATTCACAACAAGCATGATGCATGACAAGGCTACATGAAGCAACTCATGGCAAGAGATGATGCAAACAAGAGCAACACATCAAGGCAAGTTTAAATGAGGCCGGGAACAACATATAACAATTCCGGTAAGTCCTCATATGCAAATTTCGAAATTGGTCCAGATCTGAACAAACATTAAGTTGAAGTTGTTAAACAGCAAGTTAAGATGCACCAAGATGATCTATACAAGATTCTAGTCAAGTTACATATAAAGTTCATTTAATTCGGAGCTATGGCCTAGAAGATATGAGCAAAACAAGTTAAACATGGCATTGAGGCAAAAGGCATTCAAACATCAAGCAAACACCTCAAAACAAGGATGCAACATGATAATATGAAGCTAAATGCAAAAACAAGCAAGTTTCATATAGAGCACACTCAAAACGGAGCAACGGTGCAACACACACTCTATACAAGTCATAACAACAATCTGTCCATAACAGCAAGTAGGCATATTGCAAGCATCAAAACAACATGCTACAGCACCTCAATATGAAAACAAAAGGCATGGTCATGATGTACAGGTAAAGCATAACAAAACATGAACACTGAGCTATCTCCAGAAATCACTAGAACATGCTCAAACACACATGGCAAGATTGCAAATAATAACAGTTTCAGACTTTAGCAAAAATAACATCAGGTTGCAATGTTTAGAGCTATCAAACAACATTTTACAGGAACTTAACGTGGCAAACAAAGGCATGGCATGAATCTACTGATTGCATAGACTAAAAGTCCCTTACTGACCATAAGCCAAAAGGGCACAGAAAATATGATGGCACCCATGTAAACATGGCAAGTTATATGACAGATTCATACATGGCAGGAACAACAATAAGTAGGCATGTTGATGAGCTTGAACCACTCACTACAGAGCAATACATGGCATGGCAAGGCAACCAACAGTAAGAATACATGTTTATGAAGCTAAGCATGTCAAGAGAAAGTTCATAGGGTGCATGGATCCCTAGGAAATCACATGGCAAAACTGAATTTCATGTTAACAGGCTGACAGCAACATCAGTTAGCAACTTTGGAGCAAGATATAAACAATCTACAGCAAGCTATAAATGCAACCATGTGCATGGATGGATAGCTCATAACCATATGTACAAAACATCCTTACTGAAGTATCTCAAAACAAGCATGGATATCTCTGTAGCATCAAGTTTACATGGCATAAAAATAACAGCAGAACAGGGACTGAAATCAACAACATCACGAGGCCTAGTTTACATGCTTGTGCTAGTCACCACATTGATCACAAAAATACATGGCATACATCCCTGGAAATATGGCATATCATAGATCAAAACACATGTAGACATAAACCTTATAGGATGCACACATCAAACATGGCAAAAATGACAAATGAGCATGTTATAACAGTTTCAGCAGATTAACAGCAACATGCACTCTTGCAATGATGATTCGGGCATCAAGATGACCTCAAATGAAAATGATGCAATGGAATGAAATGGAGTACTCGTTGAGACGAACAATTTGACATATTACACGCACAAAACGGAGCTACGGATGCAGAGTTATGATGCGATGAAAATGGCATGATTATGCAAAATATTCGGGGACGGCCAAAACAAGGGCAACCTTTGGACCTGCACGGAAATCGAGGATGGCCGGGGAGGTCGCCGGAGTAGATGCCGGAGAGGAGGGGGACACCGGAGACGGGCGGATCCGGCCGGGGTCGACGCAGGGGCACCGGATCCGGCAGGAGGAGGGGCTGGCGACAGGGGAGGGGGGGCGGCGCACTCAGCCGACAAGGAGGCCGGGGCGGCGGCCGGCAAGCGCGGGCGGCGGAGCTCGGCGCGGGGCCGGGCGCGGCCAGAGGCGGCGGCCTCGGGCGGCGCCGGCGGGAGGCGAGGCGCGGCGGCGGCCTCGGGCGGCGCCGGCGGGAGGCGAGGCGCGGCGGCGCGCCGGCGGCAAGGCGGCGGAGCACGAAGCTCCGGCGAGGGGAGGCGGAGCTGCGGGCCGGGCGCGGAGGCGCGGGCCGAACGGCGGCGGCGGCGCGGGCTCGCGCGGGCCCTATTCGGGTCCGCGGGCCGCACGGAGGAGAGTGACGGCGGCGGCCACGTGGCAGCGCGCCACTGGCTGCGGGTGGCGGCGGGGTGACGTGGTGTCCTCCGATTCGTCAGATTGATGTGGCGACGGCGGTGGACACGTCCGGTGCGGAGGCGGACATGTCCGGCGGCGGCGGGGATGTTTGCTAGGGTTTCATGTGCGCGAAAAATCCGGGAGGGGCACATATTTATAGGTTCTGGGAGATATGAGAGTCCAAATGAGGAGCGGTTTTTGCCCACACGATCGTGATCGAATGGCCGAGAGTAGGGAGGGGAGTTAGATGGGTTTTTGGCCACTTTGGAAGGGGTGTTGGGCTGCACACAAAAGAGGCCTTTGCACCCGGTTAACCGTTGGAGTATCAAACGACCTCCAAATGGCACGAAACTTGACAGGCGGTCTACCGGTGCTATACCAAGGCCGCTTGGCAAACCTCGGGCCATTCCGAGGGTGTTTAATACCCGCTCACAATGAAAGACAAAAGGGGGACGCCGGATGACATAGTAGTGTCGGATCGCGAAACGGACAACGGGGAAAAAGCTCGGTATGCATGAGACGAACACGTATGCAAAATGAAATGCACATGATGACATGATAAACTGCAACACGCAAGCAAATGGCATGGCAAAGACGACGAATAACTGGCGGACACCTGGCACATCGGATCCGGGGCATTACAACACTCCTCCACTAACAAGAGATCTCGTCCCGAGATCTTAGGACCGAGACGGAAGGAAAAAAGGGATGAGGAGAAACAAGAACTCAAGAGAAGAATCAAAGAATCGAGAGCACTCGAGAAGAAGAGAGGAACGACCAGAATGACGAGAATCGAAAGATCACGGAATCAGATAGAATATGAAACCACTCCGGTTAGAACGAGATAAGAAACGAATAAGACTGAAAGGATTTAGGTAGCACTCCGGCTGAACATGGAGGAATAGAACACGAGCTTGAAAGGATGGAATGATACTTGATGAACTCTTGAAGAATGAATTAAATCATGAAGAACCACCATGAAGAACTCCGGTAACAAAAGGATGATTAGATAAAATGAAGGATGAAAGAATAAGATTAAAGCCTTGCGGTGATTTGGATGGAGGTTCCGATTAAATGGCCGAGGAAGTTTGAACTCCGGAAAAGAAAAGATGAAAACACTTGGAACTAGAATTTATTCAACAAGAACAAACTCCGAGGGAAGGGATAACTCACTTGGATGAAATAAGAATAAGATTTATTGTATGCTTATCCTTCATCAAATTAAATTGATGACAAGCAATGGATTTTCCATACTACTTATTCTTCTTGAAAGGATTAAGAAGAGATATAGCGCCACCTGAGAAGGTCTTCATGAACCACCGGTAGGATTGAAAAGAACGAATGAGTTAATATGACAATCAAAGAAACAGAATCTTGAACGAACCACCATAAGAATTCGAAAATGACTGACGAAAGAGAATGAATCACTGGGAAGAATTAGAAGAACAAATAAGCTAGAGGGGATTTAGATACAAGAGAACGGGAAGAACTCGAGCTGATTAAAGAACAATTGAACGAAGCACCGGGACAAATAGAGAACTATAACTGGAATGATGGCCTCCGGTGAAAAGAAACGGGAAAACAACTTCTGACATACTCCGGATGGGTAAGAAAAGAATATTTGACAAATGGAATAATTCGAGAGGATAACATGAACTATAACCACGAATCTTCGGGAGAGTTGGCAAGATTTAGAGGGAAAACTCGTCTTCAATCTTCAAATGATGACGAGAAACGCCACCAAAATTACTGAGGTACTCCGGCAGAATGACAAAGAGGAAGGGTTGAACCAAAGATGAAAAGAATTTGAAAGCGATCTTGGAGAAGGCATGTGACTGATGGGATCCATTCTTACATCACACTTTGTAAAGAATTTGAGAATAACTCTGGGGGAATTAGAAGAGTCAGGTAAGATCCTGGGAAAAGATCTGTGGGTTAGGTCCCACTAAAGAGATAACACCATTGGAAAGGGATGTTGAACAGATAGATGAAGCACCGGAACAATTGAAATATTTGAATGAGGTGACGACCTCGAATTAATTCAAACACAGACAAATCTCCTGAGATATCTTGAACACTCCGGAAGGATAAACTAGAGAGAGGCGAATGAGCAGGGAAAAACACTTGAGTTGAGGGAAAGAATATAATCACTACCGAAAAAATGGAATTGAATCCACTGGAGAAGATAAAGAGATGAAGAATGACGAACGAGACGAGAATTCACCAGTTGAAATAATTGAGTGAAGACTGAAGAGGCTCCGAGCGAATGAAATAGCTTCTCGAATAGATGCTCACACTCCGGGAAGAAAAGGGGTGGGAGGGCGGGAAAAAACACAGGCAACTGGAAGGGGGAACCGACGAAAATATTGAAGAGAAAACACCAGTTGAAATAATTGAGGAAAGAAAACAAAGATTTCGCACGAGTAGGATGGATACTCGATTATGGAATCCGGCTCTGAGAAGAAAAGGGTGGGCGGGTGGGAAAAGAAAACAACTGAGGATTGAACTTGGCAAAGATGAAGAGGCTCGAGTCAACTTGACAAGAAATGCACCGGATAAAAGAGATGGGGAACAACGATCGGAAAATCAACTGCGTGATCCTAAAGAAAAATTTGAAAGGGGAGAGAAGTAGTCCAAAACACCTACGTCAAGATTCCTCACCAGAGTGACGAAGGGGCTGAGGAGTAAAAAGAATTCCTACTCTCCGATATAACTAGACTCCGAAAACAGTTTTCTTCTAGACTCGACAACGGCCAAACTACATGATCAATCAAGGGGGCTCCTAGGGTCGGTCGAGGCTCTGATACCAACTTGTCACGCCCAATATGCGACCCTATCCAGAAGGAACTCGAAGGTCCCACCAAGGATAGACCCGCATATTAAAACGGTTTTGCAAGGTGGATATCATTACATCAACATTACATAATAGATGGGGATACATATAAAAGGCATACAATGCCACACGAATACAACAATATATCATACATAAGAGCAACATCCAACTACGGATGAAAACAGAAACAGAAACTCAAACGACATCCACCCTGCTAGCCCAGGCTGCCGACCTGGAACCTATCCCCTGATCGAAGAAGCAGAAGAAGAACTTAACGCAATCAAGCATCGCTCTCGCGTCATGATCATCACATAACCTGCACCTTCAACTGTTGTTGTAGTAATCTGTGAGCCACGAGGACTCAGCAATCCCATTACCATGGGTATCAAGACTAGCAAAGCTTAATAGGAAAGGAAGGGGTAAAGTGGTGAGGTTGCAGCAGCGACTAAGCATATATGGTGGCTAACATATGCAAATAAGAGCGAGAAGAGAAGCAAGAGGAACGGTCGTCAACTAGCAATGATCAAGAGGTGATCCTTAACTCCTACTTACGTCAAACATAACCCAGAAACCGTGTTCACTTCCCGGACTCCGCCGAAAAGAGACCATGACGGCTACACACACGGTTGATGCGTTTTAATTAGGATCAGGTGTCAAGTTGTCTACAACCGGACATTAACAAATTCCCATCTGCCAATAACCGCAGGCACGACTTTCGAAAGATCATACCCTGCAAGGGTGTCCCAACTTAGCCCATGATAAGCTCTCGCGATCAACGAAGGATAAACCTTCTCCCAGGAAGACCCGATCAGACTCGGAATCCCGGTTTACAAGACATTTCGACAATGGTAAAACAAGACCAGCAAAGCCTCCCGCTGTGCCGACAAATCCCGATAGGAGCTGCACATATCTCATTCTCTGGGCACACCGGATGAGCAAGACGTCGGGTTGGCATAGACCCTGGTTGCCCAGGGGGCGCCAGACATCGCTCGGTTTGGACCAACACTTAGACAAGTACTGGCCCGGGGGGCTAAAATAAAGATGACCCTCGAGAGGGTGACTCCCAAGGGAAAAGTATAGGTCGTGGTGAGGCAAATGGTAAAACCAAGGTTGGCCCTTGCTGGAGGAGTTTTATTCAAAGCGAACTGTCGAGGGGATCTCATAAATCACCCGACTGCGTAAGGAACGCAAAATCCGGGAACATAACACCGGTATGACGGAAACTAGGGCGGCAAAAGTGGAACAAAACACCAGGCATAAGGCCGAGTCTTCCACCCTTTACCAAGTATATAGATGCACTAATAATATAAGAGATATTGTGATATCCCAAGATAATCCTGTCCACCATGGAGCAATCTTCAACTTCACCTGCAACTAGCAATGCTATAAGAGGGCTGAGCAAAGCGGTAACGTAGCCAATCAATGGTTTGCTAGGAAGGGTGTCAAAGGTTAGAGGTTCATGGCAATTTGGGAGGCTTGACGAGCAAATGATAGGTAGCGCAGCAAAGCGATAGAACGAAGCAACTAGCATAGCAATGATAGTAGTGAGATCCAGCGTAGCGGTCATCTTGCCTGAAATCCTGCAAGGAAGAAGAACGAGTCCATGAAGAAGGCGAACGGATGAAGCCACGAAGACGAACCAAGCGTAGACGAACGAATCCTCACGATCGCAACGAAACAGGAACTATCGAAAAGAAGCACACAACATGGTAAACACACCACACATGAACAAGGCATGATGCACAACAAGCATGATGCATGACAAGGCTACATGAAGCTACTCATGGCAAGAGATGATGCAAACAAGAGCAACACATTAAGGCAAGTTTAAATGAGGCCGGGAACAACATATAACAATTCCGGTAAGTCCTCATATGCAAATTTCGAAATTGGTCCAGATCTGAACAACATTAAGTTGAAGTTGTTAAACAGCAAGTTAAGATGCACCAAGATGGTCTATACGAGATTCTAGTCAAGTTATATATAAAGTTCATTTAATTCGGAGCTATGGCCTAGAAGATATGAGCAAAACAAGTTAAACATGGCATTGATGCAAAAGGCATTCAAACATCAAGCAAACACCTCAAAACAAGGATGCAACATGATAATATGAAGCTACATGCAAAAACAAGCAAGTTTCTTATAGAGCATACTCAAAACGGAGCAACGGTGCAACACACACTATACAAGTCACAACAACAATCTGTCCATAACAGCAAGTAGGCATATTGCAAGCATCAAAACAACATGCTACAACACCTCAATATGAAAACAAAAGGCATGGTCATGATGTACAGGTAAAGCATAACAAAACATGAACACTGAGCTATCTCCAGAAATCACTAGAACATGCTCAAACACACATGGCAAGATTGCAAATAATAACAGTTTCAGACTTTAGCAGAAATAACATCAGGTTGCAATGTTTAGAGCTATCAAACAACATCTTACAGGAACTTAACGTAGCAAACAAAGGCATGGCATGAATCTACTGATTGCATAGACCAAAAGTTCCTTACTGACCATAAGCCAAAAGGCCACAGAAAATATGATGGCACCCATGTAAACATGGCAAGTTATATGACAGATTCATACATGGCAGGAACAACAATAAGTAGGCATGTTGATGAGCTTGAACCACTCACTACAGAGCAATACATGGCATGGCAAGGCAACCAACAGTAAGAATACATGTTTATGAAGCTAAGCATGTCAAGAGCAAGTTCATAGGGTGCATGGATCACTAGGAAATCACATGGCAAAACTGAATTTCATGTTAACAGGCTGACAGCAACATCATTTAGCAACTTTGGAGCAAGATATAAACAATCTACAGCAAGCTATAAATTCAACCATGGGCATGGATGGATAGCTCATAACCATATGTACAAAACATCCTTACTGAAGTATCTCAAAATAAGCATGGATATCTCTGTATCATCAAGTTTACATGGCATAAAAATAACAGCAGAACAGGGACTGAAATCAGCAACATCACGAGGCCTAGTTTACATGCTTGTGCTAGTCACCACATTGATCACAAAAATACATGGCATACACCCCTGGAAATATGGGATATCATAGATCAAAACACATGTAGACATCAACCTTATAGGATGCACACATCAAACATGGCAAAAATGACAAATGAGCATGTTATAACAGTTTCAGCAGATTAACAGCAACATGCACTCTTGCAACGATGATTCGGGCATCAAGATGACCTCAAATGAAAATGACGCAATGGAATGAAATGAAGTACTCGTTGAGACGAACAATTTGACATATTACACGCACAAAACGGAGCTACGGATGCAGAGTTATGATGTGATGAAAATGGCATGCTTATGCAAAATATTCGGGGACTTAGCCAAAACAAGGGCATCCTTTGGACCTGCACGGAAATCGAGGATGGCCGGGGAGGTCGTCGGAGTAGATGCCGGAGAGGAGGGGGACGCCGGAGACGGGCGGATCCGGCCGGGTCGACGCAGGGGCACCGGATCCGGCAGGAGGAGGGGCTGGCGACGGGGGAGGGGGGGCGGCGCACTCGGCCGGCGAGGAGGCCGGGGCGGCGGCCGGCAAGCGCGGGCGGCGGAGCTCGGCGCGGGGCCGGGCGCGGCCGGAGGCGGCGGCCTCGGGCGGCGCTGGCGGGAGGCGAGGCGCGGCGGCGCGCCGGCGGCAGGGAGGCGGAGCACGAAGCTCTGGCGAGGGGAGGCGGAGCTGCGGGTCGGGCGCGGAGGCGCGGGCCGAATGGCGGCGGCGGCGCGGGCTCGCGCGGGCCCGGTTCGGGTCCGCGGGCCGCACGAAGGAGAGAGATGGCGGCGGCCACGTGGCAGCGCGCCACTGGCTGCGGGCGGCGGCAGGGTGACGTGGCGTCCTCCGGTACGTCGGAGCGACGTGGCGGCTGCGGTGGACACGTCTGGTGTGGAGGTGGACATGTCCGGCGGCGGCGGGGAAGTTTGCTAGGGTTTCATGTGCGCGAAAAATCCGGGAGGGGCACATATTTATAGGTTCTGGGAGCTAGGAGAGTCCAAATGAGGAGCGGTTTTCGCCCACACGATCGTGATCGAACGACTGAGATTAGGGAGGGGAGTTAGATGGGTTTTGTGCCACTTTGGAAGGGGTTTTGGGCTGCACACAAAAGAGGCCTTTGCGGTTACCAGGTTAACCGTTGGAGTATCAAACGACCTCCAAATGGCACGAAACTTGACAGGCGGTCTACTGGTGCTATACCAAGGCCGCTTGGCAAACCTCGGGCCATTCCGAGAGTGTTTAATACCCGCTCACAACGAAAGACAAACGGGGGACGCCGGATGACATAGGAGTGTCGGATGGCAAAACGGACAACGGGGAAAAAGCTCGGATGCATGAGACGAACACGTATGCAAAATGAAATGCACATGATGACATGATAAAATGCAACACACAAGCAAATGACATGGCAAAGACGACGAATAACTGGCGGACACCTGGCGCATCGGATCCGGGGCATTACAACACTCCTCCACTAACAAGAGATCTCGTCCCGAGATCTTAGGACCGAGACGGAAGGAAAAAAGGGATGAGGAGAAACAAGAACTCAAGAGAAGAATCAAAGAATCGAGAGCACTCGAGAAGAAGAGAGGAACGACGCGAATGACGAGAATCGAAAGATCACGGAATCAGATAGAATATGAAACCACTCCGGTTAGAACAAGATAAGAAACGAATAAGACTGAAAGGATTTAGGTAGCACTCCAGCTGAACCTGGAGGAATAGAACACGAGCTTGAGAGGATGGAATGATACTTGATGAACTCTTGAAGAATGAATTAAATCATGAAGAACCACCATGAAGAACTCCAGTAACAAAAGGATGATGAGATAAAATGAAGGATGAAAGAATAAGACTAAAGCCTTGCGGTGATTTGGATGGAGGTTCTGACTAAATGGCCAAGGAAGTTTGAACTCCGGAAAAGAAAAGATGAAAACACTTGGAACTAGAATTTATTCAACAAGAACAAACTCCGAAGGAAGGGATAACTCCCTTGGATGAAATAAGAATAAGATTTATTGTATGCTTATCCTTCATCAAATTAAATTGATGACAAGCAATGGATTTTCCATACTACTTATACTTCTTGAAAGGATTAAGAAGAGATATAGCGCCACCTGAGAAGGTCTTCATGAACCACCGGTAGGATTGAAAAGAATGAATGAGTTAATATGACAATCAAAGAAACAGAATCTTGAACGAACCACCATAAGAATTCGATAATGACTGACGAAAGAGAATGAATCACTGGGAAGAATTAGAAGAACAAATAAGCTAGAGGGGATTTAGATACAAGAGAACGGGAAGAACTCGAGCTGATTAAAGAACACTTGAACGAAGCACCGGGATAAATAGAGAACGATAACTGGAATGATGGCCTCCGGTGAAAAGAAACGGGAAAACAACTTCTGACATACTCCGGATGGGTAAGAAAAGAATATTTGACAAATGGAATAATTCGAGAGGATAACATGAACTATAGCCACGAATCTTCGGGAGAGTTGGCAAGATTTAGAGGAAAACTCGTCTTCAATCTTCAAATGATGACGAGAAACGCCACCAAAATTACTGAGGTACTCCGGCAGAATGACAAAGAGGAAGGGTTGAACCAAAGATGAAAAGAATTTGAAAGCGATCTTGGAGAAGGCATGTGACTGATGGGATCCATTCTTACATCACACTTTGAAAAGAATTTGAGAATAACTCCGGGGGAATTAGAAGAGTCAGGTAAGATCCTGGGAAAAGATCTGTGGGTTAGGGCCCATTAAAGAGATAACACCGTTGGAAAGGGATGTTGAACAGATAGATGAAGCACCGGAACAATTGAAATATTTGAATGAGGTGACAACCTCGAATTAATTCAAACACAGACAAATCTCCTGAGATATCTTGAACACTCCGGAAGGATAAACTGGAGAGAGGCGAACGAGCAGGGAAAAACACTTGAGCTGAGGGAAAGAATATAATCACTACCGAAAAAATGGAATTGAATCCACCGGAGAAGATAAAGAGATGAAGAATGACGAACGAGATGAGAATTCACCGGTTGAAATAATAGAGGGAAGACTGAAGAGGCTCCGAGCGAATGAAATAGCTTCTCGAATAGATTCCCAGACTCCGGGAAGAAAATGGGTGGGAGGGCGGGAAAAAACACAGGCAACTGGAAGGGGGAACCGACGAAAATCTTGAAGAGAAAACACCAGTTGAAATAATTGAGGAAAGAAAACAAAGATTTCGCACGAGTAGGATGGATACTCGATTATGGAATCCGGATCTGAGAAGAAAAGGGTGGGCGGGTGGGAAAAGAAAACAACTGAGGATTGAACTTGGCAAAGATGAAGAGGCTCGAGTCAACTTGACAAGAAATGCACCGGATAAAAGAGCTGGGGAACAACGATCGGAAAACCAACTGCGTGATCCTAAAGAAAAATTTGAAAGGGGAGAGAAGTAGTCGAAAACACCTACGTCAAGATTCCTCACCAGAGCGACGAAGGGGCTGTGGAGTAAAAAGAATTCCTACTCTTCGATATAACTAGACTCCGAAAACAGTTTTCTTCTAGACTCGACAACGACCAAACTACACGATCAATCAAGGGGGCTCCTAGGGTCGGTCGAGGCTCTGATACCAACTTGTCACGCCCAATATGTGACCCTATCCAAAAGGAACTCGAAGGTCCCACCAAGGATAGACCCGCATATTGAAACGCTTTTGCAAGGTGGATATCATTACATCAACATTACATAATAGATGGGGATACATATAAAAGGCATACAATGCCACACGAATACAACAATACATCATACATAAGAGCAACATCCAACTACGGATGAAAACACAAATAGAAACTCAAATGACATCCACCCTGCTAGCCCAGGCCGCCGACCTGGAACCTATCCCCTGATCGAAGAAGCAGAAGAAGAACTTAACGCAATCAAGCATCGCTCTCGCGTCATGATCATCGCATAACCTGTACCTGCAACTGTTGTTGTAGTAATCTGTGAGCCACGAGGACTCAGCAATCCCATTACCATGGGTATCAAGACTAGCAAAGCTTAATAGGAAAGGAAGGGGTAAAGTAGTGAGGTTGCAGCAACGACTAAGCATATATGGTGGCTAACATACGCAAATAAGAGCGAGAAGAGAAGCAAGAGGAACGGTCGTCAACTAGCAATGATCAAGAGGTGATCCTGAACTCCTACTTACGTCAAACATAACCCAGAAACCGTGTTCACTTCCCAGACTCCGCCGAAAAGAGACCATCACGGCTACACATGCGGTTGATGCGTTTTGATTCAGATCAGGTGTCAAGTTGTCTACAACCGGACATTAACAAATTCCCATCTGCCAATAACCGCAGGCACGACTTTCGAAAGATTATACCCTGCAGGGGTGTCCCAACTTAGCCCATGATAAGTTCTCGCGATCAACGAAGGATAAACCTTCTCCCAGGAAGACCCGATCAGACTAGGAATCCCGGTTTACAAGACATTTCGACAATGGTAAAACAAGACCAGCAAAGCCGCCCGCTGTGCCGACAAATCCCGATAGGAGCTGCACATATCTCGTTCTCAGGGCACACCGGATGAGCAAGACGTCGGGTTGGCATAGACCCTGGTTGCCCAGGGGGCGCCGGACATCGCTCGGTTTGGACCAACACTTAGACAAGCACTGGCCTGGGGGGGCTAAAATAAAGATGACCCTCGAGAGGGCGACTCCCAAGGGAAAAGTATAGGTGGTGGTGAGGCAAATGGTAAAACCAAGGTTGGGCCTTGCTGGAGGAGTTTTATTCAAAGCGAACTGTCGAGGGGGTCCCATAAATCACCCGACCGCGTAAGGAACGCAAAATCCGGGAGCATAACACTGGTATGACGGAAACTAGGGCGGCAAGAGTGGAACAAAACACTAGGCATAAGGCCGAGTCTTCCACCCTTTACCAAGTATATAGATGCACTAATAATATAAGAGATATTGTGATATCCCAAGATAATCCTGTCCACCATGGAGCAATCTTCAACTTCACCTGCAACTAGCAACGCTATAAGAGGGCTGAGTAAAGCGGTAACATATCCAATCAATGGTTTGCTAGGAAGGGTGTCAAAGGTTAGAGGTTCATGGCAATTTGGGAGGCTTGACGAGCAAATGATAGGTAGCACATCAAAGCGATAGAACGAAGCAACTAGCATAGCAATGATAGTAGTGAGATCCAGGGTAGCGGTCATCTTGCCTGAAATCCCGCAAGGAATAAGAACGAGTCCATGAAGAAGGCGAACGGATGAAGCCACAAAGACGAACCAAGTGTAGACGAACGAACCCTCACGATCGCAACGAAACAGGAACTATCGAAAAGAAGCACACAACATGGTAAACACACCACACATGAACAAGGCATGATGCACAACAAGCATGATGCATGACAAGGCTACAGGAAGCTACTCATGGCAAGAGATGATGCAAATAAGAGCAACACATCAAGGCAAGTTTAAATGAGGCCGGGAACATCATATAACAATTCCGGTAAGTCCTCATATGCAAATTTCGAAATTGGTCCAGATCTGAACAAACATTAAGTTGAAGTTGTTAAATAGCAAGTTAAGATGCACCAAGATGATCTACACGAGATTCTAGTCAAGTTACATATAAAGTTCATTTAATTCGGAGCTACGGCCTAGAAGATATGAGCAAAACAAGTTAAACATGGCATTGATGCAAAAGGCATTAAAACATCAAGAAAACACCTCAAAACAAGGATGCAACATGATAATATGAAGCTACATGCAAAAACAAGCAAGTTTCATATAGAGCACACTCAAAACGGAGCAACGGTGCAACACATACACTCTATACAAGTCATAACAACAATCTGTCCATAATAGCAAGTAGTGTAGCGACCAGACCTCAAACAGTCTGATCTCTGTGCTCAGTGTCATCCCTGGATCAGTAATGCTGACACCACATAGTACTTGGAGGATTTATAACAGAGTAGCAATCACACACTTATTACATCGAATGTCTCAAAAGAGAACTTATTGAAATAAATATGGCTTAAGGCCATCTAAAACGATAACAGCGGAAGGCTTGGAAGATAAGCGAGTCCATCAACTCCAACGGCATCACTGAGTATAGAACCACGACCTAACAGCACCTTACTCGTAGTCTGAAAAGTCTGCAACATGAAACGTTGCAGCCCGAAAACGGGTCAGCACATGGAATATGCTGGCAATGTAACACACAGAGAATAACAATGGAGATAGGCTATACTACATGCATATTTGGCTGGTGGTAAAGCTCTATGGTTACAGTTTTGCATAAAGCCAATTTTTCCCTACTTCAAAGGAATAAATTCATTTAACTATCATGGTGGCTGTTAAACATTGAGAATGGTTGACAGCATTCTCAATCCCAATTAAAAAGTACTCATTAAAACCCAACAATATTAATTAAAGTAACATGATGAGATTCACATGATATCCAGGTACTAGATACTCAAGATGTCCATAACCGGGGACATAGCTAATCATGATTAGTTTGTACACTCTGCAGAGGTTTGCGCACTTTTCCCCACATGACTCGATCTCCTCCGTTTGGTTTCTCGCACTACATGGTGTTTGAGAAACGGATGACCGAGACATAGTCTTTCAGAAGCACTAGCACCTTACATGTGGGGTAGACCGTACCAACCTACATCCCCTACATCTGCTAGTCCACCCCGTAAGAGTTCGCACAACTTAGTCAACTATGCTAGAGCCCATAATAGCATGTGGCTGCACACGGAAGTTTCTAGTTTGAATAATCTCATGATCCCTTTGAGCCTGGGTGGCGGTCCGAAGAAATACAGGCAAGTCCTGCTAGAAAACAGGTGCCTCAATCCACCCAGATGTGTGTTTAAGTTGCCAAATTAAATAAACCATTAATTAACAATCTCACATCTATCATGGATATCCACTCACCCAATCCACGTCTACTAGCATAGCATGGCATAATAAGCAAATGTAGAAGTAACTCCCAAAGGTTTGAAAATAAAACAAGTAATAGGTACTACCTCATCTACTTCCCATCCCACAATTTAATTAGATCCCAATCATGCAATGTTTGGGGATAGATCTAATGCATAAAACTGGGTAGTAGAAAGGTATGATCAAGTGTTACTTGCCTTGCTGATGATCCGCGAAACCTAGAGACTCGAAGTAACAAGCGGCGCACTCCGGGTATTCTATCGCACACAAACAAACAAGCATACAATAAGTACTCATCTAATGCACAGGTAAAACTCGAATAAAAGATCCAACCAGAATGTTCAACTTAAGAACTCCGGTTTACAAAAAGAATCAAATCGAATAAAGCAACGAAAATCAAACGGCGAAAGAAAACAGCTTCGTTTTACTAATCTGGATCTAAGTCAAATTTTACAGAAGCAAAAACTTGTTTAAGTAGATTATTCGGAAAGAGGGTTTCGAGATGAAACTCCAGGCGCTTGAATCGCCTGATTCCGATAAACAAGCGAAAAGTTAAACTAAAACGAAAATCACGATCAGAAAAAATCGCGGATTAAATCCGAGAAAAAGAAAAACGACGAACGGGTTAACGAACGAACGTTCGTTAACTAAACGAATCTGACGAAAGCGTTCGGTTAAAACGAACTAACGGACGAACGTCCGCTAATTAACCTAAACTGGAAAAAAAAACTGAAAACTAAATAAAAAAGAAACTAAAGAAAACCGAAAAAAACCATAATAAAACCGCCTGTTTTTTTAAGAAAACCGGTGGCTCGCGGTTCGAGGCAGCGGCGAACCTCGGCTGCGGCAGCGGCGAAGTCCGGCGGGATTCCGGCGGGGTCCGGCGACGGCGGGCGGCGGCGCTGGCGGCGGCGGCCGCCGCGGATCGGGCGGGCGGCGGCGCGGAGTAGGGTTAGGGTTTCGGTGTGGGCCGGCGGCGGCGGTGTGGGCTGGTGGCGGCGCGGGCTAGCGGGGTCGGGCAGCTGGGCCGGGGCGCTGGGGCGGCACTATTTATAGTGCCCCCCCCGAGCGGGGTCCCGCTCGGGCACGGCCCGTAGGTCGGTGCGCGTTTTTTTAAATAAATTCCACGCAGAAAACAAATAAAAAGAAATACTAAACGGACTCCAAAAATCCCGAAATAAATTTTCCCCGACTTCTAAAATCAAGCCGGACTAGATGAACATTTATTTGGGGCCTAAAGGCAATTTTGAAAAACGCGCATTTTTCCTAAATTGAAATAAAAGCGAAAAACTCCAAAATAAAATCTTATTTGATTTTTTATTAAATCTTCATTATTTCTTTATTTTGGGAAAGTCATTTATTCCCTCTGTGAATTTTTCGTAGTAGAAATAATTGAAGATAAAATAAATAAAATCAATGATCCTATTTTCAAAATTTGAGAAATACTCAAATAAGAAAATAACAAAATCCCCAACTCTCTCCGTGGGTCCTTGAGTTGCGTAGAATCTCTAGGATCGAGCCAATAATGCAACAAAATATGATATGCAATGATGATCTATGTATAACATTCCAAATTGAAAATTTGGGATGTTACAAGTAGGCATATTGCAAGCATCAAAACAACATGCTACAGCACCTCAATATGAAAACAAAAGGCATGGTCATGATGTATAGGTAAAGCATAACAAAACATGAACACTGAGCTATCTCCAGAAATCACTAGAACATGCTCAAACACACATGGCAAGATTGCAAATAATAACGGTTTCAGACTTTAGCAGAAATAACATCAGGTTGCAATGTTTAGAGCTATCAAATAACATGTTACAGGAACTTAACATGGTAAACAAAGGCATGTCATGAATCTACTGATTGCATAGACCAAAAGTCCCTTACTGACCATAAGCCAAAAGGGCACAAAAAATATGATGGCACCCATGTAAACATGGCAAGTTATATGACAGATTCATACATGGCAGGAACAACAATAAGTAGGCATGTTGATGAGCTTGAACCACTCACTACAGAGCAATACATGGCATGGCAAGGCAACCAACAGTAAGAATACATGTTTATGAAGCTAAGCATGTCAAGAGAAAGTTCATAGGGTGCATGGATCACTAGGAAATCACATGGCAAAACTGAATTTCATGTTAACAGGCTGACAGCAACATCATTTAGCATCTTTGGAGCAAGATATGAACAATCTACAGCAAGCTATAAATGCAACCATGGGCATGTATGGATAGCTCATAACCATATGTACAAAACATCCTTACTGAAGTATCTCAAAATAAGCATGGATATCTCTGTAGCATCAAGTTTACATGGCATAAAAATAACAGCAGAACAGGGACTGAAATCAGCAACATCACGAGGCCTAGTTTACATGCTTGTGCTGGTCACCACATTGATCACAAAAATATATGGCATACACCCCTAGAAAGATGGCATATCATAGATCAAAACACATGTAGACATCAACCTCATAGGATGCACACATCAAACATGGCAAAAATGACAAATGAGCATGTTATAACAGTTTTAGCAGATTAACAGCAACATGCACTCTTGCAACGATGATTCGGGCTTCAAGATGACCCCAAACGAAAATGATGCAATGGAATGAAATGAAGTACTCGTTGAGACAAACAATTTGAAGTATTACACGCACAAAACGGAGCTACGGATGCAGAATTATGATGCGATGAAAATGGCATGATTATGCAAAATATTCGGGGACTTAGCCAAAACGACGGCAACCTTTGGACCTGCATGGAAATCGAGGATGGCCGGGGAGGTCACCGGAGTAGATGCCGGAGAGGAGGGGGACGTCGGAGACGGGCGGATCCGGCCGGGGTCGATGCAGGGGCACCGGATCCGGCAGGAGGAGGGGCTGGCGACGGGGGGGGGGGGGGGCACACTCGGCCGGCGAGGAGGCCGGGGTGGCGGCCGGCGATTGCGGGCGGCAGAGCTCGGCGCGGGGCCGGGCGCGGCCGGAGGCGGCGACCGCGGGGAAGGGCGGCGGAGCTCGGCGCGGGGCCGGGCGCGGCCGGAGGCGGCGGCCTCGGGCGGCGCCGGCGGGAGGCGAGGCGCGGCGGCGCGCTGGCGGCAGGGCGGCGGAGCACGAAGCTCCGGCGAGGGGAGGCGGAGCTGCGGGCCGAACGGCGGCGGCGGCGCGGGCTCGCGCGGGCCCGTTTCGGGTCCGCGGGCCGCGCGGAGGAGAGAGACGGCGACGGCCACGTGGCAGCTCGCCACTGGCTGCGGGCGGCGGCGGGGTGACGTGGCGTCCTCCGATTCGTCGGAGCGATGTGGCGGCGGCGGTGGACACGTCTGGTGCAGAGGCGGACATGTCCGGCGGCGGCGGGGAAGTTTGCTAGGGTTTCATCTGCGCGAAAAATCCGGGAGGGGCACATATTTATAGGTTCTCGGAGCTAGGAGAGTCCAAATGAGGAGCGGTTTTTGCCCACACGATCGTGATCGAATGACCGAGAGCATGGAGGGGAGTTAGATGGGTTTTGGGCCACTTTGGAAGGGGTGTTGGGCTGCACACAAAAGAGGCCTTTGCGGTTACCCGGTTAACCGTTGGAGTATCAAACGACCTCCAAATGGCACGAAACTTGACGGGCGGTCTACCGGTGCTATACTAAGGCCGCTTGGCAAACCTCGGGCCATTCCGAGAGTGTTTAATACCCGCTCACAACAAAAGACAAAAGGGGGACGCCGGATGACATAGGAGTGTCGGATCGCGAAACGGACAACGGGGAAAAAGCTTGGATGCATGAGACGAACATGTATGCAACATGAAATGCACATGATGACATGATAAAATGCAATACGGAAGAAAATGACATGGCAAAGACGACGAATAACTGGCGGACACCTGGCGCATCGGATCCGGGGCGTTACAACACCGCTCATGGTGTTGGAGTGACCATCGAGATGGCAGTTCACATGCTGCCTATGCTGCTCTGACACGTCTTCTTGGAGAGTATTGGGCGTTGGACACTTCCCCTTTCAGGCACATTGCTATCGCATCTGACGTTGGTGCAGAGGGATACTACACTGCTGCCTACTCCACCGTCACCCGAGAGCCCTTCCACCATCAGAGCCTGGTTCTGCATGCTGATGGGCTGAACCGAGCTAACCGAGCTCTTCGCCACGAGTTGTACACCACTCGTCAGCACCTTTACAGGGCTCTGACGCTGTTGCACCCCTTTGTTCTATCTAGACAGCTGTCGCGTTCTGCGATTTACCCAGCTAGGACCGTGATGCCCCACGGTGTCGGTTGGCCAGAGGTGGGAGGCTACTCTCCCGCACTTGGTCCTCTTCTGCCACATGAGCGTCGGGTTATACACCAGAGTATCTGCGGCCCCTAGGCCGCTGACGTGGACTATCCGTTGCCTCACTACCAGTTGTCAGTCTACGACTACCTCCACAGTACCTTCTGGGACTGATGTGGTCTTGCTCATTAGTATTAGATGCATTCGTCGCGAGCCTGCGTGCTGCTTATGATGACTTAGTCTATGTACGGAACTCTATGTCCGACCCCTTTTGTAAGTTATGCCGACTACTATGTAGTATCTGTCATGCTCCTTTCATTATGCATGTTTCATCATGAATGATTCTTGTCTATGCAAATTTCTCAATGCTGAACTACCCCTGTTATATATTAGCAGGATGGTTAGACCAGGTGGTCGTGGTCGTGGCGGCAACGCCCCACCACCACCTGAGTACATGGCTGGTATGGTCCAATAGCTCGAGATGAATCGCCAGTTCATGGAGAATATGATGGCTCAGTTCCCTCACCCGAATATGAACCAGCAGCCAGCCCAAGTGACTCTGCAGGATTTCATGTGACTCAACCCAACCGTGTACTGTAGCTCAACTCAGCCGTTGGATGCTGATGACTGGCCCTGTGACTTCACCTATGAGATGGAGTCTGCTGATGTAGCCCCTGCCCGCTATGTCACCTTTGCTTCCCTCTTTCTGAAGGCACCCGCAACTCAATGGTGGGACAGCCACAGGCGTACTCTACCAGTTGGGACAATCATCACCTGGCCAGACTTTCAAGCTGCCTTTCGTGCCCGCTTCATTCCTCAAGGGATCATGGATAGGAAGAAGCGTGAGTTCCGCAACCTCACCTAGGGTAACAAAACTGTGGAAGCTTATTAGCGGGAGTTTCTGGACTTATCCCGATATGCTGAAGAAGACATTGCAACTGATGCTCGTAGATAGGAGAAGTTCCGTGATGGACTACAAGCTGACATCAAGCTCGCATTGCTAGTGCATGACTTTGCCGATTTCGCCACCTTGGTGAATAA
Source organism: Triticum timopheevii (assembly GCA_963921465.1). Taxonomy (NCBI): domain Eukaryota; kingdom Viridiplantae; phylum Streptophyta; class Magnoliopsida; order Poales; family Poaceae; genus Triticum; species Triticum timopheevii. The sequence goes on along the minus strand of OY997262.1, from coordinate 379,760,071 downwards.
GGCCATCAATGTCGAGACTGGTCTGCAGGAACACCAGAGCTCTCACAGGCGCAACCGTGACACGGGCTCATCTTCGGGCCCGCCCTCGCAGAAGCGTAAGATATGGATCCCGAACAGCATGTACCATCCAACTGCACCTGCTCCAAGGCAGTCCCATGCTGCACCTCATCTGCCGCCTCCACCACCTAAGCAACCAAGGCTTCTAGCTCCACCTCCCCGAGCTCCTGTTCCCACTCCCAATAATGGTCTATGCTACAAGTGTGGTCAACCAGGCCACCTTGCCAGGAACTGCTTGCAGAATCAGGATCAACTGGCCCTCCCTGCAGCTGGCCGTTGAAGCAATCAACCCCGCAACAACAATGCCAGGCCTTATGGTCGTGTTCATGCCAACCACGTTGACCTCAATGAAGCTCAAGACCAGCCTGCTACTGTGATGGGTACACTCCTCATAAATTCAGTACCAGCATCTGTTTTATTTGATACTAGCGCATCGCATTCATTCATGTCAGAAGATTTTGCATACAAGCACGACCTTAAATGTGAGGTCATAAACACTCCACTAGTGGTAAAAATCCCCGCCGGCCAGTGTCAAACCTCTATGGTTAGTCACAACATTCCCGTTGAAATCGAAGGGTTGGAATTCTACGCCTCTCCCATTATCCTGAAGTCATCTAACATCGACCTCATTCTGGGTATGGATTGGTTGAAAGTGCATACTGCTTCTATAGTTTGCGCCACTAAGACCGTCCATCCGCTGCACCCTTCTGATGAAATAATTAGCTACAATGCTCGTCTGGTTCAGAATGCCGAGGCAAGGCTTTATGCCTTGAACGCTGCACCCCTCGAGGGCATTGAAAACATTCCTGTCATTCACGAATTCCAAGACGTCTTTCCTGAAGAACTTCCAGGGATCCCCCCTGCTAGAGCTGTCAAATTCATCATTGACTTAAAACCAGGCACTACTCCTATAGCCAAACGACCTTACAAGATGCCGCCGCATGAACTTATTGAGCTTAAGGAGGAATCGACAAATATCTTCGAAGTGGTTTCATTCGCCCAAGTTTCTCTCCTTGGGGAGCACCTTCTCTCTTTGTCAAGAAGAAGGATGAGACAAACCGATTGGTCCAAGACTACCGCCCTATTAACCAGTCTACCATTTAGAACAAATATCCTCTTCCTCGGACCAATGACCTATATGATTAACTGGCTGGTTCGTCAGTGTTCTCTAAACTTGACTTGAGGTTTGGTTACCACCAGATCCGTGTTCGTGAAGAAGATATCCCGAAGACCGCATTTGTGACTCGCTATGGATCATACGAGTACACCGTCATGTCTTTTGGATTAACCAATGCTCCAGCCACCTTCTCTCGTCTGATGAACTATATCTTTATGGAATACCTCGACAAATTTGTCGTGGTTTATCTGGATGATATGCTTCTATATTCCAAGAATGAAGAAGAACATGCTGAACATCTTTGTCTTGTTCTGGAAAAGCTTAGAGAGCATCAACTCTATGCCAAGCTCTCCAAGTGTGAATTCTAGCTTCCCGAAGTAACCTCTCTTGGGCATGTCATCTCCAAGGATGGTATCGCCGTCAACCCCGAGCGAGTTCAGGCTATTCTCGATTGGACTCCTCCAAAGAATGTCAAGCAAGTCAGAAGTTTTCTCGGAATCGCCAGCTATTGCTGTCGATTCGTCGAGAACTTCTCCAAGATTGCTAGACCTCTGACTAACCTGCTTCATAAGGGCGTCAAGTTTCAGTGGACAGAAAAGTGTCAGGAAAGTTTCCAGGCGCTCAAAGACAAGTTAACTTCTGCCCCAGTGCTTGCTCCTCCAGATACTAAGGACTTCATCATTTATTGTGATGCTTCAAGATACTAAGATTGTTGCAGATTTTAACTTGGGTATTTCGTATATCCCAGGCAAGGCTAATGTAATGGCTGATGCCTTGAGCCTCAAGTCATATTGCAACCACCTCCAGGTTCACAAAGTTCAGCCTCGCTTGTTGAAGAATTCAGAAAGCTGAACCTCCATATTGTTCCTCCTGGTGCACTCGCTCCCCCTCCCCCAGAGTTTCAAAAGATGAATCTTCGTGTTGTTCCTCAGGGTTCTCTAAATACCCTCACTGTCGAGCCAGATCTCGTGGGTGATATCAAGACTATTCAGCATTATGACTCTGAAGTCGAGAAGATTAAATGCTATCTCTCAGAAGGAAAGACCTCATTCTTCACTATTGCCGATGATGGCGCGTTGTACTTGAAAGGCCGCCTAGTGGTGCCATGTGCGAGTGAAAACCTGAATCTGACTCCAAGGGTTATGAAAGAAGCTCATGATATGCCTTTGTCTATTCATCCTAGTAGCACCAAGATGTACCAAGATATTCGTCAGAGATTTTGGTGGCCTAATATGAAGCAAGACATTGCTCGTTATGGTGCTGAATGTGACATTTGTCATCGTATCAAACAGAACATCAAAGGCCTGCTGGAACTCTGCAACCTATTTCTATTCCTGAATGGAAATGGGACCATGTTGAAATGGACATTGTCACTGGATTTCCCAAATCGCAGAAAGGTAATGATGCTATTCTTGTCATCATTGACCGGCTTTCTAAAGTTGCACATTTTCTGGCTGTCAAAGAAACGATCACTGCTAGTCAGCTGGCAAACCTCTACATGTCTAGAATTGTCTCGCTTCACGGTATTCCATTGGTAATCAGTTCAGACCGAGGCAGTTTATTCACTTCAAGATTCTGGGCAAGTTTCCAAGAAGCTATGGGAACTCATCTATCATTCAGTACCGCTTTTCATCCACAGTCGCAAGGGCAAGTTGAACGTGTCAACCAAGTTCTCGAAGACATGCTTCGAACTTGTGTTATTTCCTTCGGCAAGAAATGGAAGGAATCTCTCCCGTATGCTGAGTTCTCTTATAATAATAGCTATCAAGCTAGTCTGAAGATGGCCCCCTTTGAAGTGTTATATGGACGAAAGTGCCGAACCCCTCTGAACTGGTCAGAAACTGGGGAACGTCCACTCTTCGGTCCGGATATTATCCAACATGCCGAAGAACAAGTTCGCATTATTCGCAAGAATCTCAAGACTGCTCAGTCACGTCAGAAGAGTCAGTATGACCGTCATCATAAAGACATGGTCTATCAACCTGGCGAAAAGGCTTATCTTTGAGTCACACCAATGAAGGGTGATCACCGCTTCGGGATCAAGGAGAAGCTAGCTCCTCGCTATATTGGTCCTTTCACTATTCTAGAAAGGCGTGGAAAAGTGGCATACCAACTGGAGCTTCCGCCGAACCTTTCTCCGGTCCACGATGTGTTCCACGTGTCACAGCTCCGCCATTGCTTCAAGGACCCAATCCGATGAGTGGATCATGAAGTGCTCGAATTGCAATAGGATCTCTCCTATAAAGAGCATCCGGTTCGCATTCTCGACCAAGATGAACGCCGCACACGTCAGAAGGCGATCAACTTCCTCAAGGTCCAGTGGTCGCACCATTCTGTAGATGAAGCCACTTGGGAACGTGAGGATCGTCTGCGCGAAGAATACCCCGCACTGTTTCCTTCTACCTCCTAAATCTCGGGATGAGATTTCTTGTAGTGGAGGAGATTTGTAACGCCCGGATAATTAGGCTACAGTAAAACTCTCCTAATGATGCCATGTCATCTCTATTACTGTTGCTAATCAAATGTTAGTTCAAAACATTTCAAATTCAAAAATGAATTAGTGACAAACACCCAAAGTTTTCAAAATTTGAAACAAAAATGTTCGGATAATGCCAAATATGGCATAGGCAATTATGGTGTAGATGACACAATTTTATAAAATACTTAAATGCCCAAAATTAAATAGAACAGAAAACAAAGCTAAAAAAAGGGAAAAGAAAAGGAAAAAGAAGAAAACCCCCCTTCCCCCTTGGGCCGAAAGGCTCGGCCTAGCTAGCCAACAGCCAGGCACCCAACCGGCCCAGCTGGCCCAGCTCCCCGCACCGCGCCATCTTCCTGTTCCTTGGTTGCGTGCCGCTACAGGGCACGGTCGCTATCGGACCCCCTCGCCGGCGCCGGAAGGAGATAAGATCGCCAGCGCGCCGCCTCCTCGGGCCCCTCTCCCACTCACCCCACTCTCCTCCCAGATCTCCGCCTCTCCCTCTCCCCTCAGATCCACCTCGCTCTCCCCCTCGTTCCCCACCGCGTCCGAACACCGACATGGAACCGCCACCGTGAAACACGCGGCCTCAGCCATCGCCACACCTCGCCTGCGTGTCCATCATCTCTGCCATCGTCCTCCTCGTCGACCAGTGGCCGTAGCTGGAGCTCGGAGGCGCTGCTGCAACGGCCCCCTTCTTCCACATCTCTGGTCGCCGCCGTCTTCCCCAACTCCGGCGACACCCCCTGATGCTACTAAACTACCACGGGCCATCTTGCGTGCCGCACGGTGAGACCCTCCTCCTCCTGCTCCTCCTTGATAGGCCCCTTGCGCACCGTAGCTACCTCATCGCCGTTGTCGTGAGCCCGTCGCCGCGGATCACCTGGCCGCTGTGGCCATGCTCTCCGTCGTGCTCGCCTGAGCACGGCATCGTGTTCCTGGTGCTTCCAGGAACCCAACGCACCCGCGCACGCACTTCCCCGTGGCCCCTAGCCCCTAGCTCGTTGGGCGCCCGAACGCGTCGCCGCCCGTGCTCGTTGCCGGCAGCCGTCCGGTGACCCCTTTGGTCCCGGGCTCGTGCCGTTGTGCTCGCGCACGCACGTAGGCCTCACCCCGCTCTCCGGTTTGCCCGAAACAGCCCCGTATCATCGTTGTTGTTGGTCGCCCGGAGCACCTTGCCGCCGGCGAGCTTGAAGCGCTCGCCTCCGTCCGTTCCAACCAATCTAACCACCACCGCTCGACGCGCGACGCCGAGCCGTGTCGAACGCGCCCGGCCACAGCCCAGTAGACCCCATGTGCGTGATATCCGTGTCCTCTCAAGCCGCACCGCCGCGCTTGACTCGCCGGAGTCAGCTCCGGCGCGTCTCCGGCCAGTGTCCGACGTGGCGTCCATGTGGCACGCACCTGGGCCACTAACTGGTGGCCCCAGGGCCCCCTTTGACCTGTTGACCGTGGTTAACTTGCTGACTGGGCTGGTCCCAGCAGCTGACTAGTGGCCCCCCACCCTATAACATAATTAAATTAGTTAAATTAATTAATCTAGGCTAATTAGTCACTAACTAATGGGGCCCACACTTAGTTAATTCTAAATTAGTTTAAAACAAATCCTATTTCACCTCTGTCCCAATGACAGGTGGATCCCACTGGACCCACAAGTCAGTTTTGACTCTAGTCAACCGCACTGTTGACTACTGACATCACACATACGTCATGCTGACGTCATCCCATACTATTCTGGATAATTTTGATTTAAATTAATTAAATAAATTCTAGAAAATCATTAAAACTTTAGAAAACCATAGAAAATAAACCGTAGCTCGGATGAAAAAACTTTGTACATGAAAGTTGCGCAGAACGACGAGACGAATCCGGATACGCAGCCCGTTCGTCCGCCACACCTCCCTAGCATAGCAAACACGCAACTTTCCCCCTCCGGTTCACCTGTCCGAAAACACGAAACACCGGGGATACTTTCCCGGATGTTTCCCCCTTTCGCCGGTATCACCTATTACCGCGTTAGGGCACACCTAACACCGCTCATTGACATGTCATGCATCATCATGCTTATGTTTGCATTGTATTTACTGTTTCTTCCCCCTCTTGTCTCCGCTAGACTACGAGACCGACGCTGTTGCTACCCAGTTCGACTACGGAGTTGACGACCCCTCCTTGCCAGAGCAACTAGGCAAGCCCCCCCTTGATCACCAGATATCGCCTATTCTTCCCTATACTGCTTGCATTAGAGTAGTGTAGCATGTTACTGTTTCGGTTAATCCTATTATGTTGCATAGCCTATCATTGTTACTATAGTCATTGATACCGTACCCGCAATCCTAAATGCTTAGTATAGGGTGCTAGTTTATCATCATTGGCCCTACATTCTTGTCGGTCTGCCTTACTATACTATCGGGCCGTGATCACTTGGGAGGTGATCACGGGTATATACTATACATATATACATACTATATAGATGGTGACTAAAGTCGGGTCGGCTCGTTGAGTACCCGCGAGTGATTCACAGATTGGGGGCTGAAGGGACCTTTGTCCCGACGGCCCTCTATGTGGATCTTTGTGGCGGAGCGACAGGGCAGGTTGAGGCCACCTAGGCGAGATGTGGGCCTGGCCCTGGTCAGCATTCGCGGTTGCTTCATAATAACATGCTTAAAGAGATCTTGGTATTTGATATGAGTCTGTTCACTGGCCTATATGCACTAACCAACTACGCGGGAAAGATATGGGCACTCGACGTCATGGTATCAGCCGAAGCCTTCGTGATGTTAGCGACTGAGTGGTGCGCGCCGGGTTGGACGGCGTAACGCAACTTCCTTTGTAATGGAGGTTGCTAGGTCTGCTCACCGGCTGCGTACGCAACATGCAGGTGTGTGATACGTCTCCAACGTATCTATAATTTTTGATTGCTCCATGCTACTTTATCTACTGTTTTAGGCAATATTGGGCTTTATTATCCACTTTTATATTATTTTTGGGACTAACCTATTAACCGAAGGCCCAACCCAGATTTGCTGTTTTATGCCTATTTCAGTATTTCGAGGAAAAGGAATACCAGACTGAGTCAAAACGGAACGAAATCAACTAGAGAAGTTATTTTTGGAAGGAAACCAACCAGATGGGCTTGGAGTGCACGTCAGGGGATCCCCGGGCTGCCCATGAGGGTGGGGGCGCGCCCCTCCCCCCTGGGCGCGCCCCCTACCTTGTGAGCCCCCTGGAGGTCCACCGACGTACCCCTTTCTCCTATATATACCAATATACCCTAAAACTTCCAGAACAGAAAATAGATCGAGAGTTCCGCCACCGCAAGCCTCTGTAGCCACCAAAAACCAATCGGGACCCTATTCCGGCACCCTGCCGGAGGGGGATCCCATCACCGGAGGCCATCTTCATCATCCCGGCGCTATCCATAACGAGGAGGGAGTAGTTCACCCTCGGGGCTGATGGTATGTACCAGTAGCTATGTGTTTGATCTCTCTCTCTCTCTCGTGTTCTCTCTCGTGTTCTTCTATGGCACGATCTTGATGTATCCCAAGCTTTGCTATTGTAGTTGGATCTTATGATGTTTCTCCCCCTCTACTCTCTTGTGATGAATTGAGTTTCCCCTTTGAAGTTATCTTATCGGATTGAGTCTTTTATGAACACTTGATGTATGTGTTGCGTGGGATAACCGTGGTGACAATGGGTTATTCTATTGATCCACTTGATGTATGTTTTGGTGATCAACTTGCGGGTTTCGTGACACTTGGGAACCTATGCATAGGGGTTGGCACACGTTCTTGACTCTCCGGTAGTAGCTTTGGGGCACTCTTTGAAGTACTTTTATGTTGGTTGGATGAATCTGAGATTGTGTGATGCATATCGTATAATCATGCCCACGGATACTTGAGGTGACAATGGAGTATCTAGGTGACATTAGGGTTTTGGTTGATTTGTATCTTAAGGTATTATTCTAGTACGAACTCTTTTATAGATTGATCCGAAAGAATAGCTTTGTGGTGGTTTCGTACCCGACCATAATCTCTACGTTTGTTCTCCGCTATTAGTGGCTTTGGAGTGACTCTTTTGTCGCATGTTGAGGGCTTGTCATATGTCCTATCTATGTTATTATTGTTGAGAGAACTTGCACTAGTGAAAGTATGAACCCTAGGCCTTGTTTCCTATCATTGCAATACCGTTTACGCTCACTTTTACTGCTTGCTACCTTGCTGTTTTTATTATTTCAGATTACAAAAACCCATATCTACTATCTATTTTGCACTTGTATCTTCATCTCTTCGCCGAACTAGTGCACCTATACAATTTACCATTGTATTGGGTGTGTATGGGACACAAGAGACTTTTTGTTATTTGGTTGCAGGGTTGCTTGAGAGAGACCATCTTCATCCTACGCCTCCTACGGATTGATAAACCTTAGGTCACCCACTTGAGGGAAATTTGCTACTGTCCTACAAACCTGTGCACTTGCAGGCCCAACAACGTCTACAAGAAGAAGGTTCTGTAGTAGACATCAGTGTGCAATGGGCGATGGGCCCAGACCCATGCGTGCATAGGATTTAGACCGGCGTGCTGACCTCTCTGTTGCGCCTAGGTGGGGCTGCGACGTGTTGATCTTCCGAGGCCGGGCATGCCCCAAAAAAGTGTGTCTGGCCAAATGGGATCGAGCGTGTTGGGTTATGTGGTGCACCCTTGCAGGGAAGTTAATCTATTCGAATAGCCGTGTCCCTCGGTAAAAGGACGACTCGGAGTTGTACCTTGACCTTATGACAACTAGAACCGGATACTTAATAAAACACACCCAGACAAGTTCCACAGACAACCCGGCGATCGCTTTTACACAGGGCGACGAGGGGAGGATCGCCGGGTAGGATTATGCTATGCGATGCTACTTGGAGGACTTCAATCCGCTCTCTTCTACATGCTGCAAGAAGGAGGCTGCCAGAAGCGTAGTCTTCGATAGGACTAGCTATCCCCCTCTTATTCTGGCATTCTACAGTTCAGTCCACTAATATTGCCTCCTTCCACATATACCCATGCATATGTAATGTAGCTCCTTGCTTGCGAGTACTTTGGATGAGTACTCACGGTTGCTTTGCTCTCTCTTTTCCCCCGTTCTCCTCTTCTTCTCGGATGCTGCAACCAGACGTTGGAGCACAGTGTAATGCCCCGGATACAACTTTCCATATTCGTAACTCCAACTCTTGCCTTTTCCGTAGATGCGATATGATATTTCCTTCATGGTTGGGTTTCTGTCTTTTGTTTTGCATTTTGTTCATGTCATGCATCTCGTCTCATGTCATCATTCACATTGCATCGGCATTGTTTTCTTAAAACTTGCATTCGTTTATCGTTGCCGGTTCTCCCTTTTGCCTTCATCGCCTTGCCCGCGCGGACCGTTCCAGACCATTCGGGTTTTTGCTTCCCTCTTGACGTGACCACCTAACCTCTCTTGCCAGCTCGCAGCCCCCCTCGCGTGCGCATCTGAGCCTGCCCCAAACCCGACCCGCTCAGTCATCACCGATGGATCCGGATCATCCCCCAACATGCCTAAAACATCTCCGTTTTATTATTTGATCTCCCTAACCCATTTATCCCAGACCGCCCGATCGCTATCGGAGGATCTAAATCATCCCGCTTTTGTATATATACCTACCTAACCCTAGAATTTAGGAGCCTTGTCCCATCCACCAAATCCCCTCAGCCGCCGCCGCCAGTTCTCTTCCACCTCGGGATCCCTCCCGATCCATCTCCATCCAACCAGCTCCCGCAGCCTCCTCCTCCCGATCTAAAATCCTCCCTTGGTTTTCCGCGCTGCAAAAATCCCAGCAGCCACCCTCCTCCTCCTCTCGATCCATCCTCCTGCCCAGCTTCAGATTAGGAGCCTCGATCTTGAGCTCCTCTGCTTCTTCCCCAAGCGCCCGAGGCCTACCTCTTCTCCCCTCGATCCGGAAGGGATCGTGGAGCTGCTCGAGGCCCCGAGCAGTAGCGCTCGGCCTCGTTCCCTCGCGCCACTGCCCCTGGCAACCAGCTCCTCCAAGTCGCCCCCGTCTTTGCACCCGCGCGTTCTCTGTCTCACCGTCATCTTCGCGTGCCACGCCGGAGTTCCACCTTGCCGGAGCGGAGCTCCTCCTGCCGACGCCCTCTACTACCCAGGCAAGCCCCTTCACGATCTCTCCTTCCCTTTCGCCTTTCCTGTTCTTCTCTCTCTCATATGGACCTCTCTGTCTCCCAGAAACCATCCACGACCGACGACCTCGAGTTGCCATGGATGGGTGCCGCCAAGTTCAGCCACAAACGCCGGGAACCGCTCCGCCACGACCTCCTCCGCCGTCGCCAAGGACCTCCCCGTCGCGCAGCCCTTCACCAGAGTCCCAGCCGCACCAGGCCGCCGCTGCGTCCCCTGCTTCTCGTCGCACCGGCCTCTGTTTCCTCTTCGTCGAGCAGGGACTCGCTCGTTCCAGCACGCCTTCGCCCACGCCAAGTCCGTCTTCCTGACCAGTCACCGTCACCATGACCTCGCCTCCGCCCAGATCCTACCTGGTGCCGCCGCCTTCGCTTGCCTCGCCGTCGCCAGTTCCCCTGCCGCCGTCTTCTGCATCGCCTACTGCTGTTTCTGTTCGTCAGAAATGAGCAGCAGCTCGCCCACCCCTTCGCCCACGTTGACCGCCTCTAGATCGCCCAGGCCCAGCGCGCTAGCCGCTCCAGCCAGCGCCAGGCCCAGCCAAGCCGCGCCAAGGCCCAACTCCCTGAAGCCCAAGGTGAGCAGCACCTCGGCCCCTTCAGATGTGGCCCGGATCATGTTTTTTTCAGATCTGTGAATTTAGCTAATTTCCAGGATTTACAGTTTTACAGAAAACCCCCTAAAGTTCATGCATTAATAACTTCATAACCATGCATCATATTAAAATGTTTTCAACATGTAAAGTGCTTATAATTTTGTCTAGTTTCGCATTATTCCACTTTCATCCATGTTTTAAATGGTTAAAATGTTGTTTGTTTAATTTGCTCAAATGCCATGTTAAAATGCTTTAATTCATAACTAAATAACCGTAGCTCCATTTAAATAAACTTTATATGTAAATGGGGTGAAAAAATGCATAGATTAACATGGTAGCATTACTTTGCATGTTTAACAACTCTAAAATATGTTTTAGGGCAGAACAGTACCAAATTCGAAATATGGACATGAAGATTTTCCGGAATTGTTGTTTGTTGTTCCGGCCTCATTTAAACTTGCCTAAATAGTTAGTTTTATTATGCTTCACCTCTTGCCATGTTAACCAACATTTAATATTGTTGAGTACCTAGCCGGAAGTGAACTAAATAATAGATGCGGTGTTTTGCATTTTGAGCTCCACTTAATTTGTAGGATTGTTTGTGCACTTTGCCATGCCATGCCTCTTTAAACCGGACATGCATCATACTTGCTTGTGCATCATGCCATGTTTATGTGATGGTTGTTTACCATGTTGTTTTCTTCTTTCCGTTTTGCTTCTCTCGTTAGCTTCGGTTTTGTTCCGGAGTTGTGAGGATTCGTTCGACTACGTCCGCTTGTCTTCTTCATGGACTCGTTCTTCTTCCTAGCGGGATTTCAGGCAAGATGATCGCTACCCTGGATCTCACTACTATCATTGCTATGCTAGTTGCTTCGTTCTATTGCTATGCTGCGCTACCTATCACTTGTTCTTCAAGCCTCCCCAAATTTGCCATGTCAGCCTCTAACCTTTTCACCCTTCATAGCAAATCGTTGCTTGGCTATGTTACCGCTTTGCTCAGCCCCTCTTATAGCGTTGTTAGCTGCAGGTGAAGTTAAAGATTGCTCCATGGTGGACAGGGTTTATGTTGGGATATCACAATATCTCTTATTTTAATTAATGCATCTATATACGTGGTAAAGGGTGGAAGGCTCGGCCTTATGCCTGGTGTTTTGTTCCACTCTTGCTGCCCTAGTTTCCGTCATACCGGTGTTATCTTCCCGGATTTTGCGTTCCATACGCGGTTGGGTGATTTATGGGACCCTCTTGACAATTCGCTTTGAATAAAATTCCTCCAGCAAGGCCCAACCTTGGTTTTACCATTTGCCTCACCTAGCCCTTTTTCCCTTGGGTTTCCGGAGCCTGAGGGTCATCTTTATTTTACCCCCCCCCCCCCCCCCCGGGCCAGTGCTCCTCCGAGTGTTGGTCCAACCTGAGCAATGTACGGCGCCCCCTGGGCAACTAGGGTCTATGCCAACCCGACGTCTTGCTCATCTGGTGTGCCCTGAGAATGAGATATGTGCAGCTCCTATCGGGATTTGTCGGCACATCGAGCGGCTTTGCTGGTCTTGTTTTACCATTGTCGAAATGTCTTGTAAACCGGGATTCCGAGTCTGATCGGGTCTTCCTGGGAGAAGGTATATCCTTCGTTGATCGCGAGAGCTTATCATGGGCTAAGTTGGGACACCCCTTCATGGTATAAACTTTCGAAAGCCGTGCCTGCGGTTATAGGCAGATGGGAATTTGTTAATGTCCGGTTGTAGATAACTTGACACCTGATTCGAATTAAAACGCATCAACCGCGTGTGTAGCCGTGATGGTCTCTTCTCGGCGGAGTCCGGGAAGTGAACACGGTTTCTGGGTTATGTTTGACATAAGTAGGAGTTCAGGATCACCTCTTGATCATTGCTAGCTTCACGACCGTTCCGCTTGCTCTCTTCTCGCTCTTATTTGCGTATGTTAGCCACCATATATGCTTAGTCGCTGCTGCAACCTCACCACTTTACCCCTTCCTTTCCCATTAAGCTTTGCTAGTCTAGATACCCATGGTAATGGGATTGCTGAGTCCTCGTGGCTCACAGATTACTACAATAACAGTTGCAGGTACAGGTTACGCGATGATAACGACGCGAGAGTGATGTTTGCTTGTTTTGGAGTTCTTCTTCTGCTTCTTCTTCGATCAAGGGATAGGTTCCAGATCGGCAGCCTGGCCTAGCAGGGTGGATGTCGTTTGAGTTTCTGTTTGTGTTTCATCCGTAGTCGGATGGCGCTCTGATGTAATGTGATGTTGTATTCGTATGGCATTGTATGACTTATGTTTGTATCCCCATCTGTTATGTAATGTTGATGTAATGATATCCACCTTGCAAAAGCGTCTTCAAGATGCGCTTCTATCCTTGGTGGGACCTTTGAGTTCCTTTAGGATAGGGTCGCATCTTGGGCGTGACAAGTTGGTAATCAGAGCCTCGACCGACCATAGGAGCCCCCTTGATTGTTGGCCGTTATTGAGTCTAGAAGAAAACTATTTTGAGTCTTAGGATTATATATATCGGAGAGTAGGATTCTTTTTACTCCTCAGCCCCCTTCGTCGCTCTGGTGAGGTCTCCTGACGTAGATGTTTTGTCTTTCCTCTCCTCAAATTTCACTAAATTTTTTTTAGGATCACGCGGGTATCTTGGAATCGTTCCGATATTCTTGTGACGAGAACATTGTTCTTGGTGCCTCCTGACATTTAGGGGTTGTGGCAGTGTCCCGGGGAGTTGAGCTCCGAGGTGTTGTCGTCACAATTTTATCGTTGCAGTTCTGGAATACCTGAGTTTTGCTGACATCGAAAATCTCTTTTATGGAGTTGTTGGTGAGATAACCTCGACGCCACCCAGTACTGGGGAGTTCGGGAGTATTGCCATAGCTCGTATAACGGATGCTTTTCGAAGGTTGAGGTACATGATTTCCGGAGTTTTCTTGGTTATGTGTTGACGGATGGATACAGCTAGATGTAGGCATTGTTAGTTTGGGTGAGATATATTGCTTCCCTTGTATCCCCAACACCAGATTGCATAACCAGAAAGTTTCGGGAGTTTATAGGTGGGAATTCAAGTAGCTCCTAGAATATCTTTCTGACAGATGCATGATATGGATTTGGGTAAATCTCTATCATATGTATTTGTTCCGGCTTATTCTGCAAGCCAAATCCTTTGTTTTGTTTTATTTGTGGTATCCGAGTTGCTTCATTGTCAAGTGTTGATTCCATATCTTTCAAGTGGTGTTCTTATATTGCTATGCGAATACTAATCCTTCTTGATCATCGAGGTCGTCATGTTAATTCTTTTCCAACCGGCGTGCTTCTCTTCAAGTGGATCAGATCATTTCAACACTTGTGAGATCAATTCTAAGTTTTCTCAACGGTGTTTGTTTCATCCGTTCCAAGTTGTCTTTGTTTTCCCGCCCTCCCACCCTTTTCTTCAAGGACTAATATAGTTTATGCAAGTATCCATTTATTCATGTGAAGTCTTTTCATTCTTTTCTTTCAATGTTCTTATCTGGTGATTTCCCATGAAGATGCTCAACAGTTTCAAGTTCATCATCCTTCATTGTTGTTTCTTCTCCGGTGGATCCAATTCAAGCTTTCGATATTTATCATATTCTTTTCCTCGTTTCTAATGCTTTCTCATGCCGGTGCACCTCTCAATCACTCACCTCTTGCTATTCATTTGTTCCAGAGTGTTGAAGATATCTCGGAAGATTCGTGTTTTCCATTCTTAATCCGTTCAAGCTATTTGGAGATTGTTATCTCATTCAAGCCATTTAATTCAACCGGTGCAATCTCTCTTTAAAATCATTTCCAATGGTGTTTTCTTTTGAGTGGGCCCTAACCCACAGGTTTTTTTCCCAGGATCTTACCTGACTCTTCTAATAATTCCGGAGTTATTCCAATTCTTTCCCAAGTTTCATGTAAGAATGAATTTTCATCAGTCACATGCCTTCTCCAACGTCGTTTTCAAAATTTTTTCATCTTTGGATCAACCTTGTTCTTTTAATCCTTCCGGAGTGTCTCAACAATTCATGGTGGTGTTTCTTGTCGTCATTCTCGGATTTTGAAGACAGAAGAAGAGTTCCTCTTAAATCCTTACCCGTTCTTCCAAAGATGTGTAGTTCAAGCTTGATGCCATCCTCTCATAATTGTTTTCGATTGTGGGAATTCTTTTCAACCATCCGATGAATTTCAAGAGTTGCTTCCCTTCTCAATCATCCGAAGGTCATCATTTCTGAATATTACTCATTCTCAGCGTGTAGCTATCGTTCTCCAAATCTTACCAGTGCATCGTTCAAATGACCTCTAATCAGTTCATGGCCTCTTCGTTCTCATGTATCTAAATCCCCTCAAGTATCTTCATTCATTTTCCACTTCTTCCCGATGAATTGTGCCTTTGCTACTTTCATTTTCAATTCTTACGGTGGTTCGTTCAAGATTTCTCTTCCTTCGTTATCGTATCAATTCATTCTTTCTTTCGTTGTTTCAATTCCACCGGTGGTTCCATCAATACCTTCTCAAGTTCGCGCTATATCTCTCTTAATCCTTTCTACGGGAATAAGTAGTATGCCAAATCCATTGCTGGTCATCAATTTAATTTGATGAAGGATAAGCATACAATAAATCTTATTCTTATTTCCTCAAGGCGATTCAATTCTTTCCTTTTGGAGATTGTTCATGATGAAGTAATTCTCGGTTCTAGTGTTTCATCTATTCTTTTTCTGGAGTTCCAAGTTTTCCGCATTATCTCGTCGCGAAGCTCCATCTAAATCATTGCAAGGGTTCACCTTGTGTTTTCATCTTCTCTTTCTTTTTATCATCCTTTTTTAAGGGAGTTCTCCATGGAGGCTCTACATGGTGGTTCGTCAAGGATTCATTTCTTTCTCGATTTGTCCTTCAAGTTTCTCTCGGAGTTAAGATCCGCCAAACTATACTCTAAAATAAACATGGTGTTCAACACACGTTTTGTTTTGAGGAGTTCAAGCATTCTTTATCTTGCATTCAGAAGTGCAATTCTTTCTATCTTATCTTTTGAGGTGGTGTTATGTCACTCTTGACAATTTCCCTTCGCGATTCACATGTTGTCAAGAATGAGGTATTTTAAATCCATCAATCTCTTCTTTGGAGTTATCTTGGTATAGATTTCACCTAAAGCCTTCCCTAAGGAATGTTGCTATTTGTGGTGCTTATCAATGATCCGAGTTTTCTCCTATCCTCTCGGCGAAAGAAGTTTTCATCTCTTCCTTGATCTCAAACAAGCAATTGTTTTTCGTTAGTGGCAGAATTTCACCTCTTAGTCTTGAGATGTTTTCCATAAGCCTACAACAAGCTTGTGCTTCTCGTTGTTGATTTTCCAACAACTCCGTTCGATTCTTCTTTGCAAGGATGATTTCCGAGTTCACTTGTGGCAAAAGTTGTCATTTTCTCCTCCGTCCCTTTATCCCAACGGTCTAACTTATATTCTTTCGTTACAGAGGCATTGTGATGTTGTGCTCTTTACCCATCACCTCGTTTTGTGAGGATCGTGTTCTTTTCTTGCTTATCCATTTAACCGGAGTGTTGTGTCATCTCTTCAAGTTCTTTTCATCTTATCAAGTTTTCCTTCTTCTATCAGTAGCAGTGCTGCCCAAATTATATCAATCTTATTCCTTCTCTATCTATTTTTAACCGGAGTGGTTTCAATATCTATCTTATCACTAGACCTCTTGGTTCTTGTCGTATCCCTTGTTCCTCGCATCTAACAAGTGTTTTCAACTTTGTTCATCTTTGTTGTTTTCTTTCTTTCATTTTGCTCAACCTCTCAAGGTTCATGGTTTCACTCGTTCGTCAAAGAAGCAACTTAGTTTACCTCTTATCTTCCTCTTCCTTTTCCCTCCGGTGCCATCCTAGATCTCGGGACGAGATCCTCTCGTAGTGGTGGAGTGTTGTAACGCCCCGGATACAACTTTCCATATTCGTAACTCCAACTCTTGCCTTTTCCAGAGATGCGATATGATATTTCCTTCGTGGTTGGGTTTTTGTCTTTCGTTTTGCATTTTGTTCATGTCATGCATCTCGTCTCATGTCATCATTCGCATTGCATCGACATTGTTTTCTTAAAACTTGCATTCGTTCATCGTTGCCGTTTCTCCCTTTTGCCTTCATCGCCTTGCCCGCGCCGACCGTTCCAGACCATTCGGGTTTTTGCTTCCCTCTCGACCGTGACCACCTAACCTCTCTTCCCAGCTCGCAGCCCCCCTCGCGCGCCCGTCCGAGCCTGCCCCAAACCCGACCCGCTCAGTCATCACCGATGGATCCGGATCATCCCCCAACATCCCTAAAACATCTCTGTTTTATTATTTGATCTCCCTAACCCATTTATCCCAGACCGCCCGATCACTATCGGAGGATCTAAATCATCCTACTTTTGTATATATACCTACCTAACCCTAGAATTTAGGAGCCTTGTCCCATCCAGCAAATCCCCTCAGTCGCCGCCGCTAGTTTTCTTCCACCTCGGGATCCCTCCCGATCCATCTCCATCCAACCAGCTCCCGCAGCCTCCTCCTCCCGATCCAAAATCCTCCCTTGGTTTTCCGCGCCGCCAAAATCCCAGCAGCCACCCTCCTCCTCCTCTCAATCCATCCTCCTGCCCAGCTTCAGATCAGGAGCCTCGATCTCGAGCTCCTCTGCTTCTTCCCCAAGCGCCCGAGGTCTACCTCTTCTCCCCTCGAGCCGGAAGGGATCGTGGAGCTGCTCGAGGCCCCGAGCAGTAGCTCTCGCCCTCGTTCCCTCGCACCGCTGCCCCTGGCAACCAGCTCCTCCAAGTCGCCCCCGTCTCTGCACCCGCGCGTTCTCTGTCTCACCGTCGTCTTCGCGTGCCACGCCAGAGTTCCACCTCACCGGAGCGGAGCTCCTCCTGCCGACGCCCTCTGCTACCCAGGCAAGCCCCTTCGCGCCCTCTCCTTCCCTTCCTCCTTTCCTGTTCTTCTCTCTCTCATATGGAGCTCTCTGTCTCCCAGAAACCATCCACGACCGACGACCTCGAGTTGCCATGGATGGGTGCCGCCAAGTTCAGCCACAAACGCCGGGAACCGCTCCGCCACGACCTCCTCCGCCGTCGCCAAGGACCTCCCCGTCGCGCAGCCCTTCACCGGAGTCCCAGCCGCACCAGGCCGCCCCTGCGTCCCCAGCTTCTCGTGTTAATAACTTGATAACCATGCATCATATTAAAATGTTTTCAACATGTAAAGTGCTTAGAATTTTGTCTAGTTTCGCATTATTCCACTTTCATCCATGTTTTAAATGGTTAAAATGCTGTTTGTTTAATTTGCTCAAATGCCATGTTAAAATGCTTTAATTCATAACTAAATAACCGTAGCTCCATTTAAAATAAACTTTATATGTAAATGGGGTGGAAAAATGCATAGATTAACATGGTAGCATTACTTTGCATGTTTAACAACTCTAAAATATGTTTTAGGGCAGAACAGTACCAAATTCGAAATATGGACATGAGGATTTTCCGGAATTGTTGTTTGTTGTTCTGGCCTCATTTAAACTTGCCTAAATAGTTAGTTTTATTATGCTTCACCTATTGCCATGTTAACCAACATTTAATATTGTTGAGTACCTAGCAGGAGTGAACTAAATAATAGATGCGGTGTTTTGCATTTTGAGCTCCACTTAATTTGTAGGATTGTTTGTGCACTTTGTCATGCCATGCCTCTTTAAACCGGACATGCATCATACTTGCTTGTGCATCATGCCATGTTTATGTGATGGTTGTTAACCATGTTGTTTGCTTCTTTCCGGTTTGCTTCTCTCGTTAGCTTCGGTTTCGTTCCGGAGTTGTGAGGATTCGTTCGACTACGTCCGCTTGTCTTCTTCATGGACTCGTTCTTCTTCCTAGCGGGATTTCAGGCAAGATGATCGCTACCCTGGATCTCACTACTATCATTGCTATGCTAGTTGCTTCGTTCTATTGCTATGTTGCGCTACCTATCACTTGTTCTTCAAGCCTCCCCAAATTTGCCATGTCAGCCTCTAACCTTTTCACCCTTCATAGCAAATCGTTGCTTGGCTATGTTACCGCTTTGCTCAGCCCCTCTTATAGCGTTGTTAGCTGTAGGTGAAGTTAAAGATTGCTCCATGGTGGACAGGGTTTATGTTGGGATATCACAATATCTCTTATTTTAATTAATGCATCTATATACTTGGTAAAGGGTGGAAGGCTCGGCCTTATGCCTGGTGTTTTGTTCCACTCTTGCCGCCCTAGTTTCCGTCATACTGGTGTTATGTTCCCGGATTTTGCGTTCCTTACGCGGTTGGGTGATTTATTGGACCCTCTTGACAATTCGCTTTGAATAAATTCCTCCAGCAAGGCCTAACCTTGGTTTTACCATTTGCCTCACCTAGCCCTTTTTCCCTTGGGTTTCCGGAGCCCGAGGGTCATCTTTATTTTACCCCCCGGGCCAGTGCTCCTCCGAGTGTTGGTCCAACCTGAGCGATATCCGGCGCCCCATGGGCAACTAGGGTCTATGCCAACCCGACGTCTTGCTCATCTGGTGTTCCCTGAGAACGAGATATGTGCAGCTCATATCGGGATTTGTCGGCACATCGGGTGGCTTTGCTGGTCTTGTTTTACCATTGTCGAAATGTCTTGTAAACCGGGATTCCGAGTCTGATCGGGTCTTCCTAGGAGAAGGTATATCCTTCGTTGATCGCGAGAGCTTATCATGGGCTAAGTTGGGACACCCTGCAGGGTATAAACTGTCGAAAGCCGTGCCTGCGGTTATAGGCAGATGGGAATTTGTTAATGTCCGGTTGTAGATAACTTGACACCTGATTTGAATTAAAATGCATCAACCGCGTGTGCAGCCGTGATGGTCTCTTCTCGGCGGAGTCCGGGAAGTGAACACGGTTTCTGGGTTATGTTTGACGTAAGTAGGAGTTCAGGATCACCTCTTGATCATTGCTAGCTTCACGACCGTTCCGCTTGCTCTCTTCTCGCTCTTATTTGCGTATGTTAGCCACCATATATGCTTAGTCGCTGCTGCAACCTCACCACTTTACCCCTTCCTTTCCCATTAAGCTTTGCTAGTCTTGATACCCATGGTAATGGGATTGCTGAGTCCTCGTGGATCACAGATTACTACAACAACAGTTGCAGGTACAGGTTACGCGATGATCACGACGCGAGAGCGATGTTTGCTTGTTTTGGAGTTCTTCTTCTGCTTCTTCTTCAATCAGGGGATAGGTTCCAGGTCGGCAGCCTGGGCTAGCAGGGTGGATGTTGTTTGAGTTTCTGTTTGTGTTTCATCCGTAGTCGGATGGCGCTCTGATGTAATGTGATGTTGTATTCGTATGGCATTGTATGACTGATGTATGTATCCCCATCTATTATGTAATGTTGATGTAATGATATCCACCTTGCAAAAGCGTCTTCAAGATGCGCTTCTATCCTTGGTGGGACCTTCGTGTTCCTTTAGGATAGGGTCGCATCTTGGGCGTGACATACAAGACCCAGACGCCACTGTTGATGACGACTACTACTCTGGAGGTGCCTACTACTACGTGTAGGCCGTTGACGACGACCAGGAGTAGTTTAGGAGGATCCCAGGCAGGAGGCCTGCGCCTCTTTCAATCTGTATCCCAGTTTGTGCTAGCCATCTTATGGCAACTTGTTTAACTTATGTCTGTACTCACACATCGTTGCTTCCGCTGACTCGTCTATGATCGAGCACTTCTATTCGAGCCCTCGAGGCCCCTGGCTTGTATTATGATGCTTGTATGACTTATTTTATTTGTAGAGTTGTGTTGTGATATCTTCCCGTGAGTCCCTGATCTCGATCGTACACGTTTGCGTGTATGATTAGTGTACGATTGAATCGGGGGCGTCACACCTTTGGTGTTGGGAAGATAGCCAAGGAAAATTCAAGAAAGTGACCGGGGCACGAGTTTGTGAGGAGCAGTGGACGTGGTGCTAGGATAACAGAGACACCCGAAAATGCGAAGACCATCATAAGATGGGACCGCACCAAAGAGGAGCTGGTGAGGGGTGTAATTCCAGCGGGAACGACAGGGGCGAATGTTAATGAGGAGGCTGGCGGTCGCGAGCGCGTCCAGCCAGAACTGAGGAGGCACGTAGGAGTGGAAGAGCAATGTGCAGACACAGTCATTAAGCGTGCAAAGGACGCGCTCGGCACGACCATTCTGCTGAGACGTGTAGGGGCAGGTGGGGCGAAAGATGGTGCCGTGGGACGCAAGTAAATTGCGTACGGCAACGTTGTCAAACTCCTTGTCGTTTTCAGTTTGCAAGACGAGAATAGGACGACCGAACTGTGTGGTGACATATGAATAAAAAGCGGTGAGTGTGGCAAGAGCGTTGGACTTGCGACGGAGAGGGAAGGTCCACACATAATGAGTAAAATCATCCAATATCACCAGATAGTATAAATAGCCCGTGTTGCTAGCAACCGGGGACATCCAAACATCACTATGCAATAACTGAAATGGAAAGGTGGAAATGTTTGTAGACTCTCTAAAGGGAAGACGAACATGCTTGCCAAGACGGCAAGCCTCACAAGTGTGATCGTCGACCTTATTACATGAGAAGGAAAAACTCTGAAGAATCTGACGCATGACGATGGAATTGGGATGACCGAGATGGGCATGCCAAAGATTGACACTGGCGGCGAAGGTGGAGGGGCGACGGGTGGTGGTGGCGCCGGAGGGATGCACTGGATAAAGCTCGTCCGGGCTATCACATCAGTGGAGCACCATCCGTGTATGGGCGTCCTTCACAGAAAAACCGATATCGTCAAATTCAACAGTTATAGGATTCTCACGAGCAAGGCGACGAACGGAAACGAGATTAGTGACTAAGTTAGGAGACACAAGAACATTAGACATATGCACATGAGTGGAAGTAGAAGGAAAAGACATATGACCAACGTGAGTAATGGGTTGGGAGGAACCGTTACCAATGGTGATACGGGTGGGAGTATGAACGGGAGTGCCAGACATGAGGTTACCGGGATGAGCAGTCATGTGAGCAGTGGCGCTCGAGTCCATGTACCAGTCACCACCGCCACCATAGGAGCTCGATGACGGGGCGAAGTGCAGTGCAGCCAGCAAGGCCGGGTCCCACAGCGGCGGCACCTGAGGAGGGTAGAACCCTCTGTAGGCCGGCACGGGAGCCGCCCCGAAGGCCGGAGTGGCGGCGGCGCCGTAGGCGGGCGCGGCCCAATAAGCCGGTGCAGCGGTGGCGCCATAGGCTGGTGCGGACCCGTAGGCGGGAGGGCGGCACCATAGCCGCTATAGGAAGCAGCGTTCTGTGCGGAGAAGAGGGCCTGGTGACCCACCGGGCAGGGCCCAAGGATGCCCGGAGCCGGAGCCCGAGGGACCGGCATGGAGTACGCATGGACGACGCCGGTCCACAGGTTGGTGCCGTACGTCCATGGGGGAGTCACCTGCTGCTGCTGCTGACGAGCCCCCCTCCCTCCCGACGCCTGTTGCTGCTTGCGGCCGCCCCCGCGGCGGTTGCCGCGGCGCCCGCCACCTGGCTGCTGGGGGGCAGCCGGAGGGGCGGGAGGGGGAAGTACCCCAGAGGCGCGGGGGACGGCGGCTGCTGGCGTGGCTCGGGTGGGGCGGCCGGTGGAGGGGCGCGGCGTGAGGTGCCGACGGCGAGGGCGTGGTGCTGCACGTGCTTCTTGACCCCCTTCATCCGGCGCTCCTCCAACCTCAAGTACGCCACAAACTTGGGGAAGGAGGGCTCCAGCATCAAGGTGAGGTTAGAGGCGGCGTTGCCGAAGTCCTCGTTGAGGCCGGCGGTGAGCGTGCTGAGGAGGAGGTCGTCGTCCACCTTGGCTCCAATGTCACGGAGCTCATCCGCCAACGTCTTCAGGCGGCGGCAGTAGTCATCAATGGACTGTTCATCCTGGTGACAGTCAAAAAATTCCTACTGCAAAAAAACGCGGCGCTGAAACTTGTTGTCGTTGAAGAGGCCGTTTAGCTTGACCCACATGGCGCGGGCGTCGTCGCCGGCACTGACGACCATGTGGAACAATTTCTTGGAGATGTTGGTGAAGAACCACCGGATGATCGTGGCGTCGATCGCGGTCCACTCGGCGTCGTCCACCATGGTGCGGGAGTCCATGATGCCATCCACGTCGTCCACGAGGTTGTTCTCGCGGAAGAGCAGCATGAAGTATGTGGAGTTGGAGGCGTCGAGGATGACGGGGACGCGTGCATGGACGTTGATGTCGCGGATCTCGACAGGGTCGACGGCGAAGGGGTTGGAGTAGGTGGAGGCGTTGGACGACATGGCGGCGGGATCGTAGGGAGGAAGGCGGCGGCGCGGCTGAGGAGAGGCGGCGCGGCGGCGGGAGGTAGGCGGCGTGGCGGGGAAGGGCGGCGCGGTGGGGGGAGGGCGTGCGCGGGGAGGAGGGGCGATGGTGGCAGCTTGGGGTGGCGGCGGCGGCCTGAGGCGGCGGCTAGGGTTTGCGGAAGCTGGGAGATCGACTTGCGATAGATACCATGTAGAGAATGATTTGGTGCATCGATAATTGATTGATCGTGCACTAGGCACATATATATAGGTACAAGGGGTGCGACTGGTATCTTGTCTCGTAAGATACACGCACATACAGGAGAAAACAGATACTATAGGTACTGCATACAGAACCAAGACCTACGTACATGTACACATGTTCAACACCATCTAGTTCAGTAACTACTACACGAAGCATTCGGTGGCAAAGATTGGTCATTACAATGTCACAACGTTACCAACAGTGTATGCATTTGGTTAATTAGTTCGTCTGAAAATGTGTAACGCCCTCGATGCGGCTATATCTCCCACGTGTCAAAGCACGACTTAGAGGCATAACCGCATTGAAAGCAATGTCGCAAGTGAGGTAATCTTCACACAACCCATGTAATACATAAGAGAAAGAGATACATAGTTGGCTTACAATCGCCACTTCACACAATACATAAATAAACATCCATCATCCAGGTTACACTCAAGGTCCGACTACGAAACCAAAATAAAAGAAGACTGCCCCAAATGCTACACAGATCCCCGATCGTCCCGACTGGGCTCCTCTACTGATCATCTGGAAACGAAACATAGTAACGACCAAGGGCCTCTCAAATTCCCACTTCAGCTCAGTTGCGCCATCAGCGCTGGTATCCTCGGCACCTGCATCTGTTTTGGTAGAATCTGTGAGTCACAAGGACTCAGCAATCTCACACCCGCGAGATCAAGACTATTTAAGCTCATAGGTAGGAAAGGGGTAATATGGTGGAGCTGCAGCAAGCACTAAGCATATATGGTGGCTAACATACGCAAGTGAGAGCGAGAAGAGAAGCAGCGCATCGGTCGAGAAGCTAGAAGCGATCAAGAAGTGATCCTGAAACTACTTACGGTCATACATAACTCAAACGTTGTTCACTTCCCGGACTCCGCCGAGAAGAGACCATCACGGCTACACACGCGGTTGATGCATTTTAATGAAGTCGAGTATCAAGTTATCTACAACCGGACATTAACAAATTCCATTCTGCCTCATAACCGCAGGCACGGCTTTCGAAAGATAATATACCCTGCAGGGGTGTCCCAACTTAGCCCATCATAAGCTCTCACGGTCAACGAAGGATAAACCTTCTCCCGGGAAGACCCGATCAGTCTCGGAATCCCAGTTTGCAAGACATTTCGACAATGGTAAAACAAGACCAGCAAAGCTGCCCGAAGTGCCGACAAATCCCGATAGGAGCTGCACATATCTCGTTCTCAGGGCACACCGGATGAGCCAGACGTCGGGTTGGCATAAACCCTGGTTGCCCAGGGGGCGCCGGACATCGCTCAGGTTGGACCAACACTCGAAGGAGCACTGGCCCGGGGAGGGGGGGGGGTAAATAAAGATGACCCTCGGGCTCGCAAAAACCCAAGGGAAAAAGGCTTAGGTGGCAAATGGTAAAACCAAGTTTGGGCCTTGCTGGAGGAGTTTTATTCAAAGCGAACTGTCAAGGTGGTCCCATAAATCACCCAACCGCGTAAGGAACGCAAAATCAAGGAACATAACACCGTTATGACGGAAACTAGGGCGGCAAGAGTGGAACAAGACACCAGGCATAAGGCCGAGCCTTCCACACTTTACCAAGTATATAAGGTGCATTAATTAAACAGGAGATATTTTGATATCCCAAAGTATCCATGTTCCAACGAGGAACAAACTTCATCTTCACCTGCAACTAGCAACGCTATAAGAGGGGCTGAGCAAAAGCGGTGACATAGCCAAACAACGGTATGCTAGGACAAGATGGTTAGAGGTTTGACATGGCAATAGGGAGGCATGATAAACAATGGCAGGTAGAGCTGACATAACGAAAGAGCGAGCAACTAGCGAAGCAAAGATAGAAGTGATATCGAAGGTATGGTCATCTTGCCTGCAAAGTTCTCAGAGTTGTCGAAGGCTTGATCCCCGAAAGCGTTCTCAACAGGTTCCTTGTTCACGTACTCGTCTCCCGGATCTACCCAAAGCAAGAACACAAGCAAAGGAACCACAATAAATCACGGTGCAATGCACAAGCAACATGATGCAAAACATGACATGATATGCGAGATGTGATATGCAATGCATATGCGTGCTCCGGAAGGGAAATGATGAACAAGGCATCAACTTGGCAAACCAAGTATGCCGCTGGAAAGATGAGATGATTTCGGTTGAAATCGATATGAAGATTGCCGGAAACGGATGCACGGTTTGCAAATGGCAAGCAAAACAATAATGGCACAAATCTGCGATTAACAGCACGATGCTACTTAGCATGCAACAAGAAACTATGCTACAGCATCCCAACATAAAAAAAAGCATATGGCAGTGATCTACAGGAGATGCTTAACAAAAGAGGAACACTGAGATACGGCTAAATCACACCATAGCAGGCCCAAAAAAGCATGGGAAAAGTGCAAAAGATATCAGGCTGGACATGGCATAAACAGCATCACGAAGCAATGTCCAGAGCAAGTTATCAACATGCTACAGGAACTTAAAATAGCAAATCAAGGCATGGCATGAATCTACTCAAAGCATAGATCAAAAGTCCCTTACTGACCATAAGCCAAAAAGGATCAGAAAATATGATTGCACCCATGCAAATATAGCAAGTTTTATTAACTGTTCCAGACTTGGTGAAGTTTCAGGACATGGCAAAAACAGATTCAACATGGCATCTTTACAATCTTGATTAACTTACTACAAGGCATGTCATGGCATGTAACAAGTTCTAAAAATCATCACAAGTGCATTACGTTAAAACCTGCCCTAAATGGAATATGACGGATTTGGCATTCTCCTAAATAGGAAACGTCCAGAACTGGACTTACCCGAAATGGATAGATTCCAAATGCCAGAAATGGACTATTCGCTGGGAACTAAAAATAAAATAAAATAAAAAGAAAAACAGGGGCTAAGGGAGGATGACAAGTGGGGCCACCCTGTCATACACACACACACGGGCAAAACAAACAAAAAAAAGGGGGGGAGCTTTACTTGCGCCCGCGGGGGATCGAACCCGGGATGCTGGGGTGCAACCGAGTGGCTCGAGCCACTGGGCTAGGCGACGATGGCTGACCGAGGAGGGGGGTTCTTCTCCTCTTACCTACTGCTACAGCGTCTATCAAAACGGAGGAAGCAGAGGAAAGCAACGGCGCGACCAGAGGCGGCGGAGGGATCACCGGAGCAGCTCCGGCGACCTAACGGAGTGGCGGATGGATGCTACGGGATCGCAAGCGGATCCCACACTCGCGCTTGGAACGCACGACGCCCAACGGCAACGGAAACGCTGCCGGCAACGAGGTCCAGAGCGGGCGGCGACAAACTAGTCCACGACGAGCCGCTGGGTTAAACAAGCGACAGAGAGCACGGGTCTACCCTACATGATACGAAGATGCCGATGGACACGCGCAGAGACGCTAAGGAGGTCGGAGCACTCGCCGGAGACGAGGTCCGACGGCGGCGAGATCGGGCGCCCGCGGCGGCCGCGGTTAGAGCAATCAAACGAGGGGGAAAAGGGGCAGGAAGCTGTGGGTGATCACCACAAGCACGGTGGTGCGCTTGGCTTGGCGGGAGGTGGACGAAGACGGCGATGGCGATGGTCGAACTCGTTCGGCGGCCGGGTTCGAAGACGAGGAAGAAGAGGTCATTGCAGGGGCTCCGGCTCCACATAGTCGACGACGGGGACGTAGCGGACGATGGGGAAGAAGAGGGACACTCTAGGCGGGGTAGAGACCGAAGGAGAGCACGCCAGCGATGAAGACGCGCTCCCCGATGCGTTCAGGACGGCGATGGAGCGATCGATCTGGTGGCTAAACGTACCAGGAAACGGCAGTGGCGGACGAGGGAAACCCTAGGCGAAACAGGGGACAAGGAATTGGGGCTTAAAAAGGCTAGGGTGAGCGGCGCGAACTCACGCGCGCTCGTGCTTGCGGTCCCCATGGCGACGGCGAGAGGAGAGGGAAAAGGTGGGTGCGGGGAACAGGGTAGGCGCTGACGAGCGGGGCCAAACTAGCCACGTGGCGAGGGTCTAGTGGGGGTGCACGCTCGCGTAGGTGAGAAAAGTAGGGAGGAGAAGACCGAGCGGGCCGGCTGGCGCGATGGGCCAGCTGACGCGGGGAGCGAGCTGGGCCGGCCTAGGAGGCCGAGGCCCAGGGGGGGTGCTGCTGCTGGCTAAAATGCTGATGCATTTTCCTTTTCCTTCAGGCAGAAAACAAAAGGAAAAGCACAGGGGAATTTGGGAGGACTTTGAGAAAAGTGACCATATTCTCAAGGACCTGAGATTGGGTAGAATTTGATAAAATTGATCTGGGCATTTTTAGAGGAAATAAAATAATTCAAGTTTGAATTTGAGTGCAAACTTGAGCCATTTTAAAACCTAACCAAAACAACTTCAAATAAGGAGATATTTGGCAGAGAGGTTTGGGACATGGAGCAAGATTTAAAGGGAGAATATGAACATTTAAGGAGAAGGTAAAAGGTGCACTTGCAAAATGAAAGAAAGGAAAAGGAAGGAGAATTGGTGATGATGCAAGATTTATACATTGAACATGCAACAACATAATATGTATGAGATCACACCATGCACATGATGAGGATGGAATGCAAAATGACAAGAGGCACAAATGCAATATGGTAAGGTGGGCATGACAATGAAAAGAATAAACCACATAACCAAACAAGATGAGGCCAAACATGATAAAAACCCACAAGAATTGGATGAAGGTCAAGTTGATATATTGCCAAATTGGGACATGTTACACTGGGGTGTTACAACACTCCACCACTACAAAAGGATCTCGTCCCGAGATCTAGGACTGAAAGAACTCCGGATATTCGGAACGGAGGTGATCCTCGCGCTCCCAGGTGGCTTCTCGGTCGAAATGGTGTGACCACTTCACTTTCTGGAATTTGATCGACTTGTTGCAAGTCTTGCGCTCGGTTTCTTCAAGAATAGCAACGGGGTGCTCATGATAAGAGAGATCTTCTTGGAGGTCAATTTCTTCAAAGTTGATAGTGCGCTCAGGAGTCTTGAAGCACTTGCGAAGCTGTGACACATGAAACACATCGTGCACGTTTGCAAAGTTGGATGGAAGCTCAAGTTGATAAGCTAGATCGCCTCTCTTGCCAATGATCTTGAAAGGACCCACGTATCTAGGGGCAAGCTTCCCTTTGATACCGAAGCGACAAGTGCCTTTCATTGGAGAGACGCGGAGGTAGACATGGTCTCCAATTTCAAAAGCCAAGTCACGGTGTTTGCTATCATAGTAACTCTTCTGGCGCGATTGCGCGGCTTTGAGATTCTCACGAATGACTTTGCACATTTCTTCGGCTTCTATGATCAAGTCATTGCCAAGAAGTTGGCGTTCACCTGTCTCGGACCAATTGAGAGGAGGATGACACTTTTTGCCATAGAGAATTTCGAATGGGGCCTTGCCTGAACTCGCTTGGAAGTTGTTGTTGTAGGAGAACTCGGCATATGGAAGACTCTTCCCACTTCATACCGAAAGAGATGACACAAGCCCTGAGCATATCTTCAAGGATTTGACTGACTCGCTCGACTTGGCCGCTTGTTTGAGGATGGAAAGCTGTGCTGAAACGAATGTTGGTGCCCATGGCCTTCTGAAAGGAGTCCCAGAACTTAGAAGTGAAGATGCTTCCACTATCTGAAGATATCAATTGTGGAATGCCATTCAAGGAGACAATTCTAGAGGTGTATAGCTCTGCCAGCTGAGCTGCTGTGATAGATTCTTTGATAGGAAGTAAATGAGCCACATTAGTAAGCTTGTCAATGACAACGAAGATAGCATCATTTCCACGCTTGGACTTAGGAAAACCAGTCACGAAGTCCATCTCGATGTGATCAAACTTCCATTCTGGAATAGCAAGAGGTTAAAGGAGACCAGCTGGTCTTTGGTGTTCTGCTTTCACCCTTCTGCAGACATCACATTCATTCACGAATTGAGCAATCTCTCGCTTCATTCGAGTCCACCAATACGACTGCTTGAGGTCATGGTACATCTTCGTACTTCCAGAATGAATGGATAGGAGGGAATTGTGTGCCTCATTCATGATGACTTTTCTCAGATCACCTTTAGGAACCACAATTCGATCCTCGAAGAATAGAGTATCTTTGTCATCCAAGCGATAGCACTTGTATTTGGAAATGCCCTTGTCGATACCATGTTTCACCTTCTTCACCATGGTATCCAGGAGTTGTGCCTCACGAATTTGATCTTTCAAAGTAGGAGAGACTATGAGGTTGGCAAGAAAGCCTTGAGGGACAACTTGAAGATTCAGCTTGCGGAAAGCTTCACAAAGATCCAGTTGAAATGGCTTGAGAATTAGACTATTGCAATAAGCCTTTCTGCTCAGAGCATCTGCAATCACATTCGCCTTGCCAGGAGTATATTCAATACTTGGATTATACTCTTGAATCATTTCGACCCATCGAGTTTGTCTTAGGTTGAGGTTTGGTTGAGTGAAGATATACTTGAGGCTCTTGTGATCGGTGAAAATGTCCACATGCCTTCCCAACAAGAGATGTCTCCATGTTATCAATGCATGGACAACTGCCGCCAACTCAAGATCGTGAGTGGGGTAGTTCTTTTCATTGGGCTTCAACCGACGAGAGGTATAGGCCACAACTTTCTTCTCTTGCATTAACACAGCACGGAGACCTTGAAGAGAAGCATCGCAGAACACTTCGAATGGCTTGGATTCATCAGGAGGAGTCAAGACAGGAGCTGTGACTAGCTTCTCTTTGAGGGTGTTGAAAGCAACATCACACTCAGGCATCCAGACATACTTGACATGCTTCTGGAGGAGGTTGGAAAGAGGCTTTGCAATCTTAGAGAAGTTCTCAACGAATCTTCGGCAATAGCTTGCAAGACCAAGAAAACTACGGAGCTGCTTGACATTCTGAGGAGGTTCCCAATTCACAACTGCAGACACCTTCGCCGGATTAACAGCAATTCCCTTGGCGCAGATGATGTGGCCAAGATAAAGAACTTCATCAAGCTAGAACTCACTTTTGGAAAACTTCGCATAGAATTGATGCTCTCTGAGCTTGTCGAGCACCAATCACAAATGCTTGGCATGATCCGACTTATTCTTGGAGAAGACCAAAATATCATCGAGATACACCAAGACGAATTCATTTGTGTAGGGGTTGAAGATAAAGTTCATCATGCGAGAGAATGTTGGAGGAACATTGACAAGGCCGAAAGACATGACAGTATATTCATAAGAACCATAGCTTGTTCTGAATGCTGTCTTGGGAATATCTTGTTCACAAATGCGAATCTGATGATAACCCATACGAAGGTCAAGCTTGGAGAAAACTTTAGCACCTTTGAGTTGCTCGAAAAGCTCATTGATGTTGGGAAGTGGATACTTGTTCTTGATTGTCTTCTTGTTCAATGGACGGTAATCGACACAAAGTCGGTCCGTGCCATCCTTCTTCTGGACAAAAAGAACTCCACAACCCCATGGGGATGAACTCGGTCTGATCAAACCCAGACGCTCTTGTTCATCAAGCTGCTTCTTCAATTCCTTCAGCTCCTTGGGTCCAAGCTTGTAAGGACGCTTGCAAACAGGTTCAGTTCCAGGCTCAAGATCAATAACGAACTCGACTGGCCGATGCGGAGGCATACCCGGAAGCTCTTCTGGAAAGACATCTTGGTACTCACAAACGACTGGAATTTGAGAGATAGCATCCAACTCGCCCTTCTCATTGAGAGAAAACAACCGAATGGTTTCATCACGAGCGGCATAGATGATAACATCCTCAGAAGGGTGTGTCAATTGAATTTCCCTGGCAGCACAATCAAGCTGAGCCTTGTGCTTAGAAAGCCAGTCCATCCCAAGAATTAGATCAATATCAGAGTCACCAAGGACAACTGGAGAAGACAGAAATCTATAGTTGCCCATCTTGATAGAGACATCCCGAACCATGGAGCTAGCGTTCATGAATTTACCCGGAGAGACAACTGATAACAGTCTAGGCAAATCTTGAAAAACCATCTCATGCTTAGATGTAAAAGGTCTTGAGATGAAACTATGCGATGCACCAGTATCAAATAAGACTTTTGCAGGAATATCATTAACTGAGAGATTACCCATTATCACATCAGAAGATTCCTCTACTTGCGCTGCATTCATCATGTTCACCTTTGCAGACTTTGGATTATGCTTGACCACTGCATTGCTTGAAGATCTCACAGGAGGAGGAGGAGGAAGGCGCCTTTGGTTGAAGCACTTGTTCGCATAGTAACCTTTTTGCTGGCACTTGTTGCAAGTCACTTCTGAGAGCGGACGATGATAAGGAGCATTTGACCTTGGAGCTTGAGGCTGAGACTTGTTCTGATAGCCTAGGTTGGGTGGGTGGGAAGATTCACGAGCACCTGAGTTCTTCTGTTGGTAAGGCTGACGAAACGGAGGAGGAGGAAGGTAGAACTTTTGCTGCTTAGCTTCCACTTGAGAGGAAGAAGAAGACTGAACTGCATCCGTGATTCTCTTCTTAGAAGCCTCACACTTGAGCTGAGCACCTTCTGATTGAGGGCCATATTGTAGAATTGATCAAACTGAGTAGGCTCAACAAGAACGAGAGATAACTACAGATCCTCTCTAAGGCCACCTCTGAATTGATAGATCATACTCTTTTCATCAGGAACGTCTTGTTTAGCGAAGCGAGCAAGTTTCTGAAGCTGCTTGTTGTATTCGTACACTGACATGTTGCCTTGCTTGAGATTGCGGAACTCCTCACGCTTGCTCTCAACAACACTGGTAGGAATGTGGTGAGCTTTAAAGTCCCGACAGAAGTCAGTACAAGTAACCACTCGACCTCCTCTGGAATCCTTTTATTGCTGGAACCAATCAGCTGCTTGATCCTTGAGCTGAAAAGAAGCGAACTTGACGTAGTCCTCAGGCCTGACATTGCTGCATTCCAAATGCTTGTTGATATCCACGAGCCAATCGTCGGCGTCTGTGGCCTCGGCATAGTAGCTGAAAGACTTCGGCTGATTTGCAAGGAATTGGTTGAGGGTAGGAAACTGAGGCTGATGATTGAACTGCCCTTGACCTTGATTTCCTTGGTTGCCTTGGCCTTGGTTGCACTCTTGCATGAGCTGGATCATCATCTGAGCATGGGCGTTTGAGGCTGCCATCAAAGCTTGCCATGCCTCCGGAGGCGGAGGTGGAGGTGGAGGGTTCGCCTGACTCCCATCACTGCGTTCTGGATTCTGACACGTTGGCGGAGCCATCCTGAAGAGGGTGACATCCGTTAGCATCTTGATAGACAGATAGACAAGTTGAATCAACGGATAGAAATTGCAACATATAGCCTTCACAATAAACATTCGAACAAGGATGAACGAATGAATTCCCAAAGCTAACATCACACATCCATTAAGGTGAGAAGCCACTTGATAAGAGATTGATGAATGAAATAAACAAGGTACAACTGGAACAAATAAGTGGTAAGGATTACCCAATCACAAACCAAATATCTGCGGGAAGAAGTGCTAGAGCTACTTGAATCCCACCTATAAACTCCCGAAACTTTCCGGTTATGCAATCAGGTGTTGGGGATACATGGGAAGCAATATATCTCACCCAAACTAACAATCCCTACATCCAGCTGTATCCATCCATCAACACATAACCAAGAAACCTTTGGAAATCGTGTACCTCAACCTTCAAAAAGCATCTATTATACGAGTCATGGCAATACTCCCGAGCTCGCCCCAGTACTGGGTTATCGGGGTTATCTCACCAACAACTGTACGAAAGAGATTTTCGATGTTGGCAAAGCTCAGGTATTCCAGAACTACAACGATAAAATTGTGACGACAACACCTCGGAGCTCAATTGCCCGGGACACTGCCACAACCCCTAAATGTCAGGAGGCACCAAGAACAATGTTCTCGTCACAAAACAATCGGAACGATTCCAAGATACCCGCGTGATCCTAAAAAAAAATTAGTGAAATTTGAGGAGAGGAAAGTCAAAACGTCTATGTCAGGAGACCTCACCAGAGCGACGAAGGGACTGAGGAGTAAAAAGAATCCTACTCTCCGATATATATAATTCTAAGACTCAAAACATTTTTTTTCTAGACTCAACAACGCCAGCAATCAATCAAGCAGGGGGCTCCTAAGTCGGGGATGGCTCTGATTACCAACTTGTAACGCCCTCGATGCGGCTATATCTCCCACGTGTCGAAGCATGACTTAGAGGCATAACCGCATTGAAAGCAATGTCGCAAGTGAGGTAATCTTCACACAACCCATGTAATACATAAGGGAAAGAGATACATAGTTGGCTTACAGTCGCCACTTCACACAATACATAAATAAACATCCATCATCCCGGTTACACTCAAGGTCCGACTACGGAACCAAAATAAAAGAAGACTACCCCAAATGCTACACAGATCCCCGATCGTCCCGACTGGGCTCCTCTACTGATCATCTGGAAACGAAACATAGTAACGACCAAGGGCCTCATCAAATTCCCACTTCAGCTCAGTTGCACCATCTGCGCTGGTATCCTCGGCACCTGCATCTATTTTGGTAGAATCTGTGAGTCACGAGGACTCAGCAATCTCACACCCGCGAGATCAAGACTATTTAAGCTCATAGGTAGGAAAGGGGTAATATGGTGGAGCTGCAGCAAGCACTAAGAATATATGGTGTCTAACATACGCAAGTGAGAGCGAGAAGAGAAGCAGCGCATCGGTCGAGAAGCTAGAAGCGATCAAGAAGTGATCCTGAAACTACTTACGGTCATACATAACTCAAACCATGTTCACTTCCCGGACTCCGCCGAGAAGAGACCATCACGGCTACACACACGGTTGATGCATTTTAATGAAGTCGAGTGTCAAGTTATCTACAACCGGACATAACCGCGGGCATGGCTTTCGAAAGATAATATACCCTGCAGGGGTGTCCCAACTTAGCCCATCATAAGCTCTCATGGTCAACGAAGGATAAACCTTCTCCCAGGAAGACCCGATCAGTCTCGGAATCCCGGTTCGCAAGACGTTTCGACAATGGTAAAACAAGACCAGCAAAGCCGCCCGAAGTGCCGACAAATCCCGATAGGAGCTGCACATATCACGTTTTCAGGGCTCACCGGATGAGCCAGACGTCGGGTTGGCATAAACCCTGGTTGCCTAGGGGGCGCCGGACATCTCTCAGGTTGGACCAACACTCGAAGGAGCACTGGCCCGGGGGGGGGGGTAAATAAAGATGACCCTCGGGCTCGCGAAAACCCAAGGGAAAAAGGCTTAGGTGGCAAATGGTAAAACCAAGTTTGGGCCTTGCTGGAGGAGTTTTATTCAAAGCGAACTGTCAAGGGGGTCCCATAAATCACCCAACCGCGTAAGGAACGCAAAATCAAGGAACATAACACCGGTATGACGGAAACTAGGGCGGCAAGAGTGGAACAAGACACCAGGCATAAGGCCGATCCTTCCACCCTTTACCAAGTATATAAGGTGCATTAGTTAAACAGGAGATATTGTCATATCCCAAAGTATCCATGTTCCAACGAGGAACAAACTTCATCTTCACCTGCAACTAGCAACGCTATAAGAGGGGCTGAGCAAAAGCGGTGACATAGCCAAACAACGGTTTGCTAGGACAGGATGGTTAGAGGTTTGACATGGCAATAGGGAGGCATGATAAACAATGACAGGTAGAGCTGACATAACGAAAGAGTGAGCAACTAGCAAAGCAAAGATAGAAGTGATATCGAAGGTATGGTCATCTTGCCTGCAAAGTTCTCAGAGTTGTTGAAGGCTTGATCCTCAAAAGCATTCTCAACAGGTTCCTCGTTCACGTACTCGTCTCCCGGCTCTACCCAAAGCAAGAACACAAGCAAAGGAACCACAATAAATCACGGTGCAATGCACAAGCAACATGATGCAAAACATGACATGATATGCGAGATATGATATGCAATGCATATGCGTGCTCCGGAAGGGAAATGATGAACAAGGCATCAACTTGGCAAACCAAGTATGCCGCTGGAAAGATGAGATGATTTCGGTTGAAATCAATATAAAGATCGCCGGAAACGGATGCACGGTTTGCAAATGGCAAGCAAAACAATAATGGCACAAATCTGCGATTAACAGCACGATGCTACTTAGCATGCAACAAGAAACTATGCTACAACATCCCAACATAAAAACAAAGCATATGGCAGTGATCTACAGGAGATGCTTAACAAAAGAGGAACACTAAGCTACGGCTAAATCACAACATAGCAGGCCCAAACAAGCATGGGAAAAGTGCAAAAGATATCAGGTTGGACATGGCATAAACAGCATCACGAAGCAATGTTCAGAGCAAGTTATCAACATGCTACAGGAACTTAAAATAGCAAATCAAGGCATGGCATGAATCTACTCAAAGCATAGATCAAAAGTCCCTTACTGACCATAAGCCAAAAAGGATCAGAAAATATGATGGCACCCATGCAAACATAGCAAGTTTTATTAACAGTTCCAGACTTGGTGAAGTTTCAGGACATGGCAAAAACAGATTCAACATGGCATCTTTACAATCTTGATTAACTTACTACAAGGCATGTCATGGCATGTAACAAGTTCTAGCATGAAGTAGACATGAAAAATGAAGCTAACCCTGTGCCAAACAACCTCATGGCAACTATGAAACAAATCACACAAAAATGCCAAAACAGCACCATGATGTAAAAATGGCATGTATGCAAACTTGCTTAAATGCAGAAAATAATGCTACCACTGAATTGGTGGGATTTTTCTACCCCAAAAACATATATAATATGTTGGGGTTGCTGTAGAAAAATCATCACAAGTGCATTAAGTTAAAACCTGCCCTAAATGGAATATGACAGATTTGGCATTCTCCTAAATTGGAAACGTCCAGAACTGGACTTACCCGAAATGATAGATTCCAAATGCCAGAAATGGACTATTCGCTGGGAACTAAAAATAAAGTAAAATAAAACGAAAAACAGGGGCTAAGGGAGGATGACAGGTGGGGCCACCCTGTCATACACACACACACACGGGCAAAACAAACAGAAAAAAGGGGGGGAGCTTTACTTGCGCCCGCGGGGGATCGAACCCGGGATGCTGGGGTGCAACTGAGTGGCTTGAGCCACTGGGCTAGGCGACGATGGCTAACCGAGGAGGGGGGTTCTTCTCCTCTTACCTACTGCTACAGCGTCTATCAAAACGGAGGAAACAGAGGAAAGCAACGGCGCGACCAGAGGCGGCGGAGGGATCACCGGAGCAGCTCCGATGACCTAACAGAGTGGCAGATGGTTGCTACGGGATCACAAGCGGATCCCGCACTTGCGCTTGGAATGCATGACGCCCAACGGCGACAGAAATGCTGCCGGCAACGAGGTCCAGAGCGGGCGGCGACAAACTAGTCCACAATGAGCCGCTGGGTTAAATAAGCGACAGAGAGCACGGGTCTACCCTACATGATATGAAGATGCCGATGGACATGCGCAGAGACGCTAAGGAGGTCAGAGCACTTGCCGGAGACGAGGTCCGACGGCGGCGAGATCGGGCGCCCGCGGCGGCCGCGGTTAGAGCAATCAAACGAGGGGGAAAAGGGGGCAGGAAGCTGTGCGTGCTCACCACAAGCACGGTGGTGCGCTTGGCTTGGCGGGAGGTGGACGAAGACGGCGATGGCGATGGTCGAACTCGTTCGGCGGCCGGGTTCGAAGACGAGGAAGAAGAGGTCGTTGCAGGGGCTCCGGCTCCACGTAGTCGACGACGGGGACGTAGTGGACGACGGGGAAGAAGAGGGACACGCTAGGCGGGGTAGAGACCGAAGGAGAGCACGCCGGTGACGAAGACGCGCTCCCCGATGCATTCGGGACGGCGATGGCGCGATCAATCTGGTGGCCAAACCTACCAGGAAACGGCGGCGGCGGACGAGGGAAACCCTAGGTGAAACAGGGGACAAGGAATTGGGGCTTAAAAAGGCTAGGGTGAGCGGCGCGAGCTCATGCGCGCTCGTGCTTGCGGTCCCCATGGCGACCGCGAGAGGAGAGGGAAAAGGTGGGTGCGGGGAATAGGGTAGGTGCTGACGAGCGGGGCCAAACTAGCCACGTGGCGAGGGTCTAGCGGGGGTGCACGCTCGCGTAGGTGAGAAAAGCAGGAAGGAGAAGACCAAGCGGGCCGGCTGGCGCGATGGGCCAGCTGACGCGGGGAGCGAGCTGGGCCGGCCTGGGAGGCCGAGGCCCAGGGGGGTGCTGCTACTGGCTAAAATGCTGATGCATTTTCCTTTTCCTTCAGGAAGAAAACAAAAGGAAAAGCACAGGGGAATTTGGGAGGACTTTGAGAAAAGTGACCATATTCTCAAGGACCTGAGATTGGGTAGAATTTGATAAAATTGATCTGGGCATTTTTAGAGGAAATAAAATAATTCAAGTTTGAATTTGAGTGCAAACTTGAGCCATTTTAAAACCTAACCAAAACAACTTCAAATAAGGAGATATTTGGCAGAGAGGTTTGGGACATGGAGCAAGATTTAAAGGGAGAATATGAACATTTAAGGAGAAGGTAAAAGGTGCACTTGCAAAATGAAAGAAAGGAAAAGGAAGGAGAATTGGTGATGATGCAAGATTTATACATTGAACATGCAACAACATAATATGTATGAGATCACACCATGCACATGATGAGGATGGAATGCAAAATGACAAGAGGCACAAATGCAATATGGTAAGGTGGGCATGACAATGAAAAGAATAAACCACATAACCAAACAAGACGAGGCCAAACATGATAAAAACCCACAAGAATTGGATGAAGGTCAAGTTGATATATTGCCAAATTGGGACATGTTACAACTGTGGTGTTACAAAATGTAAAGAAAAAAACGCTGTAAATGATCAAAAACATTGTAAAGATCAAATTTTCTCTCTATATATATACTTCAACATAGAACAATCACTCAAAGTCGCAGTGGACGTGGACCTCGATTAATCCTAACTAGCAAAAGAGCCCGTGCGTTGCAACGGAAGAGAAGACATAACACTCACTCTTAACCCAACAACAATCACCCAAGACCACAATAGGTCCATCTCCTTTATTTTTGCGAGGCATATATTTGTGTTGCAGCTTATCCTCCTTCTCACCCTCGCCGGCGATGGCCTCGGTGTTCACACAAAACAAAAAAAAAACATGTTGAAATATATTTAATTCTAAGGCGTCTCTCTCCCTCTCTCCTCCCTTTCCCTCCCTCCCCCTCTCTCTCTCTCTCATGATGAGAAATCTGTTGTTTTCCCCTGCGACATTTTTCAGAGGTATGCATATGTAGTTATCGATGTTTTCTTTTCCCTATATTGTTATAGTGGGGTGTTTATTTGCAATCCGGGTTGCCACCGGTACGAAAGGAAAACGAGTCTTACGCAATAAATTATAAGTTTGCTTCCAAATGATATTTTAAAAATATTTAACAGGTAAAATTAAAATCATATTTAGATTCCACATATTTTTCTAATAAAATTTTATATATAATATGTTAAAATCAAAGTTACGGTTTAAAAGATACGGATAATTTAGAAAATCATTTATTTGACTTAAATATATTCCAAAATAATACTTAACATGTGAAAATAATCTCATATTCATATTCTACATTTTTTTTAATCAAATTTCATATATAACATGTTCAAATCGGAGTTACGGTTTGAAAGATATGGATGATTTAAAAAAACATTGTTTGACTTAAATATGATCCTCGGATGAATTACCTAAAACATCACGGGGGTTTCGGAAAATGTAAAATAACGGTTCGGGCGTGACTTAAATCCGGACTGCGGGTTGATTTCAACAAAACAGAGGGACTTTTGTGTAAAATATGAAAAAAACGCTTCGTTTTAACTTAAAACAGAACTGTGGGTTGAATTCTCTGAAATAAAGGGACTTTTCTGAAAAATACCATGACGGACGAAGGAAACCTAATTTGCTTTATTATTAGGTAATAAAGATAAGATAGTTTGATTCATCCATCGCGGGAGGTGAACCCAAGGGGCTGCAAAAAGTGACAGGCTTAATTTGGCCGCTGTAGTTGGCAACGCCATCAAGCTGTAGCCCCAGGCAGCCTAGCTAGCTACTGTACCTTTTAGCTCGTTCCCGGGCTCCACACATGGCAAACTAATGGTTCTCGGTGCACTAATTAACTTGACCAGGTACTCGCGAGGACGACAACGACGACGACGACCTGCGCATGCACTGTACGAGTATATATTAACTGTCTTATAAGTGGTGGACATGGCTCAGATTGACACGGTTTCGATACGATCACCGATGACACGAGTGAAGTTGACGCATAGGTTGTCTGCACGTACCTGGCCCTATGCATGCAAGAGAGGAGAGACATATGGATGGGTCTTGTCTTATGGAGACAGAGCTGGCAAAGCAGTCGCTGGGTTCTGGGTAGTCCACAACCAAGTGTTGAGCTGTTAATGACGGATTAAACATTCCCCCCCTCCCCTCCTGAGTAAGCATGCGCGCAGGCGACGCAACAGGCCAGCTAGACCGCGTGAACATGTCATTCACTACTGCTTGTAAATGTATGCTTAATTAGTATGTTAGAGCATCTCCAATAGATGACTTTTAGACCGTCTGAAGCAAAAACCGCTGCTTCAATATATGGTTCATATGTACAAAAATTTGGATCGCGGCCTCCGGTGATGTAAAATTACAAATTTACATCACGAGATGCAACTGGTCCAAAACTGCGGCCGCCCGCCAAACGCCCAACCGCCACTTCATTCCGCTTCCGCCTGGCGACCGAGCACCAGCCGCCGAAAGTCGCCGCCGCCGCCACCGCCCCACATCGCCGCCCCTGCCCTCCGCCGCCATGGCCCTCGTCGCCTCCCCCGCTGGAGGGCTTCTCGCAGCCGCCCCGACACCGCCGTTTCGGGAGGCAGCCGTGGCTGGATTCGCCGACTCCGGTGGTCCGCCATGCTCCCTTCTTCTCTGCACCGCCGCCTAGCCCTCGTCGCCTCCCCCGCTGGAGGGCGTCAAGTAACCGCCCCGGTGCCGCTGTTTAGGGAAAGAGTCGCAACTGGAATCGCCGACTCCAGCGTGTTGAAATATATTGCCCGCCTCCCTCCATCAGTTCAGACTTTTGGATAAGTTGGCTGGAGCATGAATTCAATATGGTATCAGAGCCAAAAGGTCTTGAGTTTCAAGACCCTGCCAACGTAGTATTAAATAAAAAGATTCTGCGGCCTACATCGATCCCACGTCTAAGGACTAAAATAGCCTAGACGTGAGGGGGAGTGTTGAAATATATTGCCCGCCTCCCTCCATCAGTTCGGACTTTTGGATAAGTTGGCTGGAGCATGAATTCAATATGGTATCAAAGCCAGGAGGTCTTGAGTTCAGGACCCTGCCAACACAGTATTAAATAAAAAGATTCTGCAGCCTACATCGATCCCACATCTAGGGACTAAAGCGGTCCGTCGTGCTCCCTTCTCCTCTGCGCCGCTGTCCGCAGCAGTCCTCAGCACCTAGTTTTTTAGGGACAAGGACAATGAAAGAACTGTTAGTCCTGGCCAGACCACGGTTGTCCGGTGATACAACTGATGGATGGCGGCAAGCAAATCAAGCTTTATTATGTCCCAGCAGCTCTTGAAGAACCCTCCATAGAAACCGTCCGGTCCCGGCGCTTTGTCAGAGGGCATGTCGTCGGTTGGCGACTAGATTTCGTTGATGGTGCAAGGAAGCTCTCTTGCACATCCAGATCGAACTGCGCGAGCCCAAGAGCCTCCCAACTGAATTGGGACGTGGTGGGGTGCCTGGTATCGAACTGACTGCTAAAATGGTCGTGCGCCAGAGTGAGCATGGAATGGAGGGACGTAACAGCACCATCCGGAGATTGTAGAATGTGGATGGTGTTTCTTTTGTGCCTTGTGTTCGCCTTTGTGTGGAAAAACTTCGTGTTGGCCTCACCAGATGTAAGCCAAGTGACCTGGCTTCTTTGTTTGAGCTTGATTTTGAGGAAAACTGCGAGGCCCAACCTCCTGTGTCGTTAACGGCCTAAAGCCTTGAGCCGTGTAAGTTGAAGAATGATTCCAATAACCACATATTCCCTCCGTTCGGAATTACTTGTCACAAAAATGAATAAAAATGGATGTATCTATAACTAAAATACATCTAGATACATTCATTTCTTGGACGAGTAATTCCGAACGGAGGGAGTAGCTGTTATAATATAGTTTGGGTTTAAAGATAGAGATAAGGAGTGATGAATAGGTTTAAACCATGTATTAGTTATCTTGTACTCCAAGCCTCTACCCCCTCGTGTATTCTATATATACCCCATATGAACGTCAGATCAATACAACACAGAAACATTAATCATCCAATATTTTCCACATGGTATTAGAGCGGTTAGTCTCACGACGCCGATCCTAGGTTCCTGGTAAATCAAAGCGCGCCGCCCCCGGGGAGATTAATCTTCTCTCCTCGGAGGCGTGGCACCTGGTCAATCAAAGATTAGATCGGTCTTGTAGTTTAGATCCAATTTTTGAGTTCCTATTAGACTAGTTCCATAGCCTCCAAATAAATCTACTGATCCACCCCATTATCCGGCGAAAATCTTCTAAGCAGAAATCGGTGCTTCGGCGGCCCGGTGCCAATGACCTCCTGCACGCCAACAACTTGAAGCCAGCAACCATGGACGCGGGTACCACGTGCAGCTGCTCCGAGCCACGTGCCGGAGATAGCGCACACCCGCCTACAAGCAGCGGATCGATCCCTCGGCTACGACGTCAACATACTTTGGAAGAATTTACTGCAACTAGAACAGGACAATGCCCGAGCTCGTGTGCGGCATGCGGGCGAGCTTGAATCAAGCTCAGGAGCTCCCATTCAGAGCTGCCACGCAGAAACAGCTGAGAAAACCTACTTACTCAGAATCAAAGCAATCGCAAGCATAGCCTAACACCACACTGTCCATCAGGTTGCTGAAAAAGATTCGAAAGGACATAGGCAATCGGCAGGTCAGATTCCCCAGGCCCCAATCCAGGTTGGTTCGTCCCAACATCCAACCAGCGGCACGAAAAGCGCCACCGCCAAAATCGAATATACTGGAATTCCAAAGCCGACCGCGAGACCCAATGGCAGGGATCCGGAAGCAAGCCAGCCCCGCCCCGCCCCGCTCCGCGCGCGCACGGCGGCGGCCACTCGCCGTCCTGCCCACGGGAAGGGGAGAGGGGCGGGAGATGGAGAGGGTTCTGGAAGAAGGTCCTGGAGAGGGAGAGGGAAAAGGGGAGACCTGACCAAGTGACGGCGGCGGGGAGCAGCAGCAGGAGTGCGGCCGGCGAAAGGAACGAAGTTAAGGGCAACTCTACAAGAATCACCAAAACGCAACCGGAGTCCACTTAAATGTCCACTTCATTGTAAACGGATCTTTCAAAAAAGAAACGAAATTGATGCTAAACCGGACGATATTTGTTAAATTCGGGTAATAATATAACTACACAAGAGACGAAAATTAACAAAGTTTCAAAGAGCAATGGAATTTAAACTAAAAAAACTACACAAGTTATCGGACGGTGACCTCGTAGGTATGCCGACACCTCCGTCGTCGTCATCATGCTCTTCCGGTGACGGAAGGCCGACAGGCGTCGCAGCAGCCCTGATCGGTCGCTGTTGCGCGCTCACGACGTAGTGTCTCGACTGACTCCGCCAGGCACAGATGCTCGACCACCTCCACCTTGCGGCGATGGGCGGACACGGAGTCCGGCATGTACCGCCTGCCATTGCCTTTGAGCCAAGCCAATCACTCGGACTAGGCGAGCCCCACTTTGAGGAGCTAGTCGTTGATCCAGCGGCGGTGGCAGGCAAAGGTCTCCCGTGCTAGTATTAGACTGGCCATTGGCCTAGGCCTTCGTGAGTGCGGGGTCCACTTGGGACCCAGGGCAACGCGATGTTTGACCATGCGAACGACGGTCAGTGTTGCGCATGTGTTGCCTCGGAGGTCGCCGTCATTGTGGAGGATGAACCGCTGCCGCCACCGACGAGGTAGGCGAGCCGGACGCGAGTGTTGGCGGTCATTGGGGAGGGCGACTCCTCCCTCACGGCGATCAGGCATCATTGGCTCCTAGACTGCCGACGGGGCGGTAATGACTGGACAACCTCCTTGTCGCGGCGGAGACGGTGGCTCCTTCTTGACATAGCGTCCAATTTGAATGTCGTGGTTGTGTGGCGAGGACGGCGACTCCTCCTTAACATGACGTCCATTTTGGATGTCACGGTTGCAAGGGGGCGACGCCCTACTGCAGCCATAGAGGGACCGCTTGAGCAACAACTCCAGCTGTCATGCGAACTCCTCGCCCGTTTGCGCAACCTCTATGAGAAGGGCGTTGCTGCTGCTTCTCATTGTTAGACAAGATGGCATCTAACTTCATGGAGGAGGAAGCAGTGGACGTCGATGGACCTGGAGATAGTGGGAGGAGGCACCATGGTCTGGGCGGTGTGCGGAGGATAGGAGAAGAGACGTGAGGCAGCCAGGTAGGGTGTAGGGTTTCTCCTTAGCGGTCGACTGACTTAAATAGCCGGGATAGGCGGAACGACGCTACTTCAATGCGGCCAGCTTTCGGAGTTGGTTTCTTAGCCGCGACGCCGATCAGCCGACAACAATGTGGTACGCAGTGGCCAGTGTGTGGTCATGTCCGCTCTAACCTGCATGAATGCGGCGCGAAGAGCGGAGTGGATGTTTGAGACCAAGCAAAGGGAGGGTTTTCTAGTGGGCTCACATTGTCAGATGCGTGTGTGGTGGAAGTTGGGACCCCCATACCACCCGTAGTTTGGTCCCAGTATGTGGGATTTCAGACATCTGGACCAGTTCGGACATTTAGGGGCTATTTAATGATCCATGTTAGAGTTGCCCTAAGGGCAACTCCAAGGAAGA
Organism: Triticum timopheevii; assembly: GCA_963921465.1. NCBI lineage: Eukaryota > Viridiplantae > Streptophyta > Magnoliopsida > Poales > Poaceae > Triticum > Triticum timopheevii. The sequence goes on along the minus strand of OY997262.1, from coordinate 379,716,136 downwards.
TCAATAAACTGCTTGCAATCCTGACACCCTTATTACCCATTCAACATGACTCATTAAATTCATTAAGACTCATCCAGACATCCGAAATGCCACCATTGAGTCCCAAATCGGGGGAAGTCTGGACATCCGCAATGCTGATCTTTGACAACCCGGGTTCACCCAAAACTGAATCAAAGCCCGCGCATATGGACAATCCACTCGATATTCTTGTGCAAAAGCCTGACCTCTCCGCCCCGATTGCAGCCGGCCCTGCTTGTTTTGCCATCCACCACCGCCGCGATGGATCCGTGGAAGCCCATCATGAGGTTCTGTCCCTTCGGACCTGGACACGTTGGCACATCAAGGGAGGGAGAAGACGAAAGCGTTGGCGGACGCTCGGGCTGGAGTTCTGATGTATTGCAAGTGCACAGGGCTATGTAGCAATTTCGCAGTAAGGTTTTTGATCTCACAGGGAGCGAAAAGGAAGGTATTACAATCTCCGCAGCTGCGTTCTCGCTTTTGCAGTTACGCTCAAATCCAAACTGGAGTTTGGTAATACTTCGGTTAAGTAAGTTGCTAAGGAAAACAACCAAAGAAAGAATTAAACTAAGGTACTGGAACGAATGGAAAATAAACACTAAATACATAGAAAATAAACCACCAGAAATTTGATGTTTTAGATGAGATCGTTGGCATCTAAGTACAGTCTCGTTCAACCCTGGCGGGGGATGTGGTTAAGCTTTTCGACTACGCCACTAAGTCAGTGCATGCATTATAGGACATATGCATTCTACAAATGATGCACAGTCCCTTGCATAACATTGTCTCTCAAGACGCACTGTGAGGAGACAACTCAATCGTCCTACTTAATGTCAACTCAATTGTCCTACTTAATGTCTCATACATGCGACGGCTAACGAAAAGACATTAAGGTCACGAGGACCGGACCGAAGACAATAAATTTTATGAACAATCATGACTCCTATTATAATTATGTTCCGCTGAAGATATCTACCATCTTTCACCCCGAAGGTCTATCAGTTTGCACAACTATCTATCAACTTCATGGTTGGTCTGGGGAGTTGGATGTCTCCAACTACCCCACTGGATCGGACATCTTCAAGCACTAAATTACTGACGAAAGTTGCCGACGGCTATGGTTGGGCGCCCCTGGTGTCGCCCTAGCGACAAGGCTCATCTACATCTGGTGAACAGTCGATTCAAAAAAATAGTAAAATGATTCAAAAAAATCTAAAATGTTTTGGCATTGAAGATGATGTAGTGCGCAAGCTGGGTGCAAACTTTCATGATGAATGGACATTTGAGTGGACATTTGAGGAGCTTTCAGAGAGAGAAAATCCCAGCTGCTCTAATGTTCGCACATACTTGTCGCACTAGAGCATCTATGATGCCAAAAAGTTCAGGATTTTTTGAGTTTATTAATGTTCATGGACGGGAGGAGACAAGCCCAGGCTTCAAAACGCCGCACTCCCTCCTTTTACTACTTAGAGCATCTACAACCTCATACGCCAAATTCGACCCCTCAAACCCCTACGGATAGTGACCTGTCAGGCTGTCACATCTTAAAAAATCATTTCCACAATCGACTTTCTCAATTACGAAACCTCAATTCCATGCAGTTACATACAACGTGAAAGCTGATCTAAGCGGAGCTCGTCTGGCTCCATCATGACCATGTCCGGCGTCCGGCTGCGTCCCTTGAAGTGTTGCTCTGGTCGCCGGCGAGGTAGAGTAGGACATGGGACATGCACCGGCTCACGGGACTCGAGGCGCCGCTGCCTCCCATGCCCTACTCTTCCTCGTCGGAGTCCGGAGCCTTTCACGATGCCGGTCGATGTGAGGTCGACAATGGATTTGTCGTGTTCGGGGAGGCCAACACGTCCACCAGTATGCATCTGCGCTACCCGAGGTTGTAGGCCATCTGCTGAGGCGCCGACGGGTGCGACTCCGCGTCGCCGACGTCAGTCACAAGAGCTATCGCAGCCTTTGCCTCACACGGCGGGTACGCCGCTCCATACCCTTAGCAGACGGGCCAGGGATGGCCTCGTCGTCGGGGCGCCAACGTAGGGGTTGCGCATCCGCCAAGGCGTTCAGACGATACACGGAGCGCACCACCGCAACAACGGCGTGGCCGCGTGTCGGATCCACACGCCATTTCGGTGGAGGCGATGGATTGCCAACAGATCGAGTCCGACCGCTGTTGTACATTCTCCTTGCGGGTGCGGCGAAGCGCAGTGTGGGAGGCCATCTCCTCCTTGGGCCCGACTGGAATGAGGTTAGATCATCCGACGGATGATTTGGATCTGCTGCCCGCCATGCCGGAGAAGGTTGGAGTTCACCGAAAATGAGTTTGGGGGTAGAGGGGGAGTGGAGTGGCTAGGATTTTGTCAGGGAGCGGATGGAGATGAATATATGTGGAATCATGATGGGCCAGCGTCGGCCGGATCCGCGTGGTGGACACGCCCGGCCAGTCGTAACTTTCAAATTCAGAGAAACCCTGGTGTCCCGTATTTAGGCTGGATAAGAGGGATGCCAGTCAGCCCGGGCATTTGAATCTGATTTAAGGCGCCCGTTATGTCTTTTTTTTACCGGTCACTCACGTCGTTTGAGGGGCGTTTGAGGTTCCCGGCCGCTCGTATTCCATAACACTCAAACCCTTGTCGCCTCACTCGATCTTTGTGGTTGAAACTACATGCCGCCCTTACGGACCCAAACGCTAATCTGACGAACAAGATGATAGCTTGTCCCCCTCTTTCCATCACCGGGTCTACTCGCGTCCTCAAGACAAACAAGGCACTTGCTCCTCTCTCTCTCTCTCTTCGTGTGTGTGTGTGTGTGTGTGTGTGTGTGTGTGTGATTTACTGAAAAAGGCTTTTGCCCCGCTTTATATATAAAGAAACATGGCCGAACCGATACAAGGTGATGAGGAAACTCCTCTTACAAAGTAGATCAAAGATAAAACTAGAGATTACAAGAGTGCCCGCATCCTAAGACAAAACACCCGAGGCTACTAACAAGAAGAGAACTCGCGCTTCCAAGAGATACCATCGGACTTCGATGGAACACACACACCAAGTTATCGCTGGAGAGGACCCCCTGTCCTCTTGCCCTGGGCCGTGGAGCGCCGATCCGGCCTGCAGGCACGAGGACCGAGAGCGATGCCACCAAAGTCGTGTAAAAGATAAGAAGCTGCTAGGAACGCCTCCTGCAAGATCCAAGGGGGCACAAGAAAAGAGGATCCGAGCTCACCACTGACGTCGAAGAGACGTAACTGAAGGGTACCCGAGCTGCACGATAACTGCCCCAAGAGCGTGACGACGCCACCGCCATCACCACGACCGAAAGACGCTCGAGGGTTTTCACCCGAAGCTCCTGACAAGGAAGGAGAACCATAATGATGCCCCCAAGAGGGATGCGACACCCACAGGAATCGCCCCTGCTGGTGCCGAAGTGCGAAGCTTTGCCTGGAGTCCCACCCTGCCACACTGAGTTACCACGTCCAAGTCTGTCGCCACCAAAATAGACCTCCATAACATGATCTGGGTGACACCGTTGTCGAAGCACCGCCATCACCAGGTTTCCTGCCACCTCCCTCCTCGCCATCCACACGACCAAGGAGAAATGCCACCACCATCGCTAAGGAGCCAAACGTGCGGCCTCGTCATCCAGGGCCGCCGCCCCGGCATCTGAGAGCCCCAACACTCAGCACAACTGCCGGTCAACACAGATTTTGCCCAACATAGTAGATCCACCACGACCCTCACCGACGCCCCCACTTACCCCCAACAAGCAATGGAAGGGGAAAGCCAACCGATGATAGGAGCTCCAAACCACGCATGAAAGATGGCAGCCATGACCCCTGGTCATGGCCGCCCATGCGGCTCACCGGACTCCACCATGCCCCAGATCTAGGCAGCGGTCATCACCTCAGGCATCAGCCCTAGGCGCCAGGCCGGGCGAGGCGGCCACCGGCACCCCTGCCGTGATCACCTCATAAAGGAGGCGGGTGCCACAGCCCCACAGGCTATGACCACCAACCGAGTCGGAGAGCCCCACCGGACCCCAGATCTAGGACGGGGCGGGCGCAAGGTAGGAACACCACCAAATCGAGGAGAGAGACGGCAGCACGGTGCCAGCTCTCTGGTCGCGACCATCGCCTCCCGAGCAGACCACCTCTAGCAGTGCAACGAAGGAGCCCCCATCGATGGTGGCAGCTAGGGTTAGGGAGGGCTAGAGGAGAGGGAGGGAGTGGAAAAGGAGAAGGAGACCACCCCTCCGCCACCTACCCACATCGGGACTTTGCCCAGTAGGAACGCCGGTAGCAGCGGGGGAGGATGGGTGGGGGAGAGGGGGCCTGGCGGCGGTGGGTTGGGGGAGCTGTCCGTGTTGCCCGTGGGGACGACATGGGGGCGAGAGCAAGCTTTGTGTGATGTGATTTCCTACCATGCATCACATCGTCGCATCTTTACCCTGTTGGGAAACATATCATGCAATTTCAAAAAATTCCTACGGTCACGAAAGATCTATTTAGGAGATGCATAGCAACGAGAGGGGGGGAGTGTGTCCACGTACCCTCATAGACCGAAACTGGAAGCGTTTTCTCAACACGGTTGATGTAGTCAAACGTCATCTCGTTTCGACCGATCGAATACTGAATGTACGGCACCTTCGAGTTCTGGACATGTTTAGCACGACGACGTCCCTCGAACTCTTGATCCAGCAGATGGTCGAAGGAGTAGATGGGTTCCGTCAGCACGATGGTGTGGTGACGGTGATGGTGATGTGATCCGCGTAGGGCTTCACGTAAGCACCGTGAGAATATGACCGGAGGCGTAAACTGTGGAGGGGGGCACCGCACATGGCTAAGAAACAACTGTTGTGCTTTGGGGTGCCCCCTTGCCCCGTATATAAAGGAGGGAGAGAGGAGAGGGCCGGCCTAGGGCGCGTCCAAGTGGGGGGAGTCCAACTAGGACTCCCAGTCCTAATCGGCCCCCCTTTCCTTTCCAACGGAGGGGGAAAGAGGGAAGTGGAGGGAGAAAGAGATGGAGAAGGAAAGGGGGGCTGCGCCCCCTCCCCCTTGTCCATTTCGGACTCCACAGGGGGAGCCACCTCCTGTGGCCTGCCTCCTCCTCTCCACTCTGGCCCAATAAGGCCCATTACTTCCCGGGAGGATTCCGGTAACCCCTCGATACTCCAAATAATACCCGAACCACTCCAGAACCATTCCAGTGTCCAAATATAACCTTTCAATATATTAATATTTACTTCTCGGCCATTTCGAGACTCCTGGTCATGTTTGTGATCTCATCCGGGAATCCAAACAACATTCGGTCACCAAAACACATAACTCATGTAACACATATCGTCATCGAACGTTCAGCGTGCGGACCCTGCGGGTTCGAGAACTATGTAGCCATGACCAAGACACCTCTCCGACCAATAAACAATAGCGGAACCTGGATGGTCATATTGGTTCCCACATATTCTATGAAGATCTTTATCGCTCAAACCGCAATGTCAACATACGTTATTCCCTTTGTCATCGTGTAACGCCCCGGATTCGATATGCCAGGTGTCTGCCACCTATTTGCCGTCGTTGCCATGTCATTTGCTTGCGTGTTGCATTTTATCATGTCATCATGTGCATTTCATTTTGCATACGTGTTCATTTCTTGCATCCGAGCATTTTCCCCGTTGTCCGTTTTGCAATCCGGCACTCCTATGTCCTCCGGCGTCCTCCTTTTGTCTCTCATTGTGAGCGGGTGTTAAACTTTCTCGGAATGGACCGAGGCTTGCCAAGTGGCCTTGGTATACCACCGGTAGACCGTCTGTCAAGTTTCGTACCATTTGGAGGTCGTTTGATACTCCAACGGTTAACCGGGTAACCGTAAATCCCCTCTCTCTTTGCAGACCAACACCTCTTCCCACAGCCCACCAAACCCATCTAACTCCCCTCCATGCTCTCGGTCGTTCGATCACGATCGCGTGGCCGAAAACCGCTCCTCATTTGGACTCTCCTAGCTCCTTCTATCTATAAATATGCCCCTCCCCCCGAAATTGACGGATGATTCCTCCCGAAACCCTAAAAATCCCCTCTCTGCGCACCGGACATGTCCGTCCAGCCGCCGTCCCTCGGCCAACCGCAGCCCGCCACATCACCCCGCCGCCGTCACTCACCGCGCTCCGCCGCCAGGGCCCGCCAAGCCCATCACCAGCCCGCCCGAGCCCATCGGGGCCCGGACGAGCCCGCGCGCCGCCGCCCTCCGGTCGCGCCTCCGCCGCCTCGACTTCCGCCGCCCGACCGCGCCGTCGCGCTGCCCACGCCGGTCGCTGCCGGCCGCCGCCTCCCCGTCGCCCTACCGCCGTTGCTCTCCGCCCCGCGCCGCGGGTATGAAGCCGCGCGCGTGAGCCGCGCTCGCCGGCCGCCGCCTTGGCCTCCCGCGGCAGCCGGCCGAGCTCCGCCGGAGCTGCGCCGCCCCGCTCGCCGCCGACCTCCGCCACGCCACCTCCTGCGCTGCCCGCCGTCAAGGGCTGCCCCGGAACTCCTCCGCCGCGCCTCCTCGCTACGGTACCGCCCGCGCCCCGGCGCCCGCCGTTCCCGCCGCCGTCCGGCGCCCCATCACCGGAGTTCCTCCTCCACTCCGGCCAGATCCGCCGCGGGTGGACGAGATCCACCCGTTCGCCGAACCAAATACGTCGTCCCCGACCCGTACCACTCCGTCCCGCTGCACATCCTCGTCCACGTTTTTCGCGGGGTAAAAATCTCTCTGTCCCTATTATTTTAACATTATCATGCCATGTTCATCGCATCATATCTTTGCATCCGTAGCTCCGTTTCGTGCGTGTAATATGTCAAATTGTTTGTCTCGATGAGTACATCATTTCATTCCACTGCATCATTTTCATTGGAGCTCACCTAGATGCCCGAAATGCTGTTGGAAGAGTGCATGTTGCTGTTAATCTGCTGAAACTGTTATAACATGCTCATTTGTCATTTTTGCCATGTTTGATCTGTGCATCCTATGAGGTTGATGTCTACATGTGTTTTGATCTATGTCATGCCATATTTCCATAGTTGCTATCCATGTATTTTTGTGATTTGTGTGCTGAGTGCATCGAGCTTGCTAAGTAGGGTACTTGCTGTTGCTGATTTCAGTCCCTGTTCTGCTGTTATTTTTATGCCATGTAAACTTGATGCTACAGAGAGATCCATGCATATTTTGAGATACTTAAGTAAGGATGTTTTGTACTTATGGTTATGCTCTATCCATTCATGCCCCTGGTTGCATTTATAGCTTGCTGTAGATTGTTCATATCTTGCTCAAAAGTTGCTAAATGATGTTGCTGTCAGCCTGTTAACATGAAGTTCAATGTTCCCATGATTGTTGCTAGTGATCCATGCACCCTATGACCTTGCTCTTGACATGCTTAGCTTCATAAACATGTCTTCTTACTATTGGTTGCCTTGCCATGCAATGTATTGCTTTGTGGTGAGTGGTTCAAGCTCACCAACATGCCTTTATAATTCTGTTCCTGCCATGTTTGAATATGTCATATAACTTGCTATGTTTAAATGGGTGCCATCATATCTTCTTATCCTTTTTGGATCTTGGTCAGTAAGGGAGTTTTGTTCTATGAAATAGTAGATTCGTTCCATGCCTTTGTTTGCCCTGTTAAGTTCCTGTAACATGTTGTTTGATAGCTCTCAACATTGCAACCTGATGTTATTTCCTGACAAATCTGTAACTGTTATTATTTGCAATCTTTCCATGTGTGTTTGAGCATGTTCTAGTGATTTCTGGAGATAGTTCAGTGTTCATGTTTTGTTATGCTTTACCTGTACTTCATGCCCATGCCTTTTTTTATTACACTGAGATGCTGTAGCTTGCTGATTTGATGCTTGTAAGATGCCTAGTTGCTGTTATGGACAGATTGTTGCTATGACTTGTATATAGTGTATGTGTTGCACCGTTGCTCCGTTTTGAGTGTGCTCTATATGAAACTTGCTTGATTTTGCATGATGCTTCATATTATGATGTTGCATCCTTGTTTTGAGGTGTTTGCTTGATGTTTGGGTGCATTTTGCATCAATGCCATGTTTATCTTGTTTTGCTCATATCTTCTAAGCCGTAGCTCCGAATCTAATGAACTTTATATGTAACTTGACTAGGATCTCGTGTAGATCATCTTGGTGCTTCTTAACTTGCTGTTTAACAACTTGAATATAAGGTTTAATCAGATCTGGACCAATTTCGAAATTTGCATATGAGGACTTACCGGAATTGTTATATGTTGTTTCCGGCCTCATTTAAACTTGCTTTGATGTGTTGTTCTTGTTTGCATCATCTCTTGCCATGAGTAGCTTCATGTAGCCTTGTCATGCATCATGCTTGTTGTGCATCATGCCTTGTTCATGTGTGGTGTGTTTACTATGTTGTGTGCTTCTCTCGATAGTTCCCGTTTCGTTGCGATCGTGAGGACTCGTTCGTCTACGCTTGGTTTGTCTTCGTGGCTTCATCTTCTTCATGGATTCGTTCTTCTTCCTAGCGGGATTTCAGGCAAGATGACCGCTACCCTGGATCTCACTACTATCATTGCTATGCTAGTTGCTTCGTTCTATCGCTATGCTGCGTCACCTATCTTTTGCTCATCAAGCCTCCCAAATTGCCCTGAACCTCTAACCTTTGACACCCCTCCTAGCAAACCATTGACTGGCTATGTTACCGCTTTGCTCAGCCCCTCTTATAGCGTTGTTAGTTGCAGGTGAAGTTGAAGATTTCTCCATGGTGGACAGGATTTTGGTTGGGATATCACAATATCTCTTATATTATTAATGCATCTATATATTTGGTAAAGGGTGGAAGGCTCGGCCTTATGCCTGGTGTTTTGTTCCACTCTTGCCGCCCTAGTTTCCGTCATACCGGTGTTATGTTCCCGGATTTTGCGTTCCTTACGCGGTCGGGTGATTTATGGGACCCCCTTGACAGTTCGCTTTGAATAAAACTCCTCCAGCAAGGCCCAACATTGGTTTTACCATTTGCCTCACCACCACCTACTTTTTCCTTGGGAGTCACGCTCTCGAGGGTCATCTTTATTTTAGCCCCCCGGGCCAGTGCTTGTCTAAGTGTTGGTCCGAACTGAGCTGCCTGCGGGGCCACCTCAGGGCAACTTGAGGGTTGGTTTTACTCGTAGCTAGTCTCATCCGGTGTTGCCCTGAGAACGAGATATGTGCAGCTCCTATCGGGATTTCGGCGCATCGGGCGGCTTTGCTGGTCTTGTTTTACCATTGTCGAAATGTCTTGTAAACCGGGATTCCGAGTCTGATCGGGTCTTCCTGGGAGAAGGTTTATCCTTCGTTGATCGCGAGAGCTTATCATGGGCTAAGTTGGGACACCCCTGCAGGGTATAATCTTTCGAAAGCCGTGCCTGCGGTTATTGGCAGATGGTAATTTGTTAATGTCCGGTTGTAGACAACTTGACACCAGATCCGAATTAAAACGCATCAACCGCGTGTGTAGCCGTGATGGTCTCTTTTCGGCGGAGTCCGGGAAGTGAACACGGTTTCTGGGTTATGTTTGACGTAAGTAGGAGTTCAGGATCACCTCTTGATCATTGCTAGCTTCACGACCGTTCCGCTTGCTCTCTTCTTGCTCTTATTTGCGTATGTTAGCCACCATATCATGCTTAGTCGCTGCTGCAACCTCACCACTTTACCCCTTCCTTTCCCATTAAGCTTTGCTAGTCTTGATACCCATGGTAATGGGATTGCTGAGTCCTCGTGGCTCACAGATTACTACAACAATAGTTGCAGGTACAGGTTATACAATGATCTTGACGCGAGAGCGATGTTTGCTTGTTTTGGAGTTCTTCTTCTGCTTCATCTTTGATCAGGGGATAGGTTCCAGGTCGGCAGCCTGGGCTAGCAGGGTGGATGTCGTTTGAGTTTCTGTTTGTGTTTCATCCGTAGTCGGATGTTGATCTCTTGTAAGATGATGTTGTATTCGTGTGGCATTGTATGCCTTATGTATGTATCCCCATCTATTATGTAATGTTGATGTAATGATATCCACCTTGCAAAAGCGTTTCAATATGCGGGTCTATCCTTGGTGGGACCTTCGAGTTCCTATTGGATAGGGTCGCATATTGGGCATGACAAGTTGGTATCAGAGCCTCGACCGACCCTAGGAGCCCCCTTGATTGATCGTGTAGTTTGGGCGTTGTTGAGTCTAGAAGAAAACTGTTTTTTGGAGTCTAGTTATATCGGAGAGTAGGAATTCTTTTTACTCCTCAGCCCCTTCGTCGCTCTGGTAAGGAATCTTGATGTAGGTGTTTTGAACTACTTCTCTTCCCTTCAAATTTTTCTTTAGGGTCACGTAGTTGGGTTTTTTCCGATCGTTGGTTCTCAGCTCTTTTATCCGGTGCATCTCTCGTCAAGTCGACTCAAACCTCTTTGTCTTTCGCGAGATCAATCCTCAGTTCTTCCTCCATGACGTTGTTTTCCCTGTCCGAAGTTGTCCTTGTTTTTCCCACCCGCCCACCCTTCTCCCTCTCGGAACCGGAGTCCGTAATCGAGTATCCATCCTACTCGTGCGAAGCCTTTGCTTTCTTTCAACAGGTGTTTTTCTCTTCAAGATATTCATCGGTTTCCCCTTCAAAGTTGCCTTTGTTTTCCCGCCCTCCCACCCTCTTCTTCCCGGAGCTTGAGTCTCTTTCGAGCATCAATTTCATTCGTGTGGAGTCTCTTCAGTCTTCCCTCAATTGTTTCAACCGGTAAATTCTCGTTTTGTTCGACATTCTTCATCTCTTTTTTCTTCTCCGGTGGATTCAATTCTAGTTTTTCGGTAGTGATCATATTCTTTCCCTCAGCTCAAGTGTTTTCCCTGCTCGTTCGTCTCTCGCCAGTTTATGGTCGTCTCTCGTCTGTGTTCCAATTAATCCGAGGTTGTCACCTCATTCAAATATTTCAATTGTTCCGGTGCATCATCTATTTGTTCAACATACCTTTTCAACGGTGTTTTCTCTTCAGTGGGCCCTAACCCACAGGTCTTTTCCCAGGATCTTACCTGACTCTTCTAATTTCCCCGGAGTTATGTTCAATTCTTTTGAAGTGTGATGTAAGAATGGATCCCATCACTCACATGCCTTCTCCAAGATCGCTTCCAAATCATTTCATTGTTGGCTCAACCCCTTCGCTTTTCATTCTCCCGGAGTATCTCAGTAATTTTGGTGGTGTTTCTCGTCATCATTTGAAGATCGAAGAAGAGTTTTTCCTCTAAATCTTGCCCGTTCTCTTGAAGATTCGTGGTTCTAGCTTCATGTTGTCCTCTCGAATTATTCCATTTGTCAGATATTCTTCTCTTACCCATCCGGAGCATTTCATGAGTTGTTTCCATTTCTTTCCTCCGAAGGCCATCATGTCATAATTCTTCATTATCAGCGTGTAACTACCGTTCTCCAAATCTTACCGGTGCATCGTTCAAATAACCTCTAATCAGTTCATGATCTCTCTGTTCTTCTGCATCTAAATTCCCTCTAGCATATTTGTTCCTCTAATTATTCACGATCATTCATTCTCTTTCGTCAGTCATTTCCGAATTCTTACGGTGGTTTGTTCAATATTCTTTTTCTTTGATTATCATTTCAATCCATTCGTTTTTTTTTCAATCCTACCGGTGGTTCATGAAGACTTTCTCAAGTTCTGCGCTATACCCCCCCCCTTAATCCTTTCCTTGGAGTTTGCTCTTGATGAATATATTCTAGTTCCAAGTGTTTTCATCCTTTCTTTTCCGGAGTTCAATTTCCTCGGCAATTTCGTCGGAACCTCCATCTAAATCATCGCAACGCTCATCTTATTCTTTCATCCTTCATTTTATCTCGTCATCCTTTTGTTACCGGAGTTCTTCATGGTGATTCTTCATGATTTAATTCATTCTCAAGAGTTCATCAAGTATCAATCCATCCTCTCTTGCTCGTGTTCTTTTCCTTCCATCTTCAGTCGGAGTGCTGCCTAAATCCTTTCAGTCTTATTCGTTTCTTTTCTCATTCTAACCACTCCGGTTAGAACGAGTGCTTTCATAGTCTATCTGATTTCGTGAGCTTTTGATTCTCGTCATTCGTGTCATTCCTCTCTTCTTCTCGAGTGCTCTCAATTCTTTGCTTCTTCTCTTGAGTGCTTGTTTCACCTCATCTCTTTTCCCTTCCGTCTCGGTCCTAAGATCTCGGGACGAGATCTCTTGTTAGTGGAGGAGTGTTGTAACGCCCCGGATTCGATGCGCCAGGTGTCTGCCAGCTATTTGTCGTCGTTGCCATGTCATTTGCTTGCATGTTGCATTTTATCATGTCATCATGTGCATTTCATTTTGCATACGTGTTCATTTCTTGCATCCAAGCATTTTCCCCGTTGTCCGTTTTGCAATCCGGCACTCCTATGTCCTCCGGCGTCCTTCTTTTGTCTCTCGTTGTGAGCGGGTGTTAAACTTTCTCGGAATGGCCCGAGGCTTGCCAAGTGGCCTTGGTATACCACCGGTAGACCGCCTGTCAAGTTTCGTGCCATTTGGAGGTCGTTTGATACTCCAACGGTTAACCGGGTAACCGTAAATCCCCTCTCTCTTTGCTGCCCAACACCTCTTCCCACAGCCCACCAAACCCATCTAACTCCCCTCCATGCTCTCGGTCGTTCGATCACGATCGCGTGGCCGAAAACCGCTCCTCATTTGAACTCTCCTAGCTCCCTCTATCTATAAATATGCCCCTCCCCCCGAAATTCACGGATGATTCCTCCCGAAACCCTAAAAATCCCCTCTCCGCGCACCGGACATGTCCGTCTAGCTGCCGGACATGTCCAGCCGCCGTCCCTCGGCCAACCGCAGCCCTCCACGTCACCCCGCCGCCGTCACTCACCGCGCGCCGCCGCTAGGGCCCGCCAAGCCCATCACCAGCCCGCCCGAGCCCATCGAGGCCCGGACGAGCCCGCGCGCCGCGGCCCTCCGGCCGCGCCTCCGCCGCCTCGACTTCCGCCGGCCACCACCTCCCTGTCGCCCCTGCCGCCGTTGCTCGCCGCCCCGCGCTGCGGGTCCGAAGCCGCGAGCGTGAGCCGCGCTCGCCGGCCGCCGCCTTGGCCTCCCGCGCCAGCCGGCCGAGCTCCGCCGGAGCTGCGCCGCCCCGCTCGCCGCCGACCTCCGCCGCGCCACCTCCTGCGCCGCCCGCCGTCAAGGGCTGCCCCGGAGCTCCTCCGCCGCGCCTCCTCGCTACGGCGCCGCCCGCGCCCCGGCGCCCGCCGTTCCCGCCGCCGTCCGGCGCCCCCTCGCCGGATTTCCTCCTCCACTCCGGCCAGATCCGCCGCGGGTGGACGAGATCCACCCGTTCGCCGAACCAAACACGTCGTCCCCGACCCGTACCACTCCGTCCCGCTGCACGTCCTCATCCACGTTTTTCACGGGGTAAAAATCTCTCTAAGTCCTTGTTATTTTAACATTATCATGCCATGTTCATCGCATCATATCTCTGCATCCGTAGCTCCGTTTCGTGCGTGTAATATGTCAAATTGTTCGCCTCGATGATTACATCATTTCATTCCATTGCATCATTTTCATTGGAGCTCATCTAGATGCCTGAAATGCTGTTGGAAGAGTGCATGTTGCTGTTAATCTGCTGAAGCTGTTATAACATGCTCATTTGTCATTTTTTCCATGTTTGATGTGTGCATCCTATGAGGTTGATGTCTACATGTGTTTTGATCTATGTCATGCCATATATCCATAGGTGCTATCCATGTATTTTTGTGATTTGTGTGCTGAGTGCATCGAGCTTGCTAAGTAGGGTACTTGCTGTTGCTGATTTCAGTCCCTGTTCTGCTGTTATTTTTATGCCATGTAAACTTGATGCTACAGAGAGATCCATGCATATTTTGAGATACTTAAGTAAGGATGTTTTGTACTTATGGTTATGCTCTATCCATTCATGCCCCTGGTTGCATTTATAGCTTGCTGTAGATTGTTCATATCTTGCTCAAAACTTGCTAAATGATGTTGCTGTCAGCCTGTTAACATGAAGTTCAATGTTCCCATGATTGTTGCTAGTGATCCATGCACCCTATGACCTTGCTCTTGACATGCTTAGCTTCATAAACATGTCTTCTTACTGTTGGTTGCCTTGCCATGCCATGTATTGCTCTGTGGTTAGTGGTTCAAGCTCACCAACATGCCTTCATAATTCTGTTCCTGCCATGTTTGAATCTGTCATATAACTTGCTATGTTTAAATGGGTGCCATCATATCTTCTTATCCTTTTTGGATCTTGGTCAGTAAGGGAGTTTTGTTCTATGAAATTAGTAGATTCATTCCATGCCTTTGTTTGCCCTGTTAAGTTCCTGTAACATGTTGTTTGATAGCTCTCAACATTGCAACCTGATGTTATTTCCTGACAAGTCTGTAACTGTTATTATTTGCAATCTTTCCATGTGTGTTTGAGCATGTTCTAGTGATTTCTGGAGATAGTTCAGTGTTCATGTTTTGTTATGCTTTACCTGTACTTCATGCCCATGCCTTTTATTATTACGTTGAGATGCTGTAGCTTGTTGATTTGATGCTTGTAAGATGCCTAGTTGCTGTTATGGACAGATTGTTGCTATGACTTGTATATAGTGTATGTGTTGCACCGTTGCTCCGTTTTGAGTGTGCTCTATATGAAACTTGCTTGATTTTGCATGATGCTTCATATTATGATGTTGCATCCTTGTTTTGAGGTGTTTGCTTGATGTTTGGGTGCATTTTGCATCAATGCCATGTTTATCTTGTTTTGCTCATATTTTCTAAGCCGTAGCTCCGAATCTAATGAACTTTATATGTAACTTGACTAGGATCTCGTGTAGATCATCTTGGCTCTTCTTAACTTGCTGTTTAACAACTTGAATATAAGGTTTAATCAGATCTGGACCAATTTCGAAATTTGCATATGAGGACTTATCGGAATTGTTATATGTTGTTTCCGGCCTCATTTAAACTTGCTTTGATGTGTTGTTCTTATTTGCATCATCTCTTGCCATGAGTAGCTTCATGTAGCCTTGTCATGCATCATGCTTGTTGTGCATCATGCCTTGTTCATGTGTGGTGTGTTTACTATGTTGTGTGCTTCTCTCGATTGTTCCTGTTTCGTTGCGATCGTGAGGACTCTTTCGTCTACGCTTGGTTCGTCTTCGTGGCTTCATCTTCTTCATGGATTCGTTCTTCTTCCTAGCGGGATTTCAGGCAAGATGACCGCTACCCTGGATCTCACTACTATCATTGCTATGCTAGTTGCTTCGTCCTATCGCTATGCTGCGTCACCTATCTTTTGCTCATCAAGCCTCCCAAATTGCCATGAACCTCTAACCTTTGACACCCCTCCTAGCAAACCATTGACTGGCTATGTTACCGCTTTGCTCAGCCCCTCTTATAGCGTTGTTAGTTGCAGGTGAAGTTGAAGATTTCTCCATGGTGGACAGGATTTTGGTTGGGATATCACAATATCTCTTATATTATTAATGCATCTATATATTTGGTAAAGGGTGGAAGGCTCGGCCTTATGCCTGGTGTTTTGTTCCACTCTTGCCGCCCTAGTTTCCGTCATACCGGTGTTATGTTCCCGAATTTTGCGTTCCATACGCGGTCGGGTGATTTATGGGACCCCCTTGACAATTCACTTTGAATAAAACTCCTCCAGCAAGGCCCAACATTGGTTTTGCCATTTGCCTCACCACGACCTACTTTTCCGTTGGGGGTCGCGCTCTCGAGGGTCATCTTTATTTTAGCCCCTCGGGCCAGTGCTTGTCTAAGTGTTGGTCCGAACTGAGCTGCCTGCGGGGCCACCCCGGGGCAACTTGAGGGTTAGTTTTACTTGTAGCTAGTCTCATCCGGTGTTGCCCTGAGAACGAGATATGTGCAGCTCCTATCGGGATTGTTGGCACATCGGGCGGCTTTGCTGGTCTTGTTTTACCATTGTCGAAATGTCTTGTAAACCGGGATTCCGAGTCTGATCGGGTCTTCCTGGGAGAAGGTTTATCCTTCGTTGATCGCGAGAGCTTATCATGGGCTCAGTTAGGACACCCCTGCCGGTTATGATCTTTCGAAAGCCGTGCCTGGAAGTGAACACGGTTTCTGGGTTATGTTTGACGTAAGTAGGAGTTCAGGATCACCTCTTGATCATTGCTAGCTTCACGACCGTTCCGCTTGCTCTCTTCTCGCTCTTATTTGCATATGTTAGCCACCATATCATGCTTAGTCGCTGCTGCAACCTCACCACTTTACCCCTTCCTTTCCCATTAAGCTTTGCTAGTCTTGATACCCATGGTAATGGGATTGCTGAGTCCTCGTGGCTCACAGATTATTACAACAACAGTTGCAGGTACAGGTTATACGATGATCTTGACGCGAGAGTGATGTTTGCTTGTTTTGGAGTTCTTCTTCTGCTTCATCTTTGATCAGGGGATAGGTTCCAGGTCGGCAGCCTGGGCTAGTAGGGTGGATGTCGTTTGAGGTTCTGTTTGTGTTTCATCTGTAGTCGGATGTTGATCTCTTGTAAGATGATGTTGTATTCGTGTGGCATTGTATGCCTTATGTATGTATCCCCATCTATTATGTAATGTGGATGTAATGATATACACCTTGTAAAAGTGTTTCAATATGCGGGTCTATCCTTGGTGGGACCTTCAAGTTCCTTTTGGATAGGGTCGCATATTGGGCGTGACACATCGGTATGTTACTTGCCCAAGATTCGATCATCGGTATCTTCATACCTAGTTCAATATCGTTACCGGAAAGTCTCTTTACTTGTTCCGTAGTGCATCATCCCGCAACTAACTCATTAGTCACATGGCTTGCAAGTCTTCATATGATGTGCATTACCGAGAGGGCCTAGAGATACCTCTCTGATACTCGGAGTGACAAATCCTAATCTCGATCTATGCCAACCCAACAAACACCTTCATAGATACCTGTAGAGCATCTTTATAATCACCCAGTTACGTTGTGACATTTGATAGCACACAAGGTGTTCCTTCAGTGTCCAGGAGTTGCATAATCTCATAGTCGGAGGAATATATATTTGACACGAAGAAAGTAGTAGCAATAAAACTGAACGATCATTATACTAAGCTAATGGATGAGTCTTGTCCATTACATCATTCCACTAATGAAGTGATCCCGTTTATCAAATGACAACTCATGTCTATGGAAACTTAACCATCTTTGGTCAACGAGCTAGTCTAGTAGAGGCATACTAGGGGCAAGTGTTTTGTCTATGTATTCACACATGTATCAAGTTTCCAGTTAATACAATTCTAGCATGATTAATAAATATTTATCATGAATAAGGAAATATAAAATAACAACTTTATTATTGCCTCTAGGGCATATTTCCTTCAGTCTCCCACTTGCACTAGACTCAGTAATCTAGTTCACATCGCCCTGTGATTTAACACCAATAGACCACATCTTTATGTGATTAACACCCATAGTTCACACTACTGCAGGATGCTGCTAACGTGACACTACGATCAGAGACCCTTTCACGAAACTGTGTGCGATGCATTAATCATAGACGGTGGTGTAAAAGAACCATCAAAAAAGGTGCAAAATGTTTGCGATGACAGATGCATTAAACACGGTTCAGATTTTTGTTGCGTGTGCAATTTAGGGCATACGGTTTAGTTCAATTAAATGTTTGCAATGAGGGTGAACAAAAGAAATGGGCTACCAGGCGAAGGCGTGTGTGATCTATAGCATACGGTTCATTCGGATGAACTGTTTGCGATTGATGAATTCATCACTGACGGGTTACCTAGTGCGGCCCGTGTGTGTTGTCATATGCTCTATCTGCAGAACATCTATGCTATGTGTACAGAAGAACAACATATATATACTTGTAACATGACATGATTGCAATACCAAATTAAACATCCAATTACGTTATATAACAACTACCATAAATATTGCAAGGTTCAAATTCAAAGATTAGAACGCCCAAATTCAAACATTGCAAACATTGACATTTCTGCAAAGGGATCAGCCACTGACAAGTCATGTATGGGGTTGACACAATGACTTCCAATTTCTCTGTCATATGCTCTTCCAAAATGAAGTTTAGCTTTTTTTGAGCCTCTTCCATTCTGCAGTACCTGCCGGCTCTAATCAACATACAATTCATCTGTCCTAATTAAATGCGTGTTCAACCTTAGTACCCTCAGCACCTTTGCTCTGGCAAGAAAGAACCTGGCGAGTGTAATCTCTGGTAAGGTCCCTCGGTAGGAGTTCAAAGTAATATTTGAGAGATGCAGATCCAGGCATTCGATGTGATTGTCGTTGTAAACATTATCCACCTCCGCCTATTATTATCTGCAAAAGAAGAGAACATGTTAGTGCCTACATGCAGTTTTAAACACTACCACACGCCTATTTGGTTTGTAGGATTTGTAAAATGCATCAATTTGCCATCTTTGATCTGACATGATTAACATCGGCATTTGATTACAATCTAGAAACATGTAGCCTTCTTCACAAGATTGGATGAAAAATCCCCTAAGAAAACTAGTACAGATGAATCCAAAGGAGAAATGCTTATGGATTGTAACCATATCAATCAAGCAACCAATATGTGGTGGGGGGTGTATGTCCTGAAATCCTCCAAAATTCCTTCAGAAATCATAGTACATTGTCATTGTAAACTTGGGAAAAGGTGCAAAGAATTGAACTCCCTTATGGTTAACATTTAACAGGAAAGGAACATCACCTTGATATACAACAACTTCTTCAGACACTGAAAGCATCTCAGGCAACTGACAACTTGGTCCAGGTTGGGGCCGACAGATTCTAGTGCCAAGACCTTCATTGTGCCCAGAATCTGGGTGAAGCTTTGCTGGATGACAGACGAACATACATCTTCAAAACTAGAAATAATGTTGATATCAAGAAAAAGAGGTATAAGGCGACTGTTGTACCTGAAAGTAGTAGTATTTGACAGACGAGTAGCCCACCACTGCCAATTTCAACGCAGAAATGACATTGATTCTTGTTGGACCTTGTTGATCAACTACAAGTAATCTCTCAAGTGAAGGTGTGTCCTCAATGACCATATTGTGGTCCACCTTTTGTGATCTCTCGTTGCAGCACAAGAAACACACATAAATAGTCCGGAGAGTCCTGGAGGTGATATGGAAGGTACTCGACCAATTCATCGCCTGAAGACGAAGGAACTTGATTGCAGTACAGCCGCGGAGCAGGCGCTCCATGTCATCCTTTGGGATGCGGACAGCGACGAGCTCGAGGTGCTTCAGTCGTGGTAGGAAAAGAGCAGGCGCGTCATTAAGGGGGGAATATGGCAGTTCATGAACTTGACGAGGCGCGGCATGGGCGCGAAGCGAAGCGCGGGCGTTGGCACTGAGCGCATATGTCCATCATTAAAACTGAGCTTCTTGAGCTGATCTATGATGGGGGATCAGAACCACTCATCAAGCTTGGCTTGGTCCTTGCCATTGTAACAGAACTTGCCCGTGATAAGGCCTCTGATTGGGCCATGGTGTCTGCCGAGGATCTGGGAGAACGCATCCAAGCTTTTGCAATAGCCATGGCAGAGCTTGTGGGCATCGAGGAGGTCGACATGGGTGAGGAGCCATAGGGGGCGCCACCACCGACAAAGGGCGGTTGTCCTCGCCCCATATTTGATTGGGAGGAGAGATATGATGACTCTCAACATATCATCGGGGAGGTTGCTGATGAAGCCTAGGCATGCTGAAGTCGCTTGCGGTTCTTTCTTGACCCGCCTCCGCTTGTTGGCAGCCTCGTTCTCCACCTCATCAGCGGCGACAAAAACCTCTATCTCCATATTCACGCCATGCTCCGGTGCACTTTGAGGACTGTGAGCGGCGTCGAGGATGCGGGTGGAGAGACAGGATTGTGTGTGTGGCAAGTATGGGGGGTGCGGCTGCTTAGGCGCGCCATTAATACAGACCAGTGGGAGCGAGGCGGGTGGTGGTCAAAGGCTGTCTCGCTTCTAGGTGAGCCTACGCGGCGGACTTATGGCATTCCTATACCATCATTTCATGGAGCGAGGCGGACGTTCCATTAATATGGAGGAGTGGGAGCAAGGTGGGTGGCGATCAAAGGGCTGGCTTGCCTCCTGATGAGCCTGCGCAGCGAAATACTGGCAGGCCTACCGTCATTTCACATAGATACTAGCACGCCCTGTACGGTGAGTGCGTAGCAAACACGCGCATGAATTAGATAGTGGTATGATTTTAGTTGCAAAAATTAGATAATGCTAGTGATTTTTAGCTGCATATTTTGACAAATCACAGTGTCTCTTGGCTTAGCGCTGAAGTCTGGCTTTAATTTGCATACCGTATTCAATCTGAACAGTTTGCGTTGGAGAGATGCACAAATCCTGCATTGAACAGCGAGCACACTTCCCGGTGAGCCTCTCGGTCAGCCTGCGCACAAGATTGCACCCGCACGCCTCCCATTCAATCAAGCAATTGTCTGCACGGCACCTCCTATAGCCATTAAAACCAAGACACGTGGCGTCACGTAAATGGTTAACAGAACGCACACGATTTGAATTATACAAACATTTGAGATATTAAAGTCGCGGCTATTTGTTTCAAAATGCCTTTGTTGGCTGTATTCGAGTGCGCCTTCTCTCAAAATGGACACCAAAAACACCACAGCATGTCGGGTGCCATTCGATGATAGCATGCCAAGTTTCATGAATTTCAGACGAGTTTTGGATTTACTAGAATTTAAAAACAAAGTATCTCAATGTTTTACTGGCAATCAACGGTGCCCTGGTGTTTGAAATTCATTCCCATTTCTTGCATGGGACCTAAGCATGCACCCAATAACACAGATTTGATTTTCCAACCAATTTATATGCACTGGAGCATGAGCATGTAGTTCAAATTTGAATTATGCACATAAATGCATCGAAAACTCAATTAATGCATAAAAATGCCAAACGAACCCCGAAAAATCCCAAAATTTCACACAACACTCCTGTTGTTCTCTGTTGAGACTAGAATTTTTTTGAAAGCAATAAGAGGCAGCGGATCTCATTTCGTCCCTAAAGGTGGGACGTTCCCTACCGAACCATTAGGCTTGTTGTAAGAAGCTCTGGTTTGTAAGAAGCATATCCCCAAACCTGCCCCAAAATGGGAGAAAAAAATACCACGACATGTTGGTGCCGCTTCATGATAGCATGCCAAGTTTCATGAATTTTAGACGAGTTTTGGATTTACTAGAATTTAAAAACAAGGAATCTCAATGTCTGCGGGCGAGTGATGGTGGAAGGGTGTTTGGCATTCCTTCCCATTTCTTGCATGGGACCTAAGCATGCAACCAAGGACACAGATTTGAATTTTCACCCAATTTATATGCATTAGAGCATGTGCATGTTGTTCAAATTTGAATTATGCACATGAATGCATAGAAAACATAGTTAATGCATAAAAATGTCCAAACGAACCCCAAAAATGCCAAAAATTGACACAACAGTCGTGTTGTTCTATGTTGACACTAGAAATATTTTGAAAGCAATAAGAGGCAGCTGATGTCTACTATGCAACTTTATTCATGTAGACACGTGTTGGGCCTCCAAGCGCAGAGTTTTGTAGGACAGTAGCAATTTTCCCTCAAGTGGATGACCTAAGGTTTATCAATCTGTGAGAGGTGTAGGATGAAGATGGTCTCTCTCAAATGACCCTGCAATCAAATACAAGAAATCTCTTGTGTCCCCAACTCACCCAATACAATGGCAAATTGTATAGGTGCACTAGTTCGGCGAAGAGATGGTGATAAAAGTGTAATATGGATAGTACAAATATATTTTTATAATCTGAATAAATAAAAACAGCAAGGTAGCAAATAGTAAACGAGCACAAAAACGGTATTGCAATGCTTGAAAATGAGGCCTAGGGTCCGTACTTTCGCTAGTACAACCTCTCAATAATGCTAACATAGTTGGATCATATGATTATCCCTCAAAGTGCAATAAAGAACCACTCCCGAGTTCCTATTAGCGGAGAACAAAAGATAGGAACTGTTTGTAGGTCACGAAACCACCTCAAAGCTATTCTTTCCGTTCGATCTATTCAAGAGTTCATACTAAAATAACACAAAGCTATTTTTTCGTTCGATCTATCCTAGAGTTTGTACTAGAATAACACCAAAGCAAATTCATATTCATAATACTCAATCCGCACAAAGAACTATAAAGAGACCCCAAAGTTTCCGTCAGAGAAAAACATGCATCAACCCCTATGCATAGATTACCCCAATATCACCGTGGGAATATGCGAGTTGAATGCCATAACACATATCAAGTGAATCAATAAGATACCTCATTGTCACCTCAAGTATTCATATTGCAAGGCATATATCATGTGTTCTCATCTCTGAATATTCAATCCGACAAGACAAAACTTTGAAGGGTAAAGATTCAATTCATCATAACAAGAGTATAGAGGGGAGAAACATCATATGATCTGACTGTATTTACAAAGCCCATGATATAGATCACGAGACAGAGAGAGAGAGAGATCAAACACATAGCTACTGGTACAAACCCTCAGCCCCGAGGGTGGACTACTACCTCCTCATCGTGGTGTCCGCCGGGATGATAAAGATGGCCACCGGTGATGATTCCCCCCTCCGGCAGGGTGCCGGAACGGGGTCTAGATTGGATCTCGTGGATACATAGGCCTTGCGGCGGTGGAACTTCTGATCTAGGGCTGCCTCGAAGGTTTTTGGAATATTTTGGAATTTATAGTGTAAAGAGGGGTGCGGGAGGCCACCGAGGTGGGCACAACCCACCTGGGCGCGCCTGGGCCCCCAGGCGTGCCCTGGTGGGTTGTGCCCCCCTCGGGGCACCCCCAGGTGCTTCTCTGGCCCAGTGGTTCTCTTTTGGTACATAAAAAATGTCCGAAAAGTTAGGCGGTGTTTAGACTCTGTTTGATATTGATTTCCTACGATGTAAAAAACAAGCAAAAAACAGCAACTAGCACTGGGCACCGGGTCAATAGGTTAGTCCCAAAAAATGATATAAAGTTGCTATAAAATGATTGTAGAACACCCAAGAATGATAAAGTAACATCATGAATACTTCATAAATTATAGATACATTGGAGACGTATCAGCATCCCCAAGCTTAATTCCTACTTGTCTTCGAGTAGGTAAATGATAAAAGAAACAATTTATGAAGTGTGAATGCTAGAAAAGTGCATAAGTTTGATCAATGGTAATTTCAATCACTTTTTCTAGCATCGTAGCAGCAATTCTTTCTTATAAAACTTCTTATGTTATAGTAGCAAACAATTCACATGTTAAGGTTCAAACAATGAACTTTCTTGAAGCTCAACAACCTATGTTCTCAGTCACCAAGCAATTGCAATTCAACTTATTCAACAGAGTCTAAGTAAGAGCTCCACATACTCAACCATCATATAGTCTTCTATGATTGCTAACACTCACCGCGTACACATTAGCAAAACGTTTCAACTGGACACATAGAAAGATAGGGGCTTATCATTTCGCCTCCCAACATATTCACCTCAAGGGTAATGTCAACAATAATAACTCATGCTACCCATATCCAACTGGATATATGTGCCTAGATCTTTCCTCACCACATGATGCTTGCCAAAAGAGAAAAATAAAAAGGAATAGAGAGAAAAACTTTGACTCTTTGCATAAAAGTAAATACTGAAAATTAAAAGATAGGCCCTTCGCAGAGGGAAGCAGAGGTTGCCATGCACTTATTTGTTTGTATGCTCAACCCCTTAGTGCAAAAGAACATCACATTATATTGCCCCTTATGATAGCAACCTTTATTATGCAGTCTGTCACTTTTATTGCTTTGCCATCATAAGTTCGTACAATGCTCAATTTTCTCTTGCACTAAATGATCTAACACTTTTAGAAGCAATTTTTATTGCCTTATTGCATCGATGACAACTTACTTGAAGGATCTTGCTCAATACTTAGGTAGGTATGGTGGCCACTTGAAAATAAGATTTGGGTTTAAGGGTTTTTGGATGCACAAGTAGTATCTCTACTTGGTGCGGAATTTTTGGCTAACAAAGATGGGGGGCAAGCACCACATGTTGAAGGATCTATGACAATATAACTTCTATGTGAATATGAGCAAACATAAATCATTACGTTGTCTTCCTTGTACAACGTCAACAATTTTGGCATATAATATTTTGATGGGGGCTCACAGTCACAAAATATTTCCATGATAGTGTATTTGCATGTGAAAGTTCTCTTCCTTATACTAATTATTCATGAATTGCTTGTATGACCAATATTGTTATTGTCAAGCCTCAAAAGATTTCACTTTCTAAACTCAATGTGAAGCTACCACTAGGCATGATATAATTTCAACTTCATGAAATTCAATTTATTAAACAATTTACTCATAGGATATAAGTGAAGCACAAGAGTAAATGACAAACTACTCCAAAAAGATATAAGTGAAGATCATGCGAGTAATTAAGTAAGCGGGTAGGTATTTGAGGACTCTCTTTTATTTAGAACTTTCAGATCTAAGTATTTTATTAAAGCAGCAAGCAAAATTAAAATAAAATGACATTTCAAGAGTAGCAAAACTCATGTGAAGAAGCAAAAACTTAGGCTCAACCGATACTAACCGATAATTGTTGAAGAAGAAAGGTGGGATGCCTACCGGGGCATCCCCAAGCTTACATGCTTGAGACTTATTGAAATATTAGCTTGGGATGCCTTTAGCATCCCCAAGCTTGAGCTTTTTTGTCTCCTTAATTCCTCGTATATCACGGTTTCCCTAAATCTCAAAAACTTCATCCACACAAAACTCAACAAGAACTCGTGAGATAAGTTAGTATAAAATCAGTGCAAAACCTTATCATTCTCTACTGTAGCAAATCACTAAAATTATTATTCAACATTGCATACTAAATGCCTCTGAATATTTAATACTCCTATCCTCAAATAGATTCATTAAACAGGCAAACATATGCAATCAATGCAAACATAACAACAATCTCCCCAAACAGTACAATTTGTAAAGAATGCAAGATTCATCATACTTCCCTAAACCCAAAAATTATGAAAAAAATACCACACTGTAGGAAATTTATCAGATATTATTTTTAAAAGAGTTTCAACAATTTATCATATTCTTACTTTTCTACAGAATTTTTGCAACATCGATAAACTTTCTGTTTTGAAACAGCAACATGTGTACTTGAAAAATAAGCATGGCAAAGGCTATCATTGCCACTTTTATTGAAAAGAAAGATGCAAAATATTATTATAAATAACAGCAAACAAATCCTAACAAAATAAAATGACGCTCCAAGTAAAACTCATATCATGTGACGGATGAAAATATAGCTCCAGTGAAGTTACCGATAATGTTGGAGACGAAAGAGGGGATGCCTTCCGGGGCATCCCCAAGCTTAGTTGATTGGATATTCCTTGAATATTACCTTGGGGTGCCCTGGTAATCCCCAAGCTTATGATCTTGTCACTCCTTATTCTCCTCATATCGACATCTCACCCAAAACTTGAAAAGTTCAATCACACAAAACTTAACGGAACCTTGTGATATAGGTTAGTATGATAAAGAGCAAACCATTTCACTTTTGGTACTGTCAAAGACAAGATTCATAATTGTTTCCACAAAACTACTACTGTAGCATATCATTTCCACAATTTATATTGAGCAATATAAGCCATAGAAACAAGGAAACAAGCAAACCATGCATTGAAAACAGAATCTGTCAAAAACAGAACAGTATGTAGTAATCTGTACTCAAACCATACTTCTGCTACTCCAAAAATTATGAAAAAAATTGGACCACGTGAGAAATTTGTATATTAATCTTCTCCAAAAAGAATCATCTCAAAAGCAATCTTCTGTTAAAAATGAGAGCTATTTTTGTGAGCGTGAGAGTTTATGTTTTTCAGCAAGATCAAATCAACTATCACCCAACATGATCCCAAAGGCTTTACTTGGCACTTTATTGAAACAAAGACAATAAAATATGATTACTAAAGTAGCCTAATCATGTGAATGTACAAAAACAGTAGGTAAAAGTGTTGGGTTGTCTCCCAACAAGCGCTTTTCTTTAATGCCTTTTAGCTAGGCATGATGATTTCAATGATGCTCGCATAAAAGATAAGAATTGAAACATGAAAAGGAGCATCATGAATCACATGGAAAGCACATTTAAGCCTAACCCACTTACTATGCATATGGATTATGTGATAAAATAATTCATGGGAACAAGAATCAACTAGCATGGGAAGGCAAAACATGCATAACTTCAAAACTTTCAACACATAGAGAGGAAACATGATATTATTGATATATGTAAAAGCATATGTTCCTCTCTCACAATAATTTTCAGTAGCATCATGAAGAAATTAAACCATATAACTATCACATAAGGAATTCTTTTCATGACACATAATCATAGAAAACTTATTACTCTCCACATAAGCAAATTTCTTCTCATCAATAGTAGTGGGAGCAAACTCAACAAAATAACTATCATGAGAGTGAAAATTAAAATCATGATGACAAGTTTCATGGTTATCATTATCCAATATAGCATACATGCATGTCATCACCATAATCATCAAAGATCGGAGGCATGCTTTCATCATAATAAACTTGCTCATCAAAACTTGGGGGACTAAAAATATCATCTTCATCAAACATAGCATCCCCAAGCTTATGGATTTGCATATCACTAGCCTCATGGATATTTGAAGAATTAATACTAGCAACATTGCAATCATGCTCATCATTTATGCCAACGTTTCTACTGAATTCTTCTTCTATCAATTGAACACAATTTCCCGAACCATCATTTTCAAGAAAGATATTATAAAGATGATCAATAATATGATGCAACCTTAATTTCATTTTTTTGTAGTCTTCTTTTATAAACCAAACTAGTGAATAAACAAGAAACTAAAAGATTCGATTGCAGGATCTAAAGATATACCTTCAAGCACTCACCTCCCCGGCAACAGCGCCAGAAAAGAGCTTGATGTCTACTATGCAACTTTATTCTTGTAGACATGCATTGGGCCTCCAAGCGCAGAGTTTTGTAGGACAGTAGCAATTTTCCCTCAAGTGGATGACCTAAGGTTTATCAATCCATGGGAGGTGTAGGATGAAGATGGTCTCTCTCAAATGACCCTGCAACCAAATACAAGAAATCTCTTGTGTCCCCAACACACTCAATACAATGACAAATTGTATAGGTGCACTTCTTCGGCGAAGAGATGGTGATAAAAGTGTAATATGGATGGTAGAAATATATTTTTATAATCTGAATAAATAAAAACAGCAAGGTAGCAAATAGTAAATGGGTACCAAAATGGTATTGCAATGCTTGAAAATGAAGCCTAGGGTCCTTACTTTCGCTAGTGCAACCTCTCAACAATGCTAACATAGTTGCATCATATGATTATCCCTCATAGTGCAATAAAGAATCACTCCCGAGTTCTTATTAGCGGAGAACAAAAGATAGGAATTGTTTGTAGGTCACGGAACCACCTCAAAGCTATTCTTTCCATTCGATATATTCAAGAGTTCATACTAAAATAACACAAAGCTATTTTTTCCGTTCGATCTATCCTAGAGTTCGTACTAGAATAACACCAAAGAAAATTCATAATCATAATACTCAATCCACACAAAGAACTATAAAGAGACCCCAAAGTTTCCGTCGGAGAAAAACGTTCATCAACCCCTATGCATAGATTACCCCAATATCACCGCGGGAATCCGCGAGTTGAATGCCATAACACATATCAAGTGAATCAATAAGATACCTCATTGTCACCTCAAGTATTCATATTGCAAGACATATATCATGTGTTCTCATCTCTGAATATTCAATCCGACAAGACAAAGCTTTGAAGGGTAAAGATTCAATTCATCATAACAAGAGTATAGAGGGGAGAAACATCATATGATCCGACTATATTAACAAAGCCTATGATATAGATCACGAGAGAGAGAGAGAGAGAGAGATCAAACACATAGCTACTGGTACAAACCCTTAGCACCGAGAGTGGGCTACTCCCTCCTCATCATGGTGGCCGCCAGGATAATGAAGATGGCCACCGGTCATGATTCCCCCCTCCGACAGGGTGCTGAAACGGGGTCTAGATTGGATCTCGTGGATACAGAGGCCTTGCAGCGGCAGAACTTCTGATCTAGGGCTACCCCGAAGGGTTTCGGAATATTTAGAAATTTATAGTGCAAAGAGGGGGTGCGGGAGGCCACCGAGGTGGGCAGAACCCACCTAGGCGCGCTTGGGCCCCAAGCGCGCCCTAGTGGGTTGTGCCCCCCTCGAGGCACCCCCAGGTGCTTCTCTAGCCCACTGGTGCTCTTCTGGTCCATAATAAATCTCCAAAAAGTTACGCGGTGTTTGGACTCCATTTGATATTGATTTCCTGTGATGTAAAAAACAAGCAAAAAACAGCAACTGGCACTGGGCATCGGGTCAATAGGTTAGTCCCAAAAAATGATATAAAGTTGCTATAAAATGACTGTATCAACAGTGGATATCGTTTCGTCCCCGAAGGTGGGACGTTCCCTACCGAAACCATCAGGCTTGTTGTGAGAAGCTCTGGTTTGTGAGAAGCATATCCCCAAACCTACCCCAAATGGGATAAAAAATTTACCACGACATGTTGATGCCGCTCCATGATAGCATGCCAAGTTTCATGAATTTCAGACGAGTTTTGCATTTACTAGAATTTGAAAACCAGGTATCTCAATGTTTGCGATCGAGTGACGGTGGCAGGGTGTTTGACATTCATTCCCATTTCTTGCATGGGACCTAATTAAGCATGCAACCAAGGAGACCGATTTGAATTTTCAGCCAATTTATATGCATTAGAGCATGTGCCTATAGTTCACATTTGAATTATGCACGTGAATACATAGAAACTCAGCTAATGTATAAAAATGTCCAAGCGAACCCCCAAAAATCCCAAAAATTGACACAACACTCCTGTTGTTCTATGTCGACACTAGGAAAAAATTGAAATCAAGAAGAGGCAATGGATATCATTTCGTCCAGAAAGGTGAAACGTTCCCTACCAAAACCATCGGGCTTGTTGTGAGAAGCTCTGATTTGTGAGAAGCATATCCCCAAACCTACCCCAAATGCACTACTAGGGAAAAGCCTAGCAGCAGCGCATGTTTTAGGCCTATCAGTAGCGGGGCAGGAGCGCTATTGATACAGCGCTACAGCTAAAGCTTAGCTGTAGTGTGCCTAGACCCACGCTACTGCTAAATTGACTTAGTAGTAGCGCTTCTCTAGAGGAGCGCTACTGGTAATTAGTAGTAGCGCTTCTCCTTGCCCGCGCTACTACTATTATTTAGTATTTTATTTCTTTTTTATTTCATGTTGTATTCATACACCTTTACACAAGTTTTCATAGAACAGGAATTTAGAGATTGTTTTTACATCATAATGAGTTATTACATCACGGGGTGAAAGAACCGTGGACTAGTTTCAAGTGGATGTCCATCCACTTGAAACTAATCCGCGGTTTTTTCACCCAATGATATAATAATATCGTCATCATCATCATATCATTAACAACTTATCATCATAATACATCATTGTCATATAGCACCTCCTCAAGATCATCGTTTTCATCAATGACATCACATAACAAATTGGTCACTAGTCGTAATCACAAGTACTCCTCATTATCAACTCTAACACATTACCACATAATAAACATATTGTACCTCATAGGACCTACTACATTCTCTTAGAACCTACTACATTTTCTAAGGTAAAATAATAAAAAACAAGATAGCCCCTGACTCTCCATTATGGAGAATGGAGATTATCCTGTCTCCAATTCTTGCCTTTCGCTGAATGTTACTTCCAAGAACCTCCTTGTGAATGTCCAAACATTTTTTCCATTCTTTTATGAGCATGTGTTCACCGGTTTTAGAAATCCGATATGCACAGGTGAGCTCCCTAGATTTACCTGGCAGTATGTTCAGAACTGTAAGGCGACCATTCAGATACATCAGATGAGGCACACAATCCATCGGGAGTTTCTGTTGAAAAACATAGTAATAACTTCGTAGTTAGCAATGATGTACTAGTTTTAGAAGTATGCAAAAGATGCACGGATGTCGTAATAATAAAAAATCTTACCAGGGTATCTCCAGAGAAGTTACCGTGGTTCAACACGTGCACTAGTGGCACGTATTCACCATAATTTGGAGGAGTTCGATAATAGTTATTGTAATCCTCAAGAAGAGTACAAAATGCGATCAGATGATTTTTCTCCTTATAAGTTAATTCGAAGCCATCCGTGTAGTGGGTTTTGTCTACCATCTTCCGCACAGTCTTTGAAGAATCAAAATAAGCTGTCAATGGAAATAAGCTGTCAACTATTTTTAAATAAACAATATAAATTAGTTAATAACTATGTTTGAGAAACTCACATAGCGGTACAATCGGAAGCGTATCAACAAGGACCCAAATGTCCATATTGTCTTGCTCGATGTCACGATCACCAAGATCCATGGTGACAATCATACCCTCATAAAAACCATACATTTTGCAAAGTGCTTCCCAATTTTTGCAACCAAAATGGGTTACGCTTTGAGCATTGCACAAATTTACTTCAAAATCCATATCATGATGGGTCCTTAGGTGTATTTTCTTTGTTTCAAAATTTTCATGGTCTTCAAAACCCATCCTCTCCAAGACATAGCGTCTTGCATGGCATGGGATAAGCTAGTCGAATTGTAAAAGATGAAAATTAGACGTTGAAATAGTGGAAGTCATGCTTAATTACGAAAAAAACACTTGTCGTTGTTGCGTACCGTTTCAACATCAAAGGTCTCCTCGAGCTTAATGCTGAAGCACCGATCTTCGTCCAGCTCAACGAACCTATCACACATACCTCGATCGTCGTGGCACCAGCTGCACTCCCCCGGGAGACTGTCATCGTCCGAGTACGACATTTCCTACGTTCATAATTCAAAGATTAAACTTGTATAGTTAAATATATGTATTAAAAAATCTAAATTAGATCATTATTTTTCGAGAAAATCCAGGCCACTCAATATTTCCTACATATTCTAGCACAAGTCATGCCAGAATTCACGGAAAAATCCGGCATGACCTTTGCTAAAAAAGGACATATCGAGCACCTGAAATTTGCCGGAACGGAAATTAATCAACACTCCGGCAAAACATAGGCCACTCGGAGGTGTAAACTGAACATGAACGACCACTTGGGCAACCACATATCCTATTTGAGCAACACAAGATATACATGGATATTTGGCTGGTCTCACCTCGATGTCGGAGGAGGTTGGTGACGGGGACGACGGCGGGGATGATGGAGGGGCTCCTTGATTTCTGCAAAAGCAAAAACCGTATAAGTTATCACTAATACATCCCGAATAATTGCTTAAACTAAAAAAATAACAACAAATATGACATGTTCAAATAGTTTTATTAATTCAACTAGTTCTTACTAAATATAAAGTTACCATAAATAGAAAAAAAACTAGTTCTTTCTAAAAATAAAGTAGTTCAACTAGTTATATTAATTATCTTACTAAAAATACATTAGTTCTATTAGTTCAACTAGTTTATTAATTTACTTACTAAACTAGTTCAACTACAACTAAAGTAGTTCAACTACAACTACTATTAATCATATTGCCCTAGTTAACTAGTACCATCACTACTACTAATTAACATCTACTACTACTAAAAATCATTATCTATGAACCCTAAATTAACATCTACTACTACTAAACAACATCTATTTCTAACTAAGCAGAGAGAAAGGGGTGGGGGCGACAGAGAGGTAGGGGCGGCGAGGGCGGGATTGGGATCGGGAGGTGGTGGTGCTGGGTGGGCTCGGGTGGCGGCGGTGAGGTCGAGGGCGGTGGGAGGAGGGCTGCCGGCGGAGGAGGGAGAAAGGGCGGCTGCAGGCGGAGGGAGGAGGGCGCGGTGCGAGGAGGAGGGAGGAGGGACGGAAAGAGGGAGTACCTCGGCGGCGGACAGACGAAGGCGGCGGCGGCGGCGACGCACGACGATGGTTATCGGCGCGGGCGAGAGTGACTGAGAGGGGGAGAGTGTGAATGAGAGAGAGATGGTCGGTCACGCGCGTGGGGATAAGGTAGGGTTAGTTGTAGCGCGTTTGCCAAAATGTGTTACAGCTAATCTGAATAGCAGTAGCGCTGTGCAGAGTTGTGCGCTACTGCTAAGCTGGACTAGCAGTAGCGCTTTGCAGTTAAAAGCGCTACTGCTAAGTGTAATTATACGAAAATACGTCAATGCAAAAATACATTGGCCATCAATGATCTTTTTGTGTACAATCTGAATTGTCAATATGAGTCCTCTCCGGTAGGTACCGGAGAGGACTCATATTGCGGCTACAAATTCTACACATAGAATTCAGTGAAGACCAACTGGTTGTGATAGTTTCAGAAGTAACATATTTAAGGTGGTAAACACCGTGTTCGCGGAGCGAGGTGGGACTGAACTTGTGGGCTGATCCTAGCAGTAGCGATTTTATTAGAAGCACGCTGCTGCTAACTTCTATAGCAGTAGTGCGTTTCAATATAGGGCGCTACTGCTATAACTAGCTGGATGGCGAGGTCATGGCAATTAGAGCAGTAGCGCGGTTTGGTCCGCACGCGCTACTGCTATTTTCCTTTCAGCAACGCGTTTTTCCCTCACGCGCTGCTGCTAAATAGCAGTAGCATCATATTTTGAGGAGCGCTGCTGGTAAGATTCTGTGTATAGGCTTTTCCCTAGTAGTGATGGGACAAAAAATTTACCACGGCATGTTGATGCCGCTCCATGACAGCATGCCAAGTTTCATGAATTTCAGACGAGCTTTGGATTTACTAGAATTTAAAAACCAGGTATCTCAATGTTTGCGATCGAGTGACGGTGGCAGGGTGTTTGACATTCGTTCCCATTTCTTGCATGGGACCTAATAAGCATGCAACCAAGGATACATATTTGAATTTTCAACTAATTTATATGCATTAGAGCATGTGCATGTAGTTCAAATTTGAATGCACATGAATCCATAGAAAACTCAGTTAATGTATAAAAATGTCCAAGTGAACCCCAAAAAATCCCAAAAATTGACACAACACTCCGGTTGTTCTATGTTGACACTGGAAAAAAAATTGAAATCAAGAAGAGGCAACGGATATCGTTTCATCCAGAAAGGTGAGGTTCCCTACCGAAACCATCATGCTTGTTGTGAGAGAAGCTCTGCTTCGCGAAAAGCTTATACCATAACCTGGCCCAAATGGGACAATATTTAGCACCTTGATGTTGTTCCATTATAGTATGCCAAGGTTCATGAATTTTAGATGAGTTTTGTATTTACTAGAATTATAAAAGCAAGCACATCAACATTTGCTGGAGAGCCACGGTGCTGTGGTGTTTGAAATTTATCCCCATTTCTTGAATGGGATGTAAGCATCAACCCATGGACACCTATATCATTTTACAAACCATTTTGGTGCATGATACGTCTCCAACGTATCTATAATTTTTGATTGTTCCATGCTATTATATTACCCCTTTTGGATGTTTATGGGCTTTATTTTACACATTTATATCATTTTTGGGACTAACCTACTAACCGGAGGCCCAACCCGTATTGCTGTTTTTTTGCCTATTTCAGTATTTCGAAGAAAAGGAATATCAAACGGAGTCCAAATGGAATGAAACCTTCGGCAGCGTGATTTTTGGAACGAACGTGATCCGGAGAACTTGGAGTGCAAGTCAAGAAGCAAACGAGGCGGCCAGGAGATAGGAGGGCGCGCCCACCCCTCCTGGGCATGCCCCTGTCTCCTGGGCCCCTCGAGCGGCCACCGACGTACTTCTTCCTCCTATATATACCTACGTACCCCGAAAACATCCAGGGAGCCACCGAAACACAATTTCCACCGCCGTAACCTTATGTATCATCAAGATCCCATCTTGGAGCCTTCGCCGGTGCTCCGCCGGAGGGGGAATCGACCATGGAGGGCTTCTACATCAACACCATAGCCCCTCCGATGAGTTGTGAGTAGTTTACCACAGACCTTCGGGTCCATAGTTATTAGCTAGTTGGCTTCTTCTCTCTTTTTGGATCTCAATACAATGTTCTCCTCCTCTCTTGTGGAGATCTATTCGATGTAAACTCTTTTTGTGGTGTGTTTGTCGAGATCCGATGAATTGTGGGTTTATGATCAAGTTTATCTATGAGAAATATTTGAATCTCCTCTGAATTTTTTTATGTATGATTGAGTTATCTTTGCAAGTCTCTTCGAATTATCAGTTTGGTTTGTCCTACTAGATAGATCTTTCTTGCCATGGGAGAAGTGCTTAGCTTTGGGTTCAATCTTGCGATGTCCTTAGCCAGTGACAGAAAGGGTTGCAAGGCACATATTGTATTGTTGCCATCGAGGATAAAAAGATGGGGTTTATATCATATTGCTTGAGTTTATCCCTCCACATCATGTCATCTTTCTTAATGCGTTACTCTGTTCTTATGAACTTAATACTCTAGATGCATGCTGGATAGCGGTCGATGTCTGGAGTAATAGAAGTAGATGTAGCCAGGAGTCGGTCTACTTGTCACGGACGTGATGCCTATATACATGATCATGCCTAGATAATCCCATAATTATTCTCTTTTCTATCAATTGCTCGACAGTAATTTGTTCACCCACCGTAATACTTATGCTATCTTGAGAGAAGCCACTAGTGAAACCTATGGCCCTCGGGTCTATCTTTTATCATATAAGCTTTCAATCTACTTTTATTTGCCTCTTTACCTTTTGCATCTATGTTATAAAATACCAAAAATATATTTATCTTATCATACTATCTCTATCAGATCTCACTTTTGCAAGTGGCTGTGAAGGGACTGACAACCCCTTTATTGCGTTGGTTGCGAGTTCTTTGTTTGTTTGTGTAGGTGCGTGGGAGTTTTGAGGAGCCTCCTACTGGATTGATACCCTGGTTCTCAAAAACTGAGGGAAATACTTATGCTACTATTGCTGCATCACCCTTTTCTCTTCAAGGAAAACCAACGCAAGCTCAAGATGTAGCAGTGCACCGGAGCATGTGCATGTCGATTTTGAATTGTGCATCCAAAATGCCTAGAAAACCAAGTTACTGTATAAAAATGTCCAAACGAACCCTGAATAATTCCAAAAATTTTGACGACACACCTATTGTTGCATGTTCACTACAGATAGAAGTTCTAGCAATTCAAACACCATTATGTAATTCAAATCAAGATGAAAAATCAAGTAGATCCCACACAGTTTATTATCACCAACCGTGTGAGATGCAGTACAAAATATTCTGGAACACCGTCGGTGTATAGTACGCCTATCGCTTACACGAGAAGGTGCATCGGCTATAGGGAAATTGGAAACAAAATTTTTGACGTTCAAACTCATCACACACGGGTTAAGCTATCTGAATCATTTGTGATGTTCACATATCGTACACATTCTGAATAAGGGAGCGTGTCTGATGACACTTTGCGTGCTAGTTTTTTTGCTGAAGCGATTCCAAATTTGCGCGTTAGTTAACTGTTTGGTTCAATTCTGCAATGTGATGTTCAATTGTTGTGTGTGCATTCTGTTATTATATACCATGTGAGAAATAAATCGAATTTGGCTGTACTAAATACATGAGAAACAAATACAATTGCTATATTTCCAAGTTGTTAAGCATGCTTGGTTTGGTTAACTGTCTGATCTTCTATTAGGAGTATGTTATATTGTGCAATGTGGTGCTCAGTTAACGATTGGTTCATTTGTTGTGGTGTTTAGTTAACTATTTGGTTCAATTCTGCAATGCGATGTTCAATTGTTGTGTGTGCATTCTGTTATTGTATACCATGTGAGAAATAAATCAAATTTGGCTTTCCAAGTTGTTAAGCATGCTTGGTTTGGTTAACTGTCTGATCTTCTATTAGGAGTATGTTATATTGTGCAATGTGGTGCTCAGTTAATGTTTGGTTCATTTGTTGTGGTGTTTAGTTAACTGCTTGGTCCAATTCTGCAATGCAATGTTCAATTATTGTGGCTGCATTCTGTTATTGCATACCATGTTAGGAACAAATCGAATTTGGCTGCAATTAATACATGAGAAACATATAAAGTGCTATATTTCCTAGTTCTTAATCATGCTTGGTTTGGATAAATGGGTTTTCCATGTGACTTGAATTAATCTGATGAATTTGCAATGTGCTTATTTTTCATCAACATATTTTCTATACCACTATATAGTTCACTGATGATTACCTCTCAAACAACTGATGTTTATGCACATCCTTGTTTTCAGGCTTTCCAAAGCAGTTCATT
Source organism: Triticum timopheevii (assembly GCA_963921465.1). NCBI lineage: Eukaryota > Viridiplantae > Streptophyta > Magnoliopsida > Poales > Poaceae > Triticum > Triticum timopheevii. The sequence continues at coordinate 379,679,719 of OY997262.1, read as the reverse complement.
GATGATTACCTCTCAAACCACCTCTATGGTCAGGAGGCGAGGAAAGTTTTCATACAACAGCCACGGTTCAATATTGAAGTGTTCCTAAAGAGGAGGAAGGATGGACGGTCAATCATCCACAGGCACTGGCTAAAGTTGCAAATATCTTCAACATGAATGAAGGCTCAATATTCGCCTTCCACTTTAGCAGTTTTCTAGATGACATGCATCTGTCTATGTACCATCTATGAAGCTAATTTCAAAAGGTTCTAGATGTTGCATGTGAAACTTGGTGCTGGTGCAGTTGTGTAATGGGGTAGCTGAGTGCTGAAGCTATATCATGTTGTACTCTGATTATTTCAATTATGAAATCATGCTTCCTTAATATGGGAATGAAATATATTATGTGCTTAATATGAATGTCAATTAGATTAATAAATGGATTATTAATAATAGGGCAATTAGCCTGCTAATTGGTTTTTGCTATTGCAAACAGTTATTGAGAAAGTACCGTGGGCGATGACCTAAGGCAACACACACAGTTTCTAGGAATAAACGTGTTGGATCGATGAACAATCACACACGACATTCTCATCCAAACTGTTTGGGTTAGGCCACCTTTCACAAACGTTTACCGCATAAAAACTGTGTGTGATGGACAGCCTTTGCCACACCATTTCTTCTATGCACCGTGTGTGATGCATTCAATAACACAAACGATATAATTGTGAATATTGTGTGTGATGTCAACGCTATCACAAACGATTTAACGGTGAAATTGTGTGTGATGTACCTGCGAACGGAAACGTTTTCCTTGGAGTGACTGTGTGGGATGTATATACGAACAGAGACGTTTAGCGGGGACTGACTGTGTGGGATGTACTAACAACCGGAAATGATTTCGCCTGTATAATTGTATTTTTTTAGCACTAATGTACGTATAACCATATTTTCTCGCTCGCTGGTCGCACACGGCCTCATTTTGCCGAGCGTGTGTGCTAGGAGGGCATATCCCCGATGGTTTTTAGGTCATGTGGGAAGGACCCCCCCTATCGCCCACACTCACTTGGCGACGGTTCCAAGTGCCGTCACGGAAAGGGGTTAAAAACCGTTTGTATAGCACCGACGCGTATCAGTGTCACATCGCCATGTGACCAACACGCAAAGGGTTTACTAGAGTCAATAATCTAGTTCACATCGCCATGTGATTAACACCCAAATAGTACTGAGGTGTGATCATGTTTTGCTTGTGAGAGAAGTTTAGTCAATGGGCCTGCCATATTCAGATCCGTATGTATTTTGCAGATTTCTATGTCTACAAAGCTCTGCATGGAGCTACTCTAGCTAATTGCTCCCACTTTCAATATGTATCCAGATTGAGACTCGGAGTCATCTGGATCGGTGTAAAAGCTTGCATCGACGTAACTCTTTACGACGAACTCTTTATCACCTCTATAACCGAGAAATATTTCCTTAGTCCTCTTAGGTTACTAAGGATAACTTTGACCGCTGTCCAGTGATCCACTCCTGGATCACTATCGTACCCCTTGCCAAACTCATGATAAGGTACACAATAGGTCTGGTAGACAACATAGCATACTTTATAGAACCTATGGCTGAGGCATTGGGAATGACTTTCATTCTCTTTCTATTTTCTGTTGTGGTCGGGTTTTGAGTCTTACTCAACTTTACATCTTGTAATACAGGCAAGATCTCCTTCTTTGACTGATCCATTTTGAACTCTTTGAAGATCTTCTCGAGGTATGTACTCACTGAAAAATCTTATGAAGCATTTTAATTTATCTCTATAGATCTTGATGCCCAATATGTAAGCAACTTCACCGAGGTATTTATTTGAAAAACTACTTTCAAACACTCCTTTATGCTTTCCAGAAAATTCTACATCATTTCCAATCAACAACACATCATTCACATATACTTATCAGAAATGTTGTAGCGCTCCCATTCACTTGTAAATACAGGCTTCTCCGAAAGTCTGTATAGAACTATATGCTTTGATCAACTCATCAAAGCGTATATTCCAACTTCAAGATGCTTGCACCAGTCCACAGATGGATCACTGGAGCTCGCACACTTTGGTAGCACCTTTAGAATTGACAAAACCTTCTGGTTGCATCATATACAACACTTCTTTAATAAATCCATTAAGGAATGAAATTTTGACATCCATTTGCCATATTTCATAAAATACGGCAATTGCTAACATGATTCGGACGGACTTAAGCATCGCTATGGTTGAGAAAATCTCACTGTAGTCAACACTTTGAACTTGTCGAAAACCTTTTTGCGACTAGTCGAGCTTTGTAGATAGTAACACTACCATCAGCGTCCGTCTTCCTCTTAAAGATCCATTTATTCTCAATGGCTTGTCGATCATCGGGCAAGTCCACCAAAGTCTACACTTTGTTCTCAAACATGGATCCTATCTCAGATTTCATGGCCTCAAGCCATTTCTCGGAATCTGGGCTCATAGCTTCTTCATAGTTCATAGGTTCATCATGGTCAAGTAACATGACCTCTAGAAAAGGATTACCGTACCACTCTGGTGCGGATCGTGCTCTGCCTGACCTACGAGGTTCTGTAGCAACTTGATCTGTAGTGTCATGATTTTTATCATTAGCTTCCTCTCCAGTTGGTGTAGGCATCACAGGAACAGATTTCTCGGATGAGCTACTCTCCAAATTGAGAGTAGGTACAATTACCTCATCAAGTTCTACTTTCCTCACAATCACTTCTTTCGAGAGAAACTCCTTCTCTAGAAAGGTTCCGTTCTTAGCAACAAAAATCTTGCCTTCGGACTTGTGGTAGAAGGTGTACCCAATTGTTTCCTTAGGGTATCCTATGAAGACGCACTTCTCCGATTTGGGTTCGCGCTTATTGGGCTGAAGCCTTTTGACATAAGCATCACATCCCAAAACTTTAAGCAACAACAGCTTAGGTTTATTGCCAAACCACAGTTCATACGGTGTTGTATCAACGGACTTTGATGGTGCCCTGTTTAAGTGAATGCATCTGTCTTTAATGCATATCCCCAAAACGATAGTGGTAAATCGGTAAGAGACATCATAGATCGCACCATATCCAACAAAGTGCGGTTACGACATTCGGACACACCATTACCCCGTGGTGTTCTAGGTGGCGTGAGCTGTGAAACTATTCCACATTGTTTTAATGAAGGCCAAACTCGTAACTCAAATATTCACCTCCATGATCATATCGTAGAAACTTTATTTTCTTGTTACGATGATTCTCCACTTCACTGTGAAATTCTTTGAACTTTTCAAATGTTTCAGACTTGTGTTTTATTAAGTAGATATACCCATATCTGCTCAAATCATCTGTGAAGACTAGAAAATAACGATACCCGCCACAAGCCTCAACACTCATCGGACCGCGTACATCGGTATGTATTATTCCAATAAGTTGTTGGCTCGTTCCATTGTTCCGGATAACGGAGTTTTAGTCATCTTGCCCATAGGGCACGGTTTGCAAGTATCAAATAATTCATAATCAAGTGATTCCAAAAGTCCATCTGCATGGAGTTTCTTCATGCGCTTTACACCGATATGACCGAAACGGTAGTGCCACAAATATGTTGCACTATCATTATCAACTTTGCATCTTTTGGCATCAATATTATGAATATGTGTATCGCTATGATCGAGATTCAATAAACCATTATCATTGGGTGCATGACCATAGAAGGTTTTATTCATGTAAACATAATAATAATTATTTCTGTCTTAAATGAATAGCCGTATTGCAACAAACATGATCTAATCATATTCACGCTCAACGCAAATAATAAATAACATTTATTTAGGTTCAACACTAATCCCGAAAGTATAGGGAGTGTGCGATGATGATCATTGTTCCGGAGAACGGAGTTTTAGTCATATTGCCCATAAGGCACGGTTCGCAAGTATCAAATGATTCATAATCAAGTGATTCCAAAAGTCCATCTGCATGGATTTTCTTCATGCGCTTTACACCGATATTACCCAAATGGTAGTGCCACAAATATGTTGCACTATCATTAACAACTTTGCATCTTTAGGCATCAATATCATGAATATGTGTATCACTATGATCGAGATTCAATAAACCGATAACATTGGGTGTATGACCATAGAAGGTTTTACTCATGTAAATAGAATAACGATTATTCTCTATCTTAAAAGAATAACCGTATTGCAATAAACATTATCTAATCATATTCATGCTCAACACAAACACCAAATAACATTTATTTAGGTTCAACACTAATCCCAAAAGTATAGGGAGTGTGCAATGATGATCATATTAATCTTGGAACCACTTCCAACACACATCGTCACTTCACCCTCAACTAGTCTCTATTTATTCTGCAACTCTTGTTTCGAGTTACTAATCTTAGCAACCGAACAGGTATCAAATACCGAGGGGCTGCTAAGAGCACTAGTAAGGTACACATCAATAACATGTATATAAAATATACCTTTGTTCACTTTGTCATCCTTCTTATCCGCCAAATATTTGGGGTAGTTCCGCTTTCCAGTTACCATTTCCCTTGAAGTAGAAGCACTCAGTTTCAGGGTTAGGTCCAGCTTTGGGCTTCTTCACGGGAGTGACAACTTGCTTGCCATTCTTCTTGGAGTTCCCCTTCTTACCCTTTACCCTTTTCTTGAAACTAGTGGTCTTATTTAATCATCAACACTTGATGCTTTTTCTTGATTTCTACCTTCGTCGATTTCAGCATCATGAAGAGCTCGGGAATCGCTTTCGTCATCCCTTGCATATTATAGTTCATCATGAATTCCAGTAACTTGGTGATGATGTCTATAGAACTCTGTCAATCACTATCTTATCTGGAAGATTAACTCCCACATGATTCAAGCGATTGCAGTACCCAGACATTCTGAGCACATGCTCACTAGCTGAGCTATTCTCCTCCATCTTTTAGGCAAAGTACTTGTCAGAGGTCTCATACCTCTCGACACGGCATGAGTCTGAAATACCAATTTCAGTTATTGGAACATCTCATCTGCTCTATGGCGATTAAAACGTTTTTGAAGTCCTGGTTCTAAGCCGTAAAGGATGGTGCACTAAACTATTAAGTAGTCATCATATTGAGCTAGCCAAACATTCATAACGTCTACATCTGCTCCTGCAATAGGTCTGTCACCTTGTGGTGCATTGATAACCCACAAGTATAGGGGATCGCAACAGTTTTCGAGGGTAGAGTATTCAACCCAAATTTATTGATTCGACACAAGGGGAGCCAAAGAATATTCTCAAGTATTAGCAGATGAGTTGTCAATTCAACCACACCTGGAAACTTAATATCTGCAGCAAAGTGTTTAGTAGCAAAGTAATATGATAGTGGTGGTAACGGTAACAAAGTAAAGACAGCAAAAGTAATGTTTTTGGTATTTTTTTGTAGTGATGATAACAGTAGCAACGGAAAAGTAAATAAGCGTAAATCAGTATATGGAAAACTCGTAGGCACCGGATTAGCGATGGATAATTATGCCAGATGCGGTTCGTCATGTAACCGTTACAACATAGGGTGACACAGAACTAGCTCCAGTTCATCAATGTAATGTAGGCATGTATTCCGTATATAGTCATACGTGTTTATGGAAAAGAACTTGCATGAAATCTTTTGTCCTACCCTCCCGTGGTAGCGGGGTCCTATTGGAAACTAAGGGATATTAAGGCCTCCTTTTAATAGAGAACTGGAACAAAGCATTAGCACATAGTGAATACATGAACTCCTCAAACTATGGTCATCACTGGGAGTGGTCCCGATTATTGTCACTTCGGGGTTGCCGGATCATAACACATAGTAGGTGACTATAGACTTGCAAGATAGGATCAAGAACACACATATATTCAAGAAAACATAATAGGTTTAGATCTGAAATCATGGCACTCGGGCCCTAGTGACAAGCATTAAGCATAGCAAAGTCATAGCAACATCAGTTTCAGAACATAATGGATACTAGGGATCAAACCCTAACAAAACTAACTCGATTACATGATAAATCTCATCCAACCCATCACCGTCCAACAAGCCTACGATGGAATTACTCACGCACGGCGGTGAGCATCATGAAATTGGTGATGGAGGATGGTTGATGATGACGACGGCGACGAATCCCCCTCTCCGGAGCCCCGAACGGACTCCAGACCAGCCCTCCCGAGAGATATTCGGGCTTGGCGGCGGCTCCGTATCGTAAAATGCGATGAAACTTTCTCTCTTATTTTTTTCTCCCCGAAAGCCAATATATGGAGTTGGAGTTGGCGTCGGAAGGCCACCAGGGGGCACACGAGGTAGGTGGCACGCCCAGGGGGAGGGGCGCGCCCCCACCCTCGTGGACAGGGTGTGGGCCCCTGGTCTTCATCTTTGGCGAGGATTTTTTTTATTATTTATTCTAAGATATTCCGTGGAGTTTCAGGTCATTCCGAGAACTTTTGTTTTCTGCACATAAAACAACACCATGGAAATTCTGCTGAAAACAACGTCAATCCGGGTTAGTTCCATTCAAATCATACAAGTTAGAGTCCAAAACAAGGGCAAAAGTGTTTGGAAAAGTAGATACGACGGAGACGTATCAACTCCCCCAAGCTTAAACCCTTGCTTGTCCTCAAGCAATTCAGTTGACAAACTGAAAGAGAAACAAGAAAAACTTTTACAAACTCTGTTTTCTCTTGTTGTTGTAAACATGAAAAGTCAGCATTCAAGTTTCAGCAATTATTATGAACTAACCATACTCACAATAACACATAGGTCTCACAATTACTCATATCAATAGCATAATCAGCTAGCGAGCCACAATAATAAAACTCGGATGACAACACTTTCTTAAAATAATCATAACATGATATAACGAAATGGTATCTCGCTAGCCCTTTCTGAGACCGCAAAACATAAATGTAGAGCACCTTTAAAGATCAAGGACTGACTAAACATTGTAATTCATGGTAAAAGAGATACAGTCAAGTCATACCAATATAAACCAATTATAATGAATGCAAATGACAGTGTGCTCTCCAGCGGGTGCTTTTTAATAAGAAGGGTGATGACTCAACATAAAAGTAAATAGATAGGCCCTTCGCAGAGGGAAGCAGGGATTTGTAGAGGTTCCAGAGCTCGATTTTGAAATAGAGATAAATTATATTTTGAGCGGCATACTTTCACTGTCAACGCAACAACTATGAGATGGCTGTACCTTCCATACTACATGCATTATAGGCAGTTCCCAAACAGAATGGTAAAGGTTTATACTCCCCCTCCTCCACAAGCATCAATCCATGGCTTGCTCGAAACAACGAGTGCCTCGAACATTCAACGGGTCCCGGGGGGAGTTTTGTTTAATTATTTTTATTTGCTTTGATCTTTTTGGATCATGGGACTGGGCATTCCGGTTACCGGCCCTTTCTCGTGAATGAGGAGAGGAGTCCAGTCCTCTTGAGAATAACCCACCTAGCATGGAAGATATAGGCAGCCCTAGTTGCACATGAGCTGCTCGAGCATACAAAATAGAATTTCATTTGAAGGTTTGGAGTTTGGCACATACAAATTTACTTGGAACGGCAGATAGATACCCATATAGGAAGGTATAGTGGACTCATATGGAACAACTTTGGGGTTTAAGGAGTTTGAATGCACAAGCAGTATTCCTGCTTAGTACAGGTGAAGGCTAGCAAAAGACCGGGAAGCGACCAACTGAGAGAGCGACAACAGTCGTAAACTTGCATTAAAATTAATTTACACCGAATATAAGCATGAGTAGGATATAATCCACCATGAACATAAATATCATGAAGGCTATGTTGATTTGATTCAGCTACATGCGTGAACATGTGCCAAGTCGAGTCACTCAATTCATTTAAAGGAGGATACCATCCTATCATACCACGTCATAATCATCTCAATAGCATGTTGGCACGCAAGGTAAACCATTATAACTCATAGCTAATCAAGCATGGCACAAGCAACTATAATCTCTAAATGTCATTGCAAATATGTTTACTTCATAATAGCTGAATCAGGGACGATGAATCATCATATTTACAAAAACAAGAGAGGTCGAGTTCATACCAGCTTTTCTCATCCCAATAAGTCCATCATATATCATCATTATTGCCTTTCACTTGCACGACCGAACGGTGTGTATAATAATAAGAGTGCATGTGCATTGGACTAAACTGGTATCTGCAAGCATTCAACTCAAGAGAGAAGACAAGTAAAATGGGCTCTAAGTTAGATAAACAATCATGCATATGAGAGCCACTAAGCATTTTCAATATAGTCTTCTCAACCCCCAAAGAAAGGAAAAGAATAAAACTATTTACACGGAAAGCTCCCAACAAGCAAAAGAAGAACGGGAAATATTTTTGGGGTTTTCTTTTTAATTATTACTACTACAGCAGGAAAAATAAGCTACTACTATTTTTTTGGTTTTTCTAAGGTTTATTAAACACACAAGAAGAAGGCAGGAAAAAGAAATTTAAACTAGCATGGGTAGTACAATGAAAGAGTATGAGCACCGACATCTAGCAATGAGTGTGTGTGAACATAAATGTAATGTTGGTGGGAAATACGTACTCCCCCAAGCTTAGGCTTTTGGCCTAAGTTGGTCTATTGCCAGGGATGGCCTGGCGGATATCCGTAGGTGAAGCTGGGGTCGTACTGTGACGAAGAAGACTCTGACTGCCACTGGCTGGCAGCCTCCTCTGGATCCCAAGAATAAACAGATAGTCGTGGAGGCTCATCTTGTGGCTCTGGCTCCGGGGCTGGTGCAGGGTTCCGATAGGCTTGAATAGCTGACCACGGAACGATGTGAGGTTCTGCAAACAAGTTAAACAAAGAACGAGCAGGCAAGGTAATAGTCTCAGGGTGATGTTTATCAAAGTATAATTTATATTTGAGCTCCCCATCACGACTCTTAACAAGAAAATCATGCGCTATCATACTCTTGTAATCTAAATAAGCACGGGGCAGCGCTGTTTCTTCTTTCTCCGCATGCCTAATAGGTATTTCGAAATATTCAGCTAGGCATGAAGCATAAATGCCTCCAAAGATGGGGCCCTTAGTGCGGTTCACACTCAACCGTCTAGCAACAATTCCACCCATACTAATAGAGTTATTGCGGTATAAACCACGGAGCAAAATAATAATATCAGGAATACTAAGGTTCCCACAGTTCCCGCGTCCAATCAAGCAACGACTAGCAAATAAGGCAAAGTAGCGTAAAACAGGATAATGTATGCTAGTGATCCTCGCGTCAGAAACCTTCCTGATTTCTCCCACCATGATAGTGTTAATAAAAGCCTCTACTTTTTTATGGTGGGGTTCATCTAAGGTGCCCTCAAAGGGTATTCTGCAAACCTCGCAGAATTCAGCTAATGTCATCTCTTTAACAACGTCATATAAATGAAACTCTACTGTTTGAGGTGATTTCTTAGGGAAAAAGTAGAAGTTTTGCACAGAAGTATTTGTGAGTAAGAGATACTGATGACGTTGGTCGTGGAGGAAGTTGGTGAGGTCGGCGTTCTCAATCAATAAATAGAAATCTTCATAAATCCCGGCTCTCCTCAAGAAATCATCGGAGGGCCATTCACACGGCCGGACCTCCGTGGTGCGAGGTAAGTTTAATTTGGGCTTCTCCACTTCTTCCTTTTGTTTTTCCTTAGAGCTTCGGCTCGACGAGCCCCTCAAAAGTCTCTTCATTATTTCTGAAACAATCTGAATTTTTTAGTAACTTCAAATAAAAGTGAACCAACTTCAATAAAATTGATAGTAACAACTCCCACAAGTGCCTAGAGCATATATCAAGCATTAGAACTACTTGGAACCATATAAATTTGACATGCAAGCTCAAGAACATGGTCACCTATGCAGCACAAATTTGCAATGAATTAAGCACTAGAAAAAAACTAATTGGACCAATGGAGGAGTCACATACCAAGGAACAATCTCCCCCAAGCAGTTTTGCGAGAGGTGCTTTGAGCAAGGAGATCGAAAATCACAGCAACGGGGGCTAAAACTCGTGCTTGAGCTGGTTTTTCATGTTTGTGCGAGGCAGAGGAAGAAGATGGGTGCAGGAATAAGTGGAGGAGGGCCACCGTGGGCCCACGAGGCAGGGGGCGCGCCCAGGGGGCAGGGCGCGCCCTCCACCCTCGTGGCCAGGTGGCAGCTCCCCCCGTGGTAATTTTTGCACAGTAAATTCTCAAATATTCCCAAAAAATCATATTAAATTGGCACGGCATTCTGAGGACTTTTATTTTTGGGATATTTTTATATTGCACGAAAAAGTCAGGAAACAGGCAGAAAATACTATTTTACTTTATTTCTACTAAGTAACAGAAAATATAAAGAGGGTACAGAAGGTTGTGCTTCTAGTTTCATCCGTCTCATGTTCATCAAAAAGAATCCGCTAACAAGGTTGATCAAGTCTTGTTAACAAACTCATTCCGATTAACATGGAACTGGAGAAATTTCGAATAACACGATGTTACCTCAACGGGGATATGGACATCCCCAATAATAAGTATATCATATTTCTTCTTGACAGTAGGGAGAGGAAATTCAAAACCTCCAAATATAATCAATGGCATTTTTCCAATAGAGTTAATACTATAAACTTGAGGTTGTTTCCTCGGAAAGTGTACCGTATGCTCATTACCATTAACATGAAAACTGACATTGCCTTTGTTGCAATCAATAACAGCCCTTGCAGTATTAAGGAAAGGTCTTCCAAGAATAATAGACATACTATCATCCTCGGGAATATCAAGAATAACAAACTCCGTTAAAATAGTTACGTTTGCAACCACAACAGGCACATCCTCACAAATACCGACAGGTATAGCAGTTGATTTATCAGCCATTTGCAAAGATATTTTAGTAGGTGTCAACTTATTCAAGTCAAGTCTACGATATAAATAGAGAGGCATAACACTAACACCGGCTCCAAGATCACATAAAGCAGTTTTAACATAATTTCTTTTAATGGAGCATGGTATAGTAGGCACTCCGAGATCTCCAAGTTTCTTTGGTATTCCACCCTTAAAAGTATAATTAGCAAGCATGGTGGAAATTTCAGCTTCCGGTATCTTTATTTTATTAGTAATGATATCCTTCATATACTTAGCATAAGGATTTGTTTTGAGCACATCAGTTAATTGCATACGCAAAAATATGGGTCTAATCATTTCAGCAAAGCGCTCAAAATCCTCATCATCCTTTTTCTTGGATGGTTTGGGAGGAAAAGGCATGGGTTTCTGAACCCATGGTTCCCTTTCTTTACCATGTTTCCTAGCAACGAAGTCTCTTTTATCATAACGTTGATTCTTTGATTGTGGGTTATCAAGATCAACAACAGGTTCAACTTCTACTTCATTATCATTACTAGGTTGAGCATCAACATGAACATTATCATCATTAGGTTCATGTTCATTACCAGATTGTGTTTCAGCATCAGACATAGAGATATAATTTGGATTATCAGGTGATTCAGCAATAGGTTCACTAGAAGTTTGCACAGTCCTATCATTTTTCTTTTTCTTCCTTTTAGAAGAACTAGGTATATCAATATTGTTTCTCTGAGAATCTTGCTCGATTCTCTTAGGGTGGCCTTCAGGATACAAAGGTTCCTGAGTCATTCTACCAGTTCTAGTAGCCACTCTGACAGCATAATCATTTTTCTTACTATTCATTTCATCAAGCACTTCTTTCTGAGCTTTAAGTACTTGTTCTACTTGAGCGGTAACCATAGAAGCATGTTTGCTAACAAGTTTAAGTTCACCTCTAATATCAGCAATATAATCACCCAAGCATTTAATCATAAAGGTATTATGTTTTAATTGTCTACCAAAGTAAGCATTAAAGTCATCTTGCTTAAACATAAAGTCATCAAACTCATCCAAGCACTGACTAGCAATTTTAGTAGGAGGGAATTCAGCTTTATCATATCTATAGAGAGAATTTACCTTTACTACCTGTGTCGGGATATCGGGAGGTTCTTCATTAAATAAGTAATTGAGATCATAAACTTCTTCAACAGGCGGTAAATTAAGACCATGTATTTCTTCAATAGGAGGTAAATTCTTAACATCTTCAGCTTTAATACCTTTTTCTTTCATAGATTTCTTTGCCTCTTGCATATCTTCAGGACTGAGAAATAGAACACCTCTCTTCTTCGGAGTTGGTTTAGGAATAGGCTCATTAATTGGCTCAGGAGCTGGCCCGGGAGGTAGCTCGGGAGGTGCCCAATTATTTTCATTTGCCAACATATTATTCAATAGAATTTCAGCGTCATCTGGTGTTCTTTCCCTGAAAAGAGAACCAGCACAACTATCCAGGTAATCTCTGGAAGCATCAGTTAGTCCATTATAAAAGATATCAAATATTTTAGGTTTCTTAAGAGGATGATCAGGCAAAGCATTAAGTAACTTGAGAAGCCTCCCCCAAGCTTGTGGGAGACTCTCTTCTTCAATTTGCACAAAGTTGTATATTTCCCTCAAAGCAGCTTGTTTCTTATGAGCAGGGAAATATTTAGTAGAGAAGTAGTAAATCATATCCTGGGGACTTTGCACACAACCAGGATCAAGAGAATTAAACCATTTCTTAGCATCACCCTTTAATGAGAACGGAAATATTTTGAGTAAATAAAGGTAGCGCGATCTCTCATTATTAGTAAACAGGGCAGCTATATCATCTAACTTACGAAGATGTGCCACAACAGTTTCAGATTCATAGCCATAAAAAGGATCAGATTCAACCAAAGTAATTATATCCGGATCAACAGAAAAATCATAATAATCCTGATCGGGACACAGATAGGTGAAGTAGCAAAAGCAGGGTCAGGTCTCATCCTATCTCTAAAAGATTCTTTACTCCACTTAACTAGCAACCTCTTACGTTCAAGACTATCCTGGCAAGCAAGAATAGCTTCAATAGATTCAGCATTAAAAAGATAACCCTCAGGAATAGCAGGCATATTTTCATCATCACTAACATCATTGTGTTCAGTTTCAATAATTTATCTTTCTCTAGACCTAGAGATTTGTTCATCTAGAAATTCACCAAGGGGCATAGTAGTATCAAGCATAGAAGTAGTTTCATCATAAGTATCATGCATAGCAGAAGTGGCATCATCAATAACATGCGACATATCGGAACGAATAGCAGAAACAGGTTTAGGTGTCGCTAGCTTACTCATAACAGAAGGTGAATCAAGTGCAGAGCTAGATGGCAGTTCCTTACCTCCCATCGTAGTTGAGGGATAAATTTTTGTCTTAGCGTCTTTCAAGTTCTTCATAGTGTCCAGCAGATATAAATCCCAAGTGACACAAAGAGTAGAGCTATGCTCCCCGGCAACGGTGCCAGAAAAAGGTCTTGATAACCCACAAGTATAGGGGATTGCAACAGTTTTCGAGGGTAGAGTATTCAACCCAAATTTATTGATTCGACACAAGGGGAGCCAAAGAATATTCTCAAGTATTAGCAGCCGAGTTGTCAATTCAACCACACCTGGAAACTTAATATCTGCAGCAAAGTGTTTAGTAGAAAAGTAATATGATAGTGGTGGTAACGGTAACAAAGTAAAGACAGCAAAAGTAATGTTTTTGGTATTTTTTGTAGTGATGATAACAGTAGCAACGGAAAAGTAAATAAGCGTAAACCAGTATATGGAAAACTCATAGGCACCAGATTAGCGATGGATAATTATGCCGGATGTGGTTCGTCATGTAACAGTTACAACATAGGGTGACACAGAACTAGCTCCAGTTCATCAATGTAATGTAGGCATGTATTCCGTATATAGTCATACGTGCTTATGGAAAAGAACTTGCATGACATCTTTTGTCCTACCTTCCCGTGGCAGCGGGGTCCTATTGGAAACTAAGGGATATTAAGGCCTCCTTTTAATAGAGAACTGGAACAAAGCATTAGCACATAGTGAATACATGAACTCCTCAAACTATGGTCATCACCGGGAGTGGTCCCGATTATTGTCACTTCGGGGTTGCCGGATCATAACACATAGTCGGTGACTATAGACTTGCAAGATAGGATCAAGAACACACATATATTCATGAAAACATAATAGGTTCAAATCTGAAATCATGACACTCGGGCCCTAGTGACAAGCATTAAGCATAGCAAAGTCATAGCAACATCAATCTCAGAACATAATGGATACTAGGGATCAAACCCTAACAAAACTAACTCGATTACATGATAAATCTCATCCAAGCCATCACCGTCCAACAAGCCTACGATGGAATTACTCACGCACGGCGGTGAGCATCATGAAATTGGTGATGGAGGATGGTTGATGATGACGACGGCGATGAATCCCCCTCTCCGGAGCCCCAAACGGACTCCAGATCAGCCCTCCCGAGAGAGATTTGGGCTTGGCGGCAGCTTCGTATCGTAAAATGCGATGAAACTTTCTCTCTTATTTTTTTCTCCCCGAAAGCCAATATATGGAGTTGGAGTTGGCGTCGGAAGTCCACCAGGGGGCCCACGAGGTAGGGGCCGCGCCCAGGGGGGAGGGGCGCGCCCCCACCCTCGTGGACAGGGTGTGGGCCGCCTAGTCTTCATCTTTGGCGAGGATTTTTTATTATTTATTCTAAGATATTCCGTGGAGTTTCAGGTCATTCCGAGAACTTTTGTTTTCTGCACATAAAACAACACCATGGCAATTCTGCTGAAAACAGCGTCAGTCCGGGTTAGTTCCATTCAAATCATACAAGTTATAGTCCAAAACAAGGGCAAAAGTGTTTGGAAAAGTAGATACGACGGAGACGTATCATGCATCAAGGACATAATTCTTCTGTGCAGAAATGAGGATAAACCTCAGATCACGGACCCAGTCCGCATCATTGCTACTATCATCTTTCAACTTAGTTTTCTCTAGGGACATATCAAAATCATAGGGGAGATACAACGCGAGCTATTGATCTACAACATGATTTGCAAATACTATCATGACTAAGTTCATGATAAATTAAAGTTCAATTGATCGTATTACTTAAGAACTCCCACTTAGATAGACATTCCTCAAGTCATCTAAATGATACGTGATCCAAATCAACTAAACCATGACCGATCATCATGTGAGATGGAGTAGTCATCAATGGTGAACATCTCTACGTTGATCATATCAACTATATGATTCACGTTCGACCTTTCGGTCTCTAGTGTTCCGAAGCCATATCTGTATATGCTCGGCTCGTCAAGTTTAACCCGAGTATTACGCGTGTGCAAAACTGGCTTGCACCCGTTGTGTTTGAACATAGAGCCTATCACACCTGATCATCACGTGGTGTCTCGGCACGAAGAACTTTCACAACGGTGCCTGAGGGAGTCCTGGATTAGGGGGTATCCGGACAGCTGGACTATATACTTTGGCCGGACTATTGAACTATGAAGATACAAGATTCAAGACTTCATCCCGTGTCCAGATGGGACTCTCCTTTGCGTGGAAGGCAAGCTTGGCGATTCGGATGTTAGATCTCCTTCTTTGTAACCGGCTCTGTGTAACCCTAGCCTCCTCCGGTGTCTAGATAAGTTGGAGGGTTTAGTCCGTAGGACAAGAACAATCATAATCATAGGATAGCTCCTATAGGGTTTAGCCTCTACGATCTCGTGGTAGATCAACTCTTGTAATACTCATATCATCAAGATCAATCAAGCAGGAAGTAGGGTATTACCTCCATCGAGAGGGCCCGAACCTGGGTAAAACATTGTGTCCCCTGCCTCCTGTTACCATTAGCCTTAGACGCACAGTTCGGGACCCCCTACCCGAGATCCGCCGGTTTTGACACCAACATTGGTGCTTTCATTAAGAGTTCCACTGTGTCGTCGCTGTAAGGCTTGATGGCCCCATCGATCACCTTCGACGATGCGGTCCAGGGGGAGGTTTTCCTTCCCGGACAGATCTTCATATTCGGCGGCTTCGTACTGCGGGCCAACTCGCGTGGCCATCTGGAGCAGATCGATAGCTATGCCCCTGGACATCAGGTCAGGTTTGGAAGCTTAAACTACACTGCCGACATCCGTGGAGACTTGATCTTCGACGGGTTCGAGCCCATGACAGGTGCGCCGAACAGTCACGACGGACATGACTTTGATCCGCCGTCGGACAGTATTCGGAAGATCGCACCTGCGTTGGCACCGGGAATAAATCCGGAGCAGATCGTGCCTTCCGAGGATGGGTGGATGGACCCCGCCACGGAGGCCGCACACTCATCGGCATTGGAGCCAAACACTGATCCCACCTCCTGTGAGAGTGGCGCCATCGGACCCCCGGACTCTTCCCCAGTTGCAGGATCCGAACCGCGTGCGTCCATGCCTATCGAATCAGATTAGGCCCCTGTCATGGAGTTCACCGCCGTGGATATTTTTGACCACTCACCCTTGGGAGATGTGCTGGACTCATTAAGGTCTCTGTCCTTGTCAGAAGACTCTTGGCCGAACTATATCCGGCTCGAGGGGGATTCGGATGATGAAGAAAATCGCCGTCCACCCACCACCCATTTAATAGCCACTGTCGATGATCTAACAAACATGCTTGACTTCGACTCCGACGACATCGACGGTATGGATGCCGATGTAAGGGACGATCTGGAACCACCGCCCACGGGGCGGTAGACTGCCACTTCATCATATGATATATACATGGTGGACACGCCCAAGGAGAACAGCTGCGACAAAAAGGACACAATGGAGGATAACCCCCCGGATTAAAGCCAAAACAACGGCGCAGGCGCCGCTCCAAGTCCAGTCACAGTAAAAATAGTGATAATAGTGATAGGAAAATTGACACCCCGGTCGGCTCCGAAGGCAACAACGACCATATGGACCCAGCGATGGAGCAGGATGAGCCAGGTCACACCGAACACAGCCCGGAGCAGACGCCTGATCACAGTGATCCTGAGGGTTGAACCCACCAACCTGCCTCCGGAGAGGAGGACAGTCCGGACGACGATGCATTCATCATCCCGGAAAAACGCCTGGAACAAGATAACCTCCGCAGAAGGTTGATGGCAACGGCGAGGAGCCTAAAAAAGCAGAAGCAAAGGCTTAAGGCCACGCAGGCTACGCTCAACCGCAGGTGGAAAAAAGTGCTAGACACCAAAGAAAAATAAGGCGACGATCGCCGTACAAAGAACTACCCAAAGAGCAAGTTGCTGCCTGAATTCGACGATGAAGCCGTAGATCCCATTCCGCCGAAGAACAATACGGCCTATCGGCTGGACCAAACACTTCATGGCCGCGATAGAGCAACTGCTGATGATGCACACGATTTACGTGAGCTCCTAAACAAAAAGGCCGACGCGACCAGGTCCATCTATGGATCTAGAGGACATGCTCCGGCGCGAGATTATGGTCACCAAGACGATCACATTGATCGCATACCAGTTCGGCATCAACACCGGACACAACACCAGTCGACAGCCTGCCACGACATGTCCTGATACAGAGGGGCGGTGCACCCTCTGTGCTTCACCGACGAGGTACTGGATCATGAATTTCCACAGGGATTCAAACCCGTGAACATAGAGGCATGGGGTCTAGATTGAGGATTTTATCCTTCATATCCACATGGCTCATGGGGATGACCTCCACACCATCAAATATCTACCCCTCAAGTTGAAAGGACCAGCTCGACACTGGTTAAAAAGCTTCCCCAAAAATTCAATCAGAAGTTGGGAGGAACTTGAGGATGCTTTCAGGGCCAATTTTCAAGGGACCTATGTCCGACCTCCGGACGCAGACGATTTAAGTCACATAATACAACAGCCCGGAGAGTTGGCCCATAAGCTTTAGAACAAATTTCTCACCAAGAAGAATGAAATTGTCGATTGTCCTGATGCCAAAGCCCTAGCGGCCTTCAAGCACAGTATCCGAGACGAGTGGCTCGCCAAACACCTCGGCCAAGAAAAGCCGAGGACAATGGTGGCCTTAACAAGCCTTATGACCCGCTTCTGCGCGGGTGAGGACAGCTGGTTGGCCCGTAGAGGCACCAGTGACCCGGGCACATCCGAAATTAGGGATGGAAACGGGAAGCCACGGCGCAATAAAAACAAGCGTCGAAACAAGGAAGACAGTCCGGACAACACAGCTGTCAACGCCGGATTCAGGGGCTCTTGACCCGGTCAGCAAAAGAAGCCATTTAAAGGCAGAAAAGAAGGACCGTCCGGCCTGAACAAAGTCCTGGACAGATTGTGCCAAATTCATGGCACCCTCGAAAAACCTGCGAATCACACTCACAGAGAATGCTAGTTCTTCAAGCAGGCCGGCAAGCTAAATGCCGAACACAAGGGAAGAGAAACACCAAGTGAAGACGAGGATGAGCCTCACCAGCCAAACACTGGGGGACAGAAAAAATTCCCACCAGAAGTCAAAATAGTAAACATGATCTACGCGACTAACATACCAAAGAGAAGGCGCAAACGCACGCTCAGAGACGTATACACTGTAGAACCCGTCGCCCCCAAATTCAACCCCTGGTCGGCCTGCCTGATCACCTTCGATCACAGGGACCACCCGACTAGTATCCGGCACGGAGGATTGGCTCCCTTGGTGCTCGACCCAATAATCGATGGATACCATCTTACTCGTGTCCTCATGGACGGCGGCAGTAGTCTTAATATGATATATCAGGACACTGTCCGCAAGATGGGGATAGACCCATCCAGAATCAACCAAAGTAACACCACCTTTAAAGGAGTGATACCAGGTGTTGAGGCCCGCTGCAAGGGCTCCCTCGTATTAGAGGTGACATTCGGTTCTCCCGACAACTTCAGAAGCGACGAATTACTCTTCGACATCGCTCCCTTCCGAAGTGGTTATCATGCATTACTCGGAAGAACGGCCTCGCAGTACCGCACTACGCCTACCTTAAACTCAAGATGCCCGGTCCACGTGGCGTCATCACTGTTAGCGGAAACACAGAGTGTTCCCTACATGCGGAAGAGTATGTGGTGGCTCTAGCAGCCGGACACTAAGCGACCCTCTCCTATCAGACTGCATGATCGGTCGTTAAGACCACAGACACGGTTAGACGAGTCCAGCGCACCACGTCGGTAACAGCCCAGATAAACCTGAGCTGGGTGCTATACATATCCCCCCCCCCCATAGATGGAACCAGGAGCTGCAAAAATGTAATAAAGCCCACAATTCAGCTGGACCATACTAAACATGCCAATGTTTCACATTTCCACTATCCATTGAGGATAAACCAACTTTTTGCACGCTTACATCATACTCTTTTACGTGAGTTTTCCTCTTTACAGGCACCATCCATGCGACACCCTTCCAGGACACGGCACAACGGAGACAAAGGCGCAGACGTGCAGCAGGGCCCCGCTCAAAGGTTTCTCTTTAGATTAAGCCCCTCTGTAAAACCTTTTTTACTGTCTCTTGTTGCTTGACATCCCACGGGTATTCAATACACCCACAGGGGATACTAGCATTATTGGCATTTCGCCACGACCGATTAATGCACGTACCTGGAAATACAGGGTTCATAATCAAGGGCGCTACCCATCCCAGTATATGTTATAAAGTCCGAATACCTTCGGGAGTGTTCGGCGTCATGAGTTTGGCCTTATATGCATCAGCTCCGAATCATGCCTTTGGTCAAATGTTGGGTTTGCCTGACTCCTGGGTTTGCTGCCTTACGTTCCGTTATATCGGCTAAGGCGTCCAAAGGAGAACTACTGCGATTGTGCCCTGGTTACTCCAGATGAGCACCTCAGTAGAGAAAGCCAAAAACTGAATGTCATGATATAGCGAGAGACTGGTCAACCACTCAAGGACTAATCGGAATATTTGGGATTGCTCCGCATTAACAAAGGACCATTTCAAGGTCATGTACATACGCGCCTGTATCCGGATGCACGCGAAGGTACCAGGGGCTATATAGTAGCCCCACCGTCAAACTCCTGTGGCTAAGTGAAAGTGTTAAAGCTATATAGTCCGGTTGCCTAGTTCGACGTGCGATCACCTCCTTAATGGACCAAGACGTTGGATCAAGTGTGATTACGCACATTTTTGCAAACACCCCCGCATTATATGCGTGGGGGCTGAATCCAACGACTGCTAACTTTCAGGATATACACATACTAAAAAACGGCCGCACAGGAGGCACTATAAAACTTTCGGGCGAAAGTATAAACATAGCCTTCATAATAAAAATAGAATTGTTTTTAGAATTGAATGACTTGTCACTCGAACATGACATTCTTCGAGCACTGAGCCTCTATTAAACGGGCACCTTCCGCGACCTGCCCAAAATAGTGCTCGGCTTGGTCTTGGCTTCCTGCCGGACTCTGGGTTGCAACGCTGGTGGCTTCCATATCCGCCCAATATGTCTTAACACGGGAAAGAGCCATCCGCGCACCCTCTATGCACGCCGACCTCTTCATGGCATCGATTCGCGACACGGCGCCAAATAATTGTTGCACTAAACCAAAATAATTGTCCGGCCTCGGTCCCTTCGGCCATTGATGGTCTATTACAGACCTCATTGCAAGATCGGACAACCTATGGAGCTCGGCCATAGCATCCATCCTCTCACTCAATGGCAACGAGTGCGTTGGAGCACTAAATTGCGACCAAAACAGCCTTTATATTTCATTACCTTTATGATCCTTGAATAACTTGGTCGCATCAGCCGTACTTTTTGCCAGATCCGCATACGCGTCTGCAGCGCTCCAAAGCCGATCCAGAGGAGCATACTTCGGATCCAAGAACTTCATCCGCAACAAATAGGGGCTTCTAGCCACGATTTCTCCGGCCTATCGAAGCTCCTCCCGCGCATCTCTAATTTTAGAACGCATCTCCTTGTCCGCATCAAGGGCCTTCTTCAGTTCAGCCGAATTCACCCGATTCTCCTTTTCAAGGAGCTCATACCGGCCGGCGACGTCCTTCAGCTCCACGGCCATCTCGGCTATTTTATCTTCGCTTCGGCGATGAGCAGCCTGTTCGGCTCTCAAATCTTCGGCCGCCTTTAGGGCAGCCACATTACTAGCCTGAGCTTGTTCCTTGGCCAGGGCAAGGTACGCCCTCAGGGCCTCCACAGCAGCATCTCCGCCTGCAACCAAAAGCATATTAACAATATGCTCCTCCTCTTAATATTTCCTAAAATAAATAAGGAAACAAGAGCACATACTTTGTGATTCATCAAGCCGCTCGTTTACAAGTGTGATGTCAGCGTCCACCACATCAATCTGTCGCCTCAGTTCGACGAATTCAGCGGTCCGATCTATCGCCGGCCCCTTAGCCACCTGCGCATGAATGCAGTGCGATCATTACTTAAGAGTGTGATCCTCCGTTTGCCGCCTAGAGCTGGCAACCAGAGTCTTAGGGGCTACTATCTATATGGAGCACACCTAGCGTGTGCGATAGAACCAAAAAATTACGTATTTCATTATGTACCTCAAAGCCTTTGAGCAGGCTCACAAAAGCTTCATCCAACCCACTTGTGGCGGATGAAATCTTCTCAAAAACCATACCCATCAACATACGGTGATCCTCCGATAAAGCAGCTTGCTCCAGAAGGCCAGTCAATGTGTTCGGCTGGGCGCCGAACTATCCTGGGCCCTTCGTATTACCCCATGTCGGAGCCGAACACTCCGGGCTCAGGGCGGCCGAAGTATTAGCTTCTAGCCTCGGCGGATCCGGACTCCTCCGGGACGACACCTCAGGGTCACCCGCCCCATGGGGCGGAGAGGCAGGTGGGGTTTCACTCTCCATCATCTCCGAAAGAAGGTCCCCCGAAGACGAACTCTGTTGAGAAGAGCTACTAGCCAAACTGCAAAGGATAGATCTTGGTTAGTGTTCTCTGAGGAAGAAGCGATAACTTTTTATTCATGATTTACTTACAGCTCAATGGGGGCTGGCCCGTTTGCGGGCATGGTGCAGTGAGGATGCTCTTCGGGGCAGGCCCCCCTGGTGAAGTTTTCTTCCCTTGTTTAGGCACCTCCGTTTCCAAGTCTTCGGAGGCGGCCCTTTTCTTCCCGCGGGGGGAGGAAGCCTTGGATTCACCTCCCGGGTTATCCTCCTTTGAGGAGGCAGTAATTCCCCTAGTTTGGATGCACAATGTGTGAAGCTCGGCTTCTTTATTCTTCCCTTCATCTTTCCTCGTGGGCACTTGACTTAGTGCACGTCTAAGCATCCTGGCTATTGCAGGACTAGGCGAGCCTTTGGGAAGTGGGGCCGGAAATCCTGGCTGCGGACAGTTTTTCAGAATAATGTTGTGATAAATATAAAACGAAGTGTTCGGTTACATGGTTACTTACTTGGGTATCTGGGCGGTTGCAGCTCAGGCCCGCATCCTCGGTGGTGTCCGGACACTTTCTTCGTGGTCCAAAGAATAACCTATACATCCCTTCAAGCGTCATGCCGAAGAAGTGTTGGATAGTTTGCGGAACTTCTGGGTTGAACTCCCACTTCCGGAGAGGTCATCGTTTGCACGGCAGGGTCCGTCGAACTAGCATTACCTGAATTATCCTGATAAGATTGATGTCCCTTTCAAGAAGCTCCCGAATGCGGCTCCGCAATGTTGGTATGTCATTAGTAGGCCCCAGTCCTATCCCACATTGGCCCACGACGCCAGTTGAGGCGGGAGGCCCGAGCGGAAGGCGGGGGCATCCGCCCACTTTGTGCCTCGGGGAGCCATGATATAGAACCACCTCCGTTGCCACAGATCGGACACCTTTGAGAAGGAACCCTCTGGCCATGGGGCATCGGCATTTATGCTTATTGCAGTGCCTCCGCACTCGGCGTCACCCCTCGATTACCTTCGGCTTCACATTGAAGGTCTTGAGCCATAAGCCGAAGTGTGGGGTGATATGGAGGAAAGCTTCACACACAATTATAAATGACGAGATGTGCAGGATGGAATCCGGAGCTAGATCGTGAAAATCTAGCCCATAATAGAACATGATCCCTCTCATGAAGGGATCAAGGGTAAAGCCCAAGCCTCGGAGGAAGTGAGAAATGAATACAACACTCTCGTTGGGTTCGGGAGTGGGGATGACCTTCCCTGGAGCAGGAAGCCTATGCTTGACGTCGGCGGTCAGATATCTAGCCTCCCTGAGCTTCGCAATGTCCTCCTCTGTGACAGAGGAAGCCATCCACCGGCCTTGAAGGTTGGATCCGGACATGAGTGAAGATCCGAGGTGCCTAAGCTTGAGCTTCGGGTGTTGGAACTCGAGATGCGGAAAAGCGCAAGCGTGGTAAGAAAGAGGGATAGGCCTCGGCCCCTCTATAAAGGGGGTGAATATCAAGCGTCCTCGGTGTGACCATTTGGAACTTGCCTAAAATTGAGGAATCATACCAACAGGCGCAGTTGGGTTACTCACACACGTATTGATGAGAATCCCATGATAAGGGGAACACGATCTCTGCTTCGACAAGACGTGCCAATAAAACCGCCTCGCAACACGTGTAGTGGTAGGCTGGGAAAATCAGTTCGTAGTAACCGAGCTACGGCGTGGTGTCACGCTAGGAAAAGCTGTCGGCGGATTGGATTTGTGGAATATTATGCTCTCTCCGGTGGTATGTGGAATTTATTTTGCAGAGCCGGACACGATCCTTGTGTTGGAAATCTTCTATGGAGTATTCGGAGATGGAACCTGCCTTGCAATGCCAAAGATAATCTGCATGTCGGACTCATCGTCATTGAAGCCTGGTTCAGGGGCTACTGAGGGAGTCCTGGATTAGGGGGTATCCAGACAGCCGGACTATATACTTTGGCCGGACTGTTGGACTATGAAGATACAAGATTCAAGACTTCATCCCGTGTCCGGATGGGACTCTCCTTTGCGTGGAAGGCAAGCTTGGTGATTCGGATGTTAGATCTCCTTCTTTGTAACTGACTCTGTGTAACCCTAGCCTCCTCCGGTGTCTATATAAGCCGGAGGGTTTAGTACATAGGACAAGAACAATCATAATCATATGCTAGCTCCTAGGGTTTAGCCTCTACGATCTCGTGGTAGATCAACTCTTGTAATACTCATATCATCAAGATCAATCAAGTAGGAAGTAGGGTATTACCTCCATCGAGAGGGCCCAAACCTGGGTAAAACATTGTGTCCCCTGCCTCCTGTTACCATTAGCCTTAGACGCACAGTTCGGGACCCACTACCCGAGATCCGCCGGTTTTGACACCAACAGTGCCTACACGGGGAGAACACTTATA
The DNA here is from genome assembly GCA_963921465.1 of Triticum timopheevii. Taxonomy (NCBI): domain Eukaryota; kingdom Viridiplantae; phylum Streptophyta; class Magnoliopsida; order Poales; family Poaceae; genus Triticum; species Triticum timopheevii. The sequence goes on along the minus strand of OY997262.1, from coordinate 379,655,507 downwards.
CCTTGAAATTTTGTAAGGGATCATCTTATAATGCTAGCGCCGTACTAAGCAAAATAAGATGCACAAAAGATAAACATCACATGCAATCAAAATATGTGACATGATATGGCCATCATCATCTTGTGGTTTGATCTCCATCACCGAAGCAATGTCATGATCTCCATCATTACCGGCTTGACACCTTGATCTCCATCGTACGTCGTGGTCGTCTCGCCAACCATTGCTTCTACAACTAGCGCTACCACTTAGTGATAAAGTAAAGCAATTACATAGCATTTGTATTTCATACAATAAAGCGACAACCATATGGCTGCTGCCAGTTGCCGATAACTTCTACAAAACATGATCATCTCATACAACAATTTATATCACATCATGTCTTGACCATATCACATCACAACATGCCCTGCAAAAACAAGTTAGACGTCCTCTACTTTGTTTGTTGCAAGTTTTACGTGGCTGTTACGGCCTTCTAGCATGAACCGTACATACCTACGGCACAAAAAACACAATGGTGATTTATCAAGTTTGTTGTTTTAACCTTCACAAGGACCGACCGTAGTCAAATTTGATTCAACTAAAGTTGGAGAAACAAACACTCGCCAGACACCTTTATGCAAAACTAGTTGCATGTCTGTTGGTGGAACCGGTCTCATGAACGCGGTCATGTAAGGTTGGTCCGGGCCGCTTCATCCAACAATACTGCCGAATCAAAATAAGACATTTATGGTAAGAAGTATGATGATCACCGCCCACAACTCTTTGTGTTCTACTCATGCATATCATCTACGTATAGACCTGGCTCGGATGCCACTGTTGGGAAACGTAGCATGCAATTTCAAAAAAATACCTACGCTAGGAGGTGCATAGCAACGAGAGGGGGAGAGTGTGTCCACGTACCCTCGTAGACCGAAAGCAGAAGCGTTTGCTCAACGCGGTTGATATAGTCGAACGTCTTCTTGTTCCGACCGATTGAATACCGAATGTACGACACCTCCGAGTTCTGCACACGTTCAGCGCGATGATGTCCCTTGAGCTCTTGATCCAGCAGAGGGTCAGAGGAGTAGATGAGTTCCGTCAGCACGACGACGTGGTGACGGTGATGGTGATGTGATCCGCGCAGGGCTTTGATACGTCTCCAACGTATCTACTTTTCCAAACACTTTTTCCCTTGTTTTGGACTCTAACTTGCATGATTTGAATGAAACTAACCCAGACTGACGCTGTTTTCAGCAGAACTGCCATGATGTTGTTTTATGTGTAGAAAACAAAAGTTCTCGGAATGTCCTGAAAATCCTTGGAGGCAAGTTTTGGAAAATATAAAAAATATTGGCGAAAGAATCAAGACCAGGGGGCCCACACCCTGTCCATGAGGGTGGGGGCGCGCCCCCCTGTCTTGTGGGCCCCCTGAGGCTCCGTCGACCTCAACTCCAACTCTATATATTCCGTCTCATGGAGAAAAAAAATCAGAGAGGAAGTTCCATCGCGTTTTACGATACGGAGCCGCCGCCAAGCCCTAATCTCTCTCGGGAGGGCTGATCTGGAGTCCGTTTGGGGCTCTGGAGAGGGGGATTCGTCGCCATCGTCATCATCAACCATCCTCCATCACCAATTTCATGATGCTCACCGTCGTGCGTGAGTAATTCCATCGTAGGCTTGCTGGGCGGTGATGGGTTGGATGAGATTTACCATGTAATCAAGTTAGTTTTGTTAGGGTTTGATCCCAAGTATCCACTATGTTCTGAGATTGATGTTGCTATGACTTTGCTATGCTTAATGCTTGTCACTAGGGCCCGAGTGCCATGATTTCAGATCTGAACCTATTATGTTTTCATGAATATATGTGTGTTCTTGATCCTATCTTGCAATTCTATAGTCACCTATTATGTGTTATGATCCGACAACCCCGAAGTGACAATAATCGGGATACTTCTCGGTGATGACCGTAGTTTGAGGAGTTCATGTATTCACTATGTGCTAATGCTTTGTTCCGATTCTCTATTAAAAGGAGGCCTTAATATCCCTTAGTTTCCACTAGGACCCCGCTGCCACGGGAGGGTAGGACAAAAGATGTCATGCAAGTTCTTTTCCATAAGCACGTATGACTATATTCGGAATACATGCCTACATTACATTGATGAATTGGAGCTAGTTCTGTGTGACCCTATGTTATAGCTATTACATGAGGAATCGCATCCGACATAATCATCCATCACTGATCCAATGCCTACGAGCTTTTCACATATTGTGCTTCGCTTATTTACTTTTCCGTTGCTATTTTTACAATTACTACAAAACCCACAAATATTACTTTTGCCACTGTTACCTTTATTATCATACTACTTTGCTACTAAATACTTTGTTGCAGATACTAAGTTATCCAGGTGTGGTTGAATTGACAACTCAACCGCTAATACTCAATAATATTCTTTGGCTCCCCTTATGTCGAATCAATAAATTTGGGTTGAATAATCTACCCTCGAAAGCTGTTGCGATCCCCTACACTTGTGGGTTATCAAGACTAATTTCTGGCGCCGTTACCAGGGAGCATAGCTCTAGTCTCTGAGTCACTTGGGATTTATATCTGTTGATCACTATGAAGAACTTGAAAGACGCAAAAACCAAGATTCTGCCCTCAACTACAAGGGGGGGGGTAAGGAACTGCCATCTAGCTCTGCACTAGATTCTCCTTCTGTTATGAGTAAGTTTGCGACACCTAAACCTGCTACTGCTATGAATTTTTTATGTCGCATATTATTGATGATGCCACTTCTGCTATGCATGATATTGATACGTCTCCAACGTATCTATAATTTTTTATTGTTCCATGCTATTATATTACCCCTTTTGGATGTTTATGGGCTTTATTTTACACATTTATATCATTTTTGGGACTAACCTACTAACCGGAGGCCCAACCCGTGTTGCTTTTTTTTTGCCTATTTCAGTATTTCGAAGAAAAGGAATATCAAACGGAGTCCAAACGGAATGAAACCTTCAGGAGCGTGATTTTTGAAACGAACGTGATCCGAAGAACTTGGAGTGCAAGTCAAGAAGCAAACGAGGCGGCCAAGAGATAGGAGGGCACGCCCACCCCTCCTGGGCGCGCCCCCTGTCTCCTGGGCCCCTCGAGCGGCCACCGACGTACTTCTTCCTCTTATATATACCTACGTACTCCAAAAACATCCAGGGAGCCACCAAAACACAGTTTCCACCGGCGAGATCCCATCTTGGAGCCTTCGTCGGTGCTCCGCCGGAGGGGGAATCGACCACAGAGGGCTTCTACATCAACACCATAGCCCCTCCGATGAGTTGTGAGTAGTTTACCACAGACCTTCGGGTCCATAGTTATTAGCTAGTTGGATTCTTCTCTCTTTTTGGATCTCAATACAATGTTCTCCCCCTCTCTTGTGGAGATCTATTCTATGTAAACTCTTTTTGCGGTGTGTTTGTCGAGATCCGATGAATTGTGGGTTTATGATCAAGTTTATCTATGAGAAATATTTGAATCTCCTCTGAATTCTTTTATGTATGACTGAGTTATCTTTGCAAGTCTCTTCGAATTATCAGTTTGGTTTGGCCTACTAGATTGATCTTTCTTGCCATGGGAGAAGTGCTTAGCTTTGGGTTCAATCTTGCGGTATCCTTACCTAGGGACAGAAAGGGTTGCAAGGCACGTATTGTATTGTTGCCATCGAGGATAAAAAGATGGGGTTTATATCATATTGCTTGATTTTATCCCTCTACATCATGTCATCTTTCTTAATACGTTACTCTGTTCTTATGAACTTAATACTCTTGATGCATGTTGGATAGCGGTCGATGTGTGGAGTAATAGTAGTAGATGCAGCCAGGAGTCGGTCTACTTGTCACGGACGTGATGCCTGTATACATGATCATGCCTAGATAATCTCATAATTATTCGCTTTTCTATCAATTGCTCGACGGTAATTTGTTCACCCACTGTAATACTTATGCTATCTTGAGAGAAGCCACTAGTGAAACCTATGGCCCCCGGGTCTATCTTTTATCATATTAGCTTTCAATCTACTTTTATTTGCCTCTTTAATTTTTGCATCTATATTATAAAATACCAAAAATATATTTATCTTATCAAACTATCTCTATCAGATCTCACTTTCGCAAGTGGCCGTGCAGGGATTGACAACCCCTTTATTGCGTTGGTTGCGAGTTCTTTGTTTGGTTGTGTAGGTGTGTGGGACTTTTGAGGAGCCTCCTACTGGATCGATACCTTGGTTCTCAAAAACTGAGGGAAATACTTATGCTACTATTGTTGCATCACCCTTTCCTCTTTAAGGAAAACCAACGCAAGCTCAAGACGTAGCAGATACTTATGATGAAACTACTTTTGTGCGTGATACCACTTTGCCATTAGGTGAATTTCTTGATGAACAACTTGCTAGGGTTAGAGAGAATGAAATTATTGAAGATGCTATTATTGATGATAGTGATGATGAAAGTTCTCCCCCAGATTATGAATTACCTATTGTTCCTAAGGGTTATGTTATGAATGAAGAAGCTACTAGAGCTATTTTTGCTTGCAAAAATAGATACGATCTTAAAAAGTTATTAGCTTAATGGAAGCAGCAGTCTCTTAATGCTAGGATGAAACCTGACCCTGCTTTTGCTACTTCACCTATCTGTGTTACTGATAAGGATTATGAATTCTCTGTTGATCCTGAGATTATTACTTTGGTTGAATCTGGTCCTTTTTATGGCCTTGAGTCTGAAACTGTTGTGGCACATCTTACCAAGTTGAATGATATAGCCACCCTGTTTACTAATGATGATAAATCTCGCTATTACTATATCCTTAAGATATTTCCGTTCTCATTAAAGGGTGATGCTAAGACTTGGTTTAATTCTCTTGCTCCTGGTTGTGTGCGTAGTCCCCAGGATATGATTTATTACTTCTCTGCTAAATATTTCCCTACCCATAAGAAACAAGATGCCTTGCAGGAAATATATAATTTTGTGCAAATCGAAGAAGAGAGTCTCCCACAAGCTTGGGGGAGGCTTCTCCGATTACTTAATGCTTTGCCTGATCATCCTCTTAAGAAAAATGAAATACTTGATATCTTTTATAATGGACCAACCGATGCTTCCAAGGACTACTTGGATAGTTGTGCTGGTTGTGTTTTCAGGGAAAGAATAGTCGACGAAGCTGAATTACAATTGAATAATATGTTGACTAATGAAAATAATTGGACTCTTCCTGAGCCAATTCCTGAGGCAATTCCTGAACCAATTGAGCCAACTCCTGAGCCTATTCCTAAACCCACTCCAAAGAAGAGAGGTGTTTTATTTCTCAGTCCTGAAGATATGCAAGAGGCAAAGAAATCAATGAAAGAAAAAGGTATAAAAGCTGAATATGTTAAGAATTTACCACCTATAGAAGAAATACATGGTCTTAATATACCGCCTGTTGAAAAACCACATTGTCTTGATAACCCGACACAGGTAGTAAAGGTAAATTCTCTCTATAGATATGATAAGGTTGAAATTCCCTCTACTAAATTGCATAGCCCATGCTTAGATGAATTTGATGACTTTATGGCTAGACAAGAAAGTTTTAATGCTTATGTTGGTAGAGAATTTAAGAATAACGCTTTCGAGATAGGACGCGTGAGTGATTATATGGCTAGAGTTAAAGGTGAACTTAAACTCATTAGCAAATATAAGCCTATGGTTGCTACTCAAGCTAAGCAAGTACCTAAAGCTCAAAATGATTTGTTTGATGAATTAAATAATAAACCTGACTTTGCTGTTAGAGTGGCTACTAGAACTGGTAGAATGACTCAGGAACCTTTGTATCCTGAAGGCCTTCCTAAGAGAATTGAGCAAGATTCTCAGAGAAATAATTTAGAGGCAGCTAGTTCTTCCAAAAAGAAGAAAAATAAAAACGATAGGTGTCGTGGAATTGTCATGTCAGATGCCCTCGTGAAAGGACTTAGTTGTGGAGCCATCGCAACTAGGAAGCTTGAAGGGGTTAAATCGGGACAAAGGACACGAGAGGGTTTATACTAGTTCGGCCCCTTGCGGTGAAGGTAAGGCCTACGTCTAGTTGGGTTGGTATTGATGTTTCGATGACCAGGGAGCGAGACACGCTATGCCTGGCTCTCGATGAGTTGTCCCTTGCCCTAAGCCGCCAGTGGGTCGTCCCCTTATATACACGGGTGGACGCCCTGCGGCGTACAGAGTCCCGGCCGGCTCATAAACAATGTCCGACTCGGTGACTAGTTAAGTCTATCTATAATACAAGTAATATCATTACAGCGGTTTACTACAACGGTCCTTAAGTCGCCTGTGGGCCTTAAGCTCCTTATGAACCGCCATCTTCATAGTTTAGTCTTGGGCTTCTCTCTGGTGAATCTTCTTTGTGTAACCCGGCCCCTCCTGGGCAGCTTACACAAATAGTTATATCCCCAACATTAGGCCCCAGATTGACTTGAACCTATTCATGTCAATCTTAAAATACCTTATGAACTGTCCTGCGGTCTTTTGTCTTGCACGAAGAAATTTAACCCGCCATGATGTCATCATCTGGATCCGGGTTAGATCATCATGACGTCATCTTCAATAAAAATTAATTTTTACTCCATCATATCTTCAACGGATCTTTGTCTTTACTGACCATCCCGAGAATTGAGGCGCCAGAGTCGCTGGATAATAAATGTTATCTCCTCGTCTTCCGCGCCCTCTCGGTCAGTCTTCCCTTATAAATAGGGCGACCTAGGTCTTTCCCCAGTCATCTTCTTCCTCTTGCCTCTTCTCGAGCTCTGTCGCCGCCACCGTCGAACCTCTCGTCTTCACCGACTCAGGCCGCTGCATCAACCTGACTCTGATCAGAAATCGACGGCGAACCTCTGCAGCTCATCCGCATCCGTGAGTTCCTCTCATTCCCTTTCCCAAATCTGCATTAGGTCCTTGCTGAGTTCGTCGGTGTTCATCACTGACCGACACCAAACCTTCGCTAGTTCCTTCCAATGCCCTGTTTAGATCGCGAAAACTACGTAGAACTGCTGCGGTGCTTGTTTGTATTGATCTTGCATAAAAATAGATCCCCTTTCCCTTACTCAGGAACCCTCTTCGAATGCATGAACTTCTCTGCCTCGTTTTAGGTCTAGAAAAATTTCCTTTCAGAGCAATAATTTGATTCAGATTAATAACTATTATCTGTGAAACTTGCTTTTATCACCCGGAAAACCTCTTCTGGTAAATGCCCTAAAACACAACTATCGAGGTGTCCGGTTTAAAGAAATGACATAGAACCTTAATTTCTCCTCATGACCCAGAAGAAATTTTGAATTGCACTTGATACTTGTAGCGGCTTAAATATTGTTTGCACAGTCATCCTTACATCATTAGGCCCCTTTCTTTAAGCCGCCACTTTGAATAATTAGGATCTTTCTCCCGGGTTAAAATTGAACCGGAGCTTTTCTATTGTGTCGTAGGCCACTGTCATCATGGCTCCTAAGGCGGCCAAAGCCCCTGTGACTTGCAACTGGGTTCCATCCACAGTGACAAAAAGCAAACTTGCCGAGTTTGTGAAGTCTGGCCATCTGCCAAAGAGGGAGGTTATGTCTTATCGTGTCCCCAATCCGTCTGAGGAAATACCTCAACCCAAAGATGGGGAGGTAGTAGTTTTTACGGATCATATGAGCCGGGGATTCGCTCCTCCCGGTTCAAAATTCTTCAGGGAGGTTTTGAATTTCTTTGATCTTAGACCTCAAGACATCGGACCCAACTCCGTGTCAAATATTTGCAATTTCCAAGTCTTCTGCGAGGTGTACCTGGGAGAAGAGCCAAGTCTCCTATTGTTCAGGGAACTTTTCTACATGAAATGGCAAAATGAATGTGCCAACGGGCCGAGTCTTGAGCTTGGCGGCATCTCAATCCAGCGACGGAGAGATTGCCTTTTTCCTTATGCTGAGTTGCTGAGTCACCCAAAGTCTTGGAACCATACGTGGTTCTATTGTCAAGATACATCACCGGCTGATGAGAAGCCTCTGCCCGGCTTTCGCGCCCTACGCCTCGAATCTAATCATCTGTTGGCAGATAAGTTATCCACTGTTGAGCGCCTGCCCCTCAACTCCACCATCAGGAAGATCAAAGCTCTTCTAGGGAACGGGTTAAACGGCGTCGATCTGGTTCGAGTCTGGGTCACCTGGCGGATACTACCATTAAGCCGCCGCTCCGGCTTAATGTGCACCTACACAGGCGAAAAGAATGACCCAATGCGTCAAAGTCCTGATCTACCAGATGATGTTATAGATGCTACAGTCCAATCTCTGTTGAAGGAGGGTACTGTGACTAGTAATGCCTTCGGCTTACTGCCCTTCTGCAAGAAGAACCCGGCTCCTGCGGTAAGTTATCAATCTTCAAAAATACTCTTTAACATGTTATGCCTTCTTGTATGTATGACTCCTTATCTTTTCCACAGGCCGATGACAATTTCTGGAAGGTCAAGTATGACCACGAGGCCGCCAAGCAAGCCAGGGCAGCCAAGAAAACTGAAAGAAAAACTGCCAAGACGGGAACCTCAAGGAAGAAGAAACCCAACGCTTCCGACTTGCTCAAATTGGATGATACTTCTTCGGATGATGAAGAGGTAATTCTTTAATTTTCTTAACTCCCTTGTTGCTATTTTACTGACATTCTATCCTTTCAGGAGGATACGGGGAACAGTCAAGCAGTTGAAGAAGTGGTAACTATAATCTCTTCCGACTCAGAGCCTTTGCCAACACAAAAACTCCGAAGGGTGACCCGGAAAGTAACATTTTCACATCCTCTAGCTTACCAAGATCCTCAATTTCTTTTGAATCAACAACAGCTTGAGAACCAGAGGCAAACTCGGGCCACTCAAGACGCCAAACTCTCCTCCGTCTTACCTGATGTAACCAGGAAGCGTCGATCCGAGGTTACCTCCGATTTACATTCTGCTTTTCCTTTGGCGGGTCTAATTCGCCAACCTCTCAATTCATCCGACTCCAATTATTAGGGTGCTTCTCTGTCTTCCGACGAGTCAATGCAATCAAACATGCCGGTTTTTAAAACAGCTCCCGGATAATGCAACCTTTCTTACTGTAAGTCTTTCCATACTTATACGTTGATACTCATCCTTCCACTTTGATTGACAGCCTGCAAGTGAAGCCTAGCAAGAGGGCAAAGAAGAATAAGCCGTCCCCAGACCCGGTGGTTCCTAAATCGGCAATTGGCTCATCCGTTCTTGACGGCTCCACTCACCAGCCACCGTCTGAGCCGGCTCTTGATATTCCAGTGTCAACCTCTGACCCGCCTGCAGAACATGTTGTCCACAATTCTGATAACCCGGAAATTCCTAGCCCGGTCAAGACGACTGATCCGGAAGTTGAGTTTCTGAAAAGCCAATATGTTGCACCAGGCCGGCCTACTGCTTTTACTCAATGCACTGCCAAGGAGGAGTTTGCTCAACAACGGAAAGCCAAACAGGACATCACTGATTATACTCACCTAAGCATTGGTGATATAGTCTCGGGCTATCTGAACCAAGTGCACAATAGCCGTGACCTGGAAATTGACATGGTGAAGCAAATACAACATAAATCTGAGGTATAACTTTAGCTTTTCCTGAACCTTACTTACTATACCAGCCCCCAAGTCTATTGCTTATGAATGAATATGCTATAGACTTAGAAATCTACTTACTGTTAGTATGTTTGGTTTAATGTAAATACATTTAACCCGGTGATAGCATGAAACTTTGAATTGACACATTAGTCCCCAAGTGTCAAGTATCTTTACTTGTAAAATGCTTGAGACTTTAGTATATATGGCTTGGCAGATAAGTTAAAAAATTCTTTGAGCATACATTAGCCCCCAAGTGCCAAATATCTTTATTTGTAAAGTGTTTGGGACTTGACTGTTACCTTATCATGATCCTTACCATAATTTCGTGCCAATATAGGCTACCATAAGTCAATTTGAATCGGAGATTGCTGACCTGAAGAGCCAACTGAAGCTTCAAGAGCTTGAAACTCAAAAAGCAAACTCCAAGTTTGAATTCAGCATCTCTGAACAAGAGAAACTGAAGAAAAATTTTGAGTCGGAGAAACAAGCTTGGGTTGATGAAAGGGCTTCATTAGTGACTCGGGCCGAATCGGCAGAAGCATCTCTTGCAGAAGCAACAACCGAACTGTCCGACTTAAAGCGGCAGATATCCCAAATGGTCTCAGCCATCTTCGGTAAGTCCCTTCAAAAAACCTTAAACATTGTAACCTTCCAAGGATTTATTGTGATGATTATCTCCGGCTTATTGTTATGCTTGTGACCATACAGGCTCCGAGAGTACCAACCTCAAGCAAAACATGCTGATCAAACTCAAGGCGGTTTACACCCTTGTAGAGCAGTTGTACACCGGGTCACAATGTGCCTTGGCCGTTGTAGCTTTATCAACTCCACATCCCCGCCTTCTGCAAGATGTATTGGAGAGCCTCACATTTCTTCCTCAGCGGATCCAAGATCTAAGGCGGGCATCCTCAAGAGCCGGAGCTGTAGCCGCATTGAGTCGGGCTAAAGCATGGCTCCCGGAACTAGACCCGGCCGACCTTGCCCTTGGATACCCAAGTCTGAAGGAGGATGGTACTACCTTTGACGACCATGACTTCAACGCCTATGTCAAAGACATACGTCCCGTGGCGACCCTTATTGGAAACGACACAGATCTTAGCAAGTATGCACCGGCTTATGACAGTGAAAACCGGAGAATCCCAAACACTCCATATGATCAAGTCAGCCTGATACCTCCAACGCATAAGCATACCTTTGCCCCTAAAGTGGACCCGGACGGTTTAATAGATGATGAGGCTGAATTTGAAGCCTTAAGCGGCATTGACTGGGCCTCGTCCACCTTCCAGGACAAAGCAACCGACGGAGAAGCGGAGAAGGATAACCCGGAGCCATCAAGCCCGCCAAAGGAGTGAGCTGCCAGGCGTCTTACCTTTTGCCCAAACGATGCTTCACTTATTCAGACTCGGGGAGTCTTGTAAAAACTTCTCAATGTTTGCCATGCCTTCGTGCATGTTTATGGCGCTTAACGATTTCGTAAGCCGTCATTAGCCTATATTTCCCAGCTTATGTTGATTGTTTGCCCCCTTGAAGTTAAATTTTCCTGCCTTACTCTGCACATAAAGCAAACAAAACTTTCTTGGGTGGTTTACTGCTCCAGGGGTTTATAAAGTATTGATAACCCGGAACATAGTACAAAAAACATCATGTACAGACCGATTTATGAATACTTATACTTGTAATAGCATACCTGTGAACCCTTTGGTAACCTTCCCGGTTCATATGTACCTGACACTTGTAAGACTTGTGGTAGTCAATACTGAACCGAAAGGACCAAGTCTCATCTCCTCAGGAAGGTTCAAATATAGTTAAAGCAGTGACCACAGGCTCATGATTTGAATACGATCAGAGAACCGTTCCAAAGGGGTTAAGCTAAGATTCGGATACGATCATATAGCCCCCAGTGGCTTTGGCGATGCCGATCAAGTGGGTATCGACAGCTATGTTCTCTTTTGTTCGAATACGACCTATGTTTGAACAGGAAGCCCCCAAGTGACCATAAAATTTGTTTAATGACGCTGATTCGAATACGATCCACGTCAGACCCAAAGGGGTTAAGCTGTGATTCAAATATGATCAAGAAGCCCCCAAGTAGGTTTGGAAGTATGCCGATCAAGTGGGTATCGACAGCTATGTTCTCTTTGGTTCGAATACAACCTATGTTTGAACAGGAAGCCCCCAAGTGACCACGGCTAGATTCAGATATGATCATAGCCGGACCAAAGGGAGAGCCGGATTCAGATATGATCCGGTCCCTATTGGTTGTTTCCACCACCTGTCAAAAGACATATATACTTGTTTTGAGGGTGAAAAAAGGATAGAAGTCCTGCTTTATTACTTTATATAATATATACATTGTCAAAAACATATATATCTCAAGAGCCGGTGGCTTAAATATAACAAGGCTGAATATGAGTTGTATCCCACGGCCGGCCAAGCGAATCGCGCTGGATATTACTTAGCAAAGCTGCCTCCACCCCAGAAGCTATGGAGAAAGGTGTATAACCCGCCGGATCGAGGCCACTTACCCTGATGTCTCTGATTGTTACCATGTGTTTTAACATTGGCCACAAGTTCTGGGTTGTCGTCCGCCTTACGCTTATTGCCACCTTGGTTCACCGGGTTGTGTTGTTGGCCCTTTCTACTGCTGTTCTGTTTTCCCTTCCCAGCCTTTTCATCGTCAGACCCGGGATCCTTGGTACCATCAGAATCAGCGTACTTGATTAGAGCCGCCATTAGTGTACCCATATCCTTGCAGCCACGTTTAAGGCGCCCTAACTTCTGCCTCAGTGGCTTAAAGTTGCAATTCCTTTCCAATATAAGGAATGCAGAACCGGCATCCATCTTATCAGATAAATGAATTATCTCCTTGACCCGGCGTACCCAATGGGTGCTAGATTCACCTTTCCCCTGTTTACAATTTGTCAAGTCCACGACCGTCATAGATTGCTTACAGGTGTCCTTGAAGTTCTGGATGAACCGGACCTTTAACTCGCCCCATGAACCAATTGAATTGGGTGGTAGGCCCTTTAACCAAGACCGGGCCGTTCCATCCAGCATCATGGCGAAATATTTAGCCATTGCTGCGTCACTAACTTCCAACAGCTCCATGGCCATCTCATAACTCTCAATCCATGCTCCGGGTTGTAAATCGGCCGTGTAATTCGGCACCTTTCGAGGTCCCTTGAAATCCTTGGGCAACCGCATGTTCCGTAGAGCCAGAACCAGACAAGGAACACCACCGGTTCTAGTGGCTACTCCCGGCTCAATGGAAGTTATGGGATACTATGGGAAATCTTGATGTGCCATCTGTTGAGCTGTCTGTTGAGCCTTTAGTTGAGCCGCCCGTTCGTGTTTCTGACGTACTCGGTCTCGCACCGGGTTATAGCCACCATGCTGGTCACGGTGTTGAGCATTGCTTGGCAAAGCTTTCAGTTCCATCCGCCTGTTGTAACTCGGGCTCTGGTTCTGGCGAGGTGGTGCTAACCAGGGCGGGGGAGTTGAATGAATCCTGTCCCGGCTATAAGAATAGGTCTCCTGCTGAGCTAAGGCCGTCTAGAGGAGCTCTCTGACTCTCTGGGTCTCTACTGCCGCCGGGTCATCACCCTCCATAGGAAGAGCCGCCAAACATGCTAAAGCTGCAATTAAGTTCTCCATGGGGTTGGAAAAGTGACCCGGTGGAACCGGTACATAACGTGGCGGTGGCATGCTCACATGAGGTGGTGCCATCTCCCGAGGCTGAGTCGGCCCTCCTGTTCCGGCTGTCATAAACTAATTGGCCTCCGGGTTACTTGGGCCGGCTTCGAGTGTAGCAAAAAGAACCCGAGGGTCATAATTCGGAGGTAATCGAGACTGAGTCTTCTGATGTCTCCTCCTCATTACCTCGTTGGATGCGTTTAAGCTCATCGTGAGCTGATAAGCCTCTGACTGCAAGCGCTGTGCCCGGGCGTTGAGAGCCGCCCGCTCTGTAGCCAGTCTAGTATCCTCAGCTACCAAGGCCTCCTTGGCCTGAGCTATCTCTTCACGCACCTACGTTACCGCTGCATCATGCTCATCCTTGTCTGCAGGAATAACCGTGGCGGTTAACAGGGCCGCAAGTTGTCCATGAGATCCATCAACACCTGAGCCGGTGGGCGCACGGGGCCGCCTGCCCCGGCTACCCCTAACCCGGATGTGATCGCTGCCGCAGCTGTAGAGTTTGAACCGGGCTGAGTTCCAGCCATGAAGACCCCTGCCCATCTTGGTGGCTCACAGGGGTCCGGAATACTGCTGCCATCGGAACAGCCCCCGGGCGCGCCGTCTTACACTTGATACAATGAATCTGTTGAGCCGGTGGATGAGTCACCGTCGGAGAAGACGGCCGTCTCACCCCTATCTTCAGATCCTTCAGGAAATTCCTCTCCGTGGACGCAGCCCACGAAGGCATGCCTCAAGACGGGTTGAGCCCGGGTCTTCCTTGCACGCTGAGCCGTCTCGACGAGGTCGGCGCAGTTGTCCGGCTCAGGGCCCGGCTGACCGATCCGGCCGATGAAGACGTGGATTCCGCCGAAGGGGACCCGGTAGTCATACTCAATTGAACCGGCGTCGGGACCCCGGCCTTCGTCGTCGATGTAGATCTTGCCGCGACGACTCTTGGTCATCCGGCCCACCACGTATCCCTTGAGCCCTTCGAAGTTTCCCTTCAAGAACTCAAATCCACCGTGCGCTGGCCCCACGGTGGGCGCCAACTGTCGTGGAATTGTCACGTCAGATGCCCTCGTGAAAGGACTTAGTTGTGGAGCCATTGCAACTAGGAAGCTTGAAGGGGTTAAATTGGGACAAAGGACACGAGAGGGTTTATACTAGTTCGGCCCCTTATGGTGAAGGTAAGGCCTACGTCTAGTTGGGTTGGTATTGATGTTTCGATGACCAGGGAGCGAGACACGCTATGCCTGGCTCTCGATGAGTTGTCCCTTGCCCTAAGCCGCTAGCGGGTCGTCCCCTTATATACACGGGTGGACGCCCTGTGGCGTATAGAGTCCCGGACGGCTCATAAACAATGTCCGGCTCGGTGACTAGTTAAGTCTATCTTATAATACATGTAATATCATTACAGCGGTTTACTACAACGGGCCTTAAGTCGCCTGTGGGCCTTAAGCTCCTTATGAACCGCCATCTTCATACTTTAGTCTTGGGCTTCTCTCTGGTGAATCTTCTTTGGGTAACCTGGCCCCTCCTGGGCGGCTTACACAAATAGTTATATCCCCAACAATAGGACTTTGCATGCTTCAAGTGAACCCGTTGTAGACACACCTGAGAATCCCAATGATATTTCTATTTTTGATGCTGAAACACAATCAGGTGATGAACATGAACCTAGTGATAATGTCAATGATAATATTCATGTCAATGCTCAACCTAGCAAAAATAATGAAGTAGAGATTGAACCTGCTGTTGATCTTGATAACCCACAATCAAAGAATCAACGTTATGATAAGAGAGATTTTTGTTGCCAGGAAGCACGATAGAGAAAGAGAACCATGGGTTCAGAAACCCATGCCCTTTCCTCCTAAACCATCCAAGACAAAGGATGATGAGGATTTTGAGCGCTTTGCTGAAATGATTAGACCTATTTTCTTACGTATGCGCTTAACTGATATGCTTAAAGTAAATCCTTATGCTAAGTATATGAAGGATATCATTACCAACAAAAGAAAGATACCGGAAGCTAAAATTTCCACCATGCTTGCTAATTACATTTTTAAGGGTGGAATACCAAAGAAACTTGGAGATCCGGGGGT
The DNA here is from genome assembly GCA_963921465.1 of Triticum timopheevii. NCBI lineage: Eukaryota > Viridiplantae > Streptophyta > Magnoliopsida > Poales > Poaceae > Triticum > Triticum timopheevii. The sequence goes on along the minus strand of OY997262.1, from coordinate 379,640,100 downwards.
ACCAACTATACCATGCTCCATTAAAAGAAATTATGTCAAAAGTGCTTTATGTGATCTTGGAGCCGGTGTTAGTGTCATGCCTCTCTCTTTATATCGTAGACTTGAATTGAATAAGTTGACACCCACTGAAATATATTTGCAAATGGCTAATAAATCAACTGCTATACCTGTCGGTATTTGTGAGGATGTGCCTGTTGTGGTTGCAAATGTCACTATCTTAACGGACTTTGTTATTCTTGATATTCCCGAGGACGATAGTATGTCCATTATCCTTGGTAGACCTTTTTTGAATATTGCAGGGGCTGTTATTGATTGCAACAAAGGCAATGTCATTTTTCATGTTAATGGTAATAAGCATACGGTACACTTTCCGAGGAAACAATCTCAAATTCATAGCATCAATTCTATTGGAAAAGTTCCAACTATTATTATTGGAGATTTTTCCTCTCCGTACTGTCAAGAAAAAGTATGATATTCTTATTGTTGGGGATTTTCATATCTCCGTTAAGGTAACTTAGTGTTATTCGAAATTTCTCCAGTTCCGCCGATGAAGACGTGGATTCCGCCGAAGGGGACCCGGTAGTCATACTCAATTGAACCGGCGTCGGGACCCCGGCCTTCGTCGTCGATGTAGATCTTGCCGCGACGACTCTTGGTCATCCGGCCCACCACGTATCCCTTGAGCCCTTCGAAGTTTCCCTTCAAGAACTCAAATCCACCGTGCGCTGGCCCCACGGTGGGCGCCAACTGTCGTGGAATTGTCACGTCAGATGCCCTCGTGAAAGGACTTAGTTGTGGAGCCATTGCAACTAGGAAGCTTGAAGGGGTTAAATTGGGACAAAGGACACGAGAGGGTTTATACTAGTTCGGCCCCTTATGGTGAATGTAAGGCCTACGTCTAGTTGGGTTGGTATTGATGTTTCGATGACCAGGGAGCGAGACACGCTATGCCTGGCTCTCGATGAGTTGTCCCTTGCCCTAAGCCGCTAGCGGGTCGTCCCCTTATATACACGGGTGGACGCCCTGTGGCGTATAGAGTCCCGGACGGCTCATAAACAATGTCCGGCTCGGTGACTAGTTAAGTCTATCTTATAATACATGTAATATCATTACAGCGGTTTACTACAACGGGCCTTAAGTCGCCTGTGGGCCTTAAGCTCCTTATGAACCGCCATCTTCATACTTTAGTCTTGGGCTTCTCTCTGGTGAATCTTCTTTGGGTAACCTGGCCCCTCCTGGGCGGCTTACACAAATAGTTATATCCCCAACAATAGGACTTTGCATGCTTCAAGTGAACCCGTTGTAGACACACCTGAGAATCCCAATGATATTTCTATTTTTGATGCTGAAACACAATCAGGTGATGAACATGAACCTAGTGATAATGTCAATGATAATATTCATGTCAATGCTCAACCTAGCAAAAATAATGAAGTAGAGATTGAACCTGCTGTTGATCTTGATAACCCACAATCAAAGAATCAACGTTATGATAAGAGAGATTTTTGTTGCCAGGAAGCACGATAGAGAAAGAGAACCATGGGTTCAGAAACCCATGCCCTTTCCTCCTAAACCATCCAAGACAAAGGATGATGAGGATTTTGAGCGCTTTGCTGAAATGATTAGACCTATTTTCTTACGTATGCGCTTAACTGATATGCTTAAAGTAAATCCTTATGCTAAGTATATGAAGGATATCATTACCAACAAAAGAAAGATACCGGAAGCTAAAATTTCCACCATGCTTGCTAATTACATTTTTAAGGGTGGAATACCAAAGAAACTTGGAGATCCGGGGGTACCAACTATACCATGCTCCATTAAAAGAAATTATGTCAAAAGTGCTTTATGTGATCTTGGAGCCGGTGTTAGTGTCATGCCTCTCTCTTTATATCGTAGACTTGAATTGAATAAGTTGACACCCACTGAAATATATTTGCAAATGGCTAATAAATCAACTGCTATACCTGTCGGTATTTGTGAGGATGTGCCTGTTGTGGTTGCAAATGTCACTATCTTAACGGACTTTGTTATTCTTGATATTCCCGAGGACGATAGTATGTCCATTATCCTTGGTAGACCTTTTTTGAATATTGCAGGGGCTGTTATTGATTGCAACAAAGGCAATGTCATTTTTCATGTTAATGGTAATAAGCATACGGTACACTTTCCGAGGAAACAATCTCAAATTCATAGCATCAATTCTATTGGAAAAGTTCCAACTATTATTATTGGAGATTTTTCCTCTCCCTACTGTCAAGAAAAAGTATGATATTCTTATTGTTGGGGATTTTCATATCTCCGTTAAGGTAACTTAGTGTTATTCGAAATTTCTCCAGTTCCGTGTTATTCGGAATGAGTTTGTTAACAAGACTTGATCAACCTTGTTAGTGGATTCATTTTAATGATCATGAGATGGATGAAACTAGAAGGCACAACCTTCTGTACCCTCTTTTTTACTTTCTGTTATTTAGAATAAATAAAGCAAAAATAGTATTATCTGTTTGTTTTCTAAATTATCTGTGCAATAAAAAAATATCCCGAATATAAAAGTGCTCCAAATGCCCTGCAAATTTAGTATGATTTTTTATGAAATATTTGAGGATTTTAGGCACTGAAATCACTACAGGAGGGGCAAGCACCAGGCCACGAGAGTGGAGGGTGCGCCCACCCCCCTGGGCGCGCCCCCTGTCTCGTGGGCCCCTCGTGGCCCCCCTCCACTTATGCCATCACCCACACACTCCATCTTCTTCCCAAAAAAAATCCCCATCCAGCTCAAGCACGAGTTCTAGCTCATTTTGCTGCGATTTTCGATCTCCTTGCTCAAAGCTCCATTCACAAAACTGCTTTGGGAGATTGTTGCTTAGTAGGTGACTCCTCCAACAGTCCAATTAGTTCTTGTTCTAGTGCTTTATTCATTGCAAATTTTTGCTGCATAGGTGACCCTGTTCTTGAGCTTGCATGTCAATATTATGAGGTCCCAAGTAGTTCTAATGCATGATAGGCTCTAGGCACTTGTAGGAGTAGTTGCTACCAATCTTGTTTAGTTTTATTCACTTTTATTTTGAAGTTACTAAAATTTTAGAAATTTTTTAGAAAAAGAATTATGTCTAGGAGAATGTACCAAGGTGGTTCCTCAGTAAAGAAAGGACCCAGGATTGCTATACGTGAGAAAGACGTTGAACTACCGAGGGACGCAGAAGTACGAGCTTGTGAGTGGCCATCCGACGATTTTATGGTCGAAGCAGGCTTGAAGGAGGAATTTGACGCGTATGTGCGTAATGCCGATCTGGAGGACTTCTTACAAGATAAGTGTCCTCAGTACTATCAATTGACTAATTCATTTGTGCGAAGGTTTAAATATAAATGTACACGTAATTCTCCGAGTGTCCTATTTGATATCTATGATACATCTTATACCATGGACTTAGAGGATTTACAACTGCTTGCAAACTTCCACAGTGGGGCAATATTAATGATCCCCACAAATCTGAATTTAGAGATTTCCTTGCTAGTATCACTGTGGGAGAATCAAGGGACATAGCACAAGCTACCATAGGGAGCATTCATTTTCCTGTATACATCATTTTGCTCTTTTCATTAGTAGATGCATTAACGGTAAAGATGAAGCATGTCATATGTGTGTCGCTGATCTTTGTGTCCTCAAGAGTGTTGTGTTAGGCTGTAAAGATTATAACTTGGGGGCAATAGTTGCACGTAGGTTGCATAATAATGGTAGAGCTGGAGATTTATTTGGAGGAATTTATGCGGCCCGTGTGGCAAATTATCTTGGTATAGCCCCACGAGAGGGGGATATGATGTTGCCTCATGCTTATTTAGATTATGACTCTATGGTCCATCATCATTTTCTTAAGAGGAATGAACAATTCCTCCAGTATCGACTAATCTTTGACAGACGTAGCGCTATCGATGTTACTCTTCCTGCTCCCTTCCTTTTTGATTACCAGGCAAAAGGAAGATATGTTGTTACCAGGGAGGAAGCCGCTGAACACGAGGGGAGAGCGGAGGCAGCTCACCAACATGCCGCAGCTTAGGAGGCATTTGCTGCTGCATCTCAGTACGACCCCAGTTACAACTATGGATATCAGCCAGGCTACCCTTGGCATTAGACCAACTTAGGCCTAAAGCCTAAGCTTGGGGGAGTACGTATTTCTCACCGACTTTACATTCATGTTCACACACTATTCTAGTCATCGGTGCTCATACTCTTCCATTATATTATCCATGCTAGTTTAATTTTCTTTTTCTAGCTTTCTTCTTGTGTGTTTGATAAACCTTAAGAAAAACCAAATAAAATTAGTTAGTTTATTTTCCATGCTTGTAGTAGAATTAAAATGAAAACCCAAAAAGATTTCTCATTCTTCTTCCTACTTGTTGGGAGCTTTCCCGTGTAAATAGTTTTATTTTCTTTTCTTTCCTTTGGGGGTCGAGAGTAGAAGACCATATTGAAAATGTTTAGTGGATCTCATATGCATGATTGTTTATTTAACTTAGAGCCCATATTACTTTGTCTCCTCTCTTGAGTTGAATGCTTGCAGATTCCAGCTTAGTCCAATGCATGTGCACTATTATTATTATACACATCGTTCGGTCGTGCAAGTGAAAGGCAATAATGACGATATATGATGGACTGATTGAGATGATAAAAGCTGGTATGAACTCGACCTCTCTTGTTTTTGTAAATATGATGAGTTCATCGTTCCTGATTCAGCTTATTATGAAGTAAACATATTTGCAATGACATTTAGAGATTATAGTTGCTTGTGCCATGCTTGATTAGCTATGAGTTATAATGGTTATACCTTGCGTGCCAACATGCTATTAGAATGATTATGATGTGGTATGATGGTATGGTATCCTCCTTTGAATAAATTGAGTGACTCGACTTGGCACATGTTCATGCATGTAGTTGAAACAAATCAACATAGCCTTCATGATATTTATGTTCATGGTGGATTATATCCTACTCATGTTTGTACTCAGTGTGAATTAATTTTAATGCATGTTTATGACTGTTGTCGCTCTCTCAGTTGGTCGCTTCCCAGTCTTTTGCTAGCCTTCGCCTGTACTAAGCGGGAATACTGCTTGTGCATCCAAACTCCTTAAACCCCAAAGTTATTCCAATGAGTCCACCATACCTTCCTATATGCGGTATTTACCTGCCGTTCCAAGTAAATTTGTATGTGCCAAACTCCAAACCTTCAAATGAAATTTTGTTTTGTATGCTCGAGCAGCTCATGTTTCGACTAGGGCTGCCTATATCTTCCATGCTAGGTGGGTTATTCTCAAAGGAGTGGACTCCGCTCCTCATTCACGAGAAAGGGCCGTTAACCGGGATGCCCAGTCCCATGATCCAAAAAGATCAAAGCAAATCAATATAATTAAACAAAACACCCCCAGGGCTGTTGTTAGTTGGAGGCACTCGTTGTTTCGAGCAAGCCATGGATTGATGCTTGTTGGTGGTGGGGGAGTATAAACTTTTACCATTCTGTTTGGGAACTGCCTATAATGCATGTAGTATGGAAGATACATCCATCTCATAGTTGTTGCGTTGACAGTGAAAGTATGCCGCTCAAAATGTTATTCAATCTCTATTTTAAAATCGAGCTCTGGCACCTCTACAAATCCCTGCTTCCCTCTGCGAAGGGCCTATATATTTACTTTTATGTTGAGTCATCACCTTCTTATTAAAAAGCACCTGCTAGAGAGCACACTGTCATTTGCATTCATTACTATTGGTTTATATTGGGTATGACTTGACTGGATCTCTTTTACCATTAATTACAATGTTTAGTCAGTCCTTGATCTTTAAAGGTGCTCTACATTTATGTTTTGCAATCTCAGAAAGGGCTAGCGAGATACCATTTTGTTATATCATGTTATGATTGTTTTGAGAAAGTGTTGTCATCCGAGTTTTATTATTATGGCTCGCTAGCTGATTATGCCATTGATATGAGTAATTGTGAGACCGAGGTGTTATTGTGAGTATGCTTAGTTCATAATATTTGCAGAAACCTGAATGCTGGCTTTGCATGTTTACAATAACAAGAGCAAATAGAGTTTGTAAAAGTTTTTCTTTATCACTTTCAGTTTATCAACTGAATTGCTTGAGGACAAGCAAAGGTTTAAGCTTGGGGGAGTTGATACGTCTCCAACATATCTACTTTTCCAAACACGTTTGCCCTTGTTTTGGACTCTAAATTGCATGATTTGAATGAAACTAACCCGGACTGATGTTGTTTTCAGCAGAACTGCCATGATGTTGTTTTATGTGTAGAAAACAAAAGTTCTCAGAATGTCCTAAAAATCCTCGGAGGCAAGTTTTGGAAAATATAAAAAATACTGGCGAAAGAATCAAGATCAGGGGCCCACACCCTGTCCACGAGGGTGGGGGCGCACCCACCCTGATACGTCTCCAACATATCTACTTTTCCAAACACTTTTGCCCTTGTTTTGGACTCTAACTTGCATGATTTGAATGAAACTAACCCAGACTGACGTTGTTTTCAGTAGAACTGCTATGATGTTGTTTCATGTGTAGAAAACAAAAGTTCTCGGAATGTCCTGAAAATCCTCGGAGGCACTTTTTGGAAAATATACTGGAGAAAGAATCAAGACCAGGGGGCCCACACCCTGTCCACGAGGGTGGGGGGAGCGCCCTCCCCCCTGGGCGCGCCCCCCTGTCTCGTGGGCCCCCTGAGGCTCCACCGACCTCAACTCCAACTCTATTTATTCCGTCTCACAGAGAAAAAAAATAAAAAGAGAAAGTTTCATCGCGTTTTATGATACGGAGCCACCACCAAGCCCTAATCTCTCTCGGGAAGGCCGATCTGGAGTCCGTTCGGGTCTCCCGAGAGGGGGCTTCGTTGCCGTCATCATCATCAACCATCCTCCATCACCAATTTCATGATGCTCACCGCCGTGCGTGAGTAATTCCATCGTAGGGTTGCTGGACGGTGATGGGTTGGATGAGATTTACCATGTAATCAAGTTAGTTTTGTTATGATTTGATCCCTAGTATCCACTATGTTCTGAGATTGATGTTGCTATGACTTTGCTATGCTTAATGCTTGTCACTAGGGCCCGAGTGCCATGATTTCAGATCTGAACCTATTATGTTTTCATGAATATATGTGTGTTCTTGATCCTATCTTGCAAGTCTATAGTCAGCTATTATGTGTTATGATCCGACAACCCTGAAGTGACAATAACTACTTCTCGGTGATGACCGTAGTTTGAGGAGTTCATGTATTCACTATGTGTTAATGCATTGGTCCGATACTCTATTAAAAGGAGGCCTTAATATCCCTTAGTTTCCACTAGGACCCCGCTACCATGGGAGGGTAGGACAAAAGATGTCATGCAAGTTCTTTTCCATAAGCACATATGACTATTTACGGAATACATGCCTACATTACATCAATGAATTGGAGCTAGTTCTGTGTCACCCTATGTTATAGCTATTACATGAGGAATCACATCCGACATAATTATCCATCACTAATCCATTTCCTAGGAGCTTTTCACATCTTGTGCTTCGCTTATTTACTTTACCGTTGCTATTGTTACAATTACTACAAAACCCAAAAACATTACTTTTGCTACCGTTACCTTTATTATCATATTACTTTGCTACTACATACTTTGCTGCAGATACTAAGTTATCCAGGTGTGGTTGAATTGACAACTCAACTGCTAATACTCAAGAATATTCTTTGGCTCCCCTTGTATCGAATCAATAAATTTGGGTTGACTACTTTACCCTCGAAAGCTGTTGCGATCCCCTACACTTGTGGGTTATCACACCCCCCTGGGCGCGCCCCCCTATCTCGTGGGCCCCCTGAGGCTCCGCCGACCTCAACTCCAACTCTATATATTCCGTCTCGCGGAGAAAAAAAATCAGAGAGGAGGTTTCATCACGTTTTATGATACGGAGCCGCCGCCAAGCCCTAATCTCTCTCGGGAGGGCTGATTCGGAGTCCGTTCGGGGCTCCGGAGATGGGGATTCGTCACCGTCGTCAACATAAACCATCCTCCATCACCCATTTCATGATGATCACTGCCGTGCGTGAGTAATTCCATCTTAGGCTTGCTGGACGGTGATGGGTTGGATGAGATTTACCATGTAATCAAGTTAGTTTTGTTATGGTTTGATCCCTAGTATCCACTATGTTCTAAGATTGATGTTGCTATGACTTTGCTATGCTTAATGCTTTTCACTAGGGCCCTAGTGCCATGATTTCAGATCTGAACCTATTATGTTTTCATGAATATATGTGTGTTCTTGATCCTATCTTGCAAGTCTATAGTCACCTATTATGTTTTATGATCCGACAACCCCGAAGTGACAATAATCGGGATACTTCTCGGTGATGACCGTAGTTTGAGGAGTTCATGTATTCACTATGTGCTAATGCTTTGTTCCGGTTCTCTATTAAAAGGAGGACTTAATATCCCTTAGTTTCCACTAGGACCCCACTGCCACGGGAGGGTAGGACAAAAGATGCCATGCAAGTTCTTTTCCATAAGCACGTATGACTATATTTGGAATACATGGCTACATTACATTGATGAATTGGAGCTAGTTCGGTGTCACCCTATGTTATAGCTATTACATGAGGAATCGCATCCGACATAATCATCCATCACTGATCCAATGCCTACGAGCTTTTCAGATATTGTGCTTCGCTTATTTAATTTTCCGTTGCTATTGTTACAGTTACTACAAAACCCAAAAATATTACTTTTGCCACTGTTACGTTTATTATCATACTACTTTTCTACTAAATACTTTGCTGCAGATACTAAGTTATCCAGGTGTGGTTGAATTGACAACTCAACTGCTAATACTCAATAATATTCTTTGGCTCCCCTTGTGTCGAATCAATAAATTTGGGTAGAATACTCTACCCTCGAAAGCTGTTGTGATCCCCTACACTTGTGTGTTATCAGGCTTCGCCTAAGCAGCGCGAGAATATGACCGGAGGCGTAAACTGTGGAGGGGGGGGGGTGCCGCACATGGCTAAGAAACAACTGTTGTGCTTTGGGGTGCCCCGTGGCCCCGTATATAAAGGAGGGAGAGGGGAGAGGGCCGGCCTAGCGCGCGCCCAAGTGGGGGTTCTAACTAGGACTCCCAGTCCTAGTCGCCCCCCTTTCCCTTCCAACGGAGGGGGAAAGAGGGAAGTGGAGGGAGAGAGAGATGGAGAAGGAAAGGGGGGCCGCGCCCCCCCCCCCTTGTCCAATTTGGACTCCACAGGGGGCACCTCCTACGGCCTGCCTCCTTATTTCCACTATGGCCCAATAAGGCCCATTACTTCCTGGGGGGGAGTCCGGTAACCCCCTCGGTACTTTGAAAAATACCCTAACCACTCTGGAACCATCCCGGTGTCTGAATATAACATTCCAATATATCAATCTTTACTTCTCGATCATTTCGAGACTCCTGGTCATGTCCTTGATCTCATCCAAGACTTTGAACAACCTTCAGTCACCAAAACACGTAACTCATATAACACATATCGTCATCGAACGTTAAGCATGCGAACCCTATGGGCTCGAGAACTATGTAGACATGACCGAGACACCTCTCTGACCAGTAACCAACAGAGGAACCTGGATGCTCATATTGGTTCCCACATATTCTACGAAGATCTTTATCGGTCGAACCGCAATGTCAACATACGTTATTCCCTTTGTCATCAGTATGTTACTTTCCCGAGATTCGATCGTCGGTATCTTCATACCTAGTTCACTCTCGTTACCGGCAAGTCTCTTTACTCATTCTGTAGTGCATCATCCCGCAACTAACTCATTAGTCACATTGCTTGCAAGGCTTCACATGATGTGCATTGACGAGGGGGCCCAGAGATACCTCTCCGATACTCGGAGTGACAAATCCTAAACTCGATCTATGCCAACCCAACAAACACCTTCGGAGGTACCTGTAGAGCAACTTTATAATCACCCAGTTACTTTGTGGCCTTTGATAGCACATAAGGCATTCCTCCGGTGTCCGGGAGTTGCATAATCTCATAGTCGGATGAATATATATTTGGCATGAAGAAAGCAGTAGCAATAAAACTGAACGATCATTATGCTAAGCTAACGGATGAGTCATGTACACCACATCATTCCACTAATGAAGTGACCCCGTTTATCAAATGACAGCTCATGTCTATGGCTAGGAAACTTAACCATCTTTGATCAACGAGCTAGTCTAGTAGAGGCATACTAGGGACATGGTGTTTTGTCTATGTATTTATACATGTATCAAGTTTCCAGTTAATAAAATTCTAGCATGAATAATAAAATTTCTCATGAATAAGGAAATAAAAAATAACAACTTTATTGTTACCTCTAGGGCATATTTCCTTCATACCCTTCTTCATGTAATTCCCAAATGAATGTCTTTTGCAATGGAAAGGTGTAAAGCCCGGTTCAAAAAAAATTCCCAAATGAATGGACAAGCAACCACTTTTCTTGCAATGAAATTATATGCAGGACGTTTAAAAAAAGATTTATATGCAGGAGACATCAATCATGGATTGTAAAACTAAAATAATCTATTTTTCCTCGATGTTTGGATTTCTAGCCTCCTAGGACGTAATTTTTCTACCACAACACATGAGTGCAGCACTTCATGTTGTATCAAGTAACTATTTTTTATTATTCAGGACTGACTTCAAATAATTAGTACTTTATACTTATATTTGATGTCTTCTGAAACATAGTTTTTAGAATTATGAATTATAAGTGTGGCTATGTGCTTAATTTTACAAATTATTGGAAAATCTTCATGGCTCACTGTAGCAACAAGGTAGAACCAATGTTCCAATCAAATCAGTTGACTTTTTTATACTTACTAGAAATTTGGTGAAATCTCTCCTTAAATTTGTGGAGAGTACCTGGTTTTCATTTTTTTGCAGATGATTCATATTGCACCTATTTCATGTATTGGGCATTTGGGTTTTTAGATAAATTACATACATAAGAGTCAAGTTTGTGAGGACGAGCTTCTTCGTTTAGCTTTTAACTTCTAAAAGATTCATGTTGCATGTAGGTCTATAGTCATACAAAAAAAGGTAGGTCTATGGTCACTACTTCTCGAACATATAACTACCTCATTTTTTCTAGTTGCATGGCATAACACGCACTAGTGCAGAATTGGGTATTAGTCCAGGTTCGTAATTTCCTTTAGTCCCGATTCACCAACCGGCACTAAAGGGTGGGGACTAAAGCCCCCCCCCCCCCCCCCTTAGTGTCGGTTCGTCACGACCCAAGACCAATGGCCCACCACGTGGCAAGAGTCTGCGCCGGGGGCTGGGGGTCCTTTAGTCCCGGTTGGTGACACCAACCGGGACTAAAAAGTTTAGAGGTTTATGGTTTATGGTTTATTTTTCCTTTTACTTTTGTGTTTTCCATTTAATTCCTTTTCATTTCAAACATATTTTACGCTACTACATACTGTACATGTTATGCATATATATAAATAGAATTAATCATAGAACTGATAATATATATATATACAAATACAATTTGGTATATACAATTTCTCCTACAATTTGCAGATCATTACATGCAGACATTAGGTGTAATGGTATTCTCCTTTGGGATCTATGACCTGGTCGAGCAAAAATCCTGCTATTTCCTCTTGAATTGCTCGTACGGGATCCGTTGGTAAGAGCTGATCCCGCATCTCCGACATATTTAAAGAAGGAGATCAATATGAATGTATTAGTTGTGTGTGTATATATTAGATAATGATATAAAAATTGTGAATAGTATTCTCGCAAACGTACCCAAGTTTGTCTTGCATCTTTAGTCCTTTTCGACGTCATAATGCAAATGTTCTCGCAAACGTAGTATGCACATAAATTATTCCCCTGCGCCTGCCTCAGGCACTTTACGAGAATAGAATTTAATTAGATAATAATTAATCAAGCATGATAATGGTATTAAAAATAGAATTAAAGATATGCACAAACATAGCTAGTACTACTTAATTACCTTGGGTCGCACCCATTTCAGCTGTTGTTTCCATCGGCCTTTAACCTGTTTGATGAACTTTTGCCAAGCCCTGCCCGCCAGCAGAGAAAATGAATAAAAGAGTTATTAATTAGTTGATATCAGGACATAAACTAAAGAGGCAGACAAAGTGAGATAGTGATTTAAATTACTTGTCGATCATCCCCCTCACGATTGTGTATTCATTAGTGTATTTAAGTAGTGAGTCCAATACATGAACTTTTCCCTCGTCAACATCAATGATTAGCAGGATCTAGTGGAAACTGCGTGCACACACGTTTGTATAATTAAGCGGGCATGTGCATAATTCATCAACTACTCTTATTAACATCTAGTAAGCAAAAACAGAATTTGTAGTACAAGACAATAACACTCACCCAAAGTTGTAAGGAAATAGTATTTCTGGTTGGGTATTTAGTCGCTTCAAAAACTCTAGCAAGCTTCTCTCTATGTCTTTTCTTGACGTCTCACGTGACCACGTCTTTTCATTAATCGTATTTGGGTCAATGAACCCAATGCCATAGCGTCCTACTCTTTTCATTTCATACATCTTCATTGTGCATAATATCACATAAAAGAATATAGTGAGGATAATTACAGGTAATCAACAAGCACAACTAGAGACTTAAATTATAGAAAGAAATCACTTACAGACAATAGCAACTGACGAGGGATTTGTCGAGTGCGTCTTGATTGAATAACTAAAAGAGTTCTGGAAGTTCAACCCACAGATTGTTTTCATGGAAGTAATGATCTTCCTTGACTTTCACCATGAGGGACTCTCGCCCCGTCTTTTTCGTACATTCTTGTTGATAGAAGCGGGATCTCCTCAGGCCTGTCCATAGGTTGGTCATGGACATATTCCCATGCTACTTCATCATCTGTAATCCCGGGGATAGTCTCGATCTCTAGGAGTTGATAAACAGTGACACCGACCTCTTTAGCCATCCTTCTATGTTCGTCGGTTATTACCAGCTGATCGGCGGTACTCACATGTTGTTGTACAATGAGGGGGATTGATTGCATTGCATGTTTTCCCAACTGGGGGACAATTTTCCTGGATTTTTTACCTGCTTATTGGCTCGAGCTCGAGCTCGACTCCTTCTCTTTTTGTGCACGATATAACTTCTTAATAGAGCGCTCATAGTTTGAGTCCCTTATCTTGATAGCCGGTTGAGCATTATCAATAAAGTGTTGTATGATTTCCTCAGGTATTTTCTTCTTTGGTGGCGGGGGCGGTTTCGATCCAAAATGGGCCTTCACTTGGGCATCCACTTCAGCGTCAAGTTCCTTGTCAGTCAACTCATAATGCAACTTTGGAGGAGCTTTGAGGCTTGAACCATATCTGAATTTCTTGCATGTTGTACCGCTAGCCGCCGTAGTTGTGGCGCCTCTCTTCCGCTGTTGCTGAGGCGGCGGAGAAGGCTAACGCCTGACGCGGTGCCGGACCTGGAGGATGAGTCTGCTGACGCAGTGCCAGACTTGGAGGAGTCGGCTAACGCGATGCCGGAGACGGCTGACGCGGTGCCGGACTTGGAGGAGGAGTTGGATGATGCGGTGGCAGACTTGGAGGAGCATGAGTCAGACTAATGCGGTGGCGAACTTGGAGGAGGAGTTGGCTGACATGGCGGACTTGGAGCAGTTGGTGGCCTTGGAAAGACGATGCAATCCTTTCTCCATAGAATTATACGACGTATGGCCTCTCCCAGTGTGCTCTCCTTGTCACCTCCATGAATGTCAAGCTCTAGATCGTTATATCTCGACATCACTTCATCCACCCTGACACGAGCATAGCCAGCTGGAATTGGATTGCCATGGAAGGTTGCTTTAGGGGGATTTGTTAAAGCATAGCCATCCGCCACCTTCATTGATATGTTATTCACCTTAATGTGTAGCTCACAAGGTGTCGCACGTTGGATATCATCCACGGAATATCTAGCCAGCAATGCATCAGCGGCCGGGGTGGAACCCACGCTGCTTCTCGGCATAGATGGGATGGTGCTATCCAATACTGGATTTGCTTGCTGTTGCCGCTGAGACGCCCTTTCCTGGCTAAGTGAGTCGATCTGCTCCTACTGCTATATGAAAGTGCGTTCCAACTCCGCATGCTTTGATTCTACAAGTTGAAGGCGGTCTGCTTCCTGCTTCCTCTTCTCCTCCTCCAGCTTCCTCTTCTGCTCTCCTGCTGCTTCTTTCTCGCACGTCTTTTGTAATCGGCGTTCCAATCCGCAAACCCCTCAAACCACGCAACAACGCCTTTGCCTCGTGTTCGTCCCGGGTGTTCAGGATTCTTCAGGGCGCGTGTAAGCTCGTCGTTCTCTCTTTTGGGTGTGAACGCCCTCGTTCGAGCCTCTTCTATTGCAACAAGTAAACCATCGAAGGCTTCTTTAAGACTTGCCCGCTCCATAACCAGCCATGTCTCTGGGTCCAACTTCCCCCCATGCGCATAAAACCAAGTCCTACACCTTTTGGGACAACTCAATGTAACTGGAGTGACCCCTGCACCAATTATCTGTTGCTCACTGAGATCCCACTTAGACCGGCCGGCCTCGTAGCCACCTGGCCCCAGAGTATGGTGGCACTTTTTTTCGCAACATTAATCTTGTTTATTCTCGACCGTTCCTGAGTTGCTTCGGATTCCTTCAACTTCACGAAAGTGTCCCAGTGATCTCTTGCCTTCTCCAGTGTTCCCTTGAATTCTGGAGTCTGCTTTCCTGCTTTGACGTACCCAACCCATATTGTTTTCTTGTGGTGGTTGAATGCTATAGCCATCTTCTTAAGAGCACTCTTCCTGACTTTCTCCCGATCTGCATCTTTCAAATGATCTGGTAGGGTGAAATGTGACATGAGTGATTTCCAAAGCAGATATTTTTCTCTTTCGGAGACAAAAGTAACTCCTTGATCTCCCTTTGATGGCTTTTTCATTCTTGAACGGAGATCGGGATTTTGTCCCTAACAGTAACTCTACATTTCCAAGTGAACTTGTTCGCATTCTTCTTAGCTTCAAGCGGTTCGTCATTTGGTTTGATGGCATCGATGTTGTACTTTATGCCAGCCTGCAACCTTTTGGCCGGGCCTCAAATTGCCCTGCTGCTTGTACAAGATTTTGCTCGATCCGGAGGGCTAAAAGAAGAAAGATCGATTCGTTATACACACACACACACACACACACACAAATCAATTAATAAATGTATGATCACCGGATGCCTTATATAATAAATATACCTCCTCGGTCTTTGTTACTTGAAGAACATTTCCTTCATCATCATTATTGTGGACTTCATCTATTCGTCCGTCTTCATAAAATATCAACCCTCACCAGAATTGTTCAGATATTGCGAGCCGTCATCTTCAGGTGCATTCTCATATGGGCTTGAGGAGCATATGATGTCCAAAAGGGTCTCTTCTCCGTCTCTGCCAGTATTGTCCATAGCTTATATTAACTAATTCAGAAGAAAGATAAAATAATTTAGTATTCAAATTAGAATGCAATCAATAAGGAAAAATTGAATTATATATAGTAGATAGTATGCATCTCGAATAATATCACTAATACATCTCAAATAATCTAGATAATATGCATCATCGAATATAATCTTGAATACATCGTCTCGAATATTATCAAATATAATCTCGAATACATCTCGAGTATTATCACTAATACATCTCGGATATTATCATATATATATATAGGACAAATGTTTCCTACAAGCAGTGATAGTTACCACCACTTGCATTTTGTATGTTGTATATAGTATCTGTCAAAACTGAGAGTATGTACGTGTAGTATGTAGTATATAACAATGATTAGGTAGTATATATACTGATTTTTAGGTAGTACATACCATATTTTGAGTATCCTCTTTTTTACATACAAATATGTACGTATTTCACAAATATAACAAAAACTATGGGTTCATATGCAATTTTTTCATATAACTTGCTTTGAAATATCTTAGATATAGTATATGAATATATTTAAAATGATAAAGTAGTATATATAGTACCTCATGGTAGTATATGAGACATATGGGGTAACTACCACCGAGTGGTAGGATGGATTTTCCCTATATATATATATATATATATATATGACAAATTTTATCTACAAGCAGTGGTAGTTACCCCTATCTATCTATTTGCCACGTACCCCATTATCCCTCCATTCCAAACGGGTTAGTGGATAGGTGAAAATCCAATAGAGCTAGCATGCATGCAACTGACCGGAGTATATTATTTTAGGAAGAAAAATCTCAACAACCTGCTTGGTTTTTGACCGGCCGACGCATCTTGTTGAAAATTTGTTAGGTCTATATACTTAGTTATTACCCCGACTATTTCTTTTACGGAAAGTATGTATTTATTAGCCTAATTAATCAAAGTATGGGTTACATATTTCTCTAGTTGGAGTATGCAGTATGGAGTATGTATAATCTGAGTTAGTTAGAGTATGGTGGTCTTGTAGTTGTCGTCTTGGTGTATGTGAATTTTCTAATTGAAGTATGTAGTACGTGTGCGCGTAATTACAAGTTAGGAGTATGGAGTATATGCATATGCCCCCAACTATGGAGTATGGAGTATATGCATATGTGTGTAACTAGGAGTAGGAGTATGGAGTATGTTTTTTTTGTGGGTATATACTCCATACTCCAATTCTCCAAACACAATGGGAGTATGTGTATTGTCAACTGGAGTATATATACTCAATTAAAAAAAGTACACATACTTCTTATTTGCTCAACGAGTATATTCACTTTAATTGTAGTACATATAGAGAGTATATATACAAGTATAAAAACACATGGATATCGTCATTTACAACGGAGTTTTTCTAATTCAACTTAGCTGATGCATTCGATCCGTAGAATGTACAGTACATGATAGAGCATGATGCATACATATCCATGTATTACATGCAGGTTGCAAGCATCGATAACGTTGTAGCTAAATAACTAGATCGAGTTATGCACATCGTCGGCTGTGGTGACAGCATGAGCCAAGAGATGGTCGGCGTCGTTATCTTCGTCTATGGGGGAAGCAGGAGCCGTGGGATGGCCGGCATACGGCGGAAGCACAAGCCGTGGGATGGCCGGCGTCGTTCTCACCGGCCATGCCGGCAGATGGAGGCAGATGGAGGCCGCGGGTGCATCAAGATGGAGGACAGCGACCGCTAAACCTGCGGTTACAAGTGCCTAGATATCCTAGACGTGAAACTCGTCGTTATAGTCGGCAAGGATGGAGCAGGACATGGCCGGAGGCCGGCGGCACTGCAGAACACTGGAGCCATTCCCGCCTGATTCAACAAAAGCAAATAGAAAATCAATCAACATGGCACGTACATGCATGTAATTCAACAAAACCATGATCGCATACCTTTTTTTCTATTGTTGTTTTGTTGAAGATCCGGTGGACGTGGAGATCAACGAGAGAGAGATGGGATTATTCAGATTACATGCATCCTTCAGACTCAATCTTAAATATACAGAGAAGACTAAAAGGATCGGCTGAGCCAAGAAAATCGGGAGCTCAACAAACTAATTAAGCGGGTGCAAAAAAATCTACCTCTCCTCCACCCAAGACCCGTTAAGATGAGAACGGATCTTGATGCAATCAGATGGCAGCGATGGCAGTGGTAACTACCACTAGGTGGTAGTATGTATTTTCCCTATATATAGATCCAATCTTAAATATACAGAGACGACCAAAAGGATCGGCCGAGCCAAGAAAATCGGGAGCTCAACAAACTAATTAAGCGGGTGCAAAAAAATCTACCTCTCCTCCACCCAAGACCCGTTAAGACCACTAATTAAGCGGGTAAAAAATCTACCTCTCCTCCACCCAAGACCCGTTAAGATGGTCTTAACGGGTCTTGGGTGGAGGAGAGGTAGATTTTTTTGCACCCGCTTAATTAGTTTGTTGAGCTCCCGATTTTCTTGGCTCAGCCGATCCTTTTGGTCGTCTCTGTATATTTAAGATTGGATCTGGAGGATGCATGTAATCTGAATAATATATATATATAGTGGGTCTATTATGATAACACCCCTTAAGACCTTATTCTGCTAACACTTTCTCTTATTCTGCTAACACCCTACCCACCGCTCAAAACACACCCAATCCCCTCCGACCTCCTCCCGCACAGAACCCCGCAGCCCCAATCCTCCTCCTGCCTCCTTCCTCCTCACGCCGCCGGATCCCCACCCCACCATGCGCCGCTGGAGCCCCGTCTCGCCACACGCTGCCGGAGCCCCGCCCCGCACTGCTGGAGCCCAGCCCCGTCCCGCCGCTGCCGCCCAGCCCAGGTACCAACGGATCCGGCGACATCGCCATCGCCAGCCACACAATCTCCACCGGCGCAGTGGATCAGCACCACCACCGTGGCCGTGGAGATGCGAGGGGATCCCGGGGCTAGTGCGGCCATGGCCTGGAGCTCGCCCCTTCTCCTGCGCGGGGACGCCAGCTACCGCAGAGCCCAGCTACCAACGGATCCCGCCGGATCCCCACCGCCAGGCACGCCATCTCCTGTTGCAGTCCTCCCTCCCTGTTGCAGGCTAGGCGTCCCGGGCTTCAAGTGCGCCGGGGCACGCGATGCGGTTTGGCGCGCGTGGCCGTGCAGGTGCATCACCCCCCGCTCCCAACAACCACGAGCAGCAGCGCGTATGGCAGTGGACACAACCGAGTACCCTTCTCCTCTGCTCCCTTCCCCAGCCAACATCCATCGAGGTGCGTGTGACGTCGTGACGACGAGTTCATTCTCTGTTGGCAAGGTAATGCATTTTTCAGTATGGTGTGCAGTTCCATCAGTGTGGTCATGCAGCACGCGGGCGTGGGTTTGCAATGTGGTGCCCATCTACGTGCAGCCCACGAGGAGGCGACTGGTACTAAAGATGCTACATCCATGATAGTGGTAAATCCCTTTGCAATTTCAGAATCTGTTTGATTGCTATGAAAACTGTTGTAGTGCCTAATTTTTTAGTGCCGTGCAATCTTTAGTGATGTTCACTTTGTTAGTTCTTCCCTCTAATTCTATGGACGAGCTGCACAGAACTGCAGTCATCCCGAGCCTGCCGCCGAGGAGCCGGCGAGCGCGCCCGCGGCGCCACCGCCTACCTGAACCTCGAACCGGGCGACTGCTACGGGGACAGCACCGCCGTCTCCTCCCTCGTGCAGGTGCTCCACTGAATGAATCCCCCTTCACCGTCTCCCTTCAGTTTCTCTAACAAGACCGGCTGTATATCTCTGAAGATTGTTGTAAAACCAAATGTGGATAGTACTGCAAGCATATGATGGTAGGGTCGTGATCAAAATTCTGATCTGTCATAGATAGTGCAGGTTCCATGGGTATAATAAGCCATAATGCTGGATATTTGCTCTCCCTTATCTCAACCCCCTAAATTCCTATGTATGTTGAAGTGGCAGAGTATTATCTTACTGAAGTTGACAATATAAGGGTGTCGGAGGTTTTGATCGTCGTGAGCTTGCTTGCATGAACACTGATAAAACTAGAAATATATTTTGCTCAGCCTTCTTTACTGATAATTTAGTCATACGCATTCAGGTTGACTTTGTGTATAGTCATGTAATATTAGTTCATATGCGTGTACTTCGGTTTTGCTCGGTCAAAACCGATGACCGAACCGAATTATCGGTTCCAAAAAATATTGGTTACTTAATTTTGAAAGGACCGATCGGTCTGCAGTTTAAAGAGACCGAAATTCTGTATTACCCGGAAAACCGAACCGATTGGTCCGGTTAGACCGAACGCCCAGGCCTACGTGAGGGGCACCCTACCTTGTAGTGTTGCTGTCACATCATTTTCTCTAGAAAACAATTTTAGAAGTGGTTTAACAAGTTAGAAGTGCAAAAAATATTTGTTTCTGCAATATGAATGCTAAAGAAAAGCACAAGAAAGTTCCAGAAACATTTATATGCTTTACTTTGAGTGACGACTGCTTGTTGTTCGGCTGATTGTTAATCTCCTGCAGGCAAGAAGAGGATGAGGATCTCCACACCTGCCCCCATGCAGTTCACTCGACGCGCCCGTGTGGTGCGGAGCGCATCTGCGTGCAGTACGCCCGCCAACCAACTCCACCACGCCCACAGTCCACCCTGTGGTCCAATGCAATCCGACGACTCGATGCATGCAGCTCGCATGGTGCGTGTGTGCAGTTTTTTCAGGCTCGCAGGTGTGTGGTTCTACCAACAACCAACTCCACCGCGGCCCAGCACTCACGCCGGGGAGCTCCTGGACTTCAGCGTCGAGGCGTTCAACAACTGACGCAGAGATTGGAACGGACACGGCCGCCTTTCCTCATCGTCTTCATTGGAAAGCACACCCAGTGGCTGCTCGCGGGCGTGCTGATGCCGATGCGGTTCAGAATCGCGGTTTGCTTCTGGGTGGCCAAACGCAGCGACAGCCCATGACTTCGGCCTTTCCGAGCCCGCTGCCATGAGCTCCCAGGGGAAGGAAGACGTGATGTGCTTGCATCCGCCTGCGAGATGCCACCGCTTGGCGTACACATTTTTTTCTCTTCATTGGAATTGTTTTCACGGGAATGCTAGATCCTAGCAGGCATGCAGTATAGCCAGTGCTAGCGGTCCATATCTTTGTTTTTGTAGCTCACTGTCTCTCTTTTGTTGTATCTTCTTTTTGAGTGTAGTGATGTGGGGGTTGGACTTGCAGTGCACTGGCGACCGGTTTGCATTTCATGGAAAAATTGTGGATTTATACTCTTAAGTCCCCCGTCATTGTAATTTGTATGTGTTTGTACTCTGGATAAACAAGGAGCATTAGAGTTTTGCAGCTCCCTTCAATTCGTGTAGTGGTTCGCTTGCCCTTGTCTCTGCGGTCCACTCTCGTTCATAAATTTTTAAAAATAAAAAAACAAAAGAAAACATGTAGTTTGTTTGTCCATCTAATGCAGTGTGGTTTTCCGTCAGAAGCAGTGTATGATGTTGTTCATCTCGTAAAGTGCAGAAAAATGTCACAGAAACAACAAAAAAAACTAATGTGGCTCATTTCTCGATAGTGTTGCCGTTCACTTATGCCCCGATATGCAGTGTGATCCACTTCTCGTCTGAGAAAATTTTCGTCAGACAAAAAAGAATCATGCAGTTCTTTTGCCTGTCCCATGCTGTGCGGTTTTCAGTATGAAGCAGTGCGTTCATCTGTCTGATGAAGTACACACGATGATTTCGGTGCCGTGAAAAACACATGCAGTGAACGATGTGTATGTGTGTTTCAAAACTCAGTCAACGATGTGTATGTGTGTTTCAAAACTCAGTCGATTCCGTCAAACACATGCAGTGCATTTGGTCCTTGAATGTGGTTCATTTTCGAGAGTGATACTGTTCACTTGCGCCCAAGATGAAAGTGTGAAAAGAATGTTGCCGAAACAATAGAATAGTAATGTTGTTCACTTTGATTTATGTCACGGGTCACTTGCCCTCGTCTTTGCGGTCCGCCCTCGTTCATTAAAAAAGTAGAAAAAGACGACAAAAACTCATAAAAACTTGTGTGAGAAAATTTACGTCCGACAAAGGAGTGCAGCTCACTTGCCCGTCCGATGAAGTGCGGTTTTTAGTCCGAAGCAGTGCCGTTTTCTGTCTGATGCACTACATACGATGATTTTGGGTCGCAAAAAAACAGAGTGTCCGCATTCTGTTAAAATCAAAATTGTTTTAAAATCGTAAGGAATCAGAGAGAGTGTTTTACATGAAAAAGTTGCGCCTCATCGATATCTTTCCAACGGCATATCATTTGAATCATTTTGACAACCAGTTTGTAAAAATTTCGCGAAAAACGGCCGCTGCCTCCCGTCGTCAGCCGCACGATTTTTAAAATTAACTAAAAGCCGTAAGGAATCCCAAAAACATTTCAACATATGAAAGTTGTGCCTCGTCCGTAGCTTTCCAACGGCGTATCATACGTCTCGTTCCGAAAAATGGTTCAAAAACTGGGGTTAAAGCAGTAGCGAAAATTTAAAAAAAAATTGAAAAACAGAATTCCGCGATTTAGTAAATTTGAAACTGCTCTTAAACCGTAATGAATTAGAGAAAATAATAGATATGGAAAAGATGCGCCTCGACGGTATCTTTCCAACGGTGTATCATTTGCTTCGTTTCGACGAGCGTTTTAGAAAAAATCGCGAAACAACGCTTGCTGCCACTTGCCATGGGACGCGCCAATTTCAAAACTGCTCTCAAACCGTGTGGAATCTCGAAAAGTGTTCAACATGTCGAAGTTGCGTCTAATCCATAGCTTTTCAACGTTATATTACACGCCTCATTCCGATATACGGTTAAAAAATTAGAGCGAAAACAATACCAAAAAATAACGCGTGCAGTTTTTTTTGACGTGAAGTTCACTCGTGTGAGTACTGCAGCACACTTGGTTCAAAGAATGACGTGCACTTGCGTTCAGCGTGCGGTGCGGAAGTGGTGTGCAGAATAGTTATTCTGCTAATATTAGCAGAATAGACCGTCTCTCTCTCTCTCTCTCTCTCTCTATATATATATATATATATATATATATAGGATTTTCCATGTATATATATAACATCACTAGCTAACTTCACTCGCGGTTTCTGACACGCGGGCGATGGACACCCAAAGAGAAGGAACGACCACAGGATCATAGCCCAGGTGAGATCCCTGAAGAACCTACCAGGTATTGAAGAACCTGACATTCAAAGCACCCATGTAGCGACGGACTTTCTCGTCCTCCTCCCTAACACGATGATGTACTACGCGACCGCTACCAAAGAAGCTCTGGGTCAACGACGGGACCCGGGTTCCTACCAACCTGCGCGCCCCTGAAGGTAGCACCTCCTAGTACCAGCCTGGCGGAGCCCAGTCCTGGATATGACGCCTCTGAAGCAGGTCGTCGCCACCGATCCGACGATGAGGATGTGGGCCAGGCATCATAGATGTCGAGAACAAATTCTATGCAAATTTAACATTTTTTAAATGCTTGATTATGATTTTTGTAATTCCACCGTTTTCTATGCAAACTTTTGCAAATACAACATTAAGATATATACTAACATTAAAATATTATTAATACATGGTCAATTTTTTTCTATAAGTATAAAAACTAAAAAACAGAAAATCTACGCAAATTCCAATGTTCATCACTTCAGGGTGACGAATACAGGGTGACGAATAGCAATCATATCTCTCTCTCTCTGTGTGTGTGTGTATATACATACACACACAAACACATGGGTCGCGCTATTCGTCACCCTGGATGAGGAATAGTTATTCTTCACCCCCTCTCTATTTTGACATCAATGCACCGTATTTTTAAGTTTCATAAATTTTATCTTATTTCATACATACAAAGAGAACATAAGAAAATATGTACTCCCCATAAAAAATATTTTATGTCACATAAAACTACGAAAGTAAAAACATTATGTAAAACATACATAAAATGTGATTTTTCTGGTCTTATAACATATATTTTTCTTTTTTATACCAAATTTTACATATTGAATCAATATGCATATAACTATTTATATTCTAAAAGTAATTTATTTAGAAAGCGATCGTAAGATTACCTCGGGCGATGAATAACTTATTCTGCACACTAGTGATGAATAGTAACACTATATACATTGTATAAAAAACTAGTGAAAAAAAACTAAAATATACATACATATAGTGAAAAAATAATCATCTAAAACATCAAAACATACATACATATATACATACATAGATACATTGTACTAATTAATAATAATCTAAAACATGCATATCTAGTGAAAAAAATCGCCGGAGGGGGCGGCGCGAGCTCATAGTGGGCAGGTTCGAGGCCGGCGGGCGTGACCGACGATCGACGGTGTCGGGGCAGGCGGGCATGGGCGGCATCGGCGGTGCTTCGGGGGCAGCGCGTCGGGGGCGGCGTCAGATCTGATCGGAGAGGCGCGGCGGCGTCGGCGACGATGAGGACGGGCTCGGGGGCAACCTGGCAGCGTCGAGAATCGACGTCGTCGGCGCGGGCAGCGTGGAGGTGGCGCGGGCGACGGCTACAGCCTGGCGGCGTCTGGTTCGACGTCGATGCGGGAATGAAGTGAAAAATTCGTAAGTGTTGTTTATATACGAGGCACCTTTAGTCCCGGTTGGACCCATCAACCGGGACTAAAGGTGAAATTTGGCCAAGCCAAGCAGCGAGAAGCCAGACCTTTAGCCCAGGTTGGTGGCTCCAACCGTGACAAAAGGGTGGCCTTTAGTCACGGTTGGAGGCACCAACCGGGACTAAAGTCATCTTCTTGGCACGGCGAGGCGCGGTGGATGTATAGTCCCACCTCGCCCAACGAAGGGCACTCGCACCGGTTTATAAACCCCGATGCGGTCGCTCCTTCGAGCTCCTCGCTAAAGCAGGCCTCGTGGACCTATTGAACCTCTCCTGCCCTATGGGCCCTACTGGCCCGTGCGGGCCTGCATCCTGCCCCAACTAGTAGTTGGGTTTCTATGTGTGTGCAGGCCGTGGCGGCATAGTAGGCGGGATTTTTTAATTTATTTATTTTCCAGTTTTTTTTCTGCTTTATTTATTTTCTTTTGTTTCTGAGTCATTTTTTTTCTTTATTTAAAGTTTCTGAGTGAATCTTTTTGCTTTAGATCAAAAAAATTATAAATTTTTTGCTAGTGCCAGTAGTTTTCAAATCTGAATAGTTTAAATTTGAATTATTTGAAATTTGTGCGAATCACTAGTTTGTGAATAACTTTACTTTAAAAACAGATTTCCTAGTGATTCCTTTTTTGCTGTTTAATATTAGTGTGTTTTATCATTATATTCAATTTGTTAATTCTTAGGTTATTTTTAATGGGGTTTTTAATCAAAAAAACAGATTATGTTTAGCTCTTTTCATTTTAAAGGTAAAAAAATCAGTAAATAAATGAAAAATAGCTAATGAAGTCAGAAAGGGTTGGCAATTGATGACGTGACTTTAAATGTTGCATACTGAACGCACACAAAGTATGGAGTTGAAATAAGTTAAGAAAATGAAATGCCTTTGTAACAGATGAGTTTTCGTCCGAAACTGTGATACTTCGAAAGAGATTGTCCAGTTTATACACGAAGTGCATCTATTTTTTTACCGTAATCCTCTCAACTTTTTAGTACATGCTATGTGGGTGAATGATGATATCATGCCAACTTTCAACCCTTTCATAGTTCATTAGTAGTGCTCTTCAACTTTAAGGTCATTTAGCTCAAAAAATCAGTAAATACATGAAAAATAGCGAATGAAGTCAGAAAGGGTTAAAAATTGATGACGTGGCTTTGAATGATGCATATTAAACGCACAAAAAGTCTCGAATTGAAATAAGTTTTAAAAAATGAAATGTCTTTGTAACAGATGAATTTTTGTCCGAAACCCTCATAATTCGAAAGAGATTGTCGAGTTTGTACACGAAGTGGATCCATTTTTTGCCGTAACCCTCTCAACTTTTTACTTTTTAGCACATGCTGTGTAGGTGAAATGATGATGCCATGCCAACTTTCAACCTTTTTAGAGTTCATCTGTAGTGCTTTTCAATTTCAGGGTCATTTAGAACAAAAAAGCATTAAATGCACGAAAAATAGCAAATGCAGTCAGAAAGGGCTGAAAATTGATGATATGGCTTTGAATGGTGCATACTAAATGCACAAAAAGTCTAAAGTTGAAATAAGTTAAAAAATGAAATGTCTTTGTAATAGATGAGTTTTCGTCCGAAACCCTGATACTTCGAAAGAGATTATTCAGCTTGTACACTAAGTGCATCAATTTTTTGCTGTAGCCCTCTTAACTTTTTAGCACATGCTATGTCGATGAAATGATGATACCATGCCAACTTTTAGCCTTTTCAGAGTTTATTTATAATGCCTTTCAATTTCAGGGTCATTTAACTTAAAAAAATCATTAAATGCATGGAAAAAATAGTGAAGGAAGTCAAAAATGGTTGAAAATTGATGACGTGGCTTTTAGTGGTGCATACTGAACGCACAAAAAGTCTGGAGTTGAAATAAGTCAAAAAATATATATGAAATGCCTTTGTAACAGATGAGTTTTCGTCTGAAACCATGATACTTCGAAAGAGATTGTCCAGTTTGTACACGAAGTGCATACAATTTTTGTCGTAACCCTCTAGACTTTTTAGCACATGCTATGTGGGTGAAATGATGATACCATGACAACTTTTAACCTTTTCAGAGTTCATTTGTAATGCTTTTCAATTTCAGGGCCGTTTAGCTCAAAAAAATAGCAAATGAAGTCCTACATAATCCATGAAATAATTTGTTTGGACATAATATTTCTTCGCGTTTCAAATGTCAAAACACATAACTATCCTAACTATTACAAACATTCCCTCCGGTTTGTCTGAAGTGGGACTTTCCAGATATATAAGTCCGGAAACTCACTAGAGAAGAAAGTGATGACAGTGGTCACATCCCAGACTGGAATCTTGCGGTATAAAACTTTTTCTTCGCGTGTGTCCCTTTGCGCCGTAACCATGGACAATCTTCATCATTTAACAGGATGGTCGGGTCAATATTCACTGTGAAGGGATCAATTTCATGAAACTTTTCATAATCTTCTGACATGTCTGTCCTGTCCTCCACTCCCACGATGTTTATTTTCCCTGAAAGAACTATGTGGTGCTTTGGCTCATCATATGATGTATTCGCTTCCTTATCTTTTTTTTTCTCGGCTTGGTAGACATGTCCTTCGCATAGAAAACATGCGCCACATCATTGGCTAGGACGAATGGTTCGTCTGCATACGCAAGATTGTTAAGATCCACAGTTGTCATTCTGTACTGCGGGTCTTCCTTTACCCCGCCTCATGTCAGATTGACCCATTTGCACCGAAATAAAGAGACCTTCAAACCATGTCCATAGTCAAGTTCTCATATCTCCTCTATGTAACCATAATATGTGTCCTTTGGCCTATTGGTGTTTGCTGCATCAAAGCGGACACCACTGTTTTGGTTGGTGCTCTTTTTATATTGGGCGATCGTGTAAAATGTATTCTCATTTATCTTGTACCCTTTGAAAGTCAATATAGTCAAAGATGGTAACTGGGACAGCAAGTACAAATCATCTGCAATAGTGTCGTCATGCATGAGACGTGTCTGCAACCAGCCGGCGAAAGTCCCCATTTGTTCATGTGTAATCAAGTCGTTAGACTGCCCCGGGTGTTTGGAGCGTAGAATGTTCTTGTGTTCCTCGACATACGGAGCCACCAAGGCAGAATTTTGTAGAACTGTGTAGTGCTTGCGCCCAAGAATGCCCGTCCATACATATTACTTGATCCATTCCTAGCGTGCCTTTTCCGCCCAGTCTGCCCTCATGCCGCGATTCAGGAACACCAATCGGCTTAAGGTCAGGAATAAAGTCAACACAAAACTCAATGACCTCCTCATTTTCATGGCCCTTGGAGATGCTTCCTTCTGGCCTAGCACGGTTATGAACATATTTCTTTAAGACTCCCATGAACCTCTTAAAGGGGAACATATTGTGTAGAAATATAGGACCCAGAATAGCAATCTCTTCAACTAGGTAAACTAGAAAAAAGTTGCTAACCTTTGTGAACACTTGGATGGATGGGGTGCCTTCAAATCTTGACAAATTTTGGCAAAAATGGAGGATGAGCTCGAGCAAGATGTGAAGAATAGAGAGGAGAGGAAACGGGAAGAACAGAGAGCTCGGGCTGGACGAAGGGTTTATATAGGAGCTCT
Organism: Triticum timopheevii; assembly: GCA_963921465.1. Classification (NCBI taxonomy): domain Eukaryota; kingdom Viridiplantae; phylum Streptophyta; class Magnoliopsida; order Poales; family Poaceae; genus Triticum; species Triticum timopheevii. The sequence continues at coordinate 379,612,335 of OY997262.1, read as the reverse complement.
TTAGTCTCAGTTCGTGACACAAACCGGGACTAAAGGTGTGCCTCTAGTCCCGGTTTATGTCACGAACCGAGACTAAAGGGGCTCGTGGGGCCCTAGATTGACACCAGCCTGCCACCACCCCTTTAGTCCCGGTTTGTGACACAAACCAGGACTATATGTACAAAACGAACCGGGACCAATGATGCCCGTGCCCCTAGCCGTTGGAACCGGGACTAATGGTTACATTAGTCCCTGGCCGTAAACGAACCGAGACTAATGAGGTGAACATAAGGTCATTTTTCTACTAGTGACGGTTGATACTATACACTTCATGAGATATAAAAATTAAGCATTGGATTCATAGACTTATACAATGTAAAAAATCAAACACTGAATTTGTAAATATCTTCGCAGATTCACATACACAGCAACCAAGAAACACTTTAATTGCAAAAAAGAGTGAAAACACACGTAGGAGGAACTACATAGTTTTTTTCTTTTGATAAAACAGGAAAAGGTACCAAAATTCGAACCAAGAGAACCAAGATCTCAACAGGTATCTTGGCTCTCCAATGTTTAAAATTGCTATTGCCAGACATCGTCAATCCTAGACCTAGAAGGAAAGCTTGCTATACAATTATGTAACAATAAGCTATTGTGACGCAACTTGTTCCCAAATCACCACAACCTCTACTAGGAACTATGGATACGGTTGCATGATATTCTATAGATTCTGCCAACCAACATCATTCATTCTGCTTTTCACATTACCAACATGTGTAAATTGTTGACTTAATTAATTTGATGCATAGTGAGAAGGCAGCATGGAAAGTATTTGCTGCACCAGTTGAGATTTAATTAGTTGACATCAATCTATGTAATAACAAACTATATATGACAAGGTAATTCTTGGAATAACAAAGAGACCAGTATGGATGCAATCTCCAAACATCAAAATAGAGATGAAACTATTTTGTGAATTGGTTCATCGACAATAACAAGAACCTCTATACGTAAACAAGACAAAAGCATCTATAAATGCAAGCCAAACCACCACCTAGCATTCAATCAAGCGAATGAACCTGTCTAATTCATTGTTACATATGACCAAACGCTTGACTCAAAAATGGCATGTGTACATCCAGCTCTGTATAGTTATTGCTTGAGAGAATTCCTTATTTAATTTTTATTCCCTATTTGACATCAGAAATTTATTGCTTCCCAATATAACACTGAATCTAAATTGTATGCCTTTTATAACACTTTCGTCCATTTTGAGCCTTAACAGTGTTAAATGACGTCTGAAAAGACCCTTTTACTCCTCACGTGGAATGTCTCTAAAATTTCACTATATCCTAATAGAAAAACACATGCCCAGCCGTCTTTTTTTTCCTGACGGAATGCCCAGCCGTGCTGGTTTGCTGTATGCGGCTACGTAGGTTGTACGTGTGTACTCAGTCGGTTCGGTTGCTAGGTGCGTGACGCGTGAAGGCCGAGACAAACCGGCAGGCTGGGCGGATCAAGTTGATCAATTAGTTAGTTAGTGCGTGCTTACCTATATGTACACGAGTTAGTTGCGGTTGTGCGTACGTGTTTGTGTGGCCGTTGAGGCAATGCTATGCAAGCGCTGGAAGTGGCCGTGCCTATTTGGATACAAAGGTTAAACTAAACTGGCTCTATCTAAACATAGCATATAACAAATCCAAGGATATCCCTAAAAAACAAATCCAAGGATAAGTAATTCTTGGTTTTCCTAAAACTGGAAAAATGAGTTTTTGGAAAAGGTAATTAGAGAAAAACAATAATTTGGATAAACAATTTTGGGTAGCATAATTAATCGATTTTTCTCGCCCACGAAGTGCATCCGTGGATCGATCAATCACCTCGAGTCGCACTCATTTTTTTTCACCGAGCTAGAGCCGAGAGGACGGACACGACCATCAAGAGGCTAAGGTTCAATGAGGACGTGCCTTGTACCTACGCTATTTTGTCCGAGTGCTTCAGAGGCTAGCTTACCATCTTCTTGTCCAAACAAAATTAGCGTATCCATATTCCTAACCGAACTGTTTCTAAAGCTGGTCTTCCAAAAATTCCACGAAAACGGGTTTGTTTAAACTAGTCACTAATTTCGTCTATCCAAAAATACCCAGGTAGCTCTTAAAAAAAAGAATCCCACATAGCTTTCTTTAGTGATAAATCCCACGTAGCTAGGGAGTAGTTAGTGGCCAGGTCGTACTGTAGTGGCGACTTGGGCCAGATAGCCGTTTCATATTATATGAGGAGTAAAAGAGTCTTTCTACGTGCAGTTTCACATCATTAGAAGCAAAAATGGGTGAAAGTTTTACAAAGGGCATAAAATTTAGACTCGATGTTATATAGGGAAGCAAAAGTTGTTCGGTGTCAAATAAGGAAACAAAATTTAAGATAGTGTTAAATAAGAAATTCTTTTTTATTGGTTTTGTTGCACTGCATGATGTCATCTCAAGTAAGCTAGAGGGAAAATGGATCTTTTCATAGGCAAACTTCAAAAATAAGCGAAGAGGAAAAGCAACTTTGATTGTATGATAATGACATGATCTCTTCTCTATTTTTTTAATTATTATTATTATCTTCATATTAGTTGCACTTGAGAAAGCTAGCCATTGTTGATCTTTTGGTCCATCTGCTCGATGATAGAATTAATCCGAGGCCACCGTCGATCTACCGAAGACCAAGCAATCACACAAGCACGGCACCGAGATTTGTTAACGAGATTCACTGATATGGCTACATCCACGGGACCTAACTACTCGCGCTCCTCTCCATGACACCGCTACAATACCGCATCCTGGCCGCCCAGACGCTCCTCCCCATGACACCGCTACAATACCGCACCCTAGCCGCCCGGGCGCCGGCACAGGTCGCCGGTCCCCCCGCGTGCCTGTGCTATTATATTGGCATAGGTTACATCGTGTGTCTACCTCCGCTATATATGAGAGGCCTAGGATACAAGTGTCCTACTTGGACACGACTCCATATCCTATCTAAACACAATACAACTACAAGTCCAATTGTAACCTACCTTGTACACTATATTCGACACAACTCTAACAAACTCCACCTTGGCTAATACTCTCCATCACCTTGAGTTCTTCAATGCATCAAACTTCCATGTACATTGGACTTGAGCTTATCCCATGAGCACCGCTGCTACAACAAAGACTCAATATGACTCCACCTGCAACTTGTAGTCACTTCTTTTCTTGAGCATAGTCAACACTCGAGCAAAATTAAGTTCCTTGTTACTCTAGTTTGTGCTCCCAACTTTCAGAGTATCAGTCCAACGCCATCACACACTGATCACTGGCCTGCGTGAAAGTGAACAATTCGCATATTGGATGTCACGCATAAGAGTTACTTAAACTCAACATCACCGCTCCTTTCTTGACTGACTGCCTGAAACTTGAAGAAATTTCACTCTTGCTTGTAGTCATCCTGAGTCAAATTAGCAGTTGTCTTACCACATGTATGACCACCAGAGCCCTGGCCCGTCTCCATGCCCCGTGCATACCGTACGCCTCGCCGCAATTACCACGTCAAGCCTCTAATGTCCTGGTCCATCAAACCACCGGGCTCCAGTCCGAACTGCATCTCACTCACTTTTTCCCACCGTTGAATAGGCTTCGACTCTCTGTGAACTTACGCCGTAGCCCCTCAATCCAGCTCCACCTTCAACATGACTCCATGGTGGTTGTACGTGCCACCCCGCGCCTCGTCGACTCCAAGCTCTCATGTGCGCACCGTCTTGAATCAACCTTGTGCCATAGTCTTGTCGAAGCCACACAAGCCCCCAGGCATGCGTCACGTGTTTCCACGCCCTGGAAGTTTGTCACCATCAGCATCACGCTCCTATGTCATCATTGTCGATCCCACCACCGTCTTCTGTACCAACCGACTTGCATCGATCCGTTATACCCATCTAGTCCAACTGAGGGAGTCCCGGATTAGGGGGTGTTCGGATGGCCGGACTATGACCTTTGGCCGGACTCCCGGACTATGAAGATACAAGATTGAAGACTTCGTCCCGTGTCCGGATAGGGACTTTCCTTGGCGTGGAAGGCAAGCTTGGCGATACGATATGAAGATCTCCTCCCATTGTAACCGACTTTGTGTAACCCTAGCCCTCTCCGGTGTCTATATAAACCGGAGCGTTTTAGTCCGTAGGACGAACAACAATCATACCATAGGCTAGCTTCTAGGGTTTAGCCTCTCCGATCTCGTGGTAGATCAACTCTTGTACTACCCATATCATCAATATTAATCAAGCAGGAGTAGGGTTTTACCTCCACCGAGAGGGCCCGAACCTGGGTAAAAACATCGTGTCCCTTGTCTCATGTTACCATCCGCCTAGACGCACAGTTCGGGACCCCCTACCCGAGATCCGCCGGTTTTGACACCGACATTGGTGCTTTCCTTGAGAGTTCCTCTGTGTCGTCACCAACAGGAAGGATGCCGCACCCCGTCTTTAAAGACGGTGCTGTTGCTAAAGAAGCTTTGGCTGTCGGCCAAACTCTCCGGCTAGGCAGGTTTTTGATGACCGCCTGTTCGGCCGCCGCGCCGGTGATGACCTCTCGGGTCATCGAAAGCAATCTCCAGATCAGCTCGGAACTCGCCGAGCAGCTAGATCCGATGGAGCTCTTTTCCCTAAACGAGCTCTTGGATCGCATCGCTGCCCTGGGAGTCGCTACAGATTACGGCCAGATGGGGCTTAAACCCGATCAGAGAGAGATAGACTCTCCCCAGGTCACCCACCACGTTGAAGTGGTGGAAGAACAACGCGGCGAATCTTCGCCCATCCGAAGGACCAGATGTGTCTGGATTCCCGACCCCTCCAAGCCGGATATCCGCAGAGGGGAGGATGTCGCCCAAGCCCTGAACCAGAAGTCAGGAAGCAGGCCTGATTCATTGAATAACGTCCAAGAAAATAAGCTTCCGGATTCGGAAATTTCTTGGCCCCTGAGTCTTAGATCGGGCGAGGTTTCAGATTTAAATCCACCCGCCCACCAAACTATAAGGGATTTATCCCAAATACGGCAAGAGCCCGGGGAAACAGTACACCACTACTGGGCCAGATTCCTCCTGGTTATAAACAGGATAAAGGACTGCCGTGAGAAGGATGCAATTACATTCTTCTGTAACAACCGCACGGACATCGGAATCCTCAACGCCATAAGTCGTCGCGAAATTACACGCTTCGCCGACTTGACATCCATAGTACAAAAGTACTGTGCGATAGAAAGCGTTCGGAAAACCGAAACGAAGTTCTGGGACAATCCGGCCCTAAATACAATCCCAGTCAAAAACAAAAGGGTGAATTATCGCCAGGCACCTAAGCCAAACAGCAAAAAACAAAAACCCTCTATAGGGTATGGGACCGTACTGGAGGGATGGCTCAATGGACCCTGTAAAATTCATAGTTCAGGGGAGGTCGCACCAACTCACAGCCTTAGAGCATGTTGGATACTCCGGCAGGTGGCCAGGAGTGGCGAGGAGCTTCTAACTCCAGAATCCGTAGAGCACCACCCCAGAAACGCCAGTACGGTGTCAACTGTCTTCGAGACCTTCGCATCGAACAATGCGAGGAAGCGAATGCTCCGCAGCCTTGGCGAAGTCTACCAGGTAGCAACAATAAATCCATGGAGTGACACGGCTATTACTTTTAATGCCAGTGACGAACTTAAATTCCGGTCAGCCCGAGCACCAGCAGCATTGGTCCTCAATCCGATAGTGGACGGCTTCCGTCTTACAAAGGTACTCATGGACGGTGGCAGCGGATTGAACCTCATCTATGAGGAAACACTGCGAAAAATGGAAATAGACTAGAGCCGCATTGAGCAAAGCAACACAACCTTTAAAGGAATAATCCCCAGCCGGGAAGCATGCTATTCAGGGAAAATCACACTGGACGTGGTGTTCGGCACGCCGGATCATTACAGATCCGAGGAGGTCACATTTCAAGTGGCCTCGTTCAGCAGCGGATACCACGCTCTGTTAGGGCGAGAAGCATTCACAAATTTTCAAGCTATACCCCATTACGGGTACATGAAGCTCAAAATGCCCGGACCCAACGGAATCATCACTCTTGCTAGTGATCCGGACACAGCGCTCCGCGCCGAAAATAAGACAGTCGCACTGGCCCTCGAGGCATTATCCGAAGCCCTGGCGGCTGAGGAACTAACTGTGTTGCGCTCCACGGTGGACAGGGAAGACGTGATACTCGACAAAAGATCCAAGTCCACCTCCTTCAAGCCGGCAGACGAAATAGTCAAGTTCCAAGTCCATCCAACGGACACCACAAAAACGGCCTCCATCGGGGCACAACTAAAACCTGATGTAGACGCCGCACTCAAAGAAAGTTGCATCATTAGACTCCATAATGGTACCAACATGCATGCCGGATACCTCAGATTTTATTACCAAAAATCTATAGCCAATGCTATGAAAAGCATAGCCCAGAAGAACACAATCCACAGTTTTTGGTCCAAGCTTGCGCTTCTTGGGAATTTATATATTGACTTTTGCCAAACAACCCCAAGAACGTAGGTAAGAGAGTTTCAACCTTTTCCTTTCCCATTCCTCAAATGGAGTCATGGTCTTATGCTTTGTGGGAACTCGGTTTAGGACATGTCACGTGGTCATTAGTGCCTCCCTTAAAGGCAGGCGGCTTCAGATGCGCCGCAAAACCACTTGGAGCAAATTGCCTATAATCAGGTTTTTGGATTGTTGGAAATATGAGCAAATTACTACGAGATTTAATACGGATAAACAGAAGATAAATCATGACTACAGTAGCAGAGATTGAACTAATCATGCGAACTAGCATAGCAGATGAACAGATCACATCTAGGGCACATATTAGAAACATGAATTCTACCACGATCTCGAACAAGAAAGAAAGAATCACAGACGGTGCAGCGGGAGCAGCACCGCCAGCGTTGGCGTTGTCGCCCATGTCGTCGAGGATGAGGTTGACGAGGTCAGGGAAGAAGTCGTCATTCGCGAAGTCGTCGCTGCCAGCAGTCACGAGAGTGCGCTCCCCAAAAACCTGATCGCCCCTCTCCCGTACAGGATCACGAGAGGCAGGGTTCCGGAGGCCTACTGTCCCTTCTCCCGGTGCATGCCGAAAGGAGGGATGGAGAAGAATTGCTTGGCGGCGCAATGATTTGGAACGGTGGTGAGAAACCATACGAAGTGGCAGCGGCTAGGGTAGACGTCTGCCAGACTATATAGTGCAGGGTCGGGTAGGTCGTGGGAGTAAACCCCACGTCCGAGTCGTCACAATCCAAAAGAATCAGAAACTGTTCAGTAATTAACGCTCCGTTAATTATTAATTAATGACTCATTAGTTTTTCCCGAGCAGCAAAAATATAGACAACATGCATAGCTCTGTCCTCGGCTCGGCTCAATCCCGCTACCCGCGGCGCGTCGTGACGAGGCGTGGTGTGGCGAGGTGAGCAAGGAGGAGGAGCGCGCGTGTAGGTCTCCTCTTCTCATGCTCATACAAGTGGTAGAAGAGCTCACCTTATGAAGAGGTGCAACTCTCTCTCAACTTATGAGGTGGGACTAAACTTTAGCCTCACTCACTCCACTTACATGTGTGCATGAGTGGGCCAAGGGAATTTCAAAATTTTAGTTGGGCTTTGGGCCAAAAGCCCACTAGCAAATTCCAACAATCCACCACAAAGTCTCATTGGCACATTTCACCATTTGGTTCCAAAACATTGTTTATATACCGGTGCTTAGTGGAGACTGTGAAGTTGAACTTCCACTTAGAGATTTATGCTACACTAGATCACAACTTGAATAGTGGACTATGCCTTGAACTACAAGTTTTCTGCGAGACTAGTTTCACACAAATTCTTGACCAATACTGGGCTGCCGCAAGGCTTCCCCACGGGTGGAGCGTATACATCGTAATTCAGGGCCTTTCATGAATTTATTAGAGAGCACCCACTTCTCACAGACTGTGACGTTAACAGTCAAATTCATATAGGTATGTTCCTCAGGAGATGCTCTGCAGGACAACATCTCTGCTTACTCAAATAGCCACTTGTAACACATTAAGATAGATATCAACCTGCCATGCAGATCAGGAGAGTATTGCATCTTCACGGAGTGGGATAATTAAAATAAGGATACTCTCCTCTCATCTGACCAACAGCTTGTCTCCGACTTCTACTTCACGGGATCTCCGATCACATAGAGTGGGTTACCACTATGGACAACTCATGCGGTGGGTCTCAAACCCATCTCCATCGATGCATTATCTATCACATTAATTAATAGACCCTTTGTGAAGGGATCTGCCAAGTTTTTCGATGTTTGGATATAATCCAACATAATAACTCCGGAGTTCCTCAGTTTCCTAATAGATTTTAATCTCCGCTTCACATGCCTTGAGGACTTTATATTGTCCTTAGAACTGTTTATCTTGACAATCACAATTTGATTATCACAGTTCATCAGGATAGGGGGTATTGGTTTTTCAACCATAGAAGTCCATCAATAGCTCACGAAGCCACTCTGCTTCAACAGTGGCAGTGTCTAATGTTGTGTGTTTTGCTTCCATAGTTGACCTCGTTAAGATGGTCTGTTTGCAAGACTTCCAGGAAACAGCACCACCACCAAGTGTAAAAATATAACCACTTGTGGCCTTAATCTCATCAGCATCAGATATCCAGTTCGAGTCACTATAACCCTCCAGTACCCTTGGATACCCGGTGTAGTGAATCCCATAGCTCGCAGTGCCCTTCAAGTAGCGCATAACTCTCTCAAGCGCACGCCAATGATCATCTCCCGGTTTAGACACAAACCGACTCAGCTTGCTCACAGCAAAAGAGATGTCAGGCCTCGTGGCACTCGCCAAATACATAAGTGAGCCAATAATCTGAGAATACCTCAGTTGATCTCTAGCAATCCATCGATTCTTTCGAAGCAACACACTAGCATCATATGGAGTTGGAGAAGGCGTGCAATCGCTATATCCAAAATGACTCAAGACCTTTTCCACATAGCGAGACTGAAGCAGTGTGATCCCACCATTCTCATCTCTCAACAGCTTGATGTTTAAGATAACATCAGCTACTCCTACATCCTTCATCTCAAAATAGCGAGATAAGAAATCCTTAACCTCCTTGATTAAATCAAGTTTGGTTCCAAAGATCAATATGTCGTCGACATACAGACAAAGAATAACTCCTTCACCCCCACCATGGCGATAGTACACACACTTGTCACCATCATTTACTACAAAGCCGGCAGTAGTTAATGTTCTTTCGAACTTCTCATGCCACTCCTTAGGAGCTTGTTTAAGGCCATATAAAGACTTTAATAACTTGCACACCTTTCCTTCTTGACCAGGTACTACAAAACCATCTGGCCTTCAACTCTCCATTGAGGAAAGCCGTCTTAACGTTCATTTGATGAACGAGAAGACCAGGTGAGGCAGCCAGTGATAGTAGCACCCGAATTATGGTCAGTCTAGCCACGGGTGAGTAAGTATCAAAGAAGTCTTCACCTTCTTTCTGGGTATAACCCTTAGCCACAAGCCGTGCCTTGTACTTTTCAATCGTACCATTAGGTCTAAGCTTCTTCTTGAACACCAACTTACATCCTACAGGTTTGCACCCATAAGGACGGTCAGTGATCTCCCAGGTTCCGTTAGCTAAGATGGAATCCATCTCGCTACGAACGACTTCCTTCCAGTAGTCAGCATCAGGAGATGCATAGGCTTCTGAAATAGTCCTGGGTGTGTCATCCACAAGGTACACAATGAAATCATCACCAAAGGACTTTGCAGTCCTCTGTCTCTTACTCCTTACAGGAGTTTCATTGTCACCCTCAACAGGATTCTCAACGTGTTCCATCGCAATGGTGGGTTCAGGAATTACAGTGAGTTCCTCACTAGATGGAGTAGTTATTTCCTGATTTGATGAACTTGACATATCCTTCATAGGAAATATGTCCTCAAAGAAAGTTGCATCATTAGACTCCATAATCGTACCAACATGCATGTCGGATACCTCAGATTTTATTATCAAAAATCTATAGACAATGCTATAAAAAGCATAGCCCAGAAGAACACAATCCACGGTTTTTGGTCCAAGCTTGCGCTTCTTGGGAATTGGTATATTGATTTTTGCCAAACAACCCCAAGAACATAAGTAAGAGAGTTTCAACCTTTTCCTTTCCCATTCCTCAAATGGAGTCATGGTCTTATGCTTTGTGGTAACTCGGTTTAGGACATGCCACACGGTCATTAGCGCCTCCCTTAAAGGCAGGCGGCTTCAGATGCGCAGCAAAACCACTCGGAGCAAATTGCCTATAATCAGGTTTTTGGATTGTTGGAAATATGAGCAAATCAGGTTTTTGGATTGTTGGTAGACGTCTGCCTTACTATATAGTGCAGGGCCGGGTAGGTCGTGGGAGTAAACCCCACGTCCGAGTCGTCATGATCCAAAAGAATCGGAAACTGTTCAGTAATTAACGCGTCCGTTAATTATTAATTAATGACTCATTAGTTTTTTCCGAGCAGCAAAAATATAGACAACGTGCATAGCTCTCTCCTCGGCTCGGCTCAATCCCGCAACCCATGGCGCGGCGCGGCGGGGCGAGTGAGGAGGAGGAGCGCGCGTGTAGGTCTCCTCTTCTCATGCTCATACAAGTGGTAGAAGAGCTCACCTTATAAAAAGGTGCAACTCTCTCAACTTATGAGGTTGGACTAAACTTTAGCCTCACTCACTCCACTCACATGTGTGCATGAATGGGCCAAGAGAATTTCAGAATTTTAGTTGGGCTTTGGGCCAAAAGCCCACTAGCAAATTCCAACAATATGTTACATCGTGTGTCTACCCCGTTATATATGAGAGGCTTAGTATACAAGTGTCCTACTTGGACACCACTCCATATCCTATCTAAACACAATACAACTACAAGTTCAATTGTAACCTACCTTGTACACTATATTCGACTCAACTCTAACACTCGAAATAAGTTGTTCTAGGTATTTGTCAGATTGCTTTCTCAATAAAAGTTTAGAATTATCGTCCTCAACTTTTCTATTACATGCTAGCACTTTTTCATACTCTAATCTTGATTGAGTAATGTTAGATTTGCTTTTTTTTTTGAGGGACAGGCTCAACCTGTAATTAAATTACTACAGAAGAGATGTTACAATCCTTCTTGAGGGAGTTCCGTAGGTGTACAGGAACATCTCCGAACGTCTAGAAATCTCCGTTACTTCTAGCAAAAGCGGCCAGCTCATGGGCCATTTTGTTGCTGGTTCGTCTCACAGCCTTGACAGTTGATCTTCTGGAACAATTTCATCTGATCCCAGGTATCTATAACTAAGGGGAAGAGTGCAGACTGATTGTTTGATTTGCAGTTTAGGGCAGCAGGGATGGACGAGCAGTCCGTCTCCACACAAAGTGGCCCTCTGTAGACATTGCCTAACACTGAGAGGCCATGCAGCACAGCGGCAAGCTCGGCTTCTTCCGGGTCTCTGCACGACGGCAAGCGTTGTCCACCTGAGACAGCAACTTGACCAGTCCAGTTTCTGACGATAAAACCCGCTGTGGTTTCCCCCGTATCCTGAATGAATGATGCATCAGTGTTTAACTTCCAGAAACCTGCTGCCGGTGGCTCCCACAGACCTCCTGTTGCTTGCAGATTTGCTTCGTATACAATGTCGAACATAATCTTACATATTTCTCCCCAAAATTTTGTCCTGGCACAAAATGTAGTCTTCGGTCTTTCTACGATCATTACCATAACAGTACTCTCTTGTATGGCCTCTCTATTTTTTGCGCAGCCAACCTGAATGTTGTCAAGGCACTGCATGTTGCTTGCATTTTCGGAAAGTTCCAGCCTAGCTCGAGCTCCACGGTACCCATTATCATGGCCGTCTATTCACGTCGTGATTTGTGCGTTTGAAAAGTTTCACGTGACCTTCTCCTGACCGCGCCAGCATCGTTAGCGAGTTCACCTGCTGCAAGTGAATAGTAATTCGACCTAGCTAGGGCTAGGTTCTGCATGCTAGTTGTTGGGGTCAGCCCCTATTTGGCCTCTTCTGCACTGTTCATCTCGTGGCCTGGCTTCATCGGTTCCTCCCCACGCATTCTCACAACTATCCCTCACCAGCATCCAGGGGTGGACGAGAATTGAATAGTGCTTTTATGTGAGGATTTAATTTTGGTGTACACCGGACTGTATTTTATTTTGGCATACTACGCTTCAGCCATGGACTTGTAGAACACATGTTCGTGTAAATAGTTTCTGGACTTGGGATAGGAAAATATAAGGTACAGGTTGATGGAAAAAGAGTTCCGGAAACACGAACATGATAGCGGGGCCAACAAAAATTAAATCCTAATGCGCCGATTTGCAGTGTCAACATCAATATGTTCATACGAATCTGGATCAAAAGATTTGCAGAACCAAGAAGCAAGAGTTGTTTCCACAACTGAGGAAGAGTTGAATGTGCTGTACCCGCGTCGTTGGCTGTCAAAAGTGTACAGCGGGTCTGACGGGGAATGGACACATGACAAGTCATGTCGTCTACAGTTACCTACCAGGCCCATCCAAATTTAAAATTGAGCAGGCGTCAGGGCAGAGGATTAAGGTTCGAGCGCCTGGTTCCAGCTGCTGAAATTCGTATCGAGGCACACATCCACATGAAAACTGGAGCCCGTATGGACGCCTCAGATATGGGGTACCATGTAGGACGCGCTAGGAAAAACTGCTCTGTTGCATTTTACTCTTTTTCGAGTTGAGGGACGAAGGTTACACCAAAGAAATGTTCAAGGACGAAAGCCACACTTCGTGATAAGTTGAAGGACGATAAATACACTTTACTCTTTTTCTTTTTGAGTTGTGTTATATTGTTTTAATATCTATTTTGGAATTAATGAGGCCATAAAAGATATTTTCCCCATATATTACTTCCACAAATGCAATATGTGTGTGCTCCGTCCGCCATTATAACTCGAAAGAGGCCTCCACCGTGCCTTACCATTCTCAACAACTACCAGCACCACAACAACAACATTGCTTCAGTCATACCTCTGTGTTCTTACAACCATATGCTCATTGTTTGCTCAACCCCAGATCACTTTCTTCTAAGCTCTCAGCTGGTAATACAATATTCAGTAGCAAGAAACCCAAGAAATATAATTTATTTGTGTAATCAAGAATTCAAGGTATACACATGGCAGCGAGTGAAGAAAAGCAAACGAAAATGAGTCTTGCAAGAACATATATGTCAGCACTAGGGAAACACAGATATACTACTGCAGACAGTGTTCGCTTAGCAGATTAGCTCTACAATTTAACGGAACCATGGATTTCATGCTCCTTACGTATAAGTTGAGACTGGATTTTCAGCACCCGGGTGCCCCTACACTCTCTATGAACAGTAAATTCAAAACAAATTGAAAAAAATTAAAAAAATCTGAAACTTTCGGACTTCAAACATAATCAAACTTCCGATGATCTTGCAAAGTTTCAGCTCAAAATAACAATCGAGGAGCCCTCACCTAAACAAGCAAAATCATTGCTCAAAGTCTATGTACACTTTTGAGCAGTGAATTCGTTTTTTTTTGTGAGGGCTCCACGAAGGTTATTTGTTCCTGAAACTTTGCAGGAACATCAAATCTTTGATCATCTTTGATCCCTGAAAGTTTCACATTTTTTTTTGAATTTTTTACAAATTTACTGTTCATGAGGGTGTAGGGGCACCCGGGTGTTGTTACACCTTTCTCTTATAAGTTTGACAGGAAAGAAATGTTTGTGGTTTTCCATTCCAAGTTGCAACATGGCATTAGTTTTCCTAGAGTAACTGGAAGTCAAGATTCCTAGAATTTGTAGTACTATCTATCTGATAAACATACCACATATTTAACATGATCCATTCTCTCTTTAGGAATTTGTTTGCTTACACTCAATGTTTCACATCATCTAATTTCCTATTTGGTTCTAAATAGTCGGTACTTTAAATGTAATTTGAGGTTCTGCATTACCTATACAAAGATAGAAAAATACTAGAAAATAAGTGATCACTTCTTTGCAGTTTGTAGATCTAGCAGATTCTAGAGTGGTATCTATATCTAGACCTGATATTTGGGGATGATGTAAACAATTTTCTCTTTCAAATTTAAGTAGTTAATGTCAGTTATTTGAATGACCACGGACTAATGTATTTCTATTTGCATTGTCGAGGCTGTCAAGATTTGGAGTTCTTATACTGCGCCTAGTACCTTTTAACTATGGCGGACATCTTTCCAAAAGCTCTATATATTTCACTAAAACCACACATAATTCTCATTCCAAACTATCATTGCACACATTTGTTTAGCTTGCATGGTTCATATGAAATAAAATAAAAGACTAATGTGTATAATTTAAACTTTTCATGCAAATGTGTCGCCAAAGTAGAGTTTGAAAGTGATCGATTTGGAGATATGCGGGAACTTTTGGGGGAAAGACCCAACACCTAACACAAGTCAAGTACTGATATTATTCAAGGTTAATTCACCACCGAACTTTGGCTTATGAGAAACACCATGGTCAGTATAATAATGCTTTCTTCTTCAACAGATTCAAGGTCCACCCGAGCAAAGAAAAGATAAGGAGGGCACACAACAAATACTTCAAAATTTACATGTGATATAAATTATTATATGATATGCATTGACATCACGTCTTCGGTCCTAGCAGTGCCACTACCTCGCTAATGTTTACTTTATTGATCTTTACAAAGATTGGAGGTCACTGATTTTTTTTTCACAAAAAAGAATGTTGACGACCTAACTCATCATGTTGCATTTGTTCTATCTATTTGTCAAAGAAAGAAGAAAGCAGCCACTCACAAACCATTCTATTAAAAAGCAGAAAAGGTGACACATTTTGTAAGAAAAAATCTAATAAAAATGTGGATCTTTCTTAATGTTAAACGGACAAATCAATAGGTCCAATGGAATAACAAAATCAAATTGCCATATCTCACAATATGAGGGCATGGTAAGAGCCAAGTAATGCAAAAAAAAAATTTGATTAAAAAGGCCAGATGTGATGAGTTTGTATGAGTTATTGGAGTTAGTGTAATAAATATGTAGGCCCTGCGGATTTAAAGCCGATCATACAAATGTTCAAGTGGCTTGATATAGTATCACATAAATCATCTCCCTCTAGATGCAGTGTGCTCCACGGGACGTCGAAGGATTTATATATACTTGGTAAAGAACATAGGTTTTACATGATTCATCTCATGTAGTTCCAAGTTAATGCTCAACACAAATAAACAGATTGCATGTTATTCAATGCCTTTCTGGTTACACCGTTATATTTCATTTATTGTGTTACGGGAGATGGACTACTATCTTAGTTGATTGACACACTTATTGGTCTAATATCACATAAATCATCCTCATCCAAATGCAGCGAGCTCCATGGGACCTGGAACGTTTTCTACCCGGCAAAGAACATAGGTTATACATGGATTATCTCATGTAGTTCCTAAGTAATGCTCAACGCAAATAAATAGATTGCTTGTTATTCAATGTGCCTTCGTAGTTATAATAACATTGTATTTCATTCATTGTGTTACGAGACATGGAATACTATCTTAGTTGATTGCCGCTAAATAGGTACAATGCCATCATTTGCATTGAAATTATTGGGATGTGAAGTTGTGAGCATCACTAAAAAAGGTGGTTTATGGTGAATGTTGACATAACATAGACGACAGGGCTCGCAAAACGGAGCAATTGAGATACGAGCGAGAGAAAGATGTGCACACTAGAGGAACTGAGATAGAAGTGAGATAAAACAACAAGATGAAGACAACAAATTCTTGGTTGATCCACTTTTCAGACGCATGCAGAAGTCCGCATATGTTATACGTGAATTGTAATTCTTCATTTCAAGGTAGCCATGGAAGCCAAAATAGTTGCCATACAACAAAAACTTTTCCCTTACATATGTGTTCCCAAGTTTACGTTTTCTATTTGTATTCTCTTCATTGTATCTTATTTTCACCTTTGATGGGGCCAAATTGGACAAATTGTAAAAAAAGAAATAATACATTTTAAGCTAAAAAATTAACATACTATATATCCTGTAAAACAGAATAGCTTTCACAACGATATTCATTACAACAGCATAATATGACATGACATTTCTAAATTGCACTACAATATCACTTCTTTGAGAACAAATAAAGATGATGCCCGCGCAATTGCGTGGGCCACTATGCTAGTTTAGATAAAATTACTTGAACACAACATTTTTATTCTTATAGAGAAGAGATGAGTCATATGATGCATAAGAGTCAAGTTTGCAAGGACGAGCTTCTTTGTTTAGCTTTTGACTTCTAAACATTTCATGTTGTAGGTAGGTCTATGGTCTAAACTTCTCGAACATATAACTTCAGTAAACTATATTTTATCTCTTTTTTTCTAGTTTCGTGGCATAACATACCTATACACTTCATCTGATTAATCACTGGATTCGTAAACTATATACATCCTTTTTGCAGGTTTAATAGACCCCTCACATACACAGCAACCAAGAAACACTCTAATTCTAAAAAAAGGCATAGCACCAAAGCTTCTTCCCTAGAACTGAACTATACTCCCTTTGCTCCAAAATATAAGATATACATTAATTTTTCTTTAAGTCGAACATTTCCATGTTCGATCAAGTTTATATAAAAAATATTAACATCTACAATAGTAAATAAACAAAATATGAAAGTATATTTCATGATCAATCAAATGATATTTATTTGGTATTGGATGTTGATATTTTCCAATGGGCTCGGTCAAACATGAAAAAATAGTTTAAAAACTTTTACTTTTCAAAACATATTAATAGACCTTATATTCTGGAACCAGGGGAGTATCAAATAATATGAAAATTAATACACCATATATTTTGGAACAGAGGGAGTGCAAAATAATATAAGCGCACGGCACCTCCACTGCTTTGCCGCTTGCCGTGTGGAAACCCTCTTACCCTTCAGCAGCGGCTCCGCAAACACAAGAAAACATAGTGGAAACATGTCGCAAACAGCGGCAGAACTTCACTAATAATCTATATCTGCTTCATGAGAATCAGTTTAACTACGTCTTATTTATTCACTTGACAGTAATGAGCTGAAGTTAGGATGCAAATTTCTACGTTGCTCAATAAAGAGATGCAAGCTAATTACCGAGGTTCTTGCCCCATTTATATATAGAACACCAATGGTGAGACGCAGATACAAACACGCACACATAGGTTCACAGTACCGAAAATAAAAAGGCAAGGTTTCAGCTGGGGGCATCAACACACATGCATGCCCACTAAAAGTAGATTGTTTCAAGGCGGATATAAGTAGCCATAAGGATGCAAGTTAATTTAATTATCTCCTATTTTATTCACTTGACAGAGATGACCTGAAGTTAGGATGCAAATTTCTACATTGCCCAATAAAGAAATGCAAGTCCAATCATGTGAAACTGAGGAATGTGCAAATTCACTGGTATTACAGATATTAACTGGCAGCCCCACTGTCAGCATTGTACCCTTGGATATAACTAAAAGAGGAAATGCTAGTGTTTCAATTTTGAAAATGAAATAGCATCCCATGATCCCAATTATTATTGAGATTGACCTTAGTCACCACTGCATACATAGAACCCGACTGAAAATCTTGATCTTAAAATAGTCAAAACACACATAGGAGGAACTACATGCATTTTGAAAATCAAGATCTCAACAGGTATCTGCTCTCCAATGTCTAAAATTGCTATTGCCGACATCCTCAATCCTAGAACTAGAAGGAAAGCTTCCTGTATAATTATGCAACGATAAACTATTCTGTTGCTACTTATTCCCAGATCACCACAACCTCTACTCGGAAGTACAGACACTTGCACGATATTCTGCAGGTTCTGCCAACCAACATCATGGAAACATATTCACTCATCTTTTCCCATTACCAACATGTGCAAAAAATAATTGGGCCAAAAAAAGCATGTGCATATTTTCAGCTTAACTAATTTGATGCATAGGGAGAAAGCAGCATGGAAAGTATTTGTTGTGCCCCAGTAGAGATTTAATTAGTCGACATCATTGTATATATGTAATTGCAAACTATAAATATATTGGGCAAGAAATAATAGGTAATTCTTGGAATAACAAATAGACCAGTATGGATGCAGTCTCCAAACATCAAAATAGAGATGAAACTATATTTTGATACCTCATGAGGAAAGAAGAGTTCAAGTGCCTGCCTTGCATTACTGTCCAAAGCATTCAAAGGAAACAAAATAACCGCTGGATTATTATTGGTAGGTCTGCAGAAATGCAATGAACTATCATTGCTAAAATACTTGGCATCACTCAGCTAAGGTGGCGAGGGCATGGAAATCAGCTCCATCACAAGAGAAGGAAAGCTCTTATACAAATGCTTGAAGCCATCAGTGGACACGACTGCGCTCCGACGTGCCGGGCAGCTGAGAAAATCAAAGCATGCCTTCTTCAGCCCATTGCAATGGTACTTCTCAGCAAGTGCCAGGATGGTCGGAACAGAGTCTATTTTGATGTGCTCACATAATTTTTCCTCACAAATCAGCTTTAGCCTCTCCATATCATACCTGTCGGCCGCAACGAGCAGATGCGGGTACATGGCTTCTTCATCTTCTTTTTCTGTCTCTAGCAACGAATCAGTGTAGGCAAAGTAGAGCAATGCCTTGAACACCTGTGCCTCCATGTCATCTATGCGTATGACACTGGCTGTGTTGCCCTCTTTCATAGCACCAAAGAGCTCCACATTGAAGACTGACGACCGGGACGCAAGCACGCAACGGTGTGCCGCAATCGACTCACCGCCAACCTCAAATACAACGTCGGCACCCTTGCCGGTCTTGAGGAGATCACCGAGGTGCTGGTTCAGCTGAGGTGGGGGCACGGTGACAAACTTTGGAGCTCTGGCCTCTTTGGTGCAGATGTCCTGGACGACGACGATCTCACACCTGATTGTGAAAGAATCGTCCTTGAGATACTCCGACTTCTCCAAATCCTCCCTCTTGATGAACTTCGGATATCCCCGCATTTGCTCACCACCAAAAACACTTACAGGTGTGCATGCCCACGGCCACGGCAGTCGCTTCTCAGGCACCTTGGCGAAACCAATAGTGAACATCGCCTTCACATCCTCGGTTGCAATTTCATCGAGCTTGAGGTAAATTGATATATAACCCGCTGTTTGGGAGTCCATGCCATTGGGGTAATAGTTGATGCGCCAGCAACGGCCGCCGACGGAGAATTGGCTGGATTGGAGGAACTCACCCGTGGGGGTCACCTTGGTGCACCAGTAACCGTCGATCTTGAGGGTATGATACCCTCTCGCCGAGGTGCCGACGATGGCGGAGGCGGATCCCGATGGCTTGCCGGCCGCGGCGATTGCGGACGACATGGCAACCTGCTCTGAGAAATAGGGGGATGAGAACTTTCTGGGGAGAGTGGTCACCGCCGCTAGTCCTGTGACTCCTGTCGCAGGGTTTCCTTTTTGAGAAGCTGTCCTAGGGTTTCTGCTGACTTCGGGGAATTTCGGAGAAACCGAGGTACAAGAGCATTGTTGGGCCGCCTGGGCTCTCTCGAGAAGGTTCGACTTTTTTCTTCTCGTGGGCTATTTTAGCATTGTTAGGCCCATAGAGAGTTCTAACCTAGCCTGGCAAGTACAATGGTTCGCCCAAAAAAGAAAAACCCCTAAAAACCCAAAAAAGAAAATGGTTCTCTAAAAATAATAATTTCAAAAAAAGTGTTCTAAATAAAGGGACAAGGTACAGTGCTTTGCATTCGCAGGGGATCGATGGCTCTTGATCTAGCCGATTGGTGCTTCGGTCTCAGTTGTAATTGTGCAAGCGGTTAAGGAGTCGAAGTGATATATATGGTCAATAGTTCTTTTTTCCCTTAAATGATAAGTGTCACACAGGTGGCATGGAGCACTCCAGCCCTGGCGTTTTTTATAACTAAAGTTTTCATCCGGAAAAGAAAAAAACAAAAAAAATTGAAACTTATCATCCGAAAAAAGTTGTCATGCTTGACAACTGCCATGTGTTTGTGTCACGCGTGTGGCACTTATCAGGGTTTTTTTTGCCCCGGTCTTCTTTGCCAACCATATGACAATGAAGCAACATAATTTTCTGATTTGGTACATATCATTGAGAGAGTGGATCCAAAACCTGATTCTTCTTTCTTTTTGCGGATCAAATCATGAATTACTCACACTCGAAAGTGTTCATACAATCAATCGCAGCAAGCTCAATAGCAACCTGGGGGCTGAGCCAAACCAAATCATAGCTCTGCCCTCTAAATGCTATCACTAACCTTATTTTAGCTACGATTTACATGAGTAATACACAATTCACAAAGAAACGTAAAATATCTAATCTCCTTAACAAGCGACAAATAAATCGATCTATCAACTTCATTTGCCTGGATCAATTTCCCTGTAATAATTGAGTCCATCTCGACCTCCACTGGCAGGTCACTTCTTTGAATAGCGAAAGACAAACCTTCCATGCACGCACATAGTTCAGCTTCAAGAGCATCTCAGACAGAAAAAAGCTGTCTACACGAAGTGAAAATGATGGCCCCTTGCCATCTCGTAGCAACATACCGACTCCTGCCGAACCATCCTCCGCGTAAGAACCGTCAGAACTCAGCTTCACTCAACCAGCTTTGGGAGCAATCCACTTAGGACCTGCCTCACTCGAGTATTTGACAAAAAACTACCACATTTCACGTATCCGTCCTAAAGAACTACCACATTTTGAAAACTGACCAAAAACTCCAGATTAGTGCTGATTTCGTGACCAAAAACTACCAAGTTCACTTGATGACAGATTTAACCAGTTTAATCACCTTTCTGACAGGGCTGGCCCACCGGTCAGGACGGCGGCCACTAAAGGCGCCTCGCCTGCCGCCCGTTAGCCAGGCGCGTCGGTCGGACCCGGTCGCGTCGCGGGAGGAGATCGAGATGAGGGATCCGGAAGCGCCCTCGCTGGTGAGGCTGCCGGAGCACGTGGTGCTGGAGATCCTCGCGCGCGTGCCCTGCGTCGCCGACCTCTTCCGCTGCGCGGCCGTGCACAAGCGCTGGCGCGACCTCGTCACCGAGCCGTCCTTCCTGACACCGCTGGCCGGAGGGCGCGTGCCACTACTCCTCCCTTGTCGGCTTCCTCGGCCGGGAGCGGCGCCGCGGCGGGGAAGGGCCTTCGGGCTCCAGCTTCATCCGCGCGCCGGGGTCGGTGCTTGGCCCCGGCCGCCCCCTGCTCAGCTCCTTCGTCCCTGGCGCCGCCGACCCTCGCGCGTGGCTAACGGGCGGCAGGCGAGCGCCGTTAGCCATTAGTGTGGCCACTGTCCTGACCGGTGGGCCAGCCCTGTCAGATTCGCTTTTAAAACGTTTAAATCTGTCATCAAGTGGACTTGGTAGTTTTTTGTCACGAAATCAGCACTAATCTGGAGTTTTTGATCAGTTTTCAAAATGTGGTAGTTCTGTGGGACAGATACGTGAAATGTGGTAGTTTTTTGTCAAATACTCGCCTCACTCCTTATCACATGTGAAGGTCGATGAGCAATATCATATGTTATAATTGCCTTACACTTACTAGGGTCGGTGGATGGATCAATCTTAATACCAATAAGAGATTGCAGGAACTCATCAAGAACGTTCTAGACACTTCCATGGGTGGCGGTGGTTTATGATGAACAACCTCATTGCGGATATGCTACACCCTCCATAATGTCATCAAAAGCATTGAACGCTCAATATCTGGCAACGGTTCAAGAGCGTGCAAAAGCCATTCGTCCCCATTGTTTTGCATGGTAGTTATAGAAGGGAGGGTCCATACCTCCGCCATAGAGTCCCATAGCATCTGTGCAAAAGTGCAGCGGCATAAAGTATGAAAACAGTCCTCTGTTCAGTCGCACAAACCGGACAAAAATCAGTAGTTTCCAGCCCCTGCTTGTGTTTATTCTGCCAGGTTGGTAAGGAATTTGTTGCTGCTCACCATGCAAAATTTCGTACTGATGGAGGTACATCCGAAGACCAAACGAACTTCCAGCAAGACCGACTCCCATCCGGATGAGAACTAGACCCAGTTGAAGTGTCTCTATGTGCTTCCTCAAAGCCATAATTGTATGTGCTTTTTACTGAAAAAATACCGTACTTACCCGGTCCCCATGCCAGCGTATCCTCCTCCAGTTGTGGCGACGCTCGGATTTTCATGATCTCATTAATATCAGACGGCAAGAAAAACTGTTGTAGCAAGGCCAGATTCCATGAGCCATTCTTATTAAGCAATTCTGAAACGTATCTTATATTCTGCACCTTCCTTGGACAGTGACAGGCTTGTAAGAATAAGGCTTAGGAATCCAATTATCACGCCATACTCGAATATTCCTTCCATTGCCCACTCTCCAAATCAAACCCTTTTTAAGAAGATCTAGTCCATAACTTATAGCTTGCCATGATGAGGATGCATTACTACGAAGACGGTATCCTCGAGCTTGCCATGCGGGTAATACCTTGCTTTCAAAATTTGTGCACATAGACTGTTGGGCTTAGAGATCAATCTCCAAGCTTGTCGGGCTAATAAAGCTTGGTTAAATATACGAAAATCTCTGAAACCAACACCTCCTTTATTTTTTGGTTGCAGCAAATCATCCCATGTTCTCCAATGCACCTTCCTTTTGCCCTTAAAGGATACGTGGGGGATTCGATCTTACTATGCGCCACGTAATAGGCTTTACAACGTAGTAAGTTGAAAAAACATGCCACTATTGTGGAATTGTGGAGATCAATTCTACTAAATCTGTCCGATAAACGGAAATTGGTTGGCCTGAATTTAGTAACTTGGCAAAATTTAGTCGAGAGTGTCGCGGTATCACTTTGACTAATGAAGGAGCTACATTCACATGGAATTTACACACTATTGTTCTAAGCAGAAGCGTCCACGTCCGCACAACTACAACAAGAACTTCGATGTTAACAGACACAATATCCAGCAATGAGTGTCATATGTTCCCCTAAAGAATCGTCCTGCATTATTCCAAACCAGGCTGAAAATAAACAAAATGCATAAAGTTACTTGCGTTCACATGCATAAACAACACAATTTACGTTCTCTCTCTTTAGTCGAGATTCTATCGATCTTGTGTAGCCTCCACAGTTGAATGCACGCCCCAGCATAATTGTTGATGTGAACAAGCTTCTATTGACAACCAACCCGGATTTGATTTCCCTAGCCTCAAGGTGTCTGTCCACAGGGGCATTAAGGGATCAGAGTGTCATCTACTAGAATTCTAGATGCATATATACAGAGATATAAATCTTTTGGCCATGCTCAAATCAGTATCAGATGAGATAAAAAAAATCCAGGCCCAGTCTCTTTGAAAGAATGATAACTAGCAAAGAGAGCATCGTCTTACAATACAGTGGGAACTTCACATTTGAAATGGTAAATTTACTAATCAATTATTTTTATAAACTTCTAGTACAAGACAATATGCAAAGGTCGACAACCCAACCAAGCCAGAAGCCATGTTCATCCAAACTTTGCTACCTAAAGAAGCATGTGTAATCTTAATCCATGAATGCAATGCTTTTGCTATTCGTCAAGAAATCTTTAGAATGATGCCAAGCTAATTCTCTTTCAAAATGAAACATGTTTCAGTCTTCTCAACTCCTCTCCAAATCCATCACTCAAAGAACAAACTATACATGTTTTCCAATGTGGGTTAAAAATCAAAATGAAAGAAGACGAAATAATTTGTTGTGTTTTTTCTTGGGGCCAATTCTAACTAGATATATTTATGGAACCCAAGGGAAGATTGTTAGGAGCTAGGGTTCTGCCGGTTCTAGGGCGGAGATTGTAGGGGAAGGATGGAGGAGGACGAGGGCGAGGGCGCAGCGGCCGGCAGCTGGGCGCCGTCCTTGCGTGGTGGAGGCGGCGGCTGTGGCAGGAAGGAGATGGCGCAGGGGAGGAGGAGGCTAGGGTTAGGTCTCCTGGCTCTCTAAGGAAGCCGAGCAATTATGATTGCTTCTTTGCTTAATCTCAAAACAGATCCTTACATGAGTTCATATAATCCTCCCAATAATATAATTGGGCTAAGCCCCTAACACGATAAGATAACTGGGCCAGACCCCTAACTGCCTGGGCTGTAATATATGCCGCTGATAACATTTCTTCCCGCCTGCACAAACAGCTCGTCCTCGAGCTGGAAGGCGGGGAAGCGCTTGCGGAACTCCTCGAGGAGATCAACCGTCGCAAAACACCTCTGCGGCAGCTTGGGAGGGAAGGCCGACGCCGGCCTCAATGTAGTCCGCAACCTCCAGGTAGAAACACAGGTGGTTCGCTGGGAAGCGGTGGCCCGTCGAATCCAGTGTGGAAACACGCGGCGCCGGAGGGCCCGCCGTTCGGCAGGGAGGGCGCCGGCTGGTCCGCGGCCATGGTGAAGACTGACGGCGGTGACGTCCCGACCAACCAGGCCGGAAGCTGTGACGGCTAGGGCGGAAATAACACTTGCTGAATCGGCACGCCCGTCGGCGCGGTTGTAGTCAGCCCGGTGCTGGGCGACGGAGGCGCCTGCAGCGGCAGCTGCTACTACATGGAAACGGCGGAGGCGGCAGGCGCCGCGATGGCCGCGACCGACCATTGTGGCCAAAGCGGGGCGGTGGCGGGGGCTGGCTACAGCGACAGCGGGGGCTGCAGCGTCCCGACCAGCGCCGCAGTGGCCCCTGGGTGCGGCGGCTGCCATGGCTGCAAGGGCGGTGGCGACGGTGGCGGCGGTAGCTGTAGTTGTGGCTGCAGTGTCCCGGCGAGCGCGGCGGAGGCCGCCGGCGGCAGCGGCTGCCACGACAGCAGCATCGGTCGGGCGGCGATGGTTGGTGACGCGGCCGGCGGCAACCCGTAGGGCCCGACCAAGTAGAGGCAGATCCCCTGGACGGTTGTGACGAGATCGTTGAGGACGCCGGTGATTTCCGCCGGGGGGTAGACCAGCGACGCGGTGGAGGCTGGTGGCGACGAACCGATGGAGGGGGGCGGCAACTGACTGGTGGAGGCGCCGGCGGTGGAGCCCAGCGGCGCGGTGGAAAGGATCGGCGGCGGCGTGGTGGTGGTGGGCAGCGGCAGAATTGGTGGTGGTGAAGACATGGTCGAAACCGAGCTACCTGATACCAAGGTGTTAGGAGCTATGGTTCTGCCGGTTCTAGGGCGGAGATTGTAGGGGAAGGATGGAGGAGGACGAGGGCGAGGGCGCAGCCGCCGGCGGCTAGGCGCCGTCCCTACGCGGTGGAGGCGGCGGATGTGGCGGGAAGGAAATGGCGCAGGGAAGGAGGAGGCTAGGGTTAGGTCTCCCGACTCCCTAAGGAAGCCGAGCAATATGATTGCTTCTTTGCATAATCTCAAAACGGATCCTTACATGAGTTTATATAATCCTCCTAATGATATAATTGGGCTAAGCCCCTAACACGATAAGATAACTGGGCCAGGCCCCTAACTGCCTGGGCTGTAATATATACCGCTCATAACAAGGATTAAGCATATGGGTAGCCCTAAAGCCCAAGTTTCAGGCCTACCAAATAGCACATCAGAACCTTTGAAATTGAAACAGGTGATTATTCTATTACTGATGTGTAGTTATTTACTACTCCCTCCGTTCCTAAATATTTGTCTTTCTAGAAATTTCAACAAGTGACTACATACGAAGCAAAAAGAATGAATCTATACTTTAAAATATATCTATATACATCCGTATGTAGTCACTTGTTAAAATCTCTAGAAAGACAACTATTTAGGAACGGAGGGAGTAGTATCTAAGCACGGGGGGCAAGCTAGTACTCCTACAAAACTATTTATCAGTGAGACAGGATGTTTTCCATCCTCTTAACATGCTCAGCACAAAATACTGATAAGAGGTAGCGGCACAACCATCATCCATTTTGTAATAAGGTTTCAGCATGTCGAACATCCAAGATGTACGTATAAAAGGGTAAAATCAAAGTTTAATGTGTCTTCTTAAGCAGAATGATGTAAAAAGGCCACAGGGCAGAACAGTGCAGTTGAAGTTAACACTACTAATATAATACTCCTTTCATCCCAAATTACTTGTCGCAGAAATGGATTCTGCAACAAGTAATTTCAGACGGAGGGAGTATATGACTAGCCAGTGGGGAAAACAAAAACTTTATGCCAATATAGAAAATGCAGGAGGGTGATAATAATCCACAAGGTAAGAGCATCTCCAACGGCCGCCCCAAACGACGCGCGTGCGGGGCGGTTTGCCGCGCTCCAGCGGCCGCGGGAAACAAGCGCGCGCGGGAACCGTTTGCGCGCGCGCGCGAAAAGGCGTCAGCTCGCGCGCAAGATTTGGCGCGCCTATAAAAGTGCTGCGCGCGCCACGCGCCTTCTCCACGCTTCCTCTTCTCCTCTTCCTCTCCCTCTCTGCCACGCGCCGCTCCAGCGCCCCGCCACCGCCGCGCCGCCGAGGAGCGTCCGGCTACCGCGACATCCGCCTGCGCCCCAACGGCAGCTACTCCGCGGAGATACGCTCCAGCGAACTCCGGCTCGGCCTCGGCTCGTACGGGACGGTGCGCGAGGCCGCCCACGCGTACGACACAGCGGCGTGGCGCCTAGGCCGGCCGCGCGGCCAGATGAACTTCCAAGATGTGTACACGCTCCATCAAACGCTCAACTTCGCCCCTCTGCCTCGTCTGAACACGGCGGAAGACCGTGCGGAGCACGCCGAGCAGCAACGCCGCCTCCTCATCGCCCAGGAGGACGAGCGGGTCATGGCGGAGTGGCGCCAGCGCCACCCGGAGGACGTCGCCTACGAGCAGTCCTACTGGGCAAGGCGCCGCGAGGAGGACACGCGAAGGCGCCGCGCGGCGCAGTTGGAGAAGCGTCGGCGGAAGGCGTTGGCGAATGCGCAGTCCGACCTCGTTGCAGCAGGTGGGCAGTCGTTCTTCACGCCGAACGATGAGCGATGGCTGGACATCTGGCTAACTACCTCGGACGACACCGCCGAGGATGATAGTGGTGATGATGATAGCGACTTAGAGTAGTTTTTTTTAATGCAATCTATGTTTTTTATCGTTTGTCATTTTTATTTATGCAATCTATGTTTCGGATGTAAAATACCTTTGTATCATTTAAAATCTATGCAATCTATCTAGTTTTTTTAAAATTTCCGCTTTCAATGCCTACATTTCTAGTTTGTAGAACGAGCGCGCGCTGCATTTTTGCGCGCTGCTGGAGCGGCCCGCGCGCGCTGCATTTTAGCGCGGCTGCTGGAGCGGACGCAGCGCGCCGCGCCAAACCAGGCGATGGGCGCGCGCTAAAGCTGTTTTTTGCGCGCGCCGCGTTCGCGTCTGTTGGAGATGCTCTAAGCTTCCTATTAAGTGTAGAAACTACTCCCTCCGTTTCTAAATATAAGTCTTTGTAGAAATTTCACTATGAACTACTCCCTCCGTTTCAAATTACTTGTCGCACATATGGATGTATCTAGATGTATTTTAGTTCTAGATACATCCATTTCAGCTACGAGTAATTTGGAACGGAGGGAGTATATACGGTTGTATATAGATGCATTTTAAGTGTGGATTCATTCATTTTGCTTCGTATGTAGTCTACTTAGTGAAATCTCTACAAAGACTTACATTTAAGAACGGAGGGAGTATGAGCAATGAGCAGAGGTGCATGGCATTATACATTTGCAGTTAAAAAGCAAGGCTTCTTAAGGAACATACTGTGAAATAAAAGTGCCCAATGGTAATTATTTATACGGATAAAGCGAAGGCGATGGGTGAATCAGAGAAGACAGGGGAACTGCAGATCCTGAAGGCCTGCTCCGGTTGGCAGGAGACAACAATCTCCGGAGTCTTCCCCTCGAGTACACACCTCCCAGTTTGATAGGTAACCAACTTCAGATATAACTTCCTTGGATAAGTTTCGTCAGTCTTTGTATCGTAAGACATGTAACATCCGCTGTCGTTCTGCCAAGACAACAGAGCGAAGTGTTCCCTGTCCAGGTAAACGTAGCGCGCGCCCCCTGCGTTAATTTCTTCATGCTCCTCGTTTCTCACCGGGATGACAGTGGTGGACAACTCAATAGCACCACCCTTTCCAGACGTTGAGACTCGGATGCGGTAAGGTTTGGGGCCGTACTTGTGAGAAGGCGCAAGGAAGATGCCGCCGCCGTGCGGGGCGGCGGTGCCGATGAACGGCAGTTGCTCGCCCTCGACCCCATGCCACTCTCTTGAGCTGGTATCAAATGCGTAGGTGGAGTTGTACGGGCGACTAACCGATATCAAAATGTATGGCTCGACCACCACCGAGGACGTGACTGTTATCCTGGGTGGCATATGAAAGTCCGTCCGGGTGAGCCTGCGAGGGAAGCAGAGCGGGTACGGCAGTGGTGTCCAGGTGAACGTGTCTGCCAGGCTGAGCACCCCCTCCGCCGTCTCCGTGACGTCCGGCTTGGATATATCGAGGACCTCGAACCAGGGCACAAAATTGGGCTCTTGAATGTAGTCAGGGGTTGATGTGAGGGCATAGACCCTGTCCCCGACGACCGCCACCACAGGGCTCCACTTCCTGGCCACCAGGTTTGGCCCGCGGATCATTCTCCCACTCTTTGTGTCCAAGATGATGGTGCTGCCAGGATTGCCACCGATGCCGACTATCCACCCTGACTGCAAGGAGACAAAGGTCTTGCCGCCCATGTCAGTTTCCAGATTACGGGCTCGGTGCAGGGTTACCCGGCCAGCAGGCTCCGCTCCCAGTGGCAAAGAAGGGTCGTCGGAGTTGGAGAGGGCAACTTCCACCTTGTACAGGGGAGCCTTCGTTTGAGAAACAGACCAGTCCCGACAGCATACCACAAGGTACACGGACAGATTCCGGCCCTCACCCCCAGTGCCGCCGATCCCCTTTTGGTTGAGTATCTGGGTTGTTTCCTCTTGGAATAACTCAATATGTTGTTCACTGTCCTGCATCATCATAAAAAGTCACAAGTGAATAGATGATAGCTATTAACCCCCGTACAGAGGAGCTTGCAAGACATGCTAGTAGTTCATGCACACTGCTGATGAGTTCTAAAATTCGTTATTATAACAATGGCAATGGCTCTGTGCTTCTTCAGTATCATAATAAGCATGAAAAGATTGAAGAGAACAGAGCTCACTCGATGAAGTACATGATGAGCATAACTAGGCAACCAAATTTATCACAGCCATTCTTGACTAGTAAACAAAGGTCATCCAGTTGGTGTTTCAGAAAATCATCGCAAGTGTGATGTTTCTCTGCAGCTGCTAGGCACCGATGTGGCTTTTGAACAATAAGTTTATTACTCTATTTTTTAAGCCTTTGTTGTTTTCTGCTAAACAATATAGGTGTTAAGTTAGAAATATGCCATCCCAGTGCTATAATAACTATAGTCCAATGCAATTGCCACATAATTAAACATGAACAGTAGGAATAAAAGGCAGGAACCGTGATCAGGATAAAGGCACAACACTCTGAAACATGACAATAAATATGTAGATTAAGCTACTTGCATACTATAAGAATATTGTTGTGTGAATTTAGACATATATCATCCTAACACTACAACCAAGCTGTAGTGCAGCTCACAGACTGTCAAACCTGAACCTTAACAGTGGAAACGCAGAGCAGTAATTTCTACGAGAATTCAGCAGAAAAGTGGACCAGAATGATATGCTACCAGTGCCCTCCTCGAGCTCACCATTGACAGGACTAGAACCAACCAAGTCGCTTCTCCGTGCCGTCTTGTCCGCACGACGGCAGGCTAGGAGGCAGCGGCCGATGCTGCATCAGGGAGAGATGAATCAGGGCCGAGCAGCAGGAGAGTGGTCGCTGCCGCCGACAATAACCACGGTGTGCCTGAACCACCACACCTGCTCCACCTAGCCGCAGCTGTTCCATCCGGTCCTCCGCTGCTTGCGCAGAGCGCTGGCCTCCTTGCCGTGCCGTGGTATGATCCGCCCCCGCCGCCCCTCCTCTGCCTGGTGCTTGCCGCTCACGCTGGACCGCGCTGCTGCTATGCCTCTGGTTTTTGGTCGAGCACCTAGTGTGCATACGCGCCGGACCTCGCCTATGATGACGTACTGCCTGATGGAAACTGAGCTGGATTGTCAGGGAAGCGCTCTCCATGAACCCCTCGAGCTGGAAGCGGAGGACAGAAGCGTAGCTCTCGGCCTGGTCGACCTCCGCGAAGTGGCGGCTCCAGCGGGTCCAGTGACAGTCCCAGCTGGATGGAGACGCCGCCGCCACGGAGAAGGAGGAGCATGTGGTGCAGCAGAAGACCGCGAAGGGCGTGAACGTGCGCGGTGGATGGACACGGGCAGCGGCGGGAGATCGTGAGCGTGAGGCGCGGCCGTGGTGCGGCCGCCGGCGTGGCGCACGCGGCTGGCATGGGGAAGTCGGGGTGGGGGCACGGGTGGCAGGCGCTAGAGAGAGTATTTTGTTGAAAAGCCCCTCGTAGAAAAACTCCCTTGCGGAAACCCCCGACGAACCCAAAGTGTATACTGCTAATAGTTTTTTTTTTTTGACATCGAAGTGCTTTTTATTGCAAGGTGATCGCCATAATATCTTTTACAAGATATCAACAATCTCTACGGGTTGCCTCACTGGACAGAACAATCGAGCGACAGAGATCGAGGCATAGATGGATTCATGAGGGCGATGCAAACACCAAATTCTTCCAAGCGGTGGCAAATGGTAGACGTGCGAAGAACTATATTCCTCATGTGCGAGTGGGCAGCGAGGTAGTGATGGAGCAGTGCTGAAAAGAGAAAGCATTTGCGGATGCCTTCCAAAACCTCCTGGGTTCAGACCAAGCGAGAAGGCACACTTTGGATTTGAGGTTTTTGGGGATGGAAGAATTAGATTTGTCAGATTTGGAAGGCATCTTCTCGGAAGAGGAAGTTTGGAGGGTCATCAAAGAGATGCACCTGGATCAAGCACCTGGACCGGACGGCTTCAATGCATTGTTCTACCAGAATGCATGTCCAGTTATCAAAAACGACATCATGGCGGCTCTGACCAAGCTCGCTGTGGGTGATGGTAGGGGTTTTGCCAAACTGAACCGAGCGCTTATTGTGTTAATTCCTAAGAAGCCGGAGGCGATGGAGGTGGGGGACTTCCGGCCGATCAGCTTGCCGCACAGCTTCTCCAAGCTTTTTGCCAAACTGCTGGCAAACAGAGTTCGCCGGCGCATGCCCAACTTGGTGGGAGTGAACCAGTCGGCGTTTATTAGGGGTAGAAGTCTCCATGATAACTACTTGCTCGTGAGGCAAGTGGCGATGAAAATTCGAGCCAGGAAGAATCATGGTGTCTTCCTCAAGTTGGATATCACGCGAGCATTTGATTCCCTTTCCTGGCCGTTTCTGTTTGAAGTTTTGCGGGCTAAAGGATTTGGCCCCCTTTGCCTTGCGAGGATGGCAGCTCTTCTGATGACTGCGAGCACGCGTGTGCTGGTTAATGGAGTTCCAGGGAGGAGAATTTGGCATGCTAAAGGGCTCAGACAGGGGGACCCGGTCTCTCTGTTGCTGTTTGTGATTGCTATGGAGGCGCTTACGGCGGTCGTTGTCAAGGCCATGCAGGAGGGCGTGTTGAGCAGCTACACAGGCATTTCGGCAATGCAAAGATTGTCTATCTATGCGGATGATGTTGCTTTCTTTGTGCGACCATCTAGACTCGAGCTGGAGTTTGTCAGGAGAGCGTTGGATATCTTTGGAGAAGCTTCGGGCTCAAGGTTAATTACAGGAAATCTTCGGCTATCCTCATTACAGATGACCCAGATGATAGAATCAGAGTGGAGAGCTTGTTGCAATGTGCAATGGGTGAATTCCCTTGCAAATACCTCGGCTTGCAGCTGGCGGTGAAGAAACTTATAAAGGTGCAATGTCAGCCGTTGCTTGATCAGGTGAGGCACTTCATCCCTGCATGGCAGAGAGGCCTTATGCAGCGCTCGGGGAGGCTAGTGCTGGTGAAGTCCGTGGTGGCGGCTAGGACAGTTCATCATCTTCTGGTCATGAAGGCGCCGGCTTGGGTCCTTGCGGACATTGATAGTTGGATGAGAGCTTTTTTCTGGGCTGGGAAAGATCGAGTCCATGGAGGTCAATGTTTAGTAGCATGGAATACAATATGCAGGCCCATGCCCTACGGTGGACTCGGTGTGAAAAATCTTCAGCTTCAGGCAATCGCACTTAGAGTGAGATGGGAATGGCTAAGGCGGAAGGATCAGCTACAGCCCTGGCAAGGATTGCACATGTTGGTGGATGATGATGCAAGGCAGGTGTTTGATAGTTTGGTGAGCATCTCGGTTGGCAAAGGGGACAAAGTCTTGTTCTGGAGAGATAAGTGGATACATGGATTCACAGTTAAGGACATCGCGCCCACGCTGATCCAAGGAGTGTGCACTAAAGTAAGGAACAACAGGACGGTTGCTCAGGCCCTACAGGAGGAGAGTTGGACGCAGGATGTGCAGCTCCAGTTCTCTTTCGGAGCGCTATTACAAGTCATGCATCTGAGGCATGCAATAGCTTCGGCGCCGAGAGACGAGCAGGATGAGGATCGCTTCACTTGTCCACATGATCGATCGGGTGCCTACACGGCGAAATCCACCTACACCCAGCTCTATCAGGGTGGGATGCGCAACCCCACGGCCAATGGGATCTGGCGCAGCTGGGCACCGCTAAAATGCAAAATTTTCACTTGGTTGGCAGTGCAACACAGATTGTGGACTTCGGATATGAGAGCGTGGCACGACTTGTAGGACACGCCCTCGCCTTGTTACACGTGCCTACAGGAAGAGGATAACACGGAGCATATTTTGGTGCAGTGCGTCTGTCACGCCAATATGCAACCGTATTCTAAAGGAACTCGAAGGTCCCACAAAGGATAGAAGCGCATATTCGAGACGCTTTTGCAAGGTGGATATCATTACATCGTACCATTACATAATAGTTGGGGGTACATACAAGAGGCATACAATGCGACACGAATACAACATCATCATACATAAGAGCACCATCCGACTACGGATGAAGCACAAACAGAAACTCAAACGACATCCACCCTGCTAGACCAGGCTGCCGACCTGGAACATATCCCCTGATCAAAGAAGAAGCAGAAGAAGAACTCCAAAACAAGTAACATCGCTCTCGCATCAAGATCATCGCATAACCTGCACCTGCAACTGTTGTAGTAAACTGTGAGCCACGAGGGCTCAGCAATCCCATTACCATGGGTATCAAGACTAGCAAAGCTTAAAGGGTAAGGAAAGGGTAAAGTGGTGAGGTTGCAGCAGCGTCTAAGCATATATGGTGGCTAACATACGCAAATAAAAGCGAGAAGAGAGCAAACGGAATGGTCGAGGAGCTAGA
This sequence comes from Triticum timopheevii, assembly GCA_963921465.1. Lineage (NCBI taxonomy): Eukaryota > Viridiplantae > Streptophyta > Magnoliopsida > Poales > Poaceae > Triticum > Triticum timopheevii. Next base: position 379,578,869 of record OY997262.1, on the reverse strand, counting down.
AGTGATCAAGAAGTGATCCTGAAACTACTTACGTTCAAAACATAACCCAAAACCGTGTTCACTTCCCGGACTCCGCCGAGAAGAGACCATCACGGCTACACACGCGGTTGATGCGTTTTAATTCGGATCTGGTGTCAATTTATCTACAACCGGACATTAACAAATTCCCATCTGCCACATAACCGCGGGCACGGCTCTCGAAAGTTTATACCCTGTAGGGGTGTCCCAACTTAGCCCATCACATGCTCTCACGGTCAATGATGGATATTCCTTCTCCCAAGAAGACCCGACTAGTCTCGGAATCCCGGGTTACAAGACATTTCGACAGTGGTAAAACAAGACCAGCAAAGCCGCCCGATGTGCCGACAAATCCCTATAGGAGCTGCACATATCTCATTCTCAGGGCACAACGGATAGGTCAGCCTATGAGTAAAACCAGACCTTGAGTTGCCCCGTGGTGGCCCCGCAGTCTGCCCGGTTCGGACCAACACTCGAAGGAGCACTGGCCCGGGGGGGGGGGCGTTAAATAAAGATGACCCTCGGGCTCCGGAAACCCAAGGGAAAAAGGCTTAGGTAGGCAAATGGTAAAACCAAGGTTGGGCCTTGCTGGAGGAGTTTTATTCAAAGCGAGCTATCAAGGGGTCCCCATAAATCACCCAACCGCGTAAGGAACGCAAAATCAAGGAACATAACACTGGTATGACGGAAACTAGGGAGGCAAGAGTGGAACAAAACACCAGGCATAAGGCCGAGCCTTCCACCCTTTACCAAGTATATAGATGCATTAATTAAATAAGAGATATTGTGATATGCCAACATAATCCTGTCCATCATGGAGCAATCTTCAACTTCACCTGCAACTATCAGCGCTATAAGAGGGACTGAGCAAAGCGGTAACATAGCCAAGCAACGGTTTGCTACGAAGGGTGAAAAAGGTTAGAGGCTGACATGCCAATTTGGGAGGCTTGATGAACAAGTGATAGGTAGCGCAGCATAGCATAGAACGAAGCAACTAGCATAGCAATGATAGTAGTGAGATCCAAGGTGACGGTCATCTTGCCTGAAATCCCGCAAGGAAGAAAAACGAGTCCATGAAGAAGACGAACGGGAGTAGTCGAACGAATCCTCACAATCGCAACATTACCGGAACTAAGAAGCAACACCGGAAAGAAACAAACAACATGGTAAATGCACAAGCATAAACATGGCATGATGCACAAACAAGTATGATGCATGTACGGTTTAAAGAGGCATGGCATGTCAAAGTGCAACAAACAATACTACAAGTCAAGCGGAGCTCAATATGCAACGAGTTGCATATTGACGAAACACCACATTCGAGTTATTTAGTTCGCTCTCGTTTAGGTACACAACAATATTAAATGTTGTTAAACATGGCAAGAGGTGAAACATAAGTAAACTAACTATCTAGGCAAGTTTAAATGAGGTCGGAACAACAAACAACAATTCTGAAAAATCCCCATGTGCATATTTTACATTTGGTACTGTTCTGCCCTAAACCATATTTTCATATTGTTAAACATGCAAAGTAAGTGCACCAAGTTAAACTAGGCATTTTTCCACCCCATTTACATATAAAGTTTATTAAATTTGGAGCTACGGTTATTTAAATATGAATTAAAGCATTTTAGCATGGCATTTAAGCAAATTTAAACAAACAGCATTTTAAACATTTTAAACATGGTTGAAAGTAGCATATTATGAAACTAGATGCAATTCTAAGAATTTTACATGTTTAAATCATTTTAATCCGATGCACCATTTGTGAGTTATTAAATGCATGAACTAGAAGGACTTTTCTGCAAAACTGGTAAAACACTGGATAAATGCTAAAATCACAAAAGGAAAAAAATCCTACATCGGGCCAAATCTGCACTTGGGCCAACAGAGGAAGGGCGCTGGATCTGAAGCTCACCATGGGCTTGGACCGGGTTGTGGAAGAGGCACGCCGGAAGGGCCAAGGGAGCAGGGCCCTGCCGCGCAGATGGAGAGGAGGTCGACCCGCTCGGGCGGGTTGACAATGCGGTCAATGCGCGCGTGGTTGCCTGGCCTCGCTCAATGCAGAGGAAGCAGATAGAGGAGGCGAGACGCGGGGCGGCTTCAGGAGATGCAGAGCGCGGCGGCGGATGGAGTTGCTGCTCCGGCGACGCGGCGGTGCAGGGAACGAAGGAAGGTGCGGATCTGGGAGCTGTAACAGAGGACAGCGAGAGAGAGGGTCATGTGAGAGAGCGGAAGCTTCAGCAAAGAGGAGAAAGGGGAAGGGAGCAGGTGCGGTGAGGACAACCTGCTGGTGCTGCTCACCGGCGGGACGACGGCGAGGGCGGAGCAAGTCGGCGGCATGGGCGACGAGGTGGAGGTCGGGTACAGCTCATACTGGCCGAAGACGAGGCCATGGGCGATGCTGAAGGAGGCGGCACACATCCTCTGTTCAAAAGACAGAGAGTTTGAGCGACAGAGAAAGAGAGAGAGAGAAACGACAGGAGGAGGAGAACGAAGGGAGGGAGAGGATCGAGGCTGGTCCTGGTCGACGGGGAAGACGGGGCGCAGTCCTGGTGGCTGAGTGCGCCGGCGGCGACAAACTGCAGAAGGGCTAGCGAGGTTGTTGCAGGGCCGGAGGAGCTGAGGAGGCCGGTGCCTCGCGGGCTGCGCGGGGACGAGCCGTCGGGGTACTCTCCCGCTCGGGATCGAGCGAGGAGGAGGGTTGCGGGCGCTAGGGAGCTGTAGTGCTGCTGGATCGAATAGGCGGGGCGCTGGTTGGGCCATTGGGGAAAACGATGGAGGTAGGTGGGTGGATCGGGAGGGATCCTGAGGAGGATTTGGTGAGTGGGTAGCGGCGGCTGATCCGAGGAAGGGGAAGGCTGTAGGTGTTGGCGGCTAGGGGGACAAATGCCCTAGGATTTAGGGTTTGGGTCTAAAAATGAACTAAGGGTCTATATATAACAAAGTGGGTCTGGGTTTGGACCCTCTGATTTACATCGGACGGTCGAGATAAAAAGATAGGGAGTCCAAATAAGAAAACAGAGATGTTTTGTAGATGTTGGAGATGATCCGGACCCATTGGTCATGACAGCCCGGGTCGGTTCCGGGAGAAGTTTTCGGACTAGGTTGCGGAGGTGGTCGGTGGCTGTGCAGAGAGGCTCAAACGGTCGGACAACAAATGAACGGTTGGTGTCGAAAGGGATAACAAAGGCAAGGGGGAACGCGGCAACTACGAACGGATGCAAGCTTTATGAAAACATGCAGATGCAATGCGCATGATGCTATGAGATGAGATGCATGACATGAACAAAATGCAAAACAAAAGACAAAACCCAACCACGAAGGAAATAACATAACACATAGCCAGAAATGGCAAGAGTTGGAGTTACAATTATGGAAAGTTACATCCGGGGCGTTACAACACTCCACCACTACAAGAGGATCTCGTCCCGAGATCTAGGATGGCACCGGAGAGAATCGGAAGAGGAAGAGAGGAGGTAGAACTAAGTTGCTTCTTCGACAAAAGAGTGAAACCAAAAAACCTTGAGAGGTTGAAAAGTTGAAAGAAAGAACACAACGGAGTTGAACACAATTGAGGGCACTGCGGTAGAAAATAGAAACAAGGAACATCATGTGAACCTTGGAGGTTGCAAAGCTATGAATGACGAGTACAATGGACAAGAAGGAATTGGAACCACTCTGGTTGAAACAAGATAAACAAGGAACAAGGAAGATCAAATTCGGATAGCACTCCGGTTGAAAAGAGATGCAAGACTTGATAAGATGAAAAGAACTTGAATGGTGGACACGACATGCCGGTTAAATGGATAAGCATGAAAAGAACATGACCTTCACAATTCGACATGATGAGTGAAAAGAGCAATATTACAATGCCTCCGGAAGAAAGAATAGAAGATAGATCACTGGAATAACAGATGGAGGAGAAAATGCCAACTTCTGCTACAAATAATCTTGGAAATCACCCTTCCAAGAAGGTTATAACGGAGTTGTTGGAAAACCAACAATGAAAAGAATAAGCTTGTAGTGGGCTTATGGAAACATCTCAACACTTGAGGTGAAATTCTGCCACTAACGAAAAACAATTGCTTGTTTGAGATCAAAGAAGAGATGAAAACTTCTTTCGCCGAGAGGATAGGAGAAAACTCGGATCATTGATAAGCACCACAAATAGCAATATTCCTTAGGGAAGGCTTTAGGTGAAATCTATACCAAGATAACTCCAAAGAAGAGATTGATGGATTTAAAATACCTCATTCTTGACAACATGTGAATCGCAAAACCTGATTGTAAATTGCCAAGAATGATATAACACCACCTTAAAAAATAAGGTAGAAAGAATTGCACTTAGAAATGCAAGAAGAAGAATACTTGAACTCCCCGAAACAAAACTTGTGTTGAACACCATGTTTATTTTAGAGTATAGCTTGGCGGGTCATAACTTCGAGAGAAATCTTGAAGAACAATTGAAGAATGAAAGGAATCCTTGATGAACCACCATGTAGAGCCTCCATGGAGAACTCCGGTAATAAAAGGATGATAGAAATAAAGATAGGTTGAAAACACAAGGTGAAGCCTTGCAATGATTCAGATGGCGCTTCGCGACGATATAACCGAGAAAACTTGGAACTCCGGAAAAAGAAAAGATGAAACACTAGAAACGAGAATTACTTCATCATGAACAATCTCCGGAAGGAAAGAATTGAATCACCTTGAAGAAATAAGAATAAGATTTATTGTATGCTTATCCTTGATCAAATTAAATTGATGACAAGCAATGGATTTGGCATACTACTTATTCCCGTAGAAAGGATTAAGAGAGGTATAGCGCAAACTTGAGAAGGTATTGATGGAACCACCGGTGGAATTTGGAAACAACAAATGAATTAATATGATAACGAAGGAAGTGAAATCTTGAACGAACCACCGTAAGAATTGAAAATGAACGTAGCAAAGGCACAATTCACCGGGAAGAATTGGAAAACGAAAGAAGATACTTGAGGGGATTTAGATAAATGAGAACGAAGAGATCATGAACTGATTAGAGGATATTTGAATGATGCACCGGTAAGATTTGGAGAACGATAGCTACACGCTGAGAATGAAGAATTATGACATGATGGCCTTTGGAGGAAAGAAATGGAAACAACTCATGAAATGCTCCGGATGGGTGAAAAGAATTCTCGCAATCGAAAACAATTATGAGAGGATGGCATAAAATTGGAACCATGAATCCTCAAGAGAAGGGACAAGATTTAGAGGAAACACTTCTTCGGTCTTCACATGCTGAGAATGATGACGAGAACAACAAAAATTGTTGAGGCACTTCGGAACAAAGAAGAATAGAAATGATGAACCAACGATGAAAATATTTTGAAAGCGATCTTGGAGAAGGAATATGGCTGATGAAAAATTCATTCTTACATCAAACTTCGAAAGACTTTGGGAATCGCTCCGGATAAATTAGAAGAGTTAGGTAAGATCCTAGGAAAATACCTGTGGGTTAGGGCCCACTCAAGAGAAACACCATTGAAATGATTTTAAAGAGAGATTGCATCGGTTGAATTAAATGACTTGAATGAGATAATAATCTCAAAATAACTTGAACGGATTGAGAATGGAAATATGGATCTTCTGAGATATCTTCAACACTCCGGATATGAACTGGGAGAGGTGAATAAATAAGGGAGCCTTGGATAAGAAATTCACATGGGAAGATATGTGAAACAAAAGGAAGAGATATGATCAACACCGAAGCTTTAAATTAATCCCCAGGAGAAGAAAAGAGAACAAAGAATAATAAACTTGAAGCTCCGTTAGTATCTTCCTGAGAATCACCCGGATAAGAACATTGACGGAAAAGAGTGGAGAGACTTCCCATCAATAAAAGGATACTTGATTAAGAAACCAGAGTCCTTGAAGAAAAACGGTGGGAGGGCAGGAAAACAAAGGCCACTTGGGGCAGATGAAATGGATACCATTGAGAAAAACTTAGAATTGATCTTGCGGATGTTGAAATAATCTGATCCACTTGAAGAGAAGCACACCGATCGAAAAGAATTGACATGACAATCTCGATGATCAAGTAGGATTAGTATTCACATAGCAATATGAGAACACCGTTTAGGAAAGGTATGGATTCAGCACTTGACATCGAAGCAACTCGAATACCACAAATAAAACAAAACAAAGGATTGGCTTGCAGAATAAGCCAAAACAAATACATATGATAGAGATTTACCCAATCCCATATCATGCATCTGTCGGAAAGATATTCTCGGAGCTACTTGAACTCCCATCTATAAAACTCCCGAAACTTTCTGGTTATGCAATCTGGTGTTGGGGATACAGGGGAAGCAACATATGTCTCACCCAAAACTAACAATCCCTACATCCAAGTTGTATCCATCCGTCAACACATAACCAAGAAACCTTCAGAAATCGTGTACCTCAACCTTCAAAAAGCATCTATTATACGAGCTATGGCAATACTCCCGAACACCCCAGTACTTTGTGGCATCGAGGTTATCTCACCAACAACTGCATAAAAGAGATTTTCGATGTCGGCAAAACTCAGATATTCCAGAACTACAACGATAAAATTATGACGACAACACCTCGGAGCTCAACTCCCTAGGACACTGCCACAATCCCTAAATGTCAGGAGGCACCAAGAACAATGTTCTCGTCATAAGAATATCGGAACGATCCCAAGATACCCGCGTGATCCTAATTTTTTTTAGTGAAATTAGAGGCGAGGAAAGACAAAACATCTACGTCAGGAGGCCTCACCAGAGCGACGAAGGGACTGAGGAGTAAAAAGAATCCTACTCTCCGATATATATAATCCTAAGACTCAAAATAGTTTTCTTCTAGACTCAATAACGACCAACAATCAAGGGGGCTCCTATGGTCGAACCTGGCTCTGATACCAACTTGTCACGCCCAATATGCGACCCTATCCTAAAGGAACTCGAAGGTCCCACCAAGGATAGAAGCGCATATTGGAGACGCTTTTGCAAGGTGGATATCATTACATCTTACCATTGGATAATAGTTGGGGGTACATACAAGAGGCATCCAATGCCACACGAATACAACATCATCATACATAAGAGCACCATCTGACTACGGATGAAACACAAACAGAAACTCAAACGACATCCACCCTGCTAGCCCAGGCTGCCGACCTGGAACCTATCCCCTAATCAAAGAAGAAGCAGAAGAAGAACTCCAAAACAAGTAACATCGCCCTCGCGTCAAGATCATCGCATAACCTGCACCTGCAACTGTTGTTGTAGTAAACTGTGAGCCACGAGGACTCAGCAATCCCATTACCATGGGTTTCAAGACTAGCAAAGCTTAAAGGGTAAGGAAAGGGTAAAGTGGTGAGGTTGCAGCAGCGTCTAAGCATATATGGTGGCTAACATACGCAAATAAGAGCGAGAAGAGAGCAAATGGAACGGTCGAGAAGCTAGAAGTGATCAAGAAGTGATCCTGAAACTACTTACGTTCAAAAAATAACCCAAAACCGTGTTCACTTCCCGGACTCCGCCGAGAAGAGACCATCACGGCTACACATGCGGTTGATGCGTTTTAATTCGGATCCGATGTCAAGTTATCTACAACTGGACATTAACAAATTCCCATCTGCCACATAACTGCGGGCACGACTCTTGAAAGTTTATACCCTGCAGGGGTGTCCCAACTTAGCCCATCACAAGCTCTCATGGTCAACGAAGGATATTCCTTCTCCCAGGAAGACCCGACCAGCCTCGGAATCCCGGTTTACAAGACATTTCATCAATGGTAAAACAAGACCAGCAAAGCCGGCCGATGTTCCGACAAATCCCGATAGGAGCTGCAAATATATCATTCTTAGGGCACAACAGATAGGTCAGCCTACGAGTAAAACCAGACCTCTAGTTGCCCTGCGGTGGCCCCACAGTCTGCCCGGTTCGGACCAACACTCGAAGGAGCACTGGCCGGGGGGGAGGGTTAAATAAAGATGACCCTCGGGCTCCGGAAACCCAAGGGAAAAAGGCTTAGGTAGGCAAATGGTAAAACCAAGGTTGGGCCTTGCTGGAGGAGTTTTATTCAAAGCGAGCTGTCAAGGGGTCCCCATAAATCACCCAACCGCGTAAGGAACGCAAAATCAAGGAACATAACACCGGTATGACGGAAACTAGGGCGGCAAGAGTGGAACAAAACACCAGGCATAAGGCCGAGCCTTCCACCCTTTACCAAGTATATAGATGTATTAATTAAATAAGAGATATTGTGATATCCCAACATAATCCTGTCCATCATGGAGCAATCTTCAAATTCACCTGCAACTATCAATGCTATAAGAGGGGCTGAGCACATCGGTAACATAGCCAAGCAACGGTTTGCTAGGAAGGGTGAAAAAGGTTAGAGGCTGACATGGCAATTTGGGAGGCTTGATGAACAAGTGATAGGTAGCACAGCATAGCGATAGAACGAAGCAACTAGCATAGCAACGATAGTAGTGAGATCTAAGGTGACGGCCATCTTGCCTGAAATCCCGCAAGGAAGAAGAACGAGTCCATGAAGAAGACGAATGGGAGTAGTCAAACAAATCCTCACAATCGCAACATTACCGGAACTAAGAAGCAACACCAGAAAGAAAAAACAACATGGTAAATGCACAAGCATAAACATGGCATGATGCACAAACAAGTATGATGCATGTCCGGTTTAAAGAGGCATGGCATGGCAAAGTGCAACAAACAATACTACAAGTTAAGTGGAGCTCAATATGCAACGAGTTGCATATTTACGAAACACCACATTCGAGTTATTTAGTTCGCTCTCATTTATGTACACAACAATATTAAATGTTGTTAAACATGGCAAGAGGAGAAACATAAGTAAACTAACTATCTAGGCAAGTTTAAATGAGGCCGGAACAACAAACAACAATTCCGAAAAATCCCCATGTGCATATTTTAGATTTGGTACTGTTCTGCCCTAAACCATATTTTAATGTTGTTAAACATGCAAAGTAAGTGCACCAAGTTAAACTAGGCATTTTTTCACCCCATTTACATATAAAGTTTATTAAATTTGGAGCTATGATTATTTAGTTATGAATTAAAGCATTTTAGCATGGCATTTAAGCAAATTTAAACAAACATCATTTTAAACATTTTAAACATGGTTGAAAGTAGCATATTATGAAACTATATGCAATTCTAAGCATTTTACATGTTTAAACCATTTTAATCCAATGCACCATTTGTGAGTTATTAAATGCATGAACTAGAGGGACTTTTCTGCAAAACTGGTAAAACACTGGATAAATGCTAAAATCGCAATAGGAAAAAAAACTACATCGGGCCAAATTTGCACTTGGGCCAACAAAGGAAAAACAGAGGAAGGGTGTTGGATCTGAAGCTCACCATGGGCTTGGCCCGGGTTGTGGAAGAGGCAGGCCGGAAGGGCCAAGAGAGCAGGGCCCTGCCGCGTGGCTGGAGAGGAGGTCGACCCGCTCGGGCAGGTTGACGATGCGGTCAATGCGCGCGCGGTTGCCTGGCCTCACTTGATGCAGAGGAAGCTGACAGAGGAGGCGAGACGCAGGGCGGCTTCAAGCGATGCAGGTGCGATGGCGGATGGAGCTCCTGTTTCAGCGACGCGGTGGTGCAGGGAACAAAGGAAGGTGCGGATCCGGGAGCTGTAACAGAGGAAAGCGAGAGAGAGGGTTGTGTGAGAGAGCAGAAGCTTCAGCAAAGAAGAGAAAGGGGAAGGGAGCAGGTGCGGTGAGGATGACTTGCTGGTGCTACTCACCGCCGAGATGACGGCGAGGGCGGAGCAAGGCGACGGCGTGGGCGACGAGGTGGAGGTCGGGGACGGCTCGTACTGGCCAAAGACGAGGCCATGGGCGGCGCTGAAGGAGGCGGCGCATGTCCTCTGTTCAAAAGATAGAGAGTTTGAGCGACAGAGAGAGAGAGAGAGAGAGAAACGATAGGAGGAGGAGAAGAAAGGGAGGGAGAGGATCAAGGCTGGTCCTGGTCGACGGGGAAGACGGGGCGCAGTCCAGGTGGCTGAGTGCGCCGACGGTGACGAACTGCAGAAGGGCCGGCGAGGTTGTTGCAGGGCCGGAGGAGCGGAGGAGGCCGGTGCCTCGCGGGCTGCGAGGGGACAAGCCCTCGGGGTACTCTCCCGCTCGGGATCGAGCGAGGAGGAGGGTTGCGGGCGCTGGGGAGCTGTAGTGCTGCTGGATTGAGGCGAGGTGGGACATGGAGGAGCTCCTCTCCTCCGGATCGAACAGGCGGGGTACTGGTTGGGCCATTGGGGAAAACGATGGAGGTAGGTGGGTGGATCGGGAGGGATCCCGAGGAGGATTTGGTGAGTGGGTAGCGGCGGCTGATCCGAGGAAGGGGAAGGCTGTAGGTGGCGGCGACTAGGGGGACAAATGCCCTAGGATTTAGGGTTTGGGTCTAAAAATGAACTAGGGGTCTATATATAACAAAGTGGGTCTGGGTTTGGACCCTCTGACTTACATCGGACGATCGAGATAAAAAGATAGGGAGTCCAAATAAGAAAACGGAGATGTTTTGTAGATGTTTGGAGATGATCCGGACCCATTGGTCATGACAGCCCGCGTTTGGTCCGGGAGAAGTTTTCGGACTAGGTTGCGGAGGTGGTCGGTAGTTGTGCAGAGAGGCTCAAATGGTCGGACAGCAAATGAACGGTTGGTCTCGAAAGGGATAACAAAGGCAAGGGGGGAACGCGGCAACTACGAACGGATGCAAGCTTTATGAAATCATGCAGATGCAATGCGCATGATGCTATGAGATGAGATCCATGACATGAACAAAATGCAAAACAAAAGACAAAACCCAACCACGAAGGAAATAACATAACACATAGCCAAAAATGGCAAGAGTTGAAGTTACAATTATGGAAAGTTACATCCGGGGCGTTACAGCGTCTACGCGCGAGAGGTTTGGCATACGTGCCTTGATACGCTACATTTGAATGTGGTTGCACCATCAGTGAGCGACACTTTTGCTGAATGGTTTTTGAGAGTTAGAACCACTTTTCAAGGCAAGGATAGGAGGGGCTTTGAGACGTTCATCATCGAGGCGGCTTGGTCACTTCGGAAACAGAGGAACGTGAGAGTTTTCCGCCGACCGGAGCAAATCAAGGGACCAAGAGAGTTAGCTAGATGGATTCTTGAGGAGTTAGAAGAGTTGAAACGTGCAGGTGTAGGTGTCGGAGGTTTAGATAGATTTGTGAGGAGTTGACCTTAGCTATGTGCTCGGTGTGGTGTTACCGGCGACCGATGTTCGCATCTGTCGCAGGTTTCTTGTAATTATCATTTTCTCTCTTCTATAAAAATATGGTACGCCATTGGCGTACTCTTGAAAAAAAACAATCTCTACGGGTGGATCTTCCATCCACCTCGCACACACCTTAGTTCTAACTAGTTTCGCTAAACTATGGGCAGTACAATTAGCCTCTCTAGAAGCATATACTCAGAGGTGTATACTGCTACGAGTTTATTGTATCAATCACGCAATTTCACGCATAAAAAGTGCGTGCACTTTTGAGTTTATGGATTAATGAGTCATTTTGTTCTATTTATAAACAAGGAGAAGAAACAGCTTATCGTCAGGTTAAGGTCATTTGTTAAAATAGGAGAAGAGACAATATAATTATTTCTTTTATTAAAATGGACATTTGATTAATTTTTTAAGTGGTTGCTTTCTCTGTATCTGAAACTATTATTTGTAGTTTTTCGCAAAAAAAACTCATAGTATTTGTGATGCACTCTAAATAGACAATAGTTGCAGCAACCATGTATGTTATGGTTGCTTAATGTTGTGATGACTTGACAATGGCCAAGTTTTAAAAGAACCACCTGCCAATTGCCAGTTTAGTGCCAAATGGCTGGCATGCAACCCTAAGATTGACTGATTTACTCATTCCTCCAAGTAAACGAACTCGTCATTAGTAAGATAGGGGAGATAAAATTATAATTCTTTGGAAAAAATGAACATTTGCTGGAATTTCCAACATGATGTGCAAAACAGAGTGCTTTATTGCTCTATCTTGAAGTACTACCTCCTTTCCAAAATAATTGAAGTTTTGGAAGTCAAATTTATTTATGTTTAACCAAGTCTATAAGAAAATATATTCTCGTGATATGTTTTATAAAATATATTCTCGTGAGATGTTTTATGAAAGGCAAAGTTCCTCATGCATCTTCCCACAGTCTGAACGGTGAAGATAGTGGGTACCAGGGAGCTCGGGCTACAGAAAAACACACTCTTTATGAAATATATTTTTGTACTTACTACATTTTTCTATTGAGTTGGCCCAAACATAAACCATTTAACTAAGGACGGATCTATAGCTTCGATTATTTTGGAACAGAGGGAGTACCAATTATGAAATAATACCAAAAGACAGTTGTTTGTAACAACCGTACAATCATGGTGCCATAATATGTGACTTCTAAAAATGTGGTCCAGTTTGGAATGGAAGACTGCCATATGAAGGTTTATAGTACCAAATAGCATGCAAATCAAACAACACCAGATTGTCTAGTTTATTTATTTCTCAGAGTAAATGAAATCAAAACCCTACACTTTTCAGACGTGACCCTAGCAGGTTTAAGAAAGTCATGCACATAACTGCTAGTGCACATAATTTGTATATCTATGTTGGGACCTTCTATCCATCAGGTACCTGAAATTTCTTTTGCCATCATTCACTTTTATCAGTAGCCGCAAGATCCAATGGTCCAAAATAGATTGGCTTATTGTTCATCTTCTACCTCCCCCCGAACGTCCCCAGCCTACCCCACCGTAACCGTTGGGCTCCACCACCCACAGCCGACAGGGGCTACAGCACACCACCCCATCCTCCCCTCAACCCCCACCCTCCCACTGCTGTTGCTGGCAACCGCCCCGGCCATCCCTCTATGGCCGACACCACCCATGAAAACAGCAGCGATCCCATGCCCCCCTCCCCACAACCCTTAAAATAGATAATGGGGTTGTGGTGATCCCCTACACCACCCATGACTTCACCCTTAGATGGTGGGGCTACTTCTTCTCCAGCGAGAGATTGTTTCTTCTCCAACGAGGTCCGGCCAACGAGGGAAGGAAGAAGGAAAAAAAGTGATTGATGTGAAAGAAATTTCAGGCACCCGAGAAATAGCAAATCCAATCTATGTTTAGGTGGCAGCCCAAACCTTGGTTAAGTATAAATTTTGACAAAACTGCCTGATTAAACTCCGGCTTCCTAAATCCCTAATCCGTTGCAAGTGTCTGCAACATGAATAAAAGAGTGATGTGCGTTGTTGAATATACAAGGCTGTCAGTCACTGGAATAAGATATTGAATGCTATATCTGAATCATTCTAGATTAAAATCCAAATAAGATGGACAATAACTGTACATAAACATAATTTGGGATGTTTATGTATGAAAACAGAATGCTGGTATGGAACAATTATCAATGAAAAAATAGCACGCAGTAGTGTTTTGAGCAATGCGTCGTTAAATAAATCAGTGTATAATGTGTCCCTAATAGCATTGCTATAGCATTGCTATAGCATGATATAGCACGCTAATAGCATATTGAAGGGCCATGGTATTTTTTCATAGCATGCTAGTTTTTTTCCATTGACAATTATTCAGTATAGAAGATTTAATCTAGAGAGAAAGAGCATCAGATTCTTACATGGACAGGGCAGCGACCACACGCATGTCTGGAAAGCCATCGAGCTCGGCCTTTGATTTTGTCTGTCCGATTATGTTGTTTCACTTGTACTGCAACTTGCGAATCCTGAGCCTCACCGCTCTCTGTCTAACACGCAGCCAAGATAGCCTCGATGTCGTCCACGTGGAAGGTACTCAAGATAATCGGCATATCCACAACACACTTGGATTTTCTCTCATAGTATTCATAAGTAAAGCACTTCCTGGTGGAGCAGAAGCTGTCCTTAGAGCATCTCCAGCCACGTCCCCAACAGCCCCTAGGATGACTTTTTTCGCGCAGGCGCCGAAAAAAAAAACCCAGTCGCTCCCCAAGACGGCGAAATCCGCCGCCTCGGCTCGTTTTTTAGCCCGGCGATCCCAGGCCAAACCCAGCACGCTGGGGGCGCTCGGGGGCTCCGGCGGAAGGAAAAAACACGCCCGAGCCACATTGTCAGGCAAAAAGTCAAGGCAATCGTCCAGATTCGCCCCCCCACCACCCCCGAGCGCTCGGCCACCACCCTGCCGGTGCCGCCCGCCGCCCATCACTGCTAGATAGGCCATTCCCCGTCGGAAAAGAGAGAAAGTTTCGCCGCGGCACCTCTCCACCACCTTCCGGGCGAGTGTTCCGGAGCTCCAGCCACGCAGGGTGGTATACCGACGGCTGTGCGTCCACCACGCCCGCCAGGTGTTCGGCGGTTTGCCTGCTCGGGATGGACTCGGTCGATGAGGAGGCGCTCGCGGTGTTGCTGGAGGAGGAAGCCGATGCCGACGTGCAGGAGGAGGAGCATCTCATGGTCCTCGCCGCCCTGCTTGCGAGCAATGAAAAGCCACGGCGAGGTGGCTCGGCACCGGGGCGGCTGAAAGCAAAGAAACCGGCATCGTCTGGAAGGCTATTGCATGCTCTACTCCGACTACTTCGCTGACGCTCCATTGCACGACGACAAAGTTTTTCGGCACCGTTATCGGATGAGCCGAAAGCTTTTCCTCAGGATTGTGAATTCCATCCGGGAGTTCGACATCTACTTCAAGTGCAAGAAGGATTACACCAGCACACTTGGATTCACCTCAATCCAGAAGTGCACGACAGCTATGAGGATGCTTGCATACAGAACTCCCAGAGATTCACTCGACGACTATGGGCGCATGGCCGGGTCGACGACCATTGAGTGTTTCTACAAGTTCTGTTGGGCAGTGGTGGCAGTGTTTGGACCGCAATACTTGCGATCACCCAATGCTGAAGACACTGCTTGGATCCTAGCACAGAATGCAGCAAGAGGATTTCCTGGGATTCTTGAAAGCATCGACTACATGCATTGAAAATGGAAGAACTATCAATTTGCTTGGCAGGGTATGTACAAAGGCGCCAAAGACGGTTGCAGTGTGGTACTTGAGGCAGTGGCCACACAGGACCTCTGGATTTGGCACTCCTTCTTTGGTATGCCAAGAACTCACAATGACATCAACGTGCTGCAGTGCTCCCCCGTCTTTGCCAAGCTTGTTGAAGGTCATTCTCCTCCGATGAACTTTGAGGTCAATGGGCGACACTACAACAAGGGGTACTACCTAGCCAATGGCATCTATCCAAGATGGTCTACATTTGTGAAGACTATCTCAAACCCCGTGCCAGGAGGCAAGAACTTCCACTTTGCGAAAGTTCAGGAGGCTTGCAGGAAGGATGTCGAGCGGGCATTTGGTGTGCTCCAATCTCGATTTGCTGTTGTCCGGTACCCTTCTCAGCCCTGGTCGAAAGATCAAATGTGGGAGAACATGACTTGCAAGCTAGGGTCCTACCTGGTCTCGATCGTAGGTTGTAGGGGTGGAAGGGGGCTTGGCGAGGAGGAAGGCGAGGTCGCCGGCACTGGGGCACCGTCATTAGTGTGCGAGAGAGAGAGGGAGGGAGCAGGACACGTCGGCTAGGGTTAGGTCTCCCGGCTACCTTCAGGAAGCCGAGCAAATATGATTGCTTCTGCTTAACTTCAAAACGAGTCCTTACATGAGTCTATATAATCTCCAAATACGATAATTGGGCTAAGACC
Organism: Triticum timopheevii; assembly: GCA_963921465.1. Lineage (NCBI taxonomy): Eukaryota > Viridiplantae > Streptophyta > Magnoliopsida > Poales > Poaceae > Triticum > Triticum timopheevii. The sequence continues at coordinate 379,563,082 of OY997262.1, read as the reverse complement.
CTAATAACAATAACATAACTGGGCTAGGCCCCTAACTGCTTGGGCTGTAGTATATGCCGGTCATAACATCTCTCAGCGCCAGCACAAACAGCTCGTCCTCGAGCCGGAAGGCGGGGAAGCGCTCGCGGAACTCCTCGAGGTGATCAACGGGCGCCAAACACCTTCGCGTCAGCTGGGGCGGGCAGGTCACCTAGCCCGGCGGCGGCGGTGTCCTCCTCAATGTAGTCCGCAGCCTCAAGGTAGAAGAGTCGCGGGCAGACATGGCCGGGCACGTAGGGCTCATCATAGTTGATGCACAACCCTTTGCGGCGATGCTCGAGTTGCTCGGTCGGGGTGAGCCGGCGGAATGGGTGCGCCGCAGTCTCGGCGAGGGGCGCCGCGGAAGCCTAAGCAGGCCAACCCTGTGCGGGAACTTCCGGGCAGGGTGACGGCCCAGTGGCCCGGGCGGTGAGGCCTGCTGGATGGCCGCCGCGCGGTGCTTAAAAGCGCGGGCGTAGTACATGGCCGTCTGGAGGTCCTGTGGCCCGTGCATCTCCACATCCACGCGGATGTGGTCCGGTAGACCACTGATGAAGAGCTCAGCCCGCTGACAAGCCAAAATTTCGGGGGCATGGCACGCCAGTGCCTGGAAGCAATCGGCGAAGTCTTACATTGTGGTGAGGAACAGAATGCACCCAAGCTCCGCCAGACAGCTCCCACGTATAGGAGGACTAAAGCGCAAGAGGCACAGATCGCGAAAATGCTCCCATGGTGGCATGCCGCCCTCGTCCTACTCGAGGGTGTAATACCACGTCTGGGCGGCGCCTCGTAGATGATAGGAGGTGATCCAGGTGTGGTCGGACGCGAGAGTGCGCTGCCCCCTGAAAAATTGGCCACATTGGTTGAGCTAATTTAGGGGGTCGATGGTGCCGTCGTACGTTGCGAACTCCAACTTGGAGAATCTTGGCGGTGGCTGGGCGTGGACGACGGGCGGGTATGTGTCATCTGCGTGGAACAGCAAGGGCGACGACACCGAGTGTGCAGGCTGCAGAGTACCGCCATGGAAAAGGGGCCCGCCCACACCATCGTAGGGACCTAAGGGCCTGTCGAACTGCATGGTCGGGGGCGGAGCCAAGGGTGATAGCACGTGCAGCTGTCCTGAGGCCATCGTGTAGACCGGCTCGATGGACCCGGTGAGCCAGGCCGGTAGCGGAGATGGCGACGGGGGAAAATGGACCTGGTGGAAGGGCACCTTGGCACCGTCAACGGAAGGCCCGACCCAAGATCTCCGGTGGCGACGATGGCGGTTGCTGCTGCTACTAGGACAGCGGCATGATGGATGTGACGGAGGACGTCGGTGGTGGCAGCGGCCACGGGAGCTGCTGCGGCCCTGTGATGGCGGTGACGGGCAGGTGACTGCAACCCATAGTTCCCCGCAAGGAAGGTGCGGATGCCCTGGACCGCCTGAGTCAGGTCCCGGCGCAGGTAACATCAAGGCGGCGGAGGAGACCGGCCCGGTCAGGGATGGGGTGCTGGCCGTGGTGGTCATCAGCGATGAAGAGGCGATCTGCAGTGGGAGGGAGGGGTTGGGCGGTGGCGCAGACATGATCAAGCCTGAGACACCTGATGCCAGATTGATAGGATCTAGGGTCCTACCTGACCTCGATCGTAGGTTGTAGGGGTGGAATGGGGCTTAGCGAGGTCGCAGGCGCTGGGGCGCCGTCGTCAGTGTGCGAGAGAGAGGGAGGGAGCAGGACACGTCAGCTAGGGTTAGGTCTCCCGGCTCCCTTCAGGAAGTTGAGCAAATATGATTGCTTCTACTTAACTTCAAAATGAGTCCTTACATGAGTTTATGTAATCTCCAAATATGATAACTAGGCTAAGCCCCTAATAACGATAAGATAGCTGGGCCCGGCCCCTAACTGTCTGGGCTGTAGTATATGCCGGTCATAACACTGTGTCATCTTGCGCAACATGATCATGAGAGCGAGCAGGAAGAGCCTGTGTTTGACACTGAACAATATTACAGCCAGTGTCCTCTTGCGCAAGTTGATCACCAGCTACCAACAACCTGGACTGCCTTCCTCAATATGCATCAGGAGATCCGAGACCCACAGGTGCATCAACAACTGCAGCATGATCTGGTGGAGCACCTATGGAGGCTCAAGGGTAACGCCTAGCTCGACGTGTGATGAAATATGAGTTTTTATTTGTTGAACTATATAATTTGTATTGAATTATTTGTTGTTGAACTATTTAATTTCTATTGATTTTCTCTGATGAACTATGTGATAAAAAAATTACTTTTGTTGAATTTGCGTCGAACCACGGCAAATATGGGCCGATTTTTCACTGAAACTGGGCCGAAAAGCGGGGTCATTTGGGAAAAAAATGGGCCGATATCGGAGCTTGGGGGCGATGACTGGGAACCCAATTGCCCCCAGCGCCGGCTCGCCCCCAAGCGGCGATTTTCAAGCCTTCTGGGGGTGCCAACGACTGGAGATGCTCTTAGAGCATCTCCACTCGCGCCCCCCAACATGCCCCCAGTGCCCTTTTTTTGGCGCTGGTGCCGAAAAATCGGCCCAGTCACGCCCCCAGTGTCTTTTTTATCGCCGGTTTGGGCCAAAATAACAGTCGGCGAACCCGAGCTGAATCCAAGCCCCTGGGGTCGCTGGCCAAAGCGATAAGGCATGTGGGCCTGTTCTGTCGGTGAGAGACGGCCCTTTTTCCTGCCGATCCCCTGCTTTCCCCCTCCCTTTCCCTCCATCTCCCCTCCATCCAGCCGCCATGCCACCGAAGAAGTATACAGCCCCTCGCGCTGCTGCCGACGCCGATGCTACCTCTTGAGCATTGCGTTGGATTTCCCGAAAGAGGAGAGGATGATGCAGCAAAGTAGCGTAAGTATTTCCTCAGTTTTTGAGAACCAAGGTATCAATCCAGTAGGAGGCCACGCACAAGTCCCTTGTACCTGCACAAAACGATAGCTACTCGCAACCAACGCGATTAGGGGTTGTCAATCCCTTCACGGTCACTTACGAGGGTGAGATCTGATAGAGATGATAAATAATATTTTTGGATTTTTGATACAGAGATGCAAAGTAAAAAGTAAAAGGAGAAGTAAAAACAAAGCAAGTATTAAAGTAATGGAGATTGATATGATGAGAATAGACCCGGGGCCATAGGTTTCACTAGTGGCTTCTCTCAAGAGCATAAGTATTCTATGGTGGGTGAACAAATTACTGTTGAGCAATTGACAGAATTGAGCATAGTTATGAGTATATCTAGGTATGATCATGTATATGGGCATCATGTCCAAGACAAGTAGACTGAAAAGATTCTGCATCTACTACTATTACTCCACTCATCGACCGCTATCCAGCATGCATCTAGAGTATTAAGTTAAAAACAGAGTAACTCCTTAAGCAAGATGACATGATGTAGAGGGATAAATTCATGCAATATGATAAAAAACCCATCTTGTTATCCTCGATGGCAATAATACAATACGTGCCTTGCTGCCCCTTCTGTCACTGGGAAAGGACACCGCAAGATTGAACCCAAAGCTAAACACTTCTCCCATTGCAAGAACTACCAATCTAGTTGTCCAAACCAATCGGATAATTCAAAGAGACTTGCAAAGATAACTCAATCATACATAAAAGAATTCAGAGAAGATTCAAATATTATTCATAGCTAAACTGGATCATAAACCCACATTTCATTGGTCTCAACAAACACACCGCAAAAAAAGAAGATTACATCAAATAGATCTCCACAAGAGAGGGGGAGAACATTGTATTGAGATCCAAAAAGAGAGAAGAAGCCATCTAGCTACTAGCTATGGACCCAAAGGTCTGAATTAAACTACTCACACTTCATCGGAGGGGCTATGGTGTTGATGTAGAAGCCCTCCATGGTGGATGCCCCCTCCGGCCGAGCTCCGGAATAGGCCCCAAGATGGGATCTCGTGGATACAGAAAGTTGCAGTGGTGGAATTAGGTTTTTGGCTCCGTATGTGATCTTTCGGGGGTACGTAGGTATATATAGGAGGAAGGAGTACGTCGGTGGAGCAACATGGGGCCCACGAGGTAGGGGGCACGCCCAGGGAGGGCGCCCCCACCCTAGTGACCGCCTCTTTTGTTCCTTGGAGCAGGGTCCAAGTTTCCTGGATCACATTTGATGAGAAAATCACGTTCCCGAAGGTTTCATCCTGTTTGGACTCCGTTTGATATTCTGTTTCTTCGAAACACTAAAATAGGCAAAAAACAGCAATTCTGGGCCGGGCCTCCGGCTAATAGGTTAGTCCCAAAAATAATATAAAAGTGGAAAATAAAGCCCAATATAGTCCAAAACAATAGATAAAGCCCAATATAGCCCATTATAGATACGTTGGAGACGTATCAGGCATCCCCAAGCTTAATTCCTGCTCGTCCTCGAGTAGGTAAATGATAAAAAGAGAATTTTTGATGCGGAGTGATACTTTGGCATAATTTCAATGTAAATATTCTTAATTGTGGCATGAATATTCAGATCCGAAAGATTCAAGACAAAAGTTCATATTGACATAAAAATAATAATACTTCAAGCATACTAATCAAAGCAATCATGTCTTCTGAAAATAACATGGCTAAAGAATGTTATCCTTACAAAATCATATAGTCTGGCTGTTGCTCTATCTTCATCACACAAAGTATTTAATCATGCACAACCCCGATGACAAGCCAAGCAATTGTTTCATACTTTAATAATCTCAAACTCTTTCAACTTTCACGCAATACATGAGCGTGAGCCATGGACATAGCACTATATGTGGAATAGAATGGTTGTTGTGGAGAAGACAAAAAAGGGGAAGATAGTCTCACATCAACTGGGCGTATCAACGAGCTATGGAGATGCCCATTAATAGATATCAATGTGAGTGAGTAGGGATTGCCATGCAACGGATGCACTAGAGCTATAAATATATGAAAGCTCAACAAAAGAAACTAAATGGGTGTGCATCCAACTTGCTTGCTCACGAAGACCTAGGGAACTTTTGAGGAAGCCCATCATTGGAATATACAAGCCAAGTTCTATAATGAAAAATTCCCACTTAGTATATGAAAGTGACAACATATGAGACTCTCTATCACGAAGATCACGGTGCTACTTTGAAGCACAAGTGTGGAAAAAGAGATAGTAGCATTGTCCCTTCTCTCTTTTTCTCTCATTTTATTTATTTTTCCTTTTTCTCTTTTTTTTCTTTGGGCCTTTTCTCTTTTTTTATGGCCTCTTTTTTTTCCTTTTTTCTCTTTTTTTCTTTTTGTAAAGTCCGAAGTCTCATCCCGACTTGTGGGGGAATCATAGCCTCCATCATCCTTTCCCCACTGGGACAATGCTCTAATAATGATGATCATCACAATTTTATTTTTCTTACAACTCGATACTTAGAACAAAATATGACTCTATATGAATGCCTCCGGCAGTGTACCGAGATATGCAATGAATCAAGAGCGACATGTATGAAAATTATGAAGGTGGCCTTGCCACAAATATAATGTCAACTACATGTTCATGCAAAAAGCAATATGACAAAAGTAATGTGTGTCATATGAACGGAACGGTGGAAAGTTGCATGGCAATATATATCGGAATGGATATGGTAATTCCATAATAGGTAGGTATGGTGGCTGTTTTGAGGAAGGTATATGGTGGGTGTATGGTACCGGCTAAAGTTGCACGGCACAAGAGAGGCTAGCAATAATGGAAGGGTGAAAGGGTGCGTATAATCCATGGACTCAACATTAATCAAAAGAACTCATGCACTTGTTGCAAAAATTTAGAAGTCATCAAAAACCAAAGCACTATGCGCATGCTCCTAGCGGGATAGATTGGTAGGAAAAGACCATCGCTCGTCCCCGACCGCCACTCATAAGGAAGACAATCAATAAATAAAATTGTGCTCCAACTTCATCACAAAGCGGTTCACCATACGTGCATGCTACGGGAATCACAAACTTCAACACAAGCATTCTTTAAATTCATAATCACCCAACTAGCATCACTTTGATATTATCACCTCCATATCTCAAAACAATTATCAAGCATCAAACTTATCTTAGTATTCAACGCACTCAAAAGAAAGTTTCACATATCTTGAATACCAAGTATATTAATGTTAAGCAAATTACCATGCTATTAATGACTCTCAAAATAATCTAAGTGAAGCATGAGAGATCAATAGTTTCTTTAAAATAAATCCACCACCGTGCTCTAAAAGATCTAAGTGAAGCACTAGAGCAAAAATTATCACGCTCAAAAGATATAAGTGAAGCACTATGAGCAAAACTGTCAAGCTCAAAAGATATAAGTGAAGCACATAGAGTATTCTAGCAAATTACAATTTGTGTATGGCTCTCTCAAAAGGTGTGTACATCAAGGATGATTGTGTTAAACTAACAAGCAAAGACACAAATAATACAAGATGCTCCAAGCAAAACACATATCATGTGGTGAATAAAAATATAGCTCCAAGTAAATTACCGATGGAAGTAGACGAAAGAGGGGATGCCTTCTGGGGCATCCCCAAGCTTTGACTTTTTGGTGTCCTTGGATTATCTTGGGGGTGCCATGGGCATCCCCAAGCTTAGGCTCTTGCCACTCCTTGTTCCATAATCCATCAAAAGAATTCATCCAAAACTTGATAACTTCACAACACAAAACTCAATATAAATCTCGTGAGCTCCGTTAGTGAAAGAAAACAAAAGACTACTTTAAGTTACTGCAATGAACTCATTATTTATTTATATTGGTGTTAAACCTACTGTATTCCAACTTATTTATGGTTTATAAACTAAGTTACTAGCCATAGATGCATTGAAATAAGCAAACAACACACGAAAAACAGAATCTGTCAAAAACAGAATAGTCTGTAGCAATCTGTAACTAACGCAAACTTATGGAACTCTAAAACTCCTACCAAAATAGGAAGTCCTGGACAATTTGTATATTGAACAGAATAAAAAAGAATCAACGCAAAATCACGTTCCTGTGATTTAACAAAATTATATTTGTGTGCGCAAAGTTTCTGTTTTTCAGCAGAATCAAATCAACTATCATCGTAGGTTATCCTATAGGTTCTACTTGGCACAAACACTAATTAAAACATAAAACCACATCTAAACAGAGGCTAGATGGATTATTTATTCCTAAACAGAAGCAAAAACAAAAAACAAAAATAAAATTGGGTTGCCTCCCAACAAGCGCTATCATTTACGCCCCTAGCTAGGCATAAAAGCAAGGATAGATCTAGGTATTGCAATCTTTGGAAGGCAATCCATAAGTGGCTCTCATGATAGATTCATATGGTAATTTTATTTTCTTTCTAGGGAAGTGTTCCATGCCCTTCTTTAAGGGAAATTGGAATCTAATATTCCCTTCCTTCATATCAATAATTGCACCAATCGTTCTAAGGAAAGGTCTACCAAGAATAATAGGACATGAGGAATTGCAATCTATATCAAGAACGATAAAATCTACGGGCACATAATTTCTATTTGCAACAATAAGAACATCATTAATTCTTCCCATAGGCTTTTTAATAGTGGAATCCGCAAGATGCAAGTTTAGAGAGCAATCATCAAAGTCACGGAAATCTAGCAAATCACACAAAGTTTTGGGAATAGTGGAGACACTAGCACCCAAATCACACAAGGCATGAAACTCATAATTTTTAATTTTAATGTTAATAGTAGGTTCCCACTCATCATAGAGTTTTCTAGGGATAGAAACTTTCAACTCAAGTTTTTCTTCATAAGATTGCATCAAGGCATCAACAACGTGTTCGGTAAAGGCCTTATTTTGACTATAAGCATGAGGAGAATTTAGCACGGATTGCAACACGGAAATACAATCAATTAGAGAGCAATTTTCATAATTAAATTCCTTGAGATCCAAAATAGTGGGTTTAGCAACATCTAGGTTTTTATTTCTTTCAATCCCACTTTCATCAATTTCATCATCAAGGTCTAAAAACTCCGAATTCTTAGAACGCCTTCTAGGTAAAGGAAGACCATATTCAGTTTCATCAAGATTCATATTGCAAAACAAAGATTTAGTGGGGGACACATCAATAACTTTTAGATCTTCATCTTGATTTTCATAGGAATTGGAAGAACACGCTTTAATAAAGGCATCTTTGGAAGCACGCATCCTAGCGGTTCTTTCTTTGCACTCATCAATGGAAATTCTCATAGCTTTGAGAGACTCATTGATATCATGTTTAGGAGGAATAGATCTAAGCTTTAAAGAATCAATTTCAAGAGAAATTCTATCAACGTTCCTAGCCAAATCATCAACTTTAAGCAATTTCTCTTCAAAGAAAGCATTAAAATTCTTTTGTGAATTCATAAACTCTTTAACACTACTCTCAAATTCAGAGGGCATCTTATTAAAATTTCCATAAGAGTTGTTGTAGGAATTTCCATAATTATTAGAAGGATTACTAGGAAAAGGCCTAGGATTAAAATTCCCTCTATACGCGTTGTTACCAAAATTATTCCTACCAACAAAATTCACATCCATAGATTCATTATTATTCTCAATCAAAGTAGACAAGGGCATATCATTAGGATCAGAAGAAACACTCTTAGTAGCAAATAATTTCATAAGTTCATCCATCTTTCCACTCAAAACATTAATTTCTTCTATCGCATGCACTTTTTTTATTAGTAGATCTTTCAGTATGCCATTGAGAATAATTTACCATAATATTATCTAGAAGTTTAGTAGCATCTCCTAGAGTGATTTCCATAAAAGTGCCTCCCGCGGCCGAATCTAAAAGATTTCTAGAAGCAAAATTCAATCCGGCATAAATTTTTTGTATAATCATCCACAAGTTCAACCCATGAGTAGGACAATTACGTATCATTAATTTCATTCTCTCCCAAGCTTGTGCAACATGTTCATGATCAAGTTGCTTAAAATTCATAATATCGTTCCTAAGAGAGATAATCTTAGCGGGAGGAAAATACTTAGAGATAAAAGCATCTTTGCATTTGTTCCAAGAATCAATACTATTTTTAGGAAAAGATGAAAACCACGCTTTAGCACGATCTCTAAGTGAAAAAGGAAATAGCTTCAATTTAACAACATCATTATCAACATCTTTTTTCTTTTGCATATCACATAAATCAACGAAGCTATTCAGATGAGTAGCGGCTTCTTCACTAGGAAGGCCGGCGAATTGATCTTTCATAACAAGATTCAATAAAGCAGTGTTGATTTCACAAGATTCAGTATTGGCAAGAGTAGCAATCGGAGTGCTAAGGAAATCATTATTATTGGTATTGGTGAAGTCACACAATTTGGTAGCATCTTGAGCCATAGCGACAAACAAGCAATCCAACACACGAGAAAACAAACAGACGAGGAAAAAGGCAACGGAAAAAGAGGAGGAGATTGGGAAAGAGAGGGCGACTAAAACGGCAAGGGTGAAATGGGGGAGAGGAAAACGAGAGGCAAATGGCAAATAATGTAATGCGAGAGATAGGGATTGTGAAGGGTACTTGGTTGGTTGACTTGCTCTTGCGTGAGCCTCCCCGGCAACGGTGCAAGAAATTCTTCTTGCTACATCTTGAGCACTGTGTTGGATTTCCCCGAAGAGGAGAGGATGATGCAGCAAAGTAGCGTAAGTATTTCCCTCAGTTTTTGAGAACCAAGGTATCAATCCAGTAGGAGGCCACACACAAGTCCCTCGTACCTGCACAAAACGATAGCTACCCGCAACCAACGCGATTAGGAGTTGTCAATCCCTTCACGGTCACTTACGAGGGTGAGATCTGATAGAGATGATAAATAATATTTTTGGTATTTTTGATACAGAGATGCAAAGTAAAAAGTAAAAGGCAAAGTAAAAACAAAGCAAGTATTAAAGTAATGGAGATTGATATGATGAGAATAGACCCGGGGGCCATAGGTTTCACTAGTGGCTTCTCTCAAGAGCATAAGTATTCTATGGTGGGTGAACAAATTACTATTGAGCAATTGACAAAATTGAGCATAGTCATGAGTATATCTAGGTATGATCATGTATATAGGCATCACGTCCAAGACAAGTAGACCGAAACGATTCTGCATCTACTACTATTACTCCACTCATCAACCGCTATCCAGCATGCATCTAGAGTATTAAGTTAAAAACAGAGTAACGCCTTAAGCAAGATGACATGATGTAGAGGGATAAATTCATGCAATATGATAAAAAAACCCATCTTGTTATCCTCGATGGCAACAATACAATATGTGCCTTGCTGCCCCTTCTGTCACTGGGAAAGGACACCGCAAGATTGAACCCAAAGCTAAACACTTCTCCCATTGCAAGAACTACCAATCTAGTTGGCCAAACCAAACGGATAATTCGAAGAGACTTGCAAAGATAACTCAATCATACATAAAAGAATTCAGAGAAGATTCAAATATTATGTCACATCCCTAGTTCTGGTATGCACTGGGCTAGCTACTCATGTGTTGCATTATGTTTAAATTCTTTTGAAACTTGAAATAGGGATTGCCTAAACCCTAGCATAAAAGGAATTCACTAGGTTCAACTAAAATATTTTCAGCGAATCCAAATGGCTTTAAAAAATGTCCATCATTTCTGGAAAAATGCTAGAAACATTAGCCAGAGGTGTTGCACATTTTTCCATGACATATTTGGGCTCTGAATTAAATCTTATAATATTTGGATTTGGGCATTTAAATGCTATTAAATATTTTAAATGCTCAAATAATCATAAACTAAAATGTTTACTGTTGGATATATTCCAAACAGTAGTCATGATTAGTTTCATGATATTTGGTAATGCCCTGACATTTTTAATAAAGCCCTAAAGATTACAGAATTACCTGGGACACCTACCTGGCTGCAGCCCACCTGGCAGGCCCAGCACTGTGCTGGCCCATGCCAGCCAGCTGCTTCGTCCTTGCCAGGCAGGCACAGAGGTGACACCGGCGTGCGCGAGCTCGCCACGACGCCACCCGCTTGCCGCCCGCGCCCCTGGACACCTGGGTGAGTTCCATGTTGCCGCCCCGACCCCGTGGACACCTCACTCGCCCCCCTGCCTCTCTCCCTCGCTCTCTCCCACGATGGCCGACGCTGCCGTAGTCGCACCGTTGCCATAGCCGTGCCCTCCGTCGTCTCCGTGCCACGCCACCGTGTCAAGGAGCTCCACCTCCCTCCTCTCCGTCGAGCAGACCGAGCCCCGAGCACTTGCTCGCCCTGGAGTTACCGCCTCGTCCTCATCTTCGCTGATCGCCGCCGGAGATCCCTTTCGCCGTCACCACTGCTTCAGCTCGTCCCCGACCTCGCCGTCTAGCTCGTCGCAACCGCTGTGAGCTCAGCTACATTCCCATCCTCTCCGTTCTTGCTGTTGTCCCCTGCATCGACTGCACGAAGCTCAACCACACGCGCCGCCGCCCGCGTCGTCGCCGGTCATGCTCCGGTGACCATATGGTCCCGGGATTGTGTCTAACGCACTCCCCGCAACGCGTAGGAGCCGTAGATGCTAGCGCCGCCCTGCCTAGGCCACTGTAGCAACAAGCCCGAGCTCACCCGAGCTCCAGCGACCGCCAAGGTCGTCACCGGCGTCGTTCCCGGCCTCCCCGAGCTCCACTTCCACCCCCAAACGACGCGGCTCGCTTCCAGGTACGCATAGATGGTCTCGGCCGCCCGTTTGGTCGCCGGAGACGCAAACCCGAGCCCCTCCGCCGCGTCTGGTCTCGTCGGCGGTTAAACACCGACGAGTTTGACCCATTGACCTTGATTGGGTGGGTCTGGGTTGACTCACCTGAGTCTATGACAAGTGGGACCCTCCCTCTGTTAATTAACTTAGATTAGAACTAACTAAATTTAATTAGTTTAAATAACTGCTGACACGCGGGACCCACTGGTTAGGTTGACCTGGACGTCCCCTTTGACCACTGATGTCACCCTGACGCAATGCTGACGCAATAACTCATTTTCTGGATTTATTCTTTTACAGGAAATTCCAGAAAATAACCAAAACTTCTAAAAATCATAGAAAATCAATCGTAACTCCAAATGAGACAAGTTATATATGTAAAATGATCAGAAAAATGCAATCTATCCATCTGTACCACTTTCATGCATGTTAGAACATTTTAACCTTGCTGTTTAGGTGAAACAGGGTAATGCACTAATATAACCTCTTAAAATGGGTTTGCATTTGAATCTTTGGTTCAAATGGACTCATCTCAATCTGTTCTAGCTTGCATTAGCCCAAAACACATTCATATTGCCATGTCATAGCATGCATCATTTTGTGCATTGCATTGATAGTGTTTCTTCTCTGTTTGTCGGTGTTGTTCCCCCTCGGTAGACGTTGTACCGACGTTGTGATCGTTGACACTGATGAAGACTCAATGCTATCTTCAGGGGATGAATCAGGTCTGATTCATCGGGGATGAATCAAAGGTGTGTAAACTTGTCCTACTGTGTGTTAGCTAAGTGTGTGAATACGATTTGGTAAAGGTAGCGGTGAGAGGCCATGTAGGAGTACATGGTGGGTTGTCTCATTGAAGCCGTCCTCAGGAACTGAGTTTTGTGTTTGTGATCCATGAAACAGATACTACCACGCATTGGGCCCGAAACCAATGGACCCTCTCGGCTTCTTAATCACCCTTGTCCTCTGTCCAGGAGTTGCAAGTAGTTTCTGGTGTTTGTAGTATGCTGGAGGCCGTGCGCAGCGCTGACCGGAGGGGTGGGCTATGATGCGGTAGGCACGTGGCCGGGTATATCGGGCGCCCGTTTGGTGTCACGGAACCCTGTACACATCGTTCGGGGCCGTATGTGGAAACCTCGGCCGGACTCCCTGCGGATGGAACCTGAATAGGCGATAAACTTGGACTAGAGACTTGAGTGTTTAGGTAGGCCCTGGCCGACACCCTCGTTGGGCTTTCGCTTGAAGGTTGCCGAGTACATGTCGTGTAAACGGTGGTAAGTGGTGGGAGCGTGTGTGAAGAAGTACACCCCTGCAGGATTAACATCATCTATTCGAATAGCTGTGTCCGCGGTAAAGGACATCTGGGTTGCCTTTACAGTTCATAGACAAGTGAAAGTGGATACTCTAAAATACGCAAGATAAGTGTGAGTGCTATGGATGGCATTCTCGTAGGGAGACGGGAGCGGATCCATAGTGGTGTATTGATATGGTGAATATGTGGACTCGTGTGCGCCACCTCAAAAGAGTTACTTGCAGTCGTAGTTCAGGATAGCCACCGAGTCAAAGCTGGCTTGCTGCAGTTAAACCCCACCATTCCCTTTGTTGATAATGATGCATATGTAGCTAGTTCTGATGTAAGTCTTGCTGGGTACATTTGTACTCACATTTGCCTATTTTATGTTTTGCAGAGAGATGTCAGTCTCGCTAGTAGTTCCGTGTGGACTTCGACGTTTAGCTTGATACCTCAGCTACGATCTTGTGCCCTCGGCAGGATCTGGTAGATAGTCAGGCTTCTAGGCCTTTTTCATTTATAGATGTCTGTACCCAGACATGTTAAGCTTCCGCTTGTGCTTTGACTTGTATGCTCTGAATGTTGGGTCGTAAGACCCATGTTTGTAATATCTCGCTCCTCGGAGCCTATTGAATAAATTACTTGAGTTGTAGAGTCATGTTGTGATGCCATGTTGTATTTGCACATATCGAGCATATTGTGTGTATGTTATTGAAATGCTTGGTATGTGTGGGATCTGACTATCTAGTTGTTTATCCTTAGTAGCTTCTCTTACCGGGAAATGTCTCCTAGTGCTTCCACTGAGCCCTGGTAGCTTGCTACTGCTCCGGAACACTTAGGCTGGCCAGCATGTGTCCTTTGTTCCTGTGTCTGTCCCTTCGGGGAAATGTCACGCGATGAATACCGGAGTCCTGGTAGCCCAGTGCTACAGCCTGGATTCACTTGCTGATGACCGACACGTTCGATGCTGGGTCATGGATGCCTGTCCCTGTAAGTTTGTGCCACTTTGGGTTTATGACTAGCCATGTCAGCCTGGGCTCCTTATCATATGGATGCTAGTGACACTATCATATGAGTGTGCAAAAAGGCGCAAACGGTCCCGGGCAAAGGTAAGGCGACACCCATGGGAATACCGTGCATGAGGCCGCAAAGTGATATGAGGTGTTACATGCTAGATCGATGTGGCATTGAGTCGGGGTCCTGACAGCTTTGGTATCAGAGCCTGACTGCCTGTAGGATTACCAAGCCAAACTGGTCGAAGTTGAGTCTAGAAATTCTTTAGTTATATAAGGGAATTGATTGTGGGATGGAACGTAAGGCTCTTTTTACTCCTTTACCTTATGCCTTCTGATCTGAGTCATCCTATCTTTCCTACGGGGTTAAGAAACTAGGCTTTCTCTTCTTTCTATCAGGATCATGTGTTACTAATCCGTAGACTTATAGAATTGTTGGATTTAAGCCTCGGTTCAGTTCCTACTACTTCCGTATGTTAATTGTTGATCTCGAAACCTTGATATTGTGCTTCTGAGTGGCTATGCCACCATTTTTGTAGCATGTCTCCAATCTTTTCGAGCATTTACAGCCGTTAGGTTGTCCGAGTCATCCCAAGTTTCTAAATAGTATGAAGCATTTGCAAAATCCCTTCCTCCCGTTCCGATGTTCCTTTTGGCCAGATTAACCACACTAATCGGTGAGTTGAGGTACTCTGTTGCCTTAACATATATGTCAGAGTTATTATTATGACCCTAGGTGTCTAGAGTATCACCTAGTAATCTAGCCACGTTTTGTGTCCCATTGTGATGATTCTGGCCTTTATTCTCGAAAGCATCCCGTGATGCTATTTAGTTAGTAGTCATTCTACTCCTTGGGTTCTGAACCCGAGACTTACACTACTTACCTCATGTTGATAGTGTTTGCTAGTTCCTTTAGGAAATTAGTAACCTTTGCATTAGTCCTTGAGGTCCGTGGTATTTCCTTCTTCCAAATACTATGAACTACTTATGGCAGAAGTTCCTCGCAGATCCGAAAGATCACAACTATAGTGCTCTTGACGAGTTCTCTATTCTATACTGTGACTCTGTCAGTTCTACCTTCTCCGCATGGGTTATCC
Organism: Triticum timopheevii; assembly: GCA_963921465.1. Classification (NCBI taxonomy): domain Eukaryota; kingdom Viridiplantae; phylum Streptophyta; class Magnoliopsida; order Poales; family Poaceae; genus Triticum; species Triticum timopheevii. The sequence goes on along the minus strand of OY997262.1, from coordinate 379,547,982 downwards.
GGAAGAAACCTGTTGAACTTGGTTCGACATACTAATCCATGCATCCACAACTCATAAGAAAATCATATGTTTCTTTGAATTGTCCCCCTTTAGTTGTCTTCTGACCTTCGTCTATCAATTGATAGTCAAGAGTATGCGTGCGTTCGTTTATCGATGCCTATTACTCTTGTGGTCCATCAAGCCATTCTATTTTGGAATGACTAGGAGAAACAAACTCCAGAACCTGATCCATATCCAGGATTGGGTCAAAGAAGTTGTGCTCCGCAAATCAAATTGCTAATCCAGCTTTCGTTCTGCTCTACCTTGGAGTATTATTATCTTTATATTAAGAATATCATGGGAATTGCACACCATCCTATGAACTCTTGATACAGTGATACTTCTTATCATCATTATTCATTCCTCGGTTTCGTGTTATTGTAACCGGAACGCCGACAAGTGAATCATGATGTGTGAAATCAATACCCCTAGAAACCATGTTGCCTAGTGGTTAATGGATGAAAATCTCATTCTTAGTGTGTTGGTTATGGAATCATCATTCTAAGATTGATCGTGCTACCTAGTTCTTATTTCCAGTGCACTCTTTGATCAATGAGTTAGGATTGTATCAATCCCTCGCTCTTTTGATCATATCGTCTTGCCCTGAGAAGCAAGATTATTCTCGAGCTTAGTAACATATTAGTGGTTCGTAATTTTCCGAATATCTTCTCGGAAGTATCACCAGGTCGTCACCTGACTGTTATGTTGAGTTTGTGATCAAGTTGGTTTACTCCTGTAAACCACCCTTCCTCCAAGAATCCGTGTTGGATTACCCCTGAGCTAGTTGGTTAAGCTAAACAACAACTTGGAGAGCTGGAAGATAAAAGCTTGTCCAACTTAGTTCATTTTAAGGGATATCTTGTATGTATGTTGAAGGAGGATGGTATTTTCATTGATTGACCCTCATGGTTAGTTAAAGGATCTATCATCTTATCCAATCTTTGATTTGAGTATGGGCTATCGTCAAATCAAATCAGAACCAACGATATTCATAATGTTGTCTTACTCGTGGTTGATTCCTTGAGAATACACCATTATATCTTTTGGTTCTGACCAATGCTATCACTTGTTCACATAATTATGGAACTCCATCTTCATGGAAACCTGGATGAATTGTTGTTGATCCCATCAACAACATTTTTATCTTCTCCATGATTTTGTTGAGCATTAAGCTAGTGTTGGAAATTTTTGAAAGCATTTCTTCATGCTAGCTCATGAAGCATATGTTCGGATGAAAGGAGTGACTTCCTCTAATTCACGTGCATTTGATGTAAGTTGCCGCCGTGAATTCGAGAAAGCTTATTTTTGCTTCCTCTAGAATCATCCCAAGTTAGTGACGCATATGTGCGAAGTACTCTATGGTTTGATAGGTTGGCCGCCTCCATTCTATATGTGGTCCTAGCACACCAAGCCACTGATTGACTTGCTCAAGGATAAGAAGTTCATCGATAAGTGCACAAGGACTTCGATATCCTCGATGATGGTTCCCCACCTGAACTCGGTAGTGTTTTATTATAAGACTACCACGTGGTCATGCTTGTCTTGATAGCGTGTTCACAGGTTTGTAGCAGAACCAACTCATGTTTTGGAGCTTGCTATCGTAGTTCATCTCCTGAGAATCTCGCAATGTCATCTCGTCGATTTGTGTTGCAAACTTTAATTTTTCTTTCTGGACTTGATGAGTCTGGAATATTCTAACACTAACCAGATCTGAATCTCATGCAAATATGATGGTTGGAACGTGTTCCAAGAATTATAATATTGGTCTCTCTATAACCCGGTAACGTGGATGTCATGGCCAACACACCTAGCCAGAAGGCCTATTATTGTAGTATCTTGGTTGAAGAAGCTGGCCACCTCCCCATAAGGATTTCGCAAGATTTACTTCCGTAGCTATTCCTTATGGATTCTTGAGCTTTCGAAGTCCGGCCTGTTACTTGATGTTCTAGATACCAAACTATTTAAATAGATGGGTTACGCTAGCACAGCAAGGAGAACTTTAGAAGCGGAGTGCTAAATGTCTCTCGGTCGATCATCCAGATTTCGTTCCCTTGGCCTCGCTAAGGTAAAAAATCTGAGAACGTGTTATCTTCCTTTGCATCTGCATCATCCATCACCATTCATCATGGTAGTATGTTGTGTTGCCAGGATCCTTGACACGGGTGTTGGTAAAACCTTGATGAATATGGAAATGCTCAAGTTCTTGAAAGCACGCATATACACTAGGTGTTATCGTCGGCACTAACTGGGATTGCTCCCAGTTTCCTCGGTTATGCTATAACCATTCCAACAGTGGAATTATTCTACTATTGAGTTCCTCCCCAGTTACTAGAATCATTCCGGCATTTGCATTTTGTTTCCAGCTTGCACCACCATTGTGCCATCCCACCATGGGTTCCATCCATTCCTGATGATAATCAAAAATCATCCATTGTATTGTCTTCAACAAGGTAGTCCACATCATCCATTATGGCCCGAGAATGTCATCTTTTGGACTCCTTCAAATGATCGATTGTGATTTGCCTCAGGCTGGTATAAAGAGTTTCAATGATTTTTGAATCAAAGGTAATTCTTTTTTCCACTTAAGGGGGATACATTCTACGAGTCACCTCCTCTAAGATGTCTCGTTATGGTATCATGGCAGTTCAACTCCACGCTACATTGAAAACCGTTCCACACCTTCTTAAGTGTGGACTTGTTGACTACCTAACGAGCCCTCATCATCTGTTTCACTCCATTCCTTGGATGGATGCTTCGTGTCTCGGCTCGAGAGATGTTTCTACGTCTCGTTCCGCGAGTTGATCTTGTGATCATTAAGATGATCCATTTTTGTAGGCATGTCTCGCTTTTTGTCCTCGTGTTGGATGAAGATCTCGAAGGCAAGACATCAAGATCAATTGGAGCATAAATCAACAACTTCAAGAATACAGTTGGATCATGAAGTTTGCGATACTTAGTGTCCCCTTTGTCTTATTACCTCACGTCTTGAATCTCTGGACGAGATTCTTGTTTAGTGGGGGGGAGTTGTCACATCCCTAGTTCTGGTATGCACTGGGCTAGCTAGTCATGTGTTGCATTATGTTTAAATTGTTTTGAAACTTGAAATAGGGATTGACTAAACCCTAGCATCAAAGGAATTCACTAGGCTCAACTAAAATATTTTCAGTGAATCCAAATGGCTTTCAAAAATGTCCATCATTTCTGGAAAAATGCTAGAAACATTAGCCAGAGGTGTTGCACATTTTTCCATGACATATTTGGGCTCTGAATTAAATCTTATAATATTTGCATTTGGGCATTTAAATGCTATTAAATATTTTAAATGCTCAAATAATCATAAACTAAAATGTTTACTGTTGGATATATTCCAAATAGTAGTCATGATTAGTTTCATGATTTTTGGTAATGCCCTGACATTTTTAATAAAGCCCTAAAGATTACAGAAAATAGAAAACAATAAATAAGAGAGAGAGAGAGAATTACCTGGGCCACCTACCTGGCCGTAGCCCACCTGGCAGGCCAAGCACTGTGCTGGCCCATGCCAGCCAGCTGCTTCCTCCTTGCCAGGCAGGCACAGATGTGACGCCGGCGAGCACGAGCTCGCCACAACGCCACCTGCTTGCCGCCCGCGCCCCTGCACACCTGGGTGAGCTCCACGTCGCCGCCCCGACCCCGTGGACACCTCACTCGCCCCCCTGCCTCTCTCCCTCGCTCTCTCCCACGATGGCCGACACTGCCGTAGTCGCACCGTCGCCATAGTCGTGCCCTCCGTCGTCTCCGTGCCACGCTATCGTGTCAAGGAGCTCCGCCGCCCTCCTCTCCGTTGAGCAGACCGAGCCCCGAGCGCTCGCTCGCCCTGGAGTTACCGCCTCATCCTCGTCTTTGCTGATCGCCGCCGGAGATCCCTTTCGCCGTCACCACTGCTTCAGCTCGTCCCCGACCTCGCCGTCTAGCTCGTCGCAACCGCTGTTAGCTCAGCTACATTCCCATCCTCTCCGTTCTTGCTGTCGTCCCCTGCATCGACTGCACGAAGCTCAACCGCACGCGCCGCCGCCCGCGTCGTCGCCGGTCATGCTCCGGTGACCATATGGTCCCGGGATTGTGTCCAACGCACTCCCCGCAACGCGTAGGAGCCGTAGATGCTAGCGCCGCCCTGCCTAGGCCACCGCAGCAACGAGCCCGAGCTCACCCGAGCTCCGGCGACCGCCAAGGTCGTCGCCGGCGTCGTTCCCGGCCTCCCCGAGCTCCACTTCCACCCCAAACGACGCGGCTTGCTTCCAGCTCCCCGTAGATGGTCTCGGCCGCCCGTTTGGTCGCCGGAGACGCAAACCCGAGCCCCTCCGCCGCGTCTGGCCTCGTTGGCGGTTAAGCGCCGGCGAGTTTGACCCGTTGACCTTGACTGGGTGGGTCTGGGTTGACTCACCTGAGTCTATGACAAGTGGGACCCTCCCTCTATTAATTAACTTAGATTAGAACTAACTCAATTTAATTAGTTTAAATAACTGCTGACACGCGGGACCCACTGGTCAGGTTGACCTGGACGTCCCCTTTGACCACTGACGTCATCCTGACGCAATGCTGACGCAATAACTCATTTTCTGGATTTATTCTTTTACAGGAAATTCCAGAAAATAACCAAAACTTCTAAAAATCATAGAAAATCAACCGTAACTCCAAATGAGACAAGTTATATATGTAAAATGATCAGAAAAATGCAATCTATCCATCTGTACCACTTTCATGCATGTTAGAACAGTTTAACCTTGCTGTTTAGGTGAAACAGGGTAATGCACTAATATAAACTCTTAAAATGGGTTTGCATTTGAATCTTTGGTTCAAATGGACTCATCTCAATTTGTTCTAGCTTGCATTAGCCCAAAACACATTCATATTGCCAGGTCATAGAATGCATCATTTTGTGCATTGCATTGATAGTGTTTCTTCTCTGTTTGTCGGCGTTGTTCCCCCTCGGTAGACGTTGTACCGACGTTGTGATCGTTGACACTGATGAAGACTCAATGCTATCTTCAGAAGTGCCAGGCAAGCAAAACCCCCTTGTTCATTCCGATATAATCCCACTCTCTTGCTCCTGCTCTCTTTTACTGCATTAGGACAACAACGATTCATCTGTTACTTGCTGTAGTTGAACCCCTTTATCCTCTGCATGACCTGTCATTGCCACAGTAAATAGATGAAACCCACTAGCATGAGTAGGAGTTGTTTGAGCCCTGTTGTGCCTACTCATTCATGCTTGATTGTCATGCCGGCTACTGCTTAGAGTTGATTCAGGTCTGATTCATCGAGGATGAATCAGAGGTGTGTAAACTTGTCCTACTGTGTGTGAGCTAAGTGTGTGAATACGATTTGGTAAAGGTAGCGGTGAGAGGCCATGTAGGAGTACATGGTGGGTTGTCTCATTGAAGCCGTCCTCAGGAACTGAGTTCTGTGTTTGTGATCCATGAAACAGATACTACCACGCATTGGGCCCGAAACCAATGGACCCTCTCGGCTTCTTAATCACCCTTGTCCTCTGTCCAAGAGTTGCAAGTAGTTTCTGGTGTTTGTAGTATGCTGGAGGCCGTGCGCAGCGCTGACCGGAGGGGTGGGCTGTGATGCGGTAGGCACGTGGCCGGGTATACCGGGCGCCCGATTGGTGTCATGGAACCCTGTACACATCGTTCAGGGCCGTATGTGGAAACCTCAGCCGGACTCCCTGCGGATGGAACCTGAATAGGCGATAAACCTGGACTAGAGACTTGAGTGTTTAGGTAGGCCCTGGCCGACACCCTCGTTGGGCTTCCGCTTGAAGGTTGCCGAGGACATGTCGTGTAAACGGCGGTAAGTGGTGAGAGCGTGTGTGAAGAAGTACACCCCTGCAGGGTTAACATCATCTATTCGAATAGCTGTGTCCGCGGTAAAGGACTTCTGGGTTGCCTGTACAGTTCATAGACAAGTGAAAGTGGATACTCTAAAATACGCAAGATAAGTGTGAGTGCTATGGATGGCGTTCTCGTAGGGAGACGGGAGCGGATCCATAGTGGTGTATTGATATGATGAATATGTGGACTCGTGTGCGCCACCTCAAAAGAGTTACTTGCAGTCGTAGTTTAGGATAGCCACATAGTCAAAGCTGGCTTGCTGCAGTTAAACCCCACCATTCCCTTTGTTGATAATGATGCATATGTAGCTAGTTCTGATGTAAGTCTTGCTGGGTACATTTGTACTCACGTTTGCCTATTTTATGTTTTGCAGAGAGATGTCAGTCTCGCTAGTAGTTCCGTGTGGACTTCGACGTTTAGCTTGATACCTCAGCTACGATCTTGTGCCCTCGGCAGGATCTGGTAGATAGTCAGGCTTCTAGGCCTTTTTCATTTATAGATGTCTGTACCCAGACATGTTAAGCTTCTGCTTGTGCTTTGACTTGTATGCTCTGAATGTTGGGTCGTAAGACCCATGTTTGTAATATCTCGCTCCTCGGAGCCTATTGAATAAATTACTTGAGTTGTAGAGTCGTGTTGTGATGCCATGTTGTATTTGCACATATCGAGCATATTGTGTGTATGTTATTGAAATGCTTGGTATGTGTGGGATCTGACTATCTAGTTGTTTATCCTTAGTAGCCTCTCTTACCGGGAAATGTCTCCTAGTGCTTCCACTGAGCCTTGGTAGCTTGCTACTGCTCCGGAACACTTAGGCTGGCCGGCATGTGTCCTTCTTTGTTCATGTGTCTGTCCCTTCGGGGAAATGTCACACGATGAATACCGGAGTCTTGCTAGCCCAGTGCTACAGCCTGGATTCACTTGCTGATGACCGACACGTTCGATGCTGGGTCATGGATGTCTGTCCCTGTAAGTTTGTGCCACTTTGGGTTTACGACTAGCCATATCAGCCCGGGCTCCTTATCATATGGATGCTAGCGACACTATCATATACGTGTGCCAAAAGGGGCAAATGGTCCCGGGCAAAGGTAAGGCGACACCCGTGGGAATATCGTGCGTGAGGCCGCAAAGTGATATGAGGTGTTACATGCTAGATCGATGTGGCATTGAGTCGGGGTCCTGACATATTATTCATAGATAAACTGGATCATAAACCCACAATTCATCGGTCTCAACAAACACACCGCAAAAAAAAAGATTACATCAAATAGATCTCCACAAGAGAGGGGGAGAACATTGTATTGAGATCCAAAAAGAGAGAAGAAGCCATCTAGCTACTAGCTATGGACCCGAAGGTCTGAAGTAAACTACTCACACTTCATCGAAGGGGCTATGGTGTTGATGTAGAAGCTCTCCGTGGTGGATTCCCCCTCCGGCGGAGCTCCGGAACAGGCCCCAAGATGGCATCTCGTGGATACAGAAAGTTGCGGCAGTGGAATTAGGTTTTTGGCTCCGTATTTGATCTGTCGGGGGTACGTAGGTATATATAGGAGGAAGGAGTATGTCGGTGGAGCAACATGGTGCCCATGAGGTAGGGGGCGCGCCCAGGGGGTGCCCCCACCCTCGTGACCGCCTCTTTTGTTCCTTGGAGCAGGGTCCAAGTCTCCTGGATCACGTTCGGTGAGAAAATCACGTTCTCGAAGGTTTCATTCCGTTTGGACTCCGTTTGATATTCTGTTTCTTCGAAACACTAAAATAGGCAAAAAACAACAATTCTGGGCTGGGCCTCCGGTTAATAGGTTAGTCCCAAAAATAATATAAAATTGGAAAATAAAGCCCAATATAGTCCACAACAATAGATAAAGTAGCATGGAGCAATCAAAAATTATAGATACGTTGGAGACGTATCAACCGACACCACCAAGCTGAAGTAGAGGAAGCCGAGGGCGCCGCTAACAAAACCACCGGGCATGTCAAACACCGACTGAAAGGCTGAGGTTCAGCACCGGGAGACTGTCACCACCGACCGGCGGAACACGCTCAACGCCAAGAGGTTCTGAGATGCGACCGCGTCAGCGGTGACTGTGGTGGAGCAGGTAGAGGCGGCTCGCGTGGGCATGATGAATCCACCCTGCGGCCACGGCCCGCAAGCTTGGAGCCAGCAAAGCATCGGGTCGCCATAGCCCCGGGGGTGCTCGCCCTCGCCTAGCTATGCCGATGGCGACGCACACGGCGGGTTCAACCCATACATCACCTTTCTGAAGGAAGTATGCCCTAGAGGCAATAATAAAGTTGTTATTTTACATTTCCTTATTTCATGATAAATGTTTATTATTCATGATAGAATTTTATTAACCGGAAACTTTATACATGTGTGGATACATAGACAAAATACCGTGGCCCTTGTAAGCCTCTACTAGACTAGCTCGTTGAAAAGAAATGGTTAACTTTCCTAACCATAGACATGTGTTGTCATTTGATAAACGGGATCACATCATTTGGAGAATGATGCAATGGACAAGACCCATTCGTTATCTTAGCATTATGATTGTTCAATTTTATTGCTATTGCTTTCTTCATGTCAAATACATATTCCTCCGACTATGAGATTATGCAACTCCCGGATACCGAAGGAATGCCTTGTGTGCTATCAAACGTCACAACGTAACTGGGTGATTATAAAGATGCTCTATAGGTATCTCTGAAGGTGTTTGTTGGGTTGGTATAAATCGAGATTAGGAGTTGTCACTCCGAGTATCGGAGAGGTATCTCTGGGCCCTCTCGGTAATACACATCATAAGAAGCCTTGCAAGCAAAGTGACTAATGAGTTAGTTGTAGGATGATGTATTACGGAACGAGTAAAGAGACTTGCCGATAACGAGATTGAACTAGGTATGAAGATACTGACGATCGAATCTCGGGCAAGTAACATACCGATGACAAAGGGAATAACATATATTGTCATAATGGTTTGACCGATAAAGATCTTCATAGAATTTGTGGGATCCAATATGTGAATTCAGGTTCTGCTATTGGTTATTGACCGGAGAGGTGTCTTGGTCATGTCTACATAGTTCTCGAACCCGTAGGGTTCGCACGCTTAACGTTCGTTGACGAGATAGTATTATATGAGTTTGTGATTTGGTGACCGAATGTTGTTCCGAGTCTCGGATGAGATCACGAACATGACAAGGAGTCTCTAAATGGTTGAGAGGTAAAGATTGATATATATGACGATGGTATTCGGACACCGGAAGTGTTTTGGGAAGCATTGGGTACTTATCGGGTTACCGGAAGGTGTTCCGGGCACCCCCGACAAAAGATATGGGCCTTATGGGGCAAGAGGGGAAATGCACCAGCCACAAAGGGGCTGGTGCACCCCCCATATGGGTTGGCCAAATTGGAGAAGGAAAGGGGAAGAAGGAAAGGAAAAAGGAAATAGGATTTCCCCTTCCCCCTTTTCCCTTCCTACTCCGAATAGGAATGGGAGAGGGGGGGGGGGGGGGGGGTTGGCCGAATTGGGAGAGGACCCCAAGTAGGATTCCTCCTACTTGTGGCGCCCCCTTGTCTGCCTCTCCTCCCTTCCAACCTATATTATATATATGTGGGGAGGGGGCGCCTACAACATAGAACAACAACTGTTAGCCATGTGCAGCACCCCCCCCCCCCACAGTTTACACCCCCAGTCATATTGTCGGGCTGCTTAGGCGAAGCCCTGTGTGGATCACTCACTACTAGGAAAAGACCTGCTAGTGGTGCACCAATTTTGCCTACTAATGGCGCACTACTGGTGCGCCACTAGCACCACGCCATTAGTATTAAATACTAATGGCGCACCAAGCAGTGCACCATTAGTATAGCCCAACGTGCGCCATTAGTATGCCTCCCAGGGGGCCATATTTACCCATGTGCTTTCGCATACTAATGGCGCATTTCGGGGTGATGCGCCATTAGTATCCTTTCTGCAATGCGCCATTAGAGTGCTTAGTGGTGCGCCATTAGTATGATATTAGGGATTTTTTTTCTTTTCTGATATTTGCATAGGTTACAACATATATTATTGGACAGAATATAGACAACACCAGACAGCAACAGCAGATTCATCGAATACAATAGAAGATTAGTCTCCGAATACAATTCATCATATTAGTCTCCGAATTCAAAAGACCGAACAATGATACAACATTACAAGTCTCGAGACCGCGAGTAGCGAGTTTGTCTTCACATTACAAGTCCATATCGATCATCTAAACTACCATCACACAGAAGAGAGCTATGGTCATCACGATGAGCATCATCGCGATGAAACTGGTGTTCATCCGGTTCCTTCAACGCTCCCTCCTCTCTCCCGCTAGATAGCACGCGTATCTAGATTCCGCCTCCGCCCTAGTGGTGTACCCTTTGTAACTGTTACCGCTGAAACGGTGAACCTGTCTTCGACACTCCTCCCAGTCGTCGTAGACTCCGGGAACCTTACCCTTGTACACAACATATGACGGCATCTCTATGCACTAGCCAAACAAAACGTTAGTATAAATTCACAGACAATGCATAGCCCGACCCATGCATTAGTCGCAAGTACCCGATATGTCCTATTTTTAGCAAGTCATGCTAAAATTCACGGAAAATTTCAGCATGACCTTTGCTAAAAATAGGACATATGGAGTACCCGAATTTGCCGGAACGGAAGTTAATCGACATTCCGGCAAACTCAAGGGCCTCTCGGGGTACCTGCAAAATCATCACGACATGATGGTCGGAGACAAAACCCAGCAAACTAGCACCATGATACGTCTCTCATATCTACTTTTCCAAACAATTTTGCCCTTGTTTTGGACTCTAACTTGTATGATTTGAATGGAACTAACCCGGACTGACGCTGTTTTCAACAGAATTGCCATGATGTTGTTTTATGTGCAGAAAACAAAAGTTCTCAGAATGACCTGAAACTCCATGGAATATCTTAGAATAAATAATAAAAAATCCTCACCAAAGATGAAGACCAGGGGGTCCACACCCTATCCACAAGGGTGGGGGCGCCCCCCTGGGCACGCCCCCTACCTCGTGGGCCCCCTGGAGACCCTCCGACGCAAACTCGAACTCCATATATTGGTTTTCGGGGAGAAAAAAATTAGAGAGAAGAAACCATCATGTTTTACGATACGGAGCCGCCGCCAAGCCCTAATCTCTCTCGGGAGGGCTGATCTGGAGTCCGTTTGGGGCTCCAGAGAGGGGGATTCGTCGCCGTTGTCATCATCAACCATCCTCCATCACCAATTTCATGATGCTTACCACCGTGCGTGCGTAATTCCATCGTAGGCTTGCTGGACGGTGATGGGTTGGATGAGATTTATCATGTAATCGAGTTAGCTTTGTTAGGGTTTGATCCCTAGTATCCACTATGTTCTGAGATTAATGTTGCTATGACTTTGCTATGCTTAATGCTTGTCACTAGGGCCCGAGTGCCATGATTTCAGATCTGAACCTATTATGTTTTCATGAATATATGTGAGTTCTTGATCCTATCTTGCAAGTCTATAGTCACCTACTATGTGTTATGATCCGGCAACCCCGAAGTGACAATAATCGGGACCACTCCCGGTGATGACCATAGTTTGAGGAGTTCATGTATTCACTATGTGCTAATGCTTTGTTCGGGTTCTCTATTAAAAGGAGGCCTTAATATCCCTTAGTTTCCAATAGGACCCCGTTGCCATGGGAGGGTAGGACAAAAGATGTCATGCAAGTTCTTTTCCATAAGCACGTATGACTATATTCGGAATACATGCCTACATTACATTGATGAATTGGAGCTAGTTCTGTGTCACCCTATGTTATGACTGTTACATGACAAACCGCATCTGGCATAATTATCCATCACTAATCCGGTGCCTACGAGTTTTCCATATACTGGTTCTCGCTTATTTACTTTTCCATTGCTACTATTACAATCACTACAAAAATACCAAAAACATTACTTTTGCTGTCTTTACTTTTGTTACCGTTACCACCACTATCATATTACTTTGCTACTAAACACCTTGCTGCAGATACTAAGTTTCTAGGTGTGGTTGATTTGACAACTCAGCTGCTAATACTTGAGAATATTCTTTGGCTCCCCTTGTGTCGAATCAATAAAATTGGGTTGAATACTCTACCCTCGAAAACTGTTGCGATCCCCTATACTTGTGGGTTATCAAGACCTTTTTCTGGCGCCATTGCCGGGGAGCATAGCTCTATTCTTTGAGTCACTTGGGATTTGTATCTGCTGGACACTATGAAGAACTTGAAAGACGCTAAGACAACAATTTATCCCTTAACAACGAGGGGAGGTAAGGAACTGCCATCGAGCTCTGCACTTGATTCACCTGTTGTTATGAGTAAGCTAGCGACACCTAAACCTGCTTCTGCTATTCATTCCGATATGTCGCATGTTATTGATGATGCCACTTCTGCTATGCATGATACTTATGATGAAACTACTTCTATGCTTGATACTACTGTGCCCCTTGGTGAATTTCGTGATGAACAAATTTCTAGGTCTAGAGAGAGAGAGAGATTATTGAAACTGATAATATTCATGAAAGTGATGATGAAGATATGCTTGCTATCCCTGAGGGTTATCTTTTTGATGCGGAATCTTCTGCAGCTATTTTTGCCTGTAAAGATAGATATGAACTTAAGAGGCTGCTAGTTAAATGGAGTAAAGAATCTCTTAGAGATAGAATGAAACCCGACCCTGCTTTTCCTACTTCACCTATCTGTGTTCCCGATAAGGATTATTATGAATTTTCTGTTGATCCAGATATAATTACTTTGGTTGAATCTGATCCTTTTTATGGCTATGAATCCGAAACTGTTGTGGCACGTCTTATACTAAGTTAAATGATATAGCCGCCCTGTTTACTAATGATGAGAGATCGTGCTACTTTTATATACTCAAAATATTTCCGTTCTCATTAAAGGGTGATGCTAAGATATGGTTTAATTCTCTTGATCCTGGTTGTGTGCGTAGTCCCCAGGATATGATTTATTACTTCTCTGCTAAATATTTCCCTGCTCATAAGAAACAAGCTGCTTTGAGGGAAATATACAACTTCGTGCAAATTAAAGAAGAGAGTCTCCCACAAGCTTGGGGGAGGCTTCTCAAGTTACTTAATGCTTTGCCTGATCATCCTCTTAAGAAACCTGAAATAATTGATATATTTTATAATGGACTAACCAATGCTTCCAGAGATTACCTGGATAGTTGCGGTGGTTCTCTTTTCAGGGAAAGAACACCGGATGAAGCTGAAATTCTATTGAATAATATGTTGACAAATGATAATAATTGGGCACCTCCTGAGCTAGCTCGAGAGCCAATTAATGAGCTTATTCCTAAACCAACTCCGAAGAAGAGAGGTGTTCTATTTCTCAGTCCCGAAGATATGCAAGAGGCAAATAAATCTATGAAAGTAAAAGGTATTAAAGCTGAAGATTAAGAATTTACCTCCTGTTGAAGAAATACATGGTCTTAATTTACCGCCTGTTGAAGAAGTATATGATCTCAATTCTTTATTTACTGAAGAACCTCCTGATCCTGATATCGCGACACAGGTAGTAAAGGTAAATTCTCTCTATAGATATGATAAAACTGAAGTCCCTCCTACTAAAATTGCTAGTCAGTGCTTGGATAAGTTTGATAACTGTATGTTTAAGCAAGATGATTTAATGCTTATTTTGGTAGACAATTAAAACAAGATGCTTATATGATTAAACACTTGGGTGATTATATGGCTAATATTAGAGGTGAACTTAAACTTGTTAGCAAACATGCTTCTATGGTTACCACTCAAGTAGAACAAGTACTTAAAGCTCAAAAAGAAGTGCTTGATGAAATGAATAGTAAGAAAAATGATTATGCTGTTAGAGTGGCTACTAGAACTGGTAGAATGACTCGGGAACCTTTGTATCCTGAAGGCCACCCTAAGAGAATGGAGCAAGATTCTCAGAGAAATAATATTGATGTACCTAGTTCCTCTAAAAGGAAGAAAAAGAAAAATGATAGGACCTTGCAAACTTCTAGTGAACCTAATGCTGAACCACCTGCGAATCCAAATGATATCTCTATGTCTGATGCAGAAACACAATCTGGTAATGAACATGAACCTAGTAAAAATGTTAATGATGGTGTTCATGATGATGCTCAACCTAGTAATGATAATGATGTAGAAGTTGAACCTGCTGTTGATCTTGATAACCCACAATCAAATAATCAATGTTATGATAAAAGAGACTTCATTGCTAGGAAACATGGTAAAGAAAGGGAACCATGGGTTCAGAAACCCATGCCTTTTCCTCCAAAGCCATCCAAGAAAAAGGATGATGAGGATTTTGAGCGCTTTGCCGAAATGATTAGACCTATCTTTTTGCATATGCGATTAACCGATGTGCTCAAAACAAATCCTTATGCTAAATATATGAAGGATATCATTACTAATAAAAGAAAGATACCGGAAGCTAAAATTTCCACCATGCTTGCTAATTATACTTTTAAGGGTGGGATACCAAAGAAACTTGGAGATCCAGGAGTACCTACTATACCATGCTCCATTAAGAGAAATTATGTTAAAACTGCTTTATGTGATCTAGGAGCCAGTGTTAGTGTTATGCCCCTCTATTTATATCGTAGACTTGACTTGAATAAGTTGACACCTACTGAAATATCTTTGCAAATGGCTGATAAATCAACTGCTATACTCGTCGGAATTTGTGAGGATGTGCCTGTTGTTGTTGCAAACGTTACTATTTTAATGGACTTTGTTATTCTTGATATTCCCGAGGATGATAGTATGTCTATTATTCTTGGAAGACCTTTTCTTAATACTGCAGGGGCTGTTATTGATTGCAACAAAGGCAATGTCACTTTTCATGTTAATGGTAACGAGCATATGGTACACTTTCCGAGGAAACAACCTCAAGTTTATAGTATCAATTCTATTGGAAAAATTCCATCGATTATATTTGGAGGTTTTGAATTTCCTCTCCCTACTGTCAAGAAGAAATATGATATACTTATTATTGGGGATGTACATATCCCCGTTGAGGTAACATAGTGTTATTCGAAATTTCTCCGGTTCCATGGTAATCGGAATGAGTTTGTTAACAAGACTTGATCAACCTTGTTGGTGGATTCTTTTTGATGAGCATGAGATGGATGAAACTAGAAGCACAACCTTCTGTACCCTCTTTATATTTTCTGTTATTTAGTAGAAATAAAGTAGAATAGTATTTTTTTCTGTCTGTTTCCTGATTTATCCGTGCAATATAAAAATATCCCAAAAATAAAAGTCCTCAGAATACCATGCCAATTTAATATGATTTTTTTCAGGAATATTTGAGGATTTACTGTGCAAAAATTACCGCGGGGGGAGCTGCCACCTGGCCACGAGTGTGGAGGGCGCGCCCCCCTGCCTCGTGGGCCCATGGTGGCCCTCCTCCACTTATCCTGCACCCATCTTCTTCCTCTGCCTCACTCAAACACGAAAAACCAACTCAAGCACGAGTTCCAGCCCCTGTTGCTGTGATTTTCGATCTCCTTGCTCAAAGCACCTCTCGCAAAACTGCTTGGGAGATTGTTCCTTAGTATGTGACTCCTCCATTGGTCCAATTAGTTTCTGTTGTAGTGCTTTATTCATTGCAAATTTATGCTGCATAGGTGACCATGTTCTTGAGCTTGTATGTCAAATTTATATGGTTCCAAGTAGTTCTAATGCTTGATATAGGCTCTAGGCACTTGTGGGAGTAGTTGCTATAATTTTATTGAAGTTGGTTCACTCTTATTTTAAGTTACTAAAAATTTTAGATTGTTTCAGAAATAATGAAGAGACTTTTGAGGGGCTCGTCAAGCCGAAGCTCGAAGGAAAAACAAAAGGAAGAAGAACAGAAGCCCAAATTTAATTTGCCTCGCACCGCGGAGGTCCGGCCGCGTGAGCCTTCCGATGACTTCTTGAGGAGAGCCGGGATTTATGAGGATTTCTATTTATTGATTGAGAATGCTGGCCTCACCGACTTCCTCCGCGACCAACGTCATCAGTATCTCTTACTCACAAATACTTTTGTGCAAAACTTCTACTTTTTCCCTAAGAAATCACCTCCATCAGTAGAGTTTCATTTATATGACGTTGTTAAAGAGATGCCATTAGCTGAATTTTGCGAGGTTTGCAAAATACCCTTTGAGAGCACCTTGGATGAACCACACCGTAATGAAGTAGAAGCTTTTATTAACACTATCATGTGGGAGAAACCAGGAAGGTTTCTGATGCAAGGATTACTAGCATACATTTTCCTGTTTTACGCTACTTTGGCTTATTTGCTAGTTGTTGCTTGATTGGTCGTGGGAACTGTGGAAACCTTAGTGTTCCTGATATTATCATTTTGTTCCATGGTTTATACCGCAATAACTCTGTTAGTATGGGTGGAATTGTTGCTAGACGGTTAAGTCTGGACCGTACTAAGGGCCCCATCTTTGGAGGCATTTATGCTTCACGCCTAGCTGAATATTTTGAAATACCTATTAGGCATGAAGAGAAAGAGGAAACATCGTTGCCCCGTGCTTATTTAGATTATAAGAGTACACTAGCGCATGACTTTCTTGTTAAGAGTCGTGAAGGGGAGCTGAAATATAAATTGTACTTTGATAAACATCACCTTGAGACTATTACTTTGCCTGCCCCTTCTTGTTTAACTTGTCTGCAGGTCCTCACATCGTTCCGTGGGCGGCCGTTCAAGCCAATCGGAATCCTGCACCAGCCCCGGAACCGGAGCCACAAGATGAGCCTCCACGACTGTCTGTTTATTCTTGGGACCCGGAGGCGGTTGCCAGCCAGTGGCAGTCGGAGTCCTCTTCATCACAGTATGATCCCAACTATTCTTCATCGCAATACGACCCCAACTGCACCTACGGGTATCCGCCAGGCTATCCCTGGTAATGGACCAACTTAGGCCAAAAGCCTAAGCTTGGGGGAGTACGTATTTCTCAGCGACATTACATTCATGTTCACACACACCAATCGCTAGATGTTGGTGCTCATACTCTTTCACTGTAATATCCATGCTAGTTTATTTTATTTTTCCTGCCTTCTTCTTGTGTGTTTAATAAACCTTAAGAAAAACAAAAAAATTAGTAGTAGTTTACTTCTTTGTTGTAGTAATTAAAATGAAAACCCAAAAAAATATTTCCCCTTCTTCTTTTGCTTGTTGGGAGCTTTCCCGTGTAAATAGTTTTTATTTCTTTTCTTTTCTTTGGGGGTCACTAGGAGAAGACCATGATTAAATTGTTGAAGTGGCTCTTATACGCGTCATTGTTGATTTAACCAAGAGCCCATATCGCCTTATCTTCTCCTGTTTATTGAATGCTCACGGATTCCAGCTTAGTCCAATGCATGTGCACTCTTATTATTATTCACACCGTTCGTCATGCAAGTGAAAGGCAATTATGATGATACATGATAGACTGACTGAGATGGGAAAGGCTGGTATGAACTCGACCTCTCTTGTTTTTGTAAATATGATGAGTTCATTGTTCTTGATTCAGCTTATTATGAATAAACATGTTTGCAATGACAATTAGAGATCATAGTTGCTCGTGCCATGCTTGATTAGCTATGAGTTATAATGGTTTACCTTGCATGCCAACATGCTATTAAAATGGTTGTGATGTGGTATGATGGGGTGGTATCCTCCTTTGAATGATTTTAGTGACTTGACTTGGCACATGTTCACGCATGTAGCTAAAACAAATCAACATAGCCTTCACGATATTTATTTTCATGGTGGATTATATCCTACTCATGCTTGTATTCAATGTTTATTAATTTTAATGCATGTTCATGACTGTTGTCGCTCTCTAGTTGGTCGCTTCCCAGTCTTTTGCTAGCCTTCACTTGTACTAAGCGAGAATACTGCTTGTGCATCCAATCCCTTAAAACCCAAAGATATTCCATATGAGTCCACTATGCCTTCCTATATGTGGTATCTACCTGGCGTTCCAAGTAAATTTGTATGTGCCAAACTCTAAACCTTCAAATAAACATTCTGTTTTGCTTGCTCGAATAGCTCATATATCAACTAGGGCTGCCCTTATCTTCCGTGTTAGGCTGGTTATTCTCAAGAGGAGTGGATTCCGCTCCTCATTCACGAGAAAATGGCTGGTCACCGGGATGCCCAGTCCCATGCTTTATGCAAACTAAATCAAAATAATTGCAAACAAAACTCCCCCTGGGACCCGTTGAATGTTGGAGGCACTCGTTGTTTCGAGCAAGCCATGGATTGATGCTTGTGGAGGAGGGGGAGTATAAACTTTACCATTCTGTTTGAGAACCGCCTATAATTTGTTTAGCATGGAAGATATCATCATCTCTTAGTTGTTATGTTGACAATGAAAGTATGCCACTCAAAATATAATTTATCTCTATTTCAAACCCGAGCTCTGGCACCTCTAAAATCCCTGCTTCCATCTGCGAAGGGCCTATCTATTTACTTTTATGTTGAGTCATCACCCTCTTATTAAAAGCACTAGCTGGAGAGCACAGCTGTCATTTGCATTCATTACTGTTAATTTATATCGGGTATGACTATGATTGGATCTCTTTTACCATGAATTACAATGTCTAGTTAGTCCTTGATCTTTGAAGGTGCTCTGCATTTATGTTTTGCGGTCTCAGAAAGGGCTAGCGAGATACCATCTTTTTATATCATATTATGATTATTTTGAGAAAGTGTTGTCATCCGAGATTTATTATTATGGCTTGCTAGCTGATTATGTTATTGATATGAGTAAACATGAGACCTGAGAACTATTGCAAATGTGGTTAGTTATGTTCTTTGCTGAAAACCTGAATGCTGGCTTGACATAGGTACAACAACAAGAGCAAACAGAGTTTGTAAAAGTTTTTCTTTTTCTCTTTCAGTTTGTCAACTGAATTGCTTGAGGAAAAGCAAGGGTTTAAGCTTGGGGGAGTTGATACGTCTGCGTCGTATCTACTTTTCCAAACACTTTTGCCCTTGTTTTGGACTCTAACTTGTATGATTTGAATGGAACTAACCCGGACTGACACTATTTCAACACAATTGCCATGATGTTGTTTTATGTGCAGAAAACAGAAGTTCTCGGAATGACCTGAAACTCCACGGAATATCTTAGAATAAATAATAAAAAATCCTCGCCAAAGATGAAGACGAGGGGGCCCACACCCTGTCCACGTGGGTGGGGGGCACGCCCCCCCTGGGCGCGCCCCCCTACCTCGTGGGCCCCCTAGAGACCCTCCGACGCCAACTCCAACTCCATATATTGGCTTTCAGGGAGAAAAATATCAGAGAGAGGAAACCATCGCGTTTTACGATACGGAGCCGCCGCCAAGCCTTAATCTCTTTCGGGAGGGCTGATCTGGAGTCCGTTCGGGGCTCCGGAGAGAGGGATTCGTCGCCATTGTCATCATCAACATCCTCCATCACCAATTTCATGATGCTCACCGCCGTGCATGAGTAATTCCATCGTAGGCTTGCTAGACGGTGATGGGTTGGATGAGATTTATCATGTAGTCGAGTTAGCTTTGTTAGGGTTTCATCCCTAGTATCCACTATGTTCTGAGATTGATGTTGCTATGACTTTGCTATGCTTAATTCTTGTCACTAGGGCCCGAGTGCCATGATTTCAGATCTGAACCTATTATGTTTTCATGAATATATGTGAGTTCTTGATCCTATCTTGCAAGTCTATAGTCACCTTCTATGTGTTATGATCCGGCAACCCCGAAGTGACAATAATCGGGACCACTCCCGGTGATGACCATAGTTTGAGGAGTTCATTATTCACTATGTGCTAGTGCTATGTTCCGGTTCTCTATTAAAAGGAGGCCTTAATATCCCTTAGTTTCCAATAGGACCCCGCTGCCACGGGAGGGTAGGACAAAAGATGTCATGCAAGTTCTTTTCCATAAGCATGTATGACTATATTCGGAATACATGCCTACATTACATTGATGAATTGGAGCTAGTTCTGTGTCACAATATGTTATGACTGTTACATGACGAACTGCATCCGACATAATTATCCATCACTAATCCGGTGCCTACGAGTTTTCCATATACTGGTTCTCGCTTATTTACTTTTCCGTTGCTACTGTTACAATCACTACAAAAATACTAAAAACATTATTTTTGCTGTCTTTACTTTTGTTACCGTTACCACCACTATCATATTACTTTCCTAATAAACACCTTGCTGCAGATACTAAGTTTCCAGGTGTGGTTGAATTGATAACTCAGCTGCTAATACTTGAGAATA
Source organism: Triticum timopheevii (assembly GCA_963921465.1). Taxonomy (NCBI): domain Eukaryota; kingdom Viridiplantae; phylum Streptophyta; class Magnoliopsida; order Poales; family Poaceae; genus Triticum; species Triticum timopheevii. Next base: position 379,527,737 of record OY997262.1, on the reverse strand, counting down.
TTCTTTGGCTCCCCTTGTGTCGAATCAATAAATTTGGGTTGAATACTCTACCCTCGAAAACTGTTGCGATCCCCTATACTTGTGGCCTATCACACCACAATGTGCCTCTACTTTCATATGATTGAAAAGGCCACAAACCATATGGTCCTCTACTTTCATATGGACAAAAATCAGCTCAACTTATGTGAGCTTCCATTCCAGATCTAATAGGTCACCCAACAAAAAATCATCAATAGTTTAGCAAGTATGTACCCTCAAGAATGAACATATAGCAATATTTGTTGTCCCCCCATAACATACGGAAATAAAAATCAGTTGTTAACTTAAAATTCATGGAGTACATTCATTTTAATACAAAAACTGCTGCTGATCATTGTGAAAAAAAAATCATGGATTGCTGTTAACTGAAAATTAGTGAAAGAAACTGTTGCTGATCATGGATTACTGTTAATTAAAAATAGAGCATCTGGCTTGTCTTATCATGTTCACTAAGTCCACAAAATTGAATCGGTTCAGTAAACTTGAAGTACTCAACACTGAACATGGTTCAGAGCTCACTACACTACACTACATCGTGCAATGGGACCTCACTACACTAGAACAAGCTCACTACACTACACTATACTGTTGGTTATGGTTGATGTTTAAAATATAGAGTACTTCTCTGAATATGACAATTGGCAACATGTACTTATGACAATCAACAACATGTATATCCATGCTAGCATCTCTAGATGTTGGTCTTATACTTGTTTTTTTAATGTACTTATGACAATCAACAGCATGTCAATCCATGCCAACTTCATTGTTGTATACTTGTTTTCTTGCTGTAATTTCCTTGCTGTAATTAACCAACTTATGATGACAAACTGAAGCAAGCTATAATCTACTACAATTATCACAAGATAGCAGAAGAACTCATCTAGCAATACTCATGTTCAACAACTATGGATTAAGGTAGGAGAAAGAAGATTAAGGTTGGTCTTATACTTGTTTTTTTAATGTACTTATGCAACTATGCAGGTACCTGTGGCAAGAACCTCTCCACTCAAAGAACATGAGAAAAACATGTGCTATTTAATTAGGAAAGTAGGACCAAACTACATTCACCTGTCAAACGATGTTACCATTCATCTAGCAATACAAAAAAACACACAAATTGCAACAAAATGTCCTCACCTACAGGACATGTGTCCAAATAAACAGAAAGTATACAGTATTACACAACAGTCCGACAAACAAACTCGTACCAAGCAAGTCAAGTTTGAGTAAGAAACAAGTCTCATTTGCTGGGATCAAACAACTTCTAGATTTAATTATGTGTGAACAAGTTCAAAATTAAACATGAAAATATGCTATCAAGGGTTATCAATCCTATACACATCCAGTACAATGCATGATTAGAATAATTCAAACTGCTGTATTAAATAACATCAAGTAAACTAGGAGGTCAGGACATCCACTGTAACCAGGTATCTCCATTAAAACATAGAACAGTTTACACTCATTATGAATGTTAAAGTTGCTTCAGTAATTATATTTATTCCTATATACATTTATAGACCAAAGAAAACAGGTGCCCATTACAACCTCCGCCTACTAAAACATAGGCCGCTCTTGATGATTCTATCTATTAGTTAGTTTGGTACTGTTCACGCTTCTCAATTAGATTTACACAACATTAACAATGCTAAAGTTGCTTCAGTAATTATATTTCTACCAGTATGCATTGATAGACCAAGGAAAACAGGTGATCATTGCAACCTACTAACACATAGGCCACTCTTGACAATTCACATGCTAGTACTCTTTATGCTTCTTAAATCAGGTTTGAACAACATCACGAAAGCTAAAGTTGCTTCAGTAATTAAATTTCTTCTAGCATGCAGTGATAGACCAAGGAAGAAAGGTGACCATTGCCACTCACTTACTAAAACATAGGCCGCTCTCACAATTATCCCTATTGATTTGGTTGGCACCGTTTATGTTTCTTAAATGGTCTAGTCCATGCCTAACAGATAAGGTTGGTACTATATGTTTAATAAGCAGTCCTAGTCCATGCCTAACTGTCCATATAAACTGCAGTACATGGCGATTTAATTTCTTTTGGTTAATGGAAGTTAATAAACACATGGAAGTTTATTGGATCAATGTTCATAAACAAATCATTGGACCATTGTTCATCTGTTTGTTTATCAGTATTTCTAGGTTTACATCAATCTGAACTACCATTCTGAACATCCTCCAACTTAACAAAACTAACTGTTTTGATACAATCAAGTTTTGTTGTCACACAAAAGTACTCCAACATGTAGCTACTGTACTGAAACATGTACTCCAGCTTGTTCAGAATATCAAGCTTTTTTTATATCTAATGTATACCTACTGCCCTCACAAACTCCAGCATTCAAGCAAAACAAACATTCAGTAAACACACATTTAATCAAAATAGGTGTTGACTTAACCTACAACATTTTGTGTAAACACACATTCTAGCAAAACACACATTCAGTAAACACACATCCAAGCAAAATAGGCTGAAGGAGTATGTTGCGCATACCGGAGATGGCTAGTCGGCATCAGGACTGTGTGGTGGTTTGGCCCCAGGAGGCATTTGGACCACCACAATTGGCCGGCGTTGCTCTCTTGCAGCTCCTGGGAGTTCTGCTGGAGCACAGGAGGCAATTCAGTTAAGTACATGAGGAAACTCAGTTAAGCACATGAACTATTCCTGTAGTTAAACGCATCGCCGCCCATGAAATTCAGTCAAACACACGAAATTCAGTTAAAGACTCGGAGTTCTGCAGTTAAACATTTAGTAAACGCATGAAACGCAGCTGCACACCGAGTCACCGAAGCAGAGGTACCTGCTGCAGGTCGGTGGTGGCCGTCACGGACTAGCGGCAGCAGTTGAGCTCGCGCGATGTTGTGAGCTTGTCGAAGATGGATGGGCCCTGCACAGCGGTCGAGACTCAGAGCAGAGGTTGAGGGCAAGAGGAAGAAGAAGAAGAAGGAAGTGGAGGGGAGGGGCTCACCTGCAGTCGAGGGCGTACACGGCGTCGGCCGGCCGCCTTGGACCCGGAGGAAGCCGCGGTCGTGCCGGATCCCTAGGGATCGGGGCCGACACAAGACCACGCCGCAACAGAGCAGAGCAACGCGCGGACGGCAGTGTCGCATGGCCTGGCTGAGCTGAGGTAGAGGCGGTTGTCGTCTCCTCCTCCTCCTCGTCCTCCTCCTGGTCCTGCTCCTCCGGCTCGGGCCACGGGGGAACTGTTGTTGTGGGGGGCGCAGGGGCGCAAGGGCGGTGGCGCGCGGGAAGTGCAGTGGTGGGGGCGCGGGGGCGGTGAGGGTGGAGTCCGACGGGGGTCGGGGCGCCAACGTCGTGGGTAGCAGGTGGATCTGGCAAGGGAGAGGGACAAAGGGATCTGGCGAGGGAGAGGGAGGAATTAGCTGGGGGGGGGGGGGGAGATTACTAATGGCCCACCCCGCAGCGGTGCGCCATTAGTATGTTCTTTTAGATAGCAATGGCGCATGTCGGTGTCAAAACCGGCGTATCTCGGGTAGGGGGTCCCGAACTGTGCGTCTAGGCGGATGGTAACAGGAGAGAAGGGACACGATGTTTTACCCAGGTTCGGGCCCTCTTGATGGAGGTAAAACCCTACGTCCTGCTTGATTGATATTGATAATGTGGGTATTACAAGAGTAGATCTACCACGAGATCAAGGAGGCTAAACCCTAGAAGCTTGCCTATGGTATGATTGTTGTAATGGTTGTTGTGTCCTATGGACTAAAGCCATCCAGTTTATATAGACACCAGAGAGGGCTAGGGTTACATAGAGTCGGTTACAATAGTAGGAGATCTACATATCTGTATCGCCAAGCTTGCCTTCCACGCCAAGGAAAGTCCCATCCGGACACGGGACAAAGTCTTCAATCTTGTATCTTCATAGTCTTGGAGTCCGGCTATCCGGACACCCCCTAGTCCAGGACTCCCTCAGTAGCCCCTGAACCAGGCTTCAATGACGATGAGTCCGGCGCGCATATTGTTCGGCATTGCAAGGCGGGTTCCTCCTCCGAATAATTCATAGAAGATTGTCACATTCCACCGTAGAGAGAATAATATGTACACAAGTTCAATCTGCTGACGTATTTTGTGGCATGATGTCACACCACTACCAAGCCTTTACTTGAATCGTTTTTTACTATACCACCTCAGCGCGTTTAGCAAAGCAGTTTCCTTGGCACGTCTTGTCGAAGCAGAGATCGTGTTCCCCTTATTCCGGGATTCTCATTAATACCGACGTGGGTAACCCAACCACGCCATTGATGGTGGCGCTTGGGAGATAAGCGAGTTTTACCAGGCCGGTGGGGACGCATAGTTTTCGTCCGCCCATATATAAGGGGATAAGGATCCACCCTTTCACCTACGCCTTCTTCCTCCTTTACTTATCCATCTCCACGCACTCGAGCTCCAGCGCCCAAGCCCGCACATCTCGTCTCAACCTTCTCCAGTCATGTCCGGAGCGGGAGGCAAGTGGATGACCTCCTCCGTTACGGAGGGGCACATCGAAAGACTGCGCAGCGCCGGATATCTATCCGGCGACATCGCGCACCGGCTGCCCGACGAGGGGCAGCTCATCCGCACCCCCAGGCCCCATGAGAGGGTTGTATTCCTTCCCCACTTCCTCCACGGACTGGGCTTTCCACTTCATCCCTTTGTCCGGGGGCTCATGTTCTACTACGGCCTAGATTTCCACGATCTGGCGCCAAACTTCATTCTCAACATCTCGGCGTTTATCGTCATGTGCGAGGCCTTCCTCTGCATCCAGCCCCACTTCGGCTTGTGGCTCAAGACCTTCAATGTCAAGCCGAAGGTAGTGAAGGGGAATCAGGCAGAGTGCGGAGGTGCCATGTTGGGTAAGATACCCAACGTTGTCTGGCTCGAGGGTGCCTTCATGGAAACCATCAAGGGATGGCAATCGGGGTGGTTCTACATCACCGAGCCGCGTGACCCTAAATGGGTGGCGGCCCCCGAATTTAGATCTGGGATCCCCATGTGGCTCACCTCTTGGAAGGAGAGTGGCCTGACCTGGGGTGATTCGGAGGAGCTGACCGGACTCCAAGCCTGTATCCAGAAGCTGGTGAGCAAGAAGCTCAAGCTTGTCAACGTGGTCCAGGTCATGCTCATCCGCCGGATTCTCCCGTGTCAAGAACGGGCATTTAAATTGTGGGAGTTCAATCCGGCGCAGCACCAGACCTTGAGCAGGCTCTTCGACACTAAGTACGAAGATGCCTGGAAAGTGCTCTTCAAGGGCGCCGAAGCTCCCGCATCCGCCACTGAAGATCGCGGATTTCGCTCGCAGCGTCTAGCTGACGAGGTAAGTGATTCTACCCCTTTATGGGACACTTGTTTTTAATGGTTCGACCTTACGCGGGATTTAATCTCCCTTTTCCTTTGACAGGACTGGATGAAGAAGGCCGAGCAGTTCATCTGTCCAGCTCCCATGCCAGAAAACCCAGTAGACGCCCGTCTAGCGGGGCTGCTGGTTCCGGCACCGCATGTGGTGCCGGAGAAGAAGGCCAAGAAGGAGGCCACGGGTACTCGAAAGAGTTCCCTTTTCAGGTGTCCGACGACTCCAAGGCGGACTCCTCCCCCGAAGACGAGGAGGAGAAAGAGGACTCTCTCCCAGAGGAAGGAGAGAGGAAGAGGAAGGCTTCCCCAACAGGGGAGGCCGAAGGGTCCAAGAGGGGAAGGACTATTCCCCCGGACAGCTCCGCCGACGCCAACGTTGGCAACGAAGAGTGGCCCTCAAGGGCCAGGCCTCCGACAAGATCGTCAGTATCCGGATTCCTGAATGATTTATAATTTCTCTTTTGTGTCACATAGTGTCCTTCTAATGCCGCACGCTGTCTGTAGTCCGGCCGATGATGATCTCCCCGCTTCATCGAGCGGGTCGTTGGCTCCGTCGGATGTAGACTCTATCCCGACTGCCTCCACCCCTCGCGACACTGAGAACGCCAAGGTGGGATCCCAAGAAGGGACCCATCAGGAGGAGGCTCCAGAGGCGCCACAAGGCAGCCTCCCAGACTTTGCGCCGACTCCACGTCGGAACCCGCAGTGGTTCCGGAGTCCGGCCGGCGGCCCCTTCACAAGAAGGGCAAGACCGTGACGCCGGAGGCCTCCATCCAACCGGAGGCGCCGGACAACTTGTTGGAGGCGCTCAAAGGCGCTTCCATCAAGGAAGAACACCGCACTATTATGAGTGCGGTGATTCAGAAGGTTCAGCTCGCCAAGAGCGGGCTGACCGAAGCCTGCAGTAGCCTTCTAACAGGCTTTGAGGTAAGAAGTTAAAAATATGCAATGTGATACCGCATAGACAGTAGCCCCTGATGCTCGGTTCGGTGTTCAGAAAGAAAAGCCGAACTGAGGATCTAAAAAAGATATACGCAGGGTTGCTAAAAATTATATTAATATGGGTTTGCAGGCTGCGCTGCTGACCTCTGCCGCACTGACTGCGGAGGTTGGTGCTTTGAAGCAGGAGCTCAAGCGGTCCGAGCAAGAGCTCGACCGTGCCAAGAAGCAGCTCGAGGACAAAGAAGGTGAGTAACACCACTTTGAATTTTTACCTTACAGAAAAGGATTTAGGTTGCGAAAAAAATAACAAGGATAACGCGGGTACTGCAGGGGCCACAAACGAGGTGGCAACCCTGAAGGAGGCTGTGTCCGCGGCTGAATGCAATGCGGCCGCGGAACAAGCAGAGCGAGAGAAGCAGGAGGCGCGGGTGGCGGAGGTGCGGCAAGAGCTCCAGGCTCTCATGGAGAAGCATGAGAGTTCGGAGCGCGACTCAAAGACTCGAGAGTCCGAGCTTGCCTCGGCTCTCGAAAGTGCCAAAGCCGCCAAGGCCGAGGCCCATAAGTCCCTCCAGGAGATTGAGGAGGTGAAGAAGATAGCGGCGGGTAAGGCATTTTTCATGCAAAGCAAGCATGTGAATGTAAATTACCTGTTACTTACCCGAATTCGGAGCTCTCCAGGGGCGTTTGCAGATCTGCCTCGCAGCGTGTCCGATGCCGCCGTATTCTACCGAGCCGAGGAGGGGAGCTGAACGGAGAAGGTCTTCTAGTCTCAGTACGCTGAGGCCGGCCATCCGGTGCCCCTAGCGACCAGCTGAAGTAGCTGGTCGAGCTCCACAAGGTAGCCGAGCAGGCCATGAAGGGCCTCATAGTCCGGCTGTGGCCTGGAGAGGCCATGCCTGGGAGCTACTTCAGCTTCGTGCGGCGGCTGGTGGATGCGTGCCCCTGGGTGGAGGTCATCAAGCGCTCTGCCTGTATTGAAGGTGCTCGTCGGGCCCTTGCCCGCGCAAAGGTGCACTGGGGAAGGCTGGATGCGGAGAGGCTTATCACTGACGCGCCGCCAGTGGGCAAGGAGTATCGTACGCCCGAGATGTACTATAAGACTGTCCTGAAGGGTGCCCGCAAGATTGCGGATGAGTGCCCCAGAGATGTAATTATTGAGTAAATTCGCAATGTGTTATCCTGTGCGCTGAAAACTTCGTTCATATGCGCTAAGCAACGCTTATTGATTTAAAATATTACCTTCTGTGCGGCCGTTTATTAAATCTGAGAGATGGCAAGTCGTCGGCTTCAGCCCCCATGCCACGAGTGCTGGGGTGTTCGGGATAAACTTGAACACTCTTGTTCCCATTTTTGGGTCCATCTAGGGAGGCGCTCAACACAACGAACAAGGCAACCGGACTTATAATGCTTGAACACTCACTTAGCCATAGAATTCTATAATTTTAAATTTCGGCGAAGCCCCTAGTATTCGGAAGACCGAGTTCGGGGCGCTATCCACGCCTTGGCCGGACATTATCCGGTTCTTCGCTCGAAGCGGCATAAGTCTTTAGGGACTCGAAAAGACCTCTCGAACAGCGACCAGTCTCTCGCCTTATCATGACAGTCAGTTTTAGCTTTCTCCACTGAGGCGTTAACCCAGCTCAACCGGGGCGCAATCTCAGTGGTTCTCCCAGTGCTACCTTAGCCGACAGAACGGAACATAAGGTACCAAAACATGGGAGCCGGGCAAACCCAACTATTGACCCAAGACATGATTCGGAGCCGATTCATATAATGCTATAAGTTCGGGGTGCCGCACTTGTGGAAGTGTTCGGACTTATCGCACCATAATGCGGGGAACATAAGCCCCTGGTGTATTCGGCCGTACCAAAATATACAGGTGCAAGATGTCATAAATGAACATATATGTAAAGTAATGCAATTATATGCAAAAAGTGCTGCATTATTTATTCAAGAAATTCCGCTATGAGTGCGGAATGATACAAATAGTGCGGTAAGCAAGGGATTGGACTAATTAAAGGTGTCTCCCTCCAGGGGTAGGCTGCGGAATGGTGTATTTAACAAATTTAATGCTCATAATGGAGACCACCTGAGTGTTCGTCGCAGCCTTTGTCCCTCCCTGGCTGTTGCATCATGAGTTTGGCAGGTTCGCCGCCGGACAGAGCCTTTGGTGTACGGAGTCCTGTGTATAAAAAGAAGAAAAATAAAAATAAAAATAAAAAGAGCGACACACTTGGGAGCCCCTGGTGTGGTCGAACCGCACTCTGGGTCTGTTGTGGTCGTGCCCCTCCCCCTATGCCCATGGTATCTCCAGAGCATAATGATGTACGCGGAGAGCTTGTCTTGCAATCATGCGAGGGTTGGGGTTGGGGCCGCATTGCTACACGTGCTCGGAACGTGCCAGGTGGTCTTGATTGATGTTGCTCCGGGCGCGTTTGGCCGTGTCCGGTCGTTTAACGGCCGGACTCGAGAATTGCCTTAAAAGGCTGCTCTGTACTTCTGCCGCGAGAGCCGCTGTATGTTCCTCCGTTCGGAGGGAGTGTTCCGTATTTCCGTTGACCGTGATGACTCCATGAGGGCCTGGCATCTTGAGCTTGAGGTATGCATAATGCGGCACCGCATTGAACTTTGCGAACGCGGTTCGTCCGAGCAGAGCGTGATAGCCACTGCGGAACGGGACTATGTCGAAGATTAACTCCTCGCTTCGGAAATTATCCGGGGATCCGAAGACCACTTGCAGTGTGACTGAGCCTGTACAATTGGCCTCAACACCTGGTATGACGCCTTTGAAGGTCGTCTTTGTAGGTTTAATCCTTGAGGGGTCTATGCCCATCTTGCGCACTGTATCCTGATAAAGTAGGTTCAGGCTACTGTCGCCGTCCATCAGGACTCTCGTGAGGTGAAATCCATCGACAATTGGCTCTAAAACCAATGCGGCGAATCCGCCATGGCGGATACTGGTCGGATGGTCTCTTCGATCGAAAGTGATCGGGCAAGAGGACCATGGATTGAACTTCGGGGCGACTGGCTCCATCGCATATACGTCCCTTAGTGCACGCTTCCGCTCCCTCTTGGGTATATGCATTGCGTATATCATGTTTACCGTACGCACTTGTGGGGGGAAGCCCTTCTGTCCTCTATTGTTTGGCGGCCGGGTCTCTTCCTCGTCATCGCTGTGCAGCCCCTTGTCATTGTTTTCTGCAATTACTTTTCCTGCCTGCTTGAATACCCAACAATCTCTGTTGGTGTGGTTAGCTGGCTTTTCAGGGGTGCCATGTATTTGGCAAGAGCGGTCGAGTATTCGGTCCAAATTGGACGGGCCCGGAGTGATTCTTTTGAATGGATTCTTCCGTTAACCGGGTTTAGAGCCTCGGAATCCGGCGTTGACTGCCGTATCCTCATTGCTGTCGCCGTTAATGCGGCGTTTGTTCTTGTTTCGACGCGACCTTCCATTGTGGTCCTTGGTATCCGGACTGCCAGCATTTTTACTGAGGTTGTTGCTGCGAGCTAGCCAGCTATCCTCTCCCGCACAGAAGCGGGTCATGAGTGATGTGAGGGCTTCCATGGATTTCGGCTTTTCCTGTCCTAGGTGCCGGGCCAGCCACTCGTCGCGGATGTTGTGTTTGAAGGCTGCGAGGGCCTCTGCATCCGGACAGTCGACGATTTGATTTTTCTTTGTTAAGAACCGTGTCGAGAATTGTCTGGGCGATTCGTCTGGCTGCTGAATTATGTGGCTTAGGTCATCGGCGTCTGGTGGTCGCACATATGTGCCGTGGAAGTTGTCGAGGAATGCGGCTTCCAGGTCCTCCCAACACCCAATTGACTCTGCAGGCAGGCTGTTGAGCCAATGCCGAGCTGGTCCTTTAAGCTTGAGCGGGAGATATTTGATGGCGTGAAGATCGTCGCCGCGGGCCATATGGATATGAAGGAGATAATCCTCGCTCCAAACCATGGGGTCTGTTGTGCCATCGTAGGATTCAATGTTGACGGGTTTAAACCCTTCAGGGATTTGATGATCCATTACTTCGTCAGTGAAGCATAGTGGGTGTGCGGTGCCTCTGTATTGAGCAATATCATGACGTAGCTCAAGAGAGCGTTGTCTACTCTGTTTGGCCCGGCCGGAGTTGTTGTATCCGGTGCGACGGTATTCGTCGTGGGTCGTGGGGCGCCCACGTGATCCATAGATAGATCTGGATTGTCTTGCCTTGTCCTCCAATATATCCCGCAAGTCCGGCACATTTCCCCGTGGCTTCGTACTTTTTGAGCGGTGCCGGGGTACGGTTCTGGTGGAGGGCCTAGATGCCTCTCTATCACGGCCACGAGGTGGTCGGTCTGCCGTATCGTGCGCTGGTGATGAAGGTTTGTATGCTTCCTCCTCTATTCGGGGGAGCAACTTGCGTTTTGGGTAGCTTTTGGAGGGGCGTTCGAGTTCATACTCTTCGGCCGCGAGGACCTCGGTCCATCTTTCGGCCAGCAGGTCTTGATCAGCAGGTCGTTTTCTTTAGGCTATTTGCTGTGGCCATTAGCCTGCGTCTGAAACGCTCTTGTTCGACGGGATCCTCAGGCACGACAAATTCGTTGTTGTCGAGGCTTGCCTCGTCTCCGCAGGGAGGTATGTAATTATCATCCTCGACCTCTTCGTCTGCCGCTCTCTCGTGAGGGCTTGCTTCTGCATCCTCCTGCGCTGAATCTTGCTGGAGGGGGTTGTCTTCGGCACTTTCTGGGGTGTTGTTATCTCCTGTGCCGGGATCTCCATTCTTGCTGTGGCGGGATTTACAGCGGCACCGCTGACGTCGGTGCTTGGGCTGTTTCTTTAAGGAATCTGCCTGTCGGGGAAACTGATCCACGAACACCTATGGGACCGGCGGACCGAGCCCCTTTCGGTTCGGCAGGGGACGGAGATCGCACGAAGAGCAGATCGAGGCGAAGCACATGAGCAGTTTACCCAGCTTCGGAGCTCTCCGGAGAGATAATACTCCTACTGCTGCATGTCTGAATGTATTGAGTTCTTGCTCGGGAGTGCTGATTGCTACAGTACACCCTAGCTGCTAACGAGACCGAGCGTGAGTGTTTTTCTGCCTTCGAACCCCCTCCTACATTGTGCATGGGCCTCCTTTTATATGCGAAAGGGGTCACCGACAGGTGGCAATGTAGACAAGGGTAAAAATGGAAAAGGAATTGCGGTTGGTACAACTACCTGTACAATGTATCATACCTAACCCTGACGGCAGGGGACAAAGGCATTAAATGCCCGTCTGCGTCGCCCAAATAGTGCAAACAGGGACCGTCAGGGGCGCCACCGCTTGCCACGATGGCAATCTTGTCAGCGCCGCTTACCACCGTGCACCGCTGGCTGCACAGCCTCTTGCCACGTGTGCCTGGAAAGGCCCCAGGGCGACACGTTGGTGGATGTGCTAGAGCACGGGTATAGAGTGGTAACCTACCGCGGCAAGCGCCTTGCCGCGGTCGTTGTCTTGTCGCGTCCGGAAGCTTGTCGCTCACCGGCCTCGCCGGGACGCATGGTGCGTCGCGGCAAGTTCCTTGAGATGCCTTGGTTGGCCCTCCCGGCAAGCTCCTCTTACCGGGGCCTTGTCTTCTTGTCTTGAATACTTTGTTCTTGAATGGCTCCAAAGGAACCACGGAGGACCTTGGCGGTCACCCGGCAAGCCTTGCCGCGGGGTGCTGCGACTGCTCGTGCACAAGTTCGGGATACTAGGGTACCCCTACTCTAGTACACCGACAGGAGCCCCCAGGCCTGGGCCACACACAGTGCCGAGCGCTGTTGGGCCAGGCCCAAAACAGGGCATGGGCACGCGCGGCCTGGGTTGCGCCGTATCTCACTCTGTATCCACCGCGCCCTCCCCGAACGGCACGCGTCGAATGCGGCGTCGTGGTAGAGATCGTGGGTGGTTTCTTTATTCGGAAAGATGGAACGTCCGCCCCCTCCCTCTTTATAAGCAGGGGAAACAGGGGCAATTCGCCCATCTCGCCGGTTGCTACTCCAATCTCAAAAAAACCTCTGCCGCTCCCCCCTTCTTCCCAAAGCTGAAAGAGAGCGGCGCTCCACCCCCCATCGCCACCCACTACAGGAAATAGGTAATTTGCCATCAGGGGGCGCCTTTGCCGTCAGCTTTTTGTCGGGCCAGACGGCAAAGAAAGGGTTTGCCGTCATCAGCAGACGGCAAAGAAATACAGACGGTAAAATAGACTTTGCCGTCTGCAAACAAAAACACAAACGGCAAAGAGCTAACTTTGCCGCCTACAAACCAAAACACAGACGGCAAAATACTTTGCCGTCTTCGTTTTTCTCTACAGATCGCAAAATGAGTACTTTGCCGTCTGTAAAAAAAAACGAAGACGGCAAAGTACTTTGCCGTCTGTAAAAAAAATTCAAGATGGCAAAGAGAAAGCACAGCACGCGGATCAACTACACGGATTGATGACATGGCAGTGATCCAACACCGTCCGCTCCTCATGTGCACGATCCACACCACCCATCCCACCTGCCTGCACAACCACGCACCACACCACCTGCCACACACGGACGCACCCACATGCCGTCTCCCTTATCCTCTCACACGCGCACAAGGTCCACATCCACCCACACACACATGCCACCAGCCCACCAACCACCCATGCCCACGATGGGATGGCGACCGGCTGGCCCTTCCCCGATGGCCGCCGCCGCCGCGCTCTGCCGGGCCCTTGCCCTGGCACCGGCGCTGCTCCTCCGCCGCGAGGCCCTTGTGCACCTCCTCTCCATGCAGGCCCAGTCCTCCACGGCCCCCACCATCAGCCCCGCCGAGCTCGTCCGCATCAAGAACTCCATCAACAGCGCCGCCACGCCACCCGACGAGGTCGCCGCCCTCTTCCAGGCATCCCGCACGAGCCCTTCCTCGGCGACCGCTGCATCTTCTCCCTCACCGTCTCCCGCCTCACCGCCGCCCACCCCAACCTCATCTGCTCCGTGCTCTCTGCCTCCCTCACCGCCCTCCCGGCTCCACAGCATTCTGAGGGCTTCCTTATCCGCCTCATCGCGCTCTACGCCGCCGCCGGCATGCCCACACACTCCCTCTCCACCTTCCGCCTCGTCGTGGCCCCTCCGACCGTGCCCTCTCCGCCCTTCTCGCCGCCTACTACGACGCCGGCCACCCCGCCTGCGCCATCTAGGCCTTCCGCGACCTCCCAGCCGAGCTCTCCATCACGCTGGGCGTCGTATCCCACAACGTGCTCCTCAATGGCATGGTTGCCACGGGGGACGTCGCCGGCGCCCGCCAGGTGTTCGACGGAATGCCTAGTTCGTCAAATAGAGTAGTTTTTTAGAAGTTGAAACAGAATTTGCTTGTTCGTGGATGAGTTAGTGGTGCTAGATATATACTGTAAATGGACTTGTTCTATCATGTAAAATCCGTTCGTTCGTCATCGATTCTTATATTGGTTGTTCCGAAATTGCTATGAAAAATTCTGCGTACGCCTTCGACCATGTACGGCCTCTGCACCTGAACTGTTGGTTCATATATTTTTTTAAATAATAAAAAATCCTTTGCCGTCTGGGATATATGAAGTTGATGGCAAAGGCGTAGTCTAGCTGACGGCAAAGATGGTTTTCTTTGCTGTCTGCTATTACTGGGCTTCACAGCAAAGATAGAGTTGGCTGACGGCAAAATCTTTGCCGTCTACCCGATGAAATGCTGACGGCAAAGTATTCTTTGCCGACTTTGTCTTTGCCGTCTGACTTTGCCGTCTGCTTCCTGACGGCAAAATCTTTGCCGTCTGTATTTCGGTCTTTGCCGTCTGGGATCCACAGGCGGCAAATTACCTGATTCCTGTAGTGCACCGGCACCACCAACGCCGTCGATCTCTCTCACCACCTCCGCCATGGCTCCGAAAGCCGTGAAGGTTGTGAAGTCGGCCGAGGCGCAGCGGCTCGCGGCGCTGCGAAAGGAGCAGGCAACTTCCCCCCCCCCCCCCCAGCTCGCCGCGAAGGAGCTGAGGGAGTATTACTACCTCTTCTGGTCGACGGAGACGCGAGCGCATCCGTGCATGAAGGTACTCTCAGCTGCCGCTTCGGAACTAGCTCCGAATGGATATCCCTTCTTCGCGTTGTTCTTCTACTGCGGGCTCTGCCCGCCTTTCTCTGAGTTTTTCTATGACATTATGAACACCTACGGGTTCCGCCTCCTTGACTTCACCCCCAATGCCGTTCTGACCATGGCAGTTTTCGCACATCTCTGCGAAAACTTTATCGGAGTCTATCCAAATGTAGCTCTTTTTCGCCACTTCTGTATGCCTCGAGTTGAGAGAGGGGAGCCTTTATCCGGCGGAATCGCCTGGATCTCGAGAACTGGCAAGAAGGAAGCTTATTTGGAGGGAGAGCTCCGCAGCAAGTGGGATGAATGGAGAGCAGACTGGTGCTAGATTGTCGAGGAGAACCCGCAGCCATTTACCGCCCAGCGCCAAGCCCCAGTAGCGCGCGGCAACGATTGAAGCAACGTGGCCCCGGAAGACGATAGGCTGAAGATTGCCGTCACCCGGATCCTACGCCTCAGGCTAGCCGTGCTCACTGTAGGCGCCGTTGGCGTAGATTTTCTTCGCCACCGCATCGCCCCCTGCAGGAGAGGAGGAGACCCGCCTGGGAGTTCCAGAATGCGGCGGATATCATGAGGCTGCGCCCGGGCCTCAACTTCAACTTCACAGTCCTGGAACTGGACGCGATGCTCCTGGAACTGTTCAAACACGATCCTCAACATCCCGAAGTGTTCAGGTTGCGAGGGGTGTCGTTCCGCTGTGCAACAACTCCTCGCTCGACCGCATCCGTGCAATGATGCCGCTGTGCGATTCGCATGGAATTGTCCCAACTTGGCAAGAGCCTTCAGACGATGTCGTGCAGGAGTTCTTTGTCGGCTTGGTAGAAGTGCCGGTTCGCTCCGACGAACAAAAGAGCCTTACTCGCAACACCACCGATGCAGAGATGCAGCGCATCGCCACTAGGCTGGAAGAGGCGGCGGCAGCCGTTGCCGCGGGCGAGTTTGGATTCACCGTGGAGGAGGCAGAGGCAGCAGAGGCGGCAAGCCTTGCCGAGCGAGAGGAGCTTGCCGGTGAGGAAGAGCTTGTCGGGCCTGAAGCTGAGTCGAGCGAGCCCGCTGAGGGCGCGAGTGACTCGTTGAAGATCGGCTCCTCCTCTTCCCCACCTTCAGACAGCTGACCGCAAGCGGAGCCCCCAGCTCCACCAAGAAGGCGTCTCCGCAAGGCCGGGGACGTAGCGGGGTGGCAGACGGGTCAACAGCCGCCGCGCCGCGTGACGCGCTCCACCGTGGCAAGCACTGTTGCCGCAGGAGCACCTCATGCCGCTGCGGCAACCGGAGCGGGGTCCTCTCGGACCACCGCTTCTGCTCCTGCCGCTTCTCACGCCGCAGCGGCGGCCGGAGCTGGGCCGTCTCAGACCACCGCCACTGCCCCCGCCAAGCGGCTAAGGGAACCTACTCTTCCGCCTCGTCGCGCCGGAGGTGAGCCGGACTTCGATCTCTCCGTTCTCAGCTCCGACGAGGAAGAAGAAGAGTAAGATTCTCTGCTGTACTTGTAGTTCTTCAATTCTTGCTATTTTGTCTTGTATCTGATTTGCTTTACTCCGAACCCATTCCTCTTCAGGACTCTGGCCTAGAGAGCGGCGAAGAGAGCCAAGGTCCCGGTGATTGTCATCGAGGACGAACCCACCGCGGCAGCAGGGGACGTGTCCGAGACCACCTTGCCGGACCCGGCAACTATTCCCCAAAGCAGCCCCCAGCGCAGCCCCCAATGTAAGTATATGGTTTACTTCCTGCTGTTAGGCGCGCATGGGTGCTCTTTCTTTGCTGACATCTGACTATTGGTTTGCGTAGGAGCAGAGCAGCCTCACCAGGAGTGCCCGGAAGCTGCTCCCGACATGCCATCTGCTTCGACTACACCGCCAAGGCAGGATTCCCCGGCAAGGGAGCGTTCTCCGGCAAGGGAGAATTTTCTGGTAAGGGAGAAGTCTCCGGCAAGGGACAACACCAGCGACCCCCAGTGGCAGAGACCACGGCTGTAGATCCTAGTACATGTAATCCTCTTGCTTGAAAACTTCCCTTGGGTTCTTCTTCTTCTGATTTTCTTTTTGAATATTTGCTTGACTTTTCTCCCTTTTCCGGTCGTCAGATCCATCTGCCATGCAGCCGATGGAAACCAAGGTCGCCGGCGAGGAGAACGCGCGCGGCAATACCGACGACGCCGCTGCCACCAAAGAAGAAGCCGGCGCTGATGATCCCGCCGGCGAAGAGGCCGCCAAAGCTGCCGCCGCAGAAGCTGGCGAGGGGTCCGACGATTGCACTGACGGCCCCGAGGCCGCAGGAGCATCAGGCGCTACGCCGACCGCCGATCCCTCCGCCGCTGCTGCAGCGTCAGGCTCCAAAGAGCCCCAGCCCGGCGCCTATTTGAAGGCCGGTGATGGCGTCTTCATCAAGCTCCCCTGGGCGTCAAGCTCCAGGGCACCAATCGAAGGAGAAATCTTGGATGGAGAGGTGCTCGCCTCCGCTGGGCTGACGCTGGTTGATGTGCCGAGCAGTAGCAGCAGCGAGTCTGAGGAGGAGCAGCTGCTGCGGAAGCTGTTGTCGCTCTATCGCGCCCGACAGGCCAAGCTGGTATCCCAAGAAGCGCTTGTCGCAAAGGCGGGAGTGGACATCGAGAAGCACGCGGAGGAGCTCCGGGGTCTCAACCAGGAAGCTCTCCGGTCCCTGGCAGAGGAGCGGGAGCAACTCGCCGAGGAGCGGAAAGCCTTCCTCCTCGAGAAGGCTGAAGTTGAAGAGCAACAACGGCTTGCTGCCGAGAAGCTGTCTGCGCAGGAAGGCGAGTTGGCGCAGTGGAAAGTCAACCTGTACAGCCACGAGGAGGAGCTTGCCGCGCGCGAGCAAACATTCGGCGGGGCTCTCAAGGAAGCAGAGGATGCTGCCGCAGCTGCCGAGGCCGCCAAGAAGGAGCTGGAGACGAAGGTGGCGCAGCTGGAGGCCGATCTAAAGCGAGCGGCGAGGAGCTTGCTGCGCTCAAGCGTGAGCGCGAGAAGGACGCCTACACCCTTGGCGAGCTGCAGGGTCGTCTCGCCGAGAGGAGCAAGGAGCTTAGCGCCGCCAAGGACTCCAACGCAGATCTTGAGTTGAAGCTGACTACTTTGACCAAGACGCTGGACGGTGCCAGGAAGCAGGAGGTGGCCTTGAAGAAGAAGATCAAGGCCGACGAGGCGCTGCTGGCGAGTGCTGCTGCCGCCCAGAACACTTTTAGGGAGAATGTGCAGCACTGGACGGAGGGTCTCATGGATGTTGCCGCAGCCATCGACAGGGAGCTGGCGCAGCTGGGGATGGAGGATCTTGGGTATTCCTTCGATGAGCACCTCCAACCCAGCGCCAAGCTCAGCTTGTTCTTCAAAGGCGTGGCGACGGCCCTCCAGCGACTCCGGGAGAAGATCCCAAAGCAGCTGGCCGACGAGTCGCGCAAGATCTGTGCGGGAGCTCTTCAAAAGGTGCTGGTGAAGGTGGCCTTCCGCAACCGAGACCTCAACCTCACCAACGTCCTCAGGACCTTGCCGCCGGATTCTAATCCGGAAGCGCTCAAGACCCTTGTCGCACCCATTGTGGACAAGGTGAGCGGGATCAAGAGGGTTGAGGGCGATCGCGTAGATTAGGCCGCCCGTTTTCTCTTTTTCTTGTCGCTGCTGGTCATGTTATGAGAACAATCTGTTAGAGCTGCGACAAGCTATCTTGTAATATGACTCTATTTTGGGTAGCGATTGCTATGTTATTTCCTTTACTTGATTCCTTCCTTTGTATGTTTTTGCCCTACGCTTTTAGGGAACTTGTCGGCGCAGGCACCTTAGCCGCGAGCGCTGAGTGCGGGACGTCAGCAGCCTGCTGGTGGTGTCGCTACCGACAAGAAACCTTGTCGCAACTAGTTGCAGCTCACTTAAGTTGTTGAGCAGACTCGAAGCAAAGTAAGGACGCAACTAGCTACGAGTTGGTTCCTCCGCGCACAGGTTTTCCATACAAAGCACGGTCGTTCGAGGAAGATAACTTAAAATTTTTAAAACTGATTGCTCAAACTTTAGCAACTTAGCTTTTCTATCGTTTGCTTCCCGGTAAGGCGAAACTTTCTCGAACGACGCCTGGTCCACACCATTATCTTCTCCTTTCCCCCCGGCAAACTTGTGCGCGAGGGAACCTTCCCTTTTTTGAGAAAAAGAAAGAAGAGAAAAATAAAGATATGGAGCCTTACGGCTCGTTATTGCTTACCGGGGGTAGGTGCTGCACAAAGTGTCAGATAACACATGCAAAAAATAGAAAGCATGAAATTGACAGGATGTGCAGAGCACATGAGCTTTAGTTATGCACGGGGTCTGCGCCCGGCTTTGTACGAAGGATTACATGCAACATCGGCAAGACTTGTACAAAAGGTGGTTGCCGAAAAAGGTTCCGGCAACCGCGCCCTACGGGTAAAACTTACGAGGATGCCTAATGTTCCAGGAGTTGCTCACCGGAATGCCATCTTCGGTCTCAAGGCAGACAGCGCCAGGCCTAGTGACTCGTTTCACCTGGTAAGGGCCTTACCACTTCGGCGTCAACTTGTTGGAATTCTTGGCGGACTGAACGCGCCGAAGAACAAGGTCGCCTTCCTCGAGACTTCTGGCATTAACTTTGCGGCTATGGTAGCGGCGCAAAGCTTGCTGGTATTGAGCAGCTCGTACAGCGGCCTGAAGACGGTCCTCCTCAAGGAGCAGCGCGTCATCTTGTCGCAGCTGCTCTTGCTCAAGCTCATCATAAGCGAGCACTCGAGGTGACCCGTATACGAGTTCCATGGGGAGAACTGCCTCTGCTCCATAGACTAGAGCGAAAGGTGTCTGGCCAGTGGCTCGATTTGGCGTCGTCCTGATCGACCAAAGAACCACCGGCAGCTCCTCAATCCAGTTCTTTTCGCACTTGCGCAGCCTGTCAAAAGTCCTGGTCTTGAGCCCGCGCAGACCTTGGCGCCAAGATCTTGGACGTACTGCATGAAGGTGCGGCTCGTGAATTACGTGCCGTTGTCGGTGATGATCCTGTTAGGGATCCCGAAGCGGCAAACAATCGACCTGAAAACTTGACTGCTGACTGTGCTGTCACCTTCCTCACTGCTTCCACTTCCGGCCACTTTGTGAACTTGTCGATTGCAACGTACAAGTACTCAAAGCCCCCGACAGCTCGGGGAAAGGGGCCGAGTATGTCGAGCCCCGGGACCGAAAATGGCCAGGATAAAGGGATCATCTGGAGAGCTTGAGCTGGCTGGTGTATCTGCTTGGAATGGAAATGGCACGCTTCACACTTGGTTACTTGTGCAGTTGCATCCTGGAGGGCTGTAGGCCAAAAGAAACCTTGCCGGAACGCTTTGCCGGCAAGTGCTCTTGCGCCAATGTGGTGACCACATATGCCTCCATGTATCTCTGCCAACAGCTTTTGTCCGTCTTCCCGGTGAATACACTTCAATTTCACACCGTTGAGTCTTCTTCTGTACAGTGTGTTGTCGACAAACTGGTACATACTTGACTGCTGGGCTACTCTTTCCGCTTCTTCTTGCTCTTCGGGAAGTTCTCCTGTCTGAAGGAAACAGACAATCTGCTGTGCCCATGCTGGAGCTTGCGGCTCGATAATAAGGACTAAAGGCACATCTGCTGCTGCGGGAACATCCGCTTCTATGGCAAGAACCTGCGACTCAGCCGGAGCTTGATGTTCCCCGGCAAGCTTGCCGGAGCAAAACTTGTCGGGAGCGCCTGCTTCAACGGAACAAACCCTAGGGCTTGACGGAGCAGACTGCTCCTCAGCACCCTTGGTGTTGATCTTGGGGACCTTCTTGGCGGCGGCTTCGGGGAGCTCTGCCGGAAAATAGTCACCAGAAATCAACTTCCTCTTCTTGCTCTGTCCAGTTGATGGCGTTACAGATGGTTGAGTCAGTTTGAGCACAAAGATCCCTGGTTCCACAGGCAACTTAAGTGTGGCGCACTTCGACAGGCCATCGGCAATGTCGTTCTGAGCTCTTGGAACATGTTCCATCTGTAGGCCGTCAAAGTGCTCTTCTAGCTTTCTCACTTAATCAACGTAGGCTTCCATCAACGGACTCTGATAATTCTTGTTCACTTGGCGGACGACAAGCTGTGAGTCACCCCTGACAATGAGCTTCTTGATCCCAAGGTCTGCTGCGATCCTGAGACCGGCAAGCAAACCTTCATACTCTGTGGTATTGTTCGTTGCTTGCTCCTTGGGAAAGTGCATCTGGACTACGTACTTGAGGTGCTCTCCGGTGGGTGCAACAAGTAGCACGCCCGCACCAGCGCCTTGTAGCGAGAAGGCACCATCAAAGTACATCAGCCACTCTTTGCTTGCTTCCCTGATGGGGATGCTCGTTCTGGAATTTCTTCATCTTGTGTTGGCGTCCACTCTGCTATGAATTCCGCCAATGCTCTACTTTGGATAGTTGAAGTGCTCTCAAACTTGAGGCCAAAGCTTGACAGTTCCAGTGCCCACTCGACAATCCTGCCTGTTGCTTCTGGATTTTGCAGTATCCTCTTCAGCGGAAAACGAATGACAACTGTGATCTCATGTGCTTGGAAGTAATGGCGGAGCTTTCTCGAGGCCATGAGAAGGCCAAAAAGCAATTTCTGCATGCCAGAGTACCTTGATCTAGCCCCCTGCAGAAGGGAACTGACAAAGTAAACTGGGCGCTGCACCATTCTCTTCTGCGTCCCCTCATGCGCCTGCGCAGATCCATCTTTGTGGGGACCAAAGCTTGTCGGAGAAGTCCTCTTCTTGTCGCTAGATGCATCTGCCATGGTTGCTGGCTCATCATCCGCCTCCCTCTCCGCTACTAACGCAGCACTAACCACTTGATTGGTTGCCGCTATATACAACAGCAACTTCTCTTGTGGCTTAGGTGCGACAAGTGTTGGAGTGGAGGACAGGTATCTCTTTAAGTCCTGCAGTGCAGCCTCCACCTCTGGAGTCCATTTCATTGGACCTGCCTTTTTAAATATTTTGAAAAACGGCAGGGCGCGCTCAGTAGACCTAGAGATAAACCTGCTGAGAGCAGCCACGCAACCGGCAAGTCTTCGTACATCCTTGACGCGCTTTGGTGCTTCAATCTGCTCAATGGCCTTGATCTTGTCGGGATTGGCTTCAATTCCCCGCTGAGACACGAAGAACCCGAGAAGCTTGCCGGAGGGGACTCCAAACACACACTTCTCGGGGTTAAGCTTGAGGTTGATCTTGCGCAGATTTGCAAAGGTTCCGTCTAAATCTTGAATCAGAGTTGCCTTGTCCTTGCTCTTGACCACTATGTCATCCATGTAGGCTTCCACATTTCTGTGTATTTGTGGCTCAAAAGCGTCATGGATTACCCTTGCAACTGTTGAACCAGCATTCTTTAAACCGAAAGGCATCCATACGAAACAGTATGTGCCACATGGGGTGATGAATGCGGTCTTCTCCTCATCCTCTTCTGCCATGAAGATCTAATGGTATCCTGAGTATGCATCAAGAAATGAAAGCAAATCACATCCGGCTGTGGAGTCAACAATCTGGTCAATGCACGGCAAGGGAAATGGGTCTTTGGGACAAGCTTTATTGACATCGGTAAAGTCGATACAAAGCCTCCATTTCCCATTTGCCTTGCGCACGACTACAGGATTGGCCAACCACGTAGGATGGAGCACTCCTCTGACAAGGCCTGCTGCTTCCAATTTCTTGATTTCTTCTGCGATGAATTCTTGGCGCTCCACTGCCTGTTTCCTAACTTTCTGCTTGACGGGCCGCGCATGAGGACAGATGGCAAGATGGTGCTCGATTACTTTCCTGGGAACACCGGGGATGTCAGACGGTTGCCACGCAAACACGTCGATGTTCGCCTGCAGGAAAGCAACGAGCGCGCTTTCCTATTTAGGGTCGAGAGTGGCACTGATGGTGAAGGTACCACCAGTGCCGTCCTCCTTGGCGGACACCTTCTTGGTCTCTCCTGGAGCTGCCATTGTCTTCTTACACTTGCCGGTGGAGCTCAATGGTGCGTCCTCAACGATAGCGCAGCACTCCGAAGAGGTGCGCTTGCCAGAGTGGGGCATCAGAACTCTTGCCGGACATGGTCTTCTTCTTCCCCCCAGGAGCTTCAACGGCAAGTGTCTTGCGATTTGTTGCGGCTGCTGCTTCCCGGTAGATCTTGTCGGCACAGATAAGAGCATCCTTCTTGTCGCCAGGGACAGAGATGACACTTATCAGGCCTGGCATCTTCAGCATGTTATATGCATAGTGAGAGGCTGCCATGAATTTGGCGAGTGCTGGACGGCCGAGTATCCCATTGTAAGGCAATGGAAAGTCAGCAACGTCAAAAGTGACCCTCTCAGTCCTGAAGTTCAACTCGCTGCCAAATGTCACCGGCAACGTGATCTTTCCCTTCGGCTTGCTCCTTCCCGGATTGATTCCTTGGAATGTGCCGGTCTCTTCGAGCTCGCTGTCAGGGATCTGGAGTTTCTGGAGTACCGCGGAAGAGATCAGGTTCAAGCCGGCCCCGCCGTCAACTAGCATCTTAGTGACCTTGAGGTTGCGGATAGTTGGTGAAACCAACATCGGCAAGCACCCGACCGCAGTTATGCGATCAGGGTGGTCCTCAATATCAAAGATGATAGGCGTGCTGGACCATTTCAGAGGCCTGCGTGACTCGACGGGTGGTTCTGCCGCATTGACTTCCCGCACCCACTGCTTGAGCTGGCGGTGTGAAGTATGCAGAGAAGCACCGCCGTCAACGCACAGGACCTCTGTGGCTTTCTGGAACTCCTGCTCATCGGTCTCGTCATCATCCATATCTTCATCATCGTCGTCATCTTCATCCTTGTCGCGGCCACGGGGAGGTCTGTCTCCTTGCCGCTGCTTGGCCTTGCCGCGGCATCCTCCTCGGCCGGGGCGTTTCTTGCCAGCTCCTCCAGCACCTTCTTGGGCCTTCTCCTTGTCGCGTCGCTCGTATTCAGCCTTTTGCTGCTCGACAAGCTGCTCGACCTTCTTGTAGCTCTGGAGGTCGTGGCCCTTGGTGCGGTGGATCTTGCAGTACTGCTTGTTGGTGTCGTCCTGCTTGTCGGCGACCGCCACAGCCTGGTAGTTGGTGCCTTCGGTAATCTCCTCGCCGGAGCTACCAGCTTTGGCTTTCTTGGCGCCACCTCTGTTGCCGAACTGCTCAACGACTAGCACATCTTTGCCTTTCTTCTTCCTGTTGTTCCACCGCCGGTTTTTCTTTGCCGGGGCAGCATCCTCACTATCAGATCCTCCTGCTTCTGTATTCTCTCCGGGGAGTTTCCTCCCTTCCTCAGCACATGCACACTTGTCGGCCAGGGCATATAGCTCACTGACGTCTCTGATCTTGCACATCGCCATCTCCTCCCGCATCCTGCGGTTTCGCACATTCTGATGGAACGCGCTGATTACCGCGGCAGGGTGGACATCTGGGATGTTGTGCTGTATGCGGCTGAATCTCTGAATGTACTTGCGCAGGGGCTCTCCTTCCTTCTAGGCGAGCAGATGAAGGTCGCTCTCTTGGCCATGAGGCTTGTGTCCGCCTGTAAAGGCGCCAACAAACTGGTGGCATAGGTCTGCCCAGGAGGATATGGAGTTGTCCGGCAAGTGCATGAGCCAGGATCTAAAATTGGGCTTGAGCACCAGCGGGAAGTAGTTGGCAAGGATCTTGTCGTCCCGCCCCCCGGCAGCTTGCACCGCGATGGTGTAGATGCTGAGGAACTCCGACGGATGCGACTTGCCGTCGTACTTCTCTGGTACATCTGGCTTGAAATTCTTCGTGCTGGGCCACTGGACTTGCCGCAGCTCACGAGTGAACGCAGGGCAACCTACCACGTACGGCAAGTCGCCTGGTTCCCCTGGCGCATGCATGTCGACAGAGGGCCCAGCGCGCTGGTCCGATTGATGCCGCGCTTCTCTTTGGCGCTCGACGCGAGTACGAGCGTCTTCTTGCTGTCGTTCGTGAAGAACTTGGCGCTGATCGCGACGAGCTCGTGGATCTGATGATGCGGTGGAGTCGCTGTCGAGGTGGATCCGGCGAGTCGGCGATCTTGGCCTTCAGGGTGGAGAGTGCATGGTGGTTGCGCCCCCACCGATTTCGTCACCATCGGCTCGTGCCTGGCAGTCCTGCCGCGGCAGCGATGTACTCGGCTGCCGCGGAGTGTCGCCGTTGGCGAAGCCGATGAGACTCTGAATGGTGGCCCTCCATTCGTCGATCTTGTCTGCCGTTGGAGGGTAATCCAGGAGCAGTTGAGCTCGCGCCAAAGCTTCTGCTGGAGTGGTGGGCCGCAGTGGCGAACGGTGCGAGGAGCGGGATATGCTCGGACTTCTAACTATGTTAGAAGGAGCAGTATCCCGTCCAGGCGACCGTGTCTCGCTCGTGCTAGCACGTTGGCGTGCATGCTGGTCTTGAGCACCCCGAGATCCATCAGCTCGATCTTGGTCCAACAAACGTATGGTACTGCGAATACCATGACGCTGTCGGTCCCGTGCCTCCTGAGATGGGCATGGTGCATGTACGAATGCCGAGGACTGCGCAGCCTTGTCCTTGGACCTGGCAGCACCGTGAGCTCCCTCGTCGATGCCCGTTCTTCCGCCAGCGTCTACCCCACCACCCGTTTGCTCCGGTGGTGGTGGGATCGACGTGGACGGAACAGCTGCCTCCGAAGCCTTCTTCTTCGGTGGCATGTCGATTAAGAAGATGAAGATCTAGCTCGTGTGAACGCCGGATCAGGTTCACACAATCTCGACGCCCCCTACCTGGCGCGCCAAAGATGTCGGGGAAACTGATCCACGAACACCTATGGGACCGGCGGACCGAGCCCCTTTTGGTTCGGCGGGGGGCGGAGATCGCACGAAGAGCAGATCGAGGCGAAGCACACGAGCAGTTTACCCAGCTTCGGAGCTCTCCGGAGAGATAATACTCCTACTGCTGCATGTCTGAATGTATCGAGTTCTTGCTCGGGAGCGCTGAGTGCTACAGTACACCCTAGCTGCTAACGAGACCGAGCGCGATTGTTTTTCTGCCTTCGAACCCCCTCCTACGTTGCGCATGGGCCTCCTTTTATATGCTAAAGGGGTCACCGACAGGTGGCAACGTAGACAAGGGTAAAAATGGAAAAGGAATTGCGCTTGGTACAACTACCTGTACAATGTATCATACCTAACCCCGACGGCAGGGGACAAAGGCATTAAATGCCCGTCTGCGTCGCCCAAATAGTGCAAACAGGGACCGTCAGGGGCGCCATCGCTTGCCACGATGGCAATCTTGTCAGCGCTGCTTGCCACCGTGCACCGCTGGCTGCACAGCCTCTTGCCACGCGCGCCTGGAAAGGCCCCAGGGCGACACGTTGGTGGATGTGCTGGAGCGCAGGTATAGAGTTGTAACCTGCCGCGGCAAGCGCCTTGCCGCGGTCGTTGTCTTGTCGCGTCCAGAAGCTTGTCGCTCACCGAGCCTCGCCGGGACGCGTGGTGCGTCGCGGCAAGTTCCTTGAGATGCCTTGGTTGGCCCTCCCGGCAAGCTCCTCTTGCCGGGGCCTTGTCTCCTTGTCTTGAATACTTTGTTCTTGAATGGCTCCAAAGGAACCACGAAGGACCTTGGCGGTCACCTAGCAAGCCTTGCCGCGGGGTGCTGCGACTGCCCGTGCACAAGTTCGGGATACTAGGGTACCCCTACTCTAGTACACCGACACTGCCTCCACAGCTTCTTCGCCGTCCCCATCTTTTGGGGTGTCCACCATGTATATGTCGTATGACGAGGTGGTCTTCCAGTGCCCTGTAGTCGCTGGTTCTTGATCGTCTCCGGCATCGTCGTCCATACCGTCGATGTCTTCGGAGTCATAGTCTAGCACGTCGGTTAGATCGTCCACAGCGGCTACAAAGTGGGTGGTGGGTGGGCTTTGAATTTCTTCGTCGTCCGCATCCCAACCATCCTGGTCGTAGTCCGGCCAGGGCTCTCCGGATAGCGAGAGATGCTTTAGCGATTTCAGGATGTCGCCAAAGGGTGAGTGCTGAAAGATGTCCACAGCGGTGAACTCCATGATCGGCGCCCAATCAGATTCGATTGGCAGGGGCGCAGGAGGTTTGGAGTCCGGCAGGGAGTCCGGCACCTCAGAGTCACGAGCTTTATAAGGGACGAGGTCAGTGTTCGGCTCCATCGCCGTGGAAGTTGCAGCTCCCGAGGCGGTGTCCAACCACCCGTCCTCGATCTGCGTGATCGGCTCCGGACTATGGGTCGGAGCGGATTCGTGTGCGGCCTCCAAGGTACTGTCCGGCGGCAGAGTTGGATCATGCCTATCGTGACAGTGCGGCACGCTCGGCTGTGGCTCGGATCCATCGAAGATCAAGTCTCCGCGGATATCGGTCGTGAAGTTTAGGCTTCCAAACCTGACCTGATTGGCCAGGGGCGTAAATTTCGATCTGCTCTAGATGGCCAAGTGAATTGGCCCGCAGTGCGAAGCCGCCGAATACGAAGATCTGTCCGGGGAGAAAAGTCTCACCCAGGACTGCGTTGTTGATTGAAGAAGCCATCAAGCCTATCGGTGACGACACAGAGGAACTCTCAATGAAAGCACCAATGTCGGTGTCAAAACCGGCGGATCTCGGGTAGGGGGTCCCGAACTGTGCGTCTAGGCGGATGGTAATAGGAGACAAGGGACACGATGTTTTACCCAGGTTCGGGCCCTCTTGATGGAGGTAAAACCCTACGTCCTGCTTGATTGATATTGATAATGTGGGTATTACAAGAGTAGATCTACCACGAGATCAAGGAGGCTAAACCCTAGAAGCTAGCCTATGGTATGATTGTTGTAATGGTTGTTGTGTCCTACGGACTAAAGCCATCCGGTTTATATAGACACCGGAGAGGGCTAGGGTTACATAGAGTCGGTTACAATGGTAGGAGATCTACATATCCGTATCGCCAAGCTTGCCTTCCACGCCAAGGAAAGTCCCATCCGGACACGGGACGAAGTCTTCAATCTTGTATCTTCATAGTCTTGGAGTCCGACCGATGATGATGATAGTCCGGCTATCCGGACACCCCCTAGTCCAGGACTCCCTCACCGCACCTCCGATCGGTGCGCCATTAGTAATCTTTTTTTAGATAGCAATGGCGCACCAGCCAGAGGTGCGCCATAAGTAAATTATTATTATTATTATTTTTTGTTGCATCTAATAATTTTTTAGAAAATGAATATGAATATGAAATAGTAACAATTTTTTTGTAAAAACAGTAATAATTTTTTAAAAAATATCATCAAATTTGTTATTTGAAAATATTTATGAATATGAAAAAATATCATCAAATTTATTATTTGAAAATATCAGCAAATTTGTTATTTGAAAATATAATCAAATTTGGGTTTTTTTTGGAATTTTAGTTGCATTCATTTGTGACGGTGGAGTGGGCCGGGGAGGGTGCGGGGGGTCGGCGGCGGCGGTGGAGCGGGGAAGGATGCGGGGGGTCGTCGGCGGCGGTGGAGCGGGGGAGGGTGTGGGGGGTCGTTGGCGGCGGTGGAGCGGGGGTGGGTGCGGGGGGTCGTCGGTGGCGGTGGAGCGGGGGAGGGTGCGGGGGGTCGTCGGCGGCGGTGGAGCGGGTGAGGGTGTGGGTGGTCATCGGCGGTGGCCGGTGGAGCGGGGGAGAGGGTGCGGGGGGTGCTCGGTGGCGAGGGGGACCGGATCTGGTGAGGTGGGATAGCGACCGAGATGGAGGGGGATCGAGATCGAGTGTGCATGAAATTTAAAAATATTCATGAGTTCAAAAAGTGCCCATGAAATACAATCGAGAAATGAAGGCTACAATTTAAATACAATCGATCTTAGCTAGCTATCTGTTCACAATCTTCTTGCCCTTATTTTTCGTAAATGGAGTTCTTCTCTTGAACGGACGTCCTTTAGGTAGGGTGTTCCTGCTTCTTCTTGTGGTGTATGCTGATACTTCATCATCGTCGTCATGTTCCATCTTCGAGTCGCCGTACTTATCGAAGTCTTGCTCATTGGCGACTCCAGCCATTCCGATGATCTTCCTTTTGCCTCTCCTCATGACAACACGACTTGGCTTTGGCGGGTCGGTAATGAAGAAGCATTGGTCCACTTGGGAGGCCAATACCCATGGCTCATTTTTCGCGGTGACGTTTGCACCCGCGGTCTTGGATTTGGCTTCGGGTATAACCATGGTGGTGAAATACCGGTCTTCTTTTATGACGCTCTTGGCCCATCTGACACGGAACATTGGGACCTTCTCTCCAGCGTAGCTTAGCTCACAGATCTCCTCGATCCTTCCATAGTATCTGTCCTTGTCGTTACCGGTGTAGGATTCCATCGTCACCCTGGAGTTCTGATAACCATCGCTCTTCATGTCCTTTCCCTCGGTGTAGAATATGTAGCTGTTGATATCGTACGCCTCATACGTCATCAGGTTGTGCTCGGCGCCCTGTGACAAGGCAAATATGAGTTGTTCTTCCGCGGAAGAATCCTCATGTAAAGGGTACGACAGAAGCTTCTGCTTGAACCAACGCGTGAAACATGAGTTGTGCTCTTTGATTATATCTCCGTCCGTCCTCTAATGGCCTCGGTCATTGTACGTCTTCTCAGTAAAGGTTCTGTGCTCTACCACCCAAGGATCGACCACGTCTATGTGTTGTAGCACGACTAGGTTTGCTCTTTCAAAGTCGGCATGTCGACCCTCGAAGTCGACATGCATTTCGCGGCGACCCTCATGGTGACCCCATCCAGCGAGCCTGCCGAGGTGCCTGTTGATGGGCAGACCAATGGGGTTCTCGATGCCTAGATAATTCGTGCAGTAGGAGATGCACTCTTCGGTCAGAAAGCCTCTGGCTATGCTTCCCTCTGGACGTGACATGTTGCGAACATATCCTTTGATGACACCATTCATCCTTTCGATCGGCATTATGCTATGCAGGAACGTCGGCCCGAGTTGGATGATATGATCCACGATATGGACCAGCAGATGCACCATAACATCAAAGAATGCGGGCGGGAAGTACATCTCAAGCTCGCATAGTATCACCACGATCTCTTCCTGTCGCCTTCTAAGTTGCCTCACGCCAACCGACTTCCGAGAGATGACGTCGAAAAAGTTGCATAGGCCAAATAGCATTTCACAGACATGCGCGTCCATGATCCCATGGATTGCAACTGGAAGTATCTGCGTCATCAGCACGTGACAGTCGTGAGACTTCATCCCACTGAACTTCTGCTTCGCTGGGTCTAGGTATCTGCTTATCTTCCCCGCGTAACCGTAAGGAAGTTTTACTCGTACGAGGCAGGTGAAAAACTGATCGATCTCCTCCTGACTTAGAGTGAAGCACGCGGGAGGGTTGTCATTTCTTGTCTTCTTGGCCTTTTTGCCTTTGCGACAACTTTCCGTGTCCTGCTTCGCTTCATCATCATCATCATTAGCGTGATGCTCCTCTCTGATGCCCATTGATTTCAAGTCTGCCCTTGCTTTCGGCCCATCTTTGGTCCTCTCTGGCATGTTGAGCAGGGTACCAAGCAGACTCTCGCACACGTTCTTCGTGATATGCATGACATCAAGGCTGTGAGGCACATGGTGGATCTTCCAGTACGACAAGTCCCAGAAAACAGACCTTGTTTTCCATACCTTCAACAGCGGCTCTGGCGCCTTTCGCTTCTTTCCTGGCTCTGGCGCCTTTTGCCTCTTTCCCGGCAGTGGGCAATATTTCCAATTTTTCAACAGCTCGTCTATTTCCTCGCCGCTCCTTGTACGCGGGCGTCTTCGGGGTTCGGTTTCACCATCGAACAGATCCTTGCGTTTCCTCCACGGGTCATAGTCGCGAAGCCACCTTCGATGTCCCATGAACACGGTTTTCGAAGACCCGGGATCTCTATCTAGCTGGCGATACATTGTGTCATCCATGCACCAGACGCATCCAGAAAATCCATGGACCACCTGCCCCGCGAGATATCCGTAACCGAGATAGTCGTGCACCGTCGTGAGCAGTGCGGCTCTCATAGGGAAATATTCTTTCTCTGCGGCATCCCACATATTGGCTGGCATTTTCCACAACGTGTCTAGCTCCTCTTTCAGCAGCCCCAGATACAGATTGATATCGTTCCCTGGTTGTTTCGACCCTTCAATTAGCATACTCATGTGAATGTACTTCCTCTTCATGCACAACCAGGGGGGAAGGTTGCACATCCACACAAACACAGGCCAGGTGCTATGTGTGCTTCTCTGGCTGCCAAACGGATTGACTCCATCGGTGCTGGCGCCCAGCACGATGTTCCTTGGATCCTTCCCAAATTCTGGGTGTTCGAAGTTCAACGCTTGCCGCTGGCTCACATCCTTAGGGTGACTCAACATCTTGTCTTTTTTATTTATCTCCGGATCATTTGCGTCATCTTCTCACTTCTTCTCCTCCCTATCCGTGTGCCAACATAGGAGCTTTGCTACCCTAGGATCCGCGAAATACCGCTGCAGACGAGGAGTGATCGGAAAGTACCACACCACTTTTCGAGGAGCTTTCTTCCTCTTCTTGTATCGAGTGACGCCGCACACCGGACATATGGTAGACTCCGCGTGCTCGTCCCGATAAATGATGCAATTGTTCATTCACACATGGTATTTCACGTGCGGTAAATACAGAGGACACACGATTTTCTTCGCCTCCTCGAAACTGGTCTGGCACTTGTTCCCCTTGGGAAGACATTCGCGCCAGAATGACATGTTCTCATCGAAGCATGCGTCGGTCATTTTGTGTTTTACCTTCATCTCCAGAGCCACGAGTGTTACTTTCAGGCGGGTATCCTTGGGCCTGCATCCTTCATACAATGGAGTAACTGCGTCTATCTCTAGTTGATCCAGCTTGGCTTTCTCTCGGGCGGCAGCTCTTGCGTTATCCGTCTGCTTGAGAAGCAGCTCTTGAATATGAGGGTCCTGCACCCAACCCATTGATGGTCCATCGCCGTCTGCTCCGGCATCTTCATCTTCATGATCATGCCCTTCGTCTTGATCTTCCTCACCATCATGTCCTGCATCTTCTACATGATGATTGTGTACAACATCACCGTCGTGATCATGTCCTGGAGATTCTTCGTCTTCTCGCCCGCCTGAGCCGCGGTGGTTGTCCTGCTGCCCTTCCTCATTTCTTGCCCGACCCCCATGGACGACTTCATAGTCATCTTCATCACCTTGCCACCGATAGCCATCCATGAAACCACGCAAGAGCAGGTGGTCCCGCACCTGCCTGGAATTCGGGTCCGCAATAAGGCTCTTCAGCTTGCATCTTCGACACGGACATCTTATCTCCATCTCATTCTTTTGAAGCATCTCGACCTTCGCGGAGCTCAAAAACCTATTCACAATGCCTTCAGTCATAGTGCGGACCATGGTCGCCTGGGGGGTAGAGCAAAAAGATATTTTAGAACCAAGAAAAAAATTGGCATGACTTTGCCTAAAAATAGGACCAAAAGAATGCATAGTGCCAAAATTCTCGCTGGAGGAGGAGGTGCACCAAAAAGGTAATTTAACCACTTAATTTGGATGAATCTATGGTGCAAATGAGGTGAGGAGGAGGAGGCAGCCGAGACAAGCTTGGAGGAGGAGGTGGAGAGAATGAAGTGGGGAAAGTGAGTGGGTAGGTGTGGCTGTCCAAAATATCTAGCTGGTCCCAGGTTACTAATGGCGCACCACCTACAAATGCACCATTAGTAACCCTGGTTACTAATGGCACATCAGCTGGTGGTGCGCCATTAGTAGTTTTGCAATATATATATATATATATATATATATATATATATATATATACACACACTCACACACACACACACACTAATGGCGCACCATGGCACAGTGCACCATTACTAGTTTAAACAAGTAATGGCGCACTGTGCCCTGGTGCGCCATTAGTAGTTTTGCAAAAAAAAAATAGTAGTGGTGCACTGTGTTGCTGGTGCGCCATTAGTAGTTCTGCAAAAAATATAGTAGTGGCGCACTGTGTGGCTGGTGTGCCATTACTAGTTAAAACTAGTAATGGCGCACCGTGCCCTGGTGCGCCATTAGTAGTTTTGCAAAAAAAAATAGTAGTGGCGCACTGTGTGGCTGGTGCGCCATTACTATTAAAACTAGTAATGGCGCACCGTGCCCTGGTGCGCCATTAGTAGTTTTGCAAAAAAAATATAGTAGTGGCGCACTGTGTGGCTGGTGCGCCATTAGTAGTTTTGCAAAAAAATATATAGTAGTGGCGCACTGTGTGGCTGGTGCGCAATTACTAGTTAAAACTAGTAATGGCGCACCGTGCCCTGGTGCGCCATTAGTATGTTAGGAAAAAAATTGTTACTAGTGGCGCACCATGTGTCCGGTGCGCCATTAGTGTCTTTCACACTAATGGAGCACTAGCACATGGTGCGCCGCTGCTATATACTAGTGGCAGACCAAGTGTCTGGTGCGCCATTAGTGGCCATATCATCTATAGCCCTTTTCCTAGTAGTGACTTCACCATCACCGTCACCATGCCATCATGCTGATGGAACTCGTCTACTTCCTCGACACCTTGCTAGATCAAGAGGGCGAGGAACGTCATCAAGCTAAACGTCTACAGAACTCGGAGGTGTCGTACGTTCGGTACTTGATCGGTCGGAGCTAGAAGAAGTTCGACTACATTAACCACGTTTTCAAACGCTTCCGCTTTCAGTATACAGGGTACTTGGACACACTCTCCCCCTCTCGTTGATATGCATCTCCTAGATAGATCTTGCGTGAGCGTAGGAATATTTTTGAAATTGCATGCTATGTTACCTAACAGTTGCATCTGAGCCAGGTCTATGCGTAGATGATATCCACGAGTAGAACACAAAGAGCTGTTGGCGGTAATCATCATACTGCTTACCACCAATGTCTTATTTTGATTTGGAGGTTTAGTTGGATGAAGCGGCCCTGACCAGCCTTACATGACCACATTCATGAGACCGGTTCCACCGACAGACATGCAACTAGTTTTGCATAAAGGTGGCTGGCGGGTGTCTGTTTCTCCTACTTTAGTTGAATCGAATTTTACTGCAGTCAGTCCTTGTTAAAGGTTAAAACAACAAACTTTATAAATCACCATTGTGGTTTTTGTGCCGTAGGTAAGAATGGTTATTTCTAGAAGCCTGTAGAAGCCACGTAAAACTTGCAACAACAAAGTAGAGGACGTCTATCTTGTTTTTGCAGGGCATGCTTGTGATGTGATATGGTCAAGACATGATGTGATATACGTTATTGTATGAGATGATCATGTTTTGCAAAAGTTATTGGCAACCGGCAGGAGCCTTATGGCCGTCTCTTTATTGTATGAAATGCAAACGCCATGTAATTTCTTTACTTTATCACTATGCGGTAGTGATAGTTGTAGAAGCAATAGTTGGCGAGACAACCATGACGCAACGATGGAGATAAAGGTGTCGAGCCGGTGACAATGGAGATCATGACGATGCTTTGGAGATGGAGATCAAAAGCACAAGATGATGATGGCCATATCATGTCACATATTTTGATTGCATGTGATGTTTGTCTTTATGCATCTTATTTTGCTTAGTATGTCAGTAGCATTATAAGATGATCCCTTAACTAAATTTCAATGTATAAGTGTTCTCCCTGAGTATGCACCGTTGCAACAGTTCTTCGTGTTGAGACACCACGTGATGATCGGGTGTGATAGGCTCTACATTCACATACAACGGGTGCGAGCCAGTTTTGCACATGCGGAATACTTGGGTTAAACTTGACGAGCCTAGCATGTACAGACATGGCCTCAGAACACTAGAGACCGAAAGGTCGAACGTGTATCATATAGTAGATATGATCAACCTAGAGATGTTCACCATTGATGACTACTCCATCTCACGTGATGATCGGACATGGTTTAGTTGATTTGAATCACGTATCATTTAGATGACTTGAGGAATGTCTATCTAAGTGGGAGTACTTAAGTAATTTGATTAATTGAACTTAATTTATCATAAACTTAGTCTAGATAGTATTTGCAAATTATGTTGTAGATCAATAGCTCGCGTTGTAGCTCACCTATTTTCTTATGTTCCTAGAGCAAACTAAGTTGAAAGATGATAGTAGCAATGATGCGGACCGGGTCCGTGATCTGAGGATTATCCTCATTGCTGCATACAAGAATTATGTCCTTGATGCACCGCTAGGTGACAGACCTATTGCAGGAGCAGATGCAGATATTATGAACGTTTGGGAAGCTCGATATGATGACTACTTGATAGTTTAGTGCACCATGCTTTACGGCTTATAAATAGGACTTCAAAGATGTTTTGAATGCCGTAGAGCATATGAGATGTTCCAAGAGCTGAAATTGGTATTTCAGACTCATGCCCGTGTCGAGATGTATGAGACCTCTGACAAGTACTTTGCCTAATCAAGTGGGAGTTAATCTTCCAGATAAGATAGTGATTGACATAGTTCTCTAGTCACTATCACCAAGCTACTCGAACTTTGTGATGAACTATAATGTGCAAGGTATAACAAAAAGATTCCCGAGCTCTTCGCGATGCTGAAATCGGCAAAGTTAGAAATCAAGAAAGAGCAGGTTAACAAGACTAGTTTCAAGAAAAAGGGCAAAGGAAAAGAATCTGAACTTCAAGAAGAATGGAAAGCAAGTTGTCACTCCCATGAAGAAGCCCAAAGCTGGACCTAAGCCTGAAACTGAGTGCTTCTACTACAAAGGAAATGGACACTAGAAGCGGAACTACCCCAAATATTTGGCGGATAAGAAGGATGGCAAAGTAAACAAAGGTATATTTGATATATATGTTATTCATGTGTACCTTACAAGTGCTCGTAGTAGCCACTTGGTATTTGGTACCTGTTCGGTTGCTAAGATTAGTAACTCGAAACAGGAGTTACAGAATAAATGGAGACTAGTTGAGGGTGAAGTGATGATGTGTGTTGGAAGTGGTTCCAAGATTGATATGATCATCATCGCACATTCCCTATACTTTCGGGATTAGTGTTGAACCTAAATAAATGTTATTTGGTGTTTGCGTTGAGCATGATCAAGATAGGATCATGTTTATTGCAATATGGTTATTCATTAAAGACAGAGAATAATTGTTATTCTGTTTACATGAATAGAACCTTCTATGGTCATACACCCAACGTTAATGGCTTATTGAATCTCGATCATAGTGATACATATATTCATAATATTGATGCCAAAAGATGCAAAGTTGTTAATGATAGTGCAACATATTTGTGGCACTCCCATTCAGGTCATATTGGTGTAAAGCGCATGAAGAAACTCCATGCAAATGGGCTTTTGGAATCACTTGATTATGAATCATTTGATACTTGCGAACCATGCCTCATGGGCAAGATGACTAAAACTTCGTTCTCTGGAACAATGGAGTAAGCCAATGACTTATTGTAAATAATACATACCAATGTATGCGGTCTGATGAGTGTTGAGGCACGCGACGGGTATCGTTATTTTCTGACCTTCACAGATGATTTGTGCAGATATGGGTATATCTACTTAATGAAACACAAGTCTGAAACATTTGAAAAGTTGAAAGAATTTCAGAGTAAAGTGGAGAATTGATCTCTGTTAGAACTACATCAGTATTTCCCCAAAGAGGAAGGGATGATGCAGCACAACAATGGTAGGTATTTCACTCAGTGATGAGACCAAGGTTATTGAACCAGTTGGAGACACTACAAAAAAAATACACTTCCGTGATGATACATGTTTGTCACAGTAGGTCGCGTTTTTTGTCATGCATGTACATCCATGACGATTTTATGACAGAATCAAGATAGTCATACCTGTGCTGTCATAGAAGTGTTCCATGACATCACCAAAATTATCATCATGGAAGTGTCCACTTCCATGACGATAAATCACGCGTCACAGAAGTTCTTTCGTCAAGGGTGACCGACACGTGGCATCCACCGTAACGGAATGTCGTTTAGCTATCGGGTCGGGTTTTAGATCCGATAACCCATTAACAGCCCCGACCAATAGGGATTTTCCACGTGTAAAATCATCATTGGCTGAAGGAAACACGTGTCGGCTCATCGTTGGGACAGATGTCATCCACTCATTGGCCAGAAGGCGCCTATGATACGTCGACACATGGCATGGCCCAACAGAGGCCCATTCCTGTGAAAAGGCCAGCCCATTTGACTTGGTCAAAAGGTGGCGGGCTGGCCAATGGAAAGCCTGTTAATAGCCTGTTCGCATATAGCCCATTTACATCCCGCTAACCCAAGGCCCGTCATGCCCTATCCAAATTAGGCCCAGTAGCGTCATCTGGGCCATCCAATATGATTCCAGCCTGTTTTCACTTCTGGCCCATGTATGGCCCATGATGTCTTTCGGCCCATATGAGGCCCTTTGTAACTCGTGGCCCATTAACAGTCCGTGGTGAAACTGGCTCGTAATGAACAGTGTATCATTTTACACCCAATAACGGCCCGTGCTGAAACTGGCCTGTAATGAATAGTGTATCACTTTATACCCATTAACGGCCCGTTATTCCGTTGGGCCGTTTCCAGCCCATGTTATCTTTCGGCCTTCTCAGAACCCATTTATTCTTGGGCTCATTTCAAGCATTCGTTTACTTACGGCCCGTTACTGTCATTTTCTGCTTGTGGGCCAAATTCAGCCCATGGTTACAGTCGGTCCGTTTGTGGTCCGTTAATACGTTGGGCCATTTTCATAGCGTCATCAAATACAGCCTATTAACGATGGCCCATTATGGTCGGCCCATGAATGGACGATTCCAACTCTAGCCCGTTTACGGCCATAATGCGGTCTGTTTGGCCCATGTTTAGCCAATCGATCATACGGCCCGTATAAGGCCCATTGATGATACGGCCCGTAGAAGGCCCATTGTTCCTATGGCCGTAGAAGGCCCATTGTTTATACGGCCCCTAGAAGGCCCATTGTTTCTATGGCCCATAGAAGGCCCACTGTTTCTACGGCCCGTAGGAGGCCCAGTGTCACTACAGTAAATATTAGCCCATGCTTATTGTGGCCTAGTTTTAAAAAATAGGTTATTACAGCCACTAGCAAACCGTGGAAAAAGAACTGCAATGACTACAAGCAAACAAATAAACAAGAAAACAAGGAAATAAATAAGCAAGCAACTAACGCTAGGCTATCACGGCTATTACACATATTACATCCACTGGGCATCAAAGTTTGCCACCAGTGCAAATATAGGGAACAAAGCAGCATACCATATACACTGGTTGTCAAAGTTGGCGACCAGCTCAAATAAACGCCGCAGCAAAACAAATCCAGAACTGAAACCACTTCAGAAGATCTCAAGAAACAATATCCTGGGTACTCATAATGCTGGCAAGATGCTTAGCAAGCTTATTAACTTTCTCTTGTTTGGCGCTTAAATCCTCCAGTGCTTGCTGTTGCACCAGGAAATATGCATCTGAATTCTGCAGGGACTTCCTCAGTCCTTCAGCTTCCTATCGTAGCACATCTGATCGATGTCTTTCAACTTGAAGTTGAGACTCAAGAAGACGAACTAATTCAGGCAGCGAGTTCGAAGAGCTTGTGCCAGCAGTAGTGGCCAGTAACTCGAACACTACATCAAGACATGACTTTTGGGTTCTCTCACTATCGTCAAGATAGTTTTTATCAGCTTTCTTGGAGACCAACAGGGATGTCTCACTATCTTGAACCTTATCTGCATTACTTCCTTTACCATTGCATAACACGGTACTGTTCTCCAATATTTTGTCCGCATTCTAAAAGAGAAACAAGCAGACACATCACAGGTTTACCATGTTGTATATGAAACTCATTTTGGTAAATGAGTTCAGTAGTAAAGTGGACAGAATAACAGCATGAAACAAACATTTATCTATGTACCAATGGTCACTTTATGGTCTATATCATCCTAGTTTTTGTTTCCAAATCAAGATAGAGACACAGTCGAAATAATATTTGTTCAAGACAAAGCAGAATAGACAGAATATAAGTGTGGGAAAGTATAGAGC
This sequence comes from Triticum timopheevii, assembly GCA_963921465.1. Lineage (NCBI taxonomy): Eukaryota > Viridiplantae > Streptophyta > Magnoliopsida > Poales > Poaceae > Triticum > Triticum timopheevii. The sequence goes on along the minus strand of OY997262.1, from coordinate 379,489,303 downwards.
AATAACAACACTTTTAATGTGCATGACATGAGAACGTAACTGTTTATTCAATTGAAACTAAAATCAACATAGAGCAGGTTACAACAACAAACCAGTTAAAGAAACAGGTTTAAAACATACCTGTTGCACCATTGGAGTTTCAATTCAATCCTTCAAATTTGAAAATAGTTGGTATGAGTAAATACAGTATTGCAAGAGCAAAGGAGTATGAACCATAACTACTGAACCTGACCTGAGAACAAATCTTCTTCTCCTTTAAGCGTTGAGTTGGGATTCGGAGTGGTGGCCCTCGTGCTTTGGGCACTGCAGTTTCCTTACTAACTGCTGGTGTTTGGGTGCTATGTGGTGGAGACGGTGCTATGTCAACTGGAACTGGGTTACTATCTGATGGGTTTGGGGTTAGAAGGGGTGTAGCTGGTTCTCTGTCCAATTGGGTAGGGGTACAATGTGCGAGAGTCTAGGTTATGTGTGGTGGATCTGGTCCTTGGGCAAGTACAACCGTGGTTCTATCTGCATCAACTGGTAGCACTATCTTTTCTGAAGACCGTGTTGTTACTCCCTTAGATACTGCCATCACCCTCTCCAATTCAAATGGCTGATAAACAAGAAAAGTAATTGAAAGTATAGACATTGTATGATAGACAGGTGCAATGGATACTGGGGAATAAAAGAGGGCATGAAATAATTCATATTTATGTTGTCTAACCAAACATGATAGCATGACACAATTTCACATATATGATGGCTAACTAAACAGGATAGCATGACACAATTTCACATTATGATGGCTAACTAAAAAAGATGGAAAGACATAGTTCAAAATATGATGACTATGTAAACAGGATGACATGATATAACTATATAATGTGTTTATTAAATAGGTTGGCATGCCATAATTCACATACATTCACAGATAGAATGCCAAAATTCAAAATATGACGACTGTAAACACTAAACAGGATGCGATGATATAACTATATGATGTCTTTATTAAATGGGTTGCCATGATATAATTCAAATATATGATTTATATAGTAAGAAAGTAAGTAGATGGCAATCCATATATGATGTAAAAACTAAGCAATGCAAGACAACATGCATGACATGGGTAATATAACCCTGCCAAGTTTGAGCATAGACCTCAGGGGGAAATAGGACTGGTCATCAGTCTCTGAATCCTCCTCTAAGGAGCTCTCTGTAACTAGCAAGATGTCTGCTTTAGCAGGTAGCATTGTCTGCTCTGAATACCTTGTTTTCACTCCAGATACTTCCATCACCGCTTCAAATGGCTGATGCACAGGAAGAGTAGTTGAATATACAAACGTTGTCGACAAATGGAACACGTAATACAAAAAAATGATAGCATGATATAATTCACATACATGATGATTGGCTAAACAGCATGGCATTACATAATTCACATATATAATACCTTTGCAACAAGATAGCATTGTATAATTCACATATATAATGTCTTGCAACAATATGGCAATGCATAATTCCCATATATGGTACACTGAACAAGTGGCATTCACACAAAGCATGTCTAAACTAATCATATGACATAGCTGAAGGAAATATGCCCTATAGGCAATAATAAAGTTATTATTTATTTCCTCATATCATGATAAATGTTTATTATTCATGCTAGAATTGTATTAACCGGAAACATGATACATGTGTGAATACATAGACAAACATATAGTCACTAGTATGCCTCTACTTGACTAGCTCATCAATCAAAGATGGTTATGTTTCCTAACCATAGACATGTGTTGTCATTTGATTAGTGGGATCACATCATTCTGAGAATGATGTGATTGACATGACCCATTCCGTTAGCCTAGCACTTGATCGTTTAGTATATTGCTATTGCTTTCTTCATGACTTATACATGTTCTTATAACTATGAGAATTATGCAACTCCCGTTTACCGGAGGAACACTTTGGGTACTACCAAACATCACAACGTAACTGGGTGATTATAAAGGAGTACTACAGGTGTCTCCGAAGGTACATGTTGAGTTGGCGTATTTCGAGATTAGGTTTTGTCACTCCGATTGTCGGAGAGGTATCTGTAGGCCCTCTCGGTAATGCACATCATTATAAGCCTTGCAAGCAATGTGACCAAATGAGTTGGTTATGGGATGATGCATTACGTAACGAGTAAAGAGACTTGCCGGTAACGAGATTGAACTAGGTATTGAGATACCGACGATCGAATCTCGGGCAAGTAACATACCGATGACAAAGGGAACAACGTATGTTGTTATGCGGTTTGACCGATAAAGATCTTCGTAGAATATGTGGGAGCCAATATGGGCATCCAGGTCCCGCTATTGGTTATTGACCGGAAACAGTTCTAGGTCATGTCTACATAGTTCTCGAACCCGTAGGGTCCGCACGCTTAACGTTTCGTTGACGATATAGTATTATATGAGTTATGTATGTTGGTAACCGAATGTTGTTCGAAGTCCCGGATGAGATCATGGACATGACGAGGAACTCCGGAATGGTCCAGAGATAAAGTTTGATATATGGGATAATAGTGTTTGATCTCCGGAAGGGTTCCGGAATTCACCGGAAGGGGTTCCGGATGTTTCCCGAAATGTTTGGGTACGAGAACACGTTATTTGGGCCAAAGGGGAAAGCCCACAAGGTTTTTGGAAAGTGCAAAAGGAAGTTTTGCGGAGTCCAGGGTCCAGATGCCGGGAACCCTGGTGTCTGGCCCTGGAGTCCGAGAAGGACTCTTGCCTTTCGGGTGAAACCAACTTTGTGGAGGCTTTTACTCCAAGTTTTGACCCCAAGGCTCAACATATAAATAGAGGGGCAGGGCTAGCACCAAAGACACATCAAGAAACACCAAGCCGTGTGCCGGCAACCCCGTTCCCTCTAGTTTATCCTCCGTCATAGTTTCCGTAGCGCTTAGGCGAAGCCCTGCGGAGATTGTTTTTCACCAACACCGTCACCACGCTGTCGTGCTGTCGGAACTCATCTACTACTTCGTCTGTCTTGCTGGATCGAGAAGGCGAGGACGTCATCGAGCTGAACGTGTGCAGAACTCGGAGGTGCCGTGCGTTCGGTACTTGGATCGGTCGGATCGTGAAGACGTACGACTACATCAACCGCGTTGATAAACGCTTCCACTTAGCGATCTTCAAGGGTATGAAGATACACTCCCCCTCTTGTTGCTATACATCACCATGATCTTGCGTGTGCGTAGGAAATTTTTTAAATTACTATGTTCCCCAATAGTGGCATCTGAGCCTAGGTTTTATGCGTTGATGTTATATGCACGAGTAGAACACAAGTGAGTTGTGGGCGATACAAGTCACACTGCTTACCAGCATGTCATACTTTGGTTCGGCGGTATTGTGAGATGAAGCAGCCCAGACCGACATTACGCGTACGCTTACGTGAGACTGGTTTCACCGTTACGAGCACTCGTGCTTAAAGGTGGCTGGCGGGTGTCTGTCTCTCTCACTTTAGCTGAATCGAGTGTAGCTACGCCCGGTCCTTGCGAAGGTTAAAACAGCACCAACTTGACGAACTATCGTTGTGGTTTTTGATGCGTAGGTAAGAACGGTTCTTGCTCAGCCCGTAGCAGCCACGTAAAATTTGCAACAACAAAGTAGAGGACGTCTAACTTGTTTTTGCAGGGCATGTTGTGATGTGATATGGTCAAGACGTGATGCTATATTTTATTGTATGAGATGATCATGTTTTGTAACCGAAGTTATCGGCAACTGGCAGGAGCCATATGGTTGTCGCTTTATTGTATGAAATGCAAACGCCCTGTAATTGCTTTACTTTATCACTAAGCGGTAGCGATAGTCGTAGAAGCAATAGATGGCGTAACGACAATGATGCTACGATGGAGGTCAAGGTGTCGCGCCGGTGACGATGGTGATCATGACGGTGCTTCGAAGATGGAGATCACAAGCACAAGATGATGATGGCCATATCATATCACTTATATTGATTGCATGTGATGTTTATCCTTTATGCATCTTATCTTGCTTTGATTGACGGTAGCATTTTAAGATGATCTCTCACTAATAATCAAGAAGTGTTCTCCCTAAGTATGCACCGTTGCGAAAGTTCTTCGTGCTGAGACACCACGTGATGATCAGGTGTGATAGGCTCTACGTTCAAATACAACGGGTGCAAAATAGTTGCACACGCGGAATACTCAGGTAATACTTGACGAGCCTAGCATATACAGATATGGCCTCGGAACACGGAGACCGAAAGGTCAAACGTGAATCATATAGTAGATATGATCAACATAGTGATGTTCACCATTGAAACTACTCCATCTCACGTGATGATCGGACATGGTTTAGTTGATTTGGATCACGTGATCACTTAGATGACTAGAGAGATGTCTGTCTAAGTGGGAGTTCTTAAGTAATATGATTAATTGAACTTAAATTTATCATGAACTTAGTACCTGATAGTATCTTGCTTGTCTATGTTTGTTTGTAGATAGATGGCTCGTGCTGTTGTTCCATTGAATTTTAATGCGTTCCTTGAGAAAGCAAAGTTGAAAGATGATGGTAGCAATTACATGGACTGGGTCCGTAACCTGAGGATTATCCTCATTGCTGCACAGAAAAGTTACGTCCTGGAAGCACCGCTGGGTGCCAGGCCTGCTGCTGATGCAACTGATGACGTTAAGAACGTCTGGCAGAGCAAAGCTGATGACTACTCGATAGTTCAGTGTGCCATGCTTTACGGCTTAGAACCGGGTCTTCAATGACGTTTTGAACGTCATGGAGCATATGAGATGTTCCAGGAGTTGAAGTTAATATTTCAAGCAAATGCCCGGATTGAGAGATATGAAGTCTCCAATAAGTTCTACAGCTGCAAGATGGAGGAGAATAGTTCTGTCAGTGAACACATACTCAAAATGTCTGGGTATAATAATCACTTGATTCAACTGGGAGTTAATCTTCCTGATGATAGTGTCATTGACAGAATTCTCCAATCACTGCCACCAAGCTACAAGAGCTTCATGATGAACTATAATATGCAAGGGATGAACAAGACTATTCCCGAGCTCTTCGCAATGCTAAAAGCTGCGGAGGTAGAAATCAAGAAGGAGCATCAAGTGTTGATGGTTAACAAGACCACCAGTTTCAAGAAAAAAGGGCAAAGGGAAGAAGAAGGGGAACATCAAAAAGAACGGCAAGCAAGTTGCTGCTCAAGAGAAGAAACCCAAGTCTGGACCTAAGCCTGAAACTGAGTGCTTCTACTTCAATTAGACTGGACACTGGAAGCGGAACTGCCCCAAGTATTTGGCGGATAAGAAGGATGGCAAAGTGAACAAAGGTATATGTGATATACATGTTATTGATGTGTACCTTACTAATGCTCGCAGTAGCACCTGGGTATTTGATACTGGTTCTGTTGCTAATATTTGCAACTCGAAACAGGGACTACGAATTAAGCGAAGATTGGCTAAGGACGAGGTGACGATGCGCGTGGGAAATGGTTCCAAAGTCTATGTGATCGCAGTCGGCACGCTACCTCTACATCTACCGTCGGGATTAGTTTTAGACCTAAATAATTGTTATTTGGTGCCAGCATTGAGCATGAACATTATATCTGGATCTTGTTTGATGCGAGACGGTTATTCATTTAAATCAGAGAATAATGGTTGTTCTATTTATATGAGTAATATCTTTTATGGTCATGCACCTTTGAAGAGTGGTCTATTTTTATTGAATCTCGATAGTAGTGATACACATATTCATAGTGTTGAAACTAAAAGATGTAGAGTTGATAACGATAGTGCAACTTATTTGTGGCACTGCCGTTTAGGTCATATCGGTGTAAAGCGCATGAAGAAACTCCATACTGATGGGCTTTTGGAATCACTTGATTATGAATCACTTGGTACTTGCGAACCGTGCCTCATGGGCAAGATGACTAAAACGCCGTTCTCCGGAAACTATGGAACGAGCAACTGATTTGTTGGAAATCATACATACTGATGTTTGTCGTCCAATGAATGTTGAGGCTCGCGGCGGGTATCGTTATTTTCTCACCTTCACAGATGATTTAAGCAGATATGGGTATATCTACTTAATGAAACACAAGTCTGAAACATTTGAAAAGTTCAAAGAATTTCAGAGTGAAGTGGAAAATCATCGTAACAAGAAAATAAAGTTTCTACGATCTGATCGTGGAGGAGAATATTTGAGTTGCGAGTTTGGCCTACACTTGAAACAATGCGGAATAGTTTCGCAACTCACACCACCCGGAACACCACAACGAAATGGTGTGTCCGAACGTTGTAATCGTACTTTACTGGATATGGTGCGATCTATGATGTCTCTTACTGATTACCACTATCATTTTGGGGTTATGCTTTAGAGACGGCCGCATTCACGTTAAATAGGGCACCATCAAAATCCGTTAAGACGATGCCTTATGAACTATGGTTTGGCAAGAAACCAAAGTTGTTGTTTCTTAAAGTTTGGGGCTGCGATGCTTATGTGAAGAAACTTCAACCAGATAAGCTCGAACCCAAATCGGAGAAATGTGTCTTCATAGGATACCCAAAAGAGACTATTGGGTACACATTCTATCACAGATCTGAGGGCAAGATTTTCGTTGCTAAAATCGGATCCTTTCTAGAGAAAGAGTTTCTCTCGAAAGAAGTGAGTGGGAGGAAAGTAGAACTTGATGAGATAATTGTATCTACTCCCTTATTGGAAAGTAGTTCATCACAAGAACCGGTTCCTGTGACGACTACACCAATTAGTGAGGAAGCTAATGATATTGATCATGAAACTTCAGAACAAGTTTCTACTGAACCTCATAGGTCTACCAGAGTAAGATCCGCACCAGAGTGGTACGGTAATCCTATTCTCGAAGTCATGTTACTTGACCATGATGAACCTACGAACTATGAGGAAGCGATGCTGAGCCCAGATTCCGCAAAATGGCTTGAGGCCATGAAATCTGAGATGGGATCCATGTATGAAAACAAAGTATGGACTTTGGTTGACTTTCCCGATGATCGGCAAGCCATTGAGAATAAATGGATCTTTAAGAAGAAGACTGACACTGATGGTAATGTAACTGTCTATAAAGCTCGACTTGTTGCGAAAGGTTTTCGACAAGTTCAAGGGCTTGACTACGGTGAGACTTTCTCACCCGTAGCGATGCTTAAGTCTGTCCGAATCATGTTAGCTATTGCTGCATTTCATGATTATGAAATTTGGCAAATGGATGTCAAAACTGCATTCTTGAATGGATTTCTGGAAGAAGAGTTGTATATGATGCAGCCAGAAGGTTTTGTTGATCCAAAAGGTGCTAGAAAAGTATGCAAGCTCCAGCGATCCATTTATGGACTGGTGCAAGCATCTCGGAGTTGGAATAAACGTTTTGATAGTGTGATCAAAGCATATGGTTTTATACAGACTTTTGGAGAAGCATGTATTTACAAGAAAGTGAGTGGGAGCTCTGTAGCATTTCTAATATTATATGTAGATGACATATTATTAATTGGATAGCATAAAGGGATACTTGAATAAAAGTTTTTCAATGAAAGACCTCGGTGAAGCTGCTTACATATTGGGCATCAAGATCTATAGAGATAGATCAAGACGCTTAATAGGACTTTCACAAAGCACATACCTTGACAAAATTTTGAAAAAGTTCAAGATGGATCAGGCAAAGAAAGGGTTCTTGCCCGTGCTACAAGGTGTGAAGTTGAGTCAAACTCAATGCCCGACCACAGCAGAAGATAGAGAGAAAATGAAAGATGTTCCCTATGCTTCAGCCATAGGCTCTATCATGTATGCAATGCTGTGTACCAGACCTGACGTATGCTTAGCAATAAGCTTGGCAGGAAGGTACCAAAGTAATCCAGGAGTGGATCACTGGACAGCGGTCAAGAACATCCTGAAATACCTGAAAAGGACTACGGATATGTTTCTCGTATATGGAGGTGACAAAGAGCTAGTCGTAAATGGTTATGTCGATGCAAGCTTTGACACTGATCCGGACGATTCTAAATCGCAAACCGGATACGTGTTTTTATTAAACGGTGGAGATGTAAGTTGGTGCAGTTCTAAACAAAGCGTTGTGGCAGGATCTACATGTGAAGCGGAGTACATAGCTGCTTCTGAAGAAGCAAATGAAGGAGTCTGGATGAAGGAGTTCATTTCCGATCTAGGTGTCATACCTAGTGCATCGGGACCAATGAAGATCTTCTGTGACAATACTGGTGCAATTGCCTTGGCAAAGGAATCCAGATTTCACAAGAGGACCAAGCACATCAAGAGACGCTTCAATTACATTCGGGACCAAGTCCAAGTGGGAGACATAGAGATTTGCAAGATACATACAGATCTGAATGTTGCAGACCTGTTGACTAAACCTCTCTCACGAGCAAAACATGATCAACACCAAGACTCCATGGGTGTTAGAATCATTACTATGTAATCTAGATTATTGACTCTAGTGCAAGTGGGAGACTGAAGGAAATATGCCCTAGAGGCAATAATAAAGTTATTATTTATTTCCTCATATCATGATAAATGTTTATTATTCATGCTAGAATTGTATTAACCGGAAACATGATACATGTGTGAATACATAGACAAACATATAGTCACTAGTATGCCTCTACTTGACTAGCTCATCAATCAAAGATGGTTATGTTTCCTAACCATAGACATGTGTTGCCATTTGATTAGTGGGATCACATCATTAGGAGAATGATGTGATTGACATGACCCATTCCGTTAGCCTAGCACTTGATCGTTTAGTATATTGCTATTGCTTTCTTCATGACTTATACATGTTCCTGTAACTATGAGAATTATGCAACTCCCATTTACCGGAGGAACACTTTGGGTACTACCAAATGTCACAACGTAACTGGGTGATTATAAAGGAGTACTACAGGTGTCTCCGAAGGTACATGTTGAGTTGGCATATTTCGAGATTAGGTTTTGTCACTCCGATTGTCGGAGAGGTATCTCTGGGCCCTCGGTAATTCACATCATTATAATCCTTGCAAGCAATGTGACCAAATGAGTTGGTTACGGGATGATGCATTACGTAACTAGTAAAGAGACTTGCCGGTAACGAGATTGAACTAGGTATTGAGATACCGACGATCGAATCTCGGGCAAGTAACATACCGATGACAAAGGGAACAACGTATGTTGTTATGCGGTTTGACCGATAAAGATCTTCGTAGAATATGTGGGAGCCAATATGGGCATCCAGGTCCCGCTATTGGTTATTGACCGGAAACAGTTCTAGGTCATGTCTACATAGTTCTCGAACCCGTAGGGTCCGCATGCTTAACGTTTCGTTGACGATATAGTATTATATGAGTTATGTATGTTGGTAACCGAATGTTGTTCGGAGTCCCGGATGAGATCATGGACATGACGAGGAACTCCGGAATGGTTCGGAGATAAGGTTTGATATATGGGATAATAGTGTTTAATCTCCGGAAGGGTTCCGGAATTCACCGGAAGGGGTTCCGGATGTTTCCCGAAATGTTTGGGTACGAGAACACGTTATTTGGGCCAAAGGGGAAAGCCCACAAGGTTTTTGGAAAGCGCAAAAGGAAGTTTTGCGGAGTCCAGGGCCAGACGCCAGGGTCCCTGGCGTCTGGGTCCAGACGCCGGGAACCCTAGCGTCTGGCCCTGGAGTCCGAGAAGGACTCTTGCCTTTCGGGTGAAACCGACTTTGCGGAGGCTTTTACTCCAAGTTTCGACCCCAAGGCTCAACATATAAATAGAGGGGCAGGGCTAGCACCAAAGACACATCAAGAAACACCAAGCCGTGTGCCGGCAACCCCGTTCCCTCTAGTTTATCCTCCATCATAGTTTTTGTAGCGCTTAGGCGAAGCCCTGCGGAGATTGTTCTTCACCAACACCGTCACCACGCCGTCGTGCTGCCAGAACTCATCTACTACTTCACCTGTCTTGCTGGATCGAGAAGGCGAGGACGTCATCGAGCTGAACGTGTGCAGAACTTAGAGGTGCCGTGCGTTCGGTACTTGGATCGGTCGGATCGTGAAGACGTACGACTACATCAACCGCGTTGATAAACGCTTCCGCTTAGCGATCTTCAAGGGTATGAAGATACACTCCCCCTCTCGTTGCTATACATCACCATGATCTTGCGTGTGCGTAGGAATTTTTTTAAATTACTACGTTCCCCAACAATAGCAATGCGAGACACCATACGCACGATATGAGCAACATAACCCTGCCAAGTTAGAGCATACACCTCGGGGGGGGGGGGAATCGGACTGGTCATCTGTCTCTGAATCCTCCTGTGAGGAGCTATCCATAACCAGCGAGATATGCGCTTCGTCAGATAGCATAGTCTACTCTGAAGACCTTGTTTTCACTCTAGAATTGCCATCACCGTGTCAAATGGCCGATGCACACGAAGAGCAGTTGAATGTACTAACATTGTTGACAGATGTAATATGTAACGAAAAAAAAGATGGCCCAATATAATTTACATATAAGATGACTGGCTAAGAAGGATGGCATTGCAAAATTCACATATATGATGCCTGGCTAAACAAGATGGTGTTGCATAATTCACTTAAATGGTGAATAAACTAAACAGATGGCATTCGCACAAAGGATGTTTAAACTAAGCAGATGACATATTTGATGTATAAAGTAAGCAATGTAAGGCACCATATGCATGATATAACCAACATCATCATGCCAAGTTAGAGCGAAGACCTCAGGGGGTAAATAGGAGTTGTCTTCTCCTTCTGAATCCCCCTCAAAACAGATATCTTCCTCTCGATTACAATCCGAAATGCGTGGAGGGGGGGCTGCCATTGCGCCTACCATGGAGCAACGTCTGCATGAAATTTTATTGCCACACAAGGCTCTTCTCTTTTGCTCTACATGTTCAGTTCCGTTGTTTACAATAACTGTCATGCATAGGAATAAAACATAGTGAGATTATGTAAGGAGTGCATGCAGAAACCAGAGTGATGGTAGCAACCTGTGGACAGACCCAAAACCAATAATAGCAGGCAGATAATGGCTTCAGTTAAAAAATACAGATAATGGCTTCTTTACTGTTTGTTTCCCACCCAACATGAAACTCATAGTAGACACCGGAGATTAACCAAATAGTAGATAGATACTATTGATTGTGGCCCCGATATGTACCCCACAACTATTTAAAAACTCAAGTTTGACCATTAGTTTGGAGCTGACTCAGAGTCTAATTGGTGAACCGGACGATAAAGTAGCATGTAATATTAAGTGATGCATAACGTAAGCAGACACGAAAGAGTGTGGCCTCTCTTGCGGACCCGTGTAGTCCTAGAGGTCACATGCTCGGTTGGTGATGGTAATGCAGTTTTCATGGCTGCCGGCGGCGGGGAACAAGATCTGAGGCGGTGAAAGATAGTCTGGAGGCCAGATCCCTGCTGTGTTGGACCCTTCTGTCATTGGAGCAGCTGAGCTGGGGTGGATGACGGTGCAGGAGGAGCGGGACAAACCACACAAGCTTTTCTTTGACAACTATCTGTAAGAGAAGTAATTCTATAAGGGCTCGTTTGAATTGGAGGATTACAACAATGCAGGGATAGGAAATAGACAGGAATAGGATAGGAATGCACATGCAAAACAGAGAATTTAAAAACACAGGATTTCTACCAATCTGGGTGTTTGATTCACAACAATTGGAAGATCACAGGATGCAAAAAAGCATGGTGAGATTAAGTCAAACCACAAGAAAATGTACGGTTATAATGCTATTATGCTACTATCTCTTAGTCTTGTGCTTCATGAATAGGAATTTGAAAAGGAGGACAAGTGAAAATTAAAATTCCTACGTTTTTTGTTTCAAGGAGAAATTAAAGGAACAAATCCTACAGTTTTCCTTTGCTCCATTCCTTTGAACCAAATTCATGAATAGTAGTACCACAGGAAACTTCCCAATTCCTATGTTTTTCATTCACTTTTCCTTTCAAGCACTAGCGATTCTAGTAGGCAGGCTTGAGCAAGGAAAAGCCTACACTAAAAAATGTTTTTGTGCTACTTCTATTACTTTGGACCCAGGCCACTGCCCTACTAGCTCAACTCCCAGGGCCATCGACAAATGCACAGCTCAAACGCGCAGAGATAAATAATGATGGCGTTCAAGAGAGTCCATCATGGAAAGCTAAGTTGCCTGGTACCTCACTGCTTGTCATATAGTAGGATAAGATAATCGTATTTCCCATTACTACGTTTGCTTAGTGGCCAATATATATAACATGTAGAGTAAAAAAGAGATACAACAAGTGTACAACCTCTTTGGCGAAGCCATGTCGATCTCAGCGTGATATGGTTGGCCGGTGAGGATGCTCCGGCTGACTTGGCTGTCAGAGGAGGGGAAGAAGATCTTAGGCATCTGGAGATGGATCCCGAGGTACTGCTCCGCTGTGATGGAGGGTTCGTCGTTGGAGCAGCTCCGGTGAGTTGTACGACGCCGAGGCTGAAGCAGGACAAGAGAGACAACGTTAACCTGAGTAGAATTCTAATAGAATCTCCAATACATGACGTAAAATACATAACCACAAAGTGCTAGATGTAAAATACATTAGCCACTCATCTCTGAACTTAACTATCGAAACTGAATTTAACTGTCAAAACTGAACTTAACTGTGGAAACTGAACTTAACTGTCGAAACTGAATTTTGCTGTCGAAACTAAACGCACTAGCAAGGTGGGGCTACACGTCGGTCGATTGACTTTTTCATCTCTAGTCAGTCGATTTTGCAGCCGTTGGATACGAAATCAAGGGCCTGCAGTTCATCATCAACCTCCACCCCCCTGAGCGGCCAGCCACCACCGGCCAAACAACAGCGCCCCGCCGCCCACGGCCGGCGGTGCACCGCCCCGCCCGCCCCGAAAACACTCCCCACCACCGGTCCGCCGCCGCCCCAGCCATCCCTCTAGCCCCCCCGTGCCGAGCTTTTTCTCCAGCGATCCCCATGCCAGCGCCCTGCCACCACCGGCGGCCACCGCCCCCACCCTGAACCCTAAGATAGATAGTGGGGTACCTCTCTGGCGAGCCCCCTCCCTTCTGCGGCTGGTTCTTCCTTCACCCCGGTGAGCCCCCCCACCCCCTGAAAATCGACTGACCCAAAAGTCGATTCAGTCGATTGAAGTGTAGCTAAATCGGAGCAGCATCGCAAGCAAGAGCAAGAGCGAGAGCAGCAGCGTGAGCAAGAGCAATAGCAAGAGCAGACCAGGCAGGGGACTGAGAGCAAGAGTAGAGCAGCAACGCGAGTGAGAGCTAAAGCAGCAGCAGCTCCTACTGATGTGGACGTCCCCTCCGAGGGAGCGACGTCCTGGAGGAAGTGGCCGGCTTTGCCACCATAGATGGAGCCGCGCCGTGTCGACTCGGGACCGAGCGCCGGCAGCACCGTAAGATCGAATCAAGAAGAAAATGCGGTGATTAGTGTACAACCTCTTTGGTGGCGCCGATTAGGCCGCAGCTTCATCCGAGAAAAGGTGATGATGATGCTATTCTGGTGGTGCAGGTGAATACGATGGTGTGGGAATGGAGGTGGCATGAAAGATGAGGGGAACGTCGGGGCAGCTCCTTGGAGGTGGAGGACGGGGTGGCTGAACCGACAGGACGACGAGATCGACGACGAATCCTCATCCGGTACGGTGGATGAGGGACGTCGATGTGTTGCTGTGGACGACATCATCGGGGAAGAGGCTCCGGCTGGGTGGCAGACGGAGCAGGGTGTGGGGCTTCATCGTGGGTTTTCGCGGCCTCGGTGTATGAATGGGTGGGCAGATGGGATGGCACTGGGGAACCATGGCTTAGGGACGCGCTTGTCCGAAATGTGGGGTAAGTTATGAAAGTACCCCCACCAATTTGAGGCGGTTCTTTCGGTTCAGGGCTACCACGGGCATTTCGCGTGTCGAGATTTCACAGGAGGTGGGAGTTTTCGCGCGCGTTGTAATTTCGGAATAGCAAGGCACGGGTTGAGATGGAGGGGGTTGTCGGAGCACGACGAGACAAAGATATATCTTAAATATTTCGGGCTAACAAGGCGCGGGTTGAAATTTCCGGACAAGCCTAACGTGTACTGTACCAAATCAATGAGCTCTACAAATGTCATTCAAAACTTTGAATTCATGTTATGTTCAATTAAAATATTTCGCTACGTGTATAATGCATGCAACCTACTACTCAAATGAACGTTTAAGTGCATTCCAAACGTATATACTACCGCTTCAATATGAACTAAATTTGATTTCATTTCTCTATTTGAATAAGATCTACAGTAATTATTGTTGTGAAGTCCAAGCATTTGAATTCGTTTCTCTGGTTTAATAAGATCTGCAATCATCATTATTGTCAAGTTAAACCATCGTTTGTGTATAATCTTCACAACACACCACATGATTAGTCTCGAGTTACACATGAACTATGTGTACTATATGAACTCGAACTCGATTTTTTGAATCCACTTTATGTTAATTTCAAATCACATTACATTTCTAGCTCTAGCTAGATCTTCATAATCTAAACCATGTCTCATATGTATAATGTGTTTATCACATTATGTATGGTGCCCCACCCCATACGCCTACAAGTATATAGATGTGAGTTGCAAACACCACATATTACCACAAATTCAAATAAAATGTGAGAATGTTCAATATATAGTATTGTTTAGATTGTTCGATATTTAGTTGTAAGCTGCAAACACCATACATTATCACAAATTCAAATAAAATGTGAGATTGTTTGACGTATAGTATGGTTTAGATTGTTCGACATTTAGCTGTGGGTTGCAAATGCCATGTATTATCACATTATGTTATAACATGTGCACATCACGTGTATCACTGCTATATTCATGCATGCATATGTTTAAAACACTATGATCTCCTATTCAAATATATGAATCCGCTTTCATATCAAATTATGATCTTTGTTAGTCTCTTACACCCACACAATCCTCTAACCTTTGTAGCTACCACTAACTTTCTCTCATGCATGCACACGCCCTCTTCGCCCTCCCCCTCCCTCAGCATTCTATCCACCTGGCACATTCATTTTTTTTCTTTAGGTTGTTCTCCTAGAGTCTCCACGACTCCTTTTCAACACACACCGATCGATAAACCTCTGCAGTGATGCCTGCCTAGAATATACACACGCACCTTCAATCTCCTCCTTTATGTGTCCTTGCCTCGTGTCTCTCATACGGTCACACACACGTGTAAACTCTTGCCCCTCTTTTCATCGATCTCACAACCGCACACTCCTCCCCCTATCTAGCTAGTAGCTGGGCCTCTCGCACCAACTCCTAGCTCCATTCTCTCTGTCTATCCGTCTTGCTGGGCCTTATTTTCCTCTAACAAATGGACGTACACCGACCGATCTCTCGCTATACATATAGCTAGCTAGGTCCTTATAACTCGTTTTTACCCACACGTCGATCGATCTAACCCATTAGTTATGTCTCTCCCTTCCTCCGACAAACAACAATTGATCTACCGATCTAGTTAGGTTTGCTTACCAAACACATGGTTGCCCTTCATCATTGATGGATGCGCCCCGACAGATCTATCACGCACAGGCACACACAAAAACACATCCCCACTCTTGTTGACAACATTGCAGTTCCACCCTCAGTTTGTCTAGTAGGCCTCTCCCACCATCTTCGAGAAGCAACTCCATCACCCATCCAACAATCTACCCCTCTCCCTCCCTCTCTCTCTCTCTCTCCTCTCTCTCTGTTCCATCATATTTCCCGTCCTTCAGTTATGTATGGATGTCGACTGATCTCCCTCAAGACATAGTTGGATCTCTCCTTCTCAACACATATACAAGTCGTTCTACCTCTATAGTTAGGCCTCTGCCTACCCCCCCCTCCCCCCCCCCACACATGATACATCGAGCGCTCTAGTCATGTCTCCCTGCCACACACAAACTTGACATGTGCCCTCTGACATTCCGGTAGGTCAGTCGCCCTATATCTTTGACTTGCACACACACACAATTTCGATGGCTCTCTTCATCGATCTCGCACCCACCCACTTGATCCTCTCTTCGACTCTATCGATATCTATGGCCCCTCCCTCTCTTCTAGTGGATTACCTGACCCTCTATATATGATATGGATAGGCCTCCATTTGACACACATTGCATGCAAAATTTTGTTTGAGATGTCATCGACACATATTCCCACAAATACATTCACGAAATCAACCCCCCACCCCACCCCACCCCCACCCCAAAACAAAAAACACTCATGACCGCGGTTTGTATCTCTCACACACATCCACGTAGGTGGGGGACGTGCATGAAGAGAAGAGGTGCATGCACGGCGCACGTACTCCCATCTCTTTCCCAACCACACCCGCGTGGGTACATGGTGGAGCTCATTTCTGTACGAAAAAGGCAGCCCACGTGGTAATTTGGGACGTGTACTGGTTTTCCACTTGGTGGAGAGAGGATCGTCTACCACGGGTGAACAAACAAATTGCTACTTGACGCATTATGTTCAAAAAAGAGGCAAACCATGTGGGGCCTACCTTAGAGGCAAGGCTTTATGCACTGGAGTACTTTTGATGTGTCCCGTCAACTCGCAGAACAAGGAGAAGCTTGCTTAATACGCCATCTCCCCCGCCCACGGGCGCGGTGGCTCGCAGGATGAGGTGAAGCTTGCTTAGTACTGTCCGCCTTACGCCCGCTCCCTCGCCCATGCGCGCGGTGGCTCGCAGGACGAGGAGAAAAATTTACTACTCCCTCCGTTTACTCCTCGTCCCTACTACCTTCATTATAGAGATTATATTATATTGTTTGGAATATATATGTCCTTTAGTAGATTTCAATATGAACTACTAGTAGATACTCCAAACACTGATCTATACATACGTATTTTAGAGTGTAGATTCACTCATTTTGCTCTGTATCTAACACTCTCCCTCGCACCTTGACCCTCGCCCACGTGGTGGAGATGCAGCAATTCATTCGGTCTCATATAGCCAGAACGATATACAGTGCACTACCATTATTGCTCGACTTCCCGAAGAGGCGAAGAGCCAATCGCAAGGTTAATATTTGGTAGATGCCAAGTGCAATGTTATAGGAGAACGAGTAGTAGGTGCCACGTCATTTATAAATAAAGTTTTTTTCTTCAGTGGCACGTACGCAATATGATAGGTTCATATGGAGAGAAAAGGAAACCGCTCCACTATATACATAGTCAGGATGGGCCAGCCTACACGGTTGCTTGTTGGGGTTGCTCTCTTCACACTCTCTCACACAAAACGACTGTGGCCACATCTCTAACATCCCGGCAGATCACGTCCGCCGGGGGAAGGGGTGGGTGCTTAGTGTAGATGCGGTCGCCGTCGCCGACAGCGAAAACCCACTGTCGGCACGTCCTGATCAGGGGTCCCCGCCATTCTGTCTCACAAAGCCGGTGAGGTTGCCTTCGTCCCTTGCTCACAGCCGCAACCTAGGCAGTTGCCACCTCCCGCCGCCCTCCTCAAGGTTGAGCTACGTCCCTCAGGTACAACTCCCTTTACAGCCGGCTTGCACCACTGCTCCAGCTGCCCACATCACTCCATGTGGATATTTCTCTACTTCTTTGCCCCGCACATACCTCTACTGGCTTCTACGTACTGTATTTGTGATGAGTTTATGTCTCATCAACTACTCCCAGTAATCTTATTCTAATCATGCTTCTTCAATTTCTTTGCAAAAGGGATGCTCATCTCGATATTGGTGAAACTGCACAAAATGGTCCGATGGTCAAAAGGTTGCAAACTTCATTTCTTAGGAAGCTCGAACGTTGCCAGCAAATTGAAGCCTGGTTAGGGTTCACGGTTCAAGGTCTAGGGACTGCATGGATCTTTTTTTCTTTAGCTACCTCTGTTACAAAATAAGTGTCAACGTTAGTAGTAGTACAACTTTGTACTAAACTTTGCATAAAGTTGAGGCACTTATTTTGGAACGGAGGGAATACATATTTGCTATGATTTGTCAATCATTGAGATGCAATAGCATGCATGTTAGTCTCCTTTCTATTTGATGAAATGTTGCAACGGGCAACCTTGGATGCAAGATACATGTAACAGAAGCTGGAAGCTTCATAGCATTGTACAAATTTATCTCGCTGATAAATTACATTACGTATTATACTAGTACTTCCTCCGTTCCTAAATATAAGTCTTATTAGAGATTTCACCATGAACCACATGTGAATGTATATAGATGCATTTTTAGGGTAGATTCATTCATTTTGTTCCGTATGTACTTCACCTAGTGGAATCTCTACAAAGACTTATCTACTAGTAATAGCTAGCCTCCACTACTAGGAATTATCTATCCTCTCCTTGAGCCACATCATCAAAATTAATGTAGCCGTTAGATGAACTAAATAAGTCCATAATAGCCGTCTGATCTAGACGTTGAGAGGCTCCGCACTAAGCCACATGCAAGCATGCAGATATACCATGGCATGCATGTGAGTGGGTTTTAAATCACATCAACATGTCTGCACGCAAGCATGCACTGGTAGCATGCATGTAAGTGAGATTTTAAGTCCCATTAACATGTCAAAAAGAAATATATAATTCCATTATGCAGTAGGAGTTGGCTGATCTTTTTTCCTTACGTGGGATGATCTAAATGATGATGGGAGTTTTTTTAGTTTGGCTACCACATTTGTCATGCGGTTATAGAGTTTTTTTAGTTCTATGAAATTGATAATTTCACACAGAGATATATACGGCTGTTCCGCGGCAACCCGCAGGGACTCATCTAGTATTTAGGAATGGAGGGAGTACTATGTAAAGAGTTAGGTGTCGCACGTTGTCCAGAAAATATGGTGATAGTGTGAGGTGGGCCATGTAATCACTGAGCCTGCGTGTTTTCACTGCTCTTGCACTCCTCCGCTGTAAGAATGGGGAAAATTGTAATGTAGTAGTACCTCCTTTTGCCGAAAGCATGGGACATCCAGCAGTCCTACCACCTTAGTAATAAAGACCAATGAGCCGTCAAATCACATAGACCCAGTAGTAAGTTGGACGGACGAAGCAACCATAACTCTTGCGCTAGTGAGAGGTCGCGTCCGCTCTGCCCGGGCATGAATGCGGCAACAATTCTTTGGAGCAGCGCTGACCATTTCGGGTAGGAAGTGTGCGTGGGGGATGGAGGGGCTTTGGGTGGGCTAGGCTGGTCAGGAGTAGGCGTGGCAGCTGTCCGCCTATCCCTACCAGACACGCCTGGAAACGAGAGGATGCACCGACTCGCGGCTAAAATCGTACACTACACAGCATCTCTTTGTAGGAGTAGGTCGATCTGTCACTCTCTCTAACACACACATGTTGTTAAACACACACACACACACACGCACACACCTTGGTCCTGCTACACCTTCTAACGTGACTTATTACACCTAGACGGAGGGAGTAGTAAGTATGAGATACGGTGGCACACTGAATTAGGTCAAATACAATTGCCCAAAATTGTGTGCATGAATAATAAGGATTCACTTAAAATAGTAAGTGAGCGAACGGAGGGATCAATTGGACAGTGTTCCCGAGCAGTAGCGAGATGTGTGAGGTAAGATACACCGCTGGCGCTTTTAATTTTTCTTACTAATTTTTTTGTTTCACCCTCTGACTGGTGGGACCCAACATACTATGTGGATATAGGTAAGGTGATGAAGGCTGCATTATTTTTACACCACTGTGGATAGTCTTACCACCAAAGCCACATGACACGATTATGATTTAAATCCCAATGACTCCCACACACACACACAAAAACACGGCATGCTTGTCACACGAATGCAGGAATGTGTAAAAGGTTATTTTCCTCTCGTTGAACATAACAGGAGGGTTGTGTGGTTGGTTAGCCTGTTCACTCATCAAACTTGAGGTCTCGAGTTCCACTCAAAAAAAAACTTGAGGTCTCGGGTTCGATAACTACACTTGAGCATAATTTGTGCCAGGAGGATTCTTTGACTGGTCAAAATGGATGGATACGGAGCTATACGATCTCGTAGTGACCGTATAATCACCTTATCATGTATAAGCTGCAGCCTCGGCGCTTGTTTTCTAGGGTTTGCATGCTTCACACTCTCTCTCCATTATATATATACACGCTGGAGCCTGAACACTTGTAGTTGGTCTCTTCACACTCTCTCACCCTCTCCAGATCTAAACAAGACTTCGTTGGCCTCTCTCTCCCCTCACTGCTACTCAAAGAGCCGGCAGGATCCGTTAGCTGGGAAGGGAAGGAGGCTTAACGCTATTGCTATCGGCGAGGGAGGGAATCCAGTACCGGCGCAGATGTTCACTTTCACCCAGCGGCTGCGTGGGAGGGCCTCCGACCCCTTCTTCTTCGGTGCCGTCTCGTCGCCCACCGAACCACGCCCCAAGAACCTTAAGGTATAATTTACTTATTCCACGTGCATTGCTCTAGCTGCATGTATACCATGAATCTAGGACGTGGTTCAAAGAGGAAAGGAGTGGGGGAAAGTAGTGGGAAAAGTGGTTCAGAGAGGAACGGAAGGGGGAAAGTCGATAGCATGAATCTAGGACATGGTTCAAAGAGGAAAGGAATGGGAGAAAGTAGTGGGGAAAGTTGTATCGCATAAATCTAGGACGTGGTTCAAAGAGGAAAGGAAGGGGTGAAAGTACTAGTACAGACTGGCTATCCAGCACCTACGTTGGTTGAAAAGGGAAAACAATGACAAACACAGTACACACATCTGTAACAAACTGATCTTTTGTTTTGGGGGACAAGGTTGTAGAGTTTGAGCAAGACAAGATTTGCTGCGCTCACATAGGGAAAGGTGTCTAAAGATAACAAAACTGGTACCAACACAAATATGCTCCTTGGTTGTTTGTTCTTTGTGCAATAGACTGTGCATGACCACAGTACATCGGTAGATGCACATGGTGCTGGTCCATCCACTCTCCCGTGCAACTCTTTAGCCGTTGTTAATCTAAGGCCCTGTTTGGTTAAAAACTCCCTAGTCCCTACCTGCTTGGTTCCAGGGACTAAACATGGACTTGAGGTTATTAAATGACATGCTAAAAGACCATGTTACCCCTAGTAATGAACTAATAGAGACAAGGTGTGATGCGTGGCTAGGGCAACTATTGGAAAAAGTCCCAAAAACACTCCCTCGGGGTCTTCTTTCTTTAGTCCCAAAAATGCCCACTTTTAGTCCCTAAAAATCCCTCCTGTTTGGTTTAGATGGGACTGACACGGAGGTTTTTTAGTCCCTACACCAAAATGTCCCTGTAAACAAACACCCTCTAATAATGCCACTGGAAAATTGATGCAATGCCACAGTTAAAACCAAAGTACATGTTTAACGAATTTTATTGTTAATGTAATCTCTATGTTAATATTAATCAACGCCACCGTTTGAAAAATGCTACTGTCTTGCTTTCTTTCCCATTTAGATAAGGTAGATGCTTCTTTTTGTTGGCTTCTGTGTCATCCACCGTTATTGACCGGTACTTGTTTCCTTTGCACCTCTGTGTAAACAGGGTTATCTACTTCACCTGGTTGCCATTATGACCTTTTGTTGCATTGCACAAAACACTTTTGTTTTAAGAGTGTTTTGTGCAATTCTACCAAAATGTCACACCGACAACATTGCTTGATTGCTTGATCTTAGTGGAACTGCACAAGAGGAGATCTTACTTCCTATCCATGTTGGCAAATTTGGTTCAGATCTTCTTATTGTGAGTTGTTTGAATTCCACATCATGAGAGGCCAGTACTAGCATTCTTTCACATGATTCTGTAGTGTGCTTTCATATGTTGTGCTACTTGTACGGTAATGTTGCTTGATTTTAGTGAACTGCACAAATGGAGACAAGACTTCCAATCTGTATGTGCACCATAATATCCCACTGAGGTAAGATAAGGATATTTCACAACTGTTGGCGTGTATTTTGCCACTTTCATCAGAAAATTAATGTCATTGTTTAGTGTTATACTTGTGCTCCCTAATTGACATGCCAAATCTTACATTAAAGGTGAAGCTTGTCTGTTATTGAACCAAGTGATGAAGGGGAAGAACAAGCGGAAGAAAAACAAAAATCAACTCCCGGTGCTGTAATGAAGCACTGGAACTGTGATGACACAAGTAATGATATAGTTTTGCATCTTAATTTATTGCTATGGCTGGAACGAGCAATTGTTTTCCCACTGATTTGATGACACTCTTAATGTAATACGTAATTATCTCTACTTGTGCAAATAGGGATCTTCTTTGAAGATACCATATATTTTAGCGGAACTTCACAAGAAGATGTTGGAAACATTAAACTAATCGAGGAGTATATAGTAAGCATGGCCACCATAGTAGATAGCAACGATGGTTCTGGAGAAGTGCTTGATCTGTATGCTCTACACAATAAGCCTCCTGACAAAGGTTGGTACTCGCCCACTGATTTCATCCATATGATTGAGCTTTGTCATCTCTATTGGTGTTGTGCTACTGTTTAGATACTGTCATGAAAAAGTGGTATTGTCCTTGAGAAGTGCTTCATCTGTGCTATTTTAAATATTTCCTTTCCTTTTTTCCGAGCAAACAGGGATGCTATTATGTAGTTGTCCTCTTGTCTTTGCACAATAGGACCATCTTCCTCTGAAGAAGAATATGGAGTACGTGAAGTGACTAGTTCCGATTATGCCAGGATGAAGAAGCCCTGTCTATCTTCTCATCAGAAGGAGAAGTTGAAGGATGGTTGCATTACTCCCCACAAGACCAAACTAACTTCAGCTCAGAAGGACTGACAAATCTCCATTTTTTTGCTGTGATGCACGAGTACAATGTTGTTCTAGGATTATTTCTGGTGAGTTCCATTTTTCTAAAAGTGTGCTCTACATGGACCATGTAGGTGCATGTTTAAACTGTCAATTCATAGTACAGTTTGCTTTATACTAATCACTTTTTTTGTATTTGTGCAAACATGGGTGTCGTGGTATTCTCACGGGGGGGGGGGTGCAAGGCGACATATGCCACAAGGTGGCTTCGTGTGAGGGCAAGACTGCTGCTGATAGGCCCGGGAGCGGGTATGCGAATAGCACGCGGTAGTTTACCCAGGTTCGGGGCTCTCCGGAGAGATAACACCCCTACTCCTGCATGTATGAGTATATCTGGTATGTCTGGTACAGAGTGCTCCTGGAGCTGTATCATTGGTCAGTGCCCTAGGCATCTGACTTTGTATATGCATATGAGCTCAATGGTGTGCTTGGCCGAATGGATATGTGTGTGTGCTAGCTAGCATGTAAGCGTGGAGTGTGTATGGACAAGAGGCCATAGTGGCGCTGGTGGCCGTGAGCCTCCTCTAGATGGATGGATGGATGCTCATATGTATGGTGTGGCTAGCTTACCATCTAAGCTAAGTGGTGGTATGGGCAAGGCATGGTGGGATGTCACACTTGTCCCCTGGGTCACTTCATAAATAGTGCCCAGGGACAAGTGTCACTGTACATGATGGCTGGGTGACACGTGAACAGTGCTCGGGTACATCTGTCTCATCGGTGTCACGTCGATGTCGGGTCGGGCTACAGTCGGCAGCCGGCTGGTTGGCGCGGTCGGCAGCCGACTGGTTGGCGCAGTCGGCAGTCGGCAGCCGGCCGGGCATGGCAGTCGGACGGGGAGCCGGCAGGAGCGGCCGGGCAGTCGGACTGAGGGGCTTTGCTAGCCCCGATGTCTTGAATAATTGTCTTGCCGTCTTCGGGGTACCCGTCGCCCATTACTCCGACAATGGGTGCTCAGCTTGATTTCAATGGGAACTGCACAAAATGTGCATGAATACATCGAATCATTCATTTCCACCACAAGAAAGGAGGTGCCAATAAGTTCAAGGCGTTGCAACATATAAGGGCGAATTTGGTTGATTTTGGTGGAACTGCACAAAAAAGAACTACGTGCGAATTTGGTTGATTTTGGTGGAACTGCACAAAAAGAACATCTGGTTTATTTAGCACGAGGTGCCATGTCAATGTCCAAACTGATGGCAAACCCTGCCCATTCCATAATCGTAGGCATTTGATATTTTGGAATGGGACAACCTTGTCAAATTTTGCTCATTGATTTTAGCAAGACATGCGTTTGATATTTTCGAATGGGACGCCCTTTGCTGTCAGCAGCGTCGATCAATTTTTTCTTTATTCTTTAGTTGTGAAGTAAATATTGCCTCTGACATGTGAGTCGCTGAGATGCATAATCATCGATTGTTTTGAATGTTCTCTATGAATTGCCAGCCCTGTGTGTTTGATTGCAATGTACAGAAATGCTAAAAAGCTGGTCAAACTCTTTGTACTCCTTTTGTTCCTTTTTACTTCGCACATTGTGAAAGTGCATACCCTTTCTATAAGATTGGTCAAAGTAGAGATACTTTGACTGCAGACAAAACTTGTATGGAGACTAGAAAGGACCGGAGGGAGTGATACGTCTCTGTCATATCTATAATTTTTTATTCTTCCATGCCAATATTCTTCAACTTTCATATACTTTTGGCAACTTTTTATACTATTTTTGGGACTAACATATTGATCCAGTGCCCAGTGCCAGTTCCTGTCTGTTGCATGTTTTTTGTTTCACAGAAACCCAATATCAAACGGATCCAAACGGGGTAAAAACATATGGAGATTTTTTTTGGAATATTTATGATTTTTGGGAAGTAAAATCAACGCGAAACAGTGTCCGGGGTGGCCACGAGACAGGGGGCCGCGCTCCAAGGAGACAGGCGTGCCCTGGGCTCTCGTGGGCCACTCGTATGGTGGTTGATGCTCTTCTTTTGGCACAAGAAAGCTAATTTTATGAGAAAAATCTGGGCGAAAAATTCACCCCAATCGGAGTTACGGATCTCCAGATATAAAGGAAACGGTGAAGGGGTAGAATCAGGGAACGCAGAAACAGAGAGATAGATCCAATCTCGGAGAGGCTCTCGCCCCTCCCATGCCATGGGAGCCAAGGACCAGAGGGGAAACCCTTCTCCCATCTCGGGAGAAGGTCAAGTAACAAGAAGAAGAAGGGGGGCTCTCTCCCCCTTGCTTTCGGTGGCGCCGGAACGCCGCCGGGGGCCATCATCATCACCGCGATCTTCACCAACACCTCCGCCATCTTCACCAACATCTCCATCACCTTCCCCCATCTATATTCAGTGGTCCACTCTCCCGCAACCCGTTGCACCCTCTACTTGAACATGGTTCTTTATGCTTCATATTATTTTCCAATGATGTGTTGCCATCCTATGATGTCTGAGTAGATTTTCATTGCCTATCGGTGATTGATGAATTGCTATGATTGGTTTGAGTTGCAAGTTTTATTATTGGTGCTGTCCTATTGTGCCCTCCGTGTCGCACAAGCTTGAGGGATTCCCGCTGTAGGGTTTGCAATATGTTTATGATTTGCTTATGGTGGGTTGCGTGAGTGACTGAAACACAAACCCGAGTAAGTAGGTTGTTTGCGTATGGGATAAAAGGGGACTTGATGCTTAATGCTATGGTTGGGTTTTACCTTAATGAATCTTTAGTAGTTGCGGATGCTTGCTAGAGTTCCAATCATAAGTGCATATGACCCAAGTAGAGAAAGTATGTTAGCTTATGCCTCTCCCTCAAATAGAATTGCAATAGTGATTATCGGTCTAGTAACGTAGTCAGTTGCTTAGGGACAATTTCACAACTCCTACCACCACTTTTCCACACTCGCTATATTTAGTTTATTGCATCTTCATCTAAATAGCCCCTAGCTTTTATTTACGTGCTCTTTATTGTCTTGCAAACCTAGCCTTTCACACCTACAAAGTACTTCTAGTTTCATACTTGTTCTAGGTAAAGCGAACGTCAAGCGTGCGTAGAGTTGTATTAGTGGCCGATAGGACTTGATAGAGTATTTGCTCTACCTTTAGCTCCTTGTTGGTTCTGACACTCTTACTTATCGAAAGAGGCTACAACTATCCCGTATACTTGCGGGTTATCAAGACCTTTTTCTGGCGCCGTTGCCGGGGAGTCATAGCATGGGGTGAATATTCTCGTGTGTTCTTGTTTGCATTATCACTAAGTAATTTTTATTTGCTGTTCTTAGTTGTTTTCTATCTTTAGTTATGGGTAGGAAACGCAAAATACCAAAAAAATTAGTTGTACCTACTGCTCCAATGGTTGAAGAACCACTCAAAATCTATCACACACTGAAGCTTTTACTTGGATCATCTTCGATCCCTTTGTGCTCGTGCTGAAACCCCAACTAGCTTAGTTGAGGGCAAATCTTTAGATGAGCATGCTTGTTATGTACGACACCGTATATCTGAAAAGGGAAAATATTATGGGATCAAATTCAATGTTTGCAATGCTATGCTTGGAATTTATGTGAAATATATGATGTTACTTGTTGTTCTGAAAACCCTAAGAAACACCTTCCCTACCAATGTGAGTTTGATATGGAATCGTATCTTCGTATGCAAAGGGTGTTTATAATTACTATGATGTTCAACAAATTGAAGAATTTCTTGCTTTTAAGGGTGCTTTTGAAATTGCTTCTTTGATTGAAAAGTATCATGCTACTCTTTACAAATCTGAAAGTTTTGCCATACTTGAATATTGTTATGATAATTATGCTTCTAATGCCTATGTTAAACCATATATTGAGAAATTCTCCGCTGTCCAAGAAGAGACTAATATTTTGCAGGAAGCTATGGAAGAAGAAATTGATGAAACTGCGAGCTCATTGGATGAAAAAGATGATGAGGAGAGCGAAGAACAAAAGGAGGAAGAGCGGATTAGCTACCCGTGCCCACCTTCTAATGAGAGTAACTCTTCAACTCATACATTGTTTAATTTCCCTTCGTGCTTACCGAAGGATGATTGCTATGATGATTACTATGATGATTGTTATGATGATTGTTATGATCCCGTTGATTCTCTTGAAATATCCCCCTTTGATGATGCTTGCTATGCTTGTGGCCAAGATGCCAATATGAATTATGCTTATGGAGATGAACTTGCTATAGTTCCTTATGTTAAACATGA
The DNA here is from genome assembly GCA_963921465.1 of Triticum timopheevii. NCBI lineage: Eukaryota > Viridiplantae > Streptophyta > Magnoliopsida > Poales > Poaceae > Triticum > Triticum timopheevii. Next base: position 379,462,253 of record OY997262.1, on the reverse strand, counting down.
AATTGTTGCTATTGCACCCACGCATGATAGTCCTATTATCTTTTTGAATTCTCCCTACTACACTTTATTGGAGAAGTTTGTGCTTATTAAGTATTATATTGATGGGTTGCCTTTTACCATTGCACATGATGATTTTGATAGATATAATATGCATGTGCTTGCTGCTCCTGCTTGCAATTATTATGAGAGGAACTACATCTCCGCCTCTTTATGTTTCCAACATGATAGAATTGCAAGAAACTGCTTATACTATGCATTGGCCTTTACTATGTGTGCATGAATTGTTCTCTTATGACATGCCGATGCATAGGAAGAGAGTTAGACTTCGTTGTTGCTTGATATATGTTACTTTGTGCTCACTACTAAATTACAAATCATTGTTAATTCAAATTGGCTTTGATATACCTTGGGATCCGGGTGGATTCGTTACTTGCGCACTAAATGCCTAGCTTAATGGCTTTAAAGAAAGCGCTGCCAGGGAGACAACCCGGAAGTTTTAGAGATTCATTTATTTCTGTTGAGTGCTTTCATATAGTTTAAAAACAAAAAGATAAAGAGGGGAACCTAAAACTTTTCAAAAAGGAAAGTGAAAGTGAGAAAGACAATCATTGTTGAAGTGGGAGCTAGCCTTGAACTTTGTTCATGCTCACGGAAACTTTGTGAATCTTGATTGCATAAACTTTTCAAAAAAAAATAATTATCCCCTTGTACAATTCCATTGTATTATAAAAATAATGTGCCAAGGTTTGCCTTTAGGATGTTTACGATGCTTGTTGGTTTGTACGGTGCAGGGCAGAAACTTTGCCTGTAGTGTGCGATTTGACATTTTTAACTGGAACGTCAAGTGGGTCTGATTCCTTTTGCACTATCTTTCTGTAAAACTTGTTTACTTTTCCTAATTTTGGTAGAATTGTTGGGCAAACAGAACTATGGTGGATGTTCAGATTGCTACAGACTGTTCTGTTTTTGACAGATTCTGTTTTTGATGCATAGTTTGCTTGTTTTGATGAATCTATCCATTTATATCAGTGGATTAAGCCATGGAAAAGCTATATTACAGTAGACACAATGAAAAAACAAAATATGAATTGGTTTTCAACAGCACTTATAGTGGTGATTTGCTTTATTATACTAACGGATCTTACCAAGTTTTCTGTTGAAGTTTTGTGTGGATGAAGTGTCTAATCGAGGAGGTTCGATATGAGGAAAAGGAATAGAGGCAAGTGCTCAAGCTTGGGGATGCCCAAGGAACACCAAGTAAATATTCAAGGAGACTCAAGCGTCTAAGCTTGGGGATGCCCTAGAAGGCATCCCCTCTTTCTTCAACAAGTATCGGTATGTTTTCGTATTCGTTTCGTTTATGCATTATGTGGAGGTCTTGGAGCGTCTTTTGCATTTAGTTTTCACTTTTCTTTTATGCACCATGCTGGTATAAGATAGTCCTTGGTTGATTTATAGAATGCTCATTGCACTTCACTTAAATCTTTTGAGTATGGCTTTATAGAATGCTTCATGTGCTTCACTTATATCATTTGAAGTTTGGATTGCCTGTTTCTCTTCACATAGAAAACCGCCATTTGTAGAATACTCTTTTGCTTCACTTATATTTGTTAGAGAGTGGGCATATCTTTTGTAGAAAGAATTAAACTCTCTAGCTTCACTTATATCTATTTAGAGAGATGACAGAAATTGGTCATTCACATGGTTAGTCATAAAATCCTACATAAATTTGTAGATCGCTGAATATGATATGTTTGATTCCTTGCAATAATTTTGCGATATAAAGGTGGTGATATTAGAGTTATGCTAGTGGGTGATTGTGGATTAGTAGAAATACTTGTGTTGAGGTTTGTGATTCCCGTAGCATGCACGTATGGTGAACCGCTTTGTGATGAAGTTGGAGCACAATTTTATTTATTGATTGTCTTCCTTATGAGTGGCGGTCGGGGACGAGCGATGGTCTTTTCCTACCAATCTATCCCCCTAGGAGCATGAGCGTAGTACTTTGTTCTCAATGGCTTGTAGATTTTTGCAATAATTATATGAGTTCTTTATGACTAATGTTGTGTCCATGGATTACACACACTTTTACCTTTCCATCATTGCTAGCCTCTTCGGTACCATGCATTGCCCTTTCTCACCTCGAGAGTTGGTGCAAACTTCGCCGGTGCATCCAAACCCCCTGATACGATATGCTCTATCACACATAAGCCTCCTTATATCTTCCTCAAAACAGCCACCATACCTACCTATCATGGCATTTCTATAGCCATTCCGAGATATATTGCCATGCAACCTCCATCATCATCATATACATGACTTGAGCATTCATTGTCATATTGCCTTGCATGATCGTAAGATAGCTAGCATGATGTTTTCATGGCTTGTCCGTTTTTTGATGTCATTGCTATGCTAGATCGTTGCACATCCCGGTACATCGCTGGAGGCATTCATATAGAGTCATATGTTTGTTCTGGATATTGAGTTGTAAGTAAATAAAAGTGTGATGGCCATCATTATTAGAGCATTGCCCCAGTGAGGAAAGGATGATGGAGACTATGATTCCCCCACAAGTCGGGATGAGACTCCGGACTTTATGAAAAATAAAAGAGTCCAAAGAAGCCCAACTAAAAAAATAGGACAAAGAAGCCCACCAAAAAGAAAAAAAGAAAAAAAAGAAGAAAAAAAAGAAAAGAAAAAAATGAGAGAAAAAGAGAGAAGGGGCAATGTTACTATCCTTTTACCACACTTGTGCTTTAGAGTAGCACCATGTTCTTCATAGAGAGAATCTCCTATGCTTTCACTTTCATATACTAGTGGGAATTTTCATTATAGAACTTGGCTTGTATATTCCGATGATGGACTTCCTCAAATGCCCGAGGTCTTCATGAGCAAGCAAGTTGGATGCACACCCACTTAGTTTCAGTTTGAGCTTCCATACACTTATATCTCTAGTGCATCCATTGCATGGCAATCCCTACTCACTCACAATGATATCTATTGATGGGCATCTCCATAGCCCGTCGATACGCCTAGTCGATGTGAGACTTTCTCCTTTTTTGTCTTCTCCACATAACCCCCACCATCATATTCTATTCCACCCATAGTGCTATATCCATGGCTCACGCTCATGTATTGCGTGAAAGTTGAAAAAGTTTGAGATTATTAAAGTATGAAACAATTTCTTGGCTTGTCATCGGGGTTGTGCATGATTAAATACTTTGTGTGATGAAGATAGAGCAACAGCCAGACTATATGATTTTGTAGGGATAATATTCTTTGGCCATGCTGTTTTGAAAAGACATGATTGCTTTATTGGTATGCTTGAAGTATTATTGTTTTTTATGTCAAATGATAGACTATTGCTTTGAATCACTCGTGTCTTAATATTCATGCCGTGATTAGACATATGATCAAGATTATTCTAGGTAGCATTCCACATAAAAAATTATTCTTTTTTATCATTTACCTACTCGAGGACGAGCAGGAATTAAGCTTGGGGATGCGGATACGTCTCCGTCGTATCTATAATTTTTTATTGTTCCATGCCAATATTCTTCAACTTTCATATACTTTTGGCAACTTTTTATACTATTTTTTGGACTAACATATTGATCCAGTGCCCAGTGCCAGTTCCTGTCTGTTGCATGTTTTTTGTTTCGCAGAAACCCAATATCAAACGGAGTTCAAACGGGATAAAAACGGACGGAGATTTTTTTTGGAATATTTATGATTTTTGGGAAGTAAAATCAATGCGAAACAGTGTCCAGGGTGGCCATGAGATAGGGGGCCGCGCCCCAGGGAGTCAGGCGCGCCCTAGTCTCTCGTGGGCCACCCATAAGGCAGTTGACGCTCTTCATTTGGCGCAAGAAAGCTAATTTTATGAGAAAAATCTGGGCGAAAGATTCACCCCAATCGGAGTTACGAATCTCCAGATATAAAGGAAACGGTGAAGGGGTAGAATCAGGGAACGCAGAAACACAGAGATAGATCCAATCTCGGAGGGGCTCTCGCCCCTCCCAGGCCATGGGAGCCAAGGACCAGAGGGGAAACCCTTCTCCCATCTAGGGAGAAGGTCAAGGAAGAAGAAGAAGAAGGGGGGGCTCTCTCCCCCTTGCTTCCAGTGGCGCCGGAACGCCGCCGGGGGCCATCATCATCACCGCGATCTTCACCAACACCTCCGCCATCTTCACCAACATCTCCATCACCTTCCCCCATCTATATTCAGTGGTCCACTCTCCCGCAACCCGTTGCACCCTCTACTTGAACATGGTTCTTTATGCTTCATATTATTTTCCAATGATGTGTTGCCATCCTATGATGTCTGAGTAGATTTTCGTTGCCTATCGGTGATTGATGAATTGCTATGATTGGTTTGAGTTGCAAGTTTTATTATTGGTGCTGTCCTATTGTGCCCTCCGTGTCGCACAAGCTTGAGGGATTCCCGCTGTAGGGTTTGCAATATGTTTATGATTTGCTTATGGTGGGTTGCGTGAGTGACTGAAACACAAACCCGAGTAAGTAGGTTGTTTGCGTATGGGATAAAAGGGGACTTGATGCTTAATGCTATGGTTGGGTTTTACCTTAATGAATCTTTAGTAGTTGCAGATGCTTGCTAGAGTTCCAATCATAAGTGCAGATAATCCAAGTAGAGAAAGTATGTTAGCTTATGCCTCTCCCTCAAATAGAATTGCAATAGTGATTATCGGTCTAGTAACGTAGTCAGTTGCTTAGGGACAATTTCACAACTCCTACCACCACTTTTCCACACTCGCTATATTTACTTTATTGCATCTTCATCTAAACAGCCCCTAGCTTTTATTTATGTGCTCTTTATTGTCTTGCAAACCTAGCCTTTCACACCTACAAAGTACTTCTAGTTTCATACTTGTTCTAGGTAAAGTGAACGCAAGCATGCGTAGAGTCGTATCAGTGGCCGATGGGACTTGAGAGAGTATTTGTTCTACCTTTAGCTCCTCATTGGGTTCGACACTCTTACTTATAGAAAGAGGCTACAACTATCCCGTATACTTGCGGGTTATCAGGGAGTACATGTGAAACTGCTGCAAACGAGGTGATCACCCTGGGAATAATGCTAGTACGTATTGTTTTGCATGTTCATCCAATGCCAGTGATACATGAATTCAAACTAATCGAAATAAATTCATTCATACACGGTCGGATTTCATATAAACATGTCGGATTTCATTACATTTCATACATTCTTCAACTAAAAAGGGGTGCGCTGGAGCTACCCACCTGTGTCCCGCTGAGCCGAACAGAAGCTTCAGTGACTAAACTGCAGGTGCAGTTGCGTAACTGACATGTGGCCTGTTGGGCCCACGTGTCAGTCAGCCAACTGCACTAGTAGTTAAGTAGAAGCATGGTTCTTCTCCAACACAACTCTTCGAATCCACGTCGCCGCAAGAAGCTAGCCGGCCGTCAATGGTCAACCCGCCTAGCTTGGCTTCAACTAGAGGGTAACATCGGTGGCCTTACTTGGTCCCGAGCGGCGGTGACCTACCGTGTTCTACTCTTCCTCGTTTTCTGTGTGGCGCGGCCTCGTTGGCAGCGGGGCGGGGCCTCGGCGGAGCTGGCGATGTCCTCTATCTCGTTGCCGGCGGGCGGCGCCTCGGCGGAGTAGTGGAAATCCTCCCCCTTGTTGCTGGCAGGGTGGGGCCTTGGCTGAGCCGGCGATGTCCTCTGTCTTGTTGTTGGCGGGGCGAGGCCTCAGTGGAGCCGGCGGTGTCCTCTGCCACGTTGTTGGTGCCGCGAGGCCTCGGCGGAGCAGGGCCTCGTCGACGCCAGCGGAGCGGGCACTCGTCGGAGCTGGCATTGTCCTCTGCCTCGTCCTCGGTCTCGCCAAACAGCGCCTCACCTGCTTCATCGCCCTCTTTGTAGGCGGCCGCATCCTCCGCCACCCGCATGCGGTACCACCAGCGCTCGAGGCGGCCCTTGCGGGCAGAGCGGTACGAGTCGAGCAGCGCCTCCTGCTCCGCCCGCTCCGCCGCCTGCAGGTGCTCCTAGAGGAGATGGTGGTTGTAGGCGGCGTCGCCCTGCGCGTCCCGGAACTGCTCCTCACGCATCTGCCTCACCGTGTCCATGTATTGGGCATGGGCCTCGCCGATGGTCATGGTGCAATGCACCGGTGAGGATGGCACGGAGGAGGGGGTTGGCGCCAGATCGTTGACTACCATGTTCTCCATTGGGACGTCATTGTCCTCCGGCTGCCTGCCGGCCAGCCAGTCGGCAGAAATGGCTGCCATCTCCTTGTGGTCCATCGTCCGCCCATCCCGAAGAGCGCTGGAGCACGAGGAAGCCATGGTGGTCAGTAGTGGTCTGGACAGGAGAAAGGGAACGGATGCGGATGACTGCGGCTATGGCTGGTGTAGCAGTTTATACAGCAATGGTGGGTAGCGGGGGGACGGACGTGTGGCGCCAGAGTAGCGGCCTTGGCAACCGCATATCATTAATGTGGGAGGCAGATGGACGGACGGATGACACTTGTGTCATTTGAAGGAGGAGCAATCGCCTGCACAGGGAAGCAGGGCGGGCGGCGCTGACTATTTCGGGCGGAAAGCGCGCGCGGGCGAGGAGATGACTTTACTTGGAGAGGATGACAATCGGGACCCACCAGGGCCATAGCCTCACATACGCAAGTGCCTCCTTAATATATATATATATATATATATATATATATATATATATATATATAACTATATTTTTTTTGCTTCCTGCAGTTTTCCTGAAATCATGGTCCCACACCGTTGTCCACCATGTAGTCAATAAACGAGAGAATTGCACAAGAAGCGGCCGACAGCTGGGACAAAGCAGCTCGAGCAGTATTTGTGTTTTTGAGGTGTGAGCACTGCAAAGTTTTTCAATGTTTAGCCCAGATATTAATTTTTATCCTCTCAACAACAACGAAAACATCGCTGCAGGTATTAACTGGGCGGGCTGTGGCCCGTCTAGCCCAGGCTAGATATCTAGCCCAGATATTAGTTTTTTTTCAAGCTGAGAAATGGCTAGCCCAGCTATACTTTTTTTAGGAATACCCACGCAAGGTCAAGTTGTTATTCTCCGCCCGGCTGGGCTGCAAATCTTTCCTAGGAGGGATACATTAGGCTTAACAAGAAAATGGGCTTTAAGAAATAATAAATGGGATGTAATTATAAAAACTCGGCTGTAACTATAAAAATGCACCAAACACGTAATTACTTTATAAAATATTATTTTTGGATACTGAAAATTTTAATTTCGTTAATTGTTGCGAGCGCAATGTTTCGTTGGATTTTTACGTAATATAAATTTGTATTGAAATTGTATTTAATCTGACTAGAAATTTCAGGATAAAAATATTTCGGATCCCATCAAAATGTGGGAAATTTTATTGAATTCTGTTTTGAACAGTTGGTTGAAATGGGTTGTACTTTTAACAAACTGTAAATGGGTTGTAGTAAATTCCATTAGAATTCAAAAATGGGCTGCACATTCTTACAAATCTCGAATGGGCTATAAGTTCTCCGCCACACACTTGTGGCCTTACTAAGTTGACGCGTCCCCTGAAAAAAGAGAGTTGACGCGTATGCAAGGCTTTGTCAACTTATAGTCAACACACGGTTCTAGCAGCAGTGGCCATTGGATGTCCATCCAACGGATGTCGTGCTTCTTCTTCAATCTTGGATATTCTAGCTTGACCCGCCCAAAAAATGATTCCTCCCCCTGACATCTGGGGCGCACCGTTTCGAAAGCTGACCTGTGGGCCTACTAAGTTGACGTACCAAGTGCTTTGTCAACTTAGTCAATATAAGCGATTCTAGCTGTAGTGACCGCATGATGTCCATCCAACGGCCATCGTGCTTCTTCAACCTCTGGTCTTCTTACTCCAGCCGCCCAAAGCAGCGCCGGTCGTGACGCCAGCTCCTGCCTCCCGTGGCCGGCTGTGCTACTGCGGAGGCCTCACCGCCCCCTACTACTCCCATCGTTGGCCAGGCCATCCCTCCACTCACCCACACCCCCTGTTATTCTGCAGCGACGGTAGCCTCACACCGCAGCCGAACCAGTGAACCCTCGTACTCCTCTCTGCGTGGGCATCCACTGCCGCGTCTTCCCCGGCTCCGCATCGTCCCCTTCCTAGCTAGGCCTCGCCGTCGTCCACCACCGTGGTGCTCTCGGCGTGGCATGGTCAACGTGGTCAAGGAACGACTTCTATTGGACGTGGACTGTATGTGGAGAGGCTGACAGTTGGGTCCACGGCCGTAGCAAGGAAGTGCCTCCTTATTACACGGAAAATAATGATTCCTCCACCCGACAGCTAGGACCCACCGGACGGGCCACTATATTTTGCAAAAAAACGTTTCCCCCCTGACTACTCGAACCCACTAGCTACATCTTCGCACGCAAGGAAGTGCTTCCGGGGAAAAACGATTTGCCCCCCTAACTGCTGGGACCCACCAGCTACACCTTCGCACGCAAGGAAGTGCCTGACAGTCGAGACCCACCTGGTCGAAGCGTACGTAGCGTTGTCATTCTGGTCGCGAACATGTACGTACATACTGGTGGATGTAGAGGCGTGCACGTGTCATAGTAGAGGCGCGCACGTAGCATGTACACGTACGTGCAGCGGCCAGTGTGCAAGAAAGAAAATACGGCCACGTACGTGTACATACGGGCGGGTCTCAAACGCCTACTCACGCATACGTACGGCCAGGGCTCGTGTACATGGCTAGGTCGGAACCGAGAAACAACGTCATTGTCATGTTCATGGGGAGCCAACCGGCTGGGTCGGAACGGAATGCGTCGCCGTGTTCATCGAGAGGGCTTGGACGCAACAGGCGATGGAAACGAGGCCTGGTGTACCACAGAACGGAGGAAACGACCTTGTGTTTGACATGCCACGTTCGAAACGGGATCATGTTCATCGGGAAGGGTCTCGCGTGCCACCAAACGGAGGAAACGGACCTCCTACAGTTGAAACGGGGGTCCTGTTGATCGGGAGGGGTGTGGCGTACCGCAAAACGGACGAAACGGACTTGTGTTGGAGCGCTACGGTCGAAACGGGGGTCCTGTTCTTCGTGAGGGGTGTGGCGTACCGCAAAATGGGACTCCACGGAATACTGTTCATCTCCACTGTCGACCTCCTCCAACCTCCACGGGCTACTGTTCATCCACCGTCGACCTCCTCTAGCTTCCATGGGCTCCTGTTCATCCAGCCTCCACTGCACGCTACTCCACTGGCTACTGTTCAACCACCCCTCCATGGGCTATTGTTCATCCACTCCTCCACCATCTCCTGTTCATCCAGCCCTCCACGGGGTCATCCTGTTCATCCATCCCTCCACGGGGGTCCTATTCATCCAGCCCCAACTGGCTCGATCGATCGGGGTCCTATTCATCCAGAGGCAACGCCACGGGTCTGGTTCATCCACCCCCACCGCTCACTGTTCATCCACCCCCCCCCCCCCAACGCTAACTATTCATCCAAACCCCCCTGCAACACTCACTGTTCATCCATAGGCAGCATCGATCGGCTTCAGTTAGCAGCAGTAGCGAAGGAATCGCTCGATCGCTCGGGTTCAGTAACGCATAGCCTGCAGTGCAATCGCTCGGGTTCAGTTAGGCGACGCCTCGCTCGGGTTCAGTTAGTGCCCAACACCTCGCACACACACGCGTACGTATACGAGAGAAACACGCATCGCTCGGCCCCCGACCACCCACGTAACCGGGAACTCCCTGAAATTTTCCTCGCCCTCGCTTCTACCACGGTTTTTTCCGTCATGGACGGCCCAAAGAATGTCATGCAGCTGCGTCTCCGGCCTGCCCAGGACAAAAATCCCATTTTCTATCATGATTTTTTTGTCTTAGAAGTAGGAGCCCACCACATCTATGATGATACCGGGTTTTGTCACAATTATCATCATAGAAGTGTCATAAGTATGACAGAACAAAATTTTCATTCGGCCCAAAATGTCATGGATGTGTCTTTTTTTTGTAGTGAGAACCACACAACACAACGTAAACAACCCCTGCACACAAAAAACAAATACTCGCAACCCGACGTCTTAAAGGGGTTGTCAATCCCTTTCGGGTAACGGTGCCAGAAATTGGCGAGTACACGTGATAAATTTGTAATAGATAGGATAAAATGAGCGCAAATAAAATAAAGTGCAGCAAGGTATTTTTGTATTTTTGTTTTAACAGAATTGAAAATAAAAGCAAAGGAAAATAGATCGCGAAGGCAAATATATTAAAGAAGAGACCCGGGGTCGTAGGTTTCACTAGCGGCTTCTCTCGAGAAAAATAGCAAACGGTGGAAAAACAATTACTATTCGGAAATTGATAGAACTTCAAATAATCATGAAGATATCTAGGCAATGATCATTATATAGGCATCACGTCCAAGATTAGTAGACCGACTCCTGCCTACATCTACTACTATTACTCCACACATCGACCGCTATCCAGCATGCATCTAGTGTATTAAGTTCATGCAAAACGGAGTAATGCAATAAAAACGATGACATGATGTAGATAAGATCTATTTATGTAGAAATAGACCCCATCTTCTTATCCTTAATAGCAATGATATATACGTGCCGTTTCCCCTTCCGTCACTGGGATCAAGCACCGTAAGGTCGAACCCATCACAAAGCACATCTTCCCATTGCAAGATAAATAGACCAAGTTGGCTAAATAAAACCCAAATATCGGAGAAGAAATACGAGGCTATAATCAATCATGCATGTAAGAGATCAAGAAAGTCTCAAATAACTTTCGATAAAAACATAGATCTGATCATAAACTCAAAGTTCATCGGATCCCAACAAACACACCGCAAAAGACTTACATCATATGGATCTCCAAGAGACCATTGTATTGATAATCAAGAGAGAGAGAGAGAGGAAGCCATCTAGATACTAACTACAGACCCATAGGTCTACAAGGAACTACTCACACATCATCGGACGGGCACCAATGGACATGATGAACCCCTCCGCGATGGTGTCTAGATTGGATCTTGTGTTTCTGGAACTTGTGGTGGCTGGAATTGATTTTCGTCAACTCTCCTAGGGTTTCTAGAATATTTCTGAAACCCTAGGAGAGTCGACGAAAATCAATTCCAGCCGTCGCAAGTTCCAAAAACACCAGATCCAATCTAGACACCATCGCGGAGGGGTTCATCATGTCCATTGATGCCTCTCCGATGATGCGTGAGTAGTTATTTGTAGACCTATGGGTCTGTAGTTATTAGCTAGATGGCTTCCTCTCTCTCTCTCATGATTCTCAATACAATGGTCTCTTGGAGATCCATATGATGTAAGTCTTTTTGCAGTGTGTTTGTTGGGATCCGATGAACTTTGAGTTTATGATAAGATCTATGTTTTTATCCATGAAAGTTATTTGAGTCTTGCTTGATCTCTTATATGCATGATTGATTATAGCCTCGTATTTCTTCTCCGATATTTGGGTTTTGTTTGGACAACTTGATCTATTTATCTTGCAATGGGAAGAGGTGCTTTGTGATGGGTTCGATCTTACGGTGCTTGATCCCAGTGACAAAAGGGGAAATGACACAATGTATCATTGCTATTAAGGATAACAAGATGGGGTCTATTTCTACATAAATAGGTCTTGTCTACATCATGTCATCATTCTTATTGCATTACTCCATTTTTTCCGTGAACTTAATACACTAGATGCAAGCTGGATAGCGGTCGATGTGTGGAATAATGGTAGTAGATGCAGGCAGGAGTCGGTCTACTAATCTTGAAAGTGATTCCTATATAATGATCATTTCCTGGATATCGTCATGATTATTTGAAGTTTGTTATTTTTCTCGACAGAATTGTTTTCCCACCGTTTGTTATTTTTCTCGAGAGAAGACACTAGTGAAACCTACGACCCTCGGGTCTTTTCTCATCATATTTGCCTTTGTGATCTATTTTCCTTTGCTTTTATCTTCAGATCTATTAAACCAAAAATACCAAAATACCATGCTGCACTTTATTTATTTTGCGATCTATTTATCCTATCTATCACAACTTTATCACGTCTTCTCGCCAATTTGAGGCACTGATTGACAACCCCTTTAACACGTCAGGTTGCGAGTATTTGTTATTTGTGTGCAGGGGTTGTTTATGTTGTGTTGCTTGGTTCTCCTACTAGTTCGATAACCTTGGTCTCATCAATGAGGGAAATACCTACCATCGATGTGCTGCAACATCCCTTCCTCTTTGGGGCAATACCGACGTAGTTCAAGCAGGCATCACCCCAACGCGATGAAAGTCGACAAGGACGACATCATCACGAGCGGCTCGGCCGCTGCTGCCTCTCGCGGGTTCCATGCGCAAGATGATATGATGGACCTCGCTAGCGACATGGATTATGATCTCAACTATTGTGAGGAGGAGGAGTCGGTGCCTGCTCCAGTGAGGAAAGGGAAAAAGAAGAAGCGGGCGGCCAGGACCGGCGAGCCGCACGTCAAGTGGGTGTCCAAAGAAGACAAGTGCCTTGCTAAAGCATGGAAGACCATCTGCCTCTACCCGATCACCGACACCAACCAGAGCGCCAGCACGTATTGGGAGCACATCAAGTTGGAGTTCGACGAGCGCAAGTTGGTCGACCCCTACTTCACCGGCATCCACATGTAGCGTGGCTCGAAGGCCATGGCGAACCATTGGGTGCTCATCCAAACAGCGTGCAAAAAATGGCATGGGATCATCAAGGAGGTCGCGTCTTGCCTGGAAAGCGGCGCCAACATCGAGGGTCACCTATGCACCGACGTTGGTTCTCGCTCCTTTTCGTTGTGCGCGTCTCCGATGACACTTGTTCTTTGGCGCAGATGGTTCGGATGTTCGCCATGTACCGCCAGGACAACAGCACCGACCAAGAGTTCAAGTACCTCCATGTGTTCTCCCGGATCGAGAAGTGCGAGGAGTGAGCGGACGTCCGGGCTCACCCTCGCCAAGGCCAAGGAGACGTACAAGTTAGATGTGCCGATGTCGGGCGCGTCTGATGGGTGCCCAGACGGCAACAAACGAGCTAAGACGGCGAAGTATGTTGCCCCATATACCGCACGGCTGCAAGCATCCATCGAGTAGTGCATCACCGACGCCAAGAACCACGCCGCCCAGAGGGAAGAGAAATCCGAGGCGCGATGGTTGGTGTTGATGATGAACAGCATCATAAAGCTCGACCTACTCCGAACCAACGTCGCGGCGAAGAAGAGGAACACCGACCTGGCATTCCTGATGGGGGCGGACATGTCGATGATGGACGAGCAGGTCAAGGCGTCATACCTGGCGGAGCGTGGTCTCATCCTGAATGAGATGTCATCGACGACTGCGCCAGCTCGCACGCCGACCCAATGCCATCGCCAAGCCTGAGCGATGATGCCTTCACGAAACCCAGCATAGACACTGACCAGCTTGCGCATGCCGACCCCCGCCAATCCGACACTGGAGAACAATGTCGCCGTTTGATGCATTGCATATGCATCCTTCCTTTCGAATGCCGAACTTTCGAGCGATTGATTGCCGAACTGTGGCATGGTGATGGCCTAACTATGTGGTAGCCACTGATCCCCGGACTTCTGGCATTTTTTTGGGTAGCGGGAAATGTCAAGTTTGAATTTATAACATCTTGGGGCCGACACCTAGGGGCGTGGCTGGGAACTAGATCGCCCCCAGGGCCGAAAAAGCATCGTCCAAAGGGCGAAAATAGCGCAGACCGGTGCGCTGGGGGGGGGGGGGGCTGAACGGCTGGAGATGCTCTTACCCAGGGGGAAAAAGAATAGCCGGGGAATCTTCCATAGTAATTCTCCGGCCAACTCTTGGATTGATAGCAAGCTGATACGTCTCCAATGTATCTATAATTTTATATTGTTCCATGCTATTATATTATCTATTTTGAATGTTTTATATGCATTAATATGTTATTTTATATTATTTTTGGGACTAACTTATTAACCTAGGGCCCATTGCCAGTTCCAGTCTTTTCCTTGTTTTTGAGTTTCGCAGAAAAGGAATACCAAATGGAACGAAACCTTCGCTATGATTTTTCTTGGACCAGAAGACAACCAGGAGACTAGGAGATGAAGTCGGAGGAGCCATGAGGTGGCCACAAGGATAGAGGGCACGCCCAGGGGTGTAGGGCACGCCCCCCACTCTTGTGGGCCCCCTGTGACCCTCCTAACCTAATTCTTTCGCCTATATATTCCCATATATCCCCAAACCACCAGAGGCATCCACGAAAATAACTTTTCACCACCGCAACCTTCTGTACCCATGAGATCCTATCTAGGGACCTTTTCCGGCGTCCTTCCGGAGGGGGATTCGATCATGGAGGGCTTCTACATCAACTCTATTGCCCTTCCGATGAAGCGTGAGTAGTTTACCACAGACCTATGGGTCCATAGCTAGTAGGTAGATGGCTTCTTCTCTCTCTTTGATTCTCAATACCATGTTCTCCTCGATGTTCTTGGAGATCTATTCGATGTAATACTTTTTTGCGGTGTGTTTGCCGATATCCAATGAATTGTGAATTTATGATCAGCTTATCTATGAACATTATTTGAATCTTCTCTGAATTCTTATATGCATGATTTGATATCTTTGTAATTCTCTTTGAACTATCGGTTTGGTTTGGCCAACTTGATTGGTTTTTCTTGCAATGGGAAAAGTGCTTAGCTTTGGGTTCAATCTTGCGGTGTCCTTTCCCATTGACAGTAGGGGCAGCAAGGCACGTATTGTATTGTTGCCATTGAGGATAAAAAGATGGGGTTGTCATCATATTGCTTGATTTAATTCCTCTATGACATGTCATCTTACTTAATGTGTTACTCCGTTCTTTATGAACTTAATACTCTAGATGCATGTTGGATAGCAGTCGGTGTGTGGAGTAATAGTAGTAGATGCAGAATCGTTCGGTCTACTTGACACGGATGTGATCCCTATATTCATGATCATTCCCTTAGATATCGTCATAACTTTGCGCTTTTTTATCAATTGCTCGGCAGTAATTTGTTCACTCACCGTATTATTTGCTATCTTGAGAGAAGCATCTAGTAAAACCTATGGCCCCCTGATAACCCACAAGTGTAGGGGATCAGCTGTAGCCTCTTTCGATAAGTAAGAGTGTCGAACCCAACGAGGAGCTAAAGGTAGAACAAATATTCCCTCAAGTTCTATCGACCACCGATACAACTCTACACACGCTTAGCGTTCACTTTACCTAAAATAAGTATGAAACTAGAAGGACTTTGTAGGTCTTGTTGGATAGGTTTGCAAGATAATAAGGAGCATGTAAATAAAAATTAGGGGCTGTTTAGATGAAGACACAACTAAGTTAGTTTTAGTCGAGAGCTTTTTGTCACGAGAAAGTTATTTGTCCCGAGGCAATTGATAACTAGACCGGTAATCACTATTGCAATTTTATTTGAGGGAGAGGCATAAGCTAACATACTTTCTCTTCCTGGATCATATGAACTTATGACTGGAACTCTAGCAAGCATCCGCAACTACTAAATATCATTAAGGTAAAACCCAACCATAGCATTAAAGTATCAAGTCCCCTTTATCCCATACACCACAACCCCCTTACTCGGGTTTATGATTATGTCACTCAAGCAACCCACTATAAGCGAATCATAAACATATTGAAACACCCTACAGCGGGAATCCCTCATGCTTGCGCGACACGGAGGGAACAAAAGGACAGCACCAATAATAAAACATGCAACTCAAACCAATCACGATCATCAATTAACCCATAGGACAAAACGGATCTACTCAAACATCATAGGATACATCATTGGGAAATAATATATAGCATTGAGCACCATGTTTAAGTAGAGATTATAGCAGGTAAAAGAGAGGTTACACCGCTGCATAGAGGGGGGAAGAGTTGGTGATGAGGGCGGTGAAGTTGTTAGTGTATATCGCGGTGATGATGATGGCCCCCGGCAGCGCTCCGGCGCCACCGAAAGAAAAGGGGAGAGAGCCCCCCCATCTTCTTCTTCTTCTTCTTCTTTGACCTCCTCCCTAGATGGGAGAAGGGTTTCCCCTTTGGTCCTTGGCTCCCATCGCGTGGGAGGGGCGAGAGCCCCTCCGAGATTGGATCTGTCTCTCTGTCTCTCTCTATTTCTGCACTACTAATTCTGCCCTTTCAACATTTTTTATATTCCTGGAGATCTGTAACGCCGATTGGGTTGTCCTTTGGACACGATTTCTATCCGGATATTGGTTTTCTTGCGGCGAAAGAAGGGCACGAACCGCATTACCGAGTCGCCACGAGGGCCCAGGGCACGGCTGACCCCCTAGGGCGCGCCCCCTGCCTCGTGGCCCCCTCGGGCATCATC
Source organism: Triticum timopheevii (assembly GCA_963921465.1). Classification (NCBI taxonomy): domain Eukaryota; kingdom Viridiplantae; phylum Streptophyta; class Magnoliopsida; order Poales; family Poaceae; genus Triticum; species Triticum timopheevii. Next base: position 379,445,896 of record OY997262.1, on the reverse strand, counting down.
TCGCGTTGATTCTTCTTCCCAAAATTCATAAATATTCCAAAAAAAAAAATCTCCGTCTGTTTCTATCCCATTTGGACTCCGTTTGATATGGGTTTTCTACAAAACATAAAACATGCAACAAACAGGAACTGGCACTGGGCACTGGATCAATATGTCAGTCCCAAAAATAGTATAAATAGTTGCCAAAAGTATATGAAAGTTGAATAATATTGGCATGGAACAATCAAAAATTATAGATACGACGGAGACGTATCAGCATCCCAAGCTGAATTCCTGCTCGTCCTTGAGTAGGTAAATGATAAAAAGATAATTTTTGATGTGGAGTGCTACCTAACATAATCTTGAACAAGTAATCTAATCATGGCATGAATATTAAGACACGAGTGATTCAAAGCAATAGTCTATCATTTGACATAAAAACAATAATAATTCGGGCATCCCAACAAGCAATCATTTCTTTTGAAATATCAATGCTAAAGAACGCTATCCCTACAAAATCATATAGTCTTGTATGCTCCCTTTTCTTAACACAAGATACCCCTCATGCTCATCCCGGTGTCAGCCAAGCAATTGGTTCATACTTTTTAATGCGCTTCAGCTTTTTCAACCTTCAGGCAATACATGAGCGCAAGCCATGGATATAGCACTATAGGCGGAATAGAGTGTGATGGTGGAGGTTGTGTGGAGAAGACAAAAAAGGGAGAAAGTCTCACATCGACGTGGCTAATCAACGGGCTATGGAGATGCCCATCAATTGATGTCAATGCGAGGAGTAGGGATTGCTATGCAACGGATGCACCAGAGCTATAAGTGTATGAAAGCTCAAACTGGAAACTAAGTGGGTGTGCATCCAACTTGCTTGCTCATGAAGACCTCGGGCATTTGAGGAAGCCCATCATCAGAATATACAAGCCAAGTTCTATAATGAAAATTCCCACAAGTATATGAAAGTGATAACTCAAGAGACTCTCTATATGAAGAACATGGTGCCATTTTGAAGCACAAGTGTGGTAAAAGGATAGTAACATTACCCCTTCTCTCTTTTTCTCTCATTTTTTTATTTTCTCTTTTTTCTGGTGGGCTTCTTTGGCCTCCTTTTTTTTATTTGGGCTTCTTTGGCCTCTTTTATTTTTCAAAAAGTCTGGAGTCTCATCCCGACTTGTGGGGGAATCATAGTCTCCATCATCCTTTCCTCACTGGGGCAATGCTCTAATAATGATGATCATCACACTTTTATTTACTTACAACTCAATATTACAGCTTGATATCTAGAACAAAGATATGACTCTATATGAATGCCTCCGGCGGTGTACCGGGATGTGCAATGATCTAGCATAGCAAACATATCAAAAAATGGACAAGCCATGAAAACATCATGCTAGCTATCTTACGATCATGCAAAGCAATATGACAATGAATGCTCAAGTCATGTATATGATTATGATGGAAGTTGCATGGCAATATATTTCGGAATGGCTATGGAAATGCCATAATAGGTAGGTATGGTGGCTGTTTTGAGGAAGATATAAGGAGGCTTATGTGTGATAGAGCGTATCATATCACGGGGTTTGGATGCACCGGCAAAGTTTGCTCCAACTCTCGAGTTGAGAAAGGGCAATGCACGGTTCCGAAGAGGCTAGCAATGATGGAAGGGTGAGAGTGCGTATAATCCATGGACTCATATTAGTCATAAAGAACTCATATACTTATTGCAAAAGTTTATTAGCCCTCAAAGCAAAGTACTACTACACATGATCCTAGGGGGGAGGTTGGTGGGAGTTAACCATCGCGCGCCCCCGACCTTCACGCAAAGATAAACAATCAAAATACAATGTGCGCCAATTTGGTTACATACTTAGGCGACCATACGTGCATGTTTCGGGAGTCACAAACCTTAACACCAATATCCTTACTAAACACAACCATCTACTAGAACCTCCCACATATTATCATTTCTATATCGCAAAACTATTGCAAGGAATCAAACATATCATATTTAGTCATCTACAAGTTTTATGTAGGATTTTATGACTAACCATGTGAATGACCAATTCCTGTCATCTCTCTAAATGGATATAAGTGAAGCAAGAGAGTTTAATTCTTTCTACAAAAGATATGCCCACGCTCTAACAAATATAAGTGAAGAAAAAGAGCATTCTACAAATGGCAGTTTTCTATGTGAAGAGAATCAGGCAATCCAAACTTCAAAAGATATAAGTGAAGCACATGAAGCATTCTATAAAGCCATACTCAAAAGATTTAAGTGAAGTGCAATGAGCATTCTATAAATCAACCAAGGACTATATCATATCAGCATGGTGCATAAAAGAAAAGTGAAAACTAAATGCAAAAGACGCTCCAAGACTTGCACATATCGCATGAATGAAACGAATCCGAAAACATACCGATACTTGTTGAAGAAAGAGGGGATGCCTTCCGGGGCGTCCCCAAGATTAGACACTTGAGTCTCCTTCTAAGTACTGTTGCAAACCAGTTCCTATTTTGTTTTTTCATTGTGTCTACTGTAATATAACTTTTCCATGGCTTAATCCACTGATAGAAATTGATAGTTTCATTGAAACAAGCAAACTATGCATTAAAAACAGAATCTGTCAAAACAGAACAGTCTGTAGAAATCTGAACATTCACCATAGTTCTGGTATCTCAAAATTTCTACCAAAATTAGGAAAAATAAAAAATATGTATATAAAGACATTTCAAAAAGAATCACAACCATTTTACGTTCCAGTAAAATATGTAAAATCGCGCACTACAGCTAAAGTTTCTATCCTACACCGTATAAACCAACAAGCATTGTAAACATCCTAAAGGCAAACCTTGGCACATTATTTTTATAATACAATGGAATTGTACAAGGGGATAATTATTTTTGATGAAAAGTTTCTGTAATTAAGATTCACAAAGTTTCCGTGAGCATGAACAAAATTCAAGGAGCTCTCCCCCTTCAACAATGCTTGTCTTTCTCATTTTCACTTTCCTTTTTGAAAAGTTTTGGGTTCCCCTCTTTATTTTTTTTGTTTTTAAACTATATAAAAGCACTCAACTGAAATAAATGACTCTCTAAAACTTTCAGGTTGTCTCCCTGGCAGCGCTTTCTTTAAAGCCATTAATGTAACGCCCCGGATTCGATGCACCAGGTGTTTGCTAGTTATTCGTCGTCGTTGCCATGTCATTTGCTTGCGTGTTGCATTTTGCCATGTCATCATATGCATTTTATCATGTCATCATGTGCATTGCATTGCATCGCATACGTGTTCGTCTCATGCATCCGAGCATTTTCCCCGTTGTCCGTTTTGCAATCCGGCGCTCCTATGCCCTCCGGCGTTCCCCTTTTCTCTCCTGTTGTGAGTGGGTATTAAACTTTCTCGGAATGGACCGAGGCTTGTCAAGTGGCCTTGGTATAGCACCGGTAGACCGCTTGTCAAGTTTCGTGCCATTTGGAGGTCGTTTGGTACTCCAACGGTTAACCGGGTAACCGCAAAGCCCTCTTTTGTTACAGCCCAACACCCCTTCCAAACTGGCCCAAAACCTATCTAACTCCCCTCCATGCTCTCGGTCGTTTGATCACGATCGCGTGGCCGAAAACCGCTCCTCATTTGGACTCTCCTAGCTCCCTCTACCTATTTAAACACCTACCCCTCCGAAATTCGCGGTGCAACCCTAGCCATTTTCATCCTCGCGCCGCCGGACGCGTCCGCCCGCGCCAGACACGTCCAGCCTCCACGTCGCCCCGGCCAATCCGAGGCCGCCACGTCAGCTCCAGCCGCCCCCGTCCAACCCCTTCGCGCCACGTCGCCGCCCGGACCGCCCGCTCCACCGCGTGCCGCCGCGGGCCTGGCGGGGCCCGAGCGAGGCCCGCCCGGCCCGATCCGCCTCCCGCCGCCGCCCGCTCCCCGCCGCGGCTCGGCCCCGCCGCCGGCGCCGTCCTTCCGCCGGTGGGCTCCACCCCGCGCCGCCGCGGGCTCCGCCCCGCGCGCCCGCTCTCCCGGCCGCCGCCAGGCCTCGGCCTCCGCGCCGCCGCCTCGCATCCGCCGTCGGCCGCCGCTGCGCGCCCCGGCCGCCGCGCCCCATCACCTCCCCGCCATGGCAGCCCCTCGCCTCGCCGGCGAGCTCCGCCGTGACCCCGCGCCCCCGAGCCGGCGAGCTCCCTCCGCCGCCTCTTCTTCCTCTCCGGTGGCAACTCCGGCGAGCCCAGCCCGCCTCGGTTCGCGCGCCACCCCGATCTGGATCTGGATCCCCGCATTGACTTTTTCCCCGAGGTGCTAAATCTGCCAAGTCCCTAGTTTTTGTAATTATCATGCCATGTTCAACCTGCTGTATCTCGGCGCATGTAGCTCCGTTTCGTGCGTGTAATATGTCAAATTGTTCGTCTCGACGAGTACATCATTTCATTCCATTGCAGCAGATTCATTTGAGGTCATCTTGATGCCCGAAATTCTGTTGGAAGTGTGCTATGTGATGTTAATCTGCTGAAACTGTTATAACATGCTCATTTGTCATTTTTGCCATGATTGATGTGTGCATCCTATGAGGTTGATATCTTCACGTGTTTTGATCTATGCCATGCCATCTTTCCAGACGTGATATCCATGTATTTTTGTGATTTGTGTGCTGAGTGCATCGAGCTTGCTAAGTAGGGTACTTGCTGTTGCTGATTTTAGTCCCTGTTCTGTTGTTATTTTGATGTCATGTAAACTTGATGCTACAGAGAGATCCATGCATATTTTGAGATACTTCAGTAAGGATGTTTTGAACATATGGTTATTTTCTATCCATTCATGCCCTTGTTTGCAATTGTGGAGTAGTCTAGCATGTCATTTGAGTGCTCTACTTTTGCTTCAAAATGTTTCCTGGCAGATTGTTTACTTGTTATTCAATTTAGCCAAGGTTGTTGTAGTTGATCCTTGCATGCTATGAACTTGTTCTTGACTTGGTTTGTTTCACAAACATGTCTTCTTGATGATGCTATGATTATATTGTAATGAAATGACTTGTGGTGAGTGAATCGAGCTTGTTAAGTAGCGTACTTGTTGTTACTGTTTTGCTAGGCTGAATCTGTTATTTCGTGATGCTATATAAACATGTTGCTACTAATCATTCTATGCATAATCTGGAGATGATCACTAACTTTGTTTTCATCTACATGTTATACTCTATCCATCCATACCCCTGGTTGCATTTATAGCTTGCTGTAGCTTATCGTTTTCATGCTCCAAAGTTGCTAAATAATGTTGCTGTCAGCCTGTTAACATTAAGTTCACTTGTTACCATGTGTTTTACTAGTAATCCATGCACCCTATGACCATGCTATTGCCATGCCTAGCTTCTCAAACATGTCTTCTTACTTTTGGTTGCCTTGCCATGCCATGTATTGCTCTGTAGTGAGTGGTTCAAGCTCACCAACATGCCTACTTATTGTTGTTCCTGCCATGTATGAATCTGTCATATAACTTGCCATGTTTACATGGGTGCCATCATATCTTCTGATCCTTTTTGGCTCATGGTCAGTAAGGGACTTTTGTTCTATGGGTTTAGTAGATTCATGCCATGCCTTTGTTTGCCATGATAAGTTCCTGTAACATGTTGTTTGATAGCTCTGAACATGGCAACCTGAGGTTATTTCTGCTAAAGTCTGAATTGTTATTATTTGCAATCTTTCCATGTGTGTTTGAGCATGTTCTAGTGATTTCTGGAGATAGCTCAGTGCTCATGTTTTGTTATGATTTACCTGTACATCATGCCCATGCCTTTTGTTATTATGTTGAGATGATGTAGCATATTGTTTTGATGCTTGCAATATGCCTACTTGCTGTTATGGACAGATTGTTGCTATGACTCGTATAATGTGTGGGTGTTGAACCGTTGCTCCGTTTTGAGTGTGCTCTATATGGAACTTGCTTGATTTTGCATGTAGTTTCATATTATCATGTTGCATCCTTGTTTTGAGGTGTTTGCTTGATGTTTGGGTGCATTTTGCATCAATGCTATGTTTAACTTGTTTTGCTCATATCTTCTAGGCCGTAGCTCCGAACTAAATGAACTTTATATGTAACTTGACTAGAATCTCGTGTAGATCATCTTTGTGCATCTTAACTTGCTGTTTAACAACTTGAACATAAGGTTTATTCAGATCTGGACCAATTTCGAAATATGCATATGAAGACTTACCGGAATTGTTATATGTTGTTCCCGGCCTCATTTAAACTTGCCTTGATGTGTTGTTCTTGTTTGCATCATCTCTTGCCATGAGTAGCTTCATGTGGTCTTGTCATGCATCATGCTTGTTTGTGCATCATGCCTTGTTCATGTGTGGTGTGTTTACCATGTTGTGTGCTTCTTTTCGATAGTTCCTGTTTCATTGCGATCGTGAGGATTCGTTCGTCTACGCGTGGTTCGGCTTCATCCGTTCGTCTTCTTCATGAACTCGTTCTTCTTCCTTGCGGGATTTCAGGCAAGATGACCGTTATCCTGGATCTCACTACTATCACTGCTATGCTAGTTGCTTCGTTCTATCGCTATGCTGCGTTACCTATCTTTTGCTCATCAAGCCTCCCAAATTGCCATGAACCTCTAACCTTTGACACCTTTCCTATGCAAACCGTTGTTTGGCTATGTTACCGCTTTTGCTCAGCCCCTCTTATAGCGTTGCTAGTTGCAGGTGAAGTTTAAGATTTCTCCATGGTGGACAGGATTTATGTTGGGATATCACAATATCTCTTATATTATTAATGCATCTATATATTTGGTAAAGGGTGGAAGGCTCAGCCTTATGCCTGGTGTTTTGTATCACTCTTGCCATCCTAGTTTCCGTCATACCGGTGTTATGTTCCTGGATTTTGCGTTCCTTACGCGGTCGGGTGATTTATGGGACCCCCTTGACAGTTCGTTTTGAATAAAACTCCTCCAGCAAGGCCCAACCTTGGTTTTACCATTTGCCTCACCACCACCTACCCTTTCCCTTGGGTCGGCCAACCCAAGGGTCATCTTTATTTTAGCCCCCCCGGGCCAGTGCTTGTCTAAGTGTTGGTCCGAACTAGAGCCCTTTGCAGCGCCCCCTCAGTGAAACTTGAGGTCTAGTTTTAGTTGTATGGATTGCTCATCCGATGTTGCCCTGAGAACGAGATATGTGCAGCTCCTATCGGGATTGTCGGCGCATCGGGCGGTCTTGCTGGTCTTGTTTTACCATTGTCGAAATGTCTTGTAAACCGGGATTCCGAGTCTGATCGGGTCTTCCTGGGAGAAGGTCTATTCCTTCGTTGATCGCGAGAGCTTGTCATGGGCTAAGTTGGGACACCCCTACAGGGTATAATCTTTCGAAAGCCGTGCCTGCGGTTATAGGCAGATGGGAATTTGTTAATGTCCGGTTGTAGACAACTTGACACCAAATCCGAATTAAAACGCATCAACCGCGTGTGTAGCCGTGATGGTCTCTTCTCGGTGGAGTCCGGGAAGTGAACACGGTTTCTGGGTTATGTTTGACGTAAGTAGGTGTTCAGGATCACCTCTTGATCATTACTAGTTGACGACCGTTCCTTTGTTTCTCTTCTCGCTCTCATTTGCGTATGTTAGCCACCATTCATTGCTTAGTCGCTGCTGCAACCTCACCACTTTACCCCTTCCTTTCCCTTTAAGCTTTGCTAGTCTTGATACCCATGGTAATGGGATTGCTGAGTCCTCGTGGCTCACAGATTACTACAACAACAGTTGCAGGTACAGGTTTATCTGATGATCATGACGCGAGAGCGATGCTTGCTTGCGTTGAGTTCTTCTTCTGCTTCTTCGATCAGGGGATAGGTTCCAGGTCGGCAGCCTGGGCTAGCAGGGTGGATATTGTTTGAGCTTCTATTTATGATTCATCCGTAGTTGGATGGTGCTCTGATGTATTGTGATGTTGTATTCGTGTGGCATTGTATGCCTTATGTATGTATCCCCATCTATTATGTAATGTTGATGCAATGATATCGACCTTGCAAAAGCGTTTCAATATGCGGGTCTATCCTTGGTGGGACCTTCGAGTTCCTTTTGGATAGGGTCGCATATTGGGCGTGACAAGTTGGTATCAGAGCCTCGACCGACCCTAGGAGCCCCCTTGATTGATCATGTAGTTTGGCCGTTGTTGAGTCTAGAAGAAAACTATTTTCGGAGTCTAGTTATATCGGAGAGTAGGAATTCTTTTTACTCCTCAGCCCCTTCGTTGCTCTGGTGAGGAATCTTGACGTAGGTGTTTTGAATTAATTCTCTTCCCCTTCAAAATTTTGTTTAGGTTCACGCAGTGGGTTTTCCGGTAGTTGTTCCTCAGCTCTTTGCATCCGATGCATTTCTCGTCAAGTCGACTCGAGCCTCTTCATCGTTGCCAAGTTCAATCCTCAGTTGTTTTTATTTTTCCCACCCGCCCACCCTTCTTCCTCTCGGAACCGGAGTCCGTAATCGAGTATCCATCCTAGTCGTGCGAAGTTTTTGCTCTCTCTCCTCAATGATTTCAACCAGTGTTTCCTCTTCAAGATATTCGTCGTTTCCCCCTTCCAAGTTGACTTTGTTTTTCCCGCCCTCCCACCCTTTTTCTTCCCGGAGTCTGACTCTCTCTCGACCATCTATCTCATTCGTGCGGAGCCTCTTCAGTCTTTCATTAATTATTTCAACCGGTGAATTCTCGTCTCATTCGTCATTCTTCATCTCTTTTTCTTCTCCGGTGGATTCAATTCAAGTTTTTCGGGTTGATCACATTTTTTTCCTTGGATCAAGTGTTTTCCCTGCTCGTTCGCCTCTCGCCAGTTTATCCTTTCGGAGTTCAGAGACATCTCAGGAGATTCGTCTGTGTTCTAATTATTTCGAGGTTGTCACCTCATTCAAATATTTCAACTGTTCCGGTGCATCATCTATCTCTTCGACAATCCTTTCCAACGGTGTTTTTCTCTTAAGTGGGCCCTAACCCACAGGTCTTTTCCCAGGATCTTACCTGACTCTTCTAATTTCCCCCGGAGTTATTCTCAAATTCTTTTCAAGTCTGACGTAAGAATGGATTTCATCAGTCAGATGCTTTTCCAAGATCGGTTTCAATGATTTTCATTGCTAGCTTAACCTCTTCAATTTTCATTCTTCCGGAGTATCTCAGTAATTTTGGTGTTGTTTTCCGTCGCCATTTGAAGATCGAAGAAGAGTTTTCCTCTAAATCTTGCCCGTTCTCTCGAAGATTCGTGGTTCTAGTTTCGTGCTATCGTCTCGAATTATTCCATTTGTCAGATATTCTTTTCTTACCCATCTGGAGTATGTTAGAAGTTGTTTTTTTCCGTTTCTTTCACCGGAGGTCATCATTCCAGTTATCATTCTCTATTTATCCCAGCGAGTCATTCAAGTGTTCTTTAATCAGCTCATGATCCCTTTGTTCTTCTGCATCTATATCCTCTCTAGCATATTTGTTCTTCTAATTCTTCCCAGTGATTCATTCTCTTTCGTCAGTCATTTTCGAATTCTCACGGTGGTTCCTTCAGACTCCTTTCCTTTGGTTATCATATTAATTCATTCGTTCTTTCCAATGTACCGGTGGTTCATGAAGACCTTCTCAAGTTTGCGATATGTCACTTCTCAATTCGTTTTCAAGAAGAATAAGTAGCATGCATAATCCATTGCTTGTCATCAATTTAATTTGATGAAGGATAAGCATACAATAAATCTTATTCTTATTTCATCCAACTGAGTAATCCCTTCCTTCGGAGTTTGTTCTTGATGAAGAAATTCTAGTTCCAAGTGTTTTCATCTATTCTTTTCCGGAGTTCAAATTTCCTCGACCATTTCGTCGGAACCTCCATCTAAATCATCGCAAGCTTTAATCTTATTCTTTCATCCTTCATTTCTATCTCATCATCCTTTTGTTACCGGAGTTCTTCATGGTGGTTCTTCATGGTTTAATTCATTCTTCAAGAGTTCATCAAGTATCATTCCATCCTCTCAAGTTCTTGTTCTATTCTTTCGATGTTTCAGTCGGAGTGCTGCCTAAATCGTTTTAGTCTTATTCGTTTCTTTTCTCATTCTAACCACTCCGGTTAGAACGAGTGGTTTCATAGTCTATCTGATTCCGTGAGCTTTCGATTCTCGTCATTCTCGTCGTTCCTCTCTTCTTCTCGAGTGCTCTCGATTCTTTGCTTCTCTCTTGAGTTCTTGCTTCACCTCTTCCTCTTTCTCTTCCGTCTCAGTCCTAAGATCTCGGGACGAGATCTCTTGTTAGTGGAGGAGTGTTGTAACGCCCCGGATTCGATGCGCCAGGTGTCTGCTAGTTATTCGCCGTCATTGCCATGTCATTTGCTTGCGTGTTGCATTTTGCCATGTCATCATATGCATTTTATCATGTCGTCATGTGCATTGCATTGCATCGCATACGTGTTCGTCTCATGCATCCGAGCATTTTCCCCGTTGTCCATTTTGCAATCCGGCGCTCCTATGCCCTCCGGCGTTCCCCTTTTCTCTCCTGTTGTGAGTGGGTATTAAACTTTCTCGGAATGGACCGAGGCTTGTCAAGTGGCCTTGGTATAGCACCGGTAGACTGTCTGTCAAGTTTCGTGCCATTTGGAGGTCGTTTGGTACTCCAACGGTTAACCGGGTAACCGCAAAGCCCACTTTTGTTGCAGCCCAACACCCCTTCCAAAGTGGCCCAAAACCCATCTAACTCCCCTCCATGCTCTCGGTCATTCGATCACGATCGTGTGGCCGAAAACCGCTCCTCATTTGGACTCTCCTAGCTCCCTCTACCTATTTAAACACCTACCCCTCCGAAATTCGCGGTGCAACCCTAGCCATTTTCATCCTCGCGCCGGCAGACGCGTCCGCCCGCGCCGGACACGTCCAGCCTCCACGTCGCCCCGGCCAATCCGAGGCCACCACGTCAGCTCCAGCCGCCCCCGTCCAACCCCTTCGCGCCACGTCGCCACCCGAACTGCCCGCTCCACCGCGCGCCGCCGCGGGCCCAGCGGGGCCCGAGCGAGGCCCACCCGGCCCGATCCGCCTCCCGCCGCCGCCCGCTCCCCGCCGCGGCTCGGCCCCGCCGCCGGCACCGTCCTTCCGCCGGTGGGCTCCGCCCCGCGCGCCCGCTCTCCCGGCCGCCGCCAGGCCTCGACCTCCACGCCGCCGCCTTGCATCCGCCGCCGGCCGCCGCTGCGCGCCCCGGCCGCCGTGCCCCATCACCTCCCCGCCATGGCCGCCCCTCGCCTCGCCGGCGAGCTCAGCCGTGACCCCGCGCCACCGAGCCGACGAGCTACCTCCGCCGCCTCTTCTTCCTCTCCGGTGGCAACTCCGGCGAGCCCAGCCCGCCTCGGTTCGCGCGCCGCCCCGATCTGGATCTGGATCCCTGCGTTGACTTTTTCCCCGAGGTGCTAAATCTGCTAAGTCCCCAGTTTTTGTAATTATCATGCCATGTTCAACCTGCTGTATCTCGGTGCATGTAGCTCCGTTTCGTGCGTGTAATATGCCAAATTGTTCGTCTCGATGAGTACATCATTTCATTCCATTGCATCATATTCATTTGAGGTCATCTTGATGCCCGAAATGCTGTTGGAAGAGTGCTATGTGATGTTAATCTGCTGAAACTGTTATAACATGCTTATTTGTCATTTTTGCCATGATTGATGTGTGCATCCTATGAGGTTGATGTCTTCACGTGTTTTGATCTATGCCATGCCATCTTTCCAGAGGTGCTATCCATGTATTTTTGTGATTTGTGTGCTGAGTGCATCGAGCTTGCTAAGTAGGGTACTTGCTGTTGCTGATTTTAGTCCCTGTTCTGCTGTTATTTTGATGCCATGTAAACTTGATGCTACAGAGAGATCCATGCATATTTTGAGATACTTCAGTAAGGATGTTTTGAACATATGGTTATTGTCTATCCAGTCATGCCCTTGTTTGCAATTATGGAGTAGTCTAGCATGTCATCTGAGTGCTATATTTTTGCTTAAAAATGTTTCCTGGCAGATTGTTTACTTGTTATTCAATTTAGCCAAGGTTGTTGTAGTTGATCCTTGCATGCTATGAACTTGTTCTTGACTTGGTTTGTTTCACAAACATGTCTTCTTGATGATGCTATGCTTATCTTGTCATGCAATGACTTGTGGTGAGTGAATCGAGCTTGTTAAGTAGCGTACTTGCTGTTACTGTTTTGCTAGGCTGAATCTGTTATTTCGTGATGCTATATAAACATGTTGCTACTAATCATTCTATGCATAATCTGGAGATGATCACTAAATATGTTTTTATCTACATGTTATGCTCTATCCATCCATGCCCCTGGTTGCATTTATAGCTTGCTGTAGCTTATTATTTTCATGCTCCAAAGTTGCTAAATAATGTTGCTGTCAGCCTGTTAACATTAAGTTCACTTGTTACCATGTTTTCCTAGTGATCCATGCACCCTATGACCTTGCTATTGCCATGCCTAGCTTCTCAAACATGTCTTCTTACTGTTGGTTGCCTTGCCATGCCATTTATTGCTCTGTAGTGAGTGGTTCAAGCTCAGCAACATGCCTACTTATTGTTGTTCCTGCCATGTATGAATCTGTCATATAACTTGCCATGTTTACATGGGTGCCATCATATCTTCTGATCCTTTTTGGCTCATGGTCAGTAAGGGACTTTTGTTCTATGGGTTTAATAGATTCATACCATGCCTTTGTTTGTCATGATAAGTTCCTGTAACATGTTGTTTGATAGCTCTGAACATGGCAACCTGATGTTATTTCTGCTAAAGTCTGAACTGTTATTATTTGCAATCTTTCCATGTGTGTTTGAGCATGTTTTAGTGATTTCTGGAGATAGCTCAGTGCTCATATTTTGTCATGATTTACCTGTACATCATGCCCATGCCTTTTGTTATTATGTTGAGATGTTGTAGCATGTTGTTTTGATGCTTGCAATATTCCTACTTCCTGTTATGGACAGATTGTTGCTATGACTCGTATAATATGTGGGTGTTGAACCGTTGCTCCGTTTTGAGTGTGCTCTATATGGAACTTGCTTGATTTTGCATGTAGTTTCATATTATCATGTTGCATCCTTGTTTTGAGGTGTTCGATTGATGTTTGGGTGCATTTTGCATCAATGCCATGTTTAACTTGTTTTGCTCATATCTTCTAGGCCGTAGCTCCGAACTAAATGAACTTTATATGTAACTTGACTAGAATCTCGTGTAGATCATCTTTGTGCATCTTAACTTGCTGTTTAACGACTTGAACATAAGGTTTATTCAGATCTGGACCAATTTCGAAATATGCATATGAGGACTTACCGGAATTGTTATATGTTTTTCCCAGCCTCATTTAAACTTGCCTTGATGTGTTGTTCTTATTTGCATCATCTCTTGCCATGAGTAGCTTCATGTGGTCTTGTCATACATCATGCTTGTTTGTGCATCATGCCTTGTTCATGTGTGGTGTGTTTACCATGTTGTGTGCTTCTTTTCGATAGTTCCTGTTTCGTTGCGATCGTGAGGATTCGTTCGTCTACGCGTGGTTCGGCTTCATCCGTTCGTCTTCTTCATGGACTCGTTCTTCTTCCTTGTGGGATTTTAGGCAAGATGACCGTTATCCTGGATCTCACTACTATCATTGCTATGCTAGTTGCTTCGTTCTATCGCTATGCTGCGTTACCTATCTTTTGCTCATCAAGCCTCCCAAATTGCCATGAACCTCTAACCTTTGACACCTTTCCTATGCAAACCGTTGTTTGGCTATGTTACCGCTTTTGCTCAGCCCATCTTATAGCGTTGCTAGTTGCAGGTGAAGTTGAAGATTTCTCCATGGTGGACAGGATTTATGTTGGGATATCACAATATCTCTTATATTATTAATGCATCTATATATTTGGTAAAGGGTGTAAGGCTCAGCCTTATGCCTGGTGTTTTGTTCCACTCTTGCTGTCCTAGTTTCCGTCATACCGGTGTTATGTTCTTGGATTTTGCGTTCCTTACGCGGTCAGGTGATTTATGGGACCCCCTTGACAGTTCGCTTTGAATAAAACTCCTCCAGCAAGGCCCAACCTTGGTTTTACCATTTGCCTCACCACCACCTACCCTTTCCCTTGGGTCGGCCAACCCAAGGGTCATCTTTATTTTAGCCCCCCCGTGCCAGTGCTTGTCTAAGTGTTGGTCCGAACTAGATCCCTTTACAGCGCCCCCTCAGGGAAACTTGAGGTCTGGTTTTAGTTGTACGGATTGCTCATCCGGTGTTGCCCTGAGAACGAGATATTTGCAGCTCCTATCGGGATTGTCGGCGCATCGGGCGGTCTTGCTGGTCTTGTTTTACCATTGTCAAAATGTCTTGTAAACCGGGATTCCGAGTCTGATCGGGTCTTCCTGGGAGAAGGTCTATTCCTTCGTTGATCGCGAGAGCTTGTCATGGGCTAAGTTGGGACACCCCTACAGGGTATAATCTTTCGAAAGTCGTGCCTGTGGTTATAGGCAGATGGGAATTTGTTAATGTCCGGTTGTAGACAACTTGACACCAGATCCGAATTAAAACGCATCAACCGCGTGTGTAGCCGTGATGGTCTCTTCTCGACGGAGTCCAGGAAGTGAACACGGTTTCTGGGTTATGTTTGACGTAAGTAGGTGTTCAGGATCACCTCTTGATCATTACTAGTTGATGACCGTTCCTTTGTTTCTCTTCTCGCTCTCATTTGCGTATGTTAGCCACCATTCATTGCTTAGTCGCTGTTGCAACCTCACCACTTTACCCCTTCCTTTCCCTTTAAGCTTTGCTAGTCTTGATACCCATGGTAATGGGATTGCTGAGTCCTCGTGGCTCACAGATTACTACAACAACAATTGCAGGTACAGGTTTATCTGATGATCATGACGCGAGAGCGATGCTTGCTTGCGTTGAGTTCTTCTTCTGCTTCTTCGATCAGGGGATAGGTTCCAGGTCGGCAGCCTGGGCTAGCAGGGTGGATATTGTTTGAGCTTCTGTTTATGATTCATCCGTAGTTGGATGGTGCTCTGATGTATTGTGATGTTGTATTCGTGTGGCATTGTATGCCTTATGTATGTATCCCCATCTATTATGTAATGTTGATGCAATGATATCCACCTTGCAAAAGCGTTTCAATATGCGGGTCTATCCTTGGTGGGACCTTCGAGTTCCTTTTGGATAGGGTCGCATATTGGGCGTGACAATTAAGCTAGGCATATAGTGCTCAAGTAATGAATCCACCCGGATCCCAACGTATATCAAAGCCAATTTTAATTAACAATGATTTATAATTTAGTAGTGAGCACAAATTAACATATATCCATAAATGACGAAGTCTAACTCTCTTCCTATGCATCGGCATGTCATAAAAGAACAATTCATGCACACCAAGTAAAGGCTAATGCATAGTATAAGCAGTTTCTTGCAATTTTATCATATTGGAAACATAGAGAGGTGGAGATATAGTTCCTCTCTCATAATAATTACAAGTTGTAGCAGCAAGCACATGCATATTATATTTATTAAAATTATCATGTGCAATGGTAAAAGGGAACTCATCAATATAATCCTTAATAAGCACAAACTTCTCCGATATAGTGTAGTTGGGAGAATTCAAAAAGATAATAGGACTATCATGTGTGGGTGCAATAGCAACAATTCCATGTTTAACATAAGGAACTATACCAAGTTCATATCCATAAGCATAATTCATATTGGCATCTTGGCCACAAGCATAGCAAGCATCATCAAAAAGGGGTATTTCAAGAGAATCAACAGGATCATAACAATCATCATAGCAATCATCCTTCGGCAAGCACAAAGGGAAATTAAACAATGTATGAGTTGAAGAGTTACTCTCATTAGAAGGTGGGCATGGGTAGCTAATCCACTCTTCCTCCCTTTGTTCTTCGCTCTCCTCATCATCTTTTTCATCCAATGAGCTCACAGTTTCATCAATTTCTTCCTCCATAGACTCCTGCAAAATATTAGTCTCTTCTTGGACAGTAGAGGAGTCCTCAATATATAGTTTAACATAGGCATTAGAAGCATAATTATCATAAGAATATTTAAATATTGCAAAATTTTCAGATTTGTAGAGAGCAGCATCATACTTTTCAATCAAAGAAGCAATTTCATAAGCACCCTTAAAAGCAACAAATTCTTCAATTTGTTGAACATCATAGTAATTATAAACACACTTAGCATACGAAGATATGATTCCATTACCACTAAACTCACATTGGTAGGGAAGGTGTTTCTTAGTTTTTCAGAACAACAAGTAAAATCATATATTTCACATAAATTCGAAGCATAGCATTGCAAACGATGAATTTGATCCAGTAAAAGTTTCCCTTTTCAGATATACAGTGCCGCGCATAACAAGCATGCTCATCTAAAGATTTACCCTCAACTAAGCTAGTTTGGGTTTTAGCACGAGCACATAGGGATTGAAGATGATCCAAGTAAAAAGCTTCAGGAGTGTGATAGATTTTGAGTGGTTCTTCAACCATTGGTTCAGTAGGTACAACTATTTTTTGGTATTTTGCGTTTCCTACCCATAACTAAAGATAGAAAACAACTAAGAACAACAAATAAAAATTACTTAGTGATAAAGCAAACAAGCACACACGAGAATATTCACCCGACGCTATGACTCCCCAGCAACGGTGCCAGAAAAAGGTCCTTATAACCCACAAGTGTAGGGGATCAGTTGTAGCCTCTTTCGATAAGTAAGAGTGTCGAACCCAATGAGGAGCTAAAGGTATAACAAATATTCCCTCAAGTTCTATCGACCACCGATACAACTCTATGCATGCTTAGCGTTCGCTTTACCTAAAACAAGTAGGAAACTAGAAGGACTTTGTAGGTGTTGTTGGATAGGTTTGCAAGATAATAAAGAGCACATAAATAAAAAGTAAGGATTTTTTAGATGAAGACAAAACTAGGTTAGTTTTAGTACCGAGCTTTTTGTCACGAGAAAGTTACTTGTCCCTATGCAAACGATAACTACACCGGTAATCACTATTGCAATTTTATTTGAGGGAGAGGCATAAGCTAACTTACTTTCTCTTCTTGGATCATATGCACTTATGATAGGAACTCTAGCAAGCATCCGCAACCACTAAAGATCATTAAGGTAAAACCCAACCATAGCATTAAAGTATCAAGTCCCCTTTATCCCATACGCCACAACCCCCTTACTCGGGTTTATGCTTCTGTCACTCAAGCAACCCACTATAAGCAAATCATGAACATATTGCAACATCCTACAGCAGGAATCCCTCACGCTTGCGCCACACGGAGGGCACAATAGGACAGCACCACTAAACAAACATGCAACTCAAATCAATCACGATCATCAATTAAGCCATAGGACAAAACGGATCTACTCGAACATCATATGATAGCCATACATCATTGGGAAATAATATATAGCGTTGAGCATCATGTTCAAGTAGAGTTTATAGTGGGTAAAAGAGAGGTTACACCACTGCATCGAGGGGGGAAGAGTTGGTGATGAGGGTGGTGAAGTTGTTGGTGTAGATCACGGTGATGATGATGGCCCCCGGAAGCAAGGGGGAGAGAGCCCCCCCCTTCTTATTATTCTTCCTTTACCTCCTCCCTAGATGGGAGAAGGGTTTCCCCTCTAGTCCTTGGCTACCATGGCGTGGGAGGGGCGAGAGCCCCTCCGAGATTGGATATGTCTCTCTGTCTTTCTCTCTGTTTCTGCGCTCCTGATTATGCCCTTTCACAATTTATTATATTCCCGGAGATCCGTAACTCCGATTGGGTTGTCCTTTCGATACGATATCTATCCAGATATTGGCTTTCTTGCGGCGAAAGAAGGGCACGAACCACCTTATGGAGTGGCCACGAGGGCCTAGGGCGCGCCTGACCCCCTAGGGCGCGCCCCCCTGCCTCGTGGCCCCCTCGGGCATCGTCTCGCGTTGATTCTTCTTCCAAAAATTCATAAATATTCCAAAAAAAATCTCCGTCCGCTTCTATCCCGTTTGGACTCCGTTTGATATGGGTTTTCTGCGAAACATAAAACATGCAACAAACAGGAACTGGCACTGGGCACTGGATCAATATGTTAGTCCCAAAAATAGTATAAAAAGTTTCCAAAAGTATATGAAAGTTGAATAATATTGGCATGGAACAATCAAAAATTATAGATACGACAAAGACGAATCACCCTCGGGACTATGTTCCATCTTATAAGTTTCGAATCTACTATTTTGCAATCTTTTACTTTCCGATCTATAAACCAAAAATACCGAAAATGTTTACTTTATCATTTATCTATCTCTATCATATCTCACTTTTGCAAGTAATCATGAAGGGATTGACAACCCCTTTATCACGTTGGGTGCAAGTTGTTTGATTGTTTGTGCAGGTGTTCGGTGATTTGTGCGTTATCTCCTACTGGATTGATAGCTTGGTTCTCAAACTGAGGGAAATACTTATCTTTACTTTGCTGCATCACCCTTTCCTCTTCAAGGGAAAAACCAACTCAAGCTCAAGAAGTAGCAGGAAGAATTTCTTACACTGTTGTCGGGGAGATCTACGCCAAGTCAATACATACCAAGTACCCATCATAAACTCTCATCTCTTGCATTACATTATTCGCCATTCGCCTCTTCTTTTCCTCTCCCCCACTTCTAAAATGATTTGCGAAAAGATTTGCCTTTTCGTCGCCCATCTTCCATTTGTCTTCTTTGCTTGCTTTTTGTGTGCTCATGTGTTGGATTGCTTGCTTTGTCACGATGCCTCAAGAGAATACCAAATTGTGTGACTTTTCCAACACCAATAACAATGATTTTATTAGTACTTCGATTTCTCCCGCCACTAGTGCGGAATCTTGTGAAATTAATGCCGCTTTGCTGAATCTTGTTATGGAAGATCAATTTTCCGGCCTTCCTAGTGAAGATGCCGCATCCCATCTAAACAATTTCTTTGATTTGTGTGATATGCAAAAGAAAAAAGATGTGGATAATGATATTTTTAAATTTAAGCTATTTCCATTCTCACTTAGAGATCGTGCTAAAACTTGGTTTTCATCTTTGCCTAATAACAGTATTCATCCATGGAATAAGTGTAAAGATGCCTTTATTTCCAAGTACTTTCCTCACGCTAAGATCATCTCCCTTAGGAACAATATTATGAATTATAAGAAACTTGATCTTGAACATGTTGCACAATCTTGGGAGAGGATGAAATTGGTGATACGAAATTTCCCTACTCATGGTTTGAATTTGTGGACGATTATACGAAATTTCTATGCCAGATTGAATTTTGCTTCTAGAAACCATTTAGATACGGCCGCTGGAGGTACTTTTATGGAATTTACTTTAGGAGAAGCTACTAAACTCCTAGATAATATTATGGTTAATTATTCTCAATGGCATACTAAAAGATCTTCCACTTGTAAAAAAGTGCACACGATTGAAGAGATTAATATTTTGAGTGGAAAGATGGATGAGCTTATGAAATTATTTGCTATCAAGAGTGCTTCTATTGATCCAAATAATATTCCTTTGTCTACTTTGATTGAAAATCATAGTGAATGTATGGATGTGAATTTTTTTGGTAGGAACAATTGTGGTAATAATGCGTATAAAGGTAATTTTAATCCTAGGTCGTTTCGTAGTAATCCCTCTAATATTTGCGGTAATTCCTACAACAAATTCTTATGCAAATTTTAATAAGATTCCCTCTGATTTTGAGATTAGTGTTAAATAATTTATGAGTTTGAAAAATAATTTCAATGCTTTCATTGAAGAAAAATTTCTCAAGATTGATGATTTGGCTAGGAACGTGGATAGACTTTATCTTGCTGTTGATTCTTTGAAACATAGATGTATTCCACCCAAGCATGATATTAATGAGTCTCTCAAAGCCATGAGAATTTCCATTGATGAGTGCAAAGAAAGAACCACAAAATGAGATTGGTTTGAAAAAGTGTGTTCTTCTAGTTTTCGTGAAAATAATGATGAAGATCTTCAAGTGATTGATGTGACTCCTATTGAATCTTTGTTTCCTAATATAAATATTGATAAATATGGGACTGTAGATGAGTAAACTTTACTTAAAAGGTGTCCCGATGATTTGGAGTGTTAAGATCTTGATGCAAAAATTGATAAAAGTGGGATTGGAGAGATCAAAACTTTAAGTAGCAATGAACCCACTCTTTTGGATTTCAAGGAATTTAATTATGACAATTGTTCTTTAATTGATTGTATTTCCTTGTTGCAGTCCATGTTGAATTCTCCTCATGCTTATAATCAAAACAAAGCTTTTACTAAACATATTGTTGATGCTATGATGCAATCTTTTGAAGAAAAGCTTGAATTGGAAGTTTCTATCCCTAGAAAACTTTATGATGAGTGGGAACCTACTATTAAGATTAAAATTAAAGATTATGAGTGCCATGCTTTGTGTGATTTGGGTGCCAGCGTTTCCAAAATTCCAAAAACTTTATGTGATGTGTTGGGTTTCCGTGAATTTGATGATTGTTCTTTAAATTTGCATCTTGTGGATTCCACTATTTAAGAAACCTATGGGACGAATTAATGATGTTCTTATTGTTGAAAATAGGAATTATGTGCCTGTAGATTTCATTGTTCTTGATATAGATTGCAATCCTACATGTCCTATTATTCTTGGTAGACCTTTCCTTAGAGCAATTGGTGCAATTATTGATATGAAAGAAGGAAACATTAGATTTCAATTTCCGTTAAGGAAGGGCATGGAACACTTTCCTAGAAAGAAAATTAAAATGTCATATTAATCTATTATGATAGACACTTCTAGATTGCATAACAAAGATGACAATACCTAGATCTATTCGTGTTTTATGCCTAGCTAAGGGCGTTAAACAATAGCGCTTGTTGGGAGGCAACCCAATTTTATTTTTGTTCTTTGCTTTTTGTTCCTGTTTTGCTTTGAATAATTCATCTAGCCTTTGGTTAGATGTGGTTTTGTGTTTTAATTAGTGTTTGTGCCAAGTAAGACCTTTGGGATAGCTTACGGTGATAGTTGTTTTAATCATGCTGAGAAACAGAAACTTTTGCGCCCAGGAAACTAATTTTCATAATCCACAGAAGCATGCTTTTGATCTGATTCTTTTTGCACTGGATTGGTACAAAAATTGCCCAGGTTTCCTAAGTTTTCAGAATTTTTGGAGTTACAGAAGTATTCAAGAGTTACTGATTGCGACAGACAGTTCTGTTTTTGATAGATTCTGTTTTCTATGTGTTATTTGCGTATTTTCATGAATCTATGGGTAGTATCGGGGGGTCTGAACCATGTAAAAGTTGGAACATAGTATATATTACACCAATATAAATAAAGAATGAGTTCACAACATTACCTTTAAGTGGTGATTTGTTTTCTTATACTAACGGAGCTTATGAGATTTTCTGTTGAGTTTTGTGTTGTGAAGTTTTCAAGTTTTGGGTAAGGATTTGATGGACTATGGAATATGGAGTGGCAAGAGCCTAATATTGGGGATTCCCAAGGCACCCCAAGGTAATATTCAAGTACAACCAAGAGCCTAAGCTTGGGGATGCCTTGGAAGGCATCCCCTCTTTCGTCTTCGTCTATCGGTAACTTTACTTGAGGCTATATTTTTATTCACCACATGATATGTGTTTTACTTGGAGCGTCTTGTATGATTTGAGTCTTTTCTTTTTAGTTTGACACAATCATACTTGTTGTACACACCTTTTGAGAGGGACATGCATGAATCGTGATTTATTACAATACTCTATGTGCTTCACTTATATCTTTTAAGCTAGGCAATTTTGCTCTAGTGCTTCACTTATATCTTTTTAGAGCACGACAATGGGTTTATTTTATAGAAATTTATGAACTTTAACGCTTCACTTATATTATTTTGAGTTTAAATATCATGGTATATTGCTTTGGTTATAAAATTAGTCCTAATATGATAGGCATCCAAGAGGAATATAATAAAAACTTTCATATAAAGTGCACTGAATACTATGAGAAGTTTGATTCTTTATGATTGTTTTGAGATATGAAGATGGTGATATTAGAGTCATGCTAGTGAGTAATTGTGAACTTGAGAAATACTTGTGTTGAAGTTTGCGATTCATGTAGCATGCACGTATGGTGAACCGTTATGTGATGAAGTCGGAGCATGATTTATTTTTTGATTGTCTTCCTTATGAGTGGCAGTCGGGGACGAGCGATGGTCTTTTCCTACCAATCTATCCTCCTAGGAGCATGCGCATAGTACTTCGTTTTGATAACTAATAGATTTTTGTAATAAGTATGTGAGTTCCTTATGACTAATGTTGACTCCATGGATTATACGCACTCTCACCCTTCCACCATTGCTAGCCTCTATAGTACCGCACAACTTTCGCTGGTACCATACACCCACCATATACCTTCCTCAAAACAGCCACCATACCTACCTATTATGGCATTTCCATAGCCATTCCGAGATATATTGCCATGCAACTTTCCACCGTTCCGTTTACTATGACACGCTTCATCATTGTCATATTGCCTTGCATGATCATGTAGTTGACATCGTATTTGTGGCAAAGCTACCTTTCATAATTCTTTCATACATGTCACTCTTGATTCATTGCACATCCCGGTACACTGCCGAAGGCTATATAGAGTCATATTTTGTTCTAAGTATCAAGTTGTAATTGTTGCATTGTAAGTAAATAAAAGTGTGATGATCTTCATTATTAGAGCATTGTCCATGTGAGGAATGGATGATGGAGACTATGATTCCCCCAAAACTCGGGATGAGACTCCGGACGAAAAATAAAATAAAAAAGGGAAAGAAAAGAGGCCAAAAAATGAGAAAGGCCCAAATAAAAAAATGAAAGAAAAAGAGAGAAGGGGCAATGTTACTATCCTTTTTCCACACTTGTGCTTCAAAGTAGCACCATGATCTTCATGATAGAGAGTCTCCTATTTTGTCACTTTCATATACTAGTGGGAATTTTTAATTATAGAACTTGGCTTGTATATTCCAATGGGCTTCCTCAAATCGGCCTAGGTCTTCATGAGCAAGCACGTTGCATGCACACACACATAGTTTTCTTTGGAGCTTTCATAAATTTATAGCTCTAATGCATCTATTGCATGGCAATCCCTACTCACTCACATTGATATCTATTTATGGACAACTCCATAGCCCGTTGATACGCCTAGTTGATGTGAGATTATCTCCTTCTTTTTGTCTTCTCCATAACCACCATATTCTATTCCACCTATAGTGCTATGTCCATGGCTCACGCTCATGTATTGCGTGAACGTTGAAAAAGTTTGAGAACATCAAAAGTATGAAACAATTGCTTGGCTTGTCATCGGGGTTGTGCATGATTTAAATATTTTGTGTGATGAGGATGGAGCATAGCCAGACTATATGATTTTGTAGGGATAAGCTTTCTTTGGCCATGTTATTTTGAGAAGACATAATTGCCTTGTTAGTATGCTTGAAGTATTTTTTGTCAATAATAAACTTTTGTTTTGAATCTTATGGATCTGAACATTCATACCTCAATAAACAAAATTACATGTATAAATATGTTAGGTAGCATTCCACATAAAAAATTCTGTTTTTATCATTTACCTACTCGAGGACGAGCAGGAATTAAGCTTGGCGATGCTTGATACGTCTCCAACGTATCTATAATTTCTGATTGTTCCATGCTATTATATTATCTGTTTTGGATGTTTTATATGCATTATTATGCTATTTTATATTATTTTTTGGACTAACCTATTAATCTAGAGCCTAGTGCTAGTTCCTTGTTTTTCCTTGTTTTTGAGTTTCGCAGAAAAGGAATGTGAAACGGAGTCCAAACAGAATGAAACCTTCACGATGATTTTTCTTGGACCAGAAGACAACCAGGAGACTTGGAGATGAAGTTAGAGGAGCCACGAGGCGGCCATAAGGACGGAGGGCGCGCCCAGGGGGTAGGGCACGCCCCCACACTTGTGGCCCCCCTGTGCCCTCCTGGCCTAATTCTTTTGCCTATACACATATATCCCCAAACCACCAGAGGCATCCACGAAAACACTTTTCGACCGCCGAAACCTTCTTTACCCGTGAGATCCCATCTAGGGACCTTTTCTGACGTCCTGCCGGATGGGGATTCGATCACCAAGGGCTTCTACATCAACTCTATTGCCCTTCTGATGAAGCATGAGTAGTTTACCATGGACCTACGGGTCCATAGCTAGTAGCTAGATGGCTTCTTCTCTCTCTTTGATTGTCAATACCATGTTCTCCTTGATGTTCTTGGAGATCTATTCGATGTAATACTTTTTTGCGGCGTGTTTGTTGAGATCTGATGAATTGTGGATTTATCATCATCTTATCTTTGAATATTATTTGAATCTTCTCTGAATTCTTATATGCATAATTTGATATCTTTGTAATTCTCTTCGAACTATCGGTTTAGTTTAGCCAACTAGATTGGTTTTTCTTGCAATGGGAGGAGTGCGTAGCTTTGGGTTCAATCTTGCGGTGTCCTTTCCCAGTGATAGTAATGGCAGTAAGGCACGTATCGTATTGTTGCCATCGAGGATAAAAAGATGGGGTTTTCATCATATTGATTGAGTTAATTCCTCTACATCATGTCATCTTACTTAATGCGTTACTCCGTTCTTTATGAACTTAATACTCTAGATGCATGTTGGATAGCGTTCGATGTGTGGAGTAATAGTAGTAGATGCAGAATCGTTTCAGTCTACTTGACACGGACGTGATGCCTATATTCTTGATCATTGCCTTAGATATCGTCATAGCTTTGCACTTTTCTATCCATTGCTCAGCATTAATTTGTTCACCCACTGTATTATTTGCTATCTTGAGATAAGCCTCTAGTGAAACCTATGGCCCCCGGGTCTATTTTCCATCATATAAGTTTCCGATCTACTATTTTGCAATCTTTTACTTTCCGATCTATAAACCAAAAATACCAAAAATATTTACTTTATCGTTTATCTATCTCTATCAGATCTCACTTTTGCAAGTAACCGTGAAGGGATTGACAACCCCTTTATCGTGTTGGGTGCAAGTTGTTTGATTGATTGTGCAGGTATTCGGTGATTTGTGTTGTCTCCTGCTAGATTAATACTTTGGTTCTCAAACTGGGGGAAATACTTATCTCTACTTTTCTGCATCACCCTTTCCTCTTCAAACAAAAAACCAACGCAAGCTCAAGAAGTAGCATAAGCTGGTATTGAGCTCTCGCTGGCGCCGACGGGTTAGAAGAGGCCTTGATGGACATGTGCAACACAGAGGCGGCGGGGGACACCGGCGGATTTCCCGTAGGGGGGCATTCTTGGATATGACGATGCAGCTGGCGAAGAGGCTACCGCCGAGGGGCACGACATGGCCAATGAAAGGAAGGCTCTTGTCGGAGACCTTCTCCCATGTTTTCTCCAGCACGTGAACGCATAGGTGCCCTGATCTTGCTGCTCCAAGGAAATCAAGATGTAGGGGTCGACCACGGCGTAGGATGAGACGGTGATGTTCGGCAGGCTACGGAGTTCCTCTGGTTCTAGGGAGCATGGGAAGAAGGGCGGCGGCGGAAAGGCAGTACAGAAGGAGCAACACCAGCAGCCATTGTCGCATGGGTTGTTCCCATCATTGAAGTCGAGGGACTCGAACCATGACTCGAAGTCGCGTGTCGTGTCTCGCCCCACGATGTCGCTTGAAACTGCGTCGGTATTTCCCCAAGGAGGAAGGAATGATGCAGTACAGTTACGGCAGGTATTTCCTTTAGTTGTGAAACCAAGGAATCAATACAGTAGGAGAACCAAGCAACACTATGTAAACGGTACCTGCACACAAAGAACAAATACTTGCACCCGACGCGTAAGAGGAGTTGTCAATCCCTCCACAGTAAAAAGATAGATAAATTTGTGGTAGATTGGATAAATAGCTCTCAATAAAACGTGAAATAAAATAAGTAATAAAAAAGTGAAGCAAGTTCGGTTTTTGGAATAATAGATCTGAAAATAAAAGTAGCAAATAATAGATCGAAAAGCAAATATGATAAAGAATAGACCTAAGGGTAGTAGATTTCACTAGTGGCTTGTCTTGAGAAATAGCACATGGTGGGTAAACAAATTATTGTTGGGAAATTGATAGAAGATCAAATAATTATGACGATATCCAAGGCAATGATCAATATATAGGCATCACGACCAAGATTAGTAGACCAAAACGATTCTGCATCTACTACTATTATTTCACACATCGACCGCTATCCAACATGCATCTAGTGTATTAAGTTCATGGAGAAATGGAGCAATTAGAACGATGACATGATGTAGGAGAGATCTATTCATGTAGGAATAGCCCCCGTCTTGTTATCCTTAATAGCAATCGTACATGCGTGCCTTGCTGCCCCTCCTGTCACTGGGAAAGAACACCGCAAGATCGAACCCATCACAAAGCATCTCTTCCCATGGCAAGAAAAATTGATCTAGTTAGCCTAACTAAACCAAAGATTCGAAGAAGAAACATGATGCTATAAATAATCATGCATATAAGAGATCAAAGAAGACTTAAATAATATTCATCAATAAAATTCTGATCATAAACTCAAACTTCATCGGATCCCAACAAACACACCGCAAAAAGTCATTACATCAAATAGATCTCCAAGAGACCATTGTGCTGAGAATCAAAAGAGAGAGGGAAAGTCATCTAGCTACTGCCTGTGGACCCGTAGGTCTATGGTGGACTACTCAGGCATCATCGGGGAGGCACCAATGAGGATGATGAACCCCTTCGTGATGGTGTAGATTGGATCTCGTGGTTCTGGAACTTGCGGCGGCTGGAATTGTCTTTCCTCGACTCCCCTAGGGTTTCGGGAATATTTGGGAATTTATAGGACGAAGAGGTGGTGGAGGAGACCCCTATGGGCCCACAACCCCCGGGGCACGCATGGGCTCCTTGGCGCGCCTTGGTGGGTTGTGGTCCCCAGGGGCCTCCCCCAAGTGCTTTCTTGGTCCCCAAGGTGTCTTCTGGTCCAAAAAAATCTCCAAAAAGTTTCATTGTGTTTTGGAGTCTGTTTGATATGGATATTCTACGAAGTAAAAAACAAGCAAAAAGAACAACTGACACTGGGCACTATGTCAGTAGGTTAGTCCAAAAAAATGATATAAAATTGCTATAAAATGAATATAAAACATCAAAGAATGATAACATAACAACATTAAACAAGCAAAAAATTATAGATGCATTGGAGACGTATCACCACACCCTAGGATGACGCGAGATGGCATACACCTTGCCTCTGTGAGAGATGAGGATGGGTTCATGCTTCGGGCGGTGGAGGTCCGGACCACAGAGTTGGGCATGCGTGCTCGGGATCATAGATGGTCGTGCACCCTCTCCACCCGCCAACACCAATGATCCAGGAGCCAAGCTTCGAGTGCGTAGTGACGAAGGACATGCCGCGCTTGGTGCCAGGAAACACGCCGAGGTTGCGGGCGGGAGGCGCCGAGTGGCCGCCGCCTTCCATGGTGTCTACCATGAGGAGGGAGTAGGGCATCCTATGGAGCAGTCGCTCCGCCACGAGGTAGACCAGCTTGGCGAACTCCGGTGATGATTCCACGGTGTCGTCGGCCGGATTTGCTGGCTCGCAGGGTGAATTCACCGTGACGACGCGATTGCGATGCCTCTTGCATGCCATCTGTCTCTTGGAGGAAAGGGTTGAGATAGGGCCTAGGGTAGGTTTTTTAATGGAACATTGGGATTCCATACTTCACACCGGTACAGCGGAATCGCTGGCCCTCAGGACAGAAACATCGTTAGGGAGTGCTTCCGGCCAGAGTTGTCTAACAGCTTGACCTCGCACCCCTAAAGCAGCTAGAGAGTGCGCTAGCTTATTACAACCCCTTGGGGAAAAACTTAAAGTGCAGATATTAAAATTCTGACGAGCAAATATCTTAATCTCTCTGAATAGAGTTCCCTCGGGTGCGAGATTATGGTCATTTCCTTGCAGTGCATGGACCAAAAACTGACAGTCGTCAGTCTCCATCTGAACATTCATCATACCACATTATGTCGCTGCATATAAAGCCTCCATGCAAGCTGTCGCCTCAGCCTGAACAGCGGTCCCAACATGCTGCATCCTGCCAGCACTACAAAAAAAGACACATCCGTGACATTTTGGGCCGAACAATTTTTTTTCTGTCATACTTATGACACTTCTATGACTATAATTGTGACAAAACCCTGTACCATCATAGATGTGGTGGGCTCCTACTTCTATGACAAAAAATCATGATAGAAAATGGGATTTTCGTCCTGGGCGGGCCGGAGACGTAGCAGCATCACATTCTTTGGGCCGTCCATGACGGAAAAAACCATAGTAGAAGCGAGGGCGAGGAAAATATCAGGGTGTTCCTGGTTACGGTGGGTGGTCGGGGCCAAGCGATGCATGGAGTTTGTGTGTTTCTCTCGTACACGCACGCACATGGGTGCGAGGCGTTGGGCTCTAACTGAACCCGAGTGAGGCGTTCGCCTACTGAACCCGAATAGGCTACGCGTTACTGAACCCGAGCGATCGATCGATGGCTGTTAACTGAACCCGATCGAGCGATTCCTTCGCTAGTGCTGCTAACTGAAGCCGACCAATGCTGCCTCTGGATGAACAGTGAGCGTTGTTGGGGGGTTTTGGATGAACAGTTCCTGGTGGGGGTGGATGAACAGGACCCCATGGTGTTGCCTCTGGATGAGCAGGACCCCGATCGATCAAGCCGGTTGGGGCTGGATGAACAGGACACCGTGGAGGGCTGGATGAACAGGACGACCCTGTGGAGGGCTGGATGAACAGTAGACGGTGGAGGGCTGGATGAACAGTAGCCCGTGGAGGGGTGGTTTAACAGGAGCCCGTGGAAAGGGCTGGTTGAACGGTAGCCGGTGGAGTAGCGTGCTGTGGTGGCTGGATGAACAGGAGCCCGTGGATGAACAGTCGCAGGTGGAGGCTGGAGGAGGTCGACGGTGGATGAACACTAGCCCATGGAGGCTGGAGGAGGTCGATGGTGGAGATGAACAGTATCCCGTGGAGTCCCGTTTTGTAGTACGCCACACACCTCCCGATGAACACGACCCCCGTTTCGATCGTAGCACTCCAACACAAGTCCGTTTCCTCCGTTTTGCGGTACGCCACACCCCTCTCGATCAACAGGACCCCGTTTCGACCATAGGAGGTCCAACACAAGTCTGTTTCCTCCATTTTGCGGTACGCCAGACCCCTCCCAATGAACAGGATCCCGTTTCGAACATGGTCGGTCAAACACAAGGCCGTTTTCTCCGTTCTGCGGTACGCCAGGGCTCGTTTCCATCGGCTGTTCCGTCCAAGCCCTCCCGATGAACACGATGACGCATTCCGTTCCGACCCAGTTGGCTCCCCATGAACATGTCACAGTTTCTCCGTTCTGACCCAGCCATGTACACGAGCCCTAGCTGTACGTATCCACGGGTAGGCATTCGAGACGCCACCCGTATGTACGTACGTGGTCGTATTTACTTTCTTGCAGCCTGGTCATTGTACGCACGTGTACAAGATATGTGAGCGCCTCTACTACGACACGTGCGCCCCTCTACATCGACCAGTGTGTACGTACACGTTTGCGACCAGAATGACAATGCTACGTATGCTTCAACCAGGTGGGTCCCAACTATCAGGCACTTCCTTGCGTGTGAAGATGTAGCTGGTGGGTCCCAGCAGTCAGGGGGGCGAATTGTTATTTTTTTTACCCAGACGCACTTCCTTGCTTGCGAAGATGTAGCTGGTGGGTCCTAGCAGTCAGCGGGAAATGTTTTTTTTTGCGAAATATGGTTGCCCGTCTGGTGGGTCCCTGCTGTCAAGTGGAGGAATCATTATTTTCCGCGTAATAAGGAGGCACTTCCTTGCTGCAGTCGTGGACCTAGCTGTCAGCCTCTCCATGTACAGTCCACGTTCGATGGAAGTCATTCCTTGACCACGTTGACCACGCCGCGCCGAGAGCACCAGGGCGGTGGACGACAGCGAGGCCAGAAAGGGGACGACGCAAAGCCGGGGAAGACGCGGCAGTGGAAGCCCACGCGGAGAGGAGTACGAGGGTTCACTAGTTCGGTTGCGGTGTGAGGCTGTCGTCGCCGCAGGGCCTGGCCAGCGATGGGAATAGTAGGGGCCGGTCAGGCCCCCGCAGCAGCACAGCCGGCCACAGGAGGCAGGAGCATGCGGCATGACCGGAGTTGGTTTGGACAGCTGGAGCAAGAAGACCAGAGGTTGAAGAAGCACTACGACTGTTGGATGGATATCGTACGGTCACTGGAGCTAGAATCGTTCATATTGACTAAGTTGACAAAGCCCTCCGTCCCCGTCAACTTAGTAGACCCACAAGTCAGCCTCCCACCAAGGTGGGTCCCAGCTAGCAGGGGGGTATTCATTTTTATGTGCATAATAAGGAGGCACTTCCGGTGCGTTCGAGCTGACAGCGGGGGAACGTTTTTTCTTTGCAAAATACGATGGCCCGTCCGGTGGGTCCCAGCAGTCAGGGGGAAACATTTTTTCACGAAATACGGTGGCCCGTCCGGTGGGTCCCTGCTGTCAGCTAGAGGAATAATTATTTTGCGCATAATAAGGAGGCACTTCCTTGTGGCTGCAGTGGACCCAGCTGTCAGCCTCTCCACGTACAGTACTCTTCCGATGGAAGTTGGTCGTTGACCACATTGACCATGCCGCACTGAAAGCACCACGACAGTGGATGACGGCGAGGCCTAGGAAGGGGACGACGCAGATCCGGGGAAGACGCACCAGTGGATGCCCACGCGGAGAGGAGTACGAGGGTTCACTTGTTCGTCTGCGGTGTGAGGTTGTCGTCGCCACAGAATAACAGGGGGTGTGGGTGAGTGGAGGGATGGCCTGGCCAGCGGTGGGAGTAGTAGGGGGCGGTGAGGCCTTCACGGCAGCACAGCCGGCCACGGGAGGTAGGAGCAGGCGGCACGACCGGCGCTGCTTTGGGTGGCTGGAGCAAGAAGACCAGAGGTTGAAGAAGCACTATGGCTGTTGGATGGACATCGTATGGTCACTGGAGCTAGAATCGTTCATATTGACTAAGTTGACAAAGCCCTCCGTCCCCGTCAACTTAGTAGGCCCACAAGTCAGCCACCCACTATGGTGGGTCCCAGCTAGCAGGGGTATTCATTTTTTGTGCGTAATAAGGAGGCACTTCCTTGCGTGCGAAGATATAGCTGGTCGGTCCGACCTATCAGCGGGGGGGGGGGGGGACATTTTTTTCACGAAATACAGAGGCCCTTACCGTGGGTCCTAGATGTCAGGTGGAGGAATCATTATTCTGTGCGTAATAAGGAGGCATTTCCTTGCGTGCGGCCATGGACCCAACTGTCAGCCTCTCCATGTACATTCCACTTCCGATGGATGTTGTTCATTGACCATGTTGGCCAGGCCGCGCCGAGAGCACCAGGGTGGTGGATGACGGCAAGGCCTAGGAAGGGAACGACACGTAGCCAGGGAAGACTCGGCAGTTGTTTCCCAAACCGAGGAGTAAGAGGGTTTACTGGTTCATCTACCATCCCCGGAGAATAATAGCAGGCATGGGTGAGTAGAGGGATGGCTAGGCCAGCGATGGGAGTACGGTGGGGCGGTGAGGCCTGCGCGGCAGCATAGCCGGCCATGGGAGGAGGGAGCAGGCAGTCCTGGCAGCGCTTGTTTGAGCGGCTGGAGCAGGAAGAGCAGAGATTGAAGAAGCACGACAGCCATTGGATGGACATCCAATAGTCACTGTTCTCGTGTGTTGACTAAGTTGACACGGCGTTGCGTGTGCGTCAACCTTTTTTTTACGAAAGCATACACGTCAACCTGTAGTAGACGCACAAGTCAGCCTCAAATATGTGGAAAACAACATAGAGCCCATATGCCATTATTTGTAATAATGTACAGCCCATTTGCTAATTCTTAAGAATTGTTTTGGAGCCCATCTTATTTTTGTTATCATTACACCCCATATTGTGGCCACGGTTAAAAAGTATACGAAATTTTGCATATTTCGGTGCGGTCAACTATTTTTAATCCCGAAATATTGATTCACATTCAAACTATTTTGAAAAATAATTTATATAAATATAAAATCCAAATAATTGTCCACGCATAAAAATCAATGGAATTTAAATCTTGTAATGAAAAAAATTTGAAACTAATTCCCGGTTTGATGTGTTTTAAAAATGTACAACCCATTTCTGGGCAAACCGAATGAAACTCTCCCCGTCTTGAAAGATTTGCAGCCCAGCAGGGTTGATAAAGCAAGTAGGCCTCGTTTGGGTATTTCTTTAAAAAAATAGAACTCGGCTAGCCATTTTCAGCAAGAAAAAAAACACAACTGGGCTCATGATGTGGTCAACATAAATAAACCACAACCCCCGCACAGCCCCGTTGTTACCTTGATCCGTCGCTAAAACTAGTATAAATAACAAGTACTTGTTCCTCGAAAAAAACTGCGCGGCCTGCTGGGTCCCTGGTGTCAGCCGCTTGTAGTGTAATTCTCTCGTTTATTGACTACGTTGACAATGGCGTGAGCCCTAGATGTCCAACCATTAGGAGGAACCATATTTTTGGGCTTGTAATATAGAGGCACTTGCTTGCGTACTGACATGACGCTGGTGGATCCCTACTGTCATCCTCTCCACATACAATCATCTCCTTGTTCCTCTCGGTTGTTGACGATGTTGACAACGCAAGAGGGCGGCGCACCAAGCACGGAGAGCGAACCAAGGCCGCAAGGCGGAGGACGGCGACGAGGCCTCGGACGGAACAAACAGGAGCCATGGAAGATGCGTAGGTCCAGTCAGAGGTGAAGGGGAGTACGAGGGTTGACAGGTTCAGGTGCATGTGCGTGTTGGGGCTGACGTCGCCGGAGAATAACAGGACATGTGGGGGAATAGAGGAAGGGACTGGCCAACGTTGGAGGGTACGTACAGTAGGGCAGCTGAGGCGCAACCAGCCATGGGA
This sequence comes from Triticum timopheevii, assembly GCA_963921465.1. NCBI lineage: Eukaryota > Viridiplantae > Streptophyta > Magnoliopsida > Poales > Poaceae > Triticum > Triticum timopheevii. The sequence continues at coordinate 379,412,895 of OY997262.1, read as the reverse complement.
GGGGGAAGCAGGCGGAGCCGACGGGGTGGTTTGGTTTGGGCGGCTGGAGGAAGAAGAAGAGAAGAGATAGAAGATACACGACAGATGTTGGATGTCAATCCAACGGCTGGTGGGAAGAATCGTTTGTTGACAGGCTAGTAAGTCGACACCACCTTGGATAGGCTATTTCCTCGCAGGTCCCAAATGTCAGAATCCAAATCTGTCACGGTCATGCAGCGTTTCCTATGAAAATCTACAGCGCATTTGATGTGCTAGTTCGAAATAAGTTTGTGGGTGCTGGTGGGGGCTAATCATTTGGCTTCTGTAATGCATAGTGAGCTCAAGCAGCCGGCGAGAGTGATGTTATTTCCCTTGGTTGGGATTTGTTACAATATTTCACTCTAAATTAAACGAATGGCAAGCCATTTGCCTTGTTTCAAAGAAAATATGAGAGTCACAACCGAGTTGAAAAGGGCAAGAACATCTAACTCCAACTTACAAATTGTACAAAAGCACGAGGGTTAATTGTTCATCATGTTTAAAAAAAACCAGGTTGAAAAGGGCAACAACATCTAACTCCAGCACTGTTTTTGGCAGTCACAGTCAAATGGATTGGTCAGGTCCATAGAATGAACATCCTAGGTCGTAAAATTTAGTAGATTATGACCACAATATGTTGTAAATAGAAGCCCGACACATTCAGAAGCTCTTTTGCCCACCTGAAACTCCTTTTTTGCTCTTCGACATACCCATCCGTCAAAACCATCATGCTGATAAACTTAAGCCTGATGGATAATAGTAACCTCGCATTCAGCAGGAAGAATGTGACAAATCTAGTGTTTGCACGGTTGGCTACATATCGTTCTAGTGTTATTGTCTTCAATGGAATCTCATGAGAAGTGAGAAAATCCCGATGCTTACGAATCCATCGATTGTTTATAACTTTCTTACCCCGTCCAGTTGCTTAAATAGACATGAAGGTTGAAAACAGTTAAGGTCTAAAAAAGAGTATCGAAAGAGCAACAGCTGAACGGTTAATTATAGTACACTATATGCGGGCTTCCAATGTGCGTGAAATTATCACCTTTATATACAACTTCTCATGGAAAGCATTGCAACAAGCCAATAATCTTGTTCAGATCAAAACTATTCATTTGGATATATAAGATCTTGACAGAATCCAGCACCATTGATAGGCCATCCATGGAGAAACTCTTCATTAAGCATAGAACATAATATTAGTACAAAATGTGTACTCCAAGATGATATGTAACTTATGCGCAAAAATTTAAAATGCAGCTTATGGTTACAAGTGTAGATGATAATATAAAGTACCTGAAGAACTGTGGAGCCAAACACCATATTGAAATGAGCACAAAGATCATTTATTACACCCAAGGTCTCCAGTTTAGGCGCAGAGAGGACGGTTATTTGCAACGGTGAATAACTAGAATCCAGGATCAACCTTTGAAGTGAAGGGACATCTTGGATGATGAGCTGCCTTCCGTCAAAAGAAATTCCAATTCTTACAAGGTTAGGCAACTTTATTTGGAGACAACCGATTCTAACTATGAAAACAAGCACCAAGTGCTCCAGGGCAGGGCAACTGGAGTGGATAATGCTGTGCAATGAGGCCTCCGATATACGAACCCGCACAAGTGAAAGTTTCTTGAGAAATGGGAGTCAAAGGTTTAGTACCATATTGTCTGGTACGTAGCACAGCGCAAAGGGGGCGGTGTGGAGAGAGGAGGAAAACCGCGAGATGGACATCGGTGCTGAGGGCACAAGTACATGGCGTTCGGTATGTGGTATGTGATTTCCAGGGGAATAGTAGAACTCAAGCAGCTGTAGTTCTGTGAATTCAGGGGATTTCAGCCAGGCGTCCACCGTGCAGGGCATGGTATGCTTGCTCAGGTAGCATGAAGGGATGCAGAGGCTTTGAATGGAGCCCTGGTGGGAGGAGATGATGGTTCTGGGGATTTCAAAATCATTGAAGAGAGATAGCTGATGACAGCCGAGATTAAGGGGCACATCGCGCCATAGAGGGCACCACCGAATTGAGAGGACATGGGTGCGGCAGCAATCCTTGGTGGGGAGAAGCGAGATGATCTCCCAAATGACGACGTCCGGGGGATCACTGATGTGGTCCACCCGAGATTCTACGGGTTCCTGGGATCTGGTGGGGGCGGGGTCTCCGCTTCTCCCCATGCTGCCGGGTGCGGGATCTACAACAGGCATCACCTCAGGCGGGAGCCTCATCTTCTTGGCGTTGGGGTCAGCCGACTCCATTTTCCTCGAGGGCGTTGCGTCGCGCTCATGGATTTGAGCAGAGTAATGAATGATGAGCCTAGTTGTAGTGTGAGTGAAGAATAAGGGGAGCTGGGGTTTTTCTGTAGTAGTGAGGAAGAAGGGGAGTTGGGGTTTTCTGTAGGAGTGAGGTGAGGAATTTGGGGGTACGAGTGGAGTGAGCTGACGTGAGGTGGGTGGGAGTGAGGAGGAATAAGAGCACCCAGGTTTTTGTGGGGGGTGGTGTGCTGGGTGTGGGTAGCGCCTCTCACTCAGTAAATATATGGGCTTTTGAATTGATTTTACTATTTACTAGGGTGGATGGGCTGTTTTGTCTTGGGCCCAGAGAAACAATTACTGCTAGTACATTGGAGACACTCTACAGCTACCCAGAAAAACAATTACTACTTGTTCAGTGGATACAATACCGCTTCTGGCTCCTCCTAGGTCATCTAAACGTCTCCCTCTACTGAATGTCGTTATACTTTTCTTCACCGACATGTGGGCCATGCAGCACGCGGGCCCAAATGCCATCCACCAAATTAGAAGGCAGTATGCAGTAGGAGAGTCACCCCGGTCGTAGCGTGGCAGTAAAGAGCCATCGTATCACAAAATCCCACCTACCCGCAGTCTAAGTTTGACGAACGAAGCAACCATCCTTTTCACTCTTCGCTGAATCCCCTTCTCCCTCACCATCTTCAAGAAAGGCAGCAGTCGCATCTGCCCCTGTTAATCTCTCCCAACGAAGGGAAGGTAAGCGGATCCGTGATGTTGGTATATTTTTCAGAGAAAAAAAACTTTTGCAAAGCAGTAACCGATCCTCACTCTATTTTTTGTTTCATTGTCATTGCGATTGTCTTTTCCTTTTAGTGGTCTCCTAGTATTTGTCAGTTTCATGATGGACCAAGGAGAACTAGGCAAAGATCTGCCGATATTGGAGCAGACGCAGGAGGTTGATCCCCACGAGAGAGAGAGAGAGAGCTCCAAGAAGATGGAGGCAGCCACTGAGCCGACCCCAGATACGCTCACGACCACTACTGAGATGGTCAACGCCCCGTTTGAGGTTACAACCCCCATGGCACTGTAGGAGTAGTTTTCCCCCTTCGAGGATGTGTCACTCGCTATGAGGCGGATGACCTGAATATACGCACTGGGAAAACAGAGTTCTTAGGCTGTTGGATCCTGGAAGCCATTTGCGCTTATACCAATGAAGAGTTGTATTCCAGCCTCGCTGTTGTCAGGCGTGTTGTCCAGGGTGTACTAAATCACAAGAAGTTCAAAGCTACTCCTTCATTTGTGAGGCATACTGTTCTTGTCAAGCTTACACAGGAAGATGACGTGGCATGCCTCCACAAACAAGTTTATGAGTGGCAAGGCCACAAGGTTGTCTTCATGAAGGTTCACAGGACTGAGCTGCTGTCGGACGTCCTCGATGATGCTCATGGCAAGGTCCGTCTTGTGTCCAGCCCAAATTAGATCGAGGCATGAAATAGTTGCCCCAGCTAGTGTTTAATAGTAGTTTGGATTGTGTCTAATTATCTGAACCTTGCCTGTTATCAAGCCCTCTTGGGCTAGTACTCTGTTTGAATCCATCTATGGGAACTGCTGCTACTTTTGTGTGCCCGTGAATCATGTGAGAACCATCATAATTGTTGCCGAAATAGATGTGTCCTCACTAGTTTTTTCATGAATATGGCATGGTAAGACATAAGTTGTCACGGTTTATCATACGAGCAGTGTGTGTTTTGGTGAAATAGAGTACTCGTTCAAGAATTATGCGCCGACGTATACATAAGTACTTGTAAACACTGTTGGTGCTACCCCCACTTGTAAGAAGTTGTGCAAAACACGGCACATTGGCTCAGCTCGCTTCAACACTAGGCTATCGACCAGCTAACAATGAACAATCTGCTATCTGCCATATAAGCAACTATGTATCTTGTTACAGTGGTTCGTGCAGTTAACTGAGGCCGCAATTTAAATTACAAATGTTCACACACTAGTCCAGCGTTCATGTGGAACACTCACATTAAACTCGACTTCATAAAAAACTTGAAAAGCATAAGTTAAAAAAAATTATACATCTCAATGATTCATAGAACATGACAAACATATACTAATTCACAGCAAAAGAAAAGTTGTGAGAAGGTTTAAAAATCAGAAGAAAAAAAACAAGCAAGGCTTCTCTGAGCAAAGGGCCTCCCCGCAGGCTTAAATTTCCTATAGTTCACTCTGGTTTTTTCTTGTTGCCACCATCCAGGGTTAGGTTCTTTCATTCCAGAATAACCAATTATAATTGTGGTCTTAGCTGGAATGCTGAACTGAACCATGCAGTGTACTGACCAGCTGAAATTCTTGTGCATTCCACTAAATTTAAGCACCGCTATTTGTAGAAATAAGCATACCACAATTCCTCTTGTCTGCGCACCTGTCCAAAAAACCGCCGTGCAGCCATGCCAGCTAGTCCTCGGTCCATGGATGAACTGGTAGAAAGTGCATTCCAGACTAGGATGCAGTTGTTTTCGCTCATCCCTACACTGCAATCAGGTAGTAAAACATATGAATTAACTTCTTTTAGATTGCATTGGTCATTCTACCTAGTAACTACCAATGTAGGAATACCTGGAAGACGGGTGTTAGACGACGGCAGCGAGGGATAGCCATCTCATTTTGTGCAGTTCTACTAAAACTGAGGTGTGTGCTTTTGATTGCCCGGATAGAAACGATACGGAGACAGACATCCCGAAACGATATGGAGACAGACATCCCTGTTTGCGCAAATACGAAATATGGTTATTTAAACAGTGACAAATATTTTTAGTGGCGTATGATTAACAGCAGCATCTATTGTGTTCTAATTGGCACTAGATTGACAGTATGAAAGTGTCCTTAAGTAAATAGCATCACATCACATCAACATTGCCGCTAGATTAACATGCAGAACAATAGCATTAGTATTACTGTCATGAGAGTAGCACATGGTCAGTAAATGCGCAATCAAATTTGTTCAGTTGTCGGATTGCGGGTTCCGGCAGACCCTTGAGGTTCGAACTCTGGGGTGCGCGTGAAGATCTCTCCTCTACCAACTCGTGTCTCGTCGTCTTGCAGAGGATCTAGGCTACTCGATGAACAACACAAGAGATGCAAGATTTATACTAGTTTGGGCCACCATTGTGGTGTAATACCCTACTCTAGTTTGTGGTGTGGTGGATTGCCTCTAGGGCTGATGAAGAATAGTACAAAGGAAGAATAGCCTCACGAGGGGTGTTCTTGTGGTGGTGTTGTCCCTTTGGAGGGGTTGGTTCCAGATGCCTCTATACTTTGGTGGCTAGCCCTATATATAGAGTAAGAGGCCCTGGTCCTCTTCCCAAATATTGAGCGGGAAGGGCGCCAACAATTGGCCATTTTGAAGGGGAACATCTAGTACACTTATCCTAACTAAAGCCGGTCCTTGCCTGTCAAAGACTCTGACGATTACGCCATCCTGGGCTCCACGGTGACCTCCTTCCTGCCGTTCCGCTGGTCTTGGTCTTGTTGCACCGAAATGGTAGCCTTTGCCTGATGAATTGGCCTGTACTTGCTCCCTTTGCACCAAAGGGGTAACAAGGACACTGCACAGGCCGGCGCCCGCCTGGCGCCTGCCTGGCCTCGATCGCCATGGCTTGCGTCACGGGCACCTCACGAGGTACCCCTGCCTTGATCTCTCTGCCTCCTCGCGAGCTAGCCTGACGAGGCTACTCCTGAGGAAGCTTTCCTGTCGTCCGCCCCGCGAGGCTTGGTCCCTTGCGAGGGTCTTGAGCTTGAGTTGATGAAGATGGGCCGCACTCGGCCATTGCTTGAGCCACGCCGCAGGCCGCAAGCAGGCAAGTCTGGGGACCCCCGTTCCCAGAACACTGACAGTAGCCCCCGGGCCCAAGGCGCGCCCGGACTTGGCTTAACAGAGATGCGAAGGGGCAAGTGCGAAGCACCGCGGGCCCCAACAGCCTGTGGCCTTGGGCGCCATGTGGCGGTTGATTGGATGTGGGAGTCTCCGCTTCCCCACGATGCCTCGACAACTGTCCGTCTGACAAAAGGGCGGTCCCGGGCTAGGCTTACTTTCTTTGCCTTCATCAGTCATTGCTCCAGATCCCCTTTCTCGCTCTCCTCCTTCTCGCTTCCAAAATCCCCTAGATCTGCCTCAATCCCTCACCTTCGGCAAGCCATGGCGCCCCGCAAGACTCCGGCCGGGGCCTGGTACTCGCCGACTTTGGATTCCCCGAACATGTCGGAGAAGAACCTCGTGCTCACGCACCAGATGATGGTGGCGCAGGGCAACGAGGGGGCGGCTGTGCTCAGGATCGGCTCCGCCCAGCCTGAAGACAAGGGGAGAACCTTCTATCCGCTCTTCGTGAGCGCCATCATCGCCGGTCTGGTGCCTCCCTTTTCTAAGTTCTTTCTCGCTGTTCTTCGCCAATACAACTTGCAAGCTCTTCACCTCCACCCCAACTCTATTCTCCTTCTGGCGATTTTCACCTACTACTGTGAGGCTCATGTTGGAGTGACGCCCTCAGTGGCTCTGCTGTGCTATTACTTTTCCCTTCGGGTTTTTGGTGCCCACATCACTGCATGCGCGAGCTTCATCGCATACTCCAACTCCAATGCCATATCGAAGCCCGGGAAGCGGATCAAGGGCTTTCGGAGCAAGTGGGTCATGGTGGACGCTGCGCGCGTCCACCCTTGACTGGTGCTGTCCACGGGTCAGCCCAAGGCCGTTGATGCGTGGTCTCGCATGGAGCTTGTCGACCCTCGTGCGAAGGCGGTGCTGAAGAGGATGAACGCAGACCTGATGCCAAGCAACCTGGTGACGGCGAAGCTGACCGGGGCGATGCTCCTGAGGGAGTTCCTGGAGCACCGGGTGGCTCCGCTTCGGGAACACACGCTCCCATTGTGGAGGCTCGGGGAAGCAGATGCCACCCTCCACATGAGCTCCGCGGCCCTGGCCAACGAAGATCTGGCCGCAGCTCTCCAATCCTTTGTTGGAGGAGACGTGGTGAGACTGGAGGGTGCTCCTGTTCCCCTGTTCATTCGCAACGACTGGGAGCAGGTGGTGAACTCCATGACCACCTTCAACAGGGAGGGGCTGGTGCCAGCGGAAGCTCCCGAGGATCTGGCGGCGCTGTCGACGGTAAACATGTTCTCCGACGACTCCAGCAGGGAGGAGGAAGAAGAGGAGGAGGAGGAAGAGTCCGACTCTGAGGCGACGAACGGAGAGTCGGGGGAGTCCTTCCCTCAGCACAGGCCCCACGCCCTCCGCTCCATGCCGGATGATGACAAGGCCGGCGCCGGGCGAGGCGGGGAGAGCTCGCCCTTGGTCCCGAGAAAGGACAGGACGGGGCTGGTTCCCCACGGGTCTGCTCTGGCTCCAAGGCGGCCTGAAGCCAGCTCCAACTCTTCTGACGCGCCCTCTGCTTCCGAGCCTCCCGAGGCTGACCGCTGCAGTAGGCTCTCGGGCTTCAAGTTCGGGCGGAGGCTGCTTGAGTCCGTGAACGACTACCAGTAAGTGTCTGATTCATGTTTAGCTTCCTGTTTCCGTGCCCAAGGCTTGACGTCTGCATCCCTTGGCTAGGCCGGCACTTGCGGCGAAAAGGTTGAAAGGGAGCTCAGCGGCCCCGCTTGGGGCAAGCTCGCCTGCCGGGGTTGCGCCTTTATTTGCGGGAAGAGGAGGTAGCGAGGCTCGTGCCTCCCCTGCCCGGTCATCCTCGCGAGGCCAGGAGGTGCGTACTTGCGTGGATCCATCCCCCATGGCCCTGGTGACTCTAGAGGCATACGCGGTTGACGCTGTCGTCGAGGCCGCTGAGGCTCAGAAGGCCCCAATGCCAGATGTTGTGATCACGCTGCCGTCTTCTCCTCCTACTCCACCGACTGTTGTTTCTCCAACTCCTTCCACCGTCTTGGATCGCACCGCTACCGAGCTGGGCTGGCTGCGAGAAGATCTCCAGGGCACCGACCGCCGCCTCGTGGCCGGGAGCCTGGAGTTGGCCTCTGGCTGGGTCCGCTCTGACGCCTCCGTCCGAGCAGCGCTGAGCCAGGCCGCGACGGCTTTCGATGAGGAGAAGCTGGCCACCTCCCAAGCCAAGGCCGCTCGCGATGCTGCCTTCGGTGATGCTGCTGATGCCCGGGGGCGCTGCAAGACGCTGGAGGACGAGCTGCAAGGCCAATGCGAAGAGCTCGCTAAGGAGGTCCGTAATCGCGAAGAGAAGGAGAAGGAGATGAAAACTCGAGAAGTTGCCGTCAGGGACCGAGATGTCAAGCTTGATTAGCGTCGTGGCCGGTTGGAGATGCTGGAGTAGGCACTAAAGGTGGAGAGGATCGAGCTGGACGGCAAGGCAAAGGTTCTGGCTGAGGATCGGGTGGCCTTCGCAAAGGTGGAGGAGAAGGCTCGTGCCGCGCTGAAGACACTTTATGATGGCGGCTTAGAGAAGCCGTTGGCTGGCGCAGAGGACGGCCCCGCCGAGCTGCTTCCCTTCCTGGTCCGTGCGCTCAAAGATGTCGCAGACGGCCTTGGCCCCACGGCCGAGGCCGAGGCGCGTGTTCTTTCTTCTGCGGCGCTGACACGTGTCCTCAGCCATGTCTACCTTCATGACCCCAACATCGACCTCGATAGCCCGCTAGAACCTGTGAGCGGCGAGCTTGCCGCTATTGCCACTGAGGCTGTGAAGGGGCAAGCTGAGGCCTTGCTGGCGAGATTCCGCGCCTTCAGCACCAGGCCTGGGTGAGATGTTGCCCTCTCCGCGGCCTCAGGAGGTGGAGCCACCCAGCGCGACCCCGCCACAAGCGACGGCGCCGCCGGAGAGTGATCCCTTTGTGGCTTGGGTCCTGTTTTAATTCCTGCAACATGCATCATGCCTCGTGGAGGCATTTAAACTTGCGTTTGGTGTTGTGAAAACAATCTGTGGCCTGTAATATTTGCTTTTGAATTCCTTAGGATTTTCGTTTCTCCTTCCTATTTGCTTGTGTTCTACGTCGGCAGAGCCCGGCCCCGTGCATACATCAGCTGCCGTTAGCCCCGACCAGAAACCAGGACGGGACCAAGGAGTGAGGGGCTACGTGACCAGTTAAGCTCCTGAGTCGTGATGCTCAGGAGTCCCCCTTGACACGCGAACAACAAGTAGGAAAGGGAGACATAGGAGTGGATTTATCGTTCTACGTCGGCAGGGCCCGGACCCGCGCATACCTCAGCCGCCGTTAGCCCCCACCAGAAATCTGGACGGGACTAAGGAGTGAGGGGCTACATGACCAGTTAGGCTCCTGAGTCGCAATGCTCAGGAATCCCCCTTGACGCTCAAACGGTCTTTGTACCTTAGCTCCGCTCGGGGAGTGGCGCGTGATGAACCAGGCCCGAGGGGCCTGGCTGGGTGGCATGCACCCGGGCGTAGCCCGGACGTAGCCCCCATGTCCAGCCCCCTCGCGTGGCGCTCCCGAGGGGAGGCGTTACGGTAGGGCCGGACATTGAGCTCTGGGCTCCCTGAGGTTGATGCGGCCGTGGGCCGCCCTCAGTTGTTTATCACCAGCGCGGAGCATAGCGCTTCCGTATGTGTACGGGCATAGCCGCTCCTCGGCAGTGTCGTCAGCTAGCGCGGAGCATGGTGCTTCCACTGGTATGTGGGAGGGGCCCCCCTCCGGGAGGAGCCCTCGGGGCATGTACAGCCCCGCCCTGACACGTGGCTGGCACGGTAGGGCTTGACGAGGTGTATCTGGGCACCCGTCAGCCAGCGGGGGACTCACGGGGCCCTACCTCAAGGCGGGTTGCGCCAGGCTCTGACCCTTGTTTGTGGTGTGCTCCTGCAAGATTGATTAGATGCCAACGCTCCACGTCCTTAGGTCCCGGCCCTCGAGCGAGCTCAGCCATCGCTGGTATGCCAGGTTGCGATGCCGTGGACAAGGCCAGGAGGTGAGGGTTGGAGAGCCAGTAAGAGCCCGTGAGTCGCGATGCTCAGGTGCCCCCCTTTTAACATGCAAGCGGATAGCATGAAGGAAAAAGGGGCGCCTCTTGAGGCATCAGGTAATAACCATGGCGGGCCAAATACACAACCTAGATAGATGCGAGAGCAATACACGCCACTGGGTCAGGCTCGAGCAGCTTGGGGATAATGCAGCCCGAGGGGCGCCCCCAACAAGGTAACCTAAAGGCATGAACAAAAGAGATACACGCCATAGGGACGGACCCGCATGGCCAGGGAATGATGCAGCACTGGGGGCGCTCCCAGCTGAAATGAAACTTGAAAGGCGTCACCTGATACCGTTGGAGATGAAGGAATGCTGGAGTAGCTGAACACGCGTGGTGTGGAAGCCGATTCTCACGAGCCCCCAGCACCCAGAGCCTCGAGAGGCTCCGGGGGCACAGGCGGCTCTTTAAGGACCATCTCCATCTCCGCCAGGACTGCGCAATGCCTGACCTCCTCAGCCTCCAGGATGCTCCTCAGCAGGCGCTGATGAGCGGCGACCGCGTTCGGCGGACCGAGAGGCATGCGAACGTAGCTGTGGGGTGGACCCTCACAACATCCCACGCACGAGGGATAGAGGCGCTCCTGAGATGTGGCTCGATTGAGTCTTGGTACGTCGATGCAGACGTGCAGCCCACCATCCTCGCCTGGATGGGGAGCTACGGCGGGTAAGCGGCGGCTGCCACGCATGATTCTTGACTCCTGCAGCTCCTGAGTGTTTCTTGCGATGAACTCCTGAGGGTTTGGCCCTCCTTGCTTCACACCATCCTGAGGGAAACGTGCTTTGAAACACGCCTCCAAGTGGTGCTCGAGCGCCTCCCTCGTGACCTTGGCAAAGTCGGTGGCCCTCTAGGAGAGAGCTCCCGAGCCTTGCCCGAGGAGGGCGCCGGGCGTGCCTACCTATGCGACAGAGGGAGGCGCCCCTTGGACGGGCGCGGATCCTGGCGCGGCGCCCCTGGATGTGCCTGCCTCCTGATGGTTCGGACCAGGTGATGTTTTCTTCTTCTTAGGGACTGCCTCGGGAAGGCTCCCGCTCCTGCGATCTGGGTCTTCGATTGACGCGGCCTGGAAGGCACGCTCGAGAGAACACACTGCATCCTTCTCCTCACAGGGGACTGTGTGACTCCACCGCTTCCTGGCATCTTGAGGACATTGTAGCCATGGTGAGTCACCGCCATAAACTTGGCCAGGGCCGGATATCCAAGGATGGTGTTGTAGGGCAGGCGAATGTGGGCGACGTCGAAGTCGATGAGCTCAATGCGGTAGTTTTTGCGCTGTCCGAAGGTGACAGGGAGGCGGACCTGCCCTATCGGGGTGGTAGAACCGTCAGTGACTCCTGAGAAGGGCTTGGTTGGCTGAAGCTGATCATACAACACTTGGAGATTGTTGAAGGTTTTGACAGACAGAACGTTGAGTCCTACTCCACCATCAATGAGGGTCCTGGTGACCTGCACGTTGCTGATGACTGGGGAACAAAGCATCGGGAGGACACCAGTTGTTGCTGTGCACTTGAGTTGATCCGCTGAACTGAACATGATGGCACACGTGGACCACCTGAGAGGGTGCGAGGCTTCGGTTTTTGGGAGGACTGCATTCACCTCGCGAGCAAACTACTTGAAGATGCGCTGAGAGGCCGGGGCTTGAGCTCTGCCTAGGATGCAAGCAATTGCGCGCGGCTCCTGGAAGCCCCCAGCCCCCTCGTCCTGATGCTGGTCTTCATTCCTCCTTGGTGGTGGCGGCAGCGGAGGGAGGCCTGCACTGCCTTGCGGGCGGTCCTCGCGAGGCTGATCCCTCCAACCTCCCTCGTGAGGCTGGTCCTGCCAGCGGTCCTCGCGAGGTCAGTCACGCCACCTCTGGCGAGGGCCACGGTCTTCCCATCGTCCTCCACCTCTTCCTCCTCCTCGGCCATAGCACCGATCGTTGCGCTCGGGACGTCGGCCGATACGTTCATCTCGCACAGCCCTGAGCTCCTGGCATTCATTGGTGTTGTAGGTGTGGAGGTCATGGTACACGCAGTACTGGCTGCCCTTGGATGACTCCGGCTGATCCCCGCCTCGCTTGGTATCTGGCTCAGCTGCAAGCACAACTGCTCCTTTGTGCTTCACGTCCTTGACCTTGGGCTTCTTCTCTTCCGGATCAGCAGCTAGAAGCTCGAGGAGGGAGAGGCGTCCTTCCTCGGCCCTGGCGCACTTGGTTGCCAAGTTGAACAGCTCCAGATAGGTGCAGAGGTCCTCGTGGATTGCTAGCTCTTCCTTCATCTTGATGTCTCGAACGCCATTGGAGAAGGCTGAGATGATGGCCTCCTCAGTCACCCTGGGGATCTTGAGGCGGGCGTTGTTGAAGCGTTGGATGTACTTTTGTAGGGTCTCCCCTGGTTGTTGCTTGATGCGGCGCAAGTCACTCATGGCCGGGGGCCGGTCACGAGTGCCCTGGAAGTTGGCGATGAAGCGAGTGCGCATCTTGTCCCAAGAGGAGATCGTGCTGGGAGGCAGGTTGAGGAGCCATGTACGGGCGCCATCCTTGAGCGCCATGGGAAACCAGTTCACCATGACCTTTTCATCCCCGTTGGCTGCCTCGATGCCCAACTCGTAGAGCTGGAGGAACTTCGCGGGGTCAGCAGTGCCATCGTAGCGTGGAGGTAGATCTGGCTTGAACTTGCCCAGCCAGGCCACGCTACGCAGCTCGGCGGTGAAGGCACGACATCCTGCAGTGGCCATAGGGGGCCTTTGGTGACAAAGGGCTTGATCTTGGAGGTCTCCGCGCGCTGCCGCCAGGAGCAGCGCAGGGTCTTGGTGCGCTAGAGCAGGAGCGCGGTCATGACGTATCGGTGCAGGGAGCACGAGAGCAGCTTCTTGAGGGCGAGGGATCTCTTGGCAGCTCTTTTCTTGCTGTGCGGGCGCTGGACGCGGTGGGTCCCGTCCAGGGGCCGCGCACCTTGGGGCCAGGGCGCCTTCTTGAGGGGGAGGCGGCGGAGGCGCCTCCGGAGCTGCGTTGCCTGCACAGGACGGAGGGCGATGCAGCGAGAGGGACGGCGCAGGGGAGCCCCCTGCAGCGCTGACGAGCTCGGTGATGTGGGCAAGCCACTCGTCGTAGAGATCGTCGACGGGGCGGTAGTGCAGGAGCTCACGTGCCAGGAGCAACGTGGCGTGCGCGTCCGTGGGAGCGCGACGAGCGTGCGACGACGAGCCCACTGGAGTCAGCGACGGGGTAGCGGTGCGGCCTTCCCGCCGCACCGAGGGATGCAGCGATGATGCCTACTGCTCGTTCCCCGCTAGGACGGTGGCGGCATGGGCGGCAAGCAACGGGGAACGACGGGGAGGCCCGATGACAGGGCCCGTCTGGGCGACATGGGCCGCGAGAGCAGCCCGGCGCTCGGCACGGGCTCGACGAGTGTCAGACATGGATGCAACGAACGACGAAACGCAAGACGGTGGAAGACACGATTCTGGCGCACCCCTACTTGGCGCGCCAAATGTCGGATTGCGGGTTCTGGTAGACCCTTGAGGTTCAACTCTGGGGTGCGCGCGAAGATCTCTCCTCTACCAACTCGCGTCTCGTTGCCTCGCAAAGGATCTAGGCTACTCGATGAACAACACAAGAGACGCCAGGTTTATACTAGTTCGGGCCACCATTGTGGTGTAATACCCTACTCTAGTTTGTGGTGTGGTGGATTGCCTCTGGGGCTGATGAAGAATAGTACAAAGGAAGAACAACCTCGCGAGGGGTGTTCTTGTGGTGGTGTTGTCCCTTTGGAGGGGTTGATTCCAGATTCATCTATACTATGGTGGCTAGCCCAATATATAGAGTAAGAGGCCCTAGTCCTCTCCCCAAATATTGAGCGGGAAGGGCGCCAACAATTGGCCATTTTGAAGGGGAACATCTAGTACACTTATCCTGACTAAAGTCGGTCCTCGCCTGTCAAAGACTCTGACGATGACGTTGTCCTGGGCTCCACAGTGACCTTCTTCCTGCCGTTTCGCTGGTCTTGGTCTTGTTGCACCGAAATGGTAGCCTTTGCCTGATGCCTTGGCCTGTGCTTGCTCCCTTTGCACCAAAGGGGAAACAAGGACACTGCGCAGGCCGGTGCCCTCCTGGCACCCGCCTGGCGTCGATCGTCATGGCTTGCGTCATGGGCACCTCACGAGGTACCCCAGCCTTGATCTCTCCGCCTCCTCGCGATCCAGCCTGACGAGGCTACTCCTGAGGAAGCTTTCCTATTGTCCGCCCCGCGAGGCTTGGTCCCTCGCGAGGGTCTTGAGCTTGAGTTGATGAAGATGGGCCGCACTGGGCCATTGCTTGAGCCACGCTGCAGGCCGCAGGCAGGCAAGTCTGGGGACCCCCGTTCCCAGAACGTCGACAGCAGTTCCACTGGGATGAAGCAGTGGTAGCGGTGTGAGATTTAAGTGTAACTACAAAAACACAATTCATGGGAAATAAAGCAAGACGGAAGTACTTCATGAAATGGTGGTGGCATTGCTTCAATTTATCGACGGCACTAGACCATTACTTATAGTGACATTAGGTGGCATTGCTTAATGCTTCATGTGATTTTACATTAACGGTAGCGATATGGGCATAGGGACAGCAGGGGCATAAAGTGGTGAGGCAGATGTGGTTGCCGAGAGCGGCAAACACTCAGGCAGCATGTCTGCATTTGTGCCATTTTTATCTCCTCATCGACATTTTCCTATGTGAGCATAGGAAATCTAGACCTGCTCATTCTCATTTGCGTTGTCCCCCAACACCCGTCACTTTCTTTCCTTTTTCAACCAAGAGATAGGTCCACTTCCCCCCACCCTTTGCCATCCACCATGCTTTCTTCGTCTTTTCAACCAATAGACCGGTTGGGTAGCCAGTATCTACTACTTTCCCCCGTTTCCTCTTAGAACCAAGTCCTAGATTCATGCTACAGCTTTCCCACTTTCTTCCCTATTTGAACCAACTCTTAGAGTCAACTGGATGAACTAGCTTTACCTCTAATAATAGTAAAAGTCTAGGTGGCTTTGGAACAGCGGACGAAAGTAGAAAAAGATCCACACGAAGCCAAGTGGGGAGCTGGGGCAGTAGAGCAAGGCAGGTTTCGAAGGAATATATACCTGAGGGTCGTCGGCATGTGGCAAAGACGGTGTTGGGAGACCGCATCTTGGCCAGAATACCGCAGGGAGGAAGAAGGGGTCGGAGGCCCTCCCAAGCCGGCGTTCTCTCGGAGAGAACGGCACGGCCGCTGATCAGGATGCGCGGGCAGTCGTTGGTCTCCTCCCTCGCCGCCGACGACATCGTGAACGATGCACCTACACCCCTGCCCCGGTCGAGGTTGTCCGGCCATATTTGTGACCAGCCGTGAGCTAAGAGAGAGTGTGGCCACCTATATCTTGCTTAGATCTGGAGAGCATGAGAGAGTGAACGAGAGGAACCCTAGTAAAGCAAGCGCTAAGGCTCCTGCTTATATATATAGTGGAGTGCTTTTTTTGTACCAGCTTCAAAAAAATGTGCTCCTACATGTACCCGCGAGTGGGTGTGAGAGAACAAGTGCGTGCGTGCATCGCTTCTCTTTGTGAGAGTACAATATACTATGCCCAAAGAACGTTCGCCACAAGAGTAATAGTATAAGTGTGTGATGTGTGAGCTAAAATAAAATGTGCGTGACGTCTCTTTTTTAGAAGTTCTGAGGGTAGGGTGTGAAGAGCACATATGTGTGTGACATCTACCTACAGATAGACAGTGGGTGCGAGAGGACTTGGGAGAGTCATGACTCTTGAGGGTGTGTGTGCGTGAGAGACAGGGGGGCACGTATCAATGCAATGCATGTGTCCGTAAATCATTATCCGACAAACGTTCGTCACAAGCCTTTTCCTGACGAATGTCGTAAGAACCGTTAGATCGGCATCCGACAGTGTCAGTTTTGCCATGTCATTTAATAGAATAGCCACTCCTCCTACACACAAATCTTCCACGTGAGTGTTAGAACCTGTCGTATGCTCCCTCTGTTCCAAAATGTTGTGCATATAGCTTTACTGAAAATTCAAACCTCGCAAACTTTTACCGAGTTTTCGTGTACCAAATTGCACATAGAATACCCAGTATATATCATTTCATTCATCTTCGAGAGGTAACTATAAAGATGGGGGAGGAGTTTACAAAGAAAGACCATCATATCACCTGCAGCAATTTCAAACATCCTTTGGTGTGGAGGAATATCATAGGAACTCTATATGATATGATTTTTATAGGATTTTTTCCTTTAGAGCCAATTGGTTCATAGGAATAGATTCATATAATCCACATTTCAAAGGAAATAAACATGATATCATTTCTATAGCTTTAGAGCCACTTGGTTCATATGAATGGATTCCTATACTCCCATAATTTCAAAGGAAAATAAACATTAGCGTATATTCAATAAAAAAGTTCCCATGATATGAACCAAACTACATCTCTTTTCTAATCCCTCCTCATAGGAATTGAGATACATATCATCTCTAGATTCAATAGAAAAGTTCCTATGATGTAAACCAAATGGCATCTCTTTTCCAATCCCTACTCAAAGGAATTGAGATACTCCATGTCATCTCTTTCCCTACAACTTCTATGTATACATCTTCTATTCCTAAATAGCTAGTACAACCCACTAGTAGTTTTTTTCCAAGACATGCAACTATGGCACAAGAACAATATAGTGTGTGAATAACTTTGAGAGATGGTCGCTGGATGAAGCTAATCCAACAGTGCAGAGATGGGAAATCCGAGCACTACTGGCCGTTAGATATCATCAACATTGTCACACCCTGATTTTCATGGCACTACACTTAAGCTAACAATCATGATAAAATGTGGTTTGACAAAAACTTTTGAGTGTTTTGGACCTTGCCTTGATTGGTTTTTCTCTGTTGTTTGCAAGTGCTCTAAAAATAAAATAAATCCTCCAACTCTTATACTCCTTCTCCTTGATCCAAAAACCTTTCCCAATGATCATGCCATGTGTATAGGACATAAAAATAATTTCTTGCAAAAATAATTTGGCCAAATAGTATTTTCAAAAATTAGTTTTTTTCAAAAACCCCTGGATTGAGGTTTGCACTGCAAGTACTTAATTAAGGGCAGTAAAAATCTTTCCGAAAATATATTTAACTCCTATTAGATATAGGATACCCAGAAACCACAAAAATATAATTTTAAAGGTTATTTTCCTATTTTATTTAAAAGCTTTTTCTTAAGTCCAGAAATGGTCTTTAATAGGGAAAAATTATTTTATTGCTTCAAAAATATTTGTCAAAATTTAGGGAAACTCATAGGACATATATTGTCCATATATAAGAGTTTCAACACATGGTTATGTTCAAAATATTGGACAGAACCTCCTAAAACCATTTCTGCCCATTTCAAGGATTTGAAATATTTCTACAAGAAATATTTTCATAACAATCCAAGGAAAATCCAGCAAGTAAAAAATGCATATTGTGATCACCTTGCAAAGCCTCATGTCAATCCAGGTCATTTTGGTTCACCAAAATGCCCTAAAACCCTCTCTGACCAGAATCAATTTGAACAACTTTGTACTACCAATTTTCTCTCCTTGACCCCAACTTTTGTGAGCATGTTCACATGACCAAATGAGGCTACTACACCAAGTGGTGCATCAAGGGGAAGTGATTTGCTCAACTAGATCTACACAAGTTCATTTCTGCTAATTTCTAGGGTTTACAAAAGTTGCATTGGCAACTTTTCCCAAATAAGATCCAAATTGGTCGAAGGCCCTAATTTTATGTGTCATTTCACCCTGTGGAGTCTCATGGCAAATGGAGATCATCTACTTGCCCAAACTAGCATCAAACACCTTTTGCATTTTAACTAAAAACCATGTTTGCGCCTCTTCCACTAATCCAAATGAGTTCTCCTCTTTACCACACCTCCTCCTAACCTCCCTATACCTCTGGCATTCAGCACAAGTCAATGCTTATTGATCAAAGGGATGGAACCACCAATTTTCTATTCTGGAAAGCCCCATTTCCACTCTTATCCTTCCTCTCTCTTCACCCACTGGCCACCCAAAGCATCCAAGGCCAAGATCCCTTCCTTAGCACCCCCCAAATACTACTGGACAGGCAAGGGCGCGCCCACAAGCATAGAAAATGGCCTGGACAGCCATATGGGCGCTCTGGAGCGCGCTAAAGTGCGCTCCCGCACTGTAGCCGCCCCCTTCCAACCGCCTCCGGCCACCTCGGGCCTCCCCAGCGTGTCTCACAAGGCCGCCTCGGTGTCTGGGACACGGCAAGCTGCCGGCCCCCACCTAAATCTCTCCCCTCTCTCCTGCATGGAGCTCGCCCGAGTGCGCCGTAGGCCGCGTCCACGATGCACCACGGCCCCTCTATTTAGAGGCCCTCCCGAGCTCTCCTACGGCTTCTTCCCGCTCTCCCTCTTCCCCAGCAATCTCCCAGACAAGACACCTCTACCCCTCGCACCCTCCTGCCCCCTCCATGGCTGCCATGGTCGCCGTCGGCCTCCACCCGGCTCCGGCGAACCAGGGCCTCCCCTCCTCTCCTTTGACCACTAGGGGAAGCGCAGCAGGCCATGGGATCCTTCCCGCTCCTTATTTCCTCTACTCCGGTGCCCATCGTGTCACGCTCGTCCACTCCCGAAGCCGCCCATCGGCGCCAGGGTCGTCGTTGCCTCAGTCCTCCCCAGCCTGCATGAGACCCATGGATGGGTGCGGCTCGGCCTCCCTAGTCCGTCGGTATGCCGAATGTCGCCGGGGACAGCTGAGAGTCGCCGGGAA
The DNA here is from genome assembly GCA_963921465.1 of Triticum timopheevii. Classification (NCBI taxonomy): domain Eukaryota; kingdom Viridiplantae; phylum Streptophyta; class Magnoliopsida; order Poales; family Poaceae; genus Triticum; species Triticum timopheevii. The sequence goes on along the minus strand of OY997262.1, from coordinate 379,393,875 downwards.
GAGCGCCGGCGCGCTCGGACTCGCTCCCTCTGTCTCTCGTCGCGTCGCGCGGGAGGTTGGAGATGGACCCGCAGGCGGGCCCCGCTCATCAGTGGCCCAGCCTCCAGGCCACGTTGGCAAGTGGAGACGGGCCGGGAGAAATCCGCCTCCGACGTGGCCCTTGCGCGCGTGCGGCCGAGCCGCTGGGCAGGCCCAGTGGCGCCCTGCTGCTAAACCTGGCCCAGTGCGCGCCGCCGCCGCCCAGATCCGGCCCGTTTCGGTAAAACCTTTGTCTTTTTCTTTTTCAGTGAACTTCAGAAATCCATAAATAATTCAAATTAACTCCAAATTTGATGATTCAAATTTCTAGTAGTTTATAAAATCATGCCCTACCACATGGTGCTATTGTCACATTTTTACAGAAGCATTTCCTTCACAAATATTTATCAAATCCTAGTTTTCCTATTTCTGTGATGAACTTTAGAAAATCACAGAGAGCTCAAAATTGATCCAAATGCCATGATTCGAATTCCTAGATGCTTCTAAGTTCATAACTTAGTTTGTGAACATTTGTCTTAATACTTTCTGTACCCCACAAAATAATGAGCCATTTCTTCATATTTGTCAACTTTGCCAATTCATATGAAAATCGTTTGAACTCCAAATCCAGTAAAACCAACTCCGAGAGGCTTCTAAAATCATGCTTTGTTAAATGGGTGCCTTTGCTCATTTTTCAATATAATGTTTCTGTGCACTTCTTGCAAAACCATAAACCCCTTGATTCCATCATATCGAAATGTTTAGAAATATCCATTGATCCACTTCCAATGAAATCACCTTGGTCATTCCTCATATGACCAGAGGTATCCTAGAAAAGTTCAACTCACATTTTTAGCGCAGTTTTATTTTTTTGCCTTATCGTGTTGCTTATTATGGTTGTTTTCGATGATAGCTGACGAAGTAGACGAAATGCTCGGAGTTGGACCAGAGATATTTGAAGACCTCAAAGACTTTGTTAAAAAAGGCAAGCGGCCCTTTGACCATGTCTATGAAACCCTTTTTATGCATGTCATATAGCACTTTTATTGCTTGCATCGGAGACATGATACTGTGATGACCACATGGGGTGGTTTGCCACCGTTACTTCCTCGTTGATACTTGCATTGTGCATGACCCTACCTTCTTATGAGGGTTATGCCGGTGGGAGTAGATAGGATGCTAAAGTAGATGCTGCGCAAAAAGGGACGGGTATATGAATGATGAAGGAGACAAAGTATTTTCAAAGGACTTTTCGAAAACCCCGTCGGGTGCCACTTATGCCCGACGGAGATGATGAGATGGGTAACCACTTGATGACGAAGTGGTGTACCAAGGCAAGTGTGTGTTGCTTTCAAAAATGGATTAGATTTAAGATTTGTTGACTGTCCCAACCTTACATGCGCAACCACTCCACCCTTGTATGGGAAAGGGCATTATTGATTACCTAGGCCGATACTAGCTTGGAGCCCGCATTACTAGTGATGGGGGAGAGTTGGTGCTCTCTCTCAGGACGGGGTCGTGCCAGGTAGGGCGACCATGACTGTTTTTACAGGGCACCGGATACACCGTTGCGTCCCCTCGCGGATGTTACGATCTCGAGTGAGTCTCGTATGATGTACATCGTGAGGATACGGAACAACGAGTGGACTCCTTGTTAGTGTAGTCTAGGGAAAGATAGTAATCGGGTGCTTACCCCGGGTACTTGAGGTACCGCGGGTCGTGGATGACACGGAAGTTCCCCGGATCTTGTGGGTAAAGTGTGCAACCTCTGTAGAGTGTAAAACTATTCGAATAGCCGTGTCCACGGTCAAGGACAGTTGGGTGGTGCTGCTTAAACTACGTCCAGAGCTTCACAAACCAGTGTGTGTTTGGATAATTGGGGATAACTACTTGGGTCAAGTCAAGGGACTTGACATGATTGTGCTGGGTTGATGCCCACTCTATTTATGTTGATATCTATAACCTGTCCTCATGGTTACTTGGATTTCTCCTGATGCATGTCTTACAAGTTGTTGAACATGTCATTGCACTCAAAACTAGCTTTCTGCAAAAATCTACCTATATCATGCATTGTTGTACCTTGAACCAAAACATGGGTTGCTTGCGAGTACATTCAAAGTACTCATTGGCTTGCCACTGGTTATTTTATTGATCAGGCATGAAAGAACAGGATATGATGAAGAATACTTCGATGACGAACATGCGACCTAGGACGCTTCCTAGTCAGAATACCTGTAGGGTTAAGGCAGATAGCATGGGTCCAAGTTATCGACGAAGATTTCCGCCGCAATGTTATACTCAAGACTTGACCATAATGGTCCTACTTGTGTAATACGGTATGTATGGATGTAAGCCTCTTGTTATTTAGCTTCTGTGTGTTCAGTGAGCATTGATCTCTGGGATCACTGTACACGTGCATTCTGTGATCACGACTTATGAGTCGGGGTCCCCACAGAGCTGGTATCAGAGCCATCCTGACTATAGGAAGCCTTAGTTAGCATGGTCGTTAGTTAGGGTAAAATATTTCCAAAACTACTACTAGTTTTCAAAACTATCTATACTTCTCTTCCCTTCTCAGTTTTTCGAAAACTAAGGTATACTTTCCTTATTGATCTCTTCCCCTTCAAAACCTTTGGTCTCTAGAACCCTTATGCCCCTAACCACTGGATTCCTTGTAATCCTCGAGGATAATCCAGAAGGAAGATGCATTGCGAGACATTCACCCACATCTTCCGAACACAAGATTGGCGACACCACAACAAGACGATACCAACAGAAGATACATCCTCGAGGAATGAGGACATGAAGACCCGGGAGATGGTGACACCCTTGACACTGCCCCAAGATGAAGCAACCCTAGCCTACGATGATTAGAGCATATGATATGCAAGATCATGACATACATCGCTAATAGAGTAACCCTGTCACTACCATTGCTGTATCGGCAACCACCGGTGGATGAGAACCTAGCCATTTGGTCCGCCTCACTATAGTGAGCAGGAAAAACGGTTCTCTTTGTCCCCCGCTCTTGGTATCGATGTTGTCATCAACGTAACTGATAGGTTGTACCTCTATTATGCCTTGTTAATGTCATTGCATAAATGATTTCTTACCCGAAACCCTTGACGCCTTAAAAGGCAAAAGGGATCGTCATGATTAAGAAGACAACAGAAGACCGAGTCAATGCCAGCTACGAGGAGCCACTTTCACCCTGTCACTTCAACAGGCGAGAAGATGTTGAAGGCTCTTCAGGCTCAACCCAGATCGTTTCATCGAACAACCACAAGAGACGTAGCAACACCTAAGGAAAACTCAGAAGACTGCATGAGGCACAAGGCACGACTACTGAATCCGAGAACCCCTAGGGTAGGATGAGTCGTGTACCCCCTATGCACAGTCGAGTCCGTATGATGGTCCAAATAGAACCGTGATTGTGTGTTGCTTGTTTTTATTTGTTTGTGTTTGAATATAGGTCGCAACTTTTGCCCTAGGCAACAAGTACGCGACTATATCACCTTCCTTACCTTGTTTCTTTTGTTTGGCCCTTTTGGCACTTGTTTGTTTGCACTTGCACTATAGAACCCCCTTTAGGCATCCCCCTCCTCTATGCTACTTCTCCCTCTCATCTCTCTCATCAACTGAAGGCTAGCAAGACAAGATGCACCAAGAATTCCACCTCGGCAGCCAACTAGCAATGAAGACTTTTTGCTACAACCTCCATGACCAAGTGCTACCCCGTAGAGTTATGTTTAACCCTCCAGACTAGAAACCCATTCCTAGACCCTTTGAGACTTCACAAGATACCCCAGCTCGAATCCTTAACCATGTGCTTAACCCACAGAATTGCAAGAGAACCAGTGAAGCCCCGTAACCTTGCTTATCACTGGGTTCAATACGGAACTAGTGGACATAGTAAACTAGCACATTACAATCCTAATATAGCACGAGAACTGACGATGCCATAGGAAGACCAATTTGAGGATGTACGAACAAAAGACAAATGACTTGATGAGTTTATATCAGTGACCTTGAGGAATTATCTGAGACTCTTGGGTGGATTGCAAGGCTTTCATATTGGAAGAAGAACTTGGTGGGATCAGTCAATAGAATAGCATGACTCTCTTTGCCCCTGAGTAAATTGGATTTAGTAGGACAATTATGATCGCAAGCTGAAATTCTTGGAAGTATAAGGATTTGACTTAGCCAAGGGATATTGATAAGAGATAGTTGATATTACGATAATGATTTGGGGAAAAGTGTGGAAATTCTCGTTGGACACAAGATTTGGATTTAAATAGGTGATCCTAGTTGAGTATAGATGCTGAGTAAGTCTACATGGTTCAGAGTAAATTGGAATTAGACCAATAATCTTGATCGTGATACCATGTTTCTCGGTGGACAATAAACTAGGAGATTGGATTAATTGACGGAGTTCATATAAACTTGACCTTGGAGGTTACTTGACCATGATAAAGGAAATTGGTGGACTGACTATAGTAGAGATAGCCTTTTCAAGTATTTGGGGATTATAAGGACTTTAGAAGATCATGTGGAACATCATAAACATTGGATTTGTAGAATTAATGGATTGTGTAGTGATTGATGGAAGTTAATGGGCTGCTGGAGTTGATTCATAGGAAGGAAACAAGATCTTGGAGTGGCTTACGACGTGTTTCCTTAGGATAGAGGTGCTTTATCTTAGACCTTGGAAGAATAGGCTGAGCACTTGGATTGTCATGTTCAAGCTTAGCAGCTTATATGTTCTACCCATGGATTTTTAGGGGTAGACATACATATGGGTTTGGGGATTGTAGACATATATGATTTTGTTAGACCTCCTCTCGAGAGCCATGAGGATATGAATAACCTGAGTGATGATTGGAGTTGACCTATATGAGATGATTCTTTTGGTAATATGAGGTGAAGACTAGGTAGAAGTATTGGCATCTCAGAAACTGTGCTCAAGGATGGGATGATAAACATTCACTCGCACACTAGAATCCTTGAAACCCTTACGCCCTACCAAGCCACAACATGGTCGGATCCTGACCTTGGGCTTTGGCTCTAGATCGATAAGACCTTGGCCAATACTCAACCGTGACCATCACCAATGCCTCAGCCCACTTTACGTACCCCATAGACTTCATGGAGTGCTTGCACAAGTTAGTTGTCATCTTTCTTTGATGACATACTTGTCTACCCGAAGACGGAAGAAGAATCGTTGAGCTGGCCAAGGAACATCTAAAGATCATCATGTCTAGGAGGAAGAACTACACCAACCACCATCTTCAAGAAGTATAATTCCGCGTCAAAGACCATGTGTATCTGCAAGTCACTCCTCTCTAAGGAACCAAGCATTTCCATGACAAGGAGACCCATACCAAGATTCATCGGGCCCCATCGAGATCACTCCAACATTTAACACCCCCCTCTGAGATCACTACGAGACGAAGAGAAGGCAGTTACCAGCTGGAGTTGCCACCTGAGTTACCTGATGTGCACAATGCTTTCCATGCATCACAACCCCGGAAGTGTTTCCAACTTCCTAACTTGCCCGATCTCCACGAGGGCATTGACCATCGAGCCATCGACCCCTAACCCAATCTAACCTACCGCGAGCTACCCATTAGCAACCTGGATCAAGAAGAGCGTCATACACGAAGCCACGCCATCAAGTACTTCAAGCTCAATGGAGCACTACACGGAAGCAGAAGCAACATGAGGACTTGAAGACTACCCCAGATCCAAGTTTCTGTATCCCTTTCCGCGCCTAGTTTGGGAATCTCGGGGACGAGATTCTTGTAAGGGGGGTAGGTCTGTCACACCCTGATTTTCATGGCACTACACTTAAGCTAACAATCATGATAAAATGTGGTTTGACAAAAACTTTTGAGTGTTTTGGACCTTGCCTTGATTAGTTTTTGTCTGTTGTTTGCAAGTGCTCTAAAAATAAAATAAATCCTCCAACTCTTATACTCCTTCTCCTTGATCCAAAAACCTTTCCCAATGATCATGCCATGTGTATAGGACATAAAAATAATTTCTTGCAAAAATAATTTGGCCAAATAGTCTTTTCAAAAATTAGTTTTTTTCAAAACCCCCTGGATTGAGGTTTGCACTGCAAGTACTTAATTAAGGGCAGTAAAAATATTTCCAAAAATATATTTGACTCCTATTAGATATAGGATACCCAGAAACCACAAAAATATAATTTTAAAGGTTATTTTCCTATTTTATTTAAAAGCTTTTTCTTAAGTCCAGAAATGGTCTTTAATAGGGGAAAATTATTTTATTGCTTCAAAAATATTGTCAAAATTTAGGAAAACTCATAGGACATATATTGTCCATATATAAGAGTTTCAACACATGGTTATGTTCAAAATATTGGACAAAACCTCCCAAAACCATTTCTGCCCATTTCAAGGATTTGAAATATTTCTACAGGAAATATTTTAATAAAAATCCAAGGAAAATCCAGCAAGTCAAAAATGCATATTGTGATCACCTTGCAAAGCCTCATGTCAATCCAGGTCATTTTGGTTCACCAAAATGCCCCAAAACCCTCTCTGACCAGAATCAATTTGAACAACTTTGTACTACCAATTTTCTCTCCTTGACCCCAACTTTTGTGAGCATGTTCACATGACCAAATGAGGCTACTACACCAAGTGGTGCATCAAGGGGAAGTGATTTGCTCAACTAGATCTACAAAAGTTCATTTCTGCTAATTTCTAGGGTTTACAAAAGTTGCATTGGCAACTTTGCCCAAGTAAGCTCCAAATTGGTGGAAGGCCCTAATTTTATGTGTCATTTCACCCTGTGGATTCTCATGGCAAATGGAGATCATCTACTTGCCCAAACTAGCATCAAACACCTTTTGCATTTTAACTAAAAACCCTGTTTGGGCCTCTTCCACTAATTTAAATGAGTTCTCCTCTTTACCACACCTCCTCCTAACCTCCCTATACCTGTGGCATTCAACACAAGTCAATGCTTATTGATCAAATGGATGGAACCACCAATTTTCTATTCTGGACAGCCCCATTTCCACTCTTATCCTTCCTCTCTCTTCACCCTCTGGCCACCCAAAGCATCCAAGGCCAAGATCCCTTCCTTAGCACCCCCCAAATACTACTGGACAGGCAAGGGCGCGCCCACAAGCATAGAAAATGGCATGGACAGCCATATGGGCGCTCTGGAGCGCGCTATAGTGCGCTCCCGCACTGTAGCCGCCCCCTTCCAACCGCCTCCGACCACCTCGGGCCTCCCCAGCGTGTCTCACAAGGCCGCCTCGGCATCTGGGACACGGCAAGCTGCCAGCCCCCTCCTAAACCTCTCCCCTCTCTCCTGCATGGAGCTCGCCCGAGTGTGCCGTAGGCCGCATCCACGGTGCACCACGGCCCCTCTATTTAGAGGCCCTCCCGAGCTCTCCTACGGCTTCTTCCCGCTCTCCCTCTTCCAAAGCAATCTCCCAGACAAGACACCTCTACCCCTCGCGCCCTCCTGCCCCCTCCATGGCTGCCATGGTCGCCGTCGGCCTCCACCCGGCTCCGGCGAACCAGGGCCTTCCCTCCTCTCCTATGACCACCAGGGGAAGCGCAGCAGGCCATGGGATCCTTCCCGCTCCTTATTTCCTCTACTCCGGTGCCCATCGCATCGCGCTCGTCCGCTCCCGAAGCCGCCTGCCGGCGCCAGGGTCGTTGTTGCCTCGGTCCTCCCCAGCCTGCATGAGACCCATGGATGGGTGCGGCTCGGCCTCTCTAGTCCGTCGGTATGCCGAATGTCGCCGGGGATAGCTGAGAGTCGCCGGGAAGAGCGCCGGCGCGCTCGGCCTCGCTCCCGCTGTCTCTCGTCGCGCCGCGCGGGAGGTTGGAGATGGACCCGCAGGCGGGCCCCGCTCGTCAGTGGCCCAGCCTCCAGGCCACGCTGGCAAGTGGAGACGGGCCGGGAGAAATCCGCCTCCGACGTGGCCCTTGCGCGCGTGCAGCTGAGCCGCTGGGCCGGCCCAGTGGCGCCCTGCTGCTAAACCTGGCCCAGTGCGCGCTGCCGCCGCCCAGATCCGGCCTGTTTCGGTAAAACCTTTGTCTTTTTCTTTTTCAGTGAACTTCAGAAATCCATAAATAATTCAAATTAACTCCAAATTTGATGATTCAAATTTCTAGTAGTTTATAAAATCATGCCCTACCACATGGTGCTATTGTCACATTTTTACACAAGCATTTCCTTCATAAATATTTATCAAATCCTATTTTTCCTATTTCTGTGATGAACTTTAGAAAATCACAGAGAGCTCAAAATTGATCCAAATGCCATGATTCAAATTCCTAGATGCTTCTAAGTTCATAACTTAGTTTATGAACATTTGACTTAATACTTTCTGTATCCCACAAAATAATGAGCCATTTCTTCATATTTGTCAACTTTGCCAATTCATATGAAAATCATTTGAACTCCAAATCCAGTAAAACCAACTCCGAGAGGCTTCTAAAATCATGCTTTGTTAAATGGGTGCCTTTGCTCATTTTTCAATATAATGTTTCTGTGCACTTCTTGCAAATCCATAAACCCCTTGATTCCATCATATCAAAATGTTTAGAAATATCCATTGATCCACTTCCAATGAAATCACCTTGGTCATTCCTCATATGACCAGAGGTATCCTAGAAAAGTCCAACTCACATTTTTAGAGCACTTTTTTTTTTGCCTTATCGTGTTGCTTATTATGGTTGTTTTCGACGATAGTTGACGAAGTAGACGAAATACTCGGAGTTGGACCAGAGATATTTGAAGACCTCGAAGACTTTGTTAAAACAGGCAAGCAGCCCTTTGACCATGTCTATGAAACCCTTTTTATGCATGTCATATAGCACTTTTATTGCTTGCATCGGAGACATGATACTGTGATGACCACATGGGGTGGTTTGCCACCGTTACTTCCTTGTTGATACTTTCATTGTGCATGACCCTACCTTCTTATGAGGGTTATGCCGGTGGGAGTATATAGGATGCTAAAGTAGATGCTGCGCAAAAAGGGACGGGTATATGCATGATGAAGGAGACAAAGTATTTTCAAAGGACTTTTCGAAAACCCCGTCGGGTGCCACTTATGCCCGACGGAGATGATGAGATGGGTAACCACTTGATGACGAAGTGGTGTACCAAGGCAAGTGTGTGTTGCTTTCGAAAATGGATTAGATTTAAGATTTGTCGATTGTCCCAACCTTACATGCGCAACCCCTCTACCCTTGTATGGGAAAGGGCATTATTGATTACCTAGGCCGATACTAGCTTGGAGCCCGCATTACTAGTGACGGGGAGAGTTGGTGCTCTCTCTCGGGACGGGGTCGTGCCAGGTAGGCCGGCCATGACTGTTTTTACAGGGCACCGGATACACCGTTGCGTCCCCTCGCAGATGTTACGATCTCGAGTGAGTCTCGTATGATGTACATCGTGAGGATACGGAACAACGAGTGGACTCCTTGTTAGTGTCTTCTAGGGAAAGATAGTAATCGGGTGCTTACCCCGGGTACTTGAGGTACCACGGGTCGTGGATGACACGGAAGTTCCCCGGATCTTGTGGGTAAAGTGTGCAACCTCTGTAGAGTGTAAAACTATTCGAATAGTCGTGTCCACGGTCAAGGATAGTTGGGCGGTGCTGCTTAAACTACGTCCAGAGCTTCACAAACCAGTGTGTGTTTGGATAATTGGGGAGAACTACTTGGGTCAAGTCAAGGGACTTGACATGATTGAGTTGGGTTGATGCCCACTCTATTTATGTTGATATCTGTAACCTGTCCTCATGGTTACTTGAATTTCTCCTGATGCATGTATTACAAGTTGTTGAACATGTCATTGCACTCAAAACTAGCTTTCTGCAAAAATCTACCTATATCATGCATTGTTGTACCTTGAACCAAAACATGGTTTGCTTGCGAGTACATTCAAAGTACTCATTGGCTTGCCACTGGTTATTTTATTGACCAGGCATGAAAGAACAGGATATGATGAAGAATACTTCGATGACGAACATGCGACCTAGGATGCTTCCCAATCAGAATGCCTGTAGTGTTAAGGCAGATGGCATGGGTCCAAGTTATCGACGAAGATTTCCGCTGCAATGTTATACTCAAGACTTGACCATAATGGTCCTACTTGTGTAATACGGTATGTATGGATGTAAGCCTCTTGTTATTTAGCTTCTGTGTGTGCAGTGAGCATTGATCTCTGGGATCACTGTACACGTGCATTCGGTGATCACGACTTATGAGTCGGGGTCCCCACAAACATTCCACCAGATTTTCCACATGTACAATTTAGAAGACTCCATGGTTGAACTTAAGCATAATGCACAAACCTCAAAACACAAGCACTTCTCCTTTGTTCTAGAATCTTCCATATCATAATTGATTTTTTTATCTAAATGAATTTCCATTATTTGTTTTTTACTTTATGCTTTACAATGCACAACCCCATGAATCTTAACATTTTATAAAACTAATTGATTTTGAATGAGATGAACTATAAGAACTAAATGAACATCTACATCATGCATATATGACTCAAAGCTTTACATGCTATAGTGTGTATTTATTCATAATTTGGTTTCAAAATCTCATGCGTTCAATGCATGTGTACCTTACTAGTTTTGAGTAGAGTAGAAAATTTCATGTGGCCTCAGGTATATCAAAATGCAGGGCACATGCATCATTGCCTTTCGGTCAAACCTACGTCCACAATTTTGTGTACGTACTATATGTCCACTAGTCCCCGAACCCAAAATGCTGCCTCGTTCCCGTAAAACCAAGTGGCCCACACATATTTAAGGCGTCGAATCAAACTCAATCCCTCTCCCATTTACTACGACGTGGCCCCGCATGCCGTAGTACTCCTACAAACCCTACCGCTGCATGCATCATCGGGATTTTTCAAGAGGACGAGGGATAAGCCGATTTGTAGTGGAGGCACTTTCAAAAAAAAGGTTTTGTAGTGGAGACCCCTACCCTAGGGTGCCCTAGGTAGCTGCCGCACGCATCATTGGTTTTCTCTTTTCTTTATGATCTTGCGCCCTAGAGTGAACTGATGGTTGCTTCGTCCATCCAACTTAATGCGGGAAAGGTGGGGCTTTGTGATTTGACCCCCCATCGCTCATTTTCTACTACTGCGGCGCTACGATCGGGGTGCCTCCAATTCCAACCGCTGCTCCAAACTTTAATTTGGTGCATCGCACATGGAACAAGACGGTGGATGAGCCACATGTCGGCCAAAGGGGCCCTGTTAAGTGTGTCGCCATTTCATGTGCGGACTGACCCTGCTTGAGTTGCTACGCCAACACGACAGGAGCAGCCTACCACTTGGTTTTGCTCCTTGGTGAATCCTGACTATATTGATCTAAAAAGATATGTACTGAACTACCCTCTTCGTCTCGTTTTTTAGGCATCTCGGTTTATAGGGCATGCACATAGTTCTAGGTCATCCATTTGACTAACTAAATATGAGTTACTATGTCACAAAAAGTATATCATTGGATTCTTAATCAGATGTAGTTTCGAAACATATACTATTCATCACATATATAGCTAGTTAAATTCTAAACCTAGAACGACGTCCATGCCATGTAAACCGATACGGAGGAAGTATAGTAAAAATGAGGTGATTTTACCGAGCGATCGGCAGGGGAGCATGGCCTGTCATGTGGTCCCACGTGTCATGATGTACCAAGGCGATACGCGTGTCCCTCTTGAGGCAGAAGCAATACTACGTGGTTTGAGATGATGGTGAACCGAAGTGTGAAATAATTGTTGCTTCGTCTGTCTGGGAAGGTGCGGCATTGTGATTTGACGTCTCATTGCTCATTACTACTACTGGGGCGGTACGGCTGGGGTGCGTCCCCCTGCTGTTCTGCACTGTTATTTGGTGCTTGACACGTTGACCCGGTTGCTATATGTCCCAAATGTCGGCAACAAGAAGTACAGAATTTATGAAAGCGAGCGTCGATGGAGGAGTACAAGACACGGCTTGGGTTTTTGCTGCTTCGCGCGATCCATCGATACAAACCCGCACTAAAAAAGGCGAGGGCGGGTCTTTTCCCGCGCGGCAGGCAGGGGAGTTTGGCATAGTCTGTTCGAGGCAAGGAGGCAGGAAGGGAAACAAGCAAATAAAGGTTGAGCGACTTAGTTTTGGGAAAATCTGATTTCACGGAGTACGTACCCACTAGGGTTTATAGGGCTCATCTAAAAAATATTTGTTTTTTCGTTTTATAAGTCTCAATTCTACTACTAGTAGTAGTACCATCACATGTTGGATTTCGAGGTGCGTTAGATCACCCGATGCAAGCAGTGTCAAGAGAAAACTCACCAATGCATGTAGAAGTTCATGGAAATTTAGTGGTTATTCATGCATTCGTTCTAATTAATGCCTCAGTAAACATAACTTCTTGAGAAAAACGAGTGTACTAATTACTTGTGCAAACTACAAAATTAGTTCGACCACTCACCGTCTACCTTGGTTGCAGAGATTTTGAAATTGAGCCATAAACTAGAAAGGAGGGAGTAGTAACTTTTGTCTCGATTACTATTTGTGGCCTTGTATAGATGCAACATTTTTTTATAGTGGCCTTGTATAAGTAAATGGAGGGAGTACTAAAGGACATATATATTCCAAACAATATGATAATCTCTCTAACCAAGGTAGTAGGGACGAGGAGTAAACGGAGGGAGTAGTAAAATTTTCTCCTCGTCCTGTGAGCCATCGCGCGCGTGGGCGAGGGAGCGGGCGTAAGGCGTACAGTACTACTACTACTAGTAAGCAAGCTTCACCACATCCTGCGAGCCACCGCGCCCGTTGTCGGTGTCAAAACCGGCGGATCTTGGTTAGGGGGTCCCGAACTGTGCGTCTAAGGCTAATGGTAACAGGAGGCAGGGGACACAATGTTTACCCAGGTTCGGGCCCTCTCGATGGAGGTAATACCCTACTTCCTGCTTGATTGATCTTGATGATATGAGTATTACAAGAGTTGATCTACCACGAGACCGTAGACACTGGAGGGGGCTAGGGTTACATAGAGTCGGTTACATAGAAGGAGATCTACATATCTGAATTGCCAAGCTTGCCTTCCATGCAAAGGAGAGTCCCACCCGGACACGGGACGAAGTCTTCAATCTTGTATCTTCATAGTCCAACATTCCAGCAAAAGTATATAGTCCGGCTGTCCGAGGACCCCCTAATCCAGGACTCTCTCAGTAGCCCCTGAACCAGGCTTCAATGATGATGAGTTCGGCGCGCAGATTGTCTTCGGCATTGCTAGGGGGGTTCCTTGTCCAAATACTCCATAGAAGATTTTGAACACAAGGATCGTGTCCGGCTCTGCAAAACAAATTGCACATACCACCATAGAGAGCACAATATTCCACAAATCTAGTCAGCTGGCATCTTTTCATAGCGTGACATCACGTCGTGGCCCGGTCATTACACGAACCGTTTTCCAACCTTCTACCGCACATATCGCGAGGCGGTTTTATTGGCACGTCTTGTCGAAGCAGAGATCGTGTCCCCTTATCACGGCATTCTCATCAATACGGGTGTGGGTAACCCAACCGCGCCATCAACGCGGCGCTTGGGGAAAAAGAAAGTTTACCAGGCAAGTGGGGAGGCACACAGTTTCTACCTCCTTTATAAATAGATAAGGATCCCTCTTTTGCACCCATGCCTTCTTCTTCCCCTGCATATCCATTCTCGCACGCTCGAGCTCCAGCGCCCAAGTTCTCACCTTCTCCATAAAGTCATTCCAAACATGTCCGGAGCGGGAGGCAAGTGGATGGTCTCCTCCGTTATGGAGGAGGACATTACGAAGCTCCGGGAAGCCGGATACCTGGCCGCAAACATTGCGCACCGACTCCCGGACGCAGGGCAGATCGTCCCTACTCCGGAACCCCACGAGAGGGTTGTATTCCTTGCTCACTTCGTCCACGGACTGGGATTCCCCCTCCACCCATTTGTCCGCGGGCTCATGTTTTACTACGAGCTGGACTTCCATGATCTGGCCCCCAATTTCATCCTCAACATCTCGGTGTTTATCATCGTGTGCGAGGCCTTTCTCCGCATTACGCCCCACTTTGGTCTATGGCTGAAGACCTTCAACATGAAGCCGAAGGTGGTGGTCGGCCAACAAGCGGAGTGCGGAGGCACCATGGTGGGCAAGATGCTCAATGGCACCTGGCCCGAAGGCTCCTATGTGGAGACTGTGAAGGGGTGGCAATCAGGGTAGTTCTACATCACCGAGCCGCGCGACACCAACTGGGCGGCGGCCATCGAATTTCAATCCAGCGTCACCATGCGGCTCACCTCCTGGAAAAAGAAGGGCTTAGCCTAGGGCTCATCGGTGGACCTGACCGGACTCAAGACCTGTGTCAAAAATATGATAAGCAAGAAAATCAAGCTTGTCAACATGGTCCAGGTCATGCTCTTCCGCCGGATCCTTCCGTGTCAAAGACGGGCTTTTAATGTGTGGGAGTTCGACCTGGCCGAACACCAGATGCTATGAGAGCTCTTCAACATGATGCACGAAGACGTCTGGAAGGTGTTGTTCAAGGCCGCCGAGGTACCACCGCCCATAGCCGAAGATCGCGGACTCAGCACAAAGCGCCCCACCAATCCGGTAAGTTTTTATATTTTGCAAGATGTGCTTTCCCCCAGTACATTCGCGGGAGGAATCTAAGCCTCCATGCCAATTTAATAGGACTGGACAACGATAGCAGAGCGGATTGACTATCCGGCTCCACTACCCTAAGATCAAGCATCGCCTCTCTTAACTGAGATGCCGTTCCCGGCACCCTATGTGGTGTCGGAGAAGAAGGCCAAGAAGAAGGCCACGGGGACCAGGAAAGGTCTCTGGCGCAAGGTTGTATCAGACTCATCGTCCGAAGACACCAAGGCGCGCTCCTCCAACAAAGATGAGGAGGAGGAAGAGGAAATCCCTCCCCCAACCAGGGGGGAGAAGAAAAGGAAGGCCACCCCATCTGGGGAGGCCGAAGGGTCCAAGAGGGGAAAGACCCTCCATCTGGACTACTCCACCACAGCCGCCTACAGCGATGAGGAGTGGTTGCCCAGGGACAAGCCCCTGGCAAAGTCGTAAGTATCCGGACACTATAATACTTCATGTATGTTTTTCTTTATTGCTTCTTATCATGCCAATCATATTCGTGCAGTTCGGCCAAAGCCCACATCGACGTATCCTCCTCGAACGGGTCTTTGGGCCAGTCGGCGATGAACAGCGATTCAATCCCGACGGCCTCCTCCCCCCGGCCCATGGACGACACCAAGGTGTTGTCCCAGAGGATACCGGACAAGGGGGAGACAGCTCTGGAGACGCCCCAAGGCGAAATCCCAGACGTCGGGCACATGGGATGGAAGTCCCCCATCGATGCTGAGAACGGGGGTCGTAACAAGTCTGGCCCCAGCCAGATACTGCGCCGGAACCCGCAGTGGTTCTGGATTCGAGCAGGCAGCCTCTCTCTAAGGGGGGCGAGCCGCCCGTGCCGATGACCTCTGTCCAACCAAAGGCATCGGACAACTTGATGGAAGCGCTTCGCGGCGCTTCCATTGACGAAGAGCACCGCACCATCATGAGTGCGGTGATTGAGAAGGTTCGGTCCACCAAAAGCGGATTGACTGAAGCCTGCGCCAGCCTCCTAACATGCTTTGAGGTAAGTAATCAAATTATGAGAAAGTATCATAGCATAGACAGTAGCCCCTGATGCTCTGTATGGTGTTCGGAAAGAAAGGCCGAACAGAGGATCAAATAATATCTGCAGGAGTCTAACCAAAAATGTCTATGTGAATAAGCAGGTGTCGCTGCTGGCTGCTGCCGCTCGTACTGTGGAGGTCTCCGGACTAAAGCGGGACCTGGAGCGAGCTGAAGAACAGCTCGACCTCGTGCAGAGGCAGCTCGAGGAGAACAAAGGTACACAATACCCCGTCTGCATATTTTAAAAGGAAGAATGATTTATGCTAATGAAAGCGTCATGAATTTTACTAGGGGCCACGACCAAAGTGGCGGCCCTTAAGATGGCGCTGGCCGAGGCCAAAGACAAAGCGGCCAAGGAGTGCTCTGAGCATGAGAAGCAAGAGGCTCGGTTCAGCAAGGTCCAGCAAGAGCTCCAGGATTTCGTCCAAAAATACGAGTCCTTGGAGCGTGACTCTAAGACGCAAGAGTCCGAGCTTGCTAAGGCCCTCCAGAGGGCGCGAGATGCCAAGGCCGAAGCCCAAAAGGCCCTCCAGGAGGTTCAAGCGGCCAAGAAGATTGCGGTGGGTAAGGCATTCAATATGCCAAGCAAGCATGTGAAGGAGGCTTTCTTTTTACTTACCCGAATTTGGAGCTCTCCAGGAGCATTCGCAGATCTGCCGGGCAGCATATCTGATGCCGCAGAGTTCTACCGAGCTGAAGAAGGGAGCTCGACGGAGAAGTTGTTCTGGTCCCAATATATTGGGGCCGAACAGCCGATGCCCTTGACCGACCAACTGAAGCAACTGGTCAAACTGCACAAGGCGGCCGAACTGGCCATGAAGGACCTCATAGTCCGGATGTGGCCTGCCGAGCCCCTGCCCAGCAGCTACTTTGGCCTGGTGAAGCAGCTTGTGAATGCCTGCTCGAGGCTTGAAGTCATAAAGCGGTCAGTCTGTATTGAAGATGCACGTAGGTCCTTCGCCCGCACGAAGGTGCACTGGGCGAAGATGGATGCCGAGAAGCTGGTGACGGACGGGCCGCCGAAGGGTAAGGAGCCCCACCACCCTGAAAAGTATTATGACGGTGTCCTGAAGGGTGCCCGCCTTGTGGCGGAGGAATGCGCTAAGGATGTAATATTTGAATGAATGTACTCATTTGATCTTGTAATATGAAAACAAGTTCATTTGCGCCATGTACCGCTTGTTGATTTAAAATATTACCTTCTGTGCGGCCGTTTATAAAATCTGAGAGTTGGCCAGTCGTCGGCTTCTGCCCCCATGTAACTAGTACTGGTGTGTTCACGATAAATCTAAACACTCTATATCCAAATTTTTGGTCCTTTAAGGAGGTGTTTAGAACAGCGAACAAGGCAATCAGACTATACGGCTTTATCACTCTCACTTAGCCATAGAAGTCTATAATTTTAAATTTTGGCGTAGCCCCTTGTATTCGGAAAGCCGAACTTGGGGCGCTATACACGCCTAAATCGGACAAGGCCGATTCCTTGCCCAAAGCGGAAAAAAATCTTTAAGGATTTGAGACCTCTCGAACAGTGACCAGCTCTTGCCGCATCATGACAGTCAGTTTTTGGCTTTCTCTACTGATGTGCTCATCCGAAAGAACCAGGACACAATCACAGTAGTTCTCCTTGTGATACCTTTGCCAATATAGAGAAACGTAAGGTACCAAAACATGGGAGCCGGGCAAACTCAACTATTGACCCAAGACATGATTCAGAGCTGATGCATATAATGCTATAAGTTCGGGGTGCCGCACTGTCTAGAGTGTTCGGACTTTTCTTGCCATGTTATGGGGTATACTGAAGCCCCTGGCGAATTGAATCATACCAACATGTACGTGTGCAATTTAAAATACATAAATGGTCAAGGAAAAAGATAACAAAATGTAATGGTAAGCTGACATTGTACATTGGTTTCCATTGTTGTTTGAATAATACGTCTAGGCGTATGTATACAAGTAGTGCGATTAGCAAAATAGGACTATTTGACCTGTCCTAACCAAGAGTGAGCGGCGTATGGGTGTGTAAAACAGGTATAGCGATCATTATTAGAGACCACCTAGGGATTCCCTTGTACGAAAAAGCTTCTTGCCTCCTTGGTGTCTCCGTCCCGTGCTGGGTCCGGTAATCATACTATCAGAACATCCTTCGGAAAATAGGGACCTGAAAGAAAGAAAAGTGTGAAGGTATACGGGTCCTAGGGCGGTGGAGCCGCATTGTGGGTCGTATTGTAGCTGTGCCTCCGCCTATGCCCATGGTATTTTTAGTGCGTAATTATGTATACGCGGCACGAATATCACTGCTTGACTGGGACTAGGATGGAGGCTGAATTGCTAGGCAAGCTCGGGACGTGCCGGCTGATCCTGTTGCAGAGTACTCCAGACTCGTTTAGCGGTGTCCGGGGGCTTTATTGCCAAATTTGAGGTCTGCCTAAGAAGGCTGCTCTGTACTTCTGCTGCGAGGGCCGCAGTGTGCTCCTCTGTACGGAGGGAGCGCTCTGTGTTTCCATTGACTGTTATAACCCCGCGAGGTCCTGGCATCTTGAGCTTGAGGTAGGCATAATGTGGTACCGTATTGAATCTAGCAAATGCGGTTCGTCCGAGCAGTGCATGATAGCCATTGCGGAAGGGGATGATATCGAAGATTAACTCCTCGCTTCGGAAGTTGTCCAGAGATCCGAAGACTACTTCCAGTGTGATAGAGCCCATGCAACATGCCTCTACACCTGGTATGACACCTTTAAAGGTGGTTTTGGTGGGTTTGATCCTTGAGGGATCGATGCCCATTTTGCACACTGTATCCTGATAGAGCAGGTTCAGGCTGCTGCCACCGTCCATAAGGACTCGTGTTAGGTGGAATCCATCAATGATGGGGTCGAGGACCAATGCGGCCGAACCGCCATGACGGATACTGGTAGGATGGTCCCTGCAATCAAAAGTGATCGAGCAAGAAGACCATGGATTGAACTTTGGGGCGACTGGCTCCATCGCGTAGACGTCCCTTAGTGCGTGCTTCCGCTCCCGCTTGGGAATATGTGTGGCGTATATCATGTTTACCATTTTCACTTGGGGAGGAAATTTCTTCTGTCCTCCTACATTCGGCAGCTGGGGCCCCTCGTCGTCATCACTACGCGGCCCCTTTTCCTTGTGTTCGGCATTCAACTTGACGGCCTGTTTAAACACCCAGCATTCTCTGTTGGTGTGGTTGGCTGGTTTATCGGGGGTGCCGTGAATTTGACACGAGCAATCGAGTATGCAGTCCAGACAAGACAGGCTCGGATTGTTTCTTTTGAATGGATTTTTCACTGACCGGACTTAGAGCCGCTAAATCCGGCATTGACTGTTGTGTCTTTGGCATTGTCGCCATTATTGCGATGCTTGTGTCTGTTGCGTCAGGGCTTGCTGTTGTTTTCTCTGGCATCTGAAGTGCCAGGATTTCTTGATGTGTTGTTGCTGCGACCCAGCCAACTATTCTCGCCCACACAAAAGCGGGTCATGAGTGTCATGAGGGCTGCCATGGACTTCGGCTTCTCTTGGCCGAGGTGTCGGGCGAGCCACTCATCGCGAATGTTATGCTTACAGGCCGCTAGGGCTTCTGCATCTGGATAGTCGACAATTTGGTTCTTTTTAGTTAGGAACCGAGTCTAGAATTTCCTGGCTGACTCTCCAGGCTGTTGGGTTATGTGACTTAAGTCATCAGCATCCGGTGGTCGCATGTAAGTGCCCTAGAAGTGGTCAAGGAATGCGTCTTCTAGGTTCTCCCAACTGCCAATGGAGTTTGCCGGCAGGCTATTCAGCCAATGCCGAGCCGGTCCCTTGAGTTTTAGTGGGAGGTACTTGATGGCGTGTAGATCATCGCTGCGGGCCATGTGAATGTGAAGAAGGAAATCTTCAATCCATACTGCGGGGTTTGTTGTACCATCGAATGATTCAATATTCACGGCTTTAAACCTTCTAGGAATTCATGATCCCATTACTTCGTTAGTGAAGCATAGGGGTTGTGCGGCGCCTCTGTGCCAGGCTACATCACGATGCAGTTCAAATGAGTCTGATCTGTTGTATTCGGCCTAACCGGATTTGTTTTTAGTATATCCGGCATGACGGTCGTCGTCTCGCGTTGGGGCGCGCCCCCGTGATCCGTAGATCGATCTTGACTGTCCTGCTTTCTTTTCCAATATGTCTCGCAGGTCTTGCGTGTAGCCCCGTGCCTTGGTGTTTTTCTTTGATTGGCGACGGGGTACGGGCTAGTATTCGGGCTGATACGCCGCTTTGTCTCGGCCACGAGGTGGCCGGTCAGCCGTATCCTGCGCTGGTAGTGTAGGCTTTAATGCCTCCTCCTCGAGTTGAGGTAGCAACCTGCGCTTTGGTTAACTTTTGGTTGGGTGCTCGAGTCCATATTCCTCGGCTGCCAGGACCTCAGTTCATCTATCAGTTAGCAGATCTTGATCAGCTTGAAGCTGCTGCTGCTTTTTCTTCAGGCTTTTTGTAGTCACTATAAGTCAGCGCTTGAAGCGCTCCTGCTCTACGGGATCCTCAGGCACAATGAATTCTTCTTCGCCAAGGCTCACCTCATCTTCGGAGAGGGGCATTTAATTATCATCCTCCAAG
The DNA here is from genome assembly GCA_963921465.1 of Triticum timopheevii. Taxonomy (NCBI): domain Eukaryota; kingdom Viridiplantae; phylum Streptophyta; class Magnoliopsida; order Poales; family Poaceae; genus Triticum; species Triticum timopheevii. Next base: position 379,373,510 of record OY997262.1, on the reverse strand, counting down.
TCTCCATCCATTGCCTGTTCATGAGGGATAACTTGCCCATCCTCCCGTTCGGCCTGCTTGAAGTCTGGCTGGGCGGAATTGTTTTCGACTTCGGCATCATCCGGAGTGCTATTGTCTTTTGTGCCGGTATCGCTATTTTTGCTATGGCGGGTGTCGGTGTCAAAACCGGTGGATCTCGGGTAGGGGGTCCCAAACTATGCGTCTAAGGTTAATGGTAACAGGAGGCGGGGGACATGATGTTTACCCAGGTTCGGGCCCTCTCGATGGAGGTAATACCCTACTTCCTGCTTGATTGATCTTGATGATATGAGTATTACAAGAGTTGATCTACCACGAGACCGTAGAGGTTAAACCCTAGAAGCTAGCCTATGATTATGATTGTTGTTATCTATCGACTAGCCTGGCCCTGGTTTATATAATGCACTAGAGGCCTAGGATAACAAGAGTCCTAGCCGAATACGCTGGTGGGGGAGGAGTCCTTGTCTTGATCACCAAGTCTTGTCGAATCTTCCTTGTATGCGGCAACTGTCCGAACTGGACCATGAGTATACGGCCATGGGGGTCCTCTGCCCAATCCAACTGATCGGGAGACGACGTGGTGAGTATCCCCTAGTCCAGGACACCGTCAGTAGCCCCCCGAACCGGTCTTCAAGTTGGGGACGATCCTCGATTTTTCCGAACTGTTCTCCATCTTCGGTTATCGGTCTTGAAAAACTGGTTCAACAAATCTTCTCATCTTCAATCTTGAGGATCGCCGAAGTGCATCCGAAGAGTTTACATGTCGGGTATCCGAGGAGCCCTTTTAAGCTTCAGGCCTTTATCAATGCCTTGTTATTTTTATGCCACACCTCGGGTCTGAAGTTGTTCCCGTGCGGCGGTGTCCTATTATATCCGAGCCCCAACGACGGACTATATTATAGGTATCTTTTGCAGCCAAGCACCAATGCCAGACTGCTTCCGAGCTCCAACGTCGGAATGTATCCGAGCTCCAACGTCGGACTGTATACGAGTATTGTTACAGCTGAGCTCTAACGCCAAACTGCATCTGGGCTCCAACACCGGAATGTATCCGAGCTTCAATGCCAGACTATATCCAGGTGTCATAGATCACCTTGGCTCAAAAAGGTTTGAAGGAGTTTAGCCGAGCTTAATTTCGGAAATGCCCTCTATGGAGCCAGCCACTAGCGCCCGAGCTTTATGCCGGACTGCTTCCGAGGTGGTGCACCACCTTGGCCATGGGCTGATTTTTATGAATTTAATTCCGAATTGTGCAATGTAATCTCAGCCGAGATGTATAGCCAGTAGCCCTCAAGGTGCGTGTTGTCCTAATATTCGGGATGCACCTGAAGGAAAAAATCAAACCGCTAACCCTAGTAGCCCTGAGACTCAGGTCGATTCGTAAAATCAGCCTGAGGATCAATTCCCAGCTCGGCAGCATACTTAGGAATAAAAACGCGGTGTGTGAAGTCCTCGAGACTCAGGTTGGGTGCGGCCGACCAACGTGAGGATAATAATCTCCTCGAAAACTATATTGCACTTTAAATTTTCTGCATTGGATTGCTAATGCAGTAGCCCCCGAGCCACTGGTCGGGTGGCAACACCAGATCAGGGGATCGATGTACCCCTTTAATATTTGTAAATGATAAGCACAAAGCCCAGTAGCCCCCGAGCCTTAATGTGGGCACGGGTGGCCAAATTAAGGATAGATATCCATAATAAAATCACAAATTATGTGTAATGATTCTATGTATCCAAGTACTTTACATCATTAATGCTCGGATCCGCATTGTAAAAAACTTTGTTGACTGACCATCGGCTTCCACCTCCTTGGCCAGCAGCCGAGGAGTGTTTTTTCTACTTTATAAAGCCTTTATGAGGGCAAAGATTTACGGCAAACAAGGCAATCCGGCCATACGGTTTTACAAACAAAGGTACGCGGAGAGATATGTTATATTACTTTTTAATGTCAGAAACATCTTCCAAAGAACATAGCCCCACTATTGGTTCCTTTCTTTGTGTTTTCATGCTAAGCATGATCATGAAACCTCAGCTCCAATCAATGTGGGGGGAAAATATTGAGGATTTAGTTCGGGGAAAGTTCCCGAACTCTATGGTATTAATGAACCAAAAAATTTACTTCTGTCGTTGCCGACCAATGTGATCCTTTAAGATTGCTAGCTTTCGGCTTCACCCAGTCTAAGGTACTAACACGGATGACCCGGTAGTACAGTCACAGAGGTGCTCCCTTTACCGCCTAGCCGGACAATCGGGAACGTAAGGGTAAGCACAGGAGCCATGCAACCCAGCTTGGCCAAAATCTTAAGTCAAATTGATGCATATTTATGGCTGTATATAACGATAATTACGGAAGGCAACACTTGTATAATGAATACAAATGTTGATGATATATACTTATTTTGACTCCATTGCGACCGTTTATCAGTTGAAAGTGGCCCATCGTCGGCTTCTACCCCTTTGTAGATACTATGCAGGGTGTTTCTGCAATAACCAGACAACCCTTAGCCGACGTCTTGGTGCCCGGAGGTGGTTGTGTTAGCGGAAACGAGGCAATCAGACATCTTGGCTTTATAACTTTCACTTAGTCATAGGAGCTTTAAACTAGGGAAGCTAGCTACGAGCCCCCGGTTAGTGTTCGGCGATAGCAGGGGTCAAGCCGTAAACACTTCGGCCAATGTTATGAACGGCTCATCATTTAACACGGTCATCGGATCGCTGACCAGTTTGCGCTTATTGTGACAGTCAGTTTCCGGCTTTCTCCACTGAGTGCTTAACCATGCGAGCTGGAAGCACAATCGCAGTGGTTCTCCCATTGCACACCTAGCCGAACAAAGCGGAACATAGGAGGCAAGCACAGGAGCCGGGCAACCCAACTATTGACCGAAGACACAATTCAAAACCGTTGCATATATAGCAACATCTGAGAATGTTTTTGCCGAATCTCTAAAGGTGTCCGGCATTGCACTGTGAGACTTATGCGAAAAACACACAAATAGTTTAAAAGTGCCAAAAGCATGGAAAACCAAAAAACGTCAGTAAAAACATGACGTCCGAACAAGATCAAGTGTTCGGTGCCAATCCGAAAATCGGAAAAAAATATTGTGCTTCTGTTGTGTTTTGACAATGACCAAGAAGAAAACACATTTACAGCTCATATATAAAATTTAAGATCCCCCAAGTGACTTGGGCAAAAGAATTTTGTGTATAATGATTGTATGTACCGAAGTACTTATATCATATTTGTGTTCACCCGAACTTTATATGCGTCTTAACCAACCGTCGGCTTCTCCCTCTTCGGTCAAGGACTGAAAAGTGTTATGTACTCCCCCTGTCAAGAATATCGACGGTGTTTCCGATAACCAGGCAATCAGGCCATAAGGCTGTAACAGACAAACCGCGCTCACGGAACTTATGCTATATTACTAACAAAGTGTAAGAAGCATCTTCGAAGAAAATAGTACCCCCACCGATACCTTTCTTCGGTTGCTCATTATTACTATGAGACTTGTACAATACATTTTTTGTACTCATGAGTTCCGTTGTGTGCCGACCATTATTGAAAACAGTAAGAGCGCTAGCTTTCAGCCTCACCCGGTCTGAGGTCCGACTCGGCTGACCCGATCGTGACAATCGCAGAGGTGCTCCCTTTACTTCCTAGCCGAACAATCGGGAACGTAGGGGTAAACACAGGAGCAAGGCAACCCAGCTTGCAAATCGCTTAGGTCAATATGGTGCATATTGTGGCGTAATACACTAACAAGGAACGAAGCCGTACAAGTATAATCATATGGAAGAGGAAAAGCTCCATCAAGGGAGCCCCCAAATAGACGGGGTATTTGAATATGTGCATCACAAACAAAGTTTTGACAAGGAACTTTGTCACAAACAACTTTGTGCCAAAAAGTATAATGCTTGGTCGACCGATAAAAATTTAAAACTGAAAGTTTTTAGCATGAAAGCAACTTAGCTGGTTAATGTGCTCGGTGTTGATGGCGTGATTTGGGCTTGTGGCGGGACGAAGACGCCCATTAATCTGTGATAGATCCGACAAGGTTCGTAGTCCTCGGCATGGCCGAGGTCCCAGCCCCTAGGCCTGAGGTGTCCGAGCAAGGAGTTCGACACTCCGGAGTAGTGACCGCGTAACGCAGTCAAAATCGATTACCTGCACACATAAAACAGTGCAGTCCAGGAAATAATAATTATAATATATATATATATATATATATATATATATATATATATATATATAATCCTTGCATAATTGCTTTATGCAAAAATAACTTATTTAAAGAGATGTGGCCTGGCGCTGAAGGCAATGTCGATTCAGGGCATCAGCGTGACGCAGTGAAGGCGTGACAAAGCCTGAATTTGCAGGGCGGTCCGGGCTCCGGGCACGGCGTTTCGCCGAACTATGTACGGAAACTGACCGAACCACCACGCGACCATTTTTAATGTGGCCGCCATTTGATAGACCTGTGTACAGATGATAGAACAAACCAGAGTAATAATTCCTTAAGAAAAATAAACCCAACAAGCAAAAATTGTTAGGATTAATAGCACCTGGTTTATTTGTTGTAGCATTCCGAAGAAAAGCGACTCCCAAAATTGGGAATCGATCCGCACACCCATTTCCTGATGGGCAATAAAGTGATGGCCTGGTGATGCTGGCAAAGATTGGCTTGCCGAGGCGAAGCCCTCGGTCCAGCAAACGTGACGAATAGGGCTGGACCAAAATCTCGTAGCTCGCGAGCTTAATGAGCGCTCGATAGTTCAGCTCATTAAGCTCGTAGCTCGCTTCTTAATGAACAGAGCCAATCATTAATTTTAGCTCGTTAAGCTTAACGAGCTTAACGAGCGAGCTAATGAGTTTCACGAGTAGCTCGTTAAGCTCGTTAGTAACAACACAACACATATTTTTATATTACATGACAAATTTTTTGTAGCACCTCAGCCCATCTATTTAATCTAATTGACATATGAGGCAACAAACTACTTTATTTCTTCTTGTAGTCACCATATTTCATCTTGAAAACCATACCTACACATTCATCATGTATATCGTAACACATTATAATATGTTAACGAGCGCTCGCGAGAGCTCACGAGCTTAACGAGCTTCAAACGAGCCGATTCGAGCAGGGTTTTCTGCTCGTTAATCTTAACGAGCTTAACGAGCCGAGCCTTAACGAGCACGAGCTTAACGAGTACGAGCTTAACGAGCCGAGCTGCTCGTTAGTCCACCCCTAGTGACAAAGTTGGTCGGCTGGTGACACCGAAGTCACCGGAGTATGTCGATGAAGAAATAGCCAAATCCTTGGTCTAGCCGAGGTGACGGAGCAGGCCGGTAAGGAGTCGTTGCAGCCACCATGTCAGCTGAGGTGTTGAGGTAGTTCGGCGTGATGGACATCGGCTCGAAGAAGCAACAGTGTGGCCATGCCGACGCAGGTCATAACTTGTGACGCGGCCAACGCTGGTTTGATGAAGTGACCATGCGGCGATGCCGTTGTGCCTGCTCCATGTAATCCATGGGGTGGCGATGTTGGTGATGATTCATCTTTGGCGATTCCGAACTCTTGTTCCGCAGCCGTGGAGCTATATTGCCAGACTGGTTTGACACCAGCGTGATGGCGAAGATTACCTCAGAGGAGGATTAAAAATTTATGGGTGCGTGTTAAAAACAACACACAATACCTGAAGAAATTTCCTTTAAAAAGGTTGTCCAATATCACGTTCATAAAGAAACATGAATTCGGGTCGGATCTGTATTCGCGCAGAAAACAGATCTAAAAAGTGATGCACTGATCAGAAGGTACCCGGAGTTTGGACGGTCGGATCGAGCTGAAATTTTGAGGGGTGGTAGATACGGGAATTCCACGGCAAATGAATGGTTGGATCTTCCGAAGGACTTCCGAGCTGGGCTCTGGAGACCATGCCCTAAACTCGTCCAGATTCCCGTCTGGATTTGACAGGGCTCCGGTATATTGTAGATTGTCAGAGATTCCTCCATCGAAACTCGACGAAATTTTCCAGGGTTGTTGTAGACTCGATTCTGCACAATTCCACCGAAGCGATCGTTAAAACGACAATCGAGGAGGTGGTGGCGGCGGATACATGTTTGCTATCCAGAAAAACAGCACGGTCGCCCGAGGGCTATGTTGACGTTGAGCCCCCAAACTCCATGGATGATTCCTCGATGATCTTGATAGAGATCGGGGTTGGTATTGATGAAGGCCCTCGTCCGAACATGACGATCAGAGGCAGGGCATAGTCTTGGTTAAGCCAAGGTGACCAGTCAAGCCGGTGATGAAGAAGTCGATGTCGCAGTTGATCTGCAGTCGAGCCATTGATCCATTTGCCGATCACACAACGGAACTCTCAACGAAAGCACCAATGTTGGTGTCAAAACTGGCGGATCTCGGGTAGGGGGTCCTGAACTGTGCGTCTAAGGCTAATGGTAACAGGAAGCGGGGGACACAATGTTTACCCAGGTTCGGGCCCTCTCGATGGAGGTAATACCCTACTTCCTGCTTGATTGATCTTGATGATATGAGTATTACAAGAGTTGATCTACCACGAGATCGTAGAGGCTAAACCCTAGAAGCTAGCCTATGATTATGATTGTTGTTATCTATCAATTAGACTAGCCCTGGTTTATATAATGCACCAGAGACCTAGGATAACAAGAGTCCTAGCCGAATACGCTGGTGGGGGAGGAGTCCTTGCCTTGATGACCAAGTCTTGTGGAATCTTCCTCGTATGGGGCAGCTGTCCGAACTAGCCCATGAGTATACGGCCATGGAGGTCCTCGGCCCAATCCAACTGATCAGGAGATGATGTGGTGAGTACCCCCTAGTCCAGGACACCGTCAGCGGGGCTTAGAGCGACGCCGATGACGCCGGTGCTTAGATTGCTTCTCAAGGGGATTATCCTCCATTACCTCATCGCCATCGCTTTCTTTGGGTGTGTCCACCATGTATATATCATATGATGAGGTGGCTATCCAGCGCCCTGTGGGCGGTGGTTCCTGTTCTTCTCCTGCATCGTCATCCATACCGTTGATGTCTTCGGAGTCTAAGTCAAGCATGTCGGTTAAGTCATCGACAGTGGCTATTAAGTGGGTGGTGGGTGGGGAACGAATTTCTTCGTCGTCCGCTTCCCACTCAAGCCGGACATAGTTCGGCCAAGAGTCTCCTGACCGAGAGAGAGACTTTAATGAATTTAGCATGTTTCCCTAGGGCGAGTGTTGAAAGATATCCGTGGAGGTAAACTCTATGATTGGTGCCCAATCAGATCCGATAGGCGTGGATGCACGTGGTTCGGAGCCTATGGCCGGAGACGACTCCGAGGGTCCGATAACACAGATCTCATTGGAGGCGAAGTCTGTGTTCGGCTCTAACGCCGCTGAGTGTGCGGCCTCCGTGGCGGGGTCTATCCACCCGTCCTCGGATGGCATGATCTGCTCTGGATTAACGCCGGGGCAGCCGCAGGTGTGATCTCCCGAACACCGCCTGATGGAGGATCTAAGTCATGCTCGTCGTGACTGTTCGGCGCACCTGACATGGGCTCGAATCCGTCAAAGATCAAGTCTCCGCGGATGTGGGCGGTGTAGTTCAAGCTTCCAAACCTGACCTGATGGCCAGGGGCATAGCTATCGATCTGCTCTAGGTAGCCAAGCGAGTTGGCCCGGAGTACGAAACCGCCGAATACAAAGATCTGTCCGGGAAAGAAAACCTCACCCTGGACTGCGTCGTTGTAGCTGATTGAAGGAGCCATCAAGCCTATACCATGACGACAGAGTGGAACTCTCAATGAAAGCACCAATGTCGGTGTCAAAACCGGCGGATCTCGGGTAGGGGGTCCCGAACTGTGCGTCTAAGGCTAATGGTAACAGGAGGCGGGGGATGATACGTCTCCAACGTATCTATAATTTTTGATTGCTCCATGCTATTATATTACCCCTTTTGGATGTTTATGGGCTTTATTTTACACATTTATATCATTTTTGGGACTAACCTACTAACCAGAGGCCCAGCCCATATTGCTGTTTTTTTTCCTATTTCAGTATTTCGAAGAAAAGGAATATCAAATGGAGTCCAAACGGAATGAAACCTTCGGGGGCATTATTTTTGGAACAAATCTGATCTGGAGAGCCGGGAGTGCAATTCAAGAAAGCTCCGAGGGCCCCACAAGATAGGAGGGCGCCCCCCCCCCCCCCCCCGTCTCGTGGGGCCCTCGGGCATCCACCGACGTACTTCTTCCTCCTATATATACCTATGGACCCCGAAAGCATCCAGGAGCACCACGAAACACAATTTCCACCGCCGTAACCTTCTGTATCCACGAGATATCATCTTGGAGCCTTCGCCGGCACTCTACCGGAGGGGGAATCGACCACGGAGGGCTTCTACATCAACACCTTAACCCCTCTGATGAGTTGTGAGTAGTTTACCACAGACCTACGGGTCCATAGTTATTAGATAGATGGCTTCTTCTCTCTTTTTGGATCTCAATACAATGTTCTCCCCCTCTCTTGTGGAGATCTATTCGATGTAATCTCTTTTTGCGGTGTGTTTGTCGAGATCCGATGAATTGTGGGTTTATGATCAAGTTTATCTATGAATAATATTGGAATCTTCTCTAAATTCTTTTATGTATGATTGAGTTATCTTTGCAAGTCTCTTCGAATTATCAGTTTCGTTTGGCCTACTAGATTGATCTTTCTTGCCATGGGAGAAGTGCTTAGCTTTGGGTTCAATCTTGCGGTGTTCTTACCCAGTGACAGAAAGGGTTGCAAGACATGTATTGTATTGTTGCCATCGAGGATAACAAGATGGGGTTTATATCATATTGCATGTGTTTATCCCTCTACATCATGTCATCTTGCTTAATGCGTTACTCTATTCTTATGAACTTAATACTCTAGATGCAGGCAGGAGTCGGTCGATGTGTGGAGTAATAGTAGTAGATGCAGGTAGGAGTCGGTCTACTTGTTATGGACGTGATGCCTATATACATGATCATGCCTAGATAATCTCATAACTATGCACTTTTCTATCAATTGCTCGACAGTAATTTGTTCACCCACCGTAATACTTATGCTATCTTGAGAGAAGCCTCTAGTGAAACCTATGGCCCTCGGGTCTATCTCTTATCATATTTGCTTTCAATCTACTTTTACTTGCATCTTTACTTTTTGCATTTATATTACAAAATACCAAAAATATATTATTATCTCTCTATCAGATCTCACTTTTGCAAGAGGCCGTGAAGGGATTGACAACCCCTTTATCGCGTTGGTTGCGAGTTCTCTGTTTGTTTGTGTAGGTGCGTGGGACTTTTGAGGAGCCTCCTACTGGATTGATACCTTGGTTCTCAAAACTAAGGGAAATACTTACGCTACGCTTGCTGCATCACCCTCTCCTCTTCGGGGAAAACCAGCGCAAGCTCAAGACGTAGCAAGAAGGATTTCTGCCACCGTTTCTGGGGAGGTCTTCGCTCAAGTCAAGACATACCAAGTACCCATCACAAACCCATCTCCCTCGCATTTACATTATTTGCCTCTCGTTTTCCTCTCCCCCACTTCACCCTTGCCGTTTTATTCGCCCTCTCTTTCCCAATCTCCTCCTCTCTTTTCGCTTGCCTTCTTTAGTGTGCTTGTTTGCTTGTTTGACCTTATGGCTGTGCCTAAGGGTCATGAACACCTTCTCAGAAGGATGGATGGGATTGAATCAAATATTAGAATCTTTATGAATTTGCAATTTGAGCATAATAATTTCTTTAGAAAAGAGCTTAAGGAACAAAAAAGTTTTTTGGGGTTTATGAACAAAGAGCTTGATGATATGAATAAAGAATTCTATGGTGTTAACGCTCATATTACCCGTCTTGAAAATGCTATAGCCAACATTTCTGACAAGCAAGCCACCTTAATCAATAAGATGGCCGCTAAACCAGAAAAATTACGTGAAAGTAATGATGAGGATCTTAAAGTTATTGATGCGTCTCCGATTAGATCTATGTTTTGCAAGATGAATTTTGATGATTATGGGAGTGATGATGAATCCACTTTTCCTAGAAGGCGTCCCAAAAATTCGGAGTCTTTAGATCTTAATGCTAAATTTGGTAAAAGAGAGATTGGAGAATCCTCAACTTCTAATAATGTTGAACCTACGATCTCGGATTTCAAGGAATTTGATTATGATAATTTCTCTTCAAAAGGTTGTATTTCCTTATTGCAATCCGTTGTTAAATCTCCTCATGCTTATAGTCAAAATAAAGCTTTTAACAAACATATCATTGATGCCTTGTTGCAATCTTATGATGAAAAACTGAATTTGGAAGTTTCTATACCTAGAAAACTTAATGATGAGTGGGAACCTACTATAAAGATTAGAATTAAAGATTTTGAGTGTTTTGCTTTGTGTGATTTGGGTGCTAGTGTTTCCACGATTCCGAAAACTTTATGTGATATTCTAGGTTTCCATGATCTTGATGATTGCTCTTTAAATATGCACCTTGCGGGTTCCACCATTAAAAAGCCTATGGGAAGGATCAATGATGTTCTTGTTGTTGCAAATAGAAATTTGGTGCCCGTAGATTTTATCATTCTTGATAAAGATTGCAATCTTTCTTGCCCTATTATTCTTGGTAGACCTTTCCTTAGAACGATTCGTGCGATTATTGATATGAAGGAAGGGAACATTATATTCGAATTTCCTTTAAAGAAAGGCATGGAGCACTTTCCAAGAAAGAAAGTCAAATTACCTTATGAATCTATCATGCGTGCTACATATGAATCTAGTGCCAAAGATGGCACTAGTTAGATTTATCTTCACTTTTATGCCTAGCTAGGGGCGTTAAACAATAGCGCTAGTTGGGAGGCAACCCAATTTTTCTTTATGTTTTTTGTTTTTGCTCCTGTTTAGGAATTAATCTTGCATCTACTCTCTGCTTAGATGTGTTTTTATTAGTGTTTGTGCCAAGTAGAACCTATAGGATAACTGAAAGAACGAGGATGTCGCCTAGAGGGGGGGGTGAATAGGCACTTTAAAATAATTACGGTTTAGGCTTGAACAAATGCGGAATAAACCTAGCAGCTAATTTGTGAAGCACAAAACCTACAACAACTAGGCTCACCTATGTGCACCAACAACTTATGCTAAGCAAGATAAGCAACTATGTGATAGCAAGATATATGACAAAGAACAATATGGCTATCACAAAGTAAAGTGCATAAGTAAAGGGGCTCGGGTAAGAGATAACCGAGGCACGCAGAGACGACGATGTATCCCGAAGTTCACACCCTTGCGGATGCTAATCTCCGTTTGGAGCGGTGTGGAGGAACAATGCTCCCCAAGAAGCCACTAGGGCCACCGTAATCTCCTCACGCCCTCGCACAATGCAAGATGCCATGATTCCACTAAGGGACCCTTGAGGGCGGTCACCGAACCCATACAAATGGCGACCCTTGGGGGCGGTCACCGAACCCGTACACTTTGGCAACCCTTGGGGGCAGTCACCGGTACCCGTCAAATTGCTCGGGGCAATCTCCACAACCTAATTGTAGACCCCGACGCTTGCCCGGAGCTTTACACCACAATGATTGAGCTCCGAACACCACCAACCGTCTAGGGCGCCCAAGCACCCAAGAGGAACAAGCTCAAGGGTACGAAGCACCCAAGAGTAATAAGCTTCTCAACTTGAAACTTCCACGTATCACCGTGGAGAACTCAAACCGATGCACAAATGCAATGGCAAGGGCACACGGAGTGTCCAAGTCCTTCTCTCTCAAATCCCACCAAAGCAACTATTGCTAGGGAGGAAAATGAGAGGAAGAACAAGAAGGAGAACACCAAGAACTCCAATATCTAGATCCAAGGGGTTCCCCTCACATAGAGGAGAAAGTGATTGGTGGAAGTGTGGATCTAGATCTCCTCTCTCTTTTCCCTCAAAAAATAGCAAGAATCCATGGAGGGATTGAGAGTTAGCAAGCTCAAAGAAGGTCAACAATGGGGGCAAAAACGAGCTCAAGAGATAGGGAACCATTGGGGAAGAAGACCCCCTTAAATAGGTCCCCACGAATCTGCCTGTTATGTGCAGAAACTTGTAGGACCGGTACAACCAGTGTACGAACCGGTACAACCGGCCAAAGCAGAGGAAAAATCAACCTGGGAAAAGCTCTAAGCGGTACAACAGCCTGGGGAACCGGTAGTACCGGTTAAACCGGTTAAACCGGTCAACAACCGCCCAAGAACCGCTCCAAAATAGAAACTAGTCCGGTGGTAGAGCGGTACATGGCCGGTACAACCTCCGGACCAATTCTGGAGCGGTACAAGCGCTCCAAACACCGGTTGTACCGGTCAACCGGTACAACCTCTCTACGGGGCGGTACAACCTCTCTATGTAAAAATAGGCAATATCAAAACAGCCACAACTTTCGCATACGAGCTCCGAATTCGATGAAACCAAGTTTGATGGAAAGCTAGAAACAAGGGCTAACACAATATTGATAGAAATATCAATAAGAAGCAAATGAGAAAAGGCCCATAGGAAAATGGTGAGAACCCTTCCTTGGAAAAGACCGGTAAAACCTCCAACACCAAAAACATCATAGAAGACGCATGTGAACTCCGTTTTCGATGAACTCAAGCTTGTCATCAAGATGACCATAAGCTCTAAGACTCACAAAGATAACCAAACAAGAACCAAGAAACATGATGCAAGGATGCAATGGTTTGAGCTCTCTACTAACAATACGATTAAGCTACCAACTTGAGAGCCCCCCTTGATAGTACGGTAAGCGATCCTATAACCCGGTCTCCCAACTACCACCACGAGACCGGTAAAAGAGAAAACCTATCAAGGGCAAACCTTTGCCTTGCACATGGTCCACTTGAGTTAGATGATGACGATCTTGACTCCGTCAAGTTGGACCACCTTTCTTGATTGCGTTGGCTCGATGAAAACTAGATGATTGCTCCCCCATAGTCCACTATGGGTGAGCCACTCTTCGGCACATCTTCACAAGACCATTGACACCACAAAGGATGGCAAGATTAAAGCACTTGATTTCTTCGTGATTCTCCACTTGAACTTGCACACAGCAATCATGATGACGATCACCACTTGATGTCATCCTTTCCATGGGTTGTAGGATATCTTCCTCTTGACGCAAGCCCATGGACACGTACCTAACCCCACATAGAACTCTCACATAGACCATGGGTTAGTACACAAGGTGCAACACACAAAGCTCACCATACCATGGGATCACTTGATCCCTCTCGGTACATCTTCTACACTTTGAGAGTTGATCAACTTGATTCACTCTTGACTTAGTCTTGATCAACCTTGAATCTTTCCAACTCTATTCATTTGGATGATGTCTTGAAGGTAAACATGAATGATCACACAATCTTCTTCTTCAAGACATGCTTGCAATAAGCTCAACACTCACATGACCAATCTTTGGATAATTCCTTAATAGCACCTTGGTCAACTCATAAACTCCTTGAAACCAACACATGGACTTCAAGAAAAGCCTATGGACAAAACCTTCAAATATAACTCAAGGCAACCATTAGTCCATAGAGATTGTCATCAATTACCAAAACCAAACATGGGGGCATCACATGTTCTTTCAATCTCCCCCATTTTGGTAATTGATGACAATCACTTTCAAGAGAGTTTATATAAGGAATTATGCATCACCATGCAATGCAACAACCAATAGTGCATGCAAATGAGATGCAAATGCTAAGGGACAAAACCAAAGCAAGAGGAGACAACTCTCTAAACTTCTCCACAAAACTCTCTGAAACTTCTCCCCCATTGGCATCGATTGCCAAAATGGGCTAAAAGCTTAGAAGGCCAATATAAAATGTGTTCCTCCATAAATTGTGTATTTCTCAACAAGAGAGTGGAATGCAATACACATATCCAATGGTAAATACATGGAGGAAGACAAACTATATTGAGGCCCAAAGATTGCAAAAGGAAGATATGCCACAAAGACATAATCAAAGAGAGAAACAAGCAATCAAGCAACCAAAAGATACCAATTGAAGCAAGCTATCAAAAGATACCAATTGAACCAACTAGGCCAACGATCCTATGAGCCACATGAATAAAGGATATTATGATAAGAGCAGAGTAGTGTTCTAAAGAAACTAGAGAAGCTCCCCAGATTTCTGCACATCAAGAATTTTTGTATTTGGATACAAACTACACAAAATAGGATCATAGCTCCCCCAAAATCAATAGAAACTTACAACAAGTGCAAGTGAGAATATAGGAAACTAAGCCTAGTACTTGCAACAAACACATGGTTGAGCAACAAGTGAAAGAGGCAACTTAAGAATAGGCTCAACCAAAATAATGTGTGTGAGTCATGGCGAAGCATTTGAGAAGACTAAAATTAGGATGAGCATTAAGCATCAACATAGTCTTGAAAGAATGAGGCACACGGTGCAAGGCCTATCATTCTCACACACAACTGGAAAATGGGTTCACAAGCTTACTAATAAGCAGAAGAGAACCTATGCTTGTGACAACCCGTGGTGAAGATAGACGAGGGGAGGCTCATCAAGACGAGGGATACCAATTAAGATGGCAAAAACCTCGTAAAGATAAGCAAGAGGAAAATAATCTTCACCACACAAGAGTGCAACAAGATGTAACGATAGAGGACACGCACTCAAGGAAAAAGCTTTCACGGAGCCACCAAAGAAATAACATAGGAAAGACAAGGTGGACGTGAAAGAAAAGATATCAACTAGAGATGTAATTTCTCTCAAGTGTATAAGGTTCTATGTAGACTAAATCATGATGATATATATATCTACAAAGAAGGATGTACACCCGAAATAGTTACAACACGAAGGAACAAGATATCCACAAGGAAGTCATAAATATACCAATAAGATATTTGCTTGAAAGCATAGCACTTGGCTAGATAAGGTCTTATTGTATATAAATGAAGTCCAAACACACATCCATCAAAGGCATCACAACTAGCAACGAGAGATCATCGTTGGAATGCTTTGAGAAAGGAAACAAGTATCACAAGATATGAAATGAATATCATGCCAAGATGCAACCTACACAAGGTTGAATGCAAGAGGAGAAAGCATGAATAGATACTTGTTACCGAGATATCATTGGAAGGATGTAGTAGATACCAATTGAAGGTAGATAGTAGTTCATTGATCATCCTTGCTTGACTCCAATATGCACATGGTGACAACACCTTCCTTGTGAGTGAGCCGAGCATCCAATGCATCTCCAAATGTTCCTAGAAGAACAACACAAACTAAACGGTACCCAAACTCATCGGGACCAAATAGTTAGAAACACCAATACATAGGACAAACTCCACATAAATATGTGCATATGAATTTCATCCACATCTCATCCAAATTGAGACTAGGTGGAGTTCCCCTTATATATTGAGGTACAGAAAGAAAGCATGCCAAATGAAATACATGAAGTAAACATGCATGCTCAAGACTTTCAAAATCCGAAACCTAAAGAGAAAGAAATTCCAAGTGAAAAGGATACCAAATGGAGAAATCATCACTTGGAAGATATCATTAAAGATACATCAAGGAATGAGATATCCATTGATACACACTAAACTAAAGATGTCAAACTCCCAAAGAGAGGGTGGTTCCAAACAAACCAAGCTCTCAACACAGTTTCATGATGGCACAAAGTACCAAAAAGAAATGGCTTGCCTTCCACCAAAACACACTTGATAAGGATCACAAGAAGAGCGTTTTAGAGAAAATAGAATAGCTCCCCCACAAGTTGTGCATTACATAGGATTTGCACTTGAATACAAAATGCACAAGGTGGGATCATCACTTTCACTAAATCTAGAAAACACTAGACAAGAACAAGAAATAAACAAGATCCACAAGTGGTAGGGAAGACAATGGGAGTTGACACAAACTTGGCAAGAGATAAGGCAAAATAAAAAGCAAACGCCAACGTGAAGATGATCAATAATTTCTACCACACATAAGTGATTACCAATTGTCAAAAGACAAGAAGTATTTGGAAATAATTCCTGTTGGTAGATAGCAATTATATCCAACATCATCTTCACACCAAACACACGCAAATTGCAACTTGTAGAGCTAACATGCCACCTAGGAACAAGATAATTTACAATATAAATTCTAGGTGACAATATCTCAAATGTACACATTTTCTAGGCTTGTAATATGCACATAGCATATTACTCCCCCATAGTGTGATACCAATAAAAACTTAACAAGAGGTAATAAAAAAAGGATCCAACAAGAGATAATTAATGGACTATTTAGAATTTGAATTTCTCATGAGAAGACATACCACATAGCGACTAGATAATCTTGTAATATCAATACTAGGTGGTATTCCCCATACCCACCTTTATAGGATTGCGAAGTGCACAAAGCACATCACTCCCCCATAATGGGATATTCCATTAATCTCTCACACGAGCCAACTGAGATACAACCAAGATGCACTAAGGCTCAACGAACGACACACAAGTACATGATGTGCAAACCAACACACACATACTTGATTGCTCAAGATAATCAAGTTGGAAGCACAACATATACAAACACATGCAAGGAACAAAACCAAAACATGCAAGGGGGCAAGTAACTTTCAATGTAAGCAATTTTAAGTACAAGTTACCGCAAGGAGGCACATTGGATATAAGATATAAACTTGATGATTCAATTGACTTGGCTTGAGACAATAAGAGTGATGAAGTCCCCTTAATTCTTCATAATGTAGCCAAGTCTCCAATGCCCTCCAACAACACCTATTGATCAAGTTTGAGCTTGTTGGTCCCCAACCAAGTTGGGTCCTAAGAGGTTAGTCACAATAGGTTTGGCTACCCAAATGGTTCTTTGCTTGACACCACTTTGAGTACCAACAAACTTGGCAAACACATTGCCAACCTTATCCTTACCAAGAGAATAGATATCATCAATAATAATTGGGTTGGATAAGTTACCACTAGTGCATGAAGAAGCGGCGTGACCTTTCTCACTACATAAGTAGCAACGTCTACTCTTCACTTTCTTCTCACTTGTTTTCTCAATTTGAGAAGCATTAACTTGAGTCTTCTTGGGAAGAGGCCTTTCTTCAACTTGATTTTGAGCATGAGATTGAACTTGTGCCCTCTTACCTTGTTGCTTGACACTAATGGCCTTCTTCTTCAATGGGCAAGATCTAACATGATGCCCTTCTATTTTGCACTTGAAGCAAACAATCTTGGCCGAATTCTTGACTTGTTCTTGGCCCTTCTCTTTGTTAAACTTGGACTTCTTCTTCTTATTGGAGTTGAATCCAAGTCCACCTTTGTCATTGGGGGATTTTTGCACACTCAAGATATTGTTGAGTGTGGATTTCCCTTCATGACACTTTTCCAAGTCTTTCTTCAAAGAAGTGACTTGGCCCTTGAGCTCTTTGATTTCCTCTACATGGTTAGTCTCAACACAAGTACTAGAGGAAGTATAAGCTTCATAGTTAGAGCAACAAGGCAAGGAAAGCAATTCATCACAAGATGTACCAACATTGTGAGTAGATGAATTACAAGGACTAGCACATGGCAATATACTATTTTGACTAGAAGTAGTGCTAGTATCCACATGAGGCTCACTAGATGTTACCTTAGCAATCATGGCCTCATGAGCTATCATTAGCACACTATGGGATACTAGAAGATCATCATGAGAGCTTGAGAGCTTTTCATGACTTTCTTCCAATTTCCCATAATTGCAAGATAGCACCTCAAGTTGAGCCCGTAGCTCAACATTCTCCTTCAAAATGGATGCTTCACAAGTAATAGAATTAGTAGCACAAGCATCATCATTAACAACAAGAGGAGAAGGCAACTTGGCAAGCTCTTTCAAATAAGAAGCTTCAAGTTGAGCATGAGACTCGGTGAGTTTGATGAGCTCATCCGTGATGACCCTTGAGCCATTTTCGAGGTGCTCAAAATCCTCAAGGAGTCTAGCATGAGAAACTTCAAGCTTAGCATTTTTAGTTTCAAAAACATTGGCCACCTTAAGAGCTCTATCAGTAGATTCCTTCACTCTAGACAATTCTAGAGCAAAAGTCTCCTCAAGAGATTCCTTGGTGGTTTGTTCAAGTTAAAGAGCTTGAGAGAGGTCCGCAATCTCATTAGCGTAATCACGCCCATGACCTTCCATTTTATCAATGGTGGCCTCATGCTCCTCTAGATGAGATTCCAACTCCTCAATGTATTTCTTGCCATCAATGGCAATGGACATTATTTCCATGAAGTTGGAACGAGCAAATTTATTTTTATGAAGAGCTTTAAAAATCATTTCCCCCTTAGTTTTTAAGGAGGCAACATTATCATTCTCTTCATCATTATCCTCATCATCATTAGCATCAACATCATCATCAAGAGACATATTGGGGTACAAAGTAGGAGATACCTTTGACACCTTAGCCATAAGGCAAAAAGCAATAGATGATGGTGTAGGATCCCTTGAGGCACCATTAAACACCATATCTTGTTCCATGGAGTGTTGGGTTTCCTCTACATTGTTAGCACAACAATTCGAGGAAATAGATGTATTTTTATCATGGCAACAAGACATAGCAAGCATATCATCATGAGATTTAGTCAAACAATTTCTACATGATAGGCAAGGACTATCAACGCAAGCATGTGAAACATTCGGAGTGCTCGAAGTGTTAAAGCCCAAAGAAGGAGCATTGCAATAATATAGTGATGAAGGATCATCCACAATAAGCATACTATCATCATTGCAATGACCAACACTACTCACCATATCATTACCTTGTGGCAAACCACATGTAGGTGAAGTATAAGAAGTTGAGAAGACTATACGACCGGAGGTGGAGGGAGAACAGTCAACCCCACAAATCTTGGACACACCATATTTATCTTGAAGCTTTGTCCATAACTCATGAGCATCCCGGAACGGCATGAGTTGAAATATAACTACATTGCTCAAAGCATCGAAAAGCACATTAGAATCTTGAGCATTGAGATAAGAGTTTTTCTCATCCTCTAAAGATAATCTTTGGGGATCCTTTGGAGGAGAAAAACCCATATCAACAATTCGCTCTAAATTTGGGTCTATGACCCTAAAGAGATTAAGCATGCGAATTACCCAAACATCAAAATTTGTGCCATCGAAACTAAGAGTGTCAGGGAATCCTAATCCTCTAGTCGACATCTTTACTCTCTAGGCGGTTAAGCCCAACAAAGAGAGACGAGGCTCTGATACCAATTGAAAGAACGATGATGTCGCCTACAGGGGGGGTGAATAGGCGCTTTAAAATAATTACGGTTTAGGCTTGAACAAATGCGGAATAAACCTAGCGGTTAATTTGTCAAGCACAAAACCTACAACATCTAGGCTCACCTATGTTCACCAACAACTTATGCTAAGCAAGATAAGCAATTATGTGATAGCAAGATATATGACAAAGAACAATATGGCTATCACAAAGTAAAGTGCATAAGTAAAGGGGCTCGGGTAAGATATAACCGAGGCACGCAGAGACGACGATGTATCCCGAAGTTCACACCCTTGCGGATGCTAATCTCCGTTTGGAGCGGTGTGGAGGCACAATGCTCCCTAAGAAGCCACTAGGGCCACCGTAATCTCCTCACGCCCTCGCACAATGCAAGATGCCGTGATTCCACTAAGGGACCCTTGAGGGCGGTCACCGAACCCATACAAATGGCGACCCTTGGGGGCGGTCACCGAACCCGTACACTTTGGCAACCCTTGGGGGCGGTCACCGGTACCCGTCAAATTGCTCGGGGCAATCTCCACAACCTAATTGGAGACCCCGATGCTTGCCCGGAGCTTTACACCACAATGATTGAGCTCCGAACACCACCAACCATCTAGGGCGCCCAAGCACCTAAGAGGAACAAGCTCAAGGGTACGAAGCACCCAAGAGTAATAAGCTTCTCAACTTGAAACTTCCACGTATCACCGTGGAGAACTCAAACCGATGCACAAATGCAATGGCAAGGGCACACGGAGTGTCCAAGTCCTTCTCTCTCAAATCCCACCAAAGCAACTATTGCTAGGGAGGAAAATGAGAGGAAGAACAAGAAGGAGAACACCAAGAACTCCAATATCTAGATCCAAGGGGTTCCCCTCACATAGAGGAGAAAGTGATTGGTGGAAGTGTGGATCTAGATCTCCTCTCTCTTTTCCCTCAAAAACTAGCAAGAATCCATGGAGGGATTGAGAGTTAGCAAGCTCAAAGAAGGTCAACAATGGGGGCAAAAACGAGCTCAAGAGATAGGGAACCATTGGGGAAGAAGACCCCCTTAAATAGGTCCCCACGAATCTGCCTGTTATGTGCAGAAACCTGTAGGACCGGTAAAACTGGTGTACGAACCGGTACAACCGGCCAAAGAAGAGGAAAAACCAACCTGGGAAAAGCTCTAAGCGGTACAACAGCCTGGGGAACCGGTAGTACCGGTTAAACCGGTCAACAACCGCCCAAGAACCGCTCCAAAACAGAAACTAGTCCGGTGGTAGAGCGGTACATGGCCGGTACAATCTCCGGACCAATTCTGGAGCAGTACAACCGCTCCAAACACCGGTTGTACCGGTCAACCGGTACAACCTCTCTACGGGGCGGTACAACCTCTCTATGTAAAAACAGGCAATATCAAAACAGCCACAACTTTCGCATACGAGCTCCGAATTCGATGAAACCAAGTTTGATGGAAAGCTAGCAACAAGGGCTAACACAATCTTGATAGAAATATCAATAAGAAGCAAATGAGAAAATGCCCATAGGAAAATGGTGAGAACCCTTCCTTGGAAAAGACCGGTAAAACCTCCAACACCAAAAACATCATAGAAGACGCATGCAAACTCCGTTTTTGATGAAGTCAAGCTTGTCATCAAGATGACAATAAGCTCTAAGACTCACAAAGATAACCAAAAAAGAACCAAGAAACATGATGCAAGGATGCAATGGTTTGATCTCTCTACTAACGATACGATTAAGCTACCAACTTGAGAGCCCCCCTTGATAGTACGGTAAGCGATCCTATAACCCGGTCTCCCAACTACCACCACGAGACTGGTAAAAGAGAAAACCTATCAAGGGCAAACCTTTGCCTTGCACATAGTCCACTTGAGTTAGATGATGACAATCTTGACTCCGTCAAGTTGGACCACCTTTCTTGATTGCGTTGGCTCGATGAAAACTAGATAATTGCTCCCCCATAGTCCACTATGGGTGAGCCACTCTTCGGCACATCTTCACAAGACCATTGACACCACAAAGGATGGCAAGATTAAAGCACTTGATTTCTTCGTGATTCTCCACTTGAACTTGCACACAGCAATCATGATGACGATCACCACTTGATGTCATCCTTTCCATGGGTTGTATGATATCTTCCTCTTGACACAAGCCCATGGACACGTACCTAACCCCACATAGAACTCTCACATAGACCATGGGTTAGTACACAAGGTGCAACACACAAAGCTCACCATACCATGGGATCACTTGATCCCTCTCGGTACATCTTCTACACTTTGAGAGTTGATCAACTTGATTCACTCTTGACTTAGTCTTGATCAACCTTGAATCTTTCCAACTCTCTTCATTTGGATGATGTCTTGAAGGTAAACAGGAATGATCACACAATCTTCTTCTTCAAGACATGCTTGCAATAAGCTCAACACTCACATGACCAATCTTTGGATAATTCCTTAATAGCACCTTGGTCAACTCATAAACTCCTTAAAACCAACACATGGACTTCAAGAAAAGCCTATGGACAAAACCTTCAAATATAACTCAAGGCAACCATTAGTCCATAGAGATTTTCATCAATTACCAAAACCAAACATGGGGGCATCACATGTTCTTTCAATAACCTATGATGATAGTTGATTTGATTCTGCTGAAAAACAGAAACTTTGCACGCACGAATATAATTGTTTTAAATCACAGGAACGTGATTTTGCGTTTATTATTTTTGATGCTGTTCAACAGACAAATTTTGCAGGACGTCCTATTTTGGTAGGATTTTTAGAGTTCCATAAGTTTGCGTTAGTTACAGATTGCTACAGACTGTTCTGTTTTTGACAGATTCTGTTTTTCGTGTGTTGTTTGCTTATTTCAATGCATCTATGGCTAGTAAATTAGTTTATAAACCATAAAGAAGTTGGAATACAGTAGGTTTAACACCAAAATAAATAAAGAATGAGTTCATTGCAGTACCTTATGTGGTGGTTTTGTTTTCTTTCACTAACGGAGCTTATAAGATTTCCTGTTGAGTTTTGTGTTGTGAAGTTTTCAAGTTTTGGGCAAAGCTTTTATGGACTATGGAATAAAGGGTGGCAAGAGCCTAAGCTTGGGGATGCCCATGGAACCCCAAGATATTCAAGAATAGCCAAAAGCCTAAGCTTGGGGATGCCCCGGGAAGGCATCCCCTCTTTCTTCTTCGTCCATTGGTAACTTTACTTGGAGCTATATTTTTATTCGCCACATGATATGTGTTTTGCTTGGAGCGTCGTGTATTATATTAGTCTTTGCTTTTTAGTTTACCACAATCATCATTGTTGTACACACCTTTTGGGAGAATCCTATTTTATTAGAATTTGCTAGAATACTCTATGTGCTTCACTTATATCTTTTGAGCTTGATAGTTTTTGCTCTAGTGCTTCACTTATATCTTTTAGAGCACGGTGGTGTCTTAATTTTGAAGAAATTGCTAGTCTCTCATCCTTCACTTATATTATTTTGAGAGTCTTTTAGAACAGCATGGTATTTGCTATTATCATAAAGTTGGTCCTAGAATGATGAGCATCCAAGTTGGATATAATAAAAAACTATCATAGGAAGTGAATTGGATGCTATGATCAACTTGATACTTGATAATTGTTTTGAGATATGGAGGTAGTGATATTAAAATCATGATAGTTGGGTGATTATGAATTCAAAGAATTCTTGTGTTGAAGTTAGCAAGTCCCTTAGCATGCACGTATGGTTAAAGTTGTGTAACAAATTTGAAACATGAAGTGTACTTGGCTTGTGCATCCTTATGAGTGGCGGTCGGGGACGAGCGATGGTCTTTTCCTACCAATCTATTCCCCTAGGAGCATGCACGTAGTACTTGATTTTTGATGACTTCTAAATTTTTGCAATAAGTATATGAGTTCTTTTGACTAATGTTGAGTCCATGGATTATACGCACTTTTACCTTTCCTCCTTTGCTAGCCTCTTCGGTATCGTGCATTGCCCTTTCTCACCTTGAGAGTTGGTGCAAACTTTGCCAGTGCATCCAAACCCCGTGATACGATACGCTCTATCACACATAAACCTCCTTATATCTTCCTCAAAACAGCCACCATACCTACCTATTATGGCATTTCCATAGCCATTCTGAGATATATTGCCATGCAACTTTCCACCGTTCCGTTCTTCATGTTCATGACATACTTTACTTTTGTCATATTGCCATTGCATGATCATGTAGTTGACATCATATTTGTGGCAAAGCCACCATGCATTATTTTTCATACATGTCACTCTTGATTCATTGCACCATCCCAGTACACCGCCGGAGGCATTCATATAGAGTCATATCTTGTTCTAGTTTCGAGTTGTAATTCTTATGTTGTAATTAATAGAATTGTGATGATCATCATTATTAGAACATTGCCCAAAGAAAAAAAAATAAAGGCCAAAACGAAAAAAAGGCCCAAAAGAAAAAAAAAGGAAAAAAAGAAAAAAAGGAAAAAAGAAAATAAATAAAAAGGGCAATGTTACTATCTCTTTTTCCACACTTGTGCTTCAAAGTAGCACCTTGTTCTTCATGTAGTGAGTCTCATATTTTGTGCTTCAAAGTAGCACCTTGTTTTTCATGTAGTGAGTCTCATAAGTTGTCTTTTTCATACTAGTGGGAATTTTTCATTATAGAACTTGGCTTGTATATTCCTACGATGGGCTTCCTCAAATGCCCTAGGTCTTCATGAGCAAGCAAGTTGGGTGCCCACCCACTAGTTTTTCTTTGTTGAGCATTTGTAGCTCTAGTGCATCCGTTGCATGGCAATCTCTACTCCTCATGTTCACATCAATTCATGGGCATCTCCATAGCCCGTTGATTATCCTCGTCAATGTGAGACTTTCTCCTTTTTTGTCTTCTCCACACAATCCCCATCATCATATTCTATTCCACCCATAGTGCTATATCCATGGCTCACGCTCATGTATTGCGTGAAGGTTGAAAAAGTTTGATATTATTTAAGTATGAAACAATTGCTTGGCTTGTCATCGGGGGTATAGAAGTTGGGAACATCTTTGTGTGACGAAAATGAAGCATAGCCTAACTATTTGTAGGGATGAACTTTCTTTTGCCATGTTATTTTGAGAAGACATGATTACTTTGATTAGTATGCTTGAAGTGTTACTATTTTTTATGTCAATATGAACTTTTATTTTGTATTCATTTGGATCTGAACATTCATGCCACAATGAAGAAAATTACATTATGAATTATGCTAGGTAGCATTCCACATCAAAAATTCTCTTTTTATCATTTACATACTCGAGGACGAGCAGGAATTAAGCTTGGGGATGCTTGATACGTCTCCAACGTATCTATGATTTTTGATTGTTCCATGCTATTATATTACCCCTTTTGGATGTTTATGGGCTTTATTTTACACATTTATATCATTTTTGAGACTAACCTACTAACCTGAGGCCCAGCCCATATTGCTATTTTTTTGCCTATTTCAGTATTTCAAAGAAAAGGAATATCAAACGGAGTCCAAACGGAATGAAACCTTCGGGAGCATTATTTTTGGAACAAATTTGATTCGGAGAGCCCGGAGTGCAAGTCAAGAAAGCTCCGAGGGCCCCATGAGATAGGAGGGCGCCCCCCCTAGGGCACGCCCCCTGTCTTGTGGGCCCCTCGGGCGTCCACCGATGTACTTCTTCCTCCTATATATACCTATGGACCCCGAAAACATCTAGGAGCACCAAGAAACACAATTTCCACCGCCGTAACCTTCTGTATCCGCGAGATCTCATCTTGGAGCCTTCGCCGGCACTCTACCGGAGGGGGAATCGACCACGGAGCGCTTCTACATCAACACCATAGCCCCTCCGATGAGTTGTGAGTAGTTTACCACAAACCTACGGGTCCATAGTTATTAGCTAGATGGCTTCTTCTCTCTTTTTAGATCTCAATACAATGTTCTCCCCCTCTCTTGTGGAGATCTATTCGATGTAATCTCTTTTTGCGGTGTGTTTGTCGAGATCCGATGAATTGTGGGTTTATGATCAAGTTTATCTATGAATAATATTGGA
The DNA here is from genome assembly GCA_963921465.1 of Triticum timopheevii. Lineage (NCBI taxonomy): Eukaryota > Viridiplantae > Streptophyta > Magnoliopsida > Poales > Poaceae > Triticum > Triticum timopheevii. Next base: position 379,348,124 of record OY997262.1, on the reverse strand, counting down.
ATCTTCTCTAAATTCTTTTATGTATGATTGAGTTATCTTTGCAAGTCTCTTCGAATTATCAGTTTGGTTTGGCCTACTAGATTGATCTTTCTTGCCATGGGAGAAGTGCTTAGCTTTGGGTTCAATCTTGCGGTGTTCTTACCCAATGACGGAAAGGGTTGCAAGACACATATTGTATTGTTGCCATCGAGGATAACAAGATGGGGTTTATATCATATTGCATGTGTTTATCCCCCTACATCATGTCATCTTGCTTAATGCGTTACTCTGTTCTTATGAACTTAATACTCTAGATGCAGGCAGGAGTCGGTCGATGTGTGGAGTAATAGTAGTAGATGCAGGCAGGAGTCGGTCTACTTGTTATGGATGTGATGCCTATATACATGATCATGCCTAGATAATCTCATAACTATGCGCTTTTCTATCAACTACTCGACAGTAATTTGTTCACCCACCGTAATACTTATGCTATCTTGAGAGAAGCCTCTAGTGAAACCTATGGCCCCCGGGTCTATCTCTTATCATATTTGCTTTCAATCTACTTTTACTTGCATCTTTACTTTTTGCATTTATATTACAAAATACCAAAAATATATTATTATCTCTCTATCAGATCTCACTTTTGCAAGAGGTCGTGAAGGGATTGACAACCCATTTATCACGTTGGTTGCGAGTTCTCAGTTTGTTTGTGTAGGTGCGTGGGACTTTTGAGGAGCCTCCTATTGGATTGATACCTTGGTTCTCAAAACTGAGGGAAATACTTACGCTACACTTGCTGCATCACCCTCTCCTCTTCGGGGAAAACCAACGCAAGCTCAAGACGTAGCAGGGGACACAATATTTACCCAGGTTCGGGCCCTCTCAATGGAGGTAATACCCTACTTCCTACTTGATTGATCTTGATGATATGAGTATTACAAGAGTTGATCTACCACGAGATCGTAGAGGCTAAACCCTAGAAGCTAGCCTATGGTATGATTGTTGTTCTTGTCCTACAGACTAAACCCTCCGGTTTATATAGATACCCAAGGGGGCTAGGGTTACAAAGAGTCGGTTAGAGAGAAGGAGATCTACATATCCGAATTGCCAAGCTTGCCTTCCATGCAAAGGAGAGTCCCACCCGGACACGGGATGAAGTCTTCAATCTTGTATCTTCATAGTCCAACAGTCCGGCCAAAGTATATAGTCTGGCTGTCCGAGGAACCCCTAATCCAGGACTCCCTCACCCGTGGGCGGGGGAGAAGGCGTCTAAGCAAGCTTCTCCTCGTTCTACGCATTGACGGGACACATCAAAAGTACTCCAGTGTATAGAGCCTTGCCTCTAAGGTAGGCCCCACACGGTTTGCCTCTTTTTTAACATAACACATGCATGCAGGAGTTTGAGCATTCGCTTGATGTGCATGAAAGAGAAGAATACACATTAATTTACACGACAAACAAGGAAACAAGGTGGCTTGCAACATTGACTTAGAAGACATTAATTTTTGCCTTGGTACCTGTAATATGCGTTTGTGGCCTTGTATACAAAAATGGAGTCCGATAAAATTCTCGAGATACCATTTATCCGATAAAATTCTTGAGATATCATTAACTTTTACAAAATGGGATTACTCCTGCATGGGTCAATCACAACAGGTGTTTTGTAAAAAAATGCATCTTGATGTTCCGTGCAAAGCACGGGCATCTTGCTAGTCCATGAAAACAACACATGACAAAATTCCAGGGCGAACGAGGGATTTGAATCTGTTGGGAGGGGTTGTTTGGATCTTTCCTGGGGTAGCCAAAATATTGGCGACCCTTTTGTCCATCGGTGCCTTTGCCACTGATGAACGAGGAATGGCTCGGGTGCTCATGCATCCTCCAGTGCACATGTTGGAGATGAGCTCGCACAAGCTGTGTTTTTTTGTCCCACAACGCTGCCCAAGCCGCTTGCAGACTGACCTGCGACCCGCAAATTACGCCATCCAACCGTAGCCGCACACATTATGACAGCAACTCAACCAACCGGACAAAATTCACGCAAACACGGGATATTTCATATAAACAATGACGGAAATCATATAAAATACCGAATTGTCATACAAACATGACGGATTTCATTACATTCAAATGAACTACGCGGTGCTAGTTATGGACAGCACATGTATATAATACCTGGCCTAAATGGTCGCTCGCTGATCGATTTGTGTTCCTCATGTCCGGCAGCACGATCACCGGACTGCTGGGAGCCCCGGAGGTATATGCTTTAGTGCAAAGGACGGCTCGCTTCCCCACTACCCAACTGATATCATTGGCTGATGCCGAAGATGATGGTGGAAGGGGGCTTCCCGCTTCCGTGGAGCCCATGCGGGGTCGACAAAGGTCCTTGCATCAAAAGGATCCGGCAAGACACCTATTGTGTACGTCGGCGTCGCCTCCGCGGTGGCCTTCATGGGACCCAAGCAGCGGCGGCCTCCCATGTTCTACTTCTCCTCGATGATGGCGGCGGATGCGGAGGCGCTGGTCACTAACTCGTTGCTCTCCATGCAACCGGCTTCTGTCGCTGCTTGCATGGCGCGGCCACCGGCATGGGAGTCTCGGCCACAGAAACGGGAGTCGTGGTATGAGGCGGCAGCATGGACGGCATCAACGATGCCCGTGCGTTGCTCCTCGTCGAGCTGGCCTGGAGCGGCGAGTTGCTGAACTGCGCGCCGGCTTGGGGCGGCAACTGGCTCCGTCGGGCGAGGGGAGGGAGGTGGATCAGCAAGCTGCATAGCTCGTATCCGGCGGGCTCGGCGGGTCACCCAGCCGGCTTGGGTGCGGAATAACTACTCTTCGTAAGCCATTATAAGAGTGGACAACATGGTGAAGGAGGATATAGGGGAGTGGCGGAGGTGTGCGATTCTTGGCCGGTGTTTGGCCTCGTTAAATAGGAGATTAAATAGACGATGGATGGGAGGAGCTCGGCCGACGTTGCGTTTAATGTCGGCCCGGTCATGAATGGACGTGTGTCCAGAGTGGGTTTCTCGGCTTCCACGCGGGCGGGTTTCATGGAGGCGTTTGAATGCGGCAAGGAGGCGCGTTCAGCCGGGCGTGCAGCGAGTGGCGCCCTCGACTCTAACATAGGACACCGCATCGTTCTTCCACTGACGTGTGGGCTCTTTGGGTACATGGCTTGCATGTTAGTGACCCAATGCAGACAGCGCACAGCAGAGGAACCTTTGGTGGGCTAGGGCGGTCAGAAGCGGGCATTTCATAAACTGATGATTGTTCATAGAGTGTGACATCATCTTTTTCATGTAGATAAGCCTACTATGTTGATAGCCCATTCGATACGTTGTGATTCATAAAGACCGCTACAAACATCAATATTCTGCTTATCATAGATAAGATTATTACCCATAACAATCCATGTCCTTAACAAAGGGTGCATGCACGTATAGGTTGAGAGTGTGCCCTGCATCATGTGTTGTGTGCATGCAGGCGTGTGAGTGTTGCATGCGTGCAAGGGTACGTTTCAGTGTTGCATGCATGTGTGCATACATGCGTGTGTTCGTGAGTGCATGTGTACGTGTCAGTGTTGCACGCCTGCATGCGTGTGTGTCTTGCGTGCGTGCATGTGTACGTGCGGGGTGAGGCTACATGTCAGTTGACTGACTTTTTCATCTCTGGTCATTAGATTTTCCAGCCATTGGATACAAAATCAAGGGCCTGCAGTTTATCATCAAACTCCACCGCCCTGAGCCGCCAGCCACCACCGGCCGAACCGCCGGCCCCCGTCGCCCGCGGCCGGCCTACGCCGCCACGCCGCCCCTCCCGCCCCCAAACCACTCCCCACGGCCGGTCCGCCGCCGCACCGGCCATCCCTCTAGGCCCCCCCACGCCGAGATTTTTCTTCGGCGATCCCCACCCCACCGCCCAATCAACGCGCCCCCCACCACCGGTGACTGCCAACCAGAGGTCTCACGACTTCGAATACCCACCGACCACTAACTTATTACCATTTCTGTCCTTCATATACACGCTGACGGGTGGCCCCTATGGTAATGTGCGCTGCTGAATGTGGACCGTTTGACTGGTCAATTGATCTTGTCATCAACAAATTACGGAGCTGTATGGTGAGCCACTGACCGTATGATCACCCTAAAATGTATTTTACTAACACAGTATAGACTCAAACTACCATTTCTTTCTTTCATATACGGGCTGATAGGTGGGCCCCACGGTTGCGCCACGTGGACGTTTGACTAGTCAATTGATTGTGTCATCAAAAAAATATGGAGTTCTACGGGTGATCCAGTGACCGTATAATCATGACATGTATTTTTGTAACACGGTATAGACGCAAGGGCTCATATATACGCGCAAGCACTCACCGCTATAAGCGCACACACGCAGACACCCTACCCCTATGAGCACCTTCGAGAGAGTGAGCCAGCATATGATCTTGAGATTTTACGAAGTCACCATAGGTGCCTCGTAGTCGAGTGGAATATCTCCTCCCACTGAACGCACATCACCGGAAAATACTGAAATTAACCCAGGATAAATGCGAGCACCGGGACTTTAACCCTGGTGGGCTCGAGAAACCACTGTCCTCCTAACCATCCAACCACATGTTGGTTGGCACGACAAAATGTATGTGGTGACCGTGATGAGCTTATTCTGAAGTCTAGTGACCATATCGTGCTTTCGCTTCAAATACAATGACCGTAAGTGTCGTCAACAAAATACAGAGCACGCATCAAATGCAAAGTCCGTCAGTGCCATCAAGAAAATACGGAGATGTATCGTGAGCTAGATACCGTATGATCACCACGAGAATGTATACGGTAACTGTAATGAGCATATTCTGAAGTCCAGTGACCGTATAGTGCTTTAGCTTGAAATACAGTGACCATCACGCGTGAATGTGTCGTGGGCATGCATACTTTTAGAGGGTCGAGAGATAGTTTGTGTGCGTGCATGAAAGTGGTGTAGAAAGAGGGGGTGCCGGTGGAGACAAGGAGAGATATGCCCTTCGTTCCTCTTTCCCGTGACTAATATTTTAGGAGAATATATAAACATTCACAATGCAGAACAAATATTTTTGGATGCACCATGCAATTAACTTTCATGTATAACATTGTACTATTGTATATGCTTATTTTCTTAGTGGCCGATTGCGTGTGTGGTGTGGTGGGCACATCATTTCTAGTTGTGGTGGGTCAACATGAGGACTCATGGGTTGGTTCCATCCTGCACCACATAGGTTGGACCGAGACGAGTGATACGAAGACCCATGTGGAGGACTCGGCGTACAACACAAAGCTACCAGAGTCGTGGAGGACTCTATCCCCACTGGTGATATGCCGACCATATATGATTTGTAACCCTAGGCCCCCAGTATGTTATAGAAGCTTGGGGGCTAGTTCATCAATAGTATACACACATGCACAATGCCTAGTATTCACGTGTACTTTGTACACACCCCTATTACTAATATAAAGTACCAGGAGTAGGCTTTTTCCTCAACTGCAAGGGTCCGAACTAGGGTAAAACTTTGCCTCGTATTACCATCCAGCCTAACACTCAGGGATAACCTACCGAATGATATGATGGAATCATATCTGCCAACTACTAAGAGAGAGGTGTGTTGGGGGGGGGGGGCAATGTGTGCGAGAGAGGCCTAAAGATAATGTGCGTGCGGGAGACACGTAGGCACATATATGTGCGTATAGAGGGCTAGTACAGACCGTGCGTCTGTATATATGCATGTGAGAGAAATAGTGTTTTCCAACTGAGATTAGTGAAAAGTGTGGTACATAGTAGTCAGAAAGAGACCGAGAGATACAGAGAGAGCATGTGCGTGAGACACCCCGACACCCCGAGAGAGATTGTGAGCATGTGTTAAAGAGAAATGCCGATGCATATAAAGTGTGTGCACTTATGCGTTAGATAGAGAGATATATAGCGTGTTTGTGAGAACGGGCCGAGGCATAGTGCATCTATGTGTAAAAGGCGGTTCTACGCATTAAATTAAAATATAAATGGCATTATTATTTTTGGATGAGATCATGAATTTTGCAAATTGTGTATGGACGAAAATCGGTATATCAGACACCCATACTCTATTGAATTCTAGCATGTGCCTGTGTTTATTTCATATTATCAATCCATAGAGTGAGAGCGGTTTGAAATACAGGCAATAGATGCTTTTGCAATTCATATATAAACATTAATTAGTGCACTCCAGGTTGTTAGTGTGAAGCACTTTATACATTTATCACTTGCATCGATACATTCCAAATTGCTAGCTATGAAATAGAATACATGTTGAATTCAACATAAAGGGGGTTTCGAAGATTCGAATTCATAGGAAGTGCATTCATCTATTTGAACCCGAGATAATGGCATTTGTAAATCAGATGTAAAAGGGGGCATCAATCTTTTTTGTGCATTTGAACATGCTATATATATTCATACGCATGTCTAACTCTTTTTTTTGCAACCAAGGAGATTATATCTGGAACCATGCATGAACTGAGGTAAGTTGCATATTTTTTAATATATACTTGTGTACAATGTATATTCAAATGTACCCCCTCCATTCCAAAATAATCGTAGCTTTAGGATTTTCAAGAGTAAAGATTTGTGAAGGTTGACAAATCCTGAAAGTTCAATTCAAGAGAACCGAAAACGTTAATGCTTCTGCTCCCAAATATTGAACGAAGCGCCAAATAGGCCTCTTGTCACCCGAAACCACGCGAGACTAATGTTTGGTGGTAGGAAATTATTGTCCTGACTCTAGCCCGTGTAGCCTATCGGCCAAATGTCCAAAGGTCTAAACCGGGGTAGGTTTGTAACTTCACCAAGACGCCAGTCTCAACCGCCTCCGATAAGCATTCATACGCCATGGGCGCCTAAACACCCATGCGCTCGGCCGAAATCTATCCCGCCCACATTTGGGACACCTGAGATTACTGTCCTACCCCCAACCGGCAATATGTCCGAAATTTTAGATGGGGGCAAAGTTTGTAACTTTCCCCAAATTTCAAACAAGCGTGTCCCAAACCGAAACATTGTTCCCCCTTAGTTCCCTGCCTCCCTCCGTTTCCCCATTCATACTCCATGGGCGCCAAAACGTCCTCTCCACCAGTCGCGAAACCCTAGCCTCCTCCGTCCTCCACCCCATAGCGCCCAATCCACCATCGCCCTCCTCCATCACGCCGGAGCCGGTACCCTGACATCGTCGTCCAACGCAACCGCAATGCCTTTAAGGACTTAGCAGCTGAAGCCGAGGTAGAGCTGCCTCCACGACGCCGACGCTGACGTGCGCCATACCAGAACCACTCCGACCACGCCGTCCTGCGCCTCACTGCTGCCGCTCCACTGTCGCAACCATCCACCGCACCGGAGCTGTTCCTGCAATGCCGTCGCTCGCCGCCTCAGATCTGGTTCCCTGCCGCCGACAGACGGCCACCGCACCACACCCAACAACTTGGCCATGGGTTCATCCAAGGCTACACCGTCCTCCACAACTTCTCATTTCCAGTGAACCACAAGAAGATCTTTGGAAAAATAGAAGGAGGACACAGCACTGCCAGTAGAAAGCGGTACTCCTCTTCCCTTATTCATGCAAATCTTATGTCTCTGCTCACACCATATTCATCCCACGAAAGAAACTAGTTGAGCGCTTCTTACTGCATCTTCTTTGTGATACTAAATGCACAAGGTTTCCTCCCTTTACTATTTCACGTTTGCTAGAGGTCAGTAGCCCGCCTAGATTACAATTCAGGGTCAGTAGAACCGCAATTAAAAGAAGCATCACCCACTTAGGCGCGCGTAGCACCTAGTCCGTCTGTTCGCCGGGGAAGCGGCACACCGGTGTGTATCATAGGGGTGTGGGGCACAGGAGCTGCTTGCGCCCGATCTGGAGGTTGGTGAGGCTTGAATGGATGGCCGGGGGGCGGTGCCAAGTACGGCGGTGGAGTGAGGTCGAGGGGAGGGCGCAGGCAGGGGACTGGGCCGGTGGTCGCTGGCGTTTCGAGGAAGATCGTCAACACTGACTGGCTGGAGGTACACTAGTAGAAAACAAGGCTTTGGTTCGGCCAGAAAAGAGCATTAATCCCGGTTGCATTAGGAACTGGGACTAATGTGAGCATTAGTCCCAGTTCGAGCGGCTAGGGCACTGTACAGGCATTAGTCCCGGTTCAAATGGGACCTTTAGTCCCGGTTTGTGCCACAAACTGGGACTAAAGGGTGTGATGCCCATTAGTACCAGTTGGTGGCACCAACCGGTACTAAAGGTTAGACCTTTAGTACCGGTTCGAGCCACCAACCGGTACTAATGGGGTTTGAGGCATTAGTACCGGTTCGTGGCACGAACCGGTACTAAAGGTCCCATTTTCAAACTCTACCCCCCCCCCCCCCCTTGCGGATCGCCTTTTTAGTTTTATAAAAAAGAAAAAGAAAATGATAAAAAACTTCAAAAATTAAAATCCTTCCAGATGTAGTTATGTTACTACATTTACTAGTTAGGAAAATTTAAAATCTTAAATTTGGACATGTTTTGCAAAAAGTGTAGGGAAAATGTAAAACGGCTATAACTTTTGCATAGGATGTCAGAAAAAATGTATAATATATCAAAATGTTTAGCAAGAAAATACGCATCCGATTTTGACTGCCTACGGCCTGTTTGCAAACTTTTAGAATCCTCAAATTCTAAAAGGAAAAAAGGGACAATTGCATTTTTACCCCTAGTTGGTTCCCACCCACGGGTTTTGCCTTTACTTTTCGAGCTTGCTCAGTTTTGCCCTTACTTTTTCCATCGAGGCCCCTCGAATGCCCTTTGACCATTTGACCAAAACTTTGAAAATTCATAACTAATTCATATGAAATCAGAAAAATGCAAATAAGATATCAAAATGTTCAGATAAACATTACCATTATGGGCATATCATTTGCATTCAGGACAAAAGCATTGTTTAAACTACCAAAGGTAATTAATGTTATTAACATTATTAAAAATAAATAGGTATAAACAATATATTCTTTGTGAATAAAAATTATATGCAAATGTAGGTGATGTTTTCTGAACATCCTGATACCTTATTTGCATTTTCCTGAGTTCGTATCAACTTGTTATGAAGTTTCCGAATAATGGTCAAAGTCGTTAGAACATTCATAACAAGTTGATACAAACTTAGAAAAATGCAAATAAGTTATCAGGATGTTCAGAAAACATCACCTACATTTGCATGTAATTTTTATTCCTAAAATATTGTTTATACCTATTTATTTTTAATAATGTTAATAAAATTAATTACCTCGGGTAGTTTAAATGATGCTTTTGTCCTGAATGCAAATGATATGCCCATAAAGGTAATGTTTATCTGAACATTTTGATATCTTATTTGCATTTTCTGAGTTCGTATGAATTAGTTATGAATTTTCAAAGTTTTGGTCAAATGGTCTAAGGGCATTCGAGGGACCTCGATGGAAAAAGTAAGGGAAAACTGAGCAAGCTCGAAAAGTAAGGGCAAAACCCGTGGGTAGGAACCAACTAGGGGTAAAAATGCAATTGTCCCGAAAAAAATTATGCTCAAATTTAAAAAAAATGAATATTGGTTAAATCAGGTCAAACTTTGGTCAAACTACTTATTCAAGAAGTATTAGTGTTACTAAATAATTATTCAATAATATTAGTGTTACTAAGTAATTATTACAGTTTTTTTGAATTTTGGTCAAATCTGGTCAAATTGTGGTCAAATCTGGTCAAACTATGGTCAACTACTTATTCAAGAAATATTAGTGTTACTACATAATTATTCAAGAATATTAGTGTTACTACATAATTATTCAAGAATATTAGTGTTACTAAATAATTAGTTCAATTTTTGAATTTTGGTCAAATCTGGTCAAACTATGGTCAAACTACTTATTAAAGAAATATTAGTGTTACTAAATAATTATTGTTTTTTAGAATAATAGTTTCAAACTCAAACAGTGAAACTTATGACTTAATGATCAAGCTAAACTCCTGAGGGTTAATAGGATTGACATCTTACTATTGTCAGGAAAACAACAAGTGCAGACTTGGAAACAAGGGGGAATAGAACCCGAAAGTTAAGCGTGCTCAGGCTGGAGTAGTGAGAGGATGGGTGACCGGCCGGGAAGTTAGATGATTTGGAATGATGATGGGTGATTAGAGGTTAGAGGTTAAATTGAGTAGTGATGAGTGGTGAGGGTGATTAGAGATTAAATTGGAAAATAATTCAAAAAATTGAAAAAAAATCAAAAAAAATAAAAAAAAATTGTAAAAATACCTTTAATCCCGGTTGGTGTTACCAACCGGTACTAAAGGTGGAGCTCTAGACAGCGGCCACGTGGACGGCCTTTAAATCCCGGTTCGTGTAAGAACCGGGACTAAAGGGGGAGGCTTTAGTAATGACCCTTTAGTCCCGGTTCCAGAACCGGGACTAAAGGCCCTTATGAACCGGGACAAATTGCCCTTTTTCTACTAGTGGTAGATGAAGGTGATTTGCTCGTTCTTTGTACATCGGATGATGCACAAAAAATGGACTAACCTATTTGTTTTCAGTCGACTGTTATTTTCATAGAATCCTGTAGTAATTTAGTGTGTCATGCATGTTCTAGAGCTATCATATGTCTCCCATCATTTATTTCTCACCGACCTGCTATCTGCTACCTTTACACTGTACTAATTGTGCACACACTTCACCCATACTCACACTATTGTTTTTTTATGCATGGGTATTTCAGACTCTGACGCGGTGTTAGTGAATGCAGAAAAGAAAAGACAGAAGTCGCTCCAGTGTAATTCGAAGATAAGCACTAAGTGTTTCAGCGCTCTAAAGGGTGCAGTGTCAGCAGTTGGAGACAGTAAACGTAGCTCTGTAGTTGATGATCTCAATTGCCACACACAACCATCCCAGGTGCTTGCTTTAACTTTGCGCTGTCAAATGTGGTTGCATGTTGCATATGGTGTCTAGCTTGTATTGCTTCCAAGTTGGTTAAATTGCGTCTGCTTACTTTACACATTATACCTTTGATAATGACATGCCTTCCTGTTTTTGATACATACTGCATATGTCTATTAACCATGTTCATACATCAAACTAATGCTCTTTTGTATCCCTCGTCAATCACTTATGATGAGACAGTCGCCCCAGTGGGTTACTGTGAGATGCCCTACTCATTTAAAGAGTGCAGTGTCATCCTCCCCACATGATTCTCAAGAAACGGCAATGCTAAATGAAGATAGTCAACATAGCTCTCTAGTTGATGACCGCAATTCCCCCACACCACCATCGCAGGTGCTTGCTCTTACTTGGTAGTGTGATATGTGGTTGCATGTTTCATATGATGTCTACCTTGTAATGCTTCTAATTAGGGTAAATTGCATCTGCTTAGTTAACACATTATACCTGTGAATATGACATGCCTTCCTATTTTTGGTACATACTACGTCTTTCTATTAACCATGTTCTTACATCAAACTACTTTTCTTGTGTATCTCTCATCAATCACTTCTAACGATACACCTTCAAGTTGACAGTGTAATATTGGTTGCATCTTGCATATCATTTCAAACATGTATTGCCTCTAATTTGTTGAAGTGTCACTTATAATGAGACACATCTAACTTGGTAGAGTGATTTTGGTTGGATCTTTCATATGGTGTCTAGATTGCATTGTTTCCAATTTGTTGAAATGCCTTCTGCTTAGCGTTTTTCATATATATTCCATCCTCCTACAATGTGGTTGCCATACATAAAAGTTGTGTTCGTCACTATCATGCATCAACGAATTTGGAAGTGCGAATTCCATTCCTTTTTCTTGTGTGTTTACTTGACAAGGCAAAATCTGAAAGGACGAAGGCACGGAATGATGGTGGTCCTGAAGGAAATATGCCCTAGAGGCAATAATAAAGTTATTATTTATTTCCTTATATCATGATAAATGTTTATTATTCATGCTAGAATTGTATTAACCAGAAACATAATGCATGTGTGAATACATAGACAAACATAGTGTCACTAGTATGCCTCTACTTGACTAGCTTGTTTATCAAAGATGGTTATGTTTCCTAGCCATGGACAAAAGAGTTGTCATTTGATTAACGGGATCACATCATTAGGAGAATGATGTGATTGACATGACCCATTCCGTTAGCCTAGCACTTGATCGTTTAGTATGTTGCTATTTCTTTCTTCATGACTTATACATGTTCCTGTAACTACGAGAATTATGCAACTCCCGTTTACCGGAGGAACACTTTGGGTACTACCAAATGTCACAACGTAACTGGCTGATTATAAAGGAGTACTATAGGTGTCTCCAAAGGTACATGTTGGGTTGGCGTATTTCGAGATTAGGTTTTGTCACTCCGATTGTCGGAGAGGTATCTCTAGGCCCTCTCGGTAATGCACATCACTATAAGCCTTGCAAGCAATGTAGCTAATGAGTTAGTTACGGAATGATGCATTACGTAACGAGTAAAGAGACTTGCCGGTAACGAGATTGAACTAGGTATTGGATACCGACGATCGAATCTCGAGCAAGTAACATACCGATGACAAAGGGAACAACGTATGTTGTTATGCGGTTTGACTGATAAAGATCTTCGTAGAATATGTAGGAGCCAATATGGGCATCCAGGTTCCGCTATTGGTTATTGACCGAGAATAGTTCTAGGTCATGTCTACATAGTTCTCGAACCCGTAGGGTCCGCACGCTTAAGGTTTCGATGACAGTTATATTATGAGTTTATGAGTTTTGATGTACCGAAGGAGTTCGGAGTCCCGGATGATATCGGGGACATGACGAGGAGTCTTGAAATGGTCGAGACGTAAAGATCGATATATTGGACGACTATATTCGGAGTTCGGAAAGGTTCCGAGTGATTCGGGTATTTTTCGGAGTACCGGAGAGTTACGGGAATTCGCCGGGGAGTATATGGGCCTTATTGGGCCATACGGGAATAGAGGAAAGAGGCCGAAAGGAAGGAGGCACGCAGCCCCCCTCTGGTCCGAATTGGACAAGGGGTACGGCCCCCTTTTCCTTCCTCCTCTCCCCCTTTTTCCCCCTTCTCCTACTCCAACAAAGGAAGGAGGGAGTCCTACTCCCGGTGGGAGTAGGACTCCCCTTGGCGCGCCTCCTCCTAGGCCGGCCGCCCCCTCCCCCTTGCTCCTTTATATACGGGGGCGGGGGCACCCCATAGACACACAAGTTGATCTACAGATCGTTCCTTAGCCGTGTGCGGTGCCCCCTTCCACCATATTCCACCTCGGTCATATCGTCGCGGAGTTTAGGCGAAGCCCTGCACCGGTAGAACATCATCGTCACCACGCTGTCGTGCTGACGGAACTCATCCCTGAAGCTTTGCTGGATCGGAGCCCGGGGATCGTCATCGAGCTGAACGTGTGCTGAACTCGGAGGTGCCGTACGTTCGGTACTTGGATCGGTCGGATCGTGAAGACGTACGACTACATCAACCGCGTTGTCATAACAATTCCGCTTACGGTCTACGAGGGTACGTGGACAATACTATCCCCTCTCGTTGCTATGCCATCACCATGATCTTGCGTGTGCGTAGGAAATTTTTTGAAATTACTAAGTTCCCCAACAGTGGCATCCAAGCCTAGGTTTTATGCGTTGATGTTATATGCACGAGTAGAACACAAGTGAGTTGTGGGCGATACAAGTCATACTGCTTACCAGCATGTCATACTTTGGTTCAGCGGTATTGTTGGATGAAGCGGCCTGGACCGACATTACGCGTACGCTTACGCGAGACTGGTTCTACCGACGTGCTTTGCACACAGGTGGCTGGCGGGTGTCAGTTTCTCCAACTTTAGTTGAACCGAGTGTGGCTACGCCCGGTCCTTGCAAAGGTTAAAACATCACCAACTTGATGAACTATCGTTGTGGTTTTTGATGCGTAGGTAAGAACGGTTCTTGCTCAGCCCGTAGCAGCCACGTAAAACTTGCAACAACAAAGTAGAGGACGTCTAACTTGTTTTTGCAGGGCATGTTGTGATGTGATATGGTCAAGACGTGATGAGATATAAGTTGTTGTATGAGATGATCATGTTTTGTTGAAATTATCGGCAACTGGCAGAAGCCCTATGGTTGTCTCTTTGTTTCATAAGATGCAAGTGCCAAATAATTGCTTTACTTTATCGCTATGCGATAGCAATAGTTGCAAGAGCAATAGTTGGCAAGACGACCATGTGACGACACATTGATATAGATCAAGATGATGAAGATCATGGTGTCGTGCCAGTGACGATAGAGATCATGACAGTACTTTGGAGATGAAGATCAAAGGCGCAAGATGATCATGGCCATATCATGTCACATATTTTGATTGCATATGATGTTTATTTGTTATACATCTTATTCTGTTTTGTTTGACGGTAGCATTTTAAGATGATCTCTCACTATAATTATCAAGAAGAGTTCTCCCTGAGTATGCACCGTTGCGAAAGTTCTTCGTGCTGAGACACCACGTGATGATCGGGTGTGATAGGCTCTACGTTCAAATACAACGGGTGCAAAACAGTTGCACACGCAGAATACTCAGGTTAAACTTGATGAGCCTAGCATATACAGATATGGCCTCGGAACACGGAGACCGAAAGGTCGAGCGTGAATCATATAGTAGATATGATCAACATAATGATGTTCACCATTGAAACTACTCCATCTCACGTGATGATCGGACATGGTTTAGTTGATTTGGATCACGTGATCACTTAGATGACTAGAGAGATGTCTGTCTAAGTGGGAGTTCTTTAGTAATATGATTAATTGAACTTAAATTTATCATGAACTTAGTCCTGGTAGTATTTTGCAAATTATGTTGTAGATCAATAGCTCGCGTTGTTGCTTTCACATGTTTATTTTTGATATGTTCCTAGAGAAAACTGTGTTGAAAAATGTTAGTAGCAATGATGCGGATTGGATCCGTGATCTGAGGTTTATCCTCATTGTTGCACAGAAGAATTGTGTCCTTAATGCACCGCTAGGTGACAGACCTATTGCAGGAGCAGATGCAGACGTTATGAACGCCTGGCTAGCTCAATATGATGACTACTTGATAGTTTAGTGCACCATGCTTAACGGCTTAGAATCGGGACTTCAAAGACGTTTTTGAACGTCATGGACCATATGAGATGTCCCAAGAGTTGAAGTTAATATTTCAAGCAAATACCCGAGTTGAGAGATATGAAGTCTCCAACAAGTTCTATAGCTAAAGGATGGAGGAGAATCGCTCAACTAGTGAGCATGTGCTCAGATTGTCTGGGTACTTCAATTGCTTGAATCAAGTGGGAGTTAATCTTCCAGATAAGATAGTGATTGACAGAATTCTCTAGTGACCATCACTAAGTTACTAGAACTTCGTGATGAACTATAGTATGCAAGGGATGACGAGAACGATTCCCGAGCTCTTCGTGATGTTGAAATCGATGAAGGTAGAAATCAAGAAAGAGCATCAAGTGTTGATGGTTGACAAGATCACTAGTTTCAAGAAAAGGGCAAAGGGAAAGAAAGGGAACTTCAAGTAGAATGACAAGCAAGTTGTCACTCCCACGAAGAAGCCCAAAGCTGGACCAAAGCCTGAAACTGAGTACTTACACTGCAAAAGAAATGGTCACTGGAAGCGGAAATGCCTTAAATATTTGGTGGATAAGAAGGATGGCAAAGTGAACAAGGGTATATTTGATATACAGGTTATTGATGTGTGCCTTACTAGTGTTTATAGTAACCCTTGAGTATTTGATACTTGTTCGGTTGCTAAGATTAGTAATTCGAAAAAGGAGTTACAGAATAAACAGAGATTAGTTGAAGGGGAAGTGA
Organism: Triticum timopheevii; assembly: GCA_963921465.1. NCBI lineage: Eukaryota > Viridiplantae > Streptophyta > Magnoliopsida > Poales > Poaceae > Triticum > Triticum timopheevii. The sequence continues at coordinate 379,332,278 of OY997262.1, read as the reverse complement.
CGATGAGTGTTGGAAGTAGTTCCAAGATTGATATGATCATCATCGCATACTCCCTATACTCTCGGGATTAGTGTTAAACCTAAATAAATGTTATTTGGTGTTTGCGTTGAGCATGAATATGATTTGATCATGTTTATTGCAATACGGTTATTCATTTAAAGTCAGAGAATAATTGTTGTTCTGTTTACATGAATAAAGCCTTCAATGGTCATACACCCAATGAAAATAGTTTGTTGGATCTCGATCGTGATGATACACGTATTCATAATATTGAAGCCAAAAGATGCAAAGTTAATAATGATAGTGCAACTTATTTGTGGCACTGCCGTTTGGGTCATATCGTTGTAAAGCGCATGAAGAAACTCCATAAAGATGGATTTTTGGAATCACTTGGTTATGAATCATTTGATGATTGCGAACTGTGCCTTTTGGGCAAGATGACTAAAACTCCGTTCTCTAGAACAGTGGAATGAGCTACTAACTTGTTGGAAATAATACATACCGATGTATGCGATCCAATGAGTATTGATGCTCGTGGCAAGTATCGTTATTTTCTGACCTTCACAAGATGATTTGAGCAGATATGGGTATATCTACTTGATGAAACATAAGTCTGAAATAGTTGAAAGGTTCAAAGAATTTCAGAGTGAAGTGGAAAAATCATCGTAACAAGAAAATAAAGTTTCTGCGATCTGATCGCGGAGACGAATATTTGAGTTACGAGTTTGGTCTTCAATTAAAACAATGTGGAATAGTTTCACAGCTCACGCCACCTGGAACACCACAATGTTATGGTGTGTCCGAACATCGTAACCGCACTTTATTGGATATGGTGCGATATATGATGTCTCCTACTGATTTACCACTATTGTTTTGGGGTTATGCATTAGAGACAGCTGCATTCACGTTAAAAGGGCACCATCTAAATCCGTTGAGACGACACCATATGAACTGTGTTTTAGCAAAAAACCAAAGTTGTCGTTACTTAAAGTTTGGGGCTATGATGCTTATGTGAAAAAGTTTCATCCTGATAAGCTCGAACCCAAATCAGAGAAGTGCGTCTTCATAGAATACCCAAAGGAAATTGTTGGGTACACCTTCTATCACAGATCCGAAGGCAAGATATTCGTTGCTAAAAATGGATCCTTTCTAGAGAAGGAGTTTCTCTCGAAAGAAGTGAGTGGGAGGAAAGTAGAGCTTGATAAGGTAATTTGTACCTTCTCCCAAATTGGAAAGTAGTTCATCATGGAAATCAGTTCAGTGATTCCTACACCAATTAGTGAGGAAGCTAATGATGATGATCATGAAACTTCAGATCAAGTTAAGACAAAACCTCGTAGGTCTTCCAAAGTACAGTCCGCACCAGAGTAGTACGGTAATACTGTTCTGGAAGTCATGTTACTAGACCATGATGAACCTACGAACTATGAGGAAGAGATGATGAGCCCAGATTCCACGAAATGGCTTGAGGCCATAAAATCTGAGATATGATCCATGTATGAGAACAAAGTATGGACTTTGATTGACTTGCTCGATGATCAGCAAGCCATGTTAAATAAATGGATCTTCAAGAGGAAGACGGACACTGATAATAGTGTTACTATCCACTAAGCTCGACTTGTTGCAAAAGGTTTTCAACAAGTTCAAGGGGTTGAATACGATGAGATTTTCTCACTCGTATCGATGCTTAAGTCTGTCCGAATCATGTTAGCAATTGCCACATTTTATGAAATCTGGCAAATGGATGTCAAAACTGCATTCCTTAATGGATTTATTAAAGAAGAGTTGTATATGATGCAACCAGAAGGTTTTGTCAATCCTAAAGATGCTAACAAAGTGTGCAAGCTCCAGCAATCCATTTATGGACTGGTGCAAGCCTCTCGGAGTTGGAATATACGCTTTGATGAGTTGATCAAAGCATATGGTTTTATACAGACTTTTTGAGAAGCCTGTATTTACAAGAAAGTGAGTGGGAGCTCTGTAGCATTTCTAATATTATATGTGGGTGACATATTGTTGATTGGAAATGATATAGAAATTCTGGATAGCATGAAAGGATACTTGAAAAAAAGTTTTTCAAAGCAAGACCTCGGTGAAGCTGCTTACACATTGAGCATCAAGATCTATATAGATAGATCAAGACGCTTGATAAGATTTTTCAATGAGTACATACCTTGATAAATTTTTGAATAGTTCAAAATGGAACAGTCAAAGAAGGAGTTCTTGCCTGTGATGCAAAGGTGTGAAGTTGAGTAAGACTCAAGACCCGACCATGGCAGAAAATAGAAAGAGAATGAAAAGTCATTCCCTATGCCTCAGTCATAGGTTCTATAAAGTATACTATGCTGTGAACCAGACCTATTGTATACCTTGCTCTGAGTTTGACAAAGGAATACAATTTTGATCTAAGAGTAGATCACTGGACAGCGGTCAAGAATATCCTTAGTGAGAACTAAGGAGATGTTTCTCGATTATGGAGGTGATAAAAGAGCCTGTCGTAAAAAGTTACAACGATGCAAGCTTTTACACCAATCCAGATGACTCTAAGTCTCAATCTGGATAAATATTGAAAGTGGTAGAAATTAGCTAGAGTAGCTCCGTGTAGAGCATTGTGGACATAGAATATTTGCAAAATACATACGGCTCTAAATATGACAGACCCATTGACTAAACTTCTCTCACAAGCAAAACATGATCATACCTTAGTACTCTTTGGGTGTTAATCACATAGCAATGTGAACTAGATTATTGACTCTAGTAAATCCTTTGGGTGTTGATCACATGATGATGTGAACTATGGGTATTAATCACATACAGATGTGAATATTGGTGTTAAATCACATGGCGATGTGAACTAGATTATTGACTCTAGTGCAAGTGGGAGACTGAAGGAAATATGCCCTAGAGGCAATAATAAAGTTATTATTTATTTCCTTATATCATGATAAATGTTTATTATTCATGCTAGAATTGTATTAACCGGAAACATAATACATGTGTGAATACATAGACAAACATAGTGTCACTAGTATGCCTCTACTTGACTAGCTCGTTTATCAAAGATGGTTATGTTTCCTAGCCATGGACAAAAGAGTTGTCATTTGATTAACGGGATCACATCATTAGGAGAATGATGTGATTGACATGACCCATTCCGTTAGCCTAGCACTTGATCGTTTAGTATGTTGATATTGCTTTCTTCATGACTTATACATGTTCCTGTGACTATGAGAATTATGCAACTCCCGTTTACCGGAGGAACACTTTGGGTACAACCAAATGTCACAACGTAACTGGGTGATTATAAAGAAGTACTACAGGTGTCTCCAAAGGTACATGTTGGGTTGGCGTATTTCGAGATTAGGTTTTGTCACTCCGATTATCGGAGAGGTATCTCTGGGCCCTCTCGGTAATGCACATCACTATAAGCCTTGCAAGCAATGTAGCTAATGAGTTAGTTACGGAATGATGCATTACGTAACGAGTAAAGAGACTTGCCGGTAACGAGATTGAACTAGGTATTGGATACCGACGATCGAATCTCGGGCAAGTAACATACCGATGACAAAGGGAACAACGTATGTTGTTATGCGGTTTGACCGATAAAGATCTTCGTAGAATATGTAGGAGCCAATATGGGCATCCAGGTTCCGCTATTGGTTATTGACCGAGAATAGTTCTAGGTCATATCTACATAGTTCTCGAACCCGTAGGGTCCGCACGCTTAAGGTTTCGATGACAGTTATATTATGAGTTTATGAGTTTTGATGTACCGAAGGAGTTCGGAGTCCCGGATGAGATTGGGGACATGACGAGAAGTCTCGAAATGGTCAAGACGTAAAGATCGATATATTGGACGACTATATTCGGAGTTCGGAAAGGTTCCGAGTGATTCGGGTATTTTTCGAAGTACCGGAGAGTTACGGGAATTCGCTGGGGAGTATATGGGCCTTATTGGGCCATACGGGAATAGAGGAAAGAGGCCAAAAGGAAGGAGGCGCGCAGCCCCCCTCTGGTCCGAATTGGACAAGGGGTGCGGCCCCCTTTTCCTTCCTCCTCTCCCCCTCTTTCCCCCTTCTCCTACTCCAACAAAGGAAGGAGGGAGTCCTACTCCCGGTGGGAGTAGGACTCCCCTTGGCGCGCCTCCTCCTAGGCCGGCCGCCCCCTCCCCCTTGCTCCTTTATATACGGGGGCGGGGGGCACCCCATAGACACACAAGTTGATCTACGGATCATTCCTTAGCCGTGTGCGGTGCCCCCTTCCACCATATTCCACCTCGGTCATATCGTCGCGGAGTTTAGGCGAAGCCCTGCACCGGTAGAACATCATCGTCACCACGCCGTCGTGCTGACGGAACTCATCCCCGAAGCTTTGCTGGATCGGAGCCCGGGGATCGTCATCGAGCTGAACGTGTGCTGAACTCGGAGGTGCCGTACGTTCGGTACTTGGATCGGTCGGATCGTGAAGACGTACGACTACATCAACCGCGTTGTCATAACGCTTCCGCTTACGGTCTACGAGGGTACGTGGACAATACTCTCCCCTCTCGTTGCTATGCCATCACCATGATCTTGCGTGTGCGTAGGAAATTTTTTGAAATTACTACGTTCCCCAACAGGTCCTCTGGAGCAACTGAAACAGATGATCTCTGCAGATTCTCCTGCTACTCATACTGTAGTGCTAGTTCCAAATCTCATCTCCCCTACTCCACAACCCAAGGTGCTTGCTCTAACATGGCAGTGTGATATATGGTTGCATGTTGCATATGGTGCCTAGCTTGTATTGCTCCTAATTTGTTAAATTGCATCTCCTTAGCTTACACATTATACATGTGAATATGACATCCCTTCCTGCTTTTGGTACATACTACATCTGCCTATCACACCATGTTCTTAGATCAAACTACTATTCTTGTGTATCCTGCATCTATCGCTTATGATGAGACTATCATGCCCGTGGGTTAATATGAGACGCGCTACTCTTATAAAGAATGCAATTTCATCCTCTCCACATGATTCTTAAGAAACAGCAAGCCTAAATGAAGATATTCAACGTAGCTCTGTACTTGAAGACCGCACTTCCCCTACACCACCATCACAGGTGCTTGCTCTAACCTTGTAGTGTGATATGTAGTTGCATGTTGCATACGTTGTCTAGCTTGTAATGCTTCTAATTAGGGTAAATTGCATCTGCTTAGTTTACACATTATACCTGTGAATATGACATGCCTTCCTATTTTTGGTACACACTACATCTATGTGTTAACCTTCTTCTTACATGAAACTACCTCTCTTCTGTATCCTGCATCAATCCCTTACGATGAGTCACCTTTATTCGTTGCATATTGCATATTATTTCTAGCTTGTTGTCATGTATTGCTTCTAATTTGGTCAAATACATTTGTTAGGGCACCCTTTTAATTTGGCAGAGTGATATTGGTTTGATCTTTCATATGGTTTCTAGCCTGCATTGATTCTAACAAGTTCAAGCACCTTGTGCTTAGTTTACACTTTATACATCATACATGTCAATATGTCACGCCGTCCTATTTTTCATACATATTCCATCCTCCTATCATGCGGCTACCTTACATGAAAGTAGTGTTCGTCAGTATCATGCATCAATGAGTTCTGAAGAGCAAATTTTATTCATTTTTCTTATGGGTTTGACTTGACAAGGCAAAATCAAGAAAGAGGAAGGAAAAGAGTAAGGAAGGCGATGATGGTGGTCCTCTGCAGCAACATAAACGGAGCATTTGTACCAATTCTCCTTGTACTGATAGTGCATTACAAGGTCCAAGTCTCCGCTCCCCTACTCCACCATCCAAGGTGCTTGCTCTAACTTGGCAGTGTGATATCTGGTTGCATGCTGCGTATGGTGTCTAGCTTGTATTACTCCTAATTAGTGTAAACTGCATCTTCTTAGCTTACACATGATACGTGTGAATATGACACGCTTTCCTGTTTTTGGTACATACTATATCTGTCTATCACACCATGTTCTTACATGAAACTACTCTTCTTGTGTATCCTGCATCAGTCACTTATGATGGGACACCTTTAAGTTGGCAGTGTGATATTGGTTTGCGTCTTGAATATGATTTATAGCATGTATTGCTTCTAGTTTGATGAACGCCACCTATGACGAGACAGTTTTAACTTGGCAGAGTGATATTGATTGCACGTTCCATATGGTGCCTAGTTTGCAGTGCTTCTAATTTGTTGAAGTGCCTTCTGCTTAGTTACCGCATCATAGGTGTGAATATGTCAAGCCGTCCATTTTTTCATACATATTCCATCCTCGTATCATGACTTTGCCTTCCATCAGAGTAGTGTTCTTAGTATCATGCATGAATGAGTTCTGAAGAGCAAATTATATTCCTTTTTCTTGTCGGTTTGACCTCACAATGCAAAATCAATAAAGCTGAAGGAAATTGGCAAGGCATTAGATGATGGTGGTCCTTCCGAGCAACTGAAACGGAGGCTCTCTACAGATTCTACTCCGCCATCCTCCCAAAAATATTCACAAGACAACGCAAGGCTAGACAGTTAACGTAGTTGTGTAGATGATGAGCACATCTCCCCTACTCCACCATCACAGGTGCTTGCTCTAGCTTGGCACTATTATATGTGGTTGCATGTTGTGTATGATGTCTAGCTTGTATTGCTTCTAACTTTGTTGAATTGCATCTGCTTACTTTACACATAATGCCTGTGAATATGACATGTGTTCCTGTTTCTAGAACATACTATATCTGATCACACGATGTTCTTACATTAGACTACTGTTCTTGCATATCACGCATCAGTCACTTATGATAAGGCACCTTTAAGTCGCCACTGTGATATTGGTTGTGTCTTGCATATGATTTCTAGCATGTACTGCTTCTAATTTGTTGAAATGCCATACAGTTTGAACTTGGCAGAGTGATATTGGTTGCATCTTTCATATGGTGTCTAGCTTGCAGTGCTTCTAATTTGTTGAAATTCCTTATGCTTAGTTACCACATCATAGGTGTGAATATGTCACGCCATCCTGTTTTTCATACATATTCCATCCTCGCATCATGTGTTTGCCTTTCATCTGAGTAGTGTTCATCAGTATCATGCATGAATGAGTTCTGAAGAGTGAATTTTATTCCTTTTTCTTATCGGTTTGACTTCACAATGCAAAATCATTACAGCTTAAGGAAATTAGCCCGGCGGTGGATGATGGTGGTCCTTCGGAGCAACTCAAACAGGGGGTCTCTATAGATTCTACTCTGCCATCCTCCCAACAAGATTCGCAAGACAACACAAGGCTAGACAGTCAACGTAGTTGTGTAGATGATGAGCACATCTCCCCTACTCCACCATCACAGGTGCTTGCTCTAACTTGGCACTATTATATGTGGTTGCATGTTGTGTATGATGTCTAGCTTGTATTGCTTCTAACTTTGTTGAATTGCATCTGCTTACTTTACACATAATGCCTGTGAATATGACACGTGCTCCTGTTTCTAGAACATACGTGTACATGATGAGCACATATCCCCTACTCCACCTTCACAGGTGCTTGCTCTAACTTGGAACTGTTATATGTTGTTGCAATTTCCATATGATGTCTAGTTTGTATTGCTTCTGATTATGTTGAATTGCATCTGCGTAGCTTACAACTTATACCTGCAACGATCACTTACCCATAAGACACATTTAACTTGGGAATGTGATGTGGGTTGCATCTTGCATTGTCTTCTAGCTTGTACTGCTTCTAATTTCTTGAAATGGCACTTACGACGAGACACTTTTTACCTGATAGAGTGATATTGGTTGCATGTTCATACGGTGCCTAGCTTTCATTTCTTCTAATTTTCTTGAAATGCCTTCCGCTTACTGTTTTTTCATACATATTCCACCCTCCTATCATACGTGTGAATATGAAACGCTGTCTTTTTTTGTATATATTCCATCCTCCTATCATGCGCTTGCCTTACATCAAAGTAGTGTTCGTCTGTATCATGCATCAACCAGTTATGCAGAGCTAATTTTATTCATCTTCTTGTGGTTTTGACTTCATAAGGCAATATCAGAAAATAGGAAGGAAAAGAGTAAGTTAGGGGATGTTGGTGGTCCTCCGCACCAACGCAAACAGAGACTCTCTAGATTTGCCACTGCTACCGCTAATGAAGTTGAAGTCCCAAGTCTACATGATGAGTTCATTCCCGTACTCCACCATCGCAGGTGCTTGCTCTAAGTTGACAGTGTGATAATTGGTTTCATGTTGCATGTGTTGTCTAGCCTGTATTTCTTCTATTTTGATTAAATTGCACCTGCTAAGTTTATACGTTATACATGTGCATATGACATGGCTTTCTGTGTCTAGAATACACTGCATCTTTCTATCATACCATGTTCTTACATCAAAGTACTGTTGTTGTGTATACTGCATCAGTCACTCATTATTGGACACTTTTTAACATGGCAGTTTGATAGTGGTTGCATCTTGCATTGATTTCTACGTGTACTGCTTCTAATTTTTCGAATTGCCACTTATGACAAGACACTTTTAATTTGGCAGAGTAATATTGGTTGCATCTTTCATATGGTGTCTAGCTTGCATTACTTCTATTTTCTTGAAAATCCTTCTGTTTAGTTTACACGTTGTAGCTATGAATATGTCATGTCATCATGTTTTTCTTACATATTCCATCCTCATACGGTTGTCTTACATCAAAGTATTGCTTGTCTATATCATGCATCAATGAGTTCTGAAGAGCGATTTTATTCTTTTGTGTTGTGGGTATGGCTTGACATGGCAAAGTCAAAAAAGAGCAAGGAAAATAATATAGTAGGGAGTGGTGTTACTCGTCGGGTGAAACGGAAAAGGATCTGCCGTCGAGATTCTGATGGTACTTATAGTGCAGTAGAAGGTCCAAATCCACCGGCTAAATCTACAAACAAAGTATCACCTGCTCCACTAGCTACAGCATCCACTTCAACTGTACCAGCATCTCAACGAGTTACTCATTCGTTTGCTCCGGAACTGGCTAGTTCCCAAGCTGCCTTCACACCTAACACTACTTTTGAAGCACTACTGACACAACAGGACTTGGCAAGATCAGATGAACCTCATGAGCATCAACACCAAGACGGTACCTGACCGAGTCAAGTTGCAGTTGCATGCTCCTTTATATGTACTCTCACAGTTTGATGTATACTAACACTTTCCATATTTGCTGTTGAACTAGCACCACGGCCCAAGCGGAAACAGACATCAGGGATAATACTTGACAGATTAACAAAATCTAAAGGAGGAAGAACGGAGATCCATTTTTAGGCAGGTTTAAAAAGGCCACGTGATGCTACAGAGTCAGCCAAGTTAGTATCAGAGGCAGCCGTTGCCGTTAGGTGTCATGCACGTATCCTCCCAACATGGATCCAGTACAAGAATGAGAACGACAATGCCCAGTTTAACACCTTCCTTGACCATTTATCCGTAAGTAATGTTATTCATCGCAATTAGTAATATTGTCTTGCTCTGTCCCATACTTTCTAGCTTCCTCCTAATAAGGCTCACATTCTTTTTTCAACAGATGAGGTTCAAGTTGGATCCGAAAGATGATGCAACTAAACAAGCATGCACTCAAGTTTTTCAGTCTGCTCTACGACGGTATCGGTACCACCTTAGAAAATCTCACTTTGAAGGCAAGGCTAACAATGAAATCGCCCAAACATCTCCAGTGGAATATATTACAGATGAAGACTGGACAACCCTCTTTAAACACGGGTCTGATCCAAAGTATCAGGTAGGCTATATGTATTTGATCAGACCACATATTGAACTTGTATTTATGTATGTGCCTTACAAGTGTATCTTCTTCTAGGCTAACTGTTTGAAGAACAAGACCAACCGTTCTAAAGTGAAATTCAGACAACAGGATCTCGTAGCTATATTGCACACTGCGAGGCTCTTGTAAATAGCTGCTACTTCCTTCTTTTTTTGTGCCATATTATCGTATCTATATTGACTTGTTCCAAATACAGAGGAAAGCCCGTGCGGACCAAAAATAACCTGAACCGAATGCAGTGCAAATCTTCAAGGATTGCCTCACCAGCAAGATGAAGGGCATGAGCACACCAGTTCAAGCCGTTGTTGTAAGTCCTTACTCCTCCTGCCTTTGAACTGATTGGTATTGTGATGTGTTCATTTAACTACTTGGTTTGCAACCAATGTCAGTTACTTTGGTTCACTTTTATACATAGTTGTCTTAACGTATCATTTCACCTTACATGGCTTAAAAGAGATGAAGGATATTCTTTTGGTCTTGATCTGTAATCTAGTTGTTATGTTCATGTGTGCACACAATGATAAAATAGCATGTTTGTTTTATATCTGTTTGACCATGATATGAATGATGTCATACTATGTTCATCCTACTTTAAACCATGTCTCTTTATCCTTAGATGTCAACGAATGTGAGGAAATAGACAATACAGTAGGCATGCTACATGGACATATGTTCTGAAAGTGATTTTATTATGTAGTTGGCACTACAATACATGCTAACGTATTACAGTAGTTCACCAAAATAAGTTATGTATAAACGTGTAACCTACTTTGTTTGTTTTTATCTCATTAGTAACTTATCTGGTACACTAATCTACAAGTTCAAACTTTCAGGAAGCTATGGAACAAATGATTGAACAACCACAACCACCTGAAGGTGACGAGGCTACCACAGGCACAATGTCACCTCTTGCTGCAGTGCGTCAGTATCTCTCCACTAACAGTGCAAAAAGCACCTTCTTGCATAATTCTGGGTTGGTTGTCAAGGTAACCTCGTCCAAATCGCCTACTGAAAAAAATCCTCCTGCTAGACAGAGTGATATATCTGTGCTCCAGACACAAGTACAATCCCCAATGGACGTCGTTTCGGAAACAAGAATAGTGGTTGACAAATGTCGTCAAGATATGAATGGTTTTGAAACCAGACTATCAGACATTCACTTCGTTGTTCAAGAGCAATGGCAGAAAAAAGGTGAAGATCGTGCTACTCCATCAGATTCTACAGCGTGAAACATTAGCACCCAAGTCAAATGATATGTGCTTATATACATCTGATGGTGCTTTTATCTGCAAGGACTGTAAACTTTATGCCAACAGGCCTTTTGTTGTATGGTTGGAATTTATTTTGTTGTGATACAGCATTTATGATGCTGCCAAAGGCTGCAGTAATTATGACGCTATTTTTGTATAGTGTAGGTTTATCTTAGTAATGTATTCGACCGAAAGTTTCGTAGGAGCCCAACATGCCAACATTCGTCGGGCCCATTCCAATTGGGCTAAAAACGATTATGGGCCAAAATTTGCATGTAGCCCGCTAAAAATATCTGGGCCTAAATCAGCTTAAGCTTTCAATTTTTTCTGGTAGGCCTGTGCCCATAGTGGGCCTTTAACAGGCCTAAACATAATTTGGGCCCTCAGTAACAATAGGCCGTTTATAGGTGTAAATATCTCGAGCCCATAAAAAACATCGGCCTTTAATAGGCCGAAAGTGAGATTGGGCCCTGATTGTAGGGCTGGGCATATAACCCGAAAACCGATGTCTCGAACCGAACTAACCGGCACTGAAGCCGAATTCACCGAAACCGGGAACTTCGGTTGTATGTCCGGTTTGCGTTTGATGAAAACCGAATTTAGTCCGGTGACTTCGGGTTTATTGCCGGGGTACCCGAACAGACCGAAACCCGAGTAAACACAGGGTCTGACCTGCACGCCTGTTGCTGTACTCAAGTGCTCTTTCCACTGCTCGAGTGCACTGAGTCCCACGGCCACATCGGGAAGAAGCGAACCTGAGTAGTACCACAGTGAGCCACCGTCGCTACATATTTTGTGTAAAAGACAAAGTACTAGTAGTACTTCTCTAGGGTAGTAGTAGTACTAAAGGAGCTGCCACCGCTAATTTTACAGAGTAAAGTCTATCTCGGGAGAATCAATAGCAGACTAGCAGTAGTAGCTACTAATAGCTAGTACGCAAACCTACAAGCACTGTGCTTCAGAATAAAATTATTGAGGTTCCTGCTGCTACGTGTACGTACTGTACATTCATCAGAACAGAGGCAGTGATTCCATCTGATCTCGGTGTTGTTCGGTAGAACCGACCACCGAACCGAAATATCGGTGCAGAGAATCATCGGTTAGCTAATATTTTACTGACCGATCGGTCCATGCTTTGGCAAAACCGAAATTTTGAATTGACCGAGGAACCGCCCCGATCGGTCCGGGGGAACCGAACGCCCAGGCCTACCTGATTGTGCCAAATAACCCACCAGTCTTAGCAGGCCGAAATGGTGGCCCATTTATGATGCGGATCTTTCACAGGCCGAAATTCGGACGGGTCGTAAATGCGTCGACCTAATACACAGGCCTTTAATAGGCCGGAAGTTCGGTCGGGCTAGATTATTATCATTTTTATATGGGCCATTAATGGGCCCGATGTGACGTTGGGCCACATATGGCCCATGGATTTTGTCCGACGTTAACAGGCCAAAAATCACAACGGGCCGAAAGTGGCCCAAATCTATAGTGGGCCTAACAGGCCGAATGTCAGACATGGCCGAATATGACCCAAATCCTTCACGGTCCCTTTATGGGCCGAAAGTTTCAATGGCCTATAAATGGGCCCAAATGAAGCAGGAACTTTAACAAGCCGGAAATACACTGGGTCGTAATTCGGCCCAAATACTGAGCGGACTGTTAACGGGCCAGAAGTGACCATGGGCCACGGTGATGACAAGTTTAGGACAGGCCGTTGACGGGCCGATTTGACACTAACCGTACGGGCCCTAATTGAGAATGTTGGGCCTTTAGCTGGGCCAGCCCATTATGGTCTACAAAATCTTGTGGGCCTTTAGCTGGGCTGGCCCATTGTGGTCTGCTAAATCTTGTGGGACATTAGTTGGGCCGGCCCATTATGGTCTGCAAAATCTGCTGGGCCTTTAGCTAGGCTGGCCCATTGTGGTCCGCTAAATCTTGTGGGACTTTAGTTGGGATGACCCATTATGGTCTGCAGAATCTGCTCGGCCTTTAGCTGGGCTAGCCCATTATGGTCCGCTAAATCTTGTGGGCCTTTAGTTGGGCCGGCCCATTTAAACTTTATGGGCCACTTTTGGGCCCGTCCACGTGTCAACATATCATAGGCCCATCTCGACCATTGGATGAGTGACACCTGTGCCAACACGGAGCTGGCGCATGGTTCCGTCGGCCAATGAGAATTTTACACGTGGAAAATCGGCATTGGTCGTGGCTGTTAGCGGGTTATCGGATCCAAAAGTGGACCCGATAGCTTAACGGTGTCCCGTTACGGTGGATGCCACCTGTCGGTCACCCTTGATGAAAGCACTTCTATGACGCGCGATTTATCATCATGGAAGTGGACACTTCCGTGATGATAATTTTGGTAATGTCATGGAACACTTCTACGACAGCACAGGTATGACTATCTTGATTCTGTCATAAAATCGTCATGGATGTACATGCATGACAAAAAACACGACCTACTGTGACAAACACGTATCATCACAAAAGTGTATTTTGTTTTGTAGTGCAGCCCCTGAGCCCATTACCTCGCCATACCGATCACGTACGGGGCAAAATTTTGTGTTTTGACCCTTTTGGCACAGAAAATTGAGATCTGACCCTTGTTTCAATTATTTTTGAAATATGACCCTTTCCCTACCGCCAAGGGGCTCGTCGGTAGGGTCAGGCAACCTACCACCAAGGGGCTCGGCGGTAGGAAAGACGGCCACAGCCATCAACTAACAGCCAGCACACCGGCACCCTACTGTGAAGGGCCTCGGCGGTAGGATATGGGACCCTACCGCCAAGGCATGTGGCGGTAGGGTCCTGGGGGAGTTTTTGCCCGGGAATCTTTCTATGACCGAAAACGGCAAATTCCTGGCGATAGGGTGTGACAACCTACCGCCAAGGGTTATGGCGGTACGGTCCCATCATCGTGCATTTTTTGCACATGTTGTATTTTGAAATATGTGTTGTTGAAGAAACTGTGCTCTTTTTTCACATGAAAGTATACTCATATTGACAAGAACAATTGGCATGAAGTTAACTTAATGTTCAAACTGAATTTGACAAACAAACTTATGAAAAAACTGAATTTGACAGCACATAGTTTGATATTCATTGAGAACATAATCAAAAGGCACAAGGCATTACAAAAGGCACATAGTTTCATTATTCATTGAGAACATAATTGAAAGGCACAAGACAAACTAATAGGAAGATCTTAAGACAAGTTCAGAGAGCGGGCAGACGTCTAGAGGTCCTTGTATTTTAGCCCTGGCCATGGAGACAAAAACGGTAGCGGATCCACCGGTTCAGGCGGAGGCGGAACACTGGTCGGCATCCGACCGTTCAAGCACTCCCACCTTGCCTTGCCTGCTGGAGTTTTCGCCTCCACCCTTCCCCAGTTGATGATGTTGAAAGCCGATGCACTTGGGAGCGGCATCCTGGCTCTCTCCTCTACATTGCTCTCGAAGTAGATTCTCCGTCCCAAATTGCGCAGCTCCCAGTCGGCGTGCTGCTTGGCAGCTTCAATGCACCCTTCCCGGTGGACACGGGAAATAGTTGGATCTGCCTCCATGTCTGCCTTCACACTCTTCCAATCCTTCACGATCTGTGATCAACACTTTACATCGTCGAGGATCCGCTCTTCCCTCTCGTGACCGCATTGCCCTCGTCGCCTCTAGGACCTTGTCTGAGATAGATCCCACCGGTTGAAGTAGCTCGGGGAAGGCCTCGTACACATACGGGAGCGGCATCTCTGACTGGATGTGCTCCACGGTTCCGTACCTAAACCTAGGAAATATGAGTTAATCTTTCAATAAGCATATAAAGATTTTTTTTAACATGAACATGTATTGGGGTTGTAACATGAATTAGGGTTTGTAACATGAACATGAACATGAATTAGGGTTTGTAACATGAACAAAGTACATAATATCAATTAGGGTTCATCATGATTATTTTAAAGATGAACATATTTTTTTAAACATGAATATGAATTAGGGTTCATCATATCAACATGCATCATCACATCTAAATAAAATCCACCAATAGTTTTACATATCAAACTAATTTGACTCAAACTAAATCATTCGTAAGCTACAAGAAAAGGCCAAATCAAGTACAATAAGGGGAGTGATTTGGCTCAAACTAATAGGAGGGATCGGAGGAGCTTACGGTTCTCGTTCCGGGGCCATCTCGATCCGCAAAATCGGTGAAGGAATGAAGAAGATCTAAAGGGGAGTGGAGGAGATGAGAGAGAGGGGAGAGAGGAAGAAGAATGGGCGGCTGAGTGGGGGATAAGGGGTGGGCGGGCGGCTTGTGGCATATAAAAAGGCCCCCGTCCTACCGCCAGAGGGTACAGCGGTAGGCTTTGCAACCCTAACATTGTTCGGGTGGCATTTTTGGTCACCGAACGAATCTTTGTGGGTGGGATCAGACAACCTACCGCCAAGAACCCTGGCGGTAGGGTCAGACAACCTACCGCTAGGAACCCTGGCGGTAGGGTGTGAAATGGAGGGGGGCGGCGGCCGGTTGCGACGCTGACGTGGACTAGTTTCCTACCGCCAGGCCCCGTGGCGGTACGCTATGTAAGACTACCGTTGAGCTCTCTCACGGTAGGAAAAAGGGTCAGATGTTAAAAAAAGATTCAAACAGGGGCCAGATCCCGAATTTAGACCACAAAAGGTTCAAAACATGAAATTTGGCCCACATACAGCAAATCACCAGCCACCACTCTTCTGCTGATCATTGAACGCCCCATCGACGTTGATTTTGAGATTTTTCCCCTGTCGGACGCTTCCAAACTTGTAGCACACTTGCAGCCAGCTGACCTTTGTGCTTTGTGCATAGCAGGAGAGATTCATAGGCCCAGTATCTTATGTTTCCTTCTAATTCCTCAACAGGTCCCACTCTTTCGCTAGCGTTCAGTTTATTTCGTCGGCACGACCAACGCCAAAGCATGCAGGTTACCAGTACAGATCTCTCTTCAGGGAGTTCCAGAACTTTTTCACTACTTCCTATGCGTCCATGCAGACTAGTAGTTGAGTATGTATTTCATCCAGCTACATGCACCGCCAAAGTTTTTCACTTCCTTGCACCTCAGAAATAGATGAACACCATCCTCATCCAGCCTATGGCAGCAGATGCATAAAGTGTCACACTTGATACCCCTTCTATGAAAGATCAGTCGTAGAGGTAGGTTGTTATGTGCTAGCCTTCATAGGAATTGTTCTAGCTTTTGTTGACAAGGGATTCCCCAAATCCTCTTCCAGGGAAATTTGTGTGACGTTGATGCTCAAGATCTTGGGAGGTGGGCATCCCTCTGGTGCACATAGACCTTATAGGCATATTTAATTGAAAATTGCACCTTACTGTCATAGAACCAAGCATGGAAATCGCCATATTTCTCATTGGTAGGTGTTGACAGTATTACCTGAACATCCTCCTGCACAAAAATGTTCCGCACCAAAGCTTCATCACAAGTGTCGTGCTCTGGGTCAAGGAGTTCACATACTCGGGTGAGGAGACATCTCCCTCACTGTGTTATTGGTAATCTCGATCTATCTCTGTTCAGCCAGGGGTAAATCATTTTTTCAAGAGTTCAACTCCTTCCAGTATGCTACTCCAGGTGTTTGAAATCCCACGGCTTGGCTCCGCGTCAAGGATCGAAGTGGTCGGAAAATAGTGGGCCTTCAGTACCTTGGCACACAAGGATTCAGGTGTGGTTAAGATCCTCCACGCTTGTCTTGCCAACATGGCAAGGTTAAAACAATAAAGGTCCCAAAATCCTATTCCACCTCCTTTTTTGGTGTAGTCAGCGTCTCCCAACTCAACATATGCATAGTATTCTGTTTATCTTGTTTCACCCACATTTCCTCGCATAGAGTCTTTGTGAGATCAAAAAAAGACATGGAGAAAGTCGGGATAGCTTGTGCACATACTTTTATGAGCACATCTTTTCCCATCTTGGATAGCAGCCTCTCTATCCATCCCTGAATCCTTTGCCATTTTTTATCGTTAAGGTACTCAAACATTTTTTTCTCGCTTGTCCAACATATACAGGCAACCCCAAGTACTTCTTGTTTCTGATTCGGCTTTGTGTTTCTGCTGGAACTCTCGTGAAAAAGGAAATGGAAAGATGTCGCAGAGGATGTATTAGTGATGACATGGTGAGAAGAGAAGAAATTCTTAAATTTAAATTGGAAAGGCTTGAGTAACAGAGGGAGACGTACTGGCACCAAAGAGCACACATTCAACGGATGAAGGGAGGAGATAGAAATACAAAAAAAAATCATGCTTCCGCGATGAAGAGAAGAAGGAAGAATCATATTCAGAGGTTGAGGAGAGAGGATGGGAGTGTTGTGGAGGAAAGGGAGGCCATGAAAGGAGTGGTAACTAACTATTTTTTAAACCTCTTCACATCACATGCAGGTACAGGGATAGAGGAACTATTGGGCCAGATTGACCCAAGAGTCACACATGAAATGAATGAGATGCTTGATACATTGTTCATAGAGAAGGTCTTTGATGCACTTCAGAGCATTGGGGACCTAAAAGCCCCTTGATTGGATGGTATGCCATCTATTTTCTACAAAAATATATTGGGATTTAGTGGGAGATACTGTGGTTATGGAAGTACTGAATGTCCTGAATGGCGGGTCGATGCCAGAGTGGTAGAATGAAACTTAGGTGGTGCTAATCCCAAAGGTAAAGACTCCGGAATGCATGAAGGATCAAAGGCCTATCAGTCTTTGTAATGTGATGTATAAGCTATTGTCCAAAGTTCTTGCCAATAGACTTAAACAGATTCTTCCAGATATTATCTCTCCAAATCAAAGTGCTTTCGTACCGGGAAGGCTAATAACTGATAACATTTTGTAAGCCTATGAATGCACACATTTCATGCAAAGAAAGAAAAAGGGCAAAGAGGGGTATGCTGCAGTGAAGTTGGATATGAGTAAGGCATATGAAAGAGTAGAGTAGGGCTTTTTGAAAGAAAAAAATGATGCAACGCTTGGGTTCAGCAATGAATGGATCAAAAAAATCATGTTGTGTGTCTCAACAGTGGCATATTGTTTCAAGGTGAACAGAGAGTGCACGGATGTGTTAGTGCCCCAAAGAGGACTCCGACAAGGTAACCCTTTATCACCTTATCTTTTCTTGATTTGCGCGGAGGGATTTTCTTCACTCCTCAACAGGGTTCAGTTGGATGGTAATCTCAAAGGGATTTGTATAGGTAACGAAGCTCCGAGTTTCAACCATTTACTATTTGCAGACGACTCATTGGTACTAATAAAAGCTACGCACGAGGGTAGGCTTTTGGTTTGATACGCAGGAGCGCGGCTTTATATCTCGAATGTTGCAGGAAGGGGGCGCTCCTTTTTTTATATAGCGAGACTCAAGGAAGCCGAGCCGGCTGTAGATGGCCCGGCCAAGACGAGGGAGGCCACAGACATGTTTTCTTTTACCTTTTTTGTTTTTCTTTTTAGCTTTCTATTTTACTTTTATTTATACTTCCAAATATTCTAAATAAGTATATTAAAAATACTTTACGTAAAACATTTGAAAAAAGATTGTTAACCAAGCATTTGAAAATGTTAAATATGTATACATAAAATGTTTCTGATGTATACACAAAATACAATGTATATGAAAAAGTGGATCATATATTTATAAAATATTAATCAAGCATTTTAGAAAATATTAACCTTGTATTTGAAAAAATAAATCAAGAATTTGCAAAATATTACATGCGTATCAAAAAATATTGACCATGGATTTAAAATGTTAATATTGTATTTGAAAAATATTAATCAAGAATTTAAAAATGTTAAATATGTCTACAAAAAATTAGCCATGTGTTAAAAAATGTTAATATTTTATTAGAAAAATGCCAATAATGTGTATGAAAAAATGTTGATCATGAATTATAAAAATATTAATCATGTATTCAAACAATATTAAACATGTATTAGAAAAACATAAAAACATGAGTTATCAAAAAAATAAATCAATTATTTAAAAAATGTTAACATTTACATAAATATTGTTTCTGATGTATATTTTTTTTAATTTGTAGTAAAAAAATTAAAATGTATTGAGCAAAAAATAAAACTAATGAAAATCAACAAAAATAAAAAGCAAAGAAAACAAATTTGTAACAAAGAAAGAAAGAAAAACAATAAAATCAACGAAATACAGAAGAAGACCACACTTGTAATAACGGAAAATAAAAACAAAAGAAAACCAATGAAAAACAAAAGGTATAGAAGAAAAAACAAAACAAAACAATTAGAGAAAACAATAAAACCGGACCAGTGCAACTATTGTACGGGAAAGAAAAAACAATCGACAGAACGTGTGAGCAACCGAGCGAGAAAACGCCTTAATGGGCCGGCCCATACCTGCGGACTCTTCGGGGAGCTATACTCGCTATAAGGGCCTGATTGGGTTGTCGCTTTCCACACCTTTACACCTGTAAAAGATACAGATCTCAATTGATAGTTTTCATTTCCAGTTGGAAATCACACATGGCTGGTGAAATAAACTTGTAAAAGTAATACGAGTGTATAAATTTACCCCTATTCCAAGTGGGGCCTAAGTGAGATATAGCAAACCTAAAAAAAGTGAAATATAGGTCTCGCGCTCAGCAAAAATAATTAAAAATATTCACCACATATTGTAGAATGGCATTTTGGATCTCGGCCTCCCTGGAGGCCAATTTTTTAAAAATTCAAAATTTTCGGGTTCAAAAAAATCTGAAAAAGAAATTTACGAGTAAGCAAGGATGTGAGGTGTATGTTGGGTAAAATTTCAGAATGAAATACGTTGAAATGCAGCCTGTACAAAAAAAGATAAATTCATGGTATGAAAGGAGAGGGCCGTGCTACGCGTCCGCCGGCGGATAACTCCTAGCTAGTTATCCGCCGCCTCCCCACCGTCAGGTCAAGCTTAATCAAGTGGCCCACAACGTCCACCTTGCCTCGTGTATCATCAGTGATGTTGTAAGCATTGCAACACTAGCCATGTTTCAGCAACACTAGTGACCGTGAGCTCGCAGACCCGTGTCTCTACAACAAGGACGATATTTCAGAAACACGCATATGCAACAACATTTTAGAAAACATGCGTCTGCAACAACGTCGATGTTTCAGAAACACCAGCGATATTGCAATCTGGGTGCATGCAATCTGTTTAAAAACGCGCCTTTGCAACAACAATGATTTTTAGAAACTCACCTCCGCAACAATGATGATATCTCAAGAACGCCAATGACATTGCAATCCAGACACGTGTGGATCTTCACATGGTGGCTTGCTGCACAGTACGGTCATGTTTAATCGGGCGGCAGCACAGGTGGACGATGTCCTGCGCGCATCAGCCAGCAGAACACAAGCGTTTTTCCTGGAATGATGAATAGTATCATGTGTTAAAAAGCTCCAGATTTTTGATATTTTTTTGTGCGCAACCCTCATTTCAACATATTTCGTCCTTAAAATTTGCACACTTGTGCATTATGCCTTCGTCTATCTCTGTGTTTTTTTCAGAGGTTTTTTGAATATAAAAATATGAACTTTCATGAATTTTGAGTTTTGCATTTGAAGGCCTCCATGGAGCTCGGCCTCCAAAAGCAATTTCCAAACGTTTAGGGGATGTAAATGTTTTTGTTCTCGTGGTTTTAGCAAAATGTCCCTACATTTCCCGAAAATAATTATGCCTTTCAAAAACTGTTCAAGCGTTTAATCGGGCGCGATAGAAAAAGGACCAGTCTCCTTCTGTCTTGCATTTTCAAGTATGCTCACGAGTACCGGCAGCTAATTAAACTCAGTGTAGTGTAACGTAAACGAGTGGTCACAATTACGCCGTGCACAACCGCAAATCCCCCGACCGAAATTAGCAGCTCTCCCACTCACCGCCGCGCGCGCCCATACTCTCTCGCTCGCTCGCTCGCGCTCTCTCTCTCTCTCCACTTCGACCGTTTCCACCGCGTTCGTGAACCAGCCACACTCCTCTGTCGCGAAATCCAGCGGACCCGCGGCCCGCGCGCGCGCGAGCGAGCGAAGGCCGAAGGGAGCAGAGCGCCGCGCTCACGCACGAGAGCCCGGCGTCGTCCCATGCGCCGAGATGACCGACACGTTACCCGGCGGTGGCGATGTCACGGCGCCGATGGAGCAAGCCGCCGCCGCCGTCGGAGTGACCGGCTCCGGCGCCGCGGCGGCGGCGGTGGTGTGCTACTCGCCCATGAAGGTCACCACGTACGGCATCTGGGAGGGCGTCAACCCGCTGGAGTTCTCCCTCCCCATCTTCATCCTCCAGACGGCCGTCATCGTCGGCACCACCCGCCTCCTCGTCCTCCTCCTCAAGCCCTTCCGCCAGCCCCGCGTCATCGCTGAGATCCTCGTACGTGTCGTGTCTCCATTGATCCAGAGGATTCTGCTTGCTTGCTCAACGCACGTACGTATGTGCTGCAGGCCGGCGTCATCCTCGGCCCGTCGGTGATGGGGCAGGTCGGGACGTGGGCGGGCACGGTGTTCCCGGGGCGGAGCCTGCTCACCCTGGAGACGGTGGCGCACCTGGGCCTCCTCTACTTCCTCTTCCTGGTCGGCCTCGAGATGGACGTCAACGTCATCAAGCGCTCCGGGAAGAAGGCCGTCATCATCGCCGTGGCCGGCATGGCGCTGCCCTTCTGCATCGGCACCGCCACCTCCTTCATCTTCCGGCACCAGGTGTCCAAGAACGTGCACCAGGCCTCGTTCCTGCTCTTCCTCGGCGTCGCGCTCTCCGTCACGGCCTTCCCGGTGCTCGCCCGGATCCTCGCCGAGATCAAGCTGCTCAACTCGGAGCTCGGCAAGATCGCCATGTCCGCGGCCATCGTCAACGACATGTGCGCCTGGATCCTGCTCGCGCTCGCCATCGCCATCTCCGACGTGAACAGCACCCCGTTCTCCTCCCTCTACGTGCTCCTCTCCGGCGTGGCGTTCGTGCTGGCGTGCTTCTACGTCGTGCGGCCGGTCATGTGGTGGATCGTCCGCCGCATCCCCGAGGGCGAGACCATCAGCGACGTGCAGGTCACGCTCATACTCACCGGCGTCATGATCTCCGGCGTGTGCACGGACGCCATCGGCATCCACTCCGTGTTCGGCGCGTTCGTGTACGGGCTGGTGATACCGAGCGGGGAGCTCGGCGTGGTGCTGATCGAGAAGCTGGAGGATTTCGTGATGGGGCTGCTGCTCCCGCTCTTCTTCGCCATCAGTGGCCTCCGCACCAACGTGACCCGGGTGAGCGACCCGGTCACCGCGGGGCTCCTGGTGCTGGTGTTCGTCATGGCCAGCTTCGCCAAGATCATGGGCACCATCCTCATCGCCATCTCCTACACCATGACCTTCCGCGACGGCGTCGCCCTCGGCTTCCTCATGAACACCAGGGGGCTCGTCGAGATGATCGTCCTCAACATCGGAAGGGACAAGCAGGTGATTTGTTGATCTCTCTCGCCCAGATTATACAGCAGGCGCACGCGACCAAATTAACGTGACATGGATCGGTGTTGTGGTTGCAGGTGCTGGACGATGAGTCGTTCGCGGTGATGGTGCTGGTGTCGGTGGCGATGACGGCGCTGGTGACGCCGGTGGTGACGACGGTGTACCGTCCGGCGCGGCGGCTGGTCGGGTACAAGCGGCGCAACCTGCAGCGGTCGAAGCACGACGCGGAGCTGCGCATGCTGGCGTGCGTGCACACCACCCGCAACGTGCCGTCCATCATCTCCCTCCTCGAGCTCTCCAACCCGAGCAAGCGCTCCCCACTATTCATCTACGCGCTCCACCTAGTGGAGCTCACCGGCCGCGCATCCAACATGCTCGCCGCCCACCACACCGCCGCCAACCAGAACCGCAGCGCCAGCACCAGCGCCAGCGAGCACATCTTCAACGCCTTCGAGAACTACGAGGAGAGCGTCGGTCAGTACTGCACCCGCACCCACTCATGCCTTCCGTTGAGATCGATCGATGCAATGCAACGACGTGTGACGTGAATGAATCATGAATGCATTGTCCACGAGCAGCCGGCGTGTCGGTCCAGGCGCTGACGGCGGTGTCGCCGTACCAGACGATGCACGAGGACGTGTCGGTGCTGGCGGAGGACAAGCATGTGTCCCTCATCGTGCTCCCGTTCCACAAGCAGCAGACGGTGGACGGCGGCATGGAGCCCATCCACCCCGCCCTCAAGGGCTTCAACGAGAGCATCCTCACCTCGGCGCCCTGCTCCGTCGGCATCCTCGTCGACCGCGGCCTCAGCGCCCCCGCGGCGCGCTTGTCCATCGTGCACCGCTTGGCGCTCCTCTTCTTCGGCGGGCCGGACGACCGCGAGGGGCTCGCCTACGCGTGGCGGATGGTCGAGAACCCCGGCGTCTGCCTCGCCATCGTCCGCTTCATCCCGCCAGGCTACACGGCGCCGCCGCCGGCGGTGGCGCCGCCGTCGTCCGTGCCGTCCGGCTCGCGCGCCATCACCATCGTGCCCGACGTGCCCAAGACGGAGCGGCAGATGGACGAGGAGTACCTCAACGAGTTCCGGTCGCGCAACGTGGGCAACGAGGCCATCATGTACGTGGAGCAGGTGGTGGCCAACAGCGAGGAGACCATGGCGGCCATCCGGAACCTGGGCAACGCGCACGAGCTGTACATCGTCGGCAGGCATCCCGGCGAGGAGAGCTCGCCGCTCACGTCGGCGCTGTCCGACTGGATGGAGTCGCCGGAGCTGGGGCCCATCGGGGACCTGCTGGTGTCGTCCGAGTTCTCCAAGATGGTGTCCGTGCTGGTGATGCAGCAGTACCAGCTCACCACGGCGCAGCCGGCGATGCCCGTGGCAGACGACCCCGTGCGGCAGTACGTGACCAATGCCAACCAGCGGCCGGCGATGGGGGTCGGTGGATACCAGTTGGTGGGCCGCGGTGTCTTCTGACACGATAGCTCTTGATTAATTGGATCTTGGTTGGTTAATTAACCAGTAGAGTAAGGCACGCGATTTTTTAGGGAGTTCGCTGGATCGATGGTCGTGTTGTGTGTACAATTCTAGCTGATTAACTCTTCTGTTTTCTGCTATGTAGACCTTGTACGGTTGTACCGTTTGGTTTTTGTAATGAGAAGGAAGTTGTAGTTGAACCCTAGTGTAAATTCACCTTTTATCTAGCCAAAAGTTTTGTTTGTGTTGGTGTCCTGCATAGAAATTTCTCTCTTTTTGTCTTTTCTGCTCTGCTCCCTTCCTTCTTCTTTTTTTTGCGGATGAGAAAATTGTCAAGGTTACAATCAGCTAGAGCTGGTCGGTTTTATTGTCAAGATGTTAGTTCAAAAACCTGATTCGTGCTGTCTGTCCTTTGAATTCTGTAAAGTTGGTTTTCAGTAATGAAAATCGGAAGGGGCAAACCCTTCTTTGATAAAAAAAAACAATCAGCTAGAGCAGCTCGACGGCAACAGGAGGGCCAGAACCAAGCCAAGTCATGGTTATACCTTCCATTCTGGCAAAATTTGCTAGGCTATCGCTAAGAGTCAATTACATCATAGGTGTCTGAACTTGGCGAGGAAAGTCGGTTTGGTGCTAAAACTTGTGGCATACATTGAACCGGTGATAGAATTTGGCTTGGGCGTTCATCTACCGTGCTAATCGTGTTTGTATATGCATAGAGTGATGACGAGGCGCGCCAACATGGCGTGAGACCCAGTGTCGATGACTGGAAGGTACATGCAAGGGCGTGTGCCTCGGTTTTTTGTGAAACCCACACTGGCATTTTTTTTTTACTCACAACATGACACTCAAATTTTTTATTTCGAGAAAATGAATGAAACGTCACTATGGCACTTGGGCCCCACCAGGCAGGGCGGAATTGGGACGCAAAATAATGCTGCGCACAGGATCGAACACACGACCTGTTCCCATCTGGCCGTACAGGCTTGCCGCCACTCCAAGTATCACTTTCGGTCAAACTACAATTTGTATCCTTAATGGACTGAATATAAACGAACACGCACATAAGGCTTAAGTGTGCAGCAGTCACCGCGGCCCATTTGCAGATGTTAGTTTTTCTTCCTTTCCTAAAATTCTGTAAAAATATCTAAATTAATAATAACGACAAATCTAATTTCCTGCCGACTGTTCGTTAGCAACATGCACGAACGACCCGCGAACCGTACGATTCGCGTCTCGCGGCAGGGAACGACCACGAGCATGTGGCAACAGATCCGCTTCTCCCGTGCAGCTGAGTCATCTTTTTCTGAAGCCCGACGAAAAAAGTCGCAACAACGGGAGTCGAACGCACAACCCACTAGTTATAGTACAGGCAGCCAACCATCGCGTCTGTCTCTTTCACATGCCTAATAGCAGGTTAGCTGTATTATCTACTTTCATTCTCCAGGATTTTTAAGCCCTCTTATTTTAACTCGTTTGATTTTTCTTTGGAGTTATTGCATGCACACATGCACGTGAGTAGGTGAATTGATATGGGGTGCATGTAAAAGCATATCAATGCGATGATTTGAGGAGCCAGAAGAATAAATCATCAACAATAAACTACATGCAAAATTAACCATCACCTGACCATTGAAGGAGTTAATGCCTAAACTTGCATGCATAATTATCCATCACGTGACCATTGAAGTAGCTGGTTTTTGATCCGTAGGCCCTATGGTAGCATGGTAACTTTACGAATCATGAGGTGATAACTCATGTATTAATAACAAGGTAATATACACACCGTAAACTTGATAACCTATGTAAAAACCGTGGTAATTTTTTCTAGTAAGGTATTTTTTTCAAAATGATCGTAGACACGGGGAAAATGAAGGTGAATCTGATAACCTATACATAACGTTGACATGATAACCCACGAGTATTAACAACATGGTACTTCTGCCTAAATAGCATGATAATATACACAATGCGGGCATGGTAAATTACGCATAGACACGTGGTAACCTAGGCCCAGAGAAAAAAATAGTTGTTGAAACCACACCCCTGATAATTTCTTTGGAAATAGAATGGTAATATATGCATCGTAGACCTGATAACTAAGGTATAAACATCATGATAACTTTTTAACCCGGAGGGGGGATAGTTGTTGAAAGCATACCTTGATAACTTCAATGTAAATAGTATGGTAATATACGAATTGCACACTTGACTTATGCACAAACACCATGGTAACTTTAGATTGGGGCAAAAAAAGTTCAAAACATACCCACGCTAAATTCTGTATAAATAGGTGGTAACATACGCACAACAGAGCTGATAACTCAAGCATAAACACCATGGTAACTTTGAACTGAGGGTTGTAAATAGTGTGGTACTATAAGCACCGTATACATGATAACTCATGCGCGAACACCACACTAATTTTGACCTGAGGGGTGGGGGGATGGGAGGAAGTTGTTTGAAAATATAGGTCCCTCCCGATGATCTCCATGTAAATAGCACAGTATAATATACACGTTGTAAACTTGATAACTCACGTACAAAACACCGTTGTAACTTTGAACCGGAGGAAGGGGGAGGGGGAGGAAGTTGTTCGAAAACATACCCTCGACAACTTATGTGTAAATAACGTGGTAATATACGGACCGTGTGCATGATAACACATGCACAAGCAACACGGTAATTTTTGTCCCGAAAAAACAAGTTGACAATGTACCATGGTAACTCACGTATAAAGAGCATGATAATATACATACATCAGAGCTGATAGCTTACTTAGCCCATGCCTGGTAACTATTTGCACGGAAAAAATCGTCAGAACATATCAACACGTGACCTAGTTTACTAAATCTCACCGTGATGTTTTTTTCTGCGTGAAAATGATTTTTTGATTGGACAGACAATTCACGCTACAAAAACATTTTAAAGTTTGAAAATGGGGAAGCATCTAAGATGACATCCATTTCCCCCCTAATGCATTCAGGCATGTGCATGTGAACCGAAGGTTTGAGGAACTATTTTTATGCCCCTGTAATTCCTTTGTAAACGACATGATAACTTATACACAACTGACATGGTAACTTGCATGGCAGATGCGTGGTAACTATTTTCTCGGAAAAAAGATCGTAGGAACATATCAACATGATATCTAGTTTCGAAGGTCTCGCCGCGACGAATCTTTTATGTGAAAGCGGTTTTTTGATCGGAGCAACGGTTCAAGCTACAAAACATTTTTAAATTTAAATTTTGTTGGAATCTTTGCTGACATCATCATTTTTGTCTCACATGCATGCATGCATACTTAATTAAATCAATTGGACCTAATTAGCACAGGAGAGTCACGCGAGCTCTAAAATTGTTCGCCTGGATGCAAGTTAGAAAAGAAAGGAATCATGCGGATCTGTTGCTTAACTTCAGTACGTGTGGAAGTTAGCACAGTCCTAATAATAATATTCATACAAATGTTCACCACAGCCCATCTCGTTTATGGTGGATGTAGGGGCAGTCGTGCCCAGTTAAACTGATATATGGTGTCGCCAGGTTTTCGTCCTGCAGTGGGTAATCTCGATGGCGAGTGCTCACACTGGGTTTCCCGACGATGCTCGAACCCACTCTCCCCTCTCCAGTCTTTTTCTCTGAAATGATGTATTTCCGTTATGTCACAGTAATGAAAAGGGGTTATTGCCCGGTTTAAAAAAATGTGTGTAATTATAAAAACTGTTCTTATTTAAAAGAATGTTCATTTTATCCCAAAAATATTCACATATTATTTAAAACAAACATATAATTAAAACAATATTTATAAATTATAAAAATATTATTTCAAAATGTATTCATTTATTTTTAGGCTATATTAATGCGTTCATCGAAAATATTCGTGTATTCTCTTTACCAGACATATTATTATTTATAATAATGTTTACATAATTTAAATAAAAATTTAAAATTTAAAATAATAAATGTGAATTTTATTAGTATTTATGAACTAACAGAATATCATGTGTCCGCGGCTGCTGCTGCCCATTTAAGCCCCATTTTCGTGCTCACATATTGGTAATTAAGTTTGTCTATCCCAGTGAGACATGAAGCCAGACTTGGAGGCGTGGCTAGCACGGAGCCCATGTTAAGTTGAGGTCGCAGGTTTGAGTCCCCGCTGTCACTTTTGTGTATTGGTTTCCTCTTTGTACTGTTTTCTGCAGGGTGGGCCCCAACTGTCATAGAACGTAGCTACATTTTAGGGATTTGTCTAAGAAAAAAACAAGTGGCTTTTCCGTGATGATAAAAATCCAGGGTGTTTTCCATAAAAATCGAACCACACGCCCCTGTCTCTAACTACCTGTCACTGAAACTGGGTCCCATGCCACATTGGCATGCCTCGTCAGCAACCTTTGCGTATATAAACGTGATTTGCACCGTAGATGCACATGAAAGCCAAGTTTTATCATCGGTTCAATGTACGCCGCAAGTTTTAGCACCAAACTGACTTTTCTCGTCAACTTCAGACACCTGTGGTGTAATTGACTCTATTGTTAACTTTATTTTGGTTTTGACTTACATGAGTAATACGACAATCACGAAGAGACATCAGGTACTTAATCTCCTTAACTACAAAGGCATAGATCGATCTGTACATGTCACAAGTTTGGACCAACTTCACAGCAACAATGGAGTTCATCTCAATGATAATTGGGGCGTCGCTCCGCTGGAAGCAAAAGATAAACCTGTCATATACGCACAGAGTTCCACCTCCAAAGCATCACGGTAAGAGAATAACTGTCTGCATAAGGAGAATATGATTTTCCCGCAATCATTCAAAAGAACAATACCAGCCCCTGTTGTGCCATCAGGAGACAAGGACCCATCTGTATTCAGTTTAGTCCATCCTTGATCTGGAGGTGTCCAGGACGTGGAGCTAGGTGTCATCAGTCTATATGAGCTGCTTGCTGCAACATTATATATCATTACTGACTTGCCCTTCTAAGGATCATCACATAGATCAAGTTTCAGGCCAACCAAAGATTCTAAGTAGCTAACAAGAAATCTCTTAGATGCTCCATCAGAGGTGGTGGCTTGTGATGCACAACCTCGTTATGAATACGCCAGCAGGGCCACAAAGTCATAAGAACCATACTTCGCTCAATATCAGATAGTGGATCCAACACATGAAATAACCACTCTTTCCCGTTGTTCTCAATCTCTTCCAAAACCGGCAATGTCCAAACTTCTGACATAGTTCTCCATAATTCTCGGCCTAAAGGACAATGGAAAAATGGATGCAAATTGTCTTTCGGCTCCATAGCGCATATAGGACAGAAAATTGATACTTCCAAATTTCCTGTGTGTTTGTCCTTTCAAGTGGGGAGTGAATTGGTCAATGCCCTCCAGGAGAAATTACGCACTATCAGGGTACATCTGAAGACCATATCATGGACCAGCTGCTACGCTGAACCCTGGGGCCAAACTTGAAGACCATATGCACTTTTAACTGAAAACAAGCCATACTTGCCCAGACCCTATGCCAAAGTATCAGATTCTAGTCTCGGTGAGGCCATGATCTTCATAATTTTAGCAACATCACACGGATGAAAGTAAGACCGTAGGAGCTCAAAACTCCATGAACCATTGTCATTGAGCAGCTCAGATACAAAGCATATGTGACACCTTCCTTGGGAAGAAATTGGCTTGTAAGAGAACGGGCGTGGTATCCAGTTGTTGCTCCAGACCCGTATATTGTCACCATTACCAACCCTCCAGACGAGACCTTTCTTAAGCAAGTCTAAGCCACAACTAATTGCATGTCAAGATGATGAAGCATTCCCTAAAAAACCGGTATCCTCACACTTGCCATCTAGGTAATAGCGAGCCTTGAGAACTTGTGCACAAAGGTTATCTGGCTTGATAGTCAGCCTCCAAACTTGGCGGGCTAGGAGAGCCTGGTTAAATAACATGTAATCCCGGAAACCAACACCACTTTGTTCTTTGACTGTAGCAAATGCTGTTGGAGATATTAGCACTTTTCCAATTAGACAAATCCATGAGTAAACAGTAAGCATGGCAAATATGGTATGCACCTCATAGCGATTCCTAAGCATACTAGCACGTATAGAACATAGAAGCAGACCATCTATGAGCAGCACATATACGGCTAGCACAAACATGAGTAAATGAGGGATGAACAGATCATA
This sequence comes from Triticum timopheevii, assembly GCA_963921465.1. Lineage (NCBI taxonomy): Eukaryota > Viridiplantae > Streptophyta > Magnoliopsida > Poales > Poaceae > Triticum > Triticum timopheevii. The sequence continues at coordinate 379,302,075 of OY997262.1, read as the reverse complement.
CCCTCCGGTTGGCCAGGTCAACGCGGCGGCGGCGGCAGCAGCCTCGGCTTCGTCCGTGGCCTTCTTCTTAGCAGCGGCGGTGTCGGCCATGGTGTTGATGCAGGGGAAGTAGTGGAAGCAGAGGTTGAGGGAGCTGGGGACGGATCGGGAGCAGTCGCGTAGAGACGCTCCCCAAAAATCTTATTGCCGTTCTCCCGGGCAGGATCTCGAACGGCAGGGTTCTGGAGGCACTTGCTCTCCCGACCAACCGTGCACGCGGTCGTCGGGATGGGACTGCCTGAAGCAGCACAGAGCAAAGAATAGTAGATGACGACTAGGTTACGCGAGAGGGAGTGAGTGAACCGAACTAGGTCACTACACTGGGCAAAGCCTTCTTATATAGGCCGTCGGGCAGGAAGTCATGGGCCTGGGCGGAGGCCCACGACCGAGTCGACGCACTCCCCGGCAAGCGTCGCACTCCCGGCAAGGGAGTCGGCGGATCCAGGCAACGCAAGTCAGCCCATAGTCCAACGTCTCGGATAGTGGCCCACCTGTTAGCGACTCGTTAATTAATCCCTAATTAATTAATTCGTTCCTGAGCGGCAAAAATAAGCTCCGCTCACCTCATTCCCGCAACCTGCGGCGCGCGCGCATCGTGTCGAGGCGAGGCGTGGTGAGGCGGGCGACGGAGGAGGAGGAGCGTGCGTGTACCACTCCTCTTCCCAAGCTCCCAATGGCAAGTGGTAGAGCAGCCCTTATAAAGGGGTCTCAACTCTCCTCAACTAGCAAGGTGGGACTAAACTTCCCAACACCTGCCATCTCATACATGGGACTCAAGATTAAACAAGAATCAGTGTTCATATGGGCCTAAAGCCCATCTATGATTCAACAATCCCCCACCAAATCTCGAGGCACATAAGTTTGTCAACTGTTCCAAACAATATTTGATATATTAGAAATTTCAGTGGAGACTGTTAAGTTGAACTTCCACCTAGAGTAACAGGATTAGACTTCTTCACAACTGAACAATGGACTATGCCTTGAATTGTCAGTCTGGTGTGCAGAAGTTTCGCCTGTTGTCAGCTGATACGTGGCTGCCGAATGCTAAACCCCACGGGTGGAGCTTATAGTCATACTCCGTACCTTCTCATGAGCTTCCTAGAGATCACCTAATCTCATAGACTGTGACCAGCAGTCGGGCTCATATAGGTGTGTTCCTCCAAAGAATGCTCTGTAGGTTAGCATCTTGCTTACACAAGCTTTGGAACACATTAGGACAAAGTTAGCCTGCCTTACAGAATGAGAGTATTATTGCATCTCCAACAGAGTGAGATAATTAAGGATACTCTCCTTAGTTGACCGCTGATTGTTTTCTAAAGTCCTAATTCACGGGATCTCCGATCACATAGGTTGGGTTACCCCATGGCAACTTACATGGGTCTCATACCCATCTCTCTTGATGCATTTTCTATCACAATCCGTGATAGCCCTTTGGTAAAAGGGTCTGCCAGATTCTTAGCCGTCTGGATATAATCCAACGCTATCACTCTGGAGTTTCTTGATTTTCTGATAGATTTCAATCTTCGTCTTATGTGATTTGTGGATTTCATGTTGTCCTTTGAACTCTTAGCCTTGGCAATCACCGTTTGATTGTCGCAGTTCATAAGGACAGCCGGCACTGGTTTGTCAACCACCGGCATATCCATCAAAAGCTCTCGAAGCCATTCTGCTTCGACGCATGATGTGTCTAATGATGTGAGTTCTGCTTCCATAGTCGATCTGGTTAAGATCTTCTGCTTGCAAGACTTCCAAGAAACAACACCACCACCAAGTGTGAAGACATGTCCACTTGTGGCTTTCATCTCATCAGCATCAAATATCCAATTTGAATCACTATACCCCTCAAGTACGGTCGGGTACCCAGAATAGCGAATTCCATAGTTCGCAGTACCTTGCAAGTAACGCATCACTCACTCAACAGCATGCCAATGCACATCTCCCCAATTGGAAACAAACCGGCTCAGTTTGCACACAACAAATGAGATGTCAGGACGAGTAGTACATGCTAGGTACATCAGCGAACCAACCACTTGATAATATCTCAATTGATCTATAGCTGTGCCTTCGAACTTTCGAATCCGCACGCTAGGATCATACGGTGTTGCAGAAGGTTTGCAGTCCGAATACCAAAACAGCTCAAATCTTCTCAACATAGTGGGATTGCAAAAGTGTAATTCCACCCTCAAAGTTTCTTAGTAGCTTGATGTTCAAGATAACATCAGCCATGCCCAGGTCTTTCATCTCAAAGTTATGAGATAGAAAAGCCTTGACCTCCTCAATGACTTTGAGGTGGGTCCCAAATATCAGTATGTCATCGACATACAGACAGAGTATATATAACTCCTTCGCCCCCACCATAGCGATAGTATACACATTTGTCAGCTTTGTTAACAACAAAGTCAGCAGATGTCAGAATAGTGTTGAACTTCTCATGCCATTGCTTAGGCGCTTGTTTCAGGCCATACAAGGATTTCACTAGCTTGCACACCTTTCTTTCCTGACCATTTACTACAAAGCCATCTGGTTGTTGCATGTAAATTTCCTCGTCTAGCTCTCCTTTAAGGAAAGCCATCTTAACGTCCATCTGATGAACAAGGAGACCATGCGAGGCAGCCAAAGCGAGTAACACTGGAATGGTTGTCAGTCTAGTCACAGGTGAGTAAGTGCCAAAGAAATCCTCTTCTTCTTTCTGGGTATAACCCTTGGCCACAAGCCTAGCCTTGTACTTCTCAATAGTACCATCGGCCCTAAGCTTCTTCTTGAACACCCAGTTACATTCCAATGGTTTACAACCATAGGGACGATCAGTGATCTCCCATGTCCCGTTAGCCAAGATGGAACCCATCTCGCTACGGACCGCATCCTTCCAGTAGTCAGCATCCGGAGATGCATAAGCTTCTGAAATGGAACAGGGAGTGTCATCATCCACGAGGTACACGAGGAAATCATCACCAAAAGACTTGGCAGTCCTTCGTCTCTTGCTCCTAACAGGAGCTACCTCGTCTTCCTTCGTGGAACTCTCATCACTTTTATGTTCATGATATTCCATCGGAATGGCAGGTTCAGGAGTCTCATTAGATTCCAGTCTAGAAGTGCTTTGCATATCTCTCATGGGGAAAATATCCTCAAAGAATGTAGCATCTCTAGACTCCATGATCGTACCGACCTTCACGTTGTGTACATCAGATTTCACCACTAGAAATCTATAGCCAACGCCATGCTTGGCATAGCCAAGAAAAATGCAATCCACAGTCTTTGGTCCCAACTTGCGCTTTTTGGTTATCGGCACATTGACTTTCGCCAAGCAGCCCCAAGTGCGTAAGTAAGAGAGTGTAGTTCTTTTCTTTTCCCATTGCTCATAGGGAGTAGTTTCATTATCTTTTGTGGGAACTTTATTCAGGACATGACATGATGTCAATACAGCCTCCCCCCACCATGCCTTGGATAAACCCGATGTATCTAACATGGTGTTAACCAAATCAGTTAGAGTACGGTTTTTCCGTTTGGCAACCCCATTTGACTGGGGTGAGTAGGGAGGCGTCCTCTCATGAATAACACCATGTTCCGCACAGAATAAATCAAACTCATTAGAAAAGTACTCTCCACCACGATCATACCGGACTCGTTTTATTTTCTTCTCAAGTTGGTTCTCAACTTCAGCCTTATAGACTTTAAAGTAGTGTAGAGCCTCATCCTTAGTATTTAACAAATACACATAGCAAAATCTAGTGGAATCATCAATCAGAGTCATGAAGTATTTCTTTCCACCTTTAGTCAACACACCATTCATTTCATAGAGATCTGAATGTATGAGCTCTAACGGTGCCAAGTGTCTCTCCTTCGCAAGCTTGTGAGGCTTACGAGGTTGCTTATCTTGCACACACGCATGGCACTTAGAGCCTTTGGCTAAAGTGAAACTCGGGATTAAGTCCATCTTAGCTAGTCGCGTCATACAACCAAAATTTATGTGACAAAGACGTGAATGCCAAACCTCAGATTCGTTCACATTAGAATCAATTTGGTTCACGACTTTATTATAGAAATCCTCCAGGGAAAGGCGGAACAAACCACCACAATCATATCCTTTACCAACAAATAGTCCATACTGAGATACGACTACTTTGTTAGACTCAAATACTAACTTAAACCCTTCTTTACATAGAAGGGAGCCACTAACGAGATTCTTCTTGATGGCGGGGACATGCTGCACGTTCTTCAGTTGCACGATCTTTTCCGAAGTAAACTTCAGATCTACCGTGCCAACACCATGAACAGAAGCATGCGAGCCATTCCCCATCAGGACGAAATAATCTCATACGACCTGGTAAGAAGAAAACAAAGACACATCAGCACACACATGAATATTGGCCCTAGTGTCAATCCACCAATCGGTGGACTGACAAACTGAAAGTATGGTAAACAGATTACCATACCCAAATGCCCCATCATTGTTGCTCAGAGTGACGTTGACAGACTTGGAGTCCTGTCCTGACTTCTTGTACTTGTTTGGGCACTTGTTTGCCCAGTGTTCCTCTGAACCACAAGTAAAGCAGCCATCTCTCTTTTTGTCTTTCTTCTTACCCTTCTTCTTAAAGGTAGTATTCTGCTAGACAGAGTTCTTTCCCTTGAACTTGTGGAAGTTCTTCTGCACCACATTGGCACTAGAAGAACCCTCTGCCCCCTTTCACATGCGAGTCCTTTGCTCTCGAGTTCTGCTCAACACTGAGATAACCAATGACATACTCAACAGAGAATTCACGTCTCAAGTGCTTGAGAGAAGTAGCAAAGTTCCTCCATCCAGGAGGGAGTTTTGCAATAATGCAACCCGCGACAAATTTGTCCGGTAACTCACACTTCAGGAGCTCCAGCTCCTTAGCGACGCACTGTATCTCATGAGCCTGGTCCAATAAAGAACGGTTATCAACCATCCTATAATCATGGAACTGCTCCATGGCATACAGTTCGATCCCAGCATCGGTTGCATCTAACTTAGCTTCGAGCGCATCCCACAAGTTTTTGGCAGCACGCATATGGAGATATGTGTCAACCAACTTGTCTCCGATCACAGTAAGAACGACTTCCACAAAGATGGTGGTTGCCTCCCTAAACGCCTTTTCCTGTTCAGGAACAATCATTTCTGTGGGAGACACAGCACCAACCTAGAACACGTTCATTGCTGTGAGCCATAAGGTGGTCCTTGTCTGCCAACGCTTAAAATGCGTCCCAGTAAACTTTTCCGGTTTCAGTGTCGCAGCAAAGCCTTGAATCGAAAAGTGCCTAAAATAAGGTTTTTGGATTGTTGGAAATATTAGCACTTTTCCAATTTGACTAATCCACGAGTAAACAGTAAGCATGCAAATACGGTATGCACCTCATACCGATTCCTAAGCATACTAGCACGTATAGAACATAGAAGCAGACCATCTATGAGCAGCACATATACGGCTAGCACAAACACAAGTAAATGAGGGGAACAGATCATACCCTCCGGTTAGCCAGGCCAACGCGGCGGCGGCAGCGGCAGCCTTGGCTTCGTCCGTGGCCTTCTTCTTAGCGGCAGCGTTGTCGGCCATGGTGTTGATGCAGGGGAAGTAGTGGACGCAAAGGCTGAGGGAGCTGGGGACGGATCGGGAGCAGTCGCGTTGAGACGCTTCCCAAAAACCTTATTACCGTTCTTCTGGGCAGGATCTCGAACGGCAGGGTTCCGGAGGCACCTGCTCTCCGGACCAACCGTGCACGCGGTCGTCGGGATGGGATCGCCGGAAGCAGCACAGGGCAAGGAACAGTAGACGACGGCTAGGTTACGCGAGAGGGAGTGAGTGAACCGAACTAGGTCACTCCACTGGGCAGAGCCTTCTTATATAGGCCGTCGGGCAGGAAGTCGTGGGCCTGGGCGGAGGCCCACGACCGAGTCGACGCATTCCCCGGCAAGCGTCGCACTCCCGGCAAGGGAATCGGCGGATCCCGGCAACGCAAGTCAGCCCACAGTCCAACGTCTCGGACAGTGGCCCACCTGTTAGCGACTCGTTAATGGCAAGGCGGGCGGCGGAGGAGGAGGAGCGCGCGTGTACACACTCCTCTTCCCAAGCTCCTAATGGCAAGTGGTAGAGCATCCCTTATAAAGGGATCTCAACTCTCCTCAACTAGCAAGGCGGGACTAAACTTCCCAACACCTGCCATCTCATACACGGGCCTCAAGATTAAACATGAAGCATTGTTCATATGGGCCTAAAGCCCATCTATGATTCAACAAATGCTCCCACGCGCGCGAGTGAACTTTCCTTCGACCGCTAGCTGAACCCTAATAAAAATTCCGCACCATTGCAGTAAGCTCATCACAAATAGAGAAAGGCAGTTTAAAAGCACTCATCAAATAAGTTGGTAGTGCTTGGGCTATTGATTTTATTAATACTTCCCTTCCCGGCTGCGCAAAGTGGCCATCTCGCCACTGAATAAGTCTCTTAGTTCGACTAGCTTGAAGATCTTGGAAACGGCCTTTGGATATGCGACCATCCGGTGTAGGGAAACCAAGATATTTCTCCTCAAACACCAAGCTTCTGACATTCAGCACCAAGCGAACCTGCTCACGAATCACCATAGGGCAAGAGTCACCAAACAAAAGAGAGCTCGCATTTATTAAAGTTCAAAGATTATCCTGTGGCTGCCTCGTATAAATTGAGAACTTGGTTAATGTTCATCTGCTTGGTCATGTGATGCTTCAAAAAATAACATTGTATCGTCTGCTAACAAAAGATGTCATATGCCCGGAACTCTTTGACAGATTTTCAAAGGAGTAATGTTACCACTCGAGACCGTATACTTCAGAATTAGATAATTGCCTTCCTTGGGACGAGAAGTGATGGCACAAACTAGCTGTGTTTCATTTTCAGAATTAGATAATTGCTCATCCATTTAAACATTGCATAAATATGATAGTAATTCCTCCATCCCATAATATAAGATTTTATTACGCTGCTCAGCGTATTCACAAAAAAAAATACTCATATATTGGATGTAGTAACATATTGGACAAAGGAAGTAGTTAACAATAGTCATGTCAAACATTTACCTTTTGGATTCTCAATAGCGATTGTTTTTATCATTATATCACATTTTTTCTTTTTTTTTTCTCCAGAATACGCACAAACATGCATGTCTTATATTTATACAAGAGAGGGTAAAGAAACTCAACAACCGTTTACAAAGAGGGTACAAGGCCAGGAGATCCAATTCGGCGCGACTCTTGGGAGCATATGCTCCTATCCATCAAAAATCTTTTTTCAAATGTAAAAATTTTGAAAAAAATAGATGTGATCATTGTCACACCAAAACACTACCTGCAAATTTTTAGGAGGAAAGCTTAAGTTTTTTATCTGTGCAAAAAAAACAAGTCAAACGACAAATGTTACCTCCAAATGTTACATTTATTTTTGTTTTTTTCACCGACGAATCACCATCATCCTGTTTCGCATGAAAATTGGGCAAGCACACTTGTTACACTAACAAGAACATCAACGAGAATTTTTAGGATTTTTAATTTTTATTTACTATTTATTTAGAATTTACTGTTCATTAGGAAGTATATGCACCCAAAAGACAAATCAGCCCTCCCGTACAAGGCCCTACAACTCAGTGATTACTCGCGCACACCCACCTATACAACTAGAAAAATAATTGAGATCTCCGCGAAGAAAGCCCGACGGCAACCAGCACTTCCCTTCTTTCCGGATTTTTGCAATGACTGCCACCATGGAAGGATTAGCCTTGTCGAGAACAATGGCATTCAGGTGCTTCCAAAGCACCCAGAGCACCAATACCATGAGGGTGTTGAAGTCCTTCCTACGATGAGGTTGAGGCATGTGTTTGGTGCACCAATCAATGACTTGGTTGCTACCCCAGGATCCATAACATAGAGTACCACACGCGGTTCTATTAATCGGACTTTGAAATTATATAAATGATCTGATCGTTATTGCAGGCGGTTCTACTGGAAAAACCGCCACCATAATGTAGTGCAGGTTGTTAACCACATATGGTACGAAACCAACATAGGGGTTACCACGGACAAAAGGCCCCTGCACCTGCCAAAGGCATTGGAGGTGGTTTCCCCTCATGGAACCGGCTGGGTTGTGTGAGCAACAAAGGAGGTTTCAGTAACCGCCTACGCGGACCGCAAGTATTAACGACGCATGCTTTGAAGCGAAACTTGGATCCGCCGTTGGTCCATGTACCAAAACCACCTTCAATGGTTGTTCATGTAAGTGTATGTTTATCATTCCTGGTGTTTTTCCTCTTTTGAGGAAGTTTTGGCATTCACCTGATGTCGCACCCATTGCATGTGACTCTCATCCATTTCGTGAGAGGCTAAGACAGGCAGTAACCACACGCGGGAGCTACATCTCGTCAACTATGAAGAGCTCCGCCTGGCACTTGTTGATCACCAAATGGGTCGGCCCAATATGGGTTCCGGGGGAAGAGGTTTTAGGAAAACTTCTACTACTGGTTTGGACTGGTTTTATAAACTTCCGTGTGTTCAATTTCCTTTTGTCTTGTGTGTTTTCTGTGGTCGTTTTTATCCCCCTTTTCGGCTTTTTTGTGTTTCTTTACCTGTTATTTTTAGTTTTTTTTACTTTTTATACCTTTCCTTTTTCCTTTTTATCCTTTTCAATACATGTTCTACACTTTTCGTATACACCAAGAACGTTTTCCTAATACTACTGGACGAACATCTTTTTTCATATGCATGTTTCGAACATTTTTGAATAGGTGTTAAGTATTGCTGACAAATACGATCATTTTTTAATGACAAAAACATGTTTTCTGAAACTACACAAACATATTTTTACTACATTGTATAAACATTTTTAAAATGTAAAAACCATAATTTTGAAACGTTTGAACATTGCTTTTAGATGTCAAATATATATTATTGTATGGTACAATTTTCTCTTGAATTACGTGAACATTTTTTTAAATATAATAAACATTTTTAAACTGTTGAACATTTTCTAAATGTTGCAAACCATTTTTTGGATGTTACGAATATTTTTAAATTTGCCTGAAGATTTATTTATTTTAACACTGCATGAACATTCTTTTAACACATGATGAGCATTTTAAGAATTTAAATATAAATTTTCATTTCTTAAGTATAAATAAAAGTAATTAAAAAATAAATAAGGGGAGAGAGAGAGAGAGAGAGAGAGAGAGAGAGAAGCCTACACTCCTTCAACTTTGGCCGGTACATCAGGGAAAAGTCAGGGCAACCGATTGTTTCGTCTCGCTTGAAGAAAGACAAACAGGGTGCTCCTATATCTTGCTTGAAACAATATTATATGTACCAACCCCTAAGAGCAACTGTAGTGGATGAATTCGTCTGGCCCACAAAATAACCGCCGATATACGGTATCAGGATAAAAAAATGTCCCGAGCAAGTACCGTATACAGGGGCAACCCATAATTTTCTTTGTGGCGAGTTGTAGAAGTCCTCCAGCATTGCCAAATGTAGCGTTTTCTCCCCCTCGTTTGTGGTTCCTGTATCCCTTGTGCGACTTGGCGGAAGGGACATTTTTGTTCGCGCCCGCCTTTTTGCTGCCGCCCCCGCCACAAATCTCTGGTGACTTTTGCTTCGTTCGGCCACCCCGCGTCAGGGAGAGGTTCGATTGTCCTCGCCCACGCCTTCGCCACCAAGATTGGACCTCGGGGGTGCTCATTTCTTGCTGTGGGCGGGCAACACCCGTCGACGCCATGGATCCGACCAAAAACTTTGAGGGGGTGGCTCGTTGCAGGCGGATTCAGCTGCTCTAGCCACGATTGAGGCACGCCGTCATCCGTGCGAGCCGTAGCCGCTGGCAGGGGGCAGGGGAAAGTATAGGCGGCGGCAGCGGATTTTGAATCGGACGGTGATGAAGAAGATGGGGGCGGTGCTACTTGTGAGTTGCGTTGGGATTTTCCCCGAAGAGGAAGGGTGAAGCAATATAGTAGCTGATAAGTATTTCTCTCAGTGAAAACCAAGGTTATCGAACCAATAGGAGAACCACGCACATCCTAGTGAACAACACCTGCACATACAAAAACAAATACTGACACCCAACGCGGGCAACAGGGTTATCAACCCCCTTGAACTCGTTACTTACAAGGATCAAATCTTGTAGTGGTAGATTGATAAATTGCAAAACAAAATAAAACATAATAAATTGCAACAAGATATTTTTGGTTTTAGTAATTAAAAGTAGACCTGAGGGCCATAGTTTTCATTAGAGACTTCTCTCTCTCTCGAAACAATAGCATACGGTGGGTAGACAAATTACTTTTGGGCAATTGATAGGAAAGCACTTAGTTATGATGTTATTCATGGCAATAATCATGTATATATGCATCTGACAAGTAGATCGAAACGATTCTGCATCTACTATACTATTACTCCACCAATCAACCGCTATCCAGCATGCATCTATGGTATTAAGTTTATGATAAACAGAGTAATGCTTTAAGCAAGATGACATAATGTAGACAATGTAAACTCAAGCAATATGAATAAACCCCATCGTTCTACCCTTAATGGCAACAATACAAATACGTGCCTCGCTATCCTTTCTGTCACTGGGTGAGGACACCGCAAGATTGAATCATCACAAAGCACCTCTCGCACTGAATATAAATCAATCTAGTTGGTCAAACCAAACGGATAGATCGGAGAGAAATATAAAGCTATAGGAAACATTTTTTTACACATTTAAGACGTTTTAAATAGACGACTATCTTTTTTTTAAATATATGTTATGATATCTACTTGTTATATACACACTGTACATTTTCTTCATAGATCTAAAACTTTTTTATATATGTTTAACATTTTTCAACAACATGATTAAGGTACTTTTTCAAATACATGTATTGAACTTTTTTTAATATGTCTTGTACATTTTTAAAATACACTTGAAGCATTTTTTAATGATAAAAAATATTTTAAACTATACAAATATTTTTTGCATTGTACAAACATTTTTTGAGAATGTCACAAACATATTTCTCTACCGCTTGAACATTTTGTAAACGCAACATACATTTTCGTGAACAGCATATTTTTGAATTGAAGAAACATTTTGTAAACGCAACATACATTTTCGTGAACAGTGCGATGTGTATTTTTGTCCCTGTTTAGTGGCTACTAAGATAGCCCATTTTCATCTATACTTTTTTTCGTTTGCTGAGTTTCATTTGAGTTTGTTGGGTTTCCTTCGTGATTTTCTTCTATTTTTTGTGTGGGTTTTTCTTCGCTTTTCACTATTGGGGACTGGAATTCCTTTTTCTTTTGTGTTTTCTTCTGTATTTATATTTCCTCATCGGTTTTCTAGTTTCCTTTTCTTTGGTTTTCTTTTTGTTTCTTTCTTGGCTTTTTTCTTCTGTTTTTTGTTACTTTTTCTCTTCAGTTTTTTTTTCTTTTCTTTTCTATTGTCTCCATTTTTTTGGTTTTCCTATTTATTTCTTAGTTTTCATCAGTTTTTCGTTTTTCTTTGGTTTTGTTTTGTTGTCTCATGGGTTTCCATTGTTTTCTTTAATTCTTTTGGGTCTTCTTTATTAGTAAGGTGTTTCTTTTGTTTCATTCTGCCATTTCTTCGATTTGGACCGCTTTTTTAATTATTTTTTGCAACACATGTCTATATTTTTCATACACATTTATACATTATATGTATATACATCAGAAATATTTTGTATACATGTTTAACATCTTTCAAATACATGATTAAGGTTTAGGAAAAATAATGTTTGCTGGCTATTTGTTTCATACACATTATGCTGCCACCTCTTGTTGGGTAAAAACCTCCCTCGCTAGCCTCTCGAAACGAGTGCACACCGTCTTGAACAATGGTTGTTACTTTGTTCGGTAGATTTTTTATCAATAAAGTCATTTCTACATAGCCATAGTGAACATAATAAGGCAGACGGTCCCATCCTTATTAGTGTACTAAACCTATTTTGAATTCCATCCAACAACCGACCATAAATATTGGCAAAACTTCTGAGCAGATATAAATTAGATGCTATTTGGATGATCGACCATGTAGAACGTGCAAACGTGCACTAGAAAAAGAGTTGTATGATTATCACATCATGAGTACAGAAACTACACTTTTTGCTTTCTTGCAAGTTGCGACGAGCGAGATTGTATTTGGTTACAAAAACTCCCCTTCAAAGTTTCAGTGGGATCTTGGACTTCTAAAATTTCTTATTGACATTGGGATCTCTGAATGAGTAAGAGTTCGTTACATAGAGTCGACTATAAGGGACCTAGATGTAGTTAGATTCTAGTGAAACACATTCCGTCTTTGGTGTAGAGAGACATAGGCACGTCCTATTGCAAAGATTATATCTCGCTTAAAGCGAGTCTTCCTTCAGTCTCGCCTAAAGCGTCCATAGTTACAAGCCGGCCCATTCACGCGAAAAGAAATACACTAGATAATAAAGGGTCGCGCAAGATTCGATCCCGCGATTTCCTGGTTGCAATGTTGGACTGTTAGCCAATGGGCCACAATCCAGTTTGTATTTAAATAGTACGTCCCGACCTTGTTAAAGCAATAGATTGGCTTTCCACTGGTTTCATGTTTTTGTTTTTTCACTAGTTTTTCTGCGTTTCTTATCTCCGTTTTTACTGGATTGTTTATTTTCTTTGTTTTTTTCACTAGCTTTTTTTCCCTTTTGTTTTGTTTGTTTTCCCTTGTTTTCTCTCGGGTTTTCATAGTTTTCTATAAAAAAATAAGTATAGATCTAATATACTTTTAATATTCTTAAGGTACAAGATTAACACTTATTGAATACATGGTCAACATGATTTCAATACACATTTAACATGCTTGTTTGACATTTTTAAAATACCAAATTAATCTTTTTAATACATGGTCAACATTTTTTCTAACCACATTTTACATTTTTTTTCAAATCCTTAATTAACATTTTTCAAATAGAAATTTAACATTTTTGAATACATGGTAAAACATATTTATACTCATTTAACAATTTTCAATGTTTGATTAATATTTTTGAATGCATGGTCAACATTTCTTCTATAGACATTAACATTTTTTCAAATGCTTTGATTAACATTTTTTTCAAATGCTTGATTATAATTTTTAAATACAAGTTTAACATTTTTTTCATACAAGTGCGCATTTTTTATTTACACATTATATAATTTTAAAGAGTTTATTAAAAAAATATCAAATACAAGTTTAACATTTTCTTTGAATACACGGTCAATATTTTTCTATACAAATTTAACATTTTGGAAATGTTTGATTAACATTGTTCAAATACTTGTTTAACATTTCTTTGAAAAGACTGGATTAACATATTATAAATAGATGATCAATTTTTTTCACACACATTATATATTTGTTGTATACATTTTTCATATACATGAGAAACATTTTCTCTACGTACATTTAAGATTTTTCAAATACTTGATTAATTTTTATAAAATGTTTTATGTAAATTATTGTTTGAAATATATTTATTTTGAATACTTTTAAGTATAAACGAAAGTAATAAAAATGGAAGTAAAAATCAAAAACAAAAAATGAGGCAGTGGTCTCCCGCGCACAGGGCCGACCCATATGCTCGCGACACTGCAGCGAGTCGAAAGGCTGACTCACAGTAAGCGAGGTATAGCCGCGCCCGTCCTTACTAAAAGTCCATTGAGGGCTTCTCATGGAAAAGGACTAACAGAACAAGCCCAACTTGTGGATGATGTCAACGGTTTTATTGCGAAATCACTAATTGACGAGTACTCCTATCAAAATCACTATCACCTCCCCTGGTTTTGACAAATAGTGCGCTGCATGTGGGCCACTTGTCACAACCTGAAAGTTTTCTCCTTTTTGAAAATACGTTTATTCAAAACGTTTTATCTCTTAAACCGCGTGTCCAAATCTCGAACCATTTTGACCGTTGCATCTTTTGTGTCGAGATCTTCAAAACTAGATCCATGTTGATAGGTTTTAATGATTTTTTCACAAAAAAACTGGATGAAAAACCGAACAGGGAGCACTTCTTTTTCCTTTCTGAAAGCCTTTGCTGAGAGGCACGGTCGTGCCTCTCGCAAAAGCAAAACCGTGCCTCTCACGGAAGCAAAACTGCGCCTCTCACAAAAAAAAATGATTTTTTTTCGTTTTCCGAGAGGCATAGCCGGGCCTCTCACGGAAGTAAAGCCGTACCTCTCGCGAAAACAAAGTTGTGTTTCTAACAAAAGAAAAAAAATGCATTCTTTCCGTTTCCGGGAATTACGACAATGCCTCTCATGGAAGAAAAAAGAAAGAGAAAACACATTGTTTTTCCGATTTCGATCGGCACGACCGTGCCTCTCTCGGAAGCAAAATCGTGCCTCTCCCGGAAGTGCCTCTAACGGAAGGAAAAGAAGAGAAAACGCGTTTTTTTCGTTTCCGAGTGGCATGGCCATGCCTCTTGCGGAACCAAAACCGTGTCTCTCGCGGAAGGAAAAAACACATTTTTCACGTAATTTTTTTTTAAAACTTTTTTTGCCCCAAAACTAAGGAAGATTAGTGAAAAACCGAAAAGCCGGAAACCCCAAAAAAGCCGAAAACGTGGGAGAAACAAAAATCCGAAAGCGCAACACGGGGCGGAGCCAGTGGCACACTCTCAACCTACCCCAAGTGACCCTTGGGGAGGCTGGGAACAAGCGTTCCTTAGTTAGTTGCTCCTGTTTTCTTGGGGTACCAATGACCGGGAGCTTCTATTTGCCGCATTCTGCGGCAAACAGACATCCCTTCGCACAGGGCATGCCCGATTGGGCTGTCCCAGTGGGGTTGAAGTGGAGCGAGCAGTCGGGCAGAAAAGGCGCAATAAAAACATAGCGCGAAAGCTAGGATCCAAACTGTACATCTACTCTTAGAGCACTCACCTTGCTAGCCAGTACAACAAAAGATTGTTGTTGACAAATATGTAGCGCAAGATCTAAAGTACTCAACGTAGTGGCGTAAACTGAACACTACTAAAGAAATTCCAAAAAAAAATCAAACTTCAAAGACTTTTTCAAAATCAAGGATAATGTTTGACAAACAGGAACAATTTAAAAAGTTTCTGAACAACTTTTGAAACTGCAAAGAAATTTCAAAATTCGTGATCATTTTTCATAAAAGCGAAGATTTTTAAAATTCCTGATACATCTTTCGGAATGCAGAAGTAATTGCTAAAACCTGAAGATTTTTAAATATTCCTGAACATTTTTTAAAATTTCAGAACATTTTTTGAATTGGTGAACAAAAGTTGAGATTGGGAACAAATTTTGTAAAACAGAAAAAAAATTGGAAACCAGATTTTTTTAATTTGGGAACAAAAATTTGAAAATGGGAACACATTTTTAAATCCAGAATAAATTTTTGAAACTGGAACAATTCGAATATCCCGAACAAAGATATTTTGTATAAATGATTTTTTTAAATTGACAACAATTCGAATATCCCGAACACTTCTGAAACTGCTAACACTTTCTATGTAAATGAACAAAATTTAGAAACTGATAAACATGGAATCTTTTATAAAACAAGAATTGTTTTTGTAAATGCGAACAATTTTTGAAACTTTCAGCAATTTAAAAAAAAATACAAACACATTTTGGAAACGGAATTATTTTCAAACATTTGAACGATTTTCTAAATCTACAATTTAAAGAAACAAAAAAGAATAAAATAAATAGAAACTGAAAAAAGAATAAAAGAAAAAGAAAAAGGAAAACCTGAAAATATAATAAAATAACCTGTTTAGGAATCTTGTAGGATTCCATAAACCAGTAAAAACCAGTTGGGATTCTCTAGAAGGTTCCCAAAACCGGAACTACGACCTTTTGACGAAGAGTGCGTTAAATAGATTTTCGCCCAACGGCCAACTGAGGGAAATCAAAAACATATGTCTTAAAAAAAACAGACCAAACAACCTTTTAAAAATAGGGGGCCAAACATGGAAACACTCAAGCAACGCCACACAAGGCAACCCTTGGGGTTATCCTGCGTTTGGAAGAAGAACTAGGGAAAGGAAAAAAATATAGCGTGCAGACTAGGCGGCCAAGGCAATCTTTTTTCCTCCAGATTCCACCGTCGAGTTTTCTGGTTCGTCTACCTTTGCCTGCCGCTTCGGCGACCGGTGGCGGAATGAGAATCCCGACGCCTTCGCTCCGGTTAGTAGTTTAGTTTAGGATATTTTTTGGGCCCCGCAGGTGCGGCATTCCGCCGGATGGTGACGTTTCTTCATCAAATTTGTTTTCCGGACCTTGATCCTCCTCGAATTCATTCGTTTGGACGTAGTCGACGGAGCTCCGATGTAGATTCCAGCCGTCTCCTTGGGACGGTGAGGTTAGGGTTTTTTTCATGTGACCAGAATTGGTGTCATGTACTTCAGATCTATATGAGGGTTCAACAGCGACGACTGCTACTCTATGTTGCTGGTGCTTAGATGCACGTGCACGAAAACTTTCGGACTGTTCGACAAGGTCAAGCCGTCTACGATAGGGAAGCGGCGACAGTGATGTGTCGGTGGCTCGTTCTGAGGACATTAGTGGTCGATTGATGGTCTTGAAAACTATATTAATTATGTTTCAGATGTTTTACACTTTGGGATGAACTTTTATAATAAATCCGCGCAGAATGGGTGGCTCATCAGGCAAGTCAACACGAAATATAGACGATTTCTCTGCTCGGCAGGAATCGGCGAAACCTGCAGCTACATCGCCAGCAACCTGGGCCGTCCTACGCAAACGGCGGCGCGCTGCGTACGCGTGAAGCTGGAAAGCCAGGAATGGAGCAGCGTCTGCACGCCGCAAGCGCCAGCAGGAAGCATCCGCGCTTCCATGATTCTGTCTATCCATCTACTTATCCGGCGACCGGCGTAGCTCAAATCCAAACCCTTTCTTGGATCACTCAACTGCCCCTTCTAGTTCTCTCTGCTTCACGTCCTCCTCCTTTTGCCCCCATACCACATGGCTTGTCTGGCTGCTCCCTCCCGCCGCATGGTCTTGCGCCCCAGCGGTCTCTGTTCCCTGCCAAGCGCCACGGGCAAGTGTGTTTCCATTGGTTAACCAAACGCGTACAGGCTTCCACGGTGAGTTCGAGTGTGGCTCACTCTCAACGGCATGATGTCGCTTTGACGCTTTCATGGCGGGTTCGCGACCAAAGCGATCCGGCGTGCGCCGGTGCGCGTGCATGCGCGGCGCGGGGCAGCGAGAGTCCAGGCGAAAAGACGCGCGGTGCCGGAGCCAGACAGCGCAATGTGATGCAACGTTCCATGGCCACCCTGCTTGGCCCCCAGGGACGAGACCGATGGCGACGCCGGGCTCCTGAGGGGAACGCGCTGCCCTGTCTTCAGGGCCGTTGCTCCTCTGCTCGCGAACCGGTCGGGCCCCGGCGCAGCTACACCGGTCTGCGAGCGACAAGCAGGCCCCGTGATGATGATTGTGTCCAGCTCGAATCATGCAACTCATGAGTGTAATTTTTCCCTCGTGAACTTAACTGATGAGTAGTAGTAGTAGTAGTAGTGCATTAGCACTCACATTATGACTGCAATTGTTTTCTGGATCATTTCCATGCCTGTTCTCAAGCACCTGTCCGGATTGGGCTGCTACCACTACTAGACTATAGTGCACTCCTACCTTCATCAATCATCATCCGTGACTACTAATAACTGAAAGGAGATGCTGAAAGGATGTGGCGTGTGCGACGATGAGTCCTCACGAAAAGGTGATCGGCTTAGAAAACGCGCGCGTCTTTCTCAAGGTCTGTAAAGATGGAACTGCTTCCACTCGCCAAGAAACTTTTTCTGGGAGGTGGCCTACATGTATGGTCCATACAGTATGGAGAATGGCGGACAAGGGACCTGTTGGGTGATGTTTCCCTCTGATCATCCTTCCCTGTCTGACCGAAGAGTACGAGCAGTCTTACCACTAATCTTCAGAATCATTCGCTGCACCAAGGTCTGAGCTCACATGAAAGCACCTCAGCTCTAATGCACGTCAAATTCTGCTCAGTGACTGTAACGTAGTGTCAAAATCTGCTCAGTGACTGTGTCTTCAACCTGCACTGCCATATGGCTCCTGATTTGGACAGTAACTCTGCTCCATGACTGTGTCTTCGACCTACACTGTCATATGGTTCCTGATTTGGACAGTAAAACTCTGCTCCGTGACTGTGTCTGCAACCTGCATCGTCATTTCGTCGTGCCCGTAAAACTATGATTTGTGACTGTGCCTGCATTTTGCGCCATCACCTACTGCCTGAATTTCCATCTTCATTCTTGGGCAACTTCCGGCTCCAATCGGCGGCAGGCTGCTCATCTCCGATTGACCGATATCAACCTCATAACAGTTTTTCTTGGATTCTTCCAATGATCCAATCGCGCACTCAGATGCGGATAGCAAGAGTGGCAGCAGGTCAGGGCGACCCCTCGAATATCATGGGCAGAATCATTCCCACTATGGGCAGCACCGATACAATCATGGCGAGGCCTAGCTACTCGGTCGCGCATTCGACGCAGGCATTCCAAGGAACAGGAGATGGACCAAAATCGGTTGTGAAGTATTCCAAGGTAGCAGTATGAGTTTGTTGTGTGGTGAACACTGAACAGAGACGAAGCGTAGCTCGCGTACAGGCGCACTGTTTCTGTTGATTGCATCGACTGTGCCAGAGGTCCGGGACCGTTGCTACACAGCTTGCCGCATCATCTCTGCGCAGGTCAATAACTTCCCGTCACCATCGCAATGGACTAATGAGGAGGCACCAGCAGTTGAGCCCTAATAAGCAAATATCTCAACCACCATCGAGACCAGGTGACTAAAAGCGAGGAGAATGCTCTGGAACGGCGGTGGATCATCAATTTGCTTAATCACCACGGTCCACGCGTACGTGATCGATTCATCTATTGGCTGGCGATACCCTCTGTAATTAAGAGAAAAAAGAGTGAACTCCGGTTTTTACCCCACATTTTGAAATTTTTGACACTAATTATCCCATTTAGCGTGATTTCATCCATTTTATCCCATTTAGCGAAATTGTTGCCACAATTTACCCTGTTTAATTTGTTGTGTGTTCAGACCGGCGGATCCCAATTATGTGATCAAGCTGGCATGTCACAATGACGGTTTTCTCCCTGCTAAACCGGTCCTTGCAGCTTCTCCCAACCGGCCCGGCTTGATATGAGCGCACTAGATCAGGTCGTTCGTGTCCAACGCACAACGCCCGAGTAGGGCTGCACCATGCTGACCTCCGTTATTCACGGCACACATCACTCGCATTCCTTCCAATCACACGCACGATCCTGCCCGAAACCACTGACTCCTTCGCTAGGATGTGGTAGGATGACGTAGCCGACGGGCGGCAGGCAAGAGGCGTGACCATTGGAGAGCGTCGGAGCGGGCGGCAACCAGTATGAGAATGGTCTCCACTCCCATATGAATAACCGCATTCTCTGTTTCTCAACCCTGGTAGTTAGGTTTTTTGTGCCTAGATTTTCTCTCAGTCTGAGATGCATATTTGACGGCTTTAGACTAGTTTCAGGTTTGACGAAGTATTCTGATGGGATGACTGAATTTGATTAGCATGGCATGTTACAATTGAATACATTATAGGAGAAATTGTTACTGATATAATCTGAAATCATATATGTTTTTCTTCAGTATTATCATATACGACCTTACGTATGCATGATTTTATGGATCAGATTAGAGTGGTGTAAATATACTGATATAATATGAAATCATGTATGTTCGAGCGAGCCTGGCGGGAGCGTGCGACGGAAGCCTAGACCCGCGGTGCATCGATTGTGGGGCGAGCAACGCAAGCGAGCGTGGTGAGCGGCCGACTCGGGTGTCGTGCGTTGCACGCAGCACGAGCGGCCTCCATCGGGCCGAGCCAGTCGGGAGAAGCGCGCAGCCCGGTTCAATGGTGAGAAAAATAACCAAGAAAAACCACCGATGTGGCATGCCAGCTGGACCAGACAATTTTGACCAACGAGTCAGAGCACTCACAAAATTTTAAACGGGATAAATTATGGCAACACTTCTGCTAAATGGGGTAAAATGGATGAAAATTCGCTAAATGGGGTAATTAGTGTCAAAATGTCAAAATAGGGAGTAAATATCGGAATTCACTCGGAAAAAATAGCCTTCGAGTATAAGCAGGATCCTGTCCAATACCTTGGCTCCATTTGTTGCATTGTTTCACTTGTTAATAGACCTTATGTTACCACCTAGCTTCGCCAGCAGTGCCCATCTTTACCTTTACGCATCTTAGACCAGTGACAAGCATGTAGCATTTCTAATTTACTGGTTCTGAGCATGAGTGATTCTTCAAATATTGCACATTGGGGCTTATTGAACATATAAACCCTCAAGAATTGCTAGGAAGGAGAAAGCCCTCCAAGTCGCCCCCTAAATCGCTATGAACAGTGATGTGCCACCGCCTGTAAATTCTGCACCCCGCCAAGGGCATTTTAGTCTTTTCATGTGCAAGGGTATAAATCACAGCCGCTGCTGTGGAGAAACCCTCACCGCCGCCTCCCGTCCCACTCGCCTCCCCCTCCTCGTCTCTCTCTCTCTCTCTCTCTCTCTCTCTCTCTCTCTCTCTCTCTCTCTCTCTCTCTCCATCGCTCCTACTGACGCCGGCCGGTTCCGGCAAGCTCCGGCCGCCGCACGCCCCCGAGCTTCCCAAGATCCGCGCCTCCAACCCTCCCGTACGGATCCAGTGCTCAAAGTCTCCCCCGCGGCTAGGATTCAGGCTAGGGTTCGGACGCCTCCCCAAAACTTCGCCAGGATCCGCCACAACCGGCAACAGCGAGGCCAAAGGTGACTGGGTCCGGCATAGGTTGGTCTCTCCCCTCCTTCGCCCACCCTCTCCTCCTCACCTCACGCCATCTTGTCTTCCCTTTTTTGTAGGTTGCCACGGCACGGACGACGACGATGACAGGAGGGGCGCCGCCAAGCAGATGGATCTCCTTCTCCACACCACGCAGAGGCCCCATGGAGCCCCCCCTCCTTCTCCGGTGACTCTTCTAGGGCCCGATCCCCTACCTCTCCCCCTCCCTCTCATGTACTTTGAGTTGTACCAACTGTGTTTCAGATTCTGAAGGCCTCTGTACTTGAATCTGAAACATGGTTAATCCCTTCAGGGTATATTTGGGAAGTTAGGTGGTTGCTGCAGTCTGAGGTTAATCCCTTTATTGGCTGTTTGTTTAGGGTTGATTAGATTATCCTTCTCCAAGGAAATCTGTTATATATTTTTGACAACTACGGATATGTTTTTCTAATTGTAGTGTGACAGCTTTAACCGAAGTCTGTTTAGTTCACTCATCCTTTTATTCATTGATTTTATATATGGTTCTTGAAAGTAGAGCCTGCTAAGCATTTGAGAGTGTTCTAGTTTTCTTAATCATTGCGACTATGTGCTCTAGGTTAAAATTCCAAATTTTCTCTTTGTAGGAGCTTCAGAAGGGTTGCTCACCAACGAACTAGAAGATTGTTTTGTCCTGGGCACTGAAATGATTAAGGAAGAAATTGCTTATTCCTGGATGTGCTATGCGGATCAAATGAGCTCGTCCTATTTTCTTTCTTCAATCTTAGCCGAAGATTTATCTCTGGTTTCCTTGCATTTGTCATGCTGGTTCTTTGTGTTGATGTGCCAGATAGCTTAGAATCTATATCATCATCTTTGTCTTTGAGTAGAACTGAATGATGTCTACTACACAACCTTCTTCTTGTAGACGTTGTTGGGCCTGCAAGTGCACAGGTTTGTAGGACAGTAGCAAATTTCCCTCAAGTGGATGACCTAAGGTTTATCAATCCGTAGGAGGCGTAGGATGAAGATGGTCTCTCTCAAACAACCCTGCAACCAAATAACAAAGAGTCTCTTGTGTCCCCAACACACCCAATACAATGGTAAATTGTATAGGTGCACTAGTTCGGCGAAGAGATGGTGATACAAGTGCAATATGGATGGTAGATAAAGGTTTTTGTAATCTAAAATAATAAAAACAGCAAGGTAACTAATGGTAAAAGTGAGCGTAAACGGTATTGCAATGGTAGGAAACAAGGCCTAGGGCTCATACTTTCACTAGTGCAAGTTCTCTCAATAATAATAACATAGATAGATCATATAACAGGCCCTCAACATGCAACAAAGAGTCACTCCAAAGCCACTAATAGCGGAGAACAAACGTAGAGATTATGGTAGGGTACGAAACCACCTCAAAGTTATTCTTTCGGATCGATCTATAAAAGAGTTCGTACTAGAATAACACCTTAAGACACAAATAAAACAAAACCCTAATGTCACCTAGATACTCCATTGTCACCTCAAGTATCCGTGGGCATGACTATACGATATGCATCACATAATCTCAGATTCATCCAACCAACACAAAGTACTTCAAAGAGTGCCCCAAAGTTTCTACCGGAGAGTCAAGAGAGTGTGCCAACCCCTATGCATAGGTTCATGGGCGGAACCCTCAAGTTGGTCACCAAAACATACATCAAGAGGCACATGATATCCCATTGTCACCACAGATAAACATGGCAAGACATACATCAAGTGTTCTCATAAAAGACTCAATCCGATAAGATAACTTCAAAGGGGAAACTCAATTCATCACAAGAGAGTAGAGGGGGAGAAACATTATAAGATCCAACTACAATAGCAAAGCTCGGGATACATCAAGATCGTGCCATAGAGGGAACACGAGAGAGAACACGAGAGAGAGAGAGATCAAACACATAGCTACTGGTACATACCCTCAGCCCCGAGGGTGAACTACTCCCTCCTCGTCATGGAGAGTGCCGAGATGATGAAGATGGCCACCGATGATGGGTTCCCCCTCCGGCAGGGTGCCAGAACGGGCTCCCGAGAGGTTTTTGGTGGCTACAGAGGCTTGCGGCAGCGGAACTCCCGATCTATCTTCTTTTCTGGAAGTTTTAGGGTACGTAGGTATATATGGGTGAAAGAAGTGTGTCGGTGGACCGAAAGGGGGGCCACGAGGCAGGGGGCGCGCCCCCACCCTCGTGGGCACCTCCCTTCTTCCCTGACGTGCACTCCAAGTCCATCGGGTGGCTTTCCTTCCAAAAATAACTTCTCCAGTTGATTTCGTTCCGTTTTGACTCCGTCTGATATTCCTTTTCCTCGAAACACTGAAATAGGCATAAAACAACAAATCTGGACTGGGCCTCCGGTTAATAGGTTAGTCCCAAAAATAATATAAAAGTGGATAATAAAGCCCAATATTGCCCAAAACAGTAGATAATATAGCATGGAGCAATAAAAAATTATAGATACGTTGGAGACGTATCAAGCATCCCCAAGCTTAATTCCTGCTCGTCCTCGAGTAGGTAAATGATAAAAAAGATAATTTTTGATGCGGAGTGCTAGTTGGCATAATCTCAATATAATTCTTCTTACTTGTGGCATGAATATTCAGATCCGAAAGATTCAAGACAAAAGTTCATATTGACATAAAAATAATAATACTTCAAGCATACTAACAAAGCAATTATGTCTTCTCAAAATAACATGGCTAAAGAAAGCTATCCCTACAAAATCATATAGTCTGGCTATGCTCTATCTTCACCACACAAAGTATTTAAATCATGCACAACCCCGATGACAAGCCAAGCAATTGTTTCATACTTTAACATTTTCAAAACTTTTTTCGATCTTCACGCAATACATGAGCGTGAGCCATGGATATAGCACTATATGTGGAATAGAATGGTGGTTGTGGAGAAGACAAAAAGAGGGGAAGATAGTCTCACATCAACTAGGCGTATCAACGGGCTATGGAGATGCCCATCAATAGATATCAATGTGAGTGAGTAGGGATTGCCATGCAACGGATGCACTAGAGCTATAAGTATATGAAAGCTCAACAAAAGAAACTAAGTGGGTGTGCATCCAACTCGCTTGCTCACGAAGACCTAGGGCATTTTGAGGAAGCCCATCGTTGGAATATACAAGCCAAGTTCTATAATGAAAGATTCCCACTAGTATATGAAAGTGATATCATAGGAGACTCTCTATCATGAAGATCATGGTGCTACTTTGAAGCACAAGTGTGGTAAAAGGATAGTAGCATTGTCCCTTCTCTCTTTTTTCTCTCATTTTTTTTATTTTTTTAATATTTTTTTTGTTTGGGCCTTTTTTTTATGGCCTCTTTTTTTATGGCCTCTTTTTTTCTCTTTTTTTTTCGTCCGGAGTCTCATCCCGACTTCTGGGGGAATCATAGTCTCCATCATCCTTTCCTCACCGGGACAATGCTCTAAAAATGATGATCATCACACTTTTATTTTTCTTACAACTCAACAATTACAACTCGATTCTTAGAACAAAGTATGACTCTATATGAATGCCTCCGGCAGTGTACCGGGATATGCAATGAATCAAGAGTGACATGTATGAAAGAATTATGAACGGTGGCTTTGCCACAAATACGATGTCAACTACATGATCATGCAAAGCAATATGACAATGATGGAGCGTGTCATAATAAACGGAACGGTGGAAAGTTGCATGACAATATATCTCGGAATGGCTATGGAATGCCATGATAGGTAGGTATGGTGGCTGTTTTGAGGAAGGTATATGGTGGGTGTATGATACCGGCGAAAAGTGCGCGGTATTAGAGAGGCTAGCAATAGTGGAAGGATGGGAAAAAGTGCGTATAATCCATGGAATTAACATTAGTCATAAGGAACTCATATACTTATTGCAAAAATCTACAAGTTATCAAAGCAAAGTATCACGCACATGCTCCTAGGGGGATAGATTGGTAGGAAAAGACCATCGCTTGTCCCCGACCGCCACTCATAAGGAAGACAATCAATAAATAAATCATGCTCCGACTTCATCACATAACGGTTCACCATACGTGCATGCTACGGGAATCACAGACTTTAACACAAGTATTTCTCAAATTCACAACTACTCAACTAGCATGACTCTAATATCACCATCTTCATATCTCAAGAAAATTATCAAGCATCAAACTTTTCTTACTATTCAACACACTCATAAGAATTCTTACAGTTCTTTTATGCTTAGCATATTAGGATTATTTAAGCAAATTACCATGCTATTTAAGACTCTCGAAATAATATAAGTGAAGCATGAGAGTTCATCTGTTTCTTCAAAATAAAACCACCATTGTGCTCTAAAAGATATAAGTGAAGTACTAGAGCAAATGACAAACTACTCTGAAAGGTATAAGTGAAGATCAATGAGTAGCTAAATAATTATGCAACTATGCGAAGACTCTATCTCATTAAAGAATTTCAGATCTTGGTATCTTATTCAAACAGCAAACAAAACAAAATAAAATGACATTGCAAGGATAGCACAACTCATGTGAAGAAGCAAAAACTTAGGCTCAACCGATACTAACCAATAGTTGTTTGAAGAGGAAAGGTGGGATGCCTACCGGGGCATCCCCAAGCTTAGATGCTTGAGACTTCTTGAAATATTATCTTGGGGTGCCTTGGGCATCCCGAAGCTTGAACTTTCGTGTCTCCTTAATTCCTCTCATATCATGGTTTCTCTTTTTATCAAAAGCTTCATTCACAACAAACTCAACAAGAACTCGTGAGATAGGTTAGTATAAACCAATGCAAAACCTTATCATTTTATACTATACAAAATCACTAAAATTATTATTAAACATTGCATACTAAATGCCTCTGTATATTTAATACTCCTATCCTCAAATAGAATCATTAAACAAGCAAACATATGCAAACAATGCAACCATAACAGCAATCTGCCAAAACAGTATAGTCTGTAAAGAATGCAAGAGTATCAATACTTCCCTGACTCCAACAATTATGAACTAAAATTACCACTGTAAGAAATTTATCAGAGCTTAATATGCAAAACGATTCAACGTTATACCATTCTCTGACTTTTCTAGGGAATTTTTGCAACAGCGGTAAACTTTCTGTTTTCAAACAGCAACATGTATACTAGCAAAATAAGCATGGCATAGGCTATCCTTGACATTTTTATTGAAACTAAAGATGAAAAAAATTATTCTAACTAACAGCAAGAAAAAACTAACAAAAGAAATTGACGCTCCAAGCAAAACACATATCATGTGATGAATAAAAATATAGCTCCAAGTAAAGTTACCGATGAACGAAGACGAAAGAGGGGATGCCTTCCGGGGCATCCCCAAGCTTAGGCTCTTGGTTGTCCTTGAATATTACCTTGGGGTGCCTTGGGCATCCCCAAGCTTAGGCTCTTGCCACTCCTTATTCCATATTCCATTGAATCTTTACCCAAAACTTGAAAACTTCAACCACACAAAACTCAAAACAAAACTCGTAAGCTCCGTTAGTATAAGAAAATAAAACCACCACTTAGGTACTGTAATGAAATCATTCTAAATTCATATTGGTGTAATATCTACTGTACTACAACTTATCTATGGTTCATACCACTTAATACTAGCCGTAGATTCATCAAAATAAGCAAACAACACATAGAAAATAGAATCTGTCAAAAACAGAACAGTCTGTAGTAATCTGTATCAAACGTATACTTCTGAAACCCCAAAAATTATGAAATAAATTGCTGGACCTGAGTAATTTATCTATTAATCATCTTAAAAAAGAATCAACCTAAAATCACTTTCCAGTAAAAAATGGCAGCTATTCTCGTAAGCGCTAAAGTTTCTGTTTTCTACAGCAAGATCACATAAAATTCACCCAAGTCTTCCCAAAGGTTCTACTTGGCACTTTATTGAAACAAAAGCTATAAAACATGATTAATAAAGCAGCATAATCATGTGGACACACAAAAATAGTAAGGATAAATATTGGGTTGTCTCCCAACAAGAGCTTTTCTTCAATGTCTTTTTAGCTAGGCATGATGATGGCAATGATCCTCACAAAAAAGATAAGAATTGAAACATAACGGGAGCATCATGAAGCATATGACTAGCACATTTAAGTCTAACCCACTTCCTATGCATAGGTATTTTGTGAGCAAACAACTTATGGGAACAACAATCAACTAGCATAGGAAGGTAAAACAAGCATAGCTTCAAGATCTTAAGCAAATAGAGAGGAAACTTGATATTATTGCAATTCCTACAAGCATATGTTCCTCCCTCATAATAATTTTCAGTAGCATCATGAATGAATTCAACAATATAACCAGCACCTAAAGCATTCTTTTCATGATCTGCAAGCATAGAAAATTTACTACTCTCCACATAAGCAACATTCTTCTCATCAATAGTAGTGGGAGCAAACTAAACAAAATAACTATCATGTGAAGCATAATCCAATTGAAAACTAAAATCATGATGACAAGTTTCATGGTTATCATTATTCCTAATAGCATACATGTCATCACAATAATCATCATAGATAGCAACTTTGTTCTCATAATCAATTGGAACCTCTTCCGAAATAGTGGAATCATCACTAAATAAAGTTGACACTCTTCCAAATTCACTTTCATGTTCATCACAATAAGATTCAACATCCTCCAAAATAGTGGGATCACTACTTCCTAAAGTTGACACTCTTCCAAACCCACTTTCATCAATATAATCATCATAGATAGGAGGCATGCTTTCATCAAAATAAATTTTCTCATCAAAACTTGGGGGAAAAAAATATCATATTCATCAATCATAGCTTCCCCAAGCTTGTGGCTTTGCATACCATTAGCATCATGGATATTCAAGGAATTCATACTAACAACATTGCAATCATGCTCATCATACACATATTTCATGCCAAGCATTCTATGTAATTCTTCTTCTACCACTTGAGCATAATTTTCCTTTCCATCATACTCACGAAAGATATTAAAAAGATGAAGCGTATGAGACAAGCTTAACTCCATTTTTTTTGTAATTTTCTTTTATAAACTAAACTAGTGATAAAACAAGAAACAAAAAGATTCGATTGCAAGATCTAAAGATATACCTTCAAGCACTCACCTCCCCGGCAACGGCGCCAGAAAAGAGCTTGATGTCTACTACACAACCTTCTTCTTGTAGACGTTGTTGGGCCTGCAAGTGCACAGGTTTGTAGGACAGTGGCAAATTTCCCTCAAGTGGATGACCTAAGGTTTATCAATCCGTAGGAGGCGTAGGATGAAGATGGTCTCTCTCAAACAACCCTGCAACCAAATAACAAAGAGTCTCTTGTGTCCCCAACACACCCAATACAATGGTAAATTGTATAGGTGCACTAGTTCAGCGAAGAGATGGTGATACAAGTGCAATATGGATGGTAGATAAAGGTTTTTGTAATCTGAAATAATAAAAACAGCAAGGTAACTAATGGTAAAAGTGAGCGTAAACAGTATTGCAATGGTAGGAAACAAGGCCTAGGGCTCATACTTTCACTAGTGCAAGTTCTCTCAACAATAATAACATAGATAGATCATATAAAAAGCCCTCAACATGCAACAAAGAGTCACTCCAAAGCCACTAATAGCGGAGAACAAACGTAGAGATTATGGTAGGGTACGAAACCACCTCAAAGTTATTCTTTCGGATCGATCTATAAAAGAGTTCGTACTAGAATAACACCTTAAGACACAAATCAACCAAAACCCTAATGTCACCTAGATACTCCATTGTCACCTCAAGTATCTGTGGGCATGATTATACGATATGCATCACACAATCTCAGATTCATCCAACCAACACAAAGTACTTCAAAGAGCGCCCCAAAGTTTCTACCGGAGAGTCAAGAACGTGTGCCAACCCCTATGCATAGGTTCATGGGCGGAACCCGCAAGTTGGTCACCAAAACATACATCAAGAGGCACATGATATCCCATTGTCACCATAGATAAACACGACAAGACATACATCAAGTGTTCTCATAAAAGACTCAATCCGATAAGATAACTTCAAAGGGGCAACTCAATTCATCACAAGAGAGTAGAGGGGGAGAAACATCATAAGATCCAACTACAATAGCAAAGCTCGGGATACATCAAGATCATGCCATAGAGGGAACACGAGAGAGAACACGAGAGAGAGAGAGATCAAACACATAGCTACTAGTACATACCCTCAGCCCCGAGGGTGAACTACTCCCTCCTCGTCATGGAGAGCGCCGGGATGATGAAGATGGCCACCGATGATGGGTTCCCCCTCCGGCAGGGTGCCAGAACGGGCTCCCGAGAGGTTTTTGGTGGCTATGGAGGCTTGCGGCAGTGGAACTCTCGATCTATCTTCTTTTCTAGAAGTTTTAGGGTACGTAGGGATATATGGGTGAAAGAAGTACGTCGGTGGACCGAAGGGGGGGGGGGGCACGATGCAGGGGGCGCGCCCCCCACCCTCGTGGGCACCTCCCTTCTTCCCTGACGTGCACTCCAAGTCCATCGGGTGGCTTTCCTTCCAAAAATAACTTCTCCAGTTGATTTCGTTACGTTTTGACTCCGTCTGATATTCCTTTTCCTCAAAACACTTAAATAGGCATAAAACAGCAAATCTGGGCTGGGCCTCCGGTTAATAGGTTAGTCCAAAAAATAATATAAAAGTGGATAATAAAGCCAAATATTGCCCAAAACAGTAGATAATATAGCATGGAGCAATCAAAAATTATAGATACATTGGAGACGTATCACTGAACTGGGATTTTCTTTTCGCATCTTAACTGTGCATCCTTTGATGTGCTTTACTCCATAGAGTTATTACCCTGAACTGATGAAAGGACTTCTAGAGAAAATTATTGATTACTAGGGCCTCGATTTATTAACTATTCTATATTTTTACAAACTGAGTGCCAAGTCATTCCTCTTTGGGATGAAACAGATCATATGTGCGGTGTTGAAAAAGACCATAGTCTGATCATACAAGACCTTATTGATTGTTTATCCTACTTGCATGGTCTGATCTATCCAAGGTGCAACCAAGATCAGGAGAGAACAATGTTTCGGTTGTTTCGACTACTTCCTTTTCAGTGCTTATTATTTTGCATTGCATGATCTGCAGTTTAAGGTATACAAATAGTCATCCATGGTCCAAGTAAGGTGCTTCATACTGTGAAGCATAATTGAGGTGCTTCTTTATTGGTTAGCTCATGCCTGCATTTTGGTGCTTGGATTGTGATCCTTTGTTCTATGCAAAAATCTCGAGATAAGCATTGGTTTCAGGCTCAGGCTACCTGGTTGTAGGGTTGGTGTTGCTTGTTTGATTTGTTGAGATGCTTATTCGCTTGTTATCCAGTTGCAACTTGGTTTTGAAAGTTGTGGTCTATTTCCTTTTAAGGTATTGCGAGGGTTGGCTACTGTAGGGAGTCTTTCTATGTTGCCTGCCTATTGTTTGCACTATTTTTTTGTTTCTTCAGGCATGCCACTACATATTTATTTGATGATTAAAGCATGTATCAGTGATATAGTCCTATTGTGAAGATGTTTATTGTTTCATTTTTGTGATGTGGGAACATGTATATCCTTTCAAGTTCACTGATGTGGTTACCACTAGAACACACGTCCCTCCAAGGACCAAGGGCGGGCATGATCTTCTACAAAGGATCAAATTTGCGTTGTCCCCATCGCTACAAGTCAAGCTAATAGAGCTAAATGGGTATCCAATTTTAGAAAGCAAACTTAAGAAACATGCACACATGTATTTAGATCCTATGGAGCATTCCTAATAATGACCATCTGTTTAACTATCTTGGATCATTACCATTACAAAATGCAGCATGGCATTCATAATGTTCAGTTATTCATAAATGTGGCATTTAATTCTTCTCCTGGCATGATACTTAAGCATGTTGCATATACCAATCTGTTGATAATTCAGTTATTGATTCTGATGTACAAACAGGCAAAACCATTTCCTGTTTGGATGATGCACATGAGTATGTTTTTGTTAGTTTTTGGTGATGTATGTCGTGAAGCGGGATGATGGACGGAGACGGTGCTGTTCTACAAGATCTGTAGGGTAACGTAGCATGCAATTTAAAAAAAATCCTACGCTCACGCAAGATCTATCTAGGAGATGCATAGCAACGAGAGGGGGAGAGTGTGTCCACGTGCCCTCGTGACCGAAAGAGGAAGCGTTAGCTTAACGTGGTTGATGTAGTCGAACATCTTCTCGATTCAATCGATCAAGCACCAAACATACGGCACCTCCGAGTTCTGCACACGTTCAGCTCGATGACGTCCCTCGAACTCTTGATCCAGTAGAGGTACGAAGGAGTAGATGAGTTCTGTCAGCACGACGGCGTGGTGACGGTGATGGTGATGTGATCCGCGCAGGGCTTCCTAAGCACTATGAAAGTATGAACGGAGGAGTAAACAGTGGAGGGGGGCACGCACGACTAAGACAATTGATGTGCCTTGAGGTGCCCCCCCTGCCCCCGTCTATAAAGGAGGAGAGGGGAGGAGGGCTGGCCTAGGGCGCCCCAAGTGGGGGGAGTCCTACTAGGACTCCTGGTCCTAGTCGCCCCCCTTCCTTTCCAACGGAGGGGGGAAGAGAGAAGTAGAGGGAGAGGAAGAAGGAAATTAAGGGGGGTCGCGCCCCCTCCCCCTTGTCCAATTCGGACGCCCATGGGGGAGAGGGGTGATAACCCACAAGTGTAGGGGACCGCAACAACTTTCGAGGGTAAAGTATTCAACCCAAATTTATTTATTCGACACAAGGGAAGCCAAAGAATATTCTTGAGTATTAACAGTTGAGTTGTCAATTCAACCACACCTGGATAACTTAGTATCCGCAGCAAAGTATTTAGTAGCAAAGTAATATGATAATAAAGGTAATGGTAGCAAAAGTAATGTTTTTGGGTTTTGTAGTAATTGTAACAATAGTAACGGGAAAGTAAATAAGCGAAGCACAAGATGTGAAAAGCTCATAGGCATTGGATTAGTGATGGATAATTATGTCGGATGTGATTCCTCATGTAATAGTTATAACATAGGGTGACACAGAACTAGCTCCAATTCATCAATGTAATGTAGGCATGTATTCCGTAAATAGTCATACATGCTTATGGAAAAGAACTTGCATGACATCTTTTGTCCTACCCTCCCGTGGCAGCGGGGTCCTAGCGGAAACTAAGGGATATTAAGGCCGCCTTTTAATAGAGAACCGGACCAAAGCATTAACACATAGTGAATACATGAACTCCTCAAACTACGGTCATCACCAAGAAGTATCCCGATTATTGTCACTTCGGGGTTGTCGGATCATAACACATAATAGGTGACTATAGACTTGCAAGATAGGATCAAGAACACACATATATTCATGAAAACATAATAGGTTCAGATCTGAAATCATGGCACTCGGGCCCTAGTGACAAGCATTAAGCATAGCAAAGTCATAGCAACATAATTCTCAGAACATAGTGGATACTAGGGATCAAACCCTAACAAAACTAACTTGATTACATGGTAAATCTCATCCAACCCATCACCGTCCAGCAAGCCTACGATGGAATTACTCACGCACGGTGGTGAGCATCATGAAATTGGTGATGGAGGATGGTTGATGATGACGACGGCGACGAATCTCCCTCTCCAGAGCCCGATTCCAGATCAGCCCTCCCGAGAGAGATTAGGGCTTGGCGGTGGCTTCGTATCGTAAAACGCGATGAAACTTTCTCTCTGATTTTTTTCTCCGCGAGACGGAATATATGGAGTTGGAGTTGAGGTCGGCGGAGCCTCAGGGGGCCCACGAGACAGGGGGCGCGCCCAGGGGGGAGGGCGCGCCCCCACCCTCCTGAACAGGGTGTGGCCCCCCTGGTCTTGATTCTTTCTCCAGTATTTTTTATATTTTCCAAAAAGTGCCTCCGAGGATTTTCAGGACATTCCGAGAACTTTTGTTTTCTACACATGAAACAACATCATAGCAGTTCTGCTGAAAATAGCGTCAGTCCGGGTTAGTTTCATTCAAATCATGCAAGTTAGAGTCCAAAACAAGGGCAAAAGTGTTTGGAAAAGTAGATACGTTGGAGATGTATCAAATCCCCCAAGCTTAAACCTTTGCTTGTCCTCAAGCAATTCAGTTGATAAACTGAAAGTGATAAAGAAAAACTTTTACAAACTCTGTTTGCTCTTGTTGTTGTAAACATGCAAAGCCAGCATTCAGGTTTCAGCAGATATTATGAACTAACCATACTCACAATAACACCTCGGTCTCACAATTACTCATATCAATGGCATAATCAGCTAGCGAGCCATAATAATAAAACTCGGATGACAACACTTTCTCAAAACAATCATAACATGATATAACAAAATGGTATCTCGCTAGCCCTTTCTGAGACCGTAAAACATAAATGCAGAGCACCTTTAAAGATCAAGGACTAACTAAACATTGTAATTCATGGTAAAAGAGATCCAGTCAAGTCATACCCAACATAAATCAATAGTAACGAATGCAAATGACAGTGCGCTCTCCAGCGGGTGCTTTTTAATAAGAAGGGTGATGACTCAACATAAAAGTAAATAGATAGTTCGCAGAGGGAAGCAGGGATTTGTAGAGGTGCCAGAGCTCGATTTTAAAATAGAGATTGAATAGCATTTTGAGCGGCATACTTTCACTGTCAACGCAACAACTATGAGATGGTTGTATCTTCCATACTACATGCATTATAGGCAGTTCCCAAACAGAATGGTAAAGGTTTATACTCCCCCAACCACCAACAAGCATCAATCCATGGCTTGCTCCAAACAACGAGTGCCTCCAACTAACAACAGCCCTGGGGGAGTTTTGTTTAATTATTTTGATTTGCTTTGATATTTTTGGATCATGGGACTGGGCATCCCGGTTACCGGCCCTTTCTCGTGAATGAGGAGCGGAGTCCACTCCTCTTGAGAATAACCAACCTAGCATGGAAGATATAGGCAGCCCTAGTTGTAACATGAGCTGCTCGAGCATACAAAACAGAATTTCATTTGAAGGTTTAGAGTTTGGCACATACAAATTTACTTGGAACAACAGGTAGATACCGCATATAGGAAGGTATGGTGGACTCATATGAAACAACTTTGAGGTTTAAGGAGTTTGGATGCCCAACCAGTATTCCCGCTTAGTACAGGTGAAGGCTAGCAAAAGACTGGGAAGCGACCAACGGAGAGAACGACAACAGTCATAAACATGCATTAAAATTAATTCACACCGAGTACAAGCATGGGTAGGATATAATCTACCATGAACATAAATATCATGAAGGCTATGTTGATTTGTTTCAACTACATGCGTGAACATGTGCCAAGTCGAGTCACTCAATTCATTCAAAGGAGGATATCATCCCATCATACCACATCATAATCATTCTAATAGCATGTTGGCACGCAAGGTAAACCATTATAACTCATAGCTAATCAAGCATGGCACAAGCAACTATAATCTCTAAATGTCATTGCAAATATGTTTACTTCATAATAAGCTGAATCAGAAACGATGAACTCATTATATTTACAAAAACAAGAGAGGTCGAGTTCATACCAGCTTTTCTTATCTCAATAACTCCATCATATATCGTCATTATTGCCTTTCACTTGCACGACCGAACGATGTGTATAATAATAATAGTGCACGTGCATTGGACTAAGCTAGAATCTGCAAGCATTCAACTCAAGAGAGAAGACAAAGTAATATGGGCTCTAAGTTAAATAAACAATCATGCATATGAGAGCCACTAAGCATTTTCAATATGGTCTTCTACTCTCGACCCCCAAAGAAAAGAAAAGAAAATAAAACTATTTACACGGGAAAGCTCCCAACAAGTAAGAAGAAGAACGAGAAATCTTTTTGGGTTTTCATTTTAATTCTACTACAAGCATGGAAATTAAACTAACTATTTTTTTGGTTTTTCTTAAGGTTTATCAAACACACAAGAAGAAAACTAAAAAAAAAGAAATTTAAACTAGCATGGATAATACAATGAAAGAGTATGAGCACCGATGACTAGTGTGTGAACATGAATGTAAAGTCGGTGAGAAATACGTACACCCCCAAGCTTAGGCTTTTGGCCTAAGTTGGTCTAATACCAAGGACCGTTGCTAATCTCCCCAGTGTGCTGACAGGTGTAATCAGGGTACCACTGGCTGGCCATCTCCGGATCCCACTGGAAATATGATGCACGATAAGGGTCCAGTGCAGGTTCCGGCTCAGGTTCAGGTTTTGGAGTGGATGCTTGGCCTCGATGAGCGTACACCACCTCCGGTGTAACAAGAAAGTTATCTGCAATCAAATCAAACAACAGAGGCGCAGGCAAAATAATAGTCTCATTGTGTTTCTTATTAGATCTAAGGTTATATAAGAGCATCTTCTCTTTGTTGTCAACAATAAATGCGTGTGCTACCATGCTCTTGTAATCTAAAATGTAAGGAGGCAATTTTGTCTCCTCTTTCTCATGGTGCCTAATAGGTATCTCAAAATGTCTAGCAAGACGTGAAGCATAGATACCTCCAAATATGGGGCCTTTTGTACGATTCATGCTTAGCCGTTTTAGCAATAACGGCACCCATACTAAAACTATTGTCTCCAAACAAGGCATGCTGAAGAATGATAATATCAGGAACATTAAAGTTTCCACTATTTCCACGACCAATCAAGCATCTACTAGCAAATATGGCAAAGTAGCGTAAAACAGGAAAGTGTATGCTAGAGATTTTCGCATCGGAACCCTTCTTTGAATCCTCTACAGTGATAGTGTTAACAAAGCCATCCACATCTTTATGATCGGGTTCCTCTAATTCTCCCTCAAAGGGTATCCTACATACCACGCAAAAATCACGTAAAGACATTTCTCTGAATTCATCATATAAATGAAATGATACTGAAGCCGGTGACTTCTTAGGATAATAATAAAAAATTTGCACGAAGGTATTGGTAAGTAAGAGATACTGATCAATCCGGTCGTGGAGGAAATCGGTGAGGTCTGCATTCTCGATCAAAGAATAAAAATCTTCATGAATTCTAGCTTCTTTCAAGAAATTATCACATGGCCATTCACACGGCCGTACTTCCGCTAGGCGAGGAAGATTATACTTGGCTTTTTCTTTCTCTTTAGCTTGTTTTTCCTGAGAGCCTTGGCTAGAAGAGCCCCTCAAAATTTTCCTTAACATTTTCTGAAAATTGCTGAAAATTTAGTAACTTCAAAATAAAA
Organism: Triticum timopheevii; assembly: GCA_963921465.1. Taxonomy (NCBI): domain Eukaryota; kingdom Viridiplantae; phylum Streptophyta; class Magnoliopsida; order Poales; family Poaceae; genus Triticum; species Triticum timopheevii. Next base: position 379,265,903 of record OY997262.1, on the reverse strand, counting down.
GTGAATAAAACTTAACAAGAATGGTAGCAACTACTCCTACAAGTGCCTAGAGCCTATATCATGCATTAGAAATGCTTGGGACCTCATAAATTTAGCATGCAAGCTCAAGAACATGGTCACCTATGCAGGAAAAATTTGCAATGAATAAAGCACTAGAACAAAAACTAATTGGACCAATATAGGAGTCACATACCAAGAAACAATCTCCCAAAGCAGTTTTGTGAATGGAGCTTTGAGCAAGGAGATCAAAAATCGCAGCAAAATGAGCTAGAACTCGTGCATGATCTGGATGGGGATTTGTTTTGAAAAGAAGATGGAGTATGTGGGTGCTGGCATAAGTGGAGGAGGCCACCAGGGGCCCACGAGACAGGGGGGCGCACCCAAGGGGTGTGGGCGCGCCCTCCACTCTTGTGGCCAGGTGCTTGCCCCTCCTGTAGTGTTTTCAGTGCCTAAAATCCTCAAATATTCCATAAAAAATCATACTAAATTTGCAGGGCATTTGAAGTACTTTTATTTTTGGGATATTTTTTTATTGCACGGATAAATCGGAAAATAGACAGATAATAATATTTTTGATTTATTTATTCTAAATAACAGAAAGTAAAAAAGAGGGTACAGAAGGTTGTGCCTTCTAGTTTCATCCATCTCATGATCATCAAAATGAATACACTTACAAGGTTGATCAAGTCTTGTTAACAAACTCATTCTGAATAACAGGAACCGGAGAAATTTCGAATAACACCAAGTTACCTCAACGGGGATATGAAAATCCCCAACAATAAGAATATCATACTTTTTCTTGACAGTAGGGAGAGGAAATTCAAAACCTCCAATAATGATAGTTGGAACTTTTCCAATAGAATTGATACTATGAACTTGAGATTGTTTCCTCGGAAAGTGTACCATATGCTCATTATCATTAACATGAAAAGTGACATTGCCTTTGTTGCAATCAATAACAGCCCCTGCAGTGTTCAAAAAAGGTCTACCAAGGATAATCGACATACTATCGTCCTCAGGAATATCAAGAATAACAAAGCCCGTTAAGATAGTAACATTTGCTACCACAACAGGCACATCCTCACAAATACCGATAGATATGGCAGTTGATTAATCATCCATTTGCAAAGATATTTCAGTACGTGTCAACTTATTCAATTCATGTCTATGATATAAAGATAGAGGCATAACACTAACACCGGCACCAAGATCACATAAAGCAGTTCTAACATAATGTCTTTTAATGGAGCATGGTATAGTTGGTACACCCGGATCTCCAAGTTTCTTTGGTATTCCACCCTTAAAAGTGTAATTAGCAAGCATGGTGGAAATTTCAGCTTTCGGTATATTTATTTTCTTTGTAATGATATCTTTCATATATTTAGCATAAGGATTTACTTTACGCATATCAGTTAAGCGCATACGTAAGAAAGTAGGTCTAATCATTTCAGCAAAGCGCTCAAAATCCTCATCATCCTTTGTCTTGGATCGTTTAGGAGGAAATGGCATGGGTTTCTCAAGCCATGGTTCTCTTTCTCTACCGTGCTTCCTAGCAACAAAATCTCTCTTATCATGACGTTGATTCTTTGATTGTGGGTTATCAAGATCAACTGCAGGTTCAATCTCTACTTCATTATTTTTGCTAGGTTGAGCATCAACATGAACATTATCATTAACATTATCACTAGGTTCATGTTCATCACCTGATTGTGTTTCAGCATCAGAAATAGAAATATCATTGGGATTCTCAGGTGTGTCTGCAACAGGTTCACTAGAAGCATGCAAAGTCATATCGTCTTTCTTTTTCTTCTTTTTGGAAGAACTAGGTGTTTCTAAATTATTTCTCTGAGAATCTTGCTCGATTCTCTTAGGGTGGCCTTCAGGATACAAAGGTTCCTGAGTCATTCTACCAGTTCTAGTAGCCACTCTAACAGCAAAGTCATTCTTATTATTTAATTCATCAAGCAAATCATTTTGAGCTTTAAGTACTTGCTCAGCTTGAGTAGCAACCATAGACGCATATTTGCAAATGAGTTTAAGTTCACCTTTAACTCTAGCCATATTATCACTTACGCGTCCTATATTGAAAGCATTATTCTTTAACTCTCTACTAACATAAGCATTAAAAATTTCTTGTCTAGCCATAAAGTCATCAAATTCATCTAAGCATGGGCTATGAAACTTAGTAGAGGGGATTTCAACTTTATCATATCTATAGAGAGAATTTACCTTTACTACCTGTGTCGGGTTATCAAGACAATGAAGGATATATGCCCTAGAGGCAATAATAAAGTTATTATTTATTTCCTTATATCATGATAAATGTTTATTATTCATGCTAGAATTGTATAAACCAGAAACATTATTCATGTGTGAATACATAGACAAACATAGTGTCACTAGTATGCCTCTACTTGACTAGCTCATTGATCAAAGACGGTTATGTTTCCTAGCCATAGACATGGGTTGTCATTTGATTAACGGGATCACATCATTAGGAGAATGATGTGATTGACTTGACCCATTCCATTAGCATACCACTCGATCGTTTAGTATGTTTCTAATGCTTTCTTCATGACTTATACATGTTCCTATGACTAAGAGATTATGCAACTCCCATTTACCAGAGGAACACTTTGTGTGCTACCAAACATCACAACATAACTGGGTGATTATAAAGGTGCTCTACAAGGGTCTCCAAAGGTACTTATTGGGTTGGCATATTTCGAGATTAGGATTTGTCACTCCGATTGTCGGAGAGGTATCTCTGGGCCCACTCGGTAATGCACATCACTTAAGCCTTGCAAGCATTGCAACAAATGAGTTAGTTGCGGGATGATGTATTACAGAACGAGTAAAGAGACTTGCCGGTAACGAGATTGAACTAGGTATTGAGATACCGACAATCAAATCTCGGGCAAGTAACATACCGATGACAAAGGGAACAACGTATGTTGTTATGCGGTCTGACCAATAAAGATCTTCGAAGAATATGTAGGAGCCAATATGGGCATCCAGGTTCCGTTATTGGTTATTGACCAGAGAAGTGTCTCGGTCATGTCTACATAGTTCTCGAACCCGTAGGGTCCGCACGCTTAACGTTCATTGACGATATAGTACTATGAGTTATGTATGTTGGTGACCGAATGTTGTTCGGAGTCCCGGATGAGATCACGGACATGACGAGGAGCTCCGGAATGGTCCGGAGGTAAAGATTCATATATTGGATGATATGGTTAGGCCAAGGGGTCAGGCCCATGGGGCTATAAGTCGGTGCAAAAGGAGTTTTGCGGAGGCCAAGGGGCCAAAGGCCGGAGACCCTGGCGTCTGGCCCACGGCCAGACGCCGAGGCCCATGGCATCTGGGCCAGACGCCAAGGATTGTGGCGTTTGGTCCTGGAGTCCGAGTAGGACTCTTGCCTTTTGGGAAAAACCAACTTTGAGGAGGCTTTTGCTCCAAGTCTCGACCCCAGGGCTCAACATATAAATAGAGGGGCGGGGCTAGCACCAAAGACACATCAAGAAACACCAAGCCGTGTACCGGCAACCCCGTCCCCTCTAGTTTATCCTTCGTCATAGTTTCCATAGTGCTTAGGTGAAGCCCTGCGGAGATTGTTCTTCACCAACACCGTCACCACGCCATCGTGCTGCCGGAACTCATCTACTACTTCGCCCGTCTTGCTGGATGGAGAAGGCGAGGACGTCATCGAGCTGAACGTGTGCAGAACTCGGAGGTGCCGTGCGTTCGGTACTTGGATCGGTCGGATCGTGAAGACGTACGACTACATCAACCGCATTGATAAACGCTTCCGCTTAGCGATCTTCAAGAGTATGAAGATACACTCTCCCTCTTGTTGCTATCTATCACCATGATCTTTCATGTGCATAGGATTTTTTTTGAAATTACTACGTTCCCCAATAGTGGTATCAGAGCCAGGTTTTATGCGTAGATGTTATATGCACGAGTAGAACACAAGTGAGTTGTGGGCGATACAAGTCATACTGCTTACTAGCATGTCATACTTTGGCTCGGCGGTATTGTTGGATGAAGCGGCCCGGACCGACATTACGCGTATGCTTACGCGAGACTGGTTCTACCGATGTGCTTTGCACACAGGTGGCTAGCGGGTGTCAGTTTCTCCAACTTTAGTTGAACCGAGTGTGGCTACGCCCGGTCCTTGCGAAGGTTAAAACAGCACCAACTTGACAAACTATCGTTGTGGTTTTGATGCATAGGTAAGAACGGTTCTTGCTAAGCCTGTTGCAGCCACGTAAAATTTGCAACAACAAAGTAGAGGACGTCTAACTTGTTTTTGCAGGGCATGTTGTGATGTGATATGGTCAAGATGTGATGCTATATTTTATTGTATGAGATGATCATGTTTTGTAACCGAGTTATCGGCAACTAGCAGGAGCCATATGGTTGTCGCTTTATTGTATGCAATGCAATCGCCCTGTAATGCTTTACTTTATCACTAAGCGGTAGCGATAGTCATAGAAGCATAAGATTGGCAAGACGACAACGATGCTACAATGGAGATCAAGGTGTCGCGCCGGTGATGATGGTGATCCTGAAGGTGCTTCGGAGATGGAGATCACAAGCACAAGATGATGACGGCCATATCATATCACTTATATTGATTGCATGTGATGTTTATCTTTTATGCATCTTATCTTGCTTTGATTGACGGTAGCATTTTAAGATGATCTCTCACTAATTATCAAGAAGTGTTCTCCCTGAGTATGCACCATTGCGAAAGTTCTTCGTGCTGAGACACCACGTGATGATCGGGTGTGATAGGCTCTACGTTCAAATACAACGGGTGCAAAACAGTTGCACACGCGGAATACTCAGGTTAAACTTGACGAGCCTAGCATATACAGATATGGCCTCGGAACACGGAGACCGAAAGGTCGAACGTGAATCATATAGTAGATATGATCAACATAGTGATGTTCACCATTGAAAACTACTCCATCTCACGTGATGATCGGACATGGTTTAGTTGATTTGGATCACGTGATCACTTAGATGACTAGAGAGATGTCTGTCTAAGTGGGAGTTCTTAAGTAATATGATTAATTGAACTTAAATTTATCATGAACTTAGTCCTAGTAGTATTTTGCAAATTATGTTGTAGATCAATAGCTCGCGTTCTTGCTTTCATATGTTAATTTTGATATGTTCCTAGAGAAAAACTATGTTGAAAAATGTTAGTAGCAATGATGCGGACTTGGTCCATGATCTGAGGTTTATCCTCATTGCTGCACAGAAGAATTATGTCCTTGATGCACCGCTAGGTGACAAACGTATTACACGAGCAGATACAGACGTTATGAACGTTTGGCTAGCTCAATATGATGACTACTTGATAGTTTAGTGCACCATGCTTAACGGCTTAGAATCGGGACTTCAAAGACGTTTTGAACGTCATGGACCATATGAGATGTTCTAGGAGTTGAAGTTAATATTTCAAGAAAATACCCGAGTTGAGAGATATGAAGTCTCCAACAAGTTCTATAGCTAAAAGATGGAGGAGAATCGCTCAACTAGTGAGCATGTGCTCAGATTGTCTGGGTACTACAATCGCTTGAATCAAGTGGGAGTTAATCTTCCAGATAAGATAGTGATTGGCAGAGTTCTCTAGTCACCATCACCAAGTTAGTGGAACTTCGTGATGAACTATAATGCAAGGGATGACGAAAACGATTCCTGAGCTCTTCGTGATGTTGAAATCGACAAAGGTAGAAATTAAGAAAGAGCATCAAGTGTTGATGATTGATAAGACCACTAGTTTCAATAAAAGGGCAAAGGAAAAGAAAGGGAACTTAAAGTAGAATGGCAAGCAAGTTTTCACTCCTGTAAAGAAGCCCAAAGCTGGACTAAAACCTGAAACTAAGTGCTTCTACTGCAAAGGAAATGGTCACTGGAAGCGGAAATGCCCTGAATATTTGGTGGATAAGAAGGATGGCAAAGTGAACAAGGGTATATTTGATATACATGTTATTGATGTGTACCTTACTAGTGTTTATAGTAGCCCCTGAGTATTTGATACTTGTTCGGTTGCTAAGATTAGTAACTCGAAACAGGAGTTACAGAATAAACAGAGACTAGTTGAGGGTGAAGTAACGATGTGTGTTGGAAGCGGTTCCAAGATTGATATGCTCATCATCATACACTCCCTATATTTTCGAGATTAGTGTTGAACCTAAATAAATGTTATTTGGTGTTTGCGTTGAGCATAAATATGATTATATCAAGTTTACTGCGATACGATTATTCATCTAAGATAGAGAATAAATTGTTATTCTGTTTACATGAATAAAACCTTCTATGGACATACACCCAATGTTGATGGTTTATTGAATCTTGATCATGGTGATACACATATTCATAATGTTGAAGCCAAAAGATGCAGAGTTGATAATGATAGTGCAACTTATTTGTGGCACTATCGTTTGGGTCATATCGGTGTAAAGCGCATGAAGAAACTCCATAAAGATGGATTTTTTGAATCACTTGGTTATGAATCATTTGATGCTTGCAAACCGTGCCTTATGGGCAAGATGACTAAAACTCCGTTCTCCGGAACAATGGAACGAGCTACTGACTTGTTGGAAATAATACATAGCGATGTATGCAATCCAATGAGTGTTGATGCTTGTGGCGAGTATCGTTATTTTCTGACCTTCACAAGATGATTTGAGCAGATATGAGTATATCTACACAATGAAACACAAGTCTGAAACATTTGAAAGGTTCAAAGAATTTCAGAGTGAAGTGGAGAATCATCGTAACAAGAAAATCAAGTTTCTACGATCTGATCGTGGAGGAGAATATTTGAGTTACAAGTTTGGCCATCATATAAAACAATGTGAAATAGTTTCACAACTCATGCCACATGGAACACCACAGCGTAATGGTGTGTCCGAAAATCATAACCCACTTTATTGGATATGGTGCGATCTATGATGTATCTTACCGATTTACCATAATCGTTTTGGGGTTATGCATTAGAGACAGCTGCATTCACTTTAAATAGGGCACCATCAAAATCTGTCTGAGACGACGCCTTATGGACTGTGGTTTGGCAAGAAACCAAAGTTGTCGTTTCTTAAAGTTTGGGACTGCGATGCTTATCTGAAAAAGTTTCAACCTGATAAGCTCGAACCCAAATCGGAGAAGTGCGTCTTCATAGAATAGCCAAGGGAAACTATTGGGTACACCTTCTATCACAGATCCGAAAGCAAGATATTCATTGCTAAGATGGATCCTTTCTAGAGAAGGAGTTTCTCTCAAAAGAAGTGAGTGGGAGAAAAGTAGAACTAGATAAGGTAATAGTACCTTCTCTTGAATTGGAAAATAGTTCATCACTAAAATCAGTTCCAGTGATTCCTACACCAATTAGTGAGGAAGCTAATGATGATGATCATGAAACTTCAGATCAAGTTACTACAGAACCTCGTAGGTCTTCCAGAGTACGGTCCGCACCAGAGTGGTACGGTAATCCTGTTCTGGAGTCATTTTACTAGACCATGATGAACTTACGAGCTATGAGGAAGCGATGATGAGCCCAGATTCCGCGAAATGGCTTGAAGGCCATGAAATCTGAGATGGGATCCATGTATGAGAACAAAGTGTGGACTTTGATGGACTTACCCGATGATCGGCAAGCCATAGAAAATAAATGGATCTTCAAGAGGAAGACAAATGTTGATAGTAGTGTTACTATCTACAAAGCTCGACTTGTTGCGAAAGGTTTTCGACAAGTTCAAGGTGTTGAATATGATGAGATTTTCTCACTCGTAACGATGCTTAAGTCTGTCTGAATCATGTTAGCAATTGCCAGATTTTATAAAATCTGGCAAAAGGATGTCAAAACTGCATTCCTTAATGGATTTATTAAAGAAGAGTTGTATATGATGCAACCAGAAGGTTTTGTCGATCCGAAAGGTGCTAACAAAATGTGCAAGCTCTAGCGATCCATCAATGGACTGGTGCAAGCATCTCGGAGTTGGAATATACGCTTTGATGAGTTGATCAAAGCATATGGTTTCATACAGACTTTTGGAAAGGCCTGTATTTACAAGAAAGTGAGTGGGAGCACTACAGCCTTTTTGATAAGTATATGTGAATGACATATTGTTGATCGGAAATGATGTAGAATTTTCTGGAAAGCATAAACGAGTGTTTTAAAGGAGTTTTTCCAAGAAAAACCTCGGTGAAGCTGCTTACACATTGAGCATCAAGATCTATAGAGATAGATCAAGACGCTTGATAAGATTTTTCAATGAGTACATACCTTGACAAGATTTTGAAGTAGTTCAAAATGGAACAGTCAAAGAAAGAGTTCTTGCCTGTGTTGCAAGGTGTGAAGTTGAGTAAGACTCAAAACCCGACCATGGCAGAAAATAGAAAGAGAATGAAAAGTCATTCCCTATGCCTCAGTCATAGGTTCTATAAAGTATAATATGCTGTGTACCAGACCTATTGTATACCTTGCTCTGAGTTTGGCTAAGGAATACAATTTTGATCTAAGAGTAGATCACTGGACAACGGTCAAGAATATCCTTAGTGAGGACTAAGGAGATGTTTCATGATTATGGAGGTGATAAAAAGGGTTTGTCGTAAAGAGTTACATCGATGCAAGCTTTTTCATCGATCCAGATGACTCTAAGTCTCAATCTGGATACATATTGAAAGTGGGAGCAATTAGCTAGAGTAGCTCCGTGCAGAGCATTGTAGACATAGAATATTTGCAAAATAATACGGCTCTGAATGTGACAGACCCGTTGACTAAACTTCTCTCACAAGCAAAACATGATCATACCTTAGTACTCTTTGGGTGTTAATCACATAGCGATATGAACTAGATTATTGACTCTAGTAAACCCTTTGGGTGTTGATCACATGACGATGTGAACTATGGGTATTAATCACATACAGATGTGAATATTGGTGTTAAATCACATGGCGATGTGAACTAGATTATTGACTCTAGTGCAAGTGGGAGACTGAAGGAAATATGCCCTAGAGGCAATAATAAAGTTATTATTTATTTCCTTATATCATGATAAATGTTTATTATTCATGCTAGAATTGTATTAACCGGAAACATAATACATGTGTGAATACATAGACAAACATAGTGTCACTAGTATGCCTCTACTTGACTAGCTCGTTGATCAAAGATGGTTATGTTTCCTATCCATAGACATGGGTTGTCATTTAATTAACGGGATCACATCATTAGGAGAATGATGTGATTGACTTGAGCCATTCTGTTAGCTTAGCACTCTATCGTTTAGTATGTTGCTATTGCTTTCTTCATGACTTATACATGTTCCTATGACTATGAGATTATGCAACTCCCATTTACCAGAGGAACACTTTATGTGCTACCAAACGTCACAACGTAACTGGGTTATTATAAAGGTGCTCTACAAGTGTCTCCGAAGGTACTTGTTGGGTTGGCATATTTCGAGATTAGGATTTGTCACTCCGATTGTCGGAGAGGTATCTCTGGGCCCACCCGGTAATGCACATCAATTAAGCCTTGCAAGCATTGCAACAAATGAGTTAGTTGCAGGATGAGTAAAGAGACTTGCCGATAACGAGATTGAACTAGGTATTGAGATACCGACGATCGGATCTCGGGCAAGTAACATACCGATGACAAAGGGAACAATGTATGTTGTTATGCGGTCTGACCGATAAAGATCTTCGAAGAATATGTAGGAGCCAATATGGGAATCCAGGTTCCGCTATTGGTTATTGACCAGAGAAGTGTCTCGGTCATGTCTACATAGTTCTCGAACCCGTAGGGTCCGCACGCTTAACGTTCGTTGACGATATAGTACTATGAGTTATGTATGTTGGTGACCGAATGTTGTTCGGAGTCTCGGATGAGATCACGGACATGACGAGGAGCTCCGGAATGGTCCGGAGGTAAAGATTCATATATTGGATGATATGGTTAGGCCAAGGGGTCAGGCCCATGGGGCTATAAGTTGGTGCAAAAGGAGTTTTGCGGAGGCCAGGGGGCCAAATGCCGGAGACCCTGGCGTCTGGCTCAGGGCCAGACGCCGAGGACCATGGCGTCTAGGCCGGACGCCAAGGATTGTGGCGTTTGGTCCTGGAGTCCGAGTGGGACTCTTGCCTTTCGGGCAAAACCGACTTTGAGGAGGCTTTTGCTCCAAGTTTCGACCCCAGGGCTCAACATATAAATAGAGGGGCGGGGCTAGCACCAAAGACACATCAAGAAATACCAAGCCATGTTCCGGCAACCCCGTCCCCTCTAGTTTATCCTCCGTCATAGTTTCCGTAGTGCTTAGGCGAAGCCCTGTGGAGATTGTTCTTCACCAACACCGTCACCACGCCGTCGTGCTGCCGGAACTCATCTACTACTTCGCCCGTCTTGCTGGATCGAGAAGGCGAGGATGTCATCGAGCTGAACGTGTGCAGAACTCGGAGGTGCCGTGCGTTCGGTACTTGGATCGGTCGAATCGTGAAGACGTACGACTACATCAACCGCGTTGATAAACGCTTCCGCTTAGCGATCTTCAAGGGTATGAAGATACACTCTCCCTCTCGTTGCTATGCATCACCATGATCTTGCGTGTGCGTAGGAGTTTTTTTGAAATTACTACATTCCCCAACAGACAACGTGGTTCTTCAACAGGCGGTATATTAAGACCATGTATTTCTTCAATAGGTGGTAAATTCTTAACATCTTCAGCTTTAATACCTTTTTCTTTCATTGATTTCTTTGCCTCTTGCATATCTTCAGGACTGAGAAATAAAACATCTCTCTTCTTCTGAGTGGGTTTAGGAATAGACTCAGGAGTTGGCTCAATTGGTTCAGGAATTGCCTCAGGAATTGGCTCAGGGAGAGTCCAATTATTTTCATTAGTCAACATATTATTCAATAGTAATTCAGCTTCGTCGACTGTTCTTTCCCTGAAAACACAACCAGCACAACTATCCAAGTAGTCCTTGGAAGCATCGGTTAGTCCATTATAAAAGATATCAACTATTTCATTTTTCTTGACAGGATGATCAGGCAAAGCATTTAGTAATCGGAGAAGCCTCCCCCAAGCTTTTGGGAGACTCTCTTCTTTGATTTGCACAAAATTATATATTTCCCGCAAGGCAGCTTGTTTCTTACGAGCAGGGAAATATTTAGCAGAGAAGTAATAAATCATATCCTGGGGACTACGCACACAACTAGGAGCAAGAGAATTATACCAAGTCTTAGCATCACCCTTTAATGAGAACAGAAATATATTAAGGATATAAAAGTAGCGAGGTTTACCATCATGAGTAAACAGGGTAGCTATATCATTCAACTTGGTAAGATGTGCCACAACAGTTTCAGATTCAAGGCCATAAAAAGGATCAGATTCTACCAAAGTAATAATTTCAGGATCAACAGAGAATTCATAATCCTTATCAGTAACACAGATAGGTGAAGTAGCAAAAGCAAGGTCAGGTTTCATTCTAGCATTAAGAGACTGCTGCTTCCATTTAGCTAATAATTTCTTAAGATCATATCTATCATTGCAAGCAAAGATAGCTCTAGCAGCTTCTTCATTCATAACATAACCCTCAGGAACAATAGGCAATTCATAATCATTTGGAGAACCTTCATCATCACTATCATCAACAATAGCATCTTCAATAATTCCATTCTCTCTAGCCCTAGCAAGTTGTTCATCAAGAAATTCACCTAATGGCAAAGTAGTATCACGCACGGAAGTAGTTTCATCATAAGTATCATGCATAGCAGAAGTGGCATCATCAATAACATGCGACATATCAGAATTTGTAGCAGTAGCAGGTTTAGGTGTCGCAAACTTACTCATAACAGAAGGAGAATCTAGTGCAGAGCTAGATGACAGTTCCTTACCTCCCCTCGTAGTTGAGGGATAGATCATAGTTTTAGCGTATTTCAAGTTCTTTATAGTGATCAACAGATATAAATCCCAAGTGACTCAGAGAATAGAGCTATGATCCCCGACAACGGTGCCAGAAATTAGTCTTGATAACCCACAAGTGTAGGGGATCGCAACAGCTTTCGAGGGTAAAGTATTCAGCCCAAATTTATTGATTCGACACAAGGGAAGCCAAAGAATATTCTTGAGTATTAGCAGTTGAGTTGTCAATTCAACCACACCTGGATAACTTAGTATCTGCAGCAAAGTATTTAGTAGCAAAGTAATATGATAATAAAGGTAACGGTAGCAAAAGTAATGTTTTTGGGTTTTGTAGTAATTGTAACAATAGCAACGGGAAAGTAAATAAGCAAATCACAAGATGTGAAAAGTTCGTAGGCATTGGTTCAGTGATGGATAATTATGTCGGATGCGATTCCTCATGTAATAGTTATAACATAGGGTGACACAGAACTAGCTCCAATTCATCAATGTAATGTAGGCATGTATTCCGTAAATAGTCATACGTGCTTATGGAAAAGAACTTGCATGACATCTTTTGTCCTACCCTCCCGTGGCAGCGGGGTCCTAGCGGAAACTAAGGAATATTAAGGCCTCCTTTTAATAGAGAACCGGACCAAAGCATTAACACATAGTGAATACATGAACTCCTCAAACTACGGTCATCACCAAGAAGTATCCCGATTATTGTCACTTCGGTGTTGTCGGATCATAACACATAATAGGTGACTATAGACTTGCAAGATAGGATCAAGAACACACATATATTCATGAAAACATAATAGGTTCAGATCTGAAATCATGGCACTCGGGCCCTAGTGACAAGCATTAAGCATAGCAAAGTCATAGCAACATAATTCTCAGAACATAGTGGATACTAGGGATCAAACCCTAACAAAACTAACTTGATTACATGGTAAATCTCATCCAACCCATCACCGTCCAGCAATCCTACGATGGAATTACTCACGCACGGCGGTGAGCATCATGAAATTGGTGATGGAGGATGGTTGATGACGACGACGGCGACGAATCCCCCTCTCTGAAGCCCCGAACGGACTCCAGATCCGCCCTCCCGAGAGAGATTAGGGCTTGGCGGCGGTTCCGTATCGTAAAACGCGATGAAACTTTCTCTCTGATTTTTTTTCTCCGCGAGACGGAATATATGGAGTTGGAGTTGAGGTAGGCGGAGCCTCAGGGGGCCCACGAGACAGGGGGCGCGCCCTGGGGGGGAGGGCGCGCCCCCCACCCTCGTGGACAGGGTGTGGGCCCCTCGTCTTGATTCTTTCTCTAGTATTTTTTTATATTTTCCAAAAAGTGCCTCCGAGGATTTTCAGGACATTCCGAGAACTTTTGTTTTCTACACATGACACAACATCATAGCAGTTCTGCTGAAAACAGCGTCAGTCCGGGTTAGTTTCATTCAAATCATGCAAGTTAGAGTCCAAAACAAGGGCAAAAGTGTTTGGAAAAGTAGATATGTTGGAGACGTATCAAGGGGCATGCGCCACCTCCTGCGGCCTGCCTTGCCTCTCCTCTTAGGGCCCATGAGGTCCATTACTTCCCCCGGGGGGTTTCGGTAACCCTCGGTACTCCGAAAAATACCCGAAACACTCTGGAACCATTTCGATGTCCGAATATAACCTTCCAATATATCAATCTTTACCTCTCGACCATTTAGAGACTCCTCGTCATGTTCGTGATCTCATCCGGGACTCTAAACAACCTTCGGTCACCAAAAGACATAACTCATATAGTGCATATCATCATCGAACGTTAAGCGTGCGGACCCTAAGGGTTCGAGAACTATGTAGACATGACCGAGACACCTCTCCGGTCAATAACCAATAGCGGAACCTGGATGCTCATATTGGCTCCCACATATTCTACTAAGATCTTTATCGGTCGAACTGCAATGTCAACATACATTATTCCCTTTGTCACTGGTATGTTACTTGCCCGATATTCGATCGTCGGTATCTTCATACCTAGTTCAATCTCATTACCGGAAAGTCTCTTTACTCGTTCCGTAGTGCAACATCCCGCAACTAACTCATTAATCACATTTCTTGCAAGGCTTCATTTGATGTGCATTATCGAGAGGGCCCAGAGATACCTCTCCGATACTCGGAGTGACAAATCCTAATCTTGATCTATGCCAACCCAACAAACATCTTCGAAAATACCCTGTAGAGAATCTTTATAGTCACCCAGTTGACCTTGAACTTGCACGCCGTAAACTTGATGATGATCACCACTTGATGTCATCCTCCATGGATTGAATGAGATCTTCCTCTTGACGCAAGCCCATGAAAACATACCTAACCCCACATAGAACTCTCACGTAGACAATGGGCATCACACAAAGCGTAATGGATAATGCTTACCATACCGTGAGATCACTTGATCCCACTCGGTACATATTCTACGCTTTGTGTGTTGATCAACTTGAATCACTCTCCATATATAGTCTTGATCAACCTTGTATCTTTCCAACTCTCTTCATTAAGATGATGTCTTGAAGGTAAACATGAATGTCCACACAATCTTCTTCTTCAAGACATGCTTGCAATAAGCTCAACTCTCACATGACCAATCTTTGGATAATTCATTGAAAAGCACCTTGGCCAACACATAAACTCCTTGAAACCAACAAATGGACTCCAAGAAAAACCTATGGACAAATCCTATGAATATAAATCAAGGCAGCCATTAGTCCATAGAGAATGTCATCAATTACCAAAACCACACATGGGGGCACCACATGTTCTTTCACTATTCCATGACACAATGAATGTGTCGTATGTTTATATATTAACCTTGTGACCTTTTCTATATGTATATATTTTGAATGTTATTGTCTGCTAAAAATAACATATGGGAGCACTAGAAGATTTATGGGAGGGGGTCTCTGCGGTGGACATGGAGAAGCACTATCTATGGACACGGGAAAAGTATCGGGCCGAGCACCTCAAGGAGGCGATGTTAGCTTGTGTCAAAAGTGTTTCAATGGCCCATTGTTTTCTCCCAGCGATTGAGAAGATTGCAGAGAGGCGGTTCACTTACCTCGCAGTGTGCATCCTTGCGGAGGCGACACCGGATGAGAGGCCGAGGATCTGGCCGGGTATTAGTCCAACCACCATACCCACTCCCGTTGAGGTTGTGCAATGGGCTCTTCGAGAGGCCAAATCTCAAATTCCAGAGCAAGCGGGCCGTTGGTCCCTGTTCGTTTCATCAAGTACTAATTCATGTAGTATGTGCGACTTCTACTAATGGTCTACGTGTTGGACATCGGCCAACACTCATTTCACTCCAGAAAAAAACTCGTCAAACCATTAATTATGTGATGACTGCAACATATATATGCTTATTAATTATTGTAATGCATTTGTTATATTTTATAACTACTACTTTTCATTAATCTAAAATCATTGTAACGTGGTGTGTGTATGTTGATCAACGTTCAAACCAGAATTTATGTATCAAATGCAATATGATGATATGATCCAGGTGCAATATGTTGTAATTCAATCATGTCAGCATGCAACAATAGTAGTGGCGATCGGTAGAAAAGGACCGCCACAGCAGCGCGAAAATGATGTGGCGGGCAACACGGAGTGCTATGGCGGGCACGACCTAGAGCCCACCACTGCTCATGGCCTGACAGTGGTGGGAGGTCAGTGGTGGGTGGCCTTGAGAGCCTTGCCCGCCACTGGTGGGCTTTTCCCACCCGCCACTGCTAGGCATTCCTGCAGTAGCGTAAGTGTGAAGTCAGAGATGTGGCATTGCGGGGCGATGCGGCGGCAACGATGCCATGTGATGGACATGTTAAGATATGTTGGTGCAAGGCGTGCTTCTTTCTTCAGTGAGTTTTGCAACCGAAGTCGTCACAACCTCATCCTCGATGCGTTTGGCCGGCTATTTGGCATAGGTCGAACAGGGTTCTCGTATGCCGTTCGTTTGGAGGGGTCTTGATAGGCATCCGTGGTGAAGTCTGAGGCACTTGCTTGAGGAGAGGTGACAACAATGACACTATAAGCAAACTCGACGATGTCCTCTCCTCAGTTTATGGGTCCTGTGGATATCCAGGTCGACTTGCATGCCTTATTTATAGGTAACAGTTTTCACTTGAATTTTCGTAAATTAACCAGTCAACTATCTTATTCTACCTTTTTAAACAAATAGGAGCCATAAGAGACATGTCTATGCAAGACTTCGATGCTCAATCATGCTCACCATAACCTTGGCCTCCGGTGACCGGTGCTGATAATCCTCACGACGAATGTGGCCGATCTGATCGATCAGAGCCACATTTGACCAGCACCAACCGCAATTCCAGCGAAGAATGCGATCATACCATTGCACCGCCTGCTAGTTTACTCCTAAGTAGTGTATGGTACATGATATTCTTCGTCTGCTAGTTAGTAGCCACACACTTCCTCCGTTTTTATTTACTCTGCCTACTAGATTTGACTAAAGTCAAACTTCGTAATATTTGATCAAGTTTATAAAAAAAGCATAAACATTTAACATAACAAATTTATATGATGTGAAAGTATATTCACGAATCTGATGGTTTTGATATGTTATTGTATATATTAATATTTGTCTAATTTTTTTGTAAAAGTTAATTAAGCTTGACTTTGATCAAAACTAATACACGAAGTAGATAAAAACGGAGGGAGTATGATCTGCTACCCGTCTTCGGGATTTACGTTTGAATGAAAATGCCTTTTTATCAAGAAATCTTAGGGATGCAACCAAAAAATTGCCGATGTGTCTGTTCGAGACTTCGATACGCCATGTCTGCCTGTCCTATCTGGCCTTTGGTTTGTACCAAAAAGTCTGGCCTTGACCGTGCTGATAATTCCAGCGAAGAATGCGATCGTACCCCCATTGCTCAGTCTCCACCACTGACATCACCAGAAACCACGGATATTTACATGTGAAATACTAGTATCCTAGCAACCACCGCCAGTCACAATTCCGGGGAGAAAATGATCAATCATTCTCCATTGCTCTGCCGCCGCTAACAAAATCATCTCGCCCTCGTAATCTCCAGCCGACCACGCCGCGCGCTGACACCGTCGCGCCGCCCTCCGGGCCTCCCTCGCCGCCACCCGAGCGTCCCACTTGGGTCCATGTGTCGCGCCAAACCTCAGCAAAAAAATCGCTTCCCTCTTTTGTAAGCACAGCGCGACCAGAGCCGACAACGACGTGCCGATTTGCATTGAAGCTGTGTGTTCGCTGTTCAGCACGGACTTTTTCTTTTACTATTTTGACCCATTAAAGAAAGTTTAGCACGATTTGATCCTGTTTTGAAACTTTTTTCGGATCTGAGCCATTTCAAAACGCCAGCAACCGTGACGTTTTGGTTACACTGAAGACGCCGCGGGATCCGACGTCTGGCCCTGGCCCACCTTGCAACAAAGCAATAGGTAGACGCCACAAACCTTGGCGTTTAGCTCTGAAAGTTTAAATAGCATGCATGCTTATGCTTGTATGCACACATACGAACGAGAAGATCAAAGCAAGGAAGTCGCCATGCAGTGTCCCTGAGCCTTTCTGGAGGCCACGGCAATGCCCAGTGCTACCCCACAACAAAAAGCATGTCTAATGCTAGTGCAATCGATGCGTTTGATGGCCGTGCTTTCCTATCCGAGCCAACCAACGTCTAGCATCATGTTGTGTATGTACTCATATGCATACATATACATGTGTATCTACATCTTGATCCGACAAAAACCTTCCGGAGAGACTTCAAACCTATGTGTAAAAGCATCAACAGTCAGACCTACCTCTGATTTATTGGTCCTTTTTATATTTATGCCAAACTTTGATTTTAGATTTAACCAATAAAGTGTTGTTGCATGTGACAAAAAATAATATCATTGAAAGCTATGTTTAAATACGTATCCAACGGTATAAATTTTTGTGACATTTTGTTAGTTAAATACATTTTGTTAGTTAAATACATGGTTAAAATTTAGCACAAAATACGCAAGGACCAATAAACCAGGACGAAGGTAGTAGTTCAGTCCCTAAATGCTCACAGACGTGTCCGAGCGCGTACACGCACATTGACCGGTCATACCTCAAATGTCTAGGTTCACAACCAGCCTCATTTACAAGTCCTTAAATCCATACAATGTCATGCAAAATAAACTTGAACTACGTACTACATCTCGATGTTGACCATAGTATACGGTTAGTTCAGCATACATGCCATCGAACTATTAACAATTGACATGTTAGTGTTTTTTTATTCGGAATCTTGCTTTTCATGGTTTGACTTTGGGGCATTTCATGTAACTAGTTTGTATTAATTTTTTTAGAAATGGAGGAGGACCCCGGCCTCTGCATCTGGACTATGCATGCAGCCACTTTATTAATTATTCACACAAGACCTTACAAAGTCATACAATAGTAAGACTAAAGCCACCGTCTAGGCAACATCTCTCGCTACTCCTATCCAGGTAATGTAGGGATGCTGATAGTATGGGCCTAATACCAAACAGACCCCGCAGTCAAACCTAACATCTAAGGCCTGAGGTCCCAACCAGGACACCTGCCGGGTATGGGGCACCCATCAGTCCGGCGCACTCCTCAACCAGGACGCCTGCCGGGTATGAGGCCGCCGCAGCCACCTGCCACCAATCCATCTTGAGTGAGGTACTGCTGCATGTACCTTGCCCGGTCTAGCTGCCCATGCCGCCAGACAACGCCGCCATCCTGCGATCGTCCATCATCACACGCCCACCGGCGAGACCCCGCTGCTCCATGCCGCAGAGACCCGCCGTTGTCGACGCGAGAGAAGGCACCACCTCACCACAGGGGCTTCGCCCCGCGGCGTCATCAGCGACGGCGACAGTAGTGGGAGGCGATGGAGGGGGAGGGCTGAGGGCGGTGTGGACGGGGACTCCCCGGGGGCGGCGCAGCGCCGCCGCCTCGGGGGAGAGAGGTCGGGGGTCGGGGAGTGAGTGACTGTAACTAGTTTCTATGGTCCTGAGATATGGGTATCCGATCCTTATGGACTAACTAGAAAAGTACAAGTTGTAAATCCAGTGTGATCCTTTTGTTCCGGGGGGAATAGCTTGGCATCATATTGCTAGGGTTCATTGGGTATATTAGCTGGCTTATTCCATCTTAGTGTCCATCCGCCTCAACGTCTATATAAAGGACTGCGTATGGGCAATATTGAAATTGTACTTTCTAGAAGTATTTTTTGCAGCTTTCATAGTTGCTAGAAGCCTGGAACTATGTGGTATGGGTCAGCAACGACCAGATTGTAAACATGAAAAAGTAGGAGCTTAGCGGGTCCTTACCCCCCATTATCTGATAGAGCGAAAGGACCTGTGGAATTTTTACTCTTATAATGTGAATTGAATCTATTCAATTCACTCTCATGAAGCAAACACTAGAGCATGAAAGAAGTTCACCCATGCCCGCCCTTTCCCTTGTCATCTTTGTTGCGAAAGTAGCGGTCGAAGACAGAATACACATCGAGCCGGATATGCTCACTGTCGAAGCTGCCTGATCCATCGCCCGCCTCCTCTGCCGCTTCTCGAGGATGAGGGCATGGGGGGCTTCTTCGTTGCTATCCAAGCCGGCGTGCGCCCCCGCCTCCGTGACCCTCAGCCTCAGTCGCGATGGCTGTTGTGCCTTCTGCAGTGCACAACAAGCACATCAAACCTCCGCCTCCAGGTCATGACACATTCTGGCGCTGACCTTTAACTCGAAGCCCGATGATGTGGGGATGAGGCGCCATTGCAGTGGTTTCGCCGCCAACCCGGAGTTGCGCAACTAGCCGTTCGGTGAGGCCGAGGTCATGCACCTCGAGGGCCCGACACCGGCTGATATGTTTTAGCCCTAGTTGTGCGTTTAGGGGCCGAACAAGATAGATCCGACTTTAGATGCTTTTACGCATTGGTTTGGAGCCTTACCAAAAGATTTCCGTCGGGCCAAGATGTACATATGCATGTATATGTACACAATGGTGCTAGACATGGTCGCACGTCATACGCATGGATTGCACTAGCACTAGGCACTGCTGGGACCTACAGAAAGGCTTAAGCAACACTACACGGCGACTTCATTGCTTCTTCTTATATGTATACGTTCATGCATGCATGCATGCTACCAAAACGCCGAGGTTTGTGACGTCTACCCTTTGTTACGTTGCATGGTAGCATGAGGTGGGCCAGGGCGCTAGACGCCGGAGACCGCGGTATCTCCGGTGTAACCAAAACGCCACAGTTGCTGGCGTCTCGAAATGGGTCAGATTCGAAAAAAGTTTCAAAAAAGGGTCAAATCGTGCTAAACTTTCATTAATCGGTCAAAACAGTAAAAAAGTCCGTTCAGCACCGCGTACGTGCTCGAGTTTACGCGCGGGTGATGCACGCCAGGAACAGAAGAACCGGCGGCCAAGTAGCATAGCATCCCTGACTCTGTCTGCTCGATCGGCACGAACCGAATGATGAATGAACCGTCGACCTGCTACTTCACCAACGACCTGTTCTCTCGCGGGTCTACACCACCTACGCGCGCCGTGTCGCCGTCGAGCAGCGTCTGCACGCCGCAAAAGCCACCCAGCGGGATGCATCCATACGCGTCGCGGTTGCGCTGCTTCTGGTTTTATCCACCTACCCATGGCCATGATCCATCCGCTTATCCGGCGACCGGCGCGGCTCGAATCCGAGACCTTTATTGGATCACTCAACCGGCCGTGTCCTTTACCAGCATCACGCCCTCCTCTTTCTTCTCCGCCCCCGCATCCACATGGCATGTCCAGTCGTTTCGCGGCATGGAGAGCCGCCAACCAACAAGCCAGCGCCTGTGCTCCCCGTCCATATTCTCCGGTGGATTTTGTCCCCTGCCAAGCGCCAATGGTTGGCAGAAGCGGAAGACGTACGCACAGTCGGCCTTCCACTGTGACATTCATCGTGGCAAGCATCGCGTGTTGACCGGCGACCAGAGCTACCCGATGCGTGCGCCTGCACTGGCATTGGGCGGGGCGGCACAAGTCCCAGCGAAAACGACGCACTGGCGGCGGAGCCAGCTGGGGGAGAAGGCCGGCGAGGCGAGGGACAACGCAATGTGATGAGATGAGCTGTGCGATGGTCTCCACCGTTCCATTTCCACTCATGCATGGCCCAGGGACGAGAGTAGAATAGATGGACCGATGGTGACGCCGGGCTCCTCGGGAATGTCGTGGTTCTAAGTCTGACAGTAGAATGAGGGGTAGGTATGGAGAGGCAACATCCTAGCTATGGAGTAGTTGTACACACGAATGTTTAACGAGTTCAGGCCCTTCTCTGAGGAAGTAATAGCCCTACGTCTCGGAGTCCGGAGGAGGTCGACTGGTTTATGTGTATATGAGTTGCAGGGGTGCAAACCCTTTACACTGAGGAGGGGGGTGGCTTATATAGAGTTCGCCAGACCCCTCCGGCCCCCAGTTATGCAGGGTTTAAAGTACATTAAGATATGGGGTTACTGATAACGCCCTCATAAAGTGCCATGAAGACTATTAAAGCTACTTAATGATAGAACGTTGCGTGCTGAGCAACTTTAGGTCTCCTGGCCGTCGAGTGGTTAGCTTCATGGTCGAGTGACTATCTTCATCGTCGAGTGTCCTTGAGTTCGTCGAGTGAAGTCTCTCTTGGTCGACTAGAAGGTAGCTTCGTCTAAGGATGTCCTTGGGTATGGTATCCTAGATAGGTCCATGACCCTACTGTCGTGGTTCTAAGTCTGACAGTAGAAAGGGGTAGGGTAAAGGAGCATGATCTATCGAGATGCATATGGGTGACACGGTGGTTTTAGCGAGTTCGGGCCTCTCACGATGGAGATAACAACCCTACGTCTCGTGCTCCGGAGAGGCTTTGTTTTATCTTAGTATGCATCCGGGGATTACAATGTGTGTGTGAGAGAGAGGAATGGATCCTCATGCCTGAGCTAAGTCCTGAGACTAATGGTGAAGAGAGAGGGAGGTGGAAGAAAAGGCCCCCCTAGTCTAGTGGTGGGGGGTGGCTTATATAGAGTGCGCCACCCCCTCACCTCCTATGTTACATAGTGGGGTATGAATGCCATAATGCCAGCCCATTATTAAGCCCTCACTATTAGAAAGATGCCGACTGCTTTGCTGCCTGCTGGTCTTCGTATATCCGAGTGAGTCGTACGGTCGAGTGGTGAACTGTCATCCGAGTGGATGGTATGTTGCTTGGTCGAGTGGATAGTATGCTGCTTGTCCGAGTGGATAGTGAGTCTGTATGAAATTGACCTGGACCCACATGTTGTGTGGACCCCATGGTTCATGATATTTCGACCCTTCGTGGGCCTACCTGTTATGCATATCCCCAACATTAGCCCCCGAATCAATTGTGATTTTGCAGAACGAGTTGGTGTAAGACACAGTTTGGTCCGAGTGATTACAGAAATACTCGGTACATGTCGTCGCGCTTTCAGACAACCAAGGTTTGAACAAAATCTCAATGGATTCCGGCACCACGCTTCCCGACTGATCGAGGTAAGTGTCTGTGAGGAGCAACTTGATGACATTCGTTCATCTCTCGGGAGAGGTTTAACTCGTGATCTGAGTATGGGTGTGTCATCAAATTTGTGCAACCAGATTGACACATGGACTGCTCTCTTAGAGAGATGCCAATCTTATCCCGAAGGAACGTCAATACGAGTCGGTTTTAGATCCACACTTGTGAGTTTCACACTTTGAGTCCTAGAAGAAGGCTCAAAACAGGTCCACAGAGGAGCGTTAAACTCGCCTTATAGAATATTTTTTTGGAGTGATTTGGAGCTGGGCCTGCATCGAGTAACTGATTACTCGGAATTTCTTCACGCCTGGAACATGTCTTTTTTGTTGTTTGGCCGTCACTCGGGTTGGGCGGACCGTTCCGAGTGGATACCATTCCAGTGGGGGCACGCTGAGTGCACCCACTGGGTGTAGTCCCCGAGACTGCCGTCGACTGCGGGCAGTCGGCGGGAGTCTTAGAGCCTGTCTTTTTGTTGTTGTTTGGCCGTCACTCGGACCGGGCTGACCGTTCCGAGTGGATACCAACAGTCGGCGGGAGTCTTAGAGCCTGTCTTTTTTGTTGTTGTTCATCACTCGGACTGGTCAGGCCGTACCGAGTGGAGATTACTCCAGTGGGGGCACGCTGAGTGCACCCACTGGGTGTAGTCCCCGAGACCGCCATCGACTGCGGGCACTCGGCAGGGGTATGAGAGAACTAAAACTCTTCTTAGCTGGTACTGATCGAACTTGTTCTTCTCTGACTTGGAGGTCGAGTAATAATGGAGATGGGTTTGCATCGAGCAAAATGTTTCTTTCTGAGTTCTCTTCCAGTGGGGGCACGCTGAGTGCACCCACTGGGTGTAGTCCCCGAGCCTCTGTCGGACTAGATGAGTCTGGCAGAGGGTTTAAGTCTCTCGGTAAACCTCCATGCAGTTGGCACGGCAAATATCTTTGTCTGGAATTGAATCAATCGGATGGATGCGTAACGAGGTGGTTGTACGAACGACGTTCGACGAGTAAGGTCGCCTGTACGATTCAGCGATGGCGCTTCATTTTTACCCTTTTGCATGAAAGGGGTATTTATCCAAGTGGACGTGCTTCACTTATAGATCTTCGGCG
Source organism: Triticum timopheevii (assembly GCA_963921465.1). Taxonomy (NCBI): domain Eukaryota; kingdom Viridiplantae; phylum Streptophyta; class Magnoliopsida; order Poales; family Poaceae; genus Triticum; species Triticum timopheevii. The sequence goes on along the minus strand of OY997262.1, from coordinate 379,242,308 downwards.
AACCGAGCATGTATGGTCAGAAGAATATTCCTGATGTGATCAACAGGTTGACCAAATGGGCGTAACCCCTGAGGGTGACATGGCCAACTGCCGTGTGTAGCCCCCGAGTGATGCTCGAAGGAGGTAAGCTTGCTACAGAGTGTGATATGAGGTTTGACCATATGAGTAACTTAGCCGTTCCCGTGCTGGGGGTGTAGAGGTAAAGACATGTCCAACTGATGGTGACGCGCGAGGCGGCAGAGGGGCGATGATGTGTACAACCGAGTGACGATGCACGGGGCGGTCGAATGGTGAAGACGCGCGCAACCGAGTGGTGATGCGCAGAGCGGTCGAGTGGTGAAGACGTGCCCAACCGAGTGGCAGCGCACGAAGCGGCTAAGGCGAAGTCGTGTGTCACCGGACGGTGAAAATGGTCCTCGGAGGACTTAGTAGAGTGCTTTCGAAGCTTATGTAGTGACGGGTTTGGTGTAGTGTGGTTGCGATGCAACAAGACCGGCGTGACAACTGAGTCTGAGTAGGAAAGAAGATGGCGTGCAGAGCATCTGGGTGATTATAAAACTTGTCCTAGTGGCGGATTGAATGCACTTGTTGAAGTGAAGGATCTGACTGGTGATGAAGTACTCGACCACTCAGGCGAGTGTCATTCCAAATGAGGTGCAGCCCCCGAGTGCGGCGTAGCCCCCGAGCATACTACAGGCTTCGACAACGGACATGCCGGAATATGAGAAATATAGTCTTGAATGGATGATTTGCAATTCATCGAGTCGGATTTGGGTAAAGACGAGGAGAAGCTTCCGAGTGATGCTCGAAAGAGGCAAACTCGCAAAAGAGTGAAGTGTGAAGTTTAATTATGAAAGGGACTTATCTATCTCATGCCCGACGAGGTCTATATCATTGATACGATGAAGAGAATTCCATAGAGGGGTTGGCCGGACGTGTTTGAAGTCAACAGAGCGACAAGGTCAGTGTTGTGGTGCGCTAGGACCAGTATGGTGACCGAGTCCGAGCAGCGATGAAGTTGGCGCGTAGGGACGTCGAGTGATCGCGTAACTTGTGTAAAAAATGGCACAAGTCAACACAATAATTTCTTGAGGAAATTTGATGTGTGCTGAAATGATTTGTGTGAATAACACCCATAGACACCCGCTGGGAGTGCAAGGGGCTTGCTGGTTGACCAGCAAAAGTCTAAAAGAGCGAAGGATTCGTTCGCACTTGTCGAAGCAAGAGATCCTACTGAACTCGTTGGAATACTGGCTAAAATAAAACGGAAGTGTAGTGTTTCGACTGAGTTGTAGCCCCGGAGGACCGATGCAAACTCGAAACGAAGAACGACACCTGGTGTTCGTGAATGATGTATGCGAAAAAAAATGGAAGTTGGACTTGGGAGTCACATAACCAGTACTAAGCAAGTATGTGAAAATAAGCAACCGAGCGTAGAGGTACACTCGGTGGCGTGGCCTCCGAGTGAACGTGATGTGTGAATTATGGAATACTCGGGAAGACGAAAATAACAGAATGTAAAATGACTTAGCTGTCTGAAGGCGCGCGGGGCGGTCGAGTGGTGATGAGGTGACCAACCGAGTGGCGACGCGCGGGGCGGCCGAGTGGTGATGAGGTGACCAACCAAGTGGCGACGCACGGGACGGCCGAGTGGTTATGAGGTGACCAACCTGAGTGGCGACGTGCGGGGCGGCCGAGTGGTGATGAGGTGACCAACCGAGTGGCGACGCACGGGACGGCCGAGTGGTTATGAGGTGACCAACCTGAGTGGCGACGCGCGGGGCGGCCGAGTGGTGATGAGGTGACCAACCGACTGGCGACGCACGGGGCGGCCGAGTGGTGATGAGGTGACCAACCGAGCGGCAACGCACGGGGCGGCCGAGTGGTGACGAGGTGACCAACCGAGTGGCAACGCATGGGGCGGCCGAGTGGTTATGAGGTGACCAACCTGTGGCGACGCGCGGGGTGGCCGAGTGGTTATGAGGTGACCAAGCTGGTGGCGACGCACGGGGCGGCCGAGTGATTATGAGGTGACCAACCTGAGTGGCGATGTGCGGGGCGGCCGAGTGGTGATGAGGTGACCAACCGAGTGGCGACGCACGGGACGGCCGAGTGGTTATGAGGTGACCAACCTGAGTGGCGACGCGCGGGGCGGCCGAGTGGTGATGAGGTGACCAACCGACTGGCGACGCACGGGGCGGCCGAGTGGTGATGAGGTGACCAACCGAGCGGCGACGCACGGGGCGGCCGAGTGGTGACGAGGTGACCAACCGAGTGGCGACGCACGGGGCGGCCGAGTGGTTATGAGGTGACCAACCTGGTGGCGACGCACGGGGCGGCCGAGTGGTTATGAGGTGACCAACCTATGGCGACGCGCGGAGCGGCCGAGTGGTGACGAGGTGACCAACCTAGTGGCGACGCACGGGGCGGCCGAGTGGTTATGAGGTGACCAACCGAGCGGCGACGCACGGGGCGGCCGAGTGGTGACGAGGTGACCAACCGAGTGGCGACGCACGGGGCGGCCGAGTGGTTATGAGGTGACCAACCTGTGGCGACGCGCGGGGCGGCCGAGTGGTTGTGAGGTGACTAACCTGGTGGCGACGCACGGGGCGGCCGAGTGGTTATGAGGTGACCAACCTATGGCGACGCGCGGAGCGACAGTGTGGTGATGAGGTGACCAACCGAGTGGCGACGCACGGGGCGGCCGAGTGGTTATGAGGTGACCAACCGAGTGGCGACGCACGGGGCGGCCGAGTGGTTATAAGGTGACCAACCTGTATCATGTTTTTAAACTTAGGCGAGTACTGGACTGCATCTAAGCCCCCGAGTGGGAGGGTTGCTCTCCACTCGGCAGGATTTTTTTTGAAACTTAGGCGAGTACGGGACTGCAGCTAAGCCCCCGAGTGGGAGGGTTGCTCTCCACTCGGTAGGATTTTTTGAAACTTAGGCGAGTACTGGACTGCAGCTAAGCCCCCGAGTGGGAGGGTTGCTCTCCACTCAGCAGGATTATTTTTTAAACTTAGGCGAGTACTGGACTGCAGCTAAGCCCCTGAGTGGGAGGGTTGCTCTCCACTCGGCAGGATTTTTTTTGAAACTTAGGCGAGTACTGGACTGCAGCTAAGCCCCCGAGTGGGAGGGTTGCTCTCCACTCGGCGGGATTTTTTTTGAAACTTAGGCGAGTACTGGACTGCAGCTAAGCCCCCGGGTGGGAGGGTTGCTCTCCACTCGGCAGGATTTTTTTTAAACTTAGGCGAGTACTGGACTGCAGCTAAGCCCCCGAGTGGGAGGGTTGCTCTCCACTCGGCAGGATTTTTTTTGAAACTTAGGCGAGTACTGGACTGCAGCTAAGCCCCCGAGTGGGAGGGTTGCTCTCCACTCGGTAGGATTTTTTGAAACTTAGGCGAGTACTGGACTGCAGCTAAGCCCCCGAGTGGGAGGGTTGCTCTCCACTCGGCAGGATTTTTTTGAAACTTAGGCGAGACAGATTCGCAACTAAGTCACCCACTGGGGGATTTAGAGCATATAAAAAAGAATAACAATCATTTATGAGATTGTAAAAACTGTGTCACGGGGTGACCGAGTGGTGACGAGGTGACTAACCGATTGGCGACGCACGGGACGGCCAAGTGGTGATGAGGTGACCAACCAAGTGGCGACACGCGGGGCGGCCGAGTGATGAAGATGCTTGCCGCGGAGTGACAATGCGGGGGCGTCCGAGTGAAGTAGATGCGTCCCGCGAAATGATGAGGCGCGGGGCGTCCGAGTGAAGTAGACGCGTCCCGCGGAGTGGCGACGCGCGGGGTGGCCGAATGAAGTAGACCCGTCCCACGGAGTAGCAATGCGCGGGGTGGCCGAGTGAAGTAGACCCGTCCCGCGGAGTGGCGATGCGCGGTCTGGCCGAGTGAAGTAGACCCATCCCGTGGAGTAGCGATACGCGGGGTGGCCGAGTGAAATAGACCCGTCCCGGGGAGTAGCGATGCGCGGGGTGGCCGAGTGAAGTAGACCCGTCCCGCGGAGTAGCGATGCGCGGGGTGGTCGAGTGAAATAGACCCATCCCGCGGAGTAGCGATGCGCGGGGTGGCCGAGTGAAGTAGACCCGTCTCGCGGAGTGGTGACGCGCGGGGCGCCCGAGTGAAGTAGACTCGTCCTGAGGAGTAGCGATGCGCGGGGTGGCCGAGTGAAGTAGACCCGTCCCGCGGAGTGGCGATGCGCGGGGTGACCGAGTGAAGTAGACCCGTCCCGCGGAGTAGCGATGCGCGGGATGGCCGAGTGAAGTAGACCCGTCCCGCGGAGTGGCGACGCGCGAGGCGTCCGAGTGAAGTAGACCCGTCCCGCGGAGTAGCGATGCGCGGGGTGGCCGAGTGAAGTAGACCCGTCCCGCGAAGTGGCGACACGCGAGGCGTCCGAGTGAAGTAGACTCGTCCCGTAGAGTAGCGGTGCGCGGGGTGGCCGAGTGAAGTAGACTCGTCCCGTGGAGTAGCGGTGCGCGGGGTGGTCGAGTGAAATAGACCCGTCCCGCGAAGTGGCGACACGCGAGGCGTCCGAGTGAAGTAGACTCGTCCCGTAGAGTAGCGGTGCGCGGGGTGGCCGAGTGAAGTAGACTCGTCCCATGGAGTAGCGGTGCGCGGGGTGGTCGAGTGAAATAGACCCGTCCCGCGGAGTAGCGATGCGCGGGGTGGCCGAGTGAAGTAGACCCGTCCCGCGGAGTGGTGACGCGCGGGGCGCCCGAGTGAAGTAGACCCGTCCCGCGGAGCAGCGATGCGCGGGGTGGCCGAGTGAAGTAGACCCGTCCCGCGAAGTGGCGACGCGCGAGGCGTCCGAGTGAAGTAGACCCGTCCCGCGGAGTAGCGACGCGCGGGATGGCCGAGTGAAGTAGACCCGTCCCGCGGAGTGGCGATGCGCGGGGTGACCGAGTGAAGTAGACCCGTCCCGCGGAGTAGCGATGCGCGGGGCGGTCGTGTGAAGTAGACCCGTCCCGCGGAGTAGTGACGCGCGGGGTGACCGAGTGGGATCACATGACTGATTAAGTGCCTGCATGTTAGTCGTGTAGATGCAAACTTCATACGAGTTAACATGTCATCGTGTTACTCGCCCGCGCGAGATATATGTGGGCGAGATATATGTTCATTCGAGTGAATTTAGGTGCTGTCCGGAGACGACGACGGGACGAGTGACCCTGCAAGTTAGCATAGCAAGTATAGCTACGAATATTTATTGCTGATCTAAAACGCCCCTGCATTGACGCCTTTTGGAAAGACTTAAAGCCCCGTGGTTATAGCGCATGCATGCATGCACTAATAACTGCCGCGGTAAGAGCGGAGTTGTCAAATGAGCGCGTTTGTTTTGGCTGCAGTAAATAGGTAACGGATGTTGGAAATTCTCACCAATTAGCCGCTTAATGAGGCAATTATACCTTGACGAAACGGAGCCAGCGGAGTCGCGCACTCGTGGGAGCTTTCCTTCTGATCCCTTTTTGCCTGCATGCAGTTAATTAACCGAGGAGGTGGCCCACGTTACGCATTGACTTACCAGGCCCTGATTCCTTCAATCTCGAATGACCACCGGTTGCGGGTCGAGGCTGTTTCCGCCGCAGCGCGCCCCCGCCACCGAAACCGTCCCCAGTGACCGACGGCGGAGGAAGGAGCGTCGCGCGCCTGAGCCGCATCGGGGTGGCTGGAGTCGACGACGAGACATGAGGCCGGAGTCGACGACAAGGCGCACGACGTCCATGGCCATTCGAGGGAGCTTAATCACGGTGTTGCGGACGAAGCCGGAGACGGCAACGAGCCACTGTGCGCGGGGACGTGCACCGGCTCCAGCATTCGCGTCGCGCCTGGCCTGCGCCTCCAGTCCACCGCGGAGGACGCCGAGTGCGTCGCGCCGCTGGGGGCCTGTCTTCGCTGAAGAACATCCGCTGGTCGGAGCCATCGGGAAATTGTTAGATATGCAAAAGAGAAGTATCAAATCGTTAGGTTACGAATGGTTGTTAGATCGCGAGGGGTTGTTTCTCTTCTTCCTGCGATGCTTCGGCAACGGAATTGATCTGCTGCCGGTGACCGAAGAAAAAACCATTTGCATCATGTCTCGATAGACGCCATGCCCCACGGTGGGCGCCAACTGTCGTGGTTCTAAGTCTGACAGTAGAAAGGGGTAGGGTAAAGGAGCATGATCTATCGAGATGCATATGGGTGACACGGTGGTTTTAGCGAGTTCGGGCCTCTCATGATGGAGATAACAACCCTATGTCTCGTGCTCCGGAGAGGCTTTGTTTTATCTTAGTATGCATCCGGGGATTACAATGTGTGTGTGAGAGAGAGGAATGGATCCTCATGCCTGAGCTAAGTCCCGAGACTAATGGTGAAGGGAGAGAGAGGTGGAAGAAAAGGCCCCCCTAGTCTAGTGGTGGGGGGTGGCTTATATAGAGTGCGCCACCCCCTCACCTCCTATGTTACATAGTGGGGTATGAATGCCATAATGCCAGCCCACTATTAAGCCCTCACTATTAGAAAGATGCCGACTGCTTTGCTGCCTGCTGGTCTTCGTATATCCGAGTGAGTCGTACGGTCGAGTGGTGAACTGTCATCCGAGTGGATGGTATGTTGCTTGGTCGAGTGGATAGTATGCTGCTTGTCCGAGTGGATAGTGAGTCTGTATGAAATTGACCTGGACCCACATGTTGTGTGGACCCCATGGTTCATGATATTTCGACCCTTCGTGGGCCTACCTGTTATGTATATCCCCAACACCTACCCTAGGTACATAACATCATCATTAGCCCCCGAATAGATCGGGGTTCGAGTGAGGAAGGAGTTGATGATTTTCTCCGACCTATTTCCCGTGCTTTGATTATGTCGTATCCTGGATCAGTGATTTTTCTTTCGGCGCTGGCATCAACTTTTATTTCAGTCGCCTTGATCCATTCTTGTCTTTTGTCGAGTGAACTTTTGAACTTCAGTGAACTTCCGAGCGACGGATCGCAGGAAAGATATCGTCTGACAGATTGATCTGCCGTTTAGCGGATTTTGTGGGATCCGAATTTTGGGAAGCGCACGAAGCGGGGCGGACCGCGGTACTCGGATGGGATAAGGCGTGGACGCCTCAATTTCCGCCGCCTTTTTCGCCACGTATCACGCATGCGCGACTGTTTCGGGAAGTGACAGGAGCGCCCGGGCCTACTGTCATCCACTCGGAAGTGTCCTTATATAAAGCGCCGGGCGAGGGTTTTTGAACAGTGCCTTCCCATTCTTCTCTCCGCCCTCTTTGCCTCCGCCCGCTGCGCCTGCTCTCACCTCCGCTTATCCACTCCTCGCGTGCTTCGCCGGCGACAATGGTGAAGGAGAAGACGACGGCCTTGGAGCGCGCAAAGAAGGCGACGGCGACGGGGAAAGCGAAGGGGAGAGCGTCCACTCGGGGCGGATCTTCGTCAAGGTCCCGCCTGCCAAAAGGTTGGGTCCAAGGGGATTGGATCCGCTCGACCATCACCGAGACAGATCTCAATGACCTGTCCAACGAAGGTCTGATCCCTCATGGGTCAGCAAGGCTTCCGGGGACCGAGTGTCAACCGCAGCCGCAGGAGGGTGAGTGTGTTCTCCTAGCCACTCATGTAGACCGTGGATTCTCTCCTCCGCCGAGTGTTTTCTTCCGAGGGTTTCTAAATTTCTTTGGGGCGCAACTCCACCATTTCACTCCCAACTCCATCGCCTATCTTGCTGCTTTCGTGTCCATGTGCGAGAACTTCCTGGGTTGTCGACCACACTGGGGTCTCTTTAAGAACATATTCACATGTCGCTCACAGACGGTGAAAAAGGCGAGTCCGGATGATGAGAGGACTAAGGTTATCCAGATGTGCGGGGGTCTTGGGATTCAGATGAGGAGTAAGAGTACTTTCCCGGCCATGACCCTTCCTGAGTCGGTCAGAGGGTGGCAGTCGACCTGGTTCTACTGCCAAGACGAGTCGACGCTGGGGCAGTTGACTGGTCTCCCTCTGTTTTCCATGGACCGAGCGGACAAACCCTCTTCTCTGAAGGTGCTCCCTGAGGAGAAACCTCAGGTAAAAATGTTGATGGAGCGTGTAGTTCAGCTCGTTCGGGATGGAGTGACGGGTATGGATCTTCTAGAGGTCTTCCTTAGACGGCGCATCCAACCACTTCAGTACCGAGGCCACCCGATGTGACTGTACTGTGGCACCGAAGACACCAGTCGGGTCCATCCAGAAGCGGTCGACGACGCCACACTGGAGAGGTGGATGGTCGCAATCACAGGGAATAAGGACAACCCTCGAGGGGCTAGGAGGATCCCACCACTCGACTGCACCTACACACCCGACACGGTATGACCATTTGTCTTTTATTGTAATCTTGTTTTATCCATTCCGCTCCACTGCAAATTGGTCGATTGACCTTTGTCTTGTTCTGTTGTCTGTCAGGACACCACTAAACTGTACTCGATGCCCAATGGGGCGCAAGCGCCGACTGAGGAGGAGGAAGGAAGTGGGGGCGAAAGCCCGGAGGAGTGGGATTCGGATACCGATGATGATGACGAGGGTGATGACTCGGGTGAGGAGGAACAAGAGGAGGAGGAGGAGGAAGTTGCACCTCCTCGCTCGGAAAGACGCTCGAAGCTTGTCCATGATCCTGCGGCCGAGCGTGGTAAGGGGGCCGCGACCGTCGCGCAGTTGACCAAGTGCCCTCGGACGACTTCTCCGGCGCCGACTGAGAAAGCTCCGAAGCAATCTCGAGTGGCACCGTCGAAACCGGCGAAGGTCTTGCCGAAGATGAAGATGGTGATCCCCACTATCTCAGGGTAATGGTAGTCTTGAGTTTTCCCGTTTCATGAACTTGTTCTTGGTCGACTCATGAGCCAATCGACTGACTTCTGGAATTGTAGTGCTGCTACTTCTGATACCCCGACCAGGGCTGAAGACCACGAGATGGAGGATGCTGTTACCTCAAAACCTGGTATGACTCTTGTAATTCCGTTTTCAGTCGATTGACTTATTGTCTCTAATTTTGATTCTTTCTGCAGCTTCATCTAACATTGTTATTGACCTTCCTGACGACGACGACGAGGAACCACTGAGGCGGAGGAGGAGCAAGAAAGCTTCTGCTGGCAAGGGGACTCAGGACGTGCCAGCACCCGAGATGTTGGTCGTGGAGGGAGACAATGTCACTCGGCCTACCGTATCTTTTGCGGTGCCGTTGACGAGTGCTCACCCTTCATCGTCAAGTGCTGCTCAACCCTCGCTTTTCTCAACCCACCACGTCCCGGAAGACCAAGTTAGTGCTGCTAAAGAAGCAATACGCCAAGCGGGGGTCATGATGGAGCAAGTGAAGGCAATCCGAGAAGCCAGCCAGGCAGCCTATGACGCCAGTTCAGCTCTTCAGAGTAATGTTCAGGTCAGTCGGTCACTGCCTGTTCTGTTAGGATATGATATCCGAAAACCCTTCTTTCTGAAATTCTTACTGGGTGTGTCGATTAAAGTTCCGGGTTAGTGGGGGCACGCTGAGTGCACCCACTGGGTGTAGTCCCCGAGGCTATGGTGGACTGCTGGCAGTCGACCATAGTCTTTGTGTCTTAAATTTTTCTTCACTCGACTAAGTCGAATGGATTCATAGACCGGTGGGGGCACACTGAGTGCACCCACTGGGTGTAGTCCCCGAGACTGTGGTCGACTGCTGGCAGTCGACTATAGTCTGAAGAACACCTCCCTTTTTTTTGGTCGACTGGTCGACTCTAACTGATAAAACTAGTGGGGGCACGCTGAGTGCACCCACTGGGTGTAGTCCCCGAGACTATGGTCGAATGTTTGTATTCGGCCGTAGTCTTAGAAACGCTATGATTTTTCCTTAGTCACTCGGAAGTGAATTGTCTTTGACATCTGTCGATTGGTTCTTCGTAGAAATCCTGTGACCTTGCGGCTCGTTATACTGAGTTGGAGAACAAACACATTCAGCTCAAGCTTGATCTGAAACTGGCCCAAGAGAACTTAACGAAGGCGAAGGAGGAAGCTAAAGGTATGTTTGGTGAGGCCCTCGACGACTGCCTTTGCCTCTCACTTGTTTCCGAATCTAATCTCACTGTAACTTTGCAGACAAAGTGAGGGATGCCCTGAAGAAGCAAGACCTTGACTTGGCTGAGATGCAAAAAACTGCTTTAGAGAAGACCAAGCTTGCAGATGAGAAGCTGGCTTCAGTGACCAAGCTTGAAGAAGAAAACACCAATCTGAAAGCTGCTCTTGATGCTGCCAACCAGGAGGTCAGTCGACTGAAAAGTGACAAGACCACCCTGAATGACAAGGCCAGTGAGTTGGTGAGAAAGAAGAACGATCTGGAGGCTTATCTGGGTGGACTCGCCAAGAAGCTATTCCTCATGCTTGAAGGTAATCTTTTGTATCAAACAAATATTTTAACTGTAATCTCTGACTGTTGTCTACTCGGTGGTTGTGCTTGCAGAATTTTACCAGAACTTTGAAGAGGAGACTGGTCGACTGGAAGTAAACCTGGACCCCATCAACTCTCCCGTGAAAGATGAAGTCGCCATGAATGTGCTCTGGCTTGAATCTCGTGTTGCTGCTGTCATCGACTATCTCGCAAGGCTGAAGGTCGGAACTTCCCGCATCGACACAACACTCTGGCCAAGAGAGACGCTCCAGAACGACCTTGAGTCTTTGATGACTCGACTGAACGAGGTCCCAAGTCGAGTGCAGGAGTGGAAGAAGTCTTCGGCCAGGTGCGGTGCGGATGTTGCTCTGTCTCTCGTCCGCGTTCACTGCAAGGATGCACGAGAGGACAAGCTGGTGGCTCTTAGGGTGGCTAATACCAAGAAGCACGATTTCCGATCTTTCATGGAGACCTTCATTGCTGCAGCCACTCGGATTGCAGATGGAATTGACCTGGACGAGTTTGTTGCACCTTCTAGCCCTCCACAGGAGTGGTAAAAAACTTCTGAGCTTGATACTTTAAATTTGCCTCGGTATGCCGAGTGAGTTTTGTAACCGACAAACCTTAACAGGCCTAGCACCTGAGCACTTTCGGTTCCGTTAGGTGTTATCCGAACTTGGATTCAGTCGTTGAATATGTTTGCATTTGGTTTGAGGTGTCTTTTGTAGGTTAAAGCGAAGCGCTCATGGCAATCGACTTGTTCCTCAATACACTTAGGCGAGCACTGGGCTGCAGCTAAGCCCCCGAGTGAGAGGTTTGTGTTGGGGAACGTTGCAGAAAACAAAAATTTTCCTACTCGTTTCACCAAGATCCATCTAGGAGTTCATCTAGCAACGAGTCATCGGATGCATCTACGTACCTTGTAGATCGCGAGCGGAAGCGTTCAAAGAACGGTGATGATGTAGTCGTACTCGACGTGATCCAAATCACCGATGACCAAGCGCCGAACGGACGGCACCTCCGCGTTCAACACACGTACGGGACGGGAGACGTCTCCTCCTTCTTGATCCAGCAAGGGGGGAGGAGAGGTTGATGAAGATCCAGCAGCACGACGGCGTGGTGGTGGATGCAGGGCGTCACAGTAGCAGGGCTTCGCCAAGACTACGAGGGAGAGACGTAACGGGGAGAGAGGGAGGCGCCAGGGGCTGGTGTATCAAGTCCCTCCTCTCCCCCACTATATATAGGGGTGCTAGGGGGGCGCCGGCCAAGGGGAGGTTTCCCTCCCCCCCAAGGCACCTAGGGGTGCCTTCCACCACTTGGACTCCTCCTTGGTGGAAACCCTAGGCGCATGGGCCTATAGGGGCTGGTGCCCTTGGCCCATCCAGGCCAAGGCGCACACCCTACAGCCCATGTGGCCCCCCGGGATAGGTGGCCCCACCCGGTGGGCCCACGGGACCCCTCCGGTGGTCCCGGTACAATACCGATAACACCGAAACTTGTCCCGATGCCCGAAACTGCACTTCCTATATATAATTCTTTACCTCCGGACCATTCCGGAACTCCTCGTGACGTCCGGGATCTCATCCGGGACTCCGAACAACATTCGGGTTACTTCATATACATATCTTCACAACCCTAGCGTCACCAAACCTAAGTGTGTAGACCCTACGGGTTCGGGAGACAAGCAGACATGACCGAGACGACTCTCCGGTCAATAACCAACAGCTGGATCTGGATACCCATGTTGGCTCCCACATGCTCCATGATGATCTCATCGGATGAACCACGATGTCGAGGATTCAATCAACCCCGTACGCAATTCCCTTTGTCAATCGATATGTTACTTGCCCGAGATTCGATCGTCGGTATCCCAATACCTCGTTCAATCTCGTTACTGGCAAGTCACTTTACTCGTACCGTAATGCATGATCCCGTGACCAGACACTTGGTCACTCTGAGCTCATTATGATGATGCATTACCGAGTGGGCCCAGTGATACCTCTCCGTCATACGGAGTGACAAATCCCAGTCTTGATCCATGTCAACCCAACAGACACTTTCGGAGATACCCGTAGTCTACCTTTATAGTCACCCAGTTACGTTGTGACGTTTGGTATACCCAAAGCACTCCTACGATATCCGGGAGTTACACGATCTCATGGTCTAAGGAAAAGATACTTTGACATTGGAAAACTCTAGCAAACGAACTATACGATCTTGTGCTATGTTTAGGATTGGGTCTTGTCCATCACATCATTCTCCTAATGATGTGATCTCGTTATCAATGACATCCAATGTCCATAGTCAGGAAACCATGACTATCTATTGATCAACGAGCTAGTCAACTAGAGGCTTACTAGGGACATGTTGGTGTCTGTTATTCACACATGTATTACGATTTCCGGATAACACAATTATAGCATGAATAAAGACAATTATCATGAACAAGGAAATATAATAATAATGCTTTTATTATTGCCTCTAGGGCATATTTCCAACAGTCTCCCACTTGCACTAGAGTCAATAATCTAGTTACATTGTGATGAATCGAACACCCATGGAATTCTGGTGTTGATCATGTTTTGCTCTAGGGAGAGGTTTAGTCAACGGATCTGCTACATTCAGGTCCGTATGTATTTTACAAATCTCTATGTCTCCATCTTGAACATTTTCACGAATGGAGTTGAAGCGACGCTTGATGTGCTAGTCTTCTTGTGAAACCTGGGCTCCTTGGCAAGTGCAATAGCTCCAGTGTTGTCACAGAAGAGCTTGATCGGCCCCGACGCATTGGGTATGACTCCTAGGTCGGTGATGAACTCCTTCACCCATATTGCTTCATGTGCTGCCTCCGAGGCCGCCATGTACTCCGCTTCACATGTAGATCCCGCCACGACGCTTTGCTTGCAACTGCACCAGCTTACTGCCCCACCATTCAAAATATACACGTATCCGGTTTGTGACTTAGAGTCATCCAGATCTGTGTCGAAGCTAGCGTCGACGTAACCCTTTACGACGAGCTCTTCGTCACCTCTATAAATGAGAAACATTTCCTTAGTCCTTTTCAGGTACTTCAGGATATTCTTGACCGCTGTCCAGTGCTCTTTGCCGGGATTACTTTGGTACCTTCCTACCAAACTTACGGCAAGGTTTACATCAGGTCTGGTACACAGCATGGCATACATAATAGAACCTATGGCTGATGCATAGGGGATGACGCTCATCTCTTCTATATCTTCTGCCGTGGTCGGACATTGAGCTGAGCTCAATTTCATACCTTGTAACACAGGCAAGAACCCCTTCTTGGATTGATCCATATTGAACTTCTTCAATATCTTATCAAGGTATGTGCTTTGTGAAAGACCTATGAGGCGTCTCGATCTATCTCTATAGATTTTGATGCCCAATATATAAGCAGCTTCTCCAAGGTCCTTCATTGAAAAACTCTTATTCAAATAGGCCTTGATGCTGTCCAAGAGTTCTATATCATTTCCCATCAAAAGTATGTCATCTACATATAGTATGAGAAATGCTACAGAGCTCCCACTCACTTTCTTGTAAACGCAGGCTTCTCCATAAGTCTGTGTAAACCCAAACGCTTTGATCATCTCATCAAAGCGAATGTTCCAACTCCGAGATGCTTGCACCAGCCCATAAATCGAGCGTTGGAGCTTGCACACTTTGTCAGCATTCTTAGGATCGACAAAACCTTCCGGCTGCATCATATACAATTCTTCCTTAAGGAAACCATTAAGGAATGCTGTTTTGACGTCCATTTGCCATATTTCATAATCGTAGAATGCGGCAATTGCTAACATGATTCGGACGGACTTCAGCTTCGCTACCGGTGAGAAAGTCTCATCGTAGTCAACCCCTTGAACTTGTCGATAACCCTTAGCGACAAGCCGAGCTTTATAGATGGTCACATTACCATCCGTGTCTGTCTTCCTCTTAAAGATCCATTTATTTTCTATGGCTCGCCGCTCAACGGGCAAGTCAGTCAAAGTCCATACTTCGTTTTCATACATGGATCCTATCTCGGATTTCATGGCTTCTAGCCATTTGTCGAAATCCGGGCCCGCCATCCCTTCTTCATAGTTCGAAGGTTCACTATTGTCTAACAACATGATTTCCAAGACAGGGTTGCCGTACCACTCTGGTGCGGAACGTGTCCTTGTGGACCTTCGAATTTCAGTAGGAGCTTGATCAGAAGTATCTTGATCATCATCATTAACTTCCTCTCTAGTCGGTGCTGGCACCTCAGGAACATTTTCTTGAGTTGCGCCATTTTCCGGTTCAAGAGGTAATACTTCATCAAGCTCTACTTTCCTCCCACTTACTTCTTTCGAGAGAAACTCTTTCTCCAGAAAGGACCCATTCTTGGCAACAAAGATCTTGCCTTCGGATCTGAGGTAGAAGGTGTACCCAATAGTTTCCTTTGGGTACCCTATGAAGACGCATTTTTCCGATTTGGGTTCGAGCTTTTCAGGTTGAAGTTTCCTGACATAAGCATCGCATCCCCAAACTTTTAGAAATGACAGCTTAGGTTTCTTCCCAAACCATAATTCATATGGTGTCGCCTCAACGGATTTCGACGGAGCCCTATTTAAAGTGAATGCGGCAGTCTCTAAAGCATAGCCCCAAAAAGATAGCGGTAAATCGGTAAGAGACATCATAGATCGCACCATATCCAACAGAGTGCGATTATGACGTTCGGACACACCGTTACGCTGAGGTGTTCCAGGCGGCGTGAGTTGTGAAACTATTCCACATTTTCTTAAGTGTGTGCCAAACTCATGACTCAAGTATTCTCCTCCACGATCTGATCGTAGAAACTTGATTTTCCTGTCACGTTGATTTTCAACCTCACTCTGAAATTCCTTGAACTTTTCAAAGGTTTCAGACTTGTGTTTCATTAAGTAGATATACCCATACCTACTTAAATCATCAGTGAGGGTGAGAACATAACGATAGCCACCGCGAGCCTCAACACTCATTGGACCGCACACATCAGTATGTATGATTTCCAATAAGTTGGTTGCTCGCTCCATTGTTCCTGAGAACGGAGTCTTGGTCATTTTTCCCATAAGACATGGTTCGCATGTGTCAAATGATTCATAATCAAGAGACTCTAAAAGTCCATCTGCATGGAGTTTCTTCATGCGTTTGACACCTATGTGACCAAGGCGGCAGTGCCACAAGTATGTGGGACTATCATTATCAACCTTACTTCTTTTGGTACTCACATTGTGAACATGTGTAGCATCACGTTCGAGATTCATAAAGAATAAACCATTCACCATAGGAGCATGACCATAAAACATATCTCTCATATAAATAGAACAACCATTATTCTCGGATTTAAATGAGTAGCCATCTCGAATTAAACGAGATCCCGATACAATGTTCATGCTCAAAGCTGGCACTAAATAACAATTATTAAGGTTTAAAACTAATCCCGAAGGGAGATGCAGAGGCAGCGTGCCGACGGCGATCACATTGACCTTGGAACCATTCCCGACGCGCATCGTCACCTCGTCCTTTGCCAGTTTCCGCTTATTCCGCAGCCCCTGCTTTGAGTTACAAATGTGAGCAACTGCACCGGTATCAAATACCCAGGAGCTACTACGGACACTAGTAAGGTACACATCAATTACATGTATATCACATATACCTTTTGTTTTGCCGGCCTTCTTATCTGCTAAGTATTTAGGGCAGTTCCGCTTCCAGTGACCGCTTCCCTTGCAATAAAAGCACTCAGTCTCGGGCTTGGGTCCATTCTTTGGCTTCTTCCCGGCAGCTTGCTTGCCGGGCGCGGCAACCTCCTTGCCGTCCTTCTTGAAGTTCTTTTTACCCTTGCCTTTCTTGAACTTAGTGGTTTTATTGACCATCAACACTTGATGTTCCTTCTTGACTTCTACCTCTGCTGATTTCAGCATAGCAAATACTTCAGGAATGGTCTTTTCCATCCCCTGCATATTGAAGTTCATCACAAAGCTCTTGTAGCTTGGTGGAAGCGACTGGAGGATTCTGTCAATGACCGCATCATCCGGGAGATTAACTCCCAGCTGAGTCAAGCGGTTATGCAACCCAGACATAGTGAGTATGTGCTCACTGACAGAACTGTTTTCCTCCATCTTACAGCTGAAGAACTTGTCGGAGACTTGATATCTCTCGACCCGGGCATGAGCTTGGAAAACCATTTTCAGCTCTTCGAACATCTCATATGCTCCGTGTCTCTCAAAACGCTTTTGGAGCCCCGGCTCTAAACTGTAAAGCATGCCGCACTGAACGAGGGAGTAGTCATCGGTACGTGCCTGCCAAGCGTTCATAACATCTTGTTCTGCAGGGAGAACGGGTGCGTCACCAAGCGGTGCTTGGAGGACATAATCTTTCTTGGCAGCTATGAGGATGATCCTCAGGTTCCGGACCCAGTCCGTATAGTTGCTGCCATCGTTTTTCAGCTTAGTTTTCTCTAGGAACGCGTTGAAGTTGAGGACTACGTTGGCCATTTGATCTACAAGACATATTGTAAAATATTTTAGACTAAGTTCATGATAATTAAGTTCATCTAATCAAATAATTAAATAACTCCCACTTAGATTAGACATCCCTCTAGTCATCTAAGTATTACATGATCCGAGTTAACTAGGCCGTGTCCGATCATCACGTGAGACGGACTAGTCAACATCGGTGAACATCTTCATGTTGATCGTATCTTCTATACGACTCATGCTCGACCTTTCGGTCTTCTGTGTTCCGAGGCCATGTCTGTACATGCTAGGCTCGTCAAGTCAACCTAAGTGTTTGCATGTGTAAATCTGTCTGAATAAAACACCCGATCATCACGTGGTGTTTTGAAACAGCGAACTGTCGCAACGGTGCATAGTTAGGGGGAACACTTCTTGAAATTAGTATGAGGGATCATCTTATTTACTACCGTCGTTCTAAGTAAACAAGATGCAAAACATGATAAACATCACATGCAATCAAATAATAAACGTGACATGATATGGCCAATATCACATAGCTCCTTTGATCTCCATTTTGGGGCTCCATGATCATCTTGTCACCGGCTTGACACCATGATCTCCATCATCATGATCTCCATCATCGTGTCTCCATGAAGTTGCTCGCCAACTATTACTTCTACTACTATGGCTAACGCGTTTAGCAATAAAGTAAAGTAATTTACATGGCGTTTCTCAATGACGCGCAGGTCATATAAAAGAATAAAGACAACTCCTATGGCTCCTGCCGGTTGTCATACTCATCGACATGCAAGTCGTGATTCCTATTACAATAGCATGAACATCTTATACATCACATATAGATCATTCATCATTCATCACAACTTTGGCCATATCATATCACAAACCACTTGCTGCAAAAACAAGTTAGACGTCCTGTAATTGTTGTTGCATGTTTTACGTGGCTGAATTAGGGTTCTAGCAAGAACGTCTTCTTACCTACGTTAAAGCCACAACGTGATTTGTCAACTTCTATTTACCCTTCATAAGGACCCTGTTCATCGAATCCGCTCCAACTAAAGTGGGAGAGACAGACACCAGCCAGCCACCTTATGCAACTAGTGCATGTTAGTCGGTGGAACCGGTCTCACGTAAGCGTACGTGTAAGGTTGGTCTGGGCCGCTTCATCCCACAATACCGCTGAAGCAAGAAAGGACTAGTAACGGCAAGAAAGTTGACAAATCTACGCCCACAACAAATTGTGTTCTACTCGCGCAAGAAGAACTACGCATAGACCTAGCTCATGATGCCACTGTTGGGGAACGTTGCAGAAAACAAAAAATTTCCTACTCGTTTCACCAAGATCCATCTAGGAGTTCATCTAGCAACGAGTCATCGGATGCATCTACGTACCTTGTAGATCGCGAGCGGAAGCGTTCAAAGAACGGTGATGATGTAGTCGTACTCGACGTGATCCAAATCACCGATGACCAAGCGCCGAACGGACGGCACCTCCGCGTTCAACACACGTACGGGACGGGAGACGTCTCCTCCTTCTTGATCCAGCAAGGGGGGAGGAGAGGTTGATGAAGATCCAGCAGCACGACAGCGTGGTGGTGGATGCAGGGCGTCACAGTAGCAGGGCTTCGCCAAGACTACGAGGGAGAGACGTAACGGGGAGAGAGGGAGGCGCCAGGGGCTGGTGTATCAAGTCCCTCCTCTCCCCCACTATATATAGGGGTGCTAGGGGGGCGCCGGCCAAGGGGAGGTTTCCCTCCCCCCCAAGGCACCTAGGGGTGCCTTCCACCACTTGGACTCCTCCTTGGTGGAAACCCTAGGCGCATGGGCCTATAGGGGCTGGTGCCCTTGGCCCATCCAGGCCAAGGCGCACACCCTACAGCCCATGTGGCCCCCCGGGACAGGTGGCCCCACCCGGTGGGCCCACGGGACCCCTCCGGTGGTCCCGGTACAATACCGATAACACCGAAACTTGTCCCGATGCCCGAAACTGCACTTCCTATATATAATTCTTTACCTCCGGACCATTCCGGAACTCCTCGTGACATCCGGGATCTCATCCGGGACTCCGAACAACATTCGGGTTACCGCATATACATATCTTCACAACCCTAGCGTCACCGAACCTTAAGTGTGTAGACCCTACGGGTTCGGGAGACAAGCAGACATGACCGAGACGACTCTCCGGTCAATAACCAACAGCGGGATCTGGATACCCATGTTGGCTCCCACATGCTCCAGGATGGTCTCATCGGATGAACCACGATGTCGAGGATTCAATCAACCCCGTACGCAATTCCCTTTGTCAATCGATATGTTACTTGCCCGAGATTCGATCGTCGGTATCCCAATACCTCGTTCAATCTCGTTACTGGCAAGTCACTTTACTCGTACCGTAATGCATGATCCCGTGACCAGACACTTGGTCACTCTGAGCTCATTATGATGATGCATTACCGAGTGGGCCCAGTGATACCTCTCCGTCATACGGAGTGACAAATCCCAGTCTTGATCCATGTCAACCCAACAGACACTTTCGGAGATACCCGTAGTCTACCTTTATAGTCACCCAGTTACGTTGTGACGTTTGGTATACCCAAAGCACTCCTACGATATCCGGGAGTTACACGATCTCATGGTCTAAGGAAAAGATACTTTGACATTGGAAAACTCTAGCAAACGAACTATACGATCTTGTGCTATGTTTAGGATTGGGTCTTGTCCATCACATCATTCTCCTAATGATGTGATCTCGTTATCAATGACATCCAATGTCCATAGTCAGGAAACCATGACTATCTATTGATCAACGAGCTAGTCAACTAGAGGCTTACTAGGGACATGTTGGTGTCTGTTATTCACACATGTATTACGATTTCCGGATAACACAATTATAGCATGAATAAAGACAATTATCATGAACAAGGAAATATAATAATAATGCTTTTATTATTGCCTCTAGGGCATATTTCCAACAGTTTGCTCTCCACTCGGTAGGATTTCAGATACTTAGGCGAGCACTGGGCTGCAGCTAAGCCTCCGAGTGGGAGGTTTGCTCTCCACTCGGTAGGATTTTCAAAAATTTAGGCGAGCACTGGGCTGCAGCTAAGCCCCCGAGTGGGAGGTCTGCTCTCCACTCAGTAGGATTTCAGATACTTAGGCGAGCACTGGGCTGCAGCTAAGCCTCCGAGTGGGAGGTTTGCTCTCCACTCGGTTGGATTTCAGATACTTAGGCGAGCACTGGGCTGCAGCTAAGCCTCTGAGTGGGAGGTTTGCTCTCCACTCGGTAGGATTTTCAAAAACTTAGGCGAGCATTGGGCTGCAGCTAAGCCTCCGAGTGGGAGGTCCGCTCTTCACTCGGTAGGATTTCAGATACTTAGGCGAGCACTGGGCTGCATCTAAGCCCCCGAGTGGGAGGTTTGCTCTCCACTCGGTAGGATTTTGTATTGGTGGCGTAGCTCGGAAGGAGAGGGTAGCAGTCGACCTGCACCTCGTCCTCCTTGCAGAGCGCACGTTGTATTTGTGGCGTAGCTCGGAAGGAGAGGGTAGCAGTCGACCTGCACCTCGTCCTCCTTGCAGAGTGCACGTTGTATTTGTGGCGTAGCTCAGAAGGAGAGGGTAGCCGTTGACCTGCACCTCGTCCTCCTTGCAGAGTGCATGTTGTATTTGTACTTAGGCGAGCGCAATGCTGCAGCTAAGCCTCCGAGTGGAAGGCTGGCTTACCACTCGGTAGGATTTTGTTTAACTTAGGCGAGCACTGGGCTGCAGCTAAGCCCCCGAGTGGAAAGCTGACTTACCACTCGGTAGGATTTTATTTAACTTAGGCGAGTACTTGGACTGCAGCTAAGCCTCCGAGTGGAAGGCTGGCTTACCACTCGGTAGGATTTTATTTAACTTAGGCGAGTACTTGGACTGCAGCTAAGCCTCCGGGTGGAAGGCTGGCTTACCACTCGGTAGGATTTTGTTTATCTTAGGCGAAACGGATTTCGCAGCTAAGCCTTCGTGTGGGAGACTGGCTCACCACTCGGTTAGGATTTTTTTACAGACTTAGGCGAATCGGATTCGCAGCCAAGCCACCCACTGGGGGATTGTTTTATGTGGACAAAAGTAATAACAATTACTGGGAAAATTATAAAGCTCTTGTCTTTGATAAACTATAGAAGTACTTTTATTACAACTCATCCGAGTGAATACTTAAGTGTAAAAGGGGTGGAGAAGCTCCGCGTTCCAAGCTCGGGGCTCGTCGATCTGATGCTCGACATTGTAAAGACGGTATGATCCATTGTGGAGAACCTTGGTGACGATGAAGGGACCTTCCCAAGAAGGAGCAAGCTTGTGTGGTTTCTGCTGATCCACTCGGAGAACTAAATCTCCTTCCTGGAAGGCTCGACTCTTCACGTTTTTGGCGTGGAAGCGACGCAAGTCTTGTTGATAGATGGTCGATCTGATCAGAGCCATCTCCCTTTATTCCTCTAAAAGGTCGACTGCATCCTGCCGCGCTTGTTCTGCTTCAGTTTCGGTGTAGAGCTCGACCCGGGGAGCATTGTGGAGAA
The DNA here is from genome assembly GCA_963921465.1 of Triticum timopheevii. Taxonomy (NCBI): domain Eukaryota; kingdom Viridiplantae; phylum Streptophyta; class Magnoliopsida; order Poales; family Poaceae; genus Triticum; species Triticum timopheevii. Next base: position 379,220,891 of record OY997262.1, on the reverse strand, counting down.
GGTCACTCGGCAAGACTACTTCAGCTCCGTAGACTAAGAAGAATGGAGTTCTTCCAGTCGACCGGTTGGGCGTGGTCCTTAACCACCAAAGCACCGAGGGAAGTTCTTCGACCCATGCACCAGCCGCATGCTTGAGATCACGCATTAAACGGGGTTTCAACCCTTTGAGAATCAAACAGTTGGCTCATTCTGCCTGTCCATTCGACTGTGGATGGGCGACTGAAGCATAGTCGACTCGCGTTCCTTGAGATGTGCAGAAAGCTCTGAATTCTTCGGAATCGAAGTTTGACCCGTTGTCAATGATGATGCTGTGCGGGACTCCATATCTGAATATCAATTCTCTGATGAAGCTGACAGCAGTACCGGCATCGAGGTTCTTGATGGGTTTAGCTTCAATCCACTTGGTGAACTTGTCGACTGCTACCAGCACATGGGTGAAACCGCTCCTGCCTGTTCTCAAAGGACCGACCATATCCAAACCCCATACTGCAAAGGGCCAGACGAGTGGTATAGTCTTCAAAGCTGACGCGGGCTTGTGTGACATATTGGAGTAAAATTGACATCCCTCGCACTTGTCGACTATCTCCTTTGCCATTTCATTCGCTCTTGGCCAATAAAATCCGGCTCGGTATGCTTTGGCCATGATGGTCCGAGAGGACGCATGATGGCCACAGGTCCCCGAGTGGATGTCATCAAGGATTATTCGACCTTCCTCCGGCGTTATGCATTTCTGACCAACTCCAGTCACGCTTTCCATGTACAGCTGTCCCCTTATCACGGTAAAGGCCTTAGATCGGCAAACGATCTGTCGAGCCTCTTCTTCGTCCTCCGGGAGTTCTTTCCTCAAGATATACGCGATATACGGTACTGTCCAATCGGGAGTGATCACTAAAACTTCCATGATCAGGTCGACCACTGCAGGGACTTCAACCTCAGTCGGATCCGTAACAATGTTAGGTTGCGGAGCTTCGTCGGTAAAAGGATCTTCTATCACTGATGGAGTATGGATATGCTCCAAGAACACATCACTGGGGATGGCTTCTATCTTGGATCCTATCTTCGCCAAATCATCAGCTGCTTGATTTTTCAGTCGGGGTATGTTGTGGAGCTCTAACCCTTCGAACTTCATTTCGAGCTTCCTCACTGCATTGCAGTATCCAGTCATGGCTGGGCTTCTAACGTCCTACTCCTTCATCACCTGATTGACCACCAAATCTGAGTCGCCATAGACCATAAGGCGACGGACGCCGAGTGAAATGGCCATGCGCAACCCATACAAAAGTGCTTCATATTTTGCTTCATTGTTGGAGGAATCAAAGTGGATTTGGAGCACATATCTAAGTTTATCTCCTCGGGGGGAAACCAAAACAACCCCAGCACCAAAACCATTTAACATCTTAGATCCATCAAAGAACATGGTCCAATGCTCCGAGTGAACTTGAGTCGGCTGCTGTTGCTCAATCCACTCGGCAAGGAAATCTGCTATAGCCTGGGACTTAATGGCTTTCTTTGCCTCGAATTTGATATCAAGGGGAAGGAGTTCAATCGCCCATTTAGCCACTCGACCAGTTCCATCTCTGTTGTGCAGAATCTCTGACAATGGTGCGTCGCTGACGACTGTAATGTCATGATCAGAGAAATAATGAGCAACCTTCTTCATGGTCATGTAGATCCCATATACAAGCTTCTGATAATGAGGATATCTTTGCTTCGATGGGGTCAAAACTTCAGAGAGATAATACACTGGGCGTTGAACTTTGAAGGCTTTCCCTTCTTCTTCCTGCTCGACCGTTAGTACTGTACTGACGACCTGTCCTGTGGCTGCAATATAAAGCAACAGAGGCTCTTTGCTGATTGGAGCAGCAAGCACCGGCTGGGTGGAGAGTAGAGCTTTTAGCTCGGCAAACGCTGCATCAGCTTCTGGAGTCCACTCGAACTTGTCTGCCTTCTTCATCAGTCGGTAAAGAGGCAACGCCTTTTCACCGAGGCGAGAGATGAATCGACTTAACGCGGCCAAGCATCCAGTAAGCTTCTAGACGTCGTGCACACGCACAGGGCGTTTCATTCGGAGTATGGTGCCAACTTTTTCTGGGTTAGCATCGATTCCTTGTTCTGAAACGAGAAAACCGAGTATCTTTTTGCCAGGTACTCCGAATGTGCACTTTGATGGATTGAGCTTGATATCGTACCTCCTGAGATTGGCAAAAGTTTCAGCTAAGTCAGTCAACAGGTCGGAACCCTTTCGTGACTTGACCACGATATCATCCATATACGCTTCCACATTCCGACTGATTTGAGTGAGTAAACACTTTTGAATCATTCTCATGAACGTGGCTCCGGCATTCTTGAGGCCGAATGGCATCGTGATATAGCAGAAGCACCCGAATGGAGTGATGAAAGCTGTTTTGATTTCGTCAGGTCCATACAGACGGATCTGATGATACCCAGAATAAGCGTCTAAAAAAGACAATCTCTCGCACCCCGCAGTCGAGTCGACAATTTGGTCGATGCGAGAGAGAGGAAAATGATCTTTTGGGCAGGCCCGATTGATATGTTTGAAATCAATGCACATGCGAAGTGAGTTGTCCTTCTTGGGAACCATGACGACATTGGCGAGCCACTCGGAGTGGTATATCTCTCGGATAAACTCTGCCGCAAGGAGTCGAGCCACCTCCTCGCCAATGGCTTTTTTCTTCTGAACAGCGGACCGTCGAAGATGTTCTTTAACAGGTTTCGCTTTTGAGTCGACTCTAAGGCGATGCTCAGCCAGCCCCCTGGGAACACACGGCATGTCAGCTGGCTTCCATGCAAAGATGTCCCAGTTCTCACGGAGGAACTGGATGAGCGCTTCTTCCTATTTAGAGTCGAGTGTTGTGGAAATATGGGTCGGAGCTGCGTTGGGGTCAGTCGGGTGGATATGAACTGGCTTCGTCTCCTCAGACGACTGGAACACTGACTCTGTGGCGGGCTTCTTGGCCCGCAACAAATCACTTGGATCTGCATTTTTCTTGTATTCCTCCAGCTCTACCACTGTTATCTGGTCATCCGCAATCTTTGAGCCTTTCTGGAAACACTCTTCTGCCTTCTTCCGGCTGCCAGTGATAGTGATCACGCCTTTGGGGCCAGGCATCTTTAATTTGAGGTACACATAACATGGTCGAGCCATGAAGCGGGCATAGGCTGGTCTTCCCAAAATAGCGTGGTAGGCGCTTCGGAAATCCACGACTTCAAATGTCAGCTTCTCTTTGCGGAAATGCTTCGAGTCGCCGAACACTACATCCAGAGCTATTTGGCCGAGTGATTCAGCCTTGTTTCCAGGAATGACCCCGTGAAAACTCATGTTGCTGGAACTGAGCCTGGACATCGGAATGCCCATTCCCTTGAGCGTCTCTGCATACAGTATATTCAACCCGCTGCCGCCATCCATCAATACCTTCGTCAGTCGAGTGCCTTCGACGACTGGGTCGACCACCAGCGCTTGCCTCCCAGGGGTGGCAATATGAGTAGGGTGATCAGACTGGTCGAAAGTAATGGGAGTTTGCGACCATCTCAGATAGCTTGGTGTCGCCGGGGCGACCATATTGACCTCACGGTTGATCACTTTCAGTCGACTTTTGCTCTCTACATCAGCAAAAATCATCAGAGTGGAATTAACATGAGGGTACCCTCCATCACTGTCCTCTTTGTCCTCGGCCTTGTCCGACTCCTTCTCTTTGTCCTTCGGCTGTTTTCCTTGAAACTGTTGGATCAAGAGCCGGCACTAGCGAGTGGTATGCTTCGGGTAGATGAAGTTACCCTCTTCGTCTTTCTTCGTGTGGATATGACATGGTAGATCCATCACGTCATTACCTTCTTTATCCTTTATCTTCTTGGGGTTCCAAGATCCTTTGGGCTTCCCTTTGAATTTGCCCTGAGTCACGGCCAGAGCCTCTCCAGGAGCAGCTGGCTCGGCCTTCCGCTTCTGCTTCCGACTGGAGTTTCCTTTCTCTGACTGACTCGGCTTGTACTTGCCACTCCGGAGTCGGTCTTCTTCTTCACCATTGGCGTACTTGGTGGTTATTTTCATCATCCGACTCAGGGTCATATCTCCAGTTCGACCAAACTTCAGGCTCAACTCTCTGTTCTTGACACCATCCTTGAAGGCGCAGACCGCTTGATGGTCCGACACATTCTCCACAGTATGATGCAAAGTGATCCATCTCTGGATGTAATCTCTCAGTGTTTCACTCGACTTTTGTACGCAAACTTGCAGCTCTGTCAATCCGGCCGGTCGCTTGCAAGTTCCCTCGAACGTCCTGACGAACACTCGGGAAAGATCTTCCCAGGTGTAAATGCTGCTAGGAGCTAACTGATTCAACCACGCCCTGGCCGAACCCTCTAGCATAAGTGGCAAATGCTTCATGGCCACCTCATCATTACCGCCACCAATCTGTACAGTCACTCGGTAGTCTTCAAGCCAAGTTTCAGGCTTAGACTCTCCGGTGAACTTACTTACTCCAGTCGCCAACCTGAAGTTGGGGGGTATCACTGCGGCTCTGATGGCTCTGCTAAAGCATTCTGGACCTGAAACGTGGACTCGACTGCTTGTGGGCACATCTCTGTCATGGCCACCTCTGTGAGCTCTGTTCCGGTCGACCAAACCCTGCACGATGATGGATCTCGCGTCAAAGCCTGGCTCTCTGGGGTCGACTGGAGCTCTTCGCCCAACACTGAGCTGGCGCCTGTCATCTTGCTGCCGATGGGCGTTAGACCCACTTCTCGGGGGAGGAGTGGGCACTCGACACCTATCATCACGATCAAATCAATCATCATAGTGGTCCCGCCGGCCTTCACGTCCCACGCGCCTCGAAGGCGACCTTGGGCTGTGAGCGGACTGAATAGTATTCGTAGCGACGGATCGACTGCGAATCCTGTTGCGCGACTGTGATACAACTGAATTCTAATCTCCTGCCGCCCGGAGCAAATCTCTGATCTGCATCAAGCCTCTTCCAGCCTCCGACTGAGAGGGCTGAATTGACTCCGCTATACGGGCTGCAGCTGCCAAACTCTGAATCGGGGTTCGATATACCTGAGTCGGTTGCGGAAAGAGCTGACGTCGGCTGGAGTCGGGTACTCGTTGACGCGCACGCTCGTCGAGTGCTCGCTGGAGGTTCTCCAGTCGAGTGCGTTCAGCCAAGTTGGCCAAACACGCCTCTTTTAAGGCACGAGCCTCAGGAGTTTCTCCTGCGATGGGAGTATGCAGGGCATCCATGTTCCGGCGGCGAAGATCTTCTCTTTGATGAGAAGTGAGCGGCTCGGGCTGATATTCTTCGTGGGCCTGAGCAGGGTCGCCTCCATCGTCCATCCCGTCGATGCGGGGGAAACCGGGAGGGCTACAAGGCCCGTTGACCATCAGGACCTCCGCCGTTGGATCACTGCTGTCGCACTCGGATGCAGTCTCTACGGAGCCAGTCGATAGATCGAACAGGCCGTAGAGAGATTCGTCGGGCTCAATTGTCGCGACTTGGGTGTTGGCCGATTGGCGAGCCACTGCGTGTCTCACCCATCGCTGAAGCCTCGACCGACCGGAGCGCTTGCGCTTGCGGGAGATAGGGAGGGAAGACAACACAGGAGTCGACCGGTATGGGGTCGACGACTGCCGCAGCAGGACGTCGCGGACACACGCCCTAAAGTGCGTCGCCCCGTGAACGGGGAGCGCGTCGATGTCGAGTGGTGCCTCCTGGAGCCAAGCGGAGTCGTCGGCGATGAAAGCGAGCGCACCGAGACGGATCTCGCGTCCCTCGACCAGAGCTCCGCCGGAAACCATGATGAAGGCAATCAGACAAATCGCAACTTCTCCAAAAAGTCGCTAAGACACCTGCCCCACGGTGGGCGCCAACTGTCGTGGTTCTAAGTCTGACAGTAGAATGGGGGGTAGGTATGGAGAGGCAAGATCCTAGCTATGGAGTAGTTATACACACGAGTGTTTAACGAGTTCAGGCCCTTCTCTGAGGAAGTAATAGCCCTACGTCTCGGAGCCCGGAGGCGGTCGACTGGTTTATGTGTATATGAGTTACAGGGGTGCGAACCCTTTACACTGAGGAGGGGGTGGCTTATATAGAGTTCGCCAGACCCCTCCGGCCCTCAGTTATGCAGGGTTTAAAGTACATTAAGATAGGGGGTTACTGATCGCCCTCATAAAGTGCCATGAATACTATTAAAGCTACTTAATGATAGACCGTTGAGTGCTGAGCGACTTTAGGTCTCCTGGCCGTCGAGTGGTTAGCTTCATGGTCGAGTGACTATCTTCATCGTCAAGTGTCCTTGAGTTCGTCGAGTGAAGTCTCTCTTGGTCGACTGGAAGGTAGCTTCGTCTAAGGATGTCCTTGGGTAAACCCGGGCAAGGGCAGCCCGGCCCGACGACCCGGCCCGAGCCCGGCCCGAAAAACCTGGGCCGGGCCGGGCCGGGCTTGACACTCGGGCCGGGCTCGGGCTTTGTTTTGCAGCCCGAAAGGTAGTTCGGGTCGGGCTCGGACTTCTCTTTTTCTCTTTTTCGGGCCGGGCTTTCGGGCTTCGGGCCGGGCTTGCATGTACACGTACTAAAAAACACCGTTCGGGCCGGGCTTTCGGGCTTCGGGCTTAAGTTCGGGCCGGGCTCGGGCTTGAAATCAGGGAGTATTTCGGGCACCGGGCCGGGCTCGGGCTTGAGAAATGAAGGTCGGGCTTTTACAAGCCCGGCCCGAAACCCGGCCCGGCCCGACGTTTGCCCAGATTTATCCTTGGGTATGGTATCCTAGATAGGTTCATGAGCCTATCCTAGATACATAACATCATCAGGGAACACGCTGCCCTGTTCTGTCTTCAGTTCAGGGTCGGTCGTTGGAGGGCCGGACAGGCTCCGGCTTGGGCACACGCAGCCGTGATGATGGTTGTGTTAAGCTCTAATCTTGCAACATACGAGTGTCTCTTTTCCTACCGTATATGAACAGGCTAAAAGGCCTGCTTAGAAAACATAGCTGTCTTCACGAAGTTTTCTGAACATTTCTGAATTATGCCCTAGTGGCATGCGGTTGTTGTCAATCTTGTCTGCGAGTGTCTGGCCGGACTGGGGTGCTGGTCACCCACCGGCCCGGAAAGGCGATCCACTCAGAAAACCGCGAGCATCTCTCTCAAGGTATATAAGGATAGAACAAACTGCTTCCACTCCCCCAGAATCTTTTCAGACAAGATGGCCTACATGTGTGGACAATGGCGACCTGTTTCCAACGATCTTCCAATCCATCGGTGATCGGTCGCTTTATTTCCCTGTTAACGGTGCCAATAAGGAGAACCGAGTGTGTGCATGCAGGTACACACCTCGACAGATCAGAAAGGCACAAATCGCCCAGCGAGATCTCAGGAACCAAAATGGGAAGATGGTTCTGAAAAAGAACAAAGTCCTAGCCTCCTTCGTGGCACTCTGAAACTTTTCTCCTCAAGTTTCCATCTTCAGAGGAGCAAAGTGGTGCTGCTTCCCTAGAGGCTAGAGCATTTGATTCGACGCAGCAAGGTAAAAAAGGAGCGAGTGTAATCACTTGCACTCGGCAAAAGCGCTGACATCAGCTCAGCACTAGTAGGCTAGCACTAGCTATTATCGACTGTAAATCTCCCCTTTCTGACTGTTTCTGCACTATGCAGCCTCCTCCTGATTTTTCGTTGTAACGGAGAGAGTGAAACAGCTGATAGGATCTGTCTGCTGTCGAAGACAGGCAAACGTTGATAGACGTCTGTCTGATCAAGAAATCTTTATCTCGACTAATCGAACCTCGTGCTCAGATTGCATGTTTCCTAGCGGTGATTTAGAAATAGCCGAGTCACCCGAGAAAAAGAAAAGGACACTATTAATAAAAGGTTTGCGTTAAAACTGTGAAAGTTTTCTTCTAAAGTTTCTCTACCTAAAAAGGAGGCACTAGTATGGATAACCTTCTAAAGCATTTGACTTCAGGCACCGAGAGTAGTGTAATCACTTGCACTTACGAAAGCACTGACATCATATATATACTACTCCCTCCGTTCCAAAATAGATGACTCAACTTTGTACTAAAATTAGTATAAAGTTGAGTCATCTATTTTGGAACGGAGGGAGTAGCTATGATCGAGCGTAACTGTCTGCTTTCTGATTATTTCTACACTCTGCAGCAAAAATTTAAGTAGCTGGCTATAATTGTCTGGAAAAGTTACAAAATAGCGAGCTATGGCCCTATTATAGTTGTGCTGTAGTTTGTTTGAGCAGTGTGTGGCTATTTGGCATAGCCTGCTTTTTAAAACTATATCATCCACGGTCATTTTTTTCATTTTTCATAACGAAAAAGAGGACGGAAAAATAGTCATTCGGGAGAATTACCCGGTTCCGAAGCTATGATCGAGCGTAAAAGTCTGCTTTTTTTGACTGTATACTTCCTCCGTCCCAAAATTCTTATCTTAGATTTGTCTAGATACGGATATATCTAATATTAAAAATGTGACTTGATACATTCATATTCAGACAAACCTGAGATAAAAATTTTAGAACGGAGGGAGTACATTGCAGCATCATGTTCTGTCCTGATTTTTCTTTCTCCTTTTAACAAAAAAAATTCATCCGGAAGGATTACCAAGCAAGTAACAGCACAAAACTGCCTGGATCCAGCCACGCTCTCTGCTTTTTGGCAATTCCAGGCAAACAGACAGGGTACTAGATGCAGCACAGTTTAAGAAAAAGGGTTCCCCGCTTTATATTATAAAGCAAACCACCACTACATCGGCCCTGTTTGGATCGCTCAGTTAGAGTTAGATTGAGTTAGTTTTGCCTGAACTAACTCCAAAAGATCCAAACACATGGGTTAGTTTCAGCTAGATGGATCTAACCCATGAAAAAACAACTAAAAAAATCTCCCTCCCGCACCAGATCCTTCCCTCCCGCACCGCCCCTCCGCGACTCCTCTCCCGTTCCCCATCGCGCCCCCGCCCAAGCGCCGCGCCGCCGGAACCCCAGGCGCGCCCTCCTCCGGCCGGCGCTCGCCCTCCTCCCCCGTCCCCGGTCGTCTCTCTCTCTATCTGTCGTCCGAGGCGGCACATCTACCGGGGATCCAGCGAAGGTGAGTTCGTTCGTCCTTCTGTACTCGTGCTCTCCCTCCTCCTACACGCTCGTCTCTCTAGCTAGCAACGGCTCGTGGCCGGGATTTGAGCCGGCGGGGCGGCTGGATGCGTTGGAGCCGGACACAGGGGCTTGGGTGGAGTGAGTGGCCGGTGATTAAGGACTAGGCGGAGGCTATGCACATGTGGCTGGTGCATGCATGAGCAAGAGCAATGGATGTCTGCGCATGTGGCTGGTGCATGCATGAGCACAAGAGTAGTCTGCCCTCCTTCTCTCCATAGGAAATTTCTTGCTGTTCGAGATTCTTGCATGCTAATTTTGTTGGCAGAACTTCTGATTAGGTAATAGCTAGATTTTGTACTATTTTTTGTTAACAGAACGGGCGGTGATGGTTAAGTGGGACATCTCATGCTTTGTTTAATGGAGTGTAATTTTTTTTATGAAACTTGATTGAGGACTTGTATGTTTAAGTGGGACATCTCATTTGTATGAAGAAAATAAAATTTATCATGTCTTGGACCCTGATTTGTAAAGATCATTTGTTTATGTCAATTGTGAATGGGAGGAGGCCACATAAGAGCCGGCCACACCAAATCCGGTAGGAAATAGGGTTCAAAGTAGCCAAATGATTGAGAAAGAATATTTATTGTCAATCTAACCCTGTCATCCAAATATCTCTTTGGTTAGAGTTAGTTTAGGGTTAGTTCAGGATTAGAATCTAACTCTAACCTCTAACTGAGTTACAGGATCCAAACAGGGCCATCAATCCAAGTACAGAAGAGGAACAATGCAGCACAGTTTTCCCCGGACTCTTCCAATCATCTACTAATAGTAGCAGTATTGGACGATCGAATGTAATGGGCAGAATAATTTCCACTGGCACAATGGGCGCCGGTGTCCCACCGTTCGATGTAATCATCCGCTAACAGGAAACGGCCTAGCTACTTGCGCTACCGCCCATCTGATCTGACGCATAGTATGCATTGGATGGCTCGTCAGTAGCTGGAACGCTTGGCCGGTACTCCTCCCAGTCCCAGCGAGGTATGAGAAGGAACGCGAGATGGGCATGAATGAATGGACCATGATAATGCCGGGGGGAGCTGTGATGTCACGACCGGTTTTCCAATAAAAATATTTATTGAGAAACCAATCTATTGAGTCCAGTATGAGAGAAATCCTCCTCACTGGTAGACAAAATCTTGATACAATAAGCCAGTAGCATAAAATATATTACAGGGTCGAACTACGGTTGCTCAACCAAATTATTACAAGCACGCCAATAATTATACATAATGGCGGACAAGACACAGTGGTGTGGAGGCATACTACTGACTCGAGGATAGGATGGTGGTGGATAAACACAGCGGGGAGAGGGATACAGGACTCTAAAACTGTCATCTCATCGAGCGTCGAGGTGAGGCTCGATGAATTTATTTGGTAGCGGAAGCGGATATAATACAGTGACCAAATCCAGGGTCGCACGAGACTGACTGGGACTCCTCTAGGCGTCGGACTCGCTATCAAATTCTTCATCCATGAGATCGCCTTCGTCAGCATCTGGCCAAATCAACAAGCCAGTGAGTACTTTGAAAGTACTCGCAAGACAGTTCGGACGTAGGATATAACAAATGCATGCATGGATGCGTCATGATTAATTCACCAATGTACATTAAAATAAAATTAGCATAACGGGGTAAGTAAAAGGAAAATGGCGGTAGTCCGCCTGAAATCCCAACAAAACATAAATGGAGACCGATCGGGTGTCTGAAGCGACGCCTCGAAAGGTGAACAAATAAATAAAAGGAAATGATGCCACAGTCGGGCGTCTTAGCGACACCACATAAAGGGCTTTAAAAGAAATGCCATAGTCGGGCGTCTGAGCGACGCCACATAAAGGGCTTTAAAATAAATGCCACAGTTGGACGTCTGAGCGACATCACAGAAAGGGCTTTAAAAGAAATGCCACAGTCGGACGTCTGAGCGACATCGCAGAAAGGGCTTTAAAAGAAATGCCACAGTCGGACGTCTGAGCGACATCACAGAAAGGGCTTTAAAAGAAATGCCACAGTCGGACGTCTGAGCGACATCACAGAAAGGGCTTTAAAAGAAATGCCACAGTCGGACGTCTGAGCGACATCACAGAAAGGGTTTTAAAAGAAATGCCACAGTCGGACGTCTGAGCGACATCACAGAAAGGGCTTTTATCCACAAGTAAGTATTACTCATAATAAACATTCAATTCATGAAAATAAATGGGTTAGTCCATCCACAGGAGTAATCATTTAACCGGACTTAGCACTCATGCGATTCACTGGAGTCTCTGTCATCAAAACTGACATTTGGTCAGGATAAGATAATATCGAACTTGGACATGGAATAGATGATTTGAAGGAATATATGACTCTGCAGAGTTTGTACAAAAATTTTCCCACAGCCAACGGATTTTCGTAGTCACGAAGGACTAGTTCCGTTTACGGTTTTTCGGTAGAAAACACAGCTAACCAGTACACACCCATCCTACCTCTCGATGCTAGGAATCACCCTAGACATCGTCCAAGAAAAACTTTTGAGTCGGGGAGATCACAATCTCGAATAGCATGGGATCAAATTTATATACGCGCGCTCTAAGGGGTGCCCCCCTCTCGGTCCCAACCAGAAACACCCATGCCCCCTGACCGGATGACTGGCTTTAATCCAGGGCCATGGAACCATCATCACGGTCTCTCCTTTTTGGTGTGTACCAGGAAAGCGGTTTACAACTTACTAAGCCATATTCCTTGCGGAAAACATGTGGTAGTACAAGGAAGGAAATGGAAGGAACTGGACCGATACGGTTAGACACTGAAGTCACATAGTCTGGCATAAGACCGGCATGCTACAACACTGCCATCTTACCCATTCTCATGCCAACACATGGCCATTCATATTCACATCCATCCACTCATGGATCATCGAACTCACTTACCTCAACAGTGCATGGAAATAACGTTTATCGGTATGCACATCAACATGCCATGAGACTAACTAAATGCAAAACATGCCAAGACACTCGTCATATCGAAAGTTCAAACATGCTTGCCTGGTTCAGAGTAGTCGGAGCCTAGCTCGGTGAAGTTCGCGGCTCCGTCACCTCCTTCGTTATCTACGGTATAAAAAAAATATATGCGCTATCGTAAATACCAAGAGGTGCACAAAAAGTATTCCAAGTAATTTTCAAATAAATCTGATAAAAAACTAGACAAAAATCTGAAGAGGACAGAGAAAGAATCAATCAAAAATACTTTTCTGTTTAAAAGTTATAAAGGTTTTTGTCCAGGGACTCATCTGTAATGAAACAGAAAGTTTCCAGGGGCTAGCTTATAAAAACAGAAAACGCTTCGGTAGCAACTACGCCAGCCCAGAGGGAAAGCGTATTTGGCAAAAAGGCATTTTCAGAAAACGACTCGCTTAGAAATGACAGAGAGGCTGACGGTGGGGTCCCACTCATCAAGTTTAAACTTTCAAATGGGGGGGGGGGGGGACGAAGCTCGTCGGCGCCCGAGGGCAGCGGTGGTCGCCGGCAGCGATCCACGGCGAGGCAGGGAGATCGGAGGGTACCTCCGTGCTCAGGGCGCCATTCCGCGTCGGTTGGTGGTGGTGGTGGTCGCCGGCGAGCACCACGTCGACGGCGAGCTTTGCTCCGGCGGACGGCGGCTCGGGTGGTCGAGGGACTCGTCGGAGAGAGCTGCAGTGATCAAATTGAGGAGGGGGTTAGGCTTCTGGTAGCTAGAGGGAGTAACTGACGGGGTTTGGGCGCCGGAGACGGCCTCACCGGAGCGAATCGAGGTGGAGGCCGAGGCGGATCGGGGCGGCCGGAGCTGGGGGAGGAGACCTCCTCGAGGTCCCCCTAGTGGCCTGGCGGGGTGTTGGTGAGGTGTAGTGGTGATGCGTGCACGAGGGTGAGCTCGGGGGCCCTTTTTATAGGCGGTCCGAGGCGGTGGCCGTGAACGGGGATTTCCGGCGATGGTTACGGTGGCGCAGTGCTCGGTCGGGGAGGATTAGGGAGTCCAGCGTCATCACGGAGGTCCACTGCCTCCATTTAGGTGCTAATCGAGCTCGGGTTTGGTGATTTGGGGTGAGTTCGACAGAACGGGGCGGCGCGGTCCCGTCGGCGGCAGGGAGCACGTTCCGTGCTTGCCGGGCCACGGCGACGGTGCCACGGGCGTGCGCTGGCATGCATGAGGCCACGCGGAGAGCGGAGAAGTGATGGGCGGCGCGGAACGGCGTTGAGCCGCCGTTCTTGTTCCCTGTCAGCTGTAACGGGGTTTCGGCCGCCGTAAGACACACCGGCACGGGCGGCCAGGGCGCCACCGACGCCGGGAAGACGCCAAGCGCGCGTGCGGGGGTGCTGGCCAGGGAGAAGAGGCCGCGTGCAACGCGCCAACCGCACTGTGGCCGCGTGACTGAAACTGACGGACGAAAACGACACTGAAACTGAATTTGCAAAAGAATAGTGCAGCTCAGGTGTTCGACAGAATGTTTTTGGCCTCTGGGGATTTTTCCTTGAGCTGATTTTTGGTGGAGTGGCTACTCATTGCTCAAGAAGGCTGCCTGAATTTTGGTGGAATTTTTGGAGAAGTGTAGATATGAATTTCATCAAATTTGGCAAATCTGGTCCAAACTTGCAGAGACTGAATTTTGAAAAATTTGAAAAGAGGAGGAGTGGATCAAGATGGTTCTGGGTTGTGGATGCTAAGGACAATCCAGGAGAATTGGTTTGAGGTCAAAACTCAAATGAAAAAGGGTACTTGCTTTGAAAATCTCTCAGGCTCCAAATAATTTTCAGAATTGATTTGAGGGGAAAAATAATTAGAATAAAATCCAAAACTTGCTTGGATGAGTTGGGACAGAGAACTTAGGTTGATTCAAGGAGGAGGGGAGGTTTTGGAGGGGTTTTACCACATGGGCAAAAATACAAAGTCATGGGTGGCTTCAAAGATATGAAAATCCCAAATTTTCATAGAGTTCCTTTTTAAAAGAAAAAGATTAAACTCCCAAAATAATTTGAGAGGGAAACAACAGAGAAGAAGCTTCAAAAGATCAAACACCAAAGTTTCAAGAAAAAATAAAATCCTTGCCAAAGAAAAGAAAGTTTTTAAGAGGAAGGTTTTCTGAAAAATTTTAAACGGCCTCTTTTCAAAAACCACAAAGTTTTTGCTGAAAACCAAAAATAAAAATTTTGGAGTGTCACAACACCTACCCCCTTAGGAAAAATCTCGTCCCCTAGATTTCAACTGTTCCTCAAATAAGTGTAGATGCTCTGTCCGAAGAGAATCCTCTCTTTCCCAAGTTGCTTCGCTGTCGGTGTGGTTGCTCCACTGAACTCTGAAAAACTTGATGGTCTTCTGTCGGGTTCTCCTTTCAGACTCCTCTAATATTTTTACTGGGCGTTCTCGGTAGGTGAGATCTGGTTGTACGTCAATGTTCTCATGGGATACTTGTTTCTCTGGTTTGCTTACGCACTTCCTTAATTGAGAGACGTGGAACACGTCGTGAATGTCGGACAAATCTTCGGGTAAGTCTAGCTGGTAGGCTACAGTGCCTCTTCGTGCCACTATGCAGAATGGTCCAATGAATCTTGGTGCTAACTTTCCTTTAATCCTAAACCGTTGCAGTCCCTTCATAGGTGATACTCGTAGGTACATAAATTCACCGGGTTCAAAATTGACCCTACGATGTTTCTGATCGTAATAACTCTTCTGTCGGCTTTGAGCGGTCTTGAGTCAGTCCCTGATTAGCTTGATTTTTTCCTCAGCTTCTTTGAGCATGTCTGGGCCGAAGATACGGCTGTCTCCGGTCTCTGATCAATTTAGCGGGGTACGACATCTCCGTCCGTATAGGGCTTCATAAGGTGCCATTTGCAGGCTGGCCTGGTAACTGTTGTTGTATGCGAACTCGGCATATGGCAGGCTTTCTTCCCAACTGGTTCCATAGGTGAGGACACATGCTCTCAGCATGTCTTCTAAAATTTGGTTTACGCGTTCAGTCTGTCCATCAGTCTGGGGATGGTAGGCTGTACTGAAGGCCAAATGAGTTCCCAGAGCCTGTTGTAAATGATCCCAGAATCTCGAGACAAACTGAGTGCCTCTGTCGGATATTATAGTCTTCGGGACTCCATGCAGACAAACTATATGGGAGAGATAAATCCTGGCAAGTTTCTGAGTGTTGTATGTTGTCTTCACTGGAATGAAATGTGCCACCTTGGTTAATCTATCGGTGATGACCCGTATGGCATCATACCCGTGTCGTGACCGAGGTAGTCCGACAATAAAATCCATCCCTATTTCATCCCATTTCCACTCAGGTATTTTGTTTGGTTGCAGTAGTCCGGCTGGTTTTTGATGCTCAACTTTTATGCGTTGACAAGAATCGCAACATGCAACGAATGTGGCTATGTCCCTCTTCATACCGTGCCACCAAAATATTTCCTGAATATCCTTATACATTTTGGTTCCTCCAGGGTGGATTGAATATGGAGTGGTGTGTGCTTCAGCTAGGATTTGCTGTTTGAGGTCCTCTATGTTTGGCACACAGAGTCTGTCCCTGTACCGTAATATTCCATCATTGCCTATGACAAATTCTGAGGCCTTGCTCATACTCACCTTTCTTTTAATTCCTTCAATGCTGGGGTGACCGGGCTGAGCTTCTTTAATTCTCTCCACAAGGTCGGGCTTTATTTCCAAGTTTGATATGGTGCCTTCCGCGATCATTAACAAGTTGAGTTTTTGCAAATTCTTGTTGGAATTCAGGTCTCAAACTTTGCAGATTGTTTCCGTCGGAGCTGGGGTTTCGACTAAGAGCATCGGCCACTACATTTGCTTTCCCTGGATGATAGTGGATACCAACGTCATAATCCTTTACCAATTCCAACCAACATCGTTGCCGTAAGTTTAGTTCTGGCTGTGTGAAAATATATTTGAGACTTTTATGGTCCGTGTATATTTCACATCGATTCCCAAGTAAGAAATGCCTCCATTCCTTAAGTGCATGAATGACTGCTGCCATTTCTAAGTCATGAGTGGATAATTTTCCTCATGCTTGCGGAGTTGTCGTGAAGCGTATGCGACAACCTTGCCTTCCTGCATCAACACGCACCCGAGACCTTTTCGGGATGCGTCGCAATACACCACAAAGTTTTTGTGTATGTCTGGCACAATTAATACCGGTGTTGTGGTTAATTCCCGTTTTAACTCTTGGAAACTTTTTTCGCAGGCTTCTGTCCATTCAAACTTCTTGTCCTTCTTGAGAAACTGCGTCATTGGCTTGGCTAGAGTGGAGAATCCTTCAATAAATCTGCGGTAATATCCTGCCATTCCCAAGAAACTTCGTATGTCCGTTACGCTGGCTGGTGCCTTCCAGTCAAGTATGGCCCTAACTTTCTCCGGGTCCACTGCGATACCGTCTTGGGTCAGCACGTGGCCTAGAAAGCCTACTTGCCTTAGCCAAAATTCGCACTTGCTAAACTTGGCATACAATTGATGCTTTCTGAGTTCTCCTAGCACAATCCTGAGATGTTCTGCGTGCTCTTCTGGTGTTTTGGAGTATATCAGAATATCATCGATAAATACCACAACGAACTTGTCCATAAACTTCATAAATACTTCGTTCATGAGGTGAACAAAATATGCGAGGGCGTTAGTTAATCCAAAAGGCATAACTGTGAACTCATATAGTCCATATCTGGAGGTGAAGGCTGTTTTGGGGATATCTTCTGTTCGCACTTTTAATTGATGGTATCCTGACCTTAAATCAATCTTTGAGAATACCTTGGCATGAGCGAGCTGATCAAATAAATCATTTATTCGTGGCATCGGGTATTTGTTCTTGACTGTGACCATGTTAAGTGCTCGATAGTCTATGCACAATCTCAGTGTTCCATCCTTCTTCTTGGCAAATAAAATTGGTGATCCCCAAGGTGAGGAGCTGGCTCGAATGTATCCTTTGTCCAGTAATTCATTTATTTGTTTCTTCAACTCAATCAACTCGGATGGTGCCATTCTGTATGGTTTCTTGTATATGGGGGTGGTTCCTGGTGCTAGCTCAATGCTGAATTCTATTTCTCGGTCTGGTGGCATGCCTGGTAGTTCTTCGGGAAATACGTCTGGAAATTCACATACTACTGGAACCTTGCTTAACTCAGAAACGTCCACCTTATTCAATCTCGGCAGCCGGGGTATTTTCCTTTCCTTGGCTGGTACCTTTATTGTCTTCCCGTGGTGGTGCGTGAGAATCACGGTCCGGTTGAAACAGTCAATAAAACCTTTGTTGGTGGTTAACCAGTCCATCCCTAGGATGACATCCAGTCCTTTATTTTCCAACACAATAAGATTGGCGTAAAATTTCAATCCTTCGAACTCAATGACTACATTCTGACAGTAACTCTGAGTAACTTGCTGAATCCCAGGGGACTTGATGATCATGGATTTTTCCAAGGGAAACATCGAAAAATTATTTTGCAAAGCAAAATTTTTCAAAATGAATGAGTGAGAAGCTCCAGAATCAAACAAAACCGTTGCAGGTATTGTGTTGACAGGAAACGTACCGAGTATGATATCCGGAGCATTTTGTGCTTCTTCTTTGGTCACGTGGTTTAGATGACCCTTCCCGTTGTTGTTGTTGGGGTTGAAATTGTTGCGCTTGGGCGCTAAATTATTGCCACCGTTGTTTGGCTTCGGGGTCGAGTTCCTTGGCTTGGGGCACTGTTTGGCGTAGTGCCCTTCTTCTCCACAAGCGTAGCAAGTAACGCCTGGGCGATATGTGAACTCTTTGTCCCTTGCATGGAAATTCTTGGTTGGGCGAGAGATGTTTGTGGTAGGTTTGTGTGTCCCACCTTTCTGAAAATCTGTCCTGCTTCGGTGGTTGCGTGCAAGAGTAGTCTGGTCTCTTTTTCGCTTGCGTAAATCCTCCAAGCTACGTCTCTCATTTTCCAGAGTAATAGCTTTGTCCACTAGTGTTTTAAAATCTGGAAAAGTGTGCACGACCAGTTGGCATTTAAGCGCGGGCGCCAGACCGTCAAGGAATTTCTCCATCTTCTTGCTTTCAGTCATACGTTCTTCATTGGCGTAGCGAGACAATAGAGTAAATTGACCGTTGTATTCTGACACTGTCATGTTCCTTTGTTTGAGGTCATCGAATTCTCTCTTCTTAATTTTCATAATGCTCTTGGGAATGTGTGCATCACGGAAACCTTCCTTGAAATCATCCCAGGTTATATCATTCTCGTTGGGGTGCATGTGCAGAAAATTCTCCCACCATGATGCGGCTGCTCCTGTGAGATAGTGCGGAGCATATAATACTTTCTCGAGATCTGAACATTTTGCAATAATTAATTTTCTCTCCATATCTCGAAGCCAATCCTCGGCCTCAAGAGGTTTGTCAGTATGAGAAAATGTTTGGGGACGTGTCTTCTGTAGCTCAGATAACTGGGAATGCTGCTGATATTGCCCATGGTGATTTCCCATGTTGATGACTTGGTTCATCATTTCCCGATGTTGTTGCTGACTCTGCTCATAAAGGCGGCACATTTGTGAAAGTGCCGACTCGCTGCCCTGTTGGGTTGACTGTCCCTGAGTGAACTCATTGCTGGGTTGTGTATCATAATTTTCCTCTGGTGGAGTTGGCATGGAGCGAGTCCAAGGACGAGACATTTTTCACTCTGGGAATATTTTGTAAAACCCATAAGAAAAGCGGAAAGAGTCGCAAAAACAATTTCATAAATGCATAACGCTGGCAAATAAAAATAAATAACCAAGCTTACTTAAGAAAAACAAATCGACTTGCGCACGGAGAAGGACTGCTCATTACATATCTTACACGCGGGCGGTAATTATACAATACATCACTCAGGTTATGCGTACATAATCCTGACATGTTATTTAGGCTAGTGCACTTCTCCAGATCCTACATGATGCGCAAACAGGCTACTTCTCACAACCTATGTACATATAAACATATCATACAAAGCGGCACATTACATAGCGGCTAAGCGTACTCAGGCGGAGATGTTGACGACCTCCTTTGCCCTGCCGAGGGTGAGGCGTAGCGAGGCTGGGGACTCGACTTCCTCCTCGCTGATAGGCTCCATATGTGTAGAGTTGCGCAGAGAGGACGGAGCGCGTGCCAGGGGTGGAACAACACGAACAGGAGTGGGCGCGAAGGTTGGTGCAGTGCGCACTGGAGTGGGCGCAATAACTTGGTTGAATTCTTCGGTAGAAGGCAGGCGACGAGTAGGTGCATAAGATGCTGAGGATGACACAAAAGTCAGTGGCGGTGCGGTGGGTAGGAGCTCCCTCCTGTTGGCAGCACAGCCATGAACTGAGTCCATGCGGGCAGCCACGAAGTCGTCCACCAGGTTGTCGAAGGCTGCCTCCAGGGCCCGGAGATACTCAATAAGCATCTCAAAAGCCTCGTCTCGTTCTCCTCTGGGGCAGGAGAATGCGTAGTGACAGGTGTAAGGCACATGGCATGGAAGATAACGGTAACGACGAGTCTTCATCACGGGGAGGACATCCCTGAGACGAGCTATCGCCTCGCGGGCTGCCATCTGCATAGCATGCCTCTCCGTAGGCATGGCTCTTCCCAAGAACCGGAAGCGGCGTAACTCACCACGCCCTCCCTTGAACTGCACCGCGGCCTGGTGCATGGTCAGACTGTCGTTGACTCGGTGCTGGCAGAGTGTGAAGACTGGGCGCACAGATGGCCCCATCGCGACCTGAACGATGAAGGAAAGAAGCTTGACGAACCCATCGGGCACGTTGGCGAAGGTCTGAGACTCGTAGCTGTTGTCGGCCATCTACAAAAGTAGGCAAAAATTCTGCATGGTCAGATCATAAATTTATGCTGACTATCAGAAATGTCTACAATTGCAGAAAAATATAAAATGGCTCTATTATGCTAATAACCAATTAGCGATCGCACCTAGTGGCTTCCTACAGTCAGCCTGGCTCTGGTACCAAGCTTGTCACGACCGGTTTTCCAATAAAAATATTTATTGAGAAACCAATCTATTGAGTCCAGTATGAGAGAAATCCTCCTCACTGGTAGACAAAATCTTGATACAATAAGCCAGTAGCATAAAATATATTACAGGGTTGAACTACGGTTGCTCAACCAAATTATTACAAGCACGCCAATAATAATACATAATGGCGGACAAGACACAGTGGCGTGGAGGCATACTACTGACTCGAGGATAGGGTGGTGGTGGATAAACACAGCGGGGAGAGGGATACAGGACTCTAAAACTGTCATCTCATCGAGCGTCGAGGTGAGGCTCGATGAATTTATTTGGTAGCGGAAGCGGATATAATACAGTGACCAAATCCAGGGTCGCACGAGACTGACTGGGACTCCTCTAGGCGTCGGACTCGCTATCAAATTCTTCATCCATGAGATCGCCTTCGTCAGCATCTGGCCAAATCAACAAGCCGGTGAGTACTTTGAAAGTACTCGCAAGACAGTTCGGACATAGGATATAATAAATGCATGCATGGATGCGTCATGATTAATTCACCAATGTACATTAAAATAAAATTAGCATAACGGGGTAAGTAAAAGGAAAACGGCGGTAGTCCGCCTGAAATCCCAAAAAAACATAAATGGAGACCGATCGGGTGTCTGAAGCGACGCCTCGAAAGGTGAACAAATAAATAAAAGAAAATGATGCCACAGTCGGGCGTCTTAGCGACACCACATAAAGGGCTTTAAAAGAAATGCCACAGTCGGGCATCTGAGCGACGCCACATAAAGGGCTTTAAAAGAAATGCCACAGTCGGACGTCTGAGCGACATCACAGAAAG
Source organism: Triticum timopheevii (assembly GCA_963921465.1). NCBI lineage: Eukaryota > Viridiplantae > Streptophyta > Magnoliopsida > Poales > Poaceae > Triticum > Triticum timopheevii. The sequence continues at coordinate 379,199,960 of OY997262.1, read as the reverse complement.
GGCTTTAAAAGAAATGCCACGGTCGGACGTCTGAGCGACATCGCAGAAAGGGCTTTAAAAGAAATGCCACAGTCGGACGTCTGAGCGACATCACAGAAAGGGCTTTAAAAGAAATGCCACAGTCGGACGTCTGAGCGACATCACAGAAAGGGATTTAAAAGAAATGCCACAGTCGGACGTCTGAGCGACATCGCAGAAAGGGCTTTAAAAGAAATGCCACAGTCGGACGTCTGAGCGACATCACAGAAAGGGCTTTAAAAGAAATGCCACAGTCGGACGTCTGAGCGACATCACATAAAGGGCTTTAAAAGAAATGCCACAGTCGGACGTCTGAGCGACATCACAGAAAGGGCTTTAAAAGAAATGCCACAGTCGGACGTCTGAGCGACATCACCGGACTTAGCACTCATGCGATTCACCGGAGTCTCTGTCATCAAAACTGACATTTGGTCAGGATAAAATAATATCGAACTTGGACATGGAATAGATGATTTGAAGGAATATATGACTCTGCAGAGTTTGTACAAAATTTTTCCCACAGCCAACGGATTTCCGTAGTCACGAAGGACTAGTTCCGTTTACGGTTTTCGGTAGAAAACACAGCTAACCAGTACACACCCATCCTACCTCTCGATGCTAGGAATCACCCTAGACATCGTCCAAGAAAAACTTTTGAGTCGGGGAGATCACAAGCTCGAATAGCATGGGATCAAATTTATATACGCGCGCTCTAAGGGGTGCCCCCCTCTCGGTCCCAACCGGAAACACCCATGCCCCTGACCGGATGACTGGCTTTAATCTAGGGCCATGGAACCATCATCACGGCCTCTCCTTTTTGGTGTGTACCAGGAAAGCGGTTTACAACTTACTAAGCCATATTCCTTGTGGAAAACATGTGGTAGTACAAGGAAGGAAATGGAAGGAACTGGACCGATACGGTTAGACACTGAAGTCACATAGTCTGGCATAAGACCGGCATGCTACAACACTGCCATCTTACGCATTCTCATGCCAACACATGGCCATTCATATTCACATCCATCCACTCATGGATCATCGAACTCACTTACCTCAACAGTGCATGGAAATAACGTTTATCGGTATGCTCATCAACATGCCATGAGACTAACTAAATGCAAAACATGCCAAGACACTCGTCATATCAAAAGTTCAAACATGCTTGCCTGGTTCAGAGTAGTCGGAGCCTAGCTCGGTGAAGTTCGCGGCTCCGTCACCTCCTTCGGTATCTACGGTATAAAGAAAATATATGCGCTATCGTAAATACCAAGAGGTGCACAAAAAGTATTCCAAATAATTTTCAAATAAATCTGATAAAAAACTAGACAAAAATCTGAAGAGGACAGAGAAAGAATCAATCAAAAATACTTTTATGTTTAAAAGTTATAAAGGTTTTTGTCCAGGGACTCATCTGTAATGAAACAGAAAGTTTCCAGGGGCTAGCTTATAAAAACAGAAAACGCTTCGGTAGCAACTACGCCAGCCCAGAGGGAAAGCATATTTGGCAAAAAGGCGTTTTGAGAAAACGACTCGCTTAGAAATGACAGAGAGGCTGACGGTGGGGTCCCACTCGTCAGGTTTAAACTTTCAAATGGGGGGGGGGGAACGAAGCTCGTCGGCGCCCGAGGGCCGCGGTGGTCGCCGGCGGCGATCCACGGCGAGGCAGGGAGATCGGAGGGTACCTCCGTGCTCAGGGCGCCATTCCGCGTCGGTTGGTGGTGGTGGTGGTCGCCGGCGAGCACCACGTCGACGGCGAGCTTTGCTCCGGCGGACGGCGGCTCGGGTGGTCGAGGGACTCGTCAGAGAGAGCTGCAGTGATCAAATTGAGGAGGGGGTTAGGCTTCTGGTAGCTAGAGGGAGTAACTGACGGGGTTTGGGCGCCGGAGACGGCCTCACCGGAGCGAATCGAGGTGGAGGCCGAGGCGGATCGGGGCGGCCGGAGCTGGGGGAGGAGACCTCCTCGAGGTCCCCCTAGTGGCCTGGCGGGGTGTTGGTGAGGTGTAGTGGTGATGCGTGCACGAGGGTGAGCTCGGGGGCCCTTTTTATAGGCGGTCCGAGGCGGTGGCCGTGAACGGGGATTTCCGGCGATGGTTACGGTGGCGCAGTGCTCGGTCGGGGAGGATTAGGGAGTCCAGCGTCATCACGGAGGTCCACTGGCTCCATTTAGGTGCTAATCGAGCTGGGGTTTGGTGCTTTGGGGTGAGTTCGACAGAACGGGGCGGCGCGGGCCTGTCGGCGGCAGGGAGCACGTTCCGTGCTTGCCGGGCCACGGCGACGGTGCCACGGGCGTGCGCTGGCATGCATGAGGCCACGCGGAGAGCGGAGAAGCGATGGGCGGCGCGGAACGGCGTTGAGCCGCCGTTCTTGTTCCCTGTCGGCTGTAACGGGGTTTCGGCCGCCGTAAGACACACCGGCGCGGGCGGCCAGGGCGCCACCGACGCCGGGAAGACGCCAAGCGCGCATGCGGGGGTGCTGGCCAGGGAGAAGAGGCCGCGTGCAACGCGCCAAGCGCACTGTGGCCGCGTGACTGAAACTGACGGACGAAAATGACACTGAAACTGAATTTTCTGAATTTGCAAAAGAACAGTGCAGCTCAGGTGTTCGACAGAATGTTTTTGGCCTCCGGGGATTTTTCCTTGAGCTGATTTTTGGTGGAGTGGCTACTCATTGCTCAAGAAGGCTGCCTGAATTTTGGTGGAATTTTTGGAGAAGTGTAGATATGAATTTCACCAAATTTGGCAAATCTGGTCCAAACTTGTAGAGACTGAATTTTGAAAAATTTGAAAAGAGGAGGAGTGGATCAAGATGGTTCTGGGTTGTGGATGCTAAGGACAATCCAGGAGAATTGGTTTGAGGTCAAAACTCAAATGAAAAAGGGTACTTGCTTTGAAAATCTCTCAGGCTCCAAATAATTTTCAGAATTGATTTGAGGGGAAAAATAATTAGAATAAAATCCAAAACTTGCTTGGATGAGTTGGGACAGAGAACTTAGGTTGATTCAAGGAGGAGGGGAGGTTTTGGAGAGGTTTTACCACATGGGAAAAAATACAAAGTCATGGGTGGCTTCAAAGATATGAAAATCCCAAATTTTCATAGAGTTCCTTTTTAAAAGAAAAAGATTAAACTCCCAAAATAATTTGAGAGGGAAACAACAGAGAAGAAGCTTCAAAAGATCAAACACCAAAGTTTGAAGAAAAAATAAAATCCTTGCCAAAGAAAAGAAAGTTTTTAAGAGGAAGGTTTTCTGAAAAATTTTAAATGGCCTCTTTTCAAAAACCACAAAGTTTTTGCTGAAAACCAAAAATAAAAATTTTGGAGTGTCACATGTGACCAGGAGGGGAGGAGGGTGTGCTTTTGCCAGCAACCTAGACCATCCTACGCAAACGGCGGGCACTGCATCCGCATCTAGCTGGAAAGCCAACAGCGGCGAAATTGATAATTTTGATCTGTGGATGAAATCATTTCACAAAATGAACTGCCCTTAGAAAAATTTCACTCGACTGACCTTTTTGAGTGGCGCCCGACACAAAGACGCCACACTACACAGTGCAGCGTCTGACTAACAGACGCTGCACGTCTAGCCAGCGTCGCACCCGGATGATCCGAAAAATTACTAAGTCAGTGTGCAACGCCTCAGAGCTAGGCGTCACACTATATAGTGTAGCGCTTAGCTCCTAGGCATTGCATTAGTGGTTGCTTCATAGTGTGGTGCCTAGCTCCTAGGCGTTGCACACCACTAGTGCAACGCTTAGGAGCTAGGCGCTACATTGTATAGTGTGGCGTCTAGCTCTTAGGCGCTGCACATTGACTTAGTATTTTTTTTAGACAGTTCGGGGTGCGACATTGGCCAGACATGTAACGCCTGTCAGTCAGGCGTTGCACAGTGTAGTGTGGCGTCTTCGTATCGGGCGCCACTCCAAAAGGTCAGTTGAGTGAAATTATTTTCGAGACAGTTCATTTTATGAAATGATTTCATTCAGAAGTCAAATTTGTCAAATTTGTCGCCAGTAGCGTCTGCACGCCGCAGGCGCCAACAGGAAGCATCCGCGCTTTCATGATTCTATCTATCCATCTACTTAGATCATCTACGGCTAGACTTGGCAAATCCGACCCCTCAAATGCCTGGGGACATGTCCGGACATGTCCGCGAACAGTGACCACCACATTGGAATACCTCGAATTAGAACTCTCAAATTCATATTATTACATGCAACACAACGATCTTTGAGCGTAGTTTCGTCCGATTTCGCTCCCCACTCGCCTGGCTCCGCCCTAGCCATATCCGACGGTCGGCTGTGGTCCTCAGTGTGTTGGTCCGGTCGCCAGCAAGGTAGAGTAGGGCATGGGACATGAGCCGGCTCACGGGACTCAAGGCGCTGCCGCATCCCATGCCCTACTCTTTCCCGTCGGAGCCCGGAACCCGAATGTTGCAGGTGGACGTCAGATCGATGATGGATCCGTCCTGGGACGATCCGCAGACGTCCACCACGATGCAGTTGCGGCACCCGGACTGATGCGCCATACGGGGCGCCGGAAAATGCGACTCTGCCTCGCCGATATCCACCGTCGCGAGGGATGCCACCGCCTCCCGCGCCCGGTGCTGTGCACGACGGGCACGCTGTGCCATGGCCTTGTCGGACGAGGACCACGGTGCGTCCCGATGCTCGGCGCGCCAACGGAGGGGTTGTGTGTCCGTCACCGCGCTCGGACACCAGACAGATCGCATTGCCTCCGACGAGGCAGCTACGGCTGGCCCAACGTCCTTATTCATACGTCATTGGGGCAGATGCAATGGATTCTCGATGGAAGGAGTCCGAGCGCAGCTGTGCACAGGCCTTCTCCCGGGAGCGGTGGAGCGCAAGCCGGACGACCATCTCCTCCTTGAAGCCGCGTGCGATGAGCTCAGGGTCGACGGATTTAGAGGTGAAGGACTTGGATCCGCTGCCCGCCATGCTAGAGACGAGTTGGGTGGGGGAGGGAAATGGAGTGAAGTGACTAGGTTTGGTCCGACGAGCGGACGAGGAGAAATTTATGTGTGGTCGGTTGGCCAGCATGGGCCAAGTCCGACATAGCGGGCGCGGCCAGACGCCCCATGCCCATCCCATATTTAGACTGATATGGGGTGCCGGTTAGCCTGAACGTTTGATAGGTGTTTTAGGAGCCGTCTTGGTCAAAAAAAATCATGACCGGACAGTGACCGGGCGGCCGTATAAAACGGCTTTAAGATGCCCGGCTGTAGATGCTCTTGTCCGGCGACCGGCGTATGTCAAATCCGAACCCTTTCTTGGATCACTCAACTGCCCTTGTATCAGCGTCACGTCCTCCTTCTTTTGCCCCCACATGGCTTGTCCGGCTGCTGCCGCCGCATGGTCTTGCGCCCCATATTCTCCGGTGATAAAACGTGCCATGGTTTCTCTCATTCCGTGGCACTTGCCACCCATGGCGGACATTTTCACTGTTTTGACCCGCTTCCTTAAGTTTAGCACGATTTAATCCTATATTGAAAATATTTCAGAATCTGACCCATTTCAAAACGGCGTCAACTACGGCGTTTTGGTTACATGGAAGACGCCACAGCCTATAGCGTTTGACTCTGGCCCACACACAATAGCTGACGCTGATGTGGCAAAGCTAGACGCCATAGGAGCCGACGTTTGCCCAAGACGCCACTCTTTTGCATTTGGCCCAACCCCATAATTAGCAACTAAACAAATGATCAAATGGACTTGAGATATGTTTGCTAGCGCGTGGAACTGCGTACTAGAATCAAAGGTTTTGAGAAATGTAACAAGCATTTTAATTATATTTTTATTTTGAATTGTGAACTGATTGATTATTTAGTGTAATTAGTAGTAATAATGTTTGGCTCTAACTATTTCCACATTGTTCGTCCGTGGTTTTTTTATTTTTGTTTTTGTTTTGACATGTGAGCTGACTGATTATTCACTGTAATTAGTAGCAATGTTTGTCCCCTCCTAATTAAGTATTGTTAGTTGGTCTGCAATTAACCAGACATTATTTTATAAGTTTAATTAAAATAAGAAATATAAACAAAACTACGCGCGTACCGGACGATGAGCTCGTATGCATGGCTGCCCTGGCTGGCGGAACCTCTATCATTGTCCAGTCCGCTGCCGTTGTCATCGTTGTCGGGTTCATTTATGCAAACTTGCACCAAATCGGGACCTCCTCCGGCCAGCGTCACCGCTGAGCTGCCTCTAGTGCGACAAGGCGAGGGCACCACAATCCATGCCCGGTCGCCATGAATAAGAAGGAGCCCTCCCTGGCGACCGCAGACACATGCAGGTGCCTCCTCTATTACCTCAACCACGGAGGCGTCGACACATTGCAGCAGAGCACTATGACAGCGTTCGACAAGGAGGCAACGCGACAGGAGTGGCGCAATGCACTACTCATGGCCGCGTTCGCGACGTCGAATGTCACCCTATAGTGCGTTCGGGCAGACCTCTACTTCATATTGGCCTGGGCCGAGGACTAGTCCAGGCAGCGGAGGAAGCCAATCGGCTGCATCGCGACCACCAGGCGGCAGCCAGTCAGGGCCGTCATGCCCTTTCGCGGCTCATATGATGGCACCGCCGACAACGACAACGGATCAGAGGACAACGGAGGTGCCACCGGCCAGGGCGGCCATGTATATGAGCTCACCGTCCGGTACCTCACGTAGTTTCATTGTCGTTCTTTTTATTTTAATTGAACTTATGTAATATTGTCTGGTTAATTACGAGCCAACTAACAATACTGAATAGTTAGAGTCCAAACATTGCTACTAATTACGATGAATAATCAGTTAGCTCACAGGTCAAAATAAAATTAAAAAATCCGCTGACTAACAATATGGAATTAGCTAGAACCGAACATTACTACTAATTACATTAAATAATGAGTCAGTTCACAAATAAAATAATAATAATTAAAACGCTTCTTCCAACACTCAAAACCTTTGATTCTAGTACACAGTTGCATGCTAGCAAGCACATCTCATGTCCAGTGATCATTTGTTTAGTTGCTATTTGTGCTATAGACTAGGCTAGGCCAAACGCCAAGAGCAGTGGCGTTTTGGGCAAACGCCATCCCCTTTGGCGTCTCGCTTTGCCATGTCAGCGTCAGCTGGTGTATGTGGGCCAGAGTCAAACGCCGTAGACTGTGGCGTCTCCCGTGTAACCAAAACGCCGTAGTTGATGGCGTTTTGAAATGGGTCAGATCCGAAAATATTTTCGATGCAGGGTCAAATCGTGCTAAACTTAAGCAACCGGGTCAAAACAGTAAAAAAGTCCCCCATGGCGCCCCAGGGACAAGACCGATGGAGACGCTGGGCTCCTGAGGGCAGCACGCTGCCCTGCCTTCAGGGCCGCTGCTCCTCCTTCAGGTACTGCGAGCGACAAGTAGGGCCCGTGATGATGATTGTGTCTAGCTCGAATCATGCAACTCACGTGTGTAATTTTTCCTTCGTGAACTTTAACTGATGAGTAATACTCGTAGTGCACTAGTACTTGCCTTATAACCGCAATTGTTTTCTGAACCATTGTCTCAAGCACCTTTATCATTCGGCCGGTCGTACCGTGGACATATGATACGTTTCATAATAGCCGCACCAATGCTTCTTCCTCCAATTGCTTCGCTGGTAAAAAGAAGGAAGTCGCCGTCTGTTCATCCTTACTGTCCCGTGATCTCCCATACGCCAGCCAGCTCGCTGGCCGTCCTCGTCGCAACCGTCCGCCCTCGTCCCGCTGGTCGTCCTCGTTGCTTTGCCCCGTGCAACAGCCGCACCCCGTGGTTGAAGCTCTTGTTGAGACCGTTGTAGCTCCGGTTGCGACGACTGAAGCTTGCCGGCATGCTCGCCGCCGCTCATCCCCCGGTGTGCAGCTTGCAACAAAAAATCGAGCACCGCGGGAGATGCCCAGTGCTACAACCAACGACCAAAAAAGCTACAACTAGCGATAGGAAAAGTTTCAACCGTCTATGAAAAAAGCTTCAACTAGTATATGACTGGAGCTATGGATGATCAAAAAAGGTTACAACCTGTGACAGAAAAAGCTTCATCTAGCGTGAAAAGAGCTTCATCCGACTATAAAAAAAATTCAGCCGTGGAAACGAAGCCATGGACGAAAAACGAAAAGTTGCAACCGACAGTTATAAAAGTTACAACCGCATTGAAAAAAGCTTCAAACTCCTTATCTCAGTTGCGACCCCCACGATGACGATGACGCCGTTTTGCTGCAACCGTAGCAGATTTTTGCTACCACCGGCGATTGAATTTGCTACAACCGGTTCCAGCAAAAATTCGCCGCGGGGTGTAGTCTGCCATGGCTGGTTGCAGCTCCGGCGTGGCCGGGTCCGGCGAGGTACGCAGAGCTCCAATGCATGCGGATCTGGTCGAGGGCGGACAAATCGGCTGATTCCCATGACGGCGGTGCCCCTGGGAGGCCTCCGGCGCGGGCGACGGATTGACCATGGCAACAGAGAGGAAGAAGTGAGAGATGACCGAGAGGAAGAAGAGAAAAGGCAGGAGGGAGAAGACGCACGTGGGCGGGCCCCACATCCTATGTGTCTTTTTTTTTTGAAATGGAGGTATACCCCCATCCTATGTGTCTAGGCGAGTCGTTGAGCGTGTTTGCGCGTGGACACGACCGGCCGAAACTTCGGCCCGTGCGCCGTTGCCAAACGATTCCCTAACTGAAAGGAGGTGCGTATGGGACGATGAGTCGTCACTTAGAAAAGGAGGTGGTCTACATGTATGGACAATGGCGAACAAGGGGCCTGTTTGGTGATGTTTCCATCTGATCATCCTTCCGTGTTAAAGGAGAGTGCACAGCTCGACCGGTAAAATTGGACATATCGCTCAGCGACATCTCAGGAGCACAATAAGTCTACCACTAATCTTCTGAATCATTCGGTGCACCAACGTCTGAGCTCACATGAAAACACCTTAGCTTTAATGCGTACGTAGTGTCAAAATCTGCTCAGGTGGCTGTAACGTAGCGTCAAAATCTGCTCAGTGACTGTGTCTTCAACCTACACTGCCGTATGGCTCCTGATCTGAACAGTAACTCGCTTAGGCCAACTCCACCGCACGATCCCAAATGAACGTTCGGTTTGACCGGATTTTGTTTTTTTAGGGCGGCAATGGGTTCGTCCATGTCTGTTTCTGTCCATTGGGTCGTGGGTGCGTTCAACGCGCGGCTGCACCCCAAATCATGTCCGTGTTAAACATGATTAAAAAAAGAAAAAACTTAAATAAAATGACTAAAAAGTAAATAAACGCAGTTAAAAAAAACATAAAACATAAGTTAGGAGTCACGGCCATAAAATGGCCCAGTTTCACGGTTCACTTAACGACCCAGTGCCATAATTAACATAAAAACAAAATATAAAAAGCGCCGCCCGCGCGCTCCTGCCGCCGTCTTCAGTGGTCGCCGGCGTCGTCGTCGTCGCTGACGAGGTCGACGTAGTCCGGAGGCGTCCAGAGGTGGGCCAGTGGTCCGTGGTACGCGGGGGCGGGCTGGAAGGCGGGAACCTGCACCACCTCCTCCCGTAGCGACGCGTCCCGCTCCGGTGACCGCGGCGGCGTGGGGCACCAGTTCACGCCCCCCACTGCGTCGGCCATCTCCGGAGACGTGCACGACCAGCTCCACTGCTGGCCCACCAGGCCTCGGTGGAACGCGGTCACCGGCTCCTCCTCCATCGCCTCCTCCGCGGCCACCATCTCCAGCTCAGGGATGGCGACGTCGCCGGCCGCAGAGAGGGCCATCATCTCCTCGAGGCCCTCCCATTGGCGCTTATCGTGCGTCTTCATGGAGTCCTCCATGACACGCGCCATGAGACAGGTCCCCTCCTCCGCTGTCGTGCGAGGAGGTGGTGGTAGCGACGGAGAGGGTGAAGGCGACGGCGTGGGCGTGAGGCCGTGCACCCGCGTACGCCCGCGCACCTAGGGAGCGCGCGCTGCGCGCACTGGACATGGCCGCCGCTGCCCCGGCGACGTGCGGTGAAGAATGACGCGCCCGCACGTCGTTCTTGTCCTGGAGCCACGTGTCCTAGAGCCGGGATTCGGGGATGTACCTGTCGTCGTAGTACAGGTCGTTGGAGAGGAGGCGGTGGCGGCGCTCGATCTCCTCGTGACGCGCATGGCCGCTCACAGGCACCGGCGGGATCGGGACCCGGTCAGTGGAGACGTGCCAGTTATTGGGGAGGTGCACGTCGCTCCACGGGAGCGGCGTCCTCGTCTCCCAATAACGCCGGCATACATCCGCGGCGATGTACCGCCGGTCGCGCTCGCCGCCGGCCGTAGGGCCGATGGTGAACGGGGCAGGCATGGGGGCCCGACACGCTGGTGATGCGGGCTCCTCCTTCACGCCGTGGCGGCCCGAGGACGAGCCAGCCTCGCGGTCGTGCTTCCCCTTGCGGCCGTAATTCCAAAGCCCCATGGCTGCGAGGCAGCCGGCCGGCAAGTTCGAGGCTAGGGTTTGGGGGTTTGGGGGTGTCGGGTTTCGAGGAGGCCGCGGGATGAAGTGGGCAGTGTGGACGACGACCGCTCCATGGCTTTCCCATTTAAGAAGGACCGCGACCGTTCGCCTGGGCGGATGACAGGCGGGGCCGGCCGCGCATGTGCATTGATGTTGGCGGGTGGGAGGTAGGTGGTCGCCTGCCACACGACCCCGACGCGGACGAGCGACGGTCCTTTTGCTGTCTGCCGCGACCCAAACCCGGCGCATGTTTGCGCTCGAAATGGGTCGGTCTGGACACAAAACGGACAAGATGGGTCCGGGCCGTGTCGCGCTGGACCGACCGGTTTGTCTCTTTTATCCTAAACGGACGGGAACGAACGGGATGGGGTCGTGCGGTGGACTTGGCCTTACTGACTGTGCCTTCAACCTGCACCGTAATATGGTTCCTGATTTGGACAGTAAAACTCTGCTCCGTGACTGTCTGCAACCTGCATCGTTCTCTCGTGCCCGTAAAATCTGCTTTGTGACTGTGCCTGCACTTTGCACCCTGCCTCAATTTCCATCTTCATTCTCGGGCAACTTCTGACTCCAATCAGCGGCAGGCTGACCGATATCAACCTCATAACAGTTTTTCTTGGACTCTTCCAATGATCCAATCACGCACTCAGATGCGGATAGCAAGAGTGGCAGCAGGTCAGGGCGACCCCTCGAATATCATGGGCAGAATCATTCCTGCTATGGGCAGCACCGATACAATCATGACGAGGCCTAGCTAGTCGGTCGCGCATTCGATGCAGGCATTCCAAGGAACAGGGGATGGACCAAAATCGGTTGTGAAGTATTCCAAGGTAGTAGTATGAGTTTGTTGTGTGGTGAACAGAAAACGAATGAGCTGTTTGGTTTGTGATTAACTTTGCCAAAGATTGCCACACCTAAGGCTAGTCAAATTTGACCAACTTAAGCAAGTATTTGGTTTTAGCCACACCTTTGGCAAGCCACATTTGGGTCTCACATGGCATACACATAAAAAGTGTGGCAAGATTCCTCTAGGCTTGCCAACTTGTGCCTTTTTTTTTTTGAGAAAATCTTAGGCAAGCCTGGAAAAAATGTGTGGCAAAGTATGACAATGCTAGGCCTAGAACCAAACAACCCTGAAGCGTAGCTCGCGTACAAGCGCACTGTTTCTGTTGATTGCATCAACTGTGCCAGAGGTCCGGGACCGTTGCAACAGAGCTCGTTTCATCATCTCTGCTCAGGTCAATTACTTCCCGTCACCATCGCAATGGACTAATGAGGAGGCGGCAGCAGCAACAGAACCCTAAGCAAATATCTCAACCACCATCGAGACCAGTGACTAAAAGGGAGGAGAATGCTCTGGAACAGCGGTGGATCATCGATCAATTTGCTTAACCACCACGCGTACGTGATCGATTCGATCTATTGACTGGCGATACCATCTGTAATTAAGAAAAAAAATAGCCTTCAACTATAATCGGGATCCTGCCCAATACCTTGGGTTCGTTTGTTGCCTTGTTTCACTTATAATAGACCTTATATTACGACCTACCTTAGCCAGCAATGTCCATCTTTACGCATCTTAGACTAATGACAATCAAGTAGCATTTATAATTTATTGGATCTGAACATGAGTGATTCCTCAAATGTTGCACAATGGGGCTTATACTAAAAAAAAGGCAAGATAAAAAAGGAGTGCTGCAGAAAATTGATTTAGTGTACATGGTTTTCATACATATAATAGATCCACGCTAATTAAGTTCCCTATAAAAGACATGTTATAAAAAGTTCCCTAAAAGAAGAGCCACGCTAGCTAACCCTGTTCAGTTGTAAGCATGCAGAGGAGGTTTGGAAAGAAATTGGACTCAATGATACTATACAGCAGGCGGTAGCACAGGATCATTCTGGTTTGTTACATTGGAAATCTTGTTGAAAAAGCAAGCGAGATTTGATGATTTACCTACGGCTGAATTAATCTTGATTGCCATGTGGTACATCTGGTGGCAACGCGGCAAGTTTCTAAAGGAGAAAATATACAATCACCAGACAGTACAGCTGTTTCAATTCCGGTTTTGGCAACTAATTTTGTCCGAGCAGCAACACTGAATCACCCTATCTGTAAGGAAATTCATACTTGGAAAAACCCGATGGAGGGGTCTGTTGATGTGGCTTTTCATGCTGAGACACCCTCCGGCTCTAGCGGAGCAGTGCCCTGAGACTACAAAGGAAACTTCATAGCTGCTGCGACCTGGGTCTTGCCACACGTTAGTAACGCAGAATTTGCTGAAATGAGTAAAATCCAGATGGTCTATTCTTGGCAAGAAACATTGGATGCAATAAGATGATCATTGAATCCGATAGTATGCTAGCAGTGGAAGCAATTATGCATTCACATGATTATTTGGGGCCTGATATGGCCGTATTAGAGGAATGTATCCTCCTTGCTACTGATTTCGCAAATGTTAGCTACTGTTATTGCTGCAGAGAAGCCAATCAGGTTGCAGACTTTTTAGTTAAACATTCTTTTAGTTCTAGCTTATCTGGTTTTTGGGATTCTAATATCCCAGATTTTATCCTCCCTCAAATTGTAAACGATATGTCTATCATATGAGGAATAAAGTCTTTTTTATGTTCAAAAAAGTGGCACATAAATAAATGTTAAATTGTTTTGTCTTGAAATATAGCAGGATGCATGTGTCATTTTTTTGGCAAAAATCAAATCAAATCTATTACAAAGGTTCACTTGAACTACAAATCACCCCAAGCATGATAAAAATTACAAAGTCTCGACGTCACAGACAAGACGCATGTGGGTGTTGTCATCTTCTTGGAGGGCCATTGTGAAGATGTCTGACCCTATCCTCAGGGCAAGGTCTTCGGGCTTAAGCCTAGACCCTGGTTGAATGGTCGAACGACGGCGTCGTTTTGTGTCGCTACCCTCTTTGGGGTGTCGTCATGAATTTTCTTGCTCTCCTCGCACATTCCCAGAGCTGTATGTATGTGAAATCATGGTTCGCAGGCCCTCAACCGCTGATGTTGAGCTGCAGGTGAAGATGTTGGGGTGGTTGTCCTGCATTCTTTGGCGTTGCGACTTGGCAAGATGAGCAGGGTCATGACACGACATTCGTTGTCGATCGTTTGACCCATCCTAAGTGTGAAGTCGTAGATGTGGTGTTGTGGGGCAACTATGCCATGTGATGGACATGTTGCTGCAAGGTGTGCTTCTTTCTTCTGTGAGTTTTGCAATTGAAGTTGGCACAGCCTCATCCTCAACGCATTTGGCCGGCTATTTGGCATAGGTCGAACGGGTTCTCGTATGCCGTTCGTTTGAAGGGGTCTTGATAGGTGAGGGAGTCCTGGATTAGGGGGTGTCCGGATGGCCGGACTATGACCTTTGGCCGGACTCCCGGACTATGAAGATACAAGATTGAATACGGCGTCCCGTGTCCGGATGGGACTTTCCTTGGCGTAGAAGGCAAGCTTGGCGATACGATATGAAGATCTCCTCCCATTGTAACCGACTCTGTGTAACCCTATCCCTCTCCGGTGTCTATATAAACCGGAGAGTTTTAGTCCTTAGGACGAACAACAATCATACCATAGGCTAGATTCTAGGGTTTAGCCTCTCTGATCTCGCGGTAGATCAACTCTTGTACTACCCATATCATCAATATTAATCAAGCAGGAGTAGGGTTTTACCTCCACCGAGAGGGCCCGAACCTGGGTAAAAACATCGTGTCCCTTGTCTCCTGTTATCATCCGCCTAGACGCACAGTTCGGGACCCCCTACCCGAGATCCGCCGGTTTTGACACCGACATTGGTGCTTTCATTGAGAGTTCCTCTGTGTCGTCACCTTTAGGCCCGATGGCTTCTTCGATCATCAACCACGACGCAGTCCAGGGTAAGACTTTTCTCCTTGGACAGATCTTCATATTCGGCGGCTTCGCACTGCGGGCCAATTCGCTTGGCCATCTGGAGCAGATCGAAAGCTACGCCCCTGGCCATCAGGTCAGGTTTGGAAGCCTAAACTACACGACCGACATCCGCGGGGACTTGATCTTCGACGGAGTCGATCCACGGCCGAGCGCGCCGCACTATCATGAGGGGCATGATCTAGCTCTGCCTCCGGACAGCACCCAGAGTGCCGTTCAGGTGTCTGCTCCGACCATTAGCTCGGAGCCGACTGCGCTAATCAGGGACGGACAGTTGGACGCCGCCCCAGGAGCCGCAATCTCTACGGCGATAGAGCCGAACACCGGTTTAGTCCTTTGCGAGGCCAGTGACTCCGAGGTGCCGGACTCCTGTCCAGACTCCGAACCTTCCGCACCCCTTCCGATCGAACCCAATTGGGCTCCGATCATGGAGTTCACGGCCGCAGACGTCTTTCAGCACTCGCCTTTTGGCGATATCCTGAATTCACTAAAGTCTCTCTCTTTGTCAGGAGATCCCTGGCCAGACTATGGTCAGCAGGGCTGGGATGCGGATGACGAAAACCCACCCACCACCCACTTTGTAGCCACTGTCGATGAAATAACCGACATGCTCGACTTCGACTCCGAAGACATCGACGGTGTGGACGCCGATGAAGGAGACAACCAAGAACCAGCACCTATAGGGCACTGGAAGGCCACCTCGTCATACGACATATACATGGTGGACACCCCCAAAGCAGGGGATGGCGATGAAAAAACGGAGGACGACCCCTCTAAGAAGCAACCCAAGCGCCGACGTCAGTGACACTGCTCTAAATCCCGCCAAAGCAAAAACGGCGAGTCCGGCACCGGAGACGTCAACACCCCGGACAGTGCCGAATACAACCCCCTCCAGCAGAATTCAGCACAGGAGGACGAAGGAGCCAACCCTCATGAGAGAGCGGCAGACAGGGAGGTCGAGGACGACAATTATATGCCTCCCTCCGAAGACGAGGCAAGCGTCGACGACGATGAATTCGTCGTGCCAGAGGATCCCGTCGAACAAGAGCGTTTCAAGCGCAGGCTTATGGCCACGGCGAGCAGCCTCAAGAAAAAACAGCAGCAGCTTAGAGCTGACCAAGATCTGCTAGCCGACAGATGGACTGAAGTCCTGGCGGCCGAAGAGTATAAACTCGAGCACCCCTCCAAGAGTTACCCAAAGTGCAGGCTGCTACCCCAACTAGAGGAGGAAGCAACTAAACCTACATCACCAGCGTACGATGCGCCCGATCGGCCACCCCGTGGCCGCGACAGAGAGGCCTTTCAGCCCTCAACCCAAGCCGCACCCCGGCGCCCCTCCAAAAATACTAGAGCACGGGGAAACGCAACAGACCTGTGAGACATATTGGAGGATAACGCAAGGCAAACAAGATCGATCTACGGATCACGTGGGCGCCCCACATCACGGGACGATAACCGTCACGCCGGATATGATAAATACGGCCAGGCCAAATACAATAGACAAAGCTCATCCGAGCTACGTCGCGATATAGCCCAGTACAGGGGCGCCGCACACCCACTGTGCTTCACAGACGAAGTAATGGATCATCAAATCCCCGAGGGTTTTAAACCCGTAAACATCAAATCATATGATGGCACAACTGATCCTACGGTATGGATCGAGGATTATCTCCTTCATATCCACATGGCCCGTGGTGATGATCTACACGCCATCAAATACCTCCCGCTTAAGCTTAAAGGACCAGCTTGACATTGGCTTAACAGCCTGCCAGCAGAGTCAATTAGTTGCTAGGAGGCCCTGGAATCCGCATTCCTCGATAACTTCCAGGGCACTTATGTGCGACCACCAGACGCCGATGACCTAAGCCACATAATCCAGCAGCCAGAGGAATCGGCCAGACAATTCTGGACACGGTTCCTAACCAAGAAAAATCAAATAGTCGACTGTCCGGACGCCGAGGCCCTTGCAGCCTTTAGGCACAACATCCGAGACGAATGGCTTGCCCGGCACCTAGGACAGGAAAAGCCGAAATCTATGGCAGCCCTCACGACACTCATGACCCGCTTTTGCATTGGCGAAGACAGCTGGCTAGCTCGTAGCAATAACATAACCAAGAGCCCTGGCAATTTGGATACCAAGGACAACAATGGCAGGTCACGTCGCAACAAGCACAAGCGCCGCATTAATGGCGACAATACCGAGGATACGGCAGTCAATGCCGGATTCAGAGGCTCTAAACCCGGTCAGCGGAAGAAGCCATTCAAAAGAAACCCTCCGGGCCCATCCAACTTAGACCGGATACTCGATCGCTCGTGCCAGATACACGGCACCCCCGAACAACTAGCCAACCACGCCAATAGGGATTGTTGGGTGTTCAAGCAGGTAGGCAAGCTAAGTGCCGAAACCAGAGACAAGGGGTTGCGTAGCGATGACGAGGAGGAGCCCCGGCCGCCGAACAACAAAGGACAGAAGGGATTCCCCCCGCAAGTGCGGACGGTGAACATGATATACGCAACCCACATCCCCAAAAGGGAGCGGAAGCGTGCCCTCAAGGACGTCTATGCGTTGGAGCCAGTCATGCCAAAGTTCAACCCATGGTCCTCCTGCCCGATCACTTTTGATCGAAGGGACCACCCCACTAGCATCCGTCACGGCGGATTCGCCGCATTGGTCCTAGACCCAATCATTGACGGATTTCACCTCACTAGAGTCCTCATGGACGGTGGCAGCAGCCTGAACCTGCTTTATCAGGATACAGTGCGGAAAATGGGTATAGAGCCGTCAAGGATTAAACCCACAAAGACAACCTTTAAAGGCGTCATACCAGGTGTAGAAGCCAGCTGTACAGGCTTGGTTACACTTGAAGTGGTCTTCGGATCCCCGGATAATTTCTGAAGCGAAGAGTTAATCTTCGACATAGTCCCATTCCGCAGTGGCTATCACGCCCTGCTCGAACGAACCGCATTTTCAAAATTCAATGCGGTGCCGCACTACGCATATCTCAAGCTCAAGATGCCAGGTCGTTGCAGAGTCATTACGGTAAATGGAAACACTGAACGCTCTCTCCGGACGGAGGAGCATACAGCGGCCCTGGCGGCGGAAGTACAGAGCAGCCTCTCAAGGCAATTCTGCAAAACCGGGTGTTAAACGTTCGGACAATGTCAAGCGCGCCCGAAACAACCTCCAACAAAGCCGGCTGGCACGTTCCGAGCAAGCATAGCAGTGCGGCCCCAACCCCAGCCCTCGCCAGATGGTGATACCGGTACCACGCGTACATAATTACACTTTGAAAATACCATGGGCATAAGGGGAGGGGCACAACTACGACACGCCCAGAATGCGGCTCAGCCGCACTTAGGGGCTCCCTATTCTGCCGTTTCCTTTTCTTTTATACTTTCAGGACCCAACCATTCGGAAGGCCTGTCCGGCAACACACTCGCCGAACACACGATGTAACAGCCCGGGAGAGAACAAGCCGCGTCGTATGTCCAGGTGGTCTCTATAACGAGCTAAATACCCGTTTTACTTAAATTCACGCAGCTTGCCCCTGGAGGGGGACATGCCAAATAATCCCATCCCTTGCTTATCGCACTATTTGTATCGTTCTGCTTGCATAACAGCTCTTTTTTAATAAACAATGCATAGCTCTTATCTATTATTGTATTCATCTATTTTTATACAAATATGTTCATTCATGACATTATGCAACCGTATACTTTGGTATGGCCAATACATCAGGGGCTTAAGCACCCCATAACATGGTGTGAGAAGACCGAACACTCTCCTGAGTGCGGCACCCTGAACTTATAGCATTATTTGCATCGGCTCCGAATCATGTCTTGGGTCAATAGTTGGGTTTGCCCGGCTAAGGTAGAGCTGGGAGAACTACTGCGATTGTGCCCCAGTTGAGCTGGGTTAACACCTCAGTAGAGAAAGCTAAAACTGACTGTCATGATAGTGCGAGAGACCGGTCGTTGTTCGCGAGGTTTTTCGAGTCCTTAAAGACTTATGCCGCTTAGAGCGAGGAGCCGGATTTATCTGGCCAAGGCGTGGATAGCGCCCCGAACTCGGTCTTCCAAATACTAGAGGCTTTGCCAAAATTTAAAATTATAGAATTATATGGCTAAGTGAGAGTGATAAAGCATTATAAGTCCGATGGCCTGGTTCGTTGTGTTGAGCGCCTCCCTATATGGACCCAATAATGGGAACAAGAGCGCTCAGGTTTATCCCGAACACCCCAGCACTCGTGGCATGGGGGTAGAAGCGACGACTTGCATCTCTCAGATTTGATAAACGGCCGCACAGAAGGCAATATTTTAAATTAACAAGTGTTGCTTAACGCATATGAACAAAGTTTCCAGCGTACAGGATAACAAATGCGAGTCTACTCAAAAATTACATCTTTGGAGCACTCATCCGCTATAAGGCGGGCACTCTTTAGGACACCCTTATAATACATCTCGGGCGTGCGATACTCCTTGCCCGGCGGTGGCGCGTCCGTCAAAAGCTTCTCCGCGTCCAGCTTGCCCCAGTGCACTTTAGCACGGGCAAGGGCCCGACGGGCACCTTCTGAAGGAAATATGCCCTAGAGGCAATAATAAAGTTATTATTTATTTCCTTATATCATGATAAATGTTTATTATTCATGCTAGAATTGTATTAACCGGAAACATAATACATTTGTGAATACATAGACAAACATAGTGTCACTAGTATGCCTCTACTTGACTAGCTCGTTGAATCAAAGATGGTTAAGTTTCCTAGCCATGGACAAAAGAGTTGTCATTTGATTAACGGGATCACATCATTAGGATAATGATGTGATTGACATGACCCATTCCGTTAGCCTAGCACTTGATCGTTTAGTATGTTGTTATTGCTTTCTTCATGACTTATACATGTTCCTGTAACTATGAGAATTATGCAACTCCCGTTTACCGGAGGAACAATTTGGGTGCTACCAAACGTCACAACGTAACTGGGTGATTATAAAGGAGTACTACAGGTGTCTCCAAAGGTACATGTTGAGTTGGCGTATTTCGAGATTAGGTTTTGTCACTCCGATTGTCGGAGAGGTATCTCTGGGCCCTCTCGGTAATGCACATCACTATAAGCCTTGCAAGCAATGTGACTAATGAGTTAGTTGCGGGATGATGCATTACGTAACGAGTAAAAAGACTTGCCGGTAACGACATTGAACTAGGTATTGGATACTGACGATCGAATCTCGGGAAAATAACATACCGATGACAAAGGGAACAAAGTATGTTGTTATGCGGTTTGACCGATAAAGATCTTCGTAGAATATGTAGGAGCCAATATGGGCATCCAGGTTCCGCTATTGGTTATTGATCAAGAATAGTTCTAGGTCATGTCTACATAGTTCTCGAACCCGTAGGGTCCGCACGCTTAAGGTTTTGATGACAGTTATATTATGAGTTTATGAGTTTTGATGTACCAAAAGAGTTCGGAGTCCCGGATGAGATCGGGGACATGACGAGGAGTCTTGAAATGGTCGAGACGTAAAGATCGATATATTGGACGACTATATTCGGAGTTCGGAAAGGTTCCGAGTGATTCAGGTATTTTTCGGAGTACCGGAGAGTTACGGGAATTCGCCGGGGAGTATATGGGCCTTATTGGGCCATACGGGAATAGAGGAGAGAGGCCGAAAGGAAGGAGGCGCGCAGCCCCCCTCTAGTCCGAATTGGACAAGGGGTGCGGCCCCCCTTTCCTTCCTCCTCTCCCCCTCTTTCCCCTTCTCCTACTCCAACAAGGGAGGTGGAATCCTACTAGGACTAGGGAGTCCTAGTAGGACTCCACACTTGGCGCACCCCCTCCTAGGGCTGGCCTCCTCCCCCCTTGCTCCTTTATATACAGGGGTAGGGGGCACCCCATGACACAAGTTGATCTACGGATCGTTCCTTAGCTGTGTGCGGTGCCCCCCTCCACCATATTCCACCTCGGTCATATCGTCGCGGAGTTTAGGCGAAGCCCTGCGCCGGTAGAACATCATCATCATCACCACGCCATCGTGCTGACGGAACTCATCCCCAAAGCTTTGCTGGATCGGAGCCCGGGGATCGTCATCGAGCTGAACGTGTGCTGAACTTGGAGGTGCCGTACGTTCGGTACTTGGATCGGTCGGATCGTGAAGACGTACGACTACATCAACTGCGTTGTCATAACGCTTCCGCTAACGGTCTACAAGGGTACGTGGACATACACTCTCCCCTCTCGTTGCTATGCCATCACCATGATCTTGCGTGTGCGTAGGAAATTTTTTGAAATTACTACGTTCCCAAACAGTGGCATCCGAGCCTAGGTTTTATGCGTTGATGTTATATGCACGAGTAGAATACAAGTGAGTTGTGGGCGATATAAGTCATACTGCTTACCAGCATGTCATACTTTGGTTCGGCGGTATTGTTGGATGAAGCGGCCCGGACCGACATTACGCGTACGCTTACGCGAGACTGGTTTTACCGCCGTGCTTTGCACACAGGTGACTAGCGGGTGTCTGTTTCTCCAACTTTAGTTGAACCGAGTGTGGCTACGCCCGGTCCTTGCGAAGGTTAAAACAGCACCAACTTGACGAACTATCATTGTGGTTTTGATGCGTAGGTAAGAACGGTTCTTGCTCAGCCCGTAGCAGCCACGTAAAACTTGCAACAACAAAGTAGAGGACGTCTAACTTGTTTTTGCAGGGCATGTTGTGATGTGATATGGTCAAGACGTGATGAGATATAAGTTGTTGTATGAGATGATCATGTTTTGTTGAAGTTATCGGCAACTGGCAGAAGCCCTATGGTTGTCTCTTTGTTGCATAAGATGCAAGTGCCAAATAATTGCTTTACTTTATCGCTGTGCGATAGCAATAGTTGCAAGAGCAACAGTTGGCGAGACGACCATGTGACGACACATTGATATAGATCAAGATGATGAAGATCATGGTGTCGTGCCGGTGACGATAGAGATCATGACAGTACTTTGGAGATGGAGATCAAAGGCGCAAGATGATCATGGCCATATCATGTCACATATTTTGATTGCATATGATGTTTATCTGTTATACATCTTATTCTGTTTTGTTTGACGGTAGCATTTTAAGATGATCTCTCACTAATTATCAAGAACTGTTCTCCCTGAGTATGCACCGTTGCGAAAGTTCTTCGTGCTGAGACACCACGTGATGATCGAGTGTGATAGGCTCTACGTTCAAATACAATGGGTGCAAAACAGTTGCACACGCGGAATACTCGGGTTAAACTTGACGAGCCTAGCATATACAGATATGGCCTCGGAACATGGAGACCGAAAGGTCGAGCGTGAATCATATAGTAGATATGATCAACATAGTGATGTTCACCATTGAAAACTACTCCATCTCACGTGATGATCGGACATGATTTGGTTGATTTGGATCACGTGATCACTTAGATGACTAGAGAGATGTCTGTCTAAGTGGGAGTTCTTAAGTAATATGATTAATTGAACTTAAATTTATCATGAACTTAGTCCTGGTAGTATTTTGCAAATTATGTTGTAGATCAATAGCTCGTGTTGTTGCTTTCATATGTTTATTTTGATATGTTCCTAGAGAAAATTGTGTTGAAAGATGTTAGTAGCAATGATGCGGATTGGATCCGTGATCTAAGGTTTATCCTCATTGCTGCACAGAAGAATTATGTCCTTAATGCACCGCTAGGTGATAGACCTATTGCAGGAGCAAATGCAGACGTTATGAATGTTTGGTTAGCTCAATATGATGACTACTTGATAGTTTTGTGCACCATGCTTTATGGCTTAGAATCAGGACTTCAAAACCGTTTTGAACGTCATGGACCATATGAGATGTTCCAGGAGTTGAAGTTAATATTTCAAGCAAATACCCCAGTTGAGAGATATGAAGTCTCCAACAAGTTCTATAGCTAAAAGATGGAGGAGAATCGCTCAACTAGTGAGCATGTGCTCAGATTGTCTGGGTACTACAATCGCTTGAATCAAGTGGGAGTTAATCTTCCAGATAAGATAGTGATTGACAGAATTCTCTAGTCACCACCACCAAGTTAGTAGAACTTCGTGATGAACTATAATGCAAGGGATGACGAAAACGATTCCCGAGCTCTTCGTGATGCTGAAATCGATGAAGGTAGAAATAAAAAAAAAGCATCAAGTGTTGATGATTGACAAGACATCTAGTTTCAAGAAAAGGGCAAAGGGAAAGAAAGGGAACTTCAAGCAGAATGGAAAGCAAGTTGTCACTCCCGCGAAGAAGCCCAAAGCTGGACCAAAGCCTGAAACTGAGTGCTTACACTGTAAAGGAAATGGTCACTGGAAGCGAAAATGCCCTGAAAATTTGGTGGATAAGAAGGACGGCAAAGTGAACAAGGGTATATTTGATATACAGGTTATTGATGTGTGCCTTACTAGTGTTTATAGTAGCCCCTGAGTATTTGATACTTGTTTGGTTGCTAAGATTAGTAACTCAAAACAGGAGTTACAAAATAAACAGAGACTAGTTGAAGGGGAAGTGACGATGAGTGTTGGAAGTAGTTCCAAGATTGATATGATCATCATCGCACACTCCCTATACTTTCGTGATTAGTGTTAAACCTAAATAAATGTTATTTGGCGTTTGCGTTGAGCATGAATATGATTTGATCATGTTTATTGCAATACAGTTATTCATTTAAAGTTAAAGAATAATTGTTATTCTATTTATATGAATAAGACCTCCGATGGTTATACACCCAATGAAAATAGTTTGTTGGATCTCAATCGTAGTGATACACATATTCATAATATTGATGCCAAAAGATGCAAAGTTAATAATGATAGTGCAACTTATTTGTGGCACTGCCGTTTGGGTCATATCGGTGTAAAGCGCATGAAGAAACTCCATAAAGATGGATTTTCGGAATCACTTGGTTATGAATCATTTGATGCTTGCGAACCGTGCCTTTTGGGCAAGATTACTAAAACTCCGTTCTCCGGAACAATGGAACAAGCTACTGACTTATTGGAAATAATACATACCGATGTATGCGATCCAATGAGTGTTGATGCTCGTGGCAAGTATCATTATTTTCTGACCTTCACAAGATGATTTGAGAAGATATGGGTATATCTACTTGATGAAACATAAGTCTGAAATAGTTGAAAGGTTCAAAGAATTTCAGAGTGAAGTGGAAAATTCATCATAACAAGAAAATAAAGTTTCTGCGATCTGATCGCGGAGACGAATATTTGAGTTACGAGTTTGGTCTTCAATTAAAACAATGTGGAATAGTTTCACAGCTCACGCCACCTGGAACAACACAATGTTATGGTGTGTCCGAACGTCGTAATCGTACTTTACTAGATATGGTGCGATATATGATGTCTCTTATCAGTTTACCACTATCGTTTTGGGGTTATGCATTAGAGACAGTTGCATTCACTTTAAATAGGGCACCATCGAAGTCCGTTGAGACGACGCCTTATGAACTGTGGTTTTGCAAGAAACCAAATATGTCGTTTCTTAAATTTTGGGGCTGCGATGCTTATGTGAAAAAGTTTCAACCTGATAAGCTCGAACCCAAATCGGAGAAGTGCGTCTTCATAGAATACCCAAAGGTAACTATTGGGTACACCTTCTATCACAGATCCGAAGACAAGTTATTCGTTGCTAAAATGGATCCTTTCTAGAGAAGAAGTTTCTCTCGAAAGAAGTGAGTGGGAGGAAAGTAGAGCTTGATAAGGTAATTGTACCTTCTCCCAAATTGGAAAGTAGTTCATCACAAAAATCAGTTCCTGTGATTCCTACACCAATTAGTGAGGAGGCTAATGATGATGATCATGAAACTTCAGATCAAGTTGCTACCAAACCTCGTAGGTCTTCTAGAGTAAGATCCGCACCAAAGTGGTACGGTAATCATGTTCTGGAAGCCATGTTACTAGACCATGATGAACCTACGAACTATGAGGAAGCGATGATGAGCCCAGATTCCACGAAATGGCTTGAGGCCATAAAATCTGAGATATGATCCATGTATGAGAACAAAGTAGGGACTTTGATTGAATTGCTCGATGATCAGCAAGCCATGTTAAATAAATGGATCTTCAAGAGGAAGACGGACACTGATAGTAGTGTTACTATCTACTAAGCTCGACTTGTTGCAAAAGGTTTTCAACAAGTTCAAGGTGTTGAATACGATGAGATTTGCTCACTCGTATCGAAGCTTAAGTCTGTCTGAATCATGTTAGCAATTGTCAAGTTTTATGAAATCTGGCAAATGGATGTCAAAACTGCATTCCTTAATGGATTTATTAAAGAAGAGTTGCATATGATGCAACCAGAAGGTTTTGTCAATCCTAAAGGTGCTAACAAATTGTGCAAGCTCCAGCGATCCATCTATGGACTGGTGCAAGCATCTCAGAGTTGGAATATACGCTTTGATAAGTTGATTAAAGCATATAGTTTTGTACAGACTTACGGTGAAGCCTGTATTTACAAGAAAGTGAGTGGGAGCACTACAGCATTTCTGATAAGTATATGTGAATGACATATTGCTGATTGAAAATAATGTAGAATTATTCTGCAAAGCGTGAAAGGATACTTGAATAAGAGTTTTTCAAAGAAAGACCTCGGTGAAGCTGCTTACACATTGAGCATCAAGATCTATATAGATAGGTCAAGACGCTTGATAAGATTTTTCAATGAATACATACCTTGATAAATATTTGAAATAGTTCAAAATGGAATAGTCAAAGAAGGAGTTCTTGCCTGTGTTGAAAGGTGTGAAATTGAGTAAGACTCAAGACCCGACCATGGCAGAAAATAGAAAGAGAATGAAAAGTCATTCCCTATGCCTCAGTCATAGGTTCTATAAAGTATGCTATGCTGTTAACCAGACATATTGTATACCTTGCTCTGAGTTTGGCAAAGGAATACAATTTTGATCTAATAGTAGATCACTGGACAGCGGTCAAGAATATCCTTAGTAAGGACTAAGGAGATGTTTCTCGATTATGGAGGTGATAAAAGAGTTTGTTGTAAAAGTTACAATGATGCAAACTTTTACACAAATCCAGATGACTCTAAGTCTCAATATGGATACATATTGAAAGTGGGAGCAATTAGCTAGAGTAGCTCCGTGCAGAGCATTGTGGACATAGAATATTTGTGAAATACATACGGCTCTGAATATGACAGACCCGTTGACTAAGCTTCTCTCACGAGCAAAACATGATCATACCTTAGTACTCTTTTGGGTATTAATCACATACAGATGTGAATATTGGTGTTAAATCACATGGTGATGTGAACTAGATTATTGACTCTAGTGCAAGTGGGAGACTGAAGGAAATATGCCCTAGAGGCAATAATAAAGTTATTATTTATTTCCTTATATCATGATAAATATTTATTATTCATGCTAGAATTGTATTAACCGGAAACATAATACATGTGTGAATACATAGACAAACATAGTGTCACTAGTATGCCTCTACTTGACTAGCTCGTTGAATCAAAGATGGTTAAGTTTCCTAGCCATGGACAAAAGAGTTGTCATTTGATTAACGGGATCACATCATTAGGAGAATGATGTGATTGACATGACCCATTCCGTTAGCCTAGCACTTGATCGTTTAGTATGTTGCTATTGCTTTCTTCATGACTTATACATGTTCCTGTAACTATGAGAATTATGCAACTCCCGTTTACCGGAGGAACACTTTGGGTGCTACCAAACGTCACAACGTAACTGAGTGATTATAAAGGAGTACTACAGGTGTCTCCAAAGGTACATGTTGGGTTGGCGTATTTTGAGATTAGGTTTTGTCACTCCGATTGTCGGAGAGGTATCTCTGGGCCCTCTCGGTAATGCACATCACTATAAGCCTTGCAAGCAATGTGACTAATGAGTTAGTTGCGGAATGATGCATTATGTAATGAGTAAAGAGACTTGCCGGTAACGAGATTGAACTAGGTATTGGATACCGACGATCAAATCTCGGGCAAGTAACATACCGATGACAAAGGGAACAAAGTATGTTGTTATGCGGTTTGACCGATAAAGATCTTCGTAGAATATGTAGGAGCCAATATGGGCATCCAGGTTCCGCTATTGGTTATTGACCGAGAATAGTTCTAGGTCATGTCTACATAGTTCTCGAACCCGTAGGGTCCGCACGCTTAAGGTTTCGATGACAGTTATATTATGAGTTTATGAGTTTTGATGTACCGAATGAGTTCGGAGTCCCGGATGAGATCGGGGACATGACGAGGAGTCTCGAAATGGTCGAGACGTAAAGATCGATATATTGGATGACTATATTCGGAGTTCGGAAAGGTTCCGAGTGATTCAGGTATTTTTCGGAGTACCGGAGAGTTACGGGAATTCGCCGGGGAGTATATGGGCCTTATTGGGCCATACGGGAATAGAGGAGAGAGGCCGAAAGGAAGGAGGCGCGCAGCCCCCCTCTGGTCCGAATTGGACAAGGGGTGCCGCCCCCCTTTCCTTCCTCCTCTCCCCCTCTTTCCCCTTCTCCTACTCCAACAAGGGAGGTGGAATCCTACTAGGACTAGGGAGTCCTAGTAGGACTCCACACTTGGCGCACCCCCTCCTAGGGCCGGCCTCCTCCCCCCTTGCTCCTTTATATACGGGGGCAGGGGGCACCCCATGACACAAGTTGATCTACGGATCGTTCCTTAGCCTTGTGCGGTGCCCCCCTCCACCATATTCCACCTCGGTCATATCGTCGCGGAGTTTAGGCGAAGCCCTGCGCTGGTAGAACATCATCATCGTCACCATGCCGTCGTGCTGACGGAACTCATCCCCGAAGCTTTGCTGGATCGGAGCCCGGGGATCGTCATCGAGCTGAACGTGTGCTGAACTCGGAGGTGCCGTACGTTCGGTACTTGGATCGGTCGGATCGTGAAGACGTACGACTACATCAACCGCGTTGTCATAACGCTTTCGCTAACGGTCTACGAGGGTACGTGGACATACACTCTCCCCTCTCGTTGCTATGCCCTCACCATGATCTTGCGTGTGCGTAGGAAATTTTTTGAAATTACTACGTTCCCCAACACCTTCAATACTGACGGAGCGCTTGATGACTTCAATCCACGGACACGCGTCCACCAGCCGATGCACCAGACCGAAGTAGCTCCCAGGCATGGCCTCTCCAGGCCACAACCGAACTATGAGGCCCTTCATGGCCTGTTCGGCCACCTTGTGGAGCTCGACCAGCTGCTTCAGCTGGTCGCTCAGGGGCATCGGATGTTCGGCCTCAGCATACTGAGACCAGAACACCTTTTCCGTCGAGCTCCCCTCCTCGGCTCGGTAGAACGCGGCAGCATCAGACACACTACGGGGCAGATCGGCGAGCGCTCCTGGAGAGCTCCGGATCCGGGTAAGTAACTGATAATTTACTTTTGTATTCTTGCTTTGCATAAAGAATGCCTTACCCGCCGCTATCTTCTTCATCGCCTCGATCTCCTGGAGGGCCTTCTGGGCTTCGGCCTTAGCGGTTTTGGCACTCTCAAGAGCCAAGGCGAGCTCGGACTCTCGAGTCTTCGAGTCACGCTCCAAACTCTCGTGTTTTTCCACGAGAGCCTGGAGCTCTTGCTGCACCTCCGCCACCCGCGCCTCCTGCTTCTCTCGCTCGGTGCGCTCCAAGGCCGCACTATCTTCGGCCTTGGACACCGCCTCCTTCAGGGTCGCCACCTCGGTCGTGGCCCCTGCAACATTAACGTTGGTCCTGTTATTATTTGCAACCAGGTATTTCTATATACACTTACATACGGTCTTACATACTTTCCTTGTCCTCGAGCTGCTTCTTGGCACGGCCGAGCTCGTTCTCGGACCGCTCGAGGCTCTCCTTCAATGCATTGACCTCCGCAGTCAGTGCGGCAGAGGTCAGCAGCGCAGCCTGCATTCTCATATTGACACATTTATGTTAGACTCCTGCATATATCTTTTTAGATCCTCAGCTCGGCTTTTCTTTCGGAATGCCAAACTGAGCATCAGGGGCTACCGTCTATGCGGTAACATTTTTATATGTTTTGAACACATACCTCACAGCCTATTAACAGGCTTGTACAGGCTTCTGTCAGCCCGCTCTTGGCACACTAAACCTTTTGAATCACCGCACTCATAACAGTGCGGTGTTCCACGTCGATGGAGGCGCCGTTAAGCACCTCCTGCAAATTGTCGGGTGCCTCCGGGTGGACAGAGGTCGCCGGCGTCGTAGGCTTCCCCTTCTTATGAAGGCGCCGCCTGTCGGACTCTGGAACTGTTGATGGTTCCGGAGCAGTGTCCGGCCCGGGGCCGGACTTAGATCCCTCTGTGGCTTTACCCCCTTTGGGCCTGGAGTCCGGGAGGTCACCTTGAGGCGCCTCCAGGACCACCTCCT
The DNA here is from genome assembly GCA_963921465.1 of Triticum timopheevii. Taxonomy (NCBI): domain Eukaryota; kingdom Viridiplantae; phylum Streptophyta; class Magnoliopsida; order Poales; family Poaceae; genus Triticum; species Triticum timopheevii. The sequence goes on along the minus strand of OY997262.1, from coordinate 379,171,124 downwards.
CCTGGTTCGGTCCCCTTCAGGACCCCACCTCAGCGTCGTCCGCAGGGAGAGGGGAGGAGGCCGCCGGAAGTGAAGCGATGTTCACATCCGACGAATTCAGGGAGCCGCTCGACGAATCGTCGAGTTGAGCTCTGGGCGGACTGCATAATTAAATTCGGCATTAGAAATTACCGAATACTAGAGGAGCGTCGTAAGTCATTCGGGTAACCGGACACTTACGATTTTGCCAGGGGCTTGACCCTGGATGGCCATTCCTCCCCGCCGTCTTTGGCATCGGAGGCGTAGTTTGGCAGAAGGGTCTTCCCCTTCTTGGACCCTCCGGCCTCCCCAGTTGGGGCGGCCTTTCTTTTCTTTCCTCCCCCCGCTAGAGGGGGAGAGGCTTCTTCTTGTTCCTCCTCCTCGTCTTCAAAGGCGGAGGGGGCTTCGGGGCTGTCAGGCGATGAATCCGACACCACCAGGCGTTGGGAGCTCTTTCGAGTACCCGTGGTCTTCTTCTTGGCCTTCTTCTCCGGCACCACGTGAGGTGCCGGAACCAGCAGCTTGGTTAGACGAGCATCCGCTGGGTCTTCGGGCAAAGGAGCCGGACAGTTGACCTGCCCAGACTTCTTCAGCCAGTCCTGTCAAAGGTAAGGGAGTTTAGATCCCGCATAGAGTCAAACTATGTGAAACAAAATACCCCGAAATGGAAAAATTAAGCTCACCGCGCTGGCTTGGCGCTTGGCGCAGAATCCGCGATCCTCGGTGACAGGAGGGGAGACCTCGGAGCTCTTGAATAGCACTTTCCAGGCATCCTCGTGCTTTGTGTCGAAGAGCCAGGACAGAGTCTGGTGCTGGGCCGGGTCGAACTCCCACAAATTGAAAGCCCGTCGTTGACACGGGAGAATCCGGCGGAAGAGCATGACCTGGACCACGGTGACAAGTTTAACCTTCCTGCCGATCAGGTCCCTGATGCAGGTTTGAAGTCCGGTCACTTCTGCCGAATTACCCCACGACAGGCCCGTCTCTTTCCAAGATGTGAGCCACGTGGGGATGCCAGATCGGAATTCGGGGGCCGCTGCCCATTCAGGGTCACGCGGCTCGGTGATATAGAACCGTCCCGATTGCCACCCTTTGATGGTCTCTACGAAGGCGCCCTCGAGCCATGTAATGTTGGCTATCTTGCCCACCATGGCGCCCTCCGCACTCCGCTTGGCGTCCGCCCACGACCTTCGGCTTGACGCTGAAAATCTTCAGCCATAGGCCAAAGTAGGGCTGGATGCGGAGGAAGGCCTCGCACACGACGATAAACGCCGAGATGTTGAGGATGAAGTTCGGGGCCAGATCATGGAAGTCCAGGCCGTAGTAGAACATGAGCCCCCGGACGAACGGGTGAAGAGGAAAGCCCAGTCCGCGGAGGAAATGGGGAAGAAATACAACCCTCTCATGGGGCCTAGGGGTGGGGATGAGTTGCCCCTCATCTGGAAGCCGGTGCGCGATGTCGTCAGACAAGTATCCGACCTTCCTCAACTTTTTGATTTGCCCCTCCGTGACGGAGGAGGCCATCCATCTACTTCCCGCTCCGGACATGATTGGAGAAGGTTGAGGTAGGAAGTGCAGACTTGGGCGTTGGAGCTCGAGTGCGCAGGGAGGGATAAGCAAAGGAGGAAGAAGGCGTAAATGGAAAGGGTAGATCCTTATCCCCTTATATGGGCGGCCGAAACTACAAGCCCCCACCAGCCTAATAAAACTCGCCTATCTCCCAAGCGCCGCGGTTAATGACGCGGTTGGGTTACCCACGCCCGTATTGATGAGAATCCCGGAATAAGGGGACACGATCTCTGCTTTGACAAGACATGTTAAGGAAACTGCCTCGCTAAATGCACTGAGGTGGAACAGTAAAATGATTCAAGTAAAGACTTGGCCGTGGCGTGATGTCACGCTGCGGAATGCGTCAGCAGATCAGATTGGTGCGGATATTATTCTCTCTATGGTGTTATGTGGAACTTATTTTGCAGAGCGGGACACTATCCTTGTGTTCAACATCTTCTATGAAGTATTCGGAGGAGGAACCCGCCTTGCAATGCCAAAGACAATTTGCGCGTCGGACTCATCGTCATTGAAGCCTGGTTCAGGGGCTACTGAGGGAGTCCTGGATTAGGGGGTGTCCGGATGGCCGGACTATGACCTTTGGCCGGACTCCCGGACTATGAAGATACAAGATTGAAGACGTCGTCCCGTATCCGGATGGGACTTTCCTTGGTGTAGAAGGCAAGCTTGGCGATACGATATGAAGATCTCCTCCCATTGTAACCGACTCTGTGTAACCCTAGCCCTCTCCGGTGTCTATATAAACCGAAGAGTTTTAGTCTTTAGGACGAACAACAATCATACCATAGGCTAGATTCTAGGGTTTAGCCTCTCTGATCTCGCGGTAGATCAACTCTTGTACTACCCATATTATCAATATTAATCAAGCAGGAGTAGGGTTTTACCTCCACCGAGAGGGCCCGAACCTGGGTAAAAACATCGTGTCCCTTGTCTTCTGTTACCATCCGCCTAGACGCACAGTTCGGGACCCCCTACCCGAGATCCGCTGGTTTTGACACCGACAATAGGCATTCGTGGTGAAGTCGAAGCCACTTGCTTGAGGAGAGGTGACGACGATGACAATGTAAGCAACCTCGACGGTGTCCTCTCCTCAATGTATGGGCCCCGTGGATATCCAGGTCGACTGGGGTGCCCAATTTATAGGCGTGTTGTAACAGTTTTCACTTGGATTTTCATAAATTGACCAGGTAACTATCTTATTCTACCTTTTTAAACAAATAGGAGCCCTAAGAGACATGTCTGTTCGAGACTTCAATGCGCAATCATGCCCACCATAACCTTGGCCCCCGATTACCGGTGCTGATAATCCTCACCACGAATGTGGCCGATCTGATCGATCGGAGCCACATTTGAAAGAGATGCAAATACAACTTCGCGAAGGAGATGCAAATACTTCTTATTTCCATATTCATGCCAATCACAGGAGAACACAACTTCACGAAGGAGATGCAAATACTTCTTATTTCCATATTCATGCCAATCACAGGAGAAGGAAGAACTACATAGGTTCCTTGAAGGATGGGCCTTCGGCCGTTTCCACTCAGAAAGAAATTGAAAAGATCCTCCGCAAACACTTTATTCAGAGATTGGGAACCCCAACAGCCAGACATGGAACGTTAGACCTTGATTTTTTTGGGTGTAAATCAATGTGATTTGAGCATGCTGGAGCTGCCTTTTACGGAACAAGAAGTAAGGATGGCAATAATGGACATGCCTAAGGAAAAAAGCACCAGGGCCGGATGGGTATAATACCATGTTTTACTGCAAGTGTTGGCAGGTGATCAAAAAGGATTTAATGGAAGTTTTCAACTGCCTTCATTCCTGCAATGTCTTGGGTTTTGACAAAATTAATGGGGCACATCTAATTCTGCTCCCTAAACGACCAGGGGCTTCTGAACCAAATGATTTCCGCCCGATCAGCCTCGTTCACAGCCTTGCAAAAAACATATCCAAGGTCCTTGCTACAAGATTGGCCGCAGTCTTGCCTAGTATCGTGGGGGGAAATCAAGGTGCTTTTTTGAAAGGTTGGTCATTGCATGAAAACTACAAGATGGTTCGGGAATCAGCCAAGTTACTAAAAGAAAGAAGATGCAAAAGCCTTTTTGCTGAAATTGGACATTGCAAAGGCCTTCGACACCGTCGCCTGGCAGTTCTTACTTGAATTGCTTAAAAAATAGGCTTTGGGCCTAAATGGTGTGACTAGATTACTACGCTTCTCAGGACAGCTTCTAGCAAGATCCTCCTAAATGGCATCCCCGGTTCTAGCTTGTTTCATGGTCGTGGATTAAGACAAGGAGATGCCCTCTCTCCCATGTTGTTTACAATTGTCATGGATTCACTTTGCAAACTTTTTGCAAAGGCTGAACAAAGCGGTATTTTGGATCCGTTCAGCAATAGACACTCTATCCCCCAGCGCATTTCTATATTTACAGATGATGTGATACTATTTTTGAAGGCTATAGGAGCCAGGAAGTTGCTGCTACTAAGTTGTTGCTGGATATTTTTGGTTGTTCATCTGGACTTCATTGCAACCTCGGCAAGAGCTCGTTGTCCTCGATTTTCTGTGAGAAAGATCAGGTTGAAGCCTTTGGTGGCATCCTCAATTGCAAGGTCGTAGACATGCCGTTCAGTTATCTTGGGTTGCCGCTAAGTCTCAAGAAACTCCGCAAAGAAGATTTCCAATGTCTCATTGACAAGTTGAGGAACAGATTGGGTCCTTGGCGCATTGGTTTTCTGCAGCGGAGTAGTCGTCTTGTTCCTGTTCAAGTGGTGTTATCAGCAATTCCTATATTCCACTTAATGTCGATGGATCCCCCACCATGGGTGTTTAAGGCGCTTGATAAAATTCGTAGAGCCTTCCTATGGAGAGGAGCTGATGTTGTTAAAGGAGGACAATGTTTGGTCAGTTTGGAAGCAAATCTGTCGTCCAAAGGAGAGCGGAGGTTTAGGTTTGCTGGACCTTGAGAGTATGAATTCTGATCTCCGGTTGTGATGGGCGTGGAAGCTGAGAACCACGCAAAATCGAGCTTGGAACATCTTACTTGATTCTTTAGATAAGCATGAGAGGCAACTTTTTAATGCGGTTGCATGGGTGTAGCTTGGAGATGGGTCAAAATGTTTCTTTTGGACTGATAGATGGGCTCAAGGAGTGGTTGTGGAGGATCTCGCGCCTGACATGTTTCAAGTTGTTTCCCCGGTTGTTAGAGCCAGAAGGACGGTGGCTGAAGCATTGATTAATGAAGCTTGGATTAAGGATATTAAATGACAGATTACCATTTGAATTTTCCACCAGGTTCTGGCTATGTGGGAGGTCGTCTTAGAAGTTCACTTGGTGCAAGGCCCGGAGGATAAATGGAACTGGACATGGAACTCCAATGGCGATTTTTCTATGAAATCAGTTTACTTGGCGTACTTCAGTGCATCGACCATTTGCAGCACGTCCAACACAATCTGGAAATCATGGGCACCATTGAAGTGCAAACTTTTCCTCTGGTTGGTCGTGAGGGGGCGTATTTGGACAAATGATCGTCTAGCCAAGCGAGAACTTCCGCACAAGGATGCTTGCTGTTTTTGTACTACGACCCAAGAAATAACACACCATTTATTTTGGGGTTGCAGTGTAGTCTCAATTCTTCGGGGTTTGGTGCCCCATTGGGCCGGGATTACGGAGGTCGCCCCTCAATTTGATCTCTCATTGCGAGATTGGTGGCAAGTTGCAAGAGCTAGATTTCAGGCAACCAAAAGGAATTCCTTGAACACACTGATAATACTTGTCACCTGGAGTATATGGAGGGAGAGGAATGGCAGGGTTTTTGAGAACGCTTACACACCGTTGTTGAAAATCTTGGATCAAGTTATTGCTGACGCCAAACAATGGGCAGAAGCAAGTATGGGTCGCTTTGTTCTACAGTCAATGTGATATGGTTATGGTCGTTTCGCTGTAGACGATGTTGTATGAACTTGGGTGGTGTTTTATGGTAGTTCTTGTGGACTATTGGTCGGTTGTACTTCTTTTTCTCTTCAATGTTATACATGCAGTCCTCCTGCATGGTTAAAAAAAACATTTGACCAGCACCAACCGCAATTCCGGCGAAGAATGTGATCATACCATTGCTCCGTCTACTAGTTTACTCCTAAGAACTGTATGGAACATGATGTTCTTCACCTGCCAGTCAGTAGCCACGTACTATGATTCGCTACACGCCGCGAACCAACCTGTGGTTGGATGGTTAGAGGGACAGTTGTATCCCCAACCCACTAGGGTTCAAGTCCTGGTGCTCGCATTTATTCCTGAATTTATTTTAGGATTTTCAGCGATGCGCATTCCGGCTCAGTCTTTCGAAGGTGTTCATAGGGATAGGGTGAGTGTATGCGCGTGTATATGAGCGTTTGCGTCTGTACTGTGTTAAAAAAATGATTTGCTAGCCATCTTAGGGATTTAACGTTTGAATGAGAATGCCTTTTTATCAAGAAATCTTAGGGATGCAACCAAAAAATTGCCGATGTGTCTGTTCGAGACTTCGATACGCCATGGCTGCCTGTCCTATCTGGCCTTTGGTTTGTTCCAAAAAGTCTGGCCTCTGGTGACCGTGCTGATAATTCCAGCGAAGAATGCGATCGTACCCCCATTGCTCAGTCTCCACCACTGACATCACCAGAAACCACAGATATTTACGTGTGAAATACAGTATCCTAGCTACCACCTCCAATCGCAATTGCGGGGAGAAAATGATCCATCATTCTCCATTGCTCTGCTGCCACTATCAAAATCATCTCGCCCTCGTAATCTCCAGCCGACCACGCCGCGTGCGGACGCCGTCCGCGCCGCCCTCCGGGCCTCCGTCGCCGCCACCCGAGCGTCCCACTTGGGTCCATGTGTCGCACCAAACCTCAGCAAAAAAATCCCTTCCCTCTTTTGTAAGCACAGCACGACCAGGGCCGACAACGACGTGCCGATTTGCACTGAAGCTGTGCGTTCACTGTTCAGCGCCGCCTACGTGCTCGAGTTTACGCGCGGGTGATGCACGCCCGGAACAGAAGAACCGGCGGCCAAGTAGCATAGCATCCCTGACTCTGTCCGCTCGATCGGCACGAACCGAATGATGAATGAACCGTCGACCGGCTACTTCACCAACGACCTGGTTCTCCCGGGTCTACGCCACCTACGCGCGCCGTGTCGCCGTCGAGCAGCGTCTGCACGCCGCAAAAGCCAGCGGGATGCATCCATACGCGTCGCGGTTGCGCTGCTTCTGGTTTTATCCACCTACCCATGGCCATGATCCATCCACTTATCCGGCGACCGGCGCGGCTCGAATCCGAGCCCTTTATTGGATCACTCAACCCGGCCGTGTCCTTTACCAGCATCACGCCCTCCTCTTTCTTCTCCGCCCCCGCATCCACATGGTATGTCCAGTCGTTTCGCGGCATGGAGAGCACCGCCAACCAACAAGCCAGCGCCTGTGCTCCCAGTCCATATTCCCCGGTAGATCTTTTGTCTCCTGCCAAGCGCCAAGGGCAAGTGGCCATCGGTTGGCGGAACACGTACGCACAGTCGGTCCTCCACGGCGTGGCTCCATTCCATTTTCATCGTGGCATGCATCGCGTGGCGACCGGCCACCAGAGCGGGGCGGCACAAGTACCGGGGAAAGCGACGCACTGGCCGGGGAGCGAGCTGGGGGAGAAGGCCGGCGAGGGACAACGCAATGTGATGAGCTGTGCAATGGTCTCCTCCGTTTCGTTTCCGCTCATGCATAAGCATGGCCCAGCCCGATGGTGACGCCGGGCTCCTGGGGGGAACACGCTGCCCTGTTCTGTCTTCAGTTCAGGGTCGGTCGTTGGAGGGCCGGGCTCCGGCCGGCGTGGACACACACAGCCATGGTGATGGTTGTGTTAAGCTCTAATCTTGCAACAGACGAGTGTGCCTTTTCCTACTGTATATGAACAAGTGAAAAGACCTGCTTAAAGTATCTCCAACAGCCGCCTCAAAAGACGCACGCGTGGGATAAAATGCCCATTTAGCAAGCGCGCGAAGCTCCAGCGGACGCGGAAAACAAGCGCGCACGGTAAATGTTTGCTCGCGCGGGGGAGAAAGCTGTCGGTTCGCGCGGTAGATTTGGCGCGCCGCTTCCGGCGCGCCTATAAAATGCGGCGCTCGCCACATGGTGCTCTACACTGTCACGCGCGCATTTCCCCCGCCTCCTCGCCGCTTTCACTGATTTCTCGCGCTTCCTCGCTGCTTCAGCGCCCCGCCACCACCGCCTCACCATGCCGCCACGCCGCCAGGGATCATCGGGCTATCGCGGTGTCCGCCTGCGCCCCTCCAGCGCCTACTACGCCGAGATCCGGTCCGACGACTTCCGCTTCGGCCTTGGCACATGGGAGACTGCGCACGAGGCCGCCCGCGCGTACGACGCGGCGGCGTGGCGCCTAGGGCGGCCTCGCGCGCAGATGAACTTTGACAACGTCTACACGCGCGAGCAGGCGCAGGCTGTCGCCCCTCCGCCGTCTGATAACAGACCAGGACCGTGAGGACCACCGTCGGCTGCAACACCGCCTCCTCATCATCGAGGAGGACGAGCGAGCCATGGCGGAGTGGCGCCCGCGCCACCCGGAGGACGTCGCCGCCGAAAACGCCTTCTGGGCGGAGAGGACGGCAAGGCGCCGCGCGGAGCGTGCTGAAGGCGTCAGCGCAAGGCATTGGCCATATCGCAGTGCGATCTCGTTGACGCAGGAGGGAAGTCGTTCTTCTCGGCCGACGATGAACGTTGGGATGACATCTGGCTAGATACCTCGGACAACACCAGCGAGGATGATGATGATGATGATGAGGAGGAGGAGGACGACGACTCGGAGTAGGTTCTAGTTGTACCATAGTGTATCTAGTTGCACCGTAGTTTTTTTTATCTAGTTGCACCATAGTTCTTTATCTATCTATGCAATGTATCGGTTTATCTATGTACTGTGTGAAATATCTATGTATAAAATCTATCTATCTATGCATATGCACCGTAGTCCAGAGTGTTTATGCGAGAGCGCGCACGCTGCATTTTTGCGCGCTGCTGGAGCTACGCGCGCGCTGCGTTTTACCGTGGCTGCTGGAGCCAGCGCTACCCGCCACGTCAAACCAGGCGATAGACGCGCCGCAAACAGGTTTTTAGCTCGCCGCGCGTTGGGCGACTATCGAAGATGCTGTTAGAAAACATTGCTGTCTCGACGAAGTTTTTCTGAACGTTTCTGAATTATCTCCTCGTCGCATGCGGTCAGTGTAACAAGCAGTTCGATCGTGTCTGCAGGTGTCTGGCCGGATCCGGGTGCTGAGTACTAGGCTGGTAGAAACATCTTGTTTTAAACCTACCTGTGAGGCGGTGAATAGCCGAAGGCAGATGCTCAACGGATGGTGCGCGCGGAGGTGGCGACTCACCGGCCCGGAAAGGCGATCCACTCACAAAACCGCGAGCGTCTCTCTCAAGGTTTGTAAAGATAGAACTGCTTCCACTCACCCAGAATCTTTTTGGACAAGATGGCCTACATGTGTGGACAATGGCGAGCAAGGCGACCCGTTTCCATCTGATGATCTTCCTATCCATCGGTGATCGGTCGTTTCATTTCCCTGCTAACGGTGCCAGAAAGGAGAACCGTCACCGAGTGTGTGCACTGTGCACACACCTCGACAGATCAGAAAGGCGCGCATATTGATATCGCCCAGCGAGATCTCAGGAACCAAAATGGCAAAATGGATCCGAGAAAGAACAGAGTCCTACCGTCCTGCGTGGCACTCTGAAACTTTTCTCCTCAAGTAGTGCTACTTCTCTAGAGGCTAGAGCATTCGATTCGATGCAGCAAGGTGAAAAAGGAGTGTAGTCACTTGCACTCGAGACTCGACAAAAGTACCAACATCAGCTCAGCACTAGTAGCTGTAATCGACTGTAAATCTCTCCTTTCTGACTGTTTCTGCACTACACAGCCTCTTCCTGATTTTTCGTTGTAATAACAGAAACAGTGAGACAGCTGATAGGATCTATCTGCCGTCACAAACATTGATAGACGTCTGATCAAGATATCTTTATCTCGACTAATCGAACCTCATGTTCAGAACTTCAGATTGGATGTTTCCTAGCGGTGATTTCAAAATAGCCGAGTCACCTGAGAAATAGCAAAACTATTGACAAAAGGTGTCCACTATAACTCTGAAACTTTTTCTCTAAAGTGTCTCTACCTAAAAAGGAGGCACTAGTAGGGATAACCTTCTGAAGCATTTGACTTCAGGCACCGAGAGTAGTGTAATCACTTGCACTCAAGAAAGCACGGACATCATAAATCGAGCCTAAATGTCTGCTTTCTGACTATTTCTACACTCTGCAGCAAAAATTTAAATAGCTGGCTATAATTGTCCGGAAAAGTTACAAAATATCGGGCTATGGCCCCGTTATAGTTGTATAGTTGTTTGAGTAATGTCTCGCTATTTGGCATAGCCCGCTATTTAAAACCATATCATCTGCGATCAGATTTTTTTTTCAGTTTTCATAGCGAAAGAGAGGATGAAAAAAAAAGTCATCCGGGAGAATTACCCGGTTCCGAAGCTATGATCGAGCGTAAAAGTCTGCTTTTCTGACTGTTTATACACTGCAGCATCATGTTCTGTCATAATTTTTCGTTTTCCTTTTAGCAAAAAAAAAATCATCCGGGAGAATTACTACCAAGCAAGTACTCCCTCCGTCCCAAAATTTGGTCTTAGATTTGTCTAGATACGGATGTATCTAACACTAAAACGTAACTAGATACATTCGTATTTAGACAAATCTAAGACAAGAATTTTGGGACGGAGGGAGTAACAGGAAAAACAGTCACAAAGCTGCCTGAACCACACTCTCTGTTTTTTTGGCAATTCGAGACAAACAGACAGGGTACCAGATGCAACACAGTTTTCCCCGGACTCTTTCAATCATCTCATAGTAGCAGTAGGTCGATTCGAATATAATGGGAAGAATCATTTCCACTGGCACTATGGGCACCGGTGTCCCACCGTTCGTTGTAATCATGGATGGACGGGCCTCCCCAAACAGGAAACGGCCTAGCTACTTGCGCTACCGCCCATCTGATCTGATGCATTTCATATGCATTGCATGGCTCGTCAGTGGCTGGAGTGCTCTCGATCGATGCTCCTCCCAGCGAGGTATGAGAAGGAACGGGAGATGGGCATGAATGAATGGGCCGTGGATAATGCAAGCTCGGATTAGATACTCTCTCCGGTGCATAAGAATGGACCGTGCTGCTCTCTGCCATTCTGCTAAGAAAGTTAGCTGACCTACTAGCTAGTACTACATAGACCACTATACAAACAATGGCCAAGCATACGTGCGTCCCCAAATGCAGAGCTTAAGATAAGAACAAGAGATGTTAATTATTAAATGTATCAACAGAGTTTGTCTAATAAAATGTAGAGTGTATCAACGGAGAAAAGATGCAGCAGGTCAACTCGTTTCCATCTTTATCGGAATGAATTAATCGAAGCTAATGAGGCCGCAGCAACAAAGACTAAGCAAATATCTCATGCTCAACCACCTCTGAGGCCAAGTGAGGAGAATGCTCTAGAAATAGCGGTGGAAGATGAGTTTGTTTAAGGGATCCCGATGTGGACGTGACCCACGATCTATTGACTGACAGCTCCCCCTGCAATAAACTTCTTTTTTTGCGGGCGTCCATGCAATAAACTTCAACTGCTCAATATCCTGGCCAATACCTCAGCTCCATTTGTTGCATCATTTTCCGTTGTTTAGACCTTAATTGCCACCTAGCCTAGCCATCTCTGTCCATTTTTATCAATATCTTGGACTAATGACAAGCATAAAATATCAAATTATTCGCTATGAACATGCATGCATGACTATTCAAATATTGCATTATGGAGCTTATATTAAACAAAAATAGCCTATTTCTGTGACCAACTTAGCCCTGAGATTTGATAGAATGGACATGTATAGCAGCCTGTAGTCATGTGTGCATTTCCAGAAAGAAAGGGAAATGAATCATGCACTACATTTTTTAGCAGAAACAAAATATATTTCTTTTATGACATTCACAAGAACCCTCACTAAAAAAACATTCACAAGAACAAATTGATAGCATGTAAAGTTCTTTCAGATTGTACCTGCAAAAATAAAATAAAAAGTTATTTTGAATTAAGTACTTGAAACTAGTTGGATCCCATTGCCTTTCCCTCTAAAAAGTAGATCATGTATGTCCACACCTACCGGTTCGATCAAGGATCTACGTCGGATGAAACCCAAAAATGTTCTGTCCGTCCGAGACTTCGAGTCACCAACCACATCATCAGCTACATGCTTTACATATAATATTAGCCACACGATAGCAGCGCAAAAGCATTCTCTAGCCGGTGGTCAGAAAGATCTACTCGTACTAGTACGTGCATGCCCCGTCACGGTTGCTTGTCCTACGTAGCCGCCCCTAACCTTTGGCCTCGTGGTACTGTTCGCCCCGTCATCCCCGTCGCCTGCTTAGTCACGCTAAACGTGTACGGATGGAATTTCCTAACCGATATGTACGTGCCTAAACTCTCCGTGGCGTTCGTACATGTACGTCTCGAGGACCCATGCGTGGCAGCTAGGCGTACGTATACCACATTTCTACGTACCTGTACGTGGATCTGGTTTTCGCCGCTCGTGCTGTCGTGCGTGTACACATCGGCCGGTTGCGTCTACGAATCCATGTATACTATTCGTTGAAAAGGAACGGAATCGACTGGACAAATTTGTGTTGCAATTCTCCAGCAACAGTAGCAAGAGCCATTATTCTGGCCAATATTGATCCAACGGATTTGTATGGTGTAAGGCTGAGTGGAGCTATGCTATCAGGCATAAATTTGACTGGTGCTATATATATGGATGTCTTCACAGATCTGGAATATGAATGAGAGATCCACATCACCGTCATATAATATTCTAACGCATCATAGATGATTTTTCTTTCTTTTCGCAAGATTTCTTTTTGCAAGGGGTCACATAGATGAATTCTGCCTAAGAGAAACTAAAGTGAATTATTATTTACAATTCAAGTATTATTTAAGTGTCCGTTTGTATAGAAGTGAAGTAGCGTGAACCGTCATACTTTGTAGACCTAACTTAGATCTTCGTCGAGAACTCCAAATTTACTCTTTTTTTTGCGGATGCAAATTTAGTTTTTCTTCAACATAACCTTGAATCCTAGGCTACCGTTCTACTCATTCTGTTCCAAAACATATCATGCTTTCAACTCTTCTACATTATGTCTTATAAGAGTGTGTTGGAATAAACATATATAATTATGAAATATCATAAGAAAACATAATGATAATACTCTTGCTGATCAAACATTAGTAATCATTTATAAATATATAGCATTTTATAAATTGATTTTTTTTGACAAAGGGTGGATTTTATTGACTCAGAATGGAGCATCAAGATGATACAAACACAATGAGTATACACCCGGCCTCTGCATAGCTAGGATGCACACAGCCAACAACACACACACACACACAAAAAAACACGCCAACAAAAAGCAAAGTCATTTAAGACCAAAACTATGCGTAGGCGATGAAAAAAAAAAGCGATCAGATGCACGATCAGCAAACTACAACAATGACCATATCCGCACCAATCATCTCATGACACCACACGGATGAGGAGGTTCTTCAGCAGCAACACCTTCGAAGGGAGCAGCACTCAAGCGCCGTCGTCACCGGATCCAACCACACATGGCTGGATCTAGATTTTCATCCTGAAGAACAAGTCTAAGCATATCTGAGCAATGCCTTCAACAAGGTACCGACGTAAAAACGTCGCCATTGCCAGGTATAACCAACTCGGTTAGACCTAGGCTTTCATCCCGGAGCTCGAGACCACCGGGTGCGCGATAGCACCACCAACGACATCACTCATGTGTTGTCACCACCACTTTTTCGCGATCCCACCAGCAACATACGATGTGTAATCGCCGCCGCTGCACAACCTCTCCTCTGCGTCAAGCCGCCGTTGATAGTTTGCATCTCACTGCCAAAGCCAACCACCAGGTCCAGAGGGAGGAATCCTCACGAGAACCTTTCTGTGGTCACTGCAATTCGCAGCAAGGACGCCAACACGCTACACAGACCCACCAGAACCGTCGCCTCCTTCCGATATGCAACCATGATGATTGCCGTCGAGATCAAAAGAATCCAATGTGTCCGCCTGCTGTCACTCACCGCAAGGGCTTTGCCCAACGGAAACAGCCAGCGGCGAGGGGAGGATTCACGAAGGAGAGGGCACTGGTGCAAGCGGACGATGAAGCATCTGCTAGCCCGATGCACTTAAGTGCAAAGCTAGCCTCCAAGCAATCCGTTCATCCCAGGACGTGGATGTACCAGAACAACCAGCAAGAGCTCCATGTCCAGCCCGCTTGCCTAGGTCCAGCCAGCGCTATCTCTGCGTAGTGCGCACTCCTCCGTCGCGGATCTGGAGTGCAGCAGAGGCAGGGATCGCCGCAGCCATCCCCTGCCGCACAGGTCAGCACAACGCCCAGCAGATCAGTGCCGCCGTGAAGAACCACGGCCACGCATGTCCGTTGCGCCGCGCCCAAGCACCCATTGCCACGCCGATCCGTCTATGGCAGATCCAATCATCAACCCCGCCGCTGTCCACGAGAAGCTCGCCGCCGTGCCGAAAGCCACCCATGTCGCGAGCAAGGTCCCCGCCATCGCCGTCGGCCACATGGCTTCGCCTGCGGCGTCCTCCGACGGCGGCGAAGAGGAGGGACGGGAGATTTGTGGCGGTGGCGGCGGCTAGGGTTCAGGCTGCCTCCCGAGTCGCCCACACGGGAGCGACGCGGGGGCCTCGGGGACGTCTCAACATTATAAATTGATAGCTAGAGTTAGAAATGTTCTATCACACATTTCCAGAACAAGTTCTATTTTGGGACGGATCTAGCACAAGATATCATTGGTCAATCGGTTGGTTGCGTCTACAAATCCATGTATTATTCGTTGAAAGGAATCGATTTGACAAATTTGTGTTGCAATTCTCGAGAAATGATACTGACCAAGAACTATTATTCTGGACAATCACTAGTAGAAAAAGGGTCAAATGTGAAGCACAATAGTGCCGGTTTGAATTTCAGCCGGCACTAATGTGTACATTAGTGCCGGTTCGTGGCGGCGATCAATAGCACCGGTTCGTGACGAACCTTTAGTACCGGTTCATGCCACAAACCGGTACTAAAGAGGCTGTGTCAGCCTGCGGTCAGGCTATGGCCCCACCATCACCATTTAGTGCCGGTTCGTACCACGAACCGGTACTAATGAGGTTATGGCAAGCTGTTTTTAGTCCCACCTCGCTCCCCTAACAAGCCTTTTACCACCTTAAATATGTTATTTCTCAAACTATCACAAGCACTTGGTCTTCATTGAACTCTATGTGTAGAATTTGTGGCCGCAATATGAGTCTTCATCGGTTTATAAATCGTTGATGACTCATATTAACAATTCAGATTGTACACACAAAGATCATTGATGATCAAAGTATTTTTGATGTTATAAGATCATATTGACAATTTAAACTGTAAAGAAATATAAGATCATGATCTAAATGCTCTTATATTTTTTGCGTTCAGTATGCACCAACTGCTAGGCGGGAGGAGCTGTTTAGTACCGGTTCGTGGCGAACCTTTAGCACCGGTTCATGCCACGAACTGGTACTAATGAGGTTGTGTCAGGTAAGGCTGGGCCCCACGAGCACCTTTAGTACCGGTTCATGGATGAACCAGTACTGCAGTTTCTTAGTAAGTTGTTTTTTAGTCCCACCTCGCGAAGTGAGAGGGACTAGGAGCGGTTTATAAGCCCTGAGTGCAGAGACGATGAAGAAGAGGCTCAATGCTCACGTTGCTTAGCTTCAAGCCTTCAGAAATACGGTAGACTGCACGGAGCTATGCGCAGTGCAGTTTACACTATTCCGAAAGGCTTGAAGCAAATTAACGAGCATTGCACCTCTTTTTTATTTTTAATAACTTATTACAACTCCGGACTTCTTCTATTATGGCAAAACTAATTGCACGTCGACATTTCTTTTTTTTTAAGTTATAACTCCAGACTTTGACCATCAAGTTTTGCAGAAAAGAAAAAATAGCAGAAAAGAAGAAAAACTATAGCTGAAAAGAAAAAAAACTATATAAAAAAACAACTCAGAAATAAATAGAAGAAAAAATAAAGCAGAAAAGAATTTTTTTTGCTATTTTTCAATCGTTTACAAAATGACCATGAAATTGAAAATCACTACAAAATGAACTCTGAAAATGATGATGGTTTACAAGAAGAAGAAGAAGAAGAAGAAGAAGAAGAAGAAGAAGAAGAATAAGAAGAAGAAGAAGAAGAAGAAGAAGAAGAAGAAGAAGAGGAAGAAGAAGGAGAAGAAGAAGAAGGAAGAAGAAGAAGAAGAAGAATAAGAAGAAGGAGAAGAGGAAGAAGAAGGAGAAGAAGAAGAAGAAGAAGAAGAAGAAGAAGAAGAAGAAGAAGAAGAAGGAGAAGAAGAGGAGGAAGAAGAAGAAGAAGAAGAAGAATAAGAAGAAGAAGAAGGAGAAGAAGAAGAGGAAGAAGAAGGAGAAGAAGGAGAAGAGGAAGAAGAAGAAGAAGAGGAGGAGGAGGAGGAGGAGGAAGAAGAAGAAGAAGAAGAAGAAGAAGAAGAAGAGGAGGAGGAGGAGGAGGAGGAGGAAGAAGAAGAGGAAGAAGAAGAAGAAGAAGAAGAAGAAGAGGAAGAAGAAGGAGAAGAAGGAGAAGAGGAAGAAGAAGGAGAAGAAGAAGAAGAAGAAGAGGAAGAGGAAGAAGAGGGAGAAGAAGGAGGAGGAGAAGAAGAAGAAGAAGAAGAAGAAGAAGAAATAACTATATAAAAAAATTACTCAAAAATAAATAGAAGAAAATAAATAATGCAGAAAAGAAAAAAAATTATATAAAGCAAAAATATTCACAAAGAAAATAAATACGGCAAAAAACTACTCAGAAATAAATAGAAGAAAAAAAGCAGAAAATAAATAACTATATAAAAAATTACTCAAAAATAAATAGAAGAAAATAAATAATGCAGAAAAGAAAAAAATTACATAAAGCAAAAATATTCGCAAAGAAACTAAATACGGCAAAAAAACTACTCAGAAATAAATAGAAGAAAAAAATAAAGCAGAAAAGAAATAAGTATATAAAAAAATTACTCAAAAATAAATAGTACAAAATAAATAATGCAGAAAAGAAAAAAATATAAAAAAATGTTGGGGCGCTGCCCTGTGGGCCTGCCAGACCTTGGGTATGCAAATACATGCCCAGTAGGGCCAGCAGACTCACAGGGCAGCGCACCCTAGTTAGGCCCAGAAGCCTGCTAAATAGAGGAGTTCGAAAGGGCAGCCGCGGCTAGGTTTATAAAACCAGTGCGGCTGCCCTTCGCTCGGCGAGGTGGGACTAAACGTAGCGCCCTGCGGTGGCAGCGCACGGCCATTAGTACCGGTTGGTGGCTCCAACCGGTACTAAAGGGTAGCCCTTTAGTACCGGTTGGAGCCACCAACCGGTACTAAAGGCCCTCGTTTCCCACCGCTTGGGCTGGCCAAAATTGGCCTTTAGTACCGGTTTGTGGCTCCAACCGGTACTAAAGGACCCTCCTATATATATGTCACTTACGAAAATTCAGTTATCGTCGCCACTTCTCTCGTTCCACTTCTCGTGCCGTCGCCCTCGCCGCCCCCGCCGCCCCCGCCGCCCGTCATCGTCGTCGCCGCGCGCCCCCGCCGCCCGTCGTCGTCGCCGCCCCCGCCACGCCCGTCTCGTGGCCATCGTCCCCGGCCGCCGGCCGGCCCGTCTCGTCGCCGTCCCCGGCCGCCGCCGCCCGTCTCGTCGCCGTCCCCGGCCCTCGCCGCCTGTCGTCGCCGCCCCTGCCACCCGTACGCGCCCGGCCCGCTCCCATATACACACACACATGCATACACACACATACACACACACACTACACACACACACACACTACACACACACTGACACACACAAACACACACACACACACACACACTACACGTACACTACACATGTACGTACACACACTACACACACACATATTTTTTTACTTATTTTCTGTTTTCTAATGTTTAGATGAATTAGAACTATTTAGTTTATTTTTAGAATGTTAGAAATATTAATATTAGATGAATTAGAAATATGTTAATGTTTAGTTGAACTAATTGAATTAATATAACTAGTTTATTTTTAGTAAATGCTTATTAGTTGAACTAGTTGAATTAATATATATAACTAGTTTATTTTTAGTTAATGCTTAGTTGAACTAGTTGAATTAATATATATATATAACTAGTTTGTTTTTAGTAAATGCTTAGTTGAACTAGTTGAATTAATATAATAACTTGTTTATTTTTAGTAAATATAATGCTTAGTTGAACTAGTTGAATTAATATATAGAACTAGTTTATTTTTAGAAGATGCTTAGTTGAACTTGTTGAATTAATATATAGAACTAGTTTATTTTTAGTAAATGCTTAATTAGTTGAACTAGTTGAATTAATATAACTAGTTTATTTTTAGTAAATGCTTAGTTGAACTAGTTGAATTAATAGATTTTTCCGTTAATAGATTTTTTTCTGTTAATAGATTTTTTTGGTGATATTATTATTGAATATGCATGTTTGGTGATATAATTGTTAATAGATTTTTTTTGATGATATTTAGATTGTGTAATTAATTTTGTTCATAGAATTTTAATGATTTTTTTGTTCATAGTATTTAGAAAAAGGAAAGAGATGATGTAATTTTGCTTATAATTATTGAATACATGCTAATTTGAATACTATACTTTATTTCATGATTTGGTTTTGCTTATTTTATGATTTGGTTTTGCTTATTGAATGCTCATATTGGATAAGTTCTTCTTCATTCCCGTGTGCTAGACAATTTGGTATAATAATGCATTCGGAAATGAAAGAGGAGCTACTACGTACATCGATCATCGATAGTCAACCCGTGATTAATAATAATGATCTAGTTTAATATTTGAATTATGAACGTAGGCCGGAAATGTCGTACTCATCGGACGACGAAAACCGCCCGGCTGAGTGCGACTGGTGCCACGACGACCGAGGTATGTGCGACAGGTTCATTGTGCTGGACGAAGATCGGCGCTTCAGCATTAAGCTCGAGGAGACCTGCGATGTTCATACGGTACGCAACGACGATAATAGTTTTTTTCGTAATTAAGCACGACTTCAACTATTTTAACGTGTATTTTTCATCTTTTCCAATTCGACTAGCTTATCCCATGCTTTGCAAGACGCTATGTCTTGAAGAGGATGGGTTTTGAAGACCATGAAAATTTCGAAACCAAAAAAATTATCCTAAGTACCCATCATGGTGTGGATTTTCAAGTAAAGTTGTACAATGCTCAGAGTGTAACCCATTTTGGTTGCAAAAATTGGGATGCATTTTACAAGATGTATTGTCTTGATGAGGGTATGCTTGTCACCATGGATCTTGGTGATCCTACAATCGAGCAAAAGACACCTTCGATTTCGGTCCTTGTGGATACACCTCCAGTTCTTCCCTCATGTGAGCTAAACATAGTTATGAAGTAATTTATATTGTTTATTTCAAAATATATAGTTGACAACTTATCTCCATTGACAGCTTATTTTCATTCTTCAAAGAATGTGCGGAAGATGGTAGACAGAACGTACTACACCGAAGGCTCCGAATTAACTTATCAGGAGAAAAATCATCTGGTCGGATTTTGTACTGATCTTGGGAATTACAATATCTACAATCAAACTCCTCAACATTATGGTCAATACGTGCCACTAGTGCACGTATTGAACTACGGTAACTACCATGGAGATACCCTGGTAAGATTATTTTTTACTATTACAATATTCGTGCATCTTTTTGCACACTTCTAAAACTAGTACATCGTACCATTGCTAACTACGAAGTTATTACTATGTTTTCAACAGATAATCCCAAATGATTGTGTGCCTCATCTGATGTATACACGGGGTAGCCTTCATGTTTTGAACATACAACCAGGTCGTCCTACGAATCTCAACTGTCCATACCGGGTTTCTAAAAGAAGTGGAGACATGATAATCAAAGAATGGAAAAAATATATGGACAGTCGTAAGGAGCTTCTTGGAAGCAACATTCAGCGAAGGGCAAAAATTGGAGACAGGATGATCGCCATTCTTCATAATGGAGAGTCAGGGTCTATATTGTTTTATGCTATTTTACCTTAAGGGTGTTTAGGTCCTACCTGATACTGATGATCATGTGCTAAGAACAATTATGTAGGGTTGGGTTCGATGACTATGAGGATGATCGTATGAGTAGCTAGCAGGAGTGATTCAGCTAGTTCTTCATGCTGCTCTTAATTAGTACTTGTCCTTTCATGTCTGTGTTCTTCGTTCTGAACTTATTAAGTGATTTGCTTTTGTGGTGTTATATATGAACGCTTATAATATCATGACAATCATGTTGAACTCGATGATTGGTTGATCTACTAGAAATTCTATTAATATGCATAACGTGTACAATGTGTAGTATCGTAAAATACCAGCAAACGAAAAAGAATTAAAATGGAAACACAAAATTAAATGAAAAAGAAATCATAAAACTAAAAAAACCCCAAACCTTATAGTACCGATTGGTATTACCAATCGGTACTAAAGGGTTCCAGGCCCCCGGAGCTGGCTCGTGCCACGTGGTTGCCCTTTAGCACCGGTTCGTGCTGAACCGGTACTAAAGGGGGGGGGGCTTTAGTGACCACAAATTAGTGCCGGTTATGTAATCGGCACTACAGGGCCTTACAAACCGGTGCTAATGCCCGGTTCTGCACTAGTGAATACCAATTCAACAGATTTTCTTTTTGTTGTAAGGTTGAGTACTTGAGTGGTGCTATGGAGACATTGACGGATCTGGAACGAATGAGATACACATCAAGAGACCGTGTCGCTAAGCTCCCCCCCCCCCCCCCCGCTCCCTCCCGCTCCCCCCTCCCCCCGCGCCTTCCCACCAGCGGCCACCCCGGCCCTGTCGGCCACCAGCCCGCGCCGGCTGCCACTCCGGCACTGGCGCCCACCGCTCCCATGGCCTCCCCGTCCTCCCCCGCGTCCCCGGCCGCAGCGGGCCGCCCCCGCGAGTGCCGCTGGCTCGAATCGAGCCCTTCCTTTGCCGAGTCTGCCCAGATATAAATTTGACTGGTGCTATATATATGGATGTCTTCATAGATCTGGAATATGAATGAGAGATCCACATCACCGTCGTATAATATTCTAACGCATCATAGATGAATTTCCTTTTTCTTTTTGCGAGGGGTCATAGATGAATTCTGCCCAAGAGGAGTTAAAGTGAAGTATTGTTCACAATTCAATGTATGTTTTAATGAATTCAAGTATTATTTGAGTGTACATTTATTTAAAAGTGATATTCTAGCTAAGTTTGCTCGTCTAGAAGGCCGAACCATGACTTGGTTAGGTTCGGGGCCTTCAGAGGCGTTGGAGTTTGCAGTGACTGATTGTATGGACCTTGTGATTGAGTAATACATTATTTCACTCTCAAAAAGAAAAAGTGAAGTAGCTTGAAACGTCATATTTTTTAGACCTAATTTAGATCTTCGTCGAGAACTCCAAGTTTACTTTTTCTTCAACATAAATGCCCTGAATCCTACGCTACCGAACTACTCATTCTGTTCCAAAACATGTCATGCTTTCAACACTTCTACATTATGTCTTATAAGAATGTGTTGAAATAAACATAGATAATTATGAAGTATTTTTTCATTAAGAAAACATAGTGATAGTACTCTTCTTGATCAAACATCAGTAATTATTTTATAAATAGATAGCATTTTATTAATTAATAGTTAGAGTTAGAAATGTTTTATCACACATTTCCCCAACATGTTCTATTTTGGGACGGACCTAGCACAAGATATCATTGGTCAATCAGTTGGTTGCGTCTACGAATCCATGTGTTATTCTTTGAAAGGAATCGATTTGACAAATTTGTGTTGCAATTCTTAAGAAACGATACTGAATGAGAACTATTATTCTGGACAATATCAATTCAATGATTTTTTTTGGTTGTAAGGTTGATTACTTGAGTGGTGCTATGGGGACCTTCACGGATCTGGAACGAATGAGATCCACATCAACGTCATCTTATTCTAACCCATCATACAAGAGAGTTTTTCTTTGTGGGAATTATGGAAGAATCTTTTTTTTTTAAAAGGAGGATGACCCGCGGCCTCTAAAAGAAACATATTCATTCACAATTCATCGTATCTTTTTAACGAATTCAACTATTTTTTTAAGTGGCCGTCTATTCAGAAGTGAAGTATTGTCGGTTAGTGTAAACCAGCATATTTTCTAGACCAAATTTAGTTTAGGTCTTCACCGAAAACTCCAAATTTACATTTTTCTACAACACAAATACCTCGAGCACCAAACTACCGCTCTATTCATTTCGTTCCAAAACATGTGATGTTTTCAAGATTTTTACGTTATGTTTTATAAGAATGTGTTGGAATGAACATAGATAATTAATTATCAAATATTGTTCATAATAAAACCTAATAACAGTACTGTTTGTGATCAAATATCAGTAATATTTTTATGAATTGATAGAAACAGTTAGAAAAGTTCAATTACACTCCAGACCATGTTCTATTTTGAGATAACCGGCACAAGATAGGAATTGTTAATCTGGAAAACATAAAAGGAGCTCAGGACAATATCAATTCAATGATTTTTTTTTGGTTGTAAGGTTGATTACTTGAGTGGTGCTATGGGGACCTTCACGGATCTGGAACGAATGAGATCCACATCAACGTCATCTTATTCTAACCCATCATACAAGAGAGTTTTTCTTTGTGGGAATTATGGAAGAATCTTTTTTTTTTAAAAGGAGGATGACCTGCGGCCTCTAAAAGAAACATATTCATTCACAATTCATCGTATCTTTTTAACGAATTCAACTATTTTTTTAAGTGGCCGTCTATTCAGAAGTGAAGTATTGTCGGTTAGTGTAAACCAGCATATTTTCTAGACCAAATTTAGTTTAGGTCTTCACCGAAAACTCCAAATTTACATTTTCTACAACACAAATACCTCGAGCACCAAACTACCGCTCTATTCATTTCGTTCCAAAACATGTGATGTTTTCAAGATTTTTATGTTATGTTTTATAAGAATGTGTTGGAATGAACATAGATAATTAATTATCAAATATTGTTCATAATAAAACCTAATAACAGTACTGTTTGTGATCAAATATCAGTAATATTTTTATGAATTGATAGAAACAGTTAGAAAAGTTCAATTACACTCCAGACCATGTTCTATTTTGAGATAACCGGCACAAGATAGGAATTGTTAATCTGGAAAACATAAAAGGAGCTCAGGACAATATCAATTCAATGATTTTTTTTTTTGGTTGTAAGGTTGATTACTTGAGTGGTGCTATGGGGACCTTCACGGATCTGGAACGAATGAGATCCACATCAACGTCATCTTATTCTAACCCATCATACAAGAGAGTTTTTCTTTGTGGGAATTATGGAAGAATCTTTTTTTTTTAAAAGGAGGATGACCTGCGGCCTCTAAAAGAAACATATTCATTCACAATTCATCGTATCTTTTTAACGAATTCAACTATTTTTTTAAGTGGCCGTCTATTCAGAAGTGAAGTATTGTCGGTTAGTGTAAACCAGCATATTTTCTAGACCAAATTTAGTTTAGGTCTTCACCGAAAACTCCAAATTTACATTTTCTACAACACAAATACCTCGAGCACCAAACTACCGCTCTATTCATTTCGTTCCAAAACATGTGATGTTTTCAAGATTTTTACGTTATGTTTTATAAGAATGTGTTGGAATGAACATAGATAATTAATTATCAAATATTGTTCATAATAAAACCTAATAACAGTACTGTTTGTGATCAAATATCAGTAATATTTTTATGAATTGATAGAAACAGTTAGAAAAGTTCAATTACACTCCAGACCATGTTCTATTTTGAGATAACCGGCACAAGATAGGAATTGTTAATCTGGAAAACATAAAAGGAGCTCAGGACAATATCAATTCAATGATTTTTTTTTTTGGTTGTAAGGTTGATTACTTGAGTGGTGCTATGGGGACCTTCACGGATCTGGAACGAATGAGATCCACATCAACGTCATCTTATTCTAACCCATCATACAAGAGAGTTTTTCTTTGTGGGAATTATGGAAGAATCTTTTTTTTTTAAAAGGAGGATGACCTGCGGCCTCTAAAAAAAACATATTCATTCACAATTCATCGTATCTTTTTAACGAATTCAACTATTTTTTTAAGTGGCCATCTATTCAGAAGTGAAGTATTGTCGGTTAGTGTAAACCAGCATATTTTCTAGACCAAATTTAGTTTAGGTCTTCACCGAAAACTCCAAATTTACATTTTCTACAACACAAATACCCCGAGCACCAAACTACCGCTCTATTCATTTCGTTCCAAAACATGTGATGTTTTCAAGATTTTTACGTTATGTTTTATAAGAATGTGTTGGAATGAACATAGATAATTAATTATCAAATATTGTTCATAATAAAACCTAATAACAGTACTGTTTGTGATCAAATATCAGTAATATTTTTATGAGTTGATAGAAACAGTTAGAAAAGTTCAATTACACTCCAGACCATGTTCTATTTTGAGATAACCGGCACAAGATAGGAATTGTTAATCTGGAAAACATAAATGGAGCTCAGGTCACTTGGAGCCCATACAAAAAAAGAAGTAAATCACCCCCCCCCCCCCCCCCTAAAATACATATACATTCTCAATGCATAGTAGTAAAATTCATAGAAATGTGTTTAGAGGACAACAAAAGAAGATAAATATATGAATCTATAACAAGTGTATATTCTTTTTTTTGTGAGTGATAATAAGGGCATATTCGCTACTATAAATCCACACATAAATCAGAGTGTATATTGATAAAAAAATTACAGCTATGTAGATCACATCTAGATGTACATGTGTGTGCGCGTTTTTCATTTTTGTTTTCTACAACTCTCAAATATAGTTTTTATTTTTGAAAAAAAATTGGTGCTCCAAGTGACTCGTAGACACACAAAATAAACCCAAGTGACTCGGAGCCACACAAAAAAACACCTCATCCTGTCCCCGTGTCACCTAAGGATACTATATTTTGTTGTAAACCGACATTTTTGCCAGCTCCTAATCGCAGTCCCTGCAGAGATAAAGATATGATCACATGCTGATTAATCCCAGCATCACCTAAGGATCACATAATTTCCTCTAAACAAACATTTCTGCCGGCCCCAAGCCGCATACCGTGCAGAGATAAGAATACGATCACCGGCTAAATGAACCCACCGTACCACCTAAGCATCTCATAATTTCTCGGGCGCAGATCACTTGGCTAGCAGATGGCCAGGTCGGACGCAGCCTAACCACCCGACTGACCATATCTTCCACCTAATATAATCGCGCCTCACCGGCGCCAAATCGCCATCGCCATCGCATGCGAGCAAAAGATCTCTGGTCCGCATCGACCGACGACCGAAAGGGAGGTCATTCCTCGGCCGCCATTAACAATGATCGTTCTGCGGCCGTAATGTAATCTCCAGCCGACCGCTGACGCCGCGCGCCCACCCGAGCCGCCCCTCCGCGCCACGCGTCGGGGGCCGGCCCCGGTTTCCACCTGTCTGTCCACGAGATTTTTGACCCGGTAGATTCGAAGGACAAATGCGGGGCCGGAGCTAGACGCCGGCGAGTCTTTGTGCTAGCGCGGCCGGGGCTGACGGCGACGCGCGCTCCGACTGTTCACCCCGTCGTGACCGTCTTCTTCTCCGCGGATTTTTTGGAGCGTTGCGGACCGCCGGGGATTCGTGTCAAACGTGTTAAACACTGTGCACCACACTGTGCTGATGGCGGAGAGCCGGAGATCAAATCGTACGTATTCTTTCAGACAAAGACTTTTGCTGTTTCAGAAAATGTTGTGCGTGGGTTGCGTAATTAAATTCTAAACGAGGCCAAGTGGTGGCCAAACACGTATCAGGGCAGAGCTTTGCTTGTTTTCAAATGGTGTCAAACGTGTTAAATAACGTACACCACGCCACACTGTTCATGGCTGAGATCAAATCCAGGTAAAGCACATATGGGTATCAAATTTAAAGTGGATTCGCCCACGAAAACGCTGAGGCGTAATCGAATTTTTGTGAGGGTAGTGAATCGTTATAGGCAACCATTTGTGCGGACAAGCACCGAGTGGAGGAATCATCATATATCTACTGAAAATCGTAGGTGTTTTTCCGATAAAAGACTAAAATTGTACATATTCTCAGCAACTTTTGTTGTTTCAGAAAATGCTGTGCGTGAGTTGCGTGATTAAATTCTAAACGAGGCCAAGTGGTGGCCAAACACGTAGCAGGGAAGAGCTTTGCTTGTTTTCAAAGCCAACTTTCTGGACGGGACGGTGGTGGAGAAATGCATCGATCCATTCTTGATGTTATATCATTAGTGCTCAAGCTCTTTCTTTTTTTTGCGAATGAGTGCTCAAGCTCTTTCGGCCTAAGGAATTTAACCACTTGCGATAGATTGGACTCACGGAGCATGCTTTTGTGTAGGAACGCCCTCATACAGCGTCTACAATGATTGGCTGGATGATCCACATGGCAAACTTTCCAAGCTGGGATCCAACTAAAGATATAGCCAGCTCGCCCATGTTCTTCAAGTTCAGCTCTTAGCAACGTCACATCTGTTATCAGTGGGAGTGCTTGCGCTGGTCTGAGTGTAACTAATTAGGCCACCAAAGCATACATGCCAGTCCTTGGTCCAAAGCAAGAGTTCTGTTGCTTTCTTTTAGAAACACTGTATGATATTTATTTATTTTTCCGAAAAGGAGGTTGAAACACAGTACAAGATTTGTTGCATTCCATTCACATGACAAATTTTCATTTCTCGCAAACGTAAACGTGCTAAAAACTGTTTGGTGGATTGAAGGCATGACCATTCGGGCTATAGCCATATGGTGCAACACCTCCTCCTCACCCTCCTCATTGGTCGCATTTCTGTCTTCTCACAATCTCCACCCCTGTTTGTCTAAAAACAAATCTCCACCCCCCCTCGACGGCACCACTCGTCTCTCCCCATCATCGCTTCTCTGCCACTTCCTTTAACTTTCTCGCAACAACTTGTTGGGAATTAGCACACACTACCTATAATGACTGGAAAAACGCAAGAAAACAAACATTATGCGACCATTCTAAGTCTAACGCGTGGAAGGTCGCACACCGGATTTTTTTTTCTGAAGAAGAAAAAAAATGTACTGCCGCACTTGAGACTGTGAAAAGTCATGAGTGACCCACTAATCTCACCCCACATTAACTTGGGTCTGCAGAAAAGTCACAAGTAACCCACCAATTAAGTGTTGCTTACACCAAAGTGCGACCCTCTGATTTGAGGATGCGAAAAGTCACAAGTGACTCACTAATCTTGGATTACACCGAAGTGGCATGGCACTATCAAGTATCCAGCGAGTTGTTAATGTCATCCCCTGCCCCCATACACGTGAGAGCCATGAGCCACATCACCCTGCCCACCCAACCTAATTATCCCAGGGGCATTCCTGTCCACCACCCCAGTATATATACTCCTGATACCACCGTGACCAAATCAGACAAGCTCCATTGATCTATTCTTCGTCTCCACCTATCCTTGGTAAACAATCCAGCAGCAGCAGCTCTTGGCTCACCTCTCCCTGCTCCTCGATCTATCTATCTCTAGGTTTCTTGATCCACCGGTCTAGTCTCAAGTGTGGCCATGGCGAAGGTGCACCCGAACCTGGCCGTGCCGTCTCTGGGGATGGCGGCGGCGGCGGCGGCCCGCGACGATGAGCCGGTGACACTGACGGTGTGGCGCAAGTCGCTGCTCTTCAACTGCCGGGGGTTCACGGTGTTCGACGCCAGCGGCAACCTGGTGTACCGCGTGGACATCTACGCGTCCGACTCCCGCGCCGAGGTGGTGCTCATGGACGCCGCGGGGCGCCCCGTGCTCACCGTCCGCCGCAAGAAGGCCATCAGCCTCATGGGCGACCAGTGGCTGGTCTTCCCCGGCGAGGAGACGCGCGCGCCGCCGCTCTACGCGGTGAAGCGGACGCCGCAGTACATGCGCGGCGGTGGCAAGTCCACGGCGCATGTGGCGGCGTGCGGGGGCGCCGCGGGCGGCGCGCGGTACGAGGTGGAGGGGTCGTACGCGCGGCGGTGCTGCGCGGTGTACGACGAGCAGCGGCGCGCGGTGGTGGAGGTGCAGCCCAAGGAGGCGGTGGGCACGGACGTGTTCCGGATGGTTGTGCGGCCCGCGGGCATGGACGTGTCGCTGGCCATGGCCGTCGTGCTCGCGCTGGACCAGATGCTCGGGAGGCCGGGGCTCCTCAGGAGCTGGTCCTCGTAGCGCCACTGAAACTGGGTTGCCTCCTTCGATTTGCCTCCTTCAATTTCCAACATTGTTTGGGCCTGAGAGCAGAACAGCTCCTGTGCGCCCCCTTCTCTCTCCTTTTTTTCGTTTCCTTTTTGGAAACTTCTCTTTGATATATATGAAGGTCTATGTGCATGGAAATCCTTCTTGAGGTGTATGGTTTTGTTCATTTTTACTGTAATAAAACCATGCATTTTGTAAAGATTAATTAAAGGAGGGATGAAAGTGTATTACTCATATACTTCTATAAAAGAAGTCACACTAGGCCAGTTTCACTGTCTACGTTCTCTCCAACTTTCGCAGCACCAAAGGCCTTTCCCAGAAGTTTGCTGAAATTCCCCGATGTAGAATCTGAAACCTGAACCAATTGCGCGTCAAATTAAGAGGCCGGTGCCCCGTACCTTTCCACGTAGCAAGCAGTCTGGCAGAACCGGACTTCCTCGGTCGACCAGCTAGCGCTCACTCCAGCCAGTACGTACCTAGCGCCGGCCAATGATCCGCGTTGAATTCCAATGGCCGAAAGCTGCGCAACCACCCGCCGGAGCTTTCAGTGCCTGCTGTATGTGGGCCCATAGGCCAGTAAGATCGATTGGCATTTTTTTTTTTGAAACAAGGCAAAAGATTTGCCACCAGCAATGGAAAAAATTTCCTGTCCAGAGAAAACTTATTTGAAACCAGCCATGGCCACAAAATGACAGGTTGGTCAAGCAAACTTATTTGTTACCAATCCTAAATTCTACTCCCTCCGTTTTTATTTACTCTGCATATTAGAGTTGACTGAAGTCAAACTTCGTAAACTTTAACCAAGTTTATAGAAAACAATATAGACATTTATCATAATAAATCTATATGATGTAAAAGTACATTCAACAATAAATCTAATATTGTTGATTTGTTATTGTATATCTTAATATTTTTGTTTATAAACTTGGTCAAAGTTTGTAAAACTTGACTTTGATCAAAACTAATATGCGAACTAAATAAAAACGAAGGGAGTACAATGAAGAATGAAGATAGTATACGTATGCATTATATACTTATTTTACTGTGTACTGCAAGGCAACAACCCCACAATCAAGTATTAAAAATCAAATGGAGTACAAGAAGTGTCCGTATGTACAAACATGGGATAAAAATTAGAGAAGAAGGGGAACAAAACCCATGTGCCAAGGAACCCAGCGATGGCAAGGAAGAAATCCAAGTTAATAACCTGTCATTGTATTGACATTTAATTCTATGGTAAAACAGAGTCATCATGCATGCATCTGCGATGCCAAGCCACAAAAGATGGCCTTTCATTCCTAGAAAGAATCATTCCTCAAGATCCAGATATTGCATGATGCCGTGAAGACCACCTCAGTGAAGAATGGATGACCAATGTGCCTTGCAGCCCAAGCCATTTGATACATTGGCACATCGGGGCTCGCCGCCAGAGGCGGAGACAAGACCCAGGCCCCAGGGCCTGGGCCCGGGGCATGATGCCCAACTCCTTTGTTGAGTATACTGTTACCTAATACATGAGGCCCAAACCCAGGAGTAATGCTTGAGGCGGCCCGGGGCACGCTGCCGGCCTGGCTCCGCCCCTGCCCGCCGCCCAAGCAATTTGCAAAAAATGTAGACATGTTTGCTGAAGTCGCACCGAAAGAAGAGATGGTTATGGTCCTCAAATATTGATCCCGAGTTCCTTAGTTCTCGATGAAAAAATATGTATCATGGCCATAATTCATATCGTTTTTCATCATCAATGTTGAAAGAACATGTGATGCCCCCATGTTTGGTTTTGGTAATTGATGACAATCTCTATGGACTAATGGTTGCCTTGAGTTATATTTGAAGGTTTTGTCCATAGGCTTTTCTTGAAGTCCATGTGTTGGTTTTAAGGAGTTTATGAGTTGACCAAGGTGCTATTAAGGAATTATCCAAAGATTGGTCATGTGAGTGTTGAGCTTATTGCAAGCATGTCTTGAAGAAGAAGATTGTGTGATCATTCATGTTTACCTTCAAGACATCATCCAAATGAAGAGAGTTGGAAAGATTCAAGGTTGATCAAGACTAAGTCAAGAGTGAATCAAGTTGATCAACTCTCATAGTGTAGAAGATGTACCGAGAGGGATCAAGTGATCCCATGGTATGGTGAGCTTTGTCCATTGCATCAAGTGATCCCAACTATGATCTCATGTTGCTAGTTGTGATGTCTTTGATGGTTGTGTGGTAGGAATTCATTTATATACAATAAGACCATATCTAGCCATGTGCTATGCTTCCAAGCAAATATCTTATTGGTATATGTATGACTTCCTTTTGGATATCTTATTCCTTCGTGTTGTAACTATGTCGAGTGTACATCCTTCTTTGTAGATATATATCATCATGATTTCTTCTACCTAGAACCTTATACACCTGAGAGAAATTACATCTCTAGACGATATCCTTTCTTTCACGTCCACCTTGTCTTTCTTTTGCTATTTCTTTGGTGGCTCCGTGAAAGATCTTGTCTTGAGTGCGGGTCTTATCTCATTGCATCTTGATGCACTCTTTGGTGGTGAAGATTTTTTTCCTCATGCTTGTCTTGACGAGGCCTTTGCCATCTTAATTGGTATCCCTTGTCTTGATGAGGCTTTCATTTTCTATCTTCACCACGGGTTGTCACAAGCATAGGTTCTCTTCTACTTATTAGTAAGCTTGTGAACCCATTTGCCAGTTGTGTGTGAGAATGATAGGCCTTGCACCGTGTGCCTCATTCTTTCAAGACTATATTGATGCTTAATGCTCATCCTAATTTTAGTCTTCTCAAATGCTTCGCCATGACTCACACATATTTTTTTGGTTGAGCCTATTCTTAAGTTGCCTCTTTCACTTGTTGCTCAACCATGTGTTTGTTGCAAGTACTAGGCTTAGTTTCCTATATGCTCACTTGCACTTGTTGTAAGTTTCTATTGATTTTGGGGGAGCTATGATCCTATTTTGTGCACTTTGTATCCTAATAAAAAAATTCTTGATGTGCAGAAATCATGGAGAGCTTCTCTAGTTTCTTTAGAACACTGCTCCGCTCTTATCATAATATCCTTTATTCATGTGGCTCGTAGGATCTTTGGCCTAGTTGGTTCAATTGGTATCTTTTGATAGCTTGCTTCAATTGGTATCTTTTGGTTGCTTGATTGCTTGTTTCTCTCTTTGATTATGTCTTTGTGGCATATCTTCCTTTTGCAATCTTTGGGCCTCAATATAGTTTGTCTTCCTCCAAGTATTTATCGTTGGATATGTGTATTGCATTCCACTCTCTTGTTGAGAAATACACAATTTATGGAGAACACATTTTATATTGGCCTTCTAAGCTTTTAGCCCATTTTGGCAATCGATGCCAATGGGGGAGAAGTTTCAGAGAGTTTTGTGGAGAAGTTTAGAGAGTTGTCTCCTCTTGCTTTGGTTTTGTTCCTTAGCATTTGCATCTCATTCGCATGCACTTTTGGTTGTTGCATTGCATGGTGATGCATAATTCCTTATATAAACTCTCTTGAAAGTGATTGTCATCAATTACCAAAATGGGGGAGATTGAAAGAACATGTGATGCCCCCATGTTTGGTTTTGGTAATTGATGACAATCTCTATGGACTAATGGTTGCCTTGAGTTATATTTGAAGGTTTTGTCCATAGGCTTTTCTTGAAGTCCATGTGTTGGTTTCAAGGAGTTTATGAGTTGACCAAGGTGCTATTAAGGAATTGTCCAAAGATTGGTCATGTGAGTGTTGAGCTTATTGCTGTTGGGGAACGTAGTAATTTCAAAAAATTTCCTACGCACACGCAAGATCATGGTGATGACATAGCAACAAGAGGGGAGAGTGTTGTCCACGTACCCTCGTAGACCGTAAGCGGAAGCGTTAGCACAACGCGGTTGATGTAGTCGTACGTCTTCACGATCCGACCGATCCAAGCACCAAACGTACGGCACCTCCGAGTTCAGCACACGTTCAGCTCGATGACGATCTCCGGCCTCCGATCCAGCAGAGCTCCGGAGATGAGTTCCGTCAGCACGACGGCGCGGTGACGATGATGATGTTCTACCGGCGCAGGGCTTCGCCTAAACTCCGCAACGATATGACCGAGGTGGAATATGGTGGAGGGGGGCACCGCACACGGCTAAGAGATCCAAGGGATCAATTGTTGTTGTGCCTAAAGGTGCCCCCCTGCCCTCGTATATAAAGGAGCAAGGGGGGAGGGGGCGGCCGGCCTAGGAGGGGCGCGCCAAGGGGAGTCCTACTCCCACCGGGAGTAGGACTCCCTCCTTCCTTGTTGGAGTAGGAGAAGGGGGAAAGAGGGGGAGAGGAGGAAGGAAAAGGGGGCCGCACCCCTTGTCCAATTCGGACCAGAGGGGGGCTGCGCGCCTCCTTCCTTTCGGCCTCTCTCCTCTAACCCCGTATGGCCCAATAAGGCCCATATACTCCCCGGCGAATTCCCGTAACTCTCCGGTACTCCGAAAAATACCTGAATCACTCGGAACCTTTCCGAACTCCGAATATAGTCGTCCAATATATCGATCTTTACGTCTCGACCATTTCGAGACTCCTCGTCAAGTCCCCGATCTCATCCGGGACTCCGAACTCCTTCGGTACATCAAAACTCATAAACTCGTAATATAACTGTCATCGAAACCTTAAGCGTGCGGACCCTACGGGTTCGAGAACAATGTAGACATGACCTAGAACTATTCTCGGTCAATAACCAATAGCGGAACCTGAATGCTCATATTGGCTCCCACATATTCTACGAAGATTTTTATCGGTCAAACCGCATAACAACATACGTTGTTCCCTTTGTCATCGGTATGTTACTTGCCCGAGATTCGATCGTCGGTATCCAATACCTAGTTCAATCTCGTTACCGGCAAGTCTCTTTACTCGTTACGTAATGCATCATTCCATAACTAACTCATTAGTTACATTGCTTGCAAGGCTTATAGTGATGTGCATTACCGAGAGGGCCCAGAGATACCTCTCCGACAATCGGAGTGGCAAAAGCTAATCTCTAAATATGCCAACCCAACATGTACCTTCGGAGACACATGTAGTACTCCTTTATAATCACCCAGTTACGATGTGACATTTGGTAGTACCCAAAGTGTTCCTCCGGTAAACGGGAGTTGCATAATCTCATAGTTACAGGAACATGTATAAGTCATGAAGAAAGCAATAGCAACATACTAAACGATCTAGTGCCAAGCTAACGGAATGGGTCAAGTCAATCACATCATTCTCCTAACGATGTGATCCCATTAATCAAATGACAACTCATGTCTATGGTTAGGAAACTTAACCATCTTTGATTAACGAGCTAGTCAAGTAGAGGCATACTAGTGACACTATGTTTTTGTATTATGTTTCCGGTTAATACAATTCTAGCATGAATAATAAACATTTATCATGAAATAAGGAAATAAATAATAACTTTATTATTGCCTCTAGGGCATATTTCCTTCAGTCTCCCACTTGCACTAGAGTCAATAATCTAGTTCACATCGCCATGTGATTTAACACCAATATTCATATCTGTATATGATTAACACCCATAGTTCACATCATCATGTGACCAACACCCAAAGGGTTTACTAGAGTCAATAATCTAGTTCACATCGCTATGTGATTAACACCCAAAGAGTACTACGGTGTGATCATGTTTTGCTCGTGAGAGAAGCTTAGTCAACGGGTCTGTCACATTTAGAGCCATATGTACTTTGCAAATATTCTATGTCTACAATGCTCTGCGCAGAGCTACTCTAGCTAATTGCTTCCACTTTCAATATGTATCCAGATTGAGACTTAGAGTCATCTGGATCGGTGTGAAAGCTTGCACCGATGTAACTCTTTACGACGGGCTCTTTTATCACCTCCATAATCGAGAAATATTTCCTTAGTCCTCACTAAGGATATTCTTGACCGCTGTCCAATGATCTACTATTAGATCAAAATTGTATTCCTTTGCCAAACTCAGAGCAAGGTATACAATAGGTCTGGTACACAGCATACAATACTTTATAGAACCTATGATTGAGGCATAGGGAATGACTTTTCATTCTCTTTTCTATTTTCTGCCATGGTCGGGTCTTGAGTCTTACTCAACTTCACACCTTTGCATCACAGGCAAGAACTCCTTCTTTTACTGTTCTATTTTGAACTATTTCAAAAAATTATCAAGGTATGTACTTATTGAAAAAATCTTATCAAGCGTCTTGATCTATCTATATAGATCTTGATGCTCAATGTGTAAGCAGCTTCACCGAGGTCTTTCTTTAAAAAACTCCTGTCAAACACTCCTTTATGCTTTGCAGAATAATTCTACATTATTTCCGGTCAACAATATGTCATTCACATATACTTATCAGAAATGCTGTAGTGCTCCCACTCACTTTCTTGTAAATACAGGCCTTTCCAAAAGTCTGTATAAAACCATATGCTTTGATCAACTCATCAAAGTGTATATTCCAACTCTGAGATGCTTGCACCAGTCCATTGATGGATTGCTGGAGCTTGCACACTTTGTTAGCATCTTTAGGATTGACAAAACCTTCTGGTTGCATCATATACAACTCTTCTTTAATAAATCCATTAAGGAATGCAGTTTTGACATCCATTTGCCAGATTTCATAAAATGTGGCAATTGCTAACATGATTCGGACAGACTTAAGCATCGATACGAGTGAGAAAATCTCATTGTATTCAACATCTTGAACTTGTCGAAAAACCTTTTTGTGACAAGTCGAGCTTTGTAGATAGTAACACTACTATCAACGTCCATCTTCCTCTTGAAGATCCATTTATTTTCTATGGCTTGCCGATCATCGGGCAAGTCCACCAAAGTCCACACTTTGTTCTCATACATGGATCCTATCTCAGATTTCATGGCCTCCAGCCAGTTCATGGAATCTGGGCTCATCATCGCTTCCTCATAGTTCGTAGGTTTATCATGGTCTAGTAACATGACTTTCAGAACAGGATTACCGTACCACTCTGGTGCGGACCGTACTCTGGAAGACCTACGAGGTTCTGTAGTAACTTGATCTAAAGTTTCATGATCATCATCATTAGCTTCCTCACTAATTGGTGTAGGAATCACTGGAACTGATTTCTGTGATGAAGTACTTTCCAATTCGGGAGAAGGTACAAATTACCTTATCAAGCTCTACTTTCCTCCCACTCACTTCTTTCGAGAGAAACTCCTTCTCTAGAAAGGATCCATTTTTAGAAACGAATATCTTGCCTTCGGATCTGTGATAGAAGGTGTACCCAATAGTTTCCTTTGGGTATTCTATGAAGACGCATTTCTCCGATTTGGGTTTGAGCTTATCAGGATGGAACTTTTCACATAAGCATCGCAGCCCCAAACTTTAAGAAACGACAACTTGGGTTTCTTGCTAAACCACAGTTCATTTGGTGTCGTCTCAACGGATTTAGATGGTGCCCTATTAAACGTGAATGCAGCTGTCTCTAATGCATAACCCCAAAACAATAATGGTAAATCAATAAGAGACATCATAGATCGCACCATATCCAATAAAGTGCGGTTACGATGTTCGGACACACCATAACGTTGTGGTGTTCCAGGTGGCGTGAGCTGTGAAACTATCTCACATTGTTTTAATTTGAAGACCAAACTCGTAACTCAAATATTCGTCTCCGCGATCAGATCGCAAAAACTTTATTTTCTTGTTACGATGATTTTTCCACTTCATTCTGAAATTCTTTGAACCTTTCAACTATTTCAGACTTATGTTTCATCAAGTAGATATACCCATATCTGCTCAAATCATCTTGTGAAGGTCAGAAAATAACGATACTTGCCACGAGCATCAATACTCATTGGTCTGCATACATCAGTATGTATTATTTCCAACAAGTTTGTTGCTCGTTCCATTGTTCCGAAGAACGGAGTTTTAGTCATCTTGCCCAAAAGGCACGGTTCGCAAGCATCAAATGATTCATAACCAAGTGATTCCGAAAATCCATCTTTATGGAGTTTCTTCATGCGCTTTACACCGATATGACCCAAACGGCAGTGCCACAAATAAGTTGCACTATCATTATTAACTTTGCATCTTTTGGCATCAATATTATGAATATGTGTATCACTACGATCGAGATCCAATAAACTATTTTCATTGGGTGTATGACCATTGAAGGTTTTATTCATGTAAACAGAACAACAATTATTCTCTGACTTTAAATAAATAACCGTATTGCAATAAACATGATCAAATCATATTCATGCTCAACGCAAATGCTAAATAACATTTATTTAGGTTTAACACTTATCCCGAAAGTTTAGGGAGTGTGTGATGATGATCATATCAATCTTGGAACTACTTCCAACACTCATCGTCACTTCCCCTTCAACTAGTCTCTGTTTATTCTGTAACTCCTGTTTTGAGTTACTAATCTTAGCAACCGAACAAGTATCAAATACTGAGGGGCTACTATAAACACTAGTAAGGCACATATCAAGAACCTGTATATCAAATATACCATTGTTCACTTTGCCATCCTTCTTATCCACCAAATGTTCAGGGCATTTCCGCTTCCAGTGACCATTTCCTTTGCAGTGTAAGCACTCAGTTTCAGGCTATGGTCCAGCTTTGGGCTTCTTCGTAGGAGTGACAACTTGTTTGTCTGTCCACTTGAAGTTCCCTTTTTTTCCCTTTGCCCTTTTCTTGAAACTAGTGGTCTTGTCAATCATCAACACTTGATGCTCTTTCTTGATTTCTACCTTCGTCGATTTCAATATCACGAAGAGCTCGGGAATTGTTTTCGTCATCCCTTGCATACTATTGTTCATCACGAAGTTCAGGTAACTTAGTGATGGTGGCTAGAGAATTCTGTCAATCACTATCTTATCTGGAAGATTAACTCCCACTTGATTCAAGCGATTGAAGTACCCAGACAATCTGAGCACATGCTCACTAGTTGAGCGATTCTCCTCCATCTTTTAGCTATAGAACTTGTTGGAGACTTCATATCTCTCAACTCGGGTATTTGCTTGAAATATTAACTTCAATTCCTGGAACATATCATATGGTTCATGACGTTCAAAATGTCTTTGAAGTCCCGATTCTAAGCCATAAAGCATGGTGCACAAAACTATCAAGTAGTCATCATATTGAGCTAGGCAAACGTTCATAACGTCTGCATATGCTCCTGCAATAGGTTTGTCACCTAGCGGTGCACCAAGGACATAATTCTTCTGCGCAGCTATGAGGATAAACCTCAGATCACGGATCCAATCCGCATCATTGCTACTAACATCTTTCAACACAATTTTCTCTAGGAACATATCAAAATAAACATATGAAAGCAACAATGCAAGCTATTGATCGACAACATAATTTGCAAAATACTACCAGGACTAAGTTCATGATAAATTTAAGTTCAATTAATCATATTACTTAAGAACTCCCACTTAGATAGACATCCCTCTAATCCTCTAAGTGATCACGTGATCCAAATCAACTAAACCATGTCCGATCATCACGTGAGATGGAGTAGTTTTCAATGGTGAACATCACTATGTTGATCATATCTACTATATGATTCACGCTCGACCTTTCGGTCTCTGTGTTCTGAGGCCATATCTGTATATGCTAGGCTCGTCAAGTTTAACCTGAGTATTCCGCGTGTGCAACTGTTTTGCACCCGTTGTATTTGAACGTAGAGCCTATCACACCCGATCATCACGTGGTGTCTCAGCACGAAGAACTTTCGCAACGGTGCATACTCAGGGAGAACACTTCTTGATAATTAGTGAGAGATCATCTTAAAATGCTACCGCCAAACAAAACAAGAATAAGATGTATAATAGATAAACATCATATGCAATCAAAATATGTGACATGATATGGCCATCATCATCTTGTGCCTTTGATCTCCATCTCCAAAGCATCGTCATGATTTCCATCGTCACCGGCATGACACCATGATCTCCATCATCTTGATCTATATCAATGTGTCATCACATGGTCGTCTCGCCAACAATTGCTCTTGCAACTATTGCTATCGCATAGCGATAAAGTAAAGCAATTATTTGGCGCTTGCATCTTATGCAATAGAGAGACAACCATAAGGCTTTTGCCAGTTGCCGATAACTTCAACAAAACATGATCATCTTATACAACAACTTATATCTCATCACGTCTTGACCATATCACATCACAACATGCCCTGCAAAAACAAGTCAGACGTCCTCTACTTTGTTGTTGCAAGTTTTACGTGGCTGCTACGGGCTGAGCAAGAACCGTGCTTACCTACGCATCAAAACCACAACGATAGTTTGTCAAGTTGGTGCTGTTTTAACCTTCTAAAGGACCGGGCGTAGCCACACTCGGTTCAACTAAAGTTGGAGAAACTGACACCCGCTAGTCACCTGTGTGCAAAGCACGGCGGTAAAACCAGTCTCCCGTAAGCGTACGCGTAATGTCGGTCCGGGCCGCTTCATCCAACAATACCGCCGAACCAAAGTATGACATGCTGGTAAGCAGTATGACTTGTATCGCCCACAACTCACTTGTGTTCTACTCGTGCATATGACATCTACGCATAAAACCTAGGCTCTGATGCCACTGTTGGGGAATGTAGTAATTTCAAAAAATTTCCTACGCACACGCAAGATCATGGTGATGGCATAGCAACGAGAGGGGAGAGTGTTGTCCACGTACCCTCGTAGACCATAAGCGGAAGTGTTAGCACAACGCGGTTGATGTAGTAGTACGTCTTCACGATCCGACCGATCCAAGCACCGAACGTACGGCACCTTCGAGTTCAGCACACGTTCAGCTCGATGACGATCTCCGGCCTCCGATCCAGCAGAGCTCTGGAGATGAGTTCCGTCAGCACGACGGCATGGTGACGATGATGATGTTCTACCGGCGCAGGGCTTCGCCTAAACTCCGCGACGATATGACCGAGCTGGAATATGGTGGAGGGGGGCACCGCACACGGCTAAGAGATCCAAGGGATCAATTGTTGTTGTGCCTAAAGGTGCCCCCCTGCCCCCGTATATAAAGGAGCAAGGGGGGAGGGGGCGGCCGGCCTAGGAGGGGCGCGCCAAGGGGAGTCCTACTCCCACCGGGAGTAGGACTCCCTCCTTCCTTGTTGGAGTAGGAGAAGGGGGAAAGAGGGGGAGAGGAGGAAGGAAAAGGGGGCCGCACCCCTTGTCCAATTCGGACCAGAGGGGGGCTGCGCGCCTCCTTCCTTTCGGCCTCTCTCCTCTAACCCCGTATGGCCCAATAAGGCCCATATACTCCCGGCGAATTCCCGTAACTCTCCGGTACTCCAAAAAATACCTGAATCACTCGGAACCTTTCCGAACTCCGAATATAGTCGTCCAATATATCGATCTTTACGTCTCGACCATTTCGAGACTCCTCGTCAAGTCCCCGATCTCATCCGGGACTCCGAACTCCTTCGGTACATCAAAACTCATAAACTCATAATATAACTGTCATCGAAACCTTAAGCGTGTGGACCCTACGGGTTCGAGAACAATGTAGACATGACCTAGAACTATTCTCGGTCAATAACCAATAGCGGATCCTGGATGCTCATATTGGCTCCCACATATTCTACGAAGATTTTTATCGGTCAAACCGCATAACAACATACGTTGTTCCCTTTGTCATCGGTATGTTACTTGCCCGAGATTCGATCGTCGGTATCCAATACCTAGTTCAATCTCGTTATCGGCAAGTCTATTTACTCGTTACGTAATGCATCATTCCGTAACTAACTCATTAGTTACATTGCTTGCAAGGCTTATAGTGATGTGCATTACCGAGAGGGCCCAGAGATACCTCTCCGACAATCGGAGTGACAAAACCTAATCTCGAAATACGCCAACCCAACATGTACCTTCGGAGACACATGTAGTACTCCTTTATAATCACCTAGTTACGTTGTGACGTTTGGTAGTACCCAAAGTGTTCCTCCGGTAAATGGGAGTTGCATAATCTCATAGTTACAGGAACATGTATAAGTCATGAAGAAAGCAATAGCAACATACTAAACAATCAAGTGCTAAGCTAACGGAATGGGTCAAGTCAATCACATCATTCTCCTAATGATGTGATCCCATTAATCAAATGACAACTCATGTCTATGGTTAGGAAACTTAACCATCTTTGATTAACGAGCTAGTCAAGTAGAGGCATACTAGTGACACTATGTTTGTCTATGTATTCACACATGTATTATGTTTCCGGTTAATACAATTCTAGCATGAATAATAAACATTTATCATGAAATAAGGAAATAAATAATAACTTTATTATTGCCTCTAGGGCATATTTCCTTCAATTGCAAGCATGTCTTGAAGAAGAAGATTGTGTGATCATTCATGTTTACCTTCAAGACATCATCCAAATGAAGACAGTTGGAAAGATTCAAGGTTGATCAAGACTAAGTCAAGAGTGAATCAAGTTGATCAACTCTCATAGTGTAGAAGATGTACCGAGAGGGATCAAGTGATCCCATGGTATGGTGAGCTTTTTCCATTGCACCTTGTGTACTAACCCATGGTCTATGTGAGAGTTCTATGTGGGGTTAGGTACGTGTCCATGGGCTTGCGTCAAGAGGAAGATATCATACAACCCATGGAAAGGATGACATCAAGTGGTGATCGTCATCATGATTGCTGTGTGCAAGTTCAAGTGGAGAATCACGAAGAAATCAAGTGCTTGAATCTTGCCATCCTTTGTGGTGTCAATGGTCTTGTGAAGATGTGCCGAAGAGTGGCTCACCCATAGTGGACTATTGGGGAGCAATCATCTAGTTTTCATCGAGCCAACATGATCAAGAAAGGTGGTCCAACTTGACGGAGTCAAGATCGTCATCATCTAACTCAAGTGGACCATGTGCAAGGCAAAGGTTTACCCTTGATAGGTTTTCTCTTTTACCGGTCTCGTGGTGGTAGTTGGGAGACCGGGTTATAGGATCGTTTACCGTACTATCAAGGGGGGCTCTCAAGTTGGTAGCTTAATCGTATCGTTAGTAGAGAGCTCAAACCATTGCATCCTTGCATCATGTTTCTTGGTTCTTGTTTGGTTATCTTTGTGAGTCTTAGATCTTATGGTCATCTTGATGACAAGCTTGAGTTCATCAAAAACGGAGTTCGCATGCGTCTTCTATGATGTTTTTGGTGTTGGAGGTTTTACCGGTCTTATCCAAGGAAGGGTTCTCACCATTTTCTTATGGGCCTTTTCTTATTTGCTTCTTATGGATATTTCTATCAAGATTGTGCTAGCCCTTGTTGCTAGCTTTCCAACGAACTTGGTTTCATCGAATTCGGAGCTCGTATGCGAAAGTTGTGGCTGTTTTGATATTGCCTGTTTTACATAGAGAGGTTGTACCGCCCCGTAGAGAGGTTGTACCGGTTGACCGGTACAACCGGTGTTTGGAGCGGTTGTACCGCTCCAGAATTGGTCCGGAGGTTGTACCGGCCATGTACCGCTCTACCACCGGACTAGTTTCTGTTTTGGAGCGGTTGTTGGGCGGTTGTTTACCGGTTTAACTGGTTTAACCGGTACTACCGGTTCCCCAGGCTGTTGTACCGCTTAGAGCTTTTCGAAGGTTGGTTTTTCCTCTGCTTTGGCCGGTTGTACCGGTTCGTGCACCGGTTGTACCGGTCCTACAATTTTCTGCACATAACGGGCAGATTCGTGGGGACCTATTTAAGGGGGTCTTCTTCCCCAATGGTTCCTCATCTCTTGAGCTCGTTTTTGCCCCCATTGTTGACCTTCTTTGAGCTTGCTAACTCTCAATCCCTCCATAGATTCTTGCTAGTTTTTGAGGGAAAATAGAGAGGAGATCTAGATCCACACTTCCACCAATCACTTTCTCCTCTATGTGAGGGGAACCCCTTGGATCTATATCTTGGAGTTCTTTGTGTTCTCCTTCTTGTTCTTCCTCTTACTTTCCTCCCTAACATTAGTTGCTTTGGTGGGATTTTAGAGAGAAGGACTTGGGTACTCTGTGTGCCCTTGCCATTGCATTTGTGCATCGGTTTGAGTTCTCCACGGTGATATGTGGAAGTGAAGTTTGAGAAGCTTATTACTCTTGGGTGTTTGGGCACCCTAGAGCTTGTTCCTCTTGGGTGCCTTGGCGCCCTAGACGGTTGGTGGTGTTCGGAGCTCAATAATTGTGGTGTAAAGCTCCGGGCAAGCGTCGGAGTCTCCAATTAGGTTGTGGAGATTGCCCCGAGCAATTTGACGGGTACCGGTGACTGCCCCCAAGGGTTGCCAAAGTGTACGGGTTCGGTGACCGCCCCCAAGGGTCGCCATTTGTACGGGTTCGGTGACCTCCCTCAAGGGTCCCTTAGTGGAATCACGGCATCTTGGATTGTGCGAGGGCGTGAGGAGATTACGGTGGCCCTAGTGGCTTCTTGGGGAGCATTGTGCCTCCACACCGCTCCAAACGGAGATTAGCGTCCGCAAGGGTGTGAACTTCGGGATACATCATCGTCTCCGCGTGCCTCGGTTATCTCTTACCCGAGCCCTTTACTTATGCACTTTACTTTGTGATAGGCATATTGTTCTTTGTCATATATCTTGCTATCACATAGTTGCTTATCTTGCTTAGCATAAGTTGTTGGTGCACATAGGTGAGCCTAGTTGTTGTAGGTTTTGTGCTTGACAAATTAACCGCTAGATTTATTCCGCATTTGTTCAAGCCTCTACCGTAATTACTTTAAAGCGCCTATTCACCCCCCCCCCTCTAGGCGACATCCACGATCTTTCAAATGTGTAAATTTTGTGCAACAAATTCAAACATTACCTTATCATATATCCTATATATCGAAGTAAGTGATCCCATTTAAATGCAAATGCAAGACATCAACATCATCAGGAGCATGCAACCAATTAACTTTTCTTTGAGCTTTTCACTACATGCAAGCCTTCTAGATAAGTTTCGCAAACACCTAAAGCATATTAAATCTCAATCCCAATTTTTTTTTCGAAACGGAGGCAAAGATTGCCTCATCTATTAATTAAGCAGAAGAGAATTGCCCAGTTAATTACGGAAAACCGGGCAAAAACCGGAACAACAAGGACCAAGCCCACTCCATAGACTGAAACACACAGGGCAAAGCCCACCCTAATCGACGACAAGTCGACCTACGGCCAGACAATGCAGCTCCGACTCTGACGGAGAACTCAGAAGAACAAAACCAGGCACGGCTGGCGCCACGGAAGATCGCCGAACGGGCCACCTGCAACCAGTCATCGTACACCACAGGGCCCCACCGCCGCAGCTTCGACTCCACAGCAACAAGCAAACCGAGGCAAAACCATGGACACGCCGAAGAAGAGTCGACTATCGCAACCATTGACGCGTCGCCGACATCGCTCCCACCATCATCGTTGCCACAGAAGTCTGGTCGCCCAGAGATTCTCTCGGGACCGCCGCCCCGACATCCACCGCTCTGTCGTGCCCAGCGCAATCAACCGGCACCGCCTTCCGGGGCCGCCGCCCCGACATACCACCGCTCCCCACGAGCAGCAATGCCGCACAACCCAGCTGCCCGCAGCCCACGCTGCTCAGGGCAACCGCTCGCAGACCACGAATGTCGCACCATATCCGGGGCCGCCGCCCCGACATAAAGTCAGACCGCCCCCTCTGGGGCGCTGAGGGAGTCCTGGACTAGGGGGTGTCCGGACAACCGGACTATCAATGTCCGCCGGACTATCAAGACTATGAAGATACAAGATTGAAGACTCTGCCCCGTGTCCGGATGGGACTTTCCTTGGCGTGGAAGGCAAGCTTGGCAATACGGATATGTAGATCTCCTACCATTGTAACCGACTCTGTGTAACCCTAGCCCTCTCCGGTATCTATATAAACCGGAGGGCTTTAGTCCGTAGGACAACATACATTACAACAATCATAC
The DNA here is from genome assembly GCA_963921465.1 of Triticum timopheevii. NCBI lineage: Eukaryota > Viridiplantae > Streptophyta > Magnoliopsida > Poales > Poaceae > Triticum > Triticum timopheevii. The sequence goes on along the minus strand of OY997262.1, from coordinate 379,127,070 downwards.
CATAGGCTAGCTTCTAGGGTTTAGCCTCCTTGATCTCGTGGTAGATCTACTCTTGTACTACCCATATCATCAATATTAATCAAGCAGGAGTAGGGTTTTACCTCCATCGAGAGGGCCCGAACCTGGGTAAAAAACATCGTGTCCCTTGTCTCCTGTTACCATCCGCCTAGACGCACAGTTCGGGACCCCCTACCCGAGATCCGCCGGTTTTGACACCGACATTGGTGCTTTCATTGAGAGTTCCTCTGTGTCGTCACCGATAGAGCGGATGCCTCCCCCCGTCTTCAAAGACGATATTTTCGCCGGAGGGGCCTTGGCCGCCGGCCAAACTATCCGGCTTGGTGGTTTCCTCATGTCCGCCTGTCCGGCCGCCGCTTTGACAATGACTTCTCAAGTCGTCGAAAGCAATCTTCGCGTCAGCCCTAAAGCTGTCGAACAGTTAGATCCAATGGAGCTCTCATCTGTTAACGAGCTCTTGGATCGCATCGCCGCCCTGGGAGTCGCTACGGACTACAACCACATTGGGCTTAAAACCGATCTGAAAGAGATTAACTCTTCCCAGGCCACCCACCACGTTGCAGTGGTGGAAGAGCAATACGGCAACTCTTCGCCGGTGTTGAAAACAATTCATGTCCGGATTACCGAACCCTCCATGCCGGATTCCCGCGGAGGGACGGACTTCGATCGAGCATCGAACTTAAAATCATGCATCGCCCCGGACTCGCTGGATTATCCCCAGCAAAACACACTTCCGAATTCGGAAACCCCTTGGCCTTTGAGCCTCAAGATGGGCAGGGATCCGGATTTTATTCCACCCACCCGCCCAGACATATGCGATCTATCTCTAATACGGCAAGAGCCTATAGAAACAGTACATCACTACTGGGCCAGATTCTTCCTGGTTATGGACAGGATAAAGGACTGCCGAGAGGAAAACGCAATATCAATCTTCCGTAATAACTGCACGGACAAGGGAATACTAAACGCCATTGATCGTCGCAAAATTACGCGCTTTACCGATCTGGCGTCCATAGTACGAAAGTACTGTGCGATGGAGAGTTTCCGGAAAACCAAAAATCAATTTTGGGATAATCCGGCCCCAAACCCAGTCCGCAGTAAAAGGGCGCCTTACACTCAGGCCCCAGATGCAAAAATGAAAAAACAAAAACCCAGTCAAGGAAACGGAACCGTACTGGAGGGATGGCTCAATGGACCCTGTAAGCTTCATAATACGGAGGGAGCCGTCCCAACACATAGCCTTCGAGCATGTTGGATATTACGGCAGGTGGCCAAAAGTGGCGAAGAGCTTCTAGCTCCGAGAAACCACTCCAACAATACCAGCACGGTATCAACAGTCTTCGAGACTTTCGCATCAAATAATATGCGAAAACGATCAATCCGCGAACTCGCCGAAGTCTACCAAGTAGCAACAGCAAATCCATGGAGCGACACAGCCATTACCTTCAATGGCAGCGACGAGCCCATATTCTGAACAACCAGAGCCCCAGCCGCACTGGTACTTAGTCCCATAGTGGACGGCTTTCGACTGACAAAAGTCCTCATGGACGGCGGCAGCGGACTAAACCTCATTTACGAGGAAACTCTGTGAAAAATGGAAATTGATTCGAGCCGTATTGAGCGAAGCAGCACAACCTTTAGAGGAATAATCCCTAGCCGGGAAGCGCGCTGCACCGGAAAAATCACACTCGATGTGGTGTTCGGCTCTCCGGAAAATTACAGATCCGAAGAAGTCACGTTTCAGGTGGCCTCATTCAGCAGTGGATACCACGCCATATTAGGACGAGAGGCATTCACAATTTTTCAAGCAATACCTTATTACGGGTACATGAAGCTTAAAATGCCTGGGCCCAACGGAATAATCACTCTCGCTAGTGATCCAGACATAGCACTCCGCGCCAAAAACAAGACAGCCGCACTAGCCCTCGAGGCACTATCCAAAGCCTTAGCGGCAGAGGAACTCACCGCGCTGCGCTCTACGGTGAACAGGGACGATGTGATACTCGATAAAAGATCCAAGTCCACCTCCTTCAAACCAGCAGACGAGATAATAAAATTCCAGGTCCATCCAACGGACCCAACAAAGACGGCCTCCATTGGGGCACAGTTGAACCCCGAAATAGACGCCGCACTGCGCGAATTCCTTCGGGAAAATTGGGATATCTTCGCCTGGCATCCTTCAGACATGCCCGGAATCCCCCGCAGGTTGGCTGAACACAGCCTCAACATCCTAAAAGGATTCAAGCCAGTCAAACAGGCTCTTCGACGATTTTCCGAGCCCAAAAGACAGGCAATGGGAGAAGAGCTAGCCAAACTATTGGAAGCCGGATTCATTAGAGATATCAAACATCCGAACTGGCTAGCAAATTTGGTGATGGTACCAAAGAAGGATAAATCCTGGCGCCTCTGTGTCGATTTTAAAGACCTAAATAAAGCTTGCCCAAAGGACCCCGTCCCTCTCCCCCGCATCGATCAAATCATCGATGCCACAGCAGGGCACGATTCGTTGTGCTTCCTGGACGCATACTCTGGCTATCATCAAATCAAGATGGCGGAAGCAGACCAAGCCGCAACGGCATTTATCACTCCATATGGACCATTCTGCTTCAACACGATGCCCTTCGGACTCAAAAATGCTGGCGCAACATATCAGCGCATGATTCAAACATGTCTGGCCACCCAGATCGGCAAAACAGTCGAGGCATACGTAGACGACGTAGTCGTCAAAACAAAACACGTCGAAACTTTAGTAGACGATTTGAGGCTCACATTCGACAACCTCAGAGCATATGACATCAAGCTGAATCCGGAAAAATGCGTGTTCGGCGTACCAGCCGGAAAGCTGCTGGGCTTCATTGTATCCGGTAGAGGAATCGAAGCAAATCCGGCCAAAATCCGAGCTCTGTCACAGTTGGATATTCCAAAAGACCTCAAACAAATACAAAAATTAACAGGATGCGTGGCAGCATTAAGCCGCTTTATCTCCCATTTAGGAGAAAAGGCGTTGCCCCTCTATCGCCTCCTCAGGCGCACCGAACACTTCGAGTGGACGGATGCTGCCACTGCCGGACTCGAAGAAATAAAGGCCATACTGGCAACAAATCCGGTCCTGGATGTGCCCACTCTGGGAGAGCCAATGTTGTTATACATCGCAACAACACATCAAGTTGTAAGCGCAGTGCTCGTCGTCGAACGAGCGACAGAAGGGCATAAATTCCCTCTTCAAAAACCAGTGTATTATGTATCCACTGTGTTAACCCCCTGCAAATCCCGTTACCCGCACTATCAGAAGATAGCATATGCGGTGTTCATGGCGTCTCAAAAGCTCCGGCACGAACTTCACAACCGACGAGGTTAGGTCATGGTGCAAAAATATGGGCATCAAGCTCGACTATGCGTCAGCCTATCACCCTCAAACCAACGGTCAAGTGGAAAGAGCAAATGGTCTAATAATGAGCGGCATTAAACCCAGACTAGTGAGGTCACTCACCAAATTCGACACACAATGGGTCGAGGAGCTCGACTCCATACTCTGGGGGCTGCGGACAACGCCTAACCGTACTACCGGATTCACACCATTTTTTATGGTATACGGCGCAGAGGCAGTCTTGCCCTGTGACATTATTCATGACTCACCTCGAGTGCGCATGTATGAGGAAAGAGAAGCCGAGCTTGATCGGCAGGACAGCTTGGACACATTGGAGGAAGAACGCGACGTCGCGAAGGCTCGTTTCGCATTCTATCAGCAGCAGGCCCGAAGATATCAAAGCAGAGAAGTACGGGCCAAGACTTACAACATTGGTGAACTAGTTCTACGCCTGCCGGACAAGAAAAAGGACAAGCTCAAGCCCAAATGGGAGGGTCCCTTCATCATCGATCAAGTACTGACCGGCGGAGCGTACCGTCTACGAAATGCGTCGGATAACCGACTCGAGTCGAACCCATGGAACGCAGCCCGCCTCCGACGATTCTATGCCTAGCGCCGGACTAAGAGTTCGTCCCCTTCCCCCGTCCAAACTTTTACACTTCGGTTGTCTTTTGTTTCTCTTTTTATCCTTTTTTATTTAAAAAAAAACCCTTCCGGGTCTATTTTTTGCATTCTTTGCACACGCATGATGTACTATCCGCACTCATTATTCCTGGGGGCTTCTTTTACAGAAGCCTAATTATACGGGTTTTATACCCATCACATGTGTCAAGCTTCCACATGTACCTTTTATTCGCCATTATATGCATCGATATGACTTAAGTTTTGGCCAAGCTGGGTTGCCTGGCTCCTGTGCTTACCCCTACGTTCCCGATTGTTCGGCTAGGAGGTAAAGGGAGCACCTCTGCGATTGTTACTGCCGGGTCAGCCGGATGTGTACCTCAGACTGGGTGAAGCCGAAAGCTAGCGTTCTTAAGGGAATATTCGGTCGGTGACTTAAAAGATGACTTTTTACCTATTTATCTATCTGCCCCCAGATGTTTTACTGCTTTCTTTGCAGTCCGTACATGCACTTTAGGGCATGCCTCCCAGCGAAAGGAACCCTTAACGGAACTATTCTCCCTGGAAGATGTTTCTTACTAACCATGTAATATAACATAACTAGTTGGGCACTTGTCTGATAAAGCACTAATGATCCCTACGCCTGGTCTCCATGCATACCACGGTTGTTTCTTAACCAAAAAGGTATTCGAACACACTCCGGACTCTAGGGTCCCGAGGTTGAAGCGAAAAGGTCGGCAAAGACAAACGATCTACAATCCGGCTAGAAGGCATTTCACATGTCACTTTAAAGGATAACATACATTATCAAATTTATTGATTGTATTCCTCCTCAATCCCGTCTAACAGGCTGTCTAATTTACAGTCCTGTTGGGAAAATTTAGCAGCCAACTCTACTTGGCTATACACTAAACTCACAGGGATCTCCTTCCCGTCGGGCCCCACCGGTCCAACTTCGGCCATGTGGTTGGGATCTGCCTTCTTGTACCGCGTCTTCACCATGGCCCAAGCCTCCCTCGCACCTTGACGGCAAGCCGAAATCTTCCACAAACGGAAGCGCTGTCGCACTCCCTGCAGCTTCTCCGCAAGCTCCCCGAGGCTCTCGGGTAGGGTGAAGGCTGGCCATAAAGCCTGAACGACGCTGCTCATTGCCTGCCGAACTTGTTCGAGTAGTTGCAACAGTTCGGGAAGTTGATCACCCATTGATATGGGCATCTCCTCTGCAGGACGACCCGTGAGTATACCTACAAGACATATCATGTCAAAACGCTTCCTCGCCGGACTCTTCTTTTCAAAAGAGTTCGCTCAAGCACTTACTATAAATGCTGCGACGAAGCCGCTGGTTCTCCTTAACGGAGCCGGACAGCTCGGCCTGTACGCCTTTTAGCTCTTCTCCGAGCTTGGCGTTGGCATCTTGGAGCTTGTTCCTTTCCTGCTGAACTCTATTCAGCACACTCTCGCCGGCCTTTAGCTGGTGTAGCAATGCTTGCCTGTCCGGATCTTGTCCGGCGGTACCTGCAAATGTCATTATTAGACTCGCGCGCACGCCGCACATCGCTTATATTTATAAAAATGTGTTACCAGGAGGGGTCTTTCCGTCTCCTCCTGCGGCAGCAAGTGCGGCCTCAAGATGGGCCTTGCACTCTTGCAGCTCCCGAGACAGCTAGGCGTTCTTCTCGTTAAGTGCCTGAAATTTACAATGATCCTTAAATCAGTTAGCATAACTAATTTAAGTCTCGGGGGCTACTGGTATATACAACCATTATAATTTCCTTACCCGTATGTCTTTCTCATACTGCTCCGTGGCTCTGGTAAATCCATTTTGAGCAGCACGGAGATGCGCGTCCCCTGCGTTAAAAGCATCCAATGCCTCAGGGGAAAAGCACGCTTCTTGAAACACTGTCCGGCGGCGCCTATGGTTCATGGCGCTCTCCACCTTAGACTTGGTGGCGGACAGTCTATCGGTATCCTCCGTTGGAGAAGGATCCGGCTCGCGTCTTGCGCTTGCCTCCCCCTCCAGGCCGGGCGCTGGGGCCTGGCCGGTGTTGGTCGGATTGGCAATTCCTGCGCTCGCAGTCCGGCGAGCGCTTTTTCTCCTACAGAAATCATGGGCACTTAGACGTTTCCTCGAAACGTTGCTCTAAAAACTCAAATATGAGCTATACCTTTGCGGCGACGTTTCCGTCCGCACTGCGCTCCTTTTCCGCCTGTTGGTTCGGACTGACCCCTGTTGGTCGGCCGCCGCGGGCTCGGCTTCCTGCTGTAAAGGCGCTTCCTGCAAAATACCATCGTTCGCGAAGGTCAGAAATGGGCAGGGATGAGACAATGGTGTCCGGACTTCGGTCGCAGTCACCTGGGAAGCCGGACTTAGTCCGGGGTAGTCCGCTGTAATGGCGACCAAAGCATTGTCTATGCTGAGCTGGTGATACACCCCGTCGATCAGCTCCACCTCGATATCCGGGTCCTCTTCGGAGGCCGGACCCAGGGATCCTTTTGGATCCTCGGGTTGCGGAGCAGGACTTACCATGTCCTCCACAATCCGGCGTAGACCCTGCGCTGAAGACATAATGTAAGAAGCTTAAACTTCGAAAGCATGGGCTGGGCCCTTCAAGGTGTTCACTTACCCATCCTCTGGGGTTGATCATGGAAAACCGATTCAAAGGGTTCGTTCGAAGGAAATCCTCCTTCTCCCCCTTGTACAGACTGGACAGGATCTTCACCAGATCCTCGGTCGAAGCCGGCCCTTTGCGGCCATGCCGGGTAGCATCGTCTTCCCCGTTAAAATCCCACATGGGGTGGCCTCTGTATTGCAGTGGTTGTACCCCTCGCTTGATGCATGTCGCCATGACTTTGATCATGGTCAAGCCGGAATGAGCCATTAATCTTATCCGGCCCATCAAGTAATGGACGCTCTTGTCTTCCTCCAATCGGGGGCTCCGCGGGCGCCAGCTGAGGCGTTTCTTAAAGGGAGCAGCACTAAACTCCGGGAGGCCGATCCGGACTGGGTCTGGCAGCGGAGCGTCTTCTATATAAAACCATTCCGAGGGCCAGTCTTCGGACGCCCTCTTGGGAGTGCCGGATAGGTATCCGGTCCCCGCGATGCGCCATATTTCGGCGCCGCCCACTTGATATATGGACCCCTGGTAAGAACGGGGTACGAGGCAAAACAACCTCTTACACAATGCGAAATGGGGCTCAATGCCCAGGGATAGCTCGCAAAGAGCTACGTAGCCCGCGATATGCAGCACAGAGGCGGGCGTAAGGTGGTGGAGCTGGAGTCCGTAGAACTTCAGGAGCCCGCGGAGGAACGGATGTATTGGAAATCCGAGTCCCCTCGTCAGATAAGGGACAAAACATACTCGCTCCCCCTTATTGGGGCTTGGAGTGTCCTCCGCCTGTCTCCCACCTTGATAAGTAACCTGTCCGGCCCGGACTGGGATCATAATGGCCGGAGGGAGGAATCCCCCCGTTTGGAGCTTCTCGAGCTCGTTGTGCGAAATGGAGCACCTCCTCCAACTCCCCGGCGGTGGGCTGGGAGCGCGCGAAGAAGAGCTGTGGTGACGATCCATGGTGGAATGGATTTCTAGGTCAAAGGCGCTTCGATGGAGTATTCGCGGGAGGAAGATGGTGTGGTTTGGATCTGAATTCTTGCCTCTTTTATAGGCGGTTGACTCGCACAATTGGGGGGTGAAATGCAAAAAACACCCTGGCTTTTCGCATTCGTGCGACGCGTGGAAGAGGGCCTTTATTTGGCGTAGAAGCCGAGGGACACAGTATTCAAGATGAAGCCGGACACTATTCGGCAGGTACATGGAATTTGAAGGGAGAACCCGCCTTGCAACGCCGAAGACTATAAACGCGCTGGACTTATCGTCATTGAAGCCTGGTTCGGGGGCTACTGAGGGAGTCCTGGACTATGGGGTGTCCGGACAACCGGACTATCAATGTCCGCCGGACTATCAAGACTATGAAGATACAAGATTGAAGACTCTGCCCCGTGTCCGGATGGGACTTTCCTTGGCGTGGAAGGCAAGCTTGGCAATACGGATATGTAGATCTCCTACCATTGTAACCGACTCTGTGTAACCCTAGCCCTCTCCGGTATCTATATAAACCGGAGGGCTTTAGTCCGTAGGACAACATACATTACAACAATCATACCATAGGCTAGCTTCTAGGGTTGAGCCTCCTTGATCTCGTGGTAGATCTACTCTTGTACTACCCATATCATCAATATTAATCAAGCAGGAGTAGGGTTTTACCTCCATCGAGAGGGCCCGAACCTGGGTAAAAAACATCGTGTCCCTTGTCTCCTGTTACCATCCGCCTAGACGCACAGTTCGGGACCCCCTACCCGAGATCCGCCGGTTTTGACACCAACAGGCGCATCGACCGAGCCGACACCCCTACCGCCCAAGCGGGACAAGGATGCCACCCAACCAATGTCGAGATAGAGCCCCACCTCATAGAGCCGCCACTCACATTGTTCCCGAGATCGCCATCTCGACGCACAATCAGAAATCACCCGGAGCCGCCGCCCCGACGTCCACTGCCCTCGACGACGAAGAGATCCGTGCAAACTGCAACATGCTGACTCTCCAAGGCGATGCCTCAAAGAAGGAAACGACGTAGCCACCATCATCGCCCGCTTCGACCATCCGAAGCTAGGGATTTCTCTTGGAGAGTCGTGTAATGGAGCTCCACGGCAACACCTTCAAGAAGGGGAACGACACCATGACCATGGCGCCGCTGTTGCCGGCACCGACCCAAGGTCAGTGCTGGACTTTCGCCCGGAGCTCCTCCACACCTCCGAATCTGAGCAGATCCGGAGCACTGCACAGCACACAATCCCCATGGTCGACGTCCACCGGCTCCACCTGAATCCGAGCAGATCCGAAGCTGTTGCTCCTGCATCTCACAGCGAAGCCGCTCCACCATTCCGCCTGAGCAGCAGCCCCTCACCGCGCCATCGCGCAACCTCCCGCGACAGATCCGCGCCGCCGGACCCCTTGTGCAGCACCTTCCCGTGCAGCAGCACCTTGTCCCAGCTCCTCTCGAGCCCCTCACGCCGCGGAGTAGAGTACCCAAGCACCCGAGGCCGTGGAGCAGAACACCCAAGCAGCAGAGCAGCGCTCGACCACAAATGGCCGCCCGAGCCGCCACGCACGCGCGGCGTGACCTCGCCGTGGCGCCCACGCAGCCCCATGCCCCCTCTCCGTGGCCCGCTCAGATCCGCGCCCTCCGCTCCGCGCGCCCATGCCAACGCCTGCGGCAAGCTGCCGCACGTAGAACCGCGCCAGCGGCCCCGAAGCGCGCCCGACCCGCCCCTGCGCTACCTCGCCGTGCCGCCTCGAGCTAGCATCGCCGCCGGCCGAGCTCCCACCGAAGAGGACGGCCCGCGCCGCGCCGCTCCGACCGAAAGGAGGAAAGGGCCCCGCTGCCGCCGAGCGGCACGGGCTTTGCCCGGCGACGCCGTCCGGCGGTGGCGAGGGGAAGCGGGGGAGGTGGGTGCTGCGCTGCTGGCGGCTAGGGTTCGCTCCCGGCCGCCCGCGGGAGCGACCAGGAAGCGCTCTCTCACGGGGCCGAGGTTTTAGGCAGGCACTTTTGGAATGGATCCCAAAAAATTATATCTTCTAGCAAAACATTCACCAAGCAAGCGGAAATCCTTTTGAAGGAAGCTATTCAGGAACAACTGGGACCGTTTTTCCATCATCAAGCATGCGTGCAACCATTTCATTTTCACTTTCCACCACAAGCAAGCCCTTCATTTTTTTATGTTTTCAACAACAAATAATTGAACCTGGACGTCACAAGGAAATATAAAATGCATATACCCACCATTCACCTCTAGGTTAAATTGTTCTGGTATTATTCTCGTATATACTAATTTTATTTTTGATAATTTAATTGTTATAGAATTCCACAACAACGCGCGGAGCATTATATTAGTAACTGTTATATTGTATATTCGATTTCCAAACACGCTCAGTTGGGTCAACAAGAGCAGCAATGTTGGGCTCATTATGACTCACCAGAATACTAACTATAAGATGGTCATGTACAGAAAAAAGAGTGCTCTCATTTCGTGCTAACAGCGACAGTTTATTTTTTGAGACATTAATTGCGCCAGATAGTATTGCTTTGGCATGAAACTCATACATCCTTCTTAGCATTATTTTGAGTAATCAACCGGCCCATGATATCTGCCGCTCGCTCGCCTCGCTCCTCTTATTCACTTTTTTCATATACTCGTCTCGTTCCTGTGCGTACTTTTTTTCACTCACTCGGGTACTGCTGACTCAGGAAAAAAAATGGACCTTTTTTACTTTTCAATAAATTGGTGAAATTCAAAATGTCCGCTGACATTCAAAAAATGTGCAGGGATTTTCATAAATATTCACGAAATTTTGAAAAATCACGAATTCAATTATTATTTTTAAACTTTAAAGGTGTTTACGCATTTGAAAACCTTCATGATTATTAAAAAGAGTTCGGGGAATTTTATAAAAATCAATTTTTTTATAAACTTCAATATTTTGGGAAATACGTGTAAATTTTAAAATTTCTAAAGTTCAAAACAATGACGAATTTTAAAACTTTCATTAATTTCTAAAAATAAATTTAAAGAAAATAAAGTAGAAACATATTATTTTAGGGGAAACACACTCTTTCACTTCCCCCGGGTCGCCACATTTGGGTTTTGTAGTCTCATGAGTCATGAATCGAATGTAAGAGAAACATATAAAAAACGAGTAATAACGCAAGAAAAAAAATCGTCCGAAAGTATCCACAAACCGGAAATGGTTGGAAGTTAAGAAGCCAGCCCATTACAAACCAAGCAGCACCTCAAGGGGCCGCTCTAAATGGGCCGCACACTCTGGAGTGGTTAGTTTGCTTCATTCATTTCTTTCGTTCCTTCCCACAAAAATAATAAATTATTTCGTTCCTTTGCCTCAAAAAACAATTTCGTTCCTTTGTTTTCGTTCATATTATATATTTTTTCATTTATTTTTAAATATTCTAAATATATATTTTATAAATTACCTTAATTAATTTTCAAAAATTTCATGCGCATTAAAATGGTCATGTAATGTAAGAAAACTGATCACATAATTTGTAGAAATAATCATATCATTCAAAAAATATATTCGTCACATTTAAAAAAACCCGACACTTCGAAAATATATTTTTGAAATGTGTATAAAAAAATGTCAAGTGTATTAATTTTGTTCAATAGCATTTGGCAAATGTTGAACATTTAAAATAATTGCACATTTTAAACAAATTCGTGCATTTACGAAAAAGTTTCAACGTGTGTTCAAAAAAATGTTCAAGGTGAATTTTAGAAAATGTTCAACGAATATACGAAAAAGCATTGAACCTATATAAAAATTATAATGCATATTTGACAAAATGCTCAACGTGTATTTAATTCAAGAAAACATTAACATGTACTCCCTCCGTTCGGAATTACTTGTCTTGGAAATAGATGTATCTAGAACTAAAATACATCTAGATACATCCATTTCTACGACAAGTAATTCCGAACGGAGGGAGTATCTGACAAATGTTCAATGTGTAATTAAAAAATGTTTAGTTTGTGTACGAAAAATGTACAACATATTTAAAAATGTAAGAAAAAAAATAAAAGAACAAAAAAGAAACAAAAAGAAAATCGATTGAAAAATATACAAAAATTAGACTCACTGAAGCTTCTAAAACCGTGTGAACTAGTCCATATAAGCTTCCTACAACCACTCCAGAATGCTACAGTATTGGGCTGGCTAGTTAGCGGAGCGCTAGAGGTGAGACAAGGGTACATCTCGCAGTAAGCGAGACGTAGGCATCACAGTTTTCTATCGAATTGGTAGTATACAACATACAACGCTTAAGTTGCAAATTAGTATCTTCCATGACCAAACACTATCTATGTTGTTAATAAACATTATCCTCCATAAATGAGCCTAAATATCTTACCATTATACCTCATTAGAATGAACCGTGCACAATTAAGTATGACAGATTTGGGAAACAACAAATCTTTACGCAAATTCGTTGGTCATCAAATCGTTCCAACATATCTTGTATTGATGGTAGTGGGATGGACTACAAATTTGAAAAACCAAATCTTGCTCCTTGTTTGCTTTTAAATACAGTGGGTCGAGTTAGGAATCCTCGAAAATGAACATAACAACAAAGAATCATTAACCTTGCAAAAATAAATCCTGAAAGATTTCTTTTTATTAGAACCAAATCCTCGAAGATTTCACCCTACGATACTTCAAACAATATGCATGCCTTTCGCGTGTATATATACGGCTTATATTGTATCATTGTCCATCATCACACATATCTAGATAGCTTGGACACTCCAAGCGGAACCCAAAGAACACACACACACACACACACACACACACACACACACACACACACACACACACACACACACACACACACACACACACACACACACACACACACACACACACACACACACACACACACACACTCACGGTGCTTCAAGAAGAAAATGAAGAGCCGATTTTGCCACCTTGTTTTCATTTTCCTTGTGGTCTCTCTATGTTCCTTACCTGCATTTGGTATACGCCACGGAAGCTTTCAATCAGGTATTTTGTTTTCTACGTACCATTTCTTTGTATGAATAACAATTGTTTCATCATATATTTTTACTAACCTCACGTCGGCACTTAAACTTATTCTATAATCATGTCGCAGTGAACCATAGGGACCTGGCTCCCAGTCCAAGTTCGACTGAGCTCCCTTCTCTGGCACAAAGTAAGCATATGGAGTAGATTCATTTAGGTTCTTGGATGTTGTTAAGTACCACCGATGTTCTAGGTTAACACTTCAGTTTTCTTTCCAGGCCGTGCGTTTGAATCATTGATCTCGGTGGACTATACTGGTGTAGAAGGACACGCACCCCAGATCCACGCACCTAAGTTGGTAGAGGCGCCTCCGTCTGACTAAAGCCTTCGAGTATGGCACACCTTGTACAGGACGAGGAAGTGCCCCAATAAATACCCCTCATTTCTATTGTATTCTTATTGCCTTTGGCACAAGTGTCTTGATTAGTGATTTCAACGGGCCATTTTATATGATATATCAGTATCACAATGCATAATATATAAGTGAATGTGTGTCTTTATGGATCGGATTCCATTACTCAGAAGATAACGGAACAAAACAAGCAAAAAAGCATCCAGGTGCAAAGAGAAAAAAAATCAACAAAAGGCTTAAACTAAAAGTGTCGCCAACCGTTGTTGCATGCACCGCGACAAATAGAAGTAAGAAACTACATGACAACCCATCACAGTATATATTACATGGGGTAGATAAACATCCTCAAATCCATCATCCATGTAGGGGGGTGACCTTCTTTGCAATATTAGCAAACTATAGGGATCTAGTTTCAAACTCATGTTCCTTCATCACATCATCAACGTTAGTATTACCAATTTCATCATCCTCAACATCATCATCCTCAACATCTCTCTCTTCCAACATTTCGACATCCCTTCCTCTCTATGCATGACCATCATTATGGAGCTCCTCCATCGTCTGTACAACCACCACTCCATGTTTCAGTGCAGCTCATTCACCTTCATTTTGCCTGCCTAGTAGTGCATGAAAGAACAAGCATAACAAACAAACTCATCGGAGGAGCAACAAGTTTCTTCTCAAAACAGGCCCGACTAAGAAGTTTCTAGATTGCCCAGCATAGAGCACCTAAACCTACCATCGGTAGGTGCCCATTTTTGGGCAAATAACTGAGAATCCACCAAAAATCATTTTGAGAAACATGTATGCCTAGAATTAGGACCAATGCATCTACATATCACAGTCCATGCATACTTGGCAGTTGAACAATGAAAAACAAAATGATGAATATCTCAAACTCTGGGCGAAAATGATACAAAGGGTCGCCAACCCACTTCCTTTTGATCATGTGGTCTTTGGTGGCAATGACATTCCAAAGACATATTTCGATTTTCTGGGGAACATTAGATTATGAAAGGTGTTTAGAAAATCAGTGTGGGCCCACATCAGATAGATATTTATAGACAACTTTTGCAATGAACTTGCCATTTTTATTCTGAGACATCTGGGGGCATCATTCCCATCCAGTGTAAAGGTAACATCTTGCAATGAACTTCTAAATCTATCCAACTGAGTCATGTGATCAACATCAAGCCATCACCTGAAAGACAAGTTCCACCCACTGTCACCCATTTGCTTTTGGGTTTTACATTCTCATTGTTGATCACAAATAGTTAGGGAATTTTAAAGTCCCGTTACCAATCCAAGCCCCCCCCCCCCCAAATCAGCATGCATGTTTTTTATTAATATATATATATATATATATATATATATATATATATATATATATATATATATATATATATACATGGGCACCTTTGATCGTAATATGTGTTCTTGTAAAAAGCTATGGATCACTGGTGCAGTGACGTCCTATACAAACGGTTTTTATCCCCTTTCCATGACATGGTTTTAAATCGTCGCCTTGCCTGTGTGTGCGATAGGGGGTGTCCATCCCACACGACCCAGAAAATCATCTGCGACATCTCCTTCGATCACACGCTTAGCGCATATGCTCGTGTGAGACCGGGGGAGCTAACGCACACAGTTTCGTCGAACAAGCCGTGTGAGATCTATTGGGGAACGTTGCATGGAAAACAAAAAAAAAATCTACGCACACGCTTCTCTGGTCAATAACCAATAGCGGGGCTTGGATTCCCATATTGGTTCCTACATATTCTACGAAGATCTTTATAGAATGAACCTTTAAGACAACATACGTAGTTCCCTTTGTCTGTCGTTATGTTACTTGCCCGAGATTTGATCGTCGGTATCTCCATACCTTGTGCAATCTCATTACCGACAAGTCTCTTTACTTGTTCCGTAATATATCATCTTGCAACTAACTCCTTAGTCACTTTGCTTGCAAGCTTCTTGTGATGCGTATTACCGAGAGGACCTAGAGATATCTCTCCGTCATACGGAGTGACAAATCCCAATCTTGATTCACACCAACTCAACATACACCTTTTGAAGATACTTTTAGAGCATCTTTATGATGATCCAGTTATGTTGTGACGTTTGATAGCACAGAAGGTATTCCTCCAGTATCCGGGAGTTGCATGATCTCATGGTCGAAGGAATATGTATTTGACATTAAGATAACAGTAGCAATAAACTGAACAATCATATGCTATGATAACGGTTGGGTCTTGTCCATCACACCATTCTCCTAATGATGTGATTCTGTTATCAAATGACAACTCATGTCTATGGTTAGGAAA
This sequence comes from Triticum timopheevii, assembly GCA_963921465.1. Classification (NCBI taxonomy): domain Eukaryota; kingdom Viridiplantae; phylum Streptophyta; class Magnoliopsida; order Poales; family Poaceae; genus Triticum; species Triticum timopheevii. The sequence goes on along the minus strand of OY997262.1, from coordinate 379,111,722 downwards.
CCTTAACCATCTTTTGATCAACGAGCTAGTCTAGTAGAGGCTCACTAGGGACACAATTTTTTTTTATATTCACCCATGTATTTAAGTCTCCGGTCAATACAATTCTAGCATGAATAATAAACCTTTATCATGAATAAGGAAATATAATAATAACAACTTGACTATTGCCTCTGGGGCATATTTCCATCAGTCTCCCACTTGCACTAGAGTCAATAATCTAGATTATACTGTAATGAATCTAACACCCATGGAGTCTTGGTGCTGTTCATGTTTTGCTCGTGGAAGAGGCTTAGTCAATGGGTCTGCTACATTCAGATCCGTATGCACTTTACAAATTTCTATGTCTCCATCCTCGACATATTCGCAAATGGAGTTGAAGCGTCGCTTGATGTGTTTGGTTCTCTTGTAAAACCTGGGCTCCTTGGCTATGGCAATTGCTCTAATGTTATCACAAAAGATTGTCATTGGACCCGATGGACAGGGTATTACCCCTAGATCGGATATGAACTCCTTCATCCAGACTCCTTCATGCGCTGCATTGACATAGCTATGTACTCCACTTCACACGTAGATCCTTCCATGACACTCTACTTAGAACTGCACCAACCGACAGCTCCACCATTTAATATAAACTTGTATCCAGTTTGCGACTTAGAGTCATCTGGATCTGTGTCGAAGCTAGCATCGATGTAACCCTTTACGACAAGCTCTTCGCCACCTCCATAAACGAGAAACATATCCTTGGTCCTTTTCAGGTACTTCAGGATATTCTTGACCACTGTCCAGTGATCCACTCTTGGATTACTTTGGTACCTCCCTGCCAAACTTATGGCAAGGCACACATCAAGTCTGGTACACAGCATGGCATACATTACCTATGGCTGAGGCATAGGGAATGACTTTCATTCTCTCTCTATCATCTGCCGTGGTTGGGCTTTGAGTCTTACTCAATTTCACACCTTGTAACACATGCAAGAACCCTTTCTTTGACTGGTCCAGCTTGAACTTCTTCAGAACTTTGTCAAGGTATGTGTTTTGTGAAAGTCCTATTAAGCGTCTCGATCTATCCCTATATATCTTGATACCCAATATATAAGCAGCTTCACCGAGGTCTTTCATTGAAAAATTCTTATTCAAGTATCCTTTTATGCTATTGATACCTTTCCAAGGTATCTACTTTTCCTAACGCTTTTCCTGTTGTTTTGGACTCTAATTTGCATGATTTGAATGAAACTAACCCCGGACTGACGCTGTTTTTAACAGAACTACCATGGTGTTGTTTTTTGTGCAGAAATAAAAGTTATCAGAATGGAACGGAACTTTGTGAGGATTTTTTATTTCAAATAAGAGAATTTCTGGAGCCAGGAGGTACTTGAGGGGTCACCTGGGTGGGCACAACCCACCAGGGTGCGCCAGCCCCCCAGGCGCGCCCTGGTGGGTGCTGCCCACCTGGGGGCCCCGCTGACCCTCAAACCGACGCTATAAAATCCCATATTTCCAGAAAAAACCAGGGAGAAAGAATTATCATGTTTCACGAGACGGAGCCACCGCCGTCTCCTGTTCTTCATCGGGAGGCCAGATCTGGAGTCCGTTTGGGGCTCCGGGGAGGGGGATCTTTGATCTTCGTCATCACCAACACATCTCCATCGCCAATTCCATGATGCTCCCCACTGGGAGTGAGTAATTCCTTCGTAGGCTCACTAGTCGGCGAGGAGTTGGATGAGATTCATCATGTAATCGAGTTAGTTTTGTTAGGGCTTGATCCCTAGTGTCCACTATGTTCTGATATTGATGTTCTATGACTTTGCCATGCTTAATGCTTGTCACTTTGGGCCCGGGTGCCATGATTTCAGATCTGAAATGTTTATGTTATCACCATTATATCCATGTTCTAGATCCGATCTTGCAAGTTATAGTCACCTACTACGTGTTATGATCCGGCAACCCCGGATTGATAGTAGTGGGGACCACTCCTGGTGATGATCGTAGTTTGAGGAGTTCATGTATTCACCGTGTGCTAATGCTTTGTTCCGGTTCTCTATTAAAAGGAGGCCTTAATATCCCTTAGTTTCCAATAGGACCCCGCTGCCACGGGAGGGTAGGACAAAAGATGTCATGCAAGTTCTTTCCATAAGCATGTATGACTATTTACTGAATACATGCCTACATTATATTTATGAACTCGAGCTAGTGCCGTATCGCCCTAGGTTATAATTGTCTCATGATGAATATCATCCAATGAGTCATCGATCCAATGCCTACGAATTTATCTTATATTATTCTTGCTAAGTTACTACTGTTGCTACTACTATCGTTACTGCTACAATATCACTGCTATCACTATTACTGTTACCGTTACTACTGCTGCTATCATTAAAACCATCATAACTGCTATGCTACTAATCAGTTTGCTACAGATAATTAATCTCCAGGTGTGGTTGAATTGACAACTCAGCTGCTAATACCTTCAAATATTCTTTGGCCCCCCTTGTGTCAAATCTATAAATTTGGGTTGAATACTCTATCCTCGAAGACTGTTGCGATCCCCTATACTTGTGGTTATCAAGAACTTTTTCTGGCGCCGTTGCCGAGGAGAATAGCTATATTTGTTGAGTCACTTGGATTATTATCATATTATCACTATGAAGAATCTAAAGGATGCTAAGACTAAGATTTTTCCCTCAAAGACGAGGGGAGGTAAGGAACTGCCATCCAGTTCTGCTTTAGATTCACCTTCTGTTATAAGTAAACTTGCAACTCCACAACATGCTATTAATTTTGATATGTCGCAAGTTATTGATGATGCTACTTCTGCTATGAATGCTACTCATGATGATGCTAGTACCTTGCTTGATGATGTTGTGCCACTAGGTGAATTTCTTAATGAACAAATTGTAGAGTAAGACAACATGATATTGTTGAATTTGATGAAACTTGAAACTGAAAATCCTAAAACACCTACTAGAACTAGTCCTTCTAGATATTGATTGCCAAAGGTACCAGAAGGTTATACTATGAGTGAGGAAGCAACTAGAGATATTCTTGCTTGTAAGGATAGAGATGATCTAGAGAAATTATTATGCAAGTATAAAGAAAGATCTCTGAATGATAAAATGAAATGTGATCCCGAGGTTGCTACTTCACCTATTGTTATTGCTAATAAGAATTATGAATTCTTTGTCGACCCAGAGTTGATTACTTTGGTTGAATCTGATCCTTTCCATGGTTATGAAACTGAACCTGTTGTAGCACATCTTACTAAGTTGAATGATATAGGTTCCATTTTTGCTCATGATGAGAAGATTTGCTATTACTATATTCTCAAGTTATTTCTGTTCACATTAAAGGGTGATGCTAAAGTTTGGTACAATACTCTTGCTCCTGGTTGTGTGCGTAGTCCCCATGATATGATCTATTACTTCTCTGAAAAATATTTCCCTTCCCATAAGAAACAAGCTGCCTTGCAGGAAATATTTAACTTTGTGCCAATTGAAGAAGAGAGTCTTCCACAAGATTGGGGCAGGCTTCTCCAATTGCTTAATGCTTTGCCTGATCATCCTCTTAAGAAAAATGAAATACTGGATATCTTCTATAATGGACTAACCGATGCTTCTAGGGACTTCCTAGATAGTTGTGCTGGTTGTGTTTTCAGGGAACAAACTATTGAGCAAGCTGAGGAATTATTGAATAACATATTGAAAAATTATGATGATTGGACTCCTCCTGAAACACCTATTAAACCCACTCCGAAGAAGAGGCGTATCTTATATCTCAGTCCTGAAGATATGCAAGAGGCAAAGAAATCTATGAAGGGGAAAGGTATTAATGCCAAGGATGTTAAAAATTTACCACCTATCAAAGAAATACATGGGCTTGAAGCACCGCCACCACCCAAGGTGGTAGAGGTAAAATCTTTAATGAAATTCAATGGTAGTGATGATCCTCATAATGAACATCCTAGTCAATGCCTTTATGAGTTTGATAATTACATTAGAAATCAAGATCACTTCAATGCAAATGTTATGAAACAATTAAAATACAACTCTGATATGATTGCTTGCTTAAGTGACTTGTTATTTAGAATCTCAAATGATGTTAGAGGTGTAGTAAAACATGCCTCTATGGTTCAAACTCAATTAGAACAAGTTGCTAAATATCAAAGAGAGTTACTTGATGAAATGAACAATAATATAAGTGACTTTGTTGTTAGAGTAGCAACCAGAGGAGGTAAAATGACTCAGGAACCACTTTATCCCGAGGGACATCCAAAGAGAATTGAACAAAATTCTCAAAGGAACAACACTACTACACCTAGTTCTTCTGAAAAGAAAAAGAAGAAGAAAAATGATAAGGCCTTGCCTGCCTCTAGTGAACTTGAAGTAGAAAAACCTCATGATAATGATAATGAAGTTTCTATCTCCGATGCTGAAAATCAATCTGGTAATGAACACTCACCTTCTGATAATGAAAAATATAATGATGAGGTTCATGAAAACACTCAACCCAATGCTAAAGAACCATACAATGATGTTGAGATAGAACCAGCTGTTGATCTTGATAACCCACAACCTAAGAATAAAAGATATGACAAAAGAGACTTTGCTGCTAGAAAACATGGAAAGGAAAGAGAGCCGTGGGTTCAAAAGCCTATGCCCTTTCCACCTAATTCAACTAAAAAGAAAGATGATGAAGAATTTGAACGCTTTGATGAAATGATTAGGCCGGTCTTTCTGCGCACTCGTTTGACTGATATCTTGAAAATGCCTCCTTATGCAAAGTATATGAAAGACATCATCACCAATAAGAGAAAAATACCGAAAGCTGAAATGTCCACTATGGTTGCTAATTACACTTTCAAAGATAGAGTACCTAAAAAACATGGAGATCTGGGAATACAAACTATACCTTGCTCCATTAAAAGAAATTTTGTGAAAACTGCTTTATGTGATTTGGGAGCTGGTGTTAGTGTTATGCCTTTCTCTTTATATAAAAGACTTGATTTGAATAAACTCACACCTACTGAAATATCCTTTCAAATGGCTGATAAATCAATTGCCATACCTATCGGTATTTGTGAGGATGTGTGAGGGAGTCCTGGACTAGGGGGTGTCCGGATAGCCGGACTATCATCATCGGCCGGACTATCATCGTCAGCCGGACTCCAAGACTATGAAGATATAAGATTGAAGACTTCGTCCCGTGTCCGGATGGGACTTTCCTTGGCGTGGAAGGCAAGCCTGGCGATACGGATATGTAGATCTCCTACCATTGTAACGGACTCTATGTAACCCTAGCCCTCTCCGGTGTCTATATAAACCGGATGGCTTTAGTCCGTAGGACACAACAACAACCATTACAACAATCATACCATAGGCTAGCTTCTAGGGTTTAGCCTCCTTGATCTCGTGGTAGATCTACTCTTGTAATATCCACATTATCAATATCAATCAAGCAGAGGATTTTACCTCCATCAAGAGGGCCTGAACCTGGGTAAAACATCGTGTCCCTTGTCTCCTGTTACCATCCGCCTAGACGCACAGTTCGGGCCCCCCTACCCGAGATCCGCCAGTTTTGACACCGACATTGGTGCTTTCATTGAGAGTTCCTCTGTGCCGTCGCCGATAGGAAGGATGCATCTTCCCGTCTTCAAGGACGGTATCTTCGCCAAAGGAGCCCTGGCCACCGGCCAAACTATCCGGCTAGGTGGTTTTCTCATGACCGCCTATTCGGCCACCGCTTCGACGATGACCTCTCGGGTCATTAAAAGCAATCTTCACGTCAACTTGGAATTCGCCGAGCAGCTAGATCCAATAGAGCTCTCGTCCGTAAACGAACTCTTGGATCGCATCGCCGCCCTAGGAGTCGCTACAGACTACGATCAGATCGGGCTTAAAACCGATCTGAGAGAGATTAACTCTCCCCAGGTAACCCACCACGTCACGGTGGTAGAGGAACATCGCGGCGACCCTTCTCCTATATTGAAAACTAGTCGTGTTCGGGCTTCCGAACCCTCCATGCCGGATTCCCGTGGAGGGACGGACCTCGATCAAGCGCTGAACTTAAAGTCAGGCATCGGACCGGACTCGTTGGACAACGTTCCACTTTCCAAGCTTCCGAATTCGGAAACTTCTCGGCCCTTGAGCCTTGAGATGGGTAGGGTTCCGGACTCGATTAGACCCACCTACCCAGACATATGCGATCTATCTCTAATCCGGCAAGAGCCTACTGAAACAGTACATCATTACTAGGCCAGATTCCTCCTGGTTATGGACAGGATAAAGGACTGCCAAGAGGAAAACGCAATCTTGATTTTTTGCAATAATTGCACGGACAGGGGAATCTTGAACGCCGTCAGCTGTCGTGAAATCACACGCTTCACTGACCTAGCATCTATAGTACGAAAGTACTGTGCGATGGAGAGTTTCCGGAAAACCAAAAATAAGTTTTGGGACAATCCGGCCCCGAATACAACCCTAGTCCGCAACAAAAGGGTGCATTACACTCAGGCACCAGGTACAAAAACCAAAAAGCAGAAACCCCATAAAGGGCACGGAACCGTACTGGAGGGATGGCTCAACGGGCCCTGTACAATTCACAGTACACAGGGCGCCACCCCAACACATAGCCTCTGAGCATGTTGGATATTACGGCAGGTGGCCAAAAGTGGCAAGGAGCTTCTAGCCCCGGAAAACCACACCAACAATACCGGTACGGTATCAACAGTCTTCGAAACTTTCGCATCAAACAATATGCGGAAACGAACAATCCGCAGACTCGCCGAAGTCTACCAAGTAGCAACGACAAATCCTTGGAGCAACGCGGCCATCACCTTCAACGCCAGCGACGAACCTAAATTCCGAACAGCCCGAGCACCAGCCGCATTGGTCCTAAGTCCAATAGTGGCCGGCTTTCGACTTACCAAGGTACTCATGGATGGAGGCAGCGGATTAAACCTCATCTACGAGGAAACTCATCAAAAAATGGAAATAGACTGGAGCCGCATTGAGCGAAGCAGCACAACCTTCAGAGGAATAATCCCTAGCTGGGAAGCGCGCTGCACCGGAAAAATCACACTTGATGTGGTGTTCGGCTCGCCGGACAATTACAGGTCCGAAGAAATCACGTTCCAAGTGGCCCCGTTCAGCAGCGGATATCACGCTATATTAGGACGAGAGGCATTCACAATTTTTCAAGCCGTACCCCATTACAGGTACATGAAGCTCAAAATGCCTGGGCCCGGCGAGATAATCACTCTCATTAGTGATCCGGACATAGCACTCCGCGCCGAAAACAAAACAGCCGCATTAGCCCTGGAGGCACTATCCGAAGCCCTAGCGGCAGAGGAACTCACCGCGCTGCGCTCTACGGTGCATAGAGACGATGTGATACTCGATAAGAGATCCAAGTCCACCTCCTTTAAACTAGCAGACGAAATAATAAAATTCTAGGTCCATCCAACGGACCCGACAAAGACGGCCTCTGTCGGGGCACAATTGAACCCTGACGTAGACGCCGCACTGCGAGAATTCCTTCGGGAAAATTGGGACATTTTCGCCTGGCATCCTTCAGATATGCCAGAAATCCCACGCAGATTGGCAAAGCATAGCCTAAATATCCTAAAAGGGTTCAAGCCAGTCAAACAGGCTCTTCGACGATTCTCCGAACCCAAAAGACAGGCAATGGGAGAAGAACTAGCCAAACTATTGGAAGCCGGATTCATCAGAGACATCAAACATCCGGATTGGCTAGAAAACCTGGTAATGGTACCAAAGAAATACAAATCCTGGCGCCTATGTGTCGATTTTAAAGACCTAAACAAGGCCTGCCCAAAGGATCCCTTCCCCCTCCCCCGCATTGACCAAATCATCGATGCTACCGCAGGGCACGATTCATTGTGCTTCCTGGACGCATAGTCCGGCTATCATCAAATCAAGATGGCAGAAGCGAACCAAGCCGCAATGGCATTCATTACTCCATATGGACCATTCTGCTTCAACACGATGCCCTTCGGACTTAAAAACGCCGGCGCAACATATCAGCGCATGATTCAGACATGTCTGGCTACCCAGATCGGCAAAACAGTAGAGGCATACGTAGACGACGTAGTCGTCAAAACCAAACACGTCAAAACTCTAGTACACGATTTAAGGGTCACGTTCGACAACCTCCGAGCATATGACATCAAGCTGAATCCGGAAAAATGCGTTTTCGGCGTACCAGCTGGAAAGCTCTTGGGCTTCATTGTATCCGCTAGAGGAATTGAAGCAAACCCGGCCAAGATCCGAGCTCTGTCACAGCTGGATATTCCAAAAGACCTCAAACAGATCCAAAATTGACTGGATGCATGGCGGCTCTCAGCCGCTTTATCTCCCGCTTAGGAGAAAAGGCATTGCCACTCTATCGCCTCCTCAGACGCACCGAACACTTCGAGTGGACGGATGCTGCCACTGCCGGACTCAGACAAATAAAAGCCATATTGGCAACAAATCCGGTCCTGGCTGCGCCTAACCTGGGCGAACCAATGTTGTTATACATCACGGCAACACATCAAGTTGTAAGCGCGGTGCTCGTCGTAGAACGAGAGACAGAAGGGCATAAATCCCCTCTTCAAAAACCAGTGTACTACGTATTCACTGTTTTAACTCCCTGCAAGTCCCGTTACCCGCACTATCAAAAGATAGCGTATGCGGTGTTCATGGCATCCCGGAAGCTCCGACACTACTTTCAAGAGTGTTCGATAACAGTGGCCTCCGAAGTACCCCTAAATGACATTATAAATAACCGCGACGCAACGGGCAAGATTGCAAAATGGGCCATTGAGCTCTTACCATTCGATATAACTTACAAACACCGGCGAGCTATAAAGTTGCAAGTTTTGGCTGACTTTGTCGCTGAGTGGACTGAAGCCGAACTCCCTAAAGAGTACGGCGCATACTCCAATTGGATTATGCATTTCGACGGCTCCAAAATGTTGGCCGGATTGGGGGCTGGCATCGTACTGACGTCCCCAACCGGGGACACAGTCCAATACGTACTTCAGATAATGTACACAGACTCCAACAACACAGCCGAATATGAAGCCCTCTTACATGGCCTCCGGATGGCAATCTCCATGGGCATCCAACGCCTAGAGGTGCGCGGGGACTCAAACCTCGCAATATCCCAAGTAAATAGAGACTTTGACGCCAAGGATCCGAAAATGGCAGCCTATCATAACGCTGTCCTTAAAATGTCAGCTCGGTTCGAAGGACTTGAATTCCACCACGTAGCCAGAGATAATAACCAAGCGGCCGACGTATTTGCACGCATCGGCGCAAAACGTGACGCTGTCCCTCCAAACATCTTCCTGGAACGGCTGTTCAAGCCATCCGTACTATGGGAAGAGGAGTCCGGAAATAACAAACCGAAGGTAGCCGCACCAACCGACACAGAGCAATCTGACATAAGCGATTCAGCCGACGAAATAACACCTTCAGCCCACGACATAATGGCAGTAATCGCCCCGTGGACAGAGCCGTTCCTAGCCTACTTACTTAGGCAGGGACTTCTCGAAGACCATAATGAGGCCCGCTGCATAGTTCGGCGATCTAAAGCCTACAAGGTCCATGAGGGAGAACTCTATAAGAAAAGCACAACCGGAGTCCTTCAAAGGTGTATCTCCTAAGAGGAAGGGCGAGACCTTGTGGCTGAAATTCACGCCGGACTAGGCGGACACCACGCCGCAGCCCGGGCCCTTGTAGGAAAGGCATTCCGTACAGGATTTTATTGGCCGACGGCCCGGGCAGATGCTCAGGACTTAGTCCAAAGATGCGTCGGTTGTCAGCTCTTTGCTAATCAGAGCCATATGCCACCCACCGCCCTCAAAACTATACCCATTACCTGGCCGTTTGCGATCTGGGGGCTTGACATGGTTGGACCACTTAAAGGGGGAACCCACAAGCAAAGGTACCTATTGGTCATGGTGGATAAATTCACCAAATGGATAGAGGCCAAGCCAGTTAAAACGACAGAGTCCGGACCAGTGATAGACTTCATATCCGGGGTAGTACACCGTTATGGTGTCCCCCACAGCATCATCACCGATAACGGCACGAACTTCATGGCCGATGAGGTTAAATCATGGTGCAAAAATATGGGCATCAAGCTCGATTACGCTTCAGTCTATCATCCTCAAACCAACGGTCAAGTGGAACGAGCAAATGGTCTAATAATGAGCGGCATCAAACCCAGACTAGTGCGGTCCCTTACGAAATCCGACACGCACTGGGTAGAGGAGCTCGACTCCGTACTCTGGGGGCTGCGGACAACGCCTAACCGTACTACCTGATTCACACCATTTTTTATGGTATACAGCGCAGAAGCAGTTTTGCCCTGCGACATCATTCATGACTCACCTCGAGTGCGCATGTACGAAGAAAGAGAAGCCGAGTTGGATCGGCAAGACAGCTTGGACGCATTGGAGGAAGAACGCGACGTCGCCAAGGCTTGTTCCGCATTCTATCAGCAGCAGGCTCGAAGATACCAAAGCAGAGAAGTACGGGCCAAGACTTACAACGTTGGTGAACTAGTTCTACGCCTGCCGGACAAGAAAAAGGACAAGCTCAAGCCCAAATGGGAAGGCCCCTTCATCATCGATCAAGTCTTGACCGGCGGAGCGTACCGTCTACGAAATGCGTCGGATAACCGACTCGAGCCGAACCCATGGAACGCAGCCCGCCTCCGAAGATTCTATGCCTAGCGCCGGACTAAGAGTTCGTCCCTTTCCCCCGTCCAAATTTTTTACACTTCAGCTGTCTTTTGTTTATCTTTTTTCTCTCACCCATATTCATCAAAGCCTTAAAAGGCTTACTTGCGCATCGTTCGCACGCAATTGATGTGCTATCCGCACTCATTATACCTGGGGGCTTCTTTAATAGAAGCTTATTTATAAGGGCTTCATGCCCAAAACATGTGTCACACTTCCGCATGTACCCTTTTATTCACCATTATATGCATCGATATGACTTAAGTTTTGGCCAAGCTGGGTTGCCTGGCTCCTGTGCTTACCCCTACGTTCCCGATTGTTCGGCTAGGTGGTAAAGGGAGCACCTCTGCGATTGTTACTGCCGGGTCAGCCGGATGTGTACCTCAGACTGGGTGAAGCCGAAAGCTAGCGTTCTTAAGGGAATATTCGGTCGGTTATTTGAAAGATGATTTTTTACCAATTTATTTATCTTCCCCCAGATGTTATCCTGCTCTTTTCACAGTCCGAACATGCACTTTAGGGCATGCCTCCCCAGAGGAAAGGAACCCTTAACGGGACTATTCTCCCTGGAAGATGTTTCTTACTAACCATGTAATATAACATAACTAGTTGGGCACTTGTCTGATAAAGCACTAATGACCCCTACGCCTGGTCTCCATGCATGCCCCAGTTGTTTCTTAACCGAGAAGGCATTTGGACACACTCCGGACTCTAGGGTCCCAAGGTTGAAGCGAAAAGGTCGGCAACAACAAACGATCTACAATCCGGCTAGAAGGCATTTTACATGTCATTTTATAATACATTGTCAAATCGACTGACTGTATTCCTCCTCAATCCCGTCTAACAGGTTGTCTAATTTACAGTCCCGTTGGGAAAATTTAGCGGCCAACTCTACTTGGCCGTATACTAAACTCATAGGGATCTCCTTCCCATCGGGCCCCACAGGTCCGACCTTGGCCATGTGGTTGGGATCCGCCTTCTTGTACCGCGTCTTCACCATGGCCCAGGCCTCCCTGGCACCTTGGTGGCAGGCTGAAATCTTCCATAAACGGAAGTGCTGCTGCACTCCCTGAAGCTTCTCCGCAATCTCCCCAAGGCCCTTGGGTAGGGAGAAGGCTGGCCATAAAGCCTGGATGACGCGGCTCATTGCCTGCCGAACTCGTTCGATCAGTTGCAGCCGCTCGGGAAGTTGATCACCCGTTGATACGGGCATCTCCTCCGCAGGGCGACCTGTGAGTATACCTACAGACATATTTTGTCAATTGACTTCCTCGCCGAACTCTTCTTTTCAAAGGAGTTTGCTTAAGCACTTACTATAGATGCCGCGACGAAGCCGCTGATTCTCCTTAACGGAGCCAGACAGCTCGGCCCGAACGCCTTTCAGCTCTTCTCCAAGCTGGGCATGGGCATCCTGGAGCTTGTTCCTTTCGTGCTGCACCTTATGCAGCACCCTCTCACCGGCCTTCAGCTGGCGCAAAAGTTCTTGCCTGTCCGGGTCTTGTCCGGCAGCACCTGCAACGTCATTTTCAGACTTGCGCACAGGCCAAACACTACTTATCTTTTTAAATAATGTGTTACCAGGAGAGGTCCCTGTGTTTCCTCCTGCGGCAGCGAGTGCGGCCTCAAGTTGGGCCTTACACTCTTGCAGCTCCTGAGACAATTGGGTATTCTTCTTTGTAAGATCCTACAGTTCAAATGATCCTTAAATCAGTTAATACAACTACTTTAAGTCTCGGGGGCTACTGGCATATACAACTATTAAAATCTCTTACCCGTATGTCTTTTACATACTGCTCCATGGCTCTGGTCAAACCATCTTGAGCGGCACGGAGGTGCGCGTCCCCCGCGTTAAAGGCATTCAACGCCTCAGGGGAGAAGCACGCGTCACGAAAAACTGTCCGGCGGCGCCTGTGGTTCATGACGCTCTCCACCTCAGATTTGGTGGCGGACAGTCTGTCGGCATCCTCCGTTGGAGGAGTATCCGGCTCGCGCCTTGCGCTCGCCTCCCCCTCCGGACCAGGCGCTGGAGCTTGGCTGGTAGAGGCTGGGTTGGCAACCTCTGCGCCCGCAGTCCGGCGGGCGCTTTTTCTCCTACAAAAGTTATAAGCACTCAAACTCTTCCTAGGAACGTTGTTCTAAATAACGAACCATGAGCTATACCTTTGCGGCGGCGTTTCAATTCGCGCCGCGCTCCTCTTCCGCCTGCTGGGCCGGACTGACCCTTGTTGGTCAGCCGCCGCGGGTTCAATTTCCTGCCTTGAAGGCACCGCCTGCAGGACACCGTTGTATACGGTGGTCAGAAACGCGCGAAGATGGAACAATGGTGTTAGAAATTCGGTCATAAGTACCTGGGAAGCCGGTGACAAGCCGGGGTAGTCAGCCGTAATGGCGACTAAAGCATTGTCCATGCTGAGCTGGTGGAACACCCCGTCAATTAGCTCCACCTTTATATCCGGATCCTCTTCGGAGGTCGGATCAAGGGATCTTCCCGGATCCTCGGGTTGTGGAGCCAGACTATGAATGTCCTCCACATCCCGGCGCAGTTCCTGCGTCAAAATCACAGAGTAAGGTACTCGGCTTTAAAAGCACGGGTCGGATGAATAAACGTCCGCTTACCTAGCTCCGAGGGTTATTCATGGAAAACCCATTCAATGGGTTCGTACAGAGGAAGTCTTCTTTCTCCCCCTTGTACAGGCCGGACAGAATCTTCACCAGATCCTCGGCTGATCCCGGCCACTTGCAGCCGTGGCGGGTGGCATCGTCCTCCCCGTTGAAATCCCACATTGGGTGGCCCCTGTATTGTAGCGGCTGCACCCCCTGCATAATGCACGTGGCCATGACTCCGATCATGGTCAATCCGGAATGGGCCAACAACCTTATCCGGCCCATCAAATAATGGACGCTCTTGTCTTCCTCCAGCTGAGGGATCCGCGGGTGCCAACTTAGGCGTTTCTTCAGAGGAGCGTCGCTAAATTCAGGGAGGCCGATCCGAACTGGGTCCGGCAATGGAGCGTCTTCTATATAAAACCATTCTGAAGGCCAGTCTTCGGACGCCTTCCTAGGGGTTCCGGATAGGTATCCGGTCCCGGCGATGCGCCATATTTCGGCACCGCCCACTTGATATATTGACCCCTCGTAAGAGCGGGGTACGAGGCAGAATAGCCTCTTCCATAGCGCAAAATGGGGCTCGACACCCAGGAATAGCTCGCAAAGGGCTACGAAACCCGCGATATGCAGAATGGAGGCGGGCGTTAGGTGATGAAGCTGGAGTCCGTAGAACTCCAGGAGGCGGCGGAGGAACGGATGTACAGGAAATCCAAGCCCCCTTATTAGATAAGGGATGAAGCATACCCGCTCCCCTTTAGAGGGACTAGGGATTGCCTCCTCTTGCTTCCCACCTTTGTAGGTGGCCAACCCGGCTCGAACCGGAACCATAAAGGCCGGAGGAAGATATCCCTCCGCTTGGAACGTCACCAGCTCGCTGTGCGGAACATAGCATCTCCTCCAATCTCCTGGCGAAGGACTGGGAACGCGAGAAGAGGAGCCGCGTCGACAGTCCATGATGGAATGGATTTTTGGTCAAGAAGCGCTCCGATGAGTACTCGCGGGAGGAAGATGGTGTGATTTGGATCTGGATTCCTGCCTCTCTTATAGGCAGGTTATTTGCGCCGCTAGGGGGTAAAACGTAAAAGATACCCTGGCTTTTCGCATTCGTGCGATGCGTGGAAGAAGGCCATTATTGGGCGTGGAAGCCAAGAAGCGCAACATTGATGAGGAAGCCGGACGCTGTTCGGCAGGTACATGGAACTTGAAGGAGAACCCGCCTTGCAACACCGAAGACTACACACGTGCTGGACTTATCGTCATTGAAGCCTGGTTCGGGGGCTACTAAGGGAGTCCTGGACTAGGGGGTGTCCGGATAGCCGGACTATCATCATTGGCCGGACTATCATCGTCAGCCGGACTCCAAAACTATGAAGATACAAGGTTGAAGACTTCGTCCCGTGTCCGGATGGGACTTTCCTTGGCGTGGAAGGCAAGCCTGGCGATACGGATATGTAGATCTCCTACCATTGTAACCGACTCTATGTAACCCTAGCCCTCTCTGGTGTCTATATAAACTGGATGGCTTTAGTCCGTAGGACACAACAACAACCATTACAACAATCATACCATAGGCTAGCTTCTAGGGTTTAGCCTCCTTGATCTCGTGGTAGATCTACTCTTGTAATATCCACATTATCAATATCAATCAAGCAGGACGTAGGGTTTTACCTCCATCAAGAGGGCCCGAACCTGGGTAAAACATCGTGTCCCATGTCTCCTGTTATCATCCGCCTAGACGCACAGTTCGGGACCCCCTACCCGAGATCCGCCGGTTTTGACACCGACAATGTGCCCGTTGTTGTTGCTAATGTTACTATTTTGACTGACTTTGTTATACTTGAGATGCCCGAGGATGAAAACATGTCGATTATCCTTGGTAGCCCCTTCTTGAATACCATAGGGGCTATTATTGATTGAAATAGAAGCAAGGTTACTGTTCATATCAATGGTAATGAGCATATGGTGCACTTTCCGAAGAAACAATTCCAAGTGAATGGTAATAATGTTATTGAAAAATCTCCGACAATCACTATTGGAAGTTTTCAACTACCTCTACCTACTGTCAAAAAGAAATATGATGTTGATTGTAGGGGACATTCATATTCCCATTGAGGTAACGTAGTGATTTACGGAAGTTCTTCGGTTTCATGCTAATCAAAAGTGGTTGTTAATAAGACTTGATCAACCTTATTAATGGATCATTTTTGAGAGGTATGAAGTTGATGAATTTAGTAAGCATTACCTTCTATCCCTACCTTTTGTTTTTTGTTTTTATTAGTTAAATAAAATAAAATACCATGCTTTATCTGGTTTCTGCTTTTTCCGTGCAATAAAAAATGACCCAAAAATAAAAGTTCTCAGAATGCTCTGAAAATCTGATACGATTTTTTCTGAATATTTTTAAATTTCTGGTGCAAATAATATCAAAGGGAGGTGCACCAGGTGGGCACAACCCACCTGGGCGTGCCAGAACCCCCAGGCGTGCCCTGGTGGGTGCTGCCCACCTGGTGGGCCCCCTCACTTACTTCTTCCTCCCACACCACTCCATTCACACAGAAAAAAAATCACTATCACTCTCTCTCTTTCTCTCTCTCTCTCTCTCTCTCGTGTTCTTGCCTCCGAAACCGCGGATTTCGATCTATTTGCTCGAAGCTCCGTTTCCGAAACTGTTTCAGGGATTTGTTGCTTGGTATGTGACTCCTCCATGTATCCAATTAGTTTTTGTTTTAATGGTTTATATATAGAATAATTAGCTACTCTTGGTGTTGTTGTAGATGAGCTTGCATGTTGAATTCTTAGAGTTCTAAGTAGTTTGAATGCTTGCTATGGCCTCTATACATCCCTATGAGTAGCTGCTATCAATTTTGTGAAGTTCTGTTGAGAAAAAATTTATGGACTAAAAATTTCAGAATTTTGTTCATAGGAAAAAGATGAATATCTTTAGGAAGTTTGCTTCCAAGAAGAACTCCAAGGGGGTTATTGGGCAGTCATCTGACAATGATCTTCATACCCCGAGGTTGGCAGAGTTACAACCGTATGAGTGGCCGGACAATGAGTTCATGGGAGAGGCCAGAATCCTCCAAGAGTTCAACCAATACGCTGCTAATGCCGGCCTCACCGACTTCATCGCAGCTGAATGCGAACCGTATCATCTCCTCACAATTCCTTTATGCAAAACTTTCATTTGCATTCTAGTAACAATCCTCCTGAGGTGTCATTTAACTTATATGCTGAACACCACCAGATCCCACTTACTGAATTTTGTGACATATGCATGCTTCCTTCTAATGGGGGTTTGGTAGAGCCTAGTGTTGGGGAACGTAGTAATTTCAAAAAATTTCCTACACACACGCAAGATCATGGTGATGCATAGCAACGAGAGGGGGAGTGTATCTTCATACCCTTGAAGATCGCTAAGCGGAAGCGTTTATCAACGCGGTTGATGTAGTCGTACGTCTTCACGATCCGACCGATCCAAGTACCAAACGCACGACACCTCCGAGTTCTGCACACGTTCAGCTCGATGATGTCCTCGCCTTCTCGATCCAGCAAGACAGGCGAAGTAGTAGATGAGTTCCGGCAGCACGACGGCGTGGTGACGGTGTTGGTGAAGAACAATCTCCGCAGGGCTTCGCCTAAGCACTACGGAAACTATGACAGAGGATAAACTAGAGGGGACGGGGTTGCCGGCACACGGCTTGGTGTTTCTTGATGTGTCTTTGGTGCTAGCCCTGCCCCTCTATTTATATGTTGAGCCTTGGGGTCGAAACTTGGAGTAAAAGCCTCCACAAAGTCGGTTTCACCCGAAAGGCAAGAGTCCTTCTCGGACTCCAGGGCCAGACGCCAGGGTTCCCGGCGTCTGGACCCAGACTCCAGGGACCCTGGCGTCTGGCCCCTGGACTCCGCAAAACTTCCTTTTGCGCTTTCCAAAAACCTTGTGGGCTTTCCCCTTTGGCCCAAATAACGTGTTATCATACCCAAACATTTTCGGGAAACATCCGGAACCCCTTCCGGTGAATTCCGGAACCCTTCCGGAGATCAAACACTATTATCCCATATATCAAACTTTATCTCCGGACCATTCTGGAGTTCCTCGTCATGTCCATGATCTCATCCGGGACTCCGAACAACATTCGGTTACCAACATACATAACTCATATAATACTATATCGTCAATGAAACGTTAAGCGTGCGGACCCTACGGGTTCGAGAACCATGTAGACATGACCAAGACACGTTTCCGGTTAATAACCAATAGCAGGACCTGGATGCCCATATTGGCTCCCACATATTCTACAAAGATCTTTATCGGGCAAACCGCATAACAACATACGTTTGCCGGTAACATCATTCCGCAACTAACTCATTTGTTGCAATGCTTGCAAGGCTTAAGTGATGTGCATTACCGAGAGGGCCCAGAGATACCTCTTCGACAATCAGAGTGACAAATCCTAATCTCGAAATACGCCAACCCAACATCTACCTTTGGAGACACCTGTAGAGCTCCTTTATAATCACCCAGTTACGTTGTGACATTTGGTAGCACACAAAGTGTTCCTCCGGTAAAAGGGAGTTGCATAATCTCATAGTCATAGGAACATGTATAAGTCATGAAGAAAGCAATAGCAACATACTAAACGATCGTGTGCTAAGCTAACGGAATGGGTCATGTCAATCACATCATTCTCCTAATGATGTGATCCCGTTAATCAAATGACAACCCATGTCAATGGCTAGGAAACTTAACCATCTTTGATCAACGAGCTAGTCAAGTAGAGGCATACTAGTGACACTCTGTTTGTCTATGTATTCACACATGTATTATGTTTCCAGTTAATACAATTCTAGCATGAATAATAAACATTTATCATGATATAAGGAAATAAATAATAACTTTATTATTGCCTCTAGGGCATATTTCCTTCACCTAGGCCCTTGGAGTTTGATGGTTTTTACCGTACTCTGACAGTGGGGGATGACAGAGGAGTATCGAGCACCACTGCCACTAGCTTGCAGTTTCCTGCCGTGCATTATTTTTCTTTATTTATCGCAAAGTGCTTGCTAGCGAGAGAGAAGGTGGGTTCACTTAGCGCCCCAGATTTTGATGTTTTGCATTGCACACTTTATGGTGACAACACTTTTAGCCTTGGAGCTATTGTGGTATGCCGCCTCCATCTTACTAGATTCAAGGGTAAAATACATGGGGGCATTTACGCTACTCGGTTGGTGACTCACTTCAATGTGCAGATATGCCAGCATGATTAACCCTTGCCCAAGGTTTACCTAGACAAAGCAGCTATGAAGGACCACCAGTTTCTTGCTGCTGATTACCCTGATATTGACTTGCCTTACAATTTAGTTTTTAGTGAGATCACTCGTGATGTTATCCCCTTGCCTGCACCTGCTTTATTTGATTATGTTGCCAGGAATGGATACAGAGTTATACCTGAGGACATTGTCACTTACCGGAACAACCTGGCAGCGGCACAGGCGGAGCCTCGGCAGTGGGACCCTATGGTGCCTGCTCCCCAACACTTCAGCACTGGACCTCATGGCTTCTACGACTGGTGGTTACCAAGTTAGGCCAAAAGCCCAAGCTTGGGGGGAGTACGTATTCCCACCGACATTACATTCATGTTCACACATTTCATTCCAGTTGTCGGTGTCCACACTTTTTATTTGTATCATCCATGCTTAAATTATTTTTCTCGCTTTCTTCTTCCGTGTTTGAAAAAACTTTGAGAAAATCTCAAAAATATGTTTCTTGCTTCTTTTTTATTTGTCTTCCTAGTTTAAATTGTTGTAGTACTAAAAAGAAACCCCAAAAAGATTTCCTTGTTCTTCTTTTACTTGTTGGGAACTTTCCCGTGTAAATAGTTTTTCTCATTTTTGCTTTTCCCTTTTTCGTTTGCTTGCTTTCGAAAAACCAAAAAAATCCAAAAATATTTCAGTGTGCTTCTCTGAATTTCTTTTTCTTTGATCGGGTGATACCGAGGGGAAGACCACGATGAAAATGTTGAGTGGCTCTCATTTGCATTATTGGTGATATAAAAAAGAGCACATATTACCTTGTCTTCTCCTCTTGAATAAAATGTTTGCAGATTCCAGCTTAGTCCACGACACTCTTGAATTATTATTATTTCAAATCGTTTGATCGTGCAAGTGAAAGGCAATAATGACGATATTAGATGAACTGATCGTGGCATAGAGAAACGGGTATGAACTCGACTTGTTATGTTTTTGTAAATATGTTTAACCTAGTATCCATGCTTCAACCTATTATGATCGAATTGCAATGACAATTAGATATTATAGTTTCTCATGCCATGCATAAGTAGATAGGATTGAATAATGACTTATCTTGGATATCAACATTGCGTTAAAATGATTGTGATGTAGTATGATGATATGGTATTCTCCTCTGAATGTTCGAGTGGCTTGACTTGGCACATGTTCATGCATGTAGTTGAATCAAAACCTACATAGCCTCTATGATATTTATGTTCATGGTGTTCATATCCTACTCATGCTAGTATCCAATGTTACTTATGCATAATGCATGTTCATGACCATTGTTGCTCTCTAGCTAGCCGCTTCTCAACCTATTTGCTAGCCTTTGCCTATACTAAGTAGGAACTCCACTTGTACATCAAAAACCTGAAGCCCAAGTTATTCCAGATGAGTCCACCATACCTACCTATATGTGGTATTACCCTGCCGTCCTAAGTAAATTTGCATGTGCCACCTCTAAAAACTTCAAATAAATATCCTTTTTGTGTGCCTGGATCGTTCATGGAATGAGAGGTGGTAGTCGGTATCTTCCATGCTAAGCAGGTTATTCTCAGGTCGAGTGTTTATTCACTCGCCATCGCATGAGAAAAGGGGCAGTAATAGGGATGCCCAGTTCCAAACTGGAAAAAGAAAAGAGTTTACAAATAATCAAACAAAAACTCCCAATGGAGTCATAACCTTTACATTTCCGCTCGGAACCTCTACTAGCATGCTTAGCATGGAAGATATTGATAACTGATGGTCGTGAAGTTAATGAGAAGGGTGCATGTCTCAAAAAACCATTTACCTCTGTTTTAAAAACTTGAGCTCTGGCACCTCTGCAAATCACTACTTCCCTCTGCGAAGGGACTATCTATTTACTTTTATGTTGTGTCATCACCTTCTCAAATAAGCACGAGAACCTGAGAGCACTGCTGTCATGCTGATGCATTGTGTATAGCTAATGTCACTACAAAAAAAAGACACATCCATGACATTTTGGGCCGAACGAATTTTTTTTCCTGTCATACATATGACACTTCTATGACGATAATTGTGACAAAACCCGGTATCATCATAGATGTGGTGGGCTCCTACTTCTATGACAAAAAATCATGACAGAAAATGGGCTTTTCGTCCTGGGCGGGCCGGAGACGTAGCTGCATGACATTCTTTGGGCCGTCCATGACGGAAAAACCGTGGTAGAAGCGAGGAGGAGGAAAATTTCGGGGAGTTCCCAGTTACGGTGGGAGGTCGGGGGCCGAGCGATGCGTGTTTCTCTCGTACACGTACGTGCGTGTGTGCGAGGCGTTGGATCTAACTGAACCCGAGCGAGGCATTGGGCTCTAACTGAACCCAAGCGATTGCACTGTAGGCTACGCATTACTGAACCCGAGCGATCGATTGATGGCTGTTAACTGAACCCCATTGTGCGATTTCTTCGCTACTGCTGCTAACTGAAGCCGATCGATTGGATGAACAGTGAGCTTTGCGGGGGGGGGGGGGGGGGGGGGGTTGGATGAACAGTGAGCGGTGGCGTTGCCTCTGGATGAACAAGACCCCGTGGTGTGGAGGGATGGATAAACAGTAGACGGTGGAGGGGCGCCCGTGGAGGGGTGGTTGAACAGGACCCCGTGGTGTGGAGGGCTGGATGAACAGTAGACGGTGGAGGGGTGCCCGTGGAGGGGTGGTTGCACAGTAGCCGGTGGAGTAGCGCGCAGTGGAGGCTGGAGGAGGTCGACGGTAGCCCATTAAGGATGGAGGAGGTCGACGGTGAAGATGAACAGTATCCCGTGGAGTCCCGTTTCGCGGTACACCACACCCCTCCTGATGAACAGGAGCCCCATTTCGACCGTAAAGCTCCAACACAAGTCCATTTTGTCCATTTTGTGGTACGCCACACCCCCTCCCGATCAACAGGACCCCTGTTTCGACCGTAGGAGGCCCGTTTCGTCCGTTTTGCGGTATGCCACACCCCTTCCGATCAACAGGACCCCCGTTTCGACCGTAGGAGGTCCGTTTCGTCCGTTTTGCGGTACGCCACATCCCTCCCGATCAACAGGACCCCCGTTTCGACCGTAGGAGGTCCGTTTCCTCCATTTTGCGGTACACCACACCCCTCCCGATCAACAGGACCCTCGTTTCGACCGTAGGAGGTCCATCTCCTCCGTTTTGCGGTACGCCAGACCCCTTCCGATGAACAGGATCCCGTTTCGAACGTGGCCGGTCGAACACAAGGCCGTTTCCTCTGTTATGCGGTACGCCAGGCCTCATTTCCATCGCCTGTTCCGTCGAAGCCCTCCCGATGAACACGACCATGCATTCCGTTCCGACCTAGCCGGTTGGCTCCCACGCGTTCCGTTGCCTCCCGATGAACATGACGCATTCCTTGCCTCCCCATGAACACGATGCATTCCATTTCCTCCCCATGAACACGACGCATTCCGTCACCTCCCCATGAACACGACATATTCCGTTGCCTCCCCATGAACACGATGACGGCGCTGTTTCTCCGTTCTGACCCAGCCATGTACACGAGCCTTGGCCGTGCGTATGCGCAAGTAGGCGTTCGAGACCCTGCCCATATGTACGTACGTGGACGTATTCTCTTTCTTGCACCCTGGCCGCTGTATGTACGTGTACATGCTACATGCGCGCCTCTCCTACGACACGTGCGCGCCTCTACATCCACCAGTATATATGTACGTACACGTTCGCGACCAGAATGACAACACTACGTACGCTTCGACCAGGTGGGTCCCGATTGTCAGGAACTTCCTTGCCTGCGAAGATGTAGCTGGTGGGTCCCAACAGTCAGGGGGGCGAATCGTTTTGGTTTTTTTCCCCGGACGCACTTCCTTGCATGCGAAGGTGTAGCTGCTGGGTCCCAGCAGTCAGGGGGGCGAATCCTTTTTTATTGCCTAGACGCACTTCCTTGCGTGCGAAGATGTAGCTGGTGGGTCCCAGCAGTCAGGGGGGCGAATCGTATTTTTTTGCCCGGACGCACTTCCTTGCGTGCGAAGGTGTAGCTGGTGGGTCCCAGCAGTCAGGGTGGAAACATTTTTTTCACGAAATACGGTGGCCCGTCCGGTGGGTCCCTGCTGTCAGGTGGAGGAATCATTATTTTCCGCATAATAAGGAGGCACTTCCTTGCTGCGGCCGTGGACCCAGCTGTCAGCCTCTCCACGTACAGTCCACGTCTGATGGAAGTCATTCCTTGACCACGTTAACCACGCCACGCCGAGAGCACCAGGGCGGTGGATGACGGCGAGGCCTAGGAAGGGGACGACGCGGAGCCGGTGAAGACGCGGCAGTGGATGCCTACGCGGAGAGGAGTATGAGGGTTCACTCGTTCGGCTGCGGTGTGAGGTTGCCGTCGTTGCAGGGCCTGACCAGCGGTGGGAATAGTAGGGGGCGGTGAGGCCTCCACGGCAGCACAACCGGCCACGGGAGGCAGGAGCAGGCGGCACGACCGGCGCTGCTTTGGGTGGCTGGAGCAAGAAGACCAGAGGTTGAAGAAGCACTATGGCCGTTGGATGGACATCATACGGTCACTGGAGCTAGAATCGTTCATATTGACTAAGTTGACAAAGCCCTCCGTCCCCATCAACTTAGTAGGCCCACAAGTTAGTCTCCCACCAAGGTGGGTCCCAGCTAGCAGGGGGAGTATTCATTTTTTTGTGCGTAATAAGGAGGCACTTCCGGTGGGTCCGAGCTGACAGCGAGGGGAACATTTTTTTTGTGAAATACGGTGGCCCGTCCGGTGGGTCCCAACAGTCAGGGGGGAAACGTTTTTTCGCGAAATAAGGTGGTCCGTCCGGTGGGTGCGTGCTGTCAGGTGGAGGAATAATTATTTTGCGTGTAATAAGGAGGCACTTCCTTGCGGCCGCCGTGGACCCAGCTGTCAGCCTCTCCACATACAGTACTCTTCCGATGGAAGTCGGTTGTTGACCACGTTGACCACGCCGCACCGAGAGCACCAGGGCGGTGGACGACGGCGAGGCCTAGGAAGGGGACGACACGGAGCCGGGGAAGACGCAATAGTGGAAGCCCGCGTGGAGAGGAGTACGAGGGTTCACTGGTTCGGCTGCGGTGTGAGGCTGCCGTTGCCGCAGAATAAATGGGGGTGTGGGCGAGTGGAGGGATGGCCTGGCCAGCGGTGGGAGTAGTATGGGGGCGGTGAGGCCTCCGCGGCAGCACAGCCGACCACGGGAGGCAGGAGCAGGCGACACGACCAGCGCTGCTTTGGGCGGCTGAACCAAGAAGACTGAAGAACAATGGCGAGCCTTGGTCCTCTTATGAAGGGGAAAAAATACCAAGGGCCGTCTCCGTGACCGTTTGGGATTCCCCTTCGATAGAGGAGGCGTGGCGACGGGAGCGGTTGGGTTACCCACGCACATATTGATGAGAATCCCGGAATAAGGGGGACACGATCTCTGCTTCGATAAGATGTGCCGAGGAAACCACTTTGCTAATGCTGAGGTGGTATAATGATTCAAACAAAGGCCTAGTGGCGGTGTGATGTCACGCCGCATAGTACGTCAGTAGATTGAACTAAGTGTACATTTTATTCTCTCTACGGTGGAATGTGGAATTTATTTTGCAGAGCCGGACACTATCCTGGTGTTCATTATCTTCTCTGGATTATTCAAGGGAGGAACCCGCCTTGCAATGCCGAACATTATGCACGCCGGACTTATCGTCATTGAAGACTGGTTCAGGGGCTACTGAGGGAGTCCTGGACGAGGGGGTGTTCGGACAGCCGGACTATCAATGTCCGCCGGACTCCAAGACTACGAAGATACAAGATTGAAGACTCCGGCTCGTGTCCGGAAGGTACTTTACTTGGCGTGGAAGGCAAGCTTGGCGATACGGATACGTAGATCTCCTACTATTGTAACCGACTCTGTGTAACCCTATCCCTCTCCGGTATCTATATAAACCGGAGGGCTTTAGTCCGTAGGACAACATACACAACATACAATCATACCATAGGCTAGCTTCAAGGGTTTAGCCTCCTTGATCTCGTGGTAGATCTACTCTTGTACTACCCATATCATCAATATCAATCAAGCAGGAGTAGGGTTTTACCTCCATCGAGAGGGCCCGAACCTGGGTAAAAAACATCGTGTCCCTTGTCTCCTGTTACCATCCGCCTGAACGCACAGTTCGGGACCCCCTACCCGAGATCCGCCGGTTTTGACACCGACACTGATTGTCCTAAGAATGCTTCTATATGACTAAAGCTCTCTCATTTACCCGCAAAAAAGATTAAGCCATATTAACCGGAAAGGAGGGAGTATGGACTAGCACTACTTTTTGGTGTGTCCCGTCAACTCGCAGAAAAAGGAGAAGCTTGCAGGACAAGGTGAAGCTCGCTTATGCCTTTTGACTAATGCAACCTACCCTCGGTGGACATGCATCAGTCCATTTGGTGTCAGATTGTCAGAGGCATACACTGTAGTACCCAAAATGCGGAGTACCATCATTGTTCGACTTCATGAAGATGCGAAGAGCCAAGCATAGTCGTACGAGTAGTACTACTACTAGAACCGCATGGTGGAGCATCTATACTCTTATTTTTTTATCTCTGATAAAGTACAGGTTTATTCCGGAGAAGGGCGGAAAACGGCAGCCCAACATGTAATGAATGATATCAATCAACCAACCATGCTCGAATATATCTTGGCCTCCGTGCGAGCCCGTTTGTGTGTTCTTGCTCCTCGTCTCTCTCAAGGAACGGCTGGTTGGCTCTTTGCCATCAATTGAGATCGGTTTGCTCACACTCCTATCCCACATGTCAGTGATATGCCAAGAGGAGGTGCGTTGACCGACTGGCCATACGCGTACTTGGTTTTGCACCTTCATACTACTCCTCCCTTCGTCATAGTTTATAGGGTGCGCTTCATTATGATGCATCTCTCTCAATGCATTTCCACCACCAGAGAGACTATAGACGCGTTTGGTTTAATGCTCAATTAATTAGGGCATGGTAACCGCAATCAAGTCCACAATTTTCTCTCCATGTACTCTGTACTACTACGAGTGGAGTAAGCGCATGCATGTGTGTACCCAGGGTGGAAGCACTGCATGCATGTGTGTACGCATTATTCCCTCTAGTAATAGACGCCATGCTATAACTACCAATGCTAATTTTCAGGCCGATCACTAGTCGCCTTGGTCCCACAGAATTTTTTCTTTTTTTTGAAGCGCGCTGTATAAACAGTGACGGATGGAGTAGTATGAGCAGATTCAAAGAAGAGTGTATTGATGGTTGCATCTTCAGAGCAACTTATAGTGGGAAAGGTGGGGCTTATGATTTGACTGCTCATTACTCACTATTAATGCGGCGCAACGACCGGGCTGAGTCTCCCATGCGGTTGTGCACTACCCCCTCGGTTCTTAAATATACTCCGGAGTATTTGTCTTTCTAGAGATTTCAACGAGTGACTACTCAAATATTTGTCTTTTTAGAGATTTCAAATGGACTAGCACATACGGATGTATATAGACAAATTTTAGAGTGTAGATTCACTCATTTTGCCCCGTATGTAGTCACTTGTTGAAATCTCTAGAAATACGAATAGAATATTTAGGAACGGAGGGAGTACACATACGAAGCAAAATGAGTGAATCTACACTCTAAAATATGCCCGTTTGAAATTTGTAAAAAGACAAATATTTAGGAACGAAGGAGTATAATTTTGTGCAAGGCACATGGACCCGGATGATGAAGAGGCTTCTGGCAATGCTATCAAGGTTCCATCATTTGTTTACATAATTGATGTACTATACAAATAATTTTCCAGCGACATGAAATTGAACAATGGTGTGAGCTTTCAGCTTTTGTTTCGCGTGTCTTGCCATCGATGCTCTTTCAGAAACAATAAAAAACTAACTTCCTTGCTAATGCATGTCAATTATTAGCAGATCAGAGCTAATAATTACATCACAACTGAAGACAGAGTTGTGAGAAGGTGTTAAATTAAAATTGATCCATGCTTTCACTGGCAGCAATGTCCCACCAGCTCTGTCTAAATCAACAGGGCATGTTGGGAAAAAAGTAGCTATCTGGAGCATGCAACATTCCGATCATTTTGTGCAGTTCCACTAAAATAGAGCTGAGCGTCCCTGTTCCAAAGATATTAAGTGTGATTACAATAATAGAGGACTGCTGATGAAACAATAAACACACAAATAGAAGCCGGTCACCTTTGCAGTCTCTCTTAAGACTAACTAGTTGGAGAAGATTAGGCTCGGAGTTGGATGAGGAGGATAGAGCAAAACTAATCTCTCTTTGTGCAGTCGCACTGAAATGTAGAGACGTTGCCCGTGTGACATTTTAGTACAACTGCACAAAACACTATTAAGAAAAAGGTGATTTGTGCAGTTCACCAAAAGGTTGCAATAGCAACAAGGTGAAATGGATAGCCTGTTTGCAAAAAAGAGGTAGAAAGGAAACAATTACTGGCCAATAACAGTTGATGACACATGCGATGACAAAAAAGAAGCATATTCCTTGTCCTAAGGGAAGATAACAACATGGTTGTGTTTGCTAAAATGGTGTGAGGACGAGAATGCAATATGGAAAGCACGCCGGACGAGCTACATTTTGGGCAAAGAACTATGGAAGATCCACATGCAGCAACGTGGGAAGACGGGCAGTGGAGCAAGGCCGGAGGGGATACCTAGAGGTCGTAGAGATGTAACTAGGTGAGCGGCGGCGGGCGGAATCTGCGAGCAGGTGGCGTAGGCCCTGCCGCGCTGGAGCTTGGTCAGAGAGAACAACGTCTACCACAGATCGGGACGTGCTACCTCGGCGCCGTCGAACAGAGAAACGATGCACTTCCTCCCTTTCCCCCGGTGGACGGGATGCGGCCGGATCAGTGACCAACGGTGAGAGAGAGAGAGAGGCCACCGCACTCCCTTTCCCCCAACGGACGGGATGCGACCCGATCAGTGACCAACGGAGAGAGAGAGAGGCCACCACAGCCTTGTGTGAGATACTCTGAAGAGCGACAAACTAGGCAGGCAGGCTCCATTGTATATAGTGAGCGGACTACCTTTTTCTCCATAAAAATTGTTTTATATTCTGTGTACGTGCCATTGAGTGCTATAACTTTATTTAAAAATAACGCGGCAACGTGTCAAGTCGAACTTTGTTTCGTGCACGTGTGGTACACGACCTCCCTAGGTAAACAACCGCTACAGGCGTTCAAATTAGCACATGGGCTGCCATTTCGTAAAGAAATGAGCTCCACCGTGTACCCACGCGGGTGTGGCTAGGCACGAAGCTTGAGTACATGCACGGTGCACCTATTCTCTTCTTGTATATGTACACCACCTACGTGGGGTTGTGTGAGAGAGATACAAACCTAGAGAGATACAGTGTGTGGGTTCTTGAGAGTTTTTTGGGGGGGGGGGGATCAATCAAAAATGTAATATGAAATGTGTGTGAAATAGAGTCCTGGATATAACATATATATATATATATATATATATATATATATATATAGAGGGGGCGATCCACGAGAAGAGAGTGGAGGTATCATCGGCTTGAGGTGTCCATAGAATCGAAGAGAGGGATGATGTGTGTGTGTGCGCGCGTGATCGATAAAGAGTGCCATCGAATTTGTGTGTGCCCACGTCAAAGATATAGAGTGGCTGGCCTACTGGAACGTGAGAGGGGACATGTGCAGTTTGTCTCTATGGCATGGATACCTACCTGCAGCACTCGACTATCGGTGTGTGGTGGGGGAAGAGGGAGGCCCAATTAACTATAGAGGTACAATGGTTGTTATATGTGTGGAGGAAGAGAGAGGCCTACCTCATGTATTAAGGAGATCGATCCGCCTCATGTATTAAGGGATATCGATCGGCATCCATGCATATATGCAGGAGAGGAATAAGGTTGGGAGAGAGACAGAGCTAGAGTGTTGGAGGGGGTGGTAGTGGAGTTGCTTCTAACAAATGGTGGGATAGGCTTGCTAGACAAACGGAGGGCACGCCCGCAATATCAATAAGAGAGGAGATGGCTGCTTGTTGTCTGTGCACGTGCGTGTGTGAGACGGGTCAGGAGGCATGCACGAATGATGAGGGGGGATCATGTGGCTGTGGTAAGCAGACGTAACTACATAGGAAGATCAATCACGCTTTGTTAGAGGAAGGAGATACATAACTTGTGAGGTACGTCGATCGATGGGGGGGTAGTTAAAGTCAATCTAGGTATATGTTGGGAGATCGATCAATATACATGCATGTGTGTGTTAGAAGCAAATGAGGCACGAGGAGAAGGATAGAGAGAGAGGGATGCATGTAGGAGGTGGTACGAGAGGCATACTATATCGAGGGGGGAGGAGTGTGCGAGTACGAGAACGATGAAAAGAGTGGTGGGAGTGAGGCATGGATGGTGACAAGAGAAGAGGGGAAGCTTGTGTTTGTGCTAGGCACACCTGGCTAGAGAGGCATATCGATCGATGTGTGCCGTAAAGAAGGAGCTGGGGGGCCTACACACACCATGGGTGAATGACCTAAAGTGAAAAGACGAATTTGCACGATGGAGCTAGAGAATGCTGAGGGAGGGTGAGAGGGATGCGGGCATGTGCATGCACAAGAGAAAGTTAGCACTAGCTACAAAGATAAGAGGGTTGTGTGGGTGTAAAAGATGAATAGAGATCATATATACTTCATTATAAAAAGCGAATTCGGATATTTGAAGAATTTATCATAGTGTTTTAAACCGATGCATGTGTGAATATATATAACGGTGATACACATGGTGTGGTTATGAACATGTTATACTACATTTAATATATTTTATCTATACTCTTATAAAAAAACGGAGTTGTTGATGATGGTGTGCCTGCCATCTAGCATTATAGGCCATCCGATTTATATCTGGCGGATAGCAAGGAAACTATGATGGTTGAAGTTGGCAACAATCATGATTGTAGATTCTTATTGAAATAGAGAAACAAATTCAAATTTAGTTTGAATTGCAGCGGTAGTATAGACATTTGGAATGCACTGAAATGTTGGTATGAGTAGGTTACATGCATTATACAGCAAGCGAAAAAAATTAATCGGACATAACATGGATTCATACTCCCTCCTTCCATCTATATAGTGCGTAATGAGATTTTTAAGACCGCCTTTGACTATTGACAAGATTAATCGTACATGACATGCACAATGTGAAAATTATATCATTGAAAGAAGCTTTCACAGACGAATTTAACGGTGTGCTTTGTGTAAGTTGCATGTCATACATTATTGCTCTAATATTTGGTCAAAGTTAGCATCAAAAAACGCATTAGGCCCTATATAGATGGAAGGAGGGAGTAGCTTTGAATAGCATTTGTACAGTAAAATGGGGCAAGACTCTCTCTTTGTGTGGTGTGAATAGTTTTATTTTTTTGTTTTATTTTTGGTTGAGGGAAGTGCGAATTGATTTGGTACGTACAAGTACAATATTACTACACGTTAGGCTTGTCCCTAAAATTCAACCCGCGTCTTGTTATATCCCAAAAATTCAGATATGGTGCTCTCAAAACTGGCGCCTTCACAACCCGCGCCTTGCTATCCCGAAATTACAACGCGCGCGAAAACTCCCTCGAGCTGCCAAATCCCGACACGCGAAATCCCCCTTCTAACCCTGAGCCGAAAGGGCCGCTAGTTCAAATCGGTGGGGGGTACTTTTGTAACACACCCTACATTTTGGACAAGCACGTCCCTAAGTCATGCTTCACCCCCTCCCATCGCCCCCTTTTCGCCATTCGAAATCACAGGCCGCGAAACCCCACCCTCCTCTGTCCACCACGTCACCGCTGCCCAGCCGGAGCCTCTTCCCCGACGACGTCGTCCACTGTCGGTGTCAAAACCGGCAGATCTCGAGTAGGGGGTCCCGATCTGTGCGTCTAAGGCTAATGGTAACAGGAGGCAAGGGACACAATGTTTACCCAGGTTCGGGCCCTCTCGATGGAGGTAAAACCCTACTTCCTACTTGATTGATATTGATGATATGAGTGTTACAAGAGTTGATCTACCACGAGATCGTAGAGGCTAAACCCTAGAAGCTAGCCTATGATGATTATGATTCTATCTCTAAGGACTAAACTCTCCGGTTTATATAGACACCGGAGAGGGCTAGGGTTTACACGGAGTCGGTTACAAAGAAGGAAATATAATATCTGGATCACCAAGATTGTCTTCCACGCAAAGGAGAGTCCCATCCGGACACGGGACGAAGTCTTGAGTCTTGTATCTTCATGGTCCAATAGTCCGGCCAAAGTATATAGTCCGGCTATCTGGATACCCCCTAATCCAGGACTCCCTTAGTAGCCCCTGAACCAGGCTTCAATGACAATGAGTCCGGCGCGCAGTTTTGTCTTCGGCATTGCAAGGCGGGTTCCATCTCCGAATACTCCAAAGTAATTATCGAACACTTAAACGATGTCCGGATCTGCAAGATGTGTTCGCACATGAACACGTCACCGTGTACCTCAAACGCCGAGGGTGATGCACCGCAGCTCACGTCGAAGGAGGCCCGTCCAGAAGCGCGGTATGCAAGCAATCCGGCGGGCGCTTTTGAGCACCCGAAACCCCACGCGCCCGGGAGGGACCCTGTCTGGACGCGCGGCGGCAATGGGCTGCCCTAGGTCGGTTCGCCCGCCCCTAGAGCCTCGAGGATCGCTGCCCTTCAACACGAGGAACAAACGAAGAACGAGAGAGAAAGAACAAGGGAGGGATGTAAAACTAGGGTAAAAAGTAGATGGGTTTTGCGATTGTGTGTCGTTGTTCAATCGGCCGTCACCCCTTAAGTATATAAGAGGCGGCTGGACTTCCCGTGCAAGGAAAATGCTTCAATTCACGTCCAAAATCCTAGTCCAATTTGGATTTGTTTGGTCCGAACTTTCCAAAACTGTTCGGTAAAATCTGGCTGCACCTTGAGGGTCATGTTTGGGGGGAGTAAACGATCTCGGATGGAAACGAGCCCAAAAGCAATCTTGACCGTTTCAACGAGACAAACAACTTTCATGTTGAACGTTTTTTTGATCTGAGACCATCTTGAGGGAGTTTTCGGCTGTTTTCCGAAGTCTGAAGCAGCGAAATTCAAAACCCGGACGAACATACCCGGAGTGTCCGGCCATCCACAGAGAAAATCAAAACCCGGATGGTTTTTCCCGGAGTATCCAGCCATCCAGTGTAGCAGCGTCTTGTACTAGCTGTAACTTTTGCATACGACCTCGGATTAAGACGATTTTTATATCAGAATCAACCGTTTCGATGAGACAAAGACAACTCGTGTTGATCATTTTTCCATATGAGGACATATTAATTGGGTTTTCAGCCATTCTTTAATCTGGTGTCAACATGAGCATCTCTGAACTTGTCATAACTTTTGCATCCGAGCTCCGTTTTAGACCATCTTCATATCCATCTTGATCTTCTCGAAAAGATCCATCCCATGGTGACCTCTAATCATAAGTTTGAATTAATCTTGACATAGTTTAAAGAAACTTTTACCATTGTGCCACTTTTGAGCGTCAACACATGCCCCCCTATTTTTCGGCAAACTTGTGTGCCGAAAAATAACTTGCACGATGCTTTTTCTAAGGACGATGTCAACACTCCATCGGCCATTCTATGTGCTTCGGGTGATAATTTCTATATCGGCCATGTTTATGCTTAGGGCAATAATTCTATATCGGCCATTGATTTTAACTTCTTGTTTACATCATACCTTGGAACCGATTACCACCAATCGGCTTTAAAGAGACGGGAATGAACCCGTTCCTCGTAGCACTAAGGAAATCAAACTCCGAGAGGTCACGCCCTGTTAAGCAAGTAACATCAGGATGATTCCAATCCACCGATGCATCGGCCAAAGCAACACAAGCCGAATTATCCGCCTGAATGACTTCTACCTCATCATCGACCCATTGTATTAAGAATTGATGCATGGTAGATGGAACACGTTGGTTATCATGAACCCAATCACGACCTAATATAACATTATAGTTACCTTGCACCTCGGCGATGAAGAATGTGGTGGCCAAAGTTTTGCTCCCCACGGTGAGTTGCATGCACATCACACCTTTGGCCTCTGTCTTTTCTTTACCCTCGAATCCATTAAGTACCATATTGGTCTTCATCAATGCATCGTCATCTAACCCCAACTTTTTGAAGACCGAGTAGGGCATAAGATTTACCATAGCACCACCATCAACGAGCATCCTAGCAACCGGCGATCCATTAATATGACTTTTGAGGTACAATGGCTTCAAGTGTTTCACCGGTTCTCTTGGCTTCTCGAAGATAGCATTCTTAGGAACAAAATCCAGCTAGGCTACCTCCCCTTGTTCACCTTTAGCACGAAACTCGGCAGGTAAGTAATATAGGATATTAATATCCATACCTTCCTGAACCGGCATAGATTCATAATCCACCATCTCATCTTCATCTCCCAATGTGTATATTGGGCTTAAAGTTTCCTCAATTGAAGGGGATGTTTCAGGTGGTGTGGACCATGTAATAGGGTCGCATCACCCTCTTTCGATGGTGAAGGTATTGCTGTAGCTAATGTAGAAGCATCTGTGTTTTGTTTTTGTTTAGGCCTCCACACTTGTTTTGTGAGTGCCATGGGCCGAATTTTACTGAAAAATTTGTCCCTTTGCCTCTCCTCTTTATGCTCTACCTTCTCATGGTTCCTCATGCATTGTAATCTCCTTTTCAGGGTCTTAGTTAAACCGGGAGGACACCACTTAGGTTGAGTATATTTGGGATCCCTTGGTTTGGTCTTGCTTGTGCTCGCCTCATGATCATTAACCATGGAACCCTGCTGAACAATAACAATATCACCATTAGAAGTAGCCATATTACCAACAACCGGCTTTTCGATCTCCTTTTGCTTGTCACATTCTGCAATTTCCGCATTAGGTGACTTAACACGCCACACTTTTTTTTGGCCTTACTTGGAGAAATTTTTGTTGGCCGATTAGCACCATAGCTCAAATGGCCTTGTGTGGGATAATAAAGCCTCTAGCGAGCAGGCCTTCTAGGTGCTGCCCGCCCCATATGAAAAGCATAAGGAGCCATTGGGGGCTGCCCCCATCCTCCACTGAAGCCTCTCATGTAATATGGCGCATAGCAGGGTTGTGACATCCATGGTGTCGGTGCCCATGACCCATATGGCCTTGCATAGCATCGAAACTCTTGCTCCAGAGGCAATCTTGAACACTTTGAATGTGATGGCCGATTAGAGCTAGAACCGACCGCTTGACTTGCATATTTGGATAGCAACATATCAAAAGTTGGACTGATTCTCTTGCGCTTAGCTTCACTCTTTTCCCACTTGCCAACTTCTGAATTCTTGGGTTTGATAAATCTAACATGAGTATCTTCTTGTACTTGTGGTTGCCCCCTGAGTGAAGGATTTTTTATGGTGATCTTCAATACTTCTTTGCCATCGGGCTGCTTATCAAGCACAACCTCTCGTCCCAAGACTTTGTCGCCCTCCTTGCCTTTACTGGGTTCACCAATAACAACATTATCTTTATTAGCAGATTCGGCTATGCTAGGCCGAATCAACATTTTCTTTCCCTCCTAGTCCATGGTGTTTATCAACTTGCATCTCAGCAAAATTCAATCGTCCATCATTAATGGCCGATTGTATCTGTCTTCGGAAAACATTACAATCGTTTGTAGCATGAGAAAATGAATTATGGTATTTGCAATAAGCACACCGTTTCAGCTCGTCAAACGGTGGTATGGTGTGTGATATTCTAATCATCTTATCTTGCAAGAGAGCATCAAATATTTTATCACACTTAGATATATCAAAAGTAAACTTCATCTCCTTATCATGATTCTTGTGAATCGGCTTAAGAGCATTGCATGTATAGGGTTTGGCCTTTGAGGACCAAACAAACTCAGTAGTATAGAAATCAACCTCATCGTCCGAATTATAATCATTGTATTCAACCATATGCATTCTAGGACGATCGGTTGTAGACCTATGAACCTCTTTACTTCAACTCTCTTGAGCCAAAGCCTTTTGCAAGACTTGGTTAATATTCAAAAACTCATAACTTTATAGCCACTCTTTAATTTGAGTTTTTAAAACCATTAAGAACAAGATCCGCCAAGTCTCTCTCAGTTATCACTAAGCTATAACATCAGTTCTTTATATCTCTAAATCTCTTGACATAATCGGTGACTGATTCATCATGTTTCTGCCTAACTGATGTAAGATGTGATAACTTTAGCTCATTATCGCCGCTATAAAAGTGATCATGAAACTTTTGCTCTATTTGCGACCATAAGAGAATTGAGCCATGTGGTAAAGCAGCAAACCATGAAAATGCGGTGCCAGTTAAAGACAAGGGAAATAAACGCACTTTCAACTCTTCTATGGAACCTGCTTCACCCAACTATGCTAGACACTGACTCACATGCTCCCAAGTTGTTTTCGTACCCTCACCACTAAACTTAACAAAATCAGGAACCTTATAACCTTGAGGGTAAGAAATTGCATCGAAGTGTTCAGGATAAGGCTTTTGATACACACGACTCTTTACTTTCGGCTTGTTTCTGGAAGTTTCTAGAAACATCTTATGCAAATCCTCCCTTAATTTAGCTAAAATTGGACCCAAGGTAGATGAAGATGTTTGTGGCAATGACATAGGAGCAACCTGAGTACTAGCCATTGGTGCAACTTGTGGGATGGGCACCGAACCATAATTCGGCGGACGACCAAACATGCTTGCGCCTATGGGTGGTGTGACAAAGTGATTCGGTGTTGACACCGAATTGGGCACACTCATAATAGGATTAGGGTATGTAGGTGTAGTCACAAGCTAGTTGGTTTGATTAGGGTAAAAATTCAATGGCATACTATATTATTGTTGTATAGGAGGTGCCGATGAAATAGGTAAAGTTGGACTAGCATTTTCAGATACACCAACAGTACCAATAGATGACGGAGGCATATTTTTCTGAGCATTAGCACTAGCCACAAAAGAATTTTATGCCATCACATTACCCTTACTAACAAGACTTTCAATCACAGCCACTTGCTCCGGAGAAAAAACTTTATTCACAGTGATTACATCTTGTTCGTCCACGAGGGGAGGAAAATTGACATTTCCAACCGGAGTGATGTTGCCTTGATGGTCCTTCTTGAAACTTGAAAGAAACGCTTCCAAATCCTCCTCCTCGCGCTTCTTATTGAGCGCCTCAAAAGCCTGTTCACGCTGCTTCTTGTGCGCTTCGTAGGCTTGGCGATGTTCATCCGATAGCTCATCAAGATCGGGTTTAATGATGTTATCGGCATCAACTTCTGAGGGCTTGGGGAGATTAGACATGGTTGATGATGATTCTTGATCTTTCGTTCCCAGCGGAGTCACCAAAAAGTGTGTTCGCGCCCACCGTGGGGCAGGTGTCTTAGCGACTTATTGGAGAAGTTGCAATTTTTTCTGATCTCCTTCACCATGGTTTCAGGCAGAGTTTTGGTCGAAGGCCGCGAGATCCGTCTCGGCGCGCTCACGTTCATCACCAACGACTCTGCTTGGCTTGAGGAGGCTCCACTCGACATCAACGCGCTCCCGGTCCGCGGAGCGACACACTTTCGCACGTGTGTCCGCGGCGTCCTCCTGCGGCAACCGTCGACCCAGTATCGGTCGATCGTTGTGTCATCCTCCCTCCCTGCTTCCCGCCGGTGCAAGCGCTCCGGTCGGTCGAGGCTTCAGCGATGGGTGAGGCACACGGTGGCCCGCCAGTCGGCCATCCCCCAAGTCGCGACAATCGAGCCCGACGAATCACTCTACGGCCTGTTCGACTGGCTCCGCAGAGATTGCATCCGAGTGCGACAGCAGTGATCCAGTGGCGGAGGTCCTGATGGTCAATGGACCATGCAGTCCTCCCGGCTTCCCCCTCGCCGATGGAGGCGACCCAACGCAAGTCCACGAAGAGTATCAACCCGAGCCACTCACTTCGCTGCAAAGGGAAGATCTTCGCCGCCGGAACATGGATGCGCTGCATACTCCTATCGTTGGAGAAACCCCCGAGGCTCGCGCCTTAGAGGACGCGCATTTGGCCAACTTGGTTAAGCGCACTTGACTGGAGAACCTCCAGCGAGCACTCGACGAGCGTGCACGGCAACGAGTTCAGGACTCCAGTCGACGTCAACTCTTTCCACCACCGACTGAGGTATATCGAACTTCGATTCAGAATTTAGTAGTTGCAGCCCGTATAGCAGAGTCACTTCAGCCTTCCCAGTCACAGGCTGGCAGAGGCTTGATGTAGATCAGAGATTTTCTCCGGGCAGCAGGAGATCAAAATTCAGCCGTATCACAGTCGCGGAACAGGATTCACAGCAGATCGTCGCTATGAATTCAGTCCAGTCGGCCCATAGCCCTAGATCGCCCCCGAGGCGTGAGGGACGTGGAGGTCGGCGTGAGAAGTATGATGACCGATTCGATCGCGATGATCAGCGTCGAGTGCCCACTCCACCCCCAAGAGGTGGGTCATACACCCCTCGACAGCAAGATGACAGACGCCAGCATAGTGTTGGGCGAAGGGTTCCAGTTGACCCTAGAGAACCAGGCTTCGATGCGAGATCCATCATCGTTCAAGGTTTGGTCAATCGGAACAGAGCTCACCGAGAAGGCCATGACAGAGATGTGCCCACCAGCAGCAGAGTTCACGTCTCAGGACCAGAGTGTTTTAGCAGAGACATCAGGGCCGCGGTGATTCCTCCCAATTTCAGGTTGTCGACTGGAGTCAGTAAGTTCACCGGCGAGTACAAGCCTAGTACTTGGCTTGAAGACTACCGAGTGGCTGTTCAGATTGGAGGCGACAATGATGAGGTAGCCATGAAACACCTGCCTCTTGTGTTGGAGGGCTCGGCCAGAGCATGGCTGAATCAGTTGGCGCCTAGCAGTATTTACACTTGGGAAGATCTTGCCCGAGTGTTTGTCAGAACATTTGAAGGAACTTGCAAGCGACCAGCAGGGTTGATAGAGCTGCAAATTTGTGTGCAAAAGTCAAATGAGACTTTGAGAGATTACATCCAGAGGTGGATCATGTTGCACCATATGGTGGAGAATGTATCTGATCACCAGGCAGTCTGTGCCTTCAAAGAAGGCTTTAAGAACAGAGAGTTAAGTTTGAAATTCGGTCGGACCGGAGACATGATCCTGAGTCGGACGATGGAGATTGCCACCAAGTATGCCAATGGTGAAGAAGAAGACCGACTCCGGAGTGGCAAGTACAAGCCAACCGCTCATGAAACCGGAGGAGGGAACTCCAGTCGGAAACAGAAGCGGAAAGCCGAGCCAGCTGCTCCTGGAGAAGCCTTGGCCGTGACTCAAGGAAAGTTTAAAGGGAAGCCCAAACCTCCTTGGAACCCCAAGAAGGTGAAAGAGAAGGAGGGAAATGACGTGATGGATTTGCCCAGCCACATCCACACGAAGAAAGATGAGGAGTGTAACTTCATTTACCCGAAGCATACCACTCGACAGTGTCGGCTCTTGATACAACAATTCCAAGGGAAACAACCCAAGGACAAAGAAAAGGAGTCGGACAAAATTGAGGACAAGGTAGATAGTGATGAGGAATATCCCCAGGTGAATTCCACTCTGGTGATTTTTGCTGACGTTGAGAGCAAAAGTCGATTGAAAGTTATCAACCGAGAAGTGAATATGGTTGCTCCAGAGACTCCCAATTAT
Source organism: Triticum timopheevii (assembly GCA_963921465.1). Lineage (NCBI taxonomy): Eukaryota > Viridiplantae > Streptophyta > Magnoliopsida > Poales > Poaceae > Triticum > Triticum timopheevii. Next base: position 379,073,373 of record OY997262.1, on the reverse strand, counting down.
CTGAAATGGTCTCAGACTGCCATCACCTTCGACCAGTCCGATCACCTGACACACATAGCCACCCCTGGGAGGCAATCTCTGGTGGTCGACCCAGTCGTTGAAGTCACTCGACTGACTAAAGTGCTGATGGATGGTGGCAGTAGCTTGAATATATTGTACTCAGAAACACTGAAAGGGATGGGCATTCCGATGTCCAGACTCAGTACCAGCAACATGAGCTTCTATGGAGTCGTTCCTGGCAAGAAGGCTGCGTCACTTGGCCAGATAGCTCTTGATGTGGTTTTCGGAGATTCCAAGCATTTGTGCAAAGAAAAGCTGACATTTGAGGTTGTGGATTTCCAAAGTGCCTATCACGCTATTTTGGGCAGGCCAGCTTACGCACGTTTTATGGCTCGACCATGTTACGTGTACCTCAAATTGAAGATGCCCGGCCCTAAAGGTGTGATCACTGTCACTGGTAATCGCAAGAAGGCAGAAGAGTGCTTTGAAAAAGGCTCAAAGATTGCCAATGCTTAGTTGGTAGCAGAAGAGTGGCAGGAACACCAGAAAAATGCAGACCCGAGTGATTTGTTGCGAGCTAAGAAGCCTGCTACAGAATCAGCGTTTCAATCGACCAGTGAGAGAAAGCCAGTTCACATCCACCCGACCGACCCCAACGCTGCTCCGACTAATATCTCCACAACACTCGACCCCAAATACGAAGAAGCGCTCATCCAGTTCCTCCGTGAGAACTGGGACATCTTTGCATGGAAACCTTCTGACATGACAGGTGTGCCCAGGGGGCTGGCTGAGCACCGTCTGCGAGTCGACTCAAAGGCGAAACCTGTCAAGGAACATCTGCGGTGGTCCGCCATCCAGAAAAGGAAGGCCATTGGTGAAGAGGTGGCTCGGCTCTTAGCAGCAGAGTTTATCCGAGAGATTTGCCACTCCGAGTGGCTCGCCAATGTTGTCATGGTCCCCAAGAAGGACAAGTCACTTCGCATGTGCATCGACTTTAAACATATCAATCGGGCCTGCCCGAAAGATCATTTTCCTCTCCCCCGCATCGACCAAATAGTCGACTCGACCGTGGGATGTGAGCGGCTATCTTTCTTAGACGCCTATTCCAGGTACCATCAGATCTGTCTGTATGGGCCCGATGAGATCAAAACAGCTTTCATCACCCCATTCGGGTGCTTCTGTTATGTCACCATGCCATTCGGCCTCAAAAATGCCGGAGCCACGTTCATGAGGATGATTCAGAAGTGTTTGCTCACTCAAATCAGTCGGAATGTGGAAGCATACATGGATGATATTGTGGTCAAGTCACGCAAAGGTTCCGACCTGCTGACTAACCTTGATGAAACATTTGCCAACCTCAGGAGGTATGATATCAAGCTTAATCCATCAAAGTGCACATTCGGAGTTCCTGGCGGAAAATTACTCGGTTTTCTCATTTCCGAACGATGAATCGACGCAAATCCAGAGAAAGTCGGCACTATACTCTGAATGAAAAGACCTGTGCATGTGCACGATGTTCAGAAGCTTACTGGTTGCTTGGCCGCTTTAAGTCGATTCATCTCTCGTCTCGGTGAAAAGGCATTGCCCCTTTATCGACTGATGAAAAAGTCAGACAAGTTCGAGTGGACTCCTGAAGCTGATGCAGCATTTACAGAGCTAAAAGCCTTGCTTTCCACCCAGCCAGTGCTTGCTGCCCCGATCAGCAAAGAGCCTTTGTTGCTTTACATTGCAGCCACAGGACTAGTTGTCAGTACTGTACTTACGGTCGAGCGGAAAGAAGAAGGAAAAGCCTTTAAAGTTCAGCGCCCAGTATATTATATTTCTGAAGTTCTGACACCATCAAAGCAAAGATACCCTCTTTTCAGAAGCTTGTATACGGGATCTATGTGACCACGAAGAAAGTTGCTCACTACTTCTCTGACCATACCATCATAGTCGTCAGCGACGCCCCATTGTCAGAGATTCTACACAACAGAGACGCAATTGGCCGAGTGGCAAAATGGGTGTCAGTGTCAAAACCGGCGGATCTCGGGTAGGGGGTCCCGAACTGTGCATCTAGGCGGATGGTAACAGGAGACAAGGGACACGATGTTTATACCCAGGTTCGGGCCCTCTCGGTGGAGGTAAAACCCTACTCCTACTTGATTAATATTGATGGTATGGGTATTACAAGAGTTGATCTACCACGAGATCAGAGAGGCTAAACCCTAGAAGCTAGCCTATGGTATGATTGTTGTTCGTCCTATGGACTAAAACTCTCCGGTTTATATAGACATCGGAGAGGGCTAGGGTTACACAGAGTCGGTTACAATGGGAGGAGATCTTCATATCATATCTCCAAGCTTGGCTTCCACGCCAAGGAAAGTCCCTATCCGGACACGGGACGAAGTCTTCAATCTTGTATCTTCATAGTCCGGGAGTCCGGCCAAAGGTCATAGTCCGGCCATCCGGACACCCCCTAATCCAGGACTCCCTCAGTAGCCCTGAACCAGGCTTCAATGATGACGAGTCCGGCGCGCAAGTTGTCTTCGGCATTGCAAGGCGGGTTCCTCCTACGAATACTTCATAGAAGATGTTGAACACCAGGATAGTGTCCGGCTCTGCAAAATAAGTTGCACATGCCACCGTAGAGAGAATAATATTTACACAAATCTAATCTGCTGATGTATTCCGCGGCGTGACATCATGCCATGGCCTAGACTTTATTCATTTTACCGTTCCACCTCAGCGTGCTTAGAGAGGCGGTTTCCTTGGCACGTCTTGTCGAAGCAGATATCGTGTCCCCTTATTCCGGGATTCTCATTAATACGGGCGTGGGTAACCCAACTGCGCCTTTTGGTATGACTCTCTAATTGAAAGTGAGTCCCAAACTGTTACGGGGAGGGCTCTTGGTATTCAACTCCTTTATAAAGAGACCAACGCTCGACTCCCTCTTCCTTCAATCCAATCAAATCCGCCCATCGCCTCGAGTTCCAACACTCAAGGTTTCTAGTTTTAGGCGCTTCGGACCTCCGACGATGTCCGGCTCCAACCTTCAAGGCCGGTGGGTGCCTTCCTCCGTTACGGAAGAAGACGTGCGAAAGCTGAGAGATTCCAGGTATCTAACCGGCGAAATCTCGCATAGGCTGCCTGCTCAAGGGCAGGCCCTTCCTTCTCCTCAGCCCGGTGAGAGCGTGGTGTTCACATCTCACTTCCTTCGGGGGTTAGGTTTCCCGATAGATCCCTTTGTGAGGGGGCTGATGTTCTATTACGGGCTGGAATTTCATGACCTAGCTCCGGAGTCCATCCTCCAAATTTCGTCGTTTATCATAGTGTGCGAAGCCTTCCTCCATGTCACCCCACTTCGGATTGTGGCTTAAAACCTTCAAAGTAGAGCCGAAGATGATCGAGGGGCAGCACGCTGAGTGCGGAGGAGCTATCATAAGCAAGATAGCCGGCGCTCCATGGCCCGAGGGCACTTTCCAAGAAGAGTTCAGCTTATGGCAACAGGACTGGTTTTATATCACAGCCCCCAGGGGCACCGCATGGGTGGCGCCTCCTGCTTTTCGCTCCCCCGCACGGCGAGCATCATGGGTCAATGAAGGGCTTATCCGGGGTCCGTCCAAAGACGTGCCCCTACTGCAGGGCCGCATTCGAGATCTCCTAGAAAGAGATATTAACCTGACCATAGTGGCGCAGGTTATGCTGATTCGCCGCATGCTTCCCTGCAAACGTCGCCCCCTTCGCCTGTGGGAATTTAATCCGGAAGGACCGCGAGTCCTCCAACATTTTATGGGCGCAACACCCATGGAGATGTACAAATTGTTCTACGGACCACAAACTAGGTGTCCGGATTTATCCGAGGACGCATGTCTGAGCTGCAATCGCCAAGATGTTAAGGTAAGCAACCCCATATTTGGACACACCATCCGTATTTTCATCATAAAGTGGCCCTTTGATAGAGCCATCCTTTGAACAGGAGTGGATAGCGAAGGCAAAGCTTATCAGGTGTCCAGCCCCCCTGCCCAAGACCGCGCCAGATCCCGTGTTAACCAGGATGCTGCAGGTTACGTTTTAAACAGAGGGCGAAGAGGGGAACCAAGGAGCTGCCGCCTCCGCGAAGGAGACTGTCAAGAAGGGAGGAATCGAGAATCACCCCAACCTGGGAAAGAAAAGGAGTGCCTCTGAAGACTCGGAGGAGATGACCTCGAAACGGGGGAAGAAATCTTTGTCAGAGGATCCGGCGCCGGAGACTGCCCCGGCCGCATTGCGCCCTCACAGGGATCAGCTTTCCTCTGAGCCGTAAGTAAAGAGAGGGGCTCAAAAATTAGTGGCATCCCTGTTTTATTTCTGAGGAAGGTAACCGAAATATTACCTTGCAGTTTGGATCTTGACCCTTCTCAGCAGAGCTCGTCTTCAGGGGATCTCTGTCCGGAGATGATAGAGAGCGAAGCGCCTCCCCTAGCTGCACCAAATTACGAGGCAGGTGACCCCGAGGTGTCGTCCCGGCGGGTTTCTCCAAGTCCGGATCCTGAAAAAGGTCGTCGGACTCGTCCGGTGCCCTCTGGTGCACGGTCGGAGAGGCTGAGGGATCTGCTCGGGCGTGCATCCGTCTCAGAAGAACACTGTGTGTTGATGAATATGGTGATAGGAAGGGTTGCATCCGCAGAAAGCGGATTGTACGAGGCTGCCAGGAGTTTACTGACAGGCTTTGAGGTACGTGAAAAGGTGTACCTATTGGTAGAGTCACATAGAATGCGCCCTGTATAAATAGTAGCCCCTGAGACTCTGTGCGTCGTCAAGAGTGATGGCGCACAGAGGATCAAAACCCCAGGTATAAAATTTTACCTTTTTACGAAGGTGGGGAGGTGTTCGGTGGATAGCCGGACTGATGTATCTGCCGAGTTAAAGCGGCAACTGGACGTGGCAGATGCCGACATCGCACTTGTAAATAAGCAGCTAGATGAGGCACAAGGTATACTCCATAGATATCTGATAAGAGGAGTTCGATGCTCGTTTCTTACAATATATATATGCTTATTGCAGATAGTGCAGCTTCCGTGGAGAACCTTCGGGCGGAACTTGCCCGAGCCAAGGAGCAAGCAAGAAAAAGTGATGCGGCGGCCGTTAAGGCGGCTGAAGAGCTGAAAGCCGAACATGCTGCTCACTGCCAGAGTAAGAAGGCAATAGCCGAGATGGCTGTAAAATTGAAGGATGCTGCCGACCGCTGCGAATTTCTCGAACAAGAAAAAGGGGCGGCTCAGAAGGACCTTGAGAAGATCACTACCGAGGTCAAGGATGCTCGCTCTGCGATGAGAGCTATGAAGGAGGAGCTGCGTCAGGCCGGGGATATCATGGCTGGAAAGCCCTATATGCTGCGGATGAAGTTCGGGGATCCTAAGTATGCTCCGTTAGACCATCAGTGGAGTGCGGTAAACACTTATCTGGATGTGGCAGCGAGTGCGGCTGATGCAACTGAACACTTCCGAGGACGAGGCGACCATAATTTGGAAGAACTGTTTTGGTCGCAGTTCCACAAGCCAGAGTGCCCACTTTCGGTACCCGACCATTTGGCCGCCTTTGCGGAGCTGAACAGGTTATCCGGACTCGCCATGAAGTATGTCGCGAGTCGTTTGTGGCCGGGGGAGCTGGAGCCGAAAAGTTATTTTGGATTGGTGCAGTAGTTCCTTGGTACTGTGCCGCATGTCGATGTACTGAAGAGGTCGGCGTGTATAGAGGGTGCACAAATGGCTCTTGCCCGTGTCAAGACATACTGGGCGGATATGCAGGCCAATGTTGTCGCATCCCAGGATTCGTACGAAGGCCGGGTATCTGCCGAGCACTACCTTGAGGAAGTTCTTCCGGGCGCTCGTTTAATAGAAGCGCAGTGCTCGAAGGATGTTTTGTTCGAATAGCAGGTGCTATTGTAAAAGAAATATTTTGATAGAATATAAAAGCTTTTTATACTTGTGCTTCCAAGAATTATAACACCTCTTGTGCGGCAGTTAATGTATATGTGTATATAACCTGAAAGATGGCAGTCGTTGGCTTCAGCCCCCACGCATATAATGCGGGGGTGTTCGCAAAAAATGCGCCTTTTCACACTTAATCCAACGTCTTGGTCCTACAAAGGAGGTGATGGCACGTCGAACGAGGCAACTGGACTATAACGCTTTATCACTTTCACTTAGCCATAGGAGTTTGACATTGGGACTACTTAATAGCCCCTGGAGGCACCGCGCTCTCCCGAATCCGGGGCGCGTGTTTGCCTGACCAGGAAGCGGTCCTTCGTTAATGCGGAGGAATCCTAGAGATTCCGAGATTCATCGAGTGGTTGACCAGTCTCTCGCTATATCATGACCGTCAGTTTTCGGCTTTCTCTACTGAGGTGCTCGCCTGAAGGAACCGGGGCACAATCGCAGTAGTTCTCCTGGTGCCGCGTTAGCCGATATAACGGAACGTAAGGCAGCAAAACGCAGGAGCCGGGCAAACCCAACATTTGACCAAAGACATGATTCGGAGTTGATGCATATAAGGCCTAACTCGCGACGCTAAACACTCCCTAAGGTATTCGGTCTTTATGAAGACGGGCCAAACAGAGCCCTTGGTAAGAAAGCCCCTTGTGTCCAGGTACGCGCAAAATTCTGGTGTGGCCACATGCCAAAACACCAGTCTCCTCCTCGATTATGATGAAAAACCGGGGGATGTTTTCAACAAGAGACAGTAAAAAAGGTTTACGCAGGGTCTTAATCTGAAAAGAATCCTTAGAACGGGTCCCTACTGCACGTCTGCGCCTGTGTCTCCGTTGTGCCGTATCCTGGATGGGCGTAGCACGGTGTTCGTCTGTGAAAAAGAGGAACTTTAGTAAATAGGCATGCGAGAAATCTATATTAGGAAAAACATGAGATAGTTGGAGCAAGAAGGGAGCCGCATTGTCTCCTGGCGTGAACACGCGGAGCCCCTTGTACAGGGTCGTGCGTCTATTAAGTCCATGTGTGTTGATGCCGGACTCGTCTAGCCGTGTCCAGGCTAGATTAGTGTGCGGCTGTCCAGGCGGCCGCACCCTTACCCGTATTTTGGGGGTCAATTGTCATTCCCCTGTGATGAGATGATGCCTCGTGGGCCGGGCATTTTAAGTGTAAGGGATGCATAGTGTGGTATTGCATTGAAGCGGGCGAAAGCTTCATGTCCCAGTAGCGCTTGATAGCAACTTACGAATGGGGCGATGTGGAAGGTTAGCTTTTCGCTTCGGAAGTTGTCGGGTGAGCCGAACTTGACTTCTAATGAAAGGGAACCCATAGTCTGGGTATCTGGGCCCGGCGTGGCTCCTCGAAAGGAAGTTTTGCCGCGGCGTATTAGCGCTGGGTTTACCCCTAGTTTGTGGATTGTGTCCTGATATAACAGGTTTAAGTCACTGCCACCGTCCATAAGGACTCGCGTAAATTGTAGTCCGTCAAAAACCGGATTCAGGACCAAGGCAGTCCAGCCTGCGTTCCTGGCCCCTCTGGAGTAATCCCGATGGTCAAAGGTGATTGGTTGTAACAACCCGTGGCGGTGCTCCTCTAGGGCTGACTGTGTGGCACGTGTCTTCATAAGCGCCGTTCTGTTTTGCCCTTTTGTCATATGAAGTGAATTCACTGTTTTGACTTCTTGTGGGAACTTCTTTTGTTCTCCAGTGTTCTGCTTGTGGGGCGCGTCGTCATCCTCGCTTGGTGCGTCGAGCCCCTTGTGTTCGGCATTGATTTTGCCGGACTGCTTGAAAACCCAACAATCTTTGTGGGTGTGGTTTGCAGAGCTGCCGGGGGTGCTGTGGATTTGACATATTTTATCCATGATTTTGTTGAGGTTAGACATCTCGTCCCTGTCATCTTTGGGCGGCGGCTTTTTCTGATTTTGCCGAGAGCTTTTGAATCCGGCATTGACTGTCATGCTCGTTGGGCTGTTGTCCTTGATTCGGCGCTGTTCTTTGTTACGGTGCGGTTTCCCGTTTCCATCTCTAGGTTTGGATGTACTTGGGTCACTGGTGCTGCTCCTTGCCAACCAGCTATGCTCTCCTGCACAAAAGCGGGTCATGAGGTTTGTTAATGCGGCCATCATTCTTGGTTTTTCTTGGCCGAGGTGTCTGGCGAGCCATTCGTCTCGGACGCTATGTTTGAAAGCTGCTAGGGCCTCAGCGTCCGGACAGTCGACTATCTCATTCTTTTTAGTAAGGAATTTGTTCCAGAGTTTCCAGGCTGACTCTCCGGGTTGCTAAGTTATATGACTCGGATCGTCTGCATCCGGAGGTCGGACATAGGTCCCTTGAAAATTTGCCCGGAAAGCCTCCTCAAGCGCTTCCCAACTTCATATGGTGTTTTCGGGAAGGCTTTTAAGCCAATGCTGGCCTGGCCCTTTGAGCTTGAGGGGTAAGTATTTGATGGCATGAAGGTCATCTCCTCTGGCCATGTGTATGTGGAGGATATAATCCTCTATCCAGACTCCGGAGTCTGTTGTTCCGTCGTATGCTTCTATGTTCACGGGCTTGAACCCCGCTGGAAACTCGTGATCCAGCACCTCAATGGTAAAACATAAGGGATGTGCGGCGCCCCTGTATGCAGGTGTGCCGTGATGTTCGGGTATTTTTTGCATTGTGTTGCTCGCTGGAGCTTGCTTTCTTGGGCCATAGATGGATCTGGTTGGGCAGGTTGTTTGATGCGAATCCTTAGGGGGATCGCTCGCCGGATTGAGTGCGGCGCCCTCTGCCGCTTTGGATCGATCGTTGGGTCGTCTATCCGACCTGGTGGCTTCTTTGTTTTTCGACTGTGGGGGCTTTATGGCCTCTTCATCAAATTCCGGTAGTAGTTTCCGCTTCGGAAAACTCTTTGTGTGACGACTGTTGCCGTACTTGTGTGCAGTATCTAGCACTTTGTTCCATATGATCATGAGTGCATCTTCTGCTGTTTGATCCTCCGCTTCTGCTTTTTTTGGCTACGTGCAGTGGCGACGAGCCTTTGTTGGAGGTTCTGATGTTCCAGCATTTTGTCCGGCATGAGGTCGTCCGGACTATTATCTTTTCCGGGGATTGGTTCTTTGGACGGTTGCTCAATGGCATGTTCGTCTTCTGTTGATTCGCCCTGCTCTATGGCTGGGTCTTTGTCGAGGTGGGGCTTTGCGTGGCGCTTGTGTCGCTACTTTGATTGTTTTTCGAGGGAGCGATCCCTGTTTGCGCCCTTTCGATCCTCGTTGTTATCCCTTTTGGGTGTGTCCACCATGTATACATCGTATGATGAGGTGGCTTTCCAGTTCCCTATAGGTGCTGGTTCTTGGTCATCTCCTTCATCGGCGTCCATACCGTCGATGTCTTCCGAGTCAAAGTCGAGCATGTCGGTTAGATCATTGATAGTGGCTATAAAGTGGGTGGTGGGTGGGTTTCGAATTTCTTCGTCGTCCGTATCCCAACCCTGCTGACCATAATCCGGCCAGGGCTCTCCTGACAAAGAGAGAGACTTTAGGGAGTTCAGGATATCGCCAAAGGGCGAGTGCTGAAAGACGTCCACGGCGGTGAACTCCATGATCGGAGCCCAATCGAGTTCGATCGGAAGGGGTGCGGAAGATTCGGAGTCCGGAGCGGAGTCCGGCACCTTGGAGTCACGGGCCTTGCAAAGGACTATGCTGGTATTCGGCTCTATCGCCGTAGAGATTGCGGCTCCTGGGGCAGCGTCCAACCGTCCGTCCCTGGTTAGTGCAGTCGGCTCCAAACTAATGGTCAGAGCGGACTCCTGAGCGGCACTCCGGGTGCTGTCTGGCGGCAGAGCAAGATCATGCCCATCGAGACAGTGCAGCACGCTCGGCCGTGGCTCGAATCCGTCGAAGATCAAGTCCCCGCGAGTGTCGGCCGTGTAGTTTAAGCTTCCAAATCTGACCTGATGGCCAGGGGCGTAGCTTTCAATCTGCTCCAGATGGCCAAACGAGTTGGCCCGCAGTGCAAAGCCGCCAAATACGAAGATCTGTCCGGGGAGAAAAGTCTCGCCCTGGACCGCGTCGTGGTTGATGATTGAAGAAGCCATCAGGCCTAAAGGCAACGACACAGAGGAACTCTCAATGAAAGCACCAATGTCGGTGTCAAAACCGGCGGATCTCGGGTAGGGGGTCCCGAACTATGCGTCTAGGCGGATAGTAACAGGAGACAAGGGACACGATGTTTTTACCCATGTTCGGGCCCTCTCGGTGGAGGTAAAACCCTACTCCTGCTTGATTAATATTGATGGTATGGGTATTACAAGAGTTGATCTACCACGAGATCAGAGAGGCTAAACCCTAGAAGCTAGCCTATGGTATGATTGTTGTTCGTCCTACGGACTAAACCTCTCCGGTTTACATAGACACCGGAGAGGGATAGGGTTACACAGAGTCGGTTACAATGGGAGGAGATCTTCATATCGTATCGCCAAGCTTGCCTTCCACGCCAAGGAAAGTCCCTATCCGGACACGGGACGAAGTCTTCAATCTTGTATCTTCATAGTCCGGGAGTCTGGCCAAAGGTCATAGTCCGGCCATCCGGACACCCCCTAATCTAGGACTCCCTCAAAGAGGCTCGACAGATCGTTCGTCGATCCAAGGCCTTTACTATCATGAAGGGACAGTTGTACAGAGAAAGCGCGACTGGAGCCAGTTAGAAATGCATAACGCCGGAAGAGGGTCGGATAATTCTCAACGACATCCACTCAGGGACCTGTGGCCATCATGCGTCCTCTCGGACTATAGTGGCTAAAGCATACCGAGCGGGTTTTTACTGGCCCAGAGCAAATGAAATGGCGAAAGAGATAGTCGACAAGTGTGAGGGGTGTCAGTTCTACTCCAATATGTCGCACAAGCCCACCTCAGCCTTGAAGACCATTCCAATCGTCCGGCCCTTCGCTGTTTGGGGGTTAGATATGGTTGGGACACTGAGAACTGGCAGGAGCGGCTTCACCCATGTACTGGTGGCAGTCGACAAGTTCAACAAGTGGATCGAAGCCAAGCCTATTCAAAATCTTGATGCCGGCACTGCCATCAGCTTCATCAGAGAATTGATATTCAGATATGGAGTTCCGCATAGCATCATCACCGATAATGGGTCGAACTTCGATTCTGACCAATTCAAAGCCGTCTGCGCTTCTCAAGGCACACGAGTCGACTACGCTTCAGTCGCCCACGCCCAGTCGAATGGACAAGTAGAAAGAGCCAACGGCCTAATTCTCAAAGGACTGAAACCCCGTTTGATGCGTGACCTCAAACACGCAGCAGGCGCATGGGTCGACGTACTTCCATCGGTTGTTTGGGGATTGAGGACTACTCCAAATCGGTCGACTGGGAGAACTCCATTCTTTCTGGTCTATGGAGCTGAAGCGGTTCTGCCGAGCGATCTGCTTCACAATGCACCGCGAGTCGAGCTCTACTATGAAGTTGAAGCAGAGCAAGCCCGGTAGGACGCAGTCGACCTTCTGGAAGAAGAAAGAGAGATGACCATGATCCGATCGACCATCTATCAGCAAGACTTGCGTCGATTCTACGCCAGAAATATGAAGAGCCGGGCCTTCCAAGAAGGAGACTTGGTCGTCCGAGTGGACCAACAGAAGCCGCACAAACTTGCCCCTACTTGGGAAGGTCCTTTCATCGTCACCAAAGTTCTCCACAACGGAGCATACCGTGTTTACAATGTCGGTCGCCAGGTTGATGAGCCACGAGCTTGGAATGCGGACCTGCTCCGGCCCTTTTACACTTAAAGCACTCGCTCGGATGAGTTGTAATAAAAGTACTTCTGTAGTTTATTTATCAAAGACAAGAGTGTTATAATTTTCAAAAGTGATTGTTGTTACTTTTGTTTACATGAGAAGTCCCACAGTGGGTGGCTTAGCTGCGAATCCGTTTGGCCTAAGTTTGTAAAAAAAAAATCCTTACCGAGGGGCGAGCCAGTCTCCCACTCGGGGGCTTAGCTGCGAATCTATTTCGCCTAAGTTTAACAAAATCCTATCGAGTGGCGAGCCAGCCTCCCACTCGGAGGCTTAGCTGCAGTCCAAGTACTCGCCTAAGTACTTTCAAATCCTACCGAGTGGTGAGCCAGCCTCTCACTCGGAGGCTTAGCTGCAGCCCAAGTACTCGCCTAAGTATCTGAAAATCCTACCGAGTGGAGAGCAAAACTCCCACTCGGAGGCTTAGCTGCAGCCCAGTGCTCGCCTAAGTACTTAATACAATGTGCACTCCGCAAGGAAGACAAGGAGCAGGTCGACTGCTACCTTCTCCTTCCGAGCTACGCCACGAATACAATATGCATTCTGCAAGGATGACGAGGTGCAGGACGACTGCCACCTTCTCCTTCGGAGCTACACCACAAATATGAAAATCCTACCGAGTGGGGAGCAATCCTCCCACTCGGGGGCTTAGCTGCAATCCAGTACTCACCTAAGTATTTAAAAATCCTACTGAGTGGAGAGTAGACCTCCCACTCGGGGGCTTAGCTGCAGTCCAGTACTCGCCTAAGTATTTAAAAATCCTACCGAGTGGAGAGTAGACCTCCCACTCGGGGGCTTAGCTGCAGTCCAGTACTCGCCTAAGTATTTAAAAATCCTACCGAGTGGAGAGCAAACCTCCCACTCGGGAGCTTAGTTGCATCCCAGTGCTCGCCTAAGTTTGAAATCCATTTCGATTCACAAGGATGACGAGGTGCAGGTCGACAGCCACCCTCACCTTCCGAGCTTCACCACAAATACAATGTGCACTCCGCGAGGACGACGAGGTGCAAGTCGACTGATACCTTCTCCTTCTGAGCTCCGCCACAAATACAATGTGCGCTATGTCCCGGCCCGCAAGGATGCAGGTCGACTGCAACCTGTACTCCAACCTGCAAGAGTACATCACCAGTACTAAAATATATACCGATTGAAGAGCAGTGTTCACTCGAAAGCAGATGCAAACATATTCAACGGCAAAACCAAGTTCGGATAGCATCCTACGGATCTAGAAGTGCTCAGGCATTGAGCCTGTTAAGGTTTATCGATTACAGAAACCACTCAGCATTCTGAGGAAAATTTAAGGCATCAAGCATAGAAGTTTTTTACTCCTCCGGTGGAGGACTGGAAGGCGCGATAAGCTCGTCCAGGTCAATTCCATCTGCAATCCGAGTGGCAGTAGCGATGAAGGTCTCCATGAAAGATCGGAAATCATGCTTCTTGGTATTGGCCACCTTGAGGGACGCCATCTTGTCCTCTCGCGCGTCCTTGCAGTGAACCCGAACCAGAGACAGAGCAACATCAGCACCACACCTGGCAGAAGACTTCTTCCATTCTTGCACTCGACTTGGAACTTCATTCAGTCGAGTCATCAGAGACTCAAGGTCATTCTAAAGTGTTTCCCCCGGCCAGAGTGATGTGTCGATGCGTGACGTTGCAACCTTCAGCCTAGCAACATAGTCGACCATAGCAGCAACATGAGACTCCAGTCGGAGCATGTTCATGGCAGCTTCATCCATCACAGGAGAGTTGATGGGGTCCAAGCCTGTCTCCACTCGACTAGTCTCCTCTTCAAAGTTTTGGCAGAATTCTGGAAACACAACCCAAAGATAAGCTAGCAGTCCTACAATGAGTCAATGATTGCAAGTCAGTCGGATATAAGGGATTACCTTCAAGCATGAGGAATAACTTCTTGGCGAGCCCTCCCAGATAAGCCTCTAAGTCGTTCTTCTTTCCCACCAGTTTGCTAGCCTTGTCGCTCAGGGCTATCTTGTCATTCTTCAGTCGACTGACCTCCTTGTTGGCCGCGTCGAGAGCAGCTTTCAGATTGCTATTCTCCTCTTCAAGTTTGCTGATTGAAGCCAACTTTTCTTCTGCGAGTTTCCTCTTGTCCGAAGCCGCTTTCTGTGCCTCGGCGAGGTCAAGGTCCTTCTTCTTTAGAGCATCCTTCAGTTTATCTGCAAAATGACAGTGAGACCAGACTCAGGAATGGACAAAAAATAAGGGCAGTTGTCAAGGTTCTCATCAAACATACCTTTTGCCTCCTCCTTCGCCTTCGTGAAGTTCTCCTGGACAAGCTTCAGATCAAGTTCAAGCTGGATATGCTTGTTCTCCAACTCAGTATAACGAGCCACAAGCTCGCAAGATTTCTGCGAAGATCAGTCGACTGACATCAAAAATAGATCACTTCCGAGTGACTAAGAGGAAAAATCGTAGCGTTTCTAAGACTACAGCCAAATCAAAATATTCAACAGTAGTCTCGAGGACTACACCCAGTGGGTGCACTCAGCGTGCCCCCACTAGTTCTATCGACTCGGATCCATCAGTCGACCAAACAAGACAGAAAGTTATGATCCTAAACCATAGCTAACTGCTAGCAGTCAGCCATGGTGTCATAAAAAAAAGTTCTTCAGACCATAGTCGACTGCCAGCAGTCCACCACGGTCTCGGGGACTACACCCAGTGGGTGCACTCAGCATGCCCCCACTGGTTCCATGATTCCATTCGACCAGACCGAGTGGAGAAAGTAAAGGGAAAAAGTTTAAGGTATAAAGACTATAGTCGACTGCCAACAGTCCACCATAGTCTCGGGAACTATACCCAGTGGGTGCACTCAGCGTGCCCCCACCAATCAAGATATTCAATCGACACACCCAGTGGGTATACAGATTCTAAGATCTTCAGAAAGAAAAGTTTTCAGGTACCATATCCTAACAGAACAGGCAGTGATCAACTAACCTGGACATTGCTCTGAAGGGCTGAGCTTGCATCATAAGCTTCTTGGTTGGCATCTCGGATCGCCTTCACCTGCTCCATCATGACCCCCGCCTGGCGTATAGCTTCCTTGGCAGCACCTGCTTGGTCCTCTGGGACATGGTGTGTGGAGAAGAGGGAAGGCGGATCAGCACTCGACGACGAAGGGCGGGCACTCGTCAGCGGCACCGCAAAGGACACGGTAGCCCGAGTGACGTTGCCTCCCTCCGGAACCAGCGTCTCAGGCACTGATACAACCAGAGCAGTCTTGCCAGCAGACGTCTTCCTATTCCTCCTTTGCCTCAGCGGCTCCTCATCGTCATCATCGAGGAGATCAATGACATGAGGTGGAACTACAAAAAAGATTCAAAGTTAAAAATGAAGATCCAATCGACTTAAAGTGAAACCACAGAGATCATAACAAGGTTGGAGGTAGAAGCATCTTCCATCTCTTGGTCCTCGTTCCTGGCTGAGGTCTCAGAGGTAGCAGCACTACAGATCCCAGAAATCAGTCGGTCAGCTAACGAGTCGACCAAGAGTTTACTCACACCAAACAAGAAGACACAAGTTCTGCTATTACCCGGAAATAGTGGGAATCACCATCCTCATCTTCGGCAGGGCCTTCGTTGGCTTTGATGGCGTCGCTCGAGGTTGCTTCGACGCTTTCTCAGTCGGGGCCTGAGAAGTCGTCCGAGGATGTTTGGTCGACTGCCCAACGGACGCAGTTGCTTTACCACGCTCGACTATGGGGTCATGGGTGAGCTTGGATCGCCTTTCCGTATGAGGAAGGTCGACTTCCTCCTCCTCTTCCTCCTCCTCCTCTTCACTAGAACCGTCATCTTCTGCATCCTCCTCGCCGTCAGATTGCCACTCCTCCTGACTTTCACCTCCGCTCCCCTCCTCCTCCTCGACCTGTTCTTGCGCCCCATTGGGCATCGAGTACATCTCGGTAGTAACCTGGAAGAGAATAAACAAGACAAGAATCAGTCGACTGAATTCTAACAAAACGGAATGAAGGAAGCAGGGTCAGAGTTGGAGGAACAGAATTGGACCTTGTCTGGCTGGTATGAATGGTCGAGTGGAGGGATCCTCCTCGCTCCTCGGGGGTTGTCCTTGTTCCCTGTTATTGCAGTCATCTACCTCTCCAACGTGGCATCCTCAACCTCCTCCGGGTGGACCCGAGTGGTGTCTTCAGTGCCAGAGTACATCCACATCGGTTGGTCTCTATATTGGAGCGGCTGGATGCGCCGTCGAAGGAAAACCTCCAGCAGGTCCGTGCCAGTCACTCCATCACGGATAAGTTGAACTACACGCTCGACCAACACCTTAACCTAAGACTTCTCCTCCGGGACCACCTTCAGAGAGGACGGCTTGCTCACTCAATCCATGGAGAAAGGAGGGAGTCCAGTCGACTGCCCTGGCATCGACTGGTCTTGGCAGTAAAACCAGGTCGACTGCCACCCTCGGACCGACTCAGGAAGGACCATGGCTGGAAAAGCGCTTTTACCCCTCATTTGGACCCCGAGACCCCCACACGTTTGAATTACTTGGTTTCTCTCGTCACTCGGATTGGCTTTCTTCACCGTCTGAGAGCGACAGGTGAAGATGTGTTTGAAAAGGCCCCAATGCGACCGGCAACCTAAGAAATTTTCACACAAAGACACGAAAGCTGCGAGATACACTATGGAGTTGGGTGTGAAGTGGTGGAGTTGAGCCCCAAAGAAGTTCAGAAACCCCCGAAAGAAAGGGTGGGGCGGCAAAGAAAATCCCCGGTCAACATGGGTGGCCAAGAGGACGCACTCACCCTCCTGAGGCTGCGGTTGCCATTCCTTCCCCGGGAGCCTCGCTGATCCATGGGGGATCAGTCCTTCGTCGGCCAGGTCGTCGAGGTCCTTCTGACGGATCGTCAAGCGGATCCAGTCGCCCTGGATCCAGCCTTGCGGCAGGCCAACCCTTGACGAGGACCCGCCCCGACTGGTCGCCCTTCCTTTCTCCTTCGCCGTCGCCTTCTTCGCCCGCTCCAAAGCCGTCGTCTTCTCTTTCACCATCGTCGCCGGCGAAGCGTGCAAGGAGCAGTAATGCGGGGATGGATGCGAGCACAGCGGACGAGTTTGAGGACGAAGGGGAGGGGAATGAGAGCGCACTGTTCAAAAAAACCCCATCCGGCGCCTTGTATGGGGTCGCTTCCGAGTGACTGACTAGTAGGCCCGGACGATCCTGTCAAATCCCGTAACAGTCGCGCGCGCGATACGTGGCGAAAAAGGTGGCGCGAAGATCGAGGCGTCCCTACCTTATCCCGCCCGAGTACCGTGGTTTTCTCCGCCTCGCACGCTTCCCGAAATTCAGATCCCGCTACATCCGCGAATAACAGAACAACTTGTCAGACTGGAGATTTGCTCCGATCCGTCGCTCGGAAATCTTCAAGTGTAGAAAAGTCACTCGACCAATACAAAGAATGGATCAAGGCGATTGAAAAATAAGTTGGTGTCGTCACCTAAGGTAATTGATCCAGAACAAGACATACTCATAGCACAAAAGATGGGTCGGAAGAATTCTCAACTCCTTCCTCACTCAAACCTCGATCCATTCGGGGGCTAATGATGAAGCCATGTACCTAGGGTAGGGTCATGGAACTATCCAAAGTACCCTCCCCAAGGACATCTCTAGAAGAAACTACCTTTCAGTCGACCTGGAAGGAGTCCACTCGACGAACTCGAAGGCACTCGACCATGATGCTACTCATTCGTCCGTCAGGAGATCTAGAGTCACTCTACACACAAACGGTCTGTCATTAAGTAGTCTTTATGGTCATGATAGCACTTTATGTGGGCATTACTAGTAACCCCCTTCCTTAATGTACTTTAAACCCTGCATAACTGAGGGCTGGAGAGGGCTGGCGAACTCTATATAAGCCACCCCCCTCCTCAGTGCAAAGTGTTCGCACCCCTGTAACCCATACGCATATAATCCAGTCGACCGCCTCCGGGCTCCGAGACGTAGGGCTATTCTCCCTTGCGTATACAACTACTCCATAGCTAGGATCTTGCCTCTCCATACCTACCCCCCTTTCTACTATCAGACTTAGAACCACGACAAGCATCATTGTCATCATCATGCCTAGCTAGAAAGGCATTAAAGAAAAGCGCTTGTTGGGAGACAACCCAATATTTACCCTTACTATTTTTGTGTGTCCACATGATTATGCTACTGTAGTAATCATGTTTTATAGCTTCTGTTTCAATAAAGTGCCAAGTAGAACCTTTGGGAAGACTTGGGTGAAGTTTATGTGATCTTGCTGTGAAAAACAGAAACATTTGCGCTCATGAGATTAGCTACAATTTGTTACTGGAGAGTGATTTTAGGTTGATTATTTTTGAATATGATTAATATACAAATTACTAAGGTCCAGAAATTTATTTCATAATTTTTGGGGTTCCAGAGGTACATGTTTGATACAGATTACTACAGACTGTTCTGTTTTTGACAGATTCTGTTTTCTATGTGTTGTTTGCTTATTTTGATGCATCTATGTCTAGTATTAAGTGGTATGAACCATAGAGAAGTTGGAATACAGTAGGTTTAACACCAATATGAATTTAGAATGTGTTCATTACAGTACCTAAGTGGTGATTTATTTTCTTATACTAACAGAGCTTACGAGTTTTGTCTTGAGTTTTGTGTGGTTGAAGTTTTCAAGTTTTGGGTAAAGATTCGATGGACTATGGAATAAAGAGTGGCAAGAGCCTAAGATTGGGAATGCCCAAGGCACGCCAAGGTAATATTCAAGGACAACCAAGCAACTAAGCTTGGGGATGCCCCGGAAGGCATCCCCTCTTTCGTCCTCGTTCATCGATAACTTTACTTGGAGCTATATTTTTATTCGCCACATGATATGTATTTTGCTTGGAGAGTCATTTTATTTTATTAGTTTTTTCTTTATATTAGTTATAATAATGTTTTCCATCTTTAGTTCCAATAAAAAAAGTCAAGGATAGCCTTTACCATGCTTATTTTGCTAGTATACATGTTGCTGTTTGAAAACAAAAAGTTTAAAGCTGTTCCAAAAATTCCCTAGAAAAGTCAGGGAATGGTATAATGTTTAATCTTTTTGCATATTGAGCTCTGATAAATATTCTACAGCGTAGTATTTTTCTTATAATTTTGGGAGTTAGGGAAGTATTGATACTCTTGCATTCTTTGCAGACTGTACTGTTTTGGCAGATTGCTGTTATGTTTGCATTGTTTGCATATGTTTGCTTGTTTAATGATTCTATTTGAGGATAGGAGTATTAAATATGCAGAGGCATTTAGTATGCAATGTTGAATAATAATTTAAGTGATTTGTTACAGTAGAAAATGATAAGGTTTTGCATTGGTTTATACTAACCTATCTCACGAGTTCTTGTTGACTTTGTTGTGAATGAAGCTTTTGATAAAAAGAGAAACCATGATATGAGAGGAATTAAGGAGACTTAAAAGCTCAAGCTTGGGGATGCCCAAGGCACCCCAAGATAATATTTCAACAAGTCTCAAGCATCTAAGCTTGGGGATGCCCCGGTAGGCATTCCACCTTTCCTCTTCAACAACTATCGGTTAGTATCGGTTGACCCTAAGTTTTTGCTTCTTCACATGAGTTGTGCTATCCTTGCAATGTCATTTTATTTTGTTTTGCTTGCTGTTTGAATACAATACCAAGATCTTAAATTCTTAAATGAGAGAGAGTCTTCACATAGTTGCATAATTATTTAGCTACTCATTGATCTTCACTTATATCTTTTTGGAGTAGTCTGTCATTTACTCGTGTGCTTCACTTATATCCTATGAGTAAATGGTTGAATGAGTTGAATGTCATAAATCTGAATTTATATATGTTTCATTTTCTTATCCCATGGGGAGTAATGACTTCACATCTAAGAAGTAGAGGTTGTAAATTTATTGATGGTTAGTAAGCATTGTATTAGTCATTTGAACAATTCATGAAAGAATATTGAAGGAAGAGAGATTTCACATATAAATATACTATCCTAGACATCTTTTATAATTGTGAGCACTCATTAAGTATGAAATGCTAAAGAGTTGATATTGGACAAGGAAGACAACGTAATGGGTTATGTTTTCTCACATCTCCATGAAGTATATTGTCATGGATCATTCAAACATGTTGAGCTTGCCTTTCCCCCTCATGATAGCCAAAAATTCCTAGCACCAAGTAGAGATACTACTTGTGCTTCCAAATATCCTCAAACCCAGTTTTTGCCATGAGAGTCCACTATACCTACCTATGGATTGAGTAAGATCCTTCAAGTAAGTTATCATCGGTGCAAGCAATAAAAATTGCTCTCTAAATATGCATGACTTAGTAGTGTGGAGAAAATAAGCTTTGTACGATCTTGTTATGGAAGCAATAAAAGCGACGGACTGCATAATAAAGGTCCATATACAAGGGGCAATATAAAGTGACATTCTTTCACATTAAGATTTTGTGTATCCAACCCTAAAAGCGCATGACAACCTCTGCTTCCCTCTGCGAAGGGCCTATCTTTTACTTTATGTCTTTTACTTTATGCAAGAGTCAAGGTGATCTTCACCTTTCCCTTTTTCATTTTATCCTTTGGCAAGCACTTTGTGTTAGGGTGATCCTGATATATATATCCAATTGGATGTACGTTAGCATGAACTATTATTGTTGACATCACCCAAAGGTGAATACGTTTGGAGGCAACCTTATAAGCCCCTATCTTTCTCTGTTTCTGATTAAAACTTCATAACCACAAGTATTGCGTGAGTGTTAGCAATTGTAGAAGACTATATGATAGTTGAGTATGTGGAGTTTGCTATTCCTGAAAATAGGATGAATTGCAATTGTTTGATGACTAAGAATGAAGTTTGCTAGATTTCAAGAAAGTTTATGGTCTATGCTTTAACATGTGAATTGCTTTATACTTTATCATGAAAAGTTTTATGAGATGAACTACTGTTATGACATATAATGATGATAGTAAAGGTGATTGAAATTATCATTGATCAAACTTGTGCACTTTCTAGCATTCACACTTCATAAATTCTTTCTTTATCATTTACCTACTCGAGGACGAGTAGGAATTGAGCTTGGGGATGCTGATACATCTCCAACATATCTATAATTTATGAAGCATTCATGCTATTTTATTATCTGTTCTGAATGATTATGGGCTTTATTATACACTTTTATATTACTTTTGGGACTAACCTATTAACCGGAGGCCCAGCCCATATTGCTGTTTTATTGCCTGTTTCAGTATTTCGAAGAAAAGGAATATCAAACGGAGTCCAAACGGAACGAAACCTTCGGCAACGTTATTTCTGGGAATATTATCATCTTGGAGACTTGGAGTCTACGTCAGAAGATCCTCGAGGAGGCCAGGAGACAAGGGGGCGCCCCCCCCCTACTGGGCGCGCCCCCCTGTCTCGTGGGCCACTCGAGCACCTCCCGACCAACTTCTTTCTCCTATATAAGCCTACATACCCTAAAAACATCAGATATCAAGATAGATCGGGAGTTCCACTTCCGCAAGCCTCTGTAGCCACGAAAAACCTCTCGGGAGCCTGTTCCGGCACCCTGCCGGAGGGGGGAACCCATCACCGATGGCCATCTTCATCATGCCGGCGCTCTCCATGACGAGGAGGGAGTAGTTCACCCTTGAGGCTGAGGGTATGTACCAGTAGCTATTTTTTGATCTCTCTCTCTCTCTCTCTCTCTCTCTCTCGTGTTCCCTCTATGGCACGATGTTGATGTATCCCGAGCTTTGCTATTATAGTTGGATCTTATGACGTTTCTCCCCCTCTACTCTCTTGTGATGAATTGAGTTTCCCCTTCGAAGTTATCTTATCAGATTGAGTCTTTATGATCAGAACACTTGATGTATGTCTTGCCGTGTTTATCTGTGGTGACAATGGGATATCACGTGCCACTTGATGTATGTTTTGGTGACTAACTTGCAGGTTCCACCCATGAACCTATGCATAGGGGTTGGCACACGTTTTCTTGACTCTCTAATAGAGACTTTGGGGCACTCTTTGAAGTACTTTGTGTTGGTTGGATGAATCTGAGATTGTGTGATGCATATCGTATAATCATGCCCACGGATACTTGAGGTGACAATGGAGTATCTAGGTGACATTAGGGTTTTGGTTGATTTGTGTCTTAAGGTGTTATTCTAGTACGAACTCTTGAATAGATCGATCCAAAAGAATAACTTTGAGGTGGTTTCGTACCCTACCATAATCTCTATGTTTTTTCTCCCCTATTAGTGGCTTTGGAGTGACTCTTTGTTGCATGCTAAGGGATTGTTATATGATCTATCTATGTTATTATTGTTGAGAGAACTTGCACTAGTGAAAGTATGAACCCTAGGCCTTGTTTCCTATCATTGCAATACCGTTTATGCTCACTTTTACCACTTGTTACCTTGCTGTTTTTATAATTTCAGATTACAAAAACCTTTATCTACTATCTATTTTGCACTTGTATCACCATCTCTTCGCCGAACTAGTGCACATATACAATTTACCATTGTATTGGGTGTGTTGGGGACACAAGAGACTATTTGTTATTTTGGTTGCAGGGTTGTTTGAGAGAGACCATCTTCATCCTATGCCTCCTACGGAATGATAAACCTTAGGTCATCCACTTGAGGGAAATTTGCTACTGTCCTACAAACCTGTGCACTTGCAGGCCCAACAACGTCTACAAGAAGAAGGTTGTGTAGTAGACATCAAGCTTAAGCGCTCGCTTAGGCGCGCCTTTTTTAACTATGATTGCTTTGCTCTTGTATCACTGTATTTACTCATACAAACTTATTTTTAAATTGAAGGATCCAACCGAAACTCCAATGGCACAACAGGTATGTTCACGCATGTTTCTTTAACAGGTTTGCTCTTATCAATAGCTCTGTTGATTTCAATTTCAATTGTGTATACAGTTGACTTTCATATCATGCACATTACTAGCATCACAACAGAGCCAATAGTGTTGTTGTACATGTAGACCCGTGGTACCCATCTGAAATCTTGTTGTGCCGTGTAGTTTCCCACGCTTTGTATTCTTTCACTGCTGCTTTGTCTTGAACTGATATGATTTGAACCATGTCTCTATTTTGATTTGGCAAGACAATGCACTGCCCATAGGACATAGTTATATGTTTGTTTGATGCTTTTATTATGTACTAGTACTTGGCAATAGAAGACTTGGTAGTTTAACCCTGTCCACCTTACTAATGAACTGGTTCACCGAAATGAGTTTCATATACTACTACATGCTAAACTCGTTAGGTGTCTGCTTGTTTCTTCTTTTAGAATGCTGACAGAATATAGGGGAAGAGTGCCTTATTAAGCAATGGTAAAGGAAGTAATGCAGATAAGGTTCATGATAGTGACACATCCTTGTTGGTCTCCAACAAAGCTGATAAAACAGCTAAGGAAGACTATCTTGAAGACAGCGAGACAACCCCAAAGTCCTGTCTTGGTTTAGTGTTCGAGTTACTGGCCACTACCGCTTGCACAAGCTATTCAAACTCACTGTCTGAATCAGTTCAGTTTCTTGAGTCTCAACTACGAGCTGAAAGACATCGATCAGCTGTGGGAGGATTTTAGCGCCAAACAGGACAAAGCTAATCAACTTGCTGAGCTTATTGCCAGCATGGTGGATACCCAGGATAATGTTTCTTGAGCTCTTCTGAAGTTGTTTCAGTTATGCTCTTGTTTTGCTGCCGCGGTTATTTGCACTGGTGGCCAATTTTGACGGCCAATGTATTTAATGTGCTTCTTTGTTCCCTATATTTGCACTTGTGGCGAACTTTGATGCCCAGTGGATGTAATATGTGTAATAGGGGTAATAGGCTAGCGTTAATTGCTTGCTTATTTATTTCCTTATTGTCTTGTTTAGTTGTTTGCTTGTAGTCACTGCAGTTCTTTTTCTGTTTTTTTATAGTGGCCACAATAGCCTATTTTTGGTAACTAAGCCAAAATAATCATGGCAACACACAGACTGTTGTAACCATTGGCCTCCTGCAGGCCGTATGATCCATGGGCTTTGTCCGACCGTAGGATCCATTGGCCTTCTATATGGGCCGTAGGATCTATCGGCCTTCTATACGGGCCTTAGGGTCCATGGGCCTTCTACGGATCGTACGATCCATGGGCCTTCTATGGGCCGTACTATCCATGGGCCTCATACGGGCCGTAGGATCCATGGGCCTTCTACGGGGTGTATCATCATTTCGCCAATCATGGGCCGTACTATTCGTGGACCATAACGGGCCGTTAATAGGCCGTATTTGATAACTCTATGAAAACAGCAAAATGGTTTTTTTTTGACATGAAAAGGGCCCAACGTATTAACGGTCCACAAACGGGCCGACTGTAACGATGGGCTGAATTTGGCCCACAAGCAAAAATGACAGTAATGAGCCATATGTAACCAAATGCTGCAAATGAGCCCAAAAATCAATGGGCCCTGACAAGGCCGACAGATAACTTGGGCTGGAAACGGCCCAATGGAATAACGGTCCGTTAATGGGTATAAAGTGATACACTGTTCATTACGGGCCAGTTTCACCACGGGTCGTTAATGGGCCAAGAGTTACAAAGGTCCTCATATGGGCCGAAAGAAGTCATGGGCCACACATGGGCCGGAAGTTAAAATGGGCTGAATCATATTGGACGGCCCAGATGACGCTACTGGGCCTAATTCCGATAGGGCGTAACAAGCCCTGGGTTAGCGGGCTCTAAATGGGCTATATGCGAACAGGCCATTAACAGGCTTTCCGTGGGTCGGCCCGCCACCTTTTGACCAAGTTAAACGGGCCGGCCTTTTCACAGGAATGGGCCTCTGTTGGGCCGTGCCACGTGTCGCCGTATCATAGGCGCCTTCGGTCCAATGAGCGGATGACATCTGTCCCGACGGTGAGCCGACACGTGTTTCCTCCAGCCAATGATGATTTTATACGTGGAAAATCCCCATTGGTCGGGGCTGTTAACGGGTTATCGGATCCAAAACCCGACCCGATAGCTTAACGGTGTTCCGTTATGGTGGATGCCATGTGTCGGTCACCCTTGACGAAAGCACTTCTGTGACGCGCGATTTATCATCATGGAAGTGGACACTTCCGTGATGATAATTTTGGTAATGTCATGGAACACTTCTACGACAGCACATGTATGACCATCTTGATTCTGTCATAAAATCGTCGTGGATGTACATGCATGGCAAAAAACGTGACCTACTGTGACAAACATGTATCATCACGGAAGTGTATTTTTTTTGTAGTGTGTTGGGTGCATCATGACTGGATCTTTTCTACCATGAATTACAATGCTTAGTCGCTGCTTGAACTTTGGGGGTGCTCTGCATTTATGTTTTGCGGTCTCAGAAAGAGCTAGCGAGATACCACTATTGTCATATTGTATCATGATTGTTTTGACAACGTGTTGCTATTTGAGATATTTTATTATTGCTCTCTAGTTGATTATATCATTGATATGAGTTAATATAATTTTTAAGAGTTATTGTCGACATGGTTAGTTATAATCCTTGCTGAAAATTTTAGTGTTGCTTAAGCTTATTTATGAAACAAGAGCAAAAGAGGTCGTAAAAGTTTTTCTTTTTCACTTTCAGTTTATAAACCGAATTGCTTGAGGACAAGCAACGGCTTAAGCTTGGGGGAGTTGATACGTCTCCAACGTATCTAGTTTTCCTAACGCTATTTCTCTTATTTTGGAATCTAATTTGCATGATTTGAATGAAACTAACCCCGGATTGACGCTATTTACAGCAGAACTACCATGGTGTTGTTTTTTGTGCAGAAATAAAAGTTCTCGAAATGGAACGAAACTTTGCGAGAATTTTTATATCAAATAAGAGAATTTCTGGAGCCAGGAGGTACCTGAGGGGGGAACCTGGGTGGGCACAACCCACCAGGGCGTGCCAGCCCCCCCAGGCACGCCCTAGTGGGTGCTGCCCACCTGGTGGCCCCGCTGACCCTCAAACCGGCGCTATAAAATCCCATATTTCCACAAAAAATCAGGGAGAAAGAATTATCGCGTTTCACGAGATGGAGCCGCCACCGTCTCCTGTAGTTCATCGGGAGGCCAGATCTGGAGTCCATTTGGGGCTCCAGAGAGGGGGATCTTCGATCTTCGTTATCACCAACACATCTCCATCGCCAATTCCATGATGCTCCCCACTGGGAGTGAGTAATTCCTTCATAGGCTCGCTGGTCAGTGAGGAGTTGGATGAGATTCATCATGTAATCGAGTTAGTTTCGTTAGGACTTGATCCCTAGTATCCACTATGTTCTGATATTGATGTTGCTATGACTTTGTCATGCTTAATGCTTGTCAATTTGGGTCCGGGTGCCATGATTTAGATCGGAATCGTTTATATTATCACCATTGTATCCATGTTCTAAATTCGATCTTGCAAGTTATAGTCACCTACTACGTGTTATGATCTGGCAACCCCGGAGTGACAATAGTCGGGTCCACTCCCGGTGATGACTGTAGTTTGAGGAGTTCATGTATTCACCATGTGCTAATGCTTTGTTCCGGTTCTCTATTAAAAGGAGGCCTTAATATCCCTTAGTTTCCAATAGGACCCCGCTGCCACGGGAGGGTAGGACAAAAGATGTCATGCAAGTTCTTTCCATAAGCACGTATGACTATTTACGGAATACATGCCTACATTATATTTATGAACTTGAGCTAGTGTCGTATCACCCTAGGTTATAACTGTCTCATGATGAATATCATCCAACGAGTCACCGATCCAATGCCTACGAATTTATCTTTTATTGTTCTTGCTAAGTTACTACTGTTGCTACTACTATCGTTACTGCTACAATATCATTGCTATCACTGTTACTGTTACCGTTACTACTGCTGCTATCATTAAAACCATCATACTACTATGCTACTAATCACTTTGCTGTAGATAATTAATCTCTAGGTGTGGTTTAATTGACAACTTAGCTGCTAATACCTTCAAATATTCTTTGCCTCCCCTTGTGTCGAATCTATAAATTTGGGTTGAATACTCTACCCTCGATAACTGTTGCGATCCTCTGTACTTGTGGGTTATCATCTATCCAGAGATTCTATATCATTTCCAATCAACAATATGTCGTCCACATATAATATCAGTAATGCTACATAGCTCCCACTCACTTTCTTGTAAATACAGGCTTCACCGTAAGTCTGTATAAAACCATATGCTCTGATCACCTCATCAAAGTGTATATTCCAACTCCGAGATGCTTGCACCAGCCCATAGATGGATCGATGGAGCTTGCACACTTTGTTAGCACCCTTAGGATTGACAAAACCTTCTGGTTGCATCATATACAACTCTTCTTTAAGACATCCATTAAGGAATGCAGTTTTGACGTCCATTTGCCAGATTTCATAATCATAAAATGCGGCAATTTCTAACATGATTCAGATAGACTTAAGCATCACTATGGGTGAGACAATCTCATCGTATTCAACCCATTGAACTTGTCAAAAACCTTTTGCGACAAGTCGAGGTTTGGAGACAGTGATATTACCATCAACGTCCGTCTTCTTCTTGAAGATCCATTTATTCTCAATGGCTTGCCGATCATCGGGCAAGTCCACCAAAGTCCACACTTTGTTCTCATACATGGATCCTATCTCAGATTTCATGGCCTCAAGCAATTTTTCGGAATCTGGGCTCATCATAGCTTCTTCATAGTTCGTAGGTTCGCCATTGTCTAACAACATGACTTCCAAGATAGGGTTACCATACCACTCTGGTGTGGTACGTGTTCTGGATGACCTACGAAGTTCAGTAGTAACTTGCTCTGAAGTTTCATGATCATCATCATTAGTTTCCTCTCTAGTTGGTGTAGGCATCACAGAAATGGTTCTCTCTGGTGTGCTAGTTTCCAATTAGAGATAAGGTACAACTACCTCATCAAGTTCCACTTTCCTCCCACTCACTTCTTTCAAGAGAAACTACTTCTCTAGAAAGTACCCATTCTTAGCAACAAAGATCTTGCCTTCGGATCTGTGGTAGAAGGTATACCCAATGGTCTCTTTAGAGTATCCTATGAAGATGCACTTCTTCACTTTGGGTTTGAGCTTATCTGGCTGAAGCTATTTGACATAAGAATCGCATCCCAAACTTTAAGAAATAACAGCTTAGGTTTCTTGCCAAACCATAGTTCATACGGTGTCGTCTCAACGAATTTAGACGGTGTCATATTTTAACATGAATGCAGTTGTCTCTAATGCATAGCCCCAAAATAATAGTGGAAAATCGGTAAGAGACATCATAGAACGTACCATATCTAATAAAGTACTATTATGATGTTCGGACACACCATTACGCTGTGGTGTTCCAGGTGGCATGAGTTTTGAAAAAATTCCACGTTGTCTTAAATGAAGGCCAAACTCATAACTCAAATATTCACCTCCACGATCAGATCGTAGAAACTTTATTTTCTTGTTACGATATTTCTCTACTTCACTCTAAATTTCTTTGAAATTTTCAAATGTTTCAGACTTGTGTTTCATCAAGTAGATATACCCATACCTACTCAAATCATCTGTAAAGGTCAGAAAATAATGATACCTGCCGTGTGCCTCAACACTCATCAGACGGCATACATCGGTAAGTATTATTTCCAATAAGTCATTAGCTCGCTTCATTGTTCCGGAGAACGGAGTTTTAGTCATCTTGCCCATGAGGCATGGTTCGCAAGTATCAAATGATTCATAACCAAGTGATTCCAAAAGTCCATCTGCATGGAGTTTATTCATGCGCTTTACACCAATATGACTTAAACGACAGTGCCACAAGTATGGTTCACTATATTATCAACTTTGCATCTTTTGGCATCAATATTATGAATATGTGTATCACTATGATCGAGATTCATTAACAGCTTACATTGGGTGCATGACCATAGAAGGTATTATTCATGTAAACAGAATAACCATTATTCTATGACTTAAATGAATAACTATATTGCAATAAACACGATCTAATCATGTTCATGCTTAAGCAGACACCAAATAACATTTATCTATGTTCAACACTAATCCTGAAGGTTGAGGGAGCGTGCGATGGTGATCACATCAACCATGGAAATACTTCAAACACACATCGTCACCTCGCCCTTAGCTAGTCTTTGTTTATTCCGCAGCTTTTGTTTCGAGTTACCAATATTAGCAACTAAACCGGTATCTAATACCCAGGTGCTATTAGGAGTACTAGTAAGGTGCACATCAAAAACATGTATATCAAATATACTTTTGCTGAAGTTGCCAGCCTTCTTATCTACCAAGTATTTGGGGTAGTTCCGCTACCAGCGAATATTCCCCTTACAATAGAAGCACTTAGTCTTGGGTTTGGGTTTAACTAGCAACTCGCCGGAGACTGCCAATGACATTAGGCCCATCACACTACTCAATTGTTGTCTGAAACTCATTACTAAGTTGCTGGCTAATCATTTGCAAAAATTAATACTCAAGATCATTCATAAGAATCAGTATGGCTTTCTGAAAGGGAGATCAATACAGGACTGCTTGGCATGGGCGTTTGAATACATTCACCAATGCCAAGCATCAGGGAGAGCTTGTTGCATTCTGAAACTGGATTTCGCGAAAGCTTTTGATACTATACAACATGAACCGATGATTGAGATAATGAAGCATATGGGATTCAATGAGAAGTGGTTGGGGTGGATCAAATGTATCTTTGCCTCTGGAAGTTCTTCAGTATTGCTCAATGGAACCCCTGAGAAACAGTTTGACTATCTTTGTGGGGTGAGGTAGGGCGATCCGTTGTCCCCTTTGATCTTTGTGCTTGCATCGGACTTGTTACAAAGGTTGACTTGTGAAAGTTGATCATCAGTCCCACCCACTTGGCGTAGCCAACCAGAATAGGTTTCAAAATTTGCGCTTGTGAGATACAAGCAGGGAACACAACGATCGTGTCGTTGGCATACTGTATTACAGGGAAGTTATTGTTAGAAGTGGGCAAGGGTAACTGCATCAAACCAGACCGAGTGGCATCATTGATCGCTGTTGGTTCCCATCAACTCTGACCCGATGCTGGCAGGGGAAGTTGCAGCCATTTTTGGTTGCTCTATTGGTAGCATGCCGTTTACTTACTTGGGCTTGCCAATGGGCACCTCGTGCCCAAGTGTGATTGATCTGATGCCACTGGTCACGTCAGTTCAGAGGAGGGTGTCGTCTGCAGCTTCTCTTCTGGATTATGGCTCAAAGCTAACCTTTCTCAATTCTGTGGTCACCTCTCTGGCTATCTACGTGATGTGCTCCATCAAAATAAACCCAAAGATAATTGAGCACCTCGATAAGCTGCGCAGATCATGTCTTTGGGTGAGGAGGTCTGACAATGGGATTAGAGGCAGCTCGCTGGCAGCTTGGGATATGGTGTGCAAACCCAAAAACAAGGGAGGGCTAGGGATCATTGATCTCAAAACACAAAACCAGGGGCTGTTGTTGAAACAACTTCACAAGTTTTATAACAGATATGATGTTCCCTGGGTAAATTTGATTTGGGATTCATACTATGTGGGCAAAATACCTCATGCTTCTGACCCTTGTGGATCCTTCTGGTGGAGAGATCTCATGCAATTATCTGATATATATAGAGGGATCACCAAAACGGAAGTTTCGGCGGGGGATACAATCCTCTTTTGGAAAGACAATTGGAATACTGAGATTTTCCAAGACAAATACCCAAGAGCTTTTTCATTTGCTAAGGAACCAGACGTGTCAGTGAGGAAACTTCTATCCTCTGAGAGGTTGGGAGGGGTGTTCCACCTACCTCTATCCCTAGAGGCTAGGACTGAGGTTACTGGATTGCAGTCGGATACCATGGAGACCACACTGATAGGGGACAAGGACGTCTGGTCTTGTGTTTGGGGAGGGGATGATTTTCGATCCTCAAAATACTATGCACACAACTTTAGCCAGATAAATGCTGATGAGATTTTTGGTTGGGTCTGGAAGACTAAATGTACTATGCAATGGAAGGTGTTCATGTTGCTGCTGTTGGCTGACAGATTGAACACTGGAAATATGCTCAGGAGAAGGCATTTCAGAGTTCAAAATGATGACTATACCTGCCTACTATGTCATCACCCGCCTGAGGAAGATATTGTCCACCTCTTCTTCACTTGCCCTTTCAGTCAGAGATGTTGGAATGCTCTGGGAATTCAGTGGCCAAATAGCTCAGACTGGATCAGGATCTTTCAACTTAGCTTTCTCTAGGAACACATTACAATTTAACGGAACAGTGGCACGGGCCATTTATCTACAACACAGATTTGCAAATACTATCAGGACTAAGTTCATAATAAAATAAATTCAGTTAATCAAATTACTAATAAGCTCACACTTAAATTAACATCCCTCAAGTTATCTAAGTGATACATGATCCAAATCAACTAACCCATGTCCGATCATCACGTGAGATGGGGTAGTCTTCAATGGTGAACATCTTTATGTTGATCATATCTACTATATGACTCACATTTGACCTTTCGGTCTCTAGTGTTCCAAGACCATGTCTGTACATGCTAGGCTCGTCAAGTTTAAGCAAAGTATTCTTCATGTGCAAAATTGGCTTACACCCGTTGTATGTGAACGTAGAGTCTATCACACCCGATCATCACGAGGTGCTTCAAAACAATGAACTTTAACAACTGTGCATACTCGGGGAGAACACTTTTATCTTGAAATTAAGTGAAGGGATCATCTTATAATGCTACAAGCGTTCTAAGCAAAATAAGATGCATAAAGGAGAAACATCAAATGCAATCAAAATATGTGACTCGATATGGCCATCATCATCTTGTGCTTTTGATCTCCATCTCCAAAGCAACATCATGATCTCCATCATCACCGGCGCGACACCTTGATCTCCATCGTTGCATTGAGGTCGTCTTGCCAACTATTGCTTCTACAACTATTGCTAACACATAGTGATAAAGTAAAGCAATTACATGGCGCTTCATGATTGACACGCAGGTCATACAATAATTAAAAGACAACCCTAAGGCTCATGCCGATTGTCGATATTACAAAACATGATAATCTCTTACAACAACGTATATCACATCACATCTTGACCATATCACATCATAACATACCTTGTAAAAACAAGTTAGACGTTTTCTACTGTTGGGAAACATAGTAGAAAACAAAAAAATCCGCACCTACGATCACCAAGATCAATATGAAGATGCATAAGGGTTGGGATCAACGATCGTTACCAACTCAGGAGTGCAACGAAATAGGGAGAGTCATTGTAGATCGTGCTCGAAGTCCCTTGAACGATGATGACAATCCCGCGAACCGCCCTCAAACGATCCCTCAAACAGAAGACCGAAAGCATGACCTCTCTACTTGGTTTCAAGCATACGATCTTCACGATCCGGCAGCGCTTCTCCGTCCAGAGCTAATCATCACTGGAGAATTAGAGGGAGGAGATTAGAACCACACTAGGCTTCTAATTATGAGGATTAGATTTCGCTAGGGCTAGCTCTAATTAGTCTAGGACTAACTAGAACTAGAACTAGAACTAGATCAACTAGAAGAGGCACCCAAAAACTTGTGTCCAATAGGGTGGAAAACCTCTAGTATATATAGGTTTAGGAGGGAGAGGGTAGCCACCATGGGAGGAAAGCCTCCCTTGGTGTGCCGGCCAAGAGGTTTTTTTAGACAAGCCTAGTCCAATTCAGCCCCCTTCCTTAGGGAAGGGTGGCACTTTCCCACTTGGGCCTTTTGGCCCAAGTTGCCTTCCATCTCTTGGCCTTTTAAGGCCCATTGATATTTAAATTATATAAAAAATACATTAAAAAATTTCAGAGTATTATATATATATATATATATATATATATATATATATATTAACATCCCCGGAAACATTTTCCACCTATATATAATTAATCGGCAATACCCGGTATTACCCAATATTCACCGAAACCCTTCAGCTAACCCCGAAACGCTTCCGGAACCTCCTATTTTGGATATTAATGAAACTATTTCACAAATATATTCTCATCAATCCCGTGCCACTAACACTTAGCAGATCATTATTACCTTAAGCTTGTGACCCCGTAGGTTTGGTAAAGCATAGACATGAACGAAACCCCTTCGTTCAATGACCGATAGTGGAACCGTGGACATCCATATCGGTCCCTATGATTACACAAATAATATTCTACTGAACCTTAGGTATAATGTGATGTTCCCTTTGCTTCATGATACTTTACAAAACCCGGTGTGCATCGATATCCTCCAGAGTTATCACTATGATCACTATACTGTTGCTCTCGTTACCGGTTTTGTTCTTCTTTCTCATTGACGTGTTCCATCATCCCTGTGACATAGTCACTTGTGTCTGGTCAGACGATGATGGATGCCTTCACACTGAGAGGTCCCTAAGAATATCTCTCCATCGTCGGAGGAGCAAATCCCACTCTTGAGTTGTCTGGTTACTTGTCAAACTTTCTGGTGAGCCTGAAAGTTGTCATTATGATCACCTTGTTCCAGATGATGTTTGAGCAATCCCAAAGCCCACCATCTGGTAGGAAGTGACCGAGACACTCTCATGGTCTGAGGAACTAAAACACATGCTAACACCCCTTGTTATAACAGATGATTTCAGATGATATGATCACATAGTATAACAGACAAGTATTGGGTCGATTCAATGTGATCGTTCTTCTATCGCCATACCCTCAATGTTGTTTTAGGACCATCATTACACTTAACAATATACTAAGATCTGGAAAACGTGATCACCAAAAACACTTGAGCCGGTCTTAGAGGCGATACCGAGAACCTATTGTTTACCGTTTATCATTTCACACATGCATATGAGTTTTCCACTGAATCCCATATTCCAGGATCATAGAAGTTATAGCCTGAAATATAAACTCTTAATTATGAATAATGGAAATATAATAATACAATATTATTGCCTCTAAGGCATATTTTGAACATCTACTTTCTTGTTGCAATTTTTGCGTGGCTGCTATGGGTAACCAACAAGAACCGTTCTTACCTATGCAAAACCACAACGGTGATTATCAAGTTTGCTGTTTTAACCTTCTACAAGGACCGGCCGTAGTAAAATTCGATTCAACTAAAGTGAGAGAAACAAACACCTTCCGGCCACCTTATGAAAAACAAGTTGCATGTCAGTCGGTGGAACCGGTCTCATGTACTTGGACATGTAAGGTCCGGGCCGCTTCATCCTACAATACCGCCGAATCAAAATAAGATGTTGGTGGTAAGCAGTATGAACATCACCAACCACAACTCCTTTATGTTCTACTTGTGCATACCATCTACTCATAGACCTGGCTCATGATGCTAGTGTTGGGGAACGTTGCATGGAAAACAAA
The DNA here is from genome assembly GCA_963921465.1 of Triticum timopheevii. Lineage (NCBI taxonomy): Eukaryota > Viridiplantae > Streptophyta > Magnoliopsida > Poales > Poaceae > Triticum > Triticum timopheevii. Next base: position 379,039,232 of record OY997262.1, on the reverse strand, counting down.
ATAAAATCTACGCACATGCAAGATCTATGCATGGAGATGCATAGCTACGAGAGGGGAGAGTGTGTCTACGTACCCTCGTAGACCATTAAGCGTAAGTGTTTATCAATGCGGTTGATTTAATCATACACCTTCATGATCCATTCGATCAAGTACCCAACGCATGGCACCTCCGCCTTCAGCACACGTTCAGCTTGATGACATCCTCGCCTTCTTAATCTAGCAAGACGGGTGAAGTAGTAGATGAGTTCCGGCATCAAAACGGTGTGGTCATGGTGGTGGTGGAACTATCTCCGCAGGGCTTCGCCGAGCACTACGAAATTATGACCGAGGAAAAACTAGAGGGAGAGGGGCCGCTGCACAGAGCTTGGGGATCGTCGTGTGTGTTGCCCCTCTCCGTCCTCTCATATATATAGGTGTGGGAGCGGGGGAGGCAGCCTAGGGCACCTCCAAGGAGGCCGGTGGCCAGCCCTAGCCGCGCCCTCCCTTCCTTCTTTGGCGCCTGGGGAGAAGGTGGGAGGGGAGGCACCCCCCTTTCCTTTCTCTCACGTGGAGGGGAAGGAGGAGGGCTAGCCCTCCCCCTTTTCCTTCCCTAGGGCCAGAGCCCTAGAGGTGCGGTGCACCAGCCCCTTGTGGGCTGGTGTGCTTCCTTGTTGGCCCAATAAGCTCAATAACTCCCTGTGGCCTTCCCGGAACCCCTTCCGGTGACCTGATAATTACCCGGTGCATTCTGAAACCTTTCCGGAGACCAAATAGTATCGTCGTATATATCAATCTTTACCTCCGGACCATTCCAGAGCTCCTCGTCATGTCCGGGATCTCATCCTGGACTCCTAAAAACATTCAGTCACCAATTTAAATAACTCATATAATACTATGTCGTCAACGAACGTTAAGCGTGCAGACCCTACGGGTTCGAGAATGAGATAGACATGACCGAGACGCTTCTATGGTCAATAACCAATAGCGGGACCTGGATGCCCATATTGGTTCCTACATATTCCACAAAGATCTTTATCGGTCAAACCTTTATGACAACATACGTAGTTCCCTTTGTTTGTTGGTATGTTACTTTCCCGAGATTCGATCGTCCGTATCTCCATGCCTAGTTCAATCTCGTTACCGGCAAGTCTCTTTACTCGTTCCGTAATACATCATCTTGCAACTAACTTTGTAGTCACTTTGCTTGCAAGCTTCTTGTGACGTGTATTACCGGGAGGGCCCATAGATACCACTCCATCATACAAAGTGACAAATCCCAATCTTGATTCACGCCAACTCAACAGACACCTTCGGAGATACCTGTAGAGCATCTTTATGATCACCTAATTACGTTGTGACATTTGATAGCACACAAGGTATTCCTCCGGTATCCGAGAGTTGCATGATCCCATGGTCGAAGGAATATGTATTTGACATTAAGAAAGCAATAGCAATAAATTGAATGATCATATGATATGCTAACGGTTGGGTCTTGTCCACCACATCATTCTCCTAATGATGTGATCCTATTATCAAATGACAACTCATGTCTTTGGTTAGGAAACCGTAACCATATTTTGATAAATGAGCTATTCTAGTAGAGGCTCACTAGGGACATGTTATTTGTTTATGTATCCACACATGTATTTAAGTTTCCGGTCAATACAATTCTGGCATGAATAATAAACCTCTATCATGAATAAGGAAATATAATAAGAACAACTTTATTATTGCCTCTAGGGCATATTTCCATCAGTCTCCCACTTGCACTAGAGTCAATAATCTAGATTAAATTGTAATGAATCTAAAACACATGGAGTCTTGGTGTTGATCATGTTTTGCTCGTGGAAGAGGCCTAGTCAACGGGTCTCCTACATTCAGATCCGTATGCACTTTAAAAATTTCTATTTCTCCATCCTCGACATATTCGTGAACGGATTTGCAGTGTCGCTTGATGTGTTTGGTTCTCTTGTGAAACCTGGGCTCCTTGGCTATGGCAATTGCTCCAGTGTTATCACAAAAGATTGTCATTGGACCCGATGCACTGGGCATTACCCTTAGATCGGATATGAACTCCTTCATGCGCTGCTTCGAAGCAGCTATGTACTCCGCTTCACACGTAAATCCCGCCACAACGCTCTGCTTGGAACTGCACCAACTGACAGCTCCACCATTTAATATGAACACATACCTTGTTTGCGACTTAGAGTCATCCAGATCTGTGTCGAAGCTAGTATCGACGTAACCCTTTACGACGAGCTCTTCACTACCTCCATAAACGAGAAACATATCCTTGGTCCTTTTCAAGTACTTCAGGATATTCTTGATCGTTGTCTAGTGATCCACTCCTAGATTACTTTGGTACCTCCCTACCAAACTTATGGCAAGGCACACATCAGGTCTGGTACACAGCCTGGCATACATTATAGAACCTATGGCTGAGGCACAGGGAATGACTTTCATTCTCTCTCTATCTTCTGTCGTGGTCGGGCTTTGAGTCTTACTCAATTTCACACCATGCAACACAGGCAAGAATCCTTTCTTTGACTGGACCATCTTGAACTTCTTCAACTTCTCCAACTTTGCTTTCAGTTCAGTAAGAGCCTGTTTTGCACTACCCAGTTGGGAAAGTGCTTCCTCTTTCTAATAACCCACAAGTATAGGGGATCACAACAGTTTTCGAGGGTAGAGTATTCAACCCAAATTTATTGATTCGACACAAGGGGAGACAAAGAATATTCTTGAGTATTAGAAGCTGAGTTGTTAGTTCAACCACACCTAAAAGACTTAATATCCACATCAAAATATTTAGTAGCAAAGTAGTATGGAAGTAACGGTAACGGTGGCAAAAGTAATAGTAGCAGTTTTGTAGCAATTGTAACAGTGGCAACTGATGTCTACTACGCAACCTTCTTCTTGTAGACGTTGTTGGGCCTCCAAGTGCAGAGGTTTGTAGGACAGTAGCAAATTTCCCTCAAGTGGATGACCTAAGGTTTATCAATCTGTGGGAGGCGTAAGATGAAGATGGTCTCTCTGAAACAACCCTGCAGCCAAATAACAAAGAGTCTCTTGTGTCCCAATGGTAGATTGTATAGGTGCACTAGTTCGGCGAAGAGATGGTGATACAAGTGCAATATGGATGGTAGATATAGGTTTTTGTAATCCGAAAATATAAAAACAGCAAGGTAACTAATGATAAAAGTGAGCTCAAACGGTATTTCAATGCTTCGAAACAAGGCCTAGGGTTCATACTTTCACTAGCGCAAGTTCTCTCAACAACGATAACATTATTAGATCATATAACAATCACTCAACATGCAAGAAAGAGTCACTCCAAAGTCACTAATAGAGGAGAACAAACGAGAGATTATTGTAGGGTACGAAACCACCTCAAAGTTATTCTTTCCGATCAATACATTGGGCTATTCCTATAAGTGTCACAAATAGCCCTAGAGTTCGTAGTAAAACAACACCTTAAGACACAAATCAACCAAAACCCTAATGTCACCTAGATACTCCAATGTCACCTCAAGTATCCGTGGGGTATGATTATACGATATGCATCACACGATCTCAGATTCATCTATTCAACCAACATAAAGAACTTCAAAGAGTGCCCCAAAGTTTCTACCGGAGAGTCAAGATGAAAACGTGTGCCAACCCCTATGCATAGATTCCCAAGGTCACGGAACCTGCAAGCTGATCACCAAACCATACATCAAGTGAATCAATAGAATAGTCGATTGTCACCATGGGTATCCCACGCAAGACATACATCAAGTGTTCTGAAATCCTTAAAGACTCAATCCGATAAGATAACTTCAAAGGGAAAACTCAATCCATTACAAGAGAGTAAAGGGGGAGAAACATCATAAGATCCAACTATAATAGCAAAGCTCGCGATACATCAAGATCGTGCCAAATCAAGAACACGAGAGAGAGAGAGAGAGATCAAACACATAACTACTAGTACATACCCTCAACCCCAAGGGTGAACTACTCCCCCATCGTCATGGAGAGCGGCGGGATGATGAAGATGGCCACCGGTGATTGATCCCCCTCCGGCAGGGTGCCGGAGCAGGGCCCAGATTGTTTTTTGGTGGCTACAGAGGCTTGCAGCAGCAGAACTCCTGATCTAGGTTATTTTTTGGAGGTTTGGGGATTTATAGGAGAGGTTGGCATCGAGAACAAGTCAGGAGGCCCGACGGGAAGTCCACGAGGCACAGGGGCGCGCCCTCCACCCTTGTGGGGCCTATGGACCTCCCCTCCGATAAGTGTTCGTTCCAGTATTTTTTTATATTTTCTAGAAAAAAATCTCCGTTGATTTTCAGCGCATTCTGAGAACTTTTATTTCTGCACAAAAACAGCACCATGGTAGTTCTGCTAAAAACAGCGTCAGTCTGGGTTAGTTCTAACAAAATCATGTAGAAATATTATAAACATGGCATAAATACATCAAAAAATATAGATACGTTGGAGACGTATCAGCAACTGCAAAGTAATTGAGCACAGATAAATATGTGAAAAGCTCGTAGGCAATGGATTAGTGATGGATAATTATGTCAAATGGAATTCATCATGTAGCAGTTATAACCTAGGGTGACACAGAACTAGTTCCAATTCATCAATAAAATGTAGGCATGTATATCGTATATAGTCATACGTGCTTGCGGAAAAGAACTTGCATGACATCTTTTGTCCTACCCTCCCGTGGCAGCGGGGTCCTAATGGAAACTAAGGGATATTAAGGCCTCCTTTTAATAGAGAACTGATACGTCTCCATCGTATCTACTTTTCCAAACACTTTTGCCCTTGTTTTGGACTCTAACTTGCATTATTTGAATAGAACTAACCCGGGCTGGCGTTGTTTTCAGCAGATTTGCCATGGTGTTATTTTTGTGCAGAAATAAGAGTTCTTGGAACGACCCGAAAATCCACGGAGCAAAATTTTGGAATTAATAAAAAATATTGGAGAAAGAATCAACGTCAGGGGGCCCACACCCTGTCCACGAGGGTACGGGGCGCCCCCTATTATGCGCCCCCTGCCTCGTGGGCCCCCTAGTGCTCCACCGACCTCAACTCCTACTCCATATATTCACGTTCGGGGAGAAAAAAAATCGAGGAGAAGGATTCATCGTGATTTACGATACGGAGCCGCCGCCAAGCCCTAATCTCTCTCGGGAGGGCTGATCTGGAGTCCGTTCGGGGCTCCGGAGAGGGGAATATGTCGCCGTCGTCATCATCAACCATCCTCCATCAGCAATTTCATGATGCTCACCGCCGTGCGTGAGTAACTCCATCGTAGGCTTGCCCGACGGTGATGGGTTGGATGAGATTTATCATGTAATCGAGTTAGTTTTGTTAGGGTTTGATCCCTAGTATCCATTATGTTCTAAGATTGATGTTGCTATGACTTTGCTATGCTTAATGCTTGTCACTAGGGCCCGAGTGCCATGATTTCAGATCTGAAACTATTATGTTTACATGAATATATGTGAGTTCTTGATCCTATCTTGCAAGTCTATAGTCACCTATTATGTGTTATGATCCGACAACCCCAAAGTGAAAACAATCGGGACCACTCTCGGTGATGACTGTAGTTTGAGGAGTTCATGTATTCACTAAGTGTTAATGCTTTGGTCTGGTACTCTATTAAAAGGAGGCCTTACACTACAAAAAAATACACTTCCGTGATGATACGTGTTTGTCACAGTAGGTCGTGTTTTTTGTCATGCATGTACATCCATGACAAATTTATGACAGAATCAAGATAGTCATACCTGTGCTGTCGTAGAAGTGTTCCATGACATTACCAAAATTATCATCACGGAAGTGTCCACTTCCATCACGATAAATCGCGCGTCACAGAAGTGCTTTCGTCAAGGGTGACCGACACGTGGCATCCACCGTAACAGAACGCCATTAAGCTATCGGGTCGGGTTTTGGATCCGATAACCCGTTAACAGCCTCGACCAATGGGGATTTTCCACGTGTAAAATCATCATTGGCTGTAGGAAACACGTGTCGGCTTATTGTTGGGACAGATGTCATCCACTCATTGGACAGAAGGCGCCTATGATACGTCGACACGTGGCACAACTAATCAAGTTTAAATGGGCCGGCCCAACTAAAGGCCACAATATTTTGCGGCCCTTAATGGGCCGGCCCAGTTAAAGACCCACGAGATTTTGTGGACTATAATGGGCTGGCCCAGCTAAAGGCCCACAAGAGTTCGCGGGCCATAATAGGCCGGCCCAGGTAAAGGCCCACAAGATTTTTGTGTGCCATAATGGGTCGACCAGGTAAAGGCCCACAAAATTCTGGTGGGTCATAATGGGCCGGCCCAACTAAAGGCCCACGAGATTGCGCCGACATTAATGGGCTAGCCCAGCTATAGGCCCGCAAGATTTTGAGGACCCTAGAAGGCCGACCCATTAACTGGCTGCCATGTTTTGGGCCAAATGCCGGCCCATAATTGATCTGGTCCATTAATGGCCTGCCACGTTCCGGGCCTAATAATGGCCCATATAAGATCCGGCCCGTTAAAAGCCTCCCACTTTCTGGGCCAAATCACGGCCCAGATCAGGTCCGGCCCTTTAAGAGGCTTTGGGCTCAATTATGGCCCATATCAAATTCGGCCCGTTGACTGGACGCTATGCTTTTGGGCCCACTTGCTAAAGGCCCATTTAGTAATTCGGCCTGATATTAGTTTCAGCCTGTTAAGGGCCCATTTAACATTTCGGCCCTATATTAATTTTGGCCTGTTAAAAGCCCGTCATATAGTTGGGCCTAACTACGACTCAGTTTGCATCCGGCCTGCTCGCAGCCGATATCTGATTGGGCCAAACAAGGACCGAGACAACGTTGGCCTGTTAAAAGCCCGTGAATTGATTCGCACAATCATGGGCCGGGGTCCATTTCGGGCTGCCGCCGGCCCGTGAGCTATTCGGCACGTTTCAGGCCCAGCCTACTTCTCAGCCTCCTAAAAGCCCATTGAGTTTTCTTGCGAAAAGAGGGCCGGGGGTTACTCGGCCTATTAAAGGCCCGAATCTACTAGTGGGCCAGTTTGACTGGGCCCATGATGCGGATCATACATCGTGATTGCATGACGGACCGATTATGTACCATAATTTTATGGTTTGGCCGGTTTACTGCGAAGACATGACATATATACAGTAAAATAACTGCAGCATCATGAATAAGAAAAAACCTAGACTATACAATAAAGAAATTACGGCATATTACATTCACTAGGCATCAAAGTTCGCCACTATGATAATAAAGCACAAGCAGACAACAGATTACATACACTGGGCATCAAAGATCACCAGCAGTGCAAATAAACACGCCGACAAAATAATATACAAAACCGACAGCACTTCAATAGAGTTCAAGAAAGGTTAGCCCTGCTGGGGAGCTGCAGCGCAAGCAGCTGAGCAAGATGATGAGACTGCGCTTGTTTAACACTTATATCTTCCTCACTCTGAAAGATAAACAAGCAGACAGATGACAGGTTTCGCACATAAAAGTATCAGTGCTGACAATTCATCACATTTCTTACCGACGAATAAAGTGACACAGTTAAAAATTGCATTAACACAATATGGTATTGTTCAGGTCAAGACATGGCAGGAAATGACATTGTGAAGGAGTTGGCAGCTTCACGAGACCACTGGATTACAGATCAAGAACTCATAAGTATCAATGGTTAGTGTGCTGTCAATTTATCCCATTTCAGATTGGCAAATAAAGAGACGGTTTAAATAATAGTAGAATGATATGACATTCTTCATAGTTAAGACATTGCAGAATATGACATTGTGCTGTAGTGGGTAGGTTCACCACACCACTGGATTACGGATGAAGAACAGAAGCATACATGCAGTGCAAAAGAAGATCACTTGCTCTGAATAGTTTAATTTACATGGTATGAAGAAGGAACTTGGTTGTACAACTGAAAACTTAAATTGAGAAGGACAAACTTTTGTTTATGAACTACATAATAAACTTTAAACATGCAATTTGATGCAAACACCAAAAATAAACAGCTGTTGCAGTCATGCCTAACCAAATATATACGACAAAATTTGAAGGCTTGAGAAGGACAAACTTACAATACTGGTGAAGACAGGCTCTATAAAGCCCTTGTCCATGCTGATGGGGGGGGGGGGGCAATTCAAGAAGTTTAGCACAGAATCTTCTTCATAAGCATTGCCTTTATTCTACATTTTCTTAAGAGTAAATATAGATGTGGTAATATACGAAAAATGGAGAATATTAAGATAAGATGAAGAGTGATGCTACATAACCAAGTAGCTATAAATGTATGTGCAGCAATACAGGCAAAAGGCACAGCCAAGAGCAATGCACAGCTAAACTTCTTCAGTATGAACCTTATGGTAAGAGTAAATATAGATCTGATGTGTAGAAAATGGAGGGCAAAGGAAAATAAGCTGCAGAGTGATGGTACATGAACAACTACCTTTCAATATAAGTACACTGATAAAGGATATCATGTACTTACAAAAACAATGCAGAGCTAAAAAAATTCATTGGCATTGGATATATTCTACACTAATGTAAGCATTCATACAGATCAGATAATTTGGAGCGAACAATTGATAAGCAAACTATCATGCATACTGTTGTCACATAATGAACCAGGTATGTATGCAAGTACAGTGATACAGGACAACAGGTACTAACAAGAGCAAAGCAGCAGGCAGCATATTTGCGATATCCTGTCGTTCTTTTCAAACCAGAATTCTTCTTCAAGCTGATTTCCTGCAAAAAAGATCCGTAAGGCACATGCGGAAAAGTAGAATTTCAAATTGTCATGTGATTTCATAGACAGTACCTCATCCTGGGAACGAGACCAGTGCATAACAAGGTTTTCCATTCAATGTCTTCAAAATTTAGCACAGGAGACTTCACCGGAAATTCGTTTATAGACTTGCCAACAAAGTGTGATTTCCTCAGGTAACACCGATACTACTGCAATGCTTCCTTGAAAAGCACAAGCAAGATTTGCTCGCCATGACTATCCAGATTGACCCTCACCTAGTTACAACAATGTAATATCAATCATTGATGTGTTCGATCAGCAGAAAACAGGAAAATAATAACCATGAATAATAGCACTTACACATAAGTTGGACAGGAAGATGTGAAAATGGTGTTTGTCTTCACTATAGTCTTCCCATGATGGGAATATATGCACGTAGTCCCTAACAACATTGAAAGCATTGTCTTTTAAATTGGGAATAAATGGAATGGGGTTCCAATCTGCAGGAATTGGCTGTCTCTGCAGTTGGGATAGGTCTTCGGCCGGTGGACTTGTTGTACTTTTTGCTGGAGTGGGATTTTTCTGTGGTACAGCTGGTGCTATGGCAAATGAAATCGATATACCTATTGCTGAAGTGCAGGTCCTGTGTGGCGGGGCTAGTGGTGTGGCCAGTGAAGTATGGGTACAATCTACTAGAGTCGGTCCTATGTTTTGTGTCACTGGTTGTACAACCAATATAAGTGGGGCGCTGTCTGATTTCTCCGGCACCACCACGTTTTTCAAGGACTTTGCTGGTGCTCCGTCAGGTTCAGCAATCACCCTCTTCCTTTTTGATGTCTGATGCACAAGAACAACATTTGAGTGAAAAAGCATGGTATGACGACAGATGGAATATGTATTGATAATGGATGGGCATGGCATCTCGAGTTATATGATGAGTAAACTAAGCAGATGGTGGTGCAACAAAGTAGAACAAATGCAAGACAACATATGCAAGATACACGCAATCAATAAAACCTTGCCAAATTAGAACAGGCACCTTGATGGGTGAACAGGACATGCCATCTGCCTTTGACTCCTCGAGGTTAGAATAGTCATTAGGATGATATTCTGAACAAGAATCAACAGGTGGGGAGCGTCCGAGTTTCATTGCTTCCAGAATGGCACTCAATGCCTTGGTGCCAATTTTGTAAGTCATTGCAGTGTTCCACAATATTTTTCTGATGCGCGGATTCTGATATTCACTGTAATTGCATATAATATCTGAGAACCATGAAAACATAAATAGTTGTGAGATTATCTTTGTAATGCAGATGATATTCTAATATAGGGGCGCCTCTACAAACACTTATGTGCTATCACTGGATTATGATGAGAGAGATCATGTGTGCTGTAATATCGTGCGTGCATTTATATAATCTGGCACAAGTACACAAAAAAATAGGCTCCAGAAGTAAGGATAGCTGGCACATAATAGGTTCATAATATACTGTATAGAGAGTTTATTGCCAAACCATGATAACAAGAGCATACAACAACTAGGCAGATCATAGTATACATAACAGGGGTACACCATAACCATGATATATAAATCAGGAAAGTGGAACTGGCTTGAAAATACGGTGTTGTATTGCCACTAGTAATTGAAAGCCTATCGATCACGTACAGGCCAGCACTATCGAACATGGTAAAGAAGAGCAAGCAGATTTTGGATAATAAAATGTTGGTTGCACAGTGCCCACACATGATGAACCAGAGCGCATTAAGAATGCAACTCCCAGCTGTCTCTCGACCATTTCAGGCGGTTGGATGAAGATCCTACATCTCCTAACCCTTCTTCTTCCTCGTCTCTGATTCTTCCCATACAGAACACCGCACGGGCCGCCGGCCGGACCACCGGCCCCCACCGCCTGTGTTCCTCCGCCACCCCCATCCCCCACCCGTGTCGAGTTTTAATTCGTTCGGCAAGGCCCCACAACCACCCGAGCCCCTTGGATCGCACCGGCGAACTCCAGCGAGCTCTTAAAAATTGACTGAGCCAATTTTGAAATTTAGTCTACTGTGATTTCACTTGTGTGGAATATAAAAGGGGAAAACCATAAGAATTGGGAGTATAGTGTTGAGCGTGCCATGGCGGATCTAAAGGTGCAAATCGGACAAAGGCAACTTCACAACCAAGACAAGAAATCAGAGTAAAGCAGTGTCGATCTATTTTCTTGCTGCGATAAATAAGTTGAGCAGATACGAAAGAGTACCGCCTCTGGTGTGGCGCTGTGTACGCATCTGCTGAGAATTTGACGGTGCTGCGGTAGCAATGGCTGTCGGTGGCATGGAAGCAGATCTAGGAGGGTAGACGGTGGCGGCGGGGCGCGGTGGACGAGACGGTCGTAGGAGCGGCGCCGGCAAGGTGGACGACGGCAGGGATGAAGCGAGAGGACGGGATGAAAGGATCCCGGTCCGAAGGCGTGGATGAGAGAGGTTGATCTCTTGTAATGGACGACGGCGTCGGGGTATCAGCTCCGACATGGTGGAGGAGGACGGCGGTGGATGGGGTGGCGGACTGCGGTGGACGGAGGAGGGTGGGGTGGAGAGGGTGTTTTGGTGCCCACGGAGTATGAATGGGGAAAAGGGAGGTAGAGAGGAAGAGGGGGGAACCATGTATTCAGGGCGCACTTGTCTCAAATGCAAGGAAATTTACAAACTTAGCCCCCATTTCAAATTTCTACTACATCACAGCAACATTAGTCGGTTGGGGATAGGACGGTAATCTCGCATGCACCGAATATTTGCCGACAAGAGTTTATTTTTGGCGCCCACCGTGCATGAATATGAATCGGGGAGGGAGTCGATTTCGACCGAGGGCACACTGTGTTTTGGCACCCACCGTGTATGAATTCGGGTGAGAGGCAGTTACGTCACGTTTGGGTGAAATTACAAACCTACCTCTATCGAAACCTATAGAAATCCAGCAGATAGGATTTGCGTGGCAGGGATATGCAGTAGTGATTTCCATCTTGTAGATTTTGGTTTCGGGCGGTTACTGCGACTTTCCCCGCTTCGTACAAATTTTGCACAGTGCACGTTTACCGTGCCAACTCAATTCAAATCCCGTTTGTATTCTACTATTTTTTTTCGGGCGGGATCCATTTTCAATTGGAATTACATTCTATATACAACATTTTTTATATATACTTTCAAAAGCACAACACCATTTATACATAAATATGGTTTACAAATCGCATGATCTCAGATTCATAAGGTTGTATCCATCTATTTGGATTTTCAAATATTTGAAACCACTTTATGTTGAAATCCAATGTATGCATTCCTCGCTAACTGTCTCCAATTAATGTGTGTTTCATGCATTTTTTTTAACTGCTCAAACATGTATAATGTGTTTCACACACGCAACATATAGTGTAATCCCGTTTAGACATTAATTGCATATAAACCATGCATTGTTTGTAATTGAAGAATCTATGGATCACCAATATTGATAAACTATATAACATTACACCTGTGCCCAAATTCAAATGTATATGCATGTTTGATACACCAATTTGCGTTATGATATTATCGATGTCGTGATCTCTAGTTTAAATATTTGAATCCCCTTTAATCCAGATATTTGTCTCATATAGCTATCACTCATGCTTATATAGGACTATCTCTCTGGACCTATACACGTTCATCGTCTCTCAGGCATCTCTCGTGCTACCTGTATGTCGACAATGATCTTTTATCTTCGTAACACACTGACGATACTCTCTCCCTCGACCTTCATCACTCTATCTCTATCTAAGTATATCTCGCTCCCTACTATGTGTCTCTAGCTATGATTCTCCATGTGGAATCTCTTTCTCTCACACAAACACAAAACTTTGTCTCCTGGGGTCTCATTTCTCTCAACTATTCCCATGTGTGCCACTCGCACACCCCTCATACAGAGATGTCTTTCTCTCCTTAGATATGAGAACCTACAGCTCTTCCTCTTCAATATCTCTTTCTCACACACAAACACAAACTCTGTCTCCCAGGGTCTCATATTTCTCCATTGTTCTCTTGTATGTCGCTCAAACACACCCTCTCTCCCTAGAGATATCTTGTATTCCCTCATATGTCTTTCTAGCTATCACTCTCGTTGTGAAATATCTTTCTCTCTTGCAGACACAAAACTCCGTCTCTCTGGATCTCATTTCTCTCTGGTATCTGTTTGTATGTGACTCACATGCACCCTCTCTCTATCTCTCTCACACCCACACACATAACCCAGCCTTCTGATCCACTCGACTCCTATCTCTAGCGCACACTAGCTAGCATCTTTATCTTTCTATTTATCTGTTTCTCCATCAACCTTGTTTCTCGCCCTCACTCTTGATTCCTATCACGCACACTACATATGTTTCTCTCTACATGCAGTCTAGTGCCCTCTCACACACATATATAACTTCACCCTTTGAACCACCCGACGGTCATCTCCGACACCCAAACTAACGGATGTCTCTCTAGCTAGCATTTCCATCTCTGTATCTATCTGTAGTTTCTCCGTCAACCTTTCTTTCTTGCACGGAGTCTTGCTTCCTATCACCCACACTATATATGTCTATCCATACATATGCATTTATAGGTTGATCTCTTTTTCACAATCGTTGCGCCTCACCCCCTCTGCTCGCCATAGATGCATGCTCCAACCCACGCCACTATCTCTTAAAGAAAAAAACACGTGGTCAATTGTCGGGCCTTCTTCCCTGCATTCTCACATGCATGCATATTGTCATACCGATCCGTCTCTCCCATGTCGTTGATCTTAGGACTTATGTCTTCTTTCTTTTATCTCGGTCATGCACACGCGCGCACACACACACACACACATCCCACGTATACATGTATACCTCTCACACATGCACATTCAAGGTCTCTATGTCTCCATACGTAGTTAATTACCCTCAATCCGAATGCCACATTGAATCGTTCTCCTCTTTTGTGCACATAACCTCCACGTGGATGGGCAAAACACACACTCACACTTAACAATCTCCTTCTAGCTACCCCCCCCCCCCCCCCCCCCGCGCCTCTCACTCTTCCCCTATATCCCCGAAACCAATAAGACCATCCCTTTGTTTAATTCCCGCCTACATGCACCATCGATATATAGTAGTCTTCCTTGATGTCTCTCGAACAAACACGTTCTCTCGATGTTGACTCCTCTCACGCGCACACACCTTCTCTTCCCTCCCTACGGGCATTTTCTCTCTCGCACCCCATCATTGGTGGCCTCTGCCATACATATCACCTCTCTATGATGAAGCCATGCACACTTAAATTACATCCGCCACAGAGGACCCCGCGACACACACACACACAGACACACACACACACACACATGCACGCATGCACGCACCCCCCCACACACACACTAAGACTCCATCTCTCTCTCTCTCTCACACACACACACAAACACACACACACGCACCCCCCCACACACAATTAGACTCAATCTCTCTCTCTCTCTCTCACACACAAACTAAGGCTCCATCTCTCTCTCTCCTATCTCTCTCTCTCTCACACACACACACCACACACACTAAGACTCCATCTCACACACACATGCTCTAGGCGGAGAATTTGTTCCTACCACCCTTCATCCAACCTTACCCGTATGATAAACAATCACCTTTATTTACTTGCATAACATGGACATATTCCACTTTACTTTAGTAGTCAGCAAACTTATCATCTGTACCCTTATAAAAAAACGAGTTGGCGATGATGGTGTGCCTGCCATCTTGTAATACAAACCGTACGATCTATATTTGACGGATAGGAAGCAAACTATGATAATTTTACAAAAGATACCCGCACCTCTCTCCACATCATTATATCCCGCAACCTCATTGCTCAGCAATTAAAAAAGGAATAAGTCTCTGGAACAATCTAGCATGCATGGTGGCCGCTGCCTCCTGCCGGCGCCGTCCAACCCCATGCCTCCGCCCATTCCGACCACCAGCCACCACCATGCTCCACTCCTCCTTGCCTTATCTCTCATATTTCATTTTTTTGATGACATTCTCGAGATACCAGTTTTCCGATAAAATTCTCGAGATATCATTAGTTTTTACACATGGGATTACTCCTGCATGGGTCAATCACAACAGGTGTTTTGTAAAAAAAATGCATATTGATGTTCCGTGCAATGCACGAGAATCTTGCTTGTAATTATATAATGCAAATCACGAGCAGGAAGTGACATTTTTTTGACACAACCACGTTAACATGGCCACGTAAATCACGAGTAGGAAGGAGAAGGGAAGCGGGTTGTGGAGTAACGTTTTTTACCACAATTTCTTAGGAAACTGAGTGCAATAATTGAGTAATTTTGCAAACTACCATTACTACTACACCTGAAATGGTTCAAAACCTATACTCCCTTGCCAGCGCACGCTTCCCGTGTGAAACGGTCAGCATCGCCCTGGAGCGTCAATGCTGCATTAATGCCCGGCCAGAGCGGAGGCGACCTCTCACTGGTGCCGGCTTTGAAGTGGCGCGACGGCCGAGAGAGCGCCGCTTCCCGGTGCACGCGATTGCTCCGCATCGAGACTGGCCATAGGCCCTGTTTGGATCCATGGGTTAGAGTTAGTTTGAGCTAGTTGGGGATCAAATAGCCCTAAAGTATCCAAGCATGAGGGTTTCAATTGGAGCAAGTTGCACCGAACCCACCAAAAAAGACTATCCCACCCAAGAGGTGCTAACTGGAGATAGTTCTCATTGGGACCACTGAAAAATCACTTTTCTCTCTCCATGAAGTGCATTTATTGTCAATCTAACCATGTCACCCAAACACCTCTTTGGCTACAGTTAGTTCAGGGTTAGTCATGAGTTAGTCTAACCTCTAGATAAGTTAGAGTATCAAACAGGAGCAGTATAGGACATGCAAGTTGCTCAAAGCATATAGGCAAATTTGTATGTGAAAGGATTTTTTTTCTTTTTTAAAATGGAACGTGGAAGGATTTTTTTTAGAATGCTCTTGGCATGTCACTAACATGTGATAGTTAACCGACCTCAATAGACGACAGAAACTCCAGCCCGCCGCACTTTGATAGAGACGAGGAGGGAGAAGCGATACATGCTACTAGATTACTAGAGATAGGTGTCGCACGGAAGCCAAGAAATATGGTGATAGAGTGGGTTAGCCATGTACTAGTATGATGTAACTACACTGGGCTGCTGTGTTTCATACTCTTCCAGTCCACTGTGGAGATGATTGGTTAATTTTATATCGCTGAATAATATTAAATATTATGAGTGCAGACGCTCCACCATGAGGTTCCTTGCTCCTTCTCGGTCGTCCGGAATCTATGTTCTTCCACTCTATTTTTTTACGTGAGCTTTGTTCATCCTTTTGCCAACACGGGAGACATCTAGCATCAAGGCGCACATGTTATGCAACGATCGTTCCATCTATATGAAGAACACGTGGCACTGGAACTACGAGACGGACATGTACCCAGGAGTGGACGTACGGACCTGAGTAATGTAGCGCATTAAGTGAAGTAGAAAGGCACAAATTGTATGAACATGCATGGCATACAGGGTGTGTTTGGTTGCGTTCTCGTCTCAGCATAGTTGTTCCCTCTTCATGCATGATCAACTCAACGCCCCTCTTCATGCATGCTCTCTTCATGCATGCTTCTAGTGTATTTGTGCTAAACTAGTGTGGACTCATGCACCCTCCATACACTCTACCAAACACCCAAAAGTAGGTCGAGAAGGGAACTCTTGGGCGGCATTTGTCTCTTACTACGTACTACCCCTAAATGTTGTACGTGCAATGCACGGTGATGCTATGGAGTACGTGCCTAAGTACTCTACTACTACTATATTATTTGGAGGCACATATTAACTTTTATATTTGTTTACGTGTATGCCCCGAGACCTTCCAACTAGACGTGTCTTTCTCTCCAGGTCGCACTTTGTATCGTTCATACCACTAAGTACTACTACGTGTGGTCTCCGACCCAGAAGTGGAAGAAGTGGAGATGCTCTACCACACTGTTTTTTTACGCTGGGCTCTACCACGCTGTTCATGTCCCACTCCTTTCGCTGACGTGTGGGACTTCCAGCACGTGCTGTGTTTGGCACCCTTCGTCGTAAGAGTTGAAACGCTAGCATTCATCAGAAATAAAAAATAATTATAAATCGGTAGTGATACTATTTTTTTGCGAACCAATCAGCAATGATACTGTACCACACGGTTTCCTTGCTCCTCGATATCGGAAAGAATACTTCCGTTCGCCAACATGTGGGACATCAACCATCCTGGTCCACTTTCCATGCACACAGAACTCCAAGGGAGAGTCACGCAGGTCGTCGTGCCGCAGTAACAATGACTAATGAGCCGTCAAATCACAGGCCCACTTCCCACTTTGAAGTTGCTCGGACGAAGGAACCATCATGACTTCGTTGAATTCCGCTTCTTGAGGAAAACTACTGTACCAGCAGTACTGCTAGCTACAGTATTTACTCCAACAGAGGCCTCCTTTCGTTCATAGGATAGGAATATGAAAATCATAGGAAGTGAGATGACATGCATCTCAATTCCTATAGAGAAAGAGATGCCATTTGATGCATAGGATAGGAATATGAAAATCACAGGAAGTGAGATGACATGCATCTCAATTCCTATAGAGAAAGAGATGCCATTTGATGCATAGGATAGGAATTTTTCCATTTACTCTAGGCTAATGTACTGGTAATTTGCTCTAAAACTACAGTAGTAACTAGTAGTACTAGTACATGCTCGTACTCAGACACAGACACACACACTAACTACTAGTACTACTAATTCTCACATGCTGGCCAGACGCCGTCGTTCTCCTTCCCGGCTTTGTCGGCGACACCCCACCGTGCTTGGATTTCCGCCGACCTCTCCGTAGCAGCGCATGCATCCTTTTCTTTCTTGCGGCGGCGGGCCTCTCTTTTCTTGAGTGCTTTCTGACTTTTCCGCTCTCTCTTTGCGGCTTTGGCCGCCTCTTGCTCTACCACCCATTCGGCCTTGGCATCTTCAAATTCCTCCCACATAGTTGTGAGGTCGCGACCGGCAATGAACTCGGCACGGCGGGATACCATCGCTTCCCTACCATTTTGTGTGCGTTCGTGGGCGGCGAGGAACTCGGCGTGGCGGGATTCCATCGCTGCCTTACCGGTTAGTGTGCGGCGCGGTGGCATGAACGACGCTTGGTGAGAGCTCTGGGGTGGAGTTTCCGGACAACCGTATAGTGCAATGGTTTGTCAAGAGCTCAAGGACAGAAGACGAAGCAAATTAGGATTCCCCTTCAATCCTGGTAATTTATTACCGAGTAAAATGCATTGGCGGTCATCGAACTTGTCTTGATAGCTCACTTTGATCATTGTATACGAGATATGGTGATTATACGGTCGCTGGCTCAGCGTATAGCTCCGTATTTGTATGGTTGACTAGTCAAACAGTCCGCACGCGCCGCATCAGCTCGTGTTCTTTATCTATCTACGCGGGCCTACCTGTGAACGGAGAAAGAAATACTGTAAAAACCAAAATTTGTGGGCCAGCGCTGGAGATGCCCTAACTATGATGCTATAATCGCTAAGAATCCTCCATTATTTGACAGGGAACAATTATCCCTCGATCAAAATCAGATCCGCGGTGTTTCGCACTCCTCCCGCGTAAGAGTGTAAACTCTTGCTTACATAAAAATGGAACAAGTGGACGACACTGTAGCACGTCATATCACTCGAACTAGCCCGCCTAACGAGCGGGAAAGCACCACCCTCGTCATTTTGTTCTGGATTTCTATCGATCGATCGCGCGAAAATGTTACGCTCCGCAAGTTCTAAGGGAAAAGTGGCACACTTATGACTTGTACGCGTCGCAACCCCGACAGTCCGGCTCGCACGCCGCTCACCAGAGGGGACATGCGTTGTCTTACAATTTCACTGACATGTGGGACTGTAATTGAATAAATCGTCGATAGCCAAAATCTAATCGCTCGGCGAGCGTCGGCTGAGAAGAGAGAAACGGGGGAGGGAGAAGAGATCGCCCGCCCGCCGCGCACGGACTCTAAGAAATGTATGGTGATAATGTGAGGTGGGCCATGCTGGAGTCCGGACCGCTTCCGGAGCCTGCTCTGGCCCCACAAGATGCCAGCTGCCCGCTGGATGCATAGCAAGTAGTCCCCGCTTATGTGGAGGAGAGAGAGGCATTGACAAAGTCAAGGAGTAATAGTGGAGACAATAGCTTTCATCAAAAATAAACAATGAATACTCGTTGCTCGTCCTCTATATCGGAAAGAATACTTTCATTCGCCAACATGTGGGACGTCGACCATCCTGGTCGACCTGCCATGCACAAAATTATCCTGGTCTACCCCGGTCGTATCGCAGGCCCAACCTTTCCCACTGTAAGTTGTTCGGGCGAAGGAACCATCATGACTTCGTTGAATTCCGCTTCTTCAAAAAACTTACTGTACCCGGAATACTGCTACCACACGCGAAGACTGGATGGCACTGTACCACATCATATCACTGAAACCCACTAGGCCAAAGTAGCCCGCCTAGCTCATCTATTTAGGAACAAAGGGAGTACGTCTCTGCACTGCTATGATTTTGTGTTGCACGTTCTCTGTACTTTTGCTACGATTTTCCTACCCTATGAACCAAATGAGGCCTCAATGTATGTCGACTATTGTCTGATCGATCGCTAAGCCTACAATTTTAGGAGCTAGGGCTATTGGTCGATCGACGAGGGATAAGTATAAGCGTACCACGAGCTCATCAGCCCCAACGTTTCTCTTCGGTGAGTGTTTTGCAAGTACTATAGCTCGCACAGTAGCTAGCCTACTAACACCAAGAATCATCAAACAAGACCTGCTGATATGATAAACAGTTCAAACTTACATCTAAGCATGCCATATATTACATCAAAAGCTGGCGAGGATACATCTATTTCCATAACTCGGAGAGGGTTCGCATGATTCATCACATGATTCATTATCAAACAAAAGTAGCAAGATCCACCCACACAAGACAGTGCACTAGCCCTAAGATGGTTTGATAACACGCATCGTTCTGGTAACTAAACACAGGGCAATGAAAACTACCCTGAAGGATTAGCGCGACCAACTATTTCTTGTCATAGATCTCTCAGACAATGACCACAACACGGACAGCGGCATGGGAATCGATTTCTGGGGCGATGTCCACATGACTGACCGCGACATCGGAATCGATCTCTGGGGCGATGTCCACAGGATGGACAACGACATCAGAATCGATCTCTGGGGCGATGCCAATAGGACGGGCCACGACATCGGAATCATCAAGGACAACCACCGGCACCTACACAACCCTAACATATTAGCAAGCACATTGCAAATAATCAAAAAGCAAGCACATTGCAAATAATCAAAAACCACAACTATGGTATTAAGCCATTATTTTTTACCTTGTGCAGCTCACCGGGGGATATCATCCCTCCGGGGCCATCTCCTCGTCCTCAATGGGGGCCATCACCTTGGCAGGGGAATACTGCTTCTCAACGGCGACTATCTCCTCAAACTCGGTCTTGAGACTCACATAGGTGGCAATCAGAGTTCCTGGGGTAGGCACGGTGGGGCCCTTGCTGTTCTTCCAACTTTCTTTGAGGAGTTCGTCCGCCAACGTCCTCAACTCTTTGCCAAGTGCTTGTTTCTTGGAGTTCTTCGTCTCCATGGGTTGGCCCGCCAACATGGTCAACTCATTGGTCGGCGCTCGCTTCCTGGAGATCGCTGTCTTCAGTGGGTTGTCCGCCGACAACTCTTTGCCTAGTGCTCCAGGATCCATCAATGAACTGACAAACAAAAAGCAATTGAAAGGAAATCACAATCGCAATGAAAATGGGAAAAGAATTGGATGTGAGAATCGGTTGGTGCTTCGCAAAAAGAAGATTATTGGAATGAAAATATAGTAGCATAACTGATTCGCCCACCTTTCCTTCGTCGGTAGATAAGAAAAATGGCAGAAGTGAGTAGCCTGGAGTGAGGTTTTCTTCAAGAAAGGGAAGAAAGGGCTTGAACGAGCGTTCTAATGAAATGATGGTTGCTTCGTCCAGTCCAACTTGGAGGCCACCTTACCACTGCTGGTAAAGGTGTGGGTTTTGTGATATGAAGGGTCATGACGGCCACACAGGGGTGACAGGTGAGTCTCAACTGTAGCACCTCGCTGTGATTTGGTGGACGGCACACGGGCCCGGATGCTTTGAAATGTCCCGCATGTAGATAGAGCGGCTAGTCATATAGGAGTGCTCAATATTGTGCACCGCGACCAAGGTGGAGTGGAAAACGAGAGAACTATGTAATTAATGCATGAGTTTAATTAGGGTAGTTTTGTAAAGTACGAGATACATTCTTCCAATAGCAAAATGCCTTGGTTCATCAGATTTGAGATTTGAGCCCTATAAACCGGAAGGGAGGGGGTACTACACACAGTGTAGTCCAGTCACTTGTTTTTTTGAGCCAAAGTCTAGCCACTTGTTGAAATCTCTAGAAAGGAAAATACTCCTTTCCGGTTTAAACGTCTATACTACTCCCTCCGTCTAGGTGTGTAAGTCATCTTAAGAAAACCAAATAGTCCCAAAACACCTAGGCGCGGTGCATTAACTTCTACCTTGTTTCTTGTTTCTTGACATATGTATCAACCAATAAGAGATGAGAGATGTGCATGCTTTTAAAGACTTGGAATGGCTAGTTCATTGCATGGAATGCTATTAATTACCAAATAAACATTGGTGACCCTAGGAGGAAACGGTGCTAAGCGCGTGGACCTATGCATAATGAGTATCAACCAATGGATAATGGAGTTTAATTGTTAAATAATAGCAATTTTATCTCATGCAAGAGCCTGGCTAGTACTCCAAGGAACCGCACCACGCGAGCGTTCGCAACTGCCATGTTCGGTTTGCGCTTGGCTCTTCGCCTCTTTGAGAAGACGAACAATGATGTTACTCCTACTTCTACAGTATCGAATCCACTGCTGCATGTCCGTCCACCTCGTGCGGGAGGGATAGCGTGTAGCGAAAGCTTCTACTTACTGCTCCTACCTTTGCGTCCATGACAGGTGGGCCCAACAAGTGGTTGGCCCACCTGTCATGCAGCCAAAGGCAGGTGCAGTTAAGGCACCGGAGCTCAGTCCGCAAGGGAGAGGGCGTCGTAGTAATCAAATTTCTCGGTCTTGTACAAGTTGACGTGACACATCAAAGCACTGCACTCGATAAAAGTCTTCTTACACATTTCAAATGGGCTACTTCGTATGTAGGAGTAGACATATTATGCTTCGTATGTACTCCCTCCGTTCCAAAATATAAGTCTTTTTAGAGATTTCACTATGAACTACATACGAAACAAAATGAGTGAATCTACACTCTAAAATATGTCTATATACATCCGTATGTAGTTTGTAGTGGAATCCCTAAAAAGACTTACATTTAGGAACGGATGGAGTAGTCAGTTGTTGCAATCTCTAAAAAGACTTATATTTGGAAATGGAGGGAGTACAACGCATGCATGCATGCCGTGACTTTCCTTTTGATACTTGCATGTGTTGATTTGATGCACCTTGCCAAATTTTGACTATAAATTTAACTAACCAAATTTTCATGCATGTCACAAAAAATCACGGGGCTGTTTGGATTGTGACTATGTTTGTCTTATGTTGCCACATTATTTTCCCACACTTGCCACACTTGCCTAACCTGAGTTGCTCAAATTGTTAGACACACTTTGGCTTGCCTAAGGGAATCTTGCCACAATTTTTGTGTCTATGACATGTGGGGTTCACTGCTAATAAAAAAATTCTTGTCTTAGGTGTGGCTAATAAAAAAGACTTATATTTAGGAACGGAGGGAGTAGAAAATATAAATAATAATGCATGTTGGGGCAACCCACGTTTCCGCTAATTTTAGCCGTGGGCTTGTTCACAATTTTTACGAGGGGGTGGTTGTTCATTTAATGGAGGGACTTGTAGTACCAGACTTAAACGATACAAAGTGCGACCTGGCACACCGTAACACCAGTTGGAACAAGCGGGTAGCTATCTCAAAAAACAATCAACAACTAAAAAAACCATGACCTGGCATGTAGTAGTACACAATTTTAAACAATTGTTTTGATGGAGTGAAAAAGGAAAACTACCCCACTACTTATATATAGGCCGGAGCCTCCACGCTTGCTTGCTAGGGCTGCTCTATTCACACACTCGCATCCTTTCCAGATCTAAACAAGATAGGGGTAGTAACACTGTCTTTCTCAATTCAAAAAACACTGGCTTTCTATCCTCACCGCTGGTTACAGATTGGGACGTATCCCCCTCCGCTGGTGAAGGGGAGGAGGGGCAGTGTTTAGGTCATCGTTGAAAGCGAGGGAGGAGACCCACTGCCGGCCGCACCATTATCTCTGGCCGAGCGCCGGCGCGGGAGGTCCTCCGATCCCTTCGTCGTTGCCTGTGGGCGGATCCGGCCTCCCGCCGTCCACCTATCCACATCCCGACGACCTTCAGGTATATCTTTGTTCGAAACCGCCTTAGCTCTACTTCCCCAGCTTGCTACGTCGTTGCATGTGCATCATTTTCTACCTCTCAGCCCCTCTCGATCGGATGGTCCAACGTCACCTATATTTTTCTTCTTCTATTGTTAGAGGTAAAGCTAAGTCGAATCTTGTACTCCCTCCATCCGAAAATACTTGTTATTGAAATAAAGTGGGGGTGGGGGAATTTAGTATGTACAACGGACTTGGTGCAAACAGGAAGGAAAGGGGATGAAAGTAGTACAGACTGGTCATCCAACCGGTCTCTTGGTCGAGAAGGGAAATATAGGGGCAACGCTGTACACAGTGGTATGACCAGGACTAGATTTTCTATCCACACATAGGAGTAGGTGGCTAGAGTGAACAAAAATGGGACCAACCCACATATGTTTCTTGGATGTTTGTTTCTTGGGGCAACAAACTATGAATCACCACTTTATGCCCCTGTTTATGTACATGGTGATCTACTGCTGGTGCACGCACTGTCCCATGCCCTTATACCAAATATTTAGGCTCCGGTCAGAATAAAGGGGTAGAAAACATAGGTCTTGATGAAAATAGAGGAATAGGAAAGGAATGTAGGTATAAAAGTATGGAACAATGAACTGGAGGAAACTCTCAAGAGAATGTGTTCGGATGGACTATGAAATGTACAAATTTGTTTTTTAGAGTAGCATGCTTGGCAGTATGAGATGCTATTTGTTTATTCAGCTGCATAGTGAATACTGTTGTCCTCACCTCACATACCTCGCATAGGTTGATTTTTTTATTCTGGCAAACACAGCACAGCAACCTGTCTAACGCATGGCAGCGAGCGCCTGCCTCGGGCTTCCGCCCAAAAATGAGCAGCGCGTGGATGTTTCTAATCCGATGGAATCAGTACTACCAGACCAGCTTTCCTATGAAACACTATTCACCTTTCCCGTGTTCCGAATGGTTAGAAGGGAAAGAATACTGTAGGAATTGTGTTCCTACGAAATCCCGCACCAAACCTGTGAACCGAACGCAGCCTTAGCTGTTCTTAATATAATGTCCCTTGTAAAAATGAAGCCATGCCACTATTTTTACTTGTAATTGTTTGAGACTCTGACAAGTTTAGCCAAATGTTTTTGCCTGTAATTGTTTGAGACTCTGATTGTTTCCTCTGTGCCATTTTGTGCAAACAGGGATATCCAATTAACCTAGTTGCTGTTGTGACCTTTTGGTGCACTACACAAAACTCTTCTTAAAAGAAGTGACTCTTGTTCTATTTAACTGGAATGTCAGATGGAACAGTTGGTTCATTTTGGTGGAACTGCACAAAGGGAGATCTGTGTTCCAATTCTCATCATCCATATTGGCGCCATAACCTTCCTTTAGGTAAGAATGATATTTAATGCATGTGTTCATCTCTATTTTCCAACTGCCATGAGAAAATAATGTTGTTTTTTACTAGTACACTTGTACTCCCTCACTGACAAAACCAATTCTGAATTAGAAGGCCAATCATGTACTTGGTTTCACCAACTGGTGAGGAGAAACATAAACAGAGCATGAAGAGGAAGAAGAAGAAGAATAAACAGTGCCAAGGCGATCTTGCTGAAGCCAGAGGCCTTAGTCGAGGCTATTCAAGGGCTCCAGCAACGACTACCTTACATGTGAGACGATCCTCTAGGGAGCCCTCCCACTTCTGCTGTCTCACTTAATTAATTAGGAGTACTTAAGTACCACTAATTTATTACTTCCTAATTTTCCTGTTGGAGTTAAACAAATCTTTAGTAGGACCCTATGCTGAATCATGTACGTGTGAATGTTGGTCTATGGAGGTGAATCATGTGGTGGAGCAGGGAGGGAATATTATTAGTGTCATGACATAATAGTGCTATTGTTTTTCATGTCAATTTATTGCCATTGGTTCAATGAGGCAATGTTTTGCGTATTGTCCATCATGAATTTGGTGCTACTGTTTGAGTAATATGCTAATGTCTTCCTATCCTTTCTCACTAAGCTAATGAAGGTTTCACCTTGTTCCTACTTGTGCAAACAGGGATCATGTTGTGCCAATCATACATTTTACTGGAACTACACAAGACAATACAATGAACTATATCCCAGCCAGTGCTTTAACTCTGCTGGAAGTTCTTGATAATCTTTCGATATAATCTCAGCACTGGTAAACAAGAGTGATTTCAACCATACATTTGAAGTGCACAAAAATATATACTATTGTGTGATTCTAGTGAGTGCTTTATCATCTCTTATGGGACTACATGAATAAGCTTTTTTTCTTAGGTTGGTACGGGCCTAAGGCCTTCATCCATATTAGTTTGCTGTCATCTCTATTTGTATCGTGCTACTATCATGAGAAACTCCTTTATCTTTGCACTTTTAAGTTTTGCAACCTATGATAAATGGCAATGCTTTGAGTGTTGAGTTGAGCTTAAGTGCACTGATTAAATAAACTAATACCTCTCTTTAAGCAAGACTACTATGTTGCTAACTTTACCCATTAAGATAATGAGGGTGCTTCTATTTGTTAGTGTATGTTTCGTCAACTAGTCCCACTATTACAGTAATCTCACTCTCTCAATATATGTGCCAACAGGGATGCTCGATTTTGGTGGAACTGCACAAAAACTTTGGGTGCTTCATTGCCTCGACAGCTTCTGTCCTTTCCTGTCAGTCACTAATCTCCGCTTGCTTTCTTCCTTTGTTGTCAGTCGCTTGGCTTATCTCGGCTTCTAGTCAAAGGAAATAGTAATTGTTATGCTACCTCACACAGGTTGGTACTGGTCTTTATCCTGATTATTGTGCCTGTCATATGTATTGGTAATTTGGTATTGTGCTACTATTTGCCGATTTCATAAAGGAGTAATTTGGAGCCTGAACTAGCACGCAAATCATTACATCGGGTGATTTCAGTAGAACTGCACAAAATGATCAGATGGACAGGTACTTATGTTGCTGCTATGTACTCCAAAGTTCACTTAGACAAGCATCGATGTTGACAAGAAGTGCCTATATTCATTTGAGTATCAACCGGCGTCAACGAATTGTTAAACTCCAAGTATTAGGAGAGTGAACGCCAAAAATATTGCTTGGTGCATAGCCTAGAAAAACGCAGTCCAGTCTTTGGTCCCAACTTGTGCCTTTTGGTTATCGGCACATATGGTAGCGAACTATATGGCATGGAGTCTAAAGATTCCAGACAAGTTGGTTGACGCGTATATTCATCTAGCACTTAATCAGTCTGCACGACAAGGATGCTCCATTTCAGTTGAACTGCACAAAAAAATTGGGTGGTTCATTTTCTCAACCGCCTCCTTTCTCGTCTACAATGTAGAATTTTGGCGAGATACAGGACCAAGATGAGCCAGTAACCTAGTTGGATGAAATTAGTGGCCAAGTTGCTCAAAGCTCCCTCGGCACGAGGCCACTATTTGAGGATAAACCTACAAGCAAAGTTCAGATTGTCTATGCTTCCTCTTATGTACTCGAAAGTTTACTCGTAGAAGAACTAATTTTAGCAAGAAGTACCTCTGATTGAACTCCATTTACCAGTCTATACCCTAGGTAATTAAAGTTTGTCCATGGATCATATTGGCTGTGATCTCAATCATTTGGATGCATAAACATACTGAACATGTGTATATCAGAATCTTTTTGTGAATTATGTATGAATATTGTCGTGTGATCTATCAATCATTTGGATGCATAGATATACTGAGCTTGTGTATATATGAATCTTTTGAGTTGTTGATAGTGAATGTTGGCTATGAATATGAACGTGTCTTGTGAACCTGAGTTTGATATGAATTGCAATAGAACCAGTTATAACCCTTCTCCTCCTCTCAATCTGCGACTCCACTGCCGTGTTTTCCCATCTCCGAGTCATTCCCGCCCGGGGCCTCGCCGTCGTCCACCGCCTCGCTGTGTTCGGTGCGGCATGGTGAACAAACGAGAGTCATCAAAAGAGGACTGTACGTGGAGAGCCTGACGGCTGGGACCCACGAGGTCCATGGTCGCACACAAGGAAAGTTCCTCCTTATTAAGCTGAAAAAATGTTTCATCCACCTGACAGCTGGGACCCACCGGCTGTATCTTCGCACAAAAAGAAGTGCCTCCTTGTTTTGCGAAAAAAATTATTCATCCCGTTGGCAGCTGGGACCCGTCAGATTTGGTGACTGACTTGTGGGCCTGCTAAGCAGACGTGTACGCATGGCTTTGTCAACTTAATCAATAAATGATTCTAGTAGCTGGACCGTTGGATGTTAATCCAACAGCCGTGCTCCTTCTTCAACCTCTGTTCTTGCTCCTATCTCCCGTGGGCGGCACCGCGGTTGGGCTGCCATGCACCTGAACCAGTGAAGTTTCCCACTCCTCTCCATCTGCGACTCCATTGCCCCGTCTTCCCCATCTCCGGGTCGTTCCAGTCTGGGTGCGCTCGGCACGGTTTGGCAACATGGTCAACAATCGAGAGTCATCGGAACATGACTGTACATGAGAGGCTGACAGTGGGGACGCACCACGCCCATGGACGCATGCATGCAACGGAACGCGGCGAGGTCAACGTGGTCAAGGAACGACTTCCGTCGGAAGTATACTATATGTGGAGAGTCTCAGCTGGGTCCACGGCCGCAGCAAGTAAGTGCCTCCTTATCACGCGGAAAATAATGATTCCTCCAACTGACAGCAGGGACCCACTAGACGGGCCACTGTATTTTGCGAAAAAAACGTTTGCCCCCTGACTGCTGGGACCCACCTGACGGGCCACCATATTTCGTGAAAAAAACGCCCCCCCGCTGTCAGCTTGGACCCACGGGAAGTGCCTCCTTATTACGCACAAAAAAATGAATAGTCCCCCTGCTAGCTGGGACCCACCTTGGTGAGAGGCTGACTTGTGGGCCTACTAAGTTGACGGGGACAAAGGGCTTTGTCAACTTAGTCAATATGAACGATTCTAGCTCCAGTGACCATACGATGTCCATCCACCGGCCATAGTGCTTCTTCAACCTGTGGTCTTCTTGCTCCAGTCGCCCAAACCAGTGCCGGTCGTGCCTCATGCTCCTGCCTCCCGGGGCTGGTTGTGCTGCCGCGGAGGACTCAGCGCCCCCTACTATAGCCACCGCTGGCCAGGCCCTGCAGTGACGGCAGCCTCACACCGCAGTCGAACTAGTGAACCCTCGTACTCCTCTCTCCGCAGGCTTCCACTGCCGCATCTTCCCCGGCTCCGCATCGTCCCCTTCCTAAGTCTCGCTATCGTCCACCGCCATGGTGCTCTCCGCGCGGCGTGGTCAACGTGGTCAAGGAACATCTTCCATCGGAAGAGTACTGTATGTGGAGAGGCTGACCGCTGGGTCCACGGCCACAGCCCAGTTTTTTTTATTTGCCAAGTAAGTCGCTTTGTCAGGCCTGTTTGGCTGCAAATCTTTCAAGATGAGGAGAGCTTTCATTTGGCTCGCCGAGAAAATGGCCCATCAGTAATGAGAAATGGGTTGTACATTTTTAAAACACATCAAATCGGTAATTAGTTTCAAATATCTTTTTTCAGTTTGAGATTTTAAATTACATTAATTTTTATGCATGGAGAATTTGTTGGATCTTATATTGATATACATTTATTTTTAAAATCAGTTTGAATGTGAGTCAAAATTTCAGGATTAAAAACAGTTCGGACCGCACCGAAATGTGCAAAATTCCGTATAACTTTTTAACCTTTGCCAAAGTATGGGCTGTAATGCTAACAAAAAGAATATGGGCTCCAAAAAAACCTTAAGAATTAGCAAATGGGCTGTAAATTATTAGAAATAATGGCAGATGGGCTGTATGCTGTTTTCCACAGATTTGAGGCTTTCCTAAAAAATAGGTTGACGAACAAGCAGTGAGTGTTGGATTGCCATCCAACGGCCGTCGTGCTTCTTCAATCTCTTCTCTTCCTGCTCCAGCCGCTCAAACAAGCGCCGGCGGGACTGCCTACTCCCTCCTCCCCGCGGCCGGCTCTGCTGCCGCGCAGGCCTCACCGCCCCACCGTACTCCCATCGCTGGCCTAGCCATCCGTCTACTCACCCACACCTATTGTTATTCTCCGGTGACGGCAGACGAACCAGTAAACCCTCGTATAGTCGTACTCCCCTCCGCGTGGGAAACAACTGCCGAGTCTTCCCTGCCTCTGTGTCGTTCCTTTCCTAGGCCTCGCCGTCGTCCACCGCCCTGGTGCTCTCGGCGCGGCCTGGTCAACATGGTCAACGACCGACATGCATCTGAAGTGGGCTGTACATGGAGCGGCCGACAGCTGGGTCCATAGCCGCACGCAAGGAAATGCCTCCTTATTACGTGCAAAATAATGATTCCTCCACCTGACATCAGGGACCCACCTAAAGGGCCTCTGTATTTCACGAAAAAAATGTTACCGCCGCTGACAGCTCGGACCCACCAGCTATATCTTCGCACGCAAGGAAGGCCTCCTTATTACGCACAAAAAAAATGAATACTCCGCCTGTTAGCTGGGACCCAGTATAGTGGCAGGCTGACTTGTGTGCCTACTAAGTTGACGGGGACGGAGGGCTTTGTCAACTTAGTCAATAATATGCACAATTCTAGGTCTAGTGACCATACGATGTCCCTCCAACGACCGTAGTGCTTCTTCAACCTCTGGTCTTCTTGCTTCAGCCGCCCAAACCAGCACCGGTCGTGCCTCGTGCTCCTGCCTCCCATGGCCGGGTGCGATGCGGTAGAGGCCTCACCGCCCCCTACTACTCCCACCGTTGGCCAGGCCATCCCTCTACTCACCCACACCTCCTGTTATTCTGCGGCTACGGCAGCCTCACCCTCGTACTCCTCTTCGCGTGGGCATCCATTGCTGCGTCTTCCCCGGCTCTGCGTCGTCCCCTTCCTAGGCCTTGCCATCGTCCACCGCCGTGGTGCTCTCGGTGCGGCGTGGTCAATGTGGTCAATGACTGACTTCCATCGGAAGAGTACTGTGCGTGGAGAGGCTGACAGCTGGGTCCACGGCGGCCTCAAGGAAGTGCCTCCTTATTATGCGCAAAATAATTATTCCTCCACCTGACAGCAGGGACCCACCGGACGGGCCACCAGTATTTCACGAAAAAAAAGTTTCCCCCCTGACTGCTGGGACGCACCAGCTACATCTTCGCACGCAAGGAAGTGCGTCCGGGCAAAAAAAAACCCAAAATGATTCGCCCCCCTGACTGCTGGGACCCACCAGCTACATCTTCGCAGGCAAGGAAGTGCCTGATAGTCGGGACCCAACTGGTCGAAGTGTACGTAGTGTTGTCATTCTGGTCGCGAAAGTGTACGTACATACTGGTCGATGTAGAGGCACGCACGTGTCGTAGTAGAGGCGTGCACGTGTCGATGTAGAGGCGCGCACGTAGCATGTACACGTACGTACAGCGGTGAGGGTGCAAGAAAGAAAATACAGCCACGTACGTACATACAGGTAGGGTCTCGAACGCCTACTCGCGCATACGTACATGGCTGGGTCAGAACGGAGAAACAACATCGTCGTCGTCTTCATGGGGAGGCAACGGAATGCGTCGTGTTCATGGGGAGGCAACGGAATGCGTCGTGTTCATCGAGAGGCAACAGAACGCGTGGGAGCCAACCGGCTTGGACGGAACATGCGATGGAAACGAGGCCTAGCGTACCGCACAATGGAGGAAACGGCCTTGTGTTCGACCGGCCACGTTCGGAATGGGGTCATGTTGATCGGGAGGGGTGTGGCGTACCGCAAAACGGAGGAAATGGACCTCCTATGGTCGAAACGGGGGTCCTGTTGATCGGGAGGGGTGTGGCGTACCGCAAAACGGAGGAAACGGACCTCCTACGGTCGAAACGGGGGTCCTGTTGATCGGGAGGGGTGTGGCGTACCGCAAAATGGAGGAAACGAACCTCCTACGATCGAAACGAGGGTCCTGTTGATCGGGAGGGGTGTGGTGTACCGCAAAACGGACGACACAGACTTGTGTTGGAGTGCTACGGTCGAAACGGGGGTCCTGTTCATCGGGAGGGGTGTGGCGTACCGCAAAAGGGGACTCCACGGGATACTGTTCATCTCCACCGTTGACCTCCTCAAGCCTCCACAGGCTACCGTCGACCTCCTCCAGCCTCCACGGGCTCCTGTTCATCCAGCCTGCACCGCGCGCTACTCCACCGACTATTGTTCAACCACCCCTCCATCGTCTACTGTTCATCCAGCCCTCCATCGTCTACTGTTCATCCAGTCCTCCACACCACGGGGTCCTGTTCAACCACCCCTCCACGGCGACCCCTCCACCGTCTACTGTTCATCCAGCCCTCAACACCACGGGGTCCTATTCATCCAGAGGCAACGCCACCACTCACTGTTCATCCACCCCCCACGCAATGCTCACTGTTCATCCAATCGATCGACTTCAGTTAGCAGCAGTAGCGAAGGAATCGCTCCATCGGGTTCAGTTCACAGCCATCGATCGATCGCTCGAGTTCAGTTACGCGTCCTGTAGTGCAATCGCTCGGGTTCAGTTAGAGCCCAATGCCTGGCTCGGGTTCAGTTAGAGCCAACACCTTGCACGTGTATGAGAGAAACGCGCTCGGGTAACCGGCAACTCCCCGAAATTTTCCTCCCCGTCGCTTCTACCATGGTTTTTTCCGTCATGGACGGCCCAAAGAATGTCATGTAGCTGCATCTCCGGCCCGCCCAGGACGAAAATCCCATTTTTTGTCATGAGTTTTTGTCATAGAAGTAGGAGCCCACCACATCTATGATGATACCGGGTTTTGTCACAATTATCGTCATAAAAGTGTCATATGTATGATAGAAAAAAAATTGTTCAGCCCAAAATGTCACGGGTGTGTCTTTTTTTTGTAGTGTTAATATCCCTTAGTTTCCAATAGGACCCCGCTGCCACGGGAGGGTAGGACAAAAGATGTCATGCAAGTTCTTTTCCATAAGCACGTATGACTATATTCGGAATACATGCCTACATTAGATTGATGAACTGGAGCTAGTTCTGTGTCACCCTATGTTATAACTATTGCATGAGGAATCGCATCTGACATAATTATTATCATTGATCCAATGCCTACGAGCTTTTCACATATTGATCTTTGCTTAGTTACTTTACCGTTGCCACTGTTACAATTACTACAAAACTGCTACTGTTACTTTTGCCACTGTTACCGTTACTTCCATACTACTTTGCTACTAAATACTTTGCTGCAGATATTAATTTATCCAAGTGTGGTTGAATTGACAACTCAACTGCTAATACTTGAGAATATTCTTTGGCTCCCCTTGTGTCGAATCAATAAATTTGGGTTGAATACTCTACCCTCAAAAACTATTGCGATCCCCTATACTTGTGGGTTATCAATACTATTTTTTGGTGCCGTTGCCGGGGGGCATAGCTCTATTCTTTGAGTCACTTGGGATTTATATCTGTTGATCACTATGAGGAACTTGAAAGATGAAAGAACTAAGATTTTTCCCTCAACTGCGAGGGGAGGTAAGGAACTGCCATCTAGCTCTGCACTTGATTCATCTTCTGTTTTGAGGAAGCTTGTGACACCTAAACCTGCTTCTGCTATTAATTCTGATACGTCACATGTTATTGATGATGCCACTTCTGCTATGCATGATACTTATGATGAAACTAGTTCTATGCTTGATACTACTGTGCCATTAGGTGAATTTCTTGATGAACAACTTGCTAGGGCTAGAGAGAATGAAATTAATGAAACTGATAATATTGATGAAAGTGATGATGAAGATTCTCCCCTAGATATGAATTCCCTGTTGTGCCTGAGTGTTATGTTATGGATGAAGAAACTGGTAGAGATTTTCTTGCTTGCAATGATAGATCTGATCTTAAGAAATTATTAGCTAAGCTTAAAGAAAAAGTCTCTGAATGCTAGAATGAAATATGACCCTGCTTTTGCTACTTCACCTATTTTTGTTACTGATAAGGATTGTGATTTCTCTGTCGATCCTGAGATAATTACTTTGGTTGAATCTGATCCTTTTTATGGCTATGAATCTGAAACTGTTGTGGCACATCTTACTAAATTAAATGATATAGCCACCCTGTTCACTAATGATGAGAAAACTCATTACTACTATATCCTTAAATTATTTCCGTTCTCATTAAAGGGTGATGCTAAAACATGGTTTAATTCTCTTGATCCTGGTTGTGTGCATAGTCCCTAGAATATGATTTATTACTTCTCTGCTAAATATTTCCTTGCTCATAAGAAACAAGCTGCTTTAAGGAAAATATATAATTTTGTGCAAATTGAAGAAGAGAGTCTCCCACAAGCTTGGGGGAGGCTTCTCCAATTACTTAATGCTTTGCCTGATCATCCTCTCAAGAAAAATGAAATACTTGATATTTTCATAATGGACTAACCGATGCTTCCAGAGACCACCTGGATAGTTGTGTTGGTTGTGTTTTCAGGGAATGAACAATTGATCAAGCTGAATTGCTATTGAATAATATGTTGACTAATGAAAACAATTGGACACTTCCTGAACCAACTCGTAAGCCAACTCCGAAGAAAAGGGGTATTCTATTTCTCAGTCTTGAAGATATGCAAGAGGCAAAGAAATCTATGAAAGAAAAAGGTATTAAAAATGAAAATGTTAAGAATTTACCTCCTGTTGAAGAAATACATGGCCTTAAGTTACCACCTATTGAATAAATACATGGTGTTGATAACCCAACACAGGTAGTAAAGGTAAAGTCTCTCTATAGATATGATAAAGTTGAAATCCAGTCTACTAAGTTTGCTAGCCAATGCTTGGATGAGTTTGATGACTTTATGGCTAAACAAGAAAACTTCAATGCTTATGTTGGTATACAATTGAAGAGTAATGCTTATATGATTGGACACTTGAGTGATTATATGTCTAGAGTTAAGGGTGAACTTAAACTCATTAATAAACATGCTTCTATGGTTACCACTCAAGTAGAACAAGTGCTTAAAGCTCAAAATGATTTGCTCAATGAATTAAATGATAAGAGAAATGATAATGTTGTTAGTATGGCTAGAGGTGGTAAAATGACTCAGGAACCTCTGTATCCTGAATAGGGCTGGACCAAAAGCTCGTAGCTCGCGAGCTTAATGAGCACTCGATAGTTCGACTCGTTAAGCTCATAGCTCACTTCTTAATGAACAGCGCCAATCATTGATTTTAGCTCATTAAGTTTAACGAGCTTAACGAGCGAGCTAACGAGTTTCACGAGTAGCTCATTAAGCTCATTAGTAACAACACACACATATTTTCATATTACGTGACAAACTTTTTGTAGCACCTCAGCCCATCAATTTAATCTAATCTACATATGAGGCAACAAACTACTTTATTTCTTTTTGTAGTCACCGTATTTCATCTTGAAAACCATACCTACACATTCATCATGTAAATCGTAACACATTATAATCTGTTAACAAGCGCTCACGAGCTTAACGAGCTTCAAACGAGCCGAGCCGATCAGGGTTTTCTGCTCGTTAATCTTAACGAGCTTAACGAGCCGAGCCTTAACGAGCACAAGCTTAATGAGTACAAGCTTAACAAGCCGAGCTGCTCATTAGTCCAGCCCTAATCCCGAAGGCCACCCTAAGAGAATTGAGCAAGATTCTTAGAGAACTAATGTTGATGCACCTAGTCCTTCTAAGAGGAAGAAAACGAAAAATGATAGGACTTTGCATGCTTCTAATGAACCTATTGTAGACACACCTGAGAATCCCAATGATATTTCTATTTCTGATGCTGAAACACAATCTGGTGATGAACATGAACCTAGTGATAATGTTAATGATGATGTTCATGTTGATGCTCAACCTAGCAATAATAATGATGTAGAGGTTTAACCTGTTGTTGATCTTGATAACCCACAATCAAAGAATCAACGTTATGATAAGAGAGACTTTGTTGCTAGGAAGCACGGTAAAGAAAGAGAACCATGGGTTCAGAAACCCATGCCTTTTCCTCCTAAACCAGCCAAGAAAAAGGATGATGAGGATTTTGAGCGCTTTGCTGAAATGATTAGACGTATGCGTTTGACTGATATGCTTAAAATGAAAACCTTATGCTAAATACATGAAATATATTGTTACAAATAAAAGAAAGATACTGGAAGCTAAAATTTCCACCATGTTTCCTAACTATACCTTTAAGGGTGGAATACCAAAGAAACTTGGAGATCCAGGAGTACCAACAATATCTTGCTCCATTAAAGAAACTATGTTAAACCTGCTTTATGTGATCTTGGAGCCGGTGTTAGTGTTATGCCTCTCTCTTTGTATCGTAGACTTGAATTGAATAAGTTGACACCTACTGAAATATCTTTGTAAATGGACGATAAATCAACCGCTATACCTGTCGGTATTTGTGAGGATGTGCCTCTTGTGGTTGCAGACGTTACTATTTTAACGGACTTTGTTATTCTTGATATTCCCGAGGACGATAGTATGTCGATTATCCTTGGTAGACCCTTTTTGAATACTGCAGGGGCTGTTATTGATTGCAAAAAAGGCAATGTCACTTTTCATGTTAATGGTAATGAGCATACGATACACTTCCCGAGGAAATAACCACAAGTTCATAGTATCAATTCTATTGGAAATATTCCAACTATTACTATTGGAGGGTTTTTAATTTCCTCTTCCTATTGTCAAGAAGAAATTTTATATTCTTATTATTGGGAATGTACATATCCCTGTTGTGGTAACCTAGTGCTATTCAAAAATTCTCCGGTTTCATGCGATTCAGAATGAGTTTGTTAATAAGACTTGATCAACCTTGTTAGTGGATTCCTTTTGACGAGCATGAGATGGATGAAGTTAGAAAGCACAACCTTCTATACCATCCTTTTACTTTTCGATATTTAGATTAAATAAAGCAAAAATAGTATTTTATGTGTGTTTTCTGATTTATCCATGCTATAAAAAATACCCCGAAAATAAAAGTTCTCCAAATGCCCTCAAATTGAAATATGATTTTTCCTAGAATATTTGAGAATATCTGGCACTTAGAACACACCAGAGGCGGCAAGCACCTGGCCACGAGGGTCCAGGGCGTGCCCCCTGCCTCATGGGCCCCTGGTGGCCCCCCTCCACTTATTCCTGCACCCATGCTCTTCTTCTTCCTCCCAAAAAAATCACCAACCAGCTCAAGCACGGGTTTTAGCTCATCTTGTTACCATTTTCGATCTCCTTGCTAAAAGCTCCACTCACAAAACTACTTTGGGGGATTGTTCTTTGGTATGTGACTCCTCTAATGGTCCAATTAGTTTTTGTTCTAGTGCTTTATTCATTGCAAATTTTTGCTGCCTAGGTGACCCTGTTCTTGAGCTTACATGTCAAATTTATATGGTCCCAAGTAGTTTTAATGCATGATATAGTCTCTAGGCACTTGTGGGAGTAGTTGCTATCAAGTTTACTGAGTTTGGTTCACTTTTATTTCGAGCTACTAAAATTTTCAGAAATTTTTCAGAGGAAGAAATATGTTAAGGAAAATATATCAAGGTGGTTCTTCAAGAAAGCAAGGACCCAGGCCCACAATACATGAGCAGGACGATGAACTGCCGAGGGAAGCTCAATTACGGCCTTGTGAATGGCCATCAGAGGAGTTTATGGTCCAAGCAGGCATCAAGGATGAATTTGACGCTTATGTGCGTAATGCTAAACTCGAGGGCTTCATGCTGGATAAGTGCCCTCAATATTACCACTTAACTGATTCCTTTGTGACAAGGTTCAAATTTACATCTTCACGCAATTCTCACACTGTCCTATTTGATCTTTATAATAAATCTTATACCATGGACTTAGAAGATTTTAACACTGCTTGTAAATTTCCACAATGGGGTAGTGTTAGTGAACCTCACAAATCTGAATTTAAGGATTTTCTTGCTAATATCACTGTGGGGGAATCTAGAGAAATAGCACAAGCTACAATAGGGAGCATTCATTTTCCTGCTATACATTATTTTTCTCTTTATAGGTAGACGCATCAATGGTAAGGACGAGGCATGTCACATGTGTGTTCTAGATCTTAGTGTTCTCAAGAGTGTTGTGCTAGTAGATAAACAATATAAATTGGGGGCCATTGTTGCACGTAGGTTGCATAATAATGGCTTAAATGGAGACTTGTTTGGTGGAATTTATGCAACCCATGTGGCTAATTTTCTTGAGATACCCGTACATGAAAATGATATGGAGTTGCCTCCTGCTTATCTAGATTATAATGCCATGGTTAGCCATAGGTTTCTAGAGAGGAATGAACAGTTCCTCCAATACTAACTAATCTTTGACAGACGTCGCACTGTCCATATTGCTCTCCCTACTCCTGGTTTCTTTGACTTTCAGGCAAAAAGGAGATATATTATAACCAGGGAGGAGGCGAACGAGTACGAGAGATGGACGGAGGCAGCCCGCCTCCAAGCTGCAGCTCGTGAGGCAGTAGCTGCTGCATCTCAGTACGACCCCAGCTACAACTTTAATCCATGGGCATAGACCAACTTAGGCCAAAAGCCTAAGCTTGGGGGAGTATGTATTTCTCACCAAAATTACATTCATGTTCACACACTCATTCCAGTTGTCGGTGCTCATACTTTTTTCATTGTACTATCCATGCTAGTTTATTTCTTTTCTTGCTTTCTTCTTGTGTGTTCGAATAACCTTAAGAAAAACCCAAAAAAATTAGTTGTAGCTTTTTGCTAGTTTACTTTCCATGCCTGTAGTAGTAGTAATTAAAAGAAAACTCAAAAATATTTCTCGTTCTTCTTTTGCTTGTTGGGAGCTTTCCCATGTAAATAGTTTTATTTCTTTTCTTTGCTTTGAGGGTCGAGAGGAGAATACCATGATGAAATGTTGAGTGTCTCTCATATGCATTTGTTGATTTAACCAAGTGTAGCGACCAGACCTCAAACAGTCCGATCTCTGTGCATCAGTGTCATCCCTGGATCAGTAATGCTGACACGCATAGTACTCGAAGGATTTATAACAGAGTGGCAATCACACACTTATTACATAGAATGTCTCAAAAGAGAGCTTATTACAATAAATATGGTTTAAGGCCATCTAATAACGATAACAGCGGAAGGCTTGGAAGATAAGTGAGTCCATCAACTCCAACGGCATCACTGAGTATAGGACCACGATCCTAAAGCATCTTACTCGTCGTCTGAAAAGTCTGCAACATGAACATTGCAGCCCGAAAACAGGTCAGCACATGGAATATGCTGGCAATGTAACACATAGAGAGTAATGAAATGACATGGATATACTACATGCATATATGGCTGGTGGAAAAGCTCTATGGTTACAGTTTTTGCATAAAGCCAATTTTTCCCTACTGCAAAGGAATAACTTTTATTTAACTATCATGGTAGTTGTTAAACATTGAGAATGGTTGACATCATTCTCAATCCCAATTAAATATCATCATTAAAAACCCAACAACATTAATTAAAGTAACATGATGAGATTCACATGATAATCCAAGTACTAAATACTCAAAACGTCCATAACCGGGGACACGGCTAATCATGATTAGTTTGTACACTCTGCAAAGGTTGCACACTTTTCCCCACAAGACTCGATCTCCTCCGTTTGTGTTCTCGCACTACATGGTGTTTGAGAAACGGATGACCGAGACATAGTCTTTCAGAAGCGCTAGCACCTTACGATTGGGTAGACCGTACCACCTACATCCCCTACATCTGCTAGTCTACCACTGTAAGAGTTTGCACAACTTAATCAACTATGCTAGAGCCCATAATAGCATGTGGCTACACACGGAAGTTTCTAGCATGAATAATCTTATGATCCCTTTGAGCCTGGGTGGCGGTCCAAAAACAAATAGGCAATCCT
This sequence comes from Triticum timopheevii, assembly GCA_963921465.1. Lineage (NCBI taxonomy): Eukaryota > Viridiplantae > Streptophyta > Magnoliopsida > Poales > Poaceae > Triticum > Triticum timopheevii. The sequence goes on along the minus strand of OY997262.1, from coordinate 379,000,028 downwards.
GGAATACCCAAGTGCCTCAGTCCACCCAGATGTGTATTAACGTTGCCACCTTAAATAAACCATTAATTAATAATCTCACATCTGTCAATGGATACACTCGCCCAATCCACGTCTACTAGCATAGCATGGCATAATAAGCAAACGTAGAAGTAACTCCCAAGGGTTTGATAATAAAACTGGTAATAGGTACTACCTCATCTACTTCCCAAAACCCACATATTAATCATATCCTAATCATGCAATTGTTTGAGGATTGATCTAATGCATAAAAACTGGGTAGTAAAGAGGTATGATCAATGTGTTACTTGCCTTGTTGATGATCCGTGAAACCTAGAGATTCGAAGTAGCAAGCGGCGCAATCCGGGTACTCTATCGCAAGCAAACAAAAAAACAAACAATAAGTACTCATCTGATGCACAGGTAAAACTCAAATAAGAGATCTGACCAGAAAGTTGAACTTAAGAACTCCGGTTGGCAAAAAGAATCAAATCGAACAAAGCAACGAAGATCAAACTGCAAAAGAAATAAGCTTCGTTTACTAATCTGAACCTAAGTCAAATTTTACAGAATCAAAAATTTGTTTGAGTTGATTAAACAGAAAGAGGGTTTCGAGACAAAACTCTAGGCGCTTGAATCGCCTTATTCCGATAAACGAGCGAAAAGTTAAACTAAAACGAAAATCGGATCAGAAATCGCGATCAGAAAAATCGCGGAATAAATCCGAGAAAAAGAAAACGACGAACAGATTAACGAACGAATGTTCATTATCTGGAACTAAACGATGGACGCGTTCGTTAAAACAAACGAACGAGCGAATGCTTGCTAATTAACCTAAACCGAAAAAACCGATCTAAATAAAAAACGGATCTAAAAAAACCGACGAAAACCGACGGAAAAACATAATGGATTTTCTAAAAAAACGGCGGCGGCGGTGGTCAACCTCGGCGTGCGGGTCCGGCGGCGGCGGCGCGGGGCGGCGGCGGCGGCGGCAGCAGCGGCAGCGGCGACAACTAGGGTTTGGGGGCGGCGGCATCTCGGGTGGGCTGGGGCTGCGGCGGCCCGGGGTGGCGCTATATAAAGGCCCCGGCAAGAGGAGTCCTCGCTGATCCCGGCCCATAGTCAGTTCGGATTTTTTTAAAATAAATTTCACGCAGAAAAATCAAACGAAAGAAATACTAAACGGACTCCAAAAATATCGAAATAAATTTTCGCCGATTGCTAAAATCAAGCCGGACAAGATGAACATTTATTTGGGGCCTAAATGCAGTTTTGAAAAACGCGCATTTTTCCTAAATTCAAATAAAATAGCAATAAAATCCAAAATAAAATCTTATTTGATTTTATTATTAAATCCTCAATATTTCTTTATTTTGGGAAAGTCATTTTATTCCCTCTCTCATATTTTTATAATTGAAATAATTGAAGATAAAATAAATAAAATCAAATGATCCTATTTTCAAAATTTGAGAAAACTCAAATATGAAATGATCGAAACCCCCAACTCTCTCCGTGGGTCCTTGAGTTGCGTAGAATTTCTAGGATCGAACCAAAATGCAATAAAATATGATATGCAATGATGATCTATGTATAATATTCCAAATTGAAAATTTGGGATGTTACAAACCTACCCCCCTTAAGATGAATCTCGCCCTCGAGATTTGGGTTGGCTAGAAAATAGGTGAGGGCGGTCCTTCAGCAGATCTTCCTCTCGCTCCCAGGTGGCTTCATCTTCGGTGTGGTGGCTCCACTGAACTTTGCAAAACTTGATAACCTTGTTGCGGGTGACTCGGCTGGCATACTCAAGAATCTTAACTGGTTTCTCCTCATAGGTCAAATCATTGTCCAACTGAATCGCCTCTAGTGGCACTGTATCTCTCAGCGGTATAGCAGTCATCTCTGCGTGGCACTTTTTCACTTGAGAAACGTGGAACACGTCATGAACTCCTGACAATCCTTCGGGCAACTCTAACTTGTAGGCAACTTCTGCCATACGCGCCAAAACTTTGTATGGTCCCACAAAACGTGTCGCTAACTTTCCCTTAACTCGAAGTGGAGATACACAAAGATAAACTCTATCTCCAACTTCATAAACAGTCTCTTTTCGTTTAGAATCTGCATAGCTTTTCTGCCTAGACTGGGCTACCTTGAGCCTGTCGCGAATCAACTTTACTTTCCATTCAGACTCCTTAATCAAATCCGGTCCAAACAACTGGCAGTCTCCAACTTCATCCCACGACAATGGGGTCCTGCACCTCCTTCCGTATAAGGCTTCGAAAGGGGCCATCTTCAAACTGGATTGATAACTATTATTGTAAGAGAACTCTGCATATGGCAAATTGTCATCCCAACTAGATCCATAATCTAGCACACAAGCTCTCAACGTATCCTCCAAAATATGATTGACTCTCTCGGTCTGTCCATATGTCTGCGGATGAAAAGCTGTACTGAACTCTAGCCTAGTACCCAAAGTTTCGTGCAACTGATTCCAGAATTTTGAGATAAATTGGGTTCCCCTATCTGATACAATGCTCCTTGGAACTCCATGCAGGCATACGATCCTGGTCATGTATATCTTTGCCAACTTAGCACTGGTGTAAGTGGTCTTTACTGGAATGAAATGAGCTACCTTCGTCAAACGATCAACTACAACCCAAATCGAGTCATATCCTGAACGAGTCCTGGGCAATCCCGTAATGAAATCCATGCCTAGCTTATCCCACTTCCATTCGGGTATCGGCAATGGTTGTAGCAATCCTGCTGGCTTCTAATGCTCTACCTTTACTCTCTGACATACATCACAAACTGCTACATACTCTGCAATATCCTTCTTCATTCCGGTCCACCAGAAAGTGTCCTTCAAATCCAAATACATCTTGGTATTTCCTAGGTGAATCGAATGTGGAGAATCATGGGCCTCTTGCAGAATCAACTTCTTGATATCTGGGTCATTAGGCACATAAACACGGTCTTCAAACCATAGGGTATCGTGCTCATCCTCACGAAATCCCTTAGCTTTGCCTTTGCTCATCCTCTCCCTTATCTCAGCAATTTCCTTGTCAGTCTTCTAAGCTACTTTGATCTTATCCATCAAGGTAGACTGAATCTCTAGTGCTGCTACATAGCCTCTCGGAACTATTTCCAAACATAGCTCACGAAGGTCCTCGGCTAACTCCTTCGGTAACTCTCCGGTCATAAGTGTTGACATGGCTCTTACGGCTCAACGCATCAGCTACTATGTTAGCCTTTCCGGGATGATGATGTAATCTCATATCATAATCCTTGATGAGCTCCAACCATCTCCTTTTCCTTAGATTCAACTCCTTCTGCGTGAAAATATACGTCAACCTCTTCTGATCCATGTACACATCACAATGATTTCCGATGAGAAAATGTCTCCAAGTCTTCAATGCATGCACTATGCCTACTAACTCCAAATCATGTGTGGCATAATTCAACTCATGAGGTTTCAGCTATCGTGAAGCATACGAAACAACTCTCCCCTCCTGCATAAGAACTGCTCCAAGTCTTTGACGTGAAGCGTTGCAATACACCTCGTAATCCTTACTCTGATTTGGCAGAATCAACACAGGTGATGTAACCAAACATTCCTTCAACTCCTGGAAAATGGCCTCACACTCCTCAGTCCAAATGAACTTGGTATCTGAGGGAGTCCTGGACTAGGGGGTGTTCGGACAGCCGGACTATCAATGTCCGCCGGACTCCAAGACTACGAAGATACAAGATTGAAGACTCTAGCTCGTGTCCGGAAGGTACTTTACTTGGCGTGGAAGGCAAGCTTGGCGATACGGATACGTAGATCTCCTACTATTGTAACTGACTCTGTGTAACCCTAGCCCTCTCCGGTATCTATATAAACCGGAGGGCTTTAGTCCGTAGGACAACATATACAACATACACAACATACAATCATACCATAGGCTAGCTTCTAGGGTTTAGCCTCCTTGATCTCGTGGTAGATCTACTCTTGTACTACCCATATCATCAATATCAATCAATCAGGAGTAGGGTTTTACCTCCATCGAGAGGGCCCGAACCTGGGTAAAAAACATCGTGTCCCTTGTCTCCTGTTACCATCCGCCTAGACGCACAGTTCGGGACCCCCTACCCGAGATCCGCCGGTTTTGACACCGACATTGGTGCTTTCATTGAGAGTTCCTCTGTGTCGTCACCGATAGGCTTGATGGCATCTTCAACCTGCAACGCTGTCCAGGGTGAGACTTTCCTCCCCGGACAGATCTTCATATTCGGCGGCTTCGCTCTGCGGGCCAATTCACTTGGCCATCTGGAGCAGATCGAAAGCTACGCCCCTGGCCGTCAGGTCAGATTTGGAAGATTAAACTTCACAGCCGATGTCCGAGGAGACTTGATCCTCGACGGACTCGAGCCACAGCCAAGCGCGCCGCACTGTGACGATGGGCATGATCTAGCTCTGCCGCCGAACAGTGCCTTGGTGGCCGCACACGGATCCGCTTCGGCTATTAGCCCGGAGCCGATCGCCCAGATCGAGGGTCGGTGGATAGACGCCGCCCTGGGGGCTTCAACATCCACGGCGATGGAGCCGAACACTAATCTTGTCCCCTGCGAAACTCGTGATTCCGAGGTGGCGGACTCCTCACCGGACTCCGAACCTCCCGCGCCCCTACCAATCGATCCAGCTTGGGCGCCGGTTATGGAATTCGCCGCCGCGGACATCTTCCATTGCTCGCCCTTCAGCGATATCTTAAATTCACTAAAGCATCTCTCGTTATCAGGAGAGTCCTGGCCGGATTATGGCCAGGATGGTTGGGATGCGGACGACGAAGAAATTCAGAGCCCACCCACCACCCACTTTGTAGCCACTGTCGACGATCTAACCGACATGCTAGACTATGACTCCGAAGACATCGACGCTATGGACGACGATGCTGGAGACGAACAGGAACCAGCGCCCACAGGGCACTGGAAGGCCACCTCGTCATATGACGTATACATGGTGGATACCCCAAAAGATGGGGATGGCAAAGGAACAGCGGAGGCAGATTCCTTAAAGAAACAGCCCAAGCGCCAGCGTCAGCGGCGCCGCTCTAAATCCCGCCACAGTAAAAATGGAGATTCCGGCACAGGAGATAATAATACTCCAGAGAGTGCCGAAGACAATCCCCTCCAGCAAGACTCAGCGCAGGAGGATGGAGAAGCAAGCCCCCATGATAGGGCGGCAGACGAAGAGGTTGAGGATCGTAATTATATGCCTCCCTCCGAAGATGAAGCAAGCCTCAACGATGACGAATTCGTCGTACCCGAGGATCTCGTTGAACAAGAGCGCTTCAAGCGCAGGCTTATCGCCACAGCAAACAGCCTAAAGAAAAAGCAGCAGCAGCTTCAAGCTGATCAGGACCTGCTGGCCGATCGATGGACCGAAGTCCTCGCGGCCGAAGAGTATAAACTCAAACGTCCCTCCAAAAGTTACCCAAAACGCAAGCTGCTCCCCCGATTAGAGGAGGAAGCATACGTACATCCATCACCAGTGCATGATATGGCTGACCGACCACCCCGTGGTCGTGATAGAGAGGCATCCAGGCCCCCAGCCAAGATTATACCCCGGCATCGCTCCAAAAGTACGAAGCCAAGAGGGAACTCGCCGGACTTGCGAGACATACTGGAGGACAAAGCAAGACAATCCAGATCCATCTATGGATCACTGGGGCGCCCTACGACCCACGACGAATACCATCGTGCCGGACACAATAACCCTGGCCGGGCCAAACACAGCAGACAGCGCTCTCTCGAGCTGTGTCGCGATATCGCTCAATACAGGGGCGCCGCACACCCGTTATGCTTCACTGACGAAGTAATGGATCATCAGATCCCCGAAGGGTTTAAACCCGTAAACATCGAATCTTATGATGGCACAACAGACCCCGCGGTGTGGATCGAAGATTATCTTCTCCACATCCATATGGCCCGCGGCGACGATCTCCACGCCATAAAGTACCTCCCACTCAAGCTTAGAGGACCAGCTCGGCATTGGCTTAACAGCTTGCTCGCAGAGTCAATTGGGTGTTGGAAGGACCTGGAGGCCGCATTCCTTGATAACTTCCAAGGCACATATGTGCGACCACCAGACGCCGATGACCTAAGCCACATCATTCAGCAGCCAGACGAATCGGCCAGACAATTCTGGACACGGTTCTTGACGAAGAAAAATCAAATCGTCGATTGTCCGGACGCAGAGGCCCTTGCAGCCTTCAAACATAACATCCGGGACGAATGGCTAGCCCGGCACCTGGGGCAGGAAAAGCCGAAATCCATGGCAGCCCTCACATCGTTAATGACCCGCTTTTGTGTAGGAGAGGACAGCTGGCTAGCCCGCAGCAACAATCTCCATAAAAATTCTGGCAGTCCGGATACTAAGGACAACAACGGCAGGTCACGTCGAAGCAAACACAAGCGCCGAATTAACGGCGACGACAAGGAGGATACGACAGTCAATGCCGGATTCCGAGGCTCTAAACCCGGTCAACGGAAGAAGCCATTTAAAAGAACCATTCCGGGTCCGTCCAATTTGGAACGAATACTCGACCGCTCATGCCAGATACATGGCACCTCTGAAAAGCCAGCTAACCACACCAATAGAGATTGCTGGGTGTTCAAGCAGGCCGGCAAGTTAATTGCCGAAAACAGTGACAAGGGGCTAAATAGCGACAACAAGGAAGAGACCCGGCGCCGAACAAAAGAGGACAGAAGGGTTTTCCCCCACAAGTACGGACGGTGAATATGATATACGCGACCCATATACCAAAGAGGGAGAGGAAACGCGCACTAAGGGACGTCTATGCGATGGAGCCAGTCGCCCCAAAGTTCAACCCATGGTCCTCTTGTCCGATCACTTTCGATCGAAGAGACCATCCGATCAGCATACGCCATGGCGGATTCGCCGCATTGGTCTTAGACCCAATCGTCGATGGGTTTCACCTCACGAGAGTCTTGATGGATGGCGGCAGTAGCCTGAACCTGCTTTATCAGGATACAGTGCGCAAAATGGGCATAGACCCATCAAGGATTAAACCTACAAAGACAACCTTTAAAGGTGTCATACCAGGAGTGGAAGCCAATTGTACAGGCTCAGTCACACTGGAAGTGGTCTTCGGATCCCCGGATAATTTCCGGAGCGAAGAGTTAATCTTCGATATAGTCCCGTTTCGCAGCGGCTATCACGCTCTGCTCGGACGAACCGTGTTTGCCGAATTCAACGCGGTGCCGCATTATGCATACCTAAAGCTCAAGATGACAGGCCCTCGTGGAGTCATCACGGTCAATGGGAATACGGAACGCTCCCTCCGAACGGAGGAACATACAGCAGCTCTCGCGGCAGAGGTACAGAGCAGCCTTCTAAGGCAATTCTCGAGTCCGGCCGTTAAACGGCCGGATACAGCAAAGCGCGCCCGGAGCAATCCCAATCAAGACCACCTGGCGCGATCAGAGCATGCGTAGCAATGCGGCCCCAACCCTCGCCCGCGTATAATCGCAAGAATAACACTCCGCGTACATCATCACGCCTTGGAGATACCATGGGCACAGGGGAGGGGGCACGTTCACAATGGACCCAGAGTGCGGTTCGACCACACCAGGGGCTCGCAAATGTGCCTCCCTTTTTTTTATTATCTTTCTTCTTTTTTGTACACAGGACTCTGTTAACCAGAAGCCCTGTCCGGCCGTGAACCTGCCGAACTCATGATGCAATAGTCAGGGACTTAAGAAGGCCGTGTCGAACACTCAGGTGGTCTCAATTACGAGCATTAAATTCAATTATATACACCAAATCCGCAGCCCATCCCTGGAGGGGGACATGTTTATTTAGTCCAAATCCCTTGCTTACCGCACTATATGTATCAGTCCGCTCTACTAGCAGACTTTTTCTTTCATTAATAATGCAGCACCTTTATGATCGCAATTGCATTACATTATATATATATATATGCTCATTATATGACATCTGGCACCCGTATATTTTGGTACGGCATAATACACCAGGGGCTTATGTTCCCCACTTTATGGTGTGATGAAGTCCGAACACTTTCACAAGTGCGGCACCCCGAACTTATAGCATTATATGAATCGGCTCTGAATCATGTCTTGGGTCAATAGTTGGGTTTGCCCGGCTCCCATGTTTGGCACCTTACGTTTCCGTTCTGTCGGCTAAGGTAGCACTGGGAGAACCACTGCGATTGCGCCCCGGTTGAGCGGGGTTAACGCCTCAGTGGAGAAAGCTAAAACTGACCGGCATGATAAGGTGAGAGACTGGTCGCTGTTCGAGAGGTTTTTTCGGGTCCTTAAAGACTCACGCCGCTTCGAGCGAAGTTCCAGATTATGTCCGATGAAGGCATGGATAGCGCCCCGGATTCGGTCTTCCGAATACCAGGGGCTTCGCCGAAATTTAAAATTATAGAATTCTATGGCTAAGTGAGAGTGTTCAAGCATTATAAGTCCGGTCGCCTTGTTCGTCGTGTTGAGCGCCTCCCTAGATGGACCCAAATATGGGAACAAGAGTGCTCAAGTTTATCACCGAACACCCCAGCACTTGTGGCTTGGGAGCTGAAGCCAACGACTTGCCATCTCTCAGATTTTATAAACGGCCGCACAGAAGGTAATATTTTGAATTAAACAAGCATTGCTCATGGCGCATATGAACGAAGTTTTCAGCGCACAGGATAAATAAACAGCGAGTTCACTCAAAGATTACATTTCGGGAGCACTCATCTGCAATATTGCAGGCTCCCTTCAGGACAATTTTATAATACTTCTCCGGCGTGCGATACTCCTTGCCCGGTGGCGGTGGGTCCGTGAGAAGCTTCTCCTCATCCAATTTTCCCCATTGCACCTTTATGCGGGCAAGGGCCTGACGAGCACCTTCGATACAAGCGGAGCGCTTGACTACATCCAGTCTAGGGCATGCATCCATCAGTCGCCGCACGAGGCCAAAGTAGCTATCAGGCATGGCCTGTCCAGGCCACAGTCGGACTATGAGGCCCTGCATGGCCTCCTCAGCTACCTTGTGGAGTTCGACCAGCTGCTTCAGCTGGTCGCTTGGGGGCACCGGATGGCCGGCCTCAGCATACTAAGACCAGAAGACCTTCTCCGTCGAGCTCCCCTCCTCGCCACGATAGAATGCGGCGGCATCAGCCGCACTACGCGGCAAATCTGCAAACGCCCCTGGAGAGCTCCGAATTCGGGTAAGTATCAGGTAGTTCACATTAACATGCCTGCTTTGCATGAAAAACGCCTTACCCGCCGCTATTTTCTTTATGTCCTCAACCTCCTGAAGGGCCTTATGGGCCTCGGCCTTGGTGGACTTGGCACTTTCGAGAGCCGAGGCAAGCTCGGACTCTCGAGTCCTGGAGTCACGCTCCAAACTCTCATGTTTTTCCATGAGAACCTGGAGCTCTTGCCGAACTTCCGCCACACGTGCCTCTTGCTTTTCTCGCTGAGCACGTTCCGCGGCCGCATTGCGTTCGGCCACGGACACAACATCCTTCAGGGTTGCCACCTCGTTAGTTGCCCCTGCAGTACACATATTATCCTTGTTAATTTTATTTGCAACCAAAATCCTTTTCTGTAAGGTACTTATTCAAAAGAGGTGTTACTCACCTTCTTTTTCCTCGAGCTGCTTCTTTGCGTGGCCGAGCTCTTGCTCGGACCGCTCGAGTTCTTTTTTCAGCACCTCAACCTCCGCCGTTAATGCGGCAGAGGTCAGCAGTGCAGCCTGCAAACCCACATTGACATATTTTAGGCAACCCTGCGTATATCTTGTTATAGATCCTTAGTCCGGCTTTTCTTTCCGAACACCGAACTAAGCATCAGGGGCTACTGTCTATGCAGTATTATATTACATAATTTTAACTTCTTACCTCAAAGCCTGTTAAAAGGCTGCTGCAGGCTTCGGTCAGCCCGCTTTTAGCGAGCTGAACCTTCTCAATCACCACACTCATGAGAGTGCGGTGTTCTTCCTCGATGGAAGCGCCTTTAAGCGCTTCCAGCAGGCTATCCGGCGCCTCCGGTTGGACGGAGGATGCCGGCGTCATGGTCCTGCCCTTCTTTCGAAGGGGCCGCTTGCCGGACTCTGGAACCACTGCGGGTTCCGATGTAGAGTCCGGCACAAAGTCTGGGGGGCTGCCTGACGGGGCCTCCGGAGCCTCCTCCTGATGGGTCCCTCTCTGGGATCCCACCTCGACGTCCTCGTTGGCGCGTGGGGTGGAGGCAGTCGGGATGGAATTTACATCCGACGAGGCCAATGACCCGCTCGATGAGTTGGGGAGATCATCATTGGCCGGACTGCGGGCAGAATGCGGCGTTAGAAGGATACTACGTGACATAAAAGAAATTACGCATCAAGGATCTGTATACTTACGATCTTGCCGGACGCCTGGCCCTTGGAGGCCGCTCATCCTCACCAACGCTGATGTTGGCGGAACTGTCCGGGGGGATAGTTCTCCCCCTCTTGGACCCTTCGGCCCCCCCGATTGGGGAAGCCTTCCTTTTCTTCTCTCCCTCCTCCGGGAGAGAATACTCCTCCTCCTCGTCCTCGGGAGAGGAGTCCTCATCGTCGTCAGACGCCTGATTGTGGGAACTCTTTCGAGTCCCCGCGGCCACCTTCTTGGCCTTCTTCTCTGGCACCACATGCGGTGCCAGAACCAGCAGCCCTGTTAAGCGGGCGTTCGCTGGGTCTTCTGGCATGGGAGCCAGGCTGATAAGCAGCTTGGCCTTCTCCATCCATTCCTGTCAAAGGAAGAGGCAGAATGAAGCCTCATTAGAGTCAATCTAATTATCACAAGTGTCCCGTAATGGGGTTGAATCACTTGCCTCGTCAGTTGGATTCTGCGAGCTGAATCCGCGGTCTTTGGTCGCGGACGCGGGGGCTTCGGCGCCCTTGAACAGCACCCTCCAAGCGCCTTCGTATGTTGTATCGAAGAGCCCGCTTAGCGCCTGGTGCTGTTCCGGATTGAACTCCCATAAATTAAATGCCCGTTCTTGGCATGGGAGGATCCGCCGGATGAGCATGACTTGGACCACGTCGACGAGCCTGAGCCTATTGCTCACCATCTTCTTGATACATGCTCGGAGTCCTGTCACCTCAACCGGATTCCCCCACTGCAAGCCCTTCTCTTTCCAGGAGGTGAGCTGCATGGGGATGCCAGATCTAAATTCAGGGGCCGCCGCCCATGTGGATTTGTGCAGCTCGGTGATGTAGAACCACCCCGATTGCCACCCCTTGACGGACTCCACGAAGGTCCCTTCTAGCCAAGGGACGTTGGGCAATTTTCACAACATAGCGCCTCCGCATTCCGCTTGCGTACACTTTACCACCTTCGGCTTGACGTTGAAGGTCTTGAGCCACAGGCCGAAGTGGGGCCGGATGCAGAGAAAAGCCTCGCACACGACGATAAACGCCGAGATATTGAGGATAAAATTCGGCGCCAGATCATGGAAATCCAGGCCGTAGTAAAACATGAGCCCCTGGACAAATGGATGGAGCGGAAAGCCCAGTCCGCGGAGGAAGTGGGGAAGGAAGACGACCCTCTCATGAGGCCCGGGGGTAGGGATGAGCTGCTCCTCATCGGGCAGCTTGGTGATGTCCTCCTCCTTGACGGTGGAGGCTAACCATTTACCTCCCGCTCCAGACATGTTCGGAGAAGGTCGAGGTAAGATGCGCGAGTTCGGGCGTTGGAGCTTAAATTCACGGGGATGGATAAGCAAAGGAGTAAGAAGGCGTAGGTGAGAAGGTGAATCCTTATCCCTTATATATAGGCGGACAAAACTATACGTCCCCCACCAGCCTGGTAAAACTCGCTTATCTCCCAAGCGCCACAATCAATGGCGCAATCGGGTTACCCACGCACGTATTGATGAAAATCCCGGAATAAGGGGAACATGATCTCTGCTTCGACAAGACGTGCCAAGGAAACCGCTTCGCTAAACATGCTGAGGTGGTATAATAATTCGAATAAAGGCCTGGTGGCGGTGTGATGTCACGCCGCGTAATACGTCAGCAGATTGAACTAAGTGTACATTTTATTCTCTCTACGGTGGAATGTGGAATTTATTTTGCAGAGCCGGACACTATCCTGGTGTTCATGATCTTCTCTGGATTATTCAAGGGAGGAACCCGCCTTGCAATGCCGAACATTATGCATGCCGGACTTATCGTCATTGAAGACTGGTTCAGGGGCTACTGAGGGAGTCCTGGACTAGGGGGTGTTCGGACTGCCGGACTATCAATGTCCGCCGGACTCCAAGACTACGAAGATACAAGATTGAAGACTCCGGCTCGTGTCCGGAAGGTACTTTACTTGGCGTGGAAGGCAAGCTTGGCGATACGGATACATAGATCTCCTACTATTGTAACCGACTCTGTGTAACCCTAGCCCTCTCCGGTATCTATATAAACCGCAGGGCTTTAGTCCGTAGGACAACATATACAACATACACAACATACAATCATACCATAGGCTAGCTTCTAGGGTTTAGCCTCCTTGATCTCGTGGTAGATCTACTCTTGTACTACCCATATCATCAATATCAATCAAGCAGGAGTAGGGTTTTACCTCCATCGAGAGGGCCCGAACCTGGGTAAAAAACATCGTGTCCCTTGTCTCCTGTTACCATCCGCCTAGACGCACAGTTCGGGACCCCCTACCCGAGATCCGCCGGTTTTGACACCGACAGTATCCTTCTTTAACAATTCCGTCATGGGTTTTGCAATCTTTGAGAAATTCTCAATGAATCTCCGATAGTATCCTGCCAGTCCAAGAAAATTCCGGATCTCTCCAACTGTTGTTGGTTCTACCCAATTGGTCACCGTGACAACTTTGGTGGGATCTACTGCTATTCCTTCTCCTGATATAACATGTCCGAGGAATCCAACTTCCTTCAACCAAAATTCACATTTGTTGAACTTGTCATATAACTGATGTTCTCAAGTACCAAACACAAATGCTCCTTATGCTCCTCTTTGTTCTTCGAGTAGACCAAAATATCATCAATGAACACCATGACGAACTTATCCAAAAACTCCATAAACACCTTTTTCATCATGTTCATGAAATAGGCAAGTGCGTTAGTCAGACCAAATGACATAACGGTGTACTCGTACAGCCCATACCTGGTGGTAAAAGCCGTCTTAGGTATATCCTGCTCTCAAATCTTCAACTGATGGTATCCTGATCGCAAATCGATCTTGGAAAATACCTTAGCTCCTTGCAATCGGTCAAACAAATCATTGATCATCGGCAGTGGGTACTTGTTCTTGATTGTTACTGCATTCAATCCTCGATAATCGACAACCATCCTTAATGATCCGTCCTTCTTCTCCACTAGAAGTACTGGTGATCCCCAAGGCGAAGAACTTGGCGAATATATCCTTTATCCAGTAACTCCTTAATCTGCTTCTTAATCTCCTCCAGATATTTTGTTGGCATCCTATATGGTCTCTTCGATATTGGCCCTGTGCCTGGCAAAAGCTCAATCAAAAACTCAATGTCTCTATCCGGTGGCATTCCTGGCAACTCCTCTGGAAAAACGTCAGGAAAATCCTTCACCACTAGTACTTCTTCCTGCACAACTCATGTAAACGAATTTACTTGTGTCCTCCTCGGCTCATGCCGGGATACATACTTGATCATTCTTCCTTCTGGTGTTGTAAGAAAAATCGTCTTACTGGCGCATTCAATGTTCCCTCCGTACTTCGATAACCAATCCATACCTAATATCACATCCAATCCTTGCGATTCCAATACTATTAGGTCCGAGGGAAACATGTAGCTACCAATCCTTAATGGTAACTGATCACACCATAGGCTAGCCATATACTCTGCTCTAGGAGAGGTTACTAACATGGGTGACCTAAGGGCTTGGGTTGGTAGTTTATACTTATCCACAAATCCCCTTGATATATATGAATGCAATGCACCAGTATCAAAAAGAACGAGTGCAGTAAATGACTTAATCATAAACTTACCTATTACTGCATCTAGCTGAGCTTCAACCTCCTCCACGTTAACGTGGTTCACTTGTCCCCTATTGAAAGGGTCCGGCTTCTTCCCCGAGCTTCCATTGCCATTTCTATTCTGGCCTTCGGGACATTCATTGGTGTAATGTCCGGTCTTCTGACACTTAAAGGAAGTGACTTGCCTCAAATCTTTCTTGGTTGGGGTTGATGGGTTGGTACGGTTCTGGCCGTTGCTTCCTCCATTCCCATTCTTGGGGCCATTATGATTATGTGAACTACCTCCTCCATGGGTATGCTGAAATTGTCCTCCCGACTTCGTGGTAAAACATGGCTTCTGCTGAGCTCCAGAATTGTACTTTCCTTGTCCATACTTCCTCTTGCGGTTCTCAATCTGCTGCTGCTTCCCTTCAATCATAAGAGCACGGTCTACCAACTCCTGGTACTTGTGGAAACTTGCTACCATCAATTGCATACTCAGCTCATCATTCAGTCCTTCCAGAAACTTCTCTTGCTTAGCTGCATCCATAGCAACGTCATCTGGGGCATAACGCGATAGCTTACTAAAGTCATCCACATACTGACCAACTGTACGTCCTCCCTGGCGTAAGTTGTGAAACTCACGCATCTTCATGGCCATTGCTCCTGTTGAAACATGGGTTGTACGGAAAGCCTGCTGAAACTGATCCCATGTGACAGTGTCTACTAGATAGGTGGCTATGAAATTCTCCCACCATGATGTTGCGGGTCCATCAAGCTGATGTGCGGCAAATCGCACCTTCTCCGCATCTGTGCATCCTACAGTGGTCAACTCCCTGGCTGTCTTGCGAAGCCAATCATCTGCAACAATCGGCTCGGTGCTACTGGAAAACACCGGCAGATTCAGCCTAAGGAAACGGGTTAAGTGATCAACAGGTGGTGGCAGTGGTGGGTTGTTGTTGTTGTTGTTGTTGTTGTTGTTTCCCTGATTTTGATTCTGGACCAACAACTGCATCAAGGCATTCTGCTGCTGGATCAACCGAGTGAGCTCCAGCGGGAAAGCAAATCCGTTGCCACGTCTCAGAGGCATCTGAGTGTTTAGAAAAGATGAGAATATAGGATAGAATGAGGTCTAGAGGGAAAACACTACCCATATGCACATGAGGCAAAAATGCAATCAAAACACTGCAATCAATTCAAACAAGGGCATACAACAGTCTAACTATCGTTACAAAAGTGCTTGGACTATACTAGATACATGGGGAATACTACAACTGTTATGGTGGTCAACTAGAAAAATTGCTCTGATGAAGATTCCATGATATCTGCTCCAGCTTCATCAACATAGTCATCATCACTATCATCTGGGTCTGAGTCGGTGTCGTCAATGATGATGTAGTTCTCTAGACAAGTGCAATCTTCGTCTTCTCCAGATGCGGGAAATCCCATAAACACTTTTAGCTTCTTCTTCAGATCATCGCTCTTCTCCACTAGTGTTGCTATTTCCTCCTCATATCCATCGCGTGTAGACTTGAGTTCTTCCTCCAGTTATGTGATTTTGGTCATGGCCTTCTTCAGATCCATCATGCCTGCGCACATCTGGTTCTCCTGGCGTCGAATGTGCTGGTTTAACTCCTAGATGAAAGCTGCAATTGATCTGTCCTTCCTGGTGCTGATCATCTCCCATTGCTCATCTCAGCGCCCACAAATCTGGTAGATAGTATCCTTAAGCTCCTTGTGGTAAACTTCTTTAATGCGTCCCATGGTGATGTGGGCTGCCATGCTCTTTCCTAGACTCCAGGTTGGTGCATCGAAGGAAAAATCTATGGGCTCAGTGACGGGCATGAACGTCCTTCCTGGAACTTGAACTTGAATCATCCAGCGCTCCTTTTCAGGTAAAGCGGCATTGTAGGTCCCGGTGAAGCTTGGTACTCCGATCTTCAGGTACTTGGTGACTTCCTTTAGGTGTCGTCCAAAGGGTGTATCTTCATCCGGTTGCATGAACTTGTTCCCTGCATCCGCCATCCTAAAAGAGAGTAGAACAGATGAGGAGTCAGAATGGGAAGAGAGAGTGGTGATCTAGGGCTTTAGCTTAGTGGTCGTGTCCTACAGTCAGCGTGTGCTCTAATACCATCTTGTAGCGACCAGACCTCAAACAGTCCGATCTCTGTGCATCAATGTCATCCCTGGATCAGTAATGCTGACATGCACAGTACTCGAAGGATTTATAACAGAGTGGCAATCACACACTTATTACATCGAATGTCTCAAAAGAGAGATTATTACAATAAATATGGCTTGGAAGATAAGTGAGTCCATCAACTCCAATGACATCACTGAGTATAGGACCACAATCCTAAGGCATCTTACTTGTCGTCTGAAAAGTCTGCAACATGAACGTTGCAGCCCGAAAATGGGTCAGCACATGGAATATGCTGGCAATGTAACACATAGAGAGTAATGAAATGACATGGCTATACTACATGCATATATGGTTGGTGGAAAAGCTCTATGGTTACAGTTTTTACATAAAGCCAATTTTTCCCTACTGCAAAGGAATAACTTTTATTTAACTATCATGGTAGTTGTTAAACATTGAGAATGGTTGACAGCATTCTCAATGCCAATTAAATATCATCATTAAAAACCCAACAACATTAATTAAAGTAAAATGATGAGATTCACATGATAATCCAAGTACTAGATACTCAAAATGTCCATAACCGGGGACACGGCTAATCATGATTAGTTTGTACACTCGGTAGAGGTTGCGCACTTTTCCCCACAAGACTCGATCTCCTCCGTTTGTTTTCTCACACTACATGGTGTTTGAGAAACGGATGACCGAGACATAGTCTTTCAGAAGCGCTAGCACCTTACGATTGGGTAGACCGTACCACGTACATCCCCTACATCTGCTAGTCTACCACTGTAAGAGTTCGCACAACTTAATCAACTATGCTAGATCCCATAATAGCATGTGGCTGCACACGGAAGTTTCTAGCATGAATAATCCTATGATCCCTTTGAGCATGGGTTGCGGTCCAAAAACAAACAGGCAATCCTGGAATACCCAAGTGCCTCAATCCACCCAGATGTGTATTAACGTTGCCACCTTAAATAAACCATTAATTAACAATCTCACATCTGTCAATGGATACACTCACCCAATCACCGTCTACTAGCATAGCATAGCATAATAAGCAAACGTAGAAGTAACTCCCAAGGGTTTGATAATAAAACTGGTAATAGGTACTACCTCCTCTACTTTCCAAAACCCACATATTAATCATATCCTAATCATGCAATTGTTTTAGGATTGATCTAATGCATAAAAACTGGGTAGTAAAGAGGTATGATCAATGTGTTACTTGCCTTGCTGATGATCCGTGAAACCTAGGGATTTGAAGTAGCAAGCGTCTCAATCCGGGTACTCTATCGCAAGCAAACAAACAAACAAACAATAAGTAATCATCTAATGCACAGGTAAAACTCAAATAAGAGATCTAACCAGAAAGTTCAACTTAAGAACTCCGGTTGGCAAAAAGAATCAAAACGAACAAAGCAAAGAAGATCAAACTTCAAAAGAAATAGCTTTGTTTACTAATCTGAACCTAAGTCAAATTTTATGGAATCAAAAATTTGTTTGAGTTGATTAAACGGAAAGAGGGTTTCGAGACGAAACTCTAGGCGCTTGAATCGCTTGATTCTGATAAATGAGCGAAAAGTTAAACTAAAATGAAAATCGGATCAGAAATCACGATCAGAAAAATCGCGGAATAAATCCGAGAAAAAGAAAACGATGAACAGATTAACGAACGAACGTTCGTTATCTAGATCTAAACGATGAACGCGTTCGTTAAAATGAACGAACGAGCGAACGCTTGCTTATTAACCTAAACCGAAAAATCCGATCTAAATAAAAAAACAGATCTAAAAAAACCGACAGAAAAACCAAACAGTTTTTCTAAAAAAAACGGCGGTGGCGACGGTCAACCTCGGAAAACGGGTCCGCCGGTGGCGGCTAGGGTTTGGGGGCGGCTGCGGCTCGGGTGGGCTGGGGCTGCGGCGGCCCAGGGTGGCGCTATATAAAGGCCCCGGCCAGAGGAGTCCTAGCCGATCCCGGCCCATAGTCGGTTCAGATTTTTTTAAAAATAAATTTCACGCAGAAAAATCAAACGAAAGAAATTCTAAACGGACTCCAAATATCCCGAATAAATTTTCCCCGACTTCTAAAATCAAGCCGGACAATATGAACATTTATTTAGGGCCTAAATGCAATTTTGAAAAACGCGCATTTTTCCTAAATTCAAATAAAATAGCAATAAAATCCAAAATAAAATCTTAGTTGATTTTATTATTAAATCCTCAATATTTCTTTATTTTGGGAAAGTCATTTTATTCCCTCTCTCATATTTTTATAATTGAAATAATTGAAGATAAAATAAATAAAATCAAATGATCCTATTTTCAAAATTTGAGAAAACTCAAATATAAAATGACCGAAATCCCCAACTCTCTCTGTGGGTCCTTGAGTTGCGTAGAATTTCTAGGATCGAACCAAAATGCAATAAAATATGATATGCAATGATGATCTATGTATAACATTCCAAATTGAAAATTTGGGATGTTACACCAAGAGCCCATATTACCTTGTCTTCTCCCTTGAATTGAATGCTTGTAGATTCCAGCTTAGTCCAATGCACATGCACTATTATTATTATCCACACCGTTCGGTCGTGCAAGTGAAAGCCAATAATGACGATATATGATGGACTGATTGAGATGACAGAAGCTGGTATGAACTCGACTTATCTTATTTTTGTAACTATGATTAGCTCATCGTTCCTGATTCAGCCTATTATGAATAAACATGTTTACAATGACAATTAGAGATTATAGTTGCTCATGCCATGCTTAATTAGCTAGGAGTTTATAATGGTTTACCTTGCGTGCCAACATGCTATTAAAATGGTTGAGATGTGGTATGACAGGGTGGTATCCTCCTTTGAATGATTCGAATGGCTTGACTTGGCACATGTTCACGCATGTAGTTGAAACAAAATCAACATAGCCTCCACGATATTTACGTTCATGGTGATTTATATCCTACTCATGGTTGCACTCAGTGTTGATTAATTTTAATGCATGTTCATGACTGTTGTCGCTCTCTAGTTGGTCGCTTCCCAGTCTTTTTCTAGCCTTCACTTGTACTAAGGGGGAATACTGCTTGTGCATCCAAAATCCATAAACCCTAAAGTTATTCCATATAAGTCCACCATACATTCCTATATGCGGTATCTATCTGCCGTTCCAAGTAAATTTGTATGTGCCAAACTCCAAACTTTTAAATGAAATTCTGTTTTGTATGCTCGAACAACTCATGTATCAACTAGGGTTGTCTGTATCTTCCATGCTAGGCGGATTATTCTCAAGAGGAGTGGACTCCGCTCCTCACTCATGAGAAAATGGCTGGTCACCGGGATGCCCAGCCCCATGCTTAAATCAAATCAAAATAATTGCAAAAAAAACTCCCCCAGGATTGTTGTCAGTTGGAGGCATCCGTTGTTTCAGGCAAGCCGTGCATTGATTATTGTTGGTGGTGGGGGAGTATAAACTTTACCATTCTATTTGGGAACCGCCTATAATGTGTGTAGCATGGAAGATATCAAGATCTCTTGGTTGTTATGTTGACAATGAAAGTATACCACCCAAAATATTATTTATCTCTATTTCGAAACCGAGCTCTAGCACCTCTACAAATCCCTGCTTCCCTCTGTGAAGGGCCTATCTATTTACTTTTATGTTGAGTCATCATCCTCTTATTAAAAAAGCACCAGCTGGAGAGCACCGCTTTCATTTGCATGCATTACTACTTATATTGAGTATGACTATGACTGGATCTCTTTTACCATGAATTACAATGTCTAGTCAGTCCTTGATCTTCAGGGGTGCTCTGCATTTATGTTTTGCGGTCTCAGAAAGGGCTAGCGAGATACCTTCTTGTTATATCATATTATGATTGTTTTGAGAAAGTGTTGTCATCCAAGATTTATTATTATTGCTCGCTAGTTGATTATGCAATTGATATGAGTAAACATGAGACCTAAGTGTTATTGTGAATATGGTTAGTTCATAATCTTTGCTGAAAACTTGAATGCTGGCTTTACATAGTTTGTAAAAGTTTTTCTTTATCACTGTCAGTTTGTCAACTGAATTGCTTGAAGACAAGCAAAGGTTTAAGCTTGGGGGAGTTGATACGTCTCCATCGTATCTACTTTTCCAAACACTTTTGCCCTTGTTTTGGACTCTAACTTGCATGATTTGAATAGAACTAACCTGGACTGATGCTGTTTTCAGCAAAACTGCCATGGTGTTATTTTTGTGCAGAACTAACCTGGAATGACCTGAAAATCAGCAACTTTTTGGAATTAATAAAAAATATTGGCGAAAGAATCAACGTCAGGGGGGCCACACCCTGTCCATGAGGGTGGGGGCGACCACCCTAGGGCACTCCTGGGCCCCCTGGTGCTCCACCGACCTCAACTTCAACTCCATATATTCACGTTCGGGGAGAAAAAATCGAGAAGGATTCATCGCGTTTTATGATACGGAGCTGCCACCTAGCTCTAATCTCTCTCAGGAAGGCTGATCTGGAGTCCGTTCGGGGCTCCGGAGAGGGGAATCCGTCGCTGTCGTCAGCATCAACCATCCACCATCACCAATTTCATGATGCTCACCGCCGTGCGTGAGTAATTCCATCGTAGGCTTGCTGGACGGTGATGGGTTGTGTCGGTGTCAAAACCGGCGGATCTCGGGTAGGGGGTCCCAAACTGTGCGTCTAGGCGGATGGTAACAGGAGACAAGGGACACTATGTTTTACCTAGGTTCAGGCCCTCTTGATGGAGGTAAAACCCTACGTCCTCCTTGGTTGATATTGATAATGTGGGTATTACAAGAGTAGATCTACCACGAGATCAAGGAGGCTAAACCCTAGAAGCTAGCCTATGGTATGATTGTTGTAATGGTTGTTGTGTCCTACGGACTAAAGCCATCCGGTTTATATAGACACCGGAGAGGGCTAGGGTTACATAGAGTCGGTTACAATGGTAGGAGATCTACATATCCGTATCGCCAAGCTTGCCTTTCACGCCAAGGAAAGTCCCATCCGGACACGGGACGAAGTCTTCAATCTTGTATCTTCATAGTCTTGGAATCCGACCGACGATGATAGTCCGGCTGTCCGGACACCCCCTAGTCCAGGACTCCCTCAGTAGCCCCCGAACCAGGCTTCAATGACGGTAAGTCTAGCACATATGTAGTCTTCGGCGTTGCAAGGCGAGTTCTCCTTTAAGTTCCATGTACCTGCCGAACAGTGTCCAGCTTCCTTATCAATGTCGCGCTCCTTGGCTTCCACGCCCAATAATGGCCTTCTTCCACGCGTCGCACGAATGCGAAAAGCCAGGGTATCTTTTACGTTTTACCCCCTAGCTGCGCAAGTAACCTGCCTATAAGAGAGGCAGGAATCCAGAGCCAAATCACACCATCTTCCTCCCGCGAGTACTCATCGGAGCGCTTCTGACCAAAAATCCATTCCATCATGGACCGTCGACGCGGCTCCTCTTCTCGCGCTCCCAGTCCTTCGCCAGGAGATTGGAGGAGATGTTCTGTTCCGCACAGCGAGCTAGTGAGGCTCCAAGCGGAGGGATATCTTCCTCCGGCCTTTATGGTTTCGGTTCGAGCCGGGCTGGCCACCTACAAAGGTGGGAAGCAAGCGGAGGCCACCCCTAGTCCCTCTAAAGGGGAGCGGGTATGCTTCGTCCCTTATCTAATAAGGGGGCTTGGATTTCCTGTGCATCCGTTCCTCCGCGGGCTCCCCAGCTCCATCACCTAACGCCCGCTTCTATTCTGCATATCGCGGGTTTCGTAGCTCTTTGCGAGCTATTCCTGGGCAACGAGCTCCATTTTGCGCTGTGGAAGAGGCTATTCTGCCTCGTACCCCACTCTCACGAGGGGTCAATATATCAAGTGGGCGGTGCCGAAATATGGCGCATCGCCGGGACCGGATATCTATCCGGAACCCCTAAGAAGGCGTCCGAAGACTGGCCTTCGGATTGGTTTTATGTAGAAGACGCTCCATTGCCGGACCCTGTTCGGATCCGCCTCCCGGAGTTCAGTAATGCTCCTCTGAAGAAACGCCTTAGCTGGCGCCCATGGAGCCCCCAGCTGGAGGAAGACAAGAGCGTCCACTATTTGATGGGCCGGATAAGGTTACTGGCCCATTCCGGGTTGACCATGATTGGAGTCAGGGCAACGTGCATTATGCGAGGGGTGCAGCCGCTGCAATACAGGGGCCACCACATGTGGGATTTCAAGGGGGAGAATGATGCCACCCGTCATGGCCGCAAAGGGCCAGGATCGGCCGAGGATCTGGTGAAGATTCTGTCCGGCCTGTTCAAGGGGGAGAAGGAGGACTTCCTCCGTGCGAGCCCATTGAATGGGTTCTCCATGAATAACCATCGGAGCTGGGTAAGCGGACGTTTATACATCCGACCCGTGCTTTCAAAGCCGAGTGCCTTACTCTGTGATTTTGACGCAGGATCTGCGCCGGGATGTGGAGGACATTCACAGTCCGGCTCCACAACCCAAGGATCCGGGAAGATCCCTTGATCCGACCTCCGAAGAGGATCCGGATATAAAGGTGGAGCTAATTGACGGGGTGTTCCACCAACTCAGCATGGACAATGCTCTAGTCGCCATTACGGCCGACTACCCCGGCTTGTCACCGGCTTCCTAGGTATTTATGACCAAATTCCTAACACCATTATTCCATCCTTGCACATTTCTGACCACCGTACACAATGGTGTCTCGCAGGTGGTGCCTTCAAGGCGGGAAGCCGAACCCGCGGCGCTGATCAACAAGGGTCAGTCCGGCCCAGCAGTTGGAAGAGGAGCGCGGCGCGGATTGAAACATCGCCGCAAAGGTATAGCTCACGGTTCGATATTTAGAGCAATGTTCCTAGGAAGCATTTGAGTGCTCATGACTTTTGTAGGAGAAAAAGCGCCCGCCGGACTGCGGGCGTAGAGGTTGCCAACCCAGCCTCTACCAGCCAAGCTCCAGCGCCTGGTCTAGAGGGGGAGGCAAGCGCAAGGCGCGAGCCAGATACTCCTCCATTGGAGGATGCCGACAGACTGTCCGCCACCAAGTCTGAGGTGGAGAGCGCCATGAACCACAGGCGCCGCCGGACAATTTTTCGTGACGCGTGCTTCTCCCCTGAGGCGTTGAATGCCTTTAACGTGGGGGACGCGCACCTCCGTGCCGCTCAAGATGGTTTGACCAGAGCCACGGAGCAGTATGTGAAAGACATACGGGTAAGAGATTTTAATAGTTGTATATGCCAGTAGCCCCCGAGACTTAAAGTAGTTATATTAACTGATTTAAGGATCATTTGAACTGTAGGATCTTACAAAGAAGAATACCCAACTGTCTCAGGAGCTGCAAGAGTGTAAGGCCCAACTTGAGGCCGCACTCGCTGCCGCAGGAGGAAACACAGGGACCCCTCCTGGTAACACATTATTTAAAAAGATAAGTGGTGTGCGGCCTGCGCGCAAGTCTATTAATGACTTTGCAGGTGCTGCTGGACAAGATCCGGACAGGCAAGAACTACTGCACCAGCTGAAGGCCGGTGAGAGGGTGCTGCATAAGGTGCAGCAAGAAAGGAACAAGCTCCAGGATGCCCACGCCCAGCTTGGAGAAGAGCTGAAAGGTGTTCGGGCCGAGCTGTCTAGCTCCGTTAAGGAGAATCAGCGGCTTCGTCGCGGCATCTATAGTAAGTGCTTGAGCGAACTCCTTTGAAAAGAAGAGTTCGGCGAGGAAGTCAATTGACAAAATATGTCTGTAGGTATACTCACAGGTCGCCCTGCGGAGGAGATGCCCGTATCAATGGGTGATCAACTTCCCGAGCTGTTGCAACTGCTCGAACGAGTTCGGCAAGCAATGAGCGGCGGCGTCCAGGCTTTATGGCCAGCCCTCTCCCTACCCGAGGGCCTTGGGGAGCTTGCGGAGAAGCTTCAGGGAGTGCGGCAGCGCTTCCGTTTATGGAAGATTTCAGCCTGCCGCCAAGGTGCCAGGGAGGCCTGGGCCATGGTAAAGACGCGGTACAAGAAGGCGGATCCCAACCACATGGCCGAGGTCGGACCTGTGGGGCCCGATGGGAAGGAGATCCCTGTGAGTTTAGTATACGGCCAAGTAGAGTTGGCCGCTAAATTTTCCCAACGGGACTGTAAATTAGACAGCCTGTTAGATGGGATTGAGGAGGAATACAGTCAGTCGATTTGACAATGTATTTTAAAATGACATGTAAAATGCCTTCTAGCCGGATTGTAGATCGTTTGTCTTTGCCGACCTTTTCACTTCAACCTCGGGACCCTAGAGTCCGGAGTGTGTCCGAATACCCTCTCGGTTAAGAAACAACCGGGGCATGCATGGAGACCAGGCGGAGGGGTCATTAGTGCTTTATCAGACAAGTGCCCAACTAGTTATGTTATATTACATGGTTAGTAAGAAACATCTTCCAGGGAGAATAGTTCCGTTAAGGGTTCCTTTCCTCTGGGAGGCATTCCCTAAAGTGCATGTCCGGACTGCAAAAAGAGTAGGATAACATCTGGGGGCAGATAAATAAATTGGTAAAAAATCATCTTTCAAATCACCGACCAAATATTCCCTTAAGAACACTAGCTTTTGGCTTCACCCAGTCTGAGGTACACATCCCGCTGACCCGGCAGTAACAATCACAGAGGTGCTCCCTTTACCTCCTAGCCGAACAATCGGGAACGTAGGGGTAAGCACAGGAGCCAGGCAACCCAGCTTGGCCAAAACTTAAGTCATATCGATGCATATATTGGTGAATAAAAGGTACACGTGGAAGTTTGACACGCGTGCTGGGCATGAAGCCCTTATAATTAAGCTTCTGGTAAGGAAGCCCCCAGGTATAATGAGTGCGGATAGCACATCAATTGCGTGCGAACGATGCGCAAGAAAGCCTTTTAAGGCTTTGATGAATATGGGTGAGAGAAAAAAGATAAACAAAAGACAGCTAAAGTGTAAAAAATTTGGACGGGGGAAAGGGACGAACTCTTAGTCCGGCGCTAGGCATAGAATCTTCGGAGGTGGGCTGCGTTCCATGGGTTCGGCTCGAGTTGGTTGTCCGACGCATTTCGTAGACGGTACGCTCCGCCGGTCAAGACTTGATTGATGATGAAGGGGCCTTCCCATTTGGGCTTGAGCTTGTCCTTTTTCTTGTCCGGCAGGCGTAGAACTAGTTCACCAACGTTGTAAGTCTTGGCCCATACTTCTCTGCTTTGATATGTTCGAGCCTGCTACTGATAGAATGTGGAACGAGCCTTGGCGACGTCTCGTTCTTCCTGCAATGCGTCCAAGCTGTCCTGCTGATCCAGCTCGGCTTCTCTTTCTTCGTACATGCGCACTCGAGGTGAGTCATGAATGATGTCGCAGGGCAGAACTGCTTCTGCGCCGTATACCATAAAAAATGGTGTGAATCCGGTAGTACGGTTGGGCGTTGTCCGCAGCCCCCAGAGTACGGAGTCGAGCTCCTCTACCCAGTGCGTGTCAGATTTCGTAAGGGACCGCACTAGTCTGGGTTTGATGCCGCTCATTATTAGACCATTTGCTCGTTCCACTTGACTGTTGGTTTGAGGATGATATACTGAAGCGTAATCAAGCTTAATGCCCATATTTTTGCACCATGATTTAACCTCGTCGGCCGTGAAGTTCGTGCCGTTATTGGTGATGATGCTGTGGGGAACACCATAACGGTGTACTACCTTGGATATGAAGTCTATCACTGGTCTGGACTCTGCCGTCTTAACTGGCTTGGCCTCTATCCATTTGGTGAATTTATCCACCATGACCAATAGGTACCTTTGCTTGTGGGTTCCCCCTTTAAGTGGTCCAACCATGTCAAGCCCCCAGACCGCGAACGGCCAGGTAATGGGTATAGTTTTGAGGGCGGTGGGTGGCATATGGCTTTGATTAGCAAAGAGCTGACAACCGACGCATCTTTGGACTAAGTCCTGAGCATCTGCCCGGGCCGTCGGCTAATAAAATCCTATATGGAATGCCTTTCCTACAAGGGCCCGGGCTGCGGCGTGGTGTCCGCCTAGTCCGGCGTGAATTTCAGCCAGAAGGTCTCACGCTTCCTCTTCGGAGATACACCTTTGAAGGACTCCGGTTTTGCTTTTCTTATAGAGTTCTCCCTCATGGACCTTGTAGGCTTTAGATAGCCGAACTATGCAGCGGGCCTCATTTTGGTCTTCGGGAAGTTCCTTCCTAAGCAAGTAGGCTAGGAATGGCTCTCTCCACGGGGCGATTACTGCCATTATGTCGTGGGCTGAAGGTGTTATTTCATCGACTGAATCGCCGATTATGTCAGATTGCTCTGTGTCGGTCGGTGCGGCTGCTTCCGGTTTGTTATTTCTGGACTCCTCTTCCCATAGTACGGATGGCTTGAACAGCCGTTCCAGGAAGATGTTTGGAGGGACAGCGTCACGTTTTGCGCCGATGCGTGCCAATACGTCGGCTGCTTGGTTATTATCCCTGGCTACGTGGTGGAATTCAAGTCCTTCGAACCGAGCTGACATTTTAAGGACAGCGTTATGATAGGCTGCCATTTTTGGATCCTTGGCGTCAAAGTCTCCATTTACTTGGGATATTGCGAGGTTTGAGTCCCCGCACACCTCTAGGCATTGAATACCCATGGAGATTGCCATCCGGAGGCCATGTAAGAGGTCCTCATATTCGGCTGCGTTGTTGGAGTCCGTGTACACTATTTGAAGTACGTATTGGACTGTGTCCCCGGTTGGGGACGTCAATACGACGCCAGCCCCCAATCCGGCCAACATTTTGGAGCCGTCGAAGTGCATAATCCAATTGGAGTATGCGCCGTACTCTTTAGGGAGTTCGGCTTCGGTCCACTCAGCGACAAAGTCAGCCAAAACTTGCGACTTTATAGCTCGCCGGGGTTTGTAAGTTATATCGAATGGTAAGAGCTCAATGGCCCATTTTGCAATCCTGCCCGTCGCGTCACGGTTGTTTATAATGTCATTTAGGGGTACTTCGGAGGCCACTATTATCAAACACTCTTGAAAGTAGTGTCGGAGCTTTCGGGATGCCATGAACACCGCATACGCTATCTTTTGATAGTGCGGGTAATGGGACTTGCAGGGAGTTAAAATAGTGGATACGTAGTACACTAGTTTTTGAAGAGGGAATTTATGCCCTTCTGTCTCTCGTTCTACGACGAGTACCGCGCTTACAACTTGATGTGTTGCTGCGATGTATAACAACATTGGTTCGCCCAGGTTAGGCTCAGGCAGGACCGGATTTGTTGCCAATATGGCTTTTATTTCTTCGAGTCCGGCAGTGGCAGCATCCGTCCACTCAAAGTGTTCGGTGCGTCTGAGGAGGCGATATAGGGGCAATGCCTTTTCTCCCAAACGGGAGACAAAGCGGCTGAGAGCTGCCACGCATCCAGTCAATTTTTGGATCTGTTTGAGGTCTTTTGGAATATCTAGCTGTGACAGAGCTCGGATCTTGTCCGGGTTTGCTTCAATTCCTCTACCGGATACAATGAAGCCTAGGAGCTTTCCGGCTGGTACGCCGAAAACGCATTTTTCCGATTCGGCTTGATGTCATATGCTCGGAGGTTGTCGAATGTGACCCTCAAATCGTCTACTAGAGTTTCGACGTGTTTGGTTTTGACGACTACGTCGTCTACGTATGCCTCTACTGTTTTGCCGATCTGGGTAGCCAGACATGTCTGAATCATGCGCTGATATGTTGCACCGGCGTTTTTAAGTCCGAAGGGCATCGTGTTGAAGCAAAATGGTCCATATGGAGTAATGAATGCCGTTGCGGCTTGGTCCGCTTCCGCCATCTTGATTTGATGGTAGCCGGAGTATGCGTCCAGGAAGCACAATGAATCGTGCCCTGCGGTAGCATCGATTATTTGGTCGATGCGGGGGAGGGGGAAGGGATCCTTTGGGCAGGCCTTGTTGAGGTCTTTAAAATCGACACATAGGCGCCAGGATTTGTCCTTCTTTGGTACCATTACCAGGTTTGCTAGCCAATCCGGATGTTTGATGTCTCTGATGAATCCGGCTTCCAATAGTTTGGCTAGTTCTTCTCCCATTGCCTGTCTTTTGGGTTCGGAAAATCATCGAAGAGCCTGTTTGACTGGCTTGAACCCTTTTAGGATATTTAGGCTATGCTCTGCCAATCTGCATGGGATTCCCGGCATATCTGAAGGGTGCCAGGTGAAAATGTCCCAATTTTCCCGAAGGAATTCTCGCAGTGCGGCGTCTACATCAGGGTTCAACTGTGCCCCAATGGAGGCCGTCTTTGTCGGGTCCGTTGGATGGACCTGGAATTTTACTATTTCGTCCGCTGGTTTAAAGGAGGTGGACTTGGATCTCTTATCGAGTATCACATCGTTCCTATGCACCGTAGAGCGCAGCGCGGTGAGTTCCTCTACCGCTAGGGCTTCGGATAGTGCCTCCAGGGCTAATGCGGCTGTCGTTTTTTCGGCGCGGAGTGCTATGTTCGGATCACTAACGAGAGTGATTATTCCGCCGGGCCTAGGCATTTTGAGCTTCATGTACCCGTAATGGGGTACGGCTTGAAAAATTGTGAATGCCTCTCGTCCTAATATAGCGTGAGATCCGCTGCTGAATGGGGCCACTTGGAACATGACTTCTTCGGACCTGTAATTGTCCGGCGAGCCGAACACCACATCAAGTGTGATTTTTCCGGTGCAGCGCGCTTCCCGGCTAGGGATTATTCCTCTGAAGGTTGTGCTGCTTTGCTCAATGCGGCTCCAGTCTATTTCCATTTTTTGAAGAGTTTCCTCGTAGATGAGGTTTAATCCGCTGCCGCCATCCATGAGTACCTTGGTAAATCGAAAGTCATCCACTATTGGACTGAGGACCAATGTGGCTGGTGCTCGGGCTGTTCAGAATTTAGGTTCGTCGCTGGCGTTGAAGGTGAAGGCCGCGTCGCTTGAAGGATTTTTTGTTGCTACTTGGTAGACTTTGGCGAGGCTGCAGATTGTTCGTTTCCACATATTGTTTGATGCGAAAGTTTCGAAGACTGTTTATACCGTACCGGTATTGTTGGTGTGGTTTTTCGGGGCTAGAAGCTCCTCGCCACTTTTGGCCACCTGCCGTAATATCCAACATGCTCGAAGGCTATGTGTTGGGGTGGCGCCCTCTGTACTGTGAATTGTACAGGGTCCGCTGAGCCATCCCTCCAGTACGGTTCCGTGCCCTTTATGGGGTTTATGCTTTTTGGTTTTTGTATCTGGTGCCTGAGTGTAACGCACCCTTTTGTTGCGGACTAGGGTTGTATTCGGGGCCGGATTGTCCCAAAACTTATTTTCGGTTTTCCAGAAACTCTCCATCGCACAGTACTTTCGTACTATAGATGCCAGGTCGGCGAAGCGTGTGATTTCATGACGGCTGATGGCGTTCAAGATTCCCTTGTCCGTGCAATTATTGCAAAAAATTGAGATTGTGTTTTCCTCTCGGCAGTCCTTTATCCTGTCCATAACCAGGAGGAATCTGGCCCAGTAATGATGTACTGTTTTAGCAGGCTCTTGCCGGATTAGAGATAGATCGCATATGTCTGGGTGGGTGGGTCTAATTGAGTCCGGAACCCTACCCATCTCAAGGCTCAAGGGCCGGGAAGTTTCCGAATTCGGAAGCTTGGAAAGTGGAACATTGTCCAACGAGTTCGGTCCGATGCCTGACTTTAGGTTCAGCGCTTGATCGAAATCCGTCCCTCCGCGGGAATCCGGCATGGAGGGTTCGGAAGCCCGGACACGACTAGTTTTCAATATAGGAGAAGAGTCGCCACGATGTTCCTCTACCACCGTGACATGGTGGGTAACCTGGGGAGAGTTAATCTCTCTCAGATCGGTTTTAAGCCCGATCTGATTGTAGTCTGTAGTGACTCCCAGGGTAGCGATGCGATCCAAGAGTTTGTTTACGGACGAGAACTCTGTTGGATCTAGCTGCTCGGCGAATTCCGAGTTGACGTGAAGATTGCTTTTGATGACCCGAGAGGTCATCGTCGAAGCGGTGGCCGAATAGGCGGTCATGAGAAAACCGCCTAGCCGGATAGTTTGGCCGGCGGCCAAGGCTCCTTTGGCGAAGATACCGTCCTTGAAGACGGGAAGAGGCATCCTTCCTATCGGTGACGGCCCAGAGGAACTCTCAATGAAAGCACCAATGTCGGTGTCAAAACTGGCGGATCTCTAGTAGGGGGTCCCGAACTGTGCGTCTAGGCCACTACGGGAAACAACTAATTTGCCGTCAGGAGACGTCTTTGCCGTCAGCTTTTCGTCGGGCAGACGGCAAAGAAAGGGTTTGCCGTCATCGGCAGACGGCAAAGGAAAACTAACGGCAAAATAAATTTTGCCGTCTGCGAAAAAAAACACAGACGGCAAAGAACTCACTTTGCCGCCTGCAACAAAAATCACAGACGGCAAAGAATCTTTGCCGTCTGTGTTTTGTTTTGATAGACGGCAAAGAATCTTTGCCGTATGTATTTTTATTGGCAGACGGCAAATTGAGCTCTTTGCCGTCTGTATTTGTTTCCCCAGACGGCAAAGAAGAAGCACAACACGCGGATTGATCACACGGATTGATGACTTGGCAACATCCTGGACGCACATCCCAGCCCACTCACGACCGTCGTGCGAACGCCCCAACCCACCCCACGACGCACGCGGCCCCACGCATGACCCCACCCCGCGGCCACGCCCGTACCTGCCCTACCCACGATTCCCATCTCCTTCTCCCCCGTGCTCCCCCATCTCTCCATCACCACGAGCACTAGCACACCGCTAGCTAACTCCCTCCTCCCTTCTTCTCCCCTGAGCAGCCCCACACCGCCAGCCAACGCCGCCCGCCCGTCCGGCGCACCCCTCCAGCACCCACCCGTACGACACCCCCGTACAGCGCCTGCCCGTCCGGCGCCCCCGTCCAGCGCCCTCCTGTCCTCGTGCAGCAGCGGGACGTGGCCAGCACCCCCGAGCCCCGTCCGTCCGCCGCCATGCCCAGCGCCCTCCTGCGCGTCCGTCCGCCACACTGCCAGCACCGCGAGAAGCTCTACCTCGCGAGCTCGACCTCACCGGCACGCCGTGCGCACCCCAGCTCCTCCGGCCGCGCACCCGAACCCTTCCACACCCCGAGCTCCTCCTCACCCGCCGGTCCTGTGCTCTGCCTCGCGAGCTCCACCGCTACATCAGCCGGGCGCTCCGCCTATTGAGCACCGGCCATCCCCAACCTCCCTCGCCTGCCTCCCCGCGGCGGCGGAGTGAGTCAGCTCCCGAGCGCGGCTGGGCCGGAGCTGCACGGCTCAGCAGGGCCGGGCGGCAGCGCGGCGAGCAGAGCACGGTAGAGAAGCAAGGCGAGTGTCTGGCTAGACAGCGTGATGGGCAGAGCACCGGAGTGGAGAAGAAGGACCCGATTGCTTTTCAGTCTTACTTGTTAGGGTCCTTTGTGTTAATTTTCAGGCCTACTATGTAACTTTAGTTTTGGTTCAGGGTCATATTTGCAATCTGTACTCTAATAACGTTGAATGAAAGGCACTACACACGGATGGCTTTTCCCTGTTAAAAAAGAAGAAAGATAGGTATTGCACTTGCATGAGTTGACCGCATCGCTCAGGAGCAATGCTGTTGTGTATTTTTTTTTTCTAAAAAATTGACCCTTTCTTTGCTGTCTGTGATATACGAGGCTGACGGCAAAGATGCGCATAGCTGACGGCAAACCTGTAGTCTGGCTGACGGCAAAACTGCATTTCTTTCCCGTCTGTGATTTATAAGAATGACGACAAAGAAGGTTTGCCTGACGGCAAAAGTCTTTGCCGTCTAGTTGATGAAAAGCTGACGGCAAAGTATTCTTTGCCGACTTATCTTTGCAGTCTGACTTTGTCGTCTACTTCCTGACGGCAAAATCTTTGCCGTCTGGATTTAGGTCTTTGCCGTCTGTGATCCCCAGACGGCAAATTACATATTTCCTGTAGTGGGCGGATGGTAACAGGAGACAAGGGACACGATGTTTTACCCAGGTTCGCGCCCTCTTGATGGAGGTAAAACCCTACGTCCTGCTTGATTGATATTGATAATGGGGGTATTACAAGAGTAGATCTACCACGAGATCAAGGAGGCTAAACCCTAGAAGCTAGCCTATGGTATGATTGTTGTAATGGTTGTTGTGTCCTATGGACTAAAGCCATCTGGTTTATATAGACACTGGAGAGGGCTAGGGTTACATAGAGTCGGTTACAATAGTAGGAGATCTACATATCCGTATCGCCAAGCTTGCCTTCCACGCCAAGGAAAGTCCCATCCGGACACGGGACGAAGTCTTCAATCTTGTATCTTCATAATCTTGGAGTCCGGCCGACGATGATAGTCCGGCTGTCCGGAAACCCCCTAGTCCAGGACTCCCTCAGGTTGGATGAGATTTATCATGTAATCGAGTTAGTTTTGTTAGGGTTTGATCCCTAGTATCCATTATGTTCTGAGATTGATGTTGCTATAGCTTTGCTATGCTTAATGCTTGTCACTAGGGCCCGAGTGCCATGATTTAAGATCTGTACCTATTATGTTTTCATGAATATATGTGAGTTCTTGACCCTATCTTGCAAGTCTATAGTCACCTATTATGTGTTATGATCAGACAACCCCGAAGTGACAACAATCGGGACCACTCTCGGTGATGACCATAGTTTGAGGAGTTCATGTATTCACTAAGTGTTAATGCTTTGGTCCGGTACTCTATTAAAAGGAGGCCTTAATATCCCTTAGTTTCCAATAGGACCCCGCTGCCACAGGAGGGTAGGACAAAAGATGCCATGCAAGTTCTTTTTCATAAGCATGTATGACTATATTCGGAATACATGCCTGCATTACATTGATAAACTAGAGCTAGTTCTGTGTCACCCTATGTTATAACTATTGCATGAGGAATCGCATCCGACATAATTATCCATCACTGATCCAATGCCTATGAGATTTTCACATATTGATCTTTGCTTAGTTACTTTACCGTTGCCACTGTTACAATTACTACAAAATTGCTACTGTTACTTTTGCCACTGTTGCCGTTACTTCCATACTACTTTGCTACTAAATACTTTGCTGCAGATATGAAGTTATCCAGGTGTGGTTGAATTGACAACTCAACTGCTAATACTTGAGAATATTCTTTGGCTCCCCTTGTGTCAAATCAATAAATTTGGATTGAATACTCTACCCTGAAAAACTGTTGTGATCCCTTATACTTGTGGGTTATCAAGAACCGAAACAAAGCATTAGCACTTAGTGAATACATGAACTCCTCAAATTACGGTAATCACCGGAATGAATCCCAATTATTGTCACCTTGGGGTATGCGGATCATAGATCGTAATAGGTGTCTACAACTTGCAAGATAGGATCAAGAACTCACACATATTCATGAAAACCTAGTAGGTTCAATCTGAAATCATGGCACTCGGGGCCTAGTGACAAGAATTAAGCATAGCAAAGTCATAGCAACATCATTCTCAGAACATAGTGGATACTAAGGATCAAACCCTAACAAAACTAACTCGATTACATGATAAATCCCATCCAACCCATCACCGTCCAGCAAGCCTATGAAGAAATTACTCATGCATGGTGTTGAGCATCTTGAAATTGGTGATTGAGGATGGTTGATGATGACAATGGCGTCGATTTCCCCTCTCTGGAGCCCAAAACAGACTCCAGATCCCGAGGAAGAACATGAGGTAGTGGCAGCTCCATATCGTGAAACACAGTGAACTCTTTTCTCTGATTTTTTTTCCCCCGGAACATGAACTTATGGAGTTGGAGTTAGGGTCAGAGGAGGTCTAGGGGACCCACAAGGCAGGGGGCGCACCCCCCACCCTTGTGGACACATGGTGGGTCCCCTCTAGTTGATTCTTTCGCCAATATTTTTTATTTATTCCAAAAATATTCTCCATAAATTTTCAGGTTAATCCGATAACTTTTATTTCTGCACAAAAATAACACCATGGCAATTCTGCTAAAAACAGCGCCAGTCTGGGTTAGTTCCATTCAAATCATGCAAATTAGTGTCCAAAACAAGGGAAAAAGAGTTTGGAAAAGTAGATATGACGGAGACGTATCAATGCCCCCAAGCTTAACCCATTGCTTGTCCTCAAGCAATTCAGTTGACAAACTGAAAGTGAAAAAGAAAAACTTTTACAAACTCTGTTTGATCTTGTTGTAAATATGTCTAACTGATGTTTAGGTTTTCAACAAAGATTATGAACTAACCATATTCACAATAACATTTAGGTCTCACATTTACTTATATTAATGTCATAATCAACTAGCAAGCAATATAATAAATCTCGGATGACAACACTTTTTCAAAACAATGATGATATGATATAACAAAATGGTATCTCGCTAGCCCTTTCTGAGACCGCAAAACATAAATGCAGAACACCCCTGAAGACCAAGGGCTGACTAGACATTGTAATTCATGGCAAAAGAGATCCAGTCACAGTCATACTCAATATTAATTAATAACAATGCATACAAATGACAATGGTGCTCTCTAACTGGTGCTTTTTATAAGAGGTTGATGACTCAGCAATAAAACTAAATAGATAGGCCCTTCACAGAGGGAAGCATGGATTTGTAGAGGTGCTAGATCTCGAGCTTTTAAAACAGCGATGAATATAATTTTGAGCGGTATGCTTTCATTGTCAACATAACAACCAAGAGATCTCGGTATCTCCCATGCTAGATAAATTATAGGCAGTACCCGAACAGAATGGTAAAGTTTTTACTCCCCCTCCACCAACAATCACACTCTAGGGCTAAACCGAAACAATGGGTACCATCCATACCAACAACAATCCTGGGGGAGTTTTGTTTGATAATTATATTTTGATTTGATTTCGAGCATGGAACTGGGCATCTCGATTACCAGCCACTTTCTCGTGAATGACAAGTGAATCAACACTCATCTTGAGAATAACCCACCTAGCATGGAAGATACTGACAGCCCCAGTCGCTACATGAGCGATTCGGGCATACAAAACAGAATATCATTTGAAGATTTAGACTTTGGCACATGCAAATTTACTTGGAACGACAGGTAAATACCGCATATAGGTAGGTATAGTGGACTCATATGGAAAAACTTTGGTTTTATGGAAGTGGATGCACAAGTAGTATTCCCGCTTAGTACAAGTGAAGGCTAGCAAAAGATTGAGGAGCAACCAACTAGAGAGTGACAACGTCATAAACATGCATTGAGATTAACCAACATTGAATGCAAGCATGAGTAGGATATAAATCACCATGAGCATAAATATCGTGAAGGCTATGTTGATTTTGTTTCAACTACATGCATGAACATGTGCCAAGTCAAGACACTTGAATCATTCAAGGGAGGATATCATCCTATCATACCACATCATAACAATTTTAAATTTGCATGTTGGCAATCAAGACAAACCATTATAAACTCCTAGCTAATTAAGCATGTCATGAGTAACTATAATCTCTAATTGTCATTGCAATCATGTTTCATCCATAATGAGCTGAATTAAGAACGATGAGCTAATCATATTTACAAAAACAAAATAGGTGGAGTTCGTACCAGCTTTTCTCCATCTCAATCATTTCATCATATATTGTCATTATTGCCTTTCACTTGCACGACCGAACAGTACGAATACTAATTAGAGTGCACATGCATTGGACTAAGACGGAATCTACAAACATTTATTCAAAAGGAGAAGACAAGGTAATATGGGCACTATATTAGATCAACAATAATGCATACGACAGGCACTCAACATTTTCATCGTGGTCTTCTCCTTACGACCCAAGTAAAAAGAAAAGAATTTCAAAGAAACACACTAAAATGCTTTTGGAGTTTTTGTTTTTCTTAAGGAAGTAAAACAAGAATGAGAAAAACTATTTACACGGGAAAGCTCCCAACAATCAAAAGAAGAAGGAGAAATCTTTTTGGGTTTTCGTTTAATACTACAACTAAATAAACTAGAACTGATTTTTTTTGGATTTTCTCAAAGTTTTTCAAACACACAAGAAGAAAGCGAGAAAAAGAAATAAACTAGCATGGATAATACAATGAAAAAGTATGAACACCGACAACTGGAATAAGTGTGTGAGCATGAATGTAATGTCGGTGAGAAATACTTACTCCCCAAGCTTAGGTTTTTGTCCTAAGTTGGTCTAGGGCCACGGCTAGCCTGGCGGATATCCAAAGTTGTAGTTGGGGTTGCAATGGGATGCGACAGCTACTGCCTGAAGGGTTGCAGCGTGGAGGTGGGCGGCCTCCACCTCCCTCTCATACTCGTTTGCCTCCTCGCTAGTTATAAAATATCTCCCTTTTACCTGAAAGTTAAAGAAGGCAGGAGCAGGAAGGATAATATGGAAGCACGCTGCCTGTCGAAGATAAATCTGTATAGGAGGGACTATTCATTCCTCTCAAGAAACTGGTAACGTACTAAAGCATTATAATCAAGGAAAGTAGGTGGTAATTCAATTTCATTTCCCTTTATGGGTACCCCAAGATAATTAGCCAAACGGGTAACATAAATCCCACCGAATAGATCTCCAGCTTTGGCATTAAGATGTAACCTCCTGGCAATAATAGCCCCTAAATTATATCGTTTTTCACCCATTGCCACACACACTTGAGGACACTAAGATCCGATGCACAAAGGTGGCTATGATCATGTTTACCATTAATGCATCTTCCTATAAAGAGAGCAAAATAATGTATTACAGGAAAGTGAATGCTCCCCATGGTGGCTTGTGTAATATTTTGAGTTTCTCCCACAATGATGCTAGCAAAGAAATCATTGTATTCTGTTTTACGAGGCTCACTACGAATGCCCCTCTGTGAAATTTTGCATGCTTCATTAAAATATTCTAGGTCCATGGTATATGACTTATCATAAAGATGAAATAGAACATAATGAGTATTGCATTGGGATGTAAATTTAAATCTTCGCACAAATGAATCAGTGAGGTGATAGTACTGCCGAGACAAATCTGACACGAAGTCCTCAAGCCCAGCATTGTATACATCAAATTCCTCCTTGAAACCAGCATGAACCATGAATTCATCTAACGGTCATTCACAAGGCCGCACTTGAGCTTCCCTTGGTGGTTCTAAGTCGGGCTCATGTATCGCAAGCCTCGGGGCTTTCTTGCTCGAAGAACCTCCTTGTTATATTCTCCTAAACATTTTTCTTCTTCTGAAAATTTCTGAAAATTTTAGTGTCTCAAAATAAAAGTGAACCAAAATCAACAAAAATGAAAGCAACTACTACCACAAGTGCCTAGAGGCTATATCATGCATCAAAACTACTTTGGACCACATAAATTTAACATGCAAGATCAAGAACAAGGTCACCACAACAACAAAATTTTGCAATATACAAAGCACTAGAACAAAAATAATTGGACCATTAGAGGATCCATATATGGAAGAACAATCCCCCAAAGCAGTTTTGCAAATGGAGCTTTGCACAAGGAGATCAAAAATGGCAGCAAGATGAGCTACAACACGGGTTTGAGCTACGGGATGATTTTTTCTGGAGGAAGACGAAGTGGATGGGTGCTGGAATAAGTGAGGGGGACCCACATGGGACCCACAAAGCAGGGGGAACGCCCTCCACCCTTGTGGTTGATGTTTGCTTGAACTACGTCAGTATTTCCCCAAAGAGGAAGGGATGATGCAGCACAACAACAGTAGGTATTTCCCTCAGTGATGAGACCAAGGTTAGCGAACCAGTAGGAGAACCACGCAACACCACGTAAACAACTCCTGCTCACAAAGAACAAATACTTGCAACCCGACGTAACAGAGGGGTTGTCAATCCCTCACGGGCAAAAATATAGGTAAAATTGTAGTAGATTGGATAAATAGATCTCGCGGGAATGCGAGATAAAATAAATAAGAATAAATTGCAGCAAGGTATTTTTGTATTTTTTGGTTTAAACTATCTGAAAATAAAAGCAAATAAAAATAGATCGCGAAGGCAAATATAATAAAGAAGAGAACCGGGGCCGTAGATTTCACTAGTGGCTTCTCTCGAGAAAAATAGAAAACGACGGGTAAACAAATTACTGTTGGGAAATTGATAGAACTTCAAATAATCATGACGATATCCAGGAAATGATCATTATATAGGCATCACATCCAAGATTAGTAGACTGACTCCTGCCTGCATCTACTAGTATTACTCTACTCATCGTCCAACATGCATCTAGTGTATTAAGTTCATGGAGAAATGGAGTAATGCAATAAGAACGATGACATGACGTAGACAAGATCTATCTATGTAGAAATAGACCCCATCTTGTTATCCTTAATAGCAACGATACATACGTGTCGGTTCCCCTTCTGTCACTGGGGTCAAGCATCGTAAGATCGAACCCATTACAACACCGCTTCCCATTGCAAGATAAATAGATCAAGTTGGCCAAACAAAAACCAAATATTGGAGGATAAATACGAGGCTATAAGTAATCACGCATATAAGAGATCAAAGAAGACTCAAGTAGCTTTCATGGATAAAAAGATAGATCTAATCATAAACTCAAAGTTCATCACATCCCAACAAACACACCGCAAAAAAGAGTTATATCATATGGATCTCCAAGAGACCATTGTATTGAGAATCAAAAGAAAGAGAGAGAGGAAGCCATCAAGCTACTAACTACGGACCCATAGGTCTACAATGAACTACTGACGCATCATCGGAAAGGCACCAATGAGGATGATGAACCCCTCCGTGATGATGTCTAGGTTGGATCTGGTGGTTCTGGAACATGCGGCGGCTGGCATTGATTTTTGTCGTCTCCCCTAGGGATTCTGGAATATTGGGGTATTTATAGAGCAAAGAGGCTGCGCGGGAGGCCACCGAGGTGGGCACAACCCACCTGGGCGCGCCTAGTGGCCCAGGCGTGCCCTGGTGGGTTGTGGCCCCCTAGGGGCACCCCCAGGTGCTTCTCCGGCCCGTTGGGTGTCTTCTGGTCCATAAAAAACCCTACAAAAAAATACACTTCCGTGATGATACATGTTTGTCACAGTAGGTCACGTTTTCTGTCATGCATGTACATCCATGACGATTTTATGAAAGAATCAAGATACTCATACCTGTGTTGTCCTAGAAGTGTTCCATGACATTACCAAAATTATCAACATGGAAATGTCCACTTCCATGACGATAGATCATGCATCACAGAAGTGCTTTCGTCAAGGGTGACTGACACATGGCATCCACCGTAACGGAACGCCTTTAAGATATCGGGTCTGATTTTGGATCTGATAACCTGTTAATAGCACCGAACAATGGGGATTTTCCGTGTGTAAAATCATCATTGGCTGGAGTAAACATGAGTCGGCTCACCGTTGGGACAGATGTCATCCACTCATTGGACCGAAGGCGCCAATGATATGTCAACATGTGGCACAGCCCAACAGAGACCCATTCCTGTGAAAAGGCCGGCCCGTTTGACCTGGTCAAAAGGTGGCGGGTGTAGGATCAAAATTATGTCTAGAAGGGGGGTGATTAGACTACTTGACCAAATAAAAACTTAACCTTTTCCCAATTTTAGTTCTTGGCGGATTTTAACAACTTAGCACAAGTCAAGCAATCTTAACACAATTCAAGCAAGCTTACAATGAGTATATAAGTAGCGGAAAGTAAAGCATGCAACTTGCAAGAATGTAAAGGGAAGGGTTTAGAGAGTGCAAACACAATAGGAGACACGGATGTTTTTGTCGTGGTTCCGACAGGTGGTGCTATCGTACATCCACGTTGATGGAGATTTCAACCCACGAAGGGTAACGGCTGTGTGAGTCCACAGAGGGATCCACCCACGAAGGGTCCATGAAGAAGCAACCTTGTCTATCCCACCATGGCCATCGCCCACGAAGGACTTGCCTCACTAGGGTAGATCTTCACAAAGTAGGCGATCTCCTTGCCCTTACAAACTCCTTGGTTCAACTCCAATCTTGTCGGAGGCTCCCAAGTGACACCTAACCAATCTAGGAGACACCACTCTCCAAAAGGTAATAGATGGTGTGTTGATGATGAACTCCTTGCTCTTGTGCTTCAAATGATAGTCTCCCCAACACTCAACTCACTCTCATAGGATTGGATTTGGTGGAAAGCTGATTTGAGTGGAAAGCAACTTGCGGAAGGCTAGAG
This sequence comes from Triticum timopheevii, assembly GCA_963921465.1. NCBI lineage: Eukaryota > Viridiplantae > Streptophyta > Magnoliopsida > Poales > Poaceae > Triticum > Triticum timopheevii. The sequence goes on along the minus strand of OY997262.1, from coordinate 378,959,727 downwards.
ATCAAGATTCATATGGTAGGAATGGAATATCTTGGTCTCAACACATAAGTAGGTGGCTCTCTCTTAGAAAATGGATGGTGAAAGTGTAGGCACATTCTGATGGCTTCGCACTTGAGTGAGGAGAGGGTGGAGGGTTATATATACCCTCCACACAAATTCTAACCGTTACAAACATTACACCAAACTCGGTTGAACCGGATCAGAAATCTCGACCGGACCGATTCAGTTCATATGTGACCGTTAGACAATTTCGGTGGGACCGACTTGTCATCTCGGTGGGACCTACGTCATTAGGGTTAGGGCATAACGTAATCTCGGTTGCACCAATTACACAAACTCGGTTGGACAGAGTTTGGTAATAAGCTAACCAGAGAGTTGGTCAGGCAAACTCGATGGGATCGATTCGCTCGTCTCGGTGGGACCGAAGCGTTACGAAAAGGAAACACAGAGTTTGCATTGTAGACTCGGTGGGACCGATCGGTCAGTCCGGTTGGACCGAAATGTTACCAAGGGAAACAGACAGTTTGCAATCCCATCTCGGTGAGACCAAGATCCCTATCGGTGAGATCGAAAAGACTAGGGTTTCTGGCAGTGGCTATGTCAACTGAAATCGGTGGCACCGGATGGATCAAATCGGTAGGGCCAAGTTTGACTTTTGGTTTTGGACATATGTGGATATGAGAAAGTGGTTGAGGGCTTTGGAGCATATCACTAAGCATTTTGAGCAAGCAAGCCATTAGGCAACACCTCATCCCCTTTTAATAGTATTGGCTTTCTTATAGACTCAATGTGATCTTGGATCACTAAAATGGAAAATGTAGAGTCTTGGACTTTAGAGCTTGAGCCAATCTTTTATCCTTAGCATTTTGAGGGGTCCACAATCCTTATCCGAGCCATGCCAAACATTGAACTTTCCTGAAATATTTATCTTGAAATGGCATTAGTTCAATGAGCTATATGTTGTAAATCATTACCAAAACCACCCAGGGATAGTTGCACTTTCAGCGGGCCAGCCCACGAAAAGCCTGTTAACGGCCTGTTCGCATATAGCACATTTATAGCCCGCTAACACATGGTGCGTTACGACCTATTCGAATTAGGCCCAGTAGCGTCACCTGGGCCATCCAATATGATTCCAGCGCGATTTAACTTCCAGCCCATGTATGGCCCATGACGTCTTTCGGCCCATATGAGGCCCTTTGTAACTCTTGGCCCATTAATGGCCCGTGGTTAAACTGGCCCACAATGAACAGTGTATCACTTTATACCCATTAATGGCCCATTATTCCATTGGGCTGTTTCATGTTATCTTTCGGCCTTCTCAGGGCCCATTTATTCCTGGGCTCATTTCCAGCATTCGGTTACTTACGGCCCATTACTGTCATTTTCTGCTTGTGGGCCAAATTCAGCCTGTGGTTACAGTCGGCCCGTTTGTGGCCCGTTAATACGTTGGGCCATTTTTATGTCAAAAAAACCGTTGGGCTGTTTTCATAGAGTTATCAAATACGGCCTATTAACGGCCCGTTATGGTGCACAAATAGTATGGCCGATGATTGGCGAAATGATTATACACCCCATAGAAGGCCCATGGATCCTACGGCCCGTAAAAGACTAATGGATCCTACGGCCCGTAGAAGGCCCATGGATCATACGGCCCGTTGAAGGACCATGGATCCTACGGCCTGTAGAAGGCCCATTGATCCTACGGCCTGTATAGAAGACCAATGGATCATACGGCCCGTAGAAGGCCCATGGATTATACGGCCCGCAGGAGGCCCATGGTTACAACAGTCCGTGTGTTGCCATGATTATTGTGGCCTAGTTACCAAAAATAGGTTATTGTGGCGACTAGACAAACACAGAAAAAGAACTCCAGTGACGACAAGCAAACAACTAAACAAGACAATAAGGAAATAAATAATCAAGCAATTAACACTAGCCTATTACCGCTATTACACATATTACATCCACTGGGCATCAAAGTCACCACCAGTGCAAATATAGGGAACAAAGCAGCATATTACATACACGGGCTGTCAAAATTGGCGACCAGTGCAAATAAACGCTGCAGCAAAACAAGAGCATAACTGAAACAAGTTCAGAAGAGCTCAAGAAATGTTATCCTGGGTATCCACCATGTTGGCAATAAGCTTAGCAAGCTTATTAGCTTTGTCCTGTTTGGCGCTAAAATCCTCCAACGCTTGCTGTTGCACCAGGAAGTATGCATCTGAATGCTCCAGGGACTTCTGCAGTCCTTCCGCTTCTTGTCGCAGCACATCTGATCGATGTCTTCAGCTTGTAGTTGCGACTCAAGAAACCGAACTGATTCAGACAATGAGTTTGAAGAGCTTGTGCAAGCGGTAGTGGCTAGTAACTCGAACACTAGACCAAGACAGGACTTTGGGGTTGTCTCACTGTCTTCAAGATAGTCTTCCTTAGCTGTTTTATCAGCTTTGTTGGAGACCAACAAGGATGTCTCACTATCCCGAACCTTATCTGCATTACTTCCTTTACCATTGCTTAATAAGGCACTCTTCCCCAATATACTATCAGCATTCTAAAAGAAGAAACAAGCAGACACATAACAGGTTTAGCATGTATTAGTATATGAAACTCATTTCGGTGAACCAGTTCATTAGTAAGGTGGACATGATTAAACTATGAAGTCTTCTATTGCCAAGTACTAGTACATAATAAAAGCATCAAACAAACATATATCTATGTCCTATGGTCACTGCATTGTCTTGCCAAATCAAAATAGAGACACGGTTCAAATCATATCAGTTCAAGACAAAGCAGCAGCGAAAGAATACAAAGCGTGGGAAACTACACGACATAACAAGATTTCAGATGGGTACCATGGGTCTACATGTACAAGAACACTATTGGCTCTGTTGTGATGCTAGTAATGTCCATGATATGAGAAGTCAACTGTATACAAAATTGAAATTGAAATCAACAGAGCTATTGATAAGAGCAAACCTATTAAAGAAACATGCGTGAACATACCTGCTGTGCCATTGGAGTTTCGATTGGATCCTTGAATTTAAAAATAAGTTTGTATGAGTAAATATAGTGATACAAGAGCAAGGCAGTATGCATGATAGCAATCATAGTTAAAAAAGGCGTGCCTAAGCGAGCGCTTAAGCGCGCCTAGGCTCTAGGCGTTGGCAAAACGCATTGTGCATAACTATGCTTAATCTATGCATAATAGCGCATAAGCATGCACTTTGGTCTGTAAAGCGCAAGGCGGTGTCAGAACAGACAATTAACACCTAACGCTTTTTTGAACTATGATAGCAATGGAATCTTAAATGAGAACAATTGTTCTTCAGGTTTAGGCACTTGTTCTACATGAACAGAGTACAGTAAGATGCAAGAATATAGTACTTAAAAATAGAAAATGAGCTCATAGACCTTACCACATTCTTGGTTCGGGACCAGTACAGAACAAGGCGTTCCCATTCATCGTCCAGTAAATGTGTCTCAGGAGAATGTAAGTGAATTTGATGAGTTTCTTTGCTGGTGAAGTACGTTTTCTTCAGCTAATTCTGACACTGCCACCAAGCATTCTTGAAGATAGCAGAGGTATTAGCATAGGTTACCTCATCCCGAGTTTCCAAATCATTCCTTCTTTATAGAGAAAAATGGGAAAATTTGATGTATTATAACCATCATGGAGGTAGGATGTATGGGACAAAGCAAAGTAATTGCCATGAATAACATTACTTACACATAACTCCTGGACAAACACCTGCAACCGGCATTTTCCTTCATCTTCAGTATAATATTTCCAAGATGGGAAGATACACACATAGGATTTAATAACATCAAATGCGATAGATGCTAAACTACAACTAGCTGGTTGTGCTTCCTCCACAGGAATAGGCGTACTAACTGGTGGAGTTGGGGTTTGCTGTGGTAATGCTGGCCCTTTGGGCACTGGAGCTGCCTTACTAACAGTTCTTGTTTGGGAGCTCTGTGGTGCAGATGGTGATGTGTCAACAGGAACTGGGTTACTATCTGTTGGGGTTGGCGTTAGATTGGGTGAAGCTAGTTCTCTGTCCATCACAGTAGGGGTACAATCTGCGAGAGTTTGGGTTATGTGTGGTAGCGCTGGTTCTCGTGCATGTACAACTAGGGTGCTATCTCCACCAAGAGGTAGCACTATTTTATTAGAAGACCGTGTTTTTACTCCGCTAGATACTGGCATCACCCGCTCCAATTAAAATGGCTGATAAACAGGAAACATAGTTGAATGTACAGACATTGTATGAGAGACAGATGTAATAGATAGTGTGGAAAAAAGAGGGCATGAAATAGTTGACATGTATATTGTTTAACTAAATCGGATAGCATGACATAATTTCAAATATATGAAGTCTATCTAAACTGGATAGCATAGCATAACATAATTCAAAGATATGATGAATGTCGGTGTACTAGAGTAGGGGTACCCTAGTATCCCGAACTTGTGCACGGGCTGTCGCAGCGCCCCGCGGCAAGGCTCGCTGGGTGACCGCCAAGGCCCTCCGTGGTTCCTCTAGAGCCGTTCAAGAACAAAATATTCAAGACAAGACCCTGTCAAGAGGAGCTTGCCGGGAAGGCCAACCGAGGCATTCAAGCTAGGGAAACAAGGCCCTGGCAAGAGGAGCTTGTCGGGAAGGCCAACCAAGGCATCTCAAGAAAGCTTGCCGTGATGCGCCACGCGTCCCGGCAAGGCTCGGTGAGCGACAAGCTCCCGGGCCCGACAAGACGACGACCGCGGCAAGGCACTTGCCGCGGCAAGCGGCCACTCCGCACCCGCGCTCCAGCACATCCACCAACGTGTCGCCCTGGGGGCCTTTCCAGGCGCGCGTGGCGAGAGGCTGTGCAGCCAGCGGTGCACGGTGGCAAGCGGCACTGACAAGATAGCCATCGTGGCGAGCGGTGGCGCCCCTGATGGTCTTTGTTTCCACTGTTCGGGCAACACAGACGGGCATTTAATGCCTTTGTCCCCTGCCGTCAGAGTTAGGTGTGATACACTGTATCTACAGTATAGGTAGTTGTACCTACCGCATCTCTTTTTCCATTTTTGCCCTTTGTCTGCGTTGCCACCTGTCGGTGACCCCTTGAGCATATAAAAGGAGGCCCATGCGCAATGTAGAAGGGGTTCGGCTCATTCGAATGCCAGAAACACTCTCACGCTCGGTCCGGTAGCTCTCATCGCTCCTGAGCAAGAACTCAATATACGCATACATGCAGCAGTAGGAGTATTATCTCTCCGGAGAGCTCCGAAGCTGGGTAAACTGCTCGTGTGCTTCGCCTCGATCTACTCTTCGTGCGACCTCCGCCCCCCACCAAACCGAAAGGGGCTTGGTCCACCGGTCCCATAGGTGTTCGTGGATCAGTTTCCCCGACATCTTTGGTGCGCCAGGTAGGGGGCGTTGAGATTGTGTGAACCTGATCCGGCGTTCACACGAGCAAGATCTTCATCATCTTCATTGATATGCCACCGAAGAAGAAAGCTTCGGAGGCAGCTATTCCGTCCGCGTCGATCCCACCGCCACCGGAGCAGACGGGTGGAGGGGAGGATGCTGGCGGAAGAACGGGCATCGACGAGGGAGCTCACAGTGCTGCCAAGTCCAAGGACAAGGCCGCGCAGACCTCGGCGTCCGTACACGCACCGCGCCCATCTCGGGAGGCGCGGGACCAACAGCGTCATGGTATTCGCAATACCATGCGTTTGTTGGGCCAAGATCAAGCTGGTGTATCTCGCGGAGTTCAGGACCAGCATGCACGCCAGCATGCTGGCCCGAGCGAGGCCCGGTCGCCTGGACGGGATACTGCTCCTTCTAACATAGTTAGAAGTCTGAGCATATCCCGCTCCTCGCACCGTTCGCCTCTGCCGCCCACCACTCCAGCAGAAGCTTTGGCGCGAGCTCAACTGCTCCTAGATTACCCTCCAATGGCGGACAAGACCAACGAATGGAGGGCCACCATTCAGAGTCTCATCGGCTTCGCCAACGGCGACGCTCCGCGGCAGCCGAGTCCCCCGCTGCCGCGGCAAGACTGCCGGGCACGAACCGATGGCAACAAAACCGATGGGGGTGCAACCACCATGCACTCTCCACCCCGAAGGCCAAGATCGCCGACTCATCGGATCCACCTCGACAGCGACTCCAACGCGTCATCGGATCCACGAGCTCGTCGCGATCAGCGCCAAGTTCTTCACGAACGACAACAAGAAGATGCTCGTACTCGCATTGAGCGCCGAAGAGAAGCGCGGCGTCAATCGGACCAGCGTGCTGGGCCCTCTGTCGACATGCATGCGCCAGGGGAACTAGGCGACTTGCCGTACGCGGTAGGTTGCCCTGCGTTCACTCGTGAGCTGCGGCAAGTCCAGTGGCCCAGCAAGAAGAATTTCAAGCCAGACGTACCAGAGAAGTACGACGGCAAGTCGCATCCGTCGGAGTTCCTTAGCGTCTACACCATTGCGGTGCAAGCTGCCGGGGGACGAGACGACAAGATCCTTGCCAACTACTTCCCGCTGGTGCTCAAACCGAACGTCAGATCCTGGCTCATGCACTTGCTGGACAACTCCATATCCTCCTGGGTGGATCTATGCCATCAGTTTGTCGGCGCCTTTACAGGCGGCCACAAGCCTCATGGCCAAGAGAGCGACCTTCATCTGCTCGCCCAGAAGGAAGGGGAGCCCCTGCACAAGTATATTCAGAGATTCAGCCGTGTACAGCACAACATCCCGGACGTCCACCCTGCCGCGGTCATCAGCACGTTCCATCAGAACGTCCGAAACCGCAAGATGTGGGAGGAGATGGCGATGTGCAAGATTAGAGACGTCAGTGAGCTGTATGCCCTGGCCGACAAGTGTGCACGTGCTGAGGAGGGGAGGAGACTCCCCGGGGAGAATACAGGAACAGAAGGATCTGATAGTGAAGATGCTGCCCCCGCAAAGAAAGGCCGGCGGCGGAACAATAGGAAGAAGAAGGGCAAAGAAGTGCTAGTTGTTGAGCAGTCCGGCAACGGAGGTGGCGCCAAGAAAGCCAAAGCTGGCACCTCCGGCGAGCAGGCTGTGGCGGTCGCCGACAAGCAGGACGGCTCCAGCAAGCAGTACTACAAGATCCACCGCACCAAGGGCCATGATCTCCAGAGCTGCAAAAAGGTCGAGCAGCTTGTCGAGCAGCAAAAGGCTGAGTACGAATGACGCGACAAGGAGAAGGCCCAGGAAGGTGCTGGAGGAGCCGGCAAGAAACGCCCCGGCCGGGGAGGACGCCGCGGCAAGGCAAAGCAGCGGCAAGGAGACAGACCTCCCCGTGGCCGCGACAAGGATGAAGATGACGACGACGACGAAGATATGGATGGTGACGAGGCCGATGAACAGGAGTTTCAGAAAGCCACAGAGGTCCTGTGCGTTGACGGTGGTGCTTCTCTGCATACTTCACACCGCCAGCTCAAGCAGTGGATGCGGGAAGTCAATGCAGCGGAACCATCCATTGAGTCACGCAAGCCTCTGAAATGGTCCAGCACGCCTATCATCTTTGATATTGAGGACCACCCTAATCGCATCACTGCGGTCAGGTGCTTGCCGATGTTGGTCTCACCAACTATCCGCAACCTCAAGGTCACAAAGATGCTAGTTGATGGCGGGGCCAGCTTGAACCTGATCTCCTCCGCGGTACTCCATAAACTCCAAATCCCTGACAGTGAGCTCGAAGAGACCGGCACGTTCCAAGGAATCAATCCGGGAAGGAGCAAGCCGAAGGGAAAGATCACGCTGCCGGTCACATTTGGCAGCGAGCTGAACTTCAGGACTAAGAGGGTCACTTTTGACGTTGCTGACTTTCCATTGCCTTACAATGGGATTCCCAGCCGTCCAGCGCTCGCCAAGTTCATGGCAGCCTATCATTATGCATACAACATGCTGAAGATGCCAGGCCCGATAAGTGTCATCTCTGTCCCTGGCGACAAGAAGGATGCTCTTATCTGCGCCGACAAGATCTACCAGGAAGCAGCAGCCGCAACAGATCGCAAGTCACTTGCCGCTGAAGCTCCCGGGGGGAAGAAGAAGGCCAAGTCCGGCAAGAGCTCTGATGCCCACTCCGGTAAGCGCACCTCTTCGGAGTGCTGCGCTACCGTCGAGGACGCACCATCGAGCTCCACCGGCAAGTGTAAAAAGACGATGGCAGCTCCACCAGAGACCAAGAAGGTGTCCGCCAAGGGGGACGGCGCTGGTGGTACCTTCACCATCAGTGCCACTCTCGACCCTAAATAGAAAGCGCGCTCGTTGCTTTCCTGCGGGCGAACGTCGACGTGTTTGCGTGGCAACCGTCTGACATCCCCGGTGTTCCCAGGAAAGTAATCGAGCACCATCTTGCCGTCTGTCCTCATGCGCGGCCCTTCAAGCAGAAAGTCAGGAAGCAAGTAGTGGAGCGCCAAGAATTCATCGCAAAAGAAATCAAGAAGTTGGAAGCAGCAGGCCTTGTCAGAGGAGTGCTCCATCCTACGTGGTTGGCCAATCCTGTAGTCATGCGCAAGGCCAACGGGAAATGGAGGCTTTGTATTGACTTCACCGATGTGAATAAAGCTTGTCCCAAAGACCCATTTCCCTTGCCACGCATAGACCACATTGTTGACTCCACAGCCGGATGTGATTTGCTTTCATTTCTTGATGCATATTCAGGATACCATCAAATCTTCATGGCAGAAGAGGATGAGGAGAAGACCGCATTCATCACTCCATGTGGCACATACTGTTTCATACGGATGCCTTTCGGGTTAAAGAATGCTGGTTCAACATTTGGAAGGGTAGTCCATGTCGCTTTTGAGCCACAAATACACAGGAATGTGGAAGCCTACATGGATGACATAGTGGTTAAGAGCAAGGACAAGGCAACCCTGATTCAAGATTTAGATGAAACCTTTGCAAATCTGCGCAAGATCAACCTCAAGCTTAACCCCGAGAAGTGTGTGTTTGGAGTCCCCTCCGGCAAGCTTCTCGGGTTCTTCGTGTCTCAGCGGGGCATTGAAGCCAATCCCGACAAGATCAAGGCCATCGAGCAGATTGAAGCACCAAAGCGCGTCAAGGACGTACGAAGGCTTGCCGGTTGCATGGCTGCTCTCAGCAGGTTTATCTCTAGGTCTGCTGAGCACGCCCTGCCGTTTTTCAAAATATTAAAAAAGGCAGGTCCGATGAAATGGACTCCGGAAGCGGAGGCTGCACTGCAGGACTTGAAGAGATACCTGTCCTCCACTCCAATACTTGTCGCACCTAAGCCACAAGAGAAGTCGCTGCTGTATATAGCGGCAACCAATCAAGTGGTTAGTGCTGCGTTAGTGGCGGAGAGGGAGGCGGATGATGAGCCAGCAACCATGGCAGACGCATCCAGCGGCAAGCAGGGGGCTTCGCCGACAAGCTCTGGTCCCGATAGAGAAGGACCTACGCAAGCACAAGAGGAGGTGCAGAAGAGAATGGTGTAGCGCCCAGTTTATTTTGTCAGTTCCCTTCTGCAGGGGGCTAGGTCAAGATACTCTGGTGTGCAGAAATTGCTTTTCGGTCTTCTCATGGCCTCGAGAAAGCTGCGCCATTACTTCCAAGCACATGAGATCACAGTTGTCACTCGTTTTCCGCTAAAGAGGATATAGCAAAATCCAGAAGCGACAGGCAGGATTGTCGAGTGGGCACTGGAACTGTCAAGCTTTGGCCTCAAGTTTGAGAGCACTTCAACTATCCAAAGCAGAGCATTGGCAGAGTTTGTAGCAGAATGGACACCAACACCAGATGAAGAAATTCCAGAAATGAGCATCCCCGTCAAGGAAGCAAGCAAAGAGTGGCTGATGTACTTTGATGGTGCCTTTTCACTGCAAGGCGCCGGTGCTGGCGTGCTACTTGTTGCACCCACCGGAGAACACCTCAATTACGTAGTCCAGATGCACTTTCCCAAGGAGCAAGCAACGAACAATACTGCAGATTATGAAGGTTTGCTTGCCGGTCTCAGGATCGCAGCAGACCTTGGGATCAAGAAGCTCATTGTCAGGGGTGACTCGCAGCTTGTCGTCCGCCATGTGAACAAGAATTATCAGAGTCCGTTGATGGAAGCTTATGTTGATGAAGTGAGAAAGCTAGAAGAGCACTTTGACGGCCTGCAGATGGAACATGTTCCAAGAGCTCAGAATGACATTGCCGATGGCCTTTCAAAGTGCGCCGCGCTTAAGTTACCTGTGGAACCAGGGATATTTGTGCTCAAGCTGACTCAACCATCCGTGACACCATCAACTGGACAGAGCAAGAAGAGGAAGTTGATTTCTGGTGACTATTTTCCGGCCGAGCTTCCCGAAGCCGCCGCCAAGAAGGTCCCCAAGATCAACACCAAGAGTGTTGAGGAGCAGTTTGCTCCGGAAAGCCCTAGGGTTTGTTCCGTTGAAGCAGACGCTCCCGACAAGTTTTGCTCCGGCAAGCTTGCCGAGGAACATCATGCTCCGGCCGGGCCGCAGGCCCTTGCCGTAGAAGCGGATGTTCCCGCAGCAGGAGATGTGCCTTTAGTCCTTGTTGTCGAGCCGCAGGCTCCAGCATGGGCACAACAGATTGTCCGTTTCCTTCAGACAGGAGAACTTCCCGAAGAGCAAGAAGAAGCGGAAAGAGTAGCCCGGCAGTCAAGTATGTACAAGTTTGTCGACAACATACTGTACAGAAGAAGACTCAACGGTGTGAAATTGAAGTGTATTCGCCGGGAAGACGGACAACAGCTGTTGGCAGAGATACATGGAGGCATATGTGGTCACCACATTGGCGCAAGAGCACTTGCCGGCAAAGCGTTCCAGCAAGGATTCTTTTGGCCAACAGCCCTCCAGGATGCAACTGCACAAGTAACCAAGTGTGAAGCGTGCCAGTTCCATTCCAAGCAGATACACCAGCCAGCTCAAGCTCTCCAGACGATCCCTTTATCTTGGCCATTTTCGGTCTGGGGGCTCGACATCCTCGGCCCCTTCCCCCGAGCTGTCGGGGGCTTTGAGTACTTGTTCGTTGCAATCGACAAGTTCACAAAGTGGCCGGAAGTGGAACCAGTGAGGAAGGTGACAGCACAGTTAGCAGTCAAGTTCTTCAGGTCGATTGTTTGCCTTTTCGGGAACCCTAACAGGATCATCACCGACAACAGCACGCAATTCACGAGCCGCACCTTCATGCAGTACGTCCAAGATCTTGGCGCCAAGGTCTGCTTCGCTTTTGTTTCTCATCTGAGAAGCAACGGTCAAGCGGAGAGGGCAAATGCTGAAGTGCTGCGCGGGCTCAAGACCAGGACTTTCGACAGGCTGCGCAAGTGCGGAAAAAACTGGATTGAGGAGCTGCCGGTGGTTCTTTGGTCGATCAGGACGACGCCAAATCGAGACACTGGCCAGACACCTTTCGCTCTAGTCTATGTAGCAGAGGCAGTTCTCCCCACGGAACTCGTATACGGGTCACCTCGAGTGCTCGCTTATGATGAGCTTGAGCAAGAGCAGCTGCGACAAGATGACACGCTGCTCCTTGAGGAAGATCGTCTTCAGGCCGCTGTACGAGCTGCTCGATATCAGTAAGCTTTGCGCCGCTACCATAGCCGCAAAGTTAGTGCCAGAAGTTTCGAGGAAGGCGACCTTGTTCTTCGGCGCGTTCAGTCCGCCAAGAATTCCAACAAGTTGACGCTGAAGTGGGAAGGCCCTTACCGGGTGAAACGAGTCACTAGGCCTGGCGCTGTCCGCCTTGAGACCGAAGATGGCATTCCAGTGAGCAACTCCTGGAACATTGAGCATCTTCATAAGTTTTACCCGTAGGGCGCGGTTGCCAGAACCTGTTCCGGCAACCACCTTTTGTACAAGTCTTGCCGCTGTTGCATGTAATCCTTCGTACAAAGCCGGGCGCAGACCCCATGCATAAATAAAGATCATGTGCTCCGCACATCTTGTCAATTTCATGCTTTCTTTCCTTTTGCATGTATTATCTGACACTTTGTGCAGCACCTACCCCCGGTAAGCAATAACGAGCCGTAAGGCTCCATATCTTTATTTTCTCTTCTTTCTCTTTCTCAAAGGAAGGAAGGTTCCCTCGCCCACAAGTTTGTCGGGGGGGAAGGAGAAGATAATGGTGTGGACCAGGCGTCGTTCAAGAAAGTTTCGCCTTACCTGGAAGCAAACGACAGAAAAGCTAAGTTGCCAAAGTTTGAGCAATCAGTTTTAAATTTTTTTAATTATCTTCCTTGAACGACCGTGCTTTGTATGGAAAACCTGTGTGCGGAGGAACCAACTCGTAGCTAGTTGCACCCTTACTTTGTTTCGAGTCCGCTCAACTACTTAAGTGAGTTGCGAGTAGCCGCGACAAGGTTTCTTGTCAGTAGCGGCACCGCCAGCAGGCTGCTGACGTTCCGCACTCAGCGCTCGCGGCAAGGGTGCCTGCGCCGGCAAGTTCCCTAAAAGCGTAGGGCAAAAACATACAAAGGAAGGAATCAAATAAAGGAAATAACACAGCAATCAATATCCAAAATAGAGTTATATTACAAGATAGCTTGTCACAGCTCTAACAGATTGTTTTCATAACATGGTCAGCAGCGACAAGGAAAAGAGAAAATGAGCGGCCTAATCTATGCGATCGCCCTCGACCCTCTTGATCCCGCTCACCTTGTCCACAATGGGTGCGACAAGGGCCTTGAGCGCTTCCAGATCGGCATCCGGCGGCAAGGACCTGAGGATGTTGGTGAGGTTGAGGCCTGGGTTGCGGAAGGCCACCTTCACCAGCACCTTCTGAAGAGCTCCCGCGCAGATCTTGCGCGACTCGTCGGCCAGCTGCTTTGGGATCCTCTCTCGGAGTCGCTGGAGCGCCGTCGCCACGCCTTTGAAGAACAAGCTGAGCTTGGCGCTGGGTTGGAGGTGCTCATCGGAGGAGTACCCAAGATCCTCCATCCCCAGCTGCGCCAGCTCCCCGTCGATGGTGGCGGCAACATCCACAAGGCCCACCGTCCAGTGCTCCATGTTCTCCCTGAAGGTGTTCTGGGTGGTGGCAGCACTCGCCAGCAACGCCTCGTTGGCCTTAACCTCCTCCGCCATGGCCACCTCCCGCTCCCTGGCCCCGTCCAGCGTCTGGGTCAAAGTGGCCAGCTTCAGCTCGAGATCAGCGCTGGAGTCCTTGGCGGCGCTTAGCTCTTTGCTCCTCTCGGCAAGGAGACCCTGCAGCTCGCGGTGAGCGGCGGCGTCCTTCTCGCGCTCAAGCTTGAGCGCGGCAAGCTCCTCGCCGCTCGCCTTGAGATCGGCCTCCAGCTGCGCCACCTTCACCTCTAGCTCCTTCTTGGCGGCCTCGGCAGCTGCGGCGGCATCCTTCGCTTCCTTGAGAGCCCCGCCAACTGTTTGCTCCCGCGCGGCAAGCTCCTCCTCGTAGCTGTCAAGGTTAACCTTGCGCTGCGCCAGCTCGCCTTCTTGCGCAAACAGCTTCTCGCCGGCGAGCCGCTGTTGCTCTTCAGCTTCGGCCTTCTCGAGGAGGAAGGCTTTCCGCTCTTCGGCGAGTTGCTCCCGCTCCTCTGCCAAGGACCAGAGAGCCTCCTGCCTCATACCCCGGAGCTCCTACGCACGCTTCTTGATGTCTACTGCCACCTTCGCCACCAGCACTTCTCGCGATTCAAGCTTGGCTTGTCGGGCGCGGTAGAGCGACAGCAGCTTCCGCAGCAGCTTCTCCTCCTCAGGCTCGTCGCTGCTGCTTCCCGGCGCATCGACAAGCGACAACCCAGCGGAGGCAAGCACTTCTCCATCCAGGATTTCTCCTTCAACCGGCGCCTTGGAGCTCGACGCCCAGGGGAGCTTGATGAAGATGCCGTAGCCGGCCTTCAAATAGGTGCCAGGCTGGGGCTCTTCGAAGCCTGGCGCTGCAGCAGCGGCGGAGGGGTCGGCGGTCGGCGTAGCGCCTGGCGCTCCTGCGGCCTCAGGGCCGTCAGTGCGATCGCCGAACCCCTCGCCAGTTTCTGCGGCGGCAGCCTTGGCGGCCTCTTCGCCGGCGGGACCATCAGCGCCGGCTTCTTCCTCGGTGGCGGCGGCGTCGTCGGTGTGGCCGTGCGCGTTCTCCTCGTTAGCGACCTCGGTCACCATCGGCTCCGCTGCGGATGGATCTGAAGAACGAAGGAGGGAGAAAAGTCAAGCAAATATCCAAAAAGAAAATCAGGAGAAGGAGAACGCAAGGGTAGTTTTCAAGCAAGAAGGGGTACCTGTGCTTGGATCTACAGTCTCCATCACCGGAGGGTCGCTGGTGCTGCCCCTTGCCGGAGAACTGTCCCTTGCCGGAGACTTCTCCCTTGCCGGAGACTTCTCCCTTGCCGGAGAACGCTCCCTTGCCGGGGAATCCTCGCTTGGCGGTGTAGTCGAAGCAGACGCCACTTCGGGAGCGGTTTCCGGACGCTCCTGGTGAGGTTTCTCCGCTCCTACACAAACCAACAGTCAGATATCAGCAAAAGAAAGAGCACTCATGCACGCCTAACAGTAAGAAGTAAGCCATATACTTACGCTGGGGGCTGCGCCGGGGGCTGCTTTGAGGAGTAGTTGCCGGGTCCGGCAGGGTAGTCTCAGGCACGTCCCCTCCTGTCGCGATGGGTTCGTCCTCGATGAAAATCACCGGGGCCTTGGCTCTCTTCACTGCTCTTTGAGCCAGCGTCCTGAAAGGGAATAGGTTCAGAGTGAAGCAGATCAGATACAAGACAAAGCAACAAAACTGAAGAACTACAAGTATAACAGAGAAATCTTACTCTTCTCCTTCCTCGTCGGAGCTGAGCGCGGAGAGATCGAATTCCGGCTCCCCTCCGGCGCGACGAGGCGGAGGAGTAGGTTCCCTTGTCCGCTTGGCGGGGGCAGGAACGGTGGACCGGGAAGACCCCGCTCCAGTTGCCGCTGCAGCGTGAGGTGCTCCCGCGGCGACAGTGCTTGCCGCGGTGGAGCGCGTCGCGCGGCGCTGCGGCTGCTGACCCGTCTGCCGCCCCGCTACGTCCCCGGCCCTGCGGAGACGCCTTCTTGGAGGTGGTTGTGGCTCCGCTTGCGGCGAGCTGGCTGAAGGTGGAGAAGAGGTGGAGCCGATCTTCAACGAGTCGCTCGCGCCCTCGGCAGGCTCGCTTGACTCTGTTTCAGGCCAGACAAGCTCTTCCTCGCCGGCAAGCTCCTCTCGCTCGGCAAGGCTTGCCGCCTCTGCTGTCTCTACCTCCTCCACGGTGAATCCAAATTGGCCTGCGGCAACGGCTGCTGCCGCCTCTTCCATTCTGGTGGCGATGCGCCGCATCTCGTCATCAGTGGTGTCGCGGGTGACGCTTTTCTGCTCGTCGGGGCGGATCGTCACTTCTGCCAGGCTGTCGAAGAACTCTTGCATGACGTCGTCGGCAGGCTCTTGCCAAGTGGGGACAATCCCATGCGTGTCACACAGTGGCATCATTGCGCGGATGCGGTCAAGAGAAGTGTTGTTGCAGAGCGAACGACCCCCCTCGGCAACCTAAACGCTCCGGGATGCTCGGGATCATGCTTGAACAGCTCCAGGAGCATTGCGTCCAGCTCCAAGACGGTGAAATTGAAATTGAGGCCCGGACGCAGCCTCATGATGTCCGCCGCGTTCTGGAACTCCCAGGCGGGTCTCCCCCTCTCCTGCAGGGGGGCGATGCGGCGGCGAAGGAAATCTGTGCCAACAGCGCCTATGGTGAGCACGGCAAGCCTGAGGCGCAGGATCCTGTTGACGGCAATCTTCAGCCTAGCGTCCTCCGGAGCCAAGTTACTCCTATCGTTGCCGCGCACTACTGGGGCTTGGCGCTCGGCGGTGAACGGCTGCGGGTTTTCCTCGACGATCCAGCACCAGTCCGCTCTCCACTCGTCCCACTTGCTACGGAGCTAGCCCTCCAAATAAGCATCCTTCTTGCCGAGTCTCGAGATCCAGGCGATTCCGCCAGACAAGGGCTCTCCTCTCTCGACTCGGGGTATGAAGAAGTGGCGGAAAAGGGCTACGTTTGGGTGGACTCCGACAAAGTTTTGGCAGAGATGTGCGAAAACTGCCATGGTCAGAACGGCATTGGTGGTAAAATCAAGGAGGTGGAGCCCGTAGGTGTTCATGATGTCGCAAAAGAATTTGGAGAAAGGTGGGCAGAGCCTGCAGTAGAAGAACAACACGAAAAGGGGGTATCCGGTCGAAGCCAGTTTCGAGGCAGCCGCCGAGAGTACCTTCGTGCGCGGATGCGCTCGCATCTGCGTCGACCAGAAGAGGTAGTAGTACTCCCTCAGCTCCTTCGCGGCGAGCTGGGGGGGGGGGGAGAGACTGCCCGCTCCTTCCACAGCGCTGCAAGCCGCTGCGCCTCTGCCGATTTCGCGCCCTTCCCCTTGTCGGATTTCGGAGCCATGGCGGAGGTGGTGGGAGAGGTTGACAGCGTTGGTGGTTCTGGTGGAGATGGGGGGTGGAGCGCTGCTCTCTCTCAGAGGGGGGGAGTGGCGGAGATTTTGGAGTAGTAACCGGCGAGATGGGTGACTGCCCCTGTTTCCTTTGCTTATAAAGAGGGAGGGGGCGAACGTTACGCCTTTCCGAATAAAGAAACCACCCACGATCTCTCCCACGACGCCACATTCGACGCGTGCCGTTCGGGAGGGCGCGGTGGATACAGAGTAAGCAACGGCACAACCCAAGCCGCGCGTGCCCGTGCCCTATTTTGGGCCTGGCCCAACAGCGCTCGGCACCATGTGTGGCCCAGGCCCGGGGGCTCCTGTAGGTGTACTAGAGTAGGGGTACCCTAGTATCCCAAACTTGTGCACGGGCAGTCGCAGCGCCCCGCGGCAAGGCTCGCTGGGTGACCGCAAAGGCCCTCCGTGGTTCCTCTGGAGCTGTTCAAGAACAAAATATTCAAGACAAGACCCCGGCAAGAGGAGCTTGCCGGGAAGGCCAACCGAGGCATTCAAGCTAGGGAAACAAGGCCCCGGCAAGAGGAGCTTGCCGGGAAGGCCAACCAAGGCATCTCAAGAAAGCTTGCCGCGACACGCCACGCGTCCCGGCAAGGCTCGGTGAGCGACAAGCTCCCGGGCCCGACAAGACGACGACCGCGGCAAGGCACTTGCCTCGGCAAGCGGCCACTCCGCACCTGCGCTCCAGCACATCCACCAACGTGTCGCCCTGGGGGCCTTTCCAGGCGCGCATGGCGAGAGGCTGTGCAGCCAGTGGTGCACGGTGGCAAGCGGCGCTGACAAGATAGCCATCGTGGCGAGCGGTGGCGCCCCTGGCGGTCTCTGTTTTCACTATTCGGGCGACACAGACGGGCATTTAATGCCTTTGTCCCCTGCCGTCAAAGTTAGGTGTGATACACTGTATCTACAGTATAGGTAGTTGTACCTACCGCATCTCTTTTTCCATTTTTGCCCTTTGTCTGCGTTGCCACCTGTCGGTGACCCCTTGAGCATATAAAAGGAGGCCCATGCGCAACGTAGAAGGGGTTCGGCTTATTCGAATGCCAGAAACACTCTCACGCTCGGTCTGGTAGCTCTCATCGCTCCCGAGCAAGAACTCAATATACGCATACATGCAGCAGTAGGAGTATTATCTCTCCAGAGAGCTCCGAAGCTGGGTAAACTGCTCGTGTTCTTCACCTCGATCTGCTCTTCGTGCGACCTCTGCCCCCCGCCGAACCGAAAGGGGCTCGGTCCGCCGGTCCCATAGGAGTTCGTCGATCAGTTTCCCCGACAATGAATAACTAAACAGGATCGCATGACATAATTCACCTACATGTTATCTAAGTATTCAGGATCGCAGGATTTAATTCACATATGTGATTTATATGCTAAACAGAGGGCTTTCAATATGATGTCTAAACAAAGAACATGGCGTTGAATATTGTGTATATGATGTCTAAACTATGCAAGACACCATATGCATGATATGAGCAGTATAACCATGCCAAGTTAGAGCATACACCTTGGTGGGGGAATAGGACTGGTCATCTGTCTCTGAATCCATCTCTGTGGAGCTATCGGGACCCAAAAAGAGATCTACTTCAACAGGTAGCACTGTCTTCTCTGAAGGCCTTGTTTTCACTCCAGATTTTTCAATCTCCCACCCAAATGGTTGATTCATAGGAAGATTAGTTTGATGTACAAACATTGTCGACAAATGGAAATGTAATGACGAAAAGGATGGGCAAGATATCATTCAAATATATGATGCCTGGTTAAGCAGGATGGCATTGCACATTTCACATATATTATAGCTGGCTAAAAGACAGGAGACTGCATAATTCCCATATATGATATAGAAACTAAACAGGTGGCATTACAGAACATGTCTAAACTAAGCAGATGACATATATGATGTCAAAAGTAGCCACTACAAGGCAACATATGCATGATATGACTAACATCATCATGCCAAGGTAGAGAAAACACCTTGGAGGTAAATAGGAGTGGTCAGCTGCGTCTGAATCCGCCTCAGAACAGATATCTTCCTCTGGATTACAATCTGGAGAGGGGGGGAGGGTTTTCCATTGAACCCACCATGGAGCGATGTCTACATGACATTGTATTGCCGCGCAAAACTCTTCTCTTTTTCTCTACATGTTCAGCATGACTATGTACAATATCTGACATGCATACGAAAAAAATATGGTGAGATTATGTAAGGAGAGCATGCAGAAATTTAGAGTAATGGTAACAACCAGTGGATGGATCCAAAAATAATGAGAGAAGGCTGATGATTGCTTTAATTTAATAAAAAGACAGATGATGACTGCTTTACTATTTGTTTCCCACCCAAGATGAACAACATAGGCATACCCTAGGTGAACCAGATATTAGACAAAGATACTATTCATTGCTACCTCGATATGTGCCCCACAACTAATTTATAACTCAAGTTTGATCATTAATTTGGACCTGACTTGGAGTCCAAGAGGTGAACAGGACGATAAAAGTAGCAGGTAATTTTAAGAAATGCTTAACATAAGTAGAAACAACAGAGTGCGACCTCTCTTGTGGACCCGTGTACTACTCAGGTTCATCTTCTGAGTCGATGATGGTGATGCCGTTGCGGTTGGTGCCGGCAACAGGGAAGGAGATCTGAGGCGGTGAAAGACGGTCGGGAGTCGTGATGTCTGGTTTGGTGGATGCTTCTGTCTATGGAGCAACTCAGGTGAGGTGGACGACGTCGCGGCAGGAGCAGGACAAACCACACAAAGTTCCCTTCGACACCTACCTGTAACTTAAGTAATTCTGTAAGGGCTCATTTGGCTTGCATGATTCTAAAAATGCAGGGATAGGAAAAACACCAGAATAGGATAGGAATGCACATGGTAAACATAGCATTTGTAAACAGAGGGTTTCTGTCAGCTTGGGTGTTTGGTTCACAGGAATTGGAAGAGCAGAGGAATACAAAGAAACATGGCCAAAATAAAGTGAAACCATATGAAAGCGTGTACAGTTAGAATGCTATTCTGCCACTAATGCACTTGGTCTTGTTTTCATGCATAAGATTTTGAAAAGTAGGTCCAGGTGGATGTTTTGCTCCATTCCTTTCAACAAAATGCATGAATAATTGAATAGCAGAGTGCCATAGGAAAATTCCCTATTGCTACGTTTTTTCGTTGAACCAAAATAGCCCTAATGGATCGACAAGAATGTATAGTAATAAGTGATGCAACAAGTGTACAACCTCTTTACTGTAGCTATGTCGACCTTAGCATCATTGGGTTGGTCGCAGAAGCAGTTGAGGTAGAGGTGGCTATTGGAGGTGTGGAGGAAGATCTGAGGAATCTGTAGACGGTGTACAGGGTACTACTTTGTTGTGATGGATCGTTCTGTCGTTGGAGAAGATCCGGTGAGCTGTAAGACGTCAATGATGAAGCAGCACAAGACAGACACCATCAATCTCAAGTGGGATTCTAATAGCATATCCAATAGATGATGTAAAATGGATGTAAAATTAACATCACCAAAAACCACTCGACTACAACAGATGAGGTAAATATTATTGACTCTGAACTTAACCGTCGAAACTGAAATTTACTATGGAATCTGTATGTTACTGTCGAAACTGAACGCAATGGTAGTAGAGAAGAACTTGACATGTAGTTTAGGGAGGGACTGTAGTTCATCTTCAACCTGCACCCCCCTCAGCCGCGAGCCACCACAGGCCGAACTGCCGGCCCCAGCACCGCCTCGCCGCCACGAAACAACTCCCCACCGCCGATCCGCCGCCGCCCCGGACAGCCCTCTAGCCCCTCTGCCCCCACCCTGAACCCTAAGATAGATAGTGGGGTACCTCTCCGGCAAGCCCCCCTCCCCGCTGCGGGTGGTTCTTCGTTAACTCCAGCGAGCCCCCCACCACCTGAAAATCGACTGACCCAAAAGTCGATTCAGTCGACTGAAGTTTAGCTAAATCAGGGCAGAGCAGCAACATGAGCGAGGGGGAGAGCAGCAGCAGCAGCAGCATGCGCGAGCGAGCGAGAGCCGGAGCAGCAGCAACAGATCCGGCTAGTATGGACGCCACCGCCGAAGGGGCCTTGCACTAGAGGATGCCACCATGGAGATGTCGCCTGCAGCACCGACTTCAAGGTAACCGCTCCATGGGGATGCGGGATGGAGCAGCGTCGGCGCCGGGAGGTCAAGTTAAGGAGAAGGTGTGATGCGATGAGTGTACAACCTCTTTGGTGGCGTCGAGTAGGCCTCGGCTTTTTTTGAGGAGTCGGTGAGGCTGCTGCGGTTCCGGTGGAGCAGGTTAAGGCAGTGATGTGGGGATGGAAAGGCCGCGATAGACGAGGCGATCGTTGGAGCAGCTCCTTGGAGGTGGAGGACGGGACGGCTGAACCGGCGGGACGACAAGATGGATGACGGATCCTCATCCGGGGAGGTGGACGAGGGACGTCGAGCTATTGCGGTGGACGACGTCATCGGGGAAGAGGATCCGGCTACACAACAGTGAGGTGGCGGACGAGGAGGATGGGGTTTTGTGGCTGGAGCGGAGAGGTTATGGCGGCCTGGGATTTCGAATGGCGAAAAGGAGGCGATGGGAGGGGGTGAACCATGACTTAGGGACGCGCTTGTCCAAAATGTAGGGTTTGATACAAAAGTACCCCCACCGATTTGAAGTAGCGGCCCTTTCGGCTTAGAAGGGGGATTTCGCGTGTCGGAATTTGGCAGCTGGAGGGAGTTTTCGCGCGCGTTGTAATTTCGGGATAGCAAGGTGTGGGTTGTGAGGGCGCCAGTTTTGGGAGCAGGATATCTGAATTTTCGGTATATAACATGGTGCGGGTTGAATTTTAGGGACAAGCCTAACGTGTAATATTATACTTGTACGTACAGAATCAATTCACACTTCCCTCAACCAAAAAAACGAAAAAAATAAAACTATTCACACCACACAAAGAGAGAGTCTTGCCCCGTTTTACTATACAAATGCTATTCAAAGCTAGTCCCTCCTTCCATCTATATAGGGCCTAATGTGTTTTTCGATGCTAACTTTGACCAAATATTAGAGCAATAATATATGACGTGCAACTTACACAAAGCACACCGTTAAATTCGTGTGTGAAAGGAGCTCTCAATCATATAATTTTCACATTGTGCAAGTCATGCACTATTATTCTTGTCAATAGTCAAAGGCAGTCTTAAAAAACGCATTACGGCCTATATAGATGGAAGGAGGGAGTATGAATCCATGTTATGTCCAATTAAATTTTTTCGCTGGCTGTATAATGCATGTAACCTACTCATACCAACATTTTAGTGCATTCCATGTCTATACTACCGCTGCAATTTGAACTGAATTTGAATTCGTTTCTCTATTTCAATAAGAATCTACAATCATGATTGTTGCCAACTTCAACCATCATTCATGTATTACCTTAATAACACACCACATGATTACTATAGAGATAGATATGAACTATGTGTACTATATGAACTGGAATTCTATTTTTTGAATACGCTTGATGTTGATTCCAAATAATAGTACATTTGATGTACTAACTATATATTCATAATCTAAACCATGTTCCATACGTACACCATGTTTATCACACAAAGTAGAGTGCCCCGCCCCCTACATTATGACAAGTATTTAGACTTGAGCTGCAAAAGCCACACATTAGCCAAAATTATAATCAATGTTCTACATTATGATATCTTCTTCAAGTATCTGTATCCACTTTTCTATAATGAATTATGATCTTTGTTCGTCTTTTACACCTTCACGATCCTCTTCTATTTGTAGATAGCTAGTGCTAACTTTCTATCGTGCATGCACACGCCCGCCCCCCTCTCACCCTCCCTCAGTGTCCCCTCCATTGCGCACGTTCTTTATTTCTGTTTAGGTCGTTCACCCATGGTGTGTGTTGGCCCTCGGCTCCTTCCTTCCGGCACACACCGGTCGATATACCTCTCTAGCCAAGTATGCCTACCACAAACTTCCCCTCTTCTCTTCTCACCGTCCATGCCCCCTATGTCCAATACGGTTCCATGCAGGTGCACACTCCCACCCCTCTTTTCATTGATCTCATACTAGCACACTCCTCCCCCCTCGACATGGTAGGCCTCTCGCACCACCTCCTAGCCGCACCCCTCTCCCCCTGTCTGTCTTTCCGGACCTTATTTGCTTCTATAACATGCATGCATTTATACGTACCGATCTCCCTACATATAGCCAGGTCGACTATAATTCGTTTTCCCCACGCACCGATACACTTACCTCGCTAGTTATGTCTCTCCCTTTCTCGGACACACGATGGTTGATCTTCCTATGTAGTTACATATGCTTACCACAACCATATCATCTCCCCTCATCATCCTTGCATACCTCCCGACCCATCTCTCACACGCACGTGCATAGACAGATAGACGTCCCCCGCCCTCTCTTATTGATATTGGACTCGTACCCTCCATTTGTCTAGCAGGCCTCTCCCACCATTTGTGAGACGCCACTCCACCACCAACCCTCCGACACTCTACCTTTGTCTTTATCCCAACCTTATTGCTCTGCTACACATATCCATGGATGCCAATCGATCTCCCTCAATACATAGCTAGGTCTATCTCCTTCCCCACACATATACTAGTCGATCGGTCTCTGCCCCTCCACCCCCCCCCCCCCACACTGGTAGTCGAACATTGTAGGTAGGTATCCATGCCATAGAGAAAAACTACACCTCTCACCTCTCAAATTCCAGTAGGTCAGCCACCCTGTATCTTTGATGTGGGCAAACACAAATTCGATGGCACTCTTTATCGATCACGCAGCCACACACTTCATCCCTGTTTTCAATTCTATCGATATCTCATGTCCATGACTCCATTTCATACACATTGCATATGTTACGTTTTTTTGTTTGAGATATCATCAACACATTGCCTCTGTTTCGCACAAACCATCTCTCTCACACCCACCCACGTACGTACCTACACCTAAAGAAGAGGTGCACGTAGGACGCACGTACTCATGTCTCCTTCCCGGCCACACCTGCACGGGTACACGGTGGAGTTCATTTCTGTACGAAAAGGCAGCCCACGTGATAATTTGATGCGTGTAGCGGTTGTTTACTCGAAGGAGGGTCGGGTACCACGCCTAGACGGAACAAAGTTCGACTTGACACGATAGTATTAAATAAAGTTATATGTTCCTCAATGGCACGTATAGAATATAAAACGATTTTTTTGTGGGTTAAATATAAAATGATTGCCGCGGGGAAATGGAAAAATGGGCTTGTCTCTCGTCACACCATCTCCCACAAGGTGGCGGTGGCCTCTCCCTCTCAGCGTTGGTCAGTGATCCGGCCGCTTCCCATCCGCCGGCGGAAAGGGAGGATGTGCATCATCTCTCCGTTCGACGGTGTTGAGGCAGCACGTCCTGATCTGCGGTACTCGCCATTCTATCTGACTAAGCTCCGGTGCGGTAGGGCCTTCGCCACTTGCTCACTGCCACAGTATGGGCAGATTTCGGCCGCCGACGCTCCCCTAGTAACATCCTGACGAACCTTAGGTACAGCTTCCTCCGGCCTTGCTCCACTGCCCGTCTTCTCACATTGCTGCATGTGGATCTTCTTTAGTTCTTTGCTTAAAACGTATCTCGGCCGGCGTACTTTCCATCTTGCAATCTCGTCCTCAAACCATTTTTGATAAACCACCATGTGCTATCTTTCCCTTATTACATGGAATATGCTTCTTTTTTGTCGGCGTATGTGTCTTCAACTCGTGTTATTGGGGAGTAATTGTTTCCTTTCTACCTCCTTTTGCAAACAGGACTATCCATTTTTACCTCGTTGCTATTGCGACCTTTTAGTGAATTGCACAAATCACTTTTTTCTTAAGAGTGTTTTGTGCAGTTCCACCAAAATGTCACACGGGCAACATTTTTACATTTCTGTGGGACTACAGAAAGGGAGATTGGTTTTGCTATCCTCCTCATCCAACTCTGTGCCTAATCTTCTCCAACAAGTAGTTAGTCCTAAAGAGAGATCGTAGAGGTGATCGGCTTCTATTTGTGTGTGTTATGTTTCATCATCTAGTTGCACTATTGTTGTAATCACACTGACTGGATATCTTTGCAAATAGGGATGGTCCGCTCGATTTTAGTGGAGCTGCACAAAATGACCAGATTGTGGTGTCCTCCATACACCTCTTTTTTGGCTACAGAGCTGGGTGAAACTAGCTGCCAAGCAATGAACACTGTGCAAAGGAAATGGAGCCATGGCTACGAACAACATCGATCAATTATATTTTTTTTGTTTATTTGTACACCTTCTCACAACTTTGTCTTCAGTTGTGATGTGAATATTGGCGCTGGTCTGTGAACCATTGAGATGCATTAGCAGCCATGGTAGGTTCATGTGTATTTGATGGGATGTTGTAACGAGATAATCTTGAGGCAAGACACATGAATCCTAAGTTGAAACCTTTTTTTCTTGCGGGAACCAAAGTTGAAACCTTCATAGTATCATAGTACAATTTCATTAAAATTATGCGTACATATAAACAAATCCTGAACGATTGATAGCAATGCCAGAAATAATTCAACTTCGTTTCGCTGACATGTGGGACATCCTTCATCCGGATCCATCTGCCATGCAGCAATATTGAGTGCACAACTGCAGGGAAAGATTCACCCCGGTCGTTGCGCCGGAGTAGTAATGACTAGTGAGTAGTCAAATCATAGAGCCCCACCTTCGCCACAGTAAGTTGCTCGGACGAAGCAACCATCATTTCTCTGTTCCTTGAATCCGTTGGTACTCCCATATTCCCAGAGAAATATGTTGCTCAGGCGAATCAACCATCACTTCACCTTTCCCACAGTAAGTACTAGTACCTCCTTTTTTACTCTAGAAACATCCACGCGCGAATATTGGACGGTAGCAGCACAGCAACTAAATCAAATATAGAAACCAACCAATGAACTACTACTACTGGTGAGCGTTTGCGAGTATATACATGAACATACAAAGTACATGATACGTACTAGCAAACGCTCAGCAGTAGTAGTAGTTCATTGGGTGCTTTCGATTTTTCATTCAGTTGCTGTGCTGCTACCATCCAATATTCGCGTGTGGTTGTTTCTAGAATAAAAAAAGGAGGTACCCCTACTTATTTTACTCCCACTACGCCTAGTCTAAGGTTAGTAGGTGACCTTTCACTTGGCTCTTTGCCTCTTCTGAAAGTCGATGTTCTACAGTAGTACTTCTGGCAATCTGACACCAAATGAACTATTGCACGTCCACCGCTTGTAAGCAACAGTTCCTCCTCATGCTGCGAGCCACCGCGCATGCGTTGGCGAGGGAGAAGGTGTAGTAAGCAAGCTTCTCGTCATTCTACGAGTTGACAGGACAGATCAAAGTTATTTAGTAAGTACTCTCAAAAGGGTTGACCATGTCATGGCTACCATCTTGTGCTCCGTCGTTGAGTACGTGCACTCTTCACGTGCCATCGAGGAGAAAAAATATTGCGTAGTAGGTGCCATCGAAGTGCACGACTCTCTTACGCACTGCTTATCTGATTATCTCCATTTTCTTGCATGACACGTGCACCTTGATGCTAGATGTCTCGCGTGTTGGCAAAAGGATGAACAAAGCTCACGTAAAAAAAGAGTTGAAGAACATAGTTTCCCGACGACCGAGAAGGAGGAACCTCGCGGTGGAGCGTTTGCAAGGAACCTTGCGCGTTTCCCCCTGTTTTTGCCGCCTGCCCACTTATAAACAAATAAAAGAACATGAACTATTCGCTAACCACTAGAGACGATACATCAGGATGCTAAGTTGAAGATGTTTTATGCTCCCTCTGTGCCATAATGTAAGATGTTTTTTGACACTACACTAGTGCCAAAAAATGTCTTACATTATGGGACAGAGGGAGTAGTTTATATTGATAACCACGCAACATGCCACGGATGTACAGGACGCATGCAGCCACGCATGTACACACGCCAATGCAATAACTCCATTCGATCCAACTCATGCACATACGCGCACAGCATGGAGCACACAATGCACATACGTAACATGTGCATGCACACACACTCGGCCACAGAATGCACATGAATAACACATGCATGCGCACACAATCGGTTGCATGGAGGCGTGCGCCATCTGCGGTGACGTCCGGTTTGTCGTGCTATGGCGAAGCTCGCACACAACGGCGCCTACGCATCTCTTGCAGCACCTCTTCGCCGTCATTTCTCAACAACTAGTCGGATACGAAGACAACCGCAGCCTTGGCCTTGTAGCTACTAGCACCGATGTGCGCACGACGTGGTGCGTCCCCAGTCGCCTCTACTCCTTCTACGCATGTTGTCTATCAAGGCGGCTGCATGCCTAATGATGATGCGGCTACACATTGTCACCACAAATATGTTACTATAGAGGTAGTAACATAGACTAGTGTCATATGCATGAAACTACTAGTGAGTATTGGAGCACATGATATTTCCCCATTCGGACCGATCCCAACTTGGCTTCTCACCTTCTTGGCCTAACAAAAAACCCTCCCCCGTCCCGCGTGCGCTTCCCGCCTGGCGCCAGCTAAACCTGTCACTCCACATTGATGGCAAGTCAGGGCGACGCGACCTCTCACTGCTTCCGCCATTGAAGTGGCGCGCCGACCAAGGGCACCGCCTGCTGCACACCAGGCATTTCAGACTACATAGTGGAGAGTAACTTTAGAGCAACTACTACAATTAGATGACATAAGCAAGCTATAAGGATTTAAATATAGTATTTGTGCTTAGTTGAAGGAGAGAGAAGAGAAGAGAGAATAGAAGCGGGTTGTAAACTTGTAGCCAGTTTTAGTAGGAGCCCCGACATACTTTGTGAGACAAAAGGTGGGGCCATTATTAATGATATAGTATTTATACTAAAGGGACTAATGGACGCCTTAATTACTCAGTGGTTTTGAGACAAACCTTGGTGGGGCTATTATTGACTTGGACGTGGAGTTTGGGGGCCAAAGGCCTACTATTATACTTGGTCTTACTCGCACGACCGACCTGACATGCTCTACCCTAGCCGCCATTGTATCATATGGTTTTGCACTGTTCCAGATCTTAGCGCCGTCACACAATTCTTCTCCAGCCCTCCTTCCGGCGTGCACTGCGAGAACTGACAGCAGTCCTCCGAGCCCCGCCTTTTGGGATCCTGTACGGGAGAGGGGCGATCAGTTTTTTGGGGAGCACACTCCTGTGACTGCTGCCAACGACGACTTCCTCAACGACAACCTTCTTCCCCAACCTCGGTAACCTCTTCATCAACGACATGAGTGACAACATCAACCACAGCAGTTCTGCTCCCGCTGTATAGTATGTGATTTTGTCCTCCTGGTTTAGTCCACATCATTACTTTGATGTTTGCAATTGTCGTCATGATCTATTTACTGCTGATTCGGATTAAATCTCATAGTAAATTGCTCATATATTCAACAATCCAATCCAAAAACCTTATTATAGGCAATTTATTCAAAGCGGTTTTGCTGTGCTTTTGAAGCCGCCTACTTTTAAGGGGGTCCAATATAAAAGGTGGCGCACAAGAGTAGTATATTGGTTTTAGATCATGTACTGCTATGACGCAACTAAGGGTAAGCCTGAGGGCAATTTTAATCCTACACAGCAGGAAGCTTTTGAGAACATGGATACCCTCTTCAAAGCCGCCCTGCTGAGTGTTCTTGACGATTCCATTGTGGATTCATACATGTCATTTGACAGCGGCAAAGACATGTGGGCTGCGCTCGAGGCCACGTTTGGGGCCTCGGGCGCTGGCAACGACTTGTACGTCATGGAGCAATTCTATGACTACAAGATGACTGATGAGCGCTCTGTTGTTCAGCAAACCCATGAGATACAGTCACTCTCTAAGGAACTTGAGTACTTTAAGTGTGTGTTGCCTGACAAATTTGTTGCTAGGACCATCATTGCCAAGCTTCCACCTTCGTGGAACGATTTTGCTACTTCTTTGAAAAACAAGAGACATGAGTTTTCTGTTTTGGATCTCATTAGCACTCTTGATTTTGAAGAGAAGGAGAAAGCAGAAGACACACGTGTTCGGGTCGCTGAGGGAGCTTCTAGTGCCCACATGGTACACGAGAAGAACTTCCAGCCCAACCAGCCCCAAAACAACAAGAACAAATCTCAGGGGAAAGGCAAGTTTGATGCAAAGAACAAGCCGTCACATTCTACCAACTTCAAGAAGAATTCTCATAACGGGAAGGGATACAAACCTCAATTTTGGTAGCACCGCACAAAATTTATATGGCTGCATCTACCTGTTGTCAGCTAACCTCATGGTGCTCCAGGTATTCCTACATTCGTAACTAGGTACAATGACCACCGCAAGATGAAATAAGCTTATTCGTATGATGACTTGCAGTGTGGAATGAGCCTGCCATGTGTGGAGGAGCAAACATGAAGTGCAGCCGCAACATCACCACAAGATAAAAGAGTCCCGAGTTAACATATTGTGGAGTTGCCAACATGCTCAAAGTGCTCGCAACATTGAGAAGAAACAAGCATGGCTAGGAAATTAATGTGTGCGCAGGGAGGCCCTTTGCTCAGAGATGCATAGACCGATTTTCTTTATTTCCACACCTTCTCACAACTTTGTATTGGTTATAGTATGGTGAATCATTGAGATGCATAAACATGCTGAACTTTTGTTCTTCTGAATGTTAGTATGCATACCGTATCTTCTGAAGCTTAGTTTAATGTGAGTGTCTGCATCTAGTACCGCATCCATTAATTTGGTCGATGCCAAGTTGAAAAAGGCTACCGATGAGTAGCCATAAGCCGGAGGCGTCTTTTTTTTCTTTGAATGGGCAATAAGCTGGAGGCATCTCTTTTTTTCTTTCGAATGGGCAATAAGCTGGAGAGTGTCTCGGGCTGCCTCTAGCACAAGGCCCTCCAGTACGAAAATGGGCAGCCAACTGGGCCGATACAAAAGCCTATCCATCTTAAAGCCCATTTGTTTTTGTTTTTTGCAAGGAGAAGCCCATATTTCTTGAAGAGGGGGCGATCCCAGAAAAACCCTCCTTCCTCCTCGCTTCCACTTATACTCCCTCCATCCGGGTTTATTAGGCCCATGAGCCAATTGCTAAGACCAAGACGATGCACACAGAGAAAATAAATCTCATTAATTTACTCCATAACCACCATATTAAATAGGCATAGTAACAAACCAGGTGCATGAAGTGGCCGGCGGGCACATGCATCCTGCATGCATGGCCAGTCAGCCAAGTCCATGCGCCAGCTCCAATGCAGCAACGCAAAAGAAGAGAGCGATTCTTGGGAAAAAGCGAGTAGTTAGTGCAGCGGGCCTTATCTCCCCCCAATTCCCCCTCCTCCCCAATCTTCCTCACTTGCCCAGAAATCCCCCGCTCACCTTCTTCCTCACTCGTACAGAAAACGACTACTCCTCTTCTTCCACTCCTACAGATATCCCCAGCCCTCCTTCTTCCCCACTCGCACTGCCACTAGGCTCGTCTCTGGCTACTCTGCTCAAACCCGTGAGCTCGGCGCGACGCCCACAAGGAAAATGGAGTCAGCTGGCCCCAGCACCAAGAAGATGAGGCTCCCGCCAGCGGCGACGCCGGTTGTAGATCCAACACCCGGTAGCGCGGGGAGAAGCGGCAGAACCCCCCCCCCCCCCCGGATCTGAGGAACCAGTAGAATCTCTGGTGGACCGCATCAGCGATCTCCCGGACTTCATCCTTGAGGAGATCATCTCGCTTCTCCCCACCAAGGATTGCTGCCGCACACAAGTCATCTCAACTCGGTGGCGCCCTCTATGGCACACCGCGCCCCACAATCTCGACTCTCATCAGATATCTGTCCTTATTGAATTTGATCTCCTTAGAGCCATCGTCTCCTCTCACCAGCAGGGCCCCGTTCAATGCCTCTGCATCCCGACACGCTACCTGTTGTCCATACCCGGCACGGTGGATGCTTGGCTCACATCCCCTGAATTCGGAAAACTCCAGCAGTTTGAGTTGTACCATTACCACAAAAGTTTCATACCACGAACACACCAAGAATTCGTTCTCACACCACCGTTGTCCATCTCATAGTTTTCCTCCTCTCTCCACACCGCCACCTTTTCCCGGTGCCATCTACCAGACGATCTGGTACAAATGCTTCGACTCCCACTGCTAAAAAAACTTTCACTTGTGGTGGTTTATCTGCCGGAGGCCTCACTGCATAGCTCATCCACTCCAGTTGCCCTACCCTGGAGTGCTTCCTGATTGTTTTGGGAATATAAATCTGTATCAGTTATCTCCAAATAAAGTCGCCTCACCATAAAAGCATTGGAATTTGTTTTGAAGGACAACAGCTCATCATCGAAGATACCCCTTCACTTCAAAGGTTGCTCCTTGATAATTGTTATAGATCTTCACAAATAACTGTCATCTCTACGCCCAAACTGGAGACCTTGGGTATAATTCTTGACCCGTTTAATTATTACAAGGAGTTGGTGTTTGGCTCCTCACTTATTCAGGTACCGTATATTATCATCTACACATTTGTAATCATAAGCTGCATATTTCATTTGTGCGCATAGGTTTTATAACATCTTGGAGTACACTTTGGGTACTAATATTATGTTATATGCTCAATGAAGAGTTCGTCCATTGACAGCCTATCAATGTTGTTGGATTCTGTCAAGATCATATATATCAGAATGTTTAGTTTTGATCTAAACATAATAATTGACTTGCTGTGATGCTTTCGGTCTCTGGAGAATTTATATATAGAGGTGATGATTTCATGCACATTGAAAGCCCATATATATTGTACTAGAATTAACTGTTCAGCTTGTCGGGGAAACTGATCCTCGAACACCTATGGGATCGGCGGACCGAGCCCCTTTCGGTTCGGCGGGAGGCGGAGGTCGCACAAAGAGCAGATTGAGGCGATGCACACGAGCAGTTTACCCAGCTTCGGAGCTCTCCGGAGAGACAATACTCCTAATGCTGCATCTATGTGTATATTGAGTTCTTGCTCAGGAGCGATCAGCACTATGAAACCGAGCGTGAGAGTGTTCCTAGCTTCGAATGGGTCGAACCCCCTCTACGTTGTGCATGGGCCTCCTTTTATATGCTCAAGGGGTCACCGACAGGTGGCAACGCAGACAAAAAGGGCAAAAATGGAAAAAGAATGTGGTAGGCACAACTACCTATACTATAGATACAGTGTATCATACCTAACTCTGACGGCAGGGGACAAGGGCATTAAATGCCCGTATGTGTCGCCCAAACAGTGCAAACAGAGACCGTCAGGGGCGCCACCGATCGCCACGATGGCCTTCTTGTCAGCGCTGCTTGCCACCGTGCACCCCTGGCTGCACAGCCTCTCGCCACGCGCGCCTGGAAGGGCCCCAGTGCGACACGTGGGTGGATGTGCTGGAGCGCGGGTGCGGAGTGGCCGCCTGTCGCGACAAGTGCCTTGCCGCGGTCATTGTCTTGTCGGGCTCAGGAGCTTGTCATTCACCGAGCCTTGCCGGGACGCATGGCGCGTCGCGGCAGGCTTTCTTGAGGCGCCTTGGCTGGCCATCCCGGCGAGCTCCTCTTGCCGGGGCCTTGTCTTCTTGGCTTGAATACTTTGTTCTTGAATGGCTTCCCGGCAAGCTCCTCTTGCCGGGGTCTTGTCTCCTGAGGAGCCATGGAGGATCTTGGCGGTCACCCGGCAAGCCTTGCTGCGGGGTGCTGCAACTGCCCGTGCACAAGTTCGGGATACTAGGGTACCCCTACTCTAGTACACCGACAGGAGCCCCCGGTCCTGGGCCATACACGGTGCCGAGCGCTGTTGGGCCAGGCCCAAAACAGGGCACGGGCACGCGTGGCCTGGGTCATGCCGTTTCTTACTCCGGATCCACCGCGCCCTCCCCGAACGGCACGCGTTGAATGCGGCATCGTGGGAGAGATCGTGGGTGGTTTCTTTATTCGGAAAAGCGTAACGTTCGCCCCCTCCCTCTTTATAAGCAAAGGAAACAGGGGCAGTAGCCCATCTCGCCAGTTACTACTCCCAAATCTCCGCCGCTCCCCCCTTCTGAGAGAGAGCAGCGCTCCGCCCCCTATCGCCACCAGCACCATCAGCACCATCGACCTCTCCCACCACCTCCTCCATGGCTCCGAAAGCCGACAAGGGGAAGGGCGTGAAGTCGGCCGAGGCGCAGCGGCTCGCGGCGCTGCGGAAGGAGCAGGCGATCTTTCCCTCCCCCCCCCCCAGCTCGACGCGAAGGAGCTGAGGGAGTGCTACTACCTCTTCTGGTCGATGCAGACGTGAGCGCATCCGCGCACGAAGATACTTTCGGCTGCCGCTTCGAAGTTAGCACCGACGGGGTACCCTTTCTTCGCGCTATTCTTCTACTGCGGGCTCTGCCCGCCTTTCTCCGAATTCTTCTGTGACATCATGAACACCTACGGCATCCACCTCCTTGACTTCACCCCCAACGTCGTTCTGACCATGGCAGTTTTTGCACATCTGTGCGAAAACTTTGTCGGAGTCCACCCAAATGTTGCCCTCTTCCGCCACTTCTTCATACCCCGAGTCGAGAGAGGAGAGACCTTGTCTGGCGGAATCGCCTGGATCTCAAGACTCGGCAAGAAGGATGCTTATTTGGAGGGTGAGCTTCGCAGCAAGTGGGACGAGTGGAGAGCGAACTGGTGCTGGATTGTCGAGGAGAACCCGCAGCCTTTCACCGCCCAGCGCCAAGCCCCAGTAGTACGCGGCAACGATTGGAGCAACTTGGCTCCGGAGGACGCTAAGCTGAAGATTGCCGTTACCAGGATCCTGCGCCTCAGGCTTGCCGGACTCACCGTAGGCGCTGTCGGCGCAGACTTCCTCCGCCGCCGCATCGCCCTCCTACAGGAGAGGGGGAGACCCGCCTGGGAGTTCCAGAACGCGGCGGACATCATGAGGCTGCGCCCGGGCCTCAATTTTAACTTCACTGTCTTGGAGCTGGATGCGATGCTTCTGGAGCTGTTCAAGCATGATCCCGAGCACCCCGGAGCGTTTAGGTTGCCGAGGGGGGTCGTTCCGCTCTGCAACAACTCTTCGCTTGACCGCATCCGCGCAATGATGCCGCTCTGCGACTCGCATGGGATCGTCCCCACTTGGCAAGAGCCCGCCGACGACGTCATGCAGGAGTTCTTCGACAGCCTGGCAGAGGTGGCGATCCATCCCGACGAGCAGAAGAAGCTCACCCGCGACACCACTCATGACGAGATGCGGCGTATCGCCACCAGGCTGGAAGAGGCGGCAGCAGCTGTTGCCGCGGGCCAATTTGGGTTCACCATGGAGGAGGCAGAGGCATCAGAGGCGGCAAGCCTTGCCGAGCGGGAAGAGCTTGTCGGCGAGGAAGAGCTTGTTTGGCCTGAATCTGAGTCGAGCGAGCCCGCCGAGGACGCGCCCTCCTCTCCGTCTCCAGCCAATTCGCCGCAAGCGGAGCCACAAGCTCCACCAAGAAGGCGTCTTCACAGGGCCGGGGACGCAGCGGGGCGGCAGACGGGACAGCAGCCGCATCGCCGCGCGACGCGCTCCACCGCGGCAAGCACTGTCGCCGCGGGAGCACCTCGCGCTGCAGCGGCAACTGGAGCCGGGTCTTCTCGCACCACCGCCAGTGCCCCCGCCAAGTGGTCAAGGGAGCCTACCCCTCCGCCTCATCGCACCGGAGGCGAGCCGGACTTCGATCTCTCCGCGCTCAGCTCCGACGAGGAGGAAGAAGAGTAAGATTCCTCTGCTTGTACTTGTAGTTCTTCAATTTTGTTGCTTTGTCTTGTATCTGATCTGCTTCATTCTGAATTTATTCCTTTTCAGGACGTTGGCTCAAAGAGCGGCGAAGAGAGTCAAGGCCCCGGTGATCGTCATCGGGGATGAACCCGTCGTGCCAACGGGGGACATGCCTGAGACCACCTTGCCGGATCCGGCAGCTAATCCCCAAAGCAGCCCCCTGCGGAGCCCCCAGCGTAAGTGCATGGTTCACTTCCTTCTGTTAGGCGCGCATGGTTGCTTTTCCCTTGCTGATATCTTGATGGTTGGGTTGTGTAGGAGCAGAGCAGCTTCACCAGGAGCGTCCGGAAACCGCTCCTGAAGTGCCGTCTGCTTCGACCGCACCGCCAAGGGAGGATTCCCCGGCAAGGGAGCATTCTCCGGCAAGGGATAGTTCTCTGGCAAGGGGCAGTACCAGCGACCCTCCGGTGATGGAGACTGTAGATCCAAGCACAGGTAACCCTTATCACTTGAAAACTGCCCTTGCGTTCTTCTTTTTCTGTTTTTCTTGTTGGATGTTTGCTTGACTTTTCTCCCTTTCCTGGTCTTGAGATCCAGCTGCCACAGAGCCCATGGAGACCGAGACCACCGGCGAGGAGAACGCGCGCGGCAACACTGATGATGCCGCCGCCACTGAAGGAGAAACCGGCGCTGGTGATCCTGCCGGCGAAGAGGCCGCCAAGGCTGCCGCCGCAGAGACTGGCGAGGGATCTGACGATCGTATTGACGGCCCTGAGGCCGCAGGAGCGTCAGGTGCTGCACCGACTGCCGATCCCCCCGCCGCTGCTGCAGCGCCAGGCTCCGAAGAGCCCCTGCCCGGCGCCTATCTGAAGGCCGGCGACGGCATCTTCATCAAACTCCCCTGGGCGTCGAGCTCCAGGGCGCCGGTTGAAGGAGAAATCCTTGATGGAGAAGTTCTTGCCTTCGCTGGGCTGTCACTCGTCGACGCGCTGGGAAGCAGCAGCGACGAGCCTGAGGAGGAGAAGCTGCTGCGGAAGCTGCTGGCGCTCTACCGCGCCCGCCAAGCCAAGCTGGAATCGCGGGAAGCGCATGTGGCAAAGGCAGGGGTTGACATCGAGAAGTGCGCGGAAGAGCTCCGGGGCATGAGGCAGGAGGCGCTCCGATCTTTGGCGGAGGAGTGGGAGCAGCTCTCCGAGGCGCGGAAAGCCTTTCTCCTCGAGAAGGCCGAAGTCGAAGAGCAACAGCCTCTTGCCGGTGAGAAGCTAGTTGCGCAGGAAGGCGAGCTGGCGCAGAGGAAAGTCAATCTTGACAGCCACGAGGAGGAACTTGCCACGCGCGAGCAATCGATCGGCGGGGCTCTCCAGGAAGCAAAGGACACAACCGCAGCTGCCGAGGCCGCCAAGAAGGAGCTGGAGACGAAGGTGGCGCAGTTGGAGGCTGATCTGAAGGCGAGCGGCGAGGAGCTTGCCACGCTCAAGCTTGAGCGTGAGAAGGATGCCGCCACTCACGGCGAGCTGCAGGGCCTCCTTGCCGAGAGGAGCAAGGAGCTAAGCGCCGCCAAGGACTCCAATGCTGACCTTGAGCTGAAGCTGGCCACCTTGACTCAAACGTTGGACGGCGCCAAGGAGCGGGAGGTGGCCTTGAAGGAGGAGATCAAGGGCAACGAAGCGCTGCTGACGAGGGCCGCCGAAACCCAGAGCACCTTCAAGGAGACGGTGGAGCTCTGGACAGAGGGCCTCGTGAACATCGCTGCAGTTATTGACGGGGAGCTGGCACAGCTGGGAGTGGAGGACTTTGGGTACTCCTTCGATGAGAACCTCCAACCCAGCGCCAAGCTCACCCTGTTCTTTAAAGGCGTGGCGACAGGCCTCCAGCAGCTCCAAGAGAAGATCCCAAAGCAGCTGGCCGACGAGTCGCGCACGATCTGCGCCAGAGTTCTGGAGAAGGTGTTGGTGAAAGTGGCCTTCCGCAATCCAGGCCTCAACCTCACCGACGTCCTCAAGAAGCTGCCGACAGATGCTGATCTGGAAGCCCTCAAAGCCCTTGTCGCACCCATTGTGGACAAGGTGAATGAGGTCAAGTGGGTCGATGGTGGCCGCGTAGATTAGGCCGCCCGTTTTCTTCTTTTCTTGCCGCTGCTAGTCATGTTACGACAACAATCTGTTAGAGCTGCGGCAAGCTATCTTGTAATATAACTTTATTTTGGATATTGACTGCTATGTTATTTCCTTTACTTGATTCCTGGCCTTGTATGTTTCTGCCCTAAGCTTTTAGGGAACTTGCCGGCGCAGGCACCCTTGCCGCGAGCGCTGAGTGCGGAACGTCAGCAGCCTGCTGGCGGTGCCGCTACCGACAAGAAACCTTGTCGCAGCTAGTCGTAGCTCACTTAAGTTGTTGAGCGGACTCGAAACAAAGTAAGGGCGTAACTAGCTATGAGTTGGTTCCTCCGCGCACAGGTTTTCCATACCAAGCACGGTCGTTCAAGGAAGATAACTTAAAGATTTAAAAACTGATTGCTCAAACTTTGGCAACTTAGCTTTTCTGTCGTTTGCTTCCCGGCAAGGCGAAACTTTCTTGAATGGCCCGGTCCACACCATTATCTTCTCCTTTCCCCTCGGCAAACCTTGTGGGCGAAGGAACCTTCCTTCCTTTGAGAAAGAGGAAGAAGAGAATGTAAAGATATGGAGACTTATGGCTGGTTATTGCTTACCGGAAGTAGGTGCTGCACAAAGTGTCAGATGATACATGCGAATAGAAAGAAAGCATGAAATTGACAAGCTGTGCGAAGCACATGAACTTTATTTATGCACGGGGTTTGCGCCCGGCTTTGTACGAAGGATTACATGCAACAGCGGCAAGACTTGTACAAAAGGTGGTTGCCGGAACGGGTTTCGGCAACCGCGCCCTACGGGTAAAACTTACGAAGATGCTCAATGTTCCAGGAGTTGCTCACCGGAATGCCATCTTCGGTCTCAAGGCGGACAGCGCCAGGCCTAGTGACTCGTTTCACCCGATAAGGGCCTTCCCACTTCGGCGTCAACTTGTTGGAATTCTTGGCGGACTGAACGCGCCGAAGAACAAGGTCGCCTTCCTCGAAACTTCTGGCCCTAACTTTGCGGCTATGGTAGCGGGGCAAAGCCTGCCGATATCGAGCAGCTTGTACAGCGGCCTGAAGACGGTCTTCCTCAAGGAGCAGCGCGTCATCTTGTCGCAGCTGCTCTTGCTCAAGCTCATCATAAGCGAGCACTCGAGGTGACCCGTATACGAGTTCCGTGGGGAGAACTGCCTCTGCTCCATAGACTAGAGCGAAAGGTGTTTGGCCAGTGGCTCGATTTGGCGTTGTTCTGATCGACCAAAGATCCACCGGCAGCTCCTCGATCCAGTTCTTCCCGCACTTGCGCAGCCTGTCGAAAGTTCTGGTCTTGAGCCCTCGCAGCACGTCAGCATTTGCCCTCTCCGCTTGACCGTTGCTTCTTGGATGAGCAATAGAAGCGAAGCAGACCTTGGCGCCAAGATCTTGGATGTACTGCACGAAGGTGCGGCTCGTGAATTGCGTGCCGTTGTCGGTGATGATCCTGTTAGGGATCCCGAAACGGCAAACAATCGACCTGAAGAACTTGACTGCTGACTGTGCTGACACCTTCCTCACTGGTTCCACTTCCGGCCACTTTGTGAACTTGTCGATTGCAACGTACAAGTACTCAAAGCCCCCGACAGCTCGGGGGAAGGGGCCGGGGATGTCGAGCCCCCAGACCGAAAATGGCCAGGATAAAGGGGTCGTCTGGAGAGCTTGAGTTGGCTGGTGTATCTGCTTGGAATGGAACTGGCATGCTTCACACTTGGTTACTTGTGCAGTTGCATCCTGGAGGGCCATCGGCCAAAAGAAGCCTTGCCGGAACGCTTTGCCGGCAAGTGCTCTTGCACCAATGTGGTGACCACATATGCCTCCATGTATCTCTGCCAACAGCTGTTGTCCATCTTCCCGGCGAATACACTTCAATTTCACACCGTTGAGTCTTATTCTGTACAGTGTGTTGTCGACAAACTTGTACATACTTGACTGCCGGGCTACTCTTTCTGCTTCTTCTTGCTCTTCGGGAAGTTCTCCTGTCTGAAGGAAACGGACAATCTGCTGTGCCCATGCTGGAGCCTGCGGCTCGACAACAAGGACTAAAGGCACATCTGCTGCTGCGGGAACATCCGCTTCTACGGCAAGGGCCTGCGGCCCAGCCGGAGCTTGTTGTTCCCCGACAAGCTTGCTGGAGCAAAACTTGTCGGGAGCATCTGCTTCAACGGAACAAACCCTAGGGCTCGCCGGAGCAGACTGCTCCTCAGCACCCTTGGCGTTGATCTTGGGGACCTTCTCAGCGGCAGCTTCCGGAAGCTCTACCGGAAAATAGTCGCCAGAAATCAACTTCCTCTTCTTGCTCTGTCCAGTTGATGGTGTCACGGATGGTTGAGTAAGCTTGAGCACAAAGATCCCTAGTTCCACAGGTAACTTTAGTGCGGCGCGCTTTGACAGGCCATCGGCAATGTCGTTCTGAGCTCTTGGAACACGCTCCATCTGCAGGCCGTCAAAGTGCTCTTCTAGCCTTCTCACTTCATCAACGTAAGCTTCCATCAACGAACTCTGATAATTCTTGTTCACTTGGCGGACGACAAGCTGCGAGTCACCCCTGACAATGAGCTTCTTAATCCCAAGGTCTGCTGCGATCCTGAGACCGGCAAGCAAGCCTTCATACTCTGTAGTATTGTTCATCGCTTGCTCCTTGGGGAAGTGCATCTGGACCACGTACTTGAGGTGCTCTCCGGTGGGTGCGACAAGAAGCACGCCCGCACCGGCGCCATGCAGCGAGAAAGCACCATCAAAGTACATCAGCCACTCTTTGCTTGCTTCCTTGACGGGGATGCTCGTTTCTGGAATTTCTTTGTCTGGTGTTGGCGTCCATTCTGCTATGAACTCTACCAGTGCTCTGCTTTGGATAGTTGAAGTGCTCTCAAACTTGAGGCCAAAGCTTGACAGTTCCAGCACCCACTCGACGATCCTGCCTGTTGCTTCTGGATTCTGCAGTATCCTCTTTAGCGGAAAACGAGTGACAACCATGATCTCATGTGCTTGGAAGTAATGGCGCAGCTTTCTCGAGGCCATGAGAAGGCCGAAAAGCAACTTCTGCACACTAGAGTACCTTGACCTAGCCCCCTGCAGAAGGGAGCTGACAAAGTAAACTGGGCGCTGCACCATTTTCTTCTGCACCTCCTCGCGCACCTGCGCAGATCCATCCTTGTCGGGACCAGAGCTTGTCGGCGAAGCCCCCTGCTTGTCGCTGGATGCACTTGCCGTGGTTGCGGGCTCATCATCCGCCTCCCTCTCCGCCACTAACGCAGCACTAACCACTTGATTGGTTGCCGCTAGATACAGCAGCAACTTCTCTTGTGGCCTAGGTGCGACAAGTATTGGAGTGGAGGACAGGTATCTCTTCAAGTCCTGCAGCGCAGCCTCCGCTTCCGGAGTCCATTTCATTGGACCTGCCTTTTTCAATATTTTGAAAAATGGCAGGGCGCGCTCAGCAGAGCGAGAGATGAACCTGCTGAGAGCAGCCACGCAACCGGCAAATCTTCGTACATCCTTGACGCACTTCGGTGCTTCAATCTGCTCGATG
The DNA here is from genome assembly GCA_963921465.1 of Triticum timopheevii. Classification (NCBI taxonomy): domain Eukaryota; kingdom Viridiplantae; phylum Streptophyta; class Magnoliopsida; order Poales; family Poaceae; genus Triticum; species Triticum timopheevii. Next base: position 378,919,872 of record OY997262.1, on the reverse strand, counting down.
GCCTTGATCTTGTCGGGGTTGGCTTCAATTCCCTGCAGAGACACAAAGAACCCGAGAAGCTTGCCGGATGGGACTCCAAACACGCACTTCTGGGGGTTAACCTTGAGGTTGATCTTGCGCAGATTTGCAAAAGTTTCGTCTAAATCTTGAATCAGAGTAGCCTTGTCCTTGCTCTTGACCACTATGTCATCCATGTAGGCTTCCACATTTCTGTGTATCTGTGGCTCAAAAGCGACATGGACTACTCTTGCAAATGTGGAACCAGCATTCTTCAAACCAAAAGGCATCCGTACAAAACAGTATGTGCCACATGGGGTGATGAATGCGGTTTTCTCCTCATCCTCTTCTGCCATGAAGATCTGATGGTATCCTGAGTATGCATCAAGAAATGAAAGCAAATCACATCCGGTTGTGGAGTCAACAATCTGGTCAATGCGCGGCAAGGGAAATGGGTCTTTGGGACAAGCTTTATTGACATCGGTGAAATCGATACAAAGCCTCCATTTCCCGTTGGGCTTGCGCACGACTACAAGATTGGCCAACCACGTAGGATGGAGCACTCCTCTGACAAGGCCTGCTGCTTCCAACTTCTTGATTTCTTCTGCGATGAATTCTTGGCGCTCCACTGCCTGTTTCCTGACTTTCTGCTTGACGGGCCGCGCGTGAGGACAAACGGCAAGGTGGTGCTCAATTACTTTCCTGGGAACACCGGGGATGTCAGACGGTTGCCACGCAAACACGTCGACATTCGCCCACAGGAAAGCAACCAGCGCGCTTTCCTATTTAGGGTCGAGAGTAGCACTGATGGTGAAGGTACCACCAGTGCCGTCCCCCTTGGCGGACACCTTCTTGGTCTCTGGTGGAGCTTCCATCGTTTTCTTACACTTGCCGGTGGAGCTCGATGGTGCATCCTCGACGGTAGCGCAGCACTCCAAAGAGGTGCGCTTGCCGGAGTGGGCATCAGAGCTCTTGCCGGACTTGGTCTTCTTCTTCCCCCCGGGAGCTCTAGCGGCAAGTGGCTTGCGATCAGTTGCGGCTGCTGCTTCCCGGTAAATCTCGTCGGCGCAGATAAGGGAATCCTTCTTGTCGCCAGGAACAGAGATGACACTTATCGGGCCTGGCATCTTGAGCATGTTGTATGCATAGTGAGAGGCTGCCATGAACTTGGCGAGTGCCGGACGACCGAGTATTCCATTTTAAGGTAATGGAAAATCAGCAACGTCAAAAGTGACCCTCTTAGTTCTGAAGTTCAACTCGCTGCCAAATGTGACCGGCAACGTGATCTTTCCCTTCGGCTTGCTCCTTCCCGGGTTGATTCCTTGGAATGTGCCGGTCTCTTCGAGCTCGCTGTCAGGGATTTGGAGTTTTTGGAGGACTGTGGAGGAGATCAGGTTCAAGCCGGCCCCGCCGTCAACTAGCATCTTTGTGACTTTGAGGTTGCGGATAGTTGGTGAAACCAACATCGGCAAGCACCCGACCGTAGTTATGCGATCAGGGTGATCCTCAATATCAAAGATGATAGGCGTGTTGGACCATTTTAGAGGCCTGCGTGACTCCATGGATGGTTCCGCTGCATTGACTTCTCGCATCCATTGCTTGAGTTGACGGTGTGAAGTATGCAGGGAAGCACCACCGTCAACGCACAGGACCTCGGTGGCTTTCTGGAATTCCTACTCATCAGCCTCATCATCATCCATATCTTCGTTGTCGTTGTCATCTTCGTCCTTGTCGTGGCCACGGGGAGGTCTGTCTCCTTGCCGCTGCTTGGCCTTGCCGCGGCGTCCTCCCCGGCCGGGGCGTTTCTTGCTGGCTCCTCCAGCACGTTCCAGGGCCTTCTCCTTGTCGCGTCGCTCGTACTCAGCCTTCTGTTGCTCAACAAGCTGCTTAACCTTCTTACAGCTCTGGAGGTCATGGCCCTTGGTGCGGTGGATCTTGCAGTACAGCTTGCCGGAGCTGTCCTGCTTGTCGGCGGCCGCCACAGACTGGCTCTCCTTGCCGGAGCTTCCAACTTTACCTTTCTTGGCGCCACCTCCGTTGCCAGACTGCTCAACAACCAACACTTCTTTGCCCTTCTTCTTTCTGTTGTTCCGCTGCCAGCCTTTCTTTGCCGGGGCAACATCCTCACTGTCAGATGCTCATGCTACTGTATTCTCTCCGGGGAGCCTCCTCCCCTCTTCAGCACGTGCGCACTTGTCGGCGAGGGCATATAGCTCGCTGACGTCTCTGATCTTGCACATCGCCATCTCCTCCCGCATCCTGCGGTTTCGCACATTCTGATGAAACGCGCTGATGACCGCGGCAGGGTGGACGTCTGGGATGTTGTGCCGTACATGGCTGAATCTCTGAATATACTTGCGCAGGGACTCTCCTTCCTTCTAGGCGAGCAGATGAAGATCGCTTTCTTGGCCATGGGGCTTGTGGCCGCTTGTAAAGGCGCCGACAAACTGATGGCATAGATCTACCCAAGAGGATATGGAGTTGTCCGGCAAGTGCATGAGCCAGGACCTGACATTGGGCTTGAGCACTAGCAGGACGTAGTTGGCAAGGATCTTATTGTCTCGCCCCCCGGCAGCCAGCACCGCGATGGTGTAGATGCTGAGGAACTCCGACGGATGTGACTTGCCGTCGTACTTCTCCGGTACATCTGGCTTGAAATTCTTCTTGCTAGGCCACTGGACTTGCCGCAGCTCACGAGTGAACGCAAGGCAACCTACCGCGTACGGCAAGTCGCCTGGTTCCCCTGGCGCATGCATGTCGACAGAGGGCCTAGCGCGCTGGTCAGATTGACGCCGCGCTTCTCTTCGGCGCTCGATGCGAGTACGAGCGTCCTCTTGCTGTCGTTCGTGAAGAACTTGGCGCTGATCGCGATGAGCTCGTGGATCCGATGACGCGGTGGAGTCGCTATCAGGGTGGATCCGACGAGTCGGCGATCTTGGTCTTCGGGGTGGAGAGTGCATGGAGGTTGCACCCCCATTAGTCTTGTCGCCATCAGTCCGTGTCCGGCAATCTTGCCGCGGCAGCGAGGTGCTTGGTTGTCGCGCAGTGTCGCCGTTGGCGAAGCCAATGAGACTCTGAATAGTGGCCCTCCACTCGTCGGTCTTGTCCGCCGTTGGAGGGTAATCCAGGAGTAGTTGGGCTCGCGCCAAAGCTTCTGCTGGAGTGGTGGGAGGTAGTGGCGAACGGTGCGAGGATCGGGATATGCTCGGACTCCTAACTATGTTAGAAGGAGCAGTATCCCGTCCAGGCGACCGGGCCTCGCTCGAGCCAGCATGCTGGCGTGCATGCTGGTCTTGAACTCCGCGAGATCCACCAGTTTGATCTTGGCCCAACGAAAGTATGGTACTGCGAATACCATGACGCTGTTGGTCCCACGCCTCCTGAGATGGGCGCGGTGCGCGTACGGACGCCGAGGTCTGCGCGGCCTTGTCCTTGGACTTGGCAGCGCTGTGAGCGCCCTCGTCGACGCCCGTTCTTCCGCCAGCGTCTACCCCACCGCCCGCTTGCTCCGGTGGTGGTGGGATCGACGCGGACGGAACCGCTGCCTCCGAAACCTTCTTCTTCGGTGGCATGTCGATGAAGATGATGAAGATCTAGCTCGTGTGCACGCCGGATCAAGTTCACACAATCCCGACGCCCCCTACCTGGCGCGCCAAAGATGTCGGGGAAACTAATCCTCGAACACCTATGGGACCGGCGGACCGAGCCCCTTTCGGTTCGGCGGGAGGCGGAGGTCGCACGAAGAGCAGATCGAGGCGATGCACATGAGCAGTTTACCCAGCTTCGAAGCTCTCCGGAGAGATAATACTCCTACTGCTGCATCTATGTGTATATTGAGTTCTTGCTTAGGAGCGATTAGCGCTACGAAACCGAGCGTGAGAGTGTTCCTAACTTCGAATGGGTCGAACCCCCTCTACGTTGCGCATGGGCCTCCTTTTATATGCTCAAGGGGTCACCGACAGGTGGCAACGCAGACAAAAAGGGCAAAAATGGAAAAAGAATGTGGTAGGCACAACTACCTATACTGTAGATACAGTGTATCATACCTAACTCTGACGGCAGGGGACAAGGGCATTAAATGCCCGTCTGTGTCGCCCAAACAGTGCAAACAGAGACCGTCAGGGGCGCCACAGATCGCCATGATGGCCTTCTTGTCAGCACCGCTTGCCACCGTGCACCCCTGGCTGCACAGCCTCTCGCCACGCGCGCCTGGAAGGGCCCCAGAGCGACACGTGGGTGGATGTGCTGGAGCACGGGTGCAGAGTGGCCGCCTGTCGCGGCAAGTGCCTTGCCGCGGTCGTTGTCTTGTCGGGCTGGGGAGCTTGTCATTCACCGAGCCTTGCCGGGACGCATGGCGCGTCGCGGCAGGCTTTCTTGAGACGCCTTGGCTGGCCTTCCCGGCGAGCTCCTCTTGCCGGGGCCTTGTCTTCTTGGCTTGAATACTTTGTTCTTGAATGGCTTCCCGGCAAGCTCCTCTTGCCGTGGTCTTGTCTCCTGAGGAGCCACGGAGGATCTTGGCGGTCACCCGGCAAGCCTTGTCGCGGGGTGCTGCAACTGCCCGTGCACAAGTTCGGGATACTAGGGTACCCCTACTGTAGTACACCGACACAGCTGTCGTTCTTTTGACCTACTCTTTTTTCAGACCTTAACTGTTTTCAATCTTCATGTCTACTTAGGCACAACCACCTGGAGCAAAACATATAACCAATAGATGGCGTAATAAGCACCAGGATTTTCTTAGTTCTCATGGCATTCATTTGAGGACAATAACGATCGAAGGATATGCATCCAACCAGGCAAACGGAAGCTTTATCACATTCTTCCTGTTGAATGCGAGGTTACTATTGTCTATGAGGCTTAATTTTTAAGGCAAGAGATTTCTCACTGACGGACACATTGAACAGCAAAAAAAGAAGTTTCAGGTGGACAAATAGGCTTCTAAATGTGCTCGACATCTATTTACAACAAGTTGTAGTCATCGTGAAATATTGTTTTTTGCACAGGATGTTGATTTTATGGATCAGACTAATCCATTTGTTTGTGACTGCAAAGAAGAGTGGTTGGGTTAGATGTTACTGCCATGTTTAATCTGGGTTTTGTCTAAAATTTGGATGAACATATAATCCTTGGACATTTTGTACCATTTGTATGCTTGAGTTGCATGTTGTTGCCCTCATACTCCTCTCCACTTGCCACTACACTGCCGCATCTTCCACGGCTGTTGTTCGTTCTTGTCTGAGGCCTAGCCATCGTTCTCCGCCTTGGTTCGCTCGCTGTGCCTGCCGCCGTCTGGCATTGTCAACATGATCAACAACCAAGAGGAATTAGGAGATGACTGAATGTGGAGAGGCTGATAGTAGGGACCAACCAGGGTCATTGCATTTCACTAGGAGGTGCCTCATTATTACAAGCCAAAGAGATACTTCCTCCTAATTGTTTGACAACTAGGTCCCATGCCATTGTCAATGTAGTCAATAAACGAGAAAATTACACAATAAGCGGATAACACCAGGGACCCATCAGCTTGCCCAGTTGATTTTTAGTTTCAGAGACAAAGCCGAACAGTGCGCTGTGCGGGGGCTGTGGCCCGTCTAGCCCACGCTTACGCTTTTAAGCACATGAAGAGCCTAGTTGATATATTTTTTCTTTCTGAAAATGGCTAGCCCAGTTCTTTTTTTTTTGAGAATACAAAAACCGAGGCCTACTTGCTTTTCTCAGCCCTGCTAGGTAGTAAGAAATGGGCTTCCCTAGAAAATGGGCTATAAGTTGTAAGAAATGGGCTGTAAATTTTTAAACCAAAGCCAACCGACAATTGCATTAAAATATCATTTTTTTCAGGATTTCTCTTTGTCGGTGTACTAACGCAGGGGCACTACTTTGTACCCCTTTCTAAGTGCACGAGCAGTCAGAGCCACACGCCGCAACCACACTGGCAGGACAGAGGGAGGGGTTAAAGAGAATGGCTAAAGCAATGCCGAGGCAGAGACCAGAAGGCCGAGCGGGCAAAGGTGGTTCTCGCCTTCAAGATCCTTGCCGGGACGGCCTCCGCAGCCCCGACAGGAGCCTTGCCGGGGCAACTTGCCTAGTCCCGCGCCAGCGAGACACGCCACCCTTGAGCCTCAAGGGCTCCCACTTGAGGCTCGAGATGTGCTTCCGTGATGGCATGCAGATCTTTGTGAAGACAAGAAACACTCCAAATCAGAGGAGTAATAGAAGACGACGAACCTCGGCGAGATTCTTGCCGAGGAAACCCACAAGACCCCCGGCAAGATCCTTGCCAGGGACGACCGCTGTGCCACGGCAAGACCCTTGCCGGGGTCCCCGGCAAGGCCATTGCCGAGGACGTCCGCGAGGCCACAGCCAGGCCTGCACCCGCCAAGCTTCTACCTCCGCTCCCATGCAAATGCCAGCCCACCAGCTAAGCAGGCGCTTGCGTGTCGATGTGAGGCTCCTCGGCCAACTCAGCGCATGCCTACGTGGTGGCATGCAAACCTTTGTGAAGGCCCTACCACCGCACCACCTCAGCAGCCCGCCAGCCTACATGGCGCGGACCGCCTCGTTGGCCCAGGCGCGTGTCAAGACAGGGCGAAGCAGCGGTAAAGTGATGGGGACACGTCAAAGGCGCATTAAATGCATCTTGTCCCGTAATGGCAAGCGATAGGCTTAACCACAGTACCCTGATGCCACCTCCTGTGTGCCACTGTGGCGATCCCCTTGCCTATAAAAGGAGGCACAAGGCATCCAGGAGAAGGATTCAGACCCTTGGACATGTTACGCTCATTGTAGCTAGCTCAAGAACTCCAAGAACCCAGATATACATATCAAAGCAGGACTAGGGTATTACACATTGTTGCGGCCCGAACCTGGGTAAACGACCCGCGTGCTTGTGCTGATCGCTGGTCCCGCTATCCTCACGACCCTGCGCCTTGCAACCGCAGTAGGGATTCCTGTGATCCCATAGGTGTTGTTTCCACCGACATCTTTGGCGCGCTAGGTAGGGGGCGCAGTTGTGAGAATCTGTTCTAGCGTTTAGTTTAGCAGTTCTTCATCGTCATGGCTCCCAAGAAGAAGACGACAATAGTGGTCAGCTCATATGGAGCCGGGCTGCCCGTGCCCGCACGGGTGGGTAGCGGGCCTGTAGCGGATAGAACCCATGGCGCGCCACCAAACATCTGTGTCGCTCTGGCAGCCAGATCTTGGTGAGCGGCGTTGTCCGCATGCAAGGCGACGAACCAGACATCGCCGCGCTCGGAGAAGGAGTTGGGCCCCCCGCAGGCGTCGCGGGGCCCTCCAGGGGTGTCGCTGTGCCACCGGTTGGCGACACGACACCCTCCAAGAAACCTACGCCGGAGCCCATGGCGTGCTCCTCTCAAGTTGTGCGTGACGAGCAACGTCACCATGTTGGTGACCCTCGGCGCCTCCGTGGAAAGAGCCCTACGCATCATTCGCGGGACGAAGAAGGCCAACATGCATGCCGGAGCACTGGAGAAAATGGCGTACGACTGTAGGACCGTGATAGAGCTCCCTCTAACATATTTAGAGGTCAGAGCGCGTCACGATCCATGCAACGTTCACCGCCACCTATGCCAACAGAAGCTCTGGCGCGCGCGCAGCTGCTCCTCGACTTTCCTCTTGCCGCGGAGAAGCTCGACGAGTGGAGAGCCATCGTTCGGAGTCTCGTAGGCATCGCCAATCGGGACAAGCCGTGGCCGGCGGCGCTCGCAGACTGGCGCCCCGCCGATCCCTCACATCATAGTGGAGGAAGGGTCGGAGGTGATGCAGCCACGATGCACTCTCCTCCCCCACACCAACCACCGCGAGCGTCGGTCCATCGTGATGGCGCATGTGATAACATTTCCATAGCGTCATCCAATCCACGGACCTGCCACGACCAGCGCCAAGTTCTCCAGGAACGAACCCTCGAAGATGCTCGAACTACCATTGAGCGCCGGCGTGATGCATGCCACCAGTCAGACAGGCAGGCAGGGCCCATGATAGACCACCCGTCGCCGAGGGGCTATGGCGGCCTACCCTACGAGGTGGGTTGTCCGGCTTTTAGCCGTGAGCTGCGGCAGTTTCCATGGCCATCCCACCGCACATTCAAACCCGACGTTAGCGAGAAGTACAATGGAAAAACTCACCCGTCGGAGTTCCTCAGCATCTACACCATTGCGATGCAAGCAGCCGGAGCCTGTGACGACAAGGTACTTGCCAACTATTTCCCGTTGGCACTTAAGCCCAATGTCATGTCATGGATGATGCACTTGCCGGCGGACTCCATTTCTTCTTGGCCGGATCTATGTCATGAGTTTGTTGGCGCCTTCACTGGAGGCCATCAAGCTCACGGCCAGGCAAGCGATCTGCATATCAACCCCCAGAAGGAAGGAGAGAACCCGTGCAAGTACATCCAGAGGTTCAGCCGAGTGTAGTACAACATCCCAGACGTTCATCCCGCCGCCGTGATCAGCGCGTTCCACCAGAAGGTGCGCAACCGAAAGATGCGTGAAGAGATGGCGATGAACAAGGTCAAAGATGTGGCCAAACTCTATGTTCTGGCCGACAGGTGCACTCGGGCTGAAGAAGGGAGGAAGTACCCCGGCGAAGACGTCAGTTTGGAAACCGACTCCATAGATGACGACATTGCTGCCCTGGCAAAGAAGGGACGGCACCGTAACAGGAAGTGCAAGGGCAAGGCTGTGCTTGCCGTTGAGGGATTCGACGACACCGGAATTGCCAAAAAGGCCAAGGCAGGTGACCCCGGCAAGAAGGTTGCCGAGTGTGCCGTTTGCCGGGCGTTGGGAGCTACCGACAAGCCGGGAAGCTCCGACAAGCAGTATTGCAAGATCCACCCCACCAAGGGCCACGATCTCCAGAACTACTGACAAGTTGAGCTGCTTGCTGAGAAGCTGAAGGCTGAGTACGAGAGGTGGGACAAGGAGAAGGGATAAGATGGTGCTGGAGGGTCCGGCAAGAGGCGCGATGATCAGGAAGGCTGCCGCGGCAAGGATAACCAGCAAGAGAGGCCCGCCCGGGGCCGCGACAAGAAGCAGGAAGACGTTGATCATGACGAGGACGACGAGTCCTGTGACCATGAGTTCCAGAAGGCAATAGAGGCCATGTGCATGGACGGTGGCGCCTCACTGCCTGCCTCACACCGCCAGCTCAAACAATGGGCGCGTGAGATTGCGGCAGTGGAGCCATTGGTCGACACTTGAAAGCCACTAAAGTGGTCCAGCATGCCTATCATCTTTGACACCGAGGACCACCCTGATCGCACAACAACGGTCGGGTGCTTGCCATTGTTGGTTTCCCCAATAATATGCAACCTCAAAGTGACAAAGATGCTAGTCGACGGCGAGGCCGGTCTGAACTTGATTTCGCCTGTCGTGATCAACAGGCTGCAGATTCCTGATGGAGATCTCGAAGAAATGGGCACGTTTCAGGGGGTCAACCCAGGAAGAAGCCAGCCGAAGGGAAAGGTCACGCTGCCAGTGACATTTGGAAGTGAGTTGAATTACCGGACGGAGAGGATTGTCTTCGACGTGGCCGAGATCCCCTTGCCCTAAAACGGGATCCTCGACCGCCCGGAGCTGGCCAAGTTCATGGCGGCCTCTCATTACGCCTACAACATGTTGAAGATGCCGAGACCGATGACCATCATCACCGCCCCTTTTGATAAGAAAGATTTGTTGATCTGCGCCGATCAGCTTTACCGGTAGGCAGTTGCAGCAACTGCCGCTAAGGTACTTGCTCCTGCCACTGAAGTTCCGGGAGGGAAGAAGACCGGCGAGACCTCTCGCACCCACTTCGGCAAGCGCACCTCTTCGGAGTGTTGTGCTCCCATTGAGAACGTGCCAAAGAGCTCCACCGACAAGAGCAAGAAGTCCAGAGCTGCACTACCAGAGACCAAAAGGGTGTCCGCCAAGGAGGACAGCACGGGAGGAGCTTTCACCATAAGCTCCACCATCGACAGCAAATAGGAAGGCGAGCTCGTCGCGTTCCTGCGGGCGAATGTTGAGATGTTTGCATGGCAAGCGTCTGACATCCCCGGCGTTCCCAGGGAAGTGATTGAACACCATCTTGTTGTCTGTCCTCACGCGCGGCCCATCAAGAAGAAGGTCAGGAAGCAAGCTCTAGAGAGGCAGGAGTTCATTATGGAGGAAATAAAAAAGTTAGAAGCGGCAGATTTGGTAAGAGGGGTGCTCCATCGAACGTGGCTGGCCAATGCAGTAGTAGTGCGCAAGGAGAACGGAGAGTGGAGGCTGTGTATTGATTACACAGATATCAATAAGGCTTGTCCAAAATACCATTTACCGTTGATGCGCATTGACCAGATTGTTGACTCCATGGCCGGGTGTGACCTCTTGTCCTTCCTTGACGCTTACTCAGGATACCACCAGATCTTCATGACAAGAGAAGATGAAGAGAAGACAACATTCATCACCCCATGTGGTATGTATTCTTTTCTACGGATGCCTTTCGGGTTGAAGAGTGCTGGCTCGACTTTTGCAAGAGCAGTCCAAATTGGTTTTTAGTCCCAGCTCAATAGAAATATGGAAGCCTATATGGATGACGTAGTGGTCAAAACCAAGGACAAAGCAACACTTGTGCGAGATCTGGAGGAAACGTTTGCAAACCTGCGCAAGATCAACCTCTAGCTGAACCCTGAGAAGTGTGTCTTCGGCGTGCCATCCGGAAAGTTCTCGGGTTCTTTGTGTCGCAGCGTGGGACTAAGGCAAACCCAGACAAGATCAAGGCCATCAAGTAGATGAGGCACCTAAGAGGATTAAGGACGTGTCTCGGCTCACTGGCTGTGTTGCCGCCATGAGCAGATTCATCTCCAAGTCCGCTGAGTGTGCCCTTCCCTTTTTTAAGATCTTATAGAAGGCGTGCCCAATGGAGTGGACCCCAGAGGCCGAGGCAGCACTGCAGGATCTGAAGAAATATCTCTCCTCTGCCCCGGTGCTGGTCGCGCCTAAACCACAAGAACCGTTGCTGCTGTACCTAGCGGCAACTAATCAAGTGGTTAGCGTCGCGCTGGTGGCGCAGAGGGTGGTTGACGAAGAGGCAGCAGCAGCGGCAGAGTTGACGGATGGCGAGCCAGAACCCTCCCCGGCAGGGCTTGGTCCCGACAAGACTAAGCCCTCGGCAAGGACTGATACTAGTGCGACAGGGCTCGTGCGACTAGGTGAAGTGGTGCGGAAGAAGAAGGTGGTGCAGCACCCAGTTTACTTTGTCAGCTCCCTCTTGCAAGGGGCTAGGTCGAGGTACTCCGGTGTGCAGAAATTGCTCTTCGGCCTCCTTATGGCCTCGAGGAAGCTGCATCATTACTTCCAAGCACACAAGATCACCGTCGTCACCTGCCTCCCGTTGCAACGGGTACTGCATAACCTAGATGCAACAGGGAGGATTGTGGAATGGGCCTTGGAGCTATCGAGTTTTGGCCTGAAGTTCGAAAGCACCTCGACGATTCAGAGCAGAGTCTTGGCGGAGTTCATTGCCGAATGGACCTTGACGCCCGACGAAGAGATCCAAGAGACCACTCTCCTCGGCAAGGAAACGAATCGCAACTGGATTATGTACTTTGATGGGCCTTTTTCTCTACAAGGCGCTGGTGCTGGTGTGCTGCTAGTCGCACCCACCGGGGAGCACCTCAAGTACATGATCCAAATGCACTTTCCCAGGGAGATGTCGACGAACAACACTGCTGAGTACGAGGGATTGTTTGCCGGTCTCAGGATCGCGGCAGATCTTGGGGTCAAGAAGCTCATCGTCAGGGGCGATTCGCAGCTCGTCGTCAGGCAGATCAACAAGGACTATCAGAGCCCGTTGATGGAGCCTTACATGGATGAAGTGAGGAATCTGGAGGAGCACTTTGACGATATACATGTAAAGCATGTCCCCCGAGTGGAGAACGACATCACCGACTACCTGTCAAAGCGCGTTGCCCTCAAGCTACTTGTGGAACCAGGTACTTTTGTGCTTCGGCTAACTCAACCATTTGTTGAACCATCATCAGAGCAGAATAAGCGAACGAAATCTGGCCCCGGCAAGTACTTCCCTATCGAGCTCCCTAGAGCCGCCGGTGAAGGAGTTGTCGTGGATGCCGATCCTGCTGTGGGACAACCGACTCCGGCAGGACCCCAGGCCATGGCCGTAGAGACGGCTGCTCCCATGGTAAAAGAGAATCCTTTAGTCCTTGCCGTCGAGCCCCGGGCTCCAGCATGGGCACAACTCATCGTCCAATTCCTCCAGATAGGGGAGCTTCCTGAGGAACGGGGAGAAGCAGAGAAATTAGCCCATCGGTCTGCTCTATACCAGTTCGTCGATGACGTTCTATACAAAAAAGACCGAATGGGGTGAAATTGAGGTGCATCCCCCGGGAGGAAGGACTGGAGCTATTGGCGGAAGTACATGGAGGCATATGTGGTTCCCACATAAGATCAAGGGCCCTTGTCGGCAAGGCTTTCCGGCAAGGTTTCTTCTGGCCCACTACCCTCCAGGATGCGATGGCACTAGTAACCAAGTGTGAAGCATGCCAGTTCGATTCGAAGAAGCTTCATCAGCCAGCTCAAGCCCTTCAAACCATCCCTCTCTCCTGGCCCTTCTCGGTCTGGGGGCTTGACATATTGGTCCCTTTCCCTCGCTTTGTCGAGGGCTTTGAGTACTTGTACGTCGCAATCGACAAGTTCACAAAGTGGCCTGAGGTGGAAGCAGTGAGGAAGGTGACAGCGCAATCAGCCATCAAGTTCTTCAAGGGGCTAGTTTGCCATTTTGGTGTACCTAACAGGATCATCACCAACAACGACACACGGTTCACAAGCCACGCCTTCATGCAGTACATCAAGGATCTCGGCAGCAAGGTCTATTTTGCTTCCGTGGCCCACCCACGGAGAAACGGCCAAGCAGAGAGAGTAAATGCTGAATTCTGCAAGGCTTAAGAATGAAGACTTTTGATAGGCTGCGCAAGAGTGGAAGGCGTTTGACTGATGAGTTGCCGGTGGTTCTTTGGTCAATCAGAATGACGCCAAATCAAGCCACCAGCCAGACACCCTTTGCCCTAGTCTATGGGGCGGGGCAGTTCTCCCCACGGAACTCATATACGGGTCACCTCGAGTGCTCGCTTATGATGAGCTTGAGCAAGAGCAATAGCGGCAAGATGACGCGACGCTCCTTAAGGAAGATCGTCTTCGGGCGGCTATGAGAGCAGCATGCTACCAGCAAGCCTTGCACTGCTACCATAGCCGCAAGGTTCATGCCCGAAGCTTTGAGGAAGGCGACCTTGTTCTTTGGCATGTTCAGTCGGCCAAGAATTCCAACAAGTTGACACGAAGTGGGAAGGCCCTTATCGGGTAACACGAGTCACCAGGCCTGGCGTAGTCTGCCTGGAGACCGAAGATGCCATTCCAGTGAGCAACTCCTAGAACATCGAGCATCTTCGCAAGTTTTACCCATAAGGCGCGGCTGCCAGGCCCCCCGGCAAGCCACCTTTTGTACAAGCCTTGCCGACATGGCATGTAACCCTCTGTACAAAGCCAGGCGCAGACCCTGAGCATAAATAAACGAAGTGCTAGCGCCCTAAGTAATAGCATGCATGCTAGATTGAGTCTCTCCCTCGGTTAGGGTTGATAGTGCTTAGCGGCGACTAACCCCTAGCATAGAGGTCGAGTTTGCGTCTCTTTGTTCCTATCCATCCTCTGTGGTTCGCAGGATACGTGAATGTTTCCGCCAAGCTGAGTGGAAGGAAGAGAACACACCGGCGATCCAAACCTGTTAAGCCAAGCTTGCCAGGGGGGGCAAAGACACAATGTCCCACCCGCGGCAAGCTAGAGGCACCGGGGGCTACAGATCTAGATAAGTTTTAGTCCCCTGTCTTGCATTTCTGTTTGAAACCAGGGGAGTATGAAGCCTCGCCTCGTTTCTTAGCTACCGTGCTCCCTTTTTCCTATACCCAAAGGAATCACCTCTTGGGGCAGGATATGGTTGTAGCTGCAGCGGCTAGGAAGCGGGCGTAGGGCCTAACCCTATTTCACCCTGCCTCCGCCAAAAATGTGAGTGCAGCTGAACGAAGTAAGGGAGCGGCAAGGCCTATTGCCGGGTGACTTTGTTTATACAGAAAATAACAAGGACTCGTTCCTTGGTATGGGTTTGGCTCACACACAAAGTACCCGACAAGCACCCTTCTTCATTAATACGTCCCATGCAAGTACAAGTCATATGGAATGTAAACATGAGTAAAGGGGTTACAAGTTTTAAATGCAACTAAGGCCCGTGGGCTTACAAGTTAAAAAAGATAAGATGCCCGTAATCCCTTTCTTGTCCCTCTCCTCAAGAAGCAGGACAAGATAGCAGGGGTGCAAAAGAAACGCCTAGGCGAGGTTCGAGCAGTAGAAGACACCAAGAGGACATCCTTGTGGCCGTCCGAAAGGGGGCTTGTGATGATGGTGCCGAGGGAAGAGCTGGAAGACGAGGCAGTGGGCCGGCAATACGCTATGAAGGCGTCAGTGCCATCGTACTCCGACTTGATGGCCCGCCACCCGCCTTCTTCGCCTTCTCTGGCCTCCCTACGCCAGCCGGCCAAGGAGATGACCCCGAGAAGTTCAAGGAGCTGGCCCCACCGGGAGAGGGGGCCAGATGCAAATGCTGCAGCTACCATCACTGCCTAGGGACGGCGGGCCCGGCGCCTAGTCGGCCCGTCATCCTCCCGCTTGCTGCCCCCATCGTCGTTGTCGCTGTCTTGCTCGTCATTCCCGCTCGAGGAAGAATCTTCGTCATCGGAGGAGCTCTCCATGCAGCACTTCGGGTGAGTGCCAAGGTCTCCAAAAACCTTGATGGAGAGCAGGCTGTTCTCCATCAGCTTGAAAGTATAGAATGAGCCCCGGCATCAGGTTGTGGATGCGGGCAAAGGCCTTCCACCCGCGGCGAAGATACATGACATGAGGGGCTGGGAAGTCAACATCGGCCCATGTGCCTCTATTCCCACAGCCCCTCATGTGCAGCCTCAGCACCTGCGGTGGGTCCAGCTCCATATCCCGAGGGAATGGGGTCGGGAGACGAAGACGACGGCTTGCCGGCCGGCGCAACCTGATGAAGAACTTGTAAGGGTTTTACCCGACGTGGCCCTCCATTATGGGATGGACCACTGGCGAAGGCGAGGCTGATGCGCCCCCTCCCCCTTCCCCTCACGGTCGGCTCCGCTCCCACAGGATCTTGGGGAGGAGTGACGCGTTGTCGAGCGGAGACCCTCGCCGCCACCCATGAAGCATCAGTGCACCCTCTTTCCATGGCAGAAGGGAGGAAGGAGCAGGGGTGGGGGGAGGCGAATGGTGAAGGACTGAGAGGCGCCATCTCTCCCGCTCCCCTCCTTATAAAGGAACGGGGTCGGGGCTCAGTCGCCCCTTTCAGCCAATCCGGCTCATTAAGGTGACAGCGGGCGAGGCCGTCGACCGCCCTCGCCGCCCAATTGAAGGCGTGTGGGTATCGACCCACGCGCGCACGTCTTCTCATATTCCGCGCGCCTGTCACTCGCCCTGTGTCGTGCATGCGGCGTATGTGGCGCGAGGGACGGGCGTAATGGGACGCATGGAGCAACGGTTCCCAAGTAAGGAGAGTAAATGAGTAGCAGACCTCTAGTCTTGAAGAGACATGCAAGCCGCCTCTTTACTGTTCGCTGCGGGGTGATGTAAGCATGCTTCGATCACCCGCACGCGTGACCCTCACGTCACGCATGCAACGTGGATCATGGGAAAGCACAATGGACGAAAAGTTATTGCGGTAAAACCACCCCGCCTGGCCGCGCACCATTTTGGGCCTAGCCCAACAACGTGCCCCACTTATGTGTGGCCCAGGCCGGGGGCTCCTGTCGGTGTACTAAAGCATGGGCACTACTTTGTACCCCTTACTAAGTGCATGGGCAGTCAGAGCTGCACGCCGCAACCACACTGGGCAGGACAGAGGGAGGGGTTAAAGCCACAAAACAGTCAAATCAACACTGAGACAGAGACCAGAAGGCCTAGCGGGCAAAGGTTGTTCTCCTCAGCAAGATCCTTGCCGGAACGGCCTCCGCAGCCCCGGCAGGAGCCTTGCCGGGGCAACTTTCCCAGTCCTGCGCCAGCGAGACAAGCCACCCTTGAGCCTCAAGGGCTCCCCCTTGAGGCTCGAGAGGCGCCTCCGTGATGGCATGCAGATCTTTGTGAAGACAAGAAACACCCCAAATCAGAGGAGGAATAGAAGACGACGAACCTCGGCGAGATTCTTGCCGAGGAAACCCACAATACCCCCAGCAAGATCCTTGCCGGGGACGACCGCGGCGCCACGGCAAGACCCTTGCCGGGGCCCCCGGCAAGGCCCTTGCCGTGGACGTCCGCGACGCCATAGCCAGGCCCGTACCCGCCAAGCTTCTGCCACCACTCCCATGCAACTGCCAGCCCACCAGCTGGGAAGGCGCTTGCGAGTCGATGTGAGGCTCCTCGGCCAACTAAGCGTGTGCCTAAGTGGTGGCATGCAAACCTTCGTGAAGGCCCTACCACTGCACCACCTCAGTAGCCTGACAGCCCACATGGTGCCGACCGCCTCACTGGCCCAGGCGCGTGTCAAGACAGGGTGAAGCGGCAGTAAAGTGAAGGGGACACATCAAGGGCGCATTAAATGCGTCTTGTCCCATAATGGCAGGCGATAGGCTTAACCACAGTACCCCGATGCCACCTCCTGTGTGCCACTGTGGCGATCCCCTTGCCTATAAAAGAAGGCTCAAGGCATCCAGGAGAAGGATTCGGACCCTTGGGCAAGTTACGCTCATTGTAGCTAGCTCAAGAACTCCAAGAACACAGATATACATATCAAAGCAGGACTAGGGTATTACGCATCGTTGCGGCCCGAACCTGGGTAAACGACCCGTGTGCTTGTGCTGATCGCTGGTTCCGCTCTCCTCACGACCCCGCGCCCCGCAACCACAGTAGGGATTCCTGTGATCCCATAGGTTTCGTTTCCACCGACACTCTACTCTCTACTCTTATAAAAACCAAAGCCAGCTGGCAATTACATTAAAATATCATCTTTTCTCGCACAAGATAAACTACTCTTACAAATGCATCTTCATATTCCATGCAACGAACGGGCATCTTGCTAGTTAAGATTCTAAATTTCATTCATTTTTTAGGAGAATTGTGTTTTGAATTTTATTTTGATATAATTTTTTTAAATATTTTTAACATGACTCGAAATTTCGTGATTAAAAGAGTTCGGACCCCACCGAAATATGCAAAATTTCGTTGAATTTTTTAGCAGTGCCCAGAATATATGGTCTGTAATGCTAATAAAAAGAATATGGGCTTGAAATATCCTTAAGAATTAGCAAATGGGCTGTAAATTCTTGAAATAATGGCTAATGGGCTCTATGTTGTTTTCCACAAATTTGGAGGCTGACTTCTGGGCATACTAGGTTGACGATAACGCTGTCCTAAATTTTTTTTGACGCATACGCAAGGCTTTGTCAACTTAGTCAACACAGAGTAGTGACTGTTAGATTTCCATCCAACGGCAGTCGTGCTTCTTCAATCTCTGATCTTCCTGCTCCAGCCGCCCAAACCAGCACCGACGGGACTGCCTGCTCCCTCCTCCCGTGGCTGGCTGTGCTGCCGCCAGGCCATCCCTCTAACCACCCACACATCTCGTTATTTTCCGGCAACATCAGCCTCACCCCGCAGCCAACCAGTCAGCGCTCGTACTCCCCTCAGCATGGGCATCCGCTGCGGTGGCTTCGTCGGCTCCGGGTGGTTCCCTTCCTGGGCCTCGCCCTTGTCCACCGCGTTTGTGCTCTCGGCGCGGCGAGGTCAACATGGTCAACAAACAACAGCCATCAGAAGAGGCTGACAGTAGGGGCCCACACCAGGAAATGCCTCCTTATTACGCGCAAAATAATGATTCCTCCACCTGACAGCTAGGACCCACCGGAAGGTCCTCTGTATTTTGCGAAAAAATGTTCCCCCCGCTGTCAGCTCGGACCCACTGGAACTGCCTCCTTATTACGCACAAAAAATTATGCCCCGCTGATGCCCTTGGCAAGGGTATTGCCGGGTGGCCCGGCAAGGGTCTTGCCATGGCGTGCTATCGTCCCCGGCAAGGATCTTGCCGGGGGTCTCGTGGATTTCCTCGGCAAGGATCCTGTCAGGGGTCATTGCCTTCCAATCCTCATCTGATCTCGAATATCCTTTGTCTTCACAAAGATCTGCATACCACCATGGAGGTGCCTCTCGAGCCCTGTCCCAATGTGGTTGTTAGCGTTGGAGACGGTGGGCTCGAGGGTGGCTCACTCTGCTGGTGTGGGCGAGCTGCCCCGGCAAGGGCCTTGCCGGGGCTGCTGAGGCTACCTCGGCAAGGGTCCTTGCTGGGGAAACCGGCTTTGTCCATCCAATCTTTGTGGCCTTGGTCCTTGGCATTGCTTTGTTTGTCTCGTGCCTTCGGCTTCTCTCCAGCTTCCTTCCCCTGCCCTGTTATGCGTGGCTTCGGCCTGTGGCTTTGACTGCCCGCGCACAAGTGAGGGGTACAAAGGAGTGCCCCTACTTTAGTACACCGACAGGAGGGGTGTGGCGTACCGCAAAGCAAAGGAAGCAGACTTGTGTTGGAGTGCTACGGTGGAAACGGGGGTCCTGTTCCTCGGGAGGGGTGTGGCGTACCGCAAAACGGGACTCCACGGGCTACTGTTCATCACCACCGTCACCCTCCTCCAGCCTCCACGGGCTACTTTTCATCCACCGTCGACCTCCTCCAGCCTCCACATGCGACTGTTCATCCACGGGCTCCTGTTCATCCAGCCTCCACCGCGTGCTCCTCCACGGGCTACTATTCAACCAACCCTCTCCACGGGTTCCTGTTCAACCACCCCTCCACGGGCTACTGTTCATCCAGCCCTCCACCGGCTACTGTTCAACTAGCCTTCCACGGGGTCGTCCTGTTCATCCAGCCCTCCACGGGGTCCTGTTCATCCAGCCCCAACTGGCTCGATCGGGGTCCTGTTCATCCAGAGGCAACACCATGGGGTCCTGTTCATCCACCCCCACCAAGAACTGTTCATCCAAACCCCCCAACAACACTCACTGTTCATCAAGGGAAGGAGGCAGCAGGGTTCAATCGGCTTCAGTTAGCAGCAGTAGCGAAGGATTCCTCGGGTTCAGTAATGTAGCTAGTGCAATCGCTCGGGTTCAGTTAGAGCCCAACGCCTCGCTTGGGTTCAGTTAGAGCCCAACGCCTCGCACACACACGCGTACGTGTACGAGAGAAACGCGCATCGCTCGGCCCCCGACCACCCACCGTAACCTGGAACTCCCCAAAATTTTCCTCGCCCTCGCTTCTACCACGGTTTTTTCCGTCATGGAAAGACCAAAGAATGTCATGCAGATGCGTCTCCGGTCCGCCAAGGATGAAAAGCCCATTTTCTGTCATGATATTTTGTCATAGAAGTAGGAGCCCACCACATCTATGATGATAGCGAGTTTTGTCACAATTATTGTCATAGAAGTTTCATAAGTATGACAGAAAAAAACTCGTTCGGCCCAAAATGTCACGGATGTGTCTTTTTTTGTAGTGAAATCCACATGAAGTGTCGCTACATTTGGACTCCGTTTGGTATTGATTTCCTTCCATGTAAAAACAAGTAGAAGATAGCAACTGGCACTGGGCACTATGTCAATAGGTTAGTACCAAAAATGATATAAAATGATTGTAAAACATCCAAGGATGATAATATAACAACATGGAACAATCAAAAATTATAGATACATTGGAGACGTATCAGCATCCCCAAGCTTAATTCCTGCTCGTCCTTGATACGTCTCCAACGTATCTACTTTTCCAAACACTTTTGCCCTTGTTTTGGACTCTAACTTGCATGATTTGAATGAAACTAACCCGGACTGATGTTGTTTTCAGCAGAACTGGCATGATGTTGTTTTATGTGTAGAAAACAGAAGTTCTCGGAATGACCTGAAAATCCACGGAGGCAAGTTTTGGAAAATATAAAAAATACTGGCGAAAGAATCAAGACTAGGGGGCCCACACCCTGTCCACGAGGGTGGGGGGCGCGCCCACCCCCCTGGGCGTGCCCCCTGTCTCGTGGGCCCCCTGAGGCTCTGCCAACCTCAACTCCAACTCCATATATTCCGTCTCGCGGAGAAAAAAATCAGAGAGAAAGTTTCATCGCGTTTTACGGTACGGAGCCGCTGCCAAGCCCTAATCTCTCTCATGAGGGCTGATCTGTAGTTCGTTTGGGGCTCCGGAGAGGGGTATTCATCGCCGTCGTCATCATCAACCATCCTCCATCACCAATTTTGTGATGCTCACCGCCGTGCATGAGTAATTCCATCATAGGCTTGCTGGACGGTGATGGGTTGGAAGAGATTTACCATGTAATCAAGTTAGTTTTGTTAGGGTTCGATCCCTAGTATCCACTTTGTTCTGAGATTGATGTTGCTATGACTTTGCTATGCTTAATGCTTGTCACTAGGGCCCGAGTGCCATAATTTCAGATCTGAACCTATTATGTTTTCATGAATATATGTGTGTTCTTGATCCTATCTTGCAAGTCTATAGTCACCTATTATGTGTTATGATCCGACAACCCCGAAGTGACAATAATCGGGATACTTCTCGGTGATGACCATAGTTTGAGGAGTTCATGTATTCACTATGTGCTAATGCTTTGTTCCGGTTCTCTATTAAAAGGAAGCCTTAATATCCCTTAGTTTCCACTAGGACCCCGCTGCCACGGGAGGGTAGGACAAAAGATGTCATGCAAGTTCTTTTCCATAAGCATGTATGACTATATTCAGAATACATGCCTACATTACATTGATGAACTGGAGCTAGTTTTGTGTCACCCTATGTTATAGCTATTACATGAGGAATCACATCCGACATAATTATCCATCACTGATCCAATGCCTATGAGTCACATCTTGTGTTTCGCTTATTTACTTTTCCGTTGCTACTGTTACAATCACTACAAAACTATTATCTTTACTTTTGCCACTGTTACCTTTATTATCATACTACTTTGCTACTAAATACTTTGCTGAAAACACTAAGTTATCTAGGTGTGGTTGAATTGACAACTCAACTGCTAATACTTAAGAATATTCTTTGGCTCCCCTTATGTCGAATCAATAAATTTGGGTTGAATACTTTACCCTCGAAAGCTGTTGCGATCCCCTACACTTGTTGGTTATCAAGACTAATTTCTAGCACCGTTACCCGGGAGCATAGCTCTATTCTTTGAGTCACTTGGGATTTATATCTGTTCATCACTATGAGGAACTTGAAAGACGTAAGAACCAAGATTTTGGCCTCAACTACGAGGGGAGGTAAGGAACTGCCATCTAGCTCTGCACTAGATTCTCCTTCTATTATTAGTAAGCTTGCGACACCTAAACCTCCTACTGCTATGAATTTTGATATGTCACATGTTATTGATGATGCTACTTCTTCTATGCATGATACTTATGATGAAACTACTTTTGTGCGTGACACTACTGTGCCATTAGGTGAATTTCTGGATGAACAACTTGCTAGGGTTAGAGAGAATGAAATTATTGAAGATGCTATTATTGATGATAGTGATGATGAAAGTTCTCCTCCTGATTATGAATTACATGTTGTTCCTGAGGGTTATGTTATGGAAGAGGAAGCTGCTAGAGCTTTTGCTTGCAAAGATAGATATGATCTTAAGAAATTATCAGCTAAATGGAAGCCATCTTACCAAGTTGAATGATATAGCCACCCTGTTTACTAATGATGAGAAGTCTTGCTATTATTATATCCTTAAGATATTTCTGTTCTCATTAAAGGGTGATGCTAAGACTTGGTTTAATTCTCTTGATCCTGGTTGTGTGCATAGTCCCCAGGATATGATTTATTACTTCTCTGCTAAATATTTCCCTGCTCATAAGAAACAAGCTTCCTTGCGGGAAATATATAATTTTGTGCAAATCAAAGAAGAGAGTCTCCCACAAGCTTGGGGGAGGCTTCTCCGGTTACTTAATGCTTTGCCTGATCATCCTCTCAAGAAAAATGAGATACTTGATATCTTTTATAATGGACTAATCGATGCTTCCAAGGACTACTTGGATAGTTGTGTTGGTTGTGTTTTCAGGGAAAGAACAGTCGACAAAGCTGAATTACTATTGAATAATATGTTGACTAATGAAAATAATTGGACTCTTCCTGAGCCAATTCCTGAGGTAATTCCTGAACCAATTGAGCCAACTCCTGAGCCTATTCCTAAACCCACTCCTAAGAAGAGAGGTGTTCTATATCTCAGTCCTGAAGATATGCAAGAGGCAAAGAAATCAATGAAAAAAAAGGTATAAAGCTGAAGATGTTAAGAACTTACCACCTATTGAAGAAATACATGGTCTTAATATACCACCTGTCGAAGAACCACATTGTCTTGATAACCCGACAGAGGTAGTAAAGATAAATTCTCTCTATAGATATGATAAAGTTGAAATTCCCTCTACTAAATTTCATAGCCCATGCTTAGATGAATTTGATGACTTTATGGCTAGACAAAAAAGTTTTAATGCTTATGTTGGTAGAGAATTAAAGAATAATGCTTTCGATATAGGACGCTTGAGCGATTATATGGCTAGAGTTAAAGGTGAACTTAAACTCGTTAGCAAATATGCTTATATGGTTGCTACTCAAGCTGAGCAAGTACTTAAAGCTCAAAATGATTTGCTCGATGAATTAAATAGTAAACCTGACTTTGCTGTTAGAGTGGCTACTAGAACTGGTAGAATGACTTAGGAACCTTTGTATCCTGAAGGCCACCCTAAGAGGATCGAGCAAGATTCTCAGAGAATAATTTAGAGGCACCTAGTTCTTCTAAAACGAAGAAAAAGAAAACGATAGGACTTTGCATGCTTCTAGTAAACCTTTTGTAGACACACCTAAGAATCGCAATGATATTTCTATTTTTGATGCTGAAACACAATCAGGTGATGAACATGAACCTAGTGATAATGTTAATGATAATGTTCATGTTGATGCTCAACCTAGCAAAAATAATGAAGTAGAGATTGAACTTGTTATTGATCTTGATAACCCACAATCAAAGAATCAACGTTATGATAAGAGAGATTTTGTTGCTAGGAAGCACGGTAGGGAAAGAGAACCATGGGTTCAGAAACCCATGCCCTTTCCTCCTGAACCATCCAAGACAAAGGATGATGAGGATTTTGAGCCCTTTGCTAAAATGATTAGACCTATCTTCTTACGTATGCGCTTAACTGATATGCTTAAAGTAAATCCTTATGCTAAGTATATGAAGGATATCATTAGAAACAAAAGAAAGATATCGGAAGCTGCAATTTCCACCATGCTGCTAATTACACTTTTAAGGGTGGAATACCAAAGAAACTTTGAGATCCGGGGGTACCAACTATACCATGCTCCATTAAAAGAAATTATGTTAGAACTGCTTTGTGTGATCTTGGAGCCGGTGTTAGTGTTATTCCTCTCTCTTTATATCGTAGACTTGAATTTAATAAGTTGACACCTACTAAAATATCTTTGCAAATGGCTGATAAATCAACTGCTATACCTGTGGTATTTGTGAGGATGTGCCTGTTGTGATTGCAAATGTCACTATCTTAACAAACTTTGTTATTCTTGATATTCCCAAGGACGATAGTATGTCGGTTATCCTTGGTAGACCCTTTTTGAATACTGCAGGGGCTGTTATTAATTGCAACAAAGGGAATGTCACTTTCCATGTTAATGGTAATGAGCATACGGTACACTTTCCGAGGAAACAATCTCAAGTTCCAAGTATCATTATTGAAGGTTTTGAATTTCCTCTCCCTACTGTCAAGAAAAAGTATGATATTCCTATTGTTGGGGTTGTTCATATCCCTGTTGAGGTAACTTACTGTTATTCGAAATTTCTCCGGTTCCGTGTTATTTGGAATGAGTTTGTTAACAAGACTTGATCAACCTTGTTAGTTGATTCATTTTGATGATCATGAGATGGATGAAACTAGAAGGCACAACCTTCTATACCCTCTTTTTTACTTTCTGTTATTTAGAATAAATAAAACAAAAATAGTATTGTCAGTCTATTTTCTGAATTATCCTTGCAAAAAAAATATCCCGAAAGTAAAAGTGCTCCAAATGCCCTGCAAATTTAGTAGGATTTTTTATGGAATATTTGAGGATTTTAGCACTGAAATCACTACAGGAGGGGCAAGCACCAGGCCACGAGGGTGGAGGGCGTGTCCACACCCCCTGGGCGTGCCCCCCTGTCTCGTGGGCCCCTGGTGTCCCCCCTCCACTTATGCCAGCACCGACACACTCCATCTTCTTCTCGAAAAAATCCCCATCCAGCTCAAGCCCGAGTTCTATCTCATTTTGCTGCGATTTTCGATCTCCTTGCTCAAAGCTCCATTCACAAAACTGCTTTGGGAGATTGTTGCTTGGTATGTGACTCCTCCACTTGGTCCAATTAGTTTTTGTCCTAGTGCTTTATTCATTGCAAATTTTTATTGCATAGGCGACCATGTTCTTGAGCTTGCGTGTTAAATTTATGAGGTCCCAAGTAATTCTAGTGCATGATATAGGCTCTAGGCACTTGTAGGAGTAGTTGCTATCAATCTTGTTTAGTTTTATTCACTTTTATTTTGAAGTTACTAAATTTCAGAAATTTTTCAGAAAAAGAATTATGTCTAGGAGAATGTACCAAGGTGGTTCCTCAGTAAAGAAAGGACCCAGGATTACTATATGTGAGCAAGACGATGAACTACCGAGGGACGCAGAAGTACGAGCTTGTGAGTGGCCATCCGACGATTTTATGGTTGAAGCAGGCTTTAAGGAGGAATTTGACGCGTATGTGCATAATGCCGATCTGGAGGACTTCTTACAAGATAAGTGTCCTCAATACTATCAATTGACTGATTCATTTGTGTGAAGGTTTAAATATAAGGGCATCCTTCTTGTCGCCAGGAAAAGAGATGACACTTATCGGGCCTGGCATCTTGAGCATGTTGTATGCATAGTGAGAGGCTGCCATGAACTTGGCGAGTGCCGGACGGCCGAGTATTCCATTGTAAGGTAATGGAAAATCAGCAACGTCAAATGTGACCCTCTCAGTTCTGAAGTTCAACTCGTTGCCAAATGTGACTGGCAACGTGATCTTTCCCTTCGGCTTGCTCCTTCCCGAGTTGATTCCCTGGAATGTGCCGGTCTCATCGAGCTCGTTGTCAGGGATTTGGAGTTTTTGGACGACTGCGGAGGAGATCAGGTTCAAGCCGGCCCCGCCGTCAACTAGCATCTTTGTGACTTTGAGGTTGCGGATAGTTGGTGAAACAAACATCGGCAAGCACCCGACCGCAGTTATGCGATCAGGGTGATCCTCAATATCAAAGATGATAGGCGTGTTGGACCATTTCAGAGGCCTGCGTGACTCCATGGATGGTTCCGCTGCATTGACTTCTCGCATCCATTGCTTGAGTTGACGGTGTGAAGTATGCAGGGAAGCACCACCGTCAACGCACAGGACCTCGGTGGCTTTCTGGAATTTCTGCTCATCGGCCTCATCATCATCCATAACTTCGTTGTCGTCGTCATCTTCGTCCTTGTCGCGGCCACAGGGAGGTCTGTCTCCTTGCCGCTGCTTGGCCTTGCCGCGGCGTCCTCCCCGGCCGGGGTGTTTCTTGCTGGCTCCTCCAGCACGTTCCTGGGCCTTCTCCTTGTCGCGTCGCTCGTACTCAGCCTTCTGTTGCTCAACAAGCTGCTCAACCTTCTTACAGCTCTGGAGGTCATGGCCCTTGGTGCGGTGGATCTTGCAGTACTACTTGCCGGAGCTGTCCTGCTTGTCGGCGGCCGCCACAGCCTGGCTCTCCTTGCCGGAGCGTCCAACTTTACCTTTCTTGGCGCCACCTCCATTGCCGGACTGCTCAACAACCAACACTTCTTTGCCCTTCTTCTTTCTGTTGTTCCGCCACCAGCCTTTCTTTGCCGAGGCAGCAACCTCACTGTCAGATCCTCCTACTCCTGTATTCTCTCTGGGGAGCCTCCTCCCCTCTTCAGCACGTGCGCACTTGTCGGCGAGGGCATATAGCTCGCTGACGTCTCTGATCTTGCACATCGCCATCTCCTCCCGCATCCTGCGGTTTCGCACGTTCTGATGAAACGTGCTGATGACCGCGGCAGGGTGGACGTCTGGGATGTTGTGCTGTACACGGCTGAATCTCTGAATATACTTGCGTAGGGACTCTCCTTCCTTCTGGGCGAGCAGATGAAGATCGCTTTCTTGGCCATGGGGCTTGTGGCCGCCTGTAAAGGCGCCGACAAACTGATGGCATAGATCTACCCAAGAGGATATGGAGTTGTCCGGCAAGTGCATGAGCCAGGACCTGACATTGGGCTTGAGCACTAGCGGGAAGTAGTTGGCAAGGATCTTATCGTCTCGCCCCCCGGCAGCCTGCACCGCGATGGTGTAGATGCTGAGGAACTCCGACGGATGTGACTTGCTGTCGTACTTCTCCAGTACATCTGGCTTGAAATTCTTCTTGCTGGGCCACTGGACTTGCCGCAGCTCACGAGTGAACGCAGGGCAACCTACCGCGTACGGCAAGTCGCCTGGTTCCCCTGGCGCATGCATGTCGACAGAGGGCCCAGCGCGCTGGTCAGATTGACGCCGCGCTTCTCTTTGGCGCTCGATGCGAGTACGAGCGTCCTCTTGCTGTCGTTCGTGAAGAACTTGGCGCTGATCGCGATGAGCTCGTGGATCCGATGACGCGGTGGAGTCGCTGTCGGGGTGGATTCGACGAGTCGGCGATCTTGGTCTTCGGGGTGGAGAGTGCATGGAGGTTGCACCCCCATTAGTCTTGTCACCATCAGTCCGTGTTCGGTAATCTTGCCGCGGCAGCGAGGTGCTTGGTTGCCGCGCAGTGTCGCCGTTGGCGAAGCCAATGAGACTCTGAATAGTGGCCCTCCACTCGTCGGTCTTGTCCGCCGTTGGAGGGTAATCCAGGAGCAGTTGGGCTCGCGCCAAAGCTTCTGTTGGAGTGGTGGGCGGTAGTGGCGAACGGTGCGAGGATCGGGATATGCTCGGACTCCTAACTATGTTAGAAGGAGCAGTATCCCATCCAGGCGACCGGGCCTCGCTCGGGCCAGCATGCTGGCGTGCATGCTGGTCTTGAACTCCACGAGATCCACTAGCTTGATCTTGGCCCAATGAACGTATGGTACTGCGAATACCATGACGCTGTTGGTCCTGCGCCTCCTGAGATGGGCGCGGTGCGCGTACGGACGCTGAGGTCTGCGCAGCCTTGTCCTTGGACTTGGCAGCGCTGTGAGCGCCCTCGTCGACGCCCGTTCTTCCGCCAGCGTCTACCCCACCGCCCGCTTGCTCCGGTGGTGGTGGGATCGACGCGGACGGAATCGCTGCCTCCGAAGCCTTCTTCTTCGGTGGCATGTCGATGAAGATGATGAAGATCTAGCTCGTGTGCACGCCGGATCAGGTTCACACAATCCCGACGCCCCCTACCTGGCGCGCCAAAGATGTCGGGGAAACTGATCCTCGAACACCTATGGGACCGGCGGACCGAGCCCCTTTCGGTTCGGCGGGAGGCGGAGGTCGCACGAAGAGCAGATCGAGGCGATGCACACGAGCAGTTTACCCAGCTTCAGAGCTCTCCGGAGAGATAATACTCCTACTGCTGCATCTATGTGTATATTGAGTTCTTGCTCAGGAGCGATCAGCGCTACGAAACCGAGCGTGAGAGTGTTCCTAGCTTCGAATGGGTCGAACCCCCTCTACGTTGCGCATGGGCCTCCTTTTATATGCTCAAGGGGTCACCGACAGGTGGCAACGCAGACAAAAAGGGAAAAAATGGAAAAAGAATGTGGTAGGCACAACTACCTATACTGTAGATACAGTGTATCATACCTAACTCTGACGGCAGGGGACAAGGGCATTAAATGCCCGTCTGTGTCGCCCAAACAGTGCAAACAGAGACCGTCAGGGGCGCCACCGATCGCCACGATGGCCTTCTTGTCAGCGCCGCTTGCCACCGTGCACCCCTGGCTGCACAGCCTCTCGCCACGCGCACCTGGAAGGGCCCCAGAGCGACACGTGGGTGGATGTGCTAGAGCACGGGTGCAGAGTGGCCGCCTGTCGCGGCAAGTGCCTTGTGCATGGACGGTGGCGCCTCACTGCCTGCCTCACACCGCCAGCTCAAACAGTGGGCGCGTGAGATTGCGGTAGTGGAGCCATTGGTCGACACTTGAAAGCCACTAAAGTGGTCCAGCATGCCTATCATCTTTGACACCGAGGACCACCCTGATCGCACAACAATGGTCGGGTGCTTGCCATTGTTGGCTTCCCCAATAATATGCAACCTCAAAGTGACAAAGATGCTAGTCGACGGCGGGGCCGGTCTGAACTTGATTTCGCCTGTCGTGATCAACAGGCTGCAGATTCCTGATGGAGATCTCGAAGAAATGGGCACGTTTCAGGGGGTCAACCCAGGAAGAAGCCAGCCGAAGGGAAAGGTCACGCTGCCAGTGACATTTGGAAGTGAGTTGAATTACCGAACAAAGAGGATTGTATTCGACGTGGCCGAGATCCCCTTGCCCTAAAACGGGATCCTCGACCGCCCGGCGCTGGCCAAGTTCATGGCGGCCTCTCATTACGCCTACAACATGTTGAAGATGCCGGGACCGATGACCATCATCACCGCCCCTTTTGATAAGAAAGATGTGTTGATCTGCGCCGATCAGCTTTACCGGTAGGCAGTTGCAGCAACTGCCGCTAAGGTACTTGCTCCTGCCACTGAAGTTCCGGGAGGGAAGAAGACCGGCGAGACCTCTCGCACCCACATCGGCAAGCGCACCTCTTCGGAGTGTTGTGCTCCCATCGAGAACATGCCAAAGAGCTCCACCGACAAGAGCAAGAAGTCCAGAGCTGCACTACCAGAGACCAAAAGGGTGTCCGCCAAGGAGGACAGCACGGGAGGAGCTTTCACCATAAGCTCCACCATCGACAGCAAATAGGAAGGCGAGCTCGTCGCGTTCCTGCGGGTGAATGTTGAGATGTTTGCATGGCAAGCGTCTGACATCCCCGGCGTTCCCAGGGAAGTGATTGAACACCATCTTGTTGTCTCTCCTCATGCGCGGCCCATCAAGAAGAAGGTCAGGAAGCAAGCTCTAGAGAGGCAGGAGTTCATTATGGAGGAAATAAAAAAGTTAGAAGCGGCAGATTTGGTAAGACGGGTGCTCCATCGAACATGGCTGGCCAATGCAGTAGTAGTGCGCAAGGAGAACGGAGAGTGGAGGCTGTGTATTGATTACACAGATATCAATAAGGCTTGTCCAAAATACCATTTACCATTGATGTGCATTGACCAGATTGTTGACTCCAGGGCCGGGTGTGACCTGTTGTCCTTCCTTGATGCTTACTCAGGATACCACCAGATCTTCATGACAAGAGAAGATGAAGAGAAGACAACATTCATCACCCCATGTGGTATGTATTCTTTTCTAGGGATGCCTTTCGGGTTGAAGAGTGCTGGCTCGACTTTTGCAAGAGCAGTCCAAATTGGTTTTGAGTCCCAGCTCAATGGAAATATGGAAGCCTATATGGATGACATAGTGGTCAAAACCAAGGACAAAGCAACACTTGTGCGAGATCTGGAGGAAACGTTTGCAAACCTGCGCAAGATCAACCTCTAGCTGAACCCTGGGAAGTGTGTCTTCAGCGTGCCATCCGGCAAGCTTCTCGGGTTCTTTGTGTCGTAGCGTGGGATTGAGGCAAACCCAGACAACATCAAGGCCATCAAGTAGATGAGGCACCTAAGAGGATTATGGACGTGTCTCAGCTCACTAGCTGTGTTGCCGCCATGAGCAGATTCATCTCCAAGTCCGCTGAGTGTGCCCTTCCCTTTTTTAAGATCTTATAGAAGGCGTGCCCAATGGAGTGGACCCCAGAGGCTGAGGTAGTGCTGCAGGATCTGAAGAAATATCTCTCCTCTACCCGGGTGCTGGTCGCGCCTAAACCACAAGAACCGTTGCTGCTGTACCTAGCGGCAACTAATCAAGTGGTTAGCGTCGCGCTGGTGGCGCAGAGGGAGGTTGAGGAAGAGGCGGCAGCAGCGGCAGAGTCGACGGATGGCGAGCCAGAACCCTCCCCGGCAGGGCTTGGTCCCGACAAGACTAAGCCCTCGGCAAGGACTGATACTAGTGCGACAGGGCTCGTGCGACTAGGTGAAGTGGTGCAGAAGAAGAAGGTGGTGCAGCACCCAGTTTACTTTGTCAGCTCCCTCTTGCAAGGGGCTAGGTCGAGGTACTCCGGTGTGCAGAAATTGCTCTTCGGCCTCCTTATGGCCTCGAGGAAGCTGCGTCATTACTTCCAAGCACACAAGATCACCGTCGTCACCTGCCTCCCGTTGCAACGGATACTGCATAACCTAGATGCAACGGGGAGGATTGTGGAATGGGCCTTGGAGCTATCGAGTTTTCGCCTGAAGTTCGAAAGCACCTCGACGATTCAGAGAAGAGTCTTGGCGGAGTTCATTGCCGAATGGACCTTGACGCCCGACGAAGAGATCCAAGAGACCACTCTCCTCGGCAAGGAAACGAATCGCAACTGGATTATGTACTTTGATGGGCCTTTTTCTCTACAAGGCGCTGGTGCTGGTGTGCTGCTAGTCACACCCACCGGGGAGCACCTCAAGTACATGATCCAAATGCACTTTCCCAGGGAGATGTCGACGAACAACACTGCTGAGTACGAGGGATTGTTTGCCGGTCTCAGGATCGCGGCAGATCTTGGGGTCAAGAAGCTCATCATCAGGGGCGATTCGCAGCTCGTCGTCAGGCAGATCAACAAGGACTATCAGAGCCCGTTGATGGAGCCTTACATGGATGAAGTGAGGAATCTGGAGGAGCGCTTTGACGATATACATGTAAAGCATGTCCCCCGAGTGGAGGACGACATCACCGACTACCTGTCAAGGCGCGTTGCCCTCAAGCTACTTGTGGAACCAGGTACTTTTGTGCTTCGGCTAACTCAACCATTTGTTGAACCATCATCAGAGCAGAATAAGCGAACGAAATCTGGCCCCGGCAAGTACTTCCCTATCGAGCTCCCTAGAACCGCCGGTGAAGGAGTTGCCGTGGATGCCGATCCTGCTGTGGGACAACCGACTCCGGCAGGACCCCAGGCCATGGCCGTAGAGACGGCTGCTCCCATGGTAAAAGAGAATCCTTTAGTCCTTGCCGTCGAGCCCCGGGCTCCAGCATGGGCACAACTCATCGTCCAATTCCTCCAGACAGGGGAGCTTCCTGAGGAACGGGGAGAAGCAGAGAAATTAGTCCATCGGTCTGCTCTGTACCAGTTCGTCGATGACGTTCTATACAAAAAAGACCGAATGGGGTGAAATTGAGGTGCATCCCCCGGGAGGAAGGACTGGAGCTATTGGCGGAAGTACATGGAGGCATATGTGGTTCCCACATAAGATCAAGTGCCCTTGTCGGCATGGCTTTCCGGCAAGGTTTCTTCTGGCCCACTGCCCTCCAGGATGCGATGGCACTAGTAACCAAGTGTGAAGCATGCCAGTTCCATTCGAAGAAGCTTCATCAGCCAGCTCAAGCCCTTCAAACCATCCCTCTCTCCTGGCCCTTCTCGGTCTGGGGGCTCGACATATTGGTCCCTTTCCCTCGCGTTGTCGAGGGCTTTGAGTACTTGTACGTCGCAATCGACAAGTTCACAAAGTGGCCTGAGGTGGAAGCAGTGAGGAAGGTGACAGCGCAATCAGCCATCAAGTTCTTCAAGGGGCTAGTTTGCCATTTTGGTGTACCTAACAGGATCATCACCAACAACGACACACGGTTCACAAGCCACGCCTTCATGCAGTACATCAAGGATCTCGGCAGCAAGGTCTATTTTGCTTCTGTGGCCCACCCACGGAGCAACGGCCAAGCAGAGAGAGTAAATGCTGAATTCTGCGAGGCTTAAGAATGAAGACTTTTGACAGGCTGCGCAAGAGTGGAAGGCGTTTGACTGATGAGTTGCCGGTGGTTCTTTGGTCAATCAGAATGACGCCAAATCGAGCCACCAGCCAGACACCCTTTGCCCTAGTCTATCGGGTGGGGCAGTTCTCCCCACGGAACTCATATACGGATCACCTCGAGTGCTCGCTTATGATGAGCTTGAGCAAGAGCAATAGCGGCAAGATGACGCGACGCTCCTTGAGGAAGATCGTCTTCGGGCGGCTATGAGAGCAGCATGCTACCAGCAAGCCTTGCACTGCTACCATAGCCGCAAGGTTCATGCCCGAAGCTTTGAGGAAGGCGACCTTGTTCTTTGGCATGTTCAGTCGGCCAAGAATTCCAACAAGTTGACACGAAGTGGGAAGGCCCTTATCGGGTAACACGAGTCGCCAGGCCTGGCGTAGTCCACCTGGAGACCGAATATGCCATTCCAGTGAGCAACTCCTGGAACATCGAGCATCTTCGCAAGTTTTACCCATAAGGCGCGGCTGCCAGGCCCCCCGGCAAGGCACCTTTTGTGCAAGCCTTGCCAACAAGGCATGTAACCCTCTGTACAAAGCCAGGCGCAGACCCTGAGCATAAATAAATGAAGTGCTAGCGCCCTAAGTTAGAGCATGCATGCTAGATTGAGTCTCTCCCTCGGTTAGGGTTGATAGTGCTTAGCGCTGACTAACCCCTAGCATAGAGGTCGAGTTTGCGTCTCTTTGTTCCTATCCATCCTCTGTGGTTCGCAGGATACGTGAATGTTTCCGCCAAGCTGAGTGGAAGGAAGAGAACACACCGGCGATCCAAACCCGGTAAGCCAAGCTTGCCAGGGGGGGCGAAGACACAACGTCCCACCCGCGGCAAGCCAAACGCACCGGGGGCTGCAGATCTAGATAAGTTTTAGTCCCCTGTCTTGCATTTCTGTTTGAAACTAGGGGCGTATGAAGCCTCGCCTCGTTTCTTAGCTACCGTGCTCCCTTTTTCCTATACCCAAAGGAATCACCTCTTGGGGCAGGATATGGTTGTAGCTGCAGCGGCTAGGAAGCGGGCGTAGGGCCTAACCCTATTTCACCCTACCTCCGCCAAAAATGTGAGTGCAGCTGAACAAAGTAAGGGAGCGGCAAGGCCTATTGCCGGGTGACTTTGTTTATACAGAAAATAACAAGGACTCGTTCCTTGGTATGGGTTTGGCTCACACACAAAGTACCCGGCAAGCACCCTTCTTCATTAATACGTCCCATGCAAGTACAAGTCATATGGAATGTAAACATGAGTAAAGGGGTTACAAGTTTTAAATGCAACTAAGGCCCGTGGGCTTACAAGTTAAAAAAGATAAGATGCCCGTAATCCATTTCTTGTCCCTCTCCTCAAGAAGCAGGACAAGATAGCAGGGGGGCAAAAGAAACGCCTCGGCGAGGTACGAGCAGTAGAAGACACCAAGAGGACATCCTTGTGGCCGTCCGAAAGGGGGCTTGTGATGATGGTGCCGAGGGAAGAGCTGGAAGACGAGGCAGCGGGCCGGCAATACGCTATGAAGGCGTCAGTGCCATTGTACTCTGACTTGATGGCCCGCCACCCGCCTTCTTCGCCTTCTCTGGCCTCCCTACGCCAGCCGGCCAAGGAGATGACCCCAAGAAGTTCAAGGAGCTGGCCCCACCGGGAGAGGGGGCCAGATGCAAATGCTGCAGCTTCCATCACTGCCTAGGGACGGCGGGCCCGGCGCCTAGTCGGACCCGTCATCCTCCCGCTTGCTTCCCCCATCGTCGTTGTCGCTGTCTTCCTCGTCATTCCCGCTCGAGGAAGAATCTTCGTCATCGGAGGAGCTCTCCATGCAGCACTTCGGGCGAGTGCCAAGGTATCCAAAGACCTTGATGGAGAGCAGGCTGTTCTCCATCAGCTTGAAAGTATAGAATGAGCCCCGGCATCAGGTTGTGGATGCGGGCAAAGGCCTTCCACCCGCGGCGAAGATACATGACATGAGGGGCTGGGAAGTCAACATCGGCCCATGTGCCTCTATTCCCACAGCCCCTCATGTGCAGCCTCAGCACCTGCGGTGGGTCCAGCTCCATATCCCGAGGGAATGGGGTCGGGAGACGAAGACGACGGCTTGCCGGCCGGCGCAACCTGATGAAGAACTTGTAAGGGTTTTACCCGACATGGCCCTCCATTAGGGGATGGACCGCTGGCCGAGGCGAGGCTGATGCGCCGCCCCGTCCTCCTCTCCCCCGAGCACCACTGCGGCCTCGGCCTCGCCCCCTCCCCCTTCCCCTCACGGTCGGCTCCGCTCCCACAGGATCTTGGGGAGGAGTGACGCGTTGTCGAGCGGAGACCCTCGCCGCCACCCATGAAGCATCAGTGCACCCTCTTTCCATGGCAGAAGGGAGGAAGGAGCAGGGGTGGGGGGAGGCGAATGGTGAAGGACTGAGAGGCGCCATCCCTCCCGCTCCCCTCCTTATAAAGGAACGGGGTCGGGGCTCAGTCGCCCCTTTCAGCCAATCCGGCTCATTAAGGTGACAGTGGGCGAGGCCGTCGACCGCCCTCGCCACCCAATTGAAGGCGTGTGGGTATCGACCCACGCGCGCACGTCTTCTCATATTCGGCGCGCCTGTCACTCGCCCTGCGTCGTGCGTGCGGTGTATGTGGCGCGAGGGACGGACGTAATGGGACGCATGGAGAAACGGTTCCCAAGTAAGGAGAGTAAATGAGTAGCAGACCTCTGGTCTTGAAGAGACATGCAAGCTGCCTCTTTACTGTTCGCTGCGGGGTGATGTAAGCATGCTTCGATCACCCGCACGCGTGACCCTCACGTCACGCATGCAACGTGGATCATGGGAAAGCACAATGGACGAAAAGTTATTGCGGTAAAACCGCCCCGCCTAGCCGCGCACCATTTTGGGCCTAGCCCAAAAACGTGCCCCACTTATGTGTGGCCCAGGCCCGGGGGCTCCTGTCGGTGTACTAAAGCAGGGGCACTACTTTGTACCCCTTACTAAGTGCACGGGCAGTCAGAGCTGCACGCCACAACCACACTGGGCAGGACAGAGGGAGGGGTTAAAGCCACAAAACAGCCAAATCAACACTGAGACAGAGACCAGAAGGCCTAGCGGGCAAAGGTTGTTCTCCTCGGCAAGATCCTTGCCGGAACGGCCTCCGCAGCCCCGGCAGGAGCCTTGCCGGGGCAACTTTCCCAGTCCTGCACCAGCGAGACAAGCCACCCTTGAGCCTCAAGGGCTCCCCCTTGAGGCTCGAGAGGCGCCTCCGTGATGGCATGCAGATCTTTGTGAAGACAAGAAACACCCCAAATCAGAGGAAGAATAGAAGACGACGAACCTCGGCGAGATTCTTGCCGAGGAAACCCACAATACCCCCAGCAAGATCCTTGCCGGGGATGA
The DNA here is from genome assembly GCA_963921465.1 of Triticum timopheevii. Taxonomy (NCBI): domain Eukaryota; kingdom Viridiplantae; phylum Streptophyta; class Magnoliopsida; order Poales; family Poaceae; genus Triticum; species Triticum timopheevii. The sequence goes on along the minus strand of OY997262.1, from coordinate 378,884,452 downwards.
CTGCGGCGCCACGGCAAGACCCTTGCCGGGGCCCCCGGCAAGGCCCTTGTCGTGGATGTCCGCGACGCCATAGCCAGGCCCGTACCCGCCAAGCTTCTGCCACCACTCCCATGCAACTGCCAGCCCACCAGCTGGGAAGGCGCTTGCGAGTCGCTGTGAGGCTCCTCGGCCAACTAAGCGTGTGCCTACGTGGTGGCATGCAAACCTTCGTCAAGGCCCTACCACTGCACCACCTCCGTAGCCTGACAGCCTACATGGCGCCGACCGCCTCGCTGGCCTAGGCGCATGTCAAGACAGGGCGAAGCGGCAGTAAAGTGAAGGGGACACATCAAGGGCGCATTAAATGCGTCTTGTCCCATAATGGCAGGCGATAGGCTTAACCACAGTACCCCGATGCCAGCTCATGTGTGCCACTGTGGCGATCCCCTTGCCTATAAAAGAAGGCTCAAGGCATCCAGGAGAAGGATTCGGACCCTTGGGCAAGTTACGCTCATTATAGCTAGCTCAAGAACTCCAAGAACACAGATATACATATCAAAGCAGGACTAGGGTATTACGCATCGTTGCGGCCCGAACCTGGGTAAACGACCCGTGTGCTTGTGCTGATCGCTGGTTCCGCTCTCCTCACGACCCCGCGCCCCGCAACCACAGTAGGGATTCCTGTGATCCCATAGGTTTCGTTTCCACCGACACTCTACTCTCTACTCTTATAAAAACCAAAGCCAGCTGGCAATTACATTAAAATATCATCTTTTCTCGCACAAGATAAACTACTCTTACAAATGCATCTTCATATTCCGTGCAACGAACGGGCATCTTGCTAGTTAAGATTCTAAATTTCATTCATTTTTTAGGAGAATTGTGTTTTGAATTTTATTTTGATATAATTTTTTTTAAATATTTTTAACATGACTCGAAATTTCGTGATTAAAAGAGTTCGGACCCCACTGAAATATGCAAAATTTCGTTGAATTTTTTAGCAGTGCCCAGAATATATGGTCTGTAATGCTAATAAAAAGAATATGGGCTTGAAATATCCTTAAGAATTAGAAAATGGGCTGTAAATTATTGAAATAATGGCTAATGGGCTCTATGTTGTTTTCCACAAATTTGGAGGCTGACTTCTGGGCATACTAGGTTGACGATAACGCTGTCCTAAATTTTTTTTTTGACGCATACGCAAGGCTTTGTCAACTTAGTCAACACAGAGTAGTGACTGTTAGATTTCCATCCAACGGCAGTCGTGCTTCTTCAATCTCTGATCTTCCTGCTCCAGCCGCCCAAACCAGCACCGACGGGACTGCCTGCTCCCTCCTCCCGTGGCTGGCTGTGCTGCCGCCAGGCCATCCCTCTAACCACCCACACATCCCGTTATTTTCCGGCAACATCAGCCTCACCCCGCAGCTGACCAGTCAGCGCTCGTACTCCCCTCAGCATGGGCATCCGCTGCGGTGGCTTCGTCGGCTCCGGGTGGTTCCCTTCCTGGGCCTCGCCCTTGTCCACCGCGTTTGTGCTCTCGGCGCGGCGAGGTCAACATGGTCAACAAACAACAGCCATCAGAAGAGGCTGACAGTAGGGGCCCACACCAGGAAATGCCTCCTTATTACGCGCAAAATAATGATTCCTCCACCTGACAGCTAGGACCCACCGGAAGGGCCTCTGTATTTTGCGAAAAAATGTTCCCCCCGCTGTCAGCTCGGACCCACTGGAAGTGCCTCCTTATTATGCACAAAAAATTATGCCCCGCTGATGCCCTTGGCAAGGGTATTGCCGGGTGGCCCGGCAAGGGTCTTGCCGTGGCGTGCTATCGTCCCCAGCAAGGATCTTGCCGGGGGTCTCGTGGATTTCCTCGGCAAGGATCCTGTCAAGGGTCATTGCCTTCCAATCCTCATCTGATCTCGAATATCCTTTGTCTTCACAAAGATCTGCATACCACCATGGAGGTGCCTCTCGAGCCCTGTCCCAATGTGGTTGTTAGCGTTGGAGACGGTGGGCTCGAGGGTGGCTCACTCCGCTGGTGTGGGCGAGCTGACCCGGCAAGGGCCTTGCCGGGGCTGCTGAGGCTACCTCGGCAAGGGTCCTTGCCGGGGAAACCGGCTTTGTCCATCCAATCTTTGTGGCCTTGGTCCTTGGCATTGCTTTGTTTGTCTCATGCCTTCGGCTTCTCTCCAGCTTCCTTCCCCTGCCCTGTTATGCGTGGCTTCGGCCTGTGGCTCTGACTGCCCGCGCACAAGTGAGGGGTACAAAGGAGTGCCCCTACTTTAGTACACCGACAGGAGGGGTGTGGCGTACCGCAAAGCAAAGGAAGCAGACTTGTGTTGGAGTGCTACGGTGGAAACGGGGGTCCTGTTCCTCGGGAGGGGTGTGGCGTACCGCAAAACGGGACTCCACGGGCTACTGTTCATCACCACCGTCACCCTCCTCCAGCCTCCACGGGCTACTTTTCATCCACCGTCGACCTCCTCCAGCCTCCACATGCGACTGTTCATCCACGGGCTCCTGTTCATCCAGCCTCCACCGCGCGCTCCTCCACGAGCTACTATTCAACCAACCCTCTCCACGGGTTCCTGTTCAACCACCCCTCCACGGGCTACTGTTCATCCAGCCCTCCACCGGCTACTGTTCAACCAGCCTTCCACGGGGTCGTCCTGTTCATCCAGCCCTCCACGGGGTCCTGTTCATCCAGCCCCAACTGGCTCGATCGGGGTCCTGTTCATCCAGAGGCAACACCATGGGGTCCTGTTCATCCACCCCCACCAAGAACTGTTCATCCAAACCCCCCAACAACACTCACTGTTCATCAAGGGAAGGAGGCAGCAGGGTTCAATCGGCTTCAGTTAGCAGCAGTAGCGAAGGATTCCTCGGGTTCAGTAATGTAGCTAGTGCAATCGCTCGGGTTCAGTTAGAGCCCAACGCCTCGCTCGGGTTCAGTTAGAGCCCAACGCCTCGCACACACGCGCGTTACTGAACGAGAGAAACGCGCATCGCTCGGCCCCCGACCACCCACCGTAACCTGGAACTCCCCAAAATTTTCCTCACCCTCGCTTCTACCACGGTTTTTTCCGTCATGGAAAGACCAAAGAATGTCATGCAGATGCGTCTCCGGTCCGCCAAGGATGAAAAGCCCATTTTCTGTCATGATATTTTGTCATAGAAGTAGGAGCCCACCACATCTATGATGATAGCGAGTTTTGTCACAATTATTGTCATAGAAGTTTCATAAGTATGACAGAAAAAAACTCGTTCGGCCCAAAATGTCACGGATGTGTCTTTTTTTGTAGTGAAATCCACATGAAGTGTCGCTACATTTGGACTCCGTTTGGTATTGATTTCCTTCCATGTAAAAACAAGTAGAAGATAGCAACTGGCACTGGGCACTATGTCAATAGGTTAGTACCAAAAATGATATAAAATGATTGTAAAACATCCAAGGATGATAATATAACAACATGGAACAATCAAAAATTATAGATACATTGGAGACGTATCAGCATCCCCAAGCTTAATTCCTGCTCGTCCTTGATACGTCTCCAACGTATCTACTTTTCCAAACACTTTTGCCCTTGTTTTGGACTCTAACTTGCATGATTTGAATGAAACTAACCCGGACTGATGTTGTTTTCAGCAGAACTGGCATGATGTTGTTTTATGTGTAGAAAACAGAAGTTCTCGGAATGACCTGAAAATCCACGGAGGTAAGTTTTGGAAAATATAAAAAATACTGGCGAAAGAATCAAGACTAGGGGGCCCACACCCTGTCCACGAGGGTGGGGGGCGCGCCCACCCCCCTGGGCGTGCCCCCTGTCTCGTGGGCCCCCTGAGGCTCTGCCAACCTCAACTCCAACTCCATATATTCTGTCTCGCGGAGAAAAAAATCAGAGAGAAAGTTTCATCGCGTTTTACGGTACGGAGCCGCTGCCAAGCCCTAATCTCTCTCATGAGGGCTGATCTGTAGTTCGTTTGGGGCTCCGGAGAGGGGTATTCATCGCCGTCGTCATCATCAACCATCCTCCATCACCAATTTTGTGATGCTCACCGCCGTGCATGAGTAATTCCATCATAGGCTTGCTGGACGGTGATGGGTTGGAAGAGATTTACCATGTAATCAAGTTAGTTTTGTTAGGGTTCGATCCCTAGTATCCACTTTGTTCAGAGATTGATGTTGCTATGACTTTGCTATGCTTAATGCTTGTCACTAGGGCCCGAGTGCCATGATTTCAGATCTGAACCTATTATGTTTTCATGAATATATGTGTGTTCTTGATCCTATCTTGCAAGTCTATAGTCACCTATTATGTGTTATGATCCGACAACCCCGAAGTGACAATAATCGGGATACTTCTCGGTGATGACCATAGTTTGAGGAGTTCATGTATTCACTATGTGCTAATGCTTTGTTCCGGTTCTCTATTAAAAGGAAGCCTTAATATCCCTTAGTTTCCACTAGGACCCCGCTGCCACGGGAGGGTAGGACAAAAGATGTCATGCAAGTTCTTTTCCATAAGCATGTATGACTATATTCAGAATACATGCCTACATTACATTGATGAACTGGAGCTAGTTTTGTGTCACCCTATGTTATAGCTATTACATGAGGAATCACATCCGACATAATTATCCATCACTGATCCAATGCCTATGAGTCACATCTTGTGTTTCGCTTATTTACTTTTCCGTTGCTACTGTTACAATCACTACAAAACTATTATCTTTACTTTTGCCACTGTTACCTTTATTATCATACTACTTTGCTACTAAATACTTTGCTGAAAACACTAAGTTATCTAGGTGTGGTTGAATTGACAACTCAACTGCTAATACTTAAGAATATTCTTTGGCTCCCCTTATGTCGAATCAATAAATTTGGGTTGAATACTTTACCCTCGAAAGCTGTTGCGATCCCCTACACTTGTTGGTTATCAAGACTAATTTCTAGCACCGTTACCCGGGAGCATAGCTCTATTCTTTGAGTCACTTGGGATTTATATCTGTTCATCTGAAAGCACATTTGCTCCTCGGGTGGTTTTGGTAATTAATGACAACATACTTTGTGGTTGGACTAATGCTTTTATCAAGTATGTTTCAGGAAATTCAATCACATTGGCATGGCAAAAGGACTAAAGAGGTGGACCCCTCAAAATGCTAAGGCAAGCATTGGCAAAAGCTCAAGACTCCATTTTTGGTTTAGTGATCCTAGATCACATTGAGTCCATAGGAAAAGCCAATACTATTAAAAGGGGATGAGGTTATGATGATGATCTGGTTGCTCAAGTGCTTAGTGATACATCTCCTAAACTATCAGCAACTTTCACTGCCATATACACTCATAAGTAGTCTCGGTCCCACCGATATTCCAAACTCAGTCACACCGAGATGAACCACCTCAGCCATAAGCCAAACCCTAGAAAACTCGGATTTTCCGATTCTGAACTCGGTCTCACCGAAACATGAGTTGCCAAGCTTCTGTAACCTTCTGTCATCAAATCGGTGTCACCGAGATGATGAAGTCGGTCCCACCGAAACTGGCATGCTCTTGTCATTGCACGAATCGGACTAACCGAGATTGTATTTTCGGTCCCACCGAAAATCCCAACGTTCACATTATTTGAACTATCGGTCTCACCGAGTTGTCCACTTCGGTCCCACCGAGATTGCTCAAATGTGTGTAACGGTTGGATTTTGTGTGGAGGCTATTTATACCCCTCCACCCCCTCTTCATTCGTGGAGAGAGCCATCAGAAAGAACTACCACTCCTACCTTACATTTCTGAGAAGAGAACTACCTACCCTTGTGTTGAGATCAAGTTGCTCCACTCCCACCATATGAAGCTTGATCTCTAGCCTTCCCAAGCTGCTTTCCACTCAATCCTTTCTTCCACCACAGCCAAATCAGTGAGGAGAGTTGAGTGTTGGGGAGATTATCATTTGAAGCACAAAAGCAAGGAGTTCATCATCATCTACAACATCTATTACCTTTTGGAGGGTGGTGCCTCCTAGATTGGTTAGGTGTCGCTTGGGAGCCTCCGTCATCGAGATGTGGAGTTGAACCAAGAAGTTTGTAAGGGCAAGGAGATCGCCTACTTCGTGAAGATCTACCCCGAGTAAGGCTAGGCCTCCGTGGGCGTAGGCCATGATGGAATAGACAAGGTTGCTTCTTCGTGGATCCTTCGTGGGTGGAGCCCTCCGTGGACTCGCGCAGCCGTTACCCTCCATGGGTTGAAGTCTCCATCAACGTGGAAGTACGATAGCACCACCTATCGGAACCACGAGAAAAATCACCGCGTCTCCAAATTGTGTTTGATCTTCTCCACTTCTCTTTACTACTTGTGCAATTAACTTTCCGCTGCCCATACTCTAGAATTGCATGTGTAGTGTGCTACTTGACTTGTATGTTATGCAAAATCTGCCAAAATCTGTCCTTGATAAAAGACAGAATTTTTATCTTGTCGAGTAGTCTAATCACCCCCCCTCTAGACACTCTCACCTTCTTCGATCCCTCAATTGGTATCAGAGCCTTGGTCTCCATTGCTTTGGTTTACACACCATTGGAGGAAGATGGACGTGTCTACGTTTGGGAGTGTTAGCCATAGAGTGCCTATTCTTAATGGAGTGTCCTATAACTCGTGGAGGATTGAAATGCTTATTATCTTTCAGACATACAATTTGCGCAAATATGTTGAGACCCCCTATGTGCCTCCATTTGACCCCTTGCACCCTACCATGGATGAAGAGCTTGATTTGCTTCGTAACCTTAGGACTGTAAATCTTATCATTAGAGGGTTACCCGATAACTTGCTTAAGCTCGTTACAAACTTTGAGTGCGCCTATGCTATGTGGAAGTTCTTGGAAGAACTTTATCCGGACTACTCTTTGAGAGGTCTTGATGAAATTCTATACAAGACTATTGAATTTGATATAATGCGCCCCAATAATCCCAACTTTGATAAATGCTTCTTTGAGCTTCGTGATCTTATGAAAAAGAAGGGTGATCCCGGTCTTATCAATGTTCTAATTAGAAATGCTCTTGTATTGCATTCCGATGATTATTGTCACATTGACAAAACTAATGCAAGTAGTTATCAAATTGACCTAGGTGTTGATGATGAACAATCTATGGGTCAATATGATGATGAGCATGAGCATGATGATGATTACTCCGATTCGGACACCGAGCTAGACAAGATCATGAAGAGTCTCAATCTTATGGCAAATCTGAGAGACTACATATCCGGCGGAAAAGAGTGGATTCTTGATAGTGGATGCACCGACCACATGACCGGAGACAAAGACATGTTTCGAGAGCTTGCAAAGAACGATGGTCCACGCAAGTATGTGATTTTTGGAGACAACTCCAAGGGTAAGGTACTTGGCCTTGGTAAGGTGGCCATATCTCATGATAGCTCTATTCAAAATGTCATGCTTGTAGAATCTCTTGGATACAATTTACTTTCCGTGTCTAGATTAGCTGACTTTGGATTCAACGTGCTATTCACCAAAGTAGATTGCCAAGTCTTTCGTCGTGACAATCATAACATGGCGTTTACCGGTATCCGTAGAGGTGATCTATATATTGTTGATTTCACTAAGAAAGCCCAACCTAGAGCTTGCTTCATTGCTAAATCCGCTAAAGGTTGGTTATGGCATAGAAGGCTTGGACATGTTGGTATGCGTAATCTAGACAAGCTGATCAAAGGTGATCATATTCTTGGCGTTAAAGATGTTTTTTTGACAAAGATAGACTTTGTAGTGCTTGTCAAGCAGGAAAACAAGTAGGTGGAAGTCATCCCGTGAAGAACATCATGACCACAAGGAGACCGCTTGAGCTTCTTCATATGGATCTCTTCGGTCCCAATGCTTACAAAAGCCTTGGTGGTAACTCCTTTGGTCTAGTTATAGTTGATGATTATTCCAGATTTACGTGGGTATTTTTCCTTGATGACAAATCGCAGGTTCAGAGAATCTTCAAAACCTTTGCCAGAAAGGCCCAAAATCGATTTGAGGTGAAGATCAAGAAAGTTCGGAGTGACAATGGAACGGAGTTCAAGAACGCCAATGTAGACTCTTTTCTCGATGAGGAAGGGATTCTACATGAGTTCTCGGCTACATACACTCCTCAACAGAATGGAGTTGTTGAGAGGAAGAACCGAATGCTCATAGAGATGGCGAGAACAATGCTTGATGAATACAAGACACCGAAGCATTTTTGGGGTGAAGCGGTCGAGACAGCTTGTCATGCTATCAACAGGCTTTATCTTCATAAGCTCCTCGGCAAGACATCATACGAGCTCCTCACCGGTAACAAACCCCAAGTGGGATACTTTCGTGTCTTTGGTTCGAAATGCTATATCCTTGATAAGCATCGTCGGTCTAAATTTGCTCCTAAAACTCATGAAGGCTTTTTCCTTGGTTATGGATCAAACTCCCACACCTACCGTGTCTACAATAATTTCACCCGAAAGGTTGAAGAGACGGTAGACGTGAAGTTTGATGAATCTAATGGCTCGCAAGTAGAGCAAATGCCTATTGATGTAGGAGACAAGGACCCATCGGAAGCTATCCAAGATTTATCTATTGGAAAGATCCGTCCCATGGAAGTGAAGGAGAGTACCTCATCTACATATGTGGAGCCCCCTACCTCACAGCGAAATGAACCTCAAGGCAACATGGAGGCTTCCACAAGTGGAACTCACCAAGATGAGGAAGTGCAACAAGAAGATCCACCACAACCTCCTTCTCCACCACCTCAAGACAACACCAACAACAATGAAGAAGAAGAAGAGGAAGATGAAGATGATGAGGAAGCTCAGCCACAACCTCAACAAAAGCTATCCCGAGTCCGAGCAAGAGTCAAGAAAAATCATCCCGTGGAACAAATGATGAACGACATCAACTCCGGGAGAATTACTCGCTCTAAAACTCGCTTAGCTAACTTTTGTGAGCATTACTCATTTATCTCTAGTATTGAACCTATGAAGGTAGAAGAAGCACTTGAAGACCCGGATTGGGTGAACGCTATGCACGAAGAATTACACAACTTCGAGAGGAACAAGGTATGGACTTTGGTAGAGAAGCCCAAGGATGATCAAAACGTCATTGGAACCAAATGGGTGTTTCGGAACAAGCAAGATGAAGATGGACAAGTCATCCGCAACAAGCCTCGTCTCGTAGCTCAAGGTTACACACAAGTCGAAGGTATGGACTATGGTGAGACCTATGCCCCCGTTGCTAGACTTGAGTCCATTCGCATTCTTCTTGCTTATGCCAATCACCATGATATTACTCTCTATCAAATGGATATCAAAAGTGCTTTCCTAAATGGTGAAATTGAGGAGGAAGTATTTGTGAAACAACCTCCCGGATTTGTGAATCCCAAAAAGCCTAATCATGTTTACAAGTTGCACAAAGCTCTTTATGGTCTTAAACAAGCTCCTAGAGCTTGGTACAAATGCTTGACTAGCTTTCTTCTTGAAAAAGGCTTTGAGATTGGAAAGATAGACTCAACGCTGTTCACGAAAAGGGTTGATGGTGAACTATTTGTGTGCCAAATATATGTTGATGATATTATCTTTGGTTCAACTAACCCTCATTTTAGCGAGAAGTTTGGAAAGCTCATGTCGGAGAAGTATGAGATGTCCATGATGAGTGAACTCAAATTCTTCCTTGGGTTGAAAATCAAGCAATCTAAGGAGGGTACCTTTGTCTCACAAACAAAGTACACCAAGGATCTCTTCAAGAAGTTCAACATGCAAGAAAGCAAAGGTATGAGAACCCCCATGCCTACAAGTGGACATAATGACTTGACAAAAGATGGAGAACCCGTTGATCAAAAGGTTTACCGATCTATGATTGGTTCTCTACTATATCTTTCTGCTTCTCGTCCTGACATAATGTTGAGTGTATGCATGTGTGCTCGATATCAAGCAGCCCCTAAAGAATGTCATCTTAAAGCTGTTAAAAGGATTGTGAGATATTTGATACACACACCAAACTTTGGCATTTGGTATCCTAAGAGGGCCTCTTTCGACCTTGTTGGCTATTCCGACTCGGACTATGCCGGTGACAGGGTTGATAGAAAGTCAACTTCGGGTACGTGTCAATTCCTTGGTCAATCCCTTGAATCTTGGTCCTCCAAGAAACAAAATTCGGTATCATTATCCACTGCCGAAGCGGAATATATTGATGCTGGTTCGTGTTGTGCTCAATTGCTATGGATGACACAAACGCTTAAGGATTATGGGATACATGTGAGACATGTTCCCTTGCTTTGTGACAATGAGAGTGCGATTAAAATTGGACACAATCCCGTGCAACACTCTCGAACGAAACATATTGAAGTTCGTCACCATTTCATTCGTGATCACATTGCCAAGGGTGACATCAATCTTAAGCTTTTCGTACTGACAAACAACTCGCTGATATCTTTACAAAACCTCTTGATGAGAAGGTGTTTTGTCGCTTAAGGAGTGAGTTGAACATCATTGATGCCTCAAACTTGGAGTGAGAACTCCATTGATGCATGCAAAGCATGAGCCTACTTGACTAATCCTTGATATTTCTCTTATGATGGTAATCATATGTCTTGGACACATTTGCCTCCTTGTATTGCATCTAACTCCTTGCAGGTACTTGGATGATCTACATTCCATAAGACTACCACACACTCAAATCTTGAGTAATCTTGTCATTGACCAAGTATCTAGCCCTTTGGTATGTTGAGTTCAAGGAACAAAATTCCACATATCCTTTTTGACATCTTATACATCTAGTATTTCACTCTTGTCATCTTGGATATCCTTGAGTATTTCCTTGCTTGCCTAACCCATGTAGGAAGATGAACTACACAAGTGGAAATGGCGCTCCAACTTCACATTCAATGAGCACCTACATCAAGTTTACCTACATGAACAAAGCAACAACAAGCCCAAGGTATGTTCTTCACATCTTTAAGGAGCTTTGCTCAAAGTCACGAGTACACGCAGCTTCATAAGATGTGATCACATCAAATGCTTAATCGAAAAATGGCAACCCCATTTTGAGCTTAAACGATGAGTATGACCCATGATCAAATGTTCTCATTTGACTCCTAAGTCAATATACTCAAACATAGGTGACCTTGTCGCCGACCCTTTTCTAGATGAAGTACATATGTTTTGGAGTCTTTCTATTTTTCTCTTATGTTCTCTCATTGAGTTTTCTTTAAAAAAAACTTCATCTAGGAATCTTTTTCATTTCTTTTTTTTTCTTTGTGAATATCCTTCTGGCTCTGATCAATTCCTCGAAAATCATTCACAAATTCATTGCAAATCCTTTGAAACATTCCTCGCAAATTGAGCTGAATTATTTCTGTATTTCCTTGGAATTAAACTCGGCGTCACCGATTTAAATATTCCGGTCTAACCGAAAAGGATCTACCCTAAGTCCCTGACTTTCGGACCCACTGATCCATCCTAATTCGGTGTCACCGATTTATTTCTTTCAGGATATCATCTTCTGCAGCTCCACTCAATGATTCTCTATGCATGTTCCTTTTTGCCCTATTGTGATTCTTAAGGATCCCACTTCTTTCTTTCCATCTTCCCTAACCTTCCTAGTTTGCTGTCCTTTTCGGCACTTGATGTCAAAGGGGGAGAAGACTTAGGGGGAGAAGAGAAGATTTAGGGGGAGAAGAAGAGCAATCTTACCTTAAGGGGGAGAGAATCACATCAAAGCTTTTCCGTGTTTTTCCTTATAAGAGAATTTCTTGCCGTGTTTCACATTGGACATTACAATTGGCGTCATTCTCATTTGGCATCATTCTTTTGATTTTGCTCTTTCCATCAAACCCCTTGATCGTAGAGAACTCAAAGGGAGAGGAATCTTCACAATTGATATCTTATGGAAAGCAAAATCTCTCAGAGTTCATTGAAAATCTTTTAGTTTCGGAGACATGTTTGCTGATTCAAGCTTGTGCTCAATATGAGACACTCTTTATACATGTCATCCCTGGCTTGGTACTCTTGATGTTCTTGCAGTTGATTGAAGAAATATTCTTGTGTTATCTAACCTTGTTTTCCCAAGTTTATCTCTTCAGGTACAATGCCAAGGAACCTCAAGGTAAGTATATGCACTTTGCAGAATGTGCATGATGGTGACTTGCTTGTGAATACTTGTTTGCAAGAAATCACCATGCACATATGCATTATCACTCACTTCTTTTCATCTGCTCTGATGCATGTAGCCAAGCTGCATGTAGCACATCTTGCTTTTCTCTCTTGTGTGCTTGTGGTAGTCCAAAACCGTAATTTATGAAAATCTTGCACACTTGTAGGGGGAGCCTGTGTACTACATGTTTGTCAAAGCTTTCGTGATAATTCTGTCTTTCTTTCAATAAGCTTTGATGTCTTGTCTAGTGTGTTGCCATCAATTACCAAAAAGGGGGAGATTGAAAGCACATTTGCTCCTCGGGTGGTTTTGGTAATTAATGACAACATACTTTGTGGTTGGACTAATGCTTTTATCAAGTATGTTTCAGGAAATTCAATCACATTGGCATGGCAAAAGGACTAAAGAGGTGGACCCCTCAAAATGCTAAGGCAAGCATTGGCAAAAGCTCAAGACTCCATTTTTGGTTTAGTGATCCTAGATCACATTGAGTCCATAGGAAAAGCCAATACTATTAAAAGGGGATGAGGTTATGATGATGATCTGGTTGCTCAAGTGCTTAGTGATACATCTCCTAAACTATCAGCAACTTTCACTGCCATATACACTCATAAGTAGTCTCGGTCCCACCGATATTCCAAACTCAGTCACACCGAGATGAACCACCTCAGCCATAAGCCAAACCCTAGAAAACTCGGATTTTCCGATTCTGAACTCGGTCTCACCGAAACATGAGTTGCCAAGCTTCTGTAACCTTCTGTCATCAAATCGGTGTCACCGAGATGATGAAGTCAGTCCCACCGAAACTGGCATGCTCTTGTCATTGCACAAATCGGACTAACCGAGATTGTATTTTCGATCCCACCGAAAATCCCAACGTTCACATTATTTGAACTATCGGTCTCACCGAGTTGTGCACTTCGGTCCCACCGAGATTGCTCAAATGTGTGTAACGGTTGGATTTTGTGTGGAGGCTATTTATACCCCTCCACCTCCTCTTCATTCGTGGAGAGAGCCATCAGAAAGAACTACCACTCCTACCTTACATTTCTGAGAAGAGAACTACCTACCCTTGTGTTGAGATCAAGTTGCTCCACTCCCACCATATGAAGCTTGATCTCTAGCCTTCCCAAGCTGCTTTCCACTCAATCCTTTCTTCCACCACAGCCAAATCAGTGAGGAGAGTTGAGTGTTGGGGAGATTATCATTTGAAGCACAAGAGCAAGGAGTTCATCATCATCTACAACATCTATTACCTTTTGGAGGCTGGTGCCTCCTAGATTGGTTAGGTGTCGCTTGGGAGCCTCCGTCATCGAGATGTGGAGTTGAACCAAGAAGTTTGTAAGGGCAAGGAGATCGCCTACTTCGTGAAGATCTACCGCGAGTAAGGCTAGCCCTCCATGGGCGTAGGCCATGATGGAATAGACAAGGTTGCTTCTTCATGGACCCTTCGTGGGTGGAGCCCTCCGTGGACTCGCGCAGCCGTTACCCTCCGTGGGTTGAAGTCTCCATCAACGTGGAAGTACGATAGCACCACCTATCGGAACCACGAGAAAAATCACCGCGTCTCCAAATTGCGTTTGATCTTCTCCACTTCTCTTTACTACTTGTGCAATTTACTTTCCGCTGCCCATACTCTAGAATTGCATGTGTAGTGTGCTACTTGACTTGTATGTTATGCAAAATCTGCCAAAATCTGTCCTTGATAAAAGACAGAATTTTTATCTTGTCGAGTAGTCTAATCACCCCCCCCTCTAGACACTCTCACCTTCTTCGATCCCTCATCATCACTATGAGGAACTTGAAAGACGTAAGAACCAAGATTTTGGCCTCAACTACGAGGGGAGGTAAGGAACTGCCATCTAGCTCTGCACTAGATTCTCCTTCTATTATTAGTAAGCTTGCGACACCTAAACCTCCTACTGCTATGAATTTTGATATGTCACATGTTATTGATGATGCCACTTCTTCTATGCATGATACTTATGATGAAACTACTTTTGTGCGTGACACTAGTGTGCCATTAGGTGAATTTCTTGATGAACAACTTGCTAGGGTTAGAGAGAATGAAATTATTGAAGATGCTATTATTGATGATAGTGATGATGAAAGTTCTCCCCCTGATTATGAATTACATGTTGTTCCTGAGGGTTATGTTATGGAAGAGGAAGCTGCTAGAGCTTTTGCTTGCAAAGATAGATATGATCTTAAGAAATTATCAGCTAAATGGAAGCAGCAGTCTCTTAATGCTAGAATGAAACCTGACCCTGCTTTTGCTACTTCACCTATGTGTGTTACTGATAAGGATTATGAATTCTCTGTTGATCCTAAGATTATTACTTTGGTTGAATCTGATCCTTTTATGGCCTTGAATCTGAAACTGTTGTGGCACATCTTACCAAGTTGAATGATATAGCCACCCTATTTACTAATGATGAGAAGTCTTGCTATTATTATATCCTTAAGATATTTCTGTTCTCATTAAAGGGTGATGCTAAGACTTGGTTTAATTCTCTTGATCCTGGTTGTGTGCATAGTCCCCAGGATATGATTTATTACTTCTCTGCTAAATATTTCCCTGCTCATAAGAAACAAGCTTCCTTGCGGGAAATATATAATTTTGTGCAAATCAAAGAAGAGAGTCTCCCACAAGCTTGGGGGAGGCTTCTCCGGTTACTTAATGCTTTGCCTGATCATCCTCTCAAGAAAAATGAGATACTTGATATCTTTTATAATGGACTAATCGATGCTTCCAAGGACTACTTGGATAGTTGTGTTGGTTGTGTTTTCAGGGAAAGAACAGTCGACAAAGCTGAATTACTATTGAATAATATGTTGACTAATGAAAATAATTGGACTCTTCCTGAGCCAATTCCTGAGGTAATTCCTGAACCAATTGAGCCAACTCCTGAGCCTATTCCTAAACCCACTCCTAAGAAGAGAGGTGTTCTATTTCTCAGTCCTAAAGATATGCAAGAGGCAAAGAAATCAATGAAAAAAAGGTATAAAGCTGAAGATGTTAAGAACTTACCACCTATTGAAGAAATACATGGTCTTAATATACCACCTGTCGAAGAACCACATTGTCTTGATAACCCGACAGAGGTAGTAAAGATAAATTCTCTCTATAGATATGATAAAGTTGAAATTCCCTCTACTAAATTTCATAGCCCATGCTTAGATGAATTTGATGACTTTATGGCTAGACAAAAAAGTTTTAATGCTTATGTTGGTAGAGAATTAAAGAATAATGCTTTCGATATAGGACGCTTGAGCGATTATATGGCTAGAGTTAAAGGTGAACTTAAACTCGTTAGCAAATATGCTTATATGGTTGCTACTCAAGCTGAGCAAGTACTTAAAGCTCAAAATGATTTGCTCGATGAATTAAATAGTAAACCTGACTTTGCTGTTAGAGTGGCTAATAGAACTGGTAGAATGACTTAGGAACCTTTGTATCCTGAAGGCCACCCTAAGAGGATCGAGCAAGATTCTCAGAGAATAATTTAGAGGCACCTAGTTCTTCTAAAACGAAGAAAAAGAAAAACGATAGGACTTTGCATGCTTCTAGTAAACCTTTTGTAGACACACCTAAGAATCGCAATGATATTTCTATTTTTGATGCTGAAACACAATCAGGTGATGAACATGAACCTAGTGATAATGTTAATGATAATGTTCATGTTGATGCTCAACCTAGCAAAAATAATGAAGTAGAGATTGAACTTGTTATTGATCTTGATAACCCACAATCAAAGAATCAACGTTATGATAAGAGAGATTTTGTTGCTAGGAAGCACGGTAGGGAAAGAGAACCATGGGTTCAGAAACCCATGCCCTTTCCTCCTGAACCATCCAAGACAAAGGATGATGAGGATTTTGAGCCCTTTGCTAAAATGATTAGACCTATCTTCTTACGTATGCGCTTAACTAATATGCTTAAAGTAAATCCTTATGCTAAGTATATGAAGGATATCATTAGAAACAAAAGAAAGATATCGGAAGCTGAAATTTCCACCATGCCGCTAATTACACTTTTAAGGGTGGAATACCAAAGAAACTTGGAGATCCAGGGGTACCAACTATACCATGCTCCATTAAAAGAAATTATGTTAGAACTGCTTTATGTGATCTTGGAGCCAGTGTTAGTGTTATTCCTCTCTCTTTATATCGTAGACTTGAATTTAATAAGTTGACACCTACTAAAATATCTTTGCAAATGGCTGATAAATCAACTGCTATACCTGTGGTATTTGTGAGGATGTGCCTGTTGTGATTGCAAATGTCACTATCTTAACAAACTTTGTTATTCTTGATATTCCCAAGGACGATAGTATGTCGGTTATCCTTGGTAGACCCTTTTTGAATACTGCAGGGGCTGTTATTAATTGCAACAAAGGCAATGTCACTTTCCATGTTAATGGTAATGAGCATACGGTACACTTTCCGAGGAAACAATCTCAAGTTCATAGCATCAATTCTATTGGAAAAGTTCCAAGTATCATTATTGAAGGTTTTGAATTTCCTCTCCCTACTGTCAAGAAAAAGTATGATATTCCTATTGTTGGGGTTGTTCATATCCCTGTTGAGGTAACTTAGTGTTATTCGAAATTTCTCCGGTTCCGTGTTATTTGGAATGAGTTTGTTAACAAGACTTGATCAACCTTGTTAGTTGATTCATTTTGATGATCATGAGATGGATGAAACTAGAAGGCACAACCTTCTATACCCTCTTTTTACTTTCTGTTATTTAGAATAAATAAAACAAAAATAGTATTGTCAGTCTATTTTCTGAATTATCCTTGCAAAAAAAATATCCCGAAAGTAAAAGTGCTCCAAATGCCCTGCAAATTTAGTAGGATTTTTTATGGAATATTTGAGGATTTTAGCACTGAAATCACTACAGGAGGGGCAAGCACCAGGCCACGAGGGTGGAGGGCGTGTCCACACCCCCTGGGCGTGCCCCCTGTCTCGTGGGCCCCTGGTGGCCCCCCTCCACTTATGCCAGCACCGACACACTCCATCTTCTTCTCAAAAAAATCCCCATCCAGCTCAAGCCCGAGTTCTATCTCATTTTGCTGCGATTTTCGATCTCCTTGCTCAAAGCTCCATTCACAAAACTGCTTTGGGAGATTGTTGCTTGGGGTGTGACTC
This sequence comes from Triticum timopheevii, assembly GCA_963921465.1. NCBI lineage: Eukaryota > Viridiplantae > Streptophyta > Magnoliopsida > Poales > Poaceae > Triticum > Triticum timopheevii. The sequence continues at coordinate 378,867,158 of OY997262.1, read as the reverse complement.
CTCCATTTGGTCCAATTAGTTTTTGTCCTAGTGCTTTATTCATTGCAAATTTTTATTGCATAGGCGACCATGTTCTTGAGCTTGCGTGTTAAATTTATGAGGTCCCAAGTAATTCTAGTGCATGATATAGGCTCTAGGCACTTGTAGGAGTAGTTGCTATCAATCTTGTTTAGTTTTATTCACTTTTATTTTGAAGTTACTAAATTTCAGAAATTTTTCAGAAAAAGAATTATGTCTAGGAGAATGTACCAAGGTGGTTCCTCAGTAAAGAAAGGACCCAGGATTACTATATGTGAGCAAGACGATGAACTACCGAGAGACGCAGAAGTACAAGCTTGTGAGTGGCCATCCGACGATTTTATGGTTGAAGCAGGCTTTAAGGAGGAATTTGACGCGTATGTGCATAATGCTGATCTGGAGGACTTCTTACAAGATAAGTGTCCTCAATACTATCAATTGACTGATTCATTTGTGCGAAGGTTTAAATATAAGGGCATCCTTCTTGTCGCTAGGAACAGAGATGACACTTATCGGGCCTGGCATCTTGAGCATGTTGTATGCATAGTGAGAGGCTGCCATGAACTTGGCGAGTGCCGGACGGCCGAGTATTCCATTGTAAGGTAATGGAAAATCAGCAACGTCAAAAGTGACCCTCTCAGTTCTGAAGTTCAACTCGCTGCCAAATGTGACTGGCAACGTGATCTTTCCCTTCGGCTTGCTCCTTCCCGGGTTGATTCCTTGGAATGTGCCGGTCTCTTCGAGCTCGCTGTCAGGGATTTGGAGTTTTTGGAGGACTGCGGAGGAGATCAGGTTCAAGCCGGCCCCGCCATCAACTAGCATCTTGTGACTTTGAGGTTGCGGATAGTTGGTGAAACAAACATCGGCAAGCACCCGACCGCAGTTATGCGATCAGGGTGATCCTCAATATCAAAGATGATAGGCGTGTTGGACCATTTCAGAGGCCTGCGTGAGTCCATGGATGGTTCCGCTGCATTGACTTCTCGCATCCATTGCTTGAGTTGACGGTGTGAAGTATGCAGGGAAGCACCACCGTCAACGCACAGGACCTCGGTGGCTTTCTGGAATTCCTGCTCATCGGCCTCATCATCATCCATATCTTCGTCGTCGTCGTCATCTTCGTCCTTGTCGCGGCCACGGGGAGGTCTGTCTCCTTGCCGCTGCTTGGCCTTGCCGCGGCGTCCTCCCCGGCCGGGGCGTTTCTTGCTGGCTCCTCCAGCACGTTCCTGGGCCTTCTCCTTGTCGCGTCGCTCGTACTCAGCCTTCTGTTGCTCAACAAGCTGCTCAACCTTCTTACAGCTCTGGAGGTCATGGCCCTTGGTGCGGTGGATCTTGCAGTACTGCTTGCCAGAGCTGTCCTGCTTGTCGGCGGCCGCCACAGCCTGGCTCTCCTTGCCAGAGCTTCCAACTTTACCTTTCTTGGCGCCACCTCCATTGCCGGACTGCTCAACAACCAACACTTCTTTGCCCTTCTTCTTTCTGTTGTTCCGCCGCCAGCCTTTCTTTGCCGGGGCAGCATCCTCACTGTCAGATCCTCCTGCTCCTGTATTCTCTCTGGGGAGCCTCCTCCCCTCTTCAGCACGTGCGCACTTGTCAGCGAGGTCATATAGCTCGCTGACGTCTCTGATCTTGCACATCGCCATCTCCTCCCGCATCCTGCGGTTTCGCACGTTCTGATGAAACGTGCTGATGACCGCGGCAGGGTGGACGTCTGGGATGTTGTGCTGTACACGGCTGAATCTCTGAATATACTTGCGTAGGGACTCTCCTTCCTTCTGGGCGAGCAGATGAAGATCGCTTTTTTGGCCATGGGGCTTGTGGCCGCCTGTAAAGGCGCCGACAAACTGATGGCATAGATCTACCCAAGAGGATATGGAGTTGTCCGGCAAGTGCATGAGCCAGGACCTGACATTGGGCTTGAGCACTAGCGGGAAGTAGTTGGCAAGGATCTTATCGTCTCGCCCCCCGGCAGCCTGCACCGCGATGGTGTAGATGCTGAGGAACTCCGACGGATGTGACTTGCCGTCGTACTTCTCTAGTACATCTGGCTTGAAATTCTTCTTGCTGGGCCACTGGACTTGCCGCAGCTCACGAGTGAACGCAGGGCAACCTACCGCGTACGGCAAGTCGCCCGGTTCCCCTGGCGCATGCATGTCGACAGAGGGCCCAGCGCGCTGGTCAGATTGACGCCGCGCTTCTCTTCAGCGCTCGATGCGATTACGAGCGTCCTCTTGCTGTCATTCGTGAAGAACTTGGCGCTGATCGCGATGAGCTCGTGGATCCGATGACGCGGTGGAGTCGCTGTCGGGGTGGATCCGACGAGTCGGCGATCTTGGTCTTCGGGGTGGAGAGTGCATGGAGGTTGCACCCCCATTAGTCTTGTCGCCATCAGTCCGCGTCCGGCAATCTTGCCGCGGCAGCGAGGTGCTTGGTTGCCGCGCAGTGTCGCCGTTGGCGAAGCCAATGAGACTCTGAATAGTGGCCCTCCACTCGTCGGTCTTGTCCGCCGTTGGAGGGTAATCCAGGAGCAGTTGGGCTCGCGCCAAAGCTTCTGTTGGAGTGGTGGGCGGTAGTGGCGAACGGTGCGAGGATCGGGATATGCTCGGACTCCTAACTATGTTAGAAGGAGCAGTATCCCGTCCAGGCGACCGGGCCTCGCTCGGGCCAGCATGCTGGCGTGCATGCTGGTCTTGAACTCCGCGAGATCCACCAGCTTGATCTTGGCCCAATGAACGTATGGTACTGCGAATACCATGACGCTGTTGGTCCCGCGCCTCCTGAGATGGCCGCGGTGCGCGTACGGACGCTGAGGTCTGCGCAGCCTTGTCCTTGGACTTGGCAGTGCTGTGAGCGCCCTCGTCGACGCCCGTTCTTCCACCAGCATCTACCCCACCGCCCGCTTGCTCCGGTGGTGGTGGGATCGACGCGGACGGAATCGCTGCCTCCGAAGCCTTCTTCTTCGGTGGCATGTCGATGAAGATGATGAAGATCTAGCTCGTGTGCACGCCGGATCAGGTTCACACAATCCCGACGCCCCCTACCTGGCGCGCCAAAGATGTCAGGGAAACTGATCCTCGAACACCTATGGGACCAGCGGACCGAGCCCCTTTCGGTTCGGCGGGAGGCGGAGGTCGCACGAAGAGCAGATCGAGGCGATGCACACGAGCAGTTTACCCAGCTTCGGAGCTCTCCGGAGAGATAATACTCCTACTGCTGCATCTATGTGTATATTGAGTTCTTGCTCAGGAGCGATCAGCGCTACGAAACTGAGCGTGAGAGTGTTCCTAGCTTCGAATGGGTTGAACCCCCTCTACGTTGCGCATGGGCCTCCTTTTATATGCTCAAGGGGTCACCGACAGGTGGCGACGCAGACAAAAAGGGCAAAAATGGAAAAAGAATGTGGTAGGCACAACTACCTATACTGTAGATACAGTGTATCATACCTAACTCTGACGGCAGGGGACAAGGGCATTAAATGCCCGTCTGTGTCGCCCAAACAGTGCAAACAGAGACCGTCAGGGGCGCCACCGATCGCCACGATGGCCTTCTTGTCAGCGCCGCTTCCCACCATGCACCCCTGGCTGCACAGCCTCTCACCACGCGCACCTGGAAGGGCCCCAGAGCGACACGTGGGTGGATGTGCTGGAGCACGGGTGCAGAGTGGCCGCCTGTCGCGGCAAGTGCCTTGCCGCGGTCGTTGTCTTGTCGGGCTCGGGAGCTTGTCGTTCATCGAGCCTTGCCGTGACGCATGGCGCGTCGCAGCAAGCTTTCTTGAGACGCCTTGGCTGGCCTTCCCGGCGAGCTCCTCTTGCCGGGGCCTTGTCTTCTTGGCTTGAATACTTTGTTCTTGAATGGCTTCCCGGCAAGCTCCTCTTGCCGGGGTCTTGTCTCCTGAGGAGCCACGGAGGATCTTGGCGGTCACCCGGCAAGCCTTGCCGCGGGGTGCTGCAACTGCCCGTGCACAAGTTCGGGATACTAGGGTACCCCTACTCTAGTACACCGACACAGCTGTTGTTCTTTTGACCTACTCTTTTTTCAGACCTTAACCGTTTTCAATCTTCATGTCTACTTAGGCACAACCACCTGGAGCAAAACATATAACCAATAGATGGCATAATAAGCACCAGGATTTTCTTAGTTCTCATGGCATTCATTTGAGGACAATAACGATCGAAGGATATGCATCCAACCAGGCAAACGGAAGCTCTGTCACATTCTTCCTGTTGAATGCGAGGTTACTATTGTCTATGAGGCTTAATTTTTAAGGAAAGAGATTTCTCACTGACGGACACATTGAACAGCAAAAAAAGAAGTTTCGGGTGGACAAATAGGCTTCTAAATGTGCTCGACATCTATTTACAACAAGTTGTAGTCATCGTGAAATATTGTTTTTTGCACAGGATGTTGATTTTATGGATCAGACTAATCCATTTGTTTGTGACTGCAAAGAAGAGTGGTTGGGTTAGATGTTACTGCCATGTTTAATCTGGGTTTTGTCTAAAATTTGGATGAACATATAATCCTTGGACATTTTGTACCATTTGTATGCTTGAGTTGCATGTTGTTGCCCTCATACTCCTCTCCACCTGCCACTACACTGCCGCATCTTCCACGGCTGTTGTTCGTTCTTGTCTGAGGCCTCGCCATCGTTCTCCGCCTTGGTTCGCTCGCTGTGCCTGCCGCCGTCTGGCATTGTCAACATGATCAACAACCAAGAGGAATTAGGAGATGACTGAATGTGGAGAGGCTGACAGTAGGGACCAACCAGGGTCATTGCATTTCACAAGCAGGTGCCTCATTATTACAAGCCAAAGAAATACTTCCTCCTAATTCTTTGACAACTAGGTCCCATGCCATTGTCAATGTAGTCAATAAATGAGAAAATTACACAATGAGCGGATAACACCAGGGACCCATCAGCTTGCCCAATTGATTTTTAGTTTCAGAGACGAAGCCCAACTGCGCGCTGTGCGGGGGCTGTGGCCCGTCTAGCCCACGCTTACGCTTTTAAGCACATGAAGAGCCTAGTTGATATATTTTTTCTTTCTGAAAATGGCTAGCCCAGTTCTTTTTTTTTTGAGAATACAAAAACCGAGGCCTACTTGCTTTTCTCAGCCCTGCTAGGTAGTAAGAAATGGGCTTCCCTAGAAAATGGGCTATAAGTTGTAAGAAATGGGCTGTAAATTTTTAAACCAAAGCCAACCGACAATTGCATTAAAATATCATTTTTTTCAGGATTTCTCTTTGTCGGTGTACTAACGCAGGGGCAGTACTTTGTACCCCTTTCTAAGTGCACGAGCAGTCAGAGCCACACGCCACAACCACACTGGCAGGACAGAGGGAGGGGTTAAAGAGAACGGCCAAAGCAACGCCGAGACAGAGACCAGAAGGCTGAGCGGGCAAAGGTGGTTCTTGCCTTCAAAATCCTTGCCGGGACGGCCTCCGCAGCCTCGACAGGAGCCTTGCTGGGGCAACTTGCCTAGTCCCGCACCAGCGAGACACGCCACCCTTGAGCCTCAAGGGCTCCCCCTTGAGGCTCGAGATGCGCTTCCGTGATGGCATGCAGATCTTTGTGAAGACAAGAAACACTCCAAATCAGAGGAGTAATAGAAGACGACGAACCTCGGCGAGATTCTTGCCGAGGAAACCCACAAGACCCCCGGCAAGATCCTTGCCGGGGACGACCGCTATGCCACAGCAAGACCCTTGCCGGGGCCCCCGGCAAGGCCATTGCCGAGGACGTCCGCGAGGCCACAGCCAGGCCTGCACCCGCCAAGCTTCTACCACCGCTCCCATGCAAATGCCAGCCCACCAGCTAAGCAAGCGCTTGCGTGTCGATGTGAGGCTCCTCGGCCAACTCAGCACATGCCTACGTGGTGGCATGCAAACCTTTGTGAAGGCCCTACCACCGCACCACCTCAGCAGCCCGCCAGCCTACATGGCGCGGACCGCCTCGCTGGCCCAGGCACGTGTCAAGACAGGGCAAAGCAGCGGTAAAGTGATGGGGACACGTCAAAGGCGCATTAAATGCATCTTGTCCCGTAATGGCAAGCGATAGGCTTAACCACAGTACCCTGATGCCACCTCCTGTGTGCCACTGTGGCGATCCCCTTGCCTATGAAAGGAGGCACAAGGCATCCAGGAGAAGGATTCAGACCCTTGGACATGTTACGCTCATTGTAGCTAGCTCAAGAACTCCAAGAACACAGATATACATATCAAAGCAGGACTAGGGTATTACACATTGTTGCGGCCCGAACCTGGGTAAACGACCCGCGTGCTTGTGCTGATCGCTGGTCCCGCTCTCCTCACGACCCTGCGCTTTGCAACCGCAGTAGGGATTCCTATGATCCCATAGGTGTTGTTTCCACCGACATCTTTGGCGCGCTAGGTAGGGGGCGCAGTTGTGAGAATCTGTTCTAGCGTTTAGTTTAGCAGTTCTTCGTCGTCATGGCTCCCAAGAAGAAGACGACAATAGTGGTCGGCTCATATGGAGCCGGGCTGCCCGTGCCCGCACGGGTGGGTAGCGGGCCTGTAGCGGATAGAACCCACGGTGCGCCACCGAACATCTGTGTCGCTCTGGCAGCCAGATCTTGGTGAGCGGCGTTGTCCGCATGCAAGGCGACGAACCAGACATCGCCGCGCTCGGAGAAGGAGTTGGGCCCCCCGCAGGCGTTGCGGGGCCCTCCAGGGGTGTCGCTGTGCCACCGGTTGGCGACACGACACCCTCCAAGACACCTACGCCGGAGCCCATGGCGTGCTCCTCTCAAGTTGTGCATGACGAGCAACGTCACCATGTTGGTGACCCTCGGCGCCTCCGTGGAAAGAGCCCTACACATCATTCGCGGGACGAAGAAGGCCAACATGCATGCCGGGCACTGGCGAAAATGGCGTACGACTGTAGGACCGTGATAGAGCTCCCTCTAACATAATTAGAGGTCAGAGCGCGTCACGATCCACGCAACGTTCACCGCCACCTATGCCAACAGAAGCTCTGGCGCGCGCGCAGCTGCTCCTCGACTTTCCTCTTGCTGCGGAGAAGCTCGACGAGTGGAGAGCCATCGTTCGGAGTCTCGTAGGCATCGCCAATCGGGACAAGCCGTGGCCGGCGGCGCTCGCAGACTGGCGCCCCGCCGAGCCCTCACATCATAGTGGAGGAAGGGTCGGAGGTGATGCAGCCACGATGCACTCTCCTCCCCCACACCAACCACCGCGAGCGTCGGTCCGTCGTGATGGCGCATGTGATAACATTTCCATAGCGTCGTCCGATCCACGGACCTGCCACGACCAGTGCCAAGTTCTCCAGGAACGAACCCTCGAAGACGCTCGAACTACCATCGAGCGCCGGCGTGATGCACGCCACCAGTCAGACAGGCAGGCAGGGCCCGCGATAGACCACCCGTAGCCGGGGGGCTACGGCGGCCTACCCTACGAGGTGGGTTGTCCGGCTTTTACCCGTGAGCTGCGGCAGTTCCCATGGCCATCCCACCGCACATTCAAACCCGATGTTAGCGAGAAGTACAATGGCAAAACTCACCCGTCGGAGTTCCTCAGCATCTACACCATTGCGATGCAAGCAGCCGGAGCCTGTGACGACAAGGTACTTGCCAACTATTTCCCGTTGGCACTTAAGCCCAATGTCATGTCATGGATGATGCACTTGCCGGGGGACTCCATTTCTTCTTGGCCGGATCTATGTCATGAGTTTGTTGGCGCCTTCACTGGAGGCCATCAAGCTCACAGCCAGGCAAGCGATCTGCATATCAACCCCTAGAAGGAAGGAGAGAACCCATGCAAGTACATCCAGAGGTTCAGCCGAGTGCAGTACAACATCCCAGACGTTCATCCCGCCGTCGTGATCAGCGCGTTCCACCAGAAGGTGCGCAACCGAAAGATGCGTGAAGAGATGGCGATGAACAAGGTCAAAGATGTGGCCGGACTCTATGTTCTGGCCGACAGGTGCACTCGGGCTGAAGAAGGGAGGAAGTACCCCGGCGAAGACGTCAGTTTGGAAACCGACTCCATAGATGACGACACTGCTGCCCTGGCAAAGAAGGGACGGCACCGTAACAGGAAGTGCAAGGGCAAGGCTGTGCTTGCCGTCGAGGGATTCGACGACACCGGAATTGCCAAAAAGGCCAAGGCAGGTGACCCCGGCAAGAAGGTTGCCGAGTGTGCCGTTTGCCGGGCGTTGGCAGCTACCGACAAGCCGGGAAGCTCCGACAAGCAGTATTGCAAGATCCACCCCACCAAGGGCCACGATCTCCAGAACTACTGACAAGTTGAGCTGCTTGCTGAGAAGCTGAAGGCTGAGTACGAGAGGCGGGACAAGGAGAAGGGATAAGATGGTGCTGGAGGGTCCGGCAAGAGGCGCGATGATCAGGAAGGCTGCCGCGGCAAGGATAACCAGCAAGAGAGGCCCGCCCGGGGCCGCGACAAGAAGCAGGAAGACGTTGATCGTGACGAGGACGACGAGTCCTGTGACCATGAGTTCCAGAAGGCAATAGAGGCCATGTGCATGGACGGTGGCGCCTCACTGCCTGCCTCACACCGCCAGCTCAAACAGTGGGCGCATGAGATTGCGGCAGTGGAGCCATTGGTCGACACTTCAAAGCCACTAAAGTGGTCCGGCATGCCTATCATCTTTGACACCGAGGACCACCCTGATCGCACAACAACGGTCGGGTGCTTGCCATTGTTGGTTTCCCCAATAATATGCAACCTCAAAGTGACAAAGATGCTAGTCGACGGCGGGGCCGTTCTGAACTTGATTTCACCTGTCGTGATCAACAGGCTGCAGATTCCTGATGGAGATCTCGAAGAAATGGGCACGTTTCAGGGGGTCAACCCAGGAAGAAGCCAGCCGAAGGGAAGGTCACGCTGCCAGTGACATTTGGAAGTGAGTTGAATTACCGAACAGAGAGGATTCTCTTCGACGTGGCCGAGATCCCCTTGCCCTAAAACGGGATCCTCGACCGCCCGGCGCTGGCCAAGTTCATGGCGGCCTCTCATTACGCCTACAACATGTTGAAGATGCCGGGACCGATGACCATCATCACCGCCCCTTTTGATAAGAAAGATGCGTTGATCTGCGCCGATCAGCTTTACCGGTAGGCAATTGCAGCAACTGCCGCTAAGGTACTTGCTCCTGCCACTGAAGTTCCGGGAGGGAAGAAGACCGGCGAGACCTCTCGCACCCACTTCGGCAAGCGCACCTCTTCGGAGTGTTGTGCTCCCATCGAGAACGTGCCAAAGAGCTCCACCGACAAGAGCAAGAAGTCCAGAGCTGCACTACCAGAGACCAAAAGGGTGTCCGCCAAGGAGGACAGCACGGGAGGAGCTTTCACCATAAGCTCCACCATCGACAGCAAATAGGAAGGCGAGCTCGTCGCGTTCCTGCGGGCGAATGTTGAGATGTTTGCATGGCAAGCGTTTGACATCCCCGGCGTTCCTAGGGAAGTGATTGAGCACCATCTTGTTGTCTCTCCTCATGCGCGGCCCATCAAGAAGAAGGTCAGGAAGCAAGCTCTAGAGAGGCAGGAGTTCATTATGGAGGAAATAAAAAAGTTAGAAGCGGCAGATTTGGTAAGACGGGTGCTCCATCGAACGTGGCTGGCCAATGCAGTAGTAGTGCGCAAGGAGAACGGAGAGTGGAGGCTGTGTATTGATTACACAGATATCAATAAGGCTTGTCCAAAATACCATTTATCGTTGATGCGCATTGACCAGATTGTTGACTCCACGGCCGGGTGTGACCTCTTGTCCTTCCTTGACGCTTACTCAGGATACCATCAGATCTTCATGACAAGAGAAGATGAAGAGAAGACAACATTCATCACCCCATGTGGTATGTATTCTTTTCTACGGATGCCTTTCGGGTTGAAGAGTGCTGGCTCGACTTTTGCAAGAGCAGTCCAAATTGGTTTTGAGTCCCAGCTCAATAGAAATATGGAAGCCTATATGGATGACGTAGTGGTCAAAACCAAGGACAAAGCAACACTTGTGCGAGATCTGGAGGAAACGTTTGCAAACCTGCGCAAGATCAACCTCTAGCTGAACCCTGAGAAGTGTGTCTTCGGCGTGCCATCCGGCAAGCTTCTCGGGTTCTTTGTGTTGCAGCGTGGGATTGAGGCAAACCCAGACAAGATCAAGGCCATCAAGTAGATGAGGCACCTAAGAGGATTAAGGACGTGTCTCGGCTCACTGGCTGTGTTGCCGCCATGAGCAGATTCATCTCCAAGTCCGCTGAGTGTGCCCTTCCCTTTTTTAAGATCTTATAGAAGGCGTGCCCAATGGAGTGGACCCCAGAGGCTGAGGTAGTGCTGCAGGATCTGAAGAAATATCTCTCCTCTACCCAGGTGATGGTCGCGCCTAAACCACAAGAACCGTTGCTGCTGTACCTAGCGGCAACTAATCAAGTGGTTAGCGTCGCGCTGGTGGCGCAGAGGGAGGTTGACGAAGAGGCGGCAGCAGCGGCAGAGTCGACGGATGGCGAGCCAGAACCCTCCCCGGCAGGGCTTGGTCCCGACAAGACTAAGCCCTCGGCAAGGACTGATACTAGTGCGACAGGGCTCGTGCGACTAGGTGAAGTGGTGCGGAAGAAGAAGGTGGTGCAGCACCCAGTTTACTTTGTCAGCTCCCTCTTGCAAGGGGCTAGGTCGAGGTACTCCGGTGTGCAGAAATTGCTCTTCGGCCTCCTTATGGCCTCGAGGAAGCTGCGTCATTACTTCCAAGCACACAAGATCACTGTCGTCACCTGCCTCCCGTTGCAACGGATACTGCATAACCTAGATGCAACGGGGAGGATTGTGGAATGGGCCTTGGAGCTATCGAGTTTTGGCCTGAAGTTCGAAAGCACCTCGACGATTCAGAGCAGAGTCTTGGCGGAGTTCATTGCCGAATGGACCTTGACGCCCGACGAAGAGATCCAAGAGACCACTCTCCTCGGCAAGGAAACGAATCGCAACTGGATTATGTACTTTGATGGGCCTTTTTCTCTACAAGGCGCTGGTGCTGGTGTGCTGCTAGTCGCACCCACCGGGGAGCACCTCAAGTACATGATCCAAATGCACTTTCCCAGGGAGATGTCGACGAACAACACTGCTGAGTACGAGGGATTGTTTGCCGGTCTCAGGATCGCGGCAGATCTTGGGGTCAAGAAGCTCATCGTCAGGGGCGATTCACAGCTCGTCGTCAGGCAGATCAACAAGGACTATCAGAGCCCGTTGATGGAGCCTTACAGGCTGCGCAAGAGTGGAAGGCGTTTGACTGATGAGTTGCCGGTGGTTCTTTGGTCAATCAGAATGACGCCAAATCGAGCCACCGGCCAGACAGCCTTTGCCCTAGTCTATGGGGCGGGGCAGTTCTCCCCACGGAACTCATATACGGGTCACCTCGAGTGCTCGCTTATGATGAGCTTGAGCAAGAGCAATAGCGGCAAGATGACGCGACGCTCCTTGAGGAAGATCGTCTTCGGGCGGCTATGAGAGCAGCATGCTACCAGCAAGCCTTGCACTGCTACCATAGCCGCAAGGTTCATGCCCGAAGCTTTGAGGAAGGCGACCTTGTTCTTTGGCATGTTCAGTCGGCCAAGAATTCCAACAAGTTGACACGAAGTGGGAAGGCCCTTATCGGGTAACACGAGTCACCAGGCCTGGCGTAGACCGCCTAGAGACCGAAGATGCCATTCCAGTGAGCAACTCCTGGAACATCGAGCATCTTCGCAAGTTTTACCCATAAGGCGCGGCTGCCAGGCCCCCGGCAAGCCACCTTTTGTACAAGCCTTGCCAACAAGGCATGTAACCCTCTGTACAAAGCCAGGCGTAGACCCTGAGCATAAATAAACGAAGTGCTAGCGCCCTAAGTTATACCATGCATGCTAGATTGAGTCTCTCCCTCGGTTAGGGTTGATAGTGCTTAGCGGCGACTAACCCCTAGCATAGAGGTCGAGTTTGCGTCTCTTTGTTCCTATCCATCCTCTGTGGTTCGCAGGATACGTGAATGTTTCCGCCAAGCTGAGTGGAAGGAAGAGAACACACCGGCGATCCATACCCGGCAAGCCAAGCTTGCCAGGGGGGGCGAAGACACAACGTCCCACCCGCGGCAAGCCAGAGGCACAGGGGGCTGCAGATCTAGATAAGTTTTAGTCCCCTGTCTTGCATTTCCGTTTGAAACCAGGGGCGTATGAAGCCTCGCCTCGTTTCTTAGCTACCGTGCTCCCTTTTTCCTATACCCAAAGGAATCACCTCTTGGGGCAGGATATGGTTGTAGCTGCGGCGGCTAGGAAGCAGACGTAGGGCCTAACCCTATTTCACCCTGCCTCCGCCAAAAATGTGAGTGCAGCTGAACGAAGTAAGGGAGCGGCAAGGCCTATTGCCGGGTGACTTTGTTTATACAGAAAATAACAAGGACTCGTTCCTTAGTATGGGTTTGGCTCACACACAAAGTACCCGGCAAGCACCCTTCTTCATTAATACGTCCCATGCAAGTACAAGTCATATGGAATGTAAACATGAGTAAAGGGGTTACAAGTTTTAGATGCAACTAAGGCCCGTGGGCTTACAAGTGAAAAAAGATAAGATGCCCGTAATCCCTTTCTTGTCCCTCTCCTCAAGAAGCAGGACAAGATAGCAGGGGGGCAAAAGAAACGCCTAGGCGAGGTATGAGCAGTAGAAGACACCAAGAGGACATCCTGGTGGCCGTCCGAAAGGGGGCTTGTGATGATGGTGCCGAGGGAAGAGCTGGAAGACGAGGCAGCGGGCCGGCAATACGCTATGAAGGCGTCAGTGCCATCGTACTCTGACTTGATGGCCCGCCACCCGCCTTCTTCGCCTTCTCTGGCCTCCCTACGCCAACCGGCCAAGGAGATGACCCCGAGAAGTTCAAGGAGCTGGCCCCACCGGGAGAGGGGGCCAGATGCAAATGCTGCAGCTACCATCACTGCCTAGGGACGGCGGGCCCGGCGCCTAGTCAGACCCGTCATCCTCCCGCTTGCTGCCCCCATCGTCGTTGTCGCTGTCTTCCTCGTCATTCCCGCTCGAGGAAGAATCTTTGTCATCGGAGGAGCTCTCCATGCAGCACTTCGGGCGAGTGCCAAGGTCTCCAAAGACCTTGAGGGAGAGCAGGCCGTTCTCCATCAGCTTGAAAGTATAGAATGAACCCCGGCATCAGGTTGTGGATGCGGGCAAAGGCCTTCCACCCGTGGCGAAGATACATGACATGAGGGGCTGGGAAGTCAACGTCGGCCCATGTGCCTCTATTCCCACAGCCCCTCATGTGCAGCCTCAGCACCTGCGGTGGGTCCAGCTCCATATCCCGAGGGAATGGGGTCGGGAGACGAAGACGACGGCTTGCCGGCCGGTGCAACCTGATGAAGAACTTGTAAGGGTTTTACCCGACGTGGCCCTCCATTAGGGGATGGACCGCTGGCGGAGGCGAGGCTGATGCGCCGCCCCGTCCTCCTCTCCCCCGAGCACCATGGCGGCCTCGGCCTCGCCCCCTCCCCCTTCCCCTCACGGTCGACTCCGCTCCCACAGGATCTTGGGGAGGAGTGACGCGTTGTCGAGCGGAGACCCTCGCCGCCACCCATGAAGCATCAGTGCACCCTCTCTCCATGGCAGAAGGGAGGAAGGAGTAGGGGTGGGGGGAGGCGAATGGCGAAGGACTGAGAGGCACCATCCCTCCCGCTCCCCTCCTTATAAAGGAACGGGGTCGGGGCTCAGTCGCCCCTTTCAGACAATCCGGCTCATTAAGGTGACAGCGGGCGAGGCCGCCGACCGCCCTCGCCGCCCAATTGAAGGCGTGTGGGTATCAACCCACGCGCGCACGTCTTCTCATATTCCGTGCGCCTGTCACTCGCCCTGCGTCGTGCATGCGGCGTATGTGGCACGAGGGACAGGCGTAATGGGACGCATGGAGCAACGGTTCCCAAGTAAGGAGAGTAAATGAGTAGCAGACCTCTGGTCTTGAAGAGACATGCAAGCCGCCTCTTTACTGTTCGCTGCGGGGTGATGTAAGCATGCTTCGATCACCCGCACGCGTGACCCTCACGTCACGCATGCAACGTGGATCATGGGAAAGCACAATGGACGAAAAGTTATTGCGGTAAAACCGCCCCGCCTGGCCGCGCACCATTTTGGGCCTAGCCCAACAACGTGCCCCACTTATGTGTGGCCCAGGCCCGGGGGCTCCTGTCGGTGTACTAAAGCAGGGGCACTACTTTGTACCCCTTACTAAGTGCACGGGCAATCAGAGCTGCACGCCGCAACCACACTGGGCAGGACAGAGGGAGGGGTTAAAGCCACAAAACAGCCAAATCAACACTGAGACAGAGACCAGAAGGCCTAGCGGGCAAAGGTTATTCTCCTCGGCAAGATCCTTGCCGGAACGGCCTCCGCAGCCCCGGCAGGAGCCTTGCCGGGGCAACTTTCCCAGTCCTGCGCCAGCGAGAAAAGCCACCCTTGAGCCTCAAGGGCTCCCCCTTGAGGCTCGAGAGGCGCCTCCGTGATGGCATGCAGATCTTTGTGAAGACAAGAAACACCCCAAATCAGAGGAGGAATAGAAGACGACGAACCTCGGCGAGATTCTTGCCGAGGAAACCCACAATACCCCCAGCAAGATCCTTGCCGGGGACGACCGCGGTGCCACGGCAAGACCCTTGCCGGGGCCCCCGGCAAGGCCCTTGCCGTGGACGTCCGCGATGCCATAGCCAGGCCCGCACCTGCCAAGCTGCTGCCACCACTCCCATGCAACTGCCAGCCCACCAGCTGGGAAGGCGCTTGCGAGTCGATGTGAGGCTCCTCGGCCAACTAAGCGTGTGCCTACGTGGTGGCATGCAAACCTTCATGAACGCCCTACCACTTCACCACCTCAGTAGCCTGACAGCCTACATGGCACCGACCGCCTCGCTGGCCCAGGCGCGTGTCAAGACAGGGCGAAGCGGCAGTAAAGTGAAGGGGACACATTAAGGGCGCATTAAATGCGTCTTGTCCAATAATGGCAAGCGATAGGCTTAACCACAGTACCTCGATGTCACCTCCTGTGTGCCATTGTGGCGATCCCCTTGCCTATAAAAGAAGGCCCAAGGCATCCAGGAGAAGGATTCGGACCCTTGGGCAAGTTACGCTCATTGTAGCTAGCTCAAGAACTCCAAGAACAAAGATATACATATCAAAGCAGGACTAGGGTATTACGCATCGTTGCGGCCCGAACCTGGGTAAATGACCCGTGTGCTTATGCTGATCGCTGGTTCCGCTCTCCTCACGACCCCGCGCCCCGCAACCACAGTAGGGATTCCTGTGATCCCATAGGTTTCGTTTCCACCGACACTCTACTCTCTACTCTTATAAAAACCAAAGCCAGCTGGCAATTACATTAAAATATCATCTTTTCTCGCACAAGATAAACTACTCTTACAAATGCATCTTCATATTCCGTGCAACGAACGGGCATCTTGCTAGTTAAGATTCTAAATTTCATTCTTTTTTTAGGAGAATTGTGTTTTGAATTTTATTTTGATATAATTTTTTTAAATATTTTTAACATGACTCGAAATTTCGTGATTAAAAGAGTTCGGACCCCACCGAAATATGCAAAATTTTGTTGAATTTTTTAGCAGTGCCCAGAATATATGGTCTTTAATGCTAATAAAAAGAATATGGGCTTGAAATATCCTTAAGAATTAGCAAATGGGCTGTAAATTATTGAAAATAATGGCTAATGGGCTCTATGTTGTTTTCCACAAATTTGGAGGCTGACTTCTGGGCATACTAGGTTGACGATAACGCTGTCCTAAATTTTTTTTTGACGCATACGCAAGGCTTTGTCAACTTAGTCAACACAAAGTAGTGACTGTTAGATTTCCATCCAACGGCAGTCGTGCTTCTTCAATCTCTGATCTTCCTGCTCCAGCCGCCCAAACCAGCACCAACGGGACTGCCTGCTCCCTCCTCCCGTGGCTGGCTGTGCTGCCGCCAGGCCATCCCTCTAACCACCCACACGTCCCGTTATTTTCCGGCAACATCAGCCTCACCCCGCAGCCGACCAGTCAGCGCTCGTACTCCCCTCAGCATGGGCATCCGCTGCGGTGGCTTCGTTGGCTCCGGGTGGTTCCCTTCCTCGGCCTCGCCCTTGTCCACCGCATTTGTGCTCTCGGCGCGGAGAGGTCAACATGGTCAACAAACAACAGCCATCAGAAGAGGCTGACAGTAGGGGCCCACACCAGGAAATGCCTCCTTATTACGCGCAAAATAATGATTCCTCCACCTGACAGCTAGGACCCACCGGAAGGGCCTCTGTATTTTGCAAAAAAATGTTCCCCCCGCTGTCAGCTCGGACCCACTGGAAGTGCCTCCTTATTACGCACAAAAAATTATGCCCCGCTGATGCCCTTGGCAAGGGTATTGCCGGGTGGCCCGGCAAGGGTCTTGCCGTGGCGTGCTATCGTCCCCGGCAAGGATCTTGCCGGGGGTCTCGTGGATTTCCTCAGCAAGGATCCTGTCAAGGGTCATTGCCTTCCAATCCTCATCTGATCTCGAATATCCTTTGTCTTCACAAAGATCTGCATACCACCATGGAGGTGCCTCTCGAGCGCTGTCCCAATGTGGTTGTTAGCGTTGGAGACGGTGGGCTCGAGGGTGGCTCACTCCGCTGGTGTGGGCGAGCTGCCCCGGCAAGGGCCTTGCCGGGGCTGCTGAGGCTACTTCGGCAAGGGTCCTTGCCGGGGAAACCGGCTTTGTCCATCCAATCTTTGTGGCCTTGGTCCTTAGCATTGCTTTGTTTGTCTCGTGCCTTCGGCTTCTCTCCGGCTTCCTTCCCCTGCCCTGTTATGCGTGGCTTCGGCCTGTGGCTCTGACTGCCTGCGCACAAGTGAGGGGTACAAAGGAGTGCCCCTACTTTAGTACACCGACAGGAGGGGTGTGGCGTACCGCAAAGCAAAGGAAGCAGACTTGTGTTGGAGTGCTACAGTGGAAACGGGGGTCCTATTCCTCGGGAGGGGTGTGGCGTACCGCAAAACGGGACTCCACGGGCTACTGTTCATCACCACCGTCACCCTCCTCCAGCCTCCACGGGCTACTTTTCATCCACCGTCGACCTCCTCCAGCCTCCACATGCGACTGTTCATCCACGGGCTCCTGTTCATCCAGCCTCCACCGCGCGCTCCTCCATGGGCTACTATTCAACCAACCCTCTCCACGGGTTTCTGTTCAACCACCCCTCCACGGGCTACTGTTCATCCAGCCCTCCACCGGCTACTGTTCAACCAGCCTTCCACGGGGTCGTCCTGTTCATCCAGCCCTCCACGGGGTCCTGTTCATCCAGCCCCAACTGGCTCGATCGGGGTCCTGTTCATCCAGAGGCAACACCATGGGGTCCTGTTCATCCACCCCCACTAAGAACTGTTCATCCAAACCCCCCAACAACACTCACTGTTCATCAAGGGAAGGAGGCAGCAGGGTTCAATCGGCTTCAGTTAGCAGCAGTAGTGAAGGATTTCTCGGGTTCAGTAATGTAGCTAGTGCAATCGCTCGGGTTCAGTTAGAGCCCAACGCCTCGCTCGGGTTCAGTTAGAGCCCAACGCCTCACACACACGCGCGTACGTGTACGAGAGAAACGCGCATCGCTCGGCCCCCGACCACCCACCGTAACCTGGAACTCCCGAAAATTTTCCTCGCCCTCGCTTCTACCACGGTTTTTTCCATCATGGACAGACCAAAGAATGTCATGCAGATGCGTCTCCGGTCCGCCCAGGATGAAAAGCCCATTTTCTGTCATGATATTTTGTCATAGAAGTAGGGGCCCACCACATCTATGATGATAGCGAGTTTTGTCACAATTATTGTCATAGAAGTTTCATAAGTATGACAGAAAAAAACTCGTTCGGCCCAGAATGTCACGGATGTGTCTTTTTTTGTAGTGAAATCCACATGAAGTGTCGCTACATTTGGACTCAGTTTGGTATTGATTTCCTTCCATGTAAAAACAAGTAGAAGATAACAACTGGCACTGGGCACTATGTCAATAGGTTAGTACCAAAAATGATATAAAATGATTGTAAAACATCCAAGGATGATAATATAACAACATGGACCAATCAAAAATTATAGATACATTGGAGACGTATCAACATCCCCAAGCTTAATTCCTGCTCATCCTTGATACGTCTCCAACGTATCTACTTTTCCAAACACTTTTGCCCTTGTTTTGGACTCTAACTTGCATGATTTGAATGAAACTAACCCGGACTGATGTTGTTTTCAGCAGAACTGGCATGATGTTGTTTTATGTGTAGAAAACAGAAGTTCTCGGAATGACCTGAAAATCCACGGAGGCAAGTTTTGGAAAATATAAAAAATACTGGCGAAAGAATCAAGACTAGGGGGCCCACACCCTGTCCACGAGGGTGGGGGGCGCGCCCACCCCCTGGGTGCGCCCCCTGTCTCGTGGGCCCCCTGAGGCTCTACCAACCTCAACTCCAACTCCATATATTCCGTCTCGTGGAGAAAAAAATCAGAGAGAAAGTTTCATCGCATTTTATGGTACGAAGCCGCTGCCAAGCCCTAATCTCTCTCATGAGGGCTGATCTGTAGTTTGTTTGGGGCTCCGGAGAGGGGTATTCGTCGCCGTCGTCATCATCAACCATCCTCCATCACCAATTTTGTGATGCTCACCGCCGTGCGTGAGTAATTCCATCATAGGCTTGCTGGACGGTGATGGGTTGGAAGAGATTTACCATGTAATCAAGTTAGTTTTGTTAGGGTTTGATCCCTAGTATCCACTATGTTCTGAGATTGATGTTGCTATGACTTTGCTATGCTTAATGCTTGTCACTAGGGCCCGAGTGCCATGATTTCAGATCTGAACCTATTATGTTTTCATGAATATATGTGTGTTCTTGATCCTATCTTGCAAGTCTATAGTCACCTATTATGTGTTATGATCCGACAACCCCGAAGTGACAATAATCGGGATACTTCTCGGTGATGACCATAGTTTGAGGAGTTCATGTATTCACTATGTGCTAATGCTTTGTTCCGGTTCTCTATTAAAAGGAAGCCCTAATATCCCTTAGTTTCCACTAGGACCCCGCTGCCACGGGAGGGTAGGACGAAAGATGTCATGCAAGTTCTTTTCCATAAGCATGTATGACTATATTTAGAATACATGCCTACATTACATTGATGAACTGGAGCTAGTTTTGTGTCACCCTATGTTATAGCTATTACATGAGGAATCACATCCGACATAATTATCCATCACTGATCCAATGCCTATGAGTCACATCTTGTGTTTCGCTTATTTACTTTTCCGTTGCTACTGTTACAATCACTACAAAACTATTATCTTTACTTTTGCCACTGTTACCTTTATTATCATACTACTTTGCTACTAAATACTTTGCTGCAGATACTAAGTTATCTAGGTGTGGTTGAATTGACAACTTAACTGCTAATACTTAAGAATATTCTTTGGCTCCCCTTGTGTCGAATCATTAAATTTGGGTTGAATACTTTACCCTCGAAAGCTTTTGCGATCCCCTACACTTGTTGGTTATCAAGACTAATTTCTAGCACCGTTACCCGGGAGCATAGCTCTATTCTTTGAGTCACTTGGGATTTATATCTGTTCATCACTATGAGGAACTTGAAAGACGTAAGAACCAAGATTTTGGCCTCAACTACGAGGGGAGGTAAGGAACTGCCATCTAGCTCTGCACTCGATTCTCCTTCTATTATTAGTAAGCTTGCGACACCTAAACCTCCTACTGCTATGAATTTTGATATGTCACATGTTATTGATGATGCCACTTCTTCTATGCATGATACTTATGATGAAACTACTTTTGTGCGTGACACTACTGTGCCACTAGGTGAATTTCTTGATGAACAACTTGCTAGGGTTAGAGAGAATGAAATTATTGAAGATGCTATTATTGATGATAGTGATGATGAAAGTTCTCCCCCTGATTATGAATTACATGTTGTTCCTAAGGGTTATGTTATGGAAGAGGAAGCTGCTAGAGCTTTTGCTTGCAAAGATAGATATGATCTTAAGAAATTATCAGCTAAATGGAAGCAGCAGTCTCTTAATGCTAGAATTAAACCTGACCCTGCTTTTGCTACTTCACCTATGTGTGTTACTGATAAGGATTATGAATTCTCTATTGATCCTAAGATTATTACTTTGGTTGAATCTGATCCTTTTATGGCCTTGAATCTGAAACTCTTGTGGCACATCTTACCAAGTTGAATGATATAGCCACCCTGTTTACTAATGATGAGAAGTCTCGCTATTGTTATATCCTTAAGATATTTCTGTTCTCATTAAAGGGTGATGCTAAGACTTGGTTTAATTCTCTTGATCCTGGTTGTGTGCATAGTCCCCAGGATATGATTTATTACTTCTCTGCTAAATATTTTCCTGCTCATAAGAAACAAGCTTCCTTGCGGGAAATATATAATTTTGTGAAAATCAAAGAAGAGAGTCTCCCACAAGCTTGGGGGAGGCTTCTCCGGTTACTTAATGCTTTGCCTGATCATCCTCTCAAGAAAAATGAGATACTTGATATCTTTTATAATGGACTAATCGATGCTTCCAAGGACTACTTGGATAGTTGTGTTGGTTGTGTTTTCAGGGAAAGAACAGTCGACAAAGCTGAATTACTATTGAATAATATGTTGACTAATGAAAATAATTGGACTCTTCCTGAGCCAATTCCTGAGGTAATTCCTGAACCAATTGAGCCAACTCCTGAGCCTATTCCTAAACCCACTCCTAAGAAGAGAGGTGTTCTATTTCTCAGTCCTGAAGATATGCAAGAGGCAAAGAAATCAATGAAAAAAAAGGTATAAAGCTGAAGATGTTAAGAACTTACCACCTATTGAAGAAATACATGGTCTTAATATACCACCTGTCGAAGAACCACATTGTCTTGATAACCCGACAGAGGTAGTAAAGATAAATTCTCTCTATAGATATGATAAAGTTGAAATTCCCTCTACTAAATTTCATAGCCCATGCTTAGATGAATTTGATGACTTTATGGCTAGACAAAAAAGTTTTAATGCTTATGTTGGTAGAGAATTAAAGAATAATGCTTTCGATATAGGACGCTTGAGCGATTATATGGCTAGAGTTAAAGGTGAACTTAAACTCGTTAGCAAATATGCTTATATGGTTGCTACTCAAGCTGAGCAAGTACTTAAAGCTCAAAATGATTTGCTCGATGAATTAAATAGTAAACCTGACTTTGCTGTTAGAGTGGCTACTAGAACTGGTAGAATGACTTAGGAACCTTTGTATCCTGAAGGCCACCCTAAGGGATCGAGCAAGATTCTCAGAGAATAATTTAGAGGCACCTAGTTCTTCTAAAACGAAGAAAAAGAAAAACGATAGGACTTTGCATGCTTCTAGTAAACCTTTTGTAGACACACCTAAGAATCGCAATGATATTTCTATTTTTGATGCTGAAACACAATCAGGTGATGAACATGAACCATGTGATAATGTTAATGATAATGTTCATGTTGATGCTCAACCTAGCAAAAATAATGAAGTAGAGATTGAACCTGTTATTGATCTTGATAACCCACAATCAAAGAATCAACGTTATGATAAGAGAGATTTTGTTGCTAGGAAGCACGGTAGGGAAAGAGAACCATGGGTTCAGAAACCCATGCCCTTTCCTCCTGAACCATCCAAGACAAAGGATGATGAGGATTTTGAGCCCTTTGCTAAAATGATTAGACCTATCTTCTTACGTATGCGCTTAACTGATATGCTTAAAGTAAATCCTTATGCTAAGTATATGAAGGATATCATTACAAACAAAAGAAAGATATCGGAAGCTGAAATTTCCACCATGCCGCTAATTACACTTTTAAGGGTGGAATATCAAAGAAACTTGGAGATCCGGGGGTACCAACTATACCATGCTCCATTAAAAGAAATTATGTTAGAACTGCTTTATGTGATCTTGGAGCCGGTGTTAGTGTTATTCCTCTCTCTTTATATCGTAGACTTGAATTTAATAAGTTGACACCTACTAAAATATCTTTGCAAATGGCTGATAAATCAACTGCTATACCTGTGGTATTTGTGAGGATGTGCCTGTTGTGATTGCAAATGTCACTATCTTAACAAACTTTGTTATTCTTGATATTCCCAAGGACGATAGTATGTCGATTATCCTTGGTAGACCCTTTTTGAATACTGCAGGGGCTGTTATTAATTGCAACAAAGGCAATGTCACTTTCCATGTTAATGGTAATGAGCATACGGTACACTTTCCGAGGAAACAATCTCAAGTTCATAGCATCAATTCTATTGGAAAAGTTCCAAGTATCATTATTGGAGGTTTTGAATTTCCTCTCCCTACTGTCAAGAAAAAGTATGATATTCCTATTGTTGGGGTTGTTCATATCCCTGTTGAGGTAACTTAGTGTTATTCGAAATTTCTCCGGTTCCGTGTTATTTGGAATGAGTTTGTTAACAAGACTTGATCAACCTTGTTAGTGGATTCATTTTGATGATCATGAGATGGATGAAACTAGAAGGCACAACCTTCTATACCCTCTTTTTACTTTCTGTTATTTAGAATAAATAAAACAAAAATAGTATTGTCAGTCTATTTTCTGAATTATCCTTGCAAAAAAATATCCCGAAAGTAAAAGTGCTCCAAATGCCCTGCAAATTTAGTAGGATTTTTTATGGAATATTTGAGGATTTTAGCACTGAAATCACTACAGGAGGAGCAAGCACCAGGCCACGAGGGTGGAGGGCGTGTCCACACCCCCTGGGCATGCCCCCCTGTCTCGTGGGCCCCTGGTGGCCCCCCTCCACTTATGCCAGCACCGACACACTCCATCTTCTTCTCAAAAAAATCCCCATCCAGCTCAAGCCCGAGTTCTATCTCATTTTGCTGCGATTTTCAATCTCCTTACTCAAAGCTCCATTCACAAAACTGCTTTGGGAGATTGTTGCTTGGTATGTGACTCCTCCATTTGGTCCAATTAGTTTTTGTCCTAGTGCTTTATTCATTGCAAATTTTTATTGCATAGGCGACCATGTTCTTGAGCTTGCATGTTAAATTTATGAGGTCCCAAGTAATTCTAGTGCATGATATAGGCTCTAGGCACTTGTAGGAGTAGTTGCTATCAATCTTGTTTAGTTTTATTCACTTTTATTTTGAAGTTACTAAATTTCAGAAATTTTTCAGAAAAAGAATTATGTCTAGGAGAATGTACCAAGGTGGTCCTCAGTAAAGAAAGGAGCCAGGATTACTATATGTGAGCAAGACGATGAACTACCGAGGGACGCAGAAGTACGAGCTTGTGAGTGGCCATCCGACGATTTTATGGTTGAAGCAGGCTTTAAGGAGGAATTTGACGCGTATGTGCATAATGCCGATCTGGAGGACTTCTTACAAGATAAGTGTCCTCAATACTATCAATTGACTGATTCATTTGTGCGAAGGTTTAAATATAAATGTACACATAATTCTTCGAGTGTCCTATTTGATATCTATGATACATCTTATACCATGGACTTAGAGGATTTTACAACTGCTTGCAAACTTCCGAAGTGGGGTAATATTAATGATCCCCACAAATCTGAATTTAGAGATTTTCTTGCTAGTATTACAGTGGGAGAATCTAGGGACATAGCAAAGCTACCATAGGGAGCATTCATTTTCATGCTATACACTATTTTGCTCTTTTCAATGGTAGATGCATTAACGGTAAAGATGAAGCATGTCATATGTGTGTGCCTGATCTTTGTGTCCTCAAGAGTGCCGTGTTAGGTTATAAAGATTATAACTTGGGGGAAATAGTTGCACGTAGGTTGCATAATAATGGTAGAGCTGGAGATTTATTTGGAGGAATTTATGCCACCCGTGTGGCAAATTATCTTGGTATAGCCCCATGAGAGGGGGATATGATGTTGCCTCCTTCTTATTTAGATTATGACGCTATGGTCCAACATCATTTTCTTAAGAGGAATGAACAATTCCTCCAGTATCGACTAATGTTTGACGGACATAGCATTGTCCATGTTACTCTTCCTGCTCCTTTCCTTTTTGATTACCAGGCAAAAGGAAGATATGTTGTTACCAGGGAGGAAGCAGCTGAACACGAGGGGAGAGCGAAGGCGGCTCGCCAACATGCCGCAGCTCAGGTGGCATTTGTTGTTGCATCTCAGTACGACCCCAGTTACAACTACGGATATCAGCTAGGCTACCCTTGGCATTAGACCAACTTAGGCCAAAAGCCTAAGCTTTGGGAGTACGTATTTCTCACCGACTTTACATTCATGTTCACACACTATTCTAGTCCTCGGTGCTCATACGGTTTCATTGTATTATCCATGCTAGTTTAATTTTCTTTTTCTAGTTTTCTTCTTGTGTGTTTGATAAACCTTAAGAAAAACCAAAAAAATTAGTTAGTTTAATTTCCACACTTGTAGTAATTAAAGTGAAAACCCAAAAAGATTTCTCGTTCTTCTTTTACTTGTTGGGAGCTTTCCCGTGTAAATAGTTTTCTTTTCTTTTCTTTCCTTTGGGGGTCGAGAGTAGAAGACCATATTGAAAATGTTTAGTGGCTCTCATATGCATGATTCTTTATTTAACTTAGAGCCCATATATTACTTTGTCTTCTCTCTTGAGTTGAATGCTTGCAGATTCTAGCTTAGTCCAATGCACGTGCACTATTATTATTATACACATCGTTCGGTCGTGCAAGTGAAGGGCAATAATGATGATATATGATGGTCTGATTGAGATGGGAGAAACTGGTATGAGCTCGACCTCTCTTGTTTTTGTAAATATGATGAGTTCATCGTTCCTGATTCAGTTTATTATGAAGCAAACATATTTGCAATGACATTTAGAGATTATAGTTGCTTGTGCCATGCTTGATTAGCTATGAATTATAATGGTTTACCTTGTGTGCCAAAATGCTATTAGAATAATTGTGATGTGGTATGATGGGATGGTATCCTCCTTTGAATAAATTGAGTGACTCGACTTGGCACATGCTCACGCATGTAGTTGAAACAAATCAACATAGCCTTCAGGATATTTATGTTCATGGTGAATTATATCCTACTCATGCTTGTACTCGATGTGAATTAATTTTAATGCATGTTCATGACTGTTGTCGCTCTCTCAGTTGGTCGCTTCCCAGTCTTTTGCTAGCCTTCACCTGTACTAAGCGGGAATACTGCTTGTGCATCCAAACTCCTTAAACCCCAAAGTTATTCCATATGAGTCCACATACCTTCCTATATGCGGTATTTACCTTCCGTTCCAAGTAAATTTATATGTGCCAAACTCCAAACCTTCAAATGAAATTATGTTTTGTATTCTCGAGCAGCTCATGTTTCAACTAGGGCTGCCTATATCTTCCATGCTAGGTGGGTTATTCTCAAGAGGACTGGACTCCGCTCCTCATTCACGAGAAAGGGCCGGTAACCGGGATGCCCAGTCCCATGACGCAAAAAGATCAAAGAAAATCAATATAATTAAACAGAACTCCCCAGGGCTGTTGTTAGTTGGAGGCACTCGTTGTTTCGAGCAAGCCATGGATTGATGCTTGTTGGTGGTGGGGGAGTATAAACTTTTACCATTCTGTTCGGGAGCTGCCTATAATGCATGTATATGGAAGATACAACCATCTCATAGTTGTTGCGTTGACAGTGAAAGTATGCCGCTCAAAATTTTATTCAATCTCTATTTTAAAGTCAAGCTCTGGCACCTCTATAAATCCATGCTTCCCTCTGCAAAGGGCCTATCTATTTACTTTTATATTGAGTCATCATCCCTCTTATTAAAAAGCACCCACTGGAGAGCACACTGTCATTTGCATTCATTACTATTGGTTTATATTGGGTATGACTTGACTGGATCCCTTTTACCATGAATTACAATGTTTAGTCAGTCCTTGATCTTCAAAGGTGCTCTGCATTTATGTTTTGCGGTCTCAG
The DNA here is from genome assembly GCA_963921465.1 of Triticum timopheevii. Classification (NCBI taxonomy): domain Eukaryota; kingdom Viridiplantae; phylum Streptophyta; class Magnoliopsida; order Poales; family Poaceae; genus Triticum; species Triticum timopheevii. The sequence goes on along the minus strand of OY997262.1, from coordinate 378,841,160 downwards.
AAAGGGCTAGCGAGATACCATTTTGTTATATCATATTGTGATTGTTTTGAGAAAGTGTTGTCATCCGAGTTTTATTATTATGGCTCTCTAACTGATTATTGTGAGTACGGTTAGTTCATAATGTTTGCTGAAACCTGAATGCTGGCTTTGCATGTTTACAACAACAAGAGCAAACAGAGTTTGTAAAAGTTTTTCTTTATCACTTTCAGTTTATCAACTGAATTGCTTGAGGACAAGCAAAGGTTTAAGCTTGGGGGAGTTGATACGTCTCCAATGTATCTACTTTTCCAAACACTTTTGCCCTTGTTTTGGACTCTAACTTGCATGATTTGAATGAACCTAACCTGGACTGACGATGTTTTCATCAGAACTGCCATGATGTTGTTTTATGTGTAGAAAACAAAAGTTCTCACAATGACCTAAAAATCCATGGAGGCAAATTTTGGAAAATCTAAAAAATACTGGCGAAAGAATCAAGACCAGGGTTCCCACACCCTGTCCACGAGGGTGGGGGCGCACCCACCCCCCTTGGGCGCGCCCCTTGTCTCGTGGGCCCCCTGAGGATCCGCCGACCTCAACTCCAACTCCATATATTCCGTCTCGCAGAGAAAAAAATCAGCGAGAAAGTTTCGTCACGTTTTATGAAATGGAGCCGCCGCCAAGGCCTAATCTCTCTCGGGAGGTCTTATCTGGAGTCCGTTCGGGGCTCCGGAGAGCGGGATTCATCGCCATCGTCATCATTAACCATCCTCCATCACCAATTTCATGATGCTCACCGCCGTATGTGAGTAATTCCATCGCAGGCTTGCTGGACGGTGATGAGTTGGATGAGATTTACCATGTAATCAAGTTAGTTTTGTTAGGGTTTGATCCCTAGTATCCACTATGTTCTGAGATTGATGTTGCTATGACTTTGCTACGCTTAATGCTTGTCACTAGGGCCCGAGTGCCATGATTTCAGATCTGAACCTATTATGTTTTCATGAATATATGTGTGTTCTTGATCCTATCTTGCAAGTTTATAGTCACCTATTATGTGTTATGATCCGACAACCCCGAAGTGACAATAATCGGGATACTTCTAGGTGATGACCATAGTTTGAGGAGTTCATGTATTCACTATGTGCTAATGCTTTGTTCCGGTTCTCTATTAAAAGTAGGCCTTAATATCCCTTAGTTTCCACTAGGACCCCGCTGCCACGGGAGGGTAGGACAAAAGATGTCATGCAAGTTCTTTTCCATAAGCACGTATGACTATATTCGGAATACATGCCTACATTACATTGCTGAACTGGAGCTAGTTCTGTGTCACCCTATGTTATAACTATTACATGAGGAATCACATTCAACATAATTATCCATCATTGATCCAATGCCTACGAGCTTTTCACATCTTGTGTTTCGCTTATTTACTTTTTTGTTGCTACTGTTACAATCACTACAAAACTATTATCTTTACTTTTGCCACTGTTACCTTTATTATCATACTACTTTACTACTAAATACTTTGTTGCAGATACTAATTTATCCAGGTGTGGTTGAATTGACAACTCAACTGCTAATACTTAAGAATTTCTTTGGCTCCCCTTGTGTCGAATCAATAAATTTGGGTTGAATACTTTACCCTTGAAAGCTGTTGCGATCCCCTACACTTGTGGGTTATCATGCTCGAGTAGGTAAATGATAAAAACAGAATTTTTGATGTGGAATGTTGCCTAACATGTTCATCACATAATATTTTCTTTGTAGCATGGACATTTGACTTTTATATGGTTCAAAGCAATAGTCTAGTTTTGACATGAGGATTTCAATACTCAAGCATATCAACAAGCAACCATGTCTTTCAAAATATCAACACTAAAGCAAGTTATCACTATCCCATTATGCTCAAACATTGATCCATTCATGAAACACACTCGCATATTAGCTACACCCAATGCTAAAGTACGATCATAGTGCCCCTTAGTCGGTGCTTTATAAGAGAAGATGGAGACTCAAAATAAAAATAAAAATTGCATAAAGTAAAAGAAAGGTCATTCGTGGAGGAAATTAGGGATTTGTAGAGGTGCCAGAGCTCAAAGCGAAAAAATATAGAGATAAAAACATTTTGGGAGGCATGCTTTTCCATCAACGAAAACAATCAAGTAGTTCCAATACTTTCCATGCTAGATATATCATAGGAGGTTCCCAAACAGAAAATAAAGTTTATTCCTTTTTCAACCATACTTTCACTTTCCATGGTTAACTATATCCACGGGTGCCTTCCATACAAAACTTTCCAAGGAATTTATTATTTGACAACATAAAGTAAATTCATTTTTCATTTCGGGACTGGGCATCCCTAATACCTTTGCCTTACTCTCGTGCAATGTCAAGTGAATAAACACTCATCTTGAGAATAACATATCTAGCATGGAAATATATTAGCCACCCCCTATCGTTTCATGAGTGGTAGGAGCACACAAAAGAGAAGTTTATTTTGAAAAATAGAGATGGCACATACAAATTTGCTTAGAATGGCAGAAGAATACCACATATAGGTAGGTATAGTGGACTCATGTGGCAAAACTGGTTTAAAGGATTTTGGATGCACAAGTAGTGATCATACTTAGTGCAAATGAAGGCTAGCAAAAGATTGAGAAGATGCCAACCAAGAAATGAAAAATCTCATAAGCAAGCATTAAGCATACCTAACACCGAATAATGCACCACAAGTAGGATGTAATTTAATTGCATAACTATTGACTTTCATGCTTGCATAGGGAATCACAAACCTTAACACCAATATTCTTAGTAAAGCATAATTACTCATCAACATGACTCACATATCATATCATCATATCTCAAAATTATTACAAGGAATCAAGTTTATTTTGTCCAATGATCTTTCATGAAAGTTTTTATTATATCCCCCTTGGATATCTATCACATTGTAACTAGTTTCATGTGTTGCTTTTGATAAGCTCAAACAAAAATAAGTGAAGAACATGAGCATCATATTTCTTTCTCTCAAAATAATTTAAGTGAAGCAAGAGAGAATTTCTTAAAATTTTACTAACTCGCAAACAAATCTAAGTGAAGCATGAGAGCATTTTTTCAAAAATAACAAAGCACACCATGCTCAAAAAGATATAAGTGAAGCACTAGAACAACTCCATTGCTCATAAAGATTTAAGTGAAGTGAAGAGAGAAATTCTAACAAATCATGGCATAATTTGGCTCTCTCAAATAGTTGTGTCCAGCAAGGATTCCAGACTTATAATAAAAAGAAAAACAAGCAAAGACTCATATCATACAAGACGCTCCAAGAAAAACTCATAATATGTGATGAATAAAGATATAGTTCTAAGTAAAATACCGATGGTCGTTAGAACAAAGAGGGGATGCCACTCGGGCATCCCCAAGCTTAGTTGTTTGCTTCTCTTTGAATAACAGCTTGGGATGCCATGGGCATCCCCAAGCTTAGGCTCTTCTTACTCCTTATTCCTTCATCCATCGTAACATCACCCAAAACATGAAAACTTCAATCACACAGAACTCAACAAAACCTTCGTGAGATCCGTTAGTATAAGAAAGCAAATCACTACTATAAGTACTCTTGCAAACCCATTCATATTTTATTTTTTCATTGTATCTAATGTATTCCAACTTTTCTATGGTAAAAACACTTCAAAGGAAACCATAGAATCATCAAAACAAGCACGCAACGCAAACAAATCAAAATCTGTCAAAAACAGAACAGTCTGTAGTAATCAGGGAGCTTAGTATACTTCTGTAACTCGAAAAATTCTGAAAACTTAGGACAAGGTGGGAAATTTGTATATCAATCTTGTGTAAAAAATTCAGAGCAAAAGAATGTTTCTGTGATTTTTAATTTTTTTGAGCGCAAAAGTTTCTATTTTTCAACAAGATCAAATCAACTATCACCCAACATGATCCCAAAGGCTTTGCTTGGAACAAACACTAATTAAAACACAAAAAACACAATCATAACATTAGCACAATTGTGCAAACACTCAAGAACATAAATCACAAGACAAAAATAAATTTTATTCATTGGGTTGCCTCCTAACAAGGGCTATCATTTTACGCCCCTAGCTAGGCATAAAGAAAGGATCTAAGTATTGTCATCTTTGTTTCTAGATCCATACGATGCCCTCACGATTGACTCATATGGTGGCCTAATTATTGTTCAAGGGAAGTGTTCCATACCCTTCCATAGTGGGAATTGAAATTTAATATTGCCTTCTTTCATATCAATCACGACACCAATAGTACGTAAAAACGGTCTACCAAGAATAATTGGACAAGACGGATTACAATCAATATAAATAACAATAAAATCTATGGGTACATAATTCCTATTTGCAAGAATAAGAACATCATTAATTCCTCCCATAGGCTTTTTAATAGTAGAATCCGCCAAGTGCAAATTTAAAGAACATTCTTCAATATCGGTAAGACCAAGCACATCACATAAAGATTTTGGAATTGTAGAAACACTAGCACCCAAGTCACATAAAGAAAAACACTCATAATTTATAATCTTGACATTGATAGTAGGTTTCCATTCATCATGTAATTTTCTAGGAATTGAAACCTCTAATTCTAACTTTTCTTTTAAAGCTTTCATCATAGCATCAATAATATGTTTAGTAAAAGCTTTATTTTTTTCATAAGCATGGGGTGAATTTATCATGGATTGCAACAAATAAATACAATCAATCAAAGAGCAACTATCAAAATTAATGTTTTTGTAATCCAAAAGAGTGGGCACATCACTAGTTAAAGTTTTGACCTCTTCAAACCCACTTTTATCAATTTTTCAACAAGATTTTCACCCTCCGAATTATTGGGACGCCTTCTAGCTAAGTTAACTCTTCTTTAGTCCCTTTATTATCAATCTTAATTTTAATAAACAAAGAACCAATAGAAGAAACACCAGTCATTTTAAGATCTTTAATACTTTTATGAAAGCAATAACTAGAAAATGCTTTTTTAAAAAATTCTCTTCTAGCTCTAATTGATTCCTCAATCTAAGCATAACGGTTCTTTTCTTAATTTCATCCATAGAAACATAAAGGGCTTTAATTGATTCCTCAACCTTAGGCACAAAATTTTCATCTTGAGATTTTCTACATCATGAGAAATTCTATCAATACTTCTAGACATATCATCAATCTTATTCAGCTTTTCTTCTATTGTAGCATTGAAAACTTTTTGAGTATTGATAAATTCTTTAATATTATTCTCAAGATCAGATGTGTTACTATTATTACTATAATAAGGATTACCATAGGAATTACCATAAGTATTAGAGGAATTACTAGGAAATGGCCTAGGACTAAAATTACCTCTATAAGCATTGTTATTGAAACTATTTCGAGAGATAAAATTCACATCTATGGCATCACTATTTTGCTCAATCAAAGTAAACAAAGGCACATAATTAAAATCAATAGGAGCACTTTTATTAGCAACCAATTTCATAAGAGCATCAACTTTTTCACTCAAAGAAGAAATTTCTTCAATCAAATTAACTTTTTTACTAGTTGGAGCTCTTTTGGTATGCCATCATGAATAATTTGCCATAATATTATCAAGCAATTTGGTGGCTTCACCCAAAGTAATTTCCATAAAAGTACCACCCGCGGCGGAATCTAAAAGATTACGAGAAACAAAATTCAACCCCGCATAAAAATTTTGTATGATCATCCAAAGATTTAACCCATGAGTTGGGCAATTCCATAGCATCAATTCCATCCTTTCCCAAGATTGTGCAACATGGTCATGTTCAATTTGCATGAGTTTCATGATCTGGGTTCTAAGGGAAATAATTTTTGCGGATGGAAAATACTTAGTAATAAAAGTATCCTTGCACTTATCCCAAGAATCGATACTATTGCGAGGCAAAGAAGAAAACCAAAATTTTGCATGATCTCACAAAAAAACAGAAATAATTTCAACTTCACAACATCATTGTCCACATCTTTTTTCTTTTGCATATTGCATAATTCCATGAATGTGTTAAGACGGGACGCGACATTGATATGTCTCCAACGTATCTATAATTTATGAAGCATTCATGCTATTATATTATCTGTTTTGGATGTTTATGGGCTTTATTATACACTTTTATATTATTGTTGGGACTAACCTATTAACCGGAGGCCCAGCCCAAATTGTTGTTTTCTTGCCTATTTCAGTGTTTCGAAGAAAAGGAATATCAAACAGAGTCCAAACGGAATGAAACCTTCGGGGGAGTTATTTTTGGAACGGAAGCAATCCAGGAGACTTGGAGTAGACGTCAGGGAAGCAACGAGGAAGCCACGAGGCAGGGAGGCGCGCCCTACCCCCTGGGCCCGCCTCCCACCCTCGTGGCTCCCCTGACGGACTTCTTTCACCTATATATCTCCATATACCCCGAAAACCTCCAGGAGCACAATAGATCGGGAGTTCCGCCACTGCAAGCCTCTATAGCCACCAAAAACCAATTGGGACCCTGTTCCGGCACCCTGCCGGAGGGGGGATCACTCACCGGTGGCCATCTTCATCATTCCAGCGCTCTCCATGATGAGGAGGGAGTAGTTCACCCTCGGGGCTGAGGGTATGTACCAGTAGCTATGTGTTTGATTTCTCTCTCACTCGTGTTCTTGATTTGGCACGATCTTGATGTATCGCGAGCTTTGCTATTATAGTTGGATCTTATGATGTTTCTCCCCCTCTACTCTCTTGTAATGGATTGATTTTTCCCTTTGAAGTTATCTTATCGGATTGAGTCTCTAAGGATTTGAGAACACTTGATGTATGTCTTGCCGTGCTTATCTATGGTGACAATGGGATATTCACGTGATCTACTTGACGTATGTTTTGGTGATCAACTTGCAAGTTCTGTGACCTCATGAACTTATGCATAGGGGTTGGCACACGTTTTCGTCTTGACTCTCTGGTAGAAACTTTGGGGCACTCTTTGAAGTACTTTGTGTTGGTTGAATAGATGAATCTGAGATTGTGTGATGCATATCATATAATCATGCCCATAGATACTTGAGGTGACATTGGAGTATCTAGGTGACATTTGGGTTTTGGTTGATTTGTATATTAAGGTTTTATTCTAGTACGAACTCTATGATATATCAAACGGAAAGAATAGCTTCGTGTTATTTTACTACGGACTCTTGAATAGATCGATCAGAAAGGATAACTTTGAGGTGGTTTCATACCGTACCATAATCTCTTCGTTTGTTCTCCGCTATTAGTGACTTTGGAGTGACTCTTTGTTGCATGTTGAGGGATAGTTATATGATCCAGTTATGTTATTATTGTTGAGAGAACTTGTACTAGTGAAAGTATGAACCTTAGGCCTTGTTTCCTAGCATTGCAATACCGTTTACGCTCACTTTTATCGCTTGCTACATTTCTGTTTTTATATTGTCAGATTACAAATACCTATATCTACCATCCATATTGCACTTGTATCACCATCTCTTCGCTGAACTAGTGCACCTATACAATTTACCATTGTATTGGGTGTGTTGGGGACACAAGAGACTCTTTGTTATTTGGTTGCAGGGTTGCTTGAGAGAGACCATATTCAACCTACGCCTCCCATGGATTGATAAACCTTAGGTCATCCACTTGAGGGAAATTTGCTACTGTCCTACAAACCTCTGCACTTGGAGGCCCAACAACATCTACAAGAAGAAGGTTGTCTAGTAGACATCAAGCTCTTTTCTGGCGCCGTTGCTGCAGAGGTGAGTGCTTGAAGGTATATATTTTGATCTTGCAATCGAATATTTTTGTTTCTTGTTTTATCACTAGTTTATTCTATAAAAGAAAACTACAGAAAAATGGAATTAAGTTTTCCTCGTACGCTTCATCTTTCTAATATCTTTCATGAGAATGATGGTAAGGAAAATTGTGCTCAAGTGCTAGAAGAAGAAGTCTATAAAATGTTTGGAACTAAATATGTGAATGATGAGCATGATTGCAATGTTGTTAGTATGAATTCTTTGAATATCCATGATGCTAGTGATATGCAAAGCCACAAGCTTGGGGATTCTATGTTTGATGAATATGATATTTTTTGTCCCCCAAGTTTTGATGAGGAAATTTATTATGATGAAATCATGCCTCCTATTTATGATGATTATTGTGATGATACGTATGCTATAAATAATAATGATAACCAAGAAACTTGTCATCATGATTTTAGTTTTCAATTGGATTATGCCTCACATGATAATTATTTTGTTGAGTTTGCTCCCACTATTATTAATGAGAAGAATTTTGCTTATGTGCAGAGTAATAAATCTTCTATGCTTGAAGATCATGAAAAGAATGCTTTATGTGTTGTTTATATTGTTGAATTCATTCATGATGCTACTGAAAATTATTATGATGGAGGAACATATGCTTGTAGGAATTGCAATAATATCAAGTTTTCTCTCTATGTGCTTAAAGTTTTAAAGTTATGCTTGATTTGCCTTCCAATGCTAGTTGATTATTGTTCCCATAAGTTGTTTGCTCAAAAAATCCCTATGTTTGAATTCTTAGCTTTTATGTGAGCATCATTGAAATCATCATGCCTAGCTAGGGGCGTTGAACGTTAGCGCTTGTTGGGAGGCAACTCAATTTATTTTTGTTCCTTGATTTTTGTTCCTGTTTAGTAATAAATAATTCATCTAGCCTCTGGTTAGATGTGGTTTTATGTTTTAGTTAGTGTTTGTGCCAAGTAGAACCTTTGGGAAGACTAGGGTGAAGTCTTTATGATCTTGGTGTAAAAAACAGAAACTTTAGCACTCACGAGCTTAGCTGTCATGTTTTACTTGAGAGTGCTTTTAGGTTGATTATTTTTTAAGATGGTTAACAGACAAATTCCTCAGGTCCACCAATTTATTTCAGAATTTTTGGAGTTAGAGAAGTATTTGAATAATACAGATTACTACAGACTATTCTGTTTTTGACAGATTCTGTTGTCATTGTGTTGTTTGCTTATTTTGATGAATCTATGGGTAGTATTGGAAGGTATGAACCATAGATAAGTTGGAATATAGTAGATATTACACCAATATTAATTTAGAATGAGTTCACAACAGTACATAAGTGGTGGTTTTATTTTCTTATACTAACAGAGCTTAGAAGTTTTGTGTTGAGTTTTGTGTTGTGAAGTTTTCAAGTTTTGGGTGAAGTTTTGATGGACTATGGAATAAGGAGTGGAAATAGCCTAAGATTGGGAATGCCCAAGGCACCCCAAGGTAATATTAAAGGACAACCAAGAGCCTAAGCTTGGGGATGGCCCGGAAGGCATCCCCTCTTTCGTCTTCGTCTATCGGTAACTTTACTTGGAGCTATATTTTTATTCACCACATGATATGTGTTTTGCTTGGAGCATCATTTTGTTTTTCTAGCATTTCTTGATGTTATTTAGAATAATTTTTTGCATCTATATTTTCAATAAAAATGTCAAGGATAGCCTTTACCATGCTTATTTTGCAAGTATACATGTTGCTATTTCAAAACAGAAAGTTTACCGCTGTTGCAAAAATTCCCTAGAAAATTCAGAGAATCATATAATATTGAAACATTTTGCATTTTGAGCTATGATAAATATTCTACAGTGTACTATTTTTCTCATAATTTTTGGAGTTAGGCAAATATGATGAATCTTGCATTCTTTATAGACTATACTGTTTTGGCAGATTGCTGTTATGTTTGCATTGTTTGCATATGTTTGCTTGTTTAATGATTCTATTTGAGGATAGGAGTATTAATATGAAGAGACATTTAGTATGCAATGTTGAATAATAATGTTAGTTATTTTTTACAGTAGAAAATGATAAGGTTTTTGCATTGGTTTATACTAACTTATCTCACGAGTTCTTGTTGAGTTTGGTGTGGATGAAGCTTTTGAGATTTAGGAAACCGAGATATAAAAGGAATTAAGGAGACACAAAAGCTCAAGATTGGGGATGACCAAGGCACCCCAAGATAGTATTTCAAGAAGTCTCAAACATCCTAGCTTGGGGATGCCCCGGTAGGCATCCCACCTTTCTTCTTCAACAATTATCGGTTAGTATCGGTTGAACCTAAGTTTTTGCTTCTTCACATGAGTTGTGCTATCCTTGCAATGCCATTTTATTTTGTTTTGATTGCTGTTTGAATAAAATACCAAGATCTGAAATTATTAAATGAGGGAGAGTCTTCACATAGCTACATAATTATTTAACTATTCATTGATCTTCACTTATATATTTTTGGAGTAGTTTGTCATATACTCGTGTGCTTCACTTATATCCTATGAGTAAATGGTTGAATTAGTTGAATTTCATAATTCTGAAATTATATATGTTTCATATGCTTATCCCATGGGGAGTATTGACTTCACATATACAAAGTAGATACGATAAATTTATTGAAGGTTTGCAAACATTGTATTGGTCACTTGAACAATTCATGAAAGAATATTGAAGGAAGAGAGATTTCACATATAAATATATTATCTTAGAAATCTTCTATGATTGTGAACCCCATTAATTATTTTCAAACCTGAGCAAATTAGTTGAAATTGGACAAGGAAGACAACATAATGAGTTATGCTTGGGTATATTTGTATAGAAGTTATATTGTTATAGATCCTCCAACATGTGGTGCTTGCTGATTAGAATCCTTTGCTAGCCAAATATCTGTACTAAGCGGGAATACTTCTTGTGCATCCAAATCCCTTGAACCAAATTTCTTCCATGAGTGTCCACCATACCTACCTATATGCAGTATTTACCTGCCGCTCCAATTAAATTTGCATGTGCCAAACTCCAAACCTTCAAATAATAATCTGTTTTGTATGCCCAAATCGCTCATGTAGCGACTAGGGGCTGTCGGTATCTTCCATGCTAGGTGGGTTATTCTCACGATGAGTGGACTCCGCTCATCATTCACGAGAAAAATGGCTGGTAACTGGGATGCCCAGTCCCTTGATCAAAAGATCAAAATCAAATCAAAATAATTGCAAACAAAACTCCCCCAGGATTGTTGTTAGTTGGAGGCACCTGTTGTTTCGGGCAAGCCATGGATTGATGATTTGGTGGAGGGGGAGTAAAAACTTTACCATTCTATTTGGGAACCGCCTATAATGTGTCTAGTATGGAAGATATTGGGAACTCTTGGTTGTTATGTTGACAATGAAAGCATATCTCTCAAAATTATTTTCATCTCTATTTAAAAGCTTCGAGCTCTGGCACCTCTGCAAATCCCTACTTCCCTCTGCGAAGGGCCTATCTTTTACTTTTGTGCAAGAGTCAGTAATATTCCTTCTCATTCCAACCTACTCTTTAGTTGGCAAGCATCATGTGATGGGGAAATATCTAAGCATATATGGCCATTCCAATATATTTGATCATGAATTATTATTGTTGACAATTATCTATATGATAAGTAAGTGGGGAGGCGAAACATTAAGCCCCTATCTTTCTCTGTGTTCGATGGATGCTATTTGTTCTAGAAATATGCTTTGAGTGGTAGCGATCATGGAAGACTATATGATAGTTGAGTATGTGGGATTTTCTAAATCAAAGCTCTTACATAGACCCTTCCTGAAAATAAGATGAATTGCAATTTTTTGATGACTAAGAACATAGTTTGATAGTTTTCAAGAAAGTTTATGGTCTATGCTTTAACATTTGAATAGCTTGTTTCTTGATTGTGAGAAGTTTTATGAGGTGAGCTGTTGTTATGACATATAATGATGCTAGAAAAGGTGATTGAAATTATCATCGATCAAACTTGTGCACCTACTAGCATTCACACTTCATAAATTATTTATTTTATCATTTACCTACTCGAGGACGAGCAGGAATTAAGCTTGGGGATGCTTATACGTCTCCAATGTATCTATAATTTATGAAGCATTCATGATATTATATTATCTCTTTTGGATGTTTATGGGCTTTATTATACACTTTTATATTATTTTTGGGACTAACCTATTAACCGGAGGCCCAGCCCAAATTGCTGTTTTCTTGCCTATTTGAGTGTTTCAAAGAAAAGGAATATCAAACGAAGTCCAAATGGAATGAAACCTTTGGGAGAGTTATTTTTGGAGCGGAATCAATCCAGGAGACTTAGAGTAGACGTCAGGGAAGCAACGAGGAAGCCACGAGGCAGGGAGGCGCGCCCTACCCCCTGGGTGCGCCCCCACCCTCGTGGGCCCCTCGTGGCTCCCCTGACCGACTTCTTTCGCCTATATATCTCCATATACCTTGAAAACCTCCAGGAGCAAAATAGATCGGGAGTTCCGTCGCCGCAAGCCTCTGTAGCTACCAAAAACCAATCAGGACCCTATTCCGGCACCCTGCCGGAGTGGTGATCCCTCACCGGTGGCCATCTTCATCATCCCAGCGCTCTCCATGATGAGGAGGGAGTAGTTCACCCTCGGGGCTGAGGGTATGTACCAGTAGCTATGTGTTTGATCTCTCTCTCTCTCTCTCTCGTGTTCTTGATTTGGCACGATCTTGATGTATCGCGAGCTTTGCTATTATAGTTGGATCTTATGATGTTTCTCCCCCTCTAATCTCTTGTATGGATTGAGTTTTCCCTTTGAAGTTATCTTATAGGATTGAGTCTCTAAGGATTTGAGAACACTTGATGTATGTCTTGCCGTGCTTATCTGTGGTGACAATGGGATATTCATGTGATCTACTTGATGTATGTTTTGGTGATCAACTTGCGAGTTCTGTGACCTCGTGAACTTATGCATGGGGGTGGCACACGTTTTCGTCTTGACTCATCGGTAGAAACTTTGGGGCACTCTTTGAAGTACTTTGTGTTGGTTGAATAGATGAATCTGAGATTGTGTGATGCATATCATATAATCATGCCCATAGATACTTGAGGTGACATTGTAGTACCTAGGTGACATTAGGGTTTTGGTTGATTTGTGTCTTAAGGTGTTATTCTTGTACGAACTCTATGATAGATCGAATGGAAAGAATAGCTTCGTGTTATTTTACTACGGACTCTTGAATAGATCGATCAGAAAGGATAACTTTGAGGTGGTTTCATACCCTACCATAATCTCTTCGTTTGTTCTCCGCTATTAGTGACTTTGGAGTGACTCTTTGTTGCATGTTGAGGGATAGTTATATGATCCAGTTATGTTATTATTGTTGAGAGATCTTGCACTAGTGAAAGTATGAACCTTAGGCCTTGTTTTCTAGCATTGCAATACCGTTTACGCTCACTTTTATCGCTTGCTACCTTGCTATTTTTATATTTTCAGATTACAAATACCTATATCTACCATCCATATTGCACTTGTATCACCATCTCTTCGCCGAACTAGTGCACCTATACAATTTACCATTGTATTGGGTGTGTTGGGGACACAAGAGATTCTTTGTTATTTGGTTGCAGGGTTGCTTGAGAGAGACCATCTTCAACCTACGCCTCCCACGGATTGATAAACCTTAGGTCATCAACTTGAGGGAAATTTCCTACTGTCCTACAAACCTCTACACTTGGAGGCCTAACAACGTCTACAAGAAGAAGGTTGTGTAGTAGACATCAGACATCCTCATTAGGAGTGCCAAAAATTTGATCTTTCATAACAAGATTCAGCAAAGCGGTATTAATATCAAAAGACTTGGCACTAGTGGATGGAGGAGCAATCAGAGTGCTAATAAAATCATTGTTGTGGTATTGGAGAAATCACACAACTTGGTGTTCTCTTGAGTCATTGTGACTACGCAACAACATTGCACTCAGAAACAGATCTGATGAGAAAACAGCGAACGAAAAAGAGGGCGAATAAAATGGCAAATTTTTGTGAAGTGGGAGAGAGGAAAACGACAGGAAAATGGCAAATAATGTAAATTGCAAGGAGATGAAATTTTTGATTGGGAACCTGGTAGATGTCGATGACGTCTCCCCAGCAATGGTGCCAGAAATTCCTTTTGATGTTTGCTTGAATGACGTCGGTATTTCCTCAAAGAGGAAGGGTTGATGCAGCACATCAATGGTAGGTATTTCCCTCACTGATGAGACGAAGGTTATCGAACTAGTAGGAGAACCACGCAACACCACGTAAACAGCTCCTGCACATAAAGAAAAAAATACTTGCAATCCAATGTAAGAGAGGGGTTGTCAATCCCTCACTGGCAAAAAGATGGGTAAAATTGTAGTATATTGGATAAATAGATCTCGGGGGAACGCGAGATAAAATAAATAAGAATAAATTGCAGCAAGTTATTTTTGTATTTTTGGTTTAATAGATCTAAAATAAAAGAAAATAAAAATATATCTCGAAGGCAAATATAATAAAGAAGAGACCCGGGGGCCGTAGATTTCACTAGTGGCTTCTCTTGAGAAAAATAGCAAATGGCGAGTAAACAAATTACTGTTGGGCAATTGATAGAACTTCAAATAATCATGACGATATCCAGGCAATGATCATTATATAGGCATCGCGTCCAAGATTAGGAGACCGACTCCTGCCTGTATCTACTACTATTACTACACACATCGACCGCTATCCATTATGCATCTAGTGTATTAAGTTCACGAAGAAACGGAGTAATGCAATAAGAACGATGACATGATGTAGACAAGATCTATTTATGTAGAAATAGACCCCATCTTGTTATCCTTAATACCAACGATACATATGTGTCGGTCCCCCTTCTATCACTGGGATCAAGCACCATAAGATCAAACCTGTCACAAGCACTTCTTCCCATTGCAAGATAAATAGATCAAGTTGGCCAAACAAAACCCAAATATCGGAGAAGAAACATGAGGCTATAAGTAATCACGCATATAAGAGATCAAAGAAGACTCAAATAACTTTCATGGATAAAATGATAGATCTGATGAAAAACTCAAAGTTCATCGGATCCCAACAAACACACCGCAAAAAAGAGTTACATCATATGGATCTCCAAGAGACCATTGTATTGAGAATCAAAAGAGAGAGAGGAAGCCATCTAGCTGCTAACTATAGACTAGTAGTCTATAATGAACTACTCATGCATCATCGGAGAGGCACCAATGGGCATGACGAACCCCTCCGTGATGGTGTCAAGATTGGATCTGGTGTTTCTGGAACTTGCGGTGACTGGAATTGATTTGCTTCGACTCCCCTAGGGTTTTTGGAATATTGGGGTATTTATAGAGGAAAGAGGCGGTCTAGGAGGCCACCGAGGTGGGCACAACCCACCTAGGTGCGCCTGGGGGCCCAGGCTCGCCCTAGTGGGTTGTGCCCCCTCGGGGCACCCCCCCCCCCCCCCAGGTGCTTCTCCGGCCCATTGGGAGTCTTCTGGTCCATAAAAATCCACAAAAAGTTTCTTTGCATTTGGACTCCGTTTGGTATTGATTTCCTGCGATGTGAAGAACAAGCAGAAAACAGCAACTGGCACTGGGCACTATGTCAATAGGTTAGTACCAAAAAATGATATAAAATTATTGTAAAACATCCAATAATGATAATATAACAGCACGGAACAATAAAAAATTATAGATATGTTGGAGACATATCAATGGTCCACAGGTGAAGCCCCCTGGTGCATTCTCAATGCCAAAAATTCTCAAATATGTTATAAAAAATCATACTAAATTTTCGGGGCATTTGGAGAACTTTTATTTTCGAGACATTTTTTATTGCACGAATAATTCACAAATTGATGAATAATAGTATTTTTTATTTAATATAAATAACAGAAAGTAAAACACTAGGTTACCTCAACTGGTATATTTTCGATTAACACTAGGTTACCTCAACTGGTATATGCATGTCCCCAACAATAAGAATATCATTTTTCTTTTTGATAGTAGGGAGAGGGAATTCAAAATCTCCAATAACAACTGTTGAAATTTTTCTAATAGAATTGATACTATGAACTTGAGGTACCGTATGGTCATTACCATTAACATGAAAAGTGACATTGCCTTTGTTGCAATCAATAACAGCCCCTGCAGTATTCAAGAAAGGTCTACCAAGAATGATCGACATACTGTCGTCCTCGGGTATATCAAGAATAACAAAGTCCGTTAGAATAGTAACATTAGCAACTACGACAGACACATCCTCACAAATACAGATGGGTATAGCAGTTGATTTATCGGCCATTTGCAAAGAGATTTCAGTTGGTGTCAACTTATTCAAATCACGTCTACGGTATAAATAGAAATGCATAACACTAACACTAGCTCCCAAATCACATAAAGCAGTTTAACATAGTTTCTTTTAATGGAGCATGGTATAGTGGGTATTCCTGGATCTCCTAGTTTCTATGGTATTCCACCCTTAAGAGTATAATTAGCAAGCATGGTGGAAATTTCAGCTTCCGGCATCTTTCTTTTATTTGTAAAATATCTTTCATATACTTTGCATATGGAGACACTTTTAGAATATTAGTCAAACACAAGCGCAAAAAGACAGGTCTAAGCATTTCACAAAAGCGCTCAAAATCCTCGTAATCCTTTTTCTTGGATGACTTAGGAGGAAAGAGCATGGGTTTCTGAACCCCTGGTTCTCTTTCTTTACCGTGCTTCCTGGCAATGAAATCATTCTTATCATAACATTTGTTCTTAGATTGTTGGTATCGAGATCAACTGCAGGTTCAATCTCCACATCATTATCATTACTAGGTTGAGCATCAACATGAAAATCATCATTAACATTACTACTGGGTTCATGTTCATCACCAGATTGCATTTCAGCATCAGATATAGAAATATCATTCAGATTCTCAGGTGTGACTATAATAGATTCGCTGGAAGCATGCAAAGTCCTATCAGTTTTCTTCTTCTTTTTAGTACTAGGACTAGGTGCACCAGTATTAATTCGTTGAGAATCCTGCTCAACTCTCCTAGGATGGCCTTGAGGATGCAAAGGTTCCTGAGTCATTTTACCACCTCTAGTCATAACTCTAACATCATGATCATTAGATTTACTATTCATCTCATTAAGCAAATCATTTTGTGCCTTAAGTACTTATTCTACCTGTTTTTTTTACCATGGAAGCATGTTTACTATTAAGCTTAAGATAATTAACAGTTCTACTCATATAATCACCCAAGCGATAAAGCATATAAGCATTACGTTTTAATTGTCTACTCACATATGCATTGTAGTTTTCTTGTTTAACAATAACGTTATCAAATTCATCCAAGCATTAACTAGCAGACTTATTATAAGGAATATCACCCTCATCAAAACTATAAACAGAGTTTACCTCTACTCCCTATGTCGGAACATTAAGACCATGTATTTCTTCAATAGGTGGTAAATTCTTAACATCTTCAGCTTTAATACCTTTCTATTTCATAGATTTCTTTGCCACTTGCACATCTTCAAGACTGAGAAATAGAGTACCTATTTTCTTCGGAGTTGGCTTTGGAGGTTGCTCAGGAAGAGTCCAATCATTATCATTGCTCAATATATTATTCAATAGCACTTTATCTTGTTCATCAGTTCGTTCCCTGAAAACACAACCATCACAACTATCTGGGTGGTCCCTAGAAGCATCAGTTAGTCCATTATAAAAGATATCAAGTATTTCATTTTTCTTGAGAGGATGATTAGGCAAAGCATTAAGTAATTGGAGAAGCCTCCCCCAAGCTTGTGGGAGACTCTCTTATTCAATTTGCATAAAGTTAAATATTTCCTATAAAGCAGCTTGTTTCTTATGAGCAGGAAAATATTTTTCAAGGAAGTAGTGTATCATATCCTGGGGACTACGCACACAACCAGGAGCAAGAGTAAACCATATCTTATCATCACCCTTTAGTGAGAAAGGAAACAACTTAAGAATGTAGTAATAGCGAATTTTTTCCTCATGAGCAAAAAGGGTGGATATATCATTCAATTTAGTAAGATGTGCCACAACAGTTTCAGATTCATAACCATGGAAAGGATCAGATTCAACCAAACTGATTAATCAGGATCAACTGAGAATTCATAATCCTTATCGGCAACAAAGATAGGTGAAGTAGCAAACTTAGGGTCATATTGCATTCTAGCATTCAAAGATTTTTCTTTCAGCTTGGCTAACAGTTTCTTAAGATCATCTCTATCATTGCAAGCAAAAAAGTCTCTAGCATATTCTTCATCCATAATATAACCCTCAGGTACCTTAGGAAATTCATTTCTAGGGGGAGAATCCTAATCTTCAGGTTCAGCAATATCATCAGTTTCAGTAATTTCATTCTCTCTAACCCTAGCAAGTTGTTCATCAAGGAATTCACCTAATGGTACAGTATTATCAAGCAAAGTAGTAGTATCATCATAAGCATCATGCATAGCAGAAGTGGCATCATCAATTACTTGTGACATATTAGAATTACTAGCAGGTGGTGGTGTCGCAGGTTACTCAAAACAAAAGGTGAAGCAAAGTGTAGAGCTAGATGGCAGTTCCTTACCTCCCCTCGTAGTAGAGGGATAAATCTTGGTTTTTTTATCTTTCAGATTCTTCATAGTGATCAATAGATATAAATCCCAAGTGACTCAAAGAATAGAGCTATGCTCCCCAGCAACGGCGTCAGAAAAAGGTCTTGATAACCCACAAGTATAGGGGATCGCAACAGTTTTCGAGGGTAGAGTATTCAACCCAAAATTATTGATTCGACGCAAGGGGAGCCAAAGAATATTGTTGATTATTAGCAGCAGAGTTGTCAGTTCAACCACACCTGAAAGATTTAATATCTGCAGAAAAATATTTAGTTGCAAATAGTATGGAAGTAACAGTAACGATGGCAAAAGTAATAGTAGCAGTTTTGTAGCAATTGTAACAGTGGCAACAACAAAGTAAATGAGCAAAGATCAATATGTGAAAAGCTCGTAGGCAATGGATCAGTGATGGATAATTATGTCGAATGGCATTCATCATGCAACAGTCATAACCTAGGGTGACACAGAACTAGCTCCAATTCATCAATATAATGTAGGCACGTATTCCGTATATAGTCATACATGCTTATGGAAAAGATCTTGCATGAGATATTTTTTCCTACCCTCCCATGGCAGCGGGGTCCTAATGGAAACTCAGGGATATTAAGGCCTCCTTTTAATAGAGAAACGGAACAAAGCATTAGCACTTAATGAATACACGAACTCCTCAAATTATGGTAATCGCCGGAAAGAATCCCAATTATTGTCACCTTGGGGTATGAGGATCATAGATCGTAATAGGTGTCTACAACTTGCAAGATAGGATCAAGAACTCACATATATTCATGAAAACATAATAGGTTCAGATTTGAAATCATGGCACTTGGGCCCTAGTGACAAGCATTAAGCATAGCAAAGTCATAGTAACATCAATTTGATAACATAGTGGATACTAGGGATCAAACCCTAACAAAACTAACTCGATTACATGATAAATCTCATCCAACCCATCACTGTCCAGCAAGCCTACAAAGAAATTACTCGTGCACGGTGGTGAGCATCATCGAATTGATGATGGAGGATGGTTGATGATGACGACGACGTCAATTTCCCCTCTCCGGAGCCTAAAACAGGCTCCAGATCTACCCTCCTAAGGGAGAACAGGAGGTGACGGCGGCTCCGTATCGTGAAACGCAATGAAATCTTCTCTCTGATTTTTTTTCTCCCTGAACGTGAATATATGGAGTTGGAGTTGTTGGGAAACGTAGCATGCAATTTCAAAAAAAATCCTACGCTCATGCAAGATCTATCTAGGAGATGCATAGCAGTGAGAGGGGAGAGTGTGTCCACGTACCCTCGTAGACTGGAAGCGGAAGCGCTAACTTAATGTGGTTGATGTAGTCGAACGTCTTCCCGAATCAACCGATCAAGTACCAAATATACGACACCTCCTAGTTCGGTGGAGGGGGCACCGAAGAAGGCTAAAACAATTGATGTGTTTTGGGGTGCCCCCCCCCCTCCCGCCCCCGTATATAAAGGAGGACGGGAGGAGGCCGTCCACATGGGGCGCACCAAGGAGGGGGGAGTCCTACTAGGACTCCACTCCTAGTAGGATTCGGCCCCCCTCTTTTTCCTTCTTCCGGAGGGGGAAAGGGGGAAGGGAGAGGGAAGAGGAGAAGGAAAGGGGGCACTCCCCCTCCCCTAGTCCACTTCGGACTCCCCATGGGAGGAGGGCGCGGCCACCCCTTGTGGGCTGTCTCCCCTCTCTCTTATGGCCCATGTAGGCCCAACAATTCCCCGAGGGGTTCCGGTAACTTCCCGGTACTCCGAAAAATATCCAAACCTTTCCGAAACCATTCTGGTGTCCGAATATAACCTTCCAATATATCAATCTTTACCTCTCGACCATTTAGAGACTCCTCGTCATGTCCGTCATCTCATCTGGGACTCCAAACAACCTTCGGTCACCAAAATACATAACTCATATAATACCTATCGTCATCGAACGTTAAGCGTGCGGACCCTACGGGTTCGAGAACTATGTAGACATGACCGAGACACCTCTCCGGTCAATAACCAATAGCGGACCTGGATGCTCATATTGGTTCCCACATATTCTACGAAGATCTTTATCGGTCGAACCGCAATGTCAACATAGTTATTCCCTTTGTTATCAGTATGTTACTTGCCCGAGATTGGATCATCGGTATCTTCATACCTAGTTCAATATCGTTACCGAAAAGTCTCTTTACTCGTTCTGTAGTGCATCATCCGACAACTAATTCATTAGTCACATTGCTTCCAAGGCTTCATATGATGTGCATTACTGAGAGGGCCCAGAGATACCTCTCCGATACTCGGAGTGACAAATCCTAATCTCGATCTATGCCAACCCAACAAACACCTTTGGAGATACCTATAGAGCATCTTTATAATCACCCAGTTATGTTGTGACGTTTGATAGCACACAGGGCATTCCTCCAATGTCCGGGTGTTGCATAATCTCATAGTCGGAGGAATCTATATTTGACATGAAGAAAGCAGTAGCAATAAACTGAACGATCATTATGCTAAGCTAACGAATGGGTCTTGTCCATCACATCATTCTCCTAATGATGTGATCCCATTAATCAAATGACAACACATGTCTATGGCTAGGAAACTTAACCATCTTTGATTAACGAGCTAGTCAAGTAGAGGCATACTAGGGACACCGTGTTTTGTCTATGTATCCACACATGCATCAAGTTTCCAGTTAATACAATTCTAGCATAAATAATAGACATTTATCATGAAATAAGGAAATATAAAATAACAACTTCACTGATGAAGTAATGGAACATGAATTCCCAAAAGGGTTTAAACCCGTAAACATTGAAGCATATGATGGGACAACAGATCCCGCGGTATGGATCGAGGAATTTCTTCTCCATATACATAGGGCCCATGGTGATGATCTCCATGCCATCAAGTATCTCCCGCTAAAACTCAAGGGACCAGCTCGACACTGGTTGAACAGTCTGCCTAAAAACTCCATTGGCAGTTGGGAGAACCTGGAAGATGCATTCCTTGACAACTTCCAAGGCACTTATGTATGACCTCCGGATGCTGATGACTTAAGTCATATAACCCAACGGCCCGGAGAGTCAACCAGGAAATTCTGGACTCGGTTCCTAACTAAAAAGAACCAGATCGTCGACTATCCGGATGCCGAAGCCCTAGCGGCCTTTATGCATAACATCCGTGATGAGTGGCTTGGCCAACACCTCGTCCAAGAGACGCCGAAGTCTATGGCAGCTCTTACGATGCTCATGACCCGCTTTTGTGCGGGCGAGGATATCTAGCTAGCTCGCAGCAACAGCACCTCAAGTAAATCTGGCACTTCCAAAGCCAAAGATAGCAACAGCAAGCCCCGACGCAACAGACACAAGCGTCAAAATAATGGCGATAATGCCGAAGACACTGCCGTCAATGCCAGATTTAGTGGCTCCAAGTTCGGTCAGCGGAAAAAGCCATTTAAGAGAAACAATCCGGGCCCATCCAGTCTGGACCACATACTCGATCGTCCATGTCAAATCCACGACACCCCCGATAAACCAGCCAATCATACCAACAGAGAATGTTGGGTCTTCAAACAGGTCGGCAAGTTAAATGCCGAAAACAAGGAAAAGGGATCGCAAAGCGATGACGACGAGGAACCCCAGCCACCGAACACAGAGGGGCAGAAGAAGTTTCCTCCCCAAGTCAAAACGGTGAACATGATATATGCCACCCGTATCCCCAAAAGGGAGCGGAAGAGCGCACTAAGGGACGTCTACGCGATGGAGCCAGTCGCCCCAAAGTTCAACCCATGGTCCTCCTGTCCGATCACCTTTGATTGCAGGGACCATCCGACCAGTATTCGTCATGGCGGTTCAGCCACACTGGTCCTTGACCCCATTATTGATGGATTCCACCTCACACGAGTCCTCATGGACGGTGGCAGCAGCCTGAACCTTCTCTATCAGGATACAGTGTGCAAAATGAGTATCGATCCCTCAAGGATCAAGCCCACCAAAACCACCTTTAAAGGTGTCATACCAGGTGTAGAGGCCTGTTGTACGTGCTCAATCACACTGGAAGTGGTCTTTGGATCCCCAGATAATTTCCGAAGCGAGGAGTTAATCTTCGACATCGTCCCCTTCCGCGGTGGTTATCATGCACTGCTCGGATGAACTGCATTCGCTCGATTCAATGAGGTACCGCACTATGCCTACCTCAAGCTCAAGATGCCCGAACCTCGTGGTGTTATAACAGAAAATGGAAATGCGGAGCACTCCCTCCGTACTGAGGAGCACACCGCGGCCCTTGCAGTAGAAGTATAGAGCAGCCTTCTTAGGCAGAACCTCAATTCGACTCTAAATCCCCCGGACACCGTCAAGCGAGTCCGAACTACCCTACAGTAGGACCGTCCGGCTCATCCAGAGCTCAACTAGCAATCTGGCCACCGTCCTAGTCCCACTCAAGCAGAGAAATTCGTGTCGTGCGTATGTAATTATGCACTTAAAATACTATGGGCACAGACGGAGGCATAGTTAGACCGCGGTCCACAATGCGGCTCAACCGCCCTGGATCCGCATACCTTCAATTTTTCTTTTCCTTTCAGGTTTTTCTCTTCTTGAGGCTTTTCTGATAACCTGATCATCGGACCCATCGCGGAAGGATATACCAAGAAAGGCAAAGGGCTTTGACGTACAAGGGAATCCCCAGGTGGTCTCTGCTAACGATCGTTATTCCTGTTTTACATACCCGCATGCAGCCCGCTCTTGGTCTCGTCATGTCAAATAGCCTTATTTGCTTATCGCACTACCTGTACACATACGCCTTGACATATTAATCAAATTACAATGGAAAATAATTTGCAGCGTCATCTTATTAACTAATTTTTTCCTTGTCTTTGTATTTATTGCATTCGTACATTCTGTTATGCCTTAATTCGCCAGGGGATTCAATGTACCCCATAACACGGCAAGAAAGTCTGAACACTTTTATAGTACAGTTGGGCACCCCGAACTTATAGCATTATATGCATCGGCTCTGAATCATGTCTTGGGTCAATAGTTGGGTTGCCCTGTTGGGGAACGTTGCATAAAATAAAAAAAATTCTACGTTCACCAAGATCAATCTATGAGTTCATCTAGCAACGAGAGAGGGGAGTGCATCTACATACCCTTGTAGATCGCGAGCGGAAGCGTTCAAGAGAACGGGGTTGAGGGAGTCGTACTCGTCGTGATCCAAATCACCGGAGATCCTAGCGCCGAACGGACGGCACCTCCGCGTTCAACACACGTATGGTCAGCGTGATATCTCCTCCTTCTTGATCCATCAAGGGGGAAGGAGAGGTTGATAAAGATCCAGTAGCATGACGGTGTGGTGGTGGATGTAGCAGAGTTCCGGCAGGGCTTCGCCAAGCGACAACGGGAGGAGGAGGTGTAGCAAGGGGAGAGGGAGGCGCCAAGACTTCAGGGTTTGGGCTGCCCTCCCTCCCCCCTCCTTTATATAGGCCCCCTGGGGGCGCTGGCCCTGGAGATGGGGTCTCCCAAGGGGGCGGCGGCTAGGGGGTGGAGTGCCCCCCAAGGCAAGTGGAGGCGCCCCCCCACCCTAGGGTTTCCAACCCTAGGCGTAGGGGGGCCAAGGGGGGCGCACCAGTCCACCAGGAGCTGGTCCCCTCCCCACTTCAGCCCACGGGGCCCTCCGTGATAGGTGGCCCCACCCGGTGGACCCCTGGGACCCTTGCGGTGGTCCCGGTACAATACCGGTGACCCCCAAAACTCTCCCGATGACCGAAACTGCACTTCCTATATATAATTCTTTACCTCCGGATCATTCCGGAACTCCTCGTGACATCCGGGATCTCATCCGGGACTTCGAACAACTTTCGGTTTTCTGCATACTCATATCTCTACAACCCTAGCGTCACCGAACCTTAAGTGTGTAGACCCTACGGGTTCGGGAGACACGTAGACATGACCGAGACGGCTCTCCGGTCAATAACCAACAGCGGGATCTGGATACCCATGTTGGCTCCCACATGCTCCTTGATGATCTCATCGGATGAACCATGATGTCGAGGATTCAAGCAACCCCGTATACAATTCCCTTTGTCAATCGGTATTTTACTTGCCCGAGATTCGATCGTCGGTATCCCAATACCTTGTTCAATCTCGTTATCCGCAAGTCACTTTACTCGTACCGTAATGCATGATCCCGTGACCAGACACTTGGTCACTTTGAGCTCATTATGATGATGCATTACCGAGTGGGCCCAAATATACCTCTCCGTCATACGGAGTGACAAATCCCAGTCTCGATCCGTGTCAACCCGACAGACACTTTCGGAGATACCTGTAGTGCACCTTTATAGTCACCCAGTTACGTTGTGACGTTTGGTACACCCAAAGCACTCCTACGATATCCGGGAGTTACACGATCTCATGGTCTAAGGAGAAGATACTTGACATTGGAAAAAGCTCTAGCAAACGAACTACACGATCTTGTGCTATGCTTAGGATTGGGTCTTGTCCATCACATCATTCTCCTAATGATGTGATCCCGTTATCAACGACATCCAATGTCCATAGTCAGGAAACCATGACTATTTGTTGATCAACGAGCTAGTCAACTAGAGGCTCACTAGAGACATATTGTGGTCTATGTATTCACATGTGTATTACGATTTCCGGATAATACAATTATAGCATGAATAAAAGACAATTATCATGAACAAGGAAATATAATAATAATCCTTTTATTATTGCCTCTAGGGCATATTTCCAACAGTCTCCCACTTGCACTAGAGTCAATAAACTAGTTACATTGTGATGAATCGAACACCCATAGAGTTCTGGTGTTGATCATGTTTTGCTCGCGGAAGAGGTTTAGTCAACGGATCTGCGACATTCAGATCCATATGTACTTTGCAAATATCTATGTCTCCATCTTGAACATTTTCATGGATGGAGTTGAAACGACGCTTGATGTGCCTGGTCTTCTTGTGAAACCTGGGCTCCTTGGCAAGGGCAATAGCTCCAGTATTGTCATAGAATAGAGTGATCGGCCCCGACGCATTGGGTATGACTCCTAGGTCGGTGATGAACTCCTTCATCCATATTGCTTCATGCGCTGCCTCCGAGGCTGCCATGTACTCCGCTTCACATGTAGATCCCGCCATGATGCTCTGCTTGCAACTGCACCAGCTTACTGCTCCATGATTCAACATATACACGTATCCGGTTTGTGACTTAGAGTCATCCAGATCTGTGTCGAAGCTAGCATCGACGTAACCCTTTACGACGAGCTCTTCGTCACCTCCATAAACAAGAAACATGTCCTTTGTCCTTTTCAGGTACTTCAGGATATTCTTGACCATTGTCCAGTGTTCCCTGCCGGGATTACTTTGGTACCTTCCTACCAAACTTACGGCAAGGTTTACATCAGCTCTGGTACACAGCATGGCATACATAATAGATCCTATGGCTGAGGCATAGGGGATGACACTCCTCTCTTCTTTATCATCTGCCGTGGTCGGGCATTGAGCCGAGCTCAATCTCACACCTTGTAATACAGGCAAGAACCCTTTCTTGGACTGATCCATTTTGAACTTCTTCAATATCTTATCAAGGTATGTGCTTTGTGAAAGACCTATGAGGCGTCTCGATCTATCCCTATAGATCTTGATGCCTAATATGTAAGCAGCTTCTCCAAGGTCCTTCATTGAAAAACACTTATTCAAGTAGGCCTTAATGCTGTCCAAAAGTTCTATATCATTTCCCATCAAAAGTTTGTCATCTACATATAACTGAGAAATGCTACAGAGCTCCCACTCACTTTCTTGTAAACGCAGGCTTCTCCATAAGTCTGCATAAACCCAAACGCTTTGATCATCTCATCAAAGCGAATGTTCCAACTCCGAGATGCTTGCACCAGCCCATAAATGGATCGCTGGAGCTTGCATACCTTGTTAGCATTCTTAGGATCGACAAAACCCTCTGGCTGCATCATATACAGTTCTTCCTTAAGATGTCCGTTAAGGGATGCCGTTTTGACGTCCATCTGTCATATCTCATAATCATAGTATGCGGCAATTGCTAACATGATTTGGACGGACTTCAGCTTCGCTACGGGAGAGAAAGTCTCATCGTAGTCAACCCCTTGAACTTGACAATAACCCTTAGCGACAAGTCGAGCTTTATAGATGGTAACATTACCATCCGCGTCCGTCTTCTTCTTAAAGATCCATTTGTTTTCTATCGCTCGCCAATCATCGGGCAAGTCTGTCAAAGTCCATACTTTGTTTTCATACATGGATTCTATCTCGGATTGCATGGCTTCAAGCCATTTGTTGGAATCTGAGCCCGCCATCTCTTCTTCATAGTTCGAAGATTCACCGTTGTCTAACAACATGATTTCCAGGACAGGGTTGCCATACCACTCTGGTGTGGAACGTGTCCTTGTGGACCTACGAAGTTTAGTAGCACCTTGATCCGAAGTACCTTGATCATCATCATTAATTTCCTCTCCAGTCGGTGTAGGTACCACAGGAACATTTTCCTGAGCTGCACTACTTTCCGGTTCAAGAGGTAGTACTTCATCGAGTTCTACTTTCCTCCCACTTACTTCTTTCAAGAGAAACTCTTTTTCCAGAAAGGATCCGTTCTTGGCAACAAAGATCTTGCCCTCGGATCTTAAGTAGAAGGTATACCCAATGGTTTCCTTAGGGTATCCTATGAAGACGCATTTTTCCGACTTGGGTTCGAGCTTTTCAGGTTGAATTTTCTTGACATAAGCATCGCATCCTCAAACTTTTAGAAACGACAGCTTAGGTTCTTCCCAAACCATAATTCATACGGTGTCGTCTCAACGAATTTAGACGAAGCCCTATTTAAAGTGAATGTAGTTGTCTCTAGAGCGTATCCCCAAAATGATAGCGGTAAATCAGTAAGAGACATTAGAGACCGCACAATATCCAATAGAGTGCGATTACGATGTTCGGACACACCGTTACGCTGAGGTGTTCCAGGTGGCGTGAGTTGTGAAACGATTCCACATTTCCTTAAGTGCATACCAAATTCGTGACTTAAATATTCTCCACCACGATCTGATCGTAAGAACTTTATCTTTCGGTCACGTTGATTCTCTACCTCATTCTGAAATTCCTTGAACTTTTCAAAGGTCTCAGACTTGTGTTTCATCAAGTAGACATACCCATATCTACTCATGTCATCAGTGAGAGTGAGAACATAACGATATCCTCCGCGAGCATCAACACTCATTGGACCACACACGTCAGTATGTATGATTTCCAATAAGTTGGTTGCTCGCTCCATTGTTCCTGAGAACGGAGTCTTGGTCATTTTTCCCATGAGGCATGGTTCGCATTTGTCAAATGATTCATAATCGAGAGACTCTAAAAGTCCATCAGCATGGAGCTTCTTCATGAGCTTGACACCAATGTGAGCAAGGCGGCAGTGCCACAAATATGTGGGACTATCGTTATCAACTTTACATCTTTTGGTATTCACACTATGAATATGTGTAACATTACGTTCGAGATTCATTAAGAATAAACCATTGACCATCGGGGCAAGACCATAAAACATATCTCTCATATAAATAGAACAACCATTATTCTCGAATTTAAATGAGTAGCCATCTCATATTAAACAAGATCCAGATACAATGTTCATGCTCAAACTTGGCACTAAATAACAGTTATTGAGGTTTAAAACTAATCCCGTAGGTAAATGTAGAGGCAGCGTGCCGACGGCGATCACATCGACCTTGGAACCATTCCCGACGCGCATCGTCACCTCATCCTTCGCCAGTCTCCGCTTATTCCGCAGCTCCTACTGTGAGTTACAAATATGAGCAACGGCACCGGTATCAAATACCCAGGAGTTACTATGATTACTGGTAAGGTACACATCAATTACATGTATATCACATATACCTTTAGTGTTGCCGGCCTTCTTGTCCGCTAAGTATTTGGGGCAGTTTCGCTTCCAGTGACCCTTCCCTTTGCAATAAAAGCACTCAGTCTCAGGCTTGGGTCCATTCTTTGACTTCTTCCTGGCAACTGCCTTACTGGGTACGGCAACATCCTTGCCGTCCTTCTTGAAGTTCTTCTTACCCTTGCCCTTCTTGAACTTAGTGGTTTTATTGACCATCAACACTTGATGTTCCTTCTTGATTTCTACCTCTGCTGACTTCAGCATTGAAAATACTTCAGGAATAGTTTTCACCATCCCCTGCATATTGTAGTTCATCACAAAGCTCTTGTAGCTCGGTGGGAGCGACTGAAGGATACTATCAATGACCGCCTCGTCTGGGAGGTTAATGTCCAGTTGGGACAGGCGGTTGTGCAACCCAGGCATTTTGAGTATGTGCTCACTGACAGAACTATTTTCCTCCATCTTACAACTATAGAACTTGTCGGAGACTTCATATCTCTCGACCCGGGCATGAGCTTGGAAAACCATTTTCAGCTCCTCGAACATCTCATATGCTCCGTGTTGCTCAAAACGCTTTTGGAGCCCTGGTTCTAAGTTGTAAAGCGTGCCACACTGAACGAGGGAGTAATCATCAGCACGTGACTGCCAAGCGTTCATAACGTCTTGGTTCTCTGGGATGGGTGCATCACCTAGCAGTCCTTCTAGGACATATGCTTTCTTGGCAGCTATGAGGATGATCCTCAGGTTCCGGACCCAGTCCGTATAGTTGCTGCCATCATCTTTCAGCTTGGTTTTCTCTAGGAACGCGTTGAAGTTCATGTTGACATCAGCGTTGGCCATTTGATCTACAAGACATATTTTGCAAAGACTTTGGACTAAGTTCATGATAATTAAGTTCATCTAATCAAATTATTTAATGAACTCCCACTCAGATTTGACATCCCTCTAGTCATCTAAGTGTTACACGATTTGAGTCGACTAGGCCGTGGCTGATCATCACGTGAGATGGACTAGTCATCATCGGTGAACATCTCCATGTTGATCGTATCTTCCATACGACTCATGTTCGACCTTTCGGTCTCTGTGTTCCAAGGCCATGTCTGTACATGCTAGGCTCGTCAAGTTAACCTAAGTGTTTTGCATGTGTAAAACTGTCTTACACCCATTGTATGTGAACGTAGGAATCTATCACACCCGATCATCACGTGGTGCTTCAAAACGACGAACTTTAGCAACGGCGCACAGTTAGGGAGAACACTTTCTTGAAATTATTATAAGGGATCATCTTATTTACTACCGTCATTCTAAGTAAACAAGATGCAAAAACATAATAAACATCACATGCAATTACATAGTAGTGACATGATATGGCCAATATCATATAGCTCCTTTGATCTCCATCTTCGGGGCTCCATGATCATCTTCATCACCGGCATGACACCATGATCTCCATCATCATGATCTCCATCATCGTGTCTCCATGAAGTTGCTCGCCAACTATTACTTCTACTACTATGGCTAACGGTTTAGCAATAAAGTAAAGTAATTACATGGCGTTAAATCATTGACACGCAGGTCATACAATAATTAAGACAACTCCTACGGCTCCTGCTGGTTGTCATACTCACCGACATGCAAGTCGTGATTCCTATTACAACAACATGATCTCATACATCACAATATATCATTCATCATTCATCACAACTTTTGGCCATATCACATCACAAAGCAATTGCTGCAAAAACAAGTTAGACGTCCTCTAATTGTTGTTGCATCTTTTACGTGGCTGCAATAGGGTTCTAGAAAGAACATTTTCTTACCTACAAAAAAGCCACAACGTGATTTGTCAACTTCTATTTACCCTTCATAAGGACCCTTTTCATCGAATCCGCTCCAACTAAAGTGGGAGAGACAGACACCCGCTAGCCACCTTATGCAACTAGTGCATGTCAGTCGGTGGAACCTGTCTCACGTAAGCATACGTGTAAGGTCGGTCCGGGCCGCTTCATCCCACAATACCGCTGAAGCAAAATAAGACTAGTACGGCAAGAAAGTTGACAACATCTACGCCCACAACAGATTTGTGTTCTACTCGTGCAATAGAGAACTACACATAGACCTAGCTCATGATGCCACTATTGGGGAACGTTGCATAAAATAAAAAAATTCTACGTTCACCAAGATCAATCTATGAGTTCATCTAGCAACAAGAGAGGGGAGTACATCTACATACCCTTGTAGATCGCGAGCGGAAGCGTTCAAGAGAACGGGGTTGAGGGAGTCGTACTCGTTGTGATCCAAATCACCGGAGATCCTAGCGCCTAACGGACGGCACCTCATCATTCAACACACATATGGTCAGCGTGACGTCTCCTCCTTCTTGATCCAGCAAGGGGGAAGGAGAGGTTGGTGAAGATCCAGCAGCACGACGGCGTGGTGGTGGATGCAACAGAGTTCCGGCAGGGCTTCGCCAAGCGACTACGGGAGGAGGAGGTGTAGCAAGGGGAGAGGGAGGCGCCAAGACTTCAGGGTTTCGGCTGCCCTCCCTCCCCCTCCTTTATATAGGCCCCCTGGGGGGGCGCTGGCCCTGGAGATGGGATCTCCCAAGGGGGCGGCGGCCAGGGGGTGGAGTGCCCCTAAAGGCAAGTGGAGGCTCCCCCCCCCCCCGCCGCCCTAGGGTTTCCAACCCTAGGCGCGGGGGGGGGCCAAGGGGGGGCGCACCAGCCCACCAGGAGCTGGTCCCCTCCCCTCTTCAGCCCACGGGGCCCTCCGGGATAGGTGGCCCCACCCGGTGGACAACCGGGACCCTTCCGGCGGTCCCGGTACAATATCGGTGACCCCCAAAACTCTCTTGATGACCGAAACTGCACTTCCTATATATAATTCTTTACCTCCGGATCATTCCGGAACTCCTCGTGACGTCCGGCATCTCATCCGCGACTCGGAACAACTTTCGGTTTGCTGCATACTCATATCTCTACAACCCTAGCGTCACCGAACCTTAAGTGTGTAGACCCTACTGGTTCGGGAGACACGTAGACATGACCGAGACGGCTCCCCGGTCAATAACCAACAACGGGATCTAGATACCCATGTTGGCTCCCACATGCTCCTCGATGATCTCATCAGATGAACCATGATGTCGAGGATTCAAGCAACCCCGTATACAATTCCCTTTGTCAATCGGTATTTTACTTGCCCGAGATTCGATCGTCGGTGTCCCAATACCTTGTTCAATCTCGTTACCGTCAAGTCAGTTTACTCGTACCGTAATGCATGATCCCGTGACCAGACACTTGGTCACTTTGAGCTCATTATGATGATGCATTACCGAGTGGGCCCAGAGATACCTCTCCATCATACGGAGTGACAAATCCCAGTCTCGATCCGTGTCAACCCAACAGAGACTTTTGGAGATACCTGTAGTGCACCTTTATAGTCACCCAGTTACGTTGTGATGTTTGGTACACCCAAAGCACTCCTACGGTATCCAGGAGTTACATGATCTCATGGTCTAAGGAGAAGGTACTTGACATTGGAAAAAGCTCTAGCAAACGAACTACACGATCTTGTGCTATGCTTAGGATTGGGTCTTGTCCATCACATCATTCTCCTAATGATGTGATCCCGTTATCAACGACATCCAATGTCCATAGTCAGGAAACCATGACTATTTGTTGACCAACGAGCTAGTCAACTAGAGGCTCACTAGAGACATATTGTGGTCTATGTATTCACACATGTATTATGATTTCCGGATAATACAATTATAGCATGAATAAGAGACAATTATCATGAACAAGGAAATATAATAATAATCCTTTTCTTATTGCCTCTAGGGCATATTTCCAACATGCCCGACTCATGTGCTTGCTACCTTAGGTTCTGCTATATCGGCTAGGGTAGTAAAGGGAGAACTACTGCGATTGTGTCCCGGTTCTTCCGGACGAGCACCTCAGAAGAGAAAGCAAAAAACTGACTGTCATGATGCGGCGAGAGCTGGTCGCTATTCGAGAGGTTTCAAATCCTTAGAGATTTTTTCCGCTTTATGCGAGGAATCGGTTTTTGTTCGATTAGGTGTATAGCGCCCCAAGATTGGCCTTCCGAATACTAGGGGCTGCGCGAAGATTTAAAATTGTCGAAATCCTATGGCTAGGTGAGGGTGATAAAGTCGTATAGTCCGATTGCCTTGTTCGTTGTGCTAAACACCTACTTAAAGGACCAAAAACTTGGATAAAGAGTGTTTGTATTTATCCTGAACACCCCTGTACTAGCTACGTGGGGACAGAAGCCGACGATTGGCCAACTCTCAGATTTTATAAAAGGCCACACAGGAGGTAAAATTTTAAATAAACAAGCATTATATTGCATAACGAACTTGTTTCATATTACATGACAGGATAAAATTAATGCATTCATTCAAAGATTACAGCCTTTGCACATTGCTCCGCCACAAGGCGGGATCCCTCCAGGACACTGTCACAGTATAGTTCGGGTCGGCGGTGCTCCTTGCCCTTAGGCGACCCCTTGGTCATCAGCTTCGTGGCGTCCATCTTTGCCCAATGCATCTTAGCACGGGCAAAGGCCATCCGCGCACCTACAATGCAAACCGACCACTTTATGACTTCAAGCCGTGGGCAGGCGCTAACGAGCCGCTTCACAAGTCTGAAGTAGCTATTGGGCATGGGCTCGGCAGGCCATAGCCGGACTATGAGGTCCTTCATGGCCAGTTCGGCCGCCTTGTGCAGCTCGACCAGCTGTTTCAGCTGGTCGCTAAAGGGCAGCAGATGTTCTAGTCCAAGGTATTCAGACCAGAATAGCTTCTCCGTAGAGCTCCCCTCTTCAGCTCGATAGAACTCTGTGGCATCTGAGATGCTGCACGGCAGATCCGCAAATGCTCCTGGGGAACTCCAAATTCGGGTAAGTAAAAAGAATGTCTCCTTCACACGCTTGCTTTGCATAATAAAAGCCTTACCCGCCGCAATATTTTTGGCCACCTGGACCTCCTGGAGGGCCCTCTAGGCTTCGGCTCAGGCGTCTTGCATGCTCTGGAGGGCCTTGGCAAGTTCAGACTCTTGAGTCTTTGAATCACGCTCCAAGGACTCATACTTCTTGATGGCGTCCTGGAGCTCTTGCTGGACCTCGCTGACCCGAGCCTCCTGCTTCTCACGCGCAGTGCGTTCCTTGGCCGCTTTGTCCTCGGCCTCAGCTAACGCCTTCTTGAGGGCCGCCACCTCAGTCATGGCCCCTAACAAAGTTCATGACGCTTTAATAAGTATGAACCATTCATCCTTCATAAATATACATACAGGGACTACATACATTGGCTTTCTTCTAGCTGCCTCTTCACGAGGCCGAGCTCTCCCTCGACCCACTCCAGGTTCTACTTCAGTCACGAGACCTCCGCAGTATGAGTGGCAACAGCTAGCAGTGATGCCTGCTTATTCACATAGACATCTTATGTTAGACTCCTGTGAATATTATTTGATCCTCTGTTCGGCTTTTCTTTCTGAACACCAAACAGAGCATCAGGGGCTACTGTCTACACTATGATATTGTTTCATAATTTTATTACTTACCTCAAACCCTGTTAGAAGGATAGTGTAGGCTTCGGTCAGTCCGCTCTTGGCAGACTGGATCTTCTCGATCACCATACTCATAAGAGTACGGTGTTCTTCAACAATGGAAGAGCCTCGAAGCGCTTCCAGCAATCTATCCGGTGCCTCTAGATTGATAGAGGTCACCGGTGGAAGTGGCTCACCCCCTCATTCACGAGAGACTACCTGCCTGAATCCGGAGCCACTTGGGTCTCCGGAGCTGTATTCGGCTGGGGGCCAAACTGGATGCGGCCCCCATTGTCGGTGTCCATGGGGGTCTTTCCCCCCATGTGTTCGGCAACTGGGGTTTTATCCTCCGGCATCACCAGAACAGTCTCCCCTTGGCCTGGTATCCTTTGAGACAACACCTTGTCTGCAGCCTTGGGGGAGGAGGCCGTCGGAAGGGACCTGTTATTCATCGCTGACGGGTCCAGCGATCCCTCCAAAGAGGAGGATAGCTCAATGTTGGACTTGGCCGGACTGCAGGTGCATGTCTAGCACATTAAAAAACAATAAAGTGAAAATGCTGGAATACTACCGTGTCCGGATACTTACGATTTGGCCAGGGGCTTGACCCTGGGCTCCCACTCCTCGCCGTTGTTGGTGACTGTGGCAGAGTAGTTCGGAAGGGAGGTTTTTACCTTCTTGGGTGCCTCGGCCTCCCCATGTGTGGAGGTCTTCCTCTTCTCTCTCCCCCTAGTGGGGGGCGGATTTCCTCCTCCTCCTCCTCCTCGCTGTCTTCGGTGGAGGAGTGCGTCTTTATGTCTTCGGACGTCACGTGACGTCCGAAGCACCCTTGCATCGGATACCATCTCTGATCCCCTTGGCCGTCTTCTTGGCCTTCTTCTCCGGCACCTCATAGGGCGCCAGAAACAGCATCTTCGTCAGAAGAGGCATTTCTGGATCTTTGGGTAGCGGAGCCGGACAGTTAATCTGCTCCGCTATCGTTACCCGGTCCTGAAAGTTTGGCATGGAGGCTTAGGTTCCTCCCGCAGATATGCCAGTAAAAGGTATACCTTGCAAACATAAAAAACTTACCGGATTAGCCCGGCGTTTTGCGCTGAGCCCATGATCTTTGGTCATGGGTGGTGGTACCTTGCTGGCCTTAAAGAGCACCCTCCAGACGTCTTCGTGCGTCGTGCCGAAGAGCTCCAACAGCATCTGGTGCTTGGCCGGGTCGAACTCCCACAAATTACAAGTCCGGCTCTGGCACGGAAAAATCCGGCGGAGGAGCATAACCTGGACCACGTTGACAAGCTTGATTTTCTTTCTTATCATTATCTAGACACATGTCTGGAGCCCGGTCAGTTCTTCCACTGAGCCCCAGGCTAAACCCTTCTCTTGCCAGGATGTGAGCCGCATGGAGACGCCGGATCGAAAGTCAGGGGTCGCCGCCCAGTTGGTGCCGCACGGCTCGGTGATATAAAACCACCCTGATTGCCACCCCATTACAGTCTCCACAAAGGAGCCTTCGGGCCAGGTGACATTGGGCATCTTTCCCACCATGGCGCCTCCGCACTCCGCTTGGTGGCCGCTCACCACCTTTGGCTTCACGTTGAAGGTCTTCAGCCATAGGCCAAAGTGAGGTGTGATGTGGAGAAAGGCCTTGCACATGACAATAAATGCCGAGATGTTGAGGATGGAGTTGGGGGCTAAATCATGGAAGTCTAGCCCATGGTAGAACATTAGTCCATAGACGAACGGGTGGAGGGGGAATCCCAGCCCGCGGACGAAGTGGGAGAGGAACACTACCCTTTCCTGGGGCTCCGGGGTGGGGACGATCTGCCCCTGGGCCGGAAGCCGATGAGCGATGTCTTTGGCCAAGTACCCGGCCTCCCGGAGCTTCTTGATGTCCTCCTCCTTGATGGAGGAGGCCATCCACTTGCCTCCCACTCCGGATCCGGACATGTTTGGAATGCCTTTTTGGCGGAGAAGGCGAAAGCTTGGGCGTTGGAGATCGAGAATGGATGAGCAGAGGAAGGAGAAGGCGTGGGCGAAAGAGGGGAATCCTCATCCCTTTATAAAGTCGGTAAAATCATGTGCCTCCCCACTTGCCCCAAAACTCGCTTATTCCCCAACCACCGTGCAGATGGCGCGATTGGGTTACCCATGCCCGTATTGATGAGAATCCCGTGATAAGGGGACACGATCTCTGCTTCGACAAGACGTGCCAGTGGAACCGCACCTCGAAATACGGAGCAATAGGCTAAGAAATGGTTCGACTAATGATCGGGCAGTGGCGTGATGTCATGCTATGAAAAATTGTCAGCAGATTGGACTTGTGGAATATTATACTCTCTATGGTGGTATGCAGAATTTGTTTTGCAAAGCCGGACACGATTCTTGTGTTCAAGATCTACGTTGAAGTATTTGGAGAAGGAACCCGCCTTGCAATGCTGAAGACAATCTGCGCGTCGGACTCATCGTCATTGCAGCCTGGTTCAGGGGCTACTGAGGGAGTCCTGGATTAAGGGGTCCTCAGACAGCCGGACTATATGCGTATGCCGGACTATTGGGCTATGAAGATACAAGATAGAAGACTTTGTCCCATGTGCAGATGGGACTCTCCTTTGCATGGAAGGCAAGCTTGCGATTCGGATATGAAGATTCCTTTCTCTATAACCGACTCTGTGTAACCCTAGCCCCCTCCGGTGTCTATATAAATCGGAGGGTTTAGTCCGTAGGACAACAACAATCATAACCATAGGCTAGCTTCTAGGGTTTAGCCTCTACGATCTCCTGGTAGATCAACTCTTGTAATACTCATATCATCAAGATCAATCAAGCAGGAAGTAGGGTATTACCTCCATCGAGAGGGCCCGAACATGGGTAAACATTGTGTTCCCCGCCTCCAGTTACCATTAGCCTTAGACGCACAGTTCGGGACCCCCTACCCGAGATCCGCCAGTTTTGACACCGACAGCGGCCACCCCTTGTGGGTTGTCTCCCCTCTCTCCTATGGCCCATGTAGGCCCAACAATTCCCCGGGGGGTTCCGGTAACCTCTCGGTACTCCGAAAAATATCCGAACCTTTCCGAAACTATTCTGGTGTCCGAATATAACCTTCCAATATATCAATCTTTACCTCTCGACCATTTCAAGACTCCTTGTCATATCCGTGATCTCATTCGGGACTCTGAACAACCTTCGGTCACCAAAACACATAACTCATATAATACATATCGTCATCGAACGTTATGCGTGCAGACCCTACAGGTTGGAGAACTATGTAGACATGACCGAGACACCTCTTCGATCAATAACCAATAGCGGAACCTGGATGCTCATATTGGTTCCCACATATTCTACAAAGATCTTTATCGGTCGAACCGCAATGTCAACATAGTTATTCCCTTTGTCATCGGTATGTTACTTGCCCGAGATTCGATCATCGGTACCTTCATACCTAGTTCAATCTCGTTACCGGCAAGTCTCTTTACTCATTCTTTAGTGCATCATCCCGCAACTAACTCATTAGTCACATTGCTAGCAAGGCTTCATATGATGTGCATTACCGAGAGGGCCCAGAGATACCTCTCCGATACTCGGAGTGGCAAATCCTAATCTCGATCTATGCCAACCCAACAAACACCTTCGGAGATACCTATAGAGCATCTTTATAATCACCCAGTTACATTGTGACGTTTGATAGCACACAAGGCATTCCTCTGGTGTCTAGGAGTTGCATAATCTCATAGTTGGAGGAATGTATATTTGACATGAAGAAAGGAGTAGCAATAAACTGAACGACCATTATGCTAAGCTAACGGATGGGTCTTGTCCATCACATCATTCTCCTAATGATGTGATCCCGTTCATCAAATGACTACACATGTCTATGGCTAGTAAACTTAACCATCTTTGATT
Organism: Triticum timopheevii; assembly: GCA_963921465.1. Lineage (NCBI taxonomy): Eukaryota > Viridiplantae > Streptophyta > Magnoliopsida > Poales > Poaceae > Triticum > Triticum timopheevii. The sequence continues at coordinate 378,803,325 of OY997262.1, read as the reverse complement.
AACGAGCTAGTCAAGTAGAGGCATACTAGGGGCACTGTGTTTTTTCTATGTATCTACACATGTATCAAGTTTCAAGTTAATACAATTCTAGCATGAATAATTGACATTTATCATGATATAAGGAAATATAAAATAACAACTTTATTATTGCCTCTAGGGCATATTTCCTTCAGGAGTTAGGGTCGGAGGAGGTCCAGGGGACCCGCAAGGAAGGGGCGCACCCCCGACCCTTGTGGACACGTGCTGGATCCCCTCTGGTTGATTCTTTCGCCAATATTTTTTATTTATTCCAATAATATTCTCCGTAAATTTTTGGGTCAATCCGAGAACTTTTATTTCTGCACAAAAATAACACCATGGCAATTGTGTTGAAAATAGCGTCAGTCCGGGTTAGTTCCATTCAAATCATGCAAATTAGAGTCCAAAATAAGGGCAAAAGAGTTTGGAAAAGTAGACACGACGGAGACGTATCACCTTCTCAAACACCATCTTAGCGAAGTCTAATTTACAAAAATCTGAACTAATTCTCCATCTTCCTCTTTTCTTCCTGTATCTTGAAATATTCTTCAGCGTTGACAACATTTTCTCTAAGCCTACCTCTATTCTCTTCCGCATACATGCTCCAAAGCTTTGCTAGGCACATCTTCAAAGACTATGGACACTCTTGATCAACCCACTCCAGGTAAGAACACATCCATTCATTCTATAATATTTAAAACTAAATCAACTACAATTGTAGGAAAAAATGGGTTTCTAGCAAGCTAGAAAAACACCACATACATATTTTGAAAAACTTAAGAAACACATTAATTATGACATATCTTCTCAAAATGTTCAATGTGCAAATGAATTAATTGCTACTGAGACAACCAAATTCAACAACACAGCGATAGTGTTTGAATGACATCAAGTTAACTGCAACAATGCTACAAGTTATTAGTCATGTATAATAACAAATTGACCATTTGATGAGGAAGCTAGATATAACTCCAACAACACAGCGATAGTGTTTGAATGACATCAAGTTAATACTAACAGGTATGCACATGCTCAAATTTTGTAAGATAGAACTAATAGCACTAAGGCCCTCCACTATGTAGGCCAAAAACGGTGCCAAATCAACTTTTGTTACATTTGGCACCTGTGCCCTGCATAGCCGAGCCGATGCCAGCAAAAAAAATTCAGGGAATCGGAGCACCTAGTTGCTCCGATGCCCAGTTCCTTCCTGCTATAAAGTATTAGTATTTTACTGCTTGGCTGCTTGGATGTGTGGAGCAAAGATAACTATACACAAACTACTTTATTCATGCATGGGTCCTACTTTTTCAAATGTGGCAAACACACACTGCTGAAGTGGTGCCAGATAATTTTCTCAGGGCACCACTGATAATATGACAACATTTTTAGATACTAGGTAGAACTGTGACAGTGTCTTAATCACATCCAGAATAACATAGCATAATGACAGTGTCTGAATCACATCTAACAAATGATTTTCTCAGGTCATTCAATAAGATCATGGCCTCTGTGGTGGTCGGATGCTAGACGGCGAGATCAAGCAACCAAGAGAGGAAGCAGCTATAGCTTAGGAAGGGAGGAGGAAACATGGGAAATGTGGCTCATGGTCGGTGAGAAAAGTAGGCGGTGGCACGTGAAGTTTTTAAATATGTGGAGGAAACTTGGCGTGGAAAGTTCCATCAGGCACAATTCACTTCAAAAAAATGTGTGAGATAACATACCATCACAAATGATTCTTATATTTTATGCGCATGCGATGAGTTTGAGCATTCATTTTGGTACAAATTTCCCTGCGCACAGTACTCATCCACGTCATTGCACAATTTGACATCACTTGCTATTTTGGGTACACAAAAGAGGCCTACAGCACACAGACCACACTTAATTAATGTAGCAATTTTCGTAATTAAATAGAGCCAGTTGACCTAAACATTGCTCTAACAAAAGACCAGCGTTCTAAACAAAGGCTTAGTGATATTAAACAAAGTTGTCGCGTGATATGTCTCCAACGTATCTAAATTTTTTGATTGTTCCATGTCGTTATATTATCATTTTTGGATGTTTTAGAATCATTTCATAGTCATTTCATTTTTTGGTACTAATCTATTGACATAGTGCCCAGTGCCAGTTGCTGTTTTCTGCATGTTTTTACATCGCAGGAAATCAATATCAAACAGAGTCCAAATGCAATGCAACTCCCGGAGGAATTTTCTGGGCCAGAAGAAAGCCAATGGGCCAAGGAAGCACCTAAGGGGCTGCTTAATGGGAGCAGCACCCACCAGGGCACGCCAGGAGACCCAGGCGCGCCCTGGTGGCTTCTGCCCACCTCGGGTGCCCCCTAAACCTCCTCTTTGCTCTATAAATACCACAATATTCCATAAACTCTAGGGGAGTCGACAAAATATTTATCCAGCTGTCGATCTAGACACCATCATGGAGGGGTTCACCACTTCCATTGGTGCCTCTCCTATGATGCGTGAGTAGTTCTTTGTAGACCTACGGGTCCGTTGTTAGTAGCTAGATGGCTTCCTCTCTCCCTCTCTCTCTTGATAATCAATACAATGGTCTCTTGGAGATCCATATGATGTAAGTCTTTTGGCGGTGTGTTTGTTGGGGTCAGATGAACTTTGATTTTATTATCGGATCTATGTTTTTATCCATGAAAGTTATTTGATTCTTCTTTGATCTCTTATATGCATGATTGCTTATAGCCTCGTATTTCTTCTCTAATATTTGGGTTTTGTTTGGCCAACTTGATCTATTTATCTTGTAATGGTAAGAGGTGCTTTGTTGTGGGTTCGATCTTATGATGCTTGATCCCAGTGACAGAAGGGGATCCGACACGTATGTATTGTTGCTACTAAGGATAATAATATGAGATCTATATCTGCCGCAATAGATAAACAGATCTCGTCTAAATCATGTCATCGTTCTTATTGCATTACTCCATTTTATCATGAACTTAATACACTTGATGCATGCTGGATAGCGCATGATGTGTGGGGTAATAGTAGTAGATACAGGCAGGAGTCGGTCTAATAATCTTGGACGTGATGCCTATATAATGATCATTGTCTGGATATCGTCATGATTATTTGAAGTTCTCTCAATTGCCCAACAGTAATTGTTTTCCCACCATTTGCTATTTTTCTCGAGAGAAGCCACTAGTCAAACCTACGACCCTAGGGTCTCTTTTCATCATATTTGCCTTTGCGATCTATTTTCTCTTGCATTTATTTTCAGATCTATTAAACCAAAAATACAAAAATACCTTGCTGCAATTTATTTGTTCCATAATATATTTATCCTATCTACCACTTTTTACCTCACGTTATTTGCCTACTTGAGGCGCCGTACCCGAAACGGATTGACAACCCCTTTAACATGTCGGGTTGCGAGTATTTGTTATTAGTGTGTAGGTGTTGTTTACATGGTGTGAGGAGGTTCTCCTACTGGTTCGATAACCTTGGTCTCTTCACTGAGGGAAATACCTACTGTCGCTATACTGCATCATCCCTTCCTCTTTGGGGAAATACCGGCGTAGTTCTAGCAGACATCAAAAGGAATTTCTAGCGCCGTTATCGGGGAGGATCTACAACATCAACTAGGTTCTGAACCACAAATCTCATCTCCTTGCAATTTACATTATTTGCCATTTGCCTCTCGTTTTCCTCTCCCCCACTTCACAAAAATTTGCCATTTTATTCGCCCTATTTTTCATTTGATGTTTTCTCGTCAGGTCTGTTTACCGTGTGCAAACTTGCTTATCACCTTTTATCGTTATGGATTTCTCTTCTTATATTGTGTGCACCCACGAGAACGAGGTTCTCAACTTTAAACAAAGGGGAGGAGAAACTTTAAAAGATGCTTGGTATAGGATTTTCAATGCTCATAATAGATCTATCCGCAAGCAATCTACCGTCGTTCTTATTCATTGATTTTATGTGGGCATCACCACTTGGTATAGATTTGTCCTTGATATGATTACCAGTGGGAATTTTTTTATGTGTCCTACTCTTGATGCTTTTAATGCTCTGGGAAATCTAGTGGGTTCACCACCACTGGTGATCAATGAAACAATATTGACTCTCAAGCATGTTATCGAAAGACTAGATGTTATTGAAAAGAAAAGGCTTACCTTAGAACATATAGAAAATTTGGATAGAAAAAATGCAAAGTTATGCTACTAAAGTTGGGTCAAAAGCGGGTGACGTTTTTAAGTTGCTAAAAGAAAAGGGACTATAGTTCATGAAAGAATTGAACAGAGCTCGTCTAGGATTGATAAACTTGAAGAAATTTTTTCTAATCTAGGTACAGCTTTTGCTTCCACTAAAACTCCCGTGAAAATTAGCAAGACTACTCAAGTCACTAAAAACAAAGGATCAACTTCTAGCAATGATAAAGGAGATCTTAAGATGATTAGTATCCATAAGAAATCCTTTTTGCAAAAACAAAATTTTCAATCTCATGCCTAGAAGTATTGCCGCTGAGAATTTATATGAAAAATCCTTGAAAAAATTTAAGTCATTGGTCAAAGAATGGGACAAATATGACAAAACTTAGATCCTACGCGTTATGCCTAGCTAGGGCGTAAAACGATAGCGCTTGTTGGGAGACAACCCAATGAATAAATTTTATTTTTGATTTTTTTCTTTCTGTCCTTGAGTGTTAGCACAATTATGCTACTATTACTATTGTGTTTTTTGTGTTTTAGTTAGTGTTTGTGCCAAGCAATGCCTTTGGGAAGACTTGGGTGAAAGTTTATTTGATCTTGTTGAAAAACATAAACTTTTGTGCTCACGATATTCGTTGTCATTTTCTACAGAAGAGTGCTTTTAAGTTGATTCCTTTTGTAGAGGATTAATAGACAAATTACTAACTTCCAAAAATTTATTTCGTAATTTTTGGAGTTACATAAGTATTAGAAATTTTCAGATTGCTATATACTGTTCAGTTTTTGACAGGTTCTGTTTTCTTTGCATTGTGTGCTTGTTTTGATGATTCTATGGTTTTCTTTGATGAGTTTTTGCCATAGAAAAGTTGGAATACAGTATATATAATGCAAAAACAAAATAAGAAAAAGTTTGCTATCGTACTTATAGTAGTGGTTTGGTTTCTAATACTAACGGATCTCACGAAGGTTTTGTTTGAGTTTTGTGTGATTGAAGTTTTCAAGTTTTGGGTTATCTTACGATGGATGGAGGAATAAGGATAAGCAAAAGGCTAAGTGTGGGGATGACCGAGGCACCCCAAGATAATATTCAAAGAAGTAGCAAGAAACGAAGCTTGGGGATGCCCCTGAGTGGCATCCCCGCTTTCTTCTAACAACCATCGGTATTTTACTTGAAACTATATTTTTATTCTTCACATGATATGAGTTTTGCTTGGAGCGTCTTGTATGATATTAGTCTTTTCTTGTTTTTCTTTGTGTTTTAAGTGTTAAATCCTTTCTGGACACATCCTTTTTAGAGAGCCAAAAATTTATGCTATCCTTGCTCCTATGCTTCACTTAAATTTTTAGAGCCATGGACTTGCTCTAGTACTTCACTCATATCTTTTTGAGCATGGTATGCTTTGTTAATTTTCAAGAAATGCTCTCACTCTTCACTTAGATTTATTTGGGAGTTAGTAAATTTTGAAGAAATTTCCTCTTGCTTCACTTAGATTATTTTGAGAGAAAGAAAAAAAATATGCTCATGATCTTCACTTATATTTGTGTGAGCTTATCAAAAAAGCAACATATGAAAATAGTCCCGAAGTGATAGATATCCAAGGAGGATATAATAAAACCTTTCATGAAGATCATTGGACAAAATAAACTTGATTCTTAGTATTGGTTTTGAGATATGATGATATGATATGTGAGTCATGTTGATGAGTAATTGTGCTTTAGTAAGAATATTGATGTTAAGGTTTGTGATTCCCTATGCAAGCACGAAAGTCAATAGTCATGCAATGAAATTTATATCCTACTTATGGTGCATTATTCGGTGTTACTTATGCTTAATGCTTGGGTACAAGATTATTCGCTTTTTGGTTGGTCGCTTCTCAATCTTTTTGTTAGCCTTCATTTTGCAGAAAGTATGATCACTACTTGTGCATCCAAAACCCTTTAAACCAGTTTTGCCATATGAGTCCACTATACCTACCTATATGCGGTATTTCCATGTCATTCTAAGAAAATTTGTATGTGCCATCTCTAATGTTCAAAATAAATTTCTCTTTTGTGCTCTACTACTCGCAAGGTGGTAAAGGGTAGCCAATATTTTCCATGCGAGATATGTTATTCTCGCGATGAGTGTTTATTCACTTGTCATTGCATGAGAGTACCACAAAGGTACTAGGGATGCCTAGTCACGAAATGAATAAATGAATTTACTTTATGTTGTCAAATAATAAATTCCTTGGAAAGTGTTGGTATGGAGGGCACCCGTGGATACGGCTAGCCATGGAATGTGAAAGTTATGGTGGAAAAGGGAATAAACTTTATTTTCTGTTTGGGAACCGCCTATGATGTATCTAGCATGGAAAGTGTTGGGATGCTCCAAGTCGTTTTCGTTGGTAGGAAAAGTATGCCTCTGAAAAACATTATCTCTCAATTTAAGCTTTGAGCTCTATCACCTCCACGGAGGGCCTTTTTTAGGAACTGGGATAGTGGGAGAGGCTCCCACTGTCATATATTAATCAACACAACACTTTACAAGGTATAGTTACATCTTTTGTACATGTGTATCCACATCCCACTTTGCAGGGTGGTAAGATATCTAGGGGACTATCTAATCAGAAGGCAAAGAGTCTAAAAGTAAGAAGATAAAATTTCTCTTATTGTCCTTAACCCTATATTGAAGAAGACTAAAATCCTCTTTGAATCTCGCCAGCCAGGAGTCATATGTAGGGTTTATAGCCAGGAGTCATATGTAGGGTTTATATTTCTAAACAGTTTGTTATTTCTTTCCTTCCATATACTCCAGGATGCTTGCAAAATAATTTCCATGAAGATAGGCCTCCCCCAAAGATATTTAATCTTGTTCCAACCAGGACAATCTTGTGGCATGACAGCCAGGGTCCAGCCCAAAGGTAGACCAGCAGTTTCTACTGAATGGAAAAGTGAGGATCATGTGGTCTATGTCTTCTTCCTTTTGGCCACATAACAGACACTTGAGATCATTGCCTACATTATAGTGTCTCCTTTTTAACATGTTTCTTATGTTTAGCCTATCTGAGAGCATCAGCCAGCCAAAGACTTTGGTTTTAGCACTGACTTTCGATTTCCATAACCAGTTGTAAGTTTTATGGGCCTTCATGTCTCTGAATTATAATTTGTAATATTTGCTCATAGAGAATTCTCTTGCCCCCAGGTGTATGTCCAGTTATCCTTTGTGTTTTGATTGTTGTCAAGATTAATGTGGGTCATCATCCGTTGCATATCCTGCACCTCATGAAGTGCTTGTGTTGAGAGTGGTAGCAAGAATGCATCCCCAGGGGATGGGATGCTCAAGAAGTCTCTGACTGAGAAATCTTCATTTCTCACGTAGGAAAAGGCTCTAGGGTGTGTGTCTTTTAGGATGTTATTAAGCCATAGATCTTTCCAAGACGGAATAGTATCTCCACAATGCATTTCTACTTTTGAGATTCCCCTAAATATTGGAGTTAATTTGAGGATATCGCGCCACCAGAAGGGTCCACATGGGTCAGAGGCATGTGGGATTTTGTTGGTGTAATATGTGGACCATAACAGCTCAACCCAAGGGAGATCATGTCGATTGTAAAATTTGTGGAGGTATTTAAGTAGTAGAGCATCGCTTTGTATTTTGATGTTGATGATTCCGAGTCCTCCACTCTTTTTTGGTCGGCAAACTCTATCCCAAGGGGCTAGTGATGTACATTTTTCTCCTTGGTCTATCTTCTTTGTCCATAGGCATTTCCTTCTTAGCTTGTCTATCAACTCAATTATTTTCGGTGGAAATCTTAATGTGCAAAGTGCAAATATTGTTAGAGATGTAATGACCGTGTTCATAAGAGAAAGCTTGGAGCCATACAACATCATTGACAGAGTGGAAGTGAGTCTCCTTTCCATGTTGCAGAAAATGGGCATGAGATCTTGGACAATAGGTTTTGATGTTCTCAAGGGGAGCCCAAGGTACGTGAATGGCATTCTCCCAGTTGTGCAGCCAAAGATTTGTGCAATTTATTTGCTTAGGTACCCATCACAGTTGATAGGTATCAAGGTTGATTTGCGAAAATTGATTTTAAGGCCAATCGAGGTAGCATAGTCTGTGAGGATATCTTTCATTGTTTGTGCTTGACTCGGACATGCAGGCATAATGATTATTGTGTCATCAGCATATTGAATAACAGGATAGTCATTTCGGTTCTGTCTTGGGAAAGGTAGGTGCAGCAAGCCTTGTCTGAAGGCATCATTAATCACAGCTTGAAGAAGATCTGCTGCCAGCACAAAGATCAGAGGGGACAATGGGTCTCCTTATCGAACCCCACTTTTGCAAACAAACTGTCTGCCTAGGACGCCATTAAGAAGGACAGATGACTTGCCAGAGGAGAAGATTGATTTGATCCATTGAAGCCATTTATCATTGAATCCCATATGTTTCATAATATCCATCATTGTATCATGTTCAATGGTGTCGAATGCTTTAGCAAAGTCTAATTTAAGCAGCACAATGCTATTCTTGGAGGCTTGGCATTGATGTATATATTCGAAGGACCAATCGAGGTAGTCTTGAATTGCCCTGCCTTTAATGAATCCATATTGATTTTTGTGTATGATCTTTAGGATGACCTTTTGGAGGTGATTTGCAAGCAGTTTAGTAATCACTTTGAGGCAACAGTTGAGCAGGGTTATGGGCCTGAAATCCTTAACTGTGGCAGGAGAGGAGATTTTAGGGATTAGGGTGATGTACCCTTCATTGATGCTCTCAAGGTTTAACGTCCCTTCATGAAATTGGTCACAAAGATTATAGAAGTCCTCCTTAATAATGTGCTACCGGGTTTTAAGAAAAAGACCAGTGAATCCATCCGGACCTGGGGCTCTGTTGGAGGGCATTTCTTTAATTACTGCATCAATTTCATCTCTAGAAAAGGGGGTTGTTAATTGGTCAAGATCCACTCTTTTTTTAATTATATTGGCTAGGTTAAATTTCATATGCAACTCTCTTCATGACCCCAATCTCTGTTTGAAACTTTGGTAAATGAGAGCTTCTTTACCAATGTGGTCTTCAATTTTGTACCATTATCTAGCCTCAAAGAAGCAATATTGTTCCTGCGATATCTCTCAGAGGCCATTGCTTTGAAAAATTTAGGGTCCTCATCACCAAATTGATCCCACCTTATGGTACATCTTTTTCTCCAATATTGTTTCTGGGAATCCAATAATCTGAGCATGCATTTTTTAAGAATTCTACTGAAATTAAATTTTGGAGTTGTGAGAGTTCTTCTGTTTTCCAGTGAGTCCGGGCTAGCCAGTGTGGAATTATAGTTGGATATACCAGTTGCAAGTTTATAAATCTGCCTACTCTAGTGTTTAAGCTCATATATTAAGGCCTTAAATTTTCTGCATATAATGGTGGCATAGTTGCTAGAGTGGATTTGTTTGCTCCAAACAGAGGCCACCACATCCATAAAACCAGGGTGTTGAGTCCAGTATGATTCAAACCTAAAAATGTTACTTCTTGGAATGTCAGTTTCAATGGATATCACACAGGGTATGTGGTCAGAAACTAGTTTAGATAGGGGTTTAACTATGGTGTTGGGGTAAGTTGTGGTCCAATTATTGGAGGTGAAAAACCAATCCAATTGTTCCAAGAGAGGATCTCTTGCATGTTACTCCAAGTATAAGATCTGCCCTTGAGAGGAAGTTCAATCAGACCATGAGTATGAATGAAATCATTGAATGTGATCATGTCATTATAATTACCACCAGGTTTATTTCTATTATTAGGGCTGCAGATGTAGTTGAAATCACCAACAAGAAGCCAGTCCTCATTATTAGGTATATGATGATCAAGGGGCCAGTTTGTGTAGTCAATTCTAGAGTCACCTTGGCATGGGCCATATATGTTTACCAAAGTCCATTCTTGTGCAGATTGATTGGATTTAAATTTAATTACTAGAGAAAATTCTTCCTTGATTAAAATAGTACCAGAGAACATAGCACTATTCCATATGGTCACAATAACACCAGAAGCTCCTCTCGAGGGAATGAAGGCAAATTTGTCAAATCTTTTTGGGCAAGAAGCCTTAATATAGGAATTATCAAAGGTAGATTTCTTTGTATCCTGTAAACAGATAACCGAACATCCACTAGAGGTTATAGAATTCGATAAAGCCAAAAGCTTGGGGTCAGAGTTCATGCCCCTGATATTCCAACATAAGACATTCCAGTTCGCTAGGAGAACCATTTCAAACAGAAATAAAAGCTAGAAAGATAAATAAAGTCCAGCCTCCTTATCAGTAAGGGGCACAAGAGCTAGATTTAAGAGGAGGAAGGCACAGCCTCCTTATCAGCAAGGAGTACATCTTCAGAGATCTCTTCAGGTGGCACAACACACCTTTGCACAACAATGTGCTGGATTTTCTCAACAGTAATGGGAGGGGGAACATTTCCATCATCATCATGCTCCTCATTGAGTTTAGTGATAACCACAGAAGAATCTGCATTCGAGACCATTCTGGGCTTCACCTTGGAGGTTCTTGGCTTACTGTCGGTGATTAGTGGCACCTTAAAGCCATCATACTTGTTGGATCAAGAGCTTCTATGCATGGTGAAACAGAGATGGGAGACTTGTTCTTGCTGCATTTGCCATGAGTTCCTCCCCTAGAAGAACTAGCCTGAGCAGTTGATAAGTTGATACCATCTTCAGATTCAGTGTTATGTTCATGTTCTTTAGACAAATCAGTTAGCACAACATTTGTGGACTGATTGGTATCCAAGAGAGGAGATACCTCCTCTATGTCCATAGACCAGAACTGAGCAGTAGAAGTCACAGACCCATCCAACTCCTCCTGTGAGATAATGGAAGCAACTTGAATAGAACCATTAGAAGCTTCAGAAAGGGAGAGTTGAATCTCCAAGTTGGCTGGTCTGATTCCATACCCATGGGCCCAAGGACCAAAAGTGGCCAGAGTGGGTAAAATAGCACTAGACAGTAAATTTGTGATGGGCACATAAGACAGAGGTTCAACCAACAGCATTGCATTAGTGAATTCATTATCAGCAGAGAAGCTTATGTTGATGCCAGCATTTGAAACAGAAATATTGACCTGGACCTGTGGGGGTTGTATCTCAGAGCTGCCATATGCCATGATGTCATGTTGCTGCACTGTTGGAGCAATTTGATTGCTGGCTGAGAAGTTGAGAGAGCCATTTCTCTGAAGAGCCTGCAAAATGTTGACTGGAACAAGCACCGGTGCTTCAGAATCTGAACTGGTAGCAGAACTGCTCTGTAAGGAGATGGAGTCATTCTAGGCAGCATAGGGACTGTCATGCAGGTTGTGGCTAGGAGAGATGCCATCTTGCACTTGTAGACCTTCATTTGCAAGCCACTCTTGGAAGTTATATAGAGCAGGTGGAGCTAGGGGTGGAGGAGCAGGCTATCCCCCCCCCATTGACGCTAGATATCAATGTCTACCTGCACTGCAACATTTTCACCCACATCTTCTACAACATTGTTGCCGGCACCTTGTTGAGCCATCTAGTTGTTGAGCTGCATTTGATATATCTGCTCAGTAGTGAGGCCCTCTCCATAATGTGGGTGAGGCACACCATTGGCAGGTGGTGGATCCTCTCCAGCATGAGGAACTTCAGGGAGGTGGGCATTCCAGTCACTACTGTGCAACATGGTGACACAGACAGTCCAGCAATGTCGATTTCCACCAAGCTGACGGATAACAAGGCTCTTTGGCACTAATCTGAGATGAATGGCATTTATCCTAATGGGAACAAATTTTATGTCTCCTCTTGGGTTATGCCAGTGAGTCAACCTTCCAAAGCCATCAACAGATCTATGCAAATAGTGATAAGTTTGATAATCTTGCGGAAAACCAACATATAAAATCCAAACATCAGGCCAGTGAGTCTCCTGTTGAGGGCTTCATCATGTGGAACAAAAGATACTATAGTATTCACTTCTCCCTGTTCCTCAGCATCAATCTCAAAAGTAGTACCGATCACATTATCACGCACAAGGGGACTAGAAAATCCATAGATAGCAATGCCTAGTGGGTGGTCATCTATTTCTGTGGGGATGAAGTTGGATTCATGGAGCAGACCAGCGATTTCCTCCCTCAGAACAGCTTTGTGATGGAACAGAACATGGCGATTGACCTCCACAATGGCGAGGAAGTCATGGTTGAGTGGAGGGACTGGATGCACCGCCATGTCGTTGCGCACGATCCGGTCCTCCAGACCAAGCTCAATGGTCATTCCAAAGGGGACGTAGGGGACGATGTTGACAGGGTACTTCGCCATTGTTGCAGGTGGAGGAGCACTCGAGGTTGGCAGAACAGGGGAGGTGGAATGTGTAGCGGCAGGGGAGATTGTTGTTTTGGGTTTCCAAATTAGTCTTTGCGCATCTCTTCCCTTCCAACAAGATGATGCCAGGATACCCAATGAGCCACAGACGCCGCATCGGGTGGCTACGATTTTTTTTATTTCTTATTGCAGTCAGGAAAGGAAGTAAATGAACTATGGCAAGTAGGGATATGATTATGATGTGATGTTGATTTGATAACACTTTGGGCATCAGACTGCATGGTTGCGTGAACATGCAAAGGAATATCTTCCAAATGTTGAACTTTGTCCCAATTAACATCCTCCCTGACCAAAACAGTACATTTTTCTTGGGTCTAGTTTTGGGTTGCCACCACAGGTAAGTACAATCCCAAGCTCCACATTCATATGGTAAGTGTCCCGGGAGATTGCACTTGTTGCAAAACAATTTAGAGGGACACAACTCTGAGAAGTGATTTATTGATAGGCAGATAATACAAGAAAATCCTGAGTTTGGAGTAGCCAAGGTGTCCAAAGGGGCCGGCTGGGCCAGACTCGAGTCCAAGTGAGGATATGGACAGCTTGGGCCTAGGTGGCCCAGCTGATGGCAAAGATAGCATTTGTTGACTCTTTTAAAAATGTACTCAACGGGTGGGACCGAATCCAAGGCCCAAATTTTGGCAATCTGCCTATCATCATAATCCGCCTGTCGGAAATTCATAATGTGGAGGAGAATAAAATCCAGAATAGAATCCTAATAAAAGCCCTAGTAATTACTGCCAATAAATGTAGATTGCCTGGTTTGAATGCCTAGTTTAATGGTTGAAATAATATTACCAAGACGAACGGGAATGTTGTCGGCCTTGAGCAAGGGCAATTCTGCATGAAAACCTCCAAAAGTAATACCATGACTATGATCTAGAGAATTCTTGATATGAATGTTTTAACCTCTAGAAGTAATACCATGATTATGATCCAGAGAAATATCTATGTGAATGATCGAATCATGATATTCTACTGAATTGGTATGAGGAGGTGACAAACCAAATTTTCCTAACTCCAACGAAGAATCACTGGAAAGAATAGGATCCTTATGCAGAAAATTAAGATTTGTTTTGATGGCCACAGGGGAACGTAGAACCACCTCTGAAAGCTCTTGATCAGAGTGCCAACTTTGAACATTTCAAGAGGGGAACCAAGCATTGTGACGATAAAGATTGAAATGACAAATGAAGTCTGGCCAGACACGATCTTTAAGCCCATAGATAAAATGACCAACTCTGTTTGAAGCAACTGAGAAACGGTAATGCCTTCCAGCTAGATGTTTGACATGAAAACCAGATGCTGGTCCACTAATGCAACATTGCAGTGCAAGACCCACCGATTCAACCGAAAGAGAGAAGGAGGCAGAAGAGAAGGCAACAACTAGGAAGAACTCCTTGGCACCTCCAATGGGGGAGAAATGGACAGTGGAATCAAACATTTTGCGCACCTGAATCTCCATAGCGTGACCTGGGGAGAAATCCCAGTGGAGTAGACCCTCCATTGGACTAGGCTAGAGATCTCCATTGTTGGTGGTGCGAGAGGTGTTGGAGAGGTGGGAGACTCCATCATAGCCATTGACGCATTCCGCGAAGGGCCTTTCTTTTACTTATGCAATTTATATTTTGAATTTGAATCTCCATATTCTCTTATAAAGCACCAACTAAGGGGCACTATGATCGTATTTGAGCATTGGGTGTAGCTAATATTCGAGTATGTTTCATGAATGGATCAATGATTGAGCATGATGGGCTAGGGATAACTTGCTTTAGTGTTGATATTTTGAAATACATGGTTGCTTGTTGGTATGCTTGAGTATTAAAGTCTTCATGTCAAAACTAGACTATTGCTTTGAATCCATATGTCCATGTTATAAAGAAAAGAATGTGATGAACATGTTAGGAAGCATTCCACATCAAAAATTCTGTTTTTATCATTTACCTACTCGAGGACGAGTAGGAATTAAGCTTGGGGATGTTGATACGTCTCCAACATATCTATAATTTTTGATTGTTCCATGCTATTATATTATCATTCTTGGATGTTTTACAATCATTTTATAGTCATTTTATATCATTTTTTGGTACTAACCTATTGACATAGTGCCCAGTGCCAGTTGTTGTTTTCTGCATGTTTTTACATCACAGGAAATCAATATCAAACGGAGTCCAAACGCAATGCAACTCCTGGAAGGATTTTTTTGGGCCAAAAGAAAGCCAATGGGCCAAGGAAGCACCTGAGGAGCTGCTCGAGGGGAGCAGCACCCACCAAGGCGCGCTAGGAGGCCCAGGCACGCCCTGGTGGTTTGTGCCCACCTCGGGTGCCCCCTGAACCACCTCTTTGCTCTATAAATACCACAATATTCCAGAAACCCTAGGGGAGTCGATGAAATATTGATCCAGCGGCCACAAAGTCCAGAACCACCAGATCCAATCTAGACACCATCATGGAGGGGTTCACCACTTCCATTGGTGCCTCTCCTATGATGCGTGAGTGAAAGTGCGTTATATCGACTAGAGGGGGGGTGAATAGGCGATTTTTATGAATTCTTCACTGAGGAATTTGCCGGTGAGGAAATTCCTTAGCGAAGAACTGTTAGCAGCGGAATAAGTACTCAGAAGTAAACATAACAGAATACAAGCATGGTCATCATGATGAAATGAAGACTAGCACAGAGTATAGAAAGCGTAATCACAGGATAACACAAGATGAAGACAAACAGACTGAATAAATTGAACTGAGGAAATTGAGAAAGTCTTCAGTCAAAGTCTTCAAACACAGATATGAACAAACACTCAACACAGTAATGAGGAAATGAAAGGGTTGAGGAAATAGAACCAGTTAGGTTGGTGAAGACAATGATTTGGTAGACCAGTTCCAACTACTGTCTCAGTTGTACGTCTGGTTGGAGCGGCTAAGTATTTAAACTCGAGGACACGCAGTCCCGGACACCCAGTCGCTGAGCACGCAACTCAGGACACCCAGTCCTCACCGTATTCTCCTTGAACTAAGGTCACGCAGACCTCGTCCAATCACTTGTGGTAAGTCTTCAGGCGAGTTCCAAACCTTCACAGACTTGGTCACTCGGCGATCCACAATTCCTCTTGGATGCTCTATACCATGACGCCTAACCGTCTGGAAGAAGCACAGTCTTCAAAGGAAACAAGCGTCGGATCCACGCAGGATCAATTTCTTCAGTGATGCTCAATCACTTTGGGTTTGTAGGGGTTTGGTTTTGGGTTTTCCTCACTTGATGATTTTCGCTCAAAGTCCTCGGAGGATGGGTTGCTCTCAAATGACAAGTGTCAAGTTTCTCTCGGAGCAGCCAACCAGCTAGTGGTTGTAGGGGGCGGCTATTTATAGCCTAGGGAGCAGCCCGACATGATAAGACATAAATGCCCTTCAATGATATGACCACTAGGTGGATAAGATATTTTGGGACAGCTGGCGCGCAGCACAGCAACGGTCGGAAATTTGACTATCAAATTCCTCAAGGCTATCATGTTCATTACTGTGTAGGCAATTCGCACTGGCAGATTCCTAACTCCTCAGTCAGAACAAATTCATCAGCGACCAAAAGAACTTCGTCTCTGTCACTGAAGAAAGTGACTGAACTGTATGAGATTTCCAAAGGCTTCACTCGAAGGGATTGATAGGTGTAGGATTTTGAGTTGAGCATCACATGGAAATTTTACCTTAGTATTTCCTCGACCCCCTTTAACAGTACGGTGTTTCCTATGACTCAAGAAAGAGAAAATGAAACTACGAAAACAAAAGTCTTCACGCTTCATGTTCCACAAATGAATACCAAGTCTTCAAGGTCACACCAATTTCTTAACTTTCAAAGTCTTCAGAAAGTTTTCAGAATATCAAAGTCTTCACTTGAAGAACTTCATTTTTAGGGGTCGACTTTCTCTGTAAATATCAAACTCCTCATAGACTTATAGACCTGTGTACACTCACAAACGTATTAGTCCCTTAACCTATAAGTCTTCAATACACCAAAATCACTAAGGGGCACTAGATGCATTTACAATCTCCCCCTTTTTGGTGATTGATGACAACATAGGTTAAGTTTTCAACGGGGATAAACATATGAAGTGTATATACTGATATTGAGGAATTTGATTGCAAGATATAGAAGAACTCCCCCTGAAGATGTGCATAGTGAGGAATTTGCTTTTGAGGCAATGCACATTTGAAGAGTTGAATCATGGAGATCTCCCCCTATATCTTGTAATTCATACACGCATTTGATATATAATATGAAGAATTTGAAATGCATGATGAAATATGGTGCCTGATGAGATTCAGCAAGCGTGCAATGTCATTAACGAGGAATAAGCATGCAAGATAACGCAACAAAAGTATCAGAGCTTAGTGCATCAAAAGTATCAGAGCATCATCGGGTTTAAGATTACAACTCGATCCAATAAAAGTTTCAGAAGAACGAGAGTTGTAACTTAAAAAAAATTATTGCCCAGATAATAGACCCGCTTGAAGACTAACTCAGATTTCTCCCTCTTTGTCATCAAATGATCAAAAGGATTGAAACTGAGGACTAACGCCCCTGAAGAATTTCAAGTCGATGGAGGAGCGCCAGCGTTGTCGGGGTTGTTTGTTGTAGTAGGGCCTGCCGTAGTGTCGTCCAAATCTTCATACTCATCAGTGTCACGTGATGAAGAATAAGAGCTGGCCACCAGTGGAGGAATTTTGACCCTGTTGAATTTCTTCGGAGGAGGTGCAGACCAGTCAAATTCTTCCTTGAGACCCATGGTCTTCAGTTCTTCAGCGCTATAGACATGAGTGAGGACAGCCCAGGTGCGGTTGAAGGTTTCATGAAGGTAGTATTGGTTCTTCTTCACTGCATTGTGTGTTGAGGTCATATTGTGAAGAAGTGCACCAAACTGACGTTTTACCCATTTAGGATTGCGATCAACCTTCTAATGAAGACTGAGGAGTAACTCACAGTCAGTCATCACCCTGGGTGCTGTGGCTTGAGGATTTTGCTTGGCTGAGGTATTTGCGGCAGAGTCATGTGTGGCAGAATCGTCATTGGTAGAGTAAGCTGCAGCCTTGCGAAATTGACCATCCAATGGACGAGTGCCTTCATCGATCATAGCAGCGGCCTTGCCTTTATCATCAGCTGATGAAACTGTCCGTTTGAGGACTTCAATGGGAGGCAGGTAGCTACCATGGTTCAGAGTGTCAGCTTTGTAATTCAGTGAAGATCTTGCCCTGATGAATCTCATAATCCAAGGAGCATAGGGCTTCAGCTCGAATGGTGACATAGCAATATTGGCCAGAGTCCTCATGAAGAAATCATGGAAGTTGACGGGAACGCCCTGAATGATGTTGAAAAGCATATTCTTCATGATGCCAACGACTTCTTCATCATTTGAGTCGTGGCCATTGATAGGACTCATTGTCTTCGTCAGAATTCGATAGACAGTCCGAGGCACATAGAATCATTCCTTGACGAGGAATTTGGTTCTTGGGGCCTGCCTTGGCTTCAAAGGCTTCATCAGCACTTGCATATAGTGATCTGAAAGTTCTGTTTTGTTGTAGATACAACGAGCACCATCAAGTGGAGGATCGAGAGGAAGGACACGAAGCAATTCAGTTGCCGGTGCCTTGTAGTGAGTATTTTCAGACATCCAGTCCAATACTCATGAGTTCACGTCTTCAGCGTCTCCGGTGATGTACAGTGTCGCGTAGAACTGAAGAATGAGTTCTTCATTCCAATCGCAAATGTCCGTGCAGAAGTTTAGAAGTCCTGTGTCGTGAATAACACTGAGGACTGGTGCGAAGCCTGGCAGAGACTCCATGTCCACATGAGGAATATGAGCATGATCGAAGACTTTGTCTTTATTGAAAAGCACTGAGGAATAGAAATTTGCTTGGCTGGCAGTCCAGAAACGCCTCTTCCTTATGCGAGCAGAATCATATGGATTGTAATCAGTGAAGAATACGTGCTCGCTAAAGAAGTCTTCAGCCTTGAACTTTTGCTTTGCTGAGAAGGGATCCTTTGGCTTTGGCAGTGGAGTGTCAGTGAGTTGCATCACGACCTCAGGAATCGCAATCTCAGGTTCTTCAGACTGAGGAATTTCTTGTTCCTCAACAGGTGCAGTCTGAGGATCAGCAACAGCAGGTTCATCAGCACTAGTGGCTGGAATTTCTTCATGGACAGATGAAGTGGGATGAGTTTCTTCAGAGCCCATTTGAACTGTTGGTGCAGGGGACTGAGGTATCTGTTGGATTGGGGTGAAGAGAGGAGTATTGGGATGCTGACTTTCCCAAAAGTCATCATTCATCACAGGTGTGGTGCATCCTATATCCACATCTTCATCTTCAATTTCCTCAACACCAGCCTCTTTAGCTGTGAACTGAGGCATAGGTGAGGAAATGACTGGCGTTGAAGGGATTGCGTCCACTTCAATTTCTTCATCAATCTGCTCTGACGAAGCAGCAGAATGATTTTCTTCATCAGATCCGCTTGGGATCTTATAGTCTTCTCCAAAAGGAACAAGGTCCTTTGATGGAATTGAGGAAATTGGAACAGCATCAATTGGATTTCCAAAGGAGCTGGTCATTGGCTTCATTTTCTTCGCAGCCGAAGAATTTGACGCAGCTGATGCTTTCCGTTTCTTCACAGTAGCTCGCTCTGCAGCCTTGGTTTTCTTCACATCAAAGGCAGATGGAAGAATTGGAGTTGGTGTTGGCGCAGGACAAGCTGAGGAATTTGGATGAATTTCCTTAGGCGCAACTGATACAGTTGCCCTGTCTTGTTCAGTTTCTTCAGGCGCACCACTAGTGGATGCCCTGGCAATTTCTTCAGCGGCTGGAATGGGATCATCAGCCCTGGAACTGGCATTTTCTTCAGCAGGCTGAAAGTCATCAGCGATGCTGGCATGTTCTTTAGCAGGCTGAGCAGAGTCTGCATCCTGAAGATTTTCTTGTTGCGATGGGGCTGCAACATTTGTGAATTTCTTTGTCAGGTTGACGAATCTGACCTTGGCTCCTTGCCAATCAGCATAATAAGCATCAAAGTTTTTGCTGAGGTCTTGAATTTCAGTCTGGACCTTGAGAAGTTCCTCAGGTGTCATTTTGACAACGTTTTTCTTTAGGAACTTCTCCTTCCTGAACTGAGCCTTCTTTATTTGTCTGGCCTTCTCAAATTTCCATTTCTCTTCAGAGATGAAATGGGTCAGCATGTGACTTTGGCCAGGTGTCAGATGAAAATCAGGCATTGGAGTGTTTGGGTCCTTGTGCCAGAGATCAATGTAGTCGAGGATCAACTTAGGATCCAAAAGCAGTGGCACAGATGTGCATTTGGCTCTAGCGGCCCTTTCTTGGTGATCTCTGATGATTTCCGCAAGTTCATCATTAGAAGCTTCATCATCTTCAGTTGGCTCTTGGAAGGCGACCTGTTTCTTCTTGGGACTTGGCCGAGGACCTCGTCCAGCTGTGGCCTTAGTCTTCAGCAGAGTCAGGCCAGATGAAGACTTTGGTGCAGCTGAGGAACTTGCTGAGACACCAGAGGCAATGGAGAAGCCTGCAGTCCTTTGACATGTAGCCAGATGCACAGGAGCTGAGGACTTTGAAGGAGCTGTTGAGGACTTTGGTGGAGCAGTAGCAGTGTGAGGAATTTGCCATGAGGGCATTGCTGAGGAACTTGGCCGTGAGGGCGCTGTTGGTGAAGCACTTGGCTTACGAGCAGGCTTCTTTGGCATGGATTTCCTCGGTTTGACCGAGGCCTCAGTAGCAGTAGCAGAATCCTCATTGAATTTCTTCACTGCCTCCTTGGCTTGTCTTGCCAATTTAGCTTGGCGCTTAGCCCATTCTTCAGGAAAGTCCTCACCACGTTTGATGCTTGTGGGGTCAGCTACTTGACCAGGTGCCAATGGAGCTCTTGGGCATGGAGGATTGAGGGCGAATTTCTTCATGTACTTTGGAGTCACATATCTGTATTCCCTCCATTCCCTTGCCCATCTTCGTTCAATCTTCTGAATGCGCACCTTGTGCTGATTTTTGTTTTCTTTGCCAAATTTTGCTTCATCAGGTGTGCAATAGCCAGCATAAATTTCCTTAGGGATTTCAAACGCAGTCATAACCTCAGGTTTCTTTCCTCCTTTCTGTGGCTTCTTACCATCTGCCATATTCTTCAGTTGAGGAATTTGAACAATTGAGTTCTCTGAAGAAGTATGTAGTTTTTCTTCGAGGAACGCTGCAAATGAGTTAAGTTGATGAGAACCTAGTGATTCAGCAGCAGACATGAGTACATGTGAACAGAGTACAGGTGCGAGGAATTTGGAGAGGTCATATGCGTTCTCAGAAGGTTTTTCGAAAAGAACAAGTTTTGAGGAATTTGACCAGATGAACCTTGAGGAATTTCACTAAGCTTTCTTGTCTTAGGTTCCAGAGTTGTACAGATCGAAGATCCACACAATTGAGGAATCTTGAAGAAAAATGATTGCTTAGAGAAACGAATCAAGAGCATATAACTAGTGAGGTGTTTGTGTGTGATGATTTGAAGAATAAACACCTTTGAAGATTTTGTAGTGTAAAATTTCGGATCAACGAGGGTAGTAAAAGTAACTTTTAATTACCCCAAATGAAGAACACGACGAACTGGGTGTTGTACATGTGAAGCTCGTCTGTTCAGATCTTCCACGCCCTAACTTGGCAGAGGAAGACAGCTACGGCGGCGGCGGAGTGAAGATTTCCGCGGTCGGCATGAGTACGACGGCGATGGGTCGAGGCAGCGAAGCTCTTCCTCACCGGCAACGATGGAGTAGCGGCGGCGCTAGGGTTTGAGGAGCTCGAGCGGGAGAGAGAGGTCGAGCGGAGTAAATGAAGTGAGGAAGGGGAGAGGGGTATTTATAGACACGGTGAAAAACTGTTCGCCCGAAGATTTGGGACGAACGTGCCCCTGACCATTCTCCTTCTCATGACATGTGTCACCCACGTACTGTGTAGTGGAGATCGTGTACGATCGTGGGTGAGTAAAATAATGCATCGTGGGATGCGGAACGGTTTGAGCGGCAAAACCGAAAGTTTGTATAAGATAAGTTTTAAAGTTCCGTTCGCAATTTCTTCAGCTGACAAGGACACAGTGAAGATTTTGAACAATTTTCAAATAGAACGCACATGAAGAATTTGTGAATAGATTTGTTTGAGTATAGCATAGAGGGGGAAGGGTCCGATCACATTCACTTAGCAGGAAAAAAGCAACTTGAAGAAATAGCTATAAGTGAATGCTGTAGAGGACATAAACTCATATATATATATATATATATATATATATATATATATATATATATATATATATATATATATATATATATATATATAGCAAATGAAGAAAAACGAAGGAAACAGTGAAGATTTTGAAAAGTTGAAGAATCTGAAGAATTTCAAAACTGTGGAAAAACTCAAATTTAAGATTTTCAACTTTTTGTGGTGGCGTGACCCACCGTATAAGAATGATGATTTCAGACACCGCGTACAATTGTCGTAGGGTTTTGAGAATCAAATTCTTCATTAATTTCTTCACACTTAGAGTGTTATTCTTCATTGATTGAAGAAAAACGTTTCTTCATGTGTTGCACATCTAAGTCATCAATTTTGCATAAGTGTTAGGATGTGTGTCCTTTTCAAAGAACATTCGAAGATTCTAAGATATTTAGCTCACACCGCAACTTGCTAAATCTCTTCTCATCCAAGGGCTTAGTGAAGATATCAGCTAGCTGTTCTTCAGTCTTCACATGCTCGATGGAGATGTCGCCCTTCAACACATGACCACGAAGAAAATGATGACGAATCTGTATGTGCTTTGTCTTCGAGTGCTGAACTGGGTTGTGACCAATCTTGATGGCACTCTCATTGTCGCAGAGGAGAGGCACATTCTTCACGTTGACGCCATAGTCCTTGAGTGTTTGCTTCATCCAAAGCAGTTGAGCACAGCAAGAGCCAGCAGCAATGTATTCAGCTTCCGCAGTAGACAGTGATACGCAGTTCTGTTTCTTCGAGGACCAACAGACCAAAGATCGTCTGAGGAAATGACAAGTGCCAGAAGTTGACTTGTGGTCCATATGATCACCAGCATAGTCAGAGTCAAAATATCCAATGAGATCAAAAGCAGAGCCCTTGGGGTACCATAATCCTAGTGTTGGTGTGTGAGCTAGATATCGAAGAATATGCTTCACAGCCTTATGGTGTGATTCCTTCGGTGCAGCTTGAAATCGGGCACACATGCAAATACTAAGCATTTTATCTGGCCTAGATGCACATAAGTACAATAAAGAACCAATCATGGAGCGGTATACCTTGTGATCGAAGTCAATACCATTTTCATCAGTGCATAGATGGCCATTTGTGGGCATAGGAATTTTGACGCCTTTGCAATCTTGCATGCCGAATTTCCTCAGTACTTCTTTGAGGTATTTCTCCTGAGATATGAATATGCCATTGCGCTGTTAGCGAATTTGAAGACCTAAGAAGAATTTCAACTCTCCCATCATAGACATTTGATATTCTTCACTCATCATATAGGAAAATTCATCACTATAATGTTGGTCAGTACAGCCAAAGATAACATCATCAACATATATTTGGCACACAAACAGTTCACCATCATAAGATTTAGTAAAGAGAGTAGGGTCGAGTGAACCGGGTGTGAAGCCATTCTTCACAAAGAATTCCTTCAATGTATCATACCACGCCCGGGGGGCTTGCTTGAGGCCATAGAGGGCCTTATTAAGTCTGAAGACTTTGTCAGGATTCTTTGGATCTTCAAAACCTGGGGGTTGAGCAACATATACTTCTTCCTCAAGCTTACCATTGAGGAATGCACTTTTCACATCCATTTGTTGTAAGATAATATTATTATGGTTAGCATAAGCAAGTAATATGCGAATAGCCTCAAGTCTAGCAACAGGTGCAAAAGTTTCATCGAAATCAATTCCTTCAACCTGTGTGTAGCCTTGAGCTACCAGTCGTGCATTATTCCTCACCACAAGGCCATTTTCATCTTGCTTGTTGCGGTAGATCCACTTTGTGCCAATGATATTATGCTTGCGAGGATCTGGACGTTTGACCAGTTCCCAGACATTGTTGAGCTCGAACTGATGTAATTCTTCTTGCATAGCCTGAATCCACTTCGGCTCCAGAAATGCTTCATCTACCTTAGTGGGCTCTGTGATAGAGACAAAAGCATAGTGCCCACAAAAGTTAGATAAATGTGAAGCTTTTGAGCGTGTGAGAGGACCTAGTGTTCTAATGTCATCGATGATCTTCTCCACTTGCACTTCTTTTGCAACGCGAGGATGAGCTGGTTGTCGCTGAGGAATTTGATCAGCATTTTCTTCAGCACCATTTTCCTCAGCATTTTCTTCAGGTGCATTAGCTTGATGTTCTTTATGAACTGGAATGAATTCTTCAGCAGATTCTTCAGTAGGAATGACATCCTCAGTTGCCTTGAACTTGATAGAATCCTTAGGTGCTGGTTCATCTAACACAGAAGGTAGGTGCTCTCTTTGCGAGCCATTAGTTTCATCGAACCGCACATCTACAGTGTCAACAATCTTGTGAAGAACAATGTTGAAGACTCTGTAGGTGTGCGAGTCCTTTCCGTAACCAAGCATAAAACCTTCATGTGCTTTCGGTGCAAATTTAGAGTTGTGGTGAGGATCCCTAATCCAACATTTAGCACCGAAGACTTTGAAATAACTCACATTG
Source organism: Triticum timopheevii (assembly GCA_963921465.1). Taxonomy (NCBI): domain Eukaryota; kingdom Viridiplantae; phylum Streptophyta; class Magnoliopsida; order Poales; family Poaceae; genus Triticum; species Triticum timopheevii. The sequence goes on along the minus strand of OY997262.1, from coordinate 378,779,021 downwards.
GGTTTCTTGTCAGTGAGGAGTTCATAGGCCGTCTTCTTGAAGAATTTGTGAAGATATACTCTGTTGATGATGTGGCACGCAGTATCAATTGCATCAATCCAAAACCGATGAGGCGTTTTGTATTCATCAAGCATAGTGCGAGCCATCTCAACAAGAGTTCTGTTCTTGCGCTCCACGACGCCATTTTGCTGAGGAGTATAGGGAGCAGATAACTCATGAGTAATACCAAGTTCATCAAGATAGTCATCAAGACCGGAATTCTTGAACTCAGTTCCATTGTCACTTCTGATGTGCTTGATCTTCACACCAAAGTTGGTTGAATCCCTCGAGGAAAAATGTTTGAAGACTTCCTGCACTTCATGTTTGTAAGTAACAATGTGTACCCATGTATATCGAGAGTAATCATCAACAATGACAAAACCATATAGAGATGCATCATTCGTGACTGCTGAGTAATGATTAGGTCCGAAGAGGTCCATGTGAAGCAATTCGAATGGACGAGTAGTGGTCATGATAGTCTTCGCTGGATGCTTGGCCTTGGTCATTTTTCCAGCTTCACAAGCTCCGCATAAGTGATCCTTGAGGAATTTGACATTCTCAATGCCAATGACATGCTTCTTCTTCGCAAGCGTGTGCAAATTCCTCATGCCTGCGTGACCAAGTCGTCGATGCCATAGCCAGCCTTCTGAAGCTTTTGCAGGTAGACACACGGCTGGTTGTGGTCCTGTAGAGAAATCAACAATATACAAATCTCCTCTCCTAAAGCCTTCGAAGACTTTGGAATTGTCAGCTTCCATAATCACAACACAGCGATACTTGCCAAAGACAACAACCATATCAAGATCACAAAGCATTGATACTGACATGAGGTTGTATCCTAAGGACTCAACAAGCATGACTTTGTCCATGTGTTTATCCTTAGAGATCGCAACCTTACCAAGACCCAATACCTGACTTTTGCCTTTGTCAGCAAAGATGATATGCTTCAGATGTGACGGTGATAAGGGAGCATCCATCAAAAGATTCTTGTCACCAGTCATGTGATTTGTACATCCACTATCGATGACCCATTCAGTGGTTTTGGGTTGATCATCCTGCAGATGAATTAGTGTAACTTACAATCTCATATGCTTCATCAATGAAGAATATGATATCAAGTTCATCAGATGAATTTCATCAAGCAGTAAACAGGTATAGCAGTAGGAGGACGTGTGAAATGAAAGTTCATTTCATCATGATTCGCCTGCGTCCTTTCAAGCAATTTTGTCAGGTCCCCAGCAAATTCTTCAGACGTTAAGGCACGTCTGGAGACCTGACCCTGCAGAAGAGATTAGTTCCTTTTGTTCACCACCCACATCTGAAGGGGTGGCAAAGAGTTCATCACTCTACGAGCACCATATGAGAATGGTGGCATAGAAGCCAAACCATTTCATTTCACAGAAGAGGGGTTAGGGTAAGCATATGAATAAGCAGAGAAATTCTTTGAGGACTTATGAACATAATGGTTTGAAGAATAATGCACATATTCATAGCCCTTAGCTCTACCCTGCGAAACAGAGTTGTTAGCACGATGATAATCATATGAGGACTTTGATCCATTTGAGGAATTTGATCCATATGAAGAATTTGATCTGGGGTTCCTGTTCTTCACTGGTGGTGTCATGAGGACATTCACCTGAAGACTTTCAAGGCACTTCTTGGGAACCCAGATTTTCTTCATAGGAGAACCGTTCCTGCAGTTAGTGCCAACATATCTAGCAAATACTTCACCATTCTGATTTTTGAACAGTTTGTAGTTGGAGTCAAATGACTCATCAGAAGGATGAGGAGATTCACATGTAAAGCCAGATAAGTTAGATGGATCAACTGGAGGTCCCTTTGCAGCAACCCATGAGGTTTTGGGGTACTGCTCAGGCTTCCAATATGTTCCATCAGCATTAAGTTTCCTCTCAAAGGCGATACCCTCTTTCCTAGGGTTTCTGTTGAGGATCTGCTTTTTAAGCACATCACAAAGAGTCTGATGCCCTTTGAGGCTTTTGTACATGCCTGTCATGTACAATTCCTTCAGCCCTGCATCATCAGTGATACTAGCAATGTCCTCAGATGAGGAATTAGTGATAGCAGAGGCAGGTGAAGAATTTGTAACAGTTGAAGCATTTGAACATTCAGGTGAAGAATTAGCAGATTCACGTTCAATGCACTTTAAGCATGGAGGAACAAATTCTTCCTGAGAAGCGCTAATTTGTTGAGCTAGTAATGAATCGCGCTCCTTCTGAAGATCTTTATAACTCACTCTTAGCTTCTCAAGATCCTGCTTTCTTTGAAGAAATTTGTAAGAAAGTTTCTCATGATCAGATAAGAGAGTGTTATGATGACTTTGAATGTTATCAAGCCTAGACTGAAGTCTATGAAGATTTTCAGTCAGGGCTTTAGTGCGATCCATTTCTTCACCCAACATATCATCACTTTTGTCTAGCATGTTTTGAACCTTTTCAAAAGCCCTTTGTTGTTTTATAGCAATCTTAGCAAGTTTAGAGTAGCTGGGCTTGAGATCCTCATCAGATTCATTTTCACTAGATTCATAGGAGGTGTATTTGAGTACCTTGGCACCTTTTGCCATGAAGCAATAGGTGGGAGCGTAGTCATCATCATCTTCATCAGGCTTGTTGGCGGGGTCAATTTCTTCAGTGTTGAAGATGTACTTGCTAACGAAAGCAGTAGCGAAAGCCAGACTAGCCACACCAGATTCGGATTCTTCAGACGCCTCCTCTTCCTCATGTTCCTCAGATTCAGCTTCAGAGTCCATTTCCTTGCCAATGAATGCCCGAGCCTTCTTGGAGCTGCTCTTCTTGTGAGATGAAGGCTTCGAAGATTTTGATGACGAAGATTTTGATGATTTCTTCTTTTTCTTCGCATCATCAGAACTGTAATCCTTGTATTTCTTCTTCTTCAATTCCTTTTCCCACTGAGGACAATCTTGAATATAATGACCAGGTTTCTTGCATTTGTGGCACAGCCTTCTCTTATAGTCACTTGATGAGGAATCACTGCTTCTTGAGGATTTTCCAAAGTGACCACGTCTTGAGAGCTTCTGGAATTTCTTCACGAACAGTGCTAACTCCTGGCTCAATTCTTCAGGATCTCCAAGGCTACTACCAGAGTCTTCGCACTCAGATTCAGACACAGCCTTGGCCTTCAGGGCACGTGGTTTGCCATAGCTCGAACCATAGAGATCTCTCTTTTCAGCAAGCTGGAACTCGTGAGTATTTAGCCTTTCGAGGATATCGGCAGGATCAAGTGACTTGTAGTCAGCACGCTCTTGTATCATTAGTGCCAGAGTATCAAATGAAGAATCAAGCGATCTCAACAATTTCTTCACCACCTCATGGTCGGTGATGTCAGTGGCACCAAGCGCTTGAAGCTCATTTGAGATGTCAGTGAGGCCATCGAAGGTTTGGTGAACATTTTCGTTGTCGAGTCTTTTGAAGCGGTTGAAGAGATTGCGAAGAACATCAACTCGAGAGTCACGCTGAGTTGAGACTCCTTCATTTACTTTGGACAACTTGTCCCAGATGAGCTTGGCAGTTTCCAAAGCACTCACTCTTCCATACTGTCCTTTACTCAGATGGCCACATATGATATTCTTAGCTTGAGAATCAAGTTGCATGAATCTCTTCACATCGGTAGCGTTCAGTGAGGGAGAGACAGAGGGAACACCATTTTCCACAACATACCAGAGATCGTTGTCAATTGCCTCGAGATGCATTCGCATCTTGTTTTTCCAGTAGGGGTAGTCCGTCCCATCAAAGGTAGGACACCCAGCCAAGACCTTGATCATACCTGCGGTCGACATAACTAAAACTCCAGGCAGTTAAACCAAAAGCACACAGAACAAGGGAGAACCTGGCTCTGATACCAATTGAAAGTGCGTTATATCGACTAGAGGGGGGTGAATAGGCGATTTTTATGAATTCTTCACTGAGGAATTTGCCGGTGAGGAAATTCCTTAGCGAAGAACTGTTAGCAGCGGAATAAGTACTCAGAAGTAAACATAACAGAATACAAGCATGGTCATCATGATGAAATGAAGACTAGCACAGAGTACAGAAAGCGTAATCACAGGATAACACAAGATGAAGACAAACAGACTAAAGAAATTGAACTGAGGAAATTGAGAAAGTCTTTAGTCAAAGTCTTCAAACACAGATATGAACAAACACTCAACACAGTAATGAGGAAATGAAAGGGTTGAGGAAATAGAACCAGTTAGGTTGGTGAAGACAATGATTTGGTAGACCAGTTCCAACTGCTGTCTCAGTTGTACGTCTGGTTGGAGCGGCTGAGTATTTAAACTCGAGGACACGCAGTCCCGGACACCTAGTCGCTGAGCATGCAGCTCAGGACACCCAGTCCTCACCGTATTCTCCTTGAACTAAGGTCACGCAGACCTTGTCCAATCACTCGTGGTAAGTCTTCAGGCGACTTCCAAACCTTCACAGACTTGGTCACTCGGCGATCCACAATTCCTCTTGGATGCTCTAGACCATGACGCCTAACCGTCTGGAAGAAGCACAGTCTTCAAAGGTAACAAGCGTCGGATCCACGCAGGATCAATTTCTTCAGTGATGCTCAATCACTTTGGGTTTGTAGGGGTTTGGTTTTGGGTTTTCCTCACTTGATGATTTTCGCTCAAAGTCCGCGGAGGATGGGTTGCTCTCAAATGACAAGTGTCAAGTTTCTCTCGGAGCAGCCAACCAGCTAGTGGTTGTAGGGGACGGCTATTTATAGCCTAGGGAGCAGCCCGACATGATAAGACATAAATGCCCTTCAATGATATGACCGTTAGGTGGATAAGATATTTTGGGACAGCTGGCACGCAGCACAGCAACGGTCAGAAATTTGACTATCAAATTCCTCAGGGCTATCATGTTCCTTACTGTGTAGGCAATTCGCACTGGCGGATTCCTAACTCCTCAGTCAGAACAAATTCATCAGCAACCAGAAGAACTTCGTCTCTGTCACTGAAGAAAGTGACTGAACTGTATGAGATTTCCAAAGGCTTCACTCGAAGGGATTGATAGGTGTAGGATTTTGAGTTGAGCATCACATGGAAATTTTTCCTTAGTATTTCCTCGACCCCCTTTAACAGTACGGTGTTTCCTATGACTCAAGAAAGAGAAAATGAAACTACGAAAACAAAAGTCTTCACGCTTCATGTTCCACAAATGAATACCAAGTCTTCAAGGTCACACCAATTTCTTCACTTTCAAAGTCTTCAGAAAGTCTTCAGAATATCAAAGTCTTCACTTGAAGAACTTCATTTTTAGGGGTCGACTTTCTCTGTAAATATCAAACTCCTCAGAGACTTATAGACCTGTGTACACTCACAAACGTATTAGTCCCTTAACCTATAAGTCTTCAATACACCAAAATCACTAAGGGGCACTAGATGCACTTACAGTGAGTAGTTCTTTGTAGACCTACGGGTCCGTAGTTAGTAGCCATATGGCTTCCTCTCTCTCTCTCTCTCTCTCTCTCTCTCTCTCTTGATTATCAATACATTGGTCTCTTGGAGATCCATATGATGTAAGTCTTTTGGCGGTGTGTTTGTTGGGATCCGATGAACTTTGATTTTATGATCAGATGTACATTTTTATCCACGAAAGTTATTTGAGTATTCTTTGATCTCTTATATGCATGATTGCTTATAGCCTCGTATTTCTTCTCCGATATTTGTGTTTTGTTTAGCCAACTTGATCTATTTATCTTACAATGAGAAGAGGTGCTTTGTAGTGGGTTCGATCTTACGATGCTTGATCCAGTGACAGAAGAAGAACCGACGCGTATGTATCGTTGCTACTAAGGATAACAAGATGAGATCTATATCTGCCGCAATAGATAAACAGATCTCGTCTACATCATGTCATCATTCTTATTACATTACTCCGTTTTCTCATGAACTTAATACACTAGATGCATGCTGGATAGCGGTCAATGTGTGGAGTAATAGTACTAGATGCAGGCAGGAGTCGGTCTACTAATCTTGGACGTGATGCCATAATTGCCTAGATATCGTCATGATTATCTAAAGTTCTATCAATTTCCCAATAGTAATTATTTTCCCATCATTTGCTATTTTTCTTGAGAGAAGCCACTAGTGAAACCTACGGCCCCCGGGTCTCTTTTCATCATATTTGCCTTTGCGATATATTTTCTCTTGCATTTATTTTCAGATCTATTAAACCAAAAATACAAAAATACCTTGCTGCAATTTATTTGTTCCGCGATCTATTTATCCTATCTACCACTTTTTACCTCACGTTATTTGCCTACTTGAGGCGCCGTACCCGAAAGTGATTGACAACCCCTTTAACACGTCGGCTTGCAAGTATTTGTTATTTGTGTGCAGGTGTTATTTACGTTGTGCGAGGAGGTTCTCCTACTGGTCTGATAACCTTGGTCTCATCACTGAGGGAAATACCTACCATCGCTATACTGCATCATCCCTTCCTCTTTGGGGAAATACTGACGTAGTTCTAGCAGACATCATCGCCGCATCGCCCTATGCCTTGCTGGTGTAAGATGAGATGTCGATGACTTGCCCTGGCAACATTCCACCATTGGTGGACTCTGCATCCCCCAGGCTGAACATGACCGTGGCATCATCCTCATCCTTGGTGTCACCCTCAATGTTGTAGTACTCGTTGTCGGTGTCAAAACCGGCGGATCTCGGGTAGGGGGTCCCAAACTATGCGTCTAAGGATCAAAGGTAATAGGAGGTACGGGACATGATGTTTACCCAGGTTCTGGCCCTCTTAATGGAGGTAATACCCTACTTCCTGCTTGATTGACTTTGACGAGTATAGGGGTTACAAGAGTTGATCTACCTCGAGATCGTAATGGCTAAACCCTAGATGTATAGCCTGTATGATTGTGATGGCCTCTACGGACTAAACCCCCTGGTTTATATAGGCACTGGAGGGGACTAGGGTTGTACAAAGTCGGCTTACAAAGGAAGGAAACTACACATCCGAACACCAAGCTTTTCATCCACGCAAAGGAGAGTCCCATCCGGACACGGGGGAAGGCCCTCTATCTTCTATCTTCACGGCCCATCAGCTTGGCCCATGTCACATAGGCCGGCTCCCCGAGGACCCCATAATCTAGGACTCCCTCAGTAGCCCCCGAACTTGCCTTCAATGACGACATTGTATCCGGCTTCATATCTTCGGCTTTGCAAGGCGGGTTCTCTAGTGTACTTCGTATAGCTCTACTTTTTACTTTAAATACCATACCCTTCAACTTCTGTGCCACCATCGCCTCGGCCTCCACATGTCGAACGAATATGAAGGGTCTAAGCATTTTTGCAAGTAACCCCTTGTCCATATGAGGAAGGCGTCTATTTAAAGAGATTGAATCTCAGATACCATTCCTCACCAGGCAAAAATCCTTAGAGCTTGCCATAGGAATTCATCCAAACATGGCTGGCGCTCCTAGCTCTTCCTCGCACCCCCTCGGTCCTCAAAAAGGTGATTGGGAGATCTGCTCCATATCCCAAACCCAGTTGACCAAGCTTCAGACGCAGGGATATCTCCCTGCCTCGGATATAGTCCCCATTCGGGCGGGATTAACTTCCATCAACGGTGAAACCCTGACGGAGAACTTCCCCAATCCCACTAAAGGGGAACGAGTGTGCTTTGTTTCTTTCCTGCTGAGAGGCGTGGGATTTCCGATTCACCCTTTCCTCAGAGGTCTTCTGGAGTATTATGGCCTCCAACTGCACAATCTCACGCCGGGCTCCATCTTGCACATCGTCGGCTTCGTCGCTCTTTGCGAGCTGTTCCTAGGCTGCGAGGCCCATTTAGAGTTATGGAGGAAATATTTCTGCCTCATCCCCCGCTCCCAAGAGGGATCCATATTCGAGGTGGGCGGGGCTGAAGTATGGCGCATAGCCAAAACAGGATACCTGTCCAGCACTGTATCGCAGGAAGAGCGTTCGCCGGATTGTATTCGGAGACCTGGCCGGCCATGCGTAGACTAATCCGGCCCCGGACCCTGTCACAAAGACTGGAGGGGATGCGGGAGCAACGCCGGATTGTAATCTTCTAGAGCTCCGAAGTGGAGATTGCGATGAATCATCGGCGGCGGAGAGCGGCTATGCATGACCTGAATTTCACCGAAGAGGCATTCAACGCCTTCAGCTCAACGGATGCTTACATCTGAGCTGCCCGGGATGGACTTGCTGGAGCCACTCACCAGCTTTCAAAGGATATGTGGGTAAGTATTTTTTGTGCAGATTCAATAAGCATATACCAGTAGCCCCCGACTCTTGAAGCAGTTGGCCCAACTGATTTAAGGGTCGTTACATTTGCAGGTACTCACCGAGGGAAAGAACACATTATCCAAGGATCTAGAAGAATGCCGAACTAAGCTAATTGTTGCCACCACCGAACTGGAAAATTTAAAGAAATCCAAGAAGGAACCTGATGGTAAGTACAACAGCAGCCCGGAAATAAGATTTCGTGCCTACAATGATGTTGCTTAATTATGCATCGTATCGTTGGTAGGTTCGACAGATCAGCTAGAGGAGAAGCTAAGGGCTGCTCAAGCGGACAAACAACATGCCGAAGGGCAAGAAGCCGCTGGTCAACGTGTATTGATATGGACCATTAATGAGAAGAACAAACTACAGGATGCAAATTTCAAGCAAGCCAAAGAACTGAAGGATTTAAGAGCCCAACTATCGGATGCTTTGATGGAGAATAGGAAGCTGAAAGGCAGCATATTCAGTATGCTCTTTAACATGACTTTCACATGGTCTCCTATTTGAAAATTTTATAGGTTTGTTTCTGTAGGTGTGCTAACCAGACGTCCCGAGGGAGAAGTGTCTGGATTCCAAGGCGACCTGCTACAAGAGCTATCCAAAGTGCACGAGTGAGCTCAGAAAGCATTGAGGAACATGGCCAAGGCTTTATGGCCATCTGATGCACCTCCATGAAGTATGGAGGAGCTTGTGAATTTATTCAAGGGAGCTCGGTACCATTTTGAACTATGGAAGGTATCAGCATGTTGGGAAGACGCACGAGAGGCCTGGGCCATGGTGAAAACGCGGTACACCAGACTTGATCCGAATCATATGGCCCGGGTCAGACCTTGGGGACCAGATGGACAAGAAATTCATGTTATCTTAGTGTACGACCAAGTAAAATAGCTGCTAAGTTTTCTCAACGGGATTGTGAACTAGACAACTTGCTAAAGGGTCTAGAGGAGGAAGAAGTTTTTTAGTCCAAGTAGCAATGTACCTGACCAAGAAACTTATCTCCAGCCGAATTGTAAAACGATTGTCATGGCACACATTCTGCTTCGACCTCCGAAACCTAAGGTTTGGAGTGTTTCCGGATATTATAACATCGGTAAACACCAAAGTATGTTCGAAGACCAGGCAGTCCGGTCATAATTGCTTGAACAGACAAGTTGTATTCGGGGAGTTATGTTATATTACATTTGATCGTAAGAAACATCTTCCAGAGAGAATAGTTCCATTAAGGGTTCCTCTCCCTCAGCCAACATGCATTTTTGTGCATGCTGGAGCTGTAATGCTAAGAATCACAGTAGTAGCTATAATTTGGGGGATCATATTGCTGCGAGGGCAGTTCGTCTGTTGTCCACCAACCAATTATTCCCTTAATACCGCTAGCTTTCGGCTTCACCCATCTGAGGTACACGTTTGGATGACCTGGCTATAACAATCGCAGAGGTGCTCCCTTTATGCCCTAGACAAACAAGCGGGAACATAGGGCATAAGCACAGGAGCCAAGCAACCCAGCGTGGCAAAAACTTAAGTCATAAAGGTGCATATAATGGCGAAGACAAGAGACATATGAGTAGACAACACATATATACGGTGAGCTTGAGGCTCAAAAAATAATGATGATATTAAGCTTCTGTGAAAAGAAGCCCCCGGGTATTATGGGGTTTGTACATTTAATGATGTATGCCCCTCAAGTATGCGGTTTATCCGAACACTGACTAAAAGTCGTGTAAAAACAAAAATAAAAAAGTGAGAGGGAGAAAAGAAGAGACAAAAAAAGGTATAAGTGTGAACTTAGGTGTAGAATCTTCGGAGCCGGGCAGCATTCCATGGGTTTGGCTCCAAACGATTATCCGAAGCATTGCGAAGGCGATAGGCTCATCTAGTGATAACTTCATCTATGATGAAGGGACCCTCCCATTTGGGCTTGATCTTGTACTTTTTCTTCTCTGGTAGGCGTAGAACGAGTTCACTGACATTATAAGTCTTTGCCCGTACTTCCCTACTTTGATATCGCCAAGCTTGTTGTTGGTAGAATGCGGAACGGGCCTTCGCGATGTTGCGCTCCTCCTCCAGGCCATCCAGATCGTCCTGCCGATCGAGCTCGGCTTCTTTCTTTCTCTTCGTACATGTGCACTCGAGGTGAGTCATGAATAATGTCACAAGGCAAGACTGCCTCCGTGTCGTGCACCATGAAGAAAGGTGTATCTCTGGTCGTGCGATTGGGCGTGGTCCACAACCCCTAGAGTACAGAATCGAGTTCCTCGACCTAGTGCTTGTCTGATTCTTGCAGAGATTGTACTAGTCTGGGTTTAAGGCCGCTCATTATCAGCCCATTAGCCCGTTCGACCAGACCATTTGTCTGAGGGTGATACACAGAGGTGTAATCCAGCTTGATGCCCAAATTAGTGCACCAAGTTTTCACCTCATCAGCCGTAAAGTTAGAGCCGTTGTCAGTAATAATACTATGCGGGACACATAACGGTGTACGACACCGGATATAAAGTCTATAACCGGTCTAGCTTCGGCCGTCTTGACTGGTTTGGCCTCTATCCACTTAGTGAACTTGTCGACCATAACTAGTAAATATTTCTTCTTATGACTTCCCCCTTTAAGGGGTCCGACTATGTCTAGCCCCCTGACTGCAAAAGGACAAGTAACGGGGATTGTTCGTAGGGTATAGGGTGGCTTGTGGCTTTGATTGGCGAAAAGCTGGCATCCAATGCAGCGCTATATGAGGTCATGTGCGTCTGCTCGGGCCATGGGCCAAAAGAAACCCGTACAGAAGGCCTTACTTACAAGGCCCCGGGCTGCGGTGTGATGGCCACCAAGATCGGCGTGTATTTCAGTCAAAAGTTGTTGTCCCTCTTCTTTAGAGATACATCTTTGAAGTACTCCGATGGTACTTTTCTTGTACAGTTCCCCCTCATGGACTTTGTAGGCCTTCGAGTGTCGAACAATACGACGGGCCTCAGTCTCATCATCAGGGAGCTCGTTCCTAGTAAGGTAGGCGAGGAAAGGCTCAGTCCACAAGGCAATTACAGCCATGATTTCGTGGGCCCAAGGTGTCAGTTTGGTGCCCAAACCCCTGATGATATTGGAACTATGTTCAGAATCTGAGGGTATGCGGTGCCGGAACAGTGTTGTTGCTTTCGTCCTGCCACACTACGGATGGCTTGAAGAGCCTCTCCACAAAGGTGTTGGGTGGGACGGGGTCGCGTTTAGCACCCATGCAGGCAAGAATGTCCGCAGCTTGATTACTCTCTCGAGCCACATGATGAAACTCGAGCCCCTCAAACCGAGTTGATATTTTGAGTATGGCGTTATGGTAAGCCACCATCTTCAGATCCTTTGCGTCGAATTCTCCATTTATTTGGGATATTGCAAGGTTTCAATCCCTGTGCACCTCAAGGCATTGTATGCCCATGGAGATGGCCATCCGGAGACCATGCAATAGGGCCTCGTATTCGGCTGCATAGTTAGAGTCCGTATATGGTATTTGGAGCACATAGCGGACTGTGTCTCCTATGGGGGATGTCAAGACGACACCAGCCCCCAGTCCGGCTAGCATTTTGGAGTCGTCGAAGTGCATCACACAGTTGGAATATGTGCCTTACTCTTTAGGGAGTTCGGCCTCTATCCATTCGGCGATGAATTCAGCCAACACCTGAGATTTAATGGCTCAGCATGGCTTGTAAATTATTTCAAATGGTAAGAGCTCTATGGCCTATTTGGCAATCCGGCCGGTGGAATCCCAATTGTTTATGATGTCATTAAGTGGTACTTTGGAGGCCACCGTGATCGAGCACTCTTGAAAGTAGTGCCGCAGCTTGCGGGATGCCATAAAGACCGCATATGCTATCTTTTGATAATGCGGGTATCGGGATTTGCATGGTGTATGGACCGGCGATACGTAATATATTGGTTTTTGAAGTGGGAATTTATGTCCCTCTTTATCTCGTTCGACAACGAGCACCGCACTCACCACCTGGTGAGTTGTAGATATGTAGAGCAACATCGGTTCACCGACGTTTGGTGCGGCCAGGATTGGGTTACTTGCTAACAGAGTGTAACATCCCAAATTTTCAATTTGGAATGTTATACATTAGATCATCATTGCATATCATATTTATTGCATTTTGGCTCGATCCTAGAAATTCTACGCAACTCAAAGACCCATGGAGAGAGTTGGGGATTTTGTTATTTTCATATTTGAGTTTTCTCAAATTTTGAAAATAGGATCATTTGATTTTATTTATTTTTTCTTCAATTATTTCTATTATAAAAATATGAGAGAGGGAATAAAATGACTTTCCCAAAATAAAGAAATATTGGGGATTTAATAATAAAATCAACTAAGATTTTATTTTGGAGTTTATTGCTATTTTTTTTGAATTTAGAAAAAATGCGCGTTTTTAAAAATTGCATAGGCCCCAAATAAATGGTCATCTTGTCCGGCTTGATTTTAGAAGCCAGGGAGAATTTATTTCGGGATTTTTGGAGTCCGTTTAGTATTTCTTTTATTTGTTTTTCTGTGCGAAAGTATTTTTTTTAACACAAACCAACTTTGGCCGTGTTCGGCCAGGACTCCATCTGGTCGGGCCTTTATAAGGCGCTGCCCCGATCCCGTCAGCCCAGCCGAGCCCCGCGCCCACCGCCGCCGCCGCTGCGAGCAGCAGCCGCCGCCGTCGCCCGCGTCGCCGCCGCCGACCCCGCCGCCCCGCCCGACGCTGCCGATCGCCGGACCCAGCCGCCTCGTCACCGGACCGCCGCCGCCCCACCCGCCGGACCCCACCGCCCCCTCGTCGGAGGTAGCCGCCGGCGGTTTTCCTCAGAAAACCGTTCAGTTTTTCCGCCGGTTTTCGTTCGGTTTTGTTTAAAAAAACTAGACCTGTTTTTTCGGTTTAGTTTATGTAGCGGACGTTCGTCCGTACGTTCGTTTTAACAAACGGTTTTAGTTTTTTTTTTCACAGACAGCGAAGGTTCGTTTGTTAGCCTGTTTTTCTCGGATTTTCCGCGATTATTTCAGATCACGATTTCCGATCTGTTTTTCATTTTAGTATAACTTTTCGCTCGTTTATCAGAATTAGGCGATTCAAGCGCCTAGAGTTTCATCTCGAAACCCTCTTTTCGTTTAACCAACTCAAACAAGTTTTTGCTACTGTAAAATTTGACTTAGGTCCAGATTAGTAAACGAAGCTTGTTTCTTTCGCCGTTTGAGTTTCGTTGCTTCGTTTGTTTTGATTCATTTTGCAAACCAGAGTTCCCAAGTTGAACTTTCTGGTTAGATCTCTTATTTGAGTTTTACCTGTGCATTAGATGAGTGCTTATTGTATGCTTGTTTGTTTGCGATAGAGTACCCGGAGTGCGCCGCTTGCTACTTTGAATCTCTAGGTTTCACAAATCATCAGCAAGGCAAGTAACACTTTGATCATACCTCTTTATTACCCAATTTTATTGCATTAGATCAATCCTCAAACAATTGCATGATTAGGATCTGATTAATATGTGGGTTTTGGGAAGTAGATGAGGTAGAACCTATTACCTATTATTATCAAACCTTTGGGAGTTACTTCTACATTTGCTTATATTGCCATGCTATGCTAGTAGACGTGGATTGGGTGAGTGTTTCCATGACAGATGTGAGATTGTTTAATTGATGGTTTACTTAAGGTGGCAACTAAAATTCACATCTGGGTGGATTGAGGCACCTGGGGAACCTAGTGTTGTCTGTATTTTTGGAAATCCCGGGGTACTATGTGATTCTCCTATGGACCGCCACCCAGGCTCAAAGGGATCATGAGATTATTCTTGCTAGAAACTTCCGTGTGCATCCGCAAGCTACTATGGGATCTAGCATAGTTGATTAATTGCGTGAGCTCTTGAAGAGGTAGAGTAGCAGGTTCGTACTGCCTACCCGGAGTAGAGAGTTAATGCTTCTGAAAGACTGTGTCTCGGTCATTCGTTTCTCAAACACCATGTAGTGCGAGAAATCAAGTGGAGGAGATCGAGTCTTGCGGGGGAAAGTGCTCAAACCTCTGCATAGTGTATAAACTAATCATGGTTAGCCGTGTCCCCGGTTATGGACGTTTTGAGTATCTAGTACTTCGATTATCATGTGAATCTCATCATGTTACTTAATTAAATTTTGTTGGGTTTAATGATGATGCTTAATTGGGATTGAGTTGGAGTACCCTTCTCAATGTTTAACAACCACCATGATAGTTAAATAAAATTTATTCCTTTGCAGTAGGGAAAAATTGGCTTTACGCAAAACTGTAACCATAGAGCTTTTCCACCAGCCATATATGCATGTAGTATAGCATTATTCTATTCATTACTCTCTATGTGTTACATTGCCAGCATATTACATGTGTTGACCCATTTTTGGGCTGCAACGTTCATGTTGCAGACTTTTCAGACGACGAGTAAGGTGCCTTAGGTCGTGATCTTATACTCAGTGATGCCGTTGGAGTTGATGGACTCGCTTATCATCCAAGCCTTCCGCTGTTATCATTATTAGATGGCCTTAAGCCATATTTATTGTAATAAGTTCTCTTTTGAGACATTCGATGTAATAAGTGTGTGATTGCTACTCTGTTATAAATCCTTCAAGTATTGTGCGTGTCAGCATTACCGATCCAGGGATGACACTGATGCACAGAGATCAGACTGTTTGAGGTCTGGTCGCTACACAAAGCTTTTATTTCTTCCAGTCCGGCTGTGGCAGCATCCGTCCACACGAAGTGGTCAGTGCAGCGGAGCAGGCAATATGATGGCAACGCCTTTTCCCCTAGTCTAGAGATAAAACGGCTCAAAGTTTCCATGCACCCAACAAGTTTTTGGACCTGCTTGAGGTCTGTTGGTGTTGCCAACTGTGACAGGGTTCGGATTTTGGCTTGGTTTGCTTTGATGCCTCTATTGGAGACAATGAACCCAAGCATTTCTTTGGGTGGGACGCCGAAAATGCATTTTTCCGGATTGAGCCGTATGTCATATGCTCGGAGGTTGTCGAATGTAAGGCGTAAATCATCCACCAATGATTTGACGTGATTGGTTTTGATGACTACGTCATCTACATATGCCTCCACAGTTTTGTCAATTTGCTTTTCCAGGCATGTTTGAATCATGCGTTGGTAGGTTGCGCCGGCGTTCTTGAGCCTGAAAGGCATAGTGTTGAAGCAGAAGGGCCCATACGGAGTGATGAATGTCGTTGCGGCTTGGTCGGATTCTTTCATATTAATTTGATGATATCCGGAGTATGCATCGAGGAAGCATAGGGAATCATGTCATGCGGTCGCGTCAATAATCTGGTCGATGCGAGGTAGTGGGAAGGGGTCCTTAGGGCAATCCATATTAAGGTCTTTCAAATCGACACACAGGCGCTAGGATATATCCTTCTTCGGTACCATGACCAGGTTTGCTTGCCAGTCCGGATGTTTGATCTCTCTGATAAACCCGGCTTCGAGTAGCTTGGCTATCTCCTCATCCATAGCCTGTCGTTTGGGTTCAGAAAATCGGCGCAGAGTTTGCTTGACTGGTTTGTATCCTTTCAATATATTGAGACTATGTTCGGCCAGTCTTCGTGGGATACCTGGCATATCCGAAGGGTGCCAGGAAAAAATATCCCAGTTCTCACGCAAGAATGCGCCTAATGCGGCGTCGATATTCGGATCCAGTTGTGCTCCAATGGAAGCTGTCTTCTTGGGGTCCGTCGGGTGGACTTGAAATTTTACTATTTCGTCTGTTGGCTTGAAAGAAGTGGATTTTGATCTCTTATCGAAGATTATGTCGTCCCTATCGATTGTGGAACGGAGGGTGGTTAGTTCTTCGGCTGCGAGGGCCTCAGATAAAGCCTTGAGGGCCAGAGAGGCGGTTTTATTTTCAGCATGGAGTGTTATCTCCGGATCACCGGTGATAGTGATAACTCCATTGGGCCCGGGCATTTTGAGCTTCATATACCCATAATGGGGTACGGCTTGAAAGCATGTGAATGTGTCTCGCCCCAGCTAGGGCTGGATTAATGAGCTGCTCGACTCGTTCGGTTTGTTATCATTAACCTCATTATCGTTAAGCTCATTATCATTAATCTCGTTAATATTAATGAGCGAAAACGTCTGTTCAGCTCGGTTCATTATGGGCTCATTATGCTCGTGAGTGTTCACGAGTGCTCATTAAGGTAATAAAAATCATAGAAGAATCCCATGATCCCATAAAAGATTCACAATGGAATAAATTAAAAAGGACGTAAACATAATAAACAACACAAAAGAATCCCATGATCCCACAAAAAATTCACAATGACACAAATTTAACAAAGGCGTTTGGTTCCCGGCGACTGGCTCCTGGTTGACTCTAGGTCTACTGGCGGCTAGCTCCTAGGTCTAGGAGAAGTGCCGAAGTGGGTTGGGGTGTTGGGCCCCTAGGCTGGGCTAACTAGCAACTCTTTTCTTAGTGGGATGATTTGAACCGGTCTCATGTTAAATTTTTGAAAATTAACGAGCTAAACGATTTAGCTCGTGAAACTCATTTGCTCGCTCGTTAAGCTCGTTAATCTTAATGAGAGAAAAACATTGTTCGGCTTGGTTCATTAACTAACGAGCATGAGCTGAAACAAGCCGAACTATCGAGCGTTCAATATGCTCGCGAGCTTCGAGCTTTTCGTCCAGCCCTAGCCCCAGCGGGGCGTGATACCCGTTGTTGAAAGGTGCCACATGCAAGAGTAACTCTTCGGACATGTAGTTCTCTGGCGTGCCGAATACCATGTCGAGTTTGATTTTCCCAAGCATCTTGCTTCCATGCTAGGAATAATACCTCGAAAGGTTGTGTTACCATGCTCAATGTGACTCCTGTCCAATTGCATTTTGTTGAGCGTGTCTTCATAGATGAGGTTCAGTCTGTTGCCGCCGTCCATTAGCACTTTAGTGAGCCGAAAGCCGTCCACTATTGGGTGGAGGACCAAAGCGGTTGGTTCACGGACTGAGCGGGATCTTGGTTCATCATCAGCATTGAAAGTGATCGCCGTATTGTTCCAAGGATTTACTGCTGCCACCTGGCGGACTTCGGCAAGGTCATGAAGCGCCCTTTTGCACCAATTATTTGATGAAAAGGTCTCGAAGACCATGAATACTTTGAGATCATTATCCTCCGAAGAGTAATTCTCTGGGGTGTTGGTGGTGAGGATACCCTCGCCGCTCTTGGCCACTTGCTGGAGTATCCAACATGCTCAGAGGTTATGCGTTGGTTCAGTGTCCGGCGTCATGTGAATTTGACAGGGCTTGTCGAGCCATTCCTCAAGGACCATTCTATGCCCCGTGAAGGGCTTGATTTTCTTGTCCAAAGGATGATGATTAGGTGCTCCGCGAGGGTGCATCCTTTTTGCCCGTCCAGGAGGTGGCCCAAAGGCCTGTGGTTCCCAGCGGGTTGTCTGAGTTTTCTAGACGCTTTCCATTGTGCAGTACTTCTCTACTATGTGTGCTAAATCTGCAAAAGTGCAGTATGCGATGGCGGGTTGAGGGCGTTAAGAATTCCCTCATCCATACATTTTTTGCAAAATACCGAGATCGCGTCGTTGCAGCAGTAATCTTTTATCTTGTTTTTAACAAGGAGGAATCTGGCACAAAAGTGGTGGACTATTTCCTGAGGCTGCTGCCGCACGTACATTAAGTCGCATATGTCTGGAGGACCGGAATTTCTTGGGGAATATTGCTTGTGGTGGGTGGGTGGGATTGAATCCGAACCCTGACCCACTATGAAGTCTGGATTCTGAAAAATTTCCGAAGTTACAAGCCCAGGCTTCGGAGCGTCTGGTGAGTTTTTAGGCTCAACGCCCGATTCTATGTTCGAAGGACAAGAAGTGTCCTCCTGAAGCTAGTTGTCTGCTCACCGAGCTCGGAAATCCGAACATACTTTGTTCTCAACGTAGGAGAAGAGTTATTGTCATATTATTCCTCCACAATTGCCACCTAGTGGGTGATCGGCGGAGATCTGATTTCTCTTTGATCAGGTATGAGCCCAATCTGATCATAGTCGGTTGCGACCCCCAGGGTGGCGATGCGCTCTAGCAGTTCGTTTAAAGCCGATACATCTACCAGATCCATCTTGTCAAAGTATTCGGGGCTGACGTGGAGACAATTTTCGGTGACAGGCTGGGCTGCCTTTGTCTTAATGGTCGAACGAGCGCCCATGGTGAAGCTGCCAAGCTGGAGGGTTTGCCCTAAAGCTAGGGCTCCTCTGGAAGTGATGTTGTCCTTGATGACAAGGTGAGCCATCAACCCTTCTATCGACGGCACAGAGGAACTCTCAATGAAAGCACCAATGTCGGTGTCAAAACCGGCGGATCTCAGGTAGGGGGTCCCGAACTGTGCGTCTAAGGATCAAAGGTAACAGGAGGCAGGGGACACAATGTTTACCCAGGTTTGGGCCCTCTTAACGGAGGTAATACCCTACTTTCTTCTTGATTGACTTTGATGCGTATAGGGGCTACAAGAGTTGATCTACCTCGAGATCGTAATGGCTAAACCCTAGATGCCTAGCATGTATGATTGTGATGGCCTCTACGGACTAAACCCTCCAGTTTATATAGGCACCGGAGGGGACTATGGTTGTACAAAGTCGGCTTACAGAGGAAGGAAACTACACATCCGGATGCCAAGCTTATCACCCACGCAAAGGAGAGTCCCATCCGGACACGGGGGAAGGCCCTCTATCTTGTATCTTCACGGCCCATCAGCCCGACCCATGTCACATAGGCCGGCTCCCCGGGGACCCCATAATCCAGGACTCCCTCACTCGTATTAGTGGCGCCGCCAGCGCTCATGTTGGTACTCCACCACCAACTCCTCGACGGACATGAGCTTCTCTACCTCCTCCTTAGCCACGTGGAACTCCTCCTCCCCACGCTTGTGCTCTCTGCCGCCTCCTCCATCTCCAACTCCAGCTTGGTGATCTCATGAGGAAGGGGCTCCATGGCCTTTGTCGCCGCATCGGCAGCAGGCATCTCCAACGACTCTTCGAATGTGGGGTGCATGCTATATTCCGAGGAGGCCTGGAATATCTGTGCAGGGGCGTCCATGATCTAGGCATGGATGGCCTCGACCCGAGTCAGGGCGACCTCTGATACGTCCATTTTGCACCATATTTCTGACTGTTATTTATAATATTTTTATGCATAATAATGCTTTTTGGAGTAATTCTAATGCCTTTTCTCTCATAATATGCAAGGTTCACACAAAGAGGGAGAATTGCAGCAGCTAGAAATCTGGACATGAAAAATCTACGTCAGGCTACCTATTCTGCAAACCTCCAAATGAGCTGAAACTTCATGAGGAATTTTCATGGAATAAATAAGAAATACTGGAGCAAATAACTACCAGAGGGGTGCCACCTGGTGAGCACAAGACACCAGGGTGCGTCAGGCCCCCCAGGCGCGCCCTAGTGGGTTGTGCTTAGCCCATCCCACCTCTGGTGCCCCTCTTCTGGTATATAAGTCATTTTGACCTAGAAAAAATAAGGGGAGGACTTTCAGGATGAAGCACCGCCGTCTCGAGGCAGAACTTGGGTAGGAGCACGTTTGCCCTCCAGCGGAGCGATTCTGCCAAGGGAACTTCCCTCCCAGAGGAGGAAATGATCATCATCACACCACCAACAACTCTCCCATCTTGGGGAGGGCAATCTCCATCAACATCTTCAACAGCACCATCTCCTCTCAAACCCTAGTTCATCTCTTGTGTTCAATCTTTGTACCGAAACTATAGATTGGTACTTGTGGGTGACTAATAGTGTCGATTACATCTTGTAGTTGATTACTATCTGGTTTATTTGGTGGAAGATTATATGTTCAGATCCATTATGCTATTTAATACCCCTCTGATCATGAGCATGATTATTATTTGTGAGTACTTACTTTTGTTCTTGAGGTCATGGGAGAAATCTTGTTGCAAGTAATCATGCGAATTTTATATGAGTTTGATATTTTGATGATATGTATGTTGTGATTCCCTTAGTGGTGTCATGTGAACGTCGACTACATGACACTTCACCATATTTGGTCCTAAGGGAATGCATTGTGGAGTAGTTATTAGATGATGGGTTGCTAGAGTGACAGAAGCTTAAACCCTAGTTTATGCGCTACTTCGTAAGGGACCAATTTGGATCCAAAAGTTTAATGCTATGGTTAGAATTTATTCTTAATACTTTTCTCGTAGTTGTGGATGCTTGCGAGGCGTTAATCATAAGTAGGAGGTTTGTTCAAGTAAGAACAACACCTAAGCACCGATCCACCCACATATCAAATTATCAAAGTAGTGAACACAAATCAAACCAACGTGATGAAAGTGACTAGATGAAATTCCCGTGTACCCTCAAGAACGCTTTGCTATCATAAGAGACCGTTTTGGCCTATCCTTTGCCTCAAAAGGATTGGGCTAACTTGCTGCACTTTTTGTTACTATTACTGTTACTTGCTCATTACAAATTATCTTGCTATCAAACTACTCGCTACTTATAATTTCAATGCTTGCAGAGAATACCTTGCTAAAAAACCTTTGTCATTTCCTTCTGCTCCTCATTGGGTTCGACACTCTTACTTATAGAAAGGACTACGATTGATCCCCTATACTTGTGGGTCATCAAGTCTCTTTTCTGGCACCGTTGCTAGGGAGTGAAGCCTTGTTGGTAAGTGGAAATTGGTAAGGAAAAATTATTACTACGTGCTGAAATTTATTGCCACTTGTTACTATGGAGAACAATCCTTTGAGGGGTTTGTTCAGGGTATCTTCACCTTGATCGAAACCACAATTAGTTTCCCCTCAACCCACTGCATCTACTGAAAATACTGAATATGAAATTCCTTCGGGTATGATAGAACAACTGCTAGCTAATCCTTATGCAGGAGATGGAACCGAACATCCTGATATGCATTTGATATATGTGGAAGAAATTTGTGGATTATTTAAGCTTGCAGGTTTACCCAGAGATAAAGCTAAGAAGAAGGTTTTCCCTTTATCTTTGAAGGGAAAAGCATTGGCATGGTATAGGCTATGTGATGATATTGGATCTTGGAATTGGAATCGATTGAAATTGGAGTTTCACCAAAAAAATATCCTATGCATCTAGTTCATCGCGATCGGAATTATATGTATATAATTTTTTTCCCTCGTGAAGGAGAAATTATCACTCTAGCTAGGGGGAGGCTTAAGTCAATGTTATATTCATTCCCCAACCATGAGCTCTCAACAGAAATTATTATTCAGAATTTTTATGCTCGGCTTTCTCCTAATGATCGATCCATGCTCGATACTTCTTGTACTGGTTCCTTTGTGAAGAAGACTATTGAATTCTGGTGGGATCTTTTGGAAAGAATTAAACGTAACTCTAAAGATTGGGAACTTGACGAAGGTAAAGAGTTAGGTATTAAGCTTAAGTTTGATTGTGTTCAATCTTTTATGAATACCGATGCTTTTCAAAAGTTTAGCACTAAATATGGACTAGACTCTAAGATAGTGGCCTCCATTTGTGAATCTTTTGCTACTCTTGTTGATCTCCCTAAAGAGAAGTGGTTTAAATATCACCCACCTATTAAAGAAGAAATTAAAGAACCGGTAATAGCTAAAGATGAAACTATTATTTATAATGTTGATCCAGTTGTTCCTACTACTTATATTGAAAAACCACCTTTCACTGTTACGATGAAGGAATATGCTAAAGTTTCAACTGTGGTCAATAAAATTTATATTAGAACACCTAAACCAGCTGAACAAATCAAGGTAGACCCTAGTGTTGATATGGTTAAGGATATCTTGGTCGATAGTATTGATGGGCATGTTATTTACTTCATTGGTGAAGCTGCTAGAATTGCCAAACCCGATGGGAAAGATAAACATCGACCCGTTGTTGGCATGCCCATTGTCTCAGTTAAAATAGGAGATCACTATTATCATGGTTTATGTGACATAGGTGCCAGCGTGAGTGCCATTCCTTTTACTTTATATCAAGAAATTATGAATGACAAACCACCCGCTGAGATAGAAGACATAGATGTTACTATTAAACTTGCTAATAGAGACCCCGTCACACCTCTTGGGATTGTTAGAGATGTTGAAGTCTTGTGTGGGAAAATAAAATACCCTACTGATTTTCTTGTTCTTGGTTCCCCATAAGATGACTTTTGTCCCATTATCTTTGGTAGACCTTTCTTGAACACCGTTAATGCTAAAATAGATTGTGAGAAACAAATTGTCGGTGTTAGTTTTGGTGATGAGTCTCATGAGTTTAACTTTTCCAGGTTTAGTAGAAAGCATCATAAGGAAGAACTGCCTAGTAAGGATGAAAGTATTGGTCTTGCTTCTATTGTTGTACCTCCTACTGATCCACTAGAATAATATCTACTAGACCATGAAAATGATTTGCATATGCACGACAGAAATGAAATAGATAGAATCTTGTTCGAACAACAACCTCTTCTTAAGCACAATTTTCCTATTGAAACTCTAGGAGGTCCTCCTCCACCTAAATGTGATCATGTGTTTAAATTAAAACAGTTACCTGACACTTTGAAATATCATTATCTTGATGAGAAGAAGAAACATCATGTTATTATTAGTGCTAACCTTTCAGAACATGAACAAGAAAGATATTGAAGGTTCTGAAGAAGCACCGAGCTGCTATTGGATATACTCTTGATGATTTAAAGGGCATTAGTCTCACTCTCTGTCAACACAAAATTAATATGGAACCTAATGCTAAACCCATTGTTGATCACCAACGTCGATTAAATCCAAAGATGAAAGAAGTGGTAAGAACGGAAATATTAAAACTTCTGGAAGCAGGTATAATCTAACCTATAGCTGATAGTAGATGGGTAAGTCATGTCCATTGTGTCCCTAAGAAAGGAGGTATTACTGTTGTTCCTAATGATAAGAATGAAATTATTCCACAAAGAATTGTCTCTGGCTATAGAATGGTAATTGATTTTAGAAAAATAAACAAAGCAACTAGAAAAGATCATTACCCTCTGCCTTTTATTGATCAAATGCTAGAAAGATTATCTAAGCGCACATTAAGGGAGTCCTGGATTAAGGGGTCCTCGGACAACCGGACTATATACTTTGGTCGGACTGTTGGACTATGAAGATAAAAGATTGAAGACTTCGTCCCGTGTCCGGATGGGACTCTCCTTTGCATGAAAAGCAAGCTTGGAAATTCGGATATGTAGATCTCCTTCTCTGTAACCGACTCTGTGTAACCCTAGCCCCCTCCAATGTCAATATAAACCGGAGGGTTTAGTCCATAGGACAACAACAAGCATAATCATAGGCTAGCTTCTAGGGTTTAGCCTCTACGATCTTGTGGTAGATCAACTCTTGTAATACTTATATCATCAAGATCAATCAAGCAGGAAGTAGGGTATTACCTCCATCCAGAGGGCCCGAACCTGGGTAAACATCGTGTCCCCTGCCTCCTATTACCATTAGCCTTAGATGCACAGTTCGGGACCCCCAACTCGAGATCCGCCGGTTTTGACACCGACATTGGCGCTTTCGTTGAGAGTTCCACTGTGCCATCGCGATAAGGCTTGATGGCTCCTTCAATCATCTTCAACGACGCGGTCCAGGAGGAGTTTTTCCTCCCCGGACAGATCTTCGTATTCGGCGGCTTCGTACTGCAGGCCAATTCGCTTGGCCATCTGGAGCAGATCGATAGCTACGCCCCTGGCCACTAGGTCAGGTTTGGAAGCTTGAACTATACTGACGACATCCACGGAGACTTGACCTCCGACGGATTCGAGCCCATGTCTGGTGCGCCGAGCAGTCACGACGAGCATGACCTAGATGTGCCATCGGACAACGTTCGGGAGATCGCGCCTGTGGCAGCCCCGGAATCAATCCGGAGCAGATCACGCCATCTGAGGACGGGTGGATGGACCCGCCATGGAGGCCGCACACTCATCGGCATTCAAGCCGAACACTGACCCCATCTCCCATGAGACCGGTGTCATCGGACCCTCGGACTCGTCTCCGGCAACAAGCTCCGAACCGCATACATCCGTGCCTATTGAATCTGATTGGGCACCGATCATGGAGTTCACCTCCGCGGATATGTTTCAACACTCGCCCCTCGGTGACGTGCTAAATTCTTTAAAGTTTCTCTCTCTCTGTCAGGGGACTCTTGGCCGAACTATGTACGGCTCGAGTGGGAAGCGGATGACGAAGAAATTCATTCCCCACCCACCACCCACTTCATAGCCACTATCGATGAATTAACCGACACGCTGGATTTTGACTCCGAAGACATCGACAGTATTTACGACGATGCAGGAGAAGAACAGGAACCACCGCCCACCGGGCGCTCGACTGCCACCTTGTCATATGATATATTATATGGTGGACACGCCAAAAGAAGGCGATGGCGATGATGCAACGAGGGATAATCCCCTCGATAAGCCACCAAAGTGACACCATAGGTGCCGCTCTAAATCCCGCCACAGTAAAAACAGCGCAAGAAAGAATAATACCCCGGTCGACTCCAAAGGAAACGACGACCCCATGGACCCAGCGATGGAGCAGGAAGAGTCAGGGGATGCTGAATATAGTCTGGAGCCAACGTCCGATGATGATGATCCCGAGGGTAAAACTCATTAACCTCTCTCTAGAGAGGAGAGCAGTCCGGATGACGATGCACTCATCCTCCCGGAAAAACACTTGGAACAAGAGAACCTCCATCGAAGGCTTATTGCCACCGTGAGGAGCTTGAAGAAGCAGAAGCAAAGGCTTAAGGCCGCGCAGGATATGCTCAACCGCAGATGGAACAAAGTGCTCGACACTGAAGAAAAATATGGCGACGATCGCCACACAAAGAGCTACCCAAAGCGCAAGCTGCTGCCCGAATTCAACGATGAGGCCATAGAGCCCATTCCGCCGAAAAATAATACGGCCGATCAGCTGGACCGACCACCCCGTGGATGCGACAGGGTGGCTAATGATGCCGCACACAAGTCACCACACGATTTACGTGATCTTCTGGACAAAAAAGCCGGTGTGGCCAGGTCCATCTAGGGATCTAGAAAACATGCTCCGACACAGGATCACAGCCACCAAAATGATCGTACCGATCGAGTACCATCTCGGATTCAACACCGAACACAACAATCGTCGACAGCATGCCATGACACATCCAAATACAGGGGTGCCGGGCACCCCCTGTGCTTCACCGATGAGGTTCTAGATCATGAATTTCCAGAGGGATTTTAACCCGTGAATATAGAGGCATACGACAGAACGACGGACCCTGGGGTCTGGATTGAGGACTTTATCCTTCATATCGACATGGCTCGCGGAGACGGTCTCCACGCTATTAAATACCTGCCCCTCAAGTTGAAAGGACCAGCTCGGCATGGGTTGAAAATCCTTCCTGAAAACTCAATTGGAAGTTGGGAGGAACTTGAGGATGCTTTCAAGGACAATTTTCAAGGGACTTATGTCCGACCTCCAGATGCAGACGATTTAAGTCACATAATCCAACAACCGGGAGAGTCAGCCCGTAAGCTTTGGAACAGATTTCTCACTAAGAAGAATCAAATCATCGACTGTCCGGATGCCGAAGCCTTAGCAGCTTTCAAGCATAGTATGCGAGACGAATGGCTCGCCAGACACCTCGGCCAAGAAAAGGAGAGGACAATGGCAGCCCTTACAAGCCTTATGACCCGCTTTTGCGCGGGCGAGGACATCTGGTTGGCCCGTAGCTGCACCAGCGACCCAGGCACATCCGAAGTCAGGGATGGCAATGGGAAGCCGCGACGCAATAAAAACAAGCATCGAAACAATGAAGACAGCCCAGATAATACGACGATCAACGCCGGATTCAGGGGCTCTCGACCCGGTCAACGGAAGAATCCATTCAAAGGCATTAGAGATGGACCATCCAGCCTAAATAAGATTCTAGACAAGTTATGTCAGATTCATGGCACCCCCGAAAAACCTACGAATCACACCCACAAAGAATGCTGGGTTTTCAAGCAGGACAGCAAGCTAAACGACGAACACAAGGGGAGGGAGACACCAAGTGAAGACGAGGATGAGCCTCGCCAGCCGAACACTGGGGGACAAAAAATTCACACCAGAAGTAAAAATAGTGAATATGATTTATGCAACTCACATACCAAAGAGAAGGCGCAAACGCGCACTCCGAGACATATACGCTGTAGAGCCCGTCGCCCCCAAATTCAATCCCTGGTCAGCCTAACCGATCACTTTTGATCGCAAGGATCATCTGACCAGCATCCGACACGGAGGATCGGCTGCCTTGGTGCTCGACCCAATAATTGATGGATACCATCTCACTCGAGTACTTATGGATGGCGGCTGTAGTCTTAACCTGATATATCAGGACACTGTCTGCAAAATGGGGATAGACCCGTCAAGAATCATCCAAAGCTATACTACCTTTAAAGGAGTGATACCAGGCGTCGAGGCCCGCTGCACGGGCTCTCTAGTACTAGAGGTTGTATTCAGTTCTCCCGACAACTTCAGAAGCAAAGAACTAATCTTCGACATTGCTCCATTCCGAAGCGGCTATCACGCACTACTCGGGAGAATGGCCTTCTCTCGTTTTAATGCAGTACCGCACTGCGCCTATCTTAAACTTAAGATGCCCGGTCCATGCGGCATCATTACAGTTAGTGGAAATACAGAGCGTTCCTTACATGCAGAAGAATATGTGGCGGCTCTAGCAGCCGAACACTGAGCGGCCCCTCCAACCAGAATAAACGGATGGTCGTCGGGACCATGGACACGGTTAGATGAGTCTGGCACGCCACCAGATGTAACAGCTCGGATGAACCTGAGCTTGGGTCAATAGATATACCCCCATAGGTGGTGCTAGGGGCTGCTCGCAAAAAAATAAGCCCATAGTTCGGCTTGACCCTATTAATACAATAACATATTGCATTTTCATGGTTCGTTCAGATTAACCAACTCTTCGCACAAAGTCTTTCACCTGGGTTTTTCCCTTTTTATAGATGATCATCATGCTACACCCTTCCAGGATACAGCACAACGGAGATAAAGGCGCAGACGTGCAGCAGGGCCCTGCTCAAAGGTTTCTTTTTAGATTAAGACCCTGCGTAAACCTTTTTTAATGTCTCTTGTTACTTCATACCCTCCGGACAGTTAACACAACTCGGAGGGATACTGGCGTTCTAGACACTTCGTCACGCCAGACTAATGCATGTATCTGGAAACACAGGGCTCATTATCGAGGGCGTTACTCAGCCCAGTATATGTCATAAAGTCCGAATACCTTAGGGAGTGTTCGGCGTCGCGAGTTAGGCCTTATATGCATCAGCTTCGAATCATGTCTTTGGTCAAATGTTGGGTTTGCCCGGCTCCCGTGTTTTTCTGCCTTACGTTCTGCTCTATCGGCTAAGGGGGCACCGGGAGAACTACTGCGATTGTGCCCTGGTTCATCTAGATGAGCACCTCAGTAGAGAAAGCCGAAAACTGACTGTCATGATAAAGCGAGAGACTGGTCAACAACTCGAGGACTCAGCGAAATCTTCGCAATTCCTCCGCATTAACGAAGGACCGGTTTCCCGATCATGTACGTACGCGCACCGTATTCGGATGAACGCGAAAGTAACAGGGGCTATATAGTAGCCCCACCATCAAACTCCTATGGCTAAGTGAAAGTGTTAAAGATATATAGTCAGATTGCCTGGTTCGCCATGCTATCACCTCCTTAACGGACCAAGACGTTGGATCAAGTGTGATTACGCACTTTTTTCGAACACCCCCGCATTATATGCATGGGGGCGGAAGCCGACGACTGCTAACTTTCAGGTTATATACATACATACATAAACGGCTGCACAGGAGGCACTATAATACTTTCAGGCAAAAGTATAACCACAGCCTTTATAATCAATATCGCATCGTTTTTACAATTTAGATACATGTCACTCGAACATGGTACTCTTCGAGCACTGAGCCTCTATTAAGCGGGCACCTTTTAGGAATTCTTCAAATAGTGCTTGGCCGGGTCCTGGCCTCCCGCCGGACCCCGGGTTGCAATAGCGGTGGCTTCCATCCCTGCCCAGTAGGTTTTAACATGGGCAAGAGCCATCCGCGCACCCTCTATGCACGCCGACCTCTTCACAGCGCTGATATGCGACACAACACCAAGGAATTGTTGTACTAAACCAAAATAGTTGCCCGGCCTTGGCCCCTTCGGCCAAAGATGATCCATGACAGACCTCATGGCAAGTCCGGATAACCTATGGAGCTCGGCCCACTCGGCCATTTGTTCGTTTAATAGCAGCAGACGCTTTGGAGCACTGAACTGCGACTAGAACAACTGTTCTACCTCATGATCTTTCTGATCTTTGAAATATTCAGTCGCATCAGTAGCACTCTTGGCCAAGTCCAAGTACGCGTCCTCACCACACAATAATTGATCCAGAGAGGCATACTTCGGATCTTCGAACTTCGTCTGCAACAGAAAGGGCTTCCCAGCCATGATATCTCCGGCTTGACGAAGCTCCTCCCTTGCCGCTCTGATCTCAGAGCGAGTCTCCTTAGCTGCTTCCAAGGACTTCTTCAGGTCAGCCGCTTTCGCTTGGTTTTCCTTTTCAAGGATCTCATATCGGTTGGCGGCATCCTTTAGCTCAACAACCATCTTGGTTGTTTTATCTTCGCTCTGTCGATGAGTAGCCTGTTCGGCTCTTAACTCTTCGACCGCCTTCAGGGCAGCCGCATCACTTATTCGGGCTTGTTCCTGGGCTCGGGAAAGCTCCGCTCGAAGGGTCCCCACGGCAGCAGCTCCATTTGCAGTCACAGCAGATTATAGATACTAGCATCATGCTCCTCTTACCATTTGATGACAAGCTGAACTTACATACCCTGGGCCTCATAAAGCCGCTTGTTAACAAGCGCGATGTCGGCATCCGCCACGTCAAGTTGCCGCTTCAGTTTGGCAAAACCAGCAGTCCGGTCTACCGCCGGACCCTCAGCCGCCTGCACATAAAAGCAGCGCGATCATTACCTGGGATTATGATCCTCTATTTGCCACCTCTGGATGGCAACCAGAGTCTCAGGGGCTACTATCTATACGGAGCACACCTAGCGTGTGCGGTACAGCCAAAAATATACACATTATTGTGCGTACCTCAAAGCCTTTGAGCAGGCTCGTAAAAGCTTCATTCAACCTGCTTTTGGCGGATGAAATCCTCTCAAACACCGTACCCATTAAGGTATGATGCGCCTCTGAGATAGCCGCTTGCTCCAGAAGACCCGTCAGTGTGTTCGGCTGTGTGCCGGACAACCCCGGACTCTTCCTATTGCTCTCCTTGGGAGCCGAATACTCCGGGATTTGAGCGGCAGAAGTTTTAACTTTTGGTCTTGGCGGATTAGGAGAAATCCTCCGTGACGACACCTCGGGGTCGTCCGCCCCATGGGGCGGGGAGGCAGGAGGAGGCGTTTCGCTCTACATCATATCGGGAAGAAGATCCCCCGAAGACGAGCTCTGTTGAGAAGGGCCATGAGCCAGACTGCAAGAGATAGGTCTCGGTTATTATTCTCAGAGGTAAAGCGGATATATTTACCAAAGTACTTTTGAATCACTTACAACTCGGTGGAGGGCTGGCCCTCTTGCGGGCGCTGTGCGGTGAGGACGCCCTCCGGGGTAGGGCCCCCTGGCAAAGGTTTCTTCCCTCGTTTGGAAACCTCCGCTTCCAAGTCTTTGGAGGCAGCCCTTTTCTTCCCGTGGGGGGAGGGGATTTTTGATTCACCTCCCCGATTATCCTCCTTCTTGGAGATATCAATTCCCCCGGTCTGGATGTATAATGTATGAAGCCCGCTCTCGGCTTCTATATGCCTCCCTTCATCTTCTCCTGATGGCACTTGATAAGGTGCACGCTCGAGCATCCTGGTTAGCACGGGGTCCGGCAAGCCTTCGGGAAGAGGGGCCGAACACCTGATCCTCTCCGCCTTTCTTAGCCAATCCTGGCCGAGGGTAGTTTTCAGAATAATGTTATGATAAACTTAAACAACGTGTTCGGTTGCGGAGTTACTTACTTGGGTATCCTGAAAATTGCAGTTCAGGCCCACATCCTCGGTGGTGTCCGCACACTTTATTCTTGACCCGAAGAATATCTGATACATCCCTTCGAGCGTCATGCCGAAGAAGTGCTGACTAGTTCGCGGTCCTTCTGGGTTGAACTCCCACATCCGGAGAGGTCGACGTTTGCACGGCAGGACCCGATGGACTAGCATTACTTGAATTATTTTGACGAGGCTGACATCCCTCTCAAAAAGATCCCGAATGCGGCTTTGCAATGTTGGTACGTCATTAGCAGGCCCCCAGTCCAGTCCCTTGTTGACCCATGACGCCAGTTGAGGCGGAGGGTCCAAGCGGAAGACAGGGGCGTCCGCCCACTTTGTGCCTCGAGGAGCGGTGATGTAGAACCACTCCCGTTGCCATAAGTTTGACACCTCTGGGAAGGAGCCCTTTGGCCATAGGGCGTCGGCGCCATTGCTTATTATAGCGCCTCCGCACTCCGCGTGACGCCCATCGATCATCTTCGGCTTCACATTGAAGGTATTGAGCCATAAACCGAAGTGTGGGGTAATGCAGAGGAAGGCTTCACACACGACGATAAACGACGAGATGTGAAGGATGGAATCCGGAGCTAGATCATGAAAATCTAGCCCGTAATAGAACATGAGCCCCCTAACAAAGGGATCAAGACTAAAGCCTATCCCTCGGAGGAAGTGGGAAACAAATACGACACTCTCGTTGGGGTTGGGAGTGGGGATGACCTGCCCTTGAGCAGGCAGCCTGTGCGAGATTGCAGCGGTCAGATACCTGGCCTCCCTGAGCTTCTTGATGTCCTCCTCTATGATGGAGGAGGCCATCCATCGGCCTTGAAGGTTGGATCCGGACACGATTGAAGGTCCGAAGCGCTTAAGCATGAGCCTTGGGTGTTGGAACTCGAGGTGGGGGAAGGGGAGGATCAAGCATGGGTATAAAAAGATAAGACATTGGCCCCTTTATAAAGGGGGTGAATATCAAGCGCCCCCCGTGTGACCGTTTGGAACTTGCCTAAAATCGGGGACTCATATTAACAAACATGGTTGGGTTACCCACGCATGTATTGTTGAGAATCCCGTGATATGGGGAACACGATCTCTGCTTCGACAAGACGTGCAAAGGAAACCGCCATGCAATATGTGCAATAGCTGGTTGTGAAAAACGGTTTGAATAATGACCGGGTCGTGGCATGATGTCATGCTACGAGAAGTTGTCAGCGGATTAGATTTTTGGAATATTGTTCTCTCTATGGTGGTATGTGTAATTTGTTTTGCAGAGCCGGACACAACTCTTGTGTTCAAAATCTTCTATGGAGTATTCGGAGAAGGAACCCGCCTTGCAATGCCGAACACAATCTGCACGCCAGACTCATCGTCATTGAAGCCTAGTTCAGGGGCTACTGAGGGAGTCCTGGATTAAGGGGTCCTCGGACAGCCGGACTATATACTTTGGTCGGGCTGTTGGACTATGAAGATACAAGATTGAAGACTTTGTCCCGTGTCCGGATGGGACTCTCCTTTGCGTGGAAGGCAAGCTTGGTAATTCGGATATGTAGATCTCCTTCTCTGTAACCGACTCTGTGTAACTATAGCCCCCTCCGGTGTCTATATAAACTAGAGGGTTTAGTCCGTAGGACAACAACAATCATAATCATAGGCTAGCTTCTAGGGTTTAGCCTCTACGATCTCGTGGTAGATCAACTCTTGTAATACTCATATCATCAAGATCAATCAAGCAAGAAGTAGCGTATTACCTCCATCGAGAGGGCCCGAACCTGGGTAAACATCGTGTCCCCCGCCTCCTGTTTCCATTAGCCTTAGACGCACAGTTCGGGACCCCCTACCCGAAATCCGCCGGTTTTGACACCGACACACACATTTTTGCTTCCTTGATGGATATTCAGGTTTTTCACAAATACATGTTTCTCAACCTGATCAAGAAAAGACCACTTTTACTTGTCCTTTTGGAACTTATGCTTATAGACGTATGCCTTTTGGTTTATGCAATGTACCTGCTACCTTTCAAAGATGTATGACTGCTATATTGTCTGACTTCTGTGAAAATATTGTTGAGGTTTTCATGGATGACTTTTCTGTTTATGGGAAGTCTTTTGATGATTGTTTAAGCAATCTTGATCGAGTTTTGCAGAGATGTGAGCAAACAAATCTTGTCTTGAATTGGGAGAAGTGCCACTCTATGGTTAATGAAGGTATTGTTTTGGGCCATAAAATTTCTGAAAGAGGTATTGAGGTGGACAAAGCTAAGGTTGATGCAATTAAGAAAATGCCATGTCCTAAAGATATCAAAGGTATTCGTAGTTTCCTTGGTCATGCTGGTTTCTATAGGATATTTATCAAAGACTTTTCTAAAATTTCTAGGCCTCTTACAAATCTTTTGCAAAAGGATATTCCTTTTATTTTTGAAGATGATTGTTTAGAAGCCTTTGAAACACTCAAGAAAGCCTTAATTTCTACACCTATTGTTCAACCACCTGACTGGAACTTGCCTTTTGAAATTATGTGTGATGCTAGTGATTATGATGTTGGTGTTATTCTAGGACAAAGGTTGATAAGAAACTGAATGTTATTTACTATGCAAGTAAAACTCTAGACAGTGCACAAAGAAATTATGCTACTACTGAAAAAGAATTTCTAGCAGTGGTGTTTGCTTGTGATAAATTTAGATCCTATACTGTAGATTCAAAAGTACTTGTTCACACTGATCATGCTGGAATAAAGTATCTTATGGAAAAGAAAGATGTCAAACCTAGGCTTATTTGTTGGGTTCTCTTGCTACAAGAATTTGATTTGCATATCACTGGTACAAAGGGAGCAGAGAACCCCGTGGCTGATAACTTGTCTAGGCTTGAAAATATTGTTGACGACCCACAACCTATTAATGATAGCTTTCCTGATGAGCAGTTAGCTTCAATAAATGTTTCTCATAACACTCCTTGATATGCTGACTATGCTAATTACATTGTTGCTAAATATTTACCTCATAGTTTTACATACTAACAAAAGAAAAAATTCTTTTATGATTGAAGACATTACTTTTGGGATGAGCCACATCTTTATAAAGGAGTAGATGGTATTATTAGACATTGTGTACCTGAGTATGAACAAGGACAAATCCTACGGAAATGTCACTCTGAAGCTTATGGAGGACATCATGCAGGAGACAGAACTGCTCACAAGGTATTTGCTACGTCTTGAGCTTGCGTTGGTTTTCCTTGAAGAGAAACGGGTGATGCAGCAATAGTAGCGTAGGTATTTCCCGCAATTTTTGAGAACCGAGGTATCAATCCAGTAGGAGGCTCCTCACAAGTCCCACACACCTACACAAACAAACAAAGAACTCGCAACCAACACAATAAAGGGGTTGTCAATCCCTTCAGGGCCACTTGCGAAAGTGAGATCTGATAGAGATAATATGATAAGATAAATATTTTTGGTATTTTTGTGATATAGATTGGAAAAATAAAGATGCAAATAAAAGTAGATTGAAAGCTTATATGATAAAAGATAGACCCAAGGGCCATAGGTTTCACTAGTGGCTTCTCTCAAGATAGCATAAGTATTACGGTGGGTGAACAAATTACTGTCGAGCAATTGATAGAAAAGCGAATAATTATGAGATTATCTAGGCATGATCATGTATATAGGCATCACGTCCGTGACAAGTAGACCGGCTCCTACCTGCATCTACTACTATTACTCCACACATCGACCGCTATCCAGCATGCATCTAGAGTATTAAGTTCATAAGAACAGAGTAACGCTTTAAGAAAGATAACATGATGTAGAGGGATAAACTCATGCAATATGATATAAACACCATCATTTTATCCTCGATGGCAACAATACAATACGTGCCTTGCTGCCCCTGCTGTCACTGGTAAAGGACACCGCGAGATTGAACCCAAAGCTAAGCACTTCTCCCATTGCAAGAAGATCAATCTAGTAGGC
This sequence comes from Triticum timopheevii, assembly GCA_963921465.1. Classification (NCBI taxonomy): domain Eukaryota; kingdom Viridiplantae; phylum Streptophyta; class Magnoliopsida; order Poales; family Poaceae; genus Triticum; species Triticum timopheevii. The sequence continues at coordinate 378,744,659 of OY997262.1, read as the reverse complement.
CAAACCAAACTGATAATTCGAAGAGACTTGCAAAGATAACTCAATCATACATAAAAGAATACAGAGGAGCTTCAAATATTTCTCATAGATAAAATTGATCATAAACCCACAATTCATCGGACTCGACAAACACATCGCAAAAGAGTTACATCGAATAGATCTCCAAGAAGAACAAGGAGAACATGGTGTTGAGATCCAAAGAGAGAGAAGAAGCCATCTAGCTAATAATTATGGACCCGAAGGTCTGTGGTAAACTACTCACAACTCATCGGAAGGGCTATGGTGTTGATGTAGAAGCCCTCCATGGTTGATTCCCCCTCCGGTGGAGCGCCGGCGAAGGCTCCAAGATGGGATCTCACGGATAAAGAAGGTTACGGTGGTGGAAATAGATTTTCGTGGTCGCCCCTGATGTTTTCGGGGTACGTAGGTATATATAGGAGGAAGAAGTATGTCGGTGGACGCCCGAGGGGCCAATGAGACAGGGGGTGCACCCAGCAGGGGGGCGCACCCTCCACCCTCGTGGCTGCCTTGGCAGCTTCTTGACTTGCACTCCAAGTCCTCTGGGTCACGTTTGTTCCAAAAAGATCGCTCCCGAAGGTTTTATTCCGTTTGGACTCCGTTTGATATTCTTTTTCTTCGAAATACTGAAATAGGCAAAAAAACAGCAATACGGGCTGGGCCTCCGGTTAGTAGGTTAGTCCCAAAAATGATATAGAAGTGTAAAGTAAAGCCCATAAACACCCAAAATAGGTAATATAATAGCATGGAACAATCAAAAATTATAGATACGTTGGAGACGTATCAGTATTGCAATCTGGGTTTTATTGGCCTACTCTCTTCAAGGATGCTCGTAAGTTGGTCTTATCTTGTGATGAATGTCAAAGAATAGGTCATATCGGTAAGCGTCAAGAAATGCCTATGAATTATTCACTTGCTATTGAACCATTTGATGTTTGGGGATTTGATTACATGGTACCTTTTCCTTCTTCTAATGGGTATACTCGTATTTTGGTTGTTGTTGATTATGTTACTAAGTGGGTAGAAGCTATTCCAACTAGTAGTGTTGATCACAACATCTCTATTAAAATTCTTAAAGAAGTTATTTTCCCAAGGTTTGGAGTCCCCAGATATTTAATGACTAGTTGTGGTTCACACTTTATTCATGGTGCTTTCCGTAAAATGCTTGCCAAGTATCATGTTAACCTTAGAATTGTGTCACCCTATCATCCTCAGTCTAGTGGTCAAGTTGAACTTAGCAATAAAGAAATAAAATTAATTTTACAAAAGACTGTTAATAGGTCCAGAAGAACTGGTCTAAGAAATTAGATGATGCACTTTGGGCTTATAGAACAACATATAAAAATCCTATGGGTATGTCTCCTTATAAAATGGTTTATGGAAAAGCTTGTCATTTGCCTCTTGAGTTAGAACATAAAGCTTACTGGGCAATTAAAGAACTCAACTATGATTTCAAACTTGCTGGTGAGAAGAGGTTATTTTATATTCGCTCACTAGATGAATGGAGAACCCAAGCTTATGAAAATGCCAAGTTATTTAAATAAAAAGTTAAAAGATGGCATGATAAAAGAATCCAAAAGCATGAGTTCAAAGTTGGAGAATATGTTCTTTTGTAAAACTCTCATTTCATATTCTTTGCAAGAAAACTCCTCTCCAAATGGGAAGGACCCTATGTTATTGAGGAGGTTTATCGATGTCGGGCCATCAAGATAAATAATGCCGAAGGTACTAACCCGAAGGTTGTTAATGGGCAACGAATAAAATGTTATATATCAGGTATGCCCATTAATGTTGAAAGCAATATTATCCAAACTATGACACCAGAAGTACACATAAAAGAAACCTTCCAGAACACTCCAGAATCGTGTAAAAAAGGAGGTATGTGATACGGTAAGTAAACGGACTCTGAAAAATCCACAAAAGTATTTTCTGACTGTCTTGGAATATAACAAAAATTACGAAAATAGGAAACAACCAGGAAGGCACCTATGGTGAGCACAAGATACCAGGGTGCGCCTGGCTTGCCAGGCGCGCCCAGGTGGGTTGTGCCAACCACGGGTACCTTCCGGACTCCGTTTTTCTTCCATTTGCTTGTTTCCCAAGATAAAAAAATCTTTATATACCCACCGAACCTATTGACCTCCGTATCGCGAAGAAATCTCCTGTTTTCCTTTCCTTGCTATTTTCTGACAGATCTAATCCACCATGGCCTCTTCAAGCTCCTCCAAGGACAAGTTCTTCGAGAAACGTCGTCAGCCCATATTTGCAGGAGGTGATTGTCGGTGCCAAAACTGGTGGATCCCAGGTAGGGGGTCCCAAACTGTGCGTCTAAGATTAATGGTAACAGGAGGCGGGGGACACGATGTTTACTCAGGTTCGGGCCCTCTCGAGGGAGGTAATACCCTACTTCCTACTTGATTGATCTTGATGATATGAGTATTACAAGAGTTGATCTACCACGAGATCAGAGAGGATAAACCCTAGAAGCTAGCCTATGGTATGATTGTTCTTGTCCTATGGACTAAACCCTCCGGTTTATATAGACACCGGAGGGGGCTAGGGTTACACAGGGTCAGTTTACCGAGAAGGAGATCTACATCCGAATCGCCAAGCTTGCCTTCCACGCCAAGGAGAGTCCCATCCGGACACGAGACGAAGTCTTCTATCTTGTATCTTCATAGTCCAACAGTCCGGCCAAAGCATATAGTCCGGCAGTCCGGATACCCCCTTATCCAGGACTCCCTCAGTAGCCCCTGAACCAGGCTTCAATGACGATGAGTCCGGCGCGTAGATCGTCTTCGGCATTGCAAGGCAGGTTCTATCTCCGTATACTCCAAGATAAATTCCGAACACAGGGACCGTGTCCGGCTCTGCAAGGTAAATTCCTTATTCCACCGTAGAGAGAATAATAATCCACGAATCTAATCTGCTGACAACTCTTTGAAAAGTGACATCACGCCATGGTCCGGTTTTTATTTGAACCGTTTCTCACAACTTGCTTCCGCTCATATTGCGAGGCGGTTTCTTTGGCACGTCTTGTCAAAGTAGAGATCATATCCCCTTAATGCGGGATCCTCTTTAGTACGGGTGTGGGTAACCCAACCGTACCATCAAGTACAGAGAGTGGGGAACGAGTGGGTTCCAATAGGCAAGCGGGGAGGCGTAAAGTTTCATCGCCTCTATAAAGGGGAAAGGTCTCCTCCTTTCTACCCATGCCTTCTTCTCCCTCTGCTCGAGCCCTATCACCCACAAATTCATCTTCCCCTTCAACAATGGTCCACCGAGAATGTCCGGATCCGGTGCAGGAGGTAAGTGGATGGCCTCCTCCGTCTAGGAGAAGGATATTAAAAAGCTGCGGGCGGCTGGATATCTGAACAAGAAAATCGGCCATCGTCTTACAACGGCGGGACAGATTGTCCCTACTCCGGAGCCCCATGAGAGAGTCGTTTTCCTCCCCCGTTTTGTCCGTGGGCTGGGGTTTCCCTTCACCCTTTTGTTCGCGGCATCATGTACTACTACGGGATTGATTTTCACGATCTATCCTCCAATTCTTTCCTCAATATGTCGACGTTTATCATCGTGTGCGAGGCTTTTCTCCGCATCTCGCCACACTTCGGGCTCTGGCTCAAGATCTTCAATGTGAAGCCCAAAGTGGTGAATGGTGAACATGCCGAGTGTGGAGGTGCCATGGTGAGCAGGATGCCCAAGGTCACATGGCCAACGTGTACTTTCAATGACTCCGTCAAGGAGTGGCAGCAATAGTGGTTCTATATTACTGAGCCACGCGGCAAAAAGTGGGCCGCTGCTCCTGAGTTCTGATCTAGAGCCCCTTTGCGGCTCACGTCCTGGCCCAAGAAGGGCGTGAACTGGTCGTCGTCTGACGAACTGTCAGTGATCCAGGCGTGCATCAAAGGTATGGAGGACAAGGCCATTAGGCTTGTTGACGTGGTCCAGGTGATGCTAGTTCGCCTGATCCTTCCTTGTTAGCACAGAGGTTATGATTTGTGGGAGCATGACCCAGCCGAGCCCCAGACCCTACGGGAGCTTTTTGGCTCCTCGCACAAGGACATCTGGAAGGTGCTCTTCAAGTCCGGCAAACCATGGACGAACTCTGCCGCGGACCGCGGTTACCAATTATCCCACCCCGCCAGTCCGGTAAGTCATCATTATGCCCTGGCTATCCGTATATTTTATTGATATGTCCCGAGGGAGATGTTGTTTAACGTGCTTTTCCACGATCACCTCAGGGATGGATGAAGAAGGCGGAGCAGATTCATTGTCTGGTCCCGCTGCCGGAAGAACCGGCGGGACCTCTTCTAACGAAGATGTTGGTCCCAGCGCCTTACAAGGCGCCGAAGAAGGAGGCCGACAAAAAGGCCAAGGAGACCAGGGCGGCCTCCGTCGTCGTGGTGCTTCGGACACGAAGTCCGAAGACTCTAGTGACCATCCCTCCTCCGGTGAGGAGGAGGAAGAGGACGAGGAGGAGGGAGAGGATGAGGAGGAAGAAGAGCCCGAGTCCCCTACGAGGGGGAGGAAGAAAAGGACGGCCTCTTCATCCTTAGAGGCAGATTCGCCTAAGAGGGGAAGAACATCCATCCCCGAGGCATCCACCACGGCTACCGATAGCAGCCCGGAATGGGATCCCAGGGCCCAGCCCCTGGTAAACTCGTAAGTGCATGAAATCCAAACACATTCATGCGTCCCAATTCTTTACTAATGTGTAGTATTCCGATTTGCACCATGCTTTTTTATAGTCCGGCAAGATCTCCTGCCCAACAGGCCTCGTCGGAGGACTCATTGAGCTCTAATGCCTTGGAGAGCGAGACACCTCCTAGGGCCCCTTCCCCAAAGCCTGGTTGTGACACCGAGGTGTCGTCCCAGAAGGACCTGAGCCAGGGAGGGCGTACCTCGAGGGCCAGACACGCGGGAGCGGCGATTCCCATGAACGTTGATGGCGGGGGCAATCATGAATTCGGCCCATAGCCGGACACAATCCCGGAGACCCTTAAGGCTCCGGGGTCAGGCAGGCAGCCCCTCTTGACTGAAGGGGGCGATCCTGCTCCACCTGCGACCTCCGTCCAACCAAAGGTGTCGGGCGGCCTATCAACAGCACTGGAGAGTGCATCCATCATTGATGAACACCGTGCCCTTATGGGCGTGGTGATAGAAAAGATTCAGGCCACCGAGAGCGGACTGAATGAATCCTGTATCAGCCTTATAAAAGGCTTGGAGGTATGTTTATTAGGAGATGGTCATAGTATAGATAGCAGCCCCTGATGCACTGTTCGGAGAGGACAGGAACCGGACAGGGGATCGAAGCTCTGTCTGCAGGAGACTCAGCTAATGACATAGATTTATTGAATTATGAATCAGGCGTCTGCGACGACTGCCACCTCTCATACTGCGGAGGTGTCCAGACTCAAGCAGAGTCTGGAGCGGGTCGAGGAGGAACTCGGCCGAGTGAAGAAATAGTTGGAGGAGAAACAAGGTATGTTTTGAAACCTTTAGTAAATTTTAGCACAAGTAAGTAGTTGTATCTATCTTAGAGCATATATATCATGCACTCCAGGGGCAGATGCCTAAATTGAGGCGCTCAAGAGGGATGTTGCCTTGGCCGAAAAGAAGGCGGCCGCGGAGTAGGCTCTCCGCGAAAAGCACGAGGCGAGGGTCGTGGAAGCTGAGCGAGAGCTTCAAGAAGCCGTAAAGAAAAGCGAGAGTTTGGAGCAGAGTCTATCATTGAAAGAATCCGAACTCGCCCAAGCTCTCGAGTCCGCGAATAATGCTCGGAAGGAAGCCCAGGCTGCTCTGAAGGATATTCAGGAGGCGCGGAAGATTGCGGCTGGTAAGGTTTTTTTTTTGTTCAAAGCGCCTTGCGCCTTTGCAAGGGAGATTCATGGTGACCCATTGAATTCGAATTTGTTTTTCAGGGGTGTTTGCGGATCTGCTGCGCAGCATATCTGATGCTGCCCAATTCTGCCGAGCTGAGAAGAAGGACACTGTGGAGAAGCTCTTCTGGTCGCAATATTTGGCGCCGAATTATCCGGTGCCATTTGTCGACCAGCTGAAACAGCTGGTCGAACTGCATCAGGCGGCTGAACTAGCCATGAAGGATTTGGTTATCCGGCTATGGCCCGCCGAGCCCATACCGAGCAGTTTCTTTGGGCTCGTGAAGCGGATTGTGGGTGTCTGTCCTCGGCTGGACGTCATCAAGCAGTCGGTTTGCATGGAAGGGGCATGAATGGCGTTCGCCCGTGCGAAAGTGCATTGGGGGAAGCTTGACGCTAAGAAGCTGATGACCGAGGGGCCGCCGGAGGGGAAAGAGCACCGCAAGCCCGAATTGTATTATGACGGTGTCCTGAAAGGGGCCCGCCTCGTGGCTGAGCAATGTGCAAAAGACATTATTTTTTCCCGAAAGCAGTTATGTTATCCCTTGTAAGGCGAAACAGAGTCACTAATATGTATGTGCCTGTTATGTGTAAATTTTTATTCCTGCGCGGCCGTTTAATATGTTAGTCTTGAGAGTTGGCCAGTCGTCGGCTTCTGCCCCCACGTAGGAAATACGGGGGTGTTCGGGATACACCTGAAGACTCTTTATCCCATTCTTGGGTCCATGAAGGAGGTTTTCAGCACACCGAACCAGGCAATCGGACTATAGGGATTTATTACTCTCACTTAGCCATAGGAAATCGAGTATGGGAGGCGCAGCCCCTGGTGTTTGGAAGACCGCACGAGGGGCTCTATTAGCACCTGATCGGTGGACCGATCCTTCGCACGCTGCATTTTATTATGGCATTATGCGGAATATATCCTTAAAGATTTTACAACCTCTCGAACAGCTGATCAGCTCTCGCCTAATCATGACAGTCCGTTTTCGGCTTTCTCTATTGAGGTGTTCGTCCGGCAGAACTGGGACACAATCGCAGTAGTTCTCCCAGCGCTACCTTAGCCGATACTGCGGAACGTAAGGTACCAAAACATGGGAGCCGGGCAAACCCAACCAATGACCCAAGACATGATTCGGAGCTGATGCATATAATGCTATAAGTTCGGGGTGCCAAACAACCAAGAAGGTGTTTGGTCTTTAGTCATCGTAGTACGGGTGCAATGAAGCCCCTAGCGTTTAAAGGCATAACATGATGTTCGGATGCCGTTATGACAAAATGTCATTGAGAAATAGTAGCAGGTAAGTGTCAAATGACTCTACATGTTGTATTTAAGTAATACGTCTATACGTATGAGTACAGTGCATGTTATAAAAGGGGAGCGTGGCGACAAAACCTGTTGGGGCTGGGCGGTGTTTTAGCTGTGCGTGAGTCCGGAGGAATATCCTAATTGTATTCAGGTGGGGTGGAGATTCCCCCTGTGTGCGTCCGAGCTAATTCCAAGTCGCCAGTCCAGTTATGCGCGAAGGCGAACCTGCAAATAATGCTTGAAAGGCGTGTATGAGCAGTGGCCGAACGGTGACCCATCCAGCTTATGCTGAAGGATCTGTATGAGCTATGATCAGGCTGGGGTATCATCAAGCAGTTCAGACTCCTTTGTCGGTGTCCGGGAGTCCGGCTGTCAAATCTAAGTTCGATTGAAAAAACCGTGACTCGCTGCTTCTATTAATAAAGTAGCCGAATACTCTTCGGTGCCGAGGTGAAGCTCGGTCTTGCCCACAATTGTGACTAAGTCACGTGGGTATTGCGTGATGATGCGTCGAGTCGCAGTGTATCCTGGCGGTGCTGAGTAGCTACTGCCTAGAGGTGTAAGACCGAAAGTTGGTATGGCAATTTTTTGGCAATCCGAAGACCATCTCCAGGGTGGCGGGGCCTAGGTGGACTTCACGCCTAGTTGCAGCACTTTAAAATAAGTTTTTTGGTGGGTCTGACCCCTGAGTGGTTGATCCCTAGACTTGATAATTTGGGCTTCTTGCCCTGGGACCTCTTTATGCTCCTTCCGGCGTCGGCCTGCCGATTTGTTTAAAGACCCAGCATTCTCTATTGGTATGGCTGGCTGCCACTCCTAGGGTACCATCAATTTGACATGGGCGGTCAAGTATGCGGTTCAGGCTGGAGTGGCCTGAGTTTTGAAGTCTCCTCTCCCGCTCGACGGGTTGAGGACTACGGGCTCCTGTGTTGATCGCCGTTTCCTAGGCGCCATTCTTTGTCTTGGAATGCTTATATTTGTCGCACCAAGGTTTGTGGACTCTGCTTTTTTCTGCTGATGCGCCCGGGGTGCTTGCTATGTTGCTGTTTGGTATGTAATGTTGGTCTTGCATGCAGCCCCTTGCCGCAGTGTGCTGTCGGCTGGGTGTAGGCCTACGTTTGATTTTTAATGCCTCCTCCTCAAATTGAGGTAATAGCCTGCACTTTGGGTAGTATTTTGTTCGGCGCTCGAGTCCGTATTCCTCGGCTGCACGGGCCTTAGTCCGTATGTACGTTTGAGCAGATTCTTATCAGCTTGAAGCTGTTGCTGCTTCTTTTTCAGGCTTCTTGCAGTGGCTATAAGCCGGCGCTTGAAGCGCTTCTACTTTATGGGATCCTCTGGCGCGCTAAATTCGTCGTCGCCAAGGCTCACCTTGTCTTCAGAGGAAGGCATGTAGTTATCATCCTCCAAGTATCCATCCGTCGCCTATTCGTCTGGGCTAGCCTGCCCGTGTTCCTGTTCGGCTTGCTCGAAGGTGGGTTGATCAGGATCGTGTTCTTCTTCGGCACCATCTGGGTTTTCTTCTCTAGTGCCGGTACGGTTGTGGCGGGTCTTGTAGCGGCGCCGATGACGCCCATGTTTTGCTTTCTTCCCCGAGGGGTTATCTCCCGTCGCCTCATTGCCATTAGTTTCTTTGGGAGTATTCACCATATATATATCATATGAAGAGGTGGAAGTCCAGCACCCTGTGGGTGGTGGTTCCTGTTCCGCTCTCGCATCGTCGTCTATAACGTCGATGTCTTCGGAATCGAGGTTAAGAATGTCGGTCAAGTCATTGACCTTGGCTATTAAGAGGATGGTGGGTGGGTTTCGAATTTCTTCATCGCCAGCTTCCCACTCGAGCCGAACATAGTTCGGCCAGGAGTCTCCTGATAAAGAAAGAGACCTTAATGAATCTAGCACATCTCCGAAGGGTGAGTGCTGAAATATATCCGCGGCGGCGAACTCCATGACTGGAGCCCAGTTAGATTCGATGGGCACGGATGCGCGCGGTCCGGAACAAACGGCCGAAGACAAGTCCGAGGGTCCAGAAATACAGAGTTCCTTAGGAGGGGAATCTGTATTCGGCTCCAAGGCCGACGAGTGTGCGGCCTTCGGGGCGGGGTCCATCCACCCGTCCTCGGAGGGCACGATCTGCTCGGGAACGAAGTCCGAAGCTGTAGCACGTGCGATGTTCCAAATACTGTCCGACTGCAGATCTAGGTCATGCACGTCGTGATTGTTCGGCGCTCCTGACACGGGCCCGAATCCGTCAAAGATCAAGTCTCCGCGGATATCAGTGGTGTAGTTTAGGTTTCCAAACCTGACCTGACGGCCAGGGTCGTGGCGATCGATCTGTTCCCGATGGCCAAGCGAGTTGTCCCGCAGTGCGAAGCTGCCGAACACGAAGATTTGTCCGGGGAGAAAAGTCTCACCCAGGATGGCGTTGTTAAAGGTTGGAGAAGCCATCGAGCCTTATAGCGACGACACAGAGGAACTCTCAATGAAAGCACCAATGTCAGTGTCAAAACCAGCGGATCTCGGGTAGGGGGTCCCGAACTGTGCGTCTAAGACTAACGGTAATAGGAGGCGGAGGACACGATGTTTACCCAGGTTCGGGTCCTCTTGAGGGAGGTAATACCCTACTTCCTGCTTGATTGATCTTGATGATATGAGTATTACAAGAGTTGATCTACCACGAGATCAGAGAGGCTAAACCCTAGAAGCTAGCCTATGGTATGATTGTTCTTGTCCTACAGACTAAACCCTCCAGTTTATATAGAGACCGGAGGGGGCTAGGGTTACACACTGTCAGTTTATAGAGAAGGAGATCCACATCCGAATCGCCAAGCTTACCTTCCACGCCAAGGAGAGTCCCATCCGGACACAGGACGAAGTCTTCTATCTTGTATCTTCATAGTCCAACAGTCCGGCCAAAGCATATAGTCCGGCAGTCCGGATACCCCCTTATCGAGGACTGCCTCAGTGATGCAGCACCCTCAAGCTATCCAGATGAGTGAGGGGGTTCTTGATGACCCACAAGTATATGGGGTCAATTGTAGCCTTTTCGATAAGTAAGAGTGTCGAACCCAACGAGAAGCAGAAGGAAATTACAAGTGGTTTTTAACAAGGTAATGTCTGGATGTGCTAAAATTGTAAGTAGCTGAGTAGTTTGATAGAAAGATAATTTGTAATGAGCAAGTAACGATAGTAGTAACAAAAGTGCAGAAAGGTAGCCCAATCCTTTTGAGGCAAAGGACAAGCCAAAACGGTCTCTTATGATAAGCAAAGTGTTCTTGAGGGTACACGGGAATTTCATCTTGTCACTTTCATCATGTTAGCTTAATTCATGTTTGGTACTTGATAATTTGATATGTGGGTGAACCGGTGCTTAGGTGATGTTCTTACTTGAACAAACCTCCAACTTATGATTAACCCTCTCGCAAGCATCCGCAACTACGAGAAAAGTATTAAGAATAAATTCTAACCATAGCATTAAACTTTTGGATCCAATCGGTCCCTTACGGAATAGCGCATAAAGTGGAGTTTAAGCTTCTGTCACTCTCGCAACCCACAATCTAATAAATACTCCACAATGCATTCCCCTAGGCCCAAATATGGTGAAGTGTCATGTAATCGATGTTCACATGACACCACTAAGAGAATGGCAACATACATATCATCAAAATATCAAACACATATCAAGTTCACATGATTACTCGCAACATGATTTCTCCCGTGACCTCAAGAACGAAAGTAACTACTCACAAATGATAATCATGCTCAAGATCAGAGGAGTATTAAATAGCATAATGGATATGAACATATAATCTTCCACCAAATAAGCCATATAGTAACCAACTACAAGATGTAATGAACACTACTAATCACCCACAAGCACCAATCTATAGTTTTGATACAAAGATTGAACACAAGAGATAAACTAGGGTTTGAGAGGAGTTGGTGTTGTTGAAGATGTTGATGAATATAGCCCTCCCCAAGATGGAAGAGTTGTTGCTGATGATGATGACGATGATTTCCCCCTCCGGGAGGGAAGTTCCCCCGGCGGAATCGCTCCGCCGGAGGGCAAAAGTGCTCTTGCCCAAGTTTAGCCTCGAGGCAGCGATGCTTCGTCCCGAATGTCCTCTCCTGATTTTTTTCTAGGTCAAAATGACTTATATACCAGAAGATGGGCACCGGAGGTGGGCCAAGGAGGGCAGCACCCATCAGGGCGCGCCTGGGCCTCCTGGCGTGCCCAGGTAGGTTGTGCCCACCTGATGGCCCCCTCCAGTACTCATTTTCTCCAATAATTCTTAAATATTCCATAAAAATTGTCGGGAAGTTTCAACTCATTTGGAGTTGTGCAGAATAGGTAGCTTGATGTAGCTTTTTCAGGTCCAGATTTCCAACTGCCAGAATTCTCCCCCTTGGTGCATACCTTGCATATTATGAGAGAAAAGGCATTAAAATTACTCTAAAATGCATTATTATACAATAAAACAACATAAGTAACAGTAGGAAAACATGATGCAAAATGGACGTATCAGTGCTCCACATCTGCGATGTGCAAGGCCCCAAGGGGATCGGATCCGTGGAGGCTAGGCTTCAAGCTATGGTGCAGGAAGTCTTCCGATGCAAGGGGATGGTGGAACGTGGACTCAATGCCAATCACCTCATGATCACGGACTACACCTGTGATCTCAAGGTGGATGGAAAGTCCATGAAGGACATCGTCTTCTCCTTCAACGAACAAATAAACTTCCTCCAGAGCTAGATCTATGACCTTCAAGACCAAATCTTTGAATATGAGGCAAGGTTTAAAGGTATGAGTTTGGCTGCCAGTTGCAGGGCCCGAGAGACTCACTGCTCCTCTTATGATGGTGAGCCTCTGCCATGGAAACCCGAGGACAAGATCGCTACCACTTCATCACCACCACCTCATTCTTCATCACCAAAAGAAAATTGAGTATCGGGTATGGGCACTCCCATTGGCTTGCGCCAAGCTTGGGGGAGGTGCCCCGGTATCGTATCATCTCCACTATCTTTTGCCTTTATTTACCGTTCGATCCATAGTTATCTTTTGCTTTAGATGAATAAAAGTTTAGTTCGGTCCTTTCTTTTCGAGAGTTTGCTTAGTGATCAATTTTTGTAATTGTGTGCAAGATATATAATAAAGTTTAGTTTGAGTTTTGTTTTCTTTAATTTCATATTCAATAAAAATAAAGGAAATAAATGAAAAAAATCATATGTGAATCTTATGGTAAGTAATGACATCACATAAGGAAAAGTTTAAGTAGAAAACTTTATTGGAGATTGACAAACATAGCATTGGTCAATGATGCAATTCATGAAAGTATTAATAAGGAAGAGAATATTCACATGCAAGTACACTATCTTGGAAATCTTTTGTGATTGTGAGCCCCCATCAAAATATTATATGCCAAAATTGTTGACGTTGCACAAGGAAGACAGCGTAATGATTTATGTTTGTTCATATTCACATAGAAGTTATATTGTTATAGATCCTTCAACATGTGGTGCTTGCCCCCCCCATCTTTGCTAGCCAAAAATTCCGCGCCAAGTAGAGGTACTACTTGTGTATCTAAAAACACTTAAACTCAAATCTTATTTTTAAGAGCCCACCATACCTACCTAAGGATTGAGTAAGATCCTTCAAGTAAGTTGTCATCGGTGCAATAAGGCAATAAAAATTGCTTCTAAAAGTGTTAGATCATTTAGTGTAAGAGAAAATTGAGTGTTGTACGAACTTGTGATGGCAAAGAATAAAAGCGACAGACTGCATAATAAAGGTTGCTATCACAAGGGGCAATATAACGTGGCGTTCTTTTGCACTAAGGGATTGAGCATACAAACAAAAAGCGCATGGAAACCTCTGCTTCCCTCTGCGAAGGGCCTATCTTTTACTTTTATGTATTTACTTTCATGCAAGAGTCAAAGTTTTTCTCTCTATTCATTTTTATATTTCTCTTTTGGCAAGCATCATGTGGTGAGGAAAGATCTAGGCACATATATCTAGTTGGATATGGATAGCATGACTTATTATTGTTGACATCACCCTTGAGGTGAATACGTTGGCACGCGGAATTATAAGCCCCTATCTTTCTATGTGTCCGGTTGAAATGTTTTGCTCATGTGTATGCAGTGAGTGTTAGCAATTATAGAAGATTATATGATGGTTGAGTATGTGGACTTGCCTAAAGGCTTCGATACGTGACCCTTCCTGAAAAGATGATGAATTGTAGTTGCAAAGTTGGCTGAGAACATAGTTTGTTAGTTTCCAATAGAGTTTATGCTTTATACTTCGATGTTGTGATGAATTGTTACTTATTCATGAGAAGTCTATGATAAAAGTTCTATGATAAAAGTTCTATGTTAAAGTTTGTTGTTGTTATAATAATTTACATGATGCTTCTATGTATGTATTTTGTTTTTATCGACACCTCTCTCTCTAAGCATGTGGACATGTTTTTCGATTTTGGTTTTCGCTTGAGGACAAGCGAGGTCTAAGCTTGGGGGAGTTGATACGGCCATTTTGCATCATATTTTCCCACTGTTATTTATAATGTTTTTATGCATAATAATGCCTTTTGGAGTAATTCTAATGCCTTTTCTCTCATAATATGCAAGGTTCACACAAAGAGGGAGAATTCCGGCAGCTGGAAATCTGGACCTGAAAAAGCTACGTCAGGCTAAATATTCTGCACAACTCCAAATGAGTTGAAACTTCACGAGGATCATAAGTAGGAGGTTTGATCCAGTAAGAATAGCACCTAAGCACCGATCCACCTACATATCAAATTATCAAAGTAGTGAACACAAATCAAACCAACATGATGAAAGTGACTAGATGAAATTCCCGTGTACCCTCAAGAACGCTTTGCTTATCATAAGAGACCGTTTTGCCATATCATTTGCCTCAAAAGGATTGGGCTACCTTGCTGCACTATTGTTACTATTACCGTTACTTGCTTGTTACAAATTATCTTGCTATCAAACTACTCGGTACTTATAATTTCAGTGCTTGCAGAGAATACCTTGCTGAAAACCACTTGTCATTTCCTTCTGCTCCTCGTTGGGTTCCACACTCTTACTTATTGAAAGGACTACGATTGATCCCTTATACTTGTGGGTCACCAACCTCCATGGCACGTACAGCTGCTCGAGCGCCCTCAGCATTTGCAGCTGCTGCAGCTACCCTATAGGCTGCCACAGACGCCCTCTCAGCGGATGTGGCCAAGCTCTTGGCAGAGGTGGAGCCGCTCGGGGCGGACGCGGTGACCGTATGGGCCCTCATGAAGAGTCTCCACGGTGTCATTCTTTGCAAGAAGGGGTTGGAATGGGGATCGAGGATTGGGATTCGGGGGTGAACGAGACTCGGGCAGACGAAGTCGGTGAAGCTTATGAAGGAGACATAAATAGACCCACGAATTTTCATCACAAACGGTTCCTATAACCAACTATGTGTGATGTAGTTAATTTTTTGTATTAGCTTTGAAAGACTAATTTGGGGTACAGTGGCAACGGATGGTGTTTTAATTGTACGATCTTTTTATTCCATTAACATAATACAATTGTCTTGTTAAATTTTGGAAATCTTCAGGTATCATTTGACCTTTTTAAGACATTAAGTGAGTATCTGGCCATATAATGGTCATAATTCAAATTTGAACCATATCTACATGCAACAGCAAACCATCATGGGTTAGAAAATCGTATTTGTGTTCTTGTATCACTAGTGCAGAGACATGCTATACAAATGGTTTTTACCCTTGTTTCCGCAATGGAGTTTTAAACCGTCTCATTGCCTGTCTGTGTGATAGGGTGGTCCTTCCCACACGACCCAGAAACCGTGGGTGATAGGTCATCTGGTCACACACGCGGGGCAAAAAGAGCTCGTGTGCGGTCGGGCGAGCCATCGGAGACAATTATACAGGCCCAATCGTTTCCGTTCGTATGTACATCCCACAAGGTGAATTGCAGAAAAATGTTGCCGTTCGTATGTATACCACACACGATTTTTTATGTGGAAACGTTTGTACAAGGTGACCTAACGCAAACATTTTTTGAGCGGAAGTCGTGTGTAATTGTTCATTGATCCAACATGCCTACTTTCTAGAAACTGTGTGGGTTTTTTTTTAGTTCGTCGCCCACGGTGTTGTCTGAGAAACCTGCAATAGAAAACCCCACTAATTAGGCTAATTGGCCTATTATTGATAATCCATTTAATAATCAAATTGACATTTCATATCAAACACACCATATATTTCATATCCGTATTACGCAACCAGGATTTCATAATTGAATTACATCAGATAGTTTCAGCACTCAGTTACACCATATTGGCATAATGGGCAATCCAATGTCATTGGAAGAGAGTTTTCTTTTTATCTCTCACAGGTTAATTTATACCAATTATGTTTGTATTCTCGTGTGTGTTTGCTTGTGGTAGTCTTGAATGTAGAGACCGGAAGACAACTCTTTCATGGTTCTTTGACATAGATACTCAATTTGGCAATTAAAGAAGGTGGATTTCCAATACCTTGAGGATGAGGCAACTGGAAAACTGGTTACCTGGGAGGGCCAGAACATCACTACCATTGGCCGTATGACCCTTATTAGGTCGGCCATCTCCTCCCAAGCGGTGTTCTCCGTCACGCCCCTCATCGTGCCTCAAGGCTCTCTCGGTAGCCTAAACAAGATTGAGAGGGCCTCCTTTGGTCTAGTGCGGACAAGACCATGGGTGCCAAATGCAAGGTCAACTGAAAGGTGGTTTGCAGACCAAAACAGTATGGAGGCCTTCGAGTACTCAACACCGACAAATTCGTGCGTGCTTGCAGCTTCGGTGGTTGTGGTTCGAATGGAACGATCCCCGCAATTATGGGATGGACTGGGAAACCCCTGGGCCGTGGAGGACTACTGAGTTTTTCTATGCCTCTACGACTATCACAGTGGGACATGGCACTAAAATGCCTTTTTGGACTCCCTGTGGTTTCTTGGTCCCAAACCCAAGGATATTGCACCACTCATCTTTGGCCTCTCGCCATGCTTGTCTCGTGGACCATTTGAAATGAACGAAACGAACGGGTGTTTCGTCATAAGAGTGCGCCACTGACCATCCTACTCGCCGCCATCGTCACGAGGCCAAGCTTGCGTGACCGCGGGTGCACAGAAATTAGGAAATATTTTCGTGGGCGAGTAATTGTCATGCCGTACTTGTGGGCGTGTTGTAAAACTCTAAACTCTATTCTCTCCTTATTTAATACTAGATGAGACAAATCGTATGCCTCAGTTTCGAAAAAACATAGATACTCGTATGCATAACCAAGAATTGATAAAACCTTTCATTTCAAAAAATAATTACTCGCCCACATTACATAGCATTGCATTACAAATTTACGATATATATTGTCTGTGCTCTCTCTCGAATCTTTCTCTTCTCTATTGGGAGTTGAGGTTGGCTTGCCGCAGCTTGCGCTCGTTGGAGAGCTTCTTGGCGAAGCGAGCGAGCGCTTCCTCGTTGGTGCCCTCGTCGTCGACGGGCTCGTACATCCCCGTGTCGATGTTCACCCGGGCCACGTTCATCTTGAGCAGCTTGTTGCCGATCCCGATGAGCGCCTCCATGTTTTCCTTGGTGGAGATATCCACCGAGGACGTGTGCCCCGTGAGTGAGTCGTCCTGGATGCGTAGGTAGTTCTTCTCAACGCGTAGTGACTGGAATAGCACCGCGGCGTGGATGTCGACCATGTCGGCGCTTGCATGGGAGAAGATGTCGAGGAGCGGGGTGAAGCGGCCATCTTTGAGCCAGCGGAGGACGCCCCACTTGGCGCAGTCGGGCGCGGTGTACTTCTCAGCCTGCTTGGCCGTCCCGGTGCCGATGGAGATGATGAGGTAGTTGCTGTACTCGGCAGGCTTGCCGTGCGTGAAGTCCGGGTTTCGGCGCATCACTTCCTGGGTGATCATGGACATGGCGACCATGGTGGGGTTGTTGGCGGCCACGCCACCGTCGACGAGGTGGTACTCGCGGTCTGGCAGCTTGCCCAGGGGGTCGTGGGTCGTGAAGTGGTGAGCCGGGAAGTAGGTGGGCGCCGCCGACGTGCTGATGCAGATGTCGGAGAGGTGCGCGTTCTTGAGCGGGTCCACCTTGGCCTCGTACGTGTTGAAGATGACCGGCTGCAGGTACTTGATGTCGAACGTCGGCACGACGATGTTGGTGACGGTGTCGGCGACGGTCACGTCGTTGGTGAGGTTCTTGATCTTGTCGTGCAGGAACTTGCCGTCGTACTTGGGACCCATCACCGCGCCAAGCAGGTTGGCCACCGGGGTCAGGAAGCCCCACCTGCACGCGAAGCCGAAGCAACGCTGGCATCAACATCGCCGCCGGCCAAATTTCAGTGCGTGGTCCGCCGGGAGGAGAAGTGCGTGCGTACCTCCTCTGCGGAAAGATCTTGGGGCCGTTCTCGAGGTAGAACTGGTTGATGTCCTTGGCGGCGAAGAGAGGCCGCTTGTTCTCGCCCGGCGCCGCCAGCATCGACGTGACCAGCGCGCCCGTGCTCGTCCCGGCGATCACGTCGAAGTAGTCCGCAATGCGCGCGTCCGGCCCGTCCAGCTCCTGTCAGACACAGCACATGTCACAATCGATCTAGGATGACGAAGATGCTGCAGCTAGACAATGGAGCTGCAGACGGATCGACGTACCTGGAGCTTGGACTCGAGACACGCGAGGATGGTGGAGGGGATGAGACCGCGGATGCCGCCGCCGTCGATGCTCAGCACGGTGATGAGCCGGCCCTGCGACGGCGGCGGGCACGGCATCGTCGTGTCAGCCTGGCTGCACATGCTTAGCTTCGCACGGGGTCTAGCTCTGCCCTGCTCTAGCTACTGTGGCCTAAATTTTGAAACAAGAGCACTTTTGTCTTTGTGCTTTCCGATCTGGAGCCTCTACCGGCTACTTAAATCCAAATTTGGCGTCAGTGGCTAACATGGAATCTTCTTACTTCACGCTTATTTTTTGGTGCGCGCGTGTCACGTTTGGTGGGCTGGACCTACTCTCCCCACCAGACGACAGCGAGGAGCCAGATCACTGAGTTGTTTCTATTTTTCAGTATTCATCACTGATTTGTTGACGCAACGAAGTGCACCAATGATCCTTGGTCGTTCTGATTTTCTTCAAAAGTAACACACTTCACCCTAACACCTCCCAGATCCATGTTCAAGGCCTCGATGTATAAAGATGTGTTTGGTACTCTGCATCGTTTTTTTGCCTTCTTGCATTTGTGGCTTAACAGGCAAAAACCATAGTATGCACATGCCTTCGCCTCTGCGCTCGCGCAAGGGCGACCAGGAACCGACGCCTCCCGCTGGCGCCGCCGTAGATCACTTTGTCTTCCATGGTGTCAGGCCATGGAGACGCAGTGGATCTCGGCTCTTGCCGGCGGGAGGGTTCGTACATCGTTTTTAGGTGCTATTTTGAGTACGTCTAGGGTTTGCATTCTGTTCAGGAAGACAAGACGGCGGCGACTTTCTGATGTTGGAATAAGGTTCTCCCCGTCTATGCCTCGTTCTGATGATGCGTCTAGCATTATCAGAGGGCGTGTGGAGATTTGTCTCCGACGGATCTCGCGGGATTCGATCGGTGTTTGTTTTTGGTGGATCCACTTGGATCTAGTCTTCGTTCGTATATGTTCGTGTGTCTTTAGGTTATATCTTTTCGGTCTACGCTTCTCTTCATCGGTGGCAGCTGTTATTCTGGTGCGCTGGTCCTCTTGGGCCTTAGCACGACGACTACCCGACTGTCTACTACAACAAGGTTTGCCCGGCTCCGATGATGGAGGGGCGATGACGGCGGCGCGCCTTCGGCTCGCTCTAGTAATTGTAGTCGTTGCTAGGTGGTCTACGGACCCGGATGTAAGTTTTACCTCCAGTGTTCTTTGTACTGCCTTGACAATTGATGAATAGATCGGAAATTTTCTCGCAAAAAAAAACCCATAGTATGCACATAATTAGGCAACCCTCCTATGGGATGCCTGCACTAGGGAAGCAATTTCCCGTCAACGTTTGGTTGCATGGCCTTGGATGATGCATTGCATGCCGTTTGGTTGGACCCATTGAGTCTGATTTGGTCTGGTTAATTTAACACACATGAACGGAGTATACAATAGGGTCGATTGGCAGCAATGGCATGCTTCGTTGCGCGATGGACTCAATGAATGACCACGGACCACGGTGATGATTGTGTCCGTCTCTGCGGGCACTAGCTTCTGCCCTTCTCGATGACCGGCCGCCAACACGTGCGACATGAGCCGTGGGACACCAGCCAGGCATCCATGCAGCAGAGTGCCCGCACCGAGGCAGCATGCGCACCTTCTCGCTGTCCATGAACTTGCTGAGGCATATGGCGCATACGTCGTCGATGTCCTCCTGGGGCCTTACGCCGAGGTTAATATGTTGGTGATTAAAATGATGATATGTATCCTTTGATGAATTGATGGTATAATTAAGTTACATGAATTGATCCAGACTCACTGATTTGAAGATAGGGTTTATTTTTTTGCAATAGTTTTGAGATAAAATAAGAGTAATAGATGAATGTGTAGGTAAAAAGCTTGAGTGAATTAATGAGGAAATGATGTATATATCGTATGAGTTAATTCCTTATCTTTCATAACATAAAAGTGTGACCATTGGTATTGCATTGAGGTTCAAGTTGGGGGATATTGTAAGTAAACCATTGACGTAGAGTGGGTCGGGGATGCGCAACGGAAATCAGCTATGCCAATGCCCACCCCCCCCCCCCCAAACAACACTGATTTGAGCCTAGTGGACATGTCAACATTGGTTATTTTGCTACTAAACTGGTTTAACCAATAGACAGGCCCTCCCGAACAACATTTAACAACACTCCCCCCCCCCCCCCCCCCTCGATTTTCCTAGCTCTGCCATTGGTCTCTTCAATATCACGCATTGCCCACTCTCACCTTAAGACTTATTGCATCTTTAGTCGATTCATCCAAAACCCGTGGGAGAGCTTCCTCTTGTTCTCCCATACATAAACAATCATCTTCCTCAAAACAGTCACCATACCTACCTATCATGGCATTTTCATAGTTATTCCGAGATATATTGTCATGCAACTTCCATCATCGTTTACATTACATGACTAGAGATGTTTATTGTCATTGTTTATTGCTTTGCATGATCATAAGATAGCTTTTTCAAAAAGGGGGATTACCCCCGGCCTCTGCATCACTTGATGCACACAACCATATTATTAAGGCGAAGTAGCCATAAAGTACATAGTTTGATACAAGTTCGCAAGCAAAACCAAATCAAAAAGAATGAACTTCCGCGACCAGCAAAAATAAGAAAAGATGACTAGAGACCTATCCTAGCTAGCAGGTTATTTGTGTGTTTCATCTGTTTTTTTTTATGTATATGCTAGCTAAATCATTGCACTTCCTAGTTCCCTGCTAGAGGCATTCATTAGATTCATTTTATTTTGTTAGATTGAGTTGTGAATAAAGCAAAGTGTATTGTTCATCATTACAGGGTGTTTCCCCTACCTTGTGAGGTATAAAATAGCCATGGAGTAAATAAAAAGAGCCACTAAGGCCAAATAAAAAATGAGAGAAAAGAAAGAGGGGGCAACACTTCTGTCCTTTTTGCATACACAAGTGCTACAAAGTAGCATTATTGCATTTCATACCGAGAGTTTTCATATGCTTCATGTTAACATATTAGTTGGAGATTTTTCACATTGTAGAAGTTAGCTTGTGGATTCTAATAATGAGCTTTCTCAAACACTCTAGGTGTTCTAGAACAAGCAAAGTTGGATGCACAACCCACTATTTCATTTGAAGAGCTTTCATACATTCATAGCTCCGATGCATCTATTGCATAGAAGTATCTACTCCTTGCATTAACATTGACTATAAGGCCTCTCCATCGCTTAATGATCAACCGTGTTGATGTAAGATTTTCTTCCACTTTTTGACTTCTTTTAAACCTCCATCGATATTCTCTTTTTCCATTTAAGTGCAAAGATGTTGTCTTGTGCTCAAGTATTGCATAAGTGTTGATTGATTAAAACAAGAGGTTGTGTCTGATGGCTTGACCGACTCTCTCGTCAATTTATGAAGAAGTTTTTTCTGATACAAGGAAGACCTAGCATATTATGCTTTCATGATATACTTGACAATCTCTCCAAACCTAAAGGCATTGGTAATCTTGATATGAAAGCATTGATCCATGAAAGCTAGGGGTATTTTACTTGCACTTTTTTTATGTTACTTGTTTTTATCAACTATAGACTATTGCATTGCATCACTACTCTTTAAAGTTAAACCTAAATACATCAGACAGATTATGATTCATGTTAGTAGCATTTACAATAAAAATATGTTATTATCATCTACCTACTCAAGGATGAGTAGGGATTAAGCAAGGGATGTTGATATGTGTCGAATGTATATACAATTTTTTATTGTTTCATGATATGTTTATGTCACTTTGGCATAGTTTTGGCACCATATTTTAACATATTTCTGGACTAAGGTATTAACTCGGTACCCAGTGTCAGATGATGTTTTTGCACGTTTTTGGACTTCTGTATGCCTTTCTCTCCCTTTCTCGCCACACCTCTATGTTCCGACATGATCCAATCTGAATGCCATTTCCGGTACTCTGTTGGAGGGGAATCATCTCGGTGGCTATCTCAATCAAACTTGAAGACCACCATGATCGCTCGGGATTAGTTTCCTTTGGACTATGAATCCATAGTGGTAGCTAGATGGTTTTCTCTCCCTTGCTTCTCAATCCAAAAATCATATTAGCTTCCCTACATAATTGTGATCCAACTGATGTAATTTATTGGTGTGTTTGTTGCGGTGTGATGAATTGTCACTTTATGATCAGTTTATCCATGAATTCTTTTGAGATCAATTCGGCTTCTTTACTACACAATTCTATGCATATATGCGCTTTGGTCTATTTGTCTTTCTTTGGCCAAGTTTGATGGATGATCTCTAAGAGGGAGTTGTGTATGTTAGTTAGGTTCAATCTTGCAAGTAATTTGCCGTGGTGACGAAAAGTGGAAAAGGCTTGTATATTGTTGTTGGGAAACTCAGTAATTTCAAAAAATTGCCTACGATCACGCAAGATCTATCTCTAGGTGATGCATAGCAACGAGAGGGGAGAGGGTTGTCTACGTACCCTCGTAGACCGAAAGCGGAAGCGTTATGACAACGCGGTTGATGTAGTCGTGCGTCTTCACGATCCGACCGATCCTAGCACCGAAGGTATGGCACCTCCGCGATCTGCACACGTTCAGCTCGGTGACGTCCCATGAACTCTAGATCCAGCTGAGGTCGAGGGAGAGTTTCGTCAGCAAGACGGCATGGTGAAGGTGATGATGAAGTTACCGGCGCAGGGCTTCGCCTAAGCACTACGACGATATGACCGAGGTAGAAATCTGTGGAGGGGGGCTGTTGTGGTACTAAGTCTGACAGTACGTATAGGGGGTACGATTGAGGAGGAAAGGTCCTAGCTACAGCAAGATTGTACGCAAGTGTTTACGAGTTCAAGCCCCTCTCGAAGGAAGTAAAACCCCTATGTATCGGTGCCCGGAGGCGGTCGACCGGATTATATGTGTGTATGTGTGTTAAAGGGGGTGCAAACCCTTGTGCCAGGGGAGGGGGTGGCTTATATAGAGTTCACCAAGACCCTAGCCATCCCCCGTTACAGAGGGTTCAGAGTGAGGCGTTACTGGTAACGCCAGACTTAAGTGCCTTAGTGACCTTAAAGACTACTGAGTGAATGCTTGCCCGTTGCTGTTCTGAGTGACTCCTGGTCTTCAGTAGGTCGAGTGATTTCTTGTATGGTCGAGTGGTAGACTGGTCGTGTGACTTCGGGAAGGAGGGGTACCCGAGTGGTTGATTGGTCGAGTGGACCGCACTCGACGCTTTGCTGGGTACTCCTTGCTGTCTCTTGAGCTTCTCTGCTTCTAGGGTAGTGACCTTGGGTAGGACGTATAGGTCAGGCCTATGACCCTACCCTAGGTCTGTATCATCATCATTAGCCCCCGAATGGATTGAGGTCCGAGTGAAAAGAAGGTTGAAGTTGATCTTGCTTCGACTCTTGTGCTTCACAAGTACTTACATTGGACGGAAGGCTCGTGTGGAAACTTTGGCCTCGTTTCAGTCGCCTTGATCGATTCAAAAGTTGTCGAGTGAATTTATAATGTCATCTGTCGAGTGTTGTTTCTGGGCGTGGAATCTTTGGCGCGATTGGTTACGGGCAACATACTACTTCATTTCTTTTTGTAGTCACCATACTTTATCTTGAAAACCATACCTAACCATTCATCATATATATCGTAACACATTGTAATATATTAACGAGCGCTCGCGAGCGCTCACGAGCTTAACGAGCTTCAAACGAGCCGAGCCGAGCAGGGTGTTCTGCTCGTTAATCTTAACGAGCTTAACGAGCCGAGCCTTAACGAGCACGAGCTTAACGAGTACGAGCTTAACGAGCTGAGCTGCTCGTTAGTCCAGCCCTAGTTACGGCGTATCTCGGATCTCACGGGATTCGAAATTTCGGGGAAGCGCGCGGGACGGAGCGTGCCGTGGTAAGCGGGATGGATGAATAGGAGTGCCTCGATCTCTGTGCCATCTTTTTCGCCATGTACCCAGCGCAGGACTGTTGCGGGATTTGACAGGATCGCTTGGGCCCATGCGTTAGCCACTCGGAAGTGTGTCTTTATAAGGCGACGGAGCCGAGGCGCCTCCACTGTGCGCGTCTATTTCCTCCGCTTCTCCTCTGCTTCCCCACTGCATCCAGCTCCTCTGCTCTCAACGCTGCCGCCTCGTGACCATGGTGAAGGACAAGACGGCGGTGCTGGAACACGCGAAGAAGGTGATGGGGGCAGCGAAAGGAAAGAAGCAGAATCGTGGGTCGTCGTCGCGCTCAGCACTGCCGTCGGGTTGGATCCAGGGCGATTGGATCCGATCTTCGCTCCGGCAGGATGATTTGGACGAGCTGGTGGAGTTCGGGCTGGTCGCCAAGGGTGTTGCGCGGTTGCCGGAGAGGGAGACGGAGCCGCGGCCGCGACCGGGTGAGTGTGTTCTGCTGGCCACCCATGTCGACCGGGGTTTCTCGCTCCCTCTGCACCCCTTTTTCCGCGGTTTCCTGAACTTCTTCGGAGCCCAACTCCATCACTTTTCTCCCAACACCATCACCTACCTTGCTGCGTTCGTGTCCATGTGCGAGAATTTGTTGGGCTGTCGACCGCACTGGGGTCTTTTCAAGCACATTTTCACCATCCGCTCTCAGTCGGTGAAGAAAGCAAATATGAGTGATGAGAAAACACATGTCATTCAGATGTGTGGGGGTTTGGGTATCCAAATGAGGCAGAGGAGCTCTTTCCCTTCCATGACCCTTCCTGAGTCGGTCAAAGGCTGGCAGTCGACCTGGTTCTACTGCCAGGACCTCGCAACTCCAGGCCAGTCGACTGGACTTCCCCATTTCACCTTTGATTGTGTTCAGACTCCTTCCTCGCTGGAAGTGACCGCTACTGAGAGCGTGGAAACAAACATGCTAGTTGAGAGGGTGGTCCAACTGATCAATCAAGGCGTCACTAGCATGGATCTGATGGAGGTATTCCTCAGTTGACGCATCCAGCCTCTCCAGGCTCGTGACCACCCTATGTGGATGTATTCTGGGGTCGACGACGCCGCTCGGGTTCATCCAGAAGAAGTACTGGCTAAGATAGTGGCCCTGTGGTTGAAGAGTATTACACGCAACAAGGACAACCCCAGAGGAGCCAGGAGAGTCGTCCCCTTCAGTGATGACAATCAGTCAAACAAGGTGTGTCTTCCATCACCGACTGTTTTTGGGTACATATTCCGACTGCCTTTGAATCCGGCTGACTTTTACTCGTCTTCTTGTCTTGTAGGTTTATACTGAGATGTACTCGATGCCCAATGGTGAACAAGTTCTGGAGCAAGGCCAGGAGGGAGATGATAGCGCGAAGGAGAGCGGTGATTGGGAATCTCCAGACGATGAAGACAAAGAGGAGAGCGACGAGTCGGACAACGAAGAGACGATCAACTCACCGCCTCGTTCGGAACATCGATCCAAGTTACTCCATGATCCAGCTGGCGGGCGTAGCAAGAATGTGGCCCCAAGCACCCAAACGCAGAAGCGCACCCAGACTTCGACTCCGGAGCCGGCAAAAAAATTCGCCAAGCAGCCCAAGGTTTCTCCTCCAAAAGCTCGGAAGACTCTGCCCAAGATTAAGATGGATGTTCATGTTGCCTCTGGGTGAGTGTCCTTTCTGTGTTTTCCTCTGCCGACTGACTCTTCTGTTCTGACCGAATGGATCGTGCATGTTTCCAGCCCAACCTCCGCTACGACTGATATGGATGTTGACAAGGCCCCTGGAGATGAGTAAACCGATGATGCGGCCACCTCCAGAGCTGGTAAGTCCGCTCGACTAAAACTTATTTTGTCAATTGAGTTGTCAGCTAGTTGAATTTCTGATGTTTTCTTTTTGTTGCAGCTCCACGAGACGTCGTCATGCTTCTAGATGATGAAGAAGAAGAAGAAGTGCCTCTAAGGGAGAGGAGGAGGAGGGGAAAGGGCTCGAGCGGGAAAGTGCCTGAGGTTCAGGTCCCTTAGTCGACGCTGGTGCTTGAGACGGTGGCCGAGCGATCCGGAGATCCAGTTCGGACCAACGTCACATTCGCACTAACGACTGATCTCCCATCAGGGTCGACTGCTCAGACCCCTGCTACTCTAGTGCAACTCCATGCGTCCGACCCATTGGCTGCTTCGACTGTCTTGGCACCATCGCTCTTTGCCACGTATCAAACTCCAGACGACTCGCCAAGTGCCGCCAGGGAGGCTCTTCGCCAGGTGAATCTTGTGATGGAGCAAGTGAAGGTGATGCACGAGGCTAGCCAGGTGGCCTATAATGCCAGCACTGCTCCACAGACCAACGTTAAGGTCAGCTGATTCCCGACTGAACTTTTGAATAATGAAAAGTGTTGTTTTTATTTCCTATCCATATGTGCATCTATTATCATGGGTATGTGTTCCACATCCAATCACCCACTGGGGTGTGCCTGCTTTAGATCTTCCACTTCATCGACTTATGTTGAGTGAGTGTTTGTCCGAACCAGTGGGGGCACGTAGAGTGCACCCACTGGGTGTAGTCCCCGAGACCACGGTCGACTGCTGGCAGTTGGCTGTGGTCTGGGAATCCAATCTCTCTCTTTTTTGAACTCACACTGGACAAACCATGCTAAGTATTGATCTAAACCGGTGGGGGCATGCTAAGTGCACCCACTTGGTGTAGTCCCCGAGACTACTATTGAATGTTTGATTCGACAGTAGTCTTAGAGTAACTTTCACTGTAATTGTCTTTGGTTTCTGTCGACTGATATATCTCTCCCGCTGACTGCAGAGGTCTTGTGATCTTGGGGCTCAACTTTCTGAATTGAACAAGAAGCAAATCAGCCTCAATCTTGATCTTGAACTGGCAAAGAAGAACCTCAAGACTGCTCAGGAAGAAACAGCTATCATGGGAGGTAACCAATCGTCAATTGTCCATCTTGTGACTCGTGCTTCTCAGTGTTTTTCTTTCAGTCTCTTTGAACCGAGTGACTTCACTCGAACATATGTGCATAGTGAAAACCGTCAACTTCAAGCTCGTTTGAAGAATGTTATTTCTTTAGAGAAAATGAAGCAGGCTCTGGAGAAGAAGGATCAGGATCTTTCTGCTGCCCAGAAGGAGGCGTGAGAGAAAACGGCGCCTATTGACAAGAAGCTGGCTTCAGTCAGCAAGTTAGAAGAGGAGAACTCTACGCTGAAGACTGTTGTCTCTGATGCCAATCGGGAGGTCGAGCAATTGAAGAAGGACAAGGAGAACTTCACCAATGAAGTCGGAAGTCTCAAAGCCCAGAAGGGCGAGCTGGAGTCCTATCTGGGACAACTTGCTATAAAACTGGTCCTGAAGCTCGAAGGTATTGTCATTCGACTGATTAGTTGTTGTCGATTGGTACATCTTGTCATACTGTCGACTCACCAATTTTTCCAACTGCACAGAACTTTGTCAGGACATTGAAGCTGAGACTGGGTGGGTCAAGACGGGTCTTGACCCCATCAGTTGTCCTGTCAAAGATGATGTTGTGATGAACTTGCTGCGGTTGGAGTCACGCATGGACAGTGTTGTTGCTTCTCTTGCCCGACTGAAGGCGGCGATGACTCGAGTTGATGCTGAACTCTGGCCTCAGGCGGAAGTTTCACAAGATCTCAAGTCGCTGATGACTCGACTAAATCAGATCCCTGGCCGAGTGCAAGAATGGAAGAAATCGTCTGCTCGTTGTGGCGTTGACATTGCCCTATCGCTGGTCCGAGTGCACTGCAAGGATTCCAGAGAAGACAAGCTGGCAGCCCTCAAGGTTGCGAACACTAAGAAGCACACTTTTCAGTCCTTTATGGACACTTTCCTTGAGGCTGCCACTTGCATCGCAGACATCATTGATCTTGACAGCTTATGGGATCCAGCAAGCCCTTCTCCTGATGAGTGACCAAAAAACATTATGCCCCACTTTTATTTGCCTTGGAATGTCGAGTGATTATGTAATCGTTAAATTCTTTCAGGCTTGATGCCTACGTACTTCTGTCCACTGCGGTTCTGAACTTTTGCAGGGTTTATCCGAACTTGGATTTCTTTGAATATCATTGTTTTTGCTCTATTTTTAAGCTGTTTCCAATTGTCCTTCGGTTCCAAATGGACTTGGTCTTCTCACCCTTTGCCGAATGAAAGTACATTGTACTTGTGACGGAGCTCGGACGCGGTGTTCAGTCGACACCCTGTCGTCCTTGTGGATAGGGATGGAATGATGTATTTGTGGTGTAGCTCAGAGGCGGTGCTCAGTCGACGCCTCGTCGTCCTCACATATGTGGTGGCGGAACACACATTGTACTTGTGGCGTAGCCCTGGTGCAGTGTCCAGTCGACACCTCGTCGTCCTTGTGGATCGGGATGGAACGCACATTGTACTTGTGGCGGAGCTTGGAGCATATTTGTGACTTAGGCGATTTCGGGGTCACAGCTAAGTCTCCGAGTGGTAGGATTGCTCTCCACTCGGAGTGTTTTTCAACTTAGGCGATTACGGGGTCGCAGCTAAGCCCTCGAGTGGGAGGATTACTCTCCACTCGGAATGTTTTTCACTTAGGCGATTACGGGGTCGCAGCTAAGCCCCCGACTGGGAGGATTGCTCTCCACTCGGAATGTTTTTAACTTAGGCGATTACGGGGTCGCAGCTAAGCCCCCGAGTGGGAGGATTGCTCTCCACTCGGAATGTTTTAACTTAGGCGGTTTTGGGGTCGCAGCTAAGCCCCCAAGTGGGAGGATTGCTCTCCACTCGGAATGTTTTTAACTTAGGCGATTTCGGGGTCGCAGCTAAGCCCCCGAGTGGGAGGATTGCTCTCCACTCGGAATGTTTTTAACTTAGGTGATTACGTGGTCGCAGCTAAGCCCCCGAGTGGGAGGATTACTCTCCACTCGGAGTGTTTTTAACTTAGGCGATTACGGGGTCGCGGCTAAGCTCCCGAGCGGGAGGATTGCTCTCCACTCGGAGTGTTTTTAACTTAGGCGATTACGGGGTCACGGCTAAGCCCCCGAGTGGGAGGATTTCTCTCGACTCGGAATGTTT
The DNA here is from genome assembly GCA_963921465.1 of Triticum timopheevii. NCBI lineage: Eukaryota > Viridiplantae > Streptophyta > Magnoliopsida > Poales > Poaceae > Triticum > Triticum timopheevii. Next base: position 378,715,732 of record OY997262.1, on the reverse strand, counting down.
TTAACTTAGGCGATTACGGGGTCGCAGCTAAACCCTCGAGTGGGAGGATTGCACTCCACTCGGAATGTTTTTAACTTAGGCGATTACGGAGTCGCAGCTAAGCCCCCGAGTGGGAGGATTGCTCTCCACTCGGAGTGTTTTTAACTTAGGCGATTACGGGGTCGCAGCTAAGCCCTCGAGTGGGAGGATTGCTCTCCACTCAGAATGTTTTTAACTTAGGCGATTACGGGGTCGCAGCTAAGCCCCCGACTGGGAGGATTGCTCTCCACTCGGAATGTTTTTAACTTAGGCAATTACGGGGTCGTAGCTAAGCCCCCGAGTGGGTGGATTGCTCTCCACTCGGAGTGTTTTTAACTTAGGCAATTACGGGGTTGCAGTTAAGCCCTCGAGTGGGAGGATTGCTCTCCAGTCGGAGTGTTTTTAACTTAGGCAATTACGGGGTCGCAGCTAAGCCCTTGAGTGGGAGGATTGCTCTCCACTCGGAATGTTTTTAACTTAGGCGATTACGGGGTCACAGCTAAGCCCCCAAGTGGGAGGATTGCTCTCCACTCGGAGTGTTTTTAACTTAGGCGATTATGGGGTCGCAGCTAAGCCTCCAAGTGGGGGATTGCTCTCCACTCGGAATGTTTTTAACTTAGGCGAATCGGGTTCGCGGCTAAGCCACCCACTGGGGGATTGGGACACAGCTAATTGCGAGATATCAGTTGTTAAGATACTGTAAAGACCTTGCCTTTGAAAAACAAACTAAAGTGCTTTTATTACAACTCGTCGAGTCGAGTGGTTCTAGGTATAGAAAGGGCGAAGCAGCTCCACGTACCATGCACGTGGCTCGTCCATTTTCTTGGGTACATTGTAAATGTGATATGATCCATTGGGAAGCACCTTGGTGATGATGAAGGGACCTTCCCAGGCCGGTGCGAGCTTGTGAGGTCGTTTCTGAACCACTCGGAGCACAAGGTCTCCCTCCTGAAACGCTCGACCTCTTACATTGCGGGCGTGGAATTGATGCAGATCTTACTGATAAATGGTCGACCGAACCAAAGCCATCTTGCATTCTTCCTCCAAGAGATTGACTGTGTCTTCATGTGCTTACTCTGCTTCGGCTTCTGAGAACAGTTCAACTCTGTGAGCATTGTGCAACAAGTCACTCGAAAGCACAGCCTTGGTGCTGTACACTAGGAAGAAGGGGGTTCATTCAGTCGACCAGTTGGGTGTTGTCCTCAGCCCCCATAGGACTAATGGTAGTTCGGTCACCTAAGCTCCAACAGCATGCTTGAGATCACGCATCAGTCGAGACTTTAACCCCTAAAGGATCAGTCCATTTGCCCTTTCAGCCTATCCATTCGACTGCGGGTGCACGACAGACGCGTAGTTGACCCGAGTGCCTTGAGATGCACGGAATGCCTTGAATTCATTAGAATCAAAGTTAGGGCCGTTATCTATGACGATGCTGTGAGGAACTCCATATCTGAAAATCAACTCTCTTATGAAACTGACGGTTGTGCCTGCTCCAAGGTTCTTGATGGGCTTGGCTTCGATCCACTTGGTAAAGTTTTCGACTGCCACAAGAAAATGGGTGAAGCCACTCGCATCGGTTTTGAAGGGACCGACCATATCCAATCCCGAGAGTGCAAACGGCCAGACGAGTGGAATGGTCTTCAGGGCAGATGCGGGCTTGTGAGACATGTTGGAGTAAAACTGGCAACATGCGCACTTGTCGACTATATCTTTCACCATCTCATTTGCTCGAGGCCAATAAAATCCCGCTCGGTATGCTTTGGCCACAATGGTCCGAGAGGACGCATGGTGACCACGGGTCCCCGAGTGGATATCATTTAAGATCATTTGACCTTCTTAGGGGTGATGCAGCGTTGGGCTACTCCTATGACACTTTCTCCGTAAAGCTTCCCTTTCATCACGATGAAAGCTTTGGATCGACGGACTATCTAATGAGCCTCATCTTCGTCCTTTGGAGTTCTTTTCTGAAAATATATGTGATGTATGGTACTGTCCAATCAGGGGTAACCACCAAGACTTCCATGATCAGGTCGACCACGGCTGGGACCTCTATCTCAGTCGGGTTGGTTGGACTTATCGGTTGCGGGGCCTCTTCCTTGAAGGGATCTTCTTGTACTGACGGGGTATGGAGATGCTCCAAGAACACATTGCTCGGGATTGGCTTCCGAGTGTAACCTATCTTCGCGAGATCGTCAGCAGCTTGGTTTTTGATTGGCGGTATGTGGTGGAGCTCCAATCCCTCAAACTTCTTTTCCAGCTTTCTCACTGCATTGCAGTAACCTATCATTGCGGGACTCCTGACGTCCCATTCCTTCATTACTTGGTTAACCACTAAATCCGAGTCGCCATAAACCATTAGGCGTTGGACGCCGAGTGAAATGGCCATATGCAACCCATATAGTAGTGCCTCGTACTCAGCTTCATTGTTTGAAGAGTCAAAGTGAATCTGGAGGACATAACTGAGCTTGTCTCCTCGTGGGGACACTAAAACCACTCCTGCACCAGAGCCATTTAACATCTTGGATCCATCAAAGAACAAGGTCCAATGTTCCGACCGAATTTGGATCGGTTGTTGTTGTTCAGTCCACTCTACGAGGAAATCTGCAATTGCTTGAGACTTAATGGCCTTCTTTGCCTCAAACTTGATATCCAAAGGAAGAAGTTCAATCGCCCACTTTGCCACTCGACCAGTTGCATCTTTGTTATTCAGAATCTCTGATAATGGAGCATCGCTGCCGACTAAAATTGAGTGATCAGAGAAATAATGTGCAACCTTCTTTGTCGGTCAGGTAAATCCCATAAACAAGCTTCTGATAGTGAGGATATCTCTGCTTGGATGGGGTTAATACTTATGAAATGTAATACACGGGGCGCTGAACTTTGAAGGCCTTTCCTTCTTCTTCCCGCTCGACCGTGAGCGCTGTGCTAACAACTTGTCCTGTGGCTGCGATGTAAAGCAACAGAGGCTCTTTGCAAACCGAAGCAGCAAGCACCGGCTGGGTGGAAAGCAGGGCTTTGAGCTCTGCAAACGCTGCTTCAGCTTTGTCATTCCACTCAAACTTGTCAGACTTCTTCATCAGTCGGTAAAGAGGCAGTGCCTTTTCACCGAGGTGTGAGATGAATCGACTCAAAGTATCCAAGCAACTAGTAAGCTTCTGAACGTCATGCACGCGCACCGGGCGTTTCATTCGGAGGATTGTACCAATCTTTTATGGGTTTGCGTTGATCCCTTGTTCGGAAATGAGAAAACCGAGTAACTTTCCACCTGGGACTCCAAATGTGCACTTAGACGGATTAAGCTTGATGTCATACCTTCTCTGGTTGGCAAAGGTTTCAGCAAGGTCAATCAGCAGGTCGGAACCTTTGCGTGACTTAACCACTATGTCGTCCATGTATGCTTCCACATTCCCACTGATTTGAGTGAGCAGGCACTTCTGGATCATGCGCATGAATGTGGCACCAGCATTCTTGAGACCAAATGGCATAGTGACATAGCAAAAACACCCAAATGGGGTGATGAAAGTTGTTTTTATCTCGTCGGGTCCATACAGATGGGTCTGATGGTACCCGGAATAAGCGTCCAGGAAGGACAGTCGCTCACACCCCACAGTTGAGTCGACAATCTGGTCGATGCGGGGTAGGGGGAAATGATCTTCGGATAGGCCCGATTGATTCAAAGTGAATTATCCTTCTTGGGAACCATAACAACATTAGCGAGCCACTCGGAGTGGTATATCTCGCGGATAAACTCAGCGGCCAGGAGCCGAGCTACTTCCTCGCTAATGGATTTTCTCTTCTCCGTGGCGGACCGACGGAGGTGCTCTTTGACGGGTTTTACTTTTGGGTCGACTCGCAAACGGTGCTCAGCCAATCCCCTGGGTACACCTGACATGTCGGATGGTTTCCATGCAAAGATGTCCCAGTTCTCACAGAGGAGCTGGATGAGCGCTTCTTCCTATTTTCTGTTGAGCGTTGTTGAAATATGAGTCGGAGCGGCATTGGGATCGGTCGGGTGAACATGGACTGGCTTGGTCTCTCCGGCCGACTGAAATGCGGACTTTGAGGCAAGCCTCTTATCACGCAGCAAATCACTCGGTTCTGCCGTCTTTTGATATTCTTGGAACTCTACTGCTGCCATCTGCTCATCTGCTATTTTTGCTCCATCTTGAAGACAATCTTTTGCTCTCTGACGTTTACCGGAAACCGTTATTACGGCTCTGGGGCTAGGCATCTTCATCTTGAGATAAACATAGCATGGTCGAGCCATAAAGCTCGCATAAGCAGGTCTGCCCAGAATGGCATGATATGCACTCTAGAAATCCACTACCTCAAAGGTCAACTTCTCCTTGCGGAAATTCTTCTCACCGTTGAAACCCACATCGAGAGTGATCTGGCCGAGTGATTCGGCTTTCTTTCCTGGAATGATCCCATGGAACCACATGTTACTCTCGCTGAGTTTGGACATCGGGATGCCCATTCCTTTGAGAGCTTCAGCATACAGAATATTCAGGCCACTGCCACCATCCATCAGGGCCTTAGTCAGTCGGGTGCCCCCCATGACTGGGTCGACCACCAGCGCCTGCCGCCCAGGGGTAGCTACGTGTGTCGGGTGGTCGGACTGGTCGAATGTAATGGGGACTTTTGACCACTTCAGATATCTCAGTGTTGCCGGAGCAACCATGTTAACTTCTCTGTTAATGACCTTCAGTCGACTTTTGCTCTCAATATCGGCAAAAATCACCAAGGTGGCATTGACATTGGGATAACCACCGTCATCATCCTTATCTTATTCTTCCTTCTCAGGCTCTTTGTCCTTATCATTGGGCTCTCGGAAGCTCTGGATTAGGAGTCGACATTGTCGAGTGGTATGCTTGGGGAGAATCAGGTTCCCCTCTTCATCTTTCTTGGTGTGAATATGACACGGCAAATCCATCATGTCATTTCTTTCCTGATCTTTCACCTTCTTAGGGGTCCAGGGCCCTTTAGGTTTCCCTTTGAACTTTCCTTGGTTTAACACTACTGCCTCGGCAGGACCTGCTGCCTCAGCCTTTCGCTTCTGCTTCCGAACATACGGCACCTCCGAGTTCAACACACGTTCAGCTCGATGACGATCCCCGGACTCCGATCCAGCAGGGTGTCGGGGATGAGTTCCGTCAGCACGACAGCGTGGTGACGATGATGATGTTCTACCGATGCAGGGCTTCGCCTAAGCACCGCTACAATATGACCGAGGTGGAATATGGTGGAGGGGGGCACCGCACACGGCTAAGGAACGATCACGAAGATCAACTTGTGTGTCTAGAGGTGCCCCCCTGCCCCCGTATATAAAGGAACAAGGGGGGAGGCCGGCCGGCCCTAGGGGGCGCGCCAAGGAGGGGGGAGTCCTCCTCCTAGTGGGAATAGGACTCCCCTTTCCTAGTCCAACTAGGAAGGAGGAAGGGGGAAGGAAAGAGAGGGAGAGGGAGAGGGAAAGAGGGGCCGCGCCCCCCTCCCCTTGTCCAATTCGGACTCCCCATGGGAGGGGGAGCGCCACCTCCTGGGCTGCTGCCCTCTCTCTCCCCTCAGGCCTACTAAGGCCCAATACTTCCCCTGGGGGTTCCGGTAACCCCTCCGGCACTCCGGTTTTCTCCGAAATCACCCGGAACACTTCCGGTGTCCAAATATAGTCGTCCAATATATCAATCTTTATGTCTCGACCATTTTGAGACTCCTCGTCATGTCTGTGATCACATCCGGGACTCCGAATAACCTTCGGTACATCAAAACTTATAAACTCATAATAAAACTGTCATCGTAACGTTAAGCGTGCGGACCCTACGGGTTCAAGAACTATGTAGACATGGCCGAGACTCATCTCCGATCAATAACCAATAGCGGAACCTGGATGCTCATATTGGTTCCTACATATTCTACGAAGATCTTTATCGGTCAAACCGCATAACAACATACGTTGTTCCCATTGTCATCGGTATGTTACTTGCCCGAGATTTGATCGTCGGTATCTAATACCTAGTTCAATCTCGTTACCGGAAAGTCTCTTTACTCGTTAAATAATGCATCATTCCGTAACCAACTCATTGGCTACATTGCTTGCAAGGCTTATAGTGATGTGCATTACCGAGAGGGCCCAGAGATACCTCTCCGACAATCGGAGTGACAAAACCTAATCTCGAAATACGCCAACTCAACATGTACCTTTGGAGACACCTCTAGAGCTCCTTTAAAATCATCCAGTTACGTTGTGACATTTGGTAGCACACAAAGTGTTCCTCCGGTAAACGGGAGTTGCATAATCTCATAGTTGTAGGAACTTTTGTATAAGTCATGAAGAAAGCAATAGCAACATACTAAACGATCAAGTGCTAGGCTAACGGAATGGGTCAAGTCAATCACATCATTCTCCTAATGATGTGATCCCGTTAATCAAATGACAACACATGTCTATGGTTAGGAAACATAACCATCTTTGATTAATGAGCTAGTCAAGCAGAGGCACACTAGTGACATTATATTTGTCTATGTACTCACACATGTATTATGTTTCCGGTTAATACAATTCTAGCATGAATAATGAACATTTATCATGATATGAGGAAATAAATAATAACTTTATTATTACCTCTAGGGCATATTTCCTTCAGTTGTTGTGTCGGGGCGCGTATGACCTGTCCCTCGGAAGGGGCGAGGGCACTCGATGGTAGTTGTCGCGGGCATACTCACGATCATATTCGCCATGAGCTCTTCCCAAGTACCGATCTTGGCGGTGATCACGGCCACCCTGCCGTAAAGGGGACCGAGGACTGTGAGCCGACTGAACGGTATGTGCTCTCACTAATCTGATGTGGATCCTGTTCTGCGATTGGGAAACATTGGAGTTCTGGTCTCCCGCTGCTCGGAGCAACATTCTGATCTGCTCCAGGCCTCTCCCAGCCTCTGAATGAGATGGCTGAATAGACTCTACAATACGTGCAGCGGCTGCCAAATTCTGGATCGGTGTATGGAATACCTGAGTTTCCGGCGGAAACAACTGTCATGGACGTCGACTGGATTCAGGAATTAGTCGACGAGCACGCTCGTCGAGAGAATGTTAGAGATTCTCCAGACGAGTGCGCTCAGCCATGGTGTCCAGGCGCACTGCCTCCAAGGCCTGGGCCTCGGCGGTTTCCCCTATGATGGGGGTCTGGAGAGCCTCCACGTTGCAGTGGTGCAGCTCCTCCCTCTGCTACGAGCTAAGAGGTTGGGGCTGGTACTCCTCGTGGTCGAGTGACGGACCAGAGCTTCTGCCGCTGTCGCCGCTGCGACGGAAGCCAGGCGGACCGCAAAGGGAGTCGACCATGAGGACCTCCGGCGCGGGATCACAACTCCTGCTCTCAGAGAGAGTATCTGCGAAATCAGACGACAGGTCGACCGATCCGCGAGAATACATGTTAGGCTCAATAGCCGCGACTTGGGGGTGAAGGTCTGACGAGCCACAGCGTATCTCACCCATCGCTGGAGCCGTGAGTGACCAGATCGCTTGCGGCGACGTCAGCAGAGTGAGTCGACAGCGCGGCGACCGACTGGTACAGTGAAGACGGCTGCCTGAGGAGGACGCCACAGGAACTTGCGTAGAAGTGCGCCGAGCCGTGAGCCGGGAGGGCCTCGGCGTCGAGGGCAGCCTCCTGGAGCCAGGCGGAGTCGTCGGCAACGAAAGTGAGCGCACTGAGTCGGAACTCGCGGCCCATGACCAAATAGCTACCGGAAACCATGTTGATGAAGGTTGAAGAAAATGCAACCTCGCCAGCAGTCGCTAAGATGCTTTGCCCCATGGTGGGCGCCAACTGTCGTGGTACTAAGTCTGACAGTACGTATAGGGGGTACGATTGAGGAGGCAAGGTCCTAGCTACGGCAAGATTGTACGCAAGTGTTTACGAGTTCAGGCCCCTCACGGAGGAAGTAAAAGCCCTACATCTCAGTGCCCGGAGGCGGTCGACCGGATTATATGTGTGTATGTATGTTACAGGGGGTGTGAACCCTTGTGCCAGAGGAGGGGGTGGCTTATATAGAGTTCACCAGGACCCCAGTCATCCCCCGTTACCGAGGGTTCAATGTACATAAATAGTGAGGCGTTACTGGTAACGCCGGTCTTAAGTGCCTTAATAACCTTAAAGACTACGGAGTGAATGCTTCCCTGTTGCTGTTCTGAGTGATTCCTAGTCTCCAGTAGGTCGAGTGATTTCTTGTATGGTCGAGTGGTAGACTGGTTGTGTGACTTCGGGAAGGAGGGGTACCCGAGTGGTTGATTGTTCGAATGGACCCCACTCGACACTTTGCTGGGTACTCCTTGCTGTCTCTTGAGCTTCTCTGCTTCTAGGGTAGTGACCTTGGGTAGGACGTACAGGTCAGGCCTATGACCCTGCCCTAGGTCTGTATCATCATTAGGGGCACCACACACAGCTAAAACAATTGTCAACTTGTGTGTCCTAGGGTTCCCCCCTGCCCCCGTATATAAAGGAGCAAGGGGGGAGGCCGGCCGGCCCTCATGGGGCGCGCCCCAAGTAGGATTCCTACTAGGAATCCTATTCCTAGTAGGTTTCCAACAAGGGAAGAGAGGGGGAAGGAGGAAGGAAGAGGGGGAAGGGAAGGAAAGGGGGGGCGCCGCCCCCCTTCCCATGTCCTATTGGACTCAAGGGGGGCGCGGCCAGCCCCTCCTGGCCCTTCCTCTTCTCCCACTAAGGCCCATCTAGGCCCACTAGTTCCCCCGGGGGGGTTCCGATAACCCTCCGGCACTCCGGTTTTATCTGAAACTTCTCCGGAACACTTCTGGTGTCCGAACATAGCCGTCCAATATATCAATCTTTATGTCTCGACCATTTAGAGACACCTCGTCATGTCCGTGATCACATCCGGGACTCCGAACAATCTTTGGCACATCATATCACATAAACTCATAATACCAATCGTCATCGAACATAAAGCATGCGGACCCTACGGGTTCGAAAACTATGTAGACATGACCGAGACACGTCTTCGGTCAATAACCAATAGCAGAACCTAGATGATCATATTGGTTCCTACATATTCTACGAAGATCTTAATCAGTCAAACCGCATAACAACATACGTTGTTCCCTTTGTCATCGGTATGTTACTTGCCCGAGATTCGATCGTCGGTATCTCAATACCTAGTTCAATCTTGTTACTGGCAAGTCTCTTTACTCGTTCCATAATACTTCATCTCGTAACTAACTCATTAGTCACAATGCTTGCAAGGCTTATAGTGATGAGTATTACCGAGAGGGCCCAGAGATACCTCTCCGAAACACGGAGTGAAAAATTCTAATCTTGATATATGCCAACCCAACAAACACCTTCGGAGACACCTGTAGAGCACCTTTATAATCACCCTTTTACGTTGTGACATTTGGTAGCACACAAAGTGTTCCTCCGGCATTCGGGAGTTGCATAATCTCATAGTCTGAGGAACTTGTATAAGTCATGAAGAAAGAAGTAGCAATGAAACTAACACGATCATAATGCTAAGCTAACAGATGGGTCACGTTCATCAAATGACAACACATGTCTATGGTTAGGAAACACAACCATCTTTGATTAACGAGCTAGTCAAGTAGAGGCATACTAGGGACTATATGTTTTGTCTATGTATTCACACATGTACTAAGTTTCCGATTAATACAATTCTAGCATGAATATTAAACATTTGTCATGAATTAAGGAAACAAATAATAAATTTATTATTGCCTCTAGGGCATATTTCCTTCAGTCTCCCACTTGCACTAGAGTCAATAATCTAGATTACATAGTAATGATTCTAACACCCATGGAGCTTTGGTGTTGATCATGTTTTGCTCGTGGAAGAGGCTTAGTCAACAGGTCTGCAACATTCAGATCCGTGTCTATCTTGCAAATCTCTATGTCCCCTTCCGACACTTGATGACGGATGAAATTGAAGCGTCTCTTGATGTGCTTGGTTCTCTTGTGAAATCTGGATTCCTTTGCTAAGGCAATTAATTGCACCAGTATTGTCACAAAAGATTTTCATTGGACCCGATGCACTAGGTATGACACCTAGATCGGATATGAACTCCTTCATCCAAACTCCTTCATTTGCTGCTTTCGAAGCAGCAATGTACTCCACTTCACATGTAGATCCCGTCACGACGCCCTGCTTGGAACTGCACCAACTGACAGCTCCTCCATTCAATAAAAATATGTATCTGGTTTGAGACTTAGAGTCATCCGGATCAGTGTCAAAGCTTGCATCGACGTAACCTTTTACAATGAGCTCTTTTCCACCTCCATAAATGAGAAACATATGCTTAGTCCTTTTCAGGTATTTCAGGATGTTCTTGACCGTTGTCCAGTTTTCCACTCCGGAGTTACTTTGGTACCTCCCTGCTATCTTATAGCAAGACATACATCAGGTCTGGTACAAAGCATTGCATACATGATAGAACCTATGGTTGAAGCATAGGGAATGACTTTCATTTTCTCTCTATCTTCTGTAGTGGTCGGGCATTGAGTCTGACTCAACTTCACACCTTGTAAAACAGGCAAGAACTCTTTCTTTGACTCATCCATTTTGAACTTCTTCAAAACTTTATCAAGGTATGTGCTTTGTGAAAGTCCAATTAAGCGTCTTGATCTATCTCTATGGATCTTGATGCCTAATATGTAAGCAGCTTCACCGAGGTCTTTCATTGAAAAACTTTTATTCAAGTATCCCTTTATGCTATCCAGAAATTCTATATCATTTCCAATTAACAATATGTCATCTACATATAATATCAGAAATGCTACAGAGCTCCCACTCACTTTCTTGTAAATATAGGCTTCTCCAAAAGTCTGTATAAAACCATATGCTTTGATCACACTATCAAAGCGTTTATTCCAACTCCGAGATGCTTGCACCAGTCCATAAATGGATCGCTGGAGCTTGCACACTTTGTTAGCACCTTTTGGATCAACAAAACCTTCCGGTTGCATCATATACAACTCTTCTTCCAGAAATCCATTCAAGAATGCAGTTTTTACATCCATTTGCCAAATTTCATAATCATAAAATGAGGCAATTGCTAACATGATTCGGACAGACTTAAGCATCGCTATGGGTGAAAAAGTCTCATCGTAATCAACCCCTTGAACTTGTCGAAAAACCTTTTGCAACAAGTCGAGCCTTGTAGACAGTTATATTACCATCAGCGTCAGTCTTCTTCTTAAAGATCCATTTATTTTCTATGGCTTGCTAATCATCGGGCAAATCCACCAAAGTCCACACTTTGTTCTCATACATGGATCCCATCTCAGATTTCATGGCCTCAAGCCATTTCATGGAATCTGGGCTCATCATCGCTTCCTCATAGTTCATAGGTTCATCATGGTCTAGTAACATGACTTCCAGAACAGGATTACCGTACCACTCTGGTACGGATCTTACTCTGGAAGACCTACGAAGTTCGGTAGTAACTTGATCTGAAGTTTCATGATCATCATCATTGACTTCCTCACTAATTGGTGTAGGAATCACTAGAACTGATTTCTGTGATGAACTACTTTCCAATAAGGGAGAAGGTACAGTTACCTCATCAAGTTCTACTTTCCTCCTACTCACTTCTTTCGAGAGAAACTCCTTCTCTAGAAAGGATCCTTTCTTAGCAACAAAGATTTTGCCTTCGGATCTGTGATAGAAGGTGTACCCAATAGTTTCCTTTGGGTATCCTGTGAAGACGCACTTCTCCAATTTGGGTTCAAGCTTATCATGTTGAAGCTTTTTCACATAAGCATCGCAGCCCCAAACTTTAAGAAACGACAACTTTGGTTTCTTGCCAAACCACAGTTCATAAGGTGTCGTTTCAACGGATTTTGATGGTGCCATATTTAAAGTGAATGCAGCCGTCTCTAAAGCATAACCCCAAAACGATAGCGGTAAATCAGTAAGAGACATCATAGATCGTACCATATCTAGTAAAGTACGGTTACGATGTTTGGACACACCATTTCGCTGTGGTGTTCCAGGTGGCGTTAATTGTGAAATTGTCCCATGTTGTTTCAAATGAAGACCAAACTCATAACTCAAATATTCTCCTCCATGATCAGATTGTAGAAACTTTATTTTCTTGTTACGATGATTTTCCACTTCACTCTGAAATTCTTTGAACTTTTCAAATGTTTCAGACTTATGCTTCATTAGTAGATATAACCATATTTGCTCAAATTATCTGTGAAGGTAAGAAAATAGCAATACCCAGCACAAGCCTCAATACTCATTGGACCGCATACATCGGTATGTATTATTTCAACAAGTCAGTAGCTCGTTCCATTGTTCCGGAGAACGGAGTTTTAGTCATCTTGCCCATAAGGCATGGTTTGCAAGGACCAAGTGATTCCAAAAGTCCATCAGCATGGAGTTTCTTCATGCGCTTTACACCGATATGACCCAAACGGCAGTGCCACAAATAAGTTGCACTATCATTATTAAACTTAAAACTTTTGGCTTCAACACTATGAATATGTGTATCACTACTATCAAGATTCAATAAAAATAGACCACTCAGCAGGGGTGCACGACCATAAAATATATTACTCATATAAATAGAACAACCATTATTCTCTGATTTAAATGAATAACCGTCTCGCATTAAACAAGATCCAGATATAATGTTCATGCTCAACGCTGGCACCAAATAACAATTATTCAGGTCTAAAACTAATCCCGATGGTAGATGTAGAGGTAGCATGCCGACCGCGATCACATCGACTTTGGAACCATTTCCCACGCGCATTGTCACCTCGTCCTTAGCCAATCTTCGCTTAATCCGTAGCCCCTATTTTGAGTTGCAAATATGAGCAACAGAACCAGTATCAAATACCCAAGCGCTACTACAAGCATTAGTTAAGTACATATCAATAACATGTATATCAAATATACCTTTCGCTTTGCCATCCTTCTTATCCACCAAATACTTGGGGCAGTTTTGCTTCCAGTGACCAGTCCCTTTGCAGTAGAAGCACTCAGTTTCAAACTTAGGTTCAGACTTGGGTTTCTTCCCTTGAGCAGCAACCTTTTTGCCGTTCTTCTTGAAGTTCCCCTTCTTCCCTTTGCCCTTTTTCTTGAAACTAGTGGTCTTATTGACCATCAACACTTGATGCTCCTTTTTTATTTCTACCTCTGCAGCCTTTAGCATCGCGAAGAGCTCGGGAATAGTCTTGTTCATCCCTTGCATATTGTAGTTCATCACGAAGCTCTTGTAGCTTGGTGGCAGTGATTGAAGAACTCTGTCAATGACACTATCAACAGGAAGATTAACTCCCAGTTGAGTCAAGTGGTTGTGGTACCCAGACATTCTGAGTATGTGTTCACTGACAGAACTATTCTCCTCCATTTTACAGCTGTAGAACTTATTGGGGACTTCATATCTCTCAATCTGGGCATTTGCTTGAAACATTAACTTCAACTCCTGGAACATCTCATATGCTCCATGACGTTCAAAACGTCATTGAAGTCCCGGCTCTAAGCCGTAAAGCATGGAACACTGAACTATCGAGTAGTCATCAACATGCGTCTGCCAGGCATTCATAATGTCTGCAGTTGCGGGCGTGGGTGGTACACCTAACGGTGCTTCCATGACGTAATTCTTCTATGCAGCAATGAGGATAATCCCCAAGTTACAGACCTAGTCCGTGTAGTTGTTGCCATCATCTTTCAACTTAGCTTTCTCTAGGAACGCATTAAAATTCAAAGGAGTGATAGCACGGGCCATTGATCTACAACAACATAGACATGCAAAATACTATCAGGTACTAAGTTCATGATAAATTAAAGTTCAATTAATCATATTACTCAAGAACTCCCACTTAGATAGACATCCCTCTAATAATCTAAGTGATCATGTGATCCAAATCAACTAAATCATGTCCGGTCATCATGGGAGATGGAGTAGTTTTCAATGGTGAACATCACTATGTTGATCATATCTACTATATGATTCACGCTCGACCTTTCGGTCTAAGTGTTCCGAGGCCATATCTGCATATGCTAGGCTCGTCAAGTTTAACCCGAGTATTTTGCGTCTGCAAAACTGGCTTGCACCCGTTGTATGTGAACATAGAGCTTATCACACCCGATCATCACGTGGTGTCTCGGCACGACGAACTGTAGCAATGGTGCATACTCAGGGAGAACACTTGTACCTTGAAATTTAGTAAGGGATCATCTTATAATGCTATCGACGTTCTAAGCAAAATAAGATGCATAAAGGATAAACATCACATGCAATCAAAATATGTGACATGATATGGCCATCATCATCTTATGCTCATGATCTCCATCACCAAAGCAACGTCATGATCTCCAACGTCACTGGCGCGACACCATGATCTCCATGGTAGCATCGTTGTCGTCTCGCCAACTATTGTTACTACGACTGTCGCTACCGCTTAGTGATAAAGTAAAACAATTACATGGTGATTGCATTGCACAATAAAGCGACAACCATATGGCTCTTGCTAGTTGTCGATAACTTTGTTACAAAACATGATCATCTCATACAACAAATTATATCACATCATGTCTTAACCATATCACATCATAGCAAGCCCTGCAAAAACAAGTTAGACGTCCTCTACTTTGTTGTTCCAAGTTTTACGTGGCTGCTACGGGCTTCTAGCAAGAACTGTTCTTACCTACGCATCAAAACCACAACGATTTTTCGTCAAGTGTGATGTTTTAACCTTCAACAAGGACCGGGCGTAGCCACACTTGATTCAACTAAAGTTGGAGAAACAGACACTCACCAACCACCTATGTGCGAAGCACGTCGGTAGAACTTGTCTCGCGTAAGCGTACGCGTAATGTTGGCCTGAGCCGCTTCATCCAACAATACCGCTGAATCAAAGTATGACATGCTGGTAAGCAGTATGACTATTATCACCCACAACTCTTTGTGTTCTACTCGTGCATATAACATTTACGCATAGACCTGGTTCGGATGCCACTATTGGCAAACGCAGTAATTTCAAAAAAAATCCTACGATCACGCAAGATCTATCTATAGGTGATGCATAGCAATGAGAGGGGAGAATGTTGTCTACATACCCTCGTAGATCGAAAGCGGAAGCGATATGACAACGCGGTTGATGTAGTCATACGTCTTCATGGTCCGACCGATCCTAGCACCGAAGGTACGACACCTCCGTGATCTGCAGACGTTCAGCTCAGTGATGTCCCATGAACTCTTGATCCAGATGAGGTCGAGGGAGAGTTTCGTCAACACGACGGCGTGGTGATGGTGATGATGAAGTTACCGACACAGGGCTTCACCTAAGCACTATGACGATATGACCGAGGTGGAAATCTGTGGAGGGGGGCACCACACACGGCTAAAACAATTGTCAACTTCTGTGTCCTAGGGTGCCCCCTGCCCCCGTATATAAAGGAGCAAGCACTACAAAAAATACATGTGCTGTGGCAGAAGTGTTCCATGACATTACCAAAATTATCATCACGGAAGTGTCCACTTCCATGACGATAAATCATGCGTCACAGAAGCGCTTTCGTCAAGGGTGACCGACATGTGGCATCCACCATAACGGAACGTTGTTAAGCTATCGGGTCGGGTTTTGGATCCGATAACCCGTTAACACCCTCGACCAATGGGAAATTTCCACATGTAAAATTCTTATTGGCCGGACGAAACACGTGTCATCTCGTCAGTGGGTCAGATAGGCGCCTATGATATGTCGACACGTGCCACGGCCCACCACTGGCCCATTTAGCTTACAAAGTCGGCCCGTTTGACTTGGTCAAAAGTTAACGGGATGGCCCATGAAAAGCCCGTTAACGGTCTCTTTGCAAATAGCCCATTTTACGGCCCGTTAACTCACGGCCCCTTAGGCCCTAAAGGAAATCGGTCCAACAACGTCATGTGGACCGTCGAATATAACACCAGCCCATTTCACTTTCGGCCCATGTATGGCCCACAACGTATTTCGGCCCATATGAGGCCTTCGTATCTTTCGGCCCTTTACAGGCCCACGGTGACTCTAGCCCATAATGAACGGTAACTTTCTTCATACCCGTTAACGGCCCGTGATTTACATGGGCCGTTTCCAGCCCGTGTTAGCTTTCGGCCTATTGACGTACGTTCTTGGGCTCCTTTTAGGCCCTCGATTACTTCCGGCCCGTTACTGGCATGTTCCCCTAATGGGCTAAATTCGGCCCATGGCAAGAGTCGGCCCGTTACTGGCCTGTTCCCCTAATGGGCCAAATTTGTCCCATGGCAAGAGTCGGCCCATTACTGGCATGTTACCCTAATTGGCCAAATTCGGCCCATGGCAAGAGTCGGCCCGTTTCTGGCATGTTAACCCGTTGCGCCGTTTGCAGCCGTCCTATATTCTGGCCCATTAACGACCAGTTATGCCTGTGATAGAATTAAGCATTTGCTGTCCTACGGCCTGTTAACGGCTCGTTACCGTGCTGGGCCGATACCAATTACACCCGATTACGGCCCATGTAGACCCATTTATCCGACGGCCTGAGGCCCACCGATTACAGGCCCATTTATCAATGGCCCGTAGGAGACCCATGGATCCTACGGCCCGTATATGGCCGCCACTAGGAAACCAGGGAAAAAGAAGACTAGGAAATAAATAAGGTCGAAACTAACGCTAGGCTATTAACGCGATTGCACAGATTACATCCACTCGGCATCAAAGATCGCCACCAGTGAAAATATAGGGAACACCCTACACTATACAAAAATGGCTTGCTGTTTTCTTCAGCCGGTGGCTGCACGTTAAGAATAAATTTTGTATCGCACCAAAACAAATTACAACTATATAACAAAAGGAAGGTTGGCATAAAACTTAACAGTCTAGTCTAGCAGATAAATGCACCACCAGAAGTTCAAAAGCTCAGTTCATTTGACCTGACTGTTACGTTTTCATGAAGTATTGTCCGATGGAGCACCATAACCCTCGCCTTCATTTCCCCTAGGCTCCTGAACAACATAGCAACTGTCTGATAGTCTGGTTTCAAAACCATGCATATCTTGACGACATCGAACAATTTCTCTCCTTGTTTCACAAAGGGTCTCTGTTAGAGAATGGACTTGTGTCTGGAGCGCAGATACAACATTGCTTTAAGCTTGCATATCTTGATCATGAGGCAGTTTGGACGATATTGCCTTAACAACCAACCCAGTATTACGCAGGAACATGCTTTTGGCACTGTTAGTGGACAGGTACTGACCCACTGCGGCAAGAGCTGACATTGCGGTTATAGTTGCCTCGCCACCTTCAGAAGGTGGTGGTTCCACCATTTTTTCCATAGCTTGCTGAAAAGTTGAGGTTTTACATTAGTAGTACCAAAACAGAAGATATTAAGGAGGCAGCAAAACCAAACAAAATAGCTTTGGTCTATATACAGAACTTATTCTGGTGAACCCATGTAAAATATTAGTTGTATTTTATTGCAAAGTACAGAATAAAACCAGGTTCCAAACATATGACCATGTACCATCGCTAATGTATTGTCTATTTCTTCACATTGTATTGAGGGCTAAGGATAAAGAGACGAAGTTTATAATACGGTAAGCATAGTATGACATCATTCATATCACAAAACAACTGAGAACAGACAAACAGGCAATTGTAACGTTGTGTGGGCAAGTCCAGCACGGAACTAGATTACGGGTCAAGATCAAAGGAACATCACTCCTCTCTTTTAAACCTTGTAAGGTGCAATGATATGCTAAGACAATTGTGTATAAAATCGAAAAGAGTAATAGACATTGGCTACAAACCATGCAGTTCAAGGCACAAGTCAGCGTAAGTAGTAGTTAAAAGGCATGAGGATTAAGGACTTACAATAGCGGCTTTGACTGGTGTCGGTGTCAAAACCGGCGGATCTCGGGTAGGGGGTCCCGAACTGTGCGTCTAGGCGGATGGTAACAGGAGACAATGGACACTATGTTTTACCCAGGTTCGGGCCCTCTTGATGGAGGTAAAACCCTATGTCCTGCTCGATTGATATTGATAATGTAGATAATGGAGGTAAAACCTTGCAGTCTGACTCAACTTCACACCTTGCAATACAGGCAAAAAAACTTTCTTAGCCTGATCCATTTTGAACTTTTTCAAAACTTTATCAAGGTATGTGCTTTGTGAAAGTCCAATTAAGCGTCTTGATCTATCTCTATGGATCTTGATGCCTAATATGTAAGCAGCTTCACCGAGGTCTTTCATTGAAAAACTTTTATTCAAGTATCCCTTTATGCTATCCAGAAATTCTATATCATTTCCAATTAACAATATGTCATCTACATATAATATCAGAAATGATACAGAGCTCCCACTCACTTTCTTGTAAATACAGGCTTCTCCAAAAGTCTGTATAAAACCATATGCTTTGATCACACTATCAAAGCGTTTATTCCAACTCTGAGATGCTTGCACCAGTCCATAAATGGATCGCTGGAGCTTGCACACTTTGTTAGCACCTTTTGGATCGACAAAACCTTCCGGTTGCATCATATACAACTCTTCTTCCAGAAATCCATTCAGGAATGCAGTTTTTACATCCATTTGCCAAATTTCATAATCATAAAATGCGGCAATTGCTAACATGATTCGGACAGACTTAAGCATCGCTACGGGTGAAAAAGTCTCATCGTAATCAATCCCTTGAACTTGTCAAAAAACCTTTTGCAACAAGTCGAGCCTTGTAGACGGTTATATTACCATCAGCGTCAGTCTTCTTCTTAAAGATCCATTTATTCTCAATGGCTTGCCGATCATCGGGCAAGTCAACCAAAGTCCATACTTTGTTCTCATACAGGGATCCTATCTCAGATTTCATGGCTTCAAGCCATTTTGCGGAATCTGGGCTCATCATCGCTTCCTCATAGTTCGTAGGTTCGCCATGGTCAAGTAACATGACTTTCAGAATAGGATTACCGTACCACTCTAGTGTGGATCTTACTCTGGTAGACCTACGAGGTTCAGTAGAAACTTGATCTGAAGTTTCATGATCAATATCATTAGCTTCCTCACGAATTGGTGTAGTTGTCACAGGAACCGGTTCTTGTGATGAACTACTTTCCAATAAGGGAGCAGGTACAGTTACCTCATCAGGTTCTACTTTCCTCCCACTCACTTCTTTCGAGAGAAACTCCTTCTCTAGAAAGGATCCGAATTTAGCAACGAAAATCTTGCCCTCAGATCTGTGATAGAAGGTGTACCCAATAGTCTCTTTTGGGTATCCTATGAAGACACATTTCTCCGATTTGGGTTCGAGCTTATCTGGTTGAAGTTTCTTCACATAAGCATCGCAGCCCCAAACTTTAAGAAACGACAACTTTGGTTTCTTGCCAAACCACAGTTCATAAGGCGTCGTCTCAACGGATTTTGATGGTGCCCTATTTAATGTGAATGCGGCCGTCTCTAAAGCATAACCCCAAAATGATAGCGGTAAATCAGTAAGAGACATCATAGATCGCACCATATCCAGTAAAGTACGATTACAACGTTCGGACACACCATTTCGTTGTGGTGTTCCGGATGGTGTCAGTTGCGAAACTATTCCGCATTGTTTCAAATGTAAACCAAACTCGTAACTCAAATATTCTCCTCCACGATCAGATCGTAGAAATTTTATTTTCTTGTTACGATGATTTTCCACTTCACTCTGAAATTCTTTGAACTTTTCAAATGTTTCACACTTGTGTTTCATCAAGTAGATATACCCATATCTGCTCAAATCATCTGTGAAGGTGAGAAAATAACGATACCCGCCATGAGCCTCAATATTCATTGGACCACATACATCAGTATGTATGATTTCCAATAAATCAGTTGCTCGCTCCATAGTTCCGGAGAATGGCGTTTTAGTCATCTTGCCCATGAGGCACGGTTCGCAAGTACCAAGTGATTCATAATCAAGTGATTCCAAAATTCCATCAGTATGGAGTTTCTTCATGCACTTTATACCGATATGACCTAAATGGCAGTGCCACAAATAAGTTGCACTATCATTATTAACTCTGCATCTTTTGGCTTCAACATTATGAATATGTGTATCACTACTATCGAGATTTAATAAAAATAGACCACTCTGTAAGTGTGCATGACCATAGAAGATGTTACTCATATAAATAGAACAACCATTATTCTCTGATTTAAATGAATAACCGTCTCGCATCAAACAAGATCTAGATATAATGTTCATGCTCAACGTTGGCACAAAATAACAATTATTTAGGTCTAAAACTAATCCCGATGGTAGATGTAGAGGTAGCATGCCGACCGCGATCACATCAACTTTGGAACCATTTCCCACGCGCATCGTCACCTCGTCCTTAGCCAATCTTCGCCTATTTCGTAGTCCCTGTTTCGAGTTGCAAATATTAGCAACAGAACCAGTATCAAATACCCTGTTACTACTGCGAGCATTAGTAAGGTACTGATCAATAACATGTATATCACATATACCTTTGTTCACTTTGCCATCCTTCTTATCCGCCAAATACTTGGGGCAGTTCCGCTTCCAGTGTCCAGTCTGCTTGCAGTAGAAGCACTCAGTCTCACGCTTAGGTCCAGACTTGGATTTCTTCTTTTGAGCAGCAACTTGTTTGATGTTCTTCTTGAAGTTCCCCTTCTTCTTTCCTTTGCCCTTTTTCTTGAAACTGGTGGTCTTATTGACCATCAACACTTGATGCTCCTTCTTGATTTCCACCTCCGCAGCCTTTAGCATTGCGAAGAGCTCGGGTATAGTCTTGTCCATCCCTTGCATATTATAGTTCATCACGAAGCTCTTGTAGCTTGGTGGCAGTGATTAAAGAATTCTGTCAATGACAGTATCATCAGAAAGATTAACTCCCAGTTGAATCAAGTGATTATTATACCCAGACATTTTGAGTATGTGTTCACTGACAGAACTATTCTCCTCCATCTTGCAGCTATAGAACTTACTGGAGACTTCATATCTCTCAATCCGGGCATTTGCTTGAAATATTAACGTCAACTCCTGGAACATCTCATATGCTCCATGACGTTCAAAACATCGTTGAAGACCCGGTTCCAAACCGTAAAGCATGGCACACTGAACTATCGAGTAGTCATCAGCTTTGCTCTGCCAGACGTTCTTAACATCGTCAGTTGCATCTGCAGCAGGGCTGGCACCCAGCGGTGCTTCCAGGACGTAGTTCTTCTGTGCAGCAATGAGGATAATCCTCAGGTTATGGACCCAGTCCGTGTAATTGCTACCATCATCTTTCAACTTAGCTTTCTCAAGGAACGCATTAAAATTCAACGGAACAACAGCATGAGCCATATATCTACAACAAACATAGACAAGCAAAAAATACTATCAGGTACTAAGTTCATGATACATTTAAGTTCAATTAATCACATTACTTAAGAACTCCCACTTAGACAGACATCTCTCTAGTCATCTAAGTGATCACGTGATCCAAATAAACTAAACCATGTCCGATCATCACGTGAGATGGAATAGTTTTCAATGGTGAACATCACTATGTTGATCATATCTACTATATGATTCACGCTCGACCTTTCGGTCTCTGTGTTCCGAGGCCATATCTGTATATACTAGGCTCATCAAGTTTTAACCTAAGTATTTCGCGTGTGCAGCTGTTTTGCACCCGTTGTATTTGAACGTAGAGCCTATCACACCCGATCATCACTCGGTGTCTCAGCATGAAGAACTTTCACAACGGTGCATACTCAGGGAGAACACTTCTTGATAATTTAGTGAGAGATCATCTTAAAATTCTACCATCAATCAAAGCAAGATAAGATGCATAAAGGATAAACATCACATGCAATCAATATAAGTGATATGATATGGCCATCATCGTCTTGTGCTTGTGATCTCCATCTCTGAAGCATCGTCGTGATCACCATCGTCAGCGGCGCGACACCTTGATCTCCATCGTAGCATCATTGTCGTTACGCCATCGACACCGGCGCGACACCTTGATCTCCATCATAGCATCGTTGTCGTTACGCCATCTATTGATTCTACGACTATCGCTGTCGCTTAGTGATAAAGTAAAGCAATTACAGGGCGTTTGCATTTCATACAATAAAGCGACAACCATATGGCTCCTGCCAGTTGCCGATAACTTCGGTTACAAAACATGATCATCTCATACAATAAAATATAGCATCACGTCTTGACCATATCACGTCACAACATGCCCTGCAAAAACAAGTTAGACGTCCTCTACTTTGTTGTTTGCAAATTTTACGTGGCTGCTATGGGCTGAGCAAGAACCGTTCTTACCTACGCATCAAAACCACAATGATAGTTCGTCAAGTTAGTGCTGTTTTAACCTTCGCAAGGACCGGGCGTAGCCACACTCGGTTCAACTAAAGTTGGAGAAACAGACACCCGCTAGTCACCTGTGTGCGAAGCACGGCGGTAAAACCAGTCTCGCGTAAGCGTACGCGTAATGTCAGTCTGGGCCGCTTCATCCAACAATACCGCCGAACCAAAGTATGACATGCTGGTAAGCAGTATGACTTGTATCGCCCACAACTCACTTGTGTTCTACTCGTGCATATAACATCAACGCATAAAACCTAGGCTCGGATGCCACTGTTGGGGAACGTAGTAATTTCAAAAAAATTCCTATGCACACGCAAGATCATGGTGATGCATAGCAACGAGAGGGGAGAGTGTTGTCCACATACCCTCATAGACCGAAAGCGGAAGCGTTACGACAACACGGTTGATGTAGTCGTACGTCTTCACGATCCGACCGATCCAAGCACCGAACGTACGGCACCTCCGAGTTCAGCACACGTTCAGCTCGATGACGATCCCCGAACTCCGATCCAGCAGGGTGTCGGGGATGAGTTCCGTCAGCACGATTGCATGGTGACGATGATGATATTCTACCGACGCAGGGCTTCGCCTAAGCACCGCTATGATATGACCAAGGTGGAATATGGTGGAGGGGGGCACCGCACACGGCTAAGGAACGATCACGAAGATCAACTTGTGTGTCTAGAGGTGCCCCCTGCCCCCGTATATAAAGGAGCAAGGGGGAGGCCGGCCGGCCCTATGGGGCGCGCCAAGGAGGGGGGAGTCCTCCTCCTAGTGGGAGTAGGACTCCCCTTTCCTAGTCCAACTAGGAAGGAGGAAGGGGGAAGGAAAGAGAGGGAGAGGGAGAGGGAAAGAGGGGCTGCGCCCCCTTCCCCTTGTCCAATTCGGACTCCCCATGGGAGGGGGCGCGCCACCTCCTGGGCTGCTGCCCTCTCTCTCCCCTCAGGCCCACTAAGGCCCAATACTTCCCTGGGGGGTTCCGGTAACCCCTCCGGCACTCCAGTTTTCTCCGAAATCACCCGGAACACTTCTGGTGTCCGAATATAGTCGTCCAATATATCAATATTTATGTCTCGACCATTTTGAGACTCCTCGTCATGTCCGTGATCACATCCGGGACTCCGAATAACCTTCGGTACATCAAAACTTATAAACTCATAATAAAACTGTCATCGTAACGTTAAGCGTGCGGACCCTACGTGTTCGAGATCTATGTAGACATGACCTAGAACTGTTTCCGGTCAATAACCAATAGCGGAACCTGGATGCTCATATTGGCTCCTACATATTCTATGAAGATCTTTATCGGTCAAACCGCATAACAACATACGTTGTTCCCTTTGTCATCGGTATGTTACTTGCCCGAGATTCGATCGTCGGTATCTAATACCTAGTTCAATCTCGTTACCGGCAAGTCTCTTTACTCATTACGTAATGCATCATTCCGTAACCAACTCATTGGCCACATTGCTTGCAAGGCTTATAGTGATGTGCATTACCGAGAGGGCCCAGAGATACCTCTCCGACAATCGGAGTGACAAAACCTAATCTCGAAATACGCCAACTCAACATGTACCTTTGGAGACACCTGTAGAGCTCCTTTATAATCACCCAGTTACATTGTGACGTTTGGTAGCACACAGTGTTCCTCCGGTAAACGGGAGTTGCATAATCTCATAGTTGTAGGAACTTTTGTATAAGTCATGAAGAAAGCAATAGCAACATACTAAACGATCAAGTGCTAGGCTAACGGAATGGGTCAAGTCAATCACATCATTCTCCTAATGATGTGATACCATTAATCAAATGACAACACATGTCTATGGTTACGAAACATAACCATCTTTGATTAATGAGCTAGTCAAGCAGAGGCACACTAGTGACATTATATTTGTCTATGTACTCACACATGTATTATGTTTCCGGTTAATACAATTCTAGCATGAATAATAAACATTTATCATGATATGAGGAAATAAATAATAACTTTATTATTACCTCTAGGGCATATTTCCTTCAGTTGTTGTGTCGGGGCGCGTATGACCCGTCCCTTGGAAGGGGCGAGGGCACTCGACGGTAGTTGTCGCGGGCATACTCACGATCATATTCGCCATGAGCTCTTCCCAAGTACCGATCTTGGCGGTGATCACGGCCACCCTGCCGTAAAGGGGACCGAGGACTGTGAGCCGACTGAATGGTATGTGCTCTCACTAATCTGATGTGGATCCTGTTCTGCGACTGGGAAACATTGGAGTTCTGGTCTCCCGCTGCTCGGAGCAACATTCTGATCTGCTCCAGGCCTCTCCCAGTCTCTAAATGAAATGGCTGAATAGACTCTACAATACGTGCAGCGGCTGCCAAATTCTGGATCGGTGTATGGAATACCTGAGTTTTCGGCGGAAACAACTGTCATGGACGTCGACTGGATTCAGGAATTAGTCGACGAGCACGCTCGTCGAGAGAATGTTGGAGATTCTCCAGACGAGTGCGCTCAGCCATGGTGTCCAGGCGCGCCGCCTCCAAGGCCCGGGCCTCGGCGGTTTCCCCTATGATGGGGGTCTGGAGAGCCTCCATGTTGCAGTGGTGCAGCTCCTCCCTCTGCTACGAGCTAAGAGGTTGGGGCTGGTACTCCTCGTGGTCGAGTGACGGACCAGAGCTTCTGCCGCTGTCTCCGCTGCGACGGAAGCCAGGCGGACCGCAAAGGCAGTCGACCATGAGGACCTCCGGCGCGGGATCACAACTCCTACTCTCAGAGAGAGTATCTGCGAAATCAGTCGACAGGTCGACCGATCCGCGAGAATACATGTTAGGCTCAATAGCCGCGACTTGGGGGTGAAGGTCTGACGAGCCACGGCGTATCTCACCCATCGCTGGAGCCGTGAGTGACCAGATCGCTTGCGGCGACGTCCAGCAGAGTGAGTCGACAGCGCGGCGACCGACTGGTACAGTGAAGACGGCTGCCTGAGGAGGACGCCATAGGAACTTGCGTAGAAGTGCGCCGAGCCGTGAGCCGGGAGGGCCTCGGCGTCGAGGGCAGCCTCCTGGAGCCAGGCGGAGTCGTCGGCAACGAAAGTGAGCGCACCGAGTCAGAACTCGCGGCCCATGACCAAATAGCCACCGGAAACCATGCTGATGAAGGTTGAAGAAAATGCAACCTCGCCGGAAGTCGCTAGATGCTTTGCCCCATGGTGGGCGCCAACTGTCGTGGTACTAAGTCTGACAGTACGTATAGGGGGTACGATTGAGGAGGCAAGGTCCTAGCTACGGCAAGATTGTACGCAAGTGTTTACGAGTTCAGGCCCCTCTCGGAGGAAGTAAAACCCCTACATCTCAGTGCCCGGAGGTGGTCGACCGGATTATATGTGTGTATGTATGTTACAGGGGGTGTGAACCCTTGTGCCAGAGGAGGGGGTGGCTTATATAGAGTTCACCAGGACCCCAGCCATCCCCCGTTACCGAGGGTTCAATGTACATAAATAGTGAGGCGTTACTGGTAACGCCGGTCTTAAGTGCCTTAATAACCTTAAAGACTACGGAGTGAATGCTTCCCTGTTGCTGTTCTGAGTGATTCCTAGTCTCCAGTAGGTCGAGTGATTTCTTGTATGGTCGAGTGGTAGACTGGTTGTGTGACTTCGGGAAGGAGGGGTACCCGAGTGGTTGATTGTTCGAATGGACCCCACTCGACACTTTGCTGGGTACTCCTTGCTGTCTCTTGAGCTTCTCTGCTTCTAGGGTAGTGACCTTGGGTAGGACGTACAGGTCAGGCCTATGACCCTGCCCTAGGTCTGTATCATCATTAGGGGCACCACACACAACTAAAACAATTGTCAACTTGTGTGTCCTAGGGTTCCCCCCTGCCCCCGTATATAAAGGAGCAAGGGGGTGGCCGGCCGGCCCTCATGGGGCGCGCCCCAAGTAGGATTCCTACTAGGAATCCTATTCCTAGTAGGTTTCCAACAAGGGAAGAGAGGGGGAAGGAGGAAGGAAGAGGGGGAAGGGAAGGAAAGGGGGGCGCCGCCCCCCTTCCCATGTCCTATTGGACTCAAGGGGGGCGCGGCCAGCCCCTCCTGGCCCTTCCTCTTCTCCCACTAAGGCCCATCTAGGCCCACTAGTTCCCCCGGGGGGGTTCCGTAACCCTCCGGCACTCCGGTTTTATCTGAAACTTCTTCGGAACACTTCTGGTGTCCGAACATAGCCGTCCAATATATCAATCTTTATGTCTCGACCATTTAGAGACACCTCGTCATGTCCGTGATCACATCCGGGACTCCGAACAATCTTTGGCACATCATATCACATAAACTCATAATACCAATCGTCATCGAACATAAAGCATGCGGACCCTACGGGTTCGAAAACTATGTAGACATGACCGAGACACGTCTTCGGTCAATAAACAATAGCAGAACCTAGATGATCATATTGGTTCCTACATATTCTACGAAGATCTTAATCAGTCAAACCGCATAACAACATACTTTGTTCCCTTTGTCATCGGTATGTTACTTGCCCGAGATTCGATCGTCGGTATCTCAATACCTAGTTCAATCTTGTTACTGGCAAGTCTCTTTACTCGTTCCATAATACTTCATCTCGTAACTAACTCATTAGTCACAATGCTTGCAAGGCTTATAGTGATGAGTATTACCGAGAGGGCCCAGAGATACCTCTCCGAAACACGGAGTGAAAAATTCTAATCTTGATATATGCCAACCCAACAAACACCTTCGGAGACACCTGTAGAGCACCTTTATAATCACCCTTTTACGTTGTGACATTTGGTAGCACACAAAGTGTTCCTCCGGCATTCGGGAGTTGCATAATCTCATAGTCTGAGGAACTTGTATAAGTCATGAAGAAAGAAGTAGCAATGAAACTAACACGATCATAATGCTAAGCTAACAGATGGGTCACGTTCATCAAATGACAACACATGTCTATGGTTAGGAAACACAACCATCTTTGATTAACGAGCTAGTCAAGTAGAGGCATACTAGGGACTATATGTTTTGTCTATGTATTCACACATGTACTAAGTTTCCGATTAATACAATTCTAGCATGAATATTAAACATTTGTCATGAATTAAGGAAACAAATAATAACTTTATTATTGCCTCTAGGGCATATTTCCTTCAGTCTCCCACTTGCACTAGAGTCAATAATCTAGATTACATAGTAATGATTCTAACACCCATGGAGCTTTGGTGTTGATCATGTTTTGCTCGTGGAAGAGGCTTAGTCAACAGGTCTGCAACATTCAGATCCGTGTCTATCTTGCAAATCTCTATGTCCCCTTCCGACACTTGATGACGGATGAAATTGAAGCGTCTCTTGATGTGCTTGGTTCTCTTGTGAAATCTGGATTCCTTTGCTAAGGCAATTAATTGCACCAGTATTGTCAGATTTTCATTGGACCTGATGCACTAGGTATGACACCTAGATCGGATATGAACTCCTTCATCCAAACTCCTTCATTTGCTGCTTTCGAAGCAGCAATGTACTCCACTTCACATGTAGATCCCGTCACGACGCTCTGCTTGGAACTGCACCAACTGACAGCTCCTCCATTCAATAAAAATATGTATCTGGTTTGAGACTTAGAGTCATCCGGATCAGTGTCAAAGCTTGCATCGACGTAACCTTTTACAATGAGCTCTTTTCCACCTCCATAAATGAGAAACATATGCTTAGTCCTTTTCAGGTATTTCAGGATGTTCTTGACCGTTGTCCAGTTTTCCACTCCGGGGTTACTTTGGTACCTCCCTGCTATCTTATAGCAAGACATACATCAGGTCTGGTACAAAGCATTGCATACATGATAGAACCTATGGTTGAAGCATAGGGAATGACTTTCATTTTCTCTCTATCTTCTGTAGTGGTCGGGCATTGAGTCTGACTCAACTTCACACCTTGTAAAACAGGCAAGAACTCTTTCTTTGACTCATCCATTTTGAACTTCTTCAAAACTTTATCAAGGTATGTGCTTTGTGAAAGTCCAATTAAGCGTCTTGATCTATCTCTATGGATCTTGATGCCTAATATGTAAGCAGCTTCACCGAGGTCTTTCATTGAAAAACTTTTATTCAAGTATCCCTTTATGCTATCCAGAAATTCTATATCATTTCCAATTAACAATATGTCATCTACATATAATATCAGAAATGCTACAGAGCTCCCACACACTTTCTTGTAAATATAGGCTTCTCCAAAAGCCTGTATAAAACCATATGCTTTGATCACACTATCAAAGCGTTTATTCCAACTCCGAGATGCTTGCACCAGTCCATAAATGGATCGCTGGAGCTTGCACACTTTGTTAGCACCTTTTGGATCGACAAAACCTTCCGGTTGCATCATATACAACTCTTCTTCCAGAAATCCATTCAGGAATGCAGTTTTTACATCCATTTGCCAAATTTCATAATCATAAAATGAGGCAATTGCTAACATGATTCGGACAGACTTAAGCATCGCTACGGGTGAAAAAGTCTCATCGTAATCAACCCCTTGAACTTGTCGAAAAACCTTTTGCAACAAGTCGAGCCTTGTAGACAGTTATATTACCATCAGCGTCAGTCTTCTTCTTAAAGATCCATTTATTTTCTATGGCTTGCTAATCATCGGGCAAATCCACCAAAGTCCACACTTTGTTCTCATACATGGATCCCATCTGAGATTTCATGGCCTCAAGCCATTTCATGGAATCTGGGCTCATCATCGCTTCCTCATAGTTCATAGGTTCATCATGGTCTAGTAACATGACTTCCATAACAGGATTACCGTACCACTCTGGTACGGATCTTACTCTGGAAGACCTACGAAGTTCAGTAGTAACTTGATCTGAAGTTTCATGATCATCATCATTAACTTCCTCACTAATTGGTGTAGGAATCACTAGAACTGATTTCTGTGATGAACTACTTTCCAATAAGGGAGAAGGTACAGTTACCTCATCAAGTTCTACTTTCCTCCTACTCACTTCTTTCGAGAGAAACTCCTTCTCTAGAAAGGATCCTTTCTTAGCAACAAAGATTTTGCCTTCGGATCTGTGATAGAAGGTGTACCCAATAGTTTCCATTGGGTATCCTGTGAAGACGCACTTCTCCAATTTGGGTTCAAGCTTATCATGTTGAAGCTTTTTCACATAAGCATCGCAGCCCCAAACTTTAAGAAACGACAACTTTGGTTTCTTGCCAAACCACAGTTCATAAGGTGTCGTTTCAACGGATTTTGATGGTGCCATATTTAAAGTGAATGCAGCCGTCTCTAAAGCATAACCCCAAAACGATAGCGGTAAATCAGTAAGAGACATCATAGATCGTACCATATCTAGTAAAGTACGGTTACGATGTTTGGACACACCATTTCGCTGTGGTGTTCCAGGTGGCGTTAATTGTGAAATTGTCCCATGTTGTTTCAAATGAAGACCAAACTCATAACTCAAATATTCTCCTCCATGATCAGATTGTAGAAACTTTATTTTCTTGTTACGATGATTTTCCACTTCACTCTGAAATTCTTTGAACTTTTCAAATGTTTCAGACTTATGCTTCATTAGTAGATATAACCATATTTGCTCAAATTATCTGTGAAGGTAAGAAAATAGCAATACCCAGCACAAGCCTCAATACTCATTGGACCGCATACATCGGTATGTATTATTTCAACAAGTCAGTAGCTCGTTCCATTGTTCCGGAGAACGGAGTTTTAGTCATCTTGCCCATAAGGCATGGTTTGCAAGGACCAAGTGATTCCAAAAGTCCATCAGCATGGAGTTTCTTCATGCGCTTTACACCGATATGACCCAAACGGCAGTGCCACAAATAAGTTGCACTATCATTATTAAACTTAAAACTTTTGGCTTCAACACTATGAATATGTGTATCACTACTATCAAGATTCAATAAAAATAGACCACTCAGCAGGGGTGCACGACCATAAAAGATATTACTCATATAAATAGAACAACCATTATTCTCTGATTTAAATGAATAACCGTCTCGCATTAAACAAGATCCAGATATAATGTTCATGCTCACCGCTGGCACCAAATAACAATTATTCAGGTCTAAAACTAATCCCGATGGTAGATGTAGAGGTAGCATGCCGACCGCGATCACATCGACTTTGGAACCATTTCCCACGCGCATTGTCACCTCGTCCTTAGCCAATCTTCGCTTAATCCGTAGCCCCTATTTCGAGTTCCAAATATGAGCAACAGAACCAGTATCAAATACCCAAGCGCTATTGCAAGCATTAGTTAAGTACATATCAATAACATGTATATCAAATATACCTTTCGCTTTGCCATCCTTCTTATCCACCAAATACTTGGGGCAGTTTTGCTTCCAGTGACCAGTCCCTTTGCAGTAGAAGCACTCAGTTTCAAACTTAGGTTCAGACTTGGGTTTCTTCCCTTGAGCAGCAACCTTTTTGCCGTTCTTCTTGAAGTTCCCCTTCTTCCCTTTGCCTTTTTTCTTGAAACTAGTGGTCTTATTGACCATCAACACTTGATGCTCCTTTTTTATTTCTACCTCCGCAGCCTTTAGCATCCCGAAGAGCTCGGGAATAGTCTTGTTCATCCCTTGCATATTGTAGTTCATCACGAAGCTCTTGTAGCTTGGTGGCAGTGATTGAAGAACTCTGTCAATGACACTATCAACAGGAAGATTAACTCCCAGTTGAGTCAAGTGGTTGTGGTACCCAGACATTCTGAGTATGTGTTCACTGACAGAACTATTCTCCTCCATTTTACAGCTGTAGAACTTATTGGGGACTTCATATCTCTCAATCTGGGCATTTGCTTGAAACATTAACTTCAACTCCTGGAACATCTCATATGCTCCATGACGTTCAAAACGTCATTGAAGTCCCGGCTCTAAGCCGTAAAGCATGGAACACTGAACTATCGAGTAGTCATCAACATGCGTCTGCCAGGCATTCATAATGTCTGCAGTTGCGGGCGTGGGTGGTACACCTAACGGTGCTTCCATGATGTAATTCTTCTATGCAGCAATGAGGATAATCCCCAAGTTACATACCTAGTCCGTGTAGTTGTTGCCATCATCTTTCAACTTAGCTTTCTCTAGGAACGCATTAAAATTCAAAGGAGTGATAGCACGGGCCATTGATCTACAACAACATAGACATGCAAAATACTATCAGGTACTAAGTTCATGATAAATTAAAGTTCAATTAATCATATTACTCAAGAACTCCCACTTAGATAGACATCCCTCTAATAATCTAAGTGATCATGTGATCCAAATCAACTAAATCATGTCCGGTCATCATGGGAGATGGAGTAGTTTTCAATGGTGAACATCACTATGTTGATCATATCTACTATATGATTCACGCTCGACCTTTCGGTCTAAGTGTTCCGAGGCCATATCTGCATATGCTAGGCTCGTCAAGTTTAACCCGAGTATTTTGCGTCTGCAAAACTGGCTTGCACCCGTTGTATGTGAACATAGAGCTTATCACACCCGATCATCACGTGGTGTCTCGGCACGACGAACTGTAGCAACGGTGCATACTCAGGGAGAACACTTGTACCTTGAAATTTAGTAAGGGATCATCTTATAATGCTATCGACGTTCTAAGCAAAATAAGATGCATAAAGGATAAACATCACATGCAATCAAAATATGTGACATGATATGGCCATCATCATCTTATGCTCATGATCTCCATCACCAAAGCAACGTCATGATCTCCAATGTCACTGGCGCGACACCATGATCTCCATGGTAGCATCGTTGTCGTCTCGCCAACTATTGTTACTACGACTGTCGCTACCGCTTAGTGATAAAGTAAAACAATTACATGGTGATTGGATTGCATACAATAAAGCGACAACCATATGGCTCTTGCTAGTTGTCGATAACTTTGTTACAAAACATGATCATCTCATACAACAAATTATATCACATCATGTCTTAACCATATCACATCATAGCAAGCCCTGCAAAAACAAGTTAGACGTCCTCTACTTTGTTGTTCCAAGTTTTACGTGGCTGCTACGGGCTTCTAGCAAGAACTGTTCTTACCTACGCATCAAAACCACAACGATTTTTTGTCAAGTGTGATGTTTTAACCTTCAACAAGGACCGGGCGTAGCCACACTTGATTCAACTAAAGTTGGAGAAACAGACACTCACCAACCACCTATGTGCGAAGCACGTCGGTAGAACTTGTCTCGCGTAAGCGTACGCGTAATGTTGGCCTGAGCCGCTTCATCCAACAATACCGCTGAATCAAAGTATGACATGCTGGTAAGCAGTATGACTATTATCACCCACAACTCTTTGTGTTCTACTCGTGCATATAACATTTACGCATAGACCTGGTTCGGATGCCACTATTGGCAAACGCAGTAATTTCAAAAAAAAAATCCTACGATCACGCAAGATCTATCTATAGGTGATGCATAGCAATGAGAGGGGAGAATGTTGCCTACGTACCCTCGTAGACCGAAAGCGGAAGCGATATGACAACGTGGTTGATGTAGTCATACGTCTTCATGGTCCGATCGATCCTAGCACCGAAGGTACGACACCTCCGTGATCTGCACACGTTCAGCTCAGTGATGTCCCACGAACTCTTGATCCAGATGAGGTCGAGGGAGAGTTTCGTCAACACGACGGCGTGGTGATGGTGATGGTGAAGTTACCGACACAGGGCTTCACCTAAGCACTATGACGATATGACCGAGGTGGAAATCTGTGGAGGGGGGCACCACACACGGCTAAAACAATTGTCAACTTATGTGTCCTAGGGTGCCCCCTACCCCCGTATATAAAGGAGCAAGCACTACAAAAAAATACACTTCCGTGATGATACGTGTTTGTCACAGTAGGTCGCATTTTTTGTCATGCATGTACATCCATGACGATTTTATGACAGAATCAAGATAGTCATACATGTGCTGTGGCAGAAGTGTTCCATGACATTACCAAAATTATCATCACGGAAGTGTCCACTTCCATGACGATAAATCATGCGTCACAGAAGTGCTTTCGTTAAGGGTGACCGACACGTGGCATCCACCATAACGGAACGTTGTTAAGCTATCGGGTCGGGTTTTGGATCCGATAACCCGTTAACACCCTCGACCAATGGGAAATTTCCACATGTAAAATTCTTATTGGCCGGACGAAACACGTGTCAGCTCGTCAGTGGGTCAGATAGGCGCCTATGATATGTCGACACGTGCCACGGCCCACCACTGGCCCATTTAGCTTACAAAGTCGGCCCGTTTGACTTGGTCAAAAGTTAACGGGCTGGCCCATGAAAAGCCCATTAACGGTCTCTTTGCAAATAGCCCATTGTACGGCCCGTTAACTCACGGCCCCTTAGGCCCTAAAGGAAATCGGTCCAACAACATCATGTGGACCGTCGAATATAACACCAGCCCATTTCACTTTCGGCCCATGTATGGCCCACAACGTCTTTCGGCCCATATGAGGCCTTCGTATCTTTCGGCCCTTTACAGGCCCATGGTGACTCTAGCCCATAATGAACAGTAACTTTCTTCATACCCGTTAACGGCCCATGATTTACATGGGCCGTTTCCAGCCCGTGTTAGCTTTCGGCCTATTGACGTACGTTCTTGGGCTCCTTTTCGGCCCTCGATTACTTCCGGCCCGTTACTAGCATGTTCCCCTAATGGGCCAAATTCGGCCCATGGCAAGAGTCAGCCCGTTACTGGCCTGTTCCCCTAATGGGCCAAATTTGTCCCATGGCAAGAGTCGGCCCATTACTGGCATGTTACCCTAATTGGCCAAATTCGGCCCATGGCAAGAGTCGGCCCGTTTCTGGCATGTTAACCCGTTGCGCCGTTTCCAGCCGTCCTATATTCTGGCCCATTAACGACCAGTTATGCCTGTGATAGAATTAAGCCTTTGCTGTCCTACGGCCTGTTAACGGCCCGTTACCGTGCTGGGCCGATACCAATTACACCCGATTACGGCCCATGTAGACCCATTTATCCGACGGCCTGAGGCCCACCGATTACAGGCCCATTTATCAATGGCCGTAGGAGACCCATGGATCCTACGGCCCGTATATGGCCGCCACTAGGAAACCAGGGAAAAAGAAGACTAGGAAATAAATAAGGTCGAAACTAACGCTAGGCTATTAACGCGATTGCACAGATTACATCCACTCGGCATCAAAGATGGCCACCAGTGCAAATATAGGGAACACCCTACACTATACAAAAAAGGCTTGCTGTTTTCTTCAGCCGGTGGCTGCACGTTAAGAATAAATTGTGTATCGCACCAAAACAAATTACAACTATATAACAAAAGGAAGGTTGGCATAAAACTTAACAGTCTAGTCTAGCAGATAAATGCACCACCAGAAGTTCAGAAGCTCAGTTCATTTGACCTGACTGTTACGTTTTCATGAAGTATTGTCCGATGGAGCACCATAACCCTCGCCTTCATTTCCCCTAGGCTCCTGAACAACATAGCAACTGTTTGATAGTCTGGTTTCAAAACCATGCATATCTTGACGACATCGAACAATTTCTCTCCTTGTTTCACAAAGGGTCTCTGTTAGAGAATGGACTTGTGTCTAGAGCACAGATACAACATTGCTTTAAGCTTGCATATCTTGATCATGAGGCAGTTTGGACGATATTGCCTTAACAACCAACCCAGTATTACGCAGGAACATGCTTTTGGCACTGTTAGTGGACAGGTACTGACCCACTGCGGCAAGAGCTGACATTGCGGTTATAGTTGCCTCGCCACCTTCAGAAGGTGGTGGTTCCACCATTTTTTCCATAGCTTGCTGAAAAGTTGAGGTTTTACATTAGTAGTACCAAAACAGAAGATATTAAGGAGGCAGCAAAACCAAACAAAATAGCTTTGGTCTATATACAGAACTTATTCTGGTGAACCCATGTAAAATATTAGTTGTATTTTATTGCAAAGTACAGAATAAAACCAGGTTCCAAACATATGACCATGTACCATCGCTAATGTATTGTCTATTTCTTCACATTGTATTGAGGGCTAAGGATAAAGAGACGAAGTTTATAATACGGTAAGCATAGTATGACATCATTCATATCACAAAACAACTGAGAACAGACAAACAGGCAATTGTAACGTTGTGTGGGCAAGTCCAGCATGGAACTAGATTACGGGTCAAGATCAAAGGAACATCACTCCTCTCTTTTAAACCTTGTAAGGTGCAATGATATGCTAAGACAATTGTGTATAAAATCGAAAAGAGTAATAGACATTGGCTACAAACCATGCAGTTCAAGGCACAAGTCAGCGTAAGTAGTAGTTAAAAGGCATGAGGATTAAGGACTTACAATAGCGGCTTTGACTGGTGTCGGTGTCAAAACCGGCGGATCTCGGGTAGGGGATCCCGAACTGTGCGTCTAGGCGGATGGTAACAGGAGACAATGGACACTATGTTTTACCCAGGTTCGGGCCCTCTTGATGGAGGTAAAACCCTATGTCCTGCTCGATTGATATTGATAATGTGGGTATTACAAGAGTAGATCTACCACGAGATCAAGGAGACTAAACCCTAGAAGCTAGCCTATGGTATGATTGTTGTAATGGTTGTTGTGTCCTACGGACTAAAGCCATCCGGTTTATATAGACACCGGAGAGGGCTAGGGTTACATAGAGTCGG
The DNA here is from genome assembly GCA_963921465.1 of Triticum timopheevii. Classification (NCBI taxonomy): domain Eukaryota; kingdom Viridiplantae; phylum Streptophyta; class Magnoliopsida; order Poales; family Poaceae; genus Triticum; species Triticum timopheevii. The sequence continues at coordinate 378,679,703 of OY997262.1, read as the reverse complement.
TTACAATGGTAGGAGATCTACATATCCGTATCGCCAAGCTTGCCTTCCACGCCAAGGAAAGTCCCATCCGGACACAGGACGAAGTCTTCAATCTTGTATCTTCATAGTCTTGGAGTCCGGCCGATGATGATAGTCCGGCTATCCGGACACCCCCTAGTCCAGGACTCCCTCAGTAGCCCCTGAACTAGGCTTCAATGACGATGAGTCCGGCGCGCATATTTTTCGGCATTGCAAGGCGGGTTCCTCCTCCGAATAATTCATAGAAGATTGTGAACACCAGGATAGTGTCCGGCTCTGCAAAATAAATTCCACATTCCACTGTAGAGAGAGTAATATGTACACAAGTTCGATCTGCTGACGTATTTTGTAGCATGACGTCACACCACTACCAAGCCTTTACTTGAATCGTTTTTTAATTATACCACCTCAGCGCGTTTAGCGAAGCGGTTTCCTTGGCACGTCTTGTCGAAGCAGAGATCGTGTTCCCCTTATTCCGGGATTCTCATCAATACGGACGTGGGTAACCCAACCGCGCCATTCATGGTGGCGCTTGGGAGATAAGCGAGTTTTACCAGGCCGGTGGGGATGCATAGTTTTTGTCCGCCCACATATAAGGGGATAAGGATCCACCCTTTCACCTACGCCTTCTTCCTCCTTTGCTTATCCATCCCCGCGCACTCGAGCTCCAGCGCCCAAGTCCGCATATCTCATCTCAACCTTCTCCAGTCATGTCTGGAGCGGGAGGCAAGTGGATGACCTCCTCCGTTACGGAGGGGCACATCGAAATACTACGCAGGGCCGGATATCTATCCGGTGACATCGCGCACCGGCTGCCCGACGAGGGGCAGCTCATCCCCACCCCCAGGCCCCATGAGAGGGTCGTATTCCTTCCCCACTTCCTTCGCGGACTGGGCTTCCCATTGCATGCCTTTGTCCGGGGGCTCATGTACTATTATGGCCTGGATTTCCATGACCTGGCGCCGAACTTCATCCTCAACATCTCGGCGTTTATCGTCGTGTGCGAGGCCTTCCTCTACATCCAGCCCCACTTCGGCTTGTGGCTCAAGACCTTCAATGTCAAGCCGAAGGTTGTGAAGGGGAATCAGGTGGAGTGTGGAGGCGCCATGTTGGGTAAGGTACCCAACGTCGTCTGGCTCGAGGGTGCCTTCGTGGAAACCATCAAGGGATGGCAATCGGGGTGGTTCTACATCACCGAGCCGCGCGACCCTAAATGGGTAGCGGCCCCCGAATTTAGATCTGGAATCCCCACGCGGCTCACCTCATGGAAGGAGAGTGGCCTGACCTGGGGTGATTCGGAGGAGCTGACCGGACTCCAAGCCTGTATCCAGAAGCTGGTGCACAAGAAGCTCAAGCTTGTCAATGTGGTCCAGGTCATGCTCATCCGCCGGATTCTCCCGTGCCAAGAACGGGCATTTAAATTGTGGGAGTTCAATCCGGCACAGCACCAAACCCTGAGCAGGCTCTTCGACACTAGGTACGAAGATGCCTGGAAGGTGCTCTTCAAGGGCGCCGAAGCTCCCGCATCCGCCACTGAAGATCGCGGATTTCGATCGCAGCGTCAAGCTGACGAGGTAAGTGATTCTACCCCTTTATGGGACACTTGTTTTTAATAGTTTGACCCTACACGGGTTTCAATCTCCCTTTTCCTTTGACAGGACTGGATGAGGAAGGCGGAGCAGATCATCTGTCCGGCTCCCATGCCAGAAAACCCGGTAGACGCCCGTCTAGCGGGGCTGCTGGTTCCAGAGAAGAAGGCCAAGAAGGAGGCCACGGGTACTCGAAAGAGTTCCCATTTTCAGGTGTCCGATGACTCCGAGGCGGACTCCTCCCCCGAAAACGAGGAGGAGAAAGAGGACTCTCTCCCAGAGGAAGGAGAGAGGAAGAGGAAGGCTTCCCCAACAGGGGAGGCCGAAGGGTCCAAGAGGGGAAGGACTATTCCCCCGGACAGCTCCGCCAACATCAACGTTGGCGACGAAGAGTGGCCCTCAAGGGCCAGGCCTCCAGCAAGATCGTAAGTATCCGGATTCCTGAATGATTTATAATTTCTCTTTTGTGTCACATAGTGTCCTTCTGATGCCGCATGCTGCCTGTAGTCCGGCCGATGACGATCTCCCTGCTTCATCGAGCAGGTCGTTGGCTCCGTCGGATGTAGAATCCATCCCAACTGCCACCACCCCTCGTGCCGCTGAGGACGCCGAGGTGGGATCCTGAGAAGGGACCCATCAGGAGGAGGCTCCGGAGGCGCCACAAGGCAGCCTCCCGGACTTCGCGCCTGACTCCACGTCGGAACCCGCAGTGGTTCCGGAGTCCGGCCGGCGGCCCCTTCGCAAGAAGGGCAAGACCGTGACGCCGGCGGCCCCCGTCCAACCGAAGGCACCGGACAACTTGTTGGAGGCGCTCAAAGGCGCTTCCATCGAGGCAGAACACCGCAATATTATGAGTGCGGTGATTCAGAAGGTTCAGCTCGCCAAGAGCGGGCTGACGGAAGCCTGCAGTAGCCTTCTAACAGGCTTTGAGGTAAGAAGTTGAAAATATGCAATGTAATACCGCATAGACAGTAGCCCCTGATGCTCGGTTCGGTGTTCGGAAAGAAAAGCCGGACTGAGGATCTAAAAAAGATATATGCAGTCTGACTCAACTTCACACCTTGCAATACAGGCAAAAAAAACTTTATTAGCCTGATCCATTTTGAACTTTTTCAAAACTTTATCAAGGTATGTGCTTTGTGAAAGTCCAATTAAGCGTCTTGATCTATCTCTATGGATCTTGATGCCTAATATGTAAGCAGCTTCACCGAGGTCTTTCATTGAAAAACTTTTATTCAAGTATCCCTTTATGCTATCCAGAAATTCTATATCATTTCCAATTAACAATATGTCATCTACATATAATATCAGAAATGCTACAGAGCTCCCACTCACTTTCTTGTAAATACAGGCTTCTCCAAAAGTCTGTATAAAACCATATGCTTTGATCACACTATCAAAGCGTTTATTCCAACTCGGAGATGCTTGCACCAGTCCATAAATGGATCGCTGGAGCTTGCACACTTTGTTAGCACCTTTTGGATCGACAAAACCTTCCGGTTGCATCATATACAAGTCTTCTTCCAGAAATCCATTCAGGAATGCAGTTTTTACATCCATTTGCCAAATTTCATAATCATAAAATGCGACAATTGCTAACGTGATTCGGACAGACTTAAGCATCGCTACGGGTGAAAAAGTCTCATCGTAATCAACCCCTTGAACTTGTCGAAAAACCTATTGCAACAAGTCGAGCCTTGTAGACAGTTATATTACCATCAGCGTCAGTCTTCTTCTTAAAGATCCATTTATTCTCAATGGCTTGCCGATCATCGGGCAAGTCAACCAAAGTCCATACTTTGTTCTCATACATGGATCCTATCTCAGATTTCATGGCTTCAAGCCATTTTGCGGAATCTGGGCTCATCATCGCTTCCTCATAGTTCATAGGTTCGCCATGGTCAAGTAACATGACTTTCAGAATAGGATTACCATACCACTCTGGTGCGGATCTTACTCTGGTAGACCTACGAGGTTCAGTAGAAACTTGATCTGAAGTTTCATGATCAATATCATTAGCTTCCTCACGAATTGGTGTAGTTGTCACAGGAACCGGTTCTTGTGATGAACTACTTTCCAATAAGGGAGCAGGTACAGTTACCTCATCAGGTTCTACTTTCCTCCCACTCACTTCTTTCGAGAGAAACTCCTTCTCTAGAAAGGATCTGAATTTAGCAACGAAAATCTTGCCCTCAGATCTGTGATAGAAGGTGTACCCAATAGTCTCTTTTGGGTATCCTATGAAGACACATTTCTCCGATTTGGGTTCGAGCTTATCTGGTTGAAGTTTCTTCACATAAGCATCGCAGCCCCAAACTTTAAGAAACAACAACTTTGGTTTCTTGCCAAACCACAGTTCATAAGGCGTCGTCTCAACGGATTTTGATGGTGCCCTATTTAATGTGAATGCGGCCGTCTCTAAAGCATAACCCCAAAATGATAGCGGTAAATCAGTAAGAGACATCATAGATCGCACCATATCCAGTAAAGTACGATTACGACGTTCGGACACACCATTTCGTTGTGGTGTTCCGGGTGGTGTCAGTTGCGAAACTATTCCGCATTGTTTCAAATGTAAACCAAACTCGTAACTCAAATATTCTCCTCCACGATCAGATTGTAGAAATTTTATTTTCTTGTTACGATGATTTTCCACTTCGCTCTGAAATTCTTTGAACTTTTCAAATGTTTCACACTTGTGTTTCATCAAGTAGATATACCCATATCTGCTCAAATCATCTGTGAAGGTGAGAAAATAACGATACCCGCCACGAGCCTCAATATTCATTGGACCACATACATCAGTATGTATGATTTCCAATAAATCAGTTGCTCGCTCCATAGTTCCGGAGAACGGCGTTTTAGTCATCTTGCCCATGAGGCACGGTTCGCAAGTACCAAGTGATTCATAATCAAGTGATTCCAAAATTCCATCAGTATGGAGTTTCTTCATGCGCTTTATACCGATATGACCTAAATGGCAGTGCCACAAATAAGTTGCACTATCATTATTAACTCTGCATCTTTTGGCTTCAACATTATGAATATGTGTATCACTACTATCGAGATTTAATAAAAATAGACCACTCTGTAAGTGTGCATGACCATAAAAGATGTTACTCATATAAATAGAACAACCATTATTCTCTGATTTAAATGAATAACCGTCTCGCATCAAACAAGATCTAGATATAATGTTCATGCTCAACGTTGGCACAAAATAACAATTATTTAGGTCTAAAACTAATCCCGATGGTAGATGTAGAGGTAGCGTGCCGACCGCGATCACATCAACTTTGGAACCATTTCCCACGCGCATCGTCACCTCGTCCTTAGCCAATCTTCGCCTATTTCGTAGTCCCTGTTTCGAGTTGCAAATATTAGCAACAAAACCAGTATCAAATACCCAGTTACTACTACAAGCATTAGTAAGGTACTGATCAATAACATGTATATCACATATACCTTTGTTCACTTTGCCATCCTTCTTATCCGCCAAATACTTGGGGCAGTTCTGCTTCCAGTGTCCAGTCTGCTTGCAGTAGAAGCACTCAGTCTCACGCTTAGGTCCAGACTTGGATTTCTTCTTTTGAGCAGCAACTTGTTTGATGTTCTTCTTGAAGTTCCCCTTCTTCTTTCCTTTGCCCTTTTTCTTGAAACTGGTGGTCTTATTGACCATCAACACTTGATGCTCCTTCTTGATTTCTACCTCCGCGGCCTTTAGCATTGCGAAGAGCTCGGGTATAGTCTTGTCCATCCCTTGCATATTATAGTTCATCACGAAGCTCTTGTAGCTTGGTGGCAGTGATTAAAGAATTCTGTCAATGACAGTATCATCAGGAAGATTAACTCCCAGTTGAATCAAGTGATTATTATACCCAGACAATTTGAGTATGTGTTCACTGACAGAACTATTCTCCTCCATCTTACAGCTATAGAACTTACTGGAGACTTCATATCTCTCAATCCGGGCATTTGCTTGAAATATTAACTTCAACTCCTGGAACATCTCATATGCTCCATGACGTTCAAAACATCGTTGAAGACCCGGTTCCAAACCGTAAAGCATGGCACACTGAACTATCGAGTAGTCATCAGCTTTGCTCTGCCAGACGTTCTTAACATCGTCAGTTGCATCTGCAGCAGGGCTGGCACCCAGCGGTGCTTCCAGGACGTAGTTCTTCTGTGCAGCAATGAGGATAATCCTCAGGTTATGGACCCAGTCCGTGTAATTGCTACCATCATCTTTCAACTTAGCTTTCTCAAGGAACGCATTAAAATTCAACGGAACAACAGCATGAGCCATATATCTACAACAAACATAGACAAGCAAAAAATACTATCAGGTACTAAGTTCATGATACATTTAAGTTCAATTAATCACATTACTTAAGAACTCCCACTTAGACAGACATCTCTCTAGTCATCTAAGTGATCACGTGATCCAAATAAACTAAACCATGTCCGATCATCACGTGAGATGGAATAGTTTTCAATGGTGAACATCACTATGTTGATCATATCTACTATATGATTCACGCTCGACCTTTCGGTCTCTGTGTTTCGAGGCCATATCTGTATATACTAGGCTCATCAAGTTTTAACCTAAGTATTTCGCGTGTGCAACTGTTTTGCACCCGTTGTATTTGAACGTAGATCCTATCACACCCGATCATCACTTGGTGTCTCAGCGTGAAGAACTTTCACAACGGTGCATACTCAGGGAGAACACTTCTTGATAATTTAGTGAGAGATCATCTTAAAATTCTACCGTCAATCAAAGCAAGATAAGATGCATAAAGGATAAACATCACATGCAATCAATATAAGTGATATGATATGGCCATCATCGTCTTGTGCTTGTGATCTCCATCTCTGAAGCATCGTCGTGATCACCATCGTCAGCGGCACGACACCTTGATCTCCATCGTAGCATCGTTGTCGTTACGCCATCGACACCGGCGCGACACCTTGGTCTCCATCGTAGCATTGTTGTCGTTACGCCATCTATTGATTCTACGACTATCGCTGTCGCTTAGTGATAAAGTAAAGCAATTACAGGGCGTTTGCATTTCATACAATAAAGCGACAACCATATGGCTCCTGCCAGTTGCCGATAACTTCGGTTACAAAACATGATCATCTCATACAATAAAATATAGCATCACGTCTTGACCATATCACGTCACAACATGCCCTGCAAAAACAAGTTAGACGTCCTCTACTTTGTTGTTTGCAAATTTTACGTGGCTGCTACGGGCTGAGCAAGAACCGTTCTTACCTACGCATCAAAACCACAACGATAGTTCGTCAAGTTAGTGTTGTTTTAACCTTCGCATGGACCGGGCGTAGCCACACTCGATTCAACTAAAGTTGGAGAAACAGACACCCGCTAGTCACCTGTGTGCGAAGCACGGCGGTAAAACCAGTCTCGCGTAAGCGTACGCGTAATGTCGGTCTGGGCCGCTTCATCCAACAATACCGCCGAACCAAAGTATGACATGCTGGTAAGCAGTATGACTTGTATCGCCCACAACTCACTTGTGTTCTACTCGTGCATATAACATCAACGCATAAAACCTAGGCTCGGATGCCACTGTTGGGGAACGTAGTAATTTCAAAAAAATTCCTATGCACACGCAAGATCATGGTGATGCATAGCAACGAGAGGGGAGAGTGTTGTCCACGTACCCTCATAGACCGAAAGCGGAAGCGTTACGACAACACGGTTGATGTAGTCGTACGTCTTCATGATCCGACCGATCCAAGCACCGAACGTACGGCACCTCCGAGTTCAGCACACGTTCAGCTCGATGACGATCCCCGGACTCCGATCCAGCAGGGTGTCGGGGATGAGTTCCGTCAGCACGATGGTGTGGTGACGATGATGATATTCTACCGACGCAGGGCTTCGCCTAAGCACCGCTATGATATGACCAAGGTGGAATATGGTGGAGGGGGGCACCGCACATGGCTAAGGAACGATCACGAAGATCAACTTGTGTGTCTAGAGGTGCCCCCTTGCCCCAGTATATAAAGGAGCAAGGGGGAGGCCGGCCGGCCCTATGGGGCGCGCCAAGGAGGGGGGAGTCCTCCTCCTAGTGGGAGTAGGACTCCCCTTTCCTAGTCCAACTAGGAAGGAGGAAGGGGCAAGGAAAGAGAGGGAGAGGGAGAGGGAAAGAGGGGTTGCGCCCCCTTCCCCTTGTCCAATTCGGACTCCCCATGGGAGGGGGCGCGCCACCTCATGGTCTGCTGCCCTCTCTCTCCCCTCAGGCCCACTAAGGCCCAATACTTCCCTGGGGGGTTCCGGTAACCCCTCCGGCACTCCAGTTTTCTCCGAAATCACCCGGAACACTTCTGGTGTCCGAATATAGTCGTCCAATATATCAATCTTTATGTCTCGACCATTTTGAGACTCCTCGTCATGTCCGTGAACACATCCGGGACTCCGAAAAACCTTCGGTACATCAAAACTTATAAACTCATAATAAAACTGTCATCGTAACGTTAAGCGTGCGGACCCTACGGGTTCGAGATCTATGTAGACATGACCTAGAACTGTTTCCAGTCAATAACCAATAGCGGAACCTGGATGCTCATATTGGCTCCTACATATTCTACGAAGATCTTTATCGGTCAAACCGCATAACAACATACGTTGTTCCCTTTGTCATCGGTATGTTACTTGCCCGAGATTCGATCGTCGGTATCTAATACCTAGTTCAATCTCGTTACCGGCAAGTCTCTTTACTCATTACGTAATGCATCATTCCATAACCAACTCATTGGCCACATTGCTTGCAAGGCTTATAGTGATGTGCATTACCAAGAGGGCCCAGAGATACCTCTCCGACAATCGGAGTGACAAAACCTAATCTCGAAATACGCCAACTCAACATGTACCTTTGGAGACACCTGTAGAGCTCCTTTATAATCACCCAGTTACATTGTGACGTTTGGTAGCACACAAAGTGTTCCTCCGGTAAATGGGAGTTGCATAATCTCATAGTTGTAGGAACTTATGTATAAGTCATGAAGAAAGCAATAGCAACATACTAAACGATCAAGTGCTAGGCTAACGGAATGGGTCAAGTCAATCACATCATTCTCCTAATGATGTGATCCCGTTAATCAAATGACAACACATGTCTATGGTTAGGAAACATAACCATCTTTGATTAATGAGCTAGTCAAGCAGAGGCACACATGTGACATTATATTTGTCTATGTACTCACACATGTATTATGTTTCCGGTTAATACAATTCTAGCATGAATAATAAACATTTATCATGATATGAGGAAATAAATAATAACTTTATTATTACCTCTAGGGCATATTTCCTTCAGTTGTTGTGTCGGGGCGCGTATGACCCGTCCCTCGGAAGGGGCGAGGGCACTCGACGGTAGTTGTCGCGGGCATACTCACGATCATATTCGCCATGAGCTCTTCCCAAGTACCGGATTATATGTGTGTATGTATGTTACAGGGGGTGTTAACCCTTGTGCCAGAGGAGGGGGTGGCTTATATAGAGTTCACCAGGACCCCAGCCATCCCCCGTTACCGAGGGTTCAATGTACATAAATAGTGAGGCGTTACTGGTAACGCCGGTCTTAAGTGCCTTAATAACCTTAAAGACTACGGAGTGAATGCTTCCCTGTTGCTGTTCTGAGTGATTCCTAGTCTCCAGTAGGTCGAGTGATTTCTTGTATGGTCGAGTGGTAGACTGGTTGTGTGACTTCGGGAAGGAGGGGTACCCGAGTGGTTGATTGTTCGAATGGACCCCACTCGACACTTTGCTGGGTACTCCTTGCTGTCTCTTGAGCTTCTCTGCTTCTAGGGTAGTGACCTTGGGTAGGACGTACAGGTCAGGCCTATGACCCTGCCCTAGGTCTGTATCATCATTAGGGGCACCACACACAGCTAAAACAATTGTCAACTTGTGTGTCCTAGGGTTCCCCCCTGCCCCCGTATATAAAGGAGCAAGGGGGGAGGCCGGCCGGCCCTCATGGGGCGCGCCCCAAGTAGGATTCCTACTAGGAATCCTATTCCTAGTAGGTTTCCAACAAGGGAAGAGAGGGGGAAGGAGGAAGGAAGAGGGGGAAGGGAAGGAAAGGGGGGGCGCCGCCCCCCTTCCCATGTCCTATTGGACTCAAGGGGGGCGCGGCCAGCCCCTCCTGGCCCTTCCTCTTCTCCCACTAAGGCCCATCTAGGCCCACTAGTTCCCCCGGGGGGGTTCCGATAACCCTCCGGCACTCCGGTTTTATCTGAAACTTCTCCGGAACACTTCTGGTGTCCGAACATAGCCGTCCAATATATCAATCTTTATGTCTCGACCATTTAGAGACACCTCGTCATGTCCGTGATCACATCCGGGACTCCGAACAATCTTTGGCACATCATATCACATAAACTCATAATACCAATCGTCATCGAACATAAAGCATGCGGACCCTACGGGTTCGAAAACTATGTAGACATGACCGAGACACGTCTTCGGTCAATAAACAATAGCAGAACCTAGATGATCATATTGGTTCCTACATATTCTACGAAGATCTTAATCAGTCAAACCGCATAACAATATACGTTGTTCCCTTTGTCATCGGTATGTTACTTGCCCGAGATTCGATCGTCGGTATCTCAATACCTAGTTCAATCTTGTTACTGGCAAGTCTCTTTACTCGTTCCATAATACTTCATCTTGTAACTAACTCATTAGTCACAATGCTTGCAAGGCTTATAGTGATGAGTATTACCGAGAGGGCTCAGAGATACCTCTCCGAAACACGGAGTGAAAAATTCTAATCTTGATATATGCCAACCCAACAAACACCTTCGGAGACACCTGTAGAGCACCTTTATAATCACCCTTTTACGTTGTGACATTTGGTAGCACACAAAGTGTTCCTCCGGCATTTGGGAGTTGCATAATCTCATAGTCTGAGGAACTTGTATAAGTCATGAAGAAAGAAGTAGCAATGAAACTAACACGATCATAATGCTAAGCTAACAGATGGGTCACGTTCATCAAATGACAACACATGTCTATGGTTAGAAAACACAACCATCTTTGATTAACGAGCTAGTCAAGTAGAGGCATACTAGGGACTATATGTTTTGTCTATGTATTCACACATGTACTAAGTTTCCGATTAATACAATTCTAGCATGAATATTAAACATTTGTCATGAATTAAGGAAACAAATAATAACTTTATTATTGCCTCTAGGGCATATTTCCTTCAGTCTCCCACTTGCACTAGAGTCAATAATCTAGATTACATAGTAATGATTCTAACACCCATGGAGCTTTGGTGTTGATCATGTTTTGCTCGTGGAAGAGGCTTAGTCAACAGGTCTGCAACATTCAGATCCGTGTCTATCTTGCAAATCTCTATGTCCCCTTCCGACACTTGATGACGGATGAAATTGAAGCGTCTCTTGATGTGCTTGGTTCTCTTGTGAAATCTGGATTCCTTTGCTAAGGCAATTAATTGCACCAGTATTGTCACAAAAGATTTTCATTGGACCCGATGCACTAGGTATGACACCTAGATCGGATATGAACTCCTTCATCCAAACTCCTTCATTTGCTGCTTTCGAAGCAGCAATGTACTCCACTTCACATGTAGATCCCGTCACGACGCTCTGCTTGGAACTGCACCAACTGACAGCTCCTCCATTCAATAAAAATATGTATCTGGTTTGAGACTTAGAGTCATCCGGATCAGTGTCAAAGCTTGCATCGACGTAACCTTTTACAATGAGCTCTTTTCCACCTCCATAAATGAGAAACATATGCTTAGTCCTTTTCAGGTATTTCAGGATGTTCTTGACCGTTGTCCAGTTTTCCACTCCGGGGTTACTTTGGTACCTCCCTGCTATCTTATAGCAAGACATACATCAGGTCTGGTACAAAGCATTGCATACATGATAGAACCTATGGTTGAAGCATAGGGAATGACTTTCATTTTCTCTCTATCTTCTGTAGTGGTCGGGCATTGAGTCTGACTCAACTTCACACCTTGTAAAACAGGCAAGAACTCTTTCTTTGACTCATCCATTTTGGACTTCTTCAAAACTTTATCAAGGTATGTGCTTTGTGAAAGTCCAATTAAGCGTCTTGATCTATCTCTATGGATCTTGATGCCTAATATGTAAGCAGCTTCACCGAGGTCTTTCATTGAAAAACTTTTATTCAAGTATCCCTTTATGCTATCCAGAAATTCTATATCATTTCCAATTAACAATATGTCATCTACATATAATATCAGAAATGCTACAGAGCTCCCACTCACTTTCTTGTAAATACAGGCTTCTCCAAAAGTCTGTATAAAACCATATGCTTTGATCACACTATCAAAGCGTTTATTCCAACTCGGAGATGCTTGCACCAGTCCATAAATGGATCGCTGGAGCTTGCACACTTTGTTAGCACCTTTTGGATCGACAAAACCTTCTGGTTGCATCATATACAACTCTTCTTCCAGAAATCCATTCAGGAATGCAGTTTTTACATCCATTTGCCAAATTTCATAATCATAAAATGAGGCAATTGCTAACATGATTCGGACAGACTTAAGCATCGCTACGGGTGAAAAAGTCTCATCGTAATCAACCCCTTGAACTTGTCGAAAAACCTTTTGCAACAAGTCGAGCCTTGTAGACAGTTATATTACCATCAGCGTCAGTCTTCTTCTTAAAGATCCATTTATTTTCTATGGCTTGCTAATCATCGGGCAAATCCACCAAAGTCCACACTTTGTTCTCATACATGGATCCCATCTCAGATTTCATGGCCTCAAGCCATTTCATGGAATCTGGGCTCATCATCGCTTCCTCATAGTTCATAGGTTCATCATGGTCTAGTAACATGACTTCCAGAACAGGATTACCGTACCACTCTGGTACGGATCTTACTCTGGAAGACCTACGAAGTTCGGTAGTAACTTGATCTGAAGTTTCATGATCATCATCATTAACTTCCTCACTAATTGGTGTAGGAATCACTAGAACTGATTTCTGTGATGAACTACTTTCCAATAAGGGAGAAGGTACAGTTACCTCATCAAGTTCTACTTTCCTCCTACTCACTTCTTTCGAGAGAAACTCCTTCTCTAGAAAGGATCCTTTCTTAGCAACAAAGATTTTGCCTTCGGATCTGTGATAGAAGGTGTACCCAATAGTTTCCTTTGGGTATCCTGTGAAGACGCACTTCTCCAATTTGGGTTCAAGCTTATCATGTTGAAGCTTTTTCACATAAGCATCGCAGCCCCAAACTTTAAGAAACGACAACTTTGGTTTCTTGCCAAACCACAGTTCATAAGGTGTCGTTTCAACGGATTTTGATGGTGCCATATTTAAAGTGAATGCAGCCGTCTCTAAAGCATAACCCCAAAACGATAGCGGTAAATCAGTAAGAGACATCATAGATCGTACCATATCTAGTAAAGTACGGTTACGATGTTTGGACACACCATTTCGCTGTGGTGTTCCAGGTGGCGTTAATTGTGAAATTGTCCCATGTTGTTTCAAATGAAGACCAAACTCGTAACTCAAATATTCTCCTCCATGATCATATTGTAGAAAGTTTATTTTCTTGTTACGATGATTTTCCACTTCACTCTGAAATTCTTTGAACTTTTCAAATATTTCAGACATGCTTCATTAGTAGATATAGTAGATATAACCATATTTGCTCAAATTATCTGTGAAGGTAAGAAAATAGCAATACCCAGCACAAGCCTCAATACTCATTGGACCGCATACATCGGTATGTATTATTTCAACAAGTCAGTAGCTCGTTCCATTGTTCCGGAGAACGGAGTTTTAGTCATCTTGCCCATAAGGCATGGTTTGCAAGGACCAAGTGATTCCAAAAGTCCATCAGCATGGAGTTTCTTCATGCGCTTTACACCTATATGACCCAAACGGCAGTGCCACAAATAAGTTGCACTATCATTATTAAACTTAAAACTTTTGGCTTCAACACTATGAATATGTGTATCACTACTATCAAGATTCAATAAAAATAGACCACTCAGCAGGGGTGCACGACCATAAAAGATATTACTCATATAAATAGAACAACCATTATTCTCTGATTTAAATGAATAACCGTCTCGCATTAAACAAGATCCAGATATAATGTTCATGCTCAACGCTGGCACCAAATAACAATTATTCAGGTCTAAAACTAATCCCGATGGTAGATGTAGAGGTAGCATGCCGACCGCGATCACATAGACTTTGGAACCATTTCCCACGCGCATTGTCACCTCGTCCTTAGCCAATCTTCGCTTAATCCGTAGCCCCTATTTCGAGTTGCAAATATGAGCAACAGAACCAGTATCAAATACCCAAGCGCTACTGCAAGCATTACTTAAGTACATATCAATAACATGTATATCAAACTTGGGGCAGTTTTCCTTCCAGTGACCAGTCCCTTTGAAGTAGAAGCACTCAGTTTCAAACTTAGGTTCAGACTTGGGTTTCTTCCCTTGAGCAGCAACCTTTTTGCCGTTCTTCTTGAAGTTCCCCTTCTTCCCTTTGCCCTTTTTCTTGAAACTAGTGGTCTTATTGACCATCAACACTTGATGCTCCTTTTTTATTTCTACCTCCGCAGCCTTTAGCATCGCGAAGAGCTCGGGAATAGTCTTGTTCATCCCTTGCATATTGTAGTTCATCACGAAGCTCTTGTAGCTTGGTGGCAGTGATTGAAGAACTCTGTCAATGACACTATCAACAGGAAGGTTAACTCCCAGTTGAGTCAAGTGGTTGTGTTACCCAGACATTCTGAGTATGTGTTCACTGACAGAACTATTCTCCTCCATTTTACAGCTGTAGAACTTATTGGGGACTTCATATCTCTCAATCTGGGCATTTGCTTGAAACATTAACTTCAACTCCTGGAACATCTCATATGCTCCATGACGTTCAAAACGTCGTTGAAGTCCCGGCTCTAAGCCGTAAAGCATGGAACACTGAACTATCGAGTAGTCATCAACATGCGTCTGCCAGGCATTCATAATGTCTGCAGTTGCGAGCGTGGGTGGTACACCTAACGGTGCTTCCATGACGTAATTCTTCTATGCAGCAATGAGGATAATCCCCAAGTTACAGACCTAGTCCGTGTAGTTGTTGCCATCATCTTTCAACTTAGCTTTCTCTAGGAACGCATTAAAATTCAAAGGAGTGATAGCACGGGCCATTGATCTACAACAACATAGACATGCAAAATACTATCAGGTACTAAGTTCATGATAAATTAAAGTTCAATTAATCATATTACTCAAGAACTCCCACTTAGATAGACATCCCTCTAATAATCTAAGTGATCATGTGATCCAAATCAACTAAATCATGTCCGATCATCATGGGAGATGGAGTAGTTTTCAATGGTGAACATCACTATGTTGATCATATCTACTATATGATTCACGCTCGACCTTTTGGTCTAAGTGTTCCGAGGCCATATCTGCATATGCTAGGCTCGTCAAGTTTAACCCGAGTATTTTGCGTCTGCAAAACTGGCTTGCACCCGTTGTATGTGAACATAGAGCTTATCACACCCGATCATCACGTGGTGTCTCGGCACGACGAACTGTAGCAACGGTGCATACTCAGGGAGAACACTTGTACCTTGAAATTTAGTAAGGGATCATCTTATAATGCTACCGACATTCTAAGCAAAATAAGATGCATAAAGGATAAACATCGCATGCAATCAAAATATGTGACATGATATGGCCATCATCATCTTGTGCTCATGATCTCCATCACCAAAGCAACGTCATGATCTCCAACGTCACTGGCGCGACACCATGATCTCCATGGTAGCATCGTTGTCGTCTCGCCAACTATTGTTACTACGACTGTCGCTACCGCTTAGTGATAAAGTAAAACAATTACATGGTGATTGCATTGCATACAATAAAGCGACAACCATATGGCTCTTGCTAGTTGTCGATAACTTTGTTACAAAACATGATCATCTCATACAACAAATTATATCACATCATGTCTTAACCATATCACATCATAGCAAGCCCTGCAAAAACAAGTTAGACGTCCTCTACTTTGTTGTTCCAAGTTTTACGTGGCTGCTACGGGCTTCTAGCAAGAACTGTTCTTACCTACGCATCAAAACCACAACGATTTTTTGTCAAGTGTGATGTTTTAACCTTCAACAAGGACCGGGAGTAGCCACACTTGATTCAACTAAAGTTGGAGAAACAGACACTCACCAACCACCTATGTGCGAAGCACGTCGGTAGAACTTGTCTCGCGTAAGTGTACGCGTAATGTTGGCCTGAGCCGCTTCATCCAACAATACCGTTGAATCAAAGTATGACATGCTGGTAAGCAGTATGACTATTATCACCCACAACTCTTTGTGTTCTACTCGTGCATATAACATTTACGCATAGACCTGGTTCGGATGCCACTATTGGCGAACGCAGTAATTTCAAAAAAAAATCCTACGATCACGCAAGATCTATCTATAGATGATGCATAGCAATGAGAGGGGAGAATGTTGTGTACGTACCCTCGTAGACCGAAAGCGGAAGCGATATGACAACGCGGTTGATGTAGTCATACGTCTTCATGGTCCGACCGATCCTAGCACCGAAGGTACGACACCTCCGTGATCTGCAGACGTTCAGCTCAGTGATGTCCCACGAACTCTTGATCCAGATGAGGTCGAGGGAGAGTTTCGTCAACACGACGGCGTGGTGATGGTGATGATGAAGTTACCGACACAGGGCTTCACCTAAGCACTATGACGATATGACCGAGGTGGAAATCTGTGGAGGGGGGCACCACACACGGCTAAAACAATTGTCAACTTCTGTGTCCTAGGGTGCCCCCTGCCCCCGTATATAAAGGAGCAAGCACTACAAAAAATACACTTCCGTGATGATACGTGTTTGTCACAGTAGGTCGCATTTTTTGTCATGCATGTACATCCATGACGATTTTATGACAGAATCAAGATAGTCATACATGTGATGTGGCAGAAGTGTTCCATGACATTACCAAAATTATCATCATGGAAGTGTCCACTTCCATGACGATAAATCATGCGTCACAGAAGTGCTTTCATCAAGGGTGACCGACACGTGGCATCCACCATAACGGAACGTTGTTAAGCTATCGGGTCGGGTTTTGGATCCAATAACCCGTTAACACCCTCGACCAATGGGAAATTTCCACATGTAAAATTCTTATTGGCCGGACGAAACACGTGTCAGCTCATCAGTGGGTCAGATAGGCGCCTATGATATGTCGACACGTGCCACGGCCCACCACTGGCCCATTTAGCTTACAAAGTCGGCCCGTTTGACTTGGTCAAAAGTTAACGGGCTGGCCCATGAAAAGCCCGTTAACGGTCTCTTTGCAAATAGCCCATTTTACGGCCCGTTAACTCACGGCCCCTTAGGCCCTAAAGGAAATCGGTCCAACAACGTCATGTGGACCGTCGAATATAACACCAGCCCATTTCACTTTCGGCCCATGTATGGCCCACAACGTCTTTCGGCCCATATGAGGCCTTCGTATCTTTCGGCCCTTTACAGGCCCACAGTGACTCTAGCCCATAATGAACAGTAACTTTCTTCATACCCGTTAACGGCCCGTGATTTACATGGGCCGTTTCCAGCCCGTGTTAGCTTTCGGCCTATTGACATACGTTCTTGGGCTCCTTTTCGGCCCTCGATTACTTCCGGCCCGTTACTGGCATGTTCCCCTAATGGGCCAAATTCGGCCCATGGCAAGAGTCGGCCCGTTACTGGCCTGTTCCCCTAATGGGCCAAATTTGGCCCATGGCAAGAGTCGGCCCATTACTGGCATGTTACCCTAATTGGCCAAATTCGGCCCATGGCAAGAGTCGGCCCGTTTCTGGCATGTTAACCCGTTGCGCCGTTTCCAGCCGTCCTATATTCTGGCCCATTAACGACCAGTTATGCATGTGATAGAATTAAGCCTTTGCTGTCCTACGGCCTGTTAACGGCCTGTTACCGTGCTGGGCCGATACCAATTACACCCGATTACGGCCCATGTAGACCCATTTATCCGACGGCCTGAGGCCCACCGATTACAGGCCCATTTATCAATGGCCCGTAGGAGACCCATGGATCCTACGGCCCGTATATGGCTGCCACTAGGAAACCAGGGAAAAAGAAGACTAGGAAATAAATAAGGTCGAAACTAACGCTAGGCTATTAACGCGATTGCACAGATTACATCCACTCGGCATCAAAGATCGCCACCAGTGCAAATATAGGGAACACCCTACACTATACAAAATGGCTTGCTGTTTTCTTCAGCCGGTGGCTGCACGTTAAGAATAAATTTTGTATCGCACCAAAAGAAATTACAACTATATAACAAAAGGAAGGTTGGCATAAAACTTAACAGTCTAGTCTAGCAGATAAATGCACCACCAGAAGTTCAGAAGCTCAGTTCATTTGACCTGACTGTTACGTTTTCATGAAGTATTGTCCGATGGAGCACCATAACCCTCGCCTTCATTTCCCCTAGGCTCCTGAACAACATAGCAACTGTCTGATAGTCTGGTTTCAAAACCATGCATATCTTGACGACATCGAACAATTTCTCTCCTTGTTTCACAAAGGGTCTCTGTTAGAGAATGGACTTGTGTCTGGAGCGCAGATACAACATTGCTTTAAGCTTGCATATCTTGATCATGAGGCAGTTTGGACGATATTGCCTTAACAACCAACCCAGTATTACGCAGGAACATGCTTTTGGCACTGTTAGTGGACAGGTACTGACCCACTGCGGCAAGAGCTGACATTGCGGTTATAGTTGCCTCGCCACCTTCAGAAGGTGGTGGTTCCACCATTTTTTCATAGCTTGCTGAAAAGTTGAGGTTTTACATTAGTAGTACCAAAACAGAAGATATTAAGGAGGCAGCAAAACCAAACAAAATAGCTTTGGTCTATATACAGAACTTATTCTGGTGAACCCATGTAAAATATTAGTTGTATTTTATTGCAAAGTACAGAATAAAACCAGGTTCCAAACATATGACCATGTACCATCGCTAATGTATTGTCTATTTCTTCACATTGTATTGAGGGCTAAGGATAAAGAGACGAAGTTTATAATACGGTAAGCATAGTATGACATCATTCATATCACAAAACAACTGAGAACAGACAAACAGGCAATTGTAACGTTGTGTGGGGAAGTCCAGCACGGAACTAGATTACGGGTCAAGATCAAAGGAACATCACTCCTCTCTTTTAAACCTTGTAAGGTGCAATGATATGCTAAGACAATTGTGTATAAAATCGAAAAGAGTAATAGACATTGGCTACAAACCATGCAGTTCAAGGCACAAGTCAGCGTAAGTAGTAGTTAAAAGGCATGAGGATTAAGGACTTACAATAGCGGCTTTGACTGGTGTCGGTGTCAAAACCGGCGGATCTCGGGTAGGGGGTCCCGAACTGTGCGTCTAGGCGGATGGTAACAGGAGACAATGGACACTATGTTTTACCCAGGTTCGGGCCCTCTTGATGGAGGTAAAACCCTATGTCCTGCTCGATTGATATGTATAATGTGGGTATTACAAGAGTAGATCTACCACGAGATCAAGGAGACTAAACCCTAGAAGCTAGCCTATGGTATGATTGTTGTAATGGTTGTTGTGTCCTATGGACTAAAGCCATCCGGTTTATATAGACACCGGAGAGGGCTAGGGTTACATAGAGTCGGTTACGATGGTAGGAGATCTACATATCCGTATCGCCAAGCTTGCCTTCCACGCCAAGGAAAGTCCCATCCGGACACGGGACGAAGTCTTCAATCTTGTATCTTCATAGTCTTGGAGTCCGGCCGATGATGATAGTCTGGCTATCCGGACACCCCCTAGTCCAGGACTCCCTCAGTAGCCCCTGAACCAGGCTTCAATGACGATGAGTCCGGCGCGCATATTTTTCGGCATTGCAAGGCGGGTTCCTCCTTCGAATAATTCATAGAAGATTGTGAACACCAGGATAGTGTCTGGCTCTGCAAAATAAATTCCACATTCCACCGTAGAGAGAATAATATGTACACAAGTTCGATCTGCTGACGTATTTTGTAGCATGACGTCACACCACTACCAAGCCTTTACTTGAATCGTTTTTTAATTATACCACCTCAGCGCGTTTAGCGAAGCGGTTTCCTTGGCACGTCTTGTCGAAGCAGAGATCGTGTTCTCCTTATTCCGGGATTCTCATCAATACGGACGTGGGTAACCCAACCGCGCCATTGATGGTGGCGCTTGGGAGATAAGCGAGTTTTACCAGGCCGGTGGGGATGCATAGTTTTTGTCCGCCCACATATAAGGGGATAAGGATCCACCCTTTCACCTATGCCTTCTTCCTCCTTTGCTTATCCATCTCCGCGCACTCGAGCTCCAGCGCCCAAGTCCGCATATCTCGTCTCAACCTTCTCCAGTCATGTCTGGAGCGGGAGGCAAGTGGATGACCTCCTCCGTTACGGAGGGGCACATCGAAAGACTGCGCAGCGCCGGATATCTATCCGGCGACATCGCGCACCGGCTGCCCGACGAGGGGCAGCTCATCCCCACCCCCAGGCCCCATGAGAGGGTCGTATTCCTTCCCCACTTCCTCCGCGGACTGGGCTTCCCATTGCATCCCTTTGTCCGGGGGCTCATGTACTATTACGGCCTGGATTTCCATGATCTGGCACCGAACTTCATCCTCAACATCTCGGCGTTTATCGTCGTGTGCGAGGCCTTCCTCTACATCCAGCCCCACTTTGGCTTGTGGCTCAAGACCTTCAATGTCAAGCCGAAGGTTGTGAAGGGGAATCAGGCGGAGTGTGGAGGCGCCATGTTGGGTAAGATACCCAACGTCGTCTGGCTCGAGGGTGCCTTCGTGGAAACCATCAAGGGATGGCAATCGGGGTGGTTCTACATCACCAAGCCGCGCGACCCTAAATGGGTAGCGGCCCCCGAATTTAGATCTGGAATCCCCACGCGGCTCACCTCATGGAAGGAGAGTGGCCTGACCTGGGGTGATTCGGAGGAGCTGACCGGACTCCAAGCCTGTATCCAGAAGCTGGTGAACAAGAAGCTCAAGCTTGTCAACGTGGTCCAGGTCATGCTCATCCGCCGGATTCTCCCGTGCCAAGAACGGGCATTTAAATTGTGGGAGTTCAATCCGGCACAGCACCAAACCCTGAGCAGGCTCTTTGACACTAGGTACGAAGATGCCTGGAAGGTGCTCTTCAAGGGCGCCGAAGCTCCCGCATCCGCCACTGAAGATCACGGATTTCGATCGCAGCGTCAAGCTGACGAGGTAAGTGATTCTACCCCTTTACGGGACACTTGTTTTTAATAGTTTGACCCTACACGGGTTTCAATCTCCCTTTTCCTTTGACAGGACTGGATGAGGAAGGCGGAGCAGATTATCTGTCCAGCTCCCATGCCAGAAAACCCGGTAGACGCCCGTCTAGCGGGGCTGCTGGTTCCGGCACTGCATGTGGTGCCGGAGAAGAAGGCCAAGAAGGAGGCCACGGGTACTCAAAAGAGTTCCCATTTTCAGGTGTCCGACGACTCCGAGGCAGACTCCTCCCCCCAAAAACGAGGAGGAGAAAGAGGACTCTCTCCCAGAGGAAGGAGAGAGGAAGAGGAAGGCTTCCCCAACAGGGGAGGCCGAAGGGTCCAAGAGGGGAAGGACTATTCCCCCGGACAGCTCCGCCAACATCAACGTTGGCGACGAAGAGTGGCCCTCAAGGGCCAGGCCTCCAGCAAGATCGTAAGTATCCGGATTCCTGAATGATTTATAATTTCTCTTTTGTGTCACATAGTGTCCTTCTAATGCCGCATGCTGCCTGTAGTCCGGCCGATGACGATCTCCCTGCTTCATCGAGCGGGTCGTTGGCTCCGTCGGATGTAGAATCCATCCCAACTGCCACCACCCCTCGTGCCGCTGAGGACGCCGAGGTGGGATCCCGAGAAGGGACCCATCAGGAGGAGGCTCCGGAGGCGCCACAAGGCAGCCTCCCGGACTTCGCACCGGACTCCACGTCGGAACCCGCAGTGGTTCCGGAGTCCGGCCGGCGGCCCCTTCGCAAGAAGGGCAAGACCGTGACGCCGGCGGCCCCCGTCCAACCGTAGGCACCGGACAACTTGTTGGAGGCGCTCAAAGGCGCTTCCATCGAGGCAGAACACCGCACTATTATGAGTGCGGTGATTCAGAAGGTTCAGCTCGCCAAGAGCGGGCTGACGGAAGCCTGCAGTAGCCTTCTAACAGGCTTTGAGGTAAGAAGTTGAAAATATGCAATGTAATACCGCATAGACAGTAGCCCCTGATGCTCGGTTCGGTGTTCGGAAAGAAAAGCCGGACTGAGGATCTAAAAAAGATATATGCAGGGTTGCTAAAAAATTATGTCAATATGGGTTTGCAGGCTGCGCTGCTGACCTCTGCCGCACTGACTGCGGAGGTCGGTGCTTTGAAGCAGGAGCTCGAGCGGTCTGAGCAAGAGCTCGGCCGTGCCAAGAAGCAGCTCGAGGACAAAGGTGAGTAAAACCACTTTGAATTTTTACCTTACAGAAAAGGATTTAGGTTGCGACAAAAATAACAAGGATAACGTGGGTACTGCAGGGGCCACGAACGAGGTGGCAACCCTGAAGGAGGCTGTGTCCGCGGCCGAACGCAATGCGGCCGCGGAACGAGCAGAGCGAGAGAAGCAGGAGGCGCGGGTGGCGGAGGTGCGGCAAGAGCTCCAGGCTCTCATGGAAAAGCATGAGAGTTTTGAGCGTGACTCAAAGACTCGAGAGTCCGAGCTTGCCTCGGCTCTCGAAAGTGCCAAAGCCGCCAAGGCCGAGGCCCATAAGTCCCTTCAGGAGATTGAGGAGGTGAAGAAGATAGCGGCGGGTAAGGCATTTTTCATGCAAAGCAAGAATGTGAATGTAAATTACCTGTTACTTACCCGAATTCGGAGCTCTCCAGGGGCGTTTGCAGATCTACCTCGCAGCGTGTCCGATGCCGCCGCATTCTACCGAGCCGAGGAGGGGAGCTCAACGGAGAAGGTCTTCTGGTCTCAGTACGCTGAGGCCGGACATCCGGTGCCCCCTAGCAACCAGCTGAAGCAGCTGGTCGAGCTCCACAAGGTAGCCGAGCAGGCCATGAAGGGCCTCATAGTCCGGCTGTGGCCTGGAGAGGCCATGCCTGGGAGCTACTTCGGCCTCGTGCGGCGGTTGGTGGATGCGTGCCCCTGGGTGGAGGTCATCAAGCGCTCCGCCTGTATTGAAGGTGTTTGTCGGGCCCTTGCCCATGCAAAGGTGCATTGGTGCAGGCTGGATGCGGAGAGGCTTATCACTGACGCGCCGCCAGCGGGCAAGGAGTATCGTACGCCTGAGATGTACTATAAGACTGTCCTGAAGGGTGCCCGCAAGATTGCGGACGAGTGCCCCAGAGATGTAATTATTGAGTAAATTCGCAATGTGTTATCCTGTGCGCTGAAAACTTCGTTCATATGCGCTAAGCAACGCTTATTGATTTAAAATATTACCTTCTATGCAGCCATTTATTAAATCTGAGAGATGGCAAGTCGTCGGCTTCAGCCCCCATGCCACGAGTGCTGGGGTGTTCGGGATAAACTTGAGCGCTCTTGTTCCCATTTTTGGGTCCATCTAGGGAGGCGCTCAACACAACGAACAAGGCAACCGGACTTATAAGGCTTGAACACTCTCACTTAGCCATAGAATTCTATAATTTTAAATTTCAGTGAAGCCCCTAGTATTCGGAAGACCGAGTTCGGGGCGCTATCCACGCCTTGGCCGGACATTATCCGGTTCTTCGCTCGAAGCGGCATAAGTCTTTAGGGTCTCGAAAAGACCTCTCGAACAGCGACCAGTCTCTCGCCTTATCATGACAGTCAGTTTTAGCTTTCTCCACTGAGGCGTTAACCCAGCTCAACCGGGGCACAATCGCAGTGGTTCTCCCAGTGCTACCTTAGCCGACAGAACGGAACGTAAGGTACCAAAACATGGGAGCCGGGCAAACCCAACTATTGACCCAAGACATGATTCGGAGCCGATTCATATAATGCTATAAGTTCGGGGTGCCGCACTTGTGAAAGTGTTCGGACTTATCACACCATAATGCGGGGAACATAAGCCCCTGGTGTATTCGGCCGTACCAAAATATACGGATGCAAGATGTCATAAATGAACATATATGTAAAGTAATGCAATTATAGGCAAAAAGTGCTGCATTATTTATTCGAGGAATTCTGCTATGAGTGCGGAATGATACAAATAGTGCGGTAAGCAAGGGTTTGGACTAATTAAAGGTGTCTCCCTCTAGGGGTAGGCTGCGGAATGGTGTATTTAACAAATTTAATGCTCGTAATGGAGACCACCTGAGTGTTCGTCGCAGCCCTTGTCCTTCCCTGGCTGTTGCATCATGAGTTCGGCAGGTTCGCAGCCGGACAGAGCCTCTGGTGGACGGAGTCCTGTGTATAAAAAGAAGAAAAATAAAAAATAAAAAGAGCGACACACTTGGGAGCCCCTGGTGTGGTCGAACCGCACTCTGGGTCTGTTGTGGTTGTGCCCCTCCCCCTATGCCCATGGTATCTCCAGAGCGTAATGATGTATGCAGAAAGCTTGTCTTGCAATTATGCGAGGGTTGGGGTTGGGGCCGCATTGCTATGCGTGCTCGGAACATGCCAGGTGGTCTTGGTTGATGTTGCTCCGGGCGCGTTTGGCCGTGTCCGGTCGTTTAACGGCCGGACTCGAAAATTGCCTTAGAAGGCTGCTCTGTACTTCTGCCGTGAGAGCTGTTGTATGTTCCTCCGTTCGGAGGGAGCGTTCCGTATTTCCGTTGACCGTGATGACTCCACGAGGGACTGGCATCTTGAGCTTGAGGTATGCATAATGCGGCACCGCGTTGAACTTTGCGAACGCGGTTCGTCCGCGCAGAGCGTGATAGCCACTATGGAACGGGACTATGTCGAAGATTAACTCCTCGCTTCGGAAATTATCCGGGGATCCGAAGACCACTTCCAGTGTGACTGAGCCTGTACAATTGGCCTCAACACCTGGTATGACGCCTTTAAAGGTCGTCTTTGTAGGTTTAATCCTTGAAGGGTCTATGCCCATTTTGCGCACTGTATCCTGATAAAGCAGGTTCAGGCTACTGCCGCCGTCCATCAGGACTCTCGTGAGGTGAAATCCATCGACGATTGGGTCTAAAACCAATGCGGCGAATCCGCCATGGCGGATACTGGTCGGATGCTCTCTTCGATCGAAAGTGATCGGGCAAGAGGACCATGGATTGAACTTTGGGGCGACTGGCTCCATCGCATATACGTCCCTTAGTGCACGCTTCCGCTCCCTCTTGGGTATATGCATTGCGTATATCATGTTTACCGTCCGCACTTGTGGGGGGAAGCCCTTCTGTCCTCTATTGTTCGGCGGCCGGGTCTCTTCCTCGTCATCACTGTGCAGCCCCTTGTCATTGTTTTCGGCAATTAATTTGCCTGCCTGCTTGAATACCCAACAATCTCTGTTGGTGTGGTTAGCTGGCTTTTCGGGGGTGCCATGTATTTGACAAGAGCGGTCGGGTATTCGGTCCAAATTGGACGGGCCCGGAGTGGTTCTTTTGAATGGCTTCTTCCGTTGACCGGGTTTAGAGCCTCGGAATCCGGCGTTGACTGTCGTATCCTCATTGTTGTCGCCGTGAATGTGGCGTTTGTTCTTGTTTCGACGCGTCCTGCCATTGTGGTCCTTGGTATCTGGACTGCCAGCATTTTTACTGAGGTTGTTGTTGCGAGCTAGCCAGCTATCCTCTCCCGCACAAAAGCGGGTCATGAGTGATGTGAGGGCTGCCATGGATTTCGGCTTTTCCTGTCCTAGGTGCCGGGCCAGCCACTCGTCGCGGATGTTATGTTTGAAGGCTGCGAGGGCCTCTGCATCCGGACAGTCAACGATTTGATTTTTCTTTGTTAAGAACCGTGTCCAGAATTGTCTGGCTGATTCGTCTGGCTGCTGAATTATGTGGCTTAGGTCATCGGCGTCTGGTGGTCGCACATATGTGCCCTGGAAGTTGTCGAGGAATGCGGCTTCCAGGTCCTCCCAACACCCAATTGACTCTGCGGGCAGGCTGTTGAGCCAATGTCGAGCTGGTCCTTTAAGCTTGAGCGGGAGATATTTGATGGCGTGAAGATCGTCGCCGCGGGCCATATGGATATGAAGGAGATAATCCTCGATCCAAACCGCGGGGTCTGTTGTGCCATCGTAGGATTCAATGTTGACGGGTTTAAACCCTTCAGGGATTTG
This sequence comes from Triticum timopheevii, assembly GCA_963921465.1. NCBI lineage: Eukaryota > Viridiplantae > Streptophyta > Magnoliopsida > Poales > Poaceae > Triticum > Triticum timopheevii. Next base: position 378,653,771 of record OY997262.1, on the reverse strand, counting down.
ATGATCCATTACTTCGTCAGTGAAGCATAGTGGGTGTGCGGCGCCTCTGTATTGAGCAATATCACGACGTAGCTCAAGAGAGCGTTGTCTGCTATGTTCGGCCCGGCCGGAGTTGTTGTATCTGGTGCGACGGTATTCGTCGTGGGTCGTGGGGCGCCCACGTGATCCATAGATAGATCTGGATTGTCTTGCCTTGTCCTCCAATATATACCGCAAGTCCGGCGCGTTCCCCCGTGGCTTCGTACGTTTTGAGCGGTGCCGCGGTACGGTTCTGGTGGAGGGCCTAGATGCCTCTCTGTCGCGGCCACGAGGTGGTCGGTCTGCCGTATTGTGCGCTGGTGATGAAGGTTTGTATGCTTCCTCCTCTAATCGGGGGAGCAACTTGCATTTTGGGCAGCTTTTGGAGGGGCGTTCGAGTTCATACTCTTCGGCCGCGAGGACCTCGGTCCATCTGTCGGCCAGCAGGTCTTGATCAGCTTGAAGTTGTTGCTGCTTTTTCTTTAGGCTATTTGCTGTGGCCATTAGCCTGCGTCTGAAACGCTCTTGTTCGACGGGATCCTCAGGCACGACGAATTCGTCGTCGTCGAGGCTTGCCTCGTCTCCGGAGGGAGGTATGTAATTATCATCCTCGACCTCTTCGTCTGCCGCTCTCTCGTGAGGGCTTGCTTCAGCATCCTCCTGCGCTGAATCTTGCTGGAGGGGGTTGTCTTCGGCACTTTCTGGGGTGTTGTTATCTCCTGTGCCGGAATCTCCATTCTTGCTGTGGCGGGATTTAGAGCGGCGCCGCTGACGTCGGCGCTTGGGCTGTTTCTTTAAGGAATCGGCCTCCGCTGCTTCTTCGCCGTCCCCATCTTTTGGGGTGTCCACCATGTATATGTCGTATGACGAGGTGGTCTTCCAGTGCCCTGTAGGCACTGGTTCTTGATCGTCTCCGGCATCGTCGTCCATACCGTCGATGTCTTCGGAGTCGTAGTCTAGCACGTCGGTTAGATCGTCGACAGTAGCTACAAAGTGGATGGTGGGTGGGCTTTGAATTTCTTCGTCATCCGCATCCCAACCATCCTGGCCGTAGTCCGGCCAGGGCTCTCCGGATAGCGAGAGATGCTTTAGCGATTTCAGGATGTCGCAAAAGGGTGAGTGCTGAAAGATGTCCGCAGCAGTGAACTTCATGATCGGCGCCCAATCAGATTCGATTGGTAGGGGCGCAGGAGGTTCGGAGTCCGGTAGGGAGTCCGGCACCTCGGAGTCACGAGCTTTATAAGGGACGAGGTCAGTGTTCGGCTCCATCGCCGTGGAAGTTGCAGCTCCCGAGGCAGTGTCCAGCCACCCATCCTCGACCTGCGCGATCGGCTCCGAACTATGGGTCAGAGCGGATTCGTGTGCGGCCTCCAAGGTACTGTCCGGCGGCAGAGTTAGATCATGCCCATCGTGACAGTGCAGCACGCTCGGCCGCGGCTTGGATCCATCGAAGATCAAGTCTCCACGGATATCGGCCGTGAAGTTTAGGCTTCCAAACCTGACCTGACGGCCAGGGGCGTAGCTTCCGATCTGCTCCAGATAGCCAAGTGAATTGGCCCGCAGTGCGAAGCCGCCGAATACGAAGATCTGTCCGGGGAGAAAAGTCTCGCCCGGGACTGCGTCGTTGTTGATTGAAGAAGCCATCAAGCCTATCGGTGACGACACAGAGGAACTCTCAATGAAAGCACTAATGTCGGTGTCAAAACCGGCGGATCTCGGGTAGGGGGTCCCGAACTGTGCGTCTAGGCGGATGGTAACAGGAGACAAGGGACATGATGTTTTACCCAGGTTCGGGCCCTCTTGATGGAGGTAAAACCCTACGTCCTGCTCAACTGATATTGATAATGTGGGTATTACAAGAGTAGATCTACCACGAGATCAAGGAGGCTAAACCCTAGAAGCTAGCCTATGGTATGATTGTTGTAATGGTTGTTGTGTCCTACGGACTAAAGCCATCCGGTTTATATAGACATCGGAGAGGGCTAGGGTTACATAGAGTCGGTTACAATGGTAGGAGATCTACATATCCGTATCGCCAAGCTTGCCTTCCACGCCAAGGAAAGTCCCATCCAGACACGGGACGAAGTCTTCAATCTTGTATCTTCATAGTCTTGGAGTCCGGCCGATGATGATAGTCCGGCTAGCCGGACACCCCCTAGTCCAGGACTCCCTCAACTGGTGTAGTCATGCCCTTCTTCTTGCTGGTGTGACAGTCCTTGAAGATTTCCACAGCATTTGGTTCAGGTACTTTTTGGTCCTCGCGGGCTTTCCTCTGCATTTTGAACAAGTCAAATATAGATATGATAATATGGTACAGCGAAAAGAGTGAAACAGCAGCTAATTACAAGAGCCTCGCAGTGTGCAATATAGCTATGAGATCCTGTCATCTGTTGGAATTTCACTTCCGTACGGTTGGCCTTGTTCTTTGAACAGTTCACCTACAAGAAGATAGATTTGTGTGGCACATGCGTAAATAGGACTTCAACATGTGATCTGATCACATATATATATAATGTACCTGATACTTCAGATCAGACCAGTGTTTAACAAGGCCCCTCCAGTCTTCATCCGATATATTTTCCACTTGAGATGTTTGGGAAAGTTCACAGTTAGCCTTGCCTTCAAAGTGGGTTTTCCTCAAGTTATACCAATACTGTCGCAGAGCAGACTTGAAAACATGGGTGCAAGCTTGTCTGGTTGCATCATCTTGGCTATCCAACTTTAACCTCATCTGTTGAAAATTATGGGAGTCTCATTATCAGCAACCTAGAAAGTATGGGATAGAGCAAGACGATATTACTAGTTTCCATACATAACCATACTTACAGATAAATGGTCGAGGAAGGTGTTGAACTGGGTTTCGTCTTTGTCATTCATGTACTGAATCCATGTTGGGAGGATACGTACATGACACCTAACGGTAGCCGTTGCCTCTAATACTAACTTGGCTGACTCTGTAGCATCACGTGGCCTTTTTAAACCTGCCTCAAAACGGATCTCCATTCTTCCTCCTCTAGATTTAGTTAACCTGTCGAGCATTATCCCTGATGTTTGTTTCCTCTTGCGCCTAGGTGCTAGTCCAACAACGAACATAGGAAGTGTTAATGTACATCAAACTGTGAGACTACATATAAAGAAGCATGCAACTGTAACTTGACTCCAGCAACTACCTTCTTGCTATTGAAGCTCACAAGGTTCATCTGATATTGCCAACTCGTCTTGTGTCAAGAGTGCTTGGGAAGTAGTGTCAGGTGGCAAGGGAGCTTGGGAACGTGCTGCTAGCTTAGTTGACGCATGAGTAAGTCGTGCAGCTGGTAGTACTATGGTAGGTGTTGCAAGAACTAGGGTTGTCTCTGCTTGTTTGGTGGCAGCTATTTGTTTCTGTTTGGCTTTTTTTGCAACTCATGTAGCATGGGATGCCGTGTTTGTAGAATTTTCCGTTGGACTTTGACCTTCTATTGCACCATCAGTACCAGCAGAATCTGCAGGATTCATCCGCTTCTCATTCACTGCCATTCTGTGTTTCTTCCTCTTTCTCTGTGCCATGTTAATTCAAGCCGACAAGAAAAATGAATAACAATTTAGTTCTTCAGAACAAATTGATGCGTGATGCAGACGAACTGAACTTTGATGTTAGACAACCACATGATAGGAGGATGTAATATGTATGAAAAACAGGATGGAAGAGATAACCAAAACTATGATGTGTAAACTAAGAAGAAGACATTTCACCAAATTAGAAGCAATGCAATGGAAGGTAGACACCATATGAAAGATGCTACAAATATTACTCTGCCAAGTTAACAGTGTCTCATCATAAATGGCGTTTAAACAAATGTGAAGCAATACAAAAAATAAATCATATGCAAGATGCAAACAACATCACACTACCATGTTAGAGGTCTCTCGTCATTAGTGCCATTGCATATTCACAGCATTGCATATTCATAGCTTATGATGTGTAAACTAAGGAGAAGGCATTTCAACAAATTAGAAGCAATGAAAGCTAGACAGCATATGAAAGATGCAACGAATATCACTCTACCAAGTTAAAACTGTCTCGTCATAAGTGCCATTTCAACAAATTAGTAGTACAAGCTAAAAAAGAATGTGAGATGTAACCTATATCACACTCCAAAGTCAAACGTGTCTTATGATAAGTGATTGTTGCAGATTACACAACAGTAGTAATTTGATGTAAGAACATGGTGTGATAGACAGATATTGTATGTTATAGAAACAGGAACACGTGTCTTATTCAAGTATAATGTGTAAAGTAAGCAGATGGAATTCAACAAAATTAGAAGCAATACAAGCTAGATATCACACATAACATGCAACCACATATAACAGTGCCAAGTTAGAGGGAGCACCGGTGATGCTGCAATAGGAGAGACGTGCTCATCATAAACACAGCTTTGTTGAGTGTCTATGCATGTGTTGTCTTGGAAATCATCTTGGGGTTGTGGAGGAGTAGAAACTGTAGAGGCCCTCTGTTCGGAAGGAGCACCTTTATCCGCTGCCTTGCTAACTTCCTTCCGCTTTATTGATTTTGAATTGTCAATTAAAACTGACAAGAAAAAGCAATAAAATTCTCTCTTCAGAACTCATTCATGCATGATACTGGCAATCACTACTTTGATGTAAGGCAAACACATGATACCAGGATGGAATATGTACGAAAAACAGGACGGCATGGCATGTTCACAACTGTTTGTGTAAACTAAGCAGAAACCATTCCAGCAAATAAGAAGCAATGCAAGCTAGACACCACATGAAAGATGCAACCAATATGGCTCTGCCAAGTTAAAAGTGTCCCATCATAAATGGAATTTCAACAAATTAGAAGCAGCGCATGCTATAAATCATATGAAAGATGCAACTAATATCGCACTGCATATACTAAAGGTGTCTCGTCATGTTGATTGATGCGGGATAGAAAAAACAATAGTTTTATGTAAGGACATGCTTAATAGACAGATGTACTATGTACTAAATACAGGAAGGCATGTCACATTAACAAGTATAATGTATAAGCTAAGCAGACTAGAACATGCAGTTTAACCAGATTGGAAGAATTACAATCTAGACACCATATGCAACATGCAACCACATATCACGCTGCCAAGTTAGATCAAGCACCTGCGATGCTAGTGTAGGGAAAATGTTGTAATCAACTACAAAGCTATGTTCACTATCTTCATCTAGCATTTCTGTTTCTTGATAATCATGTCGGGAGGCTGACGTTGCATTCTTTAAATGAGGAGTAGTCCCCTTGCCTGCCTCCCTCGTCATAAGTGATTGATGAGGGATACACAAGAACATTAGTTTGATGTAAGAACATGGTTAATACACAGATGTACTAATATGTACCAAAAATAGAAAGGCATGTCAGATTCAAAAGTATAATGTGTAAGCTAAGCAGATGCAATTTAACCAAATTGGAAGCAATACAAGCTAGACATCCGGCTGGAGTGGTGGGCATGATCATCTAGGACCTGAGAGCCTGGTGGGAGGCGGGCTGCTTTGCCACCATCGTAGCTTTTTAGTTGGCTTCCAGGTTATGCCTATCTTTGTTGGGCTTGTCACTGGCTCGGCAAGTGCCCTGACTAGCTATTTGTCTTCTGGTGCTCACGGGATGGTGGTTCATGTAAAAAATATCTTTCCTTATCTTAATAAAGACCGACTTCGGCCTTCCGAATACAAGCTAGACACCATATGGAACATGCAACCACATATGACACCGCGAAGTTAAAGCAAGCACCTGGGATGGTGGTTCATTGCGAGCGAGGTCACCAACTCTAGAGCTACGTTTACCGTCTCCATCTGCTGACACTGCACCCTTTATAGCGTTGTAACATGTCGTGCCTAGCCGCATAGAAAGCTGGCACGACTTGTCTCTTTTCTTTTTTGCTTCTCTCGAGGCAGACTCTAAAATACCCTTGCATAAAAACACAATAGTGAGAGTATGGGTGAAGTGTGTGCAGAACTAGTGCACTGTAAAAGTAGCAGATAGCGGGTGGCTGAAAAATAAATGACAGGAGACATATGATAGCTCTACAACATTGCATGGCAAACAAAATTAGATTCTACTCCGTATGATTTTGTAATATATGAGCACAGGAAATGCAGGTACTCCTCCAGCACACCACCACATGTGGTCATATCTAAGATAACAATCGACTGAAAATAAATAGGTCAGTCGATTTTTTTTAATGAACCGTCCGATCTATAAGGAACGGGCAAATGGCCTTCGTCTACCTCCCGCCAGTCATTGTTGACGATCTTTCTCGAACCGCCAGTGACCACCAGCCCAGACCCCTGCCTCCTCCGCACCGCCCTCCCATCGACCTCACACCACCGCCGTGCTTGGAAGCGCCCAGAGGCCATCCCTTTAATCCTGGCCGACCTCCAGATCGGGCGCCAGTAGCTCTAGGCCGCACACGCCCCTAAGATAAACACCAAGGCGCTGCTTCCCAGGCGTAATAGTTGTACTAGCGCCTGTTACGCTGGGGAATGCTTCCGTTAATTGGGAATCAACTGGCCAAAAATTGAAATTCAGGGGGGCGACGGACCTCTAGCTAAGGTGAAATAGTATATGAGAAGAAACCTTGTGCATCGCGAGCTACTAGGAACATCTAGTATCAAGAAGAAATGATCAACTAGTGTCTTCTGTGGGATGAATACCGTGCAAGCAGAGACGTAAGATTTGCACGAATAAGGGAAGAGGAGTACCTTTTTCGGTTGCTGGTGTGGTCACCTCCACATGTCGCACCGATCTTCTTCTTTTTACCGGGGAAACCGATGTTCTGGAGGGTGCAGGCTTGGACGAACCCATGGCCAAATTGTTGATTGTGTTGCCGTGGCTATATGTTGGTGGAGGGGAAGCAGATCTGAGGCGGCGAAGGATGGCGTAGCAGGAATAGCTCCGGTGCGGTGGAGGGTGGCGAAGTTGGAGCGGCAGCGGTGAGGCGCAGGACAGCGTGGTTGAACTGGCTCAGGTACAGACGGCTCGGCCTCGTCTTCAACTACTAGCCGTGGAGGGCGTTGCGGTTGAGGTTGCGGTGGACGACGACGTCAGGGTATCGGCTCCAGCGTGATGGAGGAGGGCGGCGGTTGATGGGTGGGATGGGGTGGCGGATGGAGGACACCGGGGTTTCACAGCTGGTGGAGAGGTAGTTTTGGCGCCCATGGAGTACGAATGGGGAATCGGACGGGTGGGGGGAACCATGTTTTGGTCTGGGTCGCACTTGTTTTTGGCTTTTTTGAACAGAAGATGGGACGCACTTGTTTGAAATTTGGGGAAAGTACAAACTTTGCCCCCCTCTTAAATTTCGGACCTACTGCGGGTCGGGGGTAGGATGGTAATCCTAGGTGTCCCAAATAGTGAGGCGTCAAATCACAAAAGCACGGAGAAGCAACCATCATTTCACTCTTCACTGACTCCGCTTCTCCATCGTCTTCTTCGAGAAACCATCTCACCGCACTAGTACTCCTAGTAGTACTAGTAAAGGACTTCCTGGATGCAAATAAGGCGGTTGTCTCAGCTTGCAGGCGGCACTTGCGAACGACTTACCGTGGTCTCCCTCAATGGTGTTCTCCGTCGAACACACTTCGCCAAACCACAAATAAAAGATATCATCGACATCACCGCAATGGGGAAGGAAGTCAAATATAGTTACTACCTCCATTTTTTTGTACACAAGTCCAGTATATCAAAATTACAATTTGCAAAGGGCCACTAACACTAATCGAGGCAAAATTGATGGAGTTAGCAACCAAGGACATTAATATCCCCTGCATGCATGCGGAAGTGAGAAGGTTGGTTTGCATGGCGTTGCATTAATCAAGCAATGAGGAGTGAGATGGTTAGCTCTTTGGTCTTTGGAGAAAAAATATGCATTAATTGACACGTGAAACGAGGATTTGTATCGATTAAATCCCGCGAAGGAAAACCCCGTCTTTCTTTTTTAACACTAGTACTCCTAGTACGTACGTACTTATCCTGTTTGGGTCTAGGCCTTGCATTGCCAAACTTCGCCACACATTTTTGCCAAGCTTGTCTAAAGTTTTCAAAATGAGGAGGAGGTACACTTGTGCACGGCTGTCGCGGTCGCACCGCACCCTCACACGGTCGCTCCTGCACGCTGCGGTCGCACCGCACCCTCACACAGTCGCCCTTCACGCCGCAAACCCAACCAAGGGAACGCACCCTCACTGACACGTGTTGTCGCATGTGAACAAACCAAACTCAGCCATCCTATCGCTGACACATAATTTTCGTTCATAGAGTATGTTTATCCAACCGCATGTTGGGGAGTATCCGTACGGCCCGTGCGGTGGTCTGTTGGGGAAGAAGAAGAGGTGAGGAAGAAGGAAAGAAGGGTTAGGAGACGTAGGATATTCATCCAACCGCCTAAAATGGTAGACTGACCCAAGTCAGGCACTTGCATAACAAATATATGTCTTTACACAGCAAAAGATCCATAAAAACAACAACATAAAGAAAAACTATCACTGCTCGCGGAAAGAGACAGCCTCATCGTCTTTGGCTGCCGGCGCGAACCAGCCGTTGCTACCAACGTGTGTCTCCGCACCGTGGTTGTCCTCGGCCTCCAGCTACTCATTCAAGCAGAGCGTGCGGGCGCTCTGCACGGACGAGAGCACAGCCCGGTTCAAGTCGAGGATGTCCGGTTCCGCTTGCAGGAGGGCCTCGATGGCAACGGCATCCGCATGCTCTGCGTCGAGTCGAGCCTCCGCCGCCCGGTTCAAGTCCAGGACGTCCGGTTCCGCCTGTAGGAGGGCGTCGATGAGAGCGGCATCCGCGCGCTCCATGTCGAGTCGAGCCTCCACCGCCCGGTTCAAGTCCAGGACGTCTGGTTCCGCCTGCAGGAGGGCGTCGATGAGAGCGGCATCCGCGCGCTCTGCGTCGAGTCGAGCCTCTGCCGCCCAGTTCAAGTCGAGGATGTACGGTTCCGCCTGCAGGAGGGCCTCGATGGCAGCGGCATCCGCACGCTCCGCCTCAAGTTGAGCCTCCGCCGCCCGCTTCACATCCATGACATCCGGTTCCGCCTGCAGGAGAGCCTCGATGGCAGCGGCATGCGCGCGCTCCGCGTCGAATTGAGCCTCTCCCTCCCGGTCCTCCTTTAGTATCGCCATGTTGAACCGCTGGTCCGCCTGCACCATGGGGGGATCGGACGCCGGCACGAAGTCGACGTCCATCGTCTCATACCCATCGAGGGCCTTCTGCGCCGCGATGTAATGCCCCGGATTCGACATGCCAGGTGTCCTCCAGTTATTCATCGGTGTTGCCATGTCAATTGCTTGCGTGTTGCATTTTGCCATGTCATCATGTACACCTCATTTCGCATACGTGTTCGTCTCATGCATCCGAGCATTTTCCCCGTAGTCCGTTTTGCAATCCGGCACTCCTATGTCCTCCGGCGTCCCCCTCGTGTCTCTTGTTGTGAACGGGTGTTGAACATTCTCAGAATGGACCGTGATTTGCCAAGCGGCCTTGGTACACCACCGGTAGACCGTTTGTCAAGTTTCGTGTCATTTGGAGTCTGTTTGATACTCCAACGGTTAACCGGGTAGCCGCAAAGGCCTCTTTTGTGTGCAGACCAACACCCCTCCAAAGTGGCCCAATAACCCATCCAAACCCCCTCCATGCTCTTGGTCGTTCGATCACGATCGTGTGGGCGAAAACCGCTCCCCATTTGGACACTCCTAGCTCCCTCTACCTATAAATAGGTCCTCCCCTCCATTTTTTGCGGATGAACCCTAGCCTCCTCTTCCTCCGCGCTGCCGGACGCGTCTCCGCCGTGCCGGACATGTCCACCGCCAGCCTCCACGTCGTCCCGGCCAATCCGACACCGCCACGTCAGCACCGCCGCCTCCCTCCTCCACTCGCGTGCCGCCACGTCGCCCCTCTCTCTCTCCCCCGCCGCTGGGCCCTTCAGGGCCCAGATCCGGCCCGTCGTGGGTCGCCCGGTCCCGAGCCGCCGCCGACGCAGCCCGGGGCGCTTGCGCCCAAGCTGCCCGTTGCCCTCAGCCCTCCATAGCACGCTGCCGCCCAGGCCGCCGTCGCCGGAGTCCGGCGCCCCGCCGCCTTGCCTTCCCATCCCCGCCGTCGGCGCCTCGCCCCGCACACCGCCCGCGCCCTCCGCCGCCCATTCGCCGTTCGCCGGACGCGAGCTCCCCCGCCGCCATCTCTGCCGCCTCGCCGGCCTTCTCCTCCTCGTCGCCTGCCCCCGTCGTCACGAGCGTCGCTGTCACCGCCCGGGATGGATCCGGCCTCATCGGATCTGCCCGGATCCAACAGGGCCCCTCCCTGCCTTGCCTCGACCCTCGCCGGCGCTCCCTGTCATCCACGGTGCCGCCATGGCCTCCTTCCCGTGAGGAGCACGGGAGAAGGACGAGCTCCTCTCGCGTGGGCCCTGCGGCCCAGCTCCGTCCGGCCCGGTCCACCTTCCCCGGCCCAGTTCGCCTCCTCTTCACGTGGGCCAAGCCCAGGGTGAGAAAGTCTGCTATCCCTCGCCTGTGCATCGTCATAGCTATCTAACGCTCAGTTATCAGACCTGCAATTTCTTCCAAGTCTTTTTCCTGCTAATATTTTCATGCCCTGTTCGTCATGCCATAACTTTGTTTGTGCTACTATGTTTTGCGTGCATGATATATCGAAGTGTTCATCAGGAGATGCTCTTAATTTTGTTCCATTGTGCCATGTCTGTTTGAGCTCATCTTGATGCCTAAATCATCGTTGCAAGAGTGATATATGATGTTTACTGCTGTCTGTTAACAGAACTTGATGTTTTGTCATTTTTGTTGCATTTGATGTGTGCATCTTATGAGCATGAGCCCTACATGTGTTTTGAACTATGCCATGCCTTATTTACAGAGGTGCTTGCCATGTATTTTTGTGATTTATGTGGTGACTAGAACAAGCATGCAAACTAGGCTTCGTGATGTTGCTGATTTTAGTCCCTGTTCTGCTGTTATTTTGATGCCATGTAAACTGGATGCTACAGAGAGATCCATGCTTATTTTGAGACACTTAACTAACAATGTTTTGAACATATGGTTATGCTCTATCCATTCATGCCCATGTTTGAAATTATGGAGTAGTCTAGCATGTCATATTCTTGATATTCTTTTGCTATAAAATGTTTCCTGGCAGATTATTTACATGTTATTCAATTTTGCCAAGGTTGTTGTAGTTGATCCTTGCTTGCTATGAACTTGCTCCTGCCATTCTTAGCTTCATAAACATGTCATCTTACTGTTGGTTACCTTGTCATGCCATGTATTGCTCTGTGGTGAGTGGTACAAGCTCACCAACATGCCTACTTATCGTTGTTCCTGCCATGTCTGAATCTGTCATATCATTTGCCATGTTTGCATGGATGCTACCATCTTTCTGTTGATCTTTGGAATAAGTTCAGTAAGTGAGTATTGTTCTTTGTCATTAGTACTATCATGCCATGCCTTTGTCTACCATGATAAGTTCCTGTAGCATGTTGTTTGATAGCTCTAAACATTGCAACCTGATGTTATTTCTGCTAATGACTGAAACTGTTATTATTTGCAATCTTGCCATGTCCTTTTGAGCATGTTCTAGTGATTTCTGGAGATAGCTCAGTGTTCATGTTTTGTCATGCATTACCTGTACATCATGTCCATGCCTTTTTTTCATATTGAGGTGTTGTAGCATATTGTTTTGATGCTTGCTAGATGCTTAGTTGCTGTTTTGGACAGCTTGTCCTTTAAACTTGTATCGAGTGTATGTGTTGCACCGTTGCTCTGTTTTGAGTGTGCCCTATATGAAACTTGCTTAGAATTGCATGTAGTTTTATATTATCATGTTGCATCCTTGCTTTGAGGTGTTTGCTTGATGTTTGGATGCATTTAGTATCAATGTCATGTTTAACTTGTTTTGCTCATATCTTCTAGGTCGTAGCTCCGAACTAAATGAACTTTATATGTAACTTGACTAGAATTTCGTGTAGATCCTCTTGGTGCATCTTAACTTGCTGTTTAACAACTTAAACTTAATGGTTATTCATATCTGGACCAATTTCGAAATTTTCGTATGAGGACTTATCGGATTTGTTATATGTTGTTTCCGGCCTCATTTAAACTTGCCTTGATGTGTTGTTCTTGTTTGCATCATCTCTTGCCATGAGTAGCCTCATCTAGCGTTGTCATGCAACATGCTTGGTTGTGCATCATGTCTTGTCTATGTGTGGTGTGTTTACCATGTGTGCTTCTTCTCGATAGTTCCTGTTTCGTTGCGATCGTGAGGATTCATTTGTCTACGCTTGGTTCGGCTTCATCCGTTCGTCTTCTTCATGGACTCGTTCTTCTTCATAGCGGGATTTCAGGAAAGATGACCGTTACCTTGGATCTCACTACTATCATTGCTATGCTAGTTGCTTCGTTCTATCGATATGCTGCGCTTCCTATCATTTGCTCTTCAAGCCTCCCAAATTGCCATGTCAGCCTCTAACCTTTTCACCCTTCCTAGCAAACCGTTGCTTGGCTATGTTACCGCTTTGCTTAGCCCCTCTTATAGCGTTGTTAGTTGCAGGTGAAGTTGAAGATTGCTCCATGATGGACAGGATTATGGTTGGGATATCACAATATCTCTTATTTAATTAATGCATCTATATACTTGGTAAAGGGTGGAAGGCTCAGCCTTATGCCTGGTGTTTTGTTCCACTCTTGTCACCCTAGTTTCCGTCATACGGGTGTTATGTTCCCTGATTTTGCATTCCTTATGCGGTTGGGTGATTTATGGGACCCCCTTGACAGTTCGCTTTGAATAAAACTCCTCCAGCAAGGCCCAACCTTGGTTTTACCATTTGCCTCACCTAGCCCTTTTTCCCTTGGGTTTCCGGAGCCCGAGGGTCATCTTTATTTACCCCCCCCCCCCCCCCCCCCGGGGCCAGTGCTTGTCGTGAGTGTTGGTCCAACCTGTCAGCCGCCGGTGGCCACCAGGGGCAACTCTGGGCTGGCCTACCGGAAGTTTGGACAATCCGGTGTGCCGTGAGAACGAGATATGTGCAGCTCCTATCAGGATTTGTTGGCACATTCAGGCGGCTTTGCTGGTCTTGTTTTACCATTGTTGAAATGTCTTGTAAACCGGGATTCCGAGTCTGATTGGGTCTTCCTGGGAGAAGGAATATCCTTCGTTGATCGCGAGAGCTTATCATGGGATAAGTTGGGACACCCCTGCAGGGTATAAACTTTCAAGAGCCGTGCCCGCGGTTATGTGGCAGATGGGAATTTGTTAATGCCCGGTTGTAGATAATTTGACACCAGATACGAATTAAAACGCATCAACCGTGTGTGTAGCCGTGATGGTCTCTTTTCGGCGGAGTCCGGGAAGTGAACACGGTTTTGGGTTATGTTTGACGTAAGTAGGAGTTCAGGAGCACTTCTTGATCATTGCTAGTTTCACGATCATTCCGCTTGCTCTCTTCTCGCTCTTATTTACGTATGTTAGCCACCATATATACTTAGTCGCTGCTGCAACCTCACCACTTTACCCCTTCCTTACCCTTTAAGCTTTGCTAGTCTTGATACCCATGGTAATGGGATTGCTGAGTCCTCGTGGCTCACAGATTACTACAACAACAGTTGCAGGTACAGGTTAAGCAATGATCATGACGCGAGGGTGATGTTTGCTTGTTTTGGAGTTCTTCTTCTTCTTCTTCTTCGATCAGGGGATAGGTTCCAGGTCGGCAGCCTGGGCTACCAAGGTGGATGTCGTTGAGTTTCTACTTGTGTTTCATCTGTAGACGGATGTTGCCCTTATGTTTGATGTATTGATGTATTCTTGCGGCATTTGTATGCCTCTTGTATGTATCCCCATCTATTATGTAATGTTGATGTAATGATATCCACCTTGCAAAAGTGTTTCAATATGCGGGTCTATCCTTGGTGGGACCTTCAAGTTCCTCTCGGATAGGGTCGCATATTGGGCGTGACACGCGACCTCCTCCATGAACATTGGATCGGCTTCCTCCTCCTCGTAGCTTGGCTCCAAAGAACTCGGGGATTGGCCCGCCGCAAAGCGATCTTGGGAACGGAAGTCTGTGGCGCCGACCGCCGCCGCAATTTCTGCGTGGCGCTCCGGCGTCAGCATCTTGTAGTAAGTGATCTTGCGGCGCACCATGGCTTTCCGGCGAACTAGGGGACGCTTGATGCGGGCTAGGGAATCGAAAGGTGGGGGAATGGGCTGGAGATTTGGTGTGGTTTTAGGGCAGTGGCTGGTGTAGGCCGAGCAGCGAAGGTTCTAGTGTGAATAGTGGTTCCGGTGACGACCGGTCAATCGGTTTTGACCGTACATTGCTCTTGTCGTGTTCGCATTGTAGCCCGGCACGCTGGACCCTCCATGTCGCTCACCGAATGGAACGCGCTTCGTCTTGTGGGACCGCGGCTGAGAGCAGACAGACGTCCCTCCCCCTCCCCTGCCTGCGTCATTTATTATACCACCACTCCCTCTGTTTTATGCGGAGTAAATAAAAATAGAGGGAGTATACTACAGATGAGGATCCCCTGACGTGGCCGAACCCATTGAGTAACTGACATGCGGGGCCTAGCAAGCATGAGGTCTGCCAGTAAGTGACCGAAAGGGAGGGTAAGGCAGGGATACGTACGTCAGAGGATCCACTTCCACTATACTACTTTGACCAAATGTTAGAGTAATAATATATGACATGCAACTTACACAAATGTTAGAGTAATAATATATGACATGCAACTTACCACAAAGCATACAGGGTCTAATGCGTTTTTTGAGGCTAACTTTGACCAAATGTTAGAGTAATAATATATGACATGCAACTTACACAAAGCATACGGTCAAATTCGTATGTGAAAGGAGTTTACAATGATATAATTTTCACATTATACATCTCATGTACTATTAATCTTGTCAATAGTCAAATTGGAAACCATCTCGAGTACAAATCTAGGAGTACGTACGAATCTAACAATATTAATTGGGCGTTGTTGAATGTTGATACCTTTTTTATCAAAGTAGAGATACTTTGACTACACATAAAACTTATATGTAAACTAGAAAGGATAGGAGGGAGTATATTTTACGTTCAAAAACGAAACGAACATTGAATACCCTTTATATATGATTTGCGGATGCTATGATCACCGGTTCAAAATTTTGAATCTGCCTTAGGTATCATGTGCCCCCACTCGTTCCCTCTCGATTTCATCTCGGGGTCCGGATATCTATTGAAAGAGGACTAGGGTGGGTACATGCGAATGATACTCGGCGGAATGTTCAAATGAGGCATGCGGGAGGATGGACTCGACTAGAGGGCGACATGATCGATGGAGAAGAGGGTTGGAGAGGAATGAGAAATAAGCAAACGCCACATGATTATACTTGAACGGCTCAAATAAACAAGTTGTCTCGCTTGGCCTACATAGTGAAAGGCCTAATGCGCAACGCGGAGCACTGACGCTCGAATATGGTCGGGAAAACAGGGAAACCGACATGTGGGGCACACCCATCGAGACGTCGTAGCGCAGACTAGTCCAATGGAGGAGCTGGCCCACGACCTCCTTGCCACCGACAACCGTTCATGTGGGTCGCTGGGGCCAACAACGGGGCGCAGCTCCAGCACCGCCTCTGGACACGGCGACCGCGGTGAGCGACACGCTCATATCGTTGCTAGACACGGTCGGTTTCAGTGTGCCGAAGGTGGCGTTTGGTTTGTGCCCAAGGTTGCCCCATCAAAGCATTGGGTAGCCAAAATTTTGGTTGAGGTATTTGTTGCCCATGATTTGGCCGACATTGGCAAGAAAAATGAACTAGAGTTGGCTAGAGTTCATTGGCATGCCAAAGAAATGGCAACCATCCAAACAAAGACCAATCTTTGGGTCATGACCAAAATTTTGGTTGAGGTATTGGTTGCCCATAATTTGGCCGACATTGGCAAGAAAAATGAACTAGAGTTGGCTAGAGTTCATTGGCATGCTAAAAAAATGGCAACCATCCAAACAAAGACCAATCTTTGGGTCATGACCAAAATTTTGGTAAGGTGCACTTTGGCCACAATCCAAACACATCCCAACACCCGGCTTGTCGAGGATGCACGGGGCGGCGCGACGCGTCCGTGGAGTGGTGTAGTGCGGCCAACTGCATCCTCTGGACCTGAGACCATGCCGGGTCGTCTTGCTTTTTCAATGACATGCGGGGATCGCATGTGAGCAAAGGGCATCTCCAACATTGCCACGACCGCAGCTGACTACCCTGGCACACCAAAACCCTCATCCCTCGCGCTTTCGCGTGGTGCGTTCCTAGCCGGCACCAGCTGCCCGCATTCATGTCGTCCGTTCGTATGTCGTCGTTAAGAGGCTTGGTGCCCGAGGAACCAACTCCGGCGACTTAATGACGCACCCGGACGCTTGGCCTCACCGGAATGCGCTACTTAAAGCGGCAACGCCCAGCTAACCTTCACACCATAGCGCATCGTCCTCCTACCTGGCACCACATCCTCCATGACCGCAAGTGTGACGCTCTGCGAGAGAGCTTGTCTTCGGGGATGAAGCTCGAGGTCGCCGCCCTCACTCAAGTCGCCTCTCGTGATGCAATAGCAGCGTAGTCGGACGCGGACGCGACCGCACAAGCGGTGGCCACGCTGGCGGCCGATGACGGGAGCACCGTCAACCACGCGTCCTACTTGCCGCCGTCCAACGTCCGGCACCGCCGAGGTCGGGGACTCCTCCGAGGATGACTAGGGCATGGGAGGCGGCAGGGCATGGTGTGCCAACTAGCCAGTCTGTATCCCATGTTCTACTCTTCCTCGCCGGAGACCGCACCTTCACTTCACGGGTCTTGAACCCTGCCCCCGTACATAGAGATCGCAGATGGAGGACGTCGGTCGCCGCCGTAGAATAGGTTTAGGGTCGGGTTTCTTTTATTTTTCTCTCCTATAAAAGTTCAAAATGTAATGAAAATCTGCCATGTTTGCATTAATCTCGGTCGGTGTATATGAACTTTCACAATAATATACATATTGTAGGAGTACTAGCAAGATGCATGTGTGTTGCACGGAAGATCAAGATCTTGTGGGAGAAAAGGATGAACGAGGGAAAGCCTTATCTGCAAATGTGGAGAGGAGTGCGGGTAAATTGTCATAGTTTCCTTCCTATCCGTTAGATATAGATCGGACGGCCTATATTGCAGGATGACAGGCACACCATCATCACCAACTCTGCTTTTTATTGAACCGAGACAAATCTAACATGCGAAGTAAAATAAACACATAGGGTCTATACATACACAAATTATCTTAGGCACTCCAATAGTACGTCCACTACACATTCACGCATTTCACATCTTTCTACATCTACGGGAACCTACGAAAGGGTTAACGTAAATTGCCTCTCTCTCTCCTCCCCTGATTTTCATGGTGGTGGGCCCCTCCCTCCCCCCAATCTACAATCAACAGCTCACACGTTTCACATTATGTTAATTACGTAACTGGGATTACGTAGGTGTAGCATTATTCGTCCTAAAAAACCCAACTAAGCCAACCTCCCAGCATATCGCGCAGGAAAAGACCCGGTCGCGCCATTTTAGTCGAGATTACCGGATTACTAGTAGTAGTATCGATGGATCGCGCGAAGCAACAAAAAAAATTGAGGGGGCGAAGCACCTAGTTTAAAAGGAAAAAAAGGCGGTACACTCACAGCACTCCTGTCGCGGTCGCATTGCACCCCACACACGTTCGGTCCTGCACACGGCTCACACAAATGGAACTCGCTTCAGCTTGCCTCTTCACTGACACATGGGACTGCACTTGGAGAAACCGACCATGCGCCAAACTCCCCCCACCCACCGCGCGAAAATCCTCCCACCCCCACACACCCAAAAATTCCCTCCAAATCCGATTCAACCTCCCTTCGGCCAACTAGCCAATAATATTCCCCAGACCCCCTCCCCCCTATCCCCCTCCACTCCATTCGCTCCGCCAAAGCCGCCCTCCCCACCGCGCCGATACATCGGCGCCGCGGTTCGGCGATCCTCTCGCTCCCACAGTACGCTCTCGTAGACTGTCATCCTCTAGCCGCGCCACCACCTCTAGCTACGTTCTTGTGGAGGCGCACAGCGGTCAGCGCCGCCACCGCTGGCGACGTTCGTGTGGAGACGCAGAGTGGTCAGCTTCTCCCATGGTACACGCATTCTAGACTGAGGCCCCGTTCATGTCGGTGTAGCGTTGAATGTTAGCTGATAGACGTTGTTAATCTCACTGTTTGCCGAAGTAGTTTACTATCAATATGCTCTGCTTAAGAAGCTTCCTTGCCCTGTTCTGCACTCAATCTGCTTAGCTGAGATGGCATGCCAAGGCCGATTAGTTGCTAAAATATCCTGCCATATATTTATTGTGACGTAGATTGCCATGGTCTAGTAGCCAATCTGTTAGGTGAAATAGCTCTACACCGTTTTATGCTCGATCTTTGTTGCTGCGATGGCCTTCGATAGTTCAATGGCTGTGTGCTCAGCCTCATTGACTGCTAAAATAGCCTGCCAAAATTTAGCACTCAAATATGTTTGCTGAATTAGCTTTACATATATTTCGTTACTTAGATCTGCTCGTCCAAATATCTTGCCATAGCTTTAGACATCGACCTAGGTATTTTTTTCTGGACTTCATAAAAAAGCATATATGTTTTTCCTGTAATATCTAGTAGAAGAACTAATTTGTATGTCTAACATATGGACAGGACTTGGATAACTTCTGCTCGAAGATTCTCTGTTGCATATGTCGAGGGGGTTGAAAACTTCATGAACTTTATCAGAGCTGAGTACGGTGGTCCGAAATCATATGTGTTCTGCCCGTGTAGCAGTTGTATGAATTCAGTTACAAGACCCCAGTCAACTGTGCAAAATCATCTACACTTGTATGGGATATCGGTCGCATATAATAGGTGGGTTCATCATGGTGAAGCTGTGAACGTCAATGTTATTGACTACGTGGAAGCAGCAGATCACCATCTTGATCTGCCTGATGCTCAGGTGGAAGAGGAGGAGGAGGAGGAGGTGGTGGTGGCGGAGCCAGTGAGTTTGACCAACATTGAAACAATGCTACGAAATGCTCGTGCATTCCGTGAACTTTCACCTGCAGAAGAAAAACGGTGGGCCCACATGTTGGAACAATGCAACGTTGCTGTCACCCCAGGAAATAAGCTGTCAGTATTCTCAGCTATGGTCACCTTTCTTCAGGTGAAGACATCTGAGCGGATGACCAACAAATCATTCGATGCGATGTTGGCTGCTTTCCACAAATCTTTCCCAGATGCGTCTGAGCTGCCACACACCTACAGTAAAATGAAGAATTTCCTTCGTCCAGTTGGAATTGGATATGATATGATCCATGTTTGTAAGAATAATTGTGTTCTGTTCCGGAAGGATTATGCCAACTTAAGTGAATGCCCGAAATGCAAATCATAAAGATGGAAAGATGGCGATGTTGTGAAGAGGATTCCTCATAATGTTCTTAGACATTTTCCAATTACACCAAGATTGCAGAGGTTGTTTCATGATGCTGAAACAAGAGAGGGTGTACTGTGGCATTCTAGGAACCAGGAGTACAGAGATCAGAATGTAATGAGCCATCCATCTCATGGTAGTGAGTGGAAAAGCTTCAATGATAAACACAAAGAGTTTGTTGCTGACCCGAGAAACATTAGACTTGGCTTAGCTTCAGATGGATTTAACCCATTTGGCCACCAGAGCGCCACATATAGCATGTGGCCAGTGCTTGTTATCCCTTACAACATGCCTCCAAATGTCTGCATCAAAGAATCAAACTACATGATGGCCTTGCTCATCCCAGGTCCAAAAAGTCTTGGAAAGGATATTGATTTGTTCATGGAGCCTCTTGTGGAGGAACTTCAATATCTATGGAAGGGTGTTCTCACTCTAGACCTATATAGCAGCCCACCAGCTGATTTCTTTCTGCGTGCTATTGCAATTTGGTGCATCCATGATTATCCGGCTTTGGGCACTATGTCAGGGAGAATGACACATGGTTACAATACATGTGTTCGCTGTGACAGGAATCTGCTGTCATACGCAATATTTAGCAAGATCTGTTACATTGGACACCGCTGTTTCCTTGCCAAGGACAAGACGCATCCTAGAAAATACCGAAGACATGTGTTCAATGCAAAGCATGAAAACCGTGATGCGCCAAAGAGGCTCACCGCCGATGAGTTGCAAGTGGAATTAGAGAAGGTCAGGCATATTACACCAGGAAATCATCCTGGTAATGGTAGCGGGAAAAGGAAGCATGGCATGGTAGAAGAGAGATTATTGTTTACCCGCAGGTCCACTTTGTGGGACTTGGAGTATTGGAAAGATTTGGATCTGCGGCATAATCTTGATGTGATGCACATCGAGAAAAATATATGTGACAGCATTATCGGCACACTTCTTAACATTGAAGGCAAGACGAAAGATACCTTAAAATCTAGGATTGATTTGACACACTTGGGTATCAGAAAGGATTTGCAGGTGCAAGATGAAGGTAAACCATGGGATATGGCACCAGCTGTGTACGTCTTGGACAAGGTAGAAAGAAAAGAATTTTGTGAGGTCCTGTCACGTGTGAGATTCCCACGTGGATTTGCTTCCAACCCTGAAAGGAGAGTCAGTGCAGATGCAAACAAGGTACAAGGGTTGAAAACTCATGACTGCCACATCCTACTTCAAAGGGTTTTACATGTTATCCTTAGAGGATTGGGCCGCCCTAACTTATACAGAGCAGTTGCAGAGTTGGGACAATTCTTCAGGGAACTCTGCAGTAGAAATATCAGGATAGATGCTTTGGAGCATCTTAGAGACAAGATACCAACTATCCTATGCGACCTTGAGAAGATATATCCTCTAGCCTTCTTTGATGTGATGGTGCATTTGGCTGTTCATCTACCTGATGAGGCACTACTAAGAGGTCCAGTACAGTATGGCTGGATGTACCCTATTGAAAGGCGGCTAGGCACTTTCAAAGGATATGTTAGGAACAGAGCTAGACCCAAGGGTTCCATTGGAGAGGCCTACATTGCTACAGAAGCGTTGACATTCTGCTCAAAATACATTGAAACAGTTGATCAGCTTAGCAAAGAGGTGGGTGGAGACAATCCCGGGCTCAATGTTTTCGATTATTCTGTTCAAGTTACAGGGAAGATTCGACAAGAGGACAAACCTAAAGATTTGGACAAAATGGTTTGGTATGTGTTGAATAACTGTCCTGAGATACTACCTTATATCAAGTAAGTTCTGTACTGCAGCTTATACATCGTAATCTACTAAACTTGCAGCACATTCTTATATATTTAGATGTTTGACGCGATCACTATGTTGTGCAGCATCTACAAAGAGGAGTTACTGCTGCAAAATCCAAGAAACATTGACAAACTGGTTATGGCAGGATTTGCGAAATGGTTCAAGAACCATGTAAGCTTTTGAAGTGCACTGTCAATTTTTTTAATATATTGAGTACATAAGATGATCAGCTTGTCTATTTTCTAACCATAGGTTAAGAAGATGCGGGAGGATGGGCAGGCAGTTGATGATGCCCTTTACTCACTAGCAATGGGTCCTGATACTCGGGTAAGACATTATGAATCTTGCGTTGTTGGAGATGTGTGCTACAACACCCTTGCACGAGACGAAGGCAGGAAGACACAAAACAGTGCCATCATGAGCACGGATACGTATGAGAAAGAGACAACTGAAATGTATGCTAACATAACAGACATTGTTCAGTTGCAGTATATCTCCAGTTTCGAGGATCATCGGTGTGTGGTTCTGTTGTCCTGTCGTTGGTATAACCTGTTTTCCAGGATTGCAAAACCCAGAGCTGATGATTATTTCAAATCCATCAATGTCAAGGCGGCGTACCAGACCAACGAGCCTTTTATTTTGGCAAATCAAGCAACACAGATATTTTTCTTGGAAGACACATTTGCACGTAGCGATGACTGGAGAGTATTGCAAAGGTTTGAGCAGAGGAATTCGTTTAATGAAGTTGCACAACAAGATGATGCTTACACTGCTCCTGATGTACAAGATAACATAGATGTTCCTAATATCTTTGAGAACCATCACATCAATGACGCCGGCGAAAAGATTGCATGTCGTGCTGTGGACATACAAGAGTTGATCAAGAAGAAGCCAACGTTCGAGGACGTTGAGGACGAAGAAGAAGATGACACCGTGGGGAATTACGATTCAGACTAATACACATGGCGAAGATGTTGACGCTGCTGCTGCGGATGATGATTACATTGCTTTTGTCGTATTTGCCTGTCAGAAGACCTTTTTTATCTACTATGTGAAATTGTGTTTGCTATGACAACTGAAACCTGATGAACATGTTGTTTAGTATTTTGCTGTGAGAACATCACTTGTTATGTATGCTACTTTGTGTTTGGTGATTGTATGACAACTAAAACATGATGACATTGTTGTGTAGTTGTACTCATATATGGCTGTGAAACTTGAATTTGATGACATAGTTTGCTGTTGGACTGCAATTTGCTCAACGTCTTCGAATGAGAACAAAGCTGACCCGATAGGGCATCTGCTACTTATTTATTTATATGAGCAAAAGGGGATACCCCCTGATTTTCGTTAATAGAAATCATTAGATGTTCACAACACTACGCCCAGCCTGCTACACAGGTTTCATTCATTACTAGTTTCAGCAAAGTGCTCATGTCGTAGCCACTGAATACATCACGAGTGCTACATACACTGCAAATAAAGAGACAATCATCCTACAGAGCACATCGATTTTTCCCATTATCTTCACAAGCTATTTCATCTCCTCATTGTTGTCAAGGCCGTTCAGCAGCTGTTGCTTGGCCATGATCAGAGGAACTGCATCTTTAACCTTCTGCTCTGCATCTTCCTCTTCTGGCATTCCTTCAGTTACTTGTCCAACACCCCAACCTGCTCGTATTCGGATTCCTCGGCTAACCAAATAATCAATGTAGTTGCATTCCCCCACATCAGCAACTTCCCAGAGATACAAATCACACGAATCTTCCCTTTTCTGCACGAATCAAATTGGAAGATCATCAACCAAACTATTAAAAAATCAGCAACTGAAAGCAGCAGAACAACACTTAAACATATTATTACCCCATGATTCGGGCATTTGTAGAAGACTCGGCCAGGATTGCGGATTGTGGTTGAGATGCGACGGATGACTCTGCATGATTTGCAATAGTGGCACCACACCAACGGCAGCTAGTTGCGATGAGCAATCGATTGCGGTGCGCGTGTCGGCGGGGGTGTGATGAGACCCACAGACGATGGTACGGGTGGCGACTTGGCGCATATCTGGTTGTTGCCTGCTGAAGAGCAGGTGGACGAGCAGCCAGCGGACATGGTTGCTGCGGCCAGAGCTTCTGATGCTAGGTAGAGTAAGTAGAGAAGAGGAGAAGCGAACATTGGATATGTCAGTTTCATTACTTGCAGAGTAGCATAGCACCATATATAGAATATAGTCATAGTCTAGGTTTGGATTCGAACCAGCTACAGGAGCACGTCTTTCTTTTTTCTAAAACTCGGCAACGTCTCTTCACTGGTACACTAGCTTGTTCTGTACGCCTTCCCAAGTCTTTGATTTTCTTTCCCTTTTTTGCAAGGAAGGAAGGAGGACAAAATTGAGAGTTCCTCGGACTCGAACCCAAGACCTCTTGGTTGAAAACCAAGGGTGCTAGTCACTTATGTGGCAAACGTTCCCTGTGAGGAGGACGGCAGACGAACGCATTTTCCTCGCAGTTTTCGTCCTATATATAAAAAAGTATGCTACTTGGTGTCTGCTTAGTCAAAAAACGATTGTGCCAACATTGACCGTTGGATTGACATTCAACGTATGTCGCGTTTCTTCAGTCTCTTCTTCCTCGAGCCGCCAAAGCCAAACCAGCACCAACGGGACCGCCTGCTCCCGCCTCCCACGGCTGGTTGTGATCTTCCCCGGCTCCTGTTCGTTCCCGTCTGAGGCCTCACCATCGTCCTCCGCCTTGGTTCGCTCGCTGCGGCGCCGCCCTCCGGTGTTGTCAACATGGTCAACAACCGAGAGGAATAAGGAGATGACTGTACATGGTGAGGATGACAGTAGGGACCCAGCAGCGTGCGCAGTAATTTTGTTTTTTTGGAACAGAGAAGGGTATCAAATGGGTTGTGCGGGACCCGTGGCCCGTCTAGCCTAGGCTTTTATTTCATATGTTTAGCACATGACCAGCCCAGTTTGTTTTTTTCCTTTCTGAAAAATGGCTAGCCAGCTATTTTGTTTTTTGCAGAATAACCAACATAGGCCTACTTGCTTTTCTATGCCCTGCTGGGCCGTAAATCTTTCAAGACAAGGAGGGATGCATTTTGCCCAGAAAATGGGCTATAAGTAATAAGAAATGGGCTATAAGTAATAATAAATGGGCTATAAGTAATAATAAATGGGTTGTAAAATGAAAAAAATACAGCAAACAGGTAATTAGTTCCAAAATACTGTTTTCTTTCGGATTTTGATATTTTAAATTTCATTGTTTTTGTGCGGGTAAAATTTCATTGAATTTAAATTAAGGCATATTTGGATTTAAAATTAATTTGAATCTGGCTAGAAATTTCGGGATGTATGCTGTTTGGGACAGATTTGGAGGCTGACTTGTGGGTCTACTAGGTTGATGTGTACTTTGGCTTTGTCAACTTAGTCCACAAATGATTCTAGCAGCAGTGACCATTGGATGTTAATCCAACGGCCGTGCTGCTTCTTCAATATCTGATCTTCTTGCTCCAGCCGCCCAAACTAGCTCCGGTGGGACTGCCTGCTCCCGCCTCCTGTGGCCGGCTGTGCTGCCGCACAGGCCGCACCGCCCCACCCTACTTCATTGCTGGCCAGGCCATTCCTCTACTCACCCACACCTCATGTTATTTTCCGGCGACAGCAGCCGGACCAGTAAACCCTCGTACTCCCCACCGCGTGGGCAACCATTGCCGAGTCTTCCCCGGCTCCGTGTTCTTCCCTTCCTAGGCCTTGCCGTCGTCCACCGCCATGGTGCTCTCGGCGTGGCCTGGTCAACATGGTCAAAGAACAACATCCATCGGTTGTGGACTGTACACGCAAAATAATGATTCCTCCACCTAACAGCTGGGACCCACCGGAAGGGCCTCTATATTTCGTGAAAAAAACGTTCCCCCCGCTGACATGTCGGACCCACCAGCTATATCTTCGCACGCAAGGAAGTGCCTCCTTATTACGCACAAAAAAATGAATACCCCCTGCTAGCTGGGACCCACCATAGTGGGAGGATGACTTGTGGGCCAACTAAGTTGACGAGGACGGAGGGCTTTGTCAAATTAGTCAATATGAACGATTCTAGCTCCAGTGACTGTACGATGTCCATCCAACGGCCGTAGTGCTTCTTCAACATCTGGTCTTCTTGCTCCAGCCGCCCAAAGCAGCGTCGGTCGTGCCGCATGCTCCTGCCTCCCGTGGCCGGCTATGCTGGCGCGAAGGCCTCACCGCCCCCTACTATTCCCACCGCTGGCCAGGCCCTGCGGCGACGGCAGCCTCACACCATAGCCGAACCAGTGAACCCTCGTACTCCTCTCCGCGCGGGCTTCCACTGCCGCGTCTTCCCCGGCTCCGTGTCGTCCCCTTCCTAGGCCTCGCCGTCGTCCACCGCTGTGGTGCTCTCGGCGCGGCCTAGTCAACCTGGTCAAGGAACGACTTCTATCGGACGTGGACTATACGTGGAGAGGCTGACAGCTGGGTCCACGGCCGCAGCAAGGAAGTGCCTCCTTATTACGTGGAAAATAATGATTCCTCCACCTGACAGCTGGGAACCACCGGACGGGCCACTGTATTTCACGGAAAAAACGTTTCCCCCTGACTACTGGGACCCACCAGCTTCATCTTCGCACGCAAGTGCGTCCGGGCAAAACAAACGATTCGCCCCCCTGACTGCTGGGACCCACCAGCTACACGTTCGCACGCAAGGAAGTGCGTCCGGGCAAAAAAATGATTCGCCCCCTTGACTGCTGGGACCCATCGGCTACATCTTCGCACGCAAGGAAGTGCGTCCGAGCAAAAAACACGATTAGCCCCCCCCCCCCCCCCTGACTGCTGGGACCCACCAGCTACATCTTCGCATGCAAGGAAGTGCCTGACAGTCAGGATCCACCTGGTCGAAGCGTACGTAGCGTTGTCATTCTGGTCGCGAACTTGTATGTACATATATATTGGTGGATGTAGAGGCGCGCACGTGTCGTAATAGAGGCGCGCACGTAGCATGTACACGTACGTACAGCGGCCAGGGTGCAAGAAAGAAAATACGGTCACGTATGTGTACATACGGGCGGGGTCTCGAACGCATACTCATGCATACGTACGACGAGGGCTCGTGTACATGGCTGGGTCGGAACGGAGAAACAGCGTCGTCGTCATGTTCATGGGGAGGCAACGAAATGCGTCGTGTTCATGGGGAGGCAATGGAATGCGTCGTGTTCATCGGGAGGCAACGGAATGCGTGGGAGCCAACCGGCTGGGTCAGAACGGAATACGTGGTCGTGTTCATCGGGAGGGCTTGGATGGAATAGGCAATGAAAACGAGGCCTGGCGTACCGCAAAACGGAGGAAACGGACCTCCTACGTTCGGAACGGGGTCTTGTTGATCGGGAGGGGTGTGGCGTACTGCAAAACGGAGGAAATGGACCTCCTACGGTCGAAACCGGGGTCATGTTGATCGGGAGGGGTGTGGCGTACCGCAAAACAGACGAAACGAACCTCCTACGGTCGAAACGGGGGTCCTGTTGATCGGGAGGGGTGTGGCGTACCGCAAAACGGACGAAATGTACTTGTGTTGGAGCGTTACGGTCGAAATGGGGGTCCTGTTCATCGGGAGGGGTGTGGCGTACCGCAAAACGGGACTCCACGGGATAATGTTCATCTCCACCGTCGACCTCCTCCAGCCTCCACGGGCTCCTGTTCATCCAGCCTCCACCGCGCGCTACTCCACCGGCTACTGTTCAACCACCCCTCCACCGTCTACTATTCATCCAGCCCTCCACCGTCTACTGTTCATCCAGCCCTCCACACCACGGGGTCCTGTTCAACCACCCCTCCACGGGCACTCCTCCACCGTCTACTGTTCATCCAGCCCTCCACACCACGGGGTCCTGTTCATCCAAAGGCAACGCCACCACTCACTGTTCATCCAAACCCCCCCCCCCCTCCCCCCCTCCCGCAACGCTCAATGTTCATCCAATCGATCGGCTTCAGTTAGCAGCAGTAGCGAAGGAATCGCTCGATCGGGTTCAGTTAACAGCCATCGATCGATCGCTCGGGTTCAGTAACGCGTAGCCTGCAGTGCAATCGCTCGGGTTCAGTTAGAGCCCAACGCCTCGCTCGGGTTCAGTTAGAGCCAATGCCTCGCACACACACGCGTACGTGTATGAGAAAAACGCGCATCACTCGGCCCCCGACCTCCCACCGTAACCGGCAACTCCCTGAAATTTTCCTCCCCCTCGCTTCTACCACGGTTTTTTCCGTCATGGATGGCCCAAAGAATGTCATGCAGCTGCATTTCCGGCCCGCCCAAGACGAAAAGCCCATTTTCTGTCATGATTTTTTGTCATAGAAGTAGGAGCCCACCACATCTATGATGATACCGAGTTTTGTCACAATTATCGTCATAGAAGTGTCATATGTATGACAGAAAAAAATTCGTTCGGCCCAAAATGTCACGGATGTGTCTTTTTTTTGTAGTGAAGGGAGGAGGCCGGTCGGCCCTCAAGTGGCGCGCCCCAAGTAGGATTCCTACCAGGAATCCTATTCCTAGTAGGTTTCCAACAAGGAAAGAGAGGGGAAAGAAGGAAGGAAGAGAGGGAAGGGAAGGAAAGGGGGCGGCGCCCCCCTTCCCTTGTCCTATTCAGACTCAAGGGGGCGCGGCAGCCCCTCCTGGCCCTTCCTCTTCTCCCACTAAGGCCCATCTAGGCCCACTAGTTCCACCGGGGGGGTCCGGTAACCCTCCGGCACTCCGGTTTAATCCAAAATTTCTCCGGAACACTTCTGGTGTCCGAACATAGCCGTCCAATATATCAATTTTTATGTCTCATCCATTTTGAGACTCCTCGTCATGTCCGTGATCACATCCGAGACTGCAAACAATCTTCGGTACATCATATCACATAAACTCATAATACCAATCATCATCGAACGTTAAGCGTGCGGACCCTACAGGTTTGAGAACTATGTAGACATGACCGAGACACGTCTCTGGTCAATAACCAATAGCGGAACCTGGATGCTCATATTGGTTCCTACATATTCTATGAAGATCTTTATCGGTCAAACCGCATAACAATATATGTTGTTCCCTTTGTCATCGGTATGTTACTTGCCCGAGATTCGATTGTCGGTATCTCAATACCTAGTTCAATCTCGTTACCGGCAAGTCTCTTTACTCGTTCCGTAATACTTCATCTCGTAACTAACTCATTAGTCACAATGCTTGCAAGGCTTATAGTGATGAGTATTACCGAGAGGGCCCAGAGATACCTCTCCGAAACACGGAGTGACAAATTCTAATCTCGATATATGCCAACCCAAAAAACACCTTCGGAGACACCTGTAGAGAACCTTTATAATCACCCTTTTACTTTGTGATGTTTGGTAGCACACAAAGTGTTCCTCCGGCATTCGGGAGTTGCATAATCTCATAGTCTGAGGAACTTGTATAAGTCATGAAGAAAGCAGTAGCAATGAAACTAACACGATCATAATGCTAAGCTAACGGATGGGTCATGTCCATCACACCATTCTCCTAATGATGTGATCCCGTTCATCAAATGACAACACATGTCTATGGTTAGGAAACACAACCATCTTCGATTAATGAGCTAGTCAAGTAGAGGCATACTATGGACTATATGTTTTGTCTATGTATTCGCACATGTACTAAGTTTCCGGTTAATACAATTCTAGCATGAATAATAAAGATTTATCATGAATTAAGTAAATAAATAATAACTTTACTATTGCTTCTAGGGCATATTTCCTTCAATTGTTGCCGCTACGGATAAAAAACATGATTGTGCATTTTTCCTTTAAACACAAGGTGAAGACAATATACCATCCACTTCATCATACTTAATGCAACAATTTGTTTCTTTAGTTAATGCTTTGAGATGCATGCTGGACAACGGTCTTGGGGTGAAGTATTAGCTATAAATGGAGTTGGATAGTGGTATATAGATGTTTGGATGTAATGCTCATATGCAATGCCATGTATAATCATATTCATAAAACCTATAATTTAATCGATATACAACTGTAATTTGTTCATCACACCTTGGTATTTCTTTTGAAGAGCAACCACTAGTGAATCTATGGATCCCAATCCACTCTTCTTCCATCGCTTTCATACTCAATCAAATGCTCTTCTTTGCTTTTATTTCTTTTCTTGCAACTACAATTTCATGCACACTTGTGTTTAATCCTTATAACTAGCAAGGCCAATAAGACTAACAATCTTATTCGTTTCGTTTGGGGCCAAGACAATTTTGTATTTTTGTGTGCAGGTACTTATCATTGGTTGTACTGAAGGTCCTACTGATTCGACAAAAGTTAAGGTCATCCAAGGAAAAACTGTTGCTTGCTACAAACCCTTGCACTTGGGGCTCAACAGGCCAACACCTTCCTGGTTGAGAGGAAGCAAGCAGCATGAAGAAGAGCGCAGCTAGGATGATCACCACATTGGTTTCGAAATCACCATTGTGTAGACTAGAAGGGACTAGGTGAAGGAGATTAAAAAGTGTGAGTAAAACAAACCACGTGCAAAGCTAGGTAACATTTGTATAGTCTACCAACGAGATGTAAATCTACTCGTCTACAATCGTCGAAACAGAAAACGTACAACATGAAAGTCATGTGAAACAGCGAGACGAAGCTAGTGGCCAAAGCAAATTCCAAATGGGAGATCGTGTGCGACGAATTTACCAAAAAAATCTAAAAAAGCTCCAAACATGAACACGAAATGGTACATTTACAATCAACGAAACTATAAATCGATCACCTCGATGGAATTAGAACATTGGTTGCATCTTTTTCATGTATAACTTATCTTGAATTGAAGCATCGTTGTGTAGATTAGAAGGAGTTAAGTGAACGAGATTAAGGGATGGCTGATTCCAGTGTTACTCCACATTCAGGCCAAAGGTGCTTGTTGCAAGTTTGATCGTTGGGCTTGTTGCAGGTTACCAAACACGTCATAAGGGCGTGCTTGCTTCCCACAGCAATTTTGTCTGTATTGCATGTGTCTCAATTGGGCCTTGATGAGTACAAACGACAAAAAAACGTCATCTACACATTGTTTGGTTGCGTGCATTAGGGGAGCAATTTTGGCATGGCATTTGCTGCCCTGCATTGGATGGGCTGATGCAACTACACGGTGTTTGATTGCATACACTGGACGTGATTAAGAGTTAATAGTTACACATAACACACAGAGTTACACTAGATCGCCTTTGGCGACTGCAGTGGACGGTGGTCGCAGCTCCGCGTCCGACACGATGAGCATGGAGTCGCGGGCGAGCAATCCCGTCGGTGGCACGGCGAACTAGTTGCTAGCGTCGTCGCCGCAGCGAAAGTATGTGTGAAGGGATGATAGGAGGGCGTTGAGACAGAGGATGGGAGAGGAGAAATGTAGTGTGCGCGCCATGACGACGCCTGTGTAGTAGGACCCGGGCGGTGAGGCCGAAAGGAACGACGTCGGGGACAATGTAGTAGGACGCAGGCGAGGAGGCCGAGAGGAACGACGCCGATGGTGGGGCCAATGTAGCAGGACGTGGGAGAGAAGGCCGACAGGAACGACGCCGACGGTCCCTCCACTATAGTAGGATGCTGGAGAGGAGGACGAGATGAACGACGGCAATGATAACGCCAGTCCAATAAGACACGGGAGAGGAGACCTAAAGAAACGACACCAGTTGTGGCGCCGGTGTAACAGAACGTGAGGACATAAGCCCAAAGGAACGATTAAGGAGTGTCATTAGCAGGTCATATATATATGCATATGTATAATCATGAGGAAGATACAACTCATCTATGATCGTCGAAAACGAAAATGTACAACACGAAAGTCGTGTGGAACTGCGAGATGAAGCTACTGGTCAAAGGAAATTTCAAATGGTCAACCATGCGCGATGAATTTGACAAAATTCTTTCAAAATAGCTCCAAACATGAACATGAAATTAAACATTTACGATTGATGAAACTACGAACCGATCACCTGAATGAAACCATAACATCGATGCACATCTTCATGTGAGCTTATCTTAAATCCAGGCACCGTTGTGTAAATTAAAGGACTAAAAAAGAGATTAGAGAAGAAGTAACATAACAAATCAAGTACACTATGTATACTCCTCACATCCGCTCGGATCTTCCGGTGCAACTGGACCCACCACGTGACTTGACTCAGCCAGCCTTGTTAAGGAAATAATCATTTTTCTTCCCGCATGTTCCTGGTTTTGATGTGACTCGACTCAGCCTGCCTTGTAAAAAAGAATAGTCATTTTTCTTTTCGCATGGGCGAAGGAAGCATGTTGCATACAGCTCAGTTTTGCTTTGCTGTAGATCAAACATTTGCTTCAGTTCGTTCATAGGGAAGAACATCAAATCATGAGGCGCATAATTTTGTAAGGAGCGTGTTATCTCTAGATCATGCATGGTCGCTACAACCGTCAGATACTACAATTGTACCCCTTATTATTGAGCAATAACAAAGTGACCATGTGTTCCTCAAAAAAAAGAAGTTTTTTGCCGTCAACCATCTCTCGCCAGAGTAGAAGGCGTTTCTATGCCACATATTCCAATTGTTTATGTCTACAAGATGCCAAACTCAACAACAACCAGACACATGACAGACAGAATGAGGTATCACTATTTCAGGTAGCAGAGTTAACTACCAGGAAGGCACATTACATGAGGTACAGTTTGAGAGCTCGCCCTGAGACATCTCCAAGGCTACTACAGGCTATGGTAAAGCATATGACAAGCACTAACTCTACAACAAATCTTCTGTCGGTAAAGAGCAGCTCAGACACCACAATCCACATCAACAAATTGCTACAGCTGGAGACCCAAGACCTCTTCGCGGCCAGCACCACCTGAGGCTTGGTTGTTAAATTGGTCCGCCTGCAAACGAACAACACTTTGTTTGTCCCTGAAATTTGCTTTCTCAGCTCTCAGTTCGCCCACACATGAACAAGGCCATGACGGTTGCCAGTGTAGATCTCATCACGCTCTTCATCGTAGTACAGAGCTGTGATGTCCTCAAGAGCCTCGGTGATTGTATTCTGGAACTTCCATGTCTTGTTTTGCTCGTTGAAATTGCCAGCCTTTATTTTAGCCAAGCATTTCCCTGTCAGTATGTTGCTGATGTTTATAGAGCCAGCTGCACATGAGCAAACATAAGATGAGTCATGTTATCCACGACCATGAGGTAAGTCCCGTTATCTGCTGACTGGTGGAAAGATGTCACTATGAAAGCCTAACTGGCCAAGGGTACCATTCATTAAAGGAGGGCCAAGTATGATATGATGCAACAGCATGTTTAATTAAATTTGCTCAATGCCAGAAGTGTATGGAGCATGAATGCAGAACCAAAGAATGTCAAAGGAAACCAAAACAATGATAACTAGCAAGACGCAACACACAGTGATCCAAATGTATAACAAATTACACAATTTAGCCTACAACAAACAGCAAAGGAAACCAAATCTTACCATTTTCTTCTGAAGATGAATCAGTGGAATCAGCCTTGCAGTAAGAAATAATAAGATCTTGATCACTGGTTATGTATATGTTATTGGTATTGCAGTCAGGGTGCCACAGCAGGTGATCCTCAAATGATGTTACTAGTTCACCTCGGAAATTCCAAACTGCTACAGATCGATTCCGGAATGTCAAAAACAACTGGAGTTCATACAGAAAGATAAAGGCAGATGGAGTCATGAACTCAGTACTGCTCACTTCAGTCAACTGGAAGTTCCGTACCTGCAACAAAATGAGATAAAGAATAAGCAAGAAACAACAGTCATTTTTATTGATTTCCCTAAGCACTTAAGGAAAATACTTACATCAAGTATTTGAAGATTCTCTCCATCCTGTTTGACCAAGAGCTTTTCATTAAACTGTTCAATGAAATCCACCTTCTTATTTCTATGGAGGAGGTGGTTGAAGAATTTCAAAACTGTGCCATCCTCAATATTAAGAATCTTCAGAGGAATGGAGCTGCTTGTTCTTGTATAAATCAAAAGCATTATACCAGGACTGTCACAAGTTAACAAGTATTAGACAAATATATAAACATGCATTCCTACTGAAACAAATCAATTATTTTAAGCTTGAAGTACATAAATCAGGTTCAACTAGGATGCACGACAAATTGACAACACCAGCGATATAAGATTACTGCTGCCCTTTGTATGTGCATTGGATGAATAATTTCTAGCTTTAATCAGTTTTGCCTATTGAAACCAACATTTTTCTCAGTTTGGTTGCAGGTAAGAGAAGAGGCATTCCAATGATAACAGAAGAATTTGTTGAACAGCAAAGTGACAAGGAGAAGTAAGAGAGAATACAGTTACCTGATCTTTATTTCTTGAACATTCTTGTCAGATATGGAATACAGTAGGGTGTAGTTTTTCAAGTCGAAAACCTTGTAAGTGCTGTTTGCAGAATGAGATACAATCAGTGTAGTTCCATAAAGTGCATCCAGCCATTGCGGAAGTTAAAATTCATCCATTTTCAAAAACAAGTCATTACATAAGTTATAGTACCTGTCTTGAGCAGAATAAGTTAAAACCTTTCCATTGACATCATCAAACTCAACGAATCCAGGCCATTTCAAGGACTCTGTCTCAAAAAGAGGGAAACCAGCATCTGGCGTTCCACGGCGTATATACCTTGAAACAGTTGAAAGGGGTCTTAATCAAGATGAGAGAAACAGATATTCACTTTTGAAAGACATGGACTGAAAACTTACTCTATTCGAGTTGTCTTGCATCGCAAGGCACTAAAATTTTCAGAACCATATACTGACACAGTAATGAGGGAATCATTGTTCTTGTTGTAGAATAAACTACGAACAACTTCATCTGGACTGCCATTTAGAAAGCATATTCTCTTATTTGTCACTGGAAATATAAGAAGAGCATCTCAGTATCACCATATGAAGCATGGACGCACAGCAAGAAAACAAGCATACCTCTACTAAAAGCAGCACATACTCCTGATTGTGATAAAGCAAAAACAATATCGCGTGCTGCAACTATCTCAATAATTTTTGACCTCTTCCTAATGTAAGGTAGCAGTGCATTGTTCTCCTTAGGATCATGAGTGTCAAACTCCTCCTAAAATGATAGCAAATGGGCACTGTTAGAGGCAAGAACAAACAAGAATGATACTAAAAAAACAGGAGGGGAGTAAAACCAATTATTTCAGCAGAGACAAGGGATATGAGAAAAGAACTCCAAGGTTAACAGTTCTAATAGGTGTGACTTCTGGCCACAAAGTAGGTTGTGGAGCACCCCAAGTTCTGATGTCTTGGTTTTGTTGAAAACAAGGTGCCCCCATGCCCTTTGTTCAGTGCAGGAAGAACAGCAATAGATCGGTTATTTGAGCACTGTAATGTGACCAAAGCAGTGAATAACCAGAAGTCCAGGACAAATACACCCATCAGCAACACTCATGTACTAATAGACAGGCAACTGATTCCCAGCATTCATAGCCCCAACTTGGAATCAAACAATGATTAAATAAAATGAACAAACAGCTTAACTCAAAGGCCATATGCGACAGATAAGTAACAACTGTCATCTTCTTTGCTGATTGCAGCAATTCACAAATTGACAGGAATACAAATATCATGGGTCTTGCACATTCATGAGAAAGGAAGTAAATACTAATATGATTACATATCCATCAACAATGCCTAAAATTTCATCAGAAGTTGCAGGACAGGCCAGACAAAATGGTGCAAGATGCACAGGACAGCCCATCTGGCACACATCTGCTCAACTGGACAACATACCGGGTCCTCGTCAAAAAGAAAAAGAAAACTGCACTACAGACCGGCGATTACCACAAATCCTCATTACTGTTTAAGCGCATGCGCTAAATGCACAAACCCTCCATTACATCAAGCAAATGAAGCGTAGCGAAGCCTTCACCAGCACACTAGGATCCCAAATACCACCGACAGTTCACCGAAACCTAACAAGATCTCACTTTTCCCTGCCTACCAAACCCTAACCCCCACACCCCGTCCACGAATCGGCTACTCTAATCCAGGCTATAATCGTGATGTCCAAAACATCCGAGGGCCGCGATTCCCCCAAACGAAGCAAACAGAACCTCTCCGCAGATGCACGCGAACGAAAGGTTGAAGAATGTTGGACACGGGACCGGGGGGCGAGCAGGGAAAGCGGACCTGCAGCTGTATGTTGCGGAAGCGCTCCTTCGCGGAGTTCATGGCGAAGGAGCGTTCCCGGCGGGAGCTGATCTCCCGGCGCTGCAGCTTCCTGACGCTGCTGATGACCGCCTCCTGCCTCGGCCTCTTCCTCGCCACCACGCGCCGGCCGTTGCACGGCCGTGGGGTCGCCGAGATCCGCCTCGCCTCCATCCCCGCCAGCCCGACTACCTCCGCCCGCAACTCCCCGCCGCCGCGCGCAACAGATTCTCGTCTCACGCCGACGCGACGAGGGCCATCGCCGGCGCCGGAGGCTAGGGTTTGGGAGCTCGGCTCGGAGATTTGGGATGGCACACGAGGGAGGGGAGGGGGAGAGAGAATGAGACGGTCGGAGAGAATTAGACGGGCGTTAAAAGATGAGGCTGCCCGGGGTGAAGGCCTGGCGCGCGGGCCCCACACGCCAGGGAGACCGGGGCGGTGCGCGGGCGGGATCGAAACGATGGGTTACCGCTGGTTTGAAATTTTTCGGGGTCGTGTCCGAACGCACAGGACCCAGCCCTACGCACCCGGAGTCCCACCGACAGGCGGGCCAGGGGTTGTTTTCGCCCACCTGTCAGTGAGATACGTGCCAGATCTAGGACGGGGGGGCCCCGAGAAGGAAGTTGTTTATGTCACGTGATGTACCGAAGATTTGGAAAGTAGTAGAGCGGCTGGTGTGGACTGGTGGGGTCTGCCCCTTTTTGGAATGGTTTGGTTTGGTTGGCTTCGGAGTTCGAAATTTGAAATGGAGCGCCCAGGCTTGAAATTTGGTTTCTGCCACCAGCGAAGGCTCACGCGGGCGCTTGGTTTCCCCGTTTGCGACTCGCGGTCCTTGTGCCCGGATTTTTAAATCTCATAGGATTTCGCTTCACGGCGCGTGGGGGTGAGGGGCCGCGCGCGGTTTGAATTCTGCTAGGTGCATTTTCCAGTTTGGCAGCTTGTTTCTGTTTCGCGCGCTTTGTTTCCCGCGCACCTTGTTGCCCGTGCGTGTCCCCCCCCCCCCCCCCTCGCCGCGCCAAGGCGCCAATTCCCTTTTTCGCGCGCTCCTCTTGTGGGCCAATTGGGCTTCCACTATGATTGAAATTCGAATTGGCATATTCTTATATTAAATGGTGTATTCAAGGATGGTAAGGAGTAGCAAATACATCTAAGGTGAATTTACCATTTCAACGGATTCTTCTATTCCCGTTGAACCCATATATTGTAGGTGCTTATTGCGTTCAAGCTTCTGAAATGATTTAGATTAATTGTGTTGTGTGGAAATAATACAATAAGGGGTATTGGATTGTTAGCAAACAAACCAAATTTAGCATGGGTGTGTATATGGGAGGCTAGGGGTGTATAGGGGGGCCTATAGCGAAAGTTGGTGTACACCGACAAAGTGGACACATGAACGTTTGGTGGAGCACACACAACCCTTGTGTTAGGAGAGGTGAGAGAAGTATTTGGCCCGTGAGGCGTCAAGGACACACCCGCTTTCGAAAGTCTCCTCCTAATATTATAACCAGCCACAAGCCTTACTAGGTCACAGCCCTTGAGTTTGTTCATGTGAGAGAGAGTATGGGAGTGCATGCCCACATTGCTTATCTGTAACGAGAGAATGAGAACGGAAGTCCAAACAACAAGGGCAACTCTGAAGTGCCTGGCGGTTCCATTTGGAAAAGCTCGACAACTCTGAAGTATGGAACTAAGGTAGATATAGTGGAGGAACTGTGGAGGCTTTTGAGAGCATTGGAGTTTGATCCTTAAGCACGTGGAGAAAGAAACTCATCACAACATCCTCGTTCCCTTTTGATAGTATTGGCAATGCTTATGGACTCAATGTGATATTGGGTCACTAAAACGAAAAGAGAATCCTTGGGCTTGGCCAACACTTGTCCACATTTAAATTTGTAGGGGGCACCTTCATTCCTTTTTGCTGCACACGCAAGGAACTTTCCTGAGATAACTAAGATAAAGCATTAGTTCTTTGAGATATGTTGGCATTAATTACCAAAATTAACCAAGGGGATTACATGCACTTTAAACCTTTAAAATAGCTATGTGAAGCTTGCTTTATGCGTTTTAGGTGCATGTGTTAGTATTATTCCTTTTTCTCTTTGTAAGAAACTTAACTTGGATAAGTTCATATATGCTGACATATCTGACAGTGTCCTGGATTAGGGGGACTCACCATGTTGTCTCCCGACAAGGTGGGTCGGGCCTAGGACCCCACGACGGTTAGCTAATGGACCACTTCAGGCAACCCATGACATATACGAGGAAAAATCCACAAGACTTGGTGATCAAAGACAATGAGTCCTCTCCACCCGACGTTGCCGACTAGGACTCCTCTAAATCCTAGGCCTTTGGTACATTATATAAGCCGATGCTAGGCTAGTCAACAGATCACTGAATCTCGTATTCTTTTTTAACACGGTACAGACGCATGAACACGCGCACACACACCCTGCCCCCTATGAGCACCTTCGACAGACTGAGCCGGCATATCATCTTGAGATTTACGAAGTCACCATAGGCGTCACATCATCGACAGTAACATCTCCTCCCATTGAAAGTGTATCACCGAAAATCCTGAAATAAATCCAGGAATAATGTGAGCACCAGGACTTGAACCCTGGTGGGCTGGGATAACACTGTCTCTCTAACCATCCAACCACAAGTTGGTTCGCTCGAATCTTATATTCATTAGAAAAACCCCGTGGTAGATACATGTACTCTGTACTATACCCCATATCAATACAATGAAAAGCGGGACGTGGGGTATTATATCTTCGAGAGAGCCCGAACCTGGATAAAATCATGTGTCCATGTTACCATCGCTCCAAGACATCTAGCTTAGGACCCCTACCTCGAGTTATGCTAGATTTAGCACCGACATTGGTGGCCCATACAAGTCCGCGTGGGCAGTCGCCGCGACGCGATGAGAATTCACATCGGCTCCAACGCGGTCTACGCGGCGGAACCGAGCTTCGTCGTCAATGCCGGCTCGACTGGTCACCTCAATTGGGCCGAGGATCACGTCCCACGTTGGATTGTCAAGATCGGATGGGTGTCTTTATCATCATCAACTTTGATCTCACCCAAGATCATGGAAGAATCGTCCATGAAGCTCGGTGGCTCAACGTCAATGTTGCCAGGGACTTTGGCATCACCAGCCGACAAGCTTCATCACGGTAGCTGCACCAAGGGCTTCGCACCGCCATAAGCCCAGACCACTTCATCAACGCTGAGCACATTAACCAACTAAATCGCTTTCATGCTCAATTTTTTAAGAAAAAATCAATTTTTGTTCGATTCAACCAAGCGTTATATTTGTTTTAAACAAAAAATTAGTTTGTTAAAAACAACTTCTTTTACTCAAGTTAACTAGGGTCTCTTAAATTTATATCAGCCATTTTTTCTTCTAAGTTGTTGCAAAGTCTTTTTCTACTACTCCTTTTCCGACGCGAGTGTGTGGTCAATAGCAGGATAGTCTGGTTTCTCTCTAAAGCCGCTTGAATTTAGTTTGCTAAACCGGCCTCTAAGAACCACTCCACCTCCGGGATAAGGAGGTTGAAGCAGAAGGTTGACCCGCTTGATGTCTGGAGATCGGACATATCATGTTAAAGAATGACGAAAGCACAAATTAATTTAAAACCCAATTTCGGATTGGCACCAAAAAAACTTGATTTAATTTAGACGTAAAAAATTTATGTGAGTTTTTTGGTTTTATGAGCTTATGGCATTTTAAACCTGTTTGTGTGTCTCTACGCATGACTCTCTGATATGTCTCCAACGTATCTATAATTTTTTATTGTTCCATGTTGTTATATTATCTGTTTTGGATGTTTTATATGCATTAATATGCTATTT
Organism: Triticum timopheevii; assembly: GCA_963921465.1. Taxonomy (NCBI): domain Eukaryota; kingdom Viridiplantae; phylum Streptophyta; class Magnoliopsida; order Poales; family Poaceae; genus Triticum; species Triticum timopheevii. The sequence continues at coordinate 378,614,341 of OY997262.1, read as the reverse complement.
TACAAGTAAAACCAAGAGCGTCAAACTCAATAGTGACAGGATTTTCACGAGTAAGAGTTTTAACAGAACATAGGTTTTTGATTAAGGACGGTGAAACAAGCACATTATTGAGGGTTAAAGATGAAGAGGGAAACGGAAAGGAGGATGAACCGTGATGAGTGATGGGAAGAGAGGAGCCATCACCAACCATGATGTGAGAGTTGAAGGGATAGGGAGAGGCATGGGAGAGGATACCGGGGTTGGAGGCCATGTGAGCAGCGGCGCCGGTGTCCATGTACCAATCGCCGCCTCTATTGTAGGTGCTCGGCGAGGATGCAGCATGAAGGGCGGAGAGGAGCGCCGGGTCATAGACCGGAGGGGCTCCACCATATGCGCCGAAGCCTGGAGGACCGCTGTAGGCCGAGGAGCCACCGTAGGCCGCGGCGTTGCCGTACGCCGTGGGAGCCGGCTCGGTCAGCAACGCCTGATGAGAAGACGGTCATGGCCCGAGGATGCCCAAAGCAGGAGGACGGGGAACGGGCATGGAGTAAGCGTGCATGACACCTGTCCAGGGATTGTACCCCGAGAGCCACGGCGGAGGAGGAGCGGCCTGTGATGCCCAGGTAGTTAAGCTAAAGTGAACCTCCGCTAATGATGCCACGTCACCTCGGCTACTGTTGATAAACTCGCGTCAGTTCGAAACCCAGTTCAAATTTTAAATTTTAAAATAAAACCAAACAACAAAAGTTTTCAAACAATAAAACAAAAATGTTTGGGTTGTGGCAAATACTCCGTACTAAATATTGGTGAAGAAACCACACTTCTATAAAGTGTATAAGTGCATTATATTAAGTAAAACAGTAGCAAAAACGATGATTTGAATACCTCATAAAATGTCAAACTAAGTTATTTGGGGTCTAGACTTTTTGTGACTCTGGACTAAGTTGAAATACTAATTTAGATACTAAGTGTATATTTTACTAAAATAAATTGCAACTAAACCAAAACAGGAAAGAATAAAAAAAAAAGAAAAGAAATAAAACAAAGCAAAACAAAAAGGACCCCCCCCCCGCCGGGCCTTAGCCCAGCAGGCCATCCAACCAGACCGGCCCAGCCGCCCCTCCATAACCCCCTCACCCGTAACCCTAGCTACCGGTCGCCCCACTCCCCCTCCCCGCGATCCCCACATCTCTCTCCCCTTCCCCGATCCAGATCGGGATCGGGGGAACGAACCTCCCCACGGCGACCCGACCCCGTCGACCATCCTCGCCGCCTCGACGCCACGCGGAACCGCCCCGCCTCCTCTCCGACGCGCTCCACCGACCTCGACGCCGCCACGAACCGTCGTCGCCGAGCGCCATTCGCCGGAGCTCCTCCGTCGTCGCCGGGATGCCGTCCTCGTCCTCCTCCTCGACCCCCCACTGCCCCTTGCCCTACGCTGCTCGGTGAGGCCCCCAACCTCTTCTCTTTCCCCCGTCACCGAACGCACGCGCTCCGTCGAACCCCCGCAATCGAGCTCGCGCTTGCCCTGCCCGAAGTTGCACCCTCCTGCTGTAGCCCGCGCGCGCCTTCACCTCCCCTTGCCCCTGCTCACCGACCAATGCCGTCAACCGCGGCCCCGCACCAGCCTGCTCTTCGCCGTCGCCCGGTCCGGTTCCCACCTCCGGCCGCATCCGGTGCCGCTTAGCTGCCTCCCGCTGCCACTCCGGCCACCCCGAGCTGCTCTCTGACTGTGTACCTGCGGCCCTGGCCACGCCCCCTGTCGCCGGTCGGCGCCTTGCGCTCCTCCGTGGCCTCGCCGTGGCCATGAACCTCCACCGCGTCTCGCTCCGGCCGGCGCCCCATGGCCCCGTGCCCCGGTGGCCTCGTCCCGCCCTGCGGGCGAGTGCTCGCTCGGGTGCGCCCGCACCCGCTGGACCAAACCCGCCAAGGCCCCTGGGGCCTATGACAGATGGGCCCCACGCCCAGAACGTTTTTTTAAAAAGAATTTAAAAATATATTAATAATAACAATAATAAAAATATTAGTTAATTAATTAATTAATTAAAGAATTAATTAACTTAATTAATCACAATTAGATTAATCTAATCACTAATTAATCTAATTAACTGTTAGTTAACTAATCAGTCAATGACATGCGGGACCCTCACGCCAGTTTGACCCAGTCAACGCTCTGTTGACTACTGACGTCATGATGACGTCAGCAAACACTGTTCTGGATAATGTTGTTTTAAAATAATTAAGTAAATCTTAAAAATGATTTAAATTTTTTAAAATTAATATAAAATAAACCGTAGTTCAGATGAAAATACTTTCTACATGCAAGTTGCTCAGAACGACGAGACGAATCCGGATACGCAGCCCGTTCGTCCGCCACACATCCCTAGCATAGTGAACCTGCAGCATTTCACCTCCGGTTCATCTGTCCGAAAATGCGAAACGTCGGGGATACTTTCCCGGATGTTTCCCCCTTCGCCGGTATCACCTACTACCGCGTTAGGGCACACCTAGCACCGCGTATTGCCATGTTACGCTTTGTGATGCTTTGATTTCTCTGTTATTTATTATGTTCCCCTTCCGTTACTTCTTTCCGGTAGACCTCGAGACTGCCGGCGACCCCCAGTTCGACTACGGAGTTGATGACCCCTCCTTGCCAGAGCAACCAGGCAAGCCCCCCCCCCCCATTGATCACCAGATATCGCCTATTCTCCTCTATACTGCTTGCATTAGAGTAGTGTAGCATGTTACTGCTTTCCGTTAATCCTATTCTGATGCATAGCCTGACATTGTTGCTACATCTGTTGATACCTTACCTGCAATCCTAAATACTTAGTATAGGATGCTAGTTTATCATCATTGGCCCTACATTCTTGTCAGTCTGCCTTGCTATACTATGGGTCGTGATCACTTGGGAGGTGATCACGGGTATATACTATACATACATACATACTATACAGATGGTGACTAAAGTCGGGTCAGCTCGATGAGTACCCGCAAGTGATTCTGATGAGGGGGCTGAAAGGACAAGTGGCTCCATCCCGGTAGAGGTGGGCCTGGGTTCCCGACGGCCCCTGACTGTTACTTTGTGGCGGAGCGACAGGGCAGGTTGAGACCACCTAGGAGAGAGGTGGGCCTGGCCCTGTTCGGCATTCGCGGATACTTAACACGCTTAACGAGATCTGGGTATTTGATCTGAGTCTGGCCATTTGGTCTATACGCACTAACCATCTACGCGGGAGTAGTTATGGGTATCCCGGCGTCGTGGTATCAGCTGAAGCCTTCGTGACGTCAGCGACTGAGCGGCGCGCGCCAGATTGGACCGCGTAACGTGACTTCCTTTGTAATGGAGGTTGCTAGGTCTGCTTCCGGCCGCGTACGCAACGTGTAGGAATGCAATGGGCGATGGGCCCAGACCCCTGCGCGCATAGGATTTAGACCGGCGTGCTGACCTCTCTGTTGTGCCTCGGTGGGGCTGCGACGTGTTGATCTTCCGAGGCCGGGCATGACCCAGGGAAGTGTGTCCGGCCAAATGGGATCGAGCGTGTTGGGTTATGTGGTGCACCCTTGCAGGGAAGTTAATCTATTCGAATAGCCGTGATCTTCGGTAACAGGACGACTTGGAGTTGTACCTTGACCTTATGACAACTAGAACCGGATACTTAATAAAACATACCCTTCCAAGTTCCACAGACAACCCGGTGATCGCTTTTCCACAGGGCGACGAGGGGAGGATCGCCGGGTAGGATTATGCTATGCGATGCTACTTGGAGATGCTACTTGGAGGACTTCAGTCTACTCTCTTCTACATGCTGCAAGACGGAGGCTGCCAGAAGCGTAGTCTTCGACAGGATTAGCTATCCCCCTCTTATTCTGGCATTCTGCAGTTCAGTCCACTGATATGGCCTCCTTACACATATACCCATGCATATGTAGTGTAGTTCCTTGCTTGCGAGTACTTTGGATGAGTACTCACGGTTGCTTTCTCCCCCCTTTTTCCCCCTTTCCTTTCTTTCTGGTTGTCGCAACCAGATGCTGGAGTCCAGGAGCCAGACGCCACCGTCGACGACGACCCCTACTACACCGGAGGTGCCTACTACTACGTGTAGCCCGCTGATGACGACCGGGAGTAGTTTAGGAGGATCCCAGGCAGGAGGCCTGCGCCTCTTTCGATCTGTATCCCAGTTTGTGCTAGCCTTCTTAAGGCAAACTTGTTTAACTTATGTCTGTACTCAGATATTGTTGCTTCCGCTGACTCGTCTATGATCGAGCACTTGTATTCGAGCCCTCGAGGCCCCTGGCTTGTATTATGATGCTTGTATGACTTATTTATGTTTTAGAGTTGTGTTGTGATATCTTTTCGTGAGTCCCTGATCTTGATCGTATATGTTTGCGTGCATGATTAGTGTACGATTAAATCGGGGGCGTCACAAGTTGGTATCAGAGCCGACTGCCTGTAGGAATCCCCCTTCCACACTCCTTGGCCGAAGTCGAGTCTCGACATTGCAAAACTTTTACTAACATGGCTGTGCAGCCCATGGGCCCACATCGCCATTGGGTGGTATTAGGATCTTTTACTCCTCGATCTTTACTCCGGGATTCTGAACTCTCTTCTATTCGGGTTAAACGATTTTTACTAAAATCTAACTTTAGGTTCTCGAAAATACTTTCTCCCGGAGAGCCCCTTCAGTCCAGATGATCGCCGGCTGCACCAGAAGATTTCGAAGATACTCTCCGATTTTCTCTCGAGACCTTGTGCCCGTTGCTTTTGCAATTCCCTTCCACCGAAATATCCCTATGGATAAATACTTACACATGTCGTGCTTACTTTTATTCCCAGTCGATCTTGTTATTACAAGATACCTCGAAATTCTCTCTAATGTTCCGAGAATACTTTGTGCCTACTGCCTTGCAGTTCTTTGCTACACGAATACCACTACGGATAATTTCTCGCACTTACCGAGTATCCACTCATCCCCAGTTGATTCATGTATGTCACCAATCCTCGAAATATCATTCGATCTTCCCAAAATCTTGAGCATCCTATTGCTCTCGAAATTCTTGATTGCTTGCATTATGGTTAATCCCATAAGTCTAGTAATCTTGTTGACATCCATTGTCATTGTCATTTTGAGTCCGTTGATTCGATTTGTTGCGAATGCTCGCAATCCTCAATCAGATCCTAGAATTCATCCTTTCGGCTCAGACGTCGTTTTAATCATGAGATGGTTCTCGCCAATTAAATTGTCGTTGATTGTGCCCCTAAGTCTATTGAACTTATCCATCCTTGATTAGAGCGTCTGCTTCTAATCCTTCGCTTGTAAATCATAATTCCTTAGCAATTGAGCTCTAAGTTATTCAGTTGTTTCTATAGTCCAATGTCTTAACCTTGCTTCTTCCTCTGGTTGTGTGTCGATACTCACCCCAGATCCTTTGTTGGATTTTATCCGACAATGTCCTTCATTTGGATATATACCGCATTTGGTAAATTGTATCCTCTGCTTTGTCAACCATGCTCTGCTTTTGAGCTTGTGTATTTACTTTTTAAACTTATGGTATATGTTACTAAGATGCCCGATGGGTTGAACCTATGCCTTCCTTTATATGTGTGAACTCGGAAGTTTTCACGAGTCATACTCATCTGGTATTTCACCAGATAAAACTTTCATCACTAATGCCTTTATCAAAGCGAAAAGTGAATGGAAGGTTATACATTGAAGAAGTGGGAGTCGACCTTGAACCTTGCGTTCATGCCCAGGGACACGATGTATAACTTATCATGGAAGTTGCTCGTAAAAATAATTACCCCCTTGTTATAAGTTCATCTTGTATCCGTGGTTCGATCCTTTATGATCGTGGATTCCGACCATGTTCCCCTTTAAATACCATTTCTCGTGCAAGTGTAAGTACTTGTCTTCTACAGAGCATTACCCTAGTCCAACCTCTACTTTGATCTGTCGTCGAGTATTACCCCCCTAGTATCTCGAGATTATCACGGAACTGCATAACTTCTTATGAGTTCTTCATCAAGTACTACATTCCCACTGATTCTAATTTTTCATGAGCTTTGAGTTTTTAAACACTCAAAGACACCAATAACTGAACCGAGTCCGCACTACGGTTCAACAACTCTTCAGTAAGCTTCTACAAGTACGAGTTTGTACCCGATCACGCCATTCCTAGCCTGTTTGACTATATCATTGTCGTGATGATTCTAACTGTGCTACCTGGTCCTTATTCTCAAAGCACAATTTTTAATGTTGAGCTAAGCTTACATAAACTTTCCTTGTCATATCATTTTGCCTCGAACAACAAGCTTGATTTCGAGTTGGCGTCGTACCCTTGGTTCCAATAACATTTCACTTCATCATTCCTTTGATTAGATGTCAATTGTGTTCATGATGAGAAATACCCTCCTTTCCCTCGATGATTTGTGTTATCATCGACCACTCGATTGCCTTCCGTTCAACACAAACTTGTTCGTGTTTTGTGTTATACCTTGAGATCCTTGCTATCCAACATTTGTTCTTCTTTACCTTGGGTATTACCATCTTTTATGTCAAGAATGTTGTGAGAATTTCACCACCTCTTAAGAATTCTTGATGCAGGTGATACCTTTTGCCATACCCGTTCATTCCTTGGTCCTCGTGTTATTTCTAACAAAAAAAACCCGACAATTGAACTTGGATGTGTGATTTTAAAACTTCTAGCAACCCTCTTGCTTTGAAGTTAATGGTCGGTCGTTCATTCTTAGACTATTGATTATTTCAGGAACCCGCTCCCATAGTTCATTTCCCCGAGAATCTTACAATGTCATCTCGACAATTTGTGTCGCACCTTTCTGTTCTCAGGCATCCTGACCTTGAGGTATCCTGACACCAATCAGATCTGAATCTCGGTCAGATACATTGGTCTTTATATGACCCGGTAAGGTGATGTCATGCCTAGCACACCTGGCTGGAGGGCCTATTGTTATAGTTCTTCCTTTTAGCAATGTTAACCAGTCTTCCATGAGGAAATTGAAAGACTTATTCTATAAGTTGTTCCTGATGAATCCATTGAGTATCCAAAGTCCGACCTTTGCTTGAAGACCATGTCAATGCTATCTCGAAGCATGTCTGTGGTACTCCGATTTTCAGTAAGAACATTTGAAGCACAAATGCTAAAATTTCCTTATCAATTACTCTAACACCGTTGTATGGGTAATGTCATGAAATTTCTCTCACCTTATCTAAAGAGTTTTCTACATTATATCTTGTCATGGATATCCTACTCTGTTTGACCTTGGAAAGGATATACCCTTGAATTATGTGTTTAAACACATTTTTCCTTTTCATGGTTCTGTTTAATCTGATAATCATAATTTCCTTTCCATTGTTTTTGTTAACCTTTCTTGAAATCTACTTAACTAAGCAGTACCCCCCTGCTTAGGTAAACACCTCGTAGTACCACCCTGTCAGTAAGACCCTGTTGCTTTGGTTGATGACATTCCGGTAACCATCGATGGGTGATAACTTTGCCAATTGGTTCGCCTCGATCAACAAGCAGGAAAAATTGCTCTCTTCGTCCCTTGCCCTTGGTACCAATGTTGTTGCCAACATAACTGACAGGCTATCCTTCGACATGCCTTTCTACCGTAACCGTGCAAGATGTCAGCGCCCTTCCTTCTTTTAACCCACATGGTGGGCCCATAACCCACAAGTCCCTGGATCGAAACCTGACTCTTCTTTACAACGCGGATTCTAATGTATCCTTTGTACCTGGCTTCGTATGTGGTTCACAAGCTAAATGCTATACCATTATTCATCCTGGAATCAAACACCATGTTATTCTCATTGTTCAAACCCCCATTCCAGCTTATGTCTAGTCATCGAATGACTGCCTACCCGTTTGAAACTTTGGTACCATCGTATATTGCACTCAACAAATTCATTGAAATAAAACTCGTGGGGTACCTTGTGTATTTCCCATTGAGTTCACCGTCAGATGCCCAACTTTGTGGCGATGCATTCTTCCAAAGTTTTTCCCCTTGGTCGCGTTCGCAGGACGATGGAGATCCCGAAGAAAGTATGATGACTTGATCATGGTGACTTGAAGCATAGGGATGAAGTCATCAACGCTATGGATCGACCACTTCGAGAAGAGCAACCAAGACCGAGAAGATCCGTTAGAATTTCGTAACCAGATCCCTTCCCCCTTACTCCACCTCTTAAATCTTGGGACGAGATTTCTTGTAGTGGAGGAGAATTGTGACGCCCGGGTAGTTAAGCTAAAGTGAACCTCCGCTAATGATGCCACGTCACCTAGGCTACTATTGATAAACTCGTGTCAGTTCGAAACCCAGTTCAAATTTTAAATTTTAAAATAAAACCAAACAACAAACGTTTTCAAACAATAAAACAAAAATGTTTGGGTTGTGGCAAATACTCCATACTAAATATTAGTGAAGAAACCACACTTCTATAAAGTGTATAAGTGCATTATATTAAGTAAAACAGTAGCAAAAACGATGATTTGAATACCTTTTATAATTAATAAAATGTCAAACTAAGTTATTTGGGGTCTAGACTTTTTGTGACTGTGGACAAAGTTGAAATACTAATTTAGATACTAAGTGTATATTTTACTAAAATAAATTGCAACTAAACCAAAACAGGAAAGAATAAAAAAAAAGAAAAGAAATAAAACAAAGCAAAACAAAAAGGACCCCCCCCCCCGTCGGGCCTTAGCCCAGCAGGCCATCCAACTAGACCGACCCAGCCGCCCCTCCATAACCCCCTCACCGGTAACCCTAGCTACCGGTCGCCCCACTCTCCCTCCCCGCGATCCCCACATCTCTCTCCCCTTCCCCGATCCAGATCGGGATCGGGGGAACGAACCTCCCCACGGCGACCCGACCCCGTCGACCATCCTCGCCGCCTCGACGCCGCGCAGAACCGCCCCGCCTCCTCCCCGACGCGCTCAACCGACCTCGACGCCGCCACGAACCGTCGTCGCCGAGCGCCATTCGCCGGAGCTCCTCCGTCGTCGCCGGGATGCCATCCCCGTCCTCCTCCTCGACCCCCCACTGCCTCGTGCCCTACGCTGCTCGGTGAGGCCCCCAACCTCTTCTCTTTCCCCCGTCACCGAACGCACGCGCTCCGTCGAACCCCCGCGATCGAGCTCGCGCTTGCCCTACCCGAAGTTGCGCCCTCCTGCTATAGCCCGCGCGCGCCTTCACCTTCCCTTGCCCCTGCTCGCCGACCAACGCCGTCAACCGCGGCCCCGCACCAACCTGCTCTTCGCCATCGCCCGGTCCGGTTCCCACCTCCGGCCGCGTCCGGTGCCACTTAGCCGCCTCCCGCTGCCACTCCGGCCACCCCGAGCTGCTCTCTGACCGCGTACCTGTGGCCCTGGCCAGGCCCCCTGTCGCCGGTCGGCGCCTTGCGCTCCTCCGTGGCCTCGCCGTGGCCATGAACCTCCACTGCGTCCCGCTCCGGCCGGCGCCCCATGGCCCCATGCCCCGGTGGCCTCGTCCCGCCCTGCGGACGAGTGCTCGCTCGGGTGCGCCCGCACCCGCTGGACCAAACCCGCCAAGGCCCCTGGGGCCTATGACAGATGGGCCCCACGCCCAGAACGTTTTAAAAAAAAGAATTTAAAAATATATTAATAATAACAATAATAAAAATATTAGTTAATTAATTAATTAAAGAATTAATTAACTTAATTAATCATAATTAGATTAATCTAATCACTAATTAATCTAATTAACTGTTAGTTAACTAATCAGTCAATGACATGCGGGACCCTCACGCCAGTTTGACCCAGTCAACGCTCTGTTGACTGCTGACGTCATGATGACATCAGCAAACACTGTTCTGGATAATGTTGTTTTAAAATAATTAAGTAAATCTTAAAAATGATTTAAATTTTTTAAAATTAATATAAAATAAATCGTAGTTCAGATGAAAATACTTTCTACATGCAAGTTGCTCAGAACGACGAGACGAATCCGGATACGCAGCCCGTTTGTCCGCCACACATCCCTAGCATAGTGAACCTGCAACATTTCACCTCCGGTTCATCTGTCCGAAAATGCGAAACGTCGGGGATACTTTCCCGGATGTTTCCCCCCTTCGCCGGTATCACCCACTACCGCGTTAGGGCACACCTAGCACCGCGTATTGCCATGTTACGCTTTGTGATGCTTTGATTGCTCTGTTATTTATTATGTTCCCCTTCCGTTACTTCTTTCCGGTAGACCTTGAGACTGTCGGCGACCCCCAGTTCGACTACGGAGTTGATGACCCCTCCTTGCCAGAGCAACCAGGCAAGCCCCCCCCCCTTGATCACCAGATATCGCCTATTCTCCTCTATACTGCTTGCATTAGAGTAGTGTAGCATGTTACTGCTTTCCGTTAATCCTATTCTGATGCATAGCCTGACATTGTTGCTACATCTGTTGATACCTTACCTGCAATCCTAAATACTTAGTATAGGATGCTAGTTTATCATCATTGGCCCTACATTCTTGTCAGTCTGCCTTGCTATACTATGGGGCCGTGATCACTCGGAAGGTGATCACGGGGATATACTATACATACACACATACTATACAGATGGTGACTAAAGTCGGGTCAGCTCGATGAGTACCCGCAAGTGATTCTGATGAGGGGGCTGAAAGGACAGGTGGCTCCATCCCGGTAGAGGTGGGCCTGGGTTCCCGACGGCCCCCGACTGTTACTTTGTGGTGGAGCGACAGGGCAGGTTGAGACCACCTAGGAGACAGGTGGGCCTGGCCCTGTTCGGCATTCGCGGATACTTAACACGCTTAACGAGATCTGGGTATTTGATCTGAGTCTGGCCATTTGGTCTATACGCACTAACCATCTACGCGGGAGTAGTTATGGGTATCCCAGCGTCGTGGTATCAGCCGAAGCCTTCGTGACGTCAGCGACTGAGCGGCGCGCGCCAGATTGGACCGCATAACGTGACTTCCTTTGTAATGGAGGTTGCTAGGTCTGCTTCCGGCCGCGTACGCAACGTGCAGGAGTGCAATGGGCGATGGGCCCAGACCCCTGCGTGCATAGGATTTAGACCGGCGTGCTGACCTCTCTGTTGTGCCTACGTGGGGCTGCGACGTGTTGATCTTCCGAGGCCGGGCATGACCCAGGAAAGTGTGTCCGGCCAAATGGGATCGAGCGTGTTGGGTTATGTGGTGCACCCCTGCAGGGAAGTTAATCTATTCGAATAGCCATGATCTTCGGTAACAGGACGACTTGGAGTTGTACCTTGACCTGATGACAACTAGAACCAGATACTTAATAAAACATACCCTTCCAAGTTCCACAGACAACCCGGTGATCGCTTTTCCATAGGGCGACGAGGGAAGGATCGCCGGGTAGGATTATGCTATGCGATTCTACTTGGAGATGCTACTTGGAGGACTTCAGTCTACTCTCTTCTACATGCTGCAAGACGGAGGCTGCCAGAAGCGTAGTCTTTGACAGGATTAGCTATCCCCCTCTTATTCTGGCATTCTGCAATTCAGTCCACTGATATGTCCTCCTTACACATATACCCATGCATATGTAGCGTAGTTCCTTGCTTGCGAGTACTTTGGATGAGTACTCACGGCAGATGCTGGAGTCCAGGAGCCAGACGCCACCGTCGATGACGACCCCTACTACACCGAAGGTGCCTACTACTACGTGCAGCCCGCTGATGACGACCGGGAGTAGTTTAGGAGGATCCCAGGCAGGAGGCCTGCGCCTCTTTCGATCTGTATCCCAGTTTGTGCTAGCCTTCTTAAGGCAAACTTGTTTAACTTATGTCTGTACTCAGATATTGTTGCTTCTGCTGACTCGTCTATGATCGAGCACTTGTATTCGAGCCCTCGAGGCCCCTGGCTTGTATTATGATGCTTGTATGACTTATTTATGTTTTAGAGTTGTGTTGTGATATCTTCCCGTGAGTCCCTGATCTTGATCGTACGTGCATGATTAGTGTACGATTGAATCGGGGGCGTCACACGGCCGCGGTTGTCGCAAGAGGGCGCGGCGCCGTGTTGGCGTTGCGGCCCCGACCCCCGCGGCCCTTCTGCTTGCGGCCACCAGCGGGCGCGGGTGGCGGGGTCAGAGCAGGCGCGTGCGGCGCTGGCGGAGCGTCATCGCCAGCGGCAAGACCAACGTGGAGGGTGGCGTGGGTCGCCTGCTGGGCGGAGTGACGGAGGCGCTTCTCCTCCATGCGAAGGTACGTGACCGCCTTCGCGTACGTCGGTGTAACGAGGGAGAGGTTGGCGGCAAACTGGCCAAGGTCGGGGTGGAGGCCGCGGAGGAGGTTGGTGAGGAGGACGGAGTCGTTGATGGTCATGCCGACGTCTCGTAGCTCGTCGGCGAGATCGAAATATCGTTTTGCTACATAATGAAGAACTCCCCTTGAAGAAAAATGTGACGTCGGAGTTGATTGTCGAGGAAGAGGTCACACAGCCGCATCCACATAGCGTACGCCAACGGGTCGTGGGTGTTCACCATGTTGAAGAGACCGCCGAAGATGGTGAGGAAGAGCCACTTGACGATGCAAGCGCCCACAACAAGCCACTCATCGTCGTCCTTCATGTTGTGGAAGTCTGCGCTCCCGTCAACATGCTCGATGAGATGGTAAGAGCGGAACAGCAGCGCAAAGTAGGTGTGCCACGCGTTGTAGGATGGCGAGTCGAGGTCGAGGATGACGGGTACGTGGTCTTTGATGTGAAGTTGGTTGAGGCGGTCGGAGGTGAACATGGCACCAGCGAAAGAACCGGCGTTGGATGGGTCGGCCTTAGCCATGGTGGCGTCGGGTGGTTAGGGTTTAGGTGGTGTTGGAGGTAGGGAAGAGTCGGCAGCGGCTATGGGTGTTGTGAAGGAGGAGGCGGCGGCTACAGGAGAAGGAGGGTAGCGGCGGCGGCTTTAGGGTTTTGGGGAGAAGATGGCGGCGGTTGTGGGAAGAAGGGAAGCAACGACGACGTAGGGTTTTGGGGAGGAGGGAGGCAGCGACGACTACGGGAAAGGTAGCGGTGGCGGCGGCGGTAGGGTTTGGAGTTGGCGGCAGCGGAGGCTACGGGAGGGTGTGGTAGCTGCGGGTTGCGGAAGCAAGAGAAGATCACGGTAAAACTGATACCATGTAGAGAGAATATTTGGTGCAACTCAATTGTATTCCAGGGAGTCGGTCACAATATATACAATGGATGTCTTTCGTGACAAGGAAACTAATCCTATCATATCTCTAGAAGTCAACTATACAAGGCTAGAGAAGATAGGAATCGTAATACAAATATATCACGTTCAACACGGGCAGTACACCCGCTCGTCGGCCGTGGAGCAGGTGCCGCCGTCGTGTGCGCAGTTTTGGGATGGTTGGGGCGACGGGTTGGGGAAAAGGGTGAGATGGTTGGATTTGGGACCTTGGACTGCTATATTTATGGAAGCATGGGTCGGTTCGTGGGGCTAGTTTGGAGATGAGCACGAGTTTGACTCGGTTTTGTACGTCCGCGGAAAGTCCTTGCAAGTTGCAATCCTGTTGTACTTGTATCTTGGTTTTCTTGGCTAGCCGGCCTTGGGCCAGGGCCCGACTCTGTATACTGCTATATGTGTGTAATTATGGAGCCCAGTGTTTATTTGCTTAACTTGACCGAGCCACTAGATCGTCCTCATGCGGCTAAGCTGGAAAGGATGGATTTCGCATAACGAGCACTGCGCGTGCGAGGTCTCCAACCAAGGAATCAACAACAGTACGCAACCAAACTGTTTTCCCTCTAGTTAGGGTTTTGGTTTCTCCCGGAGGCGATTCTGCCGCCGCCGTCGAGTTTGCTTGACCTCCCCTCCTCCGATCTCCCCCTGATTGAAGGATTAGGGCTGCGTGACCCTGATCGGCGTCCGGGGAAGAGAAGAGAGATAGGGTTCCCCCCTAGCTTATCACCCGGTCTGTTTTCTCGGGCAAGTTCCTTCGATTATGGCGGCAGAGGGATCTGGGTCTTCTGGACCGAACATTGCTACCGAAGTGGAAAAGATGATGGCCAAGCTTGGCTTGAGGGAGGAGGATCTTGATGATGTGGTGTATGATGAGAAGGATGCGCCGCCAGATGCTGCAAGATGGGTGGCGCTGGCTAGGGTTCACATTGATAAACCCTATAGCCAAACCTGGTTTTTCAAGAACATGCGGGCTGCATGGGATCTAGCTCATGAGGTCAAGTTTCGTCCGCTGGAGGACAATCTGTATTCCCTCTAGTTGTTTTGCCTAGGCGACTGGGAACAAGTCATGCAAGAGGGGCCCTGGAACTTTAGGGGCAACGCGGTGGTGCTGGTTCCCGATGATGGTGTCACGAAACCTACCATGGTGAAACTCGACACGATTGATATCTGGATCCAAATCCATGACGTTCCGGATAAGTATGCACACCTGGTCGGTGCCCTTGCAGCAAAGGTGGGAGAAATCTTGTATGTGGAACCAATTACTCAAGATTTTGCCGAAAATTTTTACTGGGTCTGGATGAAGATCAATGTTTACAAGCCCCTGAAGAACGCAGTCTCAATGATCCGGGGTGGAGAAAGGCAGATTTTTTTGGTGAAGTATGAAATGCTCCCAGATTGGTGTGCGGTGTGTGGGCATCTAGGGCACATCTACAAGGAACATTGCAATGGAATACATGCCCCATCAGCTCTGTTTTTCAAAGATCTCAGGGCAACCTGGACCATGCATGTGGGTCAAGGACCGGGTGGCGGCCGTGGCCGTGGTAGGCGCGGTGGTCGCCGGGGTGGACGCACTGGCGGCCGTGCAAGCAACCAGCCTGAAACAGATGACAAGAAGGAAACGGGTCAGGAGATGGACCTAGAGATGCAGCATGCTGAAGATGGGAACAGGAAGCGCGCCTCGGAACGGTCTGAACCAGGGGATGGTGCCGGAATGATAGCCTCGGCAAAAGAGACCATACTAGCTCTGCCTCCTCCAGCGATCCCTACTAGTCCATCGTCAAAGCAGGATTTGAAGAGAATCAGGACAAATGCAGAGAAGAACAATGGGAAGAAGGGACCAGCAAGTGAAAAACAAAATGATGCAAAATCGGCGACCTCCCGAGGGGAGGATCGCCGCGCACAATGAATCTTCTGTGTTGGAATTGTCGTTGTGTGGGCAAAGCCGCGACAATTCGTGAGCTTCGCGACCTAGCGAAGCAATTTGCCCCGACAGTGCTATGCATAGTAGAAACTCAGATATCAAAAGCACGTGTCGAAAATCTTGCTGGTACTTTAGGTTTTAACCACTCTTATGCTGTTGGTAGTTCGGGCCGTAGTGGCGGCATTGGTGTTTTCTGGAATGATGGAATAAAGTTAGATGTTTTTGGTTACTCGGAGTATCATGTAGATGCTACTGTTTCTATTCCAAATTTCTCAGATTGGAGGCTTACTTGTGTGTATGGCGAGGCGCAAGTGGGAGAAAGGTACAAAACATGGGATCTGCTGAAGTCGTTGACGGCTGAAAGCAACTTGCCGTGGTTGTGTTTTGGGGATTTCAATGAAGTTCTACACCAACACGAACACTCTGGGACTGGCCAACGCAGGACCTCTCAGATTGATGGGTTTCGGGAAGCCATGGATGTGTGTGGCCTCCAAAATCTAGGCTATCATGGGAAAGCTTGGACGTTTGAGAAGAAGACGTCAGGCGGGGGTTACTGCCGTGTCCGGCTTGACCGTGCGATGGCAAGCTCGGAGTGGATAACTTTGTATCCCCAGGCAAGTCTGTTCCACGAGACGTGCGCAGCTTCTGATCACTGCCCGATCAGACTAGCTCTAGAGCCAAGTGAGCCGGCGGCTATCCAAAAGAAGCTGTTTAAGTACGAGCTATACTGGGAGAAGCATGAGGAATTTGGTGCGCGCCTCGAGGGCATGTGGACAGTGGCTCCCCAAGGACAGACGGTGTCAGAACTAAGCACAAAGCTGGGTGATCTATCAGCAAATTTGCAACAGTGGAGCGTGGCTACCATTGGGAACATTGCAAAAGAAATTAAAAAACTGAAGAAGGAACTGGTAACTTTGCAGAATGACCCCCGGCGCTTGTACCCCTCACATGCAGAGATAAAAATTACGGATCGCTTGGTGGAGCTATATCATATGGAGGAGATAAAACAGAGGCAGCGTTCGCGCATTGACTGGCTATCAGACGGGGACCGCAACACGAAATTCTTCAAAGGCGTGCGAGCATGCGACGAAGAAAAAACACGATAAAATCCTTGCAGAGGGTTGATGGTTCTCTAACCCAGGATCCGACTGAGATGGCGCAATTAACCAACGAGTTCTATAAAAACTTGTTTACGTCAGAGGGTACATCAGGCATGGATGTGGTGCTTGATTCAGTTCCGGTCAGAGTTACGGGGGAGATGAATGATGGGTTGACTGCTCCGTACACTCCCATGGAGGTCAAAAATGCTCTTTTCCAGATGTATCCCACAAAAGCACCGGGGCCGGATGGATACCCGGCACACTTCTTCCAGTGACATTGGGAGCTTTGTGGGACTGAAGTAACGAATGTGGTCCTGAGAATCCTACGAGGGGAGGAGAGTCCCGAGGTAATCAACGAAACGATTCTTGTGCTAATACCAAAGGTTAAAGATCCCACAAACCTAACCCAGTTTCGTCCCATAAGTTTGTGCAATGTGCTTTATAAGATTGCTTCCAAGGTGTTGTCCAACAGATTGAAGCTAATATTACATGATATAATATCTGAGGAACAATCTGCTTTCGTCCCAGGTCGGCTAATTACTGACAACATTATCACAGCATACGAATGTTTACATTTTATGAAGAGGAACAAAGCAAAGAGAAACAAATTTTGTGCAGTTAAACTGGACATGATGAAGGCCTATGACCATGTGGAATAGATTTACTTGCGAGCAATCATGACCAAGATGGGTTTTGCACAGGAGTGGGTTGAAACAGTAATGAGAATGGTATCCTCAGTTAAGTTTTCAGTCATGTTTAATGGATCTAAGCTTGATGGTTTCATTCCTTCAAGGGGAATACGTCAGGGAGACCCAATTTCTCCATACCTATTTTTACTTGCAGCAGAGGGCCTTTCGTGCCTCTTAAAAAACCAAGATGAATCATCCCAATTGAATGGAATTCGAGTGGCACCTTCGGCTCCGCCGGTTAGCCACTTGCTTTTCGCGGATGATAGCTTGCTGTTCGTAAAAGCTAGTGCTACTGGAGCAAATGAGTTGTCTTCATTGATGGAAAGTTATTGTAATGCATCGGGCCAGAGGATAAACCTTGCAAAGTCCTCCGTCTTCTTCAGCAAGGGATGCCCCAATCCACTCAGAGAAGAGGTAAAAGAGGCTTTAAATATCATGAATGAATCCTTGACAGAGAGATATTTGGGAATGCCTTCGGATGTGGGAACAAGCAAGAATGGGGCTTTCAAATTTTTGAAAGACGGGGTTTGGGCCAAGATAAAGGGATGGATGGAAAAACTCCTCTCGGTAGGAGGGAAAGAAGTACTGATTAAATCGGTTGCCCAAGCAGTACCGGTGTACTCAATGTCATGCTTCAAATTACCTCGTGGGCTCAGTGAACATTTGAACGCACTGATTAGGAAGTTTTGGTGGGGCAGCCGAGGCGGCCAAAGGAAACCCAGCTGGGTTTCTTGGAGTACTATGACAAGGCCGAAGAATTGCGGAGGTTTGGGTTTCCGGGATGTCGAGATCTTCAACTTGGCGCTGCTGGCTAGACAAGCATACAGAATTTTGCAAGATCCTGAAGCTCTCAGCGCCCGGGTGCTAAAGGCAAAATACCATCCGGATTCTGATTTCTTACAAGCGGAGCTTGGGTCAACCCCATCTCAGATTTGGAGGTCTGTACTTGAGGGTCGAGAGGTTATGAAGCAAGGGCTTATCCGACGCATCGGGGATGGCCAAACAACAAATATCTGGGATCATAACTGGATCCCTAGGCCATCAAATATGCGACCTATTGTATGCAGAGCTGCTAATCCGCCCCAATGGGTGGGTGATCTGATCTTGCCAGGAGCTGAATGGGATAGAACTTTGATTTCTCAAGTCTTTCTTCCTACCGATGCACAAGCCATAATGTCAATCCCTTTATGCACGCGGCACATCCAGGATTTCTGGTCATGGATCCACGAGAAGAACGGGTTTTTTTCTGTGAGATCAGCGTATCGGATGCTCATAGAAACAAAGATGCGAAGAGAAGCATGGCTTGAAGGTAGACCAGCTAATTCAAACAGCGAGAGGGAGATCAAGCTCTGGGAACGACTATGGAAAGTGGAGGTTCCATCCAAAGTAAAGATTTTCTTATGGAGACTTGCACACCAATCAATTCCTATGGCAGATGTGCGCCATCATCGAAACATGTCCACAAGCTCGTCTTGCGGTCTGTGCGGGGCTGAGGACTCGTGGCAACATTCGCTGCTTCACTGCACGGTAGCACGGTGTGTTTGGGCTCTTGAGGATGTGGAACTGGTTGAAGCCGTGAACAACACCACAGAACCGAATGCCAAGAGATGGTTGTTCGCCTTAATTGATATGCTGTCGACTACTGAGTTCATTCAGGTAGCGGTTACCCTTTGGGCACTGTGGTTCTCAAGGAGACAAGCATTACATGAGGATATTTTCCAAAGCCCTCTCTCAACACATCACTTCATCAAACGGTATATAAGGGACTTGGAAGATTGCAAGCCGAAGAGGTTTTCAGCAACTCCGGGGCAGAATCAACAACAACCTACTCCCAGATGGATCCCACCTCCGCTCGGGTCTGTGAAGATACGAGTAGATGGAGCAGTCTCAAGAAGCCAAAATGAAGGATCCTTCAGCGCGGTATGCAGGGATGCATCGGGCCTATACCTGGGTTCTTCCGCAATCAGAGTCAGGGATATTACTGATCCACCAACGTTGGAAGCGCTGGCATGTCGAGAGGCGCTCGCTCTGGCACAGGACCTTGGATTTGCACATGTGATCATCGCCTCATATTGCCAAGGGGTGATCAAGGATATTCGCAAACAGGAGGGAGGAATGTATGCAAGCATAATTAGGGAAATTGGAGACACTGCAAGAACAATCAACGACTGCACCTTCATCTACGAGGGTAGAGCTACAAATATTGAGGCACATAGCCTTGCTAAGCACGCTTTCGGTCTGGATTTCGGGCGCCATGTGTGGCTTATAAACCCGCCAGATCTTCGATGTATCCCCATAAACATCTCTGAATTCTAATAAAAAGTGTGTTTAGACTAAAAAAAACTAGATCGTCCTCATTTCGTTGTCTAACATCTGAAAGTAATGTTATTTGAACCTTACTTTAGTTAATATATTAACCCTTTTCCTTTCGTGAGTACTATATACTACTCCCTTTGTACCGAAATAGCTGTCGCTCGAGTAGCTGAAGTTTAGCTACTCTAGCAACAACTATTTCAGTACAGAGGGAGTATTATGAAAAACGAAAGCATAACATTCATAATATGTAAAAATGAGACACTTAACTCGCAGCGACGTCGTTCCGGGTCTGATCCCTTGTTCTTGCACTTTCTTCACGTTTCTCTAAAAACAAAAGAAGAAAAAGGCAAAACGGGCCAAGCCCAGCTAACGCGGCTGCAGGCGCCCGTTTGCAAATTGCACTGTAACAGGCGCCAAATAGGCCCGTGTAGGTTGCAAAATAGCGACGTAGCGCATACCCCTTACTTCCCGCTACGTATCCAGTAGGCCGGCCCAACTAGCTCTTTTTCGGTTATAGGAAGGTTCCAGACCAAACTTTTCTTTTATCAATTTTTTTATATATTCAATCTTTTCTATCTCCTTTCATTTCGTTTTCATTTCACTTTTTTTGTTTATTAATATCTGTTTTCTCTTATTTTTATTTCAAATTTTCTATTATTTATATTTTAATTTCCCTCTTCATTTTGTGAACATATTTTCAAATTCGTGAACATTTTTCAAACATAAAAAGGTGACGAAAATGAAATTAAAATATCGGCCCACATATGGACTAGCAGAAAAGGCCGCGTGGGTGAAGGGGGTAAGCTCGTGCTGGTTTGCCACTTGCTAGCGACATTTTTAAATTGCAAGTTTAATTTGTCTGAATACAATACAAGACTAACATTTTTAATACATAGTCAACATTTTTCTATACAAATTTAACATTTTTGAAATGCTTGATTCAAAATTTCCAAGTACTTGGTCAACATTTTTCTAATACATGCCCAACATTTTTTCTATACGCATTTAATATCTTTCAAATTCTTGATACACGAGAAACATTTTCTTTACATGCATTTTACATTTTTCAGATGCTTTGATAAGACTATTTTCAAATACTTTACGGAAACATTTTTGTAATATAGTCCCTCTGTCCTAATATAAGTGTCTCAACTTTAGATACTAACGGAGTATAAAGTATCTAAAGTTAGTACAAAATTGAGACGCTTATTTTGGGACAGAGGGAGTACTTATTAAGAATATTTGGAAGTATAAATGAAAATAAATTAAAAATAAACAAAAAAGAAAACATGAAAACAACTAAAAGGAGGCCCTGGCCTCCCTCGATCCTAGCGGACCCATTTAGGGGACGCGCCTAGCGGGCCCATTTAGGGACCGTCCCTCTGGATTCTTTCGACAATGATCAACATTCAGCTGGACCTATCGAGCCTTTAGTAGGGATGTGCGGCCCAAATCCCCGTCTGCACAAAACTAATATATTAAAACAGTATTTTCTTTCTTTTGAGGGTACAAAACATTATATTCATGTGCTAAAAATGGGAAATATTGCCTACATATTATATATGTCAATAACATATTTTCGAAACACGTGGACATTTTCTGAATATGATGATTTTTAATGCTACCAATATGATTTAAAAGAGGCATGAATAATTTTCTTTCACTATGTTAAAAAAATAAAGTATGATGAGCATCTTGAAATATGTAAATTAAATATTTTCCATTTTAGAAATATAAATAAAAGTATAATAAATGGTAATCCCTATTCGATACATCACAAATGCTCTATCTCGCATATAGGAGTGTTCCATCGGTCTCATCTAAAGCATAGTCAACACCGCTACAGCACTGGGCCAGCCCGTTTTCCATCTGTTTTTCCTGCTAGCTATTTCGGACTGAGAAGATTCCCCGTGGTGGTTGATGTACTCGTTTCATCCGGGTTTATCTTTCTTCTTTTCTTTTCCTTTTTTTGGTTTCTCTAGTTTTTCAATAGTTTTCTTTAGCCATATGTTTTTTTTCCACCGGTTTCCTTTGTTTCTTTCTCAGTTTTTGAATACATGGTCAACTTCATGTACACGTTTTTAATATTTTTCAAATGCCTGATTAACAATTTTAAAATATAAGATTAATAAATTTTTTCTAACTATGCGGCGCTGCTACATAGTGGCGTCCTTTTCAAATACATAGTCAACATTTTTATACGCATTTTTAACATTTTCAAATGCTTGATTAAAAAAATTTCAAATACTAGATTAACATTTTTTAACGCATGGTTAACATTTTCAATTTTTTGATGAGCACTTTTTTGATTGCCAAATTTACTATTTTTGGTACATGGTCAACATTTTTGCTATATACATTTTTAAATGCTTTATTAACATTGTTTAAATATTTTTTAATACAGTATACAAGATAAACTTATTTGAATACATAGTCAAAAAATTTAAATACACGTTTAAATTTGTAAATACATGTTAAACATTGTTTAATACATGACCAACATTTCTTATGTACATATTTAACTTTTCGAATGCTTGATTAACATTTTTTCCACACATGATCAACATTTGCACACACACATTGTATATTTCGTGTATACATTTTCTGTATTTATGAGAAACATTTTCTTTATACATATTTAATTTTTTTCAAATGCTTGGTTTACATTTTTTGAAATGTTTTTATGGAATTTGTTCTTTGTAATATATTTATTCAGAATATTGGAAGTATAAATGAAAGTAAAGAAAAAGAAAGGAACTTGAAATATAAAAAATGTAAAAAGTAGCCCTGGGCTCTCGCACGCATGGCCGGCCCAGTTAGGAATTCGCTTTACGCGAGAGCACGCTAGGTCTCGCTTTAAGCGAGATATAGCTCTGGCCGTCGGACTTCTTTGGACAATCATTAGCACTCAGCTGGATCTAAAGCATGAGTAGGGTTGGGCGGCCCAAAGCCCCATCTATAGACAACCAACATATTGAAACATTATATTCTTTCATTTGAGGGTACAAAACATTATATTCATGTGCTAAAAAGTTGGAAAATATGGGAAATGGTGCCTGCATATTACATATGCCAATAACATATTTGGTGCCTGCATATTACATATGTCAATAACATATTTTTGAAACGCGCGAACATTTTTTGAATGCCATGAACATTTATTCGAATGCTAACCATATTATTTAAAAGAGGCATTAACATTTTCTTACACCGTGTTAAAAAAATTTAAACGTATGATGAGCATTTTGAAATATGTAAATACAGTACTTTTCATTTCAGAAATAAAAACAAAAATATAATAACATAGAATATAATGCTTAATTGTCTGTTATGATGAGCATTCCTTACCTTCCTCACTTTGTATCTGCCGTTTGGCGTTGCATCCCCATTTTCCTTTTTTTTGTTTTGTTATGCTTGCATGCTGCTGCCGTTTGTATTATGGCAGGTTGATGAATTTGTTAATGCAAAGCCAGGTTAGAGCAACTCCAACGGGGCGACCCATTTCGTCCGCCGCCGTCCGTTTGGGTCGGCGCGAACAAAAGTGGAGTCCCAACACGCCGACCCAAACCCAAAACGCGTCCGCTTCGCATCCGCACCGATGCATTTGCGGCCCAAATTTGCGCCCCAAATGCGTCAGCGGGAACGCGGAACGGACGCCACACGCGCCTTCTCGACGTCCGCCGCGGCCCCATCTGGCGGTCGCCCAACTACCCGCCCCCTCGTCGGTTGCTACCTCTTGAGCACTGTGTTGGTTTTCCCTTGAAGAGGAAAGGGTGATGCAACAAAGTAGCGTGAGTATTTCTCTCAGTTTTAAGAACAAATGTATCAATCTAGTAGGAGGCTACGCGCAAGTCCCTCGTACCTACACAAACAAACAAGAACCTCGCAACCAACGCGATAAAAGGGTTTTCAATCCCTTCACGACCACTTGCGAAAGTGAGATCTGATAGAGATCATAAGATAAGATAAATATTTTGGTATTTTTATGATATAGATTGGAAAGTAAAGATTGCAAAATAAAGTAGATCGGAAACTTATATGATGGAAAATAGACCCGGCAGGTTTCACTAGTGGCTTCTCTCAAGATAGCATAAGTATTACAGTGGGTGAACAAATTACTGTCGAGCAATTGATAGAAAAGTGCATAGTTATGAGAATATCTAGGCATGATCATGTATATAGGCATCACGTCCGTAACAAGTAGATCAAAACGATTTTGCATCTATTACTATTACTCCACACATCGACTGCTATCCAGCATGCATCTAGAGTATTAAGTTCATAAAAATAGAGTAACGCATTAGGAAAGATGACATGATGTAGAGGGATAAACTCAAGCAATATGATATAAACCCCATCTTTTTATCCTCGATGGCAACAATACAATACGTGCCTTGCTGCCCCCGCTGTCACTGAGAAATGACAATGCAAGATTGAGCCGAAAGCTAAGCACTTCTCTCATTGCAAGAAAGATCAATCTAGTAGGCCAAACCAAACTTATAATTCGAAGAGACTTGCAAAGATAATCAATCATACATAAAAGAATTCAGAGGAGATTCAAATATTTTTCATAGATAAATTTGATCATAAACCCACAATTCATTGGATCTCGACAGACACACCGCAAAAAGAGTTACATCGAATAGGTCTCCAATAAGATCGAGGAGAATATTGTATTGAGATTCAAAGAGAGGGAAGAGGTCATCTAGTTAATAACTATGGCCCCGAATGTCTGTGGTAAACTACTCACAACTCATCAAAGAGGCTATGGTGTTGATGTAGAAGCCCTCCATGATCGATTCCCCCTCCGGCGGAGCGCCGGAAAAGGCTCCAAGATGGGATCTCACGGGTACAGAAGGTTGCGGTGGTGGAAATAGGGTTTTATGGTGCTCCCGGATGTTTTCAGGGTATGTAGATATATATAGGCGAAGGAAGTCGGTCAGGGGAGCCACGAGGGGCCCACAAGGGTGGGGGTGTGACGCCCGGATAATTAAGCTACAGTAATTCCCTGCTAATGATGCTATATCATCATGATTATTGTTGTTAAACTCGCACTGGTTCTAACCTGGTCCAAATTCAAATTCAAAATGAAGTTAAATAAATAAAGTTTTCAAATGTCAAGAAAAAAATGTTTGTTGGTTTGCAAATATTCACTAGGTAATTATCATGTGGCAACCAACATCATTTTGCTCTCCCTTTAATCCCTAGGAAAATATAAAGTGGTCCAGCAGCATATTAGTTGACCTTTTCAATTTCTAAAAATGCTTGAACAATTTTGTTGGCTCTAAAACTTTTTATGCAACACAACAGTGTTGTTCTCGAATTATGTGCCAAATTTGAAGTTTGACTAAATTCATTTTGCTACTAAAATAAATACAAACAGTGGCTAACTGAAATACGTAAAAGGGAAAATAGAAAATGGCCTTACTAAACTGCTATGCAGCTGGGTCATTGATGACCATAGTGCTTTTGGCCCAGCCCAACTGGCTTTTCCTCCACCTCCCGCTACAGGAGACAGGGGCCATGGCGTGGCATGCACCCACCCCCACCATGGCCATTGCAATCGTCGTGTCGGGCATCCCTTGGTCCTCTGGGTGGATAAGAACGTCGCAGCGACCCCCCCCTTCGAACTCTAGCCCCAGTTTTTTCCCTCCCCCTCGCTCTCTTCCCTGATCTGGAGTGGGCCCCGTACGCAACCGTCGTCGCCGCCCTCATCGATTCCCGGCCACCGCGCTCGTCCCCAATGTCATGGCCGTCCTCAACCGCCTCCTCGTCGTCCTCGTCGTTCCCATGTGCTGGGCTGGAGCGAGGAGCCTCTCCATAGTCGCCATCGCCGGATTTCCTCGCCACGGCTGCCGTGTCCTCACCGTCGATCCGCGTCTTCTGGTTCACCCCGGCACCGTACGAGCTCACCATCGGCCCTCCCGCGGTGAGAAGCACCGATCCCCCATCTTTCCCCTAGCTTCCGTCGACGTAGCCGCCACCCAAGTCCTCCCGAGGTCGCGCCTGAAGCTCTATTTCTGTGCGCGAGCGCGCCCCTGGCTGCGCCTCGCCTTGTCCGGCCGCTTCCTTCAGCCACCCCAGGCGCCACCCCTTGAACGTGCCAGTACCCACACGCGCCACGCTTGGCCTCTCGCCGCCAGCCTGCGCGCTGACCGCCGCCGCTACTGCCTAGCGCTCCCGTTGCTCGCCTCCTGCTACTACGCGCCACTGCTGCTGCTCTGTTGCTGCCCGCTGCTGCTGCGGCTCTCTGCTGCTGCTCTATGCTGGAGTTGCTCTTGCTGGTGCCGCTGCATAGCTGCTACCGTTGTTGCTTGCCTGCTACTGTGTCGCGTCTTGCTACTGCTCTACTGTTGTCCCTATCTAAATGTGGGTCCCCTTGCTAAATAAACCTTTCTAGCATATTTGTTAAAATATTAGTCAATGACCAGTCAACACCTTGACCAGTCAACTGCTGAGTCAGCAGTTGACCAGGACCACCAGTCACCCTTTGTGGCTAGTCCACAGCTGGCTGCACTTAGTATTTTACTGTTTAAATTCGGAATTAATAATGTTTCAGAAATTACTAAAAATCATTTAATCTTTGGAAAATCATATAAAATAAATCGTAGCCTGATTGAAAAAGTTTTATACATAAAAGTTGCTCAGAACGACGAGACGAATCTAAACACGCGGCCTGTTCGCCCACCGCACGTCCCTATCATAGCAAACGTCGAACCTTCCCCTCCAGTTCATCTGTCTGACAGACGTCCGAAACCGGGAAAACTTTCGCGGATGTTTCCCCCTTCACTAGTATCGCCTAACGCTGCGTTAGAACACCTCTAGCCTCGCTTATTGTCATGTTATGCATATGTTTGCGTGTATTTACTGTTTTCCCCCTCTTCTCCCCGGTAGACCCCGAGACCGCTGCTGATGCCACTGTGATCGACTACGTCGACGACGACCCTCCTTCTTGTCTGAGCAACCAGGCAAGCCTCCCCTTTGATCATCCCGATATCGCCCATTCCATTCTCTCATGCTTGCACTAGATTTTGCTACTATATTTGATTGCTCCTATTCTGATGCATAGCCTGCTTTTGTACCTGCTGTTGTACCTTACCTGCTTATCCTAAACTGCTTAGTATAGGTTGGCTAGTGATCCATCAGTGACCCCCACCTTGTCCTTGTTTCCCCTGCTTCATCATCGACGATTCGATCAACGTGATCGACGACCAGAGCCCGATACCTCACATCACATCACGCCCCTTTTTTGTTGCTCGACTCCGCAGAGTTACCATCGAGTGCCGAGGGTGGAACCTCATACATCACTCCTGATGAGATCTCTGTAGTGTAGCTATTCGGTCGTGGTCATCGAGGGTGGTTCCTCCTTCACCATTCCTGATACGGCTCTGTCGTGCAACACCTCAAGTGTGAACCTCGAGGGTGGTTCCTCTTACATTCACCTTGATGATTACACCGAGTGGAATTTGCCGAGGGTGATTCCTCGGGTTTTCCCCTTGATGTTTGGATACACGGTTACATTGACTTTACTTGAGACCTTGGTGAAAGTCGGGCGGGCCCGGAGAGCACCCGCAAGATGGTTACGTGGCACGGCTGGGCATTCTAGGCCCTTGTTGTAAGTCCACGAGACGGGGCGACGGGGTCACTTTCGATCGTGAGTCTCTGCTCGTCTCTGCAAGCTAGTAATACACTATGGTTTGGGTATTTGTTCTGAGTTGGCCTCTGGCCTTTTACGCATCAACCACCACACGAGAATAGTTATGGGCCTCGATGTCGTGGTATCAGCCGAAGCTTTGTCAAACGTCCAGTTCAGCAGTGTGATACGTCCATTTTGCATCATGCTTTTATATCAATATTTATTGCATTATGGGCTGTTATTACATGTTATGTCACAATACTTATGGTCATTCTCTCTTATTTTACAAGGTTTAACATGAAGAGGGAGAATGACGACAGCTGGAATTCTGGGCTGGAAAATGAGCAAATATTGGAACTGCATAGCTCCAAAAGTCTTGAAACTCCACGAAAGTCACTTTTGGAATTAATAAGAATTATGAGCAAAAGAAGTACCAGAGGGGGCCCACACCCTGGCCACGAGGGTGGGGGGCGCGCCCACCCCTACTAGGTGCGCCCCCTGCCTCGTGGGCCCCCTGGTGGCCCTCCGGTGCCCATCTTCTGCTATATGAAGTCTTTTACCCTGGAAAAAAAATCAGAAGCAAGCTTACGGGACGAAACTCCGCCGCTAGGAGGCGGAACCTTGGCGGAACCAATCTAGGGCTTCGGTGGAGCAGTTCTGTCGGGGAAACTTCCCTCCGGGAGGGGGAAATCATCACCATCGTCATCACCAACGATCCTCTCACCGGGAGGGGGTCAATCTCCATCAACATATTCACCATCACCATCTCCTCTCAAACCCTAGTTCATCTCTTGTATCCAATCTTTGTACCCAAACCTCAGATTGGTACCTGGGGGTTGCTAGTAGTGTTGATTACTCCTTGTAGTTGATGCTAGTTGGTTTACCCGGTGGAAGATTATTTGTTCACATCCTTAATGCATATTAATAATCCTCTGATCATGATATGCTTTGTGAGTAGTTACGCTTGTTCCTGAGGACATGGGTGAAGTCTTGCTATTAGTAGTCATGTGAATTTGGTATTCGTTCGATATTTTGATGAGATGTATGTTGTATCTCCTCTAGTGGTGTTATGTGAACGTCGACTACATGACACTTCACCAGTATTTGGGCCTAGAGGAAGGCATTGGGAAGTAATAAGTAGATGATGGGTTGCTAGAGTGACAGAAGCTTAAACCCTAGTTTATGCGTTGCTTCGTAAGGTGCTGATTTGGATCCACTTGTTTCATGCTATGGTTAGGTTTACCTTAATACTTCTTTTGTAGTTGCGGATGCTTGCAATAGGGGTTAATCATAAGTGGGATGCTTGTCCAAGAAAGGACAGTACCCAAGCACATGTCCACCCACATATCAAATTATCAAAGTAACGAACGCGAATCATATGAGCGTGATGAAAACTAACTTGACGATAATTCCCATGTGTCCTCGGGAGCGCGTTTCTCATTATAAGAACTTGTCCAGGCTTGTCCTTTGCTACAAAAAGGATTGGGCCACCTTGCTGCACTTTATTTACTTTCATTGCTTGTTACCCGTTACAAATTATCTTATCACAAGACTATCTGTTACCTACAATTTCAGTGCTTGCAGAGAATACCTTACTGAAAACCGATTGTCATTTCCTTCTGCTCCTCGTTGGGTTTGACACTCTTACTTATCAAAAGGACTATGATAGATCCCCTATACTTGTGGGTCATCAAGACTCTTTTCTGGCGCCGTTGCCGGGGAGTGAAGCGCCTTTGGTGAGTGGAACTTGGTAAGGAAACATTTATATAGTGTGCTGAAATTTACTATCACTTGTTACTATGGAAACTAATCCTTTGAGGGGCTTGTTCGGGGCATCTTCGCCCCGACCAGTAGAGCAAAGAGTTGCTCCTCAACCTACTGAACCTACTGAAAATGTTTACTTTGAGATTCCTTCGGGTATGATAGAGAAACTGCTAGCTAATCCCTTTGCAGGAGATGGAACATTGCATCCCAATTTACACCTTATCTATGTGGATGTAGTTCGTGGATTATTTAAGCTTGTAGGTATGCCCGATGATGTTATTAAGAGGAAGGTCTTCCCTTTATCTTTGAAGGGAGACGTATTGACATGGTATAGGCTATGTGATGATATAGTATCTTGGGACTATAAACGATTGAAATTGGAATTTCACCAGAAGTTCTATCCTATGCATCTTGTTCATCGTGATCGTAATTATATATATAATTTCTGGCCTCACGAAGGAGAAAGCATCGCTCAAGCTTGGGGGAGGCTTAAGTCAATGTTATATTCATGCCCCAATCATGAGCTCTCAAGAGAAATGATTAGTCAAAATCTTTATGCTCGGCTTTCTCTCAATGATCGCACCATGCTTGATACTTCTTGTGCTGGCTCTTATATGATGAAGACTATTGAATTCAAGTGGGACTTATTGGAAAGAATTAAATGCAACTTCGAAGATTGGGGCTCCGACGATGGTAAGGAGTCAGGTATGACACCTAAGTTTGATTGTGTAAAGTCTTTTATGGATACTGATGCTTTTCGTGGATTTAGCACTAAATATGGACTTGACTCTGAGAAGTGGTTTAAATATAATTCTCCCATTGAAGTAAAAGTAGTTGCACCTGTTATAGTTGAAGAAGACTATCACTTATAATGATCCTATTGTTCCTACTACTTATGTTGATAAACCACCTTTCCCTGTTAGGATAAAGGATCATGCTAAAGCTTCAACTGTGGTTCGTAAGAGTAATAATAGAACAGATACTATCGCCCCAGGCGCATGCAGAAGCTACTGGTCTTCAATCTCTTGTACGTGACATCCAATTGTGTGATAGCCTCTCGGCGAAAGATAGCTGGGTCTGTTCTTGGACTCACACATACACGGCCAACAGATATTATAACTTCTACTTCAGGGAGGTTCGGGCTCATCAAGCTTATGCCTGGCTCTGGAAGTCCAAGGTCACAATGAAAATTAAGGTCTTTGGGTGGCTCCTTCTGTCTGACAGACTCAACACAAGAAACATGCTGAAGCGAAGACACTACAACATTGGCCATGACTATACTTGCCCACTCTGTGAGTCCAACGTGGAAGAATCGCTTGAACATCTCTTTTTTGAATGTGCATTCAGCAAAGATTGCTGGTCTGACATCGGCATCAGTTGGAACTCTCAAGGTCCATGTTATGATTGGATAAGCACGACAAAAGATGCTTGGAACAAGCCAATGTTCATGGCAATATTCCTGCAAGCTGCATGGAGCATCTGGAAAGAAAGGAACAATAAAGTATTCAGAAGAATTGCACCCACCAAAACAGCCTGGGTTTCAAGACTAAAAGAGGATCTATCTCTCCTAACTCATAGGGTTGGGGAAAAACACACCTCCTTTCTCACTTCCTTCATAGCTACTTTTTGATTCTTCTCCTCTACACCACCCCCACCATCCCCAAAGGGGATGGCATGTACAAAACCAGATGTAAATCCCAACATTCATTAATTTAATTACACAGTAGGAGACTCTCCTACTGTTTCAGGTGTCAAAAAAAAGAACAGATACACCTCCTGAGCAAATTAAAGTTGAACCTAGTATTGCTATGGTTAAAGATCTCTTGGCTGATAATATAGAAGGGCACGTTATTTACTTCTGTGAGGAAGCTGCTAATATTGCTAGACCCGATGCTAAGATACATAGACCTGTTGTAGGTATGCCTGTTATTTCGGTTAAAATAGGAGATCATTTTTATCATGGCTTATGTGATATGGGTGCTAGTGCTAGTGCAATACCTATTTCCGTCTATAATGAAATTATGCATGATATTGCACCCGCAGAGTTAGAAGATATTGATGTTACAATTAAGCTTGCCAATAGAGATTCTATTTCACCATTTGGGATTGTTAGAGATGTTGAAGTCTTGTGTAGGAAAGTTAAATATCCTACTGATTTTCTTGTTCTTGGTTCCCCACAAGATAGCTTTTGTCCCATCATATTTGGTAGACCCTTCTTGAATACTGCTAATGCTAGGATTGATTGTGAAAAGGATGTTGTTACTATTGGTCTAGGGGATACGACACATGAGTTTAATTTTGCTAAACTTCGTAGACAACCCCATGATAAAGAATTGCCTAGTAAGGATGAGACTATTGGTCTTGCTTCTATTGCCGTGCCTCCTACTGATCCGTTAGAACAATATTTGCTAGACCATGAAAATGATATGTTTATGAATGAAAGAAGGGAAATAGATGAAGTATTCCTCAAACAGGGTCCTATTCTAAAACACAACTTACCTGTTGAAATCCTTGGGGATCCTCCTCCACCCAAGGGTGATCCCGTGTTTGAGCTTAAACCTTTACCTGATAATCTTAAATATGCTTATCTTGATGAAAAGAAGATATATCCTGTTATTATTAGTGCTAACCTTTCAGAGCAGGAAGAGGAAAGATTATTGAAAACTCTGAAGAAGCACCGTTTTGCTATTGGATATACTCTTGATGATCTTAAGGGTATTAGTCCCACTCTATGCCAACATAAAATTAAATTGGAAGTAGACACCAAACCAGTTAGAGATCATCAACGACGTCTAAATCCTAAGATGAAAGAAGTGGTAAGAAAGGAAATACTAAAGCTCCTCGAGGCCGGTATAATTTATCCCGTTGCTGATAGTCAGTGGGTGAGTCCTGTCCATTGTGTCCCTAAGAAGGGAGGTATTACTGTTGTTCCTAATGATATAGATGAATTGATCCCGCAAAGAATTATTACAGGTTATAGGATGGTAATTGATTTCCGCAAATTAAATAATGCTACTAAAAAAGATCATTACCCTTTACCTTTTATTGATCAAATGCTAGAAAGGCTATCCAAACATACACATTTCTGCTTTCTAGATGGTTATTCTGGTTTCTCTCAAATACCCGTGTTAGCGAACGATCAAGCAAAGACTACTTTTACTTATCCTTTTGGTAGTTTTGCTTATAGACATATGCCTTTTGGTTTATGTAATGCACCTGCTACCTTTCAAAGATGCATGATGGCTATATTCTCTGACTTTTGTGAAAAGATTTGTGAGGTATTCATGGATGACTTCTCCGTTTATGGATCCTCTTTTGATGATTGCTTGAGCAACCTTGAACGAGTTTTGCAGAGATGCGAAGACACTAGTCTTGTCTTGAATTAGGAAACGTGTCGGGGAACATAGTAATTTCAAAAAAAAAATCTACGCACACGCAAGATCATGGTGATGCATAGCAACGAGAGGGGAGAGTGTTGTCCATGTACCCTCGTAGACCGAAGGCGGAAGCGTTAGCACAACGCGGTTGATGTAGTCGTACGTCTTCATGATCTGACCGATCAAGTACCGAACGTACGACACCTCCGAGTTCAGCACATGTTCAGCTTGATGACGTCCCACGAACTCCGATCCAGCAGGGCTTTGCGGGAGAGTTCCGTCAGCACGACGACATGATGATGGCGTTGATGATGCTATCGACGCAGGGCTTCACTTAAGCACCACTATGATATTACCGAGGTGGAATATGGTGGAGGGGGGAACCGCACATGACTAAGAGATCAATGATCAATTATTGTGTCTAGAGGTGCCCCTGCCCCCGTATATAAAGGAGCAAGGGGGGGAGGCCGACCTAGGAGGAGGGCGCGCCAAGGGGGGAGTCCTACTCCCACCGGGAGTAGGGCTCCTCCTTTCCTTCTAGTAGTCGGAGAAGGGGGAAAGGGGGAGAGAGAGAGAGAGGAAGGAAAGGGGGGCGCCACCCCCCTCCTTGTCCAATTCGAACTAGACGGGGAGGGGGCGCGCGGCCTGCCCTCGCTGCCCCTCCTCTTCTCCACTAGGGCCCATGAGGCCCAATAAACCCCCCGAGGGTTCCGATAACCCCCCGCTACTCCGGTATATGTCTGAAATCTTCCGAAACCATTCTGGTGTCCGAACATAGTCATCCAATATATCAATCTTTACGTCTTGACCATTTCGAGACTCCTCGTCATGTCATTGATCATATCCGGGACTCTGAACTACCTTCGGTACATCAAAACACAAAAACTCATAATACCTATCGTCACCAAACTTCAAGCGTGCGGACCCTACGGGTTCGAGAACTATGTAGACATGACCGAGACACGTTTCCGATCAATAACCAATAGCGGAACCTAGATGCTCATATTAGTTCCCACATATTCTACGAAGATCTTTATCGGTCAAATCGCATAACTACATACATTGTTCCCTTTGTCATCAGTATGTTACTTGCCCGAGATTTGATCTTCGGTATCTCAATACCTAGTTCAATCTCGTTACCGGCAAGTCTCTTTACTCGTTATGTAATGCGTCATCCCACAACTAACTCATTAGTCACATTGCTTGCAAGGCTTATAGTGATGTGCATTACCGAGAGGGCCCAGAGATACCTCTTCGACAATCGGAGTGACAAATCCTAATCTCCAAATACGTCAACTCAACAAGTACCTTCGGAGACACCTGTAGAGAACCTTTATAATCACCCAGTTGCATTGTGAGGTTTGGTAGCACACAAAGTGTTCCTCCGGTAAGCGGGAGTTACATAATCTCATAGTCATAGGAACATGTATAAGTCATGAAGAAAGCACTAGCAACATACTAAACGATCAAGTGCTAAGCTAATGAATTGGGTCAAGTCAATCACATCATTCTTATAATGATATGATCCCATTGATCAAATGATAACTCATATCCATGGTTAGGAAACTCAACCATCTTTGATCAATGAGCTAGTCAAGTAGAGGCATACTACTGACACTATGTTTGTCTATGTATTCACACATGTATTATGTTTCCGGTTAATACAATTCTAGCATGAATAATAAACATTTATCATAATATGAGGAAATAAATAATAACTTTATTATTGCTTCTAGGGCATATTTCCTTCAGTCTCCCACTTGAACTAGAGTCAATAATCTAGATTACACAGTAATGATTCTAACACCCATGGAGCCTTGGTGCTGATCATGTTTTGCTCGTGGAAGAGGCTTAGTCAACGGGTCTGCAACATTCAGATCTGTATGTATCTTGCAAATCTCTATGTCTCCCACCTGGACTTGGTCCCAGATGGATTGAAGCATCTCTTGATGTGCTTGGTTCTCTTGTGAAATCTAGATTCCTTTGCCAAGGCAATAGCACCAGTATTGTCACAAAAGATTTTCATTGGACCCGATGCACTAGGTATGACACCTAGATCGGATATGAACTCCTTCATCCAGACTCCTTCATTTGCTGCTTCCGAAGCAGCTATGTACTCCACTTCACACGTAGATCCCGCCATGACGCTTTGTTTAGGACTGCACCAACTGACAGCTCCACCGTTCAATATAAACACGTATCCGGTTTGCGATTTAGAATCGTCCGGATGAGTGTCAAAGCTTGCATCGACGTAACCATTTACGACTAGCTCTTTGTCACCTCCATAAATGAGAAACATATCCTTAGTCCTTTTTAGGTACTTCAGGATGTTCTTGACCGCTGTCTAGTGATCCACTCCTGGATTACTTTGGTACCTCCCCGCGAAACTAATAGCAAGGCACACATCAGGTCTGGTACACAACATTGCATACATGATAGAGCCTATGGCTGAAGCATAGGGAACATCTTTCATTTTCTCTCTATCTTCTGCAGTGGTTGGGCATTGAGTCTGACTCAATTTCACACCTTGTATTATAGGCAAGAACCCTTTCTTTGCTTGATCCATTTTGAACTTTTTCAAAACTTTATCAAGGTATGTGCTTTCTGAAAGTCCAATTAAGCGTCTTGATCTATCTCTATAGATCTTGATGCCCAATATATAAGCAGCTTCACCGAGGTCTTTCATTGAAAAACTTTTATTCAAGTATCCTTTTATGCTATCCAGAAATTCTATATCATTTCCAATCAACAATATGTCGCCCACATATAATATTAGAAATGGTACATAGCTCCCACTCACTTTCTTGTAAATACAGGCTTCTCCAAAAATCTGTATAAAACCATATGCTTTGATCACACTATCAAAGCGTTTATTCCAACTCCGAGAGGCTTGCACCAGTCCATAAATGGATCGCTGGAGCTTGCACACTTTGTTAGCACCTTTTGGATCGACAAAACCTTCTGGTTGCATCATATACAACTCTTCTTCCAGAAATCCATTCAGGAATGCAGTTTTGACATCCATTTGCCAAATTTCATAATCATAAAATGCGGCAATTGCTAACATGATTCGGATAGACTTAAGCATCGCTACGGGTGAGAAAGTCTCATTGTAGTCAACCCCTTGAACTTGTTGAAAACCTTTCGCAACAAGTCGAGCTTTGTAGACAGTAACATTACCATCAGCGTTAGTCTTCTTCTTGAAGATCCATTTATTCTCGATGGCTTGCCGATCATCGGGCAAGTCAAACAAAGTCCATACTTTGTTCTCATACATGGATCCCATCTCAGATTTCATGACCTCAAGCCATTTTGCGGAATATCGGCTCATCATCGCTTCCTCATAGTTCGTAGGTTCGCAATGGTCAAGTAACATGACCTCCAGAATATGATTACCGTACCACTCTAGTGCAGATCTTACTCTGGTTGACCTACGAGGTTCGATAGTAACTTGATCTAAAGTTTCATGATCAATATCATTAGCTTCCTCACTAATTGGTGTAGGCGTCACAGGAACCAGTTTCTGTGATGAACTACTTTCCAATAAGGGAGCAGGTACAGTTACCTCATCAAGTTCTACTTTCCTCCCACTCACTTCTTTCAAGAGAAACTCCTCTAGAAAGGATCCATTTTTAGCAATGAATGTCTTGCCTTCGGATCTGTGATAGAAGGTGTACCCAACAGTTTCCTTTGGGTATCCTATGAAGACACATTTCTCCGATTTGGGTTTGAGCTTATCAGGTTGAAGTTTTTTCACATAAGCATGGCAGCCCAAAACTTTAAGAAACGACAACTTTGGTTTCTTGCCAAACCATAGTTCATAAGGCGTCGTATCAACAGATTTTGATGGTGCCCTATTTAACGTGAATGTAGCCGTCTCTAAAGCATAACCCCAAAATGATAGCGGTAAATCAGTAAGAGACATCATAGATCGCACCATATCTAGTAAAGTACGATTATGACGTTCGGACTCACCATTACGTTGTGGTGTTCCGGGTGGCGTGAGTTGCGAAACTATTCTGCATTGTTTCAAATGTAGCCAAACTCGTAACTCAAATATTCTCCTCCATGATCAGATCGTAGAAACTTTATTTTCTTGTTATGATGATTTTCCACTTCACTCTGAAATGCTTTGAACTTTTCAAATGTTTCAAACTTATGTTTCATTAAGTAGATATACCCATATATGCTCAAATCATCTGTGAAGGTGAGAAAATAATGATACCCGCCGCGAGCCTCAATATTCATTGGACCACATACATCATTATGTATGATTTCCAACAAATCTGTTGCCCGCTCCATAGTTCCGAAGAACGGCGTTTTAGTCATCTTGCCCATGAGGCATGGTTTGCAAGTACAAAGTGATTCATAATCAAGTGATTCCAAAAGTCCATAAGTATGGAGTTTCTTCATGCGCTTTACACCAATATGACCCAAACGGCAGTGCCACAAATAAGTTGCACTATCATTATCAACTCTGCATCTTTTGGCTTCAACATTATGAATATGTGTATCATTACTATCGAGATTCAGTAAAAATAGACCACTCTTCAAGGGTGCATGACCATAAAAGATATTACTCATACAAATAGAACAACCATTATTCTCAGATTTAAATGAATAACCGTCTCGCATCAAACAAGATCCAGATATAATGTTCATGCTCAACGCTGGCACCAAATAACAATTATTCAGGTCTAAAATTAATCCCGAAGGTAGATGTAGAGGTAGCGTGCCGACGGCTATCATATCGACTTTGGAACCATTTCCCACGCGCATCGTCACCTTGTCTTTAGCCAGTCTTCGCTTAATCCGTAGTCCCTGTTTCGAGTTGCAAATATTAGCAACAGAACCAGTATCAAATACCCAGGTCCTACTGTGAGCTCTGGTAAGGTACACATCAATAACATGTATATCACATATACCTTTGTTCACCTTGCCATCCTTCTTATCCGCCAAATACTTGGGGCAGTTCCGCTTCCAGTGACCAGTCTGCTTGCAGTAGAAGCACTCAGTCTCAGGCTTAGGTCCAGACTTGGGTTTCTTCTCTTGAGCAACAACTTGTTTGCCGTTCTTCTTGAAGTTCCCCTTCTTCTTCCCTTTTCCCTTTTTCTTCAAACTGGTGGTCTTGTTGACCATCAACACTTGATGCTCCTTCTTGATTTCTACCTCTGCAACCTTTAGCATTGCAAAGAGCTCGGGAATTGTTTTGTTCATCCCTTGCATGTTATAGTACATCACGAAGCTCTTGTAGCTTGGTGGCAGTGATTGAAGAATTCTATCAATGACACTATCATCCAGATGACTAACTCCCAGTTGAATCAAGTGATTGTTATACCCAGACATTTTCAGTATATGTTCACTGACAGAACTATTCTCCTCCATCTTGTAGCTATAGAACTTATTGGAGACTTCATATCTCTCAACCCGGGCATTTGCTTGAAATATTAACTTCAACTCCTGGAACATCTCATATGCTCCATGACGTTCATGATGTCTACTACACAACCTTCTTCTTGTAGACGTTGTTGGGCCTGCAAGTGCACATGTTTGTAGGGCAGTAGCAAATTTCCCTCAAGTGGATGACCTAAGTTTATCAATCCATGGGAGGCATAGGATGAAGATGGTCTCTCTCAAGCAACCCTGCAACCAAATAAAAAAGAGTCTCTTGTGTCCCCAACACACCCAATACAATGTTAAATTGTATAGGTGCACTAGTTCAGTGAAGAGATGGTGATACAAGTGCAATATGGATAGTAGATAAAGGTTTTTGTAATCTGAAGTTATAAAAGCAGCAAGGTAACTAATGATAAAAGTGAGCGTAAACGGTATTGCAATGGTAGGAAACAAGGCCTAAGGTTCATACTTTCACTAGTGCAAGTTCTCTCAACAATAATAACATAGATAGATCATATAATAATCCCTCAACATGCAACAAAGAGTCACTCCAAAGCCACTAATAGCGGAGAACAAACAAAGAGATTATGGTAGGGTACGAAACCACCTCAAAGTTATCCTTTTTGATCTATCTATTCAAGAGTTCGTAGTAAAATAACATGAAGCTATTCTTTCCACTCAATCCATCATAGAGTTCATACTAGAATAACACCTTAAGACACAAATCGATCAAAACCCTAATGTCACCTAGATACTCCATTGTCACCTCAAGTATCCGTGGGCATGATTATATGATATGCATCACACAATCTCAGATTCATCTATTCAACCAACACAAAGTCCTTCAAAGAGTGCCCCAAAGTTTCTACCGGAGAGTCAAGACGAAAACGTGTGCCAACCCCTATGCATAGGTTCATGGGTGGAACCTGCAAGTTGGTCACCAAAACATATATCAAGTGGCACATGATATCCCATTGTCACCACAGATAAGCACGGCAAGACATACATCAAGTGTTCTCAAATCCTTATAGACTCAATCCGATAAGATAACTTCAAAGGGAAAACTCAATCCATTACAAGAGAGTAGAGGGGGAGAAACACCATAAGATCCAACTATAATAGCAAAGCTCGCGATACATCAAGATCGTGCCATAGAGAGAACACGAGAGAGAGAGATAGAGAGATCAAACACATAGCTACTGGTACATACCCTTAGCCCCGAGAGTGAACTAATCCCTCCTCGTCATGGATAGCACTGGGATGATGAAGATGGCCACTGGTGATGGGTTCCCCCTCCGATAGGGTGCCGGAACGGGCTCCCGAGAGTTTTTTGGTGGCTACAGAGGCTTGCGGCGATGGAACTCCCGATCTAGCTTGATATTCGATGTTTTAGGGTATGTAGGCTTATATAGGCGAAAGAAGTCAGTCGGGGGAGCCTTGAGGGGCCCACGAGAGGGTAGGGCGCGCCCAGGGGGTGGGCGCGCCCCCTATCTCATGGCCTCCTCGATGCTCTTCTGACGTGAACTCCAAGTCTCCCGGATCATATTCTTCCTAAAAATCACGCCCCCGAAGGTTTCATTCCGTTTGGACTCCGTTTGATATTACTTTTCTTTGAAATATTGAAATAGGCAATAAAACAACAATATGGGCTAGGCCTCCGGTTAATAGGTTAGTTCCAAAAGTAATATAAAAGTGTATAATAGAGCCCATAATCATTCAAAACAGATAATAAAATAGCATGAATGCTTCATAAATTATAGATACGTTGGAGACGTATCAGCATCCCCAAGCTTAATTCCTACTCGTCCTCGAGTAGGTAAGTGATAAAAGAAAGAATTTATGAAGTGTGAATGCTAGAAGGTGCACAAGTATGATCAATGATAATTTCAATCACCTTTTCTAGCATGATTATATGTCATAACAGTAGTTCATCTCATAAGACTTCTCACAAACAAGTAACAACCAATTCACATGTTAAAGCATAGACCATAAACTTTCTTGAAAACTAGCAAACTTTGTTCTCAATCATCAAACAATTGCAATTCATCTTATTTTTAGGAAGGGTCTATGTCAGAGCTTTGATTTAGCAAACTTCACATACTCAACTATCATATAGTCTTCTACAATTGCTAACACTCACGCAATACTAATGGTTATGGAGTTTTAATCGAACATTGAGAAAGGTAGGGGCTTATAGTGTTGCCTCCCAACGTATTCACCTTTGGGTGATGTCAAAAATAACAGTTCATGCTAACTTACATCCAATTGGATATATATATCAGGATCACCCCAACACTAGGTGCTTGCCAAAGGATAAAATAAAAAGGGAAAGGTGAAGATCACCTTGAATCTTGCATAAAGTAAAAGACATAAAGTAAAAGATAGGCCCTTCGCAGAGGGAAGCAGAGGTTGTCATGCGCTTTTAGGGTTGGATACACAAAATCTTAATGCGAAAGAACGTCACTTTATATTGCCACTTGTATATGGACCTTTATTATGCAGTCCGTCGCTTTTATTGCTTCCATAACAAGATTGTACAAAGCTTATTTTCTCCGCACTAATAAGTCATGCATAATTAGAGAGCAATTTTTATTGCTTGCACCGATGACAACTTACTTGAAGGATCTTACTCAATCCATAGGTAGGTATAGTGGACTCTCATGGCAAAACTGGGTTTAAGGATATTTGGAAGCACAAATAGTATCTCTACTTGGTGCGAGGAATTTTGGCTAGCATGAGGGGGAAAGGCAAGCTCAACATGTTTGAATGATCCATGACAATATACTTTAACTGAGATGTGAGATAACATAACCCATTACGTTGTCTTCCTTGTCCAACATCAACTCTTTAGCATGTCATATTTAATGAGTGCTCACAATTATAAAAGATGTCTAGGATAGTATATTTATATGCGAAATCTCTCTTCCTTCAATATTCTTTCATGAATTGTTCAAATGACCAATACAATGCTTGCTAACCTTCAATAAATTTGCAACCTCTACTTCTTAGATGTGAAGTCATTAGTCCCCATGGGATAAGCAAATGAAACATATAAAATTTCAGATTTGTTACAATCAACTCATTCAACAATTTACTCATAGGATATAAGTGAAGCACACGAGTAAATGAAAAACTACTCCAACAAGATATAAGTGAAGATCAATGAGTAGCTAAATAATTATGTAACTATGTGAAGACTCTCTCTCATTTAAGAATTTCAGATCTTGGTATTTTATTCAAACAGCAAGGAAAGCAAAATAAAATGACATTGCAAGGATAGCACAACTCATGTGAAGAAGCAAAAACTTAGGCTCAACCGATACTAACCGATAGTTGTTGAAGAAGAAAGGTGGGATGCCTACCGGGGCATCCCCAAGCTTAGATGCTTGAGACTTCTTGGAATATTATCTTGGGGTGCCTTGGGCATCCCCAAGCTTGAACTTTTATGTCTCCTTAATTCCTCTCATATCATGGTTTCTCTTTTTATCAAAAGCTTCATCCACACCAAACTCAACAAGAACTCGTGAGATAGGTTAGTATAAACCAATGCAAAACCTTATCATTTTCTACTGTAACAAATCACTAAAATTATTATTCAACATTGCATACTAAATGCCTCTGCATATTTAACACTCCTATCCTCAAATAGAATCATTAAACAAGCAAACATATGCAAACAATGCAACCATAACAACAATCTGCCAAAACAGTACAGTCTGTAAAGAATGCAAGAGTATCACTACTTCCCTAACTCCAAAAATTATGAGAAAAATACTACGCTGTAGAAGATTTATCAGAGCTCAATATGCAAAAAGATTCAACATTATAACTAAAGGAAATATGCCCTAGAGGCAATAATAAAGTTATTATTTATTTCTTTATATCATGATAAATGTTTATTATTCATGCTAGAATTGTATTAACCGGAAACATAATACTTGTGTGAATACATAGACAAACAGAGTGTCACTAGTATGCTTCTACTTGACTAGCTCGTTGATCAAAGATGGTTATGTTTCCTAGCCATAGACATGGGTTGTCATTTGATTAACGGGATCACATCATTAGGAGAATGATGTGATTGACTTGACCCATTCCGTTAGCTTAGCACTCGATCGTTTAGTATGTTGCTAATGCTTTATTCATGACTTATACATGTTCCTATGACTATGAGATTATGCAACTCCCGTTTACCAGAGGATCACTTTGTGTGCTACCAAACATCACAATGTAACTGGGTGATTATAAAGGTGCTCTACAGGTGTCTCCGAAGGTACATGTTGGGTTGGCGTATTTCGAGATTAGGATTTGTCACTCCGATTGTCGGAGAGGTATCTCTGGGCCCTCCCGGTAATACACATCACTTAAGCCTTGCAAGCATTGCAACTAATGAGTTAGTTGCAGGATGATGTATTACGGAACGAGTAAAGAGACTTGCCGGTAACGAGAATGAACTAGGTATTGAGATACCGACGATCGAATCTCGGGCAAGTAACATACCGATGACAAAGGGAACAACATATGTTGTTATGCGGTCTGATCGATAAAGATCTTTGTAGAATATGTGGGAGCCAATATGAGCATCCAGGTTCCGCTATTGGTTATTCACCGGAGACGTGTCTTTGTCATGTCTACATAGTTCTCGAACCCGTAGGGTCCGCACGCTGAATGTTACGATGACAGTTATATTATGAGTTTATATGTTTTGATGTACCGAAGGTTGTTCGGAGTCCCGGATGTGATCACGGACATGATGAGGAGTCTCGAAATGGTCGAGACATGAAGATTGATATATTGGAAGCCTATGTTTGGATATCGGAAGTGTTCCGGGAGAAATCGGGATTTTACCGGAGTACCGGGAGGTTACCGGAACCCCCCGGGAGGTTAATGGGCCTTAGTGGGCCTTTACGGAGAAGAGGAGAGGTGGCCAGGGCTGGGCCGTGCGCCCCTCCCCTAGTCCGAATAGGACAAGGAGAGGGG
This sequence comes from Triticum timopheevii, assembly GCA_963921465.1. Lineage (NCBI taxonomy): Eukaryota > Viridiplantae > Streptophyta > Magnoliopsida > Poales > Poaceae > Triticum > Triticum timopheevii. The sequence goes on along the minus strand of OY997262.1, from coordinate 378,571,977 downwards.
GGCGGCGCCCCCCTTCCTTCCTCTCTCCCTCCTCTTTCCCCCTCCCAAGTCCTAATCCAACTAGGAAAGGGGGGAGTCCTACTCCCGGTGGGAGTAGGACTCCTCCCGGCGCGCCTCTCCCCTTGGCCGTCCGCACCCCCCTTGCTCCTTTATATACGGGGGTAGGGGGCACCCCAAGGAAACAACAATTGATCGTTTGATCTTTTAACCGTGTGCGGTGCCCCCCTCCACCATAGTCCACCTCGATAATACTGTAGCGGTGCTTAGGCGAAGCCCTGCGTCGGTAGAACATCATCATCGTCACCACGCCATCGTGCTGAAGAAACTCTCCCTCAACACTTGGCTGGATCGGAGTTCGAGGGACGTCATCGGGCTGAACGTGTGCTGAACTCGGGGGTGCCGTACGTTCGGTACTTGATCGGTCGGATCGTGAAGACGTATGACTACATCAACCATGTTGTGCTAACGCTTCCGCTTACGGTCTATGAGGGTACATAGACTACACTCTCCCCTCTCGTTGCTATGCATCACCATGATCTTGCGTGTGCATAGGATTTTTTTTTGAAATTACTACGTTCCCCAACAATAACATTCTCTGACTTTTCTAGGGATTTTTTTCAACAACGGTAAACTTTCTGTTTTCAAACAGCAACATGTACACTAGCAAAATAAGCATGGTAAAGGCTATCCTTGACATTTTTATTGAAAATAAAGATGCAAAGCATTATTCTAAATAACAACAAGCAAATACTAATAAAATAAAATGATGCTCCCAGCAAAACACATATTATGTGGTGAATAAAAATATAGCTCCAAGTAAAGTTACCGATGAACGAAGACTAAAGAGGGGATGCCTTCTGGGGCATCCCCAAGCTTAGGCTCTTGGTTGTCCTTGAATATTACCTTGGGGTGCCTTGGTCATTCCCAAGCTTAGGCTCTTGCCACTCCTTATTCTATAGTCCATCGAATCTCTACCCAAAACTTGAAAACTTCAACCACACAAAACTCAAAACAAAACTCGTAAGCTCCGTTAGTATAAGAAAATAAAACCACCACTTAGGTACTATAATGAACTCATTCTAAATTCATATTGGTGTTAAACCTACTTTATTCCAACTTGTCTATGGTTCATACCACTTAATACTAGCCATAGATGCATCAAAATAAGCAAACAACACATAGAAAACAGAATCTGTCAAAAACAGAACAGTCTGTAGTAATCTGTATCAAACGTATACCTCTGGAACTCAAAAAATCAACCTAAAAGCACTCTCCAGTAAAAAATGGCAGCTAATCTCGTGAGCGCAAAGGTTTCTGTTTTTTACAGCAAGATCATAAAGACTTCACCCAAGTCTTCCCAAAGGTTCTACTTGGCACTTTATTGAAACAAAAGCTATAAAACATGATTACTACAGTAGCATAATCATGTGGACACACAAAAACAGTACGGGTAAATATTGGGTTGTCTCCCAACAAGCGCTTTTCTTTAATGCCTTTTTAGCTAGGCATGATGATGGCAATGATGCTCACATAAAAGACAAGAATTGAAACATAACGGGAGCATCATGAAGAATATGACCAGCACATTTAAGTCTAACCCACTTCCTATGCCTAGGGATTTTGTGAGCAAACAACTTATGGGAACAATAATCAACTAGCATAGGAAGGCAAAACAAGCATAGCTTCAAAACTTTAAGCACATAGAGAGGAAACTTGAAATTATTGCAATTCCTACAAGCATATATTCCTCCCTCATAATAATTTTCAGTAGCATCATGAATGAATTTAGCAATATAACCAGCACCTAAATCATTCTTTTCATGATCTACTAGCATAGAAAATTTACTACTCTCCACATAAGCAAATTTCTTCTCATTCGGAATAGTGAGAGTATCATAAAAGACTTGAACACTAAAAATTGTTTCCACATTAAAAGAGTAATGTTCAGAAAAAGGGTAATCATAATCATGACAAGTTTTATAAATATAATCATCACTACTTTTTATAGCATAAGTTTCATCACAATAATCATCATAAGTAACAACTTCGTTCTCATCATAATCGATTGAAACCTCTCCCAAGATAGTGGAATCAACACTAAATAAAGTTGACACTCTTCCAAATCCACTTTCATCAATATAATCATCATAGGTACAAGGCATGCTATCATCATAACAACTTTGCATATCAAAACTTGGGAGGCTAAAAATATCATCTTCATTAAACGTAGCATCCCCAAGCTTGGGACAAACATTAATTTTAGCAAATATATTCTCAAATATTTCATACTCATCAAACATAGCTTCCCCAAGTTTGGGCCTTTGCATATCATTAGCATCATGGATATTCAAGGAATCCATACTAACAACATTGCAATCATGCTCATCATTCAAAAATTTAGTATCAAACATTCTATAGATATCTTCTTCTAGCACTTGAGCACAATTTTCCTTACCATCATTCTCACGAAAGATATTAAAAAGATGAAGCGTATGAGACAAACTCAAATCCAATTTTTTGTAGTTTTCTTTTATAAACTAAACTAGTGATAAAACAAGAAACAAAAAGATTCGATTGCAAGATCTAAAGATATACCTTCAAGCACTCACCCCCCGGCAACGACGCCAGAAAAGAGCTTGATGTCTACTACACAACCTTCTTCTTGTAGACGTTGTTGGGCCTGCAAGTGCACATGTTTGTAGGAGAGTAGCAAATTTCCCTCAAGTGGATGACCTAAGGTTTATCAATCCGTGGGAGGCATAGGATGAAGATGGTCTCTCTCAAGCAACCCTGAAACCAAATAACAAAGAGTCTCTTGTGTCCCCAACACACCCAATACAATGGTAAATTGTATAGGTGCACTAGTTCGGCGAAGAGATGGTGATACAAGTGCAATATGGATAGTAGATAAAGGTTTTTGTAATATGAAATTATAAAAACAGCAAGATAACTAATGATAAAAGTGAGCATAAATGGTATTGCAATGGTAGGAAACAAGGCCTAAGGTTCATACTTTCACTAGTGCAAGTTCTCTCAACAATAATAACATAGATAGATCATATAACAATCCCTCAACATGCAACAAAGAGTCACTCCAGAGCCACTAATAGCGGAGAACAAACGAAGAGATTATGGTAGGGTATGAAACCACCTCAAAGTTATCCTTTTTGATCTATCTATTCAAGAGTTCATAGTAAAATAACATGAAGCTATTCTTTCCGCTCAATCCATCATAGAGTTCATACTAGAATAACACCTTAAGACACAAGTCAATCAAAACCCTAATGTCACCTAGATACTCCATTGTCACCTCAAGTATCCGTGGGCATGATTATATGATATGCATCACACAATCTCAGATTCATCTATTCAACCAACACAAAGTGCTTCAAATAGTGCCCCAGAGTTTCTACCGGAGAGTCAAGACGAAAACGTGTGCCAACCCTATACATAGGTTCATGGGCGGAACCCGCAAGTTGGTCACCAAAACATACATCAAGTGGCACATGATATCCCATTGTCACCATAGATAAGCACAACAAGACATACATCAAGTGTTCTCAAATCCTTAAAGACTCAATCCGATAAGATAACTTCAAAGGGAAAATCAATCCGTTACAAGAGAGTAGAGGGAGAGAAACATGATAAGATCCAACTATAATAGCAAAGGTCGCGATACATCAAGATCGTGCCATAGAGAGAACAGGAGAGAGAGAGAGAGATCAAACACATAGTTACTGGTACATACCCTCAGCCCCGAGGGTGACCTACTCCCTCCTCGTCATGGATAGCACCGGGATGATGAAGATGGCCACCGGTGATGGGTTCCCCCTCCGGCAGGGTGCCGGAACAGGCTCCCGAGAGATTTTTGGTGGCTGTAGAGGCTTGCGGCGGCGGAACTCCCGATCTATCTTGATATTCGATGTTTTTAGGGTATGTAGGCTTATATAGGCGAAAGAAGTCGGTCGGGGGAGCCTCGAGGGGCTCACGAGAGGGTAGGGCGCGCCCAGGGGGGTGGGCGTGCCCCCCTATCTCGTGGCCTCCTCGATGCTCTTCTAACATGAACTCCAAGTCTCCCGGATCATATTCTTCCTAAAAAGCATGCTCCCGAAGGTTTCATTCCGTTTGGAGTCCGTTTGTATTCCTTTTCTTCGAAATACTGAAATAGGCAATAAAACAGCAATATGGGCTGGGCCTCCGGTTAATAGGTTAGTCCCAAAAGTAATATAAAAGTGTATAATAGAGCCCATAATCATTCAAAACAGATAATAAAATAGCATGAATGCTTCATAAATTATAGATACGTTGGAGACGTACCAGTTCAAAACGTCGTTGAAGTCCCGGTTCTAAGCCGTAAAGCATGGCACACTGAACTATCGAGTAGTCATCAGCTTTGCTGTGCCAGACGTTCTTAACATCGTCAGTTGCATCTGCAGCAGGCCTGGCACCTAGCGGTGCTTCCAGGACGTAATTCTTCTGTGCAGCAATGAGTATAATCCTCAAGTTATGGACCCAGTCCGTGTAATTGCTACCATCATCTTTCAACTTTGCTTTCTCAAGAAACACATTAAAATTCAACGGAACAACAGCACGGGCCATCTATCTACAACAACATAGACAAGCAAAATACTATCAGGTACTAAGTTCATGATAAATTCAAGTTCAATTAATCATACTAGTCGTCAACCCGTGCATTTGCACGGGCTAGATTTCCAAATGCATAGTCGCATACATATTTGGAAATTTAGAGCAATACTTGTTGTTGTTATAACTTATAAAAATTCACAATATATAAGCCAATTTTCTCAATGATAAATAGAAAACACGTTTTTATGTTATAAAAAACATCTGAATATAATTATAAGCCGTAACTGGTGCAAGATGTGCAACTGAAGAAAATACACTCCACACTATATGCACAACTAATGGTGGAGTATATTTAACTGAAACTACACAAAGTAGGTAGTGGTGCTCGTATCGTTTGAAGGTTGAATGCAAAAGAAGAAGTCTTCACCAAACTCCATTTGTCATTTTAAAATGATAGAATTCATTTTGTTCTTTTGGCATGCAACAAAAGTGAGGTTGTTTTACTCCATCCTCGACAGCAGCCTAGCACCACATAAACGAAAAACTTGACCATTCTCGGCCTAGTTTGTGAGAGAGCAAAAAGAAAAGAATGTGTTCATTGGGATGATTTTGACCTGGAAGCCCAATTTTTCTATAACAAATAATAATCCAGTGGACTCATGTGTGGAAAATCTTAGTCAGAGGTTGATGCACCTTTCTATTGGAGAAACAGATGTAGCTTCCCTTAGTTCCATTGTACATGTGTGAAGTTGCAAGGCACACATATGCAAGTGTCCATAGGTCAGTATGGAGTTAGATAGCTAGCTTTCACGTTGGTTGCAATAATTCAAGTAGAGAATGTTATGAAATCATCTCCATGACAACAATTTATGAGTGAGTAATTTAATTTGAAAGCAGGTCCAGAAAGAAGCAGCTAATTTAGTTATTCCACTTATTCTCCCAAAATGCATATGCAGCTATTTCTCACACCGAAGGATCAACCGCCAAGAATGGAAAAAATTGAGATAATGGAAGTTGTGATTTAAAATTACGGCCTAGCAGACCATTTAAGGGGCAATATGTTAGACCAATCATTAATATATTTTCATTGCATACTAACTATTTGCCTCATAGTAACTGCAGAACACGATAATAGCTTCTTAAGAGTAATGTCCAGTTATGTCACATGGGCAAGATCGCTTAACTGTATAACTTATATAAATAAAAGTTCTATAGTGAAACGAAAGCATGTGTAGGTTAATATAAAATTAAGTCATAGTATGATTTGTCCAAGTGTTGAGCTGACCTCAAATATGTGAAGGCAGTATATTTCTCATAATAGGTACATTATTAGTGGACGCTAGTCAAGACTACAAATATAAACAACATCATCCTACTTAGGAGAACAAATAACAAACTGAAATATTCTTGATATTAAATCAACCAAGATTATAATGGGAGAATCAATCTACAAACACGTAGCATGCATATCTTTTTCGACAAAAACCATGTGCCAACTCGACCCCATCTATACTTCTCTAATAACACATGATTACTTCTTTGTCCACACACACATCATATTTTTACATGGATTAGGAAGGGGTAAAATGGTATATCCACAATACCTACAGAAGTAGAGACTTGGGTTGTACCTGCAAGGCTGCAAGAGCATAAGCAATTTCAGTGTGATAGTTATGACATTCAAGATGAAGATTGTAAATCCTATTTGAGATCACAAAAATAATTCAGCTTGTGCATAAATATCAGAATACTCATCTGTGCATGATGGGAAGTCAAAGCGCCACCATACTAATGTGATGAAAACTTTTTTGACTAATATTCTTTTTCCATAAGCAAGTTGGCAATGTTGTACATTATGAAAACATGTAAAATATATAGGTCATAGCTGAAAACTCGTCAACATGCTTCCTATATGCAGAATCTCTAAATACCAAGTACATGACTTTCAAAGGTACATATTGTTAGAAACAATCCTAGGAAATGTAAACTAACTATATAGTTTCTGCTAGAGGAAAATGTCATACGTATATAAACATCAGTAATCTGGAGTCCTATTGCTGTACAAAGATGAAATAATATAACATCTGCAAATCCTCTCCATGAGAAACTCAACTAATTTCATTGTCTACCACTCCAGTTAGGAAATATTAGGTCAGGTAAACTGGAAAGAAAAATCCATAATGCCTCATGTAAACTTCTAAACATCAATGTGAGCTGGGAATCTCTATAAAGCCGCATGTGAGCATCAAAGTCAACTTGCTGTGCGGCACTTACTTTATAATTCAAGGAACGCAGCCCTACAGCAAGGACTGTGTGGTTCCGCTTGTGGAGAAGCAGATCAGATCTCATTATCATTCTTTGGCTCATAATCCTTTCAATTCCATTATTGTTGATAGTCCTAAATAGTTGATTGTTACTTTTCTTCTATGCCAGTGATAAGCGAATTTACTGGGCTATTTAGTGAGTTTAATGAACTGTAAAATACGAAAGAAAATTTATGAGTAAGGTGTTACACTTGCCAACGTAGTAGGGTTGGAGTGTAGTTTCTCCACTTTGCAGCCTTGCAGATCATGATGCTTCGCTACTCTCATTCTGCTTCAAACAGTGGTCCATACGCAATCTGCTGTGTTGCATCAACCATCTTCCCTTTGACCAATTGATTCACTGATTATTCTGAAAAGCAGCATGCTGGGTGAAACTAAGGGGAATTAAAGATTGGAAAGGAAAGAGATCATAGGAGCTAGCCCTGTTCCAGATCAATGATGCAACATTAAAATCACAAAAGCCTATCCTATGTGATACGCATATTAGATCCGATTGAGAAGAAGCAACCATGTTTCTTACATTGTTAATAGCTGGACGGTGGGGTGGCTACCCAGGCAACCCTGCGGCTGATGGCAGGACTTGTTGGCAGTAGCTCCAAACTTCTTTTTCCTTCTCATGCTTGTCTGACTTGATTGATCTTGTACATCTAAGCATGGTGTGAGGAAGAAAACACATAGGGGACTCTAAACATCGTAAGATATCTGAGGCGGATTGAATCGAATATCGTGCGCTTCAGGGCAGACAACCTGCATCATGAGATCTTGCGCTTCGGGTCCGACGCACTACATTAGGAGGGCGTTCAGCTAGAACCTCACATTAACTTGTTGATGTACATGGGTGGATCAGCTTGAAGCCTTGAATAACCATGGTGGCACGTGCTCTAGAGAAGATGAGATCGCAGCCTCGCCTAGGGCAGATGAGATCGTAGCAATGTTTTGTTTTTATTTTTACAACCGGGAAAAGGAATTGTGGGCCCTTTAGCTGTTCCCTTTTTTAAGTTGAGGAAAACATTACAACCGGGAGAAGGAATTGTGGGCCTTTTAGCTGTGTTTTTTTAAGTTGAGAACACGCGCTCTAGAAAAGATGAGATCACAGCCTCTCCTAGGGCAGATGAGATAGTAGCAATGTTCGTTTTTATTTTTATAACCGGGAGAAGGAATTGTGGGCCTTTTAGTTGGGTTTTTTTAAGGTGAGGAAAACAGTACAAAGGACTGTAAAGATAGATCTACACCGTAATAATCCGGACCCACCAGATTAACTGCTCCTAATTACTGATTAATGTGAGAATTTTTGGGGAGTCAAGAATTAGTATAGGTATAGAAGATTACTTAAGAACTCCCACTTAGATAGACATCTCTCTAATCATCTAAGTGATCACGTGATCCAAATCAACTAAACCATAACCGATCATCATGTGAAATGGAGTAGTTTTCAATGGTGAACATCACTATGTTGATCATATCTACTATATGATTCACGCTCGACCTTTCGGTCTCAGTGTTCCGAGGCCATATTTGCATATGATAGGCTCGTCAAGTTTAACCCGAGTATTCTGCGTGTGCAAAACTGGCTTGCACCCGTTGTAGATGAACATAGAGCTTATCACACCCAATCATCATGTGGTGTCTCGGCACGACGAACTTTGGCAACGGTGCATACTGAAGGAGAACACTTTTACCTTGAAATTTAGTGAGAGATCATCTTATAATGCTACTGTCAATCAAAGCAAAATAAGATGCATAAAGGATAAACATCACATGCAATCAATATAAGTGATATGATATGGCCATCATCATCTTGTGCTTGTGATCTCCATCTCCGGAGCACCGTCATGATCACCATCGTCACCGACGCGACACCTTGATCTCCATCGTAGCATCGTTGTCGTCTCGCCAACTATTGCTTCTACGACTATCACTACCGCTTAGTGATAAAGTAAAGCAATTACAGCGCGATTGCATTGCATACAATAAAGCGACAACCATATGGCTTCTGCTAGTTGCCGATAACTTTGTTACAAAACATGATCATCTGATACAATAAAATTTAGCATCATGTCTTCACCATATCACATCACAACATGCCCTGCAAAAACAAGTTAGACGTCCTCTACTTTGTTGTTGCAAGTTTTAAATGGCTGCTATGGGTTGAGCAAGAACCGTTCTTACCTACGCATCAAAACCACAATGATAGTTTATCAAGTTAGTGCTGTTTTAACCTTCTCAAGGACCGGACATAGCCACACTCGGTTCAACTAAAGTTGGAGAAACTAACACCCGCCAGTCACCTATGTGCAAAGCATGTCGGTAGAACCAATCTCGCGTAAGCGTACGCGTAATGTCGGTCTAGGCCGCTTCATCCAACAATACCGCCGAACCAAAGTATGAGTTGCTGGTAAGCAGTATGACTTGTATCGCCCACAACTCACTTGTGTTCTACTCGTGCATATAACATCTACGCATAAAAGCTAGCTCGGATGCCATTGTTGGGGAAAGTAGTAATTTCAAAAAAAATTGTATGCACACCCAAGATCATGGTGGTGCATAGCAACGAGAGGGGAGAGTGTTGTCCATGTACCCTCGTAGATGAAAGCGGAAGAGTTAGCACAACACGGTTGATGTAGTCGTACGTCTTCATGATCTGACCGATCAAGTACCGAACGTACGGCACCTCCGAGTTCAGCACACGTTCAGCTTGATGATGTCCCACAAACTCCGATCCAGCAGAGCTTTGTGGGAGAGTTCCGTCAGCACGATAGCGTGATGACGGTGTTGATGATGCTACCAACGCAGGGCTTCGCCTAAGCACCACTACAATATTATTGAGGTGGAATATGGTGGAGGGGGGCACCGCACACGACTAAGAGATCAATGATCAATTGTTGTGTCTAGAGGTGCCCCTGCCCTCGTATATAAAGGAGCAAGGGGGAGGCGGCCGACCTAGGAGGAGGTCGTGCCAAGGGGGGGAGTCCTACTCCCACCGAGAGTAGGACTCCTCCTTTCCTTGTAGTAGTCGGAGAAGGGGAAAGGGAGAGAGAGAGAGAGGAAGGAAAGGGGGGCGCCACCCCCCTCCTTGTCCAATTCGGACTAGAAGGGGAGGGGGGCGCGGCATGCCCTGGCCGCCCTCCTCTTCTCCACTAGGGCCCATGAGGCCCAATAAACCCCCCGGGGGTTTCGGTAACCCCCCAATACTCTGGTATATGTCCGAAACCTTCCGAAACCATTTCGGTGTCCGAACATAGTCATCCAATATATCAATCTTTACGTCTCGACCATTTCGAGACTCCTCGTCATGTCCTTGATCATATCCGGGACTCTGAACTACCTTCGGTACATCAAAACACAAAAACTCATAATACCTATTGTCACCAAACTTTAAGCGTGCGGACCCTACGGGTTCGAGAACTATGTAGACATGACCGAGACACATTTCTGGTCAATAACCAATAGCGGAACCTGGATGACCATATTGGTCCCCACATATTCTACGAAGATCTTTATCGGTCAAACCGCATAACTACATACGTTGTTCCCTTTGTCATCGGTATGTTACTTGCCCGAGATTCGATCGTTGACATCTCAATACCTAGTTCAATCTCGTTACCGGCAAGTCTCTTTACTCGTTATGTAATGCATCATCCCGCAACTAACTCATTAGTCACATTGCTTGCAAGGCTTATAGTGATGTGCATTACCGAGAGGGCCCAGAGATACCTCTCCGACAATCGGAGTGACAAATCCTAATCTTGAAATACGTCAACACAACAAGTACCTTCGGAGACACATGTAGAGCACCTTTATAATCACCCAGTTACGTTGTGACATTTGGTAGCACACAAAGTGTTCCTCCGGTAAGCGGGAGTTACATAATCTCATAGTCATAGGAACATGTATAAGTCATGAAGAAAGCAATAGCAACATACTAAATGATCAAGTGCTACGCTAACGAAATGGGTCATGTTAATTCATATCCATGGTTAGGAAACTCAACCATCTTTTATCAATGAGCTAGTCAAGTAGAGGCATACTAGTGACACTATGCTTGTCTATGTATTCACACATGTATTATGTTTCCGGTTAATACAATTCTAGCATGAATAATAAACATTTATCATGATATGTGGAAATAAATAATAACTGTATTATTGCCTCTAGGGCATATTTCCTTCAAAAAGTGCCACTTTATGGTTAATGAAGGCATTGTCTTGGGGCATAAAATTTCAGAAAGAGGTATCAAAGTTGATAAAGCTAAAGTTGATGCTATTGAAAAGATGCCGTGTCCCAAGGACATTAAAGGTATATGAAGTTTCCTTGGTCATGCTCATTTTTATAGGAGGTTCATTAAGGACTTTTCTAAAATCTCTAGGCCTCTGACTAATCTATTACAAAAAGATATTCCTTTTGTTTTTGATGATGATTGTGTAGAAGCGTTTGAAATACTTAAGAAAGCTTTGATCACTGCACCTATTGTCTAGCCACCTGATTGGAATTTACCCTTTGAAATTATGTGTGATGCTAGTGATTATGCTGTAGGTGCTGTTCTAGGGCAAAGAGTTGATAAGAAACTAAATGTTATTCAATATGCTAGTAAAACTCTAGACACCGCCCAGAGAAATTATGCTACCATTGAAAAATAATTCTTAGCAGTTGTATTTGCTTGTGATAAGTTCAGACCTTATTGTTGATTCTAAAGTAACTATTCACACTGATCATGCTGCTATTAAATGCCTTATGGAAAAGAAAGATGCTAAACCCAGACTTATTAGATGGGTCCTCTTGCTCCAAGAATTTGATTTGCATATTATTGATAGAAAGGGAGCTGAGAACCCCGTTGCAGAGAACTTGTCTAGGTTAGAGAATGTTCTTGATGACCCACTACCTATTGATGATAGCTTTCCCAATGAGCAATTAGCTGTCATAAATGCTTCTCGTACTGCTCCATGGTATGCTGATTATGCTAATTACATTGTTGCTAAATTTATACCACCTAGTTTCACATACCAGCAAAAGAAAAAGTTCTTTTACATTTTAAGACATTACTTCTGGGATGACCCACACCTTTATAAAGGAGTAGATGGTGTTATTAGACGTTGTGTACCTGAGCATGAACAGGAACAGATCCTACACAAGTGTCACTCCGAACCATATGGAGGACACCACACTGGAGATAGAACTGCACATAAGGTATTACAATCTAGTTTTTATTGGCCTACTCTCTTCAAAGATGCCCATAAGTTTGTCTTGTCTTGTGATGAATGTCAAAGAATTGGTAATATTAGTAGACGTCAAGAAATGCCTATGAATTATTCTCTTGTTATTGAACCGTTTGATGTTTGGGGCTTTGATTATATGGGACCTTTTCCTATCTCTAATGGATATACACATATTTTAGTTGCTGTTGATTTTGTTACTAAGTGGGTAGAAGCTATTCCAACTAGTAGTGCTGATCATAACACCTCTATTAAGATGCTTAAAGAAGTTATTTTTCCGAGGTTTGGGGTCCCTTGATACTTAATGACTGATGGTGGTTCACATTTTATTCATGGTGCTTTTCGTAAAATGCTTGCTAAGTATGACGTTAATCATAGAATATCACCCACAGTCTAGTGGTCAAGTAGAGTTGAGTAATGGAGAGCTCAAATCAATTTTGCAAAAGACTGTCAATAGATCTAGAAAGAATTGGTCCAAGAAACTTGATGATGCATTATGGGCCTATAGAACTGCATATAAAAATCCTATGGGTATGTCTCCATATAAAATGGTTTATGGAAAAGCATGTCACTTACCTCTCGAACTTGAACATAAGGCATATTGGGCTATTAAAGAGCTCAATTATGATTTCAAACTTGCTGGTGAGAAGAGGTTATTTGACATTAGCTCGCTTGATGAATGGAGAACCCAAGCCTATGAGAATGCCAAGTTGTTTAAAGAAAAAGTTAAAAGATGGCATGACAAAAGGATACACCAGCGTGAGTTTAATGTAGGTGATTATGTTTTGCTTTTCAACTCTCGTTTAAGATTTTTTGCAGGAAAACTTCTCTCTAAATGGGAAGGCCCTTACGTTATTGAGGAGGTCTATCATTTTGGTGCCATAAAAATCAACAACTTCGAAGGCACAAGTCCGAGGGTGGTGAACGGTCAAAGAATCAAACATTATATCTCAGGTAACCCAATAAATGTTGAAACTAATATTATTGAAACCGTAACCCTGGAGGAATACATCAGACTCTAAAAAGGAATAGGTATGTGGTACGGTAAGTAAATCGACTCCAAAACAATTCTAATAGCAATTTTTCTCCGTTTCAGAATATTTAAGAAAATAGGAAAATACGTAGTAGTCTGGGAAGGACACGAGGCATCCATGAGGGTGGAGGGCGCGCGCACCTTAACTGGGCGCGACCCCTACCTCGTGGGCACCTTGTGTGCTCTTCGGACTCCGTTTTCTTGCACGATACTTCTTTTGGTCGATACAAATTCATTATATAACCTCCCGAAGGTTTTGACCACCGTGTCACGCAAAAATCTTCTATCTTTGTTTCGAGCTATTTTTCTGATAGATCTAGAGCACCATGACGTCTCCAAGCGCTCTCAAGGACAAGTTTTTCGAGAGGTTCGTCAACCCCTATCTCACGGAGGTGTTGCATCACACTCAAACCATTGAGGTGCGTGAGGGGGTGCTGCACATCCACGATGTGGAGGGACCAAGGAGTACCGGAAGCGTGGAGACAAAGCTCGAAGCGATGGAACAACAAGTTTTCATGTGCCAAGGGATGGTGGAGCGTGGACTTAACGCCAACCAGATGATGATCGCGGAGTTCACCAACAACCACAAGCTGGACGCCAAGAATATTGGGGAGACCATCTTCAAGCTTCATGAGAAAATCGAGCACCTCCAATCCTAGATCTATGACCTGCAAAACCAAAACTGTGAGTATGAATATAGATTCAAGAGGATGAGTTTGGCTGCAGATTTGAGGATCCTGGAGACTCGATCATCCTTCTATGATGGTGAGCCTATGCCTTGGAAGACGGACGACAAGCCTACATCATCAACAACTCCTTCTTCACCACCTCCAAGGACATAATCACATGGGTATGGGCACTCCCCTTGGCAACTGCCAAGCTTGGGGGAGGTGCCCCGGTATCGTATCACCATCACACTCCTATCTTTACTGTTTTACTTAGTTCTATCCTTTTGGTAATATCTTGATCTAGTAGAATAATGCTTTGGTATGAATTGATCAGCATTCAAACATGTTGCGCTTGCCTTACCCCCTCATGCTAACCAAATTCCTTGCACCAAGTAGAGATACTAGTTGTGCTTCCAAATATCCTTAAACCCAGTTTTGTCATGAGAGTCCACCATACCTACCTATGGATTGAGTAAGATCCTTCAAGTAAGTTGTCATGCCGCAAGCAATAAAAATTGCTTTGTAAATATGTATGACTTATTAGTGCGGAGAAAATAAGCTTTATACGATCGTGTGATATGGAAGTAATAAAAGCGATGGACTGCATAATAAAGGTTCATATCACAAGTGGCAATATAAAGTGACGTTCTTTTACATTAAGATTTTGTGCATCCAACCCTAAAAGCACATGACAACCTCTGCTTCCCTCTGTGAAGGGCCTACCTTTTACTTTATGTATTTTACATTATGCAAGAGTCAAGGTGATCTTCACCTTTCCCTTTTTATTTTATCCTTTGGCAAGCACCTCGTGTTGGAAAGATCCTGATATATATATCCAATTGGATGTAAGTCAGCATGAACTATTATTGTTGACATTATCCTTGAGGTAAAAGGTTGGGAGGCAACACTATAAGCCCCTATCTTTCTCTGTGTCCGATTAAAACTCCATAACCATAAGTATTGCATGAGTGTCAGCAATTGTGGAAGACTAAATGATAGTTGAGTATGTGGACTTGCTGAAAAGCTCTTATATTGACTCTTTCCGATGTTATGATAAATTGCAATTGCTTCAATGACTGAGATTACAGTTTGTTAGTTCTCAATGAAGTTTCTGATTCATACTTGACATTGTGAATAGATTGTTACTTGAGCATAAGAAATCATATGACAAAATCTATATATGTTGCTGTTATAAGAATGAGCATGATGCCCTCATGTCCATACTTTATTTTTATCGACACCTCTATCTCTAAACATGTGGACATATTCTTCGATATCGGCTTACGCTTGAGGACAAGCAAGGTCTAAGCTTGGGGGAGTTGATACGTCCATTTTGCATCATGCTTTTATATCAATATTTATTGCATTACGGGCTGTTATTACACGTTATGTCACAATACTTATGGTTATTCTCTCTTATTTTACAAGGTTTAACATGAAGAGGGAGAATGCCGGCAGCTGGAATTCTGGGCTGGAAAAGGAGCAAATATTGGAAACCTATGCTGCACAGCTCCAAAAGTCCTGAAACTCCACGAAAGTCACTTTTGGAATTAATAAGAATTACTGAGCGAAAGAAGTACCAGAGGGGGCCTACACTCTGACCACGAGGGTGGGGGGCGCGCCCACCCCTACTGGGCGCGCCCCCTGCCTCGTGGGCCCCCTGGTGGCCCTCCGGTGCCCATCTTCTGCTATATGAAGTCTTTTACCCTGGAAAAAAATCATAAGCAAGCTTACGGGAAACTCCACCGCCACGAGGCAGAACCTTGGTGGAACCAATCTAGGGCTCCGGCGGAGCTGTTCTGCTAGGGAAACTTCCCTCCGGGAGGGGGAAATCATCACCATCGTCATCACCAACGATCCTCTCATCGGGAGGGGGTCAATCTCCATCAACATCTTCACCAGCACCATCTCCTCTCAAATCCTAGTTCATCTCACTACTAGGAAAATAGCTATAGATGAAATGGATACTAATGGCGGACCTGTCATGTGGTGCGCCACTACTATATAGCAGTGGCGCACCATGTGCAGGTGCGCCATTAGTGTCCACACTAATGGCGCACCAGGCACATGGTGCGCCACTAGTAACAAATTTTTTTTAATTATTTTTCCAAACATACTAATGGCTCATCCTGGCACAGTGCGCCATTACTAGTGCTAACTAGTAATGGCGCACCGGCCACACAGTGCGCCACTACTATTGTTTTTTTATTCTTTTTTTGCAAAACTACTAATGGCGCACCACCAGCAGGTGCGCCATTAGTAACCTGGGACCAACAAGATATTTTGGACAACCACACCTACCCACTCACTTTCCCCACTTCATTCTCTCCACCTCCTCCTCCAAGCTTGTCACGGCTGCCTCCTCCTCCTCACCTCATTTGCACCATAGATTCATCCAAATTAAGTGGTTAAATTACCTTTTTTTGATAGGTAAGCAAGGGGGGAAGCTATCTTTATGTTGTTCTCCCTCTCCAACAACGTGCACATGCACTTTTTGTGGCCTAGCTAGATCTATGTATGTTCGTGGTGTTGCATATGTTTGTGGTGTTTGATACGTCTCCAACGTATCTACTTTTCCAAACACTTTTGCTCTTGTTTTGGACTCTAACATGCATGATTTGAATGAAACTAACCCCGACTGACGTTGTTTTCAGCAGAACTGCCATGATGTTGTTTTATGTGTAGAAAAGAAAAGTTCTCGGAATGTCCTGGAAATCCATGGAGGCACTTTTCAGAATTAATAAGAATTTTTGGTGAAAGAATCAAGGTCAGGGGGCCCACGGGCTGTCCACGATACAGGGGGGCGTGCCCCCCCTAGGGCACGCCCTCCTATCTCGTGGGCCCCCTGGACCTCCTCCGACCTCAACTCCAACTCCATATATACCGTCTCGGGGAGAAAAAAATCAAGGAGAAAGTTTCATCGCGTTTCACGACATGGAGCCGCCGCCAAGCCCTAATCTCTCTCGGGAGGGCTGATCTGGAGTCCATTCGGGGCTCTGGAGAGGGGGATTCGTCGCCGTCGTCATCACCAACCATCCTCCATCACCAATTTCATGATGCTCACCGCCGTGCGTGAGTAATTCCATCGTAGGCTTGCTGGACGGTGATGGGTTGGATGAGATTTACCATGTAATCAAGTTAGTTTTGTTAGGGTTTGATCCCTAGTATCCACTATGTTCTGAGATTGATGTTGCTATGACTTTGCTATGCTTAATGCTTGTCACTAGGGCCCGAGTGCCATGATTTCAGATCTGAACCTATTATGTTTTCATGAATATATGTGTGTTCTTGATCCTATCTTGCAAGTCTATAGTCACCTATTATGTGTTATGATCTGACAACCCCGAAGTGACAATAATCGGGATACTTCTCGGTGATGACCGTAGTTTGAGGAGTTCATGTATTCACTATGTGTTAATGCTTTGGTCCAGTTCTCTATTAAAAGGAGGCCTTAATATCCCTTAGTTTCCGTAAGGACCCCGCTGAACACGGGAGGGTAGGACAAAAGATGTCATCCAAGTTCTTTTCCATAAGCACGTATGACTATTTATGGAATACATGCCTACATTACATTGATGAATTGGAGCTAGTTCTATATCACCCTATGTTATAACTATTGCATGAGGAATCGCATCCGGCATAATTATCCATCACTGACCCATTGCCTACGAGCTTTTCACATATTGTTCTTCGCTTATTTACTTTTCCGTTGCTACTGTTACAACTACTATAAAACCCCCAAAACATTTACCTTTACTGTTGCTACCGTCACTATTATTATCATACCACTTTTGCTACTAAGCACTTTGCTGCAGATACTAAGTTATCCAGGTGTAGTTGAATTGACAACACAACTGCTAATACTCAAGAATATTCTTTGGCTCCCCTTGTGTCGAGTCAATAAATTTGGGTTGTACTTCACCCTCGAAAGCTGTTGCGATCCCCTACACTTGTTGGTTATCAAGACTAATTTATGGCACCGTTTCCGGGGAGCATAGCTCTATTCTCTGAGTCACTTGGGATTTATATCTGTTGATCACTATGAAGAACTTGAAAGACGATCGAACTACTATTTTGCCCTCAACTACGAGGGGAGGTAAGGAATTGCCATCTAGCTCTGCACTAGATTCTCCTTCCGTTATTAGTAGGCTTGCGGCACCTAAACCTACTACTGCTATGAATTCTGATATGTCGCATGTTATTGATGATGCCACTTCTGCTATGCATGACGAAACTACTTCTATGCATTATACTACTTTGCCATTAGGTGAATTTCTTGATGAACAACTTGCTAGATTTAGGGGGAATGAAATTACTGAAGATCCTATTACTGATGATAGTGATGATGAACGTTCCCCCAATGATTATGTATTACCTGTTGTTCCTAAGGGTTATGTTATGAATGAAAAAGTTGCTATGGAAATTCTTGCTTGTAATGATAGAAATGATCTTAAGAAATTATTAGCTAAATGGAAGCAACAGTCTCTTAATGCTAGAATGAAACCCGATCCTGCTTTTGCTACTTCACCTATCTGTGTTACTGGTAAGGATTATGAATTCTCTGTTGATCCTGGTATTATTACTTTAGTTGAATCAGATCCTTTTTATGGCCTTGAATCTGAAACTGTTGTGGCACATCTTACCAAGTTGAATGATATAGCTACCCTGTTTACTAATGATGAGAAGTCTCGCTATTTATATATCCTTAAGATATTTCCGTTCTCATTAAAGGGTGATGCTAAAACTTGGTATAATTCTCTTGCTCCTGGTTGTGTGCGTAGTCCCCAGGATATGATTTATTACTTCTCTGCTAAATATTTCCCTGCTCATAAGAAACAAGCTGCCTTGCGGGAAATATATAATTTTGTGCAAATCAAAGAAGAGAGTCTCCCACAAGCTTGGGGGAAGCTTCTCCGGTTACTTAATGCTTTGCCTGATCATCCTCTTAAGAAAAATGAAATACTTGATATCTTTTATAATGGACTAACCGATGCTTCCAAGGACTACTTGGATAGTTGTGCTGGTTGTGTTTTCAGGGAAAGAATAGTCGACGAAGCTGAAATACTATTGAATAATATGTTGACTAGTGAAAATAATTGGACTCTCCCCGAGCCAGTTCCTGAAGTAATTCCTGAACCAATTGAGCCAACTCCTGATCCTATTCCTAAACCCACTCCGAAGAAGAGAGGTGTTTTATTTCTCAGTCCTGAAGATATGCAAGAGGCAAAGAAATCAATGAAAGAAAAAGATATTAAAGCTGAAGATGTTAAGAATTTACCTCCTATTGAAGAAATACATGGTCTTAATTTACCGCCTAAAGAACCACATTGTCTTGATAACCCGACACAGGTAGTAAAGGTAAATTCTCTCTATAGATATGATAAAGTTGAAATACCCTCTACTAAATTTCATAGCCCATGCTTAGATGAATTTGATGACTTTATGGCTAGACAAGAAAGTTTTAATGCTTATGCTGGTAGAGAGTTGAAGAATAATGCTTTCGAGATAGGACGCATAGGTGATAATCTGGCTAGAGTTAAAGATGAACTTCACCGCGTTAGCAAATATGCTTCTATGGTTGCTACTCAAGCTGAGCAAGTACTCAAAGGTCAAGATGATTTGCTTGATGAATTAAATAATAAAAATGACTTTGCTGTTAGAGTGGCTACTAGAACTGGTAGAATGACTCAGGAACCTTTGTATCCTGAAGGCCACCCTAAGAGAATCGAGCAAGATTCTCAGCGAAATAATTTAGAGGCACCTAGTTCTTCTAAGAAGAAGAAATAGAAAGACGATAGGACTTTGCATGCTTCTAATGAACCTACTGTAGACACACCTGAGAATCCCAATGCTATCTCTGTTTCTGATGCTGAAACACAATCAGGTGATGAACATGAACCTAGTGATAATGTTAATGATAATGTTCATGTTGATGCTCAACCTAGCAAAAACAATGATGTAGAGATTGAACCTGCTGTTGATCTTGATAACCCACCATCAAAGAATCAATGTTATGACAAGAGAGATTTTGTTGCTAGGAAGCACGGTAAAGAAAGAGAACCATGGGTTCAGAAACCCACGCCCTTTCCTCCTAAACCATCCAAGTCAAAGGATGATGAGGATTTTGAGCGCTTTGCTGAAATGATTAGACCTATTTTCTTACGTATGCGCTTAACTGATATGCTTAAAGTAAATCCTTATGCTAAATATATGAAGGATATCATCACAAAGAAAAGAAAGATACCGGAAGCTGAAATTTCCACCATGCTTGCTAATTACACTTTTAAGGGTGGAATACCAAAGAAACTTGGAGATCCGGGTGTACCAACTATACCATGCTCTATTAAAAGAAACTATGTTAGAACTGCTTTATGTGATCTTGGAGCCGGTGTTAGTGTTATGCCTCTCTCTTTATATAGTAGACTTGAATTGAATAAGTTGACACCTACTGAAATATTTTTGCAAATGGCTGATAAATCAACTGCTATACCTGTCGGTATTTGTGAGGATGTGCCTGTTGTGGTTGCAAATGTCACTATCTTAACGGACTTTGTTATTCTTGATATTCCCGAGGACGATAGTATGTCTATTATCCTTGGTAGACCTTTTCTTAATACTGCAGGGGTTGTTATTGATTGCAACAAAGGCAATGTCACTTTTCATGTTAATGGTAATGAGCATACGGTACACTTTCCGAGGAAACAATCTCAAGTTCATAGCATCAATTCTATTGAAAAAGTTCCAACTATCATTTTTGGAGGTTTTGAATTTCCTCTTCCTACTGTCAAGAAAAAGTATGATATTCTTATTGTTGGGGATTTCCATATCCCCGTTGAGGTAACTTAGTGTTATTCAAAATTTCTCCGGTTCTGTGTTATTCAAAATGAGTTTGTTAACAAGACTTGATCAACCTTGTTAGCGGATTCATTTTGATGATCACGAGATGGATGAAACTAGAAGGCACAACTTTTTGTAACCTCTTTTTACTTTTTGTTATTTAGATTAAATAAAGCAAAAATAGTATTATCTGTCTGTTTTCTGAATTATCCGTGCATTAAAAAATAGTCCAAAAATAAAAGTGCTCCAAATGCCCTGCAAATTTAGTATGATTTTTTCTGGAATATTTGAGGATTTTAGGCACTGAAAACACTGCAGGAGGGCCAAGCACCAGGCCACGAGAGAGGAGGGCGCGCCCCCCTGTAGGGCGCGCCCCCTATCTCATGGGCCCCTGGTGGCTCCCGTCCACTTATGCCAGCACCCACACACTTCATCTTCTACCCAAAAAAATCCCCAACCAGCTCAAGCCCGAGCTCTAGCTCGTTTTGCTGCGATTTTCGATCTCTTAGCTCAAAGCTCCACTCGCGAAACTGCTTTGGGAGATTGTTGCTTGGTATGTGACTCCTCCATTGGTCCAATTAGTTTTTGTTCTAGTGCTTTATTCATTGCAAATTTTTGCTGCATAGGTGACCATGTTCTTGAGCTTGCATGTTAAATTTTTGAGGTCCCAAGCAATTCCAATGTATGATATAGGCTCTAGGCACTTGTAGGAGTAGTTGCTGTCAATCTTTCTTAGTTTTATCCACTTTTATTTTGAAGTTACTAAAATTTCAGAAATTTTCAGAAAAAGAAATATGCTTAGAAAAATGTACCAAGGTGGTTCCTCGGCAAAGAAAGGGCCAAGAATTGCTATATGTGAACAAGATGTTAATTTGCCAAGGGACGCAAATGTACGGGCTTGCGAGTGGCCATCTGATGATTTTATGGTCGAAGCAGGCTTCAAGGAGGAATTTGACGCGTATGTGCGTAATGCCGAGCTGGAGAACTTCTTACAAGATAAGTGTCCTCAATATTATCAATTGACTGATTCCTTTGTGCGGAGGTTCGAATATATTTCTTCGCGTAATTCTCCTAGTGTTATGTTTGATATTTATGATACATCTTATACCATGGATTTTACAACTGCTTGCAAACGCCCACAGTGGGGTAATATTAATGATCCTCCCAAATCTGAAGTTAGAAATTTTCTTGCTAGTATCACTGTGGGAGAATCTAGGGACGTAACACAAGCTACCATAGGGAGCATTCATTTTCCTGCTATACATTACTTTGCTCTCTTTATTGGTAGATGCATTAATGGTAAGGACGAAGTATGTCACATGTGTGCCCTTGATCTTTGTGTCCTCAAGAGTGCTGTGTCAGGTTATAGAGGTTATAACTTGGGGGCAATAGTTGCACGTAGGTTGCAGAATAATAGTAGAAGGGGTAATTTCTTTGGAGGAATTTATGCAACTCGTGTGGCTAATTTTCTTAATATAGCTCCACGAGAGGGGGATATGATTGTACCTCCTGTTTATTTGGATAAAGAAGCTATGTTTGATCATAATTTTCTTGAGAGGAATGAACAATTCCTCCATTATCGACTAATCTATGATAGACGCAACGTCGTCCCTGTTACTCTTCTTGCTCCCTACCTTTTTGATTATCAGGCAAAAGGAAGATATGTTGTCACCAGGGAAGAAGCCACTGATTATGAGAGGGGAATGGAGGCAGCTCGCCAACACGCTGCTGCTCAGGAGGCGGTTGCCTCTTCATCTCAGTACTACCCCAGTTTCACTTATGGATATCAGCCAGGCGCTCACTGGTATTAGACCAACTTAGGCCAAAAGCCTAAGCTTGGGGGAGTACGTATTTCTCACCGACTTTACATTCATGTTCACACACTAGTCATCGGTGCTCATACTCTTTCATTGTATTATCCATGCTAGTTTAAATTCCTTTTTCTAGCTTTCTTCTTGTGTGTTTGTTAAACCTTAAGAAAAACCAAAAAAATTAGTTAGTTTAAATTCCATGCTTGTAGTAGAAATTAAAATGAAAACCCAAAAAGATTTCTCGTTCTTCTTTTACTTGTTAGGAGCTTTCCCGTGTAAATAGTTTTCTTTTCTTTTCTTTATTTTGGGGGTCGAGAAGACCATATTGAAAATGCTTAGCGGCTCTTTTATGCATGATTGTTTATTTATATTTAGAGCCCATATTACTTGTCTTCTCTCTTGAGTTGAATGCTTGCAGATTCCAGCTTAGTCCAATGCACGTGCACTCTTATTATTATACACATCATTCAGTCGTGCAAGTGAAAGGCAATAATGATGATTTATGATGGACTTATTGGGATGAGAAAAGCCGGTATGAACTCGACCTCTTTTGTCTTTGTAAATATGATGAGTTCATCGTTTCTGAGTCAGCTATTGTGAAGTAAACATATTTGTAATGACATTTAGAGATTATAGTTGCTTGTGCCATGCTTGATTAGCTATGAGTTATAATGGTTTACCTTGCGTGCCAACATGCTATTGGAATGATTGTGATGTGGTATGATGGGATGGTATCCTCCTTTGAATGTATTAAGTGACTCGACTTGGCACATGTTCACGCATGTAGTTGAATCAAATCAACATAGCCTTCATGATATTTATGTTCATGGTGGATTATATCCTACTCATGCTTGTATTTGGTGTGAATTAATTTTAATGCATGCTTACGACTGTTGTCGCTCTCTCAGTTGGTCGCTTCCCAGTCTTTTGCTAGCCTTCACTTGTACTAAGCGGGAATACTGCTTGTGCATCCAAACTCCTTAAACCCCAAAGTTGTTCCATATGAGTCCACCATACCTTCCTATATGCGGTATTTACCTGCCGTTCCACGTAAATTTGTATGTGCCAAACTCCAAACCTTCAAATGAAATTCTGTTTTGTATGCTCGAGCAGCTCATGTTTCAACTAGGGCTGCCTATATCTTCCATGCTAGGCGGGTTATTCTCAAGAGGAGTAGACTCCGCTCCTCATTCACGAGAAAGGGCCGGTAACCGGGATGCCCAGTCCCATGATCCAAAAAGATCAAAACAAATCAAATTAATTAAACAAAACTCCCCCAGGGCTGTTGTATGTTGGAGGCACTCGTTGTTTCGAGCAAGCCATGGATTGATGCTTGTTGGTGGTTGGGGGAGTATAAACCTTTACCGTTCTGTTTGGGAACTGCCTATAATGCATGTAGTATGGAAGATACATCCATCTCATAGTTGTTGCGTTGACAGCGAAAGTATGCCGCTCAAAATGTTATTCAATCTCTATTTTAAAATCGAGCTCTGGCACTTCTACAAATCCCTGCTTCCCTCTGCGAAGGGCCTATCTATTTACTTTTTATGTTGAGTCATCACCCTTCTTATTAAAAAGCACCCGCTGGAGAGCACACTGCCATTTGCATTCATTATTATTGGTTTATATTGGGTATGACTTGACTGGATCTCTTTTACCATGAATTACAATGTTTAGTCAGTCCTTGATCTTTAAAGGTGCTCTGCATTTATGTTTTGTGGTCTCAGAAAGGGCTAGCGAGATACCATTTTGTTATATCATGTTATGATTATTTTGAGAAAGTGTTGTCATCCGAGTTTTATTATTATGACTCGCTAGCTGATTATGCTATTGATATGAGTAATTGTGAGACCTATGTGTTATTGTGAGTATGGTTAGTTCATGATATTTGCTGAAACTTGAATGCTGGCTTTTCAAGTTTACAACAACAAGAGCAAACAACGTTTGTAAAAGTTTTTCTTTCTAACTTTCAGTTTATCAACTGAATTGCTTGAGGACAAGCAAAGGTTTAAGCTTGGGGGAGTTGATACGTCTCCAACGTATCTACTTTTCCAAACACTTTTGCCCTTGTTTTGGACTCTAACATGCATGATTTGAATGAAACTAACCCGGACTGACACTGTTTTCAGCAGAACTGCCATGATGTTGTTTTATGTGTAGAAAAGAAAAGTTCTCGGAATATCCTGGAAATCCACGGAGGCACTTTTTAGAATTAATAAGAAGTTTTGGCGAAAGAATCAAGGTCAGGGGGCCCACGGGCTATCCACGAGACAGCCCCCCCCCCCTAGGGCGCGCCCTCCTATCTCGTGGGCCCCCTGGACCTCCTCCGATCTCAACTCCAACTCCATATATACCGTCTCGGGGAGAAAAAAATAACGGAGAAAGTTTCATCGCGTTTCACGACACGGAGCCACCGCCAAGCCCTAATCTCTCTCGAGAGGGCTGATCTGGAGTCCGTTCGGGGCTCCGGAGAGGGGGATTCGTCGCCGTCGTCATCACCAACCATCCTCCATCACCAATTTCATGATGCTCACCGCCGTGCGTGAGTAATTCCATCGTAGGCTTGCTGGACGGTGATGGGTTGGATGAGATTTACCATGTAATCAAGTTAGTTTTGTTAGGGTTTGATCCCTAGTATCCACTATGTTCTGAGATTGATGTTGCTATGACTTTGCTATGCTTAATGCTTGTCACTAGGGCCCGAGTGCCATGATTTCAGATCTGAACCTATTATGTTTTCATGAATATATGTGTGTTCTTGATCCTATCTTGCAAGTCTATAGTCACCTATTATGTGTTATGATCTGACAACCCCGAAGTGACAATAATCGGGATACTTCTCGGTGATGACCGTAGTTTGAGGAGTTCATGTATTCACTATGTGTTAATGCTTTGGTCCGGTTCTCTATTAAAAGGAGGCCTTAATATCCCTTAGTTTTTGTAAGGACCCCGCTGAACACGGGAGGGTAGGACAAAAGATGTCATCCAAGTTCTTTTCCATAAGCACGTATGACTATTTACGGAATACATGCCTACATTACATTGATGAATTGGAGCTAGTTCTATATCACCCTATGTTATAACTATTGCATGAGGAATCGCATCCGGCATAATTATCCATCACTGATCCATTGCCTACGAGCTTTTCACATATTGTTCTTCGCTTATTTACTTTTCCGTTGCTACTGTTACAACTACTACAAAAACCCCAAAACATTTACCTTTACTGTTGCTACCATCACTATTATTATCATACCACTTTTGCTACTAAACACTTTGCTGCAGATACTAAGTTATCGAGGTGTGGTTGTGTCGGGGAAACTGATCCACGAACACCTATGGGACCGGCGGACCGAGCCCCTTTCGGTTCGTCGGAGGGCGGAGGTCGCACGAAGAGTGGATCGAGGCAGTGCACATGAGCAGTTTACCCAGCTTCGGAGCTCTCCGGAGAGATAATACTCCTACTGCTGCATCTGAGTGTATATTGAGTTCTTGCTCAGGAGCGATCAACGCTACCAAACCGAGCGTGGGAGTGTTTCTAGCTTCGAATGAGTCGAACCCCCTCTACGTTGCGCATGGGCCTCCTTTTATATGCTCAAGGGGTCACTGACAGGTGGCAATGTAGACGAAAAGGGTAAAAATTTAGAAAGAATGCGGTAGGTACAACTACCTATACTGTATACACAGTGTATCATACCTAACTCTGACGGCAGGGGACAAGGGCATTAAATGCCCGTCTGTGTCGCCCAAACAGTGTAAACAGAGACCGTCAGGGGCACCAGCGATCGCCACGATGGCCTTCTCGTCAGCGCCGCTTGCCACCATGCACCCCTGGCTGCACAGCCTCCCGCCACGCGTGCCCGGGAGGGCCCCTGGGCGACACGTGGGTGGATATGCTGGAGCGTGGGTGCGGTGTGGCCGCTTGCCACGGCAAGTGCCTTGCCGCGGTCGTTGTCTTGTCGGGCTCGGGAGCTTGTCGTTCACCGAGCCTTGCCGGGACGCATGGCGCGTCGCGGCAAGCTTTCTTGAGACGCCTTGACTGGCCTTCCCGGCAAGCTCCTCTTGTCGGGGCCTTGTCTTCCAAGTTTGAGTACTTTGTTCTTGAATGGCTTCCCGGCAAGCTCCTCTTGCCGGGGTCTTGTCTTCTGAGGAGCCACAGAGGATCTTGGCGGTGACCTGGCGAGCCTTGCCGCGGGGTGCTGCAACTGCCCGTGCACAAGTTCGGGATACTAGGGTACCCCTACTCTAGTGCACCGACAGGAGCCCCCGGGCCTGGGCCACACACGGTGCCGAGCGCTGTTGGGCCAGGCCCAAGACAGGGCACGGGCACACGCGGCCTGGATCGTGCCGTTTCCTACTCCGCATCCACCGCGCCCTCCCCGAACGGCACGCGTTGAATGCGGCGTCGTGGGAGAGATCGTGGGTGGTTTCTTTATTCAGGAAAAGCGTAACATTCGCCCCCTCCCTCTTTATAAGCAGAGGAAACAGAGGCAGTCGCCCACTTCGCCGGTTACTACTCCAAAATCTCCGCCGCTTCCCTCCCCCCGTGAGAGAGAGAGAGCAGCGCTCCGCCCCTCACCACCGTCGTCGCTACCAACGCCGTCGATCTCCTCCACCACCTTCGCCATGGCTCCGAAGACCGGGAAGGTCGCGAAGTCGGCCGAGGCGCTGCGGCTTGAGGCGCTGCGAAAGGAGCGGGCCACTTTCCCCGCCGAGCTCGACGCGGCGGGGCTGAGGCAGTGGTTCTACCTTTTCTGGTCGACGGAGATGCGTGCGCATCCGCGCACGAAGGTACTCTCCGCCGCTGCTTCGAAATGGGCTCCATACGGGTATCCCTTCTTCCCGCTGTTCTTCTACTGCGGCCTCTGTCCGCCCTTCTCGGAGTTTTTCTGCGACATCATGAACACCTACGGGTTTCATCTCCTTGACTTCACCCCCAACGCTGTTCTGACCATGTCCGTTTTCGCAGATCTCTGTGAAAACTTTGTCGGAGTCCACCCAAACGTAGCCCTTTTCCGCCATTACTTCATGCCTCGGGTCAAGAGAGGAGAGCCACTTTCCGGCGGGATCGCCTGGATCTCGAGGGCCGGCAAGAAGGAGGCGTATCTGGAGGGGGAGCTCCGCAGCAAGTGGGAGGAGTGGAGAGCTGAGTGGTGTTGGATCATGGAGGAGGACCCGCAGCCATTCACCGCCCTGCGCCAAGTCCCAGTAGTGCGCGGCAACGATTGGAGCAGCTTGGCCCTGGAGGACGCTCGGCTGAAGATCGCTGTCACCAGAATCCTGCGCCTTAGGCTTGCCGGGCTGACTGTGGGTGCCATGGGTGCTGACTTTCTCCGCCGCCGCATCGCCCCCTTGCAGGAGAGGATGAGGCCCGCTTGGGAGTTTGGCGGTCCGGCAGATATCATGAGGCTGCGCCCGGGCCTCAATTTTAACTTCACTGTGCTGGAGTTGGATGCAATGCTCAAGGAGCTGTTCAAGCACGACCCCCAACATCCAGAATGGTTCAGGCTGCCGGCGGGGGTCGTCCCGCTGTGCAACAATTCTTCCCTCGACCGCATCCACGCGATGATGCCACTGTGCGACTCGCATGGTCTTGTCCCGACGTGGCAAGAGCCAGCGGACGACGTTGTGCAGCAGTTCTTCGACGGGCTGGTGGAGGTGGCGGTCCGCGCCGACGAGCAGAAGAGCCTCACCCGCGACACTACCGTGGAGGAGATGCGACGCATCGCCACCAGGGCGGAAGAGGCGGTGGCAGCCGCTGCCGCGGGTGAGTTCGGGTTCACCGTGGAAGAGGCAGAGGCAGAGGCGGCGGCAAGCCTTGCCGAGCGAGAGTGGATTGACGGCGAAGAAGAGCTTGCCGCGCCTGACGCCGAGTCGAGCGAGCCCGCCGAGGGTGCTAGCGGCCCGCCGTCTCCAGACCACTTGCCGCAGGCGGAGCCCACAGCGCAGCCCCCGGCTCAACCAAGAAGGCGCCTTCACAGGGGCGGGGACGCAGCGGGGCGGCAAAGGAGTCAGCAGCCGACGCGCCGCGCGACACGCTCCACTGCGACAAGCGATGTTGCCGCGGGAGCGCCTCGTACCACCGCGACAACTGGAGCGGGATCTTCCCGCGCCACCGCCACTGCGCCCGCCAAGCGGACAAGGGATCCTACTCCTCCACCTCGTCGCGCCGCAGGTGGGCCGGACTTCGACCTCTCCGCGCTCAGCTCCGACGAGGAGGAAGAAGAGTAAGACTTTTCTGCTGTACTTGTAGTTCTTTGATTTTGTTGCTTTGTCTTGTATCTGATCTGCTTCGATCTGAACCTGTTCCTTTTCAGGACGTTGGCTCAAAGAGCAGCGAAGAGAGCCAAAGTCCCGGTGGTTATCATCGAGGACGAGCCCACTGAAGCAACAGGGGGGCGCCCGAGACCACCTTGCCGGACCCGGCAACTACTCCGCGAAGCAGCCCCCAGCGTAAGTACATGGCTTACTTTCTGCTTTTGGGCGCGCACTGGTGCTCTTTTCTTTGCTGACATCTGATTGTTGGTTTGTTTGTGTAGTAGCAGAACAGCTTCACCAGGAGGGCTCGGAAACTGCCTCCAATGTGCCATCTGCTTCCACCACACCGCCAAGGGGGGATTCCCCGGCAAGGGAGCGCTCTCCGGCAAGGGAGCAATCTCCGGCAAGGGAGGAGTCTCCGGCAAGGGAGGAGTGTCCGGCAAGGGGCGGCACTATTCATCCTCCGATGGTGGAGCCCATGTCCATGGACCCCAGTGCAGGTAATCTCTTGCCCGAAACTTCCCTGTTCTTCTGCTGATTTTTCTTTTTGAATGCTTGTTTGACTTCTCCTTCTTCTCCGGTCGTCAGATCCACCCTCCACGGAGCCGATGGAGACTGAGGCGGGCGGCGAGGAGAACACGCGCGGCAATACTGATGATGCCGCGGCCACAGAAGAAGGAGCCGGTGCTGATGCGCCCGCCGGCGAAGAGGCCGCCAAGGCTGCTGCCGCGGAAGCTGGCGAGGGATCCGGCGATCGCACTGACGGCCCTGAGGCCGCAGGAGCGCCTGGCGCTGCACCGACCGCCGATCCCTCCGCTGCTGCCGCAGCGCCAGGCTCCGAGGAGCCCCAGCCCGGCACCTATCTGAAGGCCGGCGAGGGCATTTTCATCAAGCTCCCCTGGGCGTCAAGCTCCAGGGCGCCGGTTGAAGGAGAAACCCTGGATGGGGAGGTGCTTGCCTCTGCTGGATTGTCGATTGTCGACGCGCCGGGAAGCAGTGGCGACGAGCCTAAGGAGGAGCGACTGCTGCGGAGGCTGATGTCACTCTACCGCGCCCGCCAAGCCAAGCTGGAGTCCCGAGAAGCGCTTGTCGAGAAGGCGAGCATGGATATTGAGAAGCGTGCGGAGGAGCTCCGGGGTCTCCGCCAGGAAGCTCTCCGGGCCTTGGCGGAGGAGCGGGAGCAACTTGCTAAAGAGCGGAAGGCCTTCCTCCTCGAGAAGGCCGAGGCTGAAGAGCAACAGTGGCTCGCCGGCGAGAAGCTGTATGCGCAAGAAGGTGAGCTGGCCCAACGGAAAGTCAACCTCGACAGCCACGAGGAGGATCTTGCCGCGCGTGAGCAGGCACTTGGCGGGGCGCTCAAGGAAACAAAGGATGCGGCCACGGCTGCCGTGGCCGCCAAGAAGGAATTGGAGGCAAAGGTGGCGCAGCTGGAGGCTGATCTGAAGGCAGGCGGCGAAGAGCTTGCCGCGCTCAAGCTTGAGCGCGAGAAGGACGCCCTCGCCCATGGTGAGCTGCAGGGTCAACTCGCCGAGAAGGGCAAGGAGCTGAGCGCCGCCAAGGATTCCAACGCCGATCTGGAGCTTAAGCTGGCCACCTTGACGGAGACGCTGGACGGCGCCAAGAAGCGGGAGGCGGACTTGAAGGAGGAGATCAAGGGCAACGAAGCGCTGCTGGCAAGGGCCACCGAAACCCAGAACACGTTCAAAGATATAGTGGAGCTCTGGACGGAGGGCCTCATGAACATCGCTGCCGTCATTGACGGGGAGCTGGCGCAGCTGGGAGTGGAGGACTTTGGGTACTCCTCCGACGAGAACCTTCCACCCAGCGCCAAGCTCACCCTGTTCTTCAAAGGCGTGGTGACAGCCCTCCAGCAGCTCCGAGAGAAGATCCCAAAGCAGCTGGCCGATGAGTCGCGCACGATCTGCGCCAGAGTCTTGGAGAAGGTGTTGGTGAAAGTGGCCTTCCGCAACCCAGGCCTCAACTTCACCAACGTCCTCAAGAAGCTGTCGGCGGATGCTGATCTGGACGCGCTCAAAGCCCTTGTCGCACCCATTGTGGACAAGGTGAATGAGGTCAAGATGGTCGATGGCGGCCGTGTAGATTAGGCCGCCCGTTTTCTTCTTTTCTTGTCGCTGCTAGTCATGTCATGAAAACACTTTATTAGAGCCGCGACAAGTTATTTTGTAATATAACTCTATCTTGGGTAGTGATTGCTATGTTATTTCCTTTGCTTGACTCTTGGCTTTGTATGTTTCTGCCCTACGCTTTTAGGGAACTTGTCGGTGCAGGCACCATTGCCACGAGCGCTGAGTGCGGAACGTTAACAGCCTGCTGGCTATGCCGCTACCGACAAGCAACCTTGTCGCAGCTAGTCGCAGCTCACTTAAGTTGTTGAGCGGACTCGAAACAAAATAAGGGCGCAACTAGCCACGAGTTAGTTCCTCTGCGCACAGGTTTTCCATACAAAGCACGGTTGTTCAAGGAAGATAACTTAAAAATTTAAAAACTGATTGCTCAAACTTTGGCAACTTAGCTTTTCTGTCGTTTGCTTCCCGGCAAGGCGAAACTTCCTTGAACGGCCCGGTCCACACCATTATCTTCTCCTTTCCCCCCGGCAAACCTTGTGGGCAAGGGAACCTTCCTTCCATTGAGAAAGAGACAGAAGAGAAAATAAAGATATGGAGCCTTAGGGCTCGTTATTGCTTACCGGGGGCAGGTGCTGCACAAAGTGTCAGTTGATACATGCGAAAAGAAAGAAAGCATGAAATTGACAAGCTGTGCGAAGCACATGATCTTTATTTATGCACGGGGTCTGCGCCCGGCTTTGTACGAAGGATTACACGCAACAGCGGCAAGACTTGTACAAAAGGTGGTTGCCGGAACGGGTTCCGGCAACCGCGCCCTACGGGTAAAACTTACGAAGATGTTCAATGTTCCAGGAGTTGCTCACCGGAATGCCATCTTCGGTCTCAAGGCGGACAGCGCCAGGCCTAGTGACTCGTTTAACCCGATAAGGGCCTTCCCACTTCGGCGTCAACTTGCTGGAATTCTTGGCGGACTGAATGCGCCGAAGAACAAGGTCGCCTTCCTCGAAACTTCTGGCTTTAACTTTGCGGCTATGGTAGCGACGCAAAGCTTGCTGATATCGAGCAGCTCGTACAGCAGCCTGAAGACGATCCTCCTCAAGGAGCAGCGCATCATCTTGCCGCAGCTGCTCTTGCTCAAGCTCATCATAAGCGAGCACTCGAGGTGACCTGTATACGAGTTCCGTGGGGAGAACTGCCTCTGCTCCATAGACTAGAGCGAAAGGTGTCTGGCCAGTGGCTCGATTTGGCGTCGTCCTGATCGACCAAAGAACCACCGACAGCTCCTCGATCCAGTTTCTTCCGCACATGCGCAGCTTGTCGAAAGTTCTGGTCTTGAGGCCTCGCAGCACTTCAGCATTTGCCCTCTCCGCTTGACCGTTGCTTCTCGGATGAGCAACAGAAGCGAAGCAGACCTTGGCGCCAAGATCTTGGACGTATTGCATGAAGGTGCGGCTCGTGAATTGCGTGCCATTGTCGGTGATGATCCTGTTAGGTATCCCGAAACGGCAAACAATCGACCTGAAGAACTTGACTGCTGACTATGCTGTCACCTTCCTCACTGGTTCCACTTCCGGCCACTTTGTGAACTTGTCGATGGCGACGTACAAGAACTCAAAGCCCCCGACAGCTCGGGGGAAGGGGCCGAGGATGTCGAGCCCCCAGACTGAAAATGGCCAGGATAAAGGGATCGTCTGGAGAGCTTGAGCTGGCTGGTGTATCTGCTTGGAATGGAACTGGCACGCTTCATACTTGGTTACTTGTGCAGTTGCATCCTGGAGGGCTGTCGGCCAAAAGAAACCTTGCCGGAACGCTTTGCCGGCAAGTGCTCTTGTGCCAATGTGGTGACCACATATGCCTCCATGTATCTCCGCTAACAGCTGTTGTCCATCTTCCCGGCGAATACACTTCAATTTCACACCGTTGAGTCTTATTCTGTACAGTGTGTTGTCGACAAACTTGTACATACTTGACTGCCGGGCTACTCTTTCCGCTTCTTCTTGCTCTTCGGGAAGTTCTCCTGTCTGAAGGAAACGGACAATCTGCTATGCCCATGCTGGAGCTTGCGGCTCGACAACAAGGACTAAAGGCACATCTGCTGCTGCGGGAACATCCGCTTCTATGGCAAGAACCTGCGGCTCAGCCGGAGCTTGATGTTCCCCGGCAAGCTTGCCGGAGCAAAACTTGTCGGGAGCGTTTGCTTCAACGGAACAAGCCCTAGGGCTCGCCGGAGCAGACTGCTCCTCAGCACTCTTGGCGTTGATCTTGGGGACCTTCTTGGCGGCGGCTTCGGGAAGCTCTGCCGGAAAGTAGTCACCGGAAACCAACTTCCTCTTCTTACCCTGTCCAGTTGATGGTGTCACGGATGGTTGAGTCAGCTTGAGCACAAAGATTCCTGGTTCCACAGGTAGCTTTAGTGCGGCGCACTTTGACAGGCCATCAGCAACGTCGTTCTGAGCTCTTGGAACATGCTCCATCTGTAGGCCATCAAAGTGCTCTTCTAGATTTCTCACTTCATCAACATAAGCTTCCATCAATGGACTCTGATAGTTCTTGTTCACTTGGCGGACGACAAGCTGCGAGTCACCCCTGACAATGAGCTTCTTGATCCCAAGGTCTGCTGCGATCCTGAGACCGGCAAGCAAGCCTTCATATTCTGCAGTATTGTTTGTTGCTTGCTCCTTGGGAAAGTGCATCTGGACTACGTACTTGAGGTGCTCTTCGGTGGGTGCGATAAGCAGCACGCCAGCACTGGCGCCTTGCAGAGAGAAGGCACCATCAAAGTACATTAGCCACTCTTTGTTTGCCTCCTTGACGGGGATGCTCGTTTCTGGAATTTCTTCATCTGGTGTTGGCATCCACTCTGCTATGAACTCTGCCAATGCTCTGCTCTGGATAGTTGAAGTGCTCTCAAACTTGAGGCCAAAGCTTGACAGTTCCAGTGCCCACTCGACGTTCCTGCCTGTTGCTTCTGGATTCTGCAATATTCTCTTCAGCGGAAAGCGAGTGACAACTGTGATCTCATGTGCCTGGAAGTAATGGCACAGTTTTCTCGAGGCCATGAGAAGACCAAAAAGCAACTTCTGCACACCAGAGTACCTTGACCTAGCCCCCTACAGAAGGGAGCTAACAAAGTAAACTGGGCGCTGCACCATTTTCTTCTGCACCTCCTCGCGCACCTGCGCAGATCCATCCTCGTCGGGACCAGAGCTTGTCGGTGAAGCCCCCTGCTTGTCGCTGGATGCACTTGCCGTGGTTGTGGGCTCATCATCTGCCTACCTCTCCACTACTAACGCAGCACTAACCACTTGATTGGTTGCCGCTAAATACAACAGCAACTTCTCTTGTGGCTTAGGTGTGACAAGTATTGGAGTGGAGGACAGGTACCTCTTCAAGTCCTGCAGCGCAGCCTCTGCTTCCGGAGTCCATTTCATTGGACCTGCCTTTTTCAATATTTTGAAAAACGGCAGGGCGCGCTCAGCAGACTTAGAGATAAACCTGCAGAGAGCAGCCACACAACCGGCAAGCCTTCGTACATCCTTGACGCGCTTCGGTGCTTCAATCTGCTCGATGGCCTTGATCTTGTCGGGATTGGCTTCAATTCCCCGCTGAGACACAAAGAACCCAAGAAGCTTGCCGGAAGGGACTTCAAACACGCACTTCTCGGGGTTAAGCTTGAGGTTGATCTTGCGCAGATTTGCAAAGGTTTCGTCTAAATCTTGGATCAGGGTCGCCTTGTCCTTGCTCTTGACCACTATATCATCCATGTAAGCTTCCACATTTCTGTGTATCTGTGGCTCAAAAGCGACATGGACCACCCTTGCAAATGTTGAACCAGCATTCTTTAACCCGAAGGGCATCCGTACGAAACAGTATGTGCCACATGGGGTGATGAATGCGATTTTCTCCTCATCCTCTTCTGCCATGAAGATCTGATGGTATCCTGAATATGCATCCAAAAATGAAAGCAAATCACATCCGGCCGTGGAGTCAACGATCTGGTCTATGCGCGGCAAGGGAAATGGGTCTTTGAGACAAGCTTTATTGACGTCGGTAAAGTCTATACAAAGCCTCCATTTTCCGTTAGCCTTGCGCACGACTACAGGATTGGCCAACCACGTAGGATGGAGCACTCCTCTGACAAGGCCTGCTGCTTCCAACTTCTTGATTTCTTTTGCAATGAACTCTTGGCGCTCCACTGCTTGCTTCCTGACATTCTGCTTGACGGGCCGCGCATGAGGACAAACGGCTAGGTGGTGCTCAATTACTTTCCTGGGAACACCGGGGATATCAGACGGTTGCCATGCAAACACGTCGACGTTCGCCCGCAGGAAAGCAATGAGCGCGCTTTCCTATTTAGGGTCAAGAGTGGCACTGATGGTGAAGGTACCACCAGTACCATCCTCCTTGGCGGACACCTTCTTGGTCTCAGGTGGAGCTGCCATTGTCTTCTTACACTTGCCGGTGGAGCTCGATGGTGCGTCCTCGACAGTAGCGCAGCACTCCGAAGAGGTGCGCTTGCCGGAGTGGGCATCAGAGCTCTTGCCGGACTTGGTCTTCTTCTTTCCTCCGGGAGCTTCAGCGGCAAGTGACTTGCGATCGGCTACGGCTGCTGCTTCCCAGTAAATCTTGTCGGCGCAGATAAGGGCATCCTTCTTGTCGACAGGGACAGAGATGACACTTATCGGGCCTGGCATCTTGAGCATGTTGTATGCATAGTGAGAGGCTGCCATGAACTTGGCGAGTGCCGGACGGCCGAGGATCCCATTGTAGGGCAATGGAAAGTCAGCAACGTCAAAAGTGACCCTCTCAGTTCTGAAGTTCAGCTCGCTGCCAAATGTCACCGGCAGTGTAATCTTTCCCTTCGGCTTGCTCCTTCTCGGGTTGATTCCTTGGAATGTGCCGGTCTCTTCGAGCTCGCTGTCAGGGATCTGGAGTTTTTGGAGGACTGCAGAGGAGATCAGGTTCAAGCCGGCCCCGCCGTCAACTAGCATCTTTGTGACCTTGAGGTTGCGGATAGTTGGGGAAACCAACATCGGCAAGCACCCGACCGCAGTTATGCGATCAGGGTGGTCCTCGATATCAAAGATGATAGGCGAGCTGGACCATTTCAGAGGCTTGCCTGACTCTACGGATGGCTCTGCTGCATTAACTTCCCGCATCCACTGCTTGAGCTGGCGGTGTGAAGCATGCAGAGAAGCACCGCCATCAACGCACATGACCTCTGTGGCTTTCTGAAACTCCTGCTCATCGGCCTCATCGTCATCCATATCTTCGTCGTCGTCGTCATCTTCGTCCTTATCGCGGCCACGGGGAGGCCTGTCTCCTTGCCGCTGCTTGGCCTTGCCGCGGCGTCCCCCCTGGCCGGGGCGTTTCTTGCTGGCTCCTCCAGCACCTTCCTGGGCCTTCTCCTTGTCGCGTCGCTCATACTCAGCTTTCTGCTGCTCGACAAGCTGCTCAACCTTCTTATAGCTCTGGAGGTCATGGCCCTTGGTGC
Source organism: Triticum timopheevii (assembly GCA_963921465.1). Taxonomy (NCBI): domain Eukaryota; kingdom Viridiplantae; phylum Streptophyta; class Magnoliopsida; order Poales; family Poaceae; genus Triticum; species Triticum timopheevii. The sequence continues at coordinate 378,535,668 of OY997262.1, read as the reverse complement.
GGTGGATCTTGCAGTACTGCTTGCCGGAGCTGTCCTGCTTGTCGGCGGCCGCCATAGCCTGGCTCTCCTTGCCGGAGCTTCCAACTTTAGCTTTCTTGGCGCCACCTCCATTGCCGGACTGCTCGACAACTAACACTTCTTTGCCCTTTTTCTTTCTGTTGTTCCGCCGCCGGCCTTTCCCTGTCGGGGCAGCATCCTCACTGTCGGACCCTCCTGCTCCTGTATTCTCTCCGGGGAGTCTCCTCCCCTCTTCGGCACGTGCACACTTGTCGGCCAGGGCATAAAGCTCGCTGACGTCCCTGATCTTGCACATCGCCATCTCCTCCCGCATCCTACGGTTTCGCACGTTCTGATGGAACGCGCTGATGACTGCGGCAGGGTGGACATCTGGGATGTTGTGCTGTACACGGCTGAATCTCTGAATGTACTTGCGCAGGGGCTCTCCTTCCTTCTGGGCAAGCAGATGAAGATCGCTTTCTTGGCCATGAGGCTTGTGGCCGCCTGTAAAGGCGCCGACAAACTGATGGCATAGATCTGCCCAAGAGGATATGGAGTTGTCCGGCAAGTGCATGAGCCAGGATCTGACGTTAGGCTTGAGCACCAGCGGGAAGTAGTTGGCAAGGATCTTGTTGTCTCGCCCCCCGGCAGCTTGCACCGCAATGGTGTAGATGCTAAGGAACTCTGACGGATGCGACTTGCCGTCGTACTTCTCCGGTACATCTGGCTTGAAATTCTTCTTGCTGGGCCACTGGACTTGCCGCAGCTCACGAGTGAACGCAGGGCAACCTACCGCGTACGGCAAGTCGCCTGGTTCCCCTGGCGCATGCATGTCGACAGAGGGCCCAGCGCGCTGGTCAGATTGACGCCACGCTTCTCTTTGATGCTCGATGCGGGTACGAGCGTCCTCTTGCTGTTGTTCGTGAAGAACTTGGCGCTGATCGCGACGAGCTCGCGGATCTGATGACGCGGTGGAGTCGCTGTCGGGTGGACCCGACGAGTCGGCAATCTTGGCCTTTGTGGCGGAGAGTGCATAGAAGTTGCACCCCCATCGGTCTTGTCGCCATCGGCTCGCGTCCGGCAGTCTTGCCGCGGCAGCGAGGTGCTTGGTTGCCACGTGGTGTCGCCGTTGGCGAAGCCAATGAGACTCTGAATGGTGGCCCTCCATTCGTCGGTCTTGTCCGCCGTCGGAGGGTAATCTAGAAGCAGTTGAGCTCGTGCCAAGGCTTCTGCTGGAGTGGTGGGCGGCAGCGGCGAACGGTGCGAGGAGCGGGATATGCTCGGACTTCTAACTATGTTAGAAGGAGCAGTATCCCGTCCAGGCGACCGCACTTCGCTGGGGCCAGCATGCTGGCGCACATGCTGGTCTTGAACTCCGCGAGATCCACCAGCTTGATCTTGGCCCAGCGGACGTATGGCGCTGCGAACGCCATGACGCTGCTGGTCCTGCGCCTCCTAAGATGGGCGCGGTGCGCGTACGGACGCCGAGGTCTGTGTTGCCTTGTCCTTGGACTTGGCAGCACTGTGAGCACCCTCGTCGACGCCCGTTCTTCCGCCGGCGTCTACTCCACCACCCGCTTGCTCCGGTGGTGGTGGAATCGACGCGGAGGGAAATGCTGCCTCCGAAGCCTTCTTCTTCGGTGGCATGTCGATGAAGTCGATGAAGATCTAGCTCGTACACAGGCCGGATCGGGTTCACACAATCTCGACGCCCCCCTATCTGGCGCGCCAAAGATGTCGGGGAAACTGATCCACGAACACCTATGGGACCGGCGGACCGAGCCCCTTTCCGTTCGGCGGAGGGTGGAGGTCGCACGAAGAGCGGATCGAGGCAGTGCACACGAGCAGTTTACCCAGCTTCGGAGCTCTCCGGAGAGATAATACTCCTACTGCTGCATCTGAGTGTATATTGAGTTCTTGCTCAGGAGCGATCAACGCTACCAAACCGAGCGTGGGAGTGTTTCTAGCTTCGAATGAGTCGAACCCCCTCTACGTTGCGCATGGGCCTCCTTTTATATGCTCAAGGGGTCACCGACAGGTGGCAACGTAGACGAAAAGGGTAAAAATGTAAAAAGAATGCGGTAGGTACAGCTACCTATACTGTATACACAGTGTATCATACCTAACTCTGACGGCAGGGGACAAGGGCATTAAATGCCCGTCTGTGTCGCCCAAACAGTGTAAACAGAGACCGTCAGGGGCGCCAGCGATCGCCATGATGGCCTTCTCGTCAGCGCCGCTTGCCACCATGCACCCCTGGCTGCACAGCCTCCCGCCACGCGTGCCCGGGAGGGCCCCTGAGCGACACGTGGGTGGATATGCTGGAGCGCGGGTGCGATGTGGCCGCTTGCCGCGGCAAGTGCCTTGCCGCGGTCGTTGTCTTGTCGGGCTCGGGAGCTTGTCATTCATCGAGCCTTGCCGGGACGCATGGCGTGTCGCGGCAAGCTTTCTTGAGACGCCTTGACTGGCCTTCCCGGCAAGCTCCTCTTGCCGGGGCCTTGTCTTCCAAGTTTGAGTACTTTGTTCTTGAATGGCTTCCCGGCAAGCTCCTCTTGCCGGGGTCTTGTCTTCTGAGGAGCCACAGAGGATCTTGGCGGTGACCTGGCGAGCCTTGCCGCGGGGTGCTGCAACTGCCCGTGCACAAGTTCGGGATACTAGGGTACCCCTACTCTAGTGCACCGACAGGCTGAATTGACAACTCAACTGCTAATACTCAAGAATATTCTTTGGCTCCCGTTGTGTCGAATCAATAAATTTGGGTTGTACTTCACCCTCGAAAGCTGTTGCGATCCCCTACACTTGTGGGTTATCAAGACTAATTTCTGGCGCCGTTGCCAGGGAGCATAGCTCTATTCTCTGAGTCACTTGGGATTTATATCTTTTGATCACTATGAAGAACTTGAAAGACGATCGAACTACTATTTTGCCCTCAACTACGAGGGGAGGTAAGGAACTGCCATCTAGCTCTGCACTAGATTCTCCTTCCATTATTAGTAGGCTTGCAACACCTAAACCTACTACTGCTATGAATTCTGATATGTCGCATGTTATTGATGATGCCACTTCTGCTATGCATGATGAAACTACTTCTGTGCATGATACTACTTTGCCATTAGGTGAATTTCTTGATGAACAACTTGCTAGATTTAGGGGGAATGAAATTACTGAAGATCCTATTACTGATGATAGTGATGATGAACGTTCCCCCAATGAGTATGTATTACCTATTGTTCCTAAGGGTTATGTTATGAATGAAAAAGTTGCTATGGAAATTCTTGCTTGCAATGATAGAAATGATCTTAAGAAATTATTAGCTAAATGGAAGCAGCAGTCTCTTAATGCTAGAATGAAACCCGATCCTGCTTTTGCTACTTCACCTATCTGTGTTACTGGTAAGGATTATGAATTCTCTGTTGATCCTGGTATTATTACTTTAGTTGAATCAGATCCTTTTTATGGCCTTGAATCTGAAACTGTTGTGGCACATCTTACCAAGTTGAATGATATAGCTACCCTGTTTACTAATGATGAGAAGTCTCGCTATTTATATATCCTTAAGATATTTCTGTTCTCATTAAAGGGTGATGCTAAAACTTGGTATAATTCTCTTGGTCCTGGTTGTGTGCGTAGTCCCCAGGATATGATTTATTACTTCTCTGCTAAATATTTCCCTGCTCATAAGAAACAAGCTGCCTTGCGGGAAATATATAATTTTGTGCAAATCAAAGAAGAGAGTCTCCCACAAGCTTGGGGGAGGCTTCTCCGGTTACTTAATGCTTTGCCTGATCATCCTCTTAAGAAAAATGAAATACTTGATATCTTTTATAATGGACTAACCGATGCTTCCAAGGACTACTTGGATAGTTGTGCTGGTTGTGTTTTCAGGGAAAGAACAGTCGACGAAGCTGAAATACTATTTTATAATATGTTGACTAATGAAAATAATTGGACTCTCCCCGAGACAGTTCCTGAAGTAATTCCTGAACCAATTGAGCCAACTCCTGAGCCTATTCCTAAACCCACTCCGAAGAAGAGAGGTGTTTTATTTCTTAGTCCTGAAGATATGCAAGAGGCAAAGAAATCAATGAAAGAAAAAGGTATTAAAGCTGAAGATGTTAAGAATTTACCTCCTATTGAAGAAATACATGGTCTTAATTTACCGCCTAAAGAACCACATTGTCTTGATAACCCGACACAGGTAGTAAAGGTAAATTCTCTCTATAGATATGATAAAGTTGAAATACCCTCTTCTAAATTTCATAGCCCATGCTTAGATGAATTTGATGACTTTATGGCTAGACAAGAAAGTTTTAATGCTTATGTTGGTAGAGAGTTAAAGAATAATGCTTTCGAGATAGGACGCGTAGGTGATAATCTGGCTAGAGTTAAAGATGAACTTCATCGCGTTAGCAAATATGCTTCTATGGTTGCTACTCAAGCTGAGCAAGTACTCAAAGCTCAAGATGATTTGCTTGATGAATTAAATAATAAAAATGATTTTGCTGTTAGAGTGGCTACTAGAACTGGTAGAATGACTCAGGAACCTTTGTATCCTGAAGGCCACCATAAGAGAATCGAGCAAGATTCTCAGAGAAATAATTTGGAGGAGAAGAAGCGAGAAGATGACGCAAATGATCCGGAGATAAATAAAAAAGACAAGATGCTGAGTCACCCTAAGGATGGGAGCCAGTGACAAGCGTTGAACTTCGAACACCCTAAATTTGGGAAGGATCCAAGGAACATCGTGCTGGGCGCGAGCACCGATGGAGACAATCCGTTTGGCAGCCAGAGAAGCACACATAGCACCTATCCTGTGTTTGTGTGGATGTACAACCTTCCCCCCTAGTTGTGCATGGAGAGGAAGTACATTCACATGAGTATGCTAATTGAAGGGCTGAAACAACTAGGGAACAACATCAATCTGTATCTGGGGCTGCTGAAAGAGGAGCTAGACATGCTGTGGAAAACGCCAGCCAATACGTGGGACGCCGCAGAGAAAGAATATTTCCCTATGAGAGTCGCACTGCTCACGACGATGCACGACTATCTTGGTTACGGAAATCTCGCGGGGCAGGTGGTCCACGGATTTTCTGGATGCGTCAGGTGCATGAATGACACAACGTATCACCAGCTAGATAGAGATCCCGGGTCTTCAAAAACCGTGTTCATGGGACATCGAAGGTGGCTTCGCGACGATGACCCATGGAGGAAACACAAGGATCTATTCGATGGGGTAACCGAACCTCGAAGACGCCTGCATATGAGGAGCAGCGAGGAAATAGACCAGTTGTTGAAAAATTGGAAAGATTGCCCACTGTCGGGAAAGAAGCAAAAGGCACCAGAGCCGGGAAAGAAGAGAAAGGCGCCAGAGCCGCTGCTGAAGGTATGGAAAACGAGGTCTGATTTCTAGGACTTGCCGTACTGGAAGATCCACCGTGTGCCTCACAGCCTTGATGTCATGCATATCACGAAGAACGTGTGCGAGAGTCTGCTTGGTACCCTGCTCAACATGCCAGAGAGGACCAAAGATGGGCCGAAAGCAAGGGCAGACTTGAAATCAATGGGCATCAGGGAGGAGCTTCACGCTAATGATGATGATGAGGCGAAGCAGGACACAGAAAGTCGTCGCAAAGGCAAAAAGGCCAAGAAGACCGGAAATGACTACCCTCCCGCGTGCTTCACTCTAAGTCAGGAGGAAATCGATCAGTTTTTCACCTGCCTCGTAGGAGTAAAACTTCCTTACGGTTACGCGGGGGAAGAGAAGCAGATACCTAGACACAGCGAAGCAAAAGTTTAGCGGGATGAAGTCTCACGACTGTCACGTGCTGATGACACAGATACTTCCAGTTGCAATCCATGGGATCATGGACGCGCACGTCCGTGAAACGCTATTTGGCCTATGCAACTTTTTTGACATCATCTCTCGGAAGTCGGTTGGTGTGAGGCAACTCAGAAGGCTATAGGAAGAGATCGTGGTGATACTATGCGAGCTTGAGATGTACTTCCCGCCCGCATTCTTCGACGTTATGGTGCATCTGCTGGTCCATATCATGGAGGATATCATCCAACTCGGGCCGACGTTCCTGCACAGCATGATGCCATTCGAAAGGATGAATGGTGTCATCAAAGGATACGTTCGCAACATGTCATGCCCAGAGGGAAGCATAGCCAGGGGCTTTCTGAGCGAAGAGTGCATCTCCTACTGCACAAATTATCTAGGCATCGAGAACCCCGTTGGTCTGCCCGTCAAGAGGCACCTCAGCAGGCTCGTTGGATGGGGTCACCGTGAGGGTCACCGCGAAATGCATGTCGACTTCGAGGGTCGACTCGCTGACTTTGAAAGAGCAAACCTAGTCACGCTACAACACATAGACGTGGTCGATCCTTGGGTGGTAGAGCACAAAACCTTTATTGAGAAGACGTACAATGACCGAGGCCAACAGAGGACGGACGGAGATATAATCAAAGAGCATAACTCATGTTTCACGCGTTGGTTCAAGCAGAAGCTTCTGTCGTACCCTTTACATCAGGATTCTTCCGCGGAAGAACAACTCATATTCGCCTTGTCACAGGGCGCCGAGCACAACCTGATGACATATGAGGCGTACGATATCAACGGCTACACATTCTACACCGAGGGAAAGAACATGAAGAGCGATGGTTATCAGAACTCCGGGGTAACGATGGAATCCTACACCGATAACGACAAGGACAGATACTACAGAAGGATCGAGGAGATCTGGGAGCTGAGCTACGTTGGAGAGAAGGTCCCGATGTTCCATGTCAGATGGGCCAAGAACGTCATAAAAGAAGACCGGTATTTCACCACCATGGTTATACCCAAAGCCAAATCCAAGACCGCGGGTGCAAACGTCACCGCAAAAAATGAGCCATGGGTACTGGCTTCCCAAGTGGACCACTGCTTCTTCTTTACCAACCCGCCAAAGCCCAGTCGTGTTGTCGTGAGGAGAGGCAAAAGGAAGATCATCGGAATGGATGGAGTCGCCAATGAGCAAGACTTCGACAAGTACGGGGACCCGAAGATGAAACATGGTGACGATGATGAAGTATCAGCATACACCACAAGAAGAAGCAGGACCACCATACCTAAAGGACGTCCGTTCAAGAGAAGAACTCCATTTACGAAAAATAAGGGCAAGAAGATTGTGAACAGATAGCTAGCTAAGATCGATTGTATTTAAATTGTAGCCTTCATTTCTCGATTGTATTTCATGGGCACTTTTTGAAATCATGAATGTTTTTAAATTTCATGGACACTCGATCTCGACCCCCCTCCATCTCGATCGCTATCCCACCTTGCCAGATCCGGCCCCCCCTCGTCGCCGAGCACCCCCCCGCACCCTCTCCCCCGCTCCACCAGCCGCCGCCGCCGACCCCCCGCACCCTCCCCCGCTCCACCGCCGACGACGACCCACCGCACCCTCCGCCGCTCCACCAGCCGCCGCCGCCGACCCCCTGCACCCTCCCCTGCTCCACCGCCGCCGATGACCCACGACACCCTCCCCCGCTCCACCGCCACCGACGACCCACCGCACCCTCCCCCGCTCCACCGGCCGCCGCCGCCAACCCCCGCACCCTTCCCCGCTCCACCGCTGCTGATGACACACCGCACCCTCCCCCGCTCCACCGCCCCGCCGACCCACCGCACCCTCCCCCGCTCCACCGTCCGCCGCCGCCGACCCCCCGCACCCTTCCCCGCTCCACCGCCGTCAACGACCCACCGCACCCTCCCCCGCTCCACCGCCGTCGGTGACCCACCGCACCCTCCCCCGCTCCACCGGCCGCCGCCGCCGAACCCCCGCACCCTCCCCCGCTCCACCGCCGCCGATGACCCCCCGCACCCTAATAATTTTCAAATAGCAAATTTGTTGATATTTTCAAATAATAAATTTGATGATATTTTTTCATGTTCATAAATATTTTCAAATAACAAATTTGATGATATTTTTTAAAAAATAATTACTGTTTTTATTAAAAATTATTACTATTTCATATTCATTCTCTAAAAAATTATTAGATGCGACAAAAAAAATTACTTATGGCGCACCCCTGGCTAGTGCGACATTGCTATATATAAAAAAAGATTACTAATGGCGCACCTCTGGCTGGTGCGCCATTGCTATATAAAAAAAGATTACTATTGGCGCACGGTCCACGGGTGCGTCATTGCTATCTAAAAAAAACTTACTAATGGCACACCGCTATGGGGTGCGCCATTTGTAAGCTTCCCCCCTTGCTATCCCTCTCGCCAGATCCCCTTCGTCCCTCTCCCTCGCCAGATCCACCCGTGCGCTGCCCCGATGCCGCCGCCCCGACCCCCGTCGGACTCCACCCCATCGCCCCCGCGCCCCCGCGCCCCCACCACCGCAGCTCCCCGCGTTGCCGGCCCCGTGCCCCCGCGCCCCCCACCAGTGCAGCTCCCCCGCGCCGCCGCCCCAGCACGTACGTCCCCTCCCTCCCTCCCCCTAGCTTCTCCTCCTCCTCCAACTGATCCGTTAGAACAATATTTGCTAGACCAATATTTGCTAGACCATGAAAACGATATGTTTATGAAGGAAAGGGAAGAAATAGATAAAGTGTTCCTTAAACAAGAACCTATGCTGAAACATAATCTTCCCGTTGAAATTCTTGGGGATCCCCCTCCACCCAAGGGTGATCCCGTGTTTGAACTCAAACCATTACCTGATAATCTTAAGTATGCTTATCTTTATGAAAAAGAAATATATCCTGTTATTATTAGTGCTAACCTTTCAGAGAAAGAAGAAGAAAGATTATTGAAAACTCTGAAGAAGCACCGAGCTGCTATTGGATATACCCTGGATGATCTTAAGGGCATTAGTCCCACATTATGTCAACACAAAATTTCAGTGGAGAAAGATGCCAAACCAGTTAGAGATCCTCAAAGACGATTAAATCCCAAAATGAAGGAAGTGGTAAGAAAGGAGATACTAAAACTCCTTGAGGCAGGTATTATTTATCCCGTTGCTTGTAGTGAATGGGTAAGCCCTGTCCATTGTGTCCCTAAAAAGGGAGGTATTACCGTTGTTCCTAATGATAAAGATGAATTGATCCCACAAAGATTTATTACAGGCTATAGGATGGTAATTGATTTCCGTAAGTTAAATAAAGCTACTAAGAAAGATCATTACCCTTTACCTTTTATTGATCAAATGCTAGAAAGGCTATCCAAACACACACATTTTTGCTTTCTAGATGGTTATTCTGGCTTCTCTCAGATACCTGTATCAGCGGGGGATCAATCTAAAACTACTTTTACTTGCCCTTTTGGTACTTTTGCTTATAGACGTATGCCTTTTGGTTTATGTAATGCACCTGCTACCTTTCAAAGATGCATGATGGCTATATTTTCTGATTTTTGTGAAAAGATTTGTGAGGTATTCATGGATGACTTCTCCGTCTATGGATCCTCTTTTGATGATTGTTTGAGCAACCTTGATAGAGTTTTGCAGATATGCGAAGACACTAGTCTCGTCCTGAATTGGGAAAAGTGTCACTTTATGGTTAATGAAGGTATTGTCTGGGGGCACAAGATCTCCGAGAGAGGTATTTAAGTTGATAAAGCCAAAGTTGATGCTATTGAAAAGATGCCATGTCCCAAGGACATAAAAGGTATAAGAAGTTTCCTTGGTCATGCCGGTCTTTATAGGAGGTTCATTGAGGACTTTTCTAAAATCTCTAGGCCTCTGACTAACTTATTGCAAAAACATATTTCTTTTGTCTTTGATGATGATTGTGTAGAAGCATTTGAAACACTTAAGAAAGCTTTGATCACTACACCTATTGTTCAACCACCTGATTGGAATTTACCTTTTGAAATTATGTGCAATGCTAGTGATTATGCTGTAGGGGCTGTTTTAGGGCAAAGAGTCGATAAGAAATTGAATGTTATCCATTATTCTAGCAAGACTCTTGATACTACCCAGAGAAATTATGCTACCACTAAAAAAGAATTATTAGCAGTTGTGTTTGCATGTGATAAGTTTAGACCCTATATTGTTGATTCCAAAGTTACTATTCACACTGATCATGCTGCTATTAAATACCTTATGGAAAAGAAAGATGCTAAGCCTAGACTCATTAGATGGGTTCTCTTGCTCCAAGAATTTCACTTGCATATTGTTGATAGAAAAGGAGCTGAGAACCACGTTGCAGACAACTTGTCTAGGCTAGAAAATGTTCTTGATGACCCACTGCCTATTAATGATAGCTTTCGTGATGAACAATTAGCGATCGTCAATGCTTCTCGTACTGCTCCTTGGTATGCTGATTATGCTAATTACATTGTTGCTAAATATATACCGCCTAGTTTCACATACCAGCAAAAGAAAAGGTTCTTTTATGATTTAAGACATTGCTTCTGGGATGATCCACACCTTTATAAATAAGGAGTAGATGGTATTATTAGACGTTGTGTGCCTGAGCATGAACAGGAACAAATCCTATGCGAGTGTCACTCTTAATCCTATGGAGGACACCATGCTGGAGATAGAACTGCACACAAGGTACTACAATCTGGTTTTTATTGGCCTACTCTTTTCAAAGATGCTCGTAAGTTTGTCATATCTTGTGATGAATGTCAAAGAATAGGTAACATCAGTAGACGTCAAGAAATGCATATGAATTATTCTCTTGTTATTGAACCGTTTGATGTTTGGGGCTTTGATTATATGGTACCTTTTCCTGCCTCCAATGGTTATACACATATTTTAGTTGCTGTTGATTACATTACTAAGTGGGTAGAGGCTATTCCAACTAGTAGTGCTGATCATAACACTTCTAATAAAATTCTTAAAGAAGTTATTTTTCTGAGGTTTGGAGTCCCTAGATATCTTATCACTGATGGTGGTTCACACTTTATTCATGGTGCTTTCCGTAAGATGCTTACTAAGTATGATGTTAATCATAGAATTGCATCTCCTTATCACCCGCAGTCTAGTGGTCAAGTAGAGTTGAGCAATAGAGAGCTCAAATTAATTTTGCAAAAGACTGTGAATAGATCTAGAAAGAATTGGTCTAAAAAACTTGATGATGCATTATGGGCCTATAGAACTGCCTACAAAAATCCTATGGGTATGTCTCCATATAAGATGGTTTATGGAAAATCATGTCATTTACCTCTTGAACTTGAACATAAAGCATATTGGGCTATTAAAGAGCTTAATTATGACTTCAAACTTGTTGGTGAGAAAAGGTTATTTGATATTAGCTCACTTGATGAATGGAGAACCCAAGCATATGAGAATGCTAAGCTTTTCAAAGAAAAAGTCAAACGCTGGCATGATAAGAGGATACAAAAGTGTGAGTTTAACGTAGGAGATTATGTGTTATTGTTCAACTCTTGTTTAAGATTTTTTGCAGGAAAACTTCTCTCAAAATGGGAAGGTCCCTACGTTATCGAGGAGGTCTATCGTTCTGGTGCTATAAAAATCAACAACTTTGAAGGCACAAATCCGAGGGTGGTAAATGGTCAAAGAATTAAACATTACATTTCAGGTAATCCTATCAATGTTGAAACTAATATTATTGAAACCATAACCCCTGAGGAATACATAAGAGACACTTTCCAGAATGTTGCAGACTCCCAAAAGGCATAGGTACGTGGTACGGTAAGTAAACCGACTCCAAAACAATTCTAATGGCAATTTTCATCAGTTTTGGATTATTTAAGGATTTTAGGAATAAAGAAGTAGTCCGAAAGGGACACGAGGCTCCCACGAGAGAGGAGGGCGCCCCCCTGTCGGGGGTTGTGTGCGACATATGCCAAAGGATGGCTTATCATGGTGGGAGCGAGTAGAACGTCGCCGGTGCCTGGAAGCGGGATGAGGCGAAGACATGCACGCCGACGGAACTTACCCAGCTTCAGGGCTCTCCTAGGAGATAACACCCCTACTACTGCTCTGCGGGGTCTCCGCATGATCACTAGGGCCAAGTGACTACAATGGTGCTCCTGGAGCTGTATCGGGAGGCAGGAGAGGGCAAGGCTAGCTCCCTCCTCCTTGTGCTATCTGGTCTATCTCTCTCAAGGTCCGAACCCTTTGCATGGGTGCCCCGGGGGGTTTATATAGGCCTACCCCCCGGGGGTACAATAGTAATCCGGCTGGCGTGGGTCCCAGCCGTCTGTCTCTCAGGCCACCGTCCTTCCTGCCGGCTTCTGGGGCCCGCCGTCTGGCGGGCCCCGCGGACAGGCGTGGCGCTGTAACGGCACCCCTGATGATGAAGGCTTGGTCATCGGGGCGTGGCGATAGTGCCGCCGTCTATCGGGCGGTCACTGTCGCCATTCCCCATCCTATCTGGTTAATGGCTCGTGGGGCCCTGGGAGGAGCCGACCGACTCTAGGGAGGCCGATTCCCACAGGGCCGTCTTCGGGGCGCTCAGGCCGCCTTCGGCCCACCTGCTGACAGGCGGCCCCGCCGCCTTCGGGCCGTACAGGCCGGCGTCATGGGCACAGTGCGTCTCGTACTGTGGCTGAGGTCAGGGCAGGCATGGCAACAGTGCCGCGCCCCGCTGGAGATCTCCCAGCGATGCGGCTCACTGTAGCCATGCCGGTCCTTCGTAAGCGGGGGGGGGGGGGGGGGGGGGGACGGCCACGTCGTGACCGCACCCCACACCGTACTTCGAGATGAGGAAGGAGTCGTGGGCCGATTCTCCATAGCCGGGCTCTCTGGAGGTCGCCAGCTTGGAGTCGGCTTATCTTGGAGTCGCCGTCTAGGACTCGGCCTCTCTGGATGTCGCCAGCTTGGAGTCGGCTTATCTTGGAGTCGCCGTCTGGGGGCTCGGCCTCTCTGGAGGTCGCCAGCTTGGAGTCGGCTTATCTTGGAGTCGCCGTCTGGGGGCTCGGCCTCTCTGGAGGTCTCCAGCTTGGAGTCGGCTCCTGAGACTCGGCCTGAGGGGCGCGGCCTGCCCCGATGTCTTGAAAGATCCTGGGACCCGGGTTGGCCAACCCGTGGCCCATTACTCCGACAGTAGTCCCCGAAGCTGGTGAAGCCCTGCAGACGCTGCATCACGGGGCTTCAGCAGTTTCAACGTTCCCGGAGCGGACTCTGGTTCTCGGCCGCCGTCTTCTCTTGGGCCGACTGTCGAGAGTCAGATTTTTCGTAGCGAAAAGCCGCAGCCCAAGGGTCGCGGCGGGAAACCAGGCGGCGTGCCTGATACGCTTCCCCACAGCCATCAGGGGGTCCAATCGCGTGGCTCCACGTGGGGAGGACGGTCTGCCGGCCCACGCGCGCGACGGGACGGGCCGTCAGACGGGGCCCGCCACTATCGCGCCTCAGCATACAAACGGATCCGTTGTGGCCGTGGACGGTTGGTTCCCCCACGTTGTTACTGCGCGCAGTAACTCCATGGGGTAGATCGTGGGGTGGCGTGGGGCATTGCGCGCAGTTAATCCCACGCCCGCCCCCTCGGCTCCTCGGCCCATAGGGCTATAAATAGGCGGGGGGAAGCGGGGCAGCTCTGCACGCGCACGCCTCTCCCCCATTCTCCTGCCTTCTCTTCTTTCTCCGCCGCGAGCAAGAACACCTCACACCACGGTGATGAGCTCTTCCTCCACCGCGGCCCCCGCCACACGCTCCGGCGTGTGGGACGGCTCGGATGTGGAGGTGGAACACATCGACTTCCTCCACCAGACACGCCGCCTTCCCAGCGCGGACCTCGTGCGCGCCCGCGCCGCTCCGGAGGGGGAGATCTGGCCGGCGCCGGAGGAGGGCGAGCGGGTCATCTTCCGCTCGCACCTCATGCGCGGCCTGGGGCTGCCGGCGAGTGGCTTCTTCCGCTCGTTCCTGGAGTTCCACAATCTTCAGCCGCACCACCTCACTCCCAATACGGTGGTGCTGCTTTCCGCCTTCGCCACTCTATGCGAAGGCTTCCTTGGCGTTCTCCCCACCCTCGAGCTGTGGGGAGAGTTCTTCTCTTCGAAGCTCGGCATGCAAGTCGCCGGCGTACCGGCTCAGTGTGGCGCCTACATCGCGGTGCGGCGCTCGACAGCCGACAACCCTTTTCCTCCCATCGCGCTGATCAAGTCGGTGAAGATGTGGCAGCGTTCATACTTCTACGTGAAGAACCTCTCCTCCGACGGCGACTGGGTCAACCTGCCGCCTTATGACGCCGCCCCCCTGACTGGGAGGCTCCCCAGCTGGTCGCACTGAGTCAAGACGCTGACTCCCGCCGGAGCCGCCATCGTAGCGCGGCTCCGAGTCTTGACGCAGTCGGAGGGCCTCGTCGGGGCCGGCTTGCTGGCCGCCTTCGTGGCGCGCCACGTCCTCCCGCTTCAAGGCCGGCCTCACCTGATCTGTCAGATGAGCGGCCTCCGAGATCCAAGTCGGATGAGCACCAAAGAGATGCCCCGCAAGGAGGTGGCGAACTTGGTGAACCACATCGCACATTGTGAGTTTGAGGAGGGCTGGCAGTTCGGCAAGGAGCCGTACTCGCGCGGCAACCCCCCACCAGTGGTAAGTCGCGTCCCCTTATTGTTTCGTCTTCCTTGCGGCCGACTCCGGCTTCAAACTTTTGTTGATTTCTTCTGAGCTAGATCCCCCTCATGCAGCCTGCAGCCGGCGCCTCGAGGCAGCCCCGCGAATACGTCCCCGATCGGGCGGACAGCGACGTCGACGACCCCGACTTGGGGGCGGCGGCGATGGAAGCCGACGCCGAAGGCGGGGGAGATGGAACCGAAGGCGGCTACAGGCCCTCGGCCACCTTCGCCGACTAGCCTGACGACGCTGCCGAAGGGGAGGTCGCCCCGCGCCACCAAGGCGGCGCGAAGAGGCGTCACGCCGGTCCGAGCGCGCCTGGCGGCAAATTTAAGAAGCTCAAGGGGGCGGCCGCCGCGACCAAACGGGAGGAGGCGGCCGCGAAGGCCAACCGCTTCCGTAGGGAAGTGAGGAAGCCGCCGCTAGTTTCCGCGTAAGTCTTTATCCTTTCTTGTTTTCCTTCGTGGACTCTTGTCCGAGTCTTCTTTGATTTTCCCTCCATTCTTCTTCAGGGCCCCTCTTCCCCTTGAGAGAGTCGCTGTCCCCTCTGTCATGGGGTCGGCAGAGACGTCCGCCAATACTCGGCGGGTCGACCCCGCCGCCGACCTCCGGGCGGCGACGGAGCGAAACGCGTGGGAGAAGCGCGAGGAGGAGGAGGCCGAGCGTCTGGAGAAGGCGGAGGCCGACAAGGCGGCCGCCAACACCGAGAAGAAGCTGGAGGACGCCGAAGCCACCCTTGCGGCAAGACGGCATGCCGAGGAGGCCGTGCGTCACCGATCGGCGATGCTCGTCCCCCCATTGTCGTTTGCGCCGCCACCTCTAGAGTTCACGGGGCAGACCGCAGAGGCCGGCACCGAGGATCCCCCCGCGGAGAAGGAGGGTGGCAAGGCTTCGGACACCCTCATGCCACCACCGCCGCCTCCGCCGCCGTCTGGGAGGCCGCATGGCAAACAGCCGGTGGGCCAGTCGGACCCGCCGATCACGGACGAGGCCGAGGCGTGGCTGCTTCTTCAAGTCGTCTCGCCGGCACGCCGCCGTCTTGAGAGGGCGACCTCGGCGCTGCGACCTCGGGAGGCCGGCGCTGCCAGCTCGGCCACCCTAGACGCCGAGGCCTCGAGCGCCGCGCCCACCGGGTGGTTGCGCAGAGGCGGCACCGGGCCACTGAACCAAGCGCTCCTGGATGTCCAGGCGAAACTGCGCACCGAAGGCGATGCCCTTCAGGCCTGCACCAGGGCGCACCTGGCCGCGCGGACATCTGTCCGGGTATGTTTCCTTCTTCTCTTTAATTCTTGTTTTTCTCTATGGGGGCGCACCAGCGCACCCACTGGGTGTAGTCCCCGAGTTCCGGGCTGGCTGTTGAGCAGGCAGTTCGGAACTCCCTCTGGCGAGTTCCAAATACTAACTTTGTTTCTATTGACTTATTGCGGGAGTATCATAACCTCCGCGCCGCTGCCTTTAACCACAACGTCGAGGAGTTAAACAAGCGGACCGCCGACTTGATGGAAAGCCAGAGTAAGCTCTTTTGCCTTTTCTTCGCGGGGGCACGCTGGCGCACCCGCGGGCTGTAGTCCCCGAGATTCGGGCCGACTGCTGAGCAGTCGGGCCGGATCTTCCCGGCGATCTTCTTTGTTGACGACTCATTTGTCTCTTCTTTCGTTTTTTCAGGCGCCAACGCCGCTCTGCAGGAGCAATTAGGCGAGGCCAATACTGCTCGGCGTGCCAAGGAGGGCGAGTGCAGCCAGCTCACCAAAAAGCGCGACCTGCTGGCCGAGCAGAGGGAGCGATTGAAGGCGGCTCGGGACGGGGCGGAGAAGAAAGAGGCCGCCCTCCTGGCCGAGTTTGAGATGGAGCGCTCCGCCTGGACCTACAGGGAGGCGATGCTGACCTCCGGTTACCACGAGATCGAAGATATCGTTGATGGTAAGTTTGTTTCGTTTCTTCGGGCTTCCGACTATGTGTCAGTCCGACTTCTGATTTTTTGACTTGCTTCTTGGCAGACTTCTTCCCTGGTCACTCGCAGGCAGTCCCTCTGGCCATCGAGGCGGCTCGTGAAGCGCGAAGGGCAAACGGTGAGGAGATCGCCACCAATGCCCCCCGAACCATCGATGAGCAGCTCTTGAGCATTGAAGCCCGTCTTCGTCCGGCTCACCGGCTGCTGCGCCGGCTTCAATGTGCTGGCGCCCAGGCGGTTGCCGCTCTGTGGCCAGATATGCCGGCTCTGCGCATCGCCAGCCGGACCGTCGACTGGCTGGCAGTCGCTGCCGGTCGTCTTGAAGCTTGGAAGGGCTCCTCGGCCCGGGCCGGAGCGCGCCGGGCCTTGGAGTTCGTCAAGGCATGGTATCCAGGGCTGGACCTGGACCGTCTGGCCGCGTTCCGGTCAGAAGCCCAGGCCGAGCTGGAGGCCGTGGAGGGCGCCCTTATCGAGCGTGCGGCGGCCATCGCCGAGTACATGGACACCAATGTCTTCATGCCGGAGCGGGCTGAAGGCGGCGAGGAAGTGCCGCCAGAGTGGTTTGGGATGAACTCGGAGCATGGCGAGGACTCGGCGGAGGTGATCGACTCCAGCACCGAGGAGGAGGACGAGGCGGAGGACGGAGGCGAGGTGGAGATGCCAGAAGACGGAGCAGGCGGCCAGCCTCAGCCTGACCGCGCCTCCAGCAACGAGCCGCGTCGAGGGAAGGCGACTACCGTTGGAGGCGATCAAGCCGAGACCGCCCAGCCGACTGCCCCGGCGCCCGACACTGCCGTCTCCTCCGATCCTTCGATCCCAGAAGCCGCCTCCTAGGCTGCCTTTTCCGCCTCTGTTTTATCTGTCTGAGTAATCTTTTGAAAACTTTGTTAAATTTGAACAGTTCCACCCGTGGGGTGTATCCTGAACTTCTATTTGAAGATTCGGCCAAGGGCCTCTGTAAATATTTTATCCGCTTTCTGTCATTCCTTGCTTACTGCTCTTTTAGGCTTTTCCCTTTGTCGCCTCCCTTTAGTCGCTGCCTTGCCAGTCGGACAGCCGCTCTGCGGACTATTGCTGGGTCAAGTGCTTGGCTACTTCGGGAAGGCAAGTACTTGGTCGTTTGGAGTTTCTTTAGCAAGTCGGATAAAAAGCGACAGGCCGACTACCCAAGAGTCGGCCGTCTTTGATAAAGGCTAAGACGGCGAGCCGACTACTCATGAGTCGGCTTTCCGTTTCAGAGATGCTGGAGGCCGTCTTATGCTATGTTCATGCTTTAGGTCTTTAGCCATTTTTCGTGTGGGCGCCCGCTCTTTCTCACTCCTGCCCGCCTCATAGTCGCTCTACGAGCTGCGGCTTTGGCAGAAAGCGGATTGGGCACCGTGCACTACTTGTCTGACTGCAGGAGCTCCTCATAGCGCAAGGCAGCGAGTCCCCGGGCCGACTAGTCTGGCCCGGTGCCAAGCGGCTTGTGATGAAAGTAATGTACTCGAAGGCATAATTCTTATCATACAGATAACAAAAAAGGGCAGTCCCCGAGCTCGTCTCGGGGGGCCCAAAGTCTTAGTGCTTTAATACAAAGGGGTAGTGCGATACATACTGCATCAACTGTAAAATCTCCGAAGGAGATTTGCATTCCACGGGCGCTCTGTCTCTTTGCCGGAGTTGTCCCTCTTGCGCGCTCGGGGCTTCTGAGCGTCGATCAGATAGTAGGCATCGTTCCCTAGCACCTTGCTGATGATGAAGGGGCCTTCCCAAGGTGCCAACAACTTGTGCTGGCCGGCTGTCCGCTGGGTCAGCCGGAGCACAAGGTCGCCCTCTTGGAAAGATCTTGGTCTGACCTTCCTGTTGTAGTATCGACGCAGACTCTGCTGGTAGATGCTGGACCGGCTGAGAGCCAACAGCCGGCCCTCTTCCAGCAGATCGACGCCGTCTTGACGTGCTTCTTCTGCTTCTTCCTCGGTGTACATGGTGACTCGCGGGGAGTCGAACTCTATGTCCATTGGGATGATGGCTTCGGCACCATAGACGAGGAAGAAGGGTGTGAAGCCGGTTGACTTGTTTGGAGTCGTGCGTAGACTCCAGAGGACGGCTGGCAGTTCCTCAAGCCAACAGCCAGCAGATCGCTCCAGTGGTACAACGAGTCGAGGCTTGATGCCGGATAAGATGAGGCCGTTTGCTCGCTCCACCTAGCCATTTGACTACGGATGGGCAACGGACGCTAAGTCCAGTCGGATGCCCTGCGTCGCGCAGAAACGGGCCAGGGCGCCTTTGGCGAAATTCGTGCCATTGTCGGTGATGATGCTGTGCGGGATGCCGTACCGAGTTGTGGAGTCAGCGATGAAGGTTACCGCAGTCGTCCCATTCAACTTCTTGATGGGTTTCGCCTCCACCCACTTGGTGAACTTGTTCACTGCGACAAGTAGGTGGGTCAAGCCACCTCGTGCCGTCTTGAATGGTCCCACCATGTCCAGGCCCCAGACTGCAAAGGGCCAGGCAATGGGGATAGTCTTGAGTGCGGAAGCTGGCTGGAGTGGCTTAGCACGGAAAATCTGGCACCCCTTGCACTTTTGGACTAATTCTTTGGCCTCTTCCAGGGCGGTCGGCCAGAAGAAACCGTGCCGGAAGGCTTTGGCGACAAGTGCCCTGGAGGCCGCGTGGTGACCGCACTCACCTTCATGGATGTCTCTGAGGATTCCCTGGCCTTGTTCTGCCTCGACGCAGCGTTGGAAGACGCCGGTAACACTGCGCCTGACCAGCTCTCTGTTGACTATGGTGTAGGCTGCTGCTCGGCGCTGCACTTGCCAAGCCAAGATTTCATCAGTTGGTAGCTCTCTGTTTACTAAGAACCTGAGGATGGGCTGGGCCCATGAAGGAGCTGCTATTTCTTCAACTGCCACTAGTGCGACTTGGATAAGGGCGGCCGGGCTGGGAGGCGGCGGGTTGGAGTCCGCAGCCGCTTGCTGTTTTGACAAAGTCCCGGGGCTGACTGGAGCAGTCCCCGGGCCGAGCTCTGAAGTCCCCGGGCCGGCTTCGACCGTGCATCTCTTGGAGTCGGATCCATCTTCTTCGGGCAGAGCCGGCA
Source organism: Triticum timopheevii (assembly GCA_963921465.1). NCBI lineage: Eukaryota > Viridiplantae > Streptophyta > Magnoliopsida > Poales > Poaceae > Triticum > Triticum timopheevii. Next base: position 378,516,128 of record OY997262.1, on the reverse strand, counting down.
CAAAGATTGAATCTGATTCTGGTGACGGCTTGATAGAAGGCTTGAGGAGGCGCCGAAGGGCGACACCAGATGGTATTGCTTGGCGGGTGGAGCCGATTCATGCCAAGGCGTCTGCTTGGTCGTTGTCGTTCCTTGGCACGTGGAGGAACTCGCACCCCTCAAAGTATCCGCTGAGTTGCTGGACGAGGAAACGGTAGCTCGCCATATTTGCGTCCTTGGCATCCCAATCGCCGGATGATTGCTGGACCACCATGTCAGAGTCGCCATAACACAGGATCCGGCGTATGCCGAGTTCTTTGGCAAGTCGGAGCCCGTGAATGAGCGCCTCGTACTCGGCCACGTTGTTGGAGGCGGCGAAGTGGATTTGCAGCGCGTATCTGAGCTTGTCGCCCTTGGGGGAAGTGAGGACGACGCCGGCTCCCAGGCCGGTGCGCATCTTGGAGCCGTCGAAGTGCATCCGCCAATGGGTAGAGTCGGGCGCTGGCGGCAGATACTGGGTCTCGGCCCAGTCGACGAGGAAGTCAACTAGTGCTTGCGACTTGATGGTGGTACGGGGCTCGTAGTAGATGGTGTAGGGAGCCAGATCTATGGCCCACTTGGCCACTCGGCCTAAAGCGTCGCGGCTTCCTATGATCTCGGCTAGTGGAGCGGTGCAAACCACAGTGATTGGATGCTCTTGAAAGTAAGGCTTCAGCTTCTTGGTGGCAAAACGCATGCCGTAGCACATCTTCTGATAATGGGGGTAGTTCTGCTTGGAGGCCGACAGTACCTCGTTCAAGTAATATACCGGTCTCTGGACAGGTAGCGTCTTGCCTTCCTCCTTGCGCTCGACTACAATGACTGTGCTGACTACTCGGCTGTTGGCGGCGATGTATAGGAGCATGGGCTCTTTGGGGGTCGGTGCCGCCAGCACCGGAGGAGTAGTCAACATCTTCTTTAACTGGAGAAAAGCCTCGTCCGCCTTGGGAGTCCACTCAAAGAAGGTCGTCTTCTTCATGAGCTGATACAAGGGGAGAGCCTTCTCGCCCAGCCGACTGATGAATCGGCTGATGGACGCCAAACAGCCGGTGAACTTCTGCACATCTAACAGTCGTCTGGGCGCTTCCATCCTCTCGATGGCCTTGATCTTCACAGGATTGCACTCTATTCCGCGTTCAGAGACCAGGAAACCAAGGAGCTGGCCGGCTGGTACTCCAAAAACACACTTCTCTGGGTTGAGCTTGATCTGGAATCGGCGCAGATTCTCAAAGGTCTCCTTGAGGTCCTCCAGCAGGGTTCCACGCTTCTCCGTCTTCACCACTACATGATCCACATAGACGTGGGCATTTCTGCCGAGTTGCTTCAGGAGGCACTTCTGCATGCAATGCTGAAAGGTGGCGCCGGCATTTCTCAAGCCGAACGTCATGGTCAGGTAGCAGAAGGCTCCGAACGGCGTGATGAAGGCGGTCTTCAGTCTGTCAGCTGGGTTCAGCTTGATCTGGTGATATCCTGAATACGCATCTAGGAAACTCAACAGCTCGCATCCGGCTATGGAGTCTATCACCTGATCGATTCTTGGCAAAGCGAATGGGTCCTTGGGGCAAGCCTTGTTGAGGCTCGTGTAATCGATACACATCCGCCATTGCTTATTTTTCTTCAACACCAGTACGGGGTTTGCCAGCCACTCTAGAAAAAATACTTCCATGATGAAGCCAGCGGCCAGGAGCCAGGCTATTTCTTCTCCAACAACTCTTCTTTTCTCTTCTGACAGGCGGCGCAAGGGCTGCCTGACGGGCTTCACATCAGATCGGACATGTAACTTGTGCTCGGCGAATTCCGCCGGTACACCTGTCATGGCTTTGGGGGACCATGCGAAGATGTCTCGATTCTCACGGAGGAAATCGACGAGCTCACCTTCCTATTTGCTGTCTAGGTTCGCTCCTATGACAGCGTGCCTCTCCTGGTGCTCCGGGTCCAAAGGTATCCTCTTTGTTTCTTTAGCCGGCTTGAACGAGCCCTCAACTTCTGACTCCTTGGGGGCGGGCGATATTTCTGGCTGCTTGCCGGCCATCGCCACAACCCGATCAAGGAGCCGCTTCTCAGCTGCGATCACCAGGGACTCGGCCAGCCGACTACTCTCGGCCGCGCAGGCAGACGACTTCCTGTAGTCGCCGGATACAGTGAGGATTCCCTTGGAACTCGGCATCTTCATCTTGAGGTAGGCGTAGTGGGGGACCGCCATGAACTTGGCCAAGGCGGGTCGGCCAAGCAATGCATGATATGGGCTTTCAAGGTCTACCACCTCAAACCAAACTAGCTCTCGATGGAAATGATCCTTGTCTCCGAAGAGGACATCTATCAGGATCTTGCCGATTGGTGAGCAGGAAAGGCTAGGGACGATTCCGTGGAACACAGTTCGGCTGCTTTGAAGCTGTCTCTGCTTGATTCCCAATTTCTCCATCGTATCCTTGTACAAGATGTTGATACTGCTGCCTCCGTCTATCAGTACTCGCGAGAAGCGAGCGGCCCGCCTATCTATGGTGAGTATGGCGCCTAAGGCCAAGGCGTAAGAGCCTAGACTCGGCATCACCTCTGGGTGATCAGCTCTGCTCCAACTGATAGGCCTTTCGGACCAATGCATGAACTCCGGAGTACTTGATGCGACTGCATTTACTTCTTGCTGCTGTTGGCGCCTGCTGCGTCGGTCATCTGCTACACTGGTGAACACCACGTAGGCCCCGTGCTCATCCGGGAACTCGTCTTGCACGGCGCCGACTGGCCTGGCCGCCGGCTGCGGAGGCGGCGGAGGAGGCGGCAGCCCAGCAGGCGGAAGAGGGAGGAGGCCGTCTCCCTTGGCGATTCTGGTGAGCCAGTGGCACTTCCGAGTGGTGTGGTTGGATGGCTTCGCGCCGCTGTGGAACTTGTAGGGGCCGTCGAGAGTCTGCTCGTAAGAGAAAGCTGGCAGCCAGTTGGACTTGCCGCCCTTCTGCCGCTTCACCGGAGTCTGCCCCTTAGGCTGTCGGTCTTCAACTGTTGCGACCTGCCGACTACTGGAAGTCGGTTGCGGGGCCTTGCGCTTGTGTCTCCAGCTGGAGTTCTGGGAGCTTGAGGGGCCACTTTGCCAGTCGCGCTAACTTGAATCTCTGTCTTCATAGAGGAGTCGGATGTGGCATATTTGTCTGCAATGACCAGCAACTCGTCGAGGGTCTCCGGCTCGTCGCAAAGGAGCTTGTGCTTGAGGAGGGTGCCTTCTCTGCACCCGGCAATAAAGTACTCGATCGCCTGCACCTCGTGCACGCCCTCGCAGGAGTTCCAGAGTTCTCCCCAGTGCGTGAGGTAGTCGTGAGTAGACTCGTCAGGGCCTTGCACACACAAGGAGAGCTGGCGCGGCTTGGGGGGTCGCTTGTACATGCTGGTGAAGTTGCGGACGAAAGCCTCGGTGAAGTCGACCCAACTGTTGATGTTGCGGGGCTTCAAACTGTTCAGCCATGTCCGGGCCGTGCCCTGGAGCATGAGCGGAATGTACTTTACGGCGACTCGCTTGTTGCCGTTTGCTATGTTGATGGTCGTGGAGTAGTCGATTAGCCAGTCTTCGGGCTTCACGGAGCCGGTGTACTTGGGTGTGTCTTGGGGGAGTGTAAACCCTTTGGGGAAAGGCTCGTCTCGGATGTGGGGCCCAAAGCAAGGCGGGCCCAGCTCATCTTCTTCTTCTAGCGCCAGGGATCGGTGGAGTCGGTCGATCCGGTGGCGGGCATCGTTTTCTCCGACTCCCTCTCGGCGGCCAAGGCGGTCACCGAGAGTCGGATGCTCAACGGGCGGCAGGGAGACTCGCCTTTCCCTGCGAGGAGGGGGAGGCAGGTAGTCGTCCCGCCGTTCCACCACTCTGGGGCAGCCGTCTTGGTCGCGCTCGATGGTGATGTGAGTCCGACTGCGACTGACAGTCGGCTCTTTGTCTTTTCTTCCACGGACTTCGCCAGTCGGCGTCCTGGACGTCGCGCCTTGATCTCGACGGGGAGGCGGGTCGTCGTGGAGTTGCTGCGGCGCATTGGTGCGGCCGCCGGCCGCGTTCTGCGTAGCAGCCGCGTCGAGGAGTTGCTGGACTCGCTCCGTCATCATGCGACGCTCTTCGCCTTCGAAGTTGTTGAGCTCTTCCGCCGCCGCCTGGGCGGCACGGATATTCTCTGCGGGCATGGCATATACAGGGCGATCAGCCCCGAGGAGGTTGGCGATTGCCGCGCCGCGCTATCGGACCGCGCCTAGGCGGCTAGGCCCGGTTGGAGCCGGCGAGCCGCCTACGGCGCGATCCATCTCGCGCTGGTAGGCTTCTGACAAGCGCCTCATGCTTGCCAGCTTCTTCGCGCCTTCGACGAGATGAAGGCGGATCGCCTCCAGCATCTCGGCGCCGGCGTCTTCCGGAATCGGCGCTGCAAGGTCTCGCAGGGCCGCGTCAAGCGGGTCGTGCACTCCCTCGCCGGAGCGCTCGCCGTGCTCGAGGACGAGGACCTCCGTGACGATGCTTCCGCCGCTCCCCTCGCAAGGGAGCGGCTCGTCGAACATCACCACGTTGGAGGGGAACGTGTCAAGCGACACGCTATCGGAGTCGACCAGCATCGGGTCAGTGGAGCCTACGGACTCCAAGTCGACGGTAGGCTCGCCGGTAACGTGGAGATGGTCGAGGAGGCCCACGAGGAGGCTTTCGGAGCCGCCTGTGCCCGCATCGGATGCAGGCTCATCGGAGGTGCTAACCTCGCCAAGAAGGTCAGCGAGGCAGCTCGCCGCGCAGGCGATCTCAGCGCCGTGCAGCGCGTCGGCACAGACGCCGTCCGGCGTGCCAGGCTGGCTGTGCTCGCCGGGGAGGAACAGGGTTCCCGTCCAGAGCAGTTCTCCGGACGACGGTGCACCTCACCCCATGGTGGGCGCCAAATGTTGGGGGTTGGGTGCGACATATGCCAAAGGATGGCTTATCATGGTGGGAGCGAGTAGAACGTCGCCGGTGCCTGGAAGCGGGATGAGGAGAAGACATGCACGCCAGCGGAACTTACCCAGCTTCAGGGCTCTCCTAGGAGATAACACCCCTACTGCTGCTCTGCGGGGTCTCCGCATGATCACTAGGGCCAAGTGACTACAATGGTGCTCCTGGAGCTGTATCGGGAGGCAGGAGAGGGCAAGGCTAGCTCCCTCCTCCTTGTGCTATCTGGTCTATCTCTCTCAAGGTTCGAACCCTTTGCATGGGTGCCCCGGGGGGTTTATATAGGCCTACCCCTGGGGGTACAATAGTAATCCGGCTGGCGCGGGTCCCAGCCGTCTATCTCTCAGGCCATCGTCCTTCCTGCCGGCTTCTGGGGCCCGCCGCCTGGCGGGCCCCGCGGACAGGCGTGGCGCTATAGCGGCACCCCTGATGACGAAGGCTTGGTCATCGGGGCGTGGCGACAGTGCCGCCGTCTATCGGGCGGTCACTGTCGCCATTCCCCATCCTATCTGGTTAATGGCTCATGGGGCCCTGGGAGGAGCCGGCCGACTCTGGGGAGGCTGATTCCCACAGGGCCGTCTTCGGGGCGCTCAGGCCACCTTCGGCCCACCTGCTGACAGGTAGCCCCGCCGCCTTCGGGCCGTACAGGCCGGCGTCATGGGCACAGTGTGTCTCGTACTGTGGCTAAGGTCAGGGCAGGCATGGCAACAGTGCTGCGCCCCGTTGGAGATCTCCCAGCGATGCGGCTCACTGTAGCCATGCCAGTCCTTCGTAAGCGGGGGGGGGGGGGGGGGGACGGCCACGTCGTGACCGCACCCCACACCGTACTTCGAGATGAGGAAGGAGTCGTGGGCCGATTCTCCATAGCCGGGCTCTCTGGAGGTCGCCAGCTTGGAGTCGGCTTATCTTGGAGTCGCCGTCTAGGACTCAGCCTCTCTGGAGGTCGCCAGCTTGGAGTCGGCTTATCTTGGAGTCGCCGTCTGTGGGCTCGGCCTCTCTGGAGGTCGCCAACTTGGAGTCGGCTTATCTTGGAGTCGCCGTCTGGGGGCTCGGCCTCTCTGGAGGTCGCCAGCTTGGAGTCGGCTCCTGAGACTCGGCCTGAGGGGTGTGGCCTGCCCCGATGTCTTGAAAGATCCTGGGACCCGGGTTGGCCTACCCGTGGCCCATTACTCTGACACCCCCTGTCAGGCGCGCTGCCCTATCTTGTGGGCACCTCGTGTGCCTCCCGGACTCCGTTTTCTTGTATGTTACGTATTTCGGTCGGTAAAAATTCATTATATATACTTCCGAAGGTTTTAACCACCGTATCACGCAAATATCCTCTATTTTCGTTTCGAGTTGTTCCTGTTTCAGAATAAAGCGAGATGTCTTCTCAGGAATCAGTTGGGGAGAGCCGGGTGTCTCACCCAACGCCAAGTCCAGGAGCAAACAGCGATGCCTATCACTTTGGACCTTCAACGGAGGATGAGATGGAGGTCGATTTGAAAAGGATAAATGCCATGGAGGAAGATCAAGAAGTTACCTCTCGTCTCCAAGCAGAATTCACTATGGGGGAACTACCTAGCCTGGCTATCCCTGCTTCGGTCATCCCTTCCAACTCTAGATTTCTTTCTTATGAAAATATGAAAAAGAGTTTCATGTGTTCTCCAGAAGCTATGCAGCATCCTTGGGTAAAAGGAGCTTTGGCCGTTATGGGCAAGCTCCGTAAAGAAATTATGGACCTCAAACAACAAGTCAATAAGCTCGAGGAGGAGAACCGTATCCTGAAGGGCATCATCGCCAAGAAGATCATAACACCAACCGTGAAGAAGGAGAAATAATCACATGGGTATGGGCACTCCCCTTGGCACCTGCCAAGCTTGGGGGAGGTGCTCCGGTATCGTATCACCATCACACTCCTATCTTTATCACTTTATTTAGTTCGATCCTTTTAGTAGTATCTTGATCTATTAGTTCAAAGTTTTGATATCAAGTAGTTTTGAGTTTTGAGTTGTGATCTCTTTATGTAATCGAGTCTGTGTGCTATCTATAATAAAGATTAGTGTTGAGTCAAGGGCTTTGCTATGTCGCTATGATCTTGAGAAAGTAGAAAGAACAAAAGAGTTCATATTGATCTTATGGATAGTGATAACTTCACACATAGAAAGTATGAGGCATAAAAATTGTTGAGAGTTGATGAACGTAGCCTTGGTCATCGTTGCAATTAATAAGAAGTAATAAGGATAGAGGGGTTCACATATAAATACATTATCTTGGACATCTTTTATGACTGTGAAGCACTCATTAAGTATGACATGCTAAAAGAGTTGACGTTGGACAAGGAAGACAACGTAATGGTTTATGTTTTCCGACATCTCAGTTAAAGTATATTGTCATTGACCTTCCAAACATGCTGAGCTTGCCTTTCCCCCTCATGCTAGCCAAATTTCTTGCACCAAGTAGAGATACTACTTGTGCTTCCAAATTTCCTTAAACCCAGTTTTGCCATGAGAGTCCACCACACCTACCTATGGATTGAGTAAGATCCTTCAAGTAAGTTGTCATCGGTGCAAGCAATAAAAATTGCTCTCTAAATATGCATGACTTATTAGTGCAGAGAAAATAAGCTTTGCACGAACTTGTTGTGGAAGTAATAAAAGCGATGGATTGCATAATAAATGTCCACATACAAGGGGCAATATAAAGTGACGTTCTTTTGCATTAAGATTTTGTGTATCCAACCCTAAAAGTGCATGACAACCTCTGCTTCCCTCTGCGAAGGGCCTATCTTTTACTTTATGTTTTACTTTATGCTTGAGTCAAGGTGATCCTCACCTTTCCCTTTTTCATTTTTTTCCTTTGGCAAGCTCCTCGTGTTTGAAAGATCATGATACATATATCCAATTGGATGTAAGTTGGCATAGGCTATTATTGTTGACATCACCTAAAGGTGAATCTGTTGGGAGGCAACACAATAAGCCCCTATCTTTCTCAGTGTTCGGCTGAAACTTTATAACCACAAGTATTGCATGAGTGTTAACAATTATAGGGGACTACAAGATGGTTGAGTATGTGAGCTTGCTGAAAAGCTCTATTATTGACTCTTTCTGATGTTATGATAAATTACAATTGCTTCAATGACTGAGATTATAGTTTGTTAGTTCCTAATGAAGTTTTTGAACCATACTTGACATTGTGAATTGCTTATTACTTGAACATAGGAAATCATATGACAAAATCCATATATGTTGCTGTTATTAGAATGATCATGATGCCCTCATGTCCATATTTTATTTTTATCGACACCTCTATCTCTAAACATGTGGACATATTTTTCGATTTCGGCTTCCGCTTGAGGACAAGCGAGGTCTAAGCTTGGGGGAGTTGATACGTCCATTTTGCATCATGCTTTTATATCAATATTTATTGCATTATGGGTTGTTATTACACATTATATCTCAATACTTATGGCGATTCTCTCTTATTTTACAAGGTTTACCATGAAGAGGGGGGATGCCGGCAGCTGGAATTCTGGCTGGAAAAGGAGCAAATGTTGGAAACCTATTCTGCACAACTCCAAAAGGCCTGAGACTCCACGAAACAACTTTTTAGAGTTAATAAGAATTTTTGGGCAAAAGAAATAGGCCAGGGGGCCCACACCCTGTCCAGGAGACGGGGGGGGGGGGGGGGGTGCCCCCCTAGGGTGCGGCCCCTATCTCCTGGGCCCCCTGGTGGGCTTCCGGCGTCCATCTTCTGCTATATGAAGGGATTTCCCCTGTAAAAAATTGTGGGCAAGCTTACAAGACGAAACTCCGCCGCCACGAGGCGGAACCTTGGCGGAATCAATCTAGGGCTCTGGCGGAGCTGTTCTGCCGGGGACACTTCCCTCCGGGAGGGGGATATCATCACCAACGTCATCACCAACGATCCTCTCATCGGGAGGGGGTCAATCTCCATCAACATCTTCACCAGCACCATCTCATCTCAAAACCCTAGTTCATCTCTTGTATCCGATCTTGTATCAAAACCACAAATTGGTACCTGTGGGTTGCTAGTAGTGTTGATTACTCCTTGTAGTTGATGCTATTTGGTTTACTTGGTGGAAGATCATATGTTCAGATCCTTCATGCATATGATTACCCCTCTGATTATGAACATGAATATGCTTTGTGAGTAGTTACGTTTGTTCCTGAGGACATGGGTGAAGTCTTGCTATTAGTAGTCATGTGAATTTGGTATTCGTTTGATATTTTGATGAGATGTATGTTGTCTCTCCTCTAGTGGTGTTATGTGAACATCGACTACATGACACTTCGCCATTATTTGGGCCTAGAGGAAGGGATAGGGAAGTAATAAGTAGATGATGGGTTGCTAGAGTGACAGAAGCTTAAACCCTAGTTTATGCGTTGCTTCGTTAGGGGTTGAGATGGATCCATATGTTTAATGTTGTGGTTAGGTTTACCTTAATACTCCTTTTTGTAGTTGCGGATTCTTGCAATAGGGTTAATCATAAGTGGGATGCTTGTCCATGTTAGGGCAGTACCCAAGTGCCGGTCCACCCACATATCAAATTATCAAAGTACCGAACGCGAATCTTATTAACGTGATGAAAACTAGCTTGACGATAATTCCCAATGTGTCCTCGGGAGCTCCTTCTTCATTATTAGATTTTGTCCAGGCTTATCCTTTGCTACATAAAGGATTGGGCCACCTTGCTGCACTTTATTTACTTTATTTACTTTTTTCTTGTTACTATTTATCTTATCACAAAACAATCTATCACCTACTATTTCAGTGCTTGCAGAGAAAACCTTACTGAAAACCGCTTATCATTTCCTTCTGCTCCTCGTTGGGTTCGACACTCTTACTTATCGGAAGGACTACGATAGATCCCCTACACTTGTGGGTCATCAGTATTCCATGGCCACGTATTTCGACCCGGACCGTGACTCCAAGATAGACTACACAAATATCAAGAAAGTTCTTGGTGATGCTCTCCCCGGCTACGCCACATCTGGAGGCACCTTTAAGAGGCTAGTTCGTAGGTACGGCAGGCACGTGTTCACGCACAATACGACGTTCCCCTGCGTCAAGCAGCCGCATGGCAGTCAGAAGGATGCCTACTACACCCTCCATCACATGCGGGTGATCGTACGGGACCATAATCACCTTCTGCTACCAAATAATGTCAAAGATTGGGCCGCAAGCTTGGCGGCAATCCAGGACGCGGACCTCCAACAAGAATTCTTTCGCATCCAGTTGGAGTTTGTAGAAATCATCCATCAAGATGTTCTTCGTACCTCAGGGCAGTTCTACCTCAGATATCAACCGTCCAACAGTGAGATAGACACAACGCTACAAATGCAGGCTGACAACGCCCGCAACTTCATGACCATCACGAAAGACGGCGGCTTCATCCATCCTCTGGTCCCATGAGTCGAGTCGAAAGTAGTGATGCTATTTGTAGTTCTGAAACATCGATTAGCTCATGTTGTAATTAAACTTTAATGAACTTGTATGTCTCTTCGGTTTGGACAGTCGTTCAACTTAGATGTAATCGATGCTATTTATTAGTAGGACCATGAATCGTGCTATTAATGTCTTGCTTTTCTCTTCTGATCCTTTTGTTGCATACTTATATATTGCTTATGTATTGTCTGTTGTTTGGCTTGTGCATAGAGATGTCGTCGTATGTCGTGTACAAGGATAAGGTTCCCGGAGTCTACGACGACTGGGAGGAGTGTCAGAGATAGGTTCACCATTTCAGCGGTAATAGTTACAAAGGGTACACCACTAGGGCGGAGGCGGAATCTAGATACGCCCGCTATCTAGCGGGAGAGAGGAGGGAGCGTTGGAGGAACCGGATGAAGACCAGTTTCATTGCGATGATGCTCATCGTGATGACCGCAACTCTCTTCTATGTGATGGTAGTTTAGAGGATTGATATCGACTTGTAATGTGAAGACAAACTTGCTACCCGCGGTCTCCGAGACTTGTAATGTTCTGTCTTTGTTCGGTCTTTTGGATATGGAGACTAATAAGATGAATTGTATTTGGAGACTAATCTTCTATTGTATTCGATGAATCTGCTGTTGCTGTGTGGTGCTGTCTATATTCTATCCAATAATACATTTTGTAACCTGTGCAAAAATCAGAAAAGTAAAGAAAAACTAATATTCATACTAATGGCGCATCACCACAAAGCCATTAGTATGCCAAAGGATACTAATGGCGCATCACACCACAGTGCGCCATTAGTATGCCAAAGGATACTAATGGCGCATCAGACCAAAGTGTGCCATTAGTATGCCAAAGCACCTGGGTAAATATGGCCCCCTGGGAGGCATACTAATGGCGCACCATGGGCTATACTAATGGCGCACCTGTGGTGCGCCATTAGTAAAAAATACTAGTGGCGTGGTACTAGTGGCGCACCAGTAGTGCACCATTAGTAGGCAAAACGGGTGCGTCACTAGTAGCCCTTTTCCTAGTAGTGTCTCTTGTATCCAATCTTTGTACCCAAACCTCAGATTGGTACCTGGGGGTTGCTAGTAGTGTTGATTACTCATTGTAGTTGATGCTAGTTGGTTTATCTGGTGGAAGATTATTTGTTCACATCCTTAATGCATATTAATAATCCTCTGATCATGAACATGAATATGCTTTGTGAGTAGTTACGTTTGTTCCCAAGGACATGGGTGAAGTCTTGCTATTAGTAGTCATGTGAATTTGGTATTCATTCGATATTTTGATGAGATGTATGTTGTCTCTCCTTTAGTGGTGTTATGTGAACGTCGACTACATGACACTTCACCATTAGTTGGGCCTAGAGGAAGGCATTGGGAAGTAATAAGTAGATGATGGGTTGCTAGAGTGACAGAAGCTTAAACCCTAGTTTATGCGTTGCTTCGTAAGGGGCTGATTTGGATCCACTTGTTTCATGCTATGGTTAGGTTTACCTTAATACTTATTTTGTAGTCGCGGATGCTTGCAATAGGGGTTAATCATAAGTGGGATGCTTGTCCAAGAAAGGGCAGTACCCAAGCACCGGTCCACCCACATATCAAATTATCAAAGTAACAAACGCGAATCATATGAGCGTGATGAAAACTAGCTTGACGATAACTCCCATGTGTCCTCGGGAGCGCTTTTCTCATTATAAGAACTTGTCCAGGCTTGTCCTTTGCTACAAAAAGGATTGGGCCACCTTGCTGCACTTTATTTACTTTCATTGCCTGTTACCCATTACAAATTATCTTATCACAAAACTATCTGTTACCTACAATTTCAGTGCTTGCAGAGAATACCTTAATGAAAGCCGCTTTTCATTTCCTTCTACTCATTGTTGGGTTCGACACTCTTACTTATCAAAAGGACTATGATAGATCCCCTATACTTGTGGGTCATCACAGTGCGGCACGGCTGGGCCAGCACCATCCTGTAGTGGTGGAGCCTGGTCCGCCCTGCTCGCAACGACCCGGAGTGCAACGGGCTATGAGCCCAGACCCCGGAGTGCTTAGGAGGTAGACCGGCGAGGACCTCTCTGCTGAGCCTAGGTAGGGATGCGACGTGTTGATCTTCCGAGGCCGGGATTGACCTAGAAAAGTGTGTCCGGCCAGAGTGATAGCGTGTTGGAAAACGTGGTGCACCCCTGCAGGGAAGATATATATTCGAATACCGTGTCCACGGTAATGGACGTTCAGACTTATATCTTGATCTTATACAACTACAAATGGATACTTGAGATATGTGGCTCCGAGATTGCTTTCTCGCAGGGAGTCGAGGAAGGATCTCTGGGCATTAATGTTACAACATGTTTGTTAATTAAACTACTATTCTTTACTCTCCTACATGCTGCAAGATGCTCGGAGATGCCTGAAGATGCTAGTCTTTGTTAGGCTAGGGCTTCCCCTCTATTCTGGCATTCTGTAGTTCAGTCCACAAATACAAACCTTCCATTTGATACCAATGCATACTTAGTATAGATCTGATGCTTGCGAGTACTTTGCATGAGTACTCACGGTTGCTTTGCTACCCTTTTCCCCCTTCTTTCTTCTTTCTAGTTGATGCAACCAGATGGTGGATCCCTAGAGCCAGATGACACCGCCGGCAACCAGGAGTAGTTGGGAGGTCCCAGGCAGGAGGCCTTGCCTCTTCGATCGTGTTGCTTTTGTGCTAGCCTTCTTAAGGCACATTTGTTTAACTTATGTCTTTACTCAGATATTGTTGCTTCCGCTGACTCTTGTGTATCGAGCTATGTATTCGAGCCCTCGAGGCCCCTGGCTTGTAATATAAAGCTTGTATTCTTTTATTTGTGTTTAGAGTTGTGTTGTGATATCTGCTCGTGAGTCCCTGATCTTGATCATACATATTTGCGTGTATGACTAGTGTACGATTGAATCGGGGGCGTCACAGGGGGGCGCACCCTCCTACCTCGTGGCTTCCTCGTCTGCTTCTTGACGTCCACCCCAAGTCTCCTGGATTGCGTTTGTTCCAAAAAAAACTCTCCCGAAGGTTTCTTTCCGTTTGGACTCCGTTTGATATTCCTTTTCTGCGAAACACTGAAATAGGCAAAAAACAACAATTTGGGCTAGGCCTCCGGTTAATAGGTTAGTCCCAAAAATGATATAAAAGTGTATAGTAAAGCCCATAAACATCCAAAACAGGTAATATAATAGCATGGAACAATAAAAAATTATAGATATGTTGGAGACATATCAAGCATCCACAAGCTTAATTCCTGCTTGTCCTCGAGTAGGTAAATGATAAAAACATAATTTTTGATGTGGAATGCTACCTAGCATATTTCTCAATGTAACTTTCTTTATTGTGGCATGAATGTTCAGATCCAAATGATTCTAGATAAAAGTTCATATTGACATAAGAGTAATAATACTTCAAGCATACTAACAAAGTAATCATGTCTTCTCAAAATAACATGGCCAAAGAAAGTCATCCCTACAAAATCATATAGTCTGGCTATGCTCTACCTTCATCACACAAAATATTTAAATCATGCACAACCCCGGTTTTAGCCAAGCAATTGTTTCATACTTTAGTATTCTCAAACTTTTTCAATCTTCACGCAATACATGAGTGTGAGCCATGGACATAACACTATATGTGGAATAGGATGGTGGTTGTGGAGAAGACAAAACAAGAGAAGATAGTCTCACATCAACTAGGCGTATCAACGGGCTATGGAGATGCCCATTGATAGATATTAATGTGAGTGAGTAGGGGTTAGCATGCCACGGATGCACTAGAGCTATAAGTGTATGAAAGCTCATCAAAAGAAACTAAGTGGGTGTGCATCCAACTTGCTTGCTCACAAAGACCTAAGGCATTTTGAGGAAGCCCATCATTGGAATATACAAGCCAAGTTCTATAATGAAAAATTCTCACTAGTATATGAAAGTGACAACATAGGAGACTCTCTATCATGAAGATCATGGTGATACTTTGAAGCACAAGTGTGGAAAAGGATAGTAACATTGTCCCTTCTCTCTTATTCTCTCCCTTTTTTAATTTTGATGGGCTTCTTTGGCCTCTTTTTTCTTTTATTATTATTTGGGCTTCTTTGGCCTCTTTTATTTTTCATAAAGTCCGGAGTCTCATCCCGACTTGTGGGGGAATCATAGTCTCCATCATCCTTTCCTCACTTGGGACAATGCTCTAATAATGAAGATAATCTCACTTTTATTTACTTACAACTCAAGAATTACAACTCAATACTTAGAACAAAATATGACTCTTTGTGGATGCCTCCGGTAGTGTACCGGGATATGCAATGAATCAAGAGTGACATGTATGAAAGAATTACGAATGGTGGCTTTGCCACAAATATGATGTCAACTACATGATCATGCAAAAGCAATATGACAATGATGGATCATGTCATAATAAACAGAACGGTGGAAAGTTGCATGGCAATATATCTCGGAATGGCTATGGAAATGCCATAATAGGTAGGTATGGTGGATGTTTTGAGGAAGGTATATGGTAGGTGTACGGTACCAACAAAAGTTGCGCGACACAAGAGAGGCTAGCAATGGTGGAAGGGTGAGAGTGCGCATAATCCATGGACTCAACATTAGTCATGAAGAACTCATATACTTATTGCAAAAATCTACAAGTTATCAAAACAAAGTACTACATGCATGCTCCTAGGGGAAGGGTTGCTAGGAGTTAACCATCGCGCGATCCCGACCTCCACACATAAGGAAGACAATCAATAAATAAATCATGCTCCAACTTCATCACATACGGTTCACCATACGTGCATGCTACGGGAATCACAAACTTTTAACACAAGTATTTCTCAAATTCACAACTACCCAACTAGCATGACTCTAATATTACCATCCTCATATCTTAAAACAATCATCAAGCATCAAATTGATTATAGCATTTAGTGCACTCTTTATGATAGTTTTTATTATACCCAACTTGGATGCCCATCATATTAGGACTAATTTTATAACCAAAGCAAATACCATGCTATTCTAAAGGACTCTCAAAATAATATAAGTGAAGCATGAGAGATCAATAATTTCTACAAAATAAAACCACCGCCGTGCTCTAGAAAGATATAAGTGAAGCACTAGAGCAAAATTGTCTAGCTCAAAAGATATAAGTGAAGCACATAGAGTATTCTAATAAATTCCAATTCATGTGTGTCTCTCCCAAAAGGTGTGTACAGCGAGGATGATTGTGGTAAACTAAAAAGCAAAGACTCAAATCATACAAGAAGCTCCAAGCAAAACACATATCATGTGGCGAATAAAAATATAGCTCCAAGTAAAGTTACCGATAGACGAAGATGAAAGAGGGGATGCCTTTCGGGGCATCCCCAAGCTTAGGCTATTGGTTGTCCTTGAATTTATCTTGGGGTGCCTTGGGCATCCCCAAGCTTAGGATCTTGCCACTCCTTATTCCAAAGGCCATCAAATCTTTACGCAAAACTTGAAAACTTCACAACAAAAAACTCAATAGAAAATCTCATGAGCTCCATTAGTGCAAGAAAGCAAACCACCACTTTAAGGTACTGTAATGAACTGATTCTTTATTTATATTGGTGTTAAATCTACTGTATTCCAAATTCTCTATGGTTCATACTGAAGGAAATATGCCCTAGAGGCAATAATAAAGTTATTATTTATTTCCTTATTTCATGATAAATGTATATTATTCATGCTAGAATTGTATTAACCGGAACCATAATACATGTGTGAATACATAAACAAACATAGTGTCACTAGTATGCCTCTACTTGACTAGCTCGTTAATCAAAGATGGTTAAGTATCCTAACCATGGACATGAGTTGTCATTTGATTAACGGGATCACATCATTAGGCGAATGATGTGATTGACTTGACCCATTCCGTTAGCTTAGCACTTGATCGTTTAGTACGGTTCTATTGCTTTCTTCATGACTTATACAT
Source organism: Triticum timopheevii (assembly GCA_963921465.1). Taxonomy (NCBI): domain Eukaryota; kingdom Viridiplantae; phylum Streptophyta; class Magnoliopsida; order Poales; family Poaceae; genus Triticum; species Triticum timopheevii. The sequence continues at coordinate 378,499,756 of OY997262.1, read as the reverse complement.
GTTCCTATGACTATGAGATTATGCAACTCCCGTTTACCAGAGGAACACTTTGTGTGCTACCAAACGTCACAACATAACTGGGTGATTATAAAGGAGCTCTACAGGTGTCTCCGAAGGTACATGTTGGGTTGGCGTATTTCGAGATTAGAATTTGTCACTCCGATTGTCGGAGAGGTATCTCTGGGCCCTCTCGGTAATGCACATCACTATAAGCCTTGCAAGCAATGTAGCTAATGAGTTAGTTACGGAATGATGCATTACATAACGAGTAAAGAGACTTGCCGGTGACGAGATTGAACTAGGTATTGAGATATCGACGATCAAATCTCGGGCAAGTAACATACCGATGACAAAGGGAACAATGTATGTTGTTATGTGGTTTGACCGATAAAGATCTTCGTAGAATATGTAGGAGCCAATATGAGCATCTAGGTTCCGCTATTGGTTATTGATCGGAAACGTGTCTCGGTCATGTCTACATAGTTCTCGAACCCGTAGGGTCCGCACGCTTAAGGTTTCGATGACAGTTATATTATGAGTTTATGAGTTTTGATGTACCGAAGGAGTTCAGAGTCCCGAATGAGATCGGGGACATGACGAGGAGTCTTGAAATGGTTGAGACGTAAAGATCGATATATTGGACGACTATATTCGGACTTTGTAAAGGTTCCGAGTGATTCGGGTATTTTTCGGAGTACCGGAGAGTTACGGGAATTCGCTGGGGAGTATATGGGCCTTATTGGGCCATACGGGAATAAAGGAGAGATGCCGAAAGGAAGGAGGTGCACAGCCCCTCTCTGTTTCAAATTGGACAAGGGGGGCATCCCCCTTTTCCTTCCTCCTCTCCCCCTCTTTCCTTCTCTCCTACTCCAACAAGGAAGGGGGGAAGTCCTACTCCCGGTGGGAGGAGGACTCCTCCTGGCGCGCCCCTCCTGGCCGGCCGACCCCCTCCCCCTTGCTCCTTTATATACGGGGGCAGGGGGCACCTCTAGGCACAACAACAATTGATCTCCAAGATCTCTTAGCCGTGTGCGGTGCCCCCCTCCACCATAGTCCTCGATAATATTGTAGTGGTGCTTAGGCGAAGCCCTGCGATGGTAGATCATCAAGATCCTCACCACGCCGTCTTGTTGACGGAACTCTTCCCCGACATCCTGCTGGATCGGAGTCTGGGGATCGTCATCAAGCTGAACGTGTGCTAGAACTCAGAGGTGCCATAGTTTCGGTGCTTGATCGGTCGAGCCGTGAAGACGTACGACTACATCAACCACATTGTTCTAATGCTTCCGCTTTCGGTCTACGAGGGTACATGGACAACACTCTCCCCTCTCATTGCTATGCATCACTGTCGGTGTCAAAACCGGCGGATCTCGGGTAGGGGGTCCCGAACTGTGCGTCTAGGCGGATGGTAACAGGAGACAAGGGACACGATGTTTTACCCAGGTTCGGGCCCTCTTGATGGAGGTAAAACCCTACATCCTGCTTGATTGATATTGATGATGTGGGTATTACAAGAGTAGATCTACCACGAGATCAAGGAGGCTAAACCCTAGAAGCTAGCCTATGGTATGATTGTTGTAATGGTTGTTGTCCTACGGACTAAAGCCATCCGGTTTATATAGACACCGGAGAGGGCTAGGGTTACATAGAGTCGGTTACAATGGTAGGAGATCTACATATCCGTATCGCCAAGCTTGCCTTCCACACCAAGGAAAGTCCCATCCGGACATGGGACGAAGTCTTCAATCTTGTATCTTCATAGTCTTGGAGTCCGGCCGATGATGATAGTTTGGCTATCCGGACACCCCCTAGCCCAGGACTCCCTCAGTAGCCCCTGAACCAGGCTTCAATGACGACGAGTCCGGCGCGCATATTGTCTTCGGCATTGCAAGGCGGGTTCCTTCTCCGAATAGTTTGTAGAAGATTGTGAACACCAGGATAGTGTCCGGCTCTGCAAAATAAATTCCACATTCCACCGTAGAGAGAATAATATTTACACAAGTTCAATCTGCTGATGTATTTCGTGGCGTGACGTCACACCACTACCAAGCCTTTACTTGAATCGTTTTTATTATACCGCCTCAGCGCGTTTAGCGAAGCGGTTTCCTTGGCACGTCTTGTCGAAGCAGAGATCATGTTCCCCTTATTCCGGGATTCTCATCAATACGGGCGTGGGTAACCCAACCGCGCCATCAATTGCGGCGCTTGGGAGAAAAGCAAGTTTTATCAGGCTGGTGGAGACGCATAATTTTGCCCGCCCATATATAGGGGATAAGGATCCACCTTTTTTCCTACGCCTTCTTCCCACTTTGCTTATCCATCTCCGCGCACTTGAGCTCCAGCGCCCAAGCCCGCAAATCTCACCTCGACCTTCTCCAGCCATGTCCGGAGCGGGAGGCAAGTGGATGGCCTCCTCCTTTACGGAGGGGCACATCGAAAGGTTGCGCGGCGCCGGATACCTGTCCAGCGACATCGCGCACCGGCTACCCGACAAGGGGCAGCTCATCCCCACCCCCAGGCCCCATGAGAGGGTGGTTTTCCTTCCCCATTTCCTCCACGGACTGGGCTTTCCACTTCACCCCTTTGTCCGGGGGCTCATGTTCTACTACGGCCTAGATTTCCATGATCTGGCGCCGAATTTCATCCTCAACATCTTGGCGTTTATCGTCGTGTGTGAGGCCTTCCTCTGCATCCAGCCCCACTTCGGCTTGTGGCTCAAGACCTTCAATGTCAAGCCGAAGGTAGTGAAGGGGAATCAGGCGGAGTGCGGAGGCGCCATGGTGGGCAAGATACCCAACGTCATCTGGCTCGAGGGCGCCTTCGTGGAAACCATCAAGGGATGGCAATCGGGGTGGTTCTACATCACCGAGCCGCGTGACCCTAAATGGGTAGCGGCCCCCGAATTTAGATCTGAAATCCCCACATGGCTCACCTCTTGGAAGGAGAATGGCCTGACTTGGGGTGATTCGGAGGAGCTGACCGGACTCCAAGCCTGCATCCAGAAGCTGGTGAACAAGAAGCTCAAGCTTGTCAATGTGGTCCAAGTCATGCTCATCCGCCGGATTCTCCCGTGCCAACAACGGGCCTTTAAATTGTGGGAGTTCAATCCGGCATAGCACCAAACCTTGAGCAGGCTCTTCGACACTAGGTATGAAGATGCCTGGAAGGTGCTTTTTAAGGGCGCCGAGGCTCCCGCATCCGCTACCGAAAATCGCGGATCTTGCTCGCAGCCTCAGGCTGACGAGGTAAGTGATTCTACCCTTTACGGGACACTTGTTTTCCATAGTTTGACCCTATGCGGGATCTGATCTCCCCCTTTCCTTTGACAGGACTGGCTGAAGAAGGCTGAGTAGACTAACTGTTCGGCCCCCTTGCTAGAAGACCCAGTAGATGCCTGTCTAGCGGGGCTGCTGGTTCCGGCACCCCATGTGGTGCCGGAGAAGAAGGCCAAGAAGGAGGCCACGGGTACTCGAAAGAGTTCCCGTTTTTAGGTGTCCGATGACTCTGAGGCGGACTCCTCCCCCGAGGACGAGGAGGAGAAGAAAAAGGCCCCTCCCCCAGCGGGGGGAGGGAAGAAAAGGAAGGCCTCCCCAGCTGGGGAGGCCGAAGGGTCCAAAAAGGGAAGGACTCTTCCCCCGGACTGTTCCGCCAACGCCGGCGACGACGATGAGGATTGGCCCCCAAGGACCAAGCCCCTGGCGAAATCGTAAGTATCCGGACTCCCGAATGACTTCATGATTTTTCTCTTTGCCACTTGGTGTCTTTCTAACGCCGCATACAACCCTGTAGTCCGCCCAAGGACGATCTTCCCGCTTCGTCGAGCGGGTCCTTGGACTCGTCGGACGTGAACAACACTTCACTTCCAACCGTCTCCTCTCCCCGCGACGCTAACAACGTCGAGATGGGATCCCAGAGAGGGACCCATCCGGAGGAGGAGGACCCGGAGGTGGCACAGGGCGACCTCCCGGACTTTGCGCCGGATTCCACACCGGAACCCGTAGTGGTTCCGGAGTCCGGCGGGCAGCCCCTTCGTAAGAAGGGCAAGACCGTGGCGCTGGCGGCCTCCGTCCAGCCGGAGGCGCCGGATAACTTGTTGGAGGCGCTCGACGGTGCTTCTATCGAGGAAGAACACCACACTGTCATGAGTGCAGTGATTCAGAAGGTCCAGCTCGCCAAAAGCGGGCTGACCGAAGCCTGCAGCAGCCTTCTATCAGGCTTCGAGGTAAAAATATTAATATATGTAAAAATAGTACCGCATAGACAGTAGCCCCTGATGCTCGGTTCGGTGTTCGGAAAGAAAAGCCGGACTGAGGATCTAAAAAGATATACGCAGGAGTCATAAAAAAATATATGTCAATATGGGATTGCAGGCTACGCTGCTGACCTCCGCCGCATTGACTACGGAGGTCAATGCTTTGAAGCAAAACCTCGAGCGGTCCGAGAATGAGCTCGACCGTGCCAAGAAGCAGCTCGAGGACAAAGAAGGTGAGTAGCACCTTATTAAAAATGTACCTTACAGAAAAGGATTTGGTTGCAGGAAAAATGACAAGGATAACGTGGGTATTGCAGGGGTCACAGACAAGGTGGCGACCCTGAAGGAGGCGGTGTCCATGGCCGAACGTAACGCGGCCGCGGAGCGCATCGAGCGAGAAAAGCACGAGGCACGGGTGGTGGAGGTGCAGCAAGAGCTCCAAGCTCTCATGGAAAAACATGAGAGTTTGGAGCGTGACTCGAAGACTCGAGAGTCCGAGCTTGCATCGGCTCTTGAGAGTGCCAAAGCCGCTAAGGCCGAAGCCCACAAGGCCCTTCAGGAGATTGAGGCGTTGAAGAAAATAGCGGCGGGTAAGGCATTTTTCATGCAAAGCAAGCATGTGAATGTAAATTACCTGTTACTTACCCGAATTCGGAGCTCTCCAGGAGCGTTCGCAGATCTGCCCCGCAGCGTGTCCGATGCTGCCGCTTTCTACAGGGCCGAGGAGGGGAGCTCGACGGAGAAAGTCTTCTGGTCTCAGCATGCTGAGGCCGGACATCCGGTGCCCCTTAGCGACCAGCTGAAGCAGCTGGTCGAGCTCCACAAGGTGGCCGAACAGGCCATGAAGGGCCTCATAGTTCGGCTGTGGCCCAATGAGGCCACGCCTGGGAGCTACTTCGGCCTGGTGCGGCGGTTGGTGGATGCGTGTCCATGGGTGGAGGTCATCAAGCGATCCGCCTGTATTGAAGGTGCCCGTCGGGCCCTTGCCCGTGCTAAGGTGCACTGGGGCAAGATGGATGCTGAGAAGCTTGTGATGGACGCGCCACCGCCGGGCAAGGAGTATCGCATGCCCGAGATGTATTACAAGAGTGTCCTGAAGGGTGCCCGCACTATTGCGGGTGAGTGCTCCAATAATTTAATATTTGAGTAGACTCGTATTTTGTTATCATGTGCGCAGAAAACTTTGTTCATATGCGCTAAGCAACGCTTGTTTATTTAAAATATTACCTTCTATTCGGCTGTTTATCAAATCTGAGAGATGGCAAGTCGTCGGCTTCAGCCCCCATGCCACGAGTGCTGAGGTGTTCGGGATAAATTTGAGCACTCTTGTTCCCATATTTGGGTCCATCTAGGGAGGCGCTCAACACGACGAACTAGGCAACCAGACTTATAATGCTTGAACACTCTCACTTAGCCATAGAATTCTATAATTTTAAATTTCGGCGAAGCCCCTAGTGTTCGGAAGGCCGAATTCGGGGCGCTATCCACGCCTGGGCCGGACAAAGTCGGCTCCTCGCTCTAAGCGGCATAAGTCTTTAGGGACTCGAAAAAACCTCTCGAACAGCGACCGGCTCTCGCCTCATCATGACGGTCAGTTTTAGCTTTCTCCACTGAGGCATTAACCCAGCTCAACTGGGGCGCAATCGCAGTGGTTCTCCCAGTGCTACCTTAGCCGATATAACAGAACATAAGGTACCAAAACATGGGAGCCGGGCAAACCCAACTATTGACCCAAGACATGATTCGGAGCTGATGCATATAATGCTATAAGTTCGGGGTGCCGTACTTGTGAAAGTGTTCGGACTTATCACACCATGATGTGGGGAACATAAGCCCCTGGTGTTTTTAGCCGTACCAAAGTGTACGGATGCAACATGTCGTGAATGATCATATGTATAAGAAAGAAATGCAATTATAAGCAAAAAGGTGCTGCATTGTTTTTTATTCAAAAGGTACTGCTATAAATGCAGAACGATACAAATAGTGCAATAAGAAAGGGGCGGGACTAGGAAACATGTCTTCCTCCAGGGGTAGGCTGCGGAGTGGTCTATAAGACGGATTTAATGTTCATAAGGGAGACCACCTGGATGTTCGTCGCGGCCTTTTTCCTTCCCTGGCTGTTGCATCGTGAGTTCGGCCGGTCTACTGCCTCTGGTGAACAGAGTCCTGTAGGTAAGAAAAAGAAAAAAGGAAAATAAAGTGACACACTTGGGAGCCCCTGATGTGGTTGAGCCGCATTCGGGGCCTATCGTGGTCGTGCCCCTTCCCCTATGTCCATGGTATCTCTAGAGCGTAATGATGTACGCGAGGGACCAGTTGTGTGGTTTTGCGAGGGCTGGGGTTGGGGCCGCATTGCTACGCGTGCTCGAAACGCGCCAGGTGGTCTTGTTGTAGGTTACTTCGGGCGCGCTTGGCCGTGTCCGATCGCTTAACGACCGGACTGGAGAATTGCCGTAAGAGGCTGCATTGTACTTCTGCTGCGAGAGCCGCTGTATGTTCCTCCGTTCGGAGGGAGCGCTCAGTGTTCCTGTTGACCGTGATGACTCCTCGAGGGCCTGGCATCTTGAGCTTGAGGTATGCGTAGTGTGGCACCGCATTGAACTTTGCAAACGCGGTCCTTCTGAGCAAGGCATGATAGCCGCTGCGGAATGGGACTATGTCGAAGATTAACTCCTCGCTTCGGAAGTTATCCGGGGATCCGAAGACCACTTCCAGTGTGACTGAGCCCGTACAGTTGGCCTCTACACCTGGTATGACGCCTTTGAAGGTCGTCTTTGTTGGTTTAATCCTTGAGGGGTCTATGCCCATTTTCCGCACTGTGTCCTGATAAAGCAGGTTCAGGCTGCTGCCGCCGTCCATCAGGACTCTGGTGAGGTGAAATCCATCGACGATTGGGTCTAAAACCAATGCGGCGAATCCGCCGTGGCAGATGCTGGTGGGGTGGTCCCGTCGATCGAAAGTCATCAGGCAGGAGGACCATGGGTTGAACTTCGGGGCGACTGGCTCCATCGCGTATACGTCCCTAAGTGCACGCTTCCGCTCCCTCTTGGGTATGTGGGTTGCGTATATCATATTCACCGTCCACACTTATGGGGGAAAGCCCTTCTGTCCTCTACTGTTCGGCGGTCAGGTCTCTTCTTCGTCATTGCTGTGTAGCCCCTTGTCATTGTTTTCGGCGATTAACTTGCCTGCCTGCTTGAATACCCAACAGTCCCTGTTTGTGTGGTTGGCTGGTTTTTCGGGGGTATCGTGTATCTGGCACGAGCGATCGAGTATTCAGTCCAAATTGGACGGACCCATAGTAGTTCTTTTGAATGGCTTCTTCCGTTGACCGGGTTTGGAGCCTCTGAATCCGACGTTGACTGCCGTATCCTCATTGTTGTCGCCGTTAATGCGGCGTTTATTCTTGTTGCGACGCGACCTGCCATTGCGATCCTTGGTATCCGGACTGCCGGAATTTTTTCTGAGGTTGTTGCTGCGAGCTAGCCAGCTGTCCTCTCCCGCGTAGAAGCGGGTCATGAGTGATGTGAGGGCTGCCATGGATTTCGGCTTTTCCTGCCCCAGGTGCCGGGCAAGCCACTCATCGCGGATGTTATGTTTGAAGGCCGCGAGGGCCTCTGCGTCCGGACAGTCGACAATTTGGTTTTTCTTAGTTAAGAACCGTGTCCAGAATTGTCTGGCCGATTCGTCTGGCTGCTGAATTATGTGGCTTAGGTCGTCAGCGTCTGGTGGTCGCACATACGTGCCCTGGAAGTTATCAAGGAATGCGGCTTCCAGGTCCTCCCAACATCCGATTGATTCTGCAGGCAAGCTGTTAAGCCAATGCCGAGCTGGTCCTTTAAGCTTGAGTGAGAGGTATTTGATGGCGTGAAGATCGTCGCCGCGGGCCATATGGATATGAAGAAGATAGTCTTCGATCCAAACCGCGGGGACTGTCGTGCCGTCATAGGATTCGATATTCACGGGTTTAAACCCTTCGGGGATTTGATGATCCATTACTTCGTCTGTGAATCATAGTGGGTGTGCGGCGCCTCTGTATTGGGCTATGTCATGGCGAAGCTCCAACGAGCTTTGTCTGTTGTGTTCGGCCCTGCCGGACTTATTGTGTCCGGCGCGATGGTTGTCGTCATGTCTCATGGGGCGCCCACACGATCCGTAGATCGATCTTGATTGTCTTGCCTTATCCTCCAATATTTCTCGTATGTCCGGAGCGTTCCCCTGTGGCCTTGAGCTGTTCGAGCAATGCTGGGGTACGGTTCTAGTGAAGGGCCTAGAGGCCTCTCTGTCACGGCCACGAGGTGGCCGGTCAGCCGTATTGTGCTCTGGTGACGCAGGTTTATATGCCTCCTCCTCTAATCGGGGGAGCAACTTGCGTTTGGGGTAGCTTTTGGAGGGGCGTTCGAGCTCATGCTCTTCGGCCGCCAGGACTTCCGTCCATCTGTCGGCTAGCAGATCTTGATCAGCTCTAAGCTGCTGCTGCTTTTTCTTGAGGCTATTGGCCATGGCCATAAGCCTGCGTTTAAAACGCTCTTGTTCGACGGGATCCTCGGGCACGACAAATTCGTCGTCGTCGGGGCTTGCCTCGTCTTCAGAGGGAGGCATGTAACTATCGTCCTCTACCTCTTCGTCTGCCGCCCTCTTGTGCGGGCTGGCATCTCCGTCCTCCTGCGCCGAATCTTGCTGGAGGGGGTTGTCTTCGGCACTGTCTGGGGTATTGTTATGTCCGGTGCTATGGCAGGATTTAGAGCGGCGCCGCTGACGTCGGCGCTTGGGCTGTTTCTTGGAGGGGTCTTCTTCTGCTGTTCCTTCGCCATTCCCTTCCTTTGGGGTGTCCACCATGTATATGTCATATGACGAGGTGGCCTTCCAGTGCCCGATAGGCGCTGGCTCTTGGTTGTCTCCGGCATCGTCGTCCATACCGTCGATGTCTTCGAAGTCGAAGTCTAGCATGTCGGTTAGATCGTCGACAGCGGCTACTAAGTGGGTGGTGGGTGGGTCTTGAATTTTTTCGTCGTCCGCATCCCAACCGCCCTGACCGCAGTCCGGCCAGGGCTCTCCTGATAACGAGAGATATTTTAACGAACTCAGAATGTCGCCAAAAGGTGAGTGTTGAAAGATGTTCGCGGTCGCGAACTCCATGATCGGCGCCCAATCGGATTCGATTGGAGGAGGCGCGAGAGGTTCGGAGTCTGGCAAGGAGTCCGGCACCTTGGAGTCACGAGCTTCAGAAGGGACAAAGTCAGTATTCGGCTCTATCGCCGCAGAGGTTGCAGCCCCCGAGGCAGTGTCTAACCATCCGTTCTCGATCTGCGCAGCCGGCTCCGAATCGAGGGTCGGAGCGTGTTCTTGTGCCGCCTCCAGGGCACTGTCTGGTAGCAGAGCTAAATCATGCCCATCATGACAGTGCGGCACGCTCGGCTGTGGCTTGAATCCGTTGAAGATCAAGTCTCCGCGAATGTCAGCCGTGAAGTTAAGACTTCCGAACCTGACCTGACGGCCAGGGGCGTAGCTTTCGATCTGCTCTAGATGGCCAGCCGAATTGGCCCACAGTGCAAAGCCGTGGAACACGAATATCTGTCCTGGGAGAAAAGTCTCACCCTGGACCACGTTGTTGTTGATGATCGAAGGAGCCATCGAGCCTATCGATGACGGCACAGAGGAACTCTCAATGAAAGCACCAATGTCGGTGTCAAAACCGGCGGATCTCGGGTAGGGGGTCCCGAACTGTGCGTCTAGGCGGATGGTAACAGGAGACAAGGGACACGATGTTTTACCCAGGTTCGGGCCCTCTTGATGGAGGTAAAACCCTACGTCCTGCTTGATTGATATTGATGATGTGGGTATTACAAGAGTAGATCTACCACGAGATCAAGGAGGCTAAACCCTAGAAGCTAGCCTATGGTATGATTGTTGTAATGGTTGTTGTCCTACGGACTAAAGCCATCCGGTTTATATAGACACCGGAGAGGGCTAGGGTTACATAGAGTCGGTTACAATGGTAGGAGATCTACATATCCGTATCGCCAAGCTTGCCTTCCACGCCAAGGAAAGTCCCATCCGGACACGGGACGAAGTCTTCAATCTTGTATCTTCATAGTCTTGGAGTCCGGCCGATGATGATAGTTCGGCTATCCGGACACCCCCTAGCCCAGGACTCCCTCAATCACCATGATCTTGCGTGTGTGTAGGAATTTTTTTGAAATTACTACATTCCCCAACAGTGGCATCCGAGCCTAGTTTTATGCGTAGATGTCATATGCACGAGTAGAACACAAGTGAGTTGTGGGCGATATAAGTCATACTGCTTACCAACATGTCATACTTTGGTTCAGCGGCATTGTGAGATGAAGCGGCCCAGACCGACATTACGCGTACGCTTACGCGAGACTGGTTTCACCGCTACGAGCACTCGTTGCTTAAAGGTGACCGGCGGGTGTCTGTCTCTCTCACTTTAGTTGAACCGAGTGTGACTATGCCCGGTCCTTGCGAAGGTTAAAATAGCACCAACTTGACAAACTATCGTTGTGGTTTTGATGCGTAGGTAAGAACGGTTCTTGCTAAGCCCGTAGGAGCCACGTAAAATTTGTAACAACAAAGTAGAGGACGTCTAACTTGTTTTTGCAGGGCATGATGTGATGTGATATGGTCAAGACGTGATGCTATATTTTATTGTATGAGATGATCATGTTTTGTAACCGAGTTATCGGCAACTGGCAGGAGCCATATGATTGTCGCTTTATTGTATGAAATGCAAACGCCCTGTAATTGATTTACTTTATCACTAAGTGGTAGCGATAGTCGTAGAAGCAATAGATGGCGTAACGACAATGATGCTACGATGGAGATCAAGGTGTCGCGCCGGTGACGATGGTGATCACGACGGTGCTTCGGAGATGGAGATCACAAGCACAAGATGATGATGGCCATATCATATCATTTATATTGATTACATGTGATGTTTATCCTTTATGCATCTTATCTTGCTTTGATTGACGGTAGCATTTTAAGATGATCTCTCACAAATTATCAAGAAGTGTTCTCCCCGAGTATGCACCGTTGCGGAAGTTCTTCATGCTGAGACACCACGTGATGATCGGGTGTGATAGGCTTTACGTTCAAATACAACGGGTGCAAAACAGTTGCACACACGGAATACTCCAGGTTAAACTTGACGAGCCTAGCATATACAGATATGGCCTTGGAACACGGAGACCGAAAGGTCGAACGTGAATCATATAGCAGATATTATCAACATAGTGATGTTCACCATTGAAACTACTCCATCTCACGTGATGATCGGACATGGTTTAGTTGATTTGGATCACGTGATCACTTAGATGATTAGAGAGATGTCTGTCTAAGTGGGAGTTCTTAAGTAATAGGATTAACTGAACTTAAATTTATCATGAACTTAGTCCTGGTAGTATTTTGCAAATTATGTTGTAGATCAATAGCTTGCGTTGTTGCTTTCATATGTTTATTTTGATATGTTCCTAGAGAAAATTGTGTTGGAAGATGTTAGTAGCAATGACGCGGATTGGATCCGTGATCTAAGGTTTATCCTCATTGCTACATAGAAGAATTATGTCCTTAATGCACCGCTAGGTGACAGACCTATTGCAGGAGCAGATGCAGAGGTTATGGACGTTTGGCTAGCTCAATATGATGACTACTTGATAGTTTAGTGCACCATGCTTAACGGCTTAGAATCGGGACTTCAAAGACGTTTTGAACGTCATGGACCATATGAGATGTTCCAGGAGTTGAAGTTAATATTTCAAGCAAATACCCGAGTTGAGAGATATGAAGTCTCCAACAAGTTCTATGGCTAAAAGATGGAGGAGAATCGCTCAACTAGTGAGCATGTGCTCAGATTGTCTGGGTACTATAATCGCTTGACTCAAGTGGGAGTTAATCTTCCAGATAAGATAGTGATTGACAGAGTTCTCTAGTCACCATCACCAAGTTAGTAGAACTTTGTGATGAACTATAGTATGCAAGGGATGATGAAAATGATACCCAAGCTCTTCGTGATGTTGAAATCGACGAAGGTAGAAATCAAGAAAGAGCATCAAGTGTTGATGATTGACAAGACCACTAGTTTCAAGAAAAGGGCAAAGGGAAAGAAAGGGAAACTTCAAGTAGAATCGCAAACAAGTTGTCACTCCCGTGAAGAAGACCAAAGCTGGACCAAAGCCTGAAACTGAGTGCTTACACTGCAAAGGAAATGGTCACGGGAAGCGAAAATACCCTGAATATGTGGTGGATAAGTAGGATGGCAAAGTGAACAAGGGTATATTTGATATATAGGTTATTGATGTGTACCTTACTAGTGTTTATAATAGCCCCTGGGTATTAGATACTTGTTCAGTTGCTTTTTTTAAAAATAATTAGTAACTCGAAACAGGAGTTATAGAATAAACAGAGGCTAGTTGAGGGTGAAGTGACGATGTGCGTTGGAAGTGGTTCCAAGATTGATATGATCATCATCACACACACCCTATACTTTTGGGATTAGTGTTAAACCTCAATGTTATTTGGCGTTTGCGTTGAGCATGAATATGATTTGATCATGTTTATTGCAAAATGGTTATTCATTTAAAGTCAGAGAATAATTGTTGTTCTGTTACATGAATAAAACCTTCAATGGTCATACACCCAATGAAAATAGTTTGTTGGATCTCGATCGTAGTGATACACATATGCATAATATTGATGCCAAAAGATGCAAAGTTAATAATGATAGTGCAACTTATTTGTGGCACTGCCGTTTGGTCATATCGGTGTAAAGCGCATGAAGAAACTCCATAAAGATTGATTTTCAGAATCACTTGGTTATGAATCATTTGATGCTTGCGAACCGTGCCTTTTGGGCAAGATGACTAAAACTCCGTTCTCCGGAACAATGGAACGGGCTACTGACTTATTGGAAATAATACATACCGATGTATGCGATCCATTGAGTGTTAAGGCTCGCGGCGTGTATCGTTATTTTCTGACCTTCACAGATGATTTGAGCAGATATGGGTATATCTAATTGATGAAACATAAGTCTGAAACATTTGAAAAGTTCAAAGAATTCCAGAGTGAAGTGGAAAATCATCGTAACAAGAAAAATAAAGTTTCTACGATCTCATCGTGGAGACGAATATTTGAGTTACGAGTTTGGTCTTCATTTGAAACAATGTGAAATAGTTTCGCAACTCACGCCACCTGGAACACCACAATATAATGGTGTGTCCGAGCATCGTAATCGTACTTTACTAGATATGGTGCGATCTATGATGTCTCTTATCAGTTTACCACTATCGTTTTGGGGTTATGCATTAGAGACAGCTGCATTCACGTTTAATAGGGCACCATCTAAATCCGTTGAGACGACACCATATGAACTATGGTTTAGCAGTAAACCTAAGCTGTCGTTTCTTAAAATTTGGAGTTGCGATGCTTATATGAAAAAGGTTTTCAACCGGATAAGCTCGAACCCAAATCAGAGAAGTGCGTCTTCATAGAATACCCAAAGGAAACTATTGGGTACACCTTCTATCACAGATTTGAAGGAAAAACAATCGTTGCTAAGAATGGATCCTTTCTAGAGAAGGAGTTTCTCTCGAAATAAGTGAGTGGGAGGAAAGTAGAACTTGATGAGGTAATTGTACCTTCTCCCAAATTGGAAAGTAGTTCATCACAGAAATCAGTTCCTGTGGTTCCTACACCAATTAGTGAGGAAGCTAATGATGATGATCATGAAACTTCAGATCAAGTTACTACAAAACCTCGTAGGTCTTCCAAAGTACAGTCCGCACCAGAGTGGTACGGTAATCCTATTCTGGAAGTCATGTTACTAGACCATGATGAACCTACGAACTATGAGGAAGCGATGATGAGCCCAGGTTCCACGAAATGGCTTGAGGCCATGAAATTTGAGATGGGATCCATGTATGAGAACAAAGTGTGGACTTTGGTGGAGTTGCCTGATGATCGGCAAGCCGTATTGTATAAATGGATCTTCAAGAGGAAGACAAATGCTAATGGTAGTGTTACTATCTACAAAGCTCGACTTGTCGCAAAAAGGTTTTCGACAAGTTCAAGGTGTTGACTACAATGAGATTTTCTCAACTGTAGCGATGCTTAAGTCTGTCCGAATCATGTTAGCAATTGCCACATTTTATGAAATCCGGCAAATGGATGTCAAAACTGCATTCCTTAATGGATTTATTAAAGAAGAGTTGTATATGATGCAACCAGAAGGTTTTGTCAATCCTAAAGATGCTAACAAAGTGTGCAAGCTCCAGCAATCCATCAATGGACTGGTGCAAGCATCTCGGAGTTGGAATATACACTTTGATGAGTTGATCAAAGCATATGGTTTCATGCAGACTTTTGGAAAAGGCTTGTATTTACAAGAAAGTGAGTGGGAGCACTACAGCCTTTCTGATAAGTATATGTGAATGACATATTGTTGATCGGAAATAATGTAGAATTTTCTGGAAACCATAAAGGAGTGTTTGAAAGGCTTTTTTTCAAAGAAAGACCTCAGTAAAGCTACTTACATATTGAACATCAAGATCTATTGAGATAGATCAAGACGCTTGATAAGATTTTCAATTAGTACATACCTTGACAAGATTTTGAAGTAGTTCAAAATGGAACAGTCAAAGAAAGGGTTCTTGCATGTGTTGCAAAGGTGTGAAATTGAGTAAGACTCAAATCCCGACCACGGTAGAAAATAGAAAAGAGAATGAAAGTCATTCCCTATGCCTCAGTCATAGGTTCTATAAAGTATGTTATGCTATGTACCAGACCTATTGTATACCTTGTTCTAAATTTGGTAAGGGAATACAATAGTGATCTAGGAGTAGATCACTGGACATTGGTCAAGAATATCCTTAGTAAGGACTAAGGAAGTATTTCTCGATTATGGAGGTGATAAAAGAGCCCGTCGTAAAGAGTTACATCGGTGCAAGCTTTTACACCAATCCAGATGACTCTAAGTCTCAATCTGGATACATATTGAAAGTGGGTGCAATTAGCTAGAGTAGCTCCGTGCAGAGCATTGTAGACATAGAATATTTGCAAAATACATATGGCTCTGAATGTGATAGACCCGTTGACTAAGCTTCTCTCACGAGCAAAACATGATCACACCTTAGTACTCTTTGGGTGTTAATCACATAGCTATGTGAACTAGATTATTGACTCTAGTAAACCCTTTGGGTGTTGGTCACATGAAGATGTGAACTATGGGTGTTAATCATATACAGATATGAATATTGGTGTTAAATCACATGGTGATGTGAACTAGATTATTGACTCTAGTGCAAGTGGGAGACTGAAGGAAATATGCCCTAGAGGCAATAATAAAGTTATTATTTATTTCCTTATTTCATGATAAATGTTTATTATTCATGCTAGAATTGTATTAACCGGAAACATAATACATGTGTGAATACATAGACAAACATAGTGTCACTAGTATGCCTCTACTTGACTAGCTCGTTAATCAAAGATGGTTATGTTTCCTAACCATGGACATGAGTTGTCATTTGATTAACGGGATCACATCATTAGGAGAATGATGTGATTGACTTGACTCATTCCGTTAGCTTAGCACTTGATCGTTTCGTTGTTGCTATTGCTTTCTTCATGACTTATACATGTTCCTATGACTATGAGATTATGCAACTTCCGTTTACCAGAGGAACACTTTGTATGCTACCAAACGTCACAACATAACTGGGTGATTATAAAGGATCTCCACAGGTGTCTCCGAAGGTACATGTTGGGTTGGCGTATTTCGAGATTAGAATTTGTCACTCCGATTGTCGTAGAGGTATCTCTGGGCCCTTACGGTAATGCACATCACTATAAGCCTTGCAAGCAATGTAGCTAATGAGTTAGTTACAGAATGATGCATTACGTAACGAGTAAAGAGACTTGCCGGTAACAAGATAGAACTAGGTATTGAGATACCGACGATCGAATCTCCAAGTAACATACCGATGACAAAGGGAACAACGTATGTTGTTATGCGGTTTGACCGATAAAGATCTTCGTAGAATATGTAGGAGCCAATATGAGCATCCAGGTTCCGCTATTGGTTATTGACCGGAAACGTGTCTCGGTCATGTCTACATAGTTCTCGAACCCGTAGGGTCCGCACGCTTAAGGTTTAGATGATAATTATATTATGAGTTTATGAGTTTTGATGTACGAAAGGAGTTTGGAGTCCCGGATGAGATCGGGGACATGACGAGGAGTCTCGAAATGGTCGAGATGTAAAGATCGATATATTGGACGACTATATTCGGACTTCGGAAAGGTTCCGAGTGATTCGGGTATTTTTCGGAGTACCGGAGAGTTACGGGAATTCGCCGGGGAGTATATGGGCCTTATTGCGCCATTTGGGAATAAAGGAGAGAGGCCGAAAGGAAGGAGGTGCGCAGCCCCGTCCGAATTGGACAAGGGGGGGCAGCCCCCTTTTCCTTCCTCCTATCCCTCTCTTTTCTTCTCTCCTACTCCAACAAGGAAGGGGGGGAGTCCTACTCCCGGTGGGAGGAGGACTCCTCCTGGCGCGCCCCTCTTGGCAGGCGACCCCCTCCCCCTTGCTCCTTTATATACTGGGGCAGGGGGCACCTCTAGGCACAACAACAATTGATCTCCAAGATCTCTTAGCTGTGTGCGGTGCCCCCCTCCACCATAGTCCTCGATAATATTGTAGCGGTGATTATGCGAAGCCCTACGACGGTAGAACAACAAGACCGTCACCACGCCGTCATGCTGACAGAACTCTTCCCCGACACCCTGCTGGATCGGAGTCCGGGAATCGTCATCGAGCTGAACGTGTGCTAGAACTCGGAGGTGCCGTAGTTTCGGTGCTTGATCGGTCGAGCCGTGAAGACGTACGACTACATCAACCGCGTTGTTCTAACGCTTCCGCTTTCGGTCTACGAGGGTACGTGGACAACACTCTCCCCTCTCGTTGCTATGCACCACGACGATCTTGCGTGTGTGTAGGAATTTTTTTAAATTACTACGTTCCCCAACACATACCCCCCGATACTAGACATAGATTCATCAAAATAAGCAAACAACACACGAAAAACAGAATCTATCAAAAACAGAACAGTCTGTAGAAATATGTAACTTTCTAATACTTATGGAACTCTAAAAATCCTACAAAAATAGGAAGTCCTAGGCAATTTTTCTATTGATCTACTGCAAAAGGAATCAACTGAAAATCACGTTTCTGTTATTTATTAAAATTATTCTCATGTGCGCAAAAGTTTCTGTTTTTTAGCAAGATCAAATTAACTATCACCCAAGATGATCCTATAGGTTCTACTTGGCACAAACACTAACTAAAACATAAAACCACATCTAAACAGAGGCTAGATGAAAGATTTAATACTAAACAGGAACAAAAAGCAAGGAACAAAAATAAAATTGAGTTGCCTCCCAACAAGCGGTATCGTTTAACGCCCCTAGCTAGGCATAAAAGCGAGAATAGATCTAAGTATTGCCATCTTTGGTATTCAATTCTTCAATAGAACACTTATAACCCTTAGGAGTTTCTTTCTTTTTAGTAATGATTAAACTCCTAGGCAAGAAATCAAGAGGTTCATTTGTTGCAAAAGGTTCCATAATGAAAGCGAAAAAGTTGGGATGAACACTTATTGATTTGAGATCCGCATTTTCCTTACTAGAAGATTCACCCTTATTTTTAGGAACATACATTAATTTGGCAATTTTGGTAGGAGGAGTTGGAGTATTTTTCACGGATGAAAAGGCAGACCCTAAGTTGGAAATAATATCCTCAAGTTTACCGATTCTTGTAGAATCTTGATCTATTCTTTCGTTAACTACAAGTTCCTTCTCTTTAAAACAATTTCAGAGTAACTCCAACCTTAGAGCCATATTGGGTAATTTGGTTGTGGATCTTTTTATCCAAATTTTCAATTAACTCAAAAGTGGCAACTTTATTTTCAATAATTTCAAGCCTTTGCATCACATGTTCTAAAGTTAAAACAGTTCCATTAACCAAAAGAGGTGCTGGACCAAACAAATCTAACATAGCATTGTAAGCATCAAAAGTATGGCTACCCAAAAAATTCCCTCTGGTAATGGTATCAAGAATGCATCTATTCCAAGGAGTAATGCCTACATAAAAACTGCGAAGAAGAACTGAAGTAGATTGCTTCCTAGTAGATCTATTTTGAGCATTGCAAATTCTATGCCAGGCATCTTTTAGATTTTCTCCCTCCCTTTGTTTAAAATTAAGAACTTCATGATCGGGAGTACTAATGATGATAGGAGGACTAGCCATGCGGACGAAATAAACGATCTAACACACGAGCACACAAAAGGCAAGCGAAAAAGAGGCGAAGAGAGGGCGAATAAAACGGCAAGGGTGAAGTGGGGGAGAGGAAAACAAGAGGCAAATGGCAAATAGTGTGATAACCCGCAAGTATACGGGATAGTTGTAGCCTCTTTCGATAAGTAAGAGTGTCAAACCCAACGAGGAGATAAAGGTAGAACAAATACTCTCTCAAGTCCTATCGGCCACTAATACGACTCTACGCACGCTTGACGTTTGCTTTACCTAGAACAAGAATGAAACTAGAAGTACTTTGTAGGTGTGATAGGATAGGTTTGCAAGATAATAAAGAGCACGTAAATAAAAGCTAGGGGCTGTTTAGATAAAGAAGCAATAAAGTAAATATAGCGAGTGTGGAAAAGTGGTGGTAGGAGTTGTGAAATTGTCCCTAAGCAATTGACTATGTTACTAGACCGGTAATCACTATTGCAATTCTATTTGAGAGAGAGGCATAAGCTAACATACTTTCTCTACTTGGATCATATGCACTTATGATTGGAAATCTAGCAAGCATCCGCAACTACTAAAGATTCATTAAGGTAAAACCCAACCATAGCATTAAAGTATCAAGTCCCCTTTATCCCATACGCAAACAACCTACTTACTCGGGTTTGTGCTTCTGTCACTAACGCCACCCACCATAAGCAAATCATAAACATATTGCAAACCCTACAGCGGGAATCCCTCACGCTTGCGCGACGCGGCGGGCACAGTAGGACAACACCAATAGTAAAACATGCAACTCAAACCAATCATAGTAATTCATCAATCACCGATAGGACAACGAAAATCTACTCAGACATCATAGGATGGCAACACATCATTGGAAAATAATATGAAGCATAAAGCACCATATTCAAGTAGAGGGTACAGCGGGATGCGGGAGAGTGGACTGCTAGATATAGATGGGGGAAGGTGATGGAGATGTTGGTGAAGATGACGGCGGTGTTGGTGAAGATCGCGGTGATGATGATGGCCCCCGGCAGCGCTCCAGCGCCACCGGAAGCAAGGGGGAGAGGCCCCCTTCTTCTTCTTCCTTAACCTCCTCCCTAGATGGGAGAAGGGCTTCCCCTCTGGTCCTTGGCTCCCATGGCGTGGGAGGGGCGAGAGCCCCTCCGAGATTGGATCTATCTCTCTGTTTCTGCGTTCTC
This sequence comes from Triticum timopheevii, assembly GCA_963921465.1. Lineage (NCBI taxonomy): Eukaryota > Viridiplantae > Streptophyta > Magnoliopsida > Poales > Poaceae > Triticum > Triticum timopheevii. The sequence continues at coordinate 378,479,976 of OY997262.1, read as the reverse complement.
TGGTTCTGCCCCTTCATCGTTTCCTTTATATCTGGAGATCCGTAACTCCGATTGGGGTGAATCTTTCGCCCAGATTTTTCTTGTAAAATTAGCTTTCTTGCAGCAAAAGAAGAGCGTCAACCGCTGATGTCTACTACACAACCTTCTTCTTGTAGACGTCGTTGGGCCTGCAAGTGCACAGGTTTGTAGGACAGTAGCAAATTTCCCTCAAGTGGATGACCTGAGGTTTATCAATCCGTAGGAGGCATAGGATGAAGATGGTCTCTCTCAAACAACCCTGCAACCAAATAACAAAGAGTCTCTTGTGTCCCCAACACACCCAATACAATGGTAAATTGTATAGGTGCACTAGTTCGGCGAAGAGATGGTGATACAAGTGCAAAATAGATAGTAGATATAGGTTTTTGTAATCTGAAATAATAAAAACAGCAAGGTAACTAATGATAAAAGTGAGCGTAAACGGTATTGCAATGATAGGAAACAAGGCCTAGGGTTCATACTTTCACTAGTGTAAGTTCTCTCAACAATAATAACATAGATAGAACATATGACAAGCCCTCAACATGCAACAAAGAGTCACTCCAAAGCCACTAATAGCGGAGAACAAACGTAGAGATTATGGTAGGGTACGAAACCACCTCAAAGTTATTCTTTCGGATCGATCTATAAAAGAGTTCGTACTAGAATAACACCTTAAGACACAAATCAACCAAAACCCTAATGTCACCTAGATACTCCATTGTCACCTCAAGTATCCGTGGGCATGATTATACGATATGCATCACGCAATCTCAGATTCATCCAACCAACATAAAAGTACTTCAAAGAGTGCCCCAAAGCTACTACCGGAGAGTCAAGAACGCGTGCCAACCCGTATGCATAGGTTCATGGGCGGAACCCGCAAGTTGATCACCAAAATATACATCAAGTGGCACATGATATCCCATTGTCACCACAGGTAATCACGGCAAGACATACATCAAGTGTTCTCATAAAAGACTCAATCCGATAAGATAGCTTCAAAGGGGAAACTTAATTCATCACAAGAGAGTAGAGGGGGAGAAACATCATAAGATCCAACTACAATAGCAAAGCTCGGGATACATCAAGATCGTGCCATAGAGGGAACAGGAGAGAGAACACGAGAGAGAGAGAGAGATCAAACACATAGCTACTGGTACATACCCTCAGCCCCGAGGGTGAACTACTCCCTCCTCATCATGGATAGCGCCGGGATGATGAAGATGGCCTCCGGTGATGGGATCCCCCTCCGGCAGGGTGCCGGAACAGGGTCCCGGTTGGTTTTTGGTGGCTACAGAGGCTTGCGGCGGTGGAACTCCCGATCTATCTTCTGTTCTGGAAGTTTTAGGGTACAAGAGTATATATGGGTGCAGGGGGTACGTCGGAGGAGCTACGGGGGCCCCACGAGGCAGGGGGGCGCGCCCAGGGGGGGTGGGCGCGCCCCCCACCCTCGTGGGCAGCCCGTATCTTCCGTGATGTGCACTCCAAGTTCCCTGGGTTGCTTTCCTTCCAAAAATAACTTCTCCAGTTGATTTCGTTCCGTTTTGACTCCGTCTGATATTCCTTTTCCTCGAAACACTGAAATAGGCATAAAACAGCAAATCTGGGTTGGGCCTCCGGTTAATAGGTTAGTCCCAAAAATAATATAAAAGTGGATAATAAAGCCCAATATTGCCTAAAACAGTAGATAAAGTAGCATGGAGCAATCAAAAATTATAGATATGTTGGATACGTATCAAGCATCCACAAGCTTAATTCCTGCTCGTCCTCGAGTAGGTAAATGATAAAAAAAGAATTTTTGATGTGGAGTGATACTTTGGCATAATTTCAATGTAAATCTTCTTAATTGTGATATGAATATTCAGATCCGAAAGATTCAAGAAAAAAGTTCATATTGACACAAAAATAATAATACTTCAAGCATACTAATCAAAGCAATCATGTCTTCTCAAAATAACATGGCAAAAGAAAGTTCATCCCTACAAAATCATATAGTTAGGCTATGCTTCATTTTCGTCACACAAAGATGTTCCCAACTTCTATACCCCCAATGACAAGCCAAGCAATTGTTTCATACTTAAATAATCTCAAACTTTTTCAACCTTCACGCAATACATGAGCGTGAGCCATGGATATAGCACTATGGGTGGAATAGAATATGATGATGGGGATTGTGTGGAGAAGACAAAAAAGGAGAAAGTCTCACATTGACGAGGCTAATCAATGGGCTATGGAGATGCCCATCAATTGATGTCAACATGAGGAGTAGGGATTGCCATGCAACGGATGCACTAGAGCTATGAATGCTCAACAAAAGAAAACTAGTGGGTGTGCATCCAACTTGCTTGCTCACGAAGACCTAGGGCATTTGAGGAAGCCCATCGTAGGAATATACAAGCCAAGTTCTATAATGAAAAATTCCCACTAGTATAAAAAAGACAACTTATGAGACTCACTACATGAGGAACAAGGTGCTACTTTGAAGCACAATATATGAGACTCACTACATGAAGAACAAGGTGCTACTTTGAAGCACAAGTGTCGAAAAAAAGATAGTAGCATTGCCCTTTTTATTTTATTTTTTTATTTTTTTGGGCCTTTCTCTTTTTCTTTTTGCCTTTCTTTTTTTTATTTGGGCAATGCTCTAATAATGATGATCATCACACTTCTATTGATTACAACACAAGGATTACAACTCAAAACTTAGAACAAGATATGACTCTATATGAATGCCTCCGGCGGTGTACCGGGATGGTGCAATGAATCAAGAGTGACATGTATGAAAAATAATGCATGGTGGCTTTGCCACAAATATGATGTCAACTACATGATCATGCAATGGCAATATGACAAAAGTAATGTATGTCATGATGATGATGGTGGAAGTTGCATGGCAATATATCTCGGAATGGCTATGGAAATGCCATGATAGGTAGGTATGGTGGCTGTTTTGAGGAAGATATAAGGAGTTTTATGTGTGATAGAGTGTATCGTATCACGGGGTTTGGATGCACCAGCGAAGTTTGCACCAACTCTCAAGGTGAGAAAGGGCAATGTACAGTACCAAATAGGCTAGCAATGCCGGAAGGGTAAAAGTGTGTATAATCCATGGACTCAACATTAATAAAAAGAACTCATATACTTATTGCAAAAATTTAGAAGTCATCAAAAATCAAGTACTACGCGCATGCTCCTAGGGGGATAGATTTGTAGGAAAAGACCATCGCTCGTCCCCGACCGCCACTCATAAGGATGCACAAGCCATGTACACTTCATGTTTCAAATTTGTTACACAACTTTAACCATACGTGCATGCTACGGGACTTGCAAACTTCAACACAAGCACTTCTCAAATTCACAATTACTCAACTAGCACGACTTTGATATTATCACCTCCATATCTCAAAACAATTATCAAGCATCAAACTTATCTTAGTATTCAATTCACTCAAAAGAAAGGTTCACATATCTTGAACACCAAGTATATTAACATTAAGCAAATTAGCATGCTATTAACGACTCTCAAAATAATATAAGTGAAGCATGAGATTTCATATATTTCTTCAAAATAAAACTACCACCATGCTCTATAAGATCTAAGTGAAGCACTATGAGCAAAACTACCAGGCTCAAAAGATATAAGTGAAGCACACAGAGTATTCTAGAAAATTCTAATTTGTGTAAGGCTCTCTCTCATTAAAGGATTCAAATTTTGATACTTTATTCAAACAGCAAGCAAAGCTAAAGAAAACTACAATGCAAGGATAGCACAACTCATGTGAAGAAGCAAAAACTTAGGCTCAACCGATACTAACCGATAGTTGTTGAAGAAGAAAGGTGGGATGCCTACCGGAGCATCCCCAAGCTTAGATGCTTGAGACTTCTTGAAATATTATCTTGGGGTGTCTTGGGCATCCCCAAGCTTGAACTTTTGTGTCTCCTTAATTCCTCTCATATCATGGTTTCGCTTCTTTTCAAAAGCTTCGTTCACAACAAACTCAACAAGAACTCGTGAGATAGGTTAGTATAAACCAATGCAAAACCTTATCATATTCTACTGTAACAAATCACTTAAATTATTATTCCATATTGCATACTAAATGCCTCTGTATATTTAATACTCCTATCATCAAACAGAATCATTAAACAAGCAAACATACGCAAACAATGCAACCATAACAGCAATCTGTCAAAACAGTACAGTCTGTAAAGAATGCAAGAGTATCAATACTTCCCTGACTCCAAAAATTATGAACTAAAATTCCCACTGTAATAAATTTATCATAGCTTAATATTCAAAAAGATTCAACGTTAGACCATTCCCTGACTTTTCTAGTGAATTTTTGCAACAGCGGTAAACTTTCTGTTTTCAAACAGCAACATGCAAACTAGCAAAATAAGCATGGCAAAGGCTATCCTTGACTTCTTTATTGAAACTAAAGATTAAAAACATTATTCTAACTAACAGCAAGCAAAAACTTACAAAATAAAATGATGCTCCAAGCAAAACACATATCATGTGGCGAATAAAAATATAGCTCCAAGTAAAGTTACCGATGAACGAAGACGAAAGAGGGGATGCCTTCCGGGGCATCCCCAAGCTTAGTTGCTTGGTTGTCCTTGAATATTACCTTGGGTTGCCTTTGGAATCCCCAATCTTAGGCTCTTTCCACTCCTTATTCCATAGTCCATCGAATCTTTACCCAAAACTTGAAAACTTCAACCACACAAAACTCAACACAAAACTCGTAAGCTCCGTTAGTATAAGAAAATAAACCACCACTTAGGTACTGTAATGAACTCATTCTAAATTTATATTGGTGTAATATCTACTGTACTCCAACTTATATATGGTTCATACCCTCCGGTACTACTCACAGATGCATCAAAATAAGCAAACAACACGTAGAAAACAGAATCTGTCAAAAACAGAACAGTCTGTAGGGATCTGTATCAAACGTATACTTCTGGAACCCCACAAATTATGAAATAAATTTATGGAACTGAGCAATTTGTCTATTAATCATCTGCAAAAAGAATCAACCTAAAAGCACTCTCCAGTAAAAAATGGCAGCTAATCTCGTGAGCGCTAAAGTTTCTGTTTTTCACAGCAAGATCATATAAACTTCACCCAAGTCTTCCCAGAGGTTCTACTTGGCACTTTATTGAAACAAAAGCTATAAAACATGATTACTACAGTAGCATGATCATGTGGACACACAAAAACAGTAAGGATAAATATTGGGTTGTCTCCCAACAAGCGCTTTTCTTTAATGCCTTTTAGCTAGGCATGATGATGACAATGATGCTCACATAAAAGATAAGAATTGAAACATAACGGAGCATCATGAAGCATATGACTAGCACATTTAAGTCTAACCCAATTCCTATGCATAGGGATTTTGTGAGCAAACAACTTATGGGAACAATAATCAACTAGCATAGGATGGCACAACAAGCATAACTTCAAGATTGTAAGCACATAGAGAGGAAACTTGACATTATTGCAATTCCTACAAGCATATGTTCCTCCCTCATAATAATTTTCAGTAGCATCATGAATGAATTCAACAATATAACCAGCACCTAAAGCATTCTTTTCATGATCTACAAGCATAGAATTTTTAATACTCTCCTCATAAGCAAAATTCTTCTCATTCGGAATAGTAGGAGTATCATAAGAGACTTGAACACTAAAAATTGTTTCCACATTAAAAGAGTAATGTTCAGAAAAAGGGTTAGTCATAATCATGACAAAATTTGTAAATATAATCATCACTACTTTTTATAGCATAAGTTTCATCACAATAATCATCATAAGTAGCAACTTCGTTCTCATCATAATCGATTGAAACCTCTCCCAAGATAGTGGAATCACTAAATAAAGTTGACACTCTTCCAAATCCACTTTCATATTCATCACAATAAAATCCAACATCCTCCAAAATAGTGGGATCACTAATTCCTAAAGTTGACACTCTTCTGAACCCACTTTCATCAATATAATCATCATACGTAGGAGGCATGCTATCATCACAACAACTTTGCATATCAAAACTTGGGATGCTAAAAATATCATCTTCACTAAATGTAGCATCCCCAAGCTTGGGACAAACATTAATTCCAGCAAATATATTCTCAAATATTTCATTCTCATCAAACATAGCTTCCCCAAGCTTGGGCCCTTTCATATCATAAGCATAATCACTCTCATCATTAAAAATATGGATAGCACCAATAGTATAGCAATTATCATCATCACAAGTAGTAGTAGGAGCAACATATTTTGGGAGGGATACCTTTTTACCTTTGTTGCTCCTTCTTTTATTTTTCTTATTCACATTATGTGTAGGTTCAACCTTCCTCTTTGAGCTCCTTATTGATGAGATTGGCTGAATGGAAAGCTCCTCCTCGTTACCTGATTCATCATAAGAATAGGAGGAGATTGGGAAGCCTCTTCCCTTTCATTAGTATTCTCATCATCTTCCATTTGCTTTCTTTTCCTTAGGTAATTGGCAATATAAGGATTTTCAATACAGTTCTCCACACAAAACATATCAATATTCTCTAGATCAAAATGAAGAATTCTATCAAGGGCAAATTCTGGAAAAATCTTAGTTATACGTTTAATTTCTTCATAACCCAAGAGCAAACTAAGTTCATTATGATGTGCAAGGGAAATCAAGTCATCACAATTTTTCGACACGATACGATCATGAAACAATTTGCATTGGGTACTAAAATGATCACGTTCATTGCAAAGTTCACAAGTATGGCTAAGAAAGTTTATATTTTCAGCACATGCATCTAGCTCTTCTTGCAACAATTTGGTTTCTAAGTACTTATGCTTCTTGCAATATCTATCTTCCCTATTTGGTGTGTACTTACAAACCCAGTGCACTCCACAAAAATTGACATGTTTATAGGAGACATTTTCATCATAACTAGTGCAATCATCATTAGCATCATGGATATTCAAAGAATTCGTACTAACAACATTGCAATCATGCTCATCATTCAAAGATTTAGTGCCAAACATTTTAGAGATTTCTTCTTCTAGCACTTGAGCACAATTATCCTTTCCATCATACTCACGAAAGATATTAAAAAGGTGAAGCGTATGAGACAAACTCAACTCCATTTTTTGTAATTTTCTTTTATAAACTAGACTAGTGATAAAACAAGAAACAAAAAGATTCGATTGCAAGATATAAAGATATACCTTCAAGCGCTAACCTCCCCGGCAACGGCGCCGGAAAAGAGCTTGATGTCTACTACACAACCTTCTTCTTGTAGACGTTGTTGGGCCTGCAAGTGCACAGGTTTGTAGGACAGTAGAAAATTTCCCTCAAGTGGATGACCTAAGGTTTATCAATCCATAGGAGGCGTAGGATGAAGATGGTCTCTCTCAAACAACCCTGCAACCAAATAACAAAGAGTCTCTTGTGTCCCCAACACACCCAATACAATGGTAAATTTTATAGGTGCACTAGTTCAACGAAGAGATGGTGATACAAGTGCAAAATAGATAGTAGATATAGGTTTTTGTAATCTGAAATAATAAAAACAGCAAGGTAACTAATGATAAAAGTGAGCGTAAACGGTATTGCAATGATAGGAAACAAGGCCTAGGGTTCATACTTTCACTAGTGTAAGTTCTCTCAACAATAATAACATAGATAGAACATATGACAAGCCCTCAACATGCAAAAAAGAGTCACTCCAAAGACACTAATATCGGAGAACAAACGTAGAGATTATGGTAGGGTACGAAACCACCTCAAAGTTATTCTTTCGGATCAATCTATAAAAGAGTTCGTACTAGAATAACACCTTAAGACACAAATCAACCAAAACCCTAATGTCACCTAGATACTCCATTGTCACCTCAAGTATTCGTGGGCATGATTATACGATATGCATCACACAATCTCAGATTCATCCAACCAACATAAAAGTACTTCAAAGAGTGCCCCAAAGCTACTACCGGAGAGTCAAGAACGTGTGCCAACCCCTATGCATAGGTTCATGGGTGGAGCCCGCAAGTTGATCACCAAAACATACATCAAGTGGCACATGATATCCCATTGTCACCACAGATAATCACGGCAAGACATACATCAAGTGTTCTCATAAAAGACTCAATCCGATAAGATAACTTCAAAGGGGAAACTCAATTCATCACAAGATAGTAGAGGGGGAGAAACATCATAAGATCCAACTACAATAGCAAAGCTCGGGATACATCAAGATCGTGCCATAGAGGGAACACGAGAGAGAACACGAGAGAGAGAGAGAGATCAAACACATAGCTACTGGTACATACCCTCAGCCCCGAGGGTGAATGAGGGAGTCCTGGATTAGGGGGTGTCCGGATAGCCGAACTATCACCTTTGGCCGGACTCGTGGACTATGAAGATACAAGATTGAAGACTTCGTCCCGTGTCCGGATGGGACTTTCCTTGGCGTGGAAGGCAAGCTTGGCGATATGGATATGTAGATCTCCTACCATTGTAACCGACTCTGTGTAACCCTAACCCTCTTCGATGCCTATATAAACCGGAGGGTTTTAGTCCGTAGGACGAACAACAATCATACCATAGGCTAGCTTCTAGGGTTTAGCCTCTCTAATCTCGTGGTAGATCTACTCTTGTACTACCCATATCATCAATATTAATCAAGCAGGAGTAGGGTTTTACCTCCATCAAGAGGGCCCGAACCTGGGTAAAAACATCGTGTCCCTTGTCTCCTGTTACCATCCGCCTAGACGCACAGTTCGGGACCCCCTACCCGAGATCCGCCGGTTTTGACACCGACATTGGTGTTTTCATTGAGAGTTCCTCTGTGCAGTCGCCATCAGGAAGGATGCCTCATCCCGTCTTTAAAGATGGCACCGTTGCTAGAGGAGCTTTGGCCATCGGCCAAACTCTCCGGCTAGGCGGTTTTCTTATGACCGCCTATTCGGCCACCGCGCCGATGATGACTTCTCGGGTCATCGAAAGCAATCTTCACGTTAACTCGGAATTCGCCGATCAGTTAGATCCGATGGAGCTCTCTTCCTTAAACGAGCTCTTGGATTGCATCGCCGCCCTGGGAGTTGCTACAGACTACGATCAGATTGGGCCTAAACCCGATCTGAGGTAGATCAACTCTCCCCTGGTCACCCACCACGTTGCTGTGGTTGAGGAACAATACGGCGACCCTTCTTCTATTTTAAGGACTAGCTATGTCTGGATTCCCGATCCCTCCATGCCGGATTCCTGCGGAGGGGAGGACGTCACTCAAGCCCTGAACCTAAAGTCAGGCAGCAGGCTAGATTCATTGGACAACATCCAAGAACCCAAGCATCCAAGTTCGGAAACTTCTTGGCCCCTGAGCCTTAGATTTGACGGGGTTCCGGATTTAATTCCACCCGCCGACCCAAACATAAGCGATCTATCCCAAATCCGGCAAGAGCCCGCAGAAACAGTACACCATTACTGGGCCAGATTCCTCCTGATTATGAACAGGGTAAAGGACTGCCGTGAGGAGGATGCGATTTCATTCTTCCGCAATAATTGCACGGACAAGGGAATCCTCAACGCCGTAAGCCGTCATGAAATTACACGCTTCGCTGACTTGGCGTCCATAGTACGAAAGTACTATGCGATGGAAAGCGCCTGGAAAACCAAAATCAAATTTTGGGACAATCCGGCCCTGAATACAACCCCAGTCCGAAATAAAAGGGTGCATTATCGCCAGGCACCCGGGTTAAACACAAAAAAGCAAAAACCCTCTATAGGGCATGGAACCGTACTGGAAGGATGGCTCAATGGACCCTGCAAAATTCATAGTACAAAGGGCGCCACTCCAACTCATAGCCTTAGAGCATGTTGGATACTACGGCAGGTGGCCAAAAGTGGCGAAGAGATTCTAACTCCAGAGCACAAGCCCAAGGATACCAGTATGGTATTAACAGTCTTCGAGACTTTTACATCAAATAATATGCGGAAACGAACACTCCGCAGCCTTGCCGAAGTCTACCAAGTAGCAACAATAAACCCATGGAGTGACACGGCTATTACCTTTAATGCCAGTGACGAACCTACATTCCGAACAGCCCAAACACCAGCTGCATTGGTCCTCAGTCCAATAGTGGACGGCTTTCGCCTTACCAAGGTACTCATGGACGGTGGCAGCGGATTGAACCTCATTTACGAGGAAACCCTCCAAAAAATGGAAATAGACTGGAGCCGCATTGAGCGAAGCAGCACAACCTTTAGAGGAATAATCCCCAGTCGGGAAGCATGCTGTACAGGAAAAATCACATTGGATGTGGTGTTCGGCACGCCGGATAATTACAGGTCCGAGGAGGTCATGTTCCAAGTGGCCTCGTTCAGCAGCGGATATCATGCTCTATTAGGGCGAGAGGCATTCACAATTTTTCAAGCTATACCCCATTACGGGTACATGAAGCTCAAAATGCCCGGGCCCAACGGAATCATCACTCTTGCTAGTGACCCAGACATAGCACTCCGCGCCGAAAATAAGACAGCCGCACTGGCCCTTGAGGCGCTATCCGAAGCCCTAGCGGCCGAGGAACTTACTGCGCTGCGCTCCACGGTGAATAGGGACAACGTGGTACTCGATAAGAGATCCAAATCCACCTCCTTTAAACCAGCGGATGAAATATTCAAATTCCAAGTCCATCGAACAGACCCCACAAAATGACCTCCATTGGGGCACAATTAAACCCTGATGTAGACACCGCACTACGAGAATTCCTACGCGAAAATTGGGACATCTTCGCCTGGCACCCTTCAGACATGCCAGGAATCCCACGCTGGCTGGCCGAGCACAGCCTAAACATCCTAAAAGGATTCAAGCCAGTCAAACAGGCTCTTCGACGTTTTTTCGAACCCAAGAGACAGGCCATGGGAGAGGAGCTAGCCAAATTATTGGAGGCCGGATTCATCAGAGATATAAAACATCCGGACTGGCTAGCAAACCTGGTGATGGTACCAAAGAAGGACAAATCCTGGTGCCTATGCATCGACTTTAAGGACCTCAACAAGGCTTGCCCAAAGGATCCCTTCCCACTCCCCCGCATAGATCAAATTATCGACGCTACCGCAGGACACGATTCATTGTGTTTCCTCGACGCATACTCCGGCTACCACCAAATTAAGATGGCAGAGCCCGACCAGGCCACAACGGCATTCATCACCCCATATGGCCCATTTTGCTTCAACACAATGCCCTTTGGGCTCAAAAACGCCGGCGCAACATATCAGCGCATGATTCAGACATGTCTGGCAAACCAGATCGGCAAAACAGTGGAGGCATACGTAGATGATGTGGTCGTCAAAACCAAGCATGTCGAAACTCTAGTAGACAATTTGAGGCTCATGTTCGATAATCTCCGAACATATGACATCAAGCTTAACCCAGAAAAATGTGTTTTCGGCGTACCAGCCGGAAAGCTCTTGGGCTTCATTGTATCCTGTAGAGGAATTGAAGCAAACCCAGCCAAGATCCAAGCTCTGTCGCAATTGGATATCCCAAAGGACCTCAAACAAATACAAAAATTGACGGGATGTGTGGCGGCTTTAAGCCGCTTTATCTCCCGTTTAGGAGAAAAGGCATTACCCCTTTATCGCCTCCTCCGACGCACCGAACACTTCGAGTGGACGGATGCCGCCACGGACGGACTTGAAGAAATAAAAGCCATATTGGCAACAAACCCGGTCCTGGCCGCGCCCAACATAGGTGAACCAATGCTATTATATATCGCGGCAACTCATCAAGTTGTGAGCGCGGTGCTCGTTGTCGAACGAGAAAAGGACAGACACAAGTTCCCCCTTCAAAAACCAGTTTACTACGTGTCCACTATCCTAACTCCATGCAAGTACGGTATCCGCATTATCAAAAAATAGCGTACGCGGTGTTCATGGCATCCCGGAAGCTGCGACACTACTTTTAAGAGTGTTCGATAACAGTAGCCTCCGAAGTACCTCTTAATGACATTATAAACAACTGCAATGCGACGGGCCGGATTGCCAAATGGGCCATTGAGCTCCTCCCGTTCGACATAACCTATAAGCCACGGTGAGCTATTAAGTCGCAAGTTTTGGCCGACTTCGTCGCTGAATGAACTGAAGCCGAACTCCCTAAAGAGTACGGCGCATATTCCAACTGGACCATGCACTTCGACGGTTCCAAAATGTTGGTTGGTCTGGGGGCTGGCGTCGTTCTGACATCCCCAACCGGAGATACGGTTCAATGCGTACTCCAGATAATGTATACAGACTCCAACAACGCATCCGAATACGAGGCCCTTTTACATGGCCTCCGGATGGCAGTCTCCATGGGCATTCAGCGCCTAGAGGTGTGCGGGGATTCAAACCTCGCGATATCCCGAATAAACGGAGACTTCGATGCCAAGGATCCAAAAATTGCAGCTTATCACAACGCCATCCTAAAAATGTCAGCTCGGTTTGAGGGGCTCAAATTTCACCATATAGCCCAGGATAACAACCAGGTAGCAGACGTATTGGCACACATTGGCGCAAAACGCGATGCCTTCCCTCCCAACATCTTCCTAGAGAGGCTGTTCAAGCCATCCGTACTATGGGAGGGGGAATCCGGAAATAACAACCCGGACCCAACCGCACAGCCCGACTCCGAACATTCTAACACAATTGGCGGTTCTGCCAACGAAGTAACATCCTCAGCCCACGTAATAATGGCAGTCATTGCCCCATGGAAGGAACCATTCCTAGCCTACCTAACTAGGGAGGAACTCCCCGAGGACCAAAACGAGGCCCGCTGCATAGTGCAGCGATCTAAAGCCTATAAGGTCCATGAGGGAGAGCTTTACAAGAAAAGCACAACCGGAGTCCTTCAAAGGTGTATCTCCGAAGAGGAAGGGCAGAATCTCCTGGCTGAAATTCATGCCGGACTCGGCGGGCACCACGCTGCAGCCCGGGCCCTTGTAGGCAAGGCCTTCCATACAGGATTTTATTGGCCGACGGCCCGGGCAGATGCTCAGGACTTAGTCCAACGATGCATCGGTTGCAAACTCTTTGCTAATCAAAGCCACATGCCACCCACCGCCCTCAAAACTATACCCATAACCTGGCCCTTCGCGGTCTAGGGGCTTGACATGGTTGGACCCCTTAAAGGAGGAACCCACAAGCAAAAATACCTACTGGTCATGGTGGATAAATTCACTAAATGGATAGAGGCCAAACCTGTTAAGACGGCCGAATCCGGACCGGTGATAGACTTCATATCAGGGGTCGTACACCATTACGGTGTCCCCCATAGCATCATCATTGATAATGGCACGAACTTTACAGCCGACGAGGTCAAACTCTGGTGCAAAAACATGGGCATCAAGCTCGGCTATGCTTCAGTCTATCACCCTCAAACTAACGGTCAAGTCGAGCGAGCAAATGGTCTAATCATGAGCGGCATCAAACCCAGATTAGTGCGGTCCCTCAAGGAATCTAACACGCACTGGGTAGAGGAGCTCGACTCTGTACTCTGGGGGCTGCGGACCACTCCGAATCGCACCACCGGATTTACACCATTCTTTATGGTATACGGCGCAGAGGCAGTTCTGCCCTATGACATAATTCATGACTCACCTCGCGTGCACCTGTACGAAGAAAGAGAAGCCGAGCTCGATCGGCAGGACAGTTTGGACGCATTGGAGGAGGAGCGTGACATGGCAAAAGCTCGTTCCACATTTTATCAACAACAAGCTCGAAGATATCAAAGCAGAGAAGTACGGGCCAAAACTTACAACGTTGGCGAGTTAGTTCTGCGCCTACCGGACAAGAAAAAGGACAAACTCAAGCCCAAATGGTAAGGTCCCTTTATCATCGACCAAGTCCTAACCGGTGGAGCGTACCATCTGCGAGATGCATCGGATAACCGACTCGAGCCGAACCCATGGAACGCAGCCCGTCTCCGAAGATTCTACGCCTAGCGCCGGATTCTGAGTTCGTCTCCTTCCTCCGTTTATATTTTACATATTAGTTGTCTTCTGTTTCTCTCCTTCTCCCTCCTTTTCTATTACAGCCTTTGAAAGCTTGTTCGCGCATTGTTCGCACACACACGAAGCGCTATCCGCGCTCATTATACCCGGGGGCTTCTTCAACAGAAGCTTATTTATACGGGCTTCATGCCCAACATATGTGTTACACTTCCGCATATACCTTTCATTCGCCATTATATGCATCGATATGACTTAAGTTTTGGCGAAGCTGGGTTGCCTGGCTCCTGTGCTTACCCCTACGTTCCCGATTGTTCGGCTAGGTGGTAAAGGGAGCACCTCTACGATTGTTACTGCCGGGTCAGCCGGATGTGTACCTCAGGCTGGGTGAAGCCGAAAGCTAGCGTTCTTAAGGGAATATTTGGTCGGTGAACTAAAAGACGATTTCTTACCTATTTATTCATCTGCCCCCAGATGTTTTTCTGCCTTTTTCGCAGTCCGGACATGCACTTTAGGGCATGCCTCCCAGGGAAAGGAACCCCTAACGGAACTATTCTCCCTGGAAGATGTTTCTTACTAACCATGTAATATAACATAACTAGTTGGGCACTTGTCTGATAAAGCACTAATGACCCCTACGCCTGGTCTCCATGCATGCCTCGGTTCTTATATAACCGCGAGGGTATTCGGACACACTCCGGACTATTGGGTCCCGAGGTTGAAGCGAAAAGGTCCGCTATGACAAACGATCTACAATCCGTCTAGAAGGCATTTTACATGTCATCTTACATTACATAGTCAATTCGACTGATTGTATTCCTCTTCAATGCCATCTAATAGGCCGTCCAGTTTACAGTCCTGCTGGGAATACTTTGCGGCCAACTCTACTTGGCCATACACTAAGCTCACAGGGATCTCCTTCCCATCAGGCCCCACAGGTCCGACCTTGGCCATGTGGTTTGGGTCAGCCTTCGTGTACCGCGTCTTCACCATGGCCCAGGCCTCCCTGGCGCCTTGACGGCAGGCCGATATCTTCCATAATCGGAAGCGCCGCCGCGCTCCCTGAAGCCTCTCTGCAAGCTCTCCAAGGCCTTCGGGCAGGGAGACACATGGCCACAAGGCCTGGGCGATGCCTTTCATCACCTGCCGAACTCGTTCGTGCAGTTGCAAGAGCTCGGGAAGAAGGTCACCCATAGAACCGGGCATTTCCTCTGCAGGACGGCCTGTGAGCATACCTACAGACATACCTCTGTTAGTCGACTTCCTCACCGAACTCTTTTTCAAAGTTCGTTCAAGCACTTACTAAAAATGCCGCGTCAAAGCTGCCGATTCTCCTTAATGGAGTCAGACAGCTGGGCACGAACGTCCTTTAGTTCCTCACCCAGCTGGGTGTTGGCATCTTGGAGATTATTTTTCTCTTGCCTCACCCTTGTAAGCACATCCTCGCCGGCCTTTAACCGGCGCATGAGCTGTTGTTTGTCCGGATCTATCCTGGCGCCATCTGCAATATTATTGTCAGACTTATACACACGCTGCACTTTACAAATTACTTATCTTTTGAAGCTTATATTACCAGAGGGGGTCTCTTTGGCTTCCTCCGCTGCGTCTAGTGCGGCCTCAAGTTGGGCTTTGCACTCCTCCAGCTCCTGGGACAGTTGGGTATTCTTTTCTGTTAGATCCTGCACAATAAATGATCCTTAAATCAGTTATTCTAACTATTTCAAGTCTCGGGGGCTACTAGCATATATAACTGTCAAATTTTCTCACCCATATGTCTTTCACATACTGCTCCGTGGCTCTGGCTAGACCATTTTGAGCGGCACGGAGGTGCGCATCTACCGAATTAAAGGCATCCAATGCCTCTGTGGAGAAACATGCGTCACGAAGAACTGCCCAGCGACGCCTGTGATTCATGGCACTCTCCACCTCAGAATTGGTGGCAGATAACCTGTCAACATCCTCTGTTGGAGGAGCATCCGGCGCACGCCTCATGTTCGCCTCCGCTTCTGGACCTGGCTTTGGAGCCTGGCGAGCGGAGGATTGATTGGCAACCTCTCCGGATACAGTCCGGCGAGCGCTCTTCTTCCTGAAAAAGCATGAGCGTTAGTATGCCTCCCGGGAATAAAACCTGGGATTAAGATGACGCCCCATACCGTTGCACCGGCTTTTCAATCTGGACTGCACTTCTTTTCAGTCTGTTGGGCCTGGTTGTACCTTGTTGACTAGCCGTCATAGGCTCGGCCTTCCGCCTCAAGGACTTCCCCTGGGAAACACCATTGGTATACGATGATCAAAAACAAGCACGGATGGGTCATTTTCAAAGTATTGGGACTTCGGTCTCAGTTACCTGCGAGGCTGGAAGTATTCCGGGGTAATCGGCCGTAATGGCGACCAAGGCATTATCGATGCTCAGTTGGTGAAATACCCCATTGATCAGCTCCACCGATATGTCCAGATCCTCTTGGGAGGTCGGATCGAGGAACCGTTCCGGATCCTCGGTTTGTGGAGGCAAGCTGTTTATATCCTTTACGGCCCGGCGTAGTTCCTGCGCCAAAATCACAAAATGAGATACTTGACTATGGGAGTACGGATCGGATAGGCAAAAATAAATGTACGCTTACCCGGCTTGGAGGGTTGTGCATAGAAAATCTGTTCTGTGGATTGACGTGGAGAAATTCCTCCTCTTCTCCCTTGTACAATGCAGACAAGATCTTCATCAGATCGGCGGCCGATCGCGGCCCCTTACGGCCGCAGCGGGTGGCATCATCCTCCCCGTTGAAATCCCACATGGGGTGGCCTCTATACTGGAGCGGCTGCACCCCCTGCATAATGCATGTGGCCATGACCCTGATCATGGTCAGTCCAGAATGAGATAACAACCTTATCTGGCTCATCAGGTAAAGGACATCCCTGTCGTTTTCCTTCTGAGGGCTCCGTGGACGCCAGCTTAGGCGTTTCTTCAAAGGAGCGTTATTAAACTCAGGGAGGCCGACCCGAACAGGGTCCGGCAGGGGGACATCTTCTATATAAAACCATGCCAAATGCCAGTCTTTAGACGCCTTCTTCGGGGTTCCGGATAGATATCCGGTCCCGGTGATGCGCCATAGTTTGGCTCCGCCCACTTGATATATCGACCCCTCTTGAGAACGGGGCACAAGGCAGAACAACTTCTTCCACAGTGCAAAATGAGCCTCGATGCCCAAAAATAGCTTGCAAAGGGCCACGAAGCCCGCAATATGCAAAATGGAGGCAGGCGTAAGGTTGTGCAACTGGAGGCCGTAGAACTCCAGGAGCCCCTGGAGAAATGGATGAATTGGAAATCCGAGCCCTCTTATCAAATAAGAGACAAGGCATACCCGCTCTCCTTTGGAGGGGCTGGGGACGCTCTCCGCTTGCTTTCTGCCCTTATAGGTGGCGAGTCCGGCTCGAACCGGAACCATGAAGGCTAGGGCAAGAAATCCCTTGGTTTGGAGCGCCACTAGTTCACTGTGCGGGACGGAGCATCTCTCCCAATCTCCAGGATGAGGGCTGGGAGGGCGAGAGGAGGAGCCGCGTCGACCGTCCATGATGGAATGGATTTCTGTCAGATTCGCTCCGATGAATGCTCGCGAAGGGAGGATGGTGTGATTCGGATCTAGATCCTCGTCTCTTTTATAGGCAGCTCATTTGCGCAGCTAGGGGGGTAAATGTAAAAATACCCTGGCTTTTCGCATTCCTTCAACACGTGGAAAATGGCCATTATTGGGCGTGGAAGCTGAGGAGCACAATATTCACAAGGAGCCGGATGCTATTCAACAGGTACACAGGATTTGGAGAAGAACCCGCCTTGCAATGCCGAAGACAATCTACGCGCCGGACTCATCGCCATTGAAGCCTGGTTCGGGGGCTACTGAGGGAGTCCTGGATTAGGGGGTGTCCGGATAGCCGAACTATCACCTTTGGCCAGACTCCTGGACTATGAAGATACAAGATTGAAGACTTCGTCCCGTGTCCGGATGGGACTTTCCTTGGCGTGGAAGGCAAGCTTGGCGATACGGATATGTAGATCTCCTACCATTGTAACCGACTCTGTGTAACCCTAACCCTCTTCGGTGCATATATAAACCGGAGGGTTTTAGTCCGTAGGACGAACAACAATCATACCATAGGCTGGCTTCTAGGGTTTAGCCTCTCTGATCTCGTGGTAGCTCTACTCTTGTACTACCCATATCATCAATATTAATCAAGTAGGAGTAGGGTTTTACCTCCATCGAGAGGGCCCGAACCTGCGTAAAAACATCGTGTCCCTTGTCTCCTGTTACCATCCGCCTAGACACACAGTTCGGGACCCCCTACCCGAGATCCGCCGGTTTTGACACCGACAGTGAACTATTCCCTCCTCGTCATGGATAGCGCCGGGATGATGAAGATGGTCTCCGGTGATGGGATCCCCCTCCGGCAGGGTGCCGGAACAGGGTCCCGATTGGTTTTGGGTGGCTACAGAGGCTTGCGGCGGCGGAACTCCTGATCTATCTTCTGTTATGGAAGTTTTAGGGTACAAGAGTATATATGGGTGCAGGGGGTACGTCGGAGGAGCTACAGGGGCCCCACGAGGCAGGGGGCGCGCCCCCCACCCTCGTGGGCAGCCCGTATCTCCCCTGACGTGCACTCCAAGTTCCCTGGGTTGCTTTCCTTCCAAAAATAACTTCTCCAGTTGATTTCGTTCCGTTTTGACTCCGTCTGATATTCCTTTTCCTCGAAACACTGAAATAGGCATAAAACAGCAAATCTGGGCTCGGCCTCCGATTAATAGGTTAGTCCCAAAAATAATATAAAAGTGGATAATAAAGCCCAATATTGCCTAAAGCAGTAGATAAAGTAGCATGGAGCAATCAAAAATTATAGATACGTTGGAGACGTATCAACCGCCTTATGGGTGGACCACGAGAGTCCAGGGTGCGCCCAGGGTGGGGAGGGCGCCCCCCCTGTCTCATGGCCACATCGGACACCGTTTTGCGTTGATTCTTCCTTCAGAAAATCCCAAATATTCCAAAATAATTCTCCATCCATTTTTATCCCGTTTGGATTCCATTTGATATTGGGTTTCTGCGAAACATAAAACATGCAACAGACAGGAACTGGCACTGGGCACTGGATCAATATGTTACTCCCAAAAAATAGTATAAAAAGTTGCCAAAAGTATATAAAAGTTGAATAATATTGGCATGGAACAATCAAAAATTATAGATACGACGAAGACGTATCAGCATCCCCAAGCTTAATTCCTGCTCGTCCTCGAGTAGGTAAATGATAAAAAAGATAATTTTTGATGTGGAATGCTACCTAGCATAATCTTGATCATGTGTCTAATCATGGCATGAATATTAAGACACGAGTGATTCAAAGCAATAGTCTATCATTTGGCATAAAAAAAATAATACTTCGAGCGTACCAATAAAGCAATCATGTCTTTTCAAAACAACAAGGTCAAAGCAAGCTTATCCCTACAAAATTATATAGTTTGGCCATGCTTCATTTTCGTCACACAAAATGCTCCCATCAAGCACAACCCCGATGACGAGCCGAGCAATTGGTTCATACCTTTTAACGCGCTTCAGCTTTTTGAACCCTCACGCAATACATGAGCGCAAGCCATGGATATAGCACTATAGGTGGAATAGAATATAATGGTGGAGGTTTATATGGAGAAGACAAAAAGGGAGAAAGTCTCACATCGACGCGGCTAATCAACGGGCTATGGAGATGCCCAACAATTGATGTCAATGTGAGGAGTAGGGATTGCCATGCAACGGATGCACTAGAGCTATAAGTGTATGAAAGCTCAAACTGAAAACTAAGTGGGTGTGCATCCAACTTGCTTGCTCATGAAGACCTAGGGCATTTGAGGAAGACCATCGTTGGAATATACAAGTCAAGTTCTATAATGAAAATTCCCACTAGTATATGAAAGTGACAACATAGGAGACAATCTATATGAATAACATGGTGCTACTTTGAAGCACAAGTGTGGAAAAAGGATAGTAACATTGCCCCTTTTTTTCTTTTTTTCTTTTTCTTTTTTTTGGTGGGCTTCTTTGGCCCCCCTTTTTTATTTAGGCTTCTTTGGCCTTTCCTTTTTTCTTTTTTTCTTTTTTTTCATGGGGCAATGCTCTATAATGATGATCATCACACTTTTATTTACTTACAACTCGATATTACAACTCGATACTAGAACAAATATATGACCCTATATGAATGCTTCCGGCGGTGTACCGAGATGTGCAATGATCTAGCATAGCAATGACATCAAAAAACGGACAAGCCATGAAAACATCATGCTAGCTATCTTACGATCATGCAAAGTGATATGACAATAAATGCTCAAGTTATGTATATGATGATGATGGAAGTTGCATGGCAATATATCTCGGAATGGCTATGGAAATGCCATGATAGGTAGGTATGGTGGCTGTTTTGAGGAAGATATAACGAGGCTTATGTGTGATAGAGCGTATCATATCACGGGGTTTTGATGCACCGGCGAAGTTTGCACCAACTCTCAAGGTGAGAAAGGGCAATGCACGGTATCGAAGAGGCTAGCAATGATGGAAAGGTAAAAGTGTGTATAATCCATGGATTCACATTAGTCATAAAGAACTCATATACTTATTGCAAAAGTTTATTAGCCCTCGAAGCAAAGTACTACTACGCATGCCCCTAGGGGGATAGATTGGTAGGAAAAGACCATCGCTCGTCCCTGACCGCCACTCATAAGGAAGACAATCAAAGAAACACCCCATGCTTCAAATTTGTCACACAACAGTTACCATACGTGCGTGCTACAGGACTTGCAAACCTCAACACAAGTGTCTCTACAATCCACAACCACCCACTAGCATGACTCTAATATCACCATCTTTATATCGCAAAACTATTGCAAGGAATCAAACATATCATATTCAGCGATCTACAAGTTTATGTAGGATTTTATGACTAACCATGTGAATGACCAGTTCCTATCATCTCTCTAAATAGATATAAGTGAAGCAAGAGAGTTTAATTCTTTCTACAAAATATATGCCCACACTCTAACCAATATAAGTGAAGCAAAAGAGCATTCTACAAATGACGGTTTTCTATGTGAAGAGAAATAGGCAATCCAGACTTCAAATGATATAAGTGAAGCACATGAAGCATTCTATAAAGCCATACTCAAAATATTTAAGTGAAGTGCAATGAGCATTCTATAATTCAACCAAGGACTATCTCATACCAGCATGGTGCATAAAAAAATGAAAACTAAATGCAAAATACGCTCCAAGACTTGCACATAATGCATGAACGAAACGAATTCGAAAACATACCGATACTTGTTGAAGAAAGAGGGGATGCCTTCCGGGGCATCCCCAAGCTTAGACGCTTGAGTATCCTTGAATATTTACTTGGGGTGCCTCGGGCATCCCCAAGCTTGAGCTCTTACCTCTCTTCCTTTTCCTCATATCGAAACCTCCTCGATTAGACACTTCATCCACACAAAACTTCAACAGAAAACTCGGTAAGATCCGTTAGTATAATAAAGCAAATCACTACTCTAAGTACTGTAGAAAACCAATTCATATTTTGTTTTTGCATTGTGTCTACTGTAATATAACTTTTCCATGGCTTAATCCACTGATGTAAATTGATAGATTCATCAAAACAAGCAAACTATGCATTAAAAACAGAATCTGTCAAAAACAAAACAGTTTGTAGCAATCTGAACATCCATCATACTTTTGGTACCCCAACAATTCTACCAACATTAGGAAAAATAAAAAAGTTGTACATCAAGACAGTGCAAAAGGAATCAGAACCGTTTGACGTTCCAGATAAAAATGTAAAATCGCGCACTACAGCCAAAGTTTCTGTCCTGCACCGTACAAACCAACAAGCATTGTAAACATCCTAAAGGCAAACCTTCGCACATTATTTTTATAATACAATGGAATTGTACAAGGGGATAACTATTTTTTATGAAAAGTTTTTGTAATTAAGATTCACAAAGTTTCCATGAGCATGAACAAAGTTCAAGGAGCTCTCCCACTTCAACAATGCTTGTCTTTTTTACTTTCACTTTCCTTTTTGAAAAGTTTTTAGGTTCCCCTCTTTATTTTTTTGTTTTTCAAACTATATGAAAGCACTCAACAGAAATAAATTACTCTCTAAAACTTCCGAGTTGTCTCCCTGGCAGCACTTTCTTTAAAGCCATTAAGCTAGGCATATAGTGCTCAAGTAATGGATCCACCCGGATCCCAAGGTATGTCAAAGCCAATTTTAATCAACAATGATTTGTAATTTAGTAATGAGCACAAAGTAACATATATCAAGCAACAACGAAGTCTAACTCTCTTCCTATGCATCGACACGTCATAAAAGAACAATTCATGCACACCTAGTAAAGGCCAATGCATAGTACAAACAGTTTCTTGCAGTTCTATCGTGTTGGAAACATAAAGAGGCGGAGATGTAGTTCCTCTATCATAATAATTGCAAGTAGGAGCAGCAAGCACATGCATATTATATCTATCAAAATCATCATGTGAAGCAGTAAAAGGCAACCCATCAATTTAATCCTTAATAAGCACAAACTTCTCCGATATAGTGTAGTTGGGAGAATTCAAAAAGATAAGAGAACTAGCATGCGTGGGTGCAATAGCTACAATTTCATGTTTAACATAAGGAACTATAGCAAGTTCATCTCCATAAGCATAGTTCATATTGGCATCTTGGCCACAAGCATAGCAAGTATCATCAAAAAGGGATATTTCAACATAATCAACGGGATCATAGCAATCATCCTTCGGTAAGCACGAAGGGGAATTAAACAATGTATGAGTTGAAGAGTTACTCTCATTAGAAGGTGGGCACGGGTGATCAATCCGCTCTTCATCCTTTTGTTCTTCGCTCTCCTCATCATCTTTTTCATCCAATGAGCTCACAGTTTCATTAATTTCTTCTTCCGTAGCTTCCTGCAAAATATTAGTCTCTTCTTGGACAGCGTGACTTTCTCCATAAATACATCAATATAGTAATTGTATTCATAATTTTCATAGCAATATCTAAGTATAGCAAGATTTTCAGGCCTATAAACACCATCATCATCAAAAGCTTCATACTTTTCAAACAAAGATTCAATTTCATAAGCAGCCTTAAAAGCAACAAATTCTTCTATTTGTTCCACATCATAGTAATCATCTATACCATTAGCATAATAAGCTAAGGTTTCATTATCATTTAATTTGCATGAAAAGGGAAGGTGTGGAGCCTTCATCCTAGAGCAACAAGTAATATCATATCTCAAGCATAGATCCCAGGCATACTAACACAACATAATAAATTGATCCCATAATAGTTTCCCTTTTTGTGTCGAGCGATAATCCCTAAAGTATTCATGTTGATCCAACGTGTCTCCCATTATAAAGTTGAATGGGGTTTTCTCAGGATTATCAAAGTAGTACTTAATATCTTTCACCTAATGAGAATCGAGGGTTTTAGGAGTTACCCCATCTACATGAGTAGCAAGTACATCTATATTTTTTTTGGTATTTTGTGTTCCACATCCATAACTAAAGATAGAGAACAACTTAGAACAGCAAATAAAAATTACTTAGTGATAAAGCAAACAAGCACACACGAGAATATTCACCCCACGCTATGACTCCCCGGCAACGGCGCCAGAAAAAAGTCTTGATAACCCGCAAGTATACGGGATAGTTGTAGCCTCTTTCGATAAGTAAGAGTGTCGAACCCAATGAGGAGCTAAAGGTAGAACAAATACTCTCAAGTCCTATCGGCCACTAATACGACTCTACGCATGCTTGACGTTTGCTTTACCTAGAACAAGTATGAAACTAGAAGTACTTTGTAGGTGTGATAGGATAGGTTTGCAAGATAATAAAGAGCACGTAAATCAAAGCTAGGGGCTGTTTAGATAAAGAAGCAATAAAGTAAATATAGCGAGTGTGGAAAAGTGGTGGTAGGAGTTGTGAAATTGTCCCTAAGCAATTGACTATGTTACTAGACCGGTAATCACTATTGCAATTCTATTTGAGGGAGAGGCATAAGCTAACATACTTCCTCTACTTGGATCATATGCACTTATGATTGGAACTCTAGCAAGCATCCGCAACTACTAAAGATTCATTAAGGTAAAACCCAACCATAGCATTAAAGTATCAAGTCCCCTTTATCCCATGCACAAACAACCTACTTACTCGGGTTTGTGCTTCTGTCACTCACGCCACCCACCATAAGCAAATCATAAACATATTGCAAACCCTACAGCGGGAATCCCTCACGCTTTCACGACATGGAGGGCACAATAGGATAGCACCAATAATAAAACATGCAACTCAAACCAATCATAGCAATTCATCAATCACCGATAGGATAACGAAAATCTACTCAGACATCATAGGATGACAACACATCATTCGAAAATAATATGAAGCATAAAGCACCATGTTCAAGTAGAGGGTACAGCAGGATGCGGGAGAGTGGACCGCTGGATATAGATGGGGGAAGGTGATGGAGATGTTGGTGAAGATGACGGCGGTGTTGGTGAAGATCGCGGTGATGATGATGGCCCCCGGCAGCGCTCCGGCGCCACCGGAAGCAAGGGGGGAGAGGCCCCCTTCTTCTTCTTATTCCTTGACCTCTTCCCTAGATGGGAGAAGGGTTTCCCCTCTGGTCCTTGCCTCCCATGGCGTGGGAGGGGCGAGAGCCCCTCCGAGATTGGATCTATCTCTCTGTTTCTGCGTTCTCTGGTTCTGCCCCTTCACTGTTTCCTTTATATTTGGAGATCCGTAATTCCGATTGGGGTGAATCTTTCGCCCAGATTTTTCTCGTAAAATTAGCTTTCTTGCGGCAAAATAAGAGCGTCAACCGCCTTACGGGTGGCCCACGAGAGTCCAGGGCACGCCCAGGGGGAGGGCGCGCCCCCTGTCTCGTGGCCACCTCGGACACCGTTTTGCGTTGATTCTTCCTCCGGAAAATCCCAAATATTCCAAAATAATTCTCCATCCGCTTTTATCCCGTTTGGATTGCGTTTGATATTGGGTTTCTGCGAAACATAAAACATGCAACAGACAGGAACTGGCACTGGGCACTGGATCAATATGTTAGTCCCAAAAAATAGTATAAAAAGATGCCAAAAGTATATAAAAGTTGAATAATATTGGCATGGAACAATCAAAAATTATAGATATGACGGAGACGTATCATAGTGTAATGCGAGGGAGAAGAGTTTATGATGGGTACTTGGTATGTCTTGACTTGAGCGAAGACCTCCCCGGCAACGGCGCCAGAAATCCTTCTTGCTACCTCTTGAGCACTGCGTTGGTTTTCCCTTGAAGAGGAAAGGGTGATGCAGCAAAGTAGCGTAAGTATTTCCCTCCGTTTTGAGAACCAAGGTATCAGTCCAGTAGGAGGCTACGCGCAAGTCCCTCGTACCTACACAAACAAACAGAACCTCGCAACCAACACGATAAAGGGGTTGTCAATCCCTTCACGGCCACTTGCGAAAGTGAGATCTGATAGAGATAATAAGATAAGATAAATATTTTTGGTATTTTTATGATATAGATTGGAAAGTAAAGATTGCAAAATAAAGTAGATCGGAAACTTATATGATGGAAAATAGACCCGGGGGCAATAGGTTTCACTAGTGGCTTCTCTTAAGATAGCATAAGTATTACGGTGGATGAACAAATTAATGTCGAGCAATTGATAGAAAAGTGCATAGTTATGAGAATATCTAGGCATGATCATGTATATAGGCATCACATCCATAACAAGTAGATTGGAATGATTCTGCATCTACTACTATTACTCCACACATCGACCGCTATCCAGCATGCATCTAGAGTATTAAGTTCATAAGAACAGAGTAATGCATTAGAAAAGATGACATGATGTAGAGGGATAAACTCAAGCAATATGACATAAACCCCATCTTTTTATCCTCGATGGCAACAATACAATATGTGCCTTGCTGCCCCTACTGTCACTGGGAAAGGACACCGCAAGATTGATCCCAAAGCTAAGCACTTCTCCCATTGCAAGAAAGATCAATCTAGTAGGCCAAACCAAACTGATAATTCGAAGAGACTTGCAAAGATAACCAATTATACATAAAAGAATTCAGAGGAGATTCAAATATTTCTCATAGATAAACGTGATCATAAACCCACAATTCATCGGATCTCGACAAACACACCGCAAAAAGAGTTACATCAAATAGATCTCCAAGAAGATCGAGGAGAACATTGTATTGAGATTCAAAGAGAGAGAAGGAGCTATCTAGCTAATAACTATGGACGCGAAGGTCTGTGGTAAACTACTCACAACTCATCGGAGAGGCTATGGTGTTGATGTAGAAGCCCTCCATGATCGATTCCCCCTCCGGTGGAGCGTCGGAAAAGGCTCCAAGATGGGATCTCACGGGTACAGAAGGTTGCGGCGGTGGAAATAGGGTTTCGTGGTGCTCCTGGATGTTTTCAGGGTATGTAGATATATATATATAGGCGAAGGAAGTCGGTCAGGGGAGCCACGAGGGGCCCACAAGGGTGGGGGCATGCCCACCCCCTAGGGCGCGCCCTCCTGCTGTTGGGAAACGTAGTAATTTCAAAAAAATTCCTACGCACACGCAAGATCATGGTGATGTATAGAAACGAGAAGGGGAGTATATCTTCATACCCTTGAAGATCGCTAAGCGGAAGCGTTTATCAACGCGGTTGATGTAGTTGTACGTCTTCACGATCCGACCGATCCAAGTACCGAAAGCACGGCACCTCCGAGTTCTGCACACGTTCAGCTCGATGATGTCCTCGCCTTCTTGATCCAGCAAGACGGGCGAAGTAGTAGATGAGTTCCCGCAGCACGACGGCATGGTGACAGTGTTGGTGAAGAACAATCTCCGCAGGGCTTCGCCTAAGCACTACGAAAACTATGACAGAGGATAAACTAGAGGGGACGGGGTTGCCGGCACATGGATTGGTGTTTCTTGATGTGTCTTTGGTGCTAGCCCTGCCCCTCTATTTATATGTTGAGCCTTGGGGTCGAAACTTGGAGTAAAAGCCTCCACAAAGTCGGTTTCACCCGAAAGGCAAGAGTCCTTCTCGGACTCCAGGGCCAGACGCCAGGGTTCCCGGCGTCTGGACCCAGACGCCAGGGACCCTGGCGTCTGGCCCCTGGACTCCGCAAAACTTCCTTTTGCGCTTTCCAAAAACCTTGTGGGCTTTCCTCTTTGGCCCAAATAACGTGTTCTCGTACCCAAACATTTCGGGAAACATCCGGAACCCATTCCGGTGAATTCCGGAACCCTTCCGGAGATCAAACACTGTTATCCCATATATCAAACTTTATCTCCGGACCATTCCGGAGTTCCTCGTCATGTCCATGATCTCATCCGGGATTCCGAACAACATTCGGTTACCAACATGCATAACTCATATAATACTATATCGTCAGCGAAACGTTAAGCGTACGGACCCTACGGGTTCGAGAACTATGTAGACATGACCTAGAACTATTCTCGGTCAATAACCAATAGTGGAACCTGGATGTTCATATTGGTTCCTACATATTCTACGAAGATCTTTATCGGTCAAACCGCATAACAACATACGTTGTTCCCTTTGTCATCGGTATGTTACTTGCCCGAGATTTGATCGTCGGTATACAATACCTAGTTCAATCTCGTTACCGACAAGGCTCTTTACTCGTTCCATAATGCATCATCCTGCAACTAACTCATTAGTCACATTGCTTGCAAGGCTTATAGTGATGTGCATTACCGAGAGGGCCCAGAGATACCTCTCCGACAATCGGAGTGACAAAACCTAATCTCGAAATACGCCAACCCAACATGTACCTTTGGAGACACCTGTAGTACTCCTTTATAATCACCCAGTTACGTTGTGACGTTTGGTAGCACCCAAAGTGTTCCTCCGGTAAACGGGAGTTGCATAATCTCATAGTTACAGGAACATGTATAAGTCATGAAGAAAGCAATAGCAACATACTAAACGATCAAGTGCTAGGCTAACGGAATGGGTCATGTCAATCACATCATTCTCCTAATGATGTGATCCCGTTAATCAAATGACAACTCTTTTGTCCATGGCTAGGAAACTTAACCATCTTTGATTCAACGAGCTAGTCAAGTAGAGGCATACTAGTGACACTATGTTTGTCTATGTATTCACACATGTATTATGTTTCCGGTTAATACAATTCTAGCATGAATAATAAACATTTATCATGAAATAAGGAAATAAATAATAACTTTCTTATGGCCTCTAGGGCATATTTCCTTCACCTGCCTCATGGCTTCCTCGTCTGCTTCCTGACGTCCACTCCAAGTCTCCTGGATTGCGTTTGTTCCAAAAATAACTCTTCTGAAGGTTTCATTCCGTTTGGACTCCGTTTGATATTCCTTTTCTGCGAAACACTGAAATAGGCAAAAAACAACAATTTGGGCTGGGCCTCCGGTTAATAGGTTAGTCCCAAAAATGATATAAAAGTGTATAGTAAAGCCCATAAACATCCAAAACAGGTAATATAATAGCATGGAACAATCAAAAATTATAGATACGTTGGAGACGTATCACCGGTCAGTTTAATTTATGACCCCAGGCCTACGCGTCAGCGATGGCGGTCATCCTCATCCACTTCCCGTCCCCATATAGGCCACGCTCGCTCCCCCGTCGCCGGCAAGCAAACCCTAGCCACCCTAGCCACCCCAGCCGCCCAAACGAGGCTCTTCTCCGGCAGCAGCAACAAGTCGAAGGGCAAGGCCCTCGTCGTCCCCTTCCCCGCGGATTTCACCCCGCCTCCGCCTGCGTCGGCTCGCCGGCAGAGGCAGCGGGTGGACGTGCCCGTGCACCAGGCGGAGTGGCACTGGCGCCACCGTGTGCCGCTGCCGTACCCCGACGTGACGCTGCTGCACGACTGGCATCTGGATTCGGAAAGGATCCCAGTGCCGGCAGCACTGCGGTCGGCTAGGGCGCATGCGAAGAAGGTGCGTCGCCGGCGGGCGCTCTTGACGCTGGAGCAGTGCCGCGACGAGGCGTACGCCTTCGACTCGCCCAACTGGGCGCGCTGGTTCGCCTTCGAGCACGAGGAGGCGAGGCGGCGCGGCGTGCGGGAGGTCGACCGTAGCATGCCGCCGCCGCCGCTCATCGTCAGGGAGGAAGACCAGACGGCAGAGGACGCTAACTAGGCGGCCCTTGCGGCCGTCTACCGGGAGAGCGAGGAGGACAAGTGGCGCAGGGCGGAGGCGGCAGAAGAAGAAGAAGCTCGGTACGAGGCAGCCATGGCGCAGGCCATGGCCCTCTCCGCGGCCGAAGACTGCATGGTGCCGCCGGTGGCCCCGCCGTCCCCATCCCCGATGCCTCGTCAAGGCCGACCCGGAGTTGTAGCCGCAGCCGGAGCCGGGCTCCATCGCGAGCTTCTCCTGGACGGTAGTGGTGCGCGAGTGGGTGTCCGCGCCACCGGTTTGGATGGGGGCGACCCCGACGCAGAAGGCGGCGTTCCTCGAGCACTGGCGCCAGCGACGGCTGGCCGAGGAGCGGCGTCGCGGCGAGTACGAGGAGATGCTCGAGCGCGACCTCGAGGAGGAGATGCGCCAGGCGGCGGCTGCACAAGCGGTGGCACAGCCCCCTGCGCCGGCACTGCCCTGGCCAGAACAGCTGCCCCCGGACTACATCGCCGCCACACGGGCCACGACGTTCCCCTGGGCCGGCCCTGCGCCGACGCTCATCGACTTCACCGACCCCGAGGACGACGACGACGACGCCGCCGCCTAGGGTGCGCTGGGCAGCACGCCGCCTCGTAGTTAGGTTGTTTTTAATTTCTTTTTAATGCCAATGTGGACGCGTGGACTCTCGCCGGCCTTTCTGGCCAGCTTTAATGTTTAATTAAGTTGTTTTCAGTTGAAATATGCATGCACAGTTTTTTTTTTGTCGGCGTCGTCAAAATGGGTCGGGCACGCGTTGGACGCATACGCCAACCCAAACGCGAAAACGGACGTCCGTGTCCGCCTGGCCGACCCAAACGGACAAAAAGCGAACGAAATCACCGTCCGTTTGGGTCGGCCCGTTGGAGTTGCTCTTAGGTCCAAGCCCTACCGAGGCTTGGCCTGGCCGAGCCTTTTCTCTGGAGTGGAGAACCACCTGGGTAGCCCGCGAGGAAAAGGACCACGTGCCCGTGGCTGCCAACGTGCATGTGAATGAATGAATTTGTTGCAATGCCGTTGAGTAATCAACAGCCGATCGATTAAGCAGAATGGTGCTGGTATGTATCTGCAGATGAGACCCTCCGGATGGATCCCGAGGCAGAGGCTATCCGGCACAAAACGGAGCACTCGGCAGAGGTGGCGATAGACTTGGAAAGAAAGGAAAGGAAAGGAAAGGGAGGGGCCCGGTGCTGACCGCGCCTCCATCTGACAGCCACAGGGGCCACCCGGGGGCAGGGGCGCCGCACGCGTCGGGTGCGTGGTATGTACTTGTGCGCGGCGGCCTTTGATCGTCCGTTGAGCGTTGAGGACCCAAGTCATGGTTCGATCCATCGTTGCTACCAAAAATGCTAGACTTGGCTACAAAGCATTCCCCACCAACCCAAACGGCCCTCCCTGCCCTCGCCCTCGCCCATCCGACTCCGGAGTCCACACGAGCGCGCCTCAGCAAACCTAAAACCCCAGCCCCCAAACCTCGACGGAGAGAGACCATGGACGGCGGCGGAGCTCGCGGGGGTTCCTCTCTGCCAGTCGGCGGCGGCGGGAGCCAAGCGAGGCCCGGGGGACCGCCCTCCAGCTCGCCGCCGGGGTCGCCCCTCTGGTCCCGCGTGGCCGCCGCGTCCTACAAGCCGGGCCCCACTCCCACGTATCCGACGCCCGCGGCGAGCGACGACCGCACCGCCGAGGGGTCGGCGGTGGTCGTCGCACCTCGCCCTCCTTCACCTCCAGAGGGCAAGACCGAGGGCGAGGGCGTGTCCACCCTCACCTCTCCCACGCCCGTCCACGACACGGTGGGGTGGACCGTGGTCGCACCCCGCCGTCGTTCACCGCCTGGGACGAAGCCCGGGCGCGCACCCACTTCCGCGTCTCCTCCGGCTCCGCAGCCATCGCGCGGCCGCGGCGCCTCCTTCCACCTGCTCAGGTACTCCCTACACCGTACACCATGCCGAAATCCAGCACCGTCGGATTTGTTGGATTCGCGACCTGATTTGAATTCGAAATCATGGCAGCGGCCTCGGGGGGGAGGAGGAGGAGACCACCGGCGGCAACGGTGCAAGGGCCGTGGCGGTCACCGCGCCGCCCCGGGGCGCGACTCCGGCCGCAGGCAAGGCCCGGCTCACGGCTCGCCCCGACGCACTCGTCGGCCCGCGACTGCCCCATCCAGCCGCACAGGGCGTGGTGCCGCCCGCGGAGGCGATCCATGCCCTGACGCTTCCGCTCGCAGCGGAGATGCGTCATGGCTCCGTGCGCACTCTTCGCCATGCCGATTCTGGAGTGAGTGGTGCGCCGCTGTGTCATGACTCCCTGCTGGGAGGCCGCCGTGGTCATGGCGTTCCAGGTCAGGAGCCCCGCGGCAGAGGCACCATCGATCACGGCGGCTGCGTCAAGGTGCGTGGCGGGGCTGGATCTCCAGGCCAGGAGCACGGCGGGGCTGGATCACCAGGCAAGGAGCACGGCGGGGCTGGAACTCCAGAGCGGGAGCAAGGCGGGACACACGCTGTTGCTCTTGGGCCTCCACCGCTGCGCGGTCCAGGCGCCATCGCTCACCTGCCTCCCGGTGTGCCAGCGCAAGGACGCGGCGTCGTCGGCGCTCCCGGAGCAGCAGCGCGCGGCCGAGGCGCTCCCCGGCCAAGACGAGCAGCACTTGGACCACTGGTACCGGGCACAGAGCCTTGGGGCGTGACGGGCTTCCATCCCCGGCCGCTGCCTCGTGCGCGCTGTACAGCTACAGCGTGTGCGCTACCTGCTACAAGGCTCGCCGCATGCTGCACCGAGATTTACTGCGATCGGTGCATTTGCGGCTGCCATCAGCCGCGGCTTCATCCACTTCCACCACTGCAGCTACCAGACCTTCCGATCAGCCAGTACTTGATTCATCAGCATTACATGGTACGTCCACTACCAATGATCTTCTTCAGAGCGGAGCGCGTCGACAATGTTCTCTCATATTTCTACGTGTCTTGGCGTCACCTCTTTTCCGCGGGTGCTGTAAGATTTATTGTCGAGGAGGATCGATATGAGCTAAACGGAGATGGAAGAATTTCCACGTTTAAGACTACAACAGCTGTTGTCCCGTTAGCTTATATATATCCCCCAGATTGAGTTTGGTGTCCCATTAGAGATCCTCACAGTTTATGTACTTAAACTGCTTTCTGATCACATTTGGATTTGGCGGTCCTCATAATTGTTGTCATGGTAACATTGTATTTGCTCCTTTAATTTCCCTCGCATTGTTGTCGTGGTACTTGATTCACCAGCATTGTATTTCCTTTAGATTCACTCTGTATCATGAATATTTGGTTCACTCTATGACATGGAGCAGACCTTGTTGTGGTTAATTAGTAGACTCTAATTATCTCCAGCAGTTGATTGCTTGATTTTTCTTTTTCTTTATGAAGGCAAAGTCACCAGACCATTCTATTTTCTATTTGTATTGGAAGCACTGCATGTTACAGATTGTCACAAGTAAAACATGACAGTTGCTCTCTGACTGGAGCAACTTTAGCTAGTGAATCTGTACATGAATTTTGCTTCACGGCACATAGATGATTCCAGTCATTAAGCTTCTTGGTTATGAGCTATCTGATCATCATAATTTGAGTTATATTTAGTTACACGGTAGTATTCTCTATATGTTTTTGTCCCAGCCTCCCAGGATAGGAATGAAGCACTGTGAGTAGTAATGTTAGCATTGGCAATACACACAATTGACTGAACCTTTTTTGTGCTTGATGAATCTGGTCATTCTTTGAGTGAGTTGACCTAAAAAACTGAGATAGAAAGATGCTGGCCCGTCCCAGCGAGGGAACAAAAGCCTTGCAAATTTTGCAACTGACGAACATACAGTGCTTGAAAATAGTCGATCTATCTGTATGATCTAACCCACTCAACTACACCTCCAGTTGTTCCCTCCTAATCAATTTCTCATCAAGGACTTGCCATAAATTCTTCTCCCTCCGCTCCCAAAATAAGTGGCTCAAGTTTGTACTAAATTTAGTGGGAGTACTTATGGTACAGTACATTTGACACTCCCCAGGAGATGTATATATTTCTACAATTCTACTCCTGACGTAATCAGCCACGCCACCATAGCATCAGAAATGCAGTTAGAAGAATGGAATTGGCTACACATCCCAGAGCTCAACTCAAGCATACACATGTCCTGGCATCGGCAACCAGGTCTAACAAGGAAAACGATAATACACTTGCATAGCAAAAGTAAATCTTGAACCCAAAGAGTAAGTAACATTACAAAAACATCAGTACATACGCTTTCCCAACAGACAATTATAAAAGAGATTGTTGGTGATAAATAACTCAACAAGAAATATTAAAACAAAACTATATAATAGGAGTACAATTGCAGTTTCCACCACCTATGTTGAGTAACCGACACATGTCGGAAAACACACGGTGCTACCAAACTGCTGGACTTTAACTTTTGGCAACACATCAGCTTAACCACCTCGTTTTGCAAACACGGGGAAAGCTTGCCAAGCTCTCTTCGTATAACATTGGGACCAGAGGCATAACTTTACTGTCCAGAGGAGTTCTCCCCTCCAAAGGTTGAACGCCATTGGAGCACGTAAATTGCTTCCCAGATAACTTAGGTGAAGGCTCACCGAAAAACGTGGGCTGCTCCAAAGGTGACTTCGGCGAGAAGAACTTCTCGACGTGATGTCCGCGTTTGGTCATTTGGACATCTTCATACACTCCAACGCGTGGAGACTGCTCTGAACTTGTGACATGCAAGACCTCATCAAGATCATACAAGTTCTCAACTGATTGCTTTGTTGGATCATAAAGACCCAATTTCCGCCCTGTGTTCAGCATGATTCTCCCAACCTTGGGGTCAACGGCCAGGGGAACCACAACATTTGCTCCAAGGGAATAGCCTGAGCAATCTTCTAAATATATTTTACATGCTCTATCCCATCGACCATGTTCCAGCTTCCAAATATCTAACTCTTCTGCAACTGGATCTGCATGAACAGCACATAATATCCCCTCAAGCTCTACCACAAATGCTTGGGATGGACTTGTGCTGTTCCACATTGCGATGCTTGAGGGGCAGTCGATGACACCAAACGTCCTAGTCGCAATGTTATACGACACAATGGCCCTCTCATAACTCTGGCCTAACCTTGGTTCACTCATCCAATATAGTACTCCTGACAGATAGGTTGGTGGCATGTCATTTAAAGGAAGAGGCGGCTCAAAGTGGTCTTGCACCGAACCAGGGGCAATTACTGAGAATGTCAATAAATATTGACGAGATTCAAAGTCCTTCAAGTGATATAAGATTTGAACAATGACATGCTCCTGTGTAAGAAGATTGAACCCCAGGCCAACATTCCTGTTGCCAACACAAAAAGCATGATCTTCTGGTGTACTGACACTGTCATGCATCATCGAGAGTATATGGTTGGGCACATAGGCGAGGCTCCCTCGAGTGTGGTAGCTACTGCAGTAACCTGTGCAAGGGTTGTAGAGATAGTCCTCACTCTCAGTACTTAACAGGTTCATGCCATGACAAGGCTTGGAGCAAACCACCTTTGTGTCAAGCCATGTTCCTTGACTAGGAGCCTCTCGAAGCAATTTACCCATGGGAGCAAAACTGAACCCCAGACCTCTAGCACCCTTGCCCACAAGCATGATCTTGGGCCTCCCGTCTATGTTGTTATGCTCATAGTAAGAGCGCATGAAGCTTCGACTCTCGATCAATGTAAGCCACTGCTTGCTGACCAGCTTGAATTGCAAGGCAAAATTACCCAGGAGTCGGAGTAGGATCTCCTTAGTTGCCTTGGCCAGGGGAGAACACAAGGCTATCTCTTCATTTGTTCTGTGCACCGGAGCAAGATTCTCTTTAAATAAACTGACTCTAGGAGCAGATTGCGCAGTTTCGTAAGATGAATGAGTTCCTCTGATTGCAAGAATGGTTTCCAGAGTTCCAGATACTGGGTCATAGGTAATCACCTTGCGTTTGGATGTAGCCAAGATTACCTTGTTCCTTGATCCACAATTGCCAACAGAACCAATGACTCTAATAATTTGCGGCTCTGTCAAACCTCTTTGAACATGTTGTAACAAATCAATGCGATGTGCCAACATCCAATCACCAGAGTTACAGTCCTTCATTTCCCAAATCTCCATAATACTAGTATCAGGACGAAGGTCCCGGACCATACACAAGTGGTCATCAAGCTCCACCAGGTGTACTCCTGGAACCTCGAAGATTGGTGGCCGGATCATACACATGTGCCCAGCAATCTCCACCAACTGCCCTCCTGATGCCTCCTCAACCGGCAGTGACCTGAACCATCTAAAGGTCTCATCTGCGACAGAGAACGATAAGACGGCAGCTCTTGGCTTTGTGAGGAAAAGAGACGAGTCTATAACCCAATGCAGAAATCCGTCTGCAAACACTGGCATCAGCTTAGCTTCACTCTGTGTTGCCATTATCGCAGCAGCGGCAAACTTGCGGAACCTAAAGGGCACACCACCAGCAGCGGGCATCCAGCGATCCCCATGCTCGCCACCAAGGACATACACCTCGCACTTGATATTATCAACCCCGAAGTGTTTTTCAAAAAACAACCTCACTACCTTGTACTCACTCCTCCTGGAATCGAATCCGAGACCAGCAGTGGCCATGAAGGAGTCTTGGCAATGCGGCAGCCGGGTGATGGCCCGTGTGGTGGCATTGAAAACATAGTAGGCTGGCTCCACGGCGTCATGCAAGAGGGTGAGGCCGCGGCACGGCGCAGGCGTCATGTCCACATGGTCACCACGCACGTCGCGGAGACTGAACAGTAGGCCATCACCTGATGGCGAGCACGAGTAAATCCCCGTGGAGTCGAAGCTCGCAGCCGGCGAGATGAATAGCAGCTTTGGTGGCGCTGCTGGCTCGGCCTCGACCTTGGCCCTGTGGAGGCTGCAGAACTCGTCGGAGGAGAGCAGCGCGGCCCAGGAGCGGCAGACGGCCCGGAGGCGGAGGATGGATTTCACGGGCAGCCGCAGGAACACCTCCGTCATCAGCTCATCCGGCGGCAGCAGCAGCGACTCGGCTAACGGCGGCATAAGCGACGCGGCCACAACTTTCCTCCTCTTGTTGCTTGCCATCTTTGTCCCCGAAATCGCTTGCTACCCCCGAAAATACAAACCCCTGCGTGTCAATTGGATAGGGCAGGGTCAGCTGGGATCGATTCTGAAGAATAAATGTTTGCCTTTTCTTCCAGGAGGGGAGGAAGCAGATGTACAAGAAATCGAGCTGGGGAGGGGGGGAGGGGAGCTAGGGGTTCCCTACCGAGAAAGGGGATCAAGATCTTCGCTGCACGCGCAGTCCGGTGGAAGGGACGATGCGAAGCTTTGATTTGGTCCGGCGGCGACGGAAGTGCTTCAGCGGCGGCGGCGCTGGAGAAGGATCGAGCGAGAACCCTCGCTCTTTATTTAGAGAAAAAAACAATTTCTGGCCCGAAGCCGACTGTGGACTTGTGTTTACAAATTTTTTGGAGCCGAAACCGACTGTGGGTGGTGTGGGCTTCTCTACAAAGGCCGGACTTGGCTTTCAATTTTATTTTTTTAAAAGGGCGGACTTCCACGGGTACGACGAGGACGAGTGTGCACAGCATGACAGAACTGCACATAGCGGATGCAGCGAGGACCGACACTCCACTCAGGCATATCCAAGGCGGACGCGTAAACCTCCCGTAACCGTCTAGACCGCGCTGTCCGGATTGCAAACGCCATCCAATGTGGTCCTGCATCGGTTCGTGGGGCAATCCGGACGCGATTTCTCCCGCAAAATAGAGATAAAAGTGGGGAGGTTTGCAGGAGTCTGGACACGCGGAACCTACAAATCTGACACCCCAGGCCCACCCAAAATCCTTCCCGGACCTCGCAACTCCATCCTCCTCATTTTCTTTCCTTCTTTCTCTCTTGCCGTCGCCGCCGCTCCACCACCCGGCCACCATGCCACACCCCCACTGGAAATCTGCGTCTCCGTCACCTCCGGCGATCCAGCAGGGCTCCCTGTCACTTCTCCTCCGTCTCCGTTCAACCCCTTGTCCTCCGATCGCCCCGCTAGATACCATCCTCTACCATGCCCGGCAACCGTTTGGCGAACCGCCGGAGCTGAAAATAGTTGTCCCTTCTTGTTTGTAGCAATGGATTGCGATTCGGAGTACATATACGAGCGGTATGTTGAGTCCTTCGACGGCTCGTTGGACGAGGAGGAGTACTCCGATGAGATGACGATGATGCAGGCGCTCCTTGAAGACGCAGCGCATGCAGAGGAGCATGTTCTCAATTTCAAAGGCTCGATCAAGGGTCATCGAGTACTCAATCGCAACAGGGCATGCGCGCATTTGGCGCTGATCTACTGCTGTTTTCTTGATTTGCCCTATTGGTCAAGGAAGCTTTTCTGATGGTATGCCTTTAGGAATCTCTGGTACTTTCAACTTTATGATTGTATTCCAGGCAGAGCACAACATCCTTATGCATCCAGGCCGACTACTTTGCCCCTGATGCACTATTTGCTGACCATTTTAACCATGTTTTCGGGATGCACAAGACTGTCTTCGATCATTTGTACCATGGCGTCCGGTACTACGATGACTATTTCATCCTGAAGAAGGACGTCATGGGAATGATTGGCTTCTTTGGTTACCAGAAGTGCACGGCGCCCTCCGGATGCTTGCATATGGCACGACCACTAATTCGTGGGACGAGTACCTACTAATTCTGAGAGCACATGCAGAGATGCCATGATCAGGTTTGCAACTGCTGTGGTCGAGGTGTTCGGACCTCAGTACATGAGAGAACCAACTGTGACAGACACCGAGAGGCTCCTGGCAATCTCAGAAGCAAGAAGGTGGTCAGTTTTGCTTGGATATCTTGACTACATGCATTGGAAATGAAAGAATTGTCCGAAGGCTTTACAAGCGCAATATCAGGGTCATGTTAAGAAGTCCACCATGATTCTTGAAGCAGTTGCATCACAGGATCTTTGGATTTGGCAGCTTTCTTTGGCATGCCCGGGTCTCACAACGACATCAATGTGTTGTAGTGATCCTCGTTATTTGTGAGGCTGACTGAAAGAAAAGCTCCTCCTTGCCACTATACTGTCAATGGACATGAGTACAATATGGGCTACTATCTTGTTGACAGTATCTATCCTCCATGGGCTACCTTTGTTAGCACCATCTCAAAGCAGTTGGCCAAAAAAGACTTACTTTGCCCAAAGATAAGAAGCAACTAGAAATGATGTCGAGAGGGTATTTGGAGTTCTTCAGGCCCGTTTTGCAGTTGTTCGTGGACCTGCAAAATAATGGGATCCGGAGACCTTGTGGGCGGTGATGACATGTTGTGTGATCACGCACAACATGATCGTCGAGGACGAGGGTGACAATGTTGCCGCAGCTCTAGAATTTGAGAACATGGGTGATCCTATCCAACTTCCTAACTAGAATCCATCCACATTTGAGGAACTTATTCAAATGCACCAATGAATTCGGCATCGACCAACTCACGAGCAGCTCAACAAAGATCTGATTGAGTATCAGTGGGTCGTGAAAGGGGACAACAATGTTGGGATGTAAATATTTGAACTTTTTAAATTTGAACTAGTGTTGCATGCGGCTATTTGAACATTTGTGCCCTTTGCATGTGGCTACTTGATTGTGCGGACTAGGAAAAAACGAAAGGCCGGATGCATGAGGCTAGGGTTGGATGGTGTCCTTTCGCATCCGTGTCCGCGGATTGGTCCCCCTGTCCGTGTCCGCGGATGGATGTGAGAGGTTTTTTGCGGTTGCCGTTGGAGATACCCTCACTACAACATTTACAGTTATCTGTCTAGGTTTATTAGGCACACTCTTATTTTAAACTAAATTTGGTCATAAATTAAGCTAACAAAATGTAAACTACATGTCATAGAAATTATGTTATGGGAAACCTCTTTTAAATATGAATCCAACAATATACTTTTTGTACTCCCTTCATCTTAAAATGTAAGACTCAAAAACCGTCGTATATTTTGACACAGAGGGAGTATCATATAATTATATTTTGTCAATATTATTTGACCCAAAACATGAGAGGGTCTCACCCTAATATATATTAGAGTCAAACTAGCAAAAGGCCCGTGCGTTGCAACGGGAGAAAGAAAACATTATATGCGCTAGAAAAATATCTAACAGGCTACAATGCAACATATAAAAGATAATTAATGTGCTTAAAAAGCTATATATTTTTATTTATTTATGCCACACAAATAGCATGATTCTACATTAAATGATGATAGTACCTCTTGTGACTAATCGTTACATAGCATGCAAGACATATGCCATATGATCGAAGCCAAATGAAAAGCTATATATTTTTATTTATTTATGCCACACAAATAGCATGATTCTACATTAAATGATGATAATACCTCTTGTGACTAATCGTTACATAGCATGCAAGACATATGCCATATGATCGAAGCCAAATGAAAAATAACTACATGGGTCTAGTCAAAGAGGGATCGACAGACAACTCCACATTGCATTTCGCGGAATTATGCCCCTGCCCATGACACCTACAGCACCAATTCTTCACGCAAATTTCTATACAAATTCCGTGGTTCTCCAACGCTGACACAGCAGGGATCCAATCCGAATCCTGGCAATCTCAATCTCTTCAGGAAAAAGTTTACCGCCGCATCAAAACAACTATTTCACTATTTAAAATTTTCAAGAACATTAGGTGAAAAGCCACCCCGAATTTTGCAGGTAAAAGTCTGTTAATCCGCAAATCGAACATGAAAGGCCTTTAAGTTTTTCTCCCTTAATTTCATAATGGCTTCTTTAAGTTAATCTCACGCATCATTGACCTCAGCGGGTTTCAAGTATATCTTTCTCTCATTGCATATATTCTATATTAAATTAAGACGAATGAGCAGCAACCACTCTTCAGTATCGAGTACAAGAATGGAATCATTTCTTCTGAAGGAACTACAAAAGAATGGTGTGCAGGAGCTTACTTCAGAATAACATCTCTGGTATCATCTCCACTGAGAATAGTCATCTATTGATCTTCCTCGAGGACCCTTCGCAAGACTTGTTGTACTTTCTAAAATATTAAAAGGGATGTGATGACTTGCAGAAGTGTTAATATGAACACAAAATACAAAATACCAAGCATTTTACTCAAAGCAACCAAAAGAATACATTTGGAGAAATTTACTCAGTTCCCATGTTAATACGAGGCAACAAAAAAGCCTAAGTTATATGCATGCGTAACTGGAATCACGTGACTCATGTTTCACTAATCAGGCAAACGTAAAGGTTAGTAAAGAGGGAGAAAGATACCTTGCTGGAGCAAAAGCAGTGATAACCTGAACAAGACTCCATTAGCTTCTCCGCATGCTGTTTGTACAGTGAAAAGCGCTTAGAGTGGCTGTAAAGGCTGGAATTTGATGCAAGGTACGGACCTGGACACAGAATGCAGATGAGCCTCTACATCCTCCACCAATTCATAGAAACAACCAAGCAACTCCACCATTCTTTGCAAATCATGCTCCATGGCGGAAGGAACATGCCAATATCGAGCGGCAATAGATTGCTAAATAAATGTTCAGCGATGGTAAGCACCTTCGTTCCAGTCAAGGCGCTGGTAAGAGGAACATGGTGAATGACTAATATGAGAGAAAACATAAACGTTACGCAACCATACCATGGATGTAGACCATCAATTAACTGTGACAGTTATAAGACTATCACCCAAACAACCATGCACTTACCTCTGGCTGTGACAAACCAGTGGTGGTGGTTTCTTCATTGCATGCTCTCCATCAAGAAAAGAGAGGTTCAGAACCTCCTAATTGCAAGTTGAAATATGTATCTAATTGGAAAATACTGACCCAAAAATATCCATTGTCCTCCTGCCTATTTAATGGTGTTCCTCGAAATCACATTATTTTGTTCCTCAACCCGTACGTCCTCAAATATACATCATTTTTGTTCCTTGAAATTCAGAATAATATGACCACGCAAACTGAACATTGCTGCTCTATACACCAGATTTCTGAAGATGCAAGTAAATTGAGAAAGAAATAACAGAATCCCTTGTTATTAAGGTTCAGTACGCACTTTTACAATGATAAATTACACTCTTGAACTTATGTCCCACCAGGAAGTTTCAGAAGTTCCTAAGATGGTATGCTCAGATCTTGGAGAAGTACGGACAAATAGTATGCGGATAATCAATTTGCAGATTTCCATGCAGAAGAAGAATGCACCATCTACCAAGGACCAGGAAGCAACACTAAATTATGGCAATGATATTATTCACTTCTTTTTGTTGCCAATGAACACTAAATTGTTCACTTGCTAATACAAGACTGCAACCACTACGTAGCCCTGTACATCCACCAAATACATTAATTAGTTTCCC
Organism: Triticum timopheevii; assembly: GCA_963921465.1. NCBI lineage: Eukaryota > Viridiplantae > Streptophyta > Magnoliopsida > Poales > Poaceae > Triticum > Triticum timopheevii. Next base: position 378,438,283 of record OY997262.1, on the reverse strand, counting down.
ATGGACAAAAAATCTTAAACAGTACTCGATGTTTCCGCGAAAGGCTTGCCAGGAGTTGTCGTGTGACTGTCAAAAATTGAGCATAATTGTTTATGAAGAGATGCTTGATGGTAAAGAATCAAAGTAGATTGCTACCTAGTGAGGAAAATTCTCTCACCTCGTACACATCGCTGTTATCTCTGGCCATCAGCAGCTAGCGCCCCAGGTGCAGATGCACTTCCATAATCCATACTACAGGTGAGGAATCGCAGAATCTAGCATCCAGGGCAAGGCCACAATCAAAAAGGATTCTCTAGCTAAGCACAGAGGAGAAGAGGCAGCAAGGGATCCAATGGGTGCACCAGGCGGGGCGGCAGGCCTCGAGATCCTTTGCGACGGATTCACTGCGCGGCCGGGATCCTCTGTGACGGCCAAGAGCGGCTTGGACAGCGGTGGGGGCGGAGGTAAAGGGCGGCGCGGGGACGGCGGTGGTGGCGGCGGCGGCAAAGGGCGGCGGCGCGGACGGTGGTGGGGTGGAGGCAAAGGGCGGCGGCGTGGACCCGAACTACTTCTCCCGCGCGCGTCCGCCCCCGGCCGCCGCGACCGCTTTCATCTCGGCGAGCGAGCGAGGAATTGGGTGGGGTTCTGCGGGCGATGGCGAGAGCAGGGAGGAGGCAGAGGATTGTTTTGGTTGTTTTGGTTTAATAATAGAGGGTTTTAGGGGACGATTTTTTTTCCATGGTAATACGTGTCTCATTTATATCATAAGGATCATAGTACAAGCCACGTACATACCAACCTGACAATACTGAAAAGACAGCAGAACACTAGCCTTTGCACATAGGAGCACCAGCCAAGAAGTAAAATTACAAACAAGACTGAAGAATCCTCTGAGCTTGACACCAACGTCCGTCACCTGCCTCTGGCACCACCATAACAGCCACCAAAGGAGAAAATGACGGATCACCTTCACACCCGAGCTCGACGCGGCTCCATCGCTGATATGCAGCTTTGCGGACCTCCAAGGTGGCTCGCCAATAAGGCGAAGCCATTGCCGTTGAACGAATCAGATCGGGGCAACACCCCGGACACGCCATCGAACTCCAGATCTGGCATCCCTGCCCAACTAAGACGTTGGAGGAGAAAACCATACCTGCCTACCACAAACCACGAACCCAGATCCACCATCTTCCAGATGCCGTCGATGCAGACCACAATCTGCATCCGCTCCTGGACTACCTCCCAAACTCCGCGTCGGCGCTGGAGCAAACGCCGTCGCAACGGCGGAGCCCGAGGACAAAGGTCCACCACAAGGATGCCGCCGCCGCCGCGCCATCCTTGCTTGAACAGTCTGGTTCCCAAATCCACCCCAAAAGCGGATCGCCTCATTGAGGAAGGATCTGAAGATTTATTAGTCGGCGCCGTCATCACCATCGCCGAAGCCATGACGATGAACAACCCTAAATCCTAAGAAACTAATGCATAAAAACAAACCACACGCGTGGATCCGGCGACTCCCCTCACCACCGACAACCGAGGTCGTCGGCGGAGGGGAGCCGCCGGAGGACGGCGGCGGAGTAAGGCGCCCTGGCGGCGGAGGCGAGATCGCCTTTCTTTCTTCTCCTGGAAGAAAGGAAGCGAACCTCCGTGAGTTTTTAGGGGACGAATTAATACCACCTCGTTTATATTACAATTTCGTCTATACAAATCGTAAAAGCGTATTATAACATGAGAAGAAAGCGTATTGTGACGGTGAACCCAACAAAGTCAATCCGTGCTTTATTATTAGGGAGAGATAAACCCAGACGGAGGTAGTACCTCGTTAAGGGCAACTCCAACATGGATTGCCAAACTAAATGTCCACACTTTTTTCTCGAAAAATACCGAATATAATTAAACCAAATGTTCGCCTCTGATTCAGCCTCATCACTTTGACAAATATATTTACATGAATAACAATATAATCATAAATTTAATACGAAAGCACTGGTTGTTCAACAAGCTTTTAAATTTCATCGGTCCCAAAAGCAATTTTTTCACTCGACGAAAGCGGTCTTCATCTCAAGCCTTCAAATTTGAACTTCATAGGCACATGTAAATCCCGCTGTTATGCTCATTAAGTTCCATTCAACAAGGCATTAATGTGAAGGGCTTGCCCACCATCGTTTGAAACAAAACACACGCATGCCTGGGCTAGATAAGGAGTAACAAGAAGCAAAACTTACGACCTCTTTGAGTGCCGCGCCACTTGCTACCTTGCTCGCAAATTTGGCAGCCACAATTTCGTGAAGCACCGCATTGAAAGTGGCAAATAACAACATTTGTTCTAACCTCTCAGGGGATGCATCCTACTTCAGCTTCGTTGAGTTGCTGGCAATTTCACCTTCCATCTAACGCCTAAGAAATAAAGAAAGGCGAAGAAAGAAAAGAAAGAAAATAAAAACCTGTGAAAACCATAAAAGAAACAAATAAAATAGGTGAGAAAAGAAAAAAATATTGAAGAAAATCTTTAAAAAATAGAGAAACTGAAAGAAAAGCTACAAGAAAACGAATAAAAAACCTGGAAGAAATCTCCACATCAGCCACCACGAGCGATCTTCTCGATTCAAAACAGCGAACATAAAAAATAGACGAAAAAGGGACCGGCCTAGTATTACTAGAAGAACACCCGTACGTTGCAACGGAGCCACATTAATTTTAAGAGTTCAATATTACGACATTGGCGATCTTTTTTACCTTCAAATCCTCACACACACTCTCTCCCCCTCCCTCTTCCTCACTCCCCCCCCCCTCTCTAACACACACACACATAGCCTATTCTCCCCGTCAATAAGACTTACTCAATTGGCAATAATGTGTGGACTTTGGTGAGCTTGACTGAACTAATGAATAGTGTGATATATTCCTCAAAAATTTAACAATGAAATTTCAGAAATGGGAAAATTATGTAACACCTCAAGTCGTTAGCTACAGTGACCTGCCCCTAATGATGCCATGTCATCAGGCTTGCTAAGCCAAATTGACACTTGATAAAAATCAAAGCCCAATTCAAATTTAAAATAAAGTCAAATAAATTATTTCATCAAATAGTAAAACTAAAATGTTCACCATATTCTATAAATTCCACTGATCTTTGACATGTTGAGCCCAACATTATTTGACCCCAACATTATTTGACCCAAAAATTAAATATAACAGTAGTTAAAATAACCAATTAAATATAAACCTAATTTTATGTATTTCCTTTTGGCCTCAAACTTTTTGTGCCACCTAAAAATATTGTGCTCGAATTGTGTGCATAGTTTCACAATTAACAAAATCCATTTAGTTGATATAAGAATAAATAGAAAACGGTGTTAAAAAGGAGAAATGGATTAGAATACATTAAAAACCAAAAGGACGATGAAAAGGGGGATTCCCCCTACCCCGGGCCTTGCCACCAAACCGGCCCAGTGGTCCAGCCCCCGCACGGTCGTCTTCTCCTGTTCCCCGAGCCCGTCACTACAGAGCCGGGCTCCCGCTCGGCCACCTCGCCGGCATCAAAGGGGAATGGATAAGGGTGACGCCCTACCTCCCCTGCCCCCATGGCCTCACTCCTCCTCGACGCCCCCTCCCAGATCCACTTCTCCTCCTCGCTCGCTCGATCCCGATGATCTGGACGAAGTCAGATGCCACGGCCACCATGACCGACCCCGTCCACACGGCCACCGCCCTCCCTGCTGGCTAGGAGCTTGTCAAGGAGCTCTGAATGCCTCCGTTACTTCGTCTGCGTCAACGAGATCAAGTCCAGCACCCCCAGATCGACGTCGTTGCCGTCTTCCTCAACCTTCGGCTACCGCAAAATTGTCGTTCGATCCGCGCCGCCCCGAGCTCCCATGTCTTCCCCTAGGGTGCCATTGACACCGCCGTGATCTCCTCTTGCCTTTCCTCAGTTTCCCCTCTCGTTTGCTCTCGTTAGGTATTTCACCGTGGCCGAGAACCTCGTCCGCCATGGCCATTGCAGGGGTAGCCATTGAGCTCCTCGGATTGACCCCGTGGCACATGCCCACTCCTATGCGCGCCCATGCCCGAGCCTCCAGCTCTTCTTCCACGCCCGTGGGGCCACTCCCTCTCTGGCTCTCCATGCCCACGCATGTGCCACATCGCGTCCGTCGCGCCCGCCGTTGCCATCACGCTCGCCACAGCCACCGCACCACTGTGCCCCGCGCGGCGCACACCCTGGGCGCACGTCACACTCTCGCTGGCTGCGCTCGCCCCCTCTGCTGCCGCCTATCCCTTTGCTTGCCCCGCTGTCGCGCCCCTGCCTCGCGCAGCCTCCTGTCGCGGCCATCTTCTGTCGGTCGCCCCCTCAGCCACGCCGGCCGCATCTCTGCCCTCCACCGTCGGCCGCTCGCCTCGCCTGCTGCGTGCTTCTTCCTGCTGCTATGCGCTGCTCTACCACTGATACGCTGTTGCGCCATGCCCTCGACGCCACCGTGGACAAACGTGGCGGAGGGATTGTCAATGGAGTACGAGGAGGAGGTGGCGAAGAAGGTGTGGAGAGGCAAGAGGTCTAGGGTGGCGTCAGCTGGCTGTGGTGGAGGTGATTATGCGAGAAGGAGCCGGAGCGGAAGGAAAGGTCACAATTGGAAAGAATCGAAAAAAAATCATAACCCGGAGATCTCATTCCGAAAAAATGGTAATATCGATGGAGGAGTGATTTCCTTCAATAGGGGAAAACATAGAAAATATTGGATGTTCTCAACGAAAGGTAAAAATTTAGAAAAGTTATGATTTTTGAACTGATTTTTCTATGCAAATGGGGTTTTATTGTTTGGTAACATGATATCAGTACCTGCCCGTTTGTGACGTGTCTGATTAGAAAAGTTTGTAAATGTTAAGAAACTATTTATTGGGAGAAAAGTTTGTGACGTGGCTGTTATTTGTTTCCTAAAACAAATTTCACTATTGAGAGAAATCGATTGATTTAGATAAGTTAGGAAAGTTAGATTCAAATCTATTATTTCTTTCTTAAAATTTTATTATTTGTTTCCTAAGACATATTGAAGCAATAAAAGGAATCGATTGATATGAATAATTTAAGGAAGTTAGATCCGTGATTTGTTATATGTTAGGAAAGTCCTAGTTGTAATAAAGAGTGGAGAGAAAAATAAACCGATGGACCAGGATGAAAGGGGGTGGTGGGAGAAGAGACGAAAAAACCCCAACGAAAATAAACCATGAAGACTATTCATCAACTGCTTCATTAAAAGTAGAGATAGCGGGGGTGAATATGCAGGAGGCGAGATTGAAGGAACACTCGCTCGCCCTTGGCACTTAATAAATGGTCAGGCGAACACGGGAGGAGCTTTGACTCGTGAGCGGACGTTCTCACGTCATTTATATTTCTGAAATGGTGCATATTTCAAAATGCTCATCATACATTTAATTTTTTTTGCGGGGAATACATTTAGTTTTTTTAATACAGTGTAAGAAAATGTTCGTGCCTTTCAAAAAAGAGGAGGTATTCAGAAAATATTCACGTCTTCCAAAAATATGTTATTGAAATATGTAATGTGTAGGCACTATTTCACATATTTACCATTTTTTAGCACATGAATATAACGTTTTATACCCTCAAAAGAAAGACAATAATGTTTTACTAGTAAGCTTGCACGTGCAACGCACGATGACACAGTAGAAAATTGTTTTCTCATTCATCTAATTATGACCGGCCATAAAATTTTTTATAAACTATTGACATAACAATCTCAAATATACATATAATTTATTGTGATGTTTCTTGCACGTTTCTTCATGTATTTTAGCAGTGACATGTATTGACATAACAATCTCAAATGTAAACTATCGCTCACAAGAAAGATTTCATCCTCGAAGCGGCTTTTCCTTTTAAAAAAAATATTGCAAACGATAATCTCTTTTACGGTTATCTTACTGGAATCTATAATCATGTTCCGCAAATGACAACTATTAGGGAACGAAAACAGATACCTAAGACGTTTAGTTGTGGAAGGAAGCAACGATGGTGGTGGCTCCTACATCCTCGAAGATAGTGAAACCGGGACTCTGAAATATCGTCGTTTCCATGTCATGTGTTCAAGGTCTACTTGGAAGGGAGGTACTTAAATAATTAGACAATAATAATACTTTTGCTATTTGATTCATATCAACTCAGAGTACGATAGAAAAATGCAATCAAAAACAGATAATAAGAAAATGACATCTAAACACTATTACTACTCAAACACATGCCTTTTTGGTATTCCAAACTGCAAGAGCACTATGAGCCTTGTATCCATCTATTTTCTTATAGAAGTATTTGTAGATAAGAATTGATCGACCAAATTATGACAGGGAAACAAAATTGTATACAAGTTATAGAAAGGAAATAAATCGAAGGGGTTTCCAACATGGGTTGGGGACACCTATCAAACATGCAATCCAAACAAGCTAAAAGCCAATGAAACCAATGCTCTCACCAAAAGCATGGGGGAAGCTTGCATGTGGTTGGCAATGAGGTGCAGAGGTTGAGGTTGTTGCACCAATCACCCATGCAAATTCAGAATTTTCCAAAATTAAGGAATTTATATGATGTTGTCGGACACATCATCAACAATGAAAGAGCGACACTCGACAACGCAAGGCACAAAATATTACAAGAAAATTTGATTTACAATCTACAAATAGTTATCCCAGTGGAAAACATGCAAGCATCAAAATATAGGACATCGTGGATCAAATTTTGAATAATATTCTTATTGCAGTACGATGAGAGCAAAATAGGACACAACCCGTAAATAGCAGACATGAATATTTCACCAAATGGAGTATTCAACTCTTAATGGTAAAGAAAAATGAGCATGGCTGCATTTAGTTGAAGATGCTCTAGGCAAAGTGTGAAATTCATTTGAAAAATCTGAAAACACATAGTTGTCATACCATTGCCTTAGGTACTGAACACACATATGCAAAACATCTGAAATCTGTTTTCCATAGTTCTTCGTGGTACACAGCCAAATCGTAAACTTATTTGTATATTCCATTACTAATTTGATTGTACAAAGAAATTTTTGGACCCCATTTAGAACATGAGCAGTGGCACTATAAGCCTGTGATGCATACTGTGTACAATTTATACAGCATGTGTAAGTAAAATGCAATATGATCCGTCACCAAATTATCAAAGACATACCCTGTTAGGACATGGAGGCTGAAAAACAGAGATATAGAAGACAGAAATAATTGGGTTTTTTGTGTGACTTGAATTGAGATACATATATAAGCATTCTAATAAAGTTTATTTGTGACTCTAGAAATAAAAAGCTAGAAGTACCACTGGCACTAATTTTTTAATGCATACTGTCTATACACTGTTAATGCTATACTACCTTGGTTGTCAACTCTAATATATTAGATGATAGACATATTTGTGTTTACAAATCGGAATACCAAAACAATACATTCCGTTCCTGTCTCTTGCAAGTTAGGATGTGAACAAAATAGGAGTACCCAATTTTCTCAATTTGGGCACCTGACCTCCGATTAAAAGGAGCACATGAATCAACATAGCAAAGCGATGAAGGCCTATGGCAAACTAAACTGAGAACCACCTTGGTGAATAGAAAATCAAGCAAATAAGAAATTCCTATACATTATTGAACCATGCTGAACTTCACGGGTACAGGGTATGTTTTCAGAAATAATCAAGGGGAAAAGTCCACTTTGATTTTTACCTTGCAGACTGAGCTTTGATTTATGAAATTCCATAAAACATTGGACCATGCTGAACTTCACGTGTACAGGGTATGTTTTCAGATAAATAAACCTTCTCATCGTCTTACATGTCATCTTCTATAAATCTACACAAATTTTCCTAATCTGAACTAAACAGCTTTGAAACAAACTAAAAAATTATCAGCATCTGAACTAAACATTTGTGAAACAGACTAAAAAAATTCAAAATATAAGCACATGTATGCCTCGCAATGGATCACAGCAAAAAACATAGTTGCTGATTAATCCATCCTAAAAAATCTAAACTATATTGGAAACAATGTAGTTGTTGATTCACGGAGCCATAATTTGGGAAAAGACCTTTCAGAATTTTAGACGGTATTCGGATCCTTATAGTTGGACTTATATGCATCAGTCATAGTAGTTCAGATTTTGGTCAGTTAGCTTTAGGAGAAACGGACTCAAACAATATTTGAGTCAGCAAATATTAATCTTAATAGTAAGGCACAATATTCATTAAGTTCCTACTATGATTCTTCGTACCAACACTACAACCTAGAAGAGTAAATCATACAACTATGTCCGAAACTTGACATCAAACAGTGTGAAAGAAGAAATTAAATGGACAAAAATATATACATACCTTTACCCTTTAACTGTGTTTAGAAGTATTCAATCCATTCCTGGGATAAAAAAAAAGCTTTCTAATTCACCACGTCAATCCAGTGAGGTGCAAAAAAGAAATCTCCACTATAATCCCCCAAACAACAAAATACACATGTGAATTATGTTCTCATGCGACAGCCAAGTCCATCTAACTGAACAAACAAAACTATAGAGGTACTCGGATATAGTGATCAATGTGTTTGTGGTGGCTGTACGGAGTGTTAACGGCAAGATCGGGGATGACGTGGCCGCACGAGAAGCGAGAGAAATCAGGTAGAAGATTTAGATATACAAGTACATATATAAATATATAGATTTTTCATAGATTAATCTTGGACGTGAGATTTCCAACAATACTACTCCAGTGGCCGCTGAAGATGGATACGTGCACGGGCTCAAGCGTGTGCCAATGTCCGAAAAGGGAAGAGCTGCTGCTGCTGCTCCAACGCAAGAGACAACAATCACCACGACAACAACACAGGCCTGCAGATAAAGAACTTATTAATTCTGAGATCAAGTTCCTGATCTTGGTGATTTGCACAACACCTTTGTGAAAGTGCTTCTTGTCCATGCGGTAGCACAAGAGGAGCGGATGGCGGCGACCGCGATCTACGCTCGCGCCCATAGGCAGTAGAGGAGGAGCGGCAGGCGGCAGCGGCGACCCGCGCTCGTGCCCATGGGGCAGCAGAGGAGGAGCGGCAGGTGGCAGCGGCGATCCGCCCTCACGTCCATGGGGCAACAGATGACGAGCAGTAGGCGGCAGCGGTCCCTGGGGCATCAACGGAGGAACCGCAAGGCATTTATTTATACAACAACTAAGGCAAAAGTCAGAGAGAAAATTACGGGATTACAATCCCCACTAATTGAGGACCAAGAGGTGCGCGTGGTGGTTACCATATCCCCACTAATTGTGGATGAAGAGGTGCGCGAGGTGGTCTGCCCCGGCAGAACATTTAATCTGGGCCGTTAACTTGTGTGGTAGACTATTGATATAATATGGACTCTTGGATGCGATTTAGTTAGATTGATCCGACGTTCCTGATAATCCCGTGTACAGTTGTTGGTGTAGATGTAGGAAAGTTTATGGTTACTCTTTTAATAATAGTGTAGATGTAGATGTAGAATATGTCACGTAGTTGTGTGCAGATGGGGCTTTGGGCCGCCAGACCCTACTCAAGACTCGACGGCAGCGGTATGTCTCGGTTATAGCAAGACCTAGCCTGCTCTTGCGTAATGCGCCTCCCTAATTGCGCCGCCCAGGCGCGCGGGAGGCCAGGGCCTCTTTTTTTGTGTTTTTCACATTTTTATTTTTGTATTTCCTATTTTAGTGTAATTTATACTTTCAAATATTCTAAATGAATATATTACTAAAACATTTCCATGAATACATTTGAAAAAAAGTTAACCAAGCACTTGAAATTTTATTTGTGTATAAAGAAAAATGTTTCTCATGAATACAAAAAATTTATACACAAAATATACAATGTGTGTGGAAAAAGTTGATCATGTATTTATTTTTTTAATCAAAAATTTGAAAAAACTTGAACAAATATTCAAAAAATATTGAAAACTATTCAATTTTTGTAATCAAGAATTTGAAAAAAGTTAAATGTCTATAGAAAATATGCTGGCCCTGTATTCAAAAAGATTTAACTTGTATTTGAAAAATGTTACTCCCTCCATTCCATAATGTAGTGCGTATGGAGTTTTTAAAAAGTCAAACTTTTAAAACTTTGACTAAGTTTTTATAGATAACTATTTATATCTACACTATCAAATATATAAAGTATGAAAGTTCACCTTATAATGAATCTAATAATATAAGTTTGCCATTATAGATGTAAATATTTTTCTCCATAAATTTTGTCACAGTTTGTGATACTTGACTTTAAAAAAAATCAATATGAACTACATTATGGAACAGAGGGAATAAAAGCATTCGAAAAAACAGACAAAAAAGGGGCCGGCCCTGTACTATATCGGGGTGAATATGTCGAGGGGAGGCCGAAGGAACACTCGCTATAAGCAAGATATATCATTTGCGATACCTATACGTTGAATAGGGATTACCACAACCGCTCACCCTTGACACTAGAGTGGACATCCTATTTTTTAATTATACTTATTTGTATTTCTGAAATGCAAAATACTTTATTTACATATTTCAAAATGCTCATCATACATTTAAGTTTTAACGCGGTGTAAGAAAATGTTCGTGCATATTTTAAATAATATTGGTGACATTAAAAAAATGTTTGTGACATTCAAAAATTGTTTGCTCATTTTAGAAATATGTTATTGACATATTTTCTAACTTTTTAGCACATGAATATAATGTTTTGTAACCTCACTATTTCCCATATTTTTGTACTTTTTAGCACATGAATATCTCATTATATTCTTTCTTGTGAGGGTACAAAACATTATATTCACGTGCTAAAAACTTGGAAAATGTTGCCTGCATATTGTATATGTCAATAAATATCTTGAAATGTGTGAACATTTTTCGAATGTTACCAATATTATTTAAAAGAGGCATGCACATTTTCTTACACAGCATTAAAAAATTATACATGTGATGAGAATTTGGAAATATGCAAATAAAATATTCTCCTTTTCAGAAATATAAATCTACTACCCATATAAAAGTACGAGAGGTGGAGATCAAGAACATCTCCACCGTTCAGATCATCCAATCCTACGCTCCATGTTGCTTCGATGTTTTAACACCAACCATGCTTAATTACCCACGCTGCCATCTGCGACGTCAAAAAAAAAAAAAACCGCGGCCCGCGGCACACGTTCGCACGTCTCTCACCCCAACCTTCTCGCTCCCGATCCCACTTCCTCTGGAGAAAATTATCCCCACCGGCCTCGACTCAACCTCCTCTCCTATGCCTCTCGCCTTCTCCACGGCCGCCCGCCACACGCCGCCCGCATGCCACTTGTCCCTCGCCACTTTGAGGGCTAGCCTCCCCGCGTCCCTCCTTCGTTCCGGTACCCGGTTGGGTTGCACGAGTGCTGCCACTGCACCATCAGGGGACGCCGCGGGAGTACAGCCACCGCACCGCCAGGGTACGCCGCGTGTTCCGACGATGCATGAGCCATCGCAGGTGCCGCACCGATTGCCGCTTCCGACGATGCAGGAGCCACCCAACCGGGCGAGGATGCGGGGCGCCGCCACCGCTGATTCTCAAGGCGCGTGTGCCGCATCCGAAACTTCCCTAATGCACTCCTCCACTCCGCTTCTAACACATCGTTCGTCCCTGGCTCCATGCTGCCAATCTACCATGCATCGCTGAGCTCCGGAGCCGCTGCCGTCGAAGCCCATCGCCAGGCGTCCTCCGGTGGGCCGACGCCCAAACTCGGCTCCAGTGACATCCCCGCTCAAGGTCCTCCTCTACCTCATCTCCTGTAGAGTAAGTTCTTCCTTCTCAGGTTTGTTTAGTTTATCGTATTTCCTCAGTGATGTTCCAGTAGCGGGTAATGGAATTCTCCTTTGGGATCTATGACCTGGTCAAGCAAAAATCACGCTATTTCTTCTTGAATTGCTCGTATGCGATCCGCTGGTAGGAGCTTCTCCCGCACGTCCTTGAACTTTAAAGGAGATCAAATATGCATGTATTAGTTGTGTGTGTGTGTGTATTAGATATTGATAATGATGTAAAAATTATGAATAGTACTCTGGCAACGTACCCAATATACACACACACAACAAATGTTCTCGTAAACATAGTATGCACATAAATCATTCCCAGGCAACTGCTTCATGCACTTTACGAGAATAAAATTCAATCAGATAATAATTAATTAAGCATGATAACTAATGGTATATTGAAACTAGAATTAAAGAGATGGTAGGTAGCTAGTACTACTTAATTAATTATACCTTGGGTCGATACCAATATAGCTTTTCTTACCATGGACCCGGAACCTCTTTCCTGAACTTTTGCCAAGCCCTGCCCGCCGACAAAGAAATTGAATAAATGAGTTATTAATTAGTTGATATCAGGAAATGACGAACTAAAGAGGCCAACATATAGTTTGATAATGATTGAAATTATCTGTCGATTATCCCCTTCACGATTTTGTACTACTCAGGTGGTTTAAATAGCGAGTCCAGAACTTCAACTTCAGCATCTTCAACTCAAATGATTAACAAGATCCAGTGGAAACTGCATGCGCACACGTTTGCATGTATAAAAATTAAGCGGGCATGTGCATAACACTCATCAACTACCCTAAACCCTATACACTTATTAATTAACATCTAGCTAGTAAGCAAAAACAAAATTTATAGTACAAGACAGTGTGACTCACCCGAAGTGGTAAGGAAGTAGTATATCTCGATTGGTATTTAGGTGCTTCAAGAACTCTAGGAAGCTATTCTCTGTATCTTCTCAATAGAATGACTCTGACCATGCATGTCTCTTGATTAACAATATTTGGGTCAATGAACCCAATGCCATAGCATCCAGCCTTTTTCATTTCATAGATCTTCATTCTGCATAATACCATAGAAAATAATATAGTGAGGATAATTACAGGTAATGATCAACGAGCACTACAGCTAGCTTGAGACTTAAATTACAGAAAGAAATCACTTATAGACAATAGCAACTGTCGATAGATTTGTCGAGTGCATCTTGATTGAATAACCGAAATAGTTCTGTAAACTCAACATACAGAGCATTCTCATGGTGGTAATGATCTGCCTTGGCTTTCACCATGAGGGACTCTCGATTGGTAGTCTTGGTAATGTTCATGTACCATTCATGCAATTCATACATTCTCTTTGAGAGATTCTTGACCTCCTCAGGCTTGACCAAAGGTTCGCCATGGGCATATTTCCGTTTTACTTCCTCCTTTGTAATCAATGGCATGGGCTCGAGCTCTAGGAGTTGTTCCATAGTGACACCGGCCTCTTCAGCCATCCTTCTATGAGCGTCAGTTATTACCGGCAGATCGGCGCTAGTACTCACATGTGTTCATGGTACAATGAGCGGGGGGATCGATTGCACCGCCTGTTCTCCCAGCTGGGGAACAATTTCCCGCTTTTCTTGGCAGCTGCTTGGTTGGAGCTCGAGCTCGATTCCTTCTTTTATTGTGCTTCATATGCCTTTCTGATTTGGCGCTCATAGTCTGAGTCATCAGGCTTGGGAGCTGGTGGTTGAGCCATACGAATAAAGTGCTCAATGACATGCTCAGGCACTTTCTCCTTTGGCGGCGGTGGCGGTTTCGGTCCAAAATGGGCGTCCAATTGTCTCCTGCATTTGGTGGTGTTTTCCTCTTCGCTCATGTCGTAAGGCTTCTTCGGAAGAGGCGCGAGGCTTGGACCAAATTGGTATCTCTTGCCTCCTGTACTTGTACCGCTAGCCGCCATAGCCGCGGCGGCTCTCTTCCACGATTGCTTAGGTGGCGGAGCCCACTTAGGCGGCGGAGACGGCTTACATGGTGCCTGACTTAGAGGAGGAGGCCTGGGCTGACACGGTGCCGGATGACTTGGAGGAGGAGGAGGAGTGGGCTCACGCGGTGCCAGACTTGGAGGAGGAGGATGAAGGAAATATGCCCTAGAGGCAATAATAAAGTTATTATTTATTTCCTTATATCATGATAAATATTTATTATTCATGCTAGAATTGTATTAACCGGAAACGTAATACATGTGTGAATACATAGACAAACAGAGTGTCACTAGTGTGCCTCTACTTGACTAGCTCGTTAATCAAAGATGGTTATGTTTCCTAACCATAGACATGAGTTGTCATTTGATTAACGGGATCACATCATTAGGAGAATGATGTGATCACTACAAAAAAATACACTTCCGTGATGATACGTGTTTGTCACAGTAGGTCGCGTTTTTTGTCATGCATGTACATCCATGACAAATTTATGACAGAATATAGATAGTCATACCTGTGCCGTCGTAGAAGTGTTCCATGACATTACCAAAATTATCATCACGGAAGTGTCCACTTCCATGACGATAAATCGCGCGTCACAGAAGTGCTTTCGTCAAGGGTGACTGACATGTGGCATCCACCGTAACGGAACGCCGTTAAGCTATCGGTCGGGTTTTGGATCTGATAACCCGTTAACAGCCCCGACCAATGGGGATTTTCCACGTGTAAAATCATCATTGGCTGGAGGAAACACGTGTCGGCTCACCGCTGGGACAGATGTCATCCGCTCATTGGACCGAAGGCGCCTATGATACAGCGACACGTGGCACGGCCCAACAGAGGACCATTCCTGTGAAAAGGCCGGCCCGTTTGACTTGGTCAAAAGGTGGCGGGCCGGCCCACGGAAAGCCTGTTAACGGCCTATTCGCATATAGCCCATTTACAGCCCGCTAACCCAGGGCCCGTTACGCCCTATCCGAATTAGGCCCAGTAGCGTCATCTGGGCCGTCCAATATGATTCCAACCCGTTTTAACTTCCGGCCTATGTGTGGCCCATGACTTCTTTCTGCCCATATGAGGCCCTTTGTAACTCTTGGCCCATTAACGGCCCATGGTGAAACTGGCCCGTAATGAACAGTGTATCACGTTATACCCATTAACGGCCCGTTATTCCATTGGGACGTTTCCATCCCAAGTTGTCTTTCGGCCTTCTCAGGGCCCATTGATTCTTGGGCTCATTTGTAGTATTCGGTTACATACGGCCCGTTACTGTCATTTTCTGCTTGTGGGCCAAATTAAGCCCGTCGTTACAGTTGGCCCGTTTGCGGATCGTTAATACGTTGGGCCGTTTTCATGTCAAGAAAACCTAGTTGGGCTGCTTTCATAGAGTTATAAAATACGGCCTATTAACGGCCCGTTATGGTCCACGAATAGTACGGCCCATGATTGGCGAAATGATGACACGCCCCGTAGAAGGCCCATGGATCGTACGACCCGTATGAGGCCCATGGATCGTACGGCCCGTAGAAGGCCCATGGATCATACGGCCCGCAGAAGGCCCATGGACCCTACGGCCCGTAGAAGGCCCATGGACCCTAAGGCCCGTATAGAAGGCCGATGGATCCTACGGCCAGAAGAAGGCCCATGGATCATACGGCCTGCATAAGGCCCGTCGTTATAACAGTCCGTGTGTTGCCATGATTATTTTGGCCTAGTTACCAAAAATAGGCTATTGTGACTACAAGCAAACAACAAAACAAGACAATAAGGAAATAAATAAGCAAGCAATTAACGCTAGCCTATTATCGCTATTACACATATTACATCCACTGGGCATTAAAGTTCGCCACCAGTGCAAATATAGGGAACAAAGCAGCACATTACATACACTCGCCGTCAAAATTGGCCACCAATGCAAATAAACGCGGCAGCAAAACAAGAGCATAACTGAAACAACTTCAGAAGAGCTCAAGAAACGTTATCCTGGATATCCACCATGCTGGCAATAAGCTTAGCAAGCTGATTAGCTTTGTCCTGTTTGGCGCTAAAATCCTCGAACACTTGCTGTTGCACAAGAAAGTATGCATCTGAATGCTCCAGGGACTTCCGTAGTCCTTCCGCTTCTTGTTGCGGAACAACTGATCGATGTCTTTCAGCTTGTAGTTGAGACTCAAGAAACCGAACTGATTCAGACAGTGAGTTTGAATAGCTTGTGCAAGCGGTAGTGGCCAGTAACTCGAACACTAAACCAAGACAGGACTTTGGGGTTGTCTCACTGTCTTCAAGATAGTCTTCCTTAGCTGTTTTATTAGCTTTGTTGGAGACCAACAAGGATGTGTCACTATCCTGAACCTTATCTACATTACTTACTTTACCATTGCTTAATAAGGCACTCTTCCCCAATATTCTGTCAGCATTCTAAAAGAAGAAACAAGCAGACACATAACAAGTTTAGCATGTACTAGTATATGAAACTCATTTCGGTGAACCAGTTCAGTAGTAAGGTGGACAGGATTAAACTACCAAGTCTTTTATTGCCAAGTACTAGTACATAATAAAAGCATCAAAAAAACATATATCTATGTCCTATGGTCACTGCATTGTCTTGCCAAATCAAAATATAGACACGGTTCAAATCATATCAGTTCAAGACAAAGCAGCAGTGAAAGAATACAAACCGTGGGAAACTACACGACACAACAAGATTTCAGATGGGTACCACGGGTCTACATGTACAACAGCACTATTGGCTCTGTTGTGATGCTAGTAATGTGCATGATATGAAAGTCACCTGTATACACAATTGAAATTGAAATCAACAGAGCTATTGATAAGAGCAAACCTGTTAAAGAAACATGCGTGAACATACCTGCTGTGCCATTGGAGTTTCGATTGGATCCTTCAATTTAAAAATAAGTTTGTATGAGTAAATACAGTGATACAAGAGCAAAGCAATCATAGTTAAAAAAGGCGCGCCTAAGCGAGCGCTTAAGCGCGCCTAGGCTCTAGGTGTTGGCAAAACACATTGCGCATAACTACACATAATCTGTGCATAACTATGCATAAGCATGCGCTTTGGTCAGTAAAGCACAAGACGGTGGCAAAATGCACAATTAATGCCTAGCGCTTTTTCGAACTATGATAGCAATGAAATCTTAAATTAAAACAGTTGTTCTTCAGGTTTAGGCACTTGTTCTACATGAACAGAGTATAGTAAGACACAAGAATATAGTACTTAAAAATAGAAAATGAGCTCATAGACCTTACCACATTCTTGGTTCGGGACCAGTACAGAACAAGGCGTTCCCAGTCATCGTCCAGTAAATGTGTCTCAGGAGAACGTAAAGGAATTTGATGAGTTTCTTTGCCAGTGAAGTACGTTTTCTTCAGGTAATTCCGATACTGCCACCAAGCATTCTTGAAGATAGCAGAGGTATTAGCACAGGTTACCTCATCCTGAGTTTCCAAATCGATCCTTCTCTATAGAGAAAAATGAGAAAATTTGCTGTATTATAACCATCATGGAGGTAGGATGTATGGGACGAAGCAAAGTAATTGCCATGAATAACATTACTTACACATAACTCCTGGACAAACACCTGCAACTGGCATTTTCCTTCATCTTCAGTATAATATTTCCAAGATGGGAAGATACGCACATACGATTTAACAACATCAAATGCGATAGATGCTAAACTACGACTAGCTGGTTGTGCTTCCTCCACAGGAATAGGCATACTAACTAGTGGAGTTGGGGTTCGCCGTGATACTACTGGCCCTTTGGGCACTAGAGCTGCCTTACTAACTACTCTTGTTTGGGAGCTCTGTGGTGGAGATGGTGCTGTGTCAACAGGAACTGTGTTACTATCGGCTGGGGTTGGGGTTAGATTGGGTGAAGCTGGTTCTCTGTCCATCGCAGTAGGGGTACAATCTGCGAGAGTTTGGGTTATGTGTGGTAGGGCTGGTTCTTGTGCATGTACAACCGGGGTGCTATCTCCACCAAGAGGTAGCATTGTTTTATTTGAAGACCGTGTTTTTAGTCCGCTAGATACTGGCATCACCCGCTCCAATTCAAATGGTTGATAAACAGGAAACATAGTTGAATGTACAGACATTGTATGAGAGACAGATGCAATAGATAGTGTGGAAAAGAGAAGGCATGAAATAATCGACATGTATATTGTTTAACTAAAACGGATAGCATGACATAATTTCACATATATGATGTCTATCTAAACTGGATAACATAACATAACATAATTCAAAGATATGACGAATAACTAAATAGGATCGCATGACATAATTCACCTACATGTTATCTAAGTAATCAGGATCACATCATTTAATTCACATATGTGATTTATATGCTAAACAGAGGGCATTCGATATGATGTCTGAACTAAGAACATGGTGTTGAATATTGTGTATATGATGTCTAAACTATGCAATGCAAGACACCGTATGCATGACATGAGCAGTATAACCATGCCAAGTTAGAGCATACACCTCAGTGGGGGAATAGGACTGGTCATCTATCTCTGAATCCATCTCTGAGGAGCTATCGGGACCCAACAAGAGATCTGCTTCGATAGGTAGCACTGTCTGCTCTGAAGGCCTTGTTTTCACTCCAGATTTTTCCATCTCCCACCCAAATGGCTGATTCACAGGAAGAGTAGTTTAATGTACAAACATTGTCGACAAATGGAAATGTAATGAAGAAAAGGATGGGCAAGATATCATTCAAATATATGATGCCTGGTTAAACAAGATGGCATTGCACATTTCACATATATTATGGCTGGCTAAAAGACATGAGACTGCATAATTCCCATATATGATATAGAAACTAAACAGGTGGCATTACAGAACATGTCTAAACTAAGTAGATGACATATATGATGTCAAAAGTAGGCACTGCAAGGCAACATATGCATGATATGACTAACATCATCATACCAAGGTAGATCAAACACCTTGGGGAGTAAATAGGAGTGGTCAGCAGCGTCTGAATCCGCCTCAGAACAGATATCTTCCTCTGGATTACAATCTGGAGAGGGGTGGGGAGGGTTTGCCATTGAACCCACCATGGAGCCATGTCTGCATGACATTGTATTGCCGCGCAAAACTCTTCTCTTTTTCTCTACATGTTCAGCATGACTGTGTACAATATCTGACATGCATACGAAAAAAATGGTGAGATTATGTAAGGAGAGCATGCAAAAATTTAGAGTGATGGTAACAACCAGTGGATCGACGTTTTTCTGTTGAACCAAAATAGCCCTAATGGATCGACATGAATGTATAGTAATAAGTGATGCAACAAGTGTATAACCTCTTTGCCGTAGCCATGTCGACCTCAGCATCATTGGGTTGGTCGCTGAAGCAGTTGAGGCAGAGGTGGCTGTCGGAGGTGTGGAGGAAGATCTGAGGAATCTGTAGACGACGTCCAGGGCATTGCTCTGTTGTGATGGATCGTTCTGTCGTTGGAGCAGCTCCGGTGAGCCGTAAGACGTCAAGGCTGAAGCAGCACAAGACAAACATCATCAATCTCAAATGGGATTCTAATAGCATCTCCAGTAGATGATGTAAAATGGATGTAAAATTAACATCACCAAAAACCACCTGACTACAACAGATGAGGTAAAAACTGTTGACTCTGAACTTAACTGTCGAAACTGAAATTTACTGTGGAACCTGAATGCTACTGTCGAAACTGAACGCAATGGTAGCAGAGAGGCACTTGACATGTAGTTTAGGGAGGGCCCGCAGTTCATCTTCAACCTGCACCCCCCTGAGCCGCCAGCCACCACCGGCCTCGCCGCCGGCCCCAGCGCCGCCTCGCCGCCCTGAAACAACTCGCCACCGCCACCTCGGCCAGCCCTCTAGGCCCCCCGCCTCCCCGCCCTGAACCCTAAGATAGATAGTGGGGTACCTCTCCGGCGAGCCTCCGTCCCCACTGCGGGTGGTTCTTCCTTAACTCCGGCGAGCCCCCCCCCCCAACCCATGAAAATCAACTGACCCAAAAGTCGATTCAGTTGACTGAAGTGTGGCTTAATTGGAGCAGAGCAGCAGCACGGGCAAGGGGGAGAGCAGCAGCAGCAGCTGGGTGAGCGAGCAATGGAGCGAGAGCCGGAGCAGCAGCAGCAGCGCGAGCAAGCGAGTGAGATCCGGCTGGTATGGACGCCGCAGCCGAAGGGGCCTCACACTGGGGGAGAGCCGCCGGGGAGATGTCGCCCGCGGCGCCGGCTTCAAGGTAGCCGCTCCATGGGGGTGCGGGATGGAGCACTGTCGGTGCCGGGAGGTCGAGTTAAGGAGAAGGTGCGATGCGATGAGTGTACAACCTCTTTGGTGGCGCCGAGTAGGCCTCGGCTTCGTCCGAGGAGTCGGTGAGGATGCTGCGGTTCCGGTGGAGCAGGTTAAGGCGGCGCTGTGGGGATGGAGCAGCCGCGATAGACGAGGCGATCGTCGGAGCAACTCCTTGGAGGTGGAGGACGGGGCGGCTGAACCGGCGGGACGGCGAGATGGACGACGGATCCTCATCCGGGGAGGTGGACGAGGCACGTCGAGCTATTGCGGTGGACGACATCGTCGGGGAAGAGGCTCCGGTTGGGAAGCGATGATGTGGCGGACGGAGGAGGGTGGGGTTTCACGGCTGGAGCGGAGAGGTTATGGCGGCCTGGGATTTCAAATGGCGAAAAGGGGGCAATGGGAGGGGGTGAAGCATGACTTAGGGACACGCTTGTCCAAAATGTAGGGTGTGTTACAAAAGTACCCCCACCGATTTGAACTAGCGGCCCTTTCGGCTCAGGGTTAGAAGGGGGATTTCGCATGTCGGGATTTGGCAGCTGGAGGGAGTTTTCGCGCGCGTTGTAATTTCGGGATAGCAAGGCGCGGGTTGTGAAGGTGCCAGTTTTGAGAGCACGATATCTGAATTTTCGGGATATAACAAGATGCGGGTTGAATTTTAGGGACAAGCCTAACGTGTAGTACTATTGTACTTGTACGTACCAAATCAATTCACACTTCCTCAACCAAAAAGAAAACGAAAAAAATAAAACTATTCACACCACACAAAGAGAGAGTCTTGCCTCGTTTTACTATACAAATGCTATTCAAAGCTATGTCCGATTAAATTTTTTCGCTTGCTGTATAATGCATGTAACCTACTCATACCAACATTTTAGTGCATTCCAAATGTCTATACTACCGCTGCAATTCGAACTAAATTTGAATTCGTTTCTCTATTTCAATAAGAATCTAATATCATGATTGTTGCCAACTTCAACCATCATAGTTTCCTTGCTATCCGCCAGATATAAATCGGACGGCCTACAATGCAGGATGGCAGGCACACCATCATCAACAACTCCCTTTTTTATAAGAGTAGAGATAAAATATATTAAATATAGTATAACATGTTCATAACCACACCATGTGTATCACCGTTATATATATTCACACATGCGTCGGTTTAAAACACTATGATAAATTCTTCAAATATCCGAATTCGCTTTTTATAATGAAGTATATATGATCTCTATTCGTCTTTTACACCCAGACAACCCTCTTATCTTTGTAGCTAGCGCTAACTTTCTCTTGTGCATGCACACGCCCGCATCCCTCTCACCCTCCCTCGGCATTCTCTAGCTCCATCACACAAATTTGTATTTTCACTTTAGGTCGTTCACCCACGGTGTGTGTAGGCCCCCCAGCTCCTTCTTTACGGCACACATCGATCGATATGCCTCTCTAGCCAGGTGTGCCTAGCACAAACACAAGATTCCCCTCTTCTCTTGTCACCGTCCATGCCTCACTCCCACCACTCTTTTCATCGTTCTCGTACTCGCACACTCCTCCCCCCTCGATATAGTATGCCTCTCGTACCACCTCCTACATGCATCCCTCTCTCTCTATCCTTCTCCTCATGCCTCATTTGCTTCTAACACACACATGCATGTATACTGATCGATCTCCCAACATATACCTAGATCGACTTTAACTACCCCCCCCATCGATCGACGTACCTCACAAGTTATGTCTCTTCTTTCTCTAACAAAGGGTGATTGATCTTCCTATGTAGTTACGTCTGCTTACCACAGCCACATCGTCCCCCCTCATCGTTCGTGCATGCCTCCTGACCCGTCTCTCACACGCACGTGCACAAACAACAAGCAGCCATCTCCTCTCTTATTGATATTGCGGGCGCGCCCTCCGTGTGTCTAGCAAGCCTATCCCACCATTTGTTAGAAGCAACTCCACTACCACCCCCTCCAACACTCTAGCTATGTCTCTCTCCCAACCTTATTCCTCTCCTGCACATATGCATGGATGCTGATCGATCTCCCTTAATACATGAGGTAGGCCTCTCTCCTCCTCCACACATATACCAGCCATTGTACCTCTATAGTTAATTGGGCCTCCCTCTTCCTCCACCACACACCGATAGTCGAGCGCTGCAGGTAGGTATCCATGCCATAGAGACAAACTGCACATGTCCCCTCTCACGTTCCAGCAGGCCAGCCACTCTATATCTTTGACGTGGGCACATACAAATTCGATGGCACTCTTTATCGATCGCGCGCGCATACACACACACATCATCCCTCTCTTCGATTCTATGGACACCTCAAGCCGATGATACCTCCACTCTCTTCTCGTGGATCGCCCCCTCTATATACATGTTATATCCAGGACTCTATTTCACACACATTGCATATGTTACATTTTTTGATTGACCCCCCCCCAAAAAAAAACTCTCAAGAACCCACACACTATATCTCTCTAGGTTTGTATCTCTCTCACACAACCCCACGTAGGTGGTGTACGTATACAAGAAGAGAATAGGTGCACCGTGCACGTACTCATGCTTCGTGCCCAGCCACACCCGCGCGGGTACACGGTGGAGCTCATTTCTTTACGAAATGGCAGCCCACGTGCTAATTTGAACGCCTGTAGCGGTTGTTTACCTAGGGAGGTCGTGTACCACGCGTGCACGAAACAAAGTTCGACTTGACGCGTTGCCGCGTTATTTTTAAATAAAGTTATAGCGCTCAATGGCATGTACACAGAATATAAAACAATTTTTATGGAGAAAAAGGTAGTCCGCTCACTATATACAATGGAGCCTGCCTGCCTGGTTTGTCGCTCTTCAGAGTATCTCACACAAGGCTGCGGTGGCCTCTCTCTCTCTCACCGTTGGTCACTGATCCGGCCGCATCCCGTCCGCCGGGTGAAAGGGAGTGCGGTGGCCTCTCTCTCTCACCGTTGGTCACTGATCCGTCCGCATCTCGTCCATCGGGGGAAAGGGAGGAAGTGCATCGTTTCTCCGTTCAACGGCGTCGAGGCAGCACGTCTCGATCTGCGGTACACGCCGTTCTCTCTAACCAAGCTCCGGCGCGGCAGGGCCTATGCCACCTGCTCGCAGATTCCGCCCGCCGCCGCTCACCTAGTTACATCCCGACGACCTCCATGTATCCCCTCCGGCCTTGCTCCACTGTCCGTCTTCCCACGTCGCTGCATGTGGATCTTCCATAGTTCTTTGCCCAAAACATAGCTCGTCTGGCGTACTTTCCATATTGCATTCTCGTCCTCACACCGTTTTAGACAAACACAACTGTGTTGTTATCTTCCCTTAGGACAAGGAATATCCTTCTTTTTTGTCGTCGCATGTGTCATCAACTTTTATTGGCTAGTAATTGTTTCCTTTCTACCTCTTTTTTGCAAACAGGGCTATCCATTTCACCTCGTTGCTATTGCGACCTTTTGGTGAACTGCACAAATCACTTTTTTCTTAAGAGTGTTTTGTGCAATTGTACTAAAATGTCACACGGGCAACGTCTCTATATTTCAGTGCGAATGCACAAAGAGATATTGGTTTTGCTCTATCCTCCTCATCCAACTCCGAGCCTAATCTTCTCCAACTAGTTAGTCTTAAGAGAGAATGCAAAGGTGACTGGCTTCTATTTGTGTGTTTATTGTTTCATCAGCAGTCCTCTATTATCGTAATCACACTTAATATCTTTGGAACAAGGATGCTCAACTCTATTTTAGTGGAACTGCACAAAATGATTGGAATGTTGCATGCTTCAAACAGCTACTTTTTTCCTAACATGCCTTGTTGATTTAGACAGAGCTGGGGGGACGTTGCTGCCAATGAAAGCATGGATCAATTTTAATTTAACACCTTCTCACAACTCTGTTTTCAGTTGTGATGTAATTATTAGCTCTGATCTACTAATAATTAACATGCATTAGCAAGGAAGTTAGTTTTTTATTGTTTCCGAAAGAGCATCGATGGCAAGACACGTGAAACAAAAGCTGAAAGCTCACACCATTGTACAATTTCATGTCGCTGGAAAATTATTTGTATAATACGTCAATTATGTAAACAAATGATGGAAGCTTGATAGCATTGCCAGAAGCCTCTTCATCATCCGGGTCCATGTGCCATGCACAAAATTATACTCCTTCGATCCTAAATATTTATCTTTTTACAAATTTCAAACGGGCATATTTTAGAGTGTAGATTCACTCATTTTGCTTCGTATGTCTACTCCCTCCGTTCCTAAATATTCTATTCGTCTTTCTAGAGATTTCAACAAGTGACTACATACGGACCAAAATGAGTGAATCTACACTCCAAAATATGTCTATATACATCCGTATGTGCCAGTCCATTTGAAATCTCTAAAAAGACAAATATTTGAGTACTCACTCGTTGAAATCTCTAGAAAGACAAATACTCCGGAGTATATTTAAGAACCGAGGGGGTAGTGCACAACCGCATGGGAGACTCATCCCGGTCGTTGTGCTGCATTAATAGTGAGTAATGAGCAGTCAAATCATAAGCCCCACCTTTCCCACTGTAAGTTGCTCTGAAGAAGCAACCATCAATACGCTCTTCTTTGAATCCGCTCATACTACTCCATCCGTCACTATTTATACAGCGCGCTTCAGAAAAAAGAAAAGAAAATCTGTGGGACCAAGGCGACTAGCGATCGGCCTAAAAATAGCATTGGTAGTTATAGCACGACATCTATTACTAGAGGGAATAATGTGTACACACATGCATGCAGTGCTTCCACCCCAGGTACACACATGCATGCACTTACTCCACTCCATAGTACAGTATAGAGTACATGGAGTGAGAAAATTGTGGATTTGATTGCGGTTTCCGAGCCCTAATTAATTGAGCATTAAACCAAACGCATCTAAAGTCTCTCTGGTGGTGGAAATGCATTGAGAGAAATGCATCATAATGAAGCGCGCCCGGTAAACTGTGACGGAGGGAGGAGTAGTATGAAGGTGCAAAACCAAGTACGCGTATGGCCAGTCGGTTAACGCACCTCCTCTTGGCATATCACTGACATGTGGGACAGGAGTGTGAGCAAACTGATCTCAATTGACGGGAAAGAGCCAACCCGTCGTTCCTTGAGAGAGACGAGGAGCGAGAACACACAGACGGGCTCGCATGGAGGCCAAGATATATTCGAGCATGGTTGGTTGATCAATATCATTCATTATGTCGGGCTGCCGTTTTCCGCCCTTCTCCGGAATAAACGTGTACTTTATCAGAGAAAAAAAAGAGTACAGACGCTCCACCATGCGGTTCTAGTAGTAGTACTACTCGTACTACTGCGCTTGGTTCTTCACCTCTTCGTGAAGTCGAACAATGATGGTACTCCGCATGTTGGGTACTATAGTGTATGTCTCTGACAATTTGACACCAAATGGACTGATGCATGTCCACCGAGGGTAGGTTGCATTAGTCAAAAGGCGTAAGCGAGCTTCACCTTGTCCTGCATGCTTCTCCTCGTTCTGCGAGTTGACGGGACACACCAAAAAGTAGTGCTAGTCCATACTCCCTCCTTTCCGGTTAATATGGCTTAATCTTTTTACGGGTAAATGAGAGAGCTTTATTCATATATAAGCATTCTTAGGACGATCAGCCAAGACACTGGTCGTTGGACTTCATAATACGCTCATTGCCCTCAATATATATATTTTCCGGTGTTTATACGGTCACTAGCTCACCCTAACTGAGTATGTGTGTGCATGCACGTGTAGGTTGAGCACTTGAGCATGACCGTGTGTGTTCCGTCGTGTGCTCGGACATGCATGCATTATGGCATCGCGCGCGCTTTTGCGTCCATGTGTACGTGTGACTGTTGCATACACGTAGGGGGAGTACGTGTAGGGGCCACTAACGAGCAGTCAAATCACACAATAAGTTAATTGGAAGAAGCAACCATCATTTCACTCTTGAATAACATGTATGCAATATAAAATGGTTGATATGTAGAGAAAAAGAAAACCACTATATATACACTAGCAGGAGCCTAAGCTACAAGCCCGTTTGCTTAGGTTTCTCTCTTCACAAGCATAGAACGACGGGCCTGATCCCGCAGCTGGGGGAAGGGAACAATGTTCTGCGTAGACGCGGTCGACATTGGCGAGGGAGAAAACCCATAGTCGGTGCATCCCAATCGGGGGTCACCGCGGTATGGGCCGATGCCGCATCCCAACCGCCCTTCTAGCTACAGCCCGACGTCCCAGGTATAGTCCATCTTCCTTTTGGAGCCGGCTTGCTCCACTGCCGTAGCTCCATCTCCATGTCGATCTTTCTCTACTTCTACTGGCTTCTACTTGTGATGAGTTTATGTCTCATGAACTAGTGCCAGTACTATTATTCTAATCACACTTCTTCAATATCTTTGCCATCAGGGATGCTCAGGTCGATTTTAGTGGAACTGCACAAAAGCATCGTATGATCCGAGGGTGCCAGCCGTCTTTCCTTCAATAGGTTCTACCTGGCCAGGAAATTAAATCATGTTTAGGGTTTAGGGTTTAAGTCATAGTGACCCGATCAGTAGTTCTTCTTTCGTACACGCTCTCACAACTTTTTTCTTTAGTTGTGAAGTAAATATTGGCTATGATCTGTGAATCATTGAGATGCATCAGCATGCGTGTTAGTTTTCCTTTGTATTTGATGGAATGTTGTAACGGGGCAACCTTGGAATAGGAATGAAAATGGAGTGGAAAGTTTCTGTTTTTCTGGAGAAAAAATGGAAACAGAGAGAAACCAACGTTTTGTTTCGTTGGATCGCGCCATCGAGCAAAACCAACGTTTAAATCGCGTCTGTCGTGTTCGTGTCTCACCCTCCTCCACGGCTCGACCCCACACGATCGCTTGGCATGCCACTCACCGCAAACCGAGTAGTATACGATAACTTTCCCGCCTGCTTGTCGATGGACCGCGCCATGGAGTACTAGCACTACTGGAAGAGATTGACGAGTTGGGGGAGGACAGGTAGCTTTAGCACGGACTCCCAAGAACTTTTTACATGCATGTTGTAGCCGGTTATTGTGACCTTTGAACACGGAGCAGCCGCGTGCACCCGGAAGTGGCGCGGGCGACACTCTCTCGGCCGGCGTGCCGCTTCAATGCTGGCGCCAGTGAGAGGTCGCATCCGCTCTGGCCGGGCATGAATGCGGCACTGACCGTTTTGGGCGGGAAGCACACGTGGGTGATGAAGAGGGTTCGGGTTGGTCAGGACCGGTCGTGGCAGCGGTCCGGACGTGCGCAAACAAGAGATGTTGTACATTAATATTGCTGCGTAACAACGTAAATAATGTGCCAGTTGGACAAATATGATTGGAGATGGAGATGGAAATGGGATTTTATGTAAACACGGATATGCATGTCTATGTCTATGTGTGTGTGCGCAACGACTCTCGCGACCTGGAAGCGGGGGCGTGTTTTTGCTCGAGTTTTCTTTCTTGGTACGTTAGAAAATCAGTTTGTCTAATTTACATCTAGATGTTATTTAAGGATATCACATCTAAGCTCCCACAAGTATATAATGTACTTCCTCCGTCCAGGTGCGTAGGGCGTCTAAGAGAGTCCATGTTTTCCAAAAGTTTTAGTCGCATATAGGTAGTTAAACCAGCCTCGTTTTACAGTCTCTTGTTCTAGCTCCCCGTGCAGCCATTTTTAAATGTCGTGTTAATCAAAACTGATGACCCACGGTATGTGTTAGGCCAATGCATGCACAATTAGTTAGTTGATTATTGTCAGCCCGAGCGAAAAAATCGGAAGGCAATTAACTAGCACGAGTATTGTTGCATGCATGCACACCTCGTTGAGGAAGGGAAAGGTCAGGCAATAAATTGGCGTGTCTAGCGAGATTTACCAGCGAGAATTAAGGGCTAAACTTTCTCGGTAACTGGCTATTTTCCTGGTTTAAATTTTCACTTCACCCGCTCCACTCGCGCCTAGATCACGCTGCCCTTCCCTTTTTTTGAGGGAATCACGCTGCCCTTCCTTAGACGCCCTACACACGTGGACGGAGGGAGCAGCAACAAGAAACAAAAAAAACTAGGACAAAAAATAGACCACAAACAGAGTGGACATCAACTTAGATGTGACATAACCATGTCACATCTAGATGTGTCCTAGACAGACCCTTAAAAACTTGTCCGCCAGTTTTCATTTCTTTTTTCTGGGAACGCGCGTATTCTATTTAAAACCACTGCCGTGGAGAGATTTTTTTACTCCATTATAGCCTCTTGTTTGATAGAGTTTCTCGCGTCTCGCACTCTCACCCTCTCCATATCAAAACAAGATGACAGTGTCCACTCTATCTCTCTCCTCACCGGTGGTCACAGATCCGGCCGAATCCCGTCCGCTGCGGGAGGTGAGGAGGTGCAGCATTGACGTTGTCGCCATCGGCGACGGAGGAAGCCGATGCGCACCGTCCTCTCGGAGCCGGTGCTGGCGCGGACGAAGATCCTCCGCACCCTTGTTCGCTGCCATCGTGTGGGTAGATCCCGCTTGCCTGCCTAAACGACATCTCGCCCACCTGAGGTATAACTTCTTGTACTGGTCCAGCTCCCCGGGTCGCTGCGTGCGGGTTTTCTTCTATGCGACTACTCCCCAGCTCCCCATGCATAGTAGTAGCTAGGGTTCGTCGGCTGGTCCAATGTCACCTACTAGTACTCCCTCCATTTTTGTATACAAGGCCACAAACCCATATTACAAGTACCAATGTAGAAATTAATGCCTACATAAACCAATGTTGCAAACTAGTCTTTTCTCCCTGCTTGACGTGTTAATTAATGTGTATTTATCTCTCCAATGCACAACAAGACAACTCTCTCTCTCTCCTTGTTGGTTGATTAATACGGTGCATTCAAATCAATCTTCTCACTCCTGCATGCATGCATGAGGTATTAATGTCTTCGCTTGCTAGTACGAGGCAAACCTCATCAATTTTACATCGATTTGTGTTAGTGGACTTGTATAGTTGCAAATTATAATTTTAATAGTGGCCTTGTATACAAAAATGGAGGGAGTACTATTATAGAGGAAATGCCACTCGAAAAGTTGTCCTGATTTATGCCTCGGTGGAGGAATACATGTTGTTTCGAAAAAAAGTACATGGTGGTTGTGCGGTCATTGTCCATATGGTGGTAGTACTATCACTGGTTAATTGAAGAAATGCTTTTTTTCTTGGTTATCCTGGTTTAGTTCCCATCAAGATAATTATGATGCTTCTGTTTGTTGGTGTACTTTTCATTAATTCTTATTGACAATTGAGATGTCGTTGCTAACCCTTTTTTATATTTTTGGAAACAGCGATGCGTGTCTCCATACCTGGGCATGTCTTCCTCAATTTTAGTGGAACTGCACAAAATTGGATGGCCATTGTTGTTCCACCTCACTGTCCTCTGCCACGTGGTTCTTCCTTCCTCGAGCTTGATTACTGAGAAGAAACAGACCACAGTGAGGATTTGTCGAACTTCATAGGTGCCTCACCCAAACATGATGCCAAATGGATGATGCATCACCACGATGGCCTATCAATGCTCATGGTTGCGCCTCATGGTTGCGTCGGCTGGTGAAGCTGATCGATTTTCAATGAAAAACAAGTTGTCTTCCATTAGTGCTCTTTGCTTGTTACGCATAAAGATGATATCCTTCGTCAGTTCACCTTGGTTGCGTTGGAGATGCAGTCGTCTTTCACGTTGGTGCAATTTTATCACACAGTTGGCTATGAACCAAATGTTTCCTCGAAGAAGGATCGACGTTGGTACTAAGAGCATAAGTTTTGTATTGATATCTAAGCCTTCTCACAACTTTGTCTCCAGCTCCCCTGTAATTTTATTTGTCTAGCTATTAACTTTGATTTAAAAAATGGTGTGGACTAAAACCCCAGATGGACGTAGTAGCCCTCCATTTTTATTTACTCCGCATATTAGATTTGATTGAAGTCAAACTTTGTAATACTCTCAAACCTTTCCGATAACTAAAATTAAAATTCTTTATTTGTACACACTCTCACACATTTCCGATAATTTGGCGCATGTGTGGTTGTTCACTTAAGGGAGGGTAGTGTACCAGACTGAAGGATAGGAAGTGCGACCAGGACGCGTGGCGTGGATCGTTAGTTCATCGGAAGTAGTAGTACTAGTTTTCTTCACTGTAAATTAAATAAAGAGTTTCGTTTCGTACTTACACAATTTAAAACGATTGTTATGGAGAGAATAAGAAAAGCACTCCACTATATATTAGTCATATACACGAGAGTACTATATGGACGCAGCTTCATTGACTTAGTGCACCTGCCTTTGGGTTTATGACAGGTGGGCCCAAAATGTGGCTGGCTCACCTGTCATACAGCCAAAAGCAGGTGTAGTGAAGGCACCGGAGTCAGTCCGTACTACAGTAGTATATATATATATATATATATATATATATATATATATATATATATATATATATATATATATATATATATATATATATATAAGCGGGAGCCTCAGTGCTTGTTCACTAGGGTTTGCACTCTCCACATGCTCGCCGCACTACATATATGTTACACGCTGGAGGCTCAACGTTCATTTGCTAGGGTTTGCTATATTAACAGTCTCACACCCTCTCTTCACTAGATCTAAACAAGACTGCATTGGCCTCTTGTCTCTCTCTCCCCCCTCACAGCTGGTGAAGGAGGCGTCCGTATCCCGTCACACCGGGAAGGGGAGGAGGTGCAGCATTCACTCTACCGCCTTCGGTGAGGGAGGCAATCCACTACCGGCTGCGCTGTTCTCTTTCACCCAGCACCTGTGCGGGAGGGCTACCGACCCCTTCTTCTTCGCTGCCGTACGTAGTGTGGGCAGATCCGACCTCCCGCCGCACGCCCTGCCACATCCCGATGACCCTAAGGTATAAGTTTCTTTAAAACCGTCGTTGCTCTAGCTGCATGTGGATCTTTTTTGATCTGTAGTCGAATATAGGTCTTGGTTCAAAGAGGAAAGAAGGGTGCGGTGGGCTGGAGCAAGAATCTAGGACGTGGTTCGATGAGGAAAGGAGGGGCGGAAAGTAGTATAGACTGGCTATCCAGCCGCTTTGTATGTCAAAAAGGGAAAAAGGGGGTAACCCAGTACACACATCTGTAAGGAACCGATCTCTTTATTGAAAAGGGAAAGAAACTGGCGGGTCGGGTGGTTTGTGTAGGACTAGATTTGCTGCCCTCACATAGGAAAAAGGTTGAAAGAGAACAAATATGGGACCAACACATATAGGCTGCTTGGCTACATGCTCTGCATCACCCATTTATACGTGTGGACGCACATGGTGCTGGCATTTCCCATACAACTATTTTGCTGTTGTTAATCTAAGAATGCCACCGGAAAATTGAAACAATGCCACTGTTAAAAGTAAATTACATTTTTAGTGAATGTTGTTTCAAGAGAATGTCTCTGTTAATATGAATCAATGCAACCGTTTTAGAAATGCTACTATCCTACTTTGTTTTCCATCCAAGATAAGTTAGATGTTTCCCTTATACCTATTGTTGCTTACAGGGATATCAAAATTAAAGCTCGGTTTTATTCCGACTTCGATTTTAGTTGAACTGCACAAAAGGAGCCAATGTGTCCAAGGCAAACTGCTGCATTACTGGGTCCAGTTGGTCGTTCCACTTTGCAGAAAGAAGCAGTCACTGTTTGCGCTACATTACATAAGGAATGACCGAGAAGCTTTACAGAGTATTATTAGACACCGGTGACATGACTAGTCTACAGAGACCATTGGCAATTTAAGAAGCTACGACAGGACTCCACGATCATAGGCATTACATATTTTGAATGGGAAAAGCTTGTCAAAGTTTAATCATTGATGTTAGTAAGAAGATGTTAGTTTAATATATTGGAATTGGAAAACCTTGTCAAAATTTGCTATTGATGTTAGCCAGAAGACATGCATTTGATATTTTTGAGTGGGACACCCTTGCTGTGAGCAGCGTCGAGTGTTTTTTCCTATTCCTGTGTTCAGTTTAGAAGTAAATAGTTACTTCGTTGAGATATTCCTGTGTTAAGAGTTTGTTCTGAATATTGTCTATGTAATGCCAGACCTTATGTTTGATTGCAAAGTTGAGCTTGGAATGTTGTGGCATGTGGCATCACGAGCTGTTCACCGTGCCTCCTGAGAATAATGCTTCATATTGTTTTGCATGTCGATCTAATGCCAGTGATTTGCTTGTTAAGAAGATCATCCTCTTTTGTTGTTTCCATGCTTAAGAAGTTCATCGTTTGATGTTTCATTCATAGCCTATACGACAAGTCGGGTAGGTTAGACATGAAACCATATGATCTTCCAACCAACTCATGATATTAGGCCGTGATTGGATCGTCGTTTTCCAACCAAAACCGCTTGTAAAACTGACGCTTGTAAATTAAAGCAGATGGTCTCGGGCGAAGGCGCTTGGTTGGTCGATTTTGACTAGTAAAATATTGGAAGTACTTCACACACGATAAAAATGCTGAATGACACTCGGACGATTGCTAATCCAGCCGTTAGCTGCTGTTTCAGCCTTGCCTATGGATGGCATGATACGCACGTCGTGCATGTATCGTCTGGTAATGTCGTCCATATAGCAGTGCTCGTAAAATATACACTGGTCTCTCAAATTACATGCGTAACCCGCCGGTTTTACTTACAGACCTCGAGCCCTCGGTTTCATTACGCCTGTATTTTACGCGTTGTTTTCGATGATGAGTAAATTACACTTGTGTATATTAATACAGGTTTGAAATAAACCAGAGCTCCCAAGCACGGCCTTACTGTTTTATGCCGTCTCAGTTTCTCGAAGGTGCTCATAGGTGTCCGATGATCCTGGCTTCCTGAATGAACAGCAAGCGCTGTATCAGACCATCCGTATGGCCCGCGAGGCCCTCTTCATTGTCCTTCGAGTTGTTGCACTCGCCGTGGCGCCGAGCATTGTTAACATCGTCAACGAACATGAGGATTCAGGAGATGAGTTTATTTTGACTGGATGACACTAGGGACCCACTAGGGCCATAGCCGTACGTACGCAAGTGCCTCCTTATTATGTACTCCCTCCGTCCCATAATATAAGACGTTTTTTGACACTAAACTAGCATCAAAAAACGTCTTACATTATGGGACGGAGGGAGTACAACTATATTTTTTTTGCTTTCTCCTGGTTTCCTGACATCACGGTCCCACACCATTGTCAACATATGTAGTCAATATAAACGAGAGAATTGCACAAGGTGCATTCGACAGCTGGGACCAAGCAGCTCGAGCAGTATTTTTGTTTTTGAGGCGTGAGCACTGCAGAGTTTTTCTTGGCGATGATTTCATTGTTGTTCAGAGGAGCGGGCTGTGGCCCGTCTAGCCCAGGACAGATATCCAGCGCAGATACTAATTTTTTCCAGATAAAAATGGCTAGCCCAGCTATACGTCTTTTTGAGGAATACCCAGGCAAGGTCAACTTGTTATTCTCCGCCCGCTGGGCTGCAAATCTTTCCTAGGAGGGATGCATTAGGCTTAACAGGAAAATGGGCTTTAAAAAATAATAAATGGGATGTAATTATAAAAACTGGGCAGTAACTATAAAAATGCACCAAACATGAAATTAGTTTATAAAATATTATTTATGGATTTTCAAAATCTTAAAATTTCATTGTTGCACGCGCAATGTTTCGTTGGATTTTACGTAATACAAATATATATTTAATCTGACTAGAAATTTCGG
The DNA here is from genome assembly GCA_963921465.1 of Triticum timopheevii. Lineage (NCBI taxonomy): Eukaryota > Viridiplantae > Streptophyta > Magnoliopsida > Poales > Poaceae > Triticum > Triticum timopheevii. The sequence goes on along the minus strand of OY997262.1, from coordinate 378,404,439 downwards.
GATAAAAATATTTTGGATCCCATCAAAATGTGGGAAATTTTATTGAATTCTGTCTTCAACGGTTGGTTGAAATTATTAATCGTTGTCCTAGCTAGAAAATGGGCTGTACTTTTAACAAACTATAAATGGGCTGTTGTAAATTCCATTAGAATTCAAGAATGGGCTGTACATTCTTACAAAACGCAAATGGGCTATAAGTTGTCTGCCACACACTTGTGGGTCTACTAAGTGACGCATCCCCTTAAAAAAATAAGTTGACGCGTATGCAAGGCTTTGTCAACTTATTATAGTCAACACACGGTTCTAGCAGCAGTGGCCGTTGGATGTCTATCCAACGGATGTCGTGCTTTTTCTTCAATCTCGGATATTCTTAGCTTCGGCCGCCCAAAAAATGATTCCTTCCCCTGACATCTGGGGCGCACCGTTTCAGAGGCTGACCTATGGGCCTACTAAGTTGGAGCGTACCAAGGGCTTTGTCAACTTAGTCAACTAGCTTCAGTGACCGTACGATGTCTATCCAACGACCGTAGTGCTTCTTCAACCTCTGGTCTTCTTGGTCCAGCCGCCCAAAGCAGCACCGGTCGTGCTGCCTGCTCCTGCCTCCCGTGGCCAGCTGTGCTGCCGCGGAGGCCTCACCGTCCCCATACTACTCCCACCGTTGGCCAGGCCATCCCTCCACTCACCCACACCCCCTGTTATTCTGCGGCGATGGCAGCCTCACACCGCAGCGGAACCAGTGAACCCTCGTACTCCTCTCCGCGCGGGCTTCCGCTGTTGCGTCTTCCCCGGCTCCATGTCGTCCCCTTCCTAGGCCTCGCCATCGTCCACCGCCCTGGTGCTCTCGGCGCGGCATGGTCAACGTGGTCAACGACCGACTTCCATCGGAAGAGTATTGTACGTGGAGAGACTGACAGCTGGGTCCACGGCGGCCGCAAGGAAGTGCCTCCTTATTACGCGCAAAATTATTATTCCTCCACCTGACAGCAGGCACCCACCGGACGGGCCACCTTATTTCGCGAAAAAAACGTTTCCCCCTGACTACTGGGACCCACCAGCTACACCTTCGCACGCAAGGAAGTGCGGCCGGGCAAAAAAAAAAAACGATTCGCCCCCCTGACTGCTGGGACCCACCAGCTACATCTTCGCACGCAAGGAAGTGCGTCCGAGAAAAAAATGTTCGCCCCCCTGACTGCTGGGACCCACTAGCTACATCTTCGCAGGCAAGGAAGTGCCTGACAGTCGGGACCTGTTGGTGTCAAAACCGGCGGATCTCGGGTAGGGGGTCCCGAACTATGCGTCTAGGCAGATGGTAACAGGAGACAAGGGACACGATGTTTTACCCAGGTTCGGGCCCTCTTGATGGAGGTAAAACCCTACGTCCTGCTTGATTGATATTGATAATGTGGGTATTACAAGAGTAGATCTACCACGAGATCAAGGAGGCTAAACCCTAGAAGCTAGCCTATGGTATGATTGTTGTAATGGTTGTTGTGTCCTACGGACTAAAGCCATCCGGTTTATATAGACACCGGAGAGGGCTAGGGTTACATAGAGTCGGTTACAATGGTAGGAGATCTACATATCCGTATCGCCAAGCTTGCCTTCCACGCCAAGGAAAGTCCCATCCGGACACGGGACGAAGTCTTAAATCTTGTATCTTCATAGTCTTGGAGTCCGGCTGACGATGATAGTCCGGCTGTCCGGACACCCCCTAGTCCAGGACTCCCTCAGTAGCCCCTGAACCAAGCTTCAATGACGATGAGTCCGGCGCGCATATTGTTCGGCATTGCAATGCGGGTTCCTCCTCCGAATAATTCATAGAAGATTGTGAACACCAGGATAGTGTCCGGCTCTGCAAAATAAATTCCACATTCCACCGTAGAGAGAATAATATGTACACAAGTTCAATCTGCTGACGTATTTTGTGGCATGAGGTCACACCACTACCAAGCCTTTACTTGAATCATTTTCTACTATACCGCCTCAGCGCGTTTAGCGAAGCGGTTTCCTTGGCACGTCTTGTCGAAGCAGAGATCGTGTTCCCCTTATTCCGGGATTCCCATCAATACGGACGTGGGTAACCCAACCGCGCCATTGATGGTGGCGCTTGGGAGATAAGCGAGTTTTACCAGGCTGGTGGGGACGCATAGTTTCGTCCGCCCATATATAAGGGGATAAGGATCCACCCTTTCACCTACGCCTTCTTCCTCCTTTGCTTATCCATCTCCGCGCACTCGAGCTCCAGCGCCCAAGCCCGCACATCTCGTCTCAACCTTCTCCAAATATGTCCGGAGCGGGAGGCAAGTGGATGGCCTCCTCCATCACAGAGGGGCATATCCAGAAGCTGCACAGCGCCGGATACTTGTCTAGCGACATCGCGCATCGGCTCCCCGAAGAGGGAGAGCTCATCCCCACCGCCAGGTCCCATGAGAGGGTAGTATTCCTTCCCCATTTCCTCCGCGGACTAGGCTTCCCACTTCATCCCTTTATCCGGGGCTCATGTTCTAATACGGCCTAGATTTCCATGATCTGGCCCCGAATTTTATCCTCAACATCTCGGCATTTATCGTCGTGTGCGAGGCCTTCCTCTGCATCCAGCCCCACTTCGGCTTGTGGCTCAAGACCTTTAGTGTCAAGCCGAAGGTTGGGAAGGGCAGCCAAGCGGAGTGCGGAGGCGCCATGGTGGGCAGGATGTCCCACGTTACGTGGCTGGAGGGCACCTTTGTGGAAACCATCAAGGGGTGGCAATCGGGGTGGTTCTACATCACCGAGCCGCGTGATCCCGAATGGGCAGCGGCCCCCGAATTCAGATCCGGCATCCCCACATGGCTCACCTCCTGGAAAGAGAGCGGCCGGATTTGGGGCGATTCGGAGGAGCTGACCGGACTCCAAGCCTGCGTCCAAAAGCTGGTGGACAAGAAGCTCAAGCTTGTCAACGTAGTCCAGGTCATGCTCATTCTCGAGATTCTCCCGTGCCAACGACGGGGCTTTAATATGTGGGAGTTCGATCCGGCGCAGCACCAGACTTTGAATGGGCTCTTCGATACCACGTACGAAGAGGTCTGGAAGGTGCTGTTCAAGGGCGCCGAGGCTCCCGCATCCGCTACCGAAGATCGCGGATTCAGCTCGCAGCGTCCAGCTGACGAGGTAAGTGATATTATCCTTTATGGGATGCTTGTTATTCATAGTTTGACTCCATGCGGGATCTAAACTCCCTTTCCTTTGACAGGACTGGCTGAAGAAGGCCGAGCAGTTCATCTGTCCGGCTCCCATGCCAGAAAACCCAGTAGACGCCCGCCTAACGGGGCTGCTGGCTCCGGCACCCCACGTGGTACCGGAGAAGAAGGCCAAGAAGAAGGCCATGGGGACTCGGAAGATTTCCCGTTTTCAGGTGCTATCGGACGATGAATCCGAGGCCGACTCCTCCCACCAAGGCGAGGAGGAGAAGAAGAAAGCCTCTCCCCCAGTGGGGGGAGGGAAGAAAACGAAGGCCTCCCCAACAAGGGAGGCCGAAGGGTCCAAGAGGGGAAAACTCTTCCCCCGGACTGTTCCGCTAACGCTAGTGACGACGACGAGGACTGGCCCCCAAGGGACAAGCCTCTGGCAAGATCGTAAGTATCCGGACTCCCGAATAACTTCCAGGTTTTCGTTTTCCGCCACATTATGTCTTTCTAATGCCGCATACAACCCTGCAGTCCGCCTAAGGATGATCTCCCCACTTCGTCGAGCGGGTCCCTAGGGGCGTCGGATATGGATTCTCTTCCGACTGCCTCCACCCCCCGTGATGCGGACGATGCCGAGGTGGGATCCTAGGAAGGGACCCACCAGGAGGAGAGGGCCCCAGAGGTGTCACAGGACAACCTCCCGGACTTTGCACCGGACTCAGCCCCGGAACCTAGAGCGGTTCCAGAGTCCGGTGGGCGACCCCTTCGGAAGAAGGGCAAGACCGTGACGCCGGCTGCCTCCGTCCAACCGGAGGTGCCGGATAATTTGCTGGAGGCGCTCAACGGCGCCTCCATCAAAGAGGAACACCGCACTGTTATGAGTGCGGTGATTTAGAAGGTTCAGCTCGCCAAGAGCGGGCTGACCGAAGCCTGCCACAGCCTTCTAATAGGCTTTGAGGTAAGAATTTCAATATATATAAGATGGTACCGCATAGACAGTAGCCCCTGATGCTCGGTTTGGTGTTCGGAAAGAAAAGCCGGACTGAGGATCTTTAGAAAGATAACCGCAGGAGTCACGAAAATATGTCAATATGGGATTGCAGGCTGTGCTGCTGACCTCTGCCGCACTGACTGCAGAGGTCAAAACTTTGAAGGAAAACTTTGAAGGAAAACGAGCTCGGCTATGCCAAGAAGCAGCTCGAGGAAAAAGAAGGTGAGTAATACCTTATGAAAATTGTACCTTACAGAAAAGGATTTTGGTTGCAAGAAAAATGACAAGGATAACTGGGGTATTGCAGGGACCACTAACGAGGTGGTGACCTTGAAGGAGGCGGTGGCCGCGGCCGAATGCAATGCGGCTGCAGAACGCACCGAGCGAGAGAAACAGGAGGCGCGGGTGGCGGAGGTACAGCAAGAGCTCCAGGATCTCGTGAGGAAACATGAGAGCCTGGAGCGTGACTCGAAGACTCGAGAGTCTGAGCTTGCAACGGCTCTTGAGAGTGCCAAAGCCGCTAAGGCCAAAGCCTACAAGGCCCTCCAGGAGATAGAGGCGGTGAAGAAAATAGCAGCGGGTAAGGCATTTTTCATGCAAAGTAAGCATGTGAGTGTTAATTACCTGTCGCTTACCCGAATTCGGAGCTCTCCAGGAGCGTTCGCAGATCTTCCCCGCAGCGTGTCCGATGCTGCCGCATTCTACCGGGCCGAGGAGGGGAGCTCAAAGGAGAAGGTCTTCTGGTCTCAGTATACTGAGGCCAGACATCCGGTGCCCCTTAGCGACCAGCTGAAGCAGCTAGTCGAGCTCCACAAGGCGGCCGAACAGGCCATGAAGGGCCTCATAGTTCGGCTATGGCCTAAGGAGGCTATGCCTGGGAGCTACTTCGGCCTGGTGCGGCGGCTGGTGGACGCGTGCCCGTGGGTTGAAGTTATCAAGCACTCCGCCTGTATCGAGGGTGCGCGTCGGGCCCTTGCCCGCGCAAAGGTGCACTGGGGCAAGATGGATGCCCAGAAGCTTGTGACGGACCCCCCGCCAGAGGGCAAGGAGCATCGCACGCCCGAGATGTATTATAGGAGTGTGCTGAAGGGCGCCCGCACTATTGCGGGTGAGTGCTCCAAAGATGTAATATTTGAGTAGACTCGCATTTTGTTATCCTGTGCACTGGAAACTTCGTTCATATGCGCTAAGCAACGCTTATTAATTTAAAATATTACCTTCTGTGCGGCCGTTTATCAAATCTGAGAGATGGCAAGTCGTCGGCTTCAGCCCCCATGCCACGAGTGCTGGGGTGTTCGAGATAAACTTGAGCACTCTTGTTCCCATTTTTGGGTCCATCTAGGGAGGCGCTCAACACAACGAACAAGGCAACCGGACTTATAATGCTTGAACACTCTCACTTAGCCATAGAATTCTATAATTTTAAATTTCGGCGAAGCCCCTAGTATTCGGAAGACCGAGTTCGGGACGCTATCCACGCCTTGGCTGGACATTATCCGGTTCTTCGCTCGGAGCGGCATAAGTCTTTAGGGACTCGAAAAGACCTCTCGAACAGCGACCAGTCTCTCACCTTATCATGACAGTCAGTTTTAGATTTCTCCACTGAGGCGTTAACCTGGCTCAACTGGGGCGCAATCGCAGTGGTTCTCCCAGTGCTACCTTAGCCGACAGAACGGAACGTAAGGTGCCAAACATGGGAGCCGGGCAAACCCAACTATTGACCCAAGACATGATTCGGAGCCGATTCATATAATGCTATAAGTTCGGGGTGCCGCACTTGTGAAAGTGTTCGGACTTATCACACCATAATGCGGGGAACATAAGCCCCTGGTGTATTCGGCCGTACCAAAATATACGGGTGCAAGATGTCATAAATGAACATATATGTAAAGTAATGCAATTGTATGCAAAAAGTGCTGCATTATTTATTCAAGAAATTCTGCTATGAGTGCGGAATGATACAAATAGTGCGGTAAGCAAGGGATTGGACTAATTAAAGGTGTCTCCCTCCAGGGGTAGGCTGCGGAATGGTGTATTTAACAAATTTAATGCTCGTAATGGAGACCACCTGAGTGTTCTTCGCAGCCTTTGTCCCTCCCTGGCTGTTGCGTCATGAGTTCGGCAGGTTCGCCGCCGGACAGAGTATCTGGTGGACGGAGTCCTGTGTATAAAAAGAAGGAAAATAAAAATAAAAAGAGCGACACACTTGGGAGCCCCTGGTGTGGTCGAACCGCACTCTGGGTCTGTTGTGGTCGTGCCCCTCCCCCTATGCCCATGGTATCTCCAGAGCGTAATGATGTACGCGGAGAGTTTGTCTTGCAATCATGCGAGGGTTGGGGTTGGGGCCGCATTGCTACGCGTGCTCGGAACGTGCCAGGTGGTCTTGGTTGATGTTGCTCCAGGCGCGTTTGGCCGTGTCCGGTCGTTTAACGGCCGGACTCGAAAATTGCCTTAGAAGGCTGCTCCGTACTTCTGCCGCGAGAGCCGCTGTATGTTCCTCCGTTCGGAGGGAGCATTCCGTATTTCCGTTGACCGTGATGACTCCACGAGGGCCTGGCATCTTGAGCTTGAGGTATGCATAATGCGGCACCGCGTTGAACTTTGCGAACACGGTTCGTCCGAGCAGAGCGTGATAGCCACTGCGGAATGGGACTATGTTGAAGATTAACTCCTCGCTTCGAAAATTATCCGGGGAAAGACCACTTCCAGTGTGACTGAGCCTGTACAATTGGCCTCAACACCTGGTATGACGCCTTTGAAGGTCGTCTTTGTAGGTTTAATCCTTGAAGGGTCTATGCCCATCTTGCGCACTGTATCCTGATAAAGCAGGTTCAGGCTACTGCCGCCGTCCATCAGGACTCTCATGAGGTGAAATCCATCGACGATTGGGTCTAAAACCAATGCAGCGAATCCGCCATGGCGGATATTGGTCGGATGGTCTCTTCGATCGAAAGTGATCGGGCAAGAGGACCATGGATTGAACTTTGGGGCGACTGGCTCCATCGCATATACGTCCCTTAGTGCCCGCTTCCGCTCCCTCTTGGGTATATGCGTTGCGTATATCATGTTTACTGTCCGCACTTGTGGGGGGCAGCCCTTCTGTCCTCTTTTGTTCGGCGGCCGGGTCTCTTCCTCGTCATCGCTGTGTAGCCCCTTGTCATTGTTTTCGGCAATTAGTTTGCCTGCCTTCTTGAATACCCAACAATCTCTGTTGGTGTGGTTAGCTGGCTTTTCGGGGGTGCCATGTATTTGGCAAGAGCTGTCGAGTATTCGGTCCAAATTGGACGGGCCCGGAGTGGTTCTTTGAATGGCTTCTCCCGTTGACCGGGTTTAGAGCCTCGGAATCCGGCGTTGACTGCCGTATCCTCATTGTTGTCGCCGTTAATGCGGCGTTTGTTCTTGTTTCGACGCGACCTGCCATTGTGGTCCTTGGTATCCGGACTGCCAGCATTTTTACTGAGGTTGTTGCTGCGAGCTAGCCAGCTATCCTCTCCCGCACAGAAGCGGGTCATGAGTGATGTGAGGGCTGCCATGGATTTCGGCTTTTCCTGTCCTAGGTGCCGGGCCAGCCACTCGTCGTGGATGTTATGTTTGAAGGCTGCGAGGGCCTCTGCATCCGGACAGTCGACGATTTGATTTTTCTTTGTTAAGAATCGTGTCCAGAATTGTCTGGCCGATTCGTCTGGCTGCTGAATTATGTGGCTTAGGTCATCGGCGTCTGGTGGTTGCACATATGTGCCCTGGAAGTTGTTGAGGAATGCGGCTTCCAGGTCCTCCCAACACCCAATTGACTCTGCGGGCAGGCTGTTGAGCCAATGCCGGGCTGGTCCTTTAAGCTTGAGCGGGAGATATTTGATGGCGTGAAGATCGTTGCCGCGGGCCATATGGATATGAAGGAGATAATCCTCGATCCAAACCGCGGGGTCTGTTGTGCCATCGTAGGATTCAATGTTGACGGGTTTAAACCCTTAAGGGATTTGATGATCCATTACTTCGTCAGTGAAGCATAGTGGGTGTGCGGCGCCTCTGTATTGAGCAATATCACGACGTAGCTCAAGAGAGCGTTGTCTGCTGTGTTCGGCCCGGCCGGAGTTGTTGTATCCGGTGCAACGGTATTCGTCGTGGGTCGTGGGGCGCCCACGTGTTCCATAGATAGATCTGGATTGTCTTGCCTTGTCCTCCAATATATCCCGCAAGTCCGGCGCGTTCCCCCGTGGCTTCGTACTTTTTGAGCGGTGCTGGGGTACGGTTCTGGTGGAGGGCCTAGATGCCCCTCTGTCGCGGCCACGAGGTGGTCGGTCTGCCGTATTGTGCGCTGACGATGAAGGTTTGTATGCTTCCTCCTCTAGTCGGGGGAGCAACTTGCGTTTTGGGTAGCTTTTGGAGGGGCGTTCGAGTTCATACTCTTCGGCCGCGAGGACCTCGGCCCATCTGTCGGCCAGCAGGTCTTGATCAGCTTGAAGCTGTTGCTGTTTTTTCTTTAGGCTATCCGCTGTGGCCATTAGTCGGCGTCTGAAACACTCTTGTTCGACGGGATCCTCAGGCACGATGAATTCGTCGTCGTCGAGGCTTGCCTCGTCTCTGGAGGGAGGTATGTAATTATCATCCTCGACCTCTTCATCTGTCGCTCTCTCGTGAGGGCTTGCTTCTGCATCCTCCTGCGCTGAATCTTGCTAGAGCGGGTTGTCTTCAGCACTTTCTTGGGTGTTGTTATCTATTGTGCCGGAATCTCCATTCTTGCTGTGGCGGGATTTAGAGCGGCGCCGCTGACGTCAGTGTTTGGGCTGTTTCTTTAAGGAATTTGCCTCCGCTGCTTCTTCGCCGTCCCCATCTTTTGGGGTGTCCACCATGTATATGTCGTATGACGAGGTGGTCTTCCAGTGCCCTGTAGGCGCTGGTTCTTGATCGTCTCCGGCATCGTCGTCCATACCGTCGATGTCTTCGGAGTCGTAGTCTAGCACGTCGGTTAGATCGTCGACAGTGGCTACAAAGTGGGTGGTGGGTGGGCTTTGAATTTCTTCGTCGTCCGCATCCCAACCATCCTGGCCGTAGTCCGGCCAGGGCTCTCCGGATAGCGAGAGATGCTTTAGCGATTTCAGGATGTCGCCAAAGGGTGAATGCTGAAAGATGTCCGCAGCGGTGAACTCCATGATCGGCGCCCAATCAGATTCGGTCGGCAGGGGCACAGGAGGTTCGGAGTCCGGCAGGGAGTCCGGCACCTCAGAGTCAAGAGCTTTATAGGGGATGAGGTCAGTGTTCGGCTCCATCGCCGTGGAAGTTGCAGCTCCCGAGGCGGTGTCCAGCCACCCGTCCTCGATCTGCGCGATCGGCTCCGGACTACGGGTCGGAGCGGATTCGTGTGCGGCCTCCAAGGTACTGTCTGGCGGCAGAGTTAGATCGTGCCCATTGTGACAGTGCGGCCCGCTCGGATGCGGCTCGGATCCGTCGAAGATCAAGTCTCCGCGGATGTCGGCCATGAAGTTTAGGCTTCCAAACCTGACCTGATGGCCAGGGGCGTAGCTTTCGATCTGCTCCAGATGGCCAAGTGAATTGGCCCGCAGTGCGAAGCCGCCGAATACAAAGATCTGTCCGGGGAGAAAAGTCTCACCCAGGACTGCCTCGTTGTTGATTGAAGAAGCCATCAAGCCTATCGGTGATGACACAGAAGAACTCTCAATGAAAGCACCAATGTCGGTGTCAAAACCGGCGGATCTCGGGTAGGGGGTCCCGAATTGTGCATCTAGGCGGATGGTAACAGGGGACAAGGGACACGCTGTTTTACCCAGGTTCGAGCCCTCTTGATGGAGGTAAAACCCTATGTCCTGCTTGATTGATATTGATAATGTGGGTATTACAAGAGTAGATCTACCACGAGATCAAGGAGGCTAAACCCTAGAAGCTAGCCTATGGTATGATTGTTGTAATGGTTGTTGTGTCCTACGGACTAAAGCCATCCGGTTTATATAGACACCGGAGAGGGCTAGGGTTACATAGAGTCGGTTACAATGGTAGGAGATCTACATATCCGTATCGCCAAGCTTGCCTTCCACGCCAAGGAAAGTCCCATCCGAACACGGGACGAAGTCTTCAATCTTGTATCTTCATAGTCTTGGAGTCCGGCTGACGATGATAGTCCGGCTGTCCGGACACCCCCTAGTCCAGGACTCCCTCAGGACCCACCTGGTGGAAGCGTACGTAGCGTTGTCATTCTGGTTGCGAACATGTACGTACATATATACTCGTGGATGTAGAGGCGCGCACATGTCGTAGTAGAGGCGCTCACGTGTCGTAATAGAGGCGCGCACGTAGCATGTACACGTACGTACATCGGCCAGGGTGCTAGAAAGAAAATACGGCCACGTATGTGTACATATGGGGGGGGGGTGGTCTCGAACGCCTACTCACGCATATATACATACGGCCAGGGCTCATGTACATTGGCTGGGTCGGAACGGAGAAACAGCGTCGTCATCGTGTTCATGGGGAGGAAACGGAATGCGTCGTGTTCATCGGGAGGCAACGGAATGCGTGGTCATGTTCATTGGGAGGGCTTGGATACTGTTCATCTCCACCGCCGACCTCCTCCAGCCTCCACGGGCTACCGTCGACCTCCTCCAGCCTCCACGGGCTCCTGTTCATCCACCCTCCACCGCGCGCTACTCCACCGGCTACTGTTCAACCACCCCTCCACTGTCTACTGTTCATCCAACCCTCCACCGTCTACTGTTCATCCAGCCCTCCACACCACGGGGTCCTGTTCAACCACCCCTCCACGGGAACCCCTCCACTGTCTACTGTTCATCCAGCCCTCCACACCACGGGGTCCTGTTCATCCAGAGGCAACGCCACCGCTCACTGTTCATCCAAACCCCCCTCAACACTCACTATTCATCCCAAAGGCAACATCGATCGACTTAAGTTAGCAACAGTAGCGAATGAATCACTCGATTGGGTTCAGTTAACAGCCATCGATCGATCGCTCGGGTTTAGTAACGCGTAGCATGCAGTGCAATCGCTCGGGTTCAGTTAGAGCCAAATGCCTCACTCGGGTTCAGTTAGAGCCAACGCCTCGCACACACGCACGTACGTGTATGAGAGAAGCGCGCATCGCTCGGCCCCCGACCTCCCACCGTAACCGGGAACTCCCCAAAATTTTCCTCCCCCTCGCTTCTACCACGATTTTTTCTATCATGGACGGCCCAAAGAATGTCATGAAGCTGCGTCTCCAGCCCGCCCAGGACGAAAAGCCCATTTTTTGTCATGATTTTTTGTCATAGAAGTAGGAGCCCACCACATCTATGATGATACCGGGTTTTGTCACAATTATCGTCTTAGAAGTGTCATATGTATGACAGAAAAAAAATTCGTTTGGCCCAAAATGTCACGGATGTGTCTTTTTTTTGTAGTGGATTGACTTGACCATTCCGTTAGCATAGCACCCGATCGTTTAGTATATTGCTATTGCTTTCTTCATGACTTATACATGTTCCTATGACTATGAGATTATGCAACTCCCGTTTACCGGAGGAACACTTTGTGTGCTACCAAACGTCACAACATAACTGCGTGATTATAAAGGTGCTCTACAGGTGTCTCCAAAGGTACTTGTTGGGTTGGCGTATTTCGAGATTAGGATTTGTCACTCCGATTGTCGAAGAGGTATCTCTGGGCCCTCTCGGTAATGCACATCACTTAAGCCTTGCAAGCATTGCAACTAATGAGTTAGTTGCGAGATGATGTATTATAGAACGAGTAAAGAGACTTGCCGGTAACGAGATTGAACTAGGTATTGAGATACCGACGATTGAATCTCGGGCAAGTAACATACCGATGACAAAGGGAACAACGTATGTTGTTATGCGGTCTGACCGATAAAGATGTTCGTAGAATATGTGGGAGCCAATATGAGCATGCAGGTTCCGCTATTGGTTATTAACCGGAGACGTGTCTCGGTCATGTCTACCTAGTTCTCGAACCCGTAGGGTCCACACGCTTAACGTTACAATGACAGTTATATTATGAGTTTATATGTTTTGATGTACCAAAGGAGTTTGGAGTCCCGGATGAGATCAGGGACATGACGAGAGTCTCGAAATGGTCGAGACGTAAAGATCGATATATTGGACGACTATATTCGGACTTCGGAAAGGTTCCGAGTGATTCGGATATTTTTCGGAGGACCGGAGAGTTACGGGAATTCGCCGGGGAGTATATGAGCCTTATTGGGCCATACGGGAATAGAGGAGAGAGGCCAAAAGGAAGGAGGCCTGTGCCCCCCCTCTGGTCCGATTTGGACAAGGGGTGCCCCCTTTTCCTTCTCCCTCGCCTCCTCTTTCCTTCTCTCCTACTCCAACAAGGAAAGGAGGAGTCCCACTCCCGGTGGGAGTAGGACTGCCCCCTTGGCGCGCCCTCCTCCTTGGCCAGCCGCCTCCCCCCTTGCTCCTTTATATACGGGGGCAGGGGTGCACCCCATAAACAACAACAATTGATCGTTTGATCTTTTAGCCGTGTGCGGTGCCCCCCCTCCACCATAGTCCACCTTGATAATACTGTAGCGGTTCTTAGGCGAAGCCCTGCGACCGTAGAACATCAAGATCGTCATCATGCCGTCGTGCTGACGGAACTCTCCCTCGACACTCGGCTGGATCAAAGTTCGAGGGACGTCATCGAGCTGAACGTGTGCTAGAACTCGGAGGTGCTGTAATTTCGGTGCTTGATCGGTAGGGCTGTGAAGACGTACGACTACATCAACCGCGTTGTTCTAACGCTTTCGCTTTTGGTCTACGAGGGTACGTGGACACACTCTCCCCTCTCGTTGCTATGCATCACCATGATCTTGCGTGTGCGTAGGATTTTTTTTGAAATTACTATGCTTCCCAACAGTGGCATCCGAGCCTAGGTTTTTATGCGTTGATGTTATATGCACGAGTAGAACACAAGTGAGTTGTGGGCGATATAAGTCATACTGCTTACCAGCATGTCATATTTTGGTTCAGCGGTATTGTGAGATGAAGCGGCCCAGACCGACATTACGCGTACGCTTACGCAAGACTGGTTTCACCGCCACGAGCACTAGTTGCTTAAAGGTGACCGGCGGGTGTCTCTCTCTCACTTTAGTTGAACCGAGTGTGTCTACGCCCGGTCCTTGAGAAGGTTAAAACAACACTAACTTGACAAACTATCGTTGTGGTTTTGATGCATAGGTAAGAACGGTTCTTGCTCAGCCCGTAGCAGCCACGTAAAATTTGCAACAACAAAGTAGAGGACGTCTAACTTGTTTTTGCAGAGCATGCTGTGATGTGATATGGTCAAGACATGATGCTAAATTTTATTGTATGAGATGATCATGTTTTGTAACCGAGTTATCGGCAACTGGCAGGAGCCATATGGTTGTCGCTTTATTGTATGCAATGCAATCGCCCTGTTATGCTTTACTTTATCACTAAGCGGTAGCGATAGTCGTAGAAGCATAAGATTGGCAAGACGACAACGATGCTACGATGGAGATCAAGGTGTCGCGCCGGTGACGATGGTGATCATGATGGTGCTTCAAAGATGGAGATCACAAGCACAAGATGATGATGGCCATATCATATCACTTATATTGATTGCATGTGATGTTTATCCTTTTGCATCTTATCTTGCTTTGATTGAGGGTAGCATTATAAGATGATCTATCACTAAATTTCAAGATAAAAGTGTTCTCCCTGAGTATGCACCGTTGCCAAAGTTCATCGTGCCCAGACACCACATGATGATCGGGTGTGATAAGATCTACGTCCATCTACATCGGGTGCAAGCCAGTTTTGCACACGCAGAATACTCAGGTTAAACTTGACGAGCCTAGCATATGCAGATATGGCCTCGGAACACTAAGACTGAAAGGTCGAGCGTGAATCATATAGTAGATATGATCAACATAATGATGTTTTACCATTGAAAGCTACTCCATTTCACGTGATGATCAGTTATGGTTTAGTTGATTTGGATCATGTGATCACTTAGAGGATTAGAGAGATGTCTATCTAAGTGGGAGTTGTTAAGCAATATGATTAATTGAACTTAAATTTATCATGAACTTAGTCCTGGTAGTATTTTGCAAATTATGTTGTAGATCAATAGCTCGCGTTGTTGTTTTCATATGTTAATTTTGATATGTTCCTAGAGAAAACTGTGTTGAAAGATGTTAGTAGCAATGATGCGGATTGGATTCGTGATCTGAGGATTGTCCTCATTGCTGCATAGAAGAATTATGTCCTTGAGGCACCACTAGGTGACAGACCTATTACAGGAGCAGATGCAGACGTTATGAACGTTTGGCTAGCTCAATATGATGACTACTTGATAGTTTAGTGCACCATGCTTAATGGCTTAGAATCGGGACTTCGAAGACGTTTTGAACGTCATGGACCATATAAGATGTTCCAGGAGTTGAAGTTAATATTTCTAGCAAATACCCAAGTTGAGAGATATGAAGTCTCCAACAAGTTCTATAACTAAAAGATGGAGGAGAATTGCTCAACTAGTAAGCATGTGCTCAGATTGTCTGGGTACTACAATCGCTTGAATCAAGTGGGAGTTAATCTTCCAGATAAGATAGTGATTGACAGAGTTCTCTAGCCACCATCACCAAGTTAGTAGAACTTCGTGATGAACTATAGTATGCAAAGGATGACAAAACCAATTCCCGAGCTCTTCGTGATGTTGAAATCAATGAAGGTAGAAATCAAGAAAGAGCATCAACTGTTGATGATTGACAAGACCACTACTTTCAAGAAAAGGGCATAGGGAAAGAATGGGAGCTTCAAGTAGAATGACAAGCAAGTTGTCACTCCCGCGAAGAAGCCCAAAGCTGAACCAAAGCCTGAAACTGAGTACTTACACTGCAAAGAAATGGTCACTGGAAATGGAAATACCCTGAATATTTGGTGGATAAGAAGGATGGCAAAGTGAACAAGGGTATATTTGATATACAGGTTATTGATGTGTGCCTTACTAGTGTGTATAGTAGCCCCTGAGTATTTGATACTTGTTCGGTTGCTAAGATTACTAACTCGAAACAGGAGTTACATAATAAACAGAGACTAGTTGAGGGGAAGTAACGATGAGTGTTGGAAGTAGTTCCAAGATTGATATGATCATCATCACACACTCCCTATACTTTCAGGATTAGTGTTAAACCTAAATAAATGTTATTTAGCATTTGCGTTGAGCATGCATATGATTTGATCATGTTTATTGCAATACGGTTATTCATTTAAAGTCAGAGAATAATTGTTGTTCTGTTTACATGAATAAAACCTTTGATGGTCATACACCCAATGAAAATAGTTTGTTGGATCTCGATTGTAGTGATGCACATATTCATAATATTGATGCCAAAAGATGCAAAGTTGATAATGATAGTGCAACTTATTTGTGGCACTGCCGTTTGGGTCATATCGGTGTAAAGCGCATGGAGAAACTCCATAAAGATGGATTTTTTGGAATCACTTGGTTATGAATCATTTGATGCTTGCGAACTGTGCCTTTTGGGCAAGATGACTAAAACTCCGTTCTTCGGAACAATGGAATGAGCAACAAACTTGTTGGAAATAATACATACTGATGTATGCAGACCAATGAGTATTGATGCTCGTGGCAAGTATCGTTATTTTCTGACCTTCACAAGATGATTTGAGCAGATATGGGTATATCTACTTGATGAAACATAAGTTTGAAACATTTGAAAAAGTTCAAAGAATTTCGGAGTGAAGTGGAAAATCATCATAACAAGAAAATAAAGTTTTCTGCGATTTGATCGCGGAGACAAATATTTGAGTTACGAGTTTGGTCTTCAATGTGGAATAGTTTCACAAACTCATGCCACCTAGAACACCAAGCTTAATGGTGTGTCCGAACGTCATAACCACACTTTATTTGATATGTTGCGATCAATGATGTCTCTTACCGATTTACCAATATTGTTTTGGGGTTATGCATTAGAAATAGCTGCATTCACATTTAAATAGGGCACCATCAAAATCCGTTGAGACGACGCCTTATGAACTGTGGTTTGGCAAGAAACCAAAGTTGTCGTTTCTTAAAGTTTGGGGCTGCGATGCTTACGTGAAAAAGTTTCAACCTGATAAGCTCGAACCCAAATCGGAGAAGTGCGTCTTCATAGAATACCCAAAGGAAACTGTTGGGTACACCTTCTATCACAGATCCAAAGGCAAGATATTTGTTGCTAAGATGAATCCTTTCTAGAGAAGGAGTTTCTCTTGAAAGAAGTGAGTGGGAGGAAAGTAGAACTTGATAAGGTAATTATACCTTCTCCCGAATTGGAAAGTATTTCATCATAGAAACCAGTTCCAGTGATGCCTACACCGATTAGTGAGGAAGTTAATGATGATGATCATGAAACTTCAGATCAAGTTGTTACCGAACCTCGTAGGTCTTCCAGAGTAAGATCCAGACCAGAGTGGTATGGTAATCCTATTCTGGAAGTCATGTTAGTAGACCATGATGAACCTACGAACTATGAGGAAGCGATGATGTGCCCAGATTCCGCGAAATGGCTTGAGGCCATGAAATCTGAGATAGGATCCATGTATGAGAACAAAGTGTGGACTTTGGTGGAGTTGCCCGATGATTGGCAAGCCATATTGTATAAATGGATCTTCAAGAGGAAGACCGACGCTGATAGTAGTGTTACTGTCTACAAAGCTCGACTTGTCGCAAAAAGTTTTTCGACAAGTTCAAGGTGTTGAATACGATGAGATTTTATCACCCGTATTGATGCTTAAGTCTATCCGAATCATGTTAGCAATTGCCACATCTTATGAAATCTGGCAAATGGATGTCAAAACTGCATTCCTTAATGGTTTTCTTAAAGAAGAGTTGTATATTATGCAACCAGAAGGTTTTGACAATCCTAAAGGTGCTAACAAAATATTCAAGCTCTAGCGATCCATCTATGGACTGGTGCAAGCATCTTGGAGTTGGAATATACGCTTTGATAAGTTGATCAAAGCATATAGTTTTATACGGACTTGCAGTGAAGCCTGTATTTACAATAAAGTGAGTGGGAGCACTACAACCTTTCTGATAAGTATATGTGAGTGACATATTGTTGATCAGAAATGATGTAGAATTTTTTTGGAAAGCATAAAGAAGTGTTTGAAAGGAGTTCTTTAAAAGAAAGACCTCAGTAAAGCTACTTACATATTGAGCATCAAGATCTATTGAGATAGATCAAGACGCTTGATAAGATTTTCAATGAGTACATACCTTGACAAGATTTTGAGGTAGTTCAAAATGGAACAGTCAAAGAAAGAGTTCTTGCCAAATCCCAACCATGACAGAAAATAGAAAGAGAATGAAAGTCATTCCCTATGTATCAGTCATAGGTTCTATAAAAGTATGCCATGCTATGGACCAGACCTATTGTATACTCTGCCCTGGTTTGGAAAGGGAGTACAATAGTGATCTAGGAGTAGATCACTGGACATTGGTCAAAATTATCCTTAGTGGAATAAGGATATGTTTCTCGATTATGGAGATGACAAAAGGTTCATCGTAAAGGCTTACGTCGATACAAGTTTTGGCACTGATCCAGATGACTCTAAGTCTTAATCTGGATACATATTGAAAGTGGGAGCAATTATCTAGAGTAGCTCCATGCAGAGCATTGTAGACATAGAATATTTGCAAAATACATACGGCTCTGAATGTGACTGACCCGTTAACTAAATTTCTCTCACAAGCAAAGCATGATCATACCTTAGTACTCTTTGGGTGTTAATCACATAGCGATGTGAACTAGATTATTGACTCTAGTAAACCTTTTGGGTGTTGATCACATGACGATGTGAACTATGGGTATTAATCACATAAAGATGTGGATATTGGTGTTAAATCACATGGCGATGTGAACTAGATTATTGACTCTAGTGCAAGTGGGAGACTGAAGGAAATATGCCCTAGAGGCAATAATAAAGTTATTATTTATTTCCTTATATCATGATAAATATTTATTATTCATGCTAGAATTGTATTAACCGGAAACGTAACACATGTGTGAATACATAGACAAATAGAGTGTCACTAGTATGCCTACTTGACTAGCTTGTTAATCGAAGATGGTTATGTTTCCTAACCATAGACATGAGTTGTCATTTGATTAACAGGATCACATCATTAGGAGAATGATGTGATTGACTTGACCATTCCGTTAGCATAGCACCCGATCGTTTAGTATATTGCTATTGCTTTCTTCATGACTTATACATGTTCCTATGACTATGAGATTATGCAACTCCCGTTTACCGGAGGAACACTTCGTGTGCTACCAAACTTCACAATGTAACTGGGTGATTATAAAGGTGCTCCACAGGTGTCTCCAAAGGTACTTGTTGGGTTGGCATATTTCGAGATTAGGATTTGTCACTCTGATTGTCGGAGAGGTATCTCTGGGCCCTCTCGGTAATGCACATCACTTAAGCCTTGCAAGCATTGCAATGGCGAGATGATGTATTACGGAACGAGTAAAGAGACTTGCCGGTAACGAGATTGAACTAGGTATTGAGATACCGACGATCGAATCTTGGGCAAGTAACATACCAATGACAAAGGGAACAACGTATGTTGTTATGCGATCTGACCGATAAAGATCTTCGTAGAATATGTGGGAGACAATATGAGCATCCAGGTTCCGCTATTGGTTATTAACCGGAGACGTGTCTCGGTCATGTCTACATAGTTCTCGAACCCGTAGGGTCCGCACGCTTAACGTTACAATGACAGTTATATTATGAGTTTATATGTTTTGATGTACCGAAGGAGTTTGGAGTCCTGGATGAGATCAGGGACATGACGAGGAGTCTCGAAATGGTCGAGATGTAAAGATCGATATATTGGACGACTATATTCGGACTTCGGAAAGGTTCCGAGTGATTCGAGTATTTTTCGGAGTATCGAAGAGTTATGGGAATTCGCCGGGGAGTATATGGGCCTTATTGGGCCATACGGGAATAGAGGAGAGAGGCCAAAAGGAAGGAGGCCTGTGCCCCCCCTCTGGTCCGAATTGGACAATGGGTGCAGCCCCCTTTTCCTTCTCCATCTCCTCCTCTTTCCTTCTCTCCTACTCCAACAAGGAAAGGAGGAGTCCTACTCCCGGTGAGAGTAGGACTCCCCCCTTGGCGCGCCCTCCTCCTTGGCCGGCCGCTTCCCCCCTTGCTCCTTTATATACGGGGGTAGGGGGCACCCCATAAACAACAACAATTGATCATTTGATCTTTTAGACGTGTGCGGTGCCCCCCTCCACCATAGTCCACCTCGATAATACTGTAGCGGTGCTTAGGCGAAGCCCTGCGACAGTAGAACATCAAGATCGTCATCACGCCGTCGTGCTGACGGAACTCTCCCTCGACACTCGGCTGGATCAGAGTTCGAGGGACGTCATCGAGCTGAACGTGTGCTAGAACTCAGAGGTGCCGTAGTTTCGGTGCTTGATCGGTCGGGTCGTGAAGACATACGACTACATCAACCGCGTTGTTCTAACGCTTCCGCTTTCGGTCTACGAGGGTACGTGGACACACTCTCCCCTCTCCTTGCTATGCGTCACCATGATCTTGCATGTGCGTAGGAATTTTTTTGAAATTACTACGTTCCCCAATAGAGGAGTGGCCTCACGCGTTGGCGGACTTGGAGGAGCAGGAGTCTGCAGAGGCGGTGGATGACTTGGAGGAGCTAGAGTCAACTACTGACGTGGTGGCAGACTTGAAGGAGGAGTCGGCTGACGCGGTGTTGGTGGCCTTGGAAAGATGATGCAATCCTTTCTCCATAGAACGATACAATGCAATGCCTCTCCCAGTGTGCGCTCGTCGTCATCTCTAGGAATGTCAAGCTGTAGCCCCTATATTCTGCCACCACTTCATCAACCACGACATGAGCATAGCCAGCTGGAATCGAATTGCAATTGAATGTTGCTTCAGGGGGGTTTGTATAAGCAACGCCGTCCGCCACCTTGATGGATAGGTTCTTCACTTTGAAGTGTATCTCACAATTAGTGTTCTCAATGATGTCATCCACAGGGTATGTATCCAGCAGTGCCTCATGGCCCGGTGCGGAACCTGCTTCTCGGCATGAATGGGACGGTGCTATCCAATGCTGGATCCGCTAGCTCCTGCCGCTGCAAAGACCCCTTCCCTGGCTGATTTCGTTGATCTGCTGCCGCTGCCGCTGGAATAGGCGTGCCAACTCCACGTGCGAAAGTTCTAGTCCTTTAAGGTGTTCTGCTTCCTGCTTCCTCTGCTCCTCCTCCAGCTTCCTCTTCTTCTCCTCCTCCATCTTCCTTCTGGCATGACTTCTATAGTTGGTGTTCCAGTCTGAAAACCCCTCATACCACAGAACAACGCCTACGCCTCGTGTTCTTCCCACGTGTTCAGAATTTCCCAAGGCACGCGTAAGCTCGTCGTTCTCTCTGTTAGGCGTGAAAACCCTCGCTCGAGCCTCTTCTATTGCAACAAGTATTTTGTCCTCGACTCCTTTAAGACTTGCCTTCTTCAAAACCTGGCCTGTCTTTGGGTCGAACGCCCCCCATGCGCATAGAACCAAGTCCTGCACTTGGGGGGGGACAGCTCAGTGTAATTGGACTAACCCCTGCAGCCTACATATCTTCCTCAGCCTTATCCCACTTAGGCCGGGCCACCGTGTAGCCACCTGGCCCCAGCCTATGGTGTTGGGGAACATAGTAATTTAAAAAAATCCTACGCACAGGCAAGATCATGGTGATGGATAGCAACGAGAGGGGAGAGTGTTGTCCACGTACACTCGTAGACCGAAAGCGGAAGTGTCGGGTGGTAGGTGCGACATATGCCAACTGATGGCTTATCATTGTGGGAGCCAGTAAGACATCGCCGGTGCCTGGAAGCGGGATGAGGAGAAGAGATGCATGCCGGCGGATCTTACCCAGCTTTGGGGCTCTCCGTGGAGATAACACCCCTACTGCTGCTCTGCGGGGTCTCCGCATGATCACTAGATCAATAAGTAGCTACAAGATGCTCCTTGAGCTGTTCAGTGGCAGGAGGAAGAAGGGCAAGGCTAGCTCTCTCCTCTCCCGATGGTGGTGTCTAAAACTCTCAGTGTTCAACCCTTTGCATGGGTGTCCCAGGGGGTTTATATAGGCCTACCCCCCGGGGGTACAATGGTAATCCGGCCGGGCGCGGGCCCAGGCTGTCAGTGTCTACAACCGCCGTCTTCTCCGCCGACTTCTGGGGCCTGCCGACTGGTGGGTCCCGTCGGGGGTTGGTTACTGTGGCCTCGCCTCTGATGACGAGGGTTCTGTCGAGGTAAGCATGGCTACAGTGCTGCCGCCTTGCAGGCTCTCACTGTAGCCATACCACGTCTCATCTGCTTAATGGTGCGCGCGCCCCGAGGGGAGCAAGCTGGCTACTGGAAGCCGTCCCGGCCTTGGGCCGGCTGGGGGAGGCCGGGCCGCCTTCGGATGTCTCTCTGACTGAAGGGGCCCGCCACCTACGGGCCGTACTGGCATCCCGTCGTGGATGGCGTCATGATGCTCATGGCAACAGTGCCACACCGGACGGGGGATGGCCGCCCCGTACGGCGTACTATGGCCATGCATCTTCCGGGATTCGGGGGTGGCAGGGTTTGCTGTAGCCACGCCCCGCTCCATCACCGTTATGGGCGATGGTCTTTAGGATGCGGCATTCAGGCGCCTGCTTCTTGGAGTCGGCCCTTCATGGGCCGTCTTCGTGGAGTCGGTCCTTCATGGGCCGGTTCCTTGGAGTCGGCCCGATCATGGCGCCCCAAAGGTTGTTTATGGACGGGCCGGCTTCCACCAGCCGGCTTAGGCGACAGCCGGCCGGAGGAAGGTGGCCCCTCATCTTAGGTGCTTCAAGGTCCAATCGGCCTGTTGTTTTTTTTGATGGCCAAAGGGAGCTGATTAGGCTACCCGTGGTCATTTACTCCGACAGTAGTCCCCGAAGCTGGTTGGGCTTCGCGGCTGGAGAGGGAATCATGAAGCTCGGCCGGCTTCCTATCCCGAGGAGCCGGCTTCCCGGAGCCGGCCTTCCTTGCATGCCTTCTCGGCGAAGCTTCCTCAAAATGTCGAAGGCGGGAACCAGCGGGCGTGCAAAACGAACGGCAGGCTGGCCGCCCACCTTCTGCGCACCACGTGACATCCCTCAGCTGGCAGGGCCTGCCAGCCCACGCGTGTGACGGGACGCCGTTGCAGGCCGGGGCCCGCCACTCCCGCGCCTCGGCCCGCGCGCCGATCTTCTGCGGCCCAAACCGACCGCACGTCTTCCGGCGGCGGTTCCCACTCATCATCAAGGCGCGGTAATTGTGGGCCGTGGGGGAGTGGGCACAGTTAATCCCACGCCCCTCCCGCGCCTTGCCTCCTTGGCTTCGCCGCGTGAGGCTATAAGTAGGAGCAGGGAGGGGGAGCTGCAGTAGTTCGCACGCTCGCCCTCGCCCTCGCCCTGCCTCCTTCTTCCTCCGCCTCACCGCAGCAGTTCCTCGCCGTGCCCCTGCCTCGGCATCCTCTTCCTCCCAGCGTGCCGTAGGCCTACTGCCTCCGCGCCGGGCGCTTCTCATCATCGCGCTCGCCGCCATGGCTCCGGCGTCGAGTTCTTGGGATGGCTCCATCATCCGCAACGACCACATAGATTTTCTCCGCTAGACGCGGCGGCTGCCGAGCAAGGACCTCGTGCATGTTCGCCTCGCGCTGGCGAGGGAGATCTCGCCGGCGCCGGAGGAAGGCAAGCGGGTGATCTTCTACTCGCATTGCATGCGCGGCGTCGGCCTCCCCGCCAGTGGCTTCTTCCGCATGTTCCTCGAGTTCTACCAGCTCCAGCCGCACCACCTCACCCCCAACAGGGTGGTGCTGCTGTCGGCCTTCGTATCTTTGTGCGAGGGCTTCCTCGGTGTCCTCCCCACCATCAAGCTATGGGGGGAGTTCTTCTAGTCCAAGATCGGCACGGCCGTCACCGGCGTGCTGACTCAGTGCGGCGCCTTCATCGCCATAAGGCGGTCCGTCGCCGACAACCCCTTTCCTGCCATCGCGCTGATCCAGTCGGTGAAGCTCTGGCAATGGTCTTACTTTTATGTAAAGAACGTCACCCCGAATGGCGACTACGTCAACTTGCCGACTTACGTAGCCGGCCCGCCGGCTGGGAGGCCGGCCACATGGTCATACCGGGCCAGATCGCTAACGCCGGCTGGAGCTGGAGCCGTCGCCCGCCTTCGGGTGCTCATCCAGTCGGACCGCCTGACCGGGCCCGACTTGATCGCCGCCTTCGTCGAGCGCCGGGTCCTTCCGCTTCAAACCGCCCTCATCTGATCTGTCAGATGAGCGGCCGCTTCGACCCAAGACAGCTCAGCACCAGGGAGATGCCTCATGATGAGGTGTCCTACATGGTGAACCATATCGCCAACTGCAAGCTCAAGCCGGACTGGCAGTATGGCATGGCGCCATTCTCTTGCGCCAATCCGCCACCCATGGTAAGTTTCTTTCTTTATTTGTTGCCGAATCCTTTTCCGGGTTGACTCCTGATCCATTGGTATGTCTTGAACCAAAATCCCCTTCTTCATCCTCTGGCCGGGACCGCGGGGCCGGAACGCGAGTTCGTCCCCGACCACGAGGTGGACGATCTTGACGACGCCGAATTGGGGGCAGCTGCCCTAGACGAAGACGCCGTGGGGGGCGGCGGCGAGACGGGCGGCTCCGGCTTCACCGCCAGCTTCAACGATTGGCCCGAAGATGACGAGGCCGACCTCGCCCCACGTCGCCAGCCGGCGTCCGACCCCCAAGGCACTGGTCCATCTGGCGGGCCGGCTGCATGAGGCGGCGTACTGAAGCGCCGAGCGGCGCCGACTTCCGTCGGCGGCCGACCGAAGAGGCCTAGGATGCCCGCGGCAGCAACCAAGTGGGACGAGGCGGCCGCAAAGGCGGCCCGCTTCCGCAAAGTGGTGAAGCAGCCATAGGCAGTCTCGACGTAAGTTCTGATGTTTGCACAACTTCCTTTCTTTTCTTCATTTGAAGTTCTTCTAAGTTTTGTCTTCCGTTTGTCAACCAGGGCTCCGCTCACCCTTGAGCGAACTACCACCGCCTCCATAGTCGGCGGAGAGGGAGGGTCTGCGGGCTCCCGCCACGTGGATCCCCGCACCGAGCTTCAGGCGGCGACGGAGCAGAACGCGCGGGAGGCGCGGGAGGAGCGGGAGGCGGAGGAGAGAAGGGCGGCTGTCACCGAGCCGGCCCTAGAGACGACGGCGGAGTCGGCCGAGGCGCAGGCCGACGCGGCGGCCAGGGCCCGGGCGGAGGCTGAGGCCGCGGAGAAGGCGGCGGAGGCCCAGTGCAGCCTCCGCAGCTCGTCATCCCCCTCCGCTCAACACCCCCAGACGTCCCGCAGCCCCCGCTGGAGGAGATTATTCGTGACCAGCCGGTGGTGGAGAGGGAGGAGGGCGACATGATCGTCCTGGAGGGAGGAGTGGTGCAGCCTCCGCCGGCCGGGACCGGTCAAGGCGGCCAACCCAAGGTGCCGCCTGAGCAGCCGACTGCGCAGGCGGATCTTGTGGTCCGGGCGCCAGCTCGCCGTCGTGCGGTGAGGGCGGCTTCGGAGCTGGATCAGCAGAGGATGGCCGCCTCCAGCTCGCTGTCGCATGAACTGGAGTCGGCCACCGCTAGCTCACCAGGGTGGACGCAGGGCGGCGGGACAGCCGTGCTGAACTTGGCGGCGCAAGACGTTCGCAGCCGGCTTTAGGCCCAAGCCACCGCGCTGCAACAATGTACCCGAGAATTTCTCGCGACGCGGGCGGTCATTCGGGTGAGTTCTTTGCTCTTGATTTCTATCTGTGGGGGAGCATCAGCGCACCCACTGGGTGTAGTCCCCGAGTTCCGAGCCGACTGCCGAACAGGCGGCTTGGAACTTCTTCGAAGACTCGTTTTGCTAACTTGCTTGCTTCTTCGTCCTGTTTGCAGGATTACCACAACTTCCACGCCGCTACCTTCAACTCCCAGGTCCGGGAGGCAAACAAGAGGGCCGCCGATCTGACGGAGAGCCGGCGTGAGTATTTTTGTCTTTTCATTCTCATGTGGCGGCGCGTCAGCGCACCCACTGGGTGTAGTCCCCGAGATTCGGGCCGACTGCTGAGCAATCGGGTCGAATCTTTCTTGCCGACTTCTTTCTTATCTTTCTTGTTTCCATACTGGTAGGAGCCAACGCCGACTTGAGGCAGCAGCTGGGTATCGCCCAGACCGCCCTTCGCACCAAGGAGGGCGAGCTCAATGCCTTGGCCCAGGAGCGTGACCGCCTGGCCAAGAGGCTGGCCGACCAGGAGGAAAGCCACCAAGCAGCCCTGAAGGCGGCCCAGGACAACGAGGCCGCCCTCAAAGCCGAATTCGAGACCGAGGCGGCGGGCTGGGCCGAGGAGAGGCAAGCCCTGAGCGAAGGCTACGGCCGTGTCGAGGACTTGGTCGATGGTAGTCCGCCTTCTCCTTCACTCCTTGCTTGTTTCCGCAAGTCGGTTTATCTCCTGACTTGCTCTGTTTCTTTTTCTTTGTGCAGAGTACA
Source organism: Triticum timopheevii (assembly GCA_963921465.1). Classification (NCBI taxonomy): domain Eukaryota; kingdom Viridiplantae; phylum Streptophyta; class Magnoliopsida; order Poales; family Poaceae; genus Triticum; species Triticum timopheevii. Next base: position 378,378,709 of record OY997262.1, on the reverse strand, counting down.
TTCCTGGCCACTCTATCGCCGCCAACCAAGCCATCGAAGCCCACCGAGAGGCTCGGCGGTAGGCTGGGGTTGAGATCGCACCGGGTGCTAACCAGTCGCTTGAAGAGCAGCTTCTGGTGATCGAGGCCCGCCTCCAGCCGGCCTACCGCATGCTCCACCGGCTCCAGCGTGTCGGGGCGCAGGTGCTGGCTGCCCTTTGGCCTGGTGAGGTAATCCCTCGCACCCCCAGCCGCACTGCCGACTGGCCGGAGGTAGCCGTCGGCGGCCTTGAGGCCTGGAAGGCTTCAACAGCTCGATCCGGCGCTCGACGAGCTCTAGAGTTCGTCCGGGCTTGGTACCCAGGGCTGAACTTGGATCAGCTGCGCACCTGGCGGCAGGAAGCTGACAAGGAGCTGGAGGCGGTGCGGCCTACTATCATCCAGCGCGCCTCGGCGATCGCCCACTTCACCGACACCAGCATCTTTGCTCCTGAGGTGAACGAGGACGGCGTCGTGCAGCCGGAGGACTGGTCCGGGCTGAACCCAACCGATGGTGAGGACTCGGGGGAGGAGATTGACTCCAGCGACGAGGGCGAGGAGGAGGAGGAGGAAGACGGCGAAGATGCTGAGCCGGATGTCGGAGCGGTCGGCCAGCCTCAGCCTGACCGTGCCTCTAGCAACGAGGCACGCGCGAACGCTCCGCCTGCCGACGGCGACGACCAGGCCGAAACTTGCCAGCCGGCCACCCCTCCAGCCGACACCGCCGTCTCTACCGTTCTCCTTGAAGCTCCAGGCGCTCCCTGTGCTTGATTTATCATTTACTTTCTTGCTAGTTACTCTTTGGACAAACTTGTTATTTTGCGCAATTCCACCCACTGGGGGTGTATTCAAACTTCGTTGAATGCCTGCCTTTCGAAGGCTCTATGATGTAAATATTATCATGCATGTGTTTGGCTTCCATTCCGACTTGCTTTTTGTCTTTCAACTTTCTTCCTTTGCCACCTTCCCTTGGTTGCCGCCTTCCCAGCCGGACAGCTGCTCTGCAGTCTGTGGCTGGGTAAGGAGTTCGGCCGTCTAGGAAGGCAAAGGTTCAAACTTTCTTAGACTTTGGCAGAGTAGGAAAGGAAGCCGGCCAGCCGACTGTTTCGATAGTCGGTTGGCGAGGGGGAAGCCGGCTTGCGTTATGTAAGTTCATTAGTCCTTTGCCATTTTTTCATGTGGGCATCCTTTCTGCCTTTAGCTCTTGCTAGTCGGGCAGCTGATTCTTCGAGCTGTGACTCTTGCAAGAGAGGGCTTGGGTGCCGGCACATTACTTGTCTGACTGTAGGTAGAACTTGGACATAACTCAAGGCGGCAAGTCCCCGGGCCGACTTAGTCGAGCCCGGTGCCGGACAGAGAAAATAAGTGCAGTAGGGTAATCGTGGGAGTGATACCCGGCACACATAGATAAAATAGGGTAGTCCCCGAGAACTCCTCGGGGGCCCGTTGTCTCATACTTGATACAAAAGATAGCGTGATACATACTGCATTTCAACTATAAAATCTTCGAAGAAGATTGGCATTCCACGGGCGCTCCGACTCCTTGCCGGAGTCGTCTCTCTTGCGTGCCTTCGGCTTCTGTGCATCGATTAGGTAATAAGAGTCATTCCCCAGAGCTCGGCTGATGACGAAGGGGCCTTCCCAAGGGGCTGAGAGCTTGTGCTGGCTGGCTGTTTGCTGGATTAGCCGAAGCACAAGGTCTCCATCTTGAAAGGTTCTTGGCTTCACTCTTCGACTGTGGTGCCGGCGTAGTCCTTGCTGGTAGATGGCAGACCAGCTGAGGGCTAACAGCCGACTTTCTTCCAGCAAGTCAACGCCGTCTTCTCTTGCTTCCTTGGCCTCCGCCTCCGTGTACATGGCGACTCGAGGTGAGTCAAACTCGATGTCAGTTGGGATGACAGCCTCAGCACCATATACAAGGAAGAAGGGGGTGAAGCCGGTCGATTTGTTCGGAGTAGTGCACAGACTCTAGAGGACGGCCGGCAGCTCGTCGAGCCAGCAGCCAGCCGAACGCTCCAGCGGCACGACCAGTCGGGGCTTGATGCCGGAGAGAACGAGGCAGTTTGCTTGCTCGACTTGGCCGTTTGACTACGGGTGGGCAACGGACGCTAAGTCCAGTCGGATGCCGTGTGTTGCGCAGAAACGTGCCAATGCCCCTTTGGCGAAATTTGTGCCATTGTCGGTGATGATGTTGTGTGGGACGCCGTACCGGGTTGTAATGTCGGCAATGAATGTCACGATAGTCGGGCCATTCAGCTTCTTGATCGGCTTTGCTTCGATCCACTTGGTGAATTTATCTATGGCGACAAGCAGATGTGTCATGCCGCCGCGCGCCGCCTTGAATGGTCCGACCATGTCCAGTCCCCAGACGACAAAGGGCCAAGTGATGGGGATGGTCTTGAGTGCAGAAGCCGGCAGGTGTTGCTTGGAGCCGAAGACTTGGCACCCTCTGCAGTGTTTGACTAGTTCCTTGGCATCCTCCAATGCAGTCAGCCAGAAAAATCCGTGGCGGAAGGCCTTGGCGACGAGCAATCTGGAGGCGGCATGGTGGCCGCATTCGCCTTGGTGGATGTCTTCGAGGATTGCTATGCCCCTCTCTTGTTCGACGCAGCGCTGGAAGACTCCGGTAGCGCTGCGCCTAACTAGCTCTCGATTCATTATTGTGTAGGCTCCGGCTCGGTGTTGGACTTGTCTGGCCGAGATCTCATCAGTCGGTAGTTCTCCATTCACCAGAAACCGGAGGATGGGCTGAGCCCATGATGGAGCTGTGATTTCTTCTACTGCCAATACAGCTACTGCAACCAGGGTGGGCGGGCTGGGTTGTGAGGAGTTGGGGTCGGCCTCCGCCTGCTATGCCACTGCAATCCCCAGGCCAGGTTCGGCTACGGCAGTTCCCGGGCCGAGTTCGACTATAGAAGTCCCCGAGCCGGTTGCCGAAGTCCCCGGGCCGCCTGCCTGGTCCACGAAGTCGGATCCGACTGCGTCAGGGTCAGGCGGCACGAAGATGGAACTAGATTCCAGAGACGTCTTGACAGATGGCTTGAGGAGGTGCTAGAGGGCGACGCCGGTTGGTATAGCTTGTCGGGTGGAACCTATCCGTGCCAGGGCATCTGCTTGCTCATTATCGGCTCGTGGCACGTGAAGGAACTCGCACCCTTGAAATATCCGCTGAGCTGCTGGACAAGGAAGCGGTAGCTCGCCATGTTTGCGTCTTTGACGTCCCAGTCGCCGGATGATTGCTGAACCACTAGGTCCGAGTCGCCATAACACAGGATCCAGCGGATGCCGAGTTCTTTGGCTAGCCGGAGCCCGTGTAGGAGCGCCTCATACTTGGCCACATTGTTGGAGGCGGCAAAGTGGATTTGCAATGTATATCTGAGTTTGTCGCCTTTGGGAGAGGTGAGGACAATGCCGGCTCCCAAGCCGGTGCGCATCTTGGACCCGTCAAAATGCATCCGCCAATGAGTGGAGTCCGGAGCCGGCGGTAGGTACTGGGTCTCGGCCCAGTCGATGAGGAAGTCGGCCAGTGCTTGGGACTTGATGGCGGTGCGGGGCTGATAGTAGATCGTGTATGGAGCCAGTACAATGGCCCATTTCGCCACTCGGTCGGATGCGTCCCGGCTGCCTATGATCTCGGCGAGCGGGGCAGTGCATACGACCATGATGGGATGCTCTTGAAAGTAGGGCTTGAGCTTCTTGGAGGCAAAGTACACACCATAGCACATTTTCTGATAGTGCGGGTAGTTCTGCTTGGAGGTGGACAATACTTCGCTCAAATAATACACCGGCCTCTGGACTAGCTGAGCTCGGCCTTCTTCTGGGCGCTGGACTATGATGACGGTGCTGACCACCCTGCTGGTGGCGGCGATGTAGAGGAGCATGGGCTCCTTCTCAGTTGGGGCTGCCAAGACATGCGGCGTGGACATCATCTTCTTCAACTCATGGAAAGCTTGATCCGCTTGGTCATTCCATTCAAAGTGAGCCAACTTATTCATTAGTCGGTAGAGGGGGAGAGCCTTCTCTCCGAGCCAGCTCATGAAACGGTTCAAAGATGCCAGGCATCCAGTGAACTTTTGGACGTCTCGCAGCTTGGTAGGGACCTTCATTCTCTCTATGGCCTTGATCTTTACTGGGTTGCACTCAATGCCGCGTTCGGAGACCAGAAAGCCCAGAAGTTGGCCGGCTGGTACTCCGAACACACATTTCTCCGGGTTGAGCTTGATCTGAAACCGGCGCAGGTTCTCAAAGGTTTCCTTGAGGTCTTCCAGCAGGGTGCCGCATTTCTCCGTCTTCACCACAACGTCGTCTACGTAGACGTGGGAATTTCTGCCGAGTTGCTTGAGGAGGCATTTCTGCATGCAACGCTGAAAGGTGGCACCAGCATTTCTCAAGCCGAACGTCATAGTCAGGTAACAGAAAGCTCCAAATGGGGTGATGAAGGCGGTCTTCAAGCGATCAGCCGGGTTCAGCTTTATCTGGTGGTATCCGGAATAGGCATCCAAGAAACTCGATAGCTCGCATCCGGCTGTGGAGTCTATCACTTGGTCAATCCTTGGCAGGGCGAATGGATCTGTGGGGTAGGCTTTGTTGAGGCTGGTGTAATCGATGCACATGCGCCACTGCTTGTTCTTCTTCAGTACGAGGATCGGGTTGGCAAGCCATTCTGGAAAGAACACTTCCATAATGAAGCCGGCTACCAGAAGCCGGGCTATCTCTTCTCCGACTACTCTTCTCTTCTCTTCTGACAGGCGGCACAAGGGCTGCGTGACCGGCTTTGCGTCAGATCGGACGTGTAGCTTGTGCTCGCGAAATCCGTCGGGACACCCGGCATGTCTTGGGAGACCATGCAAAGATGTCCCGATTCTCACGGAGGAAATCGACGAGCTTGCCTTCCTATTTGCTGTCGAGGCCTGTGCCTATGACGGTGTGCCTCTCCGGGTGCTCCGGGTCCAGGGGTATCTTCTTTGTCTCTTTGGCCGGCTGGAAAGAACCTTGAGCTTCACATTCTTTGGGGTCAGGAGACAAAGCCGGCTGCTTGCCAGCCAAGGCCACAACTCGGTCCAACATCTTCTTTTCTTCGGCAATCATGAGGGACTCGGCCAAGCGACTGCTGGCCGCTGCACACTCAGCAGACTTCTTGTAGTCTCCGGCTATGGTTATAATGCCCTTGGAACTCGGCATCTTCATCTTGAGGTAGGCATAGTGGGGCACAACCATAAACTTGGCCAACGCTGGTCGGCCAAGCAGTGCGTGGTACGGGCTCTCCAAATCCACCACCTCAAACCATATTGCCTCTCGTCGGAAATGATCCTTGTCTCCAAAGAGGACATCCATCTTGATCTTGCCGATTGGTGCGCAGGACAGGCCGGGTACGATGCCATGGAACACGATCCGGCTAGGCATGAGGTACCTCGGCTTGATGTCGAGCTTCTCCATGGTATCTCGATATAGAATGTTGATACTGCTCCCGCCGTCTATCAGCACGCGGGAGAAACGAGCGGCACACCTCTCCGTCGCTAGGGTAGCCTCCAAAACGAGGGCATAGGAGCCAGGAGACGGCATCACCATTGGGTGGTCGTCCCAGCTCCAGTTGATGGGTTTCTTGGACCAATGCATAAACTCAGGGTTACTGGAGGCGACCGCGTTGACTTCTTGCTGTTGTCGGCGCCGACTTTGCCGATCGTCTGGTTGGCTTGTGAAGACGACGTAGGCGGCATGTGAAGGAAATATGCCCTAGAGGCAATAATAAAGTTATTATTTATTTCCTTATTTCATGATAATTGTTTATTATTCATGCTAGAATTGTATTAATCGGAAACATGATACATGTGTGAATACATAGACAAACAGAGTGTCACTAGTATGCCTCTACTTGACTAGCTCATTAATCAAAGATGGTTATGTTTCCTAGCCATAGACATGAGTTGTCATTTGATTAACGGGATCACATCATTAGGAGAATGATGTGATTGACATGACCCATTCAGTTAGCTTAGCACCCGATCGTTTAGTATGTTGCTATTGCTTTCTTCATGACTTATACATGTTCCTATGACTATGATATTATGCAACTCCCGTTTACCAGAGGAACACTTTGTGTGCTACCAAACGTCACAACGTAACTGGGTGATTATAAAGGTGCTCTACAGGTGTCTCCGAAGGTACTTGTTGGGTTGGCGTATTTCGAGATTAGGATTTGTCACTTCGAATGTCGGAGAGGTATCTCTGGGCCCTCTCGGTAATGCACATCATTTAAGCCTTGCAAGCATTGCAACTAATGAGTTAGTTGCGAGATGATGTATTACGGAACGAGTAAAGAGACTTGCCGGTAATGAGATTGAACTAGGTATTGGATACCGACGATCGAATCTCGGGCAAGTAACATACCGATGACAAAGGGAACAACGTATGTTGTTATGCGGTCTGACTGATAAAAATCTTCGTAGAATATGTAGGAACCAATATGGGCATCCAGGTCTCGCTATTGGTTATTGACCGGAGACGTGTCTCGGTCATGTCTACATTGTTCTCGAACCGTAGGGTCCGCACGCTTAAGGTTTCGATGACAGTTATATTATGAGTTTATGAGTTTTGATGTACCGAAGGAGTTTGAAGTCCCGGATGAGATCGGGGACATGGCGAGGAGTCTCGAAATGGTCGAGACTAAAGATCGATATATTGGATGACTATATTCGGAGTTCGGAAAGGTTCCGAGTGATTCGGGTATTTTTCGGAGTACCGGAGAGTTACGGGAATTCGTATTGGGCCTCATTGGGCCATACGGGAAAGGAGAGAAAGGGCCAAAAGGGTGGCCGCACCCCTCCCCTTGGACTAGTCCGAATTGGACTAGGGAGGGGGGGCGCCCCCTTCCTTCCTTCTCCTTCTCTCTTCCCTTTCCTTCTCTCCTAATCCTACTACATGGAAGGGTTCCTAGTTGGACTAGGAAATGGGGAATCCTACTCCCGGTGGGAGTAGGACTCCCCTAGGGCGCACCATAGAGTGGGCCGGCCCTCCCCTCCTCCACTCCTTTATATACGGGGGCAGGGGGCACCCCATGGACAACACAAGTTGATCTTCGTGATTGTTCCTTAGCCGTGTGCGGTGCCCCCCTCCACGATATTACACCTCGGTCATATTGTAGCGGTGCTTAGGCGAAGCCCTGCAACGGTTGAACATCAAGATCGTCACCACGCCGTCTTGCTGACGAAACTCCTCCCCGAAGCTTTGCTGGATCAGAGCTCGAGGTGCGTCATCGAGCTGTACGTGTGTCAAGAACTCGGAGGTGCCGGAGTAATAGTGTTTGGATCGGTTGGACCGAGAAGACGTACGACAACTACCTCTACGTTGCGTCAACGCTTCCGCTTCGGTCTACGAGGGTACGTAGACAACACTCTCCCCTCTCGTTGCTATGCATCACCATGATCTTGCGTGTGCGTAGGATTTTTTTTTTTTGAAATTACTACGTTCTCCAACAGTGGCATCCGAGCCTAGGTTTTATGGTTTGATGTTATATGCACGAGTAGAACACAAGTGAGTTGTGGGCGATACAAGTCATACTGCTTACCAGCATGTCATACTTTGGTTCGGCGGTATTGTTGGATGAAGCGGCCCGGACCGACATTACGCGTACGCTTACACGAGACTAGTTTTACCGCCGTGCTTTGCACACAGGTGACTAGCGGGTGTCAGTTTCTCCAACTTTAGTTGAACCGAGTATGGCTACGCCCGGTCCTTGTGAAGGTTAAAACAGCACCAACTTGACGAACTATCGTTGTGGTTTTGATGCGTAGGTAAGAACGGTTCTTGCTCAGCCCATAGCAGCCACGTAAAACTTGCAACAACAAAGTAGAGGACGTCTAACTTGTTTTTGCAGGGCATGTTGTGATGTGATATGGCCAAGACATGATGCTATATTTTATTGTATGAGATGATCATGTTTTGTAACCGAAGTTATCGGCAACTGGCAGGAGCCATATGGTTGTCGCTTTATTGTATGAAATGCAAACGCCCTGTAATTGCTTTAATTGATCACTAAGCGGTAGCGATAGTCGTAGAAGCAATAGATGGCGTAAACGACAACGATGCTACGATGGAGATCAAGGTGTCGCGCCGGTGACGATGGTGATCATGATGGTGCTTCGGAGATGGAGATCACAAGCACAAGATGATGATGGCCATATCATATCACTTATATTGATTGCATGTGATGTTTATCCTTTATGCATCTTATCTTGCTTTGATTGACGGTAGCATTTTAAGATGATCTCTCACTAAAAATTATCAAGAAGTGTTCTCCCTGAGTATGCACCGTTGCCAAAGTTCGTCGTGCCCAGACACCACGTCACGATCGGGTGTGATAAGCTCTACGTCCATCTACAACGGGTGCAAGCCAGTTTTGCACACGCAGAATACTTAGGTTAAACTTGACGAGCCTAGCATATGCAGATATGGCCTCGGAACATGGAGACCGAAAGGTTGAGCGTAAATCATATAGTAGATATGATCAACATAAGATGTTCACCATTGAAAACTAATTCATTTCACATGATGATCGGTTATGATTTAGTTGAATTTGGATCACGTGATCACTTAGATGACTAGAGAGATGTCTGTCTAAGTGGGAGTTCATAAGTAATATGATTAATTGAACTTAAATTTATCATGAACTTAGTCCTGGTAGTATTTTGCAAATTATGTTGTAGATCAATAGCTTGCGTTGTTGCTTTCATATGTTTACTTTGATATGTTCCTAGAGAAAATTGTGTTGAAAGATGTTAGTAGCAATGATGCGGATTGGATCTGTGATCTGAGGTTTATCCTCATTGCTGCACAGAAGAATTATGTCCTTAATGCACCGCTAGGTGACAGACCTATTGCAGGAGCAAACGCAGACGTTATGAACGTTTGGCTAGCTCAATATGATGACTACTTGATAGTTTAGTGCACCATGCTTAACGGCTTAGAATCGGGACTTCAAAGACGTTTTTGAACGTCATGGCCATATGAGATGTTCCAGGAGTTGAAGTTAATATTTCAAGCAAATACCCAAGTTGAGAGATATGAAGTCTCCAACGAGTTCTACAGCTAAAAGATGGAGGAGAATCGCTCAACTAGTGAGCATGTGCTCAGATAGTCTGGTTACTACAATCGCTTGAATCAAGTGGGAGTTAATCTTCTAGATAAAATAGTGAATGACAGAATTCTCTAGTCACCATCACCAAGTTAGTAGAATTTTGTGATGAACTATAATATGCAAGGGATAATAGAAATGATTCCCAAGCTCTTCATAATGCTGAAATTGACGAAGGTAGAAATCGAGAAAAACATCAAGTGTTGATGGTAGACAAGACCACTAGTTTCAAGAAAAAGGGCAAAGGAAAAAAGGGGAACTTCTAGAAGAACGACAAGCAAGTTGCTGCTCAAGTGAAGAAACCCAAGTCTGGTCCTAAACCTGAGACTAAGTGCTTCTACTGCAAAGGGATTGGTCACTGGAAGCAGAACTACCCCAAGTATTTGGTGGATAAGAAGGATGGCAAAGTGAACAAAGGTATATTTGATATACATGATATTGATGTGTACTTTACTAGTGTTTATAGCAACCCCTCGGTATTTGGTACTGGTTCAGTTGGTAAGAGTAGTAACTCGAAACAGGAGTTGCAGAATAAACAGAGACTAGTTAAGGGTAAAGTGACGATGTGTGTTGGAAGTAGTTCCAAGATTGATATGATCATCATCGCACACTCCCCTATACTTTCGAGATTAGTGTTGAACCTAAATAAATGTTATTTGGTTTTTGCGTTGAGCATGAATATGATTTGATCATGTTTATTGTAATACGGTTATTCATTTAAGTAAGAGAATAAATTGTTGTTCTGTTTACATGAATAAAACCTTATATGGTTACACACCCAATGAAAATGGTTCATTGGATCTCGATCGTAGTGATACACATATTCATAATATTGAAACCAAAAGATGCAAAGTTAATAATGATAGTGCAACTTATTTGTGGCACTGCCGTTTAGGTCATATTGGTGTAAAGCGCATGAAGAAACTCCATGCTGATGGGATTTTGGAATCACTTGATTATGAATCACTTGATGCTTGCGAACCATGCCTCATGGGCAAGATGACTAAAACTCCGTTCTCCGGAACAGTGGAACAAGCTACTGACTTATTGGAAATAATATATACCAATGTGTGCGATCCAATGAGTGTTGATGCTCGTGGCAAGTATCATTATTTTCTCACCTTCACAGATGATTTAAGCAGATATGGGTATATCTACTTAATGAAACATAAATCTGAAATAGGTGAAAGGTTCAAAGAATTTCAGAGTGAAGTGGAAAAATCATCGTAAAAGAAAATAAAGTTTCTATGATCTAATCGCGGAGACGAATATTTGAGTTACGAGTTTGGTCTTCAATTAAAACAATGTGGAATAGTTTCACAGCTCACGCCACCTGGAACACCACAACCTTATGGTGTGTCCGAACGTCGTAACCGCACTTTATTGGATATGGTGCGATCTATGATGTCTCTTACTAATTTACCACTATCATTTTGGGGTTATGCTTTAGAGACGGCCGCATTCACATTTAATAGGGCACCATCTAAATCCGTTGAGACGACATCGTATGAACTATGGTTTGGCAAGAAACCAAAGTTGTCGTTTCTTAAAGTTTGGGGCTGCGATGCTTATGTGAAAAAGCTTCAACCTGATAAGCTCGAATCCAAATCGGAGAAATGTGTCTTCATAGGATACCCAAAGGAGACAGTTGGGTACACCTTCTATCACAGATCCGAAAGTAAAAATCTTTGTTGATAAGAATGGATCCTTTCTAGAGAAGGAGTTTCTCTCGAAAGAAGTGAGTGGGAGGAAAGTAGAACTTGATAAGGTAATTGTACCTTCTCCCGAATTGGAAAGTAGTTCATCACAGAAATCAGTTCTACTGATTCCTACACCAATTAGTGAGGAAGCTAATGATAATGATCATGAAGCTTCAGATCAAGTTACTACCAAACTTTGTAGATCTTCCAGATTAAGATCCGCACCAGAGTGGTACGGTAATCTTATTCTGGAAATCATGTTACTAGACCATGATGAACCTACGAACTATGAGGAAGCGATGATGAGCCCAGATTCCGCAAAATGGTTTGAGGCCATGAAATCTGAGATATGATCCATGTATGAGAACGAAGTATGGACTTTGATGGATTTGCCCGATGATCGGCAAACCATAGAAAATAAATGGATCTTCAAGAGGAAGACGGACGTTGATAGTAGTGTTACTATCTACAAAGCTAGACTTGTCGAAAAAGGTTTTTGACAAAGTTCAAGGTGTTGACTACGATGAAATTTTCTTACTTGTAGCGATGCTTAAGTCTGTCGAAATCATGTTAGCAATTGCCGCATTTTTATGAAATTTGGCAAATGGATAAACAAAACTACATTCCTTAATGGATTTAAAGAAGAGTTGTATATGATGCAACCAGAAGGTTTTGTCAATCCTAAAGGTGCTAACAAAATACGCAAGCTCCAGCGATCCATCTATGGACTGGTGCAAGCATCTCGGAGTTGGAATATACGCTTTGATAAGTTGATCAAAGCATATAGTTTTATACAGACTTGCGGTGAAGCCTGTATTTACTAGAAAGTGAGTGGGAGCACTACAACATTTCTGATAAGTATATGTGAATGACATATTGTAGATCGGAAATAATGTAGAATTATTCTGCAAAGCATAAAGGAGTGTTTGAAAGGAGTTTTTCAAAGAAAGACCTCGGTGAAGCTGCTTACATATTGAGCATCAAGATCTATAGAGATAGATCAAGACGCTTGATAAGTTTTTTCAATGAGTACATACCTTGACAAGATTTTGAAGTAGTTCAAAATGGAACAGTCAAAGAAAGAGTTCTTTCCTGTGTTACAAGGTGTGAAATTGAGTAAGACTCAAAACCCGACCACGGGTAGAAGATAGAAAGAGAATGAAAGTCATTCCCTATGCCTTGGCCATAGGTTCTATAAAGTATGCCATGCTGTGTACCAGATCTATTGTATACCCTACACTGAGTTTGGCAAGGGAGTACAATAGTGATCTAGGAGTAGATCACTGGACAACGGTCAAAATTATCCTTAGTGGAATAAGGATATGTTTCTTGATTATGGAAGTGACAAAAGGTTCGTCGTAAAGGGTTACGTCGATGCAAGTTTTGACACCGATCTAGATGACTCTAAGTCTTGATCTAGATACATATTGAAAGTGGTAGCAATTAGCTAGAGTAGCTCCGTGCAGGGCATTGTAGACATAGAAAATTGCAAAATACATAACGGATCTGAATGTGAAAGACCCGTTGACTAAGATTCTCTCACAAGAAAAACATGATCACACCTTAGTACTCTTTGGGTGTTAATCACATAGCGATGTGAACTAGATTACTGAATCTAGTAAACCCTTTGGGTGTTGGTCACATGGCGATGTGAACTATGGGTGTTAATCACATGATGATGTGAACTATCAATGTTAATCACATGGTGATGTGATCTAGATTATTGACTCTAGTGCAAGTGGGAGACTGAAGGAAATATGCCCTAGAGGCAATAATAAAGTTATTATTTATTTCCTTATTTCATGATAATTGTTTATTATTCATGCTAGAATTGTATTAATCGGAAACATGATACATGTGTGAATACATAGACAAACAGAGTGTCACTTGTATGCCTCTACTTGACTAGCTCGTTAATGAAAGATGGTTATGTTTCCTAGCCATAGACATGAGTTGTCATTTGATTAACGGGATCACATCATTAGGAGAATGATGTGATTGACATGACCCATTCAGTTAGCTTAGCACCCAGTCGTTTAGTATGTTGCTATTGCTTTCTTCATGACTTATACATGTTCGTATGACTATGAGATTATGCAACTCCCGTTTACCGGAGGAACACTTTGTGTGCTACCAAACGTCACAACGTAACTGGGTGATTATAAAGGTGCTCTACAGGTGTCTCCGAAGGTACTTGTTGGGTTGGCGTATTTCGAGATTAGGATTTGTCACTCCGAATGTCGGAGAGGTATCTCTGGGCCCTCTCGGTAATGCACATCACTTAAGTCTTGCTAGCATTGCAACTAATGAGTTAGTTGCGAGATGATGTATTACGGAATGAGTAAAGAGACTTGCCGGTAACGAGATTGAACTAGGTATTGGATACCGACGATCGAATCTCGGGCAAGTAACATACCGATGACAAAGGGAACAACGTATGTTGTTATGCGGTTTGACCGATAAAGATCTTCGTAGAATATGTAGGAACCAATATGGGCATCCAGGTCCCACTATTGGTTATTGACCGGAGACGTGTCTTGGTCATGTCTACATTGTTCTCGAACCGTAGGGTCCGCACGCTTAAGGTTTCGATGACAGTTATATTATGAGTTTATGAGTTTTGATGTACCGAAGGAGTTCGAAGTCCCGTATGAGATCGGGGACATGACGAGGAGTCTCGAAATGGTCGAGACTAAAGATCGATATATTGGACGACTATATTCGGAGTTCGGAAAGGTTCCGAGTGATTCGGGTATTTTTCGGAGTACCGGAGAGTTACGGGAATTCGTATTGGGCCTCATTGGGCCATACGGGCAAGGAGAGAAAGGGCCAAAAGGGTGGCCGCACCCCTCCCCTTGGACTAGTCCGAATTGGACTAGGGAGGGGGGGCTCCCCCTTCCTTCCTTCTCCTTCTCTCTTCCCTTTCCTTCTCTCCTACTCCTACTACATGGAAGGGTTCCTAGTTGGACTAGGAAAGGGGGAATCCTACTCCCGGTGGGAGTAGGACTCCCCTAGGGCGCGCCATAGAGAGGGTCGGCCCTCCCCTCCTCCACTTCTTTATATACGGGGGCAGGGGGCACCCCATGGACAACACAAGTTGATCTTCGTGATCGTTCCTTAGCCGTGTGCGGTGCCCCCCTCCATGATATTACACCTCGGTCATATTGTAGCGGTGCTTAGGCGAAGCCCTGCAACGGTTGAACATCAAGATCGTCACCACGCCGTCGTGCTGACGGAACTCCTCCCCGAAGCTTTGCTGGATCAGAGCTCGGGGTGCGTCATCGGGCTGTACGTGTGCCAAGAACTCGGAGGTGCCGGAGTAACGGTGCTTGGATCGGTTGGACCGGGAAGACGTACGACTACTTCCTCTATGTTGCGTCAATGCTTCCGCTTCGTTCTACGAGGGTACGTAGACAACACTCTCCCCTCTCGTTGCTATGCATCACCATGATCTTGCGTGTGCGTAGGAAATTTTTTGAAATTACTATGTTCTCCAACAGCATGTTCGTCAGGGAATTCGTCATGGATGGCTCTAGCTGCTGGTCGAATGGCCGGCTGCTGGGGGGCAGGAGGCGGCTGGCCAGCAGGCGGAGGCGGCAACAGCCCCTCGCCCTTGGAGATTCGGGTGAGCCAATGGCACTTTCGGGTCGTATGGTTGGACGGCTTCGCGCCGCTGTGGAACTTGAAGGGGGCATCGAGAGTTTGCTCGTAGGAGAAAGCCGGCTGCCAATCCGGCCTGCCGCCCTTCGGTTTCTTGGGAGCCGGCCGTCCCTCAGGCTGCTCTTCTTCGACCGTTGCCACCTGCCGACTAGTGGTAGGCGGCATCGGGGCCTTGCGCTTGTTGTCGTTCTGGTACGGGCGCCGGGTGGACTCTCCAGCCGGCGTCTTGGGAGCCGGTGCAAGCACTTTTCCAGAGGCGTCGACTCGGAGCTCGGTCTTCATGGAGGAGTTGGCCGTGCCATATTTGTCCGCAATGATCAATAGCTCATCAAGGGTAGTCGGCTCGTCGCAGAGGAGGCGGTGCTTGAGGAGGGTGCCCTCTCGGCACCCGGCCGTGAAGTACTCGATCGCCTGAACCTCGTGCACCCCTTCGCAGGAGTTTTGGAGCTCGGCCCAACGCATGAGGTAGTCACGAGTCGACTCGTCGGGTCCTTGTACACACAAGGAGAACTGTCGGGGCTTGGGTGCCCGCTTGTAGGTGCTGGTGAAGTTGCGGATGAAGGCCTCCGTGAAGTCGAGCCAGCTGTTGACGCTGTAGGGCTTGAGGCTGTTGAGCCAGGTGCGCGCCATGCCTTGGAGCATCAAGGGGACATACTTCACGGCAACGCGCCGGTTGCCGTTTTCTATGCGAACCGTGGTGGAGTAGTTGATCAACTAGTCCTCCGGCTTCACGGAGCCGTTATACTTGGGCGTGTCTCTTGGGAGCGAGAACCCTTTGGGAAAGGGCTCGTCGCGGATGCGGGGGCCGAAGCAAGACGGGCCGACATCATCTTCTTCTTCTAGGGCCAGGGATCGCGCAAGGCGGTCGATCCGATGGCGAGCATCATTCTCGCCGACTCCTTCGCGGCGACCAAGTCGGCCGCTGAGAGTCGGATGCTCGATAGGCGGCGGGGTGGGGTATCTCTCCCCGCAAGGTGGAGGAGGGGGTAAATCGCCTCATCTCTCCACGCCTCGGGGACGGCCTTCCGCGTCGCGCTCGACGGTGAATCGTGTCCGGCTGCGGCTAGCAGCCGGCTCCTTCTCTTGTCTCGCACAGGCGCCGCCCGCAGTTGGCGTACGCGACGTCGCGCCGTGTTCTCAGCGAGGGGGGCTTTCGGCTCGGACGCCGGCTTCGTAGCGCGCTGCGGCCGCGTCGATCAGTGGCTGGATGCGTCTAGTCATGTAGGGGAGCTCGTCGGCCCCCATTCCGTTGAGCTCGTCAACGATCGACTGGGCGGCGCGTAGATTCTTGAGGGGCGTGGTGTAGACCGGGCTGTCGGTGTACTAAAGTAGGGGGTACCTTAGTACCCCGAACTTGTGCATGGACAGTCGCAGCGACCCGCGGCGGGGCCTGCCGAGCATCCGCCAAAATCCTCGACGACTGCTTAAGATGCCGTTCAAGAACAGAGTACTAAAGCTGAAAACCCCGGCAAGAGGAGCTTGCCGGGAAGGCCAACCAAGGCCCCGGCAAGAGGAGCTAGCCGGGAAGGATACAAGGCCCTGGCAAGAGGAGCTGGCCGGGAAGGATACAAGGCCCCGACAAGAGGAGCTTGCCGGGAAGGACAAAGGCCTCGACAAGAGGAGCTTGCCGGGAAGGCCAGCCAAGGCACTTCAAGGAACTTGCCGCGACGCCCCGCGCGTCCCGGCAAGGCCCGGCGAGCGGCAAGCTCGCTGGTGCGACCAGACAAGGGCCGCGGCAAGGCGCTTGCCGCGGCAAGGCTGCCACTCTGCACCTGAGCTCCAGCGCATCCAACGACGTGTCACCCCAGGACTATCCCAGGAGCACGTGGCAAGGCGCTGTGCAGCCATGCGGTGCGAGGTGGCAAAAGGAGCTGACAAGGAGGCCATCGTGGCGATCGGTGGCGCCTCTAACGGTCGTTTCCTTGCACTGTTGGGGCGACCGGACGGGCATTAAATGCCCTTGTCCCCTGCTGTCAGAGTTAGGTAGGGGACACTGTTGGTAGTAGTTGTACCAACCCGCATTTTTACCTTTCTACCCCCCTTCCTACGCTGCCACCTGTCGGTGACCCCTTTAGCCTATAAAAAGGAGGCCCATGCGCACGTAGAAGAGGTTCGAAGTTTCGGAATTTGGGGTTCCACAGCTTGGGGTTCGGCGGATTCGACGCCACGCCCGCTCTCTCGAGCAAGAACAAATACAACACACAAAGCAGCAGTAGGAGTTTTATCTCTCCGGAGAGCTCCGAAGCTGGGTAAAAATCCCCCGCGCGCTCCCTCGCCTCGATCCGCTCTGCGTGCGCCCTCCTCTCCCCCGCCGGACAAACAAAGGGGCCCTCCTGCCCCATAGGTGCTCGTGGCCCTCAGTTCCCCACGACATCTCTGGCGCGCTAGGTAGGGGGGCGTCGAGGTCGTGCGTATCTGATCCGGCGTCTGCGCGCGCTACATCAACATCTTCGTCGACATGCCACCAAAGAAGAAGACTTCGGAAGTGGCCACTCCATCTGCGACTTCCCTACCGCCACCGGAGCAAACTGGCGGTGGGGCAGACGCCGGTGGAGGAGCGGGCGCCGGCGGGGGGACGCGCGTTGTCACCCGGTCCAAGGACAAGGCCCCGCAAGGTTCAGCTTCTGCATATCCACCGCACCCTTCCCAGGAGGTGCAGGATCAGCAACGCCGTGGTGCCCCTAGCACCGTACTCGCGTTGGAACAAGGCCAAGCTGGTGGGTCGCGGGACGCTCAAGGCCAACATGCACGCCAACACGCTGGCACGAGCGCGATGCGGTCGCCCGCGCGAGATGATGCTCCTTCTAACACTGTTAGAAGTTTGAGCATGTCTCGCGCCTCGCGCCGCTCGCCACCGCCGCCCAAGACTCCAGAGGAAGCGCTGGCCCGAGCCCAGCTGCTTCTAGATTACCCTCCAGCGCCGGATAAGATCGACGACTAGAGGGCCGCCATATATAGCCTCATTGGCTTCGCCAACGGCGACAAGCCCCGGCAACCGAGCACATCGAAGCCCCGGCAAGACGCCCAGGCACAAGCCGATGCCGACAAGACCGCTGGGGGTGCCACCACTGCGCACTCCCCGCCCCGAAGGCCGAGATCGTCGACTCGCCGGGCCAACCTCGACACCGACTCCACCGCGTCGTCGGACCCGCGAGCTCACCGCGACCAACGCCAAGTTCTCCAAGAACGACAACACGAAGATGCTCGCACTCGCATCGAGCGTCAAAGAGAAGCGCGACGTCAATCCGACCGGCGCGCTGGGCCCACTGTCGACATGCATGCGCCAGGGGAACCAGGCGATTTGCCGTACGCGGCAGGTTGCCCTGCGTTCACCCTTGAGCTGCGGCAAGTCCAGTGGCCCAGTACCAAGAACTTCAAGCCAGACGTACCCGAGAAGTACGATGGCAGGATACATCCGTCAGAGTTCCTCAGCGTCTACACCATCGCGGTGCGGGCTGCCGGAGGACGCGACGAGAAGATCCTCGCCAACTACTTCCCGCTGGTACTCAAGCCCAACGTCAGATCTTGGCTCATGCACTTGCCGGACAACTCCATCTCTTCGTGGGCGGAACTGTGCCATCAGTTTGTTGGCGCCTTCACAGGCGGCCACAAACCCCATGGCCAGGAGAGTGACCTTCACCTGCTCGCCTAGAAGGAGGGAGAACCCCTGCGCAAGTATATACAGAGATTCAGTCAGGTGCAGCGCAACATCCCAGACATCCACCCTGCCACGGTTATCAGCGCGTTCCATCAGAACGTGCGTAACCGCAGGATGAGGGAGGAGATGGCGATGTGCAAAATCAGAGATGTCAGCGAGCTATATGCCCTGGCCGACAAGTGTGCGCGGGCTGAAGAGGGGAGGAGACTCCCCGGAGAGAATGCAGGAACAGAAGGATCTGACAGTGAGGGCGCCCCTCCGGCAAAGAGGAACTGGAGGCGGAATAACAGAAAGAGAAAGGCTAAGGATGTGCTAGCTGTTGAGCAATCCGGCAGCGGAGGCGGTTCCGAGAAGGCTAGAGCTGGCAATTCCGGCGAGGCTGTGGTAGCCGCCGACAAGCAGGATGGCTCCGGCAAGCAGTATTGCAAGATCCACCGCACCAAGGGCCATGATCTCCAAGCCTGCAAGAAAGTTGAGCAGATGGCGGAGCTACAGAAAGCTGAATACGAGCGCCGCGACAAGGAGAAGGCCCGGCAAGGAGGCGGAGGATCCGGCAAGAAGTATCCCGCTCGGGGAGGGCGCCGCGACAAGGCCAAGCCGCGGCAAGGAGACAGGCCTCCCCGCGGCCGCGACAAAGACGAAGACGAAGACGAGGATGATGAGATGGAGGAAGATGAGACTGACGAGCAAGAGTTCCAGAAGGCGACAGAGGTGTTGTGCGTCGATGGCGGTGCTTCTCTGCACACCTCGCACCGCCAGCTCAAACAGTGGGTGCGGGAAGTGAACGCAGCAGAACCGTCCGCTGAGTCGCGCAAGCCCCTGAAGTGGTCCAGCACGCCCATCATCTTCGACATTGAAGATCACCCTGACCGCATCACTGCGGTCGGGTGCTTGCCGATGTTGGTTTCACCAACAATCCGCAATCTCAGGGTCACGAAGATGCTGGTTGACGGCGGGGCCGGCCTGAATCTGATCTCATCCGCAGTGCTCAAGAAGCTCCAGATCCCCGACAGCGAGCTCGAAGAGACTGGTACCTTTCAAGGAATAAACCCGGGAAGGAGCAAGCCGAAGGGAAAGATCACACTGCCAGTGACATTTGGCAGCGAGCTGAATTTCAGGACAGAGAGAGTCACATTTGACGTCGCTGATTTCCCATTGCCCTACAATGGGATACTCGGCCGTCCAGCGCTCACCAAGTTCATGGCAGCCTCTCACTACGCCTAAAATGTGCTCAAGATGCCTGGTCCAATAAGTGTCATTTCTGTCCAAGGCGACAAGAAGGATGCACTCATCTGTACCGACAAGATCTACCGGGAAGCAGCAGCCGCAGCAGAACGCAAGCCACTTGCCGCTGAAGCTCCCGGGGGGAAGAAGATGGCCAAGTCCGGCAAGAGTAGCTCTGATGCCTACTCCGGCAAGCGCACCTCTTCGGAGTGCTGCGCTACCGTCGAGGACGCACCATCGAGCTCCACCGGCAAGTGCAAGAAGGCGAAGATAGCTTCACCAGAGACCAAGAAAGTGGCCGCCAAGGAGGACGGCACTGGTGGCACCTTCACCATCAGTGCCACGCTTGATCCTAAATAGGAAAGCGCGCTCGTTGCTTTCCTGTGGGCGAATGTCGATATGTTTGCATGGCAACCATCTGACATCCCCGGTGTTCCCAGGAAAGTAATTGAGCACCACCTTGCCGTCTGTCCTCACGCACGGCCTGTCAAGTAGAGAGTTAGAAAGCAAGCAGTAGAGCGTCAAGAATTCATTGCAGAAGAAATCAGGAAGTTGGAAGCAGCAGGCCTGGTCCGAGGAGTACTCCATCCGACGTGGTTAGCTAATCCAGTAGTCGTGCGCAAAGCAAACGGGAAGTGGAGGCTTTGTATTGACTTCACTGATGTTAATAAAGCTTGTCCCAAGGATCCATTTCCCTTGCCGCGCATTGACCAGATTGTCGACTCCACGGCAGGATGTGATCTGCTTTCATTTCTTGATGCATATTCAGGATATCATCAGATCTTCATGGCAGAAGAGGATGAAGAGAAAACAGCGTTCATTACTCCATGTGGCGCGTACTGCTTCGTACGAATGCCCTTCGGACTAAAGAATGCTGGTTCAACATTTGCAAGAGTAGTCAGTCATGCTTTTGAGCCACAGCTACACAGAAATGTAGAAGCTTACATGGATGACATAGTGGTCAAGAGCAAGAACAAAGAGACTTTGATCCAGGATTTGGACGAGACTTTTGCAAATCTGTGCAAGGTCAACCTCAAGTTGAATCCCGAGAAGTGTGTGTTTGGAGTTCCCTCCGGCAAGCTTCTCGGATTCTTTGTGTCCCAGAGGGGGATCGAAGCTAATCCCGACAAGATCAAGGCCATTGAGCAAATCGAAGCACCAAAGCGCGTCAAGGATGTGCGAAGGCTTGCCGGCTGTATTGCTGCTCTGAGTAGGTTCATCTCCAAGTCTGCTGAGCGCGCCCTGCCATTTTTCAAGATTTTGAAAAAGACAGGTCCAATGAAATGGACTCCGGAGGCGGAGGCTGCGCTGCAGGACCTGAAGAGATACCTATCCTCTACTCCAACACTCGTCGCACCTAAACCACAAGAGAAGTTGGTGCTCTATCTGGCGGCAACCAATCAAGTGGTTAGTGCTGCGTTAGTAGCGGAGAGGGAGGCAGATGGTGAGCCAAGCGTCCGCGGCAAGCAAGCCCAGCGACAAGCAGGGGGCTTCCCCGACAAGCTCTGGCCCGGCAAGCCCCGATCCGGCAAGTTCTGGTTCCGGCAAGAATGGATCCGCGCGGCCACAAGAAGAGAAACAGAAAAAGATGGTGCAGCACCCAGTTTACTTCGTCAGCTCCCTTCTGCAGGGGGCTAGATCAAGGTACTCTGGCATGCAGAAATTGCTCTTCGGCCTCCTAATGGCCTCGAGGAAGCTGCGCCATTACTTCCAAGCGCATGAGATCACAGTGGTCACTCGCTTTCCGTTGAAGAGGATATTGCAGAATCCAGAGGCAACAGGCAGGATTGTCGAGTGGGCACTGGAATTGTCAAGCTTTGGCCTCAAGTTCGAGAGTACCTCAACTATCCAGAGCCGAGCCTTGGCAGAATTCATAGAAGAATGGACGCCAACGCCTGATGAAGAAACTCCGGAGAGGAGCATCCCCGTCAAGGAAGCTAGCAAGGAATGGATCATGTACTTCGATGGTGCCTTCTCGCTGCAAGGCGCCGGTGCGGGCGTACTACTTGTCGCACCCACCGGAGAGCACCTCAAGTACGTGGTCCAAATGCACTTTCCCAAGGAGCAAGCAACAAATAATACTGTAGAGTATGAAGGCTTGCTTGCCGGACTCAGGATCGCGGCAGAACTTGGGATCAAGAAGCTTATTGTCAGGGGTGATTCACAGCTTGTCGTCCGGCAAGTTAACAAAGATTATCAGAGTCCGTTGATGGAGGCATACATCGATGAAGTGAGGAAGCTAGAGGAGCATTTTGACGGCCTGCAAATGGAACATGTTCCAAGAGCTCAGAATGACATTGTAGATGGTCTGTCAAAGTGTGCCACACTCAAGTTGCCTGTGGAACCAGGGATCTTTGTGCTCAAGCTGACTCAGCCATCTGTGACACCATCGACTGGACAGAACAAGAAGAGGAAGTTGGTTACTGGCGACTACCTTCCGGCAGGGCTCCCCGAGGCCGCCGTCAAGGAGGTCCCCAAGATCAACACCAAGAGCGCTGAGGAGCGGTCTGCTCCGGCAGGCCCTGGACCTTGTTCCGTTCGAGCAGAGGCTCCCGACAAGCTGTGCCCCGACACGCTTGCCGGGGAACGTCCTGCTCCGGCAAGTCCCAGGCCTTGTTCTGTCCGAGCAGCGGCTCCCGACAAGCTGTGTCTCGACACGCTTGCCGGGGAGCATCACGCTCCGGCAAGATCCCAGATCCTTGCCGTAGAAGTGGATGTTCCCGCAGCAGCATTCGCGCCTTTAGTCCTTGTCGTCGAGCCACAAGCTCCGGCATGGGCACATCAGATCGTCCATTTCCTTCAGACAGGAGAACTTCCCGAGGAACAGGCAGAAGCGGAAAAAGTAGCCCGACAATCAAGTATGTACCAGTTTGTCGATGACACACTGTACAGAAAAAGATTCAACTGAGTGAAATTGAAGTGCATTTCCCGGGAAGATGGACAGGAGCTGTTGGCGGAGATACATGGAGGCATATGTGGTCACCACATTGGCGCAAGAGCACTTGCCGGCAAAGCCTTCCGGCAAGGTTTCTTCTGGCCGACAGCCCTCCAGGATGCAACTGCACAAGTAACCAAGTGTGAAGCGTGCCAGTTCCATTCCAAGCAGATTCATCAGCCAGCTCAAGCTCTCCAAACAATCCCTTTATCCTGGCCATTTTCGGTCTGGGGGCTCGATATACTCGGTCCCTTCCCCCAAGCTGTCGGGGGCTTTGAGTACTTGTACGTTGCAATCGACAAGTTCACAAAGTGGCCGGAAGTGGAGGCAGTGAGGAAGGTGACAGCACAGTCAGCAGTCAAGTTCTTCAGATCAATTGATTGCCGTTTCAGAATCCCTAACAGGATCATCACCGACAATGGCACACAATTCACGAGCCGCACCTTCACGCAGTACGTCCAAGATCTTGGCACCAAGATCTGCTTCGCTTCTGTTGCTCATCCGAGAAGCAAGAGTCAAGCGGAGAGGGCAAACGCTGAAGTGCTGCGCGGGCTCAAGACCAGAACTTTAGACAGGCTGCACAAGTGCGGGAAAAATTGGATCGAGGAGCTGCCGGTGGTTCTTTGGTCGATCAGGACGACACCAAATCGAGCCACTGGCCAGACACCTTTTGCTCTTGTCTATGGAGCAGAGGCAGTTCTCCCCACAGAACTCGTATACGGGTCACCTCGAGTGCTCGCTTATGATGAGCTTGAGCAAGAGCAGCTGCGGCAAGATGGTGCGCTGCTCCTCGAGGAAGATCGTCTTCAGGCTGCTGTGCGAGCTGCTCGCTACCAGCAAGCTTTGCGCCGCTATCATAGCCGCAAAGTTAATGCCAGAAGCTTCGAGGAAGGCGACCTTGTTCTTCGGCATGTTCAATCCGCCAAGAATTCCAACAAGTTGACGCCGAAGTGGGAAGGCCCTTATCGGGTGAAACGAGTCACTAGGCCCGGCGCTGTCCGCCTAGAGACCGAAGACGGCTTTCCGGTAAGCAATTCCTGGAACATAGAGCATCTTCGCAAGTTTTATCCATAAGGCGCGGTTGCCGGAATCCGTTCCGGCAACCAACTTTTGTACAAAGCCTTGCCGCTGTTGCATGTAACCCTTCGTACAAAGCCGGGCGCAGATCCCGTGCATAAATAAAGTTCATGTGCTCCGCACATCTTGTCAAATTTCATGCATTTTTTCTTTCTTGCATGCTTTACCCGACACTTTGTGCAGCAATTATCCCTGGTAAGGAATAGCGAGCATTAAGGCCCCATACCATTATTTTCTCTCCTTTCTTTTTCTCAAAAAGGAGGTCCCTTCGCCCACAAGTTCACCGGGGGGGGGGGGGGGGGAGGAGAGGATGAAGGTGCGGACCGAGCGTCGTTCGAAGAAGTGCAGTCTTGCCGGGACATAGACAACAGAAAAAGCTAAGTTGCCAAAGTTTGAGCACGATCATTTTCTTAAAATTTTAAGCTACCCTCCTTGAACGATTCTGCTTTGTATGAAAAACCTGTGTGCGGAGGAACCTCCTCGTAGCTAGTTGCGCCCTTACTTTGTTTCGAGTCGGCTCAACAACTTAAGAAAGCTGCTAAGCGCCCTTACTTTGCTTCGAGTCCGCTCAGCAACTTAAGCCCTTATGTTGTTTTCGAGCCCGCTCAACAACTTAAGTGCGCTGCAACTAGTTGCGGCAAGGTTTCTTGCCGGGACCGGCACCGCCAGCAGGCTGCTGATGTTCCGCACTCAGCGCCCGCGGAAAGCGTGCTCCAGCACCGCCGGCAAGCTGCTGATGTTCCGCACTCGGCACTCGCGGCAAGCGTGCCCGTGCCGGCAAGTTCCCTCAAAGCGTAGGGTAAAAGCATACAAAGAAAGGATCAAGTAAAGGAGATAGCATAGCAAGCATTGCCCAGAATAAAGTTATATTACAAAAGTAACTTGTTGCGCCACTGACTAAATTGTCTCATGACTTAGATAAACGGCGACAAGGAAGGGTGGAGAAAGATGGTCTAATCCACACGCTCGCCGTCGACCCTCTTGACCTCATTCACCTTGTCCATGATGGGTGCGACGATGGCTTTGAGTTCTTCAAGATCGGCGCCCGCCGGCAATTTCTTGAGGACGCGGGTGAGGTCGAGGCCCGGGTTGCGGAAGAGTATCTTCACCAACACCTTCTCCAAGACCTTGGCACAGATCGCGCGTGACTCGTCCGCCAACTTCTTCGGGATCCTTTCCCGGAGTTGCTGGAGGGCCGTCGCCACACCCTTGAAGAAAAGAGTGAGCTTGGCGCTGGGCGGGAGATTTTCGTCGGTGGAGTACCCGAAGCCCGCCAAGTCCAGTTCCGCCAGCTCCTCGTCGATGGATGTAGCGATGTTGACGAGGCCCTCCGTCCAGAGCTCCACCGTGACCTTGAAGGCGTTTTGAGCCTCGGCGGCCCTCGTCAGCTGCTCTTCGTTGCCCTTGAGATCTTTCCTCAAGACATCTTCTCGCTTCTTGGCGGCGTCCAGCGTCTCTGTCAAGGTGGCCAGTTTCAGCTCAAGGCCGGCGCTCGAGTCCTTGGCGGCGTTCAGCTCCTTGATCTTCTCGGCAAGCTGCACTTGCAGATCGCCATGGGCGCGCGCATCCTTCTCGCATTCGCGCTGAAGTGCGGCAAGCTCTTCGTCCTTCCTTTTCACGACCGCCTCCGGCTACGTCGCCTTCACTTCCAACTCCTTCTTGGCGGCCTCAGCAACCGCGGCGGCATCCTTTGCCTCCTGGAGTGCTCCGCCAAGCGATTGCTCCCGGGCGGCGAGCTCCTCTTCATGGCTGTCCAAGTTCACCTTCTTCTGTATCAGCTCACCATCCCGCTTGGACAGCTCCTCGGCGGTGAGCCTCTGCTGCTCTTCGGCTTCAGCCTTCTCCAGGAGGAATGCCTTCTTTGCCTCCTCGAGCTGCGCCCTCTCCTCGGCAATGGACTGGAGGGCCTTCTGGTTGCGGCTCTTGAGCTCCTCCGCGTGCTTTTCTATGTCAACTCTCGCCCGCGCGACAAGCGCTTCCCGGGATTCGAGCTTTGCTTGCCGGGCGCGATAGAGTGACACCAACTTTCGGAGCAGCTGCTCCTCTTCGGACTCACCGCTGCTGCTGCTTGGCTCGTCAACCACTGCCAGCCCAGCGGAGGCGAGCACTTCTCCGTCAAACTCCTCTCCCTCCACCGGTGCCCTGGAGCTCGACGCCCAGGGAAGCTTGATGTACACGCCCTCGCCGGCCTTCAAGTAAGCGCCTGGCTGGGGCTCCTCGGGGCCCGGCGCTGCATCAGCGGCGGAGGGGTCAGCGGACGGTGTAGCGCCTTGCGCTCCTGCGTCCTCCGGGTCGTCAGTGTGATCACCGGATCCCTCGTCGGCTCCTGTGCCAGCAGCTTTGGCGGCCTCCTCGTCGGCGGGATCATCAGTACCGGCCTCTTCCTCGCCAGCGGCGGCATCTTCAGTGTTGCCGCGTGCGCCTCCCTCGCCGGCGGCCTCGGTCTCCATTGGATCTACGAGAGGGGGATCTGAGGATAGGAAGGGGAAGGAAGAGTCAAGCAAATATCCAAAAACGAAGATCAGAAGAAGGACCCAAGGGAAGATTTCCGACAAGGAAGGCTACCTGTGCTGGGCTCTGTGACTGTGGGCTCTGCCACTAAAGGCTCACTGGTCCCACCCCTCGCCGGGGAACTGCCCCTTGCCGGGGACCGCTCCCTTGCCGGAGAGCGCTCCCTTGTCGGGGAATCACCCCTTGGCGGCGTAGTTGAAGCAGACTGCACCTCCGGAGCGGCCTCTGGTTCCTCCTGATGGGCTTGCTCTGCTCCTACATGAGCAAAACAACAATCAAGATGCCAGCAAAAGAAGAAGCACCCATGCGCGCCCCACCATCGGAAGTAAATCAAACACTTACGCTGGGGGCTATGCTGGGGGCTGCCGCGAGGAGAAGGAATCGGGTCCGTCAAGGTGGTCTCGGACGTGTCTTCTGCAGTCACAGCAGGATCGTCCTCGATGACAACCACAGGAATCCTGGCCCTTTTCGCCGCCCTCTCGGCCAGAGTCCTGAAATGAAACAGGAATTCAGAAGGGAGCAAATCAGATACAAGACGAACAATAACAAAGATCAAGAACAGTGAGAAGAAGGCCTCACTCCTCCTCCTCCTCCTCCTCCTCTTCGTCATCATTGGAGCTCAGCGCGGAGAGGTCGAAGTCCGGTACCCTCTCTGCGCGGTGTGACGGGGGAGTAGGCTCCCTTCGGCGTTTGCCGGGGGCTGCGGTGGGATCAAGTGTGGCGGCCCGGGAAGACCCCGCCTCGGTTGCCGGCGCGGCCTGGGACCCTCCTGCGGCAGCGGTGCTTGCCGCGGTAGAGCGCGTCCCACGGCGCCGCGGTTGCTGGCCGGCCTGCTCCTCTGCCGCATCTCCAACTCGACGGAGGCGTCTTCTCGGCTGGAATTGGGGCCGCGCTGGGGGCTCCGCCTGCGGCAAGCTGCTCGAAGACGGCTGGCCGCTCGCGCCCCCGGCGGGCTCGCTCGTTTCGGCCTCGGGCTCACCCTCACCAGCGGCCTCTTTGACAAGCTCTTCCCGATCGGCAAGACTTGCCGCCTCGGCCGCCTCCGCCTCCGCCAACGTGAAGCCAAACTCGCCCGCGGCAGCGGCTGCTGCCGCCTCTTCGGCCCTAGTGGCAATGTACACCATCTCGTTGGCGGTGGTGGCGCGGGTGAGAAGTTTCTGCTCGTCGGGGTTGACCGCTGCCTCCGTCAAATTATCGAAGAATTGCTGCATGTCTTCGGCGGCGGGCTCTATCCAAGTTGCACTTATCCCGTGCGAGTCGCACTCTGGCATCATTGCGCAGATGCGATCGCGCCGGGAGTTGTTGCACAAGGGGACGACGCCCTGCGGCAACCTGAACCATTCTGGATGGTTGGCGTCATGCTTGAACAGCTCCCTCAGCATCGCATCAAGCTCAAGGACGGTGAAGTTGAAGTTGAGGCCTGGGCGCAGCCTCATGAAGTCCGCCGGGCCGCCAAACAACCAGGCGGGCCTCCCCCTCTTTTGCAGGGGGGCGATGCGACGTCGAAGGAAATCCACGCCAACCGCCCCCGCTGTAAGCCCGGCATGCCTGAGCCGGAGGATTCGGGTGGTTGCGATCTTCAGCTTGGCGTCATCCGGCGACAGAGCGCTCCAATCGCCGCCACGCACCACCCGGGTCTGGCGCAGCTTGGTGAACGGCTGCGGGTCGGCATCACAGATCCAACACCACTCCGCCCTCCACTCGTCCCACTTGCTGCGGAGCTCGCCCGCCAAGTACACCTCCTTCATGCCAATCCGAGAGGTCCAGGCGATTCCGCCAGCCAGTGGCTCCCCTTTCTCGGCACGAGGGGAGAAATAATGGCGAAAAAGAGCGACATTGGGGAGGATGCCAACGAAGTTCTCGTAGAGGTGTGCGAAAACCGCCATTGTCAGAACGGCGTTGGGGGTGAAATCAAGAAGATGAAACCCGTAGGTGTTCATGATGTCGCAGAAAAAATCGGAAAAAGGCGGGCAGAGCCCGCAATAGAAGAACACAGGAAAGAAGTAGTAACCTCTGGGGCACTTTTTCGATTTGGAAGCCTCAGCGGAAAGCACCTGCGTGCGCGGATGCGCCCGCGTCTCCGTTGACCAGAAGAGGTAGAACTCCTCCCGCAGCGCCTGCCGGGTGAGCTCAGGGTTGAAAAGCACTCGCTTCTTGCGGAGCGCCTCAGGCTCCAGCGCCTCGGCCGACTTCGCAGCCTTCGCAGCCTTCCCGGCCTTCGGGGCCATGGCGGAAGCGGTGAGGGAAGGCGAGGACGGCGGCGACGACGGCGGCGATGGGCGGCGGAACGCTGCTCTCTTTCGGCTTGGGAAGCGGAGGGGGGCGGCGGGGCTTTCGAAGGAAGGAACCGCAAGTGGCGAAGGTGGGGGAATGGCCCTGTTTCCTCTGCTTATAAACGAGGGATCCGGACGTTACGCATTCCCTGGGTTAAAAAATTGCCCACGATCTCTCCCACGACGCCGCGTTTGCCGCGTGCCGTTGCGGGGGGAGGGCGTGATGGGCGCAGAGTCAGATTTAGTGTGGACCCAGGCCGCGCGTGCCCGTACACTGTTTTGGGCCTGGCCCAACAGCGCTCGGCACCGTGTATGGCCTAGGCCCGGGGGCTCCTGTCGGTGTACTAAAGTAGGGGGTACCTTAGTACCCCGAACTTGTGCACGGACAGTCGCAGCGACCCGCGGCGGGGCCTGCCGGGCATCCGCCAAAATCCTCGACGACTGCTTAAGATGCCGTTCAAGAACAGAGTACTAAAGCTAAAAACCCCGGCAAGAGGAGCTTGCCGGGAAGGCCAACCAAGGCCCCGGCAAGAGGAGCTGGCCGGGAAGGATACAAGGCCCCGGCAAGAGGAGCTGGCCGGGAAGTATACAAGGCCCCGGCAAGAGGAGCTTGCCGGGAAGGGCAAAGGCCCCGGCAAGAGGAGCTTGCCAGGAAGGCCAGCCAAGGCA
Organism: Triticum timopheevii; assembly: GCA_963921465.1. NCBI lineage: Eukaryota > Viridiplantae > Streptophyta > Magnoliopsida > Poales > Poaceae > Triticum > Triticum timopheevii. The sequence continues at coordinate 378,349,855 of OY997262.1, read as the reverse complement.
CTTCAAGGAACTTGCCGCGACGCCCCGCGCGTCCCGGCAAGGCCCGACGAGCGGCAAGCTCGCTAGTGCGACCAGACAAGGGCCGCGGCAAGGCGCTTGCCGCGGCAAGGCTGCCACTCTGCACCCGAGCTCCAGCGCATCCAACGACGTGTCACCCCAGGACTATCCCAGGAGCACGTGGCAAGGCGCTGTGCAGCCATGCGGTGCGAGGTGGCAAAAGGAGCTGACAAGGAGGCCATCGTGGCGATCGGTGGCGCCTCTAACGGTCATTTCCTTGCACTGTTGGGGCGACCGGACGGGCATTAAATGCCCTTGTCCCCTGCTGTCAGAGTTAGGTAGGGGACACTGTTGGTAGTAGTTGTACCAACCCGCATTTTTACCTTTCTACCCCCCTTCCTACGCTGCACCTGTCGGTGACCCCTTTAGCCTATAAAAAGGAGGCCCATGCGCACGTAGAAGAGGTTTGGAGTTTCGGAATTTGGGGTTCCACAGCTTGGGGTTCGGCGGATTCGACGCCACGCCCGCTCTCTCGAGCAAGAACAAATACAACACACAAAGCAGCAGTAGGAGTTTTATCTCTCCGGAGAGCTCCGAAGCTGGGTAAAAATCCCCCGCGCGCTCCCTCGCCTCGATCCGCTCTGCGTGCGCCCTCCGCTCCCCCGCCGGACAAACAAAGGGGCCCTCCTGCCCCATAGGTGCTCGTGGCCCTCAGTTCCCCACGACACGGGCGCTCCGCACCCAGCATGCTGGCGATGGCTGTGCCGCGTTTCTTGACGGCGCCGACCTGGCTTGGCCCTTGTGGAGGCGGCGTGCCGAAGGTGGCACGGTCGACCTCGCGCTGATGGGCTTCCGTGAGGCGTCTCATGTTGTTTATATTCTGGCCCTCCACGACGAGGGCAAGGCAGCGAGCCTCCAGCGCCTCGGTGTCGGCATCGGCTGGAATGGGGACGGACAAGTCCTGCAGCACCGCTTGCAGGGCATCGTGGGTGTTCTCGCCGGAGGCGGCTCCGTGGCTGATGACTAGCACCTTAGTGATGGTGCTGTCGCCACTGTCAGCTCACGGGAGGGGATCGTTGAAAACGATCACGTCGAAGGGGAAGGTGTCAAGCGATGCCGTGTCGGAGTCGACAAGCATCGGGTCGGTGGAACCGACCGACTCCAAGTCCGCGGTAGGCTCACCAAAGACGTGGAGTTGGTCAAGGAGGCTTACGAGGCGGCTCTCGAGGCAGCCGGTGCCCGCGTCGGATGCGGGCTCGTCGGAGATGCAAACCTCGCCAAGGAGATCAGTGAGGCAGCTAGCCGCGCAAGCTCGTCGACGCCCTGCAGCGCGTCGGGGTAAGCGCCGTCGGGCGTGCCGGGCTGGCTACGCTCGCTGGGGAGGAAAAGAGTTCCCGTCTAGAGCAGGTCTCCGGACGACGGTGCACCTGGCCCCACGGTGGGCACCAAATGTCGGGTGGTAGGTGCGACATATGCCAACGGATGGCTTATCATTGTGGGAGCCAGTAAGACATCGCCGGAGCCTGGAAGCGGGATGAGGCAAAGACATGCATGCCGGCGGATCTTACCCAGCTTCGGGGCTCTCCATGGAGATAACACCCCTACTGCTGCTCTGCGGGGTCTCCGCATGATCACTAGATCAATAAGTAGCTACAAGATGCTCCTTGAGCTGTTCAGTGGCAGGAGGAAGAAGGGCAAGGCTAGCTCTCTCCTCTCCCGATGGTGGTGTCTAAAACTCTCAGTGTTCAACCCTTTGCATGGGTGTCCCGGGGGGTTTATATAGGCCTACCCCCGGGGGTACAATGGTAATCCAGTTGGGTGCGGGCCCAGGCCATCAGTGTCTACAACCGCCGCCTTCTCTGCTGACTTCTGGGGCCTGCCGACTGGTGGGTCCCATCGGGGGTTGGTTACTGTGGCCTTGCCTCTGATGATGAGGGTTCTGTCGAGGTAAGCATGGCTACAGTGCTGCTGCCTTGCGGGCTTAATGGTTCGCGCGCCCCGAGGGGAGCAAGCCGGCTACCGGAAGCCGGCCCGGCCTTGGGCCGGCTGGGGGAGGCCAGGCCGCCTTCGGATGTCTCTCTGACCGAAGGGGCCCGCCGCCTACGGGCCGTACTGGCATCCCGTCGTGGATGGCGTCATGATGCTCATGGCAACAGTGCCACGCCAGATGGGGGATGGCCGCCCCGTACGTCGTACTGTGGCCATGCATCTTCTGGGATTCGGGGGTGGCAGGGTTTGCTGTAGCCCCGCCCCGCTCCATCACCGTTATGGGCGATGGTCTTTAGGATGCAGCATTCAGGCGCCTGCTTCTTGGAGTCGGCCCTTCATGGGCCGTCTTCGTGGAGTCGGTCCTTCATGGGCCAGTTCCTTGGAGTCGGCCCGATCGTGGCGCCCCCAAAGGTTGTTTATGGCCGGGCCGGCTTCCACCAGCCGGCTTAGGTGATAGCCGGCGGGAGGAAGGCAGCCCCTCGTCTTAGGTGCTTCGAGGTCCAATTGGCCTGTTGTTTTTTGTAATGGCCAAAGGGAGCTGATTAGGCTACCCGTGGTCATTTACTCCGACAGGAAGCGTTAGAACAATGCGGTTGATGTAGTCGTACGTCTTCATGGCCCGACCGATCAAGCACCGAAACTACGGCACCTCCGAGTTCTAGCACACGTTCAGCTCGATGACGTCCCTCGAACTCCGATCCAGCCGAGTGTCGAGGGAGAGTTCCGTCATCACGACGGCGTGGTGATGATCTTGATGTTCTACCGTCGCAGGGCTTTGCCTAAGCACCGCTACAATATTATCGAGGAGGACTATGGTGGAGGGGGGCACCGCACACGGCTAAGAGATCAAGAGATCAATTGTTGTGTCTATGGGGTGCCCCCCCTCCCCCGTATATAAAGGAGTGGAGGAGGGGGCCGACCAAGGGGGGTGGCGCGCCCTAGGGGGGAGTCCAACTCCCACCGGGAGTAGGACTCCCCTTTTTCCTATTAGGAGAGGGAGAGGAAAGGAAGAGGAAGGAGGGAGGAAGGAAAGGGGGGCCGGCCCCCTCCCAATTCGGATAGGGCTTGGGGAGGAGGGGTGCCCCCTCCCTTGCTCCTTTCCCCTCCTTTCCACTAAGGCCCAATAAGGCCCATATACCTCCCGGGGGGTTCCGATAACCTCCCGGGGGTTCCGATAACCTCCTGGAGCTCCAGTATTGTCCCAATCTCACCCGGAACCTTTCCGGTGTCCAAATATAGTCGTCCAATATATCGATCTTTATGTCTCGACCATTTCGAGACTCCTTGTCATGTCCGTGATCACATCCGGAACTCCGAACAACCTTCGGTATATCAAAACTTATAAACTCATAATAAAAGTGTCAACAAAACCTTAAGCGTGCGGACCCTACGGGTTCGAGAACTATGTAGACACGACCGAGACACGTTTTCGGTCAATAACCAATAGCGGAACCTGGATGCTCATATTGGCTCCTACATATTCTACGAAGATCTTTATCGGTCAAACCGCATAACAACATACGTTGTTCCCTTTGTCATCGGTACGTTACTTGCCCGAGATTCGATCGTCGGTATCCCAATACCTAGTTCAATCTTGTTACCGGCAAGTCTCTTTACTCGTTATGTAATGCATCATTCTGTAACTAACTCATTAGCTACATTGCTTGCAAGGCTTATAGTGATGTGCATTACTGAGAGGGCCCAGAGATACCTCTCCGACAATCGGAGTGACAAAACATAATCTTGAAATACGCCAACTCAACATGTACCTTTGGAGACACCTGTAGAGCTCCTTTATAATTACCCAGTTACGTTGTGACGTTTGGTAGCACACAATGTGTTCCTTCGGTAAACGGGAGTTGCATAATTTCATAGTTGTAGGAACATGTATAAGTCATGAAGAAAGCAATAGCAACATACTGATCTATCAAGTGCTAAGCTAACGGAATGGGTCATGTCAATCACATCATTCTCCTAATGATGTGATCCCGTTAATCAAATGACAACTCATGTCTATGGTTAGGAAACATAACCATCTTTGATTAATGAGCTAGTCAAGTAGAGGCATACTAGTGACATTAAGTTTGTCTATGTATTCACATATGTATCATGTTTCTGGTTAACACAGTTCTAGCATGAATAATAAACATTTATCATGATATAAGGAAATAAATAATAATTTTATTATTGCCTCTAGGGCATATTTCCTTCAGTCTCTCACTTGCACTAGAGTCAATAATCTAGATTACACAATAATGATTCTAACACCAATGGAGCCTTGGTGCTGATCATGTTTTGCTCGTGGAAGAGGCTTAGTCAACGGGTCTGCAATATTCAGATCCGTATGTATCTTGAAAATCTCCATGTCTCCCACCTGGACTTGGTCCCGGATGGAATTGAAGCGTCTCTTGATGTGCTTGGTCCTCTTGTGAAATCTGGATTCCTTTGCCAAGGCAATTGCACCAGTATTGTCACAGAAGATCTTCATTGGTCCCGATGCACTAGGTATGACACCTAGATCAGAAATGAACTCCTTCATCTAGACTCCTTCATTTGCTGCTTCCGAAGAAGCTATGTACTCCGCTTCGCATGTAGATCCCGGCACGATGCTTGGTTTAGAACTGCACCAACTGACAGCTCCACCGTTCAATATAAACACGTATCCGGTTTGCGATTTAGAATCGTCCGGATCAGTGTCAAAGCTTGCATCAACGTAACCATTTACGACTAGCTCTTTGTCACCTCCATAAACGAGAAACATATCCTTAGTCCTTTTCAGGTATTTCAGGATATTCTTGACCGCTGTCCAGTGATCCACTCCTGGATTACCTTGGTACCTTCCTGCCAAACTTATTGCTAAGCATACGTCAGGTCTGGTACACAACATTGCATACATGATAGAGCATATGGCTGCAGCATATGGAACATCTTTCATTTTCTCTCTACCTTCTGCTGTGGTTGGGCATTGAGTCTGACTCAACTTCACACCTTGTAATACAGGCAAGAACCCTTTATTTGCCTAATCCATTTTGAACTTTTTCAAATCTTTATCAAGGTATGTGCTTTGTGAAAGTCCAATTAAGAGTCTTGATCTATCTCTATAGATCTTGATGCCCAATTTGTAAGCAGCTTCACCGAGGTCTTTCATCGAAAGACTTTTATTCAAGTATCCCTTTATGCTATCCAGAAATTCTATATCAATTCCAATTAATAATATGTCATCTACATATAATATCATAAATGCTACAGAGCTCCCACTCACTTTCTTGTAAATACATGCTTCTCCAAAAGTTTGTATAAAATCATATGCTTTGATCACACTATCAAAGCGTTTATTCCAACTCCGAGAGGCTTGCACCAGTCCATAAATGGATCGCTGGAGCTTGCACACTTTGTTAGCATCTTTTGGATCGACAAAACCTTCTGGTTGCATCATATACAACTCTTCTTCTAGAAATCCATTCAAGAATGTAGTTTTGACATCCATTTGCCATATTTCATAATCATAAAATGTGGCAATTGCTAACAAGATTTGGATAGACTTAAGCATCGCTACGGGTGAGAAAGTCTCATCGTAGTCAACCCCTTGAACTTGTCGAAAACCTTTCACAACAAGTCGAGCTTTGTAGACAGTTACATTACCATCAGCGTTAGTCTTCTTCTTGAAGATCCATTTATTCTCGATGGCTTGCCGATCATCGGGCAAGTCAACCAAAGTCCATACTTTGTTCTCATACATAGATCCCACTTCAGATTTCATGGCCTCAAGCCATTTTGCAGAATCTGGGCTCATCATCGCTTCCTCATAGTTTGTAGGTTCGTCATGGTCAAGTAACATGACTTCCAGAATAGGATTACCGTACCACTCTGGTGCGGATCTTACTCTGGTTGACCTATGAGGTTCGGTAGTAACTTGATCTGAAGTTTCATGATCAATATCATTAGCTTCCTCACTAATTGGTGTAGTTGTCACAGGAACCTGTTTTTGTGATGAACTACTTTCCAATAAGGGAGCAGGTATAGTTACCTCATCAAGTTCTACTTTCCTCCCACTCACTTCTTTCTAGAGAAACTCCTTCTCTAGAAAGGATCCGAATTTAGCAACAAAAGTCTTGCCTTCAGATCTGTGATAGAAGGTGTACCCAATAGTCTCTTTTGGGTATCCTATGAAGACACATTTCTCCGATTTGGGTTCGAGCTTATCTGGTTGAAGTTTCTTCACATAAGCATCGCAACCCCAAACTTTAAGAAATGACAACTTTGGTTTCTTGCCAAACCACAGTTCATAAGGCGTCGTCTCGATAGATTTTGATGGTGCCCTATTTAACATGAATGCGGCCGTCTCTAAAGCATAACCCCAAAACGATAGCGGTAAATCAGTAAGAGACATCATAGATCGCACCATATCTAGTAAAGTATGATTATGACGTTCGGACACACCATTTCGTTGTGGTGTTCCGGGTGGCGTGAGTTGCGAAACTATTCCGCATTGTTTCAAATGTAAACCAAACTCATAACTCAAATATTCTCCTCCACGATCAGATCGTAGAAACTTTATTTACTTGTTATGATGATTTTCCACTTCACTCTGAAATTCTTTAAACTTCTCAAATGTTTCAGACTTGTGTTTCATTAAGTAGATATACCCATATCTGCTCAAATCATCTGTGAAGGTGAGAAAATAACAATACCCGCCGCGAGTCTCAACATTCATTGGACCACACACATCGGTATGTATGATTTCCAACAAATCAGTTGCTCGCTCCATAGTTCCGGAGAACAGCGTTTTAGTCATCTTGCCCATTAGGCACGGTTCGCAAGTACCAAGTGATTCATAATCAAGTGATTCCAGAAGTCCATCAGTATGGAGTTTCTTCATGCGCTTTACACCAATATGACCCAAACAGCAGTGCCACAAATAAGTTGCACTATCATTATCAACTCTGCATCTTTTGGCTTCAACATTATGAATATGTGTATCACTACTATCGAGATTTAATAAAAATGGAACACTCTTTAAGGTTGCATGACCATAAAAGATATTACTCATATAAATAGAACAACCATTATTCTCTTATTTAAATGAATAACCATCTCGCATCAAACAAGATCCAGATATAATGTCCATGCTCAATGCTGGCACCAAATAACAATTATTCAGGTCTAAAACTAACCCCGAAGGTATATGTAGAGGTAGCGTGCCGACTGCGATCACATCGACTTTGGAATCATTTCCCACGCGCATCGTCACCTCGTCCTTAGCCAATCTTCGCTTAATCCGTAGTCCCTGTTTCGAGTTGCAAATATTAGCAATAGAACCAGTATCAAATACCCAGGTGCTACTGCGAGCATTAGTAAGGTACACATCAATAACATGTATATCACATATACCTTTGTTCACCTTGCCATCCTTCTTATCCGCCAAATACTTGGGGCAGTTCCGCTTCCAGTGACCAGTCTGCTTGCACTAGAAGCACTCAGTCTTAGGGTTAGGTCCAGATTTGGGTTTCTTCTCTTGAGCAGCAACTTGTTTGTTGTTCTTCTTGAAGTTCCCCTTCTTACTCCCTTTACCCTTTTTCTTGAAACTGGTGGTCTTATTGACCATCAACACTTGATGCTCCTTCTTGATTTCTACCTCCGCAGCCTTTAGCATTGCGAAGAGATCGGGAATAGTCTTGTCCATCCCTTGCATATTATAGTTCATCAAGAAGCTCTTGTAGCTTGGTGGCAGTGATTGAAGAATTCTGTCAATGACACTATCATCAGGAAGATTAACTCCCAGTTGAATCAAGTGATTATTATACCCAGACATTTTGAGTATATGTTCACTGACAGAACTATTCTCCTCCATCTTGCAGCTATAGAACTTATTGAAGACTTCATATCTCTCAATCCGGGCATTTGCTTGAAATATTAACTTCAACTCCTGGAACATCTCATATGCTCCATGACGTTAAAAACATCGTTGAAGTCCCGGTTCTAAGCCGTAAAGCATGGCACACTGAACTATCGAGTAGTCATCAGCTTTGCTCTGCCAGACGTTCTTAACATCGTCAGTTGCATCTGCAGCAAGCCTGGCACCCAGTGGTGCTTCCAGGACGTAATTCTTCTGTGCAACAATGAGGATAATCCTCAAGTCACGGACCCAGTCCGTGTAATTGCTACCATCATCTTTCAACTTAGCTTTCTCAAGGAACACATTAAAATTCAACGGAACAACAGCACGAGCCGTCTATCTACAACAAACATAGACAAGCAAAATACTATCAGGCACTAAGTTCATGATAAATTGAAGTTCAATTAATCAAATTACTAAAGAACTCCCACTTAGACAGACATCTCTCTAGTCATCTAAGTGATCACGTGATCCAAATCAAATAAACCATGTCCGATCATCACGTGAGATGGAGTGGTTTTCAATGGTGAACATCACTATGTTGATCATATCTGCTATATGATTCACGTTTGACCTTTCGGTCTCTGTGTTCCGAGGCCATATCTGTATATGCTAGGCTCGTCAAGTTTAACCTGAGTATTCCGTGTGTGCAACTGTTTTGCACCCATTGTATTTGAACGTAGAGCTTATCACACCCGATCATCACGTGGTGTCTCAGCACGAAGAACTTTTGCAACGGTGCATACTCAGGGAGAACACTTCTTGATAATTAGTGAGAGATCATCTTAAAATGCTACCGTCAATCAAAGCAAGATAATATGCATAAAGGATAAACATCACATGCAATCAATATAAGTGATATGATATGGCCATCATCATCTTGTTCTTGTGATCTCCATCTCCGAAGCACCGTCGTGACCACCATCGTCACCGGCGCGACACCTTGATCTTGTCGGCGTTCTGGGAATGGGGGTCCCTAGACTTGCCTGCCTGCGGCCTGCGACGTGGCTCAAAAGGGGGCCCAGCGCAGCCCATCTTCATCAACACAAGCTCAAGACCCTCGCAAGGGGCCAAGCCTCGCGGGGCGGACAACAAGGAGCTTCCTCAGGCGCGGCCTCATCAGGCAGGCTCACGAGGAGGCGGAGAGTTCAAGGCGGGGTACCTCGTGAGGTGCCCATGACGCAAGCCATGATGACCAAGGGCGCCAGTCGGGCGCCAGCCCGCGCAGTGTCCTCCTTTCCTCTTTGGTGCAAAGGAAGCAAGCGCAGGCGGGAGCATCAAGCAAAGGCGTCCATTTCGGTGCAACAAGACCAAGACCAGTCCAACGGCAGGATGGAGGTCACCGTGGAGACCAAGCCGGCGTCACCACCAGAGCCTTTGGCAGGCGAGGACCAACTTTAGTCAGGATAAGTGTACTCGCTGTTCCCCTTCAAAATGGCCAATTGTTGGCGCCCTTCCCGCTCAATATTTGGGAAGAGGCCTAGGGCCTTTGCCTATAAATAGGACTAGCCACCCCCAGGGTAGAGGCATCGAGATCCCCACCAAGAAACTAGTAGATAGAGCGACTGGACTTCTCCTAGCAGTTCATCGCACCAGCCAAGAACAGACCCTCGCGGGGCTGTTCTTCCTTGTATTGTTCATCATCAGCCCAAGAGGCAATCCACCACACCACACACTGGAGTAGGGTATTACACCACAATGGTGGCCTGAACCAGTATAAACCTTGTGTCTCTTGTGTTGATCTTTTGGTAGTTTAGACCCTAGCGATTCGGTGAGGAGCAGGTAGGCAGGGGGCGTAATCTCCGCGCGCACCCCAGTGTTTGAATCTCAAGGGTCTGCCGGAACCCGAAATCTGACATTTGGCGCGCCAGGTAGGGGTGCACCGGAATTCGTCTACCGTCGCCCTGCCCTTCTCCGACCGTCGCATCCATGTCTGACGCTCGTCGGGCTGCTCTCGCCACTCGAGTCGCCCAGACGGCTCCCATTGGCGGACGCCCTCGCCGTTCCCCGTCGCCTGCCGTCAACGCCACCATCGGCTCGGCGGGGAACGGGCAGCGGGAATCGCCCCTGCGTCCCTCCGTGGCCTCTTGGGAAAAGCCGCGCGACCTGTTCCTCGCCCACCACGCCCCGCCGGCCTCCCCGGTCGTCGTGGCCCTCCTAGGCGGCTCGCAGGCGCCGCCCTTCAGTCACCATGTCAAGCCGTTCATCCACCAGATCGGCGCCGCCTCCACGCGGCAGGGGGCTCCCCGGGACTGGCCGGAGCTACAGGCCCAGCTAGCCTTCAACTCGGAGGACCACCCCATCAACTCGGCCTGCTCGGGCGCGCTCCCCATGCTGTGCACCCCCACCATCTGCCAGGTGGCTGTCACCAGGACCCTCATCAATGGTGGCGCAGGCCTCAACGTGCTCTTAGTCAAGACCTTCAACCTCCTCCGCATACCCTGGGAGAGGCTGCAGCCCAGCCGACCCTTCATGGGCGTCGGGGGCGGGTCTTCCAACTCCTTGGGACAGATCTGGCTCCCAGTAACTTTTGGCACCTACGACAACTTCCGCACTGAGCTGGTCGATTTCGACATCGCCCTCATCGGCCTTCCCTACAATGCCATCCTTGGCTACCCAGCACTGGCCCGATTCATGGCCGCGACTCACCCGGCATACAACCTCATGAAGATGCCCGGGAGTAGCGGAGTCCTCACCGTGCCTGGGGATGCTGGGGATGCGCTACAAGCGCTCAAGCTCGCCTTCAAGACGGCGGCGTCGGCACAGCCCGTCGACGCGGGGGCCCCCGAGCTCAAGGGGGCTGCGCCAGCCAAGAAGAAACAGTTGTTCACCCAAGACAAGGCGGAGACCAAGTAGATACCCGTCGACGAGGACGGGTCCACTAGCGCCACTTTCACCATAGGCACCCACCTTGGGCCCGAGCAGGAGGAAGCCCTGGTCAAGTTCCTACGTGCAAACAAGAAGGTGTTCGCTTGGGAGCCCGATCAGTTGGCAGGGATCCCACGGGGCGTGATCGAGCACCACCTCAACGTGTGCCCCAACGTGCGCCCCGTGAAGCAGAAGGCAAGGCGGCAGTCCGCTGAAAAGCAGGCCTTCATCATCCAGGAGACTCGCAAGCTAGAGGCCGCGGGGGTCATTCGCGAGGTCCAATATCCAGATTGGTTGGCCAACCCTGTAGTTGTGTCGACTTCACCAACCTCGACAAAGCATGCCCGCAAGATCCGTTCCCACTCCCGCGTATTGATCAGATCGTCGATTCCACCGCTGAGTGTGACCTGCTATGCTTCTTGGATGCCTTCTCCGGGTATCACCAGATCAAGATGGCGGTGGAAGACGTAGGAGAAGACGACCTTCCTGACCCCGTGTGGGGTGTACTGCTACACATGCATGCCCTTCGGGCTGCGCAATGCGGGGGCGACCTTTCAGCGGCTCATGCACATCACCCTGGGCCCGCAAGTTGGGAAGAATGTGGAAGCTTACGTCGACAACATTGTAGTGAAGTCTCGCGAGGCCAAGACCCTGATACAAGACCTGGAGGAAACCTGTGCAAACCTCAACGCAGTGAGTCTGCGGCTCAACCCGGAGAAGTGCGTGTTTGGAGTCCCCTCGGGCAAGCTCTTGGGCTTCCTCGTGTCCCACCGAGGCATTGAGGCCAACCCAGAGAAGGTCAAGGAGGTCGAGGACATGAGCCCGCCAAAGACCCTCAGAGAGATGCAGAAGCTCACTGGGCGCGTGACTGCCCTAGGGCGCTTCATCTCCAGGTTAGGAGAGCGAGCGCTGCCTTTCTTCCAGCTGATGAAGAAAAAGGGGCCCTTTGAATGGACTGAAGAGGCCGACAAGGCGTTTCAAGATCTCAAGAGATACCTAACCAGCCCTCCGGTGACGGTGGCTGTCGGTGTCAAAACCGGCGGATCTCGGGTAGGGGGTCCCGAACTGTGCGTCTAGGCGGATGGTAACAGGAGACAAGGGACACGATGTTTTACCCAGGTTTGGGCCCTCTTGATGGAGGTAAAACCCTATGTCCTGCTTGATTGATATTGATAATGTGGGTATTACAAGAGTAGATCTACCACGAGATCAAGGAGGCTAAACCCTAGAAGCTAGCCTATGGTATGATTGTTGTAATGGTTGTTGTGTCCTACGGACTAAAGCCATCCGGTTTATATAGACACCGGAGAGGGCTAGGGTTACATAGAGTCGGCTACAATGGTAGGAGATCTACATATCCGTATCGCCAAGCTTGCCTTCCACGCCAAGGAAAGTCCCATCCGGACACGGGACGAAGTCTTCAATCTTGTATCTTCATAGTCTTGGAGTCCGGCTGACGATGATAGTCTGGCTATCCGGACACCCCCTAGTCCAGGACTCCTTCAGTAGCCCCTGAACCAGGCTTCAATGACGATGAGTCCGACGCGCATATTGTTCGGCATTGCAAGGAGGGTTCCTCCTCCGAATAACTCATAGAAGATTGTAAACACCAGGATAGTGTCCGGCTCTGCAAAATATATTCCACATTCCACCGCAGAGAGAATAATATGTATAGAGGTTCAATCTGCTGACGTATTTTGTGGCATGACGTCACACCACTACCAAGCCTTTACTTGAATCGTTTTTTACTATACCACCTCAGCGCATTTAGCGAAGCGGTTTCCTTGGCACGTCTTGTCGAAGCAGAGATCGTGTCCCCCTTATTCCGGGATTCTCATCAATACGGACATGGGTAACCCAACCGCGCCCGTCGCCACGCCCCCTCTATCAAGGGCAAGTCCCGAACGGTCACGGAGACGGCTCTCGGTATTCTCCCTCTTTATAATGGGACCAAGGCTTGTTTATTTTCTCCAATCCTCCATTGAATCTTCTCCTTGCTCCAAGTTCCAGCACCCAGAGCCCCAGATTCGAGTGCTTCGGACCTTCAACAATGTCCGGCTCCAACCTTCAGGGCCGATGGATGCCCTCCTCCGTCACGGAGGAGGACGTGCTAAAACTGCGAGAAGCCAAGTACCTGACTTACGAGATTTCGCACAGGTTGCCCGCCGAAGGGCAGGCCATCCCCACCCCTGATCCCGGCGAGTACGTCGTTTTTGTATCCCACCTCCGTCGGGGTTTAGGCTCCCCGATGGATCCTTTTGTGAGAGGGCTCATTTTTTACTATGGGTTGGAATTCCACGACTTGGCTCCGGAGTCCATCCTCCATATTTCCGCATTTATTGTCATCTGCGAAGCCTTCCTCCGCGTCACCCCCCACTTCGGCCTATGGCTGAAGACCTTCAATGTAGAGCCGAAGATGATCGAGGGGCGTCAAGCAGAGTGCGGCGGGGCAGCCGTAAGCAGGAGGGCCGATGCCCTGTGGCCCGTGGGCTCCTTCCAAGAGGAGCTTGGCTTGTGGCAGCAGGAGTGGTTCTATATTACCGCTCCAAGGGGCAGCAGACAGAAGCCGCCGCCCTTATTCCGCTCGGGACCTCCACGACGGTTGGTGTCGTGGGTCAACCAAGGACTCAACTGGGGGCCGTCAAAGGACGTGCCCGTACTACAGGGCCGGATTCGAGACCTCCAAGCGAGGGAGATCGATATGGTTGTGGTAATGCAGGTCATGCTGATTAGGCGTCTCCTGCCCTGCAAACGCCGCCCTCTTCGGCTGTGGGAGTTTAATCCAGAGGGACCACAGATTCTTCAACACTTCATGGGTATGACACCTGTGGAGATGTACAAATTATTCTTCGGATCATGAGAGGCATGCCCGGAATTGACCGAGGACGCTGGCCTAAGCTGCAATCGCCCAGATACACAAGTAGCTCCAAGTCCGGACATACTGTTTGTTTGCCTTTCAATGATTCACCTTTTGACCGAATTCCTTCTAAACAGGAGTGGATAGCGCAAGCAAAACTGATACGGTGTCCGGCCCCCCTCCCAGAGACCGCGCCGGATCCCGTGCTGGTCAGGATGCCGGAAGTTGTGCCTTCAGAGGAAGGCGAAGGGGAAAATATAGGAGTGACCGCCTCGCTCAAGGAGGCTGAGGGAGTCCTGTATTGGGGGTGTCCGGATAGCCGGATTACCATCATCGGCCGGACTATCATCATCGACCAGACTCCAAGACTATGAAGATACAAGATTGAAGACTTCGTCCCGTGTCCGGATGGGACTTTTCTTGGCGTGGAAGGCAAGCTTGGCGATACGGATATGTAGATCTCCTACAATTGTAACCGACTCTATGTAACCCTAGCCCTCTCCGGTGTCTATATAAACCGGATGGCTCTAGTCCGTAGGACAACGAACAACATCAACCCTTACAATCATACCATAGGCTAGCTTTTAGGGTTTAGCCTCCTTGATCTCATGGTAGATCCACTCTTGTAAACATCCACAATATCAATATCAATCAAGTAGGACGTAGGGCTTTACCTCCATCAAGAGGGCCCAAACCTGGGTAAAACATCGTGTCCCTTGTCTCCTGTTACCATCCGCCTAGACGCACAGTTCGGGACCCCCTACCCGAGATCCGCCGGTTTTGACACCGACATTGGTGCTTTCATTGAGAGTTCCTCTGTGTCGTCACCGATAGGCTTGATGGCCTCTTCAGTCAACAACGACGTGGTCCTGGGTGAGACTTTTCTCCCCGAACAGATCTTCGTATTCGGCGGCTTCGCACTGCGGGCCAACTCACTTGGCCATATGGAGCAGATCGAAAGCTACGCCCCTGCCGTCAGGTCAGGTTTGGAAGCCTAAACTTCACGGCCGATATCCGCGGTGACTTGATCCTTGACGGGTCCGAGCCACATCTAAGTGCGCCACACTGTCACGATGGGCACGACCTAACTCTGCCGCCGGACAGCGCCTTGGAGGCCGCACACAAATCCGCTCCGACCTATAGTCCGGAGCCGATTGCGCAGATCGAGGACGGGTCGCTAGACACCACCTCGGGAGCTGCAACTTCCACGGCGATGGAGCCGAACACTAACCTCGTCCCGCATAAAGCTCATGACTCCGAGGCACCGGACTCACTACCGGACTCCGAACCTCCTGCGCCCCTGCCAGTCGAATCCGATTGGGCGCCGATCATGGAATTCACCACCGCGGACAGCTTTCAGCACTCACCCTTCGGCGACATCTTAAATTCGCTGAAGCATCTCTCGCTATCCGAAGAGCCCTGGCTGGACTATGGCCAGGATGGTTGGGACGCGGACGACGGAGAAATTCAAAGCCCACCCGCCACCCACTTCGTAGCCACTGTCGACGATTTAACCGACGTGCTAAACTATGACTCCGAAGACATCGACGGTATGGACGACGATGACGGAGACAATCCAGAACCAGCACCTACAGGGCACTGGAAGGCCACCTCGTCACATGACGTATATATGGTGGATACCCCAAAGGGAAGCGACGACGAGGATCCACGGGGCGCGGCAAAGGATAATCCCGCCGATAAACAACCAAAACAGCGACACAAGCGCCGCCCTAAACCCCGCCTCGCCAAGAATAGCATTCACAACGACCCACCGTTAGAGTAGGGCCAACCAGTGGACGACGAACATGCAAACAAGCAACCTTCCGAATAGGACGAACTGGATGATCAACCCCTTCCCGGAGCAACCAACAGTCCGGACAACCTCACACCGGACACACCATCTGAGCATAAGAACCTTCACAAAAGACTCGCCGCCACTGCAAGAAGTTTGAAGAAGGAAAAACGGAAGCTCAAAACAGTGGAAGACATCCTCAGAATGAAGTGGAACAAAATACTCAAGACCGCAAGCAAGTATGGCAATGGCCATCAAACAAAGAGCTACCCGAAGTGCAAGCTACTGCCAGAATTTGATGAGGAAGCCATAGAGCCCTCACAATCAAAAAATAAAGAAGCCGCCTGGCCGGATAGACGGCCAGATGACAGGCCAAAAGCGGCAAATGGCGCCACACACAAGCCGACCTATGACCCTGGAAAAATAGACGGCCCAACTAGGTCCATCTACGGGCCAAAAAAGAGGACCCCAGGAAGTAACACAACACGACAAGTGTTCGAAGACAGCGGCACACCCAAATACAGGGGCGCCGCACACCCGCTATGTTTCACTGATGAGGTGCTGGATCATGAATTTCCAGCAGGGTTCAAACCCATAAACATAGAGGCATACGACGGCACAACAGACCCAGGAGTCTGGATAGAAGATTACATACTACACATACACATGGCTAGAGGAGATGATCTCCACGCCATAAAATATCTACCCCTCAAGCTCAAAGGACCAGCTCGGCATTGGCTCAAAAGCCTCCCAGAAAACACTGTTGGGAGTTGGGAAGAGGTTGAGGACGCATTTAGAGCAAATTTTCAAGGGACTTATGTCCGCCCTCCGGACGCAGACGATCTAAGTCACATAACTCAACAGCCCGGAGAGTCAGCGCGCAAATTCTGGAACAGGTTCCTTAACAAAAAGAACCAAATAGTCGACTGTCTGGACGCGGAAGCCTTAGCAGCTTTTAAACACAACGTCCGAGACGAATGGCTCGCCAGACACCTCGGCCAAGAAAAGCCAAGAACAATGACCGCGCTCACAAGCCTCATGACGCGCTTTTGCGCAGGAGAAGACAGCTGGCTAGCAAGATGCGGCACCAGCGACCCGAGTACATCCGAGATCAGAGATGGAAACGGAAAATCACGGCACAGGAAAGATAAGCGCCGGAATAAAGAAAGAATCCCAAAGAGCACGGCGGTCAACGCCGGATTCAAAAGCTCGCGGCCAAACAATAAAACACTGCCTCTTAAGGACAATAGTGACGAGCTATCCAATTTAAACAAAATTTTGGATCGGATATGTCAAATCCACAGTACCTCCGGAAGACCTGCAAACCATACCAACCGAAATTGTTGGGTTTTTAAACAGTCCGGCAGACTCAACGCCGAACACAAGGGGCCCGATGTGCCAAGCGAGGACGATGACGAACCCCACCAGCAGAGCACCAGAATTCAGAAAACCTTCCCACAAGAAGTCAAAACAGTAAACTCACTTCACGTGATAGTACGGAAGTACAACACGGCACTTGCTAAGACAAGTGTTGCACGGCCCACCCCAGCGGAACACCGAGATTGGATGTCAAAACCAATCACTTTCGACCATCTGGATTATTCCAGAAGTATCCGGAACGCAGGATGGACTGCTATGATATTGGATCCCATAATAGATGGACTACGATTTACGCAAGTTCTGATGGACGGCGGCAGCGACTTAAACCTGCTATATCCGGACACAATCCGCAAGTTGGGGATAGAGCCTATTACAATTCGACATAGCCGCACTTCCTTCAAAGGAGTGGCGCCAAGCCCTTACGCCAGGTGCACAGGTTCATTATTATTAGAAATTGTGTTCGGATCACCTGACAACTTCCGACGAGAAAAGCTAACCTTTCACGTCGCCCCATTCAAAAGTTGCTATCAAGCACTACTGGGACGTGAAGCTTTCGTCCGCTATAACGCAATACCACACTACGCGTCTCTTACGCTTAAAATGCCCGGTCCACGTGGCATCATTTCATTAACAAGGTCGGCTAAGACCCCGGACACGGCTGGACGGGTCCGGAATAAATAAGCTAGGGGCTACCTAGCCGCACACCCTTACAAGGGTTTGTGTATATAAGCTATAATGAGCTACCATAGGCTCAGCTTTCTACATTTCTATTTCAATTTTTATGTACCTTTTTTGCACGATTTCTTTTTCAAACTAAGTTCCTCTCTTTTTACAGATGAACTACGTGCACACTCGTCCAGGATACGGCACAATGGAGACACAGGCGCAGACGTGCAGTAGGGACCCGTTTCAAGGACTCTTTTCAGACTAAGACCCTACGTAAACCTTTCTTACTGTCTCTTGTTGCTATAATCCCCTGGTTTCCCATTATAACCAGAGTGGAGGCTGGCGTTTTGGCATCGGCCGCGCCAGAGGAACCTGCCCGTACCTGGACACAAGGGGCTTAGGGCATTATTTTGCCCGCTATTGTAAAAGACCAAACACCTTCGGGAGTGTTCGGCGTCTCGAGTTAGGCCTTATATGCATCAGCTCCGAATCATGTCTTTGGTCAAATGTTGGGTTTGCCCGGCTCCTGTGTTTTGCTGCCTTACGTTCCGTATCATCAGCTAACGCGGCACCAGGAGAACTACTGCGATTGTGCCCCAGTTCGGCTAGGCGAGCGCCTCAGTAGAGAAAGCCGAAAACTGACTGTCATGATACAGCGAGAGACTGGTCAACCACTCGATCGACCAAGGGAATGCTTAGAATTCCTCCATTTTGACGAAGGGCCGTTTCCCGGTCAGGCACATACGCGCCCCGAATTCGGAGAGCGCGGTGCCCCCAGGGGCTATGTCGTAGCCCCACCCTCGAACTCCATGGCTAAGTGAAAGTGATAAAGCATTATAGTCCGGTTGCCTCATTTGCTACGCTACCACCTCCTTTACAGGACCGAGACGTCAGATTAAGTGTGAAAACACGCTATTTTCTGCGAACACCCCCGCACCTTGTGCGTGGGGGCTGAAGCCGACGACTGCCATCTTTCAGGTTATACACACGTATACATGAACGGCCGCATAGGAGATATTACATTACTTGAACGCACAAGTATAAAAGACGCTTACATCATAAATATCGTTTTACAACATAAAACGTTCATTTGAACGTCACATTTTTTGAACACTGCGACTCTATTACACGAGCACCACGCAGCACTTCGCCAAAATAGTGCTCGGTGGGTAACCGGCTATCGTCCGAACCCGGGGTCGCAATAGTGGTGGCATCCATCTCTGTCCAATGTGTCTTCACACGGGCGAGTGCCATCCGCGCACCCTCTATACATGCCGACCGCTTCATCGCCTTCATATGCGGCACCGCCCCAAGAAATTGCTGCAATAAGCCAAAGTAACTCTTCGGCTTGGGCCTATCCGGCCAGACATGGGTCACGATATCCGTCATGGCAAGCCTGGACAACCTATACAGCTCAGCCCACTCGGCCAAATGGTCGGTCAGTGGAAGTGAATGCTCCGGACTATGGAATTGAGACCAAAACAGCTCTTCCGTCTCGTGATCCTTCTGGCTTTGAAAATGCACAACGGCATCCGCCGCACTCGCTGCTAAGTCCATATAAGGGTCCTCCGGACCCCAAAGTTGGCCCAGCTGAGCATACTTTGGATCCGTAAAACTTCGGCGCAGCAGAAAAGGCTTGCCAGCTACAATGTCTCCGGCCTGGCGCAGCTCTTCCTTTATAGCCCGCATTGCAGAGCGGGCATCCTTGGCTTCGGCGGCGGCCTTCCCCAGGTCTTCTTGCACCACCAAGCGCTCCTTCTCAAGAGCCTCATTGCGGTCGATAACATCTTTTAACTTCACGGCCATTTTGGCCATCTCTTCCCTGCTTCGGCAATGTGCGGCCCTTTCGGCCGCTAACTCTTTGGCCGCCCTCGAGGCCGCCGCATCACTGCTTTTGGCCTGCTCCTTGGCTTGAGCAAGTTCGGCCCGAAGGCTCTCCACAGCAGCGGCACTATCTGCATTTCACACACATGTAGTAAGGAGACGGCTTCGGCTCCCTTACCAAGTGACCGCACAGGAACACTTACCTTGCACTTGACCAGCGTGATGTCCGCATCCGCAACGGTGAGTTGCCGCTTTAGTTCGGCAACTTCATCAGTCCGGCTGGTCCCCGGACGATCCGCCACCTACATAGGCACGGCGAAAATTTAAACCTGCGATTTTGATCCTCGGCATGCTGTCGCTTTCGACAACCTACCGAGTCTCAGGGGCTACTACCTATACAGGGCGCATTCTATATGCAAAACTGTCCAAAGGTGTGTCATTTTTACGTACCTCAAACCCCGCCAGCAAACTCCTGACGGCATTATGCAACCCGCCTTTGGCGGATGAAATCCTTTCAATCACCACACTCATTAGTGCGTGGTGATCTTCTGAGATAGACGCCTTCTCAAGCAGATCCTTCAGCCGTACACTAGCTGGCGCCGAACTATCCGGCTTCGCCAAACCCGGGGGCTCCCTCCTTGACGACACTTCAGGCTCGTCTGCCCTATCCGACGGCGCCCCGGATGGAGGCGTCTCGCTCTCCACCATATCCGGACGGAGGTCCCCCGAAGTCGAGCTCATTTACGAAGGACGGAGATCCGAACTACAAGGTAAAAACTTTAGTTATCCTCAGAAGCACAAATAGGGATGCCCTTTATTATAAAAATCCTTTCTATCTACTTACGGCTCGTTGGAGGGCTGATCCTTTAAGGGAGACTGTGCGGCCGGGGCCTCCCCGGACGCAGGACCCTCCGGCGAAGATTTCTTCCCCCGTTTAGGGGCTTTGGCCCCCAGGTCCTCAGAGGCAATCCTCTTCTGCCCTTGGAGGGAGGGATTCTCGATCCCCCCTCTTTCAAGAGCCTCCTTAGGTGAGGCAGTAGCTTTTTCACTTTCCCCTTCGCCTTCCTCTGGAGGCGCAACCTCCAACATCCGGACCAGCACGGAATCCGGCGCGGTCTCTGGGAGGGGGGCCGGACACCATATTAATTTTGCTCCCGCTATCCACTCCTGTTTAGAAGGAAGTTGGTCGTAAGGCGAATCACCGAAAGGAAAACAAATGATGTGTCCGGACTCGGAGCTACTTACCTGAGTATCCGGGCAATTGCAGCTTAGGCCAGCATCCTCGGTCAGTTCCGAACGCGCCTCTTGCGATCCGAAGAATAATTTGTACATCTCCAGGGGTGTCATACCCATGAAGTGTTGAAGAATCCAAGGTCCCTCTGGATTAAATTCCCATAGTCGGAGAGGACGGCGTTTGCAGGGCAAGTAACGCCTGATCAGCATAACCTGCATCACCACGACCAGATCGATCTCCCTCGCCTGGAGATCTTGAATCTGGCCCTGCAATAGGGGCACGTCCTTTGACGGCCCCCAGTTGAGCCCTTGGTTGACCCACGACATCAACCATTGTGGAGGTCCCGGGCGGAATAAGGGTGGCGGCTTTTGTTTGCGGCCCCTTGGAACGGTGATATAGAACCACTCTTGCTGCCACAAGCCGAGCTCCTCTTGGAAGGAGCCTGCGGGCCACGGGGCATCGGCCCTCCTACTGACGGCCGCCCCGCCGCACTCCGCTTGACGCCCCCCGATCATCTTCGGCGTCACATTGAAGGTCTTCAGCCACAGGCCGAAGTGAGGGGTGACGCGGAGGAAGGCTTCGCAGACGACGATAAATGCAGAGATATGGAGGATGGACTCCGGAGCCAAATCATGGAATTCCAACCCATAGTAGAACATGAGCCCTCTCACAAAAGTATCTATCGGGAAGCCTAAACCCCGACGGAGGTGGGATACAAAGACAACATACTCGCCGGGCTCGGGGGTGGGGATGGCCTGCCCTTCTGCAGGCAACCTGTGCGAGATCTCGTAAGTCAGGTACTTGGCTTCCCGTAACTTTAGCATGTCCTCCTCCGTGACGGAGGAAGGCATCCACCGGCCCTGGAGGTCGGAGCCGGACATTATTGAAGGTCCGAAGCGCTCGAATCTGGAGCTCTAGGTGCTGGAACTTGGGGCGGGAAGAGGATTCGATGGAGGATTGAAGAAAAGAAACGAGCCTTGGTCCCGTTATAAAGGAGGAAAATACCAAGAGCCATCTCCATGACCGTTCGGGACTCGCCTTCGATAGAGGGGGCGTGGCGACGGGCGCGGTTGGGTTACCCACGCTCGTATTGATGAGAATCCCGGATTAAGGGGGAACACGATCTCTGCCTCAATAAGATGTGCCAAGGAAACCGCTTCGCTAAATGCGCTGAGGTGGTAAAATAAAAAACGATTCAAGTAATGGCTTGGTAGTGGTGTGACGTCACGCTGCAAAAAACGTCAGCAGATTGAACTTGTGTATATATATATTATTCTCTCTACGGTGGAATGTGGAATTTATTTTGCAGAGCCGGACACTATCCTGGTGTTCACAATCTTCTATGAATTATTCGGAGGAGGAACCCGCCTTGCAATGCCGAACAATATGCGTGCCGGACTCATCGTCATTGAAGCCTGGTTCAGGGGCTACTGAGGGAGTCCTGGATTGGGGGGTGTCCGGATAGCCGGATTACCATCATCGGCCGAACTATCATCGGCCGGACTATCATCATCGACCGGACTCCAAGACTATGAAGATACAAGATTGAAGACTTTGTCCCGTGTCCGGATGGGACTTTCCTTGGCGTGGAAGGCAAGCTTGGCGATACGGATATGTAGATCTCCTACAATTGTAACCGACTCTATGTAACCCTAGCCCTCTCTGGTGTCTATATAAACCGGATGGCTCTAGTCCGTAGGACAACGAACAACATCAACCCTTACAATCATACCATAGGCTAGCTTTTAGGGTTTAGCCTCCTTGATCTCGTGGTAGATCCACTCTTGTAAACATCCACAATATCAATATCAATCAAGTAGGACGTAGGGTTTTACCTCCATCAAGAGGGCCCGAACCTGGGTAAAATATCGTGTCCCTTGTCTCCTGTTACCATCCGCCTAGACGCACAGTTCGGGACCCCCTACCCGAGATCCGCCGGTTTTGACACCGACAGAGGCTCTTGAAAGAGGGGGGGTCGAGAATCCCTCCCTCAAAGGGGAGAAGAGGACTGCCTCCGAGGACCCAGGGGCCAAAGCCCCTAAGCGGGGGAAGAAATCTTCGCCAGAGGGTCCTGCGTCCGGGGAGGCCCCAGCCGCACAGTCTCCACTAAAGAATCAGCCCTCCAACGAGCCGTAAGTAGAAAAAAGGGAGTTTTATAATAAGGGACACCCCTATTTGTGCTTCTGAGGATAACTCAAGTTTTTACCTTGTAGTTTGGATCTCTGTCCTTCGCAAATGAGCTCGTCTTCGGGGGACCTTCGTCCGGAGATGGTGGAGAGCGAGACGCCTCCATCCGCGGCGCCGTCGGATAGGGCGGACGAGCCTGAAGTGTCATCACGGAGAGTGCCCCCGAGTTTGGCAAAGCCGGATAGTTTGGCACCAACTGGTGTACGGCTGAAGGATCTGCTTGAGAAGGCGTCTATCTCAGAAGATCACCATGCATTGATGAGTATGGTGATTGGAAGGATTTTGTCCTCCGAAGGCGGATTGCGTAATTCCATCAGGAGTTTGCTGGCGGGGTTTGAGGTACGTAAAAATGACACACCTTTTGACAGTTTTTCACATAAAGTGCGCCCTGTATAGATAGTAGCCCCTGAGACTCGGTAGGTTGTCGAAAGCGACAGCGTGCCGAGGATCAAAATCGCAGGATTCAATTTTCGCCAGTCCTATGCAGGTGGCGGATCGTTCGGGGGCCAACCGGACTGATGGAGTTGCTGAACTAAAGCGGCAACTCGACGTTGCGGATACGGACATCACGCTAGTCAACAGGCGACTTGATGAGTCGCAAGGTAAGTGTTTCTTTGCGGTCACTTGGTAAGGGAGCCGAAGCCCACTCCTTACAATATGCGTGTGAAATGCAGATGGTGCCGCTGCTGTGGAGAGCCTTCGGGCCGAACTTGCTCAAGCGAAGGAGCAAGCCAGAAGGAGTGATGCGGCTTCCTCGAGGGCGGCCAAGGAATTAGAAGCCGAAAGGGCTGCACACTGCCGAAGCAGGGAAGAGATGGCCGAAATGGCCGTGAAGTTAAAAGATGCTACCGACCGCAATGAGGCTCTTGAAAAGGAGCGCCTAGCGGGGCAAGAAGACCTCGGGAAGGCCACCACCGAAGCCAAGGATGCCCGCTCTGCAATGCGGGCTATAAAGGAAGAGCTGCGCCAGGCCGGAGACATTGTAGCTGGCAAGCCTTTTCTGCTGCGCTGAAGGTTTACGGATCCAAAGTATGCTCAGCTTGGCCAGCTGTGGGGTCCGGAGGACCCTTATATGGACTTAGCAACGAGTGCGGCGGATGCCGTTGTGCACTTCCGAAGCCAGAAGGATCACAAGACGGAAGAGCTGTTTTGGTCTCAATTCCATAGTCCGGAGCGTTCACTTCCGCTGACCGACCGGTTGGCCGAGTGGGCTGAGCTGAATAGGTTGTCTGGGCTTGCCATGAAGGATATCGTGACTCATGTCTGGCCGGATAGGCCCAAGCCGAAGAGCTACTTTTGCTTATTGCAGCAATTTCTTGGGGCAGTGCCGCATATCAAGGCGATGAAGCGGTCGGCCTGCATAGAGGGTGCACGGATGGCACTCGCCCGTGTGAAGACACATTGGACAGAGATGGATGCCACCGCTATTGCGACCCCGGGTTCGGACGATAGCCGGTTACCCGCCGAGCACTATTTTGGCGAAGTTCTGCGTGGTGCTTGTGTAATAGAGTCGCAGTGCTCAAAAAATTTCACATTCAAATGAACGTTTTATTTTGTAAAACAATGTTTATGATGTAAGCGCTTTTTATACTTGTGCGTTCAAGTAGTGAAATATCTCCTATGCGGCCGTTTATGTATACATGTGTATAACCTGAAAGATGGCAGTCGTCGGCTTCAGCCCCCACGCACAAGGTGCGGGGGTGTTCGCAAAAATAGCTCATTTTCACACTTAATCCGACGTCTCGGTCCTGTAAAGGAGGTGGTAGCGTAGCAAACGAGGCAACCGGATTATAATGCTTTATCACTTTCACTTAGCCATGGGAGTTCGAGGGTGGGGCTACGATATAGCCCCTGGGGGCACCGCGCTCTCCGAATTCGGGGCGCGTATGTGCCTGGCCGGGAAACAGCCCTTCGTCAAAGCGGAGGAATTCTAAACATTCCATTGGTCGATCGAGTGGTTGACCAGTCTCTCGCTGTATCATGACAGTCAGTTTTCGCCTTTCTCTACTGAGGTGCTCGCCCAGCCGAACTGGGGCACAATCGCAGTAGTTCTCCTGGTGCCGCGTTAGCCGATGATACGGAACGTAAGGCAGCAAAACACAGGAGCCGGGCAAACCCAACATTTGACCAAAGACATGATTCGGAGCTGATGCATATAAGGCCTAACTCGAGACGCCGAACACTCCCGAAGGTGTTCGGTCTTTGTAATAACGGACAGAACAATGCCCTAAGCCCCTAGTGTCCAAGTACAGGCAAGGTCCTCTGACGCGGCCGATGCCAAAACGCCAGTCTCCTCTCTGGTTATAATGAGAAACCAGGGGATTGTAGCAACAAGAGACAGTAAGAAAGGTTTACGCAAGGTCTTAATCTGAAAAGAATCCTTGAAACGGGCCCCTACTGCACGTCTGCGCCTGTGTCTCCATTGTGCCGTATCCTGGACGGGTGTGCACGTTCTTCATCTGTAGAAAGAGAGGAACTTAGTTTGAAAAGAAGTGCGAAAAAGTGCATAAAAAATTGAAATATAAATTAATAAAGCTGAGCTTATGTTAACTCATTATTGCTTATATGCACGGCCCCTTGTGAAGGGGTGTGCGGCTAGGTAGCCCCTAGCTTATTTATTCCAGACTCGTCCAGCCGTGTCCGGGGTCTTAGACGACCTTTTAATGAAATGATGCCGCGTGGGCCGGGCATTTTAAGTTTAAGAGACGCGTAATGCGGTATTGCGTTAAAGCGGACGAAAGCTTCACGTCCCAATAGTGCTTGATAGCTACTTTTGAATGGGGCGACATGAAAGATTAGCTTTTCGCGTCGGAAGTTGTCAGGTGACCCGAACACAACTTCTAGTAATAAGGAGCCTGTGCACCTGGCGTGAGGGCCTGGCGCTACTCCTTTAAAGGAAGTGCGGCTATGTCGAATTTTAGTAAGATCTATCCCCAACTTGCGGATTGTGTCCGGGTATAGCAGGTTTAAATCGCTGCCGCCGTCCATCAGGACTTGTGTAAATTGCAGTCTGTCGATTATAGGATCCAATATCAAAGCAGTCCATCCTGCGTTTCGGATACTTCTGGAATAATCCATGTGGTCGAAAATGATTGGTTTTGACATCCAATCTCGAGGTTCCGCTGGGGTGGACCATGCGACACCTATCTTAGCGAGTGCCGCATCGTACTATCACATGTAGTGAGTTTACTGCTTTGACTTCTTGTGGGAAAGTCTTTTGTCTTCCGGTGCTCTGCTGGTGGGGTTCGTCATCGTCCTCGCTTGGCGCGTTGAGCCCCTTGTGTTCGGCGTTGAGTTTGCCGGACTGTATAAAAACCCAACAGTCTCGGTGGGTATGGTTTGCAGGCCTTCCGGAGGTACTGTGGATTTGACATATCCGATCCAAAATTTTGTTTAAGTTGGATAGGTCATCACTGTTGTCCTTAAGAGGCAGTGTTTTATTGTTTGGCCGCGAGCTTTTGAATCCGGCGTTGACCGCTGCGCTCTTTGGGCTTTTTTCTTTGTTCCGGCGTTGATCTTTTCTGCGCCGTGATTTTCCGTTTCCATCTCTGATCTCGGATGTACTCGGGTCGCTGGTGCTGCATCTTGCTAGCCAACTGTCTTCCCCCGTGCAAAAGTGGGTCATGAGGCTTGTTAGCGCGGCCATTGTCCTCGGCTTCTCTGGCCGAGGTGTCTGGCGAGCCATTCGTCTCGGGCGTTTTGTTTAAAAGCTGCTAAGGCTTCAGCGTCCGGACAGTCGACTATTTGGTTCTTTTTGGTAAGGAACTTGTTCCAGAATTTGCGCGCTGATTCTCTGGGCTGTTGAGTTATATGACTTAGATCGTCTGCATCCGGAGGCCGGACATAAGTCCCTTGAAAACTTGCTCTAAATGCGTCCTCAAGCTCTTCCCAACTTCCAACAGTGTTTTCTGGGAGGCTTTTGAGCCAATGCCGAGCTGGCCCTTTGAGCTTGAGGGGTAGGTATTTGATGGCGTGGAGATCATCTCCTCTAGCCATGTGTATGTGTAGTATGTAATCTTCTATCCAGACTCCAGGGTCTGTTGTTCCGTCGTATGCCTCTATGTTTATGGGTTTCAACCCTGCTGGAAATTCATGATCCAGCACCTCATCGGTGAAACATAGTGGGTGTGCGGCGCCCCTGTATTTGGGTGTGCCGCTGTCTTCGAACACTTGTCGTGTTGTGTTGCTTCCTGGGGCCCTCTTTTTTGGTCCGTAAATGGACCTGGCTGGGCCGTCTATTTTCCTAGGATCACAAGTCGGCTTGTGTGCGGCACCGCTTGTCGCTTTTGGCCTGTCATCTGGCCATCTATCCGGCCAGGCGGCCTCTTTGTTTTTTGACTGTGAGGGCTCTATGGCTTCCTCGTCAAATTCTGGAAGCAGCTTACGCTTCGGGTAGCTCTTTGTTTGGTGGCCATTGCCATATTTGTCTGCGGTCTTGAGTACTTTGCTCCCCTTCATTCTGAGTATGTCTTCCGCTGTTTTGAGCTTCCGTTTTTCCATCTTCATACTTCTTGTAGTGGCGACGAGTCTTTTGTGAAGGTTCTTATGCTCCGCTGGTGTGTCCGGCGTGAGGTTGTCCGGACTGTTGGTTTCGCCGGGCATGGATTGATTATCCGATTCGTCCTGTTCGGATGGTTGCTTGGTTGCATGTTCGTCGTCCACTGGTTTGCCCTGCTCTATTGCTGGGTCATTGGGAATGCTGTTTTTGTCGAGGCGGGACTTAGGGCGGCGTCTGCGTCGCTGTTTTGGTTGTTTATCGGCGGGATTATCCTTTGCCGCGCCCCGTTGTTCCTCGTTATCGCTTCCTTTTGGGGTGTCCACCATATATATGTCACGTGACAGGGTGGTCTTCCAGTGCCCTGTAGGCGCTGGTTCTTGATCGTCTCTGGCATCGGCGTCCATACCGCCGATGTCTTCAGAGTCGTAGTCTAGCACGTCAGTTAGATCGTCGACAGTGGCTACAAAGTGGGTGGTGGGTGGGCTTTGAATTTCTTCGTCGTCCGCATCCCAACCATCCTGGCTGTAGTCTGGCCAGGGCTCTCCGGATAGCGAGAGATGCTTTAGCGATTTCAGGATGTCGCCAAAGGGTGAGTGCTGAAAGATGTCCGCAGCGGTGAACTCCATGATCGGCGCCCAATCAGATTCGATTGGCAGGGGCGCACGAGGTTCGGAGTCCGGCAGGGAGCCCGGCGCCTCGGAGTCACGAGCTTTATAAGGGACGAGGTCAGTGTTCGGCTCTATCGCCGTGGGAGTTGCAGCCCCCGAGGCGGTGTCCAACCACCCGTCCTCGATCTGCGCGATCGGCTCCGGACTATGGGTCGGAGCGGATTCGTATGCGGCCTCCAAGGTACTGTTCGGCGGCAGAGTTAGATCATGCCCATCATAACAGTGCGGCACGGATGGCTGCGGCTCGGATCCATCGAAGATCATGTCTCCGCGGATATCGGCCGTGAAGTTTAGGCTTCCGAACCTGACCTGACGGCCAGGGGCGTAGCTTTCGATCTGCTCCAGATGGCCAAGTGAGTCGGCTCGCAGGGCGAAGCCGCCGAATACGAAGATCTGTCCGGGGAGAAAAGTCTCACCCAGGACTGCGTCGTTGTTGGTTGAAGAAGCCATCAAGCCTATCGGTGACGACACAGAGGAACTCTCAATGAAAGCACCAATGTCGGTGTCAAAACCGGCGGATCTCGGGTAGGGTGTCCTAAACTGTGTGTCTAGGCGGATGGTAACAGGAGACAAGGGACACGATGTTTTACCCAGGTTCGGGCCCTCTTGATGGAGGTAAAACCCTACGTCCTGCTTGATTAATATTGATAATGTGGGTATTGCAAGAGTAGATCTACCACGAGATCAAGGAGGCTAAACCCTAGAAGCTAGCCTATGGTATGATTATTGTAATGGTTGTTGTGTCCTACAGACTAAAGCCATCCGGTTTATATAGACACCGGAGAGGGCTAGGGTTACATAGAGTCGGTTACAATGGTAGGAGATCTACATATCCGTATCGCCAAGCTTGCCTTCCACGCCAAGGAAAGTCCCATCCGGACACGGGACGAAGTCTTCAATCTTGTATCTTCATAGTCTTGGAGTCCGGCTGACGATGATAGTCCGGCTATCCGGACACCCCCTAGTCCAGGACTCCCTTAGTGGCCCCACGCCCTCGAGAGCCCTTGGTACTCTACCTTGCCGCTACTCCTTACTCCGCCAGCGCGGCTCTGGTGGCGGTTAGGGAGGAGAGTCGGACCAAGGCCACAACAGCTGCCTGTGCCAAAGCAAAGTAGGACCAAAAAGGACTCGCAAAGATCACTACCGCGACTGAGGAGGATCAGCCGACGCAGGGGAACGCACCAGGAGCGGGAGGGGCCCTTCCCCTAGGCGACCAGCCTCTAGAGGCCCCAATGCCTCAGCAAGCGCTGTGGCCTCCGGAAGGCGCCACCAGCACCGACGCTCCAAGCCTCGTCGAGCACCCGGTGTACTTCGTCAGCACGGTGTTGCGGGATGCGAGGGCACGATACCCCATGCCACAGAAGCTCCTCCTCGCGCTGCCGGTGGCCTCGCGCAAGCTGCGGCACTACTTCCAGGGTCACCCGATCAAGGTTGTCTCAGCATACCCCTTGGAAAGGGTGCTCAGGAGCCCTAACTTTGCGGGAAGGGTCGCCGAGTGGAACATTGAACTGCAAGCGTTTCAGCTCGAGTTCAGCATGACTAGGGTCATCAAGGGTGCCGCGCTAGCAGATTTCGTGGCTGAATGGACGGAAGCACCGGACCTCAAGACCGGCAAGGACCGACCCCTCTCCCCTGGGAGCGAGGCGCCAGAAGGCTGGGTTATGTACTTCGACGGGGCGTTCTCCAGGCATGGCGCTGGGGCTGGGGCAGTGCTCATATCTCCTGCTCAGGACAAGCTGTACTACGCCGTGCAGCTCTATTTCCAACAGGGTGAAAAGGTCTCCAACAATATAGCAGAATACGAGGGACTGATAGCAGGGTTGAAGGCCGTCGCCGCCCTGGGGGTGAAGTGCCTTACCATCAAGGGCGATTCGCAGCTCCTCGTAAACTTCTCCAACAAGGTATACGAGCCTCAAGATGAGCACATGGAAGCCTATCTTGCGGAGGTCCGCAGGATGGAAAAGCAGTTCTGGGGGTTGGAGCTACAACATGTGCCCCGTGGCACTAACCAAGAGGCCGACGACATCGCCAAACGAGCATCCAGGCAACTGCCTCAGGAACCTGGCGTCTTCGAGGAGCGGCTCTTCAAGCCCTCAGCCATGCTATCACTATCAAACACGGCGCAACCTCGGGAGGAGCTCCCCCAGCCACCTGCCTCGGGAGCCCCGGCCCGCGGCCCAGCCTCAGGAGCGCGCCTACTCCTGGCAATGGAGCCTTAGGAGGGGTGCTGCATCACAGAGCTCCGGAGTTACTTAACACAAGGGACCCTGCCGGAGAAGGAAGAAGAAGCGGAGCGTGTGGCGCGGCAAGCCACAACATACTGCATCAGGGATGGGGAACTCTACCGGAAGCGACCAAATGATGTGTCCCTACGCTGCATCCCCAGGAAGCAAGGGACAGAGCTGCTAGCGGACATACACGGTGGAGACTGTGGGCACCATTCATCATCACGAACCCTCGTGGGAAAGGCATTCTGCAGCGGCTTCTATTGGCCTACTGCGCTCAGTGACGCCGTTGAACTGGTAAAGGCTTGCGAAGCCTATCAGTTCCATGCAAAACAGATCCATTAGCCGGCGGGGGGGGGGGGGGGGGGGGTCTGCAGACCATACCCCTCACGTGGCCATTCGCAGTCTGGGGGCTTGATATTCTGGGCCCGTTTCCTCGGGCGCCAGGGGGCTATCGCTACCTCTACATCGCCGTGGACAAATTCACCAAGTGGGCCGAAGTGGAAGCCATCCGCACCATCCCCGCGGGTTCAGCGGTCAAGTTCATCAAGGGCATTGTGAGCCGGTTCGGGGTGCCGAACCGCATCATCACCGACAACGGTTCGCAGTTCACCAGTAACCTCTTCAAAACATACTGTGCTAACCTTGGAACGCAGATATGCTACGCTTCAGTGGTGCACCCCCGAAGCAATGGCCAGGCCGAGCGGGCCAACGCGGCGGTCCTGAGGGGCCTCAAGACCAGAACATTCAAGAAGAAGCTGGAAGCCTACGGCAGAGGCTGGCACGACGAGCTTCAGTCCGTGTTGTGGTCGATCCGCACGACCGCAACCAAGCCGACCGGGGAGACCCCGTTCTTCTTGGTCTACGGAGCCGAGGTCAGGCGTCGTTCCGCACGGGTCCTGGCATTCAACGAAGTGCAGCAGGACGCCATGCGGGGGATGGACCTCGTGCTGGGGGAGGAGCATTGCCGAGAAGCCGCATTAGGAGCGGCGAGATATCAGCAAGCGCTGCGGCGATACCACTGCCGCAACATCCGCCCCAGGACTCTCGAGGTAGGGGACCTCGTGCTCAGGCGGGTTCTCTCCAGGGAGGGACTGCATAAGCTCTCTCCCATGTGGGAGGGCCCGTTCAAGGTTGTTCATGTTTCCAGGCCTGGCTCCGCGCGTTTGGAGACTCAGGAGGGGGTGCCAGTCCAGAATGCATGGAACATCCAGCACCTTCGGAGGTTTTACCCCTAGAAAAGGCCAAGAGCCTGTGAAGAAGGCGAATGCCTGTGAAGATCATCTTTTTGGAAAAGGCCCAGAGCCTGTGAAGAAGGCAAATGCCTGTGAAGATCATATTTTTGGAAAAGGCCCAGATCTTGTGAAGAAGGCGAATGCCTGTGAAGATCATCTTTTTGGAAAAGGCCCAGAGCCTGTGAAGAAGGCAAATGCCTGTGAAGATCATCTTTTTGGAAAAGGCCCAGAGCCTGTGAAGAAGGCGAATGCCTGTGAAGATCATCTTTTTGGAAAAGGCCCAGAGCCTGTGAAGATCATCTTTTTTGAAAAGGCCCAGAGCCTGTGAAGATCATCTTTTTGGAAAAGGCCCAGAGCCTGTGAAGATCATCTTTTTGGAAAAGGCCCAGAGCCTAGGAAGAAGGCGAACGCCTGTGAAGCTATCGCGTTTTGGAAAAGGCCCGGAGCCTGTGAAGAGGGACAATGCCCGTGAAGCTTGCTTCCTCGAAGAAAGGCCCGGAGCATGTGAAGAAGGCCAACGCCTGTGAAGCTCGCCGCCCGTGACACTCTCACGTAATAATGAGTGGGGCTGTACACACCCCGGAGTCTCAGGAGCGCCGGCCTCAAGCCCTGGGGCTCCCTCCCATGCCCAGTGGCAGCACTTAGCTCCGCGCTGGTGAGAAGACGTCGAAGACTAGACTAGGTGCCGGACACGCCTTTTTCATTTGCTTTCTTCAGTTGGCTAGTTCATTCTTATTTGGAGTTTTATCGAAACTATCACCGTCTTTCGACTTGTGGTTCTTCGAATTTATCGCTCTTCTGCCTCGATTTCTCTTATGCAAGGGCTCTCGAGGTGGAAGCCCCGGGAGCCCTCGCGAGTGTTTCCGACCCAATCGCTCAAGGTCTCACGGCCCGGGTCTATTACAGGAGCGCCCCTCCAGTCCATGCCTCACGGGCACCATGACTCCAATACGGGGCCTGGGTCGATCACCCCACGGCTGCGGCCAGGGATTACCTATGCGCGGGCATGCGACAGAGAGGAGCAATACCGAAACAGCGGAAACAGTATGATAATTGACGACAGTAACCCAAACACGCCCCCACGGGGCCCCATACTGCTGACTTCTTTTTGCGCAGGAGAAAAGAAAGAAAAGAATAAAGCAGGCGAAGCTTGCCCCACGCCGGCCCTCAGGGAAGACTTGAGCCACCTCCGGAGCTCAGGCGGACTCCCTCTCGTGCTTCACCGGGGCGCGACGACACGCAGACCCGCCGCTGTCCTCCAAGCAGGCACGATGGCGCGGGGGCTAGCCGCGGCCGCTGCTAGAAGAGTCGCTACCCGAAGAAGAGCTGGTGAAGCTTGAGGAGTCTTGGGCGCCGCCAACCACGCGCGCACGGTCCTCTCCGTCCTCGCCGGGGCTGGGTCCCCGGCCGCGGTCGTCGTCTTCAGGGCAGCACCCTGCACGACGACCATCTTCCCCGAACACCCTCACATAGAGGGTGGCGTCGCCGTCAAACTTGAAGTGTAGAGTGCACCGGCGGCTCAGGCCACGCGCGCGGGCAAATGTCTGCCAGCCGCAGGTCAAGGCCAGGCTCCCGGCGGCGGAGACCTCTAGCGAAGCCCATGAGGCCCGGCTGCAGCAGCCGTCTGCCTAGAGCCAGAGGCCGCCCAAAGCGCCGGCTGGGAGGTCGCCAAGGAGGAAGCGAGGGAGCTGAAGCCGGGCACTGGTTGGCTCCGCTGCCCACACAATGAACTCCGGTAGCACCTCCGCAGTATGGAAGCGCGGCCTCGTGGGTCGCACGGCCGGAGCATGCCCCACGACCATGGCTAGCCTCTCATCGCCGCGCAGAGAGCCATCTCCGCAACCGCAGGGGGCCACCGTGGAGGCCACATGATGCTTGCGAGGGCGGCCTCGACTGCGCTTGGGCGGGGGAGAGGTAGACTCGACCTGGCAAGCCTTCCCTTTCTCTGCGGCCGAGAACTTCCTTGGCGGAGCCATGAAGGAGAAGGAGAAGCAAGAGGGGATAGACCGGAAGGCCGCACGCCGTTCCGTACTTAAGGCCGGAGGAGGCCAACCGTCGACCGCCACGATTGCAGGTAATCATGACCCGCTTTGCATGCAGGGACTTGTCGAATCCGTGCAGTTGCCGAGGCATCGTGGGGAAGCGGGGACGGCCACATCCAATCAACCGCCACGCGGCACCCGAGGCCGCAGACTATTAGGGCCCGCGACGCTTCGCACTTGCCCTTTCGCCTCTCTGCACGGCCAAGCCCGGGCGTGCCGTGGGCCAGGGGGCTACTGTCGGTGTTCTGGGAATGGGGGTCCCCAGACTTGCCTGCCTGCGGCCTGCGGCGTGGCTCAAAAGGGGGCCCAGCATAGCCCATCTTCATCAACACAAGCTCAAGACCCTCGCGAGGGGCCAAGCCTCACGGGGTGGATGACAAGGAGCTTCCTCAGGCGCGGCCTCATCAGGCAGGCTCACGAGGAGGCGGAGAGTTCAAGGCAGGGTACCTCGCGAGGTGCCCATGACGCAAGCCATGACGACCAAGGGCGCCAGTCGGGCGCCAGCCCGCGCAGTGTCCTCCTTTCCTCTTTGGTGCAAAGGGAGCAAGCGCAGGCGGGAGCATCAAGCAAAGGCGTCCATTTCGGTGCAATAAGACCAAGACCAGTCCAACGACAGGATGGAGGTCACCGTGGAGCCCAAGCCAGCGTCACCACCAGAGCCTTTGGTAGGCGAGGACCAACTTTAGTCAGGATAAGTGTACTCGCTGTTCCCCTTCAAAATGGCTAATTGTTGGCGCCCTTCCCGCTCAATATTTGGGAAGAGGCCCAGGGCCTTTGCTTATAAATAGGACTAGCCACCCCCAGGGTAGAGGCATCAAGATCCCCACCAAGAAACTAGTAGATAGAGCGACTGGACTTCTCCTAGAAGTTCATCGCACCAGCCAAGAACAGACCCTCGCGAGGCTGTTCTTCCTTGTATTGTTCATCATCAGCCCAAGAGGCAATCCACCACACCACACACTGGAGTAGGGTATTACACCACAATGGTGGCCTGAACCAGTATAAACCTTGTGACTCTTGTGTTGATCTTTTGGTAGTTTAGACCCTAGGGATTCGGTGAGGAGCAGGTAGGCAGGGGGCGTAATCTTCGTGCGCACCCCA
The DNA here is from genome assembly GCA_963921465.1 of Triticum timopheevii. NCBI lineage: Eukaryota > Viridiplantae > Streptophyta > Magnoliopsida > Poales > Poaceae > Triticum > Triticum timopheevii. Next base: position 378,315,396 of record OY997262.1, on the reverse strand, counting down.
GTGTGCGAACCTCAAGGGTCTGTCGGAACCCAAAATCCGACAGATCTCCATCGCAGCATCGTTGTCGTTTCGCCATCTATTGCTTCTACGACTATCGCTACCGCTTAGTGATAAAGTAAAGCAATTACAGGGCACTTGCATTTCATACAATATAGAGACAACCATATGGCTCCTGCCAGTTGCCGATAACTCGGTTACAAAACATGATTGTCACAACCCCAAAATTGGGTTATCAATTTTTGTGCTGTTATTTCTTCCTCGCACTCCTTTTTCAAAATCTTTCCCCTGAGTCTTGCTGATGACTCTGGGATTTCTTGTCATTTCCAACCTTTCAAAACTTGCTCATGTTTTTTTCAGTGGGCAAGACCTCAGTTGCAGCATCTGAAACCCTCTCAAACCCTAATTCCAAATTTTTGGAATTTGAATATGCCCTTTGTGATTTCAAAGGGGCTATTATTTTCCTTGATCTGTTGATCATCCCATCTGTTCCTAGAGACCCTTCTATCCTTCTAAACCTTGGATATGCAAAAATATTGCCAAGTCCCATGAAATATTTTTGAATTATGATTTATTCCTTTTCTTGCCTTACCGAGGAATAAAATCCAAAGGCATAGCTAGACCTCTCCTATATTCATGTGAATTGGTGGAGTTAATAATTATGCCTAATCCAATCTCTGGAAATTATATTGGCCATAATTAAATAAGGAAAATTGCCTTTTCCTATTTTATACCAATATTGCATTTCCGCCACTTTCTAAAGGAACTACTATTTTTATAGCAGGGAAAATTCTCACATAAATTGTGGAGCTTTCCCTTGCTATATAATCACTAGTTCCATCATCATATCATGTTCATCAGTTCAAAAATTGGGCACATGATCCAATGCAAGTTTCTGCCTTCTCTAAAATTTTGCAAAGAAAGTGCTTTATTCCTAATTCCATTTGATCTGCAAATTGGCAGGGTGTTTATTATTGATAAATAACCCATGGATACCAAAGATTAGCTCAATCCAATCATCCTAGCTCCCTGTGCAATTTTTCAAAGTTTCTGACCAGATTGTCACTTTGTGAAGGAAGTACGTTCATAGAGTTTCCAAATGATATAAAACTTTTCCATCCTCTCAAGTATCTCAAATCATTAGACTTCACCCAAATTCAGCGCATTTCATTGAGCTATGTGAGCACAGGAGCAATTCTTGTTCTCTGTCCAAATTTTCAGTTTGTGAAGCAAGTATATTTTATCTTGCTCCATTATGGATGAAAATAATTCCAAGCCTTATCCTATCCATATAACCCACCTACCCAAGAGTTTGGATAATTTTATTTAGCCAATATTTTCCAAGGATTTTCCCAAGTTTCTGGTCCAAAGTAATGCTTGTGAAGAAAGTACCAATTTGGAAAGTCCATATGGTCTGATCTTTTTACAGCATCTACTTATGACAAAATCATTAGGATTTGCCAAGTTATAGCTCAATCCAACACTCCTAATGAGTTCTTCATCATGATTCAGTTTCTGGGTCAGATTTGGTGGTTGTACAACAACTATGGTAAATAGTTATCCTAATGACCTCAAAACTACCAGAACCGTAGTCCTTGCTACCCTAAGCATCCTAGACATCAATTCTACCATCTACCCTCTCTGGTTTTACCTCTAGGACTTTGACAAGTTTACTGCAGTAAACTTGTGGAGCTTGTTTTACTCATCTCCCTTTGTCTCTGCCCAAGTATTTACCGTAGTAATAATCCACTCTGGAAGGACTACGCAATAGACATGGTTTAACCGCAGTAAAATCTCCCGAGCGCGCCATGCCAGTGGTGACCACGAGTGCATCCAGCCAAAACGGTGGTCTAGCCACTATTCTCGTCGGTAGCGTTGCTCCGACCGTCCCTGACCTCACCACTAATGTCTAGCAGCTCCGCAGCGTCGTCGCCGTTCGCCCGGACCCCGCTTCCCCTCCGTTTGCTTCTCTGACGAGCCGTGCCAAGGGTCGAGCAGTGCGTGCCCATGAGCCCGTCATCTCCCTCCTCTGTCTTGTTCCTCCCTGAGCCCCCCTTGGCGTTGCGTTGCTCCGTGAGCCTCTGCTGCTCGGCAACACCCTCCTCGTCGCCTTCCCGCTGCTCCCCGTGAGCTTTGGCGGCACCTGCCGACGACAGCGCCGTCGCCGACGCGCGACATGTCGCCCGCCGCGTGCCACTTCCTCCCCTCCTCCCTCGAGCCCCTCCGCGGCTATTTAAGCAGCTCCCGAGCCCCCTCGCAGTCCCCAAGCCTCCTCGAAGCTCTCCCCCTCTCCAGGAGCTCCCCATCCTATCCTCATCGCCATGGCCGCCGCCTCGGGCGCTGCTTGATTACGGTGTTGCCTCGCTCCCCTTGCCGTTCCTCCTCCACCAGTGCCTTCCCCATGCTCCGGCGAGCCTCCTCGTAGCTTCAGCCTCTCCGTTCCCCCAGCGTAGCTCCCACCTCGCCGGCGACCGAACCCCCTCTCTGCCGCAGGCCCTACTGCCCTCTGCCCGGTGCTCGTCGGTGGCATCGGTTACCCCCATTAGATGCGCCTCTTCCTCCTGAGAAGATCGGTAGGTCGCCCGTTTCCTAGGGTGGCCGGATGCGCCAGCGGTCGCCGCTGGGGCGCGCCTGCTCCGTCGGCCAGGCAAGCACACGCGTGGGAGGAAGAAGGAGACTGACTGGGCGGGCCCCACCTCCATGCGGGCCTTGCAAGCCAGCCACCCAGGGGTTGACCTAGCTCGCTTACCTGGCGTAAGTGGAGACACCCCGGGTCGGACGCGCTTTCGCCTTCGGAAAGCGTACTTTGTCGTGCCTTCTAACAGAAATACTCTTTCGCTTTCTGAAAACGTACTTTCTGTTGCGTACGGTCAATACTGCATTTTCCCTTCTCTGAAAACGTATTTTCCTTAGTGTGCTTTCTGATTTGACCGACAAGGGCCTATTTGTGAATATTTATTTTACAGATTAGTCCCTGTCATCCAAACGGTCGTATACTTGCAACCATAACTCCGATTGAGGTAAATCCAACGCCCACGTCTTTGTCTCGTCGAGCCCGTTCCATTCCCAACATTTTCACTATGGTTTGACACTATGAAAATGACCACTTTGCCCTTGTTCGTAAACAGCCCCCTCTGAGAGAGAACTGTTTTCGGCAAATTTTTCCGCGGTCGTTTCTCATCTCTTCCCGGAGTATTTGTCGACCCCCAGGCAAGCCAACCTCTTATCATGAGCCCCGAACTTGCATGTTGACTTTGCTTGCACCATGTGTGTGTAGTTGTAGTTGTTTCTTATTGTTTTCGTCTGCAGTTATTTCATTATGGTTATTATGCATGTTTGTGTTTTCATGCTACTTCTTGCCATGATAAGTAAAATGTTGTTATTGATGATGCCATGTCACTGCTATAATTTTTTTTCATGTCGTCGTTATAAAATGCTATGATGATGGTAATGTACAGTGGATATGTTAGTACTTGGTATTTTCTTGTTCATTATGCTGTAAGCGTTCACTTGGGAAGCCCGATGTTTTCTTAAAGCATTTGTATAATGTATGCTCATTGTTGCATTCATGTTAAAATGCTGGTATGATGACTGATGATGGAGAAGATAATAATATGACTTAATAATAACACCCCTCCGTCATCGATGGGATTGAGTCATAGTGCCGCGAAATCGAACTTTTTCCAAGTGCAACCACATTTGGCGGTATGGGACGGCCTTAATTCGGTCTATTGTGGTGCCTCTGGTCGGTGCCTCCAACTAGGGAAGGTTATGGGCGCGCGCTACCCTGATTAGGTAGGCGAATCATAACCTTGTGAGCCCATTGTTGTTGTTATGGGCACGTGTCCTAGAGTGGGATGGGCCACGACGGTGGTCGTTGAGGTGTCTGGAGGTAGACACGGGGCCACCCAGGACTAGCCCAGTGGGGAGTGAGTCGGAGTGGCCGGGAGAGTGTCATGACATAGATCGGTTTTGTCGGAATGCCGTTGGTCCACACGAATGGGAGTGCGAGGCCATGGGTTCTGTAGTGTGGGTACAATGCGCTACCTCTGCAGAGTGTATTTAAACTATCGATAGACGCGTCCTCGGTCATGGGCATGAGTTTGTAGTAGGGTAAACTATCGGGTCTTGGTCGAAATGGAGGATAAACCTGAAATAATTAAGCTGGGCCATATGTGGTCGGGTCGTGATCGCCGTAAGGATCACGGGCCAGATGTGGTTGGGTTGTGATCGCCGTAAGGATCACTGGCCAGTTGTTGGTCGGGTTGTGATCGTCGTAAAGATCACAGGCCAGTTGTTGGTCGGGTTGTGATTGCTATAAGGATCATGAGTTTGTCTCTGTTGGTGATCAGGAAGTGAGGTGATCGCCGTTGGTAAGAGAGCCGAGGGACTCAGTGCACAAGTTTGGTTGCATTGCATGAGTAATATGTCTGCATGTAAAGAACCATGGTAGAACATGAGCTGGTTCCATATAGTTAATAGGCCATGTCTGCATTTGCTATGGCTGGTAGTTTATTTTCAGAACAGTCTCATGATGCCATGCCATGCTTTGATTGATATGATAGAGATGATATGCTATGTTTTGCTGTTGCCATGTTAGAAGTAAAATTGATATACCATGTTGTTGCCATGCTAGTGGATGCCATGTTCTTACTTTGCTTTATGTCTTGGGTTGATATTATACCATGCTTAGTTTCTGATATGAGGTAGGTTGTTGTAGGCACTTGGTTCTTGCTTTGTCATCTGGTTGTTTGGATGCTATGTATTTAGTTGTCTTGCAAGTACATTCAATGTACTGACCTGGTGTGTCATGCCAGTTTTGTAGGTCGTTCACTTGTTCCGTCGTGCTAGGCCGTAATCTTGCCAGTCATGTGAGTTGTGGAGCCCAGCCAGAGTGTTATGCTGCCAAATCAAGACTTCTGCCGCCATTTAAATAGACTTCCGCTGCCATGTAAATAGCCTTAGGGCTATGCCAGAAGATTATATTCATCACTGATGTAATTATATACACATGTATTTGATGAATATTCTTGTACCTGGAATGTTGTGTCATGGACCTGTTGTGCGTTAGGTGTTATCTGGGCTGACGTGCGAAGGCCCCCTGCTCCATGCGGATCGGGGTGCCATTGGGCTTGGTATCAGAGCAACCAGGCTGGCATATATTATCCTAGCATTAGATTACTGCCACCATCAACCCGTAATGACCCCAAGGGATTTGACCCATCCCTGGCATCCGACATGGCCATTGTTAATCAACAGGTGGCACAATCGGGACCGACACGTCCTCACCCTGCTGTCCCCGCCTAGTTATCTGTGAAACGTGCAGCAATCCTATCCTTTCTGGTCGGCCGCGCTTTCTCTTCGCCGTTAAGGGAAAGGGGCCACGCAATGCGGGCCTGTCCCGCGTAGCTGCCTATAAATGCTCTGTCCGCTAGCCGTATCGCTCGCTCCTCAGTCCGCCATGTCCCTGCAGAGAAGCTTAGCTAGTAGCTCCCCAGCCATGGTAGCAGCTCCAAAACTCCCACGTATTACACTCGCACCTATGCCGTCAACCACCCTAGCTTTCCACCCCTTCTTGCCGAGTTGCTTACCAAAGCATTTGGCGGCAAGACTAGCCCCGATTACCAGGTGTACCAATCGGCACCCATCCGTCACCTTCATCGCTTTGTTGCAATAGTGCACATCAGCCTAGGCCCTGCAGCAAATGTCCAGCCTTTGGTTTTACAGGGTAGAGCCATGCCTACCTTTGGTTTAGCCATTCAAGCCGCTGCTGTGGAAGCTATCCTTCACCTCCGAACCAATTTCCCGCATGTAGCAACAAGGTGGGAGTTCTGCTTTTTCCCCATTGTGTCAAACGCAGTAATGCAGCCTTCTTCCGTTAGCCAAGGAGATGATCCTGCAATCGCTCACCTGGTGCAGTACATCACTGCCCAGGGGATGTTGATTTCAATGCTGCTTGCCGAGTTTAGAGCCATGGACAATAATGTGGTACGAGTCGTCAAGGAAGCTTACCATGAGGCTCGTAATTTCGCATCTCACGCTGTTGGCCCAATGCCATCCGAACATGTGCTATCCTCTCAACCAGTGCTATCCTCTCAACATGTGATGTGGTCCAAGCCAAACATCATCACCCTCAACAAGTCTCTTCTCCGGATCCATGAGCTGCATTTTCCTGGAGCAATTTCAGCCCCACTGCCCAGGGGATGTTGATTCCAATGCTGCTTGCCGAGATTGGCTCAGTCTTTGTCGTCCAGGAGAGCCCCAGCAAGGCCAGTCTTTTGCCTGACCACAGTCACGCAGTCAGTGGTTCCTGCTAGCCGATCGGTCTGTCGGTTCATCCCCGATATGAGGATAGAACCATGCATCCCGCAACGAGTAGTTTCAATTAGCACGTAGTGCGTCTGTGCTTGTTGTATGCTGGTACTGTTGTAACCCGTATGTTGTGTTATTTGCTTGCTTGCTTTTGTTTGTGTGTTTGTTTTTGCTTGTCTCTCTGTCAAACAGAAATGTTTGACAGGGTTGGCAATGTTTGCTAACAATATTTTAGTCAGTACGACACATACACTAAAAACAACATTGACTCGTTCCGAGTCTCTAATAAAATGCGCGCTGGTGTAGGTATATGTATACCAGGAGTACATATACCCACTAGCATTAAAACACCTTAGTGTGATTTGTCTGGTGTGTTTTTTTGTTGCATGTTTATTGCATCTGTCTGTTTGCTTGGATTTTTCTGCATACTGCACGCATACCCGGTTCACCCACGAGTACAGTTGAGCAGTACTCGAGGGAAATGCAAATTCACATATCCCTCTCTATCTGTGCATACCCCATGTGCCCAATTTTCCAAACCCAGAACCTCGAAGAGGACATTTTTATCTAGCCATTTCTCGTCCCCGATTCTTTTTCGTGAACCCGATTGTTGGGGATATAACTATTCATGTAAACTGCCCAGGAGGGGCCGGGTTATGCAAAGGGGATTCACCAAAGATAAGCCCAAGACCAAAGTATGAAGATGGCGGTTCATAGAGAGCTTAAGGCCCACAGGCGACTTAAGGCCCGTTGTAGTAAACCGCTGTAATAATATTACTTGTATCATAAGGTAGACTTAACTAGTCACCGAGCCGGACATTGTTTATAAGCCAGCCGGGACTCTGTAAGCCGCAGGGCGTCCACCCGTGTATGTAAGGGGACGACCCGCTGGTGGCTTAGGGCAAGAAACAACTTATCGAGAACCAGGCATAGCATGTCTCGCTCCCTGGTCATCGAAACATCAATACCAACCCAACTAGACGTAGGCCTTACCTTCACCGTAAGGGGCCGAACTAGTATAAACCCTGTCGTGTCCTTTGTCCCGATTTAACCCCTTCAAGCTTCCTAGTTGCGATGGCTCCACAACTAAGTCCTTTCACGAGGACATCTGACGTGACAATTCCACGACAGTTGGCGCCCACCGTGGGGCCAACTATTGTGGAATTAACAAGTCAGATGTCCTTAGTGTCAGAACTTAGTCGCGAGGCCAACGCATCTATGCGGTAGCTTGAGAGGGGTTGATCCGGACGAGAGACGCAACACGCAAGACAAGGATTTAGACAGCTTCGGGCCCTAGGAAACATCATCCGGAATAGCCCTACATGCTGTTTGAGGCTAGGTCTTATTATGCTCATGAGGGAGTCGCCGTAAGCCGGCTCTCCTCTTTCTGTCTAGCCCTAGATATTGTTTCTTGTTCTCTTTTTCTTTGGGGAGCCCTGCCCCTCCTTATATAATTTAGAGGGGCAGGTTACATGTGGAGTCCAAATAGGATTAGTACTAGCCTACCTTCTACTACAAACCGGATATAAGTCCGGGTCTTGATTCCCTGTAAGGGAGATATTCCTCACGCCTTTCCTCTTTAAGTCGGCCCACCATCACATGAACCGACCTACTGGGCCTTGTCGCCCATCTGACCCACCCGCCGGGTCTCCAATGAATCATAAACTGCCCGGTCCAAGCGGGTCGCCAGTGAGTCGCCAAGCTCCAGCCGGGTCACACTTCCGGCCGGGTCATACTGTGGGGTATATCCAGAACGGATAATCATTTTGAAGCATCAACATCGGTAATGAGCTTGAACTTAATCATTTATATGTCATATTTCTGCAAATCCCGCAAAGAATTTTAACAACATATGCCCTGGCGACTTAACGTCAAAAGCCAGGGCGGGTAACCACCCAAATGTAGTCTTATCCTGCACACAAGTTTATCGCAAGATCCCTATGATCCTTTGAATGATACCGCCGGCTTATGTGACCCGGACAGTGAAGTTGATAACTCAACTCTGTAAGAGCCGGCACATATGATATTTGTGACAAGTCAAATACTTGCGATTGTATAAAAACAGATAAAATTTTTGAGGCTTCTGATTCGTATACGATCAGCAAACCGTTCCAAAGGGGTTAAGCTAAGATTCGAATAGGATCATATAGCCCCCAATGGCGTTGGCGTTACCGATCAAAGTGGGTATCGATAGCTATGTTCTCTTTGGTTCGAATACGACCTATGTTTGAACAGGAAGCCCCCAAATGACCTTAAAAGTTGTTTAACAACGCTGATTCGAATACGATCCACGTCGATCCTGTTCAAACATAGGTCGTATTCGAACCAAAGAGAACATAGCTATCGATACCCACTTGATCGGCATCGCCAACGCCACTGGGGCTATATGATCGTAGCCGAATCTTAGCTTAACCCCTTTGGGACGGTTCTCTGATCGTATTCGAATCAGGAGCCTGCGAACATTGCTTCAACTATATTTGAACCTTCTTGAGGAGATGAGTCTTGGTTCTTCCGGTTCAGTATTGATTACCCCAAGTCCTACAAGTGCCAGGTACATATGAACCAGGAAGATTACCAAAGGATTCGCAGGTATGATATTACGATTATAAGTAATCCTAAATCGCCCTGTATATGACGTTTTTGTGCTACATTCCGGGTTATCAAATACTTTATAAACCCCTGGCGCAGTAAACCGCCCAAGAGAGTTTGTTTGTTTTGCGTGCAGAGTAAGGCAAGGAAAATTTAACTTCAAGGAGACAAAACGGTCAACATAAGCTGGGGATATAGGCTAATGGTGGCTTATGAAATCGTTAAACATGCACGAAGGCATGACAAACATTGAGAGGTTTTTCTTATCCTGTTACAAGACTCCCTGAGTCTGAATAAGTGGAGCATTGTTTTTTGCAAGACACCTGGCGATTCACTCCTTCAGCGGACTTGAAGTCTCCGGGTTATCCTTCTCCGCTTCTCCATCTGCTGTTTTGTCCTGGAAAGTTGATGAGGTCTAGTCAATGCCGCTCAAAGCTTCAAACTCAGCTTCATCATCTATTAAACCGGCTTGGTCCACTTCCGGGGCAAAATTATGCTTACAAATTGCAGGGATCAGGCTGATTTGATCATATGGAGCGTTTGGGATTCTCCGGTTTTCACTGTCATAAGCCGTGAATACTTGCTAAGATCTGTGTCGTTTCCAATAAGGGTCGCCACGGGACGTATGGCTTTGACATAGGCGTTGAAGTCATGGTCGTCAAAGGCAGTGCCGTCCTCCTTCAAACTTGGGCATCCAAGGGCAAGGTCGGCCGGGTCTAGTTCTGGGAGCCATGCTTTAGCCCGACTCAATGCGGCTATGGCTCCGGCTCTTGAGGACGCCCGCCTTAAATCTTGGATCCGCTGAGGAAGAAAAGCGAGGCTCTTCAATATGTCTTGCAGAAGGCGGGGATGTGGAGTTGATAAAGCTACAATGGCCAAGGCACGTTGTGACCCGGAGTACAGCTGCTCCACAAGGGTGTAAACCGCCTTGAGCTTGATCAGCATGTTTTGCTTGAGGTTGGTACTCCTGGGGCCTGTATGGTCACAAGCATAACAATAAGCCAGAGATAATCATCACAATAAATCTTGGAAGATTACAATGTTTAAAGGTTTATTTAGAGTGACTTACCGAAGATGGCTGAGACCATTTGGGATATTTGCCGCTTTAAGTCGGACAGTTCGGTTGTTGCCTCTGCAAGAGATGCTTCTGCCGTCTCGGCCCGAGTCACTAATGAAGCCCTCTCATCAACCCAAGCTTTTTTCTCCGACTCAAAATTTTTCTTCAATTTCTCTTGTTCAGAGATGCTGAATTCAAACTTGGAGTTTGCTTTTTGAGTTTCAAGCCCTTGAAGCTTCACCTGGCTCTTCAGATCAGCAATCTTCGATTCAAATTGACTTATGGTGGCATGTATTGGCATGAGGTTATGGTAAGGATCATGATAAGGTAACATTCAAGTCCCAAGTACTTTACAAGTAAAGATATTTGGCACTTGGAGGCTAATGTATGCTCAAAGAATTTTTTAACTTATTTATCGAGTCATACATATTAAGTCTCAAGCATTTCACAAGTAAAGATACTTGACACTTGGGGACTAATGTGTCAATTCAACAAATCATGCTATCGCCGGGTTAAAAGTATTCACTTTGAACCGGCCAAACTAACAGTAAGTAGATTTCTAAGTCTATAGCATATTCATTCATAAGCGATAGACATGGGGGGCTGGTATAGTAAGTAAGGTTCAGGAAAAATTTAAAGTTATACCTCAGATTTATGCTGTATTTGCTTCACCATGTCAATTTCCAGGTCACGACTATTGTGCACTTGGTTCAGATAACCCGAGACTATATCACCAATGCTTAGGTGAGCATAATCAGTGATATCTTGTTTGGTTTTCCGATGTTGAGCAAACTCCTCCTTGGCAGTGCATTGAGCAAGAATAGTAGGCTGGCCTAGTTCAACATATTGGCATTTCAGAAACACAACTTCTGGATCAGTCGTCTTGACCGGGCTAGGAATTTCCGGGTTATCAGAATTGTGGACAACGTCTTCTGCAGGCGGGTCAGAGGTTGACACCGGAATATTAAGAGCCGGTTCAGGCGGTGGCTAATGAGTGGAGCCGTCAGGAACGGATGAGTCAATTACCGGTTCAGGGACCACCAGGTCTTGGGACGGCTTATTCTTCTTTGCCCTGTTGCTGGGCTTCACTTGCAGGCTGTCAATCAAAGTGGAAGGATGAGTATCAACGTATAAGTATGGAAAAACTTAAAGTAAGAAATGTTGCATTACCCGGGAGCTGTTTTAAAAACCATCATGTTTGATTGCATCGACTCGCCGGAAGACGAAGAAGCATCCTGATAATTGGAGTCAGATGAATTGAGAGGTTGGCGAATTAGACCCGCCAAAGGAAAAGCAGAATGTAAATCGGAGGTAACCTCAGTTTGACGCTTCCTGGTTACATCAGGTAAGCCGGAGGAGAGTTCGGTGTCTTGAGTGGCTCGAGTTTGCCTCCGGTTCTCAAGCTGTTGTTGCTTCAAAAGAAATTGAGGATCTTGGTAAGCTAGAGGATGTGAAAATCTTACTTTCCGGGTCACCCTTCGGATTTTTTGTGTTGGCAAAGGCTCTGAGTCGGAAGAGATTATAGTTACCTCTTCTTCAACCGCTTGACTATTCCCTGTATCCTCCTGAAAGGATAGAATGTCAGTAAAATAACGACAGGGGAGTTAAGAAAATTAAAGAATTACCTCTTCATCATCCGAAGAAGTATCATCCAATTTTAGTAAGTCGGAGGCGCTGGGTTTCTTCTTCTTTGAGGTTCCCGTCTTGACGGTTTTCCTTTCAGTTTTCTTGGCTGCCCTGGCTTGCTTGGCAGCCTCTGGTCATATTTGACCTTCCAGAAATTGTCATCGACCTGTGGAAAAGATAAGGAATCGTAAATACAAGAAGGTATAACATGTTAAAGAGTATTTTTGAAAATTGATAACTTACCGCAGGGGCCGGGTTCTTCTTGCAAAAGGGAAGTAAGCCAAAGGCATTACTAGTTACAGTGCCCTCCTTCCACAGAGATTGGACTGTAACATCTACCACATCGTCTGGTAAATCATCAGGACTATGACGCATTGGGTCATCCTTTTCGCCTGTGTAAGTGCACATTAAGCCGGAGCGGCGGCTTAATGGTAGTACCCGCCAGGTGACCCAGACTCGAACCAGATCGATGCCGTTTAACCCGTTCCCTAGAAGAGCTTTGATCTTCCTGATGGTGGGGTTGAGAGGCAGGCGCTCAAAAACAGATAACTTATCTGCCAGTGGATGATTGGATTCGAGGCGCAGGGCGCGAAAGCTGGGCAGAGGCTTCTCATCAGCCGGTTGTATCTTGACAGTAGAACCACGTCTGGTTCCAGTCTTTCAGGTGACTTGGCAGTTCAGCATAAGGGAAAAGACAGTCTCTCCGCCGCTGGATTGAGATGCCGCCGAGTTCAAGACTAGGCCCGTTGGCGCGTTCATTTTGCCGGTTCAAATAGAAGAGTTCTCTGAACAAAAGCAGACTTGGCTCCTCTCCCAGGTACACCTCGCAGAAGACTTGAAAATTGCAGAGATTTGACACGGAATTGGGTCCAATGTCTTGAGGTCTAAGGTCAAAGAAATTCAGAACTTCCCTGAAGAATTTTGAGCCGGGATGGGCAAATCCCCGGTTCATGTGATTCGTGAAAACTACTACCTCCCCATCTCTGGGTTGAGGTATTTCCTCTGACGGGTTAGGGGCACGATAAGACATGACCTCCCTCTTCGGCAGATGGCCGGACTTCATGAACTCGGCAAGTTTGCTTTTGGTCACTGTGGATGGAACCCAATTGCAAGTCACAAGAGCTTTGACCGCTTTAGGAGCCATGACGGCAGTGGCCTACGACAAAATAAGCGAGCTCCGGTTCAACTTTAACTCGGGAGAAATATCTAAAATTATTTAAAGTGGCGGCTTAAAGAAAGGGGCCTAATGACATAAGGGTGATTGTGCAATAATATTTAAGCTGCTAGCTGTGTCAGGAGCAATTCTAGAATTCTTAAGATCATGAGGAGAAGAAGAAGTTTGCCGGGTGATAGAAACAAGTTTCACAGACGACAGCTATTATTCTGGATCAAAGTATTGCTCTGAAAGAGAAATTTTCTAGACCTAAAAAAGGGCAGAGAAGTTCATACATTCGAAGAGGGTTTCTAAACAAGGGAAATGAGATTTATTTCTGTGCAAGATCAACGCCAACAATTACCGCAGCAGTTCTGTGCAGTTTTCATGATCTAAGCAGGGCATTGGAGGTAAGAACTGGCGAGGGTTTGCGTTAGGCAGTGATGAACGCCGATGAACTCGACAAAGTCCTAATGCGGATCTGAGAAGGGGAACGAGAGGAACTCACGGATGCGGACGGGCTGCGGAGGAGCGCCATCGATCTCTGGTCAGAGTCAGGTTGATGCAGCGGCCTGAGTCGGTGAAGATGAGGGGTTCGACGGTGGCGGCGGCAGAGCTCGGGAGGAGGCAAGAGGAGGAAGACGACTGGGGGCAAGACCTAGGTCGCCCTATTTATAAGAGAAGATTGACCGAGAGGGCGCGAAAAACGAGGAGATAACATTTATTATCCAGCGGCTCTGGCGCCTCGATTCTCGGGATGGTCAGTAAAGACAAAGATCCGTTGAAGATATGACGGAGTAAAAATTAAGTTTTATTGAAAATGACGTCACGATGATTTAACCCGGATCCAGATGATGATGTCATGGCGGGTTAAATTTCTTCGTGCAAGACAAAAGGCTGCAGGACAGTTCATAAGGTATTTTCAGATTGACATGAACATGTTCAAATCAATCTGGGGCCTAATGTTGGGGATATAACTATTCGTGTAAACCGCCCAGGAGGGTCCGGGTTATGCAAAGGGGATTCACCAAAGAGAAGCCCAAGACCAAAGCATGAAGATGGCGGTTCATAGAGATCTTAAGGCCCACAGGCGACTTAAGGCCCGTTGTAGTAAACCGCTGTAATAATATTACTTGTATCATAAGGTAGACTTAACTAGTCACCGAGCCAGACATTGTTTATAAGCCGGCCGGGACTCTGTAAGCCGTAGGGCGTCCACCCGTGTATATAAGGGGACGACCCGCTGGCAGCTTAGGGCAAGAAACAACTCATCGAGAACCAGGCATAGTGTGTCTCGCTCCCTGGTCATCGAAACATCAATACCAACCCAACTAGACGTAGGCCTTACTTTCACCATAAGGGGCCGAACTAGTATAAACCCTCTCGTGTCCTTTGTCCCGATTTAACCCCTTCAAGCTTCCTAGTTGCGATGGCTCCACAACTAAGTCCTTTCACGAGGACATCTGACGTGACAATTCCACGACACCGATTGTGTTTCCCGAGAAACACTGCCAGCTTTATTTCTCGCGATCCATTACAACTCCCTGATACAGATTTCAACTCCGATTCTACCTCGACACTTACATCTCGTGGAGTATTTCGCGAAATTTTTCCCGTGCCCTAAACTGATTCCTGAGCTGGTGTAGCCACCTCACCTACATCTGGACCCCTTTCACCACCACTCCACCGCAGCACACAATTACTCCACCGGCGCAAAGCGACGGAGAACCAAGCATGGCGGAGGACCACCCCGTGCACCATCTTCTTCCACACCTTGAGCCACCAGCCGCGCATTGTCTCGAGCCCGCTCGTTCCTGATGAGTATCACCAGGAGGAACGATGAGCTGATCAACATGCCCAGCAAAGCCGCTAGGAACAACCATAGCGCCACCAAGAACACCTCCTCGCCGAAGGAGCTCGGCTCGATCTCGCTCAAACCGAAGAGGTAGTAGAGTGGCATTGTGTGTGTGTGTGTGTGTGTGTTGGAAGAGCTGCGCTACCGTTTTCAGAGCCCAACCCCGGTGTACGGTGAGCAGAGTCCAGGGGAATCGCTCGTCGCCCGATCACCGGCGTCCAGGAGGCGAATCCGCGAGCATTGCCGACAAGGTGCTGGCCCGCGATGTGAGTGCTCGCTGCACCGGCGCCGTGCACGCCGCGCACTACGGCACTAGGGTCCCCATCGCCCTAGGAGCTAGATGCGCGCTGCGCCAAGCCGCACGCGAAGCAGCAGCATGGGAGAAGCAGTTAGCCGGAGGTAGAAGAAGGAGGCTGCCAGTGGGCCCTGGACCCACATGTCAGCAGGTGAGTCCACTGTTCTCTGGGTGCATCTAGCAATTTTTCAAGAGTTTGATCTCGAGTGCCCCTAGCCGTGGATTTAACCGTGTTCTCCCATATCTCTTCCTCGGTGTACCAATTATCGGTATCCCAACTCACTCAAATTCAATCAAAGGGTTAAAAAAAATTTACCCAGAGATTTCCCCCGGAGTGGTTATCTTTTCTTTGTGCTGTAACCCTAGGAATCTCGAGGACGAGATTCTTTTAAGGGGGAAATGTTTGTCACAACCCCAAAATTGGGTTATCAACTTTTGTGCTGTTATTTCTTCCTGGCACTCCTTTTTCAAAATCTTTCCCCTG
This sequence comes from Triticum timopheevii, assembly GCA_963921465.1. NCBI lineage: Eukaryota > Viridiplantae > Streptophyta > Magnoliopsida > Poales > Poaceae > Triticum > Triticum timopheevii. Next base: position 378,300,028 of record OY997262.1, on the reverse strand, counting down.
AGTCTTGCTGATGACTCTGGGATTTCTTGTCATTTCCAACCTTCCAAAACTTTCTCATGTCTTTTTCAGTGGGCAAGACCTCAGTTGCAACATCTAAAACCCTCTCAAACCCTAATTCCAAATTTTTGGAATTTGAATATGCCCTTTGTGATTTCAAAGGGGCTATTATTTTCCTTGATCTGTTGATCATCCCATCTGTTCCTAGAGACCCTTCTATCCTTCTAAACCTTGGATATGCAAAAATATTGCCAAGTCCCACGCAATATTTTTGAATTATCATTTATTCCTTTTCTTGCCTTACTGAGGAATAAAATCCAAAGGCATAGCTAGACCTCTCCTAAATCCATGTGAATTGGTGGAGTTGATAATTATGCCTAATCCAATCTCTGGAAATTATATTGGCCATAATTAAATAAGGAAAATTGCCTTTTCCTATTTAATACCAATATTGCATTTCTGCCACTTTCTAAAGGAACTACTATTTTTATAGCAGGGAAAATTCTCACATAAATTGTGGAGCTTTCCCTTGCTATATAATAACTAGTTACATCATCATATCATGTTCATCTGTTCAAAAATTGGGCACATGATCCAATGCAAGTTTCTGCCTTCTCTGAAATTTTGCAAAGGAAGTGCTTTATTCCTAATTCCATTTGAGCTCAAAATTGGCAGGGTGTTTATTATTGATAAATAACCCATTTATACCAAAGATGAGCTCAATCCAATCATCCTAGATACCTGTGCAATTTTTCAAAGTTTCCGACCAGATTGTCACTTTGTGAAGGAAGTACCTTCATAGAGTTTCCAAATGAGATTAAACTTTTCCATACTCTCAAGTATCTCAAATAATTAGCCTTCACCCATATTAAGCCCATTTCATTGAGCTATGTGAGCACAGGAGCAGTTCTTGTTCTCTGTCCAAATTTTCAGGTTGTGAAGCAAGTATATTTTATCTTGCTCCACTATGGCTGAAAATAATTCCAAGCCTTCTCCTATCCATATAACCCACCTACCCAAGAGTTTGGCTAACTTTATTTAGCCAATATTTTCCTAGGATTTTCCCAAGTTTCTGGTCCAAAGTAATGCTTGTGAAGAAAGTACCAATTGGGCAAGTCCATTTGGGCTGATTTTTTTTCAGCATCTACTTATGACCAAATCATTAGGATTTGCCAAGTTATAGCTCAATACAACACTCCTAGTGAGTTCTTCATCATGATTCAGGTTCTGGGTCAGATTTGGTGGTTGTACAGAAACTATGGTAAGTAGTTGTCCTAATGACCTCAAAACTACCAGGACCGTAGTCCTTGCTTCCCTAAGCATCCTAGACATCAACTCTACCATCTAACCTCTCTGGTTTTATCTCTAGAACTTTGACAAGTTTACTGCAGTAAACTTGTGGAGCATGTTTTACTCATCTCCCTTTGTCTCTGCCCAAGTATTTACCGTAGTAATGATCCACTCTGGAAGGACTGCGCAGTAGACATGGTTTAACCGTAGTAAAACCTCGCGAGCGCGCCATGCGAATGGTGACCACGTGTGCAGCCAGCCAAAACGATAGTCTAGCCACTGTTCTCGTCGGTAGCGTTGCTCCGACCGTCCCTGACCTCGCCATTAATGTCTAGCAGCTCCGCAGCATCGTCACCGTTCGCCCGAACCCAGATCCCCCTCCGTTTGCTTCTCCGATGAGCCATGCCAAGGGTCGAGCAGTGCGTGCCCATCAGCCCATCGTCTCCCTCCTCCGTCTTCTTCCTCCCTGAGCCCCCTGGGCGTTGCGTTGCTCCGTGAGCCTCTGCTGCTCGGCAGCACCTTCCTCATCACCTTCCCGTTGCTCCCCGTGAGCTTTGGCCAAGCCTGCCGATGACTGCACCGTCGCTGACACGCGACACATTGCCCGCCTCGTGCCACTTCCTCCCCTCCTCCCTCGAGCCCCTCCGCGGCTATTTAAGCAGCTCCCGACCCTCCTCGCAGTCCCCAAGCCTCCTCGCAGCTCTCCCCCTCTCTAGGAGCTCCCCATCCTCTCCTCATCGCCATGGCCGCCGCCTCGGGCGCTGCTCAAGTCCGGCGCTGCCTCGCTCCCCTCGCCGTTCCTCCTCCACCAGCGCCTCCCCCATGCTCCGGCGAGCCTCCCCGTTGCTTCAGCCTCTCCGTTCCCCCACCGTAGCCCCCACCTCGCCGGTGACCGAACACCCTCTCCACCGCAGGCCCTGCTGCCCTTTGTCCGGCAATCGTCGGCGGCAGCGGTTACCCTCATTAGATGCGCCTCTTCCTCCTGAGAAGATCGATTGGTCGCCCGTCTCCTAGGGTGGCCGGATGCGTCGGCAGTCGCCGCTGGGGCGCGCCTGCTCCCTTGGCCAGGCGAGCACACGCGCGGGAGGAAGAAGGAGACCGACCGGGCGGGCCCCACCTCCATGCGGGCCCTGCAAGCCAGCCACCCAGGGGTTAACCAGGCTCGCTGACCTGGCATAAGTGGAGACACCCCGGGGGGACACGCTTTCGCCTTCGGAAAGCGTACTTCGCCGTGCCTTCTAACAAGAATACGCTTTCGCTTTCTGAAAACGTACTTTTTGTTGCCTACGGTCAGTACTGCGCTTTCCCTTCTCTGAAAACGTATTTTCCTTAGTGCGCTTTCTGATTTGACGGACAAGGGCCTGTCTGTGAATATTTATTTTACAAATTAGTCCCTGTCATTCAAACGGCCGTATCCTTGCAACCATAACTCCGATTGAGGTAAATCCAACACCCACGTCTTCGTCTTGTCGAGCCCGTTCCGTTCCCAACATTTTCACTATGGTTTGACACTGTTAAAATGACCACTTTGCCCTTGTCCGTAAACAGCCCCCTCCGAGAGAGAACTGTTTCCGGCAAATTTTTCCGCGGTCGTTTCTCATCTCTTCCCGGAGTATTTGTCGACCCCCAGGCAAGCCAACCTCTTATCATGAGCCCCGAACTTGCATGTTGACTTTGCTTGCACCATGTGTGTGTGTAGTTGCAGTTGTTTCTTATTGTTTTCGTCTGCAGTTATTTCATTATGCTTATTATGCATGCTTGTGTTTTCATGCTACTTTTTGCCATGATAATGAAAATGTTGTTATTGATGATGCCATGTCACTGCTATAATTTTTTTCCTGTCATCGTTATAAAATGCTATGATGATGCTAATGTACAGTGGATATGTTAGTACTTGGTATTGTCATGTTCATTATGTTGTAAGCGTTCACTTGGGAAGCCCGATGTTTTCTTAAAGCATTTGTATGATGTATGCTCATTGTGGCATTCATGTTAAAATGCTGGTATGATGATTGATGATGGAGAAGATAATAATATGACTTAATAAGAACACCCCTCCGTCATCGATGGGATCGAGTCATAGTGCAGCCAAATCGAACTTTTGCCAAGTGCAACCACATTTGCCGGTATGGGACGGCATTAATTCGGTCTATTGTCGTGCCTCTGGTAGGTGCCTCCAACTAGGGAAGGTTATGGGCGCATGCTACCCTGATCAGGTAGGCGAAGCATAACCTTGTGAGCCCGTTGTTGTTGTTATGTGCACGTGTCCCAGAGTGGGACGGGCCACGACGGTGGTCGTTGAGGTGTTTGGAGGTAGATACGGGGCCACCCAGGACTAGCCTAGTGGGGAGTGAGTCGAAGTGGCCGGGAGAGTGTCATGACAGTAGATCGGTTTTGTCGGAATGCCGTTGGTCCACACGAATGGGAGTGCGAGGCCATGGGTTCTGTAGTGTGGGTACAGTGCGCTACCTCTGCAGATTGTATTTAAACTATCGATAGCCGCATCCTCGGTCATGGGCATGAGTTCGTAGTAGGGTACACTATCGGGTCTTGGTCAAAATGGAGGATAAACATGAAATAATTAAGCTGGGCCAGATGTGGTCGGGTTGTGATCACCGTAAGGATCACGGGCCAGATGTGGTCGGGTTGTGATCACCGTAAGGATCACGGGCCAGTTGTTGGTCGGGTTGTGATCGCCGTAAGGATCACGGGCCAGTTGTTGGTCGGGTTGTGATCGCCGTAAGGATCACGAGTTTGTCTCTGTTGGTGATCAGGAAGTGAGGTGATCACCATTGGTAAGAGAGTCCGAGGGACTCGGTGCACAAGTTTGGTTGCATTGCATGAGTAATATGTTTGCATGTAAAGAACCATGGTAGAACATGAGATGGTTGCATATAGCTAACAGGCTATGTCTGCATTTGCTATGATTGGTAGTTTATTTTCAGAACAGTCTCATGATGCCATGCCATGCTTTGATTGATATGATAGAGATGATATGCAATGTTTTGTTGTTGCCATGTTAGAAGTAAAATTGATATACCATGTTGTTGCCATGCTAGTGGATGCCATATTGTTTGTTTGCTTTATGTCTTGGGTTGATATTATGCCATGCTTAGTTTCTGATATGAGGAAGGTTGTTGTAGATGCTTGGTTCCTGCTTTGTCATCTGGTTGTTTGGATGCTATGTATTTGGTTGTCTTGCAAGTACATTCAATGTACCGACCTGGCGTGTCATGCCAGTTTTGTAGGTCGTTCACTTGTTCCGTCGTGCTAGGCCGTAATCTTGCCAGTCCTGTGAGTTGTGGAGCCCAGCCAGAGTGTTATTCTGCCAAATCAAGACTTCCGCCGCCATTTAAATAGACTTCCGCTGCCATGTAAATAGCCTTAGGGCTATGCCAGAAGATTATATTCATCACTGATGTAATTATATACACATGTATTTGATGAATATTCTTGTACCTGGAATGCTGTATCATGGACCTGTTGTGCGTCAGGTGTTATCCTGGGCTGACGTGCGAAGGCCCCCGGCTCCATGCAGATCGGGGTGCCACAATGATCATCTCATACAATAAAATATAGCATCACGTCTTGACCATATCACATCACAACATGCCCTGCAAAAACAAGTTAGACGTCCTCTACTTTGTTGTTGCAAATTTTACGTGGCTGCTACGGGCTGAGCAAGAACCGTTCTTACCTACGCATCAAAACCACAACGATAGTTCGTCAAGTTAGCGTTGTTTTAACATTCGCAAGGACCGGGTGTAGCCACACTCGGTTCAACTAAAGTTGGAGAAACTGACACCCGCCAGTCACCTGTGTGCAAAGCACGTCGGTAGAACCAGTCTCGCGTAAGAATACGCCTAATGTTGGTCCGGGCCGCTTCATCCAACAATACCTCCGAATCAAAGTATGACATGCTGGTAAGCAGTATGACTTGCATCGCCCACAACTCACTTGTGTTCTACTCGTGTATATAACATCTACGCATAAAACCAGGCTCAGATGCCACTGTTGGGGAACGTAGTAATTTCAAAAAAAATTCCTACGCACACGCAAGATCATGGTGATGCATAGCAACGAGAGGGGAGAGTTATGTCCACGTACCCTCGTAGACCGAAAGCGGAAGCGTTAGAACAACGCGGTTGATGTAGTCGTACGCATTCACGGCCCGACCGATCAAGCACCGAAACTAGGGCACCTCCGAGTTCTAGCACACGTTCAGCTCGATGACGTCCCTCGAACTCTGATCCAGCCGAGTGTCGAGGGAGAGTTCCGTCAGCACGACGGCGTGGTGACGATCTTGATGTTCTACCGTCGCAGGGCTTTGCCTAAGCACTCGCTACAATATTATCGAGGAGGACTATGGTGGAGGAGGGCACCGCAAACGGCTAAGAGATCAAGAGATCAATTGTTGTGTCTATGGGGTGCCCCCCTCCCCCATATATAAAGGAGTGGAGGAGGGGGCCGGCTAAGGGGGGTGGCGCGCCCTAGGGGGGAGTCCAACTCCCACCGGGAGTAGGACTCCCCTTTTTCTTATTAGGAGAGGAAGAGGGAAGGAAGAGGAAGGAGGGAGGAAGGAAAGGGGGGCCGGCCCCCCTTCCAATTCGGATTGGGCTTGGGGGGGGCCTCCCTTGCTCCTTTCCCCTCCTTTCCCCTAAGGCCCAATAAGGCCCATATACCTCCCGGGGGGTTCTGATAACCTCCCGGAGCTCCGGTATTGTCCCAATCTCACCCGGAACCTTTCCGGTGTCCAAATATAATCGTCCAATATATCGATCTTTATATCTCGACCATTTCGAGACTTCTCGTCATGTCTGTAATCACATCCGGGACTCCGAACAACCTTCGGTACATCAAAACTTATAAACTCATAATAAAACTGTCAACAAAACCTCAAGCGTGCGGACCCTACGGGTTCGAGAACTATGTAGACATGACCGAGACATGTTTCCAGTCAATAACCAATAGCGGAACCTGGATGATCATATTGGCTCCTACATATTCTATGCAGATTGACGGTGTCCTGGACTAGGGGGTACTTACCACGTCATCTCCCGATCTATTAGATTGGGCCGAGGACCCCCATGGCCGTACTAATGGGCCAGTTCGAACAGCTGCCACATACAAGGAAGATTCCACAAGACTTGGCGATCAAGACAAGCACTCTTCCCTCACCGGCGTATTCGGCTAGGACTCTTGTTATCCTAGGCCTCTGGTGCATTATATAAACCGAGGCCAGGCTAGTCGATAGACATATACAACAACAATCATACCATAGGCTAGCTTCTAGGGTTTAGCCTCTCTGATCTCGTGGTAGATCAACTCTTGTACTACCCATATCATCAATATTAATCAAGCAGGAGTAGGGTTTTACCTCCATCGAGAGGGCCCGAACCTGGGTAAACATTGTGTCCCTTGCCTCCTGTTACCATTGATCCTAAGACGCACTCCTTGGGACCCCCTACCCGAGATCCTCCGGTTTTGATACCGACATTGGTGCTTTCATTGAGAGTTCCGCTGTGTGATCGGCGAAATGATCAATGGCTCGACTGTAGGTCAACTGCGACGCCGGCTTCTTTGTCACCAGCTCGACTGGTCACCTTGGTTTGACCGAGGACTATGCCCTGCCTCCGATCGTCATGTTCGGATAAAGGCCTTTATCAACACCAACTCCAATCTCTATAAAGATCATGGAGAATTCATCCATGGAGCTCGGGGGCTCAACTCAACATTGCCCTGAGGCGACCGTGCTGTTTTTCTGGATAGCAAACTTTTATCCGCCGCCACCGCCTCCTCGAGTGTCTCTTAAACGATTACTTCGGTGGAATTATGCATAATTAAGTCTACAACAACCCTGCAAAAATTTCGTCGAGTTTCGATGGAGGAATCTCCAGCAATCTCTGATATACCGGAGCCCTGTTGAATCTGGACGAGAATCTGGACGAGTTTAGGGCGTGGTATCCAGCATCTAGCTTGGATGTCCTTTGGAGGATCCAACCGTTGATTTGCTGTGGAATTCCCATATCTACCACCTGCCAAAAATTCAGCTCGATCCGACCATCCAAACTCCGGCAAACTTCCAATTAGTGCATCACTTTTTGGATCTGTTTTCTGCGCGAGAACGAATCCGACCCGAATTCATCTTCTTTATGACGGGATCTCAGACATCCTTTTTGAAGGAAGTTTTCGTATGGGGTGTTGTGTTTTATTCTCAAACACATCCCAGTAGTATTAAAAGTATTCTTGCAATACGAACTTCACCGCCGCGCCGGTGTCAAACCAGCCCGACAACATCACTCCACGGCGGCCGACCTGCGTTAGACACGTCGTCGCTTTGTTGAGCCGAGCTCAATTTCTTCGGATCATCATCTCGGCCAGCCGAACAATAGTTCGGCATCGCGAAGGATAAATCATCACCAACATCGCCGCCCCACGGATTACATGGAGCGGGCACACCTGCATTGCCACACGGTCACTTCATCAAGCCGGCATCGACCACGTCATGACCTGCATCGCTGGACCGGGGGCTTCATCATCTCTTCATCAACCTACTCCGGAGACTTCGGCGTCGCTGGCCGACCAGCTCCGTCACGTTAGCTGGACCGAGGGCTTTGCCTCGGCGAGCCAACCTTTGCCAGCATCGCCATGTCGTTGCTTTATTGCCCATTAGGCCATAGGTGTGCGGATCGAGTCCCAATTTTGGGAATAACCTTTCTTCGGATTGCTACAACAAATAAGCTAGGTGCTATTAATCCTAGTATTTTTTGCTTGTTAAGGGTTCATTTTTCCCAATGAATTATTACTCTGGTTTGTCCGTCACATGTACGCAGGTCTATCAAATGGTGGCCGCATTAACGACGGTCGCATGGTGGTTCGGTCAGTTTTCGTACATAGTCCGGCGAACGCCGCATCCGGAACTCGAACCGACCTGTGAATTCAGGCCTTGCCATGCCTTTACCGCATCACGCCGCCGCCCTGCATCGACATTGACTTTGGCGCCAGGCCATATTTCTTTTATTACTCACTTTGCATAAATTATTTGTTATGCAATGATTTTTTTATTATTATTACTATTATCTCTGGGTTGCACTATTTTTTGTGCATAGGAAAATGATCCAGCCGGACTATATTCTTTGGCATCACCTCGGCTGTACGGGGGGCTTCGTCAACACTTCATTACCCCATGCCGGGGACTTCGGCACCACCCTGCTGTCCTGCATTGACCGTGCTATGTCACCACTTCGGAGTGCCGAGCTCTTTGCTCCGCCACCTCGGGACCGGCTCGGGGATGGAACCTTGTCCCGCATCAAGCTCGGACCGCGTCATCAATACCGAACACATTAACCAGCTAAGTTGCCTTCATGCTCAAAGTTTGAAATTTTTAACTTGTGTTCGGCTTGACCAAGCATTATACTCTTTCGGAAAAAAGTTGCTTGTAAAAATCTCCTTGTCCAAACTTTGTTTGTGACGCGCAAATTCAAATACCTCGTTTACTTGGGGGCTTCCTTCATGAAGCTTTTTCCTCTTGCATATGGTTATACTTGTACGGCTTCGTTCCTTATTCGTGTATTACGCCACAATATGCACCATATTGACTTAAGCAATTTGCAAGCTGGGTTGCCTGGCTCCTGTGCTTACCCCTACGTTCCCGATTGTTCGGCTAGGGAGTAAAGGGAGCACCTCTACGATTGTCACGATCGGGTCACCCGAGCCGGACCTCAGACTGGGTGAAGCCGAAAGCTAGCACTCTTATTGTTTTCAATCATGGTCGGCACACAACGGAACTCATGAGTACAAAAAATCTATTGCACAAGTCTCATATTAACAATGAGCACCGAAGAAAGGTATCGGTGGGGGTACTATTTTCTTCGAAGATGCTTCTTACACTTTATCAGTAATATAGCATAAGTTTCCTGAGCGCGCTTTGTCTGTTACAGCCTGATGACCTGATTGCTTGGTTATTGGAAACACCGTCGATATTCTCGACAGATGGAGTACATAACACTTTTCGGTCCTTGACCGAAGAGGGAGAAGCCGACGGTCGGTTAAGATGCGTTTAAAGTTTGGTTGAACATAGATATGATATAAGTACTTCGGTACATACAATCATTCTTTTACCCAAGTCACTTGGGGGCTCTTATGTTTATTTGAGCCATTTTATAATAAGTGTTTTTCTTCTTAGTCGCTGCAGAGTTTTTATTATTATTTATCACTCCTTTTCTCGACACGAGTGTGCGGTCACTAGCCGGGGAGCCTAATTTCTCTCTCAAAACCGCTAGAGTCTAGTTTTCTAAACTGGCCTAATGAGAAGTACTCCGCCTTCGGGATATGAGGTTGAAGCCATAGGCTGACCCACTTAAAGTTTTGAGATAGGATGTGTCATGTTAAAGCACGGCAGAAGCACCTTTTTTTTTCTAAAGTCCAATTTTCGGATTGGCACCGAACACTCGATCTAGTTCGAACATTAACCTTTTGAATAAGTTTTTTGGCTTTTCGAGCCCATGGCACTTTTAAACTATTTGTGTGTTTTCAGCACAAGTCTCGCAGTGCAACGACGGACACCTTTAGAGATTCGGCAAAAATATTCTCGGATATTGCTATATATGCATCGGTTTTGAATTGTGTCTTTGGTCAATAGTTGGGTTGCCCGGCTCCTGCGCTTGCCTCCTATGTTCCGCTTTGTTCGCCTAGGTGTGCAAAGGGATAACCACTGCGATTGTGCTTCCAACTCACATGGTTAAGCACCTCAGTGGAGAAAGCCGAAAACTGACTGTCACAATAAGCGTAAACTGGTCGGCGATCCGATGACGGCGTTAAACGACGGGCCATTCATAACAATGGCCGAAGTGTTTATGGCTTGACCTTAACTGTCGCCGAACACTACCGGGGGCTATTAACTGGCATCCCAAACTAAATCCTTGATATTTTGCTCTTACATTGGAGCTGAGGTTTCATGATCATGCTTAGCATGACAACCCAAAGAAAGGAACCGATAGCGGGACTATTTTCTTTGGAAGACATTTCTTTTGTTAAAAAGTAATATAACATGTCTCTCCGTGTACCTTTGTTTATAAAACCGTATGGCCAGATTGCCTTGTTTGTTGTAAATCTTTGCCCTCATAAAGGCTTTATAAAGTAGGACAAACACTCTTCGGCTATTGGCCGAGGAGGTGGAAGCCGATGGTCGGTCAACAAAGTTTTGTACAATGCGGATCCGAGCATTAATGACGTAAAGTACTTGGATACATAGAGTCATCACACATAATTTGTGATTTTACTATGGATATCGATCCTTAATTCGGCCTCTCGTGCCCGCATTAAGGCTCAGGGGCTACTGGGCTTCGGGCTTATTATTTACAAATATTAAAGGGGCACATCGATCCCCTGATCTGGTGTTGCCACCCGACCAATGTCTCGGGGGCTACTGCATTGCCTGTTCTATGCAGAAAATTTTAAGTGCAATACGGTTTCCGAGGAGATTTTGATCCTCAGGTTGGTCGGCCGCACCCAACCTGAGTCTCGAGGACTGAGCACGCCGCTTTTTGTGTCCCGAAGTATTCTGCCGAGCTAGGACTTGATCCTTAGACCGATTTTGCAAATCAACCTGAGTCTTAGCGGCTACGGGGATCAGCGGTCTTATGTCATCCTTCATGTGCATCTCGGGTTTTAGACCTATACCCACCTTGAGGGCTACTGGCACCAATCAAAAATATTGACAAAAATCGGCTCACATTCGAGGTGGTGCACCACCTCGGAAGCAGTCCGGCATAAAGCTCGGGCGCTAGTGGCTGGCTCCATAGAGGGCATTTCCAGCATTAAGCTCGGCTAAACTCCTTCAAACTTCTTTGAACCAAGGTGATTTACGACACCTCGGATATAGTCCGGCGTTGGAGCTCGGATACAGTCCGGCGTTGGAGCTCGGATACATAGTCCGGCGTTGGAGGTCGGATACATTCCGACGTTAGAGCTGGGAAGCGGTCCGGTGTTGGTGCTCGGCTGCAAAAGATACCTCGAATGCAGTCCGGCGTTGGAGCTTGGACGCAAGAGGACGCTACCGCCCAGGAACAACTTCAAACCCGAGGTGTGGCATAAAAATAACAAGGCATTGATAAAGGCCGGAAACTTAAAGGGGCTCCTCGGATACCCGACGTGTAAACTCATCTAATGCATTTCGGCGATCCTCAAGATAGAAGATGAGAAGATTTGTTAAACCAGTTTTCAAGACCGGCAACCGAAGATGAAGAACGGTTCGGAAGAATCGAGGAGCGTCGCTAACTTGAAGACCGGTTCAGGGGGCTACTGACAGTGTCCTGAACTAGGGGGTACTCACCACGTCATCTCCCGATCTGTTAGATTGGGCCGAGGACCCCCATGGACGTACTCATGGGCCAGTTCGGACAGCTGTCGCATACAAGGAAGATTCCACAAGACTTGGCGATCAAGACAAGGACTCCTCCCCCACCGGCGTATTCGGCTAGGACTCTTGTTATCCTAGGCCTCTGGTGCATTATATAAACTGAGGCCAGGCTAGTCGATAGACATATACAACAACAATCATACCATAGGCTAGCTTCTAGGGTTTAGCCTCTCTGATCTCGTGGTAGATCAACTCTTGTACTACCCATATCATCAATATTACTCAAGCAGGAGTAGGGTTTTACCTCCATCGAGAGGGCCCGAACCTGGGTCAACATTGTGTCCCTTGCCTCCTGTTACCATTGATCCTAAGACGCACTGCTTGGGACCCCCTACCCGAGATCCGCCGGTTTTGACACCGACACATATCTTTATCGGTCAAACCGCATAACAACATACGTTGTTCCCTTTGTCATCGGTATGTTACTTGCCCGAGATTCGATCGTCGGTATCCCAATACCTAGTTCAATCTCGTTACCGGCAAGTCTCTTTACTCATTACGTAATGCATCATTCCGTAACCAACTCATTAGCTACATTGCTTGCAAGGCTTATAGTGATGTGCATTACCGAGAGGGCCCAGAGATACCTCTCCAACAATCAGAGTGACAAAACCTAATCTTGAAATACGCCAACTCAACATGTACCTTTGGAGACACCTGTAGAGCTCCTTTATAATCACCCAGTTACGTTGTGACGTTTGGTAGCACACAAAGTATTCCTCCGGTAAACGGGAGTTGCATAATTTCATAGTTGTAGGAACATGTATAAGTCATGAAGAAAGCAATAGCAACATACTAAACGATCAAGTTCTAAGCTAACGGAATGGGTCATGTCAATAACATCATTCTCCTAATGATGTGATCTCGTTAATCAAATGACAACTCATGTCTATGGTTAGGAAACATAACCATATTTGATAGTCAAGTAGAGGCATACTAGTGACATTAAGTTTGTCTATGTATTCACACATGTATCATGTTTCCGGTTAATAAAATTCTAGCATGAATAATAAACATTTATCATGATATAAGGAAATAAATAATAACTTTATTATTGCCTCTAGGGCATATTTCCTTCATATGGAACTGCTCCTTTTTTGCGGCATTCATCATGTTTATTCTCGACCGTTCCTTAGCTAATTTCGATTCCTTGAATTTCATGAAAGCTGGCTAGTGATCTCTTTGCTTCTCTAGTGTTCCCATGAATTCTGGAGTCTTCTTTCCTCCTTTGATGTACGTGGCCCATATAGTTTTCTTGTGGTCGTTGAAAGCAACCGCCATCTTCCTAAGAGCAGAATTCTTGAATTTCTCCACATCTTCAGCTGTGAAATGATCTAGTAGCGTGAAATGTGACATGAGAGCTTCCCAAAGCAGTTTTTTGGCTCTATTGTCAACAAAAGTAAGATATGGACGTGGCTTTGCTGGCCTTTTCCATTCTTGAATGGAGATCAGGAGTTGGTCCTTCACAAGAACTCGACACTGACGAATGAACTTGCCAGCATTCTTCTTTGGCGCGACCGGTTTGCCATTATTTTTGATGGCATCGATGTTGTACTTTATGCCTTCCTTCAACTTTTTGGTCGGGCCTCACACTATCCTGCTCCATGCAGACGATTTGCTCGATCCGGATGGCTGAAAGAAGAAAGATCGATTCATTAATATATATATATATATATATATATATATATATATATACACAAAATCATTTAAAAACACGTGATGAATACCAGATGCCTGCTTCTATAAACATACCTCGCCGATGTTCGAGAAGGTTAAGTGTGTTTTCTCAGCAAGTTCAAAATAAATTTAAACATGCAAGGTAAAACATGCAAGAAAACAAAAAGAAAGGGAGAAATTCGATTTCTAAAGATGACGCAGTTCAACCTGTAAACCAATGTTGAAAGAAAACAAAAAGAAAAGGAGAAGTTCAATTTCTGAAGATGACGCATTCAACATGTAAACCAATGTTGAGAGAAAACATAAAGAAAGAAGGAGATCAATTTCTAAAGATGACGTGGTTTGACGTGCTAAACAATGTTGAAAGAAAAGAAAAAGAAAAGGAGAAGTTCAAATTTTTAAAGATGACACAGTTTGATGTGCAAACCAATGCAAAAACACACACAAGAAATGTTGTTTGGTGTCTTAAAATATTTTTATTCATAAAAAAGTATTAATAAATAAAACCAAGAAGTCCATATTAAAAAGATGGAGAAGTTTGGTGATTATAGGAAACTCAGATTTACCTCATCATCAAAAAATGGAAACAAGAAGTTCAAAAATAAAATTACAAGAAGTTCAACTTTTAAAAATAATGTGCTTCAAAATTCATAAAAAAAAGATTAAGAATTTTAGATTGAAATTCATAAAAAACTCATATATTTTCACGTAACCGAGAGAGGTTCAGATTGGTAACTGTCAGAAGTTCTTGTATTACACTGTGTGCATTTTGTATTTAGAAAAAAGAATGAAAAAGCAAAGGCTAAAGGTTTTGCTGATAGAAGTTAAAGTGCTCGGCCCAAGAAAGTTCAAATATTTTGGTGAGAGAGGGTTGTACAAAAGGAATATCATTTGTGTAACACTTACGCATGAATAAGAAAATTACAAACGAAAATACGTCACAGAGGTTCAACTTGAAAACAACTGGAAGTTCAACTACTACACTGAATGAATTTCAGATGAAAAACTTTTAAAACCGTCGCGAGTATGAAAAAATGATCAACACAAGAAAGTTGCGTGTTTACATCAGCTTTCGATCGGTGTATTACTTGCTCAATTCCGGTGAGTGAATGGAGAGCTGCAAGCAAAGAAAGCACGGCAAAAACAAAGTGAAGTTCAAGTACACATGTCGAGAAGTTCAAGTTCTTCATGCGATGCATTTTCGATGAATCTGTTTCGCGATAAAGGCAGAACGAATGATCTCGGCATTTTTGAAATTACTTGAAAACGGCTAGGAATCAGAGAAAACTGTCAACATGAGAAAGTTTCACATTTTTCGTTGGTTTTCAACGGTATATTATTCGCCTCATTCCGATAAAGTTTGTAGAAATTATGGCAAAAATACATTTTTGGCCATTTTCAAAATTGACTTAAAACCATAAAGAATTGGGAGAAACAATACATACCAAAAAGTTTCACATTTGTTCATGCTTTCCAACGCCATATCATTTGATGCATTCAGACGAACGGTTAAAAAATTAGCTCGAAAATAGGAACTCGATAGGACTTGTACCGTTTTCTAAATTACTCTTAAACCGTTCAAAATTAGAGAAAACTTTCAACATGAATAAGTAACGCATTTTCATAATCTTTCCAAGGCCATATCATTTGTCTCAATTGGATTAGCCGTTTAGAAATGACATCGAAAATACGAACTTGGCTGTTCGGTTTACAAAATTTTATGTTTTTTGAGATTACTCTTTAACCTAGGGAGTTAGAGAAAACTTTCAACATGTGGATGGAGCAGTTTTTTAGCAGCTTTCCAGTGCCATATTATTTGCCTCATTTTGATGAACGGTTTAGAATTGCGATGGAAAAAACGATTCACGTTTTTTGTGTGAAGAAAAAACAGTTTTCAAAACTGCTCTTAAACCGCTTACATTTTGACAAAAAAATAAGTTGGGACATGATATTGGTCTCCATAGCTTTCCAACGGTATATCGCAAGCCCCGTTTGGGCAATGTTGGCGGAAGTTCAACCTAATTCAGAGGGAAATTCAACATACTACTAGCGGACAGGTCAGTTTATGATCATAATATTATTCTCGTCCCGTGATCAGACGCGGTGACGATGGGGACAACGACGGGGACGGTGACGGCTACGGCGCGGGACGGGAGCGGCAGCGACGTCGAAGCAGAGGAGAGGAAGTGGAGATGAAACTGCAAATTTTCATAAGTGCTATATATATAGGAGGGGCCTTTAGTACCGGTTGAAGCCATGACCCGGTACTAAAGGTCAAATTTGGCCAGGCCAAGCGGCGGGAAGCGACCCCCTTTAGTACCGGGTCGTTGCTGCAACCGGTACTAAAGGCCCCCCTTTAGTAATTAAAAAAATGAAATGCCTTTGTAACAGATGAGTTTTCGTCCGAAACCCTGATACTTCGAAAGAGATTGTCCATTTTGTACACGAAGTGGATCCAGTTTTTGTCGTAACCCTCTCTACTTCTTTGCACATGTTCAGTGGGTGAAATGATGATACCATGCCAACTTTCAACCTTTCAGAGTTCATTTGTAGTTCTTTTCAATTTCAGGGTCATTTAGCTCAAAAAATCAGTAAATGCATAAAATATCAAATGATGTCAGAAAGGTTTGAAAGTTGATGATGTGGCTTTGAATGGTGCATACTGAACACATAAAAAGTCTGGAGTTGTAATAAGTTAAAAAATGAAATGCCTTTGTAACAGATGAGTTTTCGTCTGAAACCTTGATACTTCGAAAGAGATTGTCCATTTTGTACACAAAGTGGATCCAGTTTTTGCCGTAACCCTCTCTACCTTTTTTGCACATTCTATGTGGGTGAAATGATGATACCATGCCAACTTTCAACCTTTTCAGAGTTCATTTGTAGTGCTTTTCTATTTCAGGGTCATTTAGCTCAAAAATCAGTAAATGCATGAAAAATAGCAAATGATGTCAGAAAGGGTTGAAAGTTAATGACGTGGCTTTGAATGGTGCATACTGAATGCACAAAAATTCTAGAGTTGTAATAAGTTAAAAGAAATGAAATGCCTTTGTAATATACGAGTTTTCGTCCGAAACCCTGATACTTCGAAAGAAATTGTCCATTTTGTACACGAAGTGGATCCAGTTTTTGCCATAACCCTCTCTACTTTTTTGCACATGCTATGTGAGTGAAATGATGATACCATTCCAACTTTCAACCTTTTCAGAGTTCATTTGTAGTGCTTTTCAATTTCAGGATCATTTAGCTCAAAAAACAGTAAATGCATGAAAAATAGCAAATGATGTCAGAAAGGGTTGAAAGTTGTTGACGTGGCTTTGAATGGTGCATACTGAATGCACAAAAATTCTAGAGTTGTAATAAGTAAAAAAAATGAAATGCCTTTGTAACAGATGAGTTTTCGTCTGAAACCCTGATACTTCGAAAGAGATTGTCCATTTTGTACACGAAGTGCATCCAGTTTTTGCCGTAACCCTCTCTACTTTTTTGCACATGCTAGGTGGGTGAAATGATGATACCATGCCAACTTTCAACCTTTTCGGAGTTCAATTGTAGTGGTTTTCAATTTCAGGGTCATTTAGCTAAAAAAATCAGTAAATGAGCTGAAAATTAGCAAATGAAGTCAGAAAGGTACACGTTTGTCCGAAGCACAAAAGTACACATTTCAAATGCAAAACACATAAGCAGCCTAACTATTACAAAGATTTCCTAGAGGGCACACAACCTTCTTTGCTTCGTATGTACTCTCGGGAAATTTGTTCTCCTTTGGAAGCATCTTCTTTAACATTATCAACAACTTTCCAAATCCCTTGTCAGATACACCATTTTTTGCCTTCCATTGCAGCAATTCCATTGTGGTGCCCAGCTTTTTCTTGTCAGCTTTGCAATTCAGGTACAACCATTTCTTGTGATCCTCTAACATGCGCTGCAACTCGTTCTCCTTTTCACTTGCGCAATTTCTCTTTGCATCGGCAATGGCCCGACCTAGATCATCAGCGGGCTCATCTAATGCCTCTTCTTCAGCTTCTTCCCGCATTGCCGGCTCAGCTTCTTCCCCCATTATTGTACCATCGTATTTAGGGAACCCATGGCCAGGATAGCTGTTGTCGTCCTCTTCTTCTTCATTTTCTTCCATCATAACCCCTCTTTCTCTGTGCTTGGTCCAAACATTATAGTGGGGCATGAAACCAGACTCAAACAGGTGGACGTTAATGGTTCTTGACTTACAGTAATTCATATCATTCTTACAGCCAACACATGAACAAGACATAAAACCATCCGCCCGCTTATTTGCCTTAGCCGCAAGCAGAAAATTATGCATGCCATTAATGAACTGGGGAGAGCATAGGTCATCGTACATCCACTGCCGGCTCATGTTCATTTACACAGCACCGAAAAGACCAAATTAATACAAGTTCATACAACACTTATTCTCATAAAACAACATACAAATAACTCTCTAGCTAAAGCATTTAAATGCAACAACAAATGCTATCAAGATCATAACTAAGGTAACAATTGATCCAACAATATAATGATACCAAGCCTCACTATCGATGTCATATTTTCTAATCTTTCTAATCTTCAAGTGCATTTCTCCATCTTGATCTTGTGATCATCGACGACATCGGCAACATGCAACTCCAATTCCATATTCTCCCCCTCAATTCTTTTCAAATTTTCTTTCAAATACTCATTTTCCTTTTCAACTAAATTTAACCTCTCGACAATAGGGTCGGTTGGAATTTCCGGTTCACATACCTCCTAGATAAAAATATCTATGTTCTTGATGGGCATAATTTGTCATAAACACGAAATGCAACAAATAGTTATAAAAGAGAATATACCACATCCGAATCATAACTCGGACGAGGGCCGACGGGGACGGATATCAAAACCATGGCATTATGTATAACAAACAACGTACGGGTAAGATAATTATACAAGTAACTATATATCTAAATCACACAAACATCCTTTTTTTATATTAAAAAGATAAGAACAAGAGGCTCACCACAACATGGAGCCGGCGACGGGACGGTGCGGGTGATCGATGGTGGTTAGGACAGAGACGGGAAGCCACTAAGTAAACCATACCTACATATGCAAACTAAGAGTTATTTTGACCTCAATTTGCATATAAATCAAATACTACCACATATAATTCCTCCCAAAATAAAACCGACAAATCACTACACTTATAGAGCATTGCAAGAGCTAATCTAGCAATGAGAGATGAAAGGACAAAGTTGCTAACCTTTGTGATCACTTGGATGGATGGGGTGCCTTCAAATCTTCACAAATTTTGGCAAAAATGGAGTGTGAGCTCGAGCAATGGGGAAGAACAGAGGAGAGGAAGGAATGAAAGGGGGGAAAACAGAGAGAAATGGGCTCGGGCTCGACGAAGGGTTTATATAGAGGCATCTTTAGTCCCGGTTGATTATAAGAACTAGGACTAAAGGTGCATCTCTAGTCCCAGTTCGTGGCATGAACCGGTACAAGAGGTGCTGCTGGGGCCGTAGCCTGCCACCAGCCTGCCACCACCTCTTTAGTACCGGTTCGTGGCACGAACCGGTACTTGAGGTTCGCGACGAACCGGGACTAATGACCACTGCCCGCCTAGCCATTGGAACCGTCACTAATGGTCACATTAGTGCTAGTTCAGTTACAAACCGGGACTAATGTGTTTCACATTAGGCCCCTTTTCTACTAGTGTTATTAATCTAGAGTCGAGTTCCAGTTTCTATTTTTTTCCTTATTTTTGAGTGTTACAAAAAAGGAATATCAAACGGAGTCCAAATGGAATGAAACTTTTGTGGTTATTTTTCTTGGACCAGAAGACACCCAACAAACTTGGCGAGGGGGCCAAAAGAGTCCCGAGGGCTCCACAAGCCCTCAGGGCGTGCCGTAGGGGGGGCTGGCTTGTGGGCCCCACGGGAGTCCTCCAACCCTAATTCTTTCGCTATAAATTCCCAAATATTCCCAAACGACCAGAAGCGTCCACAAAAATAATTTTCGGCCGCCGTAACCTTTTGTACCGGTGAGATCCCATCTTGGGGCCTTTTCGGCATCTTACAAGAGGGGGATTCGATCACGGACGGCTTCTACATGAACTCTATTGCCCTTCCAATGAAGCGTGAGTAGTTTACCACAGACCTATGGGTGCATAGCTAGTAGCTAGATGACTTCTTCTCTCTCTTTTCTCTTCAATACAATGTTCTCCTCGATGTTCTTGGAGATCTATCCGATGTAATATTCTTTTGCGGTGTGTTTGTGGAGATCCGATGAATTGTGGATTTATGAACATTTTATCTATGAATATTATTTGAATCTTTTCTGTATTCTTATATGCATGATTTGATATCTTTGTATTTCTCTTCGAATTATCGGTTTGGTTTGGCCAACTAGATTAGTTCTTCTTGCAACGGGAGAGGTGCTTAGTTTTGGGTTCAATCTTGCGGTGTCCTCACCCAGTGGCATAGTAGGGATAGCAAGGCACGTATTGTATTGTTGCCATCAAGGGTAAAAAGATGTGGTTTTCATCATATTGCTTGAGTTTATCCCTCTACATCATGTCATCTTACTTAAGGCATTACTCCATTCTTATGAACTTAATACTCTAGATGCATGCTGGATAGCGGTCGATGTGTGGAGTAATAGTAGTAGATGCAAGCAGGAGTTAGTCTACTTGACACTAACCTGATGCATACATTCATAATCATTGCCTTGGATATCATCATAAATTTGCGCTTTTCTATAAGTTGCTCGACTGTAATTTGTTCACCCGCCGTATTATTTTCTTTTAAGAGAGAAGGCTCTAGTGAAACCTATGGCCCCCGGGTCTACTTTCCATCATATATTTTCATATCTATAAACCAAAAAAATCCCAAAACACCTTGCTGCAATTTATTTACTTTTCTTTTGTTTTACATTTTAGTAACCTTTTATATCTATCTCTATCAGATCTCATCCTTGCAAGTGATCGTGAAGGGATTGATGACCCCTTTATCGCGTTGGGTGCAAGTGTTTGGTTGCTTGTGTAGGTGCATAGATTAGAGACTTGCATGTACCTCCTACTAGATTGATACCTTGGTTCTCAAACTGAGGAAAATACTTATCTCTACTTTGCTGCATCACCCTTTCCTCTTAAGGGAAAAACCAACGCAAGCTCAAGAAGTAGCATGGTTTGGATCTTTCTCCCTTGCTTCAAATTTAATTTGATTGCGTATGTTTCATTGAATGTCAAATGAAGATCAACTTTATCTCTGATCGATTTATGTAAGTGCAAGCTGATATATATTCTAATATTCTGACACACTGTCTTTGGTTTAACAACTTGCAAGTGTTTCTTGTAGTGATGTTAACCCACAAAAAGGACCGTGGGTGGACATCTGCTATAAATAATCAGGTACTTCTTTCTCATTATTAAAGTCAAATGCTCAATAACTATCCAATGGATGGACTGGTTATTTAGCACCGAATCATTAGAACTTTAGTCACTTCTCTTCTCCTCTTCCATCCACTGAAACATCTATGTTGCATGCTTCTTACGTCTCTGAGTGCTTAAACATAAATGAGAAAACCCAATTCTCTATGGGCATGAATAATCTTTCGATTCAAACATAAAAATCAAAATGTGATTCCATTTCTGGGAGGTATGGTGTGGCTTCCTTGCTGGCATGTGCGTGTGTTCCTTGTTTGTCTGTTGCCGGGTGGACTGCACAGTGGCGGTGCCGGGTGTTGGGAAACGTTGCATGGAAAACAAAAAATTCTACGCGCATGCAAGATCTATCCATGGAGATGCACAACAACGAGAGGGGGGAGAGTGTGTCTACGTACCCTTGTAGACCGTATGCAGAACCGTTTAACAATGCGATTGATGTAGTCGAACTTCTTTGCGCTCCAACCGATCAAGTACCGAACGTATGACACCTCCGAGTTCTGCACACGTTCAGCTCCGTGAAGTCCTCCATCTTCTTGATCCAGCAAGACGGCAAGGTAGTGGATGAGTTTCGACAGCATGATGGCGTGGTGACGGTGATGGTGAAGTGATCTTCGCAAAGCTTTGCCTAAGCGCTACGAATATATGACCGAGGGACAAAATTGTGGAGAGGGGCGCCGCACACGGCTAGAATAATGTTGTCGGTTGTGTGGCGCCCCCTCCCTCACACACACACACACAGATATATATATATATATATATATATATATATATATATATATATATATATATATAGGTGGGGGGAGGAGAGGCAACCCGTAGGGCGCCCCAAGTGGTCGGCGGCTGCCCTAGGGCACCTGCCTAGCCGCGCCCCTTTCCTTATTTGAACACGAGGGGGAAAGGAAAGGGAGATGGCTGCCTTAGGGCGCCTCCCCTTTCCTTCCCTCCCTCCTTTGGTGCGTGGGGAGGGGGCAGAGGGGTGCACCAGCCCCTTGTGGGATGGTGTGCTCTTCCCCTTTTGGCCCATAAGGCCTAATAACCTACCGGGGCTGCCCGGAACCCCTTCCGGTGACCCGATAAGTACCCGATACCACCCGAAACACTTTTGGTGTCCAAATACCATCGTACTATACATCATTCTTTACCTCTCGACCATTTAGAGACTCCTCGTCATGTCCGTGATCTCATCCAGGACTCCGAACAACATTCGGTCACCAAATTATATAACTCATATAATACTATATCGTCAACAAACGTTAAGTGTGCGGACCCTACGGGTTTGAGAACTATGTAGACATGACCGAGACACCTCTCCAATCAATAACCAATAGCGGAACCTGGATGCCCATATTGGCTCCTACATATTCTATGAAGATCTTTATCGGTTGAACCATTATGACAACATACGTAATTCCCTTTGTCTGTCAGTATGTTACTTGCCCAAGATTCGATCGTCGGTATCTCCATACCTAGTTCAATCTCGTTACCGGCAAGTCTATTTACTTGTTCCATAATACATCATCTCGTAACTAACTCATTAGTCATTTGCTTGCAAGGCTTCTTATGATGTGTATTATCGAGAGGGCCCAGAGATACCTCTCCGATACTCAGAGTGACAAATCCTATTCTTGATCTATGCCAAATCAACAAACACCTTTAGAGATACCTGTAGAGAATATTTATGATCACCCAGTTACGTTGTGACTTTTGATAGCACACAAGGTATTCCTCCGGTATCCGGGAGTTGCATAATCTAATAGTCGAAGGAATATGTATTTGTCATCAATAAAGCCATAACAATAAACTGAACGATCAATATGCTAAGGTAACAGATGGGGCTTGTCCATCACATCATTCTCCTAATGATGTGATCCCATTATCAAAGACAACACATGTCTATGGTTAGGAAACCGTAACCATCTATGATCAACGAGCTAGTCAGTGGAGGCTCACTAGGGACATGGTATTTGTTTATGTATTCACAGATGTATTTAAGTTTCCTATCAACACAATTCTAGCATGAATAATAATCCTTTATCACACTACAAAAAAAGACACATCCGTGAGATTTTGGGCCGAACGAATTTTTTCCTGTCATACTTATGACACTTCTATGACGATAATTATGACAAAACTCAGTATCATAATAGATGTGGTGGGCTCCTACTTCTATGACAAAAAATCATGACAGAAAATGGGATTTTTGTCCTGGGCGGGCCGGAGAGGCACCTGCATGACATTATTTGGGCCGTCCATGACGGAAAAAATCATGGTAGAAGAGAGGGCGAGGAAAATTTCGGGGAGTTCCCGGTTACGGTGGGTGGTCAGGGCCGAGTGATGCACGGAGGTTTGCACATTTCTCTAGTACACGTATGCGCATGGCTGCGAGGCGTTGGGCTCTAACTGAACCCGAGCAAGGCGTTTGCCTACTGAACCCAAGCGATTGCACTGGCTTCACGTTACTGAACCCGAGCTATCGGTTGATCCCTGGCTGTTAACTGAACCCGATCGAGCGATTCCTTCGCTACTGCTGCTAACTGAAGCTGATCAACCTGCTGCCTCTTGATGAACAGTGAGGTTGTTGGGGGTTGGATGAACAGGACCCCGTGGGGGTAGAGGTCGTTGCCACTAGATGAACAGGACCCTGATCAAGCCGGCTGGGGGTGGATGAACAAGATCCCGTGGAGGGCTGGTTGAACAGTAGCCGGTGGAGGGCTAGATGAACAGTAGCCCGTGGAGGGGTGGTTGAACAGTAGCCGGTGGAGGCTGGATGAATAGGAGCCCGTGGATGAAGAGTAGCTAGTGGAGGCAGGAGGGAGACGCCGTGGATGAACAGTTGTAGGTGGAGGATGGAGGAGGTTGACGGTGGATGAACAATAGCCCGTGGAGGGTGGAGCGACGCAGTAGACGATGGATGAACAGTAGCCCGTGGAGTCCCGTTTTGCAGTACGCCACACCCCTCCGGATGAATAGGACCCCCATTTCGACCGTAGGAGGTCGAAGAGAAGTCCGTTTCCCCCGTTTTGCGGTACGCCACACCACTCCCGATCAACAACACCCCATTTCGACCGTAGGAGCTCGAATATAAGTTTGTTTCCTCCATTTTGCAGTACGATAGACCCATCCTGATGAACAGGACCCCATTTCGACCGTAGGCAATCGAAAATAAGGCCATTTCCTCCGTTTTACGGTACGCCAGACCTTGTTTCGGCTGTTCCGTCCAAGCCGGTTGGCTCCCGATGAACACAACACATTCCGTTACCTCCCGATGAACACGCCGATGGAGTTTCTCTGTTTTGACCCAGCTGGTTGGCTGCCGATGAACAGGACGCCATCGTTGCTCTCTGCTGACTCCCCATGTACACGAGCCCTGGCCGTACGTATGCGCGAGTAGGCATTCGAGACCCCGCCCATATGTACGTACGTGGTAGTATTTACTTTCTTGCACCCTGGCTATACGTACGTGTGAGGGAGTCTTGGATTAGGGGGTATCCGGACAGCTGGACTATGTACTTTGGCCGGCCTATTGGACTATGAAGATATAAGATTGAAGACTTCGTCCTGTGTCTGGATGGGACTCTCCTTTGCGTGGAAGGCAAGCTTGGCGATTTGCATGTTAGATCTCTTTCTCTGTAACTGACTCTGTGTAACTCTAGCCCCCTCCGGTGTCTATATAAACCAGAGGGTTTAGTCCGTAGGACAACAACAATCATACCATAGGCTGGCTTCTAGGGTTTAGCCTCTACGATCTCGTGGTAGATCAACTCTTGTAATACTCATATCATCAAGATCAATCAAGCAGGAAATAGGGTATTACCTCCATCGAGAGGGCCCGAACCTGGGTAAAACATCGTGTCCCCTGCCTCCTGTTACCATCCGTCTTAGACGCACAGTCCGGGACCCCCTACCCGAGATCCGCTGGTTTTGACACCGACATTGGTGCTTTCATTGAGAGTTCCTCTGTGTCGTCGCTGTAAGGCTCGATGGCTCCCTCAATGAACGTAGTCAAGGGCGAGACTTTTCTCCCTGGACAGATCTTCGTGTTTGGCGGCTTCGCACAGCAGGCCAACTCGCTTGGCCATCTGGAGTAGATCGACAGCTACGCCCCTGGCCATCAGGTCAGGTTCGGAAACTTGAATTACAGGCCGGTGTCCGTGGAGACTTGATCTTCGACGGATTCGGGCTTACATCAGGAGCGCCGAACAGTCACGGTGAGCACGACCTAAATCTACTATCGGACAGTATTCGTGATATCGCCCCTGCAGCTGCTCCGGACCTAATTCCGGGGCAGATCACATTGTCCAAGGACGGGTGGATGGACCCCGTCACGGAGGCCGCATACTCTTCGGCGGTAGAGCCGAACATAGACTCCACCGTTAAGGGAATCTACGTCACCGGACCCCGGACCTGTGTCCGGATGAGGGTTCCGAACCACGCGCGCCCGGGCCCATCGAGTCCGATTGGGCTCCAGTAATGGAGTTCACCGCCGCAGATATCTTTCGGCACGCCCCCTTTGGTGATTTGCTAAATTCATTAAGGTCTCTCTCTCTGACAGCAGATTCCTGGCCGAACTATGTCCGGCTCGAGTGGGAAGCAGGCGACGAAGAAATTCGTTACTCACCCACCACCCACTTAATAGCCACCGTCGATGATTTGACCGATGCGCTTGACTTCGACTCTGAAGACATCGACGGTATAGACGACGATGCAGGAGAAGAACAGGAACCACCGCCCACAGGGCGCTAGACAGCCACCTCTTCGTATGATATATACATGGTGGACACCCCCAAAGAAAACAATGGCGATGAGGTAACAAAAGATAACCCCTTAGGGAAGAAACCAAAACATGGGCGTCATCGGCGCTGCTCTAAAGCCCCGCCATAGCAATACCGGCACAGGAGAAGAAAACAACCCAGATGGCGTCGAAGAGGAATACAATCCTGATCAGCCTACCTTTAAACAGGCCGAATAGGAACACGTGCAGGTCAGCCCAGAGGAACAGGCGACGGAAGGATACATGGAGGATGACAACTATATGCCTCCCTCCGAAGATGAGGTGAGCCTCGGCGACGATGAACTCGGCATACCCGAAGATCCAATAGAGCAGGAGCACTTTAAGTGCCGGCTTATAGCCACTGCAAGAAGCCTGAAAAAGAAGCAGCAACAGCTCCAAGCTGATCAAGATCTGCTCACAGACAGATGGACTGAGGTCCTGGCGGCCGAGGAATACAGACTCGAGCCCCCCACCAAGGGTTACCCAAAGCACAAGTTGCTACCTCAACTAGCGGAGGAGGCCGTAGAGCTTACACTACCAGCACAAGATGAGGCTTACTGGCCACCTTGTGTCCGGGGTAAAACGGCGTATCAGACCGAATACCAGCCCGCACCCCCACGTCAGTTCACCACGGCCCGGGGTGATACGTCTCCAACGTATCTATAATTTTTGATTGTTCCATGCTATTATATTACCCCTTTTGGATGTTTATGGGCTTTATTTCATACATTTATATCATTTTTGGGACTAACCTACTAACCGGAGGCCCAGCCCGTATTGTTGTTTTTTTTGCCTATTTCAGTATTTTGAAGAAAAGGAATATCAAACGGAGTCCAAATGGAATGAAACCTTCGGGAGCGTGATTTTTGGAACGAACGTGATCCAGAGGACTGGGAGTGCAAGTCAAGAAGCAGCCGAGGCGGCCACGATAGGTTAGGGCGTGCCCACCCCTACAGGGTGCGCCCCCTGTCTCGTGGGCCCCTAGGGCGGCGACCGACGTACTTCTTCCTCCTATATAAGCCTACGTACCCCAAAAACATCCAGGGAGCCACCGAAACACAATTTCCACCGTCGTAACCTTCTCTATCCGCGAGATCCCATCTTGGAGCCTTCGCCGGCGCTCTGTCGGAGGGGGAATCGACCATGGAGGGTTTCTACATCAACACCATAGCCCTTCTGATGATTTGTGAGTAGTTTACCACAGACCTTCGGGTCCATAGTTATTAGCTAGATGGCTTCTTCTCTCTTTTTGGATCTCAATACAATGTTCTCCCCCTCTATTGTGGAGATCTATTCGATGTAATCTCTTTTTGCGGTGTGTTTGTCGAGATCCGATGAATTGTGGGTTTATGATCAAGTTTATCTATGAGAAATATTTGAATCTCCTCTAAATTTTTTTATGTATGATTGAGTTATCTTTGCAAGTCTCTTCGAATTATCAGTTTGGTCTGGACTACTAGATTGATCTTTCTTGCCATGGGAGAAGTGCTTAGCTTTGGGTTCAATCTTGCGGTGTCCTTACCCAGTGACAGAAATGGTTGCAAGGCACGTATTGTATTGTTGCCATTGAGGATAAAAAGATGGGGTTTATATCATATTGCATGAGTTTATCCCTCTACATCATGTCATCTTGCTTAATGCGTTACTCTGTTCTTTATGAACTTAATACTCTAGATGCAGGCAGGAGTCGGTCGATGTGTTGAGTAATAGTAGTAGATGTAGGCAGGAGTCGGTCTACTTGTTGCGGACGTGATGCCTATATACATGATCATGCCTAGGTAATCTCATAATTAGTCACTTTTCTATCAATTGCTCGATAGTAATTTGTTCACCCACCGTAAAAGTTATGCTATCTTGAGAGAAGCCTTTAGTGAAACCTATGGCCCCCGGGTCTATCTCTTATCATATTTGCTTCCAATCTACTTTTATTTGCATCTTTACTTTTTGCATCTATATTATAAAATACGAAAAATATATTTATCTTATCATACTATCTCTATCAGATCTCACTTTCGCAAGTGGCCATGAAGGGATTGACAACCCCTTTATTGCGTTGGTTGCGAGTTCTTGGTTTGTTTGTGTAGGTGCGTGGGACTTTTGAGGAGCCTCCTACTGGATTGATACCTTGGTTCTCAAAAACTGAGGGAAATACTTACGCTACTATTACTACATCACCCTTTCCTCTTCAAGGAAAACCAACGCAAGCTCAAGACGTAGCAAGAAGGATTTCTGGCGCCGTTGCCGGGGAGGTCTTCGCTCAAGTCAAGACATACCAAGTACCCATCACAAACCTATCTCCCTCGCATTTACATTATTTTCCATTTGCCTCTCATTTTCCTCTCCCCCAGTTCACCCTTGCCGTTTTTTGTCAGGCCCCCGACTCAATGCCACATCGATCTAGCATGTAACACCTCATATCACTTTGCGACCTCACGCACGGTATTCCCATGGGTGTCGCCTTACCTTTCCCCGGGACCGTTTGCGCCTTTTGGCACACGTATATGATAGTGTCGCTAGCATCCATATGATAAGGAGCCCGGGTTGACATGGCTAGTCATAAACCCCAAAGTGGCACAGACTTATAGGGACACGCATCCATGACCCAGCATCGAACGTGTCGGTCATCAACGAGTGAATCCAGGCTGTAGCACTGGGCTAGCAGGACTCCGGTGAACTAGGCTGTAGCGGGCTAACAGGACTCCGGTATTCATCGCGTGACATTTCCCCGAGGGGACAGACACCGGAACGAAGAAGGACACATGTTGGCCAGCCTTAGTGTTCCGGAGCAGTAGCAAGCTACCATGGCTCAGTGGAAGCACTAGGAGACATTTCCTGGTAAGAGAGGCTACTAAGGATAAACAACTAGATAGTCAGATCCCACACATACCAAGCATTTCAATAACATACACACAATATGCTCGATATGTGCAAATACAACATGGCATCAGAACATGACTCTACAACTCAAGTATTTCATTAATATACTCCGAGGAGCGAGATATTACAAACATGGGTCTCATGACCCAACACTCAGAGCATTCAAGTCAAAGCACAAGCGGAAGCTTAACATGTCTGAGTACAGACATCTACAAGTGAAAAAGGCTGAGAAGCCTGACTAACTACCAGATCCTGCCGAGGGCACAAGATCGTAGCTGAGGTAACAAGCTAAACGTCGAAGTCCATGCGGAACTACTAGTGAGACTGAAGTCTCTCTGCAAAAAACATAAAATAGGCAAACGTGAGTACAAATGTACCCAGCAAGACTTACATCAGAACTAACTACATATGCATCATTATCAACAAAGAGGATGGTGGGGTTTAACTTCAGCAAGCCAGCTTTGACTCGGTGGCTATCCTGCACTACGATTGCAAGTATCTCTTTTGAGGTGGCGCACACAAGTCCACATATTCACCATATCAATACACCACTATGGATCCGCTCCCGTCTCCCTACGAGAACGCCATCCATAGCACTCACGCTTATCTTGCGCATTTTAAAGTATCCACTTTCACTTGTCTATGAACTGTTATAGGCAACCCAGAAGTCCTTTACCGCGGACACGGCTATTCGAATAGATCATTTATAACCCTGCAGGGGTGTACTTCTTCATATATGTTTCCACCACTTAGCGTCTGCACACGACATGTGCTCGACAGACTTCAAGCGAAAGCCGACGTGGGTGTAGACCACGACCTACCTAAACACTCAAGTCTCTAGTCCTGGTTTATCGTCTATTCAGGTTCCATCCGCAGGGAGTCCGGCCGCGATTTCCACATACGGCCCCGAACGATGTGTACAGGGTTTCGTGACACCAAACGGGTGCCCGGTATACCTGGCCACGTGCCTACCGCATCACAGCCCACCCCTCCGGTCAGCACTACGCACGGCCTCTAGCATACTACAAACACCAGAAACTACTTGCAACTCCTGGACAGAGGACAAGGGTGATTAAGAAGTCGAGCGGGGTAATATTTCAGGGCCCAATGCATGGTAGTAGCTGAATCATGGATCACAAACACAGAACTCAGTTCCTGAGGACGGCTTCAATGAGACAACCCACCATGTACTCCTACATGGCCTCTCACCGCTACCTTAACCAAATCGTGTTCACACACTTAGCTCACACTCAGTAGAATATGTGCACGCACCTCTGATTCATCCCCGATGAATCAGACCTGACTCAACTCTAACCAATAGCAGGCATGACAAACAAACATGAATGAGTAGGCACAACAGGGCTCAAACAACTCCTACTCATGCTAGTGGGTTTCATCTATTTACTGTGGCAATGACAAGTCATGCAGAGGATAAAGGGGTTCAGCTACCGCAGCAAGTAACAGATGAATCGTTGTTGTCCTAATGTAGTAAAAGAGAGTAGGAGCGAGAGAGTAGGATTGTATCGGAATGAACAAGGGGGTTTTGCTTGCCTGGCACTTCTGAAGATAGTATATTTCTTCATCGGTGTCATCGATCACAACGTCGGTACAACGTCTACCAAGGGGGAACAACACCGGCAAACAGAGAAGAAACACGATCAATGCAATGCACAATATGATGCATGCTATGACATGGCAATATGAATGTGTTTTGGGCTAATGCAAGCTAGAACAGATTGAGATGAGTCCATTTGAACCAAAGATTCAAATGCAAACCCATTTTAAGAGGTCATAATAGTGTATTAACTTGTTTCACCTAAACAGAAAGGTTAATGTGTTCTACCATGCATGAAACTAGTGTAGATGGATAGATTGGATTTTTCTGATCATTTTTCATATATAAATTATTTCATTCTGGGTTACGGTTAAATTTCTATGAATTTTAGAAGTTTAGAGCATTTTCTGGAATTTCCTGTATAAAAATAAATCCAGAAAATACTTATTGCTTCAACATTGCGTCTCTCAAACGTCAGCAGTCAACGAGGGCGGTCCAGGTCAAACCTGACGTGTGGGTCCACATGTCAGTGACACGGTTAATTAAAATTAAACTAAACCTAATCTAGTTTAGTTAAGGCCTGGGCCCACATGTCAGAGGCTAACCTAACTAACTAAGTTAATTACCGCAAATTAATCTATTGCTTAATTAAGCAAGGGCCTGACCCACACGTCAGTGGGTCAGGGGGAAGTCAAACCCCGGTC
This sequence comes from Triticum timopheevii, assembly GCA_963921465.1. Lineage (NCBI taxonomy): Eukaryota > Viridiplantae > Streptophyta > Magnoliopsida > Poales > Poaceae > Triticum > Triticum timopheevii. The sequence goes on along the minus strand of OY997262.1, from coordinate 378,269,293 downwards.
AAACGGGGTCAAACCCGCCGGACCTGGTCCACAGCTCGTCGCCGGCGATGACAGAGACGACGGGGCGGCTCGGGAATGCTCTACAGGGCACCGTCTTACTCGTGGTTTGCGGCTAAGGCTAGCTAGCAATGCGGCGCATCTAATGGAGCGAATGGGAGGAGCTGGGGTGGCCTGAGCCGACGGCGGCGAGCTCCAAGGCGGCGGCCGGAGTTTGGGCAACGACGGGTTCGGCGCCACAGTGCATGGGAGGAGGAGCTGGTGGGCGCTACGGGCTCCTGTGGGTGCACTGGGTGTAGTGACGCGCTCGATTTGGATGGAGGCGAACTGAAATGACGACGGCGACAAGTCCGGCGCCGGTGAGTTTTCGGTCTTGACGGAAACGAGGGCTACGATGAGCTAATGGACATGTGAGTAGGGGGGGTCAGTAGAGGAGCTTACGGCGAGTGCAGAGGTGGCCTCGGCATGCTCGGGGAAGCACCAGAGCGAGCGGTGCGGCGAGAGGGATCTCTGGCGGCCGATGACGAAGATGATGAATATGGCGTCGATCCAGGGCCTCCGGTGATGCGTGGCTAGACGGAGAGGACGAGGGAGGCGTGGCGATGCTCGTGGACACGTTGGAGAGGCTTGGGGTTGGCTGCGGCTGCGGCTATGGCGAACGGCGGTGGCAGTGGCATTCGGTGGTGAGAGGGAGAGAGAGTAGAGGAGGGGGAGGAGCACAGGGAGAGTGAGAGAGAGCCAGAGGGGTTGCGTGTCGACGTCCAGGGCGTCCAGAGCGACGTCGGGAGGCGGTGGAAAGTAGGAGGTGGCCGAGGCGCGTGGGCGCGCACGGCGGCCACACACCTCTCGTCCTACTGGCGAGAGGTGGGAGATGACTGGCAGATGGGCCTGGTGTGCTGCTACAATGCCAGGCCGGCCAGGTAAGCGCCAGGTATTCTCTCTCTCTCTTTTGTTAATGTTTTTCTATTTTTTTGTAACTTCAGGGCTTTATTAAAAATGCCAGGGCATTTCCAAAAACCATGAAACTAATCATGGCTACTGTTTAGAATATATCCAACAGTAAACATTTTAGTTTATGATTATATGAGCATTTAAAATATTTTATAGAACTTAAATGCCCAAATGCAAATACTATAGGATTTAATTCAGAAATCCAGAATGGCCTAGAAATATGTGCATGACTTTTGGCAGAGGTTTTCACTTGTGACAGAAATCATGAACGTTTCTAAAGGGCATTTGGGATCACTGAATTTTTTTTGAACCTAGTTGAATTCATTTGGTGCTAGGGTTTCAACAATCCCCATTTCAAGTTTCATGAAATTTAAACATGATGCATGGATGCAAAGCCACTAGTTACAAGCAAACTCTAGGGCTGTGACAACTCACCCCCACTAAACAGGAATCTCGTCCCGAGATTCAAGACGTGAGGTAAGAAGACAGAGGGGGCACAAAACCAACACAATCTTCACGATCCAGGTTGCACCTCATAAGGTTGTTGATTCGTTGCATACATTGATCTTGACATCCTTGCTTTTGAGATCTTCATCCACGCGATGACGACGGAAAGGAACTCTACTAGGATTGATCTTCTCAAAGACCGAATTATACAATCTCAACTCGTGGAATGAGATGTTGAAACACCTTGAGTTGAGACACAAAACACATCGAGAGGGATGGAAGAACAAACGACGGGGTTTGATTTGGTGGGCAACAATTCCACGCTTAGAAAGATGGTGGATGGTGTCAAGGTGGCGAGGAAATAATTGCCATGATCCCGTAACGGGGCACCTTAGGGAAGGTGACCCGTAGGTTTGTTACCTTAAGTGGCAAAAGGAACTACTTTTGATTCAGAGATCATTGAAACTCTTTATACCAGCCTAAGGCAATTCACAACAATCGTTTGGCAGAGTATAAAGGGATGGCATACCCAGACTAGAATGGATGATGTGGACTACCTTGTTGACGTTAATGTAATGAATGATTTTTGCTTATCATCGGAGGTGGAGGGGACCCATGGTAGGACCACTTCTAAAGATGACCTGAACAACAATTGCTGAGAAGGGCAGTCCAAGGAGGATTGGCACAAGGCGGTGCAAGCTGGGAACGAAATGCAAATGTCGGGAATGTTCCAACAATCATATCTGACTGAGATTCAGATCTGGTTGGTGTTAGGACATTCCAGACTCATCAAGTCTAGAAAGAAAAATGGAAGTTTTCAACACAAATCGACGAGATGACGTCGCGAGATTCTCGGGAGATGAACTATGATAGCAAGCTCCAAAACATGAACTGGTTCTGCTAAACATGTGTGAACATGCTGTCCCAGACAAACATGACCACATAGTAGTCTTAAGATAAAACACTACCGAGTTCAGGTGGGGAACCATCATTGCGGATAACGAAGTCCTTGCATAAGTCATGATTCTTAAGAAGGAGCTTCTTCTCCCTGAACAAATCAATCAGTGGCTTGGTGTGCTAGGGATACGTAAGGAATGAAGATGATCAGTCTATCAGACCATAGAATACTTCGCACATGCATGACTGACTTGGGATGATCCCGGAGGGAACAAAACTAACTTTCTCAAATTCACGGCGGCAACTTGCACCTAATGCGCATGAACTTGGAGAGAGTCACTTCTTACATCTAAGCATATTCTTCATGAACGAAACACGAAGATAATGCTTATATAAGTTTCCAATACTAGCTGAAGGTTCAACACGAATCATGGAAGAGATAAAAATGTTGCTGATGGGCTCAACAACAATTCATCTAGGTTTCCATATAAGTGGAATTCCACAATTATGTGAACAAGGCGATAGCATCGGTCAGACCAAAGGATATAACGGTGTATGCCCGAGGAAACAACCACGGGTAAGACAACATTACGAATACCATTGGTTCTGATTTGACTTGACAATAGCCCATGCTCAAATCAGAGATTGGTTACAATAATAGATCCAACAACTGATCACAGGGACCAATCGATGAAGATATCATCTTTCTTCAACATACATACAAGATATCCCTTAACATGAACTAAGTCGGACAAGCTTTTATCTTCCAACTCTCCAAGTTGATGTATAGCTTAACCAACTAGCTCAGGGGTATCCAACACGGATTCTTGGAGAAAGGGTGGTTTACAGGAATAAACCAACTTGATCACGAACTCAACATAGCGGTCAGGTGACGACCTGGTGATACTTCCGAGAAGATAATCAGAAAATCATGAACCACCGGTATGTTACTAAGCTCGAGAGAAATCTTGCTTTTCAGGGCAAGACGATATGATCAAATGAGCGAGGGAATGACAAAATCCTAACTCAACGACCGAAGAGTGCACCGGAAATAGGGACTAGATAGCACAATCAACCTTAGGGTGACGATTCAATAATCAACACGCTAAGAATGAGGTTAGCGTCCATTTAACTACCAAGCAACGGAGTTGCTAGCAGTATTGATTTCACACACCACAATTCACTTGTCGGTATTCCGGTTGCAACAACACGGAACCGAGGAGCGAATGATGATGGCAAGAAGTATCACTATGTCAAGAATCCATAAGGGAAGGTGCAATTCTCATGACGTTCCTGACATAAAGTGGGTAATACTTCAAGGTAGAACAGAACAAAAGCTGAATTAGTATTTGATCTGTGAATTACAACTGCTTTGACCCGATCCTGGATATGGATGAGGTACCGGAGTTTGTTTCTCCTAGTCATTCTGGAATAGAATGGCTTGACGGACCACTAGAGTAATAGGCATCCATGAACGAATGCACACATACTCTTGACTATCAATTGATAGATGGGGTCGGAATACAACTAAGGAGGGACAACCCAAAAGAACTTACGATCTTCTGAGCTGTGGATGCACAGATTAGTATGTCGAGCAAAGCTCAACATTTTTCTTCCGGATAACCCATGTGGAGAAGGTAGGACTGGCAGATTCACAATATAGAATCGAGAACTCATCAAGAGCACTTTGGTTGTGATCTTTCGGTTAAACGAGGAACTTCTGCCGTAAGTAGTTCATGGTATTTGGAAGAAGGAAATACCACGGACCTCGAGGACTAATGCAAAGGTTACTAATTTCCTAAAGGAACTAGCAAACACTATCATCATGAGTAAGTGGGGTGAATCTCGGTTCAAGAACCCAGGAATAGAATACCTACTACTAAGTGGCATCACGGGATGCTTTCGAGAATAAAGGCCAGAATTATCACACCGGGAAAAAATCATGGCTAGATTACTAGATGATCCCCTAGGACACCTAGGGTCATAATAATAATTCCAACATATATGTCGAGGCAATAGAATACCTCAACTCAGCAATTAGTGTGATTAACCTGGCTCAAAGGAACATCAAAACCAGAGGGAAAAGATTTGCAAGTGCCTCAGATTGTTTAGAAACCTAGGATGACTCGAACAGCATAACGGCTGTAAATGCTTAAAAAGATTGGAGACATGCTACAAAAATGGTGGCATAGCCACTCAGAAGCACAATATCAAGGTTTTCGAGATCAACAGTTATCATACGGAAGTAGTAGGAACTAAACGGAGGCTTAAATCCAACAATCTTATAAGTCTATGGATTAGTAACATGTGATCCTGATAGAAAGAAGAGAAAGCCTAGTTCCTTAACCCCGCAAGAAAGATAAGATGACTCAGATCAGAAGGCATAAGGTATAAGGAGTAAAAAGAGCCTTATGTTCCATCCCACAATCAATTCCCTTATATAACTAAAGAATTTCTAGACTCAACTTCGACCAGTTTGGCTTGGTAATCCTACAGGCAGTCAGGCTCTGATACCAAAGCTGTCAGGCCCCCGACTCAATGCCACATCGATCTAGCATGTAACACCTCATATCACTTTGCGGCCTCACGCACGGTATTCCCACGGGTGTCGCCTTACCTTTGCCCGGGACCGTTTGCGCCTTTTGGCACACGTATATGATAGTGTCGCTAGCATCCATATGATAAGAAGCCCAAGCTGACATGGCTAGTCGTAAACCCAAAGTGGCACAAACTTACAGGGACATGCATCCATGACCCAGCATCGAACGTGTCGGTCATCAGCGAGTGAATCCAGGCTGTAGCACTGGGCTAGCAGGACTCCGGTGAACCGGGCTGTAGCGGGCTAACAGGACTCCGGTATTCATCGCGTGACATTTCCCCGAGGGGACAGACACAGAAACGAAGGACACATGCCGGCCAGCCTAAGTGTTCCGGAGCAGTAGCAAGCTACCATGGCTCAGTGGAAGCACTAGAAGACATTTCCCAGTAAGAGAGGCTACTAAGGATAAACAACTAGATAGTCAGATCCCACACATACCAAGCATTTCAATAACATACACACAATATGCTCGATATGTGCAAATACAACTTGGCATCACAACATGACTCTACAACTCAAGTATTTCATTAATCGGCTCCGAGGAGCGAGATATTACAAACATGGGTCTTGAGGGAGTCCTGGATTAGGGGGTGTCCGGAGAGCCGGACTACCATCATCGGCCGAACTATCATCGGCCGGACTATCATCATCGACCGGACTCCAAGACTATGAAGATACAAGATTGAAGACTTCGTCCCGTGTCCGGATGGGACTTTCCTTGGCGTGGAAGGCAAGCTTGGTGATACGGATATGTAGATCTCCTACCATTGTAACCGACTCTATGTAACCCTAGCCCTCTCCGGTGTCTATATAAACCGGATGGCTCTAGTCCGTAGGACAACCAACAACATCAACCCTTACAATCATACCATAGGCTAGCTTCTAGGGTTTAGCCTCCTTGATCTCGTGATAGATCCACTCTTGTAAACATCCACAATATCAATATCAATCAAGCAGGACGTAGGGTTTTACCTCCGTCAAGAGGGCCCGAACCTTGGTAAAACATCGTGTCCCTTGTCTCCTGTTACTATCCGCCTAGACGCACAGTTCGGGACCCCCTACCCAAGATCCACCGGTTTTGACACCGACATTGGTGCTTTCATTGAGAGTTCCTCTGTGTCGTCACCGATAGGCTTGATGGCCTCTTCAATCAACAACGACGCGATCTTCGTATTCGGCGGCTTCGCACTGCGGGCGAACTCACTTGGCCATCTGGAGCAGATCGAAAGCTACGCCCCTGGCCGTCAGGTCAGGTTTGGAAGTCTAAACTTCATGGTCGATATCCGCGGGGACTTGATCCTTGATGGATCCGAGCCGCAGCCAAGTGTGCCGCACTGTCACGATGGGCACGACCTAACTCTGCCGCCGGACAGCGCTTTGGAGGCCGCACGCGAATCCGCTCCGACCCATAGTCTGGAGCCGATCGTGCAGATCGAGGACGGATGGCTGGACACCGCCTCGGGAGCTGCAACCTCTACGGCGATGGAGCCAAACACTGACCTTGTCCCACATAAAGCTCATGACTCCGAGGTGCCGGACTCCCTACCGGACTCCGAACCTCCTGCGCCCCTGCCAGTCGAATCCGATTGGGCGCCGATCATGGAATTCACCGCCGCAGACATCTTTCAGCACTCACCCTTCGGCGACGTCTTAAATTCGCTAAAGCATCTCTCGCTATCCGGAGAGCCCTGGCCGGACTACAGCCAGGATGGTTGGGACGCGGACGACAAAGAAATTCAGAGCCCACCCACCACCCACCTCGTAGCCACCGTCGACGATCTAACCGACGTACTCGACTACGACTCCGAAGACATCGACGGTATGGACGACGATGCCGGAGACTATCAAGAACCAGTGCCTACGGGACACTGGAAGACCACCTCGTCATATGACATATACATGGTGGACACCCCAAAAGATGGGGACGGCGAAGAAGTAGCGGAGGCAGATTCCTTAAAGAAACAGCCCAAGCGCCGACGTCAGCGGCGCCGCTCTAAATCCCGCCACAGCAAGAATGGAGATTCCAGCACAGGAGATAATAACACCCCTGAAAGTGCCGAAGATAACCCCCTCCAGCAAGATTCAGCGCAGGAGGAGGCAGAAGCAAGCCCTCACGAGAGGGCGACAGACGAAGAGGTCGAGGATGATAATTACATACCACCCTCCGGAGACGAGGCAAGCCTCGATGACGATGAATTCATCGTGCCTGAGGATCCCGTCGAACAAGAGCGTTTCAGACGTAGGCTAATGGCCATAGCAAACAGTCGAAAGAAAAAGCAGCAACAACTTCAAGCTGATCAAGACCTGCTGGCTGACAGATGGACCGAGGTCCTCGCGGCCGAAGAGTATGAACTCGAACGCCCCTCCAAAAGCTACCCAAAACACAAGTTGCTCCCCCGACTAGAGGAAGAAGCATACAAACCGGCAGCACTAGCGCACAATACGGCAGACCGACCACCTCGTGGCCGCGACAGAGAGGCATGTAAGACCTCCACCAAAACCGTACCCCGGCACCGCTCAAAAAGCGCGAGGCCACGGGGGAATGTGCTGGACTTGCGGGACATATTGGAGGACAAGGCAAGACAATCCAGACCTATCTATGGATCACGTGGGCGCCCCAAGACCCACGACGAATACCATCGCGCCGGATACAACTACTCCGGCCGGGCCGAACACAGCAGACAACGCTCTCTTGAGCTACGTCGCGACATTGCGCAACACAGAGGCGCCGCACACCCACTATGCTTCACTGATGAAGTAATGGATCATCAAATCCCTGAAGGGTTTAAACCCATTAACATCGAATCCTACGATGGCACAACAGACCCCACGGTTTGGATTGAGGATTATCTCCTTCATATACATATGGCCCGCGGTGACGATCTTCACGCCATCAGATATCTCCCGCTCAAGCTTAAAGGACCAGCTCGGCATTGGCTTAACAGCCTGCCCGCAGAGTCAATTGGATGCTGGGAAGACCTGGAAGCCGCATTCCTCGACAACTTCCAGGGCACGTATGTGCGACCACCGGACGCAGATGACCTAAGCCACATAATCCAGCAGCCAGACGAATCGGCCAGGCAATTCTGGACACGGTTCTTAACAAAGAAAAATCAAATCGTCGACTGTCCGGATGCGGAGGCCCTCGCTGCCTTCAAACATAACATCCGCGATGAGTGGCTGGCCCGGCACCTTGGACAGGAGAAGCTGAAATCCATGGCAGCCCTCACATCACTCATGACCCGCTTCTGTGCGGGAGAGGATAGCTGGCTAGCTCGCAGCAACAACCTCAGCAAAAATGCTGGCAGTCTGGATACCAAGGACCGCAATGGCAGGTCACGTCGAAACAAAAACAAACGCCACATTAACAGCGACAGCAATGAGGATACGACAGTCAACGCCGAATTCCGAGGCTCTAAACCCGGTCAACGGAAGAAGCCATTTAAAAGAACTACTCCGGGCTCGTCCAATTTGGACCGAATACTCGACCGCTCTTGTCAAATACATGGAACCCCCGAAAGGCTAGCTAACCACACCAACAGAGATTGTTGGGTATTCAAGCAGGCAGGCCAATTAATTGCCAAAAACAATGACAAGGGGCTACACAGTGATGACGAGGAAGAGACCCGGCCGCCGAACAACAGAGGACAGAAGGGATTCCCCCCTCAAGTTCGGACGGTAAATATGATATACGCAATGCATATACCCAAGAGGGAGCGGAAGCATGCACTAAGGGACGTATACGCGATGGAGCCAGTCGCCCCAAAATTCAACCCATGGTCCTCTTGCCCGATCACTTTCGATCGAAGAGACCATCCGACCAGTATCCGCCATGGCAGATTCGCCGCATTGGTTTTAGACCCAATCGTTGATGGTTTTCACCTCACGAGAGTCCTGATGGACGGCGGCAGTAGCCTGAACCTGCTTTATCAGGATACAGTGTGCAAGATGGGCATAGACCCTTCAAGGATTAAACCTACAAAGACGACCTTCAAAGGCGTCATACCAGGTGTTGAGGCCAATTGTACGGGCTCAGTCACACTGGAAGTGGTCTTCGGATCCCCGGATAATTTCCAAAGCGAGGAGTTAATCTTCGATATAGTCCCGTTCCGCAGTGGCTATCACGCTCTGCTCGGACGAACCGCGTTCGCAAAATTCAACGCGGTGCCGCATTATGCATACCTTAAGCTCAAGATGCCAGGCCCTCGTGAAGTCATCACGGTCAATGGAAACATGGAACACTCCCTCCGAACGGAGGAACATACAGCGGCTCTCGCGGCAGAAGTACAGAGCAGCCTCTTAAGGCAATTCTTGAGTCCGGCTGTTAAATGACCGGACACAGCCAAACGCGCTAGGAGCAACATCAACCAAGACCACCTGGCACGTTTCGAGCACGCGTAGCAGTGCGGCCTCAACCCCAGCCCTCGCACAATTGCAAGACAAACTCTCCGTGTACATAATTACGCTCTGGAGATACCATGGGCAAAGGGGGAGAGGCACGACCACAACAGACCCAGAGTGCGGTTCGACCACACCAGGGGCTCCCAAGTGTGTCACTCTTCTTATCTTTTATTTATCTCTTTTTTATATATACAGGACTCTGTCCGGCGGCGAACCTGCCGAACTCATGATGCAACAGCCAGGGAGGGACAAAGGCTGCGACGAACACTCAGGTGGTCTCCATTACGAGCATTAAATTTGTTAAATACACCATTCCGCGGCCTACCCCTAGAGGGAGACGCCTTTAATTCGTCTAATCCCTTGCTTTCCGCACTATTTGTATCATTTTGCACTCATAGCAGACCTTCTCGAATAAAATGCAGCACTTTCTGCCCATAATTGCATTACTTTGTATATATGTTCATTTACGACATGTTGCATCCGTATATTCTGGTACGGCCAAATACACCAGGGGCTTATGTTCCCCGTATTATGGTGTGATAAAGTCCGAACACTTTCACAAGTGCGGCACCCCGAACTTATAGCATTATATGAATCAGCTCCGAATCATGTCTTGGGTCAATAGTTGGGTTTGCCCGGCTCCCATGTTTGGCACCTTACGTTCCATTCTATCGGCTAAGGTAGCACTGGGAGAACCACTGCGATTGCGCCCCGGTTGAGCCGGGTTAACGCCTCAGTGGAGAAAGCTAAAACTGACTGTCATGATAAGGCGAGAGACTGGTCGCTGTTCGAGAGGTTTTTTCGGGTCCTTAAAGACCTACGCCGCTTCAAGCGAAGTTCCGGATAATATCCGACGAAGGCGTGGATAGCGCCCCGAATTCGGTCTTCCAAATACTAGGGGCTTCGCTGAAATTTAAAATTATAGAATTCTATGGCTAAGTGAGAGTGTTCAAGCACTATAAGTCCGGTTGCCTTGTTCGCTGTGTTGAGCGCCTCCCTAGATGGACCCAACAATGGGAACAAGAGTGCTCAAGTTTATCCCGAACACCCCAGCACTCGCGGCATGGGGGCTGAAGCCGACGACTTGCCATCTCTCAAATTTAATAAACGGCCGCACAGAAGGTAATATTTTAAATTAAACAAGCGTTGCTTAGCGCATATGAACAAAGTTTTCAGCGCACAGGATAATACATAGCGAGTTTACTCAATAATTACATCTCGGGGGCACTCATCCGCAATCTTGCGGGCACCCTTCAGGACAGTCCTATAGTACATCTCGGGCGTACGATATTCCTTGCCCGCTGGTGGCGCGTTAGTGATTAGCTTCTCCGCATCCAGCTTGCCCCAATGCACCTTTGCGCGGGCAAGGGCCCGACGAGCACCTTCAATACAGGCGGAGCGCTTGATGACCTCCACCCGGGGGCATGCATCCACCAGCCGCCGCACGAGGCCGAAGTAGCTCCCAGGCATGGCCTATCCAGGCCACAGCCGGACTATGAGGCCCTTCATGGCCTCCTCAGCTACCTTGTGGAGTTTGACCAGCTGCTTGAGCTGGTCGCTAGGGGGCACCGGATGGCCGACCTCAGCATACTGAGACCGGAAGACCTTCTCCATTGAGCTTCCCTCCTCACCATGGTAGAATGCGGCGGCATCGGATACACTACGAGGCAAATCTACAAACGCCCCTGGAGAGCTCCGAATTTAGGTAAGTGTCAGGTAGTTTACATTAACATGCTTGCTTTGCATGAAAAATGCCTTACCCGCCGCTATTTTCTTCACGTCTTCCACCTCCTGAAGGGCCTTATGGGCCTCGGCCTTGGCGGCTTTGGCACTTTCGAGAGCCGAGGCAAGCTCGGACTCTCGAGTTTTTGAGTCACGCTCCAAACTCTCATGCTTTTCCATGAGAGCCTGGAGCTCTTGCCGAACCGCCGCCACCTGCGCCTCCTTCTTTTCTCGCTCTGTCCGTTCCGCAGCCGCACTACGTTCGGCCGCGGACGCGGCCTCCTTCAGGGTTGCCACCTCATTCGTGGCCCCTGCAGTACCCATGTTATCCTTGTTATTCTTTTATTGCAACCTATATCCTTTTCTGTAAGGTAACTATTCAAAGTGGTGTTACTCACCTTCTTTGTCCTCGAGCTGCCTCTTGGCACGGCCGAGCTCTTGCTCGGACCGCTCGATATCCTACTTCAAAGCACCGACCTCCGCAGTCAGTGCGGCAGAGGTCAGCAGCGCAGCCTGCAAACCCATATTGACATATTTTTTAGCAACCCTGCGTATATCTTTTTTTTTCCAGATCCTCAGTCCGGCTTTTCTTTCTGAACACCGAACCGAGCATCAGGGGCTACTGTCTATGCGGTATTACATTGCATATTTTTTCTTCAAGGCCTGATAGAAGGCTACTGCAGGCTTCGGTCAGCCCGCTCTTGGCGAGCTGAACCTTCTGAATCACCACATTCATAATAGTGCGGTGTTCTTCCTCGATGGAAGCTCCTTTGAGCGCTTCTAGCAAGTTGTCCGGCGCCTCCGGTTGGACGGAAGCCGCCGGTGTCACGGTCTTGCCCTTCTTGCGAAGGGGCCGCCGGCCGGACTCCGAAACCACTACGGGTTCCGACGTGGAGTCCGGCGCAAAGTCCGGGAGGCCGCCTTGTGGCGCCTCCGGAGCCTCCCCCTGATGGGTCCCTTCTTGGGATCCCACCTCGGTGTCCTCGGCGTCGCGAGGGGTGGAGGCGGTCGGGATGGAGTCCACATCCGACGGAGCCAATGACCCGCTCGATGAAGCGGGGAGATCATCATCGGCCGGACTGCAGGCAGTATGCGGCATTAGAAGGACGCTATGTGACATAAAAAGAAATTATAAATCATTCAGGAATCTGGATGCTTACGATCTCGCCGGAGGCCTGGCCCTTGAAGGCCATTCTTCCTCGCCAACGATGATGTTGGCGGAGCTGTCCAGGGGAATAGTCCTTCCCCTCTTGGTGTTGGAAATATGCCCTAGAGGCAATAATAAATTAGTTATTATTATATTTCCTTGTTCATGATAATCATTTATTATCCATGCTATAATTGTATTGATAGGAAACTCAGATACATGTGTGGATACATAGACAACACCATGTCCCTAGTAAGCCTCTAGTTGACTAGCTCGTTGATCAATAGATGGTTACGGTTTCCTGACCATGGACATTGGATGTCATTGATAACGGGATCACATCATTAGGAGAATGATGTGATGGACAAGACCCAATCCTAAGCCTAGCACAGAGATCATGTAGTTCGTATGCTAAAGCTTTTCTAATGTCAAGTATCTTTTCCTTAGACCATGAGATTGTGCAACTCCCGGATACCGTAGGAATGCTTTGGGTGTACCAAACATCACAACGTAACTGGGTGGCTATAAAGGTGCACTACAGGTATCTCCGAAAGTGTCTGTTGGGTTGGCACGAATCAAGACTGGGATTTGTCACTCCGCATAAACGAAGAGGTATCTCTGGGCCCACTCGGTAGGACATCATCATAATGTGCACAATGTGACCAAGGGTTTGATCACGGGATGATGTGTTACGAAACGAGTAAAGAGACTTGCCGGTAACGAGATTGAACAAGGTATCGATATACCGACGATCGAATCTCGGGCAAGTACAATACCGTTAGACAAAGGGAATTGTATACGGGATTGATTCCTTGACATCGTGGTTCATCCGATGACATCATCGAGGAGCATGTGGGAGCCAACATGGGTATCCAGATCCCGCTGTTGGTTATTGACCGGAGAGCCGTCTCGGTCATGTCTGCATGTCTCCCGAACCCGTAGGGTCTACACACTTAAGGTTCGGTGATGCTAGGGTTGTATGAATATGAGTATGCAGCATACCTAATGTTGTTCGGAGTCCCGGATGAGATCTCGGACGTCACGAGGAGTTTCGGAATGGTCCGGAGGTAAAGAATTATATATAGGAAGTCGTATTTCGGCCATCGGGAAAGTTTCGGGGTCACCCGGTATTGTACCGGGACCACCGAAAGGGTCCCGGGGGTCCACCGGGTGGGGCCACCCATCCCGGAGGGCCCCATGGGCTGAAGTGGGAGGGGAACCAGCCCATAGTGGGCTGGTGCGCCCCCTTAGGCCCACCCCCTGCGCCTAGGGTTGAAACCCTAGGGTGGGGGGGGGGGGGGGCACACCACATGCCTTGGGGGGGCACTCCACCCCCTGGCCGCCGCCCCCTTGGGAGAATAGATCTCCCAGGGCCGGCGCCCCCCTGGGGGCCTATATAAAGGAGGGCAGGTGGGAGGGCAGCCGGACCCTGTGCATTGGCGCCTCCCTCCCCCTGCTACACCTCATCCTCCTCCCGCAGCAGCTTGGCGAAGCCCTGCCGGAGTTCTGCTGCATCCATCACCACGCCGTCGTGCTGCTGGATCATCATCAACCTCTCCTTCCCCCTTGCTGGATCAAGAAGGAGGAGATGTCTCCCGTCCGTACGTGTGTTGAACGCGGAGGTGCTGTCCGTTCAGCACTTGGTCATCGGTGATCTGAATCACGGCAAGTACGACTCCATCATCACCATCCCCTTGAACGCTTCCGCACGCGATCTACAAGTGGTATGTAGATGCAATCTCTCTCCCTTGACTCGTTGCTTAGATGAACTCATAGATGGATCTTGGTGAAACCGTAGGAAAATTTTAATTTTCTGCAACATTCCCCAACAGTGGCATCATGAGCTAGGTCTATGCGTAGTTCTCTATTGCACGAGTAGAACACAATTTTGTTGTGGGCGTAGATCTTGTCAACTTGCTTGCCGCTACTAGTCTTATCTTGCTTTAGAGGTATTGTGGGATGAAGCGGCCCGGACCAACCTTACACGTACGCTTACGTGAGACCGGTTCCACCGACTGACATGCACTAGTTGCATAAGGTGGCTGGCGGGTGTCTGTCTCTCCCACTTTAGTTGGAGCGGATTCGATGAAAAGGGTCCTTATGAAGGGTAAATAGAAGTTGACAAAATCACGTTGTGGTTATTCGTAGGTAAGAAAACGTTCTTGCTAGAACCCAATTGCAGCCACGTAAAAGATGCAACAACAATTAGAGGACGTCTAACTTGTTTTTGCAGCAATTGTCATGTGATGTGATATGGCCAGAAGTTGTGATGAATGATGAATGATATATTGTGATGTATGAGATCATGTTCTTGTAATAGGAATCACGACTTGCATGTGGATGAGTATGACAACCGGCAGGAGCCATAGGAGTTGTCTTTATTTTTGTATGACCTGCGTGTCATTGAAGAACGCCATGTAAATTACTTTACTTTATTGCTAAACGCGTTAGCCATAGAAGTAGAAGTAGTCGTTGGCGTGACAACTTCATGAAGACACGATGATGGAGATCATGATGATGGAGATCATGGTGTCATGCCGGTGAGAAGATGATCATGGAGCCCCGAAGATGGAGATCAATGGAGCTATATGATATTGGCCATATCATGTCACTACTATATAATTGCATGTGATGTTTATTATGTTTATGCATCTTGTTTACTTAGAACGACGGTAGTAAATAAGATGATCCCTTACAACAATTTCAAGAAGTGTTCTCCCCTAACTATGCACCATTGCTAAAGTTCGTCGCTTCTAAGCACCACGTGATGATCGGGTGTGATGGATTCTTACGTTCACATACAATGGGTGTAAGACAGATTTACACACGCGAAACACTTAGGGTTAACTTGACGAGCCTAGCATGTACAAACATGGCCTCGGAACACAGAGACCGAAAGGTCGAGCATGAGTCGTATAGTGGATACGATCAACATGAAGATGTTCACCGATGATGACTAGTCCGTCTCACGTGATGATCGGACACGGCCTAGTTGACTCGGATCATGTAATCACTTAGATGACTAGAGGGATGTCTATCTGAGTGGGAGTTCATAAGATGAACTTAATTATCCTGAACATAGTCAAAAGATCTTTGCAAATTATGTCGTAAGCTCGCGCTTTAGTTCCACTGTTTAGATATGTTCCTAGAGAAAATATAGTTGAAAGTTGATAGTAGCGATTATGCGAACAGTAGAAAGCTTATGTCCTTAATGCACCGCTCAGTGTGCTGAACCCCAAACGTCGTTTGTGGATGTTCCGAACATCGGACATACACGTTTTGATAACTACGTGATAGTTCAGTTAAAATGGTTTAAGTAGAGGCACCAAAGACGTTTTCGAAACGTCACGGAACATATGAGATGTTTCGAGGGCTGAAATTGGGATTTCAGGCTCGTGCCCACGTCAAGAGGTATAAGACCTCCGATGATTTTCTTAGCCTGCAAACTCAGGGAGAAAAGCTCAATCGTTGAGCTTGTGCTCAGATTGTCTGAGTGCAACAATCACTTGAATCGAGTGGGAGTTAATCTTCCAGATGAGATAGTGATGTTTCTCCAAAGTCATTGCCACCAAGCTGCTAGAGCTTCGTGATGAATTATAACATATCAAGGATAGAGATGATGATCCTTGAGGTATTCGCGTTGTTTGACATTGCGAAAGTAGAAATCAAGAAGGAGCATCAATTGTTGATGGTTGGTGAAACCACTAGTTTCAAGAAGGGCAAGGGCAAGAAGGGACACTTCATGAAATGGCAAATCAGTTGCTGCTCAAGCAAAGAAACCCAAGGTTGAACCCAAACCCGAGACTAAGTGCTTCTGTAATAAGGGGAACAGCCACTGGAGCAGCATTACCCTAGATACTTGGTAGATGAGAAGGCTGGCAAGGTCGATAGAAGTATATTGGTTATACATTATGTTAATGTGTACTTTACTAGTACTCCTAGTAGCACAAGGGTATTAGATACCGGTTCGGTTGCTAAGTGTTAGTAACTCGAAATAAAAGAGCTACGGAATAAACGGAGACTAGCTAAAGGTGAGCTGACGATACGTGTTGGAAGTGTTTCCAAGTTTGATGTGATCAAACATCGCACGCTCCCTCTACCATCAAGATTAGTATTAAACCTGGATAATTGTCATTTGGTGTTTGCGTTGAGCATAGACATGATTGGATTATGTCTATCGCAATACGGTTATTCATTTAAGGAGAATAATGGTTAGTCTTTTTATTTGAATAATACCTTCAATGGTCTTGCACCTAAAGGAATGGTTTATTGAATCTCGATTGTAGTGATACACATTTTCATGCCAAAAGATATAAGATAGTAATGATAGTACCACCTACTTGTGGCACTGCCATGTAAGTCATATTGGTATAAAACACATGAAGAAGCTCCATGTTGATGGATCTTTGGACTCACTCGTTTTTGAAAAGTTTGAGACATGCGAACCATGTCTATTGGTGTATATGCATGAAGAAACTCCATGCAGATGGATCGTTTGGACTCACTAGATTTTGAATCACTTGAGATATGCAAATCATACCACATGGGCAAGATGACTGAAAAAGCCACGGTTTCAGTAAGATGGAACAAGATAGCAACTTGTTGGAAGTAACACATTTTGATGTGTGCAGTCCAATGAGTGCTGAGGCATGCAGTGAATATCGTTATGTTCTTTCTTCACAGATGATTCGAGTAGATGTTGAGTATATTTACTTGATGAAACACAAGTCTGAATTATTGAATGGTTCAAGTAATTTCAGAGTGAAGTTGAAGATCATCGTGACAAGAGGATAAAATGTCTATGATATGATCATAGAGATGAGGATCTGAGTTACGAGCTTTGGCACGCAATTAAGACATTGTGGAAATTGTTTCACAATTAATACTGCCTGGAACACCATAGTGTGATGGTGTGTCCGAACATCATAGTTGCACCCTATTGGATATGGTGCGTACCATGATGTCTCTTATCAAATTACCACTATAGTTCATGGGTTAGGCATTAGAGACAGCCGCACTCACTTTAATAGGGCACCACGTAATTCCATTGAGACGACCCCGTTTGAACTATGGTTTGGAGAAACCTAAGCTTTCGTTTCGTAAAAGTTTGGGGCTGCGACGCTTATGTGAAAAAGTTTCAGGTTGATAAGCTCGAACCCGAAGCGGATAAAATGCATCTTCATAGGACACCCAAAACAGTTGGGTATACCTCCTAATTCAGATCCGAAAGCAATAAGGATTGTTTCTTGAATCGGGTCCTTTCTCGAGCAAAAGTTTGTCTCGAAAAGTTGAGTGGGAGGATGGTGGAGACTTGATGAGGTTATTGAACCATCACTTCAACTAGTGTGTATCAGGGCACAAGAAGTTGTTCCTGTGGCACCTGCACCAATTGAAGTAGAAGCTTATGATAGTAATCATGAAGTTTCGGATTAAGTCACTACCGTACCTCGTAGGGTGACAAGGATACGTACTACTTCAGAGTGGTACAGTAATCCTGTCTTGAAGGTCATGTTGCTGGACAACAACGAACCTACGAGCTATGGAGAAGCGATGGTGGGCCCATATTCCGACAAATGGTTAGAAGCCATGAAATCTGAGATAGGATCCTTGTATCAGAACAAAGCATGGACTTTGGTGGACTTGCCCGATGATCGGCAAGCCATTGAGATAAATGGATCTTTAAGAAGAAGACGGACGTGGATGGTAATGTCACCATCTATGAAGCTCGACTTGTGGCGAAGAGTTTTTCACAAGTTCAAGGCGTTGACTACGATGAGATTTTCTCATCCGTAGCGATGCTTAAGTCCGTCGAAATCATGTTAACATTAGCTGCATTTATGAAATCTGGCAGATGGATGTCAAAACGAGTTTCCTTACCAGTTTTCATAAGAAAAGGTTGTATGTGATACAATCAGAAAGTTTTTGTCAATCCTAAGGATGCTAAAGCTATGCTAGCTCCAGCGATCCTTCTAAGGACTGGAGTAAGCATCTCGGAGTTGGAATGTACGCTTTGATGAGATGATCAAAAAATTTGGATTTATACAAAGTTTATGAGAAACTTGTATTTCCTAAGAAGTGAGTGGGAGCACTATAGAATTTCTGATGTGTATATGTTGTTGACATATTGATGATCAGAAATGATGTAGAATTTCTAGAAAGCATATAGGGTTATTTGAAAGGTGTTTTTCAATAGAAAACCTGGATTAAGCTACTTGAACATTAAGCATCAAGATCTATGAGGATAGATCAAAAACGCTTAATGGTACTTTCAAATGAGCATATACCTTGACATGATCTTGAAGGTGTTCAAGATGGATCAGTCAAAGAAGGAGTTCTTGCCTGAGATGTAAGGTATGAAGTTAAGACTTAAAGCTCGACCACGGCAGAAAAGAGAGAAAGGACGAAGGTCGTCCCCTATGCTTTAGACGTAGGCTCTGCAGTATGCTATGCTGAGTACCACACCTGATGTGTGCCTTGCCTCATGTCTGGCAAGAGGGTACAAAGGTGATCAAGGAGTGGATCACCAGATAGCGGTCAAAATTATCCTTAGAGGAATAAGGATATGTTTCTCGATTATGGAGGTGATAAAGAGTTCGATGTAAAGGGTTACGTCGATGCAAGCTTTAACACCTATCCGAGTGACTCTGAGTAGCAAACCGGATACGTATAGTGGAACAACCATTTGGAATAGCTCCAAGTGGAGCGTGGAAGTAGCATTTACAATATGACATAGAGAATTGCGAAGTACATACGGATCTGAATGTTGCAGACCCGTTGACTAAAACCTCTCTCACAAGCAAAACATGATCAAACCCCAGAACTCATTGAGTCTTAATCACATGATGATGTGAACTAGTTTAATGACACTAGTAAGCTCTTTGGATGTTTGTCACATGGTGATGTGACCTGTGAGTGTTAATCACATGGCGATGTGAACTAGATTATTGACTCTAGTGCAAGTGGGAAACTGTTGGAAATATGCCCTAGAGGCAATAATAAATTAGTTATTATTATATTTCCTTGTTCATGATAATCGTTTATTATCCATGCTATAATTGTATTGATAGGAAACTCAGATACATGTGTGGATACATAGACAACACCATGTCCCTAGTAAGCCTCTAGTTGACTAGCTCGTTGATCAATAGATGGTTACGGTTTCCTGAAAATGGACATTGGATGTCGTTGATAACGGGATCACATCATTAGGAGAATGATGTGATGGACAAGACCCAACCCTAAGCCTAGCACAAAGATCGTGTAGTTCGTATGCTAAAGCTTTTCTAATGTCAAGTATCTTTTCCTTAGACCATGAGATTGTGCAACTCCCGGATACCGTAGGAATGCTTTGGGTGTACCAAACGTCACAACGTAATTGGGTGGCTATAAAGGTGCACTACAGGTATCTCCGAAAGTGTCTGTTGGGTTGGCACGAATCGAGACTGGGATTTGTCACTCCGTGTAAACGGAGAGGTATCTCTGGGCCCACTCGGTAGGACATCATCATAATGTGCACAATGTGACCAAGGGGTTGATCACGGGATGATGTGTTACGGAACAAGTAAAGAGACTTGCCGGTAACGAGATTGAACAAGGTATCGATATACCGATGATCGAATCTCGGGCAAGTACAATACCGTTAGACAAAGGGAATTGTATACGGGATTGATTCCTTGACATCGTGGTTCATCCGATGACATCATTGAGGAGCATGTGGGAGCCAACATGGGTATCCAGATCCTGCTGTTGGTTATTGACCGGAGAGCCGTCTCGGTCATGTCTGCATGTCTCCCGAACCCGTAGGGTCTACACACTTAAGGTTCAGTGACGCTAGGGTTGTATGAATATGAGTATGCAGCATACCGAATGTTGTTCGGAGTCCCGGATGAGATCCCGGACGTCACGAGGAGTTTCGGAATGGTCCAGAGGTAAAGAATTATATATAGGAAGTGGTATTTTGGCCATCGGGAAAGCTTCGGGGTCACCCGGTATTGTACCGGGACCACCGGAAGGGTCCCGGGGGTCCACAGGGTGGGGCCACCCATCCCGGAGGGCCCCATGGGCTGAAGTGGGAGGGGAACCAGCCCATAGTGGGCTGGTGCGCCCCCTTAGGCCCACCCCCTATGCCTAGGGTTGAAACCCTAGGGTGGGGGGGGGGGGGCGCACCACATGCCTTGGGGGGCACTCCACCCCCCTGGCCGCCGCCCCCTTGGGATAATAGATCTCCCAGGCCCCCCCTGGGGGCCTATATAAAGGAGGGCAGGGGGAGGGCAGCCGGACCCTGTGCATTGGTGCCTCCCTCCCCCTGCTACACCTCGTCCTCCTCCCGCAGCAGCTTGGCGAAGCCCTGCCGGAGTTCTGCTGCATCCATCACCATGCCGTCGTGCTGCTGGATCATCATCAACATCTCCTTCCCCCTTGCTGGATCAAGAAGGAGGAGATGTCTCCCGTCCCATATGTGTGTTGAACGCGGAGGTGCTGTCCGTTCAGCACTTGGTCATCGGTGATCTGAATCACGGCGAGTACGACTCCATCATCACCATCCCCTTGAATGCTTCCGCACGCGATCTACAAGTGGTATGTAGATGCAATCTCTCTCCCTTGACTCGTTGCTTAGATGAACTCATAGATGGATCTTGGTGAAACCGTAGGAAAATTTTAATTTTCTGCAACGTTCCCCAACACTTGGACCCTTCGGCCTCCCCTATTGGGGAAGCCTTCCTCTTCCTCTCTCCCTCCTCTGGGAGAGAGTCCTCTTTCTCCTCCTCGTTTTCAGGGGAGGAGTCCGCCTCGGAGTCGTCGGACACCTGAAAATGGGAACTCTTTCGAGTACCCGTGGCCTCCTTCTTGGCCTTCTTCTCCGGCACCACGTGCGGTGCCGGAACCAGTAGCCCGGCTAGACGGGCGTCTACTGGGTTTTCTGGCATAGGAGCCGGGCAGATGATCTTCTCCGCCTTCCTCATCCAGTCCTGTTAAAGGAGAAGGGGAAATTAAAACCTGCATAGAGTCAAATTATGAAAAGCAAGTGTCCCGTAAAGGGGTAGAATCACTTACCTCGTCAGCTTGGCGCTGTGAGTGAAATCCGCGATCTTCGATCGCGGATGCGGGGGCTTCGGCGCCCTTAAACAGCACCCTTCAGGCGCCTTCGTACGTCGTGTCGAAGAGCTCGCTCAACGCCTGGTGCTGTTCCGGATCAAACTCCCATAGATTGAATGCCCGCTCTTGGCATGGGAGAATCCGGCGGACGAGCATGACTTGGACCACGTTAACCAGCCTGAGCTTCTTCACCAGCTTCTGGATACAGGCTTGGAGTCCCGTCACCTCCTCCGAACTACCCCACAGCAAGCCCTTCTTTTTCCAGGAGGTGAGCTGCGTAGGGATACCAGATCTGAACTCGGGGGCCGCCGCCCACGAAGGGTCGCGCGGCTCGGTGATATAGAACCACCCCGATTGCCACCCCTTGACGGATTCCACGAAGGCCCCTTCGAACCAAAGGACATTGGGCATCTTTCCCAACATGGCACCTCCGCACTCCGCTTGAGTGCCCTTCACTACCTTCGGCTTGACATTGAAGGTCTTGAGCCACAAGCCGAAGTGGGGCTGGATGCAGAGGAAGGACTCGCACACGACGATAAACGCCGAGATGTTGAGGATGAAGTTCAGCGCCAGATCATGGAAATCTAGGCCGTAGTAGAACATGAGCTCCCGGACAAAGGGGTGAAGTGGAAAGCCCAGTCCGCGGAGGAAGTGGGGGAGGAAAACGACCCTCTCATGGGGCCTGGGGGTGGGGATGAGCTGCCCCTCCTCGGGCAGCCAGTGCGCAATGCCGCCGGACAGATAGCCGGCGCTGCGCAGTCTTTCGATGTGCTCCTCCGTAACGGAGGAGGCCAACCATTTGCCTCCCGCTCCGGACATGGTCGGAGAAGGTTGAGATGAGATGCGCGAACGTGGGCGCTGGAGCTCGAGTGCGCAGAGATGGATAAGCAAAGGAGGAAGAAGGCGTAGGTGAAAAGGTGAATCCTTATCCCTTATATAGGCGGACGAATGCGTCCCCCACCAGGCTGGTAAAACTCGCTTATCTCCCAAGCGCCACCATCAATGGCGCGGTTGGGTTACCCACGTCCGTATTGATGAGAATCCCGGATTAAGGGGGAACACGATCTCTGCTTCGACAAGACGTGCCAAGGAAACCGCTTCCCTAAATGCGCTGAGGTGGTAAAGTAAAAAACGATTCAAATGGCTTGGTAGTGGTGTGACGTCACGCCGCAAAAAACGTCAGCACATCAAACTTGTGTATATATTATTCTCTCTATGGTGGAATGTGGAATTTATTTTGCATAGCCGGACACTATCCTGGTGTTCACAATCTTCTACGAATTATTCGGTGGAGGAACCCGCCTTGCAATGCCGAACAATATGCATGCCGGACTCATCGTCATTGAAGCCTGGTTCAGGGGCTACTGAGGGAGTCCTGGATTAGGGGGTGTCCGGAGAGCCAGACTACCATCATCGACCGAACTATCATCGGCCAGACTATCATCATCGACCAGACTCCAAGACTATGAAGATACAAGATTGAAGACTTCGTCCCGTGTCCGGATGGGACTTTCCTTGGCGTGGAAGGCAAGCTTGGCGATACGGATATGTAGATCTCCTACCATTGGAACCGACTCTATGTAACCCTAGCCCTCTCCGGTGTCTATATAAACCGGATGGCCCTAGTCCGTAGGACAACCAACAACATCAACCCTTACAATCATACCATAGGCTAGCTTCTAGGGTTTAGCCTCCTTGATCTCGTGGTAGATCCACTCTTGTAAACATCCACAATATCAATATCAATTAAGCAGGACGTAGGGTTTTACCTCCATCAAGAGGGCCCGAACCTGGGTAAAACATCGTGTCCCTTGTCTCCTGTTACCATCCGCCTAGACGCACAGTTCGGGACCCCCTACCCGAGATCCACCGGTTTTGACACCGACAGGTCTCATGACCCAACACTCAGAGCATTCAAGTCAAAGCACAAGCGGAAGCTTAACATGTCTGAGTACAGACATCTACAAATGAAAAAGGCTGAGAAGCCTGACTAGCTACCAGATCCTGCCGAGGGCACAAGATCGTAGCTGAGGTAACAAGCTAAACGTCGAAGTCCATGCGGAACTACTAGTGAGACTGAAGTCTCTCTGCAAAAAACAAAATAGGCAAACGTGAGTACAAATGTACCCAGCAAGACTTACATCAGAACTAACTACATATGCATCATTATCAACAAAGAGGATGGTGGGGTTTAACTGCAGCAAGCCAGCTTTGACTCGATGGCTATCCTGCACTATGATTGCAAGTAACTCTTTTGAGGTGGCGCACACGAGTCCACATATTCACCATATCAATACACCACTATGGATCCGCTCCCGTCTCCCTACGAGAACGCCATCCATAGCACTCACGCTTATCTTGCGCATTTTAAAGTATCCACTTTCACTTGTCTATGAACTGTTATAGGCAACCCAGAAGTCCTTTACCGCGGACACGACTATTCGAATAGATCATTTATAACCCTGCAGGGGTGTACTTCTTCATACATGTTTCCACCACTTAGCGTCTGCACACGACATGTGCTTGATAGACTTTAAGCGAAAGCCGACGTGGGTGTAGACCACGACCTACCTAAACACTCAAGTCTCTAGTCCAGGTTTATCGCCTATTCAGGTTCCATCCGCAGGGTGTCCGGCCGAGGTTTCCACATACGGCCCCGAACGATGTGTACAGGGTTCCGTGACACCAAACGGGCGCCCGGTATACCCGGCCACGTGCCTACCACATCACAGCCTACCCCTCCGGTCAGCGCTGCGCACGGCCTCCAGCATACTACAAACACTAGAAACTACTTGCAACTCCTGGCCAGAGGACAAGGGTGATTAAGAAGTCGAGCGGGGTCATATTTCAGGCCCCAATGCATGGTAGTAGCTGAATCATGGATCACAAACACGGAACTCAGTTCCTGAGGACGGCTTCAATGAGACAACCCACCATGTACTCCTACATGGCCTCTCACCGCTACCTTAACTAAATCGTGTTCACACACTTAGCTCACACTCATTAGAATATGTTCACGCACCTCTGATTCATCCCCGATGAATCAGACCTGACTCAACTCTAAGCAATAGCAGGCATGACAAACAAACATGAATGAGTAGGCACAATAGGGCTCAAACAACTCCTACTCATGCTAGTGGGTTTCATCTATTTACTGTGGCAATGACAGGTCATGCAAAGGATAAAGGGGTTCAGCTACCGCAGCAAGTAACAGATGAATCGTTGTTGTCCTAATGAGGTAAAAGAGAGCAGGAGCGAGAGAGTAGGATTGTATCGGAATGAACAAGGGGGTTTTGCTTGCCTGGCACTTCTGAAGATAGTATACTTCTTCATCGGTGTCATCGATCACAACGTCGGTACAACGTCTACCGAGGGGGAACAACACCGGCAAACAGAGAAGAAACATGATCAATGCAATGCACAATATGATGCATGCTATGACATGGCAATATGAATGTGTTTTGGGCTAATGCAAGCTAGAACAGATTGAGATGAGTCCATTTGAACCAAAGATTCAAATGCAAACCCATTTTAAGAGGTCATAATAGTTTATTAACTTGTTTCACCTAAACAGCAAGGTTAATGTGTTCTAACATGCATGAAACCAGTGCAGATGGATAGATTGGATTTTTTTGATCATTTTTCATATATAAATTATTTCATTCTAAGTTACGGTTAAATTTCTATGAATTTTAGAAGTTTAGAGCATTTTCTGGAATTTCCTGTATAAAAATAAATCCAGAAAATACTTATTGCGTCAGCATTGCGTCACTCTCACGTCAGCAGTCAACGAGGCCGGTCCAGGTCAAACCTGACGTGTGGGGTCCACAAGTCAGTGACACAGTTAACCAATAGGGTTAATTAAAATTAAACTAAACCAAATCTAGTTTAGTTAAGGCCTGGGCCCACATGTCAGAGGCTAACCTAACTAACTAAGTTAATCACCGCTAATTAATCTATCGCTTAATTAAGCAGGGGTCTGGCCCACACGTCAGTGGGTCAGGGGGAAGTCAAACCCCAGTCAAACGGGGTCAAACCCGCCAGACCTGGTCCACGGCTCGTCGCCGGTGACGACAGAGACGACGAGGCGGCTCGGGAATGCTCTATAGGGCACCGTTTTACTCGTGGTTTGCGGATACGGCTAGCTAGCAATGCGGCGCATCTAATGGAGCGAACGGGAGGAGCTGGGGTGGCTTGAGCCGACGGCGGTGAGCTCCAAGGCGGCGGCCGGAGTTCGGGCAACGACGGGTTCGGCGCCACAGTGCATGGGAGGAGGAGCTGGTGGGCGCTACGGGCTCCTGGGGGTGCACTGGGTGTAGTGATGCGCTCGGTTTGGACGGAGGCGAAGTAAAATGACGACGGCGACAAGTCTGGTGCCAGTGAGGTTTCGGTCTCGACGGAAACGAGGGCTACGATGAGCTAATGGACATGTGAGTAGGGGGTCAGTAGAGGAGCTTACGGCGAGTGCAGAGGTGGCCTCGGCGTGCTCGGGGAAGCACCGGAGCGAGCGGTGCGGCGAGAGGGATCTCCGGCGGCCGGCGACGAAGATGATGAAGATGGTGTCGATCCAGGGCCTCCGGCGATGCGTGGCTAGACGGAGAGGACGAGGGAGGCGTGGCGATGCTCGTGGACACGTCGGAGAGGCTCGGGGTTGGCTGCGGCTGTGGCTATGGCGAACGGCGGTGGCGGTGGCGTTCGGTGGTGAGAGGGAGAGAGAGTAGAGGAGGGGGAGGAGCACAGGGAGAGTGAGAGAGAGCCAGAGGGGTTGCGTGTTGACGTCCAGGGCGTCCAGAGCGACGTCAGGAGGCGGTAGAAAGCAGGATGTGGCCGAGGCGCGTGGGCGCGCACGGCGGCCACACGCCTCTCGTCCTACTGGCGAGAGGTGGGAGATGACTGGCAGATGGGCCTGGTGGGCTGCTACAGTGCCAGGCCGGCCAGGTAAGCGCCAGATATTCTCTCTCCCTTTTGTTAATGTTTTTCTATTTTTCTGTAACTTCATGGCTTTATTAAAAATGCCAGGGCATTTCCAAAAATCATGAAACTAATCATGGCTACTGTTTAGAATATATCCAACAGTAAACATTTTAGTTTATGATTATTTGAGCATTTAAAATATTTTATAGCACTTAAATGCCCAAATGCAAATACTATAGGATTTAATTCAGAAATCTAGAATGGCCTAGAAATATGTGCATGACTTTTGGCAGAGGTTTTCACCTTTGGCAGAAATCATGAACTTTTCTAAAGGGCATTTGGGATTGGTGAAAATATTTTTTTTTGAACCTAGTTGAATTCATTTGGTGCTAGGGTTTCAACAATCCCCATTTCAAGTTTCACGAAATTTAAACATGATGCATGGATGCAAAGCCACTAGTTACAAGCAAACTCTAGGGCTGTGACAGTTTTATTTGCCCTCTCTTTCCCAATCTCTTCTTCTCTCTTCCACTTGCCTTTTTTCCGTTTGCTCATGTGTTGGTTCATTTACCTCGTCGTTATGGCTAGTCCTCCTATCCTCATTATTACTCCCGAACATGAAATCCTCAATTTTAAAAAATGGAGGGAGAAAATTTAAAAGATGCTTGGCATTGAATTTGCAATGCTCAAAATAGATCTACAAGGAAGCTTTCTACTTCCGTTCTTCTCCGCAATTTTTATGTAGGCATCACTCCTTGGAATAGATGTATTCTTGATACTATTGCCGGAGGTGATTTCTTGAGTAGCCATACGTTTGATGCTTATAATGCTATGTTAGATTTGTTTGGCCCACCACCTCTTTTGGTTAACGGAACTGTTTTAACTTTAGAACACGTTATGCAACGGCTTGATATTATTGAAAATAAAATTGGCACTGTTGAGTTGATTGAAAATTTGGATAAAAAGATTTATAATCATATCACCCAATATGGATCTAGGGTTGGAGTTACTTTGAAAAATCTTAAAGAGAAAGAACCTATAGTTAATGAAAAAATAGATCTTGATTCTGCTAGAATTGGTAAACTTGAGGATATAATTACCAACTTAGGTTCGGCGTTTTCTTCCATGAAAAACACTCCAAAACCCCCTATAAAAACCGCCAAGTTTATTTATGTTCCTAAAAATAAGGGTGAATCTTCTAGTAAGGGAGACGCGGATCTCAAATCCATAAGTGTTCATCCCAATTGTATTTCTATCATTAAGGAACCTTTTGCTACAAACGGATTTCTTGAATTTTTGCCCAAAGGTTTAATCATCTCTAAAAAAGGAGAAAACCCTAAATAAAATAAGTGCTCTATTGAAGAATTGAGTGCCAAAGATGGCACTACTTAGATCTATCTTCGCTTTTATGCCTAGCTAGGGGCGTTAAACGATAGCGCTAGTTGGGAGGCAACCCAATTTTCTTTGTGTTTTTTTTTCCTGTTTAGCAATAAATTTTGCATCTACTTTATGTTTAGATGTGTTTTCATGTTTTAATTAGTGTTTGTGCCAAGTAGAACCTATAGGATAACCTATGATGATAGTTGATTTGATTCTGCTGAAAAACAGAAACTTTGTGCTCACGACAAAAAATTCAATAAATCACAGAAACGTGATTTTGCATTGATTCTTTTTGCTGATGATCAATAAATTTTTTTTACAGTGCTTCCTATTTTGGTAGGATTTTTAGAGTTCCAGAAATTTGCGTTAGTTACAGATTGCTACAGACTGTTCTGTTTTTGACAGATTCTGTTTTTCATGTGTTGTTTGCTTATTTTGATGCATCTATGGTTAGTAAAATAGTTTATGAACCATAGAGAACTTGGAATACAGTAGGTTTAACACCAAAACAAATAAAGAATGAGTTCATTACAGTACCTTATGTGGTGGTTTTGTTTTCTTTCACTAACGGAGCTTATAAGATTTCCTGTTGAGTTTTGAGTTGTGAAGTTTTCAAGTTTTGGGTAAAGCTTTGATGGACTATGGAATAAGGAGTGGCAAAAGCCTAAGCTTGGGGATGCACATGGCACCCCAAGATATTCAAGAATAGCCAAAAGCCTAAGCTTGGGGATGCCCCGGGAAGGCATCCCCTCTTTCGTCTTCGTTCATTGGTAACTTTACTTGGAGCTATATTTTTATTCGCCACATGATATGTGTTTTGCTTGGAGCGTCGTGTATTATATTAGTCTTTGATTTTTACTTTACCACAATCACCCTTTCTGTACACACCTTTTGGGAGAAGCCTACTTGATTAGAATTTTGTTAGAATACTCTATGTGCTTCACTTATATCTTTTGAGCTTGATAGTTTTTGCTCTAGTGCTTCACTTATATTTTTTAGAGCACGGCGGTGGCACAATTTTGAAGAAATTGCTAGTCTCTCATGCTTCACTTATATTATTTTGGGAGTCTTTTAGAACAGAATGGTATTTGCTATGGTTATAAAATTGGTCCTAGAATGGTAGGCATCCAAATTGGGTATAATAAAAACTATCATAGGAAGTGAATTGGATGCTATGATCAATTTGATACTTGATAATTGTTTTGAGATATGGAGGTAGTGATATTAAAGTCATGCTAGTTGGGTGATTATGAATTTAAAGAATGCTTGTGTTGAAGTTAGCAAGTCCCATAGCATGCACGTATGGTTAAAGTTGTGTAACAAATTTAAAACATGAAGTGTACCTGGCTTGTGCATCCTTATGAGTGGCGGTCGGGGACGAGCGATGGTCTTTTCGTACCAATCTATCCCCCTAGGAGCATGCACGTAGTGCTTGATTTTTGATAACTTCTAAATTTTTGCAATAAGTATGTGAGTTCTTTTGACTAATGTTGAGTTCATGGATTATACGCACTTTTACCTTTCCACCATTGCTAGCCTCTTCGGTACCGTGCATTGCCCTTTCTCACCTTGAGAGTTGGTGCAAACTCCGCCGGTGCATCCAAAACCCGTGATACGATACGCTCTATCACACATAAACCTCCTTATATCTTCCTCAAAACAGCCACCATACCTACCTATTATGGCATTTCCATAGCCATTCCGAGATATATTGCTATGCAACTTTCCACCGTTCCGTTTATCATCATTGTCGGTGTTAAAACCGGCGGATCTCGAGTAGGGGGTCCCAAACTGTGCGTCTAGGTGGATGGTAACAGGAGACAAGGGACACGATGTTTTTACCTAGGTTCGGGCCCTCTCGATGGAGGTAAAACCCTACTCCTGCTTGATTAATATTGATGATATGGGTAGTACAAGAGTAGATCTACCACGAGATCAGAGAGGCTAAACCCTAGAAGCTAGCCTATGGTATGATTGTTGTTCGTCCTACGGACTAAAACCCTCCGGTTTATATAGGCACCAAAGAGGGTTAGGGTTACACGGAGTCGGTTACAATGGTAGGAGATCTACATATCCGTATCACCAAGCTTGCCTTCCACGCCAAGGAAAGTCCCATCCGGACACGGGACGAAGTCTTCAATCTTGTATCTTCATAGTCCAGGAGTCCGGCCAAAGGTGATAGTTCGGCTATCCGGACACCCCCTAATCCAGGACTCCCTCAGTAGCCCCTGAACCAGGCTTCAATGACGACGAGTCCGGCGCGCATATTGTCTTCGACATTGCAAGGCGGGTTCCTCCTCCGAATACTTCGTAGAAGATTTTGAACACAAGGATAGTGTCTGGCTCTACAAAGTAAGTTCCACATGCCACCGTAGAGAGAATAATATTTACACAAATTCAATCTACTGACGTATTCTGTGGCGTGACATCACACCATGGCCAAGCCTTTATTCGAATCATTTTTACTGTCCCACCTCAGCGCGTTTAGCGAGGCGGTTTCCTTGGACGTCTTGTCAAAGAAGAGATCGTGTCCCCTTATTCCGGGATTCTCATCAATACGGGCGTGGGTAACCAAACCGCGCCATTGATTACGGCGCTTGGGAGATAAGCGAGTTTTACCAGGCTGCTGGGGACGCATAGCTTCATCCGCCCATATAAGGGGATAAGGATCCACCTTTTTACCTACGCCTTCTTCCACCTTTGCTCATCCATTTCCGCGCACTCGAGCTCCAGCGCCCAAGTCCACACATCCCACCTCAACCTTCTCCAGCCATGTCCGAAGCGGGAGGCAAGTGGATGGCCTCCTCCGTCACGGAGGGGCACATCAAAAAGCTGCGGAAGGCCGGATACTTGTCCAACGACATCGTGCATCGGCTCCCCAACAAGGGGCAGCTCATCCCCACCCCCAGGCCCCATGAGAGGGTGGTGTTCCTCTCCCACTTCCTCCGCGGAGTAGGTTTTCCACTTCACCCATTTGTCCGGGACTCATGTTCTACTACGGCCTGGATTTCCACGATCTAGCCCCGAATTTCATCCTCAACATCTCGGCATTCATCGTCGTGTGCAAGGCCTTCCTCTGCATCCAGCCCCACTTCGGATTATGGCTGAAGACCTTCAATGTCAAGCCGAAGGTAGTGGGCAGCCGCCAAGCGGAGTGCGGAGGTGCCATGGTGGGCAAGATGGCCAACGTCCTATGGCTCGAGGGCTCCTTCGTGGAGACCATAAAGGGGTGGCAATCAGGGTGGTTCCACATCATCGAACCACGCGACCCTAAATGGGCAGCGGCCCCCGAATTTCGATCTGGCTTCCCTACATGGCTCACCTCCTGGAAAGAGACGGGCTTGACGTGGGGTAATTCAGAAGAGCTGATCGGACTTCAAAACTGCATCCAAAACCTGGTGAACAAGAAGCTCAAGCTTGTCAACATAGTCCAAGTCATGCTCATCCGCCGGATCCTCCCGTGCCAACAACGGGCCTTCAGCTTGTGAGAGTTTGATCCGGCACAGCACCAAACCTTGAGCAGGCTCTTCGACACTATGTACGAAGATGCCTGGAAGGTGCTGTTTAAGGGCGCCGAGGCTCCCGCATCCGCTACCGAAGATCGCGGATTCAGCTCGCAGCGTCAAGCCAGCGAGGTCAGCTACTTTACCCTTTACAGGACTCTTGTTTTCCATAGTTTGACTCTATGCGGGATCTAAACTCCCTTGCCTTTGACAGGATTGGCAGAAGACATCCGGGTAGGTTGACTGT
The DNA here is from genome assembly GCA_963921465.1 of Triticum timopheevii. Lineage (NCBI taxonomy): Eukaryota > Viridiplantae > Streptophyta > Magnoliopsida > Poales > Poaceae > Triticum > Triticum timopheevii. The sequence continues at coordinate 378,237,992 of OY997262.1, read as the reverse complement.
CTGGCTCCCTTGCCAGAAGACCCAGGGGACGCCCGATTGATGGGGCTGCTGGTTCCGGCACCTCACGTGGTGCCGGAGAAGAAGGCCAAGAAGAAGGCCACGGGAACTCGAAGGAGTTCCCGGTGCCAGGTGTTGTCAGACTCATCGTCCGATGACTCCGAGGCGGACTCCTCCTGTGAAGACGAGGAGGAGGAAAAAGAGGGCTCTCCCCCAGTGGGGGGAGAGAAGAAAAGGAAGGCCGCCCCAACTGGGGAGGCCGGAGGGTCCAAGAAGGGAAGGACCCTCCCTCCGGACTACTCCACCAATGCTACCGACGACGAGGAGGAGTGGCCACCGAGGGCTAAGCCCCTGGCGAAAGCGTAAGTGTTCGGATACCAGAATAACTCATGACGTTTCATTTGTTGCACAGAATCTCCTAACACCAAATATAACCCTGCAGCCCGCCCAAGGACGGGCTCGACGGATCAATGAGCAGTTCCCTGAATTCGTCGAACGTGAATAGCACCTCACTTCTGGCTGCCTCCTCTCCTTGCGCTGCGGATGACGCCAAGGTGGGGTCCCAAAAGGGGCCCAGCCAGGAGGAGGTGGTCCAGGAGGCGCCGCAAGGCAACCTCCCGGACTCCAGGCGCAAGGGGGATAAAACCCCAAAGGGCTCTAAGTCCGGCCCTGGGCAGGACTCCGCACCGGAACCTTTAGTGGTTCCGGAGTCCGACAGGCGGCCCCTTCGTAAGAAGGGCAAGACTGTGACACCAGTGACCTCCGTCCAACCGGAGGCACCGGATAATTTGCTAGAGGCGCTTAACAGCGCCTCCATCAACGAGGAGCACCACACTGCTATGAGTGTGGTGATCCAGAAAGTTCAGTCCGCCAAAAGCGGGCTGACTGAAGCTTGTGCCAGCCTTCTAACAGGCTTTGAGGTAAGTATTTAAGATATGTAAAAATGTTACCACATAGACAGTAGCCCCTGATGCTCAGTTTGGTGTTCGGAGAGAAAAGCCGAACTAAGGATCTAAAAGATGTACGCAGGAGTCTAACATAGGTATGTCAATATGGGAATGCAGGCTGCGCTGCTGACCTATGCCGCACTGACTACGGAGGTCAATGCATTGAAGCAGAGCCTCGAGCAGTCCGAGAACAAGCTCGGCCTTGCCAAAAAGCAGGTCGAGGACAGGGAAGGTAAGTAATACCTTATGGAAGTATATAAAAGATGTGGTTGCCAAAAATGAAAGGAATAACGTGAGTATTGCAGGGGCCACGAACGAGGTGGCGACCCTGAAGGAAGCGGTGTTCAAGGCCGAAAGCAATGCGGCCGCGAAGCGCACCGAGCGAGAGAAGCAGGAGGCGTGGGCGGCGGAGGTGCGGCAAGAGCTCTAGGCTATCGTGGAAAAACACGAGAGTTTGGAGCGTGACTCAAAGACTCGAGAGTCCGAGCTCGCCTCGGACCTTGAGAGCGCCAAAGCTGCTAAGGCCAAAGCCCAAAAAGCCCTCCAGGAAATTGAGGCATTGAAAAAGATAGCGGCGGGTAAGGCATTCTTTATGCAAAGCAAGCACGTGAAAGTGAATTATCTGTTACTTACCCGAATCCGGAGCTCTCCAGGAGCATTCGCAGATCCACCCCGCAGTGTCTCCGATGCTGTCGTGTTCTACCGAGTCGTCGAGGGGAGTTCAACGGAGAAGGTGTTCTGGTCTCAGTATGCTGAGGCCGGTCACCCGGTGCCCTTGAGCGACCAGCTGAAGCAGCTGGTCGAGCTCCATAAGGTCGCCTAACAGGCCATGAAGGGCCTCATAGTTCGGCTGTGGCCTAAGGAAGCCATGCCCGGGAGCTACTTCGGGCTGGTGAGGCGGCTGGTGGACGCCTGTCCATGGATTGAAGTTGTCAAGCGCTCCATCTACATCGAAGGTGCCCATAGGGCCCTTGCCCATTTTAAAGAGCACTAGGGCAAGATGGACGCTAAGAAGCTTGTGATGGACAGACCATCGCCAGGAAAGGAGTATCGCAAGCACGAGATGTATTATGAGGGCGTCCTGAAGGGTGCCCGCCTTATAGCGGGTGAATGCTCCAAAGATGTAATTTTTGAGTAAACTCGCATTTGTTATCCTGTACGCTAAAAACTTGTTCATATGCGCTAAGCAACGCTTGTGAATTTAAAATATTACCTTATGTGCGGCCGTTTATTAAATTTGAGAGATGGCGAGTCGTCGGCTTCTGCCCCCATGCCACGAGTGCTAGGGTGTTCGCGATAAACTTGAGCGCTCTTTTTCCCATTCTTGGGTCCTTCGAGGGAGGCGCTCAACGCAACGAACGAGGCAACCGGACTACAATGCTTGAACACTCTCACTTAGCCATAGAATTCTATAATTTTAAATTTCGCCAAAGCCCCTGGTATTCGGAATACCGAGTTCAGGGTGCTATCCACGCCTGGGCCGGACAAAGCCGATTCCTCGCTCTAAGCGGCATAAGTCTTTAGGGACTCGAAAACCTCTCGAACAGCGACCGGCTCTCGCCCTATCATGATGGTCAGTTTTAGCTTTCTCCACTGAGGTGCTTAACCCAGCTCAATCGGGGCACAATCGCAGTGGTTCTCCCAGCGCTACCTTAGCCGATATAACGGAACGTAAGGTACCAAAACATGGGAGCCGGGCAAACCCAACTATTGACCCAAGACATGATTCAGAGCCAATGCATATAATGCTATAAGTTCGGGGTGCCGAACTTGTGAAAGTGTTCGGACTTATCACACCATATTTTGGGGTACTTAAGCCCCTGGTGTATTTGGCCGTACCAAAGTGTACGGGTGCAACATGTCATAAGTGAACATATATAGATAAAGAAAAGAAGATGCAATAATAGCCAGAAGCTATGTATTGTTTATTTAAAAAGGTTGCGGTACAAGCAGAACGATACAAATAGTGCGATAAGCAATGGACGGGACTATTTGACATGTCCCCCTCCAGGGGCGAGCTGCGGGATGATATGTGAAACAAGTATACTGCTCATTATAGAGACCACCTGGACACTCAACGTAGCTTTCTGCTTCCCTGGCTGTTGCATCGTGTGTTGGGTGATTCTACTGCCGGACAGGGCTTCTTGAGAAAGGAGTCCTGAAAGTAAGAGAAAAAAGAATGACACAATCGGCAGCCCCTGGTGTGGTTGAGCCGCATTCTGGGCCTGCCGTGGTCGTGCCCCTCCCCCTATGCCCATGGTATTTCCAGAGCGTAATTATGTATGCGTAGTACTAGTTTCGCAATTTCACGAGGGCTGGGGTTGGGGCCGCATTGCTACGCGTGCTCGGGATGTGCCAGGCAGTCTTGTTGTAGGATACTCTGGGCGCGCTTGACGGTGTCCGGACATTTAATAGTCGGACTCGAGGATTGCCTTGAGAGGCTGCTTTGTACTTCCGCAGCGAGGGCCGCTGTATGGTCCTCCGTTCGGAGAGAGCGTTCGGTGTTTCCGTTGACCGTAATGACTCCTTGAGGGCCTGGCATCTTGAGCTTGAGGTATGTGTAGTGCGGCACCGCATTGAACTTTGCAAATGCGGTTCGTCCGAGCAGTTTGTCATAGCCGCTGCGGAACGGGACTATGTCGAAGATTAACTCCTCGCTTCGGAAGTTATCCGGGGATCCGAAGACCACTTCAAGTGTAACTGAGCCTGTACAGTTGGCCTCTACACCTGGTATGGTGCCTTTAAAGGTCGTCTTTGTGGGTTTAATCCTTGAGGGGTCTATGCCCATTTTGCACACTGTATCCTGATAAAGCAGGTTCAGGCTGCTGCGCCGCCCATCAGGACTCTAGTGAGGTGAAATCCATCAACGATTGGGTCTAGAACTAATGCGACGAATCCGCTATGGCGGATGCTAGTGGGGTGGACCCTTCGATCAAAAGTGATCGGGCAGGAGGACCACAGATTGAACTTTGGGGCGACTGGCTCCATCGCATATACGTCCCTTAGTGCATGCTTCCGCTCCCTTTTGGGTATGTGGGTTGTGTATATCACGTTCACCGTGCGCACTTGTAGGGGGAAGCCCTTCTGTCCTCTATTATTTGGCAGCCGGGGCTCCTCCTCCTCGTCGCTCTGCAGCCCCTTGTCATTGTTTTTGGCATTTAACTTGCCTGCCTGCTTGAACACCCAACAATCCTATTGGTGTGGTTGGCTGATTTTTCGGGGGTGCCGTGTATCTGGCACGAGCGATCGAGTATTCGGTCCAAATTGGATGGGCCCGGAGTATTTCTTTTGAATGGCTTTTTCCGCTGACCGGGTTTAGAGCCTATGAATCCGGCATTGACTCTGTATCCTCAGCATTATCGCCATTAATGCGGCGCTTGTGCTTGTTGCGATGCGACCTGCCGTTGCTGTCCTTGGTCATGTTGTTACTACGAGCTAGCCAACTGTCCTCTCACGCGCAAAAGCGGGTCATGAGTGTTGTGAGGGCTGCCATGGATTTCGTCTTTTCCTATCCTAGGTGCCGGGCAAGCCACTCGTCGCGGATGTTATGTTTGAAGGCTGCAAGGGCCTTTGCATCCGGACAGTCGACGATTTGATTTTTCTTGGTTAGGAACCGTGTCCAGAATTGTCTGGCCGATTCCTCTGGCTGCTGAATTATGTGGCTTAGGTCATCGGTGTCTGGTGGTCGCACATAGGTGCCCTGGAAGTTGTCGAGGAATGCGGCTTCGAGGTCTTCCCAACAACCAATTGACTCCGCTGGCAAGCTGTTAAGCCAATGCCGAGATGGTATTTAAGCTTGAGTGGGAGGTATTTGATGGCGTGTAGATCATCACCGCGGGCCATGTGGATCCATACCGCAGGATCTGTTGTGCCATCGTATGATTCGATGTTTACGGGTTTCAAACCCTCGGGGATTTGATGATCCATTACTTCATCTGTGAAGCATAGTGGGTGTGTGGCGCCCCTGTACTGGGCTATATCATGACGTAGCTCAAATGAGCTTTGTCTGCTGTGTTTGGCTCGATGGGATTTGCTGTATCCGGCATGACGATTATCGTCACGTGTAGTGAGGCGCCAATGCGATCCGTAGATCGATCTTGTTTGCCTTGCCTTGTCCTCCAATATATCTTGCAGGTCTGGCGCATTTCCCCGTGCCTTGGTACTTTTGAATGACGCCGGGGTGCGGCTTTAGTGGAGGGCCGAGAGGCCTCTCTGTCGCGGCCACGAGGTGGCGGTCGGCTGCATCATGCGCTGGTGATGTAGGTTTGGGTGCTTCCTCCTCTAATCGGCGTAGCAACCTGCATTTTGGGTAGCTCTTGGAGGGGCGTTCGAGTTCATACTCTTCGGCCGCAAGACTTTAGTCCATCTGTCAGCTAGCAAGTCTTGGTCAGCTCTAAGCTGTTTCTGCTTTTTCTTGAGGCTGCTTGCCATGGCCATAAGCCTGCGTTTGAAACGCTCCTGTTCGACGGGATCCTCATGCACGACAAATTCATCGTCATTGAGGCTTGCCTCATCTTCGAAGGGAGGCATGTAATTATCGTCCTCTACCACTCTGTCTGTCGCTCTCTCATGAGGGCTGGCTTCTCCATCCTCCTGCGCTGAATCCTGCTGGAGGGGGTTGTCTTCGGCACTTTCCGGGGTGTTATTGTCTCCCGTGTCGGAATCACCATTTTTGCTGTGGCAGGATTTAGAGCGACGCCGCTGACGCGGCGCTTAGGCTGTTTCTTGGAGGGGTCATCCTCTATTGTTCCATCGCCATTCCCATCTTTTGGCATGTCCACCATGTATATGTCGTATGATGAGGTGGCCTTCCAGTGCCCTGTAGGCGCTGGTTCTTGGTCGTCTCCTGCATCGTTGTCCATACCGTTGATGTCTTCAGAGTCGAAGTCGAGCATGTCGGTTAAATCATCGACAGTGGCTATGAAGTGGGTGGTGGGTGGGCTTTGAATTTCTTTGTCGTCCGCATCCCAACCTTCCTGACCATAATCCGGCCAGGGCTCTCCAGATAAAGAGAGAGACTTTAGCGAATTTAGGATGTCACCAAAGGGCGAGTGCTGAAAGATGTCCGCGGCAGTGAACTCCATGATCGGTGCCCAATCGGATTCGATTGGCAGGGGCGTAGAAGGTTCGGAGTCCGGAGAGGAGTCCGGCACCTTGGAGTCACGAGCTTCACAAAGGACAGGGTTGATGTTCGGCTCGATCGCCGTAGATATAGTAGCCCCCAAGGCAGTGTCCAGCCACCCGTCCTCGATCGGCGCAGTCGGCTCCGAGCTAAGGGTCGGAGCGGACACTGGTGCGGCCTCCAAGGCACTATCCGGCGGCAGAGCTAGATCATGCCCATCGTGACAGTGCGGCGCGCTTGGCTGTGGCTCGAACCCGTCGAAGATCAAGTCTCCACGGACGTCAGCCGTATAGTTCAAACTTCCAAATCTGACCTGATGGCCAGGGGCGTTGCTTTTGATCTGCTCTAGATGGCCAAGCGAATTGGCCCGCAGTGCAAAGCCACCGAATACGAAGATCTGTCCGGGGAGAAAAGTCTCACCCTGGACTGCATCGTTGTTGATGATCGGAGGAGCCATCGGGCCTAAAGATGACGACACAGAGGAACTCTCAATGAAAGCACCAATGTCGGTGTCAAAACCGGTGGATCTCGGGTAGGGGGTCCCGAACTGTGCGTCTAGGCGGATGGTAGCAGGAGACAAGGGACACGATGTTTTTACCCAGGTTCGGGCCCTCTCGATGGAGGTAAAACCCTACTCCTGCTTGATTAATATTGATGATATGGGTAGTACAAGAGTAGATCTACCACGAGGTCAGAGAGGCTAAACCCTAGAAGCTAGCCTATGGTATGATTGATGTTCGTCCTACGGACTAAAACCCTCCGGTTTATATAGGCACCAAAGAGGGTTAGGGTTACACAGAGTCGCTTACAATGGTAGGAGATCTACATATCCATATCGCCAAGCTTGCCTTCCACGCCAAGGAAAGTCCCATCCAGACACGGGACGAAGTCTTCAATTTTGTATCTTCATAGTCCAGGAGTCCGGCCAAAGGTGATAGTTCGGCTATCCGGACACCCCCTAATCCAGGACTCCCTCAATCATCATGACATACTTTACTTTTGTCATATTGCCATTGCATGATCATGTAGTTGACATCGTATTTGTCGCAAAGCCACCATGCATTATTTTTCATACATGTCACTCTTGATTCATTTCACCATCCCGGTATACCGCCGGAGGCATTCATGTAGAGTCATACCTTGTTCTAGTTCGAGTTGTAATTCATATGTTGTAATCAATGAAATTGTGATGATCATCATTATTAGAGCATTGCCCAAAAAGAAAAAAAAGAAAAAAAGAAAAAAAGAAGAAAGGCCAAAAGAAAAAAGGGGCCCAAGAAAAAAAAGGAAAAAAAGAAAAAAAAGAAGAAAAAAGAAGAAAAAGAAAATAAATAAAAAGGGCAATGTTACTATCTCTTTTTCCACACTTGTGCTTCAAAGTAGCACCTTGTTCTTCATGTAGTGAGTCTCATATATTGTGCTTCAAAGTAGCACCATGTTTTTCATATAGTGAGTCTCATAGGTTGTCTTTTTCATACTAGTGGGAATTTTCCATTATAGAACTTGGCTTGTATATTCCTACGATGGGCTTCCTCAAATGCCCTAGGTCTTCGTGAGCAAGCAAGCTGGATGCACACCCACTAGTTTTCTTTTGTTGAGCATTCATTTATAGCTCTAGTGCATCCGTTGCATGGCAATCCCTACTCCTCATGTTGACATCAATTGATGGGCATCTCCATAGCCTGTTGATTATCCTCGTCAATGTGAGACTTTCTCTTTTTTTTCTCCACACAATCCCCATCATCATATTCTATTCCACCCATAGTGCTATATCCATGGCTCACGCTCATGTATTGCGTGAAGGTTGAAATTTTTTGAGATTATTTAAGTATGAAACAATTTCTTGGCTTGTCATCGGGGGTATAGAAGTTGGGAACATCTTTGTGTGACGAAAATGAAGCATAGCCTAACTATATGATTTTGTAGGGATGAACTTTCTTTTGCCATGTTATTTTGAGAAGACATGATTACTTTGATTAGTATGCTTGAAGTGTCACTATTTCTTTTATCAATATGAACTTTTATTTTGAATCATTTGGATCTGAACATTCATGCCACAATAAACAAAATTACATTGAGAATTATGCTAGGTAGCATTTCACATCAAAAATTTTGTTTTTACCATTTACCTACTCAAGGACGAGCAGGAATTAAGCTTGGGGATGCTTGATACGTCTCCAACGTACCTACAATTTTTGATTGTTCCATGCTATTATATTACCCCTGTTGGATGTTTATGGGCTTTATTTTACACATTTATATTATTTTTGGGACTAACCTACTAACCGGAGGCCCAGCCCGTATTGCTATTTTTTTTGCCTATTTCAGTATTTCGAAGAAAAGGAATATCAAATGGAGTCCAAACAGAATGAAACCTTCGGGAGCGTGATTTTTGGAATGAACGTGATCCAGAGGACTTGCAGTGCAAGTTAAGAAGCAGCCGAGGCGGCCACGAGAGGGTAGGGCGCGCCCACCCCTACAGGGCGCACCCCCTGTCTCGTGGGACCCTCGGGCGTCCACCGACGTACTTCTTCCTCCTATATAAGCCTACGTACCCCGAAAACATCCACGGAGCCACCGAAACACAATTTCCACCGTCGTAACCTTCTCTATCAGCGAGATCCCATCTTGGAGCCTTCGCCGGCGCTCTGTCGGAGGGGAAATCGGACATGAAGGGCTTCTACATCAACACCATAGCCCTTCCGATGAGTTGTGAGTAGTTTACCACAGACCTTGGTCCATAGTTATTAGCTAGATGGCTTCTTATCTCTTTTTGGATCTCAATACAATGTTCTCCCCCTCTCTTGTGGAGATCTATTCGATGTAATCTCTTTTTGCGGTGTGTTTGTCGAGATCCGATGAATTGTGGGTTTATGATCAAGTTTATCTATGATAAATATTTGAAACTCCTCTGAATTCTTTTATGTATGGTTGAGTTATCTTTGCAAGTCTCTTCGAATTATTAGTTTGGTTTGGCCTACTAGATTGATCTTTCTTGCCATGTGAGAAGTGCTTAGCTTTGGGTTCAATCTTGCGGTGTCCTTACCCAGTGACAGAAAGGGTTGCAAGGCACGTATTGTATTGTTGCCATCAAGGATAAAAAGATGGGGTTTATATCATATTGCATGAGTTTATCCCTCTACATCATGTCCTCTTGCTTAATGTGTTACTCTATTCTTTATGAACTTAATACTCTAGATGCAGGCAGGAGTCAGTCGATGTGTGGAGTAATAGTAGTAGATGCAGGCAGGAGCTGGTCTACTTGTTGCGGACGTGATGCCTATATACATGATCATGCCTAGATAATCTCATAATTATTCGCTTTCCTATCAATTGCTCGACAGTAAGTTCTTCACCCACCGTAATACTCATGCTATCTTGAGAGAAGCTTCTAGTGAAACCTATGGCCCCCGGGTCTATCTCTTATCATATTTGCTTTCAATCTACTTTTATTTGCATCTTTACTTTTTGCATCTATATTATAAAATACCAAAAATATATTTATCGTATGATACTATCTCTATGAGATCTCACTTTCGCAAGTTGCCGTGAAGGGATTGACAACCCCTTTATTGCGTTGGTTGCAAGTTCTTGGTTTGTTTGTGTAGGTGCGTGGGACTTTTGAGGAGCCTCCTACTGGATTGATACCTTGGTTCTCAAAAACTGAGGGAAATACTTACACTACTATTGCTGCATCACCCTTTCCTCTTCAAGGAAAACCAACGCAAGCTCAAGACGTAGCACGGGGCAATACGCAGGATCTGCGAGACATATTGGAAAACAACGCAGGACAACCAAGATCGATCTACAGATCACGGGGACGCGCCACAGCGCATGACGATGATCGTCATGCCGGATACACCAATAATAAGTTTGGCCAGGCCGAACATAACTGACCAGACTTAGTCAGACTGCATCGTGACATAGCCCGGCATAGAGGCGCCGCACACCCCCTCTGCTCCACCGATGAAGTAAGGGATCATGAATTCCCAGAAGGGTTTAAACCCGTCAACATCGAATCATACGATGGCACAACAGACCCCGCGGTATGGATCGAAGATTTCCTTCTCCACATTCACATGGCTCGCGGTGATGATATACATGCCATCAAGTATCTCCCCCTTAAGCTTAAAGGACCAGCCAGACATTGGCTGAATAGCCTGCTGGCGAAATCCATCGGCAGTTGGGAAAATCTTGAGGACGCATTCCTCGACAACTTCCAACACTACGGGAAACAGTTAATTTGCCGTCAGGGGGCGTCTTTGCCGTCAGCATTTCGTCGGGTTGACGGCAAAGAAATGGTTTTCCGTCGTCAACAGACGGCAAAGAATAACTGACGGCAAAATAACCTTTGTCGTCTGCGTTTTGTATTACAGACGGCAAATTATTTATTTGCCGTCTGCATTTTATATTACAGACCGCAAAGAGCATCTTTGCCGTCTGTAATATAAAATGCAGACGGCAAATTCTTTGCCGTCTGCCTTTTATGCTGAAGATGGCAAATAAACGCTCATTGCCGTATGTAATACAAAACACAGACGGCAAAGAAAGAAACACAACACCCGGATCAATCTCGCGGATCGATGAGCTGGCACGATCCGCAGCGCCCACCCAGATCGATCTCAGGCCCAACCACCCACACGCAACCCACTGGCCCACCCACCCACCAGCGCTGGCCTTATCCTCTCCTCTCCCTCTCTCTCACCTCGCACCTGCCCACCCCACCCGCACTCCCTTTCTCTCACCCCGCCCCGGCCAAGTCGCCCGCCCCACCTCGCCCCGGCCAAGCCGCCCGCCCCACCTCGCCCAGCCGCGCGCCGGCCCTCCCTCATCCGGCCGCGCGCCAGCTCTACTCGCCCCCCTGTGCGCTAGCCCTCCCTCGCCCCGCCGCACACCGGGCCCTGGCGCGCCGCGCCTCGCCCCACCTCGCCTAGCTACGCGCCGGCTCTACTCGGCCCCCTGTGCGCCGGCCCTCCCTCGCCCCACCGCACACCGGGCCCTGGCGCGCCGCGCCTCGCCCCAGCTGCTCGCCGATCCTCCCTCGCCCCACTGCACTCCGGCCCCCGGTGCGCCCCATATCACCACAGCCGCTCGCCGGCCCTCCGTCGCCCCGCTGCAAACCGGGCCTGCTTCGGCCTCCCGCGGGCCCCGCCGGCCATGCTCTGCGCCCCGCGCCAGCGTCCGAGCTCTTCGAAGTCCGCTGTTGTCCGAGCTCGCCAGAGTCCATCCTGTGCAAGCTCGCCGGAGTCCACTCTGCACCGTCGTCCGCCCCAAGCCGTCAAGCTCACCAGCTCCTAGTCGAAGTCCCACTCGCCGCCTCTCTACTTCCTGGCAATGGAGGATGATATTTTGTAATTAGTACTCTTGTAATTAGATATTTTGTAGTTTTTTTTGAGTAGTTAGTTGTATTATTGCTCGGGTGGAGGTGGACGTGTTGAGATGTGACATCTTGTCTATACTTACTATATTTTGTTGTTTTGTACTTTGAGATGTAACCGCGTCCCTGCCCTGTGCATGTGCATGGTTGGTTCATTTATTTTATTAAAAGAAGAACTATGCCGTCTCTCATTTTTTATGCTGACGGCAAAGACCAGATCTGGCTGACAGCATAGATGTGTTTTGTGCTGTCTGTTATGTCTCAGGCTGACGGCAAATCAACGGTTTGGCTGACGGCAAAATCTTTGCCGTCTGGCTGATAAAAAGCTGACGGCAAAGCACTCTTTGCCGACTTATCTTTGCCGTCTGAGTTTGCCGTCAGCTTGCAGACGGCAAACTCTTTGCCGTCTGTTTTTAGGTCTTTGCCGTCTGTGGGGCACAGACGGCAAATTACCTGATTCCTGTAGTGTGCAAGGCACTTACGTGCGACCACCGGATGCTGATGACTTAAGTCACATTACCCAACAGCCCGGAGAGTCAGCCAGGAGATTCTGGACACAGTTCCTACTAAAAAAGAACCAAATCGCCGACTGTCCGGACACCGAAGCCATAGCAGCCTTCAAACATAGTATCCGAGACGAGTGGCTCACCCGACACCTCGGGCAAGAGAAACCAAAATCCATGGCGGCCCTAACAACACTCATCACCCACTTTTGTGCGGGCGAAGATAGTTGGCTGGCACACAGCAACAAAGCAAACACCCCTGGCACATTAGAGGCGAGATATAGCATCCACAAACATCGGTGCAACAAACATAAGCGTACCAAGAATAATGACGCCCGCGAGACGGTAGTCAATGCCGGGTTCCGAGGCTCCCAGTCCGGTCAGCGGAAAAAGCCGCTTCAACAAAGCAATTCGGGCCCATCCGGCCTGGACCGCATACTCGACCGCCCATGCCAAATTCATGGTTTCCCAGGATCGACAGCCAATCATACAAATAGAGAATGCCGGGTCTTCAAACAAGCCGGCCGGTCATAAACCAAAAACAATAAAGGGGTCTCAAAGCAATGCAATACAAAGCAAAAGAAACTCCTACGCAAACCAACACGGTGAGCGTTATAAACACCACCCTAGAGGTTGTCTCCGGATCACCGAATGATCACCATTTCGGAGAGTCAGTCTTCGACACTATCCCCCTATACAGTAACTATTACGTACTGCCGGGGCAAACCACGTTGGCTCGATTCAACGTGGTACCATACCAGGCCCACGTGACATAGTCACAATTACGGGCACGGCTGAACCCCACTTCGGTGCCGAAGAGCATACATCCACTAAAGCAGTAAATTGTGCCTCCTTACCGAACCTCGATTTGGCAGCCAACCCCCCGGACACCAATAAAGGAGTCCGAACTACTTCATGGCAAGATAGCTCGGCTCAACCAGGCGCCAGTCAAACACCCCGACATAAGTTGGGAAGGGCCACGCCCTGCGGTTCAACCACTCTGTGGCTCACATACGCCCCTTAGCATTTTCTTTGCAGGATCTCTTTTGCGGATAATAGGACTGGCGCCAGGAAATCAGCTCGGATGTGCAAAGGGTAGTCTTTGAACATTTTCCCTGAAGACAATCCAGACATACTTAGGATTCACACGCAGCTCCCTCCCGCCCGGTCTAAACAGGTTAGGCCGTCATACCTCCTTTTTACAACATGAACAGTACCCATACGCATAAACATATTACTCAAATACAACATGTAGAGTTATATGACGCTTATCCGCTATCATCTCTCATTGACATTTTTAGTCATAACGGCATCCGAATATCGTGTTATGCCTTAAAACGCCAAGGGGCTTCATTATACCCGCACTATGGCAACAAAGTCCGACCACCTTCTCGGTCGCTCGGCACCCCGAACTTATAGCATTATATGCATCAGCTCCAAATCATGTCTTGGGTCATTAGTTGGGTTTGCCCAGCTCCCATGTTTTGGTACCTTACGTTCTGCAATATCGGCTAAGGTAGCGCTGGGAAAACTACTGTGATTGTGTCCCGGTTCTTCCGGACAAGCACCTCAGTAGAGAAAGCCGAAAACTGACTGTCATGATAAGCCGAGAGCTGGTCAGCTGTTCAAGAGGTTGTAAAATCTTTAAGGATTTATTCCACATAATGCCATAATAAATGCAGAGTGCGATGGATCGGTCTACCAATCAGGTGCTATTAGAGCCCCTCGTGCGGTCTTCTGAACACCAGGGGCTGCGCCTACCATACTCGAATTCCTATGGCTAAGTGAGAGTGATAATGTCCTATAGTCTGATTGCCTGGTTCGCTGTGCTGCACACCTCCTTTATGGACCTAAGAATGGGATAAAGAGTGTTCAGGTGTATCCCGAACACCCCCGTATTTCCTACGTGGGGGCAGAAGCCGACGACTGGCCAACTCTGAAAATTAACATATAAAACGGCCATGCAGGAGGAAAAACTTTCATATAAAAGGCAAATACATAAATAAAGGTGACTTTGTTCCGCCTTACAGAGGACAACATGATTGCCTTCATGGAAATATAGTGTCTTTGGTACATTGCTCCGCCACAAGGCGGGCTCCTTTCAGGAAACCATCGTAATATAGTTCCAGCTTGCGGTACTCCTTCCCCTCGGGTGGTCCCTCGGTCATCAGCTTTTCAGCATCCAACTTTCTCCAGTGCCCTTTCGCGCGTGCAAATGCCATTCGCGCACCTTCTATACAAATTGACCGCTTAATGATGTCAAGCCAAGGACAGGCACTCACAATTCGCTTCACGAGCCCAAAGTAACTGCTCGGAATAGGCTCGGCGGGCCATAGCCAGACAATCAAATCCTTCATGGCTAGTTTGGCCGCCTGGTGCAGTTCGACCAGCTGCTTCAGCTGATTGACGGATGGCATCGGATAATTTGGTGCCAAATACTGCGACCAGAAAAGCTTTTCCGCAGTCTTCTTCTCCTCAGCTCGATAGAATTGAGCAACATCAGATATCCTGCGTGGAAGATCCGCAAACGCCCCTGGAGAAATCATAAGTCCATTTGTCACCTTGAATTTTTCCTGCTACGGCATAAACAATCGCTTTGAATAGGAAAAAGCCTTACCAGCCGCAATCTTTCTCGCCTCTTGAATGTCCTTCAGAGCACCTTGGGCTTCCTCCCGAGCATCAGTTGCGGCTTGGAGAGCTTGGGCGAGTTCGGATTCTTTTAGTGATAGACTCTGCTCCAAAGTCTCCCTTTTCTGCACGGCCTCCTGAAGCTCTCGTTCAGCTTCAATGACCCTGGCCTCGTGCTTCTCGCGAAGGGCATGTTCTGCGGCTGCCTTCTTTTCGGCTATGGCCACAACTTTCTTCAATACCTCAATTTCAGCATTCGCCCCTAGAGCGTGCAAGATACATACTTTCATTAGGCACACCTACTTAATTGTGCTAAACTTAACAAGGTTTCGGCATACCTTGATTGTCCTGCAACTGCTTCTTCACCCGGCCAAGTTCTTCTTCGGCCCGCTCCAGACTCTGCTTCAGTCCGGATACTTCCGCAGTATGAGAGGCGGCAGTCACTGCAGACGTCTGTTTATAAAGGAAGAGATATATGTCATGCACTAAGTATCCCGTGGAAGGAAATTTGATCTCCTGTCCGGTTCCTTCTTTCACTGGATAGTGTATCAGGGGCTACTATCTATACTATGACAAATCTTCTAAAAACTCCTAAAACTCACCTCCAAGCCTTTTATAAGGCTGATACAGGATTCATTCAGTCCACTTTCAGCGGCCTGAACCTTGTCAATCACCACGCCCATAAGGGCGCGATGTTCATCGACGATAGAAGCACTCTTTAGTGCTGTCAGTAAGCTGCCCTGCACCTCTGATTGGACAAATGTCAGCGGTGAAGCAGGATCACCTCCTCTAGTCGAGGAGAGCTGCCTGTCTAATCCCGGAGCCTCAAAGGTCTCCGGGACTATGTTCGGCTGTGGGACGAATCCAAGATCGCCCCCGCCGTCAACACTCAGGGGAGCCGCCGCTACCGTATATCTGGCCCCTGAGGTATGCCCCTCCTGGTCTAGCTCCTCTTGGGACGACACCTCGGTGTCATGCCCGAGCTTTGGGGAAAGGGCCTTCGGAGGTGTCTCGCTCTCTAGGGCATCTGAGCTCAATGAATCCTCCGATGAGTACCGTTCGGCGCGAGACCTGGCTGGGCTGCAAAAAGTATGGCAGCAATTAATCTATTGTGCCTCGGTAATCCTGGACGCACAAATGTGTTCGGATTTTGTGCACTTACGAGTTTTCCAGAGGCTGGGCCCTGGAATCCCACTCCGGGCTGCTGTCGGTAGCCGTACTGGACGCCTCTGGCAGGAGAGTTTTTCCCCTCTTAGGCAATTCAGCCTCCAGAGATGAGGAGACCGTCCTTTTCTTTCCTCCCCCCATGGGGGACTCATCTTCTTCCTCCTCCTCTTCCTCTTCAGTGGAGAGATGGGTATTGGAGTCTTCGGATTTTGTGTCCGAAGCACCACGACAATGGAGGCCGCTCCTGGTCTCCTTGGCCTCTTTATGGGCCTCTTTCTTTGGTGCCTTATAAGGCGCCGGGACCAGCATCTTAGTCAGAAGTGGTCCGATTGGTTCTTCTGGCAGCGGGGCTGGACAGTATATCCGCCCCGCCTTCTTCGTCCATCCCTAAGATCATTGCGGGAAGCGTGTTAGGGCATCTTCCCCGGGATATGACAAGTAAACATATGGATGGACAAAATATAATGACTACTTACCGGACTTTCGGGGCGGGACAGTTGGTACCTGCGGTTCATGGCGGAGTCCGGCCATGGTTTGCCGGACTTAAAAAGAACCTTCTAGATGTCCTTGTGCGAGGAGCCGTAAAGCTCTCGCAGGATCTGGTGCTCGGCCGGGTCATACTCCCACAAATTGCAGGCTCGGTGCTGACAGGGAAGAACCAGGCGGACCAACATCACCTGGACTACATCAACAAGCCTGATGGCCTTGTCTTCCATACCTTTGACGCGTGTTTGGATCACTGACAGTTCGTCAGATGAAGACCAGTCCAAGCCCTTCTTGGGCCAGGATGTAAGCCGCAAAGGGGCTCCGGATCGGAACTCAGGAGCAGCGGCCCACTTCTTGCCGCGTGGCTCAGTGATATAGAACCACTGCTGCTGCCACTCCTTGATGGAATAATTGAAAGTACCCTTCAGCCATGTGACCTTGGGCATCCTCTCACCATGCCGCCTCTGCACTCGGTGTGCTCGCCGTTCACCACCTTGGGCTTCACATTGAAGATCTTTAGCCACAAGCCGAAGTGTGGCGTGATGCGGAGAAAGGCCTCGCACGCGACGATAAACGTCGAGATGTTGAGGAAGGAATTGGGGGATAGATCATGAACATCGATCCCGTAATAATACATGACACCGCGAACCAATGGGTGAAGGGGAAACCCGAGCCCGCGGACAAAATGAGGGAGGAATACGACCCTCTCGTGGGACTCCGGAGTAGGGACGATCTGTCCCGCCGTCGGAAGGCGGTGGCCGATTTTTTGGGCCAGGTATCCGCCCTCCCGAAGCTTTTTGATATCCTTATCCTAGACGGTAGAGGCCATCCACTTGCCTCCTGCTCTAGATCCGGACATTTTCAGAGAACCTTTGTTGGTGGAGAAGATGAACGCTCGATCATTAGGGCTCAAGTGAAAGAGAATGGACGAGCGGAAGGAGAAGGCGTGGGTGACAAGGAAGATGCCTTTCCTCTTTATAGAGGCAATGAAGCTTTGCGCCTCCCCACTTGCCTGATGAAACCTGCTCGTTCCCCACTCACCGCGATTGGTGGTGCGGTTGAGTACCCACACCCATATTGATGAGAATCCCGCGATAAGGGGGGCATGATCTCTGCTTCGACAAGACGTGCCAAGGAAACCGCCTCGCAATATGCGTAGTAGCTGGTTGTAAAAATGGTTCGAACAATGACTCGGCCATGGTGTGATGTCGCGAGGTCAGCAGATTTGACTTGTGAAATATTTATCTCTCTACAGTGGTATGTGAAATTTGTCTTGCAGAGCAGAACACGATCCTTGTGTTCGGAATTTATCTTGAAGTATTTGGAGATGGAACCCGCCTTGCAATGCCAAAGACAATCTGCGCGCCGGACTCATCGTCATTGAAGCCTGGTTCAGGGGCTACTAAGGGAGTCCTGGATTAGGGGGTATCCGGACAGCCGGACTATGTACTTTGGCCGGACTATTGGACTATGAAGATACAAGATTGAAGACTTCGTCCTGTGTCCCGATGGGACTCTCCTTTGCGTGGAAGGCAAGCTTGGCGATTCGGATGTTAGATCTCCTTCTCTGTAACCGACTCTGTGTAACCCTAGCCCCCTCCGGTGTCTATATAAACCAGAGGGTTTAGTCCGTAGGACAAAAACAATCATACCATAGGATGGCTTCTAGGGTTTAGCCTCTACGATCTCGTGGTAGATCAACTCTTGTAATACTCATATAATCAAGATCAATCAAGAAGGAAGTAGGGTATTACCTCCATTGAGAGGGCCCGAACCTGGGTAAAACATGGTGTCCCCTGCCTCCTGTTACCATCCACCTTAGACGCACAGTCCGGGACCCCCTACCCTAGATTCGCCAGTTTTGACACCGACAACGTGTACACAATATTGACGGGACTGCGTAACATGCTACGCCTACACCTCTACTATGACACGTGCCCTTCCTTACTCAGCCACGGTTCATCGCTGCAGCCTACAGACACACCGATCGACCAGTATGTACGTACACATTCGCGACCAGAATGATAATGCTACATACACTTCGACTAGGTGGGTCCTGACTCTCAGGGAGGATAAGAAGGCACTTCCTTGCGTGCGAAGTTATTGCTGGTGGATCCCAGGTGTCAGGGGATAGTCATTTTTTGCCCGTAATATGGCCGCACTTCCTTGCGTGCGAAGATGTAGCTGGTGGGTCCCAGCAGTCAGGGGGGAAACTTTTTTTGTGAAATACGGTACCCAGCTATCAGCCTCTCCACATACAGTACTCTTCCGATGGAAGTCATTCCTTGACCACATTGACCATGCCGCGCTGAGAGCACCAAGGCGGTGGATGACGACGAGGCCTAGGAAGGGGATGACGTGGAGCCAGTGAAGACAGGGTAGTGGATGCCCACGCGGAGAGGAGTACAAGGGTTGACGGGTTCGGCTGCGGTGTGAGGCTGCTGCCGCCATAGAATAATAGGGGTTGTGGGTGAGTAGAGGGATGGCCTGGCCAGAGGTTGGAGTAGGGTGGGGCGGTCAGGCCTGCGCGGCAGCAGAGCCAGTCACCGGAGGCAGGAGCAGCCGGCACGACTAGCGCTCGTTTGGGCGGCTGGAGCAAGAAGACCAGAGGTTGAAGAAGCACTACAACCGTTGGATGGACATCATATGGTCACTAGAGCTAGAATCGTTCATATTGACTAAGTTGACAAAGCCCTCCGTCCGCGTCAACTTAGTAGGCCCACAAGTCAGCCTCCCACTATGGTGGGTCCCAGCTAGCAGGGGAGTCTTCATTTATTTGTGCGTAATAAGGAGGCACTTCCTTGCGTGCGAAGATACAGCTGGTGGGTCTGAGCTGTCAGCGGGGGGAACGTTTTTTCACGAAATACAGAGGCCCTTCTAGTGGGTCCCCGCTATTAGGTGGAGGAGTAACTTTTTTACACTTAATAAGGTTGCACTTCCTTGTTGCGGCCATGGACACAACTGTCAACCTCTCCACGTACAGTACTCTTCTGATGGAAGTCGTTCCTTGACCACATTGACCATGCCGCGCCGAGAGCACCAAGGCGGTGGACGATGGCGAGGCCTAGGAAGGGGACAACACGGAGCCGGGGAGGACACGACAGTGGATGCCCACACGGAGAGGAGTACGAGGGTTGACGAGTTCGGCTGCGGTGTGAGGTTGCTGTCGTCATAGAATAATAGTGGTTGTCGGTGAGTAGAGGGATGGCCTGGCCAAAGGTTCGAGTAGGGTGGGGCGGTCAGGCATGCGCAGCAGCAGAGCCGACCACCGGAGGCAGGAGCAGGCAACACGACCGGTGCTCATTTGGGCGGCTGGAGCAAGAAGACCAGAGGTTGAAGAAGCACTACTGCCGTTGGATGGACATCGTACGGTCACTGGAGCTAGAATCATTCATATTGACTAAGTTGACAAAGCCCTCCGTTTGAGTCAAGCTAGTAGGCCCACAAGTCAGCCTCCCACTATGGTGGGTCCTAGCTAGCAGGGGGAGTATTATTTTTTTGTTGACCACGCTGCGTCGAGCGCATCCAAGGTGGTGGACAACGGCGAGGCCCCGGACAACAACGAGCCGGAGATGGGAAGACACGAGAGTGGAGTCGCTGATGGAGAGGTGTACGAGGGTTAACTGGTTCTGGTGCGGCGTGGTTCAGCTGTCGGTGGACAAGAACAGGAGGTGTGGAGGGGTGGAGGGATGGCCTGGCCGGTGGTGGGGTAGCGCTTCACAGCAAAGCATGCTAAGCAGAGCTTCTAGTAGCAGGAGGCGGGAGCAGGTGATCCCGGTGGCGCTGGAGGAAGAAGACGAGAGATTCGAGATTGATTTCGGTCGTTGGATGTAAATCCAATGACTGTCGATGTCAGAATAATTTGTTGACTAAGTTGACAACGACTTGCATTGGCTTTGCTACGTATTGAGCTTGCGTTGGTTTTCCTCGAAGAGGAGAGGGTGATGCAGCAATAGTAGTGTAAGTATTTCCCTCAGTTTTTGAGAACCAAGGTATCAATCCAGTAGGAGGCTCCTCAAAAGTCCCACGCACCTACACAAACAAACTGAGAAATTGCAACCAACTCGATAAAGGGGTTGTTAATCCCTTCACGGCCACTTGCGAAAGTGAGATCTAATATAGATAGTAAGATAAGATAAATATATTTTTGGTATTTTATAATATGGATGCAAAAAGTAAAGATGCAAATAAAAGTAGATTGGAAGCAAATATGATAAGAGATAGACCCGGGGACCATAGGTTTCACTAGTGGCTTCTCTCAAGATAGCATAAGTATTACGGTGGGTGAACAAAATTACTGTCGAGCAATTGATAGAAAAGAGAATAGTTATGAGATTATCTAGGCATGGTCATGTATATAGGCATCACGTGCATAACAAGTAGACCGACTCCTGCTTGCATCTACTACTATTACTCCACACATCGACCGACTCCTGCCTGCATCTAGAGTATTAAGTTCATAAGAACAGACTAACGCCTTAAGCAAGATGACATGATGTAGAGGGATAAACTCATGCAATATGATATAAACCCCATCTTTTATCCTCGATGGCAACAATACAATACGTGCCTTGCAACCCTTTCTGTCACTGG
The DNA here is from genome assembly GCA_963921465.1 of Triticum timopheevii. NCBI lineage: Eukaryota > Viridiplantae > Streptophyta > Magnoliopsida > Poales > Poaceae > Triticum > Triticum timopheevii. The sequence goes on along the minus strand of OY997262.1, from coordinate 378,217,172 downwards.
GTAAGGACACCGCAAGATTGAATCCAAATCTAAGCACTTCTCCCATGGCAAGAAAGATCAATCTAGTAAGCCAAACCAAAATGATAATTCGAAGAGACTTGAAAAGATAACTCAATCATAACATAAAAGAATTCAGAGAAGATTCAAATATTATTCATAGATAAACTTGATCATAAACCCACAATTCATCGGATCTCGACAAACACACCGCAAAAAGAGTTTACATCGAATAGATCTCAACGAGAGAGGGGGAGAATATTGTATTGAGATGCAAAAAGAGAGAAGAAGCTATCTAGCTAATAACTATGGACCCGTAGGTCTTTGGTAAACTACTCACAACTCATCGGAGGGGCAAGGATGTTGATGTAGAGGCCCTCCATGGTCGATTCCCCCTCCGGCAGAACACCGGCGAAGGCTCCAAGATGGGATCTCGCGGATACAGAAGGTTACGGTGGTGCAAATTGTGTTTTGTCTGCTCCCTGGATGTTTTCGGGTTACGTAGGTATATATAGGAGGAAGAAGTACGTCGGTGGACGCTCGAGGGGCCCACGAGATAGGGGGCACGCCCTACAGGGGGGCATGCCCTCCTATCTCATGGGAGCCTCGGCTGCTTCTTGACTTGCACTCCAAGTCCTGTCGATCACGTTCATTCCAAAAATCACGCTCCCGAAGGTTTCATTCCGTTTGGACTCCGTTTGATATTCCTTTTCTTTGAAATACTGAAATAGGCAAAAAAACAGCAATACGGGCTGGGCCTCCGGTTAGTAGGTTAGTCCCAAAAATGATATAAATGTGTAAAATAAAGCCCATAACCATCCAAAGGGGTAATATAATAGGATGGAACAATCAAAAATTATAGATACGTTGGAGACGTATCAAGCATCCCAAGCTTAATTCCTGCTCGTCCTCGACTAGGTAAATGATAAAAAAGAATTTTTTTTATGTGGAATGCTACCTAGCATAATTCTCAATGTAATTTTCTTTATTGTGGCATGAATGTTCAAATCCAAATGATTCAAAATAAAAGATTATAAAACATAAAAATAATAATGCTTCAAAGCATACTAACAAATAATCATGTCCTATCAAAATAGCATAGCCAAAGAAATCTTATCCCTACAAAATCATATAGTTCGGCCATGCTTCATTTTCATTACACAAAATACTCCCATCATGCACAACCCCGATGACGAGCCGAGCAATTGTTTCATACTTTTTAACGTGCTTCATCTTTTTCAACTCTTACGCAATACATGAGCGCAAGCCATGGACAAAGCACTATGGTGGTATATGGTGGTGATTGTGAGGACAAAAAGGGAGAAGATAGTCTCATATCAACTAGGCGTATTAACGGGCTATATGGAGATGCCCATTAATAGATATCAATGTCAGTGAGTAGGGATTACCATGCAACGAATGCACTAGAGCTATAAATATATGAAAGCTCAACAAAAGAAACTAAGTGGGTGTGCATCCAACTTGCTTGCTCACGAAGTCCTAGGGCATTTTGAGGAAGCCCATCATTGGAATATAAAAGCCAAGTTCTATAATGAAAAATTCCCACTTAGTATATGAAAGTGACAACATAGGAGACTCTCTATCATGAAGATCATGGTGCTACTTTGAAGCACAATTGTGGAAAAAGAGATAGTAGCATTGTCCCTTCTCTCTTTTTCTCTCATTTTATTTTTTTCCTTTTCTATTTTTTTCTCTTTTTTTCTTTTTTTCTTTTTTTTTCTTTGGCCTTTCCCCCTTTTTTTGGCCTTTCTCATTTTTTTCTTTTTGTAAAGTCCGAAGTCTCATCCCGACTTGTGGGGGAATCATAGCCTTCATCATCCTTTCCTCACTAGGACAATGCTCTAATAATGAAGATCATCACACTTATATGGATTTACAACTCAAGAATTACAACTCAAAGCTAGAACAAGATATGACTCTATATGAATGCCTCCGGCGGTGTACCGGGATATGCTATGAATCAAGAGCGACATGTATGAAAATTATGAAGGTGGCCTTGCCACAAATACGATGTCAACTACATGATCATGCAAAAGAGCAATATGACAATGATGGAACGTGTCATAATAAACGGAACGGTGGAAAGTTGCATGGCAATATATCTCGGAATGACTATGGAAATGCCATAATAGGTAGGTATGGTGGCTGTTTTGAGGAAGGTAAATAAAGGGTTTATGATACCGGCGAAAGTTGCACGGTAATAATAAAGGCTAGCAAAGTAGAAGGATGAGTGTGCGTATATCCATGGACTCACATTAGTCAAAAAGAACTCACATACTTATTGCAAAATTCTACTTAGCCCTCAAAGCAAAGTACTAATACACATGCCCCAAGAGGGATAGATTGGTAGGAAAAGACCATCGCTCATCCCCAACTGCCACTCATAAGGAAGACAATCAAAAGAGCACCTCATGCAACAAATTTGTCACACAACTTTTACCATACGTGCCTGCTACAGGACTTGCCAACTTCAAAAAAAGTATTTATCAATTTCATAATGACCCACTAGCATGACCCTAACATTACTACCTTTGTATCTCAAAACAATCATCAAGCATCAAGTTCATCATAGCATCCAATTCTTTTTCTATGATAGTTTTTATTATACCCAACTTGGATGCTCATCATTCTAAGACCAACTTTGAAACCATAGAAAATACCATGCTGTTCTAAAAGACTCTAAAAAAGATATAAGTGAAGCATGAGTGACTAAAAATTTCTTCAAAATTAAGACACCACCGTGCTCTAAAAGATATAAGTGAAGCACTAGAGCAAAAACTATCAAGCTCAAAAGATATAAGTGAAGCACATAGAGTATTCTAGAAAATTATAATCAAATAGGATTCTCCCAAAAGGTGTGTACAGCAAGGATGATTGTGGTAAACTAAAAATCAAAGACTAATATAATACACGATGCTCCAAGCAAAACACATATCATGTAGCAAATAAAAATATAGCTCCAAGTAAAGTTACCAATGAACGAAGACGAAAGAGGGGATGAGTTCCCGGGGCATCCCCAAGCCTAGACTTTTGGCTATTCTTGAATATCTTGGGGTGCCATGGGCATCCCCAAGCTTAGGCTCTTGCCACTCCTTATTCCATAATCCATAAAAGCTTTACCCAAAACTCGAAAACTTCACAACACAAAACTCAACAGGAAATCTTATAAGCTCCGTTAGTGAAAGAAAACAAAACCACCACATAAGGTACTGTAATGAACACATTCTTTATTTATTTTGGTGTTAAACCTACTGTACTCAAACTTCTCTATGGTCTATAAACTATTTTACTAGCCATAGATGCATCAAAATAAGCAAACAACACACGAAAAACAGAATCTGTCAAAAACAGAACAGTCTGTAGAAATCTATAACTAACGCAAACTTCTGGAACTCTAAAAATCCTACCAAAATAGGAAGTCCTGGAAAATTTGTTTATTGATCAGCAGCAAAAAGAATCACTGCAAAATCACGTCTCTGTGATTTATTCAATGTTTTCTCGTGAGCGCAAAGTTTCTGTTTTTCAGCAGAATCAAATCAACTATCATCATAGTTTATCCTATAGGTTCTACTTGGCACAAATACTAATTAAAAGATAAAAACACATCTAAACAGAAAGTAGAAGCTAAAAATTATTACTAAACAGGAACAAAAACAAAAAACACAAAGAAAATTGGGTTGCCTCCCAACTAGCGCTATTGTTTAACGCCCCTAGCTAGGCATAAAAGCGAAGATAGATCTAAGTAGTGCCATCTTTGGCACTTGATTCATAAGTAGTTTGCATGATAGATTCATAAGGTAATTTGAATTTATTTCTTGGAAAGTGCTCCATGTATTTATTTAATGGAAATTGGAATCTAATATTCCCTTCCCTCATATCAATAATCGCGCCAATCGTTCTAAGGAAAGGTCTACCAAGAATAATAGGGCAAGAAAGATTGCAATCTATATCAAGAACTATAAAATCTACGGGCACCAAATTTCTATTTGCAACAATGAGAACATCATTGATCCTTCCCATTGGCTTTTTAATGGTGGAATCCACAAGGTGCAGATTTAAAGAGCAATCATCAAGATCATGGAAACCTAGAACATCACATAAAGTTTTCAAAGTCGTGGAAACACTAGCACCCAAATCACACAAAGCAAAACACTCATAATCTTTAATTCTAATCTTTATAGTAGGTTCCCACTCATCATTAAGTTTTCTAGGTATAGAAACTTCCAAATTAAGTTTTTCATCATAAGATTGCATCAAGGCATCAACAATATATTTGGTAAAAGCTTTATTTTGACTATAAGCATGAGCAGAATTAACAACGGATTGCAACAAGGAAATACAACCTTCTAAAGAACAATTATCATAATCAAATTCCTTGAAATCCGAGATAGTAGGTTCAATGTTATTTGAAGTTGTGACCTCTCCAGTCTCACTTTTACCAAATTTAGCATCAAGATCTAAAGACTCCAAATTCTTGGGATTCCTTCTAGGAAAAGTTGATTCATCATCAGTCCCATAATCATCAAAGTTCATATTGCAAAACGTAGATCTAATAGGAGACGCATCAATAACTTTAAGATCTTCATCATTATTTTCATGGAAACTAGAAGAACACGCTTTTATAAAGCTATCTTTTTTAGCACATAATCTAGCGGTTCTTTCCTTACACTCATCAATGGAAACTCTCATTACTTTGAGAGACTCATTGATATCATGCTTAGGATAAGAAGATCTAATCTTAAGAGAATCAACATCAAGCGAAAGTCTATCAACATTCCTAGCCAAATCTTCAACTTTGAGCAATTTTTCTTCAAGCAAAGCATTAAAATTCTTTTGAGAGATCATAAATTATTTCACACTATTCTCAAAATCAGAAGGAAACTTATTAAAATTACCATAAGTGTTATTTAGGAATTTCCATAATTATTAGAGGAATTACTAGGGAACGGTCTAGCATTAAAGTTTCCTCTATAAGCATTGTTTCCAAAACTATCCCTACCAACAAAATTCACATCCATAGATTCATTATTATTCTCAATCAAATAAGACAAAGGCATATCATTGGGATCAAGAGTAGTATTTTTAGTAGCAAACAATTTCATAAGTTCATCCATCTTTCCACTCAAAACATTGATTTCTTCTATAGCATGCACTTTTTTACTAGAAGATCTTTCGGTGTGCCATTGAGAATAATTAGCCATAATATTATCAAGAAGTTTTGTAGCATCTTCTAACGTGATTTCCATAAACGTGCCTCTCGCGGCCGAATGTAAGAGATTTCTAGAAGCAAAGTTCAAACCGGCATAATTTTTTTGTATAATCATCCATAAATTCAAACCATGAGTAGGGCAATTACGAATCATCAATTTCATTCTTTCCCAAGATTGCGCAACATGCTCATGATCAAGTTGTTTAAAATTCATAATATCGTTCCTAAGGGTGATAATCTTAGCGGGAGGAAAATACTTAGAGATAAAAGCATCTTTGCACTTGTTCCAAGAATCAATACTATTTTTAGACAAAGATGAAAACCAAACTTTAGCATGATCTCTAAGAGAAAATGGAAATAACTTCAATTTGACAATATTGTTATCCGCATCTTTCTTATTTTGCATATCACACAAATCAACAAAGTTGTTTAGATGAGTAGCGTCATCTTCACTAGGAAGGCCGGTGAATTGATCTTTCATAACAAGATTCAGCAAAGCAGCATTGATTTCACAAGGCTCAACATCATTAAGAGGAGAAATCGGAGTACTAAGGAAATCATTATTATTGGTATTCGAGAAATCACACAATTTGGTATTATCTTGCGCCATGGCAACAAGTAATCCAACACACAAGCAAACAGAAAAATGCAAGCGAAAAGAGAGGAGGATATTGGAAAAGAGAGGGTGAATAAAACGGCAAGGGTGAAGTGGGGGGGAGGAAAACGAGAGGCAAATGGCAAATAATGTAAATGCGAGGGAGATGGGTTTGTGATGGGTACTTGGTATGTCTTGACTTGAGCAAAGACCTCCCCTACAACGGCGCCAGAAATCCTTTTTGCTACGTCTTGAGCTTGCGTTGGTTTTCCTCAAAGAGGAGAGGGTGATGCAGCAATAGTAGCGTACGTATTTCCCTCAGTTTTTGAGAACCAAGATATCAATCCAGTAGGAGGCTCCTCAAAAGTCCCACACACCTACACAAACAAACTGAGAACTCGCAACCAACGCGATAAAGGGGTTGTCAATCCCTTCATAGCCACTTGCGGAAGTGAGATCTAATAAAGATAGTAAGATAAGATAAAAATATTTTTGGTATTTTATAATATAGATGCGAAAAGTAAAGATGCAAATAAAAGTAGATTGGAAGCAAATATGATAAGAGATAGACCCGGGGGCCATAGGTTTCACTAGTGGCTTCTCTCAAGATAGCATAAGTATTACGGTGGGTGAACAAATTACTATCGAGCAATTGATAGAAAAGCGAATAGTTATGAGATTATCTAGGCATGATCATGTATATATGCATCACGTCCATAACAAGTAGACCGACTCCTGCCTGCATCTACTACTATTACTCCACACATCGACCGACTCCTGCCCGCATCTAGAGTATTAAGTTCATAAGAACAGAGTAACGCCTTAAGCAAGTTGACATGATGTAGAGGGATAAACTCATGCAATATGATATAAACCCCATCTTTTTATCCTCGATGGAAACAATACAATACGTGCCTTGCAACCCTTTCTGTCACTGGGTAAGGACACCACAAGATTGAACCTAAAGTTAAGCACTTCTCCCATGGAAAGAAAGATCAATCTAGTAGGCCAAACCAAACTAATAATTTGAAGAGACTTGCAAAGATAACTCAATCATACATAAAAGAATTCAGAGAAGATTCAAATATTATTCATAGATAAACTTGATCATAAACCCACAATTCATCGGATCTCGACAAACACACCGCAAAAAGAGTTTACATCGAATAGATCTCCACAAGAGAGGGGGAGAACATTGTATTGAGATCCAAAAAGAGAGAAGAAGCCATCTAGCTAATAACTATGGACCCGTAGGTCTATGGTAAACTACTCACAACTCATCGGAGGGGCAAGGATTTTGATGTAGAGGCCCTCCATGGTCGATTCCCCCTCCGGCAGAACACCGGCGAAGGCTCCAAGATGGGATCTCGCGGATACACAAGGTTACGGTGGTGGAAATTGTGTTTCATCTACTCCCTGGATGTTTTCGGGGTACGTAGGTATATATAGGAGGAAGAAGTACGTCGATGGACGCCCGAGGGGCCCACGAGATAGGGGCGCGCCCTATAGGAGGGCGCCCTCCTATCTCGTGGGAGCCTCAGCTGCTTCTTGACTTGCACTCCAAGTCCTCTAGATCACGTTCGTTCCAAAAATCACGCTCCCGAAGGTTTCATTCTGTTTGGACTCCGTTTGATATTCCTTTTCTTCAAAATACTGAAATAGGCAAAAAACAACAATACGGCTGGGCCTCCGGTTAGTAGGTTAGTCCCAAAAATGATATAAATGTGTAAAATAAAGCCCATAAACATCCAAAAGGGGTAATATAATAGCATGGAACAATCAAAAATTATAGATACGTTGGAGACGTATCAGGCTTCTACCTATTGGCCCGCATTTCAGCCTCCAAAAATGTGGCACATATTCAACCCATTTTTTTAGAATTCATAGTCCATTTGGTCTTTTTTTAGAATTAAAATCCATTTGCTGGGCTGGGTGAACAAATAATGTAGCATCCATGTGGCCCTTTTTTTTAAATACAACCCATTTTCACTTTCTCGAAATACACGAATTTGTCGGGCTGGCTGAAAAAATAATATAGCGTTCATGCGGCCCATTATTTTTTTCCTAAAAATTATAGCCCATTTGCACTTTCTTGAAATACACGATTTTGCTGGTCTGGTTCTAATTATAATGTTGGGTTGGGCACTGCAATATTATCAAAAACTAAACAGGGGCTGAGCATTTTGTATTAAATATATTTAAATAATAAGTGCTTTATTATTACATTGGTCCTTAAATGTTAGCAAGCTTTTGTACACAATCACTAGGATTTTCGTTGCCTTAATGTAAAAAAATCTAGGATTTTATTGTTAAAAAATATTTTTATATGTTAATAAGACGCGTGATATTGTTTTCTTATATGTGTAAGTATCTGTTAAATGTATGATGACAATAACAGTAATATATAGAATAATATAAATATATATAATATAGTTAGGAGCGAAACATAAGTTGGACCTGGCGTTCCTATTCTTATATAAAAAAATAAAACAGACCTATGTGTTTTCTTCAAAAAAATACATAAGTTGGGCTGCGGATGTTTCGGGAAATATAAAACCAAGGATTGGAGGTCCATAAGCCCGTCCATACATGATGGCACTCCAGAAAATACAAACCGGCATGTCGTGGGTTGCGCACCTTAAAAAAGAAAGCCTAGACGGGGCAGCCCACAACCCAGCTGATACTTGCTGGCCCACTGATAATAAATGATACCTGCCAGGTCCCCGGCTTCATTGTAAATTTATCTTCTTTAGTAACTACGTTGAAGCACCTCAAAAAAATTTAACTATGTTGACAAACCCGTGGGCACCAACGTCAGTATAGCATTAGGAGGAAGTATTTTTTCAACGAGGGACTTGCTTGCGTATGGCCATAGACCTGGTGGGTCCCGACTGTCCGCCTCTCCATGTACAGTCCTCTCCAGATTCCTCTCGTTTGTTTAGCATGTTCAGAACGGCAGACAGCGGTGCCACGACGAGCGCACAAAGGCAAAGGACGAGAATGAATCACCGGAGCCGGGGAAGGCATGCTACAGTAATGGTAGATGATGTGCCTTACCTCTACCGAAATAACTGAACTAGCCCAGTGGCCAAGTGACGCTACACGACCGCTGTTCCGCCCGGGTTTGATTCCACCTAATGTAGTGAAATATCTCCAAATTTTTTGCCTATGCCATTCTTTACATGCGGGTCCCCATTGTCATCTATGCACACCACGTCCAACACTTGCCAAAACATCGTCCCTGGTTATCTCTATTTTTCACAGACTCGACACTATGTGGGCATTTTGAAAATAGCATATCTTTTAGACTGTGCATCATATGAAGATGTGCTATGCATGAATGCTGACAAGCATGATGTTAACTGGCTGGTAGTTCAATTTTCAACCATGAATAAAACTTCCAACATGATGTTATCCCTGTTTGAAAAGGGTGTGTTAATATAAATGCTCTATCTCTGAAACTTGCTATTTCTTATCTGAAACTAGAACTTGCAGTTTCTTCTCCAAGAATCACATTGTCTCCACTTTTATATGAAACTACATTTTTTAAGTGCTAAAAATAGATCTCCAGAATTCATCAAATACTTCATGTGCTCAATAATGCAAATCTGAAATTCAAAAGACATTCATATCTGAAAGTACTCTCAAAATACACAACACAAAACACAATTCACAACATGCAAATACTGACAACCCTAAGCTCCTTCTGACAATTCACAACCTGCCGGACTACTTTTTGCCTCTGCCATTCTTGACATGTGAGTCCCCATTGTCATCTACACACACCACATCCAACACTTGCCAACTTCGTCCCTGGTTTTCTCTATTTTTCGCACACTCGACATTGTGTGGGCATTTTGAAAATAGCATATCTTTTTGACTGTGCATCATATGAAGATGTGCTATGCATGAATGTTGATCAGCATGATGTCAGGGGTGGAACCAACACAGGAGCATTGGGTTCAGCTGAACCCATTGATTTGTCCTGTCCAGGTATGTATACACATGTACGTACGTGCTTGAACCCAGTAAAAAATAAAGATTGAACCCATCAAGTTGCAACGCCTGATGAGAAGCCCAAAAGCCCACAAAGTTAAACCTTCCGTGCAGCCTGGCTTGTTCGTGGCTTCCTGCCCCAATCCTATTCTCCTATACGTGTATACACCAGCCGCCAGCCGCAACAAACCCTTCATTTTTATGTAGCTTCCTCAACTCGATCTATCCTCTTCTGTTTTGCCTCGATACACCAGCGACGAGCCAACAAGGTACACCAAACTCTGCGATCACCCACCCCCCTCTAGTCAGAAACGGGAATCATGCCTGCAGTTGTAGACCAAATTTGAGGTACTGCAACATCCCAAATTTTCAATTTGGAATGTTATACATTAGATCATCATTGCATATCATATTTTATTTCTTTTTGGCTCGATCCTAGAAATTCTAAGCAACTCAAGGACCCTCGGAGAGAGTTGGGGATTTCATTATTTTCATATTTGAGTTTGCTCGAATTTTGAAAATAGGATCATTTGATTTTATTTGTTTTATCTTTAATTATTTTGATTATAAAAAATATGAGAGAGGGAATAAAATGACTTTCCCAAACTAAAGAAATATTGAGGATTTAATAAAAAAATCAAATAAGGTTTATTTTGGTGTTTTCATTATTTTATTTGAATTTAGGAAAAATTGCACGTTTTTCAAAACTGTATTTTAGGGCCAAGAAAATATTCATCTTGTTCTAAATATTTTATTTGGACGATGAAAATTTATTTTGGTATTTTTAGATTTTTATTTCTTTTTCTAGAATTTATTTTCTGTTTGGCCAAATTGTTTAAAAAACGCGCCAGCGCCCGACTGGGCCGAAGCCTAGCCAGGCCAGGCCGGCCCAACCCCAAACGCCGCCTCCCCTCGCGCGCGCTGCCGTACGCGGCATGGACGCCAAGGAGAGTCCGAGCCGGACTCCTCCCCGGGTGCCCCCTTGCCCAAGCAAGTCGCCGCCCCCCTATATATATCGCTGCCGCCGCCCCTTGGAGCCCCAAGCCACCGCCGCTGAACCCCACCACCGTAGCCGCCAGCCCCGCCGCCTTGCACCGCCGCCGCCGCCGGAGCCGCCCCACCCCACCGCCGAGTCGCCGCCGCCTCTCGCCACCCCGCCGGAGCCGCCCCACCCCGCCGGAGTGCCTCCCCGGAGGTACTGTCCGAGCTGCCGCTGCTGGACCGTTTTTTTAAGAAAAACCACTTTGTTTTTTTAAGAAAACCCTAGATTCGTTTTTTTAGATTGCTTTTATTTTTTTAGGGTTTATTTTATTTAGTGAGCGTTCGCCCGTTCGTTCGTTTTAACGAACGTTCTTTGCCGTTTAGTTTCAGTTAACAAACGTCTGTTCGTTAATCTGTTCGTCAGTTTTTCTATTTATTGGATTTTTCCGCAATTATTTCTGATCGCGATTTTTGATCCGGTTTTTGTTTTAGTTTATCTTTTCGCTCGTTTATCGGAATCAGGTGATTCAAGCGCATAGAGTTTCGTATCGAACCCCTCTTTCTGTTTAATCAACTCAAACAAGTTTTCGCTTCTGTAAAATTTGACTTAGGTCCAGATTAGTAAACAAAGCTTGTTTCTTTCGCAGTTTGATTTTTCGTTTCTTCGTTCGATTTGATTTCTTTTGCCAACCGGAGTTCTTAAGTTGAACTTTTTGGTTAGGTCTCTTATTTGAGTTTTACCTATGCATTAGATGAGTACTTATTGTATGCTTGTTTGTTTGTTTTCTTGCGATAGAGTATCTGGATTGCGCCGCTTGCTACTTCAAATCCCTAGGTTTCACGGATCATCAGCAAGGCAAGTAACACTTTGATCATACCTCTTTACTACCCAGTTTTTATGCATTAGATCAATCCTCAAACAATTGCATGATTAGGATCTTATTAAAATGTGGGTTTTGGGAAGTAGATGAGGTAGTACCTATTACCAGTTTTATTATCAAACCCTTGGGAGTTACTTCTACGTTTGCTTATTATGCCATGCTATGCTAGTAGAGGTGGATTGGGTGAGTGAATTTCCATGATAAATGTGAGATTGTTAATTAATGGTTTATTTAAGGTGGCAACTTTTATACACATCTGGGTGGATTGAGGCACTTGGGTATTCCAGGATTGCCTGTTTGTTTTTGGACCGCCACCCAGGCTCAAAGGGATCATAAAATTATTCATGCTAGAAACTTTCGTGTGCAGCCACATGCTATTATGGGCTCTAGCATAGTTGATTAAGTAGTGCGAACTCTTACAGTGGTAGACTAGCAGATGTAGGGGAAAGTAGGTGTATAGGTCTACCCATCGTAAGGTGCTAGCGCTTCTAAAAGACTATGTCTCGGTCATCCGTTTATCAAAACACCATGCAGTGCAAGGAAACCAACGGAGGATATTGAGTCTTGTGGGGAAAAGTGCACAAACCTCTGCAGAGTGTATAAACTGATCATGATTAGCCGTGTCCCCAGTTATGGACATCTTGAGTATCTAGTACTTGGATTATCATGTGAATCTCATCATGTTACTTTAATTAATGTTGTTGGGTTTTTAATGATGATAATTAATTGGGATTGAGAATGCTGTCAACCATTCTCAATGTTTAACAACCACCATGATAGTTAAATAAATTTATTCCTTTGCAGTAGGGAAAAATTGGCTTTGTGCAAAATTGTAACCATAGAGCTTTCCACCAGCCAAATTATGCATGTAGTATATCATTATTCTTTCATTACTCTCTATGTGTTACATTGCCAGCATATTCCATGTGCTGACCCATTTTTGGGGTGCAACGTTCATGTTGCAGACTTTTCAGACAACGAGTAAGATGCCTTAGGATCGTGGTTCTATACTCAGTGATGCCGTTGGAGTTGATGGACTCACTTATCTTCCAAGCCTTCCGTTGTTATCGTTATTAGATGGCCTAAAGTCATATTTATTGTATTAAGCTCTCTTTTGAGACATTCGATGTAATAAGTGTGTGATTGCCACTCTGTTATAAATCCTTCGAGTACTGTGCATGTCAGCATTACTGATCCAGGGATGACACTGATGCACAAAGATCAGACTGTTTGAGGTCTGGTCGCTACAAGATGGTATCAGAGCACACGCTGACTGTAGGACACGACCACTAAGCTAAGCCCTAGATCACTACTCTCTCTTCTCAATTCTGACTACTCATCTTTTCTACTCTTTTAGGATGATGGATGCAAGGAACAAGTTCACACAACCGGATGAAGATACACCCTTTGGACAACACCTAAAGGAAGTCACCAAGTACCTGAACATCGGAGTACCAAGCTTCACCGGGACCTACAACGCCACTTTACCTGAAGAGGAGCGCTGGATGATTCAAGTTCAAGTTTCAGGAAGGACATTCATGCCCGTCACTGAGCCCATTGAGTTTTCCTTTGATGCACCAACCCGGAGTTTAGGAAAGAGCATGGCAGCCCACATCACCATGGGACATATTGGAGAAGTTTACCACAAGGATCTCAAGGATACTATCTACCAGATTTGTGGGTGCCGAGATGAGCAATGGGAGATGATTAGCACCAGGAAGGACAGATCAATTGCAGCTTTCATCGAGGAGTTAAACCAGCACATTCGACACCAGGAGAACCAGATGTGTGCAGGCATGATAGACCTGAAGAAGGCCATGACCAAGATCACGGAACTGGAGGAAGAACTCAAGTCTACACGCGATGGATATGAGGAGGAAATAGCAACACTTGTGGAGAAGAGCGATGATCTGAAGAAGAAGCTAAAAGTATTTATGGGATTTCCCGCAACTGGAGAAGACGAAGATTGCACTTGTCTAGAGAACTACATCATCATCAACAACACCGACTCGGACCCAGACGATAGTGATGATGACTATGTTGATGAAGCAGGAGCAGATAACATGGAGTCTTCATCGGAGCAGTTTTTCTAGTCGAACACCATAACAGTAGTAGTATTTCCCCCATGTACCTAGTATAGTCTGAGCACTTTTGTAACGATAGATAGACCGTTGTATGCCCTTGCTTGTTTGAATGAAGTGTTTTGATTGATTTTGTCTCATGTGCATATGGGTAGTGTTTTCCCTCTAGACCTCATTCTATTCTGTATTCTCATCTTTTCTAAACCCTCATATGCCTCCGAAACGTGACAATGGATTTGCTTTCCCACCAAAGCTCACTCGGTTGATCCAGCAGCAGAATGCCTTGATGAAGTTGCTAATCCAGAATCAGAATCAAGGGAACAACAACAACAACAACAACAACAACCCACCACCACCACCACCTGTTGATCACTTAACCCGTTTTGTTAGGCTGAATCTGTCGGTGTTTTCCAGTAGCACCGAGCCAATTGTTGCAGATGATTGGCTTTGCAAGACAGCCAGGGAGTTGACCACTGCAGGATGCACATATGTGGAGAAGGTGCGATTTGCCTCACATCAGCTTGAAGGACCCGCAGCATCATGGTGGGAGAATTTCACAGCCACCTATCCAGAAGACACTATCACATGGGATCAGTTTCAGCAGGCTTTCCGTACTGCCCATGTTTCAGCAGGAGCTATGGCCATGAAGAAGTGTGAGTTTTGCAACTTACGGCAAGGAGGACGGATAGTTGGCCAGTATGTGGATGACTTTAGTAAGCTAGCACGTTATGCCCCAGATGACGTTGCTACGGATGCAGCTAAGCAAGAGAAGTTTCTGGAAGGACTGAATGATGAGCTGAGTTTGCAGTTGATGGTAGCAACCTTCAAAAACTACCAGGAGTTGGTAGATCGTGCTTTTATGATTGAAGGGAAGCAGCAGCAGATTGAGAACCTCAAGAGGATGTATGGACAAGGAAAGTACAATTCTGGAGCTTAGCAGAAGCCATGTTTTACCCCGGAGTCGGGAGGACATTCTTAGCGTACCCATGGAGGAGGTAGCTCGCATAATCATAATGGCCCCAAGAAAGGGAATGGAGGAAGCAACGGCCAGAACCGTACCAACCCATCCACCCCAACTAAGAAAGATTTGAGCCAAGTCACTTGCTTCAAGTGCCAAAAAACTGGACATTACACCAATGAATGTCCTGAAGGCCAGAATGGAAATGGCAATAGAAGCTCGGGGAAGAAGCCGAACCCTTTCAATAGGGGACAGGTGAACCACGTTAATGTGGAGGAGGTTGAAGCCCAACCAGATGCAGTAATAGGTAAGCTTCTGGTTAAGTCATTTACTGCAATCGTTCTTTTTGATACTGGTGCATCGCATTCATACATATTGAGGGGTTTTGTGGATAAGTATAAAATGCCCACCAAAGTTTTAGGAACACCCATGTTAGTAAGCTCACCAGGAGTGGAGTATATGGCCAGTCGAGGATGTTTTCAAGTGCCATTGAGTATAGGCAAGCATGTCTTCCCCACAGATTTAATCATTTTGGAAACTCAAGGTTTGGATGTGATTCTGGGTATGGATTGGCTATCGATGTATGGAGGAAACATCGATTGCGCCAGTAAGTCGATTTTGCTTACCACCTAGAAGGGAGAAGGATCAAGTATGTATCAAGACATGAGCCGAAGAGGATGCAAGTAAATTCCTTATCAGGAGTTGTACTCGAGGAAGTACCAGTGGTGAAGGATTTTCCTGATGTATTTCTGGAAGAGTTGCCAGGCATGCCACCGGATAGAGACATCGAGTTTTTGATTGAGCTTTTGCCAGGCACAGGGCCGATATCTAAGAGACCGTACCGGATGCCCGCTAAGGATTTGGAGGAAATTAAGAAGCAAATTAAAGAGTTACTGGATAAAGGATATATTCTCCCAAGTTCTTTGCCTTGGGGATCACCAGTACTTCTAGTAGAGAAGAATGATGGATCATTGAGGATGGTTGTTGACTATCGAGGATTGAATGCAGTAACAATCAAGAACAAGTACCCACTGCCGATGATCAATGATCTGTTTGACCGATTGCAAGGAGCTAAGGTATTTTCCAAGATCGACTTGCGATCAGGATACCATCAGTTGAAGATTCGAGAGCAGGATATACCTAAGACAGCTTTTACCACCAGATACGGGCTATATGAGTATACCGTTATGTCATTTGGTCTGACTAACGCACCTGCCTATTTCATGAACATGATGAACAAGGTGTTTATGGAGTTTTTGGATAAGTTTGTCGTGGTGTTCATTGATGATATTTTGGTCTACTCGAAGAACGAAGAGGAACATAAGGAGCATTTGTGTTTGGTACTTGAGAATCTCAGAGAACATCAGTTATATGCCAAGTTTAGCAAATGTGAATTTTGGTTAAAGGAAGTTGGATTCCTCGGACATGTTATATCCGGAGAAGGTATAGCAGTAGACCCCACCAAGGTTGTCACTGTGACCAATTGGGTAGCACCAACAACAGTTGGAGAGATCCGGAGTTTTCTCGGGCTGGCAGGATACTACCGGAGATTCATTGAGAATTTCTCGAAGTTTGCAAAGCCCATGACGGAGTTGTTAAAGAAGGATACAAGGTTCATTTGGACAGAGGAGTGTGAGGCCAGTTTCCAGGAGTTGAAGGAACGTTTGGTTACCTCGCCAGTGTTGATTCTGCCAAATCAGAGCAAGGATTACAAGGTGTATTGCAACACTTCACGTCGAGGACTTGGAGCAGTGCTTATGCAAGAGGGGAGAGTTGTTTCGTATGCTTCACGACAACTAAAACCACATGAGTTAAATTATGCCACACATGATTTGGAGTTAGCAGCCGTAGTGCATGCACTAAAAACTTGGAGACATTTTCTTATCGGAAATCATTGTGAGGTGTACATGGATCACAAGAGTTTGAAGTACATTTTCACGCAGAAGGAGTTGAATCTCAGGGCAAAGGAGATGGTTGGAACTCATCAAAGATTATGATATGAGGTTGCATTACCACCCGGGAAAGGCTAACGTAGTAGCCGACCCATTGAGCTGTAAGAGCCATGTCAATACACTCATGACCGGAGATTTACCGAAGGAATTAGCCGAGGACCTTTGTGAGCTATGTATGGAGATAGTTTCGAGAGGCTATGTAGCAGCATTGGAGATTCAGTCGACTTTGATGGATAAGAACAGAGAAGCTCAGAAGACTGACAAGGAAATAGCCGCCATAAAGGAAAGGATGAGCAAAGGTAAAGCTAAAGGATTTCGTGAGGATGAGCACGATACCCTATGGTTTGAAGACCGTGTTTATGTGCCTAATGACCCGGAGATCAGGAAGTTGATTCTGCAAGAGGCCCATGATTCACCATATTCGATTCACCCAGGAAATACCAAGATGTATTTGGATTTGAAGGACACTTTCTGGTGGACCGGAATGAAGAAGGATATTGTAGAGTATGTAGTAGTTTGTGATGTATGTCAGAGAGTAAAGGCAGAGCATCAGAAGCCAGCAGGATTGTTACAACCATTGCCAATACCCGAATGGAAGTGGGATAAAATAGGCATGGATTTCATTACGGGATTGCCCAGGACTCGTTCAGGCTATGACTCGATTTGGGTTATAGTCGATCGTTTGACGAAGGTAGCTCATTTCATCCCAGTGAAAACCACTTACACCAGTGCTAAGCTAGCCAAAATATATATGACCAGGATCATATGTCTGCATGGAGTTCCGAGGAGCATTGTATCAAATAGAGGAACCTAGTTTACCTCAATGTTCTGGAATCAGTTGCACGAAATTTTGGGTACCAGGATAGAGTTCAGTACAACCTTTCATCCGCAGACAGATGGATAGACAGAGAGAGTCAATCAGATTTTGGAGGATATGCTGAGAGCCTATGCGCTAGATTATGGATCAAGTTGGGATGACAATCTGCCATATGCAGAGTTTTCTTACAACAATAGTTATCAATCCAGTTTGAAGATGGCCCCTTTCGAAGCCTTGTACGGAAGGAGGTGCAGGACCCCGTTGTCGTGGGCTGAAGTTGGAGACCGCCAGTTGTTTGGACCAGATTTGATCAAGGAGTCTGAACAGAAGGTGAAATTGATTCGCGATAGGCTAAAAGTAGCCCAGTCCAGGCAGAAAAGCTATGCCGATTCAAAATGCAAGGAGACAGTTTATGAAGTCGGGGACAGAGTTTATCTTCAAGTATCTCCACTTCGAGGAGTTAAGCATTTTGGTGTTAAGGGAAAGTTAGCGGCACGTTTTGTGGGACCTTACAAAGTTCTGAAGCGTATGGGAGAAGTTGCCTACAAGTTGGAATTGCCCGAAGGTTTGTCAGCAGTTCATGATGTATTACACGTGTCCCAGTTGAAGAAGTGCCATGCAGAAATGGCTGATATACCGCTGAGAGATACGGTGCCACTAGAGGCGATTCAGTTGGACAGTGATTTGACCTATGAGGAGAAACCGGTTAAGATTCTTGAGTATGCCAGCCGAGTCACCCGCAGCAAGGTTATCAAATTTTGCAAAGTTCAGTGGAGCCACCACAGCGAGGATGAAGCCACCTGGGAGAGAGAGGAAGATTTGCTGAAGGACCACCCTCACCTATTTTCTAGCCAACCCGAATCTCGAGGGCGAGATTCATCTTAAGGGGGGTAGGTTTGTAACATTCCAAATTTTCAATTTCGAATGTTATACATTAGGCCATCATTGCATATCATATTTTATTTCTTTTTGGCTCGATCCTAGAAATTCTAAGCAACTCAAGGACCCTCAGAGAGAGTTGGGGATTTTGTTATTTTCATATTTGAGTTTTCTCGAATTTTGAAAATAGGATCATTTGATTTTATGTGTTTTATCTTCAATTATTTTGATTATAAAAATATGATAGAGGGAATAAAATGACTTTCCCAAACAAAAGAAATATTGAGGATTTTATAAAAAATCAAATAAGGTTTATTTTGGTGTTTTCGTTATTTTATTTGAATTTAGGAAAAATTGCATGTTTTTCAAAACTGCATTTTAGGGCCAAGAAAATGTTCATCTTGTTCCAAATATTTTGTTTGGATGATGAAATTTTATTTTGGTATTTTTAGATTTTTATTTCTTTTTCTAGAATTTATTTTCTGTTCGGCGAAATTGTTTAAAAAAACGCGCCCGCGCCCGACTAGGCCGTAGCCTAGCCAGGCCAGGCCGGCCCATCCCCGCGCCGCCGCCTCACCTCGCGCGCGCCGCCGTGCGCGGCACAGACTCCGAGGAGAGTCCGAGTGGGACTCCTCCCCGGGCGCCCCCTCGCCCAACCAAGCCACCGCGCCCCCCTATATATATCGCTGCCGCCACCCCGTGGAGCCCCAAGCCACCGCCGCCGAACCCCGCCGCCGCAGCCACCAGCCCCGCCGCCTTGCGCCGCCGCACCCTGCCGCCACCGCCGGAGTCGCCGCCGAGCCCCCCACCCCGCCGCCGAGTCGCCGCCGCCTCTCGCCACCCCGCCGGAGCCACCCCACCCCGCCGGAGTGCCTCGCTGGTACTGCTCGAGCCGCCGCCGCCGGACCAGTTTTTTTTTTAAGAAAAACCACTTCGGTTTTTGAAGAAAACCCTAGATTCGTTTTTTTAGATTGGTTTTATTTTTTAGGGTTTATTTTATTTAGCGAGCGTTCACCCATTCGTTCATTTTAACAAACGTTCTTCGCCGTTTAGTATCAATTAATGAACATCCGTTCGTTAATCTGTTTGTTAGTTCTTCTTTTTATCGGATTTTTCGGCGATTATTTCTGATCGCAATTTCTGATCCGATTTTTGTTTTAGTTTATCTTTTCGCTCGTTTATCGGAATCAACTGATTCAAGCGCCTAGAGTTTCGTCTCAAAACCCTCTTTCCGTTTAGACAACTCAAACAAGTTTTTGCTTCCGTAAAATTTGACTTAGGTCCAGATTAGTAAACGAAGCTTGTTTCTTTCGCAGTTTGATTTTCGTTGCTTCGTTCGATTTGATTTCTTTTGCCAACCGGAGTTCTTAAGTTGAACTTTTTGGTTATATCTCTTATTTGAGTTTTACCTGTGCATTAGATGAGTACTTATTGTATGCTTGTTTGTTTGTTTTCTTGCGATAGAGTATCCGGATTGCGCCGCTTGCTACTTCAAATCCCTAGGTTTCACGGATCATCAGCAAGGCAAGTAACACTTTGATCATACCTCTTTACTACCCAGTTTTTATGCATT
The DNA here is from genome assembly GCA_963921465.1 of Triticum timopheevii. NCBI lineage: Eukaryota > Viridiplantae > Streptophyta > Magnoliopsida > Poales > Poaceae > Triticum > Triticum timopheevii. Next base: position 378,197,232 of record OY997262.1, on the reverse strand, counting down.
AGATCAATCCTCAAACAATTGCATGATTAGGATCTGATTAAAATGTCGGTTTTGGGAAGTAGATGAGGTAGTAACTATTACCAGTTTTATTATCAAACCCTTGGGAGTTACTTCTACGTTTGCTTATTATGCCATGCTATGCTAGTAGAGGTGGATTGGGTGAGTGAATTTCCATGACAGATGTGAGATTTGTTAATTAATTGTTTATTTAAGGTGGCAACTTTAATACACATCTGGGTGGATTGAGGCACTTGGGTATTCCAGGATTGCCTGTTTGTTTTTGGACCGCCACCCAGGCTCAAAGGGATCATAAGATTATTCATGCTAGAAACTTCCGTGTGCAGCCACATGCTATTATGGGCTCTAGCATAGTTGATTAAGGAGTGCGAACTCTTACAGTGGTAGACTAGCAGATGTAGGGGAAAGTAGGTGTATAGGTCTACCCATCGTAAGGTGCTAGCGCTTCTGAAAGACTATGTCTCGGTCATCCGTGTCTCAAACACCCTGAAGTGCGAGAAAACCAACGGAGGCGATCGAGTCTAGTGGGGAAAAGTGCACAAACCTCTGCAGAGTGTATAAACTAATCATGATTAGCCGTGTCCCCGGTTATGGACATCTTGAGTATCTAGTACTTGGATTATCATGTGAATCTCATCATGTTACTTTAATTAATGTTGTTGGGTTTTTAATGATGACAATTAATTGGGATTGAGAATGCTGTCAACCATTCTCAATGTTTAACAACCACCATGATAGTTAAATAAATTTATTCCTTTGCAGTAGGGAAAAATTAGCTTTATGCAAAATTGTAACCATAGAGCTTTCCACCAGCCAAATTATGTATGTAGTATAGCATTATTCTTTCATTACTCTCTATGTGTTACATTGTCGGCATATTCCATGTGCTGACCCGTTTTCGGGCTGCAACGTTCATATTGCAGACTTTTCAGACAACGAGTAAGATGCCTTAGGATCGTGGTTCTATACTCAGTGATGCCGTTGGAGTTGATGGACTCACTTATCTTCCAAGCCTTCCGTTGTTATCGTTATTAGATGGCCTTAAGCCATATTTATTGTATTAAGCTCTCTTTTGAGACATTCGATGTAAAAAGTGTGTGATTGCCACTCTGTTATAAATCCTTTGAGTACTGTGCATGTCAGCATTACTGATCCAGGGATGACACTGAGGCACAGTGATCAGACTGTTTGAGGTCTGGTCGCTACAATTACCGAGTCGTCCTCAAATCTCCTCTCTGTTGTGCATGCTGTAGTTTTCTAATTACTTCTTCTACGTACTTGGTTGATCTATACTATGGATCGGCATTTCTCAAAGAGAAATTGACTACCAAATTAAGGCAATGATGTAGGCAAAGCGCATCAAATGCCACTGCAAGTAGTCTTCGGAAGCCTTCTTTCATAGAAAAATTAATTTAGATCAGTTTCCTTATGATTGCAGTATTTAGTTTTTAATGTAGCACAACATTGGATAAGTGATATCATATTGAAAATTTCTACTAGAGCCCGATCTCATCTACTCTCGGTGGACAAAAAATTCAAAAAATAAAAACAGTGAATATAATAAAATCTGAAATTTATGGAAATCAAAGATGGTCAAGTGTTCTGGGTGCATCCAAAATTTGCTTCCATGATGACTGTCGTGGTGCTATGTAGATAGAAAACAAAACTAGTGCTTCAAAATGTCTATTTTTAAAGCTTTTTGAGAGGTCTAGTTTTGTTTATTTTGTCCACAACATCTCACCCTGCAACTTCGGAAGCACTTTGTACACTTGAGCATCTTTGATGCAAAAAACAAAACATTTCCTTTTATTTTTGCTACTATTTTTTCGAATTTAATTTTCACAGTGGGTGTAGATGAGCTCGAGCTCCAATATGCTATCCTAGTGCTATAATATTGTTGTGAGATGGTATACAATTTCACTTTACATTTAACTAATTTGTACCAAATCTTTTTAACGAGTTAGTGAGTGAACCCAATGGCAAAATTCCTGGCTCCGCCCCTGCATGATGTTAACTGGATGGTAGTTCCATTTTCGACCATGAATAAAACTTCCAACATGATGTTATCCCTGTTTGAAAAGGGCGTGTTAATATAAATACTCTGCCTCTGAAACTTGCAGTTTCTTATCTGAATCTGAAACTTGCAGTTTCATCTCAATCACATTGTCTACACTTCTATATGAAACTACATTTATTTAAGTGCTAAAAATAGATCTCTAGAATTCATAAAATACTTCATATGCTCACTTCAAATCTGGAATTCAAAAGACATTCATATCTAAAAGTACTCTCAAATTTGAAAGACAAAACATAACCTACAAATACTGACAACCCTAAGCTCCTCCTCAGACTATTTTGGGGCAGACAGCTACCCCATGGGACGAGGTGAACGGAGAGGGAGAGGAAGGCGGGGAGGCGTTGTCGTGCCAACTGTTTTTCTCCTTAGTTGGGTTCGGTCGACGAAGACTCCACCGGCTCGCTCTGCCATGACACACTCAAAAACGTCACCGTGTAGATGCTCGATCCTTCAATCTCGGGTAGATGCTCCATCTTCGATTGATACTCCCACCACCGCAGCCTCATGATCGGATCTGGTGAATTTGTTTGCTCCATGGCCCAAAGGGGCAGCTCTATGGACTCCAGCGTGACTCCCTGCCGGTGTATCGCCTCCTTTTCACTTATTTCCATATATTTGTCCATCGCTTTCGCCGTCGCTGCTAATTGCTCTGGGTTGTCAAATCGAGACTGTATCTCCAACATCCTAGCTAGCTTCACAGGGTCGCCGCCTGCGAGCCACACGTATCGGTTGTACTCCTCCATCGATCTACTTCTCCGCAGCACCTTCACTCGCTGGCGGTGGTTTTTGAATGAAAGTGGAGAGGAGCGGCGCTGGTTTTGGACTAGAACGGGAGAGAAGCAGCGGTGGTTTTGAAATGGAAGAGGAGAGGAGCGGTGCTGGTTTTGGATTGGAATAGGAGAGGAGCGGCGGTGGTTTTGAAATGTAAGAGGAGAGGAGCGGCGCTGGATTTTGATTGGAACAGGATGTCAGGACCCCGATTCAATGCCACACCGATCTAGCATGTAACACCTCATATCACTTTGCGGCCTCACGCACGGTATTCCCACGGGTGTCGCCTTACCATGCCTGGGACCGTTTGCGCCTTTTGGCACACGTATATGATGGTGTCTCTAGCATCCATATGACAAGGAACCCAGGCTGACATAGCTAGTCGTGAACCGGAAGCGGCACTAACTTACAGGGACAGGCATACATGACCACACAACGAACATGTCGGTCATCAGCGAGTGAATCCGGGCTGTAGCAACTGGGCTAGCAGGACTCCGGTAAACCGGGCTGTAGCAGGCTAACAGGACTCCGGTAGACACCGCGTGACATTTCCCCGAAGGGATAGACACAGGAACGAAGAAGGACACATGCCGGCCAGCCTAAGTGTTCCGGAGCAGTAGCAAGCTACCGGGGCTCAGTGGAAGCACTAGGAGACATTTCCCGGTAAGAGAGGCTACTAAGGATAAACAACTAGATAGTCAGATCCCACACATAGCAATGCACATTACACGTACGCATAACATGCAAGTATGTGTTGTACAACATGGCATCACAGCATAACTCAACAACTCATATAGATAAAGGCTCAGAAGAGCCATCATAGCATTTATTACAAACAGGGGTCACATGACCCAACATTCAGAGCAAACAAGCAACAAGCGGAAGCATTACATGTCTGAGTACAGACATCTACAAATGAAAAAGGCTGAAGAGCCTGACTAACTACAACATCCTATCAAGATCGTAGCTGAGGTACAAACTACTTGTCGAAGTCCACGAGAACACTAGTAAGACCGAAGTCTCCGCTGCAAAAACGTAAATAAAGCAACATGAGTACAAAGGTACTCAGCAAGACTTACATCAGATCCTATCATACATGCATTTGTATCAAGAAGGTAATGTGGGGTTTAGTTGCAGCAAGCCAGCTTTGACTCCGTGGCTATCCTGTTCTACGACTACCAGAACTTCTTTGAGGTGATATGGCGCACACGAGTCCACTAATCACCACACAATACACTACTATGGATTCATTCCCGTCTCCCTACGAGAAGGCCATCCATAGCACTCACACTTGTCTTGAGCATTTTAGAGTATCCACTTCAAGTTTTCTATGTACCATGTAAGCATCCAAGAAGTCCATAACTGCGGACCCGGCTATTCGAATAGATCATGTTAACCCTGCAGGGGTGTACTTCTTCACACACGCTCTCACCACTTACCGCCATGTACACGTCATGTATCTCGGCAACCTTCAAGCGGAAGCCTGGCGAGGGTGTCGGCCACGACCTGACTAACCACACAAGACTCTAGCCTAGGATTATCACCTATTCGGGTTCCATCCACAAGGAGATCCGGCCGGGGTGTCGCTCACGGCCCCAAACGATGTGTGCAGGGTTCCCGAGCCCACCATCCGGGTGCCACTCGGTACACCAGGCCACGTGTGCCTAGTCTGTCCCATGCCCACCCTGCCGGGTGCCACTTGGTAGAAAAATAGCACTACCTACAAACACCAGAAACTAATTGCGACTCCTGGACAGAGACCAAGTTGGTTAATAAGTCGAGAGTGTCAATTAAGGATCCCAATGTGTGGTAGTATCGAGTCATTAGACAACATACATAGAACTCAGTGCTTAAGGATGGTTCTAGTGAGACAACCCACCATGTACTCCTGCATGGCCTCTCACCGCTACCTTTACCAAATCGTGTTCACACACTTCACTCTCAGCATCAGAACATATCATAACACTCCAATTCATTCCCAATGAATCAGACCTGACACACTCTAAGCAATAGCAGGCATGGCATGGTAGGAACAAAACAATGGCTTCAATCAACTCCTACACATGCTAGTGGGTTTCGACTATTTACTGTGGCAATGACAGGTCATGCAGAGGAATGGGTTCAACTACCGCAGCACAAAGTAGCAGATGAATCATTGTTTTCCTAATGCAATAACTGAGAGCAGGAGCGAGAGAGTAGGATTGTATCAAAATGAACAAGGGGGTTTGCTTGCCTAATAGATCAACAAGGAAGGCACTGCTCCTCAGACAGGTACTCTGGAACACTCTCCGGAGCAGGACCTATCGAGAAGGAACGGTGTCGGCAATCAATACACAAGCATATGCAACAATATGATGCATGAACACGGCATGTAGATGTGATGTGGTTTGAGCTAATGCAGCTAGCAATCATTTGGTTGAAGTTCATTTGAACCAAGAGTTCAAATGCAATTCCAAATTAACTCTTTATAAATGCCATTTACATGTTTTCACATATACAGCATGTATAAGTTGGTTTTTCATGCATGAAACTAGTACAGATGGAAAGATTGCATTTTTTGATAATTTTTCATATATAAATTATTTCAATCTGAGCTACGGTTGAATTTCTATGATTTTTTGAAGTTTATACCATTTTCTGGAATTCCTGATTAAATTTAAATCCAAAAAATAAATAATTGCATCAGCACTGCGTCACTGTGACATCAGCGAGTCAACTGCGGCTGACCAGGTTAAACCTGACCAGTGGGGTCCACACGTCAGTGACTCAGGGTTAAACAGGGGTTAGTTTAAGCCTAATTAAAAGATTAGGGCGCCGGGGCCCACTGTCAGCGTCAGGGGGTTAGTTTAGGAGGTGATTAGCTTAAGCTAATCACCTGACGAGCCGGACCCACCTGACAGGCCGGCGCGGTCAAAGCGGTCAACCCCACCGGTGTTAAGCCACCGGCGAGGCCGAAAGCGGCGGAGGGGCTCGGGACCGCGTCTCCGGCGACCAAAAGGGCCGCGGAGACCATCTGCGAGTAGCCCAGGCTCGCGCGCATCCAATGGGACACGCAGGAGACCGTGGGGGTGCCGGAGCTCCCCGGAGCAGAGCTCGGGACAGCGGCCGGAGTTCGGTGAGGAGGGGAGAAGGGGCTATGGTGCACGGCAGGGGCCGGGGTTGGTCGCGTTCGTCTCCTGGAGACGTGATGACCGTGGTGGCATGCTCGGTTGCAGGTGCCCGAAGGTGTGGCTGCGGTGGCCACATGGCCGGCGGCGAGGTGCTACGGCCATGGTGGGGAATGGAAGCTACGGCGCGAGGACGGAGAAACGGAGAGAGAGGGACGGGGCAGGAGCTCACGGCGGGCTCGATGGCGTCGACGGAGAGCTCGGGGACGCGCTAGAGACGGCGGGGCGGTGAAGACGATCTCCAGCGACCAGAGATGAAGATGGCGACAGCGACGGCTTCACGGGGCGCTCCGGCTTGCGTGGCCCGGCGGAGAGCTTCAGGGCGAGGAGGCGGAGCTCCTGCGCGTGTCCGAGAGGCGAGGGGGAGGCGGTGGCTACGGTGACGGCGAGCAGTGGCGACGGTGGCGTTTGGCCGTGCGCGTGGGAGAGAGACCAGGGGAGGGGGAGGAATGAGAGAGAGGGAGAGAGGTGCTGGGCGTCATGGCGACGTCCAGGGAGGCCAGAGCAACGAGGGGGAGAAGCAGGAGGTGGCGGGGAGACGTGGCCACGGCCGGCTGTGGTGCGGCCACGCAGCAGCTCCTACTGGCACGAGCTTGAATAAGCTCCTGGCAGTTGTGTTGGGCCGCTTGCTGGCTGGGCCACTGGGCCAGGCCAGGCTGCACAGGGAGGTAAGCGCCGATAAGTCTCTTCTCCCTTCTATTTTTCTTTTCTATTTTTCTGACATTTGTTTTGATTTAATAATAATGCTAAAACATTTTATTTACTTATGCCAATTTTTGTAGGAACTAGTGGTATTATTCCAGAGCTCCTCAGCAAATGGCATACTTTTTGGACATATATTATACATATGACATATATATATATCCAATGCAGATAATTATCGGATTAATCCAAATGGCCAAAATAAATATCCATGAGCTCCTAAAATATTTGTTTGAATTTTACCTCTGACCAATATCTTCAGAGAGCAACATGAACATTTTCTTGGACCTTTTTTTGGAGCAATTTTTATCTGGGTCATTTCCAGAAATGATTCTGAGGGTTGCACAAATCCCCATTTCAAATTTAAATGGAATTTAAACATGATGCACACATGAGTAGCTAGTCTAGGTCATACCAGAACTAGGGATGTGACAACTCGCCCCCACTTGAAAGAATCTCGTCCCGAGATTCAGGGGTCGACGGAAAGAAAGCAGGGTACTCCAGTCGAAGACGATCTTCTCGCTCCCAAGTAGCTTCTCTCTCGGAATGATGAGACCACTGAACCTTGAGAAACTTGATGTTCTAACGTCGAGTGACACGCTTTGCTTGATCAAGAATACGAACCGGGTACTCTCAGTATGTGAGGTTATCTTGGAGATCAAGCGTTTCGTGGTCCACTCCACGGATGGGATCCGAGAAGCAACGCCTGAGTTTAGAGACGTGGAAGACATCATGCACTCTGGAAAGATGTGGGGGTAGTTCTAACTGGTAGGCAACCTCTCCTTGTTTAGCGAGAATGCGAAAAGGACCAATGTAACAAGGAGCCAACTTGCCCTTGATACCGAATCGATGGGTACCCTTCAAAGGAGTAACCCGAAGGTAAGCTTTGTCGCCAATCTCATAAGTCGTATCCTTATGATGACAATCATACTGGCTCTTTTGACGAGACTGGGCTATTTTCAAATTCTCACGAATGATGCGAACTTGCTCTTCTGCCTCCTGGATCATGTCCGGTCCAAAGAATTGTCTTTCACCGGTTTCTGACCAGTTCAAAGGTGTTCGACATCTTTGTCCATAGAGAATCTCAAAGGGAGCTTTCTTGAGACTGGATTGATAGCTATTGTTATAAGCAAACTCGGCGAAAGGAAGACATTTCTCCCAATCCATACCGAATGAGATAACGCAAGCTCTAAGCATGTCTTCGAGAATTTGGTTGACCCTTTCCACCTAACCACTCGACTGAGGGTGGAAAGCGGTACTGAAGGAAAGATGGGTTCCCATGGCAGTTTGGAAACTCTCCCAGAAATGAGAAGTTAAAAGACTGCCACGGTCTGAATTGATCTCTAGTGGAACACCATGAAGTGATACTATTCGAGAAATATATAAGTCAGCGAGCTGACTAGCAGTGATACTCTCTCGAACAGGTAGGAAGTGCGCCACTTTGGAGAGACGATCAATGACTACGAAGATAGCATTATTCCCTCTCTTGGTCCTGGGAAAGCCGGTGATGAAGTCCATACCAACTTTATCCCATTTCCATTCAGGAACAGCTAAAGGCTGAAGGGTGCCAGCAGGCCTCTGATGCTCTGCCTTAACGCGACGACAAACGTCACAGTTGGCAATGAACTGAGCGTTTCTCTCTTCATCCTAGTCCACCAGAACCTCTGGCGTAGGTCCTGATACATCTTAGTACTACTGGGATGAATCATGAGAGGAGATTCATGTGCCTCCTTAAGAATCAGTTGCCGAAGATGTTGCTTCTTGGGAACCACCAGATGATTCTTGAAGAAAACAACACCTCGATCATCAACAAAGAAGCTACCAGCAGCTCCCTTCTTAACGTTATCCTTGATTCGAGAAATACCCGTATCATATTGCTGGCTAGTTATGATCTGATCCTCAAGAGTAGGTTTCACCATTAAGGTAGAAAGGAATCCATGAGGAGCAATGTAAAGATTAAGCTTACAGAATTCCTCATGGAGAAGTGGTTGACCCTGCTGCAACATGAGATTGTTGCAATAGGATTTACGGATTAGCGCATCAGCCATGACATTGGCTTTGCCTGGAGTGTAAGTAATCCCTAGATCATAATCTGAGATCACCTCCAACCAACGTCTTTGTCTAAGATTCAGATCTGGTTGTGTGAAAATATACTTGAGACTCTGGTGATCTGTGTAGATCTTGCAACGTTTACCAAGGAGGTAATGTCGCCAGGTCTTGAGGGCATAGACTACGGCTGCAAGCTCTAGATCATGTGTAGGATAATTCTCCTCATGTGGATGCAACTGTCGAGATGCATAGGCAATCACATGACAATCCTGCATAAGAATGCAACCTAGTCCCTCTCGTGAGGCGTCACAGTAGATAACAAAGTCTTTAGTGAAATCTGGTGGCACAAGTATGGGAGCAGAAGTCAGGCGCCTTTTCAGTTCCTGAAAACTGTATTCACACTGTGGGGACCACTCAAACTTTTTATCTTTCTTGAGAAGTTCCGTGAGAGGTTTGGCCACTTTGGAGAAGTTTTCAACAAAGCGGCGACAATAGCTGGCTAGACCAAGGAAACTTCTAACTTGTTTAACGGTTTCAGGTGGAGTCCAATCGAGAACGGCCTGAACTCTCTCGGGATTGACAGCAATGCCCTTACCAGAGATTACGTGGCCTAGGTAGGTCACTTCTGGCAACCAAAATTCGCACTTGGAGAACTTGGCATAAAGGCGGTGCTCTCTGAGTTTTTCTAACACAAGTCTAAGATGTTCGGCATGCTCTTCCTCATTCTTCGATTAAATAAGAATATCATCGAGGTAAACCACGACGAACTTATCTAAGTACTCCATGAAGATCGAGTTCAGCAAGCGGGAGAAAGTGGCTGGGGCGTTGGTTAGACCGAAGGACATGACGGTGTACTCGTACTGGCCATAACGAGTGACAAAAGCCATTTTAGGGATGTCCCCATTTCTGATCTTGATTTGGTGGTAGCCTAACCTCAAATCCATCTTGGAGAAGACTGAGGATCCAGCGAGCTGATCATACAGGTCGTTGATCCTGGGGAGCGGATATTTGTTCTTTATCGTGACCAAATGAACGGGACGATAATCTACAACCATCCGGTCCGTACCATCCTTCTTCTTGACGAAGAGGATGGGGCAAGCCCAGGGAGAAGAACTAGGATGGATGAAACCCTTTTGCAAGGACTCATCAAGTTGTTTCTTAAGCTCGGCTAGTTCTAAGGGTGCCATCTTGTAAGGTCTCCTAGAGATTGGAGCAGTTCCTGGAATAAGATCTATGACAAACTCTACATCTCTGTCAGGTGGAACACCTGGTAGTTCCTCTGGAAAGACATCCGGAAAGTCACAGACTACCGGGATATCTTCAAGGTCTGGAAGAGGGCTGGCATTAAGAGAATAGAGCTGACGGTTTGCAACTCTGGTGGAGACAGTGACTAACTTGCCAGATGGGTGTGTAAGCTGAACAGATCTGGTGTAACAATCAATCTTGGCATGATGAGCTGTCATCCAGTCCATACCCAAGATGATGTTAATATCTGAGGACTTGAGGGCTACAAGTGATGCAAGAAAAACGAGTCTATCAACAAGGATTTCATTACCATAGCTGATTCTGGTGGTTTGCCACCTAGACCCTGGGGTTTGAATTTCAAGCGGAGTTGGCATATCACAAAATGACATGTCGTGCAAATGAGCATAGCCTTCAGAAATGAAAGAATGAGATGCTCCAGTATCGAACAGAACCGATGCTGGGTGACAATTGACAAGGAGTGTACCAAGAACGACAGCCGGATCATCACGAGCGCCTTCAGCTGAGACGTGATGCACACGTCCATGTTCAGTGGGGGCTGACTTGACACTGATCATCTTGCGTGATGGCTTACCACGGACAACAGACTTCTTGGGCTGGGGCGAAACATAACTGGCCTGAGAGCAGTCATGTGCATAGTGTCCTGGCTTCCCGCATGTGAAGAAAGTCCCTGAAGTTGGACGTGGACCCGCACTGACAAGAGGTCTACCAGTAGGCCTGGGTGGAACATACGACTGAGCTGGGGAAGGAACCACATAGGATGGCCTTGGTGAATATCCGGGAGGAAGAGCGAAGTTTGGAACCCAAATCCGGCGCTTCTGCGAGCCTGAACCGGAAGAAGATCCCAAATCACCAGTGTGCTTACGAGACTCCTCGTAAGTGAGCTGAGCTGTCTCTGCATTGATGGCTTTGTTCACAAGAGCTTGGAACGTATCACAAAGATGCAGGTGGAGATCACGACGCAACTTGGGGTTGAGACCCTTCCGGAACCTAGCCTACTTCTTGGCGTCCGTGGACACCTCTTCTGAAGCATAGCGGGCAAGGTTCTCGAACTCTCTACTGTAAGCATCAACAACCATCTTACTCTGGGTGAGACTACAGAACTCTTCTCTCTTGTGATCGATGAGGGCCTCAGGAATGTGATGCTCACAAAATGCCTCAGTGAAATCCCTCCCGATAGGAATCTGGCCAGCTGGAAGCATAGCCTCGTAGTTCTGCCACCAAAGACTAGCAGGACCTTCCAGGTGGTATGTGGCATAGGTGACCTTGTCATCTTCAGCTACGTTCGCGGAACGCAGCTTATGAGTGATGCTACGGAGCCAGTCATCTGCATCGAGTGGCTCAATGGAATGATGAAAGGTAGGTGGGTGCAAGCGAATGAAGTCATGAATGGTTGCAGACCCTTCGAACTGATGTGCGGTGTTCTCCTCAATACGTGCCAACAAGCGGTTGGACTCACGCTTGTTCCTCTCCATCTCTAACATGAACTCTGCCAACGAAGGCTGGTCGGGAGGATCCTCATCCCTTCCATCTCCGTGGTTCTGGCTACGAGCAGCAGAACTTCGTTTAACTGATGACATCCTGAGAAACGAAACCAAGGACGGAATCAACATCAACTATAGACTGTAGAATGTAGGACAAAGAAATTAGTACCTCTCGAACTCCTAGGGAAATTCTGGCAGCATAACGGCAGTAAAATGCTTTGAATGAGACATCCTGCTAAAATGGAGTAGTAACATACTCAACATCACCACTCAAGGTTCTGAGATCATACTAAACAGGCTACACCGGAAGTACTCGAAAACTGGGATATGACTCTGATCAACCAATCCTACGGGACTACGAAGTAGTAACACGTGATCCTGATAGATGGAAGAGAAAGCCTAGTTCCTTAACCCCGCAGGAAAGATAGGATGACTCAGATCAGAAGGCCATGAGGTAAAAGGAGTAAAAAGGGCCTTACGTTCCAACCCACAATCAATTCCCTTATATAACTAAAGAATTTCTAGACTCAACTTCGACCAGTTTGGCTTGGTAATCCTATAGGCAGTCAGGCTCTGATACCAAAGTTGTCAGGACCCCGATTCAATGCCACACCGATCTAGCATGTAACACCTCATATCACTTTGCGGCCTCACGCGCGGTATTCCCACGGGTGTCGCCTTACCATGCCCGGGACCGTTTGCGCCTTTTGGCACACGTATATGATGGTGTCTCTAGCATCCATATGACAAGAAACCCAGGCTGACATAGCTAGTCGTGAACCGGAAGCGGCACTAACTTACAGGGACAGGCATACATGACCCAGCAACGAACGTGTTGGTCATCAGCGAGTGAATCCGGGCTGTAGCAACTGGGCTAGTAGGACTCCGGTAAACCGGGCTGTAGCAGGCTAACAGGACTCCGGTAGACACCGCGTGACATTTCCCCGAAGGGATAGACACAGGAACGAAGAAGGACACATGCCGGCCAGCCTAAGTGTTCCGGAGCAGTAGCAAGCTACCGGGGCTCAGTGGAAGCACTAGGAGACATTTCCCGGTAAGAGAGGCTACTAAGGATAAACAACTAGATAGTCAGATCCCACACATAGCAATGCACATTACACGTACGCATAACATGCAAGTATGTGTTGTACAACATGGCATCACAGCATAACTCAACAACTCATATAGATAAAGGCTCAGAAGAGCCATCATAGCATTTATTACAAACAGGGGTCACATGACCCAACATTCAGAGCAAACAAGCAACAAGCGGAAGCATTACATGTCTGAGTACAGACATCTACAAATGAAAAAGGCTGAAGAGCCTGACTAACTACAACATCCTATCAAGATCATAGCTGAGGTACAAACTACTTGTCGAAGTCCACGAGAACACTAGTAAGACCGAAGTCTCCGCTGCAAAAACGTAAATAAAGCAACATGAGTACAAAGGTACTCAGCAAGACTTACATCAGATCCTATCATACATGCATTTGTATCAAGAAGGTAATGTGGGGTTTAGTTGCAGCAAGCCAGCTTTGACTCTGTGGCTATCCTGTTCTACGACTACCAGAACTTCTTTGAGGTCATATGGCGCACACGAGTCCACTAATCACCACACAATACACTACTATGGGTTCATCCCCGTCTCCCTACGAGAAGGCCATCCATAGCACTCACACTTGTCTTGAGCATTTTAGAGTATCCACTTCAAGTTTTCTATGTACCATGTAAGCATCCAAGAAGTCCATAACCGCGGACCCGGCTATTCGAATAGATCATGTTAACCCTGCAGGGGTGTACTTCTTCACACACGCTCTTGCCACTTACCGCCATGTACACGTCATGTATCTCGGCAACCTTCAAGCGGAAGCCTAGCGAGGGTGTCGGCCACGACCTGACTAACCACACAAGACTCTAGCCCAGGTTTATCGCCTATTCGGGTTCCATCCGCAAGGAGATCCGGCCGAGGTGTCGCTCACGGCCCCAAACGATGTGTGCAGGGTTCCCGAGCCCACCATCCGGGTGCCACTCGGTACACCAGGCCACGTGTGCCTAGTATGTCCCAAGCCCACCCTGTCGGGTGCCACTTGGTAGAAAAATAGCACTACCTACAAACACCAGAAACTAGTTGCAACTCCTGGACAGAGACCAAGTTGGTTAATAAGTCGAGAGAGTCAATTGAGGATCCCAATGTGTGGTAGTATCGAGTCATTGGACAACATACATAGAACTCAGTGCTTAAGGATGGTTCTAGTGAGACAACCCACCATGTACTCCTACATGGCCTCTCACCGCTACCTTTACCAAATCGTGTTCACACACTTCACTCTCAGCATCAGAACATATCGTAACACTCCAATTCATTCCCAATGAATCATACCTGACACACTCTAAGCAATAGCAGGCATGGCATGGTAGGAACACAACAATGGCTTCAATCAACTCCGACACATGCTAGTGGGTTTCAACTATTTACTGTGGCAATGACAGGTCATGCAGAGGAATGGGTTCAACTACCGCAGCACAAAGTACCAGATGAATCGTTGTTGTCCTAATGCAATAACTAAGAGCAGGAGCGAGAGAGTAGGATTGTATCAGAATGAACAAGGGGTTTGCTTGCCTGGTAGATCAACAAGGAAGGCACTGCTCCTCAGACAGGTACTCTGGAACACTCTCCGGAGCAGGACCTATCGAGAAGGAACGGTGTCGGCAATCAATACACAAGCATATGCAATAATATGATGCATCAACATGGTATGTAGATGTGATCTGGTTTGAGCTAATGCAGCTAGCAATCATTTGGTTGAAGTTCATTTGAACCAAGAGTTCAAATGCAATTCCAAATTAACTCTTTATAAATGCCATTTACATGTTTTCACTTATAAAGCATGTATAAGTTGGTTTTTCATGCATGAAACTAGTACAGATGGAAAGATTGCATTTTTCTGATAATTTTTCATATATAAATTATTTCAATCTGAGCTACGGTTGAATTTTTATGATTTTTTGAAGTTTATATCATTTTCTGGAATTCCTGATTAAATTTAAATCCAGAAAATAAATAATTGCATCAGCACTGCGTCACCGTGACATCAGCGAGTCAACTGCGGCTGACCAGGTCAAACTTGACCGGTGGGGTCCACACATCAGTGACTCAGGGTTAAACAGGGGTTAGTTTAAGCCTAATTAAAAGATTAGGGCGCTGGGGCCCACTGTCAGCGTCAGGGGGTTAGATTAGGTGGTGATTAGCTTAAGCTAATCACCTGACGAGCCGGACCCACCTGACAGGCCAGCGCGGTCAAAGCGGTCAACCCCACCGGCGTTAAGCCGCCGGCGAGGCCGAACGCGGCGGAGGGGCTCGGGACCGCGTCTCCGGCGACCAAAAGGGCCGCGGAGACCATCTGCGAGGAGCCCAGGCTCGCGCGCATCCAATGGGACACGCGGGAGACTGTGGGGGTGCCGGAGCTCGCCAGAGCGGAGCTCGGGACGGCGGCCGGAGTTCGGCGAGGAGGGGAGAAGGGGCTACGGTGCAGGGCAGGGGCCGGGGTTGGTCGCGTTCGTCTCCTGGAGACGTGATGACCGCGGTGGCGTGCTCGGTTGCAGGTGCCCGAAGGTGTGGCTGCGGTGGCGACATGGCCGGCGGCGAGGTGCTACGGCCGTGGTGGGGAACGGAAGCTACGGCGCGAGGACGGAAAAACAGAGAGAAAGGGACGGGGCAGGAGCTCACGGCGGGCTCGACGGTGTCGACGGAGAGCTCGAAGACGCGCTGAAGACGGCGGGGCGGTGAAGACGATATCCGGCGACCGGAGATGAAGATGGCGACGGCGACGGCTCCACGAGGTGCTCCGGCTTGCGTGGCCCGGCGGACAGCTTCAGGGCGAGGAGGCGGAGCTCCTGCGCGTGTCAGAGAGGTGAGGGGGAGGCGGTGGCTACGGTGACAGCGAGCAGCGGCGACGGTGGCATTTGGCCGTGCGCGTGGGAGAGAGACCAGGGGACGGGGAGGAATGAGAGAGAGGGAGAGAGGTGTGGGGCATCGTGGCGACGTCCAGGGAGGCCAGAGCGACGAGGGGGAGAAGCAGGAGGTGGCGGGAAGACGTGGCCACGGCCGGCTGTGGCGCGGCCACGCAGCAGCTCCTACTGGCAGGAGCTTGAAGAAGCTCCTGGCAGTTGGGCTGGGCCAGCCTGTTGGGCCACTGGGCCAGGCCAGGCTGCACAGGGAGGTAAGCGCCAGGTAAGTCTCTTCTCCCTTTTATTTTTCTTTTCTATTTTTCTGACATTTGTTTTGATTTAATAATAATACTAAAACATTTTATTTACTTATGCCAATTTTTGTAGGAACTAGTGGTATTATTCCAGAGCTCCTCAGCAAATGGCATACTTTTTGGACATATATTATATATATGACATATATATATCCAATGCAAATAATTATTGGATTAATCCAAATGGCCAAAATAAATATCCATGAGCTCCTAAAATATTTGTTTGAATTTTACCTCTGACCAATATCTTCAGAGAGCAACATGAACATTTTCTTGGACCTTTTTTTGGAGCAATTTTTATCTGGGTCATTTCCAGAAATGATTCTGAGGGTTTCACAAATCCCCATTTCAAATTTAAATGGAATTTAAACATGATTCACACATGACTAGCTAGTCTAGGTCATACCAGAACTAGGGATGTGACACACGAGAGGAGCGGCGGTGGTTTAAGAGGAGAGGAGCGGCGCTGGTCTTGGAAGTATTTTTTTGTTTTGCGTATTTTCGGTCAAAGTTTCACCACGTACAGTATTTGAAGCAAAATGTGAATGCATGTCACCAAAAAATTTATCATTTGGTTCGTATCTGAATGTACTCCCTCCATTCCTAAATATTTGTCTTTCTAGAGATTTCAGCATGTGACTATATATGGAGCAAAATGAGTGAATCTACACTCTAAAATATGTCTATATACATTCGTATGTGGTAGTCCATTTGAAATCTCTAAAAAGACAAATATTTAGGAATGGAGGCAGTACTTTCAAATTATATTATTTTTGCAACATATAACATGGATACGAAATTATATTATCAAAGAGCGGCGTGCCAGACTGACCGACCGTCTGGGGTGCGATGCAAACACGAGGAGTGTGCTATATACATGTGTACCGATGTTTTCTTGAGGCTTTGCTCCATGGTGCAATCCATGGATACAAAATTATATTTAAAAGTCAAGGGCGGGGCTTTTCCCATGCGGTAGGCGGGGCAGTACCGCCTAGTCGGTTTGACAGAGAGGCGAGAAGATAAGGGAGTAGGCTGGTGCAAACGTAGGGCTGTGTGATTTGACGGCGAGTTACTACTGGATAGGTAGGGCCCTATGATTTTACTTGTCATTATCATTTTAACTGCGGCACTACGACCGGTGTGAGTCTCCTGACCACCTCCATGGTATACAGGTGCCAAGTTACTGTATACTCCTTTTGGCAAACACAATAAATACTACTCCCTCTCTCTCACTTTACAAGGCCTGCACTTACCCCTAGTTCGTCAATTTGACCAACCTAATAGAAGTCATATACAGTATTACAAAACACATACCATTATAAATTTCAGACATTCTATTTTCAAACAGTATATTTTTTGTGTTATATAGTTTATATTATGGTGATAAAATTGACAACCTAGGTATACGCACAGGACTTGTAAACTGAAACGGAGCGAGTACGAAGAAAGAGATAGAGAGAAGTAAAAAAATACTCTTATAGCCAACCTCAAAGCTAACCTTGTTGTACGAGTGACTAAGTGATGACTATGTATGACATGCCAACATCAGATAGCCTAACGCACCTGGACGGAGGAAGTAGTTCACTACAAGAAATATGTCAACTTATGACCTTCTGTCAGTGACCCTCGAAGAATTGGTCATAAATTTATGACCATTTTAGACCAATTGGTCAAAAGCTGTTCAGGGGGCTCCAAACCCTAAACAATTGCGACCATTTTGGTCAGAAAGGTCGTAATTTCCTTACACGAAATGGTCACAAAGCAAACAGTGCTAGTCCGCTGCCTTATTTCTAGTTGTTAATGACCAATATAGATGGTCATAGCCTTGTAGATTGTGGTGGGTTGTGATGACTAGGCGCCATCTCATCAGTTTTGCCTATGTGTCATGTCCATGTGGCAGTTTTTGCCCTAGGTTGTGAAGCAACCTATATTTCTATCATTCCCAAAATTCCCAAAAAAATCTCATAAATTCTTTGGGGCATATCTTCATCAAATATGTAAAAATCCTTCCTTGCCTAGTTCAAGACTAATTCAACAATATTCATTTTCCTATTCTGTTCACAACAACACTTTATGAAGGAAGTGCTATTTTTATATTCTTGATTGCCCTCGGAATTTTTGGGCACTCTTTCCTATCCAAATCATTACCGCATGACAAAATTCAGCTCCATTTGCCTAGCAAATCTTCCTCGGCAAATTTCCAAAGTTTTTGTCCACCTAGAAGCATTGTGAAGGAAGTACCTTTTTTATATCTCTAAATGACATGAAATTTATACAGTTCCTTCATATGCCCAAATTATCACCCTCCTCCAAATTGTAGCTCAGTCAAATCATCTATGTGAGCCCAGGTTCAATTTATATTTTATGGCCAAATTGGCACATTGCAAAGCAAGTGTTATATAGACCCCTCCTATTACCCTCAAACTTTTTGGACACTCTTCCATACCCAAATCATTGCCACATGATAATATTCAGCTCAATTTTCCTAGTAAATCTTTCTCAGGAAATTTCCAAAGTTTCTACCTCGAGAGAATCTTTGTGAAGTAAGTACTAGCTAGGCTTACCCAAATGATCTGAACATTTACCAACGCATGACCATACCTATGTAACTTACCTACACCAATTTTTAGCTTATTTCATTCATCCAATCTCTCTCACTAGTTTTCCTAAGTTTTTGTCCATAGAAGAGCATTGTGAAGGAAGTACTACTTTGGCATGTCAAAATGATATCAATTTTCTACAATGCTTTCCTATGCCCAAATAACCATCCTCCACCAAATTTCAGCTCAATCCATTCATTATTTTGAGCCCATCTTCAAAATTCATATTTTTGTCCAGTGTGGTACTTTTCAAAGCAAGTACCACCTAGGCTCCTCCTTTTGAGGTGAAAATTTGTGAATACATTCTCCTTAGTAGATGATCATCCTCGGCCAAAACTCACGCCCATTGGCCATGTGCATTTCCCGTACCGCAAATCAAACACTTGGCTGCTTATTCATGTTTGAGCATCGATCGGTCTCCTTGTGAGAATCTTATGTTGTGATTTTCTTCCTAGCACCTACCTGGGGAGTGCCCAACCCACTAGACATGCCTAGGCCGCACATAACACATGGCAACGCCACGGTCACGCGGTGACCACGCGGCGGGCATGCGAGCTTACGCGCTCTAGAGTTGGGGCCCTTGGCCACCGTCCAAACCTCGATGTCTCGCCATCAAACCATGTATTTATGATTAAATAGATACTTATTTACCTAGAAATGATTTTTGGAAAAAATAAAGAGCAAACTATGAGGCAGCTGCAGTTCAAATTTGACCCGCTTCCATCTGAATCAACGGGAATTTGTCTTTTTCACCAGAGGTGGATCAAAAAATTTGACACCCAACCATTTTGTCAATTGTGAATTAAATATGGCCTAGTATTTTATAAAATTTATTAGGTCCAATTTTGCAACAAATATATGGTAGGTCCTTCACAAACAAAACTCATTTCACGCACTCAGAAAATGGAAAATGGTTTTTTCGTCCAAAGAAAATGAAAACTTCCTTAGGCAACATTGTTTGCCATTCCAATATGCACCCTTGTGCACAATATGAGATCATTTGAACAAACTATGCCATGAATGTGGCCATAAGATTGATCATTTGGCTTGAAAGCCATGAATCTTCACACTTGATAGCTCATTTCTGAGAACACCTTTTTAAAATAATTACCGTATTACAAGTTTATTATTTTTCCTGGAAACTTGGTCACATATAATGACATAATGCGAAGGTTTTCCAATTTTTTGATTTTTTTTTTGAATTTTTTATGCCCGTTTCAAAATGCGGAGGTCCCGCCGCGCCGTCGATGCAGCAGACTGGTCGGGCCACGCCACGGAAGCAGCAGAGATGTCATGTCGCGCCGTGAATGTAGCAGAGATGTCCTCCCGTGCCGCAGCGGCCTGGGAAAATCTCTCGGGGGCAGGCGAGGACTCTTACAGGCGCATGCATGTGATCGTCCATAGCTAGATGGATCAGATCTCTGGCTGGATGAAGCTACAAGGCGAGTTGAATGTCTCGTTTGAACAACTCTGCGACGATCGCGACCTGATGAGGGCGAAGATTGCCGAAAGGGCGAAGCAGGTGGAGGAGACCTCTGCCTTGTTGAAGAGGACAAGCGTCATCGTCAAGAAACTTATGGACGAGAATGCCATGCTCCGCATCAAGCGCGAAAGGCTGGTGGAGGAATCCGCGGTTGCTGTTGAGCAGCGTATTAAGGACATGAAATTGATGAAAGAGATCATCGCCGCTTGCCGCGAGAACTAGTCTCCGTGCCCTGCAGCGCATCAGGAAAGTAGAGATCAACGAGCGAGATTGTTGTATGTGTCTTCCTTCTTCTTTTGTCCTTGTGTATTTCGGGTGTAGCCGCATGTGGCTTTTTTTAGTTATCTTCCTAGATATGTAAGACAATTATTATCCACTGTCATCGTCCTTATATTCATCATGCTTGCTATAAGTTGTAGTCGATGCTATATAGGTCTGTTGGATCTTACATCAAGATCCATGCAAAGCTTTCTTTTGAGTTTTTCAGTTTTCTCTCTTAAATCTCAGTCCAGTGAGACACAGCCACGCCGTGAAACAGGGACTCGGGCGCCATTAATGGAGATGTTGGGAGGGAGGAGCGCGGCGGATAAAGGTCAAAGGGCTTTCCTCCTGATGAGCACGCGCAAGGGTCTGATCGCACCCCTCCCATACTCAAATAGCTACCCCGCACATCACCTCCTAGCCAATAAAAATGGACGCGTGGCGGCACGTAATTGGTAAATAGAATGCCCACGGTTTCAATAATAGTTGTGTTTTTGATTTATAACGTGACAACACTTGTTCCAAAATGACTTTGTTGATTTTTAATATGCGCGCCTTCGCAAATCGGACAGAAAAAATACCACAGCATGTTGGTGCCATGTCTTGACACCATGCCAAGTTTCATGATTTTCAGGCGTGTTTTTGATTTACAGGAATTAAAAAACAAAGTTTCTCAATCTTTCCAGCCGAGCCACGATGCCCAGATGTTTGAATTTCATTCTCATTTCTTGCATGGGACCTAGTAATTCACCCAAGGACACACATGTGATTTTTCAACCAACTTTGGTGCACTAGAGCATGTGCTTGTTGTTAAAATTTGAATTATGCACATTAAATGCCCAAGAAATTCAATTAATGTATAAAAAAGGCCAAACGAACCCGGAATAATTGCAAAATTTAGCACGATACTTCTATTTGGTCTAATCTGCCTGTGTAAACAAATTAAGGCGGGAGAAGGCAGTGTACGTATGACGTTTCGCACACGGAGGTGACACGTTCCCTCTCGAAACCACAAGCCTTCTTGAGAGAAGCTCCAGTTTGCAAGAAGCTTATACCAAAGCTTGTCCCAATTCGACCAAAAAAATTACCCATGTTGGTGCCATGTCATGACACCATGCCAAGTTTCATGATTTTCAGGCGTGTTTTGGATTTACATGAATTAAAAAACCAAGTTTCTCAATCTTTCCGGCAAGCCACGACACCCAGATGTTTGAATTTCATTCCCGTTTCTTGCATGGGACCTAGAAATTCACCCAAGGACACACATGTGATTTTTCAACCAACTTTGGTGCACTGGAGCATGTGCTTGTAGTTCAATTTTGAATTATGCACAATAAATGCCCAGAAATTCAATTAATGTATAAAAAGGCCAAACGAACGCAGAATAATTAAAACAAATTAGCACGATACTTCTATTTGGTATAATCTGCCCGGGTAAACAAATTAAGGCGGAAGAAGGTGACACGTTAAATGCCCAAGAAATTCAATTAATGTATAAAAAAGGCCAAACGAACCCGGAATAATTCCAAAATTTAGCACAATACTTCTATTTGGTCTAATCTACCTGTGTAAACAAATTAAGGCGGGAGAAGGCAGTGTACGTATGTCGTTTTGCACATAGAGGTGACACGTTCCCTCTCGGAACCACGAGCCTTCTTGAGAGAAGCTACGGTTTGCAAGAAGCTTATACCAAAGCTTGTTCCAATTCGGCCAAAAAATCAACCGCAACATGATGGTGCCATGTCATGACACCATGCCAAGTTTCATGATTTTAAGGTGTGTTTTGGATTTACATGAATTAAAAAACCAAGTTTCTCAATCTTTACGGCCGAGCCACAATGCCCAGATGTTTGAATTTCATCCCCATTTCTTGCATGGGACCGAGAAATTCACCCAAGGACACACATGTGATTTTTCAACCAACTTTGGTGCACTAGAGCATGTGCTTGTAGTTCCAATTTGAATTATGCATATTAAATGACTAGAAATTCAATTAATGTATAAGAAAGTCCAAACGGACGCGGAATAATTCCAAATTTTAACACGACACTCATATAGTTCTATGTTGCCTCTGTAAAAAAATAAGGGGGCGGGAGGTGGCGTATATTGTTTCAACACAAAGGTGACACGTCCCCCCTCGGGAACCACGAGTCTTCTTGAGAGATGCTACGGTTTGTAAGGAGCTTATACCAAAAACTTGTCCAACTGCGGCCAACTTTTTTACCACAACATGTTGGTGCCATGAAATGATACCATGCCAAGTTTCTTGATTTTCAAGCAAGTTTTGAATTTCCAGGTATTTAAAAACCAAGTTTCTGGATGTTCCCGACTGAGCCACGATGCCCAGATGTTTGAGTTTCATTCCCATTTCTTGCATGGAACCTATAAATTCACCCTAAGACACACATGTGATTTTTCAACAAACTTTGGGGTACTGGAGCATGTGCTTGTAGTTCAAATTTTAATTATGCACATTAAATGCCGAGAAACTCAATTAATCCATAAAAATGCCAAATGAACCCAGAATAATTCCAAATTTAAACACGACACTCATGTAGTTGCATGTTCACTGTACATAAATGTTCTAGCAATTCAAACACCATCATTTCCCTCCGTAACACCATTTTGTCTTTCAAAACATAATGAAAAAATCAGGTATACCACAAACAGTTTACTAGAAAGAATCGTGTGGGATGTGATATGTTCGTGCACCGTCTTGCCTAGCTTATGCAGAAGCTTCGTTGTCTACAGTCCACCGCCCCACTTGAACCACACTTGCACGCCAGTTTCTCGCGGCATTGAGCGAATTTTTTTTGCCACCGCGGAAATATCTATCTCCCCGCCCCCTCCCACCAAAAGCCACATTTCCATTGTTCCTCCTTGCTTTCCAAGTTCAAACCTTCACTACTGCCTACTGACAGCTCAGCCTCCTCGCCGGCGACCCTTCTTCTTGCAACACCGCCTCCTCGCCAGCTACCCTTCTTCTTGCGGCGTCGCCTCCTTGTTGGGGACCCTTCTTCTTGCAGCATCGTCTGCTTGCCTGCGATCCTTCTTCTTGCTGCGCAGCCTCCTCGCTGCCGACACTTCTTCTTGTTGCGCAGCCTCATCGATATGGTCAGGTAATCCAGACCCCACCCACACCATCCTCCTCCTTTCTTGTCCCACATGCCCCGACCGATGGCGCGACACCTTTCGCCGAAATCATTGTCCCCCTCCTCCAATTAAGTGCCACCCACAGCCACTTTGCACGCAGTATAACATGGAGCTCAGTAGCATCTAGCAGTGGAAAAGCAAATCGCGGCCTGTCGGGTGGTAGGTGCGACATATGCCAACAGATGGCTTATCATTGTGGGAGCCAGTAAGACATCGCCGGTGCCTGGAAGCGGGATGAGGCGAAGACATGCACGCCGGCGGATCTTACCCAGCTTCGGGGCTCTCCGTGGAGATAACACCCCTACTGCTGCTCTACGGGGTCTTCGCATGATCACTAGATCAATAAGTAGCTACAAGATGCTCCTTGAGCTGTTCAGTGGCAGGAGGAAGAAGGGCAAGGCTAGCTCTCTCCTCTCCCGATGGTGGTGTCTAAAACTCTTAGTGTTCAACCCTTTGCATGGGTGTCCCGGGGGGTTTATATAGGCCTACCCCCCGGGGGTACAATGGTAATCCAGCCGGGCACGGGCCCAGGCCGTCAGTGTCTACAACCGCCGTCTTCTCCGCCGACTGGTGGGTCCCGTCGGGGGTTGGTTACTGTGGCCTCGCCTCTGATGACGAGGGTTCTGTCGAGGTAAGCATGGCTACAGTGCTGCCGCCTTGCGGGCTCTCACTGTAGCCATACCACGTCTCATCTGCTTAATGGTGCGCGTGCCCCGAGGGGAGCAAGCCGGCTACCGGAAGCCAGCCCGGCCTTGGGCCGGCTGGGGGAGGCCGGGCCGCCTTTCGGATGTCTCTCTGATCGAAGGGGCCCGCCGCCTATGGACCGTACTGGCATCCCGTCATGGATGGCGTCATGATGCTCATGGCAACAGTGCCACGCCGGACGGGGGATGGCCGCCCCGTGCGGTGTACTGTGGCCATGCATCTTCCGGGATCCGGGGGTGGCAGGGTTTGCTATAGCCACGCCCCGCTCCATCACTGTTATGGGCGATGGTCTTTAGGATACGGCATTCAGCCGCCTGCTTCTTGGAGTCGGCCCTTCGTGGGCCGTCTTCGTGGAGTCGGTCCTTCATGGGCCGGTTCCTTGGAGTCGGCCCGATCGTGGCGCCCCCAAAGGTTGTTTATGGCCAGGCCAGCTTCCACCAGCCGGCTTAGGCGATAGCCGGCTGGAGGAAGGCGGCCCCTCATCTTAGGTGCTTCGAGGTCCAATCGGCCTGTTGTTTTTTCTGATGGCCAAAGGGAGCTGATTAGGCTACCCGTGGTCATTTACTCCGACAGTAGTCCCCGAATCCGGTTGGGCTTCACGGCTGGAGAGGGAATCGTGAAGCTCGGCCGGCTTCCTATCCCGAGGAGCCGGCTGCCCGGAGCCGGCCTTCCTTGCGTGCCTTATCGGTGAAGCTTCCTCAAAATGTCGAAGGCGGGAACCAGCGGGCGTGCAAACCGAATGGTGGGCTGGCCGCCCGCCTTCTGCGCACCACGTGGCACCTCTCAGCTAGCAGGGCCTGCCAGCCCACGCGTGTGATGGGACACCGTTGCAGGCCGGGGCCCGCCACTCCCGCGCCTCGGCCCGCGCGCGGATCTTCTATGGCCCGAACCGACCGCACGTCTTTCGGCGGTGGTTCCCACTCGTCATCAAGGCACGGTAATCGCGGGCCGTGGGGGAGTGGGCACAGTTAATCCCACGCCCCTCCCGCGCCTTGCCTCCCCGGTTTCGCTGCGCGAGGCTATAAGTAGGAGCGGGGAGGGGGAGCTGCAGTAGTACGCACGCTCGCCCTCACCCTGCCTCCTTCTTCCTCCGCCTCACCGCAGCAGTTCCTCGCCGTGCCCCTGCCTCGGCATCCTCTTCCTCCCAGCATGCCGTAGGCCTGCTGCTTCCGCGTCGGGCGCTTCTCGTCATCGCGCTCGCCGCCATGGCTCTGACGTCGAGTTCTTGGGACGGCTCCATCATCCGCGACAACCACATAGATTTTCTCCGCAAGACGCGGCGGCTGCCGAGCGAGGACCTCATGCAAGTTCTCCTCGCGCTGGCGAGGGAGATCTCGCCGGCGCCGGAGGAAGGCGAGCGGGTGATCTTCTACTCGCACTGCATGCGTGGCATCGGCCTCCCCGCCAGCGCCTTCTTCCGCGCGTTCCTCGAGTTCTACCAGTTAAAGCCGCACCACCTGACCCCCAACACAGTGGTGCTGCTGTCGGCCTTCGTGTCTCTGTGCGAGGGCTTCCTTGGCGTCCTCCCCACCATCAAGCTCTGGGGGAGTTCTTCCAGTCCAAGCTTGGCACGGCCGTCGCTGGTGTGCCGGCTCAGTGTGGCGCCTTCATCGCCATAAGGCTGTCCGTCGCGGACAACCCCTTTCCTGCCATCGCGGTGATCCAGTCGGTGAAGCTCAGGCAACGGTGTTACTTTTATGTAAAGAATGTTGCCCCGAATGGTGACTATGTCAACTTGCCGGCTTACGTAGCCGGCCCGCCGGCTGGGAGGCCGGCCACATGGTCCTACCGGGCCGGATCGCTGACGTGGGTAGGAGCCCGAGCCGTCGCCCGCCTTCGGGTGCTCATCCAGTCGGACCGCCTGTCCGGGCCCGACCTGATCGCCGCCTTCGTCGAGCGTCGGGTCCTTTCGCTTCAAGGCCGCCCTCATCTGATCTGTCAGATGCGCGGCCGCTTCGACCCAAGCCGGCTCAGCACCAGGGAGATGCCTCACGATGAAGTGTCCTACATGGTGAACCATATCGCCAACTGCAAGCTCAAGCCGGACTGGCAGTATGGCGTGGCGCCATTCTCTTGCGCCAATCCGCCACCCATGGTAAGTTTCTTTCTTTATTTGTTGCCGAATCCTTTTCCGGGTTGACTCCTGATCCGTTGGTATGTCTTGAACCAGAATCCCCTTCCTCATCCTTCGGCCGGGACCGCGGGGTCGGAACACGTGTTCGCCCCCGACCGCGAGGTGGACGATCCTGACAACACCGACTTGGGGGCAGCCACCCTAGACGATGACGCTGCGGGGGCGGCGGCGACACGGGTGGCTCAGGCTTCACTGCCAGCTTCGATGATTGGCCCAAAGATGACGAGGCCGACCTTGCCCCATGTCGCCAGCCGGCGTCCGACCCCCAAGGCGCTGGTCCATCTAGCGGGCCGGCTGCACGAGGCGGCGTACTGAAGCACCGAGCAGCGCTGACTTCTGTTGGCGACCGACCGAAGAGGCCTAGGATGCCTGCGGTAGCAACCAAGCGGGACGAGGCGGCCGCGAAGGCGGCCCTCTTCCGCAAAGTGGTGAAACAGCCGCAGGCAGTCTTGGCGTAAGTTCTGATGTTTGCACAACTTCCTTTCTTTTCTTCATTTGAAGTTCTTCTAAGTTTTGTCTTCCGTTTGTCATCCAGGGCTCCGCTCACCCTTGAGCGAACTACCACTGCCTCCATAGTCGATGCAGTAGGAGGGTCTGCGGGCTCCCACCATCCCTGGGCCGAGCTTCAGGCGGCGACGGAGCGGAATGCGCGGGAGGCGCGGGAGGAGCGGGAGGCGGAGGAGAGAAGGGCGGCTGCTGCCGAGCCGGCCCTAGAGACGACGGCGGAGTCGGCTGAGGCGTAGGCCGACGCGGCGGCCAGGGCCCGGGCGGAGGCCGAGGCCGCGGAGAAGGCGGCAGAGGCCCTGCGAGGGCAGCCTCAGCAGCTCGTCATCCCCCTCCGCTCAGCGCACCCAGACGTCCCGCAGCCCCCACCGGAGGAGATTAGCTGCGACCAGCCGGTGGGGGAGAGGGAGAAGAGTGACATGATAGTCCTGGAGGGAGGAGTGGTGCAGCCTCCTCCAGCCGGGACCGGTCAAGGTGGCCAGCCCGAGGTGCCGCCTGAGCAGCCGACTGCGCAGGCAGATCTTGTGGTCCCGGCGCCAGCTCGCCATCGTGCGGTGAGGGCGGCTTCGGAGCCGGATCAGCAGAGGGTGGCCGCCTCCAGCTCGATGTCGCATGAACTAGAGTGGGCCACCGCTAGCTCGCCAGGGTGGACGCAGGGCGGTGGGACAGCCGCGCTGAACTTGGCGGCGCAAGACATTCGCAGCCGGCTTCAGGCCCAAGCCACCGCGCTACAACAATGTACCCGAGAATTTCTCGCGACGCGGGCGGTCGTTCGGGTGAGTTCTTTGCTCTTGATTTCTATCCGTGGGGGCGCATCAACGCACCCACTGGGTGTAGTCCCCGAGTTCCGAGTCGGCTGCTGAGCAGGCGGCTTGGAACTTCTTCGAAGACTCGTTTTGCTAACTTGCTTGCTTCTTCGTCCTGTTTGCAGGATTACCACAACCTCCACGCTGCTACCTTCAACTCCCAGGTCCGGGAGGCAGACAAGAGGGCTGCCGATCTGACGGAGAGCCGGTGTGAGTATTTTTGTCTTTTCATTCTCATGTGGGGGCGCGTCAGTGCACCCACTGGGTGTAGTCCCCGAGATTCAGGCTGACTGCTGAGCAGTCGGGTCGGATCTTTCTTGCCGACTTCTTTCTTATCTTTCTTGTTTCCATACTGGTAGGAGCCAACGCCGACTTGAGGCAGCAGCTGGGTATCGCCCAGACCGCCCTTCGCACCAAGGAGGGCGAGCTCAATGCCTTGGCCCAGGAGCGTGACCGCCAGGCCAAGAGGCTGGCCGACCAGGAGGAAAGCCACCAAGCGGCCCTAAAGGCGGCCTAGGACAGCGAGGTCGCCCTCAAAGCCGAATTCGAGACCGAGGCGGCGGGCTGGGCCGAGGCGAGGCAAGCCCTGAGTGAAGGCTACGGCCGTGTTGAGGACTTGATCGATGGTAGGCCACCTTCTCCTTCACTCCGTGCTTGTTTCCGCAAGTCGGTTTATCTCCTGACTTGCTCTGTTTCTTTTTCTTTGTGCAGAGTACTTTCCTGGCCACTTTGTCGCCGCCAACCAAGCCATCGAAGCCCACCGAGAGGCTCGGCGGCAGGCTGGGGTTGAGATCGCGTCGGGTGCTAACCGGTCGCTTGAAGAGCAGCTTCTGGCGATCGAGGCCCGCCTCCAGCCGGCCTACCGCATGCTCCGCCGGCTCCAGCATGCCGGGGCGCAGGTGGTGGCCGCCCTTTGGCCTAGTGAGGTAATCCCTCGCACCCCCAGCCGCACTGCCGACTGGCTGGAGGTAGCCATCGGCCGCCTTGACGCCTGGAAGGCTTCAGCAGCTCGATCCGGCGCTCGACGAGCGCTAGAGTTCATCCGGGCTTGGTACCCAGGGCTGAACTTGGATCAGCTGCGCACCTGGCGGCAGGAAGCCAACAAAGAGCTGGAGGTCGTGCGGCCGGCTATCATCCAGCGGGCCTCGGCGATCGCCGACTTCACTGACACCAGCATCTTTGCTCCTGAGGTGAACGAGGATGGCGTCGCGCAGCCGAAGGACTGGTTCGGTCTGAACCCAACCGATGGTGAGGACTCGAGGAAGGAGATTGATTCCAGCGACGAGGGCGAGGTGGAGGACGAGGAAGATGGCGAAGATGCTGAGCCGGATGTCGGAGCGGCCGGCCAGCCTCAGCCTGACCGTGCCTCTAGCAACGAGGCACGCGTGAACGCTCCGCTTGCCGCCGGTGACGACCAGGCCGAAACTCGCCAGTCGGCCACCCCTCCAGCCGACACCGCCGTCTCTACCGTTCTCCCTGAAGCTCCAGGCGCTCCCTTGGCTTGATTTATCATTTACTTTCCTGCTAGTTACTCTTTGGACAAACTTGTTATTTTGTGCAATTCCACCCACTAGGGGTGTATTCAAACTTCGTTGAATGCCTGCCTTTCGAAGGCTCTATGATGTAAATATTATCATGCATGTGTTTGGCTTCCATTCCGACTTGCTTTTTGTCTTTCAGCTTTCTTCCTTTGCCGCCTTCCCTTGGTTGCCGCCTTCCCAGCCGGACAGCTGCTCTGCAGTCTGTGGCTGGGTAAGGAGTTCGGACGTCTAGGAAGGCAAAGGTTCAAACTTTCTTAGACTTTGGCAGAGTAGGAAAGGAAGCCGGCCAGCCGACTATTTCAATAGTCGGTTGGCGAGGGGGGAAGCCGGCTTGCGTTATGTAAGTTCGTTAGTCCTTAGCATTTTTTCATGTGGGCATCCTTTCTGCCTTTAGCTCTTGCTAGTCAAGCAGCTGATTCTTCGAGTTGTGGCTCTCGCAAGAGAGGGCTTGGGTGCCGGCACATTACTTGTCTGACTGCAGGTAGAACTTGGACATAACTCAAGGCGACAAGTCCCCGGGCCGACTTAGTCAAACCCGGTGCCGGACAGAGAAAATAAGTGCATTAGGGTAATCGTGGGAGTGATACCCGGCACACATAGATAAAATAGGGCAGTCCCCGAGAACTCCTCGGGGGCCCGTTGTCTCATACTTAATACAAAAGATAGCGTGATACATACTGCATTTCAACTGTAAAATCTTCGAAGAAGATTGGCGTTCCACGGGCGCTCCGACTCCTTGCCGGAGTCGTCTCTCTTGCGTGCCTTCGGCTTCTATGCGTCAATTAGGTAATAAGAGTCGTTCCCCAGAGCTCGGCTGATGACGAAGGGGCCTTCCCAAGGGGCTGAGAGCTTGTGTTGGCCGGCTGTTCGCTGGATTAGGCGGAGCACAAGGTCTCCCTCTTGAAAGGTTCTTGGCTTCACTCTCCGACTGTGGTACCGGCGTAGTCCTTGCTGGTAGATGGCGGACCGGCTGAGGGCTAACAGCCGGCTTTCTTTTAGCAAGTCAACGTCGTCTTCTCTTGCTTCCTTGGCCTCCGCCTCCGTGTACATGGTGACTCGAGGTGAGTCGAACTCGATGTCAGTTGGGATGATAGCCTCAGCACCATATACAAGGAAGAAGGGGGTGAAGCCGGTCGATTTGTTCGGAGTAGTGCGCAGACTCCAGAGGACGGCTGGCAGCTCGTCGAGTCAGCAGCCGGCCGAACGCTCTAGCGGCATGACTAGTCGGGGCTTGATGCCAGAGAGAACGAGGCCGTTTGCTCGCACGACTTGGCCGTTTAACTGCGGGTGGGCAACGGACGCCAAGTCCAGTCGGATGTCGTGTGTTGCGCAGAAACATGCCAATGCCCCTTTGGCGAAATTTGTGCCGTTGTCGGTGATGATGCTGTGTGGGACGCCGTACCGGCTTGTAATGTCGGCAATGAATGTCACGGCAGTCGGGCCATTCAGCTTCTTGATCAGCTTTGCTTCGATCCACTTGGTGAATTTTTCTACGGTGACAAGCAGATGTGTCATGCCGCCGCGCGCTGTCTTGAATGGTCTGACCATGTCCAGTCCCTAGACGGCAAAGGGCCAAGTGATGGGGATGGTCTTGAGTGCAGAAGCCGGCAGGTGTTGCTTGGAGCCGAAGACTTCGCACCCTCTGCAGTGTTTGACTAGTTCCTTGGCATCCTCCAATGCAGTCGGCCAAAAAAATCCATGGCGGAAGGCCTTGGAGACGAGCGATCTGGAGGCGGCATGGTGGCCGCATTCACCTTGGTGGATGTCTTCGAGGATTGCTATGCCCCTCTCTTGTTCGACGCAGCGCTGGAAGACTCCGGTAGTGCTGCGCCTAACTAGCTCTCGATTCATTATTGTGTAGGCTCCGGCTCGGCGTTGGACTTGTCTGGCCGAGATCTCATCAGTCGGTAGTTCTCCATTCACCAGAATCCGGAGGATGGGCTGAGCCCATGATGGAGCTGTGATTTCTTCTACTGCCAATACAGCTACTGCAACCAGGGTGGGCGGGCTGGGTTGTGATTAGTTGGGGTCGGCCTCCGCCTGTTGTGCCACTGCAGTCCCCGGGCCGGGTTCGGCTACGGCAGTTCCCGGGCCGGGTTCGACTACAGAAGTCCCCGAGCCGGCTGCCGAAGTCCCCGGGCCGCCTGCCTGGTCCCCGAAGTCGGATCCGACTACGTTAGGGTCAGGCGGCACGAAGATGGAACTGGATTCCGGAGACGGCTTGACAGATGGCTTGAGGAGGCGCTGGAGGGCGACGCCGGTTGGTATAGCTTGTCGGGTGGAACCTATCCGTGCCAGGGCATCTGCTTGCTCATTATCGGCTCGTGGCACGTGAAGGAACTCGCACCCCTCGAAATATCCGGTGAGCTGCTAGACAAGGAAGCGCTAGCTCGCCATGTTTGCGTCTTTGGCGTCCCAGTCGCTGGATGATTGCTGAACCACTAGGTCCGAGTCGCCATAACACAGGATCCGGCGGATGGCGAGTTCTTTGGCTAGCCGTAGCCCGTGTATGAGTGCCTCATACTTGGCCACATTGTTGGAGGCGGCAAAGTGGATTTGCAATGTATATCTGAGTTTGTCGCCTTTGGGAGAGGTGAGGACAATGCCGGCTCCCAAGCCGGTGCGCATCTTGGACCCGTCAAAATGCATCCGCCAATGAGTGGAGTCCGGAGCCGGCGGTAGGTACTGGATCTCGGCCCAGTCGATGAGGAAGTCAGCCAGTGCTTGGGACTTGATGGCGGTGCGGGGCTGATAGTAGATTGTGTATGGAGCCAGCACAATGGCTCATTTCTCCACTCGGTCAGATGCGTCCCGGCTGCCTATGATCTCGGCGAGCGGGGCAGTGCATACGACCATGATGGGATGCTCTTGAAAGTAGGGCTTGAGCTTCTTGGAGGCAAAGTACACACCATAGCACATTTTCTGATAGTGCGGGTAGTTCTGCTTGGAGGTGGACAATACTTCGCTCAAATAATACACCAGCCTCTGGACTAGCTGAGCTCGGCCTTCTTCTGGGTGCTGGACTACGATGACGGTGCTGACCACCTGGCTGGTGGCGGCGATGTAGAGGAGCATGGGCTCCTTCTCAGTTGGGGCCGCCAAGACAGGCGGTGTGGACAGCATCTTCTTCAACTCGTGGAAAGCTTGATCCGCTTGGTAATTCCATTCAAACTGAGCCGACTTCTTCATAAGTTGGTAGAGGGGGAGAGCCTTCTCTCCGAGCCGGCTCATGAAACGGTTCAAAGATGCCAGGCATCCAGTGAACTTTTGGACGTCTCGCAGCTTGGTAGGGACCTACATTCTCTCTATGGCCTTGATCTTTACTGGGTTGCACTCAATGCCGCGTTCGGAGACCAGAAAGCCCAGAAGTTGGCCGGCTGGTACTCCGAACACACATTTCTCCGAGTTGAGATTGATCTGAAACCGGCGCAGGTTCTCAAAGGTTTCCTTGAGGTCTTCCAGCAGGGTGCCGCGTTTCTCCGTATTCACCACAACGTCTTCTACGCAGACTTGGGCATTTCTACCGAGTTGCTTGAGGAGGCATTTCTGCATGCAACGCTGAAAGGTGGTGCCAGCATTTCTCAAGCCGAACGTCATAGTCAGGTAACAGAAAGCTCCAAATGGGGTGATGAAGGCGGTCTTCAAGCGATCAGCCGGGTTCAGCTTTATCTGGTGGTATCTGGAATAGGCATCCAAGAAACTCAATAGCTCGCATCCGGCTGTGGAGTCTATCACTTGGTCAATCCTTGGCAGGGCGAATGGATCTTTGGGGCAGGCTTTGTTGAGGCTGGTGTAATCGATGCACATGCGCCACTACTTGTTCTTCTTCAGTACGAGGACCGGGTTGGCAAGCCATTCTGGAAAGAACACTTCCATAATGAAGCCGGCTGCCAGAAGCTGGGCTATCTCTTCTCCGACTACTCTTCTCTTCTCTTCTGACAGGCGGCGCAAGGGCTGCCTGACCGGCTTTGCGTCAGATCGTACGTGTAGCATGTGCTCGGCGAAATCCGTCGGGACACCCGACATGTCTTTGGGAGACCATGCGAAGATGTCCCAATTCTTACGGAGGAAATCGACGAGCTCGCCTTCCTATTTGCTGTCGAGGCCTGTGCCTATGACGGCGTGCCTCTCCGGGTGGTCCGGGTCCAGGGGTATCTTCTTTGCCTCTTTGGCCGGCTGGAAAGAACCTTGAGCTTCACATTCTTTGGGTCAGGAGACAAAGCCGGCTGCTTGCCAGCCAAGGCCACAACTCGGTCCAGCATCTTCTTTTCTTCGACAATCACGAGGGACTCGGCCAGGCGACTGCTGGCCGCTGCACACTCAGCAGACTTCTTGTAGTCTTCGGCTATGGTGATAATGCCCTTGGAACTCGACATCTTCATCTTGAGGTAGGCATAGTGGGGCACAGCCATAAACTTGGCCAACGCTGGTCGGCCAAGTAGTGCGTGGTACGGGCTCTCCAAATCCACCACCTCAAACCATATTGCCTCTCGACGAAAATGATCCTTGTCTCCAAAGAGGACATCCATCTTGATCTTGCCGATTGGTGCGCAGGACGGGCCGGGTATGATGCCATGGAACATGATCCGGCTAGGCATGAGGTGCCTCGGCTTGATGTCGAGCTTCTCCATGGTATCTCGGTATAGAATGTTGATATTGCTCCCGCCGTCTATCAGCACGCGGGAGAAACGAGCGGCACACCTCTCCGTCGCCAAGGTAGCCTCCAAAACGAGGGCATAGGAGCCAGGAGACGGCATCACCACTGGGTGGTCGTCCCGGCTCCAGCTGGTGGGTTTCTCGGACCAGTGCATAAACTCAGGGTTACTGGAGGCAACCGTGTTGACTTCTTGCTATTGCCGGCGCCGACTTCGCCGATCGTCTGGTTGGCTCGTGAAGACAATGTAGGCGGCATGCTCGTCAGGGAATTCGTCGTGGATGGCTCCAGCTGCTGGTCGAACGGCCGGCTACTGGGGGGCAGGAGGCGGCTGGCCAGCAGGCGGAGGTGGCAACAGCCCCTCGCCCTTGGAGATTTGGGTGAGCCAATGGCACTTTCGGGTCGTATGGTTGGACGGCTTCGCGCCGCTGTGGAACTTGCAAGGGGCATCGAGAGTTTGCTTGTAGGAGAAAGCCGGCTGCCAAGTTGGCCTAGCGCCCTTCGGTTTCTTGGGAGCCGGCCGTCCCTCAGGCTGCTCTTCTTCGACCGTTGCCACCTGTCGACTAGTGGTAGGCGGTATCGGGGCCTTGCGCTTGTTGTCGTTCTGGTACGGGCGCCAGGTGGACTCTCCAGCCGGCGTCTTGGGAGCCGGTGCAAGCACTTTTCCAGAGGCGTCGACTCGGAGCTCGGTCTTCATGGAGGAGTCGGCCGTGGTGTATTTGTCCGCAATGATCAATAGCTCATCAAGGGTAGTCGGCTCGTCGCAGAGGAGGCGGTGCTTGAGGAGGGTGCCCTCTCGGCACCCGGCTATGAAGTACTCGATCGCCTGAACCTCGTGCACCCCTTCGCAGGAGTTTCGGAGCTTGGCCCAACGCGTGAGGTAGTCACGACTCGACTCGTCGGGTCCTTGTACACACAAGGAGAGCTGTCGGGGCTTGGGTGCCTGCTTGTAGGTGCTGGTGAACTTGCGGATGAAGGCTTCCGTGAAGTCGAGCCAGCTGTTGACGCAGTAGGGCTTGAGGCTGTTGAGCCAGGTGCGCGCCGTGCTTTGGAGCATCAAGGGGACATACTTCACGGCAACGCGCCGGTTGCCGTTTGCTATGCGAACCGCGGTGGAGTAGTCGATCCACCAGTCCTCCGGCTTCACGGAGCCGTTGTACTTGGGCGTGTCTCTTGGGAGCGAGAACCCTTTGGGAAAGGGCTCGTCGCGGATGCGGGGGCCGAAGCAAGGCGGGCCGACATCATCTTCTTCTTCTAGGGCCAGGGATCGCGCAAGGCGGTCGATCCAATGGCGGGCATCGTTCTCGCCGACTCCTTCGCGGCGACCAAGTCGGCTGCTGAGAGTCGGCTGCTCGATAGGCGGCGGGGTGGGGTATCTCTCCCCGTGAGGTGGAGGAGGGGTAAATCGCCTCGTCTCTCCACGCCTTGGGGACGGCCTTCCGCGTCGCGCTCGATGGTGACTCGTGTCCGGCTGCGGCTAGCAGCCGGCTCCTTCTCTTGTCTCGCACGGGCGCCGCCCGCAGTCAGTGTACGCGACGTCGCGCCGTGCTCTTGGCGAGGGGGACTTTCAGCTCGGACGCTGGCTTCGTAGCGCGCTGCGGCCGTGTTGATCAGTTGTTGGATGCGTCTAGTCATGTAGGGGAGCTCGTCGGCCCCCAGTCCGTTGAGCTCGTCAACGATCGACTGGGCGGTGCCTAGATTCTCGAGGGGCGTGGTGTAGACTGGGCGCTCTACACCCAGCATGCTGGCAATGGCTGCACCGCGTTTCTTGACGGCGCCGACCCGGCTTGGCCCTTCTGGAGGCAGCGTGCCGAAGGCGGCACGGTCGACCTCGCGCTGATGGGCTTCCGTGAGGCGTCTCACGGTGTTTATCTTCTGGCCCTCCACGACGAGGGCAAGGCGGCGAGCCTCCAGCGCCTCGGCGTCGGCATCGGCTAGAATAGGGACGGACAAGTCCTGCAGCACCACTTGCAGGGCGTCATGGGTGATCTTGCCGGAGGCGGCTCCATGGCTGATGACTAGCACCTCAGTGACGGTGCTGCCGCCACTGTCAGCTCGCGGGAGGGGATCGTCGAAAACGATCACGTCGGAGGGGAAGGCGTCAAGCGATGCCGTGTCGGAGTCGACAAGCATCGGGTCGGTGGAACCGACCGACTCCAAGTCCGTGGTAGGCTCGCCGGAGACGTGGAGTTGGTCGAGGAGGCTGACGAGGCGGCTCTCGAGGCAGCCGGTGCCCGCGTTGGATGCGGGCTCGTCGGAGATGCAAACCTCACCAAGCAGATCAGCGGGGTAGCTAGCCGCACAAGCGTTGTCGACGCCCTGCAGCGTGTCGGGGCAAGCGTCGTCGGGCATGCCGGGCTGGCTACGCTCGCTGGGGAGGAAAAGAGTTCCCGTCTAGAGCAGGTCTCCAGACGACAGTGCACCTGGCCCCATGGTGGGCGCCAAATGTCGGGTGGTAGGTGCGACATATGCCAACGGATGGCTTATCATTGTGGGAGCCAGTAAGACATCGCCGGTGCCTGGAAGCGGGATGAGGCGAAGACATGCACGCCGGCGGATCTGACCCAGCTTCGGGGCTCTCCGTGGAGATAACACCCCTATTGCTGCTCTGCAGGGTCTCCGCATGATCACTAGATCAATAAGTAGCTACAAGATGCTCCTTGAGCTGTTCAGTGGCAGGAGGAAGAAGGGCAAGGCTAGCTCTCTCCTCTCCCGATGGTGGTGTCTAAAACTCTTAGTGTTCAACCCTTTGCATGGGTGTCCCGGGGGGTTTATATAGGCCTACCCCCCGGGGTACAATGGTAATCCGGCCGGGCGCGGGCCCAGGCCGTTAGTGTCTACAACCGCCGTCTTCTCCGCCGACTTCTGGGGCCCGCCGACTGGTGGGTCCCGTCGGGGGTTGGTTACTGTGGCCTCGCCCCTGATGACGAGGGTTCTGTCGAGGTAAGCATGGCTACAGTGCTGCCGCCTTGCGGGCTCTCACTGTAGCCATACCATGTCTCATCTGCTTAATGGTGCGCGCGCCCCGAGGGGAGCAAGCCGGCTACCGGAAGCCGGCCCGGCCTTGGGCCGGCTGGGGGAGGCCGGGCCGCCTTCGGATGTCTCTCTAACCGAAGGGGCCCGCCGCCTACGGGCCGTACTGGCATCCCGTCGTGGATGGCGTCATGATGCTCATGGCAACAGTGCCACGCCGGAGGGGGGATGGCTGCCCCGTACGGCATACTGTGGCCATGCATCTTCCGGGATTCGGGGGTGGCAGGGTTTGCTGTAGCCACGCCCCGCTCCGTCACCGTTATGGGCGATGGTCTTTAGGATGCGGCATCCATCCGCCTGCTTCTTGGAGTCGGCCCTTCATGGGCCGTCTTCGTGGAGTCGGTCCTTCATGGGCCGGTTCTTTGTAGTCGGCCCGATCGTGGCGCCCCCAAAGGTTGTTTATGGCCGGGCCGGCTTCCATGATAGCCGGCCGGAGGAAGGCGGCCCCTCGTCTTAGGTGCTTCGAGGTCCAATCGGCCTGTTGTTTTTTCTGATGGCCAAAGGGAGCTGATTAGGCTACCCATGGTCATTTACTCCGACACAGCCGCATGTGCGCACGAGGTCGCTATGGCTGCCATGCGTGCCGACTAACAGATATTGGAGGAACACCTCGTCTTCGAGGCGACCGTCGACACCTCCACGTGGTTGTCTACTTTAAAATATAGTTCATGTTGTTTTCTCGAGGCCACCGCCAATGCCTTCTAGTGATTTGTCCTAATATGCAGTCTGATGTTTAGTTTATAGTTTGGTCCTCTAAAGTGTAATGTTCTATTAACACCTTGGTCCGCTGAAATGTAATGTTCAGCTAATAGTTTGGTCCAACAATTGCTACATTTTGTAGTAGTGTTCTCAAGCATTCTTTGTTTTGTTAACTGTCTTATCTTCTTGTACATGTTTCTATTCTGCAATGTCGTGCTTAGTTAACTATTTTGGTTCATTTGGTCTGCTGTCCATTTAACTGTTTGGTTCAGTTTTGCAATTTGATTTTCATTTGATGTGGGTACAATTTTGTATTGTTACGCATGTGAAATAAATCGAATTTGGCTGTACTCAATATTTATTCTACTGATAGTATGACAACTCTCAATTAACCTGATCAAGATCTTCCTTATGTGTGTTGCAGGGAAACAATGGGAGACAGTGCGGTTTACCATCGAGGTTTGTTCAAGCATGGTCCTTTGGCTAATAGCACATTATTGTGCAGTTGCAGGGATCATTCTAATATAGAGGTTTCTTACAATTTGGTCTTGCACATGTAGGTCCTGCTATCAGAGGCTTAGACCCACTGTTCGCCCCATTTTGCATATGGGGAAATGAGATGTCCATGAATATCAGTCAAGTTAAGAAACTCAGAAAGATTGTTAGGATGAAGAAACCTGCAAACAATAACAACAAGATCTTTGTTTGCACAATGAAGAAGACATTAGTCAACTATAAGATGGTACTAACTCTTTTACCTTGTTTTTACCCCTTGTTCCATGAGTCAACTACAGGATGGTACTAACTCTTTTACCTTGTTTGCATATCTTTGTTTTTAGTACTTTTCAAAGCAGTTCACCGATGATTACCTCTCAAACCACCTGCATGGTCAAGAGGCGGGGAAGGTATTCATTCAACACCCACGGTACAATATTGAAGTCTTGCTGAAGAGGACGAAGGTTGGGCGGGCAATTATCCATAGCCACTGGCCTAAAGTTGCAAGGACATTCAACATCACTGAAGGCTCAACATTTGCCTTCCGCTTCTGCAATTTCCAAGATGAAATCCTTCTGTCTATTTACCATGTATGATGCTACTTTCCAAAGGTTTTCGATGTTGCATGTGAAACTTGGTGCCGCTGTGTAATGGCGGAACTGAGTGCCGAAGCTATCTGATGTAATTCGATTATGAAATCCTGGTTGCTGTTATACGGATATCTGGTGTGTTTTTATAAGAAATATCAATTTGATTAGTAGATGGATTATCAATAATAGGCTAATTACCCTCTTATTGGGGTTTTCTATTGCAAACGATTACTCAGACAGCACCGTGGGCGATGAACTCAAACAACATTCTAGAAAGTAGGCGTGTTCGATCAACTAACAATCACACACGGCTTCCGGCAGAGAACTGTTTGCATTAGGCCAGCTTGCACAAATGTTTCCACACAAAAAACTGTGTGTGATATACATACGAGCGGAAATGTTTTTCTAGGATTCATCGTGTGGGATGTACATACGAACGGAAACAATAGGGTTTCGATGCCTCGCCCGATAGCACATGAGCCATCTTGTGTGCCAGGAGGGCCAATCCCCGACGATTTCTGGGTCATGTGGGAAGGACCCCCCTATCGCCCACACTCACTTGGCGACGGTTCCAAACGCCATCGCGGAAAGGGGTTAAAAACCGTTTGTATAGCATGTCGATGTACTAGTGATGGTACTACTATTCATGCATTTGGTTCAAAGGAATGGAGCAAAGGAAAACTATAGGATTTGTTCCTTTAGTGTATCCTTGAAAGAAAAAACCATAGAATTTTAATATCCAATTGTCCTCCTTTTCAAATTCCTATTCATGAAGCACAAGACTGAGAGATAGTAGCATAATACATTATAACCGTACATTTTCTTGTGGTTTGACTTAATCTCACCATGCTTCTTTGCATCCTGTGATCTTTCAATTCTTGCGAACCAAACACCCAGATTGGCAGAAATGCTGTGTTTTTAAATTCTTTGTTTTGCACATGCATTCCTATCCTATTCCTGTGTATTTCCTATTCCTGCATTGTTAGAATCCTCAAATTCAAACAAGCCCTTACGCAATTACTTCTATTATAGATATGTGTCAAAGAAAACCTTGTGTGGTTTGTTCCGCTCCTGCTGCGCTATGTTCCACCCCAGCTCAGCTACTCCGACGACAGAAGGGTTGACCACAACAGGAATCCGCTCTCCAGACTGTCTTTCGTCGCCTCAGATCTTCTTCCCGGCTGCCGGTGATACATCTCCAACGTATCTATAATTTTTTATTGTTCCATGCTATTATATTACATGTTTTGGATGTTTATGGGCTTTACTTTACACTTTTATATCATTTTTGGGACTAACCTACTAACCGGAGGCCCAGCACGTATTGCTGTTTTTTTTTGCCTATTTCAGTGTTTCAAAGAAAAGGAATATCAAATGGAGTCCAAACGGAATGACTTCGGGAGCGTGATTTTTGGAACGAACGTGATCCATAGGACTTGGAGTGCAAGTCAAGAAGCAATCGAGCGGCCATGAGGGTGGAGGGCGCGCCCCCCTACTGGGCGCGCCCTCCTATCTCGTGCGCCCCTCGGGCGTCCACCGACCTACTTCTTCCTCCTATATATACCCACGTACCCTGAGAACATCAGAGGCGACCACAAAAAACTATTTCGACCACCGTAACCTTCAGTATCCGCGAGATCGCATCTTGGAGCCTTCGTCGGCGCTCCGCCGGAGAGGGAATCAACCATGGAGGTCTTCTACATCAACACCATAGCCTCTCCGATGAGTTGTGAGTAGTTTACCACAGACCTTCAGGTCCATAGTTATTAGCTAGATGGGTTCTTCTCTCTTTTTGGATCTCAATACCATGTTCTCCTTGATCTTCTTAGAGATCTATTCGATGTAACTCTTTTTGCGGTGTGTTTGTCAAGATCCGATGAATTGTGTGTTTATGATCAAGTTTATCTATGAGAAATATTTGAATCTCCTCTGAATTCTTTTATGTGTGAATAAGTTATCTTTGCAAGTCTCTTCGAATTATCAGTTTTGTTTGGTCTACTAGATTGATCTTTCTTGCAATGGGAGAAGTGCTTAGCTTTGGGTTCAATCTAGCGGTGTCCTTTCCTAGTGACAGCAGGGGCAGCAAGGCACGTATTGTATTGTTGCCATCGACGATAAAAATATGGGGTTTATATCATATTGCATGAGTTTATCCCTCTACATCATGTCATCTTTTTTAATGCGTTACTCTGTTCTTTATGAACTTAATACTCTAGATGCATGCTAGATAGCGGTCGATGTGTGGAGTAATAGTAGTAGATGCAGGCAGGAGTCATTCTACTTGTCACGGACGTGATGCCTATATACATGATCATGCCTAGATAATCTCATAATTATTCGCTTTTCTATCAATTGCTCGACAGTAATTTATTCACCCACCGTAATACTATGCTATCTTGAGAGAAGCCACTAGTGAAACCTATGGCCCCCGAGTTTATCTTTTATTATATAAGATTTCAATCTACTTTTATTTGCATATTTACTTTTCCAATCTATATTATAAAATACCAAAAATATATTTATCTTATCATCCTATCTCTATCAGATCTCACTTTTGCAAGTGGTCATGAATGGATTGACAACCCCTTTATTGCATTGGTTGCGAGTTCTTTGTTTGTTTGTGTTGGTGCATGGGACTTTTGAGGAGCCTCCTACTGGATTGATACCTTGGTTCTCAAAAACTGAGGGAAATACTTACGCTACTATTATTGCATCACCCTTTCCTCTTCAAGGAAAACCAACGCAAGCTCAAGACGTAGCAAGAAGGATTTCTGGGGCCGTTGCCGAGGAGGTCTTCGCTCAAGTCAGGACATACCAAGTACCCATCACAAACTCATCTCCCTCTCATTTACATTATTTTCCATTTGCCTGTCTTTTTCCTCTCCCCTACTTCACCCTTGCCGTTTTATTCGCCCTCTCTTTCCCAATCTCCTCTCTCTTTCGTTTGCCTTTTTGTTTGCTTGTGTGTTGGATTACTTGTCTCGGTGGCGCAAGATAATACCAAATTGTGTGATTTCTCTAATACCAATAATAATGATTTCCTTAGTACTCCGATTGCTCCTCTTAATGATGTTGAGTCTTGTGAAATCAATACTGCTTTGCTGAATCTTGTTATGAAAGATCAATTCGCCGGCCTTCCTAGTGAAGATGCCGCTACCCATCTAAACAACTTTGTTGATTTGTGTGAGATGCAAAAGAAGAAAGATACGGATAATGATATTGTTAAATTGAAGTTATTTCCGTTTTCACTTAGAGATCATGCTAAAGTTTGGTTTTCGTCTTTGCCTAAGAATAGTATTGATTCATGGAACAAGTGCAAAGATGCTTTT
The DNA here is from genome assembly GCA_963921465.1 of Triticum timopheevii. NCBI lineage: Eukaryota > Viridiplantae > Streptophyta > Magnoliopsida > Poales > Poaceae > Triticum > Triticum timopheevii. Next base: position 378,155,449 of record OY997262.1, on the reverse strand, counting down.
ATCTCTAAGTATTTTCCTCCCGCTAAGATCATCACTCTTAGGAACGATATTATGAATTTTAAAAAACTTGATCATGAGCATGTTACCCAATCTTGGGAAAGAATGAAATTAATGATTCGCAATTGCCCTACCCATGGTTTGAATTTATGGATGATCATACAAAAAAAATTGCCGGATTGAATTTTGCTTCTAGAAATCTTTTAGATTCGGCCACTGGAGGCACGTTTATGGAAATCACTTTAGCAGATGCTACAAAACTCCTTGATAATATTATGGCTAATTATTCTCGATGGCACACCGAAAGATCTACTCGTAAAAAAGTGCATGCTATAGAAGAGATTAATGTTTTGAGTGGAAAGATGGATGAACTTATGAAATTGTTTGCTACTAAGAGTGCTCCTATTGATCCCAATGATATTCCTTTGTCTACTTTGATTGAGAATAATAATTAATCTATGGATGTGAATTTTGTTGGTAGGAATAGTTTTGGAAACAATGCTTATAGAGGAAACTTTAATCCTAGACCGTTCCCTAGTAATTCCTCTAATAACTATGGAAATTCCTACAATAATTCTTATGGTAATTTTAATAAGATGCCTTTTGATTTTGAGAATGGTGTGAAAGAATTTATGATCTCTCAAAAGAATTTTAATGCCTTGCTTGAAGAAAAATTGCTCAAAGTTGATGATTTGGCTAGGAACGTTGATAGACTCTCGCTTGAAGTTGATTCTTTGAAACTAAGATCTACTCCTCCTAAGCATGATATCAATGAGTCTCTCAAATCTATGAGAATTTCCATTGATGATTGCAAAGAAAGAACCTCTAGATTGTGTGCTAAGAAAGATTGCTTTATAAAGGCGTGTTCTTCTAGTTTCCATGAAAATAATGATGAAGATCTTAAAGTTATTGATGTGTCCCCTATTAGATCTTTGTTTTGCAATATGAATCTTAATAATGATGGGACTGGAGATGAGTCAACTTTAGTTAAAAGGCGCCAATGATTCAGAGTTTTTAGATCTTGATGCTAAATTTGGTAAAAGTGGGATTGGAGAGGTCAAGAGTTTAAATAGCATTGAACCCACTATCTTGGATTTAAAGGAATTTAATTATGACAATTCTTCTTTAGAAGATTGTATTTCCTTGTTGCAATCCGTTGTGAATTCTCCTCATGCTTATAGTCAAAATAAAGCTTTTACCAAACATATTGTTGATGCCTTGATGCAATCTTTTGATAAAAAACTTAATTTGGAAGTTTCTATACCTAGGAAACTTTATGATGAGTGGGAACCTACTATAAAGATTAAAATTAAAGATCATTAGTGTTATGCTTTATGTGATTTGGGTGCTAGTGTTTCCACGATTCCGAAAACTTTATGTGATATTCTAGGTTTCCATGATCTTGATGATTGCTCTCTAAATTTGCACCTTGAGGATTCCACCATTAAAAATCCAATGGGAAGGATCAATCATGTTCTCATTATTGCAAATAGAAATTTGGTGCCTATAGATTTTATCGTTCTTGATATAGATTGCAATCTTTCTTGCCCTATTATTCTTGGTAGACCTTTCCTTAGAACGATTGGTGCGATTATTGATATGAAGGAAGGGAATATTAGATTCCAATTTCCATTAAGGAAAGGCATGGAGCACTTTCCAAGAAAGAAATTTAAATTACCTTATGAATCTATCATGGGATCTACTTATGAATTGAGTGCCAAAGATGGCACTACTTAGATCTATCCTCGCTTTAATGCCTAGCTAGGGGCGTTAAACGATAGCGCTAGTTTGGAGGCAACCCAATTTTATTTGTGTTTTTTGTTTTTGTTTTTGTTTCTGTTTAGTAATAATTTTTGCATCTACCTTCTGTTTAGATGTGTTTTTATGTTTTAATTAGTGTTTGTGCCAAGTAGAACCTATAGGATAACCTATGGTGATAGTTAATTTGATTCTGCTAAAAAACAGAAACTTTTCGCGCACGAAAGTAATTTTAGTAATTCACATAAACGTGCTTTTGTGTTGATTCTTTCTGATGTAGATCAATAGATAAATTTCCCAGGACTTCCTATTTTCGTAGGATTTTTAGAGTTCCAGAAGTATTCGATGGTTACAGATTGCTACAGATTGTTCTGTTTTTGACAGATTCTGTTTTTCGTGTGTTGTTTTCTTATTTTCATGCATCTATGGCTAGTATTAAGTGGCATGAACCATAGAGAAGTTGGAATACAGTAGGTTTAACACCAATATAAATAAAGAATGAGTTCGTTACATTACCTTATGTGGTGGTTTTGCTTTCTTTCACTAAGGGAGCATATGAGATTTCCTGTTGAGTTTTGTGTTGTGAAGTTTTCAAGTTTTGGGTAAAGATTTGATGGACTATGGAATAAGGAGTGGCAAGAGCCTAAGCTTGGGGATGCCCATGGAACCCCAAGATATTCAAGAATAGCCAAAAGCCTAAGCTTGGGGATGCCCCTGGAAGGCATCCCCTCTTTCGTCTTCGTTTATCGGTAACTTTACTTGGAGCTATATTTTTATTCGCCACATGATATGTGTTTTGCTTGGAGCGTCTTGTATGATATTAGTCTTTGCTTTTTAGTTATCCACAATCATCCTTTCTATACACACCTTTTGGAAGAAGCCCACTTGATTAGAATTTATTAGAATACTCTATGTGCTTCACTTATATCTTTTGAGCTAGATAGTATTTGCTCTAGTGCTTCACTTATATCTTTTAGAGCACAACGGTGGATTAATTTTGAAGAAATTGTTGATCTCTCATGCTTCACTTATATTATTTTGAGAGTCTTTTAGAACAACATGGTATTTGCAATGGTTATAAATTTGGTCCTAGAATAATGAGCATCCAAGTTGGGTATAATAAAAACTATCATAGAAAGTGCATTAAACACTAGGATCAATTTGATGCTTGATAATTGTTTTGAGATATAAAGGTGGTAATGTTAGAGTCATGATAGTGGGTAATTATGAAATTGAGAAATACTTGTGTTGAAGTTGGCAAGTCACGTAGCATGCACGTATGGTAAAAGTTGTGTGACAATTTTTTTGCATAAGGCGCTCTTTTAATTGTCTTCCTTATGAGTAGAGGTCGGGATCGCGCGATGGTTAACTCCTACCAACCCTTCCCCTAGGAGCATGTATAGTAGTACTTTGCTTCGAGGGCAAGTAGACTTTTGCAATAAGTATATGAGTTCTTTATGACAAATGTGAGTCCATGGATATACACACACTCACCCTTCCACTTTGCTAGCCTCTATTGTGCCGCACAACTTTCGCCGGTATCATGAACCCATTATTTACCTTCCTCAAAACAGCCACCATACCTACCTATTATGGCATTTCTATAGCCATTCTGAGATATATTGCCATGCAACTTTCCATTGTTTTGTTATTATGACACGCTCCATCATTGTCATATTACTCTTTGCATGATCATGTAGTTGACATCGTATTTGTGGCAAGGCCACCTTCATAATTTTTCATACATGTCACTCTTGATTCATAGCATATCCCGGTACACCGCCGGAGGCATTCATATAGAGTCATTTTGTTCTAAGTGTTGAGTTGTATTTCTCGAGTTGTAAATTAATAAAAGTGTGATGATCTTCATTATTAGAGCATTGCCCCAAGTGAGGAAAGGATGATGAAGACTATGATTCCCCCACAAGTCGAGATGAGACTTCAGACTTTAAGTAAGAAAAGAGGCCAAAGAGCCCACCAAATAAAAAAAGGAAGTCCAAATAAAAAAAAGAGAAAGGCCAAATAAAAAAATAAAAAAATGAGAGAAAAAGAGAGAAGGGACAATGCTACTATCTCTTTTTCCACACTTGTGCTTCAAAATAGCACCATGATCTTCATGATAGAGAGTCTCTTGTGTTGTCACTTTCATATACTAGTAGGAATTTTTCATTATAGAACTTGGCTTGTATATTCCAATGATGGGCTTCCTCAAAGTGCCCTAGGTCTTCGTGAGCAAGCAAGTTGGATGCACACCCACTTAGTTTGTTTTGTTGAGCTTTCATACATTTATAGCTCTAGTGCATCTGTTGCATGGCAATCCCTACACACTCACATTGATATCTATTGATGGGCATCTCCATAGCCCATTGATACGCCTAGTTGATTTTTTGACTGTACACAGTAGGGCAAAACCCCACTGCAATTTTTATAATATCATAAACAGCAATGTACAAGCAAGGAGGGCTTGAGAGAAGCCCTTAAACAAAAGAAAAACTCTAAAAAACTAGGACTAAAACTAGAAAAGGAGAAGAAGAACTAAAAACAAACTAAGAAAACTCTAAGAACTACAGGACAAGAGTGTCCAACCAGGAACAAAAAGAAACTGAAAACTTGTCCTTAATCCTGAATTTGAGCAGGTGCAATTCTGTGAGGAAAATGAACTTCCATCTATGAATGCTGGTTGGAATGCTATTGAAAATCTTATCATTCCTGACTATCCAAATGGCCCAAGATGCAATGATAATGATCTCCATGTAAAAAGATTGGGGTATGTTGTTCCTTAAATCTAGAATGGCTTCCATGATGGTGAGGTTCCTTTGTCTGTTAGGGCAGAGAATATCCCAACAAGCAGAAGCAAAAGGGCAGGTCCAGAAGAGGTGCTGCAGAGTTTCTTCCTGCTGGCAATTGAGTGTAGCACAATTATAGTTTTCCAGGTGAAAAGATTTCCTTCTTAGCAGATTCCTGGTGTTTAGCCTATCATGAAGAAGCCTCCAAAAGAAAACATTGTGCTTTGGTTGGGCAGAACATTTCCAAATCCAATTGAATTGAGCTGGAACAATTTGTACACCTATCAAAATTTTGTAGGCTTTGGCCACTGAGAAGGTGCTATTTCCCCACATATAACTCCATGTATCCAAGTCCTCATTGGAAGCAGATCTTTTGAGGTTGTCAAAAATTTCTTCCATTGTTTCAAATTCCAGAAAAGCCTCCTGGGACAAAGGTAGGTGAAATAAATCTTCCAAGTATTCAAACATAAGCACAGATTGCACTGAGAGGTTCTGATCTCTGACAAAGGAGTAAAGATGAGGTAATAATTGATTCAGACAAGAAGTGTGCCAGAGATCAGACCAAAACAAAGCAGATTTACCATCCCCTATTGTGCATCTTGCCATAGATTTGTAACTATCAATGAGCCTGAGGTTACATTTCCACCAGAAAGACCCTTCCCATTTCTGTCCTGGTAGGTTGCCATTGTCATAATAAGCTTCCCAGATGAGATTTACCCAAGGAATGTTTTCTCTATTGTAGAACTTGTGTAGATTCTTGAGCAATAGGGCTTGGTTTTGTACAAAGATATTCATAACTCCAAGGCCGCCCTGGTTTTTAGGCCTGCAAACAGTGGACCAAGCTACCAAAGATGGTCTGTGATCCTCCAAATCTGGTCCCCTCCAAAGACAGTGTCTCAAATATTTGTTAACCTGGTTTTTGATAGTTATAGGAACATCAAGACAACCCATGAAGTAAATAATAAGAGAACTTAGCACTGATTTGACCAACAGTAACCTTCCAGCAAGAGTCATAAAAGAAGATAAGCCCACCAAATTTTTTGCAACTCTTCTTACTAAAGGCAAACACTGCTCCACTGTTGGCTTTTGAAGTCCTAAGGGCATGCCCAGATAATTGATGGGGAATGATCCTTTCAAACAGTGCAAAGTACCAGTCAAAATTTCCATTTTTTCATCACTCACATTGATTGGTATGAGATTGGATTTGTTGTAGTTCACCTTTAACCCAGTAGCATCTGCAAATGCGTGAAGAAGTGCTTTGAGACAATGGAGTTGTGGGGCATCAGCTTGCATGAGAATCAGGGTATCATCTGCATATTGTACTATGGGGAAGTCTGGACATGACTGAACTTGCAAAGGAGGAATGAGAAGGCCCAAGTTCATTGCCCTGTTCATGATTGATTGAAGTAGATCAGCAGCCAACACAAAAAGAAGGGGAGAGAGAGGATCCCCTTGTCTCACACCTCTGAGGCAATAAAACTTTTTTCCAGGAATGCCATTAAGTAACACTTGTGATGAAGCAGAGGTAAACAGCATTTTAATCCATCCAATCCATCTTTCCCCAAAACCCTTTGCTCTAAGGATATCAATAATTGTAGAATGCTCAATGAGGTCAAAAGCTTTTTCAAAATCTAGCTTTAGCACAACAATTTCCTCCTTAGAGTTATGGCATTGATGAAGGTACTCATAAGCCCAGCCAAGACAGTCATGAATAGCTCTTTCCTTCAGGAAACCATACTAATTTATATGCACCATTTTGAGCATTACTTTCTGTAACCTGTTGGCAAGCAATTTGGTAATGAGCTTGAGACAGCAATTGAGCAGAGATATGGGTCTGAAATCATTAGCAGTACTGGGAGAAGGCCCCTTGGGAACTAGAGTTATGAAAGAGGAGTTGATGCTCTCAAGAGAAATTTGTCCAGCATAGAACTCATGAATTAGTCTAGTGACATCAGGCTTTATAATATCCCAGCAGCTCTTGAAAAACTCATTGTTAAATCCATCTGGACCAGGAGACTTATCAGTGGGCAAATGTTTAACAACATCATTGATTTCTTCCTCAGTGAAAGGGATTTCCAGCTGCTCAAAGTCTGAAGGAGTGGCTTGATGTTGCAGAAGAGAATGCAAATCAAAGTGCATGGTGGTTTGCTTCGACCTTCCTAGTCTGCTCTTGAAGGCATTCCATAGCAGGGCAGCTTTACCTGCATGGTCTGTGATTTCCACTTGATCCTCATTTCTAAGCATAGCAATGTGATTATGCCTATGATTTATTGAAGCCTTTGTATGAAAAAATTTGGTGTTTTCATCACCAAACGTAAGACCTTTGATTTTACCTCTCTGTTTCCAATAGATTTGTTGGTTCTTCAGTAGCAATAACAATTGTTCTTTTAGGATAACCCTGCAATTCCACTCAAAATCTCCCAAATCTCTGAATTCCTCAAACAGGTCAAACAAGAAGATAACCTCATTAATGGCAGCAATTTTGGATTTTAGGAAAGACAGGTTCTTGGCCCACAGTTTTAAAGCCCTTCTAAGATTTTTGAACTTTGCATTTATGCTTTTTGCTGCATCCAGATGACCCACAGGAATATTCCAAGCTGCAGTAACAACCTCTTTAAAGTCAGAGTGTTTTAGCCAGTAATTTTCAAATCTGAAGACCCTTGCCTTTGGTATTGAAGTCCCAATTTTGATAACACATGGAAGATGATCTGATATAGGCCTAGAAAGACGCATTGCAACTGTATCAGGATAAGTGGTCATCCAAGAGGCATAGGTGAAGAACCAATCCAACTTTTTCAACAAAGGACTCTGTTGCATGTTACTCCAGCTGTATTTTCTTCCATGAAGAGGGAGCTCAATTAAACCCAGATTCCTGATAGCCTCATTAAAAAGAAGCATTTCATTAACATCCCCACCAGGCCTATTCCTGTCAGAAGGATCCCTAATAAAGTTGAAATCACCAACTAGAATCCAATTTGTGTCTATTGGCATATGAATGTTGGAAAACCAATTAATAAAATCCATTTTTTCTGCTTGCACACATGGCCCATAAATGTTGGTTAGGACCCAGGATTGGTTGCATAGAAGACTAGTGAAACTAATTGAGAGAGAGTATGAATTGTGGAAGATGACCTCTCCCTCAAACAGAGAACCATTCCATGTGATTAGAAGGCCTCCAGAAGCTCCAATTGAAGGCAGGAAGGCAAATTTATTGAGCCTGTTGGGACAAAAGTTCTCAATGTAAGCAGCATCAAAATGCTCCCTCTTGGTTTCTTGAAGACACAGGATGGCACAGTCACTTTCCTCAATTTTTTGCCCTAGAGCAAGCCATTTCTCAGGTGAGTTAATTCCTCTAATGTTCCAGTTTAGTATATTCCAGCTTCTGTTTTGACTATTCATGGAAACAGTATAGGAGAACATCCAGGGACCAAGCACCATCACTTGGCCAGAACCCAAGGAATTCAGTCCAACCAGACAGCAGTGTAAGCACATTGAGCATGTACAGGATCCACATCAACCACAGCACAGCAAGAAATGAAACTACCCATATGGAGATAGAGAAGCAAAATGCACTGGCAGAAGAACATGAGCTATTACAATAAGTCCAGAGGGCCCATAGGGTGCAAGTACAACCAAAAGGAACATTCATATAGTCCAAAACATAAAACCCCTCCCTCTCCTTCACAAGATCTTTTAATGTGGTCATCTAAACACTATTTGGGTTGTCCTGCCTATCCTCCTTTGGTGGGATCACCCCAGCCAAGTCCTCTCCCATCCTTCTCTTAGGTTTCTTGGAGAGCTTCCCTTCCAACTCATGATCAGCAACCTTGCAAAATGAGGATGTGAGATTCTTAACCACTGATTTTTGAAGAATTGGTGGAGCAGCATTACAAGGCACACACTTATTATTAGAGCAAGAACCTCTTTTAAACCCAGCATTGTCTTTTTTTATCCTATCACTCCTCCTTACCTCTGTTTCTACAAGAGGTGTCTTTCCTCCCCTTCTTTTCTTCGAATTTTCAGCCCCAAAAGGTTGAAGAAGGGCCAATGAATCCAAGTCCTGCTGGTTGGAGGAATCTCCTTCATTTTCCTTGTTTGTATCCTGCTGATGGGAATGATCCATGAGCTGTTTGCAAGAAGGAGCCTTAGTAGCGGTGCATTTATCAAGAATGTGAAAGGTATAAGAATTTTCAGTGCCCTCTACTTCAACAAGTAATTCCCACAAAGGAGATTTAAGCATATGGATTGTCCAGTTAAACTTGTCTGGTGTCATTAGAAGATGCACAATAAAATTGAACCAACTTACTGGAACTTGAACTGCAAGAGAAGGTACACCCTCCAAAGGCTGTTGAGCAAAATGCTCTTTCCAAATTACCAGGCCTTCCTCTGACAGAATAGTATCCTTATTAGCTAGAGCCTTTAACTGAATTGATTTCAAACCAAGTAATGAGGGTGCAAACTGAAAGTGCTCTTCAATTTGTGCAATCCAGTTACCTTTTTTGCTATCATTTTCATCCCCAGCAGGGTCCAGAAGCAGTGGGTTCACTGAATGAGAGCTAGCATCTGCTTCCCCAACCAAATCTACAGCTGGGAACTGAAAAGGTTCCTTGTCATGGCCTACTGGCTCTTTACCAGCATGAGTGTCTCTGCAAGGGTCCACTAACAGATGCTGAGGGACAATAGTACTGTTACCAGTAATAGGCTCAGGAGGTTGGAACACTTCCTCCAAGACAGGCTGAATCTGAGGGACCCCCTCAGGAATTGCTGGCAGTATAACTTCTTGAGGAGCTGCCAAAACCTCAGGAGCTGGGATGGCATGAACATCCTGCTCCTCCTCTTGGTAGTCCTGCATCAAAAGCTCAAGGCCATTGCCCTGTATCTGCAACATGGGTGGAAGTTGATTTACTTCCTCACTTGCATGTGAAGACAAACCTTCAAACAGGGAGACTGTTGTTGTGATGCTGTTGTGGCCCTCCAAAGGTGGTGGGAGCTCTTCCCCATCAGCCCAAGCAATTTCTTCTTGATGAACACCTTCAAAAGCTTGAGGTTCAACATTATTACCAGCTGGGGGCTGCATAGCCCAGTGACCCTCCTCTGCATCCATGTCATCTTGCTGAATAGGCTGAGGATTAAAATGAAAACCAGGGAAAGCATTGTTTTGTCCTGGTAGAGGGTGAGGGTCAATATTGGCAGGTGGTATTGGATCCTCATCTGCTGGTGCCCCACCCATCAACTGTTGCAGAAGAATTTCCACTGAAGAGGACCAAGCATCTTCATCTAGGACTTCACCTTCAGACCACCTGACACTTTTAGGGATGGATTCAAGATCTCTAACTTTAGCTTTTGCAATCACTCTACCCATATGAAGAGGGTCATTCTCCCAAGAAACAAGGCGCCCAAAATGACTGATGGCCCTGGCAATATCTTCAGAATTGCGAAAATCAAACGGGACCGCAAGGAAGAGCAGCCAAACTGTTCTATTAAACTGTGTTCTTCGGCAGTTGCGGCCATTATCATGGTTATGGAAAGTGATGAACACATCTCCAAACTGATGAGGACTCTGCAGCACTAACCTATCTCTGTCTCTTGGATTGACAAATCGCACATAAGCTTCCCCCAGAGGACAGCGCTGCATTTCTCTTATTTGCACTTGCTGAACATCCGCAAAGAACTCATCAAGAACTTCTTGCACATTTGGAAAAAGTACCTCTTCCGGAAGCGGCTCAATGGTGACGATGGCCCAGTCCTCATGGCGCTTCTGGCGGTGGGGGAGAACCACCCTGGCGACACCATTACGGCCTTCAACATTGAGAATATTGAAACCATGGGGAACAAAAGGCTGAGGATCAAATGGAATGTTTGCAATGGTTAGCTCTGCGCCGGCAGAAGGGTCTGAAGACTGCAATGGGGAAGAAAGACGAGCCCGAGGTTGAACAGTGGAAGGCAGGGGAGGAGACGAAGAGGCAAGAGGGAATCTTGGCTGAAAATTAGGGAACATGCCATCACAGAGCTGCCTAAAAGAGGAAGCTCGAAACGCCGGCTGGGCTGGGCCAACGGCCGAGAACCAATCTTCCACCACCCCAGGGGCCCAGGCCTCAGATGGAGGGGTGGGAAAAGAAGCCACCCGGAAAAATGGCCATAGCCCAGTCAGACGCGGTTTAGGGCAGGCCCAAGCCATGTGGCCCAAATTGCCACAACCTTAAATAGTAATGGCCAAATTTGAAGATCCAGAGATCGCGCCCTCATCCCCCTGAACCACGCGATCATTGATCGGAGGTGTAGAATTACACTCAATGTGCCCTTCATCAATATCAGTTACCTGTAAATCCGGAGACGAGTCCGGTAACCCCGCCAGCCGTTGGAAAACTGAGACACGGTGGTCGATCTCCCTCCGGCGATCGCCGGAGCTGCTTTGGGAGGAAGAACGTGGAGGCCCTCTGGTAACCAAGGACCATGAATTTTGCTCCTCTTGATAGAACAGACGCTCCTCACGATGCCAATTAGGACCACCTTCACCCCAGAGGCTAAAAACCATCTCAAAATCCCTCTCAGAAATGCGGCCACTATTGTAGAGTTCAAAACCCACAGACTTGGAGGCAACCGAAAATTGAAACGAACGATCCCGGAGAAACTTAACCCTAAAGCCTTGAGGGTAACCACCAAAGCAAGAGTGGAGCACAATGCTCATAGTGTGACAATCCAGGCGAAAGCACGCGCAACCGAAAGAGACTACAAGCTTGAACTCACGCTGGCGAAAACCAGGAGAGAAAACCACTGGATGACCAAACTTTTGGCGCATGCCAAGCTGAAAAGCCTTACCTCTAGCAAAGTCAAGGTGTGGAGGCGCCATTGGGCGGCCAGGGTGGTGGACGCCGGGGCCGGAGTGGCCACCGGCGGTGGAGCCGCCTAGGAGTCGCCTAGAAGGAGAGGAGAGGAGAGGAGAGGAGAGTCCAACTGATCATATGTGAGGGTATCGCACGCCTAGTTGATGTGAGACTATATTATCCCTTTTTGTCCTCACAACCACTACCATATACCACCATAGTGCTATGTCCATGGCTTGCGCTCATGTATTGCGTAAGAGTTGAAAAAGTTGAAGCGCGTTAAAAAGTATGAACCAATTGTTTGGCTGAAACCCGGGTTGTGCATGATGGGAGTATTTTGTGTAATGAAAATGAAGCGTAGCCTAACTATATGATTTTGTAGGGATAAGCTTTCTTTGGCTATGCTATTTTGATAGGACATGATTATTTGTTAGTGTGCTTTGAAGTATTATTATTTTTATGTTTTATAAGCTCTTATCCTGAGTCATTTGGATCTGAACAATCATGCCACAATAAACAAAATTACATTGAGAATTATGCTAGGTAGCATTCCACATCAAAAATTCTATTTTTATCATTTACCTACTCGAGGACGAGCAGGAATTAAGCTTGGGGATGCTTGATACGTCTCCAACGTATCTATAATTTTGATTGTTCCATGCTATTATATTACCTGTTTTGGATGTTTATGGGCTTTACTTTACACTTTTATATCATTTTTGGGACTAACCTACTAATTGGAGGCCCGGCCCGTATTGCTGTTTTTTTGCCTATTTTAGTGTTTCAAAGAAAAGGAATATCAAACCGAGTCCAAAGGGAATGAAACCTTCGGGAGCATGATTTTTGGAACGAACGTGATCCAGAGGACTTGGAGTGCAAGTCAAGAAGCAATCGAGGCGGCCACGAGGGTGGAGGGCGCCCCCCCCCCCTACTGGGCGCGCCCCCTATCTCGTGGGCCCCTCAGGTGTCCACCGACCTACTTCTTCCTCCTATATATATCCACGTACCCCGAGAACATTAGAGGCGACCACGAAAAACTATTTCCACCACCGTAACCTTCTGTATCCGTGAGATCCCATCTTGGAGCCTTCGCCGGCGCTCCACTTGAGGGGGAATCAACCATGGAGGGCTTCTACATCAACACCATAGCCTCTCTCATGATTTGTGGGTAGTTTACCACAGACCTTCGGGTCCATAGTTAGTAGCAAGATTGCTTCTTCTCTCTTTTTGGATCTCAATACCATGTTCTCCTTGATCTTCTTGGAGATCTATTCGATGTAACTCTTTTTGTGGTGTGTTTGTCGGGATCCGATGAATTGTGGGTTTATGATCAAGTTTATCTATGAGAAATATTTGAATCTCCACTGAATTCTTTTATGTGTGATTAAGTTATCTTTGCAAGTTTCTTCGAATGATCAGTTTGGTTTGGCCTACTAGATTGATCTTTCTTGCAATGGGAGAAGTGCTTAGCTTTGGGTTCAATCTTGCGGTGTCCTTTCCCAGTGACAGTAGGGGCAGCAAGGCACGTATTGTATTGTTGCCATCGAGGATAAAAAGATGGGGTTTATATCATGTTGCATGAGTTTATCCCTCTACATCATGTCATCTTTCTTAATGCATTACTCTGTTCTTTATGAACTTAATACTCTAGATGCATGCTGGATAGCGGTCGATGTGTGGAGTAATAGTAGTAGATGCAGGCAGGAGTCGGTCTACTTGTCACGGAGTGATGCCTATATACATGATCATGCCTAGATAATCTCATAATTATTCGCTTTTCTATCAATTGCTCGACTGTAATTTGTTCACCCACCATAATACTATGCTATCTTGAGAGAAGCCACTAGTGAAACCTATGGTCCCCGGGTCTATCTTTTATTATATAAGCTTTCAATCTACTTTTATTTGCATCTTTACTTTTCCAATCTATATTATAAAATACCAAAAATATATTTATCTTATCATACTACACTATAAAAAAAAGACACATCCGTGACATTTTGGGCCGAACAAAACTTTTTTCTGTCATACATATGACACTTCTATGATGATAATTGTGACAAAACCCGGTATCATCGTAGATGTGGTGGGCTCCTACTTCTATGACAAAAAATCATGACAAAAAATGGGCTTTTTCTCCTGGGCGGGCCGGAGACGCAGCTGCATGACATTCTTTGGGCCGTCCATGACAGAAAAAACCATGGTAAAAGCAAGGGCGAGGAAAATTTCAGGGAGTTCCCGGTTACGGTGGGCGGTCGGGGGCCGAGCGATGCGTGTTTCTCTCGTACACGTACGCGCGTGTGTGCGAGGCGTTCGCTCTAACTGAACCCGAGCGAGGCGTTGGGCTCTAACTAAACCCGAGCGATTGCACTGCAGGCTACGCGTTACTGAACCCGAGCGATCGATCGATGGCTGTTAACTGAACCCGATCAGCGATTCCTTCACTACTGCTGCTAACTAAAGTCAATCGATGCTGCCTCTGGGATGAATAGTGAGTGTTGCGGGGGGGGTGGATGAACAGTGAGCGGTGGCGTTGCCTCTGGATGAACAAGACCCTGTGGTGTGGAGGGCTGGATGAATAGTAGACGGTGGAGGGGTGCCCGTGGAGGGGTGGTTGAACAGTAGCCGGTGGAGTAGCGCGCGGTGGAGGCTGGATGAACAGGAGCCCGTGGAGGATAGAGGAGGTCGATGGTAGCCCGTGTAGGCTGGAGGAGGTCGATGGTGGAGATGAACAGTATCCCGTGGAGTCCCGTTTTGCGGTACGCCACACCCCTCCCGATGAACAGGACCCCTGTTTTGACCGTAGCGCTCCAACACAAGTCCATTTCGTCCGTTTTGTGGTACGCCACACCCCTCCCGATCAACAGGACCCCCGTTTTGACCGTAGGAGGTCTGTTTCCTCCGTTTTGCGGTACGCCACACCCTTCCCGATCAACAGGACCCCCGTTTCGACCGTAGGAGGTCCGTTTCCTCCATTTTGCGGTACGCCAGACCCCTCCTGATGAACAGGATCCTGTTTCGAACGTGGTCGGTTGAACACAAGGCTGATTCCTCCGTTCTGGGTACGCCAGGCCTCGTTTCCATCGCTTGTTCTGCCCAAGCCCTCCCGATGAACACGGCGACGCATTCCGTTCCGTCCCAGCCGGTTGGCACCCATGCGTTTCGTTGCCTCCCGATGAACACGACGCATTCTGTTGCCTCCCCATGAACACGACGCATTCCGTTGGCTCCCCATGAACACGATGACGACGCTATTTCTCCGTTCCGACCCAGCCATGTACACGAGCCCTGGCTGTACGTTTGCGTGAGTAGGCGTTCGAGACCCCGCCCGTATGTACGTACGTGGCCGTATTTTCTTTCTTGCACCCTGGCCGTTGTACGTATGTGTACATGCTACATGCGTGCCTCTACTACGACACATGTGCGCCTCTACTATGACATGTGCGCGCCTCTACATCCACCAGTATGTACGTACACGTTCGCGACCAGAATGACAATGCTACGTACGCTTCGACCAGGTGGGTCCCGACTGTCAGGCACTTCCTTGCGTGCGAAGATGTAGCTGGTGGGTCCCAGCAGTCAGGGGGCAAATCGTTTTTTAACGCACTTCCTTGCGTGCGAAGATGTAGCTGGTGGGTCCCAGCAGTCAGGGGGGCGAATCTTTTTTTTGCCCGTACGCACTTCCTTGCATGCGAAGATGTAGCTGGTGGGTCCCAGCAGTCAGGGGGGCGAATCTTTTTTTTGCCCATACGCACTTCCTTGCGTGCGAAGATGTAGCTGGTGGGTCCCAGCAGTCAGGGGGCGAATCGTTTTTTTTTGCCCGGACGCACTTCCTTGCGTGCGAAGGTGTAGCTAGTGGGTCCCAGCAGTCAAGGGGGAAATGTTTTTTTGCGAAATATGGTGGCCCGTCCGGTAGGTCCCTGCTGTGAGGTGGAGGAACAATTATTTTGCGCGTAATAAGGAGGCACTTCCTTGCGGCTGCCGTGGACCCAGCTGTCAGCCTCTCCACGTACAGTATTCTTCCGATGGAAGTCGGTCGTTGACAACATTGACCACACCACGCCGAGAGCACCACGGCGGTGGACGACAGCGAGGCCTAGGAAGGGGACGACGCGGAGCCGGGGAAGACGCAGCAGTGGATGCCCACACGTAGAGGAGTATGAGGGTTCACTCGTTTGGCTGCGGTGTGAGGCTGTCGTCGCCGCAGAATAACAGGGGGTGTGGGTGAGTGGAGGGATGGCCTGGCCAGCGGCGGGAGTAGTAGGGGTCGGTGAGGCCTCCGCGGCATCACAACAGGCCATGGGAGGCAGGAGCAGGCGGCACAATCGGTGCTGCTTTGGGCGGCTAGAGCAAGAAGACCAGAGGTTGAAGAAGCACGATGGCCGTTGGATGGACATCGTACAGTCACTGCAGCTAGAATCGTTCATATTGACTAAGTTGACAAAGCCCTCCGTCCTCGTCAACTTAGTGGACCCACAAGTCAGCCTCCCACCAAGGTGGGTCCTAGCTAGCAGGGGGAGTATTCATTTTTTTTCTGCTTAATAAGGAGGCACTTTTGGTGGGTCTGAGCTGACAGCGGCGGGAATGTTTCTTTTGTGAAATACGGTGGCCCGTCAGGTGGGTCCCAGCAGTCAGGGGGCAAACTTTTTTTTCGCAAAATATGGTGGCCCGTCCAGTGGGTCCCTGCTGTAACTTGGAGCAATCATTATTTTCCGCGTAATAAGGAGACACTTACTTGCTGCGGCCATGGACCCAACTGTCAGACTCTCCACGTATAGTATACTTCCGATGGAAGTCGTTCCTTGACCACGTTGACCACGCCGCGTTCCGTTGCATGCATGCATCCATGGGCATGGTGCATCCCCACTATCAGCCTCTCACGTACAGTCATCTTCCGATGACTCTCGATTATTGACCACGGTGACCACACCGTGCTGAGTGCACCCAGACTTGAATGATCCGGAGATGGGGAAGACGGGGCAGTGGAGTCGCAGATGGAGAGGAGTGGGAAACTTCACTGGTTTGGGTGCATGGCAGCACAGCCGCGGTGCCGCCCACGGGAGACAGGAGCAAGAACAGAGGTTGAAGAAGGAGCACGGCTGTTGGATTAACATCCAACGGTCCAGCTACTAGAATCATTTGTTGATTAAGTTGACAAAGTCGTGCGTACACGTCCGCTTAGTAGGCCCACAAGTCAGCCACCAAATCTGACAGGTCCCAGCTGTCAACAGGATGAATAATTTTTTCGCAAAACAAGGAGGCACTTCCTTCCGTGCGAAGATACAGCCGGTGGGTCCCAACTGTCAGGTGGAGGAAACATTTTTTTCAGCTTAATAAGGAGGAACTTTCCTTGCGTGCGACCATGGACCTCGTGGGTCCCAGCCGTCAGGCTCTCCACGTACAGTCCTCTTCTGATGACTCTTGTTTGTTGACCATGCTGCACCGAGCGCAGCGAGGCGTTGGACGATGGCGAGGCCCTGGACGGGAATGACTCGGAGATGGGAAGACGTGGCAGTGGAGTCACAGATTGAGAGGAGGAGAAGGGTTATAACTGGTTCTGTTGTGGCGTGGGGCTGCAGTGTGTGGAGAATAACAGGAGGTGTCTATAAAATAACACGTGGAATGTTTTTATAATGTATATATAAGTCTCTATAAAATATACGATAATAGTAATAATATAAATATATATAATGTGGTTAGAAGGGAAAACATAAATTGGACACAGCATTATTATTCTTATATATAGATAAATAGAACAGAGACCTGCGTTTTATTAAAAAATACATTGAGCTGTCGATCTTTAAGAAAAAGCCCATAGGCCGGCATGGACCTCAAAAAATAAGTTGAAACCACTGTTTGCGTATGTCGTGGGCTACGCATTACAAAACCTAGGCCTAGCTCATAATTGTTTGCCCTCTGAAAAAATGATACCAGATCCCCGAGCGAACTGGATTAAAGAGGGGGCCGGCGGCACGTCTGAAGAAGCACATCAAGAGTGATTTTTTTTTCTTCAGTGGATGGCTCTCGATAGCGTTTTTTTACTTGCCTCTGGACCATACAACTTGTATTTTTAGCCTCCCAGTCCATCGTGGTGGACCAGTAGCCCATTTGCTGGGTGGGCCAACCTACAGAAACCAGCACTTGATTTTTCATCAAGCCCCAAAAACAATGCAGTACTATGTTTGTTTTGAGGCCGAAAACATTACGGCAGGGCTTGAGCGGGGGAGAGGGGAAGACAGAGTAATAAAAAGATTAAAAAGAGCTGATGCACCGTTGCTATCCTAACAAAGCAGGTGCAATTCTTCTTGGAAAGAAGGTGTGCCGTTGACACCCACACGTCACATACCCCACGGGAGGCATACTAACAAGTTCACACACAAATACAACAGAAAAGATAAACATTCGTATCAAACTCAGATTCACAGGACATGTTCATATTCATAGCCAACATTCACTATCAACAACTCAAAAGATTCATATATACACAAGCTCAGCATATCTATGCATCCAAATGATTGATAGATCACACGACAATATTCATACATAATTCACAAAAAGATTCAGATATACACATGTTCAGTATGTTTATGCATCCAAATGATTGAGATCACAACCAATATGATCCATGGACGAACTTTAATTACCTAGGGTACAGACTGGTAAATGGTGTTCAATCGAAGGTACTTCTTGCTAAAATTACTTCTTGTACGAATAAACTTTCGAGTACATAAGAGGCAGCACAGACAATCTCAACTTTGCTTGTAGGTTTATCCTCAAATAGTGGCCTCGTGTCGAGGGAGGTTTGAGCAACTTGGCCACTACTTTCATCCAACTAGTTTACTCGCTCATCTTGGTCCTGTATCTCGCCAAAATTCTACATTGCAGACGATAAAGGAGGCAGTTGAGAAAATGAACCACCCAAATTTTTTGTGCAGTTCAACTGAAATGGAGCATCATTGGCGTGCAGACTAATTAAGTGCCAGATGAATATACGCGTCAACCAACTTGTCTGGAATCTTTAGACTCCATGCCATATAGTTCGCTACCATATGTGCCGATAACCAAAAGGCACAAGTTGGGACCAAAGACTGGACTGCATTTTTCTAGGCTATGCACCAAGAAATATTTTTGGCATTCACTCTCCTAATACTTGGAGTTTGACAATTGGTTGACGCCGGTTGATACTCGAATGAATATAGGCACTTCTTCAAGTCAACATCGATGCTTGTCTGAGTGAACTTTGGAGTACATAGCAGCAGCATAAGTACCTGTCCATCTGATCATTTTGTGCAGTTCTACTGAAATCACCCGATGTAATGATTTGTCTACGAGTTCAGGCTCCAAATTACTCCTTTATGAGATCGGCAAACAGTAGCATAATACCAAATTACAAATACATATGACAGGCACAATAATCAGGATAAAGACTAGTACCAACCTGTGTGAGGTAGCATATCATTTACTATTTCCTTTGACTGGAAGCCGAGATAAGCCGAGCGACTGACAGCAAAGGAAGAAAGCAAGCCGAGATTAGCGACTGACAGGAAAGGACGGAAGCTGTCGAGGCAATGAAGCACCCATAGTTTTTGTGCAGTTCCACCAAAATCGAGCATCCCTATTGGCACATATATTGAGAGAGTGAGATTACTGTAATAGTGGGACTAGTTGATGAAACATACACTAACAAATAGAAGAACCCTCATTATCTTAATGGGTAAAGTTAGCAACATAGTAGACTTGCTTAAAGAGAGGTATTAGTTTATTTAATCAGTGCCAATTAGCTCAACACTCAAAGCATTGTCATTTATCATAGGTTGCAAAACTTTAACGTGCAAAGATAAAGGATTTTCTCATGACAGTAACATGATACAAATAGAGATGACAGCAAACTAATATGGATGAAGGCCTTAGGCCCATACCAACCTGATAAAAAAAGCTTATTCATGTAGTCCCATAAGAGATGATAAAGCACTCACTGGAATCACACAATAGTATATATTTTTGCACTTCAAATGTATGGTCGAAATCACTCTTGTTTACCAGTGCTAAGATTATATCGAAAGATTATCAAGAACTTCCAACAGAGTTAAAGCACTGGCTGGGATACAGTTCATTGTATTGTCTTGTGTAGTTCCACTAAAATGTATGATTGGCACAACATGATCCTTGTTTGCACAAGTAGGAAAAAGGTGAAACCTTCATTAGCTTAGTGAGAAAGGATAGGAAGACATTAGTGTCGGTGTCAAAACTGGCGGATCTCGGGTAGGGGGTCCCGAACTGTGCGTCTAGGCAGATGGTAACAGGAGACAAGGGACACGATGTTTTTATCCAGGTTCGGGCCCTCTCGGTGGAGGTAAAACCCTACTCCTGCTTGATTAATATTGATGATAGGGGTAGTACAAGAGTTGATCTACCACGAGATCAGAGAGGCTAAACCCTAGAATCTAGCCTATGGTATGATTGTTGTTCGTCCTACGGACTAAAACTCTCTGGTTTATATAGACACCGGAGAGGGCTAGGGTTACATAGAGTCAGTTACAACGGGAGGAGATCTTCATATCATATCACCAAGCTTGCCTTCCACGCCAAGGAAAGTCCCTATCCGGACACGGGACAAAGTCTTCAATCTTGTATCTTCATAGTCCGGGAGTCCGGCCAAAGTTCATAGTCCGGCCATCTGGACACCCCCTAATCCAGGACTCCCTCAGTAGCCCCTGAACCTGGCTTCATTGACGATGAGTCCGGCGCGCAAATTGTCTTCGGCATTGCAAGGCGGGTTCCTCCTCCGAATACTTCATAGAAGATGTTGAACAGAAGGATAGTATTCGGCTCTGCAAAAATAAGTTCCACATACCACCGTAGAGAGAATAATTTCCGCACAAACCTAATCTGCTGACGTATTCTGCACCATGACATCATGCCACGGTCAAGCCTTTATTCGAATCATTTTACTGTTCCACCTCAGCGTGTTTAGCGAGGCGGTTTCCTTGGCACGTCTTGTCGAAGCAGAGATCGTGTCCCCTTATTCTGGGATTCTCATCAATACGGGCGCGGATAACCCAACCGTGCCTTTTGGTATGACTCTCTAATTGAAAGCGAGTCCCAAACGGTTACGGGGAGGGCTCTTGGTATTCAACTCCTTTATAAAGAGACCAAGGCTCGACTCCCTTTTCTTTCAATCCAATCGAATCCGCCTCTCGCCTCGAGTTCCAACACTCAAAGATTCTAGTTTTAGGCGCTTTGGACTTTCGACGATGTCCAGTTCCGACCTTCAAGGCTGGTGGGTGCCTTCCTCCATTACGGAAGAAAACGTGCGAAAGCTGAGAGATGCCAGGTATCTAACCGGCGAAATCTCACATAGGCTGCCTGCTCAAGGGCAGGCCATTCCTTCTCCCCAGCCCGTTGAGAGCGTGGTGTTCACATCTCACTTCCTTCGGGGGCTAGACTTCCCGATTGATCCCTTCGTGAGGGGGCTGATGTTCTATTACGGGCTGGAATTCCACGACCTAGCTCCAGAGTCCATCCTCCAAATTTCATCATTCATTGTTGTGTGTGAAGCCTTCCTCCATATCACCCCTCACTTCGGATTGTGTCTTAGAACCTTCAAGGTGGAGCCGAAGATGATCGAGGGGCAGCACGCTGAGTGCGGAGGAGCTATCATAAGCAAGATAGCCGACGCTCCATGGCCCGAGGGCACTTTCCAAGAAGAGTTCGGCTTATGGCAACGGGACTGGTTTTACATCACAGCCCCCAGGGGCACCACATGGGTGGCTCCACCTGCTTTTCGCTCGGGTCCCCCACCACGGCGAGCGTCATGGGTCAATGAAGGGCTTATTTGGGGGCCATCCAAAGACGTGCCCCTTCTGCAGGACCGCATTCGAGATCTCCTAGAAAGAGATATTAACTTGACCGTGGTGGCGCAAGTTATGTTGATTCACCGCACGCTGCCCTGCAAACGTCGCCCTCTTCGCCTGTGGGAATTTAATCCGGAGGGACCGCGAGTCCTCCAACACTTTATGGGCGCGACGTCTATGGAGATGCACAAATTGTTCTTCGGACCAGAAGCAAGGTGTCCCGACTTGTCCGAGGACGCAGGCCTGAGCTGCAATCGCCAGGATGCTAAGGTAAGTAGCCCCGTATTTGGACACACCATCCATATTTTTATCATAAAGTTGCCCTTTAACAGAGCTATCCTTTGAACAGGAGTGGATAGCGAAGGCAAAGCTTATCAGGTGTCCAGCCCCCCTGCCCGAGACCGCGCCGGATCCTGTGTTAACCAGGATGCTGGAGATTACGCTTTCGGCAGAGGGCAAAGAGGGGAACCAAGGAGCTACCGCCTCCGTGAAGGAGACTGTCAGGAAGGGAGGAATCGAGAATCCCCCCAACCTGGGAAAGAAAAGGAGTGCCTCTGAAGACCCAGAGAGGATGACCTCGAAACGGGGGAAGAAATCTTTGTCAGAGGATCCGGCGCCAGAGACTACCCCGGCCGCATTGTGCCCTCAAGGGGATCATCTTTCCTCTGAGCCGTAAGTAAAGAGAGGGGTTCAAAATTAGTGGCATCCCTGTTTTATTTCTGAGGAAGATAACCAAAATATTACCTTGCAGTTTGGACCTCAACCCTTCTCAGCAGAGCTCGTCTTCAGGGGATCTTCGTTCGGAAATGATGGAGAGCGAAACGCCTCCCCTAGCTACACCGACTTACGAGGCAGGCGGCCCCGAGGTATCGTCCCGGCGGGTTTCTCAAAGTCCGGATCCTGAAAAAGGTCATCGGGCTAGTCCGGCGCCCTCTGGTGCGCGGTCAGAGAGGCTGAGGGATCTGCTCGGGCGAGCGTTCGTCTCAGAAGGACACCGTATGTTGATGAACATGGTGATAGGAAGGATTTCATCCGCGGTGTCAGCACCCCGACTCAATGTCACATCGATCTAGCCTGTAACACCTCATATCACTTTGCGGCCTCACGCACGGTATTCCCACGGGTGTCGCCTTACCTTTGCCCGGGACCGTTTGCGCCTTTTGGCACATGTATATGATAGTGTCGCTACCATCCATATGATAAGGAGCTCGGGCTGACATGGTTAGTCGTAAACCCAAAGTGGCACAGACTTACAGGGACAGGCATCCATGACCCAGCATCGAACGTGTCGGTCATCAGCAAGTGAATCCGGGCTGTAGCACTGGGCTAGCAGGACTCCGATAAACCGGGCTGCAGCGGGCTAATAGGACTCCGGTATTCATTGCGTGACATTTTCCCGAAGGGACAGACATAGGAACGAAGAAGGACACATGCCGGCCAACCTAAGTGTTCCGGAGCAGTAGCAAGCTACCATGGCTCAGTGGAAGCACTAGGAGCCATTTCCTGGTAAGAGAGGCTACTAAAGATAAACAACTAGATAGTCCGATCCCACACATACCAAGCATTTCAATCATACACACAATATGCTCGATATGTGCAAATACAACAAGGCATCACAACATGACTCTACAACATCAGTACTTCATTTAAATGCTCAGAGAGCCATACACAGCATACACATAAGTATGGGTCACCCGACCCACATTCAAGTCATACAAGCATACAAGCCAACAGCGGAAGTAACTTGTCTGAGTACAGACAACTAGTAAAATAAAAGAGGCTTGGGTAAGCCTAGCTATACTACATGGTCCTTCACAAGCTCAGGGTCACCACCTGGGCCTCAGTCTACTCATCGATGTCAACGTCTACGAAGAACCCGTCAGAAGGGTTTGTAGCATCTTCTGAAAAATGTAAATTAAAGCAACATGAGTACAAAGGTACTCAGCAAGACTTACATCAGATCCTACATACATGCATTTTATCAAGAAGGGTTGGTGGAGTTATTGCAGCAAGCCAGTTTGACTCTTGGCTAAGCTATCCTACGAGACTCCAACTTGAAATAGTTTTGCGCACACGAGTCCACTACTCACCACTTCAATACACTACCGAGGATCCACCTCCGTCTTCCCACGGAAGAGCCATCCTCGGCACTGACGCTTATCTTGAGGCTTTTAGTAGTTTCCATTTACTTGTCTATGAACTGTATAGGAAACCAAGTAGTCCTTTACCGCGGATGCGGCTATTCGAATAGATTATGTTAACCCTGCAGGGGTGTACTTCTTCATACATGTTTCCACCACTTAGCGTCTACACACGACATGTGCTCAGCAGACTTCAAGCGAAAGCCGACGTGGGTGTAGACCACGACCTACCTAAACACTCAAGTCTCTAGTCCAGGTTTATCGCCTATTCGGGTTCCATCCATGAGGAGATCCGGCCGGGGTTTCGCTCACAGCCCCAAACGATGCGAACAGGGTTCCGAGACACCTAACGGGTGCCCGGTATACCCGGCCACGTACCTACTCCATCACAGCCCACCCCTACGGTCAGCGTTGTCCACAGCCTCCAGTAAGCTACAAACACCAGAAACTACTTGCAACTCCCGGACTGAGGACTAGGGTGAATAAGAAGTCGAGCGGGGTCATATTTCAGGGCCCAATGTATGGTAGTAGCTGAATCTTAAATCACACATACAGATCTCAGTGCTTAAGGATGGCTTCAATGAAACAACCCATCATGTACTCCTACATGGCCTCTCATCGATACCTTTACCAAATCGAGTTCAACACACCACTCTCATACTGACACGATCATTTCACTCTAGCCCATCACCCAAATGAACCAGACCTGACACGACTCTAAGCATAGCAGGCATAGCAACGTAGGAACAACACACACACATGGCTCAATCAACTCCTACACATGCTAGTGGGTTTCATCTAGTTACTGTGGCAATGACAGGTCATGCAGAGGAAATGGGTTCAACTACCGCAGCACACAGCAGTTTGAAACGTGTTGTCTTAATGCAGTAAAAGAGGGCAGGAGCGAGAACATGGGATTGTATCAATATGATCAAATGGTTGGTTGCTTTCCTGATGGGTCGGTGCACTGGTATTGTTCTTCGTTGGGGTAATCACGATACTCCTCAGGGGTAGGACCTGCCACAGAGAGCACCGATACACAATCATCACCAAACAATATGCAACAATATGAGGCATGCATGAGACATGGCAAAATGAGTGTGTTGGGCTAATGCAACTAAGAGCAGATGGGTTTGAATCATTTTGAACCAAAGATTCAAATTTCAAACTCATAAATGGCCCTTTAAAGTGCTTTATCTTGTTCTGCAATAATCAGGAGGTTAGCTTGATTTAACATGCATGAAACCAGTACAGATGGAAAGATTGGATTTTTCTGATCATTTTTCATATATAACACTTTGCATTTGGAGCTACAGATTAATTTCTATGATTTTTTGAAGTTTGGGTTATTTTCTGGAATTTCCTATGTAATAATAATTCTAGTAAATAACTTACTGCGTCAGCATTGCGTCAGGATGACGTAAGTGGTCAACGGAACAGTCCAGGTCAAACCTGACTAGTGGGTCTCGTGTGTCAGTGTAATTAGTTTAACTAATTACTAGTTAATACTAATCCTAATTAGTTAACAGGGCTGGGCCCCACCTGTCATTGACCCAGGGGGGTCAAACTGGGCCCACCCGTGGTCAAACGAGGGGTCAGCGGGGTTAACTAACCGGTGTTTAGCCGCCAGCGAGGCCGAGCGCGGCGGCGAGAGTGGTTTTGTGCATTCCGGCGACCAAATGAGCGGCGGAGGGCATCTACGTGTAGCTGGGAGCAAGCCGCAGCTCTTGGTGGTGGTGGTTGAGCTCGGGGTGGCCGGAAACGGCGCCGGCGACGACTTTGGCGGTCGCCGGCGTGCGGGTGATGATGAATCTGAGGCTACGTAGCACGGCGAGGCTCGTGGTGAGGTGCTACGGGTTGCTACGAGTGCGGTGAGTGCGTTGGACATGGTGGTGTGGCCAGTGGGTGGTCGGATTCACGTCGGCGACGAGCTCCGCGGTGGCGCGTGCGGGTGAGCTACGTGCAGTCGCTACGGGGCTCGAGAACTAGAAAGGAAATGGGGGAGAGGTAGCTGGGCTCACGGCGGTCTCGAGGGAGCAGACGGCGCGGTCGGGGACGAGCTGGTGCGGCGGCGACGGCTAAGGGTATCTCCGGCGATGGCGGATCGGACGAGGTCGGTGCAGTGGCTTCGAGGCACGCGAGCGCTCGGGGCTCGGCTAGCTCGAAGGAGAGGAGGGCGGCGGAGCTCCTGGACACGGTGGCGCGGCGCGGGGACGACGGAGAGCACGACTACGGTGACGGTGCGGCTGCGGTGGCGTCGGCCATGGTGCGGGGGAGCGAGGGAGAGGAGCTGAGGGCGAATGGGTGTGTCCATGGTGTTCGGGGCGCGACCTGGAGTTCGTCCAGGCCAGCAGAGAGGCGAGAGGAGGAAGCAGGGCGACGGGCAGCTGCGTGGCGCGCGCTAGTGCCGCCGTCGAGCACCTGCCTGCCTGCCTGGCGACGGCAAGCAGCTCGCTGGAGTGGCTGCTGGGCTGGGCCGGCTAGGTGGGCTGGCTGGTGGTCTGCCAGGTTAGTCCCTCTCTCTCTCTCTCTTTTTTTATATCTTTTCTATTATTTCTGTAACTTTGTGGACTTTCTGAAAATACCTAGACAACTCTAAAAATCACCAAACTGCTTATGGCCACTAACTGGAATATATCCAGCTTGGAACATTTTGGTTTGGGAATATTTGAGCATTTGAAATATTTTATATAATTTAAATGCCCAAAGTCAAATATTTATGATTTAATTCAAAGACCTTAGGATGACCTAGAAAATTGTGCACCACTTTTGGCAGAGGCTCTGAACCAAGACAAAAATGATGGACATTTTAGAAGGGCATTTCAGGTTCATTGAAAACATTTTTAGTAAACCCTAGTTGGTTTCAGAGGGGCTGGGGGTTCTGTCATCCCCATTTCAGGTTTCTGTTGAATGGAATAAACATGATGCAACACTCTAATGCATGAACTAGCTAGGGTGTGACAACTCACCCCCACTCAAAAGAATCTCGTCCCGAGATTTAGGTTCCTCCGGGAATAAGGCGGGATACTCAAGTCGAAGGCAATGCTCCCTTTCCCAAGTTGCTTCTTTCTCAGAATGGTGCGACCATTGAACCTTGAGAAACTTGATATTATGTCGTCGAGTGGTACGCTCGGCTTGATCGAGGATACGAACGGGGTACTCTCGATACATGAGATTATCTTGAAGATCAAGCGTTTCGTGGTCCACTCCACGGATAGGATCCGAGAAGCAACGCCTGAGTTGAGAAACGTGGAAGACATCGTGGACTCTGGAGAGATGCGGAGGTAGTTCCAATTGGTAGGCAACTTCTCCTCGTTTAGCGAGAATGCGAAAGGGTCCAATGTAACGAGGAGCCAATTTGCCTTTGATACCGAAATGATGGGTTCCCTTCAGAGGAGTAACCCGAAGGTAAGCCTTCTCGTCAACCTCAAAAGTCATAGCCTTATGTTTTCGGTCATAATGACTCTTTTGACGGGATTGGGCTGTTTTCAACTTTTCACGAACGATGCGAACTTGCTCTTCTGCTTCCTGGATCATATCTGGGCCAAAGAATTGTCTTTTCCCGGTTTCTGACCAGTTAAGAGGCGTTGGACACCTTCGTCCATAGAGAACTTCAAAAGGGGCTTTACCCAAGCTAGATTGAAAGCTGTTGTTATAAGCAAATTCGGCAAATGGAAGGCATTTCTCCCAATCCATTCCGAATGAGATAACAGAAGCTCGAAGCATGTCTTCTAGAATCTGGTTGACGCGTTCTACTTGGCCACTTGATTGAGGATGAAAGGCAGTGCTAAAGGAAAGGTGGGTTCCCATAGCATTTTGGAAACTTTCCCAAAATCGAGAGGTGAAGAGACTTCCTCGATCTGAGTTAATTTCCAGCGAAACACCATGGAGAGACACTATTCGGGAGATGTACAAGTCTGCTAACTGACTAGAGGTTATACTCTCACGAACAGGTAAGAAATGGGCCACTTTGGAAAGACGATCGATAACGACGAAGATAGCATTATTCCCTCTCTTGGTCCTGGGAAAACCGGTGATGAAATCCATACCAATTTTATCCCATTTCCATTCAGGAACAGCTAAGGGTTGAAGCGTGCCAGTAGGCCGTTGATGCTCTACTTTTACACGACGACAGACGTCGCAACTAGCAACAAACTGAGCAATGTCTATCTTCATCCTAGTCCACTAGAACCTCTCGCGTAGGTCCTGATACATCTTAGTGCTACTGGGATGAATGGTGAGAGGAGATTCATCAGCTTCCTTAAGGATCAACTGTCGTAAATGTTGGTTCTTGGGAACCACTAGACGGTTCTCAAAGTACACAACACCATGATCATTTGTAGAGAAACATTTAGCATCTCCGCTAGCAATGTTCTCCTTGATCCGAGATATTCCTTTATCTCGTTTTTGGGCAGCGGTGATTTGATCCGTAAGGGTAGGTTTCGCCACCAAGGTGGAAATGAATCCTTGAGGAACAATGTGAAGGTTAAGTTTCCGAAATTCCTCGTGGAGAAGTGGTTGACTTTGTTGCAACATTAGATTGCGCCTTTTGGCACACGTATATGATAGTGTCGCTAGCGCCTTTTGGCACACGTATATGATAGTGTCGCTAGCATCCATATGATAAGGACCCCGGGCTGACATGGCTAGTCGTAAACCCAAAGTGACACAGACTTACAGGGACAGGCATCCATGACCCAGCATCGAACTTGTCGGTCATCAGCAAGTGAATCCGGGTTGTAGCACTGGGCTAGCAGGACTCCGGTAAACCGGGCTACAGCGGGCTAACAGGACTCCGGTATTCATTGCGTGACATTTCCCCGAAGGGACAGACACAGGAACGAAGAAGGACACATGCCGGCCAGCCTAAGTGCTCCGGAGCAGTAGCAAGCTACCATGGCTCAGTGGAAGCACTAGGAGACATTTCCTGGTAAGAGAGGCTACTAAAGATAAACAACTAGATAGTCAGATCCCACACATACCAAGCATTTCAATCATACACACAATATGCTCGATATGTGCAAATACAACAAGGCATCACAACATGACTCTACAACACCAGTACTTTATTTAAAGGCTCAGAGAGCCATACATAGCATACACACAAGTACGGGTCACCCGACCCACATTCAAGTCATACAAGCATACAAGCCAACAGCGGAAGTAACTTGTCTGAGTACAGACAACTAGTAAAATAAAAGAGGCTTGGGTAAGCCTAGCTATACTACATGGTCCTTCACAAGTTCAAGGTCACCACCTGGGCCTCAGTCTACTCATCGATGTCAACGTCTACGAAGAACCCATCAGAAGGGTTTGTAGCATCTTCTGAAAAATGTAAATTAAAGCAACATGAGTACAAAGGTACTCAGCAAGACTTACATCAGATCCTACATACATGCATTTTATCAAGAAGGGTTGGTGGAGTTATTGCAGCAAGCCAGCTTTGACTCTTGGCTAAGCTATCCTACGAGACTCCAACTTGAAATAGTTTTGCGCACACAAGTCCACTACTCACCACTTCAATACACTACCGAGGATCCACCTCCGTCTTCCCACGGAAGAGCCATCCTCGGCACTGACGCTTATCTTGAGGCTTTTAGTAGTTTCCATTTACTTGTCTATGAACTGTATAGGCAACCAAGTAGTCCTTTACCGCGGACGCGGCTATTCGAATAGATTATGTTAACCCTGCAGGGGTGTACTCCTTCATACATGTTTCCACCACTTAGTGTCTGCACACGACATGTGCTCGGCAGACTTCAAGCGAAAGCCGACGTGGGTGTAGACCACGACCTACCGAAACACTCAAGTCTCTAGTCCAGGTTTATCGCCTATTCGGGTTCCATCCATGAGGAGATCCGGCCGGGGTTTCGCTCACAGCCCCAAATGATGTGAACAGGGTTCCGAGACACCTAATGGGTGCCTGGTATACCCGGCCACGTACCTACCGCATCACGGCCCACCCCTACGGTCAGCGCTGTCCACGGCCTCCAGTAAGCTACAAACACCAGAAACTACTTGCAACTCCTGGACAGAGGACAAGGGTGAATAAGAAGTCGAGCGGGGTCATATTTCAGGGCCCAATGTATGGTAGTAGCTGAATCTTAAATCACACATACAGATCTCAGTGCTTAAGGACGGCTTCAATGAAACAACCCACCATGTACTCCTACATGGCCTCTCATCGATACCTTTACCAAATCGAGTTCAACACACCACTCTCATACTGACACGATCATTTCACTCTAGCCCATCACCCAGATGAACCAGACCTGACACGACTCTAAGCATGGCAGGCATAGCAAGGTAGGAACAACACACACACATGGCTCAATCAACTCCTACACATGCTAGTGGGTTTCATCTAGTTACTGTGGCAATGACAGGTCATGCAGAGGAAATGGGTTCAACTACCGCAGCACACAGCAGTTTGAAACGCGTTGTCTTAATGCAGTAAAAGAGAGCAGGAGCGAGAACATGGGATTGTATCGATATGATCAAATGGTTGGTTGCTTGCCTGATGGGTCGGTGCACTGGTATTGTTCTTTGTTGGGGTAATCACGATACTCCTCAGGGGTAGGACCTGCCGCAGAGAGCACCGATACACAATCATCACCAAACAATATGCAACAATATGATGCATGCATGAGACATGGCAAAATGAGTGTATTGGGCTAATGCAACTAAGACGAGATGGGTTTGAATCATTTTGAACCAAAGATTCAAATTTCAAACTCATAAATGGCCCTTTAAAGTGCTTTATCTTGTTCTGCAATAATCAGCAGGTTAGCTTGATTTAACATGCATGAAACCAATACAGATGGATAGATTGGATTTTTCTGATCATTTTTCATATATAACACTTTGCATTTGGAGCTACTAATTAATTTCTATGATTTTTTGAAGTTTGGGTTATTTTCTGGAATTTCCTGTGTAATAATAATTCCAGTAAATAACTTAATGCGTCAGCATTGCGTCAGGATGACGTCAGTGGTCAACGGAACAGTCCAGGTCAAACCTGACTAGTGGGTCCCATGTGTCAGTGTAATTAGTTTAACTAATTACTAGTTAATACTAATCCTAATTAGTTAACAGGGCTGGGCCCCACCTGTCATTGACCCAGGGGGGTCAAACTGGGCCCACCCGTGGTCAAACGAGGGGTCAGCGGGGTCAACTCACCGGCGTTTAGCCGCCGGCGAGGCCGAACGCGGCGGCGAGAGTGGTTTTGTGCATTCCGGCGACCAAATGAGCGGCGGAGGGCATCTACGTGTAGCTGGGAGCAAGCCGCAGCTCTTGGTGGTGGTGGTTGAGCTCGGGGTGGCCGGAAACGGCGCCCGCGACGACTTTGGCGGTCGCCGGAGTGTGGGTGATGATGAATCCGAGACTACGGAGCACAGCGAGGCTCGTGGTGAGGTGCTACGGGTTCCTACGAGTGCGGTGAGTGCGTTGGACATGGTGGTGTGGCCAATGGGTGGCCGGAGTCACGTCGGCGACGAGCTCCGCGGCGGTGCGTGCGGGTGAGCTACGTGTAGTCGCTACGGGGCTCGAGAACGAGAAAGGAAAGGGGGGAGAGGTAGCTGGGCTCACGGCGGTCTCGAGGGAGCAGACGGCGCGGTCGGGGACAAGCTGGTGTGGCGGCGACGGCGAAGGGCATCTCCGGCGATGGCGGATCGGACGAGGTCGGTGCAGTGGCTTCAGGGCACGCGAGCGCTCGGGGCTCGGCTAGCTCGAAGGAGAGGAGGGCGGCGGAGCTCCTGCACACGGTGGCGCGGCGCGGGGACGACGGAGAGCGCGACTACGGTGACGGTGCGGCTGCGGTGGCGTCGGCCATGGTGCGGGAGAGCGAGGGAGAGGAGCTGAGGGCGAATGGGTGTGTCCACGGGGTTCGGGGCGCGACGTGGAGTTCGTCCAGGCCAGCAGAGAGGAGAGAGGAGGAAGCAGGGCAATGGGAAGCTGCGTGGCACGCGCTGGTGCCGCCGTCGAGCACCTGCCTGCCTGCCTGGCGACGGCAAGCAGCTCGCTGGAGCGGCTGCTGGGCTGGGCCGGCCAGGTGGGCTGGCTGGAGGGCTGCCAGGTTAGTCCCTCTCTCTCTTTTTTTTTATATCTTTTCTATTATTTCTATAACTTTGTGGAGTTTTTAAAATACTTAGACAACTCTAAAAATCACCAAACTGCTTATGGCCACTAACTGGAATATATCTAGCTTGGAACATTTTGGTTTGGGAATATTTGAGCATTTGAAATATTTTATATAATTTAAATGCCCAAACTCAAATATTTATGATTTAATTCAAAGACCTTAGGATGACCTAGAAAATTGTGCACCACTTTTGGCAGAGGCTCTGAACCAAGACAAAAATGATGGACATTTTAGAAGGTCATTTCAGGTTCATTGAAAACATTTTTAGTAAACCCTAGTTGGTTTTAGAGGGGCTGGGGGTTCTGTCATCCCCATTTCAGGTTTCTGTTGAATGGAATAAACATGATGCAACACTCTAATGCATGAACTAGCTAGGGTGTGACAACTCACCCCCACTCAAAAGAATCACGTCCCGAGATTTAGGTTCCTCCAGGAAGAAGGCGGGATACTCAAGTCAAAGGCGATCCTCCCTTTCCCAAGTTGCTTCTTTCTCAGAATGGTGCGACCATTGAACCTTGAGAAACTTGATATTATGTCGTCGAGTGGTACGCTCGGCTTGATCAAGGATACGAATGGGGTACTCTCGATACGTGAGATTATCTTGAAGATCAAGCGTTTCGTGGTCCACTCCACGGATAGGATCCGAGAAGCAACGCCTGAGTTGAGAAACGTGGAAGACATCGTGGACTCTGGAGAGATGCGGAGGTAGTTCCAATTGGTAGGCAACTTCTCCTCGTTTAGCGAGAATGCGAAAGGGTCCAATGTAACGAGGAGCCAATTTGCCTTTGATACCGAAATGATGGGTTCCCTTCAGAGGAGTAACCCGAAGGTAAGCCTTCTCGTCAACCTCAAAAGTCATAGCCTTATGTTTTCGGTCATAATGACTCTTTTGACGGGATTGGGCTGTTTTCAACTTTTCACGAACGATGCGAACTTGCTCTTCTGCTTCCTGGATCATATCCGGGCCAAAGAATTGTCTTTCCCCGGTTTCTGACCAGTTAAGAGGCGTTGGACACCTTCGTCCATAGAGAACTTCAAAAGGGGCTTTACCCAAGCTAGATTGAAAGCTGTTGTTATAAGCAAATTCGGCAAATGGAAGGCATTTCTCCCAATCCATTCCGAATGAGATAATAGAATCTCGAAGCATGTCTTCTAGAATCTGGTTGACGTGTTCTACTTGGCCACTTGATTGAGGATGAAAGGCAGTGCTAAAGGAAAGGCGGGTTCCCATAGCATTTTGGAAACTTTCCCAAAATCGAGAGGTGAAGAGACTTTCTCGATCTGAGTTAATTTCCAGCGGAACACCATGGAGAGACACTATTCGGGAGATGTACAAGTCTGCTAACTGACTAGCGGTTATACTCTCACGAACAGGTAAGAAATGGGCCACTTTGGAAAGACGATCGATAACGACGAAGATAGCATTATTCCCTCTCTTGGTCCTGGGAAAACCGGTGATGAAATCCATACCAATTTTATCCCATTTCCATTCAGGAACAGCTAAGGGTTGAAGGGTGCCAGCAGGCCGTTGATGCTCTGCTTTTACACGATGACAGACGTCGCAACTAGCAACAAACTAAGCAATTTCTCTCTTCATCCTAGTCCACGAGAACCTCTGGCGTAGGTCCTGATACATCTTAGTGCTACCGGGATGAATGGTGAGAGGAGATTCATGAGCTTCCTTAAGGATCAACTGCCATAAATGTTGGTTCTTGGGAACCACTAGACGGTTCTCAAAGTACACAACACCATGATCATTTGTAGAGAAACATTTAGCATCTCCGCTAGCAATGTTCTCCTTGATCCGAGATATTCCTTTATCTCGTTTTTGGGCAGCGGTGATTTGATCCGTAAGGGTAGGTTTCACCCCCAAGGTGGAAAGGAATCCTTGAGGAACAATGTGAAGGTTAAGTTTCCGAAATTCCTCGTGGAGAAGTGGTTGACTTTGTTGCAACATTAGATTGTTGCAATAAGATTTATGACTTAGCGCATCAGCCATGACGTTGGCTTTTCCTGGGGTGTAAGTTATCCCTAAGTCGAAAACTGTGATCAACTCGACCCAACGTCTTTGCCTGAGATTCAAATCCGGTTGGGTGAATATGTACTTCAGACTTTGGTGATCAGTGAAGATTTTGCAATGATTACGTAGGAGGTAATGTCGCCAGGTTTTGAGTGCATGGACTACAGCTGCAAGCTCTAGATCATGAGTAGGGTAGTTTTCCTCATGTGGATGCAATTGCCGTGAAGCATAAGCAATTATGTGTCGATCTTGCATGAGAATGCAACCTAGTCCTTGTCGCGAGGCGTTGCAATAGATAACAAAGTCCTTGGAGAAGTCTGGTGGTATCAGTACGGGAGCAGAAGTCAGGCGTCTTTTCAGTTCCTGAAAACTGTGCTCACATTGTGGAGTCCACTCGAACTTTTTATCTTTCTTGAGGAGTTCAGTTAGAGTTTTAGCAACTTTGGAGAAATTCTCGACAAAGTGACGATAATAGCTCGCTAAGCCAAGGAAACTCCAAACTTGCTTGACCGATTCAGGTGGAGTCCAATTAAGGACGGCTTGAACTCGCTCGGGATTAACAGCAATACCTTTACCAGAAATTACATGTCCTAGATAGGTCACTTCTGGCAACCAAAATTCGCATTTAGAAAAATTGGCATAAAGGCGATGCTCTCGAAGTTTCATCAACACTAGCCTTAGATGTTCGGCATGTTCTTCCTCGTTCTTGGAGTAGATGAGTATATCATCGAGGTAAACCACGACGAATTTATCCAAGTACTCCATGAAGATTGAGTTCATTAACCAAGAGAAGGTGGCTGGGGCGTTGGTTAAACCGAAGGACATGACGGTGTACTCGTATTGGCCATAACGAGTAACAAAGGCCGTTTTAGGAATGTCCCCGTTCCTGATTTTGATTTGATGGTAGCCCAACCTCAGATCCATTTTAGAGAAAACTAAGGATCCAGCAAGCTGATCATACAGGTCGTTGATCCTGGGGAGCGGATACTTGTTCTTAATTGTGACCAAGTTGACGGGTCGATAATCTACAACCATCCGGTCTGTACCATCCTTCTTCTTGACGAAGAGGACGGGGCAAGCCCATGGAGATGAACTGGGTCGGATGAAACCCTTTTTCAAGGACTCATTGAGTTGTTTCTTAAGTTCGGCTAGTTCAAATGGTGCCATCTTATAGGGTCTTCTAGAAATTGGGACAGTTCCTGGAATGAGATCTATCACGAACTCGACATCTCTGTCAGGTGGGACACCTGGCAATTCTTCTGGAAAGGCATCCGGGAAGTCATGGACTACCAGGACGTCTTCGAGGTCTGGCAAAGGACTAGCGTTAAGAGAATATAGTTGTCGCTTGGCTACTCGGGTCAAGACATTGACTATCTTTCCCGAAGGGTGTGTGAGTTGAACAGTCCTAGAGAAGCAATCGATCTTGGCATGATGGGCTGACATCCAGTCCATACCCAAGATGATATTAATATCCGAAGATTTGAGAGCTATCAAAGATGCAAGAAAAACAAGTTTGTCGACTTGAATTTCATTCCCATGGCTTACGCTAGAGGTTTGCCATCTAGAACCAGGTGTAGAAATTTCCATGGTGGAAGGCATGTCACAGAATGCGGTGTTATGCAAGCGAGCATAGTTTTTGGATATGAATGAATGAGATGCTCCTGTATCGAAAAGAACAGATGTCGGGTGGCAATTAACAAGGAGCGTACCGAGAACGACGTTGGGATCCTCCTGAGCCTCTTCCGCAGAGACACAATTCACATGGACACGTGCAGTGGTGGCCGGCTTGGCATAGAACACTTTCCCTGTCGGCTTGCCACGGCCAACAGCTTTTGCAGACTGGCTGGGGTTGGTCTGGGGACACTCGCGCATATAGTGGCCTGATTCCCCACACTTGAAGCACGTCACGGGACTGGTGCGTGGAGGAGCATTGTTGGTTGGACCACCATAGGGTCCAACTTAACAGCATAACAGGGTAGTAGAACTGAACTAGGCTTGTAATCATCAAACCTATAAGGTACTACTGATTAGTAACACGTGAACCTGATAGAGAGAAAAGATCCTAATCCTTAACCCCCGGTGGAAGAATGGACTGACTCATATCAGAATGGCATGAGGTAAAGGAGTAAAAAGAGCCTTACGTACCATCCCACAATCAATTCCCCTACATATAACTAAAGCATTTCTAGACTCAACATCGACCAGTTTGGCTTGGAGAACCTACAGGCAGTCCGGCTCTGATGCCAACGCTGTCAGGACCCCGACTCAATGTCACATCGATCTAGCCTATAACACCTCATATCACTTTGCGGCCTCACGCACGGTATTCCCACGGGTGTCGCCTTACCTTTGCCCGGGACCGTTTGCGCCTTTTGGCACACGTATATGATAGTGTCGCTAGCATCCATATGATAAGGAGCCCGGGCTGACATGGCTAGTTGTAAACCCAAAGTGGCACAGACTTACAGGGACAGGCATCCATGACCCAGCATCGAATGTGTCGGTCATCAGCAAGTGAATTCGGGCTGTAGCACTGGGCTAGCAGGACTCCGGTAAACCGGGCTGCAGCGGGCTAATAGGACTCCGGTATTCATTGCATGACATTTCCCCGAAGGGACAGACACAGGAACGAAGAAGGACACATGCCGGCCAGCCTAAGTGTTCCGGAGCAGTAGCAAGCTACCATGGCTCAGTGGAAGCACTAGGAGACATTTCCTGGTAAGAGAGGCTACTAAAGATAAACAACTAGATAGTCAGATCCCACACATACCAAGCATTTCAATCATACACACAATATGCTCGATATGTGCAAATACAACAAGGCATCACAACATGACTCTACAACACCAGTACTTTATTTAAAGGCTCAGAGAGCCATACACAGCATACACACAAGTATGGGTCACCCGACCCACATTCAAGTCATACAAGCATACAAGCCAACAGCGGAAGTAACTTGTCTGAGTACAGAAAACTAGTAAAATAAAAGAGGCTTGGGTAAGCCTAGCTATACTACATGGTCCTTCATAAGCTCAGGGTCACCACCTGGGCCTCAGTCTACTCATCGATGTCAACGTCTACGAAGAACCCGTCAGAAGGGTTTGTAGCATCTTCTGAAAAATGTAAATTAAAGCAACATGAGTACAAAGGTACTCAGCAAGACTTACATCAGATCCTACATACATGCATTTTATCAAGAAGGGTTGGTGGAGTTATTGCAGCAAGCCAGCTTTGACTCTTGGCTAAGCTATCCTACGAGATTCCAACTTGAAATAGTTTCACGCACACGAGTCCACTACTCACCACTTTAATACACTACCGAGGATCCACCTCCGTCTTCCCACGGAAGAGCCATCCTCGGCACTCACGCTTATCTTGAGGCTTTTAGTAGTTTCCATTTACTTGTCTATGAACTGTATAGGCAACCAAGTAGTCCTTTACCGCGGACGCGGCTATTCGAATAGATTATGTTAACCCTGCAGGGGTGTACTTCTTCATACATGTTTCCACCACTTAGCGTCTGCACACGACATGTGCTCGGCAGACTTCAAGCGAAAGCCGACGTGGGTGTAGACCACGACCTACCTAAACACTCAAGTCTCTAGTCTAGGTTTATCGCCTATTAGGGTTCCATCCATGAGGAGATCCGGCCGGGGTTTCGCTCATAGCCCCAAACGATGTGAACAGGGTTCCGAGACACATAACGGGTGCCCGGTATACCCGGCCACGTACCTACCGCATCACAGCCCACCCCTACGGTCAGCGCTGTCCACGGCCTCCAATAAGATACAAACACCAAAAACTACTTGCAACTCCTGGACAGAGAACTAGGGTGAATAACAAGTCAAGCGGGGTCATATTTCATGGGCCAATGTATGGTAGTAGCTGAATCTTAAATCACACATACAGATCTCAGTGCTTAAGGACGGCTTCAATGAAACAACCCACCATGTACTCCTACATGGCCTCTCATCGATACCTTTACCAAATCGAGTTCAACACACCACTCTCATACTGACACAATCATTTCACTCTAGCCCATCACCCAGATGAACCAGACTTGACACGACTCTAAGCATAGTAGGCATAGCAAGGTAGGAACAACACACACACATGGCTCAATCAACTCCTACACATGCTAGTGGGTTTCATCTAGTTACTGTGGCAATGACAGGTCATGCAGAGGAAATGGGTTCAACTACCGCAGCACACAGCAGTTTGAAACGCGTTGTCTTAATGCAGTAAAAGAGAGGAGGAGCAAGAACATGGGAGTGTATCGATATGATCAAATGGTTGGTTGCTTTCCTAATGGGTCGGTGCACTGGTATTGTTCTTCGTTGGGGTAATCACGATACTCCTCAGGGGCAGGACCTGCCGCAGAGAGCACCGATACACAATCATCACAAAACAATATGCAACAATATGATGCATGCATGAGACATGGCAAAATGAGTGTGTTGGGCTAATGCAACTAAGACCAGATGGGTTTGAATCATTTTGAACCAAAGATTCAAATTTCAAACTCATAAATGGCCCTTTAAAGTGCTTTATCTTGTTCTGCAATAATCAGCAGGTTAGCTTGATTTAACATGCATGAAACCAGTACAGATGGATAGATTGGATTTTTCTGATCATTTTTCATATATAACACTTTGCATTTGGACCTACAGATTAATTTCTATGATTTTGTGAAGTTTGGGTTATTTTCTGGAATTTCATGTGTAATAATAATTCCAGTAAATAACTTACTGCGTCAGCATTGCGTCAGGATGACGTCAGTGGTCAACGGAACAGTCCAGGTCAAACCTGACTAGTGGGTCCCGTGTGTTAGTGTAATAAGTTTAATTAATTACTAGTTAATACTAATCCTAATTAGTTAACAGGGCTGGGCCCCACCTGTCATTGACCCAGGGGGGTCAAACTAGGCCCACCCGTGGTCAAACGAGGGGTCAAACTGGGCCCACCCGTGGTCAAACGAGGGGTCAGCGGGGTCAACTCGCCGGCGTTTAGCCGCCGGCGAGGACGAACGCGGCGGCGAGAGTGGTTTTGTGCATTTCGGTGACCAAATGAGCGGCGGAGGGCATCTACGTGTAGCTGGGAGCAAGCTGCGGCTCTTGGTGGTGGTGGTTGAGCTCGGGGTGGCCGGAAACAGCGCCGGCGACGACTTTGGCGGTCGCCGGAGTGCGGGTGATGATGAACCCGAGGCTACGGAGCACGGCGAGGCTCGTGGTGAGGTGCTACGGGTTGCTACGAGTGCGGTGAGTGCGTTGGACATGGTGGTGTGGTCAGTGGGTGGCCGGAGTCACGTCGGCGACGAGCTCCGCGGCGGCGCGTGCGGGTGAGCTACGTGCAGTCGCTACGGGGCTCGAGAACAAGAAAGGAAAGGGGGAGAGGTAGCTGGGCTCACGGCGGTCTCGAGGGAGCAGACGGCGCAGTCGGGGACGAGCTCGTGCGGCGGCGACGGCGAAGGGGATCTCCGGCGATGGCGGATCAGACGAGGTCGGTGCAGTGGCTTCGGGGCACGCGAGCTCGGGGCTCGGCTAGCTCGAAGGAGAGGAGGGCAGCGGAGCTCCTGGACACGGTGGCGCGGCGCGGGGATGACGGAGAGCGCGACTACGGCGACGGTGCGGCTGCGGCGGCGTCGGCCATGGTGCGGGAGAGCGAGGGAGAGGAGCTGAGGGTGAATGGGTGTGTCCACGGGGTTCGGGGCGTGACGTGGAGTTCGTCCAGGCCAGCAGACAGTCGAGAGGAGGAAGCAGGGCGACGGGCAGCTGCGTGGTGCGCGCTGGTGCCGCCGTCGAGCACCTGCCTGCCTGCCTGGCGACGGCAAGCAGCTCGCTGGAGCGGCTACTGGGCTGGGCCGGCCAGGTAGGCTGGCTGGTGGGCTGCGAGGTTAGTCCCTCTCTCTCTTTTTTATATATCTTTTCAATTATTTCTGTAACTTTGTGGACTTTCTAAAAATACCTAGACAACTCTAAAAATCACCAAACTTCTTATGGCCACTAACTGGAATATATCTAGCTTGGAACATTTTGGTTTGGGAATATTTGAGCATTTGAAATATTTTATATAATTTAAATGCCCAAACTCAAATATTTATGATTTAATTCAAAGACCTTAGGATGACCTAGAAAATTGTGCACCACTTTTGGCAGAGGCTGTGAACCAAGACAAAAATGATGGACATTTTAGAAGGGCATTTCAGGTTCATTGAAAACATTTTTAGTAAACCCTAGTTGGTTTCAGAGGGGCTGGGGGTTCTTTCATCCCCATTTCAGGTTTCTGTTGAATGGAATAAACATGATGCAACACTCTAATGCATGAACTAGCTAGGGTGTGACACGCGGAAAGCGGGTTGTACGAGGCCGCCAGGAGTTTACTAACAGGCTTTGAGGTACGTGAAAAGGTGTACCTTTTGGTAGAGCCGCATAAAATGCGCCCTGTATAAATAGTAGCCCCTGAGACTCTGTGTGTCATCAAGAATGATGGCGCACAGAGGATCAAAACCCCAGGTATAAAATGTCACCTTTTTATGAAGGTGGCGAGGCATTCGGTGGCTAGCCGGACTGATGAATATGTCGAGCTAAAGCAGCAACTTGACGTGGCGAATGCCGACATTGCGCTTGTAAATAAGCGGCTAGACGAGGCACAAGGTATACTCCACAGATATCTGATAAGAGGAGTTCGATGCTCGTGCCTTACAATATATGTGCTTATTGCACATAGTGATGCTGCCGTGGAGAACCTGCGGGCGGAACTTGCCCGAGCCAAGGAGCAAGCAAGGAAAAGTGATGTGGCTGCCATTAAGGCGGCTGAAGAGCTGAAAGCCGAACAGGCTGCTCACTGCCAGAGTAAGAAGGTAATAACCGAGATGGCTATAAAATTGAAAGATGTTGTCGACCGTTGTAAATTTCTCGAACAAGAAGAAAGGGCGGCTCAGAAGGACCTTGAGAAAATCACTGCCGAGGCCAAGGATGCTCGCTCTGCAATGAGAGCTATGAAGGAGGAGCTGCGTCAGGCCGGAGATATCACGGCTGGAAAGCCCTATATGCTGCGGATGAAGTTCGGGGATCCTAGGTATGCTCCGTTAGACCGGCAGTGGAGTGCGGAAAACACTTATCTGGATGTGGCAGCGAGTGCAGCGGACGCAACTGAACACTTCCGAGGTCGAGCCATAAATTGGAAGAACTTTTTTGGTCGCAGTTCCACAATCCAGAACGCCCACTTTCGGTATCCGACCGTTTGGCCGCCTTTGCGGAGCTGAACAGGTTATCCGGACTTGCCATGAAGTATGTTGCGAGTCGTTTGTGGCCGGGGGAGCCAGAGCCGAAGAGTTATTTTGGATTGGTGCAGCAGTTCCTTGGTTCGGCGCCGCATGTTGATGCGATGAAGAGGTCGGAGTGCATAGAGGGTGCACAAATGGCTCTTGCCCGTGTCAAAACATACTGGGCGGATACGAAGGCCAGTGTTGTCGCATCCCGGGATTTGGATGAAGGCCGGGTACCTGCCAGGCACTACTTTGAGGAAGTTCTTCCGGGCGCTCGTTTAATAGAAGCGCAGTGCTTGAAGGATGTTGTGTTCGAATAGCATGTGCTATTGTAAAAGGAATATTTTGATAGAATAGAAAAAAATTTATACTTGTGCTTTGCAAGAATTATAATACCTCCTGTGCGGCCGTTAATGTATATGTGTATATAACCTGAAAGATGGCAGTCGTTGGCTTCAGCCCCCACGCATATAATGCGGGGGTGTTCGCAAAAATGCGCCTTTTCACACTTAATCCAACGTCTTGGTCCTACAAAGGAGGTGATGGCGCGGTGAACTAGGCAACTGTACTATAATTCTTTATCACTTTCACTTAGCCATAGGAGTTTGACATTGGGGCTACTTAATAGCCCCTGGAGGCACCGCGCTCGCCCGAATTAGGGGCGCGTGTGTGCCTGACCGGGAAGCGGTCCTTCGTTGATGCGGAGGAATCCTAAAGATTCCGTGAGTCATCGAGTGGTTGACCAGTCTCTTGCTATATCATGACAGTCTGTTTTCGGCTTTCTCTACTGAGGTGCTCGCCTGGCCGAACCAGGGCACAATCGCAGTAGTTCTCCTGGTGCCGCGTTAGCCGATATAATGGAACGTAAGGCAGCAAAACACAGGAGCCGTGCAAACCCAACATTTGACCAAAGACATGATTCGGAGCTGATGCATATAAGGCCAAACTCGCGACGCCGAACACTCCCTAAGGTATTCGGTCTTTATGAAGACGGGCGAAGCAGAGCCCATGGTAAAAAAGCCCCTGGTGTCCAGGTACCCGCAAAATTCTGGCGTGGCCATATGCCAAGATGCTAGCCTCCTCGTCGGTTATAGAGAAAACCGGGGGATGTTGTCAACAAGAGACAGTAAAAAAGGTTTACACAGGGTCTTAATCTGAAAAGAATCCTTGAAACGGGTCCCTATTGCACGTCTGCGCCTGTGTCTCCGTTGTGCCGTATCCTGGACGGGCGTAGCGCGGTGTTCATCTGCGAGAAAGAGGAACTTTTAGTAAAAAAATAAACGTGGGAGAAATCTATATTAGAATAAACAAAATATAGTTGGAGCAAGAAGTGAGCCGTATTGTCTCCTGGCGTGAACACGCGGAGTCCCTTGTACAGGGTTATGCGGCTATTAAGCCCATGTATGCTGACGCCGGACTCGTCGAGCCGTGTCCGGGATAGTAGGGCTGAATTAGTGTGCGGCTGCCCAGGCGGCCGCACCATTACCCGTACTTTGGGGGTCAATTGATATTCCCCTTTAATGAGATGATGCCTCGTGGGCCGGGCATTTTAAGTGTAAGGGATGCATAATGCGGTATTGCCACTACAAGAAATATGTCAACTTATGACCTTCTGTCAGTGACCCTGGAAGAATTGGTCATAGATTTATGACCATTTGAGACCAATTGGTCAAAAGCTGTTCGAGGGGCTCCAAACCCTAAACCATTGCGACCATTTTGGTCAGAAAGGTCATAATTTCCTTACATGAAATGGTCATAAAGCTAACAGCGCTAGTCCGCTGCCTTATTTATAGTTGTTAACGACCAATATAGATGGTCATAGCCTTGTAAATTGTGGTGGGTTGCTATGACTAGGCGCCACCTCATCAGTTTTGCCTATGTGTCATGTCCATGTGGCAGTTTTGCCCT
Organism: Triticum timopheevii; assembly: GCA_963921465.1. Lineage (NCBI taxonomy): Eukaryota > Viridiplantae > Streptophyta > Magnoliopsida > Poales > Poaceae > Triticum > Triticum timopheevii. The sequence goes on along the minus strand of OY997262.1, from coordinate 378,112,754 downwards.
AGGTTGTGAAGCAACCTATATTTCTGCCATTCCCAAAATTCCCAAAAAAATCTCATAAATTCTTTGGGTCATATCTTCGTCAAATATGTAAAAACCTTCCTTGCCTAGTTCAAAAATAATTCAAAAATATTCATTTTCCTATTCTATTCAGAGTAACAGTTTGTGAAGGAAGTACCACTTTGGCATGTCCAAATAGTATCCATTTTCTACAGTGCTTTCCTATGCCCAAAGAACCATCCTCCACCAAATGCCAGCTCAATCCATTCATTATTTTGAGCCGAGCTTCAACATTCATATTTATGTCCAGTGTGGTGGTTTGCAAAGCAAGTACCACCTAGGCTCCTCCTTTTGATCTGAAAATTTGTGAAAACGGTCTTCTTAGTAACTGATCATCCTCAGCCAAAACTCACGCCCATTAGCCATGTACATTTCCCGTACCGCTAATCAAACACTTGGCTGCTAATTCATGTTTGAGCATCGATTGGTCTCCTCGTGAGAATCTTATGTTGTAATATTCTTCCTAGCACCAACCTGGGGAGTTCCCAACCCACTAGACATGCCTAGGCTGCCCAGAACACATGGCAACGCCACGGTCACGCGGTGACCACGCGGCGGGCATGCGAGTTTACGCGCTCTAGAATTGGGGCCCTCGGCCACTGCCCAAACCTCGACGTATTGCCACCAAACCATGTATTTATGATTAAATAGGTCCTTATGTAACTAGAAATGATTTTTGGAAAAAATAAATAGCAAACTATGAGGCAGCTGCAGTTCAAATTTAACCCGCTTCCACCTCAATCGGCAGAAATTTGTCTTTTTCACGAGAGGTGGATCAAAAAAATTTACACCAGACCATTTTGTCAATTGTGCATTAAATATGGCCTAGTATTTTATAAAAATGATTTGGTCCAATTTTGCAACAATTATTTGGTAGTTCCTTCACAAAAAAACCTCCTTTCGGGCACTCGAAAAATGGAAAATGGTTTTTTCGTCCAACGAAAATGAAAACTTCCTTAGGCAACATTGTTTGCTATTCCAATATGCACCCTTGTGCACAATATGAGATCATTTGAACAAACTATGCCATGAATATGGCCATAAGATTGATCATTTGGCTTGAAAGCCATGAATCTTCACACTTGATAGCTCATTTCTCAGAACACTTTTTTAAAATAATTACCGTATTACAAGTTTATTATTTTTGCTGGAAACTTGGTCACATATAATGACACAATGTGAAGGTTTTCCAATTTTTTGATTTTTTTTGAATTTTTTATGCCCGTTTCAAAATGCGGTCAAAACGACGGGCTTGACCGTTCCTAGCTAGTGGTTGAATCTTGGAATTTTTTTGGTGTTTCTATGACTAAATAGATACTTATGTACCTAGAAATGATTTTTGGAAAAAATAAAGAGCAAACTATGAGGCAGCTACAGTTCAAATTTGACCCGTTTCCAGCTGAATCGACGACAATTTGTCTTTTTCATCAGAGGTGGATCAAAACTTTTTTCACCCAACCATTTTGTCAATTGTGCATTATATATGGCCTAGTATTTAGAAAAATGATTTGGTCCAATTTTGCAACAATTATTTGGTAGTTCCTTCACAAAAAAACCTCCTTTTGGGCACTCGGAAAATGAAAAATGAATTTTCCGTGCAAAGAAAATGAAAACTTCCTTAGGCAACATTGTTTGCCATTCCAATATGCACCATTGTGCACAATATGAGATCATTTGAACAAACTATGCCATGAATGCGTCCATAAGATTGATCATTTGGCTTGAAAGCCATTGATCTCCACACATGATAGCTCGTTTCTGAGAACACTTTCTTAAAATAATTGCCGTATTACAAGTTTGTTATTTTTCCTGGGAACTTGGCCACATATAATGACACAATGCGAAGGTTTCCCAATTTTTTGATTTTTTTTTGAATTTTTTATGCCCGTTTCAAAATGCGGTCAAAACGGCGGGAATGACCGTTCCTAGCTAGTGGTTGAATCTTGGAGAACTTTTGGTATTTCTCTGATTAAATAGATACTTATGTACCTAGAAATAATTTTTGGAAAAAATAAAGAGCAAACTATGAGGCGGCTGCAGTTCAAATTTTACCTGCTTCCTACTGAATCGGCGGGAATTTGTCTTTTTCACCAGAGGTGGATAAAAACTTTTTACACCCAACCATTTGGCCAATTGTGCATTAAATATGGACTAGTGTTTTAGAAAAATGATTTGGTCCAATTTTGCAACAATTATTTGGGAGGTCCTTCACAAAAAAACCTCCTTTTGGGCACTCGAAAAATGGAAAATGGTTCTTTCGTCCAAATAAAAAGAAAACTTCCTTAGGCAACATTGTTTGCCATTCCAATATGCACCCTTGTGCACAATATGAGATCATTTGAACAAACTATGCCATGAATGTGGCAATAAAATTGATCATTTGGCTTGAAATCCATGAATCTTCACACATGATAGCTCATTTATGAGAACACTTTTCTAAAATAATTTCCGTATTACAAGTTTATTATTTTTCCTAGAAACTTGGTCACATATAAAGACACAATGCGAAGGTTTTCCAATTTTTTGATTTTTTTTGAATTTTTTATGCCCGTTTCAAAATGCGGTCAAAACGGCAGGCCTGACCGTTCCTAGCTAGTGGTTAAATCTTGAAAAAATTTTGGTGTTTCTCTGATTAAATAGGTACTTATGTACCTAGAAATGATTTTTGGAAAAAATAAATAGCAAACTATGAGGCAGCTGTAGTTCAAATTTGACCCGCTTCCAGCTGAATCGGCGGAAATTTGTCTTTTTTCACGAGAGGTGGATTAAAAGTTTTGACATCCAACCATTTGGTTATTTGTACATTAAATATGGTCTAGTATTTTAGAAAAATGATTTGGTACAATTTTGCAACAAATATTTGGTATGTTCTTCACAAAAAAACTCATTTTGAGCACTCGAAAAATGAAAAATGAATTTTCGTGCAAAGAAAATGAAAAGTTCCTTATTACTATTTTTCTTCTAAAAACTAGGTCACATTTGATGACATGATGAGAAGGTTTTCATTTGTTTCATTTTTTCCAATGTATCAGGTCAATTAAATAGCTAAGATGATCTAACATCTTATTTTTAAATTTATCACGACCAATTCAATTGGTCATAATATTGTATTGCGTTCTGATTGGTCCGTGGACAAGGCACACGGATCATGCACCAAACACCATTGGATCTTCCCGGATCCAACGGTAGCCGTCGCTCCTCGCCTCCCCCACCAACCCCACCTGAGGCGAAACCCTAGCTGGCATCTTCCATCCACCCCCCCCCCCCCCCCGCCTCCTTTCTTTCTTTCTTTCTCTCTTCCTCTCCCCTCTCCCTCGATGCAGATCCCCTCGTCCCACTCAGATCCCACCAGCCGGCGGCGACCTCCCCGCATCCATGGTCTCCCCGCGCCCATCCTCACCGCATCGCCACCCCGACCCCTCCCTTCCCCAGCGCATCGCCACCCCCAAGCCACCTCCCTTCCCTAACCCTACACCCGTACCTCAACCTGCGCCACTCGTCGCCTCCTCCCCTTCCAGATCTCCGCCGCCAACCTCCTTCCCACCCCCTCCCCGCACCCGCAGCGGCTCCCACCCTCCCCGCACCCGCGCACGCCGCCGTTGGCTCCTCCACCTCCAGGCGACGCCGAGCCCGCGGTCTCCCTCCCCAAGATCGTGCCGGAGCCCGCGGTCCTCCTCCACCTACAGCTCGTCTCCTCTCTGGTCGCGCCGCCGACCTGTTCGTGGTCGGGCTTCGGCGAGCTGAGCAGCAGAGCACCGATGGCTCCTCCTCTCCCCCTGCAGCCGCCTGCCGCGCCAACCTCCCTCCCTCCCTCCTCGCCAACGAAACCCTAGCCAGCAGCCATGGCTAGGGATTGTGCAGTTTCTCCCCATCCGATCTGGCGAGTCTCCCTCCTCCTCCCCCGCTCCCTGAACCTTAGCCACTCCAAACCCCTGACCCCTTCTTGTCTCGTCTCTGCAGGTAGACCGCGCCGGCAAGCGACCAGGACGACGCCCGGAGACGAGAGGAGGGCCTTCTCCTCACCATGTAGCCGCCGACCTTGTCCTGCTCGAGGAGGAGGAGCAGGAGGGGCGCACCCAGCCACCACAGTCGCCTCCGTCAAGGGCTTCTTCCACCTAGACCTCTAAATCCACGGCGCCGTCGTCCAGCCACCCAAGGTGAAGGTGCCACTCCTTGTTTCATTCGATCTAGCAGCCATGGATTTGGGTTCCCCAAGGCTGCCTAATTACTATACCAGAGTAGACCATCTCCTACACATGTACCTACATACCAGAGTAGACCATCTATATAGTCTCTAGCCATGTTGATAATAATTTTTTAAGAAGAAATCAAGTCAGATTATATACGTACAATTATTATGCGCATCTGAATGTTTGTTTTCTCGTTGACGCCGGGTGTTTGTGTCTATGTGTGCAGGCGCAGTACCTGATGCTGTTGTGCTCGTTCAGTGCCCTTCTCCTCAAGCTGCAGCCGCCAACCTTGTCCTGCTCGAGGAGCGGCAGGGGTGCACCTAGCCACCATGGTCAAGGTCGCCGCCGTCAAGGGACGACCCACCACGGCAGGTAGCATCTCCCTCCCCCTCTCATCTTCCTCTGCTCACTACTCCTGCTAAGTAGATGTTTCAGCTCTAAGTTCAGAGCTTGGGTGCTTTGTGCTTTGTGCTATTTTCATATCTAAGTTAGTATCCTTCAGATTCAGAGCAGGCTGCTCTTGGTTAAGTGTGTCCTGTCAAGATTTTTCTGTCAGGTTACTAGCAGTGTAGTCCATTGCACTCTCAACGTCTTCTCCCCAGCTGAAATGCATTTACACCCCATGCATTAGTTTTATTTGCCCGGCAAATGTATTACGTGTTCGCAACTTGAAAACAGCATGACAAATTGCAAGTATATGACATGATGCACACAACCACAAATCTCCTTTGTGTAATGGAAACTGTCAGACTAAATAGATCATGTTCAGTGTTTCTTGTGTGTGTTTTCTACACACACACACACACACATGGTCCTTCCTTTTAAATCTCCTCTGCTGCTTACTGACATAGTACTACGCACGTACAGTAGTTGAGTAGTTTCAGACCTACAAGACACACAAACAGAATGAATTGATGTGTTTATATGCCATGGAATTTACTTTACTTAAAGATGTTACTGTTGTGTTAAATTTAACATTCTAATATATTTTGCTGCTAGTGTCCATTTAGCAGTTTTTTCATCATGTTTCTACCAAGATGCTTCAGCCATTTGTTTGTTTTCCTGCAGTGAAGTGCAGCTGCACGACCGAGGCTGCTATTCTGCCTTGATGTGCACACAAAGAGTTCCTGGACCTGACTTGAAGCAAGGATACATGTGGCTGCAAGCCAACAATATCTGAAGACAGGTGCTGCTTGTCTATGTTCTCAGCATAGCTATAGGCTGCCATGTCTTTTTCACTTTCCTTTTCACTTTGTGTAATGCTAACTTGACGGTCAGCCTATAGTTATGCGAAGAACATCGACAAGCAGCACTTGTCTTCAGACATACACTGCCATGTCTTGTTCCATTAATTACCTAGTGCTCCTGTTAGTGACATTCACCTAGTATTTTATTTCGCAAAGCATGCAATGGTTTGGAGTACTTGATCATGGCCTGATGGAACCTACATGTCGTTACTACAATAGCTAGAAGCAATCCATTTTATTAAAAGCATTCTGGTTAGCATTTGGTCATGGCATCACCTTGCTGTTCTGTTTGTTTTAAATCTGGTTACAAGTTTACTATTTTCCATAACCATTATCTTACATTTTTGGCATTGAGCATTGGTGGATCTCAACAGCTATATGATCAATACACATCATGATATATACTTGATGAATCTGCCTGCTACATCTCAACTTGTGTATCTGTTTTGGTATCTCTTGCACCGTGTATCTGTTTTCTTGTATGAGTGGGTATCTCATTTTAACTAGTTGGAGAACAAAAAGCATGGTACTAGCTAGCTCAATTTATGTTATCGTATTAAATAAATGTCATTTTCTTGAATCGTCTATTCATAATATATTTTCATGTCAAGTTTCGCCAGCGCGAGGCAAGCGACCGAGGTGGCTGTTCCTGTGACCGAAGATCAGAAGAAGCTTGGAGATGTCCACAATAGTTTTGGTGCCTTTGTATTTGTTTCTGATTGTATGTACACTTGATGGATCATGCAGATGTGTTTTTCTGAGTTTCATAGAGTGATTTTTGGATTTGATCATTTAATTGTGAGAATTATTTATTGTTTGCTGTTGAAATGTGTAAAATTGAAATCTGTGAATGAAAAAGGCTGAATGTTCGTCTATTGGATCGAATAATATTTGGGCTCTAAAAAGGCTATGGCCCAAACAATAGTGGACTGGAATATTGTGCATTTATGAACAACAAAAACAAAAGGCTGAATGAAACGGAATGCAAAATGGCCTAAGCCTAGAAAATAAAAAGGCCGAATTGTAGGGCTTGGCCCATGAACCTGACCAAAAATTGTCAGAAAATATACAGTAAAAAGGCCGAATTATTGGGCTCGGCCCATGTAGAAAATCGAATTGGACCGGGCTGAATCTTGTGCCACATCAGCTTGCCACGCTGGATGCCTATGTGGCCTGGGGGAGGTTGCTAGTGACCAAAACGCCACAGTAGGAATATTTTGGTCGTAAACGTCTTTGACCATTCCAGAAGAAAGGTCGCTATAGTCAGTTTACGACGGCCAGCTTTTGACCTTCTGTTTTTGGTCACAAAAAGGTCATAAATGGAAATTTGTGACCTTTCAGTGACCAATAGTGGTGGTCATAAGTTGACATATTTCTTGTAGTGTGCGTTAAAGCGGGCGAAAGCTTCACGTCCTAGTAGCGCTTGATAGCGACTTACGAATGGGGCGATGTGGAAGGTTAGCTTTTTGCTTCGGAAGTTGTCGGGTGAGCCGAACGTGACTTCTAACGAAAGGGAACCCACACTCTGGGTATCTGGACCCGGCATGACTCCTTGAAAGGAAGTGTTGCCATGGCAGATTATAGCTAGGTTTACCCCTAGTTTGCAGATTGTGTCCTGATATAACAGGTTTAAGTCACTGCCGCCGTCCATAAGCACTCGTGTAAATTGTAGTCCATCAATAATCGGATTCAAGACCAAGGCAGTCCAGCCTGCGTTCCGGGCCCCTCTAGAGTAATCCTGATAATCAAAGGTGATTGGTTGTAACAACCAGTGGCAGTGCTCCTCTGGGGCTGGCCGTGTGGTGCGTGTCTTCGTGAGCGCCGTTCTGTTTTTCCCTTTTGTCATCTGAAGTGAATTTACTGTTTTGACTACTTGTGGGAATTTCTTTTGTTCTCCGGTGTTCTGCTTATGGGGTGCGTCGTCATCCTCGCTTGGTGTGTCGAGCCCCTTGTGTTCGGCGTTGAGTTTACCGGACTGTTTGAAGACCCAACAATCTCTGTGGGTATGGTTTGCAGGTCTCCTGGGGGTACTGTGGATTTGACATATTTTGTCCAGGATTTTGTTGAGGTTAGACAGCTCGTCCCTGTCATCTTTGGGTGGCGGTTTTTTCTGATTTTGCCGAGAGCTTTTGAATCCGACGTTGACTGCCGTGCTCATCGGGCTATTATCCTTTATCCGGCGTTGTTCTTTGTTACGGCGCGGTTTCCCGTTTCCATCTCTGAGTTCGGATGAACTCGGGTCGCTAGTGCTGCTTCTTGCCAACCAGCTATCCTCTCCTGCGCAAAAGCGGGTCATGAGGCTTGTTAATGCGGCCATTGTTCTTGGCTTTTCTTGGCTGAGGTGTCTGGCGAGCCATTTGTCTCGGACGCTATGTTTGAAAGCTGCGAGGGCCTCGGCGTCCGGACAGTCGACAATCTGATTCTTTTTAGTAAGGAATCTGTTCCAGAGTTTCCGGGCTGACTCTCCGGGCTGCTGAGTTACATGACTCAGATCATCTGCATCCAAAGGTCGAACATAGGTCCCTTGAAAATTTGCCCAGAAAGCGTCCTCGAGCGCTTCCCAACTTCCTATGGTGTTTTCGGGAAGGCTTTTAAGCCAATGCCGGGCTGGCCCTTTGAGCTTAAGGGGTAAGTATTTTATGGCGTGAAGGTCATCTCCTCTGGCCATGTGTATGTGGAGGATATAATCCTCAATCCAGACTCCGGGGTCTGTTGTTCTGTCGTATACTTCTATGTTCACGGGCTTGAATCCCGCTGGAAATTCATGATCCAGCACCTCATTGGTAAAACATAGGGGATGTGCGGCGCCCCTGTATGTAGGTGTGCCGCGATGTTCGGATATTTTTTGCATTGCATTGCTCGCTGGAGCTTGCTTTCTTGGCCCATATATGCATCTAGTTGGGCCAGTTTTTTTATGTGAATCCTTAGGCGGATCGCGCGTCGTATTGAGTGCGGCGCCCTTTGTCGCTTGAGACCGATCGTGGGGTCGTCTATCCGACCTGGTGGCTTCCTTATTTTTTGACTGTGGGGGCTTTATGGCCTCTTCATCAAATTTCGGTAGTAGTTTCCGCTTCGGATAGCTCTTTGTGTGACGACTGTTGCCGTACTTATGTGTGGTATTGAGTACTTTGCCCCATCTGATTCTGAGTGCATCTTTCGCTGTTTTGAGCCTCCACTTCTGCTTTTTCAGGCTACGTGCAGTGGCAACGAGCCTTTGGTGGAGGTTCTGATGTTCCAGCAATTTGTCCGGCATGAGGTCGTCCGGACTATTATCTTTCCCGGAGATTGGTTGTTCGGATCGTCCGCCCTGTTTGGACGGTTGCTCGATGGCATGTTCATCTTCTGTTGATTCGCCCTGCTCTATGGCTGGGTCTTTGTCGAGGTGGGGCTTGGCGTGGCGCTTACGTCGCCGCTTTGATTGTTTTTCGAGGGAGCGATCCCTGGTTGTGCCCTTTTGATCCTCATTATCATTTCTTTTAGGTGTGTCCACCATGTATACATCGTATGATGAGGTGGCTTTCCAGTGCCCTATAGGTGCTGGTTCTTGGTCGTCTCCTCCATCGGCGTCCATACCGTCGATGTCTTCGGAGTCGTAGTCGAGCATGTCAGTTAGATCGTCGACAGTGGCTATCAAGTGGGTGGTGGGTGGGTTTCGAATTTCTTCGTCGTCCGCGTCCCAACCCTGCTGACCATAATCCGGCCAGGGCTCTCCTGACAAAGAGAGAGACTTTAGTGAATCCAGGATATCGCCAAAGGGTGAGTGCTGAAAGACGTCCACGGCGGTGAACTCCATGATCGGAGCCCAATCGGGTTCGGTGGGAAGAGGTGCGGAATATTCAGAGTCTGGAACGGAGTTCGGCACCTTGGAGTCACGGGCCTTGCAAAGGACTAGGCTGGTATTCGGCTCTATCGCCGTAGAGATTGCGGCTCCTGGGGCGGCGTCCAACCGTCCGTCCCTGGTTAGCACAGTCGGCTCTGAGCTAATGGTCGGAGCAAACACCTAAGCAGCACTCTGGGTGCTGTCCGGCGGCAGAGCTAGATCATGCCCATCGAGACAGTGCGGCACGCTCGGCCGTGGCTCGAATCCATCAAAGATCAAGTCCCCGCGGATGTCGGACGTGTAGTTTAAGCTTCCAAACCTGACCTGATGGCAAGGGGCGTAGCTTTCGATCTGGTCCAGATGGCCAAGCAAGTTGGCCCGCAGTGCGAAGCCGCCAAATACGAAGATCTGTCCGGGGAGAAAAGTCTCACCCTGGACCGCGTCGTGGTTGACGATCGAAGAAGCCATCGGGCCTGAAGGTGATGACATAGAGGAACTCTCAACGAAAGCACCAATGTCGGTGTCAAAACCGGCGGATCTCGGGTAGGGGGTCCCGAACTGTGCGTCTAGGCGGATGGTAACAGGAGACAAGGGACACGATGTTTTTACCCAGGTTCGGGCCCGCTCGGTGGAGGTAAAACCCTACTCCTGCTTGATTAATAATGATGATAGGGGTAGTACAAGATTTGATCTACCACGAGATCAGAGAGGCTAAACCCTAGAATCTAGCCTATGGTATGATTGTTGTTCGTCCTACGGACTAAAACTCTCCGGTTTATATAGACACCGGAGAGGGCTAGGGTTACATAGAGTCGGTTACAACGGGAGGAGATATTCATATCGTATCGCCAAGCTTGCCTTCCACGCCAAGGAAAGTCCCTATCCGGACACGGGACGAAGTCTTCAATCTTGTATCTTCATAGTCCGGGAGTCCGGCCAAAGGTCATAGTCCGGCCATCCGGACACCCCCTAATCCAGGACTCCCTCAATTAGCATATTACTCAAACAGTAGCATCAAATTCATGATGGACAATATGCAAAATATTGCCTCATTGAACCAATGGCAATAAATTGACATGCAAAACAATAGCACTATTATGTCATGACACTAACAATATTCCCTCCCTGCTCCACCACATGATTCACCTCCATAGACAAACATACACACGTACATGATTCAGCATAGGGTCCTACTAAAGATTTGTTTGACTCCGATAGGAAAATTAGGCAGTAATAAATTAGTGGTACTTAAGTACTCCTAATTAATTAAGTGAGATAGCAGAAGTGGAAATGCTCCGTGGAGGATCATCACACATGTAAGGTAGTCATTGCTGGAGCCCGTGAATGGCCTCGACTGAGGCCTCTGGCTTCAGCAAGATCGCCTTGGTATTGTTTATTCTTCTTCTTCTTCCTCGTCATGCTCTGTTTCTCTTTCTCCTCACCAGTTGGTGAAACCAAGTACATGATTGGCCTTCTAATTCAGAATTGGTTTTGTCAGTGAGGGAGTACAAGTGTACTAGTAAAAAATAGCATTATTTTCTCATGGCAGTCAGAAAATAGAGATGAACACATGCATTAAATATCATTCTTACCTAAAGGAAGGTTATGGCGCCAATATGGATGATGAGGATTGGAACACAGATCTCCCTTTGTGCAGTTCCACCGAAATGAACCAACTGTTCCATTCTGACATTCCAGTTAAACAGCACAAAAGTCACTTCTTTTAAGAAGAGTTATGTGCAGTGCACCAAAAGGTCACAACAGCAACCAGGTGAATTGGATATCCCTATTTGCACAAAAAGGTACAGAGGAAACAGTCAGAGTTTCAAACAATTACAAGCAAAAACATTTGGCTAAACTTGTCATGGCTTATAACAGTGTGATAAGTCCATTTTGCATCATGCTTTCCTCTTCAAGGGAAAACTGAGGGAAATACTTACGCTACTTTGTTGCATCACCCTTTCCTCTTCAAGGGAAAACCAACGCAAGCTCAAGAGGTAACAATCACCCACGGGTAAACTTACGACCGAAGTCATTCCACACACTTCGTTTTTACAAAGCATTTTGCCAATCAACGCCCACGATTTGTCCCTCTTCTAGCCGACGTGTGGCAAACCAAGCCGGGCGGGAAGCTTGCGCGGTAAACTGCGCTGTAGCATGGGAACAGGCTCACCGATGATACATTTGGCGCCTCTTCGAGCCCATGCATGGTCAAAGTGCAGTACGGTGTTGTCAAGATTGCACTGGAATCCTCACTGCAGTGCGGTGTTGTCAAGCATGCACTGGAATCCTCCGCTATGAACACCATGACAAGAAGTGATGATTATAGGCCTGCAGGCCCCCATTTGTTATAGCGGCTATTTAACCCTTGTGTCTCTTCAAGCTTTCGATCGTGCCCCACCATTGCAAGAAGCACATCCACCATGACAAATTCTTAGAGAGTATCCTGCGTAGCTCCAATGGCGCTCCAAGCGGCTACCAACGACGACCAGCAGTTCACCATGCATGCCGTGGTGGACACCCAGCGAAGGTTCATGGAGCTCTCCATGGTGTGCACCAACAACCCGGTCTGGGTGGAGCACTCCATCCGCATCATGGAGTTGTTTCTTGCGGACGAGAAGTACAAGGTGGTCGGGTTCGACCTCAAGCACACCCGCGCTCGTGCTGGGTCTCGTCCCAAGGCTGTTGTTGCCCAGATGTGCGTGCGTCACCACGTCCTCGTCTACCACTATTGCCTGGCCACAAGGCCTTGCGAGTGTTTCGCCAGGTTTGTCAATAGCCCCCACTACATGTTCGCTACGGTCGACATCAACAACGATGTCAAGGTGCTCAAGAATTCGGGCATCGCCTGCCAGAATCTTGTCGACATCCAGGGCCAATACAAGATCTGGGGAAGCAAGGAGCATGAGAAGGACTCACTAGTTCACCTCGTCGAGGCCATCATCGACCCCTACTACAGAGACATGAAGGATTCCTGCAACAACGACAAGCGTGCCTAGCACTCGGCCTGGATGGAGAAACTCAACAAAGCTCACGTCGTGTACGCGGCCAAGGAGGCGTACACATGCTATGACTTGTACAGGTGGATTGTTGACATGAGGAAGTGCCTCCTTCCCCAAAACGGTGAGGGATCCAGCCGGAAGCAGAGTAATGGCAAGCATCGTTGAAACAAGAAGTAGATGATTAGATCCTCGTTTCTCCTAGTTTAGTATGCATGTAATTGCTTACTTTGGTGTGTGAAAATGTTATCTATGTAGTCACTTGTGTAATTGTATGCTTAACTTGGTTATGCAACACTGTCTTTTTAAGTATATATGTTGATGCTCTGCAGACAGAGCAAATCACATCGCACACGAACTAAACAAGGGAACCCGTTGGTGATGATTTCATCAATCACTGACAATTGTATACCAGCAATCATTTGCTCACAAGACACATGGCTTGTTAACAGGAATCGTCTGTGTTGTTATCGGTCTTCCCACACATTTCTGATTACATACCTGTTTGCCCCATATCACACACATCTTGTTATATCGAACATTTTTGTTCTCTTGTCTCAACACAAACAGTTCATCCGAGTGAACTGCACGTTCTATATCGCACACACCTTGATCTGGATGATCGTTTCTTTTGTGTTGCCTAATCACAAACAGTTCATCCGAGTGAACCGTATGTTGTGTATCGCACACGCCTTCATCTGGCTGCCCGTTTCTTTTGTTCCTCCTCATCGCAAACAGTTAATTGAACTGAACAGTATGCCCTGCATCGCACACGCAACTAAAATCTGAATTGTGTTTGATGCATCCATCATCGCAAATGTTTTGAACATTTTTTACGCTTTTCTTACACCACTGTTTACGATTATTGCATCGCACATAGTTTCTCGAAGGGTCTCTGATCGCAGTGCCGCGTTAGCAGCATCCTGCAGTAGTGACACTCCATTAATGGCGCCTCCAATGGTTGGCCGGTTCCCGCCCCCAACCCCTCTCCTACACGTTTGATGAGGTAAAAAAAGACCAAACTTCTCATTAATTTATGTGCATACACACACACACACACATATGGATGGATATGATGGATGTGTACGTGTGTGTCATTAGTTGCTAGCTATAGAAATTGCACAATGCTCGTGAATTATTGTTGTGTCGTGCGATATCGATGTTTCATTTTGCACGAATGTCTACAACTAGAGTTGCCAATGTCTTGGCGAAACATTGATTCATTTCCGTTTCGTCAAATTTCTGGCAGTCATATGTCCCTTTTTTAGCAAAGGGCATGCCGAAATTTTTTATGCGCCATTGCTAATATCTATCTAATTATTCTAGTACTTTTACCTTTGCAGTGCTAGTTGATCGCGCCTATCGAAAGATTCAATATGGATCGGAGTGTGAAGGGCTTTCTTAATTTCACGGTGGCAAATACGATACGAAAGGTGTTCGACATGCGAAAATGGAGTTCTGCACAAACCGTTCGAAGGCAGCATGCTGGCGCACTTGTTCCGTCATGGTTTTGTCGAAGGTTATACATGGTGGACAAAGCATGGTGAGGAGTATGTTAGCAATGATGAAAGAGGAAACAATGATGTGGAAAACTTTGGCAATGAAGAAGAGCTGCTAGAAGGAGGAAACAATGAACATGCGCACGGAGGAGGAAATGATAAATTGCCACTCGAACATGAAGAGGATCATGAGACTGTCACATAGGATATGCCATTGGCTACAATGCTACAAGATCCGCATGTCAAAGATCTTCTTAGGAAGAAGACGGCAACCGAGAGAGCTGCTATAAAAGAGGCTCTAAAGTTGGTGGAACTGGAAACAGACGCGAAAACTCCACTGTATGAAGGTTGCGATCCCGAGCACACCCGCCTGCATGTCACGCTCAAACTTCTGGATATCAAGGCAAGATTCAAGAGTACAGATGCAAGTGTGGATGCTACATTGGAATATTTACATAAAGTTTTGCTGAAGGGGAATTTGTTGCCTCGTAGTGTAGATGAGGCGAAGAAGATCGTTTGTCCGCTTGATTTGCCGCATGTAAGATATCATGCATGCATAAATGATTGCATCTTATATAGGAATGAGCATGAGAGCAAAATTGAGTGTCCAACTTGCAAGGAACCCCGATACAAGCCTGGAAAGAAGGAACTGTGAAAGGTTGTATGGTACCTACCGTTGATTCCTCGCTTGCAGCGATATTTCTCTCACGCGAAGGAAGCAAAGAACATGACTTGGCACAAGACAAGAAAGTCTAAAACTGATGAGATTCTGAGACATATCCCAGATGGTTGTCAGTGGAAAGCACTGGACAATTTAGAACCAGAATTCGCAGCTGAAGCAAGAAACCCAAGGTTGGGTGTCAGTAGTGATGGACTAAATCCATTTGGCAACCAGAGTAGAACACATAGTACATGGCCCATATTTTTATGGTTGTACAACCTCCCGCCCTAGCTCTACATGAAACAAAAGTACATACACATGGTTATGCTAATTCAAGGGCCAACCTGCTACTTCTTGAGCTTGAGTTGGTTTTTCCCTTGAAGAGGAAAGGGTGATGCAACAAAGTAGAGATAAGTATTTCCCTCAGTTTGAGAACCAAGGTATCAATCCAGTAGGAGAACAACGCGCAAATCACCAATACCTGCACAAACAATCAAACACTTACACCCAACACGCTAAAGGGGTTGTCAATCCCTTCACGATCACTTGCAAAAGTGAGATCTGATAGAGATAGATAAACAAAAGATAAAATATTATTGGGTTTTTTTGGTTTATAGATCTGAAAATAAAAGATTGCAAAATAGTAGATTGGAAACTAATATGATGGAAAATAGACTCGGGGGCCATAGGTTTCACTAGAGGCTTCTCTCATGAAGGCAAATAATACGGTGGGTGAACAAATTACTGTCGAGCAATTGATAGAAAAGCGCAAAGTTATGACGATATCCAAGGCAATGATCATGCAATAGAGGCATCATGTCTGTGTCAAGTAGACCGACTCCTGCCTGCATCTACTACTATTACTCCACACATCGACCGACTCCTGCCTGCATCTAGAATATTAAGTTCATAAAAAACAGAGTAACGCATTAAGTAAGATGACATGATGTAGAGGAATTAACTCAAGCAATATGATGAAAACCCCATCTTTTTATCCTCGATGGCAACAATACAATACGTGCCTTGCTACCCCTGCTTTGTAATTGGGTGAGGACACCGCAAGATTGAACCCAAAGCTAAGCACTTCTCCATTGCAAGAAAAACCAATCTAATTGGCCAAACCAAACCGATAACTCAAAGAGAAATACAAAGATACAAAATCATGCATATAAGAATTCAGATGAGATTCAAATAATATTCATAGACAAGCTAATCATAAATCCACAATTCATCGGATCTCGAAAAAACACACCGCAAAAGAGTATTACATTGGGTAGATCTCCAAGAACATCGAGGAGAACATGGTATTGATAATCAAAGAGAGAGAAGAAGCCATCTAGCTAGTAGCTATGGACCCGTAGGTCTGTGGTGGACTACTCATGCTTCATCGGAAGGGAATAGAGTTGATGTAGATGCCCTCCGTGATCGAATCCCCCTCTGGTAGGATGCCGAAAAAGGCCCCTATATGGGATCTCACAGGGACAAAAGGTTGCAGCGGTGGTAAAGTGTTTTCGTGGATGCTTCTGGTGGTTTGGGAATATTTGCAAATATATAGGAGGAAGATCTAGGTCAGGGGGTCACCGAGGGGCCCACAAGGTAGGGGGCACGCCCTACACCCTTGTCGCCGCCTTGTGGCTCTTCTGACTTGCACTCCAAGTCTCATGGGTGTCTTGTGGTCCAAGAAAAATCGTTGTGAAGTTTTATTCCGTTTGGACTCCATTTAGTATTCCTTTTCTGCGAAGCTCAAAAACAAGGAAAAACAGAAACTGACACTGGGCTCTAGGTTAATAGGTTAGTCCCAAAATAATTTAAAACAGCATATTAATGCATATAAAACATCCAGAATAGATAATATAATAGCATGGAACAATCAAAAATTGTAGATACATTGGAGACGTATCAAGCATTCCCAAGCTTAATTCCTGCTCGTCCTTGAGTAGGTAAATGATAAAAACAGAATTTTTGATGTGGAATGCTACCTAACATATTTATCCATGTAATTTTGTTCATTGTGCCATGAATGTTCAGATCCAAAAGATTCAAAACAAAAGTTTAATATTGACATAAAAATGATAATACTTCAAGCATACTAATAAAGCAATCATGTCTTCCTAAAATAACATGGCCAAAGAAATCTACCCCTACAAAATCATATAGTCTGGCTATGCTCCATCATCATCACACAAAATATTCAAATCATGCACAACCCCAATGACAAGCCAAGCAATTACTTCATACTTTTGGTGTTCTCAAACTTTTTCAACTTTCACACAATAGATGAGCATGAGCCATGGACATAGCACTATAGGTGGAATAGAATATGGTGGTTGTGGAGAAGACAAAAATAAGGAGATAGTCTCACATCAACTAGGCATATCAACGGGCTATGTAGATGCCCATCAATAGATATTAAGGTGAGTGAGTAGGGATTGCCATGCAATGGATGCACTAGAGCTATAAGTTTATGAAAGCTCAAAAAGAAACTAAGTGGGTGTGCAACCAACCCACTTGCTCACAAAGACCTAGGGCATTTTGAGGAAGCCCATCATTGGAGTATACAATCCAAGTTCTATAACGAAAAATTCCCACTAGTATATGAAAGTGACAAAATAGGAGACTCTGTATCATGAAGATCATGGTGCTACTTTGAAGCACAGGTGTGGAAAAAGGATAGTAACATTGCCCCTTCTCTCTTTTCTCTCTTTTTTTGTGTGGGCTTCTTTGGCCTCTCTTTTTTTCTTTTTTTTCTTCCAGAGTCTCATCCCGACTTGTGGGGGAATCATAGTCTCCATCATCCTTTCCTCACATGGGACAATGCTCTAATAGTGCAGATCATCACACTTTTATTTACTTACAACTCAAAAATTACAACTCGATACTTAGAACAAAATACGACTCTATATGAATGCCTCTAGCAGTGTACCGGGATGCGCAATGACTCAAGAGTGACATGTATGAAAATTATGAACGGTGGCTTTGCCACAAATACTATGTCAACTACATGATCATGCAAAGCAATACGGCAATGATGAAGCGTGTCATAATAAACGGAACGGTGGAAAGTTGCATGGCAATATATCTTGGAATGGCTATAGAAATGCCATAATAGGTCGGTATGGTGGCTGTTTTGAGTAAGGTATATGGTGGGTGTATGGTACCAGCAAAAGTTGCACGGTACTAGAGAGGCTAGCAATGGTGGAAGGGTGAGAGTGCGTATAATCCATGGACTCAACATTAGTCATAAAGAAGTCACATACTTATTGCAAAAATCTATTAGTCATCGAAACCAAGTACTACGCGCATGCTCCTAGGGGATAGATTGGTAGGAAAAGACCATCGCTCATCCTTGACCGCCACTCATAAGGAAGACAATCAATAAATAAATCATGCTCCAACTTCATCACATAATGGTTCACCATACGTGCATGCTACGGGAATCACAAACTTCAACACAAGTATTTCTACAATCCACAATTACTCACTATCATGACTCTAATATCACCATCCTCACATCTCAATACAATCATAAGGAATCAAACTTCTCATAGTATTCAATGCACTTTATATGAAAGTTTTGATTATATCCCTCTTGGATGCCCATCATATTAGGACTAAATTCATAACCTAAGCAAATTACCATGTTGTTTAGAGAGACTCTCAAAATAATATAAATGAAGCATGAGAGTTCAACAATTCCTATAAAATAAAGCTACCACCGTGCTCTAAAAAGGTATAAGTGAAGCACTAAAGCAAAATTGCCTAGCTCAAAAGATATAAGTGAAGCATATAGAGTATTCTAATAAATAACGATTCATGCGTGTCCCTCCCAAAAGGTGTGTACAACAAGGATTATTGTGGCAAAGTAAAAAGTAAAGACTCAAATCATACAAGATACTCCAAGCAAAACACATACCATGTGGTGAATAAAAATATAGCCTCAAGTAAAGTTACCGATAGACGAAAACGAAAGAGGGGATGCCTTCCGGGGCATACCCAAGCTTAGTCTCTTGGTTGTCCTTGAATATTACCTTGGGGTGCCTTGCGAATCCTCATGCTTAGGCTCTTGTCACTCCTTATTCCATAGTGCATCAAAGGTTTACCCAAAACATGGAAACTTCACAACACAAAACTCAACAGAAAATCTTATGAGATCCGTTAGTATAAGAAAATAAATCACCACTTTATGGTACTGTTGTGAACTCACTATTTATTTATATTGGTGTAATATCTATTGTATTCCAACTTCTCCATGGTTCATACCTCCAGATACTACCCATAGATTCATCAAAATAAGCAAACAACACAAAGAAAACAGAATCTGTCAAAAACAGAACAGTCTGTAGCAATCAGAGAACTTCGAATACTTATGTAACTCAAAAAATTCTGAAAAATTAGGAAATCCTGGGAAATTCGTATATAAATCTTGTGTAAAAAATTCAGATCAAAATCACTCTTTTGTGAATTACGAAAATTAATTTTCTGGGGGCAAAAGTTTCTATTTTTCAGCAAGATCAAATCAACTATCACCGTAAGCCATCCCAACGGTCTTACTTGGCACAAGCACTAATTAAAACACAAAAACACATCTAACCATAGGCTAGATGAATTATTTATTGAAAAACACAACCAAAAAGCAAGAACAAAAATAAAATTGGGTTGCCTCCCAACAAGCGCTATTGTTTAACGCCCTTAGCTAGGCATAAAACATATATATAGGTATTGTCATAGTAATAATAAGGAAAATCACGAAAGCTCATCTCATACTCCCTTAATTCAGTATCAAGTTTTCTTTGTGGTAAGCAGAAGTAATCAAAAGGGCTAAATTAATGGGATAAGGATTCCTAAGATCAAGCTCGGGAGGAATAGGTTCCTCCTTCAGCCCCTCATATTGTATGACCAACTCATCGTTGTAAGCATTCTTTTGGCAAAAAGTCATGAGCTTATTTCCAAGAGAGAAACCCAATCCGTTGTTTTGTATAGCAAAATTGTCATTAAGTTCAGAAATTTTATCAACTAAAACATCAGTAGGGACCCTTTTCTTCAAATTTTCATTATAAGCAACATGATCGAGAGATCGCAAACGCATTATTTCTTTTTTGTTAAAGAGAATCCCCTCTATGGGAGGACGACCACCATCTACTTTGTAATGCGCAAAAATTTACTAGCTTCTTTCATAATAAATCTAAACTCATGGGCTAGAAATATAGTGGCGGTGCGCTTAACAAAATAATGCTCAATATTAGAAAACTCTAGAAAAATCCTTTGTATGCATGGATGCATATGAACAAATTGTCTTTCAAGTTCAACTACAAGCAAAGTTATAGCATCCATGAGACTATTAGTTTTATGGAGAATAGATCCACCTAACGTGGGTAGCCCACTGGCACAAGTAAAGAAATCTTGAATAACCGCTTTTCCAATAATATTGCCGCTACCTATGCGTAGTTTTTTAGTGTGCAAGATAGTAGATTCTTCATGAGGATTAATATTAGCAAAATCATCAAAGTTTCCCTCATCGTTACCACCATCTTTTTCAGCAATAATCTCCCCGGGTTGAGACATGATGGCAACAAACCAATCTAGCAAACGGGCAAACAAAAAGCAAACGAAAAGACGAACGGAAGAAGGGCGAAGAAAAGGGCGAATCTTTTTGAAAATTGTTTTAGAAGTGGGGGAGAGGAAAACGAGAGGCAAATGCGAATAATGTAATGCAAGAGATGAGAGTTTTATGATGGGTACGTAGTATGTCTTGACTTGGCGTAGATCTCCCCGTCAACGGCGCCAGAAATTCTTCCAGCTACTTCTTGAGCTTGCGCTGGTTTTTCCCTTGAAGAGGAAAGGGTGATGCAACAAAGTTGAGATAAGTATTTCCCTCAGTTTGAGAACCAAGGTATCAATCCAGTAGGAGAACAATGCGCAAATCACCAATACCTGCACAAACAATCAAACACTTGCACCCAACGCGATAAAGGAGTTGTCAATCCCTTCACGGTCACTTGTAAAAGTGAGATCTGATAGAGATAGATAAACAGAAGATAAAATATTACTGGGTTTTTTGGTTTATAGATCTGAAAATAAAAGATTGCAAAATAGTAGATCGGAAACTAATATGATGGAAAATAAACCCAGGGGCTGATACGTCTCCAACGTATCTATAATTTATGAAGTATTCATGCCATGTTTACAATAGTTTTATATGATTTTGGTATGATTTGATTAGAAGTATCCCGGACTAATGTTGTTTCCAATAGAACTACCGTGGTGTTGTTTTTGTGCAGAAATAAAAGTTCTCGGAATGCGCTGAAAATCAACGGAGATTTTTTGGGAAAATATAAAAAATACTGGAACGAAAATCTACCGGAGGGGAGTCCCGAGGGCACCACGAGGGTGGAGGGCACTCCCCACTCCCCTAGGGTGCACCCCTGCCTCGTGGACTCCCCTTGGGTCCCCTTGACGTGAAATCAACACCAACCCTTCCTATAAATCAAGAAAACCCCAGAACAGAAGAGAGATCGGAAGTTCCACCGCCTCAAGCCTCTATAGCCACGAGAAATCAATCTAGGCCCTCTCTGGCACCCTACTGGAGGGGTCCATCATCAACGGAGGCCATGGGGAGGATCTCGGAGGGGTCACGCCATGAAGGCCAAGGACTAGAGGGAGAACCTCTCCCCATCCAGGGGGGAGGCCATGGAGGAGGAAGCACAAGGGGGAGAACCTCTCCTCCTCTCTCTCGGTGGCGCCGGAGTGCCATCGGGAGGGGAATCATCGCCGCGGTGATCGTCTTCATCAACATCACCATCATCATCACCATCCTCGTCTCTTTTACATGGTCCACTCTCCCGCACCCCGCTGTAATCCCTACTTGAACATGGTGCTTTATGCCACATGTCGTGGAATTAACACGTCAGATGTCCTCATGAAAGGACTTAGTCGTGGAGCCATTGCGACGAGTTAGCTTGAAGGGGTTAAACCGAACAAGGGACACGGGAGTTTTATACTAGTTCGGCCCCTTCGATGAAGGTAAAAGCCTACGTCTAGTTGTGATGGAATTGATTGGGTTTCGATGACCAGGGAGCGAATACGCTTTGCCTGAGTCTCGAGTTGTTGTCTGTTGTCCCTGAACCGTCGCCGGGTCGTCCCTTTATATACATAGGTTGACGCTTGGCCAGTCTACAGAGTCCCAAGGCCGACTCATACAAGTGTCCGGCTCGGTCTCTCCTTTCCTAACTTACAATACAAGTTACATAACCATGGCGGTTTACCACTATGGGCCCTAATCCGCCTTTGGGATCCGGGCCTCTAAGCTTCATTAGTAAAGCACCATCTTCTGGGTCTTCGTGGGATTCAATGTAGTTGAAGGTGAACCGGCCCCTCCTGGGCGGTTTACACTCAGTAATTATATCCCCAACATTAGGCCCCAGATTGATTTGAACCTGTTCATGTCAATCCTAAATACAGATAGAATTTCTGCGAACATCTCCTTACATTTCTCGTAAACCGCCATAGTATCTTCTCCTGCAAATTTTGTTGAACCGCCGCCGTGACGTCATCCTCTGGACACAGCAATGGATCATCATGACATCATCTCTATATAAAAGATTAAAAAGATTCCCTTCATTTAATGGTATCCCGAAAATCGAGGCGACAGCTATGCCCTCGTTCGCCGCTTCAGGCTCCTTGATCCTCGCGCCTGCCACTTATCCATTTTCCTTATAAATAGGCTCGGGGGCCCTTTCTTTCTTCCCCTTCCGTGCCTTTTCTTCTTCCTCGCGACACCCAAGCTCTGAAGCTCCGCCGCCACCCTCAACCTTCGAGTATGGCATCGACAGTGGCCGCTGCATCAACCTGATTCTACCAGAGATCTTCGGCTTTTCCTCCGCTATCCCTGCGCATCCGGTAAACTTCTCCTTCTCAACCCTAGATCTGCATTTAGGGTTCCTGTATTCATCCGTGTTCATAGGTGTTCTTCTCAGTTTCTTCATATTCGCTTCTGCCATAATTTCTTATATCTAACTATAGCATAGATCTCATGCGGTAGTTGCTCCGTATCCAGTATTAGCACTAGTAGGTCTTCCTTCTCTGTACATAATCCTTAGTGGAATGCATGAACTTCTCTGTTCTGCTTAACGCCTTTATAGATCGTAGAAAATTTTTCTTACTAAAGCATTGGTAGGTCCAAATTAATTTTGTCGTTGTGTGAAACCTGTTTCTATCAACACTTAGCAGATTTTCATCTCTAGCTCCTCCACCTAAGGGCGGTTTAACCCTTTATTAGCTGGTAATCCGCCATACATCATTAGCCCTCACTTAAACTGCCTTCTGGTCTTGAATAATAAACTCCGGTTTAACTCACTTGTATGCCTTCATCAAATTCCCCGGTTTAACACCGATTGGTACACACCAACCATTTGTCGTAAACCGACCTTACTTTTCCTTTTACAGTTTGTTTCCAAAATGACCAAGCAATTCGCCGCTTGCAACTGGGTTCCATCCCGGATTAAGGAGACGCAACTCAACGGATATGTTGTAACGGGCGTTTTGGCTCCAAAGAATGTCCTTCACTGGCGAGTTCCTGGCCCTGAGTGCCCTCCTGAGCCTCAAGATGGAGAAGTTATTGTTTTTATGCAGCACCTACACCGGGGTTTCAGCCCTCCCGGATCAAAAAATTTCTGGATGTCCTCGCTAGTTTTCAACTCCATCCACAAGATATTGGACCAAATTCCATATCAAATATATGCAACTTTCAAGTATTTTGCGAAGTTTACCTTCAAGAGGAACCATCCGTTGAGCTCTTCCGGGACTTTTTCCATCTAAACCACCGAACTGAGTTTTCTGATGGTCCTAATACGGAACTTGGTGGGGTATCAATCCAGAAGAGGAAAGATGTTGATTTCCCACATGCAGCACACCACAGTCATCCCAAAGACTAGAACCAAACTTGGTTTTACTGTCAGAACACTGCCCCTGCTGGAGAAAATCCCTTGCCGGGTTACCGCCCTCACCGGCTTAGCAATGGCCACCCTTTACCTCGACGATTAACTGCCAAAGAATGGCAAACTTATGCACCTCAACTCGCCAAGCTCCGGGCCCTTTTGGCGAACGGTTTAACTGGTGTTGATCTCATTCGCTGCTGGGTTAAATGGCACATCCTGCCCTTAAGTCGCTGCTCCGGATTAATGGATGAGTATACCGGCGACATCAAGGACCCTCAACGATTTAATGAAATAGAAATGACTGACGATGAAGTCACTGAATCGGTGAAGAAGATGTTAGACGAATCCATCACCACATGCAGCCAAACTGGGTTGGGCCCCTTTTATACCGCCAACAAACCACCAGCGGTAAGGATTCTAACTCTATGTTTTCTTTGATCCGCTTCCGCTTTAACCATGTGCTAATACTCTATTTTAATTTCACAGGCTACCAGCTCTTTCTGGAAGAGGAAAGCCCAAGAAAAACCGGCTAGGACTCCCCGTGTGAAGACCAAAGACACAAAAAGAGCTGCCAAAAAGAAAACCGCCGAGTCTTCTGATCCGCCAGAAGATATTGACGAGTCGGATCAAGAGGTAGAACTTGACTCCCTTGGTTCCTTTCTCATACACCTTATTGACAATGATTATTCCCAAGATGACGTGGAGGCCAGCCGTGCGGACCATGTTGAGGTAATCTCTCTTTCCTCCGATTCAGATATTGTGTCGGTTCAAAGATTTCGCCGTGCAGTTCGGAAAGTAAAGTACTCTCACCCCCTTGCTTATTTGGATCCGCAATTTTCTTTGAAGACACAGCAAGTTGAAGGGCGTCGCACAACCCGGCACAGTGGCCAACAAGTCACTTCTTCCGGTTTACCGGATACGCCAACTCGGAAGCGTCGTCCAGAGGTGACTTGTTCTCCTGAAAAACTTTACCTGTTGAAGGGTTTCTTACGATGCCCACTCAATCTGTCTGATCCGAATTACCAGGCATCTTCCAATTCGTCTGGTGGTTCATCAACCACTTAGTTGCCTCCCCTCAAGACCGTCGCTGGGCAAGCGTATTGCTTTTCGATTTGTTTCTTCATGCGTCGGTTTATCATACTATTCCTTACTTTTGATGATGTAGCACCAAGGCTCGATTGAGCAAGAAAGCTAAGACCAGTGGGCCCACTGACGATGTTGATCCAGAGAAGACCCCAGAAAATGCTGGTGAAAATCCTAATATTATCATAGATGACTCTGCTCCGCAAGACCCAGCTACTGATGCTAATCCACCGAAGGCTGATCCGGCTACACATGTTGATACATCAAGTCCACGTGCCACACCTCCAAGTCCAGTTGTTGATCCGCAGAATTCAACTGCTGATCCGCCGAGCCCTGCTGCCAATCCGCCAAGCCCTGCTGCCAATCCGCCAAGCCTAGCTAAAGATAATGTCAATCCAACGAGCCCAGCCAAAGATGATTACGATGTTGTTGTTACTATCACTACTTATACCGCCCCGGGCAATCCAGTTGTTTTGTCAAAACATACTGCCAAGGACGAATTTGCTGTTATGGGCAAGGGGAAGGGGTAGACCGACTTGTCAAGTTATGCTAATCTTTCTGCTCAGGATCTTCATTCCGGATTCTTGAACCGCCTCTTCACAAGCCGGGATTATGAGGCCGGTTTGGTAAATCTGATGAAGGAACGCTATGAGGTACACTTTCATCCTTATTTTGTACATGTATTGCATTGTAGCCCCCAAGGGCCGGTTTATCTTTTGAAGATAATCCGGGACTTCCACATTCCATACTGTACTTAACTTTCCTTGTGTATTTTCTTGATCAAACACACATTAGCCCCCAAGTGCCAAGATTAAAACTTGCATTGATCCTTGGGACTTCAAACAATCAGTAGAAAAAAGCAATCCGCATTAGCCCCCAAGTGCCAAGTGTATAACTGGTTATATGCTTGGGACTTTTGATAAAATATTGACATGTTCCTCTGACTGTGGCAGACTGATATAAATCAACAAGGCTCTCAAATTGTTGATCTTCAAGAGAATATAAAATCCCAACAAGCAGAAACTTCCAAGGCCAAGGATGAGTTGAAAACCGCTTTAACCACCATGGAGCAACTCAAAGAATGGTTCAAGACTAAGCGTGCCAACTGGGATACTGAAAAGGCTGCATTGCTGAAGCGGGCTGAAGATGCCGAGGCGGCTTTTAAACCTGTAGCAGAAGAGCTTACTGGGTTGAAGTGCCAAGTGAATGTTATGACCTCTGCAGTATTTGGTAAGTACTTTTGCTAAGGCTTCTTGAATGACCATCTTTGTAATTTGCTGGTTTAACATGAAATTCTTAAACTCCTGTAGGTGGCCATATTGCTCATCTGGGCTCTGATATGCGGATGAAGCTAAAGGTAGCATATACTCTTATTGAACAGTTGTATACCGGTGCCCAACGGGTTATCTACGCAACCTCATACGACAATTCGGCCCCAACATTGATCAAGGATACTCTAGCCAGGTTATCCATGACGCCAGCACAGATAGAAGAGATGAAGCGATCCACTGCCAGGGCTGGCGCTTTGTTGGCACTTACCCGAGCCAAAGCATGGATAGCTGACCTGGATCCGGTTGACATTGCCAAGGGGCTTTCCCAGTGAACAAGAAGACGGGGCAGAGTTTGATAACGAAGCCCTCAAAAAAGTGACAAGGGAGATGCATCCTCTGGCGAGTCAATTGGCAGAAGAAGCTAACTTGACTGTTCACCGATCCTTCTATGATGCCAACAACAAACGGATTGAAACTGTCATTCCAGAAGTGCAAAATCTTATTCCGCCAATCCGTAAGCACACTTACGCCCCTGATGTTGATCCGTCTGAACTTATAAGTGAAGAGGTTGTCTTTCAGGCTTTAACCCGGATTGACTGGACCACCACTGACTTCCAGCCACTAGATGGGGAGGAGGAGGCTGAACCGGCACCAGACGACCCATCAACTTCACGTCAACATGGTGATGAGGCTTGATCCGGCAATCTGGTTGACGCTTCATAAACTTTGTTCTGTTGGAAGAAACAATTCCATATTTTGGGCCTTAAAGCGCCTTGTAATAGACTTGTGAGAATACTTTGATCTGCTACCATCGTGCACTGGGATATACTTTGTTTGATCCGCCGTGACAATGTCAGTGCTGGCTTATATATCATAATATATTATGCAATCCCTATGTCTGCATAAAAAAGAATTGTCCTGGCGGTTTACCGTCGGACGGGTCATAATGCCCAAGATAAAGCCTTGCTGATGACCAAAGCAGAATAAATATGAAATAACTCATACCTGTGATATGAAATCACTTAGTCGGTTTACCAACTTTTATTGTAGTAAGGGTGGAAACCCAAATCTTGAACCGTTTGACCTCTCACCATGTAATGATGTTAAGTAAGAGGCCATGCCGGGTTACAATGAGCACCAGATGGATAAACTGGCAACATGTAGTTAACGCCAGGCCGGGTTAATAAACACCAGTTTATAATTGAATGTGGTCTTACAACTTATAGTTGAAACCAAGCCGGGTTAACAAACACCGGGTTAATATAATGACTGAAAAGTCATACGGGTCAAGAGACGCCGGTTTAACTCAAAACCTTATCAAAGGAGAGAAAACTTCAAAAAGCAAATAAAACTTGTAGTCGAGGCTTTTCAAGGGCTGCCAGGCCCAAATTCGAGGCTTTTCATGGGCTGCCAGGCCGCTGAGTTAAACCATTTGACAAAGCCTTTTAAGATGGGCCTCCAACTAACTAATCACCATTTTAACTTTGACAAGTTCAGGGTCTCAATGAGAGTAACTGTCAAACGTTCAATGGGTCATGCCAGGATTACCTGGATAGGAGTGGCTTACTTGATGAAGGCAGGTTAACCCGGGGTTTTAGGTGAATACACCAGGATTCCAAGCCGTGGGTCGATACCCAGCTACAAGGGTCCTTTCAAACTCCTTGGTATTTTACACAAGGAGCCCCCAAGTAACTTTGTGAGCTGTGCTCATGGGTGCCTATGTTTGAGCTGTGCATAGCATCCAGACTCTCTTTGGCCCCTTGGGTGTGAAGCTCCCAAGATATATTATGGCATGATAGTCGGTTTAATAGGTAGCACTCCGCTGTGTCAGCTGAAGCCCCCATGTAACTCAAAGGATATTTGAGAAAAAACAGCAGAGGCCCTGCTTATAGCAAGAATGCTGGTTTATTATATTTATCATAATATATACATTGTCGAAATATGTACATAAGAAAAGCCTATGGCTCAAGTGTAGTAAGGCCAAAGGAGAGCTATGTTCCAGGGCCGCGGGGTCTCCTCCTCAGAACTGTGTGAGTCTTCTCGAACGTCAATGAGGTAGTATGATCCATTGTGCAGATTTTTGCTGACCACAAAGGGTCCTTCCCAAGGTGGGGATAACTTGTGCATATCCGTCTGACCCTGGATGAGCCGGAGCACTAAGTCGCCTTCTTGAAAGGTTCTTGTCTTAACCCAGCGGCTGTGATAACGCCGCAGGTCTTGTTGATAAACCGCTGATCGAGCCAAAGCCATGTCCCGTTTCTCATCTAACAGGTCCAGCGCCTCTTGGCGTGCTTGCTCATTGTCCGCTTCAACATAATTAGCAACCCAGGGCGAGTCATGACGAATATCACTTGGGAGGACAGCCTCATCCCCGTAAACCATGAAGAAAGGTGTATAACCCGTGGATCGGTTTGGGGTGGTGTTTATACTCCATAACACAGATGGTAATTCTTCCACCCAACAACCCAGTGTCCGCTTCAAAGGAACCATAAGCCGGGGCTTAATACCCTTCAGGATTTCTTGATTCGCCCTCTCTGCTTGTCCATTAGACTAGGGATGAGCCACGGACGCTACATCAAGCCGAATGTGCTCTCATTGACAAAACTCCTCCATCTCGCCTTTAGAAAGATTTGTGCCATTATCTGTGATGATGCTGTGTGGAAAACCAAAACGGAAAATGACCTTTTTGAGAAATTGAACCGCCGTGGCTGCATCACACTTGCTGACGGGCTCCGCTTCAACCCATTTCGTGAAATTGTCAACCGCCACCAACAGGTGGGTCTTCTTATCCTTGGAACGCTTAAAAGGTCCCACCATATCAAGCCCCCAAGTGGCAAAAGGCCAAGTGATAGGAATCATCAGTAGTTCTTGAGCCGGAACATGAGCTCGACGTGAAAACTTCTGACAAGTGTCACACCGCTTCACCAGATCCTCCGCATTAGCATGAGCTGTCAACCAATAGAACCCATGACGAAAAGCTTTAGCCACCAGGGATTTTGAACCGGCATGGTGACCATAATCCCCTTCATGGATTTCACGTAGAATCTCTTGCCCTTCTTCAGGAGAAACACAACGTTGAAACATGCCTGAGACACTGCAATGGTGTAACTCGCCATTGTGAACAACCATGGACTTGGACCGCCGGATTATCTGTCTGGCGAAGACCTCATCATCTGGTAGCTCGCCCCGGTTCATATACGCCAAATATGGAACCGTCCAATCCGGAGTGACATGTAAAGCGGCCACCAAGTGGGCCTCCGGATCAGGAACAGCTAAATCCTCCTCTGAAGGCAACTTAACAGACGGATTATGCAGAATATCTAGAAAGGTATTGGGTGGTACCGGTTTACGCTGAGATCCCAGCCGGCTTAAAGCATCTGTTGCTTCATTTTTGCGCCGGTCAATGTGCTCAACCTGATAACCCTTAAAGTGACCTGCCACAATATCCACCTCGCGTCTATAAGCCGCCATAAGTGGATCCTTAGAATCATAAGTACCAGAAACTTGTTGAGCCACTAGATCAGAATCTCCAAAACAGTGAACCCGGCTTAAGTTCATTTCCTTAGCCACATGGAGGCCATGGAGTAAGGCTTCGTACCAGCTGCATTGTTAGTACAAGGAAACATTAAGCAGAGAACATAGCAAATTTTATCACCTCGAGGGGAAGTAAGGACAACTCCAGCCCCAGAGCCCTCCAATTGCCTGGATCCATCAAAATGAATGGTCCAGTATGTACTGTTTGGTTTGTCCTCTGGTGCCTGTAACTCCGTCCAATCGTTGATGAAGTCGACAAGCGCCTGAGACTTGATGGTCGTTCGAGGCATATACTTCAAACCATGTGGACCAAGCTCAATTGCCCACTTTGCAACCTGGCCAGTTGCTTCCCTGTTCTGAATTATATCGCCCAAAGGAGCATAACTAACCACTGTGATGGGATGGCCTTGAAAGTATTGCTTGAGCTTTCGACTTGCCATAAAAACTCCATACACTAGCTTCTGCCAATGTGGATATCGTTGTTTTGACTCGATCAGGACTTCACTGATGTAATACACGGGCCGTTGAACCGGATACTCCTTCCCGGCCTCCTTACACTCAACTACAATTGCCACACTGACCGCACGGGCATTGGCAGCCACGTACAATAGCAAGGGCTCCTTATCAATCGGAGCAGCAAGAACCGGTGGTTCAACCAACTGCCGCTTTAAATCCTCAAATGCCGCATTAGCTACGTCACTCCAGACGAAATCGTCTGTCTTTTTCAACATCTGATACAAAGGAATCGCCTTTTCTCCCAAAAGGCTGATAAACTGGCTAAGGGCTGCAATTCGACCCGCCAGACGTTGAACATCATTGATACACTTCGGTTTAGCCAAGGATGTAATCGCTTTGATTTTCTTCGGATTAGCCTCAATACCTTTATTGGACACCAGAAAACCCAAAAGCTTGCCTGCTGGAACACCAAAAACGCACTTATCCGGATTGAGCATCATTTTGTAAACCCGAAGATTGTCGAATGTCTCCTTGAGGTCATCTATCAAGGTTTCCTTCTTCCTGGATTTTACCACAATGTCATCCACATAGGCATGAACATTACGCCCAATCTGCGTGTGAAGACAATTTTGCACACAATGCTGATAAGTCGCCTGGGCACTCTTGAGCCCAAAGGGCATAGAAACATAACAGAAGGCTCCAAAGGGAGTGATGAAAGCTGTCTTCTCCTGGTCCTTAACTGCCATCTTAATCTGATGATAACCTGAATAAGCATCCAAGAAACTCAGGCGCTCACAACCCGCCGTCGCATCAATAATCTGATCAATACGCGGGAGAGCAAAAGGATCGCCCGGACAAGCTTTATTCAAATCTGTGTAGTCCACACACATACGCCAAGTGCCGTTTTTCTTGAGAACAAGCACCGGATTAGCCAACCACTCGGGTTGAAATACTTCAACGATAAACCCAGTAGCCAACAGCTGGGCTACCTCTTCACCAATGGCCTTGCGTCTTTCCTCGTTAAAGCGGCGAAGAAATTGCTTGACCGGTTTAAACTTGGGATCAATATTGAGAGTGTGCTCAGCGAGTTCCCTCGGTACACCTGGCATGTCAGAAAGCTTCCATGCAAAAATGTCCCGGTTCTCACGGATGAACTCGATGAGCGCGCTTTCCTATTTCGGATCCAGATTGGTGCTGATGCGAAACTGTTTGGATGAATCGCCAGGAACAAAGTCAACAAGTTTAGTCTCATCGGCCGGTTTGAACTTCAGGGTCGGGTCATGCTCGGTGCTGGGCTTCCTCAGAGGGGTCATGTCTGCCAGATCAACATTATCTTTGTAAAACTTCAGCTCCTTTGTAGCACAAACCGACTCAGCATAGGCGGCATCACCTTCCTCACAATCCAAAGCGATCTTTCGGCTTCCATGTACTGTGATAGTCCCCTTATGACCTGGCATTTTGAGTTGTAAATAGATATAGCAGGGCCTCACCATAAATTTGGCGTAAGCCGGCCGTCCAAACAGTGCGTGATACGGGCTCTGGATCTTCACCACTTCAAAGGTCGATGTCTCAGACCTAGAATCATGCTCATCTCCAAACACAACTTCTAAAGCGATCTTGCCAACAGGATATGCCGATTTACCTGGCACCACACCATGAAAAACAGTGTTTGACGGTTTAAGACTCTTGTCTGTCAACCCCATGCGACGGAAAGTCTCATAGTACAGGATATTGATGCTACTTCCTCCATCCATCAGCACTTTGGTGAATTTATAACCTCCCACCTGAGGCGCCACCACCAAACCAAGGTGACCCGGATTGTCAACCCGGGGCGGATGATCCTCTCTGCTCCACACAATGGGCTGCTCGGACCACCACAAATAACGTGGCACCGCTGGTTCAACAGCATTAACTGCTCTCTTGTGAAGCTTCTGATCACGCTTGCACAAACTAGTAGTGAACACATGATACTGCCCACCATTAACTGCTTGGGGTGACTTTGATAACCTGACTGCTGCTGATTCCCTTGATTATTCTGTTGGCTATTACCACCTTGGTTGCTCTGGTTGCCCTGATTATTCTGAAATCTAGAGTTTGAACCGCTGCCACCATGAAAACCTGGACCTGAACCGCCTGATGGGCCCTGATCATACCGGAATAGATCAGAATTTTTGAACTCTCTCATAATGTGACAATCTTTCCAAAGATGTGTTGATGGCGTCTCCTTGGTCCCGTGCTTCGGGCAGGGATGGTTTAACAAACGTTCCAGATTCATCCCTCCACCGCGTTGAGGCGGTTTACCCTTACGACGCTACATATTGGTGTTAGCCACAAAATCTAAATTATCTGCTTTGCGCTTACCATTACCCCCATGGCCTCCTTGGTTGTGATGTTGTCCTTTTGCACCGCCGTTCTTCTTTCCCTTCTCCGGTTTCTCCTCATCAGAATCGGGATCCTTGGTATTATCAAAATTGGCATATTTGACCAAGGCTGCCATAAGTGTCCCCATGTCATTGCAGTGGCACTTGAGCCGTCCCAACTTCATCTTCAGTGACTTAAACTCGCAATTATGCTCCAGTGTTATGATTGCTTGGCCAGCATTAATCCGGTCCGACGAATGCAAAACTTCTGAAACCCGACGCACCCAATGAGTTGTTGACTCGTTCTCCCCTTGAACATAGGCATCTAGATCCATAATGGACATAGGCTGTTTGCATGTGTATTTGAAATTGGCTATAAACCGGGCTTTCAACTGGTCCCATGACTCGGTGGAGTTAGCTGGTAGATTTTTCAACCAAGTACGGGTTGTTCCTTCCAACATCATCGTGAAATACTTTACACAAGCCGCTTCATCCACATCCAGCATCTCCATTGCCATCTCATAACTCTCGACCCACGCCTCAGGTGGCTGATCAGCGGTGTAATTTGGCACCTTCTGCGGACCCTTGAAATCTTTAGGTAGTCGCACATTACAGAGAGCCGGAATGAGACACGACACTCCCCAAGAACTAAAGGCTAACCCGGTGCCTCGGTCTACTGACGCTGCAGGCTGAACCGGGGTGGGTTGATAATGACCCGTATATTGTGCTGGCAAAGCAGCCTCCCTTTGCTCTCTGCCATTATCCACCACGTCTTGAGCATTTACCTCACTGCGCACCGGATTGGGTCCTTGGGGGACATTGCGGTGCCGCGCACTACTAGACACTTCTGGTTCATCCATGTGCCTGATATAACTTTTGCTTGGACGGGGAGTCGAATGAATTCTATCCCGGCTATAGGAATAAGCATGCTGCTGCACCACGGTGGTTTGAAGAAGATCTCTGGCCCACTGCGTCTCAATTGCTACCAGTGAATCACCCTCCATTGGAATAGCTGCCAGGCAAGATGTTGCAGCAATCATGTTATCCAAAGGGCTCAAAAGTGACCCGATGGTGTTGACACGTATTGCGCTGGATTATCCGTTTGTCGGGGTGGTTCCATCGTCCGTGGTTGATCCGGTGCTGCCCTCGGTGCGTCGGTCCAGTTTGTAGCTACCAGATTACTCGGCCCAGCCCCCGGCGTATTGAAAAGATTTACTCCCTCGAAGACTGGTGGCATACATGATCGATACTTTCTCCGCATTACAACATTTGATGCATTCTGATTCAGCATGAGCCGGTAATTCTGCGCCTGTATCTGCTGTGACTGGGCATCCAAAGCGGCCCGTTCTTCAACCAACCTAGCATCCTCAGCTGCTAGGTCCTCCTTAGCCTGTGTTATCTGGTCCTTCAGCTTCACAATATTCGCATTATGTTGATCCTGCATCTCTGGGGTAACTGCCGTGGTCAACAAGGTCGCCCAGGCATCCATCAAACCGGAGAGGACTTGAGCCGGTCGGCGCGCCGGGCCTCCTGCCGCGGCCGCTGATCCGGTATTCATTGCCGCTGTGGATGTAGATTGCAGAGTGGGCTGTGTTCCAGCCATGAAAACAGCAACCCGACTTGGCGGTTCAAGGAGGTCCGGAATACTGTTGCCATCGGAATATCCTTTGAACACACCATCATGAATTTGGTACAGGGACTCGGTTTCATCAGTGGATGACTCGCCGTCGGAATAGACAGCCGTCTCGCCTTCAGACGTCGGTTCAGATCTGATTCCATGGACACATCCTACAAACGCATGCTTCATGGCGGGCTTAACCCGGGTAGGACTCGCAAGCTGAGCCGTCTCGACGAGGTCGGTGTAGATGTCCGGCTTAGGGCCCGGTTCGCCGATCTTGCCGATGAAGACATGAATTCCGCCAAAGGGGATCCAGTACCCGTACTCGATTGAGCCGGCCTCGGGGCCCCCATCCTTCGTCGTTGATGTAGAGCTTGCCGCGACGACTCTTGGTCATCCGGCCGACCACGTACCCCTTGAGTCCTTCAAAGCTGCCCTTCAAGAACTCAAAACCATCGTGCGATAGTCCCACGGTGGGCGCCAACTGTCGTGGAATTAACACGTCAGATGTCCTCATGAAAGGACTTAGTCGTGGAGCCATCGCGACGGGTTACCTTGAAGGGGTTAAACTGGACAAGGGACACGGGAGTTTTATACTAGTTCGGCCCCTTCGATGAAGGTAAAACCCTACGTCTAGTTGTGATGGAATTGATTGGGTTTCGATGACCAGGGAGCAAATACGCTTTGCCTGAGTCTCGAGTTGTTGTCTGTTGTCCCTGAACCGCCGTCGGGTCGTCCCTTTATATACATAGGTTGACGCCCGTCCGGTCTACAGAGTCCCGAGGCCGACTCATACAAGTGTCCGGCTCAGTCTCTCCTTTCCTAACTTACAATACAAGTTACATAACCATGGCAGTTTACCACTATGGGCCCTAATCCTCCTTTGGGCTCCGGGCCTCTAAGCTTCATTAGTAAAGCGCCATCTTCTGGGTCTTCGTGGGCTTCAATGTAGTTGAAGGTGAACCGGCCCCTCCTGGGCGGTTTACACTCAGTAATTATATCCCCAGCACCACATATTATGATCCAATGATGTGTTGCCATCCTATGATGTTTTGAGTAGATATCCTTTGTCTTTGGGTTGATTGATGATCTAGATTGGTATGAGTTGTATGTTTTATTTTGGTGCTGTCCTATTGTGCCCTCCGTGTTGCGCAAGTGTGATGGATTCCCGCTGTAGGGTGTTGCAATATGTTCATGATTCGCTTATAGTGGGTTGCTTGAGTGACAGAAGCATAAACCTGAGTAAGGGGGTTGTTGTGTATGGGATAAAGGGGACTTGATATGTTAATGCTATGGTTGGGTTTTACCTTAATGATCTTTAGTAGTTGAGGATGCTTGCTAGAGTTTCAATCATAAGTGCATATGGTCCAAGAAGAGAAAGTATATTAGCTTATGCCTCTCCCTCATATGAAATTGCAATAGTGTTTACCGGTTTTGTTAACAATTGCCTACGATAATTCCGCACACCGACCCATCATTATTCCACACTCGCTATTTATAATATTTAGTAATATATTCTAACTTTATGATAATAGCACCTACTTTTATATTTTAGCTCTCCGATGTCATGCAAAGTTATCCTCTTCATACCCACAACATAGTTTTATTTCTCGTTTCTAGTTGGAAGCAAACGTTCGGTGTACGTAGAGTCGTATCAGTGGCAGATAGGACTTGAGATAATATTGATCTTACCTTTAGCTCCTTGTGGGTTCGACGCTCCATACTTATCACTTCCACCTTTTGAAATTGCTACGATGATTCCCTGCACTTGGGGATTAGCAGGGGCCATAGGTTTCACTAGAGGCTTCTCTCATGAAGGCAAATAATACGATGGGTGAACAAATTACTGTCGAGCAATTGATAGAGAAGCGCAAAGTTATGACGATATCCAAGGCAATGATTATGCAATATATGCATAACGTCTATGTCAAGTAGACCGACTCCTGCCTGCATCTACTACTATTACTCCACACATCGACCGACTCCTGCTTGCATCTAGAGTATTAAGTTCATAAAGAACAGAGTAACACATTAAGTAAGATGACATGATGTAGAGGACTTAACTCAAGCAATATGATGAAAACCCCATTTTTTATCCTCGATGGCAACAATACATTACGTGCCTTGCTACCCCTACTTTGTCACTGGGTGAGGACACCGCAAGATTGAACCCAAAGCTAAGCACTTCTCCCATTGCAAGAAAAACCAATCTAGTTGGCCAAACCAAACCGATAATTCGAAGAGAAATACAAAGATACCAAATCATGCATATAAGAATTCAGAGGAGATTCAAATAATATTCATAGATAAGCTGATCATAAATCCACAATTCATCGGATCTCGACAAGCACACCGCAAAAGAGTATTACATCGAATAGATCTCCAAGAACACCGAGGAGAACATGGTATTGAGAATCAAAGAGAGAGAAGAAGCGATCTAGCTACTAGCTATGGACCCGTAGGTCTATGGTGGACTACTCACGCTTCATTGGAAGGGCAATAGAGTTGATGTAGATGCCCTTCGTGATCGAATCCCCCTCCGGCAGGATGCCGGAAAAGGCCCCTAGATGGAATCTCATGTGAATAGAAGGTTGCGGTGGTGGAAAAGTGTTTTCGTGGGTGCTTCTGGTGGTTTGGGAATATTTGCAAATATATAGGAGGAAGATCTAGGTCAGGGGGCCACCGAGGGGCCCACAAGGTAGGGGGCACGCCCTCCACCCTTGTTGCAGCCTCGTGGCTCTTCTGACTTGCACTCCAAGTCTCCTGGGTGTCTTTTGGTCCAATAGAAATCATTGTGAAGTTTTATTCCGTTTGGACTCCGTTTAGTATTCCTTTTTTGCGAAGCTCAAAAACAAGGAAAAAACATAAACTGGCAGTGGGCTCTAGGTTAATAGGTTAGTCCCAAAAATAATATAAAATAGCATATCAATTCATATAGAACATCCGAAACAGAGAATATAATAGCATGGAACAGTAAAAAATTATTTATTGTGTTCATGGGCCATAGAAGGTGGCTTCACAAAGATGACGAGTGGAGAACTCGTGGAGATCTGTTCGACAACACTGATGAGACCCGAGGGCCACCACATAAGAGGCCTGGAGGAGAAATCATGCAAATGTTAATGAATTGGGAAGATTGCCCTAAGGCAGGAAAGAAAGGAAAGAAGTCCTTTGAGAAAATGCTGCTAAAAGTATGGAAAAGGAAGTCTGTTTTTTGGGGCTTGGAGTATTGTGAACTACTCAGTACGCCTCATTCTCTTGATATGATGCATATCACAAAAAATGTGTGCGAGAGTTTGCTTGGCACACTTTTTGACATGCCAGAAAAGAGTAAAGATGGTCCAAGGGCTAGATAAGACTTGAAAGATATCGGTATTAGGGAAGAGCTTCAACCCTCATCGTCCATTACAACTAAGGACAAGGTGAAGAAAAAAAAGCCAAAGCCAACGAGCCAGCCAAGGGCAAAATTGTGTCCAAACCCAAAGATGATTATTGCCCCCCAGCTTGCTTCACTCTCGACAAGGATGAGCTTTCTCAAGTTTTCAAATGCCTCGACGACATGAAAGTTCCTTCCAGCTACTCGAGACTCATACGCGGGTATCTTGACTCGAAAAAGCAAAGGTTTAGCAACATGAAGTCGCATGACTGTCATGTGATGATGACACAATTACTTCCGATAGCTCTCAAAGGGATAATGGACAATCACGTCTGCAACACACTCATTTACTTATGCAACTTTTCGGTGCTATGTCTCGAAAGTTGATCAGTGTGCGGCATCTGACACGACTACAAGAGGAGATCATTTCAATACTATGTGAACTTGAGATATATTTCCCACCATCATTCTTTGATGTCATGGTCCATCTACTAGTTCATATTATTGCAGAGGTGAAAGACCTTGGACCAACATTCTTGCATACCATGTTCCCGTTTGAACGGATGAATGGAACTGTGAAGGGATACGTTCGTAACAAAGCCCGTCGGATGGAAGCATCGTCCAGGCCTATCTAATCGAGGAGTGTATATCATTATGCAAGAATGTCATAAATGACGATCAATCTCTTGGATTGCCCTTGAAGAAACATGCTAATAGGCTCGAAGGAGTGGGTCACTCGTAGCTGAAGTGTGATTTAAACGTGGATATAAAAAACCGCCGAGACAACTTTGAAAGAGCACACACAGTAGTGTTACAACATGCAGATATAATCAGTCCTTGGCTCAAACTCACAAGGAGACCTTAAGGAGAGAGCACAGGATGGCAGGGAGGCAGAGGACCGAGGCCCAGATCATTAGAGAGCACAACTCCAAATCTGCTTCCTGGTTCAAAGAGCGAATTCGGGACAAACCACTGTCGATTGGTATAGCCAATGCAAATCTCATTTATGCATTAGCAGTAGGCCGCGCTTGCACTATCGTGACATACCAATCATATGATATAAATGGATATACATTCTATACTAAGGCGAAGGACAAAAACTATGATTACCAGAACTCAGGTGTGACGATGCTGCAGTTGACCGAGAATGAGAGCAATAGATACCACGGCAGGATCGAAGAGATATGGGAACTTGAGTACGGCGAAGATTACACAGTGCCATTGTTCAGGGTCAGATGGGTGAAGAACGTCGAGCATGAAGAACGTGGTTTCATTACCATGTCTCTGCCCGAAGCACAACCTGTTGGTGCAAAAAGAGTGAAAGGAATCATTGCCAAATATGAGCCTTGGGTATTCGCTAAGGACGTGGCACAATGCTTCTATTTAACTGACCCTTCAAAGTCGAGTCATGTTGTCGTCCGGAGAGGCAAAAGGAGCATCGTCGGGATGGACGGAGTCGCCAACGAGGATGACTATGATCAGTTTGGCGTGGACCCAATAAAAGAGGAGATGTATGAAGAGCAAGACTACACCACTAGAAGGAGCAGAACTACCTTGCCTATGACAGGACGTCCCTTCCTGAGAAAGAGTCATAGCGCTGGCCGAAAGTACTCAAGCAAGATTAAGAAGACCAAAATCAACGTTGAGAGGGTTGTCAAACGACGTCGTACTGTATCATTCATTTGTGTACTTTTTTTCTATGTTTATCGTGTACGTACGCGTAACCTAAATTAACCATACCATATTTATGTACTCTGAACCACGAGAAGAATTTGTGTCATTGTAAATATATGTATTATGCATGTCATCGCTCAAAACACCATCCAAGAATATGTGGCTGACCCTATTTTAAAAACCTACTACTGGCGTTGGCAACGTCACCTGCGCTAGCACTAACAATGAACAACTAGGCTTTATTACCCCCTGAGAGTGAAAATGACCTCATTTTCACTTTCTCCCCCATCTCGCGCCGCCGCCCTGCCCTCCGTCATCGCCCCGCCTTGCCACCGGCCGTCGTTCCCCCCATCTCGCCCTGCCCTCCGCCCTCGCCCCTGCCTTGCCCTCCATCGTGCCATCGGCCGCCCACCCCGCCTTGCCCCCGCCGTGCAACCGTTGTCCCACTGCCACCACCCTGTCCCGCCGTTCCGCTGCACAACCCATCGTGTACGGCCTCCTCTGTCGGCGTCCCTCTCAGTCTGGACGGTATGCGACCTCCCTCTACCAATTTATTTTCATGTATATTTGTTCTAGTGTTCATATTATTGTGATGAAATGCACACTTATGTGTACATGTGAATTGATGAAATGTATTACATGTGTGCAAATGTGTTTAATGTATATTTATATATATGTGGTAATTGTGAATTAATCGACTTTTTTGGTGTGTGCTTGTTTTACATATATGTGATATTACACGTTTTTCTCGGGAAGTGACTCGCGCTATGTTTCATTTTAGCAGGGAATGTCTACAGAGTTGCCAATGTTCTGGCGAAACGTAGATTTATTTCCGTTTTGTCAAATTGCTAGCACTCAATATATATGTCCAGCTTTTAGCAAAGCTCATGCTGATTTTTTATGCTGATTTTAATTATATGAACGCATCACAAAATGGAAGAGTGTCCCTACTGTTGCCACACTAGGGGAATGTGCGACGATCCTCACCTTGACAACAATAATGGCTTCTCCCTCACGCTTCAAAGTGACTACAAATATTATACGGTAATAATCTGTGCTTCAGAGTGTAATTTCTGTTTTTTTACATTTTGACTAGTGTATCCCTTGCCATGCAAGACCTTTTGTCCAAGACAAGTTTTTCCTCCATATTGAGATGGTTAAGAGCACTTAGGGAGCTAGTCCAAATGATGCACCATATATATATATATATATATATATATATATATATATATATATATATATATATATATATATATATATATATATATATAGGGAAAATTCATCCTACCACCCGGTGGTAGTTACCCTATATGTCTCATATACTACCATGTGGTACTATATATACTACTTTATCATTATAAATATATTCATATACTATATCTAAGATATTTCAAACAAGTTACATGAAAAAATTGCATATGATCCCATAGTTTTTGTTATATTTGTGAAATACGTACATATTTGTACGTAAAAAAAAGCATACTCAAAACATGGTATATACTACCAAAAAATAGTATATATACTACCTAATCATTGTTATATACTACATACTACACGTACATACTCTCTATTTCGACGGATACTACATACAACATACAAAACGCAAGTGGTGGTAACTACCACTGCTTGTAGGAAACATTTGTCATATATATATATATATATATATATATATATATATATATATATATATATAGGGTCTTT
Organism: Triticum timopheevii; assembly: GCA_963921465.1. Lineage (NCBI taxonomy): Eukaryota > Viridiplantae > Streptophyta > Magnoliopsida > Poales > Poaceae > Triticum > Triticum timopheevii. Next base: position 378,072,275 of record OY997262.1, on the reverse strand, counting down.
TACATCTGTGTCCCTAACTCGAACTCACTACTCACATTTGCCCCTAATTCGAAAGCCTGCTCAAAAATGCCCCTCCGCCGTTAGGTGCCCTTACAGAAATGCCCTTCCGTCCCGTTTCCGTCTGGTCAAAGGGGTTTGACCGTCTACTGGGCGTTTATTGGACATTTTGCCCCTGCCTCCATGTGCCACTTACTCATGGGACCCAGTCAAAACATAAATAAAAAGGAAAAACTCTCTCTCTCACCCTCTCTCTGACACACTTACTTGTGGGCCCCCAAACAAAATAGAGAAATAAAAAAAATCCCTCCCACCTCTCTCCCCTACCTCACGACTTCTCTGTCTCACCTCCGGCGAGCGCCGACAGCCCTAGATGTGCGTGTTGGAAATATGCCCTAGAGGCAATAATAAAAGTGTTATTATTATATTTCTTTGTTCATGATAATTGTCTTTTATTCATGCTATAACTGTATTATCCGGAAATCGTAATACACGTGTGAATACATAGACCACAATATGTCCCTAGTGAGCCTCTAGTTGACTAGCTCGTTGTGATCAACAAATAGTCATGGTTTCCTGGCTATGGACATTGGATGTCGTTGATAACGGGATCACATCATTAGGAGAATGATGTGATGGACAAGACCCAATCCTAAGCATAGCACAAAGATCGTGTAGTTCGTTTGCTAGAGCTTTACCAATGTCAAGTATCCTTTCCTTAGACGATGAGATTGTGCAACTCCCGGATACCGTAGGAATGCTTTGGGTGTACCAAACGTCACAACATAACTGGGTGGCTATAAAGGTGCATTACAGGTATCTCCGAAAGTGTCTGTTGGGTTGGCACGAATCGAGACTGGGATTTGTCACTCCGTGTAAACGGAGAGGTATCTCTGGGCCCACTCGGTAGGACATCATCATAATGTGCACAATGTGACCAAGGGGTTGATCACGGGATGATGTGTTACGGAACGAGTAAAGAGACTTGCCGGTAACGAGATTGAACAAGGTATCGGTATACCGACGATCGAATCTCGGGCAAGTATAAATACCGCTAGACAAAGGGAATTGCATACGGGATCGATTGAGTCCTTGACATCGTGGTTCATCCGATTAGATCATCGTGGAACATGTGGGAGCCAACATGGGTATCCAGACCCCGCTGTTGGTTATTGACCGGAGAATGTCTCGGTCATGTCTACATGTCTCCCGAACCCGTAGGGTCTACACACTTAAGGTTCAATGATGCTAGGGTTATAAAGGAAGTTTGTATGTGGTTACCGAATGTTGTTCGGAGTCCCGGATGAGATCCCGGACGTCACGAGGAGTTCCGGAATGGTCCGGAGGTAAAGATTTATATATGGGAAGTCCTGTTTTGGTCACCGGAAAAGTTTCGGGGTTTATCGGTAACGTACCGGGACCATCGGGAGGGTCCCGGGGGTCCACCAAGTGGGGCCACCGGCCCCGGAGGCTTGCATGGGCCTAGAGTGGAAAGGCACCAGCCCCAGAGTGGGTTGGTGCGCCTCCCACCCTTTCCCAAGGCGCAGCTAGGAGGGGAGAGGGGAAACCCTAGGCTTAGATGGGCCTAAGGCCCACCCTAGGGGGCGCCCCCTCTCTGCCCCTCTTGGCCGCCTCCCCAAAACCCATCTAGGGCTGGCCGCACCCCTTGGGGGGGGAAACCCTAGAGGGGGGCGCAGCCCCCTCTCCCCCTATATATAGTGGAGGCATTGGAGCAGCCCAACACACGAGAACTTCTCCCTCTATTGGTGCAGCCCTGCCTCTCCTCCTCCTCCTCTCCCGTAGGTGCTTGGCGAAGCCCTGCAGGATTGCCACCCTCCTTCATCACCACCACGCCGTTGTGCTGCTGCTGGATGGAGTCTTCCTCAACCTCTCCCTCTCTCCTTGCTGGATCAAGGCGTGGGAGACGTCACCGGGCTGTACGTGTGTTGAACGCGGAGGTGCCGTCCGTTCGGCACTAGGAGCTTCGGTGATTTGGATCACGACGAGTACGACTCCTTCAACCCCGTTCTCTTGAACGCTTCCGCTTAGCGATCTACAAGGGTATGTAGATGCACTCTCCTTCCCCTCATTGTTGGTTTCTCCATAGATAGATCTTGGTGACACGGAGGAAAATTTTGAATTTCTGCTACGTTCCCCAACAGTGGCATCATGAGCTAAGTCTATTGCGTAGATTCTTTGCACGAGTAGAACACAAAGTAGTTGTGGGCGTTGATTTTGTTCAATATGCTTACCGTTACTAGTCCAATCTTGTTTCGACGGTATTGTGGGATGAAGCGGCCTGGACCGACCTTACACGTACACTTACGTGAGACAGGTTCCACCGATTGACATGCACTTGGTGCATAAGGTAGCTAGCGGGTGCCAGTCTCTCCCACTTTAGTCGGAACTGATTCGATGAAAAGGGTCCTTATGAAGGGTAAATAGCAATTGACATATCACGTTGTGGTTTTGCGTAGGTAAGAAACGTTCTTGCTAGAAACCCATAGCAGCCACGTAAAACATGCAAACAACAATTAGAGGACGTCTAACTTGTTTTTGCAGGGTATGCTATGTGATGTGATATGGCCAAGAAGAATGTGATGAATATATGTGATGTATGAGATTGATCATGTTCTTGTAATAGGAATCACGACTTGCATGTCGATGAGTATGACAACCGGCAGGAGCCTTAGGAGTTGTCTTAATTTATTGTATGACCTGCGTGTCATTGAACAACGCCCTGTAATTACTTTACTTTATTGCTAACCGGTAGCCATAGTAGTAGAAGTAATAAGTTGGCGAGACGACTTCATGGAGACACGATGATGGAGATCATGGTGTCATGCCGGTGACGATGATGATCATGGAGCCCCGAAGATGGAGATCAAAAGGAGCAAAATGATATTGGCCATATCATGTCACTATTTGATTGCATGTGATGTTTATCATGTTTATGCATCTTGTTTACTTAGAACGACGGTAGTAAATAAGATGATCCCTTACAACAATTTCAAGAAGTGTTCTCCCCTAACTGTGCACCGTTGCTACAGTTCGTCGCTTCTAAGCACCACGTGATGATCGGGTGTGATGGATTCTTACGTTCACATACAACGGGTGTAAGACAGATTTACACACGCGAAAACACTTAGGGTTAACTTGACGAGCCTAGCATGTACAGACATGGCCTCGGAACACGGAGACCGAAAGGTCGAGCATGAGTCGTATAGTAGATACGATCAACATGAAGATGTTCACCGATGATGACTAGTCCGTCTCACGTGATGATCGGACATGGCCTAGTTGACTCGGATCATGTAATCACTTAGATGACCAGAGGGATGTCTATCTGAGTGGGAGTTCATAAGATGAACTTAATTATCCTGAACATAGTCAAAAAGGATTTTGCAAATTATGTCGTATCTCACGCTTTAGTTCTACTGTTTAGTTATGTTCCTAGAGAAAATATAGTTGAAAGTTGAAAGTAGCGCTTATGCGGACAGTAGAAAGCTTATGTCCTTAATGCAGCGCTCAGTGTGCTGAACCCCAAACGTCGTTTGTGGATGTTGCGAACATCGGACATACACGTTTTGATAACTACGTGATAGTTCAGATAAACGGTTTAGAGTTGAGGCACCAAAGATGTTTTTGAAACGTCACGGAACATATGAGATGTTTCGAGGGCTGAAATTGGGATTTCAGGCTCGTGCCCACGTCAAGAGGTATAAGACCTCCGACGATTTTCTTAACCTGCAAACTAACGGAGAAAAGCTCAATTGTTGTGCTTGTGCTCAGATTGTCTGAGTACAACAATCGCTTGAATCGAGTGGGAGTTGATCTTCCAGATGAAATAGTGATGGTTCTCCGAAGTCATTACCACCAAGCTGCTAGAGCTTCGTGATGAACTATGATATATCAGGGACATATATGATGATCCTTCAGATATTCGCGATGTTTGACACCACGAAAGTAGAAATCAAGAAGGAGCATCAATTGTTGATGGTTGGTGAAACCACTAGTTTCCAGAAGGGCAAGGGCAAGAAGGGATACTTCATGAAACGGCAATTCAGCTGCTGCTCTAGTGAAGAAACCCAAGGTTGAACCCAAACCCGAGACTGAGTGCTTCTGTAATAAGGGGAACAGCCACTGGAGCAGAATTACCCTAGATACTTGGTAGATGAGAAGGCTGGCAGGGTCGATAGAAGTATATTGGATATACATTATGTTGATGTGTACTTTACTAGTACTCCTAGTAGCACCAGGGTATTAGATACCGGTTCGGTTGCTAAGTGTTAGTAACTCGAAATAAAAGCTACGGAATAAACGGAGACTAGCTAAAGGTGAGCTGACGATATGTGTTGGAACTGTTTCCAATGTTGATGTGATCAAGCATCGCACGCTCCCTCTACCAACGAGATTGGTGTTAAACCTAAATAATTGTTATTTGGTGTTTGCGTTGAGCATAGACATGATTGGATTATGTCTATCGCAATACGGTTATTCATTTAAGGAGAATAATGGTTACTCTGTTTATTTGAATAATACCTTCAATGGTCTTGCACCTAAAGGAATGGTTTATGAATCTCGATCGTAGTGATACACTTTTTCATGCCAAAAGGATATAAGATAGTAATGATAGTACCACTTACTTGTGGCACTGCCATGTGAGTCATATTGGTGTAAAACGCATGAAGAAGCTCCATGTTGATGGATCTTTGGACTCACTCGTTTTTGAAAAGTTTGAGACATGCGAACCATGTCTATTGGTGTATATGCATGAAGAAACTCCATGCAGATGGATCGTTTGGACTCACTTGATTTTGAATCACTTGAGATATACAAATCATACCACATGGGCAAGATGACTGAAAAGCCTCGTTTTCAGTAAGATGGAACAAGATAGCAACTTGTTGGAAGTAACACATTTTGATGTGTGCAGTCCAATGAGTGCTGAGGCATGCAGTGAATATCGTTATGTTCTTACTTCACAGATGATTCGAGTAGATGTTGAGAATATTTACTTGATGAAACACAAGTCTGAATTATTGAATGGTTCAAGTAATTTCAGAGTGAAGTAGAAGATCATTGTGACAGGAGGATAAAATGTCTATGATATGATCATAGAGATGAATATCTGAGTTACGAGTTTTGGCACACAATTAAGACATTGTGGAAATTGTTTCGCAATAAATACCGCCTGGAACACCATAGTGTGATGGTGTGTCCGAACATCATAGTTGCACCCTATTGGATATGGTGCATACCATGATGTCTCTTGTCGAATTACCACTATTGTTCATGGGTTAGGCATTAGAGACAACCACATTCACTTTAAATAGGGCACCACGTAATTCCGATGAGATGACACCGTATGAACTATGGTTTAGAGAAACCTAAGCTGTCATTTCTTAAAAGTTTGGGGATGCGACGCTTATGTGAAAAAGTTTCATGCTGATAAGCTCGAACCCAAAGCGGATAAAGGCATCTTCATAGGACACCCAAAACAGTTGGGTGTACCTCCTGTCTCAGATCCGAAAGCAATAAGGGATTGTTTCTAGAATCGGGTCCTTTCTCGAGGAAAGGTTTCTCTCGAAAGAGTTGAGTGGGAGGATGGTGGAGACTTGATATGGTTATTGAACCATCACTTCAACCAGTGTGTATCAGGGCACAGGAAGTTGTTCATGTGGCACCTACACCAATTGAAGTAGAAGCTTATGATAGTGATCATGAAGCTTCGGATCAAGTCACTACCGAACCTCGTAGGACGACAAGGACGCGTACTGCTTCGGAGTGGTACGGTAATCCTGTCTTGAAGGTCATGTTGCTAGACAACAATGAACCTACGAGCTATGGAGAAGTGATGGTGGGCCCAAATTCCGACAAATGGTTAGAAGCCATGAAATCCGAGATAGAATCCATGTATCAGGACAAAGCATGGACTTTGGTGGACTTGCCCAATGATCTGCAAGCCATTAAGATAAATGGATCTTTAAGAAGAAGACGGACGTGGATGGTAATGTCACCATCTATGAAGCTCGACTTGTGGCGAAGAGTTTTTCACAAGTTCAAGGAGTTGACTACGATGAGATTTTCTCATCCGTAGCGATGCTTAAGTCCGTCGGATTCATGTTAGCATTAGCTGCATTTATGAAATCTGGCAGATGGATGTCAAAACAAGTTTCCTTACCAGTCTTCGTAAGGAAAGGTTGTATGTGATACAATCCGAAAGTTTTTGTCGATCCTAAGGATGCTAAAAGGTATGCTGGCTCCAGCGATCCTTCTAAGGACTGGAGTAAGCATCTCGGAGTTGGAATGTACGTTTTGATGAGATGATCAAAGATTTTGGGTTTATACAAAGTTTATGAGAAACTTGTATTTCCAAAGAAGTGAGTGGGAGCACTATGGAATTTCTGATGAGTATATGTTGTCGATCAGAAATGATGTAGAATTTCTAGAAAGCATACAGGGTTATTTGAAAAGTGTTTTTCAATGGAAAGCCTGGATTAAGCTACTTGAACATTGAGCATCAAGATCTATGAGGATAGATCAAAACACTTAATAGTACTTTCAAATGAGCACATACCTTGACATGATCTTGAAGGTGTTCAAGATGGATCAGTCAAAGATGGAGTTCTCGCCTGAGTTGTAAGGTATGAAGTTAAGACTTAAAGCTCGACCACGGCAGAATAGAGAGAAAGGACGAAGGTCGTCCCCTATGCTTAAGACGTAGGCTCTACAGTATGCTATGCTGTGTACCGCACCTGAAGTGTGCCTAGCCATGAGTCAGTCAAGGGGTACAAGAGTGATCCAAGAATGGATCACAGGACAGCGGTCAAAGTTATCCTTAGTAACTAGTGGACTAAGGAATTTTCTCGATTATGGAGGTGGTAAAAGAGTTCGTCGTAAAGGGTTACGTCGATGCAAGCTTAACACCTATCCGGATAGCTCTGAGTAGAGATACCGGATACGTATAATGGAGCAACAATTTAGAATAGCTCCAAGTAGAACAGCTATTTGGAATAGCTCCAAATAGAGCGTGGTAGCTGCATCTAGGAGATGACATAGAGATTTGTAAAGCACACACGGATCTAAAAGGTTCAGACCCATTGACTATAACCTCTCTCACAAGTATAACATGATCAAACCCAGAACTCATCGAGTGTTAATCACATGGTAAATGTGAACTAGATTATTGACTCTAGTAAACTCTTTGGGTGTTAGTCACATGGGGATGTGACCTTGAGTGTTAATCACATATCGATGTGAACTAGATTATTGACTCTAGTGCAAGTGGGAGACTGTTGGAAATATGCCCTAGAGGCAATAATAAAAGTGTTATTATTATATTTCTTTGTTCATGATAATTGTCTTTTATTCATGCTATAACTGTATTATCCGGAAATCGTAATACACGTGTGAATACATAGACCACAATATGTCCCTAGTGAGCCTCTAGTTGACTAGCTCGTTGTGATCAACAGATAGTCATGGTTTCCTGGCTATGGACATTGGATGTCGTTGATAACGGGATCACATCATTAGGAGAATGATGTGATGGACAAGACCCAATCCTAGGCATAGCACAAAGATCGTGTAGTTCGTTTGCTAGAGCTTTACCAATGTCAAGTATCCTTTCCTTAGACCATGAGATTGTGCAACTCCCGGATACCGTAGGAATGCTTTGGGTGTACCAAACATCACAACGTAACTGGGTGGCTATAAAGGTGCATTACAGGTATCTCCGAAGGTGTCTGTTGGGTTGGCACGAATCGAGACTGGGATTTGTCACTCCGTGTAAACGGAGAGGTATCTCTGGGCCCACTCGGTAGGACATCATCATAATGTGCACAATGTGACCAAGGGGTTGATCACGGGATGATGTGTTACGGAACGAGTAAAGAGACTTGCCGGTAACGAGATTGAACAAGGTATCGGTATACCGACGATCGAATCTCGGCAAGTATAAATACCGCTAGACAAAGGGAATTGCATACGGGATCGATTGAGTCCTTGACATCGTGGTTCATCCGATTAGATCATCGTGGAACATGTGGGAGCCAACATGGGTATCCAGACCCCGCTGTTGGTTATTGACCGGAGAACGTCTCGGTCATGTCTACATGTCTCCCGAACCTGTAGGGTCTACACACTTAAGGTTCGATGACGCTAGGGTTATAAAGGAAGTTTGTATGTGGTTACCGAATGTTGTTCGGAGTCCCGGATGAGATCCCGGATGTCACGAGGAGTTCCGGAATGGTCCGGAGGTAAAGATTTATATATGGGAAGTCCTGTTTTGGTCACCGGAAAAGTTTCGGGGTTTATCGGTAACGTACCGGGACCACCGGGAGGGTCCCGGGGGTCCACCAAGTGGGGCCACCGGACCCGGAGGCTTGCATGGGCCTAGAGTGGAAAGGGACCAGCCCCAGAGTGGGCTGGTGCGCCTCCCACCCTTGCCCAAGGCGCAGCTAGGAGGGGAGAGGGGAAACCCTAGGCTTAGATGGGCCTAAGGCCCACCCTAGGGGGCGCCCCCTCTCTCCCCCTCTTGGCCGCCTCCCCAAAACCCATCTAGGGCTAGCCGCACCCCTTGGGGGGGGGGAAACCCTAGAGGGGGGCGCAGCCCCCTCTCCCCCTATATATAGTGGAGGCATTGGAGCAGCCCAACACACGAGAACTTCTCCCTCTATTGGTGCAGCCCTGCCTCTCCTCCTCCTCCTCTCCCGTAGGTGCTTGGCGAAGCCCTGCAGGATTGCCACCCTCCTTCATCACCACCACGCCGTTGTGCTGCTACTGGATGGAGTCTTCCTCAACCTCTCCCTCTCTCCTTGCTGGATCAAGGTGTGGGAGACGTCACCGGGCTGTACGTGTGTTGAACGCGGAGGTGCCGTCCATTCGGCACTAGGATCTCCGGTGATTTGGATCACGACGAGTACGACTCCTTCAACCCCGTTCTCTTGAACGCTTCCGCTTTGCGATCTACAAGGGTATGTAGATGCACTCTCCTTCCCCTCGTTGCTGGTTTCTCCATAGATAGATCTTGGTGACACGTAGGAAAATTTTGAATTTCTGCTATGTTCCCAAACAGTGCGACGTCGGCACCAGCTCCCCACACGCCGCAGCCCTCCCTCCATTCTATCCTCCCTCTCCCTTCCTCCCTTCCTCTCCCTCCCTCTCCCTAGACTGCGCCCTGGACTGGCGGCGAGCTCCAGTGACCAAAGCCACGGCGACGATGGACGAAGTCACAACTCCAGCGACCAACTTGTTGGCGGAGAGTACAGTTCGGACGAGTGCGCTGAGGTGGTCGGAATCGACCGCAGCGACGAGCTAGGCAGCGGCCGATGGCGGTGCTCGACGGACTCGAGAAGGCGGCCATGGATCCAGTGGTTTAGGGGGCTGGGCGACATCTTAGGGGCACCACGAACATGACTGAGACATTAATTTGTGGTTTAGCAGCATAGGGTTGGCGAATCGACGATGGCGCTCTGCAGACGAGGAAGATGGTCAATCCGGCCGCAGGGGAGGAGAGCGAGCGGGGGAAGGGAGGGAAAGTTAGCTAGGGTTGTCAGGGGCCTCCGGGCGTCGTTAAGTAACCCTACCCAAGCTACTACGACAGAAAGCTGTCGAACAGCGGCGACGGTGGCGCACGCCGGCGCGTGCAGTCGATGAGGAAGACGATGACTGGGGAAGATGGGTGGGCCTGGCGCTATGCACATGGGCCAAAGTGCACATTGAACTTGGGCCAAAAGGTAAGCACTCTCTTTCTTCTCTTTAATTTCTGTTTTTTTAGGGGTAAAAATGTCAAACAAACGTCTCATAGACGGTCAAACCCCTTTGACCGGAGGGAAATGGAATGGAAGGGCATTTTTGTAAGGTCACTTAACGGCGGAGGGGCAAATTTGAGCAGGCTTCGAAGTTAGGGACAAATTTGAGTAGGTGCCTCACGTGATGGATGACTACCACGGCGAGAGATTGCGAGTTCAAGATTGGAGATCGGTGTGGATCTCTGTCCTACACCATGGACATGCAAGATGTAACGATGGTTGAATGAACCAGATGTAATTTGCATGCATGGTTTAGTTTAGAAAATGTTTGATTAGTGATCATGATCGATAGAACTAGTTATATAGTGTGTGGTTAATATGTACACATGTGAATAAACGATGTATGTGTGTATATATTAATGCAAATATCTTGTCGAAATCAATGTGGGACAAAAACGTGTTTATATAAATTCGTAATAAATAACGCTACTGTGGCAGTGATTTTCTGCTGCCCTAGCAGCTTTTTTTATAGCTTTTAAAAACCTAGTACTGGCGTCGGACAATGCGCAACGCCAGAGAAGATTTATCTCATTACTATCGTTACACTATGTCACACGCCATAGCTATTGTTGATAATGTCGGCGTGTGGTTAAATCCAACACCATAGGTATAAATAATAGTGCTGGCATAGGCTCCAGCACCACCACTGTTTTTTTTAACACTGGCACCATATTGGTTGCGTGGGGATCCTACGCCAGCAAGGCTATTTTTGGCACGTCATAGCTAGGCTTTTCTGCACTAGCGAATACTGCAGCAAATAACTACCGTAGTGGGGCCACCTGGTGAGCACAAGACACCAGGGCGTGCCCTCCATGGGTTGTGCTCAGCCCAGCCCACCTCCGGTGCCCATCTTCCAGTATTTAGGTCATTTTGACATAGAAAAAAAATAAGGAGATGATTTTCGGGATGGAGCGTCGCCATCTCGAGGCGGAACTTGGGCAGGAGCACTTTTACCCTCCGGCGGAGCGATTCCGCCGGGGGAACTTCACTCCCAGAGGGGGAAATCGAAGTCATCGTCATCACCAACAACCCTCTCATCTTTGGGAGGCCAATCTCCATCAACATCTTCAACAACACCATCTGCTCTCAAACCCTAGTTCATCTCTTGTGTTCAGTCTTTGTATCGGAACATCAGATTGGTACCTGTGGGTGACTAATAGTGTTGATTACATCTTGTAGTTAATTACTATATGGTTTATTTGGTGGAAGATTATAAGTTCAGATCCATTATGCTATTTAATACCCCTCTGATCTTGAGCATGATTATCATTTGTGAGTAGTTACTTTTGTTCTTGAAGTCACGGGAGAAATCTTGTTGCAAATAATCATGTGAACTTGATATGTGTTCGATATTTTGATGATATATATGTTTTGATTCCCTTAGTGGTGTCATGTGAACGTTGACTACATGGCACTTCACCATCTTTGGGCCTAAGGGAATGCATTATGGAGTAGTTATTAGATGATGGGTCGCTAGAGTGACAGAAGCTTAAACTTTAGTTTATCCGCTACTTCGTAAGGGACTGATTTGGATCCAAATGTTTAATTCTATGGTTAGATTTTATCTTAATACTTTTCTCGTAGTTGCGGATGCTTGCGAGGGGGTTAATCATAAGTGGGAGGTTTGTTCAAGTAAGAACGACACCCAAGCACCGGCCCACCCACATATCAAATTATCAAAGTAGCGAACACGAATCAAACCAACATGATGAAGGTGATTAGATAAAATTCCCGTGTACTCCCAAGAACGCTTTGCCTATTATAAGAGACCGTTTTAGCTTGTCCTTTGCTACAAAAGGATTGGGCTACCTTGCTGCACTTTATTACCGTTACTGTTATTTGCTTGTTACAAATTATCTTGCTATCAAACTAGCTGTTACCGACAATTTCAGTGCTTGCAGAAATTACCTTGCTGAAAACCACTTGTCATTTCCTTCTACTCCTTGTTGGGTTCGACAGTCTTACTTATCGAAAGGACTTGATTGATCCCCTATACTTGTGGGTCATCATAGACATACTTCACATGATTACTTGCGATAAGACTTCTCCCATGTCCTCAAGAACAAAAGTAACTACTCACAAATCATATTCATGTTAAAGATCAGAGGGGTATTGAATCTGAACATATAATCTTCCACCAAATAAACCAACCAACATCAACTACAAGATGTAATCAACACTACTAGCAACCCATAGGTACCAATCTGAGGTTTTGAGACAAAGATTGAATACAAGAGATGCATTAGGGTTTGAGATGAGATGGTGTTGGTGAAGATGTTTATAATATTGGTCCTCTCACGATGAGATGATCATTGATGATGTCGATGACATAGATTTCCCCCTCCCAAAGGAAAGTTTCCCTGGCGGAATTGCTCCATCGGAGAGAAAAAGTGCTCCTACCCAGCTTCCGCCTCGAGATGGCAGGGCTTCATCCCGAAACCCTTCTTCTGATTTTTTCTAGGGCAAATGGCTTCATATAATAGAAGATGGGCTTCAGAGGCCTGCAGGTGCCCCACAAGCTTGGGGGGTGTGCCCCCAGGGTTGTGGCTACCTGGTGGGTCCCCCTCTAGTGTCTCTTCCGCCAATATTTTTTATATATTGCAAAAATAATTGTCCGTAAATTGTTAGGTCATTTGGAGTTGTGCAGAATAGCTATCTTTGATGTAGCCCTTTCCGGCCCAGAATTCCGGTTACCGGCAATCTCCTTCTTCATGGGAAACTTGCAAATAAGAGAGAAAATGCATAAAACTTACGTCATAAAGGGAAATAATGACCCAAAACAAAATAAATAACAGTAGGAAAACATTATGCAAAATGGACGTATCAGTGCCTGATGCCGCAACCTTCGTCGAATCCCGGTTAGTGTACTTTCTATTTTAACTTGTGTGTGTGGGCTTATTATTGAGCTGGTGCCTCCACCAAACTTGATGTTGGTGTATTTGTACCTGTATTGTGTTTGAACTTGGTTGTTTGATGTTGACTTTATCTATAAAGTGGCGTGAAAGCCTATTTCCAAAAAGATCTAGTTCCCGCATCATGGCTTTATGTTTTTCCTTCTCTGACAATTCAAATGATAAAGTCCAATCACCCGAAGCCATGAGAGTAGCTACCGCGATCCAATCTTGCCCAAGATCGAATAAACCAACTACTTCCCTCCTCATAATCGAAACCATAGCTCACAAAGGCCGGGAAGTTGTATGAGAGTATGAGACCACCTTTGGCCAGCCCGAACAAGACCGCAAATGAGAGAAGAGATAAACACAAACACAGGCAGATAGATGAGAGAAGATACAAACCCTAGCGAACGGAAAAGGCGACACTAACTATTGCTTATTTCGTCATTGTTCGGTTGAGCTTGAGTAACAGTCGGGGAGCTCCTATTTGACACCTTGACTGGTCCGACCCATTGGTGCACGTCCATTCGCCCTGATGGTACTGTAGCTCAACCCCTTAGTCAGTCCAAACAAGACCGCAGATAGGAGGAGAAAAGATAAACTAAAATGTCGGCTGAGCAACGAGAGAAGAGACAAACCCCGGAGAAAGGGAAAAGGCGACACCAAAGACTAATTTTTTTCGTTGTTATTCGACTGAGCTTGTATTACAATTGGGGAGCTCCTATTTGACGCCTCGACTGGGCCGACCCATTGGTGTGCATGCCTGTTCACCCCGCACGCACAAGGAATCGAACTACAAACCTCTCACTAGTTAAGGATTGTCGCTAGCCAAAGTTTGAAATTTCAAAATTTGTTCATGTTGTTCAAAAAAATGTTTGTTTTTTCAAACATTATTTGTCTTTTGAAAATGTGTTCATGATTTTCAAGAAATGTTCGAACAAATTTTGAACCACGCGAACAAATTTTGAAAATGCATGAACAATTTTTAAAAATTGTGATCATTTTCTTAGTTGTGATTCTTTTAAAAATCTGTTTTTTTTAATTATGAGAAATTTTTACAATTCTAAACTAAAATATTGTTTTTTAAAATTACTCTTTTTGAAAAAGTGATTAAATTTTAAAAATACGAACGAGTGTCATATAGGAAATTTCCTTACAATTTTTTTTTTGAGTTGGGCCTGCGATCCACTTTTTTTTTACGGGTGGGCCTGCGATCCACTTGGGCCTTGTCCCGTGTCTATCTGCTGTACATCGGCCCAGGTTTCCGCTAGGTCGGTTTTCTGGAAAGGAAACCGTCGAAGCTCCCAACGCAGGCACGCAGCCTTGATCCCCTCCTTCCTCCCCACCACCGCCACGGACTCCTACTCCGACACGAACTCTGCTCAAGCCCGCTCCCATGGTTCCCGACATCGACAGGGACTCTTTGCCCGTTCCGCAAACCAAAGGCACCACCTATAGAAGGGACTCGAGTCCCTCGATCGAAATCCCAGATCAGAAGACCAGATCGCGGCGGCGCCACGACAGGTTGCCGGCCTGCAGTCCTCCTCACGGGACAAGCTGCGTTCGCGGTGCGCTCTCGCTGCCTGCCGGCTTCGACGGTGTGGGCCGGCGCGCCGCCCTTCCGCAGATCCGCAATCGAGTCGTGCGTCCGATCTGCCGCCTCTCCTCGACGTCCACGGCTCTGCGCTCTTCCGTGTTCTCTCCTAGCGCACGCTGTGGGGCGCTACGCCGCTATCTGGCGGCTCCTCATACAAGAGCGATGGACAAACTGAGCCCTGTAGGAAGTAATCGCATCAGCTCAGCGACGTCCATCGTTTCTCCTCGCTATATTTCTTTGCACGCCTCATCTCCAAGCACGAAGCCACGAAGAGATGTAAGTTTCAGCACCATTGATCTGTTTTCTTGGTCATGACTTGATTCCTTTGTTTGATCTAAATAATCTGATTGCTGCATGTCATTGCCCTAAATTTCTTGATTACTGCATGCACTGGCGGAGCCTCTTAGAGGCCAAAGGGGGTCATGACCCCCCCTTCCAAAAGTGAAAATATTTTTTGTCTATGTATAGTAAGCGTTTTGGTACATGTTATCAGTGAAGTATGTTGATTTTAGAGAACAAATCGATTTACCAGTAAGGTAGTTACTTACAGGAGCTTGATTCTTTTTTCTTTGTGCGACTCGAGCCTGTTTTCAAGCACATTTGGCTTCTGGTTCAGATTTTAGCCCCCCCTTAATTGTGTGTCACGCTCCGCCACTGACTGCATGCCGCTGGAGTTGCTGTGTATAGGTGGTGAACCATAATACATGTGTGTTATGCCTTCCACATGTTTGACGTAATGCCCAACTGAATTGCTCACACAAAATTGAACAGAAAGCAGCATGGCTTCAGCTGTCAATCTTTGAGTTTCCATAAATTTTAAGCCCAATGTTCCTCTATGTCTCTGTTTCTTACCTCCTCACTCACCGAGCAGATCAAGAAGCAGCACCGAAGTCCCCCTGATGTTCCATCTTTTATATTGCAAATAGTCAAACTTAAATCTTTTTTACTGCATGTTTCGTAGTAGGACATCCATTTACGAAAAGGAAGGTAGCATACTTGTGGCTGCACAAATAATTCTATTGTTTACATCGAGCTTCCTTTTTTACTGCATGTTTCGTAGTAGGACATCTGTTTATGAAAGGGAAGAATGACAGAAAAAATATGTACTTGCTAGACTAAAAGATCTATGAAAAAATATTTCTCGAGTTTAACTCTTATCAATTTTACCTCGACAAAGAGGCAGATGATTAATTGTGCAACCAACATTTCATTTGCATGGTACTCGGCATCTGCACCGATGTGAATCCTACATCCCATCAATTGAGTTATTCCACGACAATCTATCTGTGACCTTAGAGTCCCTTGTTGCTATCTGAACTGTGTGCTTCTCTCTACCACAAGTGAAATCCACCTCGAATTGCCTATTTTTGGATCGCATTGATTCTCTGGTTGTAGACACAATCCAGTCTTCTACTAACGAAATATCGAAACAATATTAGTAACTCTGTTAATGCACGTAAATACAGATAAGCAAAATATCTATCGGGACTACAATGATGACATGCCTGCAAACTTAATTCTTGAATTTGCATTACTAAGTATATATATAGAACTGAAGTTTAACCAAGAACATTACATCATTGCATTTCTTTACAGAATCAGCCCACTGCTGTGATACAATGCTAATTGTAGTAATTCTTACATTCAACTATATTATAGAACTGAAGGTGCCTACACTCAATTTCTCCAAGATTTCTAAAGAAAGCAAAAATAAGAAAGTATTTGCCCTAAGATTTCTCCAAGAGATGCATACCAGGAGAAAAATTAATATATTGATGTAGATGACTTAAATATTCATGTAAAATGGATCAACTGCCATATAGGAGGGTCCAGGTACATGCTCATGTAAGGCGACGTATGGACGCGATAGTAACCCTAGTTGTGGCCACGCCCTCTCTTAATGAGAGGAAGAAGAAATCAAATCGGGGCTAGTGAGTCGATGAGGTAGGGAAGAGAGCTGGCGGGTCCACTCGTCGGCAAGTATTTGTTTGAGAGAGGAGGCGAGGAAGCGACACACGAACATGCGAATTGATGTACCATGACCTACCATCACAACCATACTCCCCTTTAATAGTAAAGATAGTAGGAATAACAATAGTTTCTTCCTTCAGAGGTTCATGAGGCTCATGAGCTTGAGCTCATCAACAAGCGAAGGATTTCTATTGCTGGTTCTTTAAAGACATTGGCTAATATCCTTTATTGCTACTTCCAATCGGTAAAATGATTGTTGGATTTGATGGATCTGTGAGTGGCCCTTTGACATATTGTAGTGTCATTATGCTGTACTTAGGTCTATGCTTAACAATTCCGCTCTTTTTCTAGGGTCCGGTCTTGGTACTATGTTGATAGCGAGGGTGCTTGGTTCAAGGGAAGCAGCTGGTTCTCTAGTTCTTTGTATGCTTATATGGTATCTTGGATGAGGGGTATTTTTTTTATACCTCTATATGTTGCTTTGCTCACAGTTCATATTATCTTGAAGTTGCATCCCTTATGTTTGTGCTTTCCATTTCAGTTACAAATTCAACATGTCAGTTGAGGAAGCTGCTGAGTTAGCATGGTGGGCTTTTATCACACAACATTCTGTGACATGACAAAGCTAATGGTGGCTGTGTTCGTGGTGGTATGCATTCTGTTTCTTAGTATCTATACTGATATTTGTTTTGTTCACTCGATAAGCACGATACAACACACATGCAGATTTGTTAAACACCTCGCCGTTATATCTTTCTTTTGAAATCGCATACATAATTATTTATTTTAGTTTCATTTACTTCCTTAAGTTTTTGGCGAAGTTCAGAGATTTTCTCCCCATCATGTAATGCACACCCCTAGGTTGGGAATAGAGATTACCGTTGAGACGATGGTGATAAATTAAGCCACACCCTTCTATTTACGAACATACATTGTTGTAGAGTATAGAAGGTGTTGTAGAGTATAGACATGGCCACATGGGTCTAGACAAACCTACCTAAAATTTCTAAAATAATACAATTATAATGGTACATGTAAATTACATGTGTAGATTTTTTTTATATGGCTTTCATGTTAGTAGATTCTAAAAAATATGGTGTGATGTATAAAGAATAATGGTCAACGCTATGTTTTTCTTTGTGCTCGCTTTTTTTCCTTTTCCTTTTTTATTTTTTTGAACCTTTTCCAAATTTGTGAACAATTTCAATTCACATTTTTGAATTTGCTAAAAAATTGAATTACCGAATGTTTTCAAATTCGTGAATATTTTTTGAAAATTTTGAACCTTTTCCAATTGTTGAATAGTTTTTGAATATGTGAACATTTATCGAATACATGGTCATTTTTGAAATTTGTGAAGAGTTTTTAGAATGCGTGAACAATTTTTTGAATTCGCCTTGAACATTTTTTGAATTTGTGAACATTTTTGGAACCACACTTGTCTTGAATATGAGAACATTTTTCGTATGCATGAACATTTTTGGATTTTGTGAACATTGTTTTAGAATCCACGAACATTTTTTGAATTCGTTGCAAACATTTAACAGTTTTTCGTATTCATTTGAATTCATGAACTTGTTTTGAATATGTGAACATTTTTGAATATGTGAACATTTTTGGAATTCACATTTTTTTAATCCGTCAACTTATTTTGAATACGTGAACATTTCTGGAATTGTCAAACTTTTTTTGAATTTGCAAACATTTATTTAATTCACAAACTTTTTTTTTTCAAATTTGCCTTAGATATTAGTAGATTCTAAGTATATGGTGTGATGTATAAAGAATAATGGTCAATGCTGTGTTTAGTGTTTGGGTCATTATTATTTGAAAGTAGGGTAAAAAGAAGATTATTATTTGGGCTTGATAGAGTATGATTATCTCACTAGGTTGTGTTTGCATCAAAGGCGTGTCCCACAATGGAGAACAACACGCCAACCATTTTGGTAGTGGGCCTATAACTCATCTCAGCAATTCTGTTTAGGTCATCATCTCCTTTTCCTTATTTCTTTTTAGTCTCACTCCCAAACACTTCACGATCCGACAGAGGGAATGCCAACAACCATGGTGGCATTGTCCCCTTTGGCCGTTCATGCCACTTGAGAGGATGAAGGCTCTAGGAACAACATCGTGTGAGAGGCATCGACGCTAGCGAGTTTGCCACCATCCTGGCCACGACGACAATGCCACAAAGCATATAGTGGAGGGTAGAGTAGGGAAGTGGAACGACGGCACCGCAGGAGGAGGTGCACTCAAACGGGGGGCACTGCAGTCTGTTTCTTCTTCGAGGCGAGTGCCAAGCAGATAGACAAGACTCCCAACAAAATGTCGACAAAGCATCAGATCAGACAATGGGCCAACATCAATAGCAAGGAGGTGAACATTGAGCTCCATGGGAGTCTTAACAGTGCGCTCATCGGTAAGAGCAGTGCGAGTAACAAGATCCTGGATTATTATAATTGAGCAAGAAGGGACCTCAATCCCAAGAAAGTAGCAGAGGGCCAAGATAAGACATAAGAAACTGCATACTAAGACATGCCTTCACAAAGACAATATACTCATAGTCTACATCGATGATGGTCATGTCATCAACATATAGAAGAAGAGTCGTACCAAGAGCAGAAAGGAGGACAAACAACGTCAAATCATGAGCACTCGTTGAAAACCAGCAGCAGCGACCATAGAGGTAAAATGCTCAAACCAGGCGCAAGGGGCTTGCTTAAAGCCATAGAGAGTGATGAA
Source organism: Triticum timopheevii (assembly GCA_963921465.1). Taxonomy (NCBI): domain Eukaryota; kingdom Viridiplantae; phylum Streptophyta; class Magnoliopsida; order Poales; family Poaceae; genus Triticum; species Triticum timopheevii. The sequence continues at coordinate 378,053,259 of OY997262.1, read as the reverse complement.
GATGACAAAGCATGTGGTATGATGCAGAATACCCAGTGGTGGATGTATGTAAACCCCCTCACGCAACTCACCATTAAGAAAGGCATTCTTAGCATCAAGCCTAGACACAAACCAGTGGTGAACAAACCACAATAAGTAGTGTGCGAACAGTGGTCCCACGGTTTCCACGAGCAAAAGTCTCATCGTAATCAGGACCATGCTCCTGCTGAAAGCCATGACCCACAAGACGAGCTTTGTAAAGCTCAAGAGAACCATCAGAGTGAGTCCTAACCTTGTAGACCCACCAAGTGATGGGACGAACACAAGGAGGAACATAAACAATATCTCATGTGCCGATGCTCTCAAGAGCAACAGTCTGCTCTGCCATCACAAGTTGCCATTTGGTATGAAAAACATCACAATAAGAAGTTGGCTCAAGAACAACAGCACCAACGTTGGAAGACGAAGGCGGTCAATAGGCCGAAGCGAACAAGGACGCAATCCATAAGTAGGCCGAGACGCAGAAGATGGGCACATCAGTAGATGCATCCACAACACGCACACAAACTGTATAGAAGTTAGGAAAAGTTGGAAGAATACAAGCTGGAATCATTGGGATAAACTCAAGTGATGGAAAAGGAAGCCACCGTTGATGAAGGTGTAGAATCATGTGATAAGCGAGGTGAGGAAATCATGGGAGATGATGACATTGGTTCTACAATAACTAGAGAAGTAGGAGCAGTACGACGACTGGACAAGGGCTCAATAGGAGTGGTAGGAGTGTCGGGAAAATTGTGGAAAGAGATATACTCCACTTAAAAGGCCGAAGAAGATGGACACAGGTAGAAGGGACGAGACTCGACAAAAGTCATATCCCGGGAAATAGGTATCCGACGACCAACATGATCCCAACAACTATATCCCTTATGCTCATCGTTGTATCCTAAGAACACACACTCAACAGACCGAAAAGTCAGTTTGATGCATTCACGAGGGGCGAGGCCATAGCAAACACAACCAAACAATTGAAGCGCCGAATAAACGATCAAATAGACGCTCGAAAGGAGCGTCACCCTGTAGAGCAGTAGTTTGGTGAAGGTTGATGATATAGATGGAAGTGGAGACAAACTCGGCCCAAAAGTGCGGGGTAAGAGAGGTTGTGACCATGAACGAACAAGCTGTCTCAAGATGGTGACGATCCTTGCACTCAGCCACGCCATTTATGAGCATGAGCACCAGGATAAGAGAATCAAAGTCTGCTCAGCAAGGATTCCACGCAACAACTTGCAGATATACTCTCCACCAGAGTCATCACAGAACACACGAATAGGCGTAGAGAACTGAGTGTGAACCATGACAACAAAAGGCTTATAGATAAGACCTCACTACGAGAAGAACTAAAGTATATCCAGGTGCGTAGAGAGAAGTCACTAGTAGAGGCAAAGGGAGATGGACCCTCGAGATCAGACTGAACAAGGTCGAAAGGATGCCAAGACACTATCTTGCTATGAGTAGGTAATTGGACCACGGATTAGAGACATCGTCAGAAACGGATCCAAGAAGACCACGTCGAACTAATGATGAGAGATCACAAGTGACCCAAGGCGATGATGCCACTGTTGACAATATAGTTGGTTCGCACTGGTGGCGATGGCGGCAGAGGGACTTGATCCAACATCCCATGTGCCTGTGCACTCTCTGTACCCTGCCGATTTAGCTTGGTGTTCTTTTCCTGCTTGCGGGTTGTGTGCCACACGCTTGATTAAGCACCCCAGGTTCTCCTATTGTGCGCCCTTGGCCTCGACTTTAGGTAGCGCCTGTCGTCGGCTCGCCCCATTCATAATCCAGGTATGCGTCGACTGTCCGAGCTCCTGCTCACCATTGGTGGTGCTCGAGCATGCGGTTATGGTGTCGCACAACAAGGGAAAGCGGGATGTGGGATTGAGACAGTGCTCATAGCAACCCGCGGCAAGGCAAAGGATTCCCATCCAGACTTGCAGGGAGCGGAGGTGCTCACAAATGTGGATGTTGGCTCCATAGGAGTCTCGACAATGCGCTCATCAGTAGGACAGTGGAGCAATGACGTTGCGGGAGGAGGTGCACTAGAACGGGGGCAATGTAATATGTTTCTTCTTTCCGGCGAGTGGCAGCGAGATAGACACGACTCCCAACAAGATGACGATAAAGTGTCGAGATCAGACAAAGGGTCACCATTGGTAGCACGGAGGTGAACATTAAGCTTCATGGGAGTCTCAATAGTGTGCTCATGAGTAAGAGCAGCAAGAGCAAGATCCTGGATTATTATTTTTGAGCAAGAAGGTACCTCAATCCCAATAAAGTAGCGAGGAGGGCCAAGATCAAACACAAGAAACTCCTTACTCAGACATGCCTTCACAAAGGCAATATACTCAAGGTCTTTGCCCGTTGATGATCATGTCATCAACATATAGAAAAAAAGTCCTACCAAGAGCAAAATAGAGGACAAACAATGTCAGATCATGAGGACTAAAAACCAGCAACAACCATCACATAGGCAAAACACTCGAACCAGGCGCGAGGGGCTTGCTTAAAGCCATAGAGAGAGCGATGAAGGCAACAAAGCATGTCATTAGGAGCAGAGTACCCAGGTGGTGGCTGCATTTAAGCCTCCTCATGCAGCTCGCCATTAAGGAAGACATTCTTAACATCCAGCCGAGACAGACCCGTGGCAAACATAGGCCAGAAAAGAAGGGTGTGAGAAGTGGTCATATGGTTTGCAGGAGCAAAAAGTCTCATTGTAATTAGGACTCGTAATCAGGACCATGCTCTTGATGAAAGCCATGAGCCACAAGACAAGCTTTCTAATGCTCAAGAGAACCATCAGAGCGAGTCATAACATTGTGGACCCACCAAGTGATGGGACGAACACAAGGAGGAAGAGAAACAATATCCCACGTGCCGATGCGCTCAAGAGCAACAATATCCTCTGCCATCGCAAGGTGCCATTTGGTATGAACAACATCATGATAAGAAGTCGGCTCAAGAACGTACCAGCACAAATGCTTGGAAGACCAAGGTGGTCAACAAGCGGAAGTGGATGAGGAAGCAAGTCATAAGTAGGCGGAGAGGGGAAGTGGCACATCATTAGATGCATTCACAACACGCGGACGATGTATATAAAAGTGAGGAAAAGATGGAAGAATGCGAGTAGGAATCATCGAGATAAACTCAGGTGATGGAGACAAGGAAGCCACAACTGATGAAGGTGTATAATCCTGTGATAAGCGAGGTGAGGAAATCATTAGAGGTGATGGCATTGGATCTGCAATAATTGGAGAAGCTGGAGCAGTACAATGAATCGATAAGGGATCAACTGGAGTGATAGGAGTGCTGGGATTTAAAAGAAAAAGATATCCTCCACTAAAAAGGTCGAGAAAGAGTGACGCAAATAGAAGGGATGAGACTCATCAAAAGTCATATCTCAAGAAATAGGCATCTAACGACTAACATGATACCAACAACAATATCCCTTATGCTCATCGTTGTATCCTAAGAAGACACAGTCAACGAACTAAGCAATCAGTTTGGTGCGTTCACGTGGGGCAAGAAGGACATACCAAACACAACCAAACAATTGAAGCGCTGAATAATCAGCAAACGATCAAATAGACGCTCGAAAGGAGCGCCACCTTGCAGAGCAATAAATTGTTGAAGGTTGATGAGATATATGGAAGTGGTGACAGACTCGGCCCAGTAGTGCGGCGAAAGAGAGGCGGTAACCATCAATGGACAAGCTATCTCAAGGTGACGATGCTTGTGCTCAACCTACGCCATTCTGAGCTTGAGCACCAGGATAAGGGAACCGAAGTCTGCTTAGGAAGGATTCCATGCAACAACTTGGAGATATATTCTCCACCAGAGTCACAGAACACACGAATAGGCGTAGAGAACGGAGTGTGAACCATGGCAACAAAAGGCTTTACCCAACTACGAGAAGAAATCAGGTATATCCAGGTGTGTCGAGAGAAGTCACTAGCGATGACCTTCTTTCGAGGCAAAGGAAGATGGACTCTCGACATCAGAGTGAACATGGTTGAAAGGACGTTGAGACACTGTCTCACTATGAGTATAAGGAAACCGGACCTGTTTACCGGAAATGTTTACGATATGCTTTAGAGGCATCGTTGGAGCCGGATGTAAGAAGGACATGTTGGAGTAAGGATGAGAGATCACAAGGGTCCCAAGGCGATGATGCCACTGCTGAAAATAGTTGTTAGACATGGCAACAGAGGCAAAGACTGGTGGCGATGGCGGCGAGGGACTTGATCCAGCAGCCCATGTGCTTGTGCACTCTCTGTACCCTGCCGATTTGGCTTGGTGTTCTTTTCCTGCTTGCGGGTTGTGTGCCACGCGCTTGATTAAGCAATCCAGGTTCTCCTATTGTGCGCCCTTGGCCTCGACTTTAGGTAGCGCCTGTCGTCGGCTCGCCCCGTTCATAATCCAGGTACGCGTCGACTGTCCGAGCTCCTGCTCACCATTGGTGGTGCTCGAGCGTGCGGTTATGGTGTTGCACAACAAGGGAACATGGGATGTGGGATTGAGACAGTGCTCATAGCAACCCGCGGGAAGGCAAAGGATTCCCATCCAGACTTGCAGGGAGCGGAGGGGCTTACAAATGTGGACGTTGGCTCCATAGGAGTCTCAACAATGCGCTCTATCAGTCGGACAATGGGGCGATGACGCTGCGGGAGGAGGTGCACTGGAATGGGGGCAATGTAATCTGTTTCTTCTTTCTGGAGAGTGGCAGCGAGATAGACAGGACTCCCAACAAGATGACGATAAAATGTCTAAGATCAGACAAAAGGGTCACCATCAGTAGCACGGAGGTGAACAGTGAGCTTCATTGGAGTCTCAACAGTGTGCTCATGAGTAAGAGCAACAAGAGCAAGATCCTACATTATAATTTTTAAGCAATAAGATACCTCAATCCCAAGAAAGTAGCGAGGAGGGCCAAGATCAAACATAAGAAACTCCTTACTCAGACATGCCTTCACAAAGGCAATATACTCAAGGTCTTTATCATTGATGATCATGTCATCAACATATAGAAGGTCCTACCAAGAGCAGAAAGGAGGACAAACAATGTCAGATCATAAGGACTCGCTAAAAACCAGCAACAACCATCACCGAGGCAAAACACTCAAACCAGGCGCGAGGGGCTTGCTTAAAGCCATAGAGAGAGCGATGAAGGCAACAAAGCATGTCGTTAGGAGCAGAATACCCAGGTGGTGGCTGCATTTAAGCCTCCTCATGCAGCTCACCGTTAAGAAAGACATTCTTAACATCCAGCCGAGACAGACCCGTGGCAAACATAGGCCACAAAAGAACTGCGTGAGAAGTGGTCATCTGGTTTGCAGGAGCAAAAAGTCACATTGTAATTAGGACTCATAATCAGGACCATGCTCTTGCTGAAAGCCACGAGCCACAAGACAAGCTTTGTAATGCTCAAGAGAAACATCAGAGCGAGTCATAACATTGTGGACCCACCAAGTGATGGGGCGAACACAAGGAGGAAGAGGAACAATATCCCACGTGTCGATGCGCTCAAGAGCAACAATATCCTCTGCCATCGCAAGGTGCCATTTGGTATGAACAACATCATGATAAGAAGTCGGCTCAAGAACGCACCAGCACCAACGCTTGGAAGACCAAGGTGGTCAACAAGCGGAAGTGGATGAGGAAGCAAGTCATAAGTAGGCGGAGAGGGGAAGTGGCACATCATTAGATGCATTCACAACATGCGGACGATGTATATAAAAGTGAGGAAAAGATGGAAGAATGCGAGTAGGAATCATCGAGATAAACTCAGGTGATGGAGACAAGGAAGCCACAACTGATGAAGGTGTATAATCCTGTGATAAGCGAGGTGAGGAAATCATTAGAGATGATGGCATTGAATCTGCAATAATTGGAGAAGCTGGAGCAGTACAACGAATGGATAAGGGATCAACTGGAGTGATAGGAGTGTCGGGATTTAAAAGAAAAAGATATCCTCCACTAAAAAGGTTGAGAAAGAGTGACGCGAATAGAAGGGATGAGACTCATCAAAAGTCGTATCTCAAGAAATAGGCATCCAATGACTAACATGATACCAACAACAATATCCCTTATGCTCATCGTTGTATCCTAAGAAGACACGGTCAACGAACTGAGCAGTTAGTTTGGTGCATTCACGTGGGGCAAGAAGGACATACCAAACACAACCAAACAATTGAAGCGCTGAATAATCAGCAAACGATCAAATAGACGCTCGAAAGGACCGCCACCTTGCAGAGCAATGAATTGCTGAAGGTTGATGAGATAGATGGAAGTGGTGACAGACTCGGCCCATTAGTGCGGCGAAAGAGAGGCGGTAACCATCAATGGACAAGCTATCTCAAGAAGGTGTGCTTGTGCTCAACCTATGCCATTCTGAGCATGAGCACCAGGATAAGGGAACCGAAGTCTGCTCAGGAAGGATTCCATGCAACAACTTGGAGATATATTCTCCACCAAAGTCGCAGAACACACGAATAGGCGTACAGAACGGAGTGTGAACCATGGCAACAAAAGGCTTTACCCAACTACGAGAAGAAATAAGGTATATCCAGGTGTGTCGAGAGAAGTCACTGGCGATGACCTTCTTTTGAGGCAAAGGAAGACGGACTCTCGACATTAGAGTGAACATGGTTGAAAGGACGCTGAGGCACTGTCTCACTATGAGTATAAGGAAACCGGACCTGTTTATCGGAAATGTTTACGGTATGCTTTGGAGGCATCGTTGGAGACGGATGTAAGAAGGACATGTCGGAGTAAGGATGAGAGATCACAAGGGACCCAAGGCGATGATGCCACTGCTGAAAATAGCTGTTAGACATGGCAACAAAGGCAGAGACTGGTGGCGAAGGCGGCGAGGGACTTGATCTAGCATCCCATGTGCTTGTGCACTCTCTGTACCCTACCGATTTGGCTTGGTGTTCTTTTCCTGCTTGCGGGTTGTGTGCCACGCGCTTGATTAAGCACCCCAGGTTCTCCTATTGTGCGCCCTTGGCCTCGACTTTAGGTAGCGCCTGTCGTCGGCTTGCCCCGTTCATAATCCAGGTATGCGTCGATTGTCCGAGCTCCTGCTCACCATTGGTGATGCTCGAGCATGCGGTTATGGTGTCGCACAACAAGGGAACATGGGATGTGGGATTGAGACAGTGCTCATAGCAACCCGCGGGAAGGCAAAGGGTTCCCATCCAGACTTGCAGGGAGCGGAGGTGCTCACAAATGTGGACCTTGGCTCCATAGGAGTATCAACAATGCGCTCATCAGTAAGAGCAACATGAGCAAGAAAATTTTGGATATACTTCTCCAGGAAATACAGAACAATCTCAAGGAAGTAGTAAAGAGGACCAAGATCAGACATACGAATTCAATATGACGAGCCTTCACAAAGTTAATGTACTTAAGAGTCGTCACCTGTGATGATCGCCGACCAGGAGTTGAATGGTGGACCGAAAGTGCAGGATCATGAGCACTCGCCAAAAACCAGCCGCAATCACCACTGAGACAAATCGCTCAAACCAGGCAGGGGGGTTGCTTGGGGCCATATAGACAGCGAAGAAGGTGACAAACCATGGCATTAAGAGAACCCAGGTGGTGGGTACATGGTAGACATTCTTGACATCAAGCTGAGAGACACACTAGTGGCGAATAGATGCCACATTGAGAAGTGCGCGAAGAGTGGTCGTGTGGACCATATATATAGGAGAAAATATCTCATCGTAGTCATGACCATGTTCTCACCACTAAACGAACCTTGTAAACCCACTTACAAGTGTTGAGATGAGCATGAGGAGGAAGGGAAATGAAATTCCACGTGTCGATGCGAGCGAGAGCATGAATCTTCGATGCCATCACATCGAGCCATTTGGGATGAACAACCTCACGATAAGAAGCACAATAACCTCACGATAAGAAGCACAATAACCTCACGATGAACAACCTCACGATGAACAACCTCAGGAAGAGCTGCACAATAACCACAACGGTCAATAGGCAGAAGCGGGTGAGCTCAAAAGCCATTAGTAGGCTGAGCTTGAGGCGATGTGTTGACAACAAAAGAAGATATAATAGTCGAGGGAGATGGCTCATCAAAGGAATCCACAACACGCGGACCACGAGTGTAGTAAAGTCGAGGAACATGAGCAAAAGAAGGAACATGAAAAGTCAAGGTGCTAAGAGTGCCATTACTATCTACTGGGAGGGAAGTACCATTGACAGCAAGAACATGAACAGGAGAATATGGAGGTGGAATGGAGGACAAATTGGAAGAATTGTAAGTCGTATGACCAAGGATACATGGAGGTGTATTTGATATTGTAAAAAATTAGTCTCTCGGTATCATTGGAGTAAGTAGCAAAACCTTGAAAACCTGTCGATGGAGAACCAAAACAAGTAGCTACCAGACACTAGCGTCGTATAATCTCTAGCGTTGTCAGGGGCTCAATCCAAGAGGTCGACGGAGAAGTATCACGAGATGAAGAGCAGTTTTCCACAAGCGATTGGGGATTGGGGATGGTTCCAATCGGTTTTTTTGTGTTTGTTTTTCCTTTTTAATTTTGTTGAACCTTTTCAAATTTGTGAACAATTTTCTATTTGTGAACTTATTTAAAATTCTAATTTTTGAATTGCTTAAAAATGATTTCCTGAATGTTGTTCAAATTCATGATTTTTGATTTTTTAACTTTCCTATTTGTGAAGATTTTTGAACATGTGAACATTTTTCGAATACGTGAAAGTTTTTGGAATTTGCGAACAATTTTTGAATCCATTAACATTTTTGGAGTTCATAGATGTCTTGAATCCGTAAACATTTTTTGAACACATGAACTTTTTGGAGTTTGTGAAATTGTTTTAGAATCCACGTACATTTAATTCAACGTGAACATTTTATGAATTCATGATATTCTTCGACATGTGAACAATTTTTCGTATTCATGTACATTTTTTTGATTCACGAACTTGTTTTGAATACTTGAACATTTTCCAATATATGACCAATTTTTGAATGCGTGAACATTTTTGGAATTGACAATTTTTTTTGGAATTCGTGAACAATTTTTTTATTTGTGAACTATGTTTTGAACACCTGAACATTTTTTGAATTTGTGAACAGTTTTTGAATTCGCAAACATATATTTTGAATTTGTAAACATTTATTTAATTCACAAACATATTTTTTGAATTTGTGAAGATTTATTGAATTTATAAACTCTTTTTAAAAATTTCCTTGCATGTTAGTACTCCCTATGTAATAAGAAACATTAAAGCGTTTAGATCACTGTGTGATGTATGAAGAATTATGGTCAATGTTATGTTAAGTGTTTGGGTCAAATTATTATTAGAAAGCAGGGGTTGAAGTTTGCAAAAAAAAGATTATCATTTGGGCTTGATAGAGTATGACTATGTCCCACTCGGACCTGTTTGTCTGGCCCACTTTGGAGAAGAATTCACCAACCATTTTGGTAGCGGGCCTATAACGTATCTCAGCAATTCAGTTTAGGCCTCATTCTCCTAATACGCTAGTCATCATCTCCTTTCCTGTATTTCTCTTAGTCTCACTCCCAATCACTTCACGATCCGAAAGAGGCAAAAGGCTCAAACCAAGCGCGAGGGGCTTGCTTAAAGCCATAGAGAGAGCGATGAAGGCAACAAAGCATGTCGTCAGGAGCAGAATACCCAGGTGGTGGCTGCATGTGTAAACCTCCTCAAGCCGCTCACCATTAAGAAATGCATTCTTAACATCAAGCCGAGACAGACCAATGACGAACAGGGGCCACAAAAGAAGTGTGCGAGAAGTGGTCATATGGGTTGTAGGAGAAAAAAGTCATCGTAATCAGGACTTGTAATCATAACCATGCTCTTGCTAAAAGGCGTGAGCCATAAAACGAGCTTTGTTACGCTCAAGAGAACCATCAGAGCGAGTCTTAAACCTACCAAGTGATGGGACGAAAACGAGGAGGAAGAGAAACAATATCCCACATGCCGATGCACTCAAAGACCAGCAATCTCCTCTGCCATGGCAAGGTGCCATTTGGTATGAACATCATGGTAAGAAGTCGGCTCAAGAACAGCAGCACCAACGCTTGGAAGACTAAGGCGATCAACGGGCCAAAGCGGAGGAGGAAGCTAGCCATAATTAGGCTGAGACGAGGAAGATGGCACATCTGTAGATGCATCCACAACACGTGGATGACGTGTATAAAAGTGAGGAAACGATGGAATAATACGAGCAGGAATCATCAGGATAAACTTACGTGATAGAGACAAGGAAGCGATCGGTGATGAAGGTGTAGAATCATGTGATAAGTAAGGTAAAAAAAAAAGAGATCCTCCACTGAAAAGGTCGAGGAAGATGGACACGGGTAGAAGGAAGAGACTCATCAAAAGTCATATCCCGAGAAACATGCATCCAATGACCAACATGACCCCAACAACGATATCCCTTATGCCCATCGTTGTATTCTAAGAATACACACTCAACAGACTGAGCAGTCAGTTTTGTGCATTCACGTGGGGCAAGAAGGACATAGCAAACATAACAAGACAATTGAAATGCCAAATAATCAGGAAACAATCAAATAGACGCTTGAAAGGAGCGCCACCCTACAGAGTAGTGGATTGCTGAAGGTTGATGAGATAGATGGAAGTGGAGACATACTCGGCCCAAAAGTGCGGCCGAAGAGAGGTAGTGACTATCAGCGGACAGTGCCACCATTATGAGCATGAGCACAAAGACAAGAGAACTGAGGAAGATTACCCTGCTCAGCAAGGACTACACGTAACAACTTGGAGATATATTGTCCGACAGAGTCAGCATTGAACACACGAATAAGGGTAAAGAACTAAGTGTGAACGATGGCACAAAATGCTTATATCTAGATAAAACCTCACTACAGGAAGAAATAAAGTATATCAATGTGTGCCAAGAGAAATCATCTATAAATATTCTCCAGCAGAGTCAGCATAGAACACATGAATAGGCGTAAAGAACCGAGTGTGAACCATGACAACAAAACACTTATATATAGATAAGACCTCACTGTGTAATCAGGGTCGGGCCGGCGAAATCAGAGTCCCTGTGCGAAACTCTAAAATAGGCCCTACCTCATCCTCACTATAGAAAATTAAAACAGTTGTAGTGTATATATCATCATGTCTTACATAGCAAGGAATATATTCAAGAATCATACCTATTCGAAGCTTGGTTGCATAGTTTTTACTTGAATAACATTATTCTTTTAGTGTTCTTTGAAATGAAATATTCAATTATATCCTTGTAATCAATGTTCTCCAACACTTCACTCTCAAGTGCTATTGTGGCCAAATCAGTAAGCCTTTGTTATGTCATTGTAGTACGCATATAGGAATTCAATAGCTTCAATTTTGAAAAACTTCTTTCCGTTGATGCAACAGCCACAGGAATGGTCAATAGAATTTTGTATGCAATACTTGCATTGGGAAAACAATCATGTCACTTTTAAAACTTCAGATTTTCAACTCGCCCCATATCATCCTTTGGAATGAAATCTTTAAGTAACCTCAACCCCACATACAGTTCATTGGCATCAATGTCAGATTTGCCATCTTTTTTAAGGGCATCCTCGAGATTATCACAAGAAGATTTCAAACTCTCATTATCCAATGACTGCAATGATTTGGAAGTAAATTAGAAACCAATATATTTCTGGTAACCCTCATATTGTTCAAATCTGCTTGTAAGTGACATAATTGCTTGATCAACAATAGTTGTAAATAATCGATTCTAAATTATTTCTCTGCAGACTGTCTTGCAACATCTGTGTCATCTAGGTTCTCATCAAAATATCTCTTTATTTTCATTTCTCGTCTTTTACTAAATGTTGTACCAATATCCATATCAAGTGCATTTTTTTTGGCTATCTCCAATGCTTCTAAAAAGCCACTTTCTCTATACCCCTCGAAAAAAGGAATCAACCTTTTCACTTTCTCAATAGTAACATGTATAAGCATATGTTATAGTTGGAGATAGCCAAAGGAATTACATAATAATCAATAGAAAAATATTGGGTACCTGAAGTAGAGCCTCCCGAATGTATGCACATTGAAATCTGATAGCTTTAACAGTGTCTACACGACTCTCCCAACATGTAGCTAATACTAACTTGAGTGTCACTCCTACCTATGTTATCTTTTAGAATCTTCCATTTCTTAGTAAAAATTGCTAAAGTTATATAAATGTGTTGGATGATATCACAAAGTGTTAAATTAAGGCTATGGCAGCCACATGCAGAATAGATAGCTCTAGGATTTACATTCAGAAGTCTCCTTTGTACCCCATGATGTTTTCCTTCATATATGAGATTCCCTGGTGCAATCTCCGGTGCTCCTTTTTATTCTCAAGTTGTCCTTGAGCATCTTTATCAATAGTTTGATGCTTCTGCAATCTACTACCTTCCGGTTTATAAGGCTTGCGCGTATCCCTAGATCTATTATTGGCCAACATAAGTTGAATTGAAGTTTCTGAATGTAAATCCTAGTCTAAAAATTATACCACCAGAAAGTATACGATTTGAAGTTTCTAATATATAGTATTTTTTTATGATATATAACTTGTATTACATTGGTCCATTTGTCAACATAGAGATACGCGCAAGCCTTATTAACCGGGTAGGAGGTAGCAGTACGCAGCTCATACCAAGTGGTCATATTCAAAACATGATCTGCACTTGTCTCATGCTCTTTAAGTCTACTGCCAACATGTATCCAATCATCACACTCCTCATTCGCCAACTGACCTTGCCTATGCCCTTTTGTAAATAGTCTACAACCAAAGCAAAATACTCTATTGAGATCCTTAGAATAGTCAAGCCAATCTCTATCGCAACGCTCCCCTTTTGACAGAATTCTAGTATAGAATAGTGCAAAAAACCTTCTAGAATATCTATCCTTAGGACCTTTCTGAAATTGTGAGTCTCTTTTAGGGCCCTTTTGTGCTAAAATGTCAATCTGCTTAGGATCAAGAGAACCCCAGTTTCTTGGATCAAATATATCAACATGAAATGAACAACCGACATCCGCAACAGGTGAAGTATTTGCGTTAACATCAATACTAGTTGTCCCGATGTCATCACCATTATTATCCATATCAATGTTTGTGTTATCAATAAGATCTTCATCAACCTCATCATTAGTTTCTTTCTCTGCTTGTTCATCTCTATCAAGGTCAACATTATTTTCAACTGTGAGGCCTTGATCCTGTGATTGATTATTAGAGGACATATGTGGTTCTTCTGCAACAAAGTTATCCATAGCTCCTTTCTGTAATCAAGCTAACTTCTTTGTTTTTTGTTTTTTCAAACGCTTTTGGTAACTTGATTCATGTTTTCTATTCTGAGAAGACATGACTTGGACCTTGAGACATGTATAGAAAAGATGAAAATAACAGAATTAACAAGCTATTGGCATAAATTAAAATTGCTAGATGGAATGCAATCTGCAGAACTCACAGATTAATGGCCGACAACTGATATAAGCGTCACATGCTGAATCCTATGGGGATAGACCGATGGAGGATCGCCGAGCGACAAGCGTCATACTGGAAAAAGAGGAGAGACGAACAAACAAGAGATAAGGGCAGGAGGCGGTGCCAGAGAGGACTCGTCCACTCGACCTGGTTTCCTCGATGGCTCGACGCCTGGGTTCCATGCCAGACTCTGCGGCCTAGACGGCTGGACGTGCTAGTGCTAGTGAGGTGGCTTATGGGCCCATGCTGGGTTCCGAGTAGCAGGCTTGCTGGCTACTGCTTGCTATGGGCTGCCTTGTGCTAGGAATTTCAAGGCCCTTGGCAATTGGGGGCCCTATTCTGTCGCACGGGCTACACGCCCATGGGCCCAAGCCTGGAAGATATAAAGTATATATCCATGTGTGTTAAGAGAAATCATCTATAAAGGTAATACACTAGCGATGACCTCCTTCCAAGCCAAAGGGAGATGGACCCCATACATAAGACTGAACAAGGTTGAAAGGACGCTTGCTCGTGCTCCCGCTCGCCGATGGTGGCGCCCGAGTGTGCGGTGAGGGGGTTGCCCAACAGGGGAATAGAAGATGTGGCATCGAGGCAGTGCACATAGCAACCCACAACCAGGCAACGGATGCTCAGCCGGACTGGTAGGGAGCGTAGGTGGATACAAAGGTGAACGCTGAGCTTCATAAGAGTCTTAATAGTGTGCTCATCAGCGCGAGCAAGAAGATGCTGGACTTCTCTTGGGAAATAAAGAAGCCATTAAAGGTAGAAGAAACCTCAATCTCAAGAAAGTAGCAAAGAGGACCAAGATCAGACATAAGAAACTCACTATGACGAGCCTTCACAAAGGCAATGTACTTAAAATCATCGTCGGTGATGATCATCATATGGTAGAAGAGTTCGCCCACGAGTTGAAAGGTAGACAAAAAGTGCACGATCATGACCACTCGCTGAAAAAACGCAATCACTATAGAGAGGAAACACTCAGACCAGGCACAAGGGGTTTGCTTAAGGCCATAAGAGAGCGACGAAGACGACAAACCATGTCATCAGAAAGAGAATACCCAACATGTGGCCACATATAGACCTCCTCATGCAACTCAACACTAAGAAAGGCATTCTTGACACCAACCTGAGAGACAGACCAACGGTGAACAGAAGCCACAACGAAAAGTATGCGAAGAGGGGTCATGTGGGCCATAGGAGCAAATGTCTCATCGTAGTCATGACCATGTTCCAATCACTAGACGAGCTTTGTAATGCTCAAGAGAATCATGAGAGTATTAACCTTGTAGACCCACTTACAAGTGATGAGACGAGCACGAGGAGGAAGGGAAATGAGATCCCACACGCCGATGCACGCAAGAGCATCAATCTCTGATGCCATCACATGCTGCCATTCGGGATGAGCAACAATGTCACAATAAGTCGTCTCGAGAAGAGCGGCGCTAGAATAACCATAGCGGTCAATAGGCGGAAGCGAGCGAGCTCGGAAGCCATAAGTAGGCTAAGTTGGAGGCGGTGCGTTGCCAACATAAGAAGACAGTAGTCGAGGGAGATCGCTCATTAGAAGAATTCACAACACGCGGACGACCAGTGTAGTAAGAAGATGAGGGGAAATCAACAGGGAAGCCTCAGGTAATAAACAAGGTGGGGAAGCCGCAGGTGATGATGGTGTGGGGTCTACAATGGTAGTATGGGAAGACATGGTGGGATGGGTAGACGAGGGCAACTCTTGAATGATAGGTGTATTGGAAAAAGTGAGGAAATAAATATCCTCAATGGGGGAGGTCAAAGGAGTGGATGGTCGTGGATATAAAGGACGAGAATCATCAAAAGTCACATCCTAAGAAATGTGCATCCGACGGCTGACAGGATCCCAACACCGATAGCCCTTACTCATCAATGTAACCTAAGAAGACACGTTCAACGGACTGCATAGTTAGTTTGGTGCATTTACGAGGGGGGGGAGAAGAATGTAGCAAATGCAACTGAAGACGCTCGAGAAGAATGTCTGCCTGTAGAGCAAATGAAGGATTAATGTTGATGAGATAGGTAGAAGTAGAAACTACCTCAACCCAAAAGTGAGGTGGAAGAGAGGCGACGATCATCAATGCAAGAACCGCCTTAAGAAGGTGACGCTGGTTACGCTCAGCAACACCATTCTGAGCATGAGCACTAGGACAACTTGCTCAAAGGAATCCGCCCAGCAAATGAGAGATATACCTAAGGATCCCGAAGCCGCTGAGTTCCACATGGAGCATACCTTGCTCCAGGCCACCATGCATTGCTCGTCACTGATCATGTTGGTCCCACTCTAAAGGAAAATGCGAATGTACTTCTCGATCGCCACAAGTAACCACAGAGGTAGTTGCATGATGATGGCTTGATAAACTAGGATGGAGAGAAGCACTAATTTGACAAGCATGAGCCAACCTCCCATGTTTAGTAGATTCTCAATCCAAGTGGGGATGCAGTTGAGAACTTTTTCTAGAAGAGGCTACAGGTGGGCCGTGTGAATCTTGCATGACAAGGGGACGCTGAGGTAGATGCATGGGAGCGCTGGGAAAGCACACGCTAAGCTTAGCTTAATCACTTGAATCTCGGCGATGCTGCAACAGATTGGTGCAAAGGAACACTTGTCAAAGTTGGTGCATAAGCTCCGTGCCACCAAGATAGGTTGCCGCATGTCGAAGACGGACGATGACCATGTCGGCATTGTACACTACCATGAGGTGCTTGACGCCATGCCAGCACGATGGCTCTAACATGACAACGCTCTTCGCATGGACCAACAAGGCGTTGAGCACTTCCAGCACAAAGAAGAAACAACAAAGACAAAAGGGGGTCACCTTGCCACAGGCCATGAAGGTGATGAATATGCCTTCCGGGCACCCTGTTGAGGGTGTCTATGGCAGAATCATTCTAACCAACTTGATGAATCTGCTGCCAGTGCCCGCGTGCCGCGAGACCATAGGAGGAAGGGCCATGAGACTGAATTGAATGCCTTCGTAGTGTCAACCTTGAGCATGAGGGTTGTGACGCGTCTGGCAGGCAAGCCCTTAGAGGTGAGCATGAAGGAGCTTTGGTTTTCCTTGGCTAGTTCCGGGAGCCGAGGCATGACATGGAGAGCAAGCAGCTTGGAGAAAAGCCTGCCAAAGGTATGCGGCAGACAGATCAGGTGGAAGTGCGTGACCTTGTTTGAGTTTTTCTTCCCTAGCAACAAGACGATGTGGGCGTTGTTGGGCTCGACGAGGCAACCCGGTATAAGCAAATAGAGCTGCTGGACGACTACGGCAAGCTCATCTTTGATGATCTCCAAAGGGAGTTGGTAAAACAACTCCACCAGGGATGGCGCAACCCATGATGGACGAGTAGTCTGCCAGCGTCTACTCCTTATCCTCACGGGTCAAGGCGACAATACTGTCACGGGTAATGGCAACCATGTGATTTGTGCAGTGGCAATGGCACGCATGGATGTAGAAGTAGCACGTGTTTGCGTCTGGCTAGCTAGTGGACGCGGAGGGCTGGCGGGCGATGATGCACTTGAGGGAGGCCAAACCAAGCAACTCAAGCTTCAACTCTTTACGCACATTAAGCTCCTTTTGGGACAATTGTCAAGACTCTTGCACTGCGTTGAGCTGGAAAATGATTTTCTAGGCCGTGAGCTGTTGTAGCTTGATGCTGCCAATATGTCGGTCGCTCCACGGCTGCAATGTGTTGTCCGTATGCTTCAGCAAGACACCCAAACGCTAGAGTGGGCGAAGGTGCGACGACACATGCTAGGCATTAGCAACCACCTGGCGGAAGCCATCAAAATCCAGCCAGAGATTCTTGAAGTGGGACTGGTGAGCCCTAGGCGTCAAAAGCGTGGTGTACAAGTTAATCTAATGCCATGGAGGATTCTGCCTAGAAAAGCAATTAGGATGTCATTATCCCCAATTCGTCAAACAGAACAGGCGGTCCGGCTGCACCAACGTTGGTGACTGTCGCTCGTTGCTTCAACTGCAGTGCCGCCCGATGAGGTTGATCTCGCAAAGCCCAAGGTCATCAAGGAACGGTGAAATCTACCCATCTATCTTTTTCTAGGCTAGCGTTATTCTTACCCCCCCCCCCCCGGCGTGCTAGATCAAGTTGAAGTCACCGGTGACGACCCAAGGACCAGGTTGCGAGGAGCAGAACTCATAGCTCTTGGAGGAAAGCAAAGTGATCTGCATCAGGGAAAGGACCACATACGGTTGACAATCACCAAGGGGGTGCCTGAGACGAACACAAAGAGTAAAGGTTCAAGTCGGTGCATTAAGGCCTCACACGTTTCAAGAAGACCACGCCGAACTAAGGATGAGAGATGAGAGTAACACAAGTGACCAAGGAGATGATCCCACTGCTGAAAAGAGCTGGTAGACAAGGCAACAGAGGTGGAGAGACTGGTGGTGGAGGCAATGAAGGGAAAGTGAAACCAGTGAAGCTCCCAGAGGTCCTGGGAGTTACGACATTGGGGGCTAGCACCAGGAGAGCACCAGTGTGATGGTTCGAAATAGAGCATGAGTCAAAGTCGAGAATTACCCGACAACCAGAGTCAACAAATTGACCACCAGAAATGAGTTGCATGGTATTTTGAGGAACATGAAAAGACAAAGTTCTAAGAAGTCTTTGGCCATTAACCAGGAGGGAGATACTTGTTAGGAAATATGCAACTTGTATTTCCAGGTGGTCATATACACGTACAAGTGTTTTACAATATGCAAAAAAAACTTTATAGAACGGGGAAAACACAAAAGGGTACACGGCTAAATATATAACTCTTAACTCCCCCTCCCTCAAACTCATGGTGGGTCAATTGCACTGAGCTTGGAGAGATAGAGATAGAAGTCGTGTTGTGCTCTACTTTGGGTCTTCCTAAAGAAATCCGCCAACTGTAACTCGAAAAGCACATATTGAGGAGCAATTAACACGAATCCTGCACACCAGCACGCACAAAAAAAGCATAAACACCAATATGCTTGGTGAGCTCATTCTTCACAGGGTCGCGCGCAACACTATGAGCACCTGTACTGTCAGACAAGAGCAGAGTAGGTGTAGTGACAGAAACACTAAACTTCTGAAGTAACTACCGTAACCAAGTCACCGCTGCCGTCAAAAGAGCCAAAGCTCGCGACTCAGCCTCTGCACTCAAACGTGAAACTGTAGTCTTCTTCGTCTTCGAGGCAGTGAGAACCACAAGAAAAACGCAGTAAGCAAAAAGTGAATGACGATCCCAGGGATCACTAGCCCACGTAGCATTTTAATAGGCTTGAAGCTATAATCAACGAAGGAGGTGACTACAGTGAATCAATGTGGGTGCAGAGACAAACTGACTCAAAATATGGACGGGATAGGAGATATCTGGATGAGTAACATCTAGATAAACAAGACTCCCAATAAGATGACGATAACACATTGGATTAGGCAAGGGTCACCATTAGTAGCACGAAAGTGAACATTGAGCTCCATGGGAGTCTCAACAGTGCACTCATCAGTGAGGGTCACCACTGCCGCCAAAAGAGCCAAAGCTCGCGACTCAGCCTCTGCACTCAAACGTGAAACTGCAGTCTTCTTTGTCTTCGAGGTAGTGAGAACCACAAGAAAAACGGAGTAAGCAAAAAGTGAATGACGATCCCAGGGATCACTAGCCCACGTAGCATTTTAATAGGCTTGAAGTTGTAATCAAGTGGAGCAGGGAAAGAACATACGGTGAGAGATCGTGCCATGAAGATATTAGAGAACACGAAGGAGGTGACTATAGTGAATCAATGTGGGCGCAGAGACAAATGACTCAAAATATGGACGGGATAGGAGATATCTGGACGAGTAACATCTAGATAAACAAGACTCCCAATAAGATGACGATAACGCGTTGGATTAGACAAGGGTCACCATTATTAGCACGAAGGTGAACATTGAGCTCCATGGGAGTCTCAACAGTGCACTCATCAGTAAGAGCAGCACGAGCAAAAGATTCTGGATATATTTTTCTTGGGAAATAAAAAGGCCATCATAGGTAGAAGAGACCTCTATCCCAAGAAAGTAGGGAAGATAGCCAAGATCAGACATAAAAAAGTGCTCACTAAGACGTGCCTTCACAAAGGCAATATACTCAGGGTTGCCGCCATTGATGATCATGTCGTCAACATATAGAAAAGAAGAAGAGTCGAACCACGATCAGAAAAATATATCCAGAAGAAGAGTCTGACCACGACCAGAAAAATATATTCATCAGAGGTAGAAGAGACCTCTATCCCAAGAAAATAGCGAAGAGGGCCAAGATCAGACATAATAAACTGCTCACTATTTCGTGCCTTCACAAAGGCAATATACTCAGGGTCGTCGCCATTCATGATCATGTCATCAACATTCTAACCTATAATGAGGTTGGCCAACTCGGCCTCCCAGCGCTCCCCCAGATTGAAGCTTTGTTGGCCGTTCGATGGAGCTGCTTTTGGTCAACTGGTTTGTCTCGGCCGCCAGATTTGTTTTGCCAGTTTTTGTTGTGCGGTTAATTTTCACTATCCATGACTAGTGGGCTCGTTCTTCCTCCCTATTGTCTGGGTGAGCCATTCGTGGGTGCGAGCGACCCTGTCCTTGCACATCGTGCGACCCGTCGTGGTCGTCTCCGCTGTTGCATGCAAACCCCATATGAACCCTAGCCTCCAATCACAGTCACCACATCCGTCCCTCCTCCCCCACCCCTCGTCCGCCGCCGTCCATCCCCACCTCCTATCCTGGCTCCTCTTGTACCTCCCGTTTTCCTCCTCGCTTCCCCATTGCTCGCCCCCTTGCCTTGATCGGACACATGTCGTCTCCATGGGAGACCAGGGCGACAGGGTCTTAATGGCGGGGGTGGAGGAGTACGGACGATCATTAGGCTTGCGGCGGAGCGATGAAGCAGCGAGGCCCGAGTTCTAGGCGAGCAGCAGGTGCGGAACGGTGGGGCTTTATCTCCTCTTGTCCAGCACAGGCTGCTGGACAAGATAAAGGGAAGCCAGGGTGGCTCAAATGGTGGCTGCTCCTCTCCGGCTTGGACCAGAACCCCAGCAACCGCGTAAATGCAGAGAAACGAGCAGAGCAAATGGCGCAGCCGTCTCCTCCCCTCGCTTGCTTCCTTCTCTTGGAGCCCCTGTTCCAGCTCTCTCTCTCTCACTCTCTCTCTCTCTGGATTTGTTTATGAATTAACTCTTGTGTTCTTGATTGGGTTTTGGTTCAGATAGAAGAGCTCCATGCTTACAAACTTTTGGGATAACCGAGTTTGTCAATGCCAAGTTATATGATTGGTTTCTCCACTTCCATCCCATGATTTGCAATTTCCCCATATGATGCATTGATACCATCGGGTTTTCAAGTGTAGGCATCGTGTGAAAGCCCAATTAGTGTTCCTGGTTCATGAATTTAAGAACACATTCTCATCTCCCTGCTGTCTATGTTCCATTGTTTTAGATTTAAAAGTGCTTTAGATGATTCTTGCTGCCTTGTCCAACCTTTCCATTTCAGGCATCATTTCTAAGTTGTATGGCATCCACGAATTTCCTGATAGTTTGTTCTGCACAGGCTGCCTCATGTAGGCTTTTGGCGCTCGTGATCTACCTTGATTAGCTGACCTGCTCCTAGGCCTACTTCCCCTCCCCTCGGACCTCTCTCCCTCTATGTATGATGTTTGACATGTGTTTTGGTTCAAATTTGACATGACTATTTGATTGATGCTTGGTTTAGAATGGAACAAGTTCTATAATTGGTAGAAGAGTCCTATGTCATCCTTTGTATTTTTTGTCAGGATGGATGCTTCATAACAGGTGTATGGAAGCACAAAAGTAGACTCATATAAACTGCAGTTGCAGTATCAGCAATAAGCAAGGGAAGTATTACATGTTTCTATCAAAACTGTGTATAAATTTAAGAGCTTAGCAAGAGAATAGCATCTCTGTTCCAGGAGAAAAAAATTAAGAGCTTAGCAAGAGAATAGCATCTCTGTATAAATTTTAGAGCTTAGTTTTTTGCATATGCATGTAACAGCAACTCTTTTGTGTTCTGGTCTTAAATATCTTATTCATGATACAGTAATCTGCACCAAGCTTACTATGTTGAATTTTGGTAAGGGCAATCCCATTGTTTATGCATCTTCTTTAACAAAAGAACGATACTTGGGGTATCATCTGAGATGTGCTTGATTAATGTCTTTCAGGCAATGTATGATGCCATTTGCAACCTTCTTCTTGAGCAAGCTGAAACAGGAGTAACTCCATTAATCATTATGTAGGTATGTTAATAATCATTATGTCACATTATAATTCCACCACAAGAATCATCTCCTATTTCATCCTCTGAATTTCTGTACTGCTGGTGCTTACATATATGTATATTTCGCTTCTGCTTGAGTCTCTCCTGTCTGATCCGGTATTTATGATCCATGTGTCCGAAAAAAGAAAAACATTGCCTGTGAATTTGTCTAGATGCATCATGATATCCAGCTGAGTTGTTATGGCTTCAAAATATGTCTACAGAGTATTATTGATGGTTATTTTGCATGTTGGGTTATATTAGTAATGTGCCTTGAAATTATTTTCCCTCCTCGTCTTGGTGTCTTGTGTTGGTATGGCCTAAAAATGTGTATTAAGAAGTATTTATGATTGCCATTTGCATGTTGGTCATATTAGTGATGTGGTTTATTTATTCATGGTTCAGATTGCTTGTTTGGTCTTTTGATTTACACAATTGTCCATAATTTTTTTATATGTATATATACAGTCATCTTGGAACGGGATATGATTCTTTTTGGTATTTCAGTTTACACGTTCATCCTCGGAATCTTGATATCTGGTTGTGTTGGTATAGTTTTGTAATTTTTCGCCTGGAATCCATCTATCGAGTCTGCTTTTTCTTTGTTCTGTTCATCAAGGTTTGCTCCCTTCTTTTAATGCATTAGCTTACTCTTGTGATGCTTGTTGGTTAAGTGATGATTTTACATTCTGGATTAGGCCGACGTATCGTGTTCTATTTCGTGTCGTGCTGCTTATATTTCGTGGTTGCCTGTGGACAGGATGTGTGCACTTGTTTCCGTTGTACCCATTTTGGAAGCTGTGGTAGCGCGATAGGCTTTACCAGCGCTTGCATACTTGGGTGAGGTCGCAGAACATAATAGTCTGGCGCATCCTGCTACGTGACACATTGTGATCATCCTCGATAATATTTTCTTCTTGGTCTTTTCTGTACATAACAGTGTGATACGACACCTACACTGCATTCGGATGTCTGAATTAGGGCCTTCGAATTGGATATGGTATTGGCTACCTGCCAATTCAGGCGTTTGGATGTATACCGAATCGAGGGAACGAAAACGGGCCCAATACAGAGCCGAAATTTCATCCACGCGCGCAGCCCTCCCGCGATACAGAGCTCTTTGCCTCCGATTTCGCTCGAATTGACCTAGTCCCGCAAAAGATAACGTTTGGAGACAGGCTCGCTCCCGACCTGCCCCTTTCCTCCCCGCGCGAGACGGCTGGAGCCGCCGGCGGCGCAGGTATTCATCCCCACCCCCCGCCATGGACCTCCTCCCCTTCCTCTCTCCGGCGGCGGCGGAGCTTCAAGCCCCCGCGGCTGCTGCCCTTTCCCTCCCCTGCAGCGCTCCTTCCTCTGCTGCCCGAGCCGGCGCAGCCCTGGATCTGGCCTGTGTCGCTCGCCGGCGCGGCCTCCATCCCTTCAAGCTCGCTGGCCGGAGCGCCTTCCATCCCGGCCATGTTGCTCCGGCGCAAGCCCTCCATCCCGCCTATCTTCTTCATCCCCTTATCCTCTGCCATCTTCTTCCCCTTCCTCTTCCATCTTCTTATTCCACTCCCCTGTACCCCCTTCTTTCTTTTAGTTGTTCTGTTCTTCCCCTGCTGTCCATGTCCAACATGTTCTGTTCTTCCCTTGTTCTGCTCCAATGAATTATTAAAGCCCATGTTCATTTTTTGTAGGTGTTCCTATTCATGTGTGAATATTATTTGGTGTCGTCATGCCTTTCTATCTAGAATATATATTTGTTCATTTTTATTGCTATATAATCATTCAATTATACTCACAAATTGTACAGATTTTGATTGGATGCATAAAACACAAAGCATATGCAATTTCATAGTATGTCATCGGAACATGATTTGGTATTGAGATTCCATGGCCCAATTCCATGAGCAACCGAACACGTGAATTTGTATTCATGTCCATTACAGTTTCCTCTCCGAATTGGAAATGAAACCAATTCAATACAGAGGTCTCGAATACAGACATCCGAACACAGCGCTATAGAAATTGCTGCGGACTATTGAAGAAGAGAGCCTGTGGAGATTGGATGTGGAGTATGTGAACTCGAGTGCACAGGAGTTTGTTATCTGTCCCGTTCGGTACTGTGCTGTGATTCGGTGCATTGAATGCTCGCAACAGGCCCATGGTTGACCAGGAATTTGGAAATTGAGATATACGTAGAGGTGCAGACCTGACTGGTGGGCAATAGCTCTGACGGACGTTGGGACGCCTTCGACTGATCGGAGGAGAGCCATGGCTCGGGACGTCGGTGCCGTCCCGATCCGTGGTTCAGAATTATTGCTTTTTAGGTAGTGTCGACAGGATCGAGTAAATGCAGGGATGGGTAGATGCAAGCAACTGTCTCCTACCTTACGAGACTAGATCTTTCTTCTCTTGAGGTCGGTGATCCGGAGGAGGCGACTGCGGCTGCCGGAGAAGATGAACTTCTTGATGCAACCGATTAACAGGTGAGAAAAATCTGTTATATGCTGCATGTTCGGTTATTCAGTATGAAGATGTAATCAATTCTACACTGGGTGCGCGGGGCGGGAACGATTGCAGGAGTGTTTTCTGGAGGAGGTGAACGACAGCGACATACCCATGGAGCCCCTCTGGTACCCAGTGATGGCGCAGCTTCGCGGCCAGATCTGTGAGACGGAAGTGGCGGCGCAGGCACCTGGTCGAGATCGACCCCAAGCCTCAGAGCAAATCCATAGAGCAGATCGACCCCGAGAGTCCAGCATGGACGCGTAGGTAAGAATTTTTGCTGCTACTGATATTTTCTGCTGGTTAAAGTGCTGCAAAATTCAGTCTGAAAAGTGAATGCTGCTGGCATTCAGTGATTTTCCTGTAGTAAACTGTTTCAGCACTATCGATGATTTCACGTACAGGCGACGTGTGTCCACATAGACTATGTTGATTGATTTTGCTGTATCATGTCTACGCTTGTGTAGTTAAAGGGACGAATCTAAACTGTTTATTAAGTGGTGATTGTTCCTGCATGACAACGCAACATAGCGCTTTGTAACTATGGGAACAGTCGAACAGATCTGAAAAGTTAAACACTGAATTTGCTTTTGTTCAAGTCAGCTTGCATTTTGTCTGATTCAGAATTAGATGATGACACACCATAGTGTGCACTCAGTGGCCGAGCCAGCTCGGCCGGAGAGCCGGGGCAAAGTACACTACAGTCTCGTCTATTGGTTGGTTGCCCCTACAAAACGAGGGCTAGCTCTTCATTTACTACTATTGTTTAAACTAGAATCAATGGCAGAGCCCGGGCAGCTGCCCAGGGTACTGGGAGGTGGCTCCGCCACTGTGTGCACTACCAGTTTGGTGCAAATGCAGTCAGGATTGGAGCTGCCGAAACAGGCTGAGCGCCATGCCTGAATAGGATTTCAGCAATGGAGAAATCAATCCCGGGTTTCATCTTCATAAGAGTGGCTGAGTTTCACGTTGGCTCGCCAAGACTATCACAATCCTCCTCTTTTAATTGGGCTTGGGACCGGCTATGTTGAAACAACATAGACGGAGTTAACAATCCCGGGTTTCTTGAAAATCCTGTTAACAATGTCATTGTGCCAAAGTTAGGAATGAGCTTTGACACACTGGGGAAGCTTATGATTTTTACAATATGTATTCATGGGAGAAAAGTTTTGGCATCAATTACGGGAAGAGCAGGCTTAACGTGCAGAGGAAAAAATGCATGCAAGAGGTAGTATGTGGGTGTGCGGTATGTTCAAATGCTAGAATAATTTCCAGTATGTACTACTCCCTCCGTTCCTAAATACTTGTCTTTCTAGGCATTTCAACAAGTGACTACATACGAAGCAAAATGAGTGAATCTACATTTTAAAATATGTCTACATACATTCGTATGTAGTAGTCATTTGAAATGTCTAGAAAGACAAATATTTAGGAACGGAGGGAGTACTAGCTAAGTGTGCTCATCGGTGATGACTGAATTTTGGCCTGTTTGACTGTTCGACACGGGATAGTGGAGAACACAAGAGGTAGTCCGTGGAGAACACAAGATCCTGCCCTGGCGAATGCCCTGCTCTCATAAGTCTTTTGTGTTCGAAAGACAACGGGTGGTACATAGCCAAGCATAGGAAGGAGCACAACCATTCTTGAAACAGGATTTCACCCTACTTTATACATAAAGCACCACATCAAGTACACGGCCGAACGATACAAAGTAGTGAGGTAGCCCTCTTACAAAGCAGATCCCGGGATAACGGGACAACACAAATGCACGCAACTATGATGCCGAAAGAAAACATAGCACGACTAGAATACAACACCACGAGATGCCCTAGAACACCTAAGCTCCATGACAACGCCCTCGGGAGGGGAAACGACGCCAAGCGTCGCCGTTGTCGAGCCCGAGCCGGACGAGGGTTTTCACCCGGAACTTTGGCACAAAGAGGAGAACCACAACGGCGTCCCCAAGAGGATAACTACACCTGCGGGTGTTGCTGCCGTCGGCGCCAAAGCGTGGAGTTTTCGCTCGGCAGCTCACTTGTGCCACCATGAGGCACCGAGGACACCTGTGCTGCGCACCAGCCTTCAGATCCGGGCACCCCATTGCCAAAGAAAAATAGTGTGCCCGAGCTAACCGCCGCTACACCCTTGCCGCCCTGACGACCAAGAAGCATAGCCACCACTGCCCAAAGACAATACATTGGCCTTCACACAATGTGTACAGCGGGTATTTGGTGAAACAACTACGGTAGAACAACTGAACCTTGCAAAGGTGTACAACATTATTGGGAGTTTCTTCGGGAGGATGGAGAACGTGCCTTTCACAAAAAGAGCCCTGCAGAATCTATGTGGTAAAATTAGCCGTGAACAAGCTGAGGATGATGTTTGAAAAACAATGGAGGTGTTTTAGGAACTTGGTTCAAAAGATCAATAGTTCACATTGTTAGAAGGGAGAGAGGGATTGGTGGAATAGTTGTTGTATTGCTTGAGCCTCGTGGGCATATACATAGGAGTACATGATCAACTTGGAGTACAAGACAAGCCAGAATAATTCCTAGTCTATCTTATGTTTCCTAACTAATCACGATACTCAACATGCCCCCGTATTCACAACGGTAGCGACGCAGACGGTGAGACTGGAGAAGAATTCGAAGGCAAGCCGACGGACCCCCCCCCCCCCCCCCCCACAGTCGTAACGGTCGACGCATCGCGGAGTCGTGGCTGGAGTGGAAACCAATGAGGTTGCTCAAGCAGGCGGTAGCCCTTTGTGCCGTTTGTCGATGTAGCCGAGAGCGTGTGTGGTGGAGCCGTGGTCGAGGTAGCCGTGCGAAGAATGCCGTGGTCGATGTCGAGTCGGGGTGGCCGGTGTCGAGGAAGTCGCCGTGGAGCCGCGGGCGCAAGGGGGCGCCGAGTTAGTCGTGGGCGCAGTGGTGTCGAAGTAGTGGTGCGCCAGGACGGAGATGATGTTGACGACGCGTCGCGCCGGGGTTGCCAACCCTGGGGACACATCGTAGACGAAGGCACGCGTCGGTGTTGCCAGCACCGGGCATGCGTAGACGGACGATGACGAAGTTGACGAAGCGCCGCGCCAGGCTTGCCAGGCCCGGGGACACATCGTGGACGAAGGCACGCGGCAGTGTTGCCAGCACCGGGCATGCATAGACTGGGACCTGCACAAGCTGTACACCATGTCGAAGAAGTCGGAGAGGCCAGCAGAGAAGGACTCGACGACGGTTGCGGCGCCAATCGGCACGGGGCCAATGTCACCCGCGGTTGTCGGAGTAGATGAAGCGGTCGGGGTAGATGACGGCGACGCTGGCGACGAGCTGGTGCTGGATGAAGACGAACGGGGTGGACGGGCGGCGCCGGCGGCGGCTACAAAGGTAGCGGCGGCGGCGGCGGCCAAAGAAGAGCGGCAACAGCGGTCTGACGGCGGCGGCGGCTAGGTTAGGAGTGCGGCGGCGGTGCTCGAAGTAGGCGAAGAACCCTGACAGCATGACGAAGACCGGCGCGGACGGTGGCGTTCCCGCGCCAAAGAGAGACGGCGCGGCGCATACCACGAGAGGTCGACGCGCGGTGACGGCAGAGTGGACCGTGGGCCGCGGCGCTACGGCCTGAAGGGGCGACGCAGCGGCGGCAGGCGGGTCGGGGCGACAGCGGAAGACCTCGGGGCGGTGGCGAGGACCGCGGGCCGCGACGCTGCGGCCCGAAGGGGCGACGCAACAGCGGTTCGCGAGTCGGTGCAACCGCGGGGACGGCCTCAGGACAGCGGCGTGGACCGCGTGCCACGCTCGCTACGGCCCGACGGGGCGACGCAGCGGCGGCGCGAGGGTCGGTGCAGCCACGGGCACGGCCTGGAGCGGATGGCCCCGGAGCGGCGATGGACCGCGGGCCGCGGCACTACGGCCCGAAGGGGCGACGCAGCGGTGACGCGGGTCGGTGCAGCTGTGAGGAGAACCACGTGGCGGCGGCGCTGCGGCCCGACGGGGCGACGCAGCGGCAGCCCGATTCTCGATCGGTGGAGAGGCGCGCTGAACTCGGGGACGATCTTCACGGGACCTGCGAAGGCGCGCGGAACCAACGGGCCAGGTCGGTTGCGCGGCGTAGATGAGGTGGATCGCGGCGGCGGGCGGGTGATCAATCCGATCGCGCGCGAGGTCGGGGACGCCGCTCGATGGAGGAGTGGTGGCGGCGGAGTCCGGGATGAGGCCGGCGACGACGGACGGCCGGAGACGTCAGCACCGGCACCCAGGCTGCCAAAACAGCGCCGACGCCCGGGCAGCGAGGCCCGAACGACCAACGGAGCAGTGGCGCCCGAGTTGAGGCGGCCGACGAGCCTGATGCAGCCGTGGACGAGGCCGGCGAGGTAGACCGCCGAGCCGCCGTGTAGACGTGGCGGAGGCGGGTGACGTGGATCGATGGGCGGGCCGGCGCGCGAGCGTCGGCTATGATTGGCCGACGCATGGCGCGAGGCCGCCGGGTCGCGGCGATGCTGGTGTGTCCCGGTCGGTGCAGGGCGATGACGACCGGCGCAGGGCGACGGGCGGACCGACGCGCGGACGGCGGTTGGCCCGGACGGGCCGCCTCGGCGCGCGTGGCCACCGGGTCGGAGGAGAGGCCGGCTGGTTGCGCCGGGGTCGGACTAGAGGCGCACGGGGATCGACGGCGGCGGCGGGCAACGCAAACCGATCACGAATAGATCGGAAAACCAAAAAGAAAAACGCCGATCAAAAACGACCGGCGAGAGAGCGAAAAAACACGGAGCAAGGGCTCGGGAAAAAGACTCTCTAGGGCAGCCGGCCAACACGGCCGACGGACGAACCCTAGGTACGGGCGGCGCGGCCCCCGGCGGCGGTCATGGAGGCCGACCGCCTTGGGGGCGGCGCGCAAGTGCGGAAGCGGCGGCGGCTAGTGTTTAGGATCGACTTGCGATAGATACCATATTAGAAGGGAGAGAGAGATTGGTAGAATAGTTGTTGTATTGCTTGAGCCTCGTGGGCATATATATAGGAGTACATGATCAACTTGGAGTACAAGACAAGCCAGAATAATTCCTAGTCTATCTTATGTTTCCTAACTAATCACGATACTCAACACACATATCAGGTTCAAGTTGACAAAGAGGTGAGGATCAACAATTTGATGTGGGCTAATGGGAACAGTAGACTCCAGTACACTTCTTTGGAGATTTTGTCACCTTTGATACAATGTACATAACCAACCAGTATGACATGCGGTTTGGTCTATTTCTTGGAGTAAACAATCATTTTCAGAGCACAATACTTGCCGGCGTGCTAGTTTGGGATGAGAAAATCGAGGCATTCGAGAGGGTTTTCTTAGAATTCTTTAGGGGCATGTTTGGTTGCCTGCATGAGGCCTAACCACGCCCGCGCGGGAAGAATCCGGCCTGTTTGGTTGCCTGTATACACTGTTGGGCCTGCATCGCATGCTTCTTAAAGTAGCCCAGAGCCTGGCTCACCGGAAACGCTCGAATCGGCAGTTTCTCGCCCAGGCCGAGGCGAGCGCAAGCGAGCGGACCCTTGTAACATGAGGTCTTCTTCAACCTCCAGTAAGCTTCTCTCTAATCTCCTCTTCCTTGTCCCTCTGATCTACACAACGATACTTCGATTCGAGGTAAGCTCAACTTTGCAAGAACTAGTCTCAAGAAAATTATGAAAAAAGAAATTGCAGTTTATTAAAGAAGAGTATGGAAAGTGGTTACCTCCCCAAGCTTACATGTAAGCAAGGTTAATAAAAACGTTTTACCGTTGAGGTGCAAATAACCTCTCCTTTAATGGGCATGGACATATGCTTCATCAAACATTTATGATGTTGTCCGGTAGAACCAGGCACTTGTAGTTGAAGATTTTGTCGAATAGAAGCGACCGAATGGCTTGTGAGGGTTTTCATACAATTGGCACCATACCATACGTGTCACCACACTAGGTCCAAACCTCTGCAGAAATAAACACACAAGATAAAAAGAACAGATGGATTGGTACACCAACCTAGTTCATATACCCAGCCGGGAAAAAGAAATAAAAGAAAATATGAAGAACTACAAAATTTATTGGTTGGGATGCTTCAAAGGTGAATAATAGGCATTAAAGTGCAAACGGATGGTTAAAATATAAACCACTGACCTCGGCTTCAAGAAATAAATAAATTGGACATTTTCTTGCCTTGGTACAAGCGCACGTACGTACCGCTCATGGTCATAGGATCCATCATCTTTTACTTTATTATGGCACACAACGTTGACATCCAACCATACGAGCGCTCGCGCTCGCACAAGACACTGTCTTGTGCTCTGGATCTCCGGTCGCTTTCTGCCTGAGGTTCATACAAGCATACATGCTCGTATGGGCGCTGTCTTTTGGCTCTAGCAATCTGCTTGTCTTTGTTGAGGAGCCTTACGACCATGCAAGCTCCGCTCTTGATATCTGGACGCTTTCTGCCCCCGAGGTTCATACGAGCATACATGCTCGTATGGGACACCGTCTTTGGCTCTAGCAATCTGCCTGTCTTCGTTGAGGAGCCTTACGACCGTGCATACAAGCGCTTGCGCTCGCATGACACGCTGTTGGTGGCTCTGTTGCCTCTAGATGTTTTTGTTGGCGCCCCCCTCGCTCGATACGACCACGCATATGACCATAGGTGATCGTATAAAACACCGCCTTTTCCTCAGTTTTGTCGGAAGCTTCATTTTCTTCGAAAATTCCAGCGGGGTTAGTCCAATAACTTGTCCTAGGCAAATATTAGAATAACCAACGGTGCAATTTGTACGACATAAAATTTTTGAGCAGACAAAAAATTTCACCTATTGAAGACTTAATTAACCAAGCCAACTATAATAGTAATTCATGCAAAGAGCCAATGCAAACATATGAATGCAAACTAAACTATAAAGACTCGAAATTAATAAAGACTCATACTTACTTCCGGGCTGCCTCCCAATAGTGCTTTCTTTACAGCGATATAGCTAGGCTTCGATGCTCCATAAATCCACCCGGATCCCAAGGGATATTGACCCGGTGTGTAGTTGGACTTGTCTCCTGTCACTGTTTGGAGCATCTCATAGCAAAGTGTGGTCGGAGTCTTTCCTCTTGCGGTGCATCGACATCATCTAATCTAACATATAAAGCCTCCTAGAGTGGTAGGCACAACGAAGGCCTCCAGCACACTGTACCACGCAAGGGAAAAAAGCCCACCGCACCGCGCCGCGCGTGGGGGTGCAGCGCACCAGGCGAGCGGAAAAATCACCGCACCGCGCAGGGTAGAAAACGGCATCGAACCCTAGCCCCGATCCACAGCCCCACGCCCCTCGCTCCTCCCTCCCTCGTCCGCCGCCACTCCCTCCCACCTCCTCCTCCTGCGCCCTAGGAGCCCCGCCGCCGACTGCTACTTCCCCACCGCCTCGCCTTTTCCTCCTCCTCGCCTTCCCATCGCTTGGGCGCAGGCTGCTATGGCCTAGCGCTTCGCGGGCGAACCCGTCTCCACCGCCTGCTCTGGGTTCGCGCGGGACGGGCTCCCCCGCGTGGCCGGCCTCGACGAGCACGACCTCGATCCGGCCTCAGCCGGAGGACCTCGAGCCGAGGAGTGCGGCCTCGATCGGGACTCGGCATGTGGGGTGACGGCGGAGGAGGAGGGGAAAGGAGGGAAGCAGCAACCAACATCTTGGGCGGCGGTGGCTGGACTCCATGAGCTGGCCGGCGACGGTGGCGGTGCTGGATTCGATCTGCAGGTGAGAGAGGGAGGTGTGGCTTCGAATTGGAGAGGGACTCCACCGGCGTCAGCCCGCGCGAGGATTGGTGCCGCTCTCCTCGTAGGCCCTCGCTCCAGGTCGCCGAGGAGGGGCTGTAGCCGAGTCTGCATAGTTGAGGGTAGAGAGGGCTGAGGTGGGAGGGGAAGGAGATGGTCATGGATCTACTCGAGAAGGTGAGAGGACGAAGACAGAGGGGGTGCTCGAGGTGGTCAAGGCGGAGCAGCAGAGGACGGCTCGTCCACGAGCTCAAGTTTAAGGCGGTGAGATCCCTTCCCCATCTCTCATTATCTCTGTTTTTCCACACCAAAACACCCAGCCCCCTGCGTGCGCTTCACCTTTTCCTCCTTGTCATCGCTCAACAGGACGACGGCCTCAACGGTGGGTGGCGACATCTACACCTGGTTCCACCTTGCTGTGGCAAAATAGGAGGCCATTCGTGCAGTCATGCAGCGGATGGAGTCCTCGGCAGGTGGGTGATGGAGGCTGTAGATGATGCACGATGACGGCTCCCAGCGAGTATCCTTTTCTCTGTAACAGATTTGATTCTTTACGTTTTAGTTTGCATATGCTGGCGATTGCCTTCTATTTGCGCTCAATCGGCGTATGTATGTGTGCCGGTAGAAGTGGGACCAACGACTTCGTTAGGAGCAGTCTATTTTAACTCACACATTCCTTGAACTGAACAAATACATTTGAGTTCTTCCATTTCTGAATTTATGCTTCTGTATTGTCATACCTTCAGTTTAATTTGGGTCAGTAATGGCCGGCTCACCAATCGATTAGGTTTCCACGAGCTCAAGTTTAAGGCAGTGAGATCCCTTCCCCATCTCTCATTATCTCTGTTTTTCCACACCAAAACACCCAGCCCCCTGCGTGCGCTTCACCTTTTCCTCCTTGTCATCGCTCAACAGGACGGCGGCCTCAACGGGTGGCTGACGACATCTACACCTGGTTCCACCTTGCTGTGGCAAAATAGGAGGCCATTCGTGCAGTCATGCAATGGATGGAGTCCTCGGCAGGTGGGTGATGGAGGCTGTAGATGATCCACGATGACGGCTCCCAGCGAGTATCCTTTTCTCTGTAACAGATTTGATTCTTTACGTTTTAGTTTGCATATGCTGGCGATTGCCTTCTATTTGCGCTCAATCGGCGTATGTATGTGTGCCGGTAGAAGTGGGACCAACGACTTCATTAGGAGCAGTCTATTTTAACTCACACATTCCTTGAACTGAACAAATAAATTTGATTTGAGTTCTTCCATTTCTGAATTTATGCTTCTGTAATGTCATACCTTCAGTTTAATTTGGGTCAGTAATGACCGGCTCACCAATCGATTAGGTTTAGAACAAATTGTACTGGATCTTTGTTAGGCATCGTCCTGTATATGCATCCAACTATAGCCTATGCCTGACCTTCATGTTTATCTTTTCATGGTCATGGAAAATTTAATGATCAGCGGATTCGTCAAGGCCATGTCCGCGGCATGGCGAGACGCCCGCAAAGCATTGCTTGCTTCCATGCCGACGCGAGCTGCCAGTCCACCCAACTCACGAATAGCCTCGCTGGTCTCCGATCCAGCGCCCACCCTATGGCACAGCACCACCGTGCTGACTGATGCTGCCTACGCCATGGAAAGGGCAAGTATCTTCTTACCCTTTTATCTCAGCATGTGTCCTAATGTGGTGGATGGACTTGGTAACATTGTTTGCTACGATCGAGGACCCAGCACAGCTTGTTGTCGAGAGACGTGCAGAAAGTCTGATAGTAGTTGTTGTATTCGAGTTGATTTCTATCCCGAGAGCATCAATCTTGGCACACTCTTTGAGAAGCAAACAATATGCTCAACATCTCAAATTGTTCATGAATTAAGATTTTACCATGATTACTTTTCCTTAATTTGGAATATTTCTTTTAATAGGGTTCTGTTAAATGTGAACATGTTTGCGTCAAGGCTTTGTTGATGGTTGAAGAAGAAATCAAGATCGCCAAAACTCGGGTGCTGCTGAATTGCTAGATTACTCCACTGCAAAAAAGTAAGAAGAGGGTAACTTCTTTACCAAGTCCAAATAACACTGCATCCTACTTTGGCTGTTGATATCATCCTACTTTGGCGTGCTCTCCCTCTGCATCGGGGTTCTGATGGAGGCGCTTCGTGTGGCAGCGCTGGACATCGGCAAGAAGGAAGAGCTCAGGCCACCCGCGACGCCAGGCCGCCGGCCCTCCTCCCTCATGCTCAAGGCGGCGAAGAGATGGTTGAGATGGTGCTGCAGCTCCGCAGGTACCGGCTTCTACAACGTCTCTTGCTCTCTCAATTTTCTTGCCCCCCTGGAATTCAATGGACGAAGAACATGTGTTGAAACTAAATGAGGTTTGGGCTGTGTGATTGCACCCTGTTTGTGTGCCGGCAGGGCAAGAGATTTGTTTTTGCTGCAGTTAGCAAAGAAATAATGAAGTGATATTTATTCGATTCTCATCCTTTCACTGTTTTGAGTTCTGCTCATGCTTATTACAGCCCGGTGATTCCATCTGCACTGGGGTTCTGATGGCGGTGCTTCGTGTGGCAGCACTGGACAGCGGCAAGAAGGAAGAGCTCGGGCAACCCGCGACGCCAGGCCGCCGGCCCTCCTCCCTCAAGCTCAAGGTGGTGAAGAGATGGTTGAGATGGTGTTGCAGCTCCGCAGGTACCGGCTTCTACAACGTCTCTTGCTCTCTCAATTTTCTTGCCTTCCCTGGAATTCAATGGATGAAGAACATGTGTTGAAACTAAATGAGGTTTGGGCTGTGTGATTGCACCCTGTTTGTGTGCCGGCAGGGCAAGAGATTTGTTTTTGCTGCAGTTAGCAAAGAAATAATGAAGTGATATTTATTCGATTATCATCCTTTCACTGTTTTGAGTTCTGCTCATGCTTATTACAGCCTGATGATTCCCTCTGCACCGGGGTTCTGATGGCGGTGCTTCGTGTGGCAGCGCTGGACAGCGGCAAGAAGGAAGAGCTCGGGCCACCCGCGATGCCAGGCCGCCGGCCCTCCTCCCTCAAGCTCAAGGCGGCGAAGAGATGGTTGAGATGGTGTTGCACCTCCGCAGGTACCGGCTTCTACAACGTCTCTTGCTCTCTCAATTTTCTTGCCTTCCCTGGAATTCAATGGATGAAGAACATGTGTTGAAACTAAATGAGGTTTGGGCTGTGTGATTGCACCTTGTTTGTGTGCCGGCAGGGCAAGAGATTGTTTTTGCTTCAGTTAGGAAAGAAATAATGAAGTGATATTTATTCGATTCTCATCCTTTCACTATTTTGAGTTCTGCTCATGCTTATTACAGCCTGGTGATTAGAGTCAATAGTTTGCTCTTGGGTCTCCAAATAGTTTGCTCTTGACTCTCAAATACTTCTATTGGTGACTCACTTTCAAAATACAGATTAGATGCTTCACTGAATGTTGTCCCCCAAGAAGTGTCGTGCTCTCCTTTGTTCTGAGCTTGTTGTGTGTTGCGCTTGCGTCGCTGCCGTTTTTGTGTCAGTGTTGCTGCCGTGAAGGGCTTGGTTTAATGTACTGTATGAACCAAACAGACCCCAAGTCTTTTGACTCTAACCATTCATTTAGCATGTTGACTATGTACTAGGCAGCATCTTAATATGTAGAATCTTTTATGACGTTAAATATAAAACAAAGTTGAATGATAATTGTGATTAGTGTATGATCCTGCCAATTCAACTGGCCCTAATAATTAATCATACAAAATTACTTGCATATGTCCTTTCTAATACTACAGTCTATGTGATCCCAGATTGCAATTTTGTTGGGAAATCTCAGCTTTGATTTAGAATACCAACGCTAACAAAATCCTATTTAGTTTCTGCTGTTTTGGAAAGGTTGCCTACTATACCACTATTTTTTATTTAGCTTGGCTTCAATGTTGTATTGCTGATCGTCTATTTACACACCAAAAAACCATATTAGAACGCAGACAATTAAATGATTCTGCCCCTGCTATCAAAGTGGCCTCTCAGACTGAAGAAGGTGCCACTGCTGAAAATATTGTTCAGCCTGCATCCATGCTAAATGTTCGTGCCTATGCTTAATATGCAGATATCATACCCATTCTGCATAGATCATGCTTGATGTACGATGATCTTTGATAACACCAAATTATACAGGTTGGAGAGGAAACTGAAAGTGCATCTACCGAGGATCCAAAGAACATGCTTCCTGACCCCTCTAAGACCAAAAGGTGAAAACCCCTCCTATAGAACAAATTAGATTGTTGTGTTAGATTATGGAACGGCTCCTGCTTTGGTATATGCATTTGATCTCTACTTTTTCTAATATAAGTTCTAAGGTTCAGTTATTTTTCTGCTTGCTTCTTGGTCACAACAATTACAAATTTACTGAGTGCGGGTTTGTTACCAGGCTCAATTCTTGTTTTGTACCTCACTGATATATGCAGATTAATCACTTACTCACAAAAAAAACACAGCCTTTTACTATTTAGTTACTCGCTAATAAATTGCAGAATAGATGCCTAAACAGTAATACTACCCTCCCATTTAGGAATTTATGAAGCCTTCCCTTCTTTACAATGAAAAACATTGTTCCCTTTGTATGTTGACTATGTTTTCTCTCTTCACTGATGCGTCTAATGCTGTTTGATCAGACTTTTCTTTCTAGATTCATGAGAGGGTCAGTAAAATATATATGTACCTTCAGCATTTTTATGTGTATTACCATTTCTTTCCTGTTGCATGCGCCTGCCAATTGATTATCTATGGAGTTGGTTTCCTATGTGCTAGGGTTCAATGAGTCTTCTGTTTGTTTATGTTGTCTTGCAATTTTTGTGTCTAATCTTTATGCACTTCCTGTGTATACAACATTCTAAAGATCTAGCCTTTATCACCAGGAACAAAGTTGTTAACGTGTCATTGTTTTTGCTAATTGATCAAATTCAGAACAGGCAATGCCGCCAAGGGAGTTAGCGCACCAAAGAAAGCGAGGCAGTAGTTCTTCCATGGAGCACTTCTTCCATGCCGTTATCTAGATATGTACATACGGTACGACTAAGGTTTCTTTGGTTCTACTTATTCTGCAACTGTGATTAATGGTATGGTGCAGTATGCTAATAACTGTAATATCTCTTCTTTGTCAAGGTATCTTCTATATTCTGCTTGCTTATCAAGCGAAGTCTACGCTGGAAGGGTATCATGCTGACCATTTAATTGAATTTCTCTTACAGAAACCAATATTAATTTATTCAGAGAACATCCTTATTTTTATTTGTGAGGTAATTAAAAAAGATGTTTATCTTTCCGAGCGACATCGGACATCCTATAATTTTGAGCACCGCCTCGAAGCAACCAGAAATAGTTTCTGGTAGACTTTGGTCAATGTATCCTGGCCTGCATGCTTTGGTGGTTACGAAAACAGCCACCTTTTGTTTCGCATCAATGAGACCAATATCTTTCCCCTTTCGGAGAACTCCGAGCAAGCTATATATAAACTTTAGTCTTCCCCTGCTGCTTCTATGGTGAAAAGTACTGTGTAATGTAGTCTATCATCTTTAGATTATATTGTTCTCTTTGTAGTGAAAAGCGGTTTATCACCGCTTATTGTATATATATATGTGAAGAACTCTTCTGCTACTGTTTCCTGAAAACTATGACTCAAGAAACAAGCTTCCTTTTATGCATGCTTTTGCTTCAATGCTTTCATCAGAGCTTCCCCCTGATCACGTCTTCCGATCACAGTGTATGCAATAAATTAAAAGCAATTACATTCCTGTTTATTTTACAAACGCTCTTCAACAACAACTACATCTGCAGAAAGTCAAGATTACTTTCCTACATGACTTAGTGCATCGTTTTCAATCTTATGTGCTCACTACATATAGTATATGAGCTATTCTTTTCATGCAACAAATATATTAATGCATTCTCTCACAATAATTGGCTTACATTCGGCCTTTGCGCCATTGGCGCAACGGGTCATCTAGTGTATGTGAAGAGGTCCTCTCTCTCAAGCGAGAAACTGATGCATCGTACTAGGAAGACATGTCTCCATGTATTTCTGCAATGCAAGGGTTAGAGACTTATGATTTTTTTTAATATGTCACCTTGGCTATCATTGTAGGGGAACACTTCATAAAATTCTTCCTTTGGAGTGGACAATTCGACACTCCTTAATGGTTTCCCCTACATAATAAAATCGCCCAAAGAAGCATAGTTGAATATTAGTGTAGATAAATCAAGAGTATCTCCTTCATCTAGTTTGCCATTATAGTTAACACTAGGCTCTTTAAATAAGATTCTTAGCTAATCATGATCATTATCCCCCTCACTTGACTTTCCTGCACATCAAATTCATTAGCATCAAGTTCATTCAAACTATAATTACCATACTCTGATTCTGGCATATCAAAGAGTTTGAATAAATTGGAGGAGGGAGGGGTACGAAACAATTCTTTTATCGTAAACCCCTTTTCTTCGTGTTCTTCTTCTTCCTCCTCCTCTTCTTCACATCATAATTGCAAAGATACGTACTCACCACAATAATTTACTATGATGGTCACTACACGATACATCTCAGTAAGTATGGCACTCTCTTCAATGTCTTGAACCTGTTTAATTTCATTGAGTAACATCCAGACACTTGTGCATAAAACATATTGTAATGTTTCCTCAGTGACATCACTCTCACAACCATTGTTGTAAGCTACAATGATCTCCTCATGAGCATCTGCACATTTGAATTCAAGGTGGATCTTACCATTACAACTTGTGGAAGAAACTGGTCATAGTGCAACATAAGTGCACATTTATCCAACAAGTTTATGAATTTACTCATACCATAGTAGGCATACGTTCATCAGTGAGCACTTAAAATAATTGCAAGAAATCACTATCAAAATTAATAGTTGTGAGAAGGCGGTCAAACCATTAGTCCGCCTCTTCTTCCTTGCTAGATTCTTCTTGTGAGCTCACTTGTTCGTGTGTATCATCTTGTGCCTTTTTATTACGGGAAAGATATTCTTGATAATAATAATAATTTACGTTGTCCAAAAACCATACATCTAGTCAAGAATTTCATCCTTCATTCAAGCTTGAACAACTTTGATCTCCACAGATAATTTTCATGCACTTGTGGATAACACATAACATATGATTTCCTCGGTGGCGTTCATCTTACTACTGTTGTAGTGTGCTACCACCTCATCATAAGTATTCGTGCACTGGAAGTCAAGGTGTTCCGAAGACCCGCAACTTCTACAAGAAACTCGATACGTAGAACATAACATAGATGCACATGTACTTAACATTCCTAGCAGTTCTAATGTACCCATAGAAATAATACTCTTCTTGAGAGTTGCATCATCAAAGAACTTATCAAGTGTGTACAAGAGCTTACTTTTGGAAGTGGGAGGCGGGCATGGGTGAATTTGTTCCTCTTCTTCTTCATCGATGCTTTCTTTTTCTTCTAGGCACACTTATTCGTCCAAGTTCAGTTGTTCTTTGCGATCCCCTTTATTTTGTTGCAAGTTAGTTTCAAAAATATTTGCTTCATGATCTCTTGCCACTTATTGCAGCCATTAATCATTGGGGGTTCTTTGCTCCTCATTGTTTGCATCCTTTCCTTCATCTTTCTGTGATTCTTGCAAGATTTTTTATGCTTCTGGGATAGATGCATTCCGCTCTTGGTCATTGACAACTAATGCATTATCACATAAATTATCTAGGCAAAATGTATGGATAGGTTGCAACTCAATGTAAATTGTATCAAGGATAGCATCTCTTATCTCTGTACCCAATATGTAAAGTAGAAACTCATCAACACATTTGATATTGTCGGTGCTCTTTGGATCCACAATCTAAGCATGATGTTGGATATGAATGGGGGTATAAGGGACGTGTATTTTTTACCAATTCAATAATAAGGGTGATTTTAAATAAACAACTACGTGGAGGAAAAACATAAATAAAACAATGGGTAAAATAAAGGGGTGATGCTTGAGTAATAAGGTCGTTCTGGAGGTGTTCGGAGTCATCACTACCCATATGTTCTATGAATACTAAGCCACTTTACATTTTTTTCTCTTTGCGGGCGGAGCCAGTATAGATACATGCATACACGCGACAACCCCGTATCACATACACCACCGCCATTCTTCCGCACTCTGGTTATGAAACAGCGATTATGCGGAAAAAGGTCCCCGTGGACACAGCCAAAGTGGTCTCGATTTAACCCCTATTGCAACGATCCAGGATGAAGGGAGATAGACCCTGTCACGCCACCCACCTCCGAAACCAGCTGGTTCGCCAACAGTAATAACCTTTCGCCCAAAATTGGCATATGCTGGATGGTCGACTTCACCCAACATCAAGAAGACTACTAACA
Source organism: Triticum timopheevii (assembly GCA_963921465.1). Classification (NCBI taxonomy): domain Eukaryota; kingdom Viridiplantae; phylum Streptophyta; class Magnoliopsida; order Poales; family Poaceae; genus Triticum; species Triticum timopheevii. The sequence goes on along the minus strand of OY997262.1, from coordinate 378,012,769 downwards.
TAAACACGTGAAGAGGATATCATATCGAGCAAGACAATCGGTACTAGCACAAACTAGAATTCATCTTATTCCCTCAAGAACTAATTAAATTACTCAAACATGGTGATGGAATATATAGAGATGAGTGATGAGTTACAAGCCAACAGGAAGTTGGAAATGGAGAGAGACATGGCACGGTGATGAAGAGGGCACCGCTCCAACCAGCACAGGCATGGAGGCGCCTCCTCCTTCCTTCTTCCTTATCTAGGCCCTTCTCTCTATGTTGGAGTTGCTGCAATGGATGTGTGGTGGCTGTAGATAATATTGTGGAGAATGGAGATGGCTTGACGCGGCGACTAGGGTTGGATGCCTTCTTATAGGAGTCGTCCTTGGGGTCTCCTTTGTTGATCTAGCTTCCTAACTTTCATCCAAGGGCTCTAGGGGAGCCAAATCCACGTCCAATACAAGCCTTGGTCGTCAAGGATCTCGTAGGAAAAAACAGGGACGAAATCGGAGCAATATCTAGAAAGTTCTAGCCAATTTTCGGAGCTGCCCGAAGGTCATACGAGCGGCTATTGATGTCGCTTGAACTACGTCGGTATTTCCCCAAAGAGGAAGGGGTGATGCATCACAGCTATGGTAGGTATTTCCCTCAGTTATAAAACCAAGGTTATCAATCCAGTAGGAGAACCAAGCAACACTATGTAAATGGTACCTACACACAAAGAACAAATACTTGCAACCCGACGCGTAAGAGGGGTTGTCAATCCCTCTCGGGTAAAAGATTGGTAAATAGATAGATTGATAGATGCAAATAGAATAAAGGCAAATAAAATTCAGCGAGATATTTTTGGGTTTTTGATAATATAGATCTGAAAACAAAAGCAAATAAAAATAGATCTCAAAACAAATATGATAAAGAATAGACTCGTGGGCTGTAGATTTCACTAGTGACTTTTCTCGAGAAAATAGCATACGGTGGGTAAACAAATTACTGTAGGGCAATTGATAGAACATCAAATAATTATGACGATATCTAGGCAATGATCATTATATAGGCATCACGTCCAAGATTAGTAGACCGACTCCTGCCTGCATCTACTACTATTACTCCACACATCGACCGCTATCCAGCATGCATCTAGTGTATTAAGTTCATGGAGAAACGGAGTAATGCAATAAGAACGATGACATGATGTAGACAAGATCTATTCATGTAGGAATAACCCCCATCCTGTTATCCTTAATAGCAATGATACATGAGTGTCTTGCTGCCCCTTTTGTCACTGGGAAAGAACACCGCACGATCAAACCCATCACAAAGCACCTCTTCCCATGGCAAGAAAAATCGATTTATTTGGCTTAACTAAACCAAAAATTCGAAGAAGAAATACAAGGTTGTAATTAATCATGCATAAAAGAGATCAAATAACTAAAATAACTTTCATGGATATAGATCTGATCATAAACTCAAAGTTCATCCGATACCAACAAACACACTGCAAAAAAAGAGTTACATCAAATAAATCTTGAAGAGACCATTGTATTGAGAATCGAAAGAGAGAGAGGAAGCCATCTAGCTACTGACTACGGACCTGTAGGTCTATGATGAACTACTTACGCATCATCAGAGAGACACCAATGAGGATGATGAACCCCTCTGTGATGGTGTCTAGATTGGATCTCGTGGTTCTGGAACTTGCGGCGGCTGCAATTTTGTTTCGTCGACTCCCCTAGGGTTTCTGGATTATATGGGTATTTATAGGGCGAAGAGACGATGCGGAAGGCCACCGAGGTGGGCACAACCCACCTGGGCACGCCCTGGTGGGTTGTGCTCCCCTCGGAGCCCCCGTGTGGTACTTCTTTGGCCCATCAGGTGTCTTTTGGTCCAGAAAAATTCTCTAAAAAGTTTTGCTGCGTTTGGACTCCGTTTGATACCGATATTCTGCGAAGTAAAAAACAAGCAAAAAATAATAACTGGCACTGGGCACTATGTCAATAGGCTAGTCCCAAAAATGATATAAAGTTGCTATAAAATGATTGTAAAACATCCAAGAATGATAATATAACAACATGGAATAATAAAAATTTATAGATACGTTGGAGACATATCAGCATCCCCAAGCTTAATTCCTACTCGTCCTCGAGTAGGTAAATGATAAAAACAGAATTTTTGATGTAGAATGTTGCCTAACATGTTCACCACATATTCTTTTCCTTTTCTAGCATGGACATTTGGACTTTTATATGATTCAAAGCAATAGTCTAGTTTTGACATGTAGATTTCAATACTCAAGCATATCAACAAGCAACCATGTCTTTCAAAATATCAACATTAAAGAAAGTTATCCCTAGCCCATCATGCGCAATCATTGATCCATTCATGAAACACGCTCGCATATTAGCTACATCCAATACTCAAGTACGATCATAGTGCTCCCTAGTTGGTGCTTTATAAGAGAAGATGGAGACTCAAATAAAAAAATAAAAAATGCATAATGTAAATAGATAGGCCCTTCGCAGAGGGAAGTACGGATTTTTAGAGGTGCCAGAGCTCAAAGCTTAAATTGAGAGATAAATTTTTTTGAGAGGCGTACTTTTCCCGTCAACAAAAACGACCGAGTAATTCCCAACACTTTCCATGCTAGATATATCATAGGCGGTTCCCAAATAGAAAATAGAGTTTATTCATTTTTCCACCATTCTTTCACAATCCATGGCCAGCCGTATCCACGGATGCCTTCCATACCAACACTTTCGAAGGAATTTATTATTTGACAACATAAAGTAAATTTCTTTTTCATTTTGGGACTGGGCATCCCTAATACCCTTTTCACACTCCCGTGCAATCACAAGTGAATAAACACTCATCTTGAGAATAACACATCTAGCATGGAAAATATTGGCCACCCCTTGCCGCTTCATGAGCGGTACAAGCACACAAAGGGGAAATTCATTTTGAAAATTAGAGATGGCACATACAAATTTGCTTAGAATGGCACGAAAACACCGCATATAGGTAGGTATGGTGGACTCGTATGGCAAAACTGGGTTCAAAGGATTTTGGATGTACAAGTAGTATTTCTACTTAGTACAAGTAGAGGCTGGCAAATAGATTGAGAAGCAACCAACCAAGAAAAATCACGTAAGCGAGCAAGTATAACTAACACCGAATAATGCACCATAAGTAGGATGTAATTTCATTGCATAATTATTAACTTTTGTGTTTGCATAGGGAATCATAAACCTTAACACTAATATTTTTACTAAAGCATAATTACTCATCAACATGACTCACATATCATTACCATCATATCTCAAAACTATACAAAGAATCAAGTTTATTTTGTTCAATGATCTTCATGAAAGTTTTACTATAGCCCACTTGAATATCTATCACTTTGGGACTAGTTTCATGTGTTGCTTTTGATAAGCCCAAACAAATTTAAGTGAAGAACATGAGCATGAAAATTTTCTTCTCTCAAAATAATATAAGTGAAGCATGAGAGAATTTCTTAATTTTTTTTATCTAACTCTCAAATAAATCTAAGTGAAGCATGAGAGCATTTCTTCAAACATATTAAACCACACCGTTCTAAAAAAGATATAAGTGAAGCACTAGAGAAATTCCATAGCTCAAAAAAAATTTAAGTCAAGCATAAAGAGCAATTCGAACAAATCATAGCATAATTTTGGCTCTCTCAAATAGGTGTGTCATGCAAGGATACCTGTGACAAATTAAAAAGCAAAACAAGCAAAACTCATATAATACAAGACGCTCCAAGAAAAATTCATGATATGTGATGAATAAAAATATAGCTCCAAGTAAAATACCGATGGTCGTTAGAAGAAAGAGGGGATGCCACTCGGGGCATCCCCAAGCTTAGTTGCTTGTTTCTACTTGAATATTATCTTGGAGTTCCATGGGGCATCCCCAAGCTTAGGCTCTTCTTACTCCTTATTCCTTCATCCATCGTGATCTCACCCAAAACTTGAAAACTCCAATCACACATAACTTAACAAAACCTTCGTGAGATCCATTAGTATAACAAAGCAAATCACCACTCTAAGTACTGTTGCAAACCCATTCATATTTTACTTTTGCATTATATCTACTATATTCCAACTTTACCGTGGCTTATACCCTCCAATAAAAACCATAGATTCATCAAAATAAGCACACAACGCAAAGAAAACAGAATCTGTCAAAAACAGAACAGTCTGTAGCAATCTGAAAACTTCATATACTTCTGTAACTCCAAAAATTCTTAAAAATTAGGAAAACGTAGACAATTCATATATCAATCTTTTGTACAAAAATCAGGATTTTATCACGCTTCTGTGAATTACGATTTTCTTTACTAGGAGCAAAAGTTTCTGTTTTTCAACAAGATCAAATCAACTATCACTAAAATGATCCCACAGGCTTTACTTGGCACAAATACTAACTAAAACATAAAAAAACACAATCATAACAGTAGAATAATTCTGTAAACACTCAAGAACAGAAAGAAAAAGGCAAAAATAAAATTTATTCATTGGGTTGCCTCCCAACGAGCGCTGTCGTTTTATGCCCATAGCTAGGCATTGATAATTTTAATGATGCTCACATGAAAAGCAAAAAAATTAAAACACAAAGAGAGCATCATAATACATGTGACAAACATATTTAAGTCTAACATACTTCATATGCATATGCATTTTGTACGCAAACAAATTATCAAGACAAGAAATATCTAGCATATGCAAGGAAGAAGAAAGAAACAATAGCAATCTCAACATAACGAGAGGTAATTTAGTAACATGAAAATTTCTACAACCATAGTTTCCTCTGTCATAATAATTACATGTAGGATCATAATCAAATTCAATAATATAGCTATCGCATAAAATATTATCTTCATGATCCACATGCATGCAAAGTTGGCACTCTCCCAAAATAGTGGGATTATCATCAAATAAAGTCACGACCTCTCCAAGCACACTTTTATCAAGAACTTCATAAGATTGATCATTCTCCAAAGTACTGGGATTATGTTTACCTAGATTTAACACTCTTCCAAACCCACTCTCAATATTATTGCAAACATTATTATCAATATCCTATTCATCATGAGGCTTAAATAAATTTCCAAGTCATTATCACCCCAATCATGATCATTGCAATAAGTAGTGGACATAGCAATATTAGCAACCCCAAGTTTGGGGTTTTGCATATCACAATTCACATTAATAGAATTTGTAATAACATCATTGGAATCATGCTTTTCATTCAAGGAGCTATTTGAATCACTTTATAAATTTCTTCGTTTAACACTTCATCACAATTTTCAGATTCATGAATCTCAACCAAAACTTCATAAAGATTATCTAGTGAACTCAATTCACTATAAATTGGCTCATCATAATTGGATCTTTTGGAAATATTAGCAAGTGGATGAGGATCCATATTAATAGATTTTTAGCAAGCGAAGATGCAAGCTAATAGAAGACACGTGGCAACACAAACAAAGAGGCAAACAATAAAAGGCAAACCGAAAAGGAAGGCAAATAAAAAGGCAAATATTTTTGTGAAGTGGGGAGATGAAAACGAGAGGCAAATGGCAAATAATGTAAATTCCAAGGAGATGAGATTTGTGATTAGGAACCTGATAGATGTTGATGATGTCTCCCCGGCAACGGCGCCAGAAACTCCTTTTGATGTCACTTGAACTACGTCGGTATTTCCCCAAAGAGGAAAGGATGATGTAGCGCAACTACGATAGATATTTCCCCCAGTTATGAAACCAAGATTATCAACCCATTAGGAGAACCAAGCAACACTATGTAAACGGTACCTGCACACAAAGAACAAATACTTGTAACCCGACGCGTAATAGGGGTTGTCAATCCCTCTCGGGTAAAAGGTTGGTAAATAGATAGATTGATAGATGCAAATAGAATAAAGGCAAAGAAAATTCAGCGAGATATTTTTGGGTTTTTTGAAAATATAGATCTGAAAAAAAAATATATCTCAAAACAAATATGATAAAGAATAGACTCGAGGGCCGTAGATTTCACTAGTGGCTTCTCTCCAGAAAATAGCATACAGTGGGTAAAAAAAATTACTGTTGGGCAATTGATAGAACATCAAATAATTATGACGATATCCAGGCAATGATCACTATATAGGCATCACGTCCAAGATTAGTAGACCGACTCCTACCTGCATCTACTACTATTACTCCACACATCGACCACTATTCAGGATGCATCTAGTGTATTAAGTTCATGGAGAAACGGAGTAATGCAATAAGAACGATGACATGATGTAGATGAGATCTATTCATGTAGGAATAGCCCCCACTTTGTTATCCTTAATAGCAACGATACATGTGTGTCTTGCTGGCCCTTCTATCACTGGGAAAGAACACCGCACGATCGAACTCATCACATCTTCCCATGGCAAGAAAAATTGATCTAGTCGGTGAAAGTGCAACTATCCCTAGGTGGTTTTGGTAATTCATAACAATATATAGCTCATTGAGCTAAGGCTATTCCAAGACTATTATTTTAGGAAAGCTCAATGAATGGCATGGCATGGATGATGAAAGTGGATCCCTCAAAATACTATGGACAAAGGATTGGCTCAAGCTCAAAAGCTCAAGACTCTTCATTTTACATTTTAGTGATCCAAGATCACATTGAGTCTATAGGAAAAGCCAATACTATCAAGGAGGTATGAGGTGTTGCTTAATGAGCCTCTTGCTTCATGTGCTTAGTGATATGCTCCAAAACCCTCAGCTACTTTCTCACATCCACAAATGACCTAAACCCAAAGCCAAAATCGGTCACACCGATTCTTCCTATCCGGCGCCACCGATTTCAAAAGTCATAGCCACTGCCACAAACCCTAGGCAAATTGGTCCTACCGATAGGGATCTCGGTCTCACCGAGATGGGATTGTAATCTCTCTGTTTCCCTTCGTAACGTTTCGGTCAAACCGAAGTGAGCGATCGGTCCCACCGAGTTTACCTGACCAACTCCCTGGAAAGCTTATTACCAAAATCGGTCTCACCGAGTTTGTGTAATCGGTCTTACCGAGATTATGTTATGCCCTAACCCTAACTGAATCGGTCTCACCAAGTTGCATGTCAATCCCACCGAAAATCACTAACGGTCACTAGGTTTACTAAATCGGTCCGACCGAGTCTGTTGAATCGGTCCCACCTAGTTTGGTAAATTGTGTGTAACGGTTAGATTTTGTGTGGAGGCTATATATACCCCTCCACCTCCTCTTCATTTATGGAGAGAGCCATCAGACTAAACCTACACTTCCAACTTACCATTTCTGAGAGAGAACCACCTACTCATGTGTTGAGGCGAAGATATTCCATTCCTACCATATGAATCTTGATCTCTAGCCTTCCCCAAGTTGCTTTCCACTCAAATCCTCTTTCCACCAGATCCAAATCCTATGAGAGAGAGTTGAGTGTTGGGGAGACTATCATTTGAAGCACAAGAGCAAGGAGTTCATCATCAACGCACCATTTGTTACTTCTTGGAGAGTGGTGTCTCCTAGATTGGCTAGGTGTCACTTGGGAGCCTCCGACAAGATTGTGGAGTTGAACCAAGGAGTTTGTAAGGGCAAGGAGATCGCCTACTTCGTGAAGATCTACCGCTAGTGAGGCAAGTCCTTCATGGGCGACGGCCATGGTGGGATAGACAAGGTTGCTTCTTCGTGGACCCTTCGTGGGTGGAGCCCTCCGTGGACTCGCGCAACCGTTACCCTTCGTGGTTTGAAGTCTCCATCAATGTGGATGTACGATAGCACCACCTATCAGAACCACGCCAAAAACATCTGTGTCTCCAATTGCGTTTGAATCCTCCAAACCCTTCCCTTTACTTTCTTGCAAGTTGCATGCTTTAATTTCCGCTGCCCATATACTCTTTGCATGCTTGCTTGATTTGTGTGATGATTGCTTGACTTGTCCTAAGATAGCTAAAATCTACCAAACTCTAAAATTGGGAAAAGGTAAGTTTTTAATTGGTCAAGTAGTCTAATCACCCCCCCCCCCCTCTAGACATACTTCAAGGTCCTACAAGTGGTATCAGAGCCAGGTTTCCATTTGCTTTGATTTCCATAGCTTTGGTGGTCATAGCCTTGGTTTCACAACCTAGGAGAGTATGGCGTCTAGCGAGGGAAATTATCACCGTAGAGGTCCTTACTTTGATGGTTCTAACTTTGCTAGTTGGAAGCATAAGATGAAAATGCATATTCTCGGACATAACCCCGCCGTTTGGGCAATTATTTGTATTGGCTTGCAAGGTGAATTCTTTGATGGGAGAGAGCCGAACCGTGAAGCTAATGCGGAAGAATTGAAGATGCTGCAATACAACGCTCAAGCTTGTGATATCATCTTCAACAGATTGTGCCCCGAAGAATTCAACAAAATCAGCCGTCTTGAGAATGCAAAGGAAATTTGGGATACTTTGATTGATATGCATGAAGGTACCGAATCCGTCAAGGAATCCAAGTTGGATGTGCTCCAAAGTCAGCTTGACAAGTTCAAAATGAAGGATGGTGAAGGTGTCGCTGAAATGTACTCTAGGCTTGCTCTTATTACAAATGAGATTGCCGGCTTAGGGAGTGAAGAGATGACCGACAGATTCATCATCAAGAAGATCCTACGAGCATTGGATGTAAAGTATGATACCGTGTGCACATTGATCCAAATGATGCCAAACTACAAAGATCTCAAGCCAACCGAAGTCATTGGAAGAATTGTTGCTCATGAGATGTCACTCAAGGATAAGGAGGAACTTCACAACAAGTGAGTGGTGCTTACAAAGCCTCAAGTGATGCCCCCACATCATCAAGTGAGAAACAAACCTTCAATGAAGAATTGAGCTTAATGGTGAAGAACTTCAACAAATTCTACAAGAGTAGAAGCAAAGAAAGAAGCTCCAAGTCAAGGTCTTACCATGACAAAAGATCTTCTAGTCGAGAGCGCAATTGCTACAATTGTGGGAGACCTGGACACTATTCCAATGAGTGTACAGTACCCTACAAAAGAAGAGAAGATTATCCAAGAAGAAGAAGCAAAAGAGAAGAATCACCACCAAGAGAGAGGAGGAGGAGAGATGGTCGTTATGAATGAATACCCTCATGGAGAAGCAAGGATTCGGAAAGGAAGGACAAGTCATCAAGGAGCTACACAAAACGAAGACATCAAGCTCATGTTGGTGAATGGGTATCCGGCTCCGACTCCGACAATCACTCCGAGAGAAGCTATCACTCCGACTCCGAATATACTCAAGATGAAGGTGTTGCCGGTCTAGCACTTGTGTCAACCAACTCCTACGACATATTTGATTCACCAAATGAAGGAATTGGAAGATGCTTCATGGCCAAAGGTCCAAAGGTAACACATCCTGAGTATGTTGATTTCAATAGTGATGAAGATGACTTGCTTGTGGATGATGATCTACTTGCTGACAACTCTAGTGATGAATACTATGATGAAACGTCAATTAATCATGCTAATCAAGATAAAACGAATGACAATGATAAGGAGAAGATTGAGCTTCTAACTAAAGAACTAAACACTCTTAAGTTGGCTCATGAAACTATCTTCGAAGATCATCGAGAACTTTTAAGGGCTCATGAGAAGTTACGCTTTGAAAAGCTCAATCTTGAGCAAGAGCATGAGTTCTTAAAGGCAATCAATGATGATCTCCATAAGAAAAGTTCTTCTTACATTGCCAAGCATTTACTCTTATCTACTTACATGCCTCAAGTCAAGTCTAGTAACAAGTACAAGAAAGATACTTCCTCTAGTAGTAACAATAATAATGTCAATATTGTTGCTTCTAGTAGTTCTCTTGATTCCACTAATGATTCTCTTAGCCAAGTTACACTTGAGCAAGAAAATAGCTAATTGAAGGGAATTATAGAGAAAGGTGTTTACAAGAGCCTTGACGGGAGTAAGCAATTCGAGGAAATTGTACGCAAGCAAGGAAGACACCGGAAGAATCAAGGTGTTGGTTTTGAACGAAAGTTCAATGCCAATGGAGTTGAGTGGGAAGAAGATCAATACCCCAAGACGAAGTTTGTTCCTCAACAAGAGAAGTATGATTCTACTTCCTTCAAGGGAACACAAGCACAAGATGATCTTCCACCACAAGATCACAAGAACAAAGGCAAGGACAAGCTTCAAGAAGAGATTGATGCATTTGAAGAAGCACCTAAGGCCTCGTTCAAGTGGGTTCCCAAGATTACGTCAAGTTCAACTTCATCAAGTACAACTACAACTCTAAGGATTCCCATCAAGATGATGTGGATCCCGAAGAAGAAGAACTAGAGAGTTCTTGAGGGTGACTCCGCCAGCATGCTTCACTCATATCATTATGGCAAGGACAAGTGCAATCAACTTCCACATCTTGCACTAGTTCAAGGAGTCACAAACCCTCGTGTTGGTAAGGCAAGGGACAAGGTAACCTAATGATTTCATGGACATCATCTTGTGTGTGCATCACTCTATGTCTATGGATATTCTTGTTTATTCCTTGAGGGACTAACCCATGTAGGTAAGTTGAAAGTGCAACTCACTCCAACGGATTGCTCCAAATGATCTACATCAACATTGAGCATCCACATCTTCAACACCTACATGAAGTCATCATTGACAAAACCCAAGGTTAGTTCATCCCTCTAAGGGGGGATCTCACATCTAGGGGGAGCTTAACTCTAATAATTGAGTCAAAGCAACTCTAATGGTGTGAACACATCAATGCACACTACAAGAAATATGTCAACTTGTGACCTTGACTATTGGTCACTGAAAGGTCTCAAATTTCCATTTACGACCTTTTTGTGACCAAAAACAGAAGGTCAAAAGCTGGCGGTCGTAAACTGACTATAGCGACCTTCTCTGTGAGAAGGTCGTAGACGTTTATGACCAAAATATGTCTACTGTGGCGTTTTGGTCACTAGCAACCTCCCCAGGCCACGTAGGCATCCAGCGTGGCAAGCTGATGTGGCACAAGATTCAGCCCGGTCCAATTCGGTTTTCTACATGGGCTGAGCCCATTAATTCGGCCTTTTTTATATTTATTTTTCTGTTAATTTTTGATCGACTTCATGGGCCAAGCCCAACATTACAGCCTTTTTATTTTTGGGCCATGGCCTTTTTATCTCAAGAGTTTCATTTTTATTTTTTTAAATGGGTCAACTAGTCAGGTAGGTCCCTGTTGTCAGGTTCTAGTAACTGGGTCCCATTTGTCAGGTTCTGGTAACTGGGTCCCATCTATCAGGCTCAGTCTTTATATTTCAACTACTATTTAAATTGGCAGAGATAGAAAACACACATGATACTCCAAATAAGAGCAACCAGATAATGTAATACAATGGAAATCACAGTAACGACTACAAGTGTAATACAATACTTTAGAAGCTCTACAAGCTCCTTCCATAGCAACCACAAACTAGGCACCCGCTCGCGTCATGAACAACATGCCAAAATAGCTGGACGACCATAGACAGATGAACAACATGCCGGACTCACTGGACAACCATAGTCGGGCTGGGAACAAACAAAATGGTTCCTCATTCGCACTGTTACATGAATCAACAGAGAAGAACCAGAAAAACTGGGGCAAATAACAACATGCTGGACTCGCTGGACCACCATAGTCGGGCTGGGAACAAACAAAACGGCAACATGCCTTCCTGGTCGCCCTGTTACATTAATCAGTAGAGAAGAATCAGAAAACTGGGGCAAATATATTATGAACAGACCATTCAAGAAAATGATAGTTATTTATAATAATAACACAAACTGAGCTAGTACCAATGTTTTTGTTCTCCAGCTAGTTAAAATGAGATACTCTCATACAAGAAAGCAGAGATACAATATGAAAGCTAACAGTAGGGATGCCACAGCTTAAATGAGCAAGCTATTTTGTTTTTGAGAAACAAAAAAAATGCACCAATAATTTTTCAGAAGGTAACAGAACTTCTGTGCACACATTTACATAGAAACAAGGGCTTGAACTATACACATTAATTAGAACAGGATCGCCAAACACCAATATAGGCTAGAATAAAAAAACACGGAGGTAGTAGTGGTCGTCCAGGGAGATAAACATAGAAAAGAAAACATGATTTCAGCGAAATTAAAATTGTCGATGTAAGTTGAATAACAGTGCAGCAGATTAGCTCTTAGCATGGAGGAACATCACCAAATTAAACCAGATGGTTGTTCAAGTTTCTATTTGAGTATTCATGGTTACAGTTTGTTATCATCGTCTAAATTCTCCAACATGTACAATATTAATTAATACAGCTGAATATGCTACCAATGAAGTAAACTCTAAAAGATACAGGCAGGGCTTAATTAACCAACCTTGTCATTCTATAAACACAAACCAAACTCAATGATAAGGTGTACAATTATTACCATATAACCTAGAAAACATACCTACTGTCCACACATTTCATAATGTAAACAGGTAAATACTACAGGAAATAGATTGCTAAGCATTTTTGCCCTTCTTTCAAGCCACCAACAGCATAACACCCTCAGTATAACAAGATCCACACAGACCACCATCTACAGCAACCGTACCCACAAGACAACCAGGGTCGGAGAGAGTGAGACTACCTTGGCGCCGTAAATCTTAGAAGACAAATCGTGTGCGAGGAAGTCCTTGTCAAACACCGCCAAGCAGCAGGATGCTCCCGCCGAGCCTACAGAAAGTTTTGCATATAGTTAGAAAACCTGGAAACATACAGCATGGCTACCACAACGTAGCATTGAAGGAAAAAAAACTAAGAGCATGTAACTGAACCTCCTGCAGCTCTAGCCTCTAGTGTGCACCCGAGCAACCTATGCTTTCTCTGTCTCTTGGTCGTGACTGCAGAAAGAAAGCAACAATTTTACCATCCTGCAGTTGCCTCAAGTAGATGGAAAGCTCAGTATGCATGAGTAAGGATAATTTGCCTCCAGAAGTAGTGACTAGATTCATAGAAAACAGAACAATAAAGTCATGCCATGACCAAATCCGAACCAGAACGCATTTAATAAAATGGATTGCATCTGGCTGCTGTAATAGTGTATATATACACATACACAACTTGCTCCATTTTGACTAATGACGTCGAAGGAACCATGTAAAAAATTGAACCAGAGGCACACATACACGAACCCTTTTCTTGCACATATGGATGTGCTAACGCTACAACTAACATTAAAGTAGAATATATATCCATGTTATAACAGTAAATAAATATACATAGATACAGAAACTTATCATATAGTTTGTGGTACCCACTTCTAGGATGAGCTTGTGAACAAGAACTGGAGCATCTATAATGATATGATAGTCCAATTTCAATAGACTCTACACTGGAACCAAAAACAGCGATGACCACATTAGGATGGTTTGTACTAGCCCACTACGGTTTATCCACCCATACACTAACTACCACAACAGTGCAATTCCCGACAGCGCGTGCATCTGCATTCAATCAGCGACATGGGACCATCACAAGAAAGCAATTCACGATCAAACCACGCGAACTCCTCCAGTAGGTTCAACCTTTCCAGAAAATCAAACATCGTCGGTACACTCAAACAAACACCTTGCGTGCGAGATCTAGGAAATGAACGACAAAAGACCAAGATGAGCGGCAGTATGAAGGGGATACCTTGATGGTGTGTGCGGGGACAGCGGATCCGTACAGGGCTCCACCTCCCATCAGTTCCATTCACGCTCCAGACACGAAATATAACTGCACGAACAGCAAATAGCAAACTGATTACTATTACTCCAGACACGAAACCAGCAACGTCTTAACAGTAAGATCCAAGACAAGTAGACAAAGAACTGCTACGTACCAAACTCCAAATGTTAATTACCACCATAAAGGAGTATACATAAACAACATCTATTTATCAGAAGGGCTATTGATTCTACACCTCATAGATGCAAACAACCAACTGATTACTAGTCCAGATAAGAATTTGGTAACTTTTTAAAAGTAACAGAGAGCACGGGAACAGTGTCTGATGCACCCATAGCAGGCATGTAGGTGGAGATCTGTCACAAAATCACGTATGTAAACCCCAGGTAACTAGACGATGGGACTGATATTAATCGAATCTCCAAACAAGTGAATGGCCGCCACTCAGAACCATAAAAAAAATGCTGTTTATATTCATCAGAATTTTGCTCAGTCTAGAAAGGTGCAAGATCTATCTATCCATCCATCCATATCGGCGTCTGCTCAAGTGAGACCTCGCGGATCTCTAGGAGGCGCTGGTTATCCCAGCACGAGCTATGGCTGGGACGGGACGATCTACATCCAGGCAGAGCGCGCCCGCGTCGGCCCCCGTCCGACGGCCACTCACGGGAAACCAATAGCGATCGCATGGAGAGGCGGGGAATGTTGACGGCGGGCAGGCGGGGTTACCTCATGGCTCGCCGCGGGGACGGGTTGATTCACCAGTCGCCGATTCACCTGCGGATCTCGACATCGCTAGCCAGACCCCGCCGCCAGCACCGCATGTCGCACGAAGAGGACGCCAGCCGTCCGCGTTCGTCCCCGCGCCGGTCCAAGGAGAGCTCCGGTTCCGAGGGGTCGGCGGGCTTGGGCTGCGCGGACTCCTCCATGTCCGCCAGCAGCACGCACGACCGTCAGTTGCACATGTAGCGGCGTATGGATCTAGGAGAAAGAGGAGGGGACGACAAGTGGTGTGCGGGGCAGAGAGTGGAGCGGCGAATCCCGCCGGGGGAGGGGATGGATCGGGGTGGGTGGGAGAGAGAGGCGGCGACGGGGGGCCGTCATCGTCGATCTGGATCGGGGAGAGGGATCTAGATCGTGGCGGATCTGCAGCGAAAGAATGGAGGCGGGGGAGGGAGGAATGAGAGAAAGAATGGAGGCGGGAGGGGTGGGTGGAAAATGTCCATAAGGACAGACCTAGGGTTTCGGCTCGGGTGGGTTTGGGCCGTTGGATCCGGAAGCATCCGACGGTGGTTGATGCGTGATCCGCGTGATATGCGCATGGTCCAATCAGAACGCAGCAAACCATTTGGTGACCTTATGACCATATAAATTGGTCTTTCATTCATTTTTCAGTGCTCAAAATGAGTTTTTTTGTGAAAGTCCTATCAAATATTTGTTCAAATGATCTCATATTATGCACAATGGTGAAGCAACTGAAATTGGATGGATGGATGGACGCCATGCCATCGATCCGTGGGAAGATCCCTGATTGGTTCAGAAAATCAGTGATTTAAAATAGTTTCTAAGTACTAAAAATAGGGGAATTTTATGAAGCAACTATCAAAATATTTTGCAAAACGGCACAACTAAAATTTTCACTTAAGTTAGACCCCATTTTTATGGATGATCACCGGTTTGCATGCATTTTTATCTTTCTATATATTTTTGATCATTTTCTTGTGGCAAAAATGGTTTTTTTTTTCTGAAGGACCTACCAAATAATTCTTGCAAAATTGGACCAAATCATTTTTCTAAAATACAAGGCCACATTTAATGCACAATTGACCAAATGGTTGGGTGTAAAAAGTTTTGATCCACCTCTGGTGAAAAAGACAAATTTTCGCCGATTCAGCTGGAAACGGCTCAAATTTGAACTGCGGCTGCCTCATAGTTTGTTATTTATTTTTTCCAAAATTCATTTATAGATAAAAAAGTATCTATTTAATCAGAGAAACATCAAAACTTTTCCAAGATTCAACCACTAGCTAGGAACGGTCAAGCCCGCCGTTTTGACCGCATTTCGAAACGGGCATAAAAAATTCAAAAAAAATCAAAAAATTGGAAAACCTTCGCATTGTGTCATTATATGTGACCAAGTTTCTAGGAAAAATAATAAACTTATAATACGGAAATTATTTTTAAAAAGTGTTCTAGAAAACGAGCTATCATGCATGAAGATTCATGGCTTTCAAGACAAATGATCAATCTTATGGCCACATTCATGGCATAGTTTGTTCAAATGATCTCATATTGTGCAAAAAGGGTGCATCTTGGAATGGCAAACAATGTTGCCTAAGGAAGTTTTCATTTTCTGTGCACGGAAAATTCATTTTCCATTTTTCGAGTCCCACAAATGAGGTTTTTTTGTGAAGGACCTACCAAATAATTGTTGCAAAATTGGACCAAATCAATTTTATAAAATACTAGGACATATATAATGCACAATTAGTCCTGGCCATGGGCCGCCCGGCCCGGACAGCCCGGCCCGACCCGGCCCGAAAAAGCCCGGCCCGACCCGGCCCGACGCTGCTCCCGGGCCGGGCCTGGGCCTAGGTTTTGAGCCCGAAGACTAGGTCGGGCCGGGCCTGGGCCCGTTGTTTATGCCATTTACTGAAGAGGCCCGGCCCGAGGCCCGAGGCCCGACGTGTTTTTTGCTGTGATGGGCCGGGCTCGGGCCTGAAAACTAGGCCCGACGGCCGGGCCGAGCCGGGCTCGGGCCTGAGTTTTCTACCTCGGGCTTGGTCAGGCCCGGCCCGGCCCGGAGGATGGCCAGGTCTATGCACAATTGACAAAATGGTTGGGTGAAAAAAGTTTTGATCCACCTTTGGTGAAAAAGACAAATTATCGTCGATTAAGTTGGAAACGGGTCAAATTTGAACTGTAGCTGCCTCATAGTTTGCTCTTTATTTTTTCCAAAAATCATTTCTAGGTAAATAAGTATCTATTTAATCATAGAAACACCAAAAAAATTCCAAGATTCAACCACTAGCTTGGAACGGTCAAGTCCGCCGTTTTGACCGCATTTTGAAACGGGCATAAAAAATTCAAAAAAATCAAAAAAATGGAAAACCTTCGCATTGTGTCATTATATGTGACCAAGTTTTCAGGAAAAATAATAAACTTATAATACGGTAATTATTTTAAAAAAGTGTTCTCAGAAATGAGCTATCATGCGTGAATATTCATGGCTTTCAAGCCAAATGATCAATCTTATGGCCACATTCATGGCATAGTTTGTTCAGATGATCTCATATTGTCCACGAGGGTGCATATTGGAATTCCAAACAATGTTGCCTAAGGAAGTTTTTATTTTCTTTGCACGGAAAATTCATTTTTCATTTTCCGAGTGCCCAAAAGGAGGGTTTTTTGTGAAGGAACTACCAAATAATTATTGCAAAATTGGACCAAATCATTTTTATAAAATACTAGGCCATATATAATGCACAATTGACAAAATGGTTGGGTGAAAAAAGTTTTGATCTACCTCTGGTGAAAAAGACAAATTGTCGTCGATTCAGCTGGAAACGGGACAAATTTGAACTGTAGCTGCCTCATAGTTTGCTCTTTATTTTTTCCAAAAATCATTTCTAGGTACATAAGTATCTATTTAATCATAGAAACACCAAAAAAATTCCAAGATTCAACCACTAGCTAGGAGCGGTCAAGCCCGCCGTTTTGACCGCATTTTGAAACAGGCATAAGAAATTCAAAAAAAAATAAAAAATTGGAAAACCTTCGCATTGTGTCATTATATGTGGCCAATTTCCTAGGAAAAATAACAAACTTGTAATACGTCAATTATTTTAAAAAAGTGTTCTCAGAAATGAGCTATCAAGTGTGAAGATTCATGGCTTTCAAGTCAAACGATCAATCTTATGGCCACATTCATGGTATAGTTTGTTCAAATGATCTCATATTGTGCACAAGGGTGCATATTGGAATGAGAAACAATGTTGCCTAAGGAAGTTTTCATTTTCTTTGGACGAAAAAACCATTTTCCATTTTCCGAGTGCCTGAAATGAGTTTTTTTTGTGAAGGACCTACCATATATTTGTTGCAAAATTGGACCAAATCAATTTTATAAAATACTAGGCCATATTTAATGCACAATTGACAAAATGGTTGGGTGTCAAAAATTTTGATCCACCTCTGGTGAAAAAGACAAATTCCCGTCGATTCAGCTGGAAGCAGGTCAAATTTGAACTACAGCTGCGTCATAGTTTGCTCTTTATTTTTTTCAAAAATCATTTCTAGGTAAATAAGTATCTATTTAATCAGAAATACATGGTTTGATGGAGAGACATCGAGGTTTGGATGATGGCCGAGGGCCCCAACTCTAGAGCGCGTAAGCTCGCATGCCCGCCGCGTGGTCACCGCGTGACCGTGGCGTTGCCATGTGTTCTGGGCGGCCTAGGCATGTCTAGTGGGTTGGGCACTCCCCAGGTAGGTGCTAGGAAGAAAATCACAACATAAGATTCTCACGAGGTGACCGATCGATGCTCAAACATGAATAAGCAGCCAAGTGTTTGATTAGCGGTACGGGAAATTTACATGGCTAATGGGCGTGAGTTTTGGCTGAGGATGATCAGTTACTAAGAAGACCGTCTTCACAAATTTTCAGCTCAAAAGGAGGAGCCTAGGTGATACTTGCTTTGCAAACCACCACACTGGACATAAATACGATTGTTGAAGCTCGGCTCAAAATAATGAATGGAGTGAGCTGGCATTTGGTGGAGGATGGTTATTTGGGCATAGGAAAGCACTGTAGAAAATGGATGCTATTTGGACATGCCAAAGTGGTACTTCCTTCACAAATTGTTACTTTGAACAGAATAAGAAAATGAATATTTTTGAATTATTTTGAACTAGGCAAGGAAGGTTTTTACGTATTTGACGAAGATATGACCCAAAGAATTTATGAGATTTTTTTGGGAATTTTGGGAATGACAGAAATATAGGTTGCTTCACAACCTAGGGCAAAAACTGCCACATGGACATGACACATAGGCAAAACTGATGAGGTGGCGCCTAGTCATAGCAACCGACCACAATTTACAAGGCTATGACCATCTATATTGGTCGTTAACAACTAGAAATAAGGCAGCGGAGTAGCGCTGTTTGCTTTATGACCATTTCGTGTAAGGAAATTACGACCTTTCTAACCAAAATGGTCGCAATGGTTTAGGGTTTGGAGCCCCCCGAACAGCTTCTGACCAATTGGTCTGAAATGGTCATAGATTTATGACCAATTCTTCCAGGGTCACTGACAGAAGGTCATAAGTTGACATATTTCTTGTAGTGGCATTATGTAAAAGTGGTAACCCCACTTGAGCTTAAACGATGAGTATATATGACCTATGATCAAATGTTCTCATTTGACTCCTAAGTCAATATACTCATATATAGATGACCTAGTCATCGCCAATTGTTTGATAGATGCTAGAATTGGTTGTGTATGTTTTGCCACATATTTCATTTGCCATCTTATTGTGTGAGCATGTTGGTGCATATTTTACTCATTCAAGGACATCCACTTGTTGTTTTGATTGATTTGCCTCTTTTTCTTTTTGCCAAGTGGATGGACAAGAATGCCTAAGAACCTTCTCTAGCTATCTATGCTTTTCTCGTCTCAAACTCTATTCACGCTACATCACAAAATTTGATCAAGTCAGATTCAAACCACTCTGTGTGAGGAGCACTCGGAGTCCCCGATTCGTCATAGACTTAAACTTCCAAAACTTCTTTGTGATTCTCGGTCTGACCGATTCCTCCATTTTGGTCCTATCGAGATCATTAAGTCGATCTAAGTTTTCAATCTCGGTGCAACCGATTTGAACTTTTCGGTCACACCGAGTTGCTGTAACTATACACAGTTATGCATCTCGGTGCCACCGAGTTGTTCCACTCGGTCACACCGACAGGGTCGGGCTATATATAGTCACGAGCAAAAATTTGGAAATTCCTCCGAACCCCTTTGCCCGCGCAATAGCTCACTCTGCCTCCAAGGTCTCCGGATCGTCTCCTCGTCGCCAGCCGCCTCCTGTCGCTGGTCTCCACCGCCGTCAACGGAATTCAACCCCGCCATTGCCGCCGTAGCGAGTTCATCGCCGAGCAAGGGTATGGACTCGATCACTGTGCTATCCTCGTCTGATTCCTAGCACATTGTGTTCTTATTGATTCTTGCCACGATTGAAACACTCCTATCCAGTCAATGCAATCCGTAGATTAGATGAGATTCAAAATTTTAGGGTTAGGTTTCCGCCGAAACCATCTCGGACCCACCGAGTTGAAAAACTCGGTCCCACCGATTTGGCTTATGCCATTGCACTAGTAACTCTCGGTCTGCTAATCGGTGAGACCGATTTTAGCACTTTGTGAAACCCTAGCAGTCTCGGTGCCACCGAACTGTGACTCGGTCCAACCGAGTTCATCAGTTTAGGTTCCAAAACTGCTTCGGTATCACCGAGTTTGAAAATCAGTTGATCCAAAATGCTTTTTGTGGAAAACTAAAACTGAATTTTTGAATCATTCTTTTGCAAAAATCTCTGCATTTTGTGATGCTCATCCACTTTATCTCATCTATAACTCTTCACAGGGTCAGCAGTCAGTGTTTGTAGCATGTCAGACCAGAGTGACAGCCAGAACAGGTCAGAAGAGCAGATTGACATGAGTCAGGGCACTAGTCCCTCCAGCACTTCAGATGAAGGCAGCAGAAGCACTCCTAGCAACATGCCTAAGGCTGCTACCAGGCAAAGGAAGAAGAGAACTTCAGACTCTGAAGATGAAGATTATAGAGCTGAAGAGGATGAGGCTACTTCCAAGAAGGTAGTGCTCAAAAAGGAGTATGGCTCAGCCAAGACCACTAAGCCTGGACTTAATAGGAAGGTCCCTGCCAAGAGGACACCTATGCTGAAGGTCAGAGGGTCAACTCAAATACCTGAAAAGCCTGATCCCAAAGAGCCTGCTGCTGAAGGAAAGAAAAGGAAGGAAAGGGTCAAGAAGACCATAGCCAGAGTTGTTGGGAAACCTTCCATGATGGAAGAGGAAGAAGAGGTTGCTGCACCAGCACCCAAGGCACCAAAGCTTATGGGTGATGCTATTAGATCAGGGGCTGCAACATCTAAGCCCAAGGAAGCACCCAAAGCTGCCCCCAAGGCCAAGCTTGCACCAAAAAGGAATACCAGGAGTATTCCAGCTGCTGAGAAGAACAAGGCCCCAGTGCCTAATGTTGTTGATGAGGAAGATGGATAAGGATAGGTCCTAAGGAAGCTCAAGCCCAAGATACCAAACCACAATGATGCCCATCCTGTGGCTGAGGACACGAACATCAGAAGAGACTCAGGGTTGAGGATATGGAGGCTGACAGATCCATATGCCTCAAGGAGAAGAACTGTTGTTGATTACAGGTTCCATACAAAGGAACAACAGGACTTCTTTGAGACAATCTTGTTGGACAAGAAGCCCATAGTATGTGATATGAGGTGGGTCGACAGGACCTACATAAAGGAAAATGAAGAGCACTATCCTGGAGTGCAAGACAGTTTTGTTGCTTGTGGAGTTGCAGATTATGTTGGGCAAAAGCTCACCAACTGGAATGATGAACTTATCATGCAATTCTACTCCACAGCACACTTCTATCCAGATGGGAGGATAGTTTGGATGTCTGAAGGTACAAGGTACCAGTCCACTGCTGAGGAATGGGCAAGCCTGATCAATGCCCAAAAGGAAAATGATGATGACCTGGATGTATATGCCAAGAAGAAGATGGACCACAATTCCATGGCACACATGTACAAGGACATCCCAGACAAAGCCGTTGAGACACATAAGTTTGGGCCAGTCCACTTTCTTCTGTCAGGGCTGCCCACAATCAATTGGATCCTAAGGCACACTCTATTGCCTAAGTCTGGTGACCACAACATGATCAAAGGTGTCACACCCTAGCTAGTTCATGCATTAGAGTGTTGCATCATGTTTATTTTTTTCAACAGAAACTTGAAATGGGGATGACAGAACCCCCAGCCCCCTCTGAAACCAACTAGGGTTTACTAAAAACTTTTTCAATGAACCTGAAATGCCCTTCTAAAATGTCCATCATTTTTGTCTTGGTTCAGAACCTCTGGCAAAAGTGATGCACAATTTCCTAGGTCATCCTAAGGTCTTTGAATTAAATCATAAGTATTTGAATTTGGGCATTTTAAATTCTATAAAATATTTCAAATGCTCAAATATTCCCAACCTAAAATGTTTCATGTTGGAAATATTCCAACTATGGACCAGGAGCAGTTTGGTGAATTTTGGAACCGTTTAAGTATTTTTAAAAACTCCACAAAGTTGCAGAAAAATAGAAAAAGAAAAACAGAAAGAAAACTTACCTGGCGGCTACTAACCGGCCCACCTGCCGGCCCAGCCCAGCTGCCGTGCCAGCGAGCTGCTTGGCTCGGCCAGGCAGGCAGGCAAGGTGCTCGGCGGCGAGCACCGCATGGGTGCCACGCACCTGGTCGCTGCCTCGCCGCTCCCCTCATCACGCCACGACGTGGATCGACCCCCCTCTCTCCCCTGAACCCCTCAGACACCTCCTCTCCTCTCCAGCTCCTCCCCCTCGCGCTCCCCAGCCATGGCCGACGCCACCGCCGCCGCTCCATCACCGTAACCGCGCTCCCCGCCGTCTGTGCTCCGTCTCGCCGTGTCCAGGAGCTCCGCCGTCATCCTCTTCGTCGAGCTAGCCGAGCCCCGCGTGCTCGTGTGGCCTGAGTCCACTGCACCGACCTCGCCCGAGTCCACCGTCGCCGGAGATCCCTTTCAACACCGTCGCCGCATCAGTTCGTCCCCGACCCCGCCGGTTGCCTCTACGAGTGCTCTGTGAGCATAGCTACCCCCTACCCTTCCTCTCTCACCCCCGAGCTGCGTAGCAACCGCACGAAGATCACACGCACGCACCGCCGCGGATCTCGTCGCCGACGTGCTCTCGGCCACCCTCCGGCCACCTCTCGGTGTCCATCGCACTCACCACGACGCGTAGGGTCTAACCATGCACTCCCCGCACCTCACCGCACACCCTAGCCTCGAGTTCGCCTCCACCCGAACTCCGACAGCCACTTAGGTCGTCGTCGGCGCCGACTCCAGCCACCCCGACCCCAACCAACTCCACCAAGAGCCGCGGGTTGTCCCCAGCTCCACTTTGATGCCTTCCGCGACCCATTTGGTGGCCGGAATGGCCAAAACCACTTCCGCCGCCGCGTCGGGCTCGCCGGCGGCTAAACGCCGGTGCAGCCAACTTTGACTTTGACCACGGGTGGGCCCTGGTTGACTCTGTTGAGTCAATGACAGGTGGGGCCCAGCCCTGTTAACTAATCTGGTTTAGTTTTAATTAAATTTTAACTAAACTAATTGCACTGACACCCTGGACCCACAGTCAGGTTTGACCTGGACGTCTCCGTTGACTATGACGTCATCCTGACGCATTACTAACGCAGTAAGTTAATTACTGGATTTATTCTATTATAGGAAATTCCAGAATTTAGTTCAAACTTCAAAAATTCATATAAATTCAACCGTAGCTCCAAATCAAACAAATTATATATGAAAAATGATCAGAAAAATCCAATCTATCCATCTGTACTGTTTTCATGCATGTTTAAACAAGTTAACTTGCTGTTTAGTGCAAAACATGATAAAGCACTATTTAAGATCACAAATGTGTTTGAAAATTGAATCTTTGGTTCAAAATGGTTCAAACCCATCTGGTCTTAGTTTCATTAGCCCAACACACTCATATTTGACATGTCTCATGCATGCATCATACTGTTGCATATTGTTTGGTGATGTTTGTGTTTCGGTGCTCTCTACGGTAGGTTCTGCCCCCGAGGAGTACCGTGATTACCCCAACGAAGAGCAATACCAGTGCACCGACCCATCAGTCAAGCAACCAACCATTTGATCATATCGATACAATCCCATGTTCTCGCTCCTGCTCTCTTTTACTGCATTAAGACAACGCGTTTCAAACTGCTGTGTGCTGCGGTAGTTGAACCCATTTCCTCTGCATGACCTGTCATTGCCACAGTAACTAGATGAAACCCACTAGCATGTGTAGGAGTTGATTGAGCCATGTATGTGTGTTATTCCTACCTTGCTATGCCTGCTATGCTTAGAGTTGTGTCAGGTCTGGTTCATCTGGGTGATGGGCTGGAGTGAAATACTCGTGTCAGTATGAGAGTAATGTGTTGAACACGATTTGGTAAAGGTATCGATGAGAGGCCATGTAGGAGTACATGGTGGGTTGTTTCATTAAAGCCGTCCTTAAGCACTGAGATCTGTATGTGTGATTTAAGAATCAGCTACTACCATACATTGGGCCCTGAAATATGACCCCGCTCAACTTCCTATTCACACTAGTCCTCTGTCCAGGAGTTGCAAGTAGTTTCTGGTTTTTATAGCTTACTGGAGGCCGTGGACAACACTGACCATAGGGGTGGGCTGTGATGCGGTAGGTACGTGGCCGGGTATACCGGGCACCCGTTAGGTGTCTCGGAACCCTGTTCACATCGTTTGGGGCTGTGAGCAAAACCCCGGCCGGATCTCCTCATGGATGGAACCCGAATAGGCGATAAACCTGGACTAGAGACTTGAGTGTCTAGGTAGGTCGTGGTCTACACCCACGTCGGCTTTCGCTTGAAGTCTGCCGAGCACATGTCGTGTGTAGAAGCTAAGTGGTGGAAACATGTATGAAGAAGTACACCCCTGCAGGGTTAACATAATCTATTCGAATAGCCGCGTCCGCGGTAAAGGACTACTTGGTTGCCTATACAGTTCATAGACAAGTAAATGGAAACTACTAAAAGCCTCAAGATAAGCGTGAGTGCCGAGGATGGCTCTTCCGTAGGAAGACGGAGGTGGATCCTCGGTAGTGTATTGAAGTGGTGAGTAGTGGACTCGTGTGCGCAAAACTATTTCAAGTTGGAGTTTCGTAGGATAGCTTAGCCAAGAGTCAAAGCTGGCTTGCTGCAATAACTCCACCAGCCCTTCTTGATAATGAGCATGTATGTAGGGTCTGATGTAAGTCTTGCTGAGTACCTTTGTACTCATGTTGCTTTAATTCATATTTTCAGAAGATGCTACAACCCCTTCCGACGGGTTCTTCGTAGACGTTGACATCGATGAGTAGACTAAGGCCCAGGTGGTGATCCTGAGCTCGTGAAGGACCATGTAGTATAGCTAGGCTTACCCAAGCCTCTTTTATTTTACTAGTTGTCTGTACCCAGACAAGCTACTTCCGTTGTCGACTTGTATGCCTGTATGACTTGAATGTGGGTCGTGTGACCCGTACTTGTGTGTATGTTATGTATGGCTCTCGGAGCCTTTAAATAAAGTACTTGTGTCGTAGAGTCATGTTGTGATGCCTTGTTGTATTTGCACATATCGAGCATATTGTGTGTATGATTGAAATGCTTGGTATGTGTGG
The DNA here is from genome assembly GCA_963921465.1 of Triticum timopheevii. Taxonomy (NCBI): domain Eukaryota; kingdom Viridiplantae; phylum Streptophyta; class Magnoliopsida; order Poales; family Poaceae; genus Triticum; species Triticum timopheevii. The sequence continues at coordinate 377,987,558 of OY997262.1, read as the reverse complement.
GATCTGACTATCTAGTTGTTTATCTTTAGTAGCCTCTCTTACCGGGAAATGTCTCCTAGTGTTTCCATTGAGCCATGGTAGCTTGCTACTTCTCCGGAACACTTAGGCTGGCCGGCATGTGTCCTTCTTCGTTCCTGTGTCTGTCCCTTCGGGGAAATGTCACGCATTGAGTACCGGAGTCCTGTTAGCCCGCTACAGCCCGGTTTACCAGAGTCCTGCTAGCCCAGTGCTACATCCCGGACCCACTTGCTGATGAGCGACACGTTCGATGCTGGGTCATGGATGCCTGTCCCTGTAAGTCTGTGCCACTTTGGGTTTACGACTAGTCATGTCAGCCCGGGCTCCTTATCATATGGATGCTAGCGACACTATCATATACGTGAGCCAAAAGGCGCAAACGGTCCCGGGCAAAGGTAAGGCGACACCCGTGGGAATACCGTGCGTGAGGCCGCAAAGTGATATGAGGTGTTACAGGCTAGATCGATGTGACATTGAGTCGGGGTCCTGACAGCGTTGGCATCAGAGCCGGACTGCCTGTAGGTTCTCCAAGCCAAACTGGTCGATGTTGAGTCTAGAAATGCTTTAGTTATATGTAGGGGAATTGATTGTGGGATGGTACATAAGGCTCTTTTTACTCCTTTACCTCATGGCATTCTGATCTGAGTCAGTCCATTCTTCCACCGGGGGTTAAGGACTAGGATCTCTTCTCTCTATCAGGTTCACGTGTTACTAATCAGTAGTACCTTATAGGTTTGATGGTTACAAGCCTAGTTCAGTTCTACTACCTTGTTATGCTGATAAGTTGGACCCAGAACCTTGATATGATATTGTTGAGTGTCTATGCAATTCTTTGATAAATGTCTCAAACTCTTCTTGAGCATTTACAGCCGTTATGCTGTCAAAATTCTGCTAGAAATTCTAATGCCTTGCATTATGGTTGTGCTTTCAGATGGCCACTCGTGACCAAAATCAAGTGGTTCGCCTGACCCGATGCATTGGTGTGACCAGTCATACGGCTATGTTAGTCCGGGTGATGATCAAGACGGGTTACTGTTGGTATCCCGAATACACGGTCGAAGAGCAGTTTCGAGATTTTAACCAAAGCCAGTATCTTTGCACCGTTCGGATATTTCCCTCTTATCCTGGTTCTACCGAGGCCCTCCACTGTTCCTATGGGCTCGGTGTTACTATTGAGATGGCCGTGCAAGATGCGGCTTATTCTATGATGACCATCATGCGAGTCAGGACTGGCCTGCTTTGCAACACCGACTTCGGGTATATGCCAGCTTCACTTCCTGGAGCGCACGGGTATCTCCGGGCTATTTATGCTGACTCCAGCCAGGAGGACTCGCTAACTCGTACCACTGCCGAGTTGCTCGAGGATAAGGACCGAGAGAATCAGGCCTTGAGAATGGAGCTTTTCAACACCCGCGCTGATCATTGGGCCACCTTGACTCGGTTTGCACCGGCTGTGCAAGCTGGATACATGGATATGAGAGACCTGTATCCTGTTAGGTCTGCTCTGCCGGACATGATGGATTGGCGTGATGTAGGAGGCATCACCCCACCTCGTGGTCCCCGCAGGCCACCGTTTGTTGGCCCAAGACCTCACCATAGCCCCTTTGGTCCACAGGCTCCTCAGGACCGTCTGTTTCCGGATGCTCACGTTGAACTTCCAGGCTATGGAGGAGACTTTTATGAGAACTACTACGGAGATGACTGAGATAGTAGTAGTCCCACTAGTATTGTAATAGTTGTATTTCCACCGTCCTGCGTGACTTGTGGAATATGACTTAGTGTGTAGTAATTCCGGGGGTGTAGGGAAAATAATGTATAGGAGCTTGGGATGCCTCCGATGAGATGTAATCCTCTTTTCACCGTAGTAGTACTTGTTGGTCTTGTACTAAACCTTGTATGGTGTATGATGATGGAATAGAAGAAGTAGTTTCTGTTGGGGAACGTAGCAGAAATTCAAAATTTTCCTACGTATCACCAAGATCTATCTATGGAGAAACCAGCAATGAGGGGAAGGAGAGTGCATCTACATACCCTTGTAGATCGCTAAGCGGAAGCGTTCAAGTGAACGGGGTTGATGGAGTCGTACTCGTCGTGATTCAAATCACCGATGATCCTAGTGCCGAACGGACGGCACCTCCGCGTTCAACACACGTACGGAACGGAGACGTCTCCCATGCCTTGATCCAGCAAGGCGGAGGGAGAGGTTGATGGAGATCCAGCAGCACGACGGCGTGGTGGAAGTAGCGGGATTCCAACAGGGCTTCGCTAAGCGCTGCGGGAGGAGGGAGATGTGTCACGGGAGGGAGAGGGAGGCGCCAGGCCTTAGGTCTAGTTGCTCCTCCTTTTCCCCACTATATATAGGGCCAAGGGAGAGGGGGGAGGCGCAGCCCTTGCCCCTTCCTCCAAGGAAAGGGTGCGGCCAAGGGGGGGAGGAGTCCATCCTCCCCAAGGCACCTCGGAGGTGCCTTCCTCCTTTAGGACTCTCCCCTTTTTCTCTTCTCTTGGCGCATGGGCCTCTTGGGGCTGGTGCCCTTGGCCCATGTAGGCCAAGGCGCACCCCCTACAGCCCATGTGCCCCCCCGGGGCAGGTGGCCCCACCCGGTGGACCCCCGGGACCCTTCCGGTGGTCCCGGTACAATACCGATGACCCCGAAACTTGTCCCGATGGCCGAAATAGCACTTCCTATATATAATTCTTTACCTCCGGACCATTCCGGAACTCCTCGTGACGTCCGGGATCTCATCCGGGACTCCGAACAACTTTCGGGTTACCGCATACTAATATCTCTATAACCCTAGCGTCACCGAACCTTAAGTGTGTAGACCCTACGGGTTCGGGAGACATGCAGACATGACTGAGATGACTCTCCGGTCAATAACCAACAGCGGGATCTGGATACCCATGTTGGCTCCCACATGTTCCATGATGATCTCATCGGATGAACGACGATGTCAAGGACTTAATCAATCCCGTATACAATTCCCTTTGTCTATCGGTACGATACTTGCCCGAGATTTGATCGTCGGTATCCCGATACCTTGTTCAATCTCGTTACCGGCAAGTCTCTTTACTCGTTCCGTAACACATCATCCCGTGATCAACTCCTTGATCACATTGTGCACATTATGATGATGTCCTACCGAGTGGGCCCAGAGATACCTCTCCGTTTACACGGAGTGACAAATCCCGGTCTCGATTCGTGCCAACCCAACAGACACTTTCAGAGATACCTGTAATGCACCTTTATAGCCACCCAGTTACGTTGTGACATTTGGTACACCCAAAGCATTCCTACGGTATCCGGGAGTTGCACAATCTCATGGTCTAAGGAAAAGATACTTGACATTAGAAAAGCTTTAGCATACGAACTACATGATCTTGTGCTAGGCTTAGGATTGGGTCTTGTCCATCACAGCATTCTCCTAATGATGTGATCCCGTTATCAATGACATCCAATGTCCATGGTCAGTAAACCGTAACCATCTATTGATCAACGAGCTAGTCAACTAGAGGCTTACTAGGGACATATTGTGGTCTATGTATTCACACGTGTATTACGATTTCCGGATAATACAGTTATAGCATGAATAAAAGACTATTATCATGAACAAAGAAATATAATAATAACCAATTTATTATTGCCTCTAGGGCATATTTTCAACAGTCTCCCACTTGCACTAGAGGCAATAATCCAGTTCACATCGCTATGTGACTAACACTCAAGGTCACATCCCCATGTGACTAACACCCAAAGAGTTTACTAGAGTCAATAATCTAGTTCACATTACCATGTGATTAACACTCGATGAGTTCTGGGTTTGATCATGTTATGCTTGTGAGAGATGTTATAGTCAACGGGCCTGAATCTTTCAGATCCGTGTGTGCTTTACAAATCTCTATGTCATCTCCTAGATGCAGCTACCACGTTCTATTTGGAGCTATTCCAAATAACTGTTCTACTTGGAGCTATTCTAAATTGTTGCTCCATTATACGTATCCGGTATCTCTACTCAGAGCTATCCGGATAGGTGTTAAGCTTGCATCGACGTAACCCTTTACGACGAACCCCTTTACCACCTCCATAATCAAGAAAATTCCTTAGTCCACTAGTTACTAAGGATAACTTTGACCGCTGTCCCGTGATCCATTCTTGGATCACTCTTGTACCCCTTGACTGACTCATGGCAAGGCACACTTCAGGTGCGGTACACAGCATAGCATACTGTAGAGCCTACGTCTTATGCATAGGGGACGACCTTAGTCCTTTCTCTCTATTCTGCCATGGTCGAGCTTTAAGTCTTAACTTCATACCTTACAACTCAGGCAAGAACTCCTTCTTTGACTGATCCATCTTGAACACCTTCAAGATCATGTCAAGGTATGTGCTCATTTGAAAGTACCATTAAGCGTTTTGATCTATCCTTATAGATCTTGGTGCTCAATGTTCAAGTAGCTTAATCCAGGTTTTCTATTGAAAAACACTTTTCAAATAACCCTATATGCTTTCCAGAAATTCTACATCATTTCTGATCATTAATATGTCAACAACATATACTCATCAGAAATTCTATAGTGCTCCCACTCACTTCTTTGGAAATACAAGTTTCTCATAAACTTTCTATAAACCCAAAATCTTTGATCATCATCAAAGCATACGTTCCAACTCCGAGATGCTTACTCCAGTCCTTAGAAGGATTGCTAGAGCTTTGCATACTTATTAGCATCTTTCAGGATTGACAAAACCTTCCGGTTGTATCACATACAACCTTTCCTCAAGAAAAGTCGTCGAGGAAACAATGTTTTGACATCCTATCTGCAAGATTTCATAAATGATGCAGTAATTGCTAATATAATTCCAACAGACTCTTAGCATCGCTACGAGTGAGAAAGTCTCATCGTAGTCAACTCCTTGAACTTGTCAAAAAACATCTTAACGACAAGTCGACCTTTCTTAATGGTGATACTTACCATCATTGTCCGTCTTCCTTTTAAAATCCATCTGCACTCAACAGCCTTACGACCATCGAGCTGTTCTGCCAAAGTCTACACTTTGTTTTCATATATGGATCCTTTCTCGGATTATATGGCTTTGAGCCATTTGTCGGAATCCGGGCCCACCATCGCTTCTCCATAGCTCGTAGGTTCATTGTTGTCTAGCAACATGACTTCCAAGACAGGATCACGTACCACTTTGAAGTAGTATGCATCCTTGTCATCCCACGAGGTTTGGTAGTGACTTGATCCGAAGTCTCATGATCAATATCATAAGCTTCCACTTCAATTGGTGTAGGTGCCACAGGAACAACTCCCTGTGCCCTGCCATACACTAGTTGAAGAGATGGTTCAATAACCTCATCAAGCCTCCACCATCCTCCCACTCAATTCTTTCGAGAGAAACTTTTCCTCGAGAAAGGACCCGATTCTAGAAACAATCCCTTATTGCTTTAGGATCTGAGACAGGAGGTATACCCAACTGTTTTGGGTGTCCTATGAAGATGCATTTATCCGCTTTGGGTTTGAGCTTATTAGCCTGAAACTTTTTCACATAAGCGTAGCAGTCCCAAACTTTTAAGGAACGACAGCTTAGGTTTCTCCAAACCATAGTTCATATGGTGTCATCTCAACGGAGTTTCGTGGTGCCCTATTAAAGTGAGTGCGGTTGTCTCTAATGCCTAACCCATGAACGATAGTGGTAATTTGATAAGAGACATCAAGGTACGCACCATATCCAATAGGGTGCAATTATGATGTTCGGACACACCATCCCACTATGGTGTTCCAGGCTGTACTAGTTGTGAAACAATTTCCACAATGTCTTAATTCTGTGCCAAACTCGTAATTCAGATATTCATCTCTATGATCATATCATAGATCTTTTATCCTCTTGTCACGACGATCTTTCAACTTCACCCTGAAATTACTTGAACCTTTCAATAATTCAGACTCGTGATTTATCAAGTAAATGTACTCAACATCTACTCAAATCATCTGTGAAGTAAGAACATAACGATATCCACTACATGCCTCAGCACTCATTGGACTGCACACATCAAAATGTATTACTTCCAACAAGTTGCTTTCTGGTTCCATTTTACTGAAACCGAGGCTTTCAGTCATCTTGCCCATGTGGTATGATTTGCATGTCTCAAGTGATTCAAAATCAAGTGAGTTCAAACGGTCCATCTGCATGGAGTTTCTTCATGCATATACACCAATAGACATGGTTCGCATGTCTCAAACCTTTCAAAAACGAGTGAGCCCAAAGATCCATCAACATGGAGCTTCTTCATGTGTTTTATACCAATATGACTTACGTGGCAGTGCCACAAGTAGGTGGTACTATCATTACTATCTTTTGGCATGAACATGTGTATCACTACGATCGAGATTCAATAAACCATTCAATTTAGGTGCAAGACCATTGAAGGTATTATTCAAATAAACAGAGTAACCGTTATTCTCCTTAAATGAATAACCGTATTGCGATAGACATAATCCAATCATGTCTATGTTCAACGCAAACACCAAATAACAATTATTTAGGTTTAACACCAATCTCTTTGGTAGAGGGAGCGTGCGATGCTTGATCATATCAAGCTTGGAAAAACTTCCAACACATATCGTCAGCTCACCTTTAGCTAGTCTCTGTTTATTCCGTAGCCTTTTGTTTCGAGTTACTAACACTTAGCAACCGAACCGGTATCTAATACCCTGGTGCTACTAGGAGTACTAGTAAAGTACACATTAACACAATGTATATCCAATATACTTCTATCGACCTTGCCAGCCTTCTCATCTACCAAGTATCTAGGGTAATTCTGCTCCAGTGGTTGTTCCCCTTATTACAGAAGCACTTAGTCTCGGGTTTGGGTTTAACCTTGCGTTTCTTCACTAGAGCAGCAGCTGATTTGCCATTTCATGAAGTATCCCTTCTTGCCCTTGCCCTTCTTGAAACTATGGTTTCACCAACCATCAACAATTGATGCTCCTTCTTGATTTCTACTTTTGTGGTGTCAAACATCGCGAATACCTCAAGGATCATCATATATGTCCCTGATATATTATAGTTCATCACGAAGCTCTAGCAACTTGGTGGCAATGACTTTCGGAGAAACATCACTATCTCATCTGGAAGATCAACTCCCACTCGATTCAAATGATTGTTGTACTCAGACAATCTGAGCACAGGCTCAACAATTGAGCTTTTCTCCCTTAGTTTGTAGGTTAAGAAAATCGTCGGAGGTCTTATACCTCTTGACGTGGGCACGAGCCAGAAATCCCAATTTCAGCCCTCAAAACATCTCATATGTTTCGCGACGTTTCAAAAACATCTTTGGTGCCTCAATTCCAAACTGTTTAACTGAACTATCACGTAGTTATCAAAATGTGTATGTCAGATGTTCGCAACATCCACATACAACGTTCGAGGTTCAGCACACTGAGCGGTGCATTAAGGACATAAGCCTTCTATGAAGCAATGAGGACAATCCTCAGTTTACGGACCTAGTCCGCATAATTGCTACTATCAACTTTCAACTAATTTTTCTCTAGGAACATATCTAAACAGTAGAACTATAGCGTGAGCTACGACATAATTTGCAAAATCCTTTTGACTATGTTCAGGATAATTAAGTTCATCTTATGAACTCCCACTCAGATAGACATCCCTCTAGACATCTAAGTGATTACATGATCCGAGTTAACTAGGCCGTGTCCGATCATCACGTGAGACGGACTAGCCAACGTCGGTGAACATCTTCATGTTGATCGTATCTTCTATACTACTCATGCTCGACCTTTCGGTCTCTGTGTTCCGAGGCCATGTGTGTACATGCTAGGCTCGTCAAGTTAACCCTAAGTGTATTGCATGTGTTTCGAGGCCATGTCTGTACATGCTAGGCTCGTCAACACCCGTTGTATGTGAACGTAAGAATCCATCACACCCGATCATCACGTGGTGCTTAGAAGCGATGAACTGTAGCAACGGTGCACAGTTAGGGGAGAACACTTCTTGAAATTTTAATGAGGGATCATCTTATTTACTACCGTCGTTCTAAGCAAATAAGATGCACAAACATGATAAACATCACATGCAATCAAATAGTGACATGATATGGCCAATATCATTTTGCTCCTTTTGATCTTCATCTTCGGGGCTCCATCATCATCATCGTCACCAGCATGACACCATGATCTCCATCATCATGATCTCCATCATCGTGTCTCCATGAAGTTGTCACGTCATCTATTACTTCTACTACTACAGCTAACGGTTAGCAATAAAGTAAAGTAATTACATGACGTTTATGTTGACACGCAGGTCATAAATAAATTAAGACAACTCCTATGGCTCCTGCCGGTTGTCATACTCATCGACATGCAAGTCGTGATTCCTATTACAAGAACATGATCAATCTCATACATCACATATATCATTCATCACATCCTTTTTGGCCATATCACATCACATAGCATACCCTGCAAAAACAAGTTAGACGTCCTCTAATTGTTGTTTGCATGTTTTACGTGGCTGCTATGGGTTTCTAGCAAGAACGTTTCTTACCTATGCAAAGACCACAACGTGATATGCCAATTGCTATTTACCCTTCATAAGGACCCTTTTCATCGAATCCGATCCGACTAAAGTAGGAGAGACAGACACCCGCTAGCCACCTTATGCAACTAGTGCATGTCAGTCGGTGGAACCTGTCTCACGTAAGAGTACGTGTAAGGTCGGTCTGGGCCGCTTCATCCCACGATGCCGCCGAATCAAGATAAGACTAGTAACGGCAAGCATATTGAACAAAATCAACGCCCACAACTACTTTGTGTTCTACTCGTGCATAGAATCTACGCATAGACCTAGCTCATGATGCCACTGTTGGGGAACGTAGCAGAAATTCAAAATTTTCCTACGTATCACCAAGATCTATCTATGGAGAAACCAGCAACGAGGGGAAGGAGAGTGCATCTACATACCCTTGTAGATTGCTAAGCGGAAGCGTTCAAGTGAACGGGGTTGATGGAGTCGTACTCGTCGTGATTCAAATCACCGATGATCCTAGTGCCGAACGGACGGCACCTCCGCGTTCAACACACGTACGGAACGGAGACGTCTCCCATGCCTTGATCCAGCAAGGAGGAGGGAGAGGTTGATGGAGATCCAGCAGCACGACGGCGTGGTGGAAGTAGCGGGATTCCAACAGGGCTTCGCTAAGCGCTGCGGGAGGAGGGAGATGTGTCACGGGAGGGAGAGGGAGGCGCCAGGCCTTAGGTCTAATTGCTCCTCCTTTTCCCCACTATATATAGGGCCAAGGGAGAGGGGGGAGGCGCAGCCCTTGCCCCTTCCTCCAAGGAAAGGGTGCGGCCAAGGGGGGGAGGAGTCCATCCTCCCGAAGGCACCTCGGAGGTGCCTTCCCCCTTTAGGACTCTCCCCTTTTTCTCTTCTCTTGGCGCATGGGCCTCTTGGGGCTGGTGCCCTTGGCCCATGTAGGCCAAGGCGCACCCCCTACAGCCCATGTGGCCCCCCGGGGCAGGTGGCCCCACCCGGTGGACCCCCGGGACCCTTCCGGTGGTCCCGGTACAATACCGATGACCCCGAAACTTGTCCCGATGGCCGAAATAGAACTTCCTATATATAATTCTTTACCTCCGGACCATTCCGGAACTCCTCGTGACGTCCGGGATCTCATCTGGGACTCCGAACAACTTTCGGGTTACCGCATACTAATATCTCTATAACCCTAGCGTCACCGAACCTTAAGAGTGTAGACCCTACGGGTTCGGGAGACATGCAGACATGACCGAGATGACTCTCCGGTCAATAACCAACAGCGGGATCTGGATACCCATGTTGGCTCCCACATGTTCCACGATGATCTCATCGGATGAAACACGATGTCAAGGACTTAATCAATCCCGTATACAATTCCCTTTGTCTATCGGTACGATACTTGCCCGAGATTCGATCGTCGGTATCCCGATACCTTGTTCAATCTCGTTACCGGCAAGTCTCTTTACTCGTTCCGTAACAAATCATCCCGTGATCAACTCCTTGATCACATTGTGCACATTATGATGATGTCCTACCGAGTGGGCCCAGAGATACCTCTCCGTTTACAAGGAGTGACAAATCCCATTCTCGATTCGTGCCAACCCAACAGACACTTTCGGAGATACCTGTAATGCACCTTTATAGCCACCCAGTTACGTTGTGACGTTTGGTACACCCAAAGCATTCCTACGGTATCCGGGAGTTGCACAATCTCATGGTCTAAGGAAAAGATACTTGACATTAGAAAAGCTTTAGCATACGAACTACATGATCTTGTGCTAGGCTTAGGATTGGGTCTTGTCCATCACATCATTCTCCTAATGATGTGATCCCGTTATCAATGACATCCAATGTCCATGGTCAGGAAACCGTAACCATCTATTGATCAACGAGCTAGTCAACTAGAGGCTTACTAGGGACATATTGTGGTCTATGTATTCACACGTGTATTACGATTTCCGGATAATACAGTTATAGCATGAATAAAAGACTATTATCATGAACAAAGAAATATAATAATAACCAATTTATTATTGCCTCTAGGGCATATTTCCAACAGTTTCTGTATCTACCATGTCATACGGATGATCATCTTGCATTCTGAGTTGTCCATTACATTCTACATTCTATGTCGGAATCTTATCATTTTGGACTAAACCATTGTCTTGTTTCTCCTAGGGTGGTCAACACCCGCAACAACCCTGCTCCCCCAGAGCAGGCCGAAGGCAGCAGAATTGGGGAAACAAACCTGCCTCACCCTCCTTCTCTGGACGAAGTTATGTTGGAAGCCGAGAGAAACAAGCGGGAGACCAACCATTTGTTGGAGAGCATCGAACAGAACACAGCACACCATCAGAGGAATAACTTGGTGTCAGTCAGTGATTTCATCAAGTTACATCCACCTACCTTCCACCACTCCGTCGAGCCTCTCGACGCCGATGACTGGCTTCGCAGTATTACTCACAAACTGCATTCTGCACTCGTAGCTGAGGCTGATAGGGTCACCTTTGCTGCATATCATCTCGAAGGCCCCGCCAGTCTCTGGTGGGAGAACTATGAAGCTATGCGCCCAGCGGGCCACGTCACTACTTGGGCTGAATTCAGCGAGGCTTTCTGTGAACATCACATTCCGGAGGGTCTCATGGACCGTAAACGTGAGGAGTTCTGCAGTTTCACTCAAGGTCGACTCTCTGTTGACGCTTACAGCAGGGAGTTCGGTAATCTTGCATGATATGAAACTGAGGAAGTTTCTACCGATGCCAAGAAGCAGGCAAGGTTCCGTAAGGGACTTAGTCCTGAGCTTCGTCGTGACCTCCGTCTGCATGAGTGCACCTCTTTTCAGAAGCTTGTGAATAAAGCCATCAGTGCTGAGACGGGTCAGACTGATTTTGACGCATCACGCAAGCATGGCCGTGACTTGGGTTCCTCATCCGGTGCTGGACCACAGAAGCGCCGGGTGTGGGTGCCTAACACTGCCCTGCCACCCAGGTATACACCGAGGCCATCCTATCAGGCGCCTCGCCCAGCTCAGCAGTATGCACCAACCAAGCCCTATGGTGGTCCAACCAACAATGCTCCTCCACGCACCAGTTCCGTGACGTGCTTCAAGTGTGGGGAGTCAGGCCACTATATGCGCGAGTGTCCCCAAACCAACCCCAACCAGTCTGCAAAAACTGTTGGCCGTGGCAAGCCGACAGGGAAAGTGTTCTACGCCAAGCCGGCCACCACTGCACGTGGCCATGTGAATTGTGTCTTTGCGGAAGAGGCTCAAGAAGATCCCAACGTCGTTCTCGGTACGCTTCTTGTAAATTGCCACCCGGCATTGTTCTTTTTGATACTGGAGCATCTCATTCATTCATATCCGAAAACTATGCTCGCTTGCATAACACCGCATTCTGTGACATGCCTTCCACCATGGAAATTTCCACTCCCGGTTCTAGATGGCAAACCTCTAGTGTAAGCCATGGAAATGAAATTCAAGTCGACAGACTTGTTTTTCTTACATCTTTGATAGCTCTCAAATCTTCAGATATTAATATCATCTTGGGTATGGATTGGATGTCAGCCCATCATGCCAAGATCGATTGCTTCTCTAGGACTGTTCAACTCACCCACCCTTCGGGAAAGATAGTCAATGTCTTGACCCGAGTAGCCAAATGACAACTATATTCTCTTAACGCCAGTCCCTTGCCTGACCACGAAGACGTTCCGGTTGTCCGTGACTTCCCGGATGTCTTTCCAGAAGAATTGCCAGGTGTCCCACCTGACAGAGATGTCGAATTTGTGATAGATCTCATTCCAGGAACTGTCCCAATTTCCAGAAGACCCTATAAGATGGCACCATTTGAACTAGCCGAACTTAAGAAACAACTCGATGAGTCCTTGAAAAAGGGTTTCATCTGACCTAGTTCATCTCCTTGGGCTTGCCCCGTCCTCTTCGTCAAGAAGAAGGATGGTACGGACCGGATGGTTGTAGATTATCGACCTGTCAACTTGGTCACAATTAAGAACAAGTATCCACTCCCCAGGATCAATGACCTGTATGATCAGCTCGCTGGATCCTCAATCTTCTCCAAAATAGATTTGAGGTTGGGCTACCACCAAATCAAAATTAGGAATGGGGACATTCCTAAAACGGCCTTTGTCACTCGTTATGGCCAATACGAGTACACCGTCATGTTCTTCGGTTTAACCAACGCTCCGGCCACCTTTTCTCGGTTAATGAACTCAATTTTCATGGAGTATTTGGATAAATTCGTCGTGGTTTACCTCGATGATATACTCATCTACTCCAAGAACGAGGAAGAACATGCCGAACATCTAAGGCTAGTGTTGAAGAAACTTCGAGAGCATCGCCTTTATGCCAAATTTTCTAAATGTGAATTTTGGTTGTCAAAAGTGACCTATCTAGGACATGTAATTTCTGGTAAAGGTATTGTTGTTAACCCCGAGTGAGTTCAAGCCATCCTTAATTGGACTCCACCTGAATCGGTCAAGCAAGTTCGGAGTTTCCTGGGCTTAGCGAGCTATTGTCGTCGCTTTGTCGAGAATTTCTCCAAGGCTGCTAAACCTCTAACTGAACTCCTTAAGAAAGATAAAAAGTTCGAGTGGACTCCACAATGTGAGCACAGTTTTCAGGAACTGAAAAGACGTCTAACCTCTACTCCCGTACTGGTACCACCGGATTTTTCCAAGGACTTTGTTATCTACTGCGACGCCTCGCGACAAGGACTAGGCTGTATTCTCATGCAAGATCGACACATAATTGCTTATGCTTCACGGAAATTACACCCACATGAGGAAAACTACCCCACTCATGATCTAGAGCTTGCAGCTGTAGTCCATGCACTCAAAACTTGGCGACATTACCTTCTCGGTAATCGTTGCGAAATCTACACTGATCACCAAAGTCTAAAGTACATATTCACCCAACCGGATTTAAATCTCAGGCAAAGACGTTGGGTCAAGTTGATCACAGATTTCGACTTAGGGATAACTTACACCCCAGGAAAAGCCAATGTCATGGCTGATGCGCTAAGTCGTAAATCTTATTGCAACAACCTGATGTTGCAACAAAGTCAACCACTTCTCCATGAGGAATTTCGGAAACTTAACCTTCACATTGTTCCTCAAGGATTCCTTTCCACCTTGGTGGCGAAACCTACTCTTACGGATCAAATCACCGCTGCCCAAAAACGGGATAAAGGAATATCCCGGATCAAGGAGAACATTTTTAGCGGAGATGCTAAATGTTTCTCCACTAATGATCATGGTGTTGTATACTTTGGGAATCATCTCGTGGTTCCCAAGAACCGACAACTACGGCAGTTGATCCTTAAGGAAGCTCATGAAACTCCTCTCACCATTCATCCCGGTAGCACTAAGATGTATCTGGACCTACGCCAGAGGTTCTGGTGGACTAGGATGAAGAGAGACATTGCTCAGTTTGTTGCTAGCTGCGACGTCTACCATCGTGTAAAAGCAGAGCATCAACAGCCTGCTGGCACCCTTCAACCCCTAGCTATTCCTGAATGCAAATGCGATAAAATTGGTATGGACTTCATCACCGGTTTTCCCAGGACTAAGAAAGGGAATAATGCTATCTTCGTCGTTATCGATCGTCTTTCCAAAGTGGCCCATTTCTTACCTGTTCGTGAGAGTATAACTGCTAGTCAGTTAGCAGACTTGTACATCTCCTGAATAGTGTCTCTCCATGGTGTTCCTTTGGAAATTAACTCGGATCAAGGAAGTCTTTTCACCTCTCGATTTTGGGAAAGTTTCCAAAATGCTATGGGAACCCGCCTTTCCTTTAGCACCGCCTTTCACCCTCAATCAAGTGGTCAAGTAGAACGCGTCAACCAGATTCTAGAAGACATGCTTCGAGCTTCCGTTATCTCATTTGGAATGGATTGGGAGAAATGCCTTCCATTTGCCGAATTCGCTTATAACAACAGCTATCAATCTAGCTTGGGTAAAGCCCCTTTTGAAGTTCTCTATGGACGACGGTGTCGAACACCCCTTAATTGGTCAGAAACCGGGGAAAGACAATTCTTTGGCCTGGATATGATCCAGGAAGCAGAAGAGCAAGTTCGCATCGTTCGTGAAAAGTTGAAAACAGCCCAATCTCGTCAAAAGAGTCAATATGACCGAAAACATAAGGCTATGACTTTCGAGGTTGACGAGAAGGCTTACCTTCGGGTTACTCCTATGAAGGGAACCCATTGTTTCGGTATCAAAGGCAAATTGGCTCCTTGTTACATTGGACCTTTTCGCATTCTCGCTAAACAAGGAGAAGTTGCCTACCAATTGGAACTACCTCCACATCTTTCCAGGGTTCACGATGTCTTCCATGTTTCTCAACTCAGGCGTTGCTTCTCGGATCCTATCCGTGGAGTGGACCACGAAATGCTTGATCTCCAAGATAATCTCACGTATCGAGAACACCCCGTTCGTATCCTCGATCAAGCCGAGCGTACCACTCGACGTCATAATATCAAGTTTCTCAAGGTTCAATGGTCGCACCATTCTGAGAATGAAGCAACTTGGGAAAGGGAGGATCGTCTTCGACTCGAGTATCCCGCCTTCTTCCCGGAGGAACCTAAATCTCGGGACGAGATTCTTTTGAGTGGGGGTGAGTTGTCACACCCTAGCTAGTTCATGCATTAGAGTGTTGCATCATGTTTATTTTTTTCAACAGAAACCTGAAATGGGGATGACAGAACCCCCAGCCCCCTCTGAAACCAACTAGGGTTTACTAAAAACTTTTTCAATGAACCTGAAATGCCCTTCTAAAATGTCCATCTTTTTTGTCTTGTTTCAGAACCTCTGGCAAAAGTGATGCACAATTTCCTAGGTCATCCTAAGGTCTTTGAATTAAATCATAAGTATTTGAATTTGGGCATTTTAAATTCTATAAAATATTTCAAATGCTCAAATATTCCCAACCTAAAATGTTTCATGTTGGAAATATTCCAACTATGGACCAGGAGCAGTTTGGTGAATTTTGGAACTGTTTAAGTATTTTTAAAAACTCCACAAAGTTGCCGAAAAATAGAAAAAGAAAAACAGAAAGAAAACTTACCTGGCGCCTACTAACCGGCCCACCTGCCGGCCCAGCCCAGCTGCCGCGCCAGCGAGCTGCTTGGCTCGGCCAGGCAGGCAGGCAAGGTGCTCGGCGGCGAGCACCGCATGGGTGCCACGCACCTGGTCGTCGCCTCGCCGCTCCCCTCATCACGCCACGACGTGGATCGATCCCCCTCTCTCCGCCGAATCCCTCAGACACCTCCTCTCCTCTCCAGCTCCTCCCCCTTGCGCTCCCCAGCCATGGCCGACGCCACCGCCGCCGCTCCATCACCGTAACCGTGCTCCCCGCCGTCATCCTCTTTGTCGAGCTAGTCGAGCCCTGCGTGCTCGTGTGGCCCGAGTCCACCGCACCGACCTCGCCCGAGTCCGCCGTCGCCGGAGATCCCTTTCAATGCCGTCGCTGCATCAGTTCGTCCCCGACCCCGCCGGTTGCCTCTACGAGTGCTCTGTGAGCATAGCTACCCCCCTACCCTTCCTCTCTCGCCCCCGAGCTGCATAGCAACCGCACGAAGATCACACGCACGCACCGCCGCGGATCTCGTCGCCGACGTGCTCCCGGCCACCCTCCGGCCACCTCTCGGTGTCCATCGCACTCACCACGATGCGTAGGCTCTAACCATGCACTCCCCACACCTCACCGCTCACCCTAGCCTCGAGTTCGCCTCCACCCGAACTCCGGCAGCCGCTTAGGTCGTCGCTGGCGCCGACTCCGGCCACCCCGACCGCAACCAACTCCACCAAGAGCTGTGGGTTGTCCCCAGCTCCACTTTGATGCCTTCCGCGACCCATTTGGTGGCCGGAACGGCCAAAACCACTTCTGCCACCACGTCGGGCTCGCCGGCGGCTAAACGCCGGTGCAACCGACTTTGACTTTGACCATGGGTGGGCCCTGGTTGACTCTGTTGAGTCAATGACAGGTGGGGCCCAGCCCTGTTAACTAATCTGGTTTAGTTTTAATTAAATTTTAACTAAACTAATTGCACTGACACCCTGGACCCACAGTCAGGTTTGACCTAGACGTCTCCATTGACTATGATGTCATCCTGACGCATTGCTGACGCAGTAAATTAATTACTGGATTTATTCTATTATAGGAAATTCCAGAATTTAGTTCAAACTTCAAAAGTTCATATAAATTCAACCGTAGCTCCAAATCAAACAAATTATATATGAAAAATGATCAGAAAAATCCAATCTATCCATCTGTACTATTTTCATGCATGTTTAAACAAGTTAACTTGCTGTTTAGTGCAAAACATGATAAAGCACTATTTAAGATCACAAATGTGTTTGAAAATTGAATCTTTGGTTCAAAATGGTTCAAACCCATCTGGTCTTAGTTTCATTAGCCCAACACACTCATATTTGCCATGTCTCATGCATGCATCATACTGTTGCATATTGTTTGGTGATGGTTGTGTTTCGGTGCTCTCTACGGCAGGTTCTGCCCCCGAGGAGTACCGTGATTACCCCAACGAAGAGCAATACCAGTGCACCGACCCATCAGGCAAGCAACCAACCATTTGATCATATCGATACAATCCCATGTTCTCGCTCCTGCTCTCTTTTACTGCATTAAGACAACGCGTTTCAAACTGCTGTGTGCTGCGGTAGTTGAACCCATTTCCTCTGCATGACCTGTCATTGCCACAGTAACTAGATGAAACCCACTAGCATGTGTAGGAGTTGATTGAGCCATGTATGTGTGTTATTCCTACCTTGCTATGCCTGCTATGCTTAGAGTTGTGTCAGGTCTGGTTCATCTGGGTGATGGGCTGGAGTGAAATACTCGTGTCAGTATGAGAGTAATATGTTGAACACGATTTGGTAAAGGTATCGATGAGAGGCCATGTAGGAGTACATGGTGGGTTGTTTCATTAAAGCCGTCCTTAAGCACTGAGATCTGTATGTGTGATTTAAGAATCAGCTACTACCATACATTGGGCCCTGAAATATGACCCCGCTCAACTTCCTATTCACACTAGTCCTCTGTCCAGGAGTTGCAAGTAGTTTCTGGTTTTTATAGCTTACTGGAGGCCGTGGACAGCGCTGACCATAGGGGTGGGCTGTGATGCGGTAGGTACGTGGCCGGGTATACCGGGCACCCGTTAGGTGTCTCGGAACCCTGTTCACATCGTTTGGGGCTGTGAGCAAAACCCCGGCCGGATCTCCTCATGGATGGAACCCGAATAGGCGATAAACCTGGACTAGAGACTTGAGTGTCTAGGTAGGTCGTGGTCTACACCCACGTCGGCTTTCGCTTGAAGTCTGCCGAGCACATGTCGTGTGCAGACGCTAAGTGGTGGAAACATGTATGAAGAAGTACACCCCTGCAGGGTTAACATAATCTATTCGAATAGCCGCGTCCGCGGTAAAGGACTACTTGGTTGCCTATACAGTTCATAGACAAGTAAATGGAAACTACTAAAAGCCTCAAGATAAGCGTGAGTGCCGAGGATGGCTCTTCCGTAGGAAGACGGAGGTGGATCCTCGGTAGTGTATTGAAGTGGTGAGTAGTGGACTCGTGTGCGCAAAACTATTTCAAGTTGGAGTTTCGTAGGATAGCTTAGCCAAGAGTCAAAGCTGGCTTGCTGCAATAACTCCACCAGCCCTTCTTGATAATGAGCATGTATGTAGGGTCTGATGTAAGTCTTGCTGAGTACCTTTGTACTCATGTTGCTTTAATTCATATTTTCAGAAGATGCTACAACCCCTTCCGACGGGTTCTTCGTAGACGTTGACATCGATGAGTAGACTAAGGCCCAGGTGGTGATCCTGAGCTCGTGAAGGACCATGTAGTATAGCTAGGCTTACCCAAGCCTCTTTTATTTTACTAGTTGTCTGTACCCAGACAAGCTACTTCCGTTGTCGACTTGTATGCCTGTATGACTTGAATGTGGGTCGTGTGACCCGTACTTGTGTGTATGTTATGTATGGCTCTCGGAGCCTTTAAATAAAGTACTTGTGTCGTAGAGTCATGTTGTGATGCCTTGTTGTATTTGCACATATCGAGCATATTGTGTGTATGATTGAAATGCTTGGTATGTGTGGGATCTGACTATCTAGTTGTTTATCTTTAGTAGCCTCTCTTACCGGGAAATGTCTCCTAGTGTTTCCATTGAGCCATGGTAGCTTTCTACTGCTCCGGACCACTTAGGCTGGCCGGCATGTGTCCTTCTTCGTTCCTGTGTCTGTCCCTTCGGGGAAATGTCACGCAGTGAGTACCGGAGTCCTGTTAGCCCGCTACAGCCCGGTTTACCGGAGTCCTACTAGCCCAGTGCTACATCCCGGACCCACTTGCTGATGACCGACACGTTCGATGCTGGGTCATGGATGCCCGTCCCTGTAAGTCTGTGCCACTTTGGGTTTACGACTAGTCATGTCAGCCCGGGCTCCTTATCATATGGATGCTAGCGACACTATCATATACGTGAGCCAAAAGGCGCAAACGGTCCCAGGCAAAGGTAAGGCGACACCCGTGGGAATACCGTGCGTGAGGCCGCAAAGTGATATGAGGTGTTACATGCTAGATCGATGTGACATTGAGTCGGGGTCCTGACAAAAGGGCATGCAATCAACATGTTGCATTTGTTTGATGTGCCTCAGAAATTCAAGGCCATGAGACTTATGGTTGAAACCATTAAGAGGACTGCAGCAGATCAGAAGAGGAGCTGTGGATATGCCCCTCAAATTCAGGAGTTGATTAACTCAAAGATGGAAACAGGCAAATATCTATTGGATAAGGAACATTTTCCACTTTATCCAGACTTTGAGGATAATGAGGTTGTCATGAATGAGAATGATCCATCATCTGTACATGCTCAAGAAAAGAAGGAGAAGGCAAGGAAGGAGAAGGCTACCAAGATGCCAACTCAAGAGGAGTCATCTGAGTATTTCTTGAAGAACAAGCAGGAGCAACTTGGTTACTTAATAGCATCAACACTGAGGTTTGAGAAGGGATTGGCCACCCTCACTCAGAATCAGGAGAGCTTGCAAATAATCATGGAACTCAAATTTCATGATCTTGATGTCAAAGTAACTGAGATTCAGTCAGTTGTGGAGCAGCTGTAGGATGACATGCAGGAGAGGCAGGGCAAGACTACCACTAATGTGTTTGCCAGAGTGCCTAGAGCCCATAGGTCAGTTGCAGTGCCTATGATAGACACTAGAGCAACATCATCTGCACCAGCTACAGCTCCTACAGCTCTAGCATCAACTCCAGCACCCTCTACTTCAACTGAATCCTTCGTTCTTGGAGTTATCCAGACACCACCACCTGAAGATCAAGCCTGAGAGACGATCTAGCACTATGCATTTTCTATGAACTTTTTGGTAACTTGTTGCCAAAGGGGGAGAAAAATGTATAGATCATAGGCTTCGAGAGAGAGTGTGTTGCTTTTGTTCTCTCTTGATTTGGTGGTTAAAACTTGTTTGCTTTTGATTGCTTGAGATACTATGCTATTCTTGTGAGACATTGATGATCATGTGTTTGATCATAAGCTACACTTATGCATGTTTGATGATATTATCTTATCTGTCCTATGTGACCATTCACCTTGCTTGGTGATGAGTGCATGTATTCAATATTTATTATTTTGAGCGCTCCGCCAAGATGTATGTGACATGGAAGAGTAACCCATGAGCCTAATTCCTTGTGCATTTGTAGTCCAAAGCAAATCTTAAACTATGCACAAATTTAGGGGGAGCTCTTGCTTATCACACACTTCTCAAAGCGACGATGTTTTTCAATCTTATTATCATTTGTCGAAGCTTTGATCTATATGTTGTCATCAATTACCAAAAAGGGGGAGATTGAAAGTGCATCTATCCCTAGGTGGTTTTGGTAATTCATAACAACATATAGCTCATTGAGCTAACGCTATTCCAAGACTATTATTTCAGGAAAGCTCAATGAATGGCATGGCATGGATGATGAAAGTGGATCCCTCAAAATACTGAGGACAAAGGATTGGCTCAAGCTCAAAAGCTCAAGACTCTTCATTTTACATTTTAGTGATCCAAGATCACATTGAGTCTATAGGAAAAGCCAATACTATCAAGGAGGGATGAGGTGTTGCTTAATGAGCCTCTTTCTTCATGTGCTTAGTGATATGCTCCAAAACCCTCAGCTACTTTCTCACATCCACAAATGACCTAAACCCAAAGCCAAAATCGGTCACACCGATTCTTCCTATCCGGCGCCACCGATCTCAAAAGTCATAGCCACTGCCACAAACCCTAGGCAAATCAGTCCTACCGATAGGGATCTCGGTCTCACCGAGATGGGATTGTAATCTCTCTGCTTCCCTTTATAATGTTTCGGTCAAACCGAAGTGAGCGATCGGTCCCACCGAGATTGCAATGTAAACTCTCTGTTTCCCTTTTGTAACATTTCGGTCTCATCGAAAAGAGCAAATCGGTCCCACCGAGTTTACCTGACCAACTCTCTGGAAAGCTTATTACCAAAATCGGTCTCACCGAGTTTGTGTAATCGGTCTTACCGAGATTACATTATGCCCTAACCCTAACCGAATCGGTCTCACCGAGTTGCATGTCAGTCCCACCGAAAATCACTAACGGTCACTAGGTTTACTAAATCGGTCCGACCGAGTCCGTTGAATCGGTCCCACCGAGTTTGGTAAATTGTGTGTAACGGTTAGATTTTGTGTGGAGGCTATATATACCCCTCCACCTCCTCTTCATTCGTGGAGAGAGCCATCAAACTAAACCTACACTTCCAAGTTACCATTTCTGAGAGAGAACCACCTACTCATGTGTTGAGGCCAAGATATTCCATTCCTACCATATGAATCTTGATCTCTAGCCTTCCCCAAGTTGCTTTCCACTCGAATCCTCTTTCCACCAGATCCAAATCCTATGAGAGAGAGTTGAGTGTTGGGGAGACTATCATTTGAAGCACAAGAGCAAGGAGTTCATCATCAACGCACCATTTGTTACTTCTTGGAGAGTGGTGTCTCCTAGATTGGCTAGGTGTCACTTTGGAGCCTCTGACAAGATTGTGGAGTTGAACCAAGGAGTTTGTAAGGGCAAGGAGATCGCCTACTTCGTGAAGATCTACCGCTAGTGAGGCAAGTCCTTCGTGGGCGACGACCATGGTGGGATAGACAAGGTTGCTTCTTCGTGGACCCTTCGTGGGTGGAGCCCTCCGTGGACTCGCGCAACCGTTACCCTTCGTGGGTTGAAGTCTCCATCAACGTGGATGTACAATAGCACCACCTATCGGAACCACGCCAAAAACATCCGTGTCTCCAATTGCGTTTGAATCCTCCAAACCCTTCCCTTTACTTTCTTGCAAGTTGCATGCTTTAATTTCCGCTGCCCATATACTCTTTGCATGCTTGCTTGATTTGTGTGATGATTGCTTGACTTGTCCTAAGATAGCTAAAATCTGCCAAACTCTAAAATTGGGAAAAGGTTAAGTTTTTAATTGGTCAAGTAGTCTAATCACCCCCCTCTAGACATACTTCAAGGTCCTATAGTCGGCCTAACTAAACCAAAGATTCAAAGAAAAAATACAAGGCTATAAGTAATCATGCATAAAAGAGATCAAAGAACTCAAATAACTTTCATGGATATAGATCTGATCATAAACTCAAAGTTCATCGGATCCGAACAAACACACCACAAAAAAACAGTTACATCAAATAGATCTCCAAGAGACCATTGTATTGAGAACCAAAAGAGAGAGAGGAAGCCATCTAGCTACTGACTACAGACCCATAGGTCTATGATGAACAACTCACGCATCATCAGGGAGGCACCAATGAGGATGATGAACCCCTCTGTGATGGTGTCTAGATTGGGTCTCGTGGTTCTGGAACTTGCGGCGGCTGGAATTGTGTTTCGTCAACTCCCCTAGGGTTTCTGGAATATTTGGGTAATTATAGGGCGAAGAGGCGGTGCGGGAGGCCACCAAGGTGCGCACAACCCACCTGGGCGTGCCTGGGCTCCTGGGCACGCCCATGTGGGTTGTGCTCCCCTCGGAGCCCACCTCTGGTACTTATTTGGCCCATCAGGTGTCTTCTGTTCTAGAAAAAATCTCCAATTTTTTTTGCTACATTTGGACTCCGTTTGGTACTGATATTCTGCGAAGTAAAAAATAGCAACTGGCACTGGGCACTATGTCAATAGGTTTGTCCCAAAAAATGATATAAAGCTGCTATAAAATGATTGTAAAACATCCAAGAATGATAATACAACATCATGAAACAATTAAAAATTATAGATACGTTGGAGACATATCAGCTATGCTCGCATGGAAGGTTGTCATTCTCTGTGGACTTCGGGAGCTATTTCGTATTTTGCTCGCCATTTCTTCATGCGAGCTACGATTTCGACATTCTTGGGCTTGTTGAATTGCTAACAAAAATCCCGACGCGTCGGAGGCCTTGAATCTTCAATTTCGACACTTTTAATAAATGTCAAATAATCAAACTCTTCAAGGGAAGAAAAACTAATAAAAACTAAATAAAAATAAAAAGTGTGCAATGAACATGGTAAAACAAGTAAATACCGAAAGCTATGCATTGGAGACATGAATAAGAGTGTTGGATGGATATGATATGAGAGATTTTGGCACTAGAATCTCTACTCCTATAAAAGTCTGAGTTGGTGATGATGGTATGCCTGCCATCTGTCGTTTACGATCGTTGGATCTACATCCAACGCACCATAAGCAATCTGTGGCAAATTTTGCAAAAAACACCCGCTATTCATCACACATTTGCAGATGAGCCCTCCAACTTGTCTCTCCCGTTCAACTCTCCTGCCCCACCTTATCCGACCATCTTCTCCAGAAATCCAGAATCAGGGGGCGCCGTACGAACCACCGCCGGCAGCGCTGGAATGGATCCGGCGATCTGGCCGCTGCCGGCGCCATCCAACCCCAGCCCTCTTGTGCCTTCTCTCGGCCCCTGATGGATTCATGTACCTAGGGTAGGGTCATAGGCCTGACCTGAATGTCCTACCCAGGGACAGCCTTAGAAGAGATCACCTTCCAGTCGACCAACGAGGAACCCACTCGACTGACCAGAAGGACTCGACCATGGAGATTCACTCGACCATGAAGATACACTCGACCACCAGAAGGTCAGAAGGCACTCTGCACTGCAACAGCCTGTAATTGAATAGACTTAATGATAGTTAAGGCACTTTATGTGGGGCGTTACCAGTAACGCCCCAGACTTAATATACTTTAAACCCTCCATTACGTGGGCTGGCAGGGGTCCTGGCGTACTCTATATAAGCCACCCCCCCTCCACAGGCAGAAGGGTTCGCACTCTTGTAACACCTATACACATAATCCACTCGACCGCCTCAGGGCTCCGAGACGTAGGGCTTTTACTTCCCCCGAGAAGGGCCTGAACTCGTACATCGCTTGTGTTTACAACCTCTCCATAGCTAGGACCTTGCCTCTCCATACCTACCCCCCACTCTACTGTCAGACTTAGAACCACGACAGTTGGCGCCCACCGTGGGGCAGGTGTTTTAGCGATTTTGTGGAGAAGTTGCAGTATTTCCGAGTACTTTCATCATGATGACTGCTGGAGTTTTGGTCGAAGGGCGCGAGATCCATCTTGGCGCTCTCACCTTTGTCGCCGACGACTCTGCGTGGCTCCAGGAGGCTCCACTCGACGTTGATGCGCTCCCCGTCCGTGGTGCGATGCATTTTCGCGCATGTGTCCGCGGCGTTCTGCTGCGGCAACCGTCGGCCCCCTATCGGTCGACTCCTTTATCGGTCGCCCGTCCGGTCTCCCACCAGCGCAAGTGCTCTGGTCGGTCGAGGCTTCAGCGGTGGGTGAAGCACGCGGTGGCTCGCCAGGCGGCCATCACACAAGTTGCGGCAATCGAGCCCGACGAATCTCTCTATGGCCTGTTCGATCTGTCGACTGGCTCCGTAGAGACTGCATCCGAATGTGATAGCAGTGATCCAGCGGCGGAAATTCTCATGGTCGACGGACCCCGCAGTCCTCCCGGCTTCGCCCATGGTGGTGGAGCGGGCGGTGGAGGTGGCCCCGCTCAGGACCACGAGGAGTACCAGCCCGAGACACTCGACTCTCTGCAGAGAGAAGAGCTTTGCCGCAGGAACATGGATGCCCTGCATACTCCCATTGCGGGAGAAACCCCCGAGGCTCGCGCCTTGGAGGAGGCACGTTTGGCCAATGTGGCTGAACGCGCTCGTCTGGAGAACCTTCAGCGAGCACTCGACGAGCGCGCGCGGCAACGAGTCCCCGAAGCCAGTCGACGTCGACTCTTCCCGCCGACTCAGGTATACCGCACGCCAATTCAGAATTTAGCAGCAGCAACCCGTATAGCAGAGTCCATCCAGCCTTCACAGTCGGAAGCTGGGAGAGGCTTGATGCAGATCAGAGATTTGCTCCGAGCAGCAGGGGACCAGAACTCAGCCGTGTCGCAGTCGCGCAACAGAATTCACAGTCGATCCGTTGCTGCGAATACGGTTCAGTCGGCTCACAGTCCCAGATCGCCTCCGCGGCGGGAAGGGCGCGACAACCAGCGTGATCAGTATGGAGAACGACACGACCGAGATGACAGGCGTCGAGTGCCCGTTTCCCCTCCGAGGGAAGGGTCTTACGCTCCTCGGCGACAGGATGACAGGCGTCAGTTCAGTGCGGGGCGAAGAGTTCCAGTCGACCCCAGGGGACCAGGCTTCGACGCGTGATCCATTATCGTGCAAAGCTTGGTCGACCGGAACAGAGCCCATCGAGGTGGACCCGAGAGAGATGCACCCACGAGCAGTCGAGTGCATGTTTCTGGTCCAGAGTGTTTTAGCAGGGCTATCAGAGCCGCAGTGATTCCCCCCAATTTTAGGTTGGCGACAGGAGTCAGCAAGTTCACTGGGGAGTCCAAGCCTGAAACTTGGCTTGAGGACTACCGAGTGGCTATTCAGATTGGTGGTGGGAATGACGAGGTGGCCATGAAGCATTTGCCCCTCATGCTGGAAGGTTCAGCCAGAGCGTGGTTGAATCAGTTACCTCCTAGCAGTATTTACACTTGGGAAGATTTGTTCCGAGTGTTCGTCAGAACTTTTGAAGGAACCTGCAAGCGACCAGCTGGTTTGACAGAGCTGCAAGTTTGTGTGCAGAAGACCAATGAGACTCTCAGAGAGTACATTCAGAGGTGGATCACTCTACACCATACTATGGAAAATGTGTCTAATCATCAAGCAGTCTGCTCTTTCAAAGATGGCGTCAAGAACAGGGAATTGAGTCTGAAGTTTGGTCGAACCGGGGACATGACCCTGAGTCGAATGATGGAGATTGCTACCAAGTACGCCAATGGCGAGGAAGAGGACCGACTCCGAAGCGGCAAGTATAAGCCAAGTCAGTTGGAAAAGGGAAATTCCAGTCGGAAACAGAAGCGGAAAGCCGAGCCAGCAGCTCCTGGAGAGGCCCTGGCCGTGGCTCAGGGAAAGTTCAAAGGGAAGCCAAAAGGATCCTGGAATCCTAAGAAAGTAAAGGATAAAGAAGGAAACAACGTGATGGATATGCCATGCCACATCCACACGAAGAAAGATGAAGAGGGCAACATCATTTACCCAAAGCATACCACTCGCCAGTGTCGACTCCTGATCCAGCAGTTTCAGGGAAAATAGTCTAAGGACAAGGAGAAGGAGTCAGACAAGGCCGAAGACAAAGAGGACAGTGAGGAAGAATATCCGCATATCAACTCCACTCTGATGATCTTCGTGGATGTGGAAAGCAAGAGTCGACTGAAAGTCATTAACCGTGAGGTGAATATGGTTGCCCCAGCAAAACCAAGTTATCTGAAATGGTCCCAAACACCCATCACATTCGACCAATCTGATCACCCGACTCATATTGCCACCCCTGGGAGGCAAGCTTTGGTGGTCGATCCAGTTGTCGAAGGCACTCGACTGACGAAAGTGCTGATGGACGGTGGTAGTGGGCTGAACTTGTTGTATGCAGACACACTGAAAGGAATGGGCATCCCGATGTCCCGACTGAGCACCAGCAACATGAGTTTCCACTGAGTCATACCAGGGAAGAAAGCCAACTCACTCGGCCAAATAGCTCTGTACGTAGTTTTTGGCGACTCAAAACATTTTCGCAAGGAAAAGTTGACCTTTGAGGTTGTGGATTTTCAGAGCGCGTACCACGCCATTTTGGGGAGGCCCGCCTATGCACGGTTCATGGCTCGACCATGTTACGTGTACCTCAAACTGAAAATGCCAGGTCCCAAAGGAGTGATCACTGTCACTGGCGATCGGAAAAAGGCAGAAGAGTGCTTTCAGAAGGGCTCGAAGATTGCCGATTCCCAGGTGACAGCGGTCGAGTTCGAAGAATACAAGCAAAACGCGGATCCGAGTGATTTGTTGCGATCCAAGAAACCAGCCACAGAATCTGTATTTCAGTCATCTAGTGAGACGAAGCCTGTTCACATTCACCCGACCGACCCCAATGCAGCCCCGACCCACATCTCCACGACACTCGACCCGAAATAGGAAGAAGCGCTCATCCAGTTCCTCCGTGAGAACTGGGACATTTTTGCATGGAAGCCAGCTGACATGCCAGGTGTTCCCAGGGGACTGGCTGAGCATCGCCTCAGAGTCGACAAATCAGCAAAACCAGTCAAAGAGCATCTTCGGCGGTCCGCCGTCCAGAAGAGAAAAGCTATTGGTGAGGAAGTGGCTCGACTGTTGGCGGCAGGATTTATCCGGGAGATATACCACTCCGAGTGGCTCGCTAATGTCGTCATGGTTCCCAAGAAGGACAAATCACTCCGCATGTGCATTGACTTCAAGCACATCAATCGGGCCTGCCCGAAAGATCATTTTCCTCTCCCTCGCATAGATCAAATTGTTGACTCGACCACGGGATGTGAGAGATTGTCTTTTCTAGACGCATATTCCGGGTATCATCAGATCCGTCTGTATGGACCCGACGAAGTAAAAACAGCTTTCATCACTCCATTCGGGTGCTTCTGCTATATCACCATGCCATTCGGCCTCAAGAATGCCGGAGCCACATTTATGCGTATGATTCAGAAGTGTCTTCCCACTCAAATCAGTCGGAATGTGGAAGCGTATATGGATGATATCGTCGTCAAGTTGCGAAAAGGTTCCGACCTGCTTGCTGACCTCGCCAAAACATTTGCCAACCTCAGAAGGTATGATATCAAGCTCAATCCATCGAAGTGCACATTCGGAGTTCCTGGTGGAAAGTTACTCGGTTTTCTCATTTCCGAGCGAGGGATCGACGCTAATCCAGAGAAGATTGGCACTATTCTCCGAATGAAACGCCCTATGCGAGTGCACGATGTCTAGAAGCTTACTGGATGCTTGGCCGCATTAAGTCGATTCATCTCACGACTCGGTGAAAAGGCATTGCCTCTTTACTGACTGATGAAGAAGGCAGACAAGTTCGAGTGGACTCCAGAAGCTGATGCAGCGTTTGCCGAGCTAAAAGCTCTGTTCTCCACCCAGTCGGTGCTTGCTGCTCCAATCAGCAAAGAGCCTTTGTTGCTTTATATTGCAGCCACAGGACAAGTCGTTAGTACAGTACTTACGGTCGAGCGGGAAGAAGAAGGAAAAGCCTTCAAAGTTCAGCGCCCGGTGTATTATTTGTCTGAAGTCTTGACTCCATCCAAGCAGAGATATCCTCATTATCAGAAGCTTGTGTATGGAATATACATGACCACGAAGAAAGTTGCTCATTATTTCTCTGATCATTCTATCACAGTCGTCAGCGACGCCCCACTATCAGAGATTCTGCACAACAGAGATGCAACTGGTCGAGTGGCGAAATGGGCGATTGAACTTCTTCCCCTTGATATCAAGTTTGAGGCAAAGAAAGCCATTAAGTCCCAGGCAATAGCAGATTTCCTCGCCGAGTGGATTGAACAACAGCAGCCGACTGAAGTTCACTCGGAGCATTGGACCATGTTCTTCGATGGCTCTAAGATGCTGAATGGTTCTGGTGCTGGGGTTGTTCTGGTTTCCCCCAGAGGAGATAAGCTTAGATATGTGCTCCAGATTCACTTTGATTCCTCCAACAATGAGGCAGAGTATGAAGCCCTTTTATATGGATTGCGCATGGCCATCTCACTCGGCGTCCGTCACCTGATGGTTTATGGCGATTCAGATTTAGTGGTCAACCAGGTGATGAAGGAGTGGGACGTGAGAAGCCCAGCCATGACTGGATACTGCAATGCAGTGAGGAAGCTGGAAAAGAAGTTCGAGGGGTTGGAGCTCCATCACATCCCCCGACTGAAAAATCAAGCAGCAGATGATCTGGCAAAGATAGGTTCCAAAAGAGAAGCCATTCCGAGTGGTGTGTTTTTGGAGCATATACACACTCCGTCAGTTAAAGAAGATCCCTTCACAGAGGAAGCTCCACAGCCCAAGAGTGCCACAGATCCGACTGAGGTTGAGGTCCCAGCAGTGGTCGACTTGGTCATGGAGGTTTTAGTGGTCACTCCTGACTGGACAATTCCCTATATCGCATATATCCTGAGAAAAGAGCTCCCAGAGGATGAGGAAGAGGCTCGGCAGATCGTCCGTCGATCCAAAGCCTTTACCGTTATCAAAGGACAGCTGTATAGAGAAAGCCCGACTGGGGTTGGTCAAAAATGCATAACGCCAGAAGAAGGTCGAATCATTCTCAATGATATCCACTCGGGGACCTGTGGTCACCATGCGTCCTCTCGGACCATTGTAGCCAAAGCATACCGAGCTGGATTTTACTGGCCAAGGGCGAATGAGATGGCAAAGGAAATAGTGGACAAGTGCGAAGGATGTCAGTTCTACTCCAATATGTCACACAAACCCGCGTCAGCTCTGAAGACCATTCCACTCGTTTGGCCGTTTGCAGTATGGGGGTTAGACATGGTCGGTCCCTTGAGAACAGGTCGAAGTGGTTTCACGCACGTACTGGTCGCAGTCGACAAGTTCACGAAGTGGATTGAGGCTAAACCAATCAAGAATCTTGACACCAGTACTGCAGTTACCTTCATCAGGGAGTTGACGTTCAGATATGGGGTCCCGCACAGCATCATTACGGATAATGGGTCGAACTTTGACTCGGAAGAATTCAAGGATTTCTGCAACGCTCAAGGCACACGAGTCGACTATGCTTCAGTCGCTCATCCCTAGTCGAATGGACAAGCGGAGCGAGCCAATGGATTAATCCTCATGGGTTTAAAACCCCGACTGATGCGTGATCTCAAGCACGCGGCTGGAGCATGGGTTGACGAACTTCCTTTGGTGCTTTGGGGTTTGCGGACCACACCCAATCAGTCGACCGGAAGAACTCCATTCTTTTTGGTCTATGGAGCTGAAGCAGTCTTGCCGAGTGATCTTGTTCACAATGCTCCTCGAGTTGAACTCTACAACGAAGCAGAAGCTGAGCAAGCGCGTCAGGATGCAGTCGACCTTCTAGAGGAAGAAAGGGAGATGGCTCTGATCCGATCGACCATCTATCAACAGGACCTGCGTCGCTTCCACGCCAGGAATGTGAGGGGTCGAGCCTTCCAAGAAGGAGATCTAGTTCTCTGAGTGGATCAGCAGAAACAACATAAGCTCGCTCCTTCTTGGGAAGGACCCTTCATCGTCACCGAAGTTCTCCACAACGGGGCATACCGTCTCTACAACGTCGAACACAATATCGAAGAGCCCCGAGCTTGGAATGCGGATCTGCTCCGCCCGTTTTACACTTAAAAGTTTTCCACTCGGATAAGTTGTAATAAAATACTTCTGTAGTTCATGGATTTCGAAATAATAGTGCCATAATTCCTTCATAATTTTTGTCACTTTTTCCCCCAGCGGGTGGCTTAGTCGCGAATCCGTTTCGCCTAAGTTTGTACAAATCCTACCGAGTGGTAAGCCAGACTTCCACTCGGAGGCTTAGCCGCGAATCCGTTTCGCCTAAGTTATAAAAATCCTACCGAGTGGTAAGTCAGACTTCCACTCGGGGGCTTAGCTGCAGCCCAGTGCTCGCGTAAGTTATAAAAATCCTACCGAGTGGTAAGCCTGACTTCCACTCGGAGGCTTAGCTGCAGTCCAAGTACTCGCCTAAGTTATAAAAATCCTACCGAGTGGTAAGCCAGACTTCCACTCGGAGGCTTAGCTGCAGCCCAGTGCTCGCCTAAGTTATAAAAATCCTACCGAGTGGTAAGCAAGACTTCCACTCGGGGGCTTAGCTGCAGTCCAAGTACTCGCCTAAGTTATAAAAAATCCTACCGAGTGGTAAGCCAGACTTCCACTCGGGGGCTTAGCTGCAGTCCAAGTACTCGCCTAAGTTATAAAAAAAAATCCTACCGAGTGAAGAGCAAACCTCTCACTCGGAGGCTTAGCTGTAGCCCAGTGCTCGCCTAAGTACCACATACGCTTGCAAGGAGGATGAGGTGCAGGTCGAGTGCGACCCTCTCCTCTGAGCTACGCCATAAGTATAATGTGGGCTCGCAAAGAGGACGAGGTGCAGATAGACTGCGACTCTCTCCTCCGAGCTTCGCCACAAATACAACGTGAAAATCCTACTGAGTGAAGAGCAAACCTCTCACTCGGGGGCTTAGCTGCAGCCCAGCGCTCGCCTAAGTTATAAAAAATCCTACCGAGTGAAGAGCAAACCTCTCACTCGGGGGCTTAGCTGCAGCCCAGTGCTCGCCTAAGTTATAAAAAATCCTACCGAGTGAAGAGCAAACCTCTCACTCGGGGGCTTAGCTGCAGCCCAGCGCTCGCCTAAGTTATAAAAAATCCTACCGAGTGAAGAGCAAACCTCTCACTCGGGGGCTTAGCTGCAGCCCAGCGCTCGCCTAAGTTATAAAAAATCCTACCGAGTGAAGAGCAAACCTCCCACTCGGGGGCTTAGCTGCAGCCCAGCGCTCGCCTAAGTTATAAAAAATCCT
This sequence comes from Triticum timopheevii, assembly GCA_963921465.1. NCBI lineage: Eukaryota > Viridiplantae > Streptophyta > Magnoliopsida > Poales > Poaceae > Triticum > Triticum timopheevii. The sequence continues at coordinate 377,955,999 of OY997262.1, read as the reverse complement.
ACCGAGTGAAGAGCAAACCTCTCACTCGGAGGCTTAGCTACAGCCCAGTGCTCGCCTAAGGAATAAGTCGACTGCAGTGGGCATCTTGCTGTGAACCTGCAAAGGACAATTCGAACCAAGAGCAATCATATCCAAATATCAAATCCAAGTTTAGGTCGATACCTAAAGGAACCGAGAGTGCTCAGGCACTAAGCCTGTTAAGGTTTACCGGTTACAATTCCACTCGGCATACCGAGGCAAATTTAAAGGGTCGGGCTTAAAGAAAAGTTTTTTACCCCTCCTGTGGAGGGCTGGAAGGAGCAACGAACTCGTCGAGGTCGATCCTGTCTGCGATCCGGGTAGCAGCAGCGATGAAAGTTTCCATGAAGGACCTGAAGTCATGTTTCTTGGTGTTGGCTACTCGGAGAGCCGCCAGCTTCTCTTCTCGCGCGTCCTTGCAGTGGACTCGGGCCAGACACAGGGCAACATCTGTGCCGCACCGAGCCGAGGACTTCTTCCACTCTTGCACACGGTCGGGGACTGCGTTTAGTCGAGCCATCAACGACTCGAGGTCATTCTGAAGTGTTGCCCCGGGCCAAAGCGTCGAGTCGATGCGAGAAGTGGCGGCCTTCAGCCTTGCAAGATAGTCCACAACAGCTGCAATGCGGGACTCCAGTCGGAAGACATTCATAGCAACTTCATCATTCACCGGAGAATTGACAGGGTCAAGGTTCGGCTCCAACTGGCTAGTCTCATCTTCAAAGTTCCGACAGAATTCTGCAAGGACAAAACGCCGAATCAAGACAATGGTCGAATGGAAGCATCACAGTTGAAAATGTTGGTCGAGTGAAAAAGATTACCTTCGAGCATAAGGAACAATTTCTTGGCAAGACCACCCAGGAAGCCTTCCAGGTCATTCTTCTTCCTAGTCAATTGGTTGATCTTCTCAGTCAGGGTAGTCTTGTCAGCCTTCAGTCGGTCGACATCCTTGGAGGCAATCGCCAAAGCAGCTCTCAGATTGGTATTTTCCTGTTCAAGCTTGGTGACTGAAGCTAACTTCTTATCAGCAAGCTTGGTCTTCTCAGCTAGCTCAAGGTCCTTCTTCTTCTGAGCCTCCCGCACCTTGTCTGCAAGTTGCAGCAAAGTCAGATTTTGAAACAAATGGAAGGAAAAAGGAGTCATCGAGATCTCACCGAACATACCTTTGGTCTCCTCCTTCGCTCCTGCACCAGCTTCAGATCCAGCTCGAGCTGAATGTGCTTCTGCTCCAGTTCCGTGTAGCGAGCCGCAAGGTCACAAGATTTCTACGAAGAACCAATCGACAAAATATCAAAGATGATTCACTTCCGAGTGGATAGGGAAAAATCATACGTTTCTAAGACTACAGTCGAATGCAAGCATTCAACCGTAGTCTCGGGGACTACACCCAGTGGGTGCACTCAGCGTGCCCCCACTAGTTCTGTTCAAGACAAGAGTCGACCAGTCGACCAAAAAAAAAAGAGACGTGCTCTTCAGACTGTAGTCGACTGCAAGCAGTCGACCACAGTCTCGGGGACTACACCCAGTGGGTGCACTCAGCGTGCCCCCACTAGTTCTGTTCAAGACAGAGTCGACCAGTCGACCAGTCGGAAACCATTCGATCCAGTCGAACGATGAACAACCTTTACTTATAAAGCCTAAGGCCGACTGCCAGCAGTCGACCTTAGCCTTGGGGACTACACCCAGCGGGTGCACTCAGCGTGCCCCCGCTAACACGGAGTTTTTTATCGACACACCCAGTGGGTGATTTCTATGGATTTCAGAAATCAGAAAGAAAAAGTTTTGATAGTATATCCTAACAGAACAGGCGGTGGTCGACTGACCTGAACATTGCTTTGAAGGGCGGAGCTAGCGTCATAAGCTGCTTGGCTTGCATCCCGGACGATCTTCACCTGCTCCATCATAATCCCCGCTTGACGTATCGCCTCCTTGGCAGCACTGGCTTGGTCCTCTGGGACACGATGTGTTGTGAAGAGCGAAGGTTGTGCAGCACTCGACGATGTGGGATGAGCACTCGTCAACGGCACCGCGAAAGACACGGTGTGTCGAGTGAGGTTCTCCCCTTCCGTGACCACAGTCTCGGGCGCCGTCGCATTCTGGGTTGCCTTACCAGTAGACGTCTTCCTGCTCGTCATGTGCCTCAGCGGTTCTTCATCCTCCTCATCATCATCTTCAGGAAGGGTGATAATGTCATGGGGTGGAGCTTCAGAAAAAGAATCAAAGTTAGAAATCATGAGTCAGTCGACTAAGGACAGAATTGAGAGTATAGTACCAGGATTTGAGGTTGCCGCGTCCTCCATCTCATGGTCGTCAGCCTTGCCTGAGGTCTCAGAAGTTGCAGCACTGAAGTTCCAAAGAATCAGTCGACCAACTCAAGTATCAGCCAGAGATAAAGCTTATACAAAACAAGAGAACTCAAGTAACGTGTTTACCCAGATATGGTGGGGATGGACACCTTCATCTTCGGCAGGAGCTTGGGGGGTTTCGGTGGAGCCACCTTCGACTGCTTCGGAGCCCTTTCACTCAGCACCGGAGAAGCGGTTCGAGGGCGTTTGGTCGACTGCGCCCCATTGGGCATCTCCCTCCTGGCTCTCGCCCCCGCTGGCTTCTCCCTCCTCAGTCGGAGCCTGAGCCCCATTGGGCATCGAATACAGGTCGGTGAGGTCCTGGAAGACGTCAAGACAGAGATCAGTCGACCAAGTCGCAGAACATACAGAAACAAATTCGACAAATATACAATGGAAGGCAGAGCAAATATACCTTATCTGGAACGGTGTGATGGTCGAGTGGAGAAACCCTCCTGGATCCACGGGGATTATCCTTATTCCCAGTGACCGCGGCCATCCATCTTTCCACCGTGGCGTCGTCGACTGCTTACGGGTGGACTCGGGTATCGTCTTCAGTCCCGCAGTACAACCACATGCCATGGCTCCGGAACTGAAGAGGCTGGATTCGCCGCCGAAGGAAAACCTCCAGAAGGTCCATGCCAGTCACGCCGTCCCGAACCAACTGCACCACGCGATCCATCAACATCTTCACATCAGCTCTCTCCTCCGGAACCACCTTCAGAGAGGAGGGCTTGTTCACTCGACTCATGGTGAATGGAGGGAGTCCACTCGACTGCCCCGGCGTCAGCTCGTTCTGGCAGTAGAACCAAGTCGACTGCCAGCCCCTGACCGACTCGGGAAACGTCATGGCTGGGAAGGTGCTCTTGTTCCTCACTTGAATTCCCAGACCCCCGCACATTTGGACAACTTGGGTCTTCTCATCGCCTGTACTCGCCTTCTTCACGGTCTGAGAACGACATGTGAAGATGTGCTTGAACAAGCCCCAGTGCGGTCGACAGCCCAGGAAACTCTCGCACATGGATACGAACGCAGCAAGATACGCGATGGAGTTCGGAGTAAAGTGGTGGAGTTGGGCTCCAAAGAAGTTCAAAAAACCACGAAAGAAAATGCTCGGTGGCAGAGAAAATCCTCGATCAATATGAGTGGCCAGGAGCACACACTCACCCTCTTCCGGCTGAGGTTGCCCCTCTTTCCCTGGAAGTCTTGCAGCGCCATGGGGGATCAGCCCGTCGTCGGCCATGTCGAGGAGATCCTTCTCCCTGATGGTCGACTGGATCCAATCTCCCTGGACCCAGCCCTTAGGCAGGCGGGATCTTGACGAAGACCCACTGCGGCTGGTGGATCTCCCCTTCGCGTTCTCCGCCGCCGACGCCTTCTCCGTCGCCGACGCCTTCTTTGCGCGCTCCAGCACCGCCGTCTTCTCCTTGACCATGGCTGCCGGCGAGGTGCGCGAGGAAGAGCTTTGCGGGGGCGAAAGCGAGCGCATTGGGCGGAGATGAGGAGAGCAGAAGAGAAAGAATGGAGCACTGTTCAGAAAACCCTCGCTGGTTGCATTTATAACATCCCTTCCGAGTGGATGACAGGTGGACCCAGGCAGCCTAATCATATCCCGAAACAGTTGCATTGACACGATACGTGGCGGAAAAAGCGGCGCGGAAATCAAGGCGTTTATGTCCCGTCCCGTCCGAGCGCCGCGGTTTGTTCCGCTTCGCGCGCTTCCCCAAATTTCGTATCCCGTGGAATCCGCGAGCGGCAGATCGGTCTGTCAGACGCGAGATTTCTTGCGATCCGTTGCTCGGGAACCGGCAAAGTCTAAAAGATCACTCGACGAAAGACAAGAATGGATCGAGTCGACTGAAGAAAAGTTGCTCGTTATCAACAAAGAAGATCTTAATCCAGAACGACGCATAGCCAGTATGCAAAAGTCAATCGGAAACAGCATCAACTCCTTCCTCATTCAAGCCTCAATCCATTCGGGGGCTAATGATGGATTCATGTACCTAGGGTAGGGTCATAGGCCTGACCTGAATGTCCTACCCAGGGACAGGCTTAGAAGAGATCACCTTCCAGTCGACCAACGAGGAACCCACTCGACTGACCAGAAGGACTCGACCATGGAGATTCACTCGACCATGAAGATACACTCGACCACCAGAAGGTCAGAAGGCACTCTGCACTGCAACGGCCTGTAATTGAATAGACTTAATGATAGTTAAGGCACTTTATGTGGGGCGTTACCAGTAACGCCCCAGACTTAATATACTTTAAACCCTCCATTACATGGCTGGCAGGGGTCCTGGCGTACTCTATATAAGCCACCCCCCTCCACAGGCAGAAGGGTTCGCACTCTTGTAACACCTATACACATAATCCACTCGACCGCCTCAGGGCTCCGAGACGTAGGGCTTTTACTTCCTCCGAGAAGGGCCTGAACTCGTACATCGCTTGTGTTTACAACCTCTCCATAGCTAGGACCTTGCCTCTCCATACCTACCCCCCACTCTACTGTCAGACTTAGAACCACGACAGCCCCATCTCCCACCGCCGCCACGACCCCATCCTCCTCCTCGTCCCCTCGCCCCCTTCCCCATCTCATCTGATGTCGACCGCGGCAAGTAGGCTGACCACGCCGTCCGTCTACCGACGCCTCTACTGCCCCCTCCTCTGCTGCAGAAGGCCTATGGTAGACCATCACTGCCACTTCCCCTCCTCCTTGCTGTCTCCTCCGCCGGCTCACCCGTCTCCTCCGACAGTGGTCGCCGCAGGTCCGCCGCTGACGCAGTACGTTCCTGATGCCTCTTCCTCTCCCGCAGACCCCCCCCCCCCCCCCTCGATGTCTCATCCGCCCCCTTCCCCCTCCCTTCCAACGCTGACTGCCGCAAAGTACGCCGCCGGCTACGAGATGCTCATCCTCAGCGGCGGCGCCGACTACTCCTTCCCCTTCTCCACCGGCGGGCTATTCTTGGCTACTGCCATCCTCCTGTGGCGCCTCCCAAATTCAAATTTTTCTGCCAAACCCGCGCACCCAGGCGGAACAGTCTAGAAGCCAACCTTGCAGACCAATATATATCAATTTTTCTGTTGCACCAAGTTCAAATCCGCGCGCCAAGGTGGAGTTGTCTAGAAGCTACTCTTGAAGACGAATATAAAGCAAATGGGCAGGCATATGGGACTCACGCTGCTGCACCCAAAGAAGCCAGAGGTTGGTTACACAAATCTTCAGATTGAACAGATTGTGAGGACTACGCCATTTGTTCTGCTTCGTGAAGGAGGTATGGGCGAATCTTCTTACTTGTGCAATCGCATATATGTGCTTTGACAGAAATAGCTGATGATCAAGCACCGGTACCTTTTCCCTATAATACAAGGGGAATAGTTTACTGTCCTTAGATTTGCTATGCTAATATGATTGCTACACAATAAATGCTAGCACTGATAATTAGTGAATAGAATATTAGTTTGGTTTTTTTTCATCTATTGGCATAGATTGATGGACCGCAGGTAGCCACATTCTTGTCACTTGATCTTATACTTTTGTAGTACCACATTATACATGCATTGTGGTATTGCTTACAATTGAGATCTTGAAGTTGTTGCTTAATTGACCAAATAGCAAATATGCATTGGTACTAAATCTGCACATAAATACTCAGTGGCGGCTGCAACTACAATTGGATTTGTTTCTCACTAAATCACTGATTTTTGAAATGACAACCCACATGGCAGGTCCAAAACATACTCAACAAGCTCAGAAATTAGAAGTCTACAGGAGAAACCCTTGGATTTCGGTGTGAAACTGAAGAACCACAAGGTGAGGACATACTGGCTGAGTTAGGATGAATATTCAGTATGAGCACTCATTCAGAGATTGGTGGTTGTGTTAGAGATTTATAAGGAGTGCATCTTGTTTCATACTTCCATGTTTTGTACATGCTGCTGTTCATATTATTTGTTTTGTTCATATTGTTACTTAATGACGATCAAATTTATCATATGTGCACTTTTGGATCTAAATATAAATTTCTCTAAATCTATCATACCTGTGCTTGGGTTAAAATGAATTATCCAGTTGGCTTTTGGCAAGGAATAATATTCTTTTAGATATAACATTCCTATTGGCTTTTGTGTTTTGATCTTTTAATTCATTTTTGGCTAACCTCATACTCTCTTTTGTTTTGGGGAGAAATATTCAGGTCTTGCGCCCAAATGTTACAATCCTTGTGCCAACAAAGCGATAAAGGAAAAGAAAAAGGTTGATATCTTATCCCTTATCACTTGGCGGAACAATTTGTTTGCATATTTCTCAATTTGTATTATCTGACTATTGGTCCAACTTTAAATTACACAGTGGTCTACGACAATAATAAGTCCAATAGAACTGGCCCCAATGGCATGCCACAAACTCGGACAAGTCTATTTATACGCGAGCCGACATGTGTGACACATTGGAGTTACTCGTCTTCTTCGGATGATGAAGTGACAAACCAATCAGCTGTGATTTTTCCTACTAATAATGGTCTGCTCACATCAATTGAGGACTTGGAGCGAGGAGAAAGCTCCAAAGGTAAGTCTATAAGGCGAAAGTGTGTGTTTATGTAATTTTGTTTACCCACTTAATTAATTTCTCATAAAAATACTATAGGGCGAAAGCATGCACGTGAAGCAATAAGATATGCTAGCCGTACACCAGAACAAATACAAGCAAGGTGTGAGAGCACGTCGGCAAAGTTTAACACCAAATGAGAAGGAAAGGATTAATGCACAGAGAAGAGAGAAAAGACAACGTATGACACTTGATGAGAGGAATGCAAGTCAGCGAGCACGTAGGCAAAGTTTGACGCTAGTTGAAAGACAAGAAAGGAATGCACGCCAGCGAGCACGTAGGAAAAGCCTACCACCCGAAGAGCGGCAAGCACTCCTAGCTCAGCGTAAAGAAAGCTACGCAGCTAAACGAGATACTCTCTGTAAGGATTCCACCGCACTGCAGTGCCCTAAAGGTTCATTGGCAGGACAACTATCATCAAGCTCTTATGCCTTTAGCTACCCAATTATGCTGGCACAAACTTCTGCTACAGTTCAAGGTAATTCTCACATACACATTCCTTTAACTCGCCAATTTTTCCGAAGGTGTTGCCGGTATTTTACACTATCATCAAAATATCAGGTAATCTTGAAAGCATACCTGAAGCGGTGGAAGAGGATCACATAGTTTACACTAACACAGGTATACTATGGTATGGATGCCTTCTTTTCTCTACTAAGTATGTTATAACACACACTCAGAACCATCCTTATAACTTGGAATGGACAATTCATTATTGGCTCCCATTGGTTTCATATGTAGGTTCCCCAACAGAAAGCTTTGTTACGGACGATGATGAGTCTGAAGAAGAAGATGACGAGTACTTCATATTTGCTGGCAGAGGTATTGCTAATGCCGTGGATGCCTTACTTTCCTACACATGTATTATAGTACAAAAACTGCAAGACCTATATAACACTATTCATCTCATGTATATGTAGGAGATGATGAAGACTGTGATGACCTGATAGATGCATTTAAAGTAGATACCATTATTCCTGACCCATATGATGATGTCTACAAGAATATACCAGTAAGTACTCACACGCTGGCACCTAAACCTAATTGCAAGCATTGTGGTGCAAAGAGGTTCCAGTATGAGTCAAATGGATTTTGTTGCCGGTCTAGAAAAGTTAAGTTAGCACACTTAGAACCACCCTTGGAACTTAAAATGCTGTACACAAGTTCAGATCCCAATGCCATGCATTTTAGGGATAACATTCGATACTTCAATGGACACTTTTCATTCACCACCCTTGGAGTCAGCCTGGACAACAGATACACAAACATGAAGTCAGGAGTCTATACGTTTCGAGCTCACGGTCAAATTTACCACAACATCTTCTCATTTGGTCCAACTCAATATGGGCCAAAGCATTTGGAACTCTACTTCTATGATGACGATCCCGGTTTACAACATAGGTTTCGGCGCTCCCCGAACCTAGACCGAGATGTCATTCGAAAGCTTGTTGACATCCTCAAGGATAATCCTTATTCTGAAACATTCAGGAATCTAGGTGGAGTCGATGACCTTGAGGAATACCGTATTGAACTAAACACCGACATGAGGTTGGATCAACGGAGGTATAATGTGCCTATATCATCAGAGGTTGCAGCTATTTGGGTTGAGGGTAGTGAACTCTGTAAGCACTTTGATCGTAGCATAGTATTGTTCGGTAACAACAACACGAGATATAGCATCCAACCATATTATGGATGTTATGATCCATTATCTTACCCTTTATTCTTCCCAAGAGGGGAGATTGGTTGGCATCCTGACATCCCAAAGAATGGTGTCGGCTTGAATGAGATACTTCAGTCCCGTCACAGTGGTCGACAGAGTCTAGGTAATTCATATAACAAAAATAACATGTGTTCATTTTGTTTATCCTCATTGTGCTTACTTTTCCTAATTCCCAATATTGTCCTTTTGTTATCTCTCATTCTGTAGGTTCATGTACAAATAGTCAATTATGCATCTCCGTTAGAGACTACTATTGCTACAAGTTTCAAATGCATCGTGGTGTATTTAACACCATGCTATACGGTAAACGACTATTCCAACAATATGTGGTTGATATGTACATCAAGGTTGAAACCTCAAGACTGGACTATATAAAAAAACACCAGAAACAAATACGTGATGATCTATACCAAGGTGTTGTTGATAGCCTTCAAGCTGGGGAATACCGTGCGGATGCAGTGGGCAAACGGACTATAGTTCCTTCATCATTTATTGGAGGGAGAAGAGATAGGAGACGAAGATACCTTGATGCCATGGCCTTGGTTCAAAAGTATGGGAAGCCAGACATTTTTTTAACCATGACTTGCAACCCTAATTGGGATGAAATAATTAGTGAGCTAGAGCCTGGACAAACTCCACAGGATCGTCCTGATCTCATTGTAAGAGTATTTCGAGCGAAGTTGGAAGACCTCAAGGTACAACTTTTTAAAAGGCACATTCTTGGTAAGGTGGCAGCATATGTATATGTCGTTGAGTTCCATAAAAGAGGTCTACCACATGCTCATTTCCTCCTAATCATGGAGGGGAGGTACAAGCTAACATGCCCAGAGCAATATGACTGTCTCATATCTGCTGAATTGCCAGACAAATCCAAGTACCCTGAGTTGTACAAAATGGTCGTCAAGCACATGATGCATGGCCCTTGTGGAGTCCTAAACCCCAAGAACGTGTGCATGCAGAAAGGTAGCTGCAAGAACTACTATCCACGACCATTTAATGCATCAACCCTTCAAGGAAAGGACTCATATCCCATATATAGGAGGAGAGATGATGGACGCCGTGCAAAGGTACGTGGCCAAGAGTTAGACAATAGGTGGGTTGTTCCATACAATCCTTACCTACTAAGAAGGTATAATTGCCACATCAATGTCGAGGTTTGCTCAAGCATAAAGGTTGTAAAGTACCTCTTTAAATACATATATAAGGCCCATGACCGAGCATCTGTTTCTATTGACGAGGTGGATAGTGATGGGAACATTGATGAGATAAAGCAATACAGAGATTCCAGGTGGGTTACGCCACCAGAAGCATTATGGAGGATATATGGTTTTGACCTTAGTCAGATATTTCCATCTGTTAGACAACTCCAACTCCACCTCCCTAATATGCACATGGTGTCATTTCAAGCGGGTGCAAATCTGAATGATGTCCTCTCTAAAGAAGGAGCTCCAAGACCATGCTAACTGAGTATTTTGAGGCAAACAAGAAATATGAGTTGGCTCGAGGAATTTTATATAAGGATTTCCCATCATATTTTGTTTGGATGTCAGGTGGAAAGTATTGGAAAAGGAGGGATGAACGCGCACAGATTGGGAGAATTGTGTCTGCACATCCAGCTGAAGGGGAGAGGTACTATCTTAGAGTGCTTCTAAACCATGTCACAGGTGCTACATCCTTTGAAGAGCTTAGAACAGTGAATGGTATTGTTTACCCGACATTCCGTGAAGCTGCTGAAAGGAGGAGTCTTATCGAGTCAGATAATACTATCGATGTGTGTCTTAAGGAAGCTGAGGCTTTTCAGATGCCATCTTCCCTTCAGAGGCTATTTGCCACTATATTGGTCTTTTGTGAGCCCAGCAATGTGCGTGGCCTATGGGACAAACACTTGGAAGCTATGGCAGAAGACTATTGACTAACCCAAATGTGCCCCCATGTAGCAGATGGCGTTATTAGATATAAAAAATATGCTTGAATCGATGGGCAAGGACATATCATCATTCCCTCTCCCAGAAATTGATGAGTCATATGATGCCTCAGATAATGAGGCTAGGGAGATCATAGAGGAGTCCACGATAGAGGTTGACCCAGAACACCTTGGATTATCATCTTTCCTAAACCCAGAACAGAAATATGCATATGACGAGATACTTGCGGCCATCAATAGTGGCCAAGGAGGTGTGTTCTTTGTTGATGGACCCGGAGGCACAGGGAAGACTTATCTGTACAAAGCACTACTTGCAAAAGTACGTGCTGAGGGTAAAATAGCTATTGCAACAGCAACATCAGGCGTTGCTGCATCCATCTTGCCTGGAGGGAGGACTGCACACTCAAGGATTAAAATACCATTGAACACCGAAGACAATGGGGTCTGCAGTTTCACCAAGCAAAGTGGGACAGCTAAGCTTCTTATGAGGGCGTCTCTCATAATTTGGGACGAGGCCTCCATGACAAAGCGGCAGGCGGTCGAGGCCCTTGAAAATAGCATGAGGGACATCATGGATCGACCTAACCTGCCGTTTGGTGGAAAGATAGTTGTGTTTGGGGGAGACTTCAGACAAGTGCTTCCTGTTGTTCGTAAGGGAACAAGGTCACAAATAACTGATGCGACGCTACACAAGTCTTACCTTTGGGAGAATATGAGACAACTAAGACTTGCCCATAATATGAGGGCTCAGAGTGATCCCTGGTTTGCTGATTACCTTCTTCGTGTCGGGAATGGCACTGAAGATACCGTGGATGATGATTACATACGGCTTCCAGATGAGATTTGTGTACCATACACCGGCGACGCCACTGATATTGATAAGCTTATTGAAAGTGTTTTCCGGATGACTGTAGATGAAAACCTCTTGGATCCAAATTACATAACATCCCGAGCAATTTTATCAACTCGGAATGAGTACGTTGACAAGATTAACATGAGTATGATTGAGAGATTTCCTGGGGAAGAGATGATATACTACAGTTTTGATCGCACGGATGATGATCCACACAACTACTATCCTGCAGAATTCTTGAATTCATTAACACCTAATGGGCTACCTCCCCATATCCTAAAGCTAAAAATTAATTGCCCTATTATATTGTTACAAAACATTGACCCAGCGAGTGGTTTGTGCTATGGGACGAGGTTGATTGTCCGGGGATTCATGAGGAATGCAATCGATGCTGAGATTGTGTTGGGCCAGCATGCTAGTAAGAGGGTGTTCCTTCCTCGAATTCCCCTTTGCCCATCAGACGATGAGATGTTTCCGTTTAGGTTCAAGAGGAAGCAGTTTCCAGTTAGACTTAGCTTTGCTATGACCATTAACAAGGCACAATGACAAACTATACCAAATGTTGGTGTATACCTCCCTGAGCCGGTATTTTCACATGGGCAGCTCTATGTTGCTCTTTCTAGAGCTACATCTAGAAGTAATATGAAGATTCTCTCTCTCCCGGATAAGAAAAAGGATGGCCAGTCCAACTCCATTGCAAATATTACAAAGAACATAGTCTACAAAGAAGTTCTCAGCATCTAGCCCAAGGTATGAATCACTCAAGTACAATTAAAACTTACATCTATCTAACTAGGGTTATGTGGAGGATTTACAGAAAGACAACCTAGATACTTGCTTTAGTGTTCATGTTTTTTTTTGTAAAAAAATTTATGTGTGTTTGAATTGTTTTTTAGTAGTTGTCTTTGTTACTCCCTCTGTTCAAAAAATACAGACGACGCCGACAACAGGTTGCTTTGTCATCAGTGCATTTCGTTTGCTTGGTAGCTCCACATCCAATTTTCAGGCCACACCTGAATATTTCTTTCCTTTCTGTCTGTTATTGGCGGGTTTTTTTCTTCGCAGAAACCTGGTTGATGTAAGAAAGCTACAAGTAGTCCAGTATTAATATTTTTGTATGTACATAGATACATGTGCACTCACCCCTTCTATATACGTATGATTCAGAAACATATTTAACTTGCATTTTATTTCTTTGCTCCTGTACAAAATGTACTACAAGTGTTGCTCATTGTTTTTTCCTTTGCCTAAATATACTACAGAGTACATACCCCCTATAGTCTCCTTGTTTTTTCCTTTGTCTAAATATACTACAGACTATCATATATATGTAATACTGATTACCTGATGTCCTTTTAGGTGAGAAGATGGATGAAGCCAGTGCTCGAGGGCCAACATTGTTAGCACATATGTTTTGAGCAAACAACTAAAAGAGTGTACTATTCTGGACACACATGAACTGATCGGGCGCACTCTGTCTCACGAAACCGCCTGTACAAGATTTGATCAAATTTAATATTGATGGGGCATTTACATCAGGCGGCTCCTTTGCTGGATGGGGGGTTGTTCCTCGTGATGAAGAAAGAGCTGTGATCCTATCACGGGCTAGGACAGGTGATAATATCCATGATGCATTTGGGGCAGAGCTTCTCGCCATTTCCAATGATGTCAATATGACGGCGTAGATAGGAGCACTAGATGCTCGACGTGCTGATTCTTCCCCCTTATTATGCTGCTGTCATCGAGGATGTAAAGTTCCAAATGAGGTTGTGGTTCTCTAGATGCAGAGTTTTGGTATGTAAAAGAAAAGCAAACCATGTTGCACATGAAGTGGCCAGGCTAGGCCATCATTGTAATCTTGAGACCCTCTGGTGGGACTCCAATGTATCTACCCTTGTGCCAGCCGTTGCAGTGGGCAAAATGCCTACTAAGTATTAGTAATATAGTTGTTGCTTTCCCTTAAAAAAGAATATACTGTAGGTGCTTGTGTATTAAGTCAAGGCACTTTTAACTCGTTCTTGTTTCTTTCTTGTGGACCATTTATAATTGTGTGCTCAGGATATATTATGTACTGCTATGTTATTTGGATATATCTACTGCTGCCATTTTTCTTCACATTTTAGTCTGGTTTGCCTAATATACTAGCATGAAATTAGCATTGCTGAATCCTTGAATAAAAGGTAACAACATATCTTGTTCTTTGTCCCCACAATATGGAAGAGTCATGAGAAAATTGGGTAGGGAGAACAGTCTTATGTAAGGTGAAAATGGAGATAATAAATGTTTGCTTGGACAAGGGGGTTTATCAGTTGGAAATCATATGTATGATTTTGCTCAATGTGTAAATATGGCATCATTTTGACCAATGTCTTGGTACATATTTTATTGTTCACTAGACTTCAAAATAATGTTCCACTTGATATTTTGTGATTCCGTAGCATAGCACGGCCATCTTACTAGTATACTCTAAAATGTGTGCATAAAGTCCACTTATCATGTTGTCATTGTGATTGTAAAGACGTTGAGATATTATGCTCTTGTAATTATAACATCTTTCTTCGAAAGATTTGTTTGTTTCCATTTGATATATCTCTGTTAGCCAAGTTTAGTCATTACTTTTGTCAGTTCTAGATCTACTCTTATTATTCCCCTGCTGAGTTTGGGTCTCGCTCAAAATTTCACAAGAAAATTTGAATCTCCCATTCGCCCCCCTGTCGATATACTCTCGGTCCTTACACATGGCATCTCCGAATGGCAAAACGCATCTGAACCTCGCCATCTAAATGTATGTGAGCTGTTTAAGGGCCGGCATTGAAGAAACCCTTGATATGAAGAGAGATGTTCTCCGTGCTCTTTTTCTGCAGGCCCTCCCATCTATGAAATTGGAAGTTTGAAACCCATCACAGACTCACCACTTGAGCTGAAAACAAAATAAAATAGATGCATACCTTGTATGGAGGTGACCGGGCGGTTGGTCAATAGATGCACATCACGCAGATGATCTCGCCGCATAGTCAATGTCTGCTCTAGCCATCTCGCCGGAGTTGCCCTAGCCTTATTCTTCCGCCGCCCCGACCTCCTCCCGTGGTCGGCGGCAGGCCGGTGTCGTTGCTGTTGCTGCTGCTTCTGCTGCAGGATGCAACCTCCGTGCTCGTCGACAAGAGGAAAGGGGAGAGTCCCTGGAGAACTTGCCGGGAACGAGTTCGATCGACTGCAGCACGCGCTCCTGTTCTAAACCAAGCAAATCCCCTTCCAGAGAGGAGTCTAACGGGAGCTCTTGCGAAGGGCATGAAATGGAAGGATCAAAATAGCGTTTAGGGAGTCGACTTTGAGAAGTGGATCATTTGCAAGTAGGATAGTTTGATAGTCTGAAATGAGTGGTTGTATGTCATAATTGTTATCCAATAGCATCGCATATATATTAAGTTTGACAAGGGGACTGCATATCTTTGGATTCAGCTCCGAACAGAGAACCAACATTTGGGATGAAGTAACCGGAATTTCTTTGATGCAGCTATAAAGAAAGGTTTTTTTTCTTTTTTTGTCGAATACGCTGCGGTTAGCGTATCATTGCATTGATAGAGAGGGGAGAACATACAGGGTAGGCATCCGGCGCACGTACACTACAAGGCGTGTCCGAGATGCACAACGAGCATGGAGTGGGTTGCTCAGCCCAGATATCAGCTTATGTTATAGGGATAATACTACTCAATCCTTTGGCTCCTGCGCAGGTGATACGTCTCCGTCATATCTATAATTTTTTATTGTTCCATGCCAATATTCTACAACTTTCATATACTTTTGGCAACTTTTTATACTATTTTTGGGACTAACATATTGATCGAGTGCCCAGTGCCAGTTCCTGTTTGTTGCATGTTTTTTGTTTCGCAGCAAACCCATATCAAACATAGTCCAAACGGGATAAAAACTGACGGAGATTTTTTTTGGAATATTTATGATTTTTGGAAAGAAGAATCAACGCGAGAAGATGCCCGAGGGGGCCACGAGGTAGGGGGCGCGCCCCAGGGGGTCAGGCGCGCCCTGGGCCCTCGTGGACACCCCGTAAGGCGGTTGGTGCCCTTCTTTTGCCGCAAGAAAGCTAATATCCGGATAGAGATCATGTCCAAAATTCAGCCCAATCGGAATTACGGATCTCCGTGAGTATAAGAGACGGTGAAAGGCCAGAATCTAAAACGCAGAAATAGAGAGAGACATAGAGACAGATTCGATGTCGGAGGGGCTCTCACCCCTCCCACGCCATGGAGATCATGGACCAGAGGGGAAACCCTTCTCCCATCTAGGGAGAAGGTCAAGGAAGAAGAAGAAGAAGAAGAAGGGGGATCTCTCCCCCTCTCTCCCGGTGGCGCCGGAACGCCGTCGGGGCAATCATCATCACCGTGATCTACACCAACACCTCCGTTATCTTCACCAACATCTCCATAACCTTCCCCCATCTATCTATAGTGGTCCACTCTCCCACAACCCGCTGTACCCTCTACTTGAACATGGTGCTTTACGCTTCATATTATTATCCAATGATGTGTTGCCATCCTATGATGTCTGAGTAGATTTTGGTTATCCTATCGGTAATTGGTGAATTGCTATGATTGCTTTCATTTGCTTGTGGTTATGTTGCTGTCCTTTGGTGCCCATCATATGAGCGCGCGCGTGGATCACACCATAGGGTTAGTTGTATGTTGATAGGACTATGTATTGGAGGGCAAGAGTGATAGAAGCTTCAACCTAGCATAGAAATTGATGCATACGGGATTGAAGGGGGACCAATATATGTTAATGCTATGGTTGGGTTTTACCTTAATGAACGTTAGTAGTTGCGGATGCTTGCTAATAGTTCCAATCATAAGTGCATAGAATTCCAAGTCAGGGATGACATGCTAGCAGTGGCCTCTCCCACATAAAACTTGCTATCGGTCTAGTAAAATAGTCAATTGCTTAGGGACAATTTCACAACTCCTACTGATAACCCACAAGTTTAGGGGATCGCAACAGTTTTAGAGTGTAGAGTATTCAACCTAAATTTATTGATTCGACATAAGGGGAGCCAAAGAATATTCTCAAGTATTAGCAGTTGAGTTGTCAATTAAACCACACCTGGATAACTTAGTATCTGCAGCAAAGTATTTAGTAGCAAAGTAGTATGGAAGTAACGGTAACAGTAGCAAAATTAACAATATCAGTTTTGTAGTAATTGTAACAGTGGCAATGGCGAAGTAAATAAGCAAAGAACAATATGTGAAAAGCTCGTAGGCATTGGATCAGTGATGGATAATTATGTTGGATGCAATTCCTCATGTAATAGTTATAACATAGGGTGACACAGAACTAGCTCCAATTCATCAATGTGACGTAGGCATGTATTCCGAATATAGTAATACATGCTTATGGAAAAGAACTTGCATGACATCTTTTGTCCTACCCTCCCATGGCAGCGGGGTCCTAATTGAAACTAAGGGATATTAAGGCCTCCTTTTAATAGAGTACCGGACCAAAGCATTAGCACTTAGTGAATACATGAACTCCTCAAACTACGGTCATCACCGAGAAGTATCCCGATTATTGTCACTTCGGGGTTGTCGGATCATAACACATAATAGGTGACTATAGACTTGCAAGATAGGATCAAGGACTCACATATATTCATGAAAACATAATAGGTCCAGATCTGAAATCATGGCACTCGGGCCCTAGTGACAAGCATTAAGCATAGCAAAGTCATAGCAACATCAATCTCAGAACATAGTGGATACTAGGGATCAAACCTAACAAAACTAACTTGATTACATGGTAAATCTCATCCAACCCATCACCGTCCAGCAAGCCTACGATGTAATTACTCATGCACGGCGGTGAGTATCATGAAATTGGTGATGGAGGATGGTTGATGATGATGACGGCGACGAATCCCCCTCTCCGGAGCCCCGAACAGACTCCAGATCAGCCCTCCCGAGAGAGATTAGGTGAAACGTGATGAAACTTTCTCGCTAATTTTTTTCTCCACGAACGTGAATATATGGAGTTGGAGTTGAGGTCGGTAGAGGTCCAGGGGGCCCACGAGGCAGGAGGCGCGCCCTAGGGGGGGCGCGCCCTAGGGGGGGCGCACCCCCACCCTCGTGGAGAGGGTGTCGGCCCCCTGGTGCTGATTCTTTCGCCAGTATTTTTTATTCATTCTGAAAAATTGCTTCATGGATTTTCAGGTCATTCCGAGAACTTCTATTTCTGCACAAAAATAACACCATGGCAGTTCTGCTGAAAACAGCGCCAGTCCGGGTTAGTTCCATTCAAATCATGCAAGTTAGAGTCCAAAACAAGGGCAAAAGTGTTTGGAAAAGTAGATACGACAGAGACATATCAACTCCCCCAAAGTTAAAGCAATTCAGTTGACAAACTGAAAGTGATAAAGAAAAACTTTTAGAAACTCTGTTTTCTCTTGTTGTTGTAAATATGTAAAGCCAGCATTCAAGTTTTCAGCAAAGATTATGAACTAACCATATTCACAATAACACTTAGGTCTCATGTTTACTCATATCAATGGCATAATCAACAAGTGAGCAATAAAAATAAATCTCGGATGACAATACTTCCTCAAAACAATCATAATATGATATAACAAGATGGTATCTCGCTAGCCCTTTCTGAGACCGCAAAACATAAATGCAGAGCGCCCTTAAAGATCAAGGACTGACTAAACATTGTAATTCATGGTAAAAGAGATCCAGTCATAGTCATACCCAATATAAATTAATAGTAATGCATGCAAATGACAGCGGTGCTCTCCAGCGGGTGCTTTTTAATAAGAGGGCGATGACTCAACATAAAAGTAAATAGATAGGCCCTTCGCAGAGGGAAGCAGGGATTTGTAGAGGTGCCAAAGCTCAATTTTCAAATAGAGATAAATAACATTTTGAGCGGTATAGTTTCACTGTCAACATAACAACTGAGAGATCTCGATATCTTCCATGCTACACACATTATAGGCGGTTCCCAAACAGAATGGTAAAGTTTATACTCCCCCACCACCAACAAGTATCAATCCATGGCTTGCCCGAAACAACGGGTGCCTCCAACTAACAGCAATCCTGGGGGAGTTTTGTTTGCAATTATTTTGATTTGATTTAAGCATGGGACTTGGCATCCCGGTGACCAGCTATTTTCTCGTGAATGAGGAGCGGAGTCCACTCCTCTTGAGAATAACCCGCATAACATGGAAGATACAGACAACCCTAGTTGATACATGAGTTGTTCGAGCATACAAAACAGAATTTCATTTGAAGGTTTGGAGTTTGGCACATACAAATTTACTTGGAACGGCAGGTAGATACCGCATATAGGAAGGTATGGTGGACTCATATGGAATAACTTTGGGGTTTATGGAGTTGGATGCACAAGCAGTATTCCCGCTTAGTACATGTGAAGGCTAGAAAGAGACTGGGAAGCAACCAACGAGAGAGCGACAACAGTCATGAACATGCATTAAAATTTATCAACACTGAGTGCAAGCATGAGTAGGATATAATACACCATGAACATAAATATCGTGAAGGCTGTGTTGATTTTATTTCAACTACATGCGTGAACATGTGCCAAGTCAAGTCACTCAAATCATTCAAAGGAGGATACCACCCTATCATACCACATCACAACCATTTTAATAGCATGTTGGCACACAAGGTAAACCATTATAAACTCCTAGCTAATTAAGCATGGCATAAGCAACTATAATCTCTAATTGTCATTGCAAACATGTTTATTCATAATAGGCTGAATCAGGAACGATGAACTAATCATATTTACGAAAACAAGAGAGGCCGAGTTCATGCCATCTTCTCTCATCTCAATCAGGCCATCATATATTGTCATTATTGCCTTTCACTTGCACGACCGAATGGTGTGTATAATAATAATAGTGCACGCGCATTGGACTAAGCTGGAATCTGCAAGCATTCAATTCAAGGGAGAAGATCAGGTAACATGGGCTCTTGGTTAAATCAACAATAATGCATATAAGAGCCATTCAACATTTTTTCATTATGGTCTTCTCCTCTCGACCCCCAAAGGAAAGAAAAGAAATAAAACTATTTACACGGGAAAGCTCCCAACAAACAAAAGAAGAACGAGAAATCTTTTTGGGTTTTCTTTTAGTTACTACTACAAGCATGGAAAGTAAACTAACTATTTTTTTGGTTTTTCTTAAGGTTTATCAAACACACAAGAAGAAAGCTAGAAAAAGAAAATAAACTAGCATGGATAGTACAATGAAAAAGTATGAACACCGACAACTAGAATGAGTGTGTGAACATGAATGTAATGTCGGTGAGAAATACGTACTCCCCCAAGCTTAGGCTTTTGGCCTAAGTTGGTCTATGCCCATGGATGGCCTGGCGGATATCCGAAGTTGTAACTGGGGTCGTACTGAGATGCAGCAGCCATTGCCTCACGAGCTGCAGCCTGGCGGCGAGCTGCCTCCGTCCTCCTCTCGTACTCGTTCACCTCGTCCCTGATTATAATATATCTTCTTTTTGCCTGATAGTCAAAGAGAGCAGGAGCAGGGAGAGTAATATGGACAGCGCGGCGTCTGTCAAAGATTAGTCAATACTGGAGGGATTGTTCATTCCTATCAAGAAACTGATGGCTAACCATGGCATTATAATCTAAATAAGCAGGAGGCAACTCCATATCATTTTCGTGTATGGGTATCTCAAGAAAATTAGCCACACGGGTTGCATAAATCCCCCCAAACAAATCTCCAGTTAAACCATTATTATGCAACCTACATGCAACAATTGCCCCCAAGTTGTATTGTTTATCACCTAATACAACACTCTTGAGAACACAAATATCTGGAACACACATGTGACAAGCTTCATCTTTACCGTTAATGCATCTACCTATGAAGAGAGCAAAGTAATGTATAGCAGGAAAATGAATGCTCCCTATGGTAGCTTGTGCTATTTCTCTAGATTCTCCAACAGTGATACTAGCAAGAAAGTCTTTATATTCAGATTTACGAGGTTCATTAACACTTCCTCACTACGGGAGTTTACAAGCAACAGTAAAATCTTCTAAGTCCATGGTATAAGATTTATCATAAAGATCAAACATGACATTCTGAGAATTGCGCGAAGATGTATATTTAAACCCTCTCACAAAGGAATCAGTTAAATGATAGTATTGAGGGCACTTATCTTGCATGAAGTCCTCAAGATCGGCATTACGCACATATGCATCAAATTCATCCTTGATGCCCGCTTTGTCCATAAACTCTTCTGACGGCCATTCACAAGGCCGCACGTAAGCTTCCCTCGGTGGTTCATCGTCCTGCTCACGCATTGCGAGCCTGGGTGCTTGCTTCCTTGAAGAACCACCTTGGTACATTTTCCTAGACATATTTCTTCCTCTGAAAAATTTCTGAAATTTTTAGTAACTCAATATAAAAGTGAACCGAACTCAATAAAATTGATAGCAACTACTCCCACAAGTGCCTAGAGACTATATCATGCATTAGAACTACTTGGGACCATATAAATTTGACATGCAAGCTCAAGAACAGGGTCACCTAGGCAGCAAAAAATTTCAATAAATAAAGTACTAGAACAAAAACTAATTGGACCATTGGAGGAGTCACATACCAAAGAACAATCCCCCAGAGCAGTTTTTTGAATGGAGCTTTGAGCAAGGAGATCGAAAATGGCAGTAAAATGAGCTAGAACTCGTGCTTGAGCTGGATAGTAATTTTTTTTGGGAGGAATAAGAAGAGCGTGGGTGCAGGAATAAGTGGAGGGGGCCCACTGTGGGCCCACGAGGCAGGGGGCACGCCCAGGGTGGTAGGGCGCACCCCTAACCCTCGTGGCCAGGTGTCGGGTCCCCCTGATGTGTTCTCAGTGCCAGATATTCTCAAATATTCCAGAAAAAATCATATTAAATTTACAGGGCATTTGGAGAACTTTTATTTTCGGGGTATTTTTTATTGCATGGATAATTCAGAAAATAGATAGAAAATACTATTTTTACTTTATTTAATCTAATTAACAGAAAGTAAAAGGAGGGTACAGAAGGTTGTGCCTTCTAACTTCATCCATCTCATGATCATCAAAAGGAATCCACTAACAAGGTTGATCAAGTCTTGTTAGCAAACTCATTCCGAATAACATGGAACCGGAGAAATTTCGAATAACACTAGGTTACCTCAACGGGGATATGCACATCCCCAATAATAAGACTATCATATTTCTTCTTGACAGTAGGAAGAGGAAATTCAAAACCTCCAATAATAATTGATGGAATTTTTCCAATAGAATTGATACTATGAACTTGAGGTTGTTTCCTCGGAAAGTGTACCGTATGCTCATTACCATTAATATGAAAAGTGGCATTGCCTTTGTTGCAATCAATAACAGCCCCTGCAGTATTCAAAACGGGTCTACCAAGGATAATCGACATACTATCGTCCTCGGGAATATCAAGAATAACAAAGTCCGTTAAGATAGTAATGTTTGCAACCACAACAGGCACATCCTCACAAATACCGACAGGTATAGCAGTTGATTTATCTGCCATTTGCAAAGATATTTTAGTAGGTGTCAACTTATTCAATTCAAGTCTACGACATACAGAGAGAGGCGTAACACTAACACTGGCTCCAAGATCACATAAAGCAGTTTTAACATAGTTTTTTTAATGGAGCATGGTATAGTTGGTACTCCTGGATCTGCAAGTTTCTTAGGTATTCCACCCTTAAAAGTATAATTAGCAAGCATGGTGAAAATTTCAGCTTCCGGTATCTTTCTTTTATTTGTAATAATATCTTTCATGTACTTAGCATAAGGATTCACTTTAAGCATATCAGTCAAACGCATACGCAAAAAGATAGGTCTAATCATTTCAGCAAAGCGCTCAAAATCCTCATCATCCTTTTTCTTGGATGGCTTAGGAGGAAAAGGCATGGGTTTCTGAATCCATGGTTCTGTTTCTTTACCGTGCTTCCTAGCAACAAAGTCTCTCTTATCATAACATTGATTCTTTGATTGTAGGTTATCAAGATCAACAGCAGGTTCAATCTCTACATCATTATTATTGCTAGGTTGAGCATCAACATGAACATCATCATTAACATTATCACTAGGTTCATGTTCATCACCAGATTGTGTTTCAGCATCAGAAATAGAAATATCATTGGGATTCTCAGGTGTGTCTACAACAGGTTCACTAGCAGCATGCAAAGTCCTATCATTTTTTTTCTTTTTAGAAGGACTAGGTGCATCTACATTATTTCTCTAAGAATATTGCTCAATTCTCTTAGGGTGGCCTTCAGGATACAAAGGTTCCTGAGTCATTTTACCCGTTCTAGTAGCCACTCTAACAACAAAGTCATGTTTATTATTTAATTCAACAAGCAAATCATTTTGAGCTTTAAGTACTTGTTCTGCTTGAGTGGTAACCATAGAAGCATGTTTGCTAATGAGTTCAAGTTCACCTTTAACTCTAGACATATAATCACTCAAGTGTCCAATCATATAAGCATTACTTTTCAATTTTCTACCAACATAAGCATTAAAGTTTTCTTGTCTAGCCATAAAGTCATCAAATTCATCCAAGCACTGGCTAGCAAACTTAGGGATTTCAACTTTATCATGTCTATAGAGAGAATTTACCTTTACTACCTGTGTCGGGTTATCAAGACCGTGTATTTATTCAATAGGTGGTACATTAAGACCATGTATTTCTTCAACAGGAGGTAAATTCTTAACATCTTCAGCTTTAATACCTTTTTCTTTCACAGATTTCTTTGCCTCTTGCATATCTTCTGGACTGAGAAATAGAACACCTCTTTTCTTCGGAGTTGGCTCAGGAATTGGCTCAGGAAGAGTCCAATTATTATCATTAGTCAACATATTATTCAATAGCAATTCAGCTTGATCGACTATTCTTCCCCTGAAAACACAACCAGCACAACTATGCAAGTGGTCCTTGGAAGCATCAATTAGTCCATTATAAAAGATATCAAGTATTTCATTTTTCTTAACAGGATGATCAGGCAAAGCATTAAGTAACCGGAGAAGCCTCCCCCAAGCTTGTGGGAGACTCTCTTCTTCAATTTGCAAAAAATTATATATTTCCCTCAAGGCAGCTTGTTTCTTATGAGCAGGGAAATATTTCGCAGAGAAGTAGTAAATCATATCCTGGGGACTACGCACACAACCAGGATCAAGAGAATTAAACCAAGTTTTAGCATCGCCCTTTAATGAGAATGGAAATATCTTAAGGATATAGTAGTAGCGAGATTTCTCATCAGTAGTGAACAGGGTGGCTATATCATTTAACTTAGTAAGATGTGCCACAACAGTTTCAGATTCATAGCCATAAAAAGGATCAGATTCAACCAAAGTACTTATCTCAGGATCGACAGAGAAATCATAATCCTTATCAGTAACAAATATAGGTGAAGTAGCAAAAGCAGGGTCATATTTCATTCTAGCATTCAGAGATTTCTGTTTCAGTTTAGCCAATAACTTCTTAAGATCAGATCTATCATTGCAAGCAAGAAAATCTCTAGAAGTTTCTTCATCCATAACATAACCCTCGGGAACAACAGGAAATTCATATTTAGGGGGAGAACCTTCATCATCACTATCTTCAATAATATCAGTTTCAAGAATTTCATTCTCTCTAACCCTAGCAAGTTGTTCATCAAGATATTCACCTAATGGCGCAGTAGTGTCAAGCATAGAAGTAGTTTCATCATAAGTATCATGCATAGTAGAAGTGGCACCATCAATAACATGCGACATATCAGAATTAATAGCAGAAGCAGGTTTAGGTGTCGCAAGCTTACTCATAACAGAAGGAGAATCAAGTGCAGAGCTAGATGGCAGTTCCTTACCTCCCCTCGTAGTTGAGGGATAAATCTTAGTTCTTTCGTCTTTCAAGTTCCTCATAGTGATCAGCAGATATAAATCCAAAGTGACTCAAAGAATAGAGCTATGCTCCCTGGCAATGGCGCCAGACAATAATCTTGATAACCCACAAGTATAGGGGATCGCAACCGTTTTCGAGGGTAGAGTATTCAACCCAAATTTATTGATTCGACACAAGGGGAGCCAAAGAATATTATCAAGTATTAGCAGTTGAGTTGTCAATTCAACCTGGATAACTTAGTATCTGTAGCAAAGTAGTATGGAAGTAACGGTAACAGTAGCAAAAGTAATAGTAGCAGTTTTGTAGTAATTGTAATAGTGGCAGCGACAAAGTAAATAAGCAAAGAACAATATGTGAAAAGCTCATAGGCATTGGATCAGTGATGGATAATTATGTCGGATGTGATTCCTCATGTAATAGTTATAACATAGGGTGACACAGAACTAGCTCCAATTCATCAATGTAATGTAGGCATGTATTCTTAATATAGTCATACGTGCTTATGGAAAAGAACTTGCATGACATCTTTTGTCCTACCCTCCCGTGGCTGCGGGGTCCTAATGGAAACTAAGGGATATTAAGGCCTCCTTTTAATAGAGTACCGGACCAAAGCATTAGCACTTAGTGAATACATGAACTCCTCAAACTACAACCATCACCGAGAAGTATCCCGATTATTGTCACTTCGGGGTTGTCGGATCATAACACATAATAGGTGACTATAGACTTGCAAGATAGGACCAAGCACTCACATATGTTCATGAAAACATAATAGGTTCAGATCTGAAATCATGGCACTCGGGCCCTAGTGACAAGCATTAAGCATAGCAAAGTCATAGCAACATCAATCTCAGAACATAGTGGATACTAGGGATCAAACCCTAACAAAGCTAACTTGATTACATGGTAAATCTCATCCAACCCATCACCGTCTAGCAAGCCTAGGATGGAATTACTCACGCATGGAGATGAGAATCATGAAATGGGTGATGGAGGATGGTTGATGATGATGACGGCGATGAATCCCCCTCTCTGGAGCCCCGAACGGATTCCAGATCAGCCCTCCAGAGAGAGATTAGGGCTTGGCGGCGGCTCCGTATCGTAAAATGCGATGAATCTTTCTCTCTGATTTTTTTCTCCGTGAACATGGATATATGGAGTTGGAGTTGAGGTTGGTGGAGGTCTAGGGGGCCCACAAGGCAGGGGGTGCGCCCTAGGGGGGCGCCCCCACCCTCGTGGACAGGGTGTGGGCCCCCTGGTGCTAATTCTTTCGCTAGTATTTTTTATTAATTCTGAAAAGTTGCTTCGTGGATTTTCATGTCATCCCGAGAACTTTTATTTATGCACAAAGATAGCACCATGGCAGTTTCGCTGAAAACTGTGTCAGTCCGGGTTAGTTCCATTCAAATCATGCAAGTTAGAGTCCAAAACAAGGGCAAAAGTGTTTGGAAAAGTAGATATGACGGAGACGTATCACCTACCACCACTTTTCCACACTCGTTATACTAACTTTCTTGCTTATTTATCTAAACATCCCCTAGTTTATATTTACGTGCTCTTTATATTCTTGCAAACCTATCCAACAACACCTACAAAGTCCTTCTAGTTTCATACTTGTTCTAGGTAAAGCGAATGCTAAGCGTGCGTAGAGTTGTATCGGTGATCGATAGAACTTGAGGGAATATTTGTTCAACCTTTAGCTCCTCGTTGGGTTTGACACTCTTACTTATCGAAAGAGGCTACAATTGATCCCCTATACTTGTGGGTTATCAAGACCTTTTTCTGGCGCCATTGCCGAGAAGTTATAGCATGGGGTGAATATTCTCGTGTGTGCTTGTTTGCTTTATCACTAAGTAGATTTTATTTGTTGTTCTAAGTTGTTCTTTATTTTTAGTTATGGATATGGAACACGAAATACCAAAAAAATTAGGTGTACTTGCTACTCATAGAGATGGGGAACCTCCTAAAACCCTCGATGCTGGTTATGTGAAAAATATTATGTACTACTTTAATAATCCTGAGAAAAACTCATTCAATTATGTAATGGGAGACACGTTGGATCTACGTGAATACTTTAGGGATTATTGCTTGACTCAAAAAGGGAAACTATTATGGGATCAAATTCATATGTTGCATTGGTATGCTCGGGAACTATGCTTGAGATATGATTATACTTGTTGCTCTAGGATGAAGGCTCCACACCTTCCCTTCTCATGCAAATTTAATGATGATAAAACCTTGGCTTCTTATGCTAATGGTATATATGATTACTATGATGTGGAACAAATAGAAGAATTCATTGCTTTTATGGGTGCTTATGAAATTGAATCTTTGTTTAAAGAGTGTGAAAATCTTGATGATGATGTTTACAGACCTGAAAATTTTGCTATACTTAAATATTGCTATGAGAATTATGAATTAAATTCCGATATTGATGATTTTATTGAGAGAGTCTCCGCTATCCAAGAAGAGACTAATATTTTGCAGGAGTCTATGGAAGAAGAAATTGATGAAACTGTGAGCTCATTGGATGAAAAAGATGACGAGGAGAGCGAAGAACAAAAGGAGAAAGAGCGGATTGATCACCCCAACTTCTATTGAGATTAACTCTTCAACTCATACATTGTTTAATTTCCCTTCGTGCTTACCGAAGGATGATTGTTATGATCCCGTTGATTCTCGTGAAATATCCCTTTTTGATGAACTTGATGCTTGCTATGCTTGTGGCCAAGATGCCAATATGAATTATGCTTATGGAGATGAACTTGCTATAGTTCCTTATGTTAAACATGGAATTGTTGCTATTGCACCCACTCATGATAGTCCTTTTATCTTTTTTAATTCTCCCTACTACACTATATCGGAGAAGTTTGCCCTTATTAAGGATTATATTGATGGGTTGCGTTTTACTACTACACATGATGATTTTGATAGATATAATATGCATGTGCTTGCTGCTCCTACTTGCAATTATTATGAGATAGGAACTATATCTCCACCTCTCTATGTTTCCCACACGATAAAATTGCAAGAAACTATTTATACTATGCATTGGCCTTTACTGTGTGTGCATGAATTGTTCTTTTATGACATGCCGATGCATAGGAAGAGAGTTAGATATCGTCATTTCTTGATATATGTTACTTTGTGCTCACTACTAAATTACAAATCATTGTTAATTAAAATTGGCTTTCATATACCTTGGGATCCGGGTGGATTCATTACATGAGCACTATATGCCTAGCTTAGGCTTTAAAGAAAGCGCTGCCAGGGAGATAACCCGAAGTTTTAGAGAGTCATTTATTTCTGTTGTGTGCTTTCATAAAGTTTAAAAACAAAAAAAATAAAGAGGGGAACCCAAAACTTTTTCAAAAAGAAAAGCGAAAGTGAGAAAGACGAGCATTGTTAAAGTGGGAGCTAGCCTTGAACTTTGTTCATGCTCACGGAAACTTTGTGAATCTTGATTACATAAACTTTTCAACAAAAATAATTATCCCCTTGTACAATTCCATTATATAATAAAAATAATGTGCCAAGGTTTGCCTTTAGGATGTTTACAATGCTTGTTGGTTTGTGAGGTGTAGGACAGGAACTTTGGCTGTAGTGCGCGATTTTAAATTTTTTACTGGAATGTCAAAAGGTTCTGAAACTTTTTGCACTGTCTTTATATATAAATTTTTTATTTTTCCTAATTTTGGCAGAATTTTTGGGTACCAGAAGTATGGTGAATGTTCATATTACTACAGACTGTCCTGTTTAAGACAGATTCTGTTTTTGATGCATAGTTTGCTTGTTTTGATGAAACTATCGATTTCTATCAGTGGATTAAGCCATGGAAAAGTTATATTACAGTACCTACAATGCAAAAAAATATGAATTGGTTTACAACAGTACCTAGAGTAGTGATTTGCTTTATTATACTAATGGATCTTACCGAGTTTTCTTTTGAAGTTTTGTGTGGATGAAGTGTTCGAAGATCGAGGAGGTCTCGATATGAGGAAAAGGAGGAGAGGCAAGAGCTCAAGATTGGGGATTCCCAAGGCACACCAAGTAAATATTCAAGGAGACTCAAGCGTCTAAGCTTGGGGATGCCCCGGAAGGCATCCCTCTTTCTTCAACAAGTATCGGTACGTTTTCGGATTCGTTTCATTCATATGATATGTGCAAATCTTGGAGCGTCTTTTGCATTTGGTTTTCATTTTTCTTTTATGCACCATGCTGGTATGAGATATTCCTTGGTTGATTTATAGAATGCTCATTGCACTTCACTTATATCTTTTGAGTATGGCTTTATAGAATGCTTCATGTGCTTCACTTATATCATTTGAAGTTTGGATTGCCTTTTTCTCTTCACATAGAAAACCGCCATTTGTAGAATGCTCTTTTGCTTCACTTGTTAGAGCGTGGGCATATCTTTTGTAGAATGAATTAAACTCTCTTGCTTCACTTATATCTATTTAGAGAGATGACAGGAATTGGTCATTCACATGGTTAGTCATAAAATCCTACATAAAACTTGTAGATCACTGAGTATGATATGTTTGATTCCTTGCAATAGTTTTGCGATATAAAGGTGGTGATATTAGAGTCGTGCTAGTGGAGTAATTGTAAAATTGAGAAATACTTGTGTTGAGGTTTGCAAGTCCCGTAGCATGCACATATGGTAACCACTGCGTGACAAATTTGAGTGTTCTTTGATTGCCTTCCTTATGAGTGGAGGTCGGGATCACGCGATGGTTAACTCCTACCAACCCTTTCCCTAGGAGCATGCATAGTAGTACTTTACTTCGAGGGCTAATAAACTTTTGCAATAAGTATATGAGTTCTTTATGACTAATGTGAGTCCATGGATTATACGCACTCTTACCCTTCCGCAATTTGCCAGCCTCTTCGGTACCATGCATTGCCCTTTCTCACCTCGAGAGTTGGTGCAAACTTTGCCGGTGCATCCAAACCCCGTGATACGATATGCTCTATCACACATAAGCCTCCTTATATCTTCCTCAAAACAGCCACCATACCTACCTATTATGACATTTCCATAGCCATTCCAAGATATATTGCCATGCAACTTCCATCATTATCATATACATGACTTGAGCATTCATTGTCATATTGCTTTGCATGATCGTAATATAGCTTGCATGATGTTTTCATGGCTTGTCCATTTTTTGATGTCATTTCTACGCTAGATCATTGCACATCCCGGTACACCTCCAGAGGCATTCATATAGAGTCATTTTTTTTTTCTAGTATCGAGTTGTAATATTGAGTTGTAAGTAAATAAAGTGTGATGATCATCATTATTAGAGCATTGCCCCAGTGAGGAAAGGATGATGGATACTATGATTCCCCCACAAGTCGGGATGAGACTCCAGACTTTATGAAAAATAAAAGAGGATAAGCCCAAATAAATAAGGAGGCCAAAGAAGCCCACCAAAAAATAAATAAAAAAAGAAAATAAAAAATGAGAGAAAAAGAGAGAAGGGGCAATGTTACTATCCTTTTACCACACTTGTGCTTCAGAGTAGCACCATGTTCTTCATAGAGAGAGTCTCCTATGCTGTCACTTTCATATACTAGTGGGAATTTTTCATTATAGAACTTGGCTTATATATTCTGATGATGGGCTTCCTCAAATGCCCGAGGTCTTCATGAGCAAGCAAGTTGGATGCACACCCACTTAGTTTCCAGTTTAAGATTTCATACACTTATAGCTCTTAGTGCATCCGTTGCATGGCAATCCCTACTCCTCACATTGACATCAATTGATGGGCATCTCCATAGCCCGTTGATTAGCCGCGTCGATGTGAGACTTTCTCCCTTTTTGTCTTATCCACACAATCTCCATCATCATACTCTACTCCACCCATAGTGCTATGTCCATGGCTTACGCTCATGTATTATGTGAGGGTTGAAAAGGCTGAAGCGCATTAAAAAGTATGAACCAATTGCTTAGATGAAACCGGGGTTGTGCATGATGGGATCATTTTGTGTGACGAAAATGAAGCATGGCCAAACTATATGATTTTGTAGGGATAAGCTTTCTTTGGCTATGTTATTTTGATAAGACATAAGTGCTTTATTAGTATGCTTGAAGTATTATTGTCTTAAAATCAAATGATAGACTATTGCTTTGAATCACTCGTGTCTTAATATTCATGCCATGATTAGATATATGATCAAGATTATGCTAGGTAGCATTCCACATCAAAA
Source organism: Triticum timopheevii (assembly GCA_963921465.1). Lineage (NCBI taxonomy): Eukaryota > Viridiplantae > Streptophyta > Magnoliopsida > Poales > Poaceae > Triticum > Triticum timopheevii. The sequence goes on along the minus strand of OY997262.1, from coordinate 377,925,381 downwards.
ATTATCTTTTTTATCATTTACCTACTCGAGGACGAGCAGGAATTAAGCTTGGGGATGGTGATACGTCTCCGTTGTATCTATAATTTTTGATTGTTCCATGCCAATATTATACAACTTTCATATATTTTTGGCAACTTTTTATACTATTTTTAGGACTAACATATTGATCCACTGCCCACTGTCAGTTCCTGTTTGTTGCATGTTTTTTGTTTCGCAGCAAACCCATATCAAACGGCGTCCAAACGGGATAAAAACTGACTGAGATTTTTTTGGAATATTTATGATTTTTGGGAAGAAGAATCAACGCGAGACGATGCCCGAGGGGGCCACGAGGCAGGGGGAGCGCCCCAGGGGGTCAGGCGCACCCTGGGACCTCGTGGCCACCCCTTAAGGCGGTTGGTGCCCTTCTTTCGCCGCAAGAAAGCTAATATCCGGATAGAGATTGTGTCCAAAATTCAGCCCAATCGGAGTTACGGATCTCTGGGAATATAAGAAACGGTGAAAGGCCAGAATCTAAAATGCAGAAACAGAGAAAGACAGAGAGACAAATCCAATCTCGGAGGGGCTCTCGCCCCTCCCACGCCATGGAGACCATGGACCAGAGGGGAAACCCTTCTCCCATCTAGGGAGAAGGTCAAGGAAGAAGAAGAAGAAGAAGAAGAAGGGGGATCTCTCCCCCTCTCTCCCGGTGGCGCCGGAACGCCGTCGGGGCCATCATCATCACCGTGATCTACACCAACACCTCTGTCATCTTCACCAACATCTCCATCACCTTCCCCCATCTATCTACAGTGGTCCACTCTCCTGCAACCCGTTGTACCCTCTACTTGAACGTGGTACTTTACGCTTCATATTATTATCCAATGATGTGTTGCCATCCTATGATGTCTGAGTAGATTTTGGTTGTCCTATCGGTAATTAGTGAATTGCTATGATTGGTTTAATTTTCTTGTGGTTATGTTGCTGTCCTTTGGTGCCCATCATATGAGCGCGCGCGTGGATCATATCATAGGGTTAGTTGTATGTTGATAGGACTATGTATCGGAGGGCAAGGGTGACAGAAGCTTCAATCTAGCATAGAAATTGATGCATACGGGATTGAAGGGGGGCCAATAAATCTTAATTCTATGGTTGGGTTTTACCTTAATAAACATTAGTAGTTGCGGATGCTTGCTAATAGTTTCAATCATAAGTGCATAGAATTCCAAGTCAGGGATGACATGCTAGCAGTGGCCTCTCCCACATAAAACTTGTTATCGGTCTAGTAAAGTAGTCAATTGCTTAGGGACAATTTCACAACTCCTATCACCACTTTTCCACACTCGCTATACTAACTTTATTGCTTCTTTATCTAAACAACCCCTAGTTTACATTTACGTGCTCTTTATATTCTTGCAAACCTATCCAACAACACCTACAAAGTCTTTCTAGTTTCATACTTGTTCTAGGTAAAGCGAACGCTAAGCGTGCGTAGAGTTGTATCGGTGGTCGATAGAACTTGAGGGAATATTTGTTCTACCTTTAGCTCCTCGTTGGGTTTGACACTCTTTACTTATCGAAAGAGGCTACAATTGATCCCCTATACTTGTGGGTTATCAGCAGGCCCAGGAGCGGGCGTCATCCTGGATCATAGCCAGGAGGGAGGCGGTGGAGGGGGTGATCTTGTCGAAGATGATCGCATTGCGGTGACGCCAGATAGACCAGACCATCAAGGCAGCAATGGTGGAGAGCCCTCGTCGTTTATCCTTAGTCACCATAGTAAGGGCTGAGCTGAGCCAGTCTAGGAAGCCAAGGGAGCCATCTGGTATGGTGATCTCGGGGCAGCACCGGGAGAGGATGCCATGCCAAACCATGCGTGAGAAAACGCACTCCACCAGGAGATTATGCAGGGTCTCGGCATGTTGAGAGCACAACACACAGGCCAGCTCATGCGGTAGGCCACGCCGCAGTAGCCGGTCGACAGTCCAGCACCTGTTGATGGAGGCAAGGTAGATGAAGAACTTGACTGAGAGGGGGGCACTTGACTTCCACATGAGACGCCAGTGCGCGGACGTTGTAGATCTGGTTAATAGGGCATTATAGCAGGAAGAGGCGGAGTAAACCCCGTTTTCAGTCCACTTCCATAGAATGGTGTCGGGCTCCTGGGATAACGCGATAGTCTGCAGCCGACACCAGAGCTCGAAGTACTCCAGCGCGGCCGCTGGGCCAAGGTGGCCGTGGATGTCGCTAATCCACGCCCGATCCAGAAGGGCAGCATCGACAGTACGTGATCGGCGGCGCCGGCTTGGGACAAGAGCGGTGAGGCTCGGGGCGAAGTCGCTGATAGAGCAGCCCTGGAGCCATTTGTCAGTCCAGAAGCGACAAGATGTGCCATTGCCAATGGACCAAGTCGTCGAGGCGCGGAAGAACCGGAGAGCCTCGGGATAAAGAAAGATTACCAAAACGAAATGAGTGGATATGGACATATTGTTTCTGTAGATGTAACTAATAATGATGGATGAAACATCTGAACAGAGAAGTTTTAATAGATGAAGAAAACAAATAATCATTGGTCTGTAATATGTAAAGGAGCAGATAAAAATTCAGGAACTAAGCTTTAGTAACAGCCGATTGGTTGTTGCTGTAGAAAGAAGATAGCTACGACATCACTCAGGTTTGAGTAGTGCATGATGTGCAGGTAGGATAGTCCGATAGTGGAAAATCAGTGGTGATCTTTCCACATTGTTACTCAAGAGCATGGCAAACGGGTGACGAACGCCAATCCATGAACACCTAAATGCAATCAAACAACATCACAAAAGTAGTGTTATATCTGACGACAGATGTTTAACCATGGCAAGTTGAACGTTTTTATAGCAATTTATGTTGATGTGGGAATGACAAATTTGGTTTGCAAACGCGGCAATTTTCTGGCATAAAATAAATTGAAGCAGATTTGCCATGCTTGCCAACTACTCCCTCGGTTCCCAAATATATCTCTTTTTAGAGATTCCAACAAGTGACTACATACGGAGCAAAATGAATGAATCTACATTCTAAAGTATGTCTACATACATCTGTATGTTGTAATACATGTGAAATGTCTAAAAAGACTTACATTTAGGAACGGAGGGAGTAAAATTGTTATCCTCTGCAAATATAAATGCCATAAAAAATTATTTGATTAGTCGTGGTTATAAATCTGACATCAGATTTAAAGTTGAGTCCTATATAAAAAGCAAAACAAAATGCCTTCAGAATTCTTCGCAAAAAAAATGCCTTCAGAATATGCAGAATCGTATGGTGGAGTAGTATATAAACACAAGCCCATACAGACCACGCGAATGTCGTGCATCTACAAATCGGGAGTCACTCGCACGGAAGCACACGGGTTGCACCACACGACTCCACTCCACACGAGTACAACTACATGACGCGCGTTCGCAAAAAAAAAAAACTACATGACGCGCGTATTATACGGCACGCGTACGCTCGTACGAACCGCGCTGCGCTCACAGCCTGGCCTCGTTGTGGCACTCCTGCCGCCGGACCTTGACGTCGGGGACGCCGATGGCGATGCGGCACGCCGACCTCCCCTGGGCGTTCCGCTTCACGAACCCGAGGAACGTCACCCGGCCCTTCACGTCCGTCCTTGCCTCGAACTCCATCTCCCCGGCGAGCACGTCGCCGAGCAGCCCCCCGATCCCGGCCGCCTCAACCACCTTGTCGGCCTGCACCGTCATGCCCAGCCGCATGGTCGTTGTGCCGCGGCTCGGCACGGTGCCGGCAGGGACGACGGCGCTGCCCACGGGGGCGCCCCGATAGAGGAGCGTCGTGGCGGCCTCGCCGTACCGGAACGAGGCCGGGTTCGGGTTGCGCACGCGCACCACGAGGAGGAAGGTGACATTGAGCTGGATGGAGACGGTGGGGAACGTCACGCGCGGGGCGGCGCCGGTGGCGTTCGCGGACAGGAGCTCCGTAGTCGGGTCCCGCGGGCGGAGGACCGCCAGCAGGACGATGGCGGCCACGGCAGCCAGGAGGAGCAGGACGAGCACGGCGAAGCTGGCACAGATGATGACGCGCCGGCGGCGGCTCTGGCGGGCTGCCGGCGCCATCTCGCCCGACCCCGACATGCCTCTCAGGCTCTACTGCTCGCGGTTGGCGTGAGTGTGGTATGGGCACAGCGAGAGGGCCGCGAAAACATGTAGACGCGGCAATGTGATGCACTCACTGACTTGTAAGAGGAGGATCCTTCCGATCTCCAAGAATCCGCTTTGGTGATTTTAACAAGCCAACCGGAGGTGTTTTATTAGTGCCAGAAAGCTGGAATCAGGGGAACCGGTGCGCCGTCGTCCCTGTCGTAGGGTTCATTCACTCAACGTCACTCAACCAAAGGCCTATAGCACACGATGATAGTAATAGGAATTCACGACACCGTGACTCATGCTCGTGTGCGAATGCTCTCTTACAAAACCATCACTCTCTACTATAGTTTCGGAAACTTAATCTGGTCATGCTCTAAGTGAAAAAGGTCTGCTTTTAGTCCATGCACCATCATCTATCGGCCAAATATCTCTGGTTTCTAAACTCTAAACCACGGTGTAAACTTGACCATTAACTTTTGAAACCATTTGGATTTGGTCTATCAGAGACACTATTTGACCAATGACATGGTGATGGCTTCGCACACGTGGCAACTTGTTGGTGCACAAATATAAAATAAAATAAGATAAATATAGTACTTTTTAATAAATTTGAAAAACCTATCAGGAATCATGACACACCCTCTAAATAAGAAAAATTACAAATTTGATGCTTTCTAATAAATTATTACTTGCAAATCTAGGAACCATGCAAGTGAAATAGGTTCAGAAATTTTAACAAAAGGGGGAAGCATGTGTATTTTTTTAACGAATATTAGAGAAAACACACACATAATGTGCTAAAAATATGCACGTTTTCCATGATATTCCTAGAATTATTTTCCCCAGACGTTAAAAAACTGAAGTTAGTTTTCTGGGAGCCCAGAGGGAAAGCGTCGCTGGCTGTTAGATCAACCTGCACGAATCTTGGCGCACAGGGGTTGCCACATCAAGTTTTGACTTTCTCCCTCCATGAACGGCTCAGCGCGACGCAATGACAAGCTAGCTACCTTCCTTATCCTCTCTCGACAGCTCCATACTGGTCAACATTTTTTTTCTAAGCTTGCATTGATCTTTAAAATTTTCTTTTTCCTAAAACATTGTCATGCGCTTACATGCCAAACTCAAAGCATTTGCCATGTCTACGTGTACTATGTTTTTTCTCTATATTGCCACCATGTTTATTAACCCAAAATTAAAGTTTTGTCTCTCTACTATTTACATGGGCATTTTTATCATGCATGATTTTTTTGTATTGTACTAGATGCCCGCAAATTACTTTTGTATATATGATGGAAAATATTTACACACTCCATGTCAATTGTTAATTTTCTATTTTTGTACACATAGTAGTTTTGGACATTTTTTTCACTTTTTAAATTTTTTGTGCAAAGGAATTGTGTTGGCCCGGGAGGCCTAGAAAGGGACTCGCCTACGTCGGGGTTCGCTCTGTCGGGCAAACGCATCGAACGAAACATTCACTCGAGGGAAACTGGCATAGAGAACCTTTCGTTCGATACGGGTTCCATCCCAATGAGGATTTTTTGTCCAAAAGGACCCCCTGCCGAACGCTATTGCCAAACAAAACTACCTGCGGATAAAATTGTCAAAAAAGACCCCCTGACTAGTGGTGGCAGGTGCGGCAGGCGACACGTGGCACCTGTCGCCACGCCAGGAGGCGGCCACCCAGGCGAACGACAATCAGTGCAGTGCAGCGTGCCGCGACGGAACGGGGCGGACCAGGTGGCCCATGCCGCCACCGTGGGAGGCGGCCACCCCTGGTGCTGTCCCTGGCTGGCCGACAGCCGGTGTGGTCCAGGCCGCCACTGCTGCTGGCGGCATCTTTCTTTTGCATGTCCGGGAAAACGACACTGATTCCGTGACTGACGGCGCTGATTCTGATACAAACTCAACTCATTCCGATGATTCGAAAGTTGATGCTGATAGCTTGCTTTTGGTTCTTTCGCCCGGGAATTAGTCCTACTTTTGCTACTTTTGCCTCAGCGGATGCGACGGCACTGCGAGAATCACTCTAGCTATTGCTTGAGCGGATGCGACGGCACTGCGGTAATCAGTCACACGCTGCGGGAATCCGATGCTGCGGGAACCTGTTGTGCCGACACTACAGGGATCCTAAATTTTCCGCCTAATTTCGTCCATTCACGCTTATTTTCTCGCCATCATTTGTCGTCTAAGCCTATAAAAGGAGATACCGAGGCTCTCATCCTGCCATATGTTCGCGCCAACCCCTTCCCGCCAACCCTTTCCCTCCATACCCCAGTCGTTCTTTCCCGCCATTTTCTCCTCTCTACCTATAATACCCCCTTCACGCGGAGGTGAATAAGCAGTATAGTGTAGTGTAGTCGAGATGTCCCATTATCCTTTCGATCGTAGTTTTCACCCTGGGATGAGTAGATGTCTTCTGAGGCTAGCCATTGATTTCAGGATGGACAATAGGATAGTTCCATGGGACGAACTCACCGGTAGTGACACCATAATGAATGAGTTGGCCCACGAATTACGTAGGTCTGGGTGGCCTGAAATGACTTATGAGGAGGTGCGTACAGAACTTCTTAGGTTGCATGAAAGGTGGAAGAAGGTAGTGGAGCCGAAGAGTGAAACTTTCAGAAGAACTGCAACAAAGAATCCATTTTTATGGACTGAAGAAAGCGAGGACGACGATGATGACGAAAGAATTATATATAGGAAGTGGTATTTCGGCCATCGGGAAAGTTTCGGGGTCACCCAGTATTGTACCGGGACCACCGAAAGGGTCCCGGGGGTCCACCGGGTGGGGCCACCCATCCCGGAGGGCCCCATGGGATGAAGTTGGAGGGGAGCCAGCCCATAGTGGGCTGGTGCGCCCCCCTGGGCCCACCCCCTGCGCCTAGGGTTGAAACCCTAGGGTGGGGGGCGCACCACATGCCTTGGGGGGCACTCCACCCCCCTTGGCCGCCGCCCCTTGGAGATTGGATCTCCCAGGGCCGGCGCCCCCCCTTGGGGGCCTATATAAAGGAGGGCAAAGGGGAGGGCAGCGGCACCCTGTGCATTGGCGCCTCCCTCCCCCTGCTACACCTCGTCCTCCTCCCGCAGCAGCTTGACGAAGCCCTGCCGGAGTTCTGCTGCATCCACCACCACCCCGTCGTGCTGCTGGATCATCATCAACCTCTCCTTCCCCCTTGCTGGATCAAGAAGGAGGAGACGTCTCCCGTCCCGTACGTGTGTTGAATGCGGAGGTGCTGTCCGTTCAGCACTTGGTCATCGGTGATCTGAATCACGGCGAGTACGACTCCATCATCACCATCCCCTTGAACGCTTCCGCTCGCGATCTACAAGTGGTATGTAGATGCAATCTCTCTCCCATGACTCGTTGCTTAGATGAACTCATAGATGGATCTTGGTGAAACCGTAGGAAAATTTTAATTTTCTGCAACGTTCCCCAACAGTGGCATCATGAGCTAGGTCTATGCGTAGTTCTCTATTGCACGAGTAGAACACAATTTTGTTGTGGGCGTAGATCTTGTCAACTTGCTTGCCGCTACTAGTCCTATCTTGCAACAGTGGTATTGTGGAATGAAGCGGCCCGGACCAACCTTACACGTACGCTTACGTGAGACCGGTTCCACCGACTGACATGCAGTAGTTGCATAAGGTGGCTGGCGGGTGTCTGTCTCTCCCACTTTAGTTGGAGCGAATTCGATGAAAAGGGTCCTTATGAACGGTAAATAGAAGTTGACAAAATCACGTTGTGGTTATTCGTAGGTAAGAAAACGTTCTTGCTAGAACCCAATTGCACCCACGTAAAAGATGCAACAACAATTAGAGGACGTCTAACTTGTTTTTGCAGCAATTGTCATGTGATGTGATATGGCCAAGAAGAATGTGATGAATGATATGTGATGTATGAGATTGATCATGTTCTTGTAATAGGAATCACGACTTGCATGTCGATGAGAATGACAACCGGCAGGAGCCATAGGAGTTGTCTTTATTTATTGTATGACCTGCGTGTCATTGAACAACGCCATGTAATTACTTTACTTTATTGCTAACCGGTAGCCATAGTAGTAGAAGTAATAAGTTGGCGAGACAACTTCATGGAGACACGATGATGGAGATCATGGTGTCATGCCGGTGACGATGATGATCATGGAGCCCCGAAGATGGAGATCAATGGAGCTATATGATATTGGCCATATCATGTCACTACTATATAATTGCATGTGATGTTTATTATGTTTATGCATCTTGTTTACTTAGAACGACGGTAGTAAATAAGATGATCCCTTACAACAATTTCAAGAAGTGTTCTCCCCTAACTGTGCACCGTTGCTAAAGTTCGTCGCTTCTAAGCACCACGTGATGATCGGGTGTGATGGATTCTTACGTTCACATACAACGGGTGTAAGACAGATTTACACACGCGAAACACTTAGGGTTAACTTGACGAGCCTAGCATGTACAGACATGGCCTCGGAACACAGAGACCGAAAGGTCGAGCATGAGTCGTATAGTCGATACGATCAACATGAAGATGTTCACCGATGATGACTAGTCCGTCTCACGTGATGATCGGACACGGCCTAGTTGACTCGGATCATGTAATCACTTAGATGACTAGAGGGATGTCTATCTGAGTGGGAGTTCATAAGATGAACTTAATTATCCTGAACATAGTCAAATGATCTTTGCAAATTATGTCGTAAGCTCGCGCTTTAGTTCCACTGTTTAGATATGTTCCTAGAGAAAATATAGTTGAAAGTTGACAGTAGCGATTATGCGGACAGTAGAAAGCTTATGTCCTCAATGCACTGCTCAAGTGTGCCGAACCCCAAACGTCGTTTGTGGATGTTGCGAACATCGGACATACACATTTTGATAACTACGTGATAGTTCAGTTAAACGGTTTAGAGTTGAGGCACCAAAGACGTTTTCAAAACATAGCGGAACATATGAGATGTTTCGAGGGCTGAAATTGGGATTTCAGGCTCGTGCCCACGTCAAGAGGTATAAGACCTCCGACGATTTTCTTAGCCGGCAAACTAAGGGAGAAAAGCTTAATCGTTGAGCTTGTGCTCAGATTGTCTAAGTGCAACAGTCACTTGAATCGAGTGGGAGTTGATCTTCCAGATGAGATAGTGATGTTTCTCCAAAGTCATTGCCACCAAGCTGCTAGAGCTTCGTGATGAACTATAACATATCAGGGATAGAAATGATGATCCTTGAGGTATTCGCGATGTTAGACACCGCGAAAGTAGAAATCAAGAAGGAGCATCAATTGTTGATGGTTGGTGAAACCACTAGTTTCAAGAAGGGCAAGGGCAAGAAGGGATACTTCATGAAACGGCAAATTAGTTGCTGCTCTAGTGAAGAAACCCAAGGTTAAACCCAAACCAGAGACTAAGTGCTTCTGTAATAAGGGGAACATCCACTGGAGCAGCATTACCCTAGATGCTTGGTAGATGAGAAGGCTGGCAAGGTCGATAGAAGTATATTGGATATACATTATGTTAATGTGTACTTTACTAGTGCTCCTTGTAGCACCAGGGTATTAAGATACCGGTTCGGTTGCTAAGTGTTAGTAACTCGAAATAAAAGAGCTACGGAATAAACGGATACTAGCTAAAGGTGAGCTGACGATATATGTTGGAAGTATTTCCAAGTTTGATGTGATGAAACATCGCACGCTCCCTCTACCATCAAGATTAGTATTAAACCTGAATAATTATCATTTGGTGTTTGTGTTGAGCATAGACATGATTGGATTATGTCTATCACAATACAGTTATTCATTTAAGGAGAATAATGGTTACTCTGTTTATTTGAATAATACCTTCATTGGTCTTGCACCTAAAGGAATGGTTTATTGAATCTCGATCGTGGTGATACACATTTTCATGCCAAAAGATATAAGATAGTAATGATAGTACCACTTACTTGTGGCACTGCCATGTAAGTCATATTGGTATAAAACGCATGAAGAAGCTCCATGTTGATGGATCTTTGGACTCACTCGTTTTTTGAAAAGTTTGAGACATGCGAACCATATCTATTGGTGTATACGCATGAAGAAACTCCACGCAGATGGATCGTTTGGACTCACTTGATTTTGAATCACTTGAGATATGCAAATCATACCACATGGGCAAGATGACTAAAAGGCCTCGTTTTTCAGTAAAATGGAACAAGATAGCAACTTGTTGGAAGTAACACATTTTGATGTGTGCAGTCCAATGAGTGCTGAGGCATGCAGTGAATATCGTTATGTTCTTTCTTCACAGATGATTCAAGCAGATATTGAGTATATTTACTTGATGAAACACAAGTCTGAATTATTGAATGGTTCAAGTAATTTCACAGTGAAGTTGAAGATCATCGTGACAAGAGGATAAAATGTCTATGATATGATCATAGAGATGAGGATCTGAGTTACGAGCTTTGGCACGAAATTAAGACATTGTGGAAATTGTTTCACCGCCTGGAACACCATAGTGTGATGGTGTGTCCGAATATCATAGTTGCACCCTATTGGATATGGTGCATACCATGATGTCTCTTATCGAATTACCACTATCGTTCATGGGTTAGGCATTAGAGACAACCGCACTCACTTTAATAGGGCACCACGTAATTCCGTTGAGATGACACCGTGAGAACTATGGTTTAGAGAAACCTAAGCTGTCATTTCTTAAAAGTTTGGAGCTGCGACGCTTATGTGAAAAAGTTTCAGGTTGATAAGCTCGAACCCAAAGCGGATAAAATGCATCTTCATAGGACACCCAACACAGTTGGGGCATACCTCCTAATTCAGATCCGAAAGCAATAGGGATTGTTTCTTAAATCGGGTCCTTTCTCGAGGAAAAGTTTGTCTCGAAGAATTGAGTGGGAGGATGGTGGAGACTTGATGAGGTTATTGAACCGTCACTTCAACTAGTGTGTAGCAGGGCATAGGAAGTTGTTCCTGTGGCACCTACACCAATTGAAGTAGAAGCTTATGATAGTGATCATGAAGTTTTGGATCAAGTCACTACCGTACCTCGTAGGGTGACAAGGATGCGTACCACTTCAGAGTGGCACAGTAATCCTGTCTTGAAGGTCATGTTGCTAGACAACAATGAACCTACGAGCTATGGAGAAGCGATGGTGGGCCCAAATTCTGACAAATGGTTAGAAGCCATGAAATCCGAGATAGGATCCATGTATCAGAACAAAGCATGGACTTTGGTGGACTTGCCCAATTATCGGCAAGCCATTGAGATAAATGGATCTTTAAGAAGAAGACGGACGTGGATGGTAATGTCACCATCTATGAAGCTCGACTTGTGGCGAAGAGTTTTTCACAAGTTCAAGGAGTTGACTACGATGAGATTTTCTCATCCGTAGCGATGCTTAAAGTCCGTCGGAATCATGTTAGCATTAGCTGCATTTATGAAATCTGGCAGATGGATGTCAAAACGAGTTTCCTTACTAGTTTTCGTAAGGAAAGGTTGTATGTGATACAATCAGAAAAGTTTTGTCGATCCTAAGGATGCTAAAAGGTATGCTGGCTCCAGCGATCCTTCTAAGGACTGGAGTAAGCATCTTGGATTTGGAATGTGCGCTTTGATAAGATGATCAAAGATTTTGGGTTTATACAAAGTTCATGAGAAACTTGTATTTCCAAAGAAGTGAGTGGGAGCACTATGGAATTTCTGATGAGTATATGTTGTTGACATATTGTTGATCAGAAATGATGTAGAATTTCTGGAAAGCATATAGGGTTATTTGAAAGGTGTTTTTCAATAGAAAACCTAGATTAAGCTACTTGAACATTGAGCATCAAGATCTATGAGGATAGATCAAAAACGCTTAATGGTACTTTCAAATGAGCATATACCTTGACATGATCTTGAAGATGTTCAATATGGATTAGTCAAAGAAGGAGTTCTTGCCTGAGATGTAAGTATGAAGTTCAGACTTAAAGCTCGACCACAGCAGAAAAGAGAGAAAGGACGAAGGTCGTCCCCTATGCTTCACATGTAGGCTCTATAGTATGCTATGCTGTGTACCGCACCGGAAGTGTGCCTTGCCATGAGTCAGTCAAGGGGTACAAGAATGATCCAGGAATGGATCATTGGACAGCGGTCAAAATTGTCCTTGGAGTAAATAAGGACATGTTTCTCAATTATGGAGGTGATAAAGAGTTCGACGTAAAGGGTTACGTCGATGCAAACCGGATACGTATAGTGGAGCAACCATTTGGAATAGCTCCAAGTGGAGCGTGGAAGCAGCATTTACAATATGACCTAGAGATTTGCGAAGTACATACAGATCTGAATGTTGCAGACCCGTTGACTAAAACATCTCTTACAAGCAAAACATGATCAAACCCCAGAACTCATTGAGTCTTAATCACATGATGATGTGAACTAGTTTAATGACACTAGTAAACTCTTTGGATGTTGGTCACATGGCGATGTGACCTGTGAGTGTTAATCACATAGCGATGTGAACTAGATTATTGACTCTAGTGCAAGTGGGAGACTGTTGGAAATATGCCCTAGAGGCAATAATAAATTAGTTAATATTATATTTCCTTGTTCATGATAATCGTTTATTATCCATGCTATAATTGTATTGATAGGAAACTCAGATACATGTGTGGGTACATAGACAACACCATGTCCCTAGTAAGCCTCTAGTAGACTAGCTCGTTGATCAATAAATGGTTACGGTTTCCTAACCATGGACATTGGATGTCATTGATAACGGGATCACATCATTAGGAGAATGATGTGATGGACAAGACCCAATCCTAAGCCTAGCACAGAGATCATGTAGTTCGTATGCTAAAGCTTTTCTAATGTCAAGTGTCTTTTCCTTAGACCATGAGATTGTGCAACTCCCAGATACCGTAGGAATGCTTTGGGTGTACCAAACATCACAACGTAACTGGGTGGCTATAAAGGTGCACTACAGGTATCTCTGAAAGTGTCTGTTGGGTTGGCACGAATCGAGACTGGGATTTGTCACTCCGTGTAAACGGAGAGGTATCTCTGGGCCCACTCGGTAGGACATCATCATAATGTGCACAATGTGACCAAGGGGTTGATCACGGGATGATGTGTTACGGAACGAGTAAAGAGACTTGCCGGTAACGAGATTGAACAAGGTATCGGCATACCGACGATCGAATCTCGGGCAAGTATAATACCGTTAGACAAAGGGAATTGTATACAGGATCAATTAGTCCTCGACATCATGGTTCATCCGATGAGATCATCGTGGAACATGTGGGAGACAACATGGGTATCCAGATCCCGCTGTTGGTTATTGACCGGAGAACGTCTCGGTCATGTCTGCATGGTTCCCGAACCCGTAGGGTCTACACACTTAAGGTTCGGTGACGCTAGGGTTGTATGAATATGAGTATGCAGCATACCGAATGTTGTTCGGAGTCCCGGATGAGATCCCGGACGTCACGAGGAGTTTCGGAATGGTCCGGAGGTAAAGAATTATATATAGGAAGTGGTATTTCGGCCATCGGGAAAGTTTCGGGGTCACCCGGTATTGTACTGGGACCACCGGAAGGGTCCCGGGGGTCCACCGGGTGGGGCCACCCATCCCGGAGGGCCCCATGGGATGAAGTGGGAGGTGAACCAGCCCATAGTGGGCTGGTGCGCCCCCCTAGGCCCACCCCCTGCGCCTAGGGTTGAAACCCTAGGGTGGGGGGGGGGGGGGGGGCGCACCACATGCCTTGGGGGGCACTCCACCCCCCTTGGCCGCTGCCCCTTGGAGATTGGATCTTCCAGGGCCGGCGCCCCCCCTTGGGGGCCTATATAAAGGAGGGCAAAGGGGAGGGCAGCGGCACCCTGTGCATTGGCGCCTCCCTCCCCCTGCTACACCTCGTCCTCCTCCCGCAGCAGCTTGGCGAAGCCCTGCCGGAGTTCTACTGCATCCACCACCACGCGCATCGTGCTGCTGGATCATCATCAACCTCTCCTTCCCCCTTGCTGGATCAAGAAGGAGGAGACGTCTCCCGTCCCGTACGTGTGTTGAACGTGGAGGTGCTGTCCGCTCGGCACTTGGTCATCGGTGATCTGAATCACGGCGAGTACGACTCCATCATCACCATCCCCTTGAACGCTTCCGCTCGCGATCTACAAGTGGTATGTAGATGCAATCTCTCTCCCATGACTCGTTGCTTAGATGAACTCATAGATGAATCTTGGTGAAACCGTAGGAAAATTTTAATTTTCTGCAACGTTCCCCAACAGTCGGCCAGGGAGCGGTAGTGCCAGCGCTCGCCGCCTCACCTAGTGGCGGTAGGGCCCACCACTCCTGGCTCGTTCCGTCCCAGCTGCGCCACTGTGTGAGAACTCGTTGTGTCCACGCGGTCGCCTCCTGCGGAGGCGGCAGGTCCCGCCGCCTCCTGGCGTGGCGGCAGGTGCCACGTGCCGCCTGCCGCGCCTGCCGCTGATGACCCGCTGAAAGGGATCGAGAAGAGGTGTCTAGAGGGGGGGTCATTAGACACTAAGTGCCCAAAGTTGCAGTTTTTAACTTCTTTAAGTTTAAGTGGAGTTTAGGCACAAGTTTAACACTCATAATACATAACAAGCAAGCATGCAAAGAGTATATGAGCAGCGGAAAGTAAAGCATGCAACTTGCAAGAATGTAAAGGGAAGGGATTGGAGGATTCAAACGCAATTGGAAACAGGGATGTTTTTGTCGTGGTTCCGATAGGTGGTGCTATCGTACATCCATGTTGATGGAGACTTCAACCCACGAAGGGTAATGGCTCCGCGAGTCCATGGAGGGCTCCACCCACGAAGGGTCCACGAAGAAGCAACCTTGTCTATCCCACCATGGTCGTCGCCCATGAAGGACTTGCCTCACTAGCGGTAGATATTCACGAAGTAGGCAATCTCCTTGCCCTTACAAACTCCTTGGTTCAACTCCACAATCTTGTCGGAGGCTCCCAAGTGACACCTAGCCAATCTAGGAGACACCACTCTCCAAGAAGTACCAAATGGTGCGTTGATGATGAACTCCTTGCTCTTGTGCTTCAAATGATAGTCTCCCCAACACTCAACTCTCTCTCACAGGATTTGGATTTGGTGGAAAGAATATTTGAGTGGAAAGCAACTTGGGGAAGGCTAGAGATCAAGATTCATATGGTAAGAATGGAATATCTTGGCCTCAACACATGAGTAGGTAGTTCTCTCTCGGAAATAGGATGCTGGAAGTGTAGGCTTGTTCTGATGGCTCTCTCCACGAATGAAGAGGAGGTGGAGGGGTATATATAGCCTCCACACAAAATCTAACCATTACACACAATTTACCAATCTCGGTGGGACCGAATTGAGAAACTCGGTCAAACCGGTTTAGTAAACCTAGTGACCGTTACGGTTTTCGGTGGGACCGACTTGCAACTCGGTAGGACCGATATGGTTAGGGTTAGGGCATAACGTAATCTCGGTGAGACCGATTACACAAACTCGGTGAGACAGATTTTGGTAATAAGCTAACCAGAGAGTTGGTCAGGCAAACTCGATGAGACCGATTTTGGTAATAAGCTAACCAGAGAGTTTGCATTGTAATCTCGGTAGTACCGATTGCTCAAACTCGGTGAGACCGATTTTGGTAATGGACATACACAGAGAGATTACAATCCCATCTCGGTGAGATCGAGATCCCTATCGGTGAGACAAATTTGCCTAGGGTTTGTGGCAGTGGCTAAGACATCTGAACTCGATGGCGCCGGATAGAAAGAATTGGTGGGGCCGAGTTAGACTTTGGGTTTAGGACATTTGTGGATGTGAGAAGGTAGTTGAGGGCTTTGGAGCATATCACTAAGCACTTTGAGCAAGCAAGCCATTAAGCAACACCTCATCCCCTCTTGATAGTATTGGCTTTTCCTATAGACTCAATGTGATCTTGGATCACTAAAATAGAAAACATGTAGAGTCTTGATCTTGGAGCTTGAGCCAATCCTTTGTCCTTAGCATCTCGAAGGGGTTCCACATCCTTTAGTCCATGCCACTCCATTGTTGAACTTGTCTGAAATATACTAGGTAAAAGTGTTAGTCCAACAAGAGATATGTTGACATTAATTACCAAAACCACCCAGGGAGCACTTGTGCTTTCAATCTCTCCCTTTTTGGTAATTGATGACAACATACATCAAAGCTTTAGATAAAGATATAGAGAATAGCAAGTAAAGCTTTGGAAAGACATGTAACAAGCATAGGCCCCCCCTACATGTATGCAATCATGTGAATATAGAATATAAAAGCATGTGAATGCATGAACATGACGGAGTAAGCAATGTGTTACATGTATCTTGGCCATATGCATCAGAGCAAAAGATAGCAATAGATGTGTATGTGGGAAATGTACCTTCATGCTCATGAGTCCTTCTTGCAAACAATATGTACATTAGCAAGAATTCCTCATACACATGACTATGATGCATATACTTACCTTGTGGTCTTGAGTTGGCTTAGGATGGAATGAACCTGCATAAACAAGGTTAGATAACACAGATACACCTACTAGCCAGAGCAAACAGAAGAAACCACAAGAATACCAAGACTGGGATGACATGTAGAGAGTGAGTACTGAGTACTACATTTGATATAGACATGTCCCCAAGGGTAAAGATGTGCAATGAATTTAAATGATTTCTTTCCCTTAGATGTCTTGCTCCCCCTGAATCTAGCATGGGATACTGGGAGAAGATAGGGAATAGAAACTCAGAGCAGAATGCAAAAACAGAGCTAATGCAAATAAGCACATGTGAGCATGTCTTTCTTTCCCCTCAAGAAGACATGTGGCATATCTCCTCTTGAACACCAAGCATCTGGGATCCTTGAGAATTACTCTCTTCTTGAGTATTCTCTCCCCCTGAAGATCTCTCTCTCCCCCTATGGAGGTGATACTCTCTCTCTCTTTGGAAGAGATAAGTTTTGATGGGATCTCTCTAAGTGATAAGCTTTGATGTGATCTCTCTCTCCTCCTTTGACATCAATTTCCAAGAAGGGCCTTCTGGAATTTGTCATGAATGGGTTTGGTCCTTGAGTCACAGCACAAAGCATTGATAAATGTGATGCTTGCAGAGGACAAGATTCATTGAGTGGAGCTGGATCAAAAGTAAAACAGGAACAAGTGGCAAGATGTTTTTCCTGTAGTGAAATCGGTGGCACCGAGTTGTATGCTTTGGTTGCACCGAAAATATTCGGTGGGACTGAAAACAACAAACCGGTGAGACCGAGTTCATCGCAGAGAAAACATTTTTCACCTCAGCTCACTAGACAAGTAAAATCTCACAAGGATTTGCAAGGAATTAACTGAACAATATGCAATGAATTGGATGCAGGGAATGCAGAACAAATAGAAAAGAAAGAGATCTAGATGAAGTTTTTTTTGAAAGGGGAAACAAACATGCATGAGATAAATGCAAAAGCACAGAAAAGAACACAAGAGAACTTCATCTAGAGTTTGTCGGCGACAAAGTCACCTATGTTAGAGTATATTGACTTAGGAGTCAAGTGAGATCACTTGATCATAGGTCATACTCATCGTTTAAGCTCAAAATGGGGTTACCATTTATCATTTAAGCATCTTGATGTATTCACATCTTGTCGAGGTGCTTTGACTCATGACTTTGAGTAAAGCTTCTCTAAGATGGAATGACATACCTTGGGTGGTGGTGTTGATCATGTAGTTGAACTTGTGTGGGTTGCTCAAGGTTGATGTAGCTCATCAAGAGTTGGGAGCACCACTTGGAATTTGAGTTCATCTACCTACATGGGTTAGTTTTTGTAAGGAAGAGCACTTGTGTATCCAAAATGACAATCATGAAACTCAACATAGAATTTGTCAAAGGATATGTTTGAATGGTTCTGTGCTTCCTTGTCTTCAACCACCATTGTGTAGAGACTTGGTGATGTAGAGATTGCTCAAGATATGAGTAGATTACAATCTCATGGAATTCGATTCAACCAAGTACCTACATGAGTTAGATAACATGCAAGGTGCAAATATATCCAAGACATAAGATTATCATCATAAGAGAAATATCAAGGATTAGTCATAAGCTCATGCCTTGCATGTATCCAATGGAGTTTCTACTCCAGGTTTGAAGCATCAATGATGTTCAATTCTCCTCTTAACCTGCAAAACACTTTCTCATCAAGTGGTTTAGTGAATATATCCTCTAATTGCTTTTCGGTGCGAACATGCTTAAGTTTAATGTCACCCTTAGCAACATGATCTCGAATGAAATGATGACGAACTTCAATATGCTTAGTTCGAGAATGTTGCACGGGATTATGAGCAATCTTGATAGCACTTTCATTGTCACAAAGTAATGGAACATGTTTCACATATATCCCATAATCTTTAAGAGTTTGGGTCATCCAAAGTAATTGAGCACAACATGATCCAGCGGCAATCTATTCCGCTTCGGCGGTGGATAAGGATAACGAGTTCTATTTCTTGGAAGACCAAGACACAAGAGATCTACCAAGAAATTGACAAGTACCCGAAGTGGACTTTCTATCAACCTTGTCTCCGGCATAGTCCGAGTCGGAGTAGCCAACAAATCGAAAGAGGCCCTCTTGGGATACCAATGCCAAAATTTGGTGTATGGATTAAGTATCTCACTATCCTTTTCACGGCCTTAAGGTGACATTCTTTTGGAACAGCTTGATATCGTGCACACATACACACACTTAGCATGATATCGGGACGTGAAGCACATAGATATAACAATGAACCAATCATAGAGCGATAAACCTTTTGATCAACCGGTTTACCATCTTTGGTCAAGTCAAGATGTTCACTAGTAGGCATGGGTGTAGTCATACCTTTGCATTCTTGCATATTGAACTTCTTGAATAAGTCCTTGGTGTACTTCGTTTGAGAGACAAAGGTACCTTCCTTAGTTTGCTTGATTTGCAAACCAAGAAAGAATTTGAGTTCACTCATCATAGACATCTGAAACTTCTCTGACATTAGCTTCCCAAACTTTTCACTAAAATGAGGGTTAGTAGAACCAAATATAATATCATCAACATAGATTTAGCACACAAATAGTTCTCCATTGACCCTTTTAGTAAAAAGAGTAGAATCTATTTTTCCAATTTCAAAGCCTTTTTCAATAAGGAACTTGGTCAAGCATTTATACCACGCTCTAGGAGCTTGTTTAAGACCATAAAGGGCTTTGTGAAGTTTGTAAACATGATTTGGTTTCTTAGGATTGACAAAGCCGGGAGGTTGCTTAACATAAACTTCCTCCTCTATTTCACCATTTAGAAAAGCACTTTTAATGTCCATTTGGTACAAGGTGATATCATGGTGACTAGCATAGGCAAGTAAGATGCGAATGGACTCAAGTCTAGCAACGGGAGCATAAGTCTCACCATAGTCCATACCTTTGACTTGTGTGTAGCCTTGGGCGACAAGATGTGCTTTGTTGCAAACTACTTGTCCATCTTCATCTTGCTTGTTGCGAAACACCCATTTGGTACCGATGATGTTGTGGTTGTCGTCGGGCTTCTCAACCAATGTCCAAACTTGATTCCTCTCAAAGTTGTGTAGCTCTTCATGCATGGCATTTGTCCAATCCGGATCTTTCAATGCTTCTTCAACCTTCATAGGTTCAATGCTAGAGATGAATGAATAGTTTTCACAAAAGTTAGCTAAACGAGTTTTAGAGTGAGTGATTCTCCCGGTTTGTATATCGTTGTAGATTTGCTCGACGGGATGGTCTTTAGCAATTCTTGCTCGAACTCGTGAAAGCTTTTGCTTGGTTCTTGGTTGAACTTCTTCTTCATCTTGTTCTTCTTCTTGGCCTTCTTCATTGTTGGCGTAGTCGTTCTCTTGTCGTGGTGGAGAAGGAGGTTGTTGACGTTCATCTTGATGCACTTCCCCGTTTTCTTCATCTTGGTGTGTCCCACTTGTGGATGATTCCGTATCAACTCTTGGTTCACCTTGTCGTGAGGTAGAAGCTTCCACTTGGACGGACGAGGTACTCTTCTTCACCTCCGTTGGACGAATCTTGCCAATAGACAAGTCTTGGATTGCTTCCGAGGGATCTTTGTCTCCTACATCAATTGGCAATTTCTCTACTTGCGAGCCGTTAGATTCATCAAACTTCACATCTACCTTTTCTTCAACCTTTCGGGTGAAATTGTTGTAGACACGGTATGTGTGAGAGTTTGAGCCATAACCAAGTAGGAAACCTTCATGAGACTTAGGAGCAAATTTAGAACGACGATGCTTATCAAGAATGTAGCACTTTGAGCCGAATACTCGAAAGTATCCAACTTGGGGTTTGTTACCGGTGAGGAGCTCGTATGCCGTCTTGTCGAGTAGCTTGTGAATATACAAGCGATTTGTTGCATGACAAGCTGTCTCAACCGCTTCCGCCCAAAAGTGCTTTGGCTTCTTGTACTCATCAAGCATCGTTCTCGCCATTTCGATGAGCGTCCGGTTCTTCCTCTCAACAACTCCATTTTGATGAGGTGTGTACGTAGCCGAGAACTCACGTGAAATCCCTTCTTCGTCAAGAAAGGTGTCCACATTTGCGTTCTTGAACTCCGTTCCGTTGTCTCTGCGAACCTTCTTGATCTTCACTTCAAATTGATTTTGGGCCTTCCTAGCGAAGTTTTTGAAGATCTTTTGAACCTGCGATTTATCATCGAGAAAGAACACCCACGTAAATCTTGAAAAATCATCAACTATAACTAGACCAAAAGAATTTCCACCGAGACTCTTGTAAGTGTTGGGACCAAAAATATCCATGTGAAGTAGCTCAAGTGGCCTCCTTGTGGTCATGATGTTCTTCACGGGATGCCTTCCTCCAACCTGTTTACCTGCTTGACAAGCGCTGCAAAGTCTATCCTTATCAAATATGACATCTTTAACTCCAAGGATATGATTTTCTTTAATAAGCTTGTCAAGGTTTCGCATACCAACATGACCTAATCGTCTATGCCATAACAAACCTTTAGAAGATTTAGCAATAAAGCAAGTTCTAGGTTGAGCCTTTTTAGTGAAATCAACAATGTAAAGATCACCTCTACGAACACCGGTAAAGACCATTTTATGATTATCTCTACGAAACACTTGGCAATCTACTTCAGTGAATAGAACATTGAAACCGAAATCAGCAGATCTAGATACTGAAAGTAAGTTGTAGCCAAGAGATTCAACGAGCATGACATTTTGTATGGAGCTATCATGTGATATGGCCACCTTACCGAGGCCAACCACCTTACCCTTTGAGTTGTCACCGAAAGTGACATACTTTTGAGGACCATCGTTTTCAGCAAGCTCACGAAACATGTCTTTATCTCTGGTCATGTGATCGGTACATCCACTATCACTACACCACAACCCTTAATTGGGGGCAATTAACTGCCGAGAGAAATACCTGAACAAGGGCAAAAGATCTGCCGGGACCTTCGTTATTGCCGGGAGAAGTACTTCGGGACACATAAACTGCCGGCAGAACTTGAGTAACGAGGGCATATGCACCGCCGGTAATAAATATTAGCTATTAGGTCACTCTATCTGCCGGCACAATTGTTCTACGGCCCACTCTCTGCCGGGAGTGTCCCTGGCGGCGCGAGACTGAAAATAACTGGCCCAACCCACCAAGCTGCCAAGCATGCTCTACTAGCCCAATTAGTGGCCGCCGGCCCAACCATTTCCCCCCAAATCAAACCCTAGTTCCCAATCCTCCTCCCCAACCAACGCCGTCGCCGCCGCCGCCGACCACCTCCTCCCTGGACCGCGCCCTCCATCGCCGACCACATCCACCCACGATCGTACTCTCCACCTCCCACCCCTCCGCCGACCCAATCCGCCCCTTCTCCAGTGAAGAAATGCTTGATCTCGGCTGGGGGCTGGCAGCTGCGAGTGCCTTCATGACGGACTTGGTAGCTCCCGGCTGCTCCTTCTCCAAAGCCTTGGGCAGCGCACCATCCTCTCCCCATCGCTGAACTACGAGCGCCGCCGGACATCTCGCCACCGTTCTCGCGCCTGGTCATTGTCCTCGGCCCAGGTCGCCGCAGGTTGCTGCCGTTCTCGTCCTCGACCAGGTCGCCGCCTTCCTTACCTAGGTCGTCGGCCTTGCTCTTCCTTATCCAGGAGCTCGAGGCTCGCCTCAGATCGACCGGCTTTCAGCTCCAGCCTCCCCTAGGTCTCCTCCACTGCCTGCTGCTGCTTCTCTCCTCCGACAGCTGCAGCAAGCCATTCCTGCTGGTGCTCGCCTCATCCACTGACCATGAGCCAGAAGAAGTCCGTCACAAGGTAAGGCTCTCATGACACATTCTTTTTTGTGACAGCATGATATATGTATGGATTGTTTGATGCAGAATTGATGTATATCCAGGAGCTCGAGGTCGTCTCTCATGCAATTTGTTTGATTTGATTTTGATGTATGAGTGTATGACAAATCGACACTATGAATTGAGCTGATGTAATGTGCTGGTTGTTAAGTGCTAACTTGCTAATTTGCTATATATGACTCTTATGTGCTAGTTGTTCTTATGTGCTGCAGTATTTGTGTAAGGAACTGCACCATGTCCTATATATTAGTTGTTAACTTGTTATATCTCATATGTCAGTCGTTAAGTATATATGATATTGATGCCTGATTATCTGCTTATCTATTCATTTTTCTATTATGATTTAAGTTAAATGCTAAATGGGCTTAGCTTCGCTATAGGGTCGCTGTAGCTTTTCATAGCATTTGGCTGAGCCACCACTAAATGGCACAGCCCGCTGTTCAGAACTTCAATTATTTGAGAGGAAAGTAAACTTTGACTTAGTTATATCAGTTATGTTTTGTTTCAGAAAATCTTGCTTTTATGGATTGATGCTGGGACTTGGGGAGTTGCTCTTTGCATAATTTTGGTCCTAATACATATACTTTTTTCCTTTAACTGGTGTCTGCTTCATATTTTTGACTTCTTTTAGTAGTTCTTTCCTATGGTTGCAGGTGTATGAGACTTCAGAGCTTCTATATGCAACAACAAGAAGTGAGGAGGAACAAATGAACCATAAAAAGCTTAAATTTGAACTCTGTTGGTAATCTGCTGTTGTATGGATCTGCTTTATTTATTTTTACCCTTAATATGTTATTATAATATGAAACATGGTTCCAACTTATTCTATTTTATTAGGCGACTCTAGCTTAACTAGAACGAGTTCAGCAAGTTTTGACTTTTGAGTTCACGACGCTGCAACTGTGAAGATAATGACTAAAGCTACAAACTAAATTAGTGAAACCCTGTAGGAGTACCACGTGCAAGCTTTGGGCAAAAAGGTTTTTGTTCTGTGTTGGTTATCTCCATTGATCGATTGATGTGAGATCATTTAGTCCACTTTTCATCACGCAATACTTGTACATACTCAGAAAGGTGTTATTTCTCTGATATCAAGTTGATTGTTTATGTTTTGTGAAGTTTGTTGTCCGAATGTGACATAGCCATATATAAAGAACGAGTTCACATTGTTACCATAAATTATGCTTAAACTTTCATACCATCTAATACATAATAGTTTCTGTATACTTTTCAACTTCATAAGCATTGTAGTAACTACATTCTTACTGGAAATTAGATACTTTGAGAAGTTTCTGCTAGATCAAGATATCATTTGTGTTCTGTCCCTTGATCCTGTGCTTGAGAATGTGCTTATATTATTATGATTAAATTTACCAATGGTTATCATGGTTGATTGCTTAAAACACTTTGCTTCTATGTATGCAGTTGGAAGTGGATAAGTCAATGGCAAAAGCAGCAACGTGGCCACAAGCAAGCTGAGGAGGTAATATACGTGGATATGTCTTGGCTTAATATTTACATTGGTTGCTCAAAAATATTTACGTTGGACCGAATATTCACTTGTGGTTGCTCAAATATTTACTCTAGACTCAATGTATTGGCCGCTGTTTGTTTCGGGAGCAACTAGTATACAATCCATGCTATCTAAAATTGCACTGGCTTTGCCCCCAGTTATAGCTTCTTGCAAATGGTTCAGTTTTCTAGTTCTTGCCTCCAGAAAAGTTCAAAATAATCAAAGAGCAGTTGGTCGATCATGGTTCAGTTTTTATGTTGTTATACATTGCCTGAACTGTTAAGGGCCTTGATTGATTCCTATAAGAATGACAAACTGTCCAGAAGCAGGACTAGTCTTTTTCTTTGATTATAATAATCAACAATTGGTAAGTTTGTCTAGCTTAATTGTTTGTGAATTGCACATCACGTCAGGTAGATATATGGTGGAAAGTTGAAGGCACATGTACACATATTTTGTTGTATCAGTGGCTGACAGTGCAGGCTCACGTGATTTAGTTTAAAATACTCTGGTAAATAATGCATGTGCGAAGCGTCTCATGGTTTTGCAAATACTGTATAATATTATGGTGTTCACAAACTGTGGTATTGTACAGCTAGAAGTTAAAAACTATCTTTTTTGAATACTACAGTTTTACATATACTTTGCACCCAAACAGAGCCTGAGTTGTTTGAAGCCCTTGATCTCCTTTTTAAAAACTGAGCAGGACTACGTTTGGTTCATGTGTGGATCAAAGTCCTGGCTGAAAAATGCTTGGCCTGGAGCCTCCTTGCAAAGTGCCTGGACTGTGTTTGCTTGATGTCCTCGAGAAATGTATATTGACTTGTGTTATTTGCATTGTTATTGTGCTATCGTGTGCTTCCATTTTTATTGTGATGTAAAGATTGCATTTTTATTGCATGTTTATGATATGGTAGGTTTATTGTTCTATGATAGCTCCATTTTGAGTTTTTGGTCTGTTGCAGGTTTTCCAAAGATACACAAGTTAATGAAGGTTTGTAAGATCTACAAGCGGTTGTCGATTTTGGAAGATCTACAACGGCTGAAGGTGTGGAAGACCTATAATTAAGTTGGTGTAGTGATAATGTAGTGCACCTACTTTGTTGAACCTGGAGACATTGGCAAGTTCTTCTTATTTTGGTGGTTGTTTTGCCACACAAGCCACTGGATGTTCATTTTGGTTGTGTGGCACAACTAGAACATAAGTACTCCCTCTGTAAACTAATATAAGAGCGTTTAGATCACTACTTTAGTATTCTAAACGCTCTTGTATTAGTTTACAGAGGGAGTACTTTTTTGTGCCAGCACAACGTCCTTATGTATGGCCCTTTTCTGTATGTATGTATGTATCCAGAAACATATGTATCTGACATGTTATGTTTATATGACATGTTATGTTTATATCAAAGGAAACCTTTAAGGGTTTGGATGAGGCCTATATGTAACTTCGATTGAACTATATGTCTAAGTTGTGTGATCTGTCCTGATTTCCCTAATGGCTTAATTAGGTATATGTCGCATACGTAAGACAGTTTTTGATAGTTAAACACAATGATCCGGCATTCTGTATGCTGGGTTAACACGCTTGTACCGGCAGTAACGGTGTCAGTAACTATATTTCCTATGGCATAACCAGTCTGCCGGGAGAAAGGTAATTGCCGGCAGATATACAGGCTAGGGCAGATAAACTGCCGGGAATAATCTAATTGCCGGGAGAATCAATCCCCGGCAGCCGTTCTCGTGGCAGTTCTATCTGCCGGGAGAACTACTGTCCCGGCAGTTTGTTTGCCCTCTCAAGAGCTTTATCCCGGCAGATTGCATGCCGTTACATTGGTGTTGTGGTGTAGTGTATCAAGAACCCATTCCTTTCCTCCTGTCATATATCCCCGAAGATTTGCCATAAGACCAAAGTGTCTCATTGCATCATCAAGATCGAAGTCACTATCATCATCCTCATCTTAGTATCCATGATCAACATCGTCATTTGGTGGATCAAATCCTAGAGAGGGTAATTCGTTAGAGTGAGTTTGACAATGATCTTGCTTATGAATTTTTATAGCTTCGGAAATAATATCACCAATAATTCCAACATCTCCTTTGGCACGCATAAGATTTGTAAGCTCAAATAGACGATCACTAAACATAGGATCACTAGTATTCACCTTACTCAAGGTAATAGACTTATGGAGAATTTCATCTAGATTTTTCAAGGAATAGTTTGGAAAGCGTTCCTCAAGAAATTTCCATATAGTGTAGGCACACTCAAGAGTAGGCAAGTTTCTAATCAAGTTTCTAGGCAAGCCTCTAGTGATAAGATTAACAGTTCTAAGATTCCTAATCATGTCAATTGACTCATCAAGGGTAGGATGCATAGGATCAACATGAGGCGCACAAGGGCTAGCAATGTACTTGTTCAAATGATATTGATTGAAAATCACAAGCATCTCATTTTTTTCACTCATGAAAGTACTCTCTATCAAGGATAGGCACTCTATATCTAAGACTCGCAATAGTAGACTGATGTCTAGTACACAACCTTCTTCTTGTAGACGTTGTTGGGCCTGCAAGTGCACAGGTTTGTAGGACAGTAGCAAATTTCCCTCAAGTGGATGACCTAAGGTTTATCAATCCGTGGGAGGCGTAGGATGAAGATGGTCTCTCTCAAGCAACCCTGCAACCAAATAACAAAAAGTCTCTTGTGTCCCCAACACACCCAATACAATGGTAAATTGTATAGGTGCACTAGTTCGGCGAAGAGATGGTGATACAAGTGCAAAATAGATAGTAGATAAAGGTTTTTGTAATCTGAAATAATAAAAATAGCAAGGTAACAAGTGGTAAAAGTGAGCGTAAACGGTATCGCAATGGTAGGAAACAAGGCCTATGGTTCATACTTTCACTAGTGTAAGTTCTCTCAACAATAATAACATAGATAGAACATATGACAAGCCCTCAACATGCAACAAAGAGTCACTCCAAAGACACTAATAGCGGAGAACAAACGTAGAGATTATGGTCGGGTATGAAACCACCACAAAGCTATTCTTTCGGATCGATCTATAAAAGAGTTCGTACTAGAATAACACCTTAAGATACAAATCAACCAAAACCCTAATGTCACCTAGATACTCCATTGTCACCTCAAGTATCCGTGGGCATGATTATACGATATGCATCACACAATCTCAGATTCATCCAACCAACATAAAAGTACTTCAAAGAGTGCCCCAAAGTTTCTACCGGAGAGTCAAGAACGTGTGCCAACCCCTATGCATAGGTTCCCAAGTGTCACGAAACCCGCAAGTTGATCACCAAAACATACATCAAGTGGATCAATAGAATAACCCATTGTCACCACGGTTATCCCACGCAAGACATACATCAAGTGTTCATAAAAAGACTCAATCCGATGAGATAACTTCAAAAGGGGAAACTCAATTCATCACAAGAGAGTAGAGGGGGAGAAACATCATAAGATCCAACTACAATAGCAAACCTCGGGATACATCAAGATCGTGCCATAGAGGAACACGAGAGAGAGAGATCAAACACATAGCTACTGGTACATACCCTTAGCCCCGAGGGTGAACTACTCCCTTCTCGTCATGGATAGCGCCGGGATGATGAAGATGGCCTCCGGTGATGGGATCCCCCTCTGGCAGGGTGCCGGAACGGGGTCCCGATTGGTTTTTGGTGGCTACAGAGGCTTGCGGCGGCGGAATTCCTGATCTATCTTCTGTTCTGGAAGTTTTAGGGTACGTAGGTATATATGGGTGAAAGGAGAACGTCGGTGGAGCTACGGGGGGCCCACGAGGCAGGGGGCGCGCCCAGGGGGGAGGGCGCCCCCCACCCTCGTGAGCACCTCCTGTATCTTCTGACGTGGGATCCAAGTCCATCAGGTGGGTTTCCTTCCAAAAATAACTTCTCCAGTTGATTTCGTTCTGTTTTGACTCCGTCTGATATTCCTTTTCCTCGAAACACTGAAATAGGCATAAAACAGCAAATCTGGGTTGGGCCTCCGGTTAATAGGTTAGTCCCAAAAATAATATAAAAGTGGATAATAAAGCCCAATATTGCCTAAAACAGTAGATAAAGTAGCATAGAGCAATCAAAAATTATAGATACGTTGGAGACGTATCAAGCATCCCCAAGCTTAATTCCTGCTCGTCCTCGAGTAGGTAAATGATAAAAAAGAATTTTTGATGCGGAGTGATACTTTGGCATAATTTCAATGTAAATATTCTTAATTGTGATATGAATATTCAGATCCAAAATATTCAAGACAAAAGTTCATATTGACACAAAAATAATAATACTTCAAGAATACTAATCAAAGCAATCATGTCTTCTCAAAATAACATGGCAAAAGAAAGTTCATCCCTACAAAATCATATAGTTAGGTTATGCTTCATTTTCGTCACACAAAGATGTTCCCAACTTCTATACCCCCGATGACAAGCCAAGCAATTGTTTCATACTTAAATAATCTCAGACTTTTTCAACCTTCACGCAATACATGAGCGTGAGGCATGGATATAGCACTATGGGTGGAATAGAATATGATGATGGGGATTGTGTGGAGAAGACAAAAAAGGAGAAAGTCTCACGTTGACGAGGCTAATCAACGGGCTATGGAGATGCCCATCAATTGATGTCAACATGAGGAGTAGGGATTGCCATGCAACGGATGCACTAGAGCTATGAATGCTCAACAAAAGAAAACTAGTGGGTGTGCATCCAACTTGCTTGCTCATAAAGACCTAGGGCATTTGAGGAAGCCCATCGTAGGAATATACAAGCCAAGTTCTATAATGAAAAATTCTCACTAGTATATGAAAGTGATAGCACATGAGACTCACTACATGAAGAACAAGGTGCTACTTTGAAGCACAATATATGAGACTCTGTACATGAAGAACAAGGTGCTACTTTGAAGCACAAGTGTGGAAAAAGAGATAGTAGCATTGCCCTTTTTATATTTTTATTTTTATTTTTATTTTTTGGGGTCTTTCTTTTTTTTTTCTTTTGGCCTTTCCTTTTTTTTGGGCCCTTTTTTGGCCTTTCTTTTTTTTGGGAAATGCTCTAATAATGATGATCATCACACTTCTATTGATTACAACACAAGGATTACAACTCGAAACTTAGAACAAGATATGACTCTATATGAATGCCTCCGGCGGTGTACCGGAATGGTGTAATGAATCAAGAATGACATGTATGAAAAATAATTCTTGGTGGCTTTGCCACAAATACGATGTCAACTACATGATCATGCAATGGCAATATGACAAAAGTAATGTATGTCATGATCATGATGATGGAAGTTGCATGGCAATATATCTCGGAATGGCTATGGAAATGCCATAATAGGTAGGTATGGTGGCTGTTTTGAGGAAGATATAGGGAGGTTTATGTGTGATAGAGTGTATCGTATCACGGGGTTTGGATGCACCGGCGAAGTTTGCACCAACTCTCAAGGTGAGAAAGGGCAATGCACGGTACCGAAGAGGCTAGCAATGGCGGAAAGGTGAGAGTGCGTATAATCCATGGACTCAACATTAGTCAAAAGAACTCATATACTTATTGCAAAAATTTAGAAGTCATCAAAAATTCAAGTACTACGCGCATGCTCCTAGGGGGATAGATTGGTAGGAAAAGACCATCGCTCGTCCCCGACTGCCACTCATAAGGATGCACAAGCCAGGTACACTTCATGTTTCAAATTTGTTACACAACTTTAACCATACGTGCATGCTACGGGACTTGCAAACTTCAACACAAGTATTTCTCAAATTCATAATCACCCAACTAGCACGAATTTGATATTATCACCTCCATATCTCAAAACAATTATCAAGCATCAAACTTATCTTAATATTCAATTTACTCAAAAGAAAGTTTCACATATCTTGAACACCAAGTATATTAACATTAAGCAAATTACCATGCTATTTAAGACTCTCAAAATAATATAAGTGAATCATGAGAGTTCATCTATTTCTTCAAAATAAAACTATCACCATGCTCTAAAAGATCTAAGTGAAGCACTAGAGCAAAAATTATCACACTCAAAAGATCTAAGTGAAGCACATAGAGTATTCTAACAAATTCCAATTCATGTATGGCTCTCTCTCAATAAAGAATTTCAGATCTTAATACTTCATTCAAACAGCAAGCAAAGCTAAAGAAAACTACAATGCAAGGATAGCACAACTCATGTGAAGAAGCAAAAACTTAGGCTCAACCGATACTAACCGATAGTTGTTGAAGAAGAAAGGTGGGATGCCTACCGGGGCATCCCCAAGCTTAGATGCTTGAGACTTCATGAAATATTATCTTGGGGTGCCTTGGGCATCCCCAAGCTTGAACTTTTGTGTCTCCTTAATTCCTCTCATATCATGGTTTCTCTTCTTTTTATCAAAAGCTTCATTCACAACAAACTCAACAACAACTCGTGAGATAGGTTAGTATAAACCAATGCAAAACCTTATCATATTCTACTGTAAGAAATCACTAACATTATTATTCAACATTAAATACTAAATGCCTCTTCATATTTAATACTCATATCATCAAATAGAATCATTAAACAAGCAAACATATGCAAACAATGCAACCGTAACAGCAATCTGCCAAAATAGTACAGTCTGTAAAGAATGCAAGAGTATCAATACTTCCCTGACTCCAAAAATTATGAACTAAAATTACCACTGTAATAAATTTATCAAAGCTCAATATGAAAAAAGATTCAACGTTAGACCATGCTCTGACTTTTCTAGGGAATTTTTGCAACAGCGGTAAACTTTCTGTTTTCAAACAGCAACATGCATACAGGCAAAATAAGCATGGCAAAGGCTATCCTTGACTTTTTTATTGAAACTAAAAATACAAAACATTATTCTAACTAACAGCAAGCAAAAACTAACAAAATAAATTGACGCTCCAAGCAAAACACATATCATGTGGTGAATAAAAATATAGCTCCAAGTAAAGTTACCGATGAACGAAGACGAAATAGGGGATGCCTTCCGGGGCATCCCCAAGCTTGGGCTCTTGATTGTCCTTGAATATTACCTTGGGGTGCCTTGGGCATCCCCAAGCTTAGGCTCTTGCCACTCCTTATTCCATAGTCCATCGAATCTTTACCCAAAACTTGAAAACTTCAACCACACAAAACTCAAAACAAAACTCGTAAGCTCCGTTAGTATAAGAAAATAAAACCACCACTTAGGTACTGTAATGAACTCATTCTAAATTCATATTGGTGTAATATCTACTTTACTCCAACTTCTCTATGGTTCATACCACTTAATACTAGCCATAGATGCATCAAAATAAGCAAACAACACATAGAAAACAGAATCTGTCAAAAACAGAACAGTCTGTAGTAATCTGTATAAAACGTATACTTATGGAACCCCAAAAATTATGAAATAAATTGCTGGACCTGAGAAATTTGTCTATTAATCATCTTCAAAAAAAATCAACCTAAAATCACTCTCTGGTAAAAAATGGCAGCTAATCTCGTGAGCGCTAAAGTTTCTGTTTTTCACAGCAAGATCACATAAACTTCACCCAAGTCTTCCCAAAGGTCCTACTTGGCACTTTATTGAAACAAAAGCTATAAAACATGATTACTACAGTAGCATAATCATGTGGACACACAAAAACAGTAAGGATAAATATTGGGTTGTCTCCCAACAAGCGCTTTTCTTTAATGCCTTTTAGCTAGGCATGATGATGACAATGATGCTCACATAAAAGATAAGAATTGAAACATAACGGGAGCATCATGAAGCATATGACTAGCACATTTAAGCCTAACCCACTTCCTATGCATAGGGATTTTGTGAGCAAATAACTTATGGGAACAATAATCAACTAGCATAGGATGGCACAACAAGCATAGCTTTAAAAATTTAAGCACATAGAGAGGAAACTTGACATTATTGCAATTCCTACAAGCATATGTTCCTCCCTCATAATAATTTTCAGTAGCATTATGAGTGAATTCAACAATATAACCAGCACCTAAAGCATTCTCTTCATGATCTACAAGCATAGAAAATTTCTTCTTTATAGCATACGTATCATCACAATAATCATCATAAATAGGAGGCATGCTTTCATCATAGTAAATTTGCTCATCAAAGCTTGTGGGACAAAAAATATCATCTCCATCAAACATAGCTTTCCCAAGCTTGTGGCTTTGCATATCATTAGCATCATGGATATTCAAGGAATTCATACTAACAACATTGCAATCATGCTCATCATATAAAAACATTCTATAGATCTCTTCTTCTAGCACTTGAGCACAATTATCCTTTCCATCATACTCACGAAAGATATTAAAAAGGTGAAGCGTATGAGACAAACTCAACTCCATTTTTTGTAGTTTTATTTTATAAAATAAACTAGTGCTAAAACAAGAAACAAAAAGATTCAATTGCAAGATCTAAAGATATACCTTCACTTACCTAGCCTCCCCGGCAACGGCGCCAGAAAAGAGCTTGATGTCTACTACACAACCTTCTTCTTGTAGACGTTGTTGGGCCTGCAAGTGCACAGGTTTGTAGGACAGTAGCAAATTTCCCTCAAGTGGATGACCTAAGGTTTATCAATCCATAGGAGGCATAGGATGAAGATGGTCTCTCTCAAGCAACCCTGCAACCAAATAACAAAAAGTCTCTTGTGTCCCCAACACACCCTATACAATGGTAAATTGTATAGGTGCACTAGTTCGGCGAAGAGATGGTGATACAAGTGCAAAATAGATAGTAGATAAAGGTTTTTGTAATCTGAAATAATAAAAACAGCAAGGTAACAAGTGGTAAAAGTGAGCGTAAACGGTATTGCAATGGTAGGAAACAAGGCCTAGGGTTCATACTTTCACTAGTGTAAGTTCTCTCAATAATAATAACATAGATAGAACATATGACAAGCCCTCAACATGCAACAAAGAGTCACTCCAAAGACACTAATAGCGGAGTACAAATGTAGAGATTATGGTCGGGTACGAAACCACCACAAAGCTATTCTTTCGGATCGATCTATAAAAGAGTCCGTACTAGAATAACACCTTAAGATAAAAATTAACCAAAACCCTAATGTCACCTAGATACTCCATTGTCACCTCAAGTATCCATGGGCATGATTATACGATATGCATCACACAATCTCAGATTCATCCAACCAACATAAAAGTACTTCAAAGAGTGCCCCAAAGTTTCTACTGGAGAGTCAAGAACGTGTGCCAACCCCTATGCATAGGTTCCCAAGTGTCACGAAACCCGCAAGTTGGTCACCAAAACATACATCAAGTGGATCAATAGAATAACCCATTGTCACCACGGTTATCCCACGCAAGACATACATCAAGTGTTCATAAAAAGACTCAATCCGATAAGATAACTTCAAAAGGGGAAACTCAATTCATCACAAGAGAGTAGAGGGAGAGAAACATCATAAGATCCAACTACAATAGCAAAGCTCGGGATACATCAAGATCGTGCCATAGAGGAACACGAGAGAGAACACGAGAGAGAGAGAGAGATCAAACACATAGCTACTGGTACATACCCTCAGCCCCGAGGGTGAACTGCTCCCTCCTCGTCATGGATAGCGCCGGGATGATGAAGATGGCCTCCGGTGATGGGATCCCCCTCCGGCAGGGTGCCGGAACGGGGCCCCAATTGGTTTTTGGTGGCTACAGAGGCTTGCGGCGGCGGAATTCCCGATCTATCTTCTGTTCTGGAAGTTTTAGGGCACGTAGGTATATATGGGTGAAAGGAGAACGTCGGTGGAGCTACATGGGCCCCACGAGGCAGGGGGGCGCGCCCAGGGGGGAAGGGCGCGCCCCCACCCTCGTGAGCACCTCCTGTATCTTCTGACATGGGGTCCAAGTCCATCAGGTGGGTTTCCTTCCAAAAATAACTTCCCCAGTTGATTTCGTTCCGTTTTGACTCCGTCTGATATTCCTTTTCCTCGAAACACTGAAATAGGCATAAAACAACAAATCTGGGTTGGGCCTCCGGTTAATAGGTTAGTACCAAAAATAATATAAAAGTGGATAATAAAGCCCAATATTGCCTAAAACAGTAGATAAAGTAGCATGGAGCAATCAAAAATTATAGATACGTTCGAGACGTATCATAGACACATCCTTCTTCCTCCAGTGGTGTTTAAACCAAAGCAATGGAGACCAAAGCTCCGATACCAATTGAAAGGGATCGAGAAGAGGTGTCTAGAGGGGGGGGTGATTAGACACTAAGTGCCCAAAGTTGCAGTTTTTAACTTCTTTAAGTTTAAGTGGAGTTTAGGCACAAGTTTAACACTCACAATACATAACAAGCAAGCATGCAAAGAGTATATGAGCAGCGGAAAGTAAAGCATGCAACTTGCAAGAATGTAAAGGGAAGGGATTGGAGGATTCAAACGCAATTGGAGACACGGATGTTTTTGTCGTGGTTCCGATAGGTGGTGCTATTTGACATCCATGTTGATGGAGACTTCAACCCATGAAGGGTAACGACTCCTAGAGTCCATGGAGGGCTCCACCCAAGAAGGGTCCACGAAGAAGCAACCTTGTCTATCCCACCATGGCCGTCGCCCATGAAGGACTTGCCTCACTAGCGATAGATCTTCACAAAGTAGGCGATCTCCTTGCCCTTACAAACTCCTTGGTTCAACTCCACAATCTTGTCGGAGGCTCCCAAGTGACACCTAGCCAATCTAGGAGACACCACTCTCCAAGAAGTACCAAATGGTGCGTTGATGATGAACTCCTTGCTCTTGTGCTTCAATTGATAGTCTCCCCAACACTCAACTCTCTCTCACAGGATTTGGATTTGGTGGAAAGAAGATTTGAGTGGAAAGCAACTTGGGGAAGGCTAGAGATCAAGATTCATATGGTAGGAATGGAATATGTTGGCCTCAACACATGAGTAGGTAGTTCTCTCTCAGAAATAGGATGCTGGAAGTGTAGGCTTGTTCTGATGGCTCTCTCCATGAATGAAGAGGAGGTGGAGGGGTATATATAGCCTCCACACAAAATCTAACCGTTACACACAATTTACCAATCTCGGTGGGACTGAATTGAGAAACTCGGTCAGACCGATTTAGTAAACCTAGTGACCGTTAGGGTTTTCGGTGGGACCGACTTGCAACTCGGTAGGACCGATATGGTTAGAGTTAGGGCATAATGTAATCTCGATGAGACCGATTACACAAACTCGGTGAGACCGATTTTGGTAATAAGCTAACTAGAGAGTTTGCATTGTAATCTCGGTAGTACCGATTGCTCAAACTCAGTGAGACCGATTTTGGTAATGGACATACACAGAGAGATTACAATCCCATCTCGGTGAGATCGAGATCCCTATCGGTGAGACCGATTTTCCTAGGGTTTGTGGCAGTGGCTAAGACATCTGAACTCAGTGGCGCCTGATAGAAAGAATTGGTGGGGCCGAGTTAGACTTTGGGTTTAGGACATTTGTGGATGTGAGAAGGTAGTTGAGGGCTTTGGAGCATATCACTAAGCACTTTGAGCAACCAAGCCATTAAGCAAGACCTCATCCCCTCTTGATAGTATTGGCTTTTCCTATAGACTCAATGTGATCTTGGATCACTAAAATGGAAAACATGTAGAGTCTTGATTTTGGAGCTTGAGCCAATCCTTTGTCCTTAGCATCTCGAAGGGGTTCCACATCCTTTAGTCCATGCCACTCCATTGTTGAACTTGTCTGAAATATACTAGGTAAAAGTGTTAGTCCAACAAGAGATATGTTGACATTAATTACCAAAACCACCCAGGGAGCACTTGTGCTTTCACCCGCAAGTATACGGGATAGTTATAGCCTCTTTTGATAAGTAAGAGTGTCGAACCCAATGAGGAGCTAAAGGTAGAACAAATACTCTCTCAAGTCCTATCGGCCACTAATACGACTCTACGCACGCTTGACGTTCGCTTTACCTAGAACAAGTATGAAACTAGAAGTACTTTGTAGGTGTTGCTGGAAAGGGTTTGCAAGATAATAAGGAGCACGTAAATAAAAAGTAGGGGATGTTTAGATAAAGAAGCAATAAAGTAAATATAGCGAGTGTGGAAAAGTGGTGGTAGGAGTTGCGGAATTGTCCCTAAGCAATTGACTACGTTACTAGACTGATAGCAAGTTTTATGTGGGAGAGGCCACTGCTAGCATGTCATCCCTGACTTGGAATTCTATGCACTTATGATTGGAACTATTAGCAGGCATCCGCAACTACTAACGTTCATTAAGGTAAAACCCAACCATAGCATTAAGATATATTGGTCCCCCTTCAATCTCGTATGCATCAATTTCTATGCTAGGTTGAAGCTTCTGTCACTCTTGCCCTCCAATACATATTCCTATCAACATACAACTAACCCTATGGTGTGATCCACGCGCGCGCTCATATGATGGGCACCAAAGGACAGCAACATAACCACAAGCAAATTAAATCAATCATAGCAATTCATCAACCACCAATAGGACAACGAAAACCTACTCAAACATCATAGGATGGCAACACATCATTGGATAATAATATGAAGCATAAAGCACCATGTTCAAGTAGAGGGTACAGCGGGTTGCGGGAGAGTGGACCGCTGAATACAGATGGGGGAAGGTGATGGAGATGTTGGTGAAGATGGTAGTGTTGTTGGTGAAGATCACGGTGATGATGATGGCCCCCGACGGCGTTCCGGCGCCACCGGAAGCAAGCGGGAGAGAGCCCCCCCCCCCTTCTTCTTCCTTGACCTTCTCCCTAGATGGGAGAAGGGTTTCCCCTCTGGTCCTTGGCTCCCATGGCTTGGGAGGGGCGAGAGCCCCTCCGAGATTGGATCTATCTCTGTGTCTCTCTCTCTCTGTTCCTTCACCGTTTCTTTTATATCCGGAGATTCGTAACTCCGACTGGGGTGAATCTTTCGCCCAGATTTTTCTCATAAAATTAGCTTTCTTGAGGCAAAAGAAGAGCGTCAACTGCCTTACGGGGGCCCAGGAGAGTCCAGGGCGCGCCCCCTATCTCCTGGCCCCCTCGGGCACCGTCTCGCGTTGAATTTACTTCCCAAAAATCACAAATATTCCAAAATAATTCTCCGTCCGTTTTTATCCCGTTTGGACTCCCTTTGATATGGGTTTTCTACGAAACATAAAACATGCAACAAACAGGAACTGGCACTGGGCACTGGATCAATATGTTAGTCCCAAAAATAATATAAAAAGTTGCCAAAAGTATATGAAAGTTGAATAATGTTGGCATGGAACAATCAAAAATTATAGATGACGGAGACGTATCAGCATCCCCAAGCTTAATTCCTGCTCGTCCTCGAGTAGGTAAATGATAAAAAGATAATTTTTGATGTGGAATGCTACCTAGCATAATCTTGATCATATGTCTAATCATGGCATGAATATTAATACACGAGTGATTCAAGGCAATAGTCTATCATTTGACATAAAAACAATAATACTTCAAGCATACCAACCAAGCAATTATGTCTTATCAAATAACATAGCCAAAGAAAGTTTAACCCTACAAAATCATATAGTTTGGCCATGTCATTTTCGTCACACAAAATGCTCCCATCATGCACAACCCCGATGACGAGCCGAGCAATTGGTTCATACTTTTTAACACGCTTCAGCTTTTTCAACTCTTACACAATACATGAGCGCAAGCCATGGACATAGCACTATATGTGGTATATGGTGGTGGTTGTGAAGACAAAAAGGGAGAAGATAGTCTCACATCAACTAGGCATATCAAAGGGCTATGGAGATGCCCATTAATACATATCAATGTGAGTGAGTAGGGATTGCCATGCAACGGATGCACTAGAGCTATAAGTGTATGGAAGCTCAAATTGAAAACTAAGTGGGTGTGCATCCAACTTGCTTGCTCATGAAGACCTCGGGCATTTGAGGAAGCCCATCATCGGAATATACAAGCCAAGTTCTATAATGAAAATTCCCACTAGTATATAAAAGTGATAACTCAAGAGACTCTCTATATGAAGAACATGGTGCTACTCTAAAGCACAAGTGTGGTAAAAGGATAGTAACATTGCCCCTTCTCTCTTTTTCTCTCATTTTTTTATTTTCTCTTTTTTATTCTCTTTTTCTTTGGTGGGCTTCTTTGGCCTCTTTTTTTAATTTGGGCTTATTTGGCCTCTTTTATTTTTCATAAAGTCCGGAGTCTCATCCCGACTTGTGGGGGAATCATAGTCTCCATCATCCTTTCCTTACTGGGCAATGCTCTAATAATGATGATCATCACACTTTTATTTACTTATAACTCAATATTACAACTCGATACTGGAACAAAGATAGGACTCTATATGAATGCCTCCGGCGGTGTACCGGGATATGCAATGAATCAAGAGTGACATGTATGAAAAATTATGAAGGTGGCCTTGCCACAAATACGATGTCAACTACATGAGCATGCAAAGAGCAATATGGCAATGATGGAGCGTGTCATAATAAACGGAACGGTGGAAAGTTGCATGGCAATATATCTCGGAATGGCTCTGGAAATGCCATAATAGGTAGGTATGTTGGCTGTTTTGAGGAAGGTAAATAATGGTTGCATGATACCGGCGAAGGTTGCGCGGCATAATAAAGGCTAGCAAAGTGGAAGGGTGAGTGTGCGTATATCCATGGACTCACATTAGTCATAAAGAACTCACATATTTATTGCAAAAGTCTACTTGCTCTTGAAGCAAAGTACTACTACGCATGCCCCTAGAGGGATAGATTGGTAGGAAAGACCATCACTCGTCCCCGACTGCCACTCATAAGGAAGACAATCAAAGAAACACCCCATGCTTCAAATTTGTCACACAACGGTTACCATACGTGCATGTTACGGGACTTGCAAACCTGAACACAAGTATTTCTCAATTTCACAATTACTCAACTAGCACGACTCTAATATCACCACCTTTATATCGCAAAACTACTGCAAGGAATCAAACTTATCATATTCAGTGATCTACAAGTTCTATGTAGAATTTTATGACTAAACATGTGAATGACCAATTCCTGTCATCTCTCTAAATAGATATAAGTGAAACAAGATAGTTTAATTATTTATACAAAAGATATGCCCACGCTCTAACAAATATAAGTGAAGCAAAAGAGCATTCTACAAATGGCAGTTTTCTATGTGAAGAGAAACAGGCAATCCAAACTTCAAATGATATAAGTGAAGCACATGAAGCATTCTATAAAGCCATACTCAAAAGATTTAAGTGAAGTGCAATGAGCATTCTATAAATCAAGAAAGGACTATATCATACCATGATGGTTCATAAAAGAAAAGTGAAAACTAAATGGAAAATACGCTCCAAGAGTTGCACATAGCGCATAAGCGAAACGAATACGAAAACATACCGATACTTGTTGAAGAAAGAGGGGATGCCTTCCGGGGCATCCCCAAGCTTAGACTCTTGAGTCTCCTTGAATATTTACTTGGGGTGCCTTGGGCATCCCCAAGCTTGAGCTCTTGCCTCTCTTCCTTTTCCTCATATCGAGACCTCCTCGATCAAACACTTCATCCACACAAAACTTCAACAGAAAACTCGGTAAGATCCGTTAGTATAATAAAGCAAATCACTACTCTAAGTAGTGTAGCAAACCAATTCATATTTTGTTTTTGCATTGTGTCTACTGTAATATAGCTTTTCCATGGCTTAATCCACTGATATAAATTGATAGTTTCATCAAAACAAGCAAACTATGCATCAAAAATAGAATCTGTCAAAAACAGAATAGTCTGTAGCAATCTGAACATTCACCATACTTATCGTACCCCAAACATTCTACCAAAATTAGTAAAAATGAACAAGTTTTACAGAAAGACAGTGCAAAAAGAATCAGAACCATTTGGCGTTCCAGTAAAAAAATGTAAAATCGCGCACTACAGCCAAAGTTTTTGTCCTGCACCGCACAAACCAACAAGCATCGTAAACATCCTAAAGGCAAACCTTGGCACATTATTTTTATAATACAATGGAATTATACAAGGGGATAATTATTTTTGATGAAAAGTTTCTGTAATCAAGATTCACAAAGTTTCCGTGAGCATGAACAAAGTCCAAGGCTAGCTCCCACTTCAACAATGCTTATCTCTCTCACTTTCACTTTCCTTTTTGAAAAATTTTTGGTTCCCCTCTTTATTTTTTTGTTTTTAAACTATATAAAAGCACTCAATAGAAATAAATGACTCTCTAAAACTTCCGGGTTGTCTCCCTGGCAGCGCTTTCTTTAAAGCCATTAAGCTAGGCATATAGTGCTCAAGTAATGAATCCACCCGGATCCCAAGGTATATCAAAGCCAATTTTAATTAACAATGATTCGTAATTTAGTAGTGAGCACAAAGTAACATATATCATGCAACAATGAAGTCTAACTCTCTTCCTATGCATCGGCATGTCATAATAGAACAATTCATGCACACCAAGTAAAGGCCAATGCATAGTATAAACAGTTTCTTGCAATTTTATTGTGTTGGAAACATAGAGAGGTGGAGATATAGTTCTTCTCTCATAATAATTGCAAGTAGGAGTAGCAAGAACATGCATATTATATTTATCAAAATCATCATGTGCAATGGTAAAAGGAAACCCATTAATATAATCCTTAATAAGCACAAACTTCTCCGACATAGTGTAGTCGGGAGAATTCAAAAAGATAATAGGACTATCATGCATGGGTGCAATAGCAACAATTTCATGTTTAACATAAGGAACTATAGCAAGTTCATCTCCATCAGCATAATTCATATTGGCATCTTGGCCATAAGCATAGCAAACATCATCAAAAAGGGATATTTCAAGATAATCAACAGGATCATAGCAATCATCATAGCAATCATCCTTCGGTAAGCACGAAGGGGAATTAAACAATGTATGAGTTGAAGAGTTACTCTCATTAGAAGGTGGGCACGTGTAGCTAATCCGCTCTTCCTCCTTTTGTTCTTCGCTCTCCTCATCATCTTTTTCATCCAATGAGCTCACAGTTTCATCAATTTCTTCTTTCGTAGACTCCTGCAAAATATTAGTCTCTTCTTGGACAGCGGAGAATTCCTCAATATATGGTTTAACATAGGCATTAGAAGCATAATTATCATAGCAATAGTCAAGTATGGCAAATTTTTCTGATTTGTAAAGAGTGGCATCATACTTTTCAATCAAAGAAGCAATTTCATAAGCCCCTTAAAAGCAACAAATTCTTAAATTTGTTGAACGTCATAGTAATTATAAACACCCTTAGCATACGAAGATACGATTCCATTATCAATAAACTCACATTGGTAGGGAAGGTGTGTTGGAAATATGCCCTAGAGTCAATAATAAATTAGTTATTATTATTATATTTCCTTCTTCATGATAACCGTTTATTATCCATGCTATAATTGTCTTGATAGGAAACTCAAATACATGTGTGGGTACATAGACAACACCATGTCCCTAGTAAGCCTCTAGTTGACTAGCTCGTTGATCAATATATGGTTACAGTTTCCTGACCATGGACATTGGATGTTGTTGATAACGGGATCACATCATTAGGAGAATGATGTGATGGACAAGACCCAATCCTAAGCCTAGCACAAAGATCGTGTAGTTCGTATGCTAAAGCTTTTCTAATGTCAAGTATCATTTCCTTAGACCATGAGATTGTGCAACTCCCGGATACCGTAGGAATGCTTTGGGTGTACCAAACGTCACAATGTAACTGGGTGGCTATAAAGGTACACTACGGGTATCTCCGAAAGTGTCTATTGGGTTGGCACGAATCGAGACTGGGATTTGTCACTCCGTGTGACGGAGAGGTATCTCTGGGCCCACTCAGTAGGACATCATCATAATGTGCACAAAGTGACCAAGGGGTTGATCACGGGATGATGTGTTACGGAACGAGTAAAGAGACTTGCCGGTAACGAGATTGAACAAGGTATGGGGATACCGACGATCGAATCTCGGGCAATTACAATACCGCTAGACAAAGGGAATTGAATACGGGATTGATTGAATCCTCGACATCGTGGTTCATCCGATGAGATCATCGTGTAACATGTGGGAGCCAACGTGGGTATCTAGATCCCGCTGTTGGTTATTGGCCGGAGAGTTGTCTCGGTCATGTCTGCATGGTTCCCGAACCCGTAGGGTCTACACACTTAAGGTTCGGTGACGCTAGAGTTGTTATGGGAATTAGTGTGCAGTTACCGAATGTTGTTCGGAGTCCCGGATGAG
The DNA here is from genome assembly GCA_963921465.1 of Triticum timopheevii. Lineage (NCBI taxonomy): Eukaryota > Viridiplantae > Streptophyta > Magnoliopsida > Poales > Poaceae > Triticum > Triticum timopheevii. The sequence continues at coordinate 377,883,129 of OY997262.1, read as the reverse complement.
ATCCCAGACGTCACGAGGAGTTCCGGAATGGTCCGGAGGTAAAGATTTATATATGGGAAGTCCTATTTTGGCCACCGGAAAATGTTTGGGATTTTTCGGTATTGTATTGGGAAGGTTCTAGAAGATTTCGGAGTGGGGCCCACCTGTATGGGGGGACCCACATGAACGTGGGTAGTGGGGGCAAGGCCCCACACCCCTGGTAAAGGCGCACCAAGATCCCCCTTAGAAGGAATAAGATCATATCCCGAAGGGATAAGATCAAGATCCCTAAAAAGGGGGGATAACAATCGGTGGGGAAGGAAATGATGTGATTTCTTTCCTCCCACCTTTGCCAACGCCCCAATGGACTTGGAGGGCAAGAAACCAGCCCCCTCCACCCCTATATATAGTGGGGAGGCGCATGGGAGCTTCACCCTTGCCCCTGGCGCAGCCCTCCCCCTCTCCAACTCCACCTCCTCCTCAGTAGTGCTTGGCGAAGCCCTGCCGGAGAACTGCAAGCTCCACCACCACACCGTCGTGCTGCCAGAGCTCTCCCTCAACTTATCCTCTCCCCTTGCTGGATCAAGAAGGAGGAGACGTCGCCGGGCTGTACATGTGTTGAACGCGGAGGCGCCGTCTGTTCGGCGTCAGATCGGATCTTCCGCGATTTGAATCGCCGCGAGTACGACTCCCTCATCCGCGTTCTTGTAATGCTTCCGCATCGCGATCTTCAAGGGTATGAAGATGCACTCTCCTTCCCTCGTTGCTAGATTACTCCATAGATTGATCTTGGTGTTGCATAGAAAATTTTGAATTTCTGCTACGTTCCCCAACAGTGGCATCATGAGCTAGGTCTATGCGTAGTTTCTATGCACGAGTAGAACACAAGTTGTTGTGGGCATTGATTTTGTTCAATATGCTTACTGTTACTAGTCCAATCTTGTTTCGACGGTATTGTGGGATGAAGCGGCCCGGACCGACCTTACACGTACACTTACGTGAGACAGGTTCCACCGACTGACATGCACTTGTTGCATAAGGTGGCTAGCGGGTGCCAGTCTCTCCCACTTTAGTCGGATCGGATTCGATGAAAAGGGTCATTATGAAGGGTAAATAGCAATTGACATATCACGTTGTGGTTTTTGCGTAGGTAAGAAACGTTCTTGCTAGAAACCCATAGCAGCCACGTAAAACATGCAAACAACAATTAGAGGACGTCTAACTTGTTTTTGCAGGGTATGCTATGTGATGTGATATGGCCAAAAAGGAATGTGATGAATGATATGTGATGTATGAGATTTATCATGTTCTTGTAATAGGAATCATGACTTGCATGTCGATGAGTATGACAACCGGCAGGAGCCATAGGAGTTGTCTTAATTTATTGTATGACCTACGTGTCATTGAACAACGCCATGTAATTACTTTACTTAATTGCTAAACCATTAGCCATAGTAGTAGAAGTAATAGTTGGCGAGACAACTTCATGGAGACACGATGATGGAGATCATGATGATGGAGATCATGGTGTCATGCCGGTGACGATGATGATCATGGAGCTCCGAAGATGGAGATCAAAAGGAGCAAATGATATTGGCCATATCATGTCACTTTTTGATTGCATGTGATGTTTATCATGTTTATGCATCTTATTTACTTAGAACGACGGTAGTAAATAAGATGATCCCTCATTAAAATTCCAAGAAAGTGTTCCCCCTAACTGTGCACCGTTGTGAAAGTTCGTTGTTTCGAAGCACCACGTGATGATCAGGTGTGATAGATTCTAACGTTCACATACAATGGGTGTAAGCCAGATTTACACACGCGAAACACTTAGGTTGACTTGACGAGCCTAGCATGTACAGACATGGCCTCGGAACACAAGAGACCGAAAGGTCGAGCATGAGTCGTATGGTAGATACGATCAACATGAAGATGTTCACCGATGATGACTAGTCCGTCTCACGTGATGATCGGGCACGGCCTAGTTGACTCGGATCGTGTAATCACTTAGATGACTAGAGGGATGTCTATCTAAGTGGGAGTTCATTAGATGAACTTAATTGTCCTGAACATTGTCAAAAGGTTTTTGCAAATTATGTCGTAGCTCGCGCTTTAGTTCTATTGTTTAGATATGTTCCTAGAGAAAATATAGTTGAAAGTTGATAGTAGAAATTATGCGGACTAGGTCTCTAAACTGAGGATTGTCCTCATTGTTGCGCAGAAGGCTTATGTCCTTAATGCACCGCTCGGTGTGCTGAACCTCGAACGTCGTCTGTGAATGTTGCGAACATTTGACATACACGTTTTGATAACTATGTGATAGTCAGTAATATTAAACGGTTTAGAATTGAGGCACCGAAGATGATTTCGAAACGTCGCGAAACATATGAGATGTTTCGAGGGCTGAAATTGGGATTTCAGGCTCGTGCCCACGTCAAGAGGTATGAGACCTCCGACGAGTTTCTTAGCCTACAAACTAAGGGAGAAAAGCTCAATCATTGAGCTTGTACTCAGATTGTCTGGGTACAACAATCACTTGAATCGAGTGGGAGTTAATCTTCCAGATGAGATAGTGATGTTTCTCCAAAGTCATTGCACCAAGCTACTAGAGCTTCGTGATGAACTATAACATATCAGGGATAGATATGATGATCCTTGAAATATTCGCGATGTTTGACACCACGAAAGTAGAAATCAAGAAGGAGCATCAATTGTTGATGGTTAGTGAAACCACTAGTTTCAAGAAGGGCAAGGGCAAGAAGGGATACTTCATGAAACGGCAAATCAGCTGCTGCTCTAGTGAAGAAACCCAAGGTTGAACCCAAACCCGAGACTCAGTGCTTCTGTAATAAAGGGAACATCCACTGGAGCAGAATTACCCTAGATACTTGGTAGATGAGAAGGCTGGCAAGGTCGATAGAAGTATATTGGATATACATTATGTTAATGTGTACTTTACTAGTACTCCTAGTAGCACCAGGGTATTAGATACCGGTTCGGTTGCTAAGTGTTAGTAACTCAAAATAAAAGCTACGGAATAAACGAAGACTAGCTAAAGGTGAGCTGACGATATGTGTTGGAAGTGTTTCCAAGGTTGATGTGATCAAGCATCACACGCTCTCTCTACCATCGAGATTGGTGTTAAACCTAAATAATTGTTATTTGGTGTTTGCGTTGAGCATAGACATGATTGGATTATGTCTATCGCAATATGGTTATTCATTTAAGGAGAATAATGGTTACTCTGGTTATTTGAATAATACCTTCGATGGTCTTGCACCTAAAATGAATGGTTTATTGAATCTCGATCGTAGTGATACACATGTTCATGCCAAAAGATAGAAGATAGTAATGATAGTACCACCTACTTGTGGCACTGCCATGTAAGTCATATTGGTATAAAACGCATGAAGAAGCTCCATGTTGATGGATCTTTGGACTCACTCGTTTTTGAAAAGATTGAGACATGTGAACCATGTCTATTGGTATATACGCATGAAGAAACTCCATGCAGATGGACCGTTTGGACTCACTTGATTTTGAATCACTTGAGACATGCAAATCATACCACATGGGCAAGATGACTGAAAGCCTCGTTTTCAGTAAAATGGAACAAGAAAGCAACTTGTTGGAAGTAACACATTTTGATGTGTGCAGTCCAATGAGTGCTGAGGCACGCAGTGGATATCGTTATGTTCTTACTTCACGGATGATTTGAGTAGATACTAAGTATATTTACTTGATGAAACACGGTCTGAATTATTGAATGGTTCAAGTAATTTCAAAGTGAAGTTGAAGATCATCGTGACAAGAGGATAAAATGTCTATGATATGATCATAGAGATGAGTATCTGAGTTACGAGCTTTGGCACGCAATTAAGACATTGTGGAAATTGTTTCACAATTAATACCACCTGGAACACCATAGTGTGATGGTGTGTCCGAACATCATAGTTGCACCCTATTGGATATGGTGCGTACCATGATGTCTCTTATCAAATTACCACTGTAGTTCATGGGTTAGGCATTAGAGACAACCACACTCACTTTAATAGGGCACCACATAATTCCGTTGAGACAACACGGTTTGAACTATGGTTTGGAGAAACCTAAGTTGTCGTTTCTTAAAAGTTTGGGGCTGCAACGCTTATGTGAAAAAATTTCATGTTGATAAGCTCGAACCCAAAGCGGATAAAATGCATCTTCATAGGACACTCAAAACAGTTGGGTATACCTCCTAATTCAGATCCGAAAGCAATAGGGATTGTTTCTTGAATCGGGTCCTTTCTCGAGAAAAAGTTTGTCTTGAAAATTGAGTGGGAGGATGGTGGAGACTTGATGAGGTTATTGAACCATCACTTCAACTAGTGTGTAGCAGGGCACAGGAAGTTGTTCTTGTGGCGCCTACACCAATTGAAGTAGAAGCTTATGATAGTGATCATGAAGTTTTGGATCAAGTCACTACCGTACCTCGTAGGGTGACAAGGATGCGTACTACTTCAGAGTGGTACAGTAATCCTGTCTTGAAGGTCATGTTGCTAGACAACAATGAACCTACGAGCTATGGAGAAGCGATGATGGGCCCATATTTCGACAAATGGTTAAAAGCCATGAAATCCGAGATAGGATCCATGTATCAGAACAAAGCATGGACTTTAGTGGACTTGCCCGATGATCGGCAAGCCATTGAGATAAATAGATCTTTAAGAAGAAGACGGACGTGGACGGTAATATCATCATCTATGAAGCTCGACTTGTGGCGAAGAGTTTTTCACAAGTTCAAGGAGTTGACTACGATGAGATCTTCTCATCTGTAGTGATGCTTAAGTCCGTCAGAATCATGTTAGCATTAGTTGCATTTATGAAATCTGGTAGATGGATGTCAAAACGAGTTTCCTTACCAGTCTTCGTAAGGAAAGGTTGTATGTGATACAATCAGAAAGGTTTTGTCGATCCTAAGGATGCTAAAAGGTATGCTAGCTCCAGCGATCCTTCCATGGACTGGAGTAAGCATCTCGGAGTTGAAATATACACTTTGATAAGATGATCAAATATTTTGGGTTTATACAAAGTTTATGAGAAACTTGTATTTCCAAAGAAGTGAGTGGGAGCACTATAGAATTTCTGATGAGTATATGTTGTTGACATATTGTTGATCAGAAATGATGTAAAATTTCTGGAAAGCATATAGGGATATTTGAAAAGTGTTTTTCAATAGAAAACCTGGATTAAGCTGCTTGAACGTTGAGCATCAAGATCTATGAGGATAGATCAAAAACGCTAAATGGTACTTTCAAATGAGCACATACCTTGACATGGTCTTGAAGGTGTTCAAGATGGATCAGTCAAAGAAGGAGTTCTTGCCTGAGTTGTAAGGTACGAAGTTAAGACTTAAAGCCCAACCACGGCAGAAAAGAGAGAAAGGACGAAGGTCGTCCCCTATGATTTAGACGTAGGCTCTACAGTATGTTATGCTGTGTACCGCACCTGATGTGTGCCTTGCTACATACCTAGCAAGAGGGCACAAAGGTGATCAAGGAATGGATCACCAGATAGCGGTCAAAATTATCCTTGGAGGAATAAGGATATGTTTCTCGGTTATGGAGGTGATAAAGAGTTCGACGTAAAGAGTTGCGTCGATGCAAGCTTTAACACCTATCTGAATGACTCTGAGTAGCAAACCAGATACGTATAGTGGAGCGACCATTTGGAATAGCTCCAAGTGGAGCGTGGAAGCAGTATTTACAATATGACCTAGAGATTTGCAAAGTACATACGGATCTGAATGTTGTAGACCCGTTAACTAAAACCTCTCTCACAAGCAAAACATGATCAAACCCCAGAACTCATTGAGTCTTAATCACATGATGATGTGAACTAGTTTAGTGACACTAGTAAACTCTTTGGATGTTGGTCACATAGCAATGTGACCTGTGAGTGTTAATCACATGGCAATGTGAACTAGATTATTGACTCTAGTGCAAGTGGGAGACCGTTGGAAATATGCCCTAGAGGCAATAATAAATTAGTTATTATTATTATATTTCCTTGTTCATGATAATCGTTTATTATCCATGCTATAATTGTATTGATAGGAAACTCAGATACATGTGTGGGTACATAGACAACACCATGTCCCTAGTAAGCCTCTAGTTGACTAGCTCGTTGATCAATAGATGGTTACGGTTTCCTGACCATGGACATTGGATGTCGTTGATAACGGGATCACATCATTAGGAGAATGATGTGATGGACAAGACCCAATACTAAGCCTAGCACAAAGATCGTGTAGTTCGTATGCTAAAGCTTTTCTAATGTCAAGTATCATTTCCTTAGACCATGAGATTGTGCAACTCCCGGATACCGTAGGAATGCTTTGGGTGTACCAAACGTCACAACGTAACTGGGTGGCTATAAAGGTACACTACGGGTATCTCCGAAAGTGTCTGTTGGGTTGGCACGAATCGAGACTGGGATTTGTCACTCGGTGTGACGGAGAGGTATCTCTGGGCCCACTCGGTAGGACATCATCATAATGTGCACAAAGTGACCAAGGGGTTGATCACGGGATGATGTGTTACGGAACGAGTAAAGAGACTTGCCGGTAACGAGATTGAACAAGGTATGGGGATACCGATGATCGAATCTCGGGCAAGTACAATACCACTAGATAAAGGGAATTGAATACAGGATTGATTGAATCCTCGACATCGTGGTTCATCCGATGAGATCATCGTGGAACATGTGGGAGCCAACATGGGTATCCAGATCCCGCTGTTGGTTACTGGCCGGAGAGTTGTCTCGGTCATGTCTGCATGGTTCCCGAACCCGTAGGGTCTACACACTTAAGGTTCGGTGACGCTAGAGTTGTTATGGGAATTAGTGTGCAGTTACCGAATGTTGTTCGGAGTCCCTGATGAGATCCCGAACGTCACGAGGAGTTCCGGAATGGTCCGGAGGTAAATATTTATATATGGGAAGTCCTATTTTGGCCACCGGAAAATGTTCGGGATGTTTCGGTATTGTACCGAGAAGGTTCTAGAAGGTTCCGGAGTGGGGCCCACCTGCATGGGGGGACCCACATGAACGTGGGTAGTGGGGGCAAGGACCCACACCCCTGGTCAAGGCGCACCAAGATCCCCCTTAGAAGGAATAAGATCATATCCCGAAGGGATAAGATCAAGATCCCTAAAAAGGGGGGATAACAATCGGTGGGGAAGGAAATGATGTGATTTCTTTCCTCCCACCTTTGCCAACGCCCCAATGGACTTGGAGGGCAAGAAACCAGCCCCCTCCACCCCTATATATAGTGGGGAGGCGCATGGGAGCTTCACCCTTGCCCCTGGCATAGCCCTCCCCCTCTCCAACTCCACCTCCTCCTCAGTAGTGCTTGGCGAAGCCCTGTCGGAGAACTGCAAGCTCCACCACCACGCCGTCGTGCTGCCGGAGCTCTCTCTCAACTTTTCCTCTCCCCTTGCTGGATCAAGAAGGAGGAGACATCCCCGGGCTGTACATGTGTTGAACGCGGAGGCGCCGTCTGTCCGGTGTTAGATCGGATCTTCCGCGATTTGAATCACCGCGAGTACGACTCCCTCATCCGCGTTCTTGTAACGCTTCCGCGTCGCGATCTTCAAGGGTATGAATATGCACTCTCCTTCCCTCGTTGCTAGATTACTCCATAGATTGATCTTGGTGTTGCGTAGAAAATTTTGAATTTCTGCTATGTTCCCCAACAAGGTGTTTCTTAGGGTTTTCAGAACAACAAGTAACATCATATATTTCACATAAACTCCAAGCATAGCATTACAAACGATGAATTTGATCCAATAAAAGTTTCCCTTTTTCAGATATACGGTGTCGCACATAACAAGCATGCTCATCTAAAGATTTGCCCTCAACTAAGCTAGTTGGGGTTTCAGCACGAGCACATAGGGATCGAAGATGATCCAAGTAACAAGCTTCAGTAGTGTGATAGATTTTGAGTGGTTCTTCAACCATTGGTGCAGTAGGTACAACTAATTTTTTTGGTATTTTGCGTTTCCTACCCATAACTAAAGATAGAAAACAACTAAGAACAGCAAATAAAAATTACTTAGTGATAAAGCAAACAAGCACACACGAGAATATTCACCCCACGCTATGACTCCTCGGCAACGGCGCCAAAAAAAGGTCTTGATGACCCGCAAGTATACGGGATAGTTGTAGCCTCTTTTGATAAGTAAGAGTGTCGAACCCAACGAGGAGCTAAAGGTAGATCAAATACTCTCTCAAGTCCTATCGGCCACTGATATGACTCTACGCACGCTTGACGTTCGCTTTACCTAGAACAAGTATGAAACTAGAAGTACTTTGTAGGTGTTGTTGGAAAGGGTTTGCAAGATAATAAAGAGCACATAAATAAAAAGTAGGGGCTGTTTAGATAAATAAGCAATAAAGTAAATATAGCGAGTGTGGAAAAGTGGTGGTAGGAGTTGCGGAATTGTCCCTAAGCAGTTGACTACGTTACTAGACCGATAGCAAGTTTTATGTGGGAGAGGCCACTGCTAGCATGTCATCCCTGACTTGGAATTCTATGCACTTATGATTGGAACTATTAGCAGGCATCCGCAACTACTAACGTTCATTAAGGTAAAACCCAACCATAGCATTAAGATATATTGGTCCCCCTTCAATCTCGTATGCATCAATTTCTATGCTAGGTTGAAGCTTCTGTCACTCTTGCCCTCCAATATATAGTCCTATCAACATACAACTAACCCTATGGTGTGATCCACGCGCGCGCTCATATGATGGGCACCAAAGGACAGCAACATAACCACAAGCAAATTAAATCAATCATAGCATTTCATCACCCACCAATAGGACAACGAAAACCTACTCAAACATCATAGGATGGCAACACATCATTGGATAATAATATGAAGCATAAAGCACCATGTTCAAGTAGTGGGTACAGAGGGTTGCGGGAGAGTGGGCCGCTGAATATAGATGGGGGAAGGTGATGGAGATGTTGGTGAACACGGCGGTGGTGTTGGTGAAGATCGCGGTGATGATGATGGCCCCCGGCGGTGTTCCGGCGCCACCGGAAGCAAGGGGGAGAGAGCCCCCCTTCTTCTTCTTCTTCCTTGACCTTCTCCCTAGATGGGAGAAGGGTTTCCCCTCTGGTCCTTGGCTCCCATGGCTTGGGAGGGGCGAGAGCCCCTCCGAGATTGGATCTATCTCTCTGTCTCTCTCTGTTTCTGCGTTCCCCAGATTCTGCCCCTTCACCGTTTCTTTTATATCCGAAGATCCATAACTTCGATTGGGGTGAATCTTTCGCCCAGATTTTTCACATAAAACTAGCTTTCTTGCGACAAAAGAAGAACTTTAACCGCCTTACGGGGGCCCTAGGAGAGTCCAGGGCACGCCTACCTCCCTGGGGCGCGCCCCTATCTCCTGGCCCCCTCGGGCACCGTCTTGAGTTGAATTTACTTCCCAAAAATCACAAATATTCCAAAATAATTCTCCGTCTATTTTTATCCCGTTTGGACTCCGTTTGATATGGGTTTTCTGCAAAACATAAAACATGCAACAAACATGAACTGGCACTGGTCACTGGATCAATATGTTAGTCCCAAAAATATATAAAAAGTTGCCAAAAGTATATGAAAGTTGAATAATATTGGCATGGAACAATCAAAAAATATAGATACGACGGAGACGTATCAGCCGCCACTAGTGAGGGGGTCTTTTTTGACAATTTTGTCCGCATGTAGTCCTTTTTGGCAATAGCGTTCAGCAGGGGGTCCTTTTGGACAAAAAAATCCCCAATCAGAGGTCCGGTCAATACTGGGGTCCTTGGACTTAACAAAGCCCAGTTCGGTCCGGATGTCCATGAAGATGTATGTATCAATCGTAGTCGTCCTGAGTAGTACCATCGACACGGTTTAAAAGGAGGTGCAACCCCAACTCCAGCTCGATGATGCGCTGGAACATCGGGGAATGCATGTAGTCCGAGGAGAGCGCAAAGGCAAACTGCGTGCGGATGTCTGCAAGGAACGTCTTAACCTTGAAGATCGCAAGGTTCTAGCCAAGGCAGGAGCGCGGGACAAGGCCGAACGACATGGACACCGCCTGCACATTCTTGCACGCCGCCGCCTCGCTGTTCTTGAACCGGCCTGGGTCAAACTGGTTCACCGTCGGGCCCCAAGAAGCGACATCGTGGTGCATGGTGGACACTGGCACAAAGAGGTAGGTGCCCTTGGGCGCGAGCAGCTCGCCCAGATGAATGTCATGGAATTTCTCCCGCACCACGAACAAGGACTACCAGAATAACTGTAGCGTCCCCTTAGGGCCTGCCCTAGGCCATGGCAATAGGTGCGGTGGCCTAGCACCCATCTTAAATAAGGTCTCACTAAATTTGCATACCTAAATAAATTACAAATTTGTGATATGAAGAACATAGAGTCAACACTACCGCCCCCCACTTCACCAGATTGCATCTATTTTTCTATTTAGCCACTGTTGTCGATGATGGACCCCGGGAAGTCGGACCCTAACGAATGCCCCATCGTTGCCCGACGCCCCCTCGCAATCTCAGGGACTGCATCTCCTGCGTGATCCTACAGATCCTCTAGTTCTTCACCGTCGGCAGATACCTCGGCGATGGATGGTGAAGATGATGCTAGGCTCGGATGGCACCCTGAGCTGGAGGAAGATCTCCCTTCCCTAGAGTGGTTTTCTCCGAAACAGACCCGGGAGATGACGTCGAAGAAGAAGCTATGGATGTCAGCATCTACATCCACCTAAGGCGGCCTCCCAGGAGCACAACAGCAGCTGCACTGTGGTGACTATGAGCACCACCATGCCCCTGAATTTGGCAATGTAAATTTGGGTGTTATGGCCTTACGTTGCCGCACCTAGCAAGCATTGTTGGCCTTGAGCACTCCGACACCGAAAAATGGGATCCTGGCCCTTCTGCAGGTACGTTGGCTTGCCCATGCCTACCAACATGCACTGCGACTATATCCCGCTTATAGCGAGACATATCGTACGCTCGCCTGAAGAGTTTTCGCTTTGAGTTTTAACAGGGTTGACCCAGTTCTTCTCATCCCTACCCCGCTCGCGCGCTAGGCTCAACCACTCACTCGCCTCGCTCGGCTTGTAGGATATTGATGGTCAAGTCCGGTTTTCTTTTGGTTTTTTCTTTTTGCTTGTTTTTTTTTTCTTTTTTTCTTTTGCTTTCTTGGTTTCTTCACAATATTATTTGGTTTTTTGTTCTCGTTCTTTTTCATTGGTTTTCTTCGTTTCTTTCTCCTGTTTTACTACTTTTTATGATTTCCTCGGTTTCTTTGTTTCTTTCTTGATTTTCACTATTTTTTTCTTTTCTTTGTTTGTTTTTGCTATACTTCGAGTATTCTGTTTCTTTCTCGATTTTCTCTGGTATTCCATTTCTTTCATTTCCTTTGTTCTTTCTCGGGTCTCATTAATTTTCTTTGTTTTCACCTTTTTGTTTTCGTTAGGTTTTTTCATTCTATTTTTTTACAGAACAACAACATTTTTTATGCACATTTAACATTTCTTCAAGTACATGAAACATTTTTTTGTACATGCTGAATATCTTTCTTAAAAAAGACCTGATTTCTTTTAATATATATATATTTTGTTCAAATTTTTTTCATAGACATTCTACCAATTTTGCAAACACCAGGAAATTTATACACAACTTTATTTATTTTTAATAGATCATCAACATCTTTTAATACATATATTTTTTGGATGTCTCTTTTTTTCATACACAATGTATATTTATCTTATCCATCAAAAATATTTTTGGTACATGTTTAATATTTTATATATACATGATTAACATTTTTTCCATACACATTGTATTTTATTTTTATACATTTTCATATACATGATAAATATTTTTATATACACATTTAACTTCTAAAAAATTGAATTAAAATTTTCATACATAAAAATACGTGTTTAACAATTTGAAATACATGATCAACTCTTTTCATATACATTTTATATTTTTCGTATAAAAGAGAAACATTTTTTTCTATACACATTTAACAATTTTGAAATACTTCATTAATTTTTCTAAATGTTTTATGTAAAGTGTTTTTGTAATAGATATATTTCGAATAGTTGGAAGTATAAACAGAAGTTAAAATAATAAACCAAGAAATATGTGAAAAGAACTTGGGGTTATGGCCTGTGGACTCACCCACGCCGGGCTGGCCCAATCTCGAGCTTGCCCTGGCGAGGCTGAACTATGTCTCGCTATAAGCGAGACACAGGCACGCACTGAAATACACACGGCACATCTATGTCTCGCTTGACGCAAAACAAACTGCAGCATCGTCTCAAGCGATCCCGTACATGGGCCATCCCAGTGCAGGAGCAGCACTCCCTCACTCTCTCGCCTTCATCCATCCGTGCGCGAGAGGTGGGTTGGCCATGCGGATATTGCCATGATGTCATGCCATTTTTTCTTTTTAATGAATATATTTTTAAAACTTCAATTGAAATAATAGTCTATAAAACTGTGAATTTGAAAAAGGTTAACACGGTACAAAAAATTTAGCACAACTGAAAAATGATGGTACCTTAAAAAATGTTACTGATATGAAAAATATTCCCGGGTTTCATAAAAAATGAATATAATTATTTTGAAAAACAAACTGTACATTGTAAGAAAATTTTTGTGTAGTATAAAAATGTTAGTACCAATAAAAAGTTCGCTTGACATCTTAAAGAAATATTCTAAAATTTCTGAAAAATGTCTGTAGCATTAAAAAATGTTTATACAATGTAAATGATTTTCATGTACTTTAAAAAATATTTAACACCACCAGAAATATTAAGCATGTATTTAAAAAAATGTTGACTATGTAATAAAAAAATCTTTAAAACATGTATGAAAAAATGTACTCCCTCCGTTCCTAAATGTAAGTCTTTGTAGAGATTCTACTATGAACTACATACGGATGTATATAGATGCATTTTAAGTGTGGATTCATTCATTTGCTCCGTATGTAGTCCATCCAGTGGAATCTCTACAAAGACTTACATTTAGGAACGGATGGAGTATATCATGTATTTGAAAAATGTTTAATGTGTATCAATAAAATATTCCACGTGCACACTGAATAGGTACATTGTGTACTGAAAAGTAGACCTGTGCTAAAACATATAAAGTAAACAAAGAAACAAAAAAGAAAAATGAACAAAACCGAAAAATGCAAGAAAAAAACTAGTGAAAACCAAGGAAGAAACAAAAGAACTGCGAAAAAAACAAAGGAAAAAAACTAGTGAAAACTAAGAAAGAAACGAAGACATCTCGTGAAAAATAAATTAAAACAGAAAAGTGGAGAAAATAGTGAGGAAACAAAGAAATTTGAAAAAAATAAAAAAATAGAAAAAACTTGGCAAAGGAAACCTAGTGAACCCTATGGCCTATTTGGTTAGCTGCATTTCACTCAGCCAAGCCTGTGGGGTGCAGTTTCAGGCCGTTTGGTTGCCTGGGCTGCACCCAAATCCTGGCTGGCACGAACCTCAACGCAGTTTGGGCCAAGGCTGAGTGGGAACTGCCTAATCGCTCGTTTTCCCAGAGTCGGGTCCGGGTGAGAACCGCGTGCATAGTTGCATGTTGACCCTTGACAAGCAACTTGCCGCTCACCCCAACATAGTTGCATGTCCAGCCTCGACATGAATGTTCCCCGCCTCGACCCAGTTGCATGCCCATCATCGACAGGAATTGAGATTAGTTTGTTTTTCATTTTTGGGGAGGGGGGGCTACAAAAAAACAGTTTTGAACGACAATGCTAACGCGCTTTTTGCGAACAGCCAGCACCATTTCACCTTTTTGGTACTTTTGTTGGAAAAAAACACTATCAGCAGTAATTTTTTTAACAGATAGCACCTTTTCTCTCTTGCTGTTTATTTCGATTTCCTTTTTTCACTTTTTTTTGAAAATCTTCAACAGTTAAAGGATACGACGCGGTCCCAACTAGGGGGTGGGTGTGTGCAAACGAGTTTGAGTTAGACAGTGATAGCCCAGAGGGGAGGGTGGCGGTGGTGCCTTTTGTTTGCCATTTCCTTGTCCTTTTTTTTGCCGCAAGAGATTAACATACTAAGATGACGCCATAGGAAAAAGGTCTTTTTTAGGGCATTTCTGTAAAAAACACCATGTCTAAGTTGCATGCCCACCCTTCCACATGCAACTGCAAGGGTCGCACCCCGCCTAAATTTACAACACGACACACATAATATATAGTTGCAAGGGATACAACGCGACTGCATCTGCTAATGCGGTCAATTCAACTGTTTTTTGATACATGATAAACTTTATTAAACAACATTGACCATATTTTAAATGCTTGCCAAATGTAATTTTTAATACATGCTGGCAGTTATTAATACATGTAAAACATTTTTAAGTAAGTGATGCCTTTTTAACAATGATAAACAATTTAAATGCTTGTTCAACATTTTCAAAGTAAGCGATAAACATGTTTTAAATAACATTAAAACTTGTAAATGTGTGAGGACATTTTTGAATATTCGGTGAAGAATTGAAAATAGAAGATTGACATTTTGAAATACACGATGCACATTTTCTAGATATCTTGAGCAATTTTTAATGTCATGATGAATACTTTTTAAATACATGGTGCACATTTAATTAGCAATAATCTTGAGCAATTTTTTAGTGTCATGATGAATATTTTTTAAATACATAATGCAGATTAAGTTGGCGGAGCAATTTTTAAATTTGCAAACCTTTTTTAGTTTCATGAATATTATAATGTATGATTTTTTTTATCCCGTACACAACACACGTGTTCGATGTCTCTTTTTTTTATAGGATAACAAGTTAACAACCTCATGATGTGCTATGAAAAGAAAACAACGAGCAGCTCAAAAAGGACCAACGTACAACTACAAAAAAAAATGTTCAGACCTTTTACAAGACTTTAGCTATTTTTTTTATCACTGCAAACCTTTTACTAGTGGTCCAAACTCCAGCCTGTGAACAGCTTTTGTTTTGTGCAACAACAAACAAAGCCCAGCCACAACAGAGACAATGAATTTGCCTATAGGATCATTTAGATGTGACGTAATTATATCACATTCAAATGAGATTTAGATAGTCTCTTTTTAAAATCGTTTGGAATCTCAATCCAGGAACTATGCAAATGAAAGGGGTTCAGAAAATTAACAAAACAGGAAATAAATGGACTTAGAAAAATGAAGCATCAGAGAAAACACACACGCATAATCTGCATAATGTATTGATTCTTTTTTTTAGAAATGAAGGAAGACCTTCGCCCTCTGCATCTGGACGATGCATGCAACCATTTTATTAATTGTTCACATAAGATTTTACAAAGTAATACAACAGTAAGACTAAAGCAACCGTCTAGGCAACATCTGTCGCTACTCTTATCCAATTGATGAAGGGATGCTGATAATCTGAGCCTAATATCAAACAGACCTCACAGCTAAACCTATAATCTAAGATTTGAGGTCCCATCCAGGACGCCTGTCGGGTATGGGGCACCCAACGGTCCGGCGCACTCCTCAACCAGGACGCCTGCCGGGTATGAGGCCGCCGCAACCACCTGCCACCAATCCATCTTCAGAACTGTATTGCTGCATCCACCTTGCCTGGTCTAGCTGTCGTCGACGCCACCACGACGCCAGACCGCGTCACCCTCCTGCGCGAGTCCATCTCCGGTGCATCGGACACCGAGTCACCACAGCGCCATGCCACCGAGATCCGCCGCCATCAATGAGTGAGATGAAGCACCGCTCCACCAAAGAATCCGTCCTCTAGTCTCTCGATCACGTGTGTACCTTCAAGAATGACGCCCCAAAGGGGGGAACGGCACTAGAGCACCACCGCATCCGATCATCCGATTTAGGGTTTTCCCCGGAGGTAGCAGAGAGTGGCCTTGAACTTCTCCACGGCGATGCCTTCAAGAAGGGAAAGATGCAGATAGCGCCGCCACCGCCGGCCTTGGCAATAGCCGAAAACAAGTTTTCACCCAGATCTTTCGAAGGAATCCAACTCCCGTGCACGTCCGCCGTCACCACCAGGCTAAGCACTCGCCGTCGCCGGCACTTCCACGATGCCCAAAGGCCGCGAGACTTGCTGCCACCATGCCTGGGCCGCCGGCCACCGCTGCCAACACCAACCCCACCATCCACCGGATCTGGGCAGGGATCCCAGATCCATCCCCCACCACCCACCACCACGGAGGCGAGGAGGCGGCGCCAGCGAGGGACGCCGGGAGGGGGAGAAGGAGCCGAGGCAAGGCCAGCCCGACGCCCGACACCACCAGGCAGGTGGGAATGCCCCGCGGAGTCCCCAACTGCGTGCGGGAGAGAGCCGCCCCGCCGCCGCCAACGCCACACGGCCTTTGGCCGGCGACGCCCCAGGCGGCGGCGAGGGAGGGGGTTGAGGCGAAGGGGGCGATGCTAGGGTTCCTTCCGGGGGCGCCCGCGGGAGCGCCTCGGGGAGGGTTTTTTTCTTCGTATATGTACTGAATAATAAGCATATTTTTCCACGATAATTCTAGAATTATTTTCGCTCTATTGTCTCCCTTCCCATTTTAAAACCTAGTATGTTTTCCCAAAATGTAACAATGGAACTCATCAACTAATTCAGTTGTTGCTGACAAATGTTGCTTCGGGGTTATCATAGCTCATATGAGTAGAGTCACGCTCACGCCACATTTTGATTTCCGGTCGTTGTTTTTCATCCTTTTTCCTTTTCTTTCATGTGCTAGCTAACTAGTCCATCGTTGGACTTCACAAAGCCACCGTGAGTAGCAGTACCATCAATACGGCGTATGTGGAGGCGCAGCCCGAACTCCGGCTCGATGATTAGCCGGAACGCCGGTGAGTGCCTGTAGTCCGGCGAGAGCGCGATGGCAAACCGCGCGAGTATAACGGCGAGGAGCGTCTTGACCTCGACGATCGCGAGGTTCTGACCGAGGCAGGTGCGCGCGCCGAGGCCGAACGGCATGAACGCCGCCTGCGGGTTCTTGCACGCCGCCGCCACCCCGTTCTTGAACCGGTCCGGGTCGAACCGGTCAACCGTCGGGCCCCAAGAAGCGGCGTCGTGGTGCATGGTGGATACCGGCACGAAGAGGTAGGTGCCCTTGGGCGCGAGCAGCTGGCCCAGCCGAATGTCGCGGAACGTCTCCCGCACCACGAATGACGACGGCGGGAACAGCCGCAGCGTCTCCTGCACAACCATACCCACCGTTTTCATCCTGGAGATCATGTCGAAGTCCGGGTCTGCGGCACCGGCGGCGCCGCCGCAGACGTCGAGCACCTCGGCGCGCGCGCGGTCCTGCCACTCCGGATGGGCGGCGAGCAGCATGAGGCACCAGGTGGCGGTGACCGCGGTCGTCTCGTGCCCCGCGAAGTAGATGTTCTTGCAGTTGTCCACCACGAAGTCGTCCGGCCGTGGCTGGTCGCCGCTGTTGTCGATGATGGACCCCAGGAAGTCAGGCCCCGGGGAATCCCCCATCGCTGCTCGGCGCCCCCTCGCGATCTCCAGGATCAGTGACCGGATCTCCTGCGTGAGCCTCCAGATCCTCCGGTTCTTCGCCGTCGGCAGATACCTCAGCGACGGGATGGTGAAGATGACGCTGGGCTCGGACATGAACCCGGACAGCGCCCTGAGCCGGAGGAAGATCTCCCTCCCCCTGGAGTGGTCATCTCCGAAACAGGCCCGGGAGATGACGTCGAAGGAAAAACTCCGGATGTCGGCGTCGACGTCCACCGCCGCAACGCCACCCTTGGCGCCGTCGACGGAGTCCTCCCACGAACGCAGTAGCGGCTGCGCCGCGGCGACCATGAGCCCCACCATGCCCCTAACCTTGGCCATGTAGAACTCAGGCGCGATGACCTTGCGCTGGCGCGCCCAGCAGGCGCCGTTGGTCTTGAGGACGCCGGCTCCGAAGATGGGCTCTTGGCCCTTCTGCAGGTACGTCGGCTTGCCCATGTCCAGCGACACGCACCGGCCGATCTCCCGGATCAGCTCCGGGTCCGTCACGTACAGCGCCGGCCGCTGCCGGAGCCAGTACAGATACGTGTCCCCTGCACGACACACGACACGACACGGCAAAATTGTGAGTCTCCCTACAAGCACAAAACAAAATTGATCTGAATGCTCAAGTGCTTTGGGCCTACTGGGCCATCATTTAGTGGCCTTTTTTCGAGGTTCAGATGTTGAGCCAGGTTGTTATTTCCTGGTGGAACTATATATCGGTGTGTCTCAAAAAAGAAATTCGGTGTAATACAAAATACATTTGCCATTAGACGTACACACCAGAAGCTTGTCTCCAAAAGAAAAAACCGTACACACCAGAAGTAGTGCACGTTCTCTTATATAGAAAGAAAAAAAAAACTGTCAGCCAGTTAGCACAGGTGTTCCAATGAGAAATTTATGTGGAGGTTCATGGCTCCGCAAAATTCATAGCATGTGCAATGAAATATTGTGTAGAGGTTCATTCTATAATGGATGAATTTTGCTCAAAGAATTACTCCACATTACATACCATGTGATATAAAATATTGTGTATTTTAGAAAAAAAATCAGGGGAATATTGTGTTCATTTGGTGAGTACATCAGTTCTTGGTCCTTTTGGAAAGTCCACAGTCAAATAAAACTCGATAAGAAACATATATGCAAAAAAGTTGTTTTAAGTAGCGTATTATATCAAAAAAGTACTCCCTCTATAAAAAAATATAAAAGCGTTTATAGATCACTAAACGCTCTTATATTTATGTAAGGGAGTAGTAACGTATTATATTATACAGAGTATCCCGAAAAAAAATGGCATATGTCTTCGAAAGGGAGGAGCCTATTGCGTGCATGTGATGTGAGGGTGCGCTTATCTTCAGAATAGTGGCAGACAACCAGCTAACTGACTCACCTCATAAAAATTCCGGTCAAAGCTACAGGTCCGTCCTCGATGCAATTACTTAATTGTCCGATCGAAGTGAAGTGTCCCGGACGTACGTGCGTAGTATCATGGCAGTGAGATTCCCCCACTCTCTCCAAAAGGCGAAGATTCTTCAATCAAAGCAGATTAGTCGGTCAGAGTAGCTTCCTAACGACCACTAGTAGCCTCAATCAAAGTAGATTAGAATCTTGACCAGGCCGGCCATTGCCATTCTAACAACACCGCGGGCGGTCGGTCAGTTGTGTTCCATCCACGATGCGCCGTACTAGCTACTCCTACTTAATTTCTTGATCACAACATCCATCTGCACGCCCTACAAGCCAGTTAGTACTTACTAGTAGTTGACTTGATTTGCAGGTTCATGCATGTGGATGGTCCACGTAAACCTCGCTCATCTTAACCGTAAACTACCACTGTTCCCTTGGCCTAGCTTGAACGTTTTGTAATTAGTCCCCGATGAGAGTTATAGGAAAGTTCACACCACACGTACGTCTTCCAAGCTAGCTATGCGCTAGCTGGTCATGCTGCATATGGAATCGACGCCTGTACGGCCGACCGATCGATGATGGAGAAGCAGCTAGCACAGCTAGGCAGCCACTTTTGGCCAGGTAGGCAGCAACCACCACGAACGTACGTCTACACCCATTGGGCATGTGCTAGATCGAGCATGCAGCCATCGAGCGCATGTGCGAGCGAGAGCCAGCCATGTATACATATACATATCGCAGCAAGCGACTTGTCAAACGAAGCAAAACAGATTTGTTTTTCACTAGATCGAAACTGCATCACGCATAGAACTGGGCATGGTTATCCGCTAGCTGCTAATTTTAGGGGAGGCATGCATCCATCTCCGTGCATGTGGAACCCTAGCATGAGAGGTGCAAGAGAAAACTCAATAATTAATGGTTGGGGTACTAGTACTAGTACAGTGTACAGGAGCATACATGCATGCATGCACGACCCTGACTGTTGCCATCCGCTGCACGAGCCCTAGCTAGCTCTAGCTTTGCTAGGTTGGGAAATTCCACCTAACTATAACGACCTAGCTAGTCGATGGGGAGATAGGCGCCATGTGGGCTTGACATGCTACTTTGACGTAGGGTGGGGGCGATCCGGCGGGCACTGGGCCAGCTCCTAACTGGAATTCATTATTTGAAGTAAACCTTTTTCGAATAATCATTAGCATGGTTTGTTGCTCTCGTTGGTTCATTTTTGGTGCAGGATGTGTGCAATTGAAACATTACATCTATTTTTAAATCTTTATTTTGCGGGTAATCTATTTTGAAATGGATAAAGGTTGGAACCGGAGGCCAGGATGTGTGCAATTGCAAAGTGATACCGGTACAAAGTACTCCCTCTGTAAACTAATATAAGAACGTTTAGATCAGTAAAATAGTGTTCTAAACGCTCTTATATTAGTTTACGGAGGGAATACAAAATATTTATACATAACAAAGGCGTTTTTGTAAAAATGTGTGACGTTTCAACTTTTGCATTGGGAGTACTTGCTTGGTCGTATTGGGGGGAAAGTAAACGGTGAATGCGTGGGGGATTTACATTTTGGAAAGGGTGGGAGTAGAATAATTAATTGATAGTACCACTAGCCAGGTCTTATCAGGGGAAAAATTGTCTAATACGAATGGGTGGAAGATCAGATTGATTATAGTTTGTGTTTGTCAAAAGCAGCATTGACTTAAATTATGGGAAGACACACAAGCTAATCAAATGGCACTAATATGGAACTGAGGGTTAAGTAGTGTTTTTCTTTTCAAGAATGGTTAAGTAGTGTTGCCATATCCTGCATTATAAAATGCTATAGTCGGTGTCTACCTACGTTGTGTATGATCATTCAAAATGGAAATTTTGCTTTTAATATTTCCATCATCAAGGAGGAATCAAGAATATTCCTATGCAGCAACTACCATGTAAGATGCAATGAAGTCTTCGCATAGACATAAATATTGTTCCAAAGTTTCTATCAAGATGCATGAACTCAAGAAAACATATAGGAAGACAATAAATAATTACTTCTCGCAAGCTGAAGCGATATCGTAAGAAAACTAGCTACCTTTTGCTTAGGATTTTCCCTACTCTCTTGGTGTTTTGTAGGCTCATACTCTCTTGGTTTAGGGATGAATTATGGGGCCATAATATATACGCATCAAGTTTGAGGTATTAACAACTGCAAAGCTCCTTACAAAATGGATGAGCATCCATCGAGAGAGCTCTCTAGCTAGCTTGATCAGTGCGCCGGACGGCTACGCACATGGCCGTTTTCTGAAAGCCTAGCTGACTATCTCAGTGTCTTAACTGCCTATTCAGGGGTCAAATGCCAAACACTTAATTTAATCAGGAATAGTTTATGACAGACACAATGAGATAATTTAATCTGGGATATTTTATGACAGGCACAATTAGCTAAGCTAGGTGCATGCATGCATGCATGGTTGGGGACTTGGGGGGCGGTCTCAGATAAGTAGTAGTACTATATATGTGTACCACCAGCTTAGCTAGAATATGCTGGCATGTTTGCTTGACATAATTCAGGAAATGTTCTCTTACAATTTTATATAAAAAAGGGTATTATATATGTGGATTCTTTCTTTGTATTGATTTGGCAGTTTGGAGTAACTAAATAGGCCAGTATTCTCGAATCCAAATCACCTGCACCTTTTGATGGCACATACTCCTATATGATGCACATCTGCGACATAGCCAAGAGTGTAATTGATTAAGTTGGACAGGAAATTCTAGCCTGGCTACAAAAGGGTCTATGATCCGAATGAGTTGGGACTTACTAGGACACAGCTGCATGAACCTCATGCAAGAGAGACGGTGTTTGGTTGTTGTATGGGACAGTTTATAGAGTATTTTGGAGATGCTGCGTCTAGATGTATAGATGCAAGAAATGTTTGAAAATAAATATATGCTGCTATGAGTTTAAACCTGTCTTGATTTCGTTTTATTTTGAGACCCAATATGCGCTGATTAATCACAACTTAATTAATATTGTCATTAACGCAACATGCATGAACAGAAACGGAGAAATCCCACGTTCCTCCTTTAAGCTATAGCTATGGATGCAATTTTTGCATGAGCTAAGCCTGGTTGCTTTAGTGCCTGTTCGGAGTCCCTCCACTCCACAACTCTGCTTCGGAGCGGAGCGGACTGCAGTTCAAATTTACAGAGCGGGGAAATAGGTGCTCCGCAGATTATGGATATTTCGTGGAGCTGGTGGATTACCGAACAGGTCCCTACTAGTTGGTGCAGCCAACCAAACAAACAAGCCAAATGGCGAAAGATCGTGCATCTATGTAACACGTTTTGATCAACGGTCCATTCATGTACGAACAAGAAATTTTTGTCTGGTTGTATTTGCTGACTGGCACGAGCTACCCTCGTTAACATACTTTGGTCCTTCCAAAAGTTTAAACGGTAAGAATACAAAAAAGGTGACCATATCATTACAGTTTTTGCGCTTAATTGTACTAGTAAGTAGTATGAAACAGTGGTCAATAATCAGCGCGTAGCATATTACAGCTCATGGAGAGGGTTGGACCAGTCCATTATGCTAGGTAGCTTAACCATGGGTTAAACGGTCCCAAAAAAGGTATGGCCTGTGCATGCGTGCTTTGCTTATATTCACCCAACACATGTGCATGCTAGCTTGCTTATTCAGCGGGTTAAGAAGTCGACGCCGTTTGAACAGGAAAAGAGGGAAATCGGCAGTACCTCCGGCCGAGTTGTCTACTCTGTTCACCCGCAAAAAATAATAATGAAGAAAGAGTTGTCTATTTGTACTCTGTTGAGCTAGCTGTGCTACGGCCGCACTGACTATTTCTATTCCAAGGCTTCCATCGATCGATCCAGGGCTACCTTTGTTGACTGCGATACTTCTCATTTCCTAGGCACTGGTTCTATCGCGCATCATTTTTTTATGCTCTTTTATAATTTCGCTCCTATTTCTGATGTTGACTTTGTTAACAACGCGAACTCTCCTGCTGTATTTAATTTCTTGTATCGTTCCCTCCCACATATGTGCCTGTGTCAGTTTTGTACTTCCTTCGTCCCATAATGTAAGACGTTTTTTGACACTATACGTCTTATATTATGAGATGGAGGGAGTATGTATGTATGTATGTGTGTATGCAACTTATCAACATCTAGCGGTATTTTTTACTCTACAGTACGACAAGTCAACTTGCTAGCTAGCTAGGGCAAGCATGCGCCTGTAGCAGTGCAGTTTCATGCATCCATCCATGACTTCCATGACGGAGAGAGAGAAACGTAGTTTCCTCCACGCATGCTCGAGTTGTACACGAACAGATCAAACTAGCAAGAAAGAATACGTTCATATATACCAGCACACACATGAACACGACTGTAGTATTACCGATCAAGCAAAGCATGTCGATGCAAATCAGAGCTGGCTTAGTATAATTCCCGCGCGATTAATTAAACCAAGTAGTAGAAGAGATGGCATAGTACATACCGTAGGCTTTCCTCCACTTGTCGAAGTAGGGGAAGATCCACTTGCAGTAGTCGTCGAAGCCGTCGCCCTTGTGGAGGTCGCCGGCGCCGTCCTGAGCCGACGCGACGGCGTGCTGCTGCACCCGCGCCTGCATCTCCGAGAGGTTTCCCATGAGGAAGGAGGACGGCGGCGGCCCGTCGATCCCCTGCCGCCGGAAGATCTCCCCGACGCGGCGCGGCCAGCTCACCCACGCGGCCACGCACAGGTAGACCACCGCGGCCGCCGACCCCACGGCCACCAGAGACAACGAGAAGCTCTCCATGGTCACCATGCTCTCCTGGACCATACAGATCCTCCCTCCCTCCCTCTCTCCCTACCTTTCTTTCCTTGGCTTCTCTGTCTCTCCCCACACACACAGACGCACAGACAGTTGCGTTGCCCTGTGTATATCCCCCCTCTGTCTCCCGCGGGGGACGGTTATATAGACGCGCTACGTGGGAGCGAGCGGTGCTACACCTGTAGATCGATGTGTATAAGCCGGGGCTGAGGCGTAAGCTAATCAGTTTTGCTAAAGCACATCTGTATGTGTCATAAGTATCGCACATCTAAGTCATATGTCATTGATCTTACGCGAAGATTCGTGTGAGTATTTTTTTTTATGCTTGATTGAGTTACTCATACGTGCAATAGATGTGCCCTAGACAAACCCTAACCTAATTAGCCAGAAGGGTTAATTAACGTCGTACGCCTTGGGCTGTACATCATCGATCGATCGAGGGATGGATGGACAGTGCCATACTTTCACATGTGGTGGCCAACACAGCACAGCACACAAGCCATCCTGGCTGGTTTAGTTGTGGTGAGCTGCAGGACGGGGTGCTACCATTTCCCACGCACGCGTTAACAGCACCACAAACAAGAGATGGCTTTTCGACCCCGCTGTTCCAGGACAGACAGGTAGGCCCCACGTTAAAACGACTCAGCTAGTGCTTCCATGTAGGTAGTGAGCCTGGCCTTAAATCTAATTCCTCCTGTATGCACTACGGGGGGTCACCAACATGATTGCACGGCAGGCCGCGACTACTCTATTGGCTCCCCATCCAAGTAAACAAAGTTAGGGCTCAAGATGATGTCATTATTGTGCTTGAAGATATAGTTAATTAGGGGTGGTGGTTTATATAAAAAATTAGGGGTACACAAAATAATGCAGCTGGCAGGCAATCAGTCAGCAGCTTATTTGGGCTATGTCGTTGAAAATCGAGAGGGGGGAGGGGATGCGGAATATTATGGACATGTTATCTATTATACTATTCAAGTGTGTACGTAGCGTGCTTAGGTTGCAAAGGTCGATGGCTACATTTGATAATTCGGGTCATATATGTGGATCGATGACCAGCTAGCGATCGATCCATCGAGCCGGACATTTGATAATTATGTTCACTTTTACTGGTGAACAGCAGCAAGTTTGAAGGCAGTCGTCCTCTTTAGTACCCCTCTCTATTTTGATCAAACTTATATAAAAAATAACATTCAGGTGGCGCCGTGGCGGCGGTTAACCACGAAATCATAGTTATCTATTTTAAATTTACATAAATTGAGATCTGTTTTGAAGAACCTGAAACTTGGCATGGAATCATGGCAATGCCTTGGATAGGTACTCGCAAAAAATAAATAAAAAAATGCCCTGGATAGGCCGTAGTAAAACAATTCACAGTCATGTCACGTGCTTAAAATCGGGACATCTTGGAGGAAGACTCAGGGTTACGAGAGGGGACGAGTCAAGTTTAAAGGCGATCTAACGGCCCCTTCGTTGGGCGGCCTTGAAACTTTTTCTTCAGTTAGCCCTTAACATATTAAGCTATATGCCATTTTTTGGGCATTTTCTCGCATCATTTGATATTTAGGACATTACGTGTATTCTCCATGATTATACCCATGATCTTTCATCGCACACGATTTTCGACTGTAAACCATGTGCGATACGTTAAGTACGTCCTCATCACACGCAGATAAGGGCGTGTACAATGGTACTATCTTAGGAGTGTCATGTAGGATAAATAATGAGGTGGAGGAGAGAGAACTCATAAAAAAAGGTGTGTCTTCTCTTATTTAAGAGAAGACAAGAGATGATCTCTTAGCACAATATGTCTCATCACATTTTTAGGAATGGCTAGTGATTGAAGATAAGGCTAAGAGATGACCCATTGTAGACATTGTTTTTTGTCATCTCTAAATTACATGCAAGATTTAAGATAAGATTATCTTATCAACCATTGTAGATGCCCTAACAAAATTCATCCTAAATTTCCACACATCCACAAGCATATGTTACGACTAATTTTCACCACAAATTGCGTGATTTTGTAGCGGAAAATTTTACATTAGTTCATACGCTCACAAATTTGCAAATAATTCACCAATTTACATCTAGATGAAGTGAACAAAATATTCACTACGCCATGGATGCATACAAACGCCATGCCACCACAGTGGAATGGGTGTTTATCTCCGTTCCGAAATTTTCCTTTTTTGCTGAAAAATTAGTGCGACAGTCACGGCGGTATCACCGCCCAGGATCCGTGAGAAACTTAACAAGAACCCGCCTGCCTGCACTGAGATGCTCTCCAGACGGACCAGGGGCTCAGGCAGGCCATCATCTGGCCTCCCAGCCAAGTCGAACTCAAGACAATTCCGGGCAAGGTACGGGAGCCCGCCAGAGGTCCCGCAATCACTTCCTGCGACCTCCGCCACGCTCGCAGGTTAGTGACGGGTCAGGTACCGGGGGTAGCTAATGCCAAGGAGCCCGACCTCGTCTACTTCAAGAGGCCCACTAGGCCCAAAGCATGGAGCAAACCCTAGGAGGTGAAGACGACCTCCATGGTCCCCAAGACTAGAGGGCGGCAACGCCCCAGATCGTATCTGCCATGTAAACCCTGACCTCTCCTGCCTATATAAATGGAGGTCTAGGGTACTAATCGATCATCTATCTACAGATAGGGAAACTCTCGGTAGCAATCTCATACACCATTGTAACCCCTCGCATGAGGTATCCCTCCATTATGAATCATCAAAATCAGCAGGATCTAGGGTAGTACTCTCTGGAGGTCTGAACCTAGATAAACCCCTCGTGTGACCTCCGATCCATGACTTCTAGCTGCGCTTGGACCCCTACTAAGGGATTTGATGGGATTTCGCTCCATCAACATGTCTGCATGTACTCTTCGACATCCATAGGTGCTTGTCCCACGAATCAGCGGTCGTGCCATATGCAAGCATCCACAGTGCGGTCGTGCACTTCTAGTAACCATAGAACCCAATCCTTCCCACGGCGTCCTTCTTCAAGATGAAGTAGTCATCAAAAGAACCGACGCCATGGTAGATACGATCGAAGACATTTTTGCGCATTTAAAAGCGCCAGCGAAAATTGTCAGTGAAGAGGGCATCGGGGGCAAAGTAGTCGTCCATCAGTGTCAATTAGCCGTGCGCCCTGTTGCATTTTAGCATTCGATGACCCTTGATCGATCCCCTGAAATTATGGGCATGTTCCTCTGCACTCTTCGCTTCTCCAAGCACCGCATGCATCATCGTCGTGTCATTCGTGTAATCCTCCTCGTTAAACGAATCATAGGACGACTCAACATAGTGCTCGTATATGTACTCCATATTCGAATCCATTGCTTCAAAGAAGAAGGAACAAACAAATTTAGCTCGGGCAATTCATCAAACAGTTGCCGTGCATGGTGAGAATCATATGAGTGGATGGTACGTGCGCGGCGGTCGGAGGAGAGGTGTGAAACGACGATGGAGAAGTGGCGTGGAGCCTAGGTGTGGTGTTAGAGGTGACGAACTTGTCGAGTTCCGGTAGAGGTGTGGTGTGCCGGCTGGGGTGGTGGACCGGCGGCGAAGGCAAGAGAGAGAAAACTAAAAGACAGAAAATGGGAGGATGGAGGCACAGGGTCTAGGAGGGGTTTTGGGTGGGTCGGGGTGTCGGAGTCCTACGTGGCTACTGTCCGAACTTCCGCAAAGCCCCCTCCCCTTCAGTTTGTCTCGGATTTGCTCGAGAAAATATGTCAGCTCTGCGGACTAATACAGGCCCGCATTGAATGGATAAATACGTTCGGGCCGTGCAGTCCGAACGGTTGCTGAAGGTTCCACTTTGAGGATGCCCTTAGAGCTTATATAAAAGTGGTAAGACGTGCCTGACTCTACCAGCCCAGAGCCTTCCATATTCATGCATGCAGGCATGCTAGTTGTCCAACGTTGAAGGAATGGTCGATCATCTTGTCTCAATTTGGAAGATATGATATGCATGGGCGACGATGATGCAGCACATGCACCGCTGCTTCTTCCATCCTTTTTGTTGGGCATTTTGGGGTGGAAACCCTTTGTTTTCCTTCCTGTTGGACGCCATAAGATTCCTGCTTTTGTGAGATGAGGTTGCGCATGTGACATATGCTCCCACATTCTAGAGTGCATGCACACCTCTCTCACGTTTGCAACGAAATTGGTCATGGACTCGTGGCAGCTGGTCATGCCTGGCTCTTCTGTGTGCATGCATATCAGGATAAGCGTGCAGGCACAAAGCATCACGCACGAAATGCAAGGCAAGGCAAAGGCAAAACGAAGTGGCATACATACATACATGCACACATCCATACATTCTGGCTGATCGAGAGGTCGGTGGTGAGTCGATGGTGAGGTGTAGTGGGGTGGGCTGTCTCGGACGGACGCATAGACCGTGTCACCGCGTGTCCTTGCCTCCCATCCGAGCACTACACGTGCGTGCGTGCGTAGGGGCCGGTCATGAACGAACTCCTGGGCGCGCCCGAGTTAAGCGTACCCAGGCCCAACCTAGTAGTAGTAGCAGCTAGCAGCTGGTGCCACAGCTACTGCGCCCCTAGAGGTGTCTCGCTCCATCGTCATCGTTTTCAAGTACGCCGGTACACTTATTCGACACAGGGAAAAAGGGGTACCGGGCACATTCAATACCCGGCAAAAAGTACTCCGTTAGATTCATGTGCCCGATCTCACTGTTTTGGGCCGTGTTTGGAAACCCTGAACTTTCAGAATTTCGCTGAGATTATATGCTGTCTTTGATGCAAATTCCTGCACGTAGCTGTGTAGGTTTTGCTAGTAAGTTGAGTTTGTCAAAAAGGAAAAACGCCTCTTTTTGTGATGCACCAAATGATACACTCACTAGGAGAATATAATGTACTCTATTTATACCCGACGGCGCGGTTTTCTTTGATGCTTTGTCCATGAGTCTCGACTAGGCGGCCCTGGACCCTGCTTGCTGGGTTTCTTCAAACCCGAGCCAAAAAAACTAGGACAATTATTTGAGCGATGACGATTATTTGCTGGGTTTCTTCAAACCCGGGCACATTCAAACACGATGACGATTCATTGAGCATTGAGCTGGGTACCTGTGGACGACGCGCAATAAGATGATTATTTGAGCGAGTTCTTTTACGACGGACCTCTGACTCTTTTCGAATTTCTGGACTCAGCATTGACACCCACTATCTAGGAAGGATGATGGACGCGATGATTGTAGCAGCGCCGCCTTGCCTCGTCTCAGAGTATCTGATCTACCGGCCAGTTGGAGGCCTTATATTTATTTGGACATTTGTGTAGTTGTCCCGACGGAAATTTGTTATTTGCATTATTGTATGGACTCGGTGATTATTTTAGCTATAAAGCGGGACAAAAGACCGTTCCCCAAAAACATTGTGATGTAGTAGGTGTTTGATGCAGTATGCAAGAGTACTGTAGAGGGAGAAATGGTTATGGCGATGCGGAGGCGACACCGTGGCAGACGGACGGACGGACGGCTTTCACGATTTCCCCAACAGTTGTGTTCCTCCGTGCGATGGCGATCGATGCATGGGACGGAACAGTGATGAGCTAGTTATTACGTACTACTCGGCCGGCCGGCTAGGTTAGCTGTAGCTTAATAGGTGGGTCGGTGGATGGAGGAGGAGGATCGACCGGGCCGGGCCAGCACCGCCGGCGGTACAAGGTAGGTGGATCGATCATCATGCATGCATTCCCTGGGTTCCGGTCGAGCTGTCTCTATTATGCGAAATCTACAGGCAACCGGATCTGGGCCGGGGCTGGCGTGGTGCCGTGCGCCTGCATCTGCATGCATGCATGCCGACCGATCGAGGCCACGCAGGCAGGCAGGCCGGTGCAGGAGCAGGACCATCCTAGCTAGTGCGTAGCGTAGCTGGTAGCCCTTTGCCGCACCTAGCTATACCCCCACGATCATGCATGCCGGGATCGAATCGATCGTGCCCGCGTTCCGACGTGTCGGGCGCCGGCGTCGTGCGCGCGGTCCATCGGTCGGCATGCAGCCGCACTACGTGGCAATGGCACGGGCGCGCACGACCGGGCACGCGCGCGCGCCCCGGGCGCGGCTCCCCCACGGCAACGGCCGCATTCATATTGCTCGTACATACGTGTGTGCTACGCGTGATGCGCGCGCGAGCGCGACCTCACCTGCGGCTTGAGTGTGCTGCTTGGTCTCCGTGTGTGTGTTCTTGGATCGGCGTCTGTCTTTTTCTTTTTCTTTTGATGAGGAGAATGGATCGGCGTCCCGTCGTCGTCGCCGCCGCCGCCCCCGTGGTCGTAGTTGTACTCGCCTAGCTAGCCAGCGAGATAGGCCTCTTCGCCTTTGAATTTGCCTCCCGTGCTCGCGACCAAGATAGCATCCGTCCGTCTCCGGTCTCCCTGATCCTGCCATGAGGTCATTGTTGCATACGTACGAACCGTGTGGAGAAAATGTATCTGAATTTCTTACCGACTAAAGCGCGCGGGAGAAGAAAAAGAGGAGCCGTTCTTCTTCCTCTTGCGACAGATCTCGCCATATATCTTCAGGCCCAGGGTCAGTCGTTCTTTAACGCAACGCACGCAGCTTATCCGAGAAGAGAGCACGAGCTCACCTCCAGCGTGTTGCTGTCAGCGTTGTTTCCAAGCAATTACTAGTCTTCGGTAATTATCTATAAAATGATTTGCAATAAGTCGTCCTGACAGTTTGACCTTACTGAACCTGCATAGCTCCGGCCCTCTTCTTATCCATTGTTGTCGAGGTCGTCAGTGAGGGATCAACTGAAAAATCAGCTCGATTCACCGTGCACGCTTCGCCAATGAGTATAAAAAGTAAAAATAAAATACACATATTTCTTGACTCTTTCTTTAGAAATCTCGGGAAAACTAACTTTAACCAAGGATTGGTCCAACCATGTGCCCATGTTGATTATCTGATACAAAACCAAGCACATTTTTTGAATTTACTAATAGTTTTTGAAATTGATATCACTTTTAAATTTGCAATTCCCAAACATTATTTATTTATTTTGGGGGCAATTTGATAAATTCACGGGCATTTTTTGACTCACTAACACTTTTATTTTGCAAACAGTTTTTGAATTTACGAACAAAATAGTATTCACAAATATTTTCTGATTATAGAGTTTTTTTAATTTCAAACATTTTTCAGATTGATGGACAATTTTTAAAATTGTGAATTTTTTTCTAATTTGTGAACTTTTGATATATTTACAAAAATTTACTTAAATTCACGGTTATTTTATAAAATTATGACTATTTTAAAACTAAGAACATTTTTATTTCACAAAAATTCAAATTCAAAATTATTATATAAGTTTTGTTTTTGATATTTGCGAAATTCTTTTAGAAAATAGGAAAAGCCGGAAAAAAGACAGAAACAAAAAAAGAAGAAGAAGAAAGGACCCCCCCCCCCCCCCCCCCCACCCCACCCGTGGCACACACACAATGTGCGGGGAGTTATGAGTTTGCTCCCTTTACATTGCACTGGTCAGGGAATAGGAGCTCTTCGTTAAAGAATACAAATGGGCCTTCCTACTGTTGTTTTTGAGCCAGTATTTTGCATTTGTTGCGCAGGCTACAAACTAACTTATTATTCAATGAAACTTTACAGGCATGTGCAGAACCCTTATACGTATCCGTGCAAAAGATCAATTTTTGAAAACTTACAAATTGCATTTTCAGATTATTATTTTAAATGCCGGGCTCCCAAGAGCCCGGTCTACAAAAAACAGATCTCCACAACCTCCCCCTTTAGGACCGATTCACAGGCAACCCAATAACTTTATTTTTTTAATATGTTAAGAAACATACTTCATAGATGCATTTTTAAAATGTTGTAAAAAGAAGTTTATATATTAGAAAATGTGAAAGTTTAAAAATGTTCAAGTATCACAATTCAAATGTTCATATAGATGTAATAAAAAAGATGTTCATATTGTGTTTAAGACTATGTTTTATACAAAAAATATATTTATATATTTAGAAAGGTTTACACAGTTTTGAAACATTGCTCATGGACATATAAATATACTCCTCCCCAAGAAAAGACTCCCAGTGAATTACGTTTCTTCTCCCCCTCCTCCCGTCGGCGTCACCACCGTTCTGCACCGCTTCTGATGGTCTTTGTTCTGTGAAGGTGCGAAGAACCTCAGGCCCACGCCGACGGGAGGGGCCTCGCTCTAATCCTTGTTAGATTTGATCCCCGAACCAATAGTGAGTCTAGCATCGTCGGAGGTGTGGGATGTCTCAGGCCCCGCCGACAGGAGGGACCTCGCTCTAATTCTTGTTAGATTTGATCCCCGGACCAATAATGTGTCTAGGGGTCGGCGTTCGGTATAAATCATTTGGTTTATATTTAAATTCGATTTCCAAAACCAAAAACCGAAATTGATAACTCAAAATAACTAACCGAAATAGGGATTGTGCCAGTGGCACACTCTTAGGCCTCATTTGGTTCACATGATAGGAATATTATAGAAATAGGTAAATTATAGGAAGTGAAATGACATGCATCAATTCCTATAGGGAAAGAGATGTCATTTGAATTCGATCCCGCGACCTCCGAATCATTGCCATGACACGCTAACCACCACACCATCTAATGTTAGCTATACAACTACAGCTTCTTCCACTTTTTCTTCTTCCGTATTTTCTTGTTTCTATTCCCTTTTTCTTGTTTTTGTTCTTTCTTTTTTTTTCTTTTTTCGTCTTTATTTTTTATTCGGAACGGGTTTTGTTCTGTTTTTTTTTCGTTTTCCTTTTTTATTCGGAATGGTTTTGTTTGGTTTTCTATTCTTTTTCTTTTTCCCTTTTGCTAATTTGATTACATTTTTTTAGTTGTGAACTTTTTACAAAATCGATGAACTTTTTTTCAAAATCAATGAACTCTTTTAAAAATTGATGAACTTTTTTCTCAAAATCGATGAACTCTTTTTCAAATCGATGAACTCTTATTCAAAATCGATGAATTCTTTTTGAAATTGATGAACTTTTTTCAAATTGAATGATTTTTTTAAAATCGATGAACTTTTTTTCAAAATTGATGAACTTTTTAAAATCAAATGAACTATTTCCAAAATCATTGAACATTTTTTGAAGATCGATTAACCTTTTCCATTTTTGTTAGTTTTTTCTTTTAAATTCGTCAACCTTTTTTTAACCTGTGAACTTTTTTTGTGAAGAAAATTTTTAATTCCTGTTTTTTCAGAAAACATACACATGTTTTTGAACAGTGAACGGCCTGACAATTGGTGAACTTTTTTCTGAAATTAGTGAACTTGTTTTAATTCAACTAGTGCGGTCACAATAGTTCTTAAAAAGTGCGCGCTGTATTCAATCACTGGCAGCCGAATGGTGTAGTGGTAGCCAGTCTCCTGCGGGGTAGTTTCAACCTGAGCTCGATACCCCATGACACACACTTTTTGTTGGTGGGATTTTGTGATACAGTATTTCGGGACGAACGTGTTCATGGGCCGGCCCACAAAGGTTCCCCTGTGAGCGCCGGTTTGCTTTGGTGCGCTTAAGGCGCCGACTAGGACCTCCAACTGGAGGGATTTTGCGATACAATATTTCGGGACGAACGTGTTCCTGGGTCGGCCCACAAAGGTTCCCCTGTAAGCGCCGGTTAGCTTCGGGGGCGCTTAAGACGCCAACTAGGACCTCCCGTTGAGGAGACCCGGAGGCCCTAGGACGGCAATAGCTGCTACCCCACGCACAACTACGTTGCTGCCTCCTCCGGGCTGCCATATGAAGATCAACATCGACGCGACAGTCTCACGTGCTGGCCGTTTTGGGGTAGTGGGAGCGATTTGCCGGGATATCTCAGGGGAGTTCAAGGGTGCTTCAGCTGTCATTTTCAGAAACATCGAAGACCCGGAGGTTCTGGAGGTCCTAGCCATCAGAGAAGCACATACACTAGCCGATGACCTATATGAAAAGACAATCTTCGTTGCGTCAGATTGCAGGTATGCTGTTGAAGCAATCAAAGGGGGGACGGCGGCATCTTATGGAGCGGTGGTACATGAAATAACAGAACGAGGTAGGTCTTTTACATCTTGTATTTTCAGTCATGAATTCCGGACCTCGAATTTCGAGGGACACAACCTCGCGAAGCATGCCTTAACGCTGGGGACCGGCCGCCATGTTTGGTTAGGCCACCCCGGTGATCTTTTGTTCGTCCCTGCAAACATTGTGACGGTCTAATAAAGCTTTCGTGAGTTTGTCTAAAAAAACTAGTTGAGGAGTACTCGTTTCAAAGATCACTCCAACACCAGGTTACGACAAGTGGCACGCTGCATGTGCGCCACTTGTCGCAACCTGGGAGTTTTCCCTTTTTTCATAGATCCGTTTATTCAAAACGTTTTATCTTTTGAACCGTGCGTCCAAATCTCGAACCGCTTTCACCGAGGGATTCCTCGCGTCGAGATCTTTAAAACCAGATCCCTTATTGATAGGTTTTGACGAACCATTTTTCACAAAAAATCCGGATGAAAAAACCATAAAAAAAACCAAACAGGGAGCACGGGTTTTTTCTCTTTCCGAAAGAGGCATGCCCGTGCTTCTCACGAAATCACAACCGTGCCTCTCGCGGAAGCAAAACCATGACTCTCGCTGAAGGAAAAAAGAAGAAGAGAAAACACATTTTTTTTGTTTCCAAGGTGGCACGGCCGTGACTCTTGCGAAACCACAACCGTGGCTCTCGCGGAAGAAAAAACCATGACTCTCGCGAAAGAAAAAAAAATAGAAAACACATTTTTTTTTCCGTTTTCGAGAGGCACGGCCGTGACTCTCGTGAAAAGCACAACCGTGCCTCTCGCAGAAGAAAAACCGTGACTCTCGCGAAACAAGAAAAACAGAAAACATGTTTTTTTCGTTTTCAAGAGGCACAACCGTGACTCTTGCTAAAACACAACTGTGGCTTTTGCGGAAGCAAAACAGTGACTTGCGAAAAAAAACAGAAAACACATTTTTCCCGTCTTCGAGAGGCACGGTCGTGACTCTCGCGACAGGAAAAGAAAAGAAAACACATTTTTTTGCACAAAATTTTTCTTCCGATTTTTTTTATCGAAAAGCTGAGGAACGTCGGTGGAAAACCAAAACGTAAAAAAAAACCCGTTTAAAAAACCGAAAACGTGTGCGAAAAAAAAAACAAAATCCGGAACGCGACACGTGACGAATGGCTGAGAGCGCGCCAAATAACGTTGATCGTTGCAAGGCTCCCGAAGAAACGCTCGTTAACTAGTTGCTCTAAAAAAAATCATCTCGAGGCATTCAGCGAAGCAAAGTGTGGTAAGGTGCGCAGTGCGCACAAGGAAGATGGACAGCGCGCCGCTCCACTCCAGTTTTACGTCTGTGTATTGTTTTTTTTATCAGTTTGGGTAGTCTGCGTACTGTCTATGTGTCTCACATATGCTGTATTTGGTTTTGTTTCGGCTAACCGAATTACAAACCGTACAAACCTAACCTAGTTCGGTTAGTACAAGTAGAAACCGAATTTTTCTATATTATTGATAAACACCAAAAATTCAGTTTTTTCGATTTCGGCTACGGTCCGGCGTTTGGTTTATCGGTTTTTATGCCCACCCCTAAGTGTGTGTAGCTTCGTGAGAGGTGAATCTAGGGTCGTCGGAGGTGTGGGATTTGATCGGGACTGGTCTTCGATGCATCTGTTTGGATCCAGTATTCATTCGTGTGTTTGCTTGTTTGATCCTTCTGTTCTATGAATGTCTTCATCAGTGATGGTTGTTTCTTAGGCACTCGTCCTATAGGGCCATAACACGACGAATTTCCGACTGTCTACTACAATAAGGTTTGTGTGGCTCCAGTGAGGCTGGGATGATGATGGCGACGTGACATCGGCTTGCTCTAGTGCTTGTAGTCGTTGCTAGGTCCATGGACATGGATGTAATTATTATTACCTCTAGTGTCTTGTGTACCTCCATAATTGATTATGAATAGGTCGGAATTTTGTCCTGCAAAAAAATAAAAATACTCTACATGTTCATGCGGCTTTCAGAAAATGTTCAAGTATTCGGCCAAAATGATAGAAACACAATAAACATATAATCAAATAAAGAAGATAAGCTAAAAAAGATGATGAAAATAAAAATAATAAAAATGTTACAAGAGTGAGCGACTCAAACCCAACAACATAGGCCAGCCCAAGGTCGTGTTTGCCCACCATTCACATACATTAGCACCGAATAGTTTTTTTTTCCATCGTCACGCTCTTGATGGTGAATGTCGGATTTCGGGTTCCGCAAACCCTTGAGAGGTTCGGACTCTGGGGTGCGTGCGGAGATCTCAACCTATCCAGCCTGCCTACTCGCAAATCTCGTGGCCTATTGCGTCGAGCTCGAAGGGAAAGGAAGACACAACAATTTACCCAGGTTCGGGCCACCTTGCGGTGTAAAACCCTACTCCTGCTTTGTGGTGGATTTGCCTCGAGGGGCTGAGGAAGAACTAGTACAGTGGAGAACAACCTCAGGAGTCGTGTTCTTGGGCTCGAGTGAGCTGGCGAGGTGGTGAGGGTGGAGTGGACTCGACCGACTCAATCCTCTGGATTCCCTCCATCCTCCTCCTCCATGGTGGTGGCTAGGTCCTATTTATAGTGGCCTTGGTCCTCTTCCCAAATGTAGGCGGGAAGGGATCCCACAACGGCCAAATTTGAAGGAAGACAACAAGTACGTCCTATCCTGACTAAAGTTGTCTTCGCGTGCAAAAGCCGCTGGTCGTGACGCTGCGGTGAGCTCGGTGGTGACCTCCGTCCTACCGTCCTGGCGGTCTTGGTCTTATTGCACCAGAATGGAAACCTTTGGTTGATTCCTTGGGACTCCGTGCCTGCTGCTTGCCTCCTTTGAACCGAAGAGGAAACTGGTACTCTGCGCCCGCCTGGCACCCGCCTGACCTTGGTCGTCATGGCTCACGTCAGTCGAACCTCGCGAGGTGAGCCTTGCATAGAAATCTCCCTTCCTCGGGAGCCAGCCTGAGGGGGCCGATCCCCTTGGAGGTCTTGGCGTCGTCCGGTTCACGAGGCTTGGCCCCTCACGAGGGTCTTGAGTTGTTGATGCTGAAGCTGGGTCGTACCAGGCCATCGATGGAGCCACATCATGGGCCGCAGGCAGGCAAGTCTGGATACCCCCGTATCCAGGACGCCGACAGTAGCCCCCGGGCCCAAGGCATGCTCGGACTTGGCTTCTGGGTGAAGCTAAAGAGCAAGTGCGGAGCGCTGCGGGCCCTAACCGCCTACGGCCTAGGATGACGTGTGCCGATTGATGGGACGTGGGCGTCTCCACTTCCCCACGCTGCCTTGAAATCCGCCTAGCCTAGCGGCCGCCTGTTGCCAGAGCAGTCCGCCCCTGTAGATTATTGCGCTTGGCCTTGGCCCCTTCTCTCCCCCAACTTGCAATCCTTCTCGCAGATCCGGCGTCAGCGTCATTCCCCCCTCCTTGCTTCCGCCATGGCCCCGCAGCAGAGGAAGAAGAAAGGGAAGTCGCATGCTCCAGCCGAGCCCCCGCCGGCCTTAGAACCCACTCTTGAGCGGTCGACGGTGATCAACCAAGAAGGGCTGGCCAAGGTCCGCCCAGCTCTTGCCGTCGATTTCAATGAGTGGAAGGCGATGATCGCCCGGCCCGCATCTTGGTTCGCGGGTGACATGAGCGCCATCGAGATTCCTATCCATCTTCACGCCCTCTTCGCGGGCCTGATTCCCCCCTTCTCCCCTTTCTTCAATGCCATAATCTTGCACTACCAGATCCACCTGCTGCACATGGATCCCCGCTCCATCCTCCTCCTTGCCGTCTTCGCTTTCCTTTGCGAAGCCATGGTCGGCATCGCTCCTTCCATAGCCCTGTTCCGCCATTTCTTCTTGCTTTGTCTGGTCGACCCCCACCGACGCTCGGGGTGCAACCTTCCAGGCTGTTGCGGTGACGGCTGGCTCGGGGATCGACTTCGAGCTATCGCCAGATGCGAAGGGGTTCCGAAAGAAGTGGTTGTTCATAGACGCCGGCATGCGCCGCCCCCTGCTTTTGACCCCTCGAGCGCCAGCTGTGCCCAGCTCCGGCTGGGGGCATGTGAAGCTTGTCGACCATCGGCTTGCCTGTGTTTGGATGCGGCTGACCGAGCTGAAGAAGCTTGGGATGACATCACCAATGGTGGTGCAGGAATTCATCCAGTGGCGCATAGCCCCGCTCCAGCGCCATTCCCATCCAATGTGGGCCTTCACCGGCGCCGAGGACTCCAAGAGGCTCCAAGCGCCTGCGCTGCCTTCCAACATGCTGAGCAAGGTGCTCGAGCTTCTGACGGGCGACTCCAAACCCGCTGCGCTTCCAGGGAAGGGCTGCCTCTTGTACCGGTTCTCAAACAAGGTGGCCTTCGTGAAGCAGATGCCCCTCTTTGATGAGTGGGGGTTATGCCCGGCGGGCCTGAAGGGCGTCGCGAGAATCCTATCCTCGTGTCTTCCTTGCTTCTCAACCCCGTGGCGCGCACCCCTAATGTGGAAGCAGGGGGGCACACGCCACCAGGTGCCACCGAGGCGACCTCCGGAGGTCAGGCACCACCAGTTCCTCAAGAGGCCGAGGCTCCCGAGGCCCCGGAAGGGGCCACCACGGGGCTGGCGCGACCCGATGCTCTTGAGGCGGCCGCCTTCGAGGCTCGGGGAAGTGGCTCTGAGGCGGTTGCTGAGGGGGAGGTGCCTCCTGGCACTCCTGAGGCTGCTGCCCAGGGAGCCCCACCGAGTGCTCCAGCTGCTGGGGACCGCCCCTCGAAGCCCGGCCGGCTTCACCTGAATCTTGAAGCACTCCGCAAGACGAAGGGGTCCTCGAGCTACAATGGTGACGGCTACCGGCTGCTGAAGAAGAGGAAGTACATAGTCGTGGACGAGTAAGTACCTCATTCTAGTGACTTCCTGCACGCCATGCTTTTCCCTGACCAAGGCTTCAGAGGGACCCCGTGGTGGCAAAGCCTCAGGAGAGGCGCCCTCCAGGAGCTCTTGGCTCGACCCCAACGGCCAGCTCTCCGCGCCCGGCTCCCGCGTAAGGCATGGGGCCATCTCCAGCAGCTGATGTGCTGCTAGGGGGCCTCAAACTTGAGCCTCCTGCCTCCTTCTTCGGCAACCTAGCCTGGGGGGCACGGGGCGTGCCGACGGCTCCTCCACTGATCACCGTTGGGGATTGGGCGCCCCCTGGGCCGTCTTCATCTTCAGGCTGCGAAGCTGCATCGGCCAGCCCCAGCCCGAGGGAGGCGAGCCGCTCCGTGCCCCTCCGGCAGCTCCCAAGGCCTAAGACGGACTCGGCCGCGCGTTGGAGTTCACGCGTGGGCGCAGTGCTGTCCGCTATGAGCTCATCGGCAGGGCGATGCGCGAGATGATTCGGCTTGGTGGAGAGCTTGCTGATGTCTGATGACCCGCAAGTATACGGGATAGTTGTAGCCTCTTTCTATAAGTAAGAGTGTCGAACCCAACGAGGAGCTAAAGGTAGAACAAATACTCTCTCAAGTCCTATCGACCACTGATACGACTCTACGCACGCTTGACGTTCGCTTTACCTAGAACAAGTATGAAACTAGAAGTACTTTGTAGGTGTGATAGGATAGGTTTGCAAGATAATAAAGAACACGTAAATAAAAAGTAGGGGCTGTTTAGATAAAGATGCAATAAAGTAAGTATTAGTAAAGAGCTTTTTGTTACGAGAAAGTTATTTGTCCAAGACAATCGATAACTAGACCGGTAATCACTATTGCAATTTTATTTGAGGGAGAGGCATAAGCTAACATACTTTCTCTTCTTGGATCATATGCACTTATGATTGGAACTCTAGCAAGCATCCGCAACTACTAAAGATCATTAAGGTAAAACGCAACCATATCATTAAAGTATCAAGTCCCCTTTATCCCATATGCAAACAACCTACTTACTCGGGTCTGTGCTTCTGTTCACTCACACCACCCACCATAAGCAAATCATAAACATATTGCAAACCCTACAGCGGGGATCCCTCATGCTTGCGCAACATGGAGAGCACCATAGGACAGCACCAATAATAAAACATGCAACTCAAACCAATCACGATCATCAATTAACCCATAGGACAAAACGGATCTACTCAAACATCATAAGATAGCCATACATCATTGGGAAATAATATATAGCGTTGAGCACCATGTTTAAGTAGAGATTACAACAGGTAAGAGAGGGGTTACACCGCTGCATAGAGGGGGGAAGAGTTGGTGATGAAGGTGGTGAAGTTGTTGGTGAAGATCGCGGTGATGATGATGGCCCCCGGTGGCGTTCCGGCGCCACCGGAAGCAAGGGGAAGAGGGCCCCCTTCTTCTTCTTCTTCCTTGACCTTCTCCCTATATGGGAGAAGGGTTTCCCCTCTGGTCCTTGGCTCCCATGGCGTCGGAGGGGCGATAGCCCCTCCGAGATTGGATCTGTCTCTCTGTCTCTCTCTGTTTCTGCGTTCCCAGATCCTTCCCATTCACCGTTTCTTTTATATCCAGAGATCCGTAACTCCGATTGGGGTGAATGTTTCGCCCAGATTTTTCTCATAAAATTAGCTTTCTTGCGGCAAAAGAAGAGCGTCAACTGCCTTACGGGTGGCCCACGAGAGTGCCAGGCGCGCCCAGGGGGGGAGGGCGCACCCCCTGTCTCGTGGCCACCTCGGGCACCGTCTCGTGTTGATTCTTCCTCCGAAAAATCCCAATTATTCCAAATAATTCTCAGTCCGTTTTTATGCCGTTTGGATTCCATTTGATATTTGGTTTCTGTGAAACATAAAACATGCAACAAACAGGAACTGGCACTGGGCACTGGATCAATATGTTAGTCCCAAAAATAGTATAAAAAGTTGCCAAAAGTATATGAAAGTTGAAGAATATTGGCATGGAACAATAAAAAATTATAGATACGACGGAGACGTATCAACGTCGACACTCGCCTCGAGACAGAGGACCACTGGTTGGTGCACGGATGGCACCAGCTGAAAGTCGCCATCAACCTTGGGCAGCTTCAGCGTGATCGTGCCGACACACGCGCTGCGGCTTCTCTTGCAACTTCTCGTGAGGCTTGTGCCCACGCCCTGGAGGAGGCCAGGACCGCTGACTGTCATCGTGAGGAAGCCGAGGAGCGAGAGCAGGAGCTCTAGATTTCAAATGCTGCCCTCGAGAGGGAGATCGAGGCATGACGGGCCTTCCTGGCCGCGTCGTCGGGCGAAATGCTTCATGACGAGGCAGAGCTTCTGAGACGCCAGGAAGACCTGGCACTGGAGGCCATGGACCATAGCCTGACGTTGGAATGGCTGGAAGTGAGGGAGCGCCAGGCGGCTATGGCTGAGTGTGACGCCCTCGATTCAATCGTACACTAATCATACACGCAAATGTGTACGATCAAGATCAAGGACTCACGGGAAGATATCACAACACAACTCTAGACACAAATTAAAATAATACAAGCTTTATATTACAAGCCAGGGGCCTCGAGGGCTCGAATACATAAGCTAGAATACACAAGAGTCAGCGGAAGCAACAATATCTGAGAACAGACACGAGTTAGACAAGTCTGCCTTAAGAAGGCTAGCACAAAAGCAGCAACGATCGAAAAGGCAAGGCCTCCTGCCTGGGAGCCTCCTAACTACTCCTGGTCGTCGGCGGCCTCCACGTAGTAGTAGGCACCCTCGGGGTAGCAGTAGTCGTCGGTGGTGTTGTCTAGATCCTGGGCTCCACCATCTGGTTGCAACAACCAGAAAGAAGAAAGAAGGGGGAAAAGGGGAAGCAAAGCAACCGTGAGTACTCATCCAAAGTACTCGCAAGCAAGGATCTACACTACATATGCAACAATATCAAAGGAAAGCTGTATAGGTGGACTGGGCTGCAGAAATGCCAGAATAGAGAGAAGGCCTGGTCCTATCGAAGACTAGCATCTTCTGGAAACCACCATCTTGCAGCAACCGGACGGAGTACAGTAGCATAAGGTAAAGTAGTAGTAGTGTTATCAACCTCGGCCAGAGATCCTTTCGCGACTCCCTGCGAGAAAGGCATCCCAGAGCCATACTATCCAGTTATCATCACAATCCATTTCTCATCACAAGTATCCAGTTCTAGTTGTATCGATCGGGATACAACTCCAAGTGTCCGTTACCGTAGGACAGGCTATCGATAGATGTTTTCTTCCCTGCAGGGGTGCACCAACTTACCCACCACGCTCGATTAACTCCGGCCGGACACACTTTCCTGGGTCATGCCCGGCCTCGGCCAAACAATACGCCGCAACCCGACCTAGGCTTAATAGAGAGGTCAGCACGCCGGACTAAACCTATGCCCCCAGGGGTCATGGGCCATCTCCCCAGGAACTCCTGCACGTTGTGTATGCGGCCGGTGAGCAGACCTAGCTACCTCCTTAAAAAAGGTAGGAGCTTACCAGTCCAACCCGGCGCGCGCCGCTCAGTCGCTGACGTCTAATAAGCTTCGGCTGATGCATACGACGCAGAACACCCATACTATGCCCACGTGATGGTTAGTGCTATCAGGCCAGAGGCCCCTCAGATCAAATATCCAAATCGTAGTGGATTAGGAACGCGCGGTAACAAGTAGAGACTCACGAAAGATGTGACCCCGTTGCCCCGTCTCAAGGACTTGCGGCAAGGGCTAAGAATGCCCGGCCACGCTTCGTATTCAACTCTCGGGCACCCTCCAGGTCAACCCGTCTCCACATCACTCGCGGGTACCCCTCAGGGTCGACCCGCCTTTTCAAGTAACAGTTGTAAGGTCCAAGTATCCGTGTGTCCAAACATCAAGGGGAAAACCCGAGGAATCACCCCCGGTGAACTCCACTCGATGTAATCATCAAGGTGAACATAAGAGGAATCACCCCCGAGGTTCACATTTGAGGGGTTGCACGACAGAGTCGTATCGGAAGTGGTTAA
This sequence comes from Triticum timopheevii, assembly GCA_963921465.1. Classification (NCBI taxonomy): domain Eukaryota; kingdom Viridiplantae; phylum Streptophyta; class Magnoliopsida; order Poales; family Poaceae; genus Triticum; species Triticum timopheevii. The sequence continues at coordinate 377,840,437 of OY997262.1, read as the reverse complement.
GGCGGAATCACCCTCGATGACCACGACCGAATAGCTACACTACAGGGTTAACATCAGAAGTGCTGTAGAGGTCTCACCCTCGGCACTCGATAGTAACCCAGTAGTGTCGGGCAACTAAGGGGAAAGTGATGTGCGGTGTCGGGGCCTGGTCTTCGATCCCGTTGATCGGGTCTTCTATGATGAAGCAGGGGCAACAAGGACAAGGTGGGGGTCACTGATGGATCACTAACCAACCTATACTAAGAAATTTAGGATAAGCAAGTAAGGTACAACAACAGATACAAAAGCAGGCTATGCATCAGAATAGGAGCAATCAATAACAGTAGCAAAATCTAATGCAAGCATAAGAGAATGGAATGGGCGATATCAAGATGATCAAAAGGGGGGCTTGCCTGGTTGCTCTGGCAAGGAGGGGTCGTCGTCGACGTAGTCGATCATAGGGGCAGCATCGGTCTCGGGGTCTAACGGAGAGAAGATGGGGAAGAAACAGTAAATATAAAGCAAACATAGCATCATCAAGCATAACATGGTAAAACGCGGTGTTAGGGGTGATCTAACGCGGTACTACACGTTGCAGACGGAGAGGGAAAACATCCGGAGGGGTTTTCCTAGTGTTAAGCATTTTCCGGACAGATGAAAGAGAGGGGAAAGTTCCATCTTCAGCATGCTAGCGGCATGTGACAGATGAACGGACCGCGCATTCGGATTCGTTGGATTTTTCTGAGCAACTTTCATGTAGAAAACATTTTCATCCGTGCTACGGTTTATTTTCTATGATTATTCAAAGATTAAAGCATTTTCAGAAACTATATAAAATAACAGAAAAGGAATATTGCATCAGCATGACGTCATAGTGATGTCAACAGTCAACAGGACGACTGACCGGTCAAAACTGACATGGGGGACCCACCTGTCATAGACAGTGGGTTAAACAGGGTTTAAACTAATCTAAATTTAGTTAGTAAAACTACTGGGCCCACCTATCAGTGTCTAATTAACTAAACTAATTAGTTTTAATTATTAAAATGTTTTAATTAGAGGATTAAGCGGTGGGACCCGCACGTCAATGGCTGGGGCCTGCCCAGTCAGCACGGTTGACCGAAGTTAACAGGATAGCCGGGCCCCAGGGGCCCACGGGTCAGCGACCGAGGGGGTGGCCCCGACCGGCCAGGTCAGCGGTGGTGCCGGAGCTAGCTCCGGCGACCAAATCCGCGGCAAAGGGCACGGCCGTGCGTCGGGATTCACCGTCCGGTGGCCAAAATGGGCGCGGGCGGGTGTGTTCGAACGGGGAGAGCCCGCCGCGTCGTGTGGTGACGTTAGTTGGGCTCGCGGCTGGCCGGAACTGCGCCGGCGATGAGTGGAGGCGGCGGTGGGGTTCGGGACCTCGTCGGGATCGCGCTACAGGGGTCGACGAGGTGGGCAAGCGGCACGGGCGGCCTCGGCGGGCTGCACTGAGCACGTCCCCGTGCTCAGGCGAGCATGGCAACGATGGTGGCCAGCTGCTCGGCGGAGCCGATCTCGGCCATGGCGGCGCGGTGGCTACGGTAGTGCAAGAGGCAAGGGGAGCAAGGGGAGGAGAAGCGGGGCTCACCGGGTGGCACACACGGTGGCCCTTGGAGGTTTAGGAGCTGCAGTGCAGTGGATCGATGCCGGCGAGCTCCTGTGATCCGAAGTGGAAGACGAGGCCGGGGGAGCGTTCGGGGGCGCCCGACGTCTTGCAGCTCGTCGGGGAGGCGTAGCAGAGGGAGGCGGAGCGTTTGGATAGGTCGGCGAGGCGAACGGGTCTTGGTGGCCGCGAGGACGACGGAGAACGGCGGCGACCGCGTCGGTCTCCTCTCCAGAACAAAATAGAGGGAGAGGAGAGAGCTAGATCTGGGGGAGAGGGGGCAAGTGGGCGAGTGGGGAGGGAGCCCGAGGCGTCGGGCTGCCCTTATCCTCCCCGCGGCGCCTATAGCGGCGTGGCCGGCGAGGTGGTTCGGCGGCGACGTGCGCGCGCGGTCGCTCGCACAGTGGAGGAGCGGGAAGACGACAGGGGGGGAGTGGGCCGGCCTAGCCTGGGCCAGTTGGCTCGGGTGGGCCGAAGCCCACTAGGAGGCCAGGGGCTCTGGCCCCTTTCCCCTTTTTTTTGCTTTCCCTTTTCTTTTTCCAACAGCTTTTGCCTTTTCTTTTTAGCCAATAAAGACTTTGCAAAAATTATGCCATTGGCCAAAATAATTTCAAAGAAGTATATTGCACTGCCACAAAAAGGGTGGGAGGCTTTTGGAATAGTTGCCAATTTTATAAATTAAAAAGGGCATTTAATTTATTGCTTAGGTCACTGCTTTAAGTAGCTTAGGCCACTTAAACCTTTTGCAAAAATGTTGGTTCACCACCAATATTAGTAGTGGATTATTTGGCACATGATGAACATTTTTGTTTTCATGCCTGAGCATTTTGGATTTTTGACTTTAGATCGGGTTTTTTTAATTGAATTGAGATTTGGATCAAGTGAAGATTAGCAACAGTATCATGATGACATTGCACCATTAACAGGGGATTACTGTAGCATGACACCGGCGGTGTTACAAATCTCCTCTACTACAAGAAATCTCGTCCCGAGATTTAAGTGGGGAAGTAAAAAGTAACTCCGGGAGAACTGACTCTTATAGGGTTAATTATCTGGTGAACAATTCAGGGAATGAGGCAGAGGTACCTCTCGAGTTGAAACTTAATAAAACATCAAGATCAAAGTATGAAGGTACAATAGGAAGTTTCAACCAAATGGAAAAACGATTGATACCTGAACAGAGTGAGAGAAAGGGGTTTAGAGCATCAGGAATAGATCATCTCTCGGAAGGTGGCTCGTGACATGATACGAAGTCAAATGCAAAAGATACTTCAGAATAAAGGATATACAAGAGAGTCAGGTTCCGATCCTGTGGAACTGTGGGTTATGGGCCCACCATGTGGGTTAAAAGTAGAAGAGGGCCGATAGCAAGGCATGTCAGATGATAGACTGTCAGTTATGTTGTCAACAACGTTGGTACCAAGTGCGAGGGATGGAGAGAACTATTTTCCTGCTCGTTGAATGAGGCGGACCAATAGGCACAGTTCTCGTCCATCGGTAATACCGAAATGTCAGCAACGTTAGTAACAGGGTCTCACTGACAAGGTTGTACATCGGGGTGTTCTATAAGCAGGGATTTATTTCTGCTTATATCATATATATCAGAAGAAAGTTTAAACAAACCAATGGAAAGGAAAATGAAATTATCGGATTAAGCAGACCAACAGAAAGGAAAATGTGTTTCACACAAGAATTGGGAGTATATCCTTCCCAAAGAAAAGCGGGGCATGATATACATGATAGGACATTAAGTGCAAAAGCATTTAGATAAAGGGGCGAGCGTAGAATTAGGATATTACCCATACAAGGTGTTTGGATAATAGATCAAGAAAGATTTCGACAATGTGCTTCCAATGTTCTTCTTGATATACGAAATACCTCAGTCATGATTCGACGTAGTATTAACATGGTGTTACAAGTAGGGGTTGGAGTTGAAGATCACAAGAAAATACTCAAGGAACAATTGCAGCAATAGCAAGGAGTCCAAGGTATAAATGAGACATGATCAAACATGTGTTGGAAAGAAGACAAGGGAGTTGTCGATGATAACTCAAATCATCAATGGTCAAGGATGGTAGTTCTCATCACAAATTCGATTGATATCCTAGAAGAGCTCAGAATGTTGATGATGATCATGACACATTTGTCGAGAGATTTCGTGAAGATGTAATCGATTGGCGATGACATCAAGTCAAAGGAATGATGAACCGAAAGGTTATTGGAACCACGGGTACGACACAAACTCGAAATTAAGCTTGATATTCAAGACAAAATGATATGATGAGGAAAATCGATGTAGGCTTAGCTCATCGTCGAAAATTGTGCTCTGGGAAGAAGGATCATGTAGCATAGTTAAAATTTATCACGATAATGATATAGCCGATCAGGCTAGGAATGACTTGAAGGATTATTAAACTCGTAAGCAATGAAAATTACTTAGAGTTGTTGAATCGGAGTGCAGGATCGATTCTCTTATCGGTGTTCTCGAGTAACCGATAACTCAGGACCCGGGGGAAATCTGGAATCGGTGAGAAGTAATACTAGATGAATATTCATAGGAAGCAACTCAGTTATTTGATATGCTCGAGATACCAGGGGTAATACTCTAAGGTAGAACATATTAGAGTCTGGACATATGTATTGATATGCAGAAGGCAAGCACTTCAACTTGTCCAAGAAAGGGGATCAAAGAAGACAATCTTGGTTGGAACCCCGATTGCGAAGGCCAAAATCATAGATATATGATCAAATTATACCAAGGGAACAATTATTGTTACGATAAGCTCCGATGATAAGATCTACATCGTTTCCATGGGCATGAACACAAAGTTCAAGGTCGACTCCCACTTCTCCAATGCATATCATTTCATTTACTCCTTCTTTTTGAAGAATTTGTAGTGCGGAAGTTTTATCTGTTGAAGCACCAGAAGAGTATGACTCGCATCTCTTTCGAGTTCACACCGATTAGGGAAGGCATAGGTTCAACCCATAGGGGTATCTTAGTAACATTTACCACTAACTTCAGGATTAAGATATACCAGCTCGAAAGCAGAGCATGGTTGACAAAAGCAGATTATAGAATTTACCAAAGGCATTATGTGTCATGGCAAGACTCACAAGTTTAATGAATATGAAGGACATTGTCGGACAATAACCCAACCAAGGATATGGCGGTCCATAAAAGATCTGATGTGAGTATCGATACTCACCCAGAAGAAGAAAGAATGCAAAGGCATCGGGTTATAGATATAACTGGATAACTTCAAAGCTTGAATATAAAGGAATTATGATTTTCAAATCAGAAGATCTGAAGCAGAGGCTCTGCTCAATAGATAATTGAGTTGAAACGATACAAATCGACAATCAATCAAGGTTTGATTTGAAAAATACAAGCTCATGTTTGTAGTGACGTCTGAGCCGGAAGGATGAATGCTAGTATCTGATTAACGGTTACAAGTATTCGCGACATATTGGATCAAACAAGAAGATGCAAGAAATATGGAATTAACCATAATGCAAGCAAACAAGAATTTTCAACAGCAATAGGTTGCTGAGGATTTTTGGAAGATCGAATGGTATCTCGAAAACTTTTGTGAAATACCTAAACAATTGGGGATGAACGAATCCTTGATAATTGTGAGGAATTATTCATACATGTATTCAGGCAGAAAGGAAGCTGCAACACAGCAGGCACAATGGATTCTCGAAATACTTGAAAGTATTACAAGGCATCTTGTAATAACAAGATCAACTGGAATGACAAAATGAACGCCATGTGTACGTAGTTATTTAGAATGATTTATCGGTGATATGGAATTGCAAGGGCGAAGGGCACAAGGGTTTCGGGGAAACATCAGAGAGTATCTGCAAAATCTTCTGAAGGAGCAAGCGATCATCTGGACTGAAGGGGCTCTACAGTAGGAAGTGGTTACGAGAACCTGAAGTTAGAGTTAGTAAAAAACCCGAATAGAAGAGAGATCAGAGTCCCAGAGTATAGACGAGGAGTAAAAGATGCTAATACCACCCAATGGCGATGTGGGCCCGCAAGACACACAGCCATGTTAGTAAAAGTTTTTTAGTGACTAGACTCAACTTTGGCCAAGGAGTTGGAAAGGGGCTACCTACAGGCAGTCGGCTCCGATACCAACTTGTGACGCCCTCGATTCAATAGTACACTAATCATACACGCAAATGTGTACGATCAAGATCAAGGACTCACGGGAAGATATCACAACACAACTCTAGACACAAATTAAAATAATACAAGCTTTATATTACAAGCCAGGGGCCTCGAGGGCTCGAATACATAAGCTCAAATACACAAGACTCAGCGGAAGCAACAATATCTGAGAACAGACGCGAGTTAGACAAGTCTGCCTTAAGAAGGCTAGCACAAAAGCAGCAACGATCGAAAAGGCAAGGCCTCCTGCCTGGGAGCCTCCTAACTACTCCTGGTTGTCGGCAGCCTCCATGTAGTAGTAGGCACCCTCGGGGTAGCAGTAGTCGTCGGTGGTGTTGTCTGGATCCTGGGCTCCACCATCTGGTTGCAACAACCAGAAAGAAGAAAGAAGGGGGAAAAGGGGAAGCAAAGCAACCGTGAGTACTCATCCAAAGTACTCGCAAGCAAGGATCTACACTACATATGCAACATTATCAAAGGAAGGCTGTATAGGTGGACTGGGCTGCAGAAATGCCAGAATAGAGAGAAGGCCTAGTCCTATCGAAGACTAGCATCTTTTGGAAACCACCATCTTGCAGCAACCGGAGGGAGTAGAGTAGCATAAGGTAAAGTAGTAGTAGTGTTATCAACCTCGACCAGAGATCCTTTCGCGACTCCCTGCGAGAAAGGCATCCCAGAGCCATACTATCCAGTTATCATCACAATCCATTTCTCATCACAAGTATCCATTTCTAGTTGTATCGATCGGGATACAACCCCAAGTGTCCGTTACCGTAGGACAGGCTATCGATAGATATTTTCTTCCCTGCAGGGGTGCACCAACTTACCCACCACACTCGATTAACTCCGGCCGGACACACTCTCCTGGGTCATGCCCGGCCTCGGCCAAACAATACGCCGCAACCCGACCTAGGCTTAATAGAGAGGTCAGCACGCCGGACTAAACCTATGCCCCCAAGGGTCATGGGCCATCTCCCCAGGAACTCCTGCACGTTGCGTACGCGGCTGGTGAGCAGACCTAGCTACCTCCTTAAAAAAGGTAGGAGCTTACCAGTCCAACCCGGCGCGCGCCGCTCAGTCGCTGACATCTAATAAGCTTCGGCTGATGCATACGACGCAGAACGCCCATACTATGCCCACGTGATGGTTAGTGCTATCAGGCCAGAGGCCCCTCGGATCAAATATCCAAATCGTAGTGGATTAGGAACACGCGGTAACAAGCAGAGACTCATGAAAGATGTGACCCCGTTGCCCCGTCTCGAGGACTTGCGACAAGGGCTAAGAATGCAAGGCCACGCCTCGTATTCAACTCTTGGGCACCCTCCAGGTCAACCCGTCTCCACATCACTCGCGGGTACCCCTCAGGGTCGACCCGCCTTTTCAAGTAACAGTTGTAAGGTCCAAGTATCCGTGTGTCCAAACAGCAAGGGGAAAATCCGAGGAATCACCCCCGGTGAACTCCACTCGATGTAATCATCAAGGTGAACGTAAGAGGAATCACCCCCGAGGTTCACACTTGAGGGGTTGCACGACAGAGTCGTATCGGAAGTGGTTAAGGCAGAATCACCCTCGATGACCACGACCAAATAGCTACACTACAGGGTTAACATCAGAAGTGCTGTAGAGGTCTCACCCTCGGCACTCGATAGTAACCCAGCAGTGTCGAGCAACTAAGGGGAAAGTGATGTGCGGTGTCGGGGCCTGGTCTTCGATCCCGTTGATCGGGTCTTCTATGATGAAGCAGGGGCAACAAGGACAAGGTGGGGGTCACTGATGGATCACTAACCAACCTATACTAAGCAGTTTAGGATAAGCAAGTAAGGTACAACAACAGATACAAAAGCAGGCTATGCATCAGAATAGGAGCAATCAATAACAGTAGCAAAATCTAATGCAAGCATAAGAGAATGGAATGGGAAATATCAAGATGATCAAAAGGGGGGCTTGCCTGGTTGCTCTGGCAAGGAGGGGTCGTCGTCGACGTAGTCGATCACAGGGGCAGCGTCGGTCTCGGGGTCTACCGGAGAGAAGATGGGGAAGAATCAGTAAATATAAAGCAAACATAGCATCATCAAGCATAACATGGTAAAACGCGGTGTTACGGGTGATCTAACGCGGTACTACACGTTGCAGACAGAGTGGGAAAACATCCGGAGGGGTTTTCCTAGTGTTAAGCATTTTCCGGACTGATGAAAGAGAGGGGAAAGTTCCATGTTCAGCATGCTAGCGGCATGTGACAGATGAACGGACCGCGCATTCGGATTCGTTGGATTTTTCTGAGCAACTTTCATGTAGAAAACATTTTCATCCGAGCTACGGTTTATTTTCTATGATTATTCAAAGATTAAAGCATTTTCAGAAACTATTTAAAATAACAGAAAAGGAATATTGCATCAGCATGACGTCATAGTGACGTCAACAGTCAACAGGACGGCTGACCGGTCAAAACTGACATGGGGGACCCACCTGTCATAGACAGTGGGTTAAACAGGGTTTAAACTAATCTAAATTTAGTTAGTAAAACTACTGGGCCCACCTATCAGTGTCTAATTAACTAAACTAATTAGTTTTAATTATTAAAATGTTTTAATTAGAGGATTAAGCGGTGGGACCCGCACGTCAATGGCTGGGGCTTGCCCAGTCAGCACGGTTGACCGAAGTCAACAGGACAGCCGGGCCCCAGGGGCCCACGGGTGAGCGACCGAGGGGGTGGCCCCGACCGGCCAGGTCAGCGGTGGTGCCGGAGCTAGCTCCAGCGACCAAATCCGCGGCGGAGGGCGCGGCCGTGCGTCGGGATTCGCCGTCCGGCGGCCAAAATGGGCGCGGGCGGGTGTGTTCGAACGGGGAGAGCCCGCCGCGTCGTGTGGTGAGGTCGGTTGGGCTCGCGGCTGGCCGGAACTGCGCCGGCGATGAGTGGAGGCGGCGGTAGGGTTCGGGACCTCGTCGGGATCGCGCTACAGGGGTCGACGAGGTGGGAAAGCGGCACGGGCGGCCTCGGCGGGCTGCACTGAGCACGTCCCCGTGCTCAGGCGAGCATGGCAACGACGGCGGCCAGCTGCTCGGCGGAGCTGAGCTCGGCCATGGCGGCACGGTGGCTACGGTAGCGCAAGAGGCTAGGGGAGCAAGGGGAGGAGAAGCGGGGCTCACCGGGTGGCACACACGGTGGCCCTTGGAGGTTTAGGAGCTGCAGTGCAGTGGATCGATGCCGCCGAGCTCCTGTGATCCGAAGTGGAAGATGAGGCCGGGGGAGCGTTCGGGGGCGCCCGGTGTCTTGCAGCTCGTCGGGGAGGCGTAGCCGAGGGAGGCAGAGCGGTTGGACAGGTCGGCGAGGCGAACGGGTCTTGGTGGCCGCGAGGACGACGGAGAACGGCGGCGACCGCGTCGGTCTCCTCTCCAGAACAAAATAGAGGGAGAGGAGAGAGCTGGATCTGGGGGAGAGGGGGCAAGTGGGCGAGTGGGGAGGGAGCCCGAGGCGTCGGGCTGCCCTTATCCTCCCCGCGGCGCCTATAGCGGCGTGGCCGGCGAGGTGGTTCGGTGGCAACGTGCGCGCGCGGTCGCTCGCACAGTGGAGGAGCGGGAAGATGACAGGGGGGGGGGGGGGAGTGGGCCGGCCTAGCCTGGGCCAGTTGGCTTGGGTGGGCCGAAGCCCACTGGGAGGCCAGGGGCTCTGGCCCCTTTCCCCCTTTTTTTTGCTTTCCCTTTTCTTTTTCCAGCAGCTTTTGCCTTTTCTTTTTAGCCAATAAAGACTTTGCAAAAATTATGCCATTGGCCAAAATAATTTCAAAGAAGTATATTGCACTGCCACAAAAAGGGTGGGAGGCTTTTGGAATAGTTGCCAATTTTATAAATTAAAAAGGGCATTTAATTTATTGCTTAGGTCACTGCTTTAAGTAGCTTAGGCCACTTAAACCTTTTGCAAAAATGTTTGTTCACCACCAATATTAGTAGTGGATTATTTGGCACATGATGAACATTTTTGTTTTCATGTCTGAGCATTTTGAAATTTTGACTTTAGATCGGTTTTTTTAATTGAATTGAGATTTGGATCAAGTGAAGATTAGCAACAGCATCATGATGACATTGCACCATTAACAGGGGATTACTGTAGCATGACACCGGGGGTGTTACAAATCTCCTCTACTACAAGAAATCTCGTCCCGAGATTTAAGTGGGGAAGTAAAAAGTAACTCCGGGAGAACTGACTCTTATAGGGTTAATTATCTGGTGAACAATTCAGGGAATGAGGCAGAGGTATCTCTCGAGTTGAAACTTAATAAAACATCAAGATCAAAGTATGAAGGTACAATAGGAAGTTTCAACCAAATGGAAAAACGATTGATACCTGAACAGAGTGAGATAAAGGGGTTCAGAGAATCGGGAATAGATCATCTCTCGGAAGGTGGCTCGTGACATGATATGAAGTCAAATGCAAAAGATACTTCGGAATAAAGGATATACAAGAGAGTCAGGTTCCGATCCTGTGGAACTGTGGGTTATGGGCCCACCATGTGGGTTAAAAGTAAAAGAGGGCCGATAGAAAGGCATGTCAGATGATAGACTGTCAGTTATGTTGTCAACAACGTTGGTACCAAGTGCGAGGGACAGAGAGAACTATTTTCCTGCTCGTTGAACGAGGCGGACCAATAGGCACAGTTCTCATCCATCGGTAATACTGAAATGTCTGCAACATTAGTAACAGGGTATCACTGACAAGGTTGTACATCGGGGTGTTCTATAAGCAGGGATTTATTTCTGCTTATATCATATATATCAGAAGAAAGTTTAAACAAACCAATGGAAAGGAAAATGAAATTATCGGATTAAGCAGACCAACGGAAAGGAAAATGTGTTTCACACAAGAATTGGGAGTATATCCTTCCCAAAGAAAAGCGGGGCATGATATACATGATAGGACATTAAGTGCAAAAGCATTTAGATAAAGGGGCGAGCGAAGAATTAGGATATTACCCATACAACGGTGTTTGGATAATAGATCAAGAAAGATTTCGACAATGTGCGTCCAATATTCTTCTTGATATACGAAATACCTCAGTCTTGATTCGAGGTAGTATTAACATGGTGTTACAAGTAGGGGTTGGAGTTGAAGATCACAAGGAAATACTCAAGGAACAATTGCAGCAATAGCAAGGAGTCCAAGGTATAAATGAGACATGATCAAACATGTGTTGGAAAGAAGACAAGGGAGTTGTCGATGATAACTCAAATCATCAATGGTCAAGGATGGTAGTTCTCATGACAAATTCGATTGATATCCTGGATAAGCTCAGAATGTTGATGATGATCATGACACATTTGTCGAGAGATTTCATGAAGATGTAATCGATTGGCGATGACATCAAGTCAAAGGAATGATGAACCGAAAGGTTATTGGAACCATGGGTACGACACAAACTCGAAATTAAGCTTGATATTCAAGACAAAATGAAATGACGAGGAAAATCGATGTAGGCTTAGCTCATCGTCGAAAATTGTGCTCCGGGAAGAAGGATCAGGTAGCATAGTTAAAATTTATCACGATAATGATATAGCTGATCAGGCTAGGAATGACTTGAAGGATTATTAAACTCGTAAGCAATGAAAATTACTTAGAGTTGTTGAATCGGAGTGCGGGATCGATTCTCTTATCGGTGTTCTCGAGTGACCGATAACTCAGAACCCGGGGGAAATCTGGAATCGGTGAGAAGTAATACTAGATGAATATTCATAGGAAGCAACTCAGTTATTTGATATGCTCGAGATACCAGGGGTAATACTCTAAGGTAGAAGATATTAGAGTCTGGACATATGTATTGATATGCAGAAGGCAAGCACTTCAACTTGTCCAAGAAAGGGGATCAAAGAAGACAATCTTGGTTGGAACCACGATTGCGAAGGCCAAAATCATAGATATATGATCAAATTATACCAAGGGAACAATTATTGTTACGATAAGCTCCCATGATAAGATCTACATCGTTTCCATGGGCATGAACACAAAGTTCAAGGTCGACTCCCACTTCTCCAATGCATATCATTTCATTTACTCCTTCTTTTCGAAGAATTTGTAGTGCGGAAGTTTTATCTGGTGAAGCACCAGAAGAGTATGACTCGCATCTCTTTCGAGTTCACACCGATTAGGGAAGGCACAGGTTCAACCCATAGGGGTATCTTAGGAACATTTACCACTAACTTCAGGATTAAGATATACCAGCTCGAAAGCAGAGCATGGTTGACAAAAGCAGATTATAGAATTTACCAAAGGCATTATGTGTCATGGCAAGACTCACAAGTTTAATGAATATGAAGGACATTGTCAGACAATAACCCAACCAAGGATATGGTGGTCCATAAAAGATCTGATGTGAGTATCGATACTCACCCAGAAGAAGAAAGAATGCAAAGGCATCGGGTTATAGATATAACTGGATAACTTCAAAGCTTGAATACAAAGGAATTATGATTTTCAAATCAGAAGATCTGAAGCAGAGGCTCTGCTCAAAAGATAATTGAGTTGAAACGATAGAAATCGACAATGAATCAAGGTTTGATTTGAAAAAGACAAGCTCATGTTTGTAGTGACGTCTGAGCCGGAAGGATGAATGCTAGTATCTGATTGACGGTTATGAGCATTCGCGACATATTGGATCAAACAAGAAGATGCTAGAAATATGGAATTAACCATAATGCAAGCAAACAAGAATTTTCAACAACAATAGGTTGCTGAGGATTTTTGGAAGATCGAATGGTATCTCGAAGACTTTTGTGAAATACCTAAACAATTGGGGATGAACGAATCCCTGATAGTTGTGAGGAATTATTCATGCACGTATTCAGGCAGAAAGGAAGCTGCAACGCAGCAGGCACAATGGATTCTCGAAATACTTGAAAGTATTACAAGGCATCTTGTAATAACAAGATCAACTGGGATGACAAAATGAACGACAGGTGTTCGTAGTTATTCAGAATGATTTATCGTTGATATGGAATTGCAAGGGCAAAGGGCACAAGGGTTTCGGGGAAACATCGGAGAGTATCTTCAAAATCTTCTGAAGCAGCAAGCGATCATCTGGACTGAAGGGGCTCTTCGGTAGGAAGTGGTTACGAGAACCTGAAGTTAGAGTTAGTAAAAACATTTAACCCGAATAGAAGAGAGATCAGAGTTCCAGAGTATAGACGAGGAGTAAAAGATGCTAATACCACCCAATGGCGACGTGGGCCCGAAAGACACACAGGCATGTTAGTAAAAGTTTTTTAGTGACTAGACTCAACTTTGGCCAAGGAGTTGGAAAGGGGCTACTTACAGGCAGTCAGCTCTGATACCAACTTGTGACGCCCTCGATTCAATCGTACACTAATCATACACGCAAATGTGTACGATCAAGATCAAGGACTCACGGGAAGATATCACAACACAACTCTAGACACAAATTAAAATAATACAAGCTTTATATTACAAGCCAGGGGCCTCGAGGGCTCGAATACATAAGCTAGAATACACAAGAGTCATTGGAAGCACCAATATCTGAGAACAGACGCGAGTTAGACAAGTCTGCCTTAAGAAGGCTAGCACAAAAGCAGCAACGATCAAAAATGCAAGGCCTCCTGCCTGGGAGCCTCCTAACTACTCCTGGTCGTCGGCGGCCTCCACGTAGTAGTAGGCACCCTCGGGGTAGCAGTAGTCTTCGGTGGTGTCGTCTGGATCCTGGGCTCCACCATCTGGTTGCGACAACCAGAAAGAAGAAAGAAGGGGGAAAAGGGGAAGCAAAGCAACCGTGAGTACTCATCCAAAGTACTCGCAAGCAAGGATCTACACTACATATGCAACATTATCAAAGGAAGGCTGTATAGGTGGATTGGGCTGCAGAAATGCCAGAATAGAGAGAAGGCCTAGTCCTATAGAAGACTAGCATCTTCTGGAAACCACCATCTTGCAGCAACCGGAGGGAGTAGAGTAGCATAAGGTAAAGTAGTAGTAGTGTTATCAACCTTGGCCAGAGATCCTTTCGCGACTCCCTACGAGACAGGCATCCTAGAGCCATACTATACAGTTATCATCACAATCCATTTCTCATCACAAGTATCCAGTTCTAGTTGTATCGATCGGGATACAACTCCAAGTGTCCGTTACCGTAGGACAGGCTATCGATATATGTTTTCTTCCCTGCAAGGGTGCACCAACTTACTCACCACGGTCGATTAACTCCGGCTGGACACACTTTCCTGGGTCATGCCCGGCCTCGGCCAAACAATACGCCGCAACCCGACCTAGGCTTAATAGAGAGGTCAGCACGCCGGACTAAACCTATGCCCCCAGGGGTCATGGGCCATCTCCCCAGGAACTCCTGCACGTTGCGTACGCGGCCGGTGAGCAGACCTAGCTACCTCCTTAAAAAAGGTAGGAGCTTACCAGTCCAACCCGGCGCGCGCCGCTCAGTCGCTGACGTCTAATAAGCTTCGGCTGATGCATACGACGCAGAACGCCCATACTATGCCCACGTGATGGTTTGTGCTATCAGGCCAGAGGCTCCTCGGATCAAATATCCAAATCATAGTGGATTAGGAACACGCGGTAACAAGCAGAGACTCACGAAAGATGTGACCCCGTTGCCCCATCTCAAGGACTTGTGGCAAGGGCTAAGAATGCCCGGCCAGGCCTCGTATTCAACTCTCGGGCACCCTCCAGGTCAACCCGTCTCCACATCACTCGCGGGTACCCCTCAGGGTCGACCCACCTTTTCAAGTAATAGTTGTAAGGTCCAAGTATCCGTGTGTCCAAACATCAAGGGGAAAACCCGAGGAATCACCCCCGGTGAACTCCACTCGATGTAATCATCAAGGTGAACGTAAGAGGAATCACCCCCGAGGTTCACACTTGAGGGGTTGCACGACAGAGTCGTATCGGAAGTGGTTAAGGCGGAATCACCCTCGATGACCACGACCGAATAGCCACACTACAGGGTTAACATCAGAAGTCCTGTAGAGGTCTCACCCTCGGCACTCGATAGTAACCCAACAGTGTTGAGCAACTAAGGGGAAAGTGATGTGCGGTGTTGGGGCCTGGTCTTCGATCCCGTTGATCGGGTCTTCTATGATGAAGCAGGGGCAACAAGGACAAGGTGCGGGTCACTGATGGATCACTAACCAACCTATACTAAGCAGTTTAGGATAAGCAGGTAAGGTACAACAACAGATACAAAAGCAGGCTATGCATCAGAATAGGAGCAATCAATAACAGTAGCAAAATCTAATGCAAGCATAAGAGACTGGAATGGGCGATTTCAGGATGATCAAAAGGGGGGCTTGCCTGGTTGCTCTGGCAAGGAGGGGTCATCGTCGACGTAGCCGATCACAGGGGCAGCATCGGTCTCGGGGTCTACCGGAGAGAAGATGGGGAAGAAACAGTAAATATAAAGCAAACATAGCATCATCAAGCATAACATGGTAAAACGCGGTGTTAGGGGTGATCTAACGCGGTACTACACGTTGCAGACGGAGAGGGAAAACATCCGGAGGGGTTTTCCTAGTGTTAAGCATTTTCTGGACAGATGAAAGAGAGGGGAAAGTTCCATGTTCAGCATGCTAGCGGCATGTGACAGATGAACGGAACGCACATTCGGATTCGTTGGATTTTTCTAGGCAACTTTCATGTAGAAAACATTTTCATCCGAGCTACGGTTTATTTTCGATGATTATTTAAAGATTAAAGCATTTTCAGAAACTATTTAAAATAACAGAAAAAGAATATTGCATCAGCATGACGTCATAGTGACGTCAACAGTCAACAGGACGGCTGACCGGTCAAAACTGACATGGGGGACCCACCTGTCATAGACAGTGGGTTAAACAGGGTTTAAACTAATCTAAATTTAGTTAGTAAAACTACTAGGCCCACCTATCAGTGTCTAATTAACTAAACTAATTAGTTTTAATTATTAAAATGTTTTAATTAGAGGATTAAGCGGTGGGACCTTCACGTCAATGGCTGGGGCCTGCCCAGTCAGCATGGTTGACCGAAGTCAACAGGACAGCCGGGCCCCAGTGGCCCACGGGTCAGCGATCAAGGGGGTGGCCCCGATCGGCCAGGTCAGCGGTGGTGCCGGAGCTAGCTCCGGCGACCAAATCCGCAGCGGAGGGCACGGCCGTGCGTCGAGATTCGCCGTCCGGCGGCCAAAATGGGCACGGGCGGGTGTGTTCGAACGGGGAGAGCCCGCCGCGTCGTGTGGTGAGGTTGGTTGGGCTCGCGGCTGGCCGGAACTGCGCCGACGATGAGTGGAGGCGGCGGTGGGGTTGGGGACCTCGTTGGGATCGCGCTACGGGGATCGACGAGGTGGGCAAGTGGCACGGGCGGCCTCGGCGGGCTGCACTGAGCACGTCCCCGTGATCAGGCGAGCATGGCAACGACGGCGGCCAGCTGCTCGGCGAAGCCGAGCTCGGCCATGGCGGCGCGGTGGCTACGGTAGTGCAAGAGGCTAGGGGAGCAAGGGGAGGAGAAGCGGGGCTCACCGGGTGGCACACACGATGGCCCTTGGAGGTTTAGGAGCTGCAGTGCAGTGGATCGATGCCGGCGAGCTCCTGTGATCCGAAGTGGAAGACGAGGCCGGGGGAGCGTTCGGGGGCGCCCGGCGTCTTGCAGCTTGTCGGGGAGGCGTAGCCGAGGGAGGCGGAGCGGTTGGACAGGTCGGCGAGGCGAACGGGTCTTGGTGGCCGCGAGGACGATGGAGAACGGCGGCGACCGCGTCGGTCTCCTCTCCAGAACAAAATAGAGGGAGAGGAGAGAGCTGGATCTGGGGGAGAGGGGGCAAGTGGGCGAGTGGGGAGGGAGCCCGAGGCGTCAGGCTGCCCTTATCCTCCCCGGGGCGCCTGTAGCGGCGTGGCCGGCGAGGTGGTTCGGCGGCGACGTGCGCACGTGGTCGCTCGCACAGTGGAGGAGCGGGAAGACGACAGGGGGGGAGTGGGCCGGCCTAGCCTGGGCCAGTTGGCTCGGGTGGGCCGAAGCCCACTAGGAGGCCAGGGGCTCTGGCCCCTTTCCCCTTTTTTTTGCTTTCCCTTTTCTTTTTCCAGCAGCTTTTGCCTTTTCTTTTTAGCCAATAAAGACTTTGCAAAAATTATGCCATTGGCCAAAATAATTTCAAAGAAGTATATTGCACTGCCACAAAAAGGGTGGGAGGCTTTTGGAATAGTTGCCAATTTTATAAATTAAAAAGGGCATTTAATTTATTGCTTAGGTCACTGCTTTAAGTAGCTTAGGCCACTTAAACCTTTTGCAAAAATGTTGGTTCACCACCAATATTAGTAGTGGATTATTTGGCACATGATGAACATTTTTGTTTTCATGTCTGAGCATTTTGAATTTTTGACTTTAGATCGGGTTTTTTTTAATTGAATTGAGATTTGGATCAAGTGAAGATTAGCAACAGTATCATGATGACATTGCACCATTAATAGGGGATTACTGTAGCATGACACCGGGGGTGTTAGAAATCTCCTCTACTACAAGAAATCTCGTCCCGAGATTTAAGTGGGGAAGTAAAAAGTAACTCCGGGAGAACTGACTCTTATAGGGTTAATTATCTGGTGAACAATTCAGGGAATGAGGCAGAGGTATCTCTCGAGTTGAAACTTAATAAAACATCAAGATCAAAGTATGAAGGTACAATAGGAAGTTTCAACCAAATGGAAAAACGATTGATACCTGAACAGAGTGAGAGAAAGGGGTTCAGAGCATCGGGAATAGATCATCTCTCGGAAGGTGGCTCGTGACATGATACGAAGTCAAATGCAAAAGATACTTCGGAATAAAGGATATACAAGCGAGTCAGGTTCCGATCCTGTGGAACTATGGGTTATGGGCCCACCATGTGGGTTAAAAGTAGAAGAGGGCCGCTAGCAAGGCATGTCAGATGATAGACTGCCAGTTATGTTGTCAACAACGTTGGTACCAAGTGCGAGGGACGGAGAGAACTATTTTCCTGCTCGTTGAACGAGGCAGACCAATAGGCACAGTTCTCGTCCATCGGTAATACCGAAATGTTAGCAACGTTAGTAACAGGGTCTCACTGACAAGGTTGTGGATCGGGGTGTTCTATAAGCAGGGATTTATTTCTGCTTATATCATATATATCAGAAGAAAGTTTAAACAAACCAATGGAAAGGAAAATGAAATTATCGGATTAAGCAGACCAACGGAAAGGAAAATGTGTTTCACACAAGAATTGGGAGTATATCCTTCCCAAAGAAAAGCGGGGCATGATATACATGATAGGACATTAAGTGCAAAAGCATTTAGATAAAGGGGCGAGCGAAGAATTAGGATATTACCCATACAATGGTGTTTGGATAATAGATCAAGAAAGATTTCGACAATGTGCTTCCAATGTTCTTCTTGATATACGAAATACCTCAGTCATGATTCGAGGTAGTATTAACATGGTGTTACAAGTAGGGGTTGGAGTTGAAGATCACAAGAAAATACTCAAGGAACAATTGCAGCAATAGCAAGGAGTCCAAGGTATAACTGAGACATGATCAAACATGTGTTGGAAAGAAGACAAGGGAGTTGTCGATGATAACTCAAATCATCAATGGTCAAGGATGGTAGTTCTCATCACAAATTCGATTGATATCCTGGAAGAGCTCAGAATGTTGATGATGATCATGACACATTTGTCGAGAGATTTCATGAAGATGTAATCGATTGGCGATGACATCAAGTCAAAGGAATGATGAACCGAAAGGTTATTGGAACCACGGGTACGACACAAACTCGAAATTAAGCTTGATATTCAAGACAAAATGATATGACGAGGAAAATCGATGTAGGCTTAGCTCATCGTCGAAAATTGTGCTCCGGGAAGAAGGATCAGGTAGCATAGTTAAAATTTATCACGATAATGATATAGCCGATCAGGCTAGGAATGACTTGAAGGATTATTAAACTCGTAAGCAATGCAAATTACTTAGAGTTGTTGAATCGGAGTGCGGGATCGATTCTCTTATCGGTGTTCTCGAGTGACCGATAACTCAGAACACGGGGGAAATCTGGAATCAGTGAGAAGTAATACTAGATGAATATTCATAGGAAGCAACTCAGTTATTTGATATGCTCGAGATACCACGGGTAATACTCTAAGGTAGAACATATTAGAGTCTGGACATATGTATTGATATGCAGAAGGCAAGCACTTCAACTTGTCCAAGAAAGGGGATCAAAGAAGACAATCTTGGTTGGAACCACGATTGCGAAGGCCAAAATCATAGATATATGATCAAATTATACCAAGGGAACAATTATTGTTACGATAAGCTCCCATGATAAGATTACATCGTTTGCATGGGCATGAACACAAAGTTCAAGGTCGACTCCCACTTCTCCAATGCATATCATTTCATTTACTCCTTCTTTTCGAAGAATTTGTAGTGCGGAAGTTTTATCTGGTGAAGCACCAGAAGAGTATGACTCGCATCTCTTTCGAGTTCACACCGATTAGGGAAGGCATAGGTTCAACCCATAGGGGTATCTTAGGAACATTTACCACAAACTTCAAGATTAAGATATACCAGCTCGAAAGCAGAGCATGGTTGACAAAAGCAGATTATAGAATTTACCAAAGGCATTATGTGTCATGGCAAGACTCACAAGTTTAATGAATATGAAGGACATTGTCGGACAATAACCCAACCAAGGATATGGCGGTCCATAAAAGATCTGATGTGAGTATCGATACTCACCCAGAAGAAGAAAGAATGCAAAGGCATTGGGTTATAGATATAACTGGTTAACTTCAAAGCTTGAATACAAAGGAATTATGATTTTCAAATCAGAAGATCTGAAGCAGAGGCTCTGCTCAAAAGATAATTGAGTTGAAACGACACAAATCGACAATCAATCAAGGTTTGATTTGAAAAAGACAAGCCCATGTTTGTAGTGACGTCTGAGCCGGAAGGATGAATGCTAGTATCTGATTGACGGTTACGAGCATTCACGACATATTGGATCAAACAAGAAGATGCTAGAAATATGGAATTAACCATAATGCAAGCAAACAAGAATTTTCAACAACAATAGGTTGCTGAGGACTTTTGGAAGATCGAATGGTATCTCGAAGACTTTTGTGAAATACCAAAACAATTGGGGATGAACAAATCCCTGATAATTGTGAGGAATTATTCATACACGTATTCAGGCAGAAAGGAAGCTGCAACGCAAGAGGCACAATGGATTCTCGAAATACTTGAAAGTATTACAAGGCATCTTGTAATAACAAGATCAACTGGGATGACAAAATGAACGACAGGTGTACGTAGTTATTCAGAATGATTTATCGGTGATATGGAATTGCAAGGGCGAAGGGCACAAGGGTTTCGGGGAAACATCGGAGAGTATCTTCAAAATCTTCTGAAGCAGCAAGCGATCATCTGGACTGAAGGGGCTCTTCGGTAGGAAGTGGTTACGAGAACATGAAGTTAGAGCTAGGAAAAACATTTAACCCGAATAGAAGAGAGATCAGAGTCCCAGAGTATAGACGAGGAGTAAAAGATGCTAATACCACCCAATGGCGACGTGGGCCCGTACGACACACAACCATGTTAGTAAAAGTTTTTTAGTGACTAGACTCAACTTTGGCCAAGGAGTTGGAAAGGGGCTACCTACAGGTAGTCGGCTCTAATACCAACTTGTGACGCCCTCGATTCAATCGTACACTAATCATACACGTAAATGTGTACGATCAAGATCAAGGACTCACGGGAAGATATCACAACACAACTCTAGACACAAATTAAAATAATACAAGTTTTATATTACAAGCCAGGGGCCTCGAGGGCTCGAATACACAAGAGTCAGCAGAAGCAACAATATCTGAGAACAGACGCGAGTTAGACAAGTCTGCCTTAAGAAGGCTAGCACAAAAGCAGCAACGATCGAAAAGGCAAGGCCTCCTGCCTGGGAGCCTCCTAACTACTCCTGGTCGTCGGCGGCCTCCACGTAGTAGTAGGCACCCTCGGGGTAGCAGTAGTCGTCGGTGGTGTTTTCTGGATCCTGGGCTCCACCATCTGGTTGCAACAACCAGAAAGAAGAAAGAAGGGGGAAAAGAGGAAGCAAAGCAACCGTGAGTACTCATCCAAAGTACTCGCAAGCAAGGATCTACACTACATATGCAACATTATCAAAGGAAGGCTGTATAGGTGGACTGGGCTGTAGAAATGCCAGAATAGAGAGAAGGCCTAGTCCTATCGAAGACTAGCATCTTCTGGAAACCACCATCTTGCAGAAACCGGAGGGAGCAGAATAGCATAAGTTAAAGTAGTAGTAGTGTTATCAACCTTGGCCAGAGATCCTTTCGCGACTCCCTGCGAGAAAGGCATCCCAGAGCCATACTATCTAGTTATCATCACAATCCATTTCTCATCACAAGTATCCATTTCTAGTTGTATCGATCGGGATACAACTCCAAGTGTCCGTTACCGTAGGACAGGCTAACGATAGATGTTTTCTTCCCTGCAGGGGTGCACCAACTTAGCCACCATGCTCCATTAACTCCGGCCGGACACACTTTCCTGGGTCATGCCCGGCCTCGGCCAAACAATACGCCGCAACCCGACCTAGGCTTAATAGAGAGGTCAGCACGCCGGACTAAACCTATGCCCCCAGGGGTCATGGGCCATCTCCCCAGGAACTCCTGCACGTTGCGTACGCGGCCGGTGAGCAGACCTAGCTACCTCCTTAAAAAAGGTAGGAGCTTACCAGTCCAACCCGGCGCGTGCCGCTCAGTCGCTGATGTCTAATAAGCTTCGGCTGATGCATACGACGCAGAACGCCCATACTATGCCCACGTGATGGTTAGTGCTATCAGGCCAGAGGCCCTTCGGATCAAATATCCAAATCGTAGTGGATTAGGAACGCGCGGTAACAAGCAGAGACTCACGAAAGATGTGACCCCGTTGCCCCGTCTCGAGGACTTGTGGCAAGGGCTAAGAATGCCCGGCCACGCCTCGTATTCAACTCTCAGGCACCCTCCAGGTCAACCCGTCTCCACATCACTCGCGGGTACCCCTTAGGGTCGACCCGCCTTTTCAAGTAACAGTTGTAAGGTCCAAGTATCTGTGTGTCCAATCATCAAGGGGAAAACCCGAGGAATCACCCCCGGTGAACTCCACTTGATGTAATCATCAAGGTGAACGTAAGAGGAATCACCCCGAGGTTCACACTTGAGGGGTTGCACGACAGAGTCGTATCGGAAGTGGTTAAGGCGGAATCACCCTCGATGACCATGACTGAATAGCTACACTATAGGGTTAACATCAGAAGTGCTGTAGAGGTCTCACCCTCGGCACTCGATAGTAACCCAGCAGTGTCGAGCAACTAAGGGGAAAGTGATGTGCGGTGTCGGGGCCTGGTCTTCGATCCCGTTGATCGGGTCTTCTATGATGAAGCAGGGGCAACAAGGACAAGGTGGGGGTCATTGATGGATCACTAACCAACCTATACTAAGCAGTTTAGGATAAGCAAGTAAGGTACAACAACAGATACAAAAGCAGGCTATGCATCAGAATAGGAGCAATCAATAACAGTAGCAAAATCTAATGCAAGCATAAGAGAATGGAATGGGCGATATCAAGATGATCAAAAGGGGGCTTGCCTGGTTGCTCTGGCAAGGAGGGCTCGTGGTCGACGTAGTCGATCATAGGAGCAACATCGATCTCGGGGTCTACCGGAGAGAAGATGGGGAAGAAACAGTAAATATAAAGCAAACATAGCATCATCAAGCATAACATGGTAAAACGCGGTGTTAGGGGTGATCTAACGTGGTACTACACGTTGCAGACGGAGAGGGAAAACATCCGGAGGGGTTTTCCTAGTGTTAAGCATTTTCCGGACAGATGAAAGAGAGGGGAAGTTCCATGTTCAGCATGCTAGCGGCATGTGACAGATGAACGGACCGCGCATTCGGATTCGTTGGATTTTTCTGAGTAACTTTCATGTAGATAACATTTTCATCCGAGCTACGGTTTATTTTCTATGATTATTCAAAGATTAAAGCATTTTCAGAAACTATTTAAAATAACAGAAAAGGAATATTGCATCAGCATGACGTCATAGTGACGTCAACAGTCAACAAGATGGCTGACCGGTCAAAACTGACATGGGGGACCCACCTGTCATAGACAGTGGGTTAAACAGGGTTTAAACTAATCTAAATTTAGTTAGTAAAACTACTGGGCCCACCTATCAGTGTCTAATTAACTAAACTAACTAGTTTTAATTATTAAAATGTTTTAATTAGAGGATTAAGCGGTGGGACCCGCACGTCAATGGCTGGGGCTTGCCCAGTCAGCACGGTTGACCGAAGTCAACAGGACAGCCAGGCCCCAGGGGCCCATGGGTCAGCGACCGAGGGGGTGGCCCCGACCGGCCAGGTCAGCGGTGGTGCTGGAGCTAGCTCCGGCGACCAAATCCGCGGTGGAGGGTGCGGCCGTGCGTCGGGATTCGCCGTCCGACGGCCAAAATGGGCGCGGGCGGGTGTGTTCGAACGGGGAGAGCCCGCCGCGTCGTGTGGTGAGGTCGGTTGGGCTCGCGGCTGGCCGGAACTGCGCCGGCGATGAGTGGAGGCGGCGGTGGGGTTCGGGACCTCATCGGGATCGCGCTACGGGGGTCGATGAGGTGGGTAAGCGGCACGGGCGGCCTCGGCGGGCTGCACTGAGCACGTCCCCGTGCTCAGGCGAGCATGGCAACGACGGCGGCCAGCTGCTCGGCGGAGCTGAGCTCGGCCATGGCGGCGCGGTGGCTACGGTAGCGCAAGAGGCTAGGGGAGCAAGGGGAGGAGAAGCGGGGCTCACCGGGTGGCACACACGGTGGCCCTTGGAGGTTTAGGAGCTGCAGTGCAGTGGATCGATGCCGGCGAGCTCCTGTGATCCGAAGTGGAAGACGAGGCCGGGGGAGCGTTCGGGGGCACCCGGTGTCTTGTAGCTCGTCAGGGAGGCGTAGCCGAGGGAGGCGGAGCGGTTGGACAGGTCGGCGAGGCAAACGGGTCTTGGTGGCCGCGAGGACGATGGAGAACGGCGGCGACCGCGTCGGTCTCCTCTCCAAAACAAAACAGCGGGAGAGGAGAGAGCTGGATCTGGGGGAGAGGGGGCAAGTGAGCGAGTGGGGAGGGAGCCCGAGGCGTCGGGCTGCCCTTATCCTCCCCGCGGCGCCTGTAGCGGCGTGGCCGACAAGGTGGTTCGGCGGCGACGTGCGCACGCGGTCGCTCGCACAGTAGAGGAGCGGGAAGACGACAGGGAGGGAGTGGGCCGGCCTAGCCTGGGCCAGTTGGCTCGGGTGGGCCGAAGCACACTAGGAGGCCATGGGCTCTGGCCCCTTTCCCCCTTTTTTGTTGCTTTCCCTTTTCTTTTTCCAGCAGCTTTTGCCTTTTCTTTTTAGCCAATAAAGACTTTGCAAAAATTATGCCATTGGCCAAAATAATTTCAAAGAAGTATGTTGCACTGCCACAAAAAGGGTGGGAGGCTTTTGGAATAGTTGCCAATTTTATAAATTAAAAAGGGCATTTAATTTATTGCTTAGGTCACTGCTTTAAGTAGCTTAGGCCACTTAAACCTTTTGCAAAAATCTTGGTTCACCACCAATATTAGTAGTGGATTATTTGGCACATGATGAACATTTTTGTTTTCATGTCTGAGAATTTTGAATTTTTGACTTTAGATCGGGTTTTTTTAATTGAATTGAGATTTGGATCAAGTGAAGATTAGCAACAGTATCATGATGACATTGCACCATTAATAGGGGATTACTGTAGCATGACACCGGGGGTGTTACAAATCTCCTCTACTACAAGAAATCTCGTCCTGAGATTTAAGTGGGGAAGTAAAAAGTAACTCCCTGGAGAACTGACTCTTATAGGGTTAATTATCTAGTGAACAATTCAGGGAATAAGGTAGAGGTATCTCTCGAGTTGAAACTTAATAAAACATCAAGATCAAAGTATGAAGGTACAATAGGAAGTTTCAACCAAGTGGAAAAACGATTGATACCTGAACAGAGTGAGAGAAAGGGGTTCAGAGCATCGGGAATAGATCATCTCTCGGAAGGTGGCTCGTGACATGATACAAAGTCAAATGCAAAAGATACTTCGGAATAAAGGATATACAAGAGAGTCAGGTTCCGATCCTGTGGAACTGTGGGTTATGGGCCCACCATGTGGGTTAAAAGTAGAAGAGGGCTGATAGCAAGGCATGTCATATGATAGACTGTCAGTTATGTTGTCAACAACGTTGGTACCAAGTGCGAGGGACGGAGAGAACTATTTTCCTGCTCGTTGAACGAGGCGGACCAATAGGCACAGTTCTCGTCCATCAGTAATACCAAAATGTCAGCAACGTTAGTAACAGGGTCTCACTGATAAGGTTGTACATCGGGGTGTTCTATAAGCAGGGATTTATTTCTGCTTATATCATATATATCAGAAGAAAGTTTAAACAAACCAATGGAAAGGAAAATGAAATTATCGGATTAAGCAGACCAACGGAAAGGAAAATGTGTTTCACACAAGAATTGGGAGTATATCCTTCCCAAAGAAAAGCGGGGCATGATATACATGATAGGACATTAAGTGCAAAAGCATTTAGATAAAGGGGCGAGCGAAGAATTAGGATATTACCCATACAACGGTGTTTGGATAATAGATCAAGAAAGATTTCGACAATGTGCTTCCAATGTTCTTCTTGATATACGAAATACCTCAGTCATGATTCGAGGTAGTATTAACATGGTGTTACAAGTAGGGGTTGGAGTTGAAGATCACAAGAAAATACTCAAGGAACAATTGCAGCAATAGCAAGGAGTCCAAGGTATAACTGAGACATGATCAAACATGTGTTGGAAAGAAGACAAGGGAGTTGTCGATGATAACTCAAATCATCAATGGTCAAGGATGGTAGTTCTCATCACAAATTCGATTGATATCCTGGAAGAGCTCAGAATGTTGATGATGATCATGACACATTTGTCGAGAGATTTCATGAAGATGTAATCGATTGGCGATGACATCAAGTCAAAGGAATGATGAACCGAAAGGTTATTGGAACCACGGGTACGACACAAACTCGAAATTAAGCTTGATATTCAAGACAAAATGATATGACGAGGAAAATCGATGTAGGCTTAGCTCATCGTCGAAAATTGTGCTCCGGGAAGAAGGATCAGGTAGCATAGTTAAAATTTATCACGATAATGATATAGCCGATCAGGCTAGGAATGACTTGAAGGATTATTAAACTCGTAAGCAATGAAAATTACTTAGAGTTGTTGAATCGGAGTGCGGGATCGATTCTCTTATCGGTGTTCTCGAGTGACCGATAACTCAGAACCCGGGGGAAATCCGGAATCAGTGAGAAGTAATACTAGATGAATATTCATAGGAAGCAACTCAGTTATTTGATATGCTCGAGATACCAGGGGTAATACTCTAAGGTAGAAGATATTAGAGTCTGGACATATGTATTGATATGCAGAAGGCAAGCACTTCAACTTGTCCAAGAAAGGGGATCAAAGAAGACAATCTTGGTTGGAACCACGATTGCGAAGGCCAAAATCATAGATATATGATCAAATTATACCAAGGGAACAATTATTGTTACGATAAGCTCCCATGATAAGATCTACATCGTTTGCATGGGCATGAACACAAAGTTCAAGGTCGACTCCCACTTCTCCAATGCATATCATTTCATTTACTCCTTGTTTTCGAAGAATTTGTAGTGCGGAAGTTTTATCTGGTGAAGCACCAGAAGAGTATGACTCGCATCTCTTTCGAGTTCACACCGATTAGGGAAGGCATAGGTTCAACCCATAGGGGTATCTTAGGAACATTTACCACAAACTTCAAGATTAAGATATACCAGCTTGAAAGCAGAGCATGGTTGACAAAATCAGATTATAGAATTTACCAAAGGCATTATGTGTCATGGCAAGACTCACAAGTTTAATGAATATGAAGGACATTGTCGGACAATAACCCAACCAAGGATATGGCGGTCCATAAAAGATCTGATGTGAGTATCGATACTCACCCAGAAGAAGAAAGAATGCAAAGGCATTGGGTTATAGATATAACTGGATAACTTCAAAGCTTGAATACAAAGGAATTATGATTTTCAAATCAGAAGATCTGAAGCAGAGGCTCTGCTCAAAAGATAATTGAGTTGAAACGATACAAATCGACAATCAATCAAGGTTTGATTTGAAAAAGACAAGCCCATGTTTGTAGTGACGTCTGAGCCGGAAGGATGAATGCTAGTATCTGATTGACGGTTACGAGCATTCACGACATATTGGATCAAACAGGAAGATGCTAGAAATATGGAATTAACCATAATGCAAGCAAACAAGAATTTTCAACAACAATAGGTTGCTGAGGACTTTTGGAAGATCGAATGGTATCTCGAAGACTTTTGTGAAATACCTAAACAATTGGGGATGAACGAATCCCTGATAATTGTGAGGAATTATTCATACACGTATTCAGGCAGAAAGGAAGCTGCAACGCAACATGCACAATGGATTCTCGAAATACTTGAAAGTATTACAAGTCATCTTGTAATAACAAGATCAACTGGGATGACAAAATGAACGACAGGTGTACGTAGTTATTCAGAATGATTTATCGGTGATATGGAATTGCAAGGGCGAAGGGCACAAGGGTTTGGGGAAACATCGGAGAGCATCTTCAAAATCTTCTGAAGCAGCAAGCGATCATCTGGACTGAAGGGGCTCTTCGGTAGGAAGTGGTTACGAGAACATGAAGTTAGAGTTAGTAAAAACATTTAACCCGAATAGAAGAGAGATCAGAGTCCCAGAGTATAGACGAGGAGTAAAAGATGCTAATACCACCCAATGGCGACGTGGGCCCGTAAGACACACAACCATGTTAGTAAAAGTTTTTTAGTGACTAGACTCAACTTTGGCCAAGGAGTTGGAAAGGGGCTACCTACAGGCAGTCGGCTCTAATACCAACTTGTGACGCCCTCGATTCAATCGTACACTAATCATACACGTAAATGTGTACGATCAAGATCAAGGACTCACGGGAAGATATCACAACACAACTCTAGACACAAATTAAAATAATACAAGTTTTATATTACAAGCCAGGGGCCTCGAGGGATCGAATACACAAGAGTCAGCAGAAGCAACAATCTCTGAGAACAGACGCGAGTTAGACAAGTCTGCCTTAAGAAGGCTAGCACAAAAGCAGCAACGATCGAAAAGGCAAGGCCTCCTGCCTGGGAGCCTCCTAACTACTCCTGGTCGTCGGCGGCCTCCACGTAGTAGTAGGCACCCTCGGGGTAGCAGTAGTCGTCGGTGGTGTTGTCTGGATCCTGGGCTCCACCATCTGGTCGCAACAACCAGAAAGAAGAAAGAAGGGGGAAAAGGGGAAGCAAAGCAACCGTGAGTACTCATCCAAAGTACTCGCAAGCAAGGATCTACACTACATATGCAACATTATCAAAGGAAGGCTGTATAGGTGGACTGGGCTGCAGAAATGCCAGAATAGAGAGAAGGCCTAGTCCTATCGAAGACTAGCATCTTCTGGAAACCACCATCTTGCAGCAACCGGAGGGAGTAGAATAGCATAAGGTAAAGTAGTAGTAGTGTTATCAACCTCGGCCAGAGATCCTTTCGCGACTCCCTGCGAGAAAGGCATCCCAGAGCCATACTATCCATTTATCATCACAATCCATTTCTCATCACAAGTATCCAGTTCTAGTTGTATCGATCGGGATACAACTCCAAGTGTCCGTTACCGTAGGACAGGCTATCGATAGATGTTTTCTTCCCTGCAGGGGTGCACCAACTTACCCACCACGCTCGATTAACTCCGGCCGGACACACTTTCCTGGGTCATGCCCGGCCTCGGCCAAACAATACGCCGCAACCCAACCTAGGCTTAATAGAGAGGTCAGCACGCCGGACTAAACCTATGCCCCCAGGGGTCATGGGCCATCTCCCCAGGAACTCCTGCACGTTGCGTACGCGGCCGGTGAGCAGACCTAGCTACCTCCTTAAAAAAGGTAGGAGCTTACCAGTCCAACTCGGCGCGCGCCGCTCAGTCGCTGACGTCTAATAAGCTTCGGCTGATGCATACGACGCAGAACACCCATACTATGCCCACGTGATGGTTTGTGCTATCAGGCCAGAGGCCCCTCGGATCAAATATCCAAATCGTAGTGGATTAGGAACGCGCGGTAACAAGTAGAGACTCATGAAAGATGTGACCCCGTTGCCCCGTCTCGAGGACTTGCGGCAAGGGCTAAGAATGCCCGGCCACGCCACGTATTCAACTCTGGGGCACCCTCTAGGTCAACCCGTCTCCACATCACTCGCGGGTACCCCTCAGGGTCGACCCGCCTTTTCAAGTAACAGTTGTAAGGTCCAAGTATCCGTGTGTCCAAACATCAAGGGGAAAACCCGAGGAATCACCCCCGGTGAACTCCACTCGATGTAATCATCAAGGTGAACGTAATAGGAATCACCCCCGAGGTTCACACTTGAGGGGTTGCACGACAGAGTCGTATCGGAAGTGGTTAAGGCGGAATCACCCTCGATGACCACGACCGAATAGCTACACTACAGGGTTAACATCAGAAGTGCTGTAGAGGTCTCACCCTCGGCACTCGATAGTAACCCAGCAGTGTCGAGCAACTAAGGGGAAAGTGATGTGTGGTGTCGGGGCCTGCTCTTCGATCCCGTTGATCGGGTCTTCTATGATGAAGCAGGGGCAACATGGACAAGGTGGAGGTCACTGATGGATCACTAACCAACCTATACTAAGCAGTTTAGGATAAGCAAGTAAGGTACAACAACAGATACAAAAGCAGGCTATGCATCAGAATAGGAGCAATCAATAACAGTAGCAAAATCTAATGCAAGCATAAGAGAATGGAATGGGTGATATCAAGATGATCAAAAGGGGGGCTTGCCTGGTTGCTCTGGCAAGGAGGGGTCGTCGTCGACGTAGTCGATCACAGGGGCAGCATCGGTCTCGGGGTCTATCGGAGAGAAGATGGGGAAGAAACAGTAAATATAAAGCAATCATAGCATCATCAAGCATAACATGGTAAAACGTGGTGTTAGGGGTGATCTAACGCGGTACTACACGTTGCAGACAGAGAGGGAAAACATCCGGAGGGGTTTTCCTAGTGTTAAGCATTTTCCGGACAGATGAAAGAGAGGGGAAAGTTCCATGTTCAGCATGCTAGCGGCATGTGACAGATGAACGGACCGCGCATTCGGATTCGTTGGATTTTTCTGAGTAACTTTCATGTAGAAAACATTTTCATCCGAGCTACGGTTTATTTTCTATGATTATTCAAAGATTAAAGCATTTTCAGAAACTATTTAAAATAACAGAAAAAGAATATTGCATCAGCATGACGTCATAGTGACGTCAACAGCCAACAGGATGGCTGACCGGTCAAAACTGACATGGGGGACCCACCTGTCATAGACAGTGGGTTAAACAGGGTTTAAACTAATCTAAATTTAGTTAGTAAAACTACCGGGCCCACCTATCAGTGTCTAATTAACTAAACTAATTAGTTTTAATTATTAAAATGTTTTAATTAGAGGATTAAGCGGTGGGACCCGCACGTCAATGGCTGGGGCCTGCCCAGTCAGCACGGTTGACCGAAGTCAACAGGACAGCCAGGCCCCAGGGGCCCACGGGTCAGCGACCGAGGGGGTGGCCCCGACCGGCCAGGTCAGCGGTGGTGCCGGAGCTAGCTTCGGCGACCAAATCCGCGGCAGAGGGCGCGGCCGTGCGTCGGGATTCACCGTCCGACGGCCAAAATGGGCGCGGGCGGGTGTGTTTGAACAGGGAGAGCCCGCCGCGTCGTGTGGTGAGGTCGGTTGGGCTCGCGGCTGGCCGGAACTGCGCCGGCGATGAGTGGAGGCGGCGGTGGGGTTCGGGACCTCGTCGGGATCGCGCTAGGGGGGTCGACAAGGTGGGCAAGCGGCACGGGCGGCCTCGGCGGGCTGCACTGAGCACGTCCCCGTGCTCAGGCGAGCATGGCAACGACGGCGGCCAGCTGCTCGGCGGAGCCGAGCTCGGCCATGGCGGCGCGGTGGCTACGGTAGCGCAAGA
This sequence comes from Triticum timopheevii, assembly GCA_963921465.1. Classification (NCBI taxonomy): domain Eukaryota; kingdom Viridiplantae; phylum Streptophyta; class Magnoliopsida; order Poales; family Poaceae; genus Triticum; species Triticum timopheevii. The sequence goes on along the minus strand of OY997262.1, from coordinate 377,809,515 downwards.
GGCTAGGGGAAAAAGGGGAGGAGAAGCGGGGCTCATCGGGTGGCACACACGGTGGCCCTCGGAGGTTTAGGAGCTGCAGTGCAGTGGATCGATGCCGGCGACCTCCTGTGATCCGAAGTGGAAGATGAGGCCGAGGGAGCGTTCGGGGGCGCCCGGCGTCTTGCAGCTCGTCGGGGAGGCGTAGCCGAGGGAGGCGGAGCGGTTGGACATGTCGGCGAGGTGAACGGGGCTTGGTGGCCGCGAGGACGACGGAGAACGGCGGCGACCGCGTCGGTCTCCTCTCCAGAACAAAGGAGAGGGAGAGGAGAGAGCTGGATGGGGAGAGGGGGCAAGTGGGCGAGTGGGGAGGGAGCCCGAGGCGTCGGGCTGCCCTTATCCTCCCCGCGACGCCTGTAGCAGCGTGGCCGGCGAGGTGGTTCGGCGGCGACGTGCGCACGCGGTCGCTCGTGAAGGAAATATGCCCTAGAGGCAATAATAAAGTTATTATTTATTTCCTTATATCATGATAAATGTTTATTATTCATGCTAGAATTGTATTAACCGGAAACATAATACATGTGTGAATACATAGACAAACATAGTGTCACTAGTATGCCTCTACTTGACTAGCTCGTTTATCAAAGATGGTTATGTTTCCTAGCCATGGACAAAAGAGTTGTCATTTGATTAACGGGATCACATCATTAGGAGAATGATGTGATTGACATGACCCATTCCGTTAGCATAGCACTTGATCATTTAGTATATTGCTATTGCTTTCTTCATGACTTATACATGTTCCTGTAACTATGAGATTATGCAACTCCCGTTTACCGGAGGAACACTTTGGGTGCTACCAAACGTCACAACGTAACTGGGTGATTATAAAAGAGTACTACAGGTGTCTCCAAAGGTACATGTTGGGTTGGCATATTTCAAGATTAGGTTTTGTCACTCCGATTGTCGGAGAGGTATCTCTGGGCCCTCTCGGTAATGCACATCACTATAAGCCTTGCAAGCAATGTAGCTAATGAGTTAGTTACGGAATGATGCATTACATCACGAGTAAAGAGACTTGCCGGTAACAAGATTGAACTAGGTATTGGATACCGACGATCGAATCTCGGGCAAGTAACATACCGATGACAAAGGGAACAACGTATGTTGTTATGCGGTTTGACCGATAAAGATCTTCGTAGAATATGTAGGAGCCAATATGAGCATCCAGGTTCCGCTATTGGTAATTGACCGAGAATAGTTCTAGGTCATGTCTACATAGTTCTCGAACCCGTAGGGTCCGCACGCTTAACGTTACGATGACAGGTATATTATGAGTTTATGAGTTTTGATGTACCGAAGGAGTTCGGAGTCCCGGATGAGATCGGGGACACGACGAGGAGTCTCGAAATGGTCGAGACATAAAGATCGATATATTGGACGACTATATTCGGAGTTCGGAAAGGGTCCGAGTGATTCAGGTATTTTTCGGAGTACCGGAGAGTTACGGGAATTCGCCGGGGAGTATATGGGCCTTATTGGGCTTTAGGGAAAAGAGAGAGGAGAGGTTGGGTGCCCCCCAAAGGCCTAGTCCGAATTGGACTAGGGGGAGGGGCTGCGCCCCCTCCTTCCTTCTCTTCTCTTCCCCCTTTCCTTGACTCCTACTCCTACTACTTGGAAGGGGGGGAATCCTACTCCCGGTGGGAGTAGGACTCCTCCTTGGTGCGCCTCCTCCTAGGCCGGCCACCCCCTCCCTTGCTCCTTTATATACGGGGGCAGGGGGGCACCCTATGACATACAAGTTGATCTACGGATCGTTCCTTAGCCGTGTGCGGTGCCCCCCTCCACCATATTCCACCACGGTCATATCGTTGCGGAGTTTAGGCGAAGCCCTGCGCCGGTAGAGCATCATCATCGTCACCACGCTGTCGTGCTGACGGGACTCATCCCCGACACTTTGCTGGATCGGAGTTCGGGGATCGTCATCGAGCTGAACTGTGCTGAACTCGGAGGTGCCGTACATTCGGTACTTGGATCGGTCGGATCGTGAAGACGTACGACTACATCAACCGCGTTGTCATAATGCTTCCGCTTACGGTCTACGAGGGTACGTGGACAACACTCTCCCCTCTCGTTGCTATGCCATCACCATGATCTTGTGTGTGCGTAGGATTTTTTTGAAATTACTATGTTCCCCAACAGTGGCATCCGAGCCAGGTTTTATGCGTAGATGTCATATGCACGAGTAGAACACAAGTGAGTTGTGGGCGATACAGGTCATACTGCTTACCAGCATGTCATACTTTGGTTCAGCGGTATTGTTGGATGAAGCGGCCCGGACCGACATTACGCGTACGCTTACGCGAGACTGGTTTTACTGCCGTGCTTTGTACACAGGTGACTAGCGGGTGTCTGTTTCTCCAACTTTAGTTGAACCGAGTGTGGCTACGCCCGGTCCTTGCGAAGGTTAAAACAACACTAACTTGACGAACTATCGTTGTGGTTTTGATGCGTAGGTAAGAATGGTTCTTGCTAAGCCCGTAGTAGCCACGTAAAATTTGCAACAACAAAGTAGAGGACGTCTAACTTGTTTTTGCAGGGCATGTTGTGATGTGATATGGTCAAGACGTGATGCTATATTTTATTGTATGAGATGATCATGTTTTGTAACCGAAGTTATCGGCAACTGGCAGGAGCCATATGGTTGTCGCTTTATTGTATGAAATGCAAACGCCCTGTAATTGCTTTACTTTATCACTAAGCGGTAGCGATAGTCGTAGAAGCAATAGATGGCGTAATGACAACGATGCTACGATGGAGATCAAGGTGTCGCGCTGGTGACGATGGTGATCACGATGGTGCTTCGGAGATGGAGATCACAAGCACAAGATGATGATGGCCATATCATATCACTTATATTGATTGCATGTGATGTTTATCCTTTATGCATCTTATCTTGCTTTGATTGATGGTAGCATTTTAAGATGATCTCTCACTAATTATCAAGAAGTGTTCTCCCTGAGTATGCACCGTCGCAAAAGTTCTTCGTGCCGAGACACCACGTGATGATCGGGTGTGATAGGCTCTACGTTCAAATACAATGGGTGCAAAACAGTTGCACATGCGGAATACTCAGGTTAAACTTGACGAGCCTAGCATATACAGATATGGCCTCGGAACACGGAGACCGAAAGGTCGAACGTGAATCATATAGTAGATATGATCAACATAGTGATGTTCACCACTGAAACTACTCCATCTCACGTGATGATCGGACATGGTTTAGTTGATTTGGATCACGTGATCACTTAGATGACTAGAGAGATGTCTGTCTAAGCGGGAGTTCTTAAGTAATATGATTAATTGAACTTTAATTTATCATGAACTTAGTCCTGGTAGTATTTTGCAAATTATGTTATAGATCAATAGCTCGCGTTGTTGCTTTCATATGTTTATTTTGATATGTTCCTAGAGAAAATTGTGTTGAAAGATGTTAGTAGCAATGATGCGGATTGGATCCGTGATCTGAGGTTTATCCTCATTGCTGCACAGAAGAATTATGTCCTTGATGCACCGCTAGGTGACAAACCTATTGCAGGAGCAGATGCAGACGTTATGAATATTTGGCTAGCTCAATATGATGACTACTTGATAGTTTAGTGCACCATGCTTAACGGCTTAGAATCGGGACTTCAAAGATGTTTTGAACGTCATGGACCATATGAGATGTTCCAGGAATTGAAGTTAATATTTCAAGCAAATACCCGAGTTGAGAGATATGAAGTCTCCAACAATTTCTATAGCTAAAAGATGGAGGAGAATCGCTCAACTAGTGAGCATGTGCTCAGATTGTCTGGGTACTTCAAATCGCTTGAATCAAGTGGGAGTTAATCTTCCAGATAAGATAGTGATTGACAGAATTCTCTAGTCACCATCACTAAGTTACTAGAACTTTGTGATGAACTATAGTATGCAAGGGATGACGAAAACGATTCCCGAGCTTTTTGTGACGTTGAAATCGACGAAGGTAGAAATCAAGAAAGAGCATCAAGTGTTGATGATTGACAAGACCACTAGTTTCAAGAAAAGGGCAAAGGGAAAGAAAGGGAAACTTCAAGTAGAATGGCAAACAAGTTGTCACTCCCGTGAAGAAGACCAAAGCTGGACCAAAGCCAGAAACTAAGTGCTTACACTGCAAAGGAAATAGTCACTGGAAGCGGAAATGCCCTAAATATTTGGTGGATAAGAAGGATGGCAAAGTGAACAAGGGTATATTTGATATACATGTGTTTGATGTGTGCCTTACTAGTGTTTATAGTAGCCCCTGAGTATTTGATACTTGTTCGGTTGCTAAGATTAGTAACTCGAAACAGGAGTTACATAATAAACAGAGACTAGTTGAGGGGAAGTGACGGTGAGTGATGGAAATAGTTCCAAGGTTGATATGATCATCATCACACACTCCCTATATTTTCGAGATTCGTGTTAAACCTAAATAAATGTTATTTAGCGTTTGCGTTGAGCATGAATATGATTTGATCATGTTTATTGCGATACGGTTATTCATTTGAAGATAAAGAATAATTGTTATTCTGTTTACATGAATAAGACCTTCGATGGTTATACACCCAATAAAAATAGTTTGTTGGATCTCGATCATAGTGATACACATATTCATAATATTGATGCCAAAAGATGCAAAGTTAATAATGATAGTGCAACTTATTTGTGGCACTGCCGTTTGGGTCATATCGGTGTAAAGCGCATGAAGAAACTCCATAAAGATGGATTTTCGGAATCACTTGGTTATGAATCATTTGATGCTTGCGAACCGTGCCTTTTGGGTAAGATGACTAAAACTCCATTCTCCGGAACAATGGAACAAGCTACTGACTTATTGGAAATAATACATACCGATGTATGCAATCCAATGAGTGTTGATGCTCGTGGCAAGTATCATTATTTTCTGACCTTCACAAGATGATTTGAGCAGATATGGGTATATCTACTTGATGAAACATAAGTCTGAAATAGTTGAAAGGTTCAAAGAATTTCAGAGTGAAGTGGAAAAATCATCGTAACAAGAAAATAAAGTTTCTGCGATCTGATTGTGAAGACGAATATTTGAGTTACGAGTTTGATCTTCAATTAAAACAATGTGGAATAGTTTCACAGCTCACGCCACCTGGAACACCACAATGTTATGGTGTGTCCGAACGTCGTAGCCGCGCTTTATTGGATATGGTGCGATCTATGATGTCTCTTACTGATTTACCACTATAGTTTTGGGGTTATGCATTAGAGACAGCTGCATTCACGTTAAAAAGGGCACCATCTAAATCCGTTGAGACGACACCATATGAACTGTGGTTTAGCAAGAAACCCAAGTTGTCGTTTCTTAAAGTTTGGGGCTGTGATGCTTATGTGAAAAAGTTTCATCCTGATAAGCTCAAATCCAAATCGGAGAAGTGCGTCTTCATAGAATACCCAAAGGAAGCTGTTGGGTACACCTTCTATCACAGATCCGAAGGCAAGATATTCGTTGCTAAAAATGGATCCTTTCTAGAGAAAGAGTTTCTCTCGAAAGAAGTGAGTGGGAGGAAAGTAGAGCTTGATAAGGTAATTTGTATCTTCTCCCGAATTGGAAAGTAGTTCATCATAGAAATCAGTTACAGTGATTCCTACACCAATTAGTGAGGAAGCTAATGATGATGATCATAAAGCTTCAGATCAAGTTACTACCGAACTTTGTAGATCTTCCAGATTAAGATCCGCACCAGAGTGGTACGGTAATCCTATTCTAGAAGTCATGTTACTAGACCATGATAAACCTACGAACTATGAGGAAGTGATGATGAGCCCAGATTCCACAAAATGGCTGGAGGCCATGAAATCTGAGATAGGATCCATGTATGAGAACAAAGTGTGGACTTTGGTGGACTTGCCCGATGATCGGCAAACCATAGAAAAATAAATGGATCTTCAAGAGGAAGACAGATGCTGATAGTAGTGTTACTATCTACAAAGCTCGACTTGTCGCAAAAGAGTTTTTGACAAGTTCAAGGTGTTGACTACAATGAGATTTTCTCAACTGTAGCGATGCTTAAGTCTGTACGAATCATGTTAGCAATTGCCACATTTTATGAAATCTGGCAAATGGATGTCAAAACTGCATTCCTTAATGGTTTTCTTAACAAAGAGTTGTATATGATGCAACCAGAAGGTTTTGTCAATCCTAAAGGTACTAATAAAATGTGCAAGCTTGAGCGATCCATCTATGGACTGGTGCAAGTATCTCAGAGTTGGAATATACGCTTTGATAAGTTGATCAAAGCATATAGTATTATACAGACTTGCGGTGAAGCCTGTATTTACAAGAAAGTGAGTGGGAGCTCTGTAGCATTTCTGATACTATATGTAGATGACATATTGTTGATCAGAAATGATATAGAATTTCTGGATATCATAAAGGGATACTTGAATACAAGTTTTTCAATGAAAGACCTCGGTGAAGCTACTTACACATTGAGCATCAAGATCTATATAGATAGATCAAGACACTTGACAAGGTTTTTTTCAATGAGTACATACCTTGATAAATTTTTGAAATAGTTAAAATAGAACAGTCAAAGAAGGAGTTCTTGCCTGTGATGCAAAGGTGTGAAGTTGAGTAAGACTCAAGACCCGACCATGGCAGAAAATAGAAAGAGAATGAAAAGTCATTCCCTATGCCTCAGTCGTAGGTTCTATAAAGTATGCTATGTTGTGAACCAGACCTATTGTATACCTTGCTCTGAGTTTGACAAAGGAATACAATTTTGATCTAAGAGTAGATCACTGGACAACGGTCAAGAATATCCTTAGTGAGGACTAAGGAGATGTTTCTCAATTATGGAGGTGATAAAAGAGCCCATCGTAAAGAGTTACATCGGTGCAAGCTTTTACACCAATCCAGATGACTCTAAGTCTCAATCTGGATACATATTGAAAGTGGGAGCAATTAGCTAGAGTAGCTCCGTGCAGAGCATTGTGGACATAGAATATTTGCAAAATACATACGACTTTGAATATGACAGACCCGTTAACTAAACTTATCTCACAAGCAAAACATGATCATAACTTAGTACTCTTTGGGTGTTAATCACAGAGCGATGTGAACAGACCCTTTGGGTGTTGATCACATGATGATGTGAACTATGGGTATTAATCACATACAGATGTGAATATTGGTGTTAAATCACATGGCGATGTGAACTAGATTATTGATTCTAGTGCAAGTGGGAGGCTGAAGGAAATATGCCCTAGAGGCAATAATAAAGTTATTATTTATTTCCTTATATCATGATAAATGTTTATTATTCATGCTAGAATTGTATTAACCGGAAACATAATACATGTGTGAATACATAGACAAACATAGTGTCACTAGTATGCCTCTACTTGACTAGCTCGTTTATCAAAGATGGTTATGTTTCCTAGCCATGGACAAAAGAGTTGTCATTTGATTAACAGGATCACATCATTAGGAGAAAGATGTGATTGACATGATCCATTCCGTTCGCATAGCACTTGATCGTTTAGTATATTGCTATTGCTTTCTTCATGACTTATACATGTTCCTGTAACTATGAGATTATGCAACTCCCGTTTACCGGAGGAACACTTTGGGTGCTACCAAACGTCACAACGTAACTGGGTGATTATAAAGGAGTACTACAGGTGTCTCCAAAGGTACATGTCGGGTTGGCGTATTTCGAGATTAGGTTTTATCACTCCGATTGTCGGAGAGGTATCTCTGGGCCCTCTCGGTAATGCACATCACTATAAGCCTTGCAAGCAATGTAGCTAATGAGTTAGTTACGGAATGATGCATTGCATAACGAGTAAAGAGACTTGCCGGTAACGAGATTGAACTAGGTATTGGATACCGACGATCGAATCTCGGGCAAGTAACATACCGATGACAAAGGGAACAACGTATGTTGTTATGAGGTTTGACCGATAAAGATCTTCGTAGAATATGTAGGAGCCAATATGAGCATCCAGGTTCCGCTATTGGTTATTGACGGAGAATAGTTCTAGGTCATGTCTACATAGTTCTCGAACCCGTAGGGTCCGCACGCTTAACGTTACGATGACAGGTATATTATGAGTTTATGAGTTTTGATGTACCGAAGGAGTTCGGAGTCCCGGATGAGATTGGGGAGACGACGAGGAGTCTCGAAATGGTCGAGACATAAAGATCGATATATTGGACGACTATATTCGGAGTTCGGAAAGGGTCCGAGTGATTCAGGTATTTTTCGGAGTACCGGAGAGTTACGGGAATTCGCCAGGGAGTATATGGGCCTTATTGGGCTTTAGGGAAAAGAGAGAGGAGAGGTTGGGTGCCCCCCAAGGCCTAGTCCGAATTGGACTAGGGGGAGGGGCTGCGCCCCCTCCTTCCTTCTCTTCTCTTCCCCCTTTCCTTGACTCCTACTCCTACTACTTGGAAGGGGGGGAATCCTACTCCCGGTGGGAGTAGGACTCCTCCTTGGTGCGCCTACTCCTAGGCCGGCCACCCCCTCCCTTGCTCCTTTATATACAGGGGTAGGGGGGCACCCTAGGACATACAAGTTGATCTACTGATCGTTCCTTAGCCGTGTGCGGTGCCCCCCTCCACAATATTCCACCTCGGTCATATCGTTGCGGAGTTTAGGCAAAGCCCTGCGCCGGTAGAGCATCATCATCGTCACCACGCCGTCGTGCTGACGGGACTCATCCCCGACACTTTGCTGGATCGGACTCCGGGGATCGTCATCGAGCTGAACGTGTGCTGAACTCGGAGGTGCCATACGTTTGGTACTTGGATCGGTCGGATCATGAAGACGTACGACTACATCAACCGCGTTGTCATAATGCTTCCGCTTACGGTCTACGAGGGTACATGGACAACACTCTCCCCTCTCGTTGCTATGCCATCACCATGATCTTGTGTGTGCGTAGGATTTTTTTTGAAATTACTACGTTCCCCAACAGCTCGCATAGTGGAGGAGGGGGAAGACGACAGGGGGGGGGGGGGAAGTGGGCCGGCCTAGCCTAGGCCAGTTGGCTCGGGTGGGCCGAAGCCCACTGGGAGGCCAGGGGCTCTGGCCCCTTTCCCCTTTTTGTTGCTTTCCCTTTTCTTTTTCCAGCAGCTTTTGCCTTTTCTTTTTAGCCAATAAAGACTTTGCAAAAATTATGCCATTGGCCAAAATAATTTCAAAGAAGTATATTGCACTGCCACAAAAAAGGGTGGGAGGCTTTTGGAATAGTTGCCAATTTTATAAATTAAAAAGGGCATTTAATTTATTGCTTAGGTCACTGCTTTAAGTAGCTTAGGCCACTTAAACCTTTTGCAAAAATGTTGGTTCACCACCAATATTAGTAGTGGATTATTTGGCACATGATGAACATTTTTGTTTTCATGTCTGAGCATTTTGAATTTTTGACTGTAGATCGGTTTTTTTTAAATTGACTTGAGATTTGGATCAAGTGAAGATTAGCAACAGTATCATGATGACATTGCACCATTAACAGGGGATTACTGTAGCATGACACCGGGGGTGTTACACTAAGGATGCCGTCGCCGCCCGAGAGGCCCGGTTCCAGCTGGAGGTTGAGCAAAGGGTGGCGAAGGCACGTGCGGATCTGGCTGATGAGCATCACCTGAAACTGGAGCTGCTGGAAGCCGAGCTCAAGGGTGGGACCATCGCCCTGAAGGTGAAGCTGGGATCTGTGGAACAACATGAGAGGGCCACCAAGGAAGCTCAGGCCTCTTCCGAGTCTGCCTTGGCCTCTGCCCGTGACGAACTGTCTTCCCTTCAACAGCAGGCCAAGGATGTCGCATCCCTTGCAGAGAAGACCGCGAACAAAGCGAATCGCCGCTGTACGCTGCAGCGCGAGCACGCCTCAATGCTCCAGTGTCTTAGAGTCAGGGCTAACCGTGCCTTGGGCACCATCTGCAATGGGAGTGCTCCTCACCCGCATGAGAACGATTATGCCAGCCACCTCAGCTTCTTCACCAACATCATGACCCGCCTGGAGGATCGGGCCATAAGGGCTCGCGAGCTTGTTGAGGAAAGGAGCCGGGGTCTTTGAGGGAGTCCTGGATTAGGGGGTGTCCGGATAGCCGGACTACCACCATCGGCCGAACTATCATCGGCCGGACTATCATCATCGACCGGACTCCAAGACTATGAAGATACAATATTGAAGACTTCGTCCCGTGTCCGGATGGGACTTTCCTTGGCGTGGAAGGCACGCTTGGCGATACGGATATGTAGATCTCCTACAATTGTAACCGACTCTATGTAACCCTAGCCCTCTCCGGTATCTATATAAACTGGATGGCTTTAGTCCGTAGGACAACAACATCAACCCTTACAATCATACCATAGGCTAGCTTCTAGGGTTTAGCCTCCTTGATCTCGTGGTAGATCCACTCTTGTAAACATCCACAATATCAATATCAATCAAGTAGGACGTAGGGTTTTACCTCCATCAAGAGGGCCCAAACCTGGGTAAAACATCGTGTCCCTTGTCTCCTGTTACCATCCGCCTAGACGCACAGTTCGGGACCCCCTACCCGAGATCCGCCGGTTTTGACACCGACATTGGTGCTTTCATTGAGAGTTCCTCTATGTCGTCACCGATAGGCTTGATGGCCTCTTCAATCAACAACGGCGCAGTCCTGGGTGAGACTTTTCTCCCCGGACAGATCTTCGTATTCGGCGGCTTCGCACTGTGGGCCAACTCGCTTGGCCATCTGGAGCAGATCGAAAGCTACGCCCCTGGCCGTCAGGTTAGGTTTGGAAGCCTAAACTTCACGGCCGATATCCGCGGGGACTTGATCCTCGACGGATTCGAGCCGCATCCAAGTGCGCCAGACTGTCACGATGGGCACGACCTAACTCTGCCGCCGGACAGCGCCTTGGAGGCCGCACACGAATCTGCTCCGACCTATAGTCCGGAGCCAATCGCGCAGATCGAGGACGGGTGGCTGGACACCGCCTCGGGAGCTGCAAGTTCTACGGTGATGGAGCCGAACACTGACCTTGTCCCGCATAAAGCTCATGACTCCGAGGTGCCAGACTCCCTGCTAGACTCCGAACCTCCTGCGCCCCCGCCAGTCGAATCCGATTGGGCACCGATCATGGAATTCACCGCTGCGGACATCTTTCAGCACTCACCCTTTGGCGACATCTTAAATTCGCTGAAGCATCTCTCGCTATCCGGAGAGCCCTGGCCGGACTACGGCCAGGATGGTTGGGAAGCAGACGACGAAGAAATTCTGAGCCCACCCACCACCCACTTCATAGCCACTGTCGACGATCTAACCGACGTACTCGACTACGACTCCGAAGACATCGACGGTATGGACGACGATGCCAGAGACTATCAAGAACCAGCGCCTACAGGACACTGGAAAACCACCTCATCATACGACATATACATGGTGGACACCCCAAAAGATGGGGACGACGAAGAAGCAGCGGAGGCCGATTCCTTAAAGAAATAGCCCAAGCACCGACGTCAGCGGCGCCGCTCTAAATCCCGCCACAGCAAGAATGGAGATTCCGGTACAGGAGATAATAACACCCCACAAAGTGCCGAAGACAACCCCCTCCAGCAAGATTCAGCGCAGGAGGAGGCAGAAGCAAGCCCTCACGAGAGGGCGGCAGACGAAGAGGTCGAGGATGATAATTACATACCTCCCTCCGGAGACGAGGTAAGCCTCGATGACGACGAATTCGTCGTACCCGAGGATCCCGTCGAACAAGAGCGTTTCAGACGCAGGCTAATGGCCACAACAAACAGTCTAAAGAAAAAGCAGCAACAGCTTCAAGCTGATCAAGGCCTGCTGGCCGATAGATGGACCGAGGTCCTCGCGGCCGAAGAGTATGAACTCGAACGCCCCTCCAAAAGCTACCCAAAACGCAAGTTGCTCCCCTGACTAGAGGAGGAAGCATACAAACCGGCATCACCAGCGCACAATACGGCAGACCAACCACCTCGTGGCCGCGACAGAGAGGCATGTAAGCCCTCCACCAAAACCGTATGCCGACACCGCTCGAAAAGCGCGAGGCCACGGGGGAACGCGCTGGACTTGCGGGACATATTGGAGGACAAGGCAAGACAATCCAGATCTATCTATGGATCACGTGGGCGCCCCAAGACCAACGACGAATACCGTCGCGCCGGATACAACTACTTCGGCCGGGCCGAACACAGCAGACAACGCTCTCTTGAGCTACGTCACGATATTGCTCAATACAGAGGCGCCGCACACCCACTATGCTTCACTGACGAAGTAATGGATCATCAAATCCCTGAAGGGTTTAAACCCGTTAACATTGAATCCTACGATGGCACAACAGACCCCGCGGTTTGGATTGAGGATTATCTCCTTCATATACATATGGCCCGCGGCGACGATCTTCACGCCATCAAATATCTCCCACTCAAGCTTAAAGGACCAGCTTGGCATTGGCTCAACAGCCTGCCCGCAGAGTCAATTGGATGCTGGGAAGACCTGGAAGCCGCATTCCTCGACAACTTCCAGGGCACGTATGTGCGACCACCGGACGCAGATGACCTAAGCCACATAATCCAGCAGCCAGATGAATTAGCCAGGCAATTCTAGACACGGTTCTTAACAAAGAAAAATCAAATTGTCGACTGTCCGGATGTAGAGGCCCTAGCGGCCTTCAAACATAACATCCGCGACGAGTGGCTGGCCCGACACCTAGGACAGGAAAAGCCGAAATCCATGGCAGCCCTCACATCACTCATGACCCGCTTCTGTGCGGGAGAGGATAGCTGGCTGGCTCGCAGCAACAACCTCAGCAAAAATGCTGGCAGTCCGGATACCAAGGACCGCAATGGCAGGTCGCGTCGAAACAAAAACAAACGCCGCATTAACGGTGACAGCAATGAGGATACGGTAGTCAACGCCGGATTCCGAGGCTCCAAACCCGGTCAACGGAAGAAGCCATTTAAAAGAACTACTCCGGGCCCGTCAAATTTGGACCGAATACTCGACCGCTCTTGCCAAATACATGGAACCCCCGAAAAGCCAGCTAACCACACCAACAGAGATTGTTGGGTATTCAAGCAGGCAGGCAAATTAATTACCGAAAACAATGACAAGGGGCTACACAGCGATGACGAGGAAGAGACCCGGCCGCCGAACAACAGAGGACAGAAGGGATTCCCCCCTCAAGTTCGGACGGTAAATATGATATACGCAACGCATATACCCAAGAGGGAGCGGAAGCGTGCACTAAGGGACGTATACGCGATGGAGCCAGTCGCCCCAAAATTCAACCCATTGTCCTCTTGCCCGATCACTTTCGATCGAAGAGACCATCCGACCAGTATCTGCCATGGCGGATTCGCCGCATTGGTTTTAGACCCAATCGTTGATGGTTTTCACCTCACGAGAGTCCTGATGGACGGCGTGTTGGAAATATACCCTAGAGGCAATATTAAATTGGTTATTATTATATTTCTTTGTTCATGATAATAGTCTTTTATTCATGCTATAACTGTATTATCCGGAAATCGTAATACACGTGTGAATACATAGACCACAATATGTCCCAAGTAAGCCTCTAGTTGACTAGCTCGTTGATCAATAGATGGTTACGGTTTCCTGACCATGGACATTGGATGTCATTGATAACGGGATCACATCATTAGGAGAATGATGTGATGGACAAGACCCAATCCTAAGCCTAGCACAAGATCATGTAGTTCGTGTGCTAAAGCTTTTCTAATGTCAAGTATCTTTTCCTTAGACCATGAGATTGTGCAACTCCCGGATACCGTAGGAATGCTTTGGGTGTACCAAACATCACAACGTAACTGGGTGGCTATAAAGGTGCATTACAGGTATCTCCGAAAGTGTCTGTTGGGTTGGCACGAATCGAGACTGGGATTTGTCACTCCGTGTAAACGGAGAGGTATCTCTGGGCCCACTCGGTAGGACATCATCATAATGTGCACAATGTGATCAAGGAGTTGATCACGGGATGATGTGTTACGGAACGAGTAAAGAGACTTGCCGGTAACGAGATTGAACAAGGTATCGGGATACCGACGATCGAATCTCGGGCAAGTATCGTACCGATAGACAAAGGGAATTGTATACGGGATAGATTAAGTCCTTGACATCGTGGTTCATCCGATGAGATCATCGTGGAACATGTGGGAGCCAACATGGGTATCCAGATCCCGCTGTTGGTTATTGACCGGAGAGTCATCTCGGTCATGTCTGCATGTCTCCCGAACCCGTAGGGTCTACACACTTAAGGTTCGGTGACGCTAGGGTTATAGAGATATTAGTATGCGGTAACCCTAAAGTTGTTCGGAGTCCCGGATGAGATCCCGGACGTCACGAGGAGTTCCGGAATGGTCCGGAGGTAAAGAATTATATATAGGAAGTGCTATTTCGGCCATCGGGACAAGTTTCGGGGTCATCGGTATTGTACCGGGACCACTGGAAGGTTCCCGAGGGTCCACCGGGTGGGGCCACCTGCCCCGGGGGGCCACATGGGCTGTAGGGGGTGCGCCTTGGCCTACATGGGCCAAGGGCACCAGCCCCAAGAGGCCCATGCGCCAAGAGAAGAGAAAAAGGGGAGAGTCCTAAAGGGGGAAGGCACCTCCGAGGTACCTCGGGGAGGATGGACTCCTCCCCCCCTTGGCCGCACCCTTTCCTTGGAGGAAGGGGCAAGGGCTGCGCCTACCCCCTCTCCCTTGGCCCTATATATAGTGGGGAAAAGGAGGAGCAATCATACCTAAGGCCTGGCGCCTCCCTCTCCCTCCCGTGACACATCTCCCTCCTCCCGCAGCGCTTAGCGAAGCCCTGTTGGAATCCCGCTACTTCCACCACGCCGTCGTGCTGCTGGATCTCCATTAACCTCTCCTCCCCCCTTGCTGGATCAAGAAGGAGGAGACGTCGCTGCTCCATACGTGTGTTGAACGCGGAGGTGCCGTCCGTTCGGCACTTGGTCATCGGTGATTTGAATCACGACGAGTACGACTCCATCAACCCTGTTCTCTTGAACGCTTCCGCTTAGCGATCTACAAGGGTATGTAGATGCACTCTCCTTCCCCTCGTTGCTGGTTCTCCATAGATAGATCTTGGTGACACGTAGGAAAATTTTGAATTTCTGCTACGTTCCCCAACAGTGGTATCAGAGCCAGGTTTATGCGTAGTTACTATGCACGAGTAGAACACAAAGTAGTTTTGGGCATCGATATTGTTCAATATGCTTGCCGTTACTAGTCTTATCTTGATTCGGCGGCATCGTGGGATGAAGCGGCCTGGACCAACCATACACGTACGCTTACGTGAGACCGGTTCCACCGACAAACATGCACTAGTTGCATAAGGTGGCTGGCGGGTGTCTGTCTCTCCCACTTTAGTCGGATCGGATTCGATGAAAAGGGTCCTTATGAAGGGTAAATAGCAATTGGCATATCACGTTGTGGTTCTTGCGTAGGTAAGAAACGTTCTTGCTAGAAACCCATAGCAGCCACGTAAAACATGCAAACAACAATTAGAGGACGTCTAACTTGTTTTTGCAGGGTATGCTATGTGATGTGATATGGCCAAAAAGGATGTGATGAATGATATATGTGATGTATGAGATTGATCATGTTCTTGTAATAGGAATCACGACTTGCATGTCGATGAGTATGACAACCGGCAGGACCCATAGGAGTTGTCTTAATTTATTTATGACCTGCGTGTCAACATAAACGTCATGTAATTACTTTACTTTATTGCTAACCGTTAGCTGTAGTAGTAGAAGTAATAGATGACGTGACAACTTCATGGAGACACGATGATGGAGATCATGATGATGGAGATCATGGTGTCATGCTGGTGACGATGATGATCATGGAGCCCCGAAGATGGAGATCAAAAGGAGCAAAATGGTATTGGCCATATCATGTCACTATTTGATTGCATGTGATGTTTATCATGTTTATGCATCTTATTTGCTTAGAACGACGGTAGTAAATAAGATGATCCCTCATTAAAATTTCAAGAAGTGTTCTCCCCTAACTGTGCACCGTTGCTACAGTTCGTCGCTTCTAAGCACCACATGATGATCGGGTGTGATGGATTCTTACGTTCACATACAACGGGTGTTGACGAGCCTAGCATGTACAGACATGGCCTCGGAACACATGCAATACACTTAGGGTTAACTTGACGAGCCTAGCATGTACAGACATGGCCTCGGAACACGGAGACCGAAAGGTCGAGCATGAGTCGTATAGAAGATACGATCAACATGAAGATGTTCACCGACGTTGGCTAGTCCGTCTCACGTGATGATCGGACACGGCCTAGTTAACTCGGATCATGTAATCACTTAGATGACTAGAGGGATGTCTATCTGAGTGGGAGTTCATAAGATGAACTTAATTATCCTGAACATAGTCAAAAGGATTTTGCAAATTATGTCGTAGCTCACGCTATAGTTCTACTATTTAGATATGTTCCTAGAGAAAAATTAGTTGAAAGTTGATAGTAGCAATTATGCGGACTAGGTCCGTAAACTGAGGATTGTCCTCATTGCTTCATAGAAGGCTTATGTCCTTAATGCACCGCTCAGTGTGCTGAACCTCGAACGTTGTCTGTGAATGTTGCGAACATCTGACATACACATTTTGATAAATACATGATAGTTCAGTGCGTAATGCTAAATGGTTTAGAATTGAGGCACCAAAGACATTTTGAAATGTCACGAAACATATGAGATGTTTCGAGGGCTGAAATTGGGATTTCAGGCTCGTGCCCACGTCAAGAGGTATAAGACCTCCGACGATTTTCTTAGCCTGCAAACTAAGGAGAAAAGCTCAATTGTTGTGCTTGTGCTCAGATTGTCTGAGTACAACAATCGCTTGAATCGAGTGGGAGTTGATCTTCCAGATGAAATAGTGATGGTTCTCCGAAGTCATTACCACCAAGCTGCTAGAGCTTTGTGATGAACTATGATATATCAGGGACATATATGATGATCCTTGAGATATTCGCGATGTTTGACACCGCGAAAGTAGAAATCAAGAAGGAGCATCAATTGTTGATGGTTGGTGAAACCACTAGTTTCAAGAAGGGCAAGGGCAAGAAGGGATACTTCATGAAACGACAATTCAGCTGCTGCTCTAGTGAAGAAACCCAAGGTTGAACTCAAACCTGAAACTAAGTGCTTCTATGATAAGGGGAACAGTCACTAGAGCGGAATTACCCTAGATACTTGGTAGATGAGAAGGCTGGCAGGGTCGATAGAAGTATATTGGATATACATTATGTTAATGTGTACTTTACTAGTACTCCTAGTAGCACCAGGGTATTAGATACCGGTTCGGTTGCTAAGTGTTAGTAACTCGAAATAAAAGCTATGGAATAAACGGAGACTAGCTAAAGGTGAGCTGACGATATGTGTTGGAAGTGTTTCCAATGTTGATATGATCAAGCATCGCACGCTCCCTCTACCATCGAGATTGGTGTTTTGCGTTGAGCATAGACATGATTGGATTATGTCTATCGCAATACGGTTATTCATTTAAGGAGAATAATCGTTACTCTGTTTATTTGAATAATACCTTCAAATGGTCTTACACCTAAAATGAATGGTTTATTGAATCTCGATCGTAGTGATACACATGTTCATGCCAAAAGATAGTAATGATAGTACCACCTACTTGTGGCACTGCCACGTAAGTCATATTGGTATAAAACGCATGAAGAAGCTCCATGTCGATGGATCTTTGGGCTCACTCGTTTTTGAAAGGTTTGAGACATGCGAACCATGTCTATTGGTGTATATGCATGAAGAAACTCCATGCAGATGGACCGTTTGAACTCACTTGATTTTGAATCACTTGAGACATGAAAATCATACCACATGGACAAGATTACTGAAAGCCTCGGTTTCAGTAAAATGGAACCAGAAAGCAACTTGTTGGAAGTAATACATTTTGATGTGTGCAGTCCAATGAGTGCTGAGGCATGTAGTGGATATCGTTATGTTCTTACTTCACAGATGATTTGAGTAGATGTTGAGTACATTTACTTGATAAATCACGAGTCTGAATTATTGAAAGGTTCAAGTAATTTCAGGGTGAAGTTGAAAGATCGTCGTGACAAGAGGATAAAAGATCTATGATATGATCATAGAGATGTATATCTGAATTACGAGTTTGGCACGGAATTAAGACATTGTGGAAATTGTTTCACAACTAATACAGCCTAGAACACCATAGTGGGATGGTGTGTCCGAACATCATAGTTGCACCCTATTGGATATGGTGCGTACCTTGATGTCTCTTATTAAATTACCACTATCGTTCATGGGTTAGGCATTAGAGACAACCGGACTCACTTTAATAGGGCACCACGAAACTCCGTTGAGACGACACCGTATGAACTATGGTTTGGAGAAACCTAAGCTGCCGTTCCTTAAAAGTTTGGGACTGCGACGCTTATGTGAAAAAGTTTCAGGCTAATAAGCTCAAACCCAAAGCGGATAAATGCATCTTCATAGGACACCCAAAACAGTTGGGTATACCTCCTGTCTCAGATCCGAAAGCAATAAGGGATTGTTTCTAGAATCGGGTCCTTTCTCGAGGAAAAGTTTCTCTCTAAAGAATTGAGTGGGAGGATGGTGGAGGCTTGATGAGGTTATCGAACCGTCTCTTCAACTAGTGTATGGCAGGGCACAGGGAGTTGTTCCTGTGGCACCTACACCAATGGAAGTGGAAGCTTATGATATTGATCATGAGACTTCGGATCAAGTCACTACCAAACCTCGTGGGATGACAAGGATGCATACTACTTCAAAGTGGTACGTGATCCTGTCTTGGAAGTCATGTTGCTAGACAACAATGAACCTACGAGCTATGGAGAAGCGATGGTGGGCCCGGATTCCGACGAATGGCTCAAAGCCATATAATCCGAGAAAGGATCCATATATGAAAACAAAGTGTAGACTTTGGCAGAACAGCTCGATGGTCGTAAGGCTGTTGAGTGCAGATGGATTTTAAAAGGAAGACGGACAATGATGGTAAGTATCACCATTAAGAAAGCTCGACTTGTTGTTAAGATGTTTTTCGACAAGTTCAAGGAGTTGACTACGATGAGACTTTCTCACTCGTAGCGATGCTAAGAGTCTGTTGGAATTATATTAGCAATTGCTGCATCATTTATGAAATCTTGCAGATAGGATGTCAAAACATTGTTTCCTCGACGACTTTTCTTGAGGAAAGGTTGTATGTGATACAACCGGAAGGTTTTGTCAATCCTGAAAGATGCTAATAAGTATGCAAAGCTCTAGCAATCCTTCTAAGGACTGGAGTAAGCATCTCAGAGTTGGAACGTATGCTTTGATGATGATCAAAGATTTTGGGTTTATACAAAGTTTATGAGAAACTTGTATTTCCAAAGAAGTGAGTGGGAGCACTATAGAATTTCTAATGAGTATATGTTGTTGACATATTAATGATCAGAAATGATGTAGAATTTCTAGAAAGCATATAGGGTTATTTGAAAGGTGTTTTTCAATAGAAAGCCTGGATTAAGCTACTTGAGCATTGAGCATCAAGATCTATAAGGATAGATCAAAACGCTTAATAGTACTTTCAAATGAGCACATACCTTGACATGATCTTGAAGGTGTTCAAGATGGATCAGTCAAAGAAGGAGTTCTTGCCTGAGTTGTAAGGTATGAAGTTAAGACTTAAAGCTCGACCATGGCAGAATAGAGAGAAAGGACTAAGGTTGTCCCCTATGCATAAGACGTAGGCTCTACAGTATGCTATGCTGTGTACCGCACCTGAAGTGTGCCTTGCCATGAGTTAGTCAAGGGGTACAAGAGTGATCCAAGAATGGATCACAGGACAGCGGTCAAAGTTATCCTTAGTAACTAGTGGACTAAGAAATTTTCTCGATTATGGAGGTGGTAAAGGGGTTCGTCGTAAAGGGTTACGTTGATGCAAGCTTAACACCTATCCGGATAGCTCTGAGTAGAGATACCGGATACGTATAATGGAGCAACAATTTAGAATAGCTCCAAGTAGAACAGTTATTTGGAATAGCTCCAAATAGAACGTGGTAGCTACATCTAGGAGATGACATAGAGATTTGTAAAGCACACACGGATCTGAAAGGTTCAAACCCGTTGACTATAACTTCTCTCACAAGCATAACATGATCAAAACCAGAACTCATCGAGTGTTAATCACATGGTAATGTGAACTAGATTATTGACTCTAGTAGACTCTTTGGGTGTTAGTCACATGGGGATGTGACCTTGAGTGTTAATCACATATCGATGTGAACTGGATTATTGACTCTAGTGCAAGTGGGAGACTGTTGGAAATATGCCCTAGAGGCAATAATAAATTGGTTATTATTATATTTCTTTGTTCATGATAATAGTCTTTTATTCATGCTATAACTGTATTATCCGGAAATCGTAATACATGTGTGAATACATAGACCACAATATGTCCCTAGTAAGCCTCTAGTTGACTAGCTCGTTGATCAATAGATGGTTACGGTTTCCTGACCATGGACATTGGATGTCATTGATAACGGGATCACATCATTAGGAGAATGATGTGATGGACAAGACCCAATCCTAATCCTAGCACAAGATCATGTAGTTCGTATGCTAAAGCTTTTCTAATGTCAAGTATCTTTTCCTTAGACCATGAGATTGTGCAACTCCCGGATACCGTAGGAATTCTTTGGGTGTACCAAACGTCACAACGTAACTGGGTGGCTATAAAGGTGCATTACAGGTATCTCCGAAAGTGTCTGTTGGGTTGGCACGAATCGAGACTGGGATTTGTCACTCCGTGTAAATGGAGAGGTATCTCTGCGCCCACTCGGTAGGACATCATCATAATGTGCACAATGTGATCAAGGAGTTGATCACGGGAGATGTGTTACGGAACGAGTAAAGAGACTTGGCGGTAACGAGATTGAACAAGGTATCGGGATATCGACGATCGAATCTCGGGCAAGTATCATACTGATAGACAAAGGGAATTGTATACGGGATTGATTAAGTCCTTGACATCGTGGTTCATCCGATGAGATCATCGTGGAACATGTGGGAGCCAACATGGGTATCTAGATCCCGCTGTTGGTTATTGACCGGAGAGTCATCTCGGTCATGTCTGCATGTCTCCCGAACCCGTAGGGTCTACACACTTAAGGTTCGGTGACGCTAGGGTTATAGAGATATTAGTATGCGGTAACCCGAAAGTTGTTCGGAGTCCCGGATGAGATCCCGGATGTCACGAGGAGTTCCGGAATGGTCCGGAGGTAAAGAATTATATATAGGAAGTGCTATTTCGGCCATCGGGACAAGTTTCGGGGTCATCGGTATTGTACCGGGACCACCGGAAGGGTCCCGGGGGTCCACCGGGTGGGCCACCTGCCCCGGGGGGCCACATGGGCTGTAGGGGGTGCACCTTGGCCTACATGGACCAAGGGCACCAGCCCCAAGAGGCCCATGCGCCAAGAGAAGAGAAAAAGGGGAGAGTCCTAAAGGGGGAAGGCACCTCCGAGGTGCCTTGGGGAGGATGGACTCCTCCCCCCCTTGGCCGCACCCTTTCCTTGGAGGGCTGCGCCTACCCCCTCTCCCTTGGCCCTATATATAGTGGGGAAAAGGAGGAGCAATCATACCTAAGGCCTGGCGCCTCCCTCTCCCTCCCGTGACACATCTCCCTCCTCCCGCAGCGCTTAGCGAAGCCCTGTTGGAATCCCGCTACTTCCACCATGACGTCGTGCTGCTGGATCTCCATTAACCTCTCCTCCCCCCTTGCTAGATCAAGAAGGAGGAGACATCGCTGCTCCGTACGTGTGTTGAACGCGGAGGTGCCGTCCATTCGACACCTGGTCATCGGTGATTTGAATCACGACGAGTACGACTCCATCAACCCCGTTCTCTTGAACGCTTCCGCTTAGCGATCTACAAGGGTATGTAGATGCACTCTCCTTCCCCTCGTTGCTGGTTTCTCCATAGATAGATCTTGGTGACACGTAGGAAAATTTTGAATTTCTGCTACGTTCCCCAACACGGCGGTAGTAGCCTGAACCTGCTTTATCAGGATACAGTGCGCAAGATGGGCATAGACCCTTCAAGGATTAAACCTACAAAGACGACCTTCAAAGGCGTCATACCAGGTGTTGAGGCCAGTTGCACAGGCTCAGTCACACTGGAAGTGGTCTTCGGATCCCTGGATAATTTCCGAAGCGAGGAGTTAATCTTCGACATAGTCCCGTTCCGCAGTGGCTATCACGCTCTGCTCGGACGAACCGCGTTCGCAAAATTCAACGTGGTGCCGCATTATGCATACCTTAAGCTCAAGATGCCAGGCCCTCGCGGAGTCATCACGGTCAATGGAAACACGGAACGCTCCCTCCGAACGGAGGAACATATAGCGGCTCTCGCGGCAGAAATACAGAGCAGCCTTTTAAGGCAATTTTTGAGTCCGACCGTTAAACGGCCGGACACGGCCAAACGCGCCCGGAGCAACATCAACCAAGACCACCTGGCACGTTCCGAGCACGCGTAGCTATGCGGCCCCAACCCCAGCCCTCGCACAATTGCAAAACAAACTCTCCGCGTACACAACTACGCCCTGGAGATACCATGGGTCTAGGGAAGGGGCACGACCACAACAAACCCAGAGTGCGGTTCGACCACACCAGGGGCTCCCAAGTGTGTCGCTCTTTTCTTTTATTTTTCTCTTTTTTTATACAGGACTCTGTCCGGCGGCGAACCTGCCGAACTCATGATGCAACAGCCAGGGAGGGACAAAGGCCGCGACGAACACTCAGGTGGTCTCCATTACGAGCGTTAAATTTGTTAACTACACCATTCCGCAGCCTACCCCTGGAGGGAGACGCCCTTAATTCATCCAATCCCTTGCTTTCCGCACTATTTGTATCATTTCGCACTCATAGCAGACCTTCTTGAATAAAATGCAGCACTTTTCGCCCATAATTGCATTACTTTCTATATATATATATATGTTCATTTATGACATGTTGCATCCGTATATTTTGGTACGGCCGAATACACCAGGGGCTTATGTTCCCCGCATTATGGTGTGATAAGTCCGAACACTTTCACAAGTGCGGCACCCCGAACTTATAACATTATATGAATCGGTTCCGAATCATGTCTTGGGTCAATAGTTGGGTTTGCCCGGCTCCCATATTTGGCACCTTACATTTCCGTTCTATCGGCTAAGGTAGCACTGGGAGAACCATTGCGATTGCGCCCTGGTTGAGCCGGGTTAACACCTCAGTGGAGAACGCTAAAACTGACTGTCATGATAAGGCGAGAGACTGGTCGCTGTTCGAGAGGTTTTTTCGTGTCCTTAAAGACCTACGCCGCTTCGAGCGAAGTTCCGGATAATGTCCGACGAAGGCGTGGATAGCGCCCCAAATTCGGTCTTCCGAATACTAGGGGCTTCGCCGAAATTTAAAATTATAGAATTCTATGGCTAAGTGAGAGTGTTCAAGCATTATAAGTCCGGTTGCCTTGTTCGTCGTGTTGAGCGCCTCCCTAGATGGACCCAAATATGGGAACAAGAGTGCTCAAGTTTATCCCGAACACCCCAGCACTAGTGGCATGGGGGCTGAAGCCAACGACTTGCCATCTCTCAGATTTTATAAACGGCCGCACAGAAGGTAATATTTTAAATTAAACAAGCGTTGCTTAGCGCATATGAACAAAGTTTTCAGCTCACAGGATAATACATAGCGAGTTTACTCAATAATTACATCTCGGGGGCACTCATCCGCAATCTTGCGGGCACCCTTCAGGACAGTCCTATAGTACATCTCGGGCGTACAATATTCCTTGCCCGATGGTGGCGCGTCAGTGATTAGCTTCTCCGCATCCAGCTTGCCCCAATGCACCTTTGCGCGGGCAAGGGCCCGACGAGCACCTTCAATATAGGCGGAGCGCTTGATAACCTCCACCCAGGGGCACGCATCCACCAGCCGCCGCACGAGGCCGAAGTAGCTCCCAAGCATGGCCTCTCCAGGCCACAGCCGGACTATGAGGCCCTTCATGGCCTCCTCAGCTACCTTGTGGAGTTCGACCAGCTGCTTTAGCCGGTCGCTAGGGGGCACCGGATGGCCGGCCTCAGCATACTGAGACCAGAAGACCTTCTCCGTTGAGCTTCCCTCCTCACCACGGTAGAATGCGGCGGCATCGGATACACTACGAGGCAAATCTGCAAACGCCCTTGGAAAGCTCTGAATTCGGGTAAGTGTCAGGTAGTTTACATTAACATGCTTGCTTTGCATGAGAAATGCCTTACCCGCCGCTATTTTCTTCACATCTTCCACCTCCTGAAGGGCCTTATGGGCCTCGGTCTTGGCGGCTTTGGAACTTTTGAGAGCCGAGGCAAGCTCGGACCCTCGAGTCTTTGAGTCACACTCCAAACTCTCATGCTTTTCCATGAGAGCCTGGAGCTCTTGCCGAACCGCCGCCACCTGCGCCTCCTGCTTTTCTCACTCTGTCCGTTCCGCGGCCGCACTGCGTTCGGCCGTGGACACGGCCTCCTTCAGGGTTGCCACCTTGTTCGTGGCCCCTGCAGTACCCATGTTATCCTTGTTATTATTTTATTGCAACCTAAATCCTTTTCTGTAAGGTAACTATTCAAAGTGGTGTTACTCACCTTATTTGTCCTTGAGCTGCTTCTTGGCACGGCCGAGCTCTTGCTCGGACCGCTCGAGATCTTGCTTTAGCGCACCAACCTCCGCAGTCAGTGCGGCAGAGGTCAGCAGCGCAGCCTGCATCCCATATTGACATAACTTTTTAGCAACCCTGCGTATATCTTTTTAGATCCTCAGTCCGGCTTTTCTTTCCGAACACCGAACTAAGCATCAGGGGCTACTGTCTATGCGGTATTACATTACATAATTTTAACTCAAAGCCTGTTAGAAGGCTACTGCAGGCTTCGGTCAGCCCGCTCTTGGCGAGCTGTACCTTCTGAATCACCGCACTCATGATAGTGCGGTGTTCTTCCTTGATGGAAGCTCCTTGGAGTGCCTCCAACAAGTTGTCCGGCGCCTCCGGTTGGACGGAGGCCGCCGGCGTCACGGTCTTGCCCTTCTTGCGAAGGGGCCGCCGGCCGGACTCCGGAACCACTGCGGGTTCTAATGTGGAGTCCGGCGCAAACTCCGGGAGGCCGCCTTGTGGCGCCTCCGGAGCCTCCCCCTGGTGGGTCCCTTGTTGGGACCCCACCTCGGCGTCCTCAGTGGCGCGAGGGGTGGAGGCCGTCGGGATGGAATCCACATCTGACGGAGCCAACGACCCGCTCGATGAAGCGGGGAGATCATCATCGGCCAGACTGCAGGCAGTATGCGGCATTAGAAGGACACTATGTGACATAAAAAGAAATTATAAATCATTCAGGAATCCGGATACTTACGATCTCGCCAGAGGCCTGGCCCTTGAAGGCCATTCTTCCTCGCCAACGTTGATGTTGGCGGAGCTGTCCGGGGGAATAGTCCTTCCCCTCTTGGACCCTTCGGCCTCCCCTGTTGGGGAAGCCTTCCTTTTCCTCTCTCCCTCCTCTGGGAGAGAGTCCTCTTTCTCCTCCTCATTTTCGGGGGAGGAGTCCTCCTCGGAGTCGTCGGACACCTGAAAACGGGAACTCTTTCGAGTACCCGTGGCCTCCTTCTTGGCCTTCTTCTCCGGCACCACGTGTGGTGCCGGAACCAGCAGCCTCACTAGACGGGCGTCTACTGGGCTTTCTGGCATGGGAGCCGGGCAGACGATCTGCTCCGCCTTCCTCGTCCAGTCCTGTCAAAGGAAAAGGGGAAATTAAAACTGCATAGAGTCAAACTATGAAAAGCAAGTGTCCGTAAAGGGGTAGAATCACTTACCTCGTCAACTTGGCGCTGCGAGCGAAATCCGCGATCTTCAGTCGCGGATGCGGGGGCTTCGGTGCCCTTAAACAGCACCCTCCAGGCGCCTTCGTACGTCGTGTCGAAGAGCCCGCTCAACCCCTGGTGCTGTTCCGGATCGAACTCCCACAGATTGAATGCCCTCTCTTGGCATGGGAGAATCCGGCGGATGAGCTTGACTTGGACCACGTTAACCAGCCTGAGCTTCTTCACCAGCTTCTGGATACAGGCTTGGAGTCCCGTCACCTCCTCCGAACTACCCCACAGCAAGCCCTTCTTTTTCCAGGAGGTGAGCTGCCTGGGGATACCAGATCTGAACTCGGGGGCCGCCGCCCACGTAGGGTCTCGCGGCTTGGTGATATAGAACCACCCCGATTGCCATCCCTTGACGGATTCAACGAAGGCCCCTTCGAACCATAGGACGTTGGGCATCTTGCCCAACATGGCGCCTCCGCACTCCGCTTGAGTGCCCTTCACTACCTTCGGCTTGACATTGAAGGTCTTGAGCCACAAGCCGAAGTGGGGCTGGATGCAGAGGAAGGCGCACACGACGATAAATGCCGAGATGTTGAGGATGAAGTTCGGCGCCAGATCATGGAAATCCAGGCCGTAGTAGAGCATGAGCCCCCGGACAAAGGGGTGAAGTGGAAAGCCCAGTCCGCGGAGGAAATGGGAAAGAAAAACGACCCTCTCATGGGGCCTGGGGGTGGGGATGAGCTGCCCCTCGTCGGGCAGCCGGTGCGCGATGTCACCGGACAGATAGCCGGCGCTGCGCAGTCTTTCGATGTGCTCCTCTGTGACGGAGGAGGTCATCCACTTGCCTCCCGCTCCAGACATGGCTGGGGAAGGTTGAGACGAGATGTGCGGACTTGGGCGCTGGAGCTCGAGTGCGCGGAGATGGTTAAGCAAAGGAGGAAGAAGGCGTAGGTGAAAAGGTGAATCCTTATCCCTTATATATAGGCGGACGAAGACTATGCGTCCCCACCAGCCTGGTAAAACTCGCTTATCTCCCAAGCGCCACCATCAATGGCGCGGTTGGGTTACCCACGTCCGTATTGATGAGAATCCCGGATTAAGGGGGAACACGATCTCTGCTTCGACAAGACGTGCCAAGGAAACCGCTTCGCTAAAAGCGCTGAGGTGGTAAAATAAAAAACAATTCAAGTAATAACTTGGTAGTGGTGTGACGTCATGCCGCAAAAAAGTCAGCAGATTGAACTTGTGTATATATTATTCTCTCTACGGTGGAATGTGGAATTTATTTTGCAGAGCTGGACACTATCCTGGTGTTCACAATCTTCTATGAATTATTCGGAGGAGGAACCCGCCTTGCAATGCCGAACAATATGCGCGCCGGACTCATCGTCATTGAAGCCTGGTTCAGGGGCTACTGAGGGAGTCCTGGATTAGGGGGGTGTCCGGATAGCCGGACTACCACCATCGGCCGAACTATCATCGGCCGGACTATCATCATCGACCGGACTCCAAGACTATGAAGATACAAGATTGAAGACTTCGTCCCGTGTCCGGATGGGACTTTCCTTGGCATGGAAGGCACGTTGGCGATACGGATATGTAGATCTCCTACAATTGTAATCGACTCTATGTAACCCTAGCCCTCTTCGGTGTCTATATAAACCGGATGGCTTTAGTCCGTAGGACAACAACATCAACCCTTACAATCATACCATAGGCTAGCTTCTAGGGTTTAGCCTCCTTGATCTCGTGGTAGATCCACTCTTGTAAACATCCACAATATCAATATCAATCAAGCAGGATGTAGGGTTTTACCTCCATCAAGAGGGCCCGAACCTGGGTAAAACATCTTGTCCCTTGTCTCCTGTTACCATCCGCCTAGACGCACAGTTCGGGACCCCCTACCCGAGATCCGCCGGTTTTGACACCGACAGTCTTCTTGGGCGCGCATTCTCACGTGTCTTTAGCCACCTTCTCAACCGCGATCCTCACTTTGACTTCAATGTTGTGTTAGCCCCCGTGCCCATGGTTATTCAGGACAACCTGGCCGGGTGGGTGGATGACCATGTGGCTGCACTGGTAGCAGAATTTGCTCCGGAGGATGACGCGGTTGTGATTGCGGCCGAATAAGACGGCGCAGGTAGTGATGATGATGAGGATGGTCATGACGACGCGAGCAGCACAGATGGAGGTGATGAAGAAGGCGCATCCAGCTAGGCCCGTGTTTCTTTTCGCTTTGCCCTGTATGACAAAAACTTGAACACATCCTTGTGAGAGCATTTTTAAAAGGGGGGGGGGCCCTTATGATGTCTGAGATTATGAAATGCTTTTGAAGTAGCACGCGGAGCGCGACCTAGCAGGGCTGCGGCTCCCAAGTAGGGTAGTTGTGATGACTTACCTTTGGCTCTGCGGGTCTCGAGTGAGCCCTTGTGTCGCAACGGCGCTTTTTCTCTTAAGGCGAGCCTGCCGCGGGCTCGCAAAGTTCTAAGCCTCCCGAGGGGCCTGCTGGCTGATGTCTACTACACAACCGTCTTCTTGTAGACGTTGTTGGGCCTGCAAGTGCACAGGTTTGTAGGACAGTAGCAAATTTCCCTCAAGTGGATGACCTAAGGTTTATCAATCCGTAGGAGGCATAGGATGAAGATGGTCTCTCTCAAACAACCCTGCAACCAAATAACAAAAAGTCTCTTGTGTCCCCAACACACCCAATAGAATGGTAAATTGTATAGGTGCACTAGTTCGGCGAAGAGATGGTGATACAAGTGCAAAATAGATAGTAGATATAGGTTTTTGTAATCTGAAAATATAAAAACAGCAAGGTAACAAGTGGTAAAAGTGAGCGTAAACGGTATTGCAATGATAGGAAAGAAGGCCTAGGGTTCATACTTTCACTAGTGCAAGTTCTCTCAACAATAATAACATAGATAGATCATATAATAATCCCTCAACATGCAACAAAGAGTCACTCCAAAGCCACTAATAGCGGAGAACAAACGTAGAGATTATGGTAGGGTATGAAACCACCTCAAAGTTATTCTTTTGGATCGATCTATAAAAGAGTTCGTACTAGAATAACACCTTAAGACACAAATCAACCAAAACCCTAATGTCACATAGATACTCCATTGTCACCTCAAGTATCCGTGGGCATGATTATATGATATGCATCACACAATCTCAGATTCATCCAACCAACATAAAAGTACTTCAAAGAGTGCCCCAAAGTTTCTACCGAAGAGTCAAGAACGTGTGCCAACCCCTATGCATAGGTTCCCAATGTCACGAAACCCGCAAGTTGATCACCAAAACATACATCAAGTGGCACATGATATCCCATTGTCACCACAAATAATCACGGCAAGACATACATCAAGTGTTCTCATAAAAGACTCAATCCGATAAGACAACTTCAAAGGGGAAACTCAATTCATTACAAGAGAGTAGAGGGGGAGAAACATCATAAGATCAAACTAAAATAGCAAAGCTAGGGATACATCAAGATCGTGCCATAGAGGGAACACGAGAGAGAACACGAGAGAGGGAGATCAAACACATAGCTACTGGTACATACCCTCAGCCCCGAGGGTGAACTACTCCCTCCTCATCATGGATAGCGCCGGGATGATGAAGATGGCCACCGGTGATGGGTTCCCCCTCCGACAGGGTGCCGGAACAGGCTCCCGAGAGGTTTTTGGTGGCTACAGAGGCTTGCAGCGGCGGAACTCCTGATCTATCTTCTGTTCTGGAAGTTTTAGGGTACAAGAGTATATATGGGTGCAGGGGGTACGTCAGAGGAGCTACGGGGGGCCCACGAGGCAGGGTGTGCGCCCGGGGAGGGGGGGGGGGTGGGCGCGCCCCCACCCTCGTGGGCAGCCCGTATCTCCCCTGACGTGCACTCCAAGTTCCCTGGGTTGCTTTCCTTCCAAAAATAACTTCTCCAGTTGATTTCGTTCCGTTTTGACTCCATCTGATTTTCCTTTTCCTTGAAACACTGAAATAGGCATAAAACAGCAAATCTGGGCTGGGCCTCCGGTTAATAGGCTAGTCCCAAAAATAATATAAAAGTGGATAATAAAGCCCAATATTGCCCGAAACAGTAGATAATATAGCATGGAGCAATAAAAAATTATAGATACGTTGGAGACGTATCAAGCATCCCCAAGCTTAATTCCTGCTTGTCCTCGAGTAGGTAAATGATAAAAAAAGAATTTTTGATGCGGAGTGCTAGTTGGCATAATTTCAGTGTAATTCTTCTTACTTGTGATATGAATATTCAGATCAGAGAGATTCAAGACAAAATTTCATATTGACACAAAAATAATAATACTTCAAGCATACTAATCAAAGCAATCATGTCTTCTCAAAATAGCATGGCAAAAGAAAGTTCATCCCTACAAAATCATATAGTTAGGCTATGTTTCATTTTCATCACACAAAATACTCCCATCAAGAACAACCCCGGTTTCAGCCAAGCAATTGGTTCATACTTTTTAATGCGCTTCAGCCTTTTTCAACTCTCACGCAATACATGAGCGTGAGCCACGGATATAGCACTATGGGTGGAATAGAATATGATGATGGGGATTGTGTGGAGAAGACAAAAAGGGAGAAAGTCTCACATTGACAAGGATAATCAGCGGGCTATGGAGATGCCCATTAATTGATGTCAACATGAGGAGTAGGGATTGCCATGCAACGGATGCACTAGAGCTATGAATGCTCAACAAAAGAAAACTAGTGGGTGTGCATCCAACTCGCTTGCTCATGAAGACCTAGGGCATTTGAGGAAGCCCATCGTAGGAATATACAAGCCAAGTTCTATAATGGAAAATTCGCAATAGTATAAAAAGATAACTTATGAGACTCTCTACATGAAGAACAAGGTGCTACTTTGAAGCACAATAGATGAGACTCACTACATGAAGAACAAGGTGCTACTTTGAAGCACAAGTGTGGAAAAAGAGATAGTAGCATTGCCCTTTTTTTGGGCCTTTCCCCTTTTTTTGGCCCTTTTTTTGATTGGGCAATGCTCTAATAATGATGATCATCACACTTCTATTGATTATAACATAAGGATTACAACTCAAAACTAGAACAAGATATGACTCTATATGAATGCCTCCGGCGGTGTACCGGGATGGTGCAATGAATCAAGAGTGACATGTATGAAAAATAATGCATGGTGGCTTTGCCACAAATACGATGTCAACTACATGATCATGCAATGGCAATATGACAAAAGTAATGTATGTCATGATGATGATGAATGGAGCGGTGGAAAGTTGCATGGCAATATATCTCGGAATGGCTATGGAAATGTCATAATAGGTAGGTATGGTGTCTGTTTTGAGGAAGATATAAGAAGGTTTATGTGTGATAGAGCGTATCGTATCACGGGGTTTGGATGCACCGGCGAAGTTTGCACCAACTCTCAAGGTGAGAAAGGGCAATGCACGGTACCGAAGAGGCTAGCAATGATGAAAAGGTAAAAGTGCGTATAATCCATGGACTCAAATTAGTCATAAAGAACTCATATACTTATTGCAAAAGTTTTATTAGCCCTCAAAGCAAAGTACTACTACTCATGCTCCTACGGGGGAGGTTGGTAGGAGTTAACCATCGCGCGCCCCCGACCTCCACTCAAGGGAAGGCAATCAAAATAGCACCCCATGCAATAAATTTGTTACACAACTTTTACCATACATGCATGCTACGGGCCTTGCCAACTTCAACACAAGTATTCTTTAAATTCACAATTACTCAACTAGCACGACTGAGGGAGTCCTGGACTAGGGGGTGTCCGGATAGCCGGACTATCATCATCGGCCGGACTATCATCGTCGGCCGGACTCCAAGACTATGAAGATACAAGATTGAAGACTTCGTCCCGTGTCCGGATGGGACTTTCCTTGGCGTGGAAGGCAAGCTTGGCGATACGGATATGTAGATCTCCTACCATTGTAACCGACTCTATGTAACCCTATCCCTCTCCGATGTCTATATAAACCGGATGGCCTTAGTCCATAGGACGACAACAACAACCATTACAACAATCATACCATAGGCTAGCTTCTAGGGTTTAGCCTCCTTGATCTCGTGGTAGATCTACTCTTGTAACATCCGCATTATCAATATCAATCAAGCAGGACGTAGGGTTTTACCTCCATCAAGAGGGCCCGAACCTGGGTAAAACATCGTGTCCCTTGTCTCCTGTTACCATCCGCCTAGACGCACAGTTCGGGACCCCCTACCCGAGATCCGCCAGTTTTGACACCGACAACGACTTTGATATTATCACCTTCATATCTCAAAACGATTATCAAGCATCAAAATTATCTTAGTATTCAACGCACTCAAAAGAAACTTTCACATATCTTGAATACCAAGTATATTAATTTTAAGCAGATTACCATGCTATTAACGACTCTCAAAATAATATAAGTGAAGCATGAGAGTTCATATATTTCTTCAAAATAAAACCACCATTGTGCTCTAAAAGATATAAGTGAAGCACTAGAGCAAAAGACAAACTACTCCGAAAGATATAAGTGAAGATCAATGAGTAGTCGAATAATTATGCAACTATGTGAAGACTCTCCCATTTAATAATTTCAGATCTTGATACTTTATTCAAACAGCAAGCAAAGCTAAAGAAAACTACATTGCAAGGATAGCACAACTCATGTGAAGAAGCAAAAACTTAGGCTCAACCGATACTAACCGATAGTTGTTGAAGAAGAAAGGTGGGATGCCTACCGGGGCATCCCCAAGCTTAGATGCTTGAGACTTCTTGAAATATTATCTTGGGGTGCCTTGGGCATCCCCAAGCTTGAACTTTTGTTTCTCCTTAATTCCTCTCATATCATGGTTTCTCTTTTTATCAAAAGCTTCATTCACAACAAACTCAACAAGAACTCGTGAGATAGGTTAGTATAAACCAATGCAAAACCTTATCATTTTCTACTGTACCAAATCACTTAAATAATTATTCAACATTTCATACTAAATGTCTCTGCATATTTAATACTCCTATCCTCAAATAGAATCATTAATCAAGCAAACATATGCAAACATAACAGCAATCTGCCAAAACAGTACAGTCTGTAAAGAATGCAAGAGTATCAATACTTCCCTGACTCCAAAAAATTATGAAATAAAATTCCCATTCTAATAAATTTATCAGAGCTCAATATGCAAAAATATTCAACATTATACCACTCTTTGACTTTTCTAGGGAATTTTTGCAACAACGGTAAACTTTCTGTTTTTCAAACAGCAACATGTATACTAGCAAAATAAGCATGGCAAAGGCTATCCTTGACTTCTTTATTGAAACTAAAGATGCAAAACATTAATATAATTAACAGAAAGCAAAGACTAACAAAAGAAAATGACGCTCCAAGCAAAACACATATCATGTGGTGAATAAAAATATAGCTCCAAGTAAAGTTACCGATGGTACGAAGACGAAAGAGGGGATGCCTTCTGGGGCATCCCCAAGCTTAGGCTCTTGGTTGTCCTTGAATATTACCTTGGGGTGCCTTGGGCATACCCAATCTTAGGCTCTTGCCACTCCTTATTCCATAGTCCATCGAATCCTTACCCAAAACTTGAAAACTACACAACACAAAACTCAACAGAAAACTCGTAAGCTCCGTTAGTATAAGAAAATAAAACCACCACATAGGTACTGTAATGAACTCATTCTAAATTCATATTGGTGTAATATCTACTGTACTCAAACTTATCTATGGCTCATACCCTCCGATACTACTCATAGATTCATCAAAATAAGCAAACAACACATAGAAAACAGAATCTGTCAAAATAGAACAGTCTGTAGTAATCTGTATCAAACGTATACTTCTGGAACTCCAAAAATCCTATAAAATTAGGAAATCCTGAGAAATTAATGTACCAATCCAGAGCAAAAAGAATCAGATCTGAAGCACATTTCTGTGAATTAACAAAACTAATTTACTGGGTGCAAAAGTTTCTGATTTTCAGCAGGATCAACACAACTATCACCATAAGCCATCCTAAAGGTCTTACTTGGCACTTTATTGAAACAAAACCTATAAAACATGATTACTACAAAAGTATAATCATGTGGACACACAAAAACTGTAAGGATAAATATTGGGTTGTCTCCCAACAAGCGCTTTTCTTTAATGCCTTTCTAGCTAGGCATGATGATGACAATGATGCTCACATAAAAGATAAGAAATGAAACATAACGGGAGCATCATGAAGCATATGAATAGCACTTTTAACTCTAACCCACTTCCTATGCATAGGGATTTTGTGAGCAATCAACTTATGGGAACAATAATCAACTAGCATAGGAAGGTAAAACAAGCATAGCTTCAAGATTTTAAGCACATAGAGAGGAAACTTGATATTATTATAATATTAGAAGCATATGATACTCTCTCATAATAATTTTCAGTAGCATCATGAATGAATTCAACAATATAACCATCACCTAAAACATTCTTTTCATGATCTACAAGCATAGAATTTTTACTACTCTCCACATAAACAAAATTCTTCTCATGAATAGTAGTGGGAGCAAACTCAACAAAATAATTATCATATGATTGAAAATTAAGATCAAGATGACAAGTTTCATGGTTATCATTATTCTTTAGAGCATACGTGTCATCACAATAATCATCATAGATAGGAGGCATGCTATCATCAAAATAAATTTGCTCATCAAAGCTTGGGGGACAAAATATATCATATTCATCAAACATAGCTTCCCCAAGCTTGTGGCTTTGCATATCATTAGCATCATGGATATTCAAGGAATTCATACTAACAACATTGCAATCATGCTCATTATTCACATATTTTATGGCAAGCATTCTATTTAATTCTTCTTCTAGTACTTGAGCACAATTTTCCTTCCCATCATTTTCATGAAAAACATTAAAAAGATGAAGCGTATGATACAAACTTAATTCCATTTTTTTGTAGTTTTCTTTTATAAACTAAACTAGTGATAAAACAAGAAACAAAAAGATTCAATTGCAAGATCTAAATATATACCTTCAAGCACTCACCTCCCCGGCAATGGCGCCAGAAAAGAGCTTGATGTCTACTACACAATCTTCTTCTTGTAGACGTTGTTGGGCCTACAAGTGCACAGGTTTGTAGGACAGTAGCAAATATTCCTCAAGTGGATGACCTAAGGTTTATCGGTCCGTAGGAGGAGTAGGATGAAGATGGTATCTCTCAAACAACCCTGCAACCAAATAACAAAAAGTCTTTTGTGTCCCCAACAAACCCAATACAATGGTAAATTGTATAGGTGCACTAGTTCGGCGAAGAGATGGTCATACAAGTGCAAAATAGATAGTAGATATAGGTTTTTGTAATCTGAAAATATAAAAACAACAAGGTAACAAGTGGTAAAAGTGAGCGTAAACAGTATTGCAATGATAGGAAACAAGGCCTAGGGTTCATAGTTTCACTAGTGCAAGTTCTCTCAACAATAATAACATAGATAGATCATATAACAATCCCTCAACATGCAACAAAGAGTCACTCCGAAGCCACTAATAGCGGAGAACAAACGTAGAGATTATGGTAGGGTACGAAACCACCTCAAAGTTATTCTTTCGGATCGATCTATAAAAGAGTTCGTACTAGAATAACACCTTAAGAAACAAATCAACCAAAACCCTAATGTCACCAAGATACTCCATTGTCACCTCAAGTATCCGTGGGCATGATTATACGATATGCATCACACAATCTCAGATTCACCCAACCAACATAAAAGTACTTCAAAGAGTGCCCCAAAGTTTCTACCGGAGAGTCAAGAACGTGTGCCAACCCCTATGCATAGGTTCCCAATGTCACAAAACCGGCAAGTTGATCACCAAAACATACATCAAGTGGCACATGATATCCCATTGTCACCACAGATAATCATGGCAAGACATACATCAAGTGTTCTCATAAAAGACTCAATCCGATAAGATAACTTCAAAGGGGAAACTCAATTCATCACAAGAGAGTAGAGGGGGAGAAACATCATAAGATCAAACTACAATAGCAAAGCTCGGGATACATCAAGATCGTGCCATAGAGGGAACACGAGAGAGAACACGAGAGAGAGAGAGAGATCAAACACATAGCTACTGGTACATACCCTCAGCCCCGAGGGTGAACTACTCCCTCCTTGTCATGGATAGCGCCGGGATGATGAAGATGGCCACCGGTGATGGGTTCCCCCTCCGGCAGGGTGCCGAAACGGGCTCCCGGGAGGTTTTTGGTGGCTACAGAGGCTTGCGGTGGCGGAACTCCTGATCTATCTTTGGTTCTGGAAGTTTTAGGGTACAAGAGTATATATGGGTGCAGGGGGTACGTCGGAGGAGCTAGGGGGGGGGGGGGGGCGCCCCACCCTCGTGGGCAGCCCATATCTCCCCTGACGTGCACTCCAAATTCCCTGGGTTGCTTTCCTTCCAAAAATAACTTCTCCATCTGATTTCGTTTCGTTTTGACCCCGTCTGGTATTCCTTTTCCTCGAAACACTGAAATAGGCATAAAACAACAAATCTGGGCTGGGCCTCCAGTTAATAGGTTAGTCCCAAAAATAATATAAAAGTGGATAATAAAGCCCAATATTGCCCAAAACAGTAGATAATATAGCATGGAGCAATTAAAAATTATAGATACGTTGGATATGTATCACTGGCCTGTCCTAGGGTGCCTCGCGAGGGACCAACTGCCGGACCACAGCAGGGTGCATGCGTGGTGGCTGCATCCCTGGCCCTCGAGAGGGGCCTTTGCACGTTCGGGGCTGGCCCAGACATGCTCAATGCGCGCATACTGCACCCAGCCCCCGCTCGTGAGGCGCTCGGGGGGAGGGGGGGCAGCAGGCACGAGCCCCACTTTAAAACATGAAACCAGAAAGTGAGTAACTGACACAAATCAAGAAAACTTGCCCTCGTTTTTCTTTTGGAAAGCACACGAGACTTCAAATTCGTTCCAAAAAGTTGGCAAATTGGGTACAGAAAGAGGGGTGAAAGCAAACAGCCGCGTCCGACGCCTAGCTAGTCTTCTGGTCTTCTCACCAGCGCGGAGCTAAGTGCTTCCACTGGGCGTGGGCATAGTCATTGGGGGAAAGTGTCAACGGCCAGCGCGGAGCATCGTGCTTCCACTTGGACGTGGGCGGGAGCCCATGTGAGGCCCCAGGGCGGCATTCAGGAGACTCTGGGGTGTGTACAACCCCACTCATTATTACGTGAGAGTGCCATGAGCGGATACCTTCACAAGCACGGGGCCTTGCTTCATGTCGCTCAACGAGGACCCCGCCTTGCACCGCCCCCGACCACCATTGGGGCGTCCGGAAACCAGGACAAGACCAAGGGGCAAGGAGGACGCTGGAGGTGCCCTCGGCGACCGTAGGCCCTCCACCGAGGGAAGGGCTCACTGGCACCTTCCTAGTGGGGGACCTACCTCCACGCGGTGCCTTGCTCCATGCAACGCGGGGGAGGCCCTGGCCCTGGGCTCTCCCCACGCTGCTCCGAAGGCCCTTCGTCCACCTGCGGCTGGGCCACCACCCCGGGGGCCCTTGCGGCGGTGGCGGCTTGGTTCACCTGCGATCCATGGTTAGCGCAATCATGCTCCTGAGGCATTGGCTGTACCCAGTGGCTGTTGTCGTCGAAGGCGTTGGTGGAGTCCTGGAGTGGCTCACAGAGAGCGTTGGTCTCGTGTGCTTCCAGCGCCCATCCTGGCATGGGGGATCGGCTGGGGCCTTCTCCCGTCGTGTACCTTAGGTCCACCACAATGGGCACGTAGGCCTCCGGGATGGCCGCGCCTAAGTCGCCGCCCGGTTGCCTTGCCCTGCTGCCCTCCGGGCCCAGCATCAGGTCCTCATGGCCGAGAGCTGGTGCCCTGGCACGGCCCCAGGGGAGGCCGCTCGGGTTTGCCCCGCCCCAGGGCGGCATGGTTGAAGTAGAGCGGGCTGCGCCGTGGGGTATGCCGACGCCAAGAATTTCTTCAGGAGCCCTGGGAGGGGGCGCGCAAGCGTAGCTTGGATGAGCGCGCGCCCCCGCCATAGCTTTCGACATGGGCAGGACGCAGAACGATGCCGTGCCCTTGCATGCAGCATCCAGCAACTCGGCGACCCGTTCCAACAGGACGTCGCGCCGCTCTCCGCCAACCTGCACCTCAGCAGCTCTCGAGCCACAATGATTGCAGCTCGCATGTTCGCCTGCTCCCAACGAGTGTGTGCTGCTGTCGCCACAGTGTAATTCAAAGACCGCGCGACGGCGCGGTTGCGGCGCGATGTGAGAGGGGGGGCCGCGACTGACGGCACCGGGTGGAGCGCGAGCCGCGAGCAGCGCGGAGTGCAGATCTTCCTCGTCGGCAGACGCCGTCAGAGCAGACAGGATAACCCAGTGCTCAACACGGGCTCTCGGGGCGTCGGCCATGGCGGCGGATCGGTCGACGTAAGAGAGGCTCCGACGAAACCCCTACCTGGCGTGCCAAATGTCGGATTTCAGGTTCTGCAAACCCTTGATAGGTTCGAACTCTAGGGTGCGTGCAGAGATCTCAACCTACCCAGCCTGCCTACTTGTAAATCTCGTGGCCTATCGCGTCGAGCTCGAAGGGAAAGGAAGACAAAATAGTTTACCCAGGTTCGGGCCACCTTGCGGTGTAAAACCCTACTCTTGCTTTGTGGTGGATTTGCCTCGAGGGGCTGAGGATGAACTAGTACAGTGGAGAACCGCCTCAGGAGGCGTGTTCTTGGGCTCGAGTGAGCTAGTGAATTGGTGAGGGTGGAATGGACTCGACTGACTCGATCCTCTGGATTCCCTCCTCCTCCTCCATGGTGATGGATAGGTCCTATTTATAGTGGCCTTGGTCCTCTTCCCAAATGTAGGCGGGAAGGGATCCCATAACGGCCAAATTTGAAGGGAGACAACAAGTACGTCCTATCCTGACTAAAGTGGTCTTTGCCTGCAAAAGCCGCTGGTGGTGACGCTGCGGTTGGCTCGGTGGTGACCTCCGTCCTGGCGGTCTTGGTGTCGTTGCACCAGAATGGAAACCTTTGGTTGGTTTCTCGGGACTCCGCGCCTGCTGCTTGTCTCCTTTGCACTAAAGAGGAAACAGGTACTCTGCGTCCGCTGGCGCCCGCCTGGCCTTGGTCGTCATGGCTCACGTCAGCCGATCCTCGCAAGGTGAGCCTTGCATAGAAATCTCCGCTCCTCGGGAGCTAGCCTGAGGGGGCCGATCCCCTTGGAGCTCTTGGCATCGTCCGCCTCGCGTGGCTTGGCCCCTCGTGAGGGTCTTGAGTTGTTGATGCTGAAGCTGGGCCGTACGAGGCCGCCGATGGAGCCACACCGTGGGCCAGAGGCAGGCAAGTCTGGGTACCCCCATATCCAGAACCCCGACAGTGAACCCATGGCAGTTCCAAGGCCCCTATCTTCGAGGAGCTCACCAAGCTCGCATGAATAAGATACAAGTTCCTATCGCAGTCGGCTTCCTGAGAACTCGTAGTCAACGGGTGGATCGGAGGATAACCTCCAATCCGACACCCCCCATCCAGGACTGCCATGAGCGCTGTTGGGTCGTCCCATGTGCGGGTGGGTACCTCTGTATTTGTTACCTTTCTTTTTATTTGTGTTTTTTTATTTTTTGTTTAAATTTGGATTCTATGTGGTTACCATAAGTGCACGCTTACACTAAGGATGCTTGCCTATGGCACGGCTGCAGATTCGTGGGACGAGTACCTCCGGATGTCTGAAAGCACATGTTTACGCTTGTGTCACAGCCCTAGAAATCTACTTGTAATTAGTGGCATTGCATCCATGCATCATTTTCAATTTCAATTAATCTTGAAATGGGGATGTTCAAACCCTAGCAT
This sequence comes from Triticum timopheevii, assembly GCA_963921465.1. Classification (NCBI taxonomy): domain Eukaryota; kingdom Viridiplantae; phylum Streptophyta; class Magnoliopsida; order Poales; family Poaceae; genus Triticum; species Triticum timopheevii. The sequence continues at coordinate 377,769,697 of OY997262.1, read as the reverse complement.
CACTTGAATCAAACTAGGTTCAACCAAAATTTGCATTCCATGAAACCAAAATGATCTTTATTGATATTTGGTATTTTTGGCAAGGGCTTTGATCCAAACCAAAAATAATGAACATTTTTAAGGAATTATTTTGGGCATTGAATTTAAATCAATATTGTATTTGGATTTGGTTTTATATTCTTAATATATGGGATATAATTTCAGATAACTCTGAAATAATTTATGTGACTTTGGATAATCCCATTGTGCAATATAAAAATATTCAGAGGAATGTTGTCACTGTTTTTACATTTGTTGGAATTTAAAAACAGTGGGAAAATGATTAAATAAAGGAAAATAGAACAAAAATTAAAACAGAGCAGAACCCACTTGGGCCACTTACCTAGCGCGGACAGCTGGACGGCCCAACCCACTGGCCGAGGCGGTTGTCTTCAATCTCTTCAAGTAGGCAGAGGCGTGTCGACGCGCACGCGCCCGAGGTCTCCACCTCCTCCCAGCCTGCCTCACGCCCCGAGACTCTCTCCCAGCGCCACGGAGACGGCCACGAACCCACCTCTCTAGAACTCCTCCCCCTTCTCTGCTCTCTCTCCTGCGACCACCTGAACTTAGGCCGTCGCCGTCGCTCGCTGCCAATGCGCCCACCGAGCTCGCCTGACCTCCTCACCGTAACCCTAGGATTCGATGCGGCTCTGCACGTCGACGAGAAGAACAAAACAAGCCCGGGAGCCCCTCAGCCTCGCCTTCGTCATCATCCTCGTCCTCAGGAGCCGACCACCGCCATCGTCGATTTGCCGGCCACAGGACATCCCCGAGCAAGCAGAGCCCCTCTTCGTGATCACTGTGAGCTTTGTTGTCGTTTCCCCTTAACCCCGCGGCCTAGCGCTCGCTGTAGCCGCCATTTTCCATGACGCTGGAAGCACGCCGCCGCACGAGCACGTCGTCAATGAGGCTCCGGTGGCCAATCGGTCCCGTTCTTATGGCTGTTGGCTTTTCGAGAGCATGCAGAACGTGTAGGTGCTACCCGTTGATCCTTCCGTGCACGGTGTCGTGATTTTCATCGGCGCTCGAACTCCAGCCGCCGCCCAGCTCGCTGCTGCCGTCATCACAGACCACGTCAACCCCCTCTGCTTGTTCCATCAGATGCACCGCACCGCCAGCTCGCCGTAGCCGCAAACCACGCGCGAAGTGGTGCTCTATAGCACCGTCCCGAGCAACTCCGGCGAGTCCCCGCCATTGCTGTGGTCGCCGGCATCAACTACTGACGTGCCGCTGGTTTAATTAGCGCTAATGACCCTACTAAACACCCCTAGAGCCACTGCCATGTGGGCCCCTGTGCCTGTTTAGGTTAATATAATTTCTGTTTAGATTAGTACATAACCCAGCGGGACCGACACGTCAACAATGACTTTGCTGACGTGGACGTTGATCGGACCCACATGTCAGCGAAACTAACCAACCCTGTGTCACTGACGTGTGGACCCCACTAGTCAGGTTTGACCCGGGGCAGCCCTGTTGACCTGCTGATGCGAGCATGATGCAGGGCTGACGCAGTAAGTCATTTTCTGGATTTAATTTAACTCAGGAAATTCTAGAAAATGCCCAAAACTTCAAAAATTCATAGAAATTAATCTATAAATCAGAATGAAATAATTTATAGATGAAAAATGATCAGAAAAATCCAATCTGTCCATCTATACTGGTTTCATGCATGATAAAGTAACTTAACGTTGCTGTTTAGATCAAAACATGATAATACACTTTATAAGTTCATCATTTGAATTTGAACTTGAACCTTGGGTTCAAAATAACTCAAACCCTTCTGGTTTTAGTTGCATTAGCTCAAATCACAGCATATTGCCATGTCATGATCATGCATCATATTGTTGCGTTGCATTGATTGTGTTCTTCCTTTTTTGCCGGTATTTGTCCCCTCTCAGTAGACGTGGTTTCGACGATGAGATCGATGACACCAATGAAGAGTTATATCATCTTAAGAAGTGTCAGTAAAGCAAAACCCCCTTGTTCATTCCGATACAATCCCACTCTCTCACTCCTGTTCTCTTTTACTACATTAGGAAAACAACGATTCAACTGTTACATGCTGCGGTAGTTGAACCCCTTTCCTCTGCATGACCTGTCATTGCCACAGTAAGTAGATGAAACCCTCTAGCATGAGTAGGAGTTGTTTGAACCCTGATGTGCCTACTCATTCATGCTTGTTTGTCATGCCTGCTATGCTTAGAGTTGTGTCAGGTCTGATTCATCAGGGATGAATTGGAACAGTGATGAACATGTCCTACTGTGTGTGAGCTAAGTGTGTGAACACGATATGGTAATGGTAGCAGTGAGATGCCATGTAGGAGTACATGGTGGGTTGTCTCATTGAAGCCATCCTCAGGAACTGAGTTCTGTGTTTGTGATCCATGAACAGCTACTACCACTCATTGGGATCCTTAATTGACCCTCTCGGCTTCTTAACCACCCTTGTCCTCTGTCCAGGAGTTGCATGTAGTTTCTGGTGTTTGTAGTATGCTGGAGGCCGTGCGTAGTGCTGACCCGAGGGGTGGGCTGTGATGCGGTAGGCACATGGCACGGTGTACCGAGTGCCCGTTTGGTGTCTCGAGAACCCTGCTCACATCGTTCGGGGCCGTAGGTGGAAACTTCGACCGGGCTCCCTGCGGATGGAACCTGAATAGGTGATAAACCTGGACTAGAGACTTTAGTGTTTTAGGTAGGCCGTGGCCAACACCCTCGCTAGGCTTCCGCTTGAAGGTTGCCGAGATACATGACGTGTACATGGCAGTAAGTGGCAAGAGCGTGTGTGAAGAAGTACACCCCTGTAGGGTTAACATCATCTATTCGAATAGCCGCTCTTGCGGTATAGGACCTCTGGGTTGCCTATACAGTTTATAGACAAGTGAAAGTGGATACACTAAAATACGCAAGATAAGCCCGAGTGCTATGGATGGTGTTCTCGTAGGGAGACGGGAGCGAGTCCGTAGTGGTGTATTGATATGGTGAATATGTGGACTCATGTGCGCACCTCAAAAGAGTTGCTTGTAGTCGTAGTTCAGGACAGTCACCGAGTCAAAGCTGGCTTGCTGCAGTTAAACCCCACCATCCCTTTGTTGATAATGATGCATATGTACATAGTTCTGATGTAAGTCTTGCTGGGTACATTTGTACTCACGTTTGCTTAATTTATGTTTTTGTAGAGAGACTTCAGTCTCGATAGTAATTCCGCATGGACTTCGACGTGTAGCTTCTTACCTCAGCTACGATCTTGTGCCCTCGGCAGGATCTAGTAGACAGTCAGGCTTCTTAGCCTTTTTCATTTGTAGATGTCTGTACTCAGACATGTTAAGCTTCCGCCTGTGCTTTGGCTTGTATGATCTGAATGTTGGGTCATGAGACCCATGTTTGTAACATCTCGCTCCTCAGAGCCTATTGAATAAATACTTGAGTCATAGAGTTATGTTGTGATTGCATGTTGTGTTTGCACATATCGAACTATCTAGATGTTTATCCTTGGTAGCCTCTCTTACCAGGAAATGTCTCCTAGTGTTTCCACTGAGCCATGGTAGCTTGCTACTGCTCCGGAACACTTAGGCTGGCCGGCATGTGTCCTTCTTCGTTCCCGTGTCTGTCCCTTCGGGGAAATGTCACGCGGTGATCCTTTAAGTCCGTGTAGCTTGTTATGACTTGGGATTCATTCGCTGTTGATTGACACGTTCGTTGCTGGGTCATGTATGCCTGTCCCTATAAGTTAGCGCCACTTTGGGTTCACGACTAGCCATGTCAGCCTGGGTTCTTTGTCATATGGATGCTAGCGACACTATCATATACGTGAGCCAAAAGGCGCAAACGGTCCCGGGCCTGGTAAGGCGACACCCGTGGGAATACCATGCGTGAGGCCGCAAAGTGATATGAGGTGTTACATGCTAGATCGGTGTGGCATAGGATTGGGGTCCTGACAGCTTTGGTATCAGAGTGTGACTGCCTGTTGGATTACCAAGCCAAACTTATTGAAGTTGAGTCTAGAAATGCTTTAGTTATATGTAGGGGAATTGATTGTGGGATGGAACGTAAGGCTCTTTTTTACTCCTTTAGCTTATGCCCTTCTGATCCGAGTCATCTTATCTTTCCTACAGGGTTAAGGAACTAGGCTTTCTCTTCTTTCTATCAGGATCACGTGTTACTAATCCGTAGACTCATAGGATTGGTGGATTTAAGTCTCAGCTCTGTTTCTGCTACTTCCGTGTGTTCATAGTTGGTCTCGGAACTTTGATATTGTGCTTTTGAGTGGTTAAGCCACCCTTTTGCAGGATGTCTCAAATCCTTTTGGCATTTACAACCGTTATGCTGTCCGAGTCATCCCAGGTTTCTAAACAGTCCGATGCGTTTGCAAATCCCCTCTTACCATTCCGAGGTTCCTTTGTGCCAGATCAACCACACTAACTAGTGTGTTGAGGTAATTCATTGCCTCGACAATTATGTTGGAGCTATTATTATGACCCTAGGTGTCTAGAGTATCACCTAGTAATCTAACCATGTGTTGTGTACCCAGTGTGATGGTTCTGGCTTTTATTCTTGAAAGCATCCCGTGACGCTATTTAGTAGTAGGTATTCTACTCCTGGGTCTTGAGCCCAATATTCACCCTACTTCATGTTGATAGTGTTTGCTAGTTCCTTTAGGATATTAGTAACCTTTGCAATAGTCCTCGAGGTCCTGGTATTTCCTTCTTCCAAATACCATGAACCATGTTAGGCAGAAGTCCCTCGCTGAACCGAAAGATCACAACCAGAGTGCTCTTGACGAGTTCTCGATTCTATGCTGTGACTCTGTCAGTTCTACGTTCTCTGCATGGGTTATCCGGAAGAAATATGTTGAGCTTTTCTCGACATACTAATCTATGCATCCACGACTCAAAAAATCGTATGTTCCTTTGAGTTGTCCCTTTTTAGTTGTCTTCTGACCTTGTCTATCAATTGATAGTCAAGAGTATGCGTGCATTCGTTCATCGATGCCTATTATTCGCGTGGTCCGTCAAGCCATTCTATTCCGGAATGACTAGGAGTAACAAACTCCAGTACCTCATCCATATCCACGATTGGGTCAAAGCAGTTGTAATCCGCAAATCAAAATGCCAATCCATCTTTTGATTCTGTTCTACCATGGAGTGTTGCCCTCTTTACGTCGGGATTGTCATGGGAATTGCATCACCTCTTATGAATCCTTGACACAGTGATACTTCTTGCCATTATTGTTCATTCCTCGGTTTCGTGTTGTTGTAACCGGAATGCCGAAAAGTGAATTGTGATGTGTGAAATTAATACTCCTAGCAACGCCGTTGCTCGGTACTTAAAGGACAACAACCTCATCCTTAGCGTGTTGATTATTGAATCATCACCGTAAGGTTGATCGTGCTGCCTAGTCCTTATTTCCTGGTGTACCCTTTGATGAATGAGTTAGGATCATGTCGATCCCTTTCTTATTTGATCATATCTTCTTGCCCTGAAAAGCAGGATTGTTTTCGAGCTTGTAACATATCGGTGGTTCGTGATTTTTCGAATATCTTCTCAGAGGTATCACCAGGTTGTCACCTGACCTCTATGTTGAGTTTGTGATCAAGTTGGTTTCTTGTAAACCACCCTTTCTCCAAGAATCTATGTTGGATACACCTGAGCTAGTCGGTTAAGCTAAACAACAACTTGGAGAGTTGGAAGATAAAAGCTTTGCCGAATTTAGTTTATTCTGAAGGGATATCTTTGCATTTGTGTGTGTTTTGAAGAAAGATGATATCTTCATCAATTGGTCCTCGTGATCAGTTGCTGGATCTATTATCTTGCCAAAACTTTGATTTGAGCATGGGCTATCCTCAAGTCAAATCAGAATGAACGATGTTCGTAATGTTGTCTTACTCGTGGTGGTTTCCTCGAGCATACACCATTATATCCTTTGTGTCTGACCAATGCTATCACCTTGTTCACATAGTTGTGGAATTCCATCTCCATGGAAATCTCGATGACTTATTGTTGAGCCCATCAACAACATTTTATCATCTCCATGATTCATGTTGAACATCTAAGTAGCATTGGAAACTTCTGTAAGCATTTTCTTCATGACCCGTTCATGAAGCATATGTTGAAGAAAGAAGTGACTCTCTCTGATTCACGTGCATTTGGTGCAAGTTGCCGCTGTGAATTCGAGAAGGTTTATTTTTTGCTTCCTCTGGAATCATCCCAAATCGGTCATGCATATGTGCAAAGTATTCTGTGGTTTGGAGACTTGCAACCTTCATTCTATATGTGTCCCTAGCACACCAAGCCACTGATTGATTTGTTCAAGGAGAAGAAGTTTCTTCTTAAGAGCTAGACTTACGCAAGGACTTCGATATCCTGGATGGTGGTTCCCCACCTGAACTCGGTAGTGTTTTATTATAAGACTACTATGTGGTCATGCCTGTCTCGGACAACGTGTTCACATATTTGTAGCAGAACCAGCTCATATTTTGGAGCTTGTTATCGTAGTTCATTTCCCGAGAATCTCGCAACGTCATCTCATCGATTTGTGTTGCAAACTTTCACTTTCCTTTCTAGACTTGATGAGTCTGGAATATCCTGACACCAACTAGATCTAAATCTCAGGCAGATATGATGTTTGGAACGTGTCCCAAGAACTATAATATTGTTCTCTGTGCAACTGGTAAAGTGGATGTCGTGGCCAACACATCTAGCCGGAAGACCCATTATTGTAGTATCTTGATTGAGGAAGTTGGCCACCTCCCCATAAGGATTTTGCAGGATTTACTTCCGTAGTTAGTTCTTATGGATTGTTGAGCTCTCGAAGTCCGACCTTTTACTTGATGTTCTAGGTACCAAACCATTTTAATAAATGGGTTGCGCTAGCACATCAAGGAGAACATTAGAAGTGGAGTGCTAAATGTCTCTCGGTCGATCATCCGGATTTTGATTCCTTGACCTTGCTAATGTGAAATCTGAGAAGGTGTTATCTTCCTTTGCATCTGCATCGTCCACCACTATTCATTATGATAGTATGTTGTGTTGCCAGGATTCTTGACACGGGTATAGGTAAAACCTTGATGAATATGGAAATGCTCAAGCTCTTGAGAGCACGCGCAAGCACCAGGTGTTATCTTCTGCACTAACTGGGATTGCTCCCAGTTTCCTCGGTTATGCTATAACCTTTCGAACAGTCGAACCACTCTCTACAGTTGAGTTTCTTCCGAGTTACTAGAATCATTCCCAGCATTTGCATTTTGTTTCCAGCTTGCACCGCCATTGTGCCACCCTACCATGGACTACCCTTCTCAGTAATTACTGGTCAGGACCATCTTGAAAAGTGGTCCTACCATGGGTTCCATCCATTTCCAATGATAAGCAAAATCATCCATTGCGTTGTCTTCAATAAGGTAATCCACATCATCCATTCTAGTCTGGGCATGCCATTCCTTCACACCCTGCCAAACAATTGTTGGTGAACTGTCTTAGGCTGGCTTAGAGAGTTTCGATGATCCATGTATCAAAAGTAATTCTTTTTGCCACTTAAGGTATTAATTCTATGAGTCACCCTCCTCCAAGATGTCTCATTATGATATCATGGTAACTCAACTCCTTGTTACATTGAGAACCGTTCACCACCTTCTTAAGCGTGAAATTGTTGTCTACCTAGTGAACCTTCGTCATTTGCTTCACTCCATCCCTTTGGATGTGTGCTTCGTGTCTCAACTCGAGAGATGTTGCTATGTCTCATTCCGTGAGTTGATCCTGAGTTGTTTGATCTTTGAGAAGATCGATCCTTCTAGAGTTTTCCCTTTCCTCTCGTTGTCATGATAGTTGGAGCTCTCAGAGCAAGACATCGACACAAAGATGGTGATCGAATCGACGTTCCTATGAAGTGCTAGTTGGATCATGAAGTTTGTGATAGTTTGTGTCCCCCCCTTCATCTTACCCTACGCTTGAATCTCGGGACGAGATTCTTGTTTAGTGGGGGTGAGTTGTCACAGCCCTAGAAATCTACTTGTAATTAGTGGCATTGCATCCATGCATCATTTTCAATCTCAATTAATCTTGAAATGGGGATGTTCAAACCCTAGCATCACTTGAATCAAACTAGGTTCAACTAAAATTTGCATTCCATGAAACCAAAATGATCTTTATTGATATTTGGTATTTTTGGCAAGGGCTTTGATCCAAACCAAAAATAGTGAACATTTTTAAGGAATTATTTTGGGCACTGAATTTAAATCAATATTGTATTTGGATTTGGTTTTATATTCTTAATGTATGGGATATAATTTCAGATAACTCTGAAATAATTTATGTGCCTTTGGACAATCCCATTGTGCAATATAAAAATATCCAGAGGAATGTTGTCACTGTTTTTACATTTGTTGGAATTTAAAAACAGTGGCAAAATGATTAAATAAAGGAAAACAGAACAAAAATTAAAACAGAGTAGAAAACCCACCTGGGCCAATTACCTGGCGCGGCCAGCTGGACGGCCCAGCCCACTGGCCGAAGCGGTTGTCTTCAATCTCTACTACTAGGCAGAGGCGTGTCGATGCCTGCGCGCCCGAGGCCTCGACCTCCTCCCTGCCTGCCTCACGCCCCGAGACTCTCTCCCAGCGCCACGGAGATGGCCACAAACCCCCTCTCTCTAGAACTCCTCCCCCTTCTCTGCTCTCTCTCCCACGACCACCTGAGCTTAGGCCATCGCCGTCGCTCACTGCCAACACGCCCACCGAGCTCGCCTGACCTCCTCACCGTATCCCTAGGATCTGCCACGGCTCTGCACGTCGACGAGAAGAACAAAACAAGCCTGGGAGCCCCTCAGCCTCGCCATAGTCGTCGTCCTCGTCCTCGGGAGCCGACCACCGCCGTTGTCAATTCGCCGGCCACAGAACATCCCCGAGCAAGCAGAGCCCCTCTTTGTGATCACTATGAGCTTCATCGTCGTTTCCCCATAACCGCGCGACATAGCGCTCCCTGTAGCCGCTATTTTCCATGATGCCGAAAGCACGCCGCCGCACGAGCTCGTCAGTGACGAGGCTCTGGTGGCCAATCGGTCCATTTCTTATGGCCGTTGGCTTTTCGAGAGCATGCAGAACATGTAGGTGATACCTGTTGATCCTTCCGTGCACGGTGTCGTCGTTTTCATCGGCGCCCGAACTCTGGCCATCGCCTAGCTCGCTGCTGCCGTCACCATAGACCACCGCAGCCCCCTCTGCTTGTTCCATCAGATGTGCTGCACTACCAGCTCGCCGTAGCCGCAAACCACGCGCGAAGCGGTGCTCTGTAGCACCGTCTCGAACATCTCCGGCGAGTCCCCGCTGTTGCTGTGGTCGCCGGTGTCAACTGCTGACGTGGTGCCGGTTTAATTAGCACTAATGACCCAACTAAACACCCCTAGGGCCACTGCCATGTGGGCCCCTGTGCCTGTTTAGGTTAATTTAATCTCTGTTTAGATTTGTACATAACCCAGGGGGACCAACACGTCAGCATTGACTTTGCTCATGTGGACGTTGACCGGACCTACCTGTCAGCGACACTAACCAGCCCTGTGTCACTTACATGTGGACCCCACTGGTCAGGTTTGACCCGGGGCGGCCCTGTTGACCTGCTAACGCGAGCATGACACAAGGCTGACGCAGTAAGTCATTTTTTGGATTTAATTTAACTCAGGAAATTCCAGAAAATGCCCAAAACTTCAAAAATTCATAAAAATTAATCTATAACTCAGAATGAAATAATTTATATATGAAAAATGATCACAAAAATCCAATATATCCATCTGTACTGGTTTCATGCATGATAAAGCAACTTAACCTTGCTGTTTAGATCAAAACATGATAATACACTTTATAAGTTCATCATTTGAATTTGAACTTGAACCTTGGGTTCAAAATAACTCAAACCCTTCTGGTTTTAGTTGATTGTATTCTTCCTTGTTTGCTGGTATTTGTCCCCTCTCAGTAGACGTGGTTTCGATGATGAGTTCAATGACACCGATGAAGAGTTATATCATCTTCAGAAGTGCCAGGAAAGCAAAACCCCCTTGTTCATTCCGATACAATCCCACTCTCTCACTCCTGCCCCCTTTTACTGCATTAGGACAATAGCGATTCAACTATTACATGCTGCGGTAGTTGAACCCTGAGGGAGTACTGGACTAGGGGGTGTCCGGATAGCCGGATCACCATCATCGGCCGAACTATCATCGGCCGGACTATCATCATCGGCCGGACTCCAAGACTATGAAGATACAAGATTGAAGACTTCGTCCCGTGTCCGGAGGGGACTTTCCTTGGCGTGGAAGGCAAGCTTGGCGATACGGATATGTAGATCTCCTACCATTGTAACCGACTCTATGTAACCCTAGCCCTCTCCGGTGTCTATATAAACCGGATGGCTTTAGTCCGTAGGACACAACAACAACCCTTACAATCATACCATAGGCTAGCTTGTAGGGTTTAGCCTCCTTGATCTCGTGGTAGATCCACTCTTGTAACATCCACAATATCAATATCAATCAAGCAGGACGTAGGGTTTTACCTCCATCAAGAGGGCCCGAACCTGGGTAAAACATCGTGAACCTCGTCTCCTGTTACCATCTGCCTAGACGCACAGTTCGGGACCCCCTACCCGAGATCCACCGGTTTTGACACTGACATTGGTGCTTTCATTGAGAGTTCCTTTGTGCCGTCACCGATAGGAAGGATGCCTCTTCCCGTCTTCAAGGACGGTATCTTCGCCAATGGGGCCTTGGCCGCCGGCCAAACTATCCGGCTAGGAGGTTTTCTTATGACCGCCTGTCCGGCCACCGCTTCAACGATGACCTCTCGGGTCATCGAGAGAAATCTTCACGTCAACTCGGAATTCGCCGACCAGCTAGATCCAGCAGAGCTCTCGTCTGTAAACGAACTCTTGGATCGGATCGCCGCCCTAGGAGTCGCTACAGACTACAATCATATCGGGCTTAAAACCGATCTGAGAGAGATTAACTCTCCCCAGGTTACCCACCAAGTCACGGTGGTAGAGGAACATCGCGATGATCCTTCTCCCATATTGAAAACTAGTCGTGTCCGGGCTACCGAACCCTCCATGCCGGATTCCCGCGGAGGAGCGAATTTCGATCAAGCGCTGAACATAAAGTCAGGCATCGGACCGGACTCGTTGGACAACGTTCCACTTTCCAAGCTTCCAAATTCGGAAACTTCTCAGCCCTTGAGCCTCGAGATGGACAGGGTCCCGGACTCAATTAGGCCCACCCGTCCAGATATATGCGATCTATCTCTAATCCGGCAAGAGCCAGTCGAAACAGTACATCATTACTGGGCCAGATTCCTCCTGGTCATGGACCGGATAAAGGATTGCCGAGAGGAAAACGGAATTTCGATTTTTTGCAATAATTGCACAGACAGGGGAATCTTGAACACCGTCAGCCGTCGTGAAATCACACGCTTCGCCGACCTGGCATCCATAGTGCGAAAGTACTGTGCGATAGAGAGTTTCCGGAAAACCGAAAATAGGTTTTGGGACAATCCGGCCCCGGATACAGCCCTACTCCGCAACAAAAGGGTGCATTACACTCAAGCACCAGGTACAAGAACCAAAAAACAGAAGCCCCTTAAAGGGAATGGAACCGTACTGGAGGGATGGCTCAGCAAACCCTGTACAATTCACAGTACCAAGGGTGCCACCCCAACACATAGCCTTCGTGCATGTTGGATATTACGGCAGGTGGCCAAAAGTGGCGAGGAGCTTCTAGCCCCGGGAAACCACACCAACAATACCGGTACGGTATCAACAGTCTTCGAGACTTTTGCATCAAACAATATGCGGAAACGAACAATCCGCAGCCTCGCCGAAGTCTACCAAGTAGCAACAATAAATCCTTGGAGCAACGCGGCCATCACCTTCAACGCCAGCGACGAACCTAAATTCCGAACAGCCCGATCACCAGCCGCATTGGTCCTCAGTCCAATAGTGGACGGCTTTCGACTTACCAAGGTACTCATGGATGGCGGCAGCGGATTGAACCTCATTTACGAGGAAACTCTTCAAAAAATGGAAATAGACTGGAGCCGCATTGAGCGGAGCAGCACAACCTTCAGAGGAATAATCCCTAGCTGGGAAGCACGCTGCACCGGAAAAATCACACTCGATGTAGTGTTCGGCTCACCGGACAATTACAGGTCTGAAGAAATCACGTTCCAAGTGACCCCGTTCAGCAGCGGATATCACGCTATATTAGGACGAGAGGCATTCACAATTTTCCAAGCCGTACCCCATTACGGGTACATGAAGCTCAAAATGCCTGGGCCCGGCGGGATAATCACTCTCGTTAGTGATCCGGACATAGGGCTCCGCGCCAAAAACAAAACAGCCGCATTAGCCCTGGAGGCACTATCCGAAGCCCTAGCGGCAGAGGAACTCACCGCGCTGCGCGCTACGGTGCACAGAGACGATGTGATACTCGATAAGAGATCCAAGTCCACCTCCTTCAAACCAGCGGACGAAATAATAAAATTCCAGCTCCATCCAACGGACCCGACAAAGACGGCCTCCATCAGGGCACATTTGAACCCTGATGTAGACGCCGCACTGCGAGAATTCCTTCGGGAAAATTGGGGCATTTTCGCCTGGCATCCTTTAGATATGCCAGGAATCCCCCGCAGATTGGCAGAGCATAGCCTAAACATCCTAAAAGGGTTCAAGCCAGTCAAACAGGCTCTTCGATGATTTTCCGAACCCAAAAGATAGGCAATGGGAGAAGAACTAGCCAAACTATTGGAAGCCGGATTCATCAAAGACATCAAACATTCAGATTGGCTAGCAAACCTGGTAATGGTACCAAAGAAGGACAAATCCTGGCGCCTATGTGTCGATTTCAAAGACCTAAATAAAGCCTGCCCAAAGGATCCCTTCCCCCTCCCCCGCATCGACCAAATCATCGATGCCACTGCAGGGAACGATTCATTGTGCTTCCTGGACGCATACTCCGGCTATCATCAAATCAAGATGGCAGAAGCGGATCAAGCCGCAACGGCATTCATTACTCCATATGGACCATTCTGCTTCAACACGATGCCCTTCGGACTTAAAAACGCTGGCGCAACATATCAGCGCATGATTCAGACATGTCTGGCTACCCAAATTGGCAAAACAGTAGAGGCATACGTAGACGACGTAGTCGTCAAAACTAAACACGTCAAAACTCTAGTAGATGACTAGAGGGTCACATTCGACAACCTCCGAGCATATGACATTAAGCTGAATCCGAAAAAATGCGTTTTCAGCGTACCAGCCGGAAAGCTCTTGGGCTTCATTGTATCCGGTAGGGGAATTGAAGCAAACCCGGCCAAGATCCGGGCTCTGTCACAGCTGGATATTCCAAAAGACCTCAAACAGATCCAAAAATTGACTGGATGCGTGGCGTCTCTCAGCTGCTTTATCTCCCGCCTAGGAGAAAAGGCATTGCCCCTCTATCGCCTCCTCAGGCACACCGAACACTTCGAGTGGACGAATGCTGCCACTGCCGGACTCAAAGAAATAAAGGCCGTATTGGCAACAAATCCGGTCCTGACTGCGCCCAACCTGGGCGAACCTATGTTGTTATACATCGCGGCAACACATCAAGTCGTGAGCGCGGTGCTCGTCGTAGAATGAGAGACAGAAGGGCATAAATTCCCTCTTCAAAAACCAGTGTACTATGTATCCACTGTTTTAACTCCCTGCAAGTCCCGCTACCCACACTATCAAAAAATAGCATATGCGGTGTTCATGGCATCCCGGAAGCTGCGACACTACTTTCAAGAGTGTTCGATAACAGTGGCCTCCAAAATACCCCTAAGTGACATTATAAACAACCGCGAGGCGACGGGCAGGATTGCAAAATGGGCCATCGAGCTCCTACCATTTGATATAACTTACAAACCCCGGCGAGCTATAAAGTCGCAAGTTTTGGCTGACTTCGTCGCTGAATGGACTGAAGCCGAACTACCTAAAGAGTACGGCGCATACTCCAACTGGATTATGCACTTCGACCGCTCCAAAATGTTGGCCGGATTGGGGGCTGGCGTCGTATTGACGTCCCCAACCGGGGACACAGTCCAATATGTATTTCAGATAATGTACACGGACTCCAACAATGCAGCCGAATACGAGGCCCTTTTACATGGCCTCCGAATGGCAATCTCCATGGGCATTCAACGCCTAGAGGTGCGCGGGGACTCAAATCTCGCAATATCCCAAGTAAACGGAGACTTTGACGCCAAGGATCCGAAAATGGCAGCCTATCATAACGCTGTCCTTAAAATGTCAGTTCGGTTCGACGGACTCGAATTCCATCACATAGCTAGGGATAATAACCAAGCGGCCGACGTATTGGCACGCATCGGCGCAAAACGTTATGCTGTCCCTCCAAACATCTTCCTGGAACGGCTGTTCAAGCCATCCGTACTATGGGAAGAGGAGTCCGGAAATAACAAACCAGAAGCAGCCACACCAACCGACACAGAGCAATGTGACATAAGCGGCGATTCCGCCGATGAAATAACACCTTCGGCCCACGACATAATGGCCGTAATCGCCCCGTGGACAGAGCCATTCCTAGCCTACTTGCTTAGGCAGGAACTTCCCGAAGACCAAAATGAGGCCCGCTGCATAGTTCGGCGATCTAAAGCCTACAAGGTCCATGAGGGAGAACTTTATAAGAAAAGCACAACCGGAGTCCTTCAAAGGTGTATATCTGAAGAGGAAGGGCGAGACCTCCTGGCTGAAATTCACGCCGGACTAGGCGGACACCACGCTGCAGCCCGGGCCCTTGTGGGAAAGGCATTCCGTACAGGATTTTATTGGCCGACCGCCCGGGCAGATGCTCAGGACTTAGTCCAAAGATGCGTCGGTTGCCAGCTCTTTGCTAATCAGAGCCATATGCCACCCACCGCCCTCAAAACTATACCCATTACCTGGCCGTTCGCGGTCTAGGGGCTTGACATGGTAGGACCACTTAAAGGGGGAACCCACAAGCAAAGATACCTATTGGTCATGGTGGATAAATTCACCAAATGGATAGAGGCCAAGCCAGTTAAAACGGGAGAGTCCGGACCAGTGATAGACTTCATATCCGGGGTAGTACACCATTACGGTGTCCCCCACAGCATCATCACCGATAACGGCATGAACTTCACGGCCGACGAGGTTAAATCATGGTGCAAAAATATGGGCATCAAGCTCGATTACGCTTCAGTCTATCATCCTCAAACCAACGGTCAAGTGGAACGAGCAAATGGTCTAATAATGAGCGGCATCAAACCCAGACTAGTGCGGTCCCTTACGAAATCTGACACGCACTGGGTAGAGGAGCTCGACTCCGTACTCTGGGGGCTGTGGACAACGCCTAACTATACTACCGGATTCACACCATTTTTTATGGTATACGGCGCTGAGGCAGTTTTGCCCTGCGACATCATTCATGACTCACCTCGAGTGCGCATGTACGAAGAAAGAGAAGCCGAGTTGGATCAGCAGGACAGCTTGGATGCATTGGAGGAAGAACGCGACGTCGCCAAGGCTCGTTCCACATTTTATCAGCAGCAGGCTCGAAGATACCAAAGCAGAAAAGTACGGGCCAAGACTTACAACGTTGGCGAACTAGTTCTACGTCTGCCGGACAAGAAAAAGGACAAGCTCAAGCCCAAATGGGAAGGCCCCTTCATCATCGATCAAGTCCTGACTGGCGGAGCGTACCGTCTACGAAATGCATCGGATAATCAACTCGAGCCGAACCCATGGAATGCAGCCCGCCTCCGAAGATTCTATGCCTAGCGTCGGACTGAGAGTTCGTCCCTTTCCCCCATCCAATTTTTTTTACTTCAGCTGTCTTTTGTTCATCTTTTTTCTCTCACCCCTATTCATCAAAGCCTTAAAAGGCTTACTTGCGCATCGTTCGCACGTAATTGATGAGCTATCCGCACTCAGTATACATAGGGGCTTCTTTAACAGAAGCTTATTTATAAGGGCTTCGTGCCCAAAACATGTGTCACACTTCCACATGTACCCATTTTTTCACCATTATATGCATCGATATGACTTAAGTTTTGGCCAAGCTGGGTTGCCTGGCTCCTGTGCTTACCCCTACGTTCCCGATTGTTCGGCTAGGAGGTAAAGGGAGCACGTCTGTGATTGTTATTGCCGGGTCAGCCGGATGTGTACCTCAGACTGGGTGAAGCCGAAAGCTAGCGTTCTTAAGGGAATATTCGGTCGGTGATTTGAAAGATGACTTTTTACCAATTTATTTATCTACCCCCAGATGTTATCCTGCTCTTTTCGCAGTCTGGACATGCACTTTAGGGCATGCCTCCCCCAGAGGAAAGGAACCCTTAACGGAACTATTCTCCCTGGAAGATGTTTCTTACTAACCATATAATATAACATAACTAGTTGGGCACTTGTCTGATAAAGCACTAATGACCCCTACGCCTGGTCTCCATGCATACCCCGGCTGTTTCATAGCCGAGCAGGTATTCGGACACACTCCGGACTCTAGGGTCCCGAGGTCGAAGAGAAAAGGTCGGCAAAGACAAACGATCTACAATCCGGCTAGAAGGCATTTTACATGTCATTTTATAATACATTGTCAAATCGACTGACTGTATTCTTCCTCAATCCCGTCTAACAGGCTGTCTAATTTACAGTCCTGTTGGGAAAATTTAGCGGCCAACTCTACTTGGCCGTATACTAAACTCACAGGGATCTCCTTCCCATCGGGCCCCACAGGTCTGACCTCGGCCATGTGGTTGGGATCCGCCTTCTTGTACCGCGTCTTCACCATGGCCTAGGCCTCCCTGGCACCTTGGCGGCAGGCTGAAATCTTCCATAAATGGAAGCGCTGCCGCACTCCCTGAAGCTTCTCCGCAAGCTCCCCAAGGCCCTCGGGTAGGGTGAAGGCTGGCCATAAAGCCTCGATGACGCCGCTCATTGCCTGCCGAACTCGTTCGATCAGTTGCAACAACTCGGGAAGTTGATCACCCGTTGATACGGGCATCTCGTCCATAGGGCGACCTGTGAGTACACCTACAGACATATTTTGTCAATGGACTTCCTCGCCGAACTCTTCATTTCAAAGGAATTCGCTTAAGCACTTACTATAGATGCCGTGACGAAGCCGCTGATTCTCCTTAACGGAGCCAGACAGCTCGGCCCGAACGCCTTTCAGCTCTTCTCCAAGCTGGGCATGGGCATCCTGGAGCTTGTTCCTTTCATGTTGCACGTTATGCAGCACCCTCTCGCCGGCCTTTAGCTGGCGCAGAAGTTCTTGCCTGTCCAGATCTTGTCCGGCAGCACCTGCAATGTCATTTTTAGACTTGTGCAAAGGCCAAACTCTACTTATATTTCTAAAATAATGCGTTACCAGGAGAGGTCCCTGTGTTTCCTCCTGCGGCAGCGAGTGCGGCCTCAAGTTGGGCCTTACACTCTTGCAGCTCCTGAGACAGTTGGGTATTCTTCTTTGTAAGACCCTACAGTTAAACGTGATCCTTAAATCAGTTAGCACAACTACTTTAAGTCTCGGGGGCTACTGGCATATACAACTATTAAAATCTTTACCCGTATGTCTTTCACATACTGCTCCGTGGCTCTGGTCAAACCATCTTGAGCGGCGCGGAGCTCCGCGTCCCCCTCGTTAAAGGCATTCAACGCCTCAGGGGAAAAGCACGTGTCACGAAAAACTGTCCGGCGGCGCTTGTGGTTCATGGCGCTCTCCACCTCAGATTTGGTGGCGGGCAGTCTGTCGGTATCCTCCGTTGGAGGAGTATCCGGCTCGCGCCTTGCGCTCGCCTCCCCCTCCAGGCCAGGCGCTGGAGATTGGCTGGTAGAGGCCGGATTGGCAACCTCTACGCCCGCAGTCCGGCAGGCGCTTTTTCTCCTACAAAAGTCATAAGCACTCAAACACTTCCCAGGGACGTTGTTCTAAATAACGAACCATGAGCTATACCTTTGCGGCGACGTTTCGACTCGCGCCGCACTCCTCTTCCGCCTGCTGGGCCGAACTGACCCTTGTTGGTCAGCCATCACGGGTTTGGCTTCCCGCCTTGAAGGCGCAGCCTGCGCAACACCATTGTATATGGTGGTCAAAAACACGCGAAGATGGAGTAATGGTGTTAAGAAACCGGTCATAAGTACCTGGGAAGCCGGTGACAAGCCGGGGTAGTCGGCCGTGATGGCGACTAAAGCATTATCGATGCTGAGCTGATGGAACACCCCATCAATTAGCTCCACCTTTATTTCCAGATCCTCTTCGGAGGTCGGATCGAGGGATCTTCTCGGATCCTCGGGTTGTGGAGCCGGACTGTGAATGTCCTCCACGTCCCGGCGCAGTTCCTGCGTCAAAATCACAGAGTAAGGAACTCGGCTTTAGAAGCACGGGTCGGATGAATAAACGTCCGCTTACCCAGCTCCAAGGGTTACTCATGGAAAACCCGTTCAATGGGTTCGTATGGAGGAAGTCTTCTTTCTCCCCCTTGTACAGGCCGGACAAGATCTTCACCAGATCCTCGGTCGAGCCCGGCCACTTGCGGCCGTGGCGGGTGGCGTCGTCCTCCCCATTAAAATCCCACATTGGGTGGCCCCTGTATTGCAGCGGCTGCACCCCCCCGCATAATGCACGTGGCCATGACTCCGATCATGGTCAATCTGGAATGGGCCAACAGCCTTATCCGGCCCATCAAATAATGGACGCTCTTGTCTTCCTCCAGCTGAGGGCTCCGTGGGCGCCAACTTAGGCGTTTCTTCAGAGGAGCATCGCTAAACTCAGGGAGGCCGATCCGAACTGGGTCTGGCAATGGAGTGTCTTCTATATAAAACCATTCTGAAGGCCAGTCCTCGGACGCCGTCCTAGGGGTGCCGGATAGGTATCCGGTCCCGGCGATGCGCCATATTTCGGCGCCGCCCACTTGATATATTGACCCCTCGTAAGAGCGGGGTACGAGGCAGAATAGCCTCTTCCACAGCGCAAAATGGGGCTCGACACCCAGGAATAGCTCGCAAAGGGCTACGAAGCCCGCGATATGCAGAATGGAGGCAGGCGTTAGGTGATGGAGCTGGAGTCCATAGAACTCCAGGAGCCCGCGGAGGAATGGATGTATAGGAAATCCAAGCCCCCTTATTAGATAGGGGATGAAGCATACCCGCTCCCATTTGGAGGGACTAGGGATGACCTCCGCTTGCTTCCCACCTCTGTAGGTGGCCAGCCCGGCTCGAACCGGAACCATAAAGGCCGAAGGAAGATATCCCTCCCCTTGGAGCGTTACCAGCTCGCTGTGCGGAACAGAGCATCTCCTCCAATCTCCTGGCGAAGGACTGGGAATGCGAGGAGAGGAGCCGCGTCGACGGTCCATGATGGAATGGATTTTTGGTCAAGCAGCGCTCCGATGAGTACTTGCGGGAGGAAGATGGTGCAATTTGGATCTGGATTCCTGCCTCTCTTATAGGTAGGTTATTTGCGCCGCTAGGGGGTAAAACGTAAAAGATACCCTGGCTTTTCACATTCGTGCGACGCGTGGAAGAAGGCCATTATTGGGCGTGGAAGCCAAGAAGCCCAACATTGATGAGGAAGCCGGACACTGTTTGGTAGGTACATGGAACTTGAAGGAGAACCCGCCTTGCAACGCCGAAGACTACACACATGCTGACTTATCGTCATTGAAGCCTGGTTCGGGGGCTACTGAGGGAGTCCAGGACTAGGGGGTGTCCAGATAGCCGGATCACCATCATCGGCCGAACTATCATCGGCCGGACTATCATCATCGGCCGGACTCCAAGACTATGAAGATACAAGATTGAAGACTTCGTCCCGTGTCCGGAGGGGACTTTCCTTGGCGTGGAAGGCAAGCTTGGCGATACGGATATGTAGATCTCCTACCATTGTAACCGACTCTATGTAACCCTAGCCCTCTCTGGTGTCTATATAAACCGGATGGCTTTAGTCCGTAGGACACAACAACAACCCTTACAATCATACCATAGGCTAGCTTGTAGGGTTTAGCCTCCTTGATCTCGTGGTAGATCCACTCTTGTAACATCCACAATATCAATATCAATCAAGCAGGACGTAGGATTTTACCTCCATCAAGAGGGCCGAAACCTGGGTAAAACATCGTGTCCCTCGTCTCCTGTTACCATCCGCCTAGACGCACAGTTCGGGACCCCCTACCCGAGATCCACCGGTTTTGACACCGACAAACCCCTTTCCTCTGCACGACCTGTCATTGCCACTGTAAATAGATGAAACCCACTAGCATGAGTAGGAGTTGTTTGAGCCCTGATGTGCCTACTCATTCATGCCTGTTTGTCATGCCTGCTATGCTTAGAGTTGTGTCAGGTCTGATTCATCGGGGATGAATTGGAACAGTGATGAACATGTCCTCCTGTGTGTGAGCTAAGTGTGTGAACATGATTTGGTAAAGGTAGCGGTGAGAGGCCATGTAGGAGTACATGGTGGATTGTCTCATTGAAGCCGTCCTTAGGAACCGAGTTCTGCGTTTGTGATCCATGAACAGCTACTACCACTCATTGGGATCCTTAATTGACCCGCTCGGCTTCTTAACCACCCTTGTCCTCTGTGCAGGAGTTGCAAGTAGTTTCTGGTGTTTGTAGTATGCTGGAGGCCATGCGTAGCACTGACTCGAGGGGTGGGCTGTGATGCGGTAGGCACGTGGCACGGTGTACCGGGCGCCCGTTTGGTGTCTCGAGAACCCTGCTCACATCGTTCGGGGCCGTATGTGGAAACTTCAGCCGGACTCCCTGCGGATGGAACCTGAATAGGCGATAAACCTGGACTAGAGACTTGAGTGTTTAGGTATGCCGTGGCCGACACCCTCGCTAGGCTTCCGCTTGAAGGTTGCCTAGATACATGATGTGTACATGGCGGTAAGTGGCGAGAGCCTGTGTGAAGAAGTACACCCCTGCACGGTTAACATCATCTATTCGAATAGCCGCGTCCGCGGTAAAGGACCTCTGGGTTGCCTATATAGTTCATAGATAAGTGAAAGTGGATACTCTAAAATACGCAAGATAAGCGTGAGTGCTATGGATGGCGTTCTCGTAGGGAGATGGGAGCGGGTCCGTAGTGGTGTATTGATATGGTCAATATGTGGACTTGTGTGCACCACCTCAAAAGAGTTGCTTGCCGTCGTAGTTCAGGATAGCCACCGAGTCAAAGCTGGCTTGCTGCAGTTAAACCCCACCATCCCTTTGTTGATAATGATAAATATGTAGATAGTTCTGATGTAAGTCTTGCTGGGTACATTTGTACTCACGTTTGCTTAATTTATGTTTTTGCAGAGAGACTTCAGTCTTGATAGTAGTTCTGTGTGGAGTTCGACATTTAGCTTGTTACCTCAGCTACAATCTTGTGCCCTCGGCAGGATCTGGTAGATAGTCAGGCTTCTCAGCCTTTTTCATTTGTAGATGTCTGTACTCAGACATGTTAAGCTTCCGCATGTGCTTTGGCTTGTATGATCTGAATGTTGGGTCATGAGACCCATGTTTGTAATATCTCGCTCCTCGGAGCCTATTGATTAAATACCTGAGTCATAGAGTTATGTTGTGATGCCATGTTGTGTTTGCACATATCGAGCATATTGTGTGTATGATTTGAAATGCTTGGTATGTCTGGGATCTGACTATCTAGTTGTTTATCCTTGGTAGCCTCTCTTACTGGGAAATGTCTCCTAGTGCTTCCACTAAGCCATGGTAGCTTGCTACTGCTCTGGAACACTTAGGCTGGCCCGCATGTGTCCTTCTTCGTTCCTGCGTCTGTCCCTTCGGGGAAATGTCATGCGGTGATCCTTTAAGTCCTTGTAGCTTGCTACGACTTGGGATTCATTCGCTGTTGATCGACACGTTCGTTGCTGGGTGATGTATGCATGTCCCTGTAAGTTAGCGCCACTTTGGGTTCACGACTAGCCATGCCAGCCCGGGTTCTTTGTCATATGGATGCTAGCGACACTATCATATACGTGAGCCAAAAGGCGCAAATGGTCCCGGGCCTGGTAAGGCGACACCCGTGGGAATACCGTGCGTGAGGCCGCAAGGTGATATGAGGTGTTACATGCTAGATCGGTGTGGCATAGGATCGGGGTCCTGACAGCTTGGATCTCCTGATTGCATGCTTTGGAAATGGAACAACTGCCCATAAGGTCATGTTAAGATACCGACCATCATTCTTGAACCAGTTGCGTCACAAGACCCCTAGATTTGGCATGTTTTATATGGAAATGCTCGGGTCTCACAGTGACATCAGCATGTTGCAGTGCTCTTCATTGTTTGCTAGGTTGACTAATGGACAAGATCCTCCATGTAAGTATATTGTCAATGGTCATGACTACAACATGAGCTACTTTTTGATGGATGGTATCTATCCTTCATGGGTGACCTTCGTCAAGGCCATCTCCGAGCTCGAAAGACAAGAAGGATCTAGAAATTATGTGGATAGGGCATTTGGAGTGCTTCAAGCCTGTTTTGCGATTGTTCGAGGACCTGCAAAAATATGGAATCTAGAAACCTTGTTGTCGGTGTCAAAACCAGCAGACCTTGGGGTAGGGGGTCCTGAGTTGTGGATCTCGGATCGAGGGTAAAATGAACGAAGGAGATGATGTTTACCCAGGTTCGGGACCTCTTGATGGAGGTCAAACGCAACATCCGGCTCTTGTTTATATTGATGATGATGTATCGAATACAGAGTTGATCTACCTCAAGATCGTATTGTGTGGTCTATCTCTACGGCTAGGTGAATGATTTTGTGTTGATGCCCCCTCTACGGGCTAAACCCTATGGTTTATATACACGCCAGGGAGGTGCCAGGTTACGGGTTCCGCAAACCCTTGAAAGGTTCAAACTCTGGGGTGTGTGCGGAGATCTAAACCTACCCAGCCTGCCTACTTGCAATCCTCCTAAGCCTAGCACGTCAGGCTCAAAGGGACAAAGAGACACAACAGTTTATCCTGGTTTGGGCCACCTTGCGGTGTAATACCCTACTCTAGCGTTTTGGTGGATTTCCTCGAAGGGCCGAGGATGAACTAGTACAGTGGATGAACTGGCCCAAGGAGGTGAGGTGTTCTTGAGCTCAAGAGAGCTAGTGAGGTGGTCGGATGAGAGTGGATCCGATCCGACCAGATGTGAACTAGCTGCCTCTCTATGGTGGTGGCTAAGTCCTATTTATAGTGGCCTTGGTCCTCTTCCCAAATGTTGGTGGGAAGGGATCCCATAAGGACCATATTTTAAAGGGGACAAGTAGTACAACCTATCCTGACTAAAGTGGTCTTCGCGTGCGAAAAGTCTCTGGTCATGACACTGCGGTGGGCTCGGTGATGACCTCCGTCCTGCCGTCCTGGTGGTATTGGTCTTGTTGCACCAGAATGGAAACCTTTGGTTGATTCCTCGGGACTCCACGCCTATGGCTTGCCTCCCTTGCACCGAATAGGAAACTGGCGCTCTGCGCCCGTTGGTGTCCGCCTGGCCTTGGTCGTCATGGCTCACGTCAGCTGAGCCTCGTGAGGTGAACCTTGCATAGAACTCTCCGCCCCTTGGGAGCCAGCCTAAGGAGGCCGATTCCCTCGGGGGTCTTGGTGTCATTCACCTCGCGAGGGTCTTGAGTCGTTGATGCTGAAGCTGGGCCATACCAGGCCGTCGATGGAGCCATGCAGTGGGCCACATGCAGGCAAGTCTGAATACCCCCATATCCAGAACGCTGACAGTAGCCCCTGGGGCAAGGTGCGCTCGGATTTGGCTTCCAGGCGAAGCCAAAGGGCAAGTGTAGAGTGCCGTGGGCCCTAACCACCCGCAGCCTTGATGACGCATGGCAATTGATGGGATACGTGCGTCTCCATGTCCCCAGGCTGCCTCGGCAACTGTTTCTGTCTGACAAAAGGGTTGCCATCTGCTGCCGTGCTTTCATTGCCTTCCCTTCGTCTTGCTCCAGATCCCCTTCTCCCAATACCAAAAGAACTCATCGGATCTTCCGATTTTCTCCTCCAATCTTCCGCCCAATGGCTGCTGAGGTCGCCAGGCCTTTGGAGCCCCCAGTCCTTCCTGCTGCTATGGCTTCTCCTGCTTTGGTGCAGAGAACGTCTCCTCTCCCGCCCGGTGCGCAGCTGGGCCATGGCGCTCCCGCCGCCTCCGGAGCCCTGGAAGAGGCTCGAGGCGGCGCTGAACCTTCTCCAAGGTGAACTTCAGGGCCCGGACCGGCGCATTGTGTTGGGGCGCCTGGGGCTAATCTCTGGATGGCTCCGGGCCGACGCGTCTGTCCGAGTGGCCTGGAGCTCTGTGGAGGAGGTCCAGGAGGTGTTTGGGGTGGCTGCTGCCGAGCGTGACCTAGCGCAAAGGAGGCCAAGGAAGCTGAGGATCGGTGCCGTGCGGTGGAGGCTGAGCTGAAGGCTTTTCAGGATCAACAGGACACCCAGGCCAACCAGCTCCAGGAGCAAGAGGAGAAGCTGAAGGCCCAGGAGGCTGCCGTTGCCGATCGCGATGCTAAACTGAAGGAGGTAGCCCTGGAACAGGCTGCGGAGCGTGGCCGCCTGACGAAGCTAAAGGAGGAGACGGAGGCGGCCTAGGCGTCCCTTGCCGAGGCCAAAGGAGCGGCCACCATGGAGCGCAGCACCCTCGCCTCCCTCGAGGCGAGGTTCCACAAAGCTCAGCGGTCACTCTTTGGGGACGATCCCTCGAAGAAAGCAGTGGTGGCCCTAAGGGAGAGCCCTGCCGCCCTGCTCCCTGAGGTCGTGGCAGTGCTCGAGAACGCTGTCGATGGTTTGGCTCTTTGGTGGAAGGTGAGGCTTGCTTGCTTTCTTCCTCGGCCCTTACGTGCGTCTTCAGCCATCTCTATCTCCGGGACGCCAGCTTTGACTTCGCCGCCTTTCTCGAGCCCGTGGACTCCAACTCCCGCAGCGCTGCTGCTGCCGCCATGAAGAGCTCCGTGGACGCCCTGCAGCAAGTTCCTTGTCGTCGGTCTTGCGGCCGGGGCAGAGGGGATGGGTAACGCGGCTGGCAACGAGGCTCCGCTGGCGGGCGATGGCGATACTCAGGGCTGAAGAGGTGGCTTGGTGGTGCTGCTCCTTCCTGTTCGTCCTGTATCATGTAGCATGCTTCGTGGAGGAGTTTAAAACTAATTGCTAGGAACAATATATTTTGTAATAATTAGATTGTGGTTCCCTGACTTTTTCCATTTGCTTTGTTGTTCTGCGTTGGTAGAGCGTGACCCTGCGCATACCTTAGCCACCGTTGGGTCATCCAGATTGCCAGGACGAGCCCAAGGGGTGCGGGGCTACGTGGCCAGTTAGGTTCCTGAGACACGATGCTCAGGAGTCCCCCTTGACGTGCGAACAGCTTAGGAAAAAGTGCGAAGGCAAGCCTTGGCGTTCTGCATCGGCAGGGCCCGGCCCCGCCCAAACCTCAGCCGCAGTTGGGTCGTCCAGATCACCAGGACGAGACCAAGGGGTGAGGGGCTACGTGACCAGTTAGGCTCCTCAGACGCGATGCTCAGGAGTCCCCCTTGACGTACGAATGGCTTGAAAAGGACGAGAGTTATGCCTTGGCTTTCTGTGATGACCCACAAGTGTGGGGGATCTATCGTAGTCCTTTCGATAAGTAAGAGTGTCGAACCCAACGAGGAGCAGAAGGAAATGAAAAGCGGTTTTCAGTAAGGTATTCTCTGCAAGCACTGAAATTATCGGTAATAGATAGTTTTGTGATAAGGTAATTTGTAACGGGTAACAAGCAACGAAAGTAAATGAGGCAAAACAAGATGGCCCAATCCTTTTTGTAGCAAATGATAAGCCTGGACAAATTCTTATATAGAGAAAAGCGCTCCCGAGGACACATGGGAATTATCGTCAAGCTAGTTTTCATCACGTTCATATGATTCATGTTCATTACTTTGATAATTTGATATGTGGGTGGATCGGTGCTTGGGTAAATACCCTTTCTTGGACAAGCATCCCACTTATTATTAACCCCTATTGCAAGCATCCGCAACTACAAAAGAAGTATTAAGGTAAACCTAACTGAGGGAGTCCTGGATTCGGGGGTGTCCGGATAGCCGGACTACCGTCATCGGCCGGATTATCATCGGCCGGACTATCATCATCGACCGAACTCCAAGACTATGAAGATACAAGATTGAAGGCTTTGTCCCGTGTCCGGATGGGACTTTCCTTGGCGTGGAAGGCAAGCTTGGCGATACGGATATGTAGATCTCCTACAATTGTAACCGACTCTATGTAACCCTAGCCCTCTCCGGTGTCTATATAAACCGGATGGCTCTAGTCCGTAGGACAACAACATCAACCCTTACAATCATACCATAGGCTAGCTTCTAGGGTTTAGCCTCCTTGATCTTGTGGTAGATCCACTCTTTTAAACATCCACAATATCAATATCAATCAAGCAGGACGTAGGGTTTTACCTCCATCAAGAGGGCCCGAACCTGGGTAAAACATCGTGTCCCTTGTCTCCTGTTACCATCCGCCTAGACGCACAGTTCGGGACCCCCCACCCGAGATCCGCCGGTTTTGACACCGACATTGGTGCTTTCATTGAGAGTTCCTCTGTGTCGTCACCGATAGGCTTGATGGTCTCTTCAATCAACAACGACGCGGTTCTGGGTGAGACTTTTCTCCCCGGACAGATCTTCGTATTCGGCGGCTTCGCACTGCGGGCCAACTCACTTGGCCATCTGGAGCAGATCGAAAGCTACGCCCCTGGCCGTCAGGTCAGGTTTGGAAGTCTAAACTTCACGGCCGATATCCGCGGGGACTTGAGCCTCGATGGATCTGAGCCACAGCCAAGTGCGCCGCACTGTCACGATGGGCACGACCTAACTCTGCCGCCGGACAGTGCTTTGGAGGCCGCACGCGAATCCGCTCCGATCCATAGTCCAGAGCCGATCGCGCAGATCGAGGACGGGTGGCTGGACACCGCCTCGGGAGCTGCAACTTCCACGGTGATGGAGCCGAACACTGACCCTGTCCCGCATATAGCTCATGACTCCGAGGTGCCGGACTCCCTACCGGACTTCGAACCTCCTGCGCCCCTGCCAGTCAAATCCGATTGGGCGCCGATCATGGAATTCACCGCTGCGGACATCTTTCAGCACTCACCCTTCGGCGACATCTTAAATTCGCTGAAGCACCTCTCGCTATCTGGAGAGCCCTGGCCGTACTACGGCCAGGATGGTTGGGACGCGGACGACGAAGAAATTCAGAGCCCACCCACCACCCACTTTGTAGCCACCTTCAACGATCTAACCGACGTACTCAACTACGACTCTGAAGACATCGACGGTATGGACGATGATGCCGGAGACTATCAAGAACCAGTGCCTACGGGACACTGGAAGACCACCTCGTCATACGACATATACGTGGTGGACACCCCAAAAGACGGGCACGGCGAAGAAGCAGCAGAGGCAGATTCCTTAAAGAAACAGCCCAAGCACCAACGTCAGCGGCGCCGCTCTAAATCCCTCCACAGCAAGAATGGAGATTCCGGCACAGGAGATAATAACACCTCTGAAAGTGCCGAAGATAACCCCCTCCAGCAAGATTCAGCGCAGGAGGAGGCAGAAGCAAGCCCTCACGAGAGGGCGGCAGACGAAGAGGTCGAGGATGATAATTACATACCTCCCTCCGGAGACGAGGCAAGCCTCGACGACGACGAATTCATCGTGCCTGAGGATCCCATCGAACAAGAGCATTTCAGACACAGGCTAATGGCCACAGCAAATAGTCTAAAGAAAAAGCAGCAACAGCTTCAAGTTGATCAAGACCTGCTAGCCGACAGATGGACCGAGGTCCTCGCGGCCAAAGAGTATGAACTCGAACGCCCCTCCAAAAGCTACCCAAAATGCAAGTTGCTCCCCCGACTAGAGGAGGAAGCATACAAACCGGCAGCACTAGCGCACAATATGGCAGACCGACCACCTCGTGGCCGTGACAGAGAGGCATGTAAGCCCTCCACCAAAATCGTACCCCGGCACCGCTCAAAAAGTGCGAGGCCACGGGGGAACGCGCCGGACTTGCGAGACATATTGGAGGACAAGGCAAGACAATCCAGATCTATCTATGGATCACGTGGGTGCCCCAAGACCCACGACGAATACCGTCGCGCCGGATACAGCTACTCCGGCCGGGCCGAACACAGCAGACAACGCTATCTTGAGCTATGTCGCGACATTGCGCAATACAGAGGCGCCGCACACCCACTATGCTTCACTGATGAAGTAATGGATCATCAAATCCCTGAAGGGTTTAAACCCGTTAACATCGAATCTTACGATGGCACAACAGACCCCGCGGTTTGGATTGAGGATTATCTCCTTCATATACATATGGCCCGCGTCGACGATCTTCACGCCATCAAATATCTCCCACTCAAGCTTAAAGGACCAGCTCGGCATTGGCTTAACAGCCTGCCCGCAGAGTCAATTGGATGCTGGGAAGACCTGGAAGCCACATTCCTCGACAACTTCCAGGGCACGTATGTGCGACCACCGGACACAGATGACCTAAGCCACATAATCCAGCAGCCAGACGAATCGGCCAGGCAATTCTGGACACGGTTCTTAACAAAGAAAAATCAAATCCTCGACTGTCCGGATGCGGAGGCCCTCGCTGCCTTCAAACATAACATCCGCGACGAGTGGCTGGCCCGACAGCTAGGACAGGAGAAGCCGAAATCCATGGTAGCCCTCACATCACTCATGACCCGCTTCTGTGCGGGAGAAGATAGCTGGCTCGCTCGCAGCAACAACCTCAGCAAAAATGCTGGCAGTCCGGATACCAAGGACCGCAATGGCAGGTCGCGTCGAAACAAAAACAAGCGCCGCATTAACGGCGACAGCAATGAGGATACGGCAGTCAACGCCGGATTCCGAGGCTCCAAATCCAGTCAACGGAAGAAGCCATTTAAAAGAACTACCCCGGGCCCGTCCAATTTGGACCGAATACTCGACCGCTCTTATCAAATACATGGAACCCCCAAAAGGCCAGCTAACCACACCAACAGAGATTGTTGGGTATTCAAGCAGGCAGGCAAATTAATTGCCGAAAATAATGACAAGGGGCTACACAGCGATGACGAGGAAGAGACTCGGCCGCCGAACAACAGAGGATAGAAGGGATTCCCCCCCTCAAGTTCGGACGGTAAATATGATATACGCAACGCATATACCCAAGAGGGAGCAGAAGCGTGCACTAAGGGATGTATACGCGATGGAGCCAGTCGCCCCAAAATTCAACCCATGGTCCTCTTACCCGATCAAGTTCGATCGATGAGACCATCCGACCAGTATCCGCCATGGCAGATTCGCTGCATTGGTTTTAGACCCAATCGTTGATGGTTTTCACCTCAAGAGAGTCCTGATGGACGGCGGCAGTAGCCTGAACCTGCTTTATCAGGAAACAGTGCGCAAGATGGGCATAGACCCTTCAAGGACTAAACCTACAAAGACGACCTTCAAAGGCCTCATACCAGGTGTTGAGGCCAATTGTACAGGTTCAGTCACACTGGAAGTGGTCTTCGGATCCCCGGATAATTTCCGAAGCGAGGAGTTAATCTTTGACATAGTCCCGTTCCGCAGTGGCTATCACGCTCTGCTCGGACGAACCGCGTTCGCAAAATTCAACGCGGTGCCGCATTATGCATACCTTAAGCTCAAGATGCCAGGCCCTCGTGGAGTCATCACGGTCAACGGAAACACGGAACGCTCCCTCTGAACGGAGGAACATACAGCAGCTCTCGCGGAAGAAGTACAGAGCAGCCTTTTAAGGCAATTCTCGAGTCCGGCCGTTAAACGGCCGGACACGGCCAAATGCGCCCAGAGCAAAATCAACCAAGACCACCTGGCACATTCCGAGCACGCGTAGCAATGTGGCCCCAACCCCAGCCCTCGCGCGATTGCAAGACAAACTCTCCGCGTACATAATTACGCCCTGGAGATACCATGGGTCTAGGGGAAGG
This sequence comes from Triticum timopheevii, assembly GCA_963921465.1. NCBI lineage: Eukaryota > Viridiplantae > Streptophyta > Magnoliopsida > Poales > Poaceae > Triticum > Triticum timopheevii. The sequence continues at coordinate 377,739,661 of OY997262.1, read as the reverse complement.
GGCACGACCACAACAAACCCAGAGTGCGGTTCGACCACACCAGGGGCTCCCAAGTGTGTCGCTCTTTTCTTTTATTTTTCTCTTCTTTATATACAGGACTCTGTCCGGCGGCGAACCTGCCGAACTCATGATGCAACAGCCAGGGAGGGACAAAGGCCGCGACGAACACTCAGGTGGTCTCCATTACGAGCATTAAATTTGTTAAATACACCATTCCGCGGCCTACCCCTGGTGGGAGACGCCCTTAATTCATCCAATCCCTTGCTTTCCGCACTATTTGTATCATTTCGCACTCATAGCAGACCTTCTTGAATAAAATGCAGCACTTTTCGCCCATAATTGCATTACTTTCTATATATATATATGTTCATTTACGACATGTTGCATCCGTATATTTTGGTACGGTCGAATACACCAGGGGCTTATGTTCCCCACATTATGGTGTGATAAGTCCAAACACTTTCACAAGTGCGGCACCCCGAACTTATAGCATTATATGAATCGGCTCCGAATCATGTCTTGGGTCAATAGTTGGGTTTGCCCGGCTCCCATGTTTGGCACCTTACGTTTCCGTTCTATCGGCTAAGGTAGCACTGGGAGAACCACTGCGATTGCGCCCCGGTTGAGCTGGGTAAACGCCTCAGTGGAGAAAGCTAAAACTGACTGTCATGATAAGGCTAGAGACTGGTCGCTGTTCGAGAGGTTTTTTCAGGTCCTTAAAGACCTATGCCGCTTCGAGCGAAGTTCCGGATAATGTCCGACGAAGGCGTGAATAGCGCCCCAAATTCGGTCTTCCGAATACTAGGGGCTTCGCCAAAATTTAAAATTATAGAATTCTATGGCTAAGTGAGAGTGTTCAAGCATTATAAGTCCGGTTGCCTTGTTCATCCTGTTGAGCACCTCCCTAGATGGACCCAAATATGGGAACAAGAGTGCTCAAGTTTATCCCGAACACCCCAGCACTAGTGGCATGGGGGCTGAAGCCAACGACTTGCCATCTCTCAGATTTTATAAATTGCCGCACAGAAGGTAATATTTTAAATTAAACAAGCATTGCTTAGCGCATATGAACAAAGTTTTCAGTGCACAGGATAATACATAGCGAGTTCACTCAATAATTACATCTCGGGGGCACTCATCCGCAATCTTGCGGGCACCCTTCAGGACAGTCCGATAGTACATCTCGGGCGTACGATATTCCTTGCCCGCTGGTGGCGCGTCAATGATTAGCTTCTCCGCATCCAGCTTGCCCCAATGTACCTTTGCGCGGGCAAGGGCCCAACGAGCACCTTCAATATAGGCAGAGCACTTGATGACCTCCACCCAGGGGCACGCATCCACCAGCCGCCGCACGAGGCCGAAGTAGCTCCCAGGCATGGCCTCTCCAGGCCACAGCCGGACTATGAGGCCCTTCATGGCCTCCTCAGCTACCTTGTGGAGTTCGACCAGCTGCTTCAGCTGGTCGCTAGGGGGCACCGGATGGCCGGCCTCAGCATACTGAGACCAGAAGACCTTCTCCGTTGAGCTTCCCTCCTCACCACGATAGAATGCGGCGGCATCAGATACACTACAAGCCAAATCTGCAAACGCCCCTGGAGAGCTCCGAATTCGGGTAAGTGTCAGGTAGTTTACAGTAACATGCTTGCTTTGCATGAAAAATGCCTTACCCGCCGCTATTTTCTTCCCATCTTCCACCTCCTGAAGGGCCTTATGGGCCTCGGCCTTGGCGGCTTTGGCACTTTCGAGAGCCGAGGCAAGCTCGGACTCTCGAGTCTTTGAGTCACGCTCCAAACTCTCATGCTTTTCCATGAGAGCCTGGAGCTCTTGCCGAACCGCCGCCACCTGCGCCTCCTGCTTTTCTCGCTCTGTCCGTTCCACGGCCGCACTGTGTTCGGCCGCGGACACGGCCTCCTTCAGGGTTGCCACCTCGTTCGTGGCCCCTGCAGTACCCATGTTATCCTTGTTATTCTTTTATTGCAACCTAAATCCTTTTCTGTAAGGTAACTATTCAAAGTGGTGCTACTCACCTTCTTTGTCCTGGAGCTGCTTCTTGGCACGGCCGAGCTCTTGCTCGGACCGCTCGAGCTCCTGCTTCAAAGCACCGACCTCTACAGTCAGTGCGGCAGAGGTCAGCAGCACAGCCTGCATCCCATATTGACATAACTTTTTAGCAACCCTGCGTATATCTTTTTAGATCCTCAGTCCGACTTTTCTTTCCGAACTCCGAACTGAGCATCAGGGTCTACTGTCTATGCGGTATTACATTACATAATTTTAACTTCTTACCTCAAAGCCTGTTAGAAGGCGACTGCAGGCTTCGGTCAGCCCGCTCTTGGCGAGCTGTACCTTCTGAATCACCGCACTGATGATAGGCGGTGTTCTTCCTTGATGGAAGCGCCTTGGAGCGCCTCCAACAAGTTGTCCGGCGCCTCCGGTTGGACGGAGGCCGCCGGCGTCACGGTCTTGCCCTTCTTGCGAAGGGGCCGCCGGCCGGACTCCGGAACCACTGCGGGTTCCGATGTGGAGTCCGGCGCAAAGTCCGGGAGGCCGCCTTGTGGCGCCTCTGGAGCCTCCCCCTGATGGGTCCCTTCTTGGGACCCCACCTCAGCGTCCTCAGTGGCGCGAGGGGTGGAGGCCGTCGGGATGGAATCCACATCCGACGGAGCCAACGACCCGCTCGATGAAGCGGGGAGATCATCATCGGCCGGACTACAGGCAGTATGCGGCATTAGAAGGACGCTATGTGACATAAAAATAAATTATATATCATTCAGGAATCCAGATACTTACGATCTCGCCGGAGGCCTGACCCTCGAAGGCCATTCTTCCTCGCCAACATTGACGTTGGCGGAGCTGTCCGGGGGAATAGTCCTTCCCCTTTTGGACCCTTCGGCCTCCCCTGTTGGGGAAGCCTTCCTCTTCCTCTCTCCCTCCTCTGGGAGAGGGTCCTCTTTCTCCTCCTCGTTTTCGGGGGAGGAGTCCTCCTCGGAGTCGTTGGACACCTGAAAATGGGAACTCTTTCGAGTACCCGTGGCCTCCTTCTTGGCCTTCTTCTCCGGCACCACGTGCGGTGCCGGAACCAGCAGCCCCGCTAGACGGGCGTCTACTGGGTTTTCTGGCATAGGAGCCGGGCAGATGATCTGCTCCGCCTTCCTCATCTAGTCCTGTTAAAGGAAAGGGGGAAATTAAAACCCGCATAGAGTCAAACTATGGAAAGCAAGTGTCCCGTAAAGGGGTAGAATCACTTACCTCGTCAGCTTGGCGCTCCGAGCGAAATCCGCGATCTTCAGTCGCGGATGCGGGGGCTTCGGCGCCCTTAAACAGCACCCTCCAGGCACCTTCGTATGTCGTGTCGAAGAGCCCGCTCAATGCCTGGTGCTATTCCAGATCGAACTCCCACAGATTGAATGCCCGCTCTTGGCATGGGAGAATCCGGTGGACGAGCATGACTTGGACCACGTTAACCAGCCTGAGCTTCTTCACCAGCTTCTGGATACAGGCTTGGAGTCCCGTCACCTCCTCCGAACTACCCCACAACAAGCCCTTCTTTTTCTAGGAGGTGAGCTGCGTGGGGATACCAGATCTAAACTCGGGGGCCGCCGCCCATGAAGGGTCGCGCGGCTCGGTGATATAGAACCACCCCGATTGCCACCCCTTGACGGATTCCATGAAGGCCCCTTCAAACCAAAGGACGTTGGGCATCTTGCCCAACATGGCGCCTCCGCACTCCGCTTGAGTGCCCTTCACTACCTTCGGCTTGACATTGAAGGTCTTGAGCCACAGGCCGAAGTGGGGCCGGATGCAGAGGAAGGCCTCGCACATGACGATAAACGCCGAGATGTTGAGGATGAAGTTCGGCGCCAGATCATGGAAATCCAGGCCATAGTAGAACATGAGCCCCCGGACAAAGGGGTGAAGTGGAAAGCCCAGTCCGCGGAGGAAATGGGGAAGAAAAACGACCCTCTCATGGGGCCTGGGGGTGGGGATGAGCTGCCCCTCGTCGGGCAGCCAATGCGCGATGTCGCCGGACAGATAGCCGGAGCCGCGCAGTCTTTTGATGTGCTCCTCCGTAACGGAGGAGGTCATCCACTTGCCTCCTGCTCCGGACATGGTCGGAGAAGGTCGAGACGAGATGCGCGAACTTGGGCGCTGGAGCTCGAGTGCACGGAGATGGATAAGCAAAGGAGGAAGAAGCCGTAGGTGAAAAGGTGAATCCTTATCCCTTATATGTAGGCGGACGAAGACTATGCGTCCCCACCTGCCTGGTAAAACTCGCTTGTATCCCAAGCGTCACCATCAATGGCACGGTTGGGTTACCCACGTCCGTATTAATGAGAATCCCGGATTAAGGGGAACACGATCTCTGCTTCGACAAGACGTGCCAAGGAAACCGCTTCGCTAAATGCGCTGAGGTGGTAAAATAAAAAACGATTCAAGTAATGGCTTGGTAGTGGTGTGACGTCATGCCACAAAAAACGTCAGCAGATTGAACTTGTGTATATGTATTATTCTCTCTACGGTGGAATGTGGAATTTATTTTGCAGAACCGGACACTATCCTGGTGTTCACAATCTTCTATGAATTATTCGGAGGAGGAACCCGCCTTGCAATGCCGAACAATATGCGCGCCGGACTTATCGTCATTGAAGCCTGGTTCAGGGGCTACTGAGGGAGTCCTGGATTAGGGGGTGTCCGGATAGCCGGACTACCGTCATCGGCCGGATTATCATCGGCCGGACTATCATCATCGACCGGACTCCAAGACTATGAAGATACAAGATTGAAGACTTCGTCCCGTGTCCGGATGGGACTTTCCTTGGCGTGGAAGGCAAGCTTGGCGATACGGATATGTAGATCTCCTACAATTGTAACCGACTCTATGTAACCCTAGCCCTCTCCGGTGTCTATATAAACCGGATGGCTCTAGTCTGTAGGACAACAACATCAACCCTTACAATCATACCATAGGCTAGCTTCTAGGGTTTAGCCTCCTTGATCTCGTGGTAGATCCACTCTTGTAAACATCCACAATATCAATATCAATCAAGCAGGACGTAGGGTTTTACCTCCATCAAGAGGGCCCGAACCTGGGTAAAACATCGTGTCCCTTGTCTCCTGTTACCATCCGCCTAGATGCACAGTTCGGGCCCCCTACCCGAGATCCGCCGGTTTTGACACCGACACTAACCATAGCATGAAACAAGTGAATCCAAATCAGCCCCTTACGAAGCAACCCATCAACTAGGGTTTAAGCTTCTGTCACTCTAGCAACCCATCATCTACTTATTACTTCCCAATGCCTTCCTCTAGGCCCAAATAATGGTGAAGTGTAATGTAGTCGATGTTCACATAACAACACTAGAGGAGAAACAACATACATCTCATCAAAATATCAAACGAATACCAAATTCACATGACTACTAATAGCAAGACTTCTCCCATGTCCCCAGGAACAAATGTAACTACTCACAAAGCATATTCATGTTCATAATCAGAGGGGTATTAATACGCATTAAGGATCTGAACATATGATCTTCCATCGAATAAACCAACTAGCATCAACTACAAGGAGTAATCAACACTACTAGCAACCCACAAGTACCAATCCGAGGTTTTGGTACAAGGATTGGATACAAGAGATGAACTAGGGTTTGAGAGGAGATGGTGTTGGTGAAGATGTTGATGGAGATTGACCCCCTCCCGATGAGAGGATCGTTGGTGATGATGATGGTGATGATTTCCCCTTTTCGAAGGGAAGTTTCCCCGGCAGAACAGCTCCGCCGGAGCCCTAGATTGGTTCCGCCAAGGTTCCACCTCGTGGCGGCGGAGTTTCGTCCCGTAAGCTTGCTTATTATTTTTTCCAGGGTAAAAGACTTCATATAGCAGAAGATGGGCACCAGAGGGCTGCCAGGCAGCCCATGAGGCAGGGGGCGCACCCCCACCCTCGTGGCCAGGGTGTGGGCCCCCTCTAGTATTTCTTCTGCTTAGTATTCTTTATTAATTCCCAAAATGACTTTTGTGGAGTTTCAGGAGTTTTGGAGCTGTGCAGAATCGGTCTCTAATATTTGCTCCTTTTCCAGCCCAGAATCCCAGCTGCCGGCATTCTCCCTCTTCATGTAAACCTTGTAAAATAAGAGAGAATAGCCATAAGTATTGTGACATAACGTGTAATAACAGCCATAATGCAATAAATATCGATATAAAAGCATGATGCAAAATGGACGTATCAACTCCCCCAAGCTTAGACCTCGCTTGTCCTCAAGCGGAAGCCGATATCGAAAAATATGTCCACATGTTTAGAGATAGAGGTGTCAATAAAATAAAATACGGACATGAGGGCATCATGATCATTCTTATAATAGCAACATATATTTATTTTGTTATATGATTTCCTGTGCGCAAGTAACAATCTATTCACAATATCAAGTATGAATCAGAAACTTCATTGAGAACCAACAAACTATGATCCCAGTCATTGAAGCAATTGCAATTTATCATGACATAGGAAAGAGTCGATATAAGAGCTTTTCAGCAAGTCCACATACTCAACTATCATTTAATATTTCACAATTGCTAACACTCACACAATACTTATGGTTATGGAGTTTTAATCGGACACAGAGAAAGATAGGGGCTTATTGTGTTGCCTCCCAACCTTTTACCTCAAGGGTAATGTCAACAATAATAGTTCATGCTAACTTACATTCAATTCGATATATATATCAGGATCTTTCCAACACGAGGTGCTTGCCAAAGAATAAAAATAAAAAGGAAAGGTGAAGATCACCATGACTCTTGCATAATGTAAAAGACAGAAGTAAAAGATAGGCCCTTCGCAGAGGGAAGCAGAGGTTGCCATGTTCTTTTATGGTTGGATGCACGAAATCTTAATGCAAAAGAACGTCACTTTGTATTGCCATTTGTGATACGGACCTTTATTTTGCAGTCCGTCGCTTTTATTACTTCCATATCACAAGATCGTATCAAGCTTATTTTCTCCACACTAATAAGTCATACATATTTAGAGAGCAATTTTTATTGCTTGTAACATGACAACTTACTTGAAGGATCTTACTCAATCCATAGGTAGGTATGGTGGACTCTCATGGCAAAACTGGGTTTAAGGATATTTGGAAGCACAAGTAGTATCTCTACTTAGTGCAGGGAATTTGTCTAGCATGAGGGGGAAAGGCAAGATCAACATGTTGGACGATACATGACAATATACTTTAATTAAGATGTGAGAAAAGATAACCCATTATGTTGTCTTCCTTGTCCAACATCAACTCTTTAGCATGTCATACTTTAATGAGTCCTCACAATCATAAAAGATGTCCAAGATAGTATATTTATATATGAGGACCTCTCTTTCTTTATTACTTCCTATTAATTGCAACAATGACCAAAACTATGTTTGCCCACTCTCAACAACTTTTAATCATCATACACTTTATATGTGAAGTCATTACTCTCCATAAGATCAATACAGTCTCTTTTATTTCTTTTTATACTTTTATTCCCTCAAGATCATAGCAATAAAGCAAAGCCCTTGACTCAACACTAATCTTTATTATATATAGCTGACAGACTCGATTACATAGAGGGATCATAAGGCAGAACTCAAAACTAAATCATACCAAAAACTTTATTCTACTAGATCAAGATATTAATAAAGGGATCAAACTAAGTAAAACAGTAAAGATAGGAGTGTGATGGTGATACGATACCGGGGCACCTCCCCCAAGCTTGGAAGTTGCCAAGGGGAGTGCCCATACCCATGTGATTATGTGCCCTTCTTCGGGGTTGGTGGTGTGATCTTCTTAGCGATGATGCCCCTTAGGATACGGTTCTCCTCCTCCAGCTTATTGACTTGCTGCTTGAGGTTCATATTTCCCTTGCGGAGCTTACCCGTGACGGGTAAAGCTCCTTTCACCCATGGATATTGCATAGCTGCTGGAGAACAAGTGACGCTCTTTTTCATATTTTCATAAGAAAGGAATTTAACATTGGAAGGGATGACCGAGTTTGGAACGACGGAGCTCTATAGTTCCCCCATCGTGAATCCAGCTTGGCAACAAGAGGTAACTTCTTGATCCTCCTCCATGGCATCTATCCTTTTCAAGTCAGCCTCCATCTCGTCCTCCATTGATGGCCCAAAGTTACAAGCTCCCTGTTTGCTCCTAAACCCGGCGTCGGGTGAGACACCCTACTCTCCCTGACTGACTCTTGAGAAGACATCTTGCTCTAAATCCGTGACAAAAATAGCTCGAAACAAAAACAGAGGATATTTGCGTGATACGATGGTCAAAACCTTCAGGAGATTATATAATGAATTTTTACCGACCAAAAGAAGTATCATGCAAGAAAACAGAGTCCGGAGAGCCCACGAGGTGCCCATGAGGCAGGGGCACGCCTAGGGGGGTAGGGCGCACCCTCCACCCTCGTGGACGCCTCGTGTCCTTCCCGGACTACTTCTTATTTTTCCTATTTTCTCAAATATTCCAAAACGGAGAAAAATTGCCATTAGAACTGTTCTGGAGTCGGTTTACTTACCGTACCACATACCTATTCCTTTTCAGAGTCTGAAACGTTCTGGAAAGTGTCCCTTATGTACTCCTCCGGGTTTACAGTTTCAATAACATTAGTTTCAACATTTATTGGGTTACCTGAGATATAATGTTTGATTCTTTGACCGTTCACCACCTTCGGATTTGTGCCTTCGAAGTTGTTGATTTTTATGGCACCAGAATGATAGACCTCCTCGATAACGTAAGGGCCTTCCCATTTAGAGAGAACTTTTCCTGCAAAAAATCTTAAATGAGAGTTTTATAGCAAAACATAATCACCTACATTAAACTCACGCTTTTGTATCCTTTTGTCATGCCATCTTTTAACTTTTTCTTTAAACAGTTTGGCATTCTCATAGGCCTGAGTTCTCCATTCATCAAGTGAGCTAATGTTAAATAACCTCTTCTCACCGGCAAGTTTGAAATCATAATTGAGCTCTTTAATGGCCCAATATGCCTTATGTTCTAGTTCGAGAGGTAAGTTACATGCTTTTCCATAAACCATTTTATATGGAGACATACCCATAGGATTCTTATATGCAGTTCTATAAGCCCATAATGCATCATCAAGTTTCTTGGACCAATTCTTTCTAGACCTATTAACAGTCTTTTGCAAAATTAATTTAAGCTCTCTATTACTCAATTCTACTTGACCACTAGACTGTGGGTGATATGGAGATGCAATTCTATGATTAACATCATACTTAGCAAGCACTTTACGAAAAGCACCATGAATAAAATGTGAACCACCATCAGTCATTAAGTATCTAGGGACTCCAAACCTCGGAAAAATAACTTCTTTAAACATCTTAATAGAGGTGTTATGATCAGCACTACTAGTTGGAATAGCTTCTACCCACTTAGTAACGTAACCAACAGCAACTAAAACTTGTGTATAACCATTAGAGGAAGGAAATGGTCCCATATAATCAAAGCCCCAAACATCAAATGGTTCAATAACAAGAGAATAATTCATAGGCATTTCTTGATGTCTACTAATATTACTAATTCTTTGACATTCATCACAGGACAAGAAAAACTTATGGGCATCTTTGAAGAGAGTAGGCCAATAAAAACCGGATTGCAATACCTTATGTTCAGTTCTATCTCCAGCGTGGTGTCATCCATATGCCTCGGAGTGACACTTGCGTAGGATCTGTTCCTGTTCATGCTCAGGTACACAACGTCTAATAACACCATCTACTCCTTTATAAAGATGTGGTCATCCCAGAAGTAGTGTCTTAAATCATAGAAGAACTTTTTCTTTTGCTGGTATGTGAAACTAGGTGATATAAATTTAGCAACAATGTAATTAGCATAATCAACATACTATGGAACAGTACGAGAAGCATTTATGGCAGCTAATTGTTCATCAGGAAAGCTATCATTAATAGGTAGTGGGTCATCAAGAATATTCTCTAACCTAGACAAGTTGTCTACAACGGGGTTGTCGGCTCCCTTTCTATCAATAATATGCAAATAAAATTCTTGTAGTGGGAGAACCCATCTAATAAGTCTAGGTTTAGCATCTTTCTTTTCCATAAGATATTTAATAGCAGCATGACCAGTGTGAACAGTTACTTTAGAATCAACAATATAAGGTCTGAACTTATCACAAGCAAATACAACAGCCAAGAATTCTTTTTCCGTAGTAGCATAATTTCTCTGGGCACTGTCTAGAGTTTTACTAGCATATTGAATAACATTTAGTTTCTTATCAACTCTTTGTCCTAGAACAACACCTATAGCATAATCACTAGCATCACACATAATTTCAAAGGGTAAATTCCAATCAGGTGGCTAAAAAATAGGTGCAGAAATCAAAGCTTTCTTAAGTATTTCAAATGCTTCTACACAATCATCATCGAGAATGAAAGGAATATCTTTTTGCAATAAATTAGTCATAGGCCTAGAAATTTTAGAAAAGTCCTTAATGAACCTCCTATAAAAACCGGCATGACCAAGGAAATTTCTTATACCTCTTTTCAATAGCATCAACTTTAGCTTTATCAACTTCAATACCTCTTTCAGAAATTTTATGCCCCAAGACAATGCCTTCATTAACCATAAAGTGGCACTTCTCCCAATTCAAAACAATACTAGTATCTTCACATCTCGGCAAAACTCGTTAAAGGTTGCTCAAACAATCATCAAAAGAGGATCCATAAACGAAGAAATCATCCATGAATACCTCACAAATCTTTTCACAAAAGTCAGAGAATATAGCCATCATACATCTTTGAAAGGTAGCAGGTGCATTACATAAACCAAAAGGCATACATCTATAAGCAAAAGTACCAAAAGGGCAAGTAAAAGTGGTCTTTTCTTGATCCTCTGCTGACACAGGTATTTGAGAGAAACCAGAGTAACCATCTAGAAAGAAAAAATGTGTATGTTTGGATAGTCTTTCTAGCATTTGATCAATAAAAGGTAAAGGGTAATGATCTTTTTTAGTAGCTTTATTTAATTTGCAGAAGTCAATTACCATCCTATAACCTGTAATAATTCTTTGCGGGATCAATTCATCTTTATCGTTAGGAACGACAGTAATACGTCCCTTCTTAGGGACATAATGGACAGGACTTACCCACTAACTATCAGCAACGGGATAAATCATACCTCCTCCAGGAGCTTTAGTATTTCCTTTCTTACCACTTCTTTCATCTTAGGATTTAACCGTCGTTGGTGATCAATAACTGGTTTGGCGTCTCCCTCCAATTTTATTTTGTGTTGGCATAGAGTGAGACTAATGCCCTTAAGATCATCAAGAGTATATCCGATAGTAGCATGGTGCTTCTTCGGAGTTTTCAATAATCTTTCCTCTTCCTGCTCTGAAAGGTTAGCACTAATAATAACAGGATATATCTTCTTTTCATCAAGATAAGCATATTTAAGATTATTAGATAATGGTTTAAGCTCAAACACAGGATCACCCTTGGATGGTGGAGGATCCCCTAGAATTTCAAAAGGCAAGTTGTGTTTCAAAATAGGTCCCTATTTAAAGAATACTTCATCTATCTCCCTTCTTTCATTCATAAACATATCATTTTCATGGTATAGCAAATATTGTTCTAAAGGATCATTAGGAGGCACGACAATAGAAGCAAGACCAATAATTTCTTCCTTACTAGGCAATTCTTTATCATGGGGTTGTCTACGAAATTTAGCAAAATTAAACTCATGAGACATCTCCCCCAAACAAATAGTAACAACATCCTTTTCGCAATCTATCTTAGCATTAACAGTATTCAAGAAGGGTTTACCAAATATGATAGGACAAAAGTCATCTTGTGGGGAACCAAGAACAAGAAAATCAGCAGGATATTTAACTTTCCCTCACAAGACTTCAACATCTCTAACAATCCCAATTGGTGAAATAGTATCTCTATTGGCAAGCTTAATTGTAACATAAATTTCTTCTATCTCAGCAGGTGCAATATCATGCATAATTTCTTTGTATAAGGAATGAGGTATTGCACTAGCACTAGCACCCATATCACATAAGCCATGATAACAATGATCTCCTATTTTAATAGAAACAACAAGCATGCCTACAACAGGTCTATGTTTATGTTTATTATCTGGTCTAGCAATTCTAGCGGCTTCATCACAAAAGTAAATAACATGCCCATCAATATTATCAGCCAAGAGATCTTTAACCATAGCAATACTAGTTTCAACTTTATTTTGCTCAGGTGGCGTAGGTGTTCTAGTATTACTCTTACGAACCACAATTGAAGCTTTAGCATGATCCTTTATTCTAACAGGGAAAGGTGGTTTCTCAATATAAGTGGCAGGAACAATATGATCATTATAAGTGATAGTATTCAGTGGGAGGATTATATTTAAACCACTTCTCCTTAGGGAGGTCAACATGAGTAGCAAATGATTCACAGAAAGAAGCTACTATCTCCGAGTCAAGTCCATATTTAGTGCTAAATCCATGAAAAGCATCGGTATCCATAAAAGATTTAACACAATCAAACTTAGGTGTTATACCTGACTCCTTACCTTCGTTGGAATCCCAATCTTCAGAGTTGCATTTAATTCTTTCCAATAAATCCCATATGAATTCAATAGTCTTCATCATAAAAGACCCAACACAAGAAGTATCGAGCATGGAGCGATTGTTGAGAGAAAGCCGAGCATAAATTTTTTGAATAATCATTTCTCTTGAGAGATCATGATTGGGGATGAATATAACATTGACTTAAGCCTCCCCCAATCTTGAGCGATGCTTTCTCCTACGCGAGGCCAAAAATTATATATATAATTACGATCACGATGAACAAGCTGCATAGGATAAAACTTCTCGTGAAATTCCAATTTCAATCGTTTGTAGTCCCATGATCACATATCATCACATAGCCTATACCATGTCAATGCAACTCCCTTCAAATATAAAGGGAAGACCTTCTTCTTGACAACATCATCGGGCATACATGCAAGCTTAAATAATCCATAAACTTCATCCACATAGATTAGGTGTAAATCGGGATGCAATGTTCCGTCTCCTGTAAAGGGATTAGCTAGCAGTTTCTCTACCATACCCGAAGGAATTTCAAAGTAAACATTTTCAGTAGGTTCAGTAGGTTGAGGAGCAACTCTTTGCTCTACTGGTCGGGGTGAAGATACCTCGAACAAGCCCATCAAAGGATTATGTTCCATAGTAACAATTGACAGTAAATTTCAGCACACTATATAAATGTTTCCTTACCAAGTTCCACTTACCAAAGGCGCTTCACTCCTCGGCAACGACGCCAGAAAAGAGTCTTGATGACCCACAAGTGTAGGGGATCTATCGTAGTCCTTTCGATAAGTAAGTGTGTCGAACCCAATGAGGAGAAGAAGGAAATGACAAGCGGTTTTCAGTAAGGTATTCCCTGCAAGCACTAAAATTATCGGTAACAGATAGTTTTGTGATAAGGTAATTTGTAATGGGTAACAAGCAACGAAAGTAAATGAGGTGCATCAAGATGGCCCAATCGTTTTTGTAGCAAAGGATAAGCCTGGGCAATTTCTTATAATGAGAAAAGAGCTCCCGAGGACACATGGGAATTATGGTCAAGCTAGTTTTCATCACGTTCATATTAGTCGCATTCGTTACTTTGATAATTTGATATGTGGGTGGACAGGTGCTTGGGTACTGCCCTTTCTTGGACAAGCATCCCACTTATGATTAACCCCTATTGCAAGCATCCGCAACTACAAAAGAAGTATTAAGGTAAACCTAACTGTCGGTGTCAAAACCGGCGGATCTCGGGTAGGGGGTCCCGAACTGTGCGTCTAGGCGGATGGTAACAGGAGACAAGGGACACGATGTTTTACCCAGGTTTGGGACCTCTTGATGGAGGTAAAACCCTACATCCTGCTTTATTAATATTGATGATATGGGTAGTACAAGAGTGGATCTACCATGAGATCAAGGAGGCTAAACCCTAGAAGCTAGCCTATGGTATGATTGTTGTAATGGTTGTCGTCCTACGGACTAAAACCCTCCGGTTTATATAGACACCGGGGAGGGCTAGGGTTACACAGAGTCGGTTACAATGGTAGGGGATCTACATATCTGTATCGCCAAGCTTGCCTTCCACGCCAAGGAAAGTCCCATCCGGTTACAATGGTAGGAGATCTACATATCCGTATGTTCATAGTCTTGGAGTCCGGCCGATGATGATAGTTCGGCTATCCGGACACCCCCTAGTCTAGGACTCCCTCAGTAGCCCCTGAACCAGGCTTCAATGACGATGAGTCCGGCACGCATATTGTTCGGCATTGCAAGGCGGGTTCCTCCTCCGAAGAATCCATAGAAGATTGTGAACACCTGGATAGTGTCCGGCTCTGCAAAATAAATTCCACATTCCACCGTAGAGAGAATAATACACACACAGGTTCAATCTACTGACGTATTTTGTGGCATGACATCAGACCAGCACCAAGCTTTTACTTAAATCGTTATTATTATACCACCTCAGAGCGTTTAGCGAAGCGGTTTCCTTGGCACGTCTTGTCGAAGCAGAGATCGTGTTCCCCTTATTCCGGGATTCCCATCAATACGGACGTGGGTAACCCAACCGCGCCATTGATTGCGGTGCTTGGGAGATAAGCGAGTTCTACCAGGCTAGTGGGGACGAATAGTCTCCGTCTGCCCATATATAAGGGGATAAGGATCAACCCTGTTTACCTACGCCTTCTTCCTCCTTTTGCTTGTCCATCCCCGCGCACTCGAGCTCCAGCGCCCAAGTCCGCACATCTCGTCTCAACCTTCTCCAGCCATGTCCGGAGCGGGAGGCAAATGGATGGCCTCCTCCATTACGGAGGGACACATCGAGAGGCTACGCGGCGCCGGATACTTGTCCCGCGACATCGCGCACCGGCTGCCCGACAAGGGGCAGCTCATCCCCACCCCCAGGCCCCATGAGAGGGTCGTAATCCTTCCCCACTTCCTCTGCGGACTGGGTCTCCCACTTCATCCCTTCGTCCGGGGGCTCATGTACTATTACGGCCTGGACTTCCACGATCTGGCGCCAAACTTCATCCTCAACATCTCGACGTTTATCGTCGTGTGCGAGGATTTCCTCTGCATCCAGCCCCACTTCGGCTTGTGGTTAAAGACCTTCAATGTCAAGCCGAAGGTGGTGAAGGGCGTCCAAGCAGAGTGCGGAGGCGCCATGGCAGGCAAAATGCCCAATGTCCTCTGGCACGAGGGTGCCTTCGTGGAGTCCGTCAAAGGGTGGCAATCGGGGTGGTTCTACATCACCGAGCCTGTCAGGACCCCGACTCAATGTCACATCGATCTAGCCTGTAACACCTCATATCACTTTGCGGCCTCACGCACGGTATCCCCACGGGTGTCGCCTTACCTTTGCCCGGGACCGTTTGCGCCTTTTGGCACACGTATATGATAGCGTCGCTAGCATCCATATGAAAAGGAGCCCGGGCTGACATGGCTAGTTGTAAACCCAAAGTGGCACAGACTTACAGGGACAGGCATCCATGACCCAGCATCGAACGTGTCGGTCATCAGCAAGTAAGTCCCGGGCTGTAGCACTGGGCTAGCAGGACTCCGGTAAACCGGGCTGTAGCGGGCTAACAGGACTCCGGTACTCAATGCGTGACACTTCCCCGAAGGGACAGACACAGGAACGAAGAAGGACACATGCCGGCCAGCCTAAGTGTTCCGGAGCAGTAGCAAGCTACCATGGCTCGGTGGAAACACTAGGAGACATTTCCCGGTAAGAGAGGCTACTAAGGAAAAACAACTAGATAGTCAGATCCCACACATGCCAAGCATTTCAATAACATACACACAATATGCTCGATATGTGCAAATACAACATGGCATCACATCATGACTCTACGACTCAAGTATTTATTCATTAGGCTCCGAGGAGCGAGATATTACAAACATGGGTCACATGACCCAACTTTCAGAGCATACAAATCAAACACATGCGGAAGCTAACATGTCTGAGTACAGACATCTACAAATGAAAAAGGCTTAGAAGCCTGACTATCTACCAGATCCTGCCGGGGGCACAAGATCGTAGCTGAGGTAACAAGCTAAACGTCGAAGTCCACGTGGAACTACTAGCGAGACTGAAGTCTCTCTGCAAAAACATAAAATAGGCAAACGTGAGTACAAATGTACCCAGCAAGACTTACATCAGAACTAACTACATATGCATCATTATCAACAAGGGGATGGTGGGGTTTAACTGCAGCAAGCCAGCTTTGACTCGGTGGCTATCCTGAACTACGACTGCAAGTAACTCTTTGAGGTGGCGCACACGAGTCCACATATTCACCATATCAATACACCACTATGGATCCGCTCCCGTCTCCCTACAAGAACGCCATCCATAGCACTCACACTTATCTTGCGTATTTTAGAGTATCCACTTTCACTTGTCTATGAACTGTACAGGCAACCCAGAAGTCCTTTTCCGCGGACACGGCTATTCGAATAGATGATGTTAACCCTGCAGGGGTGTACTTCTTCACACACGCTCTCACCACTTACCGCCCTTTACACGACATGTACTCGGCAACCTTCAAGCGGAAGCCCAACGAGGGTGTCGGCCACGACCTACCTAAACACTCAAGTCCCTAGTCCAGGTTTATCGCCTATTTGGGTTCCATCCATGAGGAGATCCGGCCGAAGTTTCGCTCACAGCCCCAAACGATGTGAACAGGGTTCCGTGACACCAAACGGGCGCCCGGTTTACCCGGCCACGTGCCTACCGCATCACAGCCCACCCCTACGGTCAGCGCTGCGCACGGCCTCCAGCATACTACAAACACCAGAAACTACTTGCAACTCCTGGACAGAGGACAAGGGTGATTAAGAAGCCGAGAGGGTCCATTGGTTTCGGGCCCAATGCGTGGTAGTAGCTGAATCATGGATCACAAACACAGAACTCAGTTCCTGAGGACGGCTTCAATGAGACAACCCACCATGTACTCCTACATGGCCTCCCACCGATACCTTTACCAAATCGTGTTCACACGCTTAGCTCACACACCGTAGGACATGCTCACACACCTCTGATTCATCCCGGATGAATCAGACCTGACACAACTCTAAGCAATAGCAGGCATGACAAACAAGCATGAATGAGTAGGCACAACAGGGCTCAAACCACTCCTACTCATGCTAGTGGGTTTCATCTATTTACTGTGGAATGACAGGTCATGCAAAGGATAAAGAGGTTCAGCTACCGCAGCAAGTAACAGTTGAATCATTGTTGTCCTAATGAAGTAAAAGAGAGCAGGAGCGAGAGAGTGGGATTGTATCGGAATGAACAAGGGGGTTTTGCTTGCCTGGCACTTCTGAAGATAACATTGAGTCTTCATCAGTGTCAACGATCACATCATCGGTACAGCGTCTACCGAGGGGGAACAACACCGGCAAACACAGAAGATACACGATCAATGCAATGCACAATATGATGCATGCTATGACATGGCAACATGCTGGTGTTTTTGAGCTAATGCAACTAGCAACAGATTAAATGAAGTTGGTTTGAATACAAGATTCAAATTCAAACTCCATATGTGATTATTCAAATGCCATTTAATTGATTTGTGCTGAACAGCAGCTATAAGTTGTTCTAACATGCATGAAAATGGTACAGATGGATTCCTTGAATTTTTCTGATAATTTTTCATATATAAATTATTTCATTCTGACTTACGGTTGATTTTCTATGATTTATTGAAGTTTAGGGCATTTTCTGAATTTCCTGAATAATATTAAATCCAGAAAACCTTATTACTACGTCAGCATGACTTCACGGTGACGTCAGCAAGTCAACGGCGTTGTCCAGGTCAAATCTGACCTGTGGGACCCATATGTCAGTGTCACAGGGAAGGGACAGAGGCTGACTTGTGGGTCTGGTCAATGCTGACGTGGCCAAGTCAACGGTGATAGGCGGGGCCTTCTGAGATTAGTGCTAATTTAACAGAGAGGTTAAACTAATTAATTTAGGCACGGGGGCCCACTTGGCAGTGGCTCTAGGGGGTGATTAGCGGGGTGTTTAGGCCCTAATTAAGTTGCCACGTCGACAGTCGCCGGAGTTTCGCCGGCGACGACCTAAACTGCGGCGGCAACTCGCCGGACTTGAGCTGCGGGCGACGGATGGATGCGCGAGGGCCACCAGGGGGTAGCCCGCGCTCGACTGCGTCTAGCAGAGCCATCGGAAGGCCTCGGAGTCGCCGGAGATGACGACGGCGAGCACAGAGGCGGCGGCCGGAGCTCGGGCGCCGATCGATTCGATGCTCTGGTGCACTACGGGAGAAACTGGTGGGTGCTGCGGGCTCCTGAGGTTGCGGTGAGCACGACGGTGGGCTCAGGAGCGAGCTGCGGTGGCTGTGGCCACGGCCACGCCATGGCCGGCGGCGAGGAGCAATCGGCTCCGGTGAAAAGGGCGGCTAAAGTGCGGGAACGAGCGCGGGGAGGAGGGGAAATGGAAGAGGAGCTCACAGCGGATCCGGTAGAGGCAACGGCGAGGCCGGGGAGGGGCTGGAGCTCGCGAATCCTCGAAAGTTCGCCGGCGGCCGAAGGTTGGGGTCGAGCTTGAGGGCGACGCTGCAGGGCTTCCGGAGGGCCGTGGATCGGTGAGGTGGGTCGAGGACGGAGTGGCGGAGCTTGTGGGCTAGTCGGGGAGGCGAGGGAGGCTCGGTGGCCGTGGTGGCAGTGGACGGCGGCGACGAGCTCCGCTCGGGCTGCGCGAGAGAGAGAGCCAGGGGAAGGGAGAGAGGTTGCAGCGAGTGAGGGAGAGGTGAGAGGGGGTCGGGGAGGCGCGTGGCGTCACCGGGGCGTCGAGGAGGAGCCAAGCAGGCTGGGAGGGAGGAGGTGGCCGGGGCGCGTGGCCGCGCGCGCCGGGCGCGTGCCCGTCCTCCTGGCAGGGAGGAAGACGACAGGGGAGGGGCTAGTGGGCTGGGCCGGCGCTGGCTGCTGCTGGGCTGCACAGGGAGGAGGCCCAGGTAAGTGCTCTGTCTCTTATTTAACTCTGTTTTTCTATTTTTCAGGTTTGTTTTGAATTTGGTTTTGAAACCAATTCAATTTATTTTGCTTCTGACAATATTTTTAGGAGCTAAAAGAATTAAAACAATGCTCCAAAAAATATTTCAGAATTATTGGACCTATATTTATTTAATAGCAGATATAAATCCAATTCAAATAATTATTGATTTAATTCAAATGCCCAAAATAAATGTTTCTGAGACACCAAAAATATTGGTTTGGATTTTACCTCTTGCCAATATTTCCAGAGGATAACAGGAACATTTTCTTGGATTTATTTGAACCGATTTTATCTTGATCATTTTTAGAAGGAATCTGAGGCTTTGAAAATTCCCCAATTCAAATTTCATTTGAATTTAAACATGATGCACACATGAAGCTAGCCCAGGGCATTGCTAGAAGCTAGGGATGTGACAACTCACCCCCACTAAAACAAGAATCTCGTCCCGAGATTCAAGCGTAGGGTAAGATAAAAGGGAAGCGCAAAACTAATATAATCTTCACGATCCAGGTTGCACTTCAAATGAACGTTGATTCAATCACCATCATTGTCTCGAAGTCTTGCTCTGAGAACTCCAACTAACTTGACAAAGAGAGGAAAAGGAAACTCTAAAAGAATCGATCTTCTCGGAGATCAAACATCTTAGGATCAGCTCACGGGGTGAGTTATAAAAACATCTCGCAAGCTGAGGTACAAAGCACACGTCTAGAGGAATGGAGTGGAACAGATGACAAGGGTTCACTAGGTAGACAACAATTCCACACCTAAGAGGGTGGTGAACGGTTGTCAACGTAGCGAGAGTTTGAGTTGCCATGATACCATAACGGGGCACCTTAGGGAAGGTGACTCGTAGAGATATCCCCTTAAGTGGCAAAAAGAATTACCTTTGATTCAGAGATCATTGAAACTCTTTATAACAGCCTAAGGAAAATCTCGAGCGATCGTTTGGAGGGGTTCGGTAGAATGGCATACTCGAATCAGAATGGATGATGTGGATTACCTTGTTGAAGACAATGTAATGGATGAATTTGCTTACCACCGGAAGTGGAAGAGACCCATGGTAGAATGGCACATTGGCGGTGCAAGCTGGGAACAAAATGCAAATGCTAGGAATGATTCTGGTAACTGGGGAAGAGCCCAACAATAGAGAGTGATTCCACGATTGGAATGGTTATAGCATAACCGAGGAAACAGAGAGCAATCCCAGTTAGTGCCGATGATAACACCTAGCGCTTGTGGGTGCTCTCAAGAACTTGAGCATTTCCATATTCATCAAGGTTTTACCAACATCCTTGTCAAGGATCCTAGTAACACAACATACTACGATGACGAGTTGCGATGGATGATGCAGATGCAAAGGAAGATAACCTTCTCAGATTTCACCTTAGCGGGGCCAAGGGAACAAAATCTGGATGATCGACCGAGAGACATTTAGCACTCCGCTTCTAATGTTCTCCTTGATGTACTAGCGTATCCCATTCATAGATATGGCTTGGTATCTAGAACATCAAGTAAAGGTCGGACTTCGGAAGCACAAAAATCCATAAGGGACAGCTAGGGAGTAAATCCTACGATGTCCTTATGGGAAGGTGGCCAACTTCTTCAATCAAGATACTACAATAATAGGTCTTCCAGCTAGGTGTGTTGGCCATGACATCCATTTTACCGGGTTACAGAGAGACCAATATTGTAACCATTGGAAAACATTCCAACCATCATATCTGCCTGAGATTTAGATCCGGTTGGTGTCCGAATATTCTAGACTCATCAAGTCTAGAAAGTAAAATGAAAGTTTGCAACACAATTCGACGAGACGACGTTGCGAGATTCTCGGGAAATGGACTACGATAGTAAGCTCCAAAACATGAGCTGGTTCTGCTACAAACATGCGAACATTTTGTCCCAGACAAACATTATCCCATGGTAGTCTTATAATAAAACACTACCGAATTCAGGTGGGGGAACCATCAACGAGGATAGCGAAGTCCTAACATAAGTCATATGATTAGCTCTTATGAAGGAACTTCTTCTCCTTGAACAAATCAATCAGTGGCTTGGTGTGCTCGGGACACATATGGAATGAAGGTTGCAAGTCTCCAGACCACAGAATACTTCGCACGTGTGCATGACTGACTTGGGATGATTCCAGAGGAAGCAACATTGACTTTCTCGAATCCACGACGACAACTTACATCAAATGCACATGAACTGGAGGAAGTCACTTCTTACATCCGAACATATGCTTCATGAGCTAGCATGAGCAAATGCTTCAAAATTTTCCAACACTAGCTTAATGTTCAACAAAATTATGGAGAAGGCAAGGATATTGTCGATGGGCTCAACAACAGTTCATCCTGGTTTCCATATAAATGGGATTCCATAATTATGTGAACAAGGTGATAGCATTGGTCAGACCCAAAAGATATAATGGTGTATGCTCGAAGAAACAACTACGAGTAAGACAACATTACGAATATCGTTGGTTCTGATTTGATTTGACGATAGCCCATACTCAAATCAAAGTTTTCGCAAGACGATAGCTCCAACAACTGGTTTCGAGGATCAATTGATGAAGATATCATCTTTCTTCAACACATATGCAGGATATCCCTTAACATGAGCTAAGTCGGACAAGCTTTTATCTTCCAACTCTCCAAGTTGTTGTTTAGCTTAACCAACTAGCTCAGGGGTATACGACACAGATTCTTGGAGAAGGGGTGATTTATAAGAAAACCAACTTGATCACGAACTCAACATAGCGGCCAGGTGACGACCTGGTAATACTTCCGAGAAGATATTCGGAACATCACGAACCACCGATATGTTACTAAGCTCGAGAACAATCTTGCTTTTCAGGGCAAGACGATATGATCAATAGAGCAAGGGTTTGACAAAATCCTAACTCATTGATCGAAAAGTGCACCAGAAATAGAGACTAGGTAGCACAATCAGTCTTAGGGTGACGATTCAATAATCAACACACTAAGAATGAGGTTATCGTCCATTTAACTACCAAGCAACGGAGTTGCTAGCAGTATTGATTTCACACATCACGATTTGCTTGTCGGCATTCCGGTTACAATAACACGGAAACCGAGGAATGAACAATGATGGCAAGAAGTATTACTACATAAGGAATTCATAGGATGGTGTGCAATTCCCATGACATTCTCGATATAAAGATGGTATTACTCCAAGGTAGAACAGAACAAAAACATGGATTAGTATTTGATCTGCGTAGTACGACTGCTTTGACCCAATCCTGGAAATGGACAAGGTACTGGAGTTTGTTTCTCCAAGTCATTCCGGAATAGAATGGCTTGACGGACCACAAGAATAATAGGCACCGATGAACGAATGCACACATACTCTTGACTATCAATTGACAGACGAGGGTCAGGACACAACTAAAGAGAACAACTCAAAGGAACATATAACTTTCTGAGTTGTGGATGCATAGATTAGTATGTCGAGCAAAGCTCAACATTTCTTCCGGATAACCCACGCGGAAAGGGTAGAACTGGCAGATTCACAATTATGAATGGAGAACTCCTCAAGAGTACTCTGATTGTGATCCTTCGGTTCAGCGAGGAACTTCTGCCATAAGCGGTTCATAGTATTTGGAAGAAGGAAATACCACGGACCTCGAGGACTAATGCAAAGGTTACTAATTTCCTAAAGGAACTAGCAAACACTATCAACATGAGGTAAGTGGGGTGAATCTCGGGTTCAAAACCCAGAAGTAGATTACCTACTAACTAAATTGCATCACGGGATGCTTTCGGGAATGATGGCCAGAATCATCACACTGGGATACAGATCATGGCTAGATTACTAGATGATCCCCTAAGACACCTAGGGTCATAACAATAATTCCAACATATACGTCGAGGCAATAGAATACCTCAACTCACCGATTAGTGTGGCTAATCTGGCCCAAAGAGACATCAAAAACAGGAGGAAGGGATTTGCAAATGCATCGGAATATTATAGAAACCTGGGATGACTCGGACAGCATAACGGCTGTAAAAGCTCAAAAGTTTGGAGACATACAACAAAATGGTGGCATGACCACTCAGAAGCACAATATCAAGGTTTCGATATCAACTGTTAACATACAGAAGTAATAGGAACTGAAACGAGGCTTAAGTCCAACAATTTTATAAGTCTACGGATTAGTAACACGTCATCCTGATAGATAGATGAGAAGGCCTAGTTCTTAATCCTCGTAGAAGAGAAGAGGTTGACTCAGATCAGAAGGCCATGAGGTATAAGAAGTAAAAAGAGCCTTACGTTCCATCCCACAATCAATTCCCTTACATAACTAAAGCATTTCTAGACACAACTTCGACCAGTTTGGCTTGGTAATCCTACAGGCAGTCAAGCTCTGATACCAATGCTGTCAGGACCCCGACTCAATGTCACATCGATCTAGCCTGTAACACCTCATATCACTTTGCGGCCTCACGCACGGTATCCCCACGGGTGTCGCCTTACCTTTGCCCGGGACCGTTTGCGCCTTTTGGCACACGTATATGATAGCGTCGCTAGCATCCATATGAAAAGGAGCCCGGGCTGACATGGCTAGTTGTAAACCCAAAGTGGCACAGACTTACAGGGACAGGCATCCATGACCCAGCATCGAACGTGTCGGTCATCAGCAAGTAAGTTCCGGGCTGTAGCACTGGGCTAGCAGGACTCCGGTAAACCAGGCTGTAGCGGGCTAACAGGACTCCGGTACTCAATGCGTGACACTTCCCCGAAGGGACAGACACAGGAACGAAGAAGGACACATGCCGGCCAGCCTAAGTGTTCCGGAGCAGTAGCAAGCTACCATGGCTCGGTGGAAACACTAGGAGACATTTCCCGGTAAGAGAGGCTACTAAGGAAAAACAACTAGATAGTCAGATCCCACACATGCCAAGCATTTCAATAACATACACACAATATGCTCGATATGTGCAAATACAACATGGCATCACATCATGACTCTACGACTCAAGTATTTATTCATTAGGCTCCGAGGAGCGAGATATTACAAACATGGGTCACATGACCCAACTTTCAGAGCATACAAATCAAACACATGCGGAAGCTAACATGTCTGAGTACAGACATCTACAAATGAAAAAGGCTTAGAAGCCTGACTATCTACCAGATCCTGCCGGGGGCACAAGATCGTAGCTGAGGTAACAAGCTAAACGTCGAAGTCCACGTGGAACTACTAGCGAGACTGAAGTCTCTCTGCAAAAACATAAAATAGGCAAACGTGAGTACAAATGTACCCAGCAAGACTTACATCAGAACTAACTACATATGCATCATTATCAACAAGGGGATGGTGGGGTTTAACTGCAGCAAGCCAGCTTTGACTCGGTGGTTATCCTGAACTACGACTGCAAGTAACTCTTTGAGGTGGCGCACACGAGTCCACATATTCACCATATCAATACACCACTATGGATCCGCTCCCGTCTCCCTACGAGAACGCCATCCATAGCACTCACACTTATCTTGCGTATTTTAGAGTATCCACTTTCACTTGTCTATGAACTGTACAGGCAACCCAGAAGTCCTTTTCCGCGGACACGGCTATTCGAATAGATGATGTTAACCCTGCAGGGGTGTACTTCTTCACACACGCTCTCACCACTTACCGCCCTTTACACGACATGTACTCGGCAACCTTCAAGCGGAAGCCCAACGAGGGTGTCGGCCACGACCTACCTAAACACTCAAGTCCCTAGTCCAGGTTTATCGCCTATTTGGGTTCCATCCATGAGGAGATCCGACCGAAGTTTCGCTCACAGCCCCAAACGATGTGAACAGGGTTCCGTGACACCAAACGGGCGCCCGGTTTACCCGGCCACGTGCCTACCGCATCACAGCCCACCCCTACGGTCAGCGCTGCGCACGGCCTCCAGCATACTACAAACACCAGAAACTACTTGCAACTCCTGGACAGAGGACAAGGGTGATTAAGAAGCCGAGAGGGTCCATTGGTTTCGGGCCCAATGCGTGGTAGTAGCTGAATCATGGATCACAAACACAGAACTCAGTTCCTGAGGACGGCTTCAATGAGACAACCCACCATGTACTCCTACATGGCCTCCCACCGATACCTTTACCAAATCGTGTTCACACGCTTAGCTCACACACCGTAGGACATGCTCACACACCTCTGATTCATCCCAGATGAATCAGACCTGACACAACTCTAAGCAATAGCAGGCATGACAAACAAGCATGAATGAGTAGGCACAACAGGGCTCAAACAACTCCTACTCATGCTAGTGGGTTTCATCTATTTACTGTGGAATGACAGGTCATGCAAAGGATAAAGAGGTTCAGCTACCGCAGCAAGTAACAGTTGAATCGTTGTTGTCCTAATGCAGTAAAAGAGAGCAGGAGCGAGAGAGTGGGATTGTATCGGAATGAACAAGGGGGTTTTGCTTGCCTGGCACTTCTGAAGATAACATTGAATCTTCATCAGTGTCAACGATCACATCATCGGTACAGCGTCTACCGAGGGGGAACAACACCGGCAAACACAGAAGATACACGATCAATGCAATGCACAATATGATGCATGCTATGACATGGCAACATGCTGGTGTTTTTGAGCTAATGCAACTAGCAACAGATTAAATGAAGTTGGTTTGAATACAAGATTCAAATTCAAACTCCATATGTGATTATTCAAATGCCATTTAATTGATTTTTGCTGAACAGCAGCTATAAGTTGTTCTAACATGCATGAAAATGGTACAGATGGATTCCTTGAATTTTTCTGATAATTTTTCATATATAAATTATTTCATTCTGACTTACGGTTGATTTTCTATGATTTATTGAAGTTTAGGGCATTTTCTGAATTTCCTGAATAATATTAAATCCAGAAAACCTTATTACTACGTCAGCATGACTTCACGGTGACGTCAGCAAGTCAATGGCGTTGTCCAGGTAAAATCTGACCTGTGGGACCCATATGTCAGTGTCACAGGGAAGGGACAGAGGCTGACTTGTGGGTCCGGCCAATGCTGACGTGGCCAAGTCAACGGTGACAGGCGGGGCCTTCTGAGATTAGTGCTAATTTAACAGAGAGGTTAAACTAATTAATTTAGGCACGGGGGCCCACTTGGCAGTGGCTCTAGGGGGTGATTAGCGGGGTGTTTCGGCCCTAATTAAGTGGCCACGTCGACAGTCGCCGGAGTTTCGCCGGCGACGACCTAAACTGCGGCGGCAACTCGCCGGACTTGAGCTGCGGGCGATGGATGGATGCGTGAGGGCCACCAGGGGGTAGCCCGCGCTCGACTGCGTCTAGCAGAGCCATCGGAAGGCCTCGGAGTCGCCGGAGATGACGACGGCGAGCATAGAGGCGGCGGCCGGAGCTCGGGCGCCGATCGATTCGACGCTCTGGTGCACTACGGGAGAAACTGGTGGGTGCTGCGGGCTCCTGAGGTTGCGGTGAGCACGACGGTGGGCTCAGGAGCGAGCTGCGGTGGCTATGGCCACGGCCACGCCATGGCCGGCGGCGAGGAGCAATCGGCTCCGGTGAAAAGGGCGGCTAAAGTGCGGGAACGAGCGCGGGGAGGAGGGGAAATGGAAGAGGAGCTCACAGCGGATCCGGTAGAGGCAACGGCGAGGCCGGGGAGGGGCTGGAGCTCGCGAATCCTCGAAAGTTCGCCGGCGGCCGAAGGTTGGGGTCGAGCTTGAGGGCGACGCTGCAGGGCTTCCGGAGGGCCGTGGATCGGTGAGGTGGGTCGAGGACGGAGTGGCGGAGCTTGTGGGCTAATCGGGGAGGCGAGGGAGGCTCGGTGGCCGTGGTGGCAGTGGACGGCGGCGACGAGCTCTGCCCGGGCTGCGCGAGAGAGAGAGCCAGGGGAAGGGAGAGAGGGTGCAGCGAGTGAGGGAGAGGTGAGAGGGGGTCGGGGAGGCGCGTGGCGTCACCGGGGCGTCGAGGAGGAGCCAAGCAGGCTGGGAGGGAGGAGGTGGCCGGGGCGCGTGGCCGCGCGCGCCGGGCGCGTGCCCGTCCTCCTGGCAGGGAGGAAGACGACAGGGGAGGGGCTAGTGGGCTGGGCCGGCGCTGGCTGCTGCTGGGCTGCACAGGGAGGAGGCCCAGGTAAGTGCTCTGTCTCTTATTTAACTCTGTTTTTCTATTTTGCAGGTTTGTTTTGAATTTGGTTTTGAAACCAATTCAATTTATTTTGCTTCTGACAATATTTTTAGGAGCTAAAAGAATTAAAACAATGCTCCAAAAAATATTTCAGAATTATTGGACCTATATTTATTTAATAGCAGATATAAATCCAATTCAAATAATTATTGATTTAATTCAAATGCCCAAAATAAATGTTTCTGAGACACCAAAAATATTGGTTTGGATTTTACCTCTTGCCAATATTTCCAGAGGATAACAGGAACATTTTCTTGGATTTATTTGAACCGATTTTATCTTGATCATTTTTAGAAGGAATCTGAGGCTTTGAAAATTCCCCAATTCAAATTTCATTTGAATTTAAACATGATGCACACATGAAGCTAGCCCAGGGCATTGCTAGAAGCTAGGGATGTGACAGAGCCGCGCGACCCTAAATGGGCAGCGGCCCCCGAGTTCAGATCTGGTATCCCCGCGTATCTCACCTCCTGGAAAGAGAAGGGCTTGCTATGGGGTAGTTCGGAGGAGCTGAGAGGACTCCAGTCCTGCCTTCAGACCCTGGTGAACAAGAAGCTTAAGCTTGTCAACGTGATCTAGGTCTTGCTCGTCCGCCGAATTCTCCCTTGCCAACAACGGGCTTTCAATCCGTGGGAGTTTGATCCGGCACAACACCAGACCCTGAGTGGGCTCTTCGACACGACGTATGAAGCTTCCTGGAAGGTGCTGTTCAAGGGCACCGAAGCTCCCGCATCCGCTACTGAAGATCGCGGATTTCGCTCACAGCATCCAGCTGAGGAGGTAAGTAATTGTACCCTTGTTTTCGATAGTTCGACTTTATGCGGGATCTAATCTCCCCTTTCCTTTGACAGGGATGGATGAAGGAGGCTGTCGGTGTCAAAACCGGCGGATCTCGGGTAGGGGGTCCCGAACTGTGCGTCTAGGCGGATGGTAACAGGAGACAAGGGACACGATGTTTTACCTAGGTTCGGGCCCTCTTGATGGAGGTAAAACCCTACGTCCTGCTTGATTGATATTGATATTGTGGATGTTTACAAGAGTGGATCTACCACGAGATCAAGGAGGCTAAACCCTAAAAGCTAGCCTATGGTATGATTGTAA
This sequence comes from Triticum timopheevii, assembly GCA_963921465.1. Taxonomy (NCBI): domain Eukaryota; kingdom Viridiplantae; phylum Streptophyta; class Magnoliopsida; order Poales; family Poaceae; genus Triticum; species Triticum timopheevii. Next base: position 377,711,288 of record OY997262.1, on the reverse strand, counting down.
GGGTTGATGTTGTTCATCCTACGGACTAAAGCCATCCGGTTTATATAGACACCGGAGAGGGCTAGGGTTACATAGAGTCGGTTACAATGGTAGGATATCTACATATCCGTATCGCCAAGCTTGCCTTGCACGCCAAGGAAAGTCCCATCCGGACACGGGATGAAGTCTTCAATCTTGTATCTTCATAGTCTTGGAGTCCGGTCGATGATGATAGTCCGGCCGATGATAGTTCGGCCGATGATGGTAATCCGGCTATCCGGACACCCCCTAGTCCAGGATTCCCTCAGTAGCCCCCGAACCAGTCTTCAATGACGATAAGTCCAGCATGTGTATAGTCTTGGGCGTTGCAAGGCGGGTTCTCCTTCAAGTTCCATGTACTGGCCGAACAGTGTCCGGCTTCCTCATCAATGTTGTGCTTCTCGGATTCCATGCCCAATAATGGCCTTCTTCCACGCGTCGCACGAATGCGAAAAGCCAGGGTGTCTTTTATGTTTTACCACCTAGTTAAGCGAATAATCTGCCTATAAGAGAGGCAAGAATCCAGATCCAAATCACCATCTTCCTCCCGCGAATACTCATCGGAGCGCTTTCGACCAAGAATCCACTCCATCATGGACCATCAACGCAGCTCCTCTTCTTGCGCTCCCAGCCCTCTGCCAGGAGATTGGAGGAGATGCTCTGTTCCGCACAACGAGCTGGTGAAGCTCCAAACGGGGGGATATCTCCCTCCGGCCTTCATGGTTCCAGTCCGAGCCGGGCTAGCCACCTACGAAGGTGGGAAGCAAGCGGAGGCTACCCCAAGTCCCAACAAAGGGGAGCGGGTATGCTTCGTCCCCTATGTGATAAGGGGGCTCGGATTTCCTGTACATCCGTTCCTCCGCGGGCTCCTGGAGTTCTACGGACTCCAGCTTCATCACCTCACGCCCGCCTCGATCCTGCATATTGCGGGTTTCGTAGCTCTTTGCGAGCTATTCCTGGGCGTCAAGCCCCATTTCACGTTGTGGAAGAGGTTGTTCTGTCTTGTACCCCGCTCTCACGAGGGGTCCACATATCAAGTGGGCGGCGCCGAAATATGGCGCATTGCCGGGACCGGATATCCATCCGGAACCCCTAAGAAGGCGTCCGAAGACTGGCCTTCAGAATGGTTTTATATAGAAGATGCTCCGCTGCCGGACCCTGTTCGAATCGGCCTCCCGGAGTTCAGCAATGCTCCTCTGAAGAAACGCCTTAGTTGGCGTCCGCGGGGCCCCCAACTGGAGGAAGACAAGAGCGTCCATTATTTGATGGGCCGGATAAGGTTACTGTCCCATTCCATGTTGACCATGATTTGAGTCATGGCAACATGCATTATGCGGGGGGTGCAGCCACTACAATACAGGGGCCACCCCATGTGGGATTTCAACGGGGAGGACGATGCCACCCGCCATGGCCGCAAAGGGCCGGATTCGACCGAAGACCTGGTGAAGATCCTGTCCGGCCTGTATAAGGGGGAGAAGGAGGATTTCCTTCGGACGAACCCGTTAAATGGGTTCTCCATGAATAATCCCCGGCCTTGGGTAAGCGAACACTCCGCACGTCCGACCCATGCCTTTGAAATTTAAGTTTCTTATATTGTGATCTTCTTTCGACGCAGGAGCTGCATCGGATGGTGGAGGACATGCTAAGTCTAGCTCCGCAACCCGAGGATCCAGAGAGATCCCGGGATCCGGCCTCCGAAGAGGATCCGGACATAGGAGTGGAGCTAATCGACGGGGTGTTCCATCAGCTTAGCATGGATAATGCTTTAGTCGCCATTACGGCCGACTATCCCGGGCTATATCCGGCTTCCCAGGTGATTGTGACCGAAGTCCTGACACCGTTATTCCCTCCTTGCTTATTTCTGACCACCGTATGTGATGACGCTGTGCAGGAGGCGCCTCTAGGGCGGGAAGCCGATCCCGCGGTGGCTGACCATCAAAGGCCAGTCCGGACCAGTAGGCGGAAGAGGAGCGCAGCGCGGACTGAAACGTCGCCGCAAAGGTATAGCTCACAATTCATTATTTGGAGCAACGTTCCTAGGAAGTGTTTGAGTGCTCATGACTTTTATAGGAGGAAAAGCGCCCGCCGGACTGCGGGCGTAGAGGTTGCCAATCCGGCCTCTACCAGCCAAGCTCCAGTGCCTGGTCCAGAGGGGGAGGCGAGTGCAAGGCGCGAGCTGGATACTCCTCCAACGGAGGATGCCGACAGACTGTCCGCCACCAAATCTGAGGTGGAGAGCGCCATGAACCACAGGCGCCGCCGGACAGTTTTTCGTGACGCGTGCTTCTCCCCTGAGGCGTTGGACGCCTTTAATGCAGGGGACGCGCACCTCCATGCCGCTCAAGATGGTTTGACCAGAGCCACGGAGCAGTATGTAAAAGACATATGGGTAAGAGAATTTAATAGTTATATATGCCAGTAGCACCCGAGACTTAAAGTAGTTATATTAACTGATTTAAGGATCATATGAAACGCAGGGTCTTACCGAGAAGAATAACCAACTGTCTCAGGAGCTGCAAGAGTGTAAGGCTCAACTTGAGGCCGCACTCACTACCGTAGGAGGAAACACAGGGACCTCTCCTGGTAACACATTATTTAAAAAGATAAGTAGTGTTTGGCCTGTGCGCAAGTCTGATAATGACGTTGCAGGTGCTGCCAGACAAGATCCGGACAGGCAAGAACTTCTGCGCCAGTTGAAGGCCGGCGAGAGGGTGCTGCATAAGGTGCAGCACGAAAGGAACAAGCTCCAGGATGCCCATGCCCAGCTTGGAGAAGAGCTGAAAGGCGTTCGGGCCGAGCTGTCTGGCTCCGTTAAGGAGAATCAGCGGCTTCATCGCGGCATCTATAGTAAGTGCTTGAGCGAACTCCTTTGAAAAGAAGAATTCGGCGAGGAAGTCAATTGACAAAATATGTCTGTAGGTATACTCATAGGTCGCCCTGCGGAGGAGATGCCCGTATCAACGGGTGATCAACTTCCCGAGTTGTTGCAACTGATCGAACGAGTTCGGCAGGCAATGAGCGGCGTCATCCAGGCTTTATGGCCAGCCTTCTCCCTACCCGAGGGCCTTGGGGAGCTTGCGGAGAAGCTTCAGGGAGTGCGGCAGCGCTTCCATTTATGGAAGATTTCAGCCTGCCGCCAAGGTGCCAGGGAGGCCTGGGCCATGGTGAAGACGCGGTACAAGAAGGCGGATCCCAACCACATGGACGAAGTCGGACCTGTGGGGCCCGATGGGAAGGAGATCCCTGTAAGTTTAGTATACGGCCAAGTAGAGTTGGCCGCTAAGTTTTCCCAACAGGATTGTAAGTTAGACAGCCTGTTAGACGGGATTGAGGAAGAACAGTCAGTCAATTTGACAATGTATTATAAAATGACATGTAAAATGCCTTCTAGCCGGATTGTAGATCGTTTGTCTTTGCCGACCTTTTCGCTTCGACCTCGGGACCCTAGAGTCCGGAGTGTGTCCGAATACCTTCTCTGTTATGAAACAACCGGGGTATGCATGGAGACCAGGCGTAGGGGTCATTAGTGCTTTATCAGACAAGTGCCCAACTAGTTATGTTATATTACATGGTTAGTAAGAAACATCTTCCAGGGAGAATAGTTCCGTTAAGGGTTCCTTTCCTCTTGGGGTGGCATGCCCTAAAGTGCATGTCCGGACTGCGAAAAAAGCAGAAAAACATCTGGGGACAGATAAATAAGTAGGTAAAATCATCTTTCAAGTCACCGACCGAATATTCCCTTAAGAACGCTAGCTTTCGGCTTCACCCAGTCTGAGGTACACATCCGGCTGACCCGGCAGTAACAATCGCAGAGGTGCTCCCTTTACCTCCTAGCCGAACAATCGGGAATGTAGGGGTAAGCACAGGAGCCAGGCAACCCAGCTTGGCCAAAACTTAAGTCATATCGATGCATATAATGGTGAATAAAAGGTACATGTGGAAGCTTGACACATGTGCTGGGCATGAAGCCCTTATAATTTAAGCTTCTGGTAAAGAAGCCCCCAGGTATAATGAGTGCGGATGGCACATCAAGTGTGTGCGAACAATGTGCAAGTAGGCCCTTAAGGGCTTTTTGATAGGAGATTAAGAGAAGAAAGAGAAATAAAAGACAGCTGAAGTATAAAAATTTGAGCAGGGGAAGAGGACAAACTCTTAGTCCGGCGCTAGGCATAGAATCTTCAGAGGCGGGCTGCGTTCCATGGGTTCGGCTCGAGTCGGTTATCCGATGCATTTCGTAGACGGTACGCTCCGCCGGTCAGGACTTGATCGATAATGAAGGGCCCCTCCCATTTGGGCTTGAGCTTGTCCTTTTTCTTGTCCGGCAGGCGTAGAACTAGTTCGCCAACGTTGTAAGTCTTGGCCCGTACTTCTCTGCTTTGATATCTTCGAGCCTGCTGCTGATAGAATGCGGAACGAGCCTTGGCGACGCGCGTTCTTCCTCCAATGCGTCCAAGCTGTCCTGCCGATCCAGCTCGGCCTCTCTTTCTTCATACATGCGCACTCAAGGTGAGTCATGAATAATGTCGCAGGGCAGAACTGCCTCTGCGTCGTACACCATAAGAAATGGTGTGAATCCGGTAGTACGATTGGGCATTGTCCGCAGCCCCCAGAGTATGGAGTCGAGCTCCTCTACCCAGTGCGTGTCTGATTTAGTAAGGGACCGCACTAATCTGGGTTTAATGCCGCTCATTATTAGACCATTTGCTCGTTCCACTTGACCGTTGGTTTCAGGATGATAGACTGAAGCGTAATCGAGCTTAATGCCCATATTTTTGCACCATGATTTAACCTCGTCAGCCGTAAAGTTCGTGCCGTTATCGGTGATGATGCTGTGGGGGACACCGTAACGGCGTACTACCTCGGATATGAAGTCTATCACTGGTCCGGACTCTGCCGTTTTAACTAGCTTGGCCTCTATCCATTTGGTGAATTTATCCACCATGACCAATAGGTACCTTTGCTTGTGGGTTCCCCCTTTAAGGGGTCCAACCATGTCAAGCCCCCAGACCGCGAACGGCCAGGTAATGGGTATAGTTTTGAGGGCGGTGGGTGGCATATGGCTCTGATTAGCAAAGAGCTGACAACCGACGCATCTTTGCACTAAGTCCTGAGCATCTGCCCAGGCCGTCGGCCAATAACATCCTGTACGGAATGCCTTTCCTACGAGGGCCCGGGCTGCTGCGTGGTGTCCGCCTAGTCTGGCATGAATTTCAGCCAGGAGGTTTCGCCCTTCCTCTTCGGAGATACACCTTTGAAGGACTCCGGTTGTGCTTTTCTTATAAAGTTCTCCCTCGTGGACCTTGTAGGCTTTACATCGCTGAACTATGCAGCGGGCCTCATTTTGGTCTTCGGGAAGTTCCTGCCTAAGTAAGTAGGCTAGGAATGGTTCTGCCCACGGGGCGATTACGGCCATTATGTCGTGGGGTGAAGGTGTTATTTCAGCGGCGGAATCACTGCTTATGTCAAATTGCTCTGTGTCAGTTGGTGTGGCTGCTTCCGGTTTGTTATTTCTGGACTCCTCTTCCCATAGTACGGATGGCTTGAACAGCCGTTCCAGGAAGATGTTTGGAGGGACAGCGTCACGTTTTGCGCCGATGCATGCCAATACGTCGGCCGCTTGGTTATTATCCCTGGCTACGTGATGGAATTTGAGTCCGTCGAACCGAGCTGACATTTTTAGGACAGCGTTGCGATATGCTGCCATTTTCGGATCCTTGGCATCAAAGTCTCCATTTATTTGAGATATTGCGAGGTTTGAATCCCCGCGCACCTCTAGGCGTTGAATGCCCATGGAGATTGCCATCCGGAGACCATGTAAAAGGGCCTCGTATTCGACTGTGTTGTTGGAGTCCGTGTACATTATTTGAAGTACATATTGAACTGTGTCACTGGTCGGGGACGTCAATACGACGCCAGCCCCCAGTACGGCCAACATTTTAGAGCCGTCGAAGTGCATAATCCAATTGGAGTATGCGCCGTACTCTTTAGGGAGTTCGGCTTCGGTCCATTCAACGACAAAGTCAGCCAAAACTTGTGAGTTTATAGCTCGCCGAGGTTTGTAAGTTATATCGAATGGTAAGAGCTTAATGGCCCATTTTGCAATCCTGCCCGTTGCATCGTAGTTTTTTATAATGTCATTGAGTGGTACTTCAGAGGCCACTGTTATCGAACACTCTTGAAAGTAGTGTCGGAGCTTCCGGGATGCCATGAACACTGCATACGCGATCTTCTGATAGTGCGGGTAACGGGACTTGCAGGGGCTTAACACAGTGGATACGTAGTACACTGGTTTTTGAAGAGGGAATTTATGCCCTTCTGTCTCTCGTTCGACGACGAGTACCGCACTTACAACTTGATGTGTTGCTGCGATGTATAACAACATTGGTTCGCCCAGGTTGGGCGCAGCCAGGACCGGATTCGTTGCCAATATGGCCTTTATTTCTTCGAGTCCGGCGGTGGCAGCATCCGTCCACTCGAAGTGTTCGGTGTGCCTGAGGAGGCGATAGAGGGGCAATGCCTTTTCTCCTAAGCGGGAGATAAAGCGGCTGAGGGCCGCCACACATCCAATCAATTTCTGGATCTGTTTGAGGTTATTTGGAATATCCAGCTGTGATAGAGCTCGGATCTTGGCCGGATTTGCTTCAATTCCTCTACCGGATACAATGAAGCCCAGGAGCTTTCCGGCTAGTACGCCGAAAACGCATTTTTCCGGATTCAGCTTAATATCATATGCTCGGAGGTTGTCGAATGTGACCCTCAAGTCGTCTACTAGAGTTTCGATGTGTTTAGTTTTGACGACTACATCGTCTACGTATGCCTCTACTGTTTTGCCGATCTGGGTAGCCAGACATGTCTGAATCATGCGCTGATATGTTGCGCCGGCGTTTTTAAGTCCGAAGGGCATCGTGTTGAAACAGAATGGTCCATATGGATTAATGAATGCCGTTGCGGCTTGATCCGCTTCTGCCATCTTGATTTGATGATAGCCGGCGTATGCGTCCAGGAAGCACAATGAATCGTGCCCTGCAGTGGCATCGATGATTTGGTCGATGCGGGGGAGGGGGAAGGGATCCTTTGGGCAGGCTTTATTTAGGTCTTTGAAATCGACACATAGGCGCCAGGATTTGTCCTTCTTTGGTACCATTACCAGGTTTGCTAGCCAATCCGGATGTTTGATGTCTCTGATGAATCCGGCTTCCAATAGTTTGGCTAGTTCCTCTCCCATTGCCTGTCTTTTGGGTTCGGAAAATCGTCGAAGAGCCTGTCTGACTGGCTTGAATCCTTTTAGGATGTTTAGGCTGTGTTCTGCCAATCTGCGTGGGATTCCGGGCATATCCAGGGGTGCCAGGCGAAAATGTCCCAATTTTCCCGAAGGAATTCTCGCAGTGCGGCGTCTACATCAGGGTTCAATTGTGCCCCGATGGAGGCCGTCTTTGTCGGGTTCGTTGGGTGGACCTGGAATTTTACTATTTCTTCTGCTGGTTTAAAGGAGGTGGACTTGGATCTCTTATCGAGTATCACATCGTCCCTATTCACCGTAGAGCGCAGCGCGGTGAGTTCCTCTGCTGCTTCGGATAGTGCCTCCAGGGCTAATGCGGCCGTCTTGTTTTCGGCGCGGAGTGCTATGTCTGGGTCACTAACGAGAGTGATTATTCCGTCGGGCCCAGGCATTTTGAGCTTCATGTACCCGTAATGGGGTACGGCTTGGAAGATTGTGAATGCCTCTCGTCCTAATATAGCGTGATATCCGCTGTTGAACGGGGCCACTTGGAACGTGACTTCTTTGGATATGTAATTATCCGGCGAGCCGAATACCACATCGAGTGTGATTTTTCCTGTGCAGCGCGCTTCCCGGCTAGGGATTATTCCTCTGAAGGTTGTGCTGCTTCGCTCAATGCGGCTCCAGTCTATTTCCATTTTTTGAAGGGTTTCCTCGTAGATGAGGTTTAATCCGCTGCCGCCATCCATGAGTACCTTGGTAAGTCGAAAGCCGTCCACTATCGGACTAAGGACCAATGCGGCTGGTGCTCGGGCTGTTCGGAATTTAGGTTCGTCGCCGGCGTTGAAGGTGATGGCCGCGTCGCTCCAAGGATTTGCTGTGGCTACTTGGTAGACTTCGGGAGGCTGCGGATTGTTCGTTTCCGCATATTGTTTGATGCGAAAGTCTCGAAGACTGTTGATACCGTACCGGTATTGTTGGTGTGGTTTCCCGGGGCTAGAAGCTCCTCGCCACTTTTGGCCACCTACCGTAATATCCAGCATGCTCGAAGGCTATGTGTCGGGACAGCGCCCTTTGTACTTTGAATTGTACAGGGTCTGCTGAGCCATCCCTCCAGTACGGTTCCGTTCCCTTTAAGGGGCTTCTGTTTTTTGGTTCTTGCACCTGGTGCCTGAGTGTGATGCACACTTTTGTTGCGGACTGGGGCTGTATCCGGGGCCGGATTGCCCCAAAACCTATCTTTGGTTTTCCGGAAACTCTCTATCGCACAGTACTTTTGTACTATGGGTGCCAGGTCAGCGAAGCGTGTGATTTCACGACGGCTGACGGCGTTCAAGATTCCCTTGTCCGTGCAATTATTGCAGAAAATTGAGATTGCGTTTTCCTCTCGGCAGTCCATTATCCTGTCCATAAACAGGAGGAATCTGGCCCAGTAGTGATGTACTATTTCAGAGGGCTCTTGCCGGATTAGAGATAGATCGCATATATCTGGTCGGGTGGGTGGAACTAAGTCCGGAACCCTACCCATCTCAAGGCTCGAAGGCCGAGAAGTTTCCAAATTTGGAAGCTTTGATTGCTGGAGTTGTCCAACGAGTCCGGAACGAGGCCTGATTTTAAGTTCAGTGCTTGATCGAAGTCCGTCCCTCCGTAGGAATCCGGCATGGAGGGTTTGGGAGCCCGGACATGACTAGTTTTCAATACAGGAGAAGAGTCGCCGCATTGTTCTTCTACCACCGCAACGTGGTGGGTGACCTGGGGAGAGTTAATCTCTCTCAGATTGGTTTTAAGCCCAATCTGATCGTAGTCTGTAGCGACTCCCAGGGCAGCGATCCGATCCAAGAGTTCGTTAACAGACGAGAGCTCTGCTGGATCTAGATGCTCGGCGAATTCCGAGTTGACGTGAAGATTGCTCTCGATGACCCGAGAGGTCATCGTGGAAGCGGTGGCCGGATAGGCGGTCACAAGAAAACCTCCTAGCCGGATAGTTTGACCGGCGGCCAAGGCTCCATTGGCGAAGATAACATCCTTGAAGATGGGAAGAGGCATCCTTCCTATCGGTGACGGCACAGAGGAACTCTCAATGAAAGCACCAATGTCGGTGTCAAAACCGGCGGATCTCGGGTAGGGGGTCCCGAACTGTGCGTCTAGGCGGATGGTAACAGGAGACAAGGGACACGATGTTTTACCCAGGTTCGGGCCCTCTTGATGGAGGTAAAACCCTACGTCCTGCTTGATTGATATTGATATTGTGGATGTTTACAAGAGTGGATCTACCACGAGATCAAGGAGGCTAAACCCTAAAAGCTAGCCTATGGTATGATTGTAAGGGTTGATGTTGTTCGTCCTACGGACTAAAGCCATCCGGTTTATATAGACACCGGAGAGGGCTAGGGTTACATAGAGTCGGTTACAATGGTAGGAGATCTACATATCCGTATCGCCAAGCTTGCCTTCCACGCCAAGGAAAGTCCCATCCGGACACGGGACGAAGTCTTCAATCTTGTATCTTCATAGTCTTGGAGTCCAGTCGATGATGATAGTCTGGCCGATGATAGTTCGGCCGATGATGGTAATCCGGCTACCCGGACACCCCCTAGTCCAGGACTCCCTCAGAGGCCGAGCAGATTATCTGTCCGGCTCCCATGGCAGAAGACCTAGTAGACGCCCGTCTAGCGGGGCTACTGGTTCCGGCACCACATGTGGTGCTAGAGAAGAAGGCCAAGAAGGAGGCCACGGGTACTCAAAAGAGTTCCCGTTTTCAGGTATCCGATAACTCCGAGGCAGATTCCACCCCCGAGGACGAGGAGAAGAGAGAGGACTCTCCCCAGGAGGGAGAGAGAGGAAGAGGAAGGCTTCCCTAACGGGGGAGGCCGAAGGGTCCAAGAGGGGAAGGACCCTTCCTCCGGACAGCTCTGCCAACGCTAACGAAGGCGACGAGGGGTGGCCCTCAAGGGCCAAGCCCCTGGCAAGATCATAAGTATCCGGATTCCTGAATGATTTATAATTTCTCGTTTTCGCCACACAGTGTCCTTCTAATGCCGCATACAACCTGTAGTCCGGCCGAGGATGATTTTCCCGCTTCTTTGAGCGGGTCCTTGGCTCCGTCGGATGTGGATTCCATTCCGACCGCCTCCACCCCTCGTGACGCCGAGGATGCCGAGGTGGGGTCCTAGGAGGGGACCCGCCAGGAGGGTGAGGTCTGGAGGTGCCACAAGGCAGCCTCTCGGACTTTGCACCGGACTCCACCCCAAAACCCGCAGTGGTTCCGGAGTCCGGTAGGCGGCTCCTTCGTATGAAGGGCAAGACCGTGGCACCGGCGGCCTCCGTCCAACCGGAGGCACCGGATAACTTGTTGGAGGCGCTCAACGGCGCTTCCATCGAGGAAGAACACCGCACTATCATGAGTGCGGTGATTCAGAAGGTTCAGCTCGCCAAGAGCAGGCTGACCGAAGCCTGCAGCAGCCTTCTATCAGGCTTTGAGGTAAGAAGTTTGAAAATATGTAATGTAATACCGCATAGACAGTAGCCCCTGATGCTCGGTTCGGTGTTTGGAAAGAAAAGCCGGACTGAGGATCTAAAAAGATATACGTAGGAGTCCTAAAAATTATGTCAATATGGGATTGCAGGCTGCGCTGCTGACCTCTGCCGCATTGACTGCGGAGGTCGATGCTTTGAAGCAGAACCTCGAGCAGACCGAGAACGAGCTCGGCCTTGCCAAGAGGCAGCTCGAGGACAAAGAAGGTGAGTAACACCGTATTAAATTTGTACCTTACAGAAAACGATTTTGGTTGCAATGGAAATAACAAGGATAACGTGGGCACTGCAGGGGCCACAAACGAGGTGGCGACCCTAAAGGAGGCCATGTCCGCGGCCGAACGTAATGCGGCCGTGGAACGAGCGGAGCGAGAGAAGCAGGAGGCGCGGGTGGCGGAGGTGCGGCAAGAGCTCCAGGCACTCATGGAAAAGCATGAGAGTTTGGATCGCGACTCGAAGACTCGAGAGTCTGAGCTTGCCTCGGCTCTTGAGAGTGCCAAAGCCGCTAAGGCCGAGGCCCATAAGGCCCTCCAGGAGATTGAGGCGGTGAAGAAAATAGCGGCGGGTAAGGCATTTTTCATGCAAAGCAAGCATGTGATTGTGAATTACCTGTTACTTACCCGGATTCGGAGCTCTCCAGGAGCGTTTGCAGATCTGCCTCGCAGCGTGTCCGATGCCGCCGCATTCTACCGGGCCGAGGAGGGGAGCTCCACGGAGAAGGTCTTATGGTCTCAGTATGCTGAGGCCGGACATCCGGTGCCCCTTAGCGACCAGCTGAAGCAGCTGGTCGAGCTCCACAAGGTAGCCGAGCAGGCCATGAAGGGCCTCATAGTCCGGCTGTGGCCTGAAGAGGCCATGCCTGGGAGCTACTTCGGCCTTGTGCGGCGGCTGGTGGATGCGTGCCCTTGGGTGGAAGTCATCAAGCGCTCCGCCTGCATCGAAGGTGCCCGTCGGGCCCTTGCCCGTGCAAAGGTGCACTGGGGCAGGCTGGATGCTGAGAGGCTTCTGACAGACGCGCCGCCAGAGTATCGTACGCCCGAAATGTATTATAAGAGTGTCCTGAAGGGTGCCCGCAAGATTGCGGACGAGTGCCCCAAAGATGTAATATTTGAGTAGACTCGCAATGTGTTATCCTGTGCGCTTGAAAACTTTGTTCATATGCGCTAAGCAATGCTTGTTTATTTAAAATATTACCTTCTGTTTGGCCGTTTATGAAATCTGAGAGATGGCAAGTCGTCGGCTTCATCCCCCATGCCACGAGTGCTGGGGTGTTCGGGATAAATTTGAGCACTCTTGTTCCCATATTTGGGTCCGTCTAGGGAGGCGCTCAACACAACGAACTAGGCAACCGGACTTATAATGCTTGAACACTCTCACTTAGCCATAGAATTCTATAATTTTAAATTTGGGCGAAGCCCCTGGTGTTCGGAAGGCCGAATTTGGGGCGCTATCCACGCCTGGGCCGGACAGTTAGTCGGCTCATCGCTCTAAGCGGCATAAGTCTTTAGGGACTCGAAAAAACCTCTCGAACAGCGACCAGCTCTCGCCTTATCATGACGGTCAGTTTTAGCTTTCTCCACTGAGGCGTTAACCCAGCTCAACTGGGGCACAATCGCAGTGGTTGTCCCAGTGCGACCTTAGCCGATGTAACGGAACGTAAGGTACCAAAACATGGGAGTCGGGCAAACCCAACTATTGACCCAAGACATGATTCGGAGCCGATTCATATAATGCTATAAGTTCGGGGTGCCGCACTTGTGAAAGTGTTCGGACTTGTCACACCATAATGCGGGGAACATAAGCCCCTGGTGTATTCAGCCGTACCAAAGTGTACGGATGCAAAACGTCATAAATGAATATATATGTAAAAAGGGAATGCAATTATAAGCGAAAAGCGATGCATTGTTCATTCAGGGAATTCTCCCGTGAGTGCAAAACAATACAAATAGTGCGGTAGGCAAGGGATTGGACTATTAGACATGTCCCCCTCCAGGGGTAGGCTGCGGAATGGTGTATTTAACAGATTTAATGCTCGTAATGGAGACCACCTGATTGTTCGTCGTAGCCTTCGTTCTTCCCTGGCTGTTGCATCGTGAGTTTGGCAGATTCACCACCGGACAGGGTCTCTGATGAACGGAGTCCTGTGGATAAAAAGAAAAAGGAAAAGAAAAAGAACGACACACTTGGGAGCCCCTAGTGTGGTTGAGCCGCACTCTGGGCCTGTCATGGTCGAGCCCCTCCCCCAATGCCCATGGTATTTCCGGAGAGTAATGATGTATGCGGAGAGCTGGTCTTGCAATCATGCAAGGGCTGGGGTTGGGGCCGCACTGCTACTTGTGCTCGGAATGTGCCAGGTGGTCTTGATGCATGTTGCTCCGGGCGTGTTTGGCCGTGTCCGGTTGTTTAACGGCCGGACTCGAAAGTTGCCTTAAGAGGCTGCTCTGTACTTCTGCCGCAAGAGCCGCTGTATGTTCCTCCGTTCGGAGGGAGCGTTCAGTGTTTCCGTTGACTGTGATGACTCCACAAGGGCCTGGCATCTTGAGCTTGAGGTATGCATAATGCGGCACCGCGTTGAACTTTGCAAACGCGGTTCGTCCGAGCAGGGCATGATAGCCACTGCGGAACGGGACTATGTCGAAGATTAACTCCTCGCTTCGGAAGTTATCCGGGGATCCGAAGACCACTTCCAGTGTGACTGAGCCTGTACAATTGGCCTCAACACCTGGTATGACGCCTTTGAAGGTCGTCTTTGTAGGTTTAATCCTTGAGGGGTCTATGCCCATCTTGCGCACTGTATCCTGATAAAGCAGGTTCAGGCTGCTGCCGCCGTCCATCAGGACTCTAGTGAGGTGAAATCCGTCGATGATTGGGTCTAAGACCAATGCGGCAAACCCGCCTTGGCGGATACTGGTGGGGTGGTCCCTTCGATCGAAAGTGATCAGGCAAGAGGACCATGGATTGAACTTCGGGGCGACTGGATCCATCGCATATACGTCCCTAAGTGCACGCTTCCGCTCCCTCTTGGGTATATGGGTTGCGTATATCATGTTTACCTTCCGCACTTGTGGGGGGAACCCCTTCTGTCCTCTATTGTTCGGCGGCCGGGTCTCCTCCTCATCATCGCTATGCGGACCCTTGTCATTGTTCTCGGCAATTAACTTGCCTGCCTGCTTGAATACCCAACAATCCCTGTTGGTGTGTGTCGGTGTCAAAACCGGCGGATCTCGGGTAGGGGGTCCCGAACTGTGCGTCTAGGCGGATGGTAATAGGAGACAAGGGACACGATGTTTTACCCAGGTTCGGGCCCTCTTGATGGAGGTAAAACCCTACGTCCTGCTTGATTGATATTGATATTGTGGATGTTTACAAGAGTGGATCTACCACGAGATCAAGGAGGCTAAACCCTAGAAGCTAGCCTATGGTATGATTGTAAGGGTTGATGATGTTGTCCTACGGACTAGAGCCATCCGGTTTATATAGACACCGGAGAGGGCTAGGGTTACATAGAGTCGGTTACAATTGTAGGAGATCTACATATCCGTATCGCCAAGCTTGCCTTCCACGCCAAGGAAAGTCCCATCCGGACACGGGACGAAGTCTTCAATCTTGTATCTTCATAGTCTTGGAGTCCGGTCGATGATGATAGTCCGGCCGACGATAATTCGGCCGATGATGGTAATCCGGCTATCCGGACACCCCCTAATCCAGGACTCCCTCAGTAGCCCCTGAACCAGGCTTCAATGACGATGAGTCCGGCGCGCATATTGTTCGGCATTGCAAGGCGGGTTCCTCCTCCGAATAATTCACAGAAGATTGTGAACACTAGGATAGTGTTTGGCTCTGCAAAATAAATTCCACATTCCACCGTATAGAGAATAATATATACACAAGTTCAACCTGCTGACGTTTTTTGCGGCATGACGTCACACCACTACCAAGTTATTACTTGAATTTTTTTTTACTTTACCACCTCAGCGCATTTAGCGAAGCGGTTTCCTTGGCACGTCTTGTCGAAGCAGAGATCGTGTTTCCCCTTAATCCGGGATTCTCATCAATATGAACGTGGGTAACCCAACCGCGCCCGTCGCCACGCCCCCTCTATCGAAGGCGAGTCCCAAACGGTCACGGAGAAGGCTCTTGGTATTCTCCCTCTCTATAACGGGACCAAGGCTCGTTTCTTTTCTTCAATCCTTCATCGAATCCTCTTCCTGCTCCAAGTTCCAGCACCTAGAGCCCCAGATTCAAGTGCTTCGGACCTTCAATGATGTCCGGTTCCGACCTCCAGGGCCGGTGGATGCCCTCCTCCGTCACGGAGGAGGACGTGCTAAAGCTGCGGGAGGCCAAGTACCTGATTTACGAGATTTCACACAGGTTGCCTGCCGAAGGGCAGGCCATCCCCACCCCCGAGCCCGGCGAGTATGTTGTTTTTGTATCCCACCTCCGTCGGGGTTTAGGCTTCCCGATGGATCCTTTTGTAAGAGGGCTCATGTTTTACTATGGGTTGGAATTCCACAATTTGGCTCCGGAGTCCATCTTCCATATCTCCGCATTTATCGTCGTCTGCGAAGCCTTCCTCCGCGTCACCCCTCACTTCGGCCTGTGGCTGAAGACCTTTAATGTGGCGCCGAAGATGATCAGGGGGTGTCAAGTGGAGTGCGGCGGGGCGGCCGTCAGTAGGAGGGCCGATGCCCCGTGGCCCGCAGGCTCCTTCCAAGAGGAGCTCGGCTTGTGGCAGCAAGAGTGGTTCTATATCACCGTTCCGAGGGGCCGCAAACAAAAGCCGCCGCCCTTATTCTGCCCGGGACCTCCACAACGGTTGATGTCGTGGGTCAACCAAGGGCTCAACTGGGGGCCGTCAAAGGACGTGCCCCTACTGCAGGGCCGGATTCGAGATCTCCAGGCGAGGGAGATCGATCTGGTCGTGGTGATGCAGGTTATGCTGATCAGGCGTCACTTGCCCTGCAAACGCCGTCCTCTCCAACTATGGGAATTTAATCCGGAGGGACCACAGATTCTTCAACACTTCATGGGTATGACACCCCTGGAGATGTACAAATTATTCTTCGGATCGCAAGAGGCGCGTCCGGAATTGACCGAGGATGCTGGCCTAAGCTGCAATCGCCCGGATACTCAAGTAAGTAGCTCCGAGTCCGGACATATCATTTATTTGCCTTTCGATGATTCGCCTTACGACCAATTTCCTTCTAAATAGTAGTGGATAGCGGGAGCAAAATTAATATGGTGTCCGGCCCCCCTCCCAGAGACCGCGCCGGATTCCGTGCTGGTCCGGATGTTGGAGGTTGCGCCTCCAGAGGAAGGCGAAGGGGAAAGTGGAAAAGCTACTGCCTCGCCTAAGGAGGCTCTTGAAAGTGGGGGGATCGAGAATCCCTCCCTCCAAGGGGAGAAGAGGATTGCCTCCGAAGACCCGGGGGCCAAAGCCCCTAAACGGGGGAAGAAATCTTCACCAGAGGGTCCTGCGTCCGGGTAGGCCCCGGCCGCACAGTCTCCCTTAAAGGATCAGCCCTCCAACGAGCCGTAAGTAGAAACAAAGGATTTTTATAATAAGGGACATCCCTTTTTGTACTTCTGAGGATAACTAAAGTTTTTACCTTGTAGTTCAGATCTCCGTCCTTCGCAAATGAGCTCGTCTTCGGGGGACCTTCGTCCGGAGATGATGGAGAGCGAGACGCCCCCGTCCGGGGCGCCGTCGGATAGGGCGGACGAGCCTGAAGTGTCGTCACGGAGGGAGCCCCCAGGTTTGGCGAAGCCGGATAGTTCGGCGCCAACTGGTGTTCAGCTGAAGGATCTGCTTGAGAAGGCGTCTATCTCAGAAGATCACCACGCATTGATGAGTGTGGTGATTGAAGGGATTTCATCCGCCGAAGGCGGGTTGCATAATGCCGTCAGGAGTTTGCTGGCGGGGTTTGAGGTACGTAAAAAATGACACACCTTTTAACAGTTTTGCATATAGAATGCTCCTTGTATAGATAGTAGCCCCTGAGACTCGGTAGGTTGTCGAAAGCGACAGCGTGCCGAGGATCAAAATCGCAAGTTTAAATTTTCGCCTTGCCTTTGTAGGTGGCGGGTCGTCCGGGGGCCAGCCGGACTGATGAAGTTGCCGAACTAAAGCGGCAACTCACCGTTGCGGATGCGGACATCGCGCTGGTCAACAGGCGACTTGATGAGTCGCAAGGTAAGTGTTTCTGTGCGGTCACTTGGTAAGGGAGCCGAAGCCAGCTCCTTACAATATGTGTGTGAAATGCAGATAGTGCCGCTGCTGTGGAGAGCCTTCGGGCCGAACTTGCTCAAGCCAAGGAGCAGGCCAGAAGGAGTAATGCGGCGGCCTCGAGGGCGGCCTAAGAGTTAGCGGCCGAAAGGGCCGCACACTGCCGAAGCAGGGAAGAGATGGCCGAAATGGCCGTGAAGTTAAAATATGCTACCGACCGCAATGAGGCTCTTGAGAAGGAGCGCCTGGTGGTGCAAGAAGACCTGGGGAAGGCCACCGCCGAAGCCAAGGATGCCCGCTCTGCAATGTGAGCTATAAAGGAAGAGCTGTGCCAGGCCGGAGACATTGTAGCTGGCAAGCCTTTTCTGCTGCGCCGAAGGTTTACGGATCCAAAGTATGCTCAACTGGGCCAACTGTGGGGTCCGGAGGACCCTTATATGGACTTAGCAGCGAGTGCGGCGGATGCTGTTGTGCATTTTTGAAGCCAGAAGGATCACAAGACGGAAGAGCTGTTTTGGTCTCAATTCCATAGTTCGGAGCGTTCACTTCCGCTGACCGACCGTTTGGCCGAGTGGGCTGAGCTGAATAGGTTGTCCGGGCTTGCCATGACGGATATCGTGACTTATGTCTGGCCGGATAGGCCCAAGCCGAAGAGTTACTTTGGCTTATTGCAGCAATTTCTTGGGGCGCTGCCTCATATGAAGGCGATGAAGCGGTCGGCATGCATAGAGGGTGCGCGGATGGCACTCGCCTGTGTGAAGACACATTGGACAGAGATGGATGCCACCGCTATTGCGACCCCGGGTTCGGACGATAGCCGGTTACCCGCCGAGCACTATTTTGGCGAAGTGTTGCGTGGTGCTCGTGTAATAGAGTCGTAGTGTTCAAAAAATGTTACGTTCAAATGAATGTTTTATGTTGTAAAACAATATGATGTAATCGCCTTTTATACTTGTGCGTTCAAGTAATGTAATATCTCCTATGCGGCCGTTCATGTATACGTGTGTATAACCTGAAAGATGGCAGTCATCGGCTTCAGCCCCCACGCACAAGGTGCGGGGGTGTTCGCAAAAAATATCGCGTTTTCACACTTAATCCAACGTCTCGGTCCTGTGAAGGAGGTGGTAGTGTAGCAAACGAGGCAACCGGACTATAATGCTTTATCACTTTCACTTAGCCACGGAGTTCGAGGGTGGGGCTACGACATAGCCCCTGGGGGCACCGCGCTCTCTGAATTTGGGGCGCGTATGTGCCTGACCGGGAAACGGCCCTTCGTCAAAGCGGAGGAATTCTAAACATTCCCTTGGTCGATCGAGTGGTTGACCAGTCTCTCGCTGTATCATGACAGTCAGTTTTCGGCTTTCTCTACTGAGGTGCTCGCCCAGCTGAACTGGGAAACAATCACAGTAGTTCTCCTGGTGCCGCGTTAGCCGATGATACGGAACGTAAGGCAGCAAAACACAGGAGCCGGGCAGACCCAACATTTGACCAAAGACATGATTCGGAGCTGATGCATATAAGGCCTAACTCGAGACGCCGAACACTCCCGAAGGTGTTCGGTCTTTATAATGACGGGCAGAACAGTGCCCTAAGCCCCTTGTGTCCAGGTACGGGCAAGTTCCTCTGGCGCGGCCGATGCCAAAACGCCAGCCTCCACTCTGGTTATAGTACGAAACCAAGGGATTATAGCAACAAGAGACAGTAAGAAAGGTTTACGTAGGGTCTTAGTCTGAAAAGAATCCTTGAAACGGGTCCCTACTGCACGTCTGCGCCTGTGTCTCATTGTGCCGTATCCTGGACGGGTGTGCACGTTGTTCATCTATAAAAAGAGAGGAACTTAGGTTGAAAAAGAAATCGTGAAAAAAGGTACGTAAAAAATTGAAATATAAATGTAGAAAGCTGAGCCTATGGTAGCTCATTATAGCTTATATACACAAGCCCTTGTAAAGGGGTGTGCGGCTAGGTAGCCCCTAGCTTATTTATTCCGGACCCGTCCAGCCGTGTCCGGGGTCTTAGCCGACCTTTTTAATGAAATGATGCCACGTGTACCGGGCATTTTAAGCGTAAGAGACGCGTAGTGTGGTATTGCGTTAAAGCGGACAAAAGCTTCACGTCCCAGTAGTGCTTGATAGCAACATTTGAATGGGGCGACGTGAAAGGTTAGCTTTTCTCATTGGAAGTCGTCAGGTGACCCGAACACAACTTCTAGTAATAATGAACCTATGCACCTGGTGTAAGGGCCTGGCGCCACTCCTTTGAAGGAAGTGCGGCTATGTCGAATTGTAGTAGGGTCTATCCCCAACTTGCGGATTGTGTCCGGATATAGCAGGTTTAAGTCGCTGCCTCCGTCCATCAGAACTTGCGTAAATCGCAGTCCGTCTATTATGGGATCCAATATCAGAGCAGTCCATCCTGCGTTCCGGATACTTCTGGAATAATCCAGATGGTCGAAAGTGATTGGTTTTGACATCCAATCTCGGTGTTCCGCTGGGGTGGACCGTGCGTCACTTGTCTTAGCGAGTGCCGTGTTGTACTTCCGTACTATCACGTGAAGTGAGTTTACTGTTTTGACTTCTTGTGGGAAAGTCTTCCGACTTCCGGTGTTCTGCTGGTGGGGTTCGTCGTCGTCCTCGCTTGGCGCATCGAGCCACTTGTGTTCGGCGTTGAGCCTGCCGGACTGTTTAAAAACCCAACAATTTCGGTTGGTATGGTTTGCAAGCCTTCCAGAGGTACTGTGGATTTGACATATCCGATCCAAAATTTTGTTTAAATTGGATAGCTCGTCACTGTTGTCCTTAAGAGGCACTGTTTTATTGTTTGGCCTCGAGCTTTTGAATCCGGCGCTGACCGCCGTGCTCTTTGGGCTTCTTTCTTTATTCCGGCGCTTATCCTTCCTGTGCCGTGATTTTCTATTTCCATCTCTAATCTCGGATGTACTCGGGTCGCTGGTTCTGCATCTTGCTAGCCAGCTGTCTTCTCCTGCGCAAAAGCGCGTCATGAGGCTTGTTAGCGCGGCCATTGTTCTTGGCTTTTCTTGGCCGAGGTGTCTGGCGAGCCATTCGTCTCGGACATTGTGTTTAAAAGCTGCTAAGGCTTCCGCGTCCGGACAGTCGACTATTTGGTTCTTTTTGGTAAGGAACCTGTTCCAGAATTTGCGCGCTGATTCTCCGGGCTGTTGAGTTATATGACTTAGATCGTCTGCGTCCGGAGGGCGGACATAAGTCCCTTGAAAATTTGATCTAAACGCGTCCTCAAGCTCTTCGCAACTTCCAACAGTGTTTTCTGGGAGGCTTTTGAGCCAATGCCGAGCTGGCCCTTTGAGCTTGAGGGGTAGATACTTTATGGCGTGGAGATCATCTCCTCTAGCCATGTGTATGTGTAGTATGTAATCTTCTATCCAGACTCCGGGGTCTGTTCTGCCGTCGTATGCCTCTATGTTTATGGGTTTGAACCCTGCTAGAAATTCATGATCCAGCACCTCATCGGTGAAACATAGCGGGTGTGCGGCGCCTCTGTATTTGGGTGTGCCGCTGTCTTCGAACACTTGTCGTGTTGTGTTACTTCCTGGGGCCCTCTTTTTTGGCCCGTAGATGGACCTAGTTGGGCCGTCTATTTTCCCAGGATCATAGGTCGGCTTGTGTGTGGCGCCGTTTGCCGCTTTTGGCTTGTCATCTGGCCGTCTATCCGGCCAGGTGGCCTCTTTATTTTTTTATTGTGAGGGCTCTATGGCTTCCTCGTCAAATTCTGGCAGCAGCTTGCGCTTCGGGTAGCTCTTTGTTTGATGGCCATTGCCATACTTGCTTGCGGTCTTGAGTATTTTGTTCCACTTCATTCTGAGTATGTCTTCCGCTGTTTTGAGCTTCCGTTTTTCCTTCTTCAAACTTCTTGCAGTGGCGACGAGTCTTTTGTGAAGGTTCTTACGCTCCGGTGGTGTGTCCGGTGTGAGGTTGTCCGGACTGTTGGTTGCTCCGAGAAGGGGTTGATCATCCGGTTCGTCTTGTTCGGACAGTTGCTTGGTTGCATGTTCGTCATCCACTGGTTGGCCCTGCTCTAACGCTGGGTCATTGGGAATGCTGTTCTTGCCGAGGCGGGGTTTAGGGCGGCGCTTGTGTCGCCGTTTTGGTTGTTTATCGGCGGGATTATCCTTTGCCGCGCCCCGTTGATCCTCGTCGTCGCTTCCTTTTGGGGTATCCACCATATATACGTCATGTGACGAGGTGGCCTTCCAGTGCCCTCTAGGCGCTGGTTCTGGATTGTCTCCGTCATCGTCGTCCATACCGTCGATGTCTTCGGAGTCGTAGTTTAGCACGTCAGTTAAATCGTCGACAGTGGCTATGATGTGGGTGGTGGGTGGGATTTGAATTTCTTCGTCGTCCGCGTCAACCATCCTGGCCATAGTCCGGCTAGGGCTCTCCGGATAGCGAGAGATGCTTCAGCGAATTTAAGATGTCGCCGAAGGGTGAGTGCTGAAAGATGTCTGCAGCGGTGAATTCCATGATCGGCGCCCGATCGGATTCGACTGGCAGGGGCGCAGGAGGTTCGGAGTCCGGTAGGGAGTCCGGCACCTTGGAGTCATGAGCTTTATGCGGGATAAGGTCAGTGTTCGGCTCCATCGCCGTAGTAGTTGCAGCTCCCGAGTCGGTGTCCAGCCACTCGTCCTCGATCTGCGCGATCGGCTCCAGACTATAGGTCGGAGCGGATTCGTGTGCGGCCTCCAAGGCGCTGTCCGACGGCAGAGTTAGGTCGTGCCCATCGTGACAGTGCGGCGCACTAGGGTGCGGCTCGGATCCGTCGAGGATCAAGTCCCCGCGAATACCGGCCGTGAAATTTAGGCTTCCAAACCTGACCTGACGGCCAGGGGCGTAGCTTTCGATCTGCTCCAGATGGCCAAGCGAGTTGACCCGCAGTGCGAAGCCGCCGAATACGAAGATCTGTCCGGGGAGAAAAGTCTCACCCAGGATTGCGTCGTTGTTGATTGAAGAGGCCATCAAGCCTATCGGTGACGACATAGAGGAACTCTCAATGAAAGCACCAATGTCGGTGTCAAAACCGGCGGATCTCGGGTAGGGGGTCCCGAACTGTGCGTCTAGGCGGATGGTAACAGGAGACAAGGGACATGATGTTTTACCCAGGTTCGGGCCCTCTTGATGGAGGTAAAACCCTACGTCCTGCTTGATTGATATTGATATTGTGGATGTTTACAAGAGTGGATCTACCACGAGATCAAGGAGGCTAAACCCTAGAAGCTAGCCTATGGTATGATTGTAAGGGTTGATGATGTTGTCCTACGGACTAGAGCCATCCGGTTTATATAGACATCGGAGAGGGCTAGGGTTACATAGAGTCGGTTACAATTGTAGGAGATCTACATATCCGTATCGCCAAGCTTGCCTTCCACGCCAAGGAAAGTCCCATCCGGACACGGGACGAAGTCTTCAATCTTGTATCTTCATAGTCTTGGAGTCCGGTCGATGATGATAGTCCGGCCGATGATAATTCGGCCGATGATGGTAATCCGGCTATCCGGACACCCCCTAATCCAGGACTCCCTCAGTGTGGTTAGCTGGCTTTTCGGGGGTGCCATGTATCTGGCAAGAGCGGTCGAGTATTCGGTCCAAATTGGATGGACCCGGAGTAGTTCTTTTAAATGGCTTTTTGCGCTGACCGGGTTTTGAGCCTCTGAATCCGGCGTTGACTGTTGTATCCTCTGTGTTATTGCTGTTAATGCGGCGTTTGTCTTTGTTGCGACGCGACCTGCCATTGCGGTCCTTGTAGTCCGGACTGCCGGAATTTTTACTGAGGTTGTTACTGCGGGCTAGCCAGCTGTCCTCCCCCGCACAAAAGCGGGTCATGAGTGATGTGAGGGCTGCCATGGATTTTGGCTTTTCCTGTCCTAGGTGCCGGGCCAGCCACTCGTCGCAGATGTTATGTTTGAAGGCTGTGAGGGCCTCTGCATCCGGACAGTCGACGATTTGATTTTTCTTTGTTTAGAACCATGTCTAGAATTGTCTGGTCGATTCGTCTGGCTGCTGAATTATGTGGCTTAGGTCATCGGCGTCTAGTGGTCGCACATATGTGCCCTGGAAGTTGTCGAGAAATGCGGCTTCCAGGTCCTTCCAACACCCAATTGACTCTGCTGGCAAGCTGTTAAGCCAATGCCGAGCTGGTCCTTTAAGCTTGAGTGGGAGATACTTGATCGCGTGTAGATCGCCACCGCGGGCCATGTGGATATGAAGGAGATAATCTTCGATCCAAACCGCAGGGTCTGTTGTGCCATCGTAGGTTTCAATGTTCACGGGTTTAAACCCTTCGGGGATTTGATGATCCATTACTTCATCTGTGAAGCATAGTGGGTGTGCGGTGCCTCTATACTGGGCAATATCACGACGTAGCTCAAGAGAGCTGTGTCTATTGTGTTCGGCCCGGCCGGAGTTGCTGTGTCCGGCGCGACGGTAATCGTCGTGGATCGTGGGGAGCCCGCGTGATCTGTAGATAGATCTTGATTGTTTTGCCTTGTCCTCCAATATGTCTCGCAAGTCCGTTGCGTTCCCCCGTGGCTTCGCGCTTTTCGAGCGGTGCCGGGGTACGGTTCTGGTGGAGGGTCTAGATGCCTCTCTATCATGGCCACGAGGTGGTCGGTCATCCATATTGTGCGCTGGTGATGAAGGTTCGTATGCCTCCTCCTCTAATCGTGGGAGCAACTTGCGTTTTGGGTAGCTTTTGGAGGGGCGTTCTAGTTCGTGTTCTTCGGCCGTGAGGACTTCGGTCCATCTGTCGGCCAGCAGGTCTTGATCAGCTCGAAGCTGTTGCTGCTTTTTCTTTAGGCTGTTTGTCATGGCCATTAGCCTGCGTTTAAAACGCTCTTGTTCGACGGGATCCTCGGGCATGACGAATTCGTCATCGTTGAGGCTTGCCTCGTCTCCGGAGGGAGGCATGTAATTGTCATCCTCTATCTCCTCGTCTGCCGCCCTCTCTCGAGGGTTGGCTTCTCCCTCCTCCTGCGCTGAATCTTGCTGGAGGGGGTTGTCTTCGGCACTCTCTGGGGTGTTATTATCTCCGGTGCCGGAATCTCCATTCTTGCTGTGGCGGGATTTAGAGCGGCGCCGCTGACGTCGGCGCTTGGGCTGTTTCTTAGAGGAATCTGCCTCCGCTGCTTCTTCGCTGTCTCCATCATTTGGGATGTCCACCATGTATATGTCGTATGACGAGGTGGTCTTCGAATGCCCCGTAGGTGCTGGTTCTTGATCGTCTCCGGCATCATCGTCCATACCGTCGATGTCTTCGGAGTCGTAGTCTAGCATGTCGGTTAGGTCATCGACAGTGGCTACAAAGTGGGTGGTAGGAGGGCTTTGAATTTCTTCGTCGTCTGCATCCCAACCGTCCTGACCGTGGTCTGGCCAGGGCTCTCCTGATAAAGAGAGAGACTTTAGTGAATTCAAGATGTTGCCAAAGGGAGAGTGCTGAAAGATGTCCGCAGCGGTGAACTCCATGATCGGCGCCCAATCGGATTCGATTGGCAGGGGCGCAGGAGGTTCGGAGTCCGGCAAGGAGTCCGGCACCTCGGAGTCATGAGCTTTGCAAGGGACAAGGTCAGTGTTCGGCTCCATCGCCGTAGAGATCGCAGCCCCCGAGGCGGTGTCCAGCCACCTGTCCTCGATCTGCGCGGTCGGCTCCGAACTATGGGTCGGAGCGGACTCGTGTGCGGCCTCCAGAGCACTATCCGGTAGCAGAGCTAAATCATGTCCACCGCGACAGTGCGGCGCGCTTGGTTGTGGCTCGAATCCATCGAAGATCTAGTCTCCGCGGATGTCAGTCGTGAAGTTTAGGCTTCCAACCCTGACCTGACGGCCAGGGGTGTAGCTTTCGATCTGCTCCAGATGGCCAAGCGAATTGGCCCGCAGTGCAAAGCCGCCGAACACGAAGATCTGGCCGGGGAGAAAAGTCTCACCCTGGACCGCGTTGTTATTGATTGAAGAAGCCATCAAGCCTATCGGTGACGGCACAGAGGAACTCTCAATGAAAGCACCAATGACGGTTTTAAAACCGGCGGATCTCGGGTAGGGGGTCCCAAACTGTGCATCTAGGCGGATGGTAACAGGAGACAAGGGAGACGATGTTTTACCCAGGTTCGGGCCCTCTTGATGGAGGTAAAACCCTACGTCTTGCTTGATTAATATTGATGATATGGGTAGTACAAGAGTGGATCTACCACGAGATCAAGGAGGCTAAACCCTAGAAGCTAGCCTATGGTATGATTGTTGTAATGGTTGTCTTCCTACGGACTAAAACCCTCCGGTTTATATAGACACCGGGGAGGGCTAGGGTTACACAGAGTCGGTTACAATGGCAGGAGATCTACATATCCGTATCGCCAAGCTTGCCTTCCACGCCAAGGAAAGTCCCAACCGGACACGGGACGAAGTCTTCAATCTTGTACCTTCATAGTCTTGGAGTCCGGCCGATGATGATAGTCCGGCTATCCGGACACCCCCTAGTTCAGGACTCCCTCACTAACCATATCATGAAACAAGTGGATCCAAATCAGCCCCTTACGAAGCAACGCATCAACTAGGGTTTAAGCTTCTGTCAGTCTAGCAACCCATCATCTACTTATTACTTCCCAATGCCTTCCTATAGGCCCAAATAATGGTGAAGTATCATGTAGTCGACGTTCACATAAAACCACTAGAGGAGAAACAACATACATCTCATCAAAATATCGAACGAATACCAAATTCACATGACTACTAATAGCAAGACTTCTCCCATTAACAAACGTAACTACTCACAAAGCACATTCATGTTCATAATCAGAAGGGTATTAATATGCATTAAGGATCTGAAAATATGATCATCCACCGAATAAACCAACTAGCATCAACTACAAGGAGTAATCAACACTACTAGCAACCCGCAGGTACCAATCTAAGGTTTTGGTACAAGGAATTGATACAAGAGATGAACTAGGGTTTGAGAGGAGATGGTGCTGGTGAAGATGTTGATGGAGATTGACCCCCTCCCAATGAGAGGATCATTGGTGATGATGATGGTGATTATTTCCCCCTCTCGGAGGGAAGTTTCCCTGGCAGAACAGCTCCGCCGGAGCCCTAGATTGGTTCCGTCTCGTGGCGGCGGAGTTTCGTCCCGTAAGCTTGCTTATGATTTTTTCCAGGGTAAAGAGTTCATATAGCAAAAGATGGCCACCGGAGGGCTGCCAGGTGGCCCACGAGGCAAGGGGGCGCACCCAGGGGGGTAGGGCGCGCCCCCACCCTCATGGCCAGGGTATGGGCCCCCTCTAGTCATTCTTCCGCTCAATATTTTTTATTAATTCCCAAAATGACTTTCGTGGAGTTTCAGGACTTTTGGAGCTGTGCAGAATAGGTCTCTAATATTTGCTCCTTTTCCAGCCCAGAATGCGAGCTGCCGGCATTCTCCCTCTTCATGTAAACCTTGTAAAATAAGAGAGAATAGCCATAAGTATTGTGACATAACGTGTAATAACAGCCCATACTGCAATAAACATCGATATAAAAGCATGATGCAAAATGGACGTATCATTCTGCATCGGCAGGGCCCGACCCCGCGCATACCTCAACCGCCGTTGGATCACCAGGACGAGACCAAGGGGTGATGGGCTACGTGGCCAGTTAGGCTCCTGAGATGTGATGCTCAGGAGTCCCCCTTGA
Organism: Triticum timopheevii; assembly: GCA_963921465.1. Classification (NCBI taxonomy): domain Eukaryota; kingdom Viridiplantae; phylum Streptophyta; class Magnoliopsida; order Poales; family Poaceae; genus Triticum; species Triticum timopheevii. The sequence continues at coordinate 377,684,605 of OY997262.1, read as the reverse complement.
CGTACAAACCGCCCATGATACCTTTCCTCACCGAGCTCTCGCTCGGGAGGGGCGCGCGAAGAGCAGGTCCGTGGGACCTGGTGAGGTCGGGTACGCCAAGCATGACCTGAGCATAGCCCCCATGCCCAGCCCCCTCGCGCTACCCTCCCAAGGGAGAGCAGCGCGGTGAGGCTGGACACTGAGCCCAGAAGCTCCCGGAGGTTAATGCAGCCACGAGGCCACCCCTAGTTGTTTATCACCAGCATGGAGCATAGCACTTCCGCTCTTCCACGGGCATAGCCGCTCCTCGGTAGTGTCGACGACCAGCGTGGAGCATGGTGCTTCCATTGGTGCGTGGGAGGGGGCTCCCTCTAAGGAGAGCCCCCGGGGCATGTACAGCCCCGCCCTGACACGTGGCTTGCATGACAGAGATGGAGGAGGTGTGTACAGGCACCCGTGAGCCAGCGCGGGACTCACGAGGCCCTACCTCAATGCGGGTTACGCCTGAGCTTGATTGGGAACACTTGTATTAGTCCTGCAAGATGGTTAGGCAACCTGCGCCGAATGAGTCTCCTGAGGTTATTGCATGAGAAGGCCAGACACCAACGACCCCAGGAGGTGACGTGAACAGGGCCGGTCCGCCAGACAGAGCTCAGCCATTGGGTTTATCGACGTTGCAGGGACGGACCCGAGCACTGACACCATGCGCAGTCTTCTCATGCAAAGATCTTGAAGAAAAACAACCGGCGCGCGATTCCCGTAGCCACGGGGGCACCAGGTCATGCGCCCTCACTCATCCGCCCATGATTAGCTCATGCGAGAACAAGGCACCAAGGGCCATGGGAGGTGACTTACACGGGGACTGGCCCGTGAGCCAGAGCTCAGCCTCTTGGATTTAGCGACGCTACAGGGACGGACCCGAGCACAAACGCCGTGCCAGTCCTTAATCATGAGGCGGTCGCGGGAGGGCTCTCAAGGGAGCGAGACGTTCCTGGCGACGAAGCGCCGGTCAGGCAGTTGACAATCTCAAGGTAGCTTGTAAAGGAAGGTAAACTAGCTCTGACAGATGCAAAAGAGATACATGCCGCAGGGACGGACCCATACAACTTGGGGATGATGCAGCCCATGGGGCGCCCCCAAACTGAACGAACTAGAGAGATGTCACCTGGTACTGTCGCTAAAGAGATGCCGGGGTAGCAGAAGACGCGCACTGCTGGAGTCGTTCCTCATGAGCCACCTTGGCCTCGAGCCTCGAGAGGCCCAATGTCGGTGGTTGGGCGTGACATATGCCAAAGGATGGCTTATCATGGTGGGAGCGAGTAGAATGTCGCCGGTGCCTGGAAGCGGGATGAGGCGAAGACATGCACGCCGGGGAACTTACCCAGCTTCGGGGCTCTCCTAGGAGATAACACCCCTACCGCTGCTCTGCGGGGGCTCCGCGTGATCACTAAGGCAAAGTGACTACAATGGTGCTCCTGGAGCTGTATCGGGAAGCAGGAGAGGGCGAGGCTAGCTCTCTCCTCCTTGTGCTATCTGGTCTATTTCTATCAAGGTCCAAACCCTTTGCATGGGTGCCCCGGGGGGTTTATATAGGCCTACCACTAGGGGTACAACAGTAATCCGGCTGGCGTGGGTCCCAGCCGTCTGTCTCTCAGGCCACCGTCCTCCCTGCCGGCTTTTGGGGCCCGCCGTCTGGCGGGCCCCGCGGACAGGCTTGGTACTGTGGCGGCACTCCTGATGACGCAGGCTTGGTCATCGAGGCGTGGCGACAGTGCCACCGTCTATCGGGCGGTCACTGTCGCCATTTCCCATCCTATCTGGTTAATGGCTCGTGGGGCCCTGGGGAGGAGCCGGCCGACTCCGGGGAGGCCGACTCCCGCAGGGCCGTCTTCGGGGCGCTCAGGCCGCCTTCGGCCCACCCGCTAACAGGCGGCCCCGCCGCCTTCGGGCCGAACAGGCCGGCGTCATGGGCACAGTGCGTCACGCACTATGGCTAAGGTCAGGGCAGGCATGGCAACAGTGCCGTGCCTCACCGGAGATCTTCCAGCGATACGGCTCACTGTAGCCACGCCGGTCCTTCGTAAGCGGGGGGGGGGGGGGGAATGGCCAGGTCGTGACCGTACCCCACACCGTACTTCGAGATGAGGGAGGGATCATGGGCCGACTATCCATAGCCGGCCTCTCTGGAGGTCGCCAGCTTGGAGTTGGCTTATATTGGAGTCGCCGTCTGGGACTCGGCCTCTCTGGAGGTCGCCAGCTTGGAGTCGTCTTATCTTGGAGTCACCGTCTGGGACTCAGCCTCTCCGGAAGTCGCCAGCTTAGACTCGGCTTGAGGGGCTCGGCCTGCCCCGATGTCTTGAAAGGTCCTGGGACCCGGGTTAGCCTACCCGTGGCCCATTACTCCGACAGTAGTCCCCGAAGCTGGTGAAGCCCTGCGGACGCTGCATCGTGGGGCTTCAGCAGTTTCAACGCTCCCGGAGCGGACTCTGGAGCTCGGCCGCCGTCTTCTCTTGGGCCGACTGCCGAGAGTCGGATTTTTCGTAGCGAAGAGCCGCAGCTCGAGGGTCGTGGCGGGAAACCAGGCGGCGTGCCTGATACGCTTCCTCATAGCCATTAGGGCGGTCCAATCGCGTGGCGCCACGTGGGGAGGATAGTCTGCCTGCCCATGCGCGCGAAGGCACGGACCGTCAGGCGGGGCCCGCCATTACCGCGCCTCGGCATATGAACGGACCCGTTGCGGTCGTGGACGGTTGGGGTTCCCACGCAGTTACTGCGCGCGGTAACTTTGTGGGGTAAATCGTGGGGCGGCGTGGGGCAGCGGGCACAGTTAATCCCACGCCCGCCCCCTCGGCTCCTCAGCCCGCAGGGTTATAAGTAGGCGGGGGGAACGGAGCGGCACAGCACGCGCGCCCTTCTTCCCCGTTCCCCGGCCTCGTAATGCATTATCTCTCTGCTTCCTCCGCTGTCGAGCAAGAGCGCTTCAAACCACGGCGATGAGCTCTTCCTCCGCCGCGGCCCCTGCCATGTGCTCCGGCGTGTGGGACGGCTCGGACGTGGAAGAGGAACACATCGAGTTCCTCCACCAGACACGCCGCCTCCCCAGCGCGGACCTCGTGCGCGCCCGCGCCGCGCTGGAGGGGGAGATCCGGCTGGCGCCGGAGGAGGGCGAGCGGGTCATCTTCTGCTCGCACCTCATGCGTGGCCTGGGGCTGCCGGCGAGCGGCTTCTTCCGCTCGTTCTTGGAGTTCCACAATCTTCAACCGCACCACCTCACTCCGAACACGGTAGTGTTCCTTTCCGCCTTCGCCGCTCTGTGCGAAGGCTTCCTCGGTGTTCTCCCCACCCTCGAGCTGTGGGGAGAGTTCTTCTCTTCTAAGCTCGGCACGCAAGTTGCCGGCATACCGGCTCAGTGCGGTGCCTACATCGCGGTGCGGCGCTCGACAGCCGACAACCCTTTTCCTCCCATCTCGCTGATCAAGTCGGTGAAGATGTGGTAGCGTTCATACTTCTATGTGAAGAACCTCTCCTCCGACGGCGACTGGGTCAACCAGCCGCCTTACAAAGCCGCCCCCCTGACTGGGAGGCTCCCCAGCTGGTCGCACCGAGTCAAGACGCTGACTCCCGCCGGAGCCGCCGCCGTAGCGCGGCTCCGAGTCTTGACGCAGTCGGAGGGCCTCGTCGGGGCCGACTTGCTGGCCGCCTTCGTGGCGCGCCGCGTTCTCCCGCTTCAGGGCCGGCCTCACCCGATCTGTCAGATGAGCGGCCTCCGAGACCCAAGTCGGATGAGCACCAAGGAAATGCCCCGCAAGGAGGTGGCGAACTTGGTGAACCACATCGCGCACTGTGGGTTCGAGGAGGGCTGGCAGTTCGGCAAGGAGCTGTACTCGCGCGGCAACCCCCCACCAGTGGTAAGTCGCGTCCTCCTATTGTTTCGTCTTCTTTGCGGCCGACTCCGGCTTCTGACTCTTGTTGATTTCTTCTGAGCTAGAACCCCCTCATGCAGCCTGCAGCCGGCGCCTCGAGGCAGCCCCACGAATATGTCCCCGATCGGGCGGACAGCGATGTCGACGACCCCGACTTGGGGGCGGCGGCGATGGAAGCCGACGCCGAAGGCGGGGGAGAAGGAACCGAAGGCGGCTACAGGCCCTCGGCCACCTTCGCCGACTGGCCTGACGATGACGACGAAGGGGAAGTCGCCCCGCGCCACCAAGGCGGCGCGAAGAGGCGTCACGCTGGGCCGAGTGCGCCTGGCGGCAAATTGAAGAAGCTCAAGGGGGCGGCCGCCGCGACCAAACGGGAGGAGGCGGCCGCAAAGGCCAACCGCTTCCGTAGGGAAGTGAGGAAGCCCCGCTAGTCTCCGCGTAAGTCTTTATGCTCTCTTTATTTTCCTTCGTGGACTCTTGTCCGAGTCTTCTTTTTTATACTCCCTCCATTCTTCTTCAGGGCCCCTCTTTCCCTTGAGAGAGTCGCCGTCCCCTCTGTCATGGGGTCGGCAGAGACGTCCGCCCATACTCGGCGGGTCGACCCCGCCACCGACCTCTGGGAGGCGACGGAGCGAAACACGCGAGAGAAGCGGAGCGAGGAGGAGGAGGCCGAGCGTCTGGAGAAGGCGCAGGCCAAGAAGGCGTCCGCCTCCGCCCAGAAGAAGCTGGAGGACGCCGAAGCCGCACTTGCGGTGAGACGGCGTGCCGAGGAGGCCGTGCGTCGCCGATCGGCGATGCTCGTCCCCCCACTGTCGTCTGCACCGCCGCCTCCGGAGTTCACGGGGAAGACCGGGGAGGCCGGCATCGAGGAGCGAAACACGCGAGAGAAGCGGAGCGAGGAGAGCGGCGAGGCATCTGTGTCGGACATGCTCGTGCCGCCACCGCCGCCATCTGGGAGGCCGCACGGCAAGCAGCCGGTGGGTCCGTTGGAGCCGCCGATCACGGACGAGGCCGAGGCGCGGCTGCTTCTCCAAGTCGTCGCGCCGGTGCGCCGCCGTCTTGAGAGGGCGACCTCGGCGCCGCGGCCTCGGGAGACCCGCACTGCCGGCTCGGCAACCCTAGACGCCGAGGCCACAAGTGCTGCGCCCACCGGGTGGTTGCACGGAGGCGGCACTAGGCCGCTGTACCAAGCGCTCCTGGACGTTCAGGCGAAGCTGCGCGCTGAAGGCGACGCCCTTCAAACCTACACCAGGGCGCATCTGGCAGCACAGACGGCCGTCCGAGTGCGTTTTCTTCTTCTCTTTGATTCTTGTTCTTCTCTGTGGGGGTGCGCCAGCGCACCCACTAGGTGTAGTCCCCGAGTTCCGGGCCGGCTGCTGAGCAGGTGGTTCGGAACTCCCTCTGGTGAGTTCCAAATACTAACTCTGTCTTCAATGTCTTATTGTAGGAGTATCACAACCTCCGCGCCACTGCTTTCAACCGCAATGTTGAGGAGCTGCACAACTGGACTGCCGACTTGTCGGAAAGCCAGAGTAAGTTCTTCTTCCTCGCGGGGGCACGCTGGCGCACCCGCGGGCTGTAGTCCCCGAGATTCGGGCCGACTGCTGAGCACTCGGGCCGGATCTTCCGGCGATCTTCTTTGCTGATGACTTGTCTGTCTCTTCTTTCATTCTTCAGGCGCCAACGCCGCTCTTCAGGAGCAGCTGGGCGAGGCCAATACCGCCCGGCGTGTCAAGGAGGAGGATTGCGGCAAGCTTGCCGCGGAGCGCGACCTGCTGGCCGCGCAGCTGGCCGAGCAGAAGGAGCTGCTCAAGAAGGCGCAGGACGAGGCCGAGAAGAAGGAGGCCGCTCTCCTGGCCGAGTTCGAGAGCGAGCGCTCCTCCTGGACCGACAGGGAGGCGATGCCGACCTCCGGCTTCCATGAGATTGAAGATATCGTTCATGGTAAGTTTCTTTCGTTTCTTCGGTCTTCTGACTATGTGTCAGACCGACTTTTGATTTTCGACTTGCTTCTTTTTTTGTCTTGGCAGACTTCTTCCCTGGTCACTCGCAGGCAGTCCCTCTGGCCATCGAGGCCGCTCGTGAGGCGCGAAGGGCAAACGGTGAGGAGATCGCTGCTAATGCCCCCCGAACCATCGACGAGCAGCTCTTGATCATTGAAGCCCGTCTTCGTCCGGCTCACCGGCTGATGCGCCGGCTTTAGCATACCGGCGCCCAGGCAGTTGCCACTCTGTGGCCAGATATGCCGGCTCTGTGCACCGCCAGCCAGACTGCCGACTGGCTAGCAGTCGCCGCCGGCCGTCTTGAAGCTTGGAAGGGCTCCTCAGCCCGGGCCGGAGCGCGCCGGGCCTTGGAGTTCGTCAAGGCGTGGTATCTAGGGCTGGACCTGGACTGTCTGGCCGCGTTCCGGTCAGAAGCCCAGGCCGAGCTAGAGGCCGTGGAGGGCGCCCTTATCGAGCCTGCGGCAGCCATCGCCAAGTACACGGACACCAACGTCTTCGTGCCGGAACGGGTTGAAGGCGGCGAGGAAGTGCCGCCAGAGTGGTTCGGGATGAACCCTGAGCATGGCGAGGACTCGGCGGAGGTGATCGACTCCAGCACCGAGGAGGAGGACGAGGCGGAGGACGGAGGCGAGGCGGAGATGCCAGAAGACGAAGCAGGCAGCCAGCCTCAGCCTGACCGCGCCTCCAGCAACGAGCCGCGTCGAGGGAAGGCGACTACCGCTGGAGGCGATCAAGCCGAGACCGCCCAGCCGACTGCCCCGGCGCCCGACACCGCCGTCTCCTCCGAACCTCCGATCCCAGAAGCCGCCTCCTAGGCTGCCTTTTCCGCCTCTATTTTATCTATCTTAGTAATCTTTTGAAAACTTTGTTAAATTCGAACAGTTCCACCTGTGGGGTGTATCTTGAACTTCTATTCGAAGATTCGGCCAAGGGCCTATGTAAATATTTTATCCGCTTTCCGTCATTCCTTGCTTACTGCTCTTTAGGCTTTTCCCTTTGCCGCCTCCCTTTAGTCGCTGCCTTGCCAGTCGAACAGCCGCTCTACGGACTGTTGCTGGGTCAAGTGCTTGGCTACTTCGGGAAGGCAAGTACTTGGCCGTTTGGAGTTTCTTTAGCAAGTCGGATAGAAAGCGACAGGCCGACTACCCAAGAGTCGGCCTGTCACGTCCCTAGCCTTGCTATGCACTTGGACTATCTTGGTTGCTGCATCATGTTTTAACTTGATTTAAACTTGAAATGGGGATGTCCAAAACCCTAGCACCAAATGGAATTCAAATAGGTTCAACCTAATTTTTTTTTCAATGAACCCAAAATGCCCTACTAAATTATTCATCATCTTTGCCTTGGTCTAGAACCTCTACCAAAAATAGTGCCACTTTTCTAGGACAACAGAGGGTCACTAGATTAAATCATTAGTTAATTGCATTTGGACATTTAAATGCTAGTAAATATTTTAAATGTCCAAATAATCCCAAATCAAAATGTTCCATGTTGGATATATTCTAAACATTGGGCATGCATAGTTTGGTGATTTTTGAAAGTGCCTAGACATTTTTAGTAATGCCACAAACTTACAGAACAAAAAGAAAAATAGAAATAAAAGAGAGAGAGAGAGAGAGAGAGAGAGAGAGAGAGAAACCCACCTGCGCCTCACCTGTGCTGGCTCAGCCCACCTGGCCAGTCCACTTGGCGGCCCAGCTCACCAGGGGCACCGCTGTCTTCAACCTCTGTCTACTGGCAGAGGCATGTCAACGCGCCCGTGCTCAAGCCTCCACCTCCTGCTTCGCGCTGTCGACGCCTCCTGCGCCTCATCTTGTGCCGTGGAGCTGCTCGAGACGCCCCATGACCCCTCTCTCGCCTCCCTCACTCGCTGCTCTCTCTCCCCTCCCCTGCTTCCCTTGCGCGCAGCCACCGAGCGCAGCCATCGCTGCCGTTTGCTGCCGCCGTGACCACTGGCCTCCCCTTGCCTCCCCACTTGTCTAGAAGCTCCGCACTCGTCCCGTACGTCGTGTCCGTCAGCACACACGACGCCGGGAGCCCTACGGTGACGCCATCGTCGTCGTCTTCACCGATGGGCATCGAAGATCGCCGGCTCCGATTCACCGTCTCCAAGTCGTCCCCGAGCTCGCTGACCATCTCCTCTGCCTCCCTGTGAGCTCCTGCACCTCTCACCCCACTCCCCGTCGGCGTGTTTCTCCTCTAGCCACCGCCCTGTGAGCAACCGAGGCTGCCGTCCGCCATGGCGGCGAGCCCGCGCTCCCGAGCTTCCCCTGCTTGCCCCCGTGGCACAGGTGTGATTATGCCGCCCCTAGATGCCTCTTGTGCCACCCCGTTCACCGTACGCGAGCTGCAGCCCTGCGCCCACTGGAACCCAAGCCCCGCCGCCGCTTGACCTCATCGCCGAGCTCAACTCCGGCAACCCTAGGGCCTCCCTCCACCTCTGTTGGATGCGCCCGAGTGCCAGCTTTCCAACGGTAGCGCCCGCGGCCCAAACGGTCTCCTGTAGGTTAAACCCGAGCCACTCCGGTGAACATCCGCCGCGCTATTGGTCGCCGCCGGCTGAACTCCGGCGACTGCCGACGTGGCCGTGATTAGGGCCTAAACACACCGCTAACCAACCCCCTGGGCCACTGACGTGTGGGCCCGGCCTCTGCTAACTTTTGGTTAAATTAATAACTAATTTTAGTTAAGCCACTGACTCACTGACAAGCGGGCCCAGCCCCGACTAATTAAACTAGGTTAGGTTTAAGTTATATTAGGATTAGCCACAGTCACTGACTTATGGGTCCCAGCCGTCACGTTTGACCTGGCTAGCGCCTTTGACCTGGTGACGTCACCCTGACGCAATAATGCATTTTTTGCATTTAAGTTAATTCGGGAAATTTTAGAAAAAGGCTTAAACTTGTAAAAATCATAGAAATTCAACCGTAACTCCAAATGAGATAAATTATATATAAAAATGATCAGAAAAATCCAATCTATCCATCTGTACCATTTTCATGCATGTTAGAACAACTTATAGCTGCTGTTTAGCACAAATCAATTAAATGGCATTTGAATAATCACATATGGAGTTTGAATTTGAATCTTGTATTCAAACCAACTTCATTTAATCTGTTGCTAGTTGTATTAGCCCAACACACTCATTTTGCCATGTCATGATCAAGCATCATATTGTGCATTGCATTGATTGTGTTTCCTTCTGTGTTGCCGGTGATTGTCCCCTCTCGATAGACGTGGTTCCGACGATGAGTTCGATGACACCGATGAAGAGCTATACTATCTTCAGAAGTGCCAGGCAAGCAAAACCCCCGTGTTCATTCCAATACAATCCCACTCACTCGCTCCTGCTCTATTTTACTGCATTAGGACAACAACGACATATTTGTTACTTGCTGCGGTAGCTGAACCCCTTATCCTCTGCATGACCTGTCATTGCCACAGTAAATAGATGAAACCTACTAGCATGATTAGGAGTTGTTTGAGCCCTGATGTGCCTACTCATTCATGTTTTGTTTGTCATGCCTGCTATTGCTTAGAGTTGTGTCAGGTCTGATTCATCGGGGATGAATTAGAGGTGTGTGAACATGTCCTACTGTGTGAGAGCTAAATGTGTGAACACGATTTAGTAAAGGTAGCGGTGAGAGGCCATGTAGGAGTACATGGTGGGTTGTCTCATTGAAACCATCCTCAGGAACTGAGTTCTGTGTTTGTGATCCATGAACAGTTACTACCACACATTGGGTTCCGGTAACTCGACCCCTCTCGGCTTCTTAATCACCCTTGTTCTCTGTCCAGGAGTTGCAATTAGTTTCTGGTGTTTGTAGGTAGTGTTAGTAGTCTAGCAAGTGGCACCCGGTACAGGTGGGCTTGGGACAGACTAGGCACAGTGGCACGGTATACCAAGTGGCACCCGGATGGTGGGCTTGGGAACCCTGCTCACATCGTTTGGGACCGTGAGCGACACCCCGGCCGGATCTCCTTGAGGATGGAACCCGAATAGGCGATAAACCTGGACGAGAGACTTGAGTGTTTAGGTAGGTCGTGGCCGACTCCCTCGCCAGGCTTCCGCTTGAAGGTTGCCGAGATACACGAGGTGTACATGGCGGTAAGTGGCGAGAGCGTGTGTGAAGAAGTACACCCCTGCAGGGTTAATATGATCTATTCGAATAGCCGTGTCCGCGGAAAAGGACTTCTGGGTTGCCTGTACAGTTCATAGACAAGTGAAAGTGGATACTCTAAAATGCGCAAGATAAGCGTGAGTGCTATGGATGGCGTTCTCGTAGGGAGACGGGAGCGGATCCATAGTGGTGTATTGATATGGTGAATATGTGGACTCGTGTGCGCCACCTCAAAAGAGTTACTTGCAGTCGTAGTTTAGGTTAGCCACCGAGTCAAAGCTGGCTTGCTGCAGTTAAACTCCACCACCCCCTTTGTTGATAATGATGCATATGTAGTTAGTTCTGATGTAAGTCTTGCTGGGTACATTTGTACTCACGTTTGCCTATCTTATGTTTTTGCAGAGAGACATCAGTCTCGCTAATAATTCCACGTGTACTTCGATGTTTAGCTTGTTAACTCAGCTACGATCTTGTGCCCTCGGCAAGATCTAGTAGATAGTCAGGCTTCTCAGCCTTTTTCATTTGTAGATGTCTGTACCCAGACATGTTAAACTTCCGCTTGTGCTTTGACTTGTATGCTCTGATTGTTGGGTCACGAGACCCATGATTGTAATATCTCGCTCCTCGGAGCCTATTGAATAAAATACTTGAGTCGTAGAGTCATGCTGTGATGCCATGTTGTATTTGCACATATCGAGCATATTGTGTGTACGTTATTGAAATGCTTGGTATGTGTGGGATCTGACAACCTAGTTGTTTATCCTTGGTAGCCTCTCTTACTGGGAAATGTCTCCTAGTGCTTCCATTGAGCCATGGTAGCTTGCTCCTGCTCCGGAACACTTAGGCTGGCCGGCATGTGTCCTTCTTCGTTCCTGTGTCTGTCCCTTTGGGGAAATGTCACGCGATGAATATCGGAGTCCTGTTAGCCCGCTACAGCCCGGTTCACCGGAGTCCTGCTAGCCCAGTGCTACAGCCTGGATTCACTCGTTGATGACCGACACGTTCGATGCTGGGTCATGGATGCCTGTCCCTGTAAGTTTGTGCCACTTTGGGTTTACGACTAGCCATGTCAGCCCGGGCTCCTTATCATATGGATGCTAGCGACACTATCATATACGTGTGCCAAAAGGCGCAAATGGTCCCGGGTAAAGGTAAGGCGACACCCGTGGGAACACCGTGCGTGAGGCCGCAAAGTGATATGAGGTGTTACATGCTAGATCAATGTGGCATTGAGCCGGGGTCCTGACAGCTTTGGTATCAGAGCTTGACTGCCTGTAGGATTACCAAGCCAAACCGGTCGAAGTTGAGTCTAGAAATTCTTTAGTTATATAAGGGAATTGATTGTGGGATGGAACGTAAGGCTCTTTTTACTCCTTATACCTTATGCCCTTCTGATCTGAGTCATCTTATCTTTCCTACGGGGTTAAGGAACTAGGTTTTCTCTTCTTTCTATCAGGATCATGTGTTACTAATCCGTAGACTTGTAGGATTAATGGATTTAAGCCTCTATTCAGTTCCTACTACTTCCGTATGATAACTGTTGATCCCGAAACCTTGATATTGTGCTTCTGAGTGGCTATGCCACCATTTTTGTAGCATGTCTCCAATATTTTTGAGCATTTACAGTTGTTATGCTGTCCGAGTCATCCCAGGTTTCTAAATAGTCCGATGCATTTGCAAATTCCTTCTTCCCATTCCCGATGTCCTCTCTGGCCAGGTTAACCACACTAGACGATGAGTTGAGGTTCTCTATTGCCTCGACATTTATGTTGGAGTTATTATTATGACCCTAGGTGTCTCAGGGGATCATCTAGTCGTCTAGCCATGTTTTATGTTCCCAGTGTGATCATTCTGGCCGTCATCCTCCAAAGCATCCCGTGATGCCACTTAGTTAGTAGGCATTTCACTTCTGGGTTTTGAACCCGAGATTCACCCTACTTACTTCATGTTGATACTAATTGCTAGCTCCCTTAGGTTATTAGTAACATTTGCGATAGTCCTCGAAGTTCGTGGTATTTCCTTCTTCCAAATACTATGAACCACTTTATGGCAGAAGTTTGTTGGATCAAAGATCACAACAGGAATATCCTCGATGAGTTCTCCATTATATATTGTGGCTCTGCCAGTTCTACCTTTCTGCATGGGTTATCCGGAAGAAATATGTTGAACTTGGTTCGACATGCTAAACCATGCATCCACAACTCAGAAAATCGTATGTTCCTTTGAGTTGTCCCTCTTTAGTTGTCTTCTGACCCTCGTCTATCAATTGACAGTCAAGAGTATGTGTGCATTCGTTCATCGATGCCTATTACTCTTGTGGTCCATCAAGCCATTCTATTCCAGAGTGACTAGGAGAAACAAACTCCAGTACCCTTTTCCATTTCCAGGATTGGGTCAAAGAAGTTGTGTTCTGCAGATCAAGTTGCAATCCAGCTTCTGGTATGTTCTACCTTGAGGTATTACCATCTGTATATTAGGAATATCATTGGAATTGCACACCCTCTTATGAATTCTTGTTGCAGTGGTACTTCTCGCCATCATTATTCATTTCTCGGCTTTGCAACCGGAATGCCGACGGGTGAACTATGATGTGTGAAATCAATACCCCTAGCAACTAGTTGCTTGGTAGAAAATGGACAATATTCTCATTCTTAGCATGTTGGTTATTGAATCATCATTCTAAGATTGATCGTACTACCTAGTCCATTCTCCTGGTGCACTCCTCGATCAATGAGTTAGGATTATTTCAAATCTTTGCTCTATTGATCATATCGTCTTGCCCTGAAAAGCAAGGTTGTTCTCGAGCTTAGTAACATATCGGTGGTTTGTGATTTTCCGAATATCTGCTCGGAAGTATTACCAGGTTGTCACCTAACCGCTATGTTGAGTTCGTGATCAAGTTGGTTTATTCCTGTAAACCACCCTTTCTCCAAGAATCCGTGTTGGATACCCCTGAGCTAGTTGGTTAAGCTAAACGACAACTTGGAGAGTTGGAAGATAAAAGCTTACCTAACTTAGTTCATTTCAAAGGGATATCCTGGTGTTGGTGTGTTAGTTGAAGAAAGATGATATCTTCATCGATTGGTCCCTGTGATCAGTTATTGGACCTATTGTCTTATAAAAACTTTGAGTTGAGTATAGGATATCGTCAAATCAAATCAGAACCAACGATGTTCGTAATGTTGTCTTACTCATGGCTGTCCCTCGAGCATGCACCATTATATTTTTTTGGTCTGACCAATACTATCACCTTGTTCACATAATGGCGGAATTCCAGCGATATGGAAATTCTGACGAGTTGTGGTTGAGCCCATCAGCAGCATTTTGTCTCCTCCATGATTCATGTTGAACATTGAGCTAGTGTTGGAAACTTTATAAGCATTATCTTCATGTCCCGTGCATGAATCATATGTTCGGATGAAGAAGTGACTCCCTTTAATCCATGTGCATCTGATGCAAGTTGTCGCCGTGAATTCAAGGAGGTCAATGTTTGTTTCCTTTGGAATCATCCCAAGTTAGTCACACATGTGCAAAGTATACTATGGTTTGGTAGATTAATTACCTCCACTCCATATGTATTCCATAGCACCCTAAGCCACTGATTGATTTGTTCAAGGAGAAGAAGTTCCATCATAAGAGCTAATCATATGACTTATGCAAGGACTTCGTTATCCGCGATGATGGTTCCCTACCAGAACTCGGTAGTGTTTTATTATAAGACTACCATGTGATCATGCTTGTCCTGGACAGCGTGTTCACATGTTTGTAGCAGAACAAGCTCATGTTTTGGAGCTTGCTATCGCAGTTCATTCCCCGAGAATCTCGCAACGCCATTTCATCGATTTGTGTTGCAAACTTTCATTTTTCTTTCTAGACTTTATGAGTCTGGAATATCCTAACACCAACTAGATCTAAATCTCAGGCAGATATGATGGTTGGAACATTTTCCCAAAAACTATAATATTGGTCTCGGTGTAATCCGGTAAAGTGGATGTCGTGGCTGACACACCCAGCCGGAAGACCTGTTATTGTAGTATCCTGATTGAAGAAGTTGGCCACATCCCCATAAGGATTTCGCAGGATTTACCTCCGTAGTTATTCCTTATGGATTCTTGAGCTCCCGAAGTCCGACCTTTTACTTGATGTTCTAGATATCAAACCATATCTATGAATGGGATACACTAGCACATCAAGGAGAACATTAGAAGCAGAGTGCTAAATGTCTCTCGGTTGATCATCCAGATTTTGTTTCCTTGGCCTCACTAAGGTGAAATCTGAGAAGGTGTTATCTTCGTTTGCATCCGCATCGTCCATCACTATTCATCATGGTGGTATGTTGTGTTGCCAGGATCCTTGACACGGATATTGGTAAAACCTTGATGAATATGGAAATGCTCAAGTTCTCGAGAGCACGTACAAGCGCTAGGTGTTATCATCGGCACTAACTGGGATTGCTCTCAGTTTCCTCGGTTATGCTATAACTTTTCAAACAGTGGACTCACTCTCTACTATTGAGCTTCTCCCCAATTACTAAAATCATCCCTTGTGTTGTTTTCAACAAGGTAATCCACATCATCCATTCTAGCCCGAGTGTGTCGTTCTCCTGAACTCTGTCAAACGATCGTTCGTAATTTGCCCTAGGCTGGTATAGAGAGTCTCAATGATCTCTATATCAAAGGTAATTCTTTTTGCCACTTAAGGGGATATTTCTACTAGTCACCTTTCCTAAGGTGCCCCGTTATGGTATCATGGCAACTCAACTCCTCGCTACGTTGACAACCGTTCACCACCTTCTTAAGTGTGGAATTGTTGTCTACCGAGTGAACCCTCATCATCTGTTCCACTCCATCCCTCTAGATGTGTGCTTCGTGTCTCAACTCAAGAGATGTTGCTATGTTTCATTCCGTGAGTTAATCCTGAGTTGTTCGACCTTCGAAAAGATCGATTCTTCTGGAATTGTCCCTTTCCTCTCGTTGTCATGCTAGTTGGAGTTCTCAGAGCAAGACGTCGAGACAAAGATGATGATCGAATCAAGGTTCTTATGAAGTGCAACCTGGATCATGAAGATTGTGCTAGCTTTGTGTACCCTCTGTCTTCTTACCTCACGTCTTGAACCTTGGGTCGAGATTCTTGTTTAGTGGGGGAGAGTTGTCATGTCCCTAGCCTTGCTATGCACTTGGACTATCTTGGTTGCTGCATCATGTTTAAACTTCATTTAAACTTGAAATGGGGGTGTCCAAAACCCTAGCACCAAATGGAATTCAAATAGGTTCAACCTAAAAATATTTTCAACGAACCCAAAATGCCCTACTAAATTGTTCATCATCTTTGCCTTGGTCTAGGACCTCTGACAAAAATGGTGCACACTTTTCTAGGACAACAGAGGGTCACTGGATTAAATCATTAGTTAATTGCATTTGGACATTTAAATGCTAGTAAATATTTTGAATGTCCAAATAATCCCAAATCAAAATGTTCCATGTTGGATATATTCTAAACATTGGGCATGCACAGTTTGGTGATTTTTGAAAGTGCCTAGATATTTTTAGTAATGCCACAAACTTACAGAACAAAAAGAAAAATAGAAATAAAAGAGAGAGAGAGAGAGAGAGAGAGAGAGAAACCCAACTGCGCCTCACCTGTGCTGGCCCAGCCCACCTAGCCAGTCCACTTGGCGGCCCAGCCCACCAGGGGCACCGCTGTCTTCAACCTCTGCCTACTGGCAGAGGCGTGTCGACGCGCCCGTGCTCAAGCCTCCACCTCCTGCTTCGCACTGTCGATGCCTCCTGCGCCTCATCTTGCACCGTGGAGCTGCTCGAGACGCCCCGTGACCCCTCTCTCGCCTCCCTCACTCGCTGCTCTATCTCCCCTCCCCTGCTTCCCTTGCGCGCGGCCACCGAGCGCAGCCATCGCCACCGTTCGCTGCCGCCGTGTGCACTGGCCTCCCCTTGCCTCCCCACTTGTCTGGAAGCTCCGCACTCATCCCGTACGTCGTCTCCGTCAGCACACACGACGACGGGAGCCCTGCAGTGACGCCATCGTCGTCGTCTTCACCGACGGGCACCGAAGATCGCCGGCTCCGATTCACCGTCTCCAAGTCGTCCCCGAGCTTGCTGACCATCTCCTCTGCCTCCCTGTGAGCTCCTGCACCTCTCACCCCTCTCCCCGTCGGCGTGTTTCTCCTCTAGCCACCGCCCTGTGAGCAACCGAGGCCGCCGTCCGCCATGGCCGGCGAGCCCGCGCTCCCGAGCTTCCCCTGTTTGCCCCCGTGGCACAGGTGTGATTATGCCGCCCCTAGATGCCTCTTGTGCCACCCCGTTCACCATACGCGAGCTGCAGCCCTGCGCCCACTGGAACCCGAGCCCCGCCGCCGCTTGACCTCATCGTCGAGCCCAACTCCGGCAACCCTAGGGCCTCCCTCCACCTCTGTTGGATGCGGCCGAGTGCCAACTTTCCAACGGTACCGCCCGCGGCCCAAACGGTCTCCTGTAGGTTAAACCCGAGCCACTCCGGTGAACATCCGCCGCGCTCTTGGTCGCCGCCGGCTGAACTCCGGTGACTGCCGACGTGGCCATGATTAGGGCCTAAACACACCGCTAACCAACCCCCTGGGCCACTGCCGTGTGGGCCCAGCCCCTGCTAACTTTTGGTTAAATTAATAACTAATTTTAGTTAGGCCACTGACTCACTGATATGCGGGCCCGGCCCGACTAATTAAACTAGGTTAGGTTTAAGTTATATTAGGATTAGCCACTGTCACTGACTTATGGGTCCCAGCCGTCAGGTTTGACCTGGGCTGGCGCCTTTGACCTGGTGACGTCACCTTGACGCAATAATGCATTTTCTGGATTTAAGTTAATTCAGGAAATTCCAGAAAAAGGCTTAAACTTGTAAAAATCATAGAAATTCAACCGTAACTCCAAATGAGATAAATTATATATGAAAATGGATCAGAAAAATCCAATCTATCCATCGGTAACATTTTCATGCATGTTAGAACAACTTATAGCTGCTGTTTAGCACAAATCAATTAAATGGCATTTGAATAATCACATATGGAGTTTGAATTTGAATCTTGTATTCAAACCAACTTCGTTTAATCTGTTGCTAGTTGCATTATCCCAACACACTCATTTTGCCATGTCATGATCATGCATCATATTGTGCATTGCATTGATTGTGTTTCCTTCTGTGTTGCCGGTGATTGTCCCCTCTCGATAGACGTGGTTCCGACGATGAGTTCGATGACACCGATGAAGAGCTATACTATCTTCAGAAGTGCCAGGCAAGCAAAACCCCCTTGTTCATTCCGATACAATCCCACTCTCTCGCTCCTGCTCTATTTTACTGCATTAGGACAACAACGACATATTTGTTACTTGCTGCGGTAGCTGAACCCCTTATCCTCTGCATGACCTGTCATTGCCACAGTAAATAGATGAAACCCACTAGCGTGAGTAGGAGTTGTTTGAGCCCTGATGTGCCTACTCATTCATGTTTTGTTTGTCATGCCTGCTATTGCTTAGAGTTGTGTCAGGTCTGATTCATCGGGGATGAATCAGAGGTGTGTGAACATGTCCTACTGTGTGAGAGCTAAGTGTGTGAACACGATTTGGTAAAGGTAGCGGTGTGAGGCCATGTAGGAGTACATGGTGGGTTGTCTCATTGAAACCGTCCTCAGGAACTGAGTTCTGTGTTTGTGATCCATGAATAGTTACTACCACACATTCGGTTCCGGTAACTCGACCCCTCTCGGCTTCTTAATCACCGTTGTTCTCTGTCCAGGAGTTGCAATTAGTTTCTGGTGTTTGTAGGTAGTGTTAGTAGTCTACCAAGTGGCACCCGGTATAGGTGGTCTTGGGACAGACTAGGCACAGTGGCACGTTGTACCAAGTGGCACCTGGATGGTGGGCTTGGGAACCCTGCTCACATCGTTTGGGGCCGTGAGCGACACCCCGGCCGGATCTCCTTGCGGATGGAACCCGAATAGGCAATAAACCTGGACAAGAGACTTGAGTGTTTAGGTAGGTCGTGGCCGACTCCCTCGCCAGGCATCCGCTTGAAGGTTGCCGAGATACACGAGGTGTACATGGCGGTAAGTGGCGAGAGCGTGTGTGAAGAAGTACACCCCTGCAGAGTTAATATGATCTATTCGAATAGCTATGTCCGCGGAAAAGGACTTCTGGGTTGCCTGTACAGTTCATAGACAAGTGAAGGTGGATACTCTAAAATGCGCAAGATAAGCGTGAGTGCTATGGATGGCGTTCTCGTAGGCAGACGGGAGCGGATCCATAGTGGTGTATTGATATGGTGAATATGTGGACTCGTGTGCGCCACCTCAAAAGAGTTACTTGCAGTCGTAGTTCAGGTTAGCCACCGAGTCAAAGCTGGCTTGCTGCAGTTAAACTCCACCACCCCCTTTGTTGATAATGATGCATATGTAGTTAGTTCTGATGTAAGTCTTGCTGGGTACATTTGTACTCTCGTTTGCCTATTATATGTTTTTGCAGAGAGACTTCAGTCTCGCTAATAGTTCCATGTGGACTTCGACGTTTAGCTTGTTACCTCAGCTACGATCTAGTGCCCTCGGCAGGATCTAGTAGATAGTCAGGCTTCTCAACCTTTTTCATTTGTAGATGTCTGTACCGAGACATGTTAAGCTTCCGCTTGTGCTTTGACTTGTATGCTCTGATTGTTGGGTCACGAGACCCATGATTGTAATATCTCGCTCCTCGGAGCCTATGGAATAAAATACTTGAGTCGTAGAGTCATGTTGTGATGCTAGGTTGTATTTGCACATATCGAGCATATTGTGTGTATGTTATTGAAATGCTTGGTATGTGTGGGATCTGACAACCTAGTTGTTTATCCTTGGTAGCCTCTCTTACTGGGAAATGTCTCCTAGTGCTTCCACTGAGCCATGGTAGCTTGCTACTGCTCCGGAACACTTAGGCTGGCCGGCATGTGTCCTTCTTCGTTACTGTGTCTGTCCCTTCGGGGAAATGTCACACGATGAATACCGGAGTCCTGTTAGCCCGCTACAGCCCGGTTCACCGTAGTCCTGCTAGCCCAGTGCTACAGCCTGGATTCACTCGCTGATGACCGACACGTTCGATGCTGGGTCATGGATGCCTGTCCCTGTAAGTTTGTGCCACTTTGGGTTTACGACTAGCCATGTCAGCCCGGGCTCCTTATCATATGGATGCTAGCGACACTATCATATACGTGTGCCAAAAGGCGCAAACAGTCCCGGGCAAAGGTAAGGCGACACTCGTGGGAACACCATGCGTGAGGCCACAAAGTGATATGAGGTGTTACATGCTAGATCGATGTGGCATTGAGCCGGGGTCCTGACACGGCCGTCTTTGATAAAGGCTAGGACGGCGAGCCGACTACTCATGAGTCGGCTTTCCGTTTTAGAGATGCTGGAGGCCGTCTTACGCTATGTTCGTGCTTTAGGTCCTTAGCCATTTTTCGTGTGGGCGCCCGCTCTTTCTCACTCCTGCCCGCCTCACAGTCGCTCTGCGAGCTGCGGCTTTGGCAGGAAGCGGATTGGGCACCACGCACTACTTGTCTGACTGCAGGAACACCTCATAGCGCAAGGCGGCGAGTCCCGGGGCCGACTAGTCTGGCCCGGTGCCAAGCGGCTTGTGATGAAAGTAATGTACTCGAAGGCATAATTCTTATCATATAGATAATAAAAAGGGCAGTCACCGAGCTCGTCTCGGGGGGCCCAAAGTCTTAGTGCTTTAATACAAAGGGGTAGTGCGATACATACTGCATCAACTGTAAAATCTCCGAAGGAGATTTGCATTCCACGGGCGCTCTGTCTCTTTGCCGGAGTCGTCCCTCTTGCGCGCTCGGGGCTTCTGAGCATTGATCAGATAGTAGGCGTCGTTCCCTAGCACCTTGCTGATGATGAAGGGGCCTTCCCAAGGTGCCGACAGCTTGTGCTGGCCGGCTGTTCGCTGGATCAGCCGGAGCACAAGGTCGCCTTCTTGGAAAGATCTTGGCCTGACCTTCCTGTTGTAGTATCGACGCAGACTCTGCTGGTAGATGCTGGACTGGCTGAGAGCCAACAGCCAGCCCTCTTCCAGCAGAACGACACCGTCTTGACGTGCTTCTTCTGCATCTTCCTCGGTGTACATGGTGACTCACGGAGAATCGAACTCTATGCCCGTTGGGATGACGGCTTCGGCACCATAGAGGAGGAAGAAGGGTGTGAAGCCGGTTGACTTGTTTGGAGTCGTGCGCAGACTCCAGAGGACAGCTGGCAGCTCCTCAAGCCAACAGCCGGCAGATCGCTCCAGCGGTACGACGAGTCGAGGCTTGATGCCGGATAAGATGAGGCCGTTCGCTCGCTCCACCTGGCCGTTTGACTGCGGATGGGCAACGGACGCTAAGTCTAGTCAGATGCCCTGCGTCGCGCAGAAACGGGCCAGGGCGCCTTTGGCGAAATTCGTGCCATTGTCGGTGATGATGCTGTGCGGAATGCCGTACCGAGTTGTGATGTCAGCGATGAAGGTTACCGCAGCCTGCCCATTCAACTTCTTGATGGGTTTCACCTCCACCCACTTGGTGAACTTGTCCACTGCGACAAGTAGGTGGGTCAAGCCACCTCGTGCCATCTTGAATGGTCCCACCATGTCCAGGCCCCAGACTGCAAAGGGCCTGGCAATGGGGATAGTCTTGAGTGCGGAAGCTGGCTGGAGTGGCTTAGCACGGAAAATCTGGCACCCCTTGCACTTTTGGACTAATTCTTTGGCCTCTTCCAGGGCGGTCGGCCAGAAGAAACCGTGCCGGAAGGCTTTGGCGACGTGTGCCCTGGAGGCCGCGTGGTGACCGCACTCACCTTCATGGATGTCTCTGAGGATTGCTTGGCCTTGTTCTGCCTCGATGCAGCATTGGAAGATGCCGGTAACACTGCGCCTGACCAGCTCTCTGTTGACTATGGTGTAGGCTGCTGCTCGGCGTTGCACTTGCCGAGCCAAGATTTCATCAGTTGGCTGCTCTCTGTTTACTAAGAACCTGAGGATGGGCTGGGCCCATGAAGGTGCTGCTATTTCTTCAACTGCCACTAGTGCGACTTCGATAAGGGCGGCCGGGCTGGGAGGCGGCGGGTTGGAGTCCGCAGCCGCTTTCTGTTTTGACAAAGTCCCGGGGCCGACTAGAGCAATCCCCGGGCCGAGCTCTGGGGTTTTCGATCTTGCCACTGCGATCTCCGGGCCGGGCTCTGAAGTCCACGGGCCAGCTTTGACTATGTATCTCTTGGAGTCGGATCCGTCTTCTTCAGGCGGAGCCGGCACAAAAATTGAATCTGATTCTGGTGACGGCTTGATAGAAGCCTTGAGGAGGCGCCGAAGGGCGACACAAGATGGTATTGCTTGGCGGGTGGAGCTGATTCGTGCCAAGGCGTCTGCTTGGTCGTTGTCGTTCCTTGGCACGTGGAGGAACTCGCACCCCTCGAAATATCTGCTGAGTTGCTGGACGAGGAAATGGTAGCTCACCATATTTGTGTCCTTGGCGTCCCAATCGCCGGATGATTGCTGGACCACCAAGTCAGAGTCGCCATAGCATAGGATCCGGCGTATGCCGAGTTCTTTGGCAACCCGGAGCCCGTGAATGAGCGCCTCGTACTCGGCCACGTTGTTGGAGGCGGCGAAGTGGATCTACAGCGCGTATCTGAGCTTGCTGCCCTTGGTGGAAGTGAGGACGACGCCGGCTCCCAGGCCGATGGGCATCTTGGAGCCGTCGAAGTGCATCCGCCAATGGGTGGAGTCGGGCGCTGGCGGGAGATACTCGGTCTCGGCCCAGTCGACGAGGAAGTCGGCCAGTGCTTGCGACTTGATGGCGGTGCGGGGATCGTAGTAGATGGTGTAGGGAGCCAGATCTATGGCCCACTTGGCCACTCAGCCTGAAGCGTCGCGGCTTTCGATGATCTCGGCTAGTGGAGCGGTGCGAACCACAGTGATTGGATGCTCTTGAAAGTAAGGTTTCAGCTTCTTGGCAGCAAAATGTACGCCATAGCACATCTTCTGATAATGGGGGTAGTTCTGCTTGGAGGCCGACAGTACCTCGCTCAAGTAATATACCGGTCTCTGGACAGGTAGCGCCTTGCCTTCCTCCTTGCGCTCGACTACAATGACTGTGCTGACTACTCGGCTGGTGGCGGCGATGTATAGGAGCATGGGCTCTTTGGGAGTCGGAGCCGCCAGCACCGGAGGAGTAGTCAACATCTTATTTAATTGGAGAAAAGCCTCGTCTGCCTTGGGAGTCCACTCAAAGAAGGTCGTCTTCTTCATGAGCTGATACAAAGGGAGAGCCTTGTCGCCCAGCCGACTGATGAATCGGCTGATGGATGCCAAATAGCCGGTGAACTTCTGCACATCTAACAGTTATCTAGGCGCTTCCATCCTCTCGATGGCCTTGATCTTCACAGGGTTGCACTCTATGCCGCGTTCGGAGACCAGGAAACCGAGGAGCTGGCCGGCTGGTACTCCAAAAACGCACTTCTTTGGGTTGAGCTTGATCTGGAATCGGCGCAGATTCTCAAAGGTTTCCTTGAGGTCCTCCAGCAGGGTTCCGCGCTTCTCCGTCTTCACCACTACATCATCCACATAGACATGGGCATTTCTGCCGAGTTGCTTCAGGAGGCACTTCTGCATGCAACGCTGAAAGGTGGCGCCGGCGTTTCTCAAGCCGAACGTCATGGTCAGGTAGCAGAAGGCTCCGAATGGCGTGATGAAGGCGGTCTTCAGTCTGTCGGCCGGGTTCAGCTTGATCTGGTGATATCCTGAATATGCATCTAGGAAACTCAACAGCTCGCATCCGGTTGTGGAGTCTATCACCTGATCGATTCTTGGCAAAGCGAATGGGTCCTTGGGGCAAGCTTTGTTGAGGCTCGTGTAATCGATACACATCCGGCATTGCTTATTTTTCTTCAACACCAACACTGGGTTTGCCAGCCACTCCGGAAAAAACACTTCCATGATGAAGCCAGCTGCCAGGAGCCGGGCTATTTCTTCTCCAACAACTCTTCTTTTCTCTTCTGACAGGCGACGCAAGGGCTGCCTGACAGGCTTCACATCAGATCGGACATGTAACTTGTGCTCGGCGAATTCCGTAGGTACACATGACATGTCTTTGGGGGACCATGCGAAGATGTCTCGATTCTCACGGAGGAAATCGACGAGCTTGCCTTCCTATTTGCTGTCTAGGTTCACACCTATGACAGCGTGCCTTTCCGGATGCTCCGGGTCCAAAGGTATCCTCTTTGTTTCTTTAGCCGGCTTGAACGAGCCCTCAACTTCGGATTCCTTGGGGTCTGGCGACATTTCTGGCTGCTTGCGGGCCATCGCCACAACCCGATCAAGGAGCCGCCTCTCAGCTGCGATCACCAGGGACTCGGCCAGCCGACTACTCTCGGCCACGCAGGTGGACGACTTCCTGTAGTCGCCGGACACAATGAGGATTCCCTTGGAACTCGGCATCTTCATCTTGAGGTAGGCGTAGTGGCGGACCGCCATGAACTTGGCCAAGGCGGGTCGGCCAAGCAGTGCATGGTATGGGCTTTCAAGGTCCACCACCTCAAACCAAACTGGCTCTCGGTGGAAATGGTCCTTGTCTCCGAAGAGGACATCTATTAGGATCTTGCCGATTGGTGAGCAGGAAAGGCCAGGGACGATTCCGTGGAACACAGTTCGGCTGCTTTGAAGCTGTCTCTGCTTGATTCCCAATTTCTCCATTGTATCCTTGTACAGGATGTTGATACTGCTGCCTCCGTCTATCAGTACTCGCGAGAAGCGAGCGGCCCTCCTATCTGTGGTGAGTGTGGCGCCTAATACCAAGGCGTAAGAACCTGGACTCGGCATCACCTCTGGGTGATCAGCTCTGCTCCAACTGATAGGCCTTTCGGACCAATGCATGAACTCCGGAGTACTTGATGCGACCGCATTTACTTCTTGCTGCTATTGGCGCCTGCTGTGCCGGTCATATGCTACACTGGTGAACACCACATAGGCTCTGTGCTCGTCCGAGAACTCATCTTGTATGGCGCCGACTGGCCTGGCCGCCGGCTGCTGAGGCGGCGGAGGCGGCGGCGGCCCAGCAGGCGGAGGAGGGAGGAGGCCGTCTCCCTTGGCGATTCTGGTGAGCCAGTGGCACTTCCGAGTGGTGTGGTTGGACGGCTTTGCGCCACTGTGGAACTTGCAGGGGCCGTCGAGAGTCTGCTCGTAAGAGAAAGCTGGCAGCCAGTTGGACTTGCCGCCCTTCTGCCGCTTCGCTGGAGGCTGCCCCTCAGGTTGTTGGTCTTCAACTGTTGCGACCTGCCGACTGCTGGAAGTCGGCTGCGGGGCCTTGCGCTTGTGATCATTCTGCTGCTGTCTCCGGCTGGTGTCTCCAGCTGGAGTTCTAGGAGCTTGAGGGGCCACTTTGCCAGTCGCACTAACTTGAATCTCTGTCTTCATAGAAGAGTCGGCCATGGCATATTTGTCTGCAATGACCAGCAACTCATCGAGGGTCTCCGGCTCGTCGCAGAGGAGCTTGTGCTTGAGGAGGGTAACTTCTCCGCACCCGGCAGTAAAGTACTCGATCACCTGCACCTCGTGCACGCCCTCGCAGGAGTTCTGGAGTTCGCCCCAGCGCGTGAGGTAGTCGCGAGTAGACTCGTCAGGGCCTTGCACGCACAAGGAGAGCTGGCGCGGCTTGGGGGGTCGCTTGTACGTGCTGGTGAAGTTGCGGACGAAAGCCTCGGTGAAGTCGACCCAACTGTTGATGCTGCGGGGCTTCAAACTGTTCAGCCATGTCCGGGCCGTGCCCTGGAGCATGAGCGGAACGTACTTTATGGTGACTTGTTTGTTGCCGTTTGCTATGTTGACGGCCGTGGAGTAGTCGATTAGCCAGTCTTCGGGCTTCACGGAGCCGGTGTACTTGGGTGTGTCTCGGGGGAATGTAAACCCTTTGGGGAAAGGCTCGTCTCGGATGCGGGGCCCAAAGCAAGGCGGGCCCAGCTCATCTTCTTCTTCTAGTGCCAGGGATCGGTGGAGTCGGTCGATCCGGTGGTGGGCGTCATTCTCTCCGACTCCCTCTCGGCGGCCAAGGCGGTCACTGAGAGTCGGATGCTCAATCGGGCGGCGGGGAGACTCGCCTTTCCCTGCGAGGAGGGGGAGGCAGGTAGTCATCCCGCCGTTCCACCGCTTTGGGGCGGCCGTCTTGGTCGCGCTCGATGGTGATGTGAGTCCGACTACGACTGACAGCCGGCTCTTTGTCTTTTCTTCCACGGACTTCGCTAGTCGGCGTCCTGGACATCGCGCCTTGATCTCGATGGGGAGGCGGGTCGTCCTGGAGTTGCTGCGGCGCATTGGTGCAGCCGCCGGCCGCGTTCCGCGTAGCAGCCGCATCGAGGAGTTGCTAGACTCACTCCGTCATCATGCGGCGCTCTTCGCCTTCGAAGATGTTGAGCTCGTCTGCTGCCACCTGGGCGGCACGGATATTCTCTGCGGGCTTGGCATATACAGGGCGATCAGCCCCGAGGAGGTTGGCGATTGCCGCGCCGCGCTGTCGGACCGCGCCTAGGCGGCTAGGCCCGGTTGGAGCCGGCGAGCCGCCTATGGCGCGATCCATCTCGTGCTGGTAGGCTTCTGACAAGCGCCTCATGCTTGCCAGCTTCTTCGCGCCCTCGACAAGCTGAAGGCGGAGCGCCTCCAGCGTCTCGGCGTCGGCGTCTTTCGGAATCGGCGCTGCAAGGTCTCGTAGGGCCGCGTCAAGTGGGTCGTGCGCTCCTTCGCCGGAGCGCTTGCCGTGCTCGAGGATGAGGACCTCAGTGACGATGCTTCCGCCGCTCCCCTCACAAGGGAGCGGCTCGTCGAAGACCACCACGTTGGGGGGGAACGTGTCAAGCGACACGCTGTCGGAGTCGACCAGCATCGGGTCAGTGGAGCCTACGGACTCCAAGTCGACGGCAGGCTCGCTGGTGACGTGGAGATGGTCGAGGAGGCCCGCGAGGAGGCTTTCGGGGCCGCCTGTGCCTGCATCGGATGCGGGCTCATCGGAGATGCTAACCTCGCCAAGAAGGTCAGCGAGGCAGCTCGCCGCGCAGGTGATCTCAGCGCCGTGCAGTGCGTTGGCATAGACGCCATCCGGCGTGCCGAGCTGGCTGTGCTCACTGGGGAGGAACAGGGTTCCCGTCCAGAGCAGATCTCCGGACGATGGTGCACCTCACCCCACGATGGGCGCCAAATGTCGGGGGTTG
The DNA here is from genome assembly GCA_963921465.1 of Triticum timopheevii. Classification (NCBI taxonomy): domain Eukaryota; kingdom Viridiplantae; phylum Streptophyta; class Magnoliopsida; order Poales; family Poaceae; genus Triticum; species Triticum timopheevii. The sequence goes on along the minus strand of OY997262.1, from coordinate 377,658,330 downwards.
GGCGCGACATATGCCAAAGGATGGCTTATCATGGTGGGAGCGAGTAGAACGTCGCCGATGCCTGGAAGTGGGATGAGGCGAAGACATGCACGCCGGCGGAACTTACCCAGCTTCGGGGCTCTCCTAGGAGATAACACCCCTACTGCTGCTCTGCGGGGGCTCCGCATGATCACTAAGGCAAAGTGACTACAATGGTGCTCCTGGAGCTGTATCGGGAAGCAGGAGAGGTCGAGGCTAGCTCTCTCCTCCTTGTGCTATCTGGTCTATTTCTATCAAGGTCAGAACCCTTTGCATGGGTGCCCCGGGGGGTTTATATAGGCCTACCCCCCGGGGGTACAATAGTAATCCGGCTGGCGTGGGTCCCAGCCGTCTGTCTCTCAGGCCACCGTCCTCCCTGCCGGCTTCTGGGGCCCGCTGTCTGGCGGGCCCCGCGGACAGGCTTGGTACTGTGGTAGCACTCCTGATGACGCAGGCTTGGTCATCGAGGCGTGGCGACAGTGCCGCCGTCTATCGGGCGGTCACTGTCGCCATTCCCCATCCTATCTGGTTAATGGCTCGTGGGGCCCTGGGGAGGAGCCGGCCGACTCTGGGGAGGCCGACTCCCGCAGGGCCGTCTTCGGGGCGCTCAGGCCGCCTTCGGCCCACCCGCTGACAGGCGGCCCCGCCGCCTTCGGGCCGTACAGGCCGGCGTCGTGGGCATAGTGCGTCACGCACTGTGGCTGAGGTCAGGGCAGGCATGGCAACAGTGTCGCGCCTCACCGGAGATCTTCCAGCAATACGGCTCACTGTAGCCAGGCCGGTCCTTCGTAAGCGAGGGGGAGGGGGGGAACGGCCAGGTCGTGACCGTACCCCACACCGTACTTCGAGATGATGGAGGGATCATGGGCCGATTCTCCATAGCCGGCCTCTCTGGAGGTCGCCAGCTTGGAGTCGGCTTATCTTGGAGTCGCCGTCTGGGACTCGGCCTCTCTGGAGGTCGCCAGCTTGGAGTCGGCTTATCTTAGAGTCGCTGTCTGGGACTCGGCCTCCCTGGAGGTCGCCAGCTTAGACTCGGCTTGAGGGGCGCGGCCTGCCCCGATGTCTTGAAAGGTCCTGGGACCCGGGTTAGCCTACCCGTGGCCCATTACTCCGACACCCAAGGGGCCCGGGAGGCTCCTGAAGATGCACCTCCATCTCCGCCAGGGTCGCCTGGTGCCTAGCCTCGCAAGCCGCCTGCGCGTCCCTTGTGCAGCGCTGGAACGCCACAGCTGCGCCTGGTAGGCCGAAAGGCATGCGGACGTAGCTGTGGGGTGGACCCTCGCATCGGCCAACACGAGACAGCCAGAAGAGTTGCCGAGATGCAGCCCTGTTGATCCCTGGGATATCAATGCAGACGCGGAACTCCTTATCCTCACCAGGGCAGTGAGCCGCGCCTCGCGGTAGGGGGCGATCACCTTGTAGAACCCTTGCCTCTTGAATCTCCTCAATTGCCTTGCTGATGAACTCCTGAACGCCTGGCGCCTTCCGCCTGACGCCTTCTCCTGGGAAGCGTGCACTGATGCGCGCCTCCACATGGTGCCCGAGCGCCTCCCATGTGACACTGGCTAGGTCCGAAGCCTTCCAGAGGAAAGCCCCCGAGCCCAGCCTGAGAGGGGCGTCAGGCGCGCCTTCCTATGCGATAGGTGAAGGCGCTCGAGGGACGCGAGGCTCAGTGCGGCATCCTCAGGCGATGCTTCCTCGTGAGATCCCTGAACCAGCTGTAGCTTCTTTGTCTTGGGGGCGACCTCAGGAGGGAGGACACCCGAGGGAGTCCTGGGTTAAGGGGTCCTCGGACAGCCAGACTATATACATGAGCTGGACTGTTGGGCTATGAAGATACAAGATAGAAGACTTCTTCCCATGTCCGGATGGGACTCTCCTTTGTGTGGATGCAAGCTTGGCGATTCGGATATGTAGATTCCTTTCTCTGTAACCGACTTTGTGTAGCCCTAGCCCCCTCCGGTGTCTATATAAACCGGAGGGTTTAGTCCGTAGAGACAACAATAGTCATAATCTCATAGGCTAGGCTTCTAGGGTTTAGCCATTACGATCTCGTGGTAGATCAACTCTTGTAATACTCATATTCATCAAGATCAATCAAGTAGGAAGTAGGGTATTGCCTCCATAGAGAGGGCCCAAACCTGGGTAAACATTGTGTCCCCCGCCTCCTATTACCATTAGCCTTAGACGCACAGTTTGGGACCCCCTAACCGAGATCCGCCGGTTTTGACACCGACATTGGTGCTTTCATTGAGAGGTATGTTGCATCATCACCAGAAGGCTTGATGGCTCCATCAATCATCTACAACAATGCAGTCCAGGGGGAGATCTTCCTCCCCAGGAAGATCTTCGTATTCGGCGGCTTCACACTGCAGGCCAACTCGCTTGGCCATCTAGAGCAGATCGATAGCTATGCCCCTGGCCATCAGGTCAGATTTGGAAGCCTGAATTTTGTGGCCGATACCCGCGGAGACTTGATCTTCGATGGATTCGAGCCCATGACGGCTGTCCCCTGCCACCACGATGAACATGACCTAAATCTTTCATCTGGCCATGCTCAGGAAATAGCGCTCATAACAGCTCTGGCCCTAGATCCAGAGCGGAACGCGCGGTCCGAGGACGGGAAGCTCAACCCCGCCACGGAAGTCACAGACTCAGCAGTGTTCGAGCCGCACATGGACCCAACATCAAGCTGGGCTTGTGTTACCAGAGCCTCGAATTTGTCTCCGGCCATAGGTTTTGGACCATGTGCATCCGCGTCTGCTACCTCTAGAGCACTGTATTGGTTTTCCCTTGAAGAGGAAAGGGTGATGCAGCAAAGTAGTGTAAGTATTTCCCTTAGTTTTTGAGAACCAAGGTATCAATCCAGTAGGAGGCTCCTCAAAAGTCCCTCGTACCTACACAAACAAACAAGAACCTCACAACCAACGCGATAAAGGGGTTGTCAATCCCTTCACGGTAACTTGCAAAAGTGAGATCTGATAGAGATAATAAGATAAGATAAATATTTTTGATATTTTTATGATATAGACTGGAAAGTAAAGATTGCAAATAAAAATAGATTGGAAACTTATATGATAAAAGATACACCCGGGGGCCATAGGTTTCACTAGTGGCTTCTCTCAAGATAGCACAAGTATTACGATGGGTGAACAAATTACTGTCGAGCAATTGATAGAAAAGCGCATAGTTATGAGATTATCTAGGCATGATCATGTATATAGGCATCACGTCTGCAACAAGTAGACCAAAACGATTCTGCATCTACTACTATTACTCCACACATCGACCGACTCCTGCCTGCATCTAGATTATTAAGTTCATAAGAACAGAGTAACACATTAAGAAAGATGACATGATGTAGAGGGATAAACTCAAGTAATATGATATAAACTCCATCTTTTTATCCTTGATGGAAACAATACAATACGTGCCTTGCTTCCCCTGCCGTCACCGGGAAAGGACACCACAAGATTGAACCCAAAGCTAAGCACTTCTTCCATTGCAAGAAAGATCAATCTAGTAGGCCAAACCAAACTGATAATTCGAAGAGACTTGCAAAGATAACCAATCACACATAAAAGAATTCAGAGAAGATTCAATTATTTCTCATAGACAAACTTGATCATAAACCCACAATTCATCCGATCTCGACAAACACACCGCAAAAAGAGTTACATTGAATAGATCTCCAAGAAGATCGAGGAGAACATTGTATTGAGATTCAAAGAGAGAGAAGAAGCCATCAAGATAATAACTATGGACCCAAAGGTCTGTGGTAAACTACTCACAACTCATCAGAGAGGCCTTGGAGATGATGTAGAGGCCCTCCATGGTCGATTCCCCCTCTGGCAGAGCGCCGACGAAGGCTCCAAGATGGGATCTCATGGATACAGAAGGTTGCGCCGGTGTAAATAGTTTTTCGTGGTGCTCCCGGATGTTCTCGGGGTACGTGGATATATATAGGAGGAAGAAGTAGGTCGGTGGAGCCACGAGGGGCCCACGAGGGTGGGGGCGCCCCACCCCCCTAGGGCACGCCGGGCACCCTCGTGGCCTCCTCGTTTGCTGCTTGACATCCACTACAAGTCTCCTGGATTGCGTTTGTTCCAAAAAGATCGCTCCCGAAGGTTTCATTCCGTTTGGACTCCATTTGATATTCCTTTTCTTTGAAACACTCAAATAGGCAAAAAAAACAGCAATTCGGGCTGGGTCTCCGGTTAGTAGGTTAGTCCCAAAAATGATATAAATGTGTAGAGTAAAGCCCAGAAACATCCAAAACGGGTAATATAATAGCATGGAACAATAAAAAATTATAGATACGTTGGAGATGTATCAAGCATCCCCGAGCTTAATTCCTGCTCGTCCTCGAGTAGGTAAATGATAAAAACAGAATTTTTGATGTGGAATGCTACCTAGCATATTTCTCAATGTAATTTTCTTTATTGTGGCATGAATGGTCAGATCCAAATGATTCAAGACAAAACTTCATATTGACATAAAAGTAATAATACTTCAATCATACTAATAAAGCAATCATGTCTTCTCAAAATAACATGGCTAAAGAAAGTTCATCCCTACAAAATCATATAGTTAGGCTATGCTTCATTTTCATCACACAAAATACTCCCATCAAGCACAACCCCGGTTTCAGCCAAGCAATTGGTTCATACTTTTTAACGTGCTGCAACCTTTTCAACTCCCACGCAATACATGAGCGCGAGCCATGGATATACCACTATGGGTGGAATAGAATATGATGATGGAGATTGTGTGGAGAAGACAAAAAAAGAGAAAGTCTCACGTTGATGAGGCTAATCAATGGGCTATGGAGATGCCCATCAATTGATCTCAACATGAGGAGTAGGGATTGCCATGCAACAGATGCACTAGAGCTATAAATGTATGAAAGCTCAACAAAAGAAACTAAGTGAGTGTGCATCCAACTTGCTTGCTCACGAAGACCTAGGGCATTTTAGGAATCCCATCGTTGGAATATACAAGCCAAGTTCTATAATGAAAAATTCCCACTAGTATATGAAAGTGACAACATATGAGACTCTCTATATGAAGAACATGGTGCTACTTTGAAGCACAAGTGTGGAAAAAGATAGTAACATTGTCCCCCCCCCCCTTTTTATATTTTTTGGGCCTTTCTCTTTTTTTATTTTACATTTCTCTTTTTTTATTTGGTCTTTCTTTTTTTATAAGGGACAATTCTCTAATAATGATGATCATCACATTTATATTTATTTACAACGCATGAATTACAACTCGATAGTAGAACAAGATATGACGCTATATGAATGCCTCCGGCGGTGTACCGGGATGGGCAATGAATCAAGAGTGACATGTATGAAAAATAATGCATGGTGGCTTTGCCACAAATACGATGTCAACTACAAGATCATGCAAGGCAATATGACAATGATGATGCGTGTCATGATAAACGGAGCAGTGGAAAGTTGCATGGCAATATATCTCGGAATGGCTATGGAAATGCCATAATAGGTAGGTATGGTGGATGTTTTGAGAAAGATATAAGGAGGTTTATGTGTGATAGAGCGTATCGTATCACAGGGTTTGGATGCACCGACGAAGTTTGCACCAACTCTCAAGGTGTGAAAGGGCAATGCACAGTACCGAAGAAGCTAGCAATGATGGAAAGGTAAGAGTGTGTATAATCCAAGGACTCACATTAGTCATAAAGAACTCATATACTTATTGCAAAAGTTTTATTAGCCCTCGAAGCAAAGTACTACTATGCATGCTCCTAGGGGAAGGGTTGGTAGGAGTTAACCATCGCGCGATCCCGACCTCCACACATAAGTAAGGCAATGAAAAGAGCACCCCATGCAACAAATTTGTTAGACAACTTTTACCATACGTGCATGCTATGGGACTTGCCAACTTCAACACAAGTATTCTTTAAATTCACAATTACCCAACTAGCATGACTCTAATATCACCACCTCCATATCTCAAAACAATTATCAAGCATCAAATTGATCATAGCATCCAATTCACTTCCTATGATAGTTTTTATTGTACCCAACTTGGATGCCCATCATTCTAGGACCAATTTTATAACCATAGAAAATACCATGCTATTCTAAAAGACTCTCAAAATAATATAAGTGAAGCATGAGAGATCAACAATTTCTACAAAATTAAGCCACCGCCGTGCTCTAAAAGATATAAGTGAAGTACTAGAGCAAAACTATCTAGCTCAAAAGATATAAGTGAAGCACATAGAGTATTCTAATAAATTCCAAATCACGTGTGTCTCTCCCAAAAGGTGTGTAAAGCAAGGATGATTGTGGTAAACTAAAAAGCAAAGACTCATATCATATAAGACGCTCCAAGCAAAAGACATATCATGTGGTGAATAAAAATATAGCTCCAAGTAAAGTTACCGATAGACGAAGACGAAAGAGGGGATGCCTTCCGGGTCATCCCCAAGCTTAGGATTTTGGTTGTAATTGAATATCTTGGGGTGCCATGGGCATCCCCAAGATTAGGCTCTTGCCACTCCTTATTCCATAGTCCATCAAATCTTTACCCAAAACTTCAAAACTTCACAACACAAAACTCAACAGGAAATCTCATAAGCTCCGTTAGTGCAAGAAAGAAAAACCACCACATAAGTTACTGTAATGAAATCATTATTTATTTATATTTGTGTTAAACCTACTGTGTTACAACTTCTCTATGGTTCATACCCCCCGATACTAGCCATAGATTCATCAAAATAAGCAAACAACACACAAAAAACAGAATCTGTCAAAAACAGAACAATCTGTAGAAATCTGTAACTTTCGAATACTTATGGAACTCTAAAAATACTACCAAAATAGTAAGTCCTGGGAAATTTATCTAATGATCTACTGCAAAAAGAATAAATGCAAAATCACGTTCCTGTGAGTTATTAAAATTATTCTCGTGCGCGCAAAAGTTTCTGTTTTTCAGCAGAATCAAATTAACTATCACCGTAGGTTATCCTATAGGTTCTACTTGGCACAACCACTAATTAAAACATAAAACGACATATAAACAGAATCTATATGAATTATTTATTACTAAACATAAGCAAAAAGCAAGGAACAAAAATAAAATTGGGTTGCCTCCCAACAAGCGCTATCGTTTAACGCCCCTAGCTAGGCATAAAAGCGAGAATAGATCTAAGTATTGCCATCTTTGGCATTCAATTCATAAGTGGATCGCATAATAGATTCATAAGGTAATTTGAATTTATTTATAGGGAAGTGTTCCATGCCTTTCCTTAATGGAAATTGGAATCTAATATTCCCTTCCTTCATATCAATAATTACATCAATCGTTCTAAGGAAAGGTCTACGAAGAATAATAGGACATGAAAGATTGCAATGTATATCAAGAACGATAAAATCTACGGGCACATAATTCCTATTTGAAACAATAAGAACATCATTAATCCTTCCCATAGGTTTCTTAATAGTGGAATCCTCAAGATGCAAGTTTAAAGAGCAATCATCAAAATCATGGAAACCTAGCACATCAAATAAAGTTTTCGGAATCGCGGAAACACTAGCACCCAAATCACACAAAGCATAGCATTCATGATCTTTAATTTTGATTTTTATAGTAGGTTCCCACTCATCATAAAGTTTTCTAGGTATAGAAACTTCCAATTCATGTTTTTCTTCATAAGATTGCATCAAAGCATCAACAATATGTTTGGTAAAAGCTTTATTTTGACTATAAGCATGAGGAGAATTCAACACGGGTTGCAACAAGGATATACAATCTATTAAAGAAAAATTATCATAATTAAATTTCTTGAAATCGAAAATAGTGGGTTCATTGCTGTGTAAAGTTTTGACCTCTCCAATCCCACTTTTACCAAATTTAGCATCAAGATCTAAAAATTCTGAATCATTGGGACGCCTTTTAACTAAAGTTGACTCATCTCTGGTCCCATAATTATCAAGTTTCATATTGCAAAACAAATATTTAATAGGGGACACATCAATAACTTTTAGATCTTCATCATTATTTTCATGGAAACTAGAAGAATACGCTCTTACAAAGCAATTTTTCTTAGCATGCATCCTTGCGGTTCTTTCTTTGCACTCATCAATGGAAATTCTCATGGCTTTGAGAGACTCATTGATATCATGCTTAGGTGGAATAGATCTAAGTTTCAAAGAAATACTATAATGACCAGCCTATGGGATAGCATTGGCTAATGGATGATAACTATGGAACAACGTTACCTAAAGAACAAGTATCTTAGCTGAACTATGGAACAGCGTGAATTCCTGAACAAGACCCGTGAGAGATCAGCATGAATATACAGTGAAATGTGATGATCTATTTTCCGTGCTTAGATGAATAACAAAGCCATAAATGTTGCACACAAGTAAGATGAGGGTACAACCTATCTGGCTGCCATCCATAGGAGTCAGCATCATGTGCTAACTTGTCGATGGCCCTGCAGTTGTTATGGCCGTCCATGTCGGGCACGCGCATTCGATACAGGGAACTGTTGAGTGGGGACTGTAGCTCCCTTCTGGTGTATGCTTCCCTTGTTGGACCAGCTGCGGTGAGTCGGAAGACGGTGTGTCTGAAGATGCAGATAACGCATAATGTTAAGAACGACATATCTCTTTGATCTGAAGAAATACACTAAGAGATCAACAACAAGGTACGAGAGTGGTCACACGTCTGTTGACTGAAGACTAAACTGGGGTCACACAATTTTATTTTATTTTGGTACTATCCGATCTACGCCGGATGGCTTGATGGCCGTCTTGTGCCTTCCGGCTGACACTGTTCGGAATCTTTCCCGAAGAGCCAGTGACCAACGGCAGAGCAGCCTGCCTCCGCCGTTCGTGGCCCCGGCCAAAACCCCGCTCCCCGCCCCACCGTACTACCGTGGTTGTGCTGCCCCCAGGCCAATCCACAAAGACTCCCCGTCATCCAGATCCGGCGACGACAGTACCTTCAACCCACACAACTCTAAAAGATAGCCATCTAAGAGCCGCTTCCGCGGCGAACACCAGCCAACCGGCAGCCTAGGAGCTCCGTCGCCTCGAGGGGTGCTGCTTCCCATTGGGGATCGATTGGCCCAGAATAAAAATTCAGACAACTTACGCCTAAATAAAGTGATTTGAGATGAGGGTGCGACCTATCTGGCGGCATGGTGAAGTAGGCAGGTCCAGCTGCCGAGTCGGTGAGGCCGGCGCGGTTGCGGTGGCGACTGGCGGCAGGGAAAGAGCGATGTCGCGACGGTCGACGGCTATGCGGAAGCAACGCCAGGACTCTGGACAGATCCGAAGTTGGAGCTGCTCCGGCGCCGTGAACAATGGCGGGGGTGAGTCGGCTCCGGTACAGTTCACACGACCGTCGTCGAGGCAGCACCAGCAGCACGGAGTAAGAGGCACACGGCCCAGTGCATGATGAAAATTGGACAGCGTCTCCGGCATTAGGGAGGTGGGCGGCTGTGAAATTGGTGCGGTGGGGGCGCCATGGAGGTGGGGCTGAGGTTTCGCGGCTCGGGAGAAGGGAGCTTCCCGGGGAGAAGGTGATTTGGCGCGCACGAGGTATGAATGGGGGCGGGCGGGGAGAATTGGGAGGGGAGTGGAACCATGTCTTACGGACGCATTTGTCTGAAATGTGAGGGGGAGTTATAGTTCTACCCTTGCCTATAGGCTTCTCGGCTTGGGTCTGTGTACTGAGGGTCGGGGATAGTAGAGTAACTTTGCTTCTCCTCAAATAGTGGGCGGGAGCGATTTTGGGCGAGGAGGGCGTGTTTTGAACTATAGTGGGCGCGAGCGATTTCGGGCGAGGAGAGCGTTTTCGAAATAGTGGGCGCGAGCTATTTCGGGCGAGGAGAGCGTGTTTTGCTGACCATGTTTTATGATTATTCAGCACATGTCATTTCGGCCGAGGAGAAGGCGCGCTTGGATGAAGTTACGAACCTACCCTCGATGTACAACGGGCCAATTGCTGCGTGTCCCACATAGGACGGTAATTTCGCGTCTCCCATTTATTTGCTCGGGCGAATTCCACCGAGCAGAGAGGATGTTTAACGGTTCGTTCAAATATTGGGAGAACGAGCATCCACGTCTACCTTACCAAGTCGATTCGAATCAAATTTTGAAATATTAGCTTGCCACTTCTTTTTTAGATGGAGAGATGATGCTCAGGAGTAATGTGTTTTTACATGCTCGTTGCTAGCGATTTACTATATGACAAATAGTTGACCCACTCAAAAACGCGAATCAAACCCAAAATGAAATATCTCGATTCAATGAACTAGCTCGTTCAGTAGGTCAAAATAGTGAACTAAATCCAAAATTGAACACCTCAATCGAGTAGCATGTTGTACAGTATTATAGTACTCCATGAACATGTTGAAAGTCAAATTAATGAACTTGTTTGATATACGCATATATCCATTCATGTGTGGATTGCAGACAACATGTTCTCCAATTTAAATATTTGAATGCAAGTTTATATCGAAACATGGTTTAGATCAGTCTTTGATGCATAAAACGCGACCTCCCCCTCTCCCGGACTCATGTTCTCTCTCTCTCTCCCTCTCTCTCTCTCCCTCTCTCATTCTCTTGCCAACAATCTTCAATTCTGTCACACGCATCTGACACAAAAACCTTGTTGGTCCCTCTCCCTTTCTCTCCATCTCTCTCTCTAACTCTCTCTCTCTCACTCTCTCTCTCTCTCCCTCTCTCTCTCTCTCTCTCCCTCTCTCTCACTCTCTCGCCGACAATCTTCAATTCTGTCACACGCATCTGACACATAAACCTTGTTGGTCCCTCTCCCTTTCTCTCCATCTCTCTCTCTCTCTCTCTCTCTCTCTCTGTGTGTGTGTGTGTGTGTGTGTGGGGGGGGTCTCTTTCTAGTTCGCATTCATATATACACCATCTATAGGTCTCTCTCGCACACTATGTATGACACTCTAGCTAGTCCAAGCTAGATATCTTGGGTGCACTCATCGTACGCACACAAATTCCTTGGCTCTTTGCCCGTAACTCTCTCACGCACCACTATGTCGTCTCGGAGCTCTTCCCCCCCTCTCTCAAACTCTCCATCCACCTGGGTCACACATACACATGCATATCTCACTCGCACTTGATAGGCCCATCTAAAACTCTATCTCTCTCCCTCGTTCTCTCTCCATCTCACACGCGACACACACACAATCTCATGCCCAGCTAGCCAAGTATGATGGCCTCTCACTCAATTGTAGGCACACACAGTCCCCCCTATATGTATATGACCTGCTAATCTTAGTCTCCATCACAAACATGTGCATGGTCTATCTCGATTTCTCTCGGGGAATCTTTCTATCGCGCACGCACTCCCTCGATCTCCCACCCGTATAGTCCCCTCACGATCTCGAGGGGATCTCTCTATCACAAACACACCCTCTCTCCCTCCCCATGCGTCCATGCCATCCATGTGTCCCTCTCGACCTTTTTTCCTTGTTGGCCAGACCTTTATTGGACATGTGCTACAGGGGTGTCTCTCTCCGTTGCAAACAATCACACACTAGCTATCTTCGTGTATGTCCTCACCTCGCTTTTCCATCTCGGAGATGCATGCGTGATATGTTCGCATAAGAAATGAAAAAACACACTCTCTCTCTAATTTATCGTTTGTTGTCACTTTCTCTTTCACACACATACTCTTTTTGCACACTTACTCATTCTCCTTCACACGCACTTGATCTGTCTCGACTGAGGCACTCTCCTCCGTCCATAGCATATAGATTTATTGAATAGTCAAACATCACAAAGTTTGACCATGTACGTGGAGAAAAACAATTACATCTAGTACGACAAACATATACCATTAGATTCACCATGAGATGTAGTTTTGTATGATGTATCTTTGGTATTGTAGATATAAATAACATTTGCGTAAACCTGATCTAAGTTTCCAAAGTTTGACTTCTAAAAAATTTACATGCACTGCATTATCGAGCGGATGGAATATCTCTTTCCCCCTCTCAGCTATCTGACGCACCACTCAGCCTTATCGGGGCTCCTCAATCTCTCTCATACTTTATTGGTCAGTTTGGTTCGTGACCTGAACCTCATGCCTTGATGGCCGTTACTGCCTGGTGTGGACGTGAGATGTAAAATATTTCTGCCTGGCCAGGCTTGTGTGGTGCTGAAGCGTTTGGTTCATGCCTGGGCCAGGCAAAGCATCAACGTCCCATCAATCAATCCATGCATCAATTATTTAATGCTAATATCCATCCATGTTGTTGTTAGCCTCGTGGACGCACGACCAGGCACGGCCAGGCGTTCGAACTCGGTCGCTTGGGCCAGGCTACTTGCAGTGTCTGGAGTTCAGCCAGGATAATTAAAGTGCAATGGAACCCAGCCCAGGCGGGCTTTCTTTTTCACAGGGTAGCAACCAAACAAGCGTGCATGAAATCCAGCCACAACCCTAGGCCACGCAAAAGATGCTCACGGCGCAAGCCAAACTGGCCTTATATCTCCCTGGTTCACACATACACATGTCTCGCTCGCGCTATACATATAGACCCATCCAACACTCTCCGCCCTTGTTCTCTCTCCATGTGACACGCACCCCCCTAAGTACCATAATCCCTCACTCCATCATAGGCTCTGTTTGGATCCATGGGTCAGAGTTAGTTTGGGTTAGTTTGGAGTCAGCTAACCCAAAAAGATCCAAACAGGAGGGTTAGTTTAGGTTAGATGCATCTAACCCATCCAAAAAAACTAACCCATCCAAGAGGTGCTTATTTGGGTTAGTTCTTCTTGGGACCACTAATAAACACTTTTTTCTCTCGCTCTCCCCGCAGCAGATCCCTCCCCACTTCCTCGAAGCTTCTCGTCCTCTCCCTCCCTCCCTCTCGCATCGCCCGTGAAGGTGCCTCGCCATATCCGCGCTCCATCTAACCTTGCCATACAAACACCTCTTTACTTAGAGTTAGTTCTGGGTTAGTTCATGGTATGAATCTAACTCTAACTTCTAACTGAGTTAGAGTATCCAAACAGGGCCATAGGCGCAAGCACTCCCCCCTCCTAAGTATGATTATCTCTTACTAGCCATCAGGAACACACGTATTGTCTCCTTCCATCCATACGTCTATCTTGATCTCTCGGGGCATCTTCTATCGTGCACACACCTTGTCACTCGATCTCCCACCCATGTAGTCCCATCACGATCTCCAGGGGATCTCTCTATGACAAACATACACTCTCTCCTCCCCATGTCTGCATTTTCTCCGTACGTCTCTCTCGACCTCTCTCCCTTGTTTGTCAGACCCCTCTTGGCCACGTGCTAGGGGTCTTCCTCTCTCGGTTCCAAACAACCACACACTATCTCCTCACGTTGCCTCCGTTGTCGAAGATGCATGTGTGATATGTTTGCATAAGACACGCATGCTTTTTCTCTACTTTTATCGTGTGTTGTCCATGTCTCTTTCACACACGCACACACACTTTTTTCACTCTCTCTCTCTCTCTCTCTTGGGACTCTGTCACGTCCATAAGCATATGGATGTTTTGAAAAGTCAAACCTCAGAAAAGTTTGACCAGGTATATGTCACATCCCTAGCTTCTGGCATTGCACTAGGCTAACTTCATGTGTGCATCATGTTTAAATTTTATAAAACTTGAAATGGGGATTGTTTAAACCCTAGCACCAAATGAATTCAACTAGGGTCAAAATAAAATATTTTTCATTGAACTCAAAATGCCCTCTAAAAATGTTCAACATTTCTGGTTTGAGGTGGAAGCATCTGCCAAAAATGGTTTATATTTTTGCAGGACATATTGGGCTCTGAATTAAATCATACTCTATTTGCATTTGGGCATTTAAATGCTATAAAATATTCTAAATGCCCAAATAATTCTAAAAATAAGTGTGGGCTGTTGGAAATAATCTAAATAGAGCCCCTGATTATTTTCAGGATTTTTAAAGATGCCTAAGTATTTTTAATAAAGCCCTAAAGTTACAGAAAAATAGAAAACAGGAAACAAAAGAGAGAGAGAGACTTACCTGGCTTACCTGGGAGGCCCAGTAGGTAGCCCACCTGGCCGGCCCAGCCCAGTGCCGCTGCCAGTCATCACCTACCTCTGCCAGTAGGCAGAGGAGGGACACTGTGATGCCGCCGCACTCGCCACGCCACCACCCTGCCTGTCTGCCGTCGCCCGCACCAGCGCGACGCCTCGAAGCGCCTTTGTGGCACCGCCCCGACCCTGTGGACACCTCACACGCGCCCCTGCCTCTCTCCCTCGCTCTCTCCCACGATGGCCGACGCTGCCGTAGTCGCACCGTCGCCATAGCCGTGCCCTCCGTCGTCTCCGTGCCACGCCACCATGTCCAGGAGCTCCGCCGCCCTCCTCTCCGTCGAGCGGACCCAGCCCCGAGCGCTCGCTCGCCCTGGAGTTACCGCCTCGTCCTCGTCTTCGCTAAGCGCCGCCGGAGATCCATTTCGCCGTCACCACTGCTTCAGCTTGTCCCCGACCTCGCCGTCTAGCTCGTCGCAACCGCTGTGAGCTCAGCTACATTCACATCCTCTCCGTTCTTGCTGTCGTCCTCTGCATCGACTGCACGAAGCTCAGCCGCATGCGTCGCCGCCCGCGTCATCGCCGGTCATACTCCGGTGACCATATGGTCCCGGGATTGTGTCCAACGAACTCCCCGCAACGCGTAGGAGCCGTAGATGCTAGCGCCGCCCTGCCTAGGCCACTGTAGCAATGAGCCCGAGCTCACCCGAGCTCCGCGACCGCCAAGGTCGTCGCCGGCGTCATTCCCGGCCTCCCTGAGCTCCACTTCCACCCCTAAACGACGCGGCTCGCTTCTAGCTCTCCGTAGATTGTCTCGGCCGCCCGTTTGGTCGCCGGAGACGCAAACCCGCACCTGCACCGCCGTGTTTGGCCTCGCCGGCGGCTAAACACCGGTGAGTTGACCCCGCTAACCCCGTTTGACCACGGGTGGGCCCAGTTTGACCCCATGGGTCACTGACGTGTGGGCCCCAGGCCGCTAACTAAACTAGGTTAGTGTTAGTTTAACGCTAATTAAATTTAGTTAGTTTAACTAACTACTGACAGAAGGGACCCATTGGTCAGGTTTGACCTAGACGGGGTTGGTTGACCTGCTGAGGTCAGCATGACGCAATGCTGACGCAGTAATAGGTTTTTCTGGATTTATTCCTTTTCAGGTAATCTCAGAAAATAGTGCTAACTTCTAAAAATCATAGTAATTCAACCGTGACTCCAAATCAAACAAATTATATACGGAAAATTATCAGAAAAATTCAAGGAATCCATCTGTACCATTTTCATGCATGTTTGAACAATGTTTGTCCTCTGTTTTGGACAAAACAGATAAAGGGCATTTAAATAATCATATATGGAATTGGAATTTGAATCATGTATTCAAACCAACTTCATTTAAATCATAGCTAGGTGCATTAGCTCAAATCACAGCATATTGCCATGTCATGATCATGCATCATATTGTGGCATTGCATTGATTGTGTTCTTTCTCAGTTGCCGGTGTTTGTCCCCTCTCGATAGACGTGGTTCCGACGACGAGTTCGATGACACCGATGAAGAACTACAATATCTTCAGAAGTGCTAGGCAAGCAAAACCGCCTTGTTCATTCTGATACAAACCCACTCTCTCGCTCCTGCTCTCTTTTACTGCATTAGGACAACATCGATTCAACTGTTATTTGCTGCGGTAGTTGAACCCCTTTATCCTCTGCATGACCTGTCATTGCCACAGTAATTTGATGAAACCCACTAGCATGAGTAGGAGTTGTTTGAGCCCTGATGTGCCTACTCATTCATGCTTGTTTGTCATGCCTGCTATTGCTTAGAGTTGAGTCAGGTCTGATTCATCGGGAATGAATCAGAGGTGTGTGAACATGTCCTACTGTGTGTGAGCTAAGTGTGTGAACATGATTTGGTAAAGGTAGCGGTGAGAGGCCATGTAGGAGTACATGGTGGGTTGTCTCATTGCAGCCGTCCTCAGGAACTGAGTTCTGTGTTTGTGATCCATGATTCAGCTACTAACACGCATTGGGCCTGAAACCAATGGACCCTCTCGGCTTCTTAATCACCCTTGTCCTCTGTCCAGGAGTTGCAAGTAGTTTCTGGTGTTTGTAGTATGTTGGAGGCCGTGCGCAGCGCTGACCGGAGGGGTGGGCTGTGATGCGGTAGGCACGTGGCACGGTGTACCGAGCACCCGATTGATGTCTCGGGAACCCTGCACACATCGTTTGGGGCTGTGAGTGAAACTCCGGCCGGATCTCCTCGCAGATGGAACCCGAATAGGCGATAAACCTGGACTAGAGACTTGAGTGTTTAGGTAGGTCGTGGCCGACACCCACGTTGGGCTTCCGCTTGAAGGTTGCCGAGTACATGTCATGTAAACGACGGTAAGTGGTGAGAGCGTGTGTGAAGAAGTACACCCCTGCAGGGTTAACATCATCTATTCGAATAGCCGTGTCCACGAAAAAGGACTTCTGGGTTGCCCGTACAGTTCATAGACAAGTGAAAGTGGATACTCTAAAATGCACAAGATAAGCGTGAGTGCTATGGATGGCGTTCTCGTAGGGTGACGGAGCGGATCCATAGTGGTCTATTGATATGGTGAATATGTGGACTCGTGTGCGCCACCTCAACAGAGTTATTTGCAGTCGTAGTTTAGGATAGCCACTAAGTCAAAGCTGGCTTGCTGCAGTTAAACTCCACCATCCCCTTTGTTGATAATGATGCATATGTAGTTAGTTCTGATGTAAGTCTTGCTAGGTACATTTGTACTCACGTTTGCCTATTTTATGTTTTTGCAGAGGGACTTCGGTCTCGTTAGTAGTTCCGCGTGGACTTCGACGTTTAGCTTGATACCTCAGCTACGATCTTGTGCCCTCGGCAGGATCTGGTAGATAGTCAGGCTTCTCAGCCTTTTTCATTTATAGATGTCTGTACTCAGACATGATAGCTTCCGTTTGTGTTTTGACTTGTATGCTCTGAATGTTGGGTCATGAGACCCATGTTTGTAATATCTCGCTCCTCGGAGCCTATTGAATAAAATACTTGAGTTGTAGAGTCATGTTGTGATGCCATGTTGTATCTGCACATATCGAGCATATTGTGTGTATGTTATTGAAATGCTTGGTATGTGTGGGATCTGACTATCTAGTTGTTTATCCTTAGTAGCCTCTCTTACCGGGAAATGTCTCCTAGTGTTTCCACTGAGCCATGGTAGCTTGCTACTGCTCCGGAACACTTAGGCTGGCCGACATGTGTCCTTCTTCGTTCCTGTGTCTGTCCCTTCGGGGAAATGTCACGCGATGAATACCGGAGTCCTGTTAGCCCACTACAGCCCAGTTCACCGGAGTCCTGCTAGCCCAGTGCTACAGCCCGGATTCACTCGCTGATGACCGACACGTTCGATGCTGGGTCATGGATGCCTGTCCCTGTAAGTCTGTGCCAGTTTGGGTTTACGACTAGCCATGTCAGCCCGGGCTCCTTATCATATGGATGCTAGCGACACTGTCATATACGTGTGCCAAAAGACGCAAATGGTCCCGGGCAAAGGTAAGGCGACACCCGTGGGAATACCGTGCGTGAGGCCGCAAAGTGATATGAGGTGTTACATGCTAGATCGGTGTGACATTGAGTCGGGGTCCTGACAGTTTTGGTATCAGAGCTTGACTGCTTGTAGGATTACCAAGCCAAACTGGTCGAAGTTGAGTCTAGAAATGCTTTAGTTATATGTAGGGGAATTGATTGTGGGATGGGAACGTAAGGATCTTTTACTCCTTTACCTTATGACCTTCTGATCTGAGTCATCCTATCTTTCCTACGGGGTTGAGGAACTAGGCTTTCTCTTCTTTCTATCAGGATCACGTGTTACTAATCTGTAGACTTGTAAGATTGTTGGACTTAAGCCTCGTTTCAGTTCCTTATTACTTCCGTATGTTAACTGTTGATCTCGGAACCTTGATATTGTGATATTAAGTGGTTATGCCACCATTTTTCACGATGTCTTAAATCCTTTTGAGCATTTACAGCCGTTAAGCTGTCCGAGTCATCCCAGATTTCTAAACAATCTGATGCAATTGCAAATCCTTTCCCTCTGGTTTTGATGTTCCTTTGGGCCAGATTAACCACACTAATCGGTGAGTTGAGGTACTCTGTTGCCTTGACATATATGTTGGAATTATTATTATGACCCTAGGTGTCCTAGGGGATTGTCGGTGTCAAAACCAGCGGATCTCGGGTAGGGGGTCCCGAACTGTGCGTCTAGGCGGATGGTAACAAGAGACAAGGGACACAATGTTTTACCCAGGTTCGGGCCCTCTTGATGGAGGTAAAACCCTATGTCCTGCTTGATTAATATTGATGATATGGGTAGTACAAGAGTGGATCTACCGCGAGATCAAGGAGGCTAAACCCTAGAAGCTAGCCTATGGTATGATTGTTGTAATGGTTGTTGTCCTACAGACTAAAACCCTCTGGTTTATATAGACACCGGAGAGGGCTAGGGTTACACAGAGTCGGTTACAATGGTAGGAGATCTACATATCCATATTGCCAAGCATGCCGTCCACGCCAAGGAAAGTCCCATCCGGACACGGGACGAAGTCTTCAATCTTGTATCTTCATAGTCTTGGAGTCCGGCCGATGATGATAGTCCGGCTATCCGGACACCCCCGAGTCTAGGACTCCCTCAGTAGCCCCTGAACCAGGCTTCAATGACGATGAGTCCGGCGCGCATATTGTTCGGCATTGCTAGGCGGGTTCCTTCTCCGAATAATCCATAGAAGATTGTGAACACCTGGATAGTGTTTTGCTCTGCAAAATAAATTCCACATTCCACCGTAGAGAGAATAATACACACACAGGTTCAATCTGCTGACGTATTTTGTGGCATGACGTCACACCACCACCAAGCCTTTACTTGAATTGTTATTATTATACCGCCTCAGCGCGTTTAGCGAAGCGGTTTCCTTGGCACATCTTGTCGAAGTAGAGATCGTGTTCCCCTTATTCCGGGATTCCCATCAATACGGACGTGGGTAACCCAACCGTGCTCGTTGCCACGCCTCCTCTATCGAAGGTGAGTCCCAAACGGTCATGGAGATGGCTCTTGGTATTCTCCTCCTTTATAATGAAACCAAGGCATGTTTCTTTTCTTCAATCCTCAATCGAATCTACCGCTCACCCCGAGTTCCAACACCCAAAGCCCCAGATTCGAGCGCTTCGGACCTTCAACAATGTCCGGCTCCGACCTTCAGTGCCGGTGGATGACGGAGGAGGATGTGCGAAAGCTGAGAGAAGCCAAGTACCTGACTTACAAGATCTCGCATAGATTACCCGTCGAAGGGCAAGTCATTCCCACCCCAGAGCCCGGCGAAAGCGTCGTGTTTATGTCCCACCTCCGTCAGGGTTTAGGCTTCCCGATAGATCCATTTGTGAGAGGGCTCATGTTTTACTACGGGCTGGAATTCCATGACCTGGCTCCGGAGTCCATCCTCCACATCTCATCATTCATCGTTGTCTGCGAAGCCTTCCTCCGCACTACCCCCCACTTCGGTTTGTGGCTCAAGACCTTCAACATGGAGCTTAAGATGATCGAGGGGCGTCAAGCAGAGTGCGGCAGGGCGGTTATAAGCAGAAGGGCCGATGCTCCATGGCCCGAGGGCTCTTTCCAAAAGGAGCTCGGCTTGTGGCAACAGGAGTGGTTCTATATCACCGCTCCTAGGGGCAGCAAGCAGAAGCCGCCGCCCATCTTTCGCTCGGGCCCTCCACAGCGGCTGATGTCATGGGTCAACCAGGGGCTCAACTGGGGGCCGTCAAAGGACGTACCCCTATTGCAGGGCCGGATTCGAGACCTCCAAGAGAGGGAGATCAATCTGGTCATAGTGATGCAGGTTATGCTGATTCGGCGTCTCCTGCCCTGGAAGCGCCGCCCCCTCCGCCTGTGGGAATTCAATCCAGAGGGGCCACGAGCTCTCCAGCACTTCATGGGTGCGACACCCGTGGAGATGTATAAATTGTTCTTCGGATCACAAGAGATGTGTCCGGAATTGACTGAGGATTCCGGCCTAAGCTGCAGTCGCCCAGATGCTCAAGTAAGCGGCCCTATGTCCGGACACGCCGTTTGTTTGCGCCTTCTTGAATTTGCCTTTTAACCCATCGTCTCTTGAATAGGAGTGGATAGCGCAAGCGAAACTGATACGGTGTCCGGCCCCCCTCCCGGAGACCGCGCCGGATTCCGTGCTGGTCAGGATGCTGAAGGTCGTGCCTTCCGAAGAAGGCGAAGGGGAGAACAGGGACACTGTCTCCTCTACCAAGGAGGCTTTTGAGAAAGGGGGGATCGAGAATCCGCCCTTCCAAGGGGAGAAGAGGACTGCTTCCGAAAACCCGAAGGCCAAGGCCTCGAAGCGGGGGAAGAGATCTTCACCAAAGGGTCCTGCGTCCGTGGAGGCCCCGGCCGCACCATCTCCCTTAAGGAATCAGCCCTCCAACGAGCCGTAAGTAGAGAAAAAAGGGGGGTTCTGTAACAAGAAACATCCCTATTTTCGCTCCTGAGGATAACCGAAGTTTTTATCTTGTAGTTCGGATCTCCGTCCTTCTCAGATGAGCTCGTCATCGGGGTACCTTTGTCCGGAGATGATGGAGAGCGAGACGCCTCCATTTGCCGCACCGTCGGATAGGGCGGACGAACCTGAGGTGTCATCACGGAGGGTATCCCCGAGTCCGGCCGGGCCGGAGAGTTCGGCACCAACTGGTGTGCGGTCGGGGGAGCTGAAGGATCTGCTTGAGAGGGCGTCTATCTCAGAAGGTCACCGTACATTGATGAGTATGGTGATTGGAAGGATTTCATCCGCCGAAGGCGGGTTGTATGATGCCGTCAGGAGTTTGCTGGCGGGGTTTGAGGTACGTAAAAATGACATACCTTTTGACAGTTTTACACATAAAGTGCGCCCTGTATAGATAGTAGCCCCTGAGACTCGGTAGGTTTGTCGAGAACGACAGCGTGCCGAGGATCAAAATCGCAGGTATTGGTTTTCGCCCTTCCTATGCAGGTGGCGGATGTTCCGGTGGCCAACCAGACTGATGGAGTTGCTGAACTAAAGCGGCAACTTGACGTTGCGGGTGCGGATATCGCACTGGTCAAAGAGCGACTTGACGAGTCACAAGGTAAGGTTGTTCTCCGCGGTCACCTAGTAAGGGGGCCGAAGCTCATTTCTTACAACATTTGTGCTCAATGCAGATGGTGCCGCTGCTGTGGAGAACCTTTGGGCAGAACTTTCTCGAGCTAAGGAGCAGGCCAGAAGGAGTGATGCGGCTGCCTCGAGGGCGGCCGAAGAGCTAGAAGCCGAGAGAGCTGCTCACCGCTGAAGCAGGGAGGAGATGGCCAAGATGGCCGTGAGGGTGAAAGATGTTACCGACCGCTATGAGGTTCTTGAAAAAGAACTCCGAGCGGAGCAAGAAGACCTGGCGAAGGCCACCGCCGAAGCCAAGGATGCCCGTTCTGCAATGAGGGCCATAAAGGAGGAGCTGCGCCAGGCCGGAGATATTGTGGCTGGCAAGCCCTTTCTGCTGCGCAGGAGGTTTATAGATCCGAAGTATGCTCAGCTTGGCCAGCTGTGGGGTCCGGAGGATCCTTATATGGATTTAGCGGCGAGTGCGGCAGATGCTGTTGTGCACTTCCGAAGTCAAAAGGATCACAAGACGGAAGAGCTATTTTGGTCTCAATTCCATAGTCCGGAGCGTTCACTTCCACTGACCGATCAGCTGGCCGAGTGGGCGGAGCTTAATAGATTGTTCGGACTTGCCATGACAGATGTTGTGGCTCATGTCTGGCCGGATAGGCCCAAGCCGAAGAGTTATTTCGGCTTATTGCAGAAATTCCTTGAGGCGGTGCCGCATATAAAGGCGATGAAGCGGTCGGCCTGCATAGAGGGTGCGCGGATGGCCCTCGCCCGTGTGAAGACACACTGGACGGAAATGGATGCCACCGCTGTTGCGACCCAGGGTTCGGACGAGAGCCGGTTACCTGCCGAGCACTACTTGAAGTTCTGCGTGGTGCTCGTGTAATAGAGTCGCAGTGCTCAAAAAATGTCATGTTCAAATGATCTTTATGGTTTTGTAAAAATAAGGTTTACGATATAAGCGCTTTTTGTACTTGTGCGTTCAAGTATTGAAACGTGTCCTGTGCGGCCGTTAATGTATACTTGTGTATAACCTGAAAGATGGCAGTCTTCGGCTTTAGCCCCCATGCACATGGTGCGGGGGTGTTTGCGAAATAGCACGTTTTCACACTTAATCCAACGTCTTGGTCCTGTTAGGGAGGTGATAGCGTAGCAAACGAGGCAACCGGACTATAATGCTTTATCACTTTCACTTAGCCATAGGATTTCGAAGGTGGGGCTACGATATAGCCCCTAGGGGCACCGCGCTCTCTGAATTTGGGGCGCGTGTGTGCCTGACCGGGCAGTGGTCCTTCACCAAAGCGGAGGAATTCTAGACATTCCTGAGGTCGATCGAGTGGTTGACCAGTCTCTCGCTACATCATGACAGTCAGTTTTCGGCTTTCTCTACTGAGGCGCTCACCCGGCCGAACCGGGGCACAATCGCAGTAGTTCTCCTGGTGCCGCGTTAGCCGACGATGCGGAATGTAAGGCAGCAAAACACAGGAGCCGGGCAAACCCAACATTTTACCAAAGACATGATTCGGAGCTGATGCATATAAGGCCTAACTCGAGACGTCGAACACTCCCTGAGGTGTTCGTTCTTTATGATGACGGGCAGATCAATGCCCTAAGCCCCTAGTGTCCAGGTACATGCAAGATCTTCTGATGCGGCCGATGCCAAAACGCCAGCCTCCTCTCGGGCTATGATGAGAAACCAGGGGATGTATAGCAACAAGAGACAGTAAAAAAGGTTTACGCAGGGTCTTAATCTGAAGAGAATCCTTGCAACGGGTCCCTACTGCACGTCTGCGCCTGTGTCTCCGTTGTGCTGTATCCTGGACGGGTGTAACACGCTGTTCATCTGTAAAAGAGAGGAACTTGGTTGGAAAAGAAATCGTGTCAAAAATGTATTTAAAACAGAGCATGAGTAAGAAAAAATTGAGCTTTTATTGGCTCCTTGTTGCTCATACGCACGGCCCCTTATAAAGGGGTGTGTAGCTAGGGAGCCCCTAGTTTAATTATGCCGGACTCATTCTAGCCGTGTCCGGGGTCTTGAAAGACCTTTTAATGAGATGATGCTGCATGGACCGGGCATTTTAAATGTGAGAGACGCGTAGTGTGGTATTGCATTGAAGCGGACAAAAGCTTCATGTCCCAATAGTGCTTGATGGCTACTTTTGAATGGGGCGACATGAAAAATTAGCTTTTCGCGTCGGGAGTTGTCGGGTGACCCGAACACAACTTCTAGTGGTAAGGAGCCCGTGCGCTTGGCGTAAGGGCCTGGCGTCACTCCTTTAAAGGAAGTGCGGCTATGTCGAATTTTAGTACGGTCTACCCCCAACTTGCGGATTGTGTCCAGATGTAGCAGGTTTAAGTCGCTGCCATCATCCATTAGGACTTGTGTAAATTGCAGTCCGTCGATTACAGGATCCAATATCAGAGCAGTCCATCCTGCGTTTCGGACGCTTCTGGAGTAATCCAGTTTGTTGAAAGTAATTGGCTTTGCCATCCGATCTCGGGGTTCCGCTGGGGTGGACCGTGCGGCATGTACCTCAGTGAGTGCTGCGTGGTATCACATGAAGTGAGTTTACTGTTTTGACTTCTTGTGGGAAAGTCTTTTGTTTTCCCGCGCTCTGCTGGTGGCGCTCGTCGTCATCCTCGCTTGGCGCGTTGAGCCCCTTATGTTCGGCGTTGAGTCGGCCGGACTGTTTGAAGACCCAACAATCTCGGTGGGTGTGGTTTGCAGGCCTCCCGGGTGTACTGTGGATTTGACATATCCGATCCAAGATTTTGTTTAGGTTGGATATCTCGTCACTATTGTCCTTAAGGGGCAGTGTTTTGATGTTTGGCCGCGAGCTTCTTAATCCGGCGTTGACCACCGTGCTCTGTGGGCTCTTTTCCTTATTTCGGCGCTGGTCCTTTATGCGCGGTGATTTTCCGTTTCCATCTCCTATCTCGGATGTACTCGGGTCGCTGGTGCTGCAACTTGCTAGCCAGCTGTCTTCCCCCACACAGAAGCGGGTCATGAGGCTTGTTAGCGCAGCCATTGTTCTCGGCTTCTCTTGGCTGAGGTGTCTAGCGAGCCATTCGTCTCGGACATTATGTTTAAAAGCTGCTAAGGCTTCGACGTCCGGACAGTCAACTATTTCGTTCTTTTTAATGAGGAACCTGTTCCAGAATTTGCGCGTTGATTCTCCGGGTTGTTGGGTTATGTGACTTAAATCGTCTGCATCCGGAGGGCGGACGTAAGTCCCCTGAAAATTTGCTCTAAACGCGTCCTCGAGCTCTTCCCAGCTTCCAATGGTATTTTCTGGGAGGCTTTTGAGCCAATGCCTGGCTGGCACTTTGAGCTTGAGGGGTAGATATTTTATGGCGTGGAGATCATCTCCTCTAGCCATATGTATATGCAGGATGTAGTCCTCAATCCAGACTCCGGGGTCTGTTGTTCCGTCGTATGCCTCTATGTTTACGGGCTTGAACCCCGCTGGAAATTCGTGATCCAGCACCTCATTGGTGAAACATAGTGGGTGTGCGGCGCCCCTGTTCATGGGTGTGCCGTTATCTTCGAACACTCGGCGTGTTATGTTACTTCTTGGGGCCCTCTTCTTCGGCCCGTAAATGGACATGACCGGACCATCCGTTTTGCAAAGATATTTATGTGTGTCATGTGCTGGCTTGTGTGCGGCACCGCTTGCCGCTCCTGGCCTGCCTTCTGGTCGTCTATCCGGCCGGGCGGTCTCTTTGCTTTTTAATTGTGGGGGCTCTACGGCCTCCTCGTTGAATTCAGGCAGCAGCTTGCACTTCGGGTAGCTCTTTGTTTGTTGGCTATTGCCATATTTGTCCGCGGTCTTGAGTACTTTGCTCCATCTCATTCTGAGTATGTCTTCCGCTGTTTTGAGCTTCCGCTTCTCCTTCTTCAGACTTCTTGCAGTGGCGACAAGTCTTTTTCGGAGGTTCTTATGCTCCGGTGGTGTGTCCGGTGTGAGATCGTCCGGACTGTTGTCTCTGCCGAGGATGAGTTGGTTATATGATTCATCCTGTTCGGATGGCTGCTTGGTTGCATGTTCGTCACCCACTGGTTTGCCCTGCTCTATGGCTGGGTCATTGTGAGTGATGTTATTATCGAGGCGGGACTTGGGGCGGCGCTTGCGCCGCCGTTTTGGTTGTTTTTCGGGGGTATTATCCGTCGCCGCGTCCCGTTGTTCCTCGTTATCGCTCCCTTTTGGGGTGTCCACCATGTATATATCATGAATTGAGGTGGCTTTCCAGTGCCCGGTAGGCACTGGTTCTTGGTCGTCTTCGGCATCGTCGTCCATACCGTCGATGTCTTCGGAGTCGTAGTCTATTATGTCAGTTAAATCGTCGACAGTGGCTACAAAGTGGGCGGTGGGAGGGTTTTGAGTTTCTTCGTCGTCCGCATCCCGACCGTCCTGACCGTGGTCCGGCCAGGGCTCTCCTGATAAAGAGAGAGACTTTAGCGAATTCAGGATGTTGCCAAAGGGCGAGTGCTGAAAGATGTCCGCAGCAGTGAACTCCATGATCGGAGCCCAATCGGATTTGATTGGCAGGGGCGTAGGAGGATCGGAGTCCGGCAAGGAGTCCGGCGCTTCGGAGTCACGAGCTTTGCGAGGGACAAGGTCAGTGTCCGGCTCCATCGCCATAGAGATTGCAGACACCGAGGCGGTGTCCAGCCACTTGTCCTCAATCTGCGCAGTCGGCTCCGAACTATGGGTCGGAGCGGACTCGCGTGCGGCCTCCAGGGCACTATCCGATAGCAAAGCTAAATCACGTCCATCGTGACAGTGCGGCGCGCTTGGTTGTGGCTCGAATCCGTCGAAAATCAAGTCTCCGCGGATGTCGGCCGTGAAGTTTAAGCTTCCAAACCTGACCTGACGGCCAGGGGCGTAGCTTTCGATCTGCTCCAGATGGCCAAGCGAATTGGCCCGCAGTGCAAAGCCGCCGAACACGAAGATCTGTCCGGGGAGAAAAGTCTCACCCTGGACTGCGTTTTTATTGATTGAAGAAGCCATCAAGCCTATCGGTGACGACACAGAGGAACTCTCAATGAAAGCACCAATGTCGGTGTCAAAACCGGCGGATCTCGGGTAGGGGGTCCCGAACTGTGCGTCTAGGCGGATGGTAACAAGAGACAAGGGACATGATGTTTTACCCAGGTTCGGGCCCTCTTGATGGAGGTAAAACCCTACGTCCTGCTTGATTAATATTGATGATATGGGTAGTACAAGAGTCGATCTACCGCGAGATCAAGGAGGCTAAACGCTAGAAGCTAGCCTATGGTATGATTGTTGTAATGGTTGTTGTCCTACGGACTAAAACCCTCCGGTTTATATAGACACTAGAGAGGGCTAGGGTTACACAGAGTCGGTTACAATGGTAGGAGATCTACATATCCATATCGCCAAGCTTGCCTTCCACGCCAAGAAAAGTCCCATCCGGACACGGGACGAAGTCTTCAATCTTGTATCTTCATAGTCTTGGAGTCCAGCCGATGATGATAGTCCGGCTATCCGGACACCCCCTAGTCCAGGACTCCCTCAGGGATCATCTAGTAATCTAGCCATGATTTCTGTTCCAGTGTGATGATTCTGGCCATCATTCTCAAAAAGCATCCCGTGATGCTACTTAGTTAATAGTATTCTATCCCTGGGTTTCTGAACCCGAGATTCACCCTACTTACTTCATGTTGATAGTGTTTGCTAGTTGCTTTAGGTTATTAGTAACCTTTGCATTAGTCCTCGAGGTCCATGGTATTTCCTTCTTCTAAATACTATGAACCACTTATGGCAGAAGTTTGTTGGATCAAAAGGTCACAACAGGAGTGCCCTCGATGAGTTCTCCATTCATAATTGCGATTCTGCCAGTTCTACCTTTCTGCATGGGTTATCTGGAGGAAACCTGTTGAACTTGGTTCGACATACTAACCTATGCATCCATAACTCAAAAAGTTATATGTTCTTGATTTGTCCCTCTTAGTTGTCTTCTGACCCTCGTCTATCATTTGATAGTCAAGAGTATGCATGCATTCGTCCATCGATACCTATTACTCTTGTGGTCCGTCAAGCCATTCTATTCCAGAATGACTAGGAGAAACAAACTCCAGAACCTTGTCCATTTCCAGGATTGGGTCAAAGCAGTCGTACTCCACAGCTCAAATTGCTAATATTGCTTTTGCTCTGTTCTACCTTGGAGTATTACCATCTTTATATCAAGAATGTCATGGGAATTGCACACCATCCTATGAACTCTTGACACAGTGATACTTCTCGCCATCATTATTCATTCCTCGGTTCTGTGTTATTGTAACCGGAACACCGACAAGTGAATTGTGATGTGTGAAATCTATACTCCTAGCAACTCTGTTGCTTGGTAGTTAAATGGACAACAACCTCATTCTTAGCGTGTTGATTATTGAATCATCACCCTAAGGTTGATTGTGCTACCTAGTCCCTATTTCCGGAGCACTCTTCTGTCGATGAGTTAGAATTTTGTTAATCCCTTGCTCATTTGATCATTTCATCTTACCCTGAAAAGCAAGATTGTTCTTGAGCTTAGTAACATATCGGTGGTTCGTGATTCTCTGGATATCTTCTCGGAAGTATCACCAGGTCGTCATCTGACCGCTATGTTGAGTTCGTGATCAAGTTGGTTTTTCGATAAACCACTTTTCTCCAAGAATCTGTGTTGGATACCCCCTGAGCTAGTTGGTTAAGCCAAACAACAACTTGGAGAGTTGGGAGATAAAGGCTTGTCTAACTTAGTTCACTTCCAAAGGGATATCTTTGTGTGTGTGTGTTGAAGAAAGATGATATCTTCACCAATTGGTCCTCGTGATCAGTTGTTGGATCTATTGCCTTGTCAAAACTTTGACTTGAGTATGGGCCATCGTCAAGTCAAATCAGAACCAACGATGTTCGTAATGTTGTCTTACTCGTGGTTGATCCCTCGAGCATACACCATTACATCTTTTTGGTCTGACCAATGCTATCACCGTGTTCACATGATGGTGGAAGTCCGGTGATATGGAAATTCCGATGAGTTGTTGTTGAACCCCATCAGCAGCATTTTGTCTCCCCCATGATTCGTGTTTATCATTAAGCTAGTGTTGGAAACTTTGTAAGCAATGCCTTCGTGTTCCGTTCATGAAGCTTATGCTTGGATGGAAGAAGTGACTTCCTCGAATTCAGGTGCATTGATGCAAGTTGCCGCCATGAGTTCGAGAAAGGTTTGTTTTGTTTCCCTTGGAATCATCCCAAATCAGTCATGCATACGTGCGAAGTATTCTATGGTTTGGTAGATTAATTACCTCCACTCCATATGTGTTCCTAGCACACCAAGCCACTGATTAATTTGTTCAAGGAGAAGAAGTTCCTTCTTAGGATCCGGACTTATGCAAGGGCTTCGATATCCTCGATGGTGATTCCCAACCAGAACTCGGTAGTATTTTTATTATAAGACTACTATGTGGTCATTCTTGTCTTGGACAACGTGCTCACATGTATGTAGTAGAACCAGCTCATGTTTTGGAGCTTGCTATCGTAGCTCATCTCCTGAGAGTCTCGCAACGTTATCTCGTCGATTTGTGTTGCAAACTTTCTTCTCCGGACATGTTGTCTGAAATATCCCGTTACCAACCAGATCTGAATCTCAGGCAGATATGATGGTTGGGTCATTCCAAGTATTTGCATTTTGTTCCCAGCTTGCACCCGTCATTGTGTCCATATGCCATGGGTCCCATTCATTTCCGATGATAAGAAAAAATCATCTGTTGTGTTGTCTTCAACAAGGTAGTCCACATCATCCATTCTAGTATGAGTATGCCATTTCTTCAAGCTCCTTCACACGGTCGTTGTGATTTTCCTTGGGCTGGTATAGAGAGTCTCAGTGATCTCTATATCAAAGGTAATTCTTTTTTCCACTTAAGGTAATAATCTACGAATCACCCTCCTCCAGGATGTTCCGCTGTGGCATCATGGCAACTCAACTCCTTGCTATGTTGACAACCGTTCACCACCCTTTTAAGCATGGAATTGTTGTCTACCTAGTGAACCCTCGTCATTTGTTCCACTCCATCCTTCTAGATGTGAGTTTCGTGTCTCAGCTCGAGTGATGTTGCTATGTCTCATTCCGTGAGTTGATCCTAAGTTGTTTGATCTTTGAGAAGATCGATCCTTCTAGAGTCTCCTTCTCCTTTCGTTGTCATGTTGGCTGGAGTTCTCAGAGCAAGACGACAAGACAAAGATGGTGATTGAATCAACGTTCATTTGGAGTGCAACCTGGATCGTGAAGATTGCGTTAGTTGCGTTTCTCCTTCATCTTACCCTACGCCTGAATCTTGGGACGAGATTCTTGTTTAGTAGGGGTGAGTTATCACATCGCTAGCTTCTGGCATTGCACTAGGCTAACTTCATGTGTGCATCATGTTTAAATTTTATAAAACTTGAAATGGGGATTGTTTAAACCCTAGAACCAAATGAATTCAACTAGGGTCAAAATAAAATCTTTTTCATTGAACTCAAAATGCCCTCTAAAAATGTTCAACATTTCTGGTTTGAGGTGGAAGCATCTGCAAAAAATGGTTTATATTTTTGCAGGACATATTGGGCACTGAATCAAATGATACTCTATTTGCATTTGGGCATTTAAATGCTATAAAATATTCTAAATGCCCAAATAATTCTGAAAATAAGTGTGGGCTGTTGGAAATAATCTAAATAGAGCCCCTGATTATTTTCAGGATTTTTAAAGATGCCTAAGTATTTTTAATAAAGCCCTACAGTCACAGAAAAATAGAAAAGAGGAAACAAGAGAGAGAGAGAGAGAGAGAGAGAGAGAGAGAGAGAGAGACTTACCTGGCTTACCTGGACGGCCCAGTAGGCAACCCACCTGGCCGGCCCAGCCCAGCGCCGCTGCCAGTCATCACCTACCTCTGCCAGTAGGCAAAGGAGGGACACCGCGATGCCGCCGCGCTCGCCACGCCACCACCCTGCCTGTCTACCGTCGCCCGCACCAGCGCGACGCCTCGAAGCGCCTCTGCGGCACCGCCCCGACCCCATGGACACCTCACACGCGCCCCTGCCTCTCTCCCTCGCTCTCTCCCACGATGGCTGATGCTGCCTTAGTCGCACCGTCGCCATAGCCGTGCCCTCCATCGTCTCCGTGCCACGCCACCGTGTCCAGGAGCTCCGCCGCCCTCCTCTCCGTCGAGCGGACCTAGCCTCGAGCGCTCACTCGCCCTGGAGTTACCGCCTCGTCCTCGTCTTCGTTGAGCGCCGCCGGAGATCCCTTTCACCGTCACCACTGCTTCAGCTCGTCCCCGACCTCGCCGTCTAGCTCGTCGCAACCGCTGTGAGCTCAGCTACATTCCCATCCTCTCCGTTCTTGCTGTCGTCCTCTGCATCGACTGCACGAAGCTCAACCACACGCGCCGCCGCCCGCGTCGTCGCCGGTCATACAACGGTGACCATATGGTCCCGGGATTGTGTCCAACGCACTCCCCGCAACGCGTATGAGCCGTAGATGCTAGCGCCGCCCTGCCTAGGCCACTTCAGCAATGAGCCCGAGCTCACCCGAGCTCCGGCGACCGCCACGGTCGTCGCCGGCGTCATTCCCAGCCTCCCCGAGGTCCACTTCCACCCCCAAACGACGCGGCTCCCTTCCAGCTCTCCGTAGATGGTCTCGGCCGCCCGTTTGGTCGCCGGAGACGCAAACCCGCACCTGCACCGCCGCGTTTGGCCTCGCCGGCGGCTAAACACTGGTGAGTTGACCCCGCTTACCCCGTTTGACCACGGGTGGGCCCAGTTTGACCCCATGGGTCACTGACATGTGGGCCCCAGGCCGCTAACTAAACTAGGTTAGTGTTAGTTTAATGCTAATTAAATTTAATTAGTTTAACTAACTACTGGCAAAAGGGACCCACTAGTCAGGTTTGACCTGGACCGGGTCAGTTGACCTGTTGAGGTCAGCATGACGGAATACTGACGTAGTAATAGGTTTTTCTGGATTTATTCCTTTTCAGGTAATTTCAGAAAATAGTGCTAACTTCTAAAAATCATAGTAATTCAACCGTGACTCCAAATCAAAGAAATTATATATGAAAAATTATCATAAAAATTCAAGGAATCCATCTGTACCATTTTCATGCATGTTTGAACAATGTTTGTCCTCTGTTTTGGACAAAACAAATAAAGGGCATTTAAATAATCATATATGGAATTGGAATTTGAATCATGTATTCAAACCAACTTCATTTAAATCATAGCTAGGTGCATTAGCTCAAATCACAGCATATTGCCATGTCATGATCATGCATCATATTGTGGCATTGCATTGATTGTGTTCTTTCTCAGTTGCCGGTGTTTGTCCCCTCTCAATAGACGTGGTTCCGACGACGAGTTCGATGACACCGATGAAGAACTATAATATCTTCAGAAGTGCCATGCAAGCAAAACCCCCTTGTTCATTCCGATACAAACCCACTCTCTCGCTCCTGCTCTCTTTTACTGCATTAGGACAACATCGATTCAACTGTTATTTGCTGCGGTAGTTGAACCCCTTTATCCTCTGAATGACCTATCATTGCCACAGTAAATAGATGAAACCCACTAGCATGAGTAGGAATTGTTTGAGCCCTAATGTGCCTACTCATTCATGCTTGTTTGTCATGCCTGCTATTGCTTAGAGTTGAGTCAGGTCTGATTCATCGGGAATGAATAAGAGGTGTGTGAACATGTCCTTCCGTGTGTGAGCTAAGTGTGTGAACACGATTTGGTAAAGGTAGCGGTGAGAGGCCATGTAGGAGTACATGGTGGGTTGTGTCATTGCAGCCGTCCTCGGGAACTGAGTTCTGTGTTTGTGATCCATGATTCAGCTACTACCACGCATTGGGCCCGAAACCAATGGACCCTCTCGGCTTCTTAATCACCCTTGTCCTCTGTCCAGGAGTTGCAAGTAGTTTCTAGTGTTTGTAGTATGCTGGAGGCCGTGCGCAGCGCTGACCGGAGGGGTGGGCTGTGATGCGGTAGGCACATGGCACGGTGTACCGAGCGCCCGTTTGGTGTCTCGGGAACCCTGCACACATCGTTTGGGGCTGTGAGCGAAACTCCGGCCAGATCTCCTCGTGGATGGAACCCGAATAGGCGATAAACCTGGACTAGAGACTTCAGTGTTTAGGTAGGTCGTGGCCGACACCCACGTTGGGCTTCCACTTGAAGATTGCCGAGTACATGTCGTGTAAACGCCGGTAAGTGGTGAGAGTGTGTGTGAAGAAGTACACCCCTGCAGGGTTAACATCATCTATTCGAATAGCCGTGTCCGCGGAAAAGGACTTCTGGGTTGCCTGTACAGTTCATAGACAAGTGAAAGTGGATACTCTAAAATGCGCAAGATAAGCATGAGTGCTATGGATGGCGTTCTCGTCGGGTAACGGAGCGGATCCATAGTGGTGTATTGATATGGTGAATATGTGGACTCGTGTGCACCACCTCAACAGAGTTATTTGCAGTCGTAGTTTAGGATAGCCACTGAGTCAACGCTGGCTTGCTGCAGTTAAACCCCACCATCCCCTTTGTTGATAATGATGCATATGTAGTTAGTTCTGATGTAAGTCTTGCTGGGTACATTTGTACTCACGTTTGCCTATTTTATGTTTTTGCAGAGGGACTTCGGTCTCGTTAGTAGTTCCGCGTGGACTTCGACGTTTAGCTTGATACCTCAGCTACGATCTTGTGCCCTCGGCAGGATCTGGTTGATAGTCAGGCTTCTCAGCCTTTTTCATTTATAGATGTCTGTACTCAGACATGATAGCTTCCATTTGTGTTTTGACTTGTATACTCAGAATGTTGGGTCATGAGACCCATGTTTGTAATATCTCGCTTCTCGGAGCCTATTGAATAAAATACTTGAGTTGTAGAGTCATGTTGTGATGCCATGTTGTATCTGCACATATCGAGCATATTGTGTGTATGTTATTGAAATGCTTGGTATGTGTGGGATCTGACTATCTAGTTGTTTATCCTTAGTAGCCTCTCTTACCGGGAAATGTCTCCTAGTGTTTCCACTGAGCCATGGTAGCTTGCTACTGCTCCGGAACACTTAGGCTGGCCGGCATGTGTCCTTCTTCGTTCCTGTGTCTGTCCCTTCGGGGAAATGTCACGCGATGAATACCGGAGTACTGTTAGCCCGCTACAGCCCGGTTCACCGGAGTCCTGCTAGCCCAGTGCTACAGCCCGGATTCACTCGCTGATGACCGACACGTTCGATGCTGGGCTATGGATGCCTGTCCCTGTAAGTCTGTGCCACTTCGGGTTTACGACTAGCCATGTCAGCCCGGGCTCCTTATCATATGGATGCTAGCGACACTGTCATATACGTGTGCCAAAAGGCGCAAACGGTCCCGGGCAAAGGTAAGGCGACACCCGTGGGACTCCCGTGCGTGAGGCCGCAAAGTGATATGAGGTGTTACATGCTAGATCGATGTGGCATTGAGTCGGGGTCCTGAGAGTTTTGGTGTCAGAGCTTGACTGCCTATAGGATTACCAAGCCAAACTGGTCGAAGTTGAGTCTAGAAATGCTTTAGTTATATGTAGGGGAATTGATTGTGGGATGGGAACGTAAGGATCTTTTACTCCTTTACCTTATGACCTTCTGATCTGAGTCATCCTATCTTTCCTACGGGGTTGAGGAACTAGGCTTTCTCTTCTTTCTATCAGGATCACATGTTACTAATCTGTAGACTTGTAAGATTGTTGGATTTAAGCCTCGTTTCAGTTCCTATTACTTCCGCATGTTAACTGTTAATCTCAGAACCTTGATATTGTGATATTAAGTGGTTATGCCACCATTTTTCAGGATGTCTTAAATCCTTTTGTGCATTTACAGCCGTTATGCTGTCCGAGTCATCCCAGGTTTCTAAACAATCTGATGCAATTGCAAATCCTTTCCCTCTGGTTTTGATGTTCCTTTGGGCCAGATTAACCACACTAATCGGTGAGTTGAGGTACTCTGTTGCCTTGACATATATGTTGGAATTATTATTATGACCCTAGGTGTCCTAGGGGATTGTCGGTGTCAAAACCGGCGGATCTCGGGTAGGGGGTCCCGAACTGTGCGTCTAGGCGGATGGTAACAGGAGACAAGGGACACGATGTTTTACCCAGGTTCGGGCCCTCTTGATGGAGGTAAAACCCTATGTCCTGCTTGATTAATATTGATGATATGGGTAGTACAAGAGTGGATCTACCGCGAGATCAAGGAGGCTAAACCCTAGAAGCTAGCCAATGGTATGATTGTTGTAATGGTTGTTGTCCTACGGACTAAAACCCTTCGGTTTATATAGACACCGGAGAGGGCTAGGGTTACACAGAGTCGGTTACAATGGTAGGAGATCTACATATCCGTATCGCCAAGCTTGCCTTCCACGCCAAGGAAAGTCCCATCCGGACATGGGACGAAGTCTTCAATCTTGTATCTTCATAGTCTTGGAGTCTGGCCGATGATGATAGTCCGGCTATCCGCACACCCCCTAGTCCAGGACTCACTCAATAGCCCCTGAACCAGGCTTAAATGGCGATGAGTCCGGCGCGCATATTGTTCGGCATTGCAAGGCGGGTTCCTTCTCTGAATAATCCATAGAAGATTGTGAACACCTGGATAGTGTCCGGCTCTGCAAAATAAATTCCACATTCCACCGTAGAGAGAATAATACACACACAGGTTCAATCTGCTGACGTATTTTGTGGCATGACGTCACACCACCACCAAGCCTTTACTTGAATTGTTATTATTATACCGCCTCAACGCGTTTAGTGAAGAGGTTTCCTTGGCAGGTCATGTCGAAGCAGAGATCGTGTTCCCCTTATTCTGGGATTCCCATCAATACGGGCGTGGGTAACCCAACCGTGCTCGTTGCCACGCCTCCTCTATCGAAGGTGAGTCCCAAACGGTCATGGGGACGGCTCTTGGTATTCTCCTCCTTTATAATGAAACCAAGGCCTGTTTCTTTTCTTCAATCCTCTATCGAATCTACCGCTCGCCCCGAGTTCCAACACCCAGAGCCCCAGATTCGAGTGCTTCGGACCTTCAACAATGTCCGGCTCCGACCTTCAGTGCCGTTGGATGCCCTCCTCCGTCACGGAGGAGGACGTGCGAAAGCTGAGAGAAGACAAGTACCTGACTTACGAGATCTCGCATAGATTTCCCGTCGAAGGGCAAGTCATTCCCACCCCAGAGCCCGGCGAAAGCGTCGTGTTTATGTCCCACCTCCGTCGGGGTTTAGGCTTCCCGATAGATCCATTTGTGAGAGGGCTCATTGTCGGTGTCAAAACCGGCGGATCTTAGGTAGGGGGTCCCGAACTGTTCCTCTAGGCAGATGGTAACAGGAGAGAAGGGACACGATGTTTTACCCAGGTTTGGGCCCTCTCGATGGAGGTAAAACCCTACGTCCTGCTTGATTGATATTGATATTGTGGATGTTACAAGAGTGGATCTACCACGAGATCAAGGAGGCTAAATCCTAGAAGCTAGCCTATGGTATGATTGTAAGGGTTGTTGTTGTTGTCCTACGAACTAAAGCCATCGGGTTTATATAGACACCGGAGAGGGCTAGGGTTACATAGAGTCGGTGACAATGGTAGGAGATCTACATATCCGTATCGCCAAGCTTGCCTTCCACGCCAAGGAAAGTCCCATCCGGACACGGGACGAAGTCTTCAATCTTGTATCTTCATAGTCTTGGAGTCCGGCCGATGATGATAGTCCGGCCGATGATAGTTCGGCCGATGATGATGATCCGGCTATCCGGACACCCCCTAGTCCAGGACTCCCTCTGTAGCCCCTGAACCAGGCTTCAATGACGATGAGTCCGGCGCGCATATTGTTCGGCATTGCAAGGCGGGTTCCTCCTCTGAATAATTCGTAGAAGATTGTGAACACCAGGATAGTGTCCGGCTATGCAAAATAAATTCCACATTCCACTGTAGAGAGAATAATATATACACAAGTTCAATCTGCTGATGTTTTTTGCGGCATGACGTCACACCACTACCAAGCCATCATTTGAATTGTTGTTTACTTTACCACCTCAGCGCATTTAGCGAAGTGGTTTCCTTGGCACGTCTTGTCGAAGTAGAGATCGTGTTCCCCCTTATTTCGGGATACTCATCAATACGGACGTGGGTAACCCAACCGCACCATTGATGGTGACGCTTGGGAGATAAGCGAGTTTTACCAGGCAGGTGGGGGACTCATAGACTTCGCCCGCCCATATATAAGGGGATTAGGATCCACCCTTTCACCTACGCCTTCTTCCTCCTTTGCTTATCCATCTCCGCGCACTCGAGCTCCAGCGCCAAAGCCCGCACATCTCGTCTCGACCTTCCCCAGCCATGTCTTGAGCGGGAGGCAAGTGGATGACCTCCTCCGTTACGGAGGAGCACATCGAAAGACTACGCAGTGCCGGCTATCTGTCCGGCGACATCGCGCACCGGCTGCCCGACGAGGGGCAGCTCATCCCCACCCCCAAGCCCCATGAGAGGGTAGTATTCCGTCCTCACTTCCTTCGCGGACTGGGCTTCCCATTGCATCCCTTTGTCCGGGGGCTCATGTACTATTACGCCCTGGATTTCCACGATCTGGCGCCAAACTTCATCCTCAACATCTCGGCGTTTATCGTCGTGTGCGAGGCCTTCCTCTGCATCCAGCCTCACTTCAGCTTGTGGCTCAAGACCTTCAACGTCAAGCCGAAGGTGGTGAAGGGCACTCAGGCAGAGTGCGGAGGTGCCATGTTGGGAAAGATACCCAACGTCCTCTGGCTCGAGGGTGCCTTCGTGGAAACCATCAAGGGATGGCAATCGGGGTGGTTCTACATCACCGAGCCGCGCGACCCTAGATGGGCAGTGGCCCTCGAGTTCAGATCTGGGATCCCCACGTGGCTCTCCTCTTGGAAGGAGAGCGGCCTGACCTGGGGTAATTCGGAGGAGCTGACCGGACTCCAAGCCTGTATCCAGAGGCTGGTGAACAAGAAGCTCAAGCTTGTCAACGTGGTCCAGGTCATGCTCGTCCGCCGGATTCTCCCGTGCTAAGAATGGGCATTTAAATTGTGGGAGTACAATCCGGCACAGCACCAGACCTTGAGCAGGCTCTTCGACACCAGGTATGAAGATGCCTGGAAAGTGCTCTTTAAGGGTGCCGAAGCCCCCGCGTCCGCCACCGAAGATCGCGGATTTCGCTCGCAGCGCCAAGTTGACGAGGTAAGTGATTCTACCCCTTTACGGGACACATGTTATTCATAGTTTGACTCTATGCGAGTTTCAATTTCCCCTTTTCCTTTGACAGGACTGGATGAGGAAGGCGGAGCAGATCATCTGCCCGGCTCCTATACCAGAAAACCCAGTAGACGCCCGTCTAGCGGGGCTGCTGGTTCCGGCACCGCACGTGGTGCCGGAGAAGAAGGCCAAGAAGGAGGCCACGAGTACTCGAAAGAGTTCCTGTTTTCAGGTGTCCGACGACTCCGAGGCAGACTCCTCCCCCGGAAACGAGGGGGAGAAAGAGGACTCTCTCCCAGAGGAGGGAGACAGGAAGAGGAAGGCTTCCCCAACAGGGGAGGCTGAAGGGTCCAGGAGGGGAAGGACTATTCCCCCGGACAGCACCGCCAACATCAACGTTGGCGACGAAGAATGGCCTTCAAGGGCCAGGCCTCCGGCGAGATCGTAAGTATCCGGATTCCTGAATGATTTATAATTTCTCTTTTGTGTCACATAGTGTCATTCTGATGCCGCATGCTGCCTGTAGTCCGGCCAATGATGATCTCCCCACTTCATCGAGCGGGTCGTTGGCTCCGTCGGATGTAGACTCCATCCCGACCGCCTCCACCCCTCGCGACACCGAGGACGCCGAGGTGGGATCCCAAGAAGGGACCCATCAGGGGGAGGCTCCGGAGGCGCCACAAGGCGGCCTCCCGGACTTTGCGCCGGACTCCACGTCGGAACCCGCAGTGGTTCCGGAGTCCGGCCGGCGGCCCCTTCGCAAGAAGGGCAAGACCGTGACGCCGGCGGCTTCCATCCAACCGGAGGCACCGGAAAATTTGTTGGAGGCGCTCCAGAGCGCTTCCATCGAGGAAGAACACCGCACTATTATGAGTGCGGTGATTCAGAAGGTAAAGCTCGCCAAGAGCAGGCTGACCGAAACCTGCGGTAGCCTTCTATCAGGCTTTGAGGTAAGAAGTTAAAAATATGCAATGTAATACCGTATAGACAGTAGCCCCTAATGCTCGGTTCGGTGTTCGGAAAGAAAAGCCGGACTGAGGATCTAAAAAAAAGATATACGCAGGGTTGCTAAAAAATTATGTCAATATGGGTTGCAGGCTGCGCTGCTGACCTCTGCCGCACTGACTGTTGAGGTCGGTGCATTGAAGCAGGAGCTCGAGTGGTCCGAGCAAGAGCTCGGCCGTGCCAAGAAGCAGCTCCAGGACAAAGAAGGTGAGTAACGCCACTTTGAACTTGTACCTTACAGAAAAGGATTTAGGTTGCGACAAAAAAATAACAAGGATAACATGGGTACTGCAGGGGCCATGAGCGAGGTGGCCACCCTGAAGGAGGCTGTGTCCGCGGCCGAACGCAGTGCGGCCGCGGAACGGGCAGAGCGAGAAAAGCAGGAGGCGCGGGTGGCGGCGGTTCGGCAAGACCTCCAGGCTCTCATGGAAAAGCATGAGAGTTTGGAGTGTGACTCAAAGACTCGAGAGTCCGAGCTTGCCTCGGCTCTCGAAAGTGCCAAAGCCGCCAAGGCCGAGGCCCATAAGTCCCTTCAGGAGATTGAGTCGGTGAAGAAGATAGCAGCGGGTAAGGCATTTTTTATGCAAAGCAAGCATGTGAATGTAAATTACGTGTTACTTACCCGAATTCGGAGCTCTCCAGGGGCGTTTGCAGATCTGCCTTGCAGCGCATCTGATGCCGCCGCATTCTACCGAGCCGAGGAGGGGAGCTCAATGGAGAAGGTCTTCTGGTCTCAGTATGCTGAGGCCGGCCATCCGGTGCCCCCTAGCGACCAGCTGAAGCAGCTGGTCGAGCTCCACAAGGTAGCCGAGCAGGCCATGAAGGGCCTCATAGTCCGGCTGTGGCCTGGAGAGGCCATGCCTGGGAGCTACTTCGGCCTTGTGCAGCGGTTGGTGGATGCGTGCCCCTGGGTGGAGGTTATCAAGCTCTCCGCCTGTATTGAAGGTGCTCATCGGGCCCTTGCCCGCGCAAAGGTGCATTGGGGCAAGCTGGATGCGGAGAAGCTAATCACTGACGTGCCACCAGCGGGCAAGGAATATCGTACGCCCGAGATGTACTATAAGACTGTCCTGAAGGGTGCCCGCAAGATTGCGGATGAGTGCCCCAGGGATGTAATTATTGAGTAAATTCGCAATGTGTTATCCTGTGCGCTGAAAACTTTGTTCATATGCGCTAAGCAATGCTTGTTAATTTAAATGTGCGGCCGTTTATTAAATCTGAGAGATGGCAAGTCGTCAGCTTCAGTCCCCATGCCGCGAGTGCTGGGGTGTTCGGGATAAACTTGAGCACTCTTGTTCCCATATTTGGGTCCATCTAGGGAGGCGCTCAACACAGCGAACAAGACAACCGGACTTATAGTGCTTGAACACTCTCACTTAGCCATAGAATTCTATAATTTTAAATTTCGGCGAAGCCCCTAGTATTCGGAAGACCGAGTTCGGGGCGCTATCCTTGCCTTGGCCGGACATTATCCGGTTCTTCGCTCGAAGCGGCATGAGTCTTTAGGGACTCGAAGGGACCTCTCGAACAGCGACCAGTCTCTCGCCTTATCATGACAGTCAGTTTTAGCTTTCTCCACTGAGGTGTTAACCCAGGTCAACCGGGGCGCAATCGCAGTGGTTCTCCCAGTGCTACCTTAGCCGATAGAACGGAACGTAAGGTGCCAAACATGGGAGTCGGGCAAACCCAACTATTGACCCAAGACATGATTCGGAGCCGATTCATATAATGCTATAAGTTCGGGGTGCCGCACTTGTGAAAGTGTTCGGACTTATCACACCATAATGCGGGGAACATAAGCCCCTGGTGTATTCGGCTGTACCAAAATATACGGATGCAACATGTCGTAAATGAACATATATATATATATAAAGTAATGCGATTATGGGCAAAAAGTGCTGCATTATTTATCCAAGAAGATCTGCTATGAGTGCGGAATGATACAAATAGTGCGGAAAGCAAGGGATTGGACGAATTAAAGGCGTCTCCCTCCAGGGGTAGGCCGCGGAATGGTGTATTTCACAAATTTAATGCTCGTAATGGAGACCACCTGAGTGTTCGTCGCAGCCTTTATCCCTCCTTGGCTGTTGCATCATGAGTTCGGCAGGTTCGCCGCCGGACAGAGTCCTGTATATAAATAAAGAGAAAAATAAAAGATAAAAAGAGCGACACACTTGGGATCCCCTGGTGTGGTCGAACCGCACTCTGGGTCTGTTGTGGTCGTGCCTCTCCCCCTATGCCCATGTTATCTCCAGGGCGTAGTTATGTACGCGGAGAGTTTGTCCTGCAATTGTGCGAGGGCTGGGGTTGGGGCCGCATTGCTACGCGTGCTTGGAACATGCCAGGTGGTCTTGGTTGATGTTACTCCGGTCGCGTTTGGTCGTGTCCGGTCGTTTAATGGCCGGACTCGAGAATTGCCTTAAAAGGCTGTTCTGTACTTCTGCCGCGAGAGCCGCTGTATGTTCCTCCGTTCGAAGGGAGCGTTCCATGTTTCCATTGACCGTGATGACTGCACGAGGGCCTGGCATCTTGAGCTTAAGGTATGCATAATGCGGCACCGCGTTGAATTTTGCGAACGCGGTTCGTCCGAGCAGAGCGTGATAGCCACTGCGGAACGGGACTATGTCGAAGATTAACTCCTCGCTTCGGAAATTATCCGGGGATCCGAAGACCACTTCTAGTGTGACTGAGCCTGTACAATTGGCCTCAACACCTGGTATGACGCCTTTGAAGGTCGTCTTTGTAGGTTTAATCCTTGAAGGGTCTATGCCCATCTTGCGCACTGTATCTTGATAAAGCAGGTTCAGGCTACTACCGCCGTCCACCAGGACTCTCGTGAGGTGAAATCCATCGACGATTGGGTCTAAAACCAATGCGGCGAATCCGCCATGGAGATTACTGGTCGGATGGTCTCTTCGATCGAAAGTGATCGGGCAAGACGACCATGGGTTGAATTTTGGGGCGACTAGCTCCATCGCGTATACGTCCCTTAGTGCACGCTTCCGCTCCCTCTTGGGTATATGCGTTGCGTATATCATATTTACCCTCCGAACTTGAGGGGGGAATCCCTTTTGTCCTCTGTTGTTCGGCGGCCGGGTCTCTTCCTCGTCATCGCTGTGTAGCCCCTTGTCATTGTTTTCGGCAATTAATTTGCCTGCCTGCTTGAATACCCAACAATCTCTGTTGGTGTGGTTAGCTGGCTTTTCGGGGGTTCCATGTATTTGACAAGAGCGGTCGAGTATTCGGTCCAAATTGGATGGGCCTGGAGTGGTTCTTTTAAATGGCTTCTTCCGTTGACCGGGTTTGGAGCCTCGGAATCCGGCGTTGACTGCCGTATCCACATTGCTGTCGCCATTAATGCGGCGTTTGTTTTTGTTTCGACGCGACTTGCTATTGCGGTCCTTTGTATCCAGACTGCCAGCATTTTTGCTGAGGTTGTTGCTGCGAGCTAACCAGCTATCCTCTCTCGCACAGAAGCGGGTCATGAGTGATGTGAGGGCTGCCATGGATTTCGGCTTTTCCTCTCCTAGGTGCCGGGCCAGCCACTCGTCGCGGATGTTATGTTTGAAGGCAGAGAGGGCCTCTGCATCTGGACAGTCGATGATTTGATTTTTCTTTGTTAAGAACCGTGTCCAGAATTGCCTGTCCGATTCGTCTGGCTGCTGGATTATGTGGCTTAGGTCATCTGCGTCCGGTGGTCGCACATACGTGCCCTGGAAGTTGTCGAGGAATGCGGCTTCCAGGTCTTCCCAGCATCCAATTGACTCTGCGGGCAGGCTGTTAAGCCAATGCCGAGCTGGTCCTTTAAGCTTGAGCGGGAGATATTTGATGGCGTGAAGATCGTCGCCGCGGGCCATATGTATATGAAGGAGATAATCCTCAATCCAAACCGCGGGGTCTGTTGTGCCATCGTAGGATTCGATGTTAACGGGTTTAAACCCTTCAGGGATTTGATGACCCATTACTTCGTTAGTGAAGCATAGTGGGTGTGCGGCGCCTCTGTATTGAGCCATATCGCGATGTAGCTCAAGAGAGCGTTGTCTGCTGTGTTCGGCCCGGCCGGAGTAGTTGTATCCGGCACGACGGTATTCGTCGTGGGTCTTGGGGCACCCACGTGATCCATAGATAGATCTGGATTGTCTTGCATTGTCCTCCAATATACCCCGCAAGTCCGGTGCATTCCCCCGTGGCTTCGTGCTTTTTGAGCGGTGCCGGGGTACGGTTTTGGTGCAGGGCTTACATGCCTCTCTGTCGCGGCCACGAGGTGGCCGGTCTGCCGTATAGTGCGCTGGTGATGCAGGTTTGTATGTTTCCTCCTCTAGTCGGGGGAGCAACTTGCGTTTTGGGTAGCTTTTGGAGGGGCGTTCGAGTTCATACTCTTCGGCCGCGAGGACCTCGGTCCATCTGTCGGCCAGCAGGTCTTGATCAGCTTGAAGCTGTTGCTGCTTTTTCTTTGCACTATTTGCCGTGGCCATTAGCCTGCGTCTGAAACGCTCTTGTTCGATGGGATCCTCAGGCACGACGAATTCGTCGTCGTCGAGGCTTGCCTCGTCTCCGGAGGGAGGTATGTAATTATCATCCTCGACCTCTTCGTCTGCAGTCCTGTCGTGAGGGTTGCTTCTGCCTCCTCCTGCGCTGAATCTTGCTGGAGGGGGTTATCTTCGGCACTTTCTGGGGTGTTATTATCTCCTGTGACGGAATCTCCATTCTTGTTGTGGCGGGATTTAGAGCGGCGCCGCTGACGTCGGCGCTTGGGTTGTTTCTTTAAGGAATCTGCCTCCGCTGCTTCTTCGCCGTCCCCATCTTTTGGGGTGTCCACCATGTATATGTAGTATGACGAGGTGGTCTTCCAGTGTCCTGTAGGCGCTGGTTCTTGATAGTCTTCGGCATCGTCGTCCATACCGTCGATGTCTTCGGAGTCGTAGTTGAGTACGTCGGTTAGATCGTCGACGGTGGCTATGAAGTGGGTGGTGGGTGGGGTTTGAATTTCTTCGTCGTCCGTGTCCCAACCATCCTGGCCGTAGTCCGGCCAGGGTTCTCCGGATAGCGAGAGGTGCTTCAGCGAATTTAAGATGTCGCCGAAGGGTGAGTGCTGAAAGATGTCCACAGCGGTGAACTCCATGATCGGTGCCCAATCGGATTCGATTGGCAGGGGCGCAGGAGGTTTGGAGTCCGGCACCTCAGAGTCATGAGCTTTATGCGGGACAAGGTCAGTGTTCGGCTCCATCACCGTAGAAGTTGCAGCTCCCGAGGC
The DNA here is from genome assembly GCA_963921465.1 of Triticum timopheevii. Taxonomy (NCBI): domain Eukaryota; kingdom Viridiplantae; phylum Streptophyta; class Magnoliopsida; order Poales; family Poaceae; genus Triticum; species Triticum timopheevii. The sequence continues at coordinate 377,614,577 of OY997262.1, read as the reverse complement.
GGTGTCCAGCCACCTGTCCTCAATCTGTGCGATCGGCTCCGGACTATGGGTCGGGGCGGATTCGTGTGCGGCCTCCAAGCCGCTGTCCGGCGGCAGAGTTAGGTCGTGCCCATCGTGACAGTGCAGCGCACTTGGCTGCGGCTTGGATCCATCGAGGATCAAGTCCCCGCGGATATCGGCCGTGAAGTTTAGGCTTCCAAACCTGACCTGGCGGCCAGGGGCGTCGCTTTCGATCTGCTCCAGATGGCCAAGTGACTTGGCCCGCAGTGCGAAGCCGCCGAATACGAAGATCTGTTCGGGGAGAAAAGTCTCACCTAGGACTGCGTCGTTGTTGATTGAAGAGGCCATCAAGTCTACCAGTGACGGCACAGAGGAACTCTCAATGAAAGCACCAATGTCGGTGTCAAAACCGGCGGATCTCGGGTAGGGGGTCCCGAACTGTGCGTCTAGGCGGATGGTAACAGGAGACAAGGGACATGATGTTTTACCCAGGTTCGGGCCCTCTCGATGGAGGTAAAACCCGACGTCCTGCTTGATTGATATTGATATTGTGGATGTTACAAGAGTGGATCTACCACGAGATCAAGGAGGCTAAACCCTAGAAGCTAGCCTATGGTATGATTGTAAGGGTTGTTGTTGTTGTCCTACGGACTAAAGCCATCCGGTTTATATAGACACCGGAGAGGGCTAGGGTTACATTGAGTCGGTTACAATGGTAGGAGATCTACATATCCGTATCGCCAAGCTTGACTTCTACGCCAAGGAAAGTCCCATCCGGACACGGGACAAAGTCTTCAATCTTGTATCTTCATAGTCTTGGAGTCCGGCCGATGATGATAGTCCGGCCGATGATAGTTCGGCCGATGATGATGATCCGGCTATCCGGACACCCCCTAGTCTAGGACTCCCTCACTCATGTTTTACTACGGGCTGGAATTCCATGACCTGGCTCCGGAGTCCATCCTCCACATCTCATCATTCATCGTTGTCTGCGAAGCCTTCCTCTGCACTAACCCCCACTTCGGTTTGTGGCTCAAGACCTTCAACGTGGAGCCGAAGATGATCAAGGGGCGTCAAGCAGAGTGCGGCGGGGCGGTTATAAGCAGAAGGGCCGATGCTCCATGGCCCGAGGGCTCTTTCCAAGAGGAGCTCGGCTTGTGGCAACAGGAGTGGTTCTATATCACTGCTCCTAGGGGCAGCAGGCAGAAGCCGCCGCCCATCTTTCGCTCGGGCCCTCCACAGCGGCTAATGTCATGGGTCAACCAGGGGCTCAACTGGGGGCCGTCAAAGGACGTACCCCTACTGCAGGGCCGAATTCGAGACCTCCAAGAGAGGGAGATCAATCTGGTCATAGTGATGCAGGTTATGCTGATTCGGCGTCTCCTGCCCTGGAAGCGCCGCCCCCTCCGCCTGTGGGAATTCAATCCAGAGGGGCCACGAGCTCTCCAGCACTTCATGGGTGCGACACCCGTGGAGATGTATAAATTGTTCTTCGGATCACAAGAGATGTGTCCAGAATTGACTGAGGATTCCGGCCTAAGCTGCAATCGCCCAGATGCTCAAGTAAGCGGCCCTGCGTCCGGACACACCGTTTGTTTGAGCCTTCTTGAATTTGCCTTTTAACCCATCGTCTCTTGAATAGGAGTGGATAGCGCAAGCGAAACTGATACGGTGTCCGGCCCCCCTCCCGGAGACCGCGCCGGATTCCGTGCTGGTCAGGATGCTGAAGGTCGCGCCTTTCGAAGAGGGTGAAGGGGAGAACAGGGACACTGCCGCATCTACCAAGGAGGCTTTTGAGAAAGGGGGAATCGAGAATCTGCCCTTCCAAGGGGAGGAGAGGACTGCTTCCGAAAACCCGGAGGCCAAGGCCTCGAAGCGGGGGAAGAGATCTTCACCAGAGGGTCCTGCGTCCGGGGAGGCCCCGGCCGCACCATCTCCCTTAAAGAATCAACCCTCCAATGAGCCATAAGTAGAGAAAAAGGGGGGTTCTGTAACAAGAAACATCCCTATTTTCGCTCCTGAGGATAACCGAAGTTTTTATCTTGTAGTTCGGATCTCCGTCCTTCTCAGATGAGCTCGTCATCGGGGGACCTTCGTCCGAAGATGATGGAGAGCGAGACGCCTCCATCTGCCGCACCGTCGCATAGGGCGGACGAACCTGAGGTGTCATCACGGAGGGTATCCCCGAGTCCGGCCGGGCCGGAGAGTTCGGCACCAACTGGTGTGCGGCCGGGGGAGCTGAAGGGTCTGCATGAGAGGGCGTCTATCTCAGAAGGTCACCGTACATTGATGAGTATGGTGATTGGAAGGATTTCGTCCGCCGAAGGCGGGTTGTATGATGCTGTCAGGAGTTTGCTGGCGGGGTTTGAGGTATGTAAAAATGACATACCTTTTGACAGTTTTACACATAAAGTGCGCCCTGTATAGATAGTAGCCCCTGAGACTCGGTAGGTTTGTCGAGAACGACAGCATGCCGAGGATCAAAATCGCAGGTATTGATTTTCGCCCTTCCTATGCAGGTGGCGGATGTTCCGGTGGCCAGCCGGACTGATGGAGTTGCTGAACTAAAGCGGCAACTTGACGTTGCGGGTGCGGATATCGCACGGGTCAAAGAGCGACTTGATGAGTCACAAGGTAAGGTTGTTCTCCGCGGTCACCTAGTAAGGGAGCGGAAGCTCATTTCTTACAACATTTGTGCTCAATGCAGATGGTGCCGCTACTGTGGAGAGCCTTCGGGCAGAACTTGCTCGAGCTAAGGAGCAGGCCAGAAGGAGTGATGCGGCTGCCTCGAGGGCGGCCAAAGAGCTAGAAGCCGAGAGGGCTGCTCACTGCCGAAGCAGGGAGGAGATGGCCGAGATGGCCGTGAGGGTGAAAGATGTTACCGACTGCCATGAGGTTCTTGAAAAAGAACACCGAGCGGAGCAAGAAGACCTGGCGAAGGCCACCGCCGAAGCCAAGGATGCCCGTTCTGCAATGAGGGCTATAAAGGACGAGCTGCTCCAGGCCGGAGATATTGTGGCTGGCAAGCCCTTTCTGCTGCGCAGGAGGTTTACAGATCCGAAGTATGCTCAGCTTGGCCAGCTGTGGGGTCCGGAGGATCCTTATATGGATTTAGCGGCGAGTGCGGTAGATGCTGTTGTGCACTTCCGAAGTCAAAAGGATCACAAGACGGAAGAGCTATTTTGGTCTCAGTTCCATAGTCCGGAGCGTTCACTTCCGCTGACCGATCAGCTGGCCGAGTGGGCCGAGCTTAATAGATTGTCCGGACTTGCCATGACAGATGTTGTGGCTCATGTCTGGCCGGATAGGCCCAAGCCGAAGAGTTATTTCAGCTTATTGCAGCAATTCCTTGAGGCGGTGCCGCATATAAAGGTGATGAAGCGGTCGGCCTGCATAGAGGGTGCGCGGATGGCCCTTGCCCATGTGAAGACACACTGGACGGAAATGGATGCCACCGCTGTTGCGACCCAGGGTTCGGACGAGAGCCGGTTACGCGCTGAGCACTACTTTGGGGAAGTTCTGCGTGGTGCTCGTGTAATAGAGTCGCAGTGCTCAAAAAATGTCATGTTCAAATGATCTTTATGGTTTTGTAAAAATAAGGTTTACAATATAAGCGCTTTTTGTACTTGTGCGTTCAAGTATTGAAACGTCTCCTGTGCGGCCGTTAATGTATACTTGTGTATAACCTGAAAGATGGCAGTCTTCGGCTTCAGCCCCCACGCACATGGTGCGGGGGTGTTTGTGAAATAGCGCGTTTTCACACTTAATCCAACGTCCTGGTCCTGTTAGGGAGGTGATAGCGTAGCAAACGAGGCAACCGGACTATAATGCTTTATCACTTTCACTTAGCCATAGGATTTCGAAGGTGGGGCTACGATATAGCCCCTAGGGGCACCGCGCTCTCCGAATTTGGGGCGCGTGTGTGCCTGACCGGGAAGCGGTCCTTCACCAAAGCGGAGGAATTCTAAACATTCCTGAGGTCGATCGAGTGGTTGACCAGTCTCTCGCTACATCATGACAGTCAGTTTTCGGCTTTCTCTACTGAGGTGCTCACCCGGCCGAACCGGGGCACAATCGCAGTAGTTCTCCTGGTGCCGCGTTAGCCGACGATGCAGAACGTAAGGCAGCAAAACACAGGAGCCGGGCAAACCCAACATTTGACCAAAGACATGTTTCGAAGCTGATGCATATAAGGCCTAACTCGAGACGCCGAACACTCCCTGAGGTGTTCGGTCTTTATGATGACGGGCAGATCATTGCCCTAAGCCCCTAGTGCCCAGGTACATGCAAGATCTTCTGACGCGGCCGATGCTAAAACGCCAGCCTCCTCTCTGGCTATGATGAGAAACCAGGGGATGTATAGCAACAAGAGACAGTAAAAAAGGTTTACGCAGGGTCTTAATCTGAAGAGAATCCTTGCAATAGGTCCCTACTGCACGTCTGTGCCTGTTTCTCCGTTGTGCTTTATCCTGGACGGGTGTAACACGCTGTTCATCTGTAAAAGAGAGGAACTTGGTTGGAAAAGAAATCATGTCAAAAATGTATTTAAAATAGAGCATGAGTAAGAAAAAATTGAGCTTTTATTGGCTCCTTGTTTCTCATACGCACGGCCCCTTATAAAGGGGTGTGTAGCTAGGGAGCCCCTAGTTTATTTATGCCGGACTCGTTCTAGCCGTGTCCGGGGTCTTGACTGACCATTTAATGAGATGATGCCGCGTGGACCGGGCATTTTAAGTGTGAGAGACGCGTAGTGTGGTATTGCATTGAAGCGGACAAAAGCTTCACGTCCCAATAGTGCTAGATGGCTACTTTTGAATGGGGCGACATGAAAAATTAGCTTTTCGCGTCGGGAGTTGTCGGGTGACCCGAACACAACTTCTAGTGGTAAGGAGCATGTGCGCTTGGCGTAAGGGCCTGGCGTCACTCCTTTAAAGGAAGTGCGGCTATGTCGAATTTTAGTACGGTCTACCCCCAACTTGCGGATTGTGTCCGGATGTAGCAGGTTTAAGTCGCTGCCATCATCCATTAGGACTTGTGTAAATTGCAGTCCGTCGATTATAGGATCCAATATCAGAGCAGTCCATCCTGCGTTTCGGACGCTTCTGGAGTAATCCAGTTTGTCGAAAGTAATTGGCTTTGCCATCCGATCTCGGGGTTCCGCTGGGGTGGACCGTGCGGCATGTACCTCAGTGAGTACCGCGTGGTATCACATGAAGTGAGTTTACTGTTTTGACTTCTTGTGGGAAAGTATTTTGTTTTCCCGTGCTCTGCTGGTGGCGCTCATCGTCATCCTCGCGTGGCGCGTTGAGCCCCTTGTGTTCGGCGTTGAGTCGGCCGGACTGTTTGAAGACCCAACAATCTTGGTGGGTGTGGTTTGCAGGCCTCCCGGGTGTACTGTGGATTTGACATATCCGATCCAAGATTTTGTTTAGGTCGGATAGCTCGTCACTGTTGTCCTTAAGGGGCAGTGTTTTGATGTTCGGCCGCAATCATTCAGGTACATCACTCATCTTCTTCTCCGTCTTCTTGAAATTCACGTTTTTAAATTTCTTCTTGATGTATTTACGACCGCCTTCTAGAAAATGATTCCCACAAGCTTGACCCAGTCCATGCGCACAGTGAAGATCTTAGCACTAAAATCTATCGGCCCCAATCTGGATCAAGTTGTTGGATTCCTTACATGCCTTCCGTGCACAGAGAAGCTACTCATCAAGGTGAAACTTCTTTCCTATAAGTAAACGGTAATCACAACGTAGCTCAATTTTTTCATAATTTTCCCAAATTACGATGACAAGTGTAGTGTTCAAAACTGCATCTACGCACTACACTGAAAGAAATGTTTTTAGTATTTTTTTGTCACGTGATCACCTGCATCATTTTTATGCTGTACTACTATAGTAGCCTAGGCTAGTAATAGTGGAAAGTAACTTAGACTACTCCAGTAACTCTATGGTTACCCTAAGAGCAAGTACTACCTCCGTCCTGGTTTACTCTTCCAATTTTGTAGTATCAAAATTTGACCATAGATTTAACTGACAAAATGTTAATGCATGTCACTAAGAACTATATCGTTGGATTCCTATTTGAACATAATTTCAAATGGTGTAATTTTTAGTGACATGAATTGGCATTCTCTTAGGTAAATCTATGGTCAAAATTTTATACTAAATACGAGGTAGTATTCCCTCCGTCCCAAAATTCTTGTCTTACATTTGTTTAGATACAGATGTATCTAACACTAAAATGTAACTAGATACATCCGTAATTAGACAAATTTAAGACAAGAATTTTGGGACAGAGGGAGTACAAAAGTGGGCTATGTAGGCCAAAACATGTGCCAAATTCACTTGTGATGCATTTGGCATCGATGCCCCTCCATTGCTCACCTGGTGCCCCAATCTGGATCACCTACTTTGCTCCGGTGCCAAATTAACTCATGCAATGAAAAAACACTGCGTGGGAGAGAGAGAGAGAGGGCTGAGGCAATAAAAACACTTGTTTGGGAGAGTGAGAGGCTGGTGTAGTTGGTTTGATTGATTTGTTTATACATGTTGGTCTATGTGCACAGCGGTGCCAACTCTCTCACATCGCAAGAGCGGTGCCAAAATATTTTGATTTGACATTGATGCGTATTATGTGGCATACTTTTGCGAAATATGGCATCGGACACATAGTGGAAGACAACAAATGACCAAGCTCTTCACGTGCTCCTAGTTAAATGAGAGGAAACAGAAAGAGAGAGAGAGAGAGAGAGAGAGAGAGAGAGAGAGAGAGAGAGAGTGAAGAAATATCACTAGCCAGCCAACCCTATCGTATGAGCGAATGATGTTGGTACCTCTTGATGACATGGAAATCTTATGCAGCCAGCTGCTCTAATATGTTCTCTTCTTTTGCAGATAAAAAAAGACCCGAAAGTGAAAAATGTGCTGCAATATAACAATCTCATCGAATGCCTTGATCTCCATCTTACAGAAATTGATTTGATCGACTACCGAGGCAGCACATCTGAGATTAAATTGGCCAGGTTCTTTGTTCTGGAAGCAATTGTGCTCAAGGTAACGAGGTTTGGCGTTCTCTGGCACAACAATGAATGGCGTGCTGATCATCGCAAGCGTCTAAGCCTAAATGACAAAGTCTCCACAGAAGTTGAATTTGTTTTTGAAACATCAAGTGGCCAGAGACTCGAAAACTTATTTTCCCATTAGTAACTTGTCAGGGCGGTGGATTTTAGTTTGTATGATAATGCTGCATCCACCTAAAGTAACGAAAGTTCTTACGTAAACTTCCTAGTAATTCCCTCTTCCTAGGTGCAGCATTACTCCTAACATTTGTGATATCAGTTTGAAACTTGTAATATTGCCGTGTCCTATTCCCACGTTTTCAAAATCCCGCGAATCAAACAGGTCCTGAGTTGGTGATGATGTTGTGCCTCCCATCTTTCACCAATAGCCGTCGGATCTAGATCTGACGCATACAAACCAAGCTTCTCCATTTTTGCAAAACGATGCCCGTACTTGTTCCCTATTTACAAACAACTCCTTGTCTCTCACAATCAGCCTTATCTCCTCCCCACCACATCTAGAAGGCGGTGGAAAAATCTGGCGCGATGGCCGCTGCCGGAGCCGTCCACCCCCAATCTTGGTGTTCCGTGCAATGCACGGGCATCTACGCATGGGAAATTATGTCAAACAGGACTAGTTGTAAGCTGGCTAGCTCTACAGCCATGATGATAGTGACTGCAAACGGTGAGGCTGACTATGGTATGCCAAACACGACGCCTATACTCAGGTATCATCTCCGGCGCAGGGTCTTGTCACTTCACTGTGAGGAGCAGCACGTAATAATTTGACCAACGGGTAGTACAGTGCTAGTACTAGTAGCACCACCGTCTGGATTTAGGAGTACCACCACGTCCATCTGGATTTTAGTATTTGACTAGCAATATCTAGTAGTAATGCATGTCACAAAAAATGTACTACTCCCTCTGTAAATAAATACATGGTGTTTTATTCCTATCGGCGAGAGAACTTAATGTTTTTTTTCTAACCACTAATAGGATTACATGCAATGAACTAAACACTGCATGTCATGTTTGGTAGTCTCAAGTCATTGAAAGCATGCACGGCCCACATCTCTCATTGGTTGATATGTCACGAAATAAGAAACAAGGAGGGAGTTAATGCACCGTGCCTAAGGCTGGCCATAGTGGGGGTAACATAAGTAGTATCATGCACTTGGGACTCACAAACATGCTTATGTGGTAGGCAATTAAAGAAGAGAGAGATGGTTATAGTAACATAGGTAGATACCGTAACATAATAAATGTGATGCTACTATGTGTCATGCATGGCAATAAATGAGACTACTTATGATACTAATCTATGACACTATGCACTATAAAGATAGTAACATAGACTAGTAACATACACATGTTACTAGTCTAAGTTACTCTCCACTATGACCAGGCTAAGTGTTTTGGGATTATTTGGTTTTCGTAATGTGACTTGCACAACATTTTTGTTTACATGCATTAACATTTTATTAGTTAAATCAAAGGTCAAAACTTGGCGCAAAATGGAAAGGGGACCAATAAACCAGTAAACATCAAACTTCTCTCTTTTGGCCCCAACTAGAGGTCCGGTGAGATGACTATACTGCACCGGCACGGAGGCGGACGCAGCTTCATTGACTTATGGCAACTGCCTTTGAGTGAATGACACGTGGGCCCAGGGGGTGGCTGGCCCACCTATCATACAACCAAAGGCAGGTGCAATAAAGGTCCGAGGAGTAGTACGAAATCCTATGCACCTACGCACGCTAACCAAGGGCAAGAGTGATCACTTGAATCGCAAGATCAGTTGACCCATGGAGGCGATGAGCGCGAGCATCAGCCGGCTGTGCCAGATGGTCCACGACGCCGGCCTGCGGCCCGGCAACGAGGAACGTCTCCAGGTAGTATTGCTTGAGTCCGCCAGGGTGAGGGGCCGCTTGGACGACAGCTTCGTCTCCTTGTTCAACGAGGTCCTCGTCGGTTTCCTCGGCAAGTTCACCGTCGTCAAGAAGCTCGCGGACGACTTTGACGTAAGCCTCTAGCCGACGCGCCCAGGCTCTGCGATGCCCGCCACCCTAAACGGCCACTATGGTGACAACCTCTTTGATGCACTGGTGGCCCTGCGACTACCCGCCATCGTGCCGGAGAATGTCCACCTCGAGGTCGCGCTCGCCGCGCAGCGCCTGGCGCAGGAAGACACCATCGACATCATCACCCACGTCTACGTGAAAAATGGTCCACAAGGACTACTACATGCAAGAGGAGGATGATAGGACGCTGGCCTTCTTGGACCGCTGGGCAACCTTGAATGGCACTGTTCAGAAGCACGCTGAGCTCGCCGCCAACGCCGCTGCTCCTCACACGTCGGTTGGTTACCCGGTGCACTAGGGCGTGAGGATGTCGTTGATGGATCCGTATGTATTTTTATCTTTCTGTCAAATCCATGTAGTAGTATATGATACTACAATAATTATCTTACCTTTCGCATCAACTTCCTAATTTTCGTATGTACTTCATGCATGAACGGCGCCAGAACCAAACTTCTCATTACTCTAGGCAAAATCGTTATTTTCTATCTATCGATCGCGCCATGGAGCAGAACCAAATTTTACAAGTTACGAATTCAAAAGGAAAAGCCTGCCGTGTTCGCGTCGCACCCCCACACGGTTGGTCCGGCATGCCACTCAAGCGGGAATGCGTGCGGTGTTGCATTTTCACTTACAAGTGGGACCGCAATTGAGCAAACCGACTATAGGCAAACCCCCACCCTGCCCACCGCGCGATTGCTGAGAAAACAGGAGGGAGAAGAGATGGCTGTAGCATGGACTCCAAGAAATTTGGTGTCGGATGGGACTTGTGTTGGTGGCATGTGCCGTACTGCTAGACGTGAATGCTAGTTATGGCCCATGCCGGCCCACTATATCGAGCCTATATCGAGGTACATAGAACAAATTTCCTGTAGTCCGTGCTCAGCCCTCCTCTATCTCTCTTCTCAGCCAGCCAACGGACGCACGGAGCCCATCGTCTGTTTGCTCACATGCGGTCCCACATGTCAGTGAAAACATAAGCGGACCCACTGAACCTGCACATCTTTCACCTCGACGTGCTGGTGATGAAAAACAAATCCAAGAAAGATCTTCGGTGGCCGCTTTTGGAGTTACTCAAGAGTAGTAAGATTCTATTTACAGTTTAACCCAAGATGCACATCTCGTGGCTTCAACTACCACTCTATTTTCTTTCATGACACAATTTGGATGCTGGATGTCCCACATGTTTGCAAAAGGAGGAAGAACCCGACCAAACCTTCGGTTGTGCTCTCAGATTAGACAAGTTGTGCTAACTTAAAAATTTTATTGTGTACTCCCTCCGTTCCAAAATACTTGACTTCCATTTGTCGAAAAATGGATGTACCTATATACTAAAACATGTCTAGATACATATATATTTTGACAAATAGAAGGCATGTATTGTGCAACGGAGGGAGTAGAATGGATGCAAGTTTTTGTATTGGGAAGAAGAGTACATCCATATATTGATAGAGCGCAATTTAGTAGATGTTCTATCACTTTTAGCTAGCACAGAGGCTATAGATGAGATTAGAGCACTTGTTGATACTCCTACTTGGTATGTGTGTTGCTGCTTAGACGCAGAGAAAAACGTACCAGAGGGAGTACTAGAATAGAGGCTAGACATGAGACTAGATGCAAGAAGCAACGTCTACTTCTTTACACTCGAAGAAGAAAGAAGCACGCAAGATCGAGCCTCCATAGATCAACAATGAATGCATCGAGAAGGCACTAATCCAACTTACAGGAGTTGTAAAATGTATTCTTGTGGTTCTTCTTTTCTTTTGTCTTGCTTTTCTAGTCAAAATTATCATTGGAGTTTGTGCAAAACAGAGGTCCGTTCGGGGTCGTGCGTTGCAGTTGGCCTTACAAGTGGGACCGTAGTTAAGGAAACCGACTATCGGCAAACCCCCACCTCGCCCGCCGTGCGATGGCTGAGTTAGAGAAATGATGAGGTTGAAGAGATTGCTCTAGCACGGACTCCAAGAAATATGGTGTTAGATGGAAGTCGTGCTGGTGGCGTGTGCCGTACTCCTGGACATGAATGCTTGTTCTGGCCCATGCCACCCTACTACTCCTACTACTTACTATATAGTACTACTAGTATCGAGGATTCGAGGTGTTGGTTACGTAGTACAATATGGCTACAGTAAAAACACCCGCACGACGCGCGAAGCATGTGAAGCTAGTACAAATAGTGTACTACTATTATTGATTGGCCTCATCCAATAACCTGTTGCAATGCACGTACAATTATGTATTCGTAAAATATTTTTTTGCCTCGTCGCACCACTCACTCACATAAGCGACTCGAAAGCCATTCATAAATTTAGTAAGTTTATCACAGGCATATCATTTTATTACATACAACAGGTCATCAACCCACATCAACAACGAGGATACATTATAAATACTAAAGTTTTCACCACACAACAAATAACAAGCAATGAAATGAACTTCAACTCAACCATTCCTCGGTGTTGGGAACGCTTGCTTTGAACCACAAGTGATTCTCTGGGACGGGCCATCCATTGTCGATCTGGAGACCAACGCAAGACTGATCACCCAGGCTGAAGCGGCCTGCTATATCAGTACCAGGGTAGGGAACCGCCCAAATGTCCGAGGTATAGACACAGTTGCTTCTCATAAATGGTAGTAATGTTGTGTCAACAGCAGTTGGATCGCCTTTCACCATCATTGGATAGTTTTGTCCAAGGAAGAGCGAGTTTTCTCCAAGACTATCAATTCTGTACCAGGGAGAAGGAGTTGGCGCTAGCACACTAGTATCCATCCCAAATACCATGCAACGGGTGTTGGAATAGGTCCGGAGAGTGCGACCATGGGAGACTACACCTGCTTCCTTAGCAGTAACATCATCAGTGGGCTGTATACACACGAGAAGAGGTGATCCATCGGAATTAGTTGCCAGGCGCCAAATAGTATATGGGCGCTGCTCTTCCTCATGCTCGTGATCATCACCATCGTCATCTCCCCCTTGGTTATAAAAATCTTCAAGTATAGGTGGTGGAATGTTCGCAGGACCTTGGAAACACAAGAAGAAGGTTAATTAGTAAAGAGAAACTTGCTAACCCGTATGCATGTGGATGAAACAATTATAATTACGATGGAAGACAAACGTACCGAAATAACAATTCCATGCAAAAATAGTGCCACGAGTGGTGGCAGCAAACACAAGGCCCTCGTATTCAATTGCATCACAGTACTCATCCGTGTACAGAAACAGATTTTTGAGCAATATCCATCGAGTCAAACCAGCAAGGACGGCAACAAGCTTGTCGAAGATAGCAACAACTTCATAGTTGTTGTTATTCCAAGAGCGGTTGGGGACTCGAGAAATTGCTATCTTCCATAGAAGACAGTCACCATGATTGTATTTGAACGTGCGTACAATACCGGTGTGCTCAACCTCTGGGCAGTCTGCTGAGATTTTTGGAAGTGGAACCCGGTCACGAGTGTACACATTCACAAGTTCAAACTCACAGTTGGACCCAATGTAAACAACCCAATCTCCATTTGCGCCTGCCCAAGCCTTGCCCTCAAGCGATGGCATCTTAACATCATACGTATCATTATCAAGCGACATCAACTTGCACAGGGCGAGGCCTCCATCATGACGGCACCAGTCATCAGGGTCACGGCGAAGAAAATAGGGGAGATCAAACCGCTCCTTGACTCTTGGGTTCCTTGTAATGATGCTATTAGTTGAGTCAAGAATGGGCTTGAACGAACCTGCCATGCTAGCCGAGGTGATGACGTCGCACCGATCAATGAGTTCCTCCACCACGTCATCTTTTAGATCGAGGCAAGAATAACAGTGTCGTTTCCATCCTGTTCCCTCCATGGAGAAGACGATCGAACAATGGCAGAAGAAAGGGTGAAGGGCTGAAGGAAAATGGAGGAGGGAGAGGAAGAGCGTGCGACAGCAGTTCCAAATCGAGAGGGAAGGCGAAGAGTCGGTGGATGGTTGCCAGTTTGCGACGGTTCACAAAGGGGCGCCCTGGCCTACACGTCGGTTCAGAAATACTCCTACTACTCGTCGTCGTCTCACTGATATGTTGGAACGGGACCACATGTCAACGAAACATGGTGTGTAATTTCTCGTGCAAAATGCGATCTGGCCGCGTTGGCCCGAGGTGCCGCATTAGTTATCGACCTTCATTATTTTAATGGCATGCCATTCAGTTTTGAAGCACGACTAACTGGTACTGTACGCAGAGAAAATATAAACTACTCTACCACTACTCCACCTCCAGTACTAGTAGTATAAAAAAGATATATAGGCTGGAGCTTCAGCGCTTTCTTGCCAAGGGCTGCCCACTTGCTTCTCACACTACCACCCTCTCTCCAGATCTAAAAAGACGGCCCCTCTCTCCCTCCTCATCGGTGGTCACAGATCCGCCGGGGAAGAAAAGGACGTGCAGCATTGACGCACTCGTTGTCGGCGAGCGAGGTCACGCACTGACGACAAGGCCGTCCTCTCAGACCTAGCGCCCGTGCTGGATGGCCTCTGTCCCCAAACTCGCTGCCTAGTGTGTGCGGAGGACGACGATCATGAGCGAAGCCACTTCCTGCCGACCCTCAGGTATGCTACCTATTTTCAAACCATACCCTTGTTCTATTGCCCCATCTGGCATGTCGTTGCATGTGGATCTTTTTCCACTCCACCATCTTCCCAATTTGCTATCCTCTGCTCTGCTCGCCACGCAGACGAAAACCATAATTTGCACTATTAAAGGAAACCCTACTTCATGCAGACTAATCCATGTTTGGGTTGAATAAGGAAAGGAAGGGAGACTGTACTTTCCAAGAGAGTAGGCATCGAACCCGCATCTAGGTTGAAAAGGGGGGAATCAGTAGCTAAGGAACGAGTCTCGTGTCTCTTGGTTGAAGAAGGGTAGAAAGGCTTGACAACACAATAGATAATGACCAGGTCGGTCGGTTTGTTGTCCTCACATAGGAAAAAGGTGGCTAAAGAGAAGAAAAATGGGACGTAATCCACATATGCTGCCTGGATATTGTTGCTCTCGGCAACCATACCTCCCTCACCACTCTGCGTCCGTGGAGGTACATCGTACTGGTGCGCCCACTATCCGAATGGGCCTCCCATGCTCTTATTGCCACTTTTTTGCTGTTAGTATAACGCCAGCAGTCAAGTCAAGCAATGCTACAGCTAAAGTGATGCCACATTTAACTAATGCCGCTCTCAGTCTAATGCCACCGATAAATTTAAGCAATGCCATTTAATGTCATTGGATTATTTCAGGGTTAGCTGTTGATTGTGGATGTATTAAAGATTTTTCAGCTAATGCATTCTATTGCTGTTGCATAGCCTGTAATAAACTAACTACTCTACTATTGCACTAGCCACTGGATTAGTGTATATTTGTACTATTCGAATGGTGTTGCATTAGCGTATGGACATAAATAAAGTGTGGCAAGCTTTCCCAGATATGTGCTCAAGAAAACTACTACATGTTTTTATAAATACTAGATGTTTGGGTACTTTAAATTGAACCGCAAAAACGTCTTATATTAAGGAACAGAGGGTGTAGAGTTCACTCAAATTATCCCGGTAAATCTAGTCACACCTTTGTTAAAATTAATGTTCATTATGTTATCGGAGGAGGTCTGTATGTTTGTCACTAATGCCTATCGACTACATACCCGACATCATGATGTAATGTTAAGTCATTTCCTTTTGTACAGTGTCACTGAATTGTCAAGGCGGTGATGGCATTTTATTTTAGTAGAACTGCACAAAATTTGCTTAAAAGAAGAGGAAAGGTCAGGAGAGGCTCAATTTTTCAGAAAAACTATGTATGCCTTCCTGACATCAGCCGTTGTTGCTTTATTTATTCCTTCAAACAGGTGGTTAGAAATAGTCTTGCTACCTTTTCCCATTAAGAAATTGGAATGCTTATATTTGTGAGTCTATGCTTCAACTAGTGCCACTTTTATAGTAATCACACTTTCAATATCTATGCAAACAGGGATGCTCGGTTTTAGTGAAACTGCACAAAAAGTCCAACTGGTTCAACATTAGGAGCATGTTTTTTTCCAAACCTTTATATCCAATTGGTGGCACTATGAGCTGTTCACTAGGAAGGTACATCGTTTTGCTACTATCTTGCTACTCTTTTTGTACTGTCATTAGATAGTAATACTAGTGGTTTGCATGTGAATTTATTGGTAGGGTGGACCTACATTGGAGGTGCAGGACATGATTCAATGATTGGATGCTCAATTTTGGTTGTATCGATTTCACCTCTTCCATCACTGCGAACATGGTGTAGTATATGTTTACTAGCTGCTTGATATTTGTACAGACAGAGATGTCTGCCCATTGCTATTTGGCAAACAAACAAAGTGTCCGCAATTTTGGTTGAACTGCACAAAAGAATAGTATAGTCACCGCATGCAGTGCCTTTTGAAAATAGACACAAAGATTTGATAGTCACTTCATGGACTGCAGAAAAGTAGTACTGTACTATTTACTGGCCAACACTAGGTGCTTCATTGCTTTGGTCTGATTATACAATGGGCATCATTTTCCCTAAGTTAAAGTTTGTATTCCGAAAATAGTCTCATGGTGTGATCGAGAGAAGACCAAATCATATTGCAGTGGATGTTCCTCCATCATGTGTGGTTCATTCCCATGGTTCTAGCTGTTGGTGAAACCACTTACGTTTGCAAGAGGAATTGTAGACTTCACAAAAAAAATTGTCTTTCAGTCTGTACTGAATGTTGGCCAAGAGAAGCATCCATGTTAGTAGGAAGAACATATGTTTTTTCTAGATCTTTGCTTTTGGAGCTACATATTTGTATATGATCTATGAATCATTGAGATGCATTAACATATTGATCTTATGTATGGGAATCGTACTAGTTAGTTCTAGTTGCGAGTCTTGCGACGCAAGATCCGAAGTGGCTGATCTTTGCTTTTGGAGCTACATATTTGTATATGATCTGTGAATCATTGAGATGCATTAACAGTTACTTATTTCTGTTCGCTCAGTGTTTACAAGTTACTGATCGATCACTAGCTAGCCTACAAATGCACTCCTGGCAGTTTTATTTGCGATGCAAGATGCGAAGTGGCAGTTTTTTGAATAAAAGTGCCTACCTCTAAAGAAACTGACAAGCTACACTATCAATCCTATACGGATAAAAATGCCTACCTCTGAAGAAACTGACAAGCTACACTATCGATCCTACACGGATAAATAGCGGATCACGCATGTACTACCTCCTTTCCGGTTTGCAGGGCTCAATTCAAGAAACGACCTACTCGATCCTACACGAATAAATAGCGGATCACACACGTACTAGTACCTCCTTTCCGGTTTGCAGGGCTTAATTCAAACCTCTCACCAACCAAGGTGCTCCCTCCGTCGGGGTTTATTAGTCCCGTGAGCAAAGCAGCAAGACCAAGGCATGGCAATAATTAACAGCATGCACAAGTTTAAGCCAAATTAATTCTAGCGATTTAAGTGGCTACATGCGTGCCCTGGGCTGCGACTCATTGCATGCTGCTTCGTGTACTACCTGCGAGTGATTCTGAGTGCCTGCATGCAGCCGGCCGTAATTAAGGCAGCTAACTGATGTGAAAAAGATACGCTTTAATTGTTGTGGGCTTTTTAAATCCGTGAAATCATTATTGACAGGGAGGGAGAAGATTTGAGTGCACTCGTTTGACCGCCATGCCGGCATGCGACCCAGACGGGATGGGATGGCACAGTCATAATTTCAGTTTCCCTAGTTTTCCACGGCAAGCTAGCGTGCTAAGCCATTATGCATTGAATTCCGATGACCGTCACGCTACCTTTCCCCTATAAGTATTGTTTCCCGGCCTTTCCGGTGCCACCGTGACCCAACTCGCCATATCCTCATAAGCCCCCACCGGCCCGACGTCGCTCGCCACGTCCGCCATGCCCCCGCCCGTCCGCGGTAGGCGACGCCGGAGGTGGTCACCGCTAGAACTATTGTGCGGTTTTTCACCGGAAGGCAGACGAAGGGAGGAGGCATTCTATCTGCCTTTAGATGGCAATGCGTAGATCGAGGAGTTGTTGGAGCGCGACCGCCTGGCGGAGGAGCAGCGTATCGCTGATTTGCGCCGCCAGCGGGACATGGAGCAGCAGCGC
The DNA here is from genome assembly GCA_963921465.1 of Triticum timopheevii. Lineage (NCBI taxonomy): Eukaryota > Viridiplantae > Streptophyta > Magnoliopsida > Poales > Poaceae > Triticum > Triticum timopheevii. The sequence continues at coordinate 377,597,298 of OY997262.1, read as the reverse complement.
ACCGACGCTCTGAGTCGCAGCAGAGCGCCCGCAACTGGGCCGACTACGTGGAGGCCGGCGCCCGGCAAATAGCCCTGGAGGCTGTCGGGCACGCACGCGTTCGCGACGCCGATTTTTACTAGCTACCAGCTCGTCAAGTGGGTTTCCCGCTTGGAAGCTGAAGCTTCGGTGGACCACGCTGGCATGGAAAGGGCCAACGTGCGTGAGCAACGTGCCCTATCGCACCTCTGGCAAGTCCGAGGCAAGGCGCAGGATGCCGGTGCCGGCGTTTAGCGTGTACCACAGATGGCGGCCGGCATCGTCTAGTTAGCTAAGAGTAAGTTAGTACTTGTCTAGTGGGAGTAGATAGTTAACTTGGCTATGATGGTTGTCAACATGGAAGTTCAGTACTCTATATGTGGATCAGACCTGTTACTTTGCTCTAAATGTTGAACTTTCTGTTTGAACGTATGGAATGGGCTGTTATTTTTTTAAATGGGTTGTATTTGTCCTCCATGGGTTTAGAGGCTGACTTGTGGGCCTAGCAAGTTGACGCGTACACAATCAGGAGATGATTGTACGTGGAGAGGATGACAGCAGGGACCCGCCAAGGTCATGGCAGTACGCAAGCAAGTGCCTCCTTATTTCAAGCCAATAAAAATGGCTCCTCCTAGTGGATTTCTGACATCTGGGTTCCATTCCATTGTCAACATAGTCAATAAACAAGAGAATTGCACAACGAGCGGCTGACACCAGGGACCCAGCAGCTCGCCCATTTATTTTTGTTTTGGGTTAATTTGATAAATGCCTCCTAGAAATGCCACTGCAATTTCCAAACTTTGAAAAATGCCATTTCATGCCATTTCTAGTGGCATTTTTTGAAGTCTGGAGTGGCGTATTTCAAAGTTTGCAAACTGCAGTGGCATTTTTCAAAGTTTGCAAAAATTGCAGTGGCATTTTTCAAAGTTCGGAAATTGTTGTGGCATTTTTATGAATCGCCATAATTGGAGTGGCATTTATCTAATTTGTTTTTGAGACGGAAGTAGGGTGTCAACTGGGCTGTGCGGGACACTCTAGCCTGTCTAGACAGCCTTTTCTTTTATGTTTACCACAAACCAGCCCAGTAGTTTTTTTTCTTTCTGAAAATGGCTAGCCCAGTTTTTTTGTGATTTGTCAAGTAAGTCTCTTTATCAGGCCTGTTGGGCTGCAAATCTTTCAAGACGAGGAAATGGCCTATCAGTAATGAGAAATGGGCTGTACATTTTTAAAACACATCAAACCAACAATTAGTTTCAAATATCTTTTTTAATTTCGAGATTTTAAATTGCATTGATTTTGATTTTTATGTGTGGACAATTTATTGGATTTCATATTGATATACATTTATTTTTAAAATCAGTTTGAATGTGACTCAAAATTTCGGGATTAAAAACAGTTCAGACCGCACCGACATATGCAAAATTTCGTATAATTTTTTAACCGTGGCCACAATATGGGCTGTAATTCTAACAAAAAGAATATGGGCTCCAAAAAAACCCGTAAGAATTAGCAAATGGGCTGTAAACTATTTGAAATAATGGAAGATGGGTTGTATGCTGTTTTCCACAGATTTGAGGCTTTCCACAGATGGCTTGTATACTGTTGGATGTCCAATCAACGACCATCGTGCTTCTTCAATCTCTGCTCTTCCTGCTGCAGCCGCTCAAACAAGCGCCGACAGGACTGCCTGCTCCCTCCTACCCGCGGCCGGCTGTGCTGCCGCGCAGGCCTCACCGCCCCACCATACTCCCATCGCGGGCCTAGCCATCCCTCTACTCACCCACAGTCCCACACATGTTGTTATTCTCCGGCGACGGCAGACGAACCAGTAAACCCTCGTACAGTCGTACTCCCCTCCGCGTGGGAAACAACTGCTGAGTCTTCCCTGCCTCCGTGTCGTTCCCTTCCTAGGCCTCGCCGTCGTCCACCGCCCTGGTGCTCTCGGCATGGCGTGGTCAACGTGGTCAACGACGGACATGCATCTGAAGTGGACTGTACGTGGAGAGGCTGACAGATGGGTCCATGGCCGCACGCAAGGAAATGCCTCCTTATTACGCGCAAAATAATGATTTCTCCGCTTGACATCTGGGACCCACCGAAAGGGCCTCTGTATTTCGCGAAAAAAATGTTACCGCCGCTGACAGCTCGGACCCACCAGCTATATCTTCGCACGCAAGGAAGTGCCTCCTTATTACGCCCAAAAAAAGAATACTCCCCATACGATGTCCATTAAGTTGACGGAGCCTACTAAGTTGACGGGGACGAAGGGCTTTGTCAAGTTAGTCAATATGCACGATTCTAGCTCGACTGACCGTACGATGTCCATCCAACGGCCGTGGTGCTTCTTCAACCTCTGGTCTTCTTGCTCCAGCCGCCCAAAGCAGCGCCGGTCGTGCCGCCTGCTCCTGCCTCCCATGGCCGGCTGTGTTGCCGCGGAGGCCTCACCGCCTCCATACAACTCCCACCGTTGGCCAGGCCATCCCTCCACTCCACTCACCCACACCCCCTGTTATTCTATGGCGACGGCAGCGCAGCCGAACCAATGAACCCTCGTACTCCTCTTCGCATGGGCATCCACTGCCGCGTCTTCCCCGGCTCCGTGTTGTCCCCTTCCTAGGCCTTGTCGTCGTCCACCGCTGTGGTGCTCTCGGTGCGGCGTGGTCAATGTGGTCAATGACCGAATTCCATCCGAAGAATACTGTATGTGCAGAGGCTGACAGCTGGTTCCACGGCAGCCGCAAGGAAGTGCCTCCTTATTACGCGAAATATAATTATTCCTCCACCTGACCGCAAGGACCCACCGGATGGGCCACCAGTATTTCGCGAAAAAAACGTTTGCCCCTGACTGCTGGGACCCACCTGACGGGCCACCGTATTTTGCAAAAAAAATGTTCCCCCTGCTGTCAGCTCGGACCCACCGGAAGTGCCTCCTTATTCTGCACAAAAAATGAATACCCCCTGCTAGCTGGGACCCACCTTTGTGGGAGGCTGACTTGTGGGCCTACTAAGTTGACGGGGACGGAGGGCTTTGTCAAGTTAGTCAATATAAATGATTCTAGCTCCAGTTACCGTACGATGTCCATCCAACGGCCGTAGTGCTTCTTCAACCTCTGGTCTTCTTACTCCAGTCGCCCAAAGCAGCGCCGGTCGTGCCGCATGCTCCTGCGTCCCGTGGCCGGATGTGCTGCCGCGGAGGACTCACCGCCCCCTACTATTCCCACTGCTGGCCAAGCCCTGCGGCGACGGCAGCCTCACACCGCAGCCGAACCAGTGAACCCTCGTACTCCTCTCCGCGCGGGCTTCCACTGCCGCGTCTTCCCCGGCTTCCCGTCGTCCCCTTCCGAGGCCTTGCCGTCGTCCATCGCCCTGGTGCTCTCGGCGTGGCATGGTCAACATGGTCAAGGAATGACTTCCATCGGATGTGGACTATGTGTGGAGAGGCTGACAGCTGGGTCCACGACCGCAGCAAGGAAGTGCCTCCTTATTACGCGGAAAATAATTATTCCTCCACCTCACAGCGGGGACCCACCGGACGGGCCACCGTATTTCACGAAAAAAATGTTTCCCCCCTGACTGCTGGGACCCACCAGCTGCACCTTCGCATGCAAGGAAGTTCGTCCGGGCAAAAAAAAACGATTCGCCCCCTGACTGCTGGGACCCATCAGCTACATCTTCACACGCAAGGAAGTGCGTCCGGGCAAAAAAAAAACGATTCGCCCCCCTGACTGCTGGGACCCACCAGCTACATCTTTGCACGCAAGGAAGTGTGAACAGGCAAAAAAAAAGGATTTGCCCCCCTGACTGCTGGGACCCACCAACTACGTCTTCGCAGGCAAGGAAGTGCCTGACAGTCGGGACCCACCTGGTCGAAGTGTACGTACCGTTGTCATTCTATTCGCGAACGTGTGCATACATACTGGTCGATGTAGAGGCACACACGTGTCGTAGTAGAGGCGCGCACGTAGCATGTACACGTACGTATAGTGGCGAGGGTGTAAGAAAGAAAATACAGCCACGTACGTACATATGGGCAGGGTCTCGAATGCCTACTCGCACATATGTACATGGCTGGGTCGGACGGAGAAATAGCGTCGTCGTCGTGTTCATGGGGAGCCAACCGGCTGGGTCGGAACGGAATGCGTGGTCGTGTTCATCGGGAGGGCTTGGACGGAACAGGCGATGGAAACGAGGCCTGGCGTACCGCACAACGGAGGAAATGAACCTCCTACATTCGGAACGGGGTCCTGTTGATCGGGAGGGGTGTGGCATACCGCAAAACGGAGGAAACGGACCTCCTACGGTCAAAATGGGGGTCCTGTTGATCGGGAGGGGTGTGGCGTACTGCAAAACGGATGAAACGGACCTCCTACGGTCGAAACGGGGGTCCTATTGATCGGGAGGGGTGTGGCGTACCGCAAAACAGACGAAACGGACCTCCTACAGTCAAACTGGGGTCCTGTTGATCGGGAGGGGTGTGGCATACCGCAAAACGGACGAAACGGACTTGTGTTGGAGCGCTACGGTCGAAATGGGGGTCCTGTTGATTGGGAGGGGTGTGGCGTACCGCAAAACAGGACTCCGCGGGATACTGTTCATCTCCACCGTCGACCTCCTCCAGCCTCCACGGGCTACCGTCGACTCCTCCAGCCTCCACGGGCTCCTGTTCATCCAGCCTCCACCGCGCGCTACTCCACCGGCTACTGTTCAACCACCCCTCCACTGTCTACTTTTCATCCAGCCCTCCACACCACGGGGTCCTGTTCAACCACCCCACCACGGCCACCCCTCCACCGTCTACTGTTCATCCAGCCCTCCACACCACGGGGTCCTGTTCATCCAGAGGCAACGCCACCGCTCACTGTTCATCCAACCCCCCCCCCCCCCCCCGCAACACACACTATTCATCCAATCGATCGGCTTCAGTTAGCAGCAGTAGCAAAGGAATCGCTCCATCGGGTTCAGTTAACAGCCATCGATCGGGTTCAGTAACGCGTAGCCTACAGTGCAATCGCTCGGGTTCAGTTAGAGCCCAATGCCTTGCTCGGGTTCAGTTAGAGCCAACGCCTCGCACATGTACGAGAGAAACGCGCATCACTCGGCCCCCGACCTCCCACCGTAACCGGCAAGTCCCCAAAATTTTCCTCCCCCTCGCTTGTACCACGGTTTTTTCCATCATGGACGGCCCAAAGAATGTCATGCAGCTGCGTTTCCGGCCCGCCCAGGACGAAAAGCCCATTTTCTATCATGATTTTTTGTCATAGAAGTAGGAGCCCACCACATCTATGATGATACCGGGTTTTGTCACAATTATCGTCATAGAAGTGTCATATGTATGACAGAAAAAATTTTCGTTCGTCCAAAAATGTCACGGATGTGTCTTTTTTTTGTAGTGTATTGCCATGCAACTTTCCACAGTTCCGTTCATCATCATCATGACATACTTTACTTTTTTCATATTGCCATTGCATGATCATGTAGTTGACATCGTATTTGTGGCAAAGCCACCATGCATAATTTTTCATACATGTCACTCTTGATTTATTCCACCATCCCGGTACACCGCCGGAGGCATTCATATAGAGTCATATCTTGTTCTAGTTTCAAGTTGTAATTCCCATGTTGTAATCAATAAAAGTGTGATGATCATCATTATTAGAGAATTTTCCCAAAGAAAAAAAAGAAAGGCCACAAAAAAGAAAAAGAAAAAAAAGAAAAAAAAGAAAAAAAAGAAAAAAAAGAAAAAGAAAAAATAAATTAAAATAAATAAAAAGGGGCAATGTTACTATCTCTTTTTCCACACTTGTGCTTGAAAGTAGCACCATGTTCTTCATGTAGTGAGTCTCATATATTGTGCTTCAAAGTAGCACCATGTTTTCCATAGAGTGAGTCTCATATACTAGTGGGAATTTTTCAGTATAGAACTTGGCTTGTATATTCCTATGATGGGTTTCCTCAAATGCCCTAGGTCTTCGTGAGCAAGCAAGTTGGATGCACACCCACTAGTTTTCTTTTGTTGAGCATTCATTTATAGCTCTAGTGCATCCGTTGCATGGCAATCCCTACTCCTCATGTTGACATCAATTGATGGGCATCTCCATAGCCCGTTGATTATCCTCGTCAATGTGACATTTTCTTTTTTTGTCTTCTCCACACAACCTCCATCATCATATTCTATTCCATCCATAGTGCTATATCCATGGCTCACGCTCATGTATTGCGTGAGAGTTGAAAAAGGCTGAAGCGCGTTAAAAAGTACGAACCAATTGCTTGGCTGAAACCGGGGTTGTTCTTGATGGGAGTATTTTGTGTGATGAAAATGAAACATAGCCTAACTATATGATTTTGTAGGGATGAACTTTCTTTAGCCATGTTATTTTGAGAACGCATGATTGCTTTGATTAGTATGCTTGAAGTATTACTATTTCTTTTACCAATATGAACTTTTATTTTGAATCATTTGGATCTGAACATTCATGCCACAATAAAGAATATTACATTGAGAATTATGCTAGGTAGCATTCCACATCAAAAATTCTGTTTTTATCATTTACCTACTCGAGGACGAGCAGGAATTAAGCTTGGGGATGCTTGATACGTCTCCAACGTATCTATAAGTTTTGATTGTTCCATGCTATTATATTACCCCTTTTGGATGTTTATGGGCTTTATTTTACATATTTATATCATTTTTGGGATTAACGTACTAACCGAAGGCCCAGTCCGTATTGCCGTTTTTTTCCTATTTCAATATTTCAAAGAAAAGGAATATCAAACGGAGTCCAAACAGAATGAAACCTTCGGGAGCGTGATTTTTGGAACGAACGTGATCCAGAGGACTTGGAGTGCAAGTCAAGAAGCAATTGAGGCAGCCATGAGATAGAAGGGCACGCCCACGCCTCCTGGGTGCGCCCCCTGTCTCCTGGGCCCCACGAGCAGCCACCGACGTACTTCTTCCTCCTATATATACCTACATACCCCGAAAACATCCGGGGAGCCAACGAAAAACAATTTCCACCATCGTAACCTTCTGTATCCACGAGATCCCATCTTGGAGGCTTCGCCGGCGCTCCGCTGGAGGGGGAATCGACCACGGAGGGCTTCTACATCAACACCATAGCCCCTCCGATGAGTTGTGAGTAGTTTACCACAGACCTTTGGGTCCACAGTGATTAGCTAGATGGCTTCTTCTCTCTTTTTGTATCTCAATACAACGTTCTCCCCCTGTCTTGTGGAGATCTATTTGATTTAACTCTTTTTGCGGTGTGTTTGTCGAGATCCGATGAATTGTGGGTTTATGATCAAGTTTATCTATGAGAAATATTTGAATCTTCTCTGAATTCTTTTATGTATGATTGAGTTATATTTGCAGTCTCTTCGAATTATCAGTTTGGTTTGGCCTACTAGATTGATCTTTCTTGCCATGGGAGAAGTGCTTAGCTTTGGGTTCAATCTTGCGGTGTCCTTACCCAGTGACAGAAAGGGTTGCAAGGCACGTATTGTATAGTTGCCATCGAGGATAAAAAGATGGGGTTTATATCATATTGCTTGAGTTTATCCCTCTACATCATGTCATCTTTCTTAATGTGTTACTCTGTTCTTATGAACTTAATACTCTAGATGCATGCTGGATAGAGGTCGATGTGTGGAGTAATAGTACTAGATGCAGGCATGAGTCGGTCTACTTGTCACAGACGTGATGCCTATATACATGATCATGCCTATATAATCTCATAGCTATTCGCTTTTCTACCAATTGCTCGACAGTAATTTGTTCACCCACCGTAATACTTATGCTATCTTGAGAGAAGCCACTAGTGAAACCTATGGCCCCCGGGTCTATCTTTTATCATATAAGCTTTCAATCTACTTTTTTTTTGCATCTTTACTTTTTGCATCTATAATATAAAATACCAAAAATATATTTATCTTATCATACTATCTCTTTCAGATTTCACTTTCGCAAGTGGCTGTGAAGGGATTGACAACCCCTTTATTGCGTTGGTTGCGAGTTCTTTGTTTGTTTGTGTAGGTGTGTGGGACTTTCGACGAGTCTCCTACTGGATTGATACCTTGGTTCTCAAAAACTGAGGGAAATACTTATGCTACTATTGCTGCATCACCCTTTCCTCTTCAAGGAAAATCAACGCAAGCTCAAGACGTAGCAAGCGATTTTCGTGGCCAAGGACCCAGCCTCCCGGAGCTTCATGATATCCTTCTCCTTGACAGAGGAGGCCATCTGAGGGAGTCCTGGACTAGGGGGTGTCCGGATAGCCGGACTATCATCATCAGCCGGACTCCAAGACTATGAAGATACAAGATTGAAGACTTCGTCCCGTGTCCGGATGGGACTTTCCTTGGCGTGGAAGGCAAGCTTGGCGATGCGGATATGTAGATCTCCTACCATTGTAACCGACTCTATGTAACCCTAGCCCTCTCCGGTGTCTATATAAACCAGATGGCTTTAGTCCGTAGGACGAACAACCATTACAACAATCATACCATAGGCTAGCTTCTAGGGTTTAGCCTCCTTGATCTCATGGTAGATCTACTCTTGTAATACCCACATTATCAATATCAATCAAGCAGGACGTAGGGTTTTAGCTCCATCAAGAGGGCCCGAACCTGGGTAAAACATCGTGTCCCTTGTCTCCTATTACCATCCGCCTAGTCGCACAGTTCGGGACCCCCTACCCGAGATCCACCGGTTTTGACACCGACATTGGTGCTTTCATTGAGAGTTCCTCTGTGTTGTCACCGATAGGCATGATGGCTTCTTCAATCAACAACAATGCAGTCCTGGGTGAGACTTTTCTCCCCGGATAGATCTTCGTATTCGGCGGCTTTGCACTGCGGGCCAATTCACTTGGCCATCTGGAGCAGATCGAAAGCTACGCTCGTGGCCATCAGGTCAGGTTTGGAAGCCTAAACTTCACGGCCAATATCCGCGGAGACTTGATCTTCGATGGATCCGAGCCGCAGCTGAGCGTGCCGCACTGTCACGATGGGCATGATCTAACTCTGCTGCCGGACAGTACCTTGGAGGCCGCACACAAATCCGCTCTGACCCATAGTCCGGAGCCGATCGCGCAGATCGAGGACGGGTGGCTGGACACTGCCTCGGGAGCTGCAACTTCCACGACGATGGAGCCGAACACTGACCTCGTCCCTTATAAAGCTCGTGACTCCGAGGTGCCGGACTCCCTGCCGGACTCCAAACCTCCTGCGCCCCTGCCAATCGAATCTGATTGGGCGCCGGTCATGGAGTTCACCGCTGCGGACATCTTTTAGCACTCACCCTTTGGCGACATCCTGAAATCGCTAAAGCATCTCTCACTATCCGGAGAGCCCTGGCCGGACTACGGCCAGGATGGTTGGGATGCGGACGACAAAGAAATTCAAAGCCCACCCACCACCCACTTTGTAGCCACTGTCGACGATCTAACCAACATGCTAGACTACGACTCCGAAGACATCGACGGTATGGAGGACGATGCCGGAGACGATCAAGAACCAGCGCTCACTCAGCACTGGAAGGCCACCCCAACACATGACGTATATATGGTGGACACCCCAAAAGGAAGCGATAACGAGGAACAACGGGGCGCGGCAAAGGATAATCCCACTGACAAACAACCAAAATGGCAACGTAGACGCCGCCCTAAGTCCCGTCGTGACAAAAACAGCATTCCTAATGACCCAGCAATAGAGCAGGGCAAACTAGTGGACGACGAACATGCAACGAAGCAACCGTCCGAACAGGACGAATCAGATAATCAATCCATGCCCGGCGAAACTAACAGTCCAAACGACCTCACGCCGGACACACCACCGGAGCATAAGAACCTTCACAAAAGACTCATCGCCACTGCAAGAAGTCTGAAGAAGGAAAAACGGAAGCTCAAAACAGCGGAAGACATACTCAGAATAAGGTGGAGCAAAGTACTCAAGACCGCAGATAAATATGGCAATGGCCACCAAACAAAGAGCTAACCGAAGCGCAAGCTGCTACCAGAATTTGACGAGGAAGCCATAGAGCCCTCACAGTCAAAAAACAAAGAGGCCGCCTGGCCGGATAGACGGCCAGATGACAGGCCAAAAGCGACAAGCGGCGCCGCACACAAGCCGACTTATGATCCTGGGAAAACAGGCGGCCCAGCCAGGTCCATCTACGGGCCAAAAAAGAGGGCCCCAGGAAGCAACACAACACGACAAGTGTTCGAAGACAGCGGCACACCCAAATACAGGGGCGCCGCACACCCACTATGTTTCACCGATGAATTGCTGGATCATGAATTTCCAGCAGGGTTCAAACCCATAAACATGGAGGCATACGACGGAACAACAGACCCTGGAGTCTGGATAGAAGATTACATACTACACATACACATGGCTAGAGGAGATGATCGCCACGCCATAAAACACTGTTGGAAGTTGGGAAGAGCTTGAGGACGCATTTAGAGCAAACTTTCAAGGGACTTATGTCCGCCCTCCGGATGCAGATGATCTAAGTCATATAACTCAACAGCCCGGAGAGTCAGCGCGCAAATTCTGGAACAGGTTCCTTACCAAAAAGAACCAAATAGTCGACTGTCCGGACGCTGAAGCCTTAGCAGCTTTTAAACACAACGTCCGAGACGAATGGCTCGCCAGACACCTCGGCCAAGAGAAGCCAAGGACAATGGCCACGCTAACAAGCCTCATGACCCGCTTTTGCGCGGGGGAAGACAGCTGGCTAGCAAGATGCAGCACCAGCGACCCGAGTACATCTGAGATCAGAGATGGAAACGGAAAATCACGGCGCAGAAAAGATCAGCGCCGGAATAAAGAAAAAAGCCCAAAGAGCACGGCGGTCAACGCCGGATTCAAAAGCTCGCGGCCAAACAATAAAACGCTGCCTCTTAAGGACAATAGTGACAAGCTATCCAACTTAAACAAAAATTTTGATCGGATATGTCAAATCCACAGTACCTCCGGAAGGCCTGCAAACCATACCCACCGAGATTGTTGGGTTTTTAAACAGTCCGGCAGACTCAACGCCGAACACAAGGGGCTCGACGCGCCAAGCGAGACCGATGACGAACCCCACCAGTAGAGCACCATAAGACAAAAGACTTTCCCACAAGAAGTCAAAATAGTAAACTCACTTCATGTGATAGTACGGAAAAACAATGCGGCACCCGCTAAGATAGGTGTCGCACGGTCCACCCCAGCGGAACCTCGAGATTGGATGTCAAAACCAATCACTTTTGACCACCTGGATTATTCTAGAAGTATCCGAAACGCAGGATGGACTGCTCTGATATTGGATCCTATAATCGACGGACTGCAATTTACACAAGTCCTGATGGACGGCGGCAGTGATTTAAACCTGCTATATCGGGACACAATCCGCAAGTTGGGGATAGACCTTACTAAAATTCGACATAGCCGCACTTCCTTCAAAGGACTGGCGCCAGGCCCTTACGCCAAGTGCACAGGCTCCTTATTACTAGAAGTTGTGTTCGGGTCACCTGACAACTTCCGACGCGAAAAGCTAATCTTTCATGCCACCCCATTCAAAAGTAGCTATCAAGCACTATTTGGACGTGAAGCTTTCATCCGCTTTAACGCAATACCACATTACGCCTCTCTTACACTTAAAATGCCCGGCCCACGCGGCATCATTTCATTAAAAGGTCGTCTAAGACCCCGAACACGGCTGGACGAGTCCGGAATAAATAAGCTAGGGGCTACCTAGCCGCACACCCCTTCACAAGGGGCTGTGCATATAAGCAATAATGATCTAACATAGGCTCAGTTTATTAATTTATATTTCAATTTTTTATGCACTTTTTCGCACGATTTCTTTTCAAACTAAGTTCCTCTCTTTTTATAGATGAACAACGTGCATACCCGTCCAGGATACGGCACAACAGAGACACAGGCGCAGACGTGCAGTAGGGACCCGTTTCAAGGATTCTTTTCAGATAAAGACCCTGCGTAAACCTTTCTTACTGTCTGTTGTTGCTATAATCCCCTGGTTTCTCATTATAACCAGAGAGGAGACTGGCGTTTTGGCATCGGCCGCGTCAAATGACCTTGCCCGTACCTGGACACTAGGGGCTTAGGGCATTGTTCTGCCCGTTATTATAAAGACCGAACAACTTCGGGAGTGTTCGGCATCTCGAGTTAGGCCTTATATGCATCAGCTCCGAATCATGTCTTTGGTCAAATGTTGGGTTTGCCCGGCTCCTATGTTTTGCTGCCTTACGTTCCGTATCATCGGCTAACGTGGCACCAGGAGAACTACTGCAATTGTGCCCCAGTTCGGCTGGGCGAGCACCTTAGTAGAGAAAGCCGAAAACTGACTGTCATGATACAGCGAGAGACTGGTCAACCACTCAATCGACCAATGGAATGTTTAGAATTCCTCCGCTTTGACGAAGGGCCGTTTCCCGGCCAGGCACATACGCACCCCGAATTCAGAGAGCGGTGCCCCCAGGGGCTATATAATAGCCCCACCCTCGAACTCCAATGGCTAAGTGAAAGTGATAAAGCATTATAGTCCGGTTGCCTCGTTTGCTACGCTACCACCTCCTTCACAGGACCGAGACGTTAGATTAAGTGTGAAAATGTGCTATTTTTGCGAACACCCCCGCACCTTGTGCGTGGGGGCTGAAGCCGACGACTGCCATCTTTCAGGTTATACACGCGTATACATAAACGGCCGCATAGGAGATATTTCAGTACTTGAACGCACAAGTATAAAAAGCGATTACATCATAAACATTGTTTTACAAAATAAAATGTTCATTTGAACGTGACATTCTTTGAGCACTACGACTCTATTACACGAGCACCACGCAGAACTTCGCCAAAATAGTGCTCGGCGAGTAACCGGCTCTTGTCCGAACCCTGGGTTGCAACAGCGGTGGCATCCATCTCTGTCCAATGTGTCTTCACACGGGCGAGTGCCATCCGTGCACCCTCTATGCAGGCCGACCGCTTCATCGCCTTGATATGCGGCACAATCCCAAGAAATTGCTGCAATAAGCCAAAGTAGCTCTTCGGCTTGGGCCTATCCGGCCAGACATGAGTCACGATATCCGTCATGGCAAGCCCGGACAACCTATTCAGCTCAGCCCACTCAGCCAACCGATCGGTCAGCGGAAGTGAATGCTCCGGACTGTGGAATTGAGATCAAAACAGCTCTTCCGTCTTGTGATCCTTCTGGCTTCGGAAGTGCACAACGGCATCCGCCGCACTCGCTGCTAAGTCCATATAAGGGTCCTCCGGACCCCACAGCTGGCCAAGCTGAGCATACTTTGGATCCGTAAACCTTCGGCGCAGCAGAAAAGGCTTGCCAGCTACAATATCTCCGGCCTGGCGCAGCTCTTCCTTTATAGCCCGCATTGCAAAACGGGCATCCTTGGCTTCGGCGGTGGCCTTCCCCAGGTCTTCTTGCCCTGCTAGGCGCTCCTTTTCAAGAGCCTCATTACGGTCGGTAGCATCTTTTAACTTCACGGCCATTTCGGCCATCTCTTCCCTGCTTCGGTAGTGTGTAGCCCTTTCGGCTTCTAACTCCTCGGCCGCCCTCGAGGCCGCCGCGTTACTCCTTCTGGCTTGCTCCTTGGCTTGAGCAAGTTCGGCCCAAAGGCTCTCCTCAGCAGCGGCACCATCTGCATTTCGCACACATGTTGTAAGGAGTGGGCTTCGGCTCCCTTACCAAGTGACCGCAAAGAAACACTTACCTTGCGACTCATCAAGTCGCCTGTTGACTAGCGCGATGTCCGCATCCGCAACATCGAGTTGCCGCTTTAGTTTGGCAACCCCATCAGTCCGGCTGGCCCCCGGACGATCCGCCACCTGCATAGGAATGGCGAAAATTGAAACCTGCGATTTTGATCCTCGGCACGCCATCGCTTTCGACAACCTACCGAGTCTCAGGGGCTACTATCTATACAGGGCTCACTTTATGTGTAAAACTGTCAAAAGGTGTTTCATTTTTACGCACCTCAAACCCCGCCAGCAAACTCCTGACGGCATTACGCAATCCTCCTTCGGCGGACGAAATCCTTCCAATCACCATACTCATCAATGCATGGTGATCTTCTAAGATAGATGCCTTCTCAAGCAGATCCTTCAGCCGTACACCAGTTGGTGCCGAAATATCCGGCTTTGCCAAACTCGGGGGAACCCTCTGTGATGACACTTCAGGCTCGTCCGCCCTATCTGACGGTGCCGCGGACGGAGGCATCTCGCTCTCCACCATCTCCGGACGAAGGTCCCCCGAAGATGAGCTCATTTGCGAAGGACGGAGATGCGAACTACAAGGTAAAAACTTGAGTCATCCTCAGAAGCACAAATAGGGTGTCCCTTATTATAAAACTCCCTTTTTTCTACTTACGGCTTGTTGGAGGGCTGATTCTTTAGGGGAGACTGTGCGGCCGGGGCCTCCCTGAACGTAGGACCCTCTGGCGAAGATTTCTTCCCCCGCTTAGGGGTTTGGCCCCTGGGTCCTCGGAGGCAGTCCTCTTCTCCCCTTGGAGGGAGGGATTCTCGATCCCCACTCTCTCAAGAGCCTCCTTGGGCGAGGCGGTAGCTCTTCTATTTTCCCCTTTGCCCTCCTCTGAAGGCGCAACCTCCAGCATCCTGACCAGCACGGAATCCGGCACGGTCTCTGGGAGGGGGGCCGGACACCGTATCAGTTTCGCTTGCGCTATCCACTCTTGTTTAGAAGGAAATCGGTCAAAAGGCGAATCATAGAAAGGCAAACAAACGGTATGTCCGGACTCGGAGCTACTTACTTGTGTATCCGGGCGATTGCAGCTTAGGCCAGCGTCCTCGGTCAATTCCGGACACGCCTCTAGCGATCCAAAGAATAATTTGTACATCTCCACGGGTGTCATACCCATGAAGTGTTGAAGAATCCGTGGTCCCTCCGGATTGAACTCCCACAGCCGGAGAGGGCGGCGTTTGCAGGGCAGGAGACGCCTAATCAGCATGACATGCACTACCACAACCATATCGATCTTCCTCGCTTGGAGGTCTCGAATCCGGCCCTGCAGTAGGGGCACGTACTTTGACGGCCCCTAGTTGAGCCCTTGGTTGACCCACGACATCAACCGTTGTGGAGGTCCCGAGCGGAATAAGGGCAGCGGCTTCTGTCTGCTGCCCTTTGAAGCGGTAATACAGAACCACTCCTGCTGCCACAAGCCGAGCTCCTCTTGGAAGGAGCCCTCGGGCCACGGGGCATCGGCCCTCCTGCTTACGGCCGCCCCGCCGCACTCTGCTTGACGCCCCTCGATCATCTTCGGCTCCACATTGAAGGTCTTCAACCACAGGCCGAAGTGGAGGGTGACGCGGAGGAAGGCTTCGCAGACGACAATAAATGCGGAAATATGGAGGATGGACTCCGGAGCCAAGTCGTAGAATTCCAACCCATAGTAAAACATGAGCCCTCTCACAAAAGGATCCGTCGGGAAGCCTAAACTCCGACGGAGGTGGGATACAAAAAGGACGTACTCGCCGGGCTCGGGGGTGGGGATGGCCTGCCCTTCGGTGGGCAACCTGTGTGAAATCTCGTAAGTCAGGTACTTGGCCTCTCGCAGCTTTAGCACGTCCTCCTCCGTGAGGGAGGAGGGCATCCACCGGCCCTGAAGGTCGGAACCGGACATTGTTGAAGGTCCGAAGCACTCGAATCTGGGGCTCCGGGTGTTGAAACTTGGAGCAAGGAGAAGATTCGATGGAGGATTGAAGAAAAGAAATGAGCCTTGGTCCCATTATAAATAGGGAGAATACCGAGAGCCGTCTCCGTGACCGTTCGGGACTCGCCCTCGATAGAGGGGGCGTGGCGACGGGCGCGGTTGGGTTACCCACGTCCGTATTGATGAGAATCCCGGGATAAGGTGAACACGATCTCTGCTTCGACAAGACATGCCAAGGAAACCGCTTCGCTAAATGCGCTGAGGTGGTATAGTAAAAAACGATTCAAGTAAAGGCTTGGTAGTGGTGTGACGTCATGCCACAAAATACGTCAGCAGATTGAACTTGTGTACATATTATTCTCTCTACGGTGGAATGTGGAATTTATTTTGCAGAGCCGGACACTATCCTGGTGTTCACAATCTTCTATGAATTATTCGGAGGAGGAACCCATCTTGCAATGCTGAACAATATGCGCGCCGGACTCATCGTCATTGAAGCCTGGTTCAGGGGCTACTGAGGGAGTCCTGGACTAGGGGGTGTCCGGATAGCCGGACTATCATCATCGGCCGGACTCCAAGACTATGAAGATACAAGATTGATGACTTCGTCCCGTGTCCGGATGGGACTTTCCTTGGCGTGGAAGGCAAGCTTGGCGATGCGGATATGTAGATCTCCTACCATTGTAACCGACTCTATGTAACCCTAGCCCTCTCCGGTATCTATATAAACCGGATGGCTTTAGTTCGTAGGACGAACAACCATTACAACAATCATACCATACGCTAGCTTCTAGGGTTTAGCCTCCTTGATCTCGTGGTATTTCTACTCTTGTAATACCCAC
This sequence comes from Triticum timopheevii, assembly GCA_963921465.1. Classification (NCBI taxonomy): domain Eukaryota; kingdom Viridiplantae; phylum Streptophyta; class Magnoliopsida; order Poales; family Poaceae; genus Triticum; species Triticum timopheevii. The sequence goes on along the minus strand of OY997262.1, from coordinate 377,580,752 downwards.
ATTATCAATATCAATCAAGCAGGACGTAGGGTTTTACCTCCATCAAGAGGGCCCGAACCTGGGTAAAACTTCGTGTCCCTTGTCTCCTGTTACCGTCCGCCTAGACGCACAGTTCGGGACCCCCTACCCGAGATCCGCCGGTTTTGACACCGACACCATCCACTTGCCTCCTGCTCCGAATCCGGACATGGTTGGAGTACTTTTTGGGCGGAGAAGGTGAGAGCATGGGTGCTGGATCTCGAGAATGGATGGGCAGAGGAAGGAGAAGGCGTGGGTGGAAAAGGGTGAATCCTTATCCCTTTATAAAGGCAGTAAAAGTCATGCGCATCCCTAGTCGCCTTAAAATTCGCCTATTCCCCAAGGGCCGTGTAGATGACACGGTTGGGTTACCCATGCCCGTATTGATGAGAATCCCGTGATAAGGGGACACGATCTCTGCTTTGACAAGACGTGCCAATAAAACCGCACCTCGAAATACGGAGTGACAGGCTAAAGAACGGTTCGAATAATAACCCGACAGTGACGTGATGTCATGTTGTAAAAGTTGTCAGCAGACTGGACTCGTGAAATATTATACTCTCTACGGTTGTGTGTGGAACTTGTTTTGTAGAGCCGGATAAGATTCTTGTGTTCAAAATCTACTTTGAAGTATTCGGAGAAGGAACCCACCTTGCAATGTCGAACACAATCTGCGCGCGGACTCATCGTCATTGACGCCTGATTCATGGGCTACTGAGGGAGTCCTGGATTAAGGGGTCCTCGGATAGCCGGACTATGTACATGGGCCGGATTGTTGGGCTATGAAGATACAAGATAGAAGACTTCCCCCGTGTCCGGATGGGTGAGGGAGTCCAGGATTAGGGGGTCCTCGGACAGCTGGACTATATGCTTATGTCGGACTGTTGGACTATGAAGATATAAGATTGAAGACTTCGTCCCGTGTCTGGGCGGGACTCTCCTTTGCGTGGAAGGCAAGCTTGGCAATTCGAATATGAAGATTTCCTTCTTTGTAACTGACTCTGTTGTAACCCTAACCCCCTCCGGTGTCTATATAAACCGGAGGGTTTAGTCCCTAGGACAACAACAATCATAATCATAGGCTAGCTTCTAGGGTTAGCCTCTACGATCTCGTGGTAGATCAACTCTTGTAATACTCATATCATCAAGATCAATCAAGCAGGAAGTAGGGTATTACCTCCATAGAGAGGGCCTGAACCTGGGTAAACATTGTGTCCCCGCCTCCTATTACCATTAGCCTTAGACGCACAGTTCAGGACCCCCTACCCGAGATCCGCCGGTTTTGACACCGACATTGGTGTTTTCATTGAGAGTTTCACTGTGTCGCCACCATAAGGCGTGATGGCTCCTTAAATCATCCACAACGATGCGGTCCAGGGCGAGGTTTTCCTCCCCGGACGGATCTTCGTATTTGGCGGCTTCGCACTGCAGGACAACTCACTTGGCTATCTGGAGCAGATCGATAGCTACGCCCCCGACTATCTGGTCCGGTTTGGAAGCCTCAATTACACTGCCGACATCCGCGGAGACTTGATCTTCGAGGGATTCGAGCCCATGACGGGTGCACCCCACAGTCGCGACGAGCATGACCTAGATCTATCGTCGGACGATGTTCAGGAGATCACACCTGCAGCTGCCCTGGATTTAAATCCAGAGCGGATCGTGCCATCCGAAGACGGGTGGATGGACCCCGCCACGGAGGTCGCGCACTCTACGGCGATAGAGCCGAACATAGATTCCACTTCCAATAAGGTCTGTGTCATCGGACCCTCGGACTCGTCTCCGTCCATAGGCTCCAAACCGCGTACATCCATGCCCATCGGATCTAACTGGGCACCGATCATGGAGTTTAGCTCCATGGACATCTTTCAGCACTCGCCCTTGGGCGATGTGCTAAACCCATTAAAATCTCTCTCCCTGTTAGGAGACTCTTGGCCGAACTATGTTCGGCTCGAGTGGGGAACGGACGGTGAAGGAATTCGTTACCCACCCACCACCCACTTAATAGCCACTGTCGACAACTCAACCGACATGCTTGATTTCAACTCCGAAGACATTGACAGTATGGATGACGATGCCGGAGAAGAATAGGAACCACCGCCCACAGGGCGCTGGACAACCACCTCATGATATGATATATAGATGGTGGACACATCCAAAGAAAACAATGGCGAGGAACAGAAGGATGCAACGTAGGATAATCCTCTTGAGAAGCAACCAAAGCGCCGACGTCAGTAGCGCCGCTCTAAATCCCGCCACAGCAAAAACTGCGATTACGGCATAAGAAAGAATAATACCCCGGACGATGCTAAAGATAACTACGACCCCATGGACCCAGTGATGGAGCAGGATGAGCCAGGGGACGGCGAACATAGTCCGGGGCTGCTGCTCGATCACAGTGATGCCGAAGACAAAACCTATAAACCTTTCTCTAGAGAGGAGAATAGTCCGGACCACAATGCAAATATCATCCCGGAAAAGCATTTGGAACAAGAGCACCTCCACAGAAGGCTTATTTCCATTGCGAGGAGCTTGAAGAAGCAGAAGCAACGGCTTAAAGCCGCACAGGATACGGTCAACCACAGATGGAACAAAGTGCTTGACACTGACAAAATATACGGCGGTGATCGCCACACAAACAGCTACCCGAAACGCAAGCTGCTGCTCGAATTCAACGACGAGGCTATTGCGCCCCTTCTGCCGAAGAACAATATGGCCGATCTACCAGGCCGACCACCTCGTGGCCGAGACAGAGCGGCTAATGATGCCGCACACAAGTCAGCACACGATCTACGTGAGCACCTAGACAAAAGAGCCGGTATGGCCAGGTCCATCTATGGATCTAGGAAGCATGCTCCTACGCGAGATCACGGCCACCAAACCGACTATACTGATCGACTACCTACTCGAAATCAACACCGAACACTACAGCCATCGGACGCATGACACGACACATCCAAATACAGGGGTGCCGCACACCCCCTGTGCTTCACTGATGAGGTGCTGGATCATGAATTTCCAGAGGGGTTTAAACCCGTAAACATCGAGGCATACGACGGAATGACAGACCTTGCAGTCTGGATTGAGGAATTTATTCTTCACATCCATATGGCTCGTGAAGACGATCTCCACGCCATCAAATACCTGCCCCTCAAGTTGAAAGGACCAGCTCGGCACTGGTTGAAAAGCCTCCCCGAAAATTCAATGGAAACTTGGGAGGAACTCGAGGATGCTTTCAGGGCTAACTTTCAAGGGACCTATGTCCAACCTCCGGATGCAGACGATTTAAGTCACATAATCCAACAAACAGGAGAATCAGCCCGTAAGCTTTGGAAAAGATTTCTCACAAAGAAGAACCAAATCATCGACTGTCCGGATGCTGAAGCCCTAGTAGCTTTCAAACACAGCGTCCGGGACGAATGGCTTGCCATACACCTCGGCCAGGAAAAGTCGAGGACAATGGCAGCCTTAAGAACTCTTATGACCCGCTTTTGCATGGGAGAGGACAGTTGGTTGGCCCATAGCGGCACCAGCGACCCAGGCACATCCGAAATCAGGGATGGCAATAGGAAGCCGCGATGCAATAAAAACAAGTGTCAAAATAATGAAGACAACCCAGACAACACAGCGGTAAACACCGGATTCAGGGGCTCTCAACCCGGTCAACGGAAAAAGCCATTTAAAGGTAGCGGAGATGGACCGTCCAGCCTAAACAAAATTCTAGACATATCCTGTGAGATTCATGGCACCCCCGAGAAACCTGCGAATCACAACAACGGAGAATGCTGGGTCTTCAAGCAGGCCGGCAAGCTAAACACCAAACACAAGGGGAGGGAGCCACCTGTCAGGACCCCGACTCAATGCCACATCGATCTAGCATGTAACACCTCATATCACTTTGCGGCCTCACGCACGGTATTCCCACGGTGTCGCCTTTTGGCACACGTATATGATAGTGTCGCTAGCATCCATATGATAAGGAGCCTAGGCTGACATGGCTAGTCGTAAACCCAAAGTGGCACAAACTTACAGGGACAGGCATCCATGACCCAGCATCGAAGGTGTCGGTCATCAGCGAGTGAATCCAGGCTGTAGCACTGGGCTAGCAGGACTCCGGTGAACCGGGCTGTAGCGGGCTAACAGGGCTCCGGTATTCATCGCGTGACATTTCCCCAAAGGGACAGACACAAGAACGAAGGACACATGCCAGCCAGCCTAAGTGTTCCGGAGTAGTAGCAAGCTACCATGGCTCGGTGGAAGCACTAGGAGACATTTCCCGGTAAAAGAGGCTACTAAAGATCAATAACTAGATAGTCAGATCCCACACATACCAAGCATTTCAATAACATACACACAATATGCTCGATATGTGCAAATACAACATGGCATCACAACATGACTCTACGACTCAAATATGTATTCATTAGGCTCTGAGGAGCGAGATATTACAAACAGGGGTCTCATGACCCAACATTCAGAGCATACAAATCAAGGCACAAGCGGAAGCTAACATGTCTGAGTACAGACATCTACAAATGAAAAAGGCTGAGAAGCCAGACTATCTACCAGATCCTGCCGAGGGCACAAGATCGTAGCTGAGGTAACAAGCTAAACGTCGAAGTCCACGTGGAACTACTAGCGAGACTGAAGTCTCTCTGCAAAAACATAAAATAGGCAAACGTGAGTACAAATGTACCCAGCAAGACTTACATCAGAACTAACAACATATGCATCATTATCAACAAAGGGTATGGTAGGGTTTAACTGCAGCAAGCTAGCTTTGACTCGGTGGCTATCCTGAACTACGACTACAAGTAACCCTTTTGAGGTGGCGCACACGAGTCCACATATTCACCAAACAATACACCACTATGGATCCACTCCCGTCTCCCTACGAGAACGCCATCCATAGCACTCACGATTATCTTACGTATTTTAGAGTATCCACTTTCACTTGTCTATGAACTGTACAGGCAACCCAGAAGTCCTTTTCCGCGGACACGGCTATTCGAATAGATGATGTTAACCCTGCATGGGTGTACTTCTTCACACACACTCTCACCACTTACCGCCGTTTACACGACATGTACTCGGCAACCTTCAAGCGGAAGCCCAACGTGGGTGTCGGCCACGGCCTACCTAAACACTCAAGTCTTTAGTCCAGGTTTATCGCCTATTCGGGTTCCATCCATGAGGAGATCCGGCCGGGGTTTCGCTCACAGCCCCAAACGATGTGAACAGGGTTCCGAGACACCAAACGGGCGCCCGGTATACCCGGCCACGTGCCTACCGCATCACAGCCCACCCCTCCGGTCAGCGCTGCCCACGGCCTCCAGCATACTACAAACACCAGAAACTACTTGCAACTCCTGGACAGAGGACAAGGGTGATCAAGAAGCCGAGAGGGTCCATTGGTCTCGGGCCCAATGCGTGGTAGTAGCTGAATCATGGATTACAAACACAGAACTCAGTTCCTGAGGACGGCTGCAATGAGACAACCCACCATGTACTCCTACATGGCCTCTCACCACTGCCTTTACCAAATCGTGTTCACACGCTTAGCTCACACACCGTAGGACATGTTCACACACCTCTGATTCATCCCGGATGAATCAGACCTGACACAACTCTAAGCAATAGTAGGCATGACAAATAAGCATGAATGAGTAGGTACAACACGGCTCAAACAACTCCTACTCATGCTAGTGGGTTTCATCTATTTACTGTGGCAATGACAGGTCATGCAAAGGATAAAGGGTTCAGCTACCGCAGCAAGTAACAGTTGAATCGTTGTTGTCCTAATGCAGTAAAAGAGAGCAGGTGCGAGAGAGTGGGATTGTATCGGAATGAAGAAGGGGGTTTTGCTTGCCTGGCACTTCTGAAGATAATATAGCTCTTCATCGGTGTCATCGATCTCATCGTCGAACCCACGTCTATCGAGAGGGAACAACCACCGGCAAACAAGGAAGAACACAATCAATGTAATGCAACAATATGATGCATGGTCATGACATGGCAATATGCTGTGATTTGAGCTAATGCATCTAGCTATGATTTAAATGAAGTTGGTTTGAATACATGATTCAAATTCCAACTCCATATATGATTATTTAAATGCCCTTTATTTGTTTTGTCCAAAACAGAGGACAAACATTGCTCAAACATGCATGAAAATGATACATATGGATAGATTAGATTTTTCTGATCATTTTTCATATATAACTTATTTAATTTGGAGTTACAGTTGAATTTATATGATTTTTAGAAGTTTGCAACAGTTTCTGGAATTTCTCTAAATAAAAATAAATCCAGAAATTAGTTATTGCATTAGCAGTGCGTCAGAGTGACGTCACGGGGTCAACGGGGGCGTCCAGGTCAACCTGACCAGTGGGTCCCGCTTGTCAGTAGCTAATTAGACTAACTAATTTTGATTAAACCTAAACTAGGTTAATTAGCAGAGGGCCCCACCTAGTCAACTAAGTCAGCGGGGTCAAACCCGCCGGTCAACGGTCAAGGCCTGCCGGCGTTTAGCCGCCGGCGAAGCTAGACGCGGCGGCGTGCTGCGGGTTTTGCCCACAGGGCTCGGTTTTGGACGCGGTTTGCGGCTACGGAAAGCTGAGAGTCTCGCGCATCCAACGGAGGCAACAACTCGCACCGGAGTGGACTAAATCAACGACGGCGGCAACTTTTGCGGCGGCCGGAGTTCGGGCGAAGTTGGGAATGGTGCTGTGGGGCACGGCGGGGCGAACGGCTAGGTGCTACGGCCTCCTGGCGACGTGCTGAGCACGGTGACGCGCTCAGGAACGAGCTGCGATGGCTGTGGCCACGGCTACGCCATGGCTGGCGGCGAGAAGCTCTCGGGTGCGGTGGAAACGACGACTACGGAGGGAAATAGAGCACGGGGAGAGAGGGGTTCGGCAGAGGAGCTCACGGCGAGGTCGATGAGTAGCTCAGCGTGCTCGGGTGAGGCCGGACGGCGTCGGAGCATCTCCGGCGATCTCGGAGCCGAAGGTTGAAGACGACGGCATCGGCGTCACTGCAGGGCGCGTCCGCTCATGTGGCTTGGCGAGGGCGGTGTAGAGGACAGCGGCGGAGCTTCTGAACCTGGCGGCCGGGCGAGGGAGGTTTGGTGGATGCGGCTATGGAGAATGGCGGCGACTAGCTCCGCTCGGGCGCGTGCGGGGAGAGAGCAAGAGGTGGTGCTCGGGGCCGACTCCAGCAGCGGCAAGCAAGCAGGAGGTGGCTGGACGCGTGCTCGCGCGCGCTGACCACACGCTCGTCCTCCTGGCAAAGGAGGAAGACGACAGGGGAGAAGGCGGTGGTGGGCTGGGCCAGCTGGGCCGGCCAGGTGGGCTGCATAGGAGGTAGGTCCAGGTAAGTCTCTCTCTCTCTTTTTTTTGTTTTTTTGTTTTTTTCTATTATTCTGTAACTTCAGGGCTTTATTTAAAATACCAAAACGTTTTCAAAAATCCTGAAAATAACTGTGGGCTCTGTTTGGAATATTCCCAATATCCCTCATTTAAGTTCAGAATTAATTGAGCATTTAAAATATTATATAGCATTTAAATGCCCAATTACAAATAGCATATGATTTAATCCACAGCCCAATATGTCCTGCAAAAATATAAACCATTTTTGGTAGATGCTTTCACCTCAAACCAGAAATGTTGAACATTTTTAGAGGGCATTTTGAGTTCAATGAAAAAGATTTTATTTTGACCCTAGTTGAATTCATTTGGTGCTAGGGTTTAAGCATCCCCATTTTAGGTTCATTTAAATATAAACATGATGACATGGATGAAGATGCAACTAATTACAAACAAAGATCTAGGGCTGTGACAACTCACCCCTACTAAACAAGAATCTCGTCCCGAGATTCAAGCGTAGGGTCGGATGAAGGGGGAGACGCGAACTAACACAATCTTCACGGTCCAGGTGGCACTTCATAAGATTGTTGACTTGATCACCATCATTGTCTCAATGTCTTGCCCCGAGAACTCCAACTAACATGACAAAGAGAGGAAAAGGAAAACTCTAGAGGGATCGATCTTATCGAAGGTCAAACAACTCAGGATCAACTCACGGAGTGAGACATTGAAACATCTCTCGAGCTGAGATACGAAGCACACATCTAGAGGGAGGGAGTGAAACAAATGATGGAGGTTCACTAGGGAGACAACAATTCCACACTTAAGAGGGTGGTGAACGGTTGTCAATGTAGCGAGCAGTTGAGTTGCCATGATACCATAACGATGCACTTTAGGGAAGGTGACTCATAGAAATATCCCCTTAAGTGGCAAAAAGAATTACCTTTGATTCAAAGATCATTGAAACTCTTTATACCAGCCAAAGGCAATTCTCGAGCGATCGTTTAGAGGGGTTCGGTAGAATGGCATACTCGGACTAGAATGGATGATGTGGATTACCTTGTTGAAGAAATATAATGGATGATTTTGCTTATCATCGGGGGTGGATGGAACCCATGGTAGGACCACTTTCGAAGATGATCCTGATCAGTAATTGCTGAGAAGGGTAATCCAGATTAGGGTGGCACGATGGCAGTGCAAGCTGGGAACAAAATGCAAATGATGGGAATGATTCTAGTAACTGGGGAGAAGCTCAGCAGTAGAATAATTCCACTGTTGGAATGGTTATAGCATAACCGAGGAAAACTGGGAACAAACTCGGATAGTAACTATGATAGCACCTAATGCTTGTGCGTGCTCTCAAGAACTTGAGCATTTGCACAATCATCAAGGTTTTATCAACATCCGTGTCAAGGGTGCTGACAACACAACATACTACCATGATGAATAGCGATGGACGATACGGCCTTTATTTCTTCGAGTCCGGCAGTGGCAGCATTCGTCCACTCGAAGTGTTCGGTGTGCCTGAGGAGGCGATAGAGGGGCAATGCCTTTTCTCCTAGGCGGGAGATAAAGCAGCTGAGAGCCGCCACGCATCCAGTCAATTTTTGGATCTGTTTGAGGTCTTTTGGAATATCCAGCTGTGACAGAGCCCGGATCTTGGCCGGGTTTGCTTCAATTCCCCTACCGGATACAATGAAGCCCAAGAGCTTTCCGGCTGGTACGCCGAAAACGCATTTTTTCGGATTCAGCTTAATGTCATATGCTCGGAGGTTGTCGAATGTGACCCTCTAGTCATCTACTAGAGTTTTGAAGTGTTTAGTTTTGACGACTACGTCGTCTACGTATGCCTCTACTGTTTTGCCAATTTGGGTAGCCAGACATGTCTGAATCATGCGCTGATATGTTGCGCCAGCGTTTTTAAGTCCGAAGGGCATCGTGTTGAAGCAGAATGGTCCATATGGAGTAATGAATGCCGTTGCGGCTTGATCCGCTTCTGCCATCTTGATTTGATGATAGCCGGAGTATGCGTCCAGGAAGCACAATGAATCGTGCCCTGCAGTGGCATCGATGATTTGGTCGATGCGGGGGAGGGGGAAGGGATCCTTTGGGCAGGCTTTATTTAGGTCTTTGAAATCGACACATAGGCGCCAGGATTTGTCCTTCTTTGGTACCATTACCAGGTTTGCTAGCCAATCTGAATGTTTGATGTCTTTGATGAATCCGGCTTCCAATAGTTTGGCTAGTTCTTCTCCCATTGCCTATCTTTTGGGTTCGGAAAATCATCGAAGAGCCTGTTTGACTGGCTTGAACCCTTTTAGGATGTTTAGGCTATGCTCTGCCAATCTGCGGGGGATTCCTGGCATATCTGAAGGATGCCAGGCGAAAATGCCCCAATTTTCCCGAAGGAATTCTCGCAGTGCGGCGTCTACATCAGGGTTCAAATGTGCCCTGATGGAGGCCGTCTTTGTCGGGTCCGTTGGATGGAGCTGGAATTTTATTATTTCGTCCGCTGGTTTGAAGGAGGTGGACTTGGATCTCTTATCGAGTATCACATCGTCTCTGTGCACCGTAGCGCGCAGCGCGGTGAGTTCCTCTGCCGCTAGGGCTTCGGATAGTGCCTCCAGGGCTAATGCGGCTGTTTTGTTTTTGGCGCGGAGCCCTATGTCCGGATCACTAACGAGAGTGATTATCCCGCCGGGCCCAGGCATTTTGAGCTTCATGTACCCGTAATGGGGTACGGCTTGGAAAATTGTGAATGCCTCTCGTCCTAATATAGCGTGATATCCGCTGCTGAACGGGGTCACTTGGAACGTGATTTCTTCAGACCTGTAATTGTCCGGTGAGCCGAACACTACATCGAGTGTGATTTTTCCGGTGCAGCGTGCTTCCCAGCTAGGGATTATTCCTCTGAAGGTTGTGCTGCTCCGCTCAATGCGGCTCCAGTCTATTTCCATTTTTTGAAGAGTTTCCTCGTAAATGAGGTTCAATCCGCTGCCGCCATCCATGAGTACCTTGGTAAGTCGAAAGTCGTCCACTATTGGACTGAGGACCAATGCGGCTGGTGATCGGGCTGTTCGGAATTTAGGTTCGTCGCTGGCGTTGAAGGTGATGGCCGCGTTGCTCCAAGGATTTGTTGTTGCTACTTGGTAGACTTCGGCGAGGCTGCGGATTGTTCGTTTCCGCATATTGTTTGATGCAAAAGTCTCGAAGACTGTTGATACTGTACCGGTATTGTTGGTGTGGTTTCCCGGGGCTAGAAGCTCCTCGCCACTTTTGGCCACCTGCCGTAATATCCAACATGCACGAAGGCTATGTGTTGGGGTGGCACCCTTGGTACTGTGAATTGTACAGGGTTTGCTGAGCCATCCCTCCAGTACGGTTCCATTCCCTTTAAGGGGCTTCTGTTTTTTGGTTCTTGTACCTGGTGCTTGAGTGTAATGCACCCTTTTGTTGCGGAGTAGGGCTGTATCCGGGGCCGGATTGTCCCAAAACCTATTTTCGGTTTTCCGAAAACTCTCTATCGCACAGTACTTTCGCACTATGGATGCCAGGTCAGCGAAGCGTGTGATTTCACGATGGCTGACGGTGTTCAAGATTCCCCTGTCTGTGCAATTATTGCAAAAAATCGAGATTCCGTTTTCCTCTCGGCAATCCTTTATCCGGTCCATGACCAGGAGGAATCTGGCCCAGTAATGATGTACTGTTTCGACTGGCTCTTGCCGGATTAGAGATAGATCGCATATATCTGGACGGGTGGGCCTAATTGAGTCCGGGACCCTGTCCATCTCGAGGCTCAAGGGCTGAGAAGTTTCCGAATTTGGAAGCTTGGAAAGTGGAACGTTGTCCAACGAGTCCGGTCCGATGCCTGACTTTATGTTCAGCGCTTGATCGAAATTTGCTCCTCCGCGGGAATCCGGCATGGAGGGTTCGGTAGCCCGGACACGACTAGTTTTCAATATGGGAGAAGGATCATCGCGATGTTCCTCTACCACCGTGACTTGGTGGGTAACCTGGGGAGAGTTAATCTCTCTCAGATCGGTTTTAAGCCCGATATGATAGTAGTCTGTAGCGACTCCTAGGGCGGCGATCTGATCCAAGAGTTCGTTTACAGACGAGAGCTCTGCTGGATCTAGCTGCTCGGCGAATTCCGAGTTGACGTGAAGATTGCTCTCGATGACCCGAGAGGTCATCGTTGAAGCGGTGGCCGGACAGGCGGTCATAAGAAAACCTCCTAGCCGGATAGTTTGGCCGGCGGCCAAGGTCCCATTGGCGAAGATACCGTCCTTGAAGACGGGAAGAGGCATCCTTCCTATCGGTGACGGCACAAAGGAACTCTCAATGAAAGCACCAATGTCAGTGTCAAAACCGGTGGATCTCGGGTAGGGGGTCCCGAACTGTGCGTCTAGGCAGATGGTAACAGGAGACGAGGTTCACGATGTTTTACCCAGGTTCGGGCCCTCTTGATGGAGGTAAAACCCTACGTCCTGCTTGATTGATATTGATATTGTGGATGTTACAAGAGTGGATCTACCATGAGATCAAGGAGGCTAAACCCTACAAGCTAGCCTATGGTATGATTGTAAGGGTTGTTGTTGTGTCCTACGGACTAAAGCCATCCGGTTTATATAGACACCGGAGAGGGCTAGGGTTACATAGAGTCGGTTACAATGGTAGGAGATCTACATATCCGTATCACCAAGCTTGCCTTCCACGCCAAGGAAAGTCACCTCCGGACACGGGACGAAGTCTTCAATCTTGTATCTTCATAGTCTTGGAGTCCGGCCGATGATGATAGTCCGGCCGATGATAGTTCGGCCGATGATGGTGATCCGGCTATCCGGACACCCCCTAGTCCAGTACTCCCTCAGGGTTCAACTACCACAGCATGTAATAGTTGAATCGCTATTGTCCTAATGCAGTAAAAGGGGGCAGGAGTGAGAGAGTGGGATTGTATCGGAATGAACAAGGGGGTTTTGCTTTCCTGGCACTTCTGAAGATGATATAACTCTTCATCGGTGTCATTGAACTCATCATCGAAACCACGTCTACTGAGAGGGGACAAATACCAGCAAACAAGGAAGAATACAATCAACTAAAACCAGAAGGGTTTGAGTTATTTTGAACCCAAGGTTCAAGTTCAAATTCAAATGATGAACTTATAAAGTGTATTATCATGTTTTGATCTAAACAGCAAGGTTAAGTTGCTTTATCATGCATGAAACCAGTACAGATGGATATATTGGATTTTTGTGATCATTTTTCATATATAAATTATTTCATTCTGAGTTATAGATTAATTTTTATGAATTTTTGAAGTTTTGGGCATTTTCTGGAATTTCCTGAGTTAAATTAAATCCAAAAAATGACTTACTGCGTCAGCCTTGTGTCATGCTCGCGTTAGCAGGTCAACAGGGCCGCCCCGGGTCAAACTTGACCAGTGGGGTCCACATGTAAGTGACACAGGGCTGGTTAGTGTCGCTGACAGGTAGGTCCGGTCAACGTCCACATTAGGAAAGTCAATGCTGACGTGTTGGTCCCCCTGGGTTATGTACAAATCTAAACAGAGATTAAATTAACCTAAACAGGCACAGGGGCCCACATGGCAGTGGCCCTAGGGGTGTTTAGTTGGGTCATTAGTGCTAATTAAACCGGCACCACGTCAGCAGTTGACACCGGCGACCACAGCAACAGCGGGGACTCGCCGGAGATGTTCGGGACGGTGCTACAGAGCACCGCTTCGCGCGTGGTTTGCGGCTACGGTGAGCTGGTAGTGCAGCACATCTGATGGAACAAGCAGAGGGGGCTGCGGTGGTCTATGGTGACGGCAGCAGCGAGCTAGGCGATGGCCGGAGTTCGGGCGCCGATGAAAATGACGACACCGTGCACGGAAGGATCAACAGGTAGCACCTACATGTTCTGCATGCTCTCGAAAAGCCAACGGCCATAAGAAATGGACCGATTGGCCACCAGAGCCTCGTCACTGACGAGCTCATGCGGCGGCGTGCTTTTGGCATCATGGAAAATAGCGGCTACAGGGAGCGCTAGGTCGCGCGGTTATGGGGAAACGACGATGAAGCTCATAGTGATCACGAAGAGGGGCTCTGCTTGCTCGGGGATGTTCTGTGGCCGGCGAATTGACAATGGCGGTGGTCGGCTCCCGAGGACGAGGACGACGACTATGGCGAGGCTGAGGGGCTCCCAGGCTTGTTTTGTTCTTCTCGTCGACGTGCAGAGCTGTGGCAGATCCTAGGGATACGGTGAGGAGGTCAGGCGAGCTCGGTGGGCGTGTTGGCAGTGAGCGACGGCGATGGCCTAAGCTCAGGTGGTCGTGGGAGAGAGAGCAGAGAAGGGGGAGGAGTTCTAGAGAGAGGGGGTTTGTGGCCATCTCCGTGGCGCTGGGAGAGAGTCTCGGGGCGTGAGGTAGGCAGGGAGGAGGTCGAGGCCTCGGGCGCGCAGGCATCGACACGCCTCTGCCTAGTAGTAGAGATTGAAGACAACCGCTTCGGCCAGTGGGCTGGGCCGTCCAGCTGGCCGCGCCAGGTAATTGGCCCAGGTGGGTTTTCTACTCTGTTTTAATTTTTGTTCTGTTTTCCTTTATTTAATCATTTTGCCACTGTTTTTAAATTCCAACAAATGTAAAAACAGTGACAACATTCCTCTGGATATTTTTATATTGCACAATGGGATTGTCCAAAGGCACATAAATTATTTCAGAGTTATCTGAAATTATATCCCATACATTAAGAATATAAAACCAAATCCAAATACAATATTGATTTAAATTCAGTGCCCAAAATAATTCCTTAAAAATGTTCACTATTTTTGGTTTGGATCAAAGCCCTTGCCAAAAATACCAAATATCAATAAAGATCATTTTGGTTTCATGGAATGCAAATTTTAGTTGAACCTAGTTTGATTCAAGTGATGCTAGGGTTTGAACATCCCCATTTCAAGATTAATTGAGATTGAAAATGATGCATGGATGCAATGCCACTAATTACAAGTAGATTTCTAGGGCTGTGACAACTCACCCCCACTAAACAAGAATCTCGTCCCGAGATTCAAGCGTAGGGTAAGATGAAGGGGGGGACACAAACTATCACAAACTTCATGATCCAACTAGCACTTCATAGGAACGTCGATTCGATCACCATCTTTGTGTCGATGTCTTGCTCTGAGAGCTCCAACTATCATGACAACGAGAGGAAAGGGAAAACTCTAGAAGGATCGATCTTCTCAAAGATCAAACAACTCAGGATCAACTCACGGAATGAGACATAGCAACATCTCTCGAGTTGAGACACGAAGCACACATCCAAAGGGATGGAGTGAAGCAGATGACGAAGGTTCACTAGGTAGACAACAATTTCACGCTTAAGAAGGTGGTGAACGGTTCTCAATGTAACAAGGAGTTGAGTTACCATGATATCATAATGAGACATCTTGGAGGAGGGTGACTCATAGAATTAATACCTTAAGTGGCAAAAAGAATTACTTTTGATACATGGATCATCGAAACTCTCTAAGCCAGCCTAAGACAGTTCACCAACAATCGTTTGGCAGGGTGTGAAGGAATGGCATGCCCAGACTAGAATGGATGATGTGGATTACCTTATTGAAGACAACGCAATGGATGATTTTGCTTATCATTGGAAATGGATGGAACCCATGGTAGGACCACTTTTCAAGATGGTCCTGACCAGTAATTACTGAGAAGGGTAGTCCATGGTAGGGTGGCACAATGGCGGTGCAAGCTGGAAACAAAATGCAAATGCTGGGAATGATTCTAGTAACTCGGAAGAAACTCAACTGTAGAGAGTGGTTCGACTGTTCGAAAGGTTATAGCATAACCGAGGAAACTGGGAGCAATCCCAGTTAGTGCAGAAGATAACACCTGGTGCTTGCGCGTGCTCTCAAGAGCTTGAGCATTTCCATATTCATCAAGGTTTTACCTATACCCGTGTCAAGAATCCTGGCAACACAACATACTATCATAATGAATAGTGGTGGACGATGCAGATGCAAAGGAAGATAACCTTCTCAGATTTCACCTTAGCGGGGCCAAGGGAACAAAATCTGGATGATCGACCGAGAGACATTTAGCACTCCGCTTCTAATGTTCTCCCTGATGTGATAGCATAATTCATTCATAGATATGGTTTGACATCTAGAACATCAGGTAAAGGTCGGACTTCGGGAACACCAAAAATCCATAAGGAATAACTACAGAAGTAGTATCCTACGAAATCCTTATGGGGAGGTGGCCAACTTATTCAATCAACATAGTACAATAATAGGTCTTCCGGCTGGGTGTGTCAGCCACGACATCCACTTTACCGGTTACGGAGGGACCAATATTATAGTTCTTGGAAAATGCTCCAACCATCATATCTGCCTGAGATTCAGATCTGGTTGGTGTCAGGATATTCCAGACTCATCAAGTCTATAAAGAAAAATGAAAGTTTGCAACACAAACCGATGAGATGGCGTTGCGAGATTCTCGGGAAATGAACTACGATAGCAAGCTCCAAAACATGAGCTGGTTCTGCTACACACATGTGAACACGCTGTCTCAGACAAGCATGACCACGTAGTAGTCTTATAATAAAACACTACTGAGTTAAGGTGGGGAACCATCATCGATGATAGCGAAGTCTCCACACGTGGAAGTCCAAAGAGTTCACCTTCGACAGACTCCTTATCTCTGAACAACTCAATCAGTGGCTTGGTGTGCTAGGGATACATATGGAATGATGGTTGCAAGTCTCCAAACCACAGAATACTTCGCACGTATGCATAATTGATTTGGGATGATTCCAAAGGAGGCAACATTGACTTTCTCGAATTCTCGGTGGCAACTTGCATCAGATGCACGTGAATTAGAGGAAGTCACTTCTCTCATCCGAACATATGCTTCATGCATGGGACATGAAGATAATGCTTATAAAAGTTTCCAACACTAGCTGGATGTTCAACACGAATCATGGATGAGACAAAATGCTACTGATGGGCTCAACAACAAGTCATCGAGATTTCCATGTAAATGGAATTCCGTAATTATGTGAACAAGTGATAGCATTGGTCAGACCCAAAAGATATAATGGTGTATGCTCGAGGGATCAACCACGAGTAAGACAACATTACGAATATCGTTGGTTCTGGTCTGATTTGATGATAGCCCATACTCAAATCAAAGGTTGGATAAAATGATAGGTCCATTAACTGATCATGAGGGTCAATCAATGAAAATACCATCTTTCTTCAGCACACGTACAAGATATCCCTTAAAATGAACTAAATCGGACAAACTTCCATCTTCCAACTCTCCAAGTTGTTGTTTAGCTTAACCAACTAGCTCAGGGGTATCCTGCACAGATCCTTGGAGAAGGAGTGGTTTATTGGGAACCAACTTAATCACGAACTCAACATAGCAGTCAGGTGACAACATGGTAATACTTCCGAGAGGATAATCGGAAAATCACGAACCATCGATATGCTACTAAGCTCGAGAACAATCTTGCTTTTCAGGGCAAGATGATATGATCAAAGAAGCGAGGGATTGACACAATCCTAACTCCTTGATCGAAGAGTGCACCAGAAATAAGGACTAGGTAGCACGAACAGTCTTAGAATGATGATTCAAGAACCAACATGCTAAGAATGAAATTATTGTCCTTTAACTACCAAGCAACAAGGTTGCTAGGAGTATTGATTTCACACATCACGATTCACTTGTCGACATTCCGGTTGCAACAACACGAGAACCGAGAAATGAATAATGATGGAGAGAAGTATCACTGTGTCAAGAGTTCATAGGATGGTGTGCAATTCCCATGACATTCTTGATATAAAGATGGTAATAGTCCAAGGTAGAACAGAGGAAAAGAAAGATTAGCAATTTGATCTGCGGAGTACGACTGCTTTGACCCAATCCTGGAAATGGACAAGGTACTGGAGTTTGTTTGTCCTAGTCATTCCGGAATAGAATGGCTTGACGGACCACAAGAGTAATAGGCATCGATAACACGAATGCACAATTACTCCTGACTATCAATTGATAGACGAAGGTCAGAATACAACTAAACAGGGACAACTCAAGGGAACATATAACTTTCTGAGTTGTGGATGCATAGGTTAGTATGTCGAACCAAGTTCAACATATTTCTTCCGGATAACCCATGCCGAAAGGTTGAGCTGGCAGAATCACAACATAGAATGGAAAACTCATCAAGAGCACTCTAGTTGTGATCTTTTGATCCAACAAACTTCTGCCATAAGTGGTTCATAGTATTTGGAAGAAGGAAATACCACGGACCTCAAGGACTATCGCAAAGGTTACTAATATCCTAAAGGAACTAGCAAACACTATCAACATGAGGTAAGAAGGGTGAATCTCGGATTCAAGAACCCAAGAATAGAATACCTACTCCTAAGTAGCATCACGAGATGCTTTCGAGAATGATGGCCAGAATCTTCACACTGGAAACACTAAACATTGCTAGATTACCAGGTGACTCCCTAAAACACCTAGGGTCATAATAATAGTTCCAACATATATGTCGAGGCAATAGAATACCTCAACTCAGCAATTAGTGTGATTAACCTGGCCCAAAGGAACATCAAAACCAGAGGGAAAGGATTTGCAAGTGCATCAGATTGTTTAGAAACCTGGGATGACTCAGACAACATAACGGCTGTAAATGCTCAAAAGATTGGAGACATGCTACAAAAATGGTGGCATAACCACTTGATCATCATAAAATCAAGGTTCTGAGATCAACTATGAACATACAGAAGATAGTAGGAGCTGAACTCAAGTTTAGAACCATCACTCCTATAAGTCTACGGATTAGTAACACGTCATCCTGATAGATAGATGAGAAGGCCTAGTTCTTAATCCCCGTAGAAGAGAAGAGGATGACTCAGATCAGAAGGCCATGAGGTATAAGGAGTAAAAAGAGCCTTACATTCCCATCCCACAATCAATTCCCCTACATATAGCTAAAGCATTTCTAGACTCAACTTCGACCAGTTTGGCTTGGTAATCCTACAGGCAGTCAGGCTCTAATACCAAAGCTGTCAGGACCCCGACTCAATGCCACATCGATCTAGCATGTAACACCTCATATCACTTTGCGGCCTCACGCACGGTATTCCCACGGTGTCGCCTTACCTTTGCCCGGGACGGTTTGCGCCTTTTGGCACACGTATATGATACTGTCGCTAGCATCCATATGATAAGGAGCCCGGGCTGACATGGCTAGTCGTAAACCCAAAGTGGCATAAACTTACAAGGACAGGCATCCATGACCCAGCATCGAACGTGTCGGTCATCAGCGAGTGAATCCAGGCTGTAGCACCGGGCTAGCAGGACTCCGGTGAACCGGGCTGTAGCGGGCTAACAGGGCTCCGGTATTCATCGCGTGACATTTCCCCGAAGGGACAGACACAAGAACGAAGAAGGACACATGCCGGCCAGCCTAAGTGTTTCGGAGCAGTAGCAAGCTACCATGGCTCGGTGGAAACACTAGGAGACATTTCCCGGTAAGAGAGGCTACTAAAGATAAACAACTAGATAGTCAGATCCCACACATACCAAGCATTTCAATAACATACACACAATATGCTCGATATGTGCAAATACAACATGGCATCACAACATGACTCTACGACTCAAATATGTATTCATTAGGCTCCGAGGAGCGAGATATTACAAACAAGGGTCTCATGACCCAACATTCAGAGCATACAAATCAAGGCACAAGAGGAAGCTAACATGTCTGAGTACAGACATCTACAAATGAAAAAGGCTGAGAAGCCTGACTATCTACCAGATCCTGCCGAGGGCACAAGATCGTAGCTGAGGTAACAAGCTAAACGTCGAAGTCCACGTGGAACTACTAGCGAGACTGAAGTCTCTCTGCAAAAACATAAAATAGGCAAACGTGAGTACAAATGTACCCAGCAAGACTTACATCAGAACTAACAACATATGCATCATTATCAACAAAGGGGATGGTAGGGTTTAACTGCAGCAAGCCAGCTTTGACTCGGTGGCTATCCTGAACTACAACTGCAAGTAACCCTTTTGAGGTGGCGCACACGAGTCCACATATTCACCAAACAATACACCACTATGGATCCACTCCCGTCTCCCTACGAGAACGCCATCCATAGCACTCACGCTTATCTTGCGTATTTTAGAGTATCCACTTTCACTTGTCTATGAACTGTACAGGCAACCCAGAAGTCCTTTTCCGCGGACACGGCTATTCAAATAGATGATGTTAACCCTGCAGGGGTGTACTTCTTCACACACACTCTCACCACTTACCGCCGTTTACATGACATGTACTCGGCAACCTTCAAGCAGAAGCCCAACGTGGGTGTCGGCCATGGCCTACCTAAACACTCAAGTCTCTAGTCCAGGTTTATCGCCTATTCGGGTTCCATCCATGAGGAGATCCGGCTGGGGTTTCGCTCACAGCCCCAAACGATGTGAACAGGGTTCCGAGACACCAAACGGGCGCCCGGTATACCCGGCCACGTGCCTACCGCATCATAGCCCACCCCTCCGGTCAGCGCTGCCCATGGCCTCCAGCATACTACAAACACCAGAAACTACTTGCAACTCCTGGACAGAGGACAAGGGTGATCAAGAAGCCGAGAGGGTCCATTGGTTTCGGGCCCAATGCGTGGTAGTAGCTGAATCATGGATTACAAACACAGAACTCAGTTCCTGAGGACAGCTGCAATGAGACAACCCACCACGTACTCCTACATGGCCTCTCACCGATGCCTTTACCAAATTGTGTTCACACGCTTAGCTCACACACCATAGGACATGTTCACACACCTCTGATTCATTCCGGATGAATCAGACCTGACACAACTCTAAGCAATAGCAGGCATGACAAACAAGCATGAATGAGTAGGCACAACAGGGCTCAAACAACTCCTACTCATGCTAGTGGGTTTCATCTATTTACTGTGGCAATGATAGGTCATGCAAAGGATAAAGGGTTCAGCTACCGTAGCAAGTAACAGTTGAATCGTTGTTGTCCTAATGCAGTAAAAGAGAGCAGGAGCGAGAGAGTGGGATTGTATCGGAATGAACAAGGGGGTTTTGCTTGCCTGGCACTTCTGAAGATAATATAGCTCTTCATCGGTGTCATCGATCTCATCGTCGAACCCACGTATATCGAGAGGGAAGAACCACCGGTAAACAAGGAAGAACACAATCAATGTAATGCAACAATATGATGCATGGTCATGACATGGCAATATGCTGTGATTTGAGCTAATGCATCTAGCTATGATTTAAATGAAGTTGGTTTGAATACATGATTCAAATTCCAACTCCATATATGATTATTTAAATGCCCTTTATTTGTTTTGTCCAAAAGAGAGGACAAACATTGCTCAAACATGCATGAAAATGATACAGATGGATAGATTAGATGTTTCTGATCATTTTTCATATATAACTTATTTAATTTGGAGTTACGGTTGAATTTATATGATTTTTAGAAGTTTGCAACAATTTCTGGAATTTCTCTAAATAAAAATAAATCCAGAAATTAGTTATTGCATCAGCAGTGCGTCAGAGTGACGTCAGGGGGTCAACGGGGCGTCCAGGTCAACCTGACCAGTGGGTCCCGCTTGTCAGTAGCTAATTAGACTAACTAATTTTGATTAAACCTAAACTAGGTTAATTAGCAGAGGGCCCCACCTAGTCCACTAAGTCAGCGGGGTCAAACCCGCCGGTCAATGGTCAAGGCCTGCCGGCATTTAGCCGCCGGCGAAGCCAGACGCGGCAGCGTGCTGCGGGTTTTGCCCACAGGGCTCGGTTTTGGACTCGGTTTGCGGCTACGGAAAGCTGAGAGTCTCGCGCATCCAATGGAGGCAACAACTCGCACAGGAGTGGACTAAATTGACGACGGCGGCAACTTTTGCGGCGGCCGGAGTTCGGGCGAAGTTGGGAATGGTGCTGTGGGGCACGGCGGGGCGAACGGCTGGGTGCTACGGCCTCCTGGCGACGTGCTGAGCACGGTGACGCGCTCGGGAACGAGCTGCGGTGGCTGTGGCCACGGCTACGCCATGGCTGGCGGCGAGAAGCTCTCGGGTGCGGTGGAAACGGCGGCTACGGAGGGAAATAGAGCACGGGGAGAGAGGGGTTCGGCAGAGGAGCTCACGGCGAGGTCGATGAGTAGCTCAGCGTGCTCGGGGGAGGCTGGACGGCGTCGGAGCATCTCCGGCGATCTCGGAGCCGAAGGTTGAAGACGACGGCGTCGGTGTCACTGCAGGGCGCGTCCGCTCGTGTGGCTTGGCGAGGGCGGTGTAGAGGACAGCGGTGGAGCTTCTGAACCTGGCGGCCGGGCGAGGGAGGGCTGGTGGCTGCGGCTATGGCGAACGGCGGCGACTAGCTCCGCTCGGGCATGTGCGGGGAGAGAGCAGAGAAGGGGAAAGAAGCCGAGGGAGAGTGAGAGAGGTCCAGGGGAGGGTCGGGCGATGCACGTGGCGCTCGGGGCCGACTCCAGCAGCGGTAAGCAAGCAGGAGGTGGCCGGACGTGTGCTCGCGCGCGCTGACCACACGCTCGTCCTCCTGGCAAAGGAGGAAGACGACAGGGGAGAAGGCGGTGGTGGGCTGGGCCAGCTGGGCCGGCCAGGTGGGCTGCATAGGAGGTAGGCCCAGGTAAGTCTCTCTCTCTCTCTTTTATTTGTTTTTTTGTTTTTTTCTATTATTCTGTAACTTCAGGGCTTTATTTAAAATATCAAAACGTTTTCAAAAATCCTGAAAATAACTGTGGGCTCTGTTTGGAATATTCCCAACAGCCCTCATTTAAGTTCAGAATTAATTGAGCATATAAAATATTATATAGCATTTAAATGCCCAATTGCAAATAGCATATGATTTAATCCACAGCCCAATATGTCCTGCAAAAATATAAACCATTTTTGGTAGATGCATTCACCTCAAACCAGAAATGTTGAACATTTTTAGAGGGCATTTTGAGTTCAATGAAAAAGATTTTATTTTGACCCTAGTTGAATTCATTTGGTGCTAGGGTTTAAGCATCCCCATTTCAGGTTCATTTAAATATAAACATGATGACATGGATGAAGATGCAACTAATTACAAACAAAGATCTAGGGTTGTGACACCACCAAGTGAAGACGAGGTCGAACCTCGCCAGCCGAACACTGGGGGACAGAAAAAATTTCCACCAGAGGTCAAAACAGTGAACATGATTTACGCAACCCACATACCAAAGAGAAAGCACAAACACGCACTCCTGGACGTATACACTGTAGAGCCCGTCACCCCCAAATTCAACCCATGGTGAGTTAAGTCATGCCCATGATCCTCGGACGTGGGCGGTGGCGCCTCGTTGGCCTTGAAGATCACCTTCCAGATATCTTCATGCGTCATGCCGAAGAGCTCCAGTATCGTCTGGTGCTTGGCCGGATTGAACTCCCATAGATAGCAAGTCCGGCGTTGGCAAGGAAGGATCCGGCGAACGAGCATCACCTGGATCACATTGATGAGCTTGATTCTCTTGTTTATCATGTTCTGAACACACGTTTGGAGCGTTGTCAGCTCGTCCGAAGAAGACAAGGTCAGGCCCTTCTCTTGCCAGGAGGTGAGCCGCATCGGGACTCCGAACCGGAATGCGGGAGCCGTCGCCCATTTGGTGTCGCGTGACTCGGTGATGTAGAACCACCCCGACTGCCACCCTTTGACAGTTTCCATAAAGGAGCCTTCGGGCCAGGTGACATTGGGCATCTTGCCCACCATGGCGCCTCCGCACTCTGCTTGTTGACCGCTCACCACCTTCGGCTTCACATTGAAGGTCTTCAGCCATAGCCTGAAGTGAGGTGGGATGTGGAGGAAGGCCTCACACATGACAATAAATGCCGAGATGTTGAGGATAGAGTTGGGGGCCAGATCGTGGAAGTCTAACCCGTAGTAGAACATTAGTCCGCGGACGAACGGGTGGAGAGGGAATCCCAGCCCGTGGACGAAGTGTGAGAGGAACACCACCCTCTCCCGGGGCTCCGGGGTGGGGACGATCTGTCCCTTGGCCGAAAGTCGGTGAGCGATGATACGTCTCCAACGTATCTATAATTTTTGATTATTCCATGCTATTATATTACCCCTTTTGGATGTTTATGGGCTTTATTTTACATATTTATAACATTTTTGGGACTAACCTACTAACCGGAGGCCCAACCCGTATTGCTGTTTTTTTTGCCTATTTCAGTATTTCAAAGAAAAGGAATATCAAACGGAGTCCAAATGGAATGAAACTTTCGGGAGTGTGATTTTTGGAACGAACATGATCCAAAGGACTTGGAGTGCAAGTCAAGAAGCAATTGAGGCGGCCAGGAGATAGGAGGGCGTGCCCACCCCTCCTGGGCGCGCCCCTGTCTCCTAGGCCCCACGAGTGGCCACTGACGTACTTCTTCCTCCTATATATACCTACGTACCCCAAAAACATCCATGGAGCCAGCGAAAAACAATTTCCACCGCCGTAACCTTCTGTATCTGCGAGATCCCATCTTGGAGCCTTCGCCGGCGCTCCGCCGGAGGGGGAATCGACCACGGAGGGCTTCTACATCCACACCATAGCCCCTCCGATGAGTTGTGAGTAGTTTACCATAGACCTTCGGGTCCATAGTTATTAGCTAGATGGATTTTTCTCTCTTTTTGGATCTCAATACAATGTTCTCCCCCTCTCTTGTGGAGATCTATTTGATGTAACTCATTTTGCGGTGTGTTTGTCGAGATCCGATGAATTGTGGGTTTATTATCAAGTTTATCTATGAGAAATATTTGAATCTTCTCTGAATTGTTTTATGTATGATTGAGTTATCTTTGCAATTCTCTTCGAATTATCAGTTTGGTTTGGCCTACTAGATTGATCTTTCTTTCCATGGGAGAAGTTCTTAGCTTTGGGTTCAATCTTGCGGTGTCCTTACCCAGTGACAGAAAGGGTTGCAAGGCACGTATTGTATTGTTGCCATCGAGGATAAAAAATGGGGTTTATATCATATTGCTTGAGTTTATCCCTCTACATCATGTCATCTTTCTTAATGCGTTACTTTGTTCTTATGAACTTAATACTCTAGATGCATGCTGGATAGCGGTCAATGTGTGGAGTAATAGTAGTAGATGCAGGCAGGAGTCGGTCTACTTATCTCAGACGTGATGCCTATATACATGATCATGCCTAGATAATCTCATAATTATTCGCTTTTCTATCAATTGCTCGACAATAATTTGTTAACCCACCGTAATACTTATGCTATCTTGAGAGAAGCCACTAGTGAAACCTATGGCCCCCGGGTCTATCTTTTATCATATAAGCTTTCAATCTACTTTTATTTGCATCTTTACTTTTTGCATCTATAATATAAAATACCAAAAATATATTTATCTTATCATACTATCTCTTTCAGATTTCACTTTCGCAAGTGGCCGTGAAGGGATTGACAACCCCTTTATTGCGTTGGTTGCGAGTTCTTTGTTTGTTTGTGTAGGTGCGTGGGACTTTTGAGGAGCCTCCTACTGGATTGATACCTTGGTTCCCAAAAACTGAGGGAAATACTTGCGCTACTATTGCTGCATCACCCTTTCCTCTTCAAGGAAAACCAACGCAAGCTCAAGACGTAGCAAGAAGGATTTCTGGAGCCGTTCCCAGGGAGGTCTTGGCTCAAGTCAAGACATACCAAGTACCCATCACAAACTCATCTCCCTCGCATTTACATTATTTGCCATTTGCCTCTCGATTTCTTCTCCCCCACTTCACCCTTCCCGTTTTATTTGCCCTCTCTTTCCCAATCTTTTCTCTCTTTTGCTTGCCCTTTCGTTTGCTCATTTGGTTGGAATAGATGCTTATTTATTGCTAAACAGAACCTCAGATCTATGGATCCTCATCGGCTTGCTAATCTTTTTAAGAGATCCAATTATGATGAACCAATTGCTAGTGAGTTTTGTGCACTAGATTATCTTTATAAAGCTTTGCTTGAAATTTGTGAATCTGAAAATTACGATGAAGAAATTTATGAAGAGATTCACGATAACTCTTTGAATAAAAAGCATGATTTCAATGATTTTACTATAAATTCTCTTGATGTCAATTGTGCTAATAATATGCAAAACCCTAAGCTTGGGGATGCTAGTTTTGCTATGTCTACTACTTGTTGCAATGATCATGATTGGAGTGATTCTTCTTATGATCTTGAAAATTTATTTAAGCCCCATGATGAAAATGAGACTGATAATAGTGTTTGCAATAATACTGAAAGAGGTTTTGGAAGAGTGTCAACTTTAGATCCCACATATTTGGAGAACGTTCAATCTTATGGTATTTTTGATAAAAGTGGGTTTGGAGAGGTCATGACTTTAGTTAATGTTAATCCCACTATTTTGGAAGAGTGTCAACTTCGCATGCATGTGGATCGTGTTGGAAATACTTTATGTGATAGCTGTTTTGTTGAATTTGCCTATGATCCTACATGTAATTATTATGAGAGAGGAAAATATGGTTGTAGAAATTTTTATCTTACTAAATTACGTCTTGTCATGCTGAGATTGCTATCGTCTCTTTCTTCTTCCTTGCATATGCTAGCTTTTGCTTGCCTTGCAATATTGTTTGCTTATAATATGCCTATGCATAGGAAGTATGTTAGACTTAGATGAGTTTTGTCACATGTTTCATGATGCTTCCTTTGCGCTTCAATTCTTGTCTTTCATGTGAGCATCATTAAAATTATCAATGCCTAGCTAAAAGGCTTTAAAGAAAAGCGCTTGTTGGGAGACAACCCAATATGTTTCATTGCTGTTATTTAATAAATTTTGCATCTACCTTCTGTTTAGATGTGTTTTTATGTTTTAATTAGTGTCTGTGCCAAGTAGAACCTATAGGATAACCTATGTTGATAGTTGTTTTGATTCTGCTGAAAAGCAGAAACTTTTCACGCACGAATTTAGTTTTGTTAAATCACATAAACGTGCTATTGCATTGTTTCGTTTTTCTGATGATCAATAGACAAATTTTTCAGGACTTCCTATTTTGGTAGGATTTTTAGAGTTCCAGAAGTTTGCGGTACTTACAGATTTCTACAGACTGTTCTGCTTTTGACAGATTCTGTTTTTCGTGTGTTGTTTGCTTATTTTGATGCATCTATGGCTAGTATTAAGTGGTATGAACCATATAGAACTTGGAATACAGTAGGTTTAACACAAAAATAAATAAATAATGAGTTCATTACAGTACCTTTTGTGGTGGTTTTGTTTTCTTTCACTAACGGAGCTTATAAGATTTCCTGTTGAATTTTGTGTTGTGAAGTTTTCAAGTTTTGGGTAAAGATTTAATGGACTATGGAATAAGGAGTGGCAAGAGCCTCAGCTTGGGGAGGCCCATGGCACCCCAAGATATTCAACAATATCCAAAATCCTAAGCTTGGGGATGCCCCCGGAAGGCATCCCCTCTTTCGTCTTCGTTCATTGGTAACTTTACTTGGAGCTATATTTTTATTCGCCAAATGATATGTGTTTTGCTTGGAGTGTCATGTATTGTTTTAGTATTTGCTTTTTAGTTTACCACAATCATCCTTGCTGTACACACCTTTTGGGAGAAGCCCACTTGATTAGAATTTATTAGAATATGCTATGTGCTTCACTTATATCTTTTGAGCTTGATAGTTTTTGCTCTAGTGCTTCAATTATATTTTTTAGAGCATGGCGGTGGCTTAATTTTGTTCAAATTTCTACTCTCTCATGCTTCACTTATATTATTTTGAGAATCTTTAATAACAGCATGGTATTTTCTATGGCTATAAAATTGGTCCTAGAATGGTAGGCATCCAAGTTGGGTATAATAAAAACTATCATAGGAAGTGAATTGGATGCTATGATCAATTTGTTACTTGATAATTGTTTTGAGATATGGAGGTTGAAAGGATCGATATAGTTGACTAGAGGGGGGGTGAATAGGCAACTAACAATTTTTAGGTTTTCTTTACCAATTTAAACTTTGCGTCAAATTAGATTGTCTAGATATGCAACTAGGTGAACAACCTATATGATGCAACAACAACAAGCACACGAGCAAGCAAAGGAAACAATACAAGTAAGCTTGAACAAGTAAAGGCGCGAGATAACCAAGAGTGGAACCGGTGGAGACGAGGATGTGTTCCCGAAGTTCCTTCCTTTTGAGGGGAAGTACGTCTCCGTTAGAGCGGTGTGGAGGCACAATGCTCCCCAAGAAGCCACTAGGGCCACCGTATTCTCCTCACGCCCTCACACAATGCGAGATGCCGTGATTTCACTATTGGTGCCCTTGAAGGCGGCAACCGGACCTTTACAAACAAGGTTGGGGCTCTCTCCACAACTTAATTGGAGGCTCCCAATGAAACCACGAAGCTTCACCACAATGGAATATGGCTTCGAGGTGACCTCAACCGTCTAGGGTGCTCAAACACCCAAGAGTAAGAAAATCCACACTAGAAAGTATGGGGGAAGCAAATATCCTTTGGTGGAAGTGTAGATCTAGGTCTCCTCCTTCAATCCCTAGCAAATCAACAAGTTTGAGTGGCTAGAGAGAGAGATCGGGTAGGAGAGCTTGAGAGCATTAAGGGTGGAGTGAGAGAGGTAAGAGGTGAGAGAGGTAGGTGGAAGAACCACCTTATATAGCAACCCTAATAAATCCAACCATTACTGCGTTTTCAGCACTGCAGTGGTACAACCGCTCCTTGTCCCGGTACAACCGGGGCTCACGATGTAACGGCAGAACCCTACCAGGCGGTACAACCGGGCCACTAGGCGGTAGTACCGGTTATTAGAACATAACCTGACCAACCGCCCAGCCACCGCACAACTATCGCACTGAAACATAACGGAGTCACCCTTGAGGGCGGTAGTTGGGCGGTGCGGGGCCGGTGCAACCTCTTGGCCTTGAGCGCTTAAGCGGCTAAGGTAAGAGCGGAAGAACCGCTCGAACTTCCGGTAGTACCAGTTGATGAGGAACAACCGGACCAATCGGGCCACCACCGCTCGGGAACCGCATCAAAACAGAAGCCTGACCGGTACATGGGCGATGCATGGCCGGAACAACCGCCGCAGGTCTTTGCTGAGCCTGGTGGCGGTAACGCCGCCTGGAGGTAGCGGTACCACCGCTCGATAAAGACAGGAAACGCCAAGAGTCAGTGGTACAACCGCTCGGATGAGCGGTACAACCGCTGGGAAAACACAGCAGAAGTCAGACCAAAAGGGAGGCACTCTCTCTCACACCAGAGGAAGACAAGAGAGGGGTGATGGAGGTGTACGTGAACGGATTCCCCTACTATTTCCAATGTGGATTCCCTCTTGATAGTACAGGTTCCCTACGAACAAAGAGATAAAAAGCGTAGAGGACTCCGTCTTCAATCATTTCCTTCGAAAGAGAACAACTATCCGATGTAAGCCTAATAATCGAGAACCTGAAACATTTAGCACATGATTAGACCAACAAAGGGTTGTCATCATCATCCAAGACATAAGGTAGGGAAATGCCCTTTCAATCTCCCCCTTTCTGGTGGATGATGACAACAACACGATTTGTAAGATAGAAATCTATAGAATCTAGTCGGAGCTCCCCCTAGATGTGTGCCCCAATTCGAACTAGCTATTAGAGAGCATGGGCACACTTTAAGGTCGAGACTCCCCCTAGATTTTATAGACTCGCCACTATAAGCACATAATATGAAAGGTAGACAACATAATGGAACGAGAGAAATACTACCAATAATAACCAACAAACTGAAAATAAGATAGCAGGAGTGACACAAGATCCACACAAAGCAAGCCGAGAAACGAACAAAGTTCAACTGGAGACCACTGACAAAGTTCAACACGAAAAACACACCAAGAAAACACCCATGCAACTCCTGAGTCCTATCACACTCTCTCCCCCTTTGGCATCAAGATACTAAAAAGGGAAAGAGCGAAGCTAGCGCCCCAGGCTTAATCGTCCTCCTCTGACTCCTCGGTAGCATCTGGATCTTCATCATCATCAGAATCTTCATCATCATCCCGATCTGAGTCCTCCATGATATCATCAGCAACAGTAAAGGAGGTGGAGGGCTGAGGGGGGGCTTCATCATCAGTCCAGGTGTTGTGGGAAGATATCCAACGCTCCTCCGGTGTGATGCTCTTCTCAGAGCCACTCTGAACCGACATGTTGAGGTGTCTCATCATAGCAATTTGGCGATGCCGGGCAAGCTTCTCATTGACATGTGCCTCATACATCCTCTTCTGGATGTCAGACTGAAGGCAGAAAGTCTTCTTCACCTTGGCAGCGAGCTTGTCCACCCATGAGGGCTTGGCCCCTGGCACCAACTCAAAATCCTCATCGTCAGAAGTGGCATAGACATCCTTAGGAGCATTAGCAGGGAAACGAGGCTCGACGTGCTTCTTCTTCTTCTTAAGGAGATTGACTTCATGAATAGTGAGATTATCAGGAGAGGAGAGAGGCTCTCCAGGACGTCGAACCTCCCACACCGAGTTCAGAAAGCACATGACAAAAGGAGCATAGAAGGGGACCTTCCGGTAGATGACCATGTTGTACATCTCGTGCCACAGGCAGTTGGACACATCAAACGTCTCCCCAGAGACCACCTTGGTCTTCATTGCAACCATCAAGTCAACAAGATAGCCATGGATTTCATCTTGATTCCCCACCTTAGGCAGAAGCACATTGCGAAACATGCGATGCATGATGTCATAGACCTTCACCAAATCCTTAGATTCTCCAATAATACCACGGCCTCGAATGTACAGAGGGGCAAGCATCTCCTTAGGCATGGAGTCAGGATGGTCATGGGGGCGAATGCCACCCCTTCCTTCCATACCGGTATCATCATACCCAATAGCATTGCAAAAGGTCCTCCAGGGAACTTGAAAGAGCTCATCACGGCACATGAAAGTGAGGGTGCGCGCGTCATCTTCTCCAAAGTGAACGGTGGCATAGAATTGATGGATGAGTTGAACATCAAAGTCATAGTTGACAGACATGAGCTTGACAAGATCAAACTCCTCACAGAGAGCCAAAGCCTCACCAAAATACTCCAGGTTGTTCCTCCAATGGTCAAGATCGATGGTCCACTGCTTGGCATATCTGTTCTTGTTGTGCTCAAAGAGTTCATGAACAATCCGCACTTTCATCTCATTCCGAAACTGAACGGTGGTCCAACGAGGAGCTACGGGAACCACATAAGGATTCTTTGAGCGGAAGGCTTCCCAATCCTTGGCTTTCCATAGGTGCAGTGGCACTAACACACGTTGCTTTGCAGCGGGAGACTTTTCACGGTGAGTGGGCTTGGTGGGAATCACAGCCTCCTTTTCATCAGCAGACACAGCCGGGCACGCGGTCCTTTGAGCCCTCTTCTTGGTCTTGCGAGGAGCAGAGCGAGAACTAGAGCCACTTGAACACACACACAAAGAGAACACACGAAAAAACCAGCAAGAATGAGAGGAAATCACAAGACAAACGCAATAGCAGGGAAGACAGAACAGTACTGTGTGGTTCGTATATTCCGGTTGTACCGGATCTCCCACCGGTAGAACCGCCCTACTGGTTGTACTGCCCGTATAGGCGGTAGAACTGCTGACAGTGGCAATACCAGGGGGATAGATCTAACCAAGATATGTGAATCACACACGTAATATTCTGATTTCTAGGTACTGCAAACTAGACAGGAGAAAAGCAACGATCTCTCCGAACCAAAGTACAAACACTAATCATGGAGGGTTAAGTAATGCCCTAGACATAGAAAGAACCCTAGAACGAGAAACGAAGAACAAGGGCATTACCACCATCCATGGGAGGAGATCGGGAGGCCTCCACGGAGAGACTCCATGGAGTGCCGACGGATCCGAAGTGCGAGACGGACTCCGGGGCGGGGCAGTGGTGACCGGCGGCTAGGGCAAGGAAAAGACAAACGGGGACGAAGGGGAAAAGAAGAAAACCCTTCACCCCGTCGGATATAAATAGTCCCATAGACGCGCAGCGGTAGAACCGCTCCGAGGACCGGTGTACCACATGTCATGAACTGACAGGTGGTTGTGGGCGGTACTTCCGTTTCCTGAAGGGCACCGGTAGTACCGCTCGGAAACAACCGGTAGTACCGGACGAAAGATGGGGCAGCACAGTCAGGTACCAGCGGTAGAACCGCCCGTGACCCCGGTTGTACCACCCGGCCACCAATGCCCAAACCAAGGTTAAATGGAACACAACAAAGAGACAACAACTTAGAGAAACCAACACCCAGAACAAGGAACATGACGAAGAGAAAAACAACCACACGAAAGCAGAGCGAGCTCTGGCTTCTCTCAAGAGAGGGCGATGGCCGGAGCCACCTATGTTTAAGTCAATTGGTATGGCACCACGAAGAATTATCCTTGGGGCCATGACCAAAACTCGTCTTTGAAGCACTAGTACCATAAAAAATGGCTAATGTGAAAGAGTTGATCACTTTATGCATAATGGGGGGAGGGAGAGTTCATTGAGAGAACAATACTCCCCCTATGTCCATGCCTACACCTAAACTAGACAACAAGTTGAGTGTGGTGGGGGTGCAAGGGTTCAAGTCACATTGCTCGAATCAATGATATTTAGCTCATGCCTTAACTCGCGAAATCTTGCTTCATCCAAGGGCTTCGTGAAAATATCTGCAAGGTTATCATGAGTGTTGACATACTTGAGCTTGATCTCCCCTCGCCTAATGTGATCCCGGATGAAATGATACCGAATCTCAATATGCTTCGTCTTGAAGTGTTGCACCGGGTTGAGAGAAATCTTGATGGCGCTTCCGTTATCACACCAAAGAGGCACTTTGTCACAAATGACACCGTATTCCTTTAAAGTTTGCCTCATCCATAAGAGTTGTGCACAACAACTACCGGCCGCCACATATTCCGCTTCGGTGGACGAGAGAGACACACAACTTTCCTTCTTGGAAGACCAACTCACCAAAGAGCACCGAAGAAATTGGCACCCTCCGGAGGTGGACTTCCTATCCACTTTGTCTCCCGTCCAATTGGAATCCGTAAATCCTTCAAGCTTGAAGTTTGCTCCTCTTGGGTACCGTAAGCCAAAGTTTGGGGTATGAGCCAGATATCGAAAGATTCGCTTGACCGCCACATAGTGACTTTCCTTTGGTGCGGCTTGAAACCGTGCACACATTCCCACACTCAACATGATATCCGGTCTAAATGCACAAAGGTAAAGCAAGGAGCCAATCATGGAGCGATATACCTTTTGATCCACCGCTTTACCATTGGGATCAATGTCAAGTTGGCACTTGGCAGGCATTGGTGTAGTAGCCGGCTTGACATCACTAAGCTTGACTCTTTTTAGCATGTCTTGAGTGTATTTGGCTTGGTTGATGAAGGTACCTTCTCTTTGTTGTTTGATGTCAAAACCAAGGAAGAACTTCAACTCTCCCATCGAAGACATCTTGAACTTGGAGGTCATGAGAGCGGCAAATTCCTCATTGAAAGCTTTGTTAGGGGAACTAAAGATAATATCATCAACATATAGTTGGCATACAAACAACTCCCCTTTGACCTTCTTAGTAAAAAGAGTGGGATCGATTTGCCTCACCTCAAATCCACGATCTTGTAACAACTCGGTAAGGTGGTCATACCATGCATGTGGGGCTTGTTTAAGGCCATAGAGTGCCTTATCGAGTTGATACACATGATCCAGGAAGTAGGGGTCTTCGAACCCGGGGGGTTGCTTGACATAGACCAACTCATTAATAGGACCATTAAGAAAAGCACTTTTCACATCCATTTGTTGCAACTTAAAGTTGTGATGGGAAGCATAAGCAATCAACAAACGAATGGATTCAAGGCGAGCAACGGGGGCAAAGGTTTCACCGTAGTCGATACCCTCGACTTGGGAGTAGCCTTGTGCTACCAATATTGCCTTGTTGTGAATGATATTCCCATGAGCATCTTGCTTGTTCTTGAAAATCCACTTGGTTCCAATGACGTTGTGGTTCCCCGATGGCCTTGGCACCAATCTCCACACCCTGTTGTACTCAAAGTTGTTGAGTTCTTCATGCATGGCATTGAGCCAATCCGAGTCTTCGAGCGCCTCATAGACCTTTTGGGGTTCAACACAAGAGATAAACGCGTGATGTTCACAATAGTTTGCTAATTGTCTACGAGTGCTTACCCCCTTTCTTAGGCTTCCAACCACATTCTCCATGAGATGGCCTTTGGTGGTGAGTTTGGAAGTAATCTTCGCGGCACGACGCTCTAATTCCTCCTTGGATGTGGAAGGAGGAGGGTTAATTTGATTATCTTGAGCGCCGTCTTGAGCTTGTTCTTCATCTTGAGCTTGCTCATGATCTTGAACTTGCTTGAGGGGAAGAACTTGACCTTGGGCATCATTTGGAGGTTCACCACCATCTTGAGATTGATCTTGCCCTTGGTCTTGTTCACGAGGTTGAGGGCCTTCACTTTGTTCTTCGGAAGCATGTGGGTCTTGAGTAGGTGAAGGCTCCACTTGAGTGGAGCATTGTCCTTCTCCTTCGGCCACAAGGGGTTCCTCAATGGGTAGAATATGACCAATACTCATTCTTCTTATGGCTTGGGGAGGAATTTCATCACCTACATCACAAGTACCACTTTGCTCCACTTGGGAGCCGTTATTTTCGTCAAACTCCACGTTACACGTCTCCTCAATAAGTCCGGTGGACTTGTTGAGAACATGGTAAGCATGAGAGTTTATAGCATAACCAACAAATATGCCCTCATAAGCTCTAGCCTCAAATTTAGACAAACGAACACCTTTCTTGAGAATGAAACACTTACACCCAAACACCTGGAAGTACTTGAGATTGGGCTTGTTGCCGGTGAGTATCTCATAAGGAGTCTTGTTCAAGCCTTTGGGGAGATAGAGCCCATTGGATGCATGACATGCGGCGTTGATGGCTTAGGCTCAAAAGTTGTATGGAGACTTGAACTCCGCCATCATGGTCCTTGCCGCATCTATCAACATCCGGTTCTTCCTCTCTGCAACACCATTTTGATGAGGGGTATATGGTGCAGCATATTGATGTTTGATCCCCTCGTCACTAAGAAACTCATCAAAGGTGTAGTTCTTGAACTCGGTGCCGTTGTCACTTCTTATTGTCAAGATCTTTGCATTATGTTGACGTTGAGCTTCATTTGCAAAGTCGATGATGGTTTGTTGAGTCTCACTCTTCCTCTTGAAGAAGTATACCCAAGTGTATCTTGAATAATCATCCACAATCACCAAGCAATACTTTCTACCTCCAAGACTATCAAATGATGGGGGCCCAAAGAGATCCATGTGAAGGAGCTCCAAGGGTCTCTTCGAGTAGATGATGGTTTTGGGAGGGTGAGCCTTCTCATGAAGCTTTCCTTCAATACAAGCACTGCAAGCACGGTCTTTGGCAAAACTAACATTTGTTAGTCCACAGACATGCTCCCCCTTGAGAAGACTTTGCAAAGATCTCATATTGACGTGGGCAAAACGGTGATGCCAAAGCCATCCCACGTCAACTTTAGCCATTAGGCATGTCGCGGTCTTAGTGGGTTTCGCCGAAAAGTTAATCACATAGAGACCGTTCTCAACATGCCCAACAAAGGCTACTTTAAGAGTCTTGCTCCACAAGAGGGCCACGGTATCAATGTCAAAGAAAGTAGCAAAACCCATGAGTGCAAGTTGACGAACAGAAAGCAAATTGTATGCAATGGACTCAACAAGCATGACTTTCTTGATTGTTAGATCATGAGAAATGACAACCTTGCCAAGACCCAATACGTTAGAATGTGAGGCATCAACCCACTCGACATTGGTGGGCATAGATGGAATCTTTTGCACGTCCACCACCAAGTCCTTGCTCCCGGTCATATGATTTGTTGCTCCACTATCGAGCAACCATGATCATCCACCGGAAGCAAACACCTACAAGAGATCAATGCTTGGTTTTAGGTACCCATTTAGTAATGGGTCCTTTGATGTTAGTAACAAGGGTCTTAGGAACCCAAATAGACCACTCAATGTACTAATAAGGAGAACCAACAAATTTAGCATAAACATGTCCATCACTAGCACGGCACAACACATATGATGGGTTAAAGTCGTCGGACTTGTTGGAGGAGGGGGAGGTGGTCTTGCCCTTTTTGACATCAACACCCTTCACATTGTTCTTCTTCTCCTTAGGAGCACCCTTGTCGGCGTTCTGGGAATGGGGGTCCCTAGACTTACTTGCCTGCGGCCTGCGGCGTGGCTCAAGGGGCAGCCCAACATGGCCCATCTTCATCAGCACGAGCTCAAGACCCTCGCGAGGGGCCAAGCCTCGCGGGGCGGACGACAGGAAGCTTCCACAGACACGGCCTCATCAGGCTGGCTCGCGAGGAGGCGGAGAGATCAAGGCGGGGTACCTCACAAGGTGCCCATGACGCAAGCCATGACGACCAAGGGCGCCCGACGGGTGCCAGCCCGTGTAGTGTCCTTCTTTCCTCTTTGGTGCAAAGGGAGCAAGCACAGGCGAGAGCATCAAGCAAAGGCACCCATTTTGGTGCAACAAGACCAAGACCAGCAGAGCGGCAGGATGGAGGTCATCGTGGAGCCCAAGCCGGCGTCACTACCAGAGCCTTTGGCAGGCGAGGACCAACTTTAGTCCGGATAAGTGTACTAGATGTTCCCCTTTAAAATGGCCAATTGTTGGCGCCCTTCCCGCTCAGTATTTGGGAGGAGGCCCAGGGCCTTTGCCTATAAATAGGACTAGCCACCACAAGATAGAGGCAATGGGATCCTCACCAGGAAACCAGTAGAGAGAGCGACTGAACTCCCCCTAGTAGTTCATTGCACCAGCCTAGAACAGACCCTCGCGAGGCTGTTCTCCCTTGTATTGTTCATCATCAGCCCAAGAGGCAATCCACCACACCACACACTGGAGTAGGGTATTACACCACAATGGTGGCCTGAACCAGTATAAACTCTGTGTCTCTTGTGTTGTTCCTTTGATTGCTTAGATCCTAGCGAGGTGGCGAGGCGCAGGCAGTAGAAGGCTAGATCTCCACGCGCATCCCAGAGTTCGAATCTAGAGGGTCTCCCGGAACCCGAAATCCGACATTTGGCATGCCAGGTAGGGGTGCACCGGAATCCACCTTCTGCCGCTTCGCGTCCCGTCGCATCGTCATCATCATGTCTGGCGACTAGGCAGGCAACCCCGATCCCTAGGCGGCCTGGCCCGCCCATGCAGAACCGCTCGCTCCGGGCAACCCCACGCCCCAGGCAGCTTGCGGTCCACAGGGCGCTGCGGGCCGCGGGCGGCGCGGACAGGCAGTGACACCTCTCACGACACGGCAGGCGCGGTCGGCGGTGAGGGCCTCCCACCACGCCGCGGCAACGGCGCCGTACACCCGACGGGAGCAGGCGAACTCGAGGGCCGCGCTCACTGTGGCTCGAGAGCTGCTGCAGTGCAGGCTGCTGGAAGGCGGTGGCGACGTGCTGCTAGAGCGGGTGGCAGAGCTCCTCGGCTTCCCCGCCTCGAGGGCTCCCCCCTTCTGCACCCAACTCCCTCCTCAGGTCCAGGGTGGTCCGCACGGGGGCTCCGTGCACTCCCGTGCGGCCCCAAGCGGACTCCAATACCACCCCAACACCGACCAGGCCGTCAGCCCCGGGCCAGCAGCTGCGCTGCCTCTACCCCCGGCTGTCGGATTTCGGGTTTCGGCAGACCCTTGAGGTTCGAACTCTGGGGTGCGCGCGCAGATTACGCCCTCTGCCTATCTGCTCCTCACCGAATCGCTGGGATCTAAACTACGAAAGCATCAACACAAGAGACATAGGGTTTATACTGGTTTAGGCCACCATTATGGTGTAATACCCTACTCCAGTGTGTGGCGTGGTGGATTGCCTCTTGGGCTGATGATGAACAATACAAGGAAGAACAGCCTCGCGAGGGTCTGTTCTTGGTTGGTGCTACTTGGTTCTGGCTCTTGGGTTCTTGGTCAGGTCTAGCTGCCTCTACCCCGGGGGTGGCTAGTCATATTTATAGACAAAGGCCCTGGGCCTCTTCCCAAATATTGAGAGGGAAGAGCGCCAACAATTGGCCATTTTGAAAGGGAACAGCGGGTACACTTATCCTGACTAAAGTTGGTCCTCGCCTGTCAAAGGCGCTGGTGGTGACGCCGGCTTGGGCTCCACGGTGACCTCCATCCTGCCATTGGACTGGTCTTGGTCTTGTTGCACCGAAATGGATGCCTTTGCTTGATGCTCTCGCCTGTGCTTGCTCCCTTTGCACCAAAGAGGAAAGGAGGACACTGCGCGGGCTGGCGCCCGACTGGCGCCCTTGGTCGTCATGGCTTGCGTCATGGGCACCTCGCGAGGTACCCTGCCTTGAACTCTCCGCCTCCTCGTGAGCCAGCCTGATGAGGCCGTGCATGAGGAAGCTCCTTGTCGTCTGCCCCGCGAGGTTTGGACCCTCGCGAGGGTCTTGCGCTTGTGTTGATGAAGATGGGCTGTGCTGGGCCCCCTTTTGAGCCACGTCGCAGGCCGCAGGCAGGCTAGTCTGGGGACCCCCGTTCCCAGAACGCCGACAGTAGCCCCCGGACCCACGGCGCGCCCGGACTTGGCCGAGCAGAGAGGCGAAAGGGCAAGTGCGAAGCGTCGCGGGCCCTATCAGCCTGGGGCCTTGGGCGCCGCGTGGCGGTTGATTGGACGTGGGCGCCTCCGCTTCCCCACGTTGCCTCGGCAACTGCACGGATGCGACTAGTCCCTGCATGCAAAGCGGGTCATGATTACCTGCGATCGTGGTGGTCGACGGTTGGCCTTCGCCAGCTATAAGTACGGAGCGGCGCGAGCCACTCCAGTTCATCTTCCTCTGCTACTTCTCCTCTTCCTCATCTTCGCCAGTGCTCCGCCTTGCCGCCATGGCTCCGATACGCCTATTCTCTGCGGAAGAGAAGGGGAAGGCCCCCCGAGACGGCCCCGACCCACTTCCGCCAAAGACGCAGTTGGTCCTCTGCCGCCGAGATGAGGGCGCGCGGCCGGAGGTGTCGAGGCCTTGGTGCGAGCGGCCGCCGCCAGGGTTTCTGCTGCCCTTTTACGCCCGCCTTGAGGGCCCTGCTGGACCTGATGCTGAGCGCCATGGACGACGCCGCCGTCGGCACCGGCGGATCACTGTGCGTGTTGTCCCTCTGGGAGTTCACGCTAAGGGCTCCTCCCGAGAGTTTGTGCTCCACGCCGCCATGCCTCCTCGATCTTGGATTTGCCTTCCTCCTTCCTTCGCCTTCGAGATCATGCCTAGGGGACCTTTCAGGCTCTGGCTGCAGCACGCCGATTGCCAGACCCCTACGACCGATGCGGATGTCGAGGTCGTCGCTCCAGGTAAGGTCTTCATGACCCGGGGCTGGGGCGAGATCACTCGGGTTTGCAGGACGAGGGGCGCCCTCGTGATCCACCTGGAGTTTGACGGTGCTTCCATGATGCTCTTCAAGGTCTTCGATGCGGAGGGTAGCCAGCTGGAGTGCTGCCGTGGGAGAGGCGATCGGGACCCTGCTGCTGCGAGACAGAGGCCGGCCAACCGCTCCCTTGGCAGCTCCTTAGGCGATGAAGGTGCCGGAGGATCCTGCGACTCTGCCGAGTTCTTCGCGACTCCGGAGACGAGCGACGACAGCTACAAGCCCCCGAGCCTGCGCCGCTCTCGAAGCAGGGCGGGCTCGTCAGGCCATCGCCGCCCCTGATCTGGATGGGGTTGGCGCCAGTGCCGGACGGCCCACTGTTGATGATGACGTCCGCCGCGACGGTTCCTGTAGGCAGGACTCCTTAGGATTCGCGCCTTTTGTTCCTGCGAGGAGCCAAGAATGTACCCCGTGGGGGATTGTAAGATGTTTGTAGCTTCGTTTGTCAATATGATCCTTATCGTGAAGCAGTGCGAGATGCTTATTCTGTCTTACCTTAGTTTCTTCCTTTCAGACCTCACGAGGGCTTGGTGCTCTGCGCCGACAGGTCCCGGTCCCAAGGCGGCTTCAGCCATCACTGGTATGCCAGGTCGCGATGCCGTGGTCAAGGCCAGGAGCTGAGCGGCCCGGGGTCCAGTAAGAGCCCCTGAGTCGCAATGCTCTGGAGGTCCCCTTTAGCGCTCAAGCAGCTATCGTTCGGTGACAAAGGAATATGATGTTGCTAACACGGGATTGCGTTGGATGCGGTGACGGTGCTACGATAACAAGTGTTTCCGGAGAGTGACTTATCTCGAGGGTCAGGAAATGCTTCCTGGTGAGGGGCTAGGTCCGTGCCCCGGCTGGCGAGGGGTTGCTTGGTGAGGTCCTCACGTGCTCCTCCCCTCTCCCCTTCGCTCCTGTCAGTCTCAAAACCGGCGGATCTCGGGTAGGGGGTCCCGAACTGTGTGTCTAGGCGGATGGTAGCAGGAGACATGGGACACGATGTTTTACCCAGGTTCGGGCCCTCTTGATGGAGGTAAAACCCTACGTCCTGCTTGATTGATATTGATATTGTGGATGTTTACAAGAGTGGATCTACCACGAGATCAAGGAGGCTAAACCCTAGAAGCTAGCCTATGGTATGATTGTAAGGGTTGATGTTGTTGTCCTACGGACTAAAGCCATCCGGTTTATATAGACACTGGAGAGGGCTAGGGTTACATAGAGTCGGTTACAATGGTAGGAGATCTACATATCCGTATCGCCAAGCTTGCCTTCCACGCCATGGAAAGTCCTATCCGGACACGGGACGAAGTCTTCAATCTTGTATCTTCATAGTCTTGGAGTCCGGTCGATGATGATAGTCCGGCCGATGATAGTTCGGCCGATGGTGGTAATCCGGCTATCCGGACACCCCCTAGTCCAGGACTCCCTCAGTAGCCCCCGAACCAGTCTTCAGTGACGATAAGTCCAGCATGTGTATAGTCTTCGGCGTTGCAAGGCGGGTTCTCCTTCAAGTTCCATGTACCGGCCGAATAGTGTCCGACTTCCTCATCAATGTTGTGCTTCTCAGCTTCCACGCCCAATAATGGCCTTCTTCCACGCGTCGCACGAATGCGAAAAGCCAGGGTGTCTTTTATGTTTCCCCCCTAGTTGTGCGAATAATCGGCCTATAAGAGAGGCAAGAATCCAGATCCAAATCACCATCTTCCTCCCGCGAATACTCATCGGAGCGCTTTCGACCAAGAATCCATTCCATCATGGACCATCAACGCAGCTCCTCTTCTCGCGCTCCTAGCCCTCTGCCAGGAGATTGGAGGAGATGCTCTGTTCCGCACAACGAGCTGGGGAAGCTCCAAATGGGGGGATATCTCCCTCCGGCCTTCATGGTTCCGGTCCGAGCCGGGCTAGCCACCTACAAAGGTGGGAAGCAAGCGGAGGCTACCCCAAGTCCCAACAAAGGGGAGCGGGTATGCTTCGTCCCCTATCTGATAAGGGGGCTCGGATTTCCTGTACATCCGTTCCTCCGCGGGCTCCTGGAGTTCTACGGACTCCAGCTTCATCACCTCACGCCCGCCTCGATCCTGCATATTGCGAGTTACGTAGCTCTTTGCGAGCTATTCCTGGGCGTCGAGCCCCATTTCGCGCTGTGGAAGAGGTTGTTCTGCCTTGTACCCCGCTCTCACGAGGGGTCCATATATCAAGTGGGCGGCGCCGAATTATGGCGCATTGCCGGGACCGGGTATCCATCCTGAACCCCTAAGAAGGCGTCCGAAGACTGGCCTTCAGAATGGTTTTATATAGAAGACGCTCCGCTGCCGGACCCTGTTCGGATCGGCCTCCCGGAGTTCAGCAATGCTCCTCTGAAGAAATGCCTTAGTTGGCGTCCGCGGAGCCCCCAACTGGAGGAAGACAAGAGCATCCATTATTTGATGGGCCGGATAAGGTTACTGGCCCATTCCAAGTTGATCATGATTGGAGTCATGGAAACATGCATTATGCGGGGGGTGCAGCCACTATAATACAGGGGCCACCCCATGTGGGATTTCAACGGGGAGGACGATGCCACCCGCCATGGCCGCAAAGGGCCGGATTCGGCCGAAGACCTGGTGAAGATCCTGTCCGGCCTGTATAAGGGGGAGAAGGAGGATTTCCTTCGGACGAACCCGTTAAATGGGTTCTCCATGAATAATCCCCGGCCTTGGGTAAGCGAACACTCCATGTGTCCAACCCATGCCTTTGAAATTTAAGTTTCT
Source organism: Triticum timopheevii (assembly GCA_963921465.1). NCBI lineage: Eukaryota > Viridiplantae > Streptophyta > Magnoliopsida > Poales > Poaceae > Triticum > Triticum timopheevii. Next base: position 377,539,137 of record OY997262.1, on the reverse strand, counting down.
TATATTGTGTTCTTCTTTCGACGCAGGAGCTGCGTCGGATGGTGGAGGACATGCTAAGTCCAGCTCCGCAACCCGAGGATCCAGAGAGATCCCAGGATCCGGCCTCCGAAGAGGATCCGGACATAGGAGTGGAGCTAATCGACGGGGTGTTCCATCAGCTTAGCATGGATAATGCTTTAGTCGCCATTACGGCCGACTATCCCGGGCTATATCCGGCTTCCCAGGTGATTGTGACCGAAGTCCTGACACCGTTATTCCCTCCTTGCTTATTTCTGACCACCGTATATGATGACGCTGTGCAGGAGGCGCCTCTAGGGCGGGAAGCCAAGCCCGCGGTGGCTGACCATCAAAGGCCGGTCCAGACCAGTAGGCGGAAGAGGAGCGCGGCGCGGACTGAAACGTCGCCGCAAAGGTATAGCTCACAATTCATTATTTGGAGCAACGTTCCTAGGAAGCGTTTGGGTGCTCATGACTTTTATAGGAGGAAAAGCACCCGCCGGACTGCGGGCGTAGAGGTTGCCAATCCGGCCTCTACCAGCCAAGCTCCAGCGCCTGGTCCGGAGGGGGAGGCGAGTGCAAGGCGCGAGCCGGATACTCCTCCAACGGAGGATGCCGACAGACTGTCCGCCACCAAATCTGAGGTGGAGAGCGCCATGAACCACAGGCGCCGCCAGACAGTTTTTCGTGACGCGTGCTTCTCCCCTGAGGCGTTGGACGCCTTTAACGCAGGGGACGCGCACCTCCGTGCCACTCAAGATGGTTTGACCAGAGCCACGGAGCAGTATGTAAAAGACATACAGGTAAGAGAATTTAATAGTTATATATGCCAGTAGCCCCCGAGACTTAAAGTAGTTATATTATCTGATTTAAGGATCATATGAAATGCAGGGTCTTACCGAGAAGAATACCCAACTGTCTCAGGAGCTGCAAGAGTGTAAGGCTCAACTTGAGGCCGCACTCACTGCCGCAGGAGGAAACACAGGGACCTCTCCTGGTAACACATTATTTAAAAAGATAAGTAGTGTTTGGCCTGTGCGCAAGTCTGATAATGACGTTGCAGGTGCTGCCGAACAAGATCCGGACAGGCAAGAACTTCTGCGCCAGCTGAAGGCCAGCGAGAGGGTGCTGCATAAGGTGCAGCACGAAAGGAACAAGCTCCAGGATGCCCATGCCCAGCTTGGAGAAGAGCTGAAAGGCGTTCGGGCCGAGCTGTCTGGCTCCGTTAAGGAGAATCAGCGGCTTCGTCGTGGCATCTATAGTAAGTGCTTGAGCGAACTCCTTTGAAAAGAAGAATCCGGCGAGGAAGTCAATTGACAAAATATGTCTGTAGGTATACTCACAGGTCGCCCTGCGGAGGAGATGCCCGTATCAACGGGTGATCAACTTCCCGAGTTGTTGCAACTGATCGAACGAGTTCGGCAGGCAATGAGCGGCGTCATCCAGGCTTTATGGCCAGCCTTCTCCCTACCCGAGGGCCTTGGGGAGCTTGTGGAGAAGCTTCAGGGAGTGCGGCAGCGCTTCCATTTATGGAAGATTTCAGCCTGCCGCCAAGGTGCCAGGGAGGCCTGGGCCATGGTGAAGAAGAATACAGTCAGTCAATTTTACAATGTATTATAAAATGACATGTAAAATGCCTTCTAGCCGGATTGTAGATCGTTTGTCTTTGCCGACCTTTTCGCTTCGACCTCGGCACCCTAGAGTCCGGAGTGTGTCCGAATACCTTATCGGTTATGAAACAACCGGGGTATGCATGGAGACCAGGCGTAGGGGTCATTAGTGCTTTATCAGACAAGTGCCCAACTAGTTATGTTATATTACATGGTTAGTAAGAAACATCTTCCAGGGAGAATAGTTCCGTTAAGGGTTCCTTTCCTCTGGGGGTGGCATGCCCTAAAGTGCATGTCCGGACTGCGAAAAAAGCAGAAAAACATCTGGGGGCAGATAAATAAGTAGGTAAAATCATCTTTCAAGTCACCGACCGAATATTCCCTTAAGAACGCTAGCTTTCGGCTTCACCCAGTCTGAGGTACATATCCGGCTGACCCGGCAGTAACAATCGCAAAGGTGCTCCCTTTACCTCCTAGCCGAACAATCGGGAACGTAGGGGTAAGCACAGGAGCCAGGCAACCCAGCTTGGCCAAAACTTAAGTCATATCGATGCATATAATGGTGAATAAAAGGTACATGTGGAAGCTTGACACATGTGCTGGGCATGAAGCCCTTATAATTTAAGCTTCTGGTAAAGAAGCCCCCAGGTATAATGAGTGCGGATGGCACATCAAGTGTGTGCGAACAATGCGCAAGTAGGCCCTTAAGGGCTTTTTGATAGGAGATTAAGAGAAGAAAGAGAAATAAAAGACAGCTGAAGTATAAAAATTTGAGCAGGGGAAGAGGACGAACTCTTAATCCGGCGCTGGGCATAGAATCTTTGGAGGCGGGCTGCGTTCCATGGGTTCGGCTCGAGTCGGTTATCCGATGCATTTCGTAGACGGTATGCTCCGCCGGTTAGGACTTGATCGATAATGAAGGGGCCCTCCCATTTGGGCTTGAGCTTGTCCTTTTTCTTGTCTGGCAAGCGTAGAACTAGTTCGCCAACGTTGTAAGTCTTGGCCCGTACTTCTCTGCTTTGATATCTTCGAGCCTGCTGCTGATAGAATGCGGAACGAGCCTTGGCGACATCGCGTTCTTCCTCCAATGCGTCCAAGCTGTCCTGCCGATCCAGCTCGGCCTCTCTTTCTTCATACATGCGCACTCGAGGTGAGTCATGAATAATGTCGTAGGGCAGAACTGCCTCTGCGCCGTACACCATAAAAAATGGTGTGAATCCGGTAGTACGGTTGGGCATTCTCCGCAGCCCCCAGAGTACGGAGTCGAGCTCCTCTACCCAGTGCGTGTCTGATTTCGTAAGGGACCGCACTAATCTAGGTTTAATGCCGCTCATTATTAGACCATTTTCTCGTTCCACTTGACCGTTGGTTTGAGGATGATAGACTGAAGCGTAATCGAGCTTAATGCCCATATTTTTTCACCATGATTTAACCTCGTCGGCCGTAAAGTTCGTGCCGTTATCGGTGATGATGCTGTGGGGGACACCGTAACGGTGTACTACCTCGGATATGAAGTCTATCACTGGTCCGGACTATGCCGTTTTAACTGGCTTGGCCTCTATCCATTTGGTGAATTTATCCACCATGACCAATAGGTACCTTTGCTTGTGGGTTCCCCCTTTAAGGGGTCCAACCATGTCAAGCCCCCAGACCGCGAACGGCCAGGTAATGGGTATAGTTTTGAGGGCGGTGGGTGGCATGTGGCTCTGATTAGCAAAGAGCTGACAACCGACGCATCTTTGGACTAAGTCCTGAGCATCTGCCCGGGCCGTCGGCCAATAAAATCCTGTACGGAATGCCTTTCCTACGAGGGTCCGGGCTGCTGCGTGGTGTCCGCCTAGTCCGGCATGAATTTCAGCCAGGAGGTTTCGCCATTCCTCTTCGGAGATACACCTTCGAAGAACTCCGGTTGTGCTTTTCTTATAAAGTTCTCCCTCGTGGACCTTGTAGGCTTTACATCGCCGAACTATGTAGCGGGCCTCATTTTGGTCTTCACGAAGTTCCTGCCTAAGTAAGTAGGCTAGGAATGGTTCTGTCCACGGGGCGATTACGGCCACTATGTCGTGGGCTGAAGGTGTTATTTCTGCGGCGGAATCGCCGCTTATGTCAAATTGCTCTGTGTCGGTTGGTGTGGCTGCTTCCGGTTTGTTATTTCCGGACTCCTCTTCCCATAGTACGGATGGCTTGAACAGCCGTTCCAGGAAGATGTTTGGAGGGACATCATCATATTTTGCGCCGATGCGTGCCAATAGGTCGGCCTCTTGGTTATTATCCCTGGCTACGTGATGGAATTCGAGTCCGTCTAACCGAGCTGACATTTTTAGGACAGCGTCGCGATATGCTGCCATTTTTGGATCCTTGGCATCAAAGTCTCCATTTATTTGAGATATTGCAAGGTTTGAATCCCCGCGCACCTCTAGGCGTTGAATGCCCATGGAGATTGCCATCCGGAGACCATGTAAGAGGGCCTCGTATTCGGCTGCGTTGTTGGAGTCCGTGTACATTATTTGAAGTACGTATTGGACTGTGTCACCGGTCGGGGACGTCAATACGACGCCAGCCCCCAGTCCGGCCAACATTTTAGAGTCGTCGAAGTGCATAATCCAATTGGAGTATGCGCCGTACTCTTTAGGGAGTTCGGCTTCGGTCCATTCAGCGACAAAGTCAGCCAAAACTTGTGACTTAATAGCTCGCCGAGGTTTGTAAGTTATATCGAATGGTAAGAGCTCAATGGCCCATTTTGCAATCCTGCCCGTTGCGTCGCGGTTGTTTATAATGTCATTGAGTGGTCCTTCAGAGGCCACTGTTATCGAACACTCTTGAAAGTAGTGTCGGAGCTTCCGGGATGCCATGAACACTGCATACGCGATCTTCTGATAGTGCGGGTAACGGGACTTGCAGGGGGTTAACACAGTGGATACGTAGTACACTGGTTTTTGAAGAGGGAATTTATGCCCTTCTATCTCTCGTTCGACGACGAGTACTGCGCTTACAACTTGATGTGTTGCTGCGATGTATAAAAACATTGGTTCGCCCAGGTTGGGCGCACCCAGGACCGGATTCGTTGCCAATATGGCCTTTATTTCTTCGAGTCTGGCGGTGGCAGCATCCGTCCACTCGAAGTGTTCGGTGTGCCTGAGGAGGCGATAGAGGGGCAATGCCTTTTCTCCTAAGCGGGAGATAAAGCGGCTGTGGGCCGCCATGCATCCAGTCAATTTCTGGATCTGTTTGAGGTTTTTTGGAATGTCCAGCTGTGATAGAGCTCGGATCTTGGCCGGATTTGCTTCAATTCCTCTACCGGATACAATGAAGCCCAAGAGCTTTCCGGCTGGTACGCCGAAAACGCATTTTTCCGGATTCAGCTTGATATCATATGCTCGGAGGTTGTCAAATGTGACCCTCAAGTCGTCTACTAGAGTTTCGATGTGTTTGGTTTTGACGACTACGTCGTCTACGTATGCCTCTACTGTTTTGCCAATCTGGGTAGCCAGACATGTCTGAATCATGCGCTGATATGTTGCGCCGGCGTTTTTAAGTCCGAAGGGCATCGTGTTGAAGCAGAATGGTCCATATGGAGTAATGAATGCCGTTGCGGCTTGATCCGCTTCTGCCATCTTGATTTGATGATAGCCGGAGTATGCGTCCAGGAAGCACAATGAATCGTGCCCTGCAGTGGCATCGATGATTTGGTCGATGCGGGGGAGGGGGAAGGAATCCTTTAGGCAGGCTTTATTTAGGTCTTCAAAATCGACACATAGGTCCCAGGATTTGTCATTCTTTGGTACCATTACCAGGTTTGCTAGCCAATCCGGATGTTTGATGTCTCTGATGAATCCAGCTTCCAATAGTTTGGCTAGTTCCTCTCCCATTGCCTGTCTTTTGGGTTCGGAAAATCGTCGAAGAGCCTGTTTGACTGGCTTGAATCCTTTTAGGATGTTTAGGCTGTGTTCTGCCAATCTGCATGGGATTCCGGGCATATCCGAGGGGTGCCAGGAGAAAATGTCCCAATTTTCCCGAAGGAATTCTCGCAGTGCGGCGTCTACATCAGGGTTCAATTTGTGCCCCGATGGAGGCCGTCTTTGTCGGGTCTGTTGGCTGGACCTGGAGTTTTACTATTTCATCTACTGGTTTAAAGGAGGTGGACTTGGACCTCTTATCGAGTATCACATCGTCCCTATTCACCGTAGAGCGCAGCATGGTGAGTTCCTTTGCCGCTAGGGCTTCGGATAGTGCCTCCAGGGCTAATGCGGCTGTCTTGTTTTCGGTGCGGAGTGCTATGTCCGGATCACTAACGAGAGTGATTATTCCGCGGGCCCAGGCATTTTGAGCTTCATGTACCCGTAATGGGGTACGGCTTGGAAGATTGTGAATGCCTCTCGTCCTAATATAGCGTGATATCCGCTGTTGAACGGGGCCACTTGGAACGTGACTTCTTCGGATCTGTAATTGTCCGGCGAGCCGAATACCACATCAAGTGTGATTTTTCTTGTGCAGCGCGCTTCCCGGCTAGGGATTATTCCTCTGAAGGTTGTGCTGCTTCGCTCAATGCGGCTCCAGTCTGTTTCCATTTTTTCCTCGTAGATGAGGTTTAATCTGCTGCCGCCATCCATGAGCACCTTGGTAAGTCGAAAGCTGTCCACTATCGGACTGAGGACCAATGCGGCTGGTGCTCGGGCTGTTCGGAATTTAGGTTCGTCCCTGGCGTTGAAGGTGATGGCCGCGTCGCTCCAAGGATTTGCTGTGGCTACTTGGTAGACTTCGGCGAGGCTGCGGATTGTTCGTTTCCGCATATTGTTTGATGTGAAAGTCTCGGAGACTATTGATACCGTACCGGTATTGTTGGTGTGGTTTCCCGGGGCTAGAAGCTCCTCGCCACTTTTGGCCACCTGCCGTAGTATCCAACATGCTCGAAGGCTATGTGTTGGGACGGAGCCCTCTGTACTGTGAGTTGTACAGGGTCTGCTGAGCCATCCCTCCAGTACGGTTCCGTTCCCTTTAAGGGGTTTCTGTTTTTTGGTTCTTGCACCTGGTGCCTGAGTGTGACGCACCCTTTTGTTGCGGACTGGGGCTGTATCCGGGGCCGGATTGTCCCAAAACCTATTTTCGGTTTTCCGGAAACTCTCTATCACACAGTACTTTTGTACTATGGATGCCAGGTCGGCGAAGCGTGTGATTTCACGATGGCTAACGGCGTTCAAGATTCCCTCGTCCGTGCAATTATTGCAGAAAATTGAGATTGCGTTTTCCTCTCGGCAGTCCTTTATCCTGTCCATAACCAGGAGGAATCTGGCCCAATAGTGATGTACTGTTTCAGCGGGCTCTTGCCGGATTAGAGAGAGATCGCATATATCTGGTCGGGTGGGTGGAACTAAGTCCGGAACCCTACCCATCTCAAGGCTCGAAGGCCGAGAAGTTTCCAAACTTGGAAGCTTTGATTGCTGGACATTGTCCAACGAGTCCAGAACGAGGCCTAATTTTAAGTTCAGTGCTCGATCGAAGTCCGTCCCTCCGCGGGAATCCGGCATGGAGGGTTTGGGAGCCCGGACATGACTAGTTTTCAATACAGGAGAAGAGTCGCCGCATTGTTCTTCTACCACCACAACGTGGTGGGTGACCTGGGGAGAGTTAATCTCTCTCAGATCGGTTTTAAGCCCAATCTGATCGTAGTCTGTAGCGACTCCCAGGGCGGCGATCCGATCCAAGAGTTCGTTTACCGACGAGAGCTCTGTTGGATCTAGATGCTCGGTGAGTTCTGAGTTGACGTGAAGATTGCTCTCGATGACCTGAGATGTCATCGTGGAAGCGGTGGCCGGACAGGCGGTCATAAGAAAACCTCCTAGCCGGATAGTTTGGCCGGCAGCCAGGGCTCCATTGGTGAAGATACCGTCCTTGAAGACGGAAAGAGGCATCCTTCCTATCGGTGACGGCACAGAGGAACTCTCAATGAAAGCACCAATGTCGGTGTCAAAACCGGCGGATCTCGGGTAGGGGGTCCCGAACTGTGCGTCTAGGCGGATGGTAACAGGAGACAAGGGACACGATGTTTTACCCAGGTTCGGGCCCTCTTGATGGAGGTAAAACCCTACGTCCTGCTTGATTGATATTGATATTGTGGATGTTTACAAGAGTGGATCTACCACGAGATCAAGGAGGCTAAACCCTAGAAGCTAGCCTATGGTATGATTGTAAGGGTTGATGTTGTTGTCCTACGGACTAAAGCCATCCGGTTTATATAGACACCGGAGAGGGTTAGGGTTACATAGAGTCGGTTACAATGGTAGGAGATCTACATATCCGCATCGCCAAGCTTGCCTTCCACGCCAAGGAAAGTCCCATCCGGACACGGGACGAAGTCTTCAATCTTGTATCTTCATAGTCTTGGAGTCCGGTCGATGATGATAGTCCGGCCGATGATAGTTCGGCCGATGATGGTAATCCGGCTATCCGGACACCCCCTAGTCCAGGACTCCCTCAGCTCCCCTTTCTGCTCTACGTCCTCGGGTCCCGGCTCTCGGGCTGGTCTCAGTCGTCGCTGGTATGCCAGGTCACGATGCCATGGACAAGACCAGAGGGTGAGGGCCGGAGAGCCGGTAGGAGCCCTAAGTCGCGATGCTCAGGCACCCCCCCTTTAATGCGCAAGCGGTTCGTGCGGGCGAGAGTGAAGAAGGCACCGTGAGGGCCTCGCCTGATGATGCTCCTTGGAGGGACCCTGCAGGCTCATCACAAAAGGAACGAGAGTTCGCCGTGACAATCGACAGTTAGCCGTTAGTTGCTTTTGTCAGGACCCCGACTCAATGCCACATCGATCTAGCATGTAACACCTCATATCACTTTGCGGCCTCACGCACGGTATTCCCACGGGTATCGCTTTACCTTTGCCCGGGACCGTTTGCGCCTTTTGGCACACGTATATGATAGCGTCGCTAGCATCCATATGATAAGGAGCCCGGGCTGACATGGCTAGTCGTAAACCCAAAGTGGCACAAACTTACAGGGACATGCATCCATGACCCATCATCGAACGTGTCGGTCATCAGCGGGTGAATTCAGGCTGTAGCACTGGGCTAGCAGCACTCAAGTGAACCGGGCTGTAGCGGGCTAACAGGACTCCGGTATTCATCGCGTGAAATTTCCCCGAAGGGACAGACACAGGAACGAAGAAGGACACATGCCGGCCTGCCTAAGTGTTCTGGAGCAGTAGCAAGCTACCATGGCTCGATGGAGACACTAGGAGACATTTCCCGATAAGAGGGGCTACTAAGGATAAACAACTAGATAGTCAGATCCCACACATACCAAGCATTTCAATAACATACACACAATATGCTCGATATGTGCAAATACAACATGGCATCACAACATGACTCTACAACTCAAGTATTTTATTCAATAGGCTCCGAGGAGCGAGATATTACAAACATGGGTCTCATGACCCAACAATCAGAGCATACAAGTCAAAGCACAAGCGGAAGCTTAACATGTCTGAGTACAGACATCTACAAAAGAAAAAGGCTGAGAAGCCTCACTATCTACCAGATCCTGCCGAGGGCACAAGATCGTAGCTGAGGTAACAAGCTAAACATCGAAGTCCATGTGGAACTACTAGCGAGACTGAAGTCTCTCTGCAAAAACGTAAAATAGGCAAACGTGAGTACAAATGTACCCAGCAAGACTTACATCAGAACTAACTACATATGCATCATTATCAACAAAGGGATGGTGGGGTTTAACTGCAGCAAGCCAGCTTTGACTCAGTGGCTATCCTGAACTATGACTGCGATGTAACTCTTTTGAGGTGGCGCACACGAGTCCACATATTCACCATATCAATACACCACTATGGATCCGCTCCCGTCTCCCTACGAGAACGCCATCCATAGCACTCACGCTTATCTTGCGTATTTTAGAGTATCCACTTTCACTTGTCTATGAACTATACAGGCAACCCAGAAGTCCTTTACCGCGGACATGGCTATTCGAATAGATAATGATAACCCTGCAGGGGTGTACTTCTTCACACACGCTCTCACCACTTACCGCCGTTTACACGACATGTACTCGGCAACCTTCAAGCGGAATCCCAGCGAGGGTGTCGGCCACGACCTGACTAACTACACAAGTCTCTCGTCCAGGTTTATCGCCTATTCGGGTTCCATCCGCAAGGAGATCCGGCCAGGGTGTCGCTCACGGCCCCAAACGATGTGAGCAGGGTTCCCAAGCCCACCATCCGGGTGCCACTTGGTACACCGTTCCACTGTGCCTAGTCTGTCCCAAGCCCACCTGTACCGGATGCCACTTGGTAGACTACTAACACTACCTACAAACACCAGAAACTAGTTGCAACTCCTGGACAGAGATCATGTTGATTAATAAGTCAAGAGGGGTCGAGTTACCGGAACCCAACGTGTGGTAGTAACTGGTCATGGATCACAAACACAGAACTCTGTTCCTAAGGACAGTTTCAATGAGACAACCCACCATGTACTCCTACATGGCCTCTCACCGCTACCTTTACCAAATCGTGTTCACACACTTGGCTCACAACAGTAGGACATGTTCACACACCTCCGATTCATCCCCGATGAATCAGACCTGACACAACTCTAAGCAATAGCAGGCATGACAAACAAACATGAATGAGTAGGCACATCAGGGCTCAAACAACTCCTACTCATGCTAGTGGGTTTCATCTATTTACTGTGGCAATGACAGGTGATGCAGAGGATAAAGGGGTTCAACTACCGCAGCAAATAACAGTTGTATCGTTGTTGTCCTAATGCAGTAAAATAGAGCAGGAGCGAGAGAGTGGGATTGTATCGGTATGAACAAGGGGGTTTTGCTTGCCTGGCACTTCTGAAGATAATATAGCTCTTCATCGGTGTCATTGATTACATCGTCGGTATTACGTCTATCGAGAGGGGACAAATACCGGCAACAGGGAAAGAAACACAATCAATGCAATGCAACAATATGATGCATGATCATGACATGGGAAAATGAATGTGTTTGAGCTAATGCAACTAGCAACCAGATTAAATGAAGTTGGTTTGAATCCAATATTCAAATTCAAACTCCACATGTGATTATTTAAATGCCATTCATATGATTTGTCCTAAACAGCAGCCATAAGTTGTTCTATCATGCATGAAAATGGTACAGATGGATAGATTGGATTTTTCTAATCATTTTTCATATATAATTTATCTCATTTGGAGTTACGATTGAATTTCTATGATTTTTAGAAGTTTGTGGTATTTTCTGGAATTTATAAATCATTTCTAATTTAGTTTAAATCCCAGGAAATATTTATTGCGTCAACCTGACGTCAGTGTGACGTCAGCGGGTCAACGGAGCCGGGTGCAGGTCAAACCTGACGTGTGGGGTCCACACGTCAGTGACTAATTAACTAATCTAAATTAATCAGTGTTAAACTACTACTAACTAAAATTTTCAGTGGAGTAATTAGACTTAATTAAAAACTGAACTAGGATTAGCTGGGGCCCTGGGCCCACTTGTCAGCGGCAGTGAGGTGGTAATTAGGTGGGGTCTAATCCTAACGACGGACACGTCGGCAGTCGCCGGAGTTGAACGCCGGCGAGCACGCGAACGCGGCGGCGACGCTCGGGAACGCGCTACGGGCGGCGGCTGGACGCGCTTGGGGTACGACGAGGAAGCCCTCGCTCGCCCGCATCCAAAGGAACGGACGGGAGGTCACGAGATGGCCGGAGTTGAGCACGGAGTCGACCCCGGCGGCGGCCGGAGCTCGGGCGAGCTCAGGGGCATCGCTAGGAGGCACGGCAAGAGGAGCTGGTGCATGCGTTCGGCTCCTGGGAGCACGGTGAGAACGGCAACACGCTCAAAAGCGGGCGGAGGCAGCTCTGGCCACGGCAGCAACATGGCATGGCGGCGGCGAGATTCAGGCACAACGGAAGAGGCGGCTAGGGGGCGGGAACAAGCTCTAGGAGGAGGGGAAAAGGCGGCGGGGCTCACAGTGGATCGAACGGAGGAGTTGGCGAGCTCGGGGAAGCTTCTATGACGGCGGAGCGACGACGGCGATCGCCGGATCCCATGGAAGAAGACGGCGGTGTTCGAGACGAATTAGGGCTTCCCGACCCGTGTGTCTCGGCGAGGAGGAGTAGGGCATCGGGGCGGAGCTCGTAGACTTCTTGGGTGTCGACGGGACGGCGGTGGTCGCGGCAACGGCGAACGGCGGCGATGGGCGGGTTCGGTGGCGTCGTAGGGAGAGAGCAGAGGAGGGAGAGAGGGGCTAGGGGGGGCTGCGTGGCGTCTCCAGGGGGTCGAGAAGCGGGCAGGTAGGCAGGAGGAGGTGGAAGCAGGAGCTGGCGCAGCTCGGCTGTGCGCTCTCCACGCAGCTGCCTCGCCTTCTGGCAGAAGGTTGAAGAAGGCGCTGCGCTGGCTGGGCTGCATAGTGTTGGGCCGGCTGGAGCGCCAGGTAAGTTGGCCCATGTGAGTTTCTGTTCTTTTATTGTTTTTCTGTTTCTATTTTTTTTACTGTTATGTTTTCTTTTGTTAATATTCTGCCACTGTTCAAAATTCAAACAATTTCAAAACAGTGACAAAACCCTTTGAATAATTTTATGTTGTAGGATGGACATTTCCAGAAGCACATAAAATGTTTCAAAGATATTTGAAATATATTATATATATATTATGAATATAATTCCAAATTCAAATACAATAATAATTTAAATTCCATGCCCAAAATATTGCACAAAGATGTCCATTATTTTTGGTTTGCTGCAGAAGCCTTGCCAAAAATATCCAACAAATAATAGGAACATTTTGGAAACACTGAATGCAATTTTTCAGGGTTCTTTGCCCTTCTTTTAATTGGATTTTGAGGCTTTCAAAATTCCCTCAGTTCAACTTTCAAAATTTTAAACATGATGCAACACATGGCTAGCTAGCTTAGAGCAAACCAGAAGCTAGGGATGTTCAGCTTTGGAGAGGCGATGAGGCACGAAAGGCCTGGCGAGGTGTACTGGGGCACCCGTGAGCCAGCGCGGGACTCACGGGGCCCAACCTCCGGGCGGGTTGCGCCCGGCACTGGGCCTTACCTTCGAATGTGTTCCTGCAAATTTGGTTAGATGCCGGTGCTCTACGTCCTCGGGTCCCGGCTCTCGGGCTGGTCTCAGCCGTCGCAGGTATGCCAGGTCGCGATGCCGTGGACAAGACTAGAGGGTGAGGGCCGGAGAGCCGGTAGGAGCCCTGAGTCGCGATGCTCAGGCACCCCCCCCCTTTAACGCGCAAGCTGGGTTAGATGTCGAAACTCTACGTCCTCGGGTCCCGGATCTCGGGCTGGTCACACCCGTCGCTGGTATGCCAGGTCACGATGCCATGGACAAGACCAGAGGATGAGGGCCGGAGAGCCGGTAGGAGCACTGAGTCGCGATGCTCAGGCACCCCCCCTTTAACGCGCAAGCTTTCGACATCCAAGAAGAAAAGGTACCATGAACAGGCACCAAATAACAAGCATGATGGGTCGAAAGCATGGCCCTAAGATGAATGCAAAAGGGGTACATGCCACTGGGTCTGGCCCGAGCGGCTTGGGGATAATGTAGGCCGAGGGGCGCCCCCAGCAGAGTAAGCTAAGAACATGAAATAAAAGGGATACACGCCGTGGGGACGAACCCACGCGCCCTGGGAATAATGCGGCCCTGAGGGCGCTCCCAACTGGAAATGAAACTTGAAAGATGTCACCTGATGATGCTGTAGACGAAGGGGTGTTGATGTAGCAGACTCGGTGGGCTGCGGGAGCCGATCCTCACAAGCCCCCAGGCCCTGGGGCCTCGGGAGGCTCCGGAGGCGCTGGTGGCACCTCGCGGGCGATCTCCATCTCCACCAGGGCTGTGGAACGCCTGACCTCTTGAGCCTCTAGGATGGCCCTCATGAGGCGCTGGTATGCGGCAGCCGCGTTCAGCAAGCCATAGGGCATGCGAACGTAGCTGTGGGGTGGACCCTCGCAGCATCCCACTTGCGAAGGCCAGAGGCGCTTCTGAGACGCGGCTTGGTTGAGCCCTGGTATGTCGATGCAGACGCGCAGCCCACCATCCTCGCCTGGATGGGGGGCCACAACAAGCAAGCGGCTGCTGCCTCTCATGACTCTTGACTCCTGTAGCTCCTGAATGGCCTTGCTGACGAACTCCTCAGGGCTTAGCCCTCCTTGCCTTGCTCCTTCTTGAGGGAAACGTGCTTTGAAACACGCCTCCACGTGGTGCCCATGCGCCTCCCTCGTGACCTTGGCGAGGTCGGCGGCCCTCCAGGGGAGAGCCCCCGAGCCCTGCTTGAGGGGGCGCCGGGCGCGCCTCCCTATGCGATAGAAGGAGGTTCCCCCTGAGCAGGCGCGGGCCCTGAGGGACCTGCCTCCTGAGGGGCCGGGCCAGATGATGTTTTCTTCTTCTTGCGGGCGGCCTCGGGAAGCCTCCTGCTTCCGCGGTCCAGGTCTTCCAGTGACGCGGCCTGAAAGGCTCGCTCCAGGGAGCACACCGCGTCTCTCTCTTCGCAGGGCACCGTGATGACTCCGCCACTTCCTGGCATCTTGAGGATGTTGTAGCCGTGGTGGGTTACGGCCATGAACTTGGCCAGCGCTGGATACCCGAGGATGGCGTTGTATGGCAGGCGAATGTGGGCGACGTAGAAGTCAATGAGCTTGGTGCGGTAGTTGTCGCATGCCCCGAAGGTGACAGGGACGCGAACCTGCCCGATCGGGACCGTGGAGCCGTCGGTGACTCCGGAGAAAGGCTTGGTTGGCTGAAGCTAATTGTAGGGCACTTGGAGGTTGTTGAACGTTTCCACAGACAGGACATTGAGTCCTGCCCCGCCATCAATGAGGGTGTTGGTGACTAGCATGTTGCAGATGATTGGGGAACAAAGCATCGGGAGGATTCTGGTTGTGGCTGCGCACTTGAGCTGATCCGCAGAGCTGAACATGATGGCGCATGCCGACCACCTGAGAGGGCGTGTGGCCTCGAGCTTGGGAAGGCCTGCATTTACTTCACGGGCGAACTGCTTGAAGATGCACCAGGAGTGTCGGTGTCAAAACCGGCGGATCTCGGGTAGGGGGTCCCAAGCAATGCGTCTTAGGATCAATGGTAACAGGAGGCAAGGGACACGATGTTTTACCCAGGTTCGGGCCCTCTCGATGGAGGTAAAACCCTACGTCATGCTTGATTAATATTGATGATATGGGTGGTACAAGAGTAGATCTACCACGAGATTGTAGAGGCTAAACCCTAAAAGCTAGCCTATGGTATGATTGTCGTTGTCTATCTATCGACTAGCCTGGCCTCGGTTTATATAATGCACCAGAGGCCTAGGATAACAAGAGTCCTAGCCGAATACGCCGGTGGGGGAGGAGTCCTTGTCTTGATCGCCAAGTCTTGTGGAATCTTCCTTGTATGCGGCAACTGTCCGGACTGGCCCATGAGTATACGGCCATGGGGATCCTCGGCCCAATCCAACTGATCAGGAGACGATGTGGTGAGTACCCCCTAGTCCAGGACACCGTCAGTAGCCCCCTGAACCGGTCTTCAAGTTGGGGACGCTCCTCGATTCTTCCGAACTGTTCTTCATCTTTGGTCGTCGGTCTTGAAAACTGGTTTAACAAATCTTCTCATCTTTGACCTTGAGGATCGCCGAAATGCATTCGACAAGTTTATACATCGGGTATCCGAGGAGCCCCTTTAAGTTTCCGGCCTTTATCAATGCCTTGTTAGTTTTATGCCACACCTCGGGTTTGAAGTTGTTCCCGGGCGGCAACGTCCTCTTGCGTCCGAGCTCCAGCGCCGGACTGCATTCAAGGTATCTTTTGCAGCCGAGCACCAAGGCCGGACTGCTTCCCAGCTCTAACGCCGGACTATGTATCCGAGCTCCAACGCCGGACTGTATCCGAGGTGTCGTAGATCACCTTGGTTCAAAGAAGTTTGAAGGAGTTTAGCCGAACTTAATGCCGGAAGTGCCCTCTATGGAGCCAGCCACTAGCGCCCGAGCTTTATGCCGGACTGCTGCTGAGGTGGTGCACCATCCCGAATGTGGGCCGATTTTTGTCATTATTTTTTATTGATGTAATTTATTCTCTCACGAGATATATAGCCAGTAGCCCTCAAGGTATGTATCGGTCTAAAACCCGAGATGCACCTGAAGGATGACATAAGACCGCTGATCCCCGTAGCCGCTGAGACTCAGGTTGATTTGCAAAATCGGTCTGAGGATCAGGTCCTAGCTCGGCAGAATACTTTGGGACACAAAAAGCGGCGTGCTCAGTCCTCGAGACTCAAGTTGGGTGCGGCCGACCAACCTGAGGATCAAAAACTCCTCGGAAACTGTATTGCTCTCAAAATTTTCTGCATAGAACAGGCAATGCAGTAGCCCCCGAGACCTGGTCGGGTGGCAATACCAGATCAGGGGATCGATGTGCCCCTTTAATATTTGTATAAATAATAAGCCCGAAGCCCAGTAGCCCCCGAGCCTTAATGCGGGCACGGGTGGCCAGATTAAGGATCAATATCCATAGTAAAATCACAAATTATGTGTAATGACTCAATGTATCCAAGTACTTTATGTCATTAATGCTCGGATCCGCATTGTACAAAACTTTGTTGACCGACCATGGGCTTCAACCTCCTCAGCCGGTAGCCGAGGAGTGTTTGTCCTACTTTATAAAGCCTTTATGAGGGCAAAGATTTACGACAAACAAGGCAATCTGGTCATACGGCTTTCTAAAGAAAGGTACGCAGAGAGATATGTTATATTGCTGTTTAACAGAAAGAAATGTCTTCCAAAGAAAATAGTCCCGCTATCGGTTCCTTTCTTTCGGTTGTCATGCTAAGCATGATCATGAAACCTTAGCTCCAATGTAAGAGAAAAATATCAAGGATTTAGTTTGGGAGGCCAGTTAATAGCCCCCGATAGTGTTCGGCGACAGTCGAGGTCAAGCCGGAAACACTTCAGCCAATGTTATGAATGGCCCATCATTTAATATAGTCATCGGATCGCTGACCAGTTTACACCTGTTATGACAGTCAGTTTTCGGCTTTCTCCACTGAGGTGCTTGACCATGCGAGCTGGAAGCACAATCGCAGTGGTTCTCCCTTTGCACACCTAGCCGAACAAAGCGGAACGTAGGAGGCAAGCGCGGGAGCCGGGCAACCCAACTATTGACCGAAGACACAATTCGAAACTGATGCATATATAGCAATATCCGAGAATTTTTTTGCCGAATCTCAAAAGGTATCCGGTGTTGCACTACGAGACTTGTGCTGAAAACACAGAAATAGTTTAAAAGTGCCATGGGCTCGAAAAGCCAAAAAACGTCAGTAAAAACATGACGTCCAAACAAGATCAAGTGTTTGGTGCCAATCCGAAAATTGGACTTTAGAAAAAAAGGTGCTTCTGTCGTGCTTTAACATGACACATCCTATCTCAAAACTTCAAGCGGGTCAGCCTACGGCTTCAACCTCCTATCCCGAAGGCGGAGTACTCCCCGGCTAGTGACCGCACACTTGTGTCGAAAAAAGGAGTGATAAATAATAAAAACTTTGCAACGGCTAGGAAGAGAAACACTTAGTATGAAACGGCTCAAATGAACATAAGAGCCCCCAAGTGACTTGGGTAAAAGTTGACTATAAAATGTAAGGTGACATGTAGAATGCCTTCTAGCCAGATTGTAGATCGTTTGTCGTAGCGGACCTTTTCGCTTCAACCTCTGGACCCAATAGTCCGGAGTGTGTCCGAATACCCTCGCGGTTATAAAAACCGGGGCATGCGTGGAGACCAGGCGTAGGGGTCATTAGTGCTTTATCAAACAAGTGCCCAACTAGTTATGTTATATTACATGGTTAGTAAGAAACATCTTCCAGGGAGAATAGTTCCGTTAGGGGTTCCTTTCCCTGGGAGGCATGCCCTAAAGTGCATGTCCGGACTGCGAAAAGAGCAGAAAAACATCTGGGGGCAGGTAAATAAATAGGTAAGAAATCATCTTTTAGTTCACCGACCGAGTATTCCCTTAAGAACGCTAGCTTTCAGCTTCACCCAGTCTGAGGTACACATCCGGCTGACCCGGCAGTAACAATCGCAGAGGTGCTCCCTTTACCACCTAGTCGAACAATCAGGAACGTAGGGGTAAGCACAGGAGCCAGGCAACCCAGCTTGGCCAAAACTTAAGTCATATCGATGCATATAATGGTGAATAAAAGGTACATGCAGAAGTGTGACACATGTGTTGGGCATAAAGCCCGTATTAATAAGCTTCTGTTAAAGAAGCCCCCAGGTATAATGAGCGCGGGTAGCGCGTCAAGTGTGTGCGAACAAAGTTTCGACAAGGAAAATTTTTACAAGCAACTTTTTAGAAAAAAGTATAATTCTTGGTCGAACCGAACACAAGTTAGAAATTTTAAACATTGAGCATGAAGGCAGCTTAGCTGGTTAATGTGTTTAGTATTGACGACACGGTCCGAGCTTGATGTGGGACAAGGTTCCATCCCCCAAGCCGGTCCCGAGGTGGCGGAGCAAGGAGCTCGACACTCCGAAGTGGTGACATAGCACGGTCAATGCAGGACGGCAGAGTGATGTCGAAGTCCCCGGCATGGGGTAATGAAGTGTTGACGAAGCCCCCCGTCCAGCCAAGGTGACGTCAAAGGATATAGTCCGGCTGGATCATTTTCCTGTGCACAAAAAATAGTGCAGACCGGGGATAATAGTAATAATAGGAATTAAAAAAATGTTGCATAATAAATAATTTATGCAAAGTGAGTAGTAAAAGAAATATGGCCTGGCGCTGGAGTCGATGTCGATGCAGGTCGTCGGCGTAATGCAATAAAGGTGTGGCAAAGCCTGGATTCACAGGTCGGTCCGAGTTCCGGATGCGGCGTTCGCCGAACTGTGTACGGAAACTGACCGAACCATCATGCGACCGTCGATAATGCGGCCACCATTTGATAGACCTGTGTACATATGCAGGACTAACCAGAGTAATAATTCCTTGGGAAAAATTTAACCCAAACGAGCAAAAAGAAATACTAGTATTAATAGCACCTGGTTTATTTGTTGTAGAAATCCAAAGGAAGGAGATTCCCAAAATTGGGACTCGATCCGCGCACCCATGCCTCGTCGGCTAGTGATGCCGAAGTGTCTGGAGTAGGTTGATGAAGGGATGGTGAAGCCCCCGGTCCAGCCAAGATGTCGAAGTAGGTCGGCGTGATGGACACCAGCTTGAAGAAGCAATAGTGCGGCCCTGCCGATGCAGGTCATGAGGTGGTTGATGCCGGCTTGATGAAGCGACCGTGCGGCGATGCCGGTATGCCCGCTCCGTGTAATCCGTGGGGCGGCGATGTTGGTGATGATTTATCCTTCGCGATGCCGGACTCTTGTTCGGCTTGCCAAGATGATGATCCAAAGAAGTTGAGCTTGGCTCAACAAAGTGGCGACGTGTCTAGCGCAGGTCGGCAGCCGTGGAGCAATATTGCCGGACTGGTTTGACACCAGCATGATGTTGAAGATCATGTTCAAAAGATCTTAAAGTTAGTGGGATGTGTTCGGGAACAAAACACAATACCCCATACAAAACTTCCTTCAAAAAGGATGTCTGAAATCCCGTTCATAAAAAAGACGAACTCGGGTCGGATTCGTTTTCGCGCAGAAAACAGATCCAAAAAGTGATGCACTAATCGGAAGTTTCCCGGAGTTTGGACGGTTGGATCGAGCTGAATTTTGGGCAGGTGGTAGATAAGTGAATTCCGCAGTAAATCAACGGTTGGATCCTCCAAAGGACATCCGAGCTAGACGCTGGATACCACGCCCTAAACTCATCCGGATTCTCGTCCAGATTCAAGAAGGCTCCGGTATATAGGAGATTGCCGGAGATTCCTCCATCAGAACTCGACAAAATTTTTGCAGGGCTGTGGTAGACTTAATTCCGCATAATTCCACCAAAGTAATCATTTAGACGACACTCGACGAGGCGGTGGCGGCGGATACAAGTTTGTTGTCCAGAAAAACAGCACGGTCGCCTGAGGGCAACGTTGACGTTGAGCCCCCGAGCTCCATGGATGACTCCTCCATGATCTTGATAGAGATCGGAGTTGGTGTTGATGAAGGCCTTCATCCGAACATGACGATCGGAGGTAGGGCGCAGTCCTCGGTCAAGCCAAGGTGACCAGTCGAGCTGGTGATGAAGAAGCCGACGTCGCAGTTGACCTGCAGTCGAGCCATTAATCCTTTCGCCGATCACACAGCAGAACTCTCAATGAAAGCACTAATGTCGGTTTCAAAACTGGCGGATCTCGGGTAGGGGGTCCCAAGCAGTGCGTCTTAGGATCAATGGTAACATGAGGCAAGGGACACGATGTTTTACCCAGGTTCGGGTCCTCCCGATGGAGGTAAAACCCTACGTCCTGCTTGATTAATATTGATGATATGGGTAGTACAAGAGTAGATCTACCACGAGATCGTAGAGGATAAACCCTAAAAGCTAGCCTATGGTATGATTGTCGTTGTCTATCTATCGACTAGCCTGGCCTCGGTTTATATAATGCACCAGAGGCCTAGGATAACAAGAGTCCTAGCCGAATACGCCGGTGTGGGAGGAGTCCTTGTCTTGATCGCCAAGTCTTGTGGAATCTTCCTTGTATGCGGCAACTGTCCGGACTGGTCCATGAGTATACGGCCATGGGGATCCTCGGCCCAATCCAACTGATCGGGAGACGACGTGGTGAGTACCCCCTAGTCCAGGACACCATCAAGGAGGCTGGGGCTTGAGCTCCACCCAGGATGCAGGCGATCGCGCGTGGCTCCTAGAAGCCCCCAGCCCCCTCGTCCTGATGACGGTCCTCGTTTCTTCTTGGCTGCGGCGGCAGCGGAGGGAGGTCTGCATTCCCTTGCGGGCGATCCTCGCGAGGCTGATCCCTCGAGCCTCCCTCGCGAGGCGGGTCCTGCCAGTGATCCTCGCGAGGTTGGTCGTGCCACCCTTGGCGTGGGCCGCGGTCTTCCCAGCGTCCTGCATTCCTTCCTCCTCCCCGGCCGTAACCCCGGTCATTGCGGTCGGGACGCTGGCCGACCCTTCCTTCACACATGACCCGGAGCTCTTGGCATTCATTGGTGTTGTGGGTGTGGAGGTCGTGGTACACACAGTACCGACAGCCCTTGGAGGGTTCGGGCTGATATCTGCCCCGCTTGGTGTCCGGCTCTGCCGCGAGCACGGCAGCCCCCTTGCGCTTCACATCCTTGGCCTTGGGCTTCTTCTCTTCGGGATCCACGACAGGCAGCTCGAGGAGGGAGAGGCGCCCCTCCTCAGCCCTGGCGCACTTGGTCGCCAAGTTGAACAGCTCCAAGGAGGTGTACAGGTCTTCATGCATCGCGAGCTCCTCCTTCATCTTGACGTCGCGTACACCGTCGGAGAAGGCTGAGATGATGGCCTCCTCGGCCACCTTGGGGATCTTGAGGCGCGTGTTTTTGAAGCGCTAGATGTACTTCTGCAGGGTTTCCCCTGGCTGCTGCTTGATACGGTGCATGTCGCTCACGGCGGGTGGCCGGTCGTGAGTACCCTGGAAGTTGGCGATGAAGCGGGTGCGCATCTCGTCCCAGGAGGAGATCGTGCCTGGTGCAAGATTCGGGAGCCAGGTGCGGGCCCCGTCCTTGAGCGCCATGGGAAACCAGTTCGCCATGACCTTCTCGTCTCCGTTGGCGGCCTCGATGCCCAGCTCGTAGAGCTGGAGGAAC
The DNA here is from genome assembly GCA_963921465.1 of Triticum timopheevii. Taxonomy (NCBI): domain Eukaryota; kingdom Viridiplantae; phylum Streptophyta; class Magnoliopsida; order Poales; family Poaceae; genus Triticum; species Triticum timopheevii. Next base: position 377,517,796 of record OY997262.1, on the reverse strand, counting down.
TCTGCAGGGTCGGCTGTGCCGTCGTAGCGGGGAGGCAGGTCTGGCTTGAACTTTGTCGGGCCACGCGACGCTGCGTAGCTCGGGGGTGAAGACGCGGCGGCCCGCTGTGGCCACAGGAGGACTTGGGCAACGAAGAGCTTGGTCCTGTGGGTCCCCACGCGCTGCAGCTGGGAGCAGCGCGGGGTCTTGACGTGCCGGAGCAGGGAGCGCTCGAGCAGCTTCTCGAGGGCGTGGGACTTCTTGGCAGCTCTGCTCCTGCCGCGCTGGCGCCTGACGGAGTGGGTTCCGCTCAGGGGCCGCGCGCCTTGGAGCCAGGGCGCCTTCTCAAGGGGGAGGCGGCTGAGGCGCCCCAGGAGCTTCATTGCCCGCGCAGGGCGGGGTGCAGTGCGGCGAGAAGGACGGCGCGGGGGAGCCCCCAGCGGCGCAGACAAGCTCATCACCTCGGTCGAGCCACTACTCGTAGACGTTGTCGATTGGGCGGTAGAGTAGGAGCTCATTTGCCGCGATGGGCGCAGCTCGAGCCTCCATGGACGTGCGGGACGCGCGAGACGAAGAACCAGCAGGAGTGAGCAGGGTGTAGCGGTGCGGCCGTCTCGCCTCATGGATGGGCGCTGGAATGATGCTTGCTGCTCATTCCCCGCCGGGCCGGTGGCGGCGTTGACGGCGGGTGACGGGGAACGACGGGGGCGCCTGCCGACAGGGGCCGTCTGGGCTACGCGGGAAGCGAGGGCGGCGCGGCGCTCTGCGCGAGCCCGACGTGCGTCAGACATGGATGCGATGGTCGGAGAAGAACAGGACGACAGAAGGCGAATTCGGGCGCACCCCTACCTGGCACGCCAAATGTCGGATTTCGGGTTCCGGGAGACCCTTGAGGCTCGAACTCTGGGGTGCGCACGGAGATTACGCCCTCTGCCTACCTGCTCCTCACTGAATCGCTGGGATCTAAACTACGAAAGGATCAACACAAGAGACACAGGGTTTATACTGGCTCAGGCCACCATTGTGGTGTAATACCCTACTCCAGTGTGTGGCGTGGTGGATTGCCTCTTGGGCTGATGATGAACAATACAAGGAAGAACAGCCTCACGAGGGTCTGTTCTTGGTTGGTGCTACTTGGTTCTGGCTCTTGGGATCTCGGTCAGGTCTAGCTGCCTCTACCCCGGGGGTGGCTAGTCCTATTTATAGACAAAGGCCCTGGGCCTCTTCCCAAATATTGAGCGGGAAGGGTGCCAACAATTGGCCATTTTGAAAGGGAACAGCGGGTACACTAATCCTGACTAAAGTTGGTCCTGGCCTATCAAAGGCGCTGGTGGTGACGCCGGCTTGGGCTCCACGGTGACCTCCACCCTGCCGTTGGACTGGTTTTGGTCTTGTTGCACCGAAATGGATGCCTTTGCTTGATGCTCTTGCCTGTGCTTGCTCCCGTTGCACCAAAGAAGAAAGGAGGACACTACGCGGGCTGGCGCCCGACTGGCGCCCTTGGTCGTCATGGCTTGCGTCATGGGCACCTCACGAGGTACCCTGCCTTGAACTCTCCGCCTCCTCGTGAGCCAGCCTGATGAGGCCGTGCATGAGGAAGCTCCTTGTCGTTTGCCCCGCGAGGCTTGGCCCCTCGCGAGGGTCTTGCGCTTGTGTTGATGAAGATGGGCTATGCTGGGCCCCCTTTTGAGCCACGCCGCAGGCCGCAGGCAGGCAAGTCTGGGGACCCCCGTTCCCAGAATGCTGACACCGGCCATCGAAGAAGGACTCTCCACAACCCGCGGCCCCGGTGGGCCGCCGCGCTATCACCCCCAGGCGGGCACATCAAGCAGAACTGCGTGGCACGCAGAGCGCTACGGCGCGGCTGTGGGAGTCTTGGATTAGGGGGTGTCCGGATAGCCGGACTACCACCATCGGCCGAACTATCATCGTCCGGACTATCATGATCGACCGGACTCCAAGACTATGAAGATACAAGATTGAAGACTTCGTCCCATGTCCGGATGGGACTTTCCTTGGCGTGGAAGGCAAGCTTGGTGATAGGGATTTGTAGATCTCCTACAATTGTAACCGACTCTATGTAACCCTAGCCCTCTTCGGTGTCTATATAAATTGGATGGCTCTAGTCCATAGGACAACAACATCAACCCTCACAATCATACCATAGGCTAGCTTCTAGGGTTTAGCCTCCTTGATCTCGTGGTAGATCCACTCTTGTAAACATCCACAATATCAATATCAATCAAGCAGGACGTAGGGTTTTACCTCCATCAAGAGGGCCCGAACCTGGGTAAAACATCGTGTCCCTTGTCTCCTGTTACCATCCGCCTAGACGCACAGTTCGGGACCCCCTAACCGAGATCCGCCGGTTTTGACACCGACATTGGTGATTTCATTGAGAGTTCCTCTGTGTCGTCACCGAGAGGCTTGATGGCCTCTTCAATCAACAACGGCGCAGTCCTGGGTGAGACTTTTCTCCCTGGACAGATCTTCGTATTCGGCGGCTTCGCACTGCGGGCCAACTCGCTTGGCCATCTGGAGCAGATCGAAAGCTACGCCCCTAGCCGTCAGGTCAGGTTTGGAAGCCTAAACTTCACGGCCGATATCCGCGGGGACTTGATCCTCGACGGATCCGAGCTGCATCCAAGTGCACCGCACTGTCACGATGGGCACGACCTAACTCTGCCGCCGGACAGCGCCTTGGAGGCCGCACACGAATCCGCTCTGACCTATAGTCCGGAGCCGATCGCGCAGATCGAGTACGGGTGGCTGGACACCGCCTCAGGAGCTGCAACTTCTACGGCGAAGGAGCCGAACACTGACCTTGTCCCGCATAAAGCTCATGACTCCGAGGTGCCGGACTCCCTGCCAGACTCCGAACCTCCTGCGCCCCCGCCAGTCGAATCCAATTGGGCGCCGATCATGGAATTCACCGCTGCGGACATCTTTCAGCACTCACCCTTCGGCGACATCTTAAATTCGCTAAAGCATCTCTCGCTATCCGCAGAGCCCTGGCCGGACTACGGCCAGGATGGTTGGGACGCGGACGACAAAGAAATTCTATGCCCACCCACCACCCACTTCGTAGCCACTGTCTATGATCTAACCGACGTACTCCAAAAGATGGGGATGAAGAAGAAGCAGCGGAGGCCGATTCCTTAAAGAAACAGCCCAAGCACCGACGTCAGTGGCGCCACTCTAAATCCCGCCAGAGCAAGAATGGAGATTCCGGCACAGGAGATAATAACACCCCAGAAAGTGCCGAAGACAACCCCCTCCAGCAAGATTCAGCGCAGGAGGAGGTAGAAGCAAGCCCTCACGAGAGGGCGGCAGACGAAGAGGTCGAGGATGATAATTACATACCTCTCTCCGGAGACGAGGCAAGCCTCGACGACGACGAATTTGTCGTACCCGAGGATCCCATCGAACAAGAGCGTTTCAAAGGCAGGCTAATGGCCACAGCAAACAGTCTAAAGAAAAAGCAGCAACAGCTTCAAGCTGATCAAGACCTGCTGGCCGACAGATGGACCGAGGTCCTCGCGGCCGAAGAGTATGAACTCGAACGCCCCTCCAAAAGCTACCCAAAGCGCAAGTTGCTCCCCCGACTAGAGGAGGAAGCATACAAGCCGGCAGCACTAGCGCACAATACGGCAGACCAACCACCTCATGGCCGTGACAGAGAGGCATGTAAGCCCTCCACCAAAACTGTACCCCAGCACCGCTCAAAAAGCGCGAGGCCACAGGGGAACGCGCCGGACTTGCGAGACATATTGGAGGACAAGGCAAGACAATCCAGATCTATCTATGGATCACGTGGGCGCCCCAAGACCCACGACGAATACCGTCGCGCCGGATACAACTACTCCGGCCGGGCCGAACACAGCAGACAACGCTCTCTTGAGCTACGTCGCGACATTGCGCAATACAGAGGCGCCGCACACCCACTATTCTTCACTGATGAAGTAATGGATCATCAAATCCCTGAAGGGTTTAAACCCGTTAACATCGAATGTTACGATGGCACAACAGACCCCGCAGTTTGGATTGAGGATTATCTCCTTCATATACATATGGCCCGCGGCGACGATCTTCACGCCATCAAATATCTCCCGCTCAAGCATTCCTCGACAACTTCCAGGGCACGTATGTGCGACCACCGGACGCAGATGACCTAAGCCACATAATCCAGCAGCCAAACGAATCGGCCAGGCAATTCTGGACACAGTTCTTAACAAAGAAAAATCAAATCGTCGACTGTCCGGATGCGGAGGCCCTCGCTGCCTTCAAACATAACATCCGCGACGAGTGCCTGGCCCGACACCTAGGACAGGAAAAGCCGAAATCCATGGCAGCCCTCACATCACTCATGACCCGCTTCTGTGCGGGAGAGGATAGCTGGCTGGCTCGCAGCAACAACCTCAGCAAAAATGCTGGCAGTCCGGATACAAAGGACCGCAATAGCAGGTCGCGTCGAAACAAAAACAATGCCGCATTATCGGCGACAACAATGAGGATACGGCAGTCAACGCCGGATTCCGAGGCTCCAAACCCGGTCAACGGAAGAAGCCATTTAAAAGAACTACTCCGGGCCCGTCCAATTTGGACTGAATACTCGACCGCTCTTGCCAAATACATGGAACCCCCGAAAATCCAGCTAACCACACCAACAGAGATTGTTGGGTATTCAAGCAGGCAGGCAAATTAATTGTCGAAAACAATGACAAGGGGCTACACAGCGATGATGAGGAAGAGACAAGGCCGCCAAACAACAGAGGACAGAAGGGATTCCCCCCTCAAGTTTGGACGGTAAATATGATATACGCAACGCGTATACCCAAGAGGGAGCGGAAGCGTGCACTAAGGGACGTATACGCGATGGAGCCAGTCGCCCCAAAATTCAACCCATGGTCCTCTTGCCCGATCACTTTCGATCGAAGAGACCATCCGACCAGTATCCGCCATGGCGGATTCGCCGCATTGGTTTTAGACCCAATCGTTGATGGTTTTCACCTCACGAGAGCCCTGATGGACGGCGGCAGTAGCCTGAACCTGCTTTATCAGGATACAGTGCGCAAGATGGGCATAGACCCTTCAAGGATTAAACCTACAAATACGACCTTCAAAGGCGTCATACCAGGTGTTGAGGCCAGTTGCACAGGCTCAGTCACACTGGAAGTGGTCTTCGGATCCCCGGATAATTTCCGAAGCGAGGAGTTAATCTTCGACATAGTCCCGTTCCACAGTGGCTATCACGCTCTGCTCGGACGAACCGCGTTCGCAAAATTCAACGCGGTGCCGCATTATGCATACCTTAAGCTCAAGATGCCAGTCCCTCGCGGAGTCATCACGGTCAATGGAAACACGGAACGCTCCCTCCGAACAGAGGAACATACAGTGGCTCTTGCAGCAGAAATACAGAGCAGCCTTTTAAGGCAATTTTCGAGTCCGGCCGTTAAACGGCCGGACATGGCCAAACGCGCTCGGAGCAACATCAACCAAGACCACCTGGCACGTTCCGAGCACGCGTAGCAATGCGGCCCCAACCCCAGCCCTTGCACAATTGCAAAACAAACTCTCCGCATACACAACTACGCCCTGGAGATACCATGGGTCTAGGGGAAGGGGCACGACCACAACAAACCCAGAGTGCGGTTCGACCACACCAGGGGCTCCCAAGTGTGTCGCTCTTTTCTTTTATTTTTCTCTTTTTTTATACAGGACTCTGTCCGGCGGTGAACCTGCCGAACTCATGATGCAACAGCCAGGGTGGGACAAAGGCCGCGATGAACACTCAGGTGGTCTCCATTACAAGCATTAAATTTGTTAACTACACCATTCCGCGGCCTACCCCTGGAGGGAGACGCCCTTAATTCGTCCAATCCCTTGCTTTCCGCACTATTTGTATCATTCCGCACTCATAGCAGACCTTCTTGAATAAAATGCAGCACTTTTTGCCCATAATTGCATTACTTTCTATATATATATGTTCATTTATGACATGCTGCATCCGTATATTTTGGTACGGCCGAATAAACCAGGGGCTTATGTTCCCCGCATTATGGTGTGATAAGTCCGAACACTTTCACAAGTGCAGCACCCCGAACTTATAGCATTATATGAATCGGCTCCGAATCATGTCTTGGGTCAATAGTTGGGTTTGCCCAGCCCCCATGTTTGGCACCTTACGTTTCCGTTCTATCGGCTAAGGTAGCACTGGGAGAACCACTGCGATTGCACCCCGGTTGAGCCGAGTTAACGCCTCAGTGGAGAAAGCTAAAACTGACTGTCATGATAAGTCGAGATACTGGTCGCTGTTCGAGAGGTTTTTTCGGGTCCTTAAAGACCTACGCCGCTTCGAGCGAAGTTCCGGATAATATCCGACGAAGGCGTGGATAGCGCCCCGAATTCGGTTTTCCGAATACTAGGGGCTTTGCTGAAATTTAAAATTATAGAATTCTATGGCTAAGTGAGAGTGTTCAAGCACTATAAGTCCGGTTGCCTTGTTTGTTGTGTTGAGCGCCTCCCTAGATGGACCCAACAATGGGAACAAGAGTGCTCAAGTTTATCCCGAACACCCCAGCACTCGCGGCATGGGGGCTGAAGCCGACGACTTGCCATCTCTCAGATTTAATAAACGGCCGCACAGAAGGTAATATTTTAAATTAAACAAGCGTTGCTTAGCGCATATGAACAAAGTTTTCAGCGCACAGGATAATACATAGCAAGTTTACTCAATAATTACATCTCGGGGGCACTCATCCACAATCTTGCGGGTACCCTTCAGGACAGTCCTATAGTACATCCCGGGCATACGATATTCCTTGCCCACTGGTGGCGTGTCAGTGATTAGCTTCTCCGCATCCAGCTTGCCCCAATGCACCTTTGCGCGGGCAAGGGCCCGACGAGCACCTTCAATACAGGCGGAGCGCTTGATAACCTCCACCGAGGGGCACACATCCACCAGCCGCCGCACGAGGCCGAAGTAGCTCCCAGGCATGGCCTCTCCAGGCCACAGCCGGACTATGAGGCCCTTCATGGCCTCCTCATCTACCTTGTGGAGTTCGACCAGCTGCTTCAGCTGGTCGCTAGGGGGCACCGGATGGCCGGCCTCAGCATACTGAGACCAGAAGACCTTCTCCGTTGAGCTTCCCTCCTCACCACGGTAGAATGCGGCGGCATCGGATACACTACGAGGCAAATCTGCAAACGCCCCTGGAAAGCTCCGACTTCGGGTAAGTGTCAGGTAGTTTACATTAACATGCTTGCTTTGCATGAAAAATGCCTTACCCGCCGCTATTTTCTTCACATCTTCCACCTCCTGAAGGGCCTTATGGGCCTCGGCCTTGGCGGCTTTGGCACTTTCGAGAGCCGAGGCAAGCTCGGACTCGCGAGTCTTTGAGTCAAGCTCCAAACTCTCATGCTTTTTCCATGAGAGCTTGGAGCTCTTGCCGAACCGCCGCCACCTGCGCCTGCTGCTTTTCTCGCTCTGTCCGTTCCGCGGCCGCACTGCGTTCGGCCGCGGACATGGCCTCCTTCAGGGTTGCCACCTCGTTCGTGGCCCCTGCAGTACCCATGTTATCCTTGTTATTATTTTATTGCAACCTAAATCCTTTTCTGTAAGGTAACTATTCAAAGTGGTGTTACTCACCTTCTTTGTCCTCGAGCTGCTTCTTGGCACGGCCGAGCTCTTGCTCGGACCGCTCGAGATCTTGCTTTAACGCACCAACCTCCGTAGTCAGTGCGGCAGAGGTCAGCAGCGCAGCCTGCATCCCATATTGACATAACTTTTTAGCAACCCTGCGTATATCTTTTTAGATCCTCAGTCCGGCTTTTCTTTCCGAACACCGAACTGAGCATCAGGGGCTACTGTCTATGCGGTATTACATTACATAATTTTAACTTCTTACCTCAAAGCCTGTTAGAAGGCTACTGCAGGCTTCGGTCAGCCTGCTCTTGGCGAGCTACACCTTCTGAATCACCGCACTCATGATAGTGCAGTGTTCTTCCTTGATGGAAGCGCCTTGGAGCGCTTCCAACAAGTTGTCCGGCGCCTCCGGTTGGACGGAGGCCACCAGCGTCACGGTCTTGCCCTTCTTGCGAAGGGCCGCCGGCCGGACTCCGGGACCACTGCGGGTTCCGATGTGGAGTCCGACGCAAAGTCCGGGAGGCCGCCTTGTGGCGCCTCCGGAGCCTCCCCCTGATGGGTCCCTTCTTGGGACCCCACCTCGGTGTCCTCAGTGGCGCGAGGGGTGGAGGCCGTCGGGATGGAATCCACATCCGATGGAGCCAACGACCCGCTCGATGAAGCGGGGAGATCATCATCGGCCGGACTGCAGGCAGCATGTGGCATTAGAAGGACACTATGTGACATAAAAAGAAATTATAAATCATTCAGGAATCTGGATACTTACGATCTCGCCGGAGGCCTGGCCCTTGAAGGCCATTCTTCCTTGCCAACGTTGATGTTGGTGGAGCTGTCCGGGGGAATAGTCCTTCCCCTCTTGGACCCTTCGGCCTCCCCTGTTGGGGAAGCCTTCCTTTTCCTCTCTCCCGCCTCTGGGAGAGAGTCCTCTTTCTCCTCCTCGTTTTCGGGGGAGGAGTCCTCCTCGGAGTTGTCGGACACCTGGAAACAGGAACTCTTTCGAGTACCTGTGGCCTCCTTCTTGGCCTTCTTCTCCGGCACCACGTGTGGTGCCGGAACCAGCAGCCTCGCTAGACGGGCGTCTACTGGGCTTTCTTTCATGGGAGCCGGGCAGACGATCTGCTCCGCCTTCCTCATCCAGTTCTATCAAAGGAAAAGGGGAAATTAAAACCCGCATAGAGTCAAACTATGAAAAGCAAGTGTCTCGTAAAGGGGTAGAATCACTTACCTCGTCAGCTTGGCGCTGCGAGCGAAATCCGCGATCTTCAGTCGCGGATGTGGGGGCTTCGGCGCCCTTAAACAGCACCCTCCAGGTGCCTTCGTACATCGTGTCGAAGAGCCCGCTCAACGCTTGGTGCTGTTCCGGATCGAACTCCCACAGATTGAATGCCCTCTCTTGGCATGGGAGAATCCGGCGGACGAGCTTGACTTGGACCACGTTAACCAGCCTGAGCTTCTTCACCAGCTTCTGGATACCTCCTTCGAACTACCCCACATCAAGCCCTTCTTTTTCCAGGAGGAGAGCTGTGTGGGGATACCAGATCTGAACTCGGGGGCCGCCGCCCACGTAGGGTCGCGCGGCTCGATGATATAGAACCACCCCGATTGCCATCCCTTGACGGATTCCACGAAGGCCCCTTTGAACCACAGGACGTTGGGCATCTTGCCCAACATGGCGCCTCCGCACTCCGCTTGAGAGCCCTTCACTACCTTCGGCTTGACATTGAAGGTCTTGAGCCACAAGCCGAAGTGGGGCCGGATGCAGAGGAAGGCCTCGCACATGACGATAAATGCCGAGATGTTGAGGATGAAGTTCGGCGCCAGATCATGGAAATCCAGGCCGTAGTAGAACATGAGCCCCTGGACAAAGGGGTGAAGTGGAAAGCCCAGTCCGCGGAGGAAGTGGGGAAGAAAAACGACCCTCTCATGGGGCCTGGGGGTGGGGATGAGCTGCCCCTCGTCGGGCAGCCGGTGCGCGATGTCGCCGGATAGATAGCCGGCGCCACGCAGTCTTTCGATGTGCTCCTCCATAACGGAGGAGGTCATCCACTTGCCTCCCGCTCCGGACATGGTCGGAGAAGGTCGAGACGAGATGCGCGAACTTGGGCGCTGGAGCTCGAGTGCGCGGAGATGGATAAGCAAAGGAGGAAGAAGGCGTAGGTGAAAAGGTGAATCCTTATCCCTTATATGTAGGCGGACAAAGACTATGCGTCCCCTCCTGCCTGGTAAAACTCGCTTATCTCCCAAGCGTCACCATCAATGGCGCGGTTGGGTTACCCACGTCCGTATTGATGAGAATCCCGGATTAAGGGGGAACATGATCTCTGCTTCGACAAGACGTGCCAAGGAAACCGCTTCGCTAAATGCGCTGAGAAGGTAAAGTAAAAAACAATTCAAGTAATAACTTGGTAGTGGTGTGACGTCATGCCACAAAAAACGTCAGCAGATTGAACTTGTGTATATATTATTCTCTCTGCGGTGGAATGTGGAATTTATTTTGCAGAGCCGGACACTATCCTGGTGTTCACAATCTTCTACGAATTATTCGGAGGAGGAACCCGCCTTGCAATGCCGAACAATATGCGCGCGGGACTCATCGTCATTGAAGCCTGGTTCATGGGCTACTGAGGGAGTCCTGGATTACGGGGTGTCCGGATAGCCGGACTACCACCATCGGCCGAACTGTCATCGGCCGGACTATCATCATCGACCGGACTCCAAGACTATGAAGATACAAGATTGAAGACTTCATCCCGTGTCCGGATGGGACTTTCCTTGGCGTTGAAGGCAAGCTTGGCGATACAGATATGTAGATCTCCTACAATTGTAACCGACTCTATGTAACCCTAGCCCTCTCCGGTGTCTATATAAACCGGATGGCTCTAGTCCGTAGGACAACAACATCAACCCTTACAATCATACCATAGGCTAGCTTCTAGGGTTTAGCCTCCTTGATCTCGTGGTAGATCCACTCTTGTAAACATCCACAATATCAATATCAATCAAGCAGGACGTAGGGTTTTACCTCCATCAAGAGGGCCCGAACCTGGGTAAAACATCGTGTCCCTTGTCTCCTGTTACCATCCGCCTAGACGCACAGTTCGGGACCCCCTACCCGAGATCCGCCGGTTTTGACACCGACAGCGGCCTCCGGGGTGGCGACCCCAGAAGAGTACGTGCCCCACATGATGGACCAAGGGCGCACACATGAGGACAAACAAGGCTCGCTCCTCGGCCCAAGCTGGGGGGACGAGACGCCAGAAGCTGAACTCTTCCAGGAGCCCCGAGGAGGCCCCATCGGCTACACTGGAAACAACGAGTATCAGGTACCACTAATTCCTCAGGAGCAGGCATACGCCAACCATGGATTGCAGGAGGTGCAGGTCACGACAGTGGGCGGCTGCCCCACTCCCGCAGCAACCTACCCCTCAGGAGGAGGGCGCCGGGGGCTGCAGGAGAGGGGCCAAGATCCAACATCACCACCGTGGCGTTCGGAGCAAGGTGTCCTCAGGAGGTAGGCCCTCTGCTGGGGAGGTGCCCCAGAGCCTGCCCCTGGCAGAGGACCTGTGGTCGTCGGGGGAACCGCTAGTGACCGCTCTACCCCATCGGCGGCATCCTGGTTTCCGGTCATCGTCGGTGGCACTAGAGTGCGGCGCAAGGCGGGGCCCTCGTCTGGCGATATGAAGCAAGGCTGGTAACTGTGAAGAAGGCCTAGTGCCTGTGAAGCTCGCCGCCCCGTGACACTCTCACGTAATAATGAGTGGGGTTGTACACGCCCCGGAGTCTCAGGGGTGCCGGCCTCAGGCCCTGGGGCACCCTCCCACGCCCAGTGGCAGCACTTAGCTCCGCGCTGGTGAGAAGACATCCAAGACTAGACTAGGTGCCGGACGCGGCCTTTTTTCTGCTTCCGTTGCTTTTCCCCCTTGGTTGTCATTTTCCCCCGTTGAATTTATGTTGAATTTGAGCTCAAGGATTTGCGTGTGCTCGGGGAAGGGGTGTTTAGTCTCGTTCGAGAAATCTCTCGCGTTCTGGTTACCACTTCGCCTCAGCTGCCTCCCCTCGCGAGCCCATCGCGAGCCGGGCCAGGCCTAGCTTGCGTGCAGCCCAGACTGCCGTCGCCGCCCTCTCCAGAGGTTTTCATTTCATGTTTTATGGGCTCGTTCAGAAGATGCTCGAGGCACCACAACCCTCCGCAGGCTGACTCGAGGCCCACACGGGTCGAAGGTCAACAAGCCAACCAGCTCGTCATGAAATCAGCCGCTTGTCGCAGGCGTACGAGTGATATTGCATCTACTGTTACGCTTAACACGAGTTTTTACATGAGGGGCTCCCCCTCCCAAAATGCTCTTACAACCTTCAGGGCAAGGCCCGAACTCTGTCTGCGCAGGATAAGGAAGCAGGGACAACACACGGTCAGTCGGATAAATCCCCCAATGCATCCTCAGGGGCGCCTCCAGAATCATCGCTGGCGTCGCTGGCCTCGCCATCGCCCTCCGCATCGCCGGCAGCGGCGCCAGGGCCGTTCATCACGTCACCTTCATCAGCAGCCACAACCGCGTTGTCATTATCAGAAGCGAAGGCCCTGACAAAGGCATCCACGTTGTCTTCCACCCAGCGCGCCAGGTCGCCCCAGACGGCCTGGGGTACTGGGGCGATGGCAGCATCAAATTCGAAGTTGGGGAACATGTTCTGAAGGTGGCTGAAGACACGAGAGAAGGCGCGCCCGAGCGGGGCGCGGCTCCTCTCCTTGACCAGCCTGTTGGCTCCGACCGAGCATGCCTCCAGCTGCGTCACCACATCGGTGAAGAACTAAAGATTACCAGCATAGTTGACTGCCTGGGGCTGGGCAGCAGCCACTTTGCAGATGTTACCCAAGGCCGCGTTGTCTCTCTCCCGGAGCCCGGCGAGCATGGGGCCATGCTCGTGCTCCAGAATCCGCCGCTGGTATATCTCGTCCTTGTTCTGCCGCGCAACGGCCTCAGCCTCGTCCACCCGCTGGCGGAGAAGAAGCACCTCGGCACGGGAGGTAGTCAGCTCCTCGTGTGCTATGTCAAGGGCGGCCCGGGAAGCGTCGGCCCGCCGCATCACTTCCTCCAGCTTGGCCCTCAGGGCGGCGGTCCTGCCTTCAGCCTCGACCCGGATCAACCATAGCCTCTCCTCAAACTCGCGCTCAAGGTTCAAGCGGGCCGTCGCCACCCCGCGATCAACCTCCGCTATGGCTCGGGCCTCGCGCGTAGCGACGTCATCCTCCGCATGCGTCACCAAGCGCTCTCTTGTCTCCAAATGTTCAAGATCACGTGCGCGCTCAGCAGCTTCCAGCGTCAGTGCCTCCTCACACCTCAGGAGCTCTGCCTGGTCGACCGAAGCCACCTTCATCGACGCAAGCGCCGTCTCCCGCAGCTCCACTTGCTGCTCCAGGGAGTGGCACCGGGCCAAGAGTTCCCGCGCCCGCTCCTCCGATGCCTCGCGCCGTCGGTCCGCCTCTCGGGCCTCCTCGATGGCCCGGGAACGGGCCTCCTGAGAGGCCGCCAGCAAAGCCTCGGCCTCCTTGTTGTCGAGGTCACGCTGGTGGCGTGCAAGGGCAACGGCCGCCTCTAGCTTGCGCCTCTCTTCAGCCAGGCGTAGGCCCTCAGCCTCAAGGCGCGCGTCTTCATCGTCAAGCTCTTCACCAAGATGGCTCACCGTGTCAGCCGCCCTCCGGAGAAACCCTTGGCGAAGAACTCGACGCCTCCGGGCGCGCTCGATCACGTCTTCTGCGTCATCATCCACCCCAAGTAAGCGTCGGGGGCCACAAATCAGCACTCCCCCTCTGGGGAGGGGGCTGGGGGCTGGCGCCCTCGTGATGGTCGGGCACGCTGTCGGTGTTCTGGGAACGGGGGTCCCCAGACTTGCCTGCCTGCAGCCTGCGGCGTGGCTCGAGGGAGGCCCAGCGCAGCCCATCTTCATCAACACAAGCTCAAGACTCTCGCGAGGGGCCAAGCCTCGCGGGGCGGACGACAAGGAGCTTCCTCAGGCACGGCCTCGTCAGGCTGGCTCGTGAGGAGGCGGAGAGTTCAAGGCGGGGTACCTCGTGAGGTGCCCATGACGCAAGCCATGACGACCAAGGGCGCCATTCGGGCGCCAGCCCGCGCAGTGTCCTCCTTTCCTCTTTGGTGCAAAGGGGGCAAGCGCAGGCGAGAGCATCGGACAAAGGCGTCCATTTCGGTGCAACAAGACCAAGACCAGCCCAACGGCCGGAAGGAAGTCATTGTGGAGCCCAAGCCGGCGTCACCACCAGAGCCTTTGACAGGCGAGGACCAACTTTAGTCAGGATAAGTGTACCCGCTGTTCCCCTTCAAAATGGCCAATTGTTGGCGCCCTTCCCGCTCAATATTTGGGAAGAGGCCCAGGGCCTTTGCCTATAAATAGGACAAGCCACCCCAGGGGTAGGGGGGCGAGACCTGATCAAGAACCCAAGGGCCAGAACCAAGTAGCACCAACCAAGAACAGACCCTCGTGAGGCTGTTCTTCCTTTTATTGTTCATCCTCGGCCCAAGAGGCAATCCACACACCGGAGTAGGGTATTACACCACAATGGTGGCCTGGACCAGTATAAATCTTGTGTCTCTTGTGCTGTTCAGTTCGGTAGTTTAGATCCCAGCGGTTCGGTGAGTACCGAGCCGGTGGAGGGATGAATCTCCATGCGCACCCCAGTGTTCGAACCTCAAGGGTCTGCCGGAACCCGAAATCCGACATTTGGCCCGCCAGGTAGGTGTGCGCCGGAGTTTGCCATCCGTCGTCTCGTTCTTCCCTGACCACCGCATCCATGTCTGACGCTCGTCGGGTTCGCGCCAAGCGCCGAGCCGCCCTCGCTTCCCATGTCGCCCAGACGGCTCCCGTCGGCGGGCCCCCTCATCGTTCCCCGTCACCCGCCGTCAACGCCGCCACCGGCCCGGCGGGGAACGAGCAGCAAGCATCGTCCCAGCACCCGTCCATGAGGCGGGACGACCGCACTGCCACGCCCTCGCTCGCCCCCGTTGGTTCATCGTCACGCGCGCCCCGCGCAGCCGAGGAGGCCCGAGCTGCGCTCATCGCGGCAAACGACCTCCTGCGCTACCGCCCCATCAATGACGTCTACGAAGAGTGGCTCCACCGAGTCGCCGAGCTCGTCCGCGCCGCCGGAGGCGCCCCCGCGCCGTCCTTCTCGCTGCACCGCACCCTGCCCTGCGCGGGCAATGAAGCTCCTGGGGCGCCTCAGCCGCCTCCTCCTCAAGAAGGCGCCCTGGACCCAAGGCGCGCGGCCCCTGGGCGGAACCCACTCCGTCAGGCGCCAGCGCGGCAGGAGCAGAGCTGCCAAGAAGTCCCACGCCCTCGAGAAGCTGCTCGAGCGCTTCCTGCTCCGGCATGTCAAGACCCCGCGCTACTCCCAGCTGCAGCGCGTGGGGACCCACTGGACCAAGCTCTTCATTGCCCAAGGCCTCCTATGGCCACAGTGGGCTGCCACGCCTTCACCCCCGAGCTATTCAGCGTCGCGTGGCCCGACAAGTTCAAGCCAGACCTGCCTCCCCGCTACGACGGCACGGCTGACCCTGTAGAGTTCCTCCAGCTCTACGAGCTGGGCATCGAGGCCGCCAACGGAGACGAGAAGGTCATGGCGAACTGGTTTCCCATGGCACTCAAGGACGGAGGTCGCACCTGGCTCCTGAATCTGGCCCCAGGCACGATCTCCTCCTGGGGCGAGATGCGCACCTGCTTCATCGCCAACTTCCAGGGTACTCGTGACCGGCCACCCGCCGTGAGCGACATGCACCGTATCAAGCAGCAACCAGGGGAAACCCTGCAGAAGTACATCCAGCGCTTCAACAATGCGCGCCTCAAGATCCCCAGAGTAACGGAGGAGGCCATCATCTCAGCCTTCTCCGACGGCGTGCGTGACGTCAAGATGAAGGAGGAGCTGGCGATGCATGAAGACCTATGCACCTCCTTGGAGCTGTTCAACTTGGCGACCAAGTGCGCCATGGCCGAGGAGGGGCGCCTCTCCCTCCTCGAGCTGCCTGCCGCGGACCCCGAAGAGAAGAAGCCCAAGGCCAAGGACGGGAAGCGCAAGGGGGCTGCTGTACTCGCAACCAAGCCAGACACCAAGCGGGGCAGAGATCAGCCTGAAACCTCCAAGGGCAGTCGGTACTGCGTGTACCATGACCTCCACACCCACAACACCAACGAGTGACAAGAGCTCCGGGCCGTGCGTGAGGGAAGGGTCGGCAGACGTCCCGACCGCAACGACCGGGGCTACGGCCGAGGAGGAAGAAGGAATCCAGGACGTTGGGAAGACCGCGGGCCACGCCAAAGGTGGCGCGACCAACCTCGTGACGATCGCTGGCAGGACCCGCCTCGCGAGGGGGGCTGGAGGGATCAGCCTCGTGAGGATCGCCCGCAAGGGAACGCAGGCCTCCCTCCGCTGCCGCCACAGCCAAGGAGAAATGAAGACCGTCATCAGGACGAGGGGGCTGGGGGCTTCCAGGAACCTCACGCAATCGCCTGCATCCTAGGCGGAGCTCAAGCCCCAGCCTCTCAGCGCATCTTCAAGCAGTTCGCCCGCGAAGTAAATGCAGTCCTCCCCAAGCTCGAGGCCACGCGCCCTCTAAGGTGGTCGGCATGCGCCATCACCTTCAGCTCAGCGGATCAGCTCAAGTGTGCGGCCATAGCCGGAGTCCTCCCGATGCTTTGTTCCCCAGTCATCAGCAACATGCTAGTCACCAAGACCCTCATCGACGGCGGGGCAGGTCTCAACGTCCTGTCCGTGGAAACATTCAACAATCTTCAAGTGCCCTACAGCCAGCTTCAGCCAACCAAGCCATTCTCCGGAGTCACCGACGGCTCCACGGTCCCGATAGGGCAGGTCCGCCTTCCTGTCACCTTCGGGGCACGCGACAACTACCGCACCGAGCTCATCGACTTCGACGTCGCCCACATTCGCCTGCCGTACAACGCCATCCTCGGGTACCCGGTGCTGGCCAAGTTCATGGCCGTAACCCACCACGGCTACAACGTCCTCAAGATGCCAGGAAGCGGCGAGGTCATCACGGTGCCCTGCGAAGAGAGGGACGCGGTGTGCTCCCTGGAGAGAGCCTTTCAGGCCACGTCGTTGGAAGACCCGGACCACGGAGGCAGGAGGCTTCCCGAGGCCGCCCCCAAGAAGAAGAAGACAACAACTGGCCCGGCCCCTCAGGAGGTAGGCCCCTCTGGGCCCTCACCTGCTTAGGGGGAGCCTCCCTCCATCACATAGGGAGGCGCGCCCGGCACCCTCCTCAGGCAGGGCTCGGGGGCTCTCCCCTGGAGGGTCGCCGACCTCGCCGAGGTCACGAGGGAGGCGCTTGGGCACCACGTGGAGGCGTGCTTCGAAGCACGTTTCCCTCAAGAAGGAGCAAGGCAAGGAGGGCCAAACCCTCAGGAGTTCGTCAGCAAGGCCATTCAGGAGTTACAGGAATCAAGGGTCATGAGAGGCAGCCGCCGCCTACCTGCCGTGGCCCCCCATCCAGGCGAGCATGGTGGGCTGCGCGTCTGCATCGACATACCGGGGCTCAACCGAGCCGCGTCTCCAGAGCGCCTCTGGCCCTCGCGAGTGGGACGTTGCGAGGGCCCGCCCCACAGCTACGTGTGCATGCCCTTCGGCTTGCCAAGCGCGGCTGCTGCGCACCAACGTTTCATGAGGGCCATCCTGGAGGCTCAGGAGATCAGGCGTGCCGCAGCCCTGGCGGAGATGAAGATGGCCCGCGAGGAGCCACCAGCGCCTCCGGAGCCTCCCGAGGCCCCAGGGCCTGGGGGCTCGTGAGGATCGACTCCCGCAGCCCGCCGAGTCTGCTACACCAACACCCCTTCGTCTCCAGCGTCATCAGGTGACATCTTTCAAGTTTTCATTTCCAGCTGGGAGCGCCCCCAGGGCCGCATTATTCCCAGGCCACGTGGGTCCGCCCCTGTGGCATGTATCCTCTTTTATTTTCATGTCCTTAGCTTACCTTGTTGGGGGCGCCCCTCGGGCTGCATCATCCCCAAGCCACTCGGGCCAGTCCCAGCGGCATGTATCCTTCTTGCGCTTATCTTAGGGCTATTCTTTCAATCCACCATGCTTGTTATTTGGTGCCTTTTTCTCCTGGGTGTGAGAATCTTGGGCGTTAAAGGGGGGTGCCTGAGCATCACGACTCAGGGCTCCTACCGTCTCTCCGGCCCTCACCCTCTGGTCTTGTCCATGGCATCGCGACCTGGCATGCCAGCGACGGCTGAGACCAGCCCGAGAGCCGGGACCCGAGGATGTAGAGTTTCATCATCTAACCTAGCTTGCGCGTTAAAGGGGGGGTGCCTGAGCATCGCGACTCAGGGCTCCTACCGGCTCTCCGGCCCTCACCCTCTGGTCTTGTCCATGGCATCGTGACCTGGCATGCCAGCGACGGCTGAGACCAGCCCGAGAGCCGAGACCCGAAGACGTAGAGCATCGGCATCTGCCAAATTTGCAGGAACACACTCGAAGATAAGGCCGAGAGCCAGGCGCAACCCGCCTTGAGGTAGGGCCCCTGGCGCATACCTCGAAGGCGGTGGAGAGGGAGGAGCCTGGGGGGATGGCTCTCCAGCCATCTCCCCTATTCGAGCAAAGGTACAGCAAAGCCCCCCAATGCCGGATGCTGCCGGGGGAAGGATCCCTAGTCAAGACCAAGAGCACCTTCCTCAGTGCTTCGGGCGTCAGGTCCTCCTCCTGGAGCCTCATGCGATCTTCACGCCCGCTGAAGGACCACATCCGGCAGGAGTGGCGCTGGAGAGGAGCAATGCGACATAGCAGGAACTCCTTCACCACCTTGGGCGCCATCACACCAAGCGCCCTCAGGAACGTGAAGAAATGCCAAACGAAGATGAGCCGGGGGCTCGTGAGCGTCTCCTGGCCCCAGCCTGAATTCAGGACAGCGGGCAACTTTGGCTCCGAAAGCAGGGGGCTGGGCACCCCTACATCCACGTACAGCCACCACTCACAGAACCCAGGTGAGGGAGTCCTGGACTAGGGGTTGTCCGGATAGCCGGACTATCATCATCGGCCGGACTATCATCATCGGCCGAACTATCATCGTCAGCCGGACTCCAAGACTATGAAGATACAAGATTGAAGACTTCGTCCCGTGTCCGGATGGGACTTTCTTTGGCATGGAAGGCAAGCTTGGCGATACGGATATGTCGATTTCCTACCATTGTAACCGACTCTATGTAACCCTAGCCCTCTCCGGTGTCTATATAAACTGGATGGCTTTAGTCCGTAGGACACGACAACAACCATTACAACAATCATACCATAGGCTAGCTTCTACGGTTTAGCCTCCTTGATCTCGTGTTAGATCTACTCTTGTAATACCCACATTATCAATATCAATCAAGCAGGACGTAGGGTTTTACCTCCATCAAGAGGGCCCGAACCTGGGTAAAACATTGTGTCCCTTGTCTCCTGTTACCATCTGCCTAGACGCACAGTTCGGGACCCCCTACCCGAGATCCGCCGGTTTTGACACCGACATTGGTGCTTTCATTGAGAGTTCATCTGTGTCGTCACCGATAGGCTTGATGGCCTCTTCAATCAACAACGACATAGTCCTGGGCGAGACTTTTCTCCCCGAACAGATGTTTGTATTCGGCGGCTTCGCACTGCGGGCCAATTCTCTTGGCCATCTGGAGCAGATTGAAAGCTACGCCCCTGGCCGTCAGGTCAGGTTTGGAAGCCTAAACTTCACGGCCGATATCCGCGGAGACTTGATCTTCGATGGATCTGAGTCACAGCCGAGCGTGCCGCACTGTCATGATGGGCATGACCTAACTCTGCCACCGGACAGTACCTTGGAGGCCGCACACAAATCCGCTCCGACCCATAGTCCGGAGCCGATCGCGCAGATTGAGGACGGGTGGCTGGACACCGCCTCTTGAGCTACAACTTCCATGGAGATGGAGCCGAACACTGACCTCGTCCCTTACAATTCTCGTGACTCCGAGGTGCCGGACTCCCTGCCGGACTCCGAACCTCCTGCGCCCCTGCCAATCGAATCTGATTGGGCGCCGATCATGGAGTTCACCATTGCGGACATCTTTCAGCACTCACCCTTTGGCGACATCTTAAAATCGCTAAAGCATCTCTCGCTATCCGGAGAGCCCTGGCTGGACTACGGCCAGGATGGTTGGGATGCGGACGACGAAGAAATTCAAAGCCAACCCACCACCCACTTTGTAGCCACTGTCGACGATCTAACCGACGTACTAGACTACGACTCCGAAGACATCGACGGTATGGACGACGATGCCGGAGACGATCAAGAACCAGCGCCTACAGGGCACTGGAAGACCACCTCGTCATACGACATATACATGGTGGATACCCCAAAAGATGGGGACGGCGAAGAAGCAGCGGAGGCAGATTCCTTAAAGAAACAGACCAAGCGCCAACGTCAGCGGCGCCGCTCTAAATCCCGCCACAGCAGGAATGGAGATTCCGGCACAGGAGATAACAACACCCCAGAAAGTGCCGAAGACAACCCCCTCCAGCAAGATTCAGCGCAGGAGGATGCAGAAGCAAGCCCTCACGAGAGAGCGGCAGACAAAGAGGTCGAGGATGATAATTACATACCTCCCTCCGGAGACGAGGCAAGCCTTGACAACAACGAATTCGTCGTGCCTGAGGATCCCGTCGAACAAGAGCGTTTCAAACGCAGGCTAATGGCCACAGCAAATAGCCTAAAGAAAAAGCAGCAACGGCTTCAAGCTAATCAAGACCTGCTGGCCGACAGATGGACCGAGGTCCTCGCGGCCGAAGAGTATGAACTCGAACGCCCATCCAAAAGCTACCCAAAACGCAAGTTGCTCCCCCGACTAGAGGAGGAAGCATACAAACCTTCATCACCAGCGCACAATACGGCAGACCGACCACCTCGTGGCCGCGACAGAGAGGCATCTAAGCCCTCCACCAAAACCGTACCCCGGCACCGCTCAAAAAGTACGAAGCCACGGGGGAACGCGCCGGACTTGCGGGATATATTGGAGGACAAGGCAAGACAATCCAGATCTATCTATGGATCACGTGGGCGCCCCAAGACCCACGACGAATACCGTCGCACCGGATACAAAAACTCCGGCCGGGCCGAACACAGCAGACAATGCTCTCTTGAGCTACTTGTGATATAGCTCAATACAGAGGCGCCGCACACCCACTATGCTTCACCGACGAAGTAATGGATCATCAAATCCCTGAAGGGTTTAAACCTGTTAACATCAAATCCTACGATGGCACAACAGACCCCGCGGTTTGGATCAAGGATTATCTCCTTCATATCCATATGGCCTGCGGCGACGATCTTCACGCCATCAAATATCTCCCACTCAAGCTTAAAGGACCAGCTCGACATTGGCTGAACAACCTGCCTGTAGAGTCAATTGGGTGCTGGCAGGACCTGGAAGCCGCATTCCTCGAAAACTTCCAGGGCACAAATGTGCGACCACCAGACGCAGATGACCTAAGTCACATAATCCAGCAGCCAGATGAATCGGCCAGACAATTCTGGACACGGTTCTTAACAAAGAAAAATCAAATCGTCGACTGTCCGGATGCAGAGGCCCTCGCTGCCTTCAAACATAACATCCGCGACGAGTGGCTGGCCCGGCACCTAGGACAGGAAAAGCCGAAATCTATGGCAGCCCTCACATCACTCATGACCCGCTTCTGTGCGGGAGAGGATAGCTGGCTAGCTCGCAGCAACAACCTCAGTAAAAATGCTGGCAGTCCGGATACCAAGGACCGCAATGGCAGGTCGCGTCGAAACAAAAACAAACGCCACATTAACGGCGACAACAATGAGGATACGACAGTCAACGCCGGATTCTGAGGCTCCAAACCCGGTCAACGGAAGAAGCCATTTAAAAGAACCACTCCGGGCCCGTCCAGTTTGGACCGAATACTCGACCGCTCTTGCCAAATACATGGCACCCCCGGAAAGCCAGCTAACCACACCAACAGAGATTGTTGGGTATTCAAGCAGGCAGGCAAATTAATTGCTGAAAACAATGACAAGGGGCTACACAGCGATGACGAGGAAGAGACCCGGCCGCCGAACAATAGAGGACAGAAGGGCTTCCCCCCACAAGTGCGGACGGTAAACATGATATACGCAACGCATATACCCAAGAGGGAGCGGAAGCGTGCAGTAAGGGACGTATATGCGATGGAGCCAGTTGCCCCAAAGTGCAACCCATGGTCCTCTTGCCCGATCACTTTCGATAGAAGAGACCATCCGACCAGTACCCGCCATGGCGGATTCGCTGCATTGGTTTTAGACCCAATCATCGATGGATTTCACCTCACGAGAGTCCTGATGGACGGCGGCAGTAGCCTGAACCTGCTTTATCAGGATACAGTGCGCAAGATGGGCATAGACCCTTCAAGGATTAAACCTACAAAGACGACCTTCAAAGGCGTCATACCAGGTGTTGAGGCCAATTGTACAGGCTCAGTCACACTGGAAGTGGTCTTCGGATCCCCGGATAATTTCCGAAGCGAGGAGTTAATCTTCGACATAGTCCCGTTCCGCAGTGGCTATCACGCTCTGCTCGGACGGACCGCGTTCGCAAAGTTCAACGCGGTACCGCATTATGCATACCTCAAGCTCAAGATGCCAGGCCCTCGTGGAGTCATCACGGTCAATGGAAACACAGAACGCTCCCTCCGAACGGAGGAACATACAGCGGCTCTCGCGGCAGAAGTACAGAGCAGCCTTCTAAGGCAATTTTCGAGTCCGGCCGTTAAACGACCGGACACGGCCAAACGCGCCCGGAGCAACATCAACCAAGACCACCTGGCACGTTCCGAGCACGCGTAGCAATGCGGCCCCAACCCCAACCCTCGCATGATTGCAAGACAAACTCTCCGCGTACATCATTACGCTCTGGAGATACCATGGGCATAGGGGGAGGGGCACGACCACAACAGATCCAGAGTGCGGTTCGACCACACTAGGGGCTCCCAAGTGTGTCGCTCTTTTTATTTTTTATTTTTCTTCTTTTTTACACAGGACTCTGTCCGGTGGCGAACCTGCCGAACTCATGATGCAACAGCCAGGGAGGGACAAAGGCTGCGACGAACACTCAGGTGGTCTCCATTACGAGCATTAAATTTGTTAAATACACCATTCCGCAGCCTACCCCTGGAGGGAGACACCTTTAATTAGGCTAATCCCTTGCTTACCGCACTATTTGTATCATTCCGCACTCATAGCAGAATTTCTTGAATAAATAATGCAACACTACCCGCATTATGGTGTGATAAGTCCGAACACTTTCACAAGTGCGGCACCCCGAACTTATAGCATTATATGAATCGGCTCCGAATCATGTCTTGGGTCAATAGTTGGGTTTGCCCGGCTCCCATGTTTTGACACCTTACGTTCCATTCCGTGGGCTAAGGTAGCACTGGGAGAACCACTGCGATTGCGCCCCGGTTGAGCTGGGTTAATGCCTCAGTGGAGAAAGCTAAAACTGACTGTCATGATAAGGCGAGAGACTGGTCGCTGTTCTAGAGGAATTTTCGAGTCCCTTAAGACTTATGCCGCTTCGAGCGAAGAACCGGATAACGTCTGGCCAAGGCGTGGATAGCGCCCCGAACTCGGTCTTCCAAATACTAGGGGCTTCGCCGAAATTTAAAATTATAGAATTCTATGGCTAAGTGAGAGTGTTCAAGCATTATAAGTCCGGTTGCCTTGTTCATTGTGTTGAGCGCCTCCCTAGATGGACCCAAAAATGGGAACAAGAATGCTCAAGTTTATCCCGAACACCCCAGCACTCGTGGCATGGGGGCTGAAGCCGATGACTTGCCATCTCTCAGATTTAATAAACGGCCGCACAGAAGGTAATATTTTAAATCAATAAGCGTTGCTTAGCGCATATGAACAAAGTTTTCAGCGCACAGGATAACACATTGCGAATTTACTCAATAATTACATCTCTAGGGCACTCATCCGCAATCTTGCGGGCACCCATCAGGACAGTCTTATAGTACATCTCGGGCGTACGATACTCCTTGCCCGTTGGTGGCGCATCAGTGATCAGCCTCTCCGCATCCAGCTTGCCCCAATGCACCTTTGCACGGGCAAGGGCCCGACGAGCACCTTCAATATAGGCGGAGCGCTTAATGACCTCCACCCAGGGGCACGCATCCACCAACCGCCGCACGAGGCCAAAGTAGCTCCCAGGCATGGCCTCTCCAGGCCACAGCCGGACTATGAGGCCCTTCATGGCCTGCTCGGCTACCTTGTGGAGCTCGACCAGCTGCTTCAGCTGGTCGCTAGGGGGCACCGGACGGTCGGCCTCAACGTACTGAGACCAGAAGACCTTCTCCGTTGAGCTCCCCTCCTCGGTTCGGTAGAATGCGGCGGCATCAGACACGCTGCGAGGCAGATCTGCAAACGCCCCTGGAGAGCTCCGAATTCGGGTAAGTAACACGTAATTTACATTCACATGCTTGCTTTGCATGAAAAATGCCTTACCCGCCGCTATCTTCTTCACCAACTCAATCTCCTGAAGGGACTTATGGGCCTCGGCCTTGGCGGCTTTGGCACTTTCGAGAGCCGAGGCAAGCTCGGACTCTCGAGTCTTTGAGTCGCGCTCCAAACTCTCATGCTTTTCCATGAGAGCCTGGAGCTCTTGCCGAAACTTCTTTATCCTCGTTCAGGGTTGCCGCCCCCCGTGCCTCCTGCTTTTCTCGCTCTGCCCGTTCCGCGGCCGCATTGCGTTCAGACGCGGACATGGCCTCCTTCAGGGTTGCCACCTCGTTCGTGGCCCCTGTAGTACCCATGTTACCCTTGTTATTTTTATCGCAACCTAAATCCTTTTTTAGGTAATAATTCAAAGTGGTGTTACTCACCTTATTTATCCTCGAGCTACTTCTTGGCACAGCCGAGCTCTTGCTCAGACCGTTCGAGCTCCTGCTTCAAAGCACCGACCTCCGCAGTCAGTGCGGCAGAGGTAAAGCAGCGCAGCCTGCAAACCCATATTGACATAATTTTTTAGCAACCCTGCGTATATCTTTTTTTGATCCTCAATCCAGCTTTTCTTTCCGAACACCAAACCGAGCATCAGGGGCTACTGTCTATGCGGTATTACATTGCATATTTTTCACTTCTTACCTCAAAGCCCGATAGAAGGCTACTGCAGGCTTCGGTCAGCCCGCTCTTGGCGAGCTGCACCTTCTGAATCACCGCACTCATAATAGTGATGTGTCCTTCCTCGATGGAAGCGCCTTTAAGCGCCTCCAATAAGTTGTCTGGCGCCTCCAGTTGGACGTAGGCCGCCAGTGTCACGGTCTTGACCTTCTTGCGAAGGGGCCGCCGGCCGGACTCCGGAACCACTGCGGGTTCCGACGTGGAGTCCGACGCAAAGTCCGGGAGGCTGCCTTGTGGCGCCTCCGAAGCCTCCCCCTGATGGGTCCCTTCTCGGGATCCCGCCTCAGCATCCTCAGCGTCGTGAGGGATGGAGGTGGTCGGAATGGAGTCTACATCCGACGGAGCCAACGACCCGCTCGATGAAGCGGAGAGATCATCATCGGCCGGACTACAGGCAGCGTGCGGCATTAGAATGAAACTATGTGACACAAAGGAGAAATTATAAAGCATTCAGGAATCCGGATATTTACGATCTCGCCGGAGGCCTGGCCCTTGAGGGCCATTCTTCGTCGCCAACGTTGACATTGGCGGAGCTGTCCGGGGGAATAGTCCTTCCCCTCTTGGACCCTTCGGCCTCCCCTGTTGGGGAAGCCTTCCTCTTCCTCTCTCCCTCCTCTGGGAGAGAGTCCTCTTTCTCCTCCTCGTTTTCGGGGGAGGAGTCCGCCTCGGAGTCGTTGGACACCTGAAAACGGGAACTCTTTCAAGTGCCCATGGCCTCCTTCTTGGCCTTCTTCTCCGGCACCACGTGCGGTGCCGGAGCCAGCAGCCCTGCTAGACGGGCGTCTACTAGGTTTTCTGGCATAGGAACCGGACAGATGATCTGCTCCGCCTTCCTCATCCAGTCCTGTCAAAGGAAAAGGGAAATTGAAACCCGCATAGAGTCAAACTATGAATAGAAAGTGTCCCGTAAAGGGGTAGAATCACTTACCTCGTCAGCTTGATGCTGCGAGTGAAATCCGCGATCTTCGGTGGCGGATGCGGGGGCTTCGGCGCCCTTGAAGAGCACTTTCCAGGCATCTTCGTACCTAGTGTCGAAGAGCCTGCTCAAGGTCTGGTGTTGTGCCGGATTGAACTCCCATAATTTAAATGCCCGTTCTTGGCACGGGAGAATCCGGCGGATGAGCATGACCTGGACCACATTGACAAGCTTGAGCTTCTTGTTCACCAGCCTCTAGATACAGGCTTGGAGTCTGGTCAGCTCCTCCAAATCACCCCAGGACAGGCCGCTCTCCTTCCAAGAGGAGAGCCGCATGGGGATCCCAGATCTAAATTCGGGGCCGCTACCCATCTAGGGTCACGCGGCTCGGTGATGTAGAACCACCCCGATTGCCATCCCTTGATGGTTTCCACGAAGGCACCCTCAAGCCAGACGACGTTGGGTATCTTACCCAACATGGCGCCTCCGCACTCCGCTTGAGTGCCCTTCACCACCTTCGGCTTGACATTGAAGGTCTTGAGCCATAAGCCGAAGTGAGGCTGGATGCAGAGGAAGGCCTCACACACGAAGATAAACGCCGAGATGTTGAGGATGAAGTTTGGCGCCAGATCATGGAAATCCAGGCCGTAATAGTACGTGAGCCCCCGGACAAAGGGATGCAATGGGAAGCCCACTCCGCGGAGGAAGTGGGGAAGGAATACGACCCTCTCATGGGGCCTGGGGGTGGGGATGAGTTGCCCCTCGTCGGGCAGCCGGTGCGCGATGTCACCAGATAGATATCCAGCACTGCGCTGTCTTTCGATGTGCCCCTCCGTAACGGAGGAGGTCATCCACTTACCTCACGCTCCAGACATGACTGGAGAAGGTTGAGACGAGATGTGTGGGCTTGGGCGCTGGAGCTCGAGTGCGCGGAGATGGATAAGCAAAGGAGGAAGAAGGCGTAGGTGAAAGGGTGGATCCTAATCCCCTTATATATGGGTGGACGAAGTCTATGCGTCCCCACTGGCCTGGTAAAACTCGCTTATCTCCCAAGCACCACCATCAATGGCGTGGTTGGGTTACCCACGTCTGTATTGATGAGAATCCCGGAATAAGGGGGAACACGATCTCTGCTTCGACAAGACGTGCCAAGGAAACAGCTTCGCTAAACGCGCTGAGGTGGTAAAGTAAAAAACGATTCAAGTAAGGGCTTGGTAGTGGTGTGACGTCATGCCACAAAAAACGTCAGCAGATTGAACTTGTGTATATATTATTCTCTCTATGGTGGAATGTGGAATTTATTTTGTAGAGCCGGACACTATCCTGGTGTTCACAATCTTCTATGAATTATTCGGAGGAGGAACCCGCCTTGCAATGCCGAGCAATATGCGCGCCGGACTCATCGTCATTGAAGCCTGGTTCAGGGGCTACTGAGGGAGTCCTGGACTAGGGGGTGTCCGGATAGCCGGACTATCATCATCGGCCGGACTATCATCATCGGCCGAACTATCATCGTCAGCCGGACTCCAAGACTATGAAGATACAAGATTGAAGACTTCGTCCCGTGTCCGGATGGGACTTTCCTTGGCATGGATGGCAAGCTTGGCGATACGGATATGTAGATTTCCTACAATTGTAACCGACTCTATGTAACCCTAGCCCTCTCCGGTGTCTATATAAACCAGATGGCTTTAGTCCGTAGGACACGACAACAACCATTACAACAATCATACCATAGGCTAGCTTCTAGGGTTTAGCCTCCTTGATCTCGTGGTAGATCTACTCTTGTAATACCCACATTATCAATATCAATCAAGCAGGACGTAGGGTTTTACCTCCATCAAGAGGGCCCGAACCTGGGTAAAACATCGTGTCCCTTGTCTCCTGTTACCATCCGCCTAGACGCACAGTTCGGGACCCCCTACCCGAGATCCGCCGGTTTTGACATCGACACCAGGCGTGGACGGAGGAAGGCTGAAATCAATCCCTGAAGCCGCTGTTCTAGTGCGGCAATGAAGCTCACGAACCCTGAGCACTGGGTGGGATCGACGAGGCGCAGAGAGAAGAAGTGGCGCAGCAAGGCAACCGAAAGAGGGATGCCCATCATCGCCTCACAAACAAAGGCGAAGACGGCAAGAAGAGTAATGGATTCAGGACCCAAATGCATCATATGGATCTGGTAATGGGAAAGCACAGCATTGAAGAAATCGGAGAAGGGGGGAACCAATCCCGCCCACAGGGCGTCGGCAAAGTACCGGACCTCGGTGACCACACTATCGATGGAGAAGCGGGATGCGGGCCAGGCTGTCGTCCTCCCGCACTCGTTGAAGATGGTGGCTAGAGCAGAGCTGGCCTTGCCCAAACCTTCTCGGTTGAGTATGATCGATCGATCAACGGTGGAGGCCGCCGGCAACGGCGAGCGAGGCGGAGGCACCGGTCTCTTCCCTTTTCCCTTCTTCGTCGGAGCCATGGCGACGGGAAGAGGGAAGGTTCGAGATTGGATTGGAAGCAGAAACTGGAGCTCGAGGGGAGGAAGAGCAGGGGACGGTCGAGCAGCGAAAAGAGGAAAGACTGTGTGCAACCACGGGTCCGCCTAGCTGGGCACAAAATGAGGAGGCGTGGGGAAGCAGGGCCACTGAGGGAGTCCTGGACTAGGGGGTGTCCGGATAGCCGAACTATCATCATCGGCCGGACTCCAAGACTATGAAGATACAAGATTGAAGACTTCGTCCCTTGTCCGGATGGGACTTTCCTTGGCGTGGAAGGCAAGCTTGGCGATACGGATATGTAGATCTCCTACCATTGTAACCGACTCTGTGTAACCCTAGCCCTCTCCGGTGTCTATATAAACCGGATGGTTTTAGTCCATAGGACGAACAAGAATCGTACCATAGGCTAGCTTCTAGGGTTTAGCCTCCTTGATCTCGTGGTAGATCTACTCTTGTAATACCCACATCATCAATATTAATCAAGCAGGACGTAGGGTTTTACCTCCATCAAGAGGGCCCGAACCTGGGTAAAACATTGTGTCCCTTGTCTCCTGTTACCATCCGCCTAGACGCACAGTTCGGGACCCCCTACCCGAGATCTGCCGGTTTTGACACCGACATTGGTGCATTCATTGAGAGTTCCTCTGTGCCGTCGCAATCAGGAGGGATGCCTTTTCCCGTCTTTAAAGACGGCGCCGTCGCCAAGGGAGCTTTGGCCACCGGCCAAACTATCCGGCTAGGTGGTTTTCTTATGACCGCCTGTTCGGCCACCGCTCCGACAATGACCTCTCAGGTCATCAAAAGCGATCTTCACGTATACTCTGAATTCGCCGAGCAGCTAGATCCGATGGAGCTCTCCTCCGTAAATGAGCTCTTGGATCGCATCGCCGCCCTGGGAGTCGCTACAGACTACGATCAGATTGGGCTTAAAACCGATCTGAGAGAAATTAACTCTCCCAGGCTACCCACCACGTTGCTGTGGTAGAGGAAGAATGCGGCGACTCTTCTTCTTTGTTAAAGACCAGTTATGTCTGGATTCCCAATCCCTCCATGCCGGATTCCCGCGGAGGGATGGACGTCAATCAAGTACTGAACCTAAAGTCAGGCATCAGACCGGATTTGTTGGATAACATCCAGCAATCCAAGCTTCCAAATCCAGAAACTCCTCGGCCTTTGAGCCTCAGATTGGGCGGGGTTCCGAATTTAATTCTGCCCGCCCACCCAAACATAAGCGATCTATCTCAAATATGGCAAGAGCCCGATGAAACAGTACATCATTACTGGGACAGATTCCTCCTGGTTATGGACAGGATAAAGGACTACCGTGAGGAAAGCGCAATCTCAATTTTCTGCAGCAATTGCACGGACAAGGGAATCATGAACGCCATAAGTCGTCGTGAAGTTACACGCTTCGCCGACCTGGCAACCATAGTACAAAAATACTGTGCGATGGAGAGTGCCTGGAAAACCGAAACCAGGTTTTGGGACAATCCGGCCCTGAACACAAACCTAGTCCGAAATAGAAGGGTGCATCATACTCAAGCACCTGGGTCAAAAACCAAAAAGCAAAAAACCCCTAAAGGGCACGGAACCGTACTGGAGGGATGGCTCAACGGACCCTGTAAAATCCATAGTACAGAGGGCTCCACTCCAACACATAGCCTTCGAGCATGTTGGATACTACGGCAGGTGGCCAAAAGTGGCGAAGGTTTTCTAGCCCCGGATAACCAGCCCAATAGTACCAGTACGGTATTAAAAGTCTTTGAGACTTTCGCATCAAATAACATGTGGAAACGAACAATCCGCAGCCTCGTTGAAGTCTACCAAGTAGCAACAACAAATCCATGGAGCAACACGGCTATCACCTTCAATGCCAGCGACGAACCTAAATTCCGAACATCCCGAGCACCAGCCGCATTGGTCCTTAGTCCGATAGTGGACGGCTTTCATCTTACCAAGGTACTCATGGATGGCGGCAGCGGATTAAACATCATCTATGAGGAAACCCTCCAAAAAATGGATATAGACTGGAGCCGCATTGAGCTAAGAAGCACAACCTTTAGAGGAATAATCCCTAGTCGGGAAGTACGCTGCACAGGAAAAATTAAACTAGATGTAGTGTTCGGCTCACCGGGCAATTACAGGTCCGAGGAGGTCACGTTCCAAGTGGCCCCGTTCGGCAGCGGGTATCACGCCTTATTAGGGCGAGAGGCATTCACAATTTTCCAAGCTATACCCCATTACGGGTACATGAAGCTTAAAATGCCCGGGCCCAATGGACTCATCATTCTTGTCAGTGATCCAGATATAGCACTCAGCGCGGAGTGCTGTCTTATTTTCAGCGCGGAGTGCTATATCTGGATCACTGACAAGAGTGATGATTCCATTGGGCCCGGACATTTTAAGCTTCATGTACCCGTAATGGGGTATAGCTTGGAAAATTGTGAATGCCTCTCGCCCTAACAAGGCGTGATATCCTCTGCCGAACGGGGCCACTTGGAACGTGACCTCCTCGGACCTGTAATTGTCCGGTGAGCCGAACACTACATCTAGTGTAATTTTTCCTGTGCATCGTACTTCCCGACTAGGGATTATTCCTCTAAAGGTTGTGCTGCTTCGCTCAATGCAGCTCCAGTCTATTTCCATTTTTTGGAGGGTTTCCTCGTAGATGAGGTTTAATCCGCTGCCGCCATCCATGAGTACCTTGGTAAGACGAAAGCCGTCCACTATCGGACTGAGACCAATGCGGCTGGTGCTCGGGCTGTTCGGAATTTAGGTTCGTCGCTGGCATTGAAGGTGATAGCCATGTTGCTCCATGGATTTGTTGTTGCTACTTGGTAGACTTCGGCGAGGCTGCGGATTGTTTGTTTCCACATGTTATTTGATGCGAAAGTCTCAAAGACTGTTAATACCGTACTGGTACTGTTGGGCTGGTTATCCGGGGCTAGAAAACCTTCGCCACTTTTGGCCACCTGCCGTAGTATCCAACATGCTCGAAGGCTATGTGTTGGAGTGGCGCCCTCTGTACTATGGATTTTACAGGGTCCGTTGAGCCATCCCTCCAGTACGGTTCCGTGCCCTTTAGGGGGTTTTTGCTTTTTGGTTTTAGACCCAGGTGCTTGAGTATGATGCACCCTTTTATTTCGGACTAGGTTTGTGTTCAGGGCCGGATTGTCCCAATACCTGGTTTCGGTTTTCCAGGCACTCTCCATCACACAGTATTTTTGTAGTATGGTCGCCAGGTCGGCGAAGTGTGTAACTTCGCGACGACTTATGGCGTTCAAGATTCCCTTGTCCGTGCAATTGTTGCAGAAAATTGAGATTGCCCTTTCCTCACGGCAGTCCTTTATCCTGTCCATAACCAGGAGGAATCTGGCCCAGTAATGATGTACTATTTCATCGGGCTCTTGCCGTATTTGAGATAGATCGCTTATGTTTGGGTGGGCGGGCGGAATTAAATTTGGAACCCCGCCCAATCTAAGGCTCAAAGGCCAAGGAGTTTATGGATTTGGAAGCTTGGATTGCTGGATGTTATCCAACAAATCTGGTCTGATGCCTGACTTTAGGTTCAGTACTTGATTGACGTACATCCCTTCGCAGGAATCCAGCATGGAGGGATCGGGAATCCAGACATAACTGGTCTTTAACATAGAAGGAGAGTCGCCGCGTTGTTCCTCTACCACAGCAACGTGGTGGGTAGCCTGGGTAGAGTTAATTTCTCTCAGATCGGTTTTAAGCCCAATCTGATCGTAGTCTGTAGCGTCTCCCAGGGCGGCGATGCGATCCAAGAGCTCATTTACGGAGGAGAGCTCCATCGGATCTAACTGCTCGGCGAATTCCGAGTTGACGTGAAGATCGCTTTTGATGACCTTAGAGGTCATTGTCGGAGCGGTGGCTGAATAGGCGGTCATAAGAAAACCACCTAGACGGATAGTTTGGCCGGTGGCCAAAGCTCCCTTGGCAACGGTGCCGTCTTTAAAGACGGGAAAAGGCATCCCTCCTGATTGCGACGGCACAGAGGAACTCTCAATGAAAGCACCAATGTCAGTATCAAAACCGACAGATCTCGGGTAGGGGGTCCCGAACTGTGCGTCTAGGCGGATGGTAACAGGAGACAAGGGACACAATGTTTTACCCAGGTTCGGGCCCTCTTGATGGAGGTAAAACCCTACGTCCTGCTTGATTAATATTGATGATGTGGGTATTACAAGAGTAGATCTACCACGAGATCAAGGAGGCTAAACCCTAGAAGCTAACCTATGGTATGATTGTTGTTCGTCCTATGGACTAAAACCATCCGGTTTATATAGACACCGGAGAGGGCTAGGGTTACACAGAGTCGGTTACAATGGTAGGAGATCTACATATCCGTATCGCCAAGCTTGCCTTCCACACCAAGGAAAGTCCCATCCGGACACAGGACGAAGTCTTCAATCTTGTATCTTCATAGTCTTGGAGTCCGGCCAATGATGATAGTTTGGCTATCCGGACACCCCCTAGTCCAGGACTCCCTCAGTGGCCCTGCTTCCCCACGCCTCCTTATTTTGCGCCCAGCTAGGCGGACCCGTGGTTGCACACAGTCTTTCCTCTTTTCGCCGCTCGACCGTCCCCTACTCTTCTTCCCCTCAAGCTCCAGTTTCTGCTTCCAATCCAATCTCGAACCTTCCCTCTTCCCGTCGCCATGGCTCCGACGAAGAAGGGAAAAGGGAAGAGGCCGGTGCCTCCGCCTCCCTCGCCGTTGCCGGCGGCCTCCAGCATTGATCGGTCGATCATACTCAACCAAGAAGGTTTGGGCAAGGTCAGCTCTGCTCTGGCCACCATCTTCAACGAGTGCGGGAGGACGACAGCCTGGCCCGCATCCCGCTTCTCCATCGACAGGGTGGTCACCGAGGTCCAGTACTTTGCCGACGCCCTGTGGGCGGGATTGGTTCCCCCCTTCTCCGATTTCTTCAATGTTGTGCTTTCCCATTACCAGATCCATATGATGCATTTGGGTCCTGAATTCATTACTCTTCTTGCCGTCTTCGCCTTTGTTTGTGAGGCGATGATGGGCATCCCTCTTTCGATTGCCTTGCTGTGCCACTTCTTCTCTCTGCACCTCGTCGATCCCACCTAGTGCTCAGGGTGCGTGAGCTTCATTGCCGCACCAGAACAGCGGCTTCAGGGATTGATTTCTGCCTTCCTCCGTCCACGCCTGGGTTCCGCGAGCGGTGGCTGTACGTGGATGTAGGGGTGCCCAGCCCCCTGCTTTCGGAGCCAAAGTTGCCCGCTGTCCCGAATTCAAGCTGGGGCCAGGAGACGCTCACGAGCCCCCGGCTTATCTTCGTCTGGCATCGCTTCGCGTTCCTGAGTGCGCTTGGTGTGACGGCGCCCAAGGTGGTGAAGGAGTTCCTGCTATGTCGCATTGCTCCTCTCCGACGCCACTCCTGTCGGATGTGGTCCTTCAGTGGGCGTGAAGATCGCATGAGGATCCAGGAGGAGGACCTGACACCCGAAGCACTGAGGAAGGTGCTCTTGGTCTTGACTGGGGATCCTTCCCCCGGCAGCGTCCGGCATGGGGGGGCTTTGATGTACCTTTGCTCGAACAGGGGAGATGGCTGGAGAGCCATCCCCCCAGGCTCCTCCCTCTCCATCGCGGTTGAGGTATGCGCGGGGCCGGGCTTTGCAGACGTAGAACGGCAGATCCACTCGCATCTCACCTTCCTAAGGAGTCACCCCCACATCTCACCTCCCTACTTGCTATTCGAGCGCCAAGGGGGACTCCTGAGCATCGCGACTCAGGAGCCAAACTTGTCACGTAGCCCCTCACTCCTTGGTCCCGTCCTGGTTTCGTCGGGGCCAATGGCGGCTGAGGTATGCGCGGGGCCGGGCTCTACCGGCGTAGAACATAAGCAAGTAGGAAGGAATAATGCAAATTTCAGGGAATTCAAAAGCAAATATTACAGTCCATGTTGTTATCACAACATCAAACATAAGTTTTAACGCCTCCCCGAGGCATGGTACATGTGCTGGAATTAAAAGCAGGACGGGAGCCACGGCGGAGTCACTTGCCGGCGGGAGAGCTGCGCGGGGCAGGTTTGGCTTGTGGAGCAGCAGGGCCAGCAGTGCTCCGCTTCGGCCTGGTAATGAAGGCCCAAAACTTCCCCAGCAGGGCCTCCGCACGACCCTTCACGGCCTCAGCAGCGGCAGCTGCACGCTCGCCGCTCGCTGGCTCTAGCAGGCTGTCGAGGTCAATGTTGGGGTCACGAAGATAGATGTGGGTGAAGACCCGCGTCAGCGCTGCAGAAGACAAGACGCGTGCCTAGGCCTCGGCCGTGTGGCCAAGGCCAAGGGTGACGTCGTGAAGGGCGCGAACCAGGAAGGGAAGTAGCTTGGCGGGGCCATCCTCCTCGCCGGCCAGTGGGCTCTCAAGGCCGCTGTCATAAAGTGTCTTCAGCGAAGTGCGAGCTTTCTCTTCCACGTCCGCAAAAGCCACGTGATCCTCGGCAAGAACCCGGGCCTTGCCGTCCAGCTCAACCTTCCTAGCCTCCAGCTCTTGCTCCAGCGCGCCCAGGCGGCCACGACGCCTCTTGAGCTTGGCCTCCAGGTCCCTGACGGCCGCCTCGCGAGCCTGCATGCTTTCCTCCTGCTCTTGGCGAAGGCGGACCTCCTCAGCAAGCTGGTTCTGCAGGCCCTTCAGCTCGCTCTCCAGCATCTCGCAGTGACCTCAGATGCTAGCTGCCTCCCCAAGGGCAGAATCGCGGGCAAACTTCGCCTCAAGGACGGCCTGCTTCTCCTCGTCGCAAGCCGTCAAGGCCTGGACCAGCGCCGCCCATATCGAGGCATCAGAGTGAATCCAGCCAGAAGCCAGCTCCAAGCGCCCGACCACTAGACGAGGGTCGGCGCCCAGAAGATCCTGCCGCAGGCGGTTCAGTCCGGCAACGGTGCGATCCAGAACAGTATTTGGGGAAGCAGCAGTCGGTGGAGTAGGAGGAGAAGATGGCAACATGACCACGGTATCCTCAGGCGGAACCAGCTGCGCCACAACGTCAGTGGAGGCAGCGTCAAGCAAGGGCACCTCAGGAGTCGCCTGGGTCAAGGGGGCTGAGCTCGCCCCAGCAGGCTCAGTCTGACCTCGCGAGGATGCCTGGGCAGGAGAGGCCTGCGCGTCACAGTCACCTTCTTTCTCGGGCAGGGGCACTGTCACGGATGGGGCCTTAGGAGCTCCCTTCGGCTTCTTCGCCGCGGGTGCCAGCCTGGCCGGGAGATACAAGCATCAAGTCTCGGGAACAAAACAATAAGCAAGACAGAAATCAAGCACTTACAGGTCGTCGCAGGTGGGCTCAAGCAGCCTCCGGCCGTACTTGAAGCCCGAGAGCTGGCTGCAAGGGTCAACTTCAAGGAGCTTGGGAGCAGGAGGCGCGCGTGCGGATCGCCTCGGGGCCGGGGCAGACCCGCGGGGGATCAGCCCAGTCCGATCCTTCTTCAGGATCGGAGGCAGGCTCCCGCCACCCTGCTCATCCTCATCCTCGTCGTCGTCACTCTGGGGGAGGCGGAGAGTGCGGGACTTGCGTAGAAGGGGAGGAGCCCTTGACTCCGCCTCTGAGTCAACCCCCTCTTCCCGCTCCCCTTCTTCCTCCTCTTTGCTGGAGTCGCTGGAGGACATGTCCACCAGGTCTTCTGGAGCCTCCCTTGCTTGGGCCCGTCCCCGTTGAAGACGGGCATGGACCCCACTACCTGCTCCCAATCCTCATGAAGGAACAGGGGCGTAGGGGCGCCCTCCAGCCTCGCCACGTCGCCCCCAACCAAGGACTGGAGGACCGCAGCCAGATCCTCGTCGGCCAAGACCACGGGGCTCGGGTGAGGCCTCCACATTGGAAGCGAGTACTGACGGAGCGGAACCAGCTGATGCTCCAGGAACTCCCTCAGCAGCGACGCACCTGTCAGCTTCGTCGTTGCCACGCTGGCCGGCCTCAGATCTGCGTCCATCTTCTCCAACACCAGCTTCGCGCAGGGATCCAGAAGCTCCACTCGGGACCAATCGTCGGAGCTCGCAGGGTGCTCCGTGGGCAGGATCAGCCGAGGGTGGGTGCGCCCACCATCCACCAAGACCCAGTTGCTCCTGAAGCCCTCAATCCTCTTCCCGGGATTCTAAATGGCGATGGAGCCGCCGTACGCGACGAAGCTCGCACACGTGGAGGCGGAGCCACGGGAGGTCCGGAGGGAGAAGTAGTGGCGCAGCAAGGCCACCGAGGGTTTCACCCCTACGTGGGCCTCACAATAGTAGGCGAAGATCGCCAGAAGAAGGATGGAGTTGGGATGGAGGTGCAGAGCTTGAATATTGTAGTGGCGGAGGACAGAGAAGAAGAACTCAGAAAAGGGAGGCACCAGGCCGGCGATGATGGCGCCCACGAAGAGCGGATAGAAGGTGCTCCCTCGGCCCTCAGGGATGGGGCCTTGAACGCCTTCGTCCCGTCGATGCCCTGCGCCGCCGCCATCTGGCGCACCAGGGCAAGGCTCGCCGCTGACACGTTTGGCGGGTCCAAGGCAGGCGAGTACCAAGCTCCGGCCGGGGCTTGGCGAGGCACCATGACTGGCTAGGGCGCGCAGGCGGGGTAGATCTGAAGACTTCGGAAGCAGGAAGGAGAGGTGCAAGAAAGGGGATCTGAGCAGCAACTGGAGGAAGTAAAGGAGGCAAGGGAGATACTGCTCCTTTATCAACCCGCGCGGTTGCACAGGCGCCCACGTCCAATCAACCGCCACGCGGCGCCCAACGCCGCAGGCTATTAGGGCCCGTAGCGCTTCGCACTTGCCCTTTCGCCTCTCTGCTCGGCCAAGCTCGGGCGCGCCGTGGGCCCGGGGGCTACTGTCGGCGTTCTGGGAACGGGGGTCCCCAGACTTGCCTGCCTGCGGCCTGCGGCGTGGCTCGAGGGAGGCCCAGCGCAGCCCATCTTCATCAACACAAGCTCAAGACCCTCGCGAGGGGCCAAGCCTCGCAGGGCGGACGACAAGGAGCTTCCTCAGGCACGTCCTCGTCAGGCTAGCTCATGAGGAGGCAGAGAGTTCAAGGCGGGGTACCTCGTGAGGTGCCCATGACGCAAGCCATGACGACCAAGGGCGCCAGTCGGGCGCCAGCCCGCGTAGTGTCCTCCTTTCCTCTTTGGTGCAAAGGGGGCAAGTGCAGGCGAGAGATCAGACAAAGGCGTCCATTTTGGTGCAACAAGACCAAGACCAGCCCAACGGCCGGAAGGAAGTCATTGTGGAGCCCAAGCCGGCGTCACCACCAGAGCCTTTGACAGGCGAGGACCAACTTTAGTCAGGATAAGTGTACCCGTTGTTCCCCTTCAAAATGGCCAATTGTTGGCACCCTTCCCGCTCAATATTTGGGAAGAGGCCCAGGGCCTTTGCCTATAAATAGGACAAGCCACCCCAGGGGTAGGGGGCGAGACCTGATCAAGAACCCAAGGGCCAGAACCAAGTAGCACCTACCAAGAACAGACCCTCGCGAGGCTGTTCTTCCTTGTATTGTTCATCCTCAGCCCAAGAGGCAATCCACACACCACACACTAGAGTAGGGTATTACACCACAATGGTGGCCTGAACCAGTATAAATCTTGTATCTCTTGTGTTGTTCAGTTTGGTAGTTTAGATCCCAGCGGTTCGGTGAGGAGCGAGCCGGTGGAGGTTAGAATCTCCATGCGCACCCCAGTGTTCGAACCTCAAGGGTCCGCCGGAACCCGAAATCCGACGCACGCCTCGCCAGAAGCCCAGCCAGGAGCCGGCCCCTTCCCAAGTGAAGAGCGCAGGGCCAACCTCAGCCAATCGCCATCCATGATCAGACTCAAGGCCCAAGGCAGGCTGGCTATGCCCCCGAGGAGCCTCGCGAAGGAGGGTCGCGAGGCGCGCAGGGCCGCGATGCACCACAGGATGGCTCACCTCTCCGGCCGGCCTCACTTAGAGGGCTCTACTGGAACTCGGAGCGCTCGAAGGCGGTGGAGAGGGAGGAGCCTGGGGGGATGGCTCTCCAGCCATCTCCATGAGCTCGGCAGGAAGGGGCCTGCAGAGCAAGAATCAGCCAAAGCAACAGGAGGATCAGGAGCTAGGAAAGGGGAAGGCTTACTCATCAATGGCGAAATACTTCTGGCGCTTCAGCAGATGGTAAGGGTAATCGTCACCCAAGGCCTCCCTTTTCCTCCGGAGAGCCTCGAAGTCCACGCAGAAGCGACCCAGGAGTTGAGCGCAGGGGTCAGCCTGCGACGAGGAAGAAGCGTCAAGATGCCCAGCGTCTGGTGCGTCGTCCTGATGCACGCCGCTGGTCGCCTCACCAAGAAGGATAGCTGGGGCCTCAGGGGCCTCAACCACAGGCGCCGTGGGCAGTGGCTCAGCACCTCCAGCCGCAGCAGTATGGGCCTCAGGAGCTGCCCCCTCAGGAGTGCCGCCTGGCGTCGTCACTCCTGCGGGGGCCCCCTCAGCCTTCGGCGGCCCATGCCTCCCTGCTCCGCCACTCAAGGAAGGACCGCCGTGGGCGACTGGGAGGGCAGTCACCATCAGTGGGTTCTCGTGAGGACCCCTGAGGCCGGCGGGGCGTAGCCCCCATTCGTCGAAGCCGGGCATCTGCTTCACGAAGTTGCCCCTGTTCGAGCAAAGGTACAGCAAAGCCCCCCCATGCCGGACGCTGCCGGGGGAAGGATCCCCAGTCAAGACCAAGAGCACCTTCCTCAGTGCTTCGGGCGTCAGGTCCTCCTCCTGGAGCCTCATGCGATCTTCACGCCCGCTGAAGGACCACATCCGGCAGGAGTGGCGCTGGAGAGGAGCAATGCGACATAGCAGGAACTCCTTCACCACCTTGGGCGCCGTCACACCAAGCGCCCTCAGGAACGCGAAGCGATGCCAGACGAAGATGAGCCGGGGGCTCGTGAGCGTCTCCTGGCCCCAGCCTGAATTTGGGACAGCGGGCAACTTTGGCTCCGAAAGCAGGGGGCTGGGCACCCCTACATCCACGTACAACCACCGCTCGCGGAACCAAGGCATGGACGGAGAAGGCTGAAATCAATCCCTGAAGCCGCTGTTCTGGTGCGGCAATGAAGCTCACGCATCTTGAGCGCTGGGTGGGATCGACGAGGCGCAGAGAGAAGAAGTGGCGCAGCAAGGCAACCGAAAGAGGGATGCCCATCATCGCCTCACAAACAAAGGCGAAGACGGCAAGAAGAGTAATGGATTCAGGACCCAAATGCATCATATGGATCTGGTAATGGGAAAGCACAACATTGAAGAAATCGGAGAAGGGGGAACCAATCCCGCCCACAGGGCGTCGGCAAAGTACCGGACCTCAGTGACCACCCTGTCGATGGAGAAGCGGGATGCGGGCCAGGCTGTCATCCTCCCGCACTCGTTGAAGATGGTGGCCAGAGCAGAGCTGACCTTGCCCAAACCTTCTCGGTTGAGTATGATCGACCAATCAACGGTGGAGGCCGCCGGCAAGGGAGAGCGAGGCGGAGGCACCGGTCTCTTCCTTTTTCCCTTCTTTGTCGGAGCCATGGCGACGAGAAGAGGGAAGGTTCGAGATTGGATTGGAAGCAGAAACTGGAGCTCGAGGGGAGGAAGAGCAGGGGACGGTCGAGCGGCGAAAAGAGAAAGTCTGTGTGCAACCACGGGTCCGCCTAGCTGGGCGCAAAATGAGGAGGCGTGGGGAAGCAGGGCCACTGAGGGAGTCCTGGTAAGGGAGTCCTGGACTAGGGGGTGTTCGGACAGCCGGACTATCAATGTCCGCCGGACTCCAAGACTACGAAGATACAAGATTGAACACTCCGGCTTGTGTCCGGAAGGTACTTTACTTGCCGTGGAAGGCAATCTTGGCGATACGGATACGTAGATCTCCTACTATTGTAACCGACTCTGTGTAACCCTAGCCCTCTCCGGTATCTATATAAACCGGAGGTCTTTAGTCCGTAGGACAACATACATTACAACAATCATACCATAGGCTAGCTTCTAGGGTTTAGCCTCCTTGATCTCGTGGTAGATCTACTCTTGTACTACCCATATCATCAATATTAATCAAGCAGGAGTAGGGTTTTACCTCCATCGAGAGGGCCCAAACCTGGGTAAAAAACATCATGTCCCTTGTCTCCTGTTACCATCTGCCTTGACGCACAGTTCGGGACCCCCTACCCGAGATCCGCCGGTTTTGACACCGACATTGGTGCTTTCATTGAGAGTTCCTCTGTGTCGTCACCAATAGGCTTGATGGCATCTTCAACCTGCAACACTGTCCTAGGTGAGACTTTACTCCCCGGACAGATCTTCGTATTCGGCGGCTTCGCACTGCGGGCCAATTCACTTGGCCATCTGGAGTAGATCGAAAGCTACGCCCCTAGCCGTCAGGTCAGAATTGGAAGCTTAAACTTCAGGGCCGATGTCCGAGGAGATTTGATCCTCGATGGACACGAGCCACAGCCAAGCGCGCCGCACTATGATGATGGGCATGATCTAGCTCTGCCGCCGAACAGTGCTTTGGTGGCCGCGCACGAATCCGCTCCGGCCATTAGCCCGGAGCCGATCGCCCAGATCGAGGGCTGGTGGATAGACGCCGCCCCGGGGGCTTCAACATCCACGGCGATGGAGCCGAACACCAATCTTGTCCCCTGCGAAACTCGTGATTCCGAGGCGCCGGACTCCTCGCCGGACTCCGAACCTCCCGCGCCCCTACCAATCGATCCAGATTGGGCGCCGGTTATGGAATTCACCGCCGCGGACATCTTTCAATGCTCGCCTTTCGGCGATATCTTAAATTCACTAAAGCATCTCTCGTTATCAGGAGAGTCCTGGCCGGATTATGGCCAGGATGGTTGGGATGCAGACGACGAAGAAATTCAGAGCCCACCCACCACCCACTTTGTAGCCACTGTCGATGATTTAACCGACATGCTAGACTACGACTCCGAAGACATCGACACTATGGAAGACGATGCCGGAGACGAACAGGAACCAGCGCCCACAGGGCACTGGAAGGCCACCTCGTCATATGACGTATACATGGTGGATACCCCAAAAGATGGGGACGGCGAAGGAACAACGGAGGCAGATTCCTTAAAGAAACAGCCCAAGCGCCGGCGTCAGCGGCGCCGCTCTAAATCTCGCCACAGCAAAAACGGAGATTCCGGCACAGGAGATAATAACACTCCAGAGAGTGCCGAAGACAATCCCCTCCCGCAAGACTCAGCGCAGGAGGATGCAGAAGCAAGCCCTCATGAGGGGGCGGCAGATGAAGAGGTTGAGGATCATGATTATATGCCTCCCTCCAAAGACGAAGCAAGCCTCAACAATGACGAATTCATCGTACCCGAGGATCCCGTTGAACAAGAGCGCTTCAAGCACAGGCTTATCGCCACAACAAACAGCCTAAAGAAAAAGCAGCAGTAGCTTCAAGCTGATCAGGACCTGCTGGCCGATCGATGGACCGAGGTCCTCGCAGCCGAAGAGTATAAACTGGAACGTCCCTCCAAAAGTTACCCAAAATGCAAGCTGCTCCCCCGATTAGAGGAGGAAGCATACATACATCCATCACCAGCGCACGATATGGCTGACCGACCACCCCGTGGTCGTGACAAAGAGGCATCCAGGCCCCCAGCCAAGACCATACCTCAGCATCACTCCAAAAGTACGAAGCCAAGAGGGAACGCGCCGGACTTGCGAGACATATTGGAGGACAAAGCAAGGCAATCCAGATCCATCTATGGATCACGTGGGCGCCCTACGACCCATGACGAATACCGTCGTGCCGGATACAATAACCCCGGCCGGGCCGAACACAGCAGACAACGCTCTCTCGAGCTGCGTCGCGATATTGCTCAATACAGGGGCGCCGCACACCCGTTATGCTTCACTGACGAAGTAATGGATCATCAGATTCCCGAAGGGTTTAAACCCGAAAACATCGAATCTTACGATGGCACAACAGACCCAGCGGTGTGGATCGAAGACTATCTTCTCCACATCCATATGGCCCGCGGCGACGATCTCCACGCCATAAAATACCTCCCACTCAAGCTTAGAGGACCAGCTCGGCATTGGCTTAACAGCTTGCCCGCAGAGTCAATTGGGTGCTGGAAGGACCTGGAGGCCGCATTCCTTGATAACTTCCAAGGCACATATGTGCGACCACCAGACGCCGATGACCTCAGCCACATCATTCAGCAGCCAGACGAATCGGCCAGGCAATTCTGGACACGGTTCTTGACAAAGAAAAATCAAATCGTCGATTGTCTGGACGCAGAGGCCCTCGCAGCCTTCAAACATAATATCCGGGACGAATGGCTAGCCCGGCACCTCGGGCAGGAAAAGCCGAAATCCATGGCAGCCCTCACATCGTTAATGACCCGCTTTTGTGCGGGAGAGGTCAGCTGGCTAGCCCGCAGCAACAATCTCCGTAAAAGTTCTGGCAGTCCAGATACTAAGGACAACAACGGCAGGTCACGTCGAAATAAAAACAAGCGCCGAATTAACGGCGATGATAAGGAGGATACGACAGTCAATGCCGGATTCCGAGGCTCTAAACCCAGTCAACGGAAGAAGCCATTTAAAAGAACCATTCCGGGTCCGTCCAATTTGGACCGAATACTCGACCGCTCATGCCAGATACATGGCACCCCTGAAAAGCCAGCCAACCACACCAATAGAGATTGCTGGGTATTCAAGCAGGCCGGCAAGTTAATTGCCGAAAACAATGACAAGGGGCTAAATAGCGACGACGAGGAAGTGACCCGGCCGCCGAACAACAGAGGACAGAAGGGTTTTCCCCCACAAGTACGGACGGTGAATATGATATACACGACCCATATACCCAAGAGGGAGAGGAAACGCGCACTAAGGGACGTCTATGCGATGGAGCCAGTCGCCCCAAAGTTCAACCCATGGTCCTCTTGTCCGATCACTTTCGATCGAAGAGACCATCCGACCAGCATACGCCATGGCGGATTCGCCGCATTGGTCTTAGACCCAATCGTCGATGGGTTTCACCTCACGAGAGTCCTGATGGATGGCGGCAGTAGCCTGAACCTGCTTTATCAGGATACAGTGCGCAAAATGGGCATAGACTCATCAAGGATTAAACCTACTAAGACAACCTTTAAAGGTGAAATACCAGGAGTGGAAGCCAATTGTACAGGCTCAGTCACACTGGAAGTGGTCTTCGGATCCCCGGATAATTTCCGGAGCGAAGAGTTAATCTTCGATATAGTCCCGTTTCGCAGCGGCTATCACGCTCTGCTCGGACGAACCGCGTTTGCCAAATTCAACGCGGTGCCGCACTATGCATACCTAAAGCTCAAGATGCCAGGCCCTCGTGGAGTCATCATGGTCAATGGGAACACGGAACGCTCCCTCCGAACGGAGGAACATACAGCGGCTCTCGCGGCAGAAGTACAGAGCAGCCTTTTAAGGCAATTCTCGAGTCCGGCCGTTAAACGGCCGGATACAGCAAAGCGCGCCCGGAGCAATATCAACCAAGACCACCTGGCGCGATCAGAGCACGCGTAGCAATGCGGCCCCAACCCACGCCCGCGTATGATCGCAAGAATAACACTCCGCGTACATCATTACGCTTTGGAGATACCATGGGCACAGGGGAGGGGGCACGATCACAACGGACCCAGAGTGCGGTTCGACCACACCAGGGGCTCGCACATGTGCTCCTCTTTTATTATTATTTTTCTTCTTTTTTTGTACACAGGACTCTGTTAACCAGAAGCCCCGTCCGGCGGTGAACCTGCCGAACTCATGATGCAATAGTCAGGGACTAAAGAAGGCCGCGTCGAACACTGAGGTGGTCTCAATTACGAGCATTAAATTCGATTATATACACCAAATCCGCAGCTCATCCCTGGAGGGGGACATGTTTATTTAGTCCAAATCCCTTGCTTACTGCACTATTTGTATCAGTCCGCTCTACTAGCAGACTTTTTCTTTCATTAATAATGCAGCACCTTTATTATCGCAATTGCATTACATTTTATATATATGTTCATTATATGACATTTTGGCATCCGTATATTTTTTGTACGGCATAATACACCAGGGGCTTATGTTCCCCGCTTTATGGTGTGATAAAGTCCGAACACTTTAACAAGTGCGGCACCCCGAACTTATAGCATTATATGAATCGGCTCCGAATCATGTCTTGGGTCAATAGTTGGGTTTGCCCGGCTCCCATGTTTGGCTCCTTACGTTTCCGTTCCGTCGGCTAAGGTAGCACTGGGAGAACCACTGCGATTGCGCCCCGGTTGAGCCGGGTTAACGCCTGAGTGGAGAAAGCTAAAACTGACCGGCATGATAAGGCGAGAGACTGGTCGCTGTTCGAGAGGTTTTTTCGGGTCCTTAAAGACTCACGCCGCTTCGAGCGAAGTTCCGGATTATGTCCGATGAAGGCGTGGATAGCGCCCCGGATTCGGTCTTTCGAATACCAGGGGCTTCGCCGAAATTTAAAATTGTAGAATTCTATGGCTAAGTGAGAGTGTTCAAGCATTATAAGTCCGGTCGCCTTGTTCATCGTGTTGAGCGCCTCCCTAGATGGACCCAAATATGGGAACAAGAGTGCTCAAGTTTATCACCGAACACCCCAGCACTTGTGTCTTGGGGACTGAAGCCAACGACTTGCCATCTCTCAGATTTTATAAACGGCCAAACAGAAGGTAATATTTTAAATTAAACAAGTGTTGCTCATGGCGCATATGAACGAAGTTTTCAG
Source organism: Triticum timopheevii (assembly GCA_963921465.1). Classification (NCBI taxonomy): domain Eukaryota; kingdom Viridiplantae; phylum Streptophyta; class Magnoliopsida; order Poales; family Poaceae; genus Triticum; species Triticum timopheevii. The sequence continues at coordinate 377,472,840 of OY997262.1, read as the reverse complement.
CGCACAGGATAAATAAACAGCGAGTTCACTCAAAGATTACATTTCGGGAGCACTCATCTGCAATATTGCAGGCTCCCTTCAGGACAACATTATAATACTTCTCCGGTGTGCGATACTCCTTGCCCGGTGGCGGTGGGTCCGTGAGAAGCTTCTCCGCATCCAACTTGCCCCATTGCACCTTTATGCGGGCAAGGGCCCGATGAGCACCTTCGATACAGGCGGAGCGCTTGATTACATCTAGCCTAGGGCATGCATCCACCACCCGCCGCATGAGGCCAAAGTAGCTACCAGGCATGGCCTGTCCAGGCCACAGCCGGACTACAAGGCCCTTCATGGCCTCCTCAGCTACTTTGTGGAGTTCGACCAGCTGCTTCAGCTGGTCGCTTGGGGGCACCGGATGGCCGGCCTCAGTATACTGAGACCAGAAGACCTTCTCTGTCGAGCTCCCCTCCTCGCCATGATAGAATGCGGCGGCATTAGCCGCACTGCGCGGCAGATCTTCAAACGCCCCTGGAGAGCTCCGAATTCGGGTAAGTATCAGGTAGTTCACATTAACATGCCAGCTTTGCATGAAAAACGCCTTACCCGCCGCTATCTTCTTTATGTCCTCAACCTCCTGAAGGGCCTTATGGGCCTCGGCCTTGGCGGACTTGGCACTTTCGAGAGCCGAGGCAAGCTCGGACTCTCGAGTCTTGGAGTCACGCTCCAAACTCTCATGTTTTTCCATGAGAACCTGGAGCTCTTGTCGAACTTCCGCCACCCGCGCCTCTTGCTTTTCTCGCTCAGCCCGTTCCGCAGCCGCATTGCGTTCGGCCGCGGACACAGCATCCTTCAGGGTTGCCACCTCGTTAGTGGCCCCTGCAATGCACATATTATCCTTGTTAATTTTATTTGCAACCAAAATCCTTTTCTGTAAGGTACTTATTCAAAGAGGTGTTACTCACTTTCTTTTTCCTCGAGCTGCTTCTTTGCATGGCCGAGCTCTTGCTCGGACCGCTCGAGATTCTTTTTCAGCACGTCAACCTCCGCCGTTAGTGCGGCAGAGGTCAGCAGTGCAGCCTGCAAACCCATGTTGACATATTTTAGGCAACCCTGCGTATATCTTGTTATAGATCCTTAGTCCGGCTTTTCTTTCCGAACACCGAACCAAGCATCAGGGGCTACTCTCTATGCGGTATTATATTACATAATTTTAACTTCTTACCTCAAAGCCTGTTAAAAGGCTACTGCAGGCTTCGGTCAGCCCGCTTTTCGCGAGCTGAACCTTCTCAATCACCGCACTCATGATGGTGCGGTGTTCTTCCTCGATGGAAGCGCCTTAAACCGCTTCCAACAGGTTATCCGGCGCCTCCGGTTGGACGGAGGGCGCCGGCGTCACGGTCCTGCCCTTCTTTCGAAGGGGCCGCTTGCCGGACTCTGGAACCACTGCGGGTTCCGATGTGGAGTCTGGCACGAAGTCCGGGGGGCTGCCTGACGGCGCCTCCGGAGCCTCCTCCTGATGGGTCCCTCTTTGGGATCCCACCTCGGCGTCCTCGTTGGCGCGTGGGGTGGAGGCAGTCGGGATAGAATTCACATCCGACGAGGCCAATGACCCGCTCGATGAGTCGGGGAGATCATCATTGGCCGGACTACGGACAGAATGCGGCGTTAGAAGGATACTTCGTGACATAAAAGAAATTATACATCAAGGATCCGGATACTTACGATCTTGCCGGACGCCTGGCCCTTGGAGGCCGCTCATCCTCGCCAACGCTGATGTTGGCGGAACTGTCCGGGGGGATAGTTCTCCCCCTCTTGGACCCTTCGGCCCCCCCCGATGGGGGAGGCCTTCCTTTTCTTCTCTCCCTCCTCCGGGAGAGAATACTCCTCCTCCTCGTCTTCGGGAGAGGAGTCATCATCGTCATCAGACGCCTGATTGCGGGAACTCTTTCGAGTCCCCACGGCCACCTTCTTGGCCTTCTTCTCCGGCACCACGTGCGGTGCCGGAACCAGCAGCCCTGTTAAGCGGGCGTTCGCTGGGTCTTCTGGCATGGGAGCCGGGCTGATAAGCAGCTTGGCCTTCTCCATCCATTCCTGTCAAAGGAAGAGGAAGAATGAAGCCTCATTAGAGTCAATCTAATTATCACAAGTGTCCTGTAATGGGGTTGAATCATTACCTCGTCAGTTGGATTCTGCGAGCTGAATCCGCGGTCTTTGGTCGCGGACGCGGGGGCTTCGGCGCCCTTGAACAGCACCCTCCAGGCGCCTTCGTATGTTGTATCGAAGAGTTCGCTTAACGCCTGGTGTTGTTCCGGATTGAACTCCCATAAATTAAATGCCCGTTCTTGGCATGAGAGGATCCGCCGGATGAGCATGACTTGGACCACGTCAACGAGCCAGAGCTTATTGCTCACCATCTTCTTGATACATGCTCGGAGTCCCGTCACCTCCACCGGATTCCCCCACTGCAAGCCCTTCTCTTTCCAGGAGGTGAGCTGCGTGGGGATGCCTGATCTAAACTCGGGGGCCGCCGCCCATGTGGATTTGCGCGGCTCGGTGATATAGAACCACCCCGATTGCCACCCCTTGACGGAGTCCACGAAGGTCCCTTCTAGCCAAGGGACGTTGGGCAATTTGCCCAACATAGCGCCAACGCATTCCGATTGCGTACCCTTCACAACCTTCGGCTTGATGTTAAAGGTCTTGAGCCACAGGCCGAAGTGGGGCCGGATGCATAGAAAAGCCTCGCACACGACGATAAACGCTGAGATGTTGAGGACAAAGTTCGGCGCCAGATCATGGAAATCCAGGCCGTAGTAAAACATGAGCCCCCGGACAAATGGATGGAGCGGAAAGCCCAGTCCGCGGAGGAAGTGGGGAAGGAAGACGACCCTCTCATGAGGCCCGGGGGTAGGGATGAGCTGCCCCTCGTCGGGCAGCCGATGCGCGATATCGCCGGAAAGGTATCCGGCGCTGCGCAGCTTGGTGATGTCCTCCTCGTTGACGGTGGAGGCTAACCATTTACCTCCCGCTCCAGACATATTCGGAGAAGGTCGAGATGAGATGCGCGAGTTCGGGCGTCGGAGCTTGAATTCGCGGGGATGGATAAGCAAAGGAGGAAGAAGGCATAGGTGAGAAGGTGAATCCTTATCCCTTATATATAGGCGGACAAAACTATGCGTCCCCCACCGGCCTGGTAAAACTCGCTTATCTCCCAAGCGCCACCGTTGATGGCGCGGTTGGGTTACCCACGCACGTATTGATGAGAATCCTGGAATAAGGGGAACACGATCTCTCCTTCGACAAGACGTGCCGAGGAAACCGCTCTGCTAATGCTGAGGCGGTATAATGATTCAAACAAAGGCCTGGTGGCGGTGTGATGTCACGCCGCATAATACGTCAGCAGATTGAACTAAGTGTACATTTTATTCTCTCTACGGTGGAATGTGGAATTTATTTTGCAGAGCCGGACACTATCCTGGTGTTCCTTATCTTCTCTATATTATTCAAGGGAGGAACCCGCCTTGCAATGCCGAACATTATGCACGCCGGACTTATCGTCATTGAAGACTAGTTCAGGGGCTACTGAGGGAGTCCTGGACTAGGGGGTGTTCGGACAGCCGGACTATCAATGTCCGCCGGACTCCAAGACTACGAAGATACAAGACTGAAGACTCCGGCTCGTGTCCGGAAGGTACTTTACTTGGCGTGGAAGGCAAGCTTGGCGATACGGATACGTAGATCTCCTACTATTGTAACCGACTCTGTGTAACCCTAGCCCTCTCCGGTATCTATATAAACCGGAGGGCTTTAGTCCGTAGGACAACATACATTACAACAATCATACCATAGGCTAGCTTCTAGGGTTTAGCCTCCTTGATCTCGTGGTAGATCTACTCTTGTACTACCCATATCATCAATATTAATCAAGCAGGAGTAGGGTTTTACCTCCATCGAGAGGGCCCGAACCTGGGTAAAAAACATTGTGTCCCTTGTCTCCTGTTACCATCCGCCTTGACGCACAGTTCAGGACCCCCTACCCGAGATCCGCCGGTTTTGACACCGACACCTGGACTAGGGGGTGTCCGGATAGCCGAACTATCATCATCGGTCGGACTCCAAGACTATGAACATACAAGATTGAAGACTTCATCCCGTGTCCGGATGGGACTTTCCTTGGCGTGGAAGGCAAGCTTGGCGATACGGATATGTAGATCTCCTACCATTGTAACCGACTCTGTGTAACCCTAGCCCTCTCCGGTGTCTATATAAACCGGATGGTTGTAGTCCATATGACGAACAACAATCATACCATACGCTAGCTTCTAGGGTTTAGCCTCCTTGATCTCGTGGTAGATCTACTCTTGTAATACCCACATCATCAATATTAATCAAGCAGGACGTAGGGTTTTACCTCCATCAAGAGGGCCCAAACCTGGGTAAAACATCGTGTCCCTTGTCTCCTGTTACCATCCGCCTAGATGCACAGTTCGGGACCCCCTACCCGAGATGTGCCGGTTTTGACACCGACATTGGTGCTTTCATTGAGAGTTCCTCTGTGCCGTCGCAATCAGGAGGGATGCCTTTTCCTATCTTTAAAGACGGCGCCGTCGCCAAGGGAGCTTTGGCCACCGGACAAACTATCCGTCTAGGTGGTTTTCTTATGACCGCCTGTTCGGCCACCGCTCCGACAATGACCTCTCAGGTCATCAAAAGCGATCTTCACGTATACTCGGAATTCGCCGAGCAGCTAGATCCGATGGAGCTCTCCTCCGTAAATGAGCTCTTGGATCGCATCGCCGCCCTGGGAGTCGCTACAGACTACGATCAGATTGGGCTTAAAACCGATCTGAGAGAAATTAACTCTCCCCAGGCTACCCACCACGTTGCTGTGGTAGAGGAACAACGCGGCGACTCTTCTTCTATGTTAAAGACCAGTTATGTCCGGATTCCCGATCCCTCCATGCCGGATTCCTATGGAGGGATGGACGTCAATCAAGTACTGAACCTAAAGTCAGGCATCAGACCAGATTTGTTGGATAACATCCAGCAATCCAAGCTTCCAAATCCAGAAACTCCTCGGCCTTTGAGCTTCAAATTGGGCGGGGTTCCGAATTTAATTGCTCCCGCCCACCCAAACATAAGCGATCTATCTCAAATAAGGCAAGAGCACGATGAAACAGTACAACATTACTGGGCCAGATTCCTCCTGGTTATGGACAGGATAACGGACTGCCGTGAGGAAAGCGCAATCTCAATTTTCTGCAACAATTGCATGGACAAGGGAATCATGAACGCCATAAGCCGTCGCGAAGTTACACGCTTCACCGACCTGGCGACCATAGTACAAAAATACTGTGCGATGGAGAGTGCCTGGAAGACCGAAACAAGGTTTTGGGACAATCCGGCCCTGAACACAAACCTAGTCCAAAATAAAAGGGTGCATCATACTCAAGCACCTGGGTCAAAAACCAAAAAGCAAAAACCCCCTAAAGGGCACGGAACTGTACTGGAGGGATGGCTGAACGGACGCTGTAAAATCGTACAGAGGGCGCCACTCCAACACATAGCCTTCAAGCATGTTGGATACTACGGCAGGTGGCCAAAAGTGGCGAAGGTTTTCTAGCCCCGGATAACCAGCCCAACAGTACCAGTATGGTATTAACAGTCTTTGAGACTTTTGCATCAAATAACATGTGGAAACGAACAATCCGCAGCCTCGCCGAAGTCTACCAAGTAGCAACAACAAATCCATGGAGCAACACAGCTATCACCTTCAATGCCAGTGACGAACCTAAATTCCGAACAGCCCGAGCACCAGCCGCATTGGTCCTCAGGCCGATAGTGGACGGCTTTCGTCTTACCAAGGTACTCATGGATGGCGGCAGCGGATTAAACCTCATCTACGAGGAAACCCTCCAAAAAATGGAAATAGACTGGAGCCGCATTGAGCGAAGCAGCACAACCTTTAGAGGAATAATCCCTAGTCGGGAAGTACGCTGCACAGGAAAAATTACACTAGATGTAGTGTTCGGCTCAGCGGACAATTACAGGTCCGAGGAGGTCACGTTCCAAGTGGCCCCGTTCGGCAGCGGATATCACGCATTGTTAGCGCAAGAGGCATTCACAATTTTCCAAGCTATACCCCATTACAGGTACATGAAGCTTAAAATGCTCGGGCCCAATGGAATCATCACTCTTGTCAGTGATCCAGATATAGCACTCCGCGCTGAAAATAAGACTGCCGCACTAGCCCTAGAGGCACTATCCGAAGCCCTAGCGGCAGAGGAACTCACTGCGCTGCGCTCCATGGTGAATAGGGACGATGTGATACTTGATAAGAGATCTAAGTCCACCTCTTTTAAACCAGTAGACGAAATAGTCAAATTCCAGGTCCATCCAACGGACCCCACAAAGACGGCCTCCATTGGGGCACAGTTAAACCCTGATGTAGAAGCCGCACTATGAGAATTCCTTCGGGAAAATTGGGGCATTTTTGCCTGGCACCCTTCAGATATGCCAGGAATCCCGCGCAGGCTGGCAGAACACAGCCTAAATATCCTAAAAGGATTCAAGCCAGTCAAACAGGCTCTTCGGCGATTTTCCGAACCCAAAAGACAGGCAATGGGAGAGGAGCTAGCCAAACTATTAGAAGCCGGATTCATCAGAGATATAAAACATCCGGACTGGCTAGCAAACCTGGTAAATGGTACCAAAAAAGGACAAATCCTGGCGCCTTTGTGTCGATTTTAAAGACCTTAACAAAGCCTATCCAAAGGATCCTTTCCCCCTCCCCCGCATCGACCAAATCATCGATGCTACCGCAGGGCACGATTCATTGTGCTTCCTCGACGCATACTCCAGATACCATCAAATCAAGATGGCGGAAACAGACCAGGCCGCAACGGCATTCATTACTCCATACGGACCATTCTGCTACAACACAATGCCCTTCAGACTCAAAAACGCCGGCGCAACATATCAGCGCATGATTCAGACATGTCTGGCTACCCAAATAGGCAAAACAGTGGAGGCATACGTAGACGATGTGGTCATTAAGACCAAACACATCGAAACTCTAGTAGACAATTTGAGGCTTACATTCGACAACCTTCGAGCATATGACATTAAGCTCAACCCGGAAAAATGTGTTTTCGGCGTACCAGCCGGAAAGCTCTTGGGCTTCATTGTATCCGGTAGAGGAATTGAAGCAAACGCAGCCAAGATCCGAGCTCTGTCACAATTGGATATCCCAAAAGACCTCAAAAAAATACAAAAACTAACTGGATGCGTGGCGGCTCTAAGCCGCTTCATCTCCCGTTTGGGAGAAAAGGCACTGCCCCTCTATCGCCTCCTCTGGCGCACCGAACACTTCGAATGGACAGATGCTGCCACGGCCGGACTCGAAGAAATAAAGGCCATATTGGCAACAAATCTGGTCCTGGCCGCGCCCAATCTGGGCAAACCGATGTTGGCAACACATCAAGTTGTCAGCGCGGTACTCGTCGTCGAACGAGAAACAGAAGGACACAAATTCCCTCTTCAAAAACCAGTGTACTACGTATCCACTGTCTTAATGCAAGTCCCGGTACCCACATTATCAAAAGATAGCGTACGCGGTGTTCATGGCATCCCGGAAGCTGCGACACTACTTTCAAGAGTGTTCCATAACAGTGGCCTCCGAAGTACCTCTCAACGACATTATAAACAACCGCAACGCGATGGGCAGGATTGCAAAATGGGCCATTAGGCTCTTACCATTTGACATAACCTACAAACCACGGCGAGCTATAAAGTCGAAAGTTTTGGCTGACTTCATCGCCGAATGGACCGAAGCTGAACTCCCTAAAGAGTATGGCGCATACTCCAATTGGATCATGCATTTCGACGGCTCCAAAATGTTGGCCGGCTTGGGGGCTGGCGTCGTTTTGACGTTCCCAACCGGAGACACAGTCCAATACGTACTTCAAATAATGTACACGGACTCCAACAACGCAGCCGAATACGAGGCCCTTCTACATGGTCTCCGGATGGAAATATCCATGGGTATTCAACGCCTAGAGGTGCGCGGGGATTCAAACCTCGCAATATCCCAAGTAAATGGAGACTTTGACACCAAGGATCCGAAAATGGCAGCCTACCGTAACGCCGTCCTAAAAATGTCAGCTCGGTTCGAAGGACTCGAATTCCACCATGTAGCCCGGGATAATAACCAGGCAGCAGACGTGTTGGCACGCATCGGCGCAAAACGCGACGCCGTCCCTCCAAACATCTTCCTGGAACGGCTCTTTAAGCCATCCGTATTATGGGAAGAGGAGTCCGGAAATAACAACCCGGAACCAACCGCACCACCCAACACGGAACATTCTGACACAATCGGTGGCTCAGTCAATGAAATAACACCTTCAGCCCACGAAATAATGGCAGTAATTGCCCCGTGGACGGAACCATTCCTAGCCTACTTAATTAGGCAAGAACATCCCGAAGACCAAAATGAGGCCCGCTGCATAGTTCGGCGATCTAAAGCCTACAAGGTCCATGAGGGAGAACTTTATAAGAAAAGCACTACCGGAGTCCTTAAAAGGTGTATCTCCGAAGAGGAAGGGCGAAATCTCCTGGCTGAAATTCACGCTGGACTTGGCAGGCACCACGCCGCAGCCCGGGCTCTTGTAGGCAAGGCCTTCCGTACAGGATTTTATTCGCCGACAGCCCAGGCAGATGCTCAGGACTTAGTCCAACGATGCGTCGGTTGCCAGCTCTTGGCTAATCAAAGCCACATGCCACCCACCGCCCTCAAAACTATACCCATCACTTGGCCGTTCGCGGTCTGGGGGCTTGACATGGTTGGACCCTTTAAAGGGGGAACCCACAAGCAAAAATACCTATTGGTCATGGTGGACAAATTCACCCAATGGATAGAGGCCAAGCCAGTTAAAACGGCTGAATTCGGACCCGAGATAGACTTCATATCCGGGGTAGTACACCGTTATGGCGTCCCCCACAACATCATCACTCATAACAGCACGAATTTCACGGCCGACGAGGTTAAACTCTGGTGCAAAAAGATGGGCATCAAGCTCGACTACGCTTCAGTCTATCACCCCCAAACTAACGGTCAAGTCGAACGAGCAAATGGTCTAATCATGAGCGGCATCAAACCCAGACTAGTGCGGTCCCTCACGGAATCTAACATGCACTGGGTAGAGGAGTTCGACTACGTACTCTGGGGGCTGCAGACCACGCCGAACCGAACTACCGGATTCACACCATTTTTATGGTGTACGGCGCAGAGGCAGTTTTGCCATGCGACATAATTCATGACTCACCTCGCGTGCGCATGTACGAAGAAAGAGAAGCCGAGTTGGATCGGCAGGACAGTTTGGACGCCTTAGAGGAGGAGCGGGACGTGGCAAAAGCTCGTTCCGCATTCTATCAGCAGCAGGCTCGAAGATATCAAAGCAGAGAAGTATAGGCCAAACTTACAATGTTGGCGAGCTAGTTCTACGCCTGCCAGACAAGAAAAAGGACAAACTTAAGCCCAAATGGGAAGGTCCCTTCATCATCGACCAAGTCCTGACCGGCGGTGCATACCGTCTACGTAACGCATCTGACAAGTGACTCGAGCCGAACCCATGGAACGCAGCCCATCTCCGAAGATTCTACGCCTAGCGCGGGACTCAGAGTTCGTCTCCTTCCTCCGTCCACCTTTTATATTTTTGCTGTCTTTTGTTCCCCTCCTTTACCCCCCTTTTTTAGTAAAAGCCTTTGAGGGCCGATCTGCGCATTGTTTGCACACACTTGATGTGCTACTCGCACTCATTATACCTGGGGGCTTCTTTAACAGAAGCTTATTCATACGGGCTTCATGCCCAACACATGTGGCATACTTCCGCATGTACCTTTTATTCACCAATATATGCATCGATATGACTTAACTTTTGGCCAAGCTGGGTTGCCTGGCTCCTGTGCTTACCCCTACGTTCCCGATTGTTCGGCTAGGAGGTAAAGGGAGCACCTCTGCGATTGTTACTGCCGGGTCAGCCGGATGTGTAACTCAGACTGGGTGAAGCCGAAAGCTAGCGTTCTTAAGGGAATATTCGGTCGGTGACTTGAAAGATGATTTATTACTTATTTATTTATCGGCCCCCAGATGCTTCTTCTGCTCTTTTCGCAGCCCGGACATGCACTTTACGGCATGCCTCCCAGGGAAAGGAACCCCTAACAGAACTATTCTCCCTGGAAGATGTTTCTTACTAACCATGTAATATAACATAACTTGTTGGGCACTGGTCTGATAAAGCACTAATGACCCCTACGCCTAGTCTCCATGCATGCCCCGGTTTTTTATATAACCGTGAGGGTATTCGGACACACTCCGGACTGTTGGGTCCCGAGGTTGAAGCAAAAAGGTCCGCAAAGACAAACGATCTACAATCCGGCTAGAAGGCATTTTACATGTCATTTTAAATTACATCGTCAAACTGACTAACTGTACTCCTCTTCAATCCCATCTAACAGGCTGTCTAGTTTACAGTCCCGTTGGGAATATTTCGCGGCCAACTCTACTTGCCCGTACACCAGGCTCACAGGGATCTCCTTCCCATCGGGCCCCACAGGTCCGACCTCGGCCATGTGGTTTGGATCAGCCTTCGTGTACCGCGTCTTCACCATGGCCCAGGCCTCCCTGGCGCCTTGACGGTAGGCCGATATCTTCCATAGAGGGAAGCACTGCCGTACTCCCTCAAGATTCTCAGCAAGCCCTCCAAGACCCTCTAGTAGGGAGACGGACGGCCATAAGGCCTGAACAACGCTGCTCATCGCCTGCCAAACACGTTCATGCAGTTGCAGCAGCTCGGGAAGAAGGTCACCCGTGGAACCAGGCATTTCCTCCGCGGGACAACCCGTGAGCACACCTCCAGACACATTTCTGTCACTCGACTTCCTCGCCGAACTCTTCTTTTCAAAAGAGTTTGCTCAAGCACTTACTGTAAATGCCGCGACGAAGCCGCCTATTCTCCTTTACGGAGTCAGACAGCTGGACCCTAACATCTTTTAGTTCTTCGCCCAGCTAGGTGTTGGCATCTTGGAGTTTGTTCCTCTCCTGCTGCACCCTCATAAGCACCCTCTCGCCGGCCTTCAGCTGGCGCAGCAGATGTTGCTTGTCCAGATCTAGTCCAGCACCCTCTGCAATATTATTGTCGGACTAAACACACACGCCGCACTTCACAGACTACTTATCTTTTTGAAGTATGTATTACCAGAGGGGGTCTATGTGGCTCCCCTGGCGGCGGCTAGTGCGGCCTCTAGTTGGGCCTTGCACTCCTGAAGCTCCTGGGACAGGTGGGTATTCTTCTTCGTAAGATCCTGCATAACAAATGATCCTTAAATCAGTTATTTTAACTATTTTAAGTCTCAAGGGCTACTGGCATATATAACTATTAAAATTCCTTACTCGTGTGTCCTTCACATACTGCTCCATGGCTCTGGTTAAACCATCTTGAGCAGCACGGAGGTGCGCGTCTCCCGCATTAAAGGCATTCAACGCCTCTGGGGAGAAACACGCGTCACGAAGAACTGTCCAGCGGCGCCTGTGATTCATGGCGCTCTCCACCTCAGACCTGGTGGCCGACAGCCGGTCGGCATCCTCCATTGGAGGAGCATCCGGCTCACGCCTTGCACTCTCCTCCCCCTCCGGACCAGGTGTTGGAGCCTGGTTGGCGGAGGCTTGGTTGGCAACCTCTCCGGGCATAGTCCGGCGAGCGCTCTTTCTCCTGGAAAAATCATGAGCATTAATATACCTCCCAGGAGTCTTTCCCTTAAAAGACAATGGTGCGCCATACCGTTGCGGCGACGTTTCGATTCGCGCCGCACTCCTCTTTCGCCTGCTGGGCCGCACTGACCCTGGTTGGTCAGTCGCCGCGGGCTCGGCTTTCCACCTCAAAGGCACCTCCTGCGAAGCACCGTTGGTATACGATGGTCAGAAATGACCATGGACCAAGTAATGGTGTCAGGACTCCGGTCGTAGTTACCTGGGAAGCCGGAGATAAACCGGGGTAGTCAACCGTAATGGCGACTAGAGCATTGTTCATGCTAAGTTGGTGGAACACCCCGTCAATCAGCTCCACCTCTATGTCCGGATCCTCTCCGGAGGCCGGATCAAGGGATCTTCCCAGATCCTCGGGTTGTGGAGTCGTGCTTTGTATGCCCTCCACATCCTGGCGCAGTTCCTGCGTCGAAATCATAAAGTAAGACGCTTAACTTTGAAAGCACGGATCGGATAGATAAATTTCCGCTTACCCAACTCCGAGGGTTATTCATGAAGAATCCGTTCAATGGACTCGTGCGGAGGAAGTCCTCCTTCTCCCCCTTGTACAAGCCAGACAGGATCTTCGCCAGATCGGCGGCCGATCCCGGCCCATTGCGGCCATGACGGGTGGCATCATCCTCCCCGTTGAAATCCCACATGGGCTGGCCCCTATATTGAAGCGGCTGCACCCCTCGCATAATGCACGTGGCCATGACTCCAATCATGGTCAGTCCGGAGTGGGCCAGTAACCTTATCCGGCCCATCAGATACCGGACGCTCCTATCATCTTCCTGTTGAGGGCTCCGAGGGCGCCAACTCAGGCGTTTCTTCAGGGGAGCGTTGCTAAACTCCGGGAGGCCGATCCGAACTGGATCTGGCAGAGGGGCGTCTTCCATATAGAACCATTCCGAAGGCCAATCTTCGGACGCCTTCTTCGGGGTTCCGGATAGATATCCGGTCCCGGCGATGCGCCATATTTCGGCTCCGCCCACTTGATATATCAACCCCTCGTGAGAACGGGGTACGAGGCAAAACAATCTCTTCCACAGCGCAAAATGGGGCTCGATGCCCAAGAACAGCTTGCAAAGAGCTACAAAGCCCGCGATGTGCAAGATGGAGGCAGGTGTAAGGTGGTGAAGCTGGAGTCCATAGAACTCCAGGAGCCCCCGGAGAAATGGATGTATGGGAAATCCGAGTCCCCTTATTAGGTAGGGGACGAAGCACACCCGCTCTCCTTTGGAGGGATTGGGGATGCTCTCCGCCTGCTTCCCACCCTTGTAGGCGGCCAGCCTGGCTCGAACCGGAACCATAAAGGCTGGGGGAAGGTATCCCTCTGCTTGGAGCATCACCAACTCGCTATGCGGGACTGAACATCTCCTCCAATCTCCTGGCTGAGGACTGGGAGCGCGAGAGGAGGAGCCGCGTCGACTGTCCATGTTGGAATGGATTTTTGTCAGATGCGCTCCGATGAGTACTTGCGGAAGGAAGATGGTGTGATTCGGATCTGGATCCTTGCCTCTCTTATAGGCAGCTTATTCGCGCAGCTAGGGGGTAAAACGTAAAAATACCCTGGCTTTTGGCATTCATACGACATGTGGAAGAGGGCCATTATTGGACGTAGAAGCCAAGGAGCGCAACATTTATAAGGAAACCGGACACTATTCGGCAAACACATGGAATATGGAGGAGAACCCGCCTTGCAACACCGAAGACAATATGTGTGCCGGACTCATCGTCATTGAAGCCTGGTTCAGGGGCTACTGAGGGAGTTCTGGACTAGGGGGTGTCCAGATAGCCGAACTATCATCATCGGCCAGACTCCAAGACTATGAAGATACAAGATTGAAGACTACGTACCGTGTCCGGATGGGACTTTCCTTGGCGTGGAAGGCAAGCTTGGCGATACGGATATGTAGATCTCCTACCATTGTAACCGACTCTATGTAACCCTAGCCCTCTCCAGTGTCTATATAAACCGGATGGTTTTAGTCCATAGGACGAACAACAATCATACGATAGGCTAGCTTCTAGGGTTTAGCCTCCTTGATCTCGTGGTAGATCTACTCTTGTAATACCCACATCATCAATATTAATAAAACAGGACGTAGGGTTTTACCTCCATCAAGAGGGCTCGAACCTGGGTAAAACGTCATGTCCCTTGTCTCCTGTTACCATCCGCCTAGACGCACAGTTCGGGACCCCCTACCCGAGATCCGCCGGTTTTGACACCGACAGCCACCCATGTCCAATCAACCGCCACGCGGCGCCCGAGGCCGCATGTTGTTAGGGCCCGCTATGCTTCGCACTTGCCCCTTCGCCTCTCTGCTCAGCCAAGTCCGGGCGCGCCTTGGGCCCGGGGCTACTGTCGGCATTCTGGGAACGGGGGTCCCTAGACTTTCCTGCCTGCGGCCTGCGGCGTGGCTCAAGGGGCGGCCCAACATGGCCCATCTTCATCAGCACGAGCTCAAGACCCTCGTGAGGGGCCAAGCCTCGCGGGGCGGACGACAGGAAGCTTCCTCAGACACAGCCTCGTCAGGCTGGTTCACCAGGAGGCGGTGAGATCAAGGCGGGGTACCTCACGAGGTGCCCATGACGCAAGCCATGACGACCAAGGGCGCCAGGAGGGTGCCAGCCCGCGCAGTGTCCTTCTTTCCTCTTTGGTGCAAAGGGAGCAAGCGCAGGCGAGAGCGTCAAGCAAAGGCATCCATTTCAGTGCAACAAGACCAAGACCAGCAGAGCGGCAGGATGGAGTTCATCGTGGAGCCCAAGCCAGCGTCACTGCCAGAGCCTTTGGTAGGCGAGGACCAACTTTAGTCAGGATAAGTGTACTAGATGTTCCCCTTCAAAATGGCCAATTGTTGGCGCCCTTCCCGCTCAATATTTGGGAGGAGGCCCAGGGCCTTTGCCTATAAATAGGACTAGCCACCACAAGATAGAGGCAATGGGATCCTCACCAGGAAACCAGTAGAGAGAGCGACTGAACTCCCCCTAGTAGTTCATCGCACCAGCCTAGAACAGACCCTCGCGAGGCTGTTCTCCCTTGTATTGTTCATCATCAGCCCAAGAGGCAATCCACCACACCACACACTGGAGTAGGGTATTACACCACAATGGTGGCCTGAACCAGTATAAACTTTGTGTCTCTTGTGTTGTTCCTTTGATTGCTTAGATCCTAGCGAGGCGGCGAGGCGCAAGCAGTAGAAGGCTAGATCTCCGTGCGCACCCCAAAGTTCGTACCTAGAGGGTCTGCCGGAACCCGAAATCCGACAACCCTCTCCCTCTTTCACAAAGGTTTGCTTGAGAGGGGGAGGTCGTTTGGTCTTGTCGTTCTTCTTGTTCTTGGACTTGGGTGCGAATCCAATTCCCTTCTTGGCCACAACTTCCTTTCGATTGCTCAAAAGGTCGTTGAGGTTCTTCTCACCTTGAATGCAAGTCACAAGGCCTTTCTCAAGTTGATCCTTCAACTTGGCATTCTCCTCCACAAGATACACATGCTCACAACACGGGTTAGTAGCATATGCATTATCAATTAATACCATATGAGGTAAGGTGGCCTTTTCCTAGGTTAGCTTAACTTGGAGTTGAGCATGAGACTCCTTGAGGTTAGCATGAGCACCCTTCAAGACTTTGTGGGTCGTGTCAAGTATCTCAAACTCCTCCTTGAGTCTAGCATGATCAACCCCAAGTTTAGCCTTCTCGGAAGTTAGCACACGAGACACGACAAGAGCATGATCAGGATCTTTCTTTAACTTAGCATGCTCATTGTTGTATGACTCCTCACGAGTCAAATGATTCCCACGTTCTTCCTCAAGAGCATTAGAGAGATCCGACATCTCATCGGCATAGTCACGACTATGACCTTCCATCTTAGAGAGGGTCTCTTCGTGAGCCTTGATTATGTTATTGTCCTCACCAAGTTGTTCCAAGAGAGCAACAAAGTGCTTCTTGGATTTACCCTTGAGCTTACTCATAAAAGACTCAAATTCATTCACTTCCTCACTAAACCCATCATGTTCATCAATGCAATCCTCCAAGGAGGGATTAGTAATGATGGTGGTTTTGATGTTGGGGGTTACCTTGTTGGAAGCTTTAGCCATGAGGCACTTGGCGGTGATGTTCTCATTGGGTGAATCAAAGTGAGACACCCGGGGAGTGGTAGCAATAGCAACGGATGCCATGGCCATTGCTTCTCCATTTTCATCATCATCGTCATCCTCATGGTATTCTTCTTGAACCACCAACCCACGAGTAGGACTCTTCTTGGTGAAGTTGTTCTTGTTGGGGAAGGACTTGGCTTTGTCTTTTCGGATGGAGTTGCCACCATTGTCTTCCTGCCTCATAAGGACAATCCGCAACGAAGTGGCTCACATTGCCACAGTTGAAGCAAGTTATAACTCATTGCTTGCCCTTGAAGCCACTTGAGTTGTTCTTATTGAAGTTGGGTCTTGTATTCTTCTTGCTCCAAAATTGTCTTGAACCAAGAGCCATGTGCTCATGATAATCATATTTGGTGTCTTCGGGGTTGCTCTCCTCATCTTCCTCTTCTTCCTCTTCTTCCACACTAACCTTGGCCTTCAAAGAAAGGTTGGGCTTCTTTGCCCTTTGAGAATGGAGCACCGCATTGTCGGCGGTCTTTTCCAAGATGCTCATTGCAACAAACTCATCCAGCACTTCACTTGAGGTCATGGAGTGGAAGTCCGGTCTTTGACGAATGACGGAGGACATGGCCTTGTTGTAGGACATCATGGCCTTGAGGAACTTGCGCTTGATCCAATTGTCATCCGTGTCCTTGCTCCCATGATCTCGGAGTGAGACCGTGAGTTTGGTCACTCTTCGAAAGAGCTCACGAGGTTCTTCGTCTTCTTTCATTGCAAACTCATTGGCTTCATCTTGTACCACTTCATAGTTGGAGCGTTGAATGCTAGCACTTCCTCGATAGAGAGACACAACGCATTGCCATGCATCTTTGGTCATGGCATGACGTCTAAGATGAGGGAGATCTTCGGGAAGGATTGCATCTTGGATGATGAAGAGAGCACTCTCATTGAATTGATTATCCACCACTTCTCTCGGGGTGAAGTTGCTTCGGTCATGTGGATAGAAACCTTCTTCAATAATTCTCCAAAGATTAGTATTCACATGATTTAAATGACGCTTGAAGCGGTACACCCAAGAATCAAAATCCTCATTTTTCACAATCTTAGGAGGAGGACCGGCATGATTTAAATGAGTAGAGGGAATCGGTCCTCCATAAATTGGAGGTTCCACATGGGCAAAGATGTTGGTGCCATTTCTACCGCTAGTAGAAGGACCCTTCTCACTATTAGCTTCCCCCTTGTCGGAGTTAGCATCCGTCACCTTGTTAGCGGGATCACCCACTTTCAACGGCGAGGTAGGTAGTTTAAGTCCTTCTAAGAATTTATAAAACATGCTTTCAACCGTGGTTGTCATGGAGGTTTTCATTGTGTCCAAGGCCACATTCAACTCCTCACGGGACACCGCGGTTTCCCCATTACCCGTAGACGAGATCGGATTCACACCGGAGTGCTCCTCCTCCCACCGTCTATGGTGTCAACCATACTCTTCGGACGGCAAAGTCCTTAATAAAGAGACGAGGCTCTGATACCAATTGAAAGGATTGATATAGTTGACTAGAGGGGGGGGGGGGTGAATAGGCAACTAACAATTTTTAGCTTTTCTTTACCAATTTAAACTTTGCATCAAAGTAGGTTGTCTAGATATGCAACTAGGTGAACAACCTATATGATGCAACAACAACAAGCACACGAGCAAGCAAAGGAAACAATACAAGTAAGCTTGCACAAGTAAATGCGCGAGATAACCAAGAGTGGAACCGGTGGAGAAGAGGATGTGTTCCCGTAGTTCCTTCCTTTTAAGGGGAAGTATGTCTCCGTTAGAGCGGTGTGGAGGCACAATGCTCCCCAAGAAGCCACTAGGGCCACCATATTCTCCTCACACCCTCACACAATGCGAGATGCCGTGATTCCACTATTGGTGCCCTTGAAGGCGGCAACCGGACCTTTACAAACAAGGTTGGGGCTCTCTCCACAACTTAATTAGAGGCTCCCAACGAAACCAAAAAGCTTCACCACAATGGAATATGGCTTCAAGGTGACCTCAACCATCTAGGGTGCTCAAACACCCAAGAGTAACAAAATCCACACTAGAAAGTATGGGGGAAGCAAATATCCTTTGGTGGAAGTGCAGATCTAGGTCTCCTCCTTCAATCCCTAGCAAATCAACAAGTTTGAGTGGCTAGAGAGAGAGATCGGGCAAGAGAGCTTGAGATCATTAATGGTGGAGTGAGAGAGGTAAGAGGTGAGAGTGGTAGGTGGAAGAACCACCTTATATAGCAACCCTAATAAATCCAACCGTTACTGCGTTTTCAGCACTGCAGCGGTACAACCGCTCCTTGTCCCGGTACAACCGGGGCTCACGATGTAACGGCAGAACCCTACTAGGCGGTACAACTGGGCCACCAGGTGGTAGTACCGGTCATTAGAAAATAACCTGACCAACCGCCCAGCCACAGCACAACTACCGCACTGCAACAGAACGGAGTCACCGTTGAGGGCGGTAGTTGGGTGGTGCGGGGCCGGTGCAACCACTTGGCCTTGAGCGCTTGAGCGGCTAAGGTAAGAGCGGAAGAACCGCTCGAACTTCCGGTAGTACCAGTTGATGAGGAACAACCGGACCAACCGGGCCACCACCGCCCGGGAACCGCATCAAAACAGAAGCCTGACCGGTACATGGGCGGTGCATGGCCGGAACAACCGCCACAGGTCTTTGCTGAGCCTGGTGGCGGTACCACCGCCCGGAGGCAGCGGTACCACCGCTCGATAAAGATAGGGAAACGCAAGAGCCAGCGGTACAACCGCTCGGACGAGCGGTACAACCGCTAGGAAAACACAGCAGAAGTCAGACCAAAAGGGAGGCACTCTCTCTCACACCAGAGCAAGATAAGAGAGGGGTGATGGAGGTGTATGTGAACGGATTCCCCTACTCTTTCCAATGTGGATTCCCTCTTGATAGTACGGGTTCCCTACGACCAAAGAGATAAAAAGCGTAGAGGACTCCGTCTTCAATTGTTACCTTCGAGAGAGAACAACTATCCCATGTAAGCCTAATCATCGAGAACCTGAAACATTTAGCACAGGATTAGACCAACAAAGGGTTGTCATCATCATCCAAAACATAAGGTAGGGAAATGCCCTTTCAGAGTAGTGATATTAAAGTCATGCTAGTTGGGTGATTATGAATTTATAGAATGCTTGTGTAGAAGTTAGCAAGTCCCGTAACATGCACATATGGTAAAAGTTGTGTAACAAATTTATTGCATAGAGTGCTCTTTTGATTGCCTTCCCTTGAGTGGAGGTCGGGGGCACCCGATGGTTAACTCCTATCAACCTTCCCCCTAGGCGTATGCGTAGTAGTCCTTTGCTTCGAGGGCTAATAAAACTTTTTCAATAAGTATATGTGTTCTTTGACTAATGTTGAGTCCATGGATTACACGCACTTCTACCTTTCCACCATTGCTAGCCTCTTCGGTACCGTGCATTGCCCTTTCTCACCTTGAGATTTGGTGCAAACTTCGCCGCTGCATCCAAACCCCGTGATACGATATGCTCTGTCACACACAAACCTCCTTATATCTTCCTCAAAACAGCCACCATACCTACCTAATATGGCATTTCTAGAGCAATGCCGAGATATATTGCCATGCAACTTTCCACCGTTCCGTTCATCATCATCATGACATACTTTACTTTTGTCATATTGTCATTGCATGATCATGTAGTTGACATTGTATTTGTGGCAAAGCCACCATGCATAATTTTTCATCCATGTTACTCTTGATTCATTGCACCATCCCGGTACACCGCCGGAGGCATTCATATAGAGTTATATCTTGTTCTAGTTTCGAGTTGTAATTCCTATGTTCTAATCAATAAAAGTGTGATGATCATCATTATTAGAGCATTGTCCCAAAGAAAAAAAAGGCCAAAAAAAGAAAAAGAAAAAAAAGAAAAAAAAGAAAAAGAAAAGAAAAATAAATAAATAAAAAGGGGCAATGTTACTATCTCTTTTTCCACACTTGTGCTTCAAAGTAGCACCATGTTCTTCATGTAGTGAGTCTCATATATTGTGCTTCAAAGTAGCACCATGTTTTTCATAGAGTGAGTCTCATATGTTGTCACTTTCATATACTACTAGGAATTTTTCATTATAGAACTTGGCTTGTATATTCCTATGATGGGTTTCCTCAAATGCCCTAGGTCTTCGTGAGAAAGCAAGTTGGATGCACACCCACTAGTTTTCTCTTGTTGAGCATTCGTTTATAGCTCTAGTGCATCTGTTGCATGGCAATCCCTACTCCTCATGTTGACATCAATTGATGGGCATCTCCATAGCCCGTTGATTATCCTCGTCAATGTGAGACTTTCTTTTTTTTGTCTTCTCCACACAACCTCCATCATCATATTCTATTCCACCCATAGTGTTATATCCATGGCTCACGCTCATGTATTGCGTGAGAGTTGAAAAATGCTGAAGCGCGTTAAAATGTATGAACCAATTGCTTGGCTGAAACCGGGGTTGTTCTTGATGGGAGTATTTTGTGTGATGAAAATGAAACATAGCCTAACTATATGATTTTGTAGGGATGAACTTTCTTTAGCCATGTTATTTTGAGAAGACATGATTGCTTTGATTAGTATGCTTGAAGTATTACTATTTCTTTTATCAATATGAACTATGCAAGGTAGCATTCCACATCAAAAATTCTGTTTTTATCATTTACCTAGTCGAGGACGAGCAGGAATTAAGCTTGGGGATGCTTGATACGTCTCCAACGTATCTATAATTTTTGATTGTTACATGCTATTATATTACCCCTTTTGGATGTTTATGGGCTTTATTTTTCATATTTATATCATTTTTGGGACTAACCTACTAACCAGAGGCCCAACCCGTATTGTTTTTTTTCCTATTTCAGTATTTCGAAGAAAAGGAATATCAAACGGAGTCCAAACAGAATGAAACCTTCGGGAGCGTGATTTTTGGAACGAACGTGATCCAGAGGACTTAAGTGCAAGTCAAGAAGCAATCGAGGAGGCCAGGAGATAGTAGGGCATGCCCACCCCTCCTGGGAGCTCCCCCTGTCTCCTGGGCCCCACGAGCGGCCACCGACGTACTTCTTCCGCCTATATATACCTACGTACCCCGAAAACATCTAGGGAGCCAACGAAAAACAATTTCCACCGTTGTAACCTTCTATATCCGCGAGATCACATCTTGGAGCCTTTGCCGGCGCTCCGCCATTAGGGGAATCGCCCACGGAGGGCTTCTACATCAACACCATAGGCCCTCCGATGAGTTGTGAGTAGTTTACCACAGACCTTCAGGTCCATAATTATTAGCTAGATGGCTTCTTCTCTCTTTTTGGATCTCAATACAATGTTCTCCCCCTCTCTTGTGGAGATCTATTTGATGTAACTCTTTTTGAGGTGTGTTTGTCGAGATTCCATGAATTGTGGGTTTATGATCAAGTTTATCTATGAGAAATATTTGAATCTTCTCTGAATTCTTTTATGTATGATTGAGTTATCTTTGCAAGTCTCTTCGAATTATCAGTTTGGTTTGCCTACTAGATTGATCTTTCTTGCCATGGGAGAAGTGCTTAGCTTTGGGTTCAATCTTGCGGTGTCCTTACCCAGTGACAGAAAGGGTTGCAAGGCACGTATTGTATTGTTGCCATCGAGGATAAAAAGATGGACTTTATATCATATTGCTTGAGTTTATCACTCTACATCATGTCATGTTTCTTAATGCATTACTCTGTTCTTATGAACTTAATACTCTAGATGCATGCTAGATAGCGGTCGATGTGTGGAGTAATAGTAGTAGATGCAGGCAGGAGTCGGTCTACTTATCGCGGACGTGATGCCTATATACATGATCATGCCTAGATAATCTCATAATTATTCGCTTTTCTATCAATTGCTCGACAGTAATTTGTTCACCCACCGTAATACTTATACTATCTTGAGAGAAGCCACTAGTGAAACCTATGGCCACCGGGTCTATCTTTTATCATATAAGCTTTCAATCTACTTTTATTTGCATCTTTACTTTTTGCATCTATAATATAAAATACCAAAAATATATTTATCTTATCATACTATCTCTTTCAGATTTCACTTTCGCAAGTGGCCGTGAAGGGATTAACAACCCCTTTATTGCATTGGTTGCGAGTTCTTTGTTTGTTTGTGTATGTGCGTGGGACTTTTGAGGAGCCTCCTACTGGATTGATACCTTGGTTCTCAAAAACTGTGGGAAATACTTACGCTACTATTGCTGCATCACCCTTTCCTCTTCAAGGAAAACCAACGCAAGCTCAAGACGTAGAAAGTGATTTCCGTGGCCAAGTACCCGACCTCCCAGAGCTTCATGATATCCTTCTCCTTGACAGAGGAGGCCATCCACTTGCCTCCTGCTCCGAATCCAGACATGGTTGGAGTACTTTTTGGGCGGAGAAGGTGAGAGCTTGGGCGCTGGATCTCGAGAATGGATGGGCAGAGGAAGGAGAAGGCGTGGGTGAAAAAGGGTGAATCCTTATCCATTTATAAAGGCAGTAAAAGTCATGCGCCTCCCCAGTCGCCTTAAAATTCGCCTATTCCCCAAGGGCCATGCAGATGACATGGTTGGGTTACCCATGCCCGTATTGATGAGAATCCTGTGATAAGGGGACACGATCTCTGCTTTGACAAGACGTGCCAATAAAACCGCACCTCGAAATACGGAGCGACAGGCTAAAGAACGGTTCGAATAATAACCCGGCAGTGACGTGATGTCACGTTGTAAAAGTTGTCAGCAGACTGGACTCGTGAAATATTATACTCTCTAAGGTTGTGTGTGGAACTTGTTTTGTAGAGTCGGACAAGATTCTTGTGTTCAAAATCTACTTTTAAGTATTTGGAGAAGGAACCCACCTTGCAATGCCGACACAATCTGCGCGCCGGACTCATCGTCATTGACGCCTGATTCAGGGGCTACTGAGGGAGTCCTGGATTAAGGGGTCCTCGGACAACCGGACTATATACATGGGCCGGATTGTTGGGCTATGAAGATACAAGAAAGAAGACTTCTTCCCGTGTCCATATGGGTGAAGGAGTCCAGGATTAGGGGGTCCTCGGACAGCTGGACTATATGCTTATGCCAGACTGTTGGACTATGAAGATACAAGATTGAAGACTTCATCCCGTGTCCAGGTGGGACTCTCCTTTGCGTGGAAGGCAAGCTTGGCAATTCGAATATGAAGATTTCCTTCTTTGTAACCGACTCTGTTGTAACCCTAACCCCCTCCGGTGTCTATATAAACCGGAGGGTTTAGTTCGTAGGACAACAACCATCATAATCATAGGCTAGCTTCTAGGGTTAGCCTCTACGATCTCGTGGTAGATCAACTCTTGTAATAGTCATATCATCAAGATCAATCAAGCAGGAAGTAGGGTATTACCTCCATAGAGAGGGCCCGAACCTGGGTAAACATTGTGTCCCCCGCCTCCTGTTACCATTAGCCTTAGACGCACAGTTCAGGACCTCCTACCCAAGATCCGCCGGTTTTGACACCGACATTGGTGCTTTCATTGAGAGTTTCACTGTGTCGCCACCATAAGGCTTGATGGATCCTTCAATCATCCACAACGATGTGGTCCAGGGTGAGGTTTTCCTGCCCGGACGAATCTTCGTATTCGGCAGCTTCGCACTGCGGGCCAACTCGCTTGGCCATCTGGAGCATATCGATAGCTACGCCCCCGGCCATCAGGTCCGGTTTGGAAGCCTCAATTACACTGCCGACATCCACAGAGACTTGATCTTTGATGGATTCGAGCCCATGACAGGTGCACCCCATAGTCGCGACGAGCATGACCTAGATCTATCGTCGGAGGATGTTCAGGAGATCACACCTGCAGCTGCCCGGGCTTTAAATCCAGAGCGGATCGTGCCATCCGAGGACGGGTGGATGGACCCCGCCACGGAGGCCGCGCACTCGACGGTGATAGAGCCAAACACAGATTCCACTTCCAATAAGGTCTATGTCATCGGACCCTCAGACTCGTCTCCGGCCATAGGCTCCAAACCGCGTACATCCGTGCCCATCGGATCTAACTGGGCACCGATCATGGAGTTTAGCTCCGCGGACATCTTTCAGCACTCGCCCTTGGACGATGTCCTAAACCCATTAAAATCTCTCTCCCTGTCGGGAGATTCTTGGCCGAACTATGTTCGGCTTGAGTGGGGAATGGACGGTGAAGGAATTCGTTACCCACCCACAACCCACTTAATAGCCACTGTCGACGACTCAACCGACATGCTTGATTTCGACTCCGAAGACATCGACAGTATGGATGACAATGCCGGAGAAGAACAGGAACCACCGCCCACAGGGCGTTGGACAGCCACCTCATCATATGATATATACATGGTGGACACATCCAAAGAAAACAATGGCGAGGAACAGAAGGATGCAATAGAGGATAATCCTCTTGAGAAGCAACCAAAGCGCAGACGTCAGCAGCGCCGCTCTAAATCCCGCCACAGCAAAAATAGCGATAACGGCATAAGAAAGAATAATACCCCGGACGACGCTAAAGATAACGACGGCCCCGTGGACCCAGCGATGGAGCAGGATGAGCCAGGGGACGACAAAGATAGTCCGGGGCTGCTGCTCGATCACAGCGATGCTGAAGACAAAACTTATAAACCTGTCTCCAGAGAGGAGAACAGTCCAGACCACAATGCACATATCATCCCGGAAAAGCATTTGGAACAAGAGCACCTCCACAGAAGGCTTATTGCCACTGCGAGGAGCTTGAAGAAGCACAAGCAACGGCTTAACCCACGCAGGATACGCTCAACCACAGATGGAACAAAGTGCTCGACACTGACGAAATATACGGTGGTGATCGCCACACAAACAGCTACCCAAAACGCAAGCTGCTGCCCGAATTCGACGACGAGGCTATCGCGCCCATTCCGCCGAAGAACAATATGGCCGATCTGCCAGGACGACCACCCCGTGGCCGAGACAGAGCGGCTAATGACGCCGCACACAAGTCAGCACACGATCTACGTGAGCACCTGGACAAAAGAGCCGGTATGGGCAGGTCCATCTATGGATCTAGGAACCGTGCTCCTACGCGTGATAACGGCCACCAAACCGACTATATTGATCGACTACCTGCTTGGAATCAACACTGAACACTACAGCCGTCGGACATATGCCACGACAGATCCAAATACAGGGGTGCCGCACACCCCCTGTGCTTCACCGATGAGGTGCTGGATCATGAATTTCTAGAGGGGTTTAAACCCGTAAACATCGAGGCATACGACGGAATGACAGACCTTGCAGTCTGGATTGAGGACTTTATTCTTCACATCCATATGGCTCGCGGAGACGATCTCCACGCCATCAAATACCTGCCTCTCAAGTTGAAAGGACCACCTCGGCACAGGTTGAAAAGCCTCCCCGAAAATTCAATGGGAATTTGGGAGGAACTCGAGGACGCTTTGAGGGCTAACTTTCAAGGAACATATGTCCAACCTCCGGATGCAGACGATTTAAGTCACATAATCCAACAACCAAGAGAATCAGCCCGTAAGCTTTGGAACAGATTTCTTACCAAGAAGAACCAAATCATCGACTGTCCGGATGCTGCAGCCCTAGCAGCTTTCAAACACAGCATCTGGGACGAATGGCTTGCCATACACCTCGGCCAGGAAAAGCCGAGGACAATGGCAGCTTTAACAACTCTTATGACCCGCTTTTGCACCGGAGAGGACAGTTGGTTGGCCCGTAGCAGCACCAGCGACCCAGGCACATCCAAAATCAGGGATGGCAATGAGAAGCCGCGATGCAATAAAAACAAGCGTCGAAATAATGAAGACAGCCCAGACAACACAGTGATAAACGCCGGATTTAGGGGCTCTCATCCCGGTCAACGGAAAAAGCCATTTAAAGGCAGCAGAGATGGACCGTCCAGCATAAACAAAATTCTAGACATATCCTGTCAGATTCATGGCACCCCCAAGAAACCTGCGAATCACACCAACAGAGAATGCTGGGTCTTCAAGCAGGCCGGGAAGCTAAACGCCAAACACAAGGGGAGGGAGCCGCCAAGTGAAGACGAGGACGAACCTCGCCAGCCGAACATTGGGGGACAGAAAAAATTTCCACCAGAGGTCAAAATAGTGAACATGATTTACGCAACCCACATACCAAAGAGGAAGCGCAAACGCGCACTCCGGGACGTATACGCTGTAGAGCCCGTCACCCCAAATTCAACCCATGGTCGGCCTGCATGATCACTTTCGATCACAGGGATCATCC
This sequence comes from Triticum timopheevii, assembly GCA_963921465.1. Classification (NCBI taxonomy): domain Eukaryota; kingdom Viridiplantae; phylum Streptophyta; class Magnoliopsida; order Poales; family Poaceae; genus Triticum; species Triticum timopheevii. The sequence continues at coordinate 377,446,639 of OY997262.1, read as the reverse complement.
GACTAGTACCTGGCATGGAGGTTCGGCTGCCTTGATGCTCGACACAATAATTGACGGATACCATCTCACCCGAGTCCTCATGGACGGCGGCAGCAGTCTCAATTGGATATATCACGACACTATCCGCAAGATGGGGATAGACCCGTCAAGAATTCGCCAAAGCAGCACTACCATTAAAGGAGTAATACCAGGCGTAGAGGCCCGCTGCATGGGCTATCTAACATTAGAGGTTGTATTCGGTTCTCCCGACAACTTACGAAGCGAAGAAATAATCTTGGACATCGCTCTGTTCTGAAGCGGTTATCATGCACTACTCGGAAGAACGGCCTTCGCTCGTTTCAACGTAGTACCGCACTATGCTTATCCCAAACTTAAGATGCCTGGTCCATGTGGCGTCATCACTATCAGCGGAAACATAGAGCGTTCTCTTCGTGCGGAATACTATGTGGCGGCTCTAGCAGCCAAACCACTGAACGGCCTCTCCACCACGAATAACTGATCGGTCTTCGAGACCACGGACACGGCTAGACGTGTCCAGTGCACCACTAGTTGTAAACAACCCAGATAAACCTGAGCTTGATTAATGGCTAGGCCCCCACAAGTGGTGCTAGGGGCTGCTCGCATGCAAAGGGTCCATAGTTCGGCTGGACCCTATTAATACTCAATAAATCGAACTCTCACGGTTCATTAAGAATAATCAACTTTTCACACGGTCACACCAGATTCTTTCACCTGGGTTTTTTTCATAGATGACCATTGTGCTACAGCCTTCCAGGATACGGCACAACAGAGACAAAGGCGCAGACATGCAGCAGGGCCCAGTTCAAAGGTTTCTTTTTAGATTAAGACCCCGTGTAAACCTTTTTTATTGTCTCTTGTTGCCTTAGACCCTCCTGGCACTTAAAACAACCAAGAGGGATACCAGCGTTATTCGCAAGTTTATGATTCGCCGATCTAAAATCGACGTTACAAGGGCAGCAACCAATGTGTTTTGGGGATTTATGCCCTCACCACAGTCGCTCTTTCGTCACGCCGGATTAATGCACGTACCTAGAAATTCAGGGATCATTATCGAGGGCGGTACTCAGCTCAGTATATGTTGAAAAGTCTGAATACCTTCGGGAGTGTTCGGCGTCGCGAGTTTGGCCTTATATGCATCATCTCCGAATCATGTCTTTGGTTAATAGTTGGGTTTGCCCAGCTCCCGTGTTTTGCTACCTTACGTTCCGCTCTATCGGCTAAGGTAGCACCGGGAGAACTAATGCGATTGTGCCCTGGTTCATCTGGATGAGCACGTCAGTAGAGAAAGCCGAAAACTGACTGTCATGATAAAGCGAGAGACTGGTCAACCACTCGATGACTCAGCGGAATCTTCACGATTCCTCCGCATTAACAAAGGACCGGTTTCCCGGTCATGTAAGGAAACACACCGTATTCGGATGAATGCGGACATACCAGGGGCTATATAGTAGCCCCACCGTCAAACTCCTATGGCTAAGTGAAAGTGTTAAAGCTATATAGTCCGATTGCCTCATTTGGCGCGCCACCACCTCCTTAACGGACCAAGACGTTGGATCAAGTGTGATTACGCGCTTTGCCGAACACCCCCGCATTATATGCGAGGGGGCTGAAGCTGACGACTATAGACTTTCAGGCTATATACATATATACATAAGCGGCCACACAAGAGGCACTACAATACTTTACGGGCAAAAGTACAAATATAGCCTTTATTATCAAAAGCATTGTTTTTACAATCAGGATACATGTCATTGGAACATGGTATTCTTTGAGCACTGAGCCTCTATTAAATGGGCACCTTCTAAGACTTCTTCAAAATAGTGCTCGGGCGAGTCCTGGCCCCCGGGCGGACCCCCAGTTGCAATATCGGTGGCCTCCATCTTCGCCCAATACGTTTTAACACGGGCAAGGGCCATCCGTGCACCCTCTATGCATGCAGACCACTTGACAGCATCGATATGCGGCACAGCACGAATAAATCGTTGCACCAAATATATATAACTATCTGGACTTGGTTCCTTTGGCCACAGGTGGTCCACGACGGCCTTCATGGCAAGCCCGGATAACCTATGGAGCTCGACCCATTTGGCCATTTGCTCATTCAACAGTAGCGGACGCCTTGGTTTACTGAACTACGACCGGAACAATTTTTTTACCTCATGATCTTCTCGATCTTTGAAATACTCCGTCGCATCAGCAGCACTCTTTGCTAAATCCAAGTATGCGTCTGAAGAACTCCACAATTGATCAAGAGGGGCATACCTCGGATTGCCGAACTTCATTCGCAATAAAAAGGGCTTCCCAGCTGCGATATCACCGGCTTGCCGAAGCTCCTCCCGCACCACTCTAATTTCAGAGCGAGTTTCCTTTGCTGCTTGCAAGGTCTTCTTTAGGTCAGCCGTCTTCATTTGGTTTTCCCTTTCGAGAAGCTCGTATCGGCTCGTGGCATTTTGCAGCTCAAGAGCCATATTGGCTATTCTATCCTTACTTTGGCAATGAGCATCCTATTCGGCTTTTAATTCTTCGGCTGCCTTCAGGGCGGCCGCATCACTTCTCCTGGCTTGCTCCTTGGCCCGGACAAGTTCTGCCTAAAGGGTCTCCACGGCGGCAGCTCCATCTGCAGTCAAAGCATATTATAAATCCTAGCATCATGCTCTTATTAATATTTGCTGACCACTTAAATATACATACCCTATGCCTCGTCAAGCCGCTTGTTCACAAGCGTGAGGTCCGCATCTGCCACGTCAAGTTGCCGCCTCAGTTTGGCAAATTCAGCAGTCCGGTCAGCTGCCGGATCTGCAACTACCTGCGTACAAAATCAGCGCTATCATTACCTGAGACTATGATCCTCTGCTTGCCTCATCAGATGGTAACTAGTGTCTCAGGGGCTACTATCTATACAATGTACTCCTTGCGTGTACGATACAATCAAATATATATATATATATATCACATTGTGTACCTCAAAGCCTCTTAGTAGGCTCATAAAAGCTTCATTCAACCCGCTTTTTGCGGATGATATCTTCTTAACCACCGTACCCATTAAGGTACGATGTGTCTCTAAGATAGCCGCCTACTTCAGAAGACCCGTCAATCCGGCCGGTTGTATATCGGACAGTTTAGGGCTTTTCCTGTTGGTCTCTCTAGGAGCCGAAAACCCCGGACTTCGGGCGGCCGAAGAGTTACCTGCTACGTCTTGAGCTTGTGTTGGTTTTCCTTGAAGAGGAAAGGGTGATGCAGCAATAGTAGCGTAAGTATTTCTCTCAGTTTTTGAGAACCGAGGTATCAATCCAGTAGGAGGCTCCTCAAAAGTCCCACGCACCTACACAAATAAACAAAGAACTCGCAACCAACGCAATAAAGGGGTTGTCAATCCCTTCACGGCCACTTGCGAAAGTGAGATCTAATAGACATAGTATGATAAGATAATATATTTTTGGTATTTTATAATATAGATGCAAAAAGTAAATATGCAAATAAAAGTAGATTGGAAGCAAATATGATAAGAGATAGACCCGGGGGCCATAGGTTTCACTAGAGACTTCTCTCAAGATAGCATAAGTATTACGGTGGGTGAACAAATTACTGTCGAGCAATTGATAGAAAAGCGAATAATTATGAGATTATCTAGCCATGATCATGTATATAGGCATCACGTCCGCAACAAGTAGACCGACGCCTGCCTGCATCTACTACTATTACTCCACACATCGACCGACTCCTGCCTGCATCTAGAGTATTAAGTTCATAAGAACATAGTAACGCCTTAAGCAAGATGACATGATGTAGAGGGATAAACTCAAGCAATATGATATAAATGACATCTTGTTATCCTCGATGGCAACTATACAATACGTGCCTTGCTGCCCCTACTGTCACTGGGAAAGGACACCGCAAGATTGCACAGCTAAGCACTTCTCCCATGGCAAGAAAGATCAATCTAGTATGCCAAACCAAACTGATAATTCGAAGAGACTTGCAAAGATAACTCAATCATACATAAAAGAATTCAGAGGAGATTCAAATATTATTCATAGATAAACTTGATCATAAACCCACAATTCATAGGATCACGACAAACACACCGCAAAAAGAGTTTACATCGAATAGATCTCCACAAGAGAGGGGGAGAACATTGTATTGAGATCCAAAAAGAGAGAAGAAGCCATCTAGCTAATAACTATGGACCCGTAGGTCTGTGGTAAACTACTCACAACTCATCGGAGGGGCAAGGATGTTGATGTAGAGGCCCTCCATGGTCAATTCCCCCTCCAGCAGAATACCGGCGAAGGCTCCAAGATGGGATCTCGCGGATACAGAAGGTTACGGTGGTGGAAATTGTGTTTCGTTGGCTCCCTGGATGTTTTCGGGGTACGTAGGCTTATATAGGAGGAAGAAGTACGTCGGCGGCTGCCCGAGGGCCCCACGAGACAGGGGGCGCGCCCTATAGGGGGGCGCCCTCCTATCTCGTGGAGGCCTCGACTGCTACTTGACTTGCACTCCAAGTCCTCTGGATCACGTTCGTTCCAAAAATCACGCTCCCGAAGGTTTCATTCCGTTTGGACTCCGTTTGATATTCCTTTTCTTCGAAATACTGAAATAGGCAAAAAAAAACAGCAATACGGGCTGGGCCTCCGGTTAGTAGGTTAGTCCCAAAAATGATATAAATGTGTAAAATAAAGCCCATCAACATCCAAAAGGGGTAATATAATAGCATGGAACAAGAAAAAATTATAGATAGTTGGAGAGGTATCAAGCATCCCCAAGCTTAATTCCTGCTCGTCCTCGAGTAGGTAAATGATAAAAAGAGAATTTTTGATGTGGAATGCTACCTAGCATAATTCTTAATGTAATTTTCTTTATTGAGGTATGAATGTTCAGATCCAAATGATACAAAATAAAATTTCATATTAACATGAAAATGGTGATACTTCAAGCATATTAATCAAAGTAATCATGTCTTCTCAAAATAACATGGCCAAAGAAAGTTATCCCTACAAAATCATATAGTCTGGCTGTTGCTCTATCTTCATCACACAAAGTATTTAATCATGCACAACCCCGATGACAAGCCAAGCAATTGTTTCATACTTTAATAATCTCAAACTCTTTCAACTTTTACGCAATACATGAGCGTGAGCCATGGACATAGCACTATATGTGGAATAGAATGGTGGTTGTGGAGAAGACAAAAAGGAGAAGATAGTCTCACATCAACTAGGCGTATCAACGCACTATGGAGATGCCCATTAATAGATATCAATGTGAGTGAGTAGGGATTGCCATGCAACAGATGCACTAGAGTTATAAATATATGAAATCTCAACAAAAGAAACTAAGTGGGTGTGCATCCAACTCGCTTGATCACGAAGACCAAGGGCATTTTGAGGAAGCCCATCATTGGAATATTGTAACACCCCGGATTCGTTGCGCCAGGTGTCAGCCAGTTATTCACCTTCGTTGCCATGTCATTTTCTTGTGTGTTGCATATTTCCATGTCATCATGTGCATTTCATTTTGCATACGTGTTCGTTTCATGCATCCGAGCATTTTCTCCGTTGTCCATTTTGCAATCCGGCACTCCTATGGCCTCCGATGTTCCCCTTTTGTCTCCTGTTGTGAGCGGGTGTTAAACATTCTCGGAATGGACCGAGGCTTGCCAAGTGGCCTTGGTATACCACCGGTAGACCGCCTGTCAAGTTTCGTGCCATTTGGAGGTCGTTTGATACTCCAACGGTTAACCGGGTAACGGCAAAGCCCCTTTTGTCTTGCAGCCCAACACCCCCTCCAAACTGGCCCAAAACCCATCCTAACCCCCTCCATGCTCTCCGCCGTTCGATCACGATCGCGTGGCCGAAAACCGTGCTCCATTTGGACTCTCCTAGCTCCCTCTATATATAAATATGCCCTCCCCATCCAAATTTGCGGATGAACCCTAGCAGTTTTCCTCCTCGCGCCGCCGGACGCGTCCGCCCGCGCCGGACACATCTGCCGACCACGTCGCCCCGGCCAATCCCATCGCGCCACATCATCCCCGCCTCTGCCGCAGCCAACCGGAGCCCACCACCTGTCCCGCGCCGTCACCACCCGTCCGCCCCGCCGCTGCGGCCCGCCCGGGCCCGAGGCCGGCCCACCCCGGGCCGCACGCCCCCGCGCCTCCCCGCGCCTCTCCGCGCCGCAGGAGCGTCGTCGCTCACCTCCGTGCGCTCCTCCGTCGTGCCTGCCGCCCGGCGCCGCCTCCCGCGCCCGCCGGCGACCTCGCCGTCGCCGCCCCTTGGAGCGCCGCCGCTACCTAGATCGGGCGGATCCCGAGCGCCGCCGCGGGGTCGCGCCTCCCGAGGCCGCGTGCCTCCCTCGCCGGCGACCGCCTCCCCCTCTGCGCCGGATCCGGCCTCCCCCGCCCTCTGGAGCATATCCGTCCAGCTCCTCTGGCCACCTCGATCCGCGCGCGCGCCAGATCTGGAAACCCTAAGGTTGACCTCGTTTATTTTCCCCAAGTCCCTGATATTTTTGCATATTATTGCCCTGTTCATCGCATCGTAACTCTGCATCCGTAGCTGTGTTTCATGTGTGTAATATGTCAAAATGTTCATCATGAGATGATATTCATTTCATTCCATTGTGCCATGTCTGTTTGAGTTCATCTTGATGCCCTAATCATCGTTGCAAGAGTGCATGTTGCTGTTAACCTGCTGAAACTGTTATAACTTGATGATTTGTCATTTTTGTTGCATTTGATGTGTGCATCCTATGAGGTTGGTGTCTACATGTGTTTTGATCTATGTCATGCCATATTTACAGAGGTGCTATCCATGTATTTTTGTGAGTTGTGTAGTGATTGCATCAAGCTTGTTAAGTAGGGTACTTGTTGTTCCTGTTTTGCTAGGCTGAATCTGTTATTTTGTGATGCTATGTAAACCTACTGCTACAAGTCATTCCATGCATAATCTGGAGATGTTCACTAAGGATGATTTGTTATTCATGTCATTATATATTCATCCATGCCCCTGGTTGCATTTATAGCCTGTTGTAGCTTGTCGTAATCTTGCTCCAAAGTTGCTAAGTAATGTTGTTGTCAGCCTGTTAACATTAAGTGCAATGTTGCCATGATTGTTGTTAGTGATCCAAGCATGCTACAAATTTGATCTTGCCATTCTTAGCTTCAAAAACATGTCTTCTTACTGTTGGTCACCTTGCCACGCCATGTATTACTCCGTGGTGAGTGGTTCAAGCTCACAAACATGCCTACTTATTGTTGTTCCTGCCATGTATGAATCTGTCATATCACTTGCTATGTTTACATGGGTGCTGTCGGTGTCAAAACCGGCGGATCTCGGGTAGGGGGTCCCGAACTGTGCGTCTAGGCGGATGGTAACAGGAGACGAGGGACACGATGTTTTTACCCAGGTTCGGGCCCTCTCGATGGAGGTAAAACCCTACGTCCTGCTTGATTAATATTGATGATATGGGTAGTACAAGAGTAGATCTACCACGAGATCAAGGAGGCTAAACCCTAGAAGCTAGCCTATGGTATGATGGTTGTAATGTATGTTGTCCTACAGACTAAAACCCTTCGGTTTATATAGACACCGGAGAGGGCTAGGGTTACACAGAGTCGGTTACAATGGTAGGAGATCTACATATCCGTATCGCCAAGCTTGCCTTCCACGCCAAGGAAAGTACCATCCGGACACGAGCCGGAGTCTTCAATCTTGTATCTTCGTAGTCTTGGAGTCCGGCGGATAATGATAGTCCGGCTATCCGGACACCCCCTAGTCCAGCACTCCCTCAGTATCCCCTGAACCAGTCTTCAATGACGATAAGTCCGGCGTGCAAAATGTTCGGCATTGCAAGGCGGGTTCCTCCCTTGAATAATCCAGAGAAGATGATGAACACCAGGATAGTGTCCGGCTCTACAAAATAAATTCCATATTCCACCGTAGAGAGAATAAAATGTACACTTAGTTCAATCTGCGGACGCATTATGCGGCGTGACATCACACTGCCCCAAGGCCTTTGTTTGAATTACTATACCAACTCAACATGTTTAGCGAAGCGGTTTCCTTGGCACGTCTTGTCGGAGCAGAGATCGTGTTCCCCTTATTCCGGGATTCTCATCAATACGTGCGTGGGTAACCCAACCGCTCCCGTCGCCACGCCTCCTCTATCGAAGGGGAATCCCAAACGGTCACGGAGACGGCCCTTCGTATTTCTTCCCCTTTATAAGAGGACCAAGGCTCGCCATTGTTCTTCAATCTCGCATCGAATCTCTTCCCCGCTCCCAGTTCCAACACTCAGAGCCTCAGATTCGAGCGCTTTGGATCCTCAATCATGTCCGGCTCCGACCTCCAGGGCCGGTGGATGCCCTCCTCCGTCACGGAGGAGGACATATTGAAGTTGCGTGAGGCCAAGTACCTGGCCTACGAGGTTTCGCACAGGTTGCCTGCCCAAGGGCAGGCTGTGCCAGCCCCCGAGCCCGGTGAATACGTCATTTTTGTATCCCACCTCCGTCGGGGTTTAGGCTTCCCGACGGATCCCTTCGTGAGGGGCTCCTGTTCTATTACGGGCTGGACTTTCACGACCTGGCTCCGGAGTCCATCCTCCATATCTCCGCATTCATTATCGTCTATGAAGCCTTCCTCCGCGTCATTCCCCACTTCAGCCTATGGCTGAAGACCTTCAAGGTGGAACCGAAGATGATCGGGGGGAGTCAAGCGGAGTGCGGCGGGGCGACCATAAGCAAAAAGGTCGATGCCCCGTGGCCCGAGGGTTCCTTCCAAGAGGAACTTGGACCGTGGCAGTAGGAGTGGTTCTATATCACCGCTCCAAGGGGCAGCAAGCAAAAGCCTCCGCCCTTATTCCGCCTGGGACCTCCACGCCAACTGATGTCGTGGGTCAACCAAGGGCTCAATTGGGGGCCGTCCGAAGACGTGCCTTCACTGCAGGGCCGGATTCGAGATCTCCAAGCGAGGGAGATCGACCTGATCAAGGTGATGCAGGTTATGCTAATCAGGCATCTTCTGCCCTGCAAATGCCGTCCTCTCCGTCTATGGGAGTTCAACCCGGAGGGACCTCGGATTCTCCAACACTTCATGGGTGCGACACCCATGGAGATGTACAAGTTGTTCTTCGGACCGCAGGTGGCGTGTCCGGATTTAGCCGAGGATGCAGGTGTAAGCCGTGATCGCCCGGATACTCAGGTAAATAGCTCAGAGTCCGGACATTCTGTTTATGTGCCTTTCTATAATTCGCCTCCTAACCCTTTGTTCTTTACAGGAATGGGTGGCGCGGTCAAGGCTGATAAGGTGTCCGGCCCCCCTCCTAGGGACCGCACAGGAGCCCGTGCTGGTCAGAATGTTGGAGGTTGCGCCCACAGAAGGGGGCGACGGGGAAAATAGAGGAGCTAATATTTCGCCCAAAGGGGCGACTGAAGAGGGAGGAAGCAAGAACCCCTCCCTTCAGGGGGAAAAGAGGACCGCCTCCGAAGATCCGGAGGCCAAAGCCCCTAAGCGTGGGAAGAGATCTTCCCCGGGGGGTCCGGCGCCCGGAAAGAATCCGGACGCACAATCATCATCAAAGGATCGGCCCTCCAGCGAGCCGTGAGTATGAAAGAGGGAGTTAATTAGTAAGGAAATACCTTCATTTGTGCTTCTGTAGATAACCGAAATATTTATATTGCAGTTCGGATCTGCAGCCTTCTCAGATGAGTTCATCTTCGGGGGACCTTCTTCCGGAGATGATGGAGAGCGATACGCCTCCGTCCGCAGCGCCGCTAGATGAGGCAGGCGAACCCGAAGTGTCATCACGGAGGGTATCCCCGAGTCCGGAGGGGCCAGAGAGTTCGGCACCTACTAGTGTCCGGCCGGGAGAACTGAAGAATCTGCTTGAGAGGGCGTCCATTTCAGAAGATCACCGTGCGTTAATGCGTATGGTGATTGGAAGGATTTCGTCCGCCGAGAGCGAATTGCGTAATGCCGCCATGAGTTTGCTGGCGGGATTTGAGGTATGCGAGAATGACGCACCCCTTTGTGTTTTAACAGTTTTGCATATTAAAAATGCACCCTGTATAGATAGTAGCCCCTGAGACTCGGTAGGTTGTCGGAAACGACGGCGTACCGAGGATCGAAATCTAAAGGAATGAATTCCGTCGGTCCTATGCAGGTGGCGGATAGTCCGGGGGCTAGCCGTACTAGTGAGTTTGCCGAGTTAAATCGGCAATTTGACTTGGCAGATGCGGACATCACACTTGTCAACAGGCGACTTGACGAGTCGCAAGGTAAAAGAGTTCTCCGCAGTCGCTTTATTAAGGGGGTCGAAGCCCTCCTTTGATAAATTATATGTTGTTTGTACAGACGGTGCTGTTGCTGTGGAGGGCCTTCGGGCCGAACTTGCTCGAGCTAAGGAGCAAGCCCGAAGGAGTGAAGCGGCTGCCTCGAGGGCGGCCGAGGAGTTGAAAGCCGAAAAGGCTGCGCACTACCTAAGCAGGGCCGAGGTGGCCGAATTGGCCATGAAAGCAAAGGATGCTGCCGACCGCAATGAGGCTCTTGAAAAGGAGCACTTATCAGAGCAGGAGGACCTGAAGAAGGCCACCGCCGAAGCCAAGGATGCCCGCTCTGCAATGCGGGCTATGAAGGAGGAACTGCGCCAGGCCGGAGAGATCGTGGCTGGCAAGCCTTTTCTGCTGCGTCGCCGGTTTATGGATGGAAAGTATGCTCAATTTGAGCGGATGTGGAGTCCGGAGGATCCGTATATGGACTTAGCTGCAAGTGCGGCCGATGCCATTAAGCACTTCCGGAGCCAGAAGGATCATGAGACGGAAGAGCTATATTGGTCTCAATTCCACAGTCCGGATCACCCACTTCCATTGACAGACCGGTTGGCCGAATGGGCCGAGCTAAATAGATTGTCCGGACTTGCCATGACTGACATCGTGGCCCATGTCTGGCCAGAGAGGTCCAAGGCGACGAGCTACTTTGGCTTATTACAGCAATTCCTTGGAGTGGTGCCGCATATAAGGGAGATGAAGCGGTCGGCCTGTATAGAGGGCGCGCGGATGGCTCTTGCCCGTGTGAAGGCGCATTGTCCAGAGATGGACGCCACCGCTGTTGCTGCCCAGGGTTCGGATGAAAACCGGCTCCCTGCCGAGCACTATTTCGGGGAAGTTATGCGTGGCGCTCGTGTAATAGAGTCGCAGTGCTCGAAGAATGTAGCGTTCAAATGAACGCATTAGCTTGTAAATTGATGATTATGTTATAACTGCTTTTTATACTTGTGCATCCAAGTAGTAAAACTTCTCCTGTGCAGCCGTTTACGTATACATGTGTATAACTTGAAAGATGGCGGTCTTCGGCTTCAGCCCCCACGCACAAGGTGCTGGGGTGTTCGCAAAAATAGCACGTTTTCACACTTAATCCGACGTCTCGGTCCTGTTATAAGGAGGTGGTAGCGTAGTGAACGAGGCAATCCGGACTATAATGCTTTATCACTTCCACTTAGCGTGTGGAGCTCGAGGGTGGGGCTACGATATAGCCCCTGGTGGCATCTCCCTTCTCCGAAGTCGGAGCGCGTGTGCCTGACCGGGAAACGGCCCTTCGTCAAAGCGGGGAATTCTAAAACATTCCGATAGTCGATCGAGTGGCTGACCAGTCTCTCGCTGTATCATGACAGTCAGTTTTCGGCTTTCTCTACTGAGGTGCTCGCCCAGCCGAACTGGGGCACAATCGCAGTAGTTCTCCTGCTGTCACGTTAGCCGATGATACGGAACGTAAGGCAGCAAAACACAGGAGCCGGGCAAACCCAACATTTGACCAAAGACATGATTCGGAGCTGATGCATATAATGCCTAACTCGAGACGCCGAACACTCCTTAAGGTGTTCGGTCTTTATAATAATGGGCAGAATGATGCCCTAAGCCCCTAGTGTCCAGGTACGGGCATGGTCTTCTGACGCGGCCGATGCCAAAGCGTCAGGCTCCGCTTTGGCTATAGGAAGAAACCAAGGGAGAATAACAACAAGAGACAGTAAAAAAGGTCTACGCAGGGTCTTAATCTGAAAAGAATCCTCACAACGGGTCCCTACTGCACGTCTGCGCCTGTGTCTCCGTTGCGCCGTTATCCTGGACGGGTATGCACGTTGTTCATCTGTAAAAAGAGAGGAACGTTTAGTTTAAAAAACAATTCATGCAAAAAATATTAGAAATATAAATAATTAAAGCGGGGTTTGTATGAACCCGCGGTTATTTGTGCACGTAGCCCCCTGTGAAGGGGTATGCGGCTAGGGAGCCCCTAGCCTACTGACGCCGGATTCGTCTATCCAAGTCCGGGGTCTTTAAGTGACCCTCGCACTAAAATTACGCCACGCGGTCCTGGCATCTTGAGTGTAAGAGATGCGTAATGCGGTATGGCGTTGAAGCGGACAAAAGCCTTTCGTCCCAAGAGTGCTTGATATTCACTTTCAAATGGGACGATATGAAAAATTAATTTTTCGCGTCGAGAATTGTTCGGCGATCCGAACACGACTTCTAGTAATATGGAGCCTGTGCACTTGGCGTAATGGCCTGGCGTCACTCCTTTGAAGGAAGTGTGGCTGTGTCGAATTTTGGTAGGGTCTATCCCCATCAAAACGATTGTGTTTGAATGTAGCAGGTTTAAGTCACTGCCTCCGTCCATTAGGACGTTAGTAAATTGCAATCCATCTATTATGGGATTCCATATCAGGGGAGTTCGTCCCGCATTTCGAACACTTCTGGAATAGTCCAGGTGATCGAAAGTGATTGGTTTTGATATCCAATCTCTACGGTCTGCTGGGTTGGACCGCGCGAAGCTCTTTTTAGAAAGTGCAGCACTATTTTTCCGTATTATCACATGAAGTGAGTTTACTGCTTTAACCCCTTGTGGGAAAGTCTTTTGTTTTCCGGTGCTCTGCTGGTGGGGTTTATCTTCTTCGCTTGACGCGTCGAGCCCCTTGTGTTCGGCATTTAGTCGGCCGGACTGTTTAAAAACCCAACAATCCCTGTGGGTGTGATTTGCAGGCCTTCCGGGGGTACTGTGGATTTGGCATATCCGACCCAAAATTTTGTTTAAGTTGGAAAATTCGTCACTGTCATCCTTAAGAGGCTGTGTTTTATTATTGGGCCGCGAGCTTTTGAATCCGGCGTTGACTGCCGCGCTCTTTGGGCCTTTCTCTTTATTCCGGCGCTGCTCTTTTCTGCGCCGTGATTTTCCGTTTCCATCTCTTATCTCTGATGTACTTGGGTCGCTGGTGCTGCATCGTGCTAACCAGCTATCCTCGCCCGCACAGAAGCGGGTCATGAGGCTTGTTAGTGCGGACATTGTCCTCGGTTTCTCTTGACCGAGGTGCCTGGCGAGCCATTCGTCTCGGACATTGTGCTTGAAAGCTGCTAAGGCTTCGGCGTCCGGACAGTCGACTATTTGGTTCTTTTTGGTAAGGAACCTGTTCTAGAATTTCCGCGCTGACTCTCCGGGCTGTTGAGTTATATGACTTAGATCATCTGCATCCGGAGGACGGACATAAGTCCCTTGAAAATTTGCTCTAAACGCGTCCTCAAGCTCTTCCCAACTTCCAACATTATTTTCCGGGAGGCTTTTAAGCCAATGACGGGCTGGCCCTTTGAGCTTGAGGGGTAGGTATTTTATGGCGTGGAGATCATCTCCTCTGGACATATGTATATGTAGTATATAATCTTCTATCCAGACTCCAGGGTCTGTTGTTCCATCGTAGGCCTCTATGTTTATGGGTTTGAATCCTGCTGGGAATTCATGGTCCAGCACCTCGTCAGTGAAACATAGTGGGTGTGCGGCGCCCCTGTATTTGTGTGTGCCGCTATCATCGGACACTTGACGTGTTGCCTTGCTTCCTGGGGCCTTCTCCTTTGGCCCGTAGATGGATCTGGCTGGGCCATCTATCCTTCCAAGTTCGTTGGTTGGTTTATGTGTGGCGCCGCTGTCAGAATTTGGCCTATCATCTGGCCGTCTATCCAGCCAGGCAGCCCCTTTATTTTTGGACGGTGGGGGCTCTATGGCCTCCTCGTCGAATTCTGGTAGCAGCTTGCGCTTTGGGTAACTTTTGGAGGGACGTTCGAGTTTATACTCTTCGGCCGCGAGGACCTCGGTCCATCGATCGGCCAACAGGTCCTGATCAGCTTGAAGCTGCTGCTGCTTTTTCTTTAGGCTGTTTGCTGTGGCGATAAGCCTGCGCTTGAAGCGCTCTTGTTCGACGGGATCCTCGGGTACGACGAATTCATCATCGTTGAGGCTTGCTTCGTCTTTGGAGGGAGGCATATAATTACGATCCTCAACCTCTTCGTCTGCCGCCCCCTCATGAGGGCTTGCTTCTGCATCCTCCTGCGCTGAGTCTTGCTGGAGGGGATTGTCTTCGGCACTTTCTGGAGTATTATTATCTCCTGTGCCGGAATCTCTATTCTTGTTGTGGCGAGATTTAGAGTGGCGCCGCTGACGCCGGCGCTTGGGCTATTTCTTTAAGGGATCTGCCTCCGCCGTTTCTTCGCCATCCCCATCTTTTGGGGTATCCACTATGTATACGTCATATGATGAGGTGGCCTTCCAGTGCCTTATAGGCTCTGTTTCTTGTTCGTCTCCGGCATTGTCGTCAATTCCGTCAATGTCTTCGGAGTCAAGGTCTAGCATGTCGGTTAGATCGTCGACAGTGGCTACAAAGTGGGTGGTGGGTGGGCTCTGAATTTCTTCGTCATCCGCATCCCGACCATCCTGGCCATAATCCGGCTAGAACTCTCCTGATAACAAGAGATGCTTTAGTGAATTCAAGATATCGCCAAAAGGAGAGCATTGGAAGATGTCCACGGCGGTGAATTCCATGACCGGCGCCCAATCCGGATCGATTGGTAGGGGCGCGGGAGGTTCGGAGTCCGGCGAGGAGTCCGGCGCCTCGGAATCACGAGTTTCGCAGGGGACGAGATTAGTGTTCGGCTCCATCGCCGTGGATGTTGGAGCCCCCAGGGCGGCGTCTATCCACCGACCCTCGATCTGGGCGATCGGCTCCGGGCTAATGGCCGAAGCGGATCCGTGTGCGGCCACCAAGGCACTGTTTGGCGGCAGAGCTAGATCATGCCCATCGTCACAGTGCGGCGCGCTCGGCTGTGGCTCGAGTCCGTCGAGGATCAAGTCTCCGCGGACATCGGCCGTGAAGTTTAAGCTTCCAAATCTGACCTGACGGCCAGGGGCGTAGCTTTCGATCTGCTCCAGATGGCCAAGTGAATTGGCCCGCAGTGCGAAGCCACTGAATACGAAGATCTGTCCGGGGAGAAAAGTCTCACCCTGGACAGCGTTGTTGGTTGAAGATGCCATCAAGCCTATCGGTGACGACACAGAGGAACTCTCAATGAAAGCACCAATGTCGGTGTCAAAACCGGCGGATCTCGGGTAGGGGGTCCCGAACTGTGCGTCTAGGCGGATGGTAATAGGAGATGAGGGACACGATGTTTTTACCCAGGTTCGGGCCCTCTCGATGGAGGTAAAACCCTACGTCCTGCTTGATTAATATTGATGATATGGGTAGTACAAGAGTAGATCTACCACGAGATCAAGGAGGCTAAACCCTAGAAGCTAGCCTATGGTATGATGGTTGTAATGTATGTTGTCCTATGGACTAAAGCCCTCCGGTTTATATAGACACCGAAGAGGGCTAGGGTTACACAGAGTCGGTTACAATGGTAGGAGATCTACATATCCGTATCGCCAAGCTTGCCTTCCACGCCAAGGAAAGTACCATCCGGACACAAGCCGGAGTCTTCAATCTTGTATCTTCTTAGTCTTGGAGTCTGGCGGATAATGATAGTCCGGCTATCCGGACACCCCCTAGTCCAGGACTCCCTCAGGTGCCATCACATTTTCTGTGCCCTTTTTGCTCATGGTCAGTAAGGGATTTTTGTTCTATGCAATTAGTAGATTCATGCCATGCCTTTGGTTCCCATGATAAGTTTCTGTAACATGTTGTTTGATAGCTCTAAACATTGCAACCTGATGTTATTTCTGCTATGACTGGAACTGTTATTATTTGCAAACCTGCCATGTAATTTTGAGCATGTTCTTGTGATTTCTGGAGATAGCTCAGTGTTCATGTTTTGTCATGCTTTACCTGTAATTCATGCCCATGGCTTTTGTTCTTATGTTGAGGTTCTTTAGCATATTGTTTTGATGCTTGCTATATGCCTAGTTGCTGTTTTGGACAGATTGTTGCTATAACTTGTTTCATGTGTGTGTGTTGAACCGTTGCTCCATTTTGAGTGTGCTCTATATGAAACTTGCTTGATTTTGCATGTAGTTTCATATTATCATGTTTCATCCATGTTTTGAGAGTATTTTCTTGATGTTTGTATGCATTTGGCATCAATGCCATGTTTAACTTGCTTTGCTCATATCTTCTAGCCAGTAGCTCCGAATTAAATGAACTTTATATGTAACTTGACTAGAATCTCGTGTAGATCATCTTAGTGCATTTTAACTTGCTGTTTAACAACTTGAACATAATGTTTATTCAGATCTGGACCAATTTCGAAATTTGCATGAGGACTTACCGGAATTGTTATATGTTGTTCCAGGCCTCATTTAAACTTGCCTTGATGTGTTGCTCTTGTATGCATCATCTCTTGCCATGAGTAGCTTCATGTAGCCTTGTCATGCATCATGCTTGGTTGTGCATCTTGTCTTGCCTATGTGTGTTGTGTTTACCATGTTGTGTGTTTCTTCTCGATAGTTCCTGTTTCGTTGCGATCGTGAGGATTCGTTCGTCTACGCTTGGTTCGTCTTCGTGGCTTCATATTCTTCATGGAATCGTTCTTCTTCCTAGCGGGATTTCAGGCAAGATGACCGCTACCCTGGATCTCACTACTATCATTGCTATGCTAGTTGCTTCATTCTATCACTATGATGTGCTTCCTATCACTTGTTCTTCAAGCCTCCCCAAATTGCCATGAACCTCTAACCTTTGACACCCTTCCTAGCAAACCGTTGTTTGGCAATGTTACCGCTTTGCTCAGCCCCTCTTATAGCATTGTTAGTTGCAGGTGAAGTTGAAGATTGCCCCATGATGGACAGGATTATGTTGGGATATCACGATATCTCTTATTTTAATTAATGCATCTATATACTTGGTAAAGGTTGGAAGACTCAGCCTTATGCCTGGTGTTTTGTTCCACTCTTGCCGCCCTAGTTTCCGTCATATCGGTGTTATGTTCCCGGATTTTGCGTTCCTTACGCGGTTGGGTGATTTATGGGACCCCCTTGACAGTTCGCTTTGAATAAAACTCCTCCAGCAAGGCCCAACCTTGGTTTTACCATTTGCCTCACCACCACCTACTTTTCCCTTGGGAGTCGCTCTCTCGAGGGTCATCTTTATTTTAGCCCCCCCCCCCCCCCCCGAGCCAGTGCTTGTCTAAGCGTTGGTCTGAACCGAGCAGCCTACGGGGCCCCTCGGGGAAACTCGAAGTCTGGTTTTACTCGTAGCTTGACTTATTCAGTGTTGCCCTAAGAACGAGATATGTGCAGCTCCTATCGGGATTGTCGGTGCATCAGGCGGCTTTGCTGGTCTTGTTTTACCATTGACGAAATGTCTTGTAAAACGGGATTCCGAGTCTGATCGGGTCTTCCTAGGAGAAGGTATATCCTTCGTTGATCGCCAGAGCTTATCATGGGCTAAGTTGGGACAGCCCTGCAGGGTATAAACTTTTGAAAGCCGTGCCCGTGGTTATGTGGCAGATGGGAATTTGTTAATGTCCGGTTGTAGATAACTTGACACCAGATCCGAATTAAAATGCATCAACCGTGTGTGTAGCCGTGATGGTCTCTTTTCGGCGGAGTCCGGGAAGTGAACACGGTTTCTGGGTTATGTTTGACGTAAGTAGGAGTTCAGGATCACTTCTTGATCATTGCCAGCTTCACGACCATTCCGCTTGCTCTCTGCTCGCTCTTATTTGCGTATGTTAGCCATCATATATGCTTAGTCGCTGCTGCAACCTCACCACTTTACCCTTTCCTTACCCATTAAGCTTTGCTAGTCTTGATACCCATGGTAATGGGATTGCTGAGTCCTCGTGGCTCACAGATTACTACAACAACAGTTGCAGGTACATGTTTTGCGATGATGATGACGCGAGAGCGATGTTTGCTTGTTTTGGAGTTCTTCTTCTGCTTCTTCTTCGATCAGGGGATAGGTTCCAGGTCGGCAGCCTGGGCTAGCAGGGTGGATGTCGTTTGAGTTTCTATTTGTGCTTCATCCGTAGTTCGGATGTTTATCTTATGTATGATGAATTGATGTTGTATTCGTGTGGCATTGTATGCCTCTTGTATGTATCCCTATCTATTATGTAATGTTGATGTAATGATATCCACCTTGCAAAAGTGTTTCAATATGCGGGTCTATCCTTGGTGGGACCTTCGAGTTCCTTTTGGATAGGGTTGCATATTGGGCGTGACAAATATACAAGCCAAGTTCTATAATGAAAAATTCCCACTGGTATATGAAAGTGACAACATATGAGACTCTCTATCATGAAGATCATGGTGCTACTTTGAAGCACAAGTGTGGAAAAAGAGATAGTAGCATTGTCCCTTTTCTCTTTTTCTCTCATTTTATTATATTTTTTATTCTTTCTTCTTTTTTTCTTTGGCCTTTCTCTTTTTTTTCTTTTTGGCCTTTCTCTTTTTTTTGTAAAGTCCGAAGTCTCATCCCGACTTGTAGGGGAATCATAGTCTTCATCATCCTTTCCTCACTAGGACAATGCTCTAATAATGAAGATCATCACACTTTTATTGATTTACAACTCAAGAATTACAACTCAAAGCTAGAACAAGATATGACTCTATATGAATGCCTCCGGCGGTGTACCGGGATATGCAATGAATCAAGAGCGACATGTATGAAAATTATGAAGGTGGCCTTGCCACAAATACGATGTCAACTACATGATCATGCAAAGAGCAATATGATAAAAGTAATACATGTCATATGAACGGAACGGTGGAAAGTTGCATGGCAATATATCTCGGAATGGCTATGGAAGTTCCATAATAGGTAGGTATGGTGGCTGTTTTGAGGAAGGTAATGGTGGGTGTATGGTACCGACGAAAGTTGCGGGGCACAAGAGAGGCTAGCAATGGTGGAAGGGTGAGGGTGCGTATAATCCATGGACTCATTAGTCAAAAGAACTCATGTACTTGTTGCAAAAATTTAGAAGTCATCAAAAACCAAAGCACTACGTGCATGCTCCTAGGGGGATAGATTGGTAGGAAAAGACCATCGCTCGTCCCTGACCGCCACTCATAAGGAAGACAATCAATAGACAAAATTGTGCTCCAACTTCATCACAAAGCGGTTCACCATACGTGCATGCTACGGGAATCACAAACCTCAACACAAGTATTTTTCATAATCACCTCAACTAGCATAACTCTAATATCACTACCTCCATATCTCAAAACAATTATCAAGCATCAAATTGATCATAACATCCAGTTCTTTTCTATGATAGTTTTTATTATACCCAACTTGGATGCTCATCATTCTAGGACCAATTTTATAATCATAGCAAATACCATGCTGTTCTAAAAGACTCTCAAAATAATATAAGTGAAGCATGAGAGACTAGCAATTTCTTCAAAATTAACTCACCACCGTGCTCAAAAAATATAAGTGAAGCACTAGAGCAAAAACTAACAAACTCAAAAGATATATGTGAAGCACATAGAGTATTATAGCAAATTCTAATCAAATAGGCTTCTTCTAAAAGGTGTGTACAGCAAGGATAATTGTGGTAAACTAAAAAGCAAAGACTAATATAATACATGACGCTCCAAGCAAAACACATATCATGTGGTGAATAAAAATATAGCTCCAAGTAAAGTTACCAATGAACGAAGACGAAATAGGGGATGCCTTCCCGGGGCATCCCCAAGCTTAGGCTTTTGGCTATCCTTGAATATCTTGGGGTGCCATGGGCATCCCCAAGATTAGGCTCTTGCCGCTCCTTATTCCATTGTCCATAAAAGCTTTACCAAAAACTTGAAAACTTCACAACACAAAACTCAACAGGAAATCTTATAAGCTCCGTTAGTTAAAGAAAACAAAACCACCACATAAGGTACTGTAATGAACTCATTATTTATTTATTTTGGTGTTAAACCTACTGTATTCCAACTTCTCTATGGTTTATAAACTATTTTACTAGCCATAGATGCATCAAAATAAGCAAACAACACACGAAAAACAGAATCTGTCAAAAACAGAACAGAGAAATCTGTAACTAACGCAAACTTCTGGAATACTAAAAATCCTAACAAAATAGGAAGTCCTGGAAATTTTGTCTATTGATCATCAGCAAAAAGAATCAACGCAAAATCATGTTTCTGTGATTTAACAAAACTAAATTTGTGCGCGCAAAGTTTCTGTTTTTCAGCAGAATCAAATCAACTATCATCATAGGTTATCCTATAGGTTCTACTTGGCACAAACACTAATTAAAAGATAAAAACACATCTAAACAGAAGGTAGATGCAAGATTTATTAAATAACAGCAAGGAAAAATATTGGGTTGTCTCCCAACAAGCGCTTTTCTTTAAAGCCTTTTAGCTAGGCATTGATAATTTTAATGATGCTCACATGAAAGACATGAATTGAAGCATAAAGAGAGCATCATGAAACATGTGACAAACACATCTAAGTCTAACATACTTCCTATGCATAGGCATATTATAAGCAAACAAATTTGCAAGGCAAGCAAAAACTAGCATAATCAAGGAAGAAGAAAGAGACGATAGCAATCTCAACATGACGAGAGGTAATTAAGTAAGATAAAAATTTCTACGACCATATTTTCCTCTCTCATAATAATTACATGTAGGATCATAGGAAAATTCAATAAAATAGCTATCACATAACATATTCTCAACACGATCCACATGCATGTGAAGTTGACACTCTTCCAAAATAGTGGGATTAACATTAACTAAAGTCATGACTTCTCCAAACCCACTTTTATCAAAAATTTCATGAGATTGAACATTATCCAAATATGTGGGATCTAAAGTTGACACTCTTCCAAACTCACTTTAAATAATATTGCAAACACTATTATCATTCTCATATTCATCATGGGGCTTAAATATATTTTCAAGATCATAAGAAGAATCACCCCAATCATGATTATTGCAACATGTAGTAGACATAGCAAAACTAGCATCCCCAAGTTTAGGGTTTTGCATATTATTAGCACAATTGACATCAAGAGAATTTATAGTAAAATCATTGCAATCATGCTTTTTATTCAAATAGTTATCGTTAATCTCTTCATAAACTTCTTCATCATAATTTTCAGATTCACAAATTTCAAGCAACGCTTTATAAAGATAATCTAGTGCACAAAACTCACTAGCAATTGGTTCATCATAATTGGATCTCTTAAAAAGATTAGCAAGAGGATGATGATCCATAGATCTTAGGTTCTCTATTTAGCAATAAATAAGCATCTATTCCAACCAAACGAGCAAATGAAAGGGCAAGCAAACGAGAGAAGAGAAGATTGGGAAAGAGAGGTGAATAAAACGGCAAGGGTGAAGTGGGGGAGAGGAAAACAAGAGGCAAATGGCAAATAATGTAAATGCGAGGGAGATGGGTTTGTGATGGGTACTTGGTATGTCTTGACTTGAGCGAAGACCTCCCTGGCAACGGCGCTAAAAATGCTTCTTGCTACGTCTTGAGCTTGCGTTGGTTTTCCTTGAAGAGGAAAGGGTGATGCAACAATAGTAGCGTAAGTATTTCCCTTAGTTTTTGAGAACCAAGGTATCAATCCAGTAGGAGGCTCCTCAAAAGTCCCACGCACCTACACAAACAAACAAAGAACTCGCAACCAACGTAATAAAGGGGTTGTCAATCCCTTCACGACCACTTGCAAAAGTGAGATCTAATATAGATAGTATGATAAGATAAATATATTTTTGGTATTTTATAATATAGATGCAAATAAAAGTAGATTGGAAGCAAATATGATAAGATATAGACCCGGGGGTCATAGGTTTCACTAGAGGCTTCTCTCAAGATAGCATAAGTATTACGGTGGGTGAACAAATTACTGGCGAGCAATTGATAGAAAAGCGAATAATTATGAGATTATCTAGGCATGATCATGTATATAGGCATCACGTCCGCAAAAAGTAGACCGACTCCTGCCTGCATGTACTAATTTTACTCCACACATCGTCCGACTCCTGCCTGCATCTAGAGTATTAAGTTCATAAGAACAGAGTAACGCCTTAACCAAGATGACATGATGTAGAGGGATAAACTCAAGCAATATGATATAAACCCCATCTTGTTATCCTCGATGGCAACAATACAATACGTGCCTTGCTGCCCCTGCTGTCACTGGGACAGGACACCGCAAGATTGAACCCAAAGCTCAGCACTTCTCCCATGGCAAGAAAGATCAATCTAGTAGGCCAAACCAAACTGATAATTCGAAGAGACTTGCAAAGATAACTCAATCATACATAAAAGAATTCAGAAGAGATTCAAATATTATTCATAGATAAACTTGATCATAAACCCACAATTCATCGGATCTCGACAAACACACCGCAAAAAGAGTTTACATCGAATAGATCTCCACAAGAGAGGGGGAGAACATTATACTGAGATCCAAAAAGAGAGAAGAAGCCATCTAGCTAATAACTATGGACCCATAGGTCTGTGGTAAACTACTCACAACTCATCGGAGGGGCAAGGATGTTGATGTAGAGGCCCTCCATGGTCGATTCCCCCTCCGGCAGAACACCGGCGAAGTCTCCAAGATGGGATCTCGTGGATACAGAAGGTTACGGCGGTGGAAATTGAGTTTCATTGGCTCCCTGGATGTTTTCGGGGTACGTAGGCTTATATAGGAGGAAGAAGCACGTCGGTGGCCGCCCGAGGGGCCCACGAGACAGGGGGCACGCCCCATAGGGGGGGCGTGCCCTCCTATCTCATGGAGGCCTCGGCTGCTTCTTGACTTGCACTCCAAGTGAGGGAGTCCTGGATTAGGGGGTATCCGGACATCCGGACTGTGTACAACGTCCAGACTATTGAAGCGTGCAGATACAAGACTCAAGACTTTGGCCCGTGTCCGGATGGGACTCTCCTTTGTGTGGAAGGCAAGCTTGGGGATCCGGATATTGTGTTTCCTTCCTTGTAACCGACTCCATGTAAACCCTAGCCCTCTTCGGTGTCTATATAAACCAGAGAGGTTGGTCCTTAGAAGGCCGATGACAATTACAATCATACCATCATAGGCTAGCTTTTAGGGTTTAGCCTCTACGATCTCGTGGTAGATCTACTCGTGTACTACCCATATCATCAATATTAATCAAGAAGGAAGTAGGGTTTTACTTCCATCGAGAGGGCCCGAACCTGGGTAAACATCTGTGTCCCTTGGTTCCTGTTACCATCAGCCTTGGCGCACAGATCGGGACCCCCTACCCGAGATCCGCCGGTTTTGACTCCGACATTGGTGCTTTCATTGAGAGTTCCTCTGTGACGTCGCCGCAAGGCTCGATGGCTCGTCTCATCGTCAAGGATGACATCACTTCGGAGGGAGCTCTAGCTATAGGCCAGACTCTCCGACTCGGCAGCTTTATCATGGCCGCCCCATCGTCGGCAGCGCCGACGATGGCCTCTCGGGTCATCAATCATAACCTTCGCGTTAGTTCGGAACTTGCCGAACAGATTGATCCAATGGACCTCTCCTCCCTTAATGAACTCTTGGATCGCATCGCCGCTCTGGGAGTCGCTACAGACTATGACCGGGTCGGGCTTAAACCCGACCAAAGGGACATCAGATCCCCGCTGGCCACCCACGAGATAGCGATAGTGGAGGAACCACACGCGGATTTCCCCTTAACTTTGAGGACAAATTGTGTTCGGATCACCAAACTCCTTCAGCCGAAGACCTGCTCGAAGGAAGACATGACCCAGGTCTCGGACTTAGAACCAGACATTGGGCTGAAGAAATTGGGCAGCATTCCGGATTCTGAACTGTTAAGCTCGGAACCGCCCGCTCCCTTGGGTGTTAGATCGGATCAAAATCCGGATTCTGCTAACAACACCTACCTGGACTTAAGCTATCTCTCCCGCATCAGGCAGGAGCCCCAGGAAACCGTACACCATTACTGGGCCAGATTCCTCCTTGCGCTTAACAAGGTCAGGGACTGCCGCGAGGAGAACATTGTCTCACTCTTCTGCAAAAACTGCACGGACGAAGGGCTCCTCAATGCTATAAGCCGCCGCGACATAGTACGCTTCGCGGACTTGGCAATCATAGTACGGAAGTACCGTGCGATGGAAAGCGCTTGGAAAACCCAAACAGAATTTTGGGATAGTACTGCTCTCATCAAGACCTTTGTCCAAACTAAATGAACGAACTCTCATAGGTCGGCCGATCCAATCCCCAAGAAACCAAAGCCCATCCTAGGGCAGGGATCCGTATGGGAAGAATGGCTCGACGGGCCATGTAAGCTCCACAGTACTCCGGATACAATACCAACTCATAGCCTTAGGGCATGTTGGATACTCTGGCAGGTGGCAAAAAGTGGCAAGGATCTTCTTGTAGGCCATAAAGCGGAACAACATCCTGCCAGCGAACACAATACGGTACTAACAGTCTTCGAGACTTTTGCCTCGAACAATAGGCGCAAGCGAGCTCGTCGAAGCTCCGCTGAAATTTACCATGTGGCAAAAATAAACCCCTGGAATAACACTACTATAACTTTTAATGCCAGTGATGAACCTCGATTCCAGACTGTCCAGGCACCAGCCGCTCTAGTCCTTAGCCCGATCGTAGATGGCTTTCGGCTCACTAAAGTACTCATGGACGACGGAAGCGGATTAAATCTGATTTATGAAGAAATGCTCAACAAGATGGAAATTGGTAAAGGCCACATTGAACAAAGTGGCATAACCTTCAGGGGAATTATCCCCACCTAGGAAGCGCGGTGTGCGGGAAAAATCACACTCAATGTGGTATTCGGCACCACGGAGAATTATAGGTCCGAAGAAATTACATTCCAAGTGGCTCCCTTTAGCAGCGGATACCATGCCCTTCTAGGGCAGGACACATTTACAAGCTTTCAAGTTGTACCCCATTACAAGTACATGAAGCTTAAAATGCCCGGGCCCAACGGAATTATCACTCTAGCCAGTGATCTGGACGTCGCACTTCGTGCCGAAAATAAAACCGTAGCACTAGCCCTGGAAGCATTATCTGAAGCCCTAGCAGCCGAAGAGTTAACAACACTGCGGGCCACCGTGGACAAGGACGACGTGATACTCGACAAGCGACCCAAGTCCACCTCATTTAAACCTGCAGACGAGATAATCAAATTTCAAGTCCATCCAACGGACCCTACGAAGACAGCTTCCATCTGGACACAGTTGAGCCCCACGATGGACACCGCACTGCGAGATTTCTTACGCAAAAATTGGGACATTTTCGCCTGGCACCCATCAGACATGCCAGGCATCCCATGCAGATTGGCTGAACACAGCCTCAATATTCTAAAAGGATACAAACCGGTCAAGCAGACCATAAGGCAATTTTCAGAGCCCAAACGACAAGCAATGGGAGAAGAGTTAGCCAAGCTACTCGAGGACGGATTCATCAGAGATATCAAACATCTGGATTGGCTGGCAAATTTGGTGATGGTGCCAAAGAAGGAGAAATCCTGGTGCCTATGCTTCGACTTCAAAGACCTCAACAAGGCTTGCCCCAAGGATCCCTTTCCCCTCCCTCGCATCGATCATATTATCGATGCCACAGCTGGACACGACTCACTGTGCTTTCTCGACGCGTACTCTGGATACCATCAAATAAAGATAGCAGAGTCCAACCAAGCTGCAACAGCTTTCATAACGCCATATGGCCATTTCTGCTTCAACAATATGCCCTTCGGGCTCAAGAATGCCGGCGGAACCTATCACCGCATGATTCAAACATTCCTGGAAAAACAAATCGGCAAAACAGTGGAAGCATATGTGGACGACGTGGTCATAAAAACTAGACACGTCAAAACCCTAATAGATGACTTGAGACTTACATTCGATACACTCCGAACATACGACATTAAGTTGAATCCGGAAAAATGCGTCTTCGGCGTCCCCTCGGGGAAATTGCTGGGCTTCATTGTTTCCAATAGAGGAATTGAAGCGAATCTGGCAAAAACCGAGCTCTGTCACAGTTGGCTATACCAACAGACCTCAAGCACATCCAGAAGCTAGCCGGATGTGTGGCCGCTTTGAGCCGCTTTATCTCTAGGATAGGAGAAAAGGCATTGCCTCTTTACCGCCTTCTTCAGCGCACCGAACACATCGAATGGACGGATGCAGCCGCGGCCAGACTCGATGAAATAAAGACCTTACTGGCCAATAATCCAGTCCTAACAGCGCTGAACATCGGCGAGCCTATGCTACTGTACATAGCTGCAACACATCAAGTTGTAAGCGCAGTACTCGTCGTCGAACGAGAGGTTGACAGATACAAATTCCCGGTCCAAAAGCCAGTTTATTACGTATCCACAGTCCTCACTCCATGCAAATCCTGATACCCACACTATCAAAAAATAGCATACGTAGTCTTCATGGCATCCCGGAAGCTGCGACACTACTTTCAAGAGTGTTCGATTACAGTAGCCTCCGAAGTACCACTCAATGACATATTAAATAACCGCGACGCTACGGGCCGGATTGCTAAATGGGCCATTGAGCTCCTTCCGTTCGACATTATATACAAATCACGACGGGCCATTAAGTCGCAAGTACTGGCCGACTTTGTCGCCGAATGGATGGAAGCCGAACTCCCTAAAGAGTACGGCGCATACTCCAACTGGATCATGCACTTCGACGGCTCTAAAATGCTGTCCGGATTGGGAGCAGGTGTAGTCCTGACATCTCCCACCGGAGACACGGTCCAGTACGTCCTCCAGATATTATAGACAGACTCCAACAATGCAGCCGAATACGAGGCTTTGTTGCACGGTCTTGGGATGGCAGTCTCGATGGGCATCCAATGCCTGGAAGTGCGCGGGGACTCGAACCATGCAATATGACAAATAAACGGAGACTATGATGCCAAGGATCCGAAAATGGCGGCCTACCGTAATGCCGTCCTCAAAATGTCAGCTCGGTTCGAGGGGCTCAAATTCCACCATGTGGCTCGAGAAAAGAATCAAGCGGCGGACGTCCTCGCCTGCATCGGCGCCAAACGTGACCCTGTCCCACCTAACATATTCCTGGAGAGGTTGTTCAAACCATCCGTAGTATGGGCAGGGGAGTCCGGCAATACCAGCACGAATCCGAACACACCCCCAGATCCCGAACCATCAGACACAATCGGAGGCTCTGCCACTGAAATAACATCTTCGGCCCACGAAATCATGGCCATAATCGCTCCATGGGCTGAGCCTTTCTTGTCCTACCTAAATAGGGAAGAGCTCCCCGAGGACCAAAATGAAGCACACTGCATAGTCCGGCGTTCTAAAGCTTACAAAGTCCACGAAGGGGAACTCCATAAGAAAAGCGCGACCGGAGTGCTCCAAAGGTGCATCTCCGAAGAGGAAGGGCGGCAACTCTTGGCTTAAATCCATGCCGGACTGGGCGGACACCAAGCCGCGGCTCGAGCGCTAGTCAGCAAAGCCTTCCGTACATGCTTCTATTGGCAAACGGCCCGAGCAGATGCATAGGACCTTGTCCAACATTGCGTCGGTTACCAGCTCTTCGCCAATCAGAGTCATATGCCCCCTACCGCTCTCCAAACAATCCCCATAACTTGGCCCTTTGCGATCTGGGGGCTGGATATGGTCGGACCCCTTAAAGGGTGCAGCCATAAGAAAAAATACTTATTGGTCATGGTGGACAAGTTCACCAAATGGATAGAAGCCAAACCAGTAAAAATGGCCGAATCCGGACCGGTAATAGACTTCATATCCGGGTCGTACACCGATACGGTGTCCCCCACAACATCATCATTGATAATGGCTCAAATTTCACAGCCAATGAAGTAAAAACTTGGTGCGGTAAAATGGGCATTAAGCTCGACTACGCTTCCGTCTACCACCCCCAAACAAACGGCCAGGTCGAACAGGCAAACGGTCTCATCATGAGCGGCATCAAACCCAGACTAGTGTGATCTTTAACAGAATCGGATACGCACTGGGTGGAGGAGCTTGACTCCATACTCTGGGGGCTGCGGACCACACCGAATCGCACCACCGGATATACACCATTTTTTATGGTGTACGGTGCGGAAGCAGTACTACCCTGCGACATAATACATGATTCGCCACGCGTACGCATGTACAAAGAGAACGAAGCCGAGTTAGATCGGCAGGATAACTTGGATGCCATGGAGGAGGAGCGCGATGTCGCAAAAGCCCGTTCTGCATTCTATCAGCAGCAGGCTTGACGATATCAAGGCAGAGAAGTGCGGGCCAAAACTTACAATATTGGCGAGCTCGTCCTACACCTACCAGAGAAGAAGAAGGACAAACTCAAACCCAAGTGGGAAGGTCCCTTCGTCATTGAAAAAGTTCTCACCGGAGGAGCGTACCACTTATGTAATGCATCAGACAATAGACTCAAGCCGAACCCATGGAACGCGGCCAGACTCCGGAGATTCTACGCCTAACGCCGAACTCAGTGTTCGTCTCCCTACTCCCCCCTTTTTACTTACGCTCCACCCCTCTTCTGCTTTCTCGACCTTTTTTCTCTTCACACAAAGTACTTCATACAGTGCGGACTCCCGGATTACTTCGGCCGTACTATGTGTGTAAGAAATACCTGGGGGCTTCCTATTCGGAAGCTAAACATAATTACTTTAAATAGCTTTTCGCCCATCACATATGCGTTCTTTTTCCATATGTGCCTTTTCTTCACCATTATATGCATCGATATGACTTAAGATGTGCCCAAGATGGGTTGTATGGCTCTTGTGTTTATGCCCTACGTTCCCGTTAATTCAGCTAGGGCATAAGGGGAGCACCTCTGCGATTGTTACTGCCGGTTCAGCCGGATGTGTACCTCGGACTGGGTGAAGCCGGAAGCTAGTTTCCTTAAGAGAATATTCAATCGGTGAACAAAGGATGTATTCGTTGGTTACAACAAAAAACCCAGAAGTTTTGTATCCTGCGCCATCGTTCGCAGTCCGGACATGTGCATCTACGCATGCGTACCCAGGGAAAGGAACCCCTAACGGAACTATTCTCCCTGGAAGATGTTTCTTACTATCCATGTAATATAACATAACTAGTTGGGTACTTGTCTGTTCAAGCATTTATGACCCCTACACCTGGTCTCCACGCTTACCCCGGTTTTGTATAGCTGAGCGGGTATTCGGACACACCCCGGACTATAGGATCAGGGGGCTGAAGCGAAAAGGTTCGCCATGACAAATGATTATAATCCGGCTAGGGGCTACTTACGCCCATTAAATTACACAGTCACTTGGACTGACTATATTCCTCCTCTATACCATCTAACAGGCTATCTAGCTTACAATCCTGTTGAGAATACTTAGTGGCTAACGCTACTTGGTCATATACTAGACTTACGGGAATTTCTTGCCCATGGGGCCCCGCCGGTCCCACTTCGGCCATATCGTTCGGGTCCAGCTTGGTGTAGCGCGTCTTCACCATTGCCCAGGATTCTCTTGCACCTTGCTGGCATGCTGATATCTTCCACAGACGGAAGCACTGCCGGGCTCCTTGAAGCAGGTCCGCAAGCTCCCCCATGCCATTCGGTAGGAGGCTTGATGGCCACAAGGCCTGAGCAACGCCGTGCATCACCTGCCGAGCATGCTCGTGCAACTGCGAAAGTTCTTGCAGCAGATCACTTCAAGATGAGGGCATCTCCTCTTCAGGGCGACCCGTTAACATTCCTGCAAGAAAAATTCTTTCAAAATACTTCCTCGCCGAACTATCATACAGTTTGTTTGAGCACTCACCATAAATGCCACGTCGAAGCCTTTTGTTCTCCTTCACGGAGTCCGCCAGTTGAGCGCGGACGTCCTTTAATTCCACGTCCAGCCGAATATTGGCATCTTGTAGCTTGTTCTTCTCTTGCGTCACTTGCGTAAGTATGCGCTCGCCAGCCTTTAGCTGCCTTTTGAGTTGTGAGTCGTCATCCGTTACGCCCTCTGGATTCACCCCGGGATTGTCTGCAGAATTTTGTGTTAGACTAATCACACCAGGCATTTACTAACTGGTACATCTACGTACAAGTGAGACAAATATCACCAGAGGGGCCCTTCTGGGATTCCTCTAACTTGGAAACCACGTCCATCAGCTTGGCCTTACATGCCTCCAGCTCCCGAGCCAATTGTTCATCCTTGTCCACAAGGACCTGTGCATATATTGATCCTTCAAACAGTTGTCCCAAGTATTTCAAGTGTCAGGGGCTACTGCTATACATACTTGTCAAAACTTTCTTACCCGTATATCTTTGGTGTACTGGTTCGTCGCTTGGGAAAGCCCGCCTCGAGCAGCTCGGACATATGCGTCTGCCAAATTGAAGGCATTAAAAGCCTCTTCGGAAAAGATGTTGTTCCGAAGCACGGCCCTCCGGCGCCGATGATTCATGGCGCTCTCCACTTTGGAGTTCGTAGCCGAACACATATCCTCATCCTGTGCCGGAGAACTATGCGGTACTGGCCCCGTGTCCGCCTCCGTCCTCAGAGCCGGTTCTGGAACCCGGCTGGTGGAGGCGGGATTGGCGGGATCCCCGGATATAGTCCGGCTGCTCCTCTTCCTGCCAGACACAAAGGACGCTGTCATATTTCAAATACTATAATTGTAGGACAGGTTATTACTTTACCTCCGTAGTGGTGTGTCGACCCTCACCGCCTTGCTTTCAAGCCTGCCCGATCCAGACGACTGTGTTTGACGAGTCCCTAGGGGATCGGCCCCATGCTCCGACCGTCGTCTCTGCAAATAGCACAACGCCTTAAGGGTAAGGCATAGTGCCTGAGGGAAATCCTCCTCGAAGGATAGGGTTTTTTAGTTCTTCTTACACGCGACACACGGAGCAGTCCGGGATAGTCGGCTGTAATGGCCACTGAGGCACCATCCCAGCTCGCTTGATAAAATACCCCATTGACAAGCTCCACGGTAATATCCGGATCTTCTTTGAGTCCTGGATCTAGGGCCCTTCCGGGGTCCTCTGGCTGCGGGGAGGGGCTGAAGATTCCTTCTACGGCCCTCCTCAGTTCCTGCTCAGAAACATCAATGCAGGTAATCTTAGCAGAAGAACGCTAGAGTAAGTGAAGCAGGGAAAAGCATGGCAACTTACACACTCTGGGGGTTGTACATGGAGAATCTATCCCGCATTTTGATGCAAAGGAATTCCTCCTCTTCCCCTTTGTACAAATCGGACAATATCCTTGCCAAAGCGGCAGCGGAGTCCGGACCCTTATGGCCGCAGCGGGTGGCATCGTCTTCCCCGTTGAAATTCCACTTGGGCTTCCCCCGATATTAGAGCGGTTGCACTCCTCGCCATATGCATATCGCCATGACCTCAACTATCGTCAGTCCGGATTTGGCTAGTAGCTTTATCCTGTTCACCAGGAAGTGTATTTCCCTTGTGTCCTCTTCTTGAGGGCCCCGGGGGCGCCAGCTTAGGCGTTCCCTCGGCGAGGCGTTGCTGAACATGGGGAGACATGTCCGGATTGGATCCGGAAGGGGAACGTCGTCTATATAGAACCACTCTGAAGGCCAGTTTTCTGGTGCCTTCTCAGGAGTGCCGGACAGGTATCCGGCTCGGCAATGCGCCATACTTCGGCCCCGCCCACTTGGCATAGGGACTCTCCCTGGGTGCGGGGGACGAGGCAGAACAGCTTCCTCCATAATTCGAAGTGTGGTTCGCAGCCTAAAAATAGCTCGCAAAGGGCGACATACCCCGCTATGTGCAGAATGGAGGCAGAGGTAAGGTTGTGTAACTGGAGGCCGTAGAACTCCAGGAGCCCGCGAAGAAATGGGTGGATAGGAAACCCAACGCCCCTCAGCAGATGCGGTATAAGGCATATACGCTCCTCTGGAGATGGGTTAGGAGATCCCTCAGCTTGTTCCCCTCCGTCATAAGTGGCTATTCCAGCTTGGACGGGGACCATGAATGCCGGTGGGAGAAACCCTTGGATATGTAACTCTATCAAATGGCTATGAGGAACTGAACACTCTCCCCAATCCCCCGACTTGGAACGAGAAGGGCGAGCAGAAGAGCTGCGACGGTCGGCCATGCTGGAATGTTTTTTTCGCGGAGCGCTCTGTTGGATGCTAGCTCTGGGAGGGAGAGTGAGGTTTGGATATGAGAATCCCCGTCCCTTCAAATAGACGGTCAGCCCGGAGGATCAAGGGTGGCAAATGCAAAAATGCCTTGACTCCTCGCATTCGCTCGACACGTGGAGATGGTCATTACTGAGGCACTGAAGCCGAGGGTCACAACATTGATGGGAGGCTGGACACTATTCGTCGTAACAGGTACTTTGGAGTATTCAGAGGAGGAACCCGCCTTGCAATGCCGAAGACAATACTACGTGCCAGACTCATCGTCATTGAAGCCTGGTTTAGGGGCTACTGAGGGAGTCCTGGATTAGGGGGTATCCGGACAGCTGGACTGTGTACAACGTCCGGACTATTGAAGCGTGGAGATACAAGACTCAAGACTTCGGCCCGTGTCCGGATGGGACTCTCCTTTGCGTGGAAGGCAAGCTTGGTGATCCGGATATTGTGTTTCCTTCCTTGTAACCGACTCCATGTAAACCCTAGCCCTCTCTGGTGTCTATATAAACCGGAGAGGTTGGTCCTTAGAAGGCCGATCACAATTACAATCATACCATCATAGGCCAGCTTTTAGGGTTTAGCCTCTATGATCTCGTGGTCGATCTACTCTTGTACTACCCATATCATCAATATTAATCAAGTAGGAAGTAGGGTTTTACCTCCATCAAGAGGGCCCGAACCTGGGTAAACATATGTGACCCTTGCTTCGTGTTACCATCAGCCTTGACGCACAGATCGGGACCCCCTACCCGAGATCCGCCGGTTTTGACACTGACACCAAGTCCTCTGGATCACGTTCGTTCCAAAAATCATGCTCCCGAAGGTTTCATTCCGTTTGGACTCCGTTTGATATTCCTTTTCTTCGAAATACTGAAATAGGCAAAAAAAACAGCAATACGGGTTGGGCCTCCGGTTAGTAGGTTAGTCCCAAAAATGATATAAATGTGTAAAATAAAGCCCATAAACATCCAAAAGGGGTAATATAATAGCATGGAACAATAAAAAATTATAGATACGTTGGAGACCTATCATTACCTTTTGGTCTTTGCGGATCGGGGGAGATCCTCCGGGACGACACCTCGGGATCATCCGCCTCATGAGGCGGAGAGGTGTGAGGAGGCGTTTTGCTCTCCATCATCTCCGGAAGAAGATCCCCCAATGACGAACATTGTGGAGGGAGGCCATGAGCCAAACTGCAAAACATATGTCTCGGTCGTTATTCTCAGGAAAAGAACGGGGTATGCTTACTAGACACCTTTGTTCACCTACAGCTCAGGTAATGGCTGGCCCCCCTGTGGGCGTTGTGCAGCAATGTTGCCCTCTGGGGCAAGGCCCCCTGATGCAGGTTTCTTCCCTCGTTTGGAGATCTATACTTCCAGGTCTTCGGGACAGGTCCTTTTCTTCCCGTGTGGAGAGGGGATGCTAGAATCTCCTCCCGTTCATCCTCCGACACGGGGGTGCTAATTTCCCCAGTTAGGATGCGTAACGTACCTCCAGTATGAAGTCCTCTCTTGGCTTCACCATTCCTCTCCTCGTCCTCCCCTGATAGCACTTGGTAAGGTGCATGAGCCAGCATCCTGGTTAGTACAGGATCTGGCAAGTCTTCGGGAAGAGGGGCCGAACACCTGATCCTCCTCGCCTTTCTTATCCGGTCCTGGCCGAGGGTAGTTTGTCATAATAATGTTGTAACATATATAACGCCAACATGTTCGGCCGCGGATTTACTTACCTGGGTGTCTGGACAGTTGCAGTTGAGGCCCGCATCCTCTGTTGTGTCTGGACACTTTATTCGTGATCCGAAGAATAATCGATACATCCCTTCAAGCGTTACGCCAAAGAAGTGCTGAATGGTTCACGGTCCTTCCGGGTTAAACTCCCACATGCGGAGAGATCGATGTTGGCATGGCAAGACTCGATGGACTAAAATTACTTGAATTACTTTGACGAGATTAATATCCCTCTTGAGGAGATCCTGAATGACCGATCCTCAGTCAAGCCCCTTGTTGACCCATGATGCAAGCTATGGCGGGGGGGGGGGGGCAGAGCGGAAGGCCGGGGCGGCCGCCCACTTACTCCCTCAAGGCGCGGTGATGTAAAACCACTCCCATTGCCATAGGTCAGAAACTTCTTGGAAAGAGCCCTTCGGCCATGAAGCATCGACACCTTTGCTTATTATAGCGCATCGGCACTCCATGTGTCGCCCGTCAATCTTCTTCGGCTTCGCATTGAAGGTCTTGAGCCATAGGCCGATGTGTGGGGTAATGCGGAGGAAGGCCCCGCACACAACGATGAACGTCAAGATGTGAAGGAAGGAATCTGGAGCTAGATCGTGAAAATCTAGCCCATAGTAGAACATGAGCCCTCTAACGAAGGGATTAAGACCAAAGCCTAGCCCTCGGAGGAAGTGGGAGATGAGTACGATGCTCTCGTTGGGTTTGGGAGTAGGAATAACCTGCTCTTGAGCAAGAAGCCTGTGAAGGATTTTGGCGGTCAGATACCTAGCCTCCCTAAGCTTCTTGATGTCCTCCTCTGTAACAGAAGGGGCCATCCACTGGCCTTGAAGGTTGGATCCGGACATGATTGAAGGTCCGGGGTGCTTGGACTGAACCTAGGGTGTTGGAACTCGAGGGGAGGGAGGGGGATCAGGCGTGGAAAGAATAGGACAGGTCTTGACCTCTTTATATAGAGGAAGAATATCAAGCGTCCTCCGCGCGGCCATTTGGAACTTGCCTAAACCAAGGAGTTGTACCAATGGGATGGTTGGGTTACCCACGCTCGTATTGATGAGAATCACGTAATAAGAGGGACGCGATCTCTGCTTCGACAAGACGTGCCAATAAAACCGCCTCGCAAAACGTGTAGTGGCAGGTTGGAAAAACGGTTTGACTAATACCGGGCCACGGCGTGATGTCACGCTAAGCAAAAGTTGTCAGCAGATTAGATTTGTGGAATATTGTGCTCTCTACGGTGGTATGTGGAATTTTTTTTGCAGAGCCAGACACCATTCTTTTGTTTGAGATCTTCTTTGGAGTATTCGGAGAGGGAACCCGCCTTGCAATGCAGAAGACAATCTGCGCGTCGGACTCATCTCATTGAAGCCTAGTTATGGGGCTACTGAGGGAGTCCAGGATTAGGGGGTCCTCGGACAGCCGGACTATATGCTTATGCCAGACTGTTGGACTATGAAGATACAAGATTGAAGACTTCGTCCCGTGTCCGGGTGGGACTCTCCACTGCGTGGAAGGCAAGCTTGGGAATTCGGATATGAAGATTTCCTTCTCTGTAACTGACTCTATTGTAACCCTAGCCGCCTCCGGTGTCTATATAAACTGGAGGGTTTAGTTTGTAGGACAACAACAATCATAATCATAGGCTAGCTTCTAGGGTTAGCCTCTACAATCTCGTGGTAGATCAACTCTTGTAATACTCATATCATCAGGATCAATCAAGCAAGAAGTAGGGTATTACCTCCATAGAGAGGGCACAAACCTGGGTAAACATTGTGTCCCCCGCCTCCTATTACCATTAGCCTTAGACGCACAGTTCGGGACCCCCTACCCGAGATCCGTCGGTTTTGACACCGACAATGGGACTCTCCTTTGCATGGATGGCAAGCTTGGCAATTCGGATATGTAGATTCCTTTCTCTGTAACTGACTTTGTGTAACCCTAGCCCCCTCCGGTGTCTAGTCCGTAGAGACAACAACAATCATAATCTCATAGGCTAGGCTTCTAGGGTTTAGCTATTACGATCTTGTGGTAGATCAACTCTTGTAATACTCATATTCATCAAGATCAATCAAGCAGGAAGTAGGGTATTACCTCCATAGAGAGGGACCGAACCTGGGTAAACATTTTGTCCCCCACCTCCTGTTACCATTAGCCTTAGACGAACAGTTCGGGACTCCCTACCCGAGATCCGCCGGTTTTGACACCGACAACACCGCCCTCATCTTCAGGGTTCTCGACTTCCACAGCCTGGTAGGCGTGCTCGAAAGAGCACATCACGTCCTTTTCCTGGCATGCGACCGTGATGACGCCGCTGCTCCCTGGCATCTTGAGGATGTTGTAGCCGTGGCACGTCGCTGCCATGAACTTGGCCAGTGTTGGGTACCCTAGGATGGCATTATACGGCAGGCGAATGTCGGCGATGTCGAAGTCGATGATCTTGGTGTGGTAGTTGTTTCGTTTGCAGAAGGTGACAGGCAGGCGGACCTGCCCTATCGGGTGTGTGGAACCATCGGTTACTCCTAAGAATGGCTTGGTTGGCTGAAGCTGGTAGTATGACACTTGGAGCTTGTCGAACATTTGAACAGAGAGAACATTGACTCCCACTCCACCATCGATGAGAGTCTTGGTGACGGCCACGTTGCTGATGACGGGTGAGCAGAGCATGGGGTGCACGCCGGCAGTGGCCGCGCACTTGAGCTGATCTGAGGAGCTGAAGGTGATGGCGCATTTGGACCACCTGAGCGGGCGAGTTGCTTCAGGTTTGGGGAGCTCCACATTCAGCTCGCCCGTGAACTGCTTGAAGACGCGGTGAGAAGCTGGGGCCTGCAAGCCGCCCAGGATGCATGCAATGGCTTGAGGCTCCTGGAAGCCCCCAGCCCCCTCGTCCAGGTGATGATCTTCGTTCCTTCTTGGTGGTGGAGGCACTGGAGGAAGACCGACATTGCCCTAAGGGCCATCCTCACGAGGCTGCTCCCTCCAGGCACCCTCGCGAGGTTGGCCCTGTCAAAGGTCCTCCCAAGGATGGTCGCGCCACTCCTGGCGATGGTCATGTCCATCCAGCATCCTCCACCTCGGCCACCTCCGTGACCGTAGCCTCGATCATTGCGCTTGGGGCGTCGACCGAGGCGCCCGTCACGGAGGGCCCTGAGCTCCTGGCAGTCGTTGGTGTTGTGGTTGTGTACGTTCTGGAAGACGCAGAACGGTCGGTTGCTCTTGGATGACTCGGGGTGGTCTTAGTCGCGCTTCATCTCTGGCTCGACCGCAAGCACGGCCGTCCCCTTGCACTTCATGTCCTTGGCCTTGGCTTTGTTGTCTTCACAGTCAGCATCGGGGAGCTTGAGGAGGGATAGGCGCCCCTCCTCAACCCTCGTACACTTGTTCTCCATATTGAATATCTCCAAAGCTATGCAGAGGTCCTCGTGGATGGCGAGCTCCTCCTTCATCTTGACGTCGTGGACGCCATCAGTGAATGCTGAAATGATGGCCTCGTCCGACACCTTGGGGATCTTGAGGCGAACGTTGTTGAAGCGTTGGATATACTTCTGCAGGGTCTCTCTGGTTGTTGCTTGATGTGTCGCAGGTCACCCGCGGCTGGCGGATGGTCGCGAGTGCCCTGGAAATTGGCGATGAAGTGGCCGCGCATCTCCTCCCAGGAAGAGACCGACACAACGGGGAGATTCAGGAGCCAAGAACGCGTGCCGTCCTTGAGGTCCATGGGGAACCAATTTGCCATGATCTTCTCGTCGCCGCTGGTCGCCTTGATGCTCAGCTCGTAGAGCTGCAGGAACTCAGCGAGCTCAGCTGTGCCATCCTAGCATGGAGGCAGGTCAAGTTTGAACTTGCTCGGCCAAATGACATTGCGAAGCTCCGAGGTGAATGCGCGACACCCCGCTGTGGCCATGGGGGCCCGTCGAGGAGGTGGAGCTTGGTCCTGATGCTCATGCCCCGCCACCTCCTGTGGCGGTTCGCGGGACTGATGTGGGGGCGCTGGAAGCACGCGTGCTTCTCCTTGAGGCCGCTGCACCACCTGACGGCTCACCTCTTCCCATGCAGGCTCCTGGATTGGCGGGTCGCGCTGTGGTGCCACACGCCTTGGCTCAATGATGATGCCATGGGCTGGAGGTGGTGGAAGAGCCCCGTGAGCCACATCGCCCGCGGCACGCGACTGCTGAGGCAGTGAGCGGGCTGGTGTAGCGGAGCCCCCAGCCGCGCTGACGAGCTTAGTGATCCGGTCGAGCCACTCCTCATAGAAGTCATCGACCAGGCGGTAGCAAAGGAGATCCCGCGCCCTGAGCAGAGCATCCTGCGCATTTGCTAGGCCATGACGCGCGTGGAAGGATGAAGCCGCCGGGGTCAGTGACGGAGTGACGGTGCGCCCGTCGCGGTGCACCGAAGGTTGCAGCGAAGAAGCTTGCTGCTCGTGGCCGGTAGGGCCCGTAGCGGCGTTGGCCACCGGAGATGGAGCACGACGAGCACAACCATCACCCGCCAGACCCGTCTGAGCAACGCGGGCGACAACTGCAGCCAGGTGCTCAGCGCGAGCCCGGCGTGCGTCAGCCATGGAGGTGTAGGTGTGACGGTGGATCGATCGACGGAAGATAAGATCCGATGCACCCCTACTTGGGGCGCCAAATATCGGATTACAGGTTCCGCAAACCCTTGAAAGGTTCGAACTCTGGGGTGCATGCGGAGATCTCAACATACCCAGCCTGCCTACTCGCAATCCTCCTAAGCCTAGCGCGTTGGGCTCAAAGGGACAAAGAGACACAATAGTTTATCCTGGTTCAGGCCACCTTGCGGTGTAATACCCTACTCCAGCATTTTGGTGGATTGCCTCGAACGGCTGAGGATGAACTAGTACAGTGGATGAACTGGCCTCAGGAGGTGAGGTGTTCTTGAGGTCAAGAGAGCTGGTGAGGTGGTCGGGTGAGAGTGGATCCGACCTGATGTGAACTAGGTGCCTCTCTATGGTGGTGGCTAAGTCCTATTTATAGTGGCCTTGGTCCTCTTCCCAAATGTTGGCGGGAAGGGATCCCACAATGGCCAGATTTGAAAGGGGACAAGTAGTACAGCCTATCCTGACTAAAGTGGTCTTTGCCCGAGAAAAGCCTCTGGTCGTGACGTTGCAGTGGGCTCCTTGATGACCTCCGTCCTGCCGTCCTAGTGGTCTTGGTGTTGTTGCACCAAAATGCAAACCTTTGGCTGATTCCTCGGGACTCCGCGCCTGTGGCTTGCCACCCTTGCACTAAAGAGGAAACTGGTGCTCTGCACCCATTGGCGCCTGCCTGGCCTTGGTTGTCATGGCTCACGTCAGCTGAGCCTCGTGAGGTGCACCTTGCATAGAACTCTCCGCCCCTAGGGAGACAGCCTGAGGAGGCCGATTCCCTCGGGGGTCTTGGTGTCGTCTACCTCGCGAGGCTTGGCCCCTCACGAGGGTTTTGAGTCGTTGATGCTGAAGCTGGGCCATACCAGGCCGTCAATGGAGCCACGTAGTTGGCCACAGACAGGCAAGTCTGGATACCCCCTGAGGGAGTCCTGGATTAGGGGGTGTCCGGATAGCCGAACTATCACCGTTGGCCGGACTCCAAGACTATGAAGATACAAGATTGAAGACTTCGTCCCGTGTCTGGATGGGACTTTCCTTGGCGTGGAAGGCAAGCTTAGCGATAAGGATATGTAGATCTCCTACCATTGTAACCGACTCTGTGTAACCCTAACCGTCTCCGGTGTCTATATAAACCGAAGGGTTTTAGTCCGTAGGACGAACAACAATCATACCATAGGCTAGCTTCTAGGGTTTAGCCTCTCTGATCTCGTGGTAGATCTACTCTTGTACTACCCATATCATCAATATTAATCAAGCAGGAGTAGGGTTTTACCTCCACCGAGAGGGCCCAAACCTGGGTAAAAACATCGTGTCCCTTGTCTCCTGTTACCATCCGCCTTGACACCGACACCCCCATATCCAGAACGCCGACAGGAGGGTATCTACGTTTACAAGGTCGGTAACTAGGAGCTAGGCGGTGGCAGAGATCTTGGAGTATACGCCAAGCCTAGCCTTCGGGTAGGTAGTCTTGATCACGCCTCTTGCGAACGGCTTCCAGAGTCCATCTTGATCATGAATGAAGGCTTGCCAGCCCAACCTGAGGAGAATGGCCTGTCTGGGTTAGTACCCCCTTATCCAGGACACCGTCAGTAGCCCCCGAACTGGTCTTCTACACCGAGGACGATGTTATTGATGATAACAACCTCGGATCTGGAGTCCTTGGCTCAACAGATGAGTTCCTCCTTGCAATCTTTGAACCACTTCTTCAAAGGAGGGACGCCAGCCAGAGCTTGGTCGACCTTGCTCTCCCCGCCCGAAGAGATTGGGTAACATAGCCTCAAAGGCCAAAACACCTCGGTGTGAATGGTTCCACATAGTCTGACAACTTTATCGAAATGACTCCTCACATGACAGGTCGAGCAGTTACTGCTCCCCTTAAATCGCGGCCCGAGACAAACTTTTAACTAACATGTCCTTTTGAGGCAGATATCGTGCCCGTTTTCTCAGGGATACCGTCAAGATTTTGTTTTCCCCCATATGCTCAATGACATCTTTGATGGTGTCGGGATGCTAGGACTTTGGGGACCGAGGCCCGTCTGCCTATGGCCCAGGGCACAGCACGTGGCATAGGCCCAGTACGGCCCATCTTCAAGGCCTCTCAAGGAGGACCCTCGTGAGGCACGCTTCATGCGGGGCATCTTGAGGCCCTCTCGTGG
Source organism: Triticum timopheevii (assembly GCA_963921465.1). Taxonomy (NCBI): domain Eukaryota; kingdom Viridiplantae; phylum Streptophyta; class Magnoliopsida; order Poales; family Poaceae; genus Triticum; species Triticum timopheevii. The sequence goes on along the minus strand of OY997262.1, from coordinate 377,405,784 downwards.
AGCGGCCCCCTGAGGTCGTCTCCCGAGGCTCCCTCGTGGGTGGATCCAACAAGGTTGCCACCCTGCCTCGTGCTGCATGTGGGTGACATGGGCCACGACGAGCGTCGCCAGGACCGATGCCAGCGGGTGAGGATCGTGAGGCTTTCCTCTTCGGTGCTAAGGGAGCAAGGCCATCACGCGGGTTCCCTAATCATCCCAAAATGTTTCCTCTTTGGTGCAAGAAGACCAGGACGGCAGGCTTGTCAGGATGGAGGTCATCGTCAAGTCCACCTGCGCATCATGGCTAGAAGCTTTAGCAGGTGAAGACCACCTTTTTTCAGGATAAAATGTACTCCTGTCCCCTTCAAAATTGGTCGTTGTGGACTCCATTCTGCCTAGAGTTTTGGGGGAAGCAGACCGGGCTAGTATAGGTATATCTAGGCCATCACTTGGGTAAGGCATCAGATCCAGAGAGAGTTCATCCACCTCCCAATCCCGACGCTGCTCCTGAAGCCTCCCAAGGCAACTTGTACCAGCATATTCATCCTCCCTCGCGAGGTCATCCAACCACAAAGCAGGAGTAGGGTTTTACACCTCAAGGTGGCCCGAACATGGGTAAACTGTTGTGTTCTTCCTTCTTCTTCCTCGGTGAGTTCACGTAGGAGCTTGGTCGCGGGGTTGACTTCTGCTGATAGGGCGAGGTGAGGAGAAGTGAGCACACCCCGTTGAAACTTCCTAGGGTCCGCGGAGCCCTGATTACGACATTTGGCGCACCAGGTAGGGGGCGTGCCATTCTTCTTCCGCTCCACTCCGGATTCGGCCACATTGACTCCATGGCCAACGCCTGCCATGTTCGCGTCGGGTGGCCATGTCGCCCAGGCAGCGCCCATGGGGTGTGAGGGTCTCCACCACTCTGCCGGTGATGTGTCTGCTACCAGTGACCCAGCCATGCATAAGCAGCAGGACTCCTCTCTGCACCCCTCCGTGCCATGGGACGGCCGAATCTCCACTGCTTCACTCACCCAGGCCACGACATCGTCCTCCCATGCCCGCCACGGGCCGGTGGATGTGCATGCTACCCTGCTCATGCCGCGGGAACTGTTGTGCTACCGCCCGACCAACGAGGGATGCAACGTCTGGCGTGGCCGCATCACCGAGCTCGTCAACACCACGGGCAAGGCCCCGGTGCCCTCCCACTTGCTCCGCCCTCAGCCGTCTCGTTCAGGCGATGTCACACACGGCGCGCCTCCTCCGCCTCCCATGCCCCGCAACATCATCAAGCCCCAGCGTGAAGCGAGGCCCCGCGACCTGCCGCGCGAAGCACCGGCACCGGCTCGGGACAAGGCCAGCTACCAAATCATCCGCCGCGTGCCACTAGACATGTGTGTGCTCCTTGAGCAGCATCAGCAATGCCAAGACTGAGCCATCCGAGAGGTCACAGCGGTGGGGCACCAAAACTGCCCATCCCTGGCGCACGGGCCCCTCACGTGTGACATGGGCTGCGGGGCCTTCACTCGTGAGCTGCACCATGTGGTTTGGCATGGCAAGTTCAAGCCGGGCTTGCCTGCGTCCTACGAGGACACCCCCAACCCTACAGAGTTTTCCAGCTCTACGCGCTGAGCATGCATGGAGGCGGTGAACGATGAGGACAAGGTCATGGTCAACTGGTTCCCCATTGCCCTCAATGACGGCGCGCGCTCCTGGTTCATGAACCTATCCGAGGAGTCCATCTCTTCATGGGGCAATCTGTGCGAGCTGTTTGCCGCCAACTTCAAGGGCACCTACAATGGGTGATGTTGCACCCCGACGAAACACTCTGGCAGTATATTCAGTTGTCGGCATTCTGGCAATAGGGGTACCCAGAATCGCCTGCCTGCGGCCCAGTGGGTGGCCCCCTCGACGGCCCGGTACGGCCTAGCTGCAAACCCCCCAAGAGAAGACCCTCACGAGGGCCCCAGCCTCATGAGGCAAACAACGCCAAGACCACTAGAGGAGTGGTTTCCCCAGGCTACCTTCCAAGGAGCGGAGATTTCTATGCACGTACCCGGCCTCATGAGGCTGTGATGACGTGTGCCGTGATGACCAAGGCTGGGCAGGCGCCAGCGGGCGCAGAAGGGACAGTTTCCTATTTGGTGCTAAAGAGACAAGGACAGGCACGGGTTCCCGAGGGAGGCCCCAAAGGTTTCTCTTCCGGTGCAATGAGACAACAATCACGAGCTCGGAAGGACGGATGTCATCGCCGAGCCCACCGTTGTGTCATGGCCAGGATCTTTGCAAGAAAATACCACCTTTCATTAGGATAAGTTGTATTTCATGTCCCCATTCAAAATTGGCTGTTGTGGGATCCCTTCCCACCTGTGCGATAAGGGAAGAGGACCAAGGCCACTATAAATAGGGACTAGCCTCCACCGTAGCAGTGGCCCGGCTTATCGCCACCAAGATTGATCCATCCGCATCACCAGAGCGCTCGCAAGATTGCTGACCACTGTACTAGTTCATCTGCCACCTCCTCGTGAGTCCAATCCACCAAAATTAGGAGTAGGGTCTTGCACCGCAAGGTGGCCCGATCCTGGGTAAATCTCTGTGTTCTTTCCTTCTCAGATTCGTGCGAGGACGGTGAGATTGAGACTTGGGTATAGCGAGCAAGGCATCCCGGTGAAGTGAGGTTCTTCGCACATGCCCTAGATTTTGAACCTTATTTGGTTTGCGGATCCCCGATTCTGACATTTGGTGTGCCAGGTAGGGGCATGTCGAAGCTCCTTCTTCATCCCCATGCTCCGCCATTGCTTCACGATTGCTATGATGGATGTTGCCTCACCAGTTTGGCCGCCCGAAGCCTATGGGAGCGCCACAGGCTGCCTGTCCTTCACCCCCGGCCTATGTCGAGTGCGGTGGCCGGCGAAGTTCAAGCCATCATTGCCCCTGCGCTATGATGGTGCAACCGACCCCCAGGAGTTCCTTCGACAGTGCACCCAGGCCATCCAAGCAGAGGGCAGCAACGACAAGGCCATGGTGAACTGGCTCCCTCTGGCCCTCATGGAGATGCCACTCTTGTGGCTCTGCGGACTCCCCGGGGCCTCGGTGCCCTCCTGGGAGGAGCTCTGCGGTAAGTTAATCGCGCGCTTCATGGCCCCGGGACCCCACGCGGTCGCTTGTATCCTCGGCAGGCCGCAGGCGCCTACTGGTCGCCATGTCAAGAAGCTTCTCCGTCAAGCAGACACAACCCTGCCGCAGCTCGAGGCCTCGCGGGGTAGTGTGAGGTCGAAAACTGACATCGCCTTCAACCCCGGGGACCATCCAAGGACTGCGGCTGTTGCTCATGCGTTCCCCATGCTTTGCATGCCCACCATCAGCAACGTCACAGTTACCAAGACCCTGATCGACGGTGGCGCAGGCCTCAATGTCCTCTCTGTAGAGGCCTTTGACATGCTCCAGCTGCCCTACGAATAGCTTGGGCCCACCAAGCCCTTCTCGGGGGTGACCAAAGGTTCAGCCACCCCTTGGGGCAGGTGCACCTCCCCGTCACTTCCTGCACCCGCAACAACTACCGCGCCGACATGATTGAACTTGACGTGGCTAGCATCAGCCTCCCGTACAACACCATCCTGGGATATACGGGCCTCGCCAAGTTCATGGCGGCGATGCATCCGGGCTACAACGTCATCAAGATGCCTGGTACCAGCGGCATCATCTCCATGGTCGGTGACACAAAGGACGTGATCTGGGCCCTCAAGCTCATCTATAGGGTCACGGCGGCCTCAAGCTCATCTATAGGGCCATCTGGAGGCCGCGTCCGCGAAGAAAAAAACAGTTGTTCTCTCAAGACCAGGCCGAGACGAAGCAGGTGCCTGTTGACAGCGAAGGCTTGGGCCCCACCTTCACCATTGGCGCCGGCCCTCCCCCGGAGAAGGAGAAGGCGCCGGTCGATTTCCTCCGGGCGTACAAGGACGTGTTTGCATGGGAGGCATTCGACCTGGTGGGTGTCCCGAGGGAGGTGATCGAGCAGCACTTGGTGGTATGCCCTAGTGTGCGCCCTGTGAAGCAGAAAGCACGAGTCAGGCATTGGAGAAGCAAGCTTTCATCATCCAGGAGGTGCACAAGTTGCAGGAAGCCAATGTCATCCGAGAGGTGCAAGACTCGGATTGGCTGGCCAACCCGATAGTCGTCCCCAAGAAGGGTGGGTAGGAGCGCATGTGTGTCGACTTCACGAGCCTCAACAAGGCTTGTCCTGAAGACCCCTTCCCACTTCCGCGAATCGACCAGATCATGGACTCCACCGCCGAGTGCGATTTGCTGTATTTTCTAGATGTTGTCCCAGGTTATCACCAAATCAAGATGGCACTGAAGGATATCAAGAAGATGGCCTTCATTTCCCCATGCAGCGTGTATTGCTACACCTGCATGCTCTTCATAGTGCGGAATGCTGGTGCGACCTTCCAGCGGCTGATGCACATTACGCTGGGGCAGCAGCTGGGAAGGAATGTGGAGGCGTACGTCAACAACATCATGGTCAAGTCATGGTTGGCAAGGACCTAATCGAAGACCTAGAGGAGACGTTTGCAACCTGCGCCAAGTGAACTTGAGGCTCAACCCAGAAAAGTGCATTTTCGGGGCCCCGTCCGGCAAGCTACTTGGCTTCCTCTTATCACACCGAGGGATCGAGGATAACCCCACGAAGATCATGGCAATTGAAAAGATGCACCCGCCTCAGACCCTCCAGGAAATGCAGAAGCTAGCAGGTTGCATGACCTTCTTGGGGCGCTTCATCTCCAAGCTTGGCGAACGCCCTCCCCTTCTTCAAGCTCATGAATAGGAAGGGCCCTTTCGAGTGGACCCCAGAAGCAGAGGCTGCCTACCAAGACCTCAAGAGATACCTCATGACCCCACCTGTTATGGCAGCGCCTTGTCCTCGCGAGCCTCTGGTGCTCTACTTGGCAGACACCCCCCCCACTCGACCAGCGTTGGGCTCGTGGAGGTCCGGGAGGAGCATGCCGGCATGGGCGCGAGGTGAGGCAACCCGCGAGGGGCCGCACAGCTCTCTCCACCTCATCAACCAATGGGGCACCCGAGTCCCTCACGCCCCATGCGAGGAAGGACGCCATCGCCACCCCGCCCCTCGTCGAGCACCCGGTGTGCTTCGTCAGCATCGTGTCGTGGGATGCGCGCGCCCTACCCTATGCTGCAGAAGCTCCTGCTCATGCTCCTCGTTGCATCAAGGAAGCTGCACCATTACTTCCAGGGACACCCCATCAAGGTCATCTCTGCATACCCCTTGGAGTAGGTGCCACACAACCCCAATGCTGCTGGGAGAGTTGCGGAGTGGAACATCGAGCTCCAAGCCTTCCATTGGAGTTCAGCACGACCAGGGTCATCAAGGGCGCGACCCTCCCTGATTTTGTGGTGGATTGGACGGACGCTCCTGACCAGGGGCTGGGCGAGGGCCAATCCCTCGCGCTTGGTGACGAGGCGCCCGATGGTTGGGTCATGCACTTTGACGGTGCCTTCGTGCGGCAGGGCGCGAGGGGTGGAGTCGTGCTCATCTCACCGACCAAGGACAAGCTCTACTCAGCCATTTGTCCATGAACTTAATACACTAGATGCATGCAGGATAGCGGTCAATGTGTGGAGTAATAGTAGTAGATGCAGGAAGGAGCCGGTCTACTAATCTTGGACGTGATGCATATGTACATGATCATTGCCTTGCATATCGTCATGATTATTCACTTTTCTATTTTCCCAACAGTAATTTGTTTACCCACCGTATACACTAGTGAAACCTACGGCCCCCGGGTCTATTTCCTTTCATATTATTTTTAGATCTATTAATCCAAAAAATACCTTGCTGCACTTTTTCTTTACTTATTTTATTTTGTGTTTTTGCTAGATCTATTTATCCAATCTCATACAATTTAATCTATCTCAATACCAAGGAGGGATTGACAACCCCTCTTACGCATTGGGTTGCAAGTTCTTGTGGTTTGTATGCAGGTGTTGTTTACATAGTGTTCTTGGTTCTCCTACTGGCTTGATAATCTTGGTTTCATAATTGAGGGAAATAATTACCGTTGTTGTGATGCATCATCCTCTCCTCTTTGGGAAAATACTAATGTAGATACAAGCAATCAGGAAGAATTTCTAACGATGTTGCCAGGGAGACATCATTGTCGGTGGGAAACGACACCTATGGGATCACAAGAATCCCTACTATGGTTGCGGGGAGCGGGGTTGTGAGAAGAGCAGGATTAGCAATTGGCACAAGGATCGTTTACCCAGGTTCGGGCCGCGAGGATGCCTAAAACCCTAGTCCTGCTTGGTGGATGTATTGAGTGTTCTTGACTCTCGAACTAGCTATGGATGCTGTGTGGTTCGAAAGAGCCGAATCCTTTTCCTGTATGCCTTGGGCCTCCTTTTATAGGTGAAAGGGGCTGCCACAGTGGCACATAGGAGGTGGAACGAACGTACAGTGTTGCGAGCTTATCGCTCGTCATTACAGGACAAGACGCATTTAATGCGTGGCAAGGATATTGCCGGGGGTCTTATGGGTTTCTTCGGTAAGGATTTTTGACTGGGAGTGTTGCCCTCCAATCCTCATCTGATCTTGGATATTCTTTGTCTTCAAAAAGATCTGCATGCCACCATGGAGATGCCTCCCGAGCCCTGGTCCAACATGGGACATTGGAAACCGTGGGCTCGAGGGTGGCTCGCTCCGCTGGTGTGGGCGAGCTACCCCGGCAAGGGGCTTGCCGGGGCTGCAGAGGCTACCCCGGCAAGGGCCTTGTCGGGGACACCTGCTTCGCCCGTCTGCACTTTGTGGCCTTGGTCCTTGATGTTGCCTTGTTTGTCTCGTGCCTTCGGCTTCTCTCCAGCTTCCCTCCTTTGCCCTGCTATGTGTGGCCATGGTGCATGGCTCTGACTGCCCGTGCACAAGTAAAGGGGTCAAAAGGAGAGCCCCTACTATTGTTCACCGACAGGAGCCCCCGAGCCTGGGCCATACATAAGCGCGACATGTTGTTGTGCCAGGCCCAGAACGGTGCGTGGGCAGGCGGGGCGGACTTTACCGCGGTAACTGCTCCGTCCATTGCGCTTCCCCGCGACCAGCGTTGAACGTGCGTCGTGGTGGAGCGTGCATGACGTGGGGGGGGGGGGGCATGCGTGGGACGGTTCCCACACGCATGCGTCACATCGTAGTTAATGGGAAAGGAGGCGGCCCGCGCCTTCCCCGGAAAAAGGAATAACCGCGGGCGCGCTGCTCACTTTACCCTCCTCCTTGCGCCTTCTCCAATCTCAAAACCGCCGCCCCTTTCTTCCTTCTTCTCGAGCCCCCGTGTCTCCGCCCACCGTCGCTGCGCTTCCGTTGTCCTCTGCTCTCTTGCCTCTCGCAACCGCCATGGCACCCAAATCCTCCAAAAGCAAAGGAGTGGCTAAAGACACCGGGGCGGCGGAGCAGCCGGAGAGCGACCTGGTGTCACGAGGGCCGCAGTCCGCCTACTTTCCCTCGACGATCGACGTGCCCGAGCTTCGGTAGTACTTCAAAGATCTATGGGAGGTGAAGATGGGAGGAGAGAAGACGGGTCATCCAGCCACGCACGTCGTTCCTTCCAGCGTCGGGGCTGCCCCAAATCGGTACCCCTTCTTCGTCAATTACTTCTCCTATGGGCTTCCCCCCCCCCCTTCTGATTTTTTGAAGGATATCATGCACACCTATGGCTTCCGCCTTCTAGATTTTACCCCGAACGTCGTGGCGTGCCTGGCTCTCTTTGCACACCTCTGCGAGGGCTTCGCCAGGGTGCATCCCAGCACGGCGCTCTTCCGCCATTACTTCTCCCCTCTGATCCAAAAAGGGGGCGCCATCTCTGGCTGCGTCGCCTGGATCCCGAGGGCCAAGGGGGCATACCCGGACGGTGCCATGAAGGAAAGGTGGGAAGAATGGCGGGGCCGATGGTGCTGGATTGAGGAGGAGGACCCGCCAGCATTTTGCGAGGTTCGCCAGGAGCCGCCGGTCCATGGGAGCGATTGGGGCGACGTCGATGCCAATGACGCGAAGCTTACGGTCGCCACCACTAGGATTCTTCAGCTCACTCAGGCCGGGCTCACCCTCGAAATGATTGGGGCGGACTTCATCCGCCACCGAATTGCCCCTTTGCACGACAAGGGGAGTTCGGCCTGGCTTTTCGTGAACGCCGCCGACATCATGAGGCTCCACCCTGGCCTCGACCACAACCTGACGGTGCTGAGGCATGCCCATCTCTGCCAATGGATCTTCCAGCTCGAGGTTAGTGACGAGGGCGAAGTCAAGCGGTCCGGCAAGGTTGCAAGGGCTGCCGCAAAGGCCGACAAGGTTGTCAAGGAGCCCGTTTTCAAGTTGCCGGCGGGAATAGTCCCGTTGTGCAACAATTCTCGCTGGTCCGAGATTATCGCCATGATGCCGTTCTTCAACAGGCACGGCCTTGACCCGAATTGGGTCGAGCCGGACGAGCTCAAGGTGCAGGAGTTCTTGGACACCTTGCATGAGGTGTACGTCACTGCCAAGCCACGGCTTATCCAGGACACCTCTCTGGTGGAGCTGGACTACATCGCCGCCAGGGTGGATGAGGCAAGGCTTCCCGCGAAGGAGGCAAAGCACATCGAGGAGGCTGGCAGCGCCAGTGGCATGGCGGACAAGGCCGCGGTGGAGGCAGAGGAAGAGGAGCTCGCCCAGTGGGCAGCATCCACTGGGGAGACTAGCGGCGCCGGCATCCAATCGCCGGAAGAGGGCGAGTCCTGCGGCGGGCCTCCTCTGGCGAGCCGGTCCGCCCTGACCAGGCTGTGCAGCTGCGGCATGCCCAGGAGGCGCCTGTGCGCCAGACGAGGGCGGTTGCGACGAAGAAGGCGGCGAAGGCCGCGGCATCGAAGAAGAAGGCAACTGATTCTTTGTCCTCCAAGCACGCCCGGACGCCATCGCCTCCCCCTTCGCCGGCAAACATTGGCACGGGGATCGCGTTCGACTTTGGGCCCCTCAGCTCAGAGAGTAAGAGGAAAGCAACAGAGGAGGAGGAGGAATAGTAAGCTCTGATTTCTCCCTACTCTCTCTTTTTTTCTCCAATGGCGCCGCCCATTCTGAATTGTCCTTATCTTGTAGGGATGTGGAGATGCTGGCCTAGAGGGTGAAGAGGGCCATGTCGGCGTTCTGGGAATGGGGGTCCCCAGACTTGCCTGCCTACGGCCTGCGGCGTGGCTCAATGGGCGGCCCAGCATGGCCCATCTCCATCAGCACGAGCTCAAGACCCTCGCGAGGGGCCAAGCCTCGAGGGGCGGACGACAGGAGGCTTCCTCAGGCACGGCCTCATCAGGCTGGCTCGCGAGGAGGCAGAGCGATCAAGGCGGGGTACCTCACGAGGTGCCCATGACGCAAGCCATGACGACCAAGGGCGCCAGGCTGGCGCCAGCCCGCGTAGTGTCCTTCTTTCCTCTTTGGTGCAAAGGGAGCAAGTGCAGGCGAGAGCATCAAGCAAAGGCATCCATTTCGGTGCAACAAGACCAAGACCAGCAGAACGGCAGGATGGAGGTCATCATGGAGCCCAAGCCGGCATCACCACCAGAGCCTTTGGCAGGCGAGGACCAACTTTAGTCAGGATAAGTGTACTATATGTTCCCCTTCAAAATGGCCAATTGTTGGCGCCCTTCCCGCTCAATATTTGGGAGGAGGCCCAGGGACTTTGCCTATAAATAGGACTAGCCACCACAAGATAGAGGAATGGGATCCTCACCAGGAAACCAGTAGAAAGAGCGACTGAACTCCCCTTAGTGGTTCATCGCACCAGCCTAGAACAGACCCTTGCGAGGCTGTTCTCCCTTGTATTGTTCATCATCAGCCCAAGAGGCAATCCACCACACCACACACTGGAGTAGGGTATTACACCACAATGGTGGCCCGAACCAGTATAAACTCTGTGTCTCTTGTGTTGTTCCTTTGATTGCTTAGATCATAGCGAGGCGGTGAGGTGTAGGTAGGCAGAGGGCGAAATCTCCGAGTGCACCCCAGTGTTCGAACCTAGAGGGTCTGCCGGAACCCAAAATCCGACATTTGGCGCGCCAGGTAGGGGTGCGCCGGAATTCGCCTTCCGCCGCCCTGTTCTTCACCGACCATCGCGTCCATGTCAGACGCTCGTCGGGCCAACGCCGAGCTGTTGGGGAACGTAGCATAAATTCAAAATTTTCCTACGTGTCACCAAGTTCTATCTATGGAGAAACCAGCAACGAGGGGAAGGAGAGTGCATCTACATACCCTTGTAGATCGCTAAGCGGAAGCGTTCAAGAGAACAGGGTTGAAGGAGTCGTACTCGTCGTGATCCAAATCACTGGAGATCCTAGTGCCGAACGGACGACACCTCCGCGTTCAACACACATACAGCCCGGTGACATCTCCCACGCCTTGATCCAGCAAGGAGAGAGGGAGAGGTTGAGGAAGACTCCATCTAGCAGCAGCACAACAGCGTCTTGGTGATGGAGGAGCGTGGCAATCCTGCAGGGCTTCGCCAAGCACCGCGGGAGAGGAGGAGTACTTGGGAGAGGGGGAGGGCTGCGCCAGAACTTGTGGTGCGGCTGCCCTCCCACCCCTCCACTATTTATAGGTGGGGGAAGAGGGGGCCGGCCCCCTTAGATCCCATCTAGGGTTGGGGGCGGCGGCCAAGGGGGGAGGAGTGCCTCCCAAGTCAAGTGGAGGCCTCCCCCTTTAGGGTTTTCCCCTCCCATGCGCATGGGCCTTGGGGGGGCTGGTGCCCCTGGCCCATTAAGGCTAGGGCGCCCCCCCTACAGCCCATGCTACTGTATTGGACATGGTGTAACAATTTCTGGACCTCCGGACCCCTCCGGAATCCTCCGGAACCTTCTGGAAGCTTCCCGGTACAATACCGAAAAAACCCGAACTTTTTCCGGAACCCGAACAACAACTTTCCATATATAAATCTTTACCTCCAGACCATTCCGGGACTCCTCGTGACGTCCGGGATCTCATCCGGGACTCCAAACAACATTCAGTAACCACATACAAACTTCCTTTATAACCCTAGCGTCATCGAACCTTAAGTGTGTAGACCCTACGGGTTTGGGAACCATGCAGACATGACCGAGACAACTGTCCGACCAATAACCAACAGCGGGATCTGGATACCCATGTTTGCTCCCACATGTTCCACGATGATCTCATCGGATGAACCACGATGTCAAGGACTCAATCAATCCCGTATACAATTCCCTTTGTCTAGCGGTATTATACTTGCCCGAGATTCGATCGTCGGTATACCGATACCTTGTTCAATCTCGTTACCGGCAAGTCTCTTTACTTGTTCCGTAACACATCATCCCGTGATCAACCCCTTGGTCACATTGTGCACATTATTATGATGTCCTACCGAGTGGGCCCAGATATACCTCTCCATTTACACGGAGTGACAAATCCCAGTCTCGATTCGTGCCAACCCAACAAACACTTTTGGAGATACCTGTAGTGCACCTTTATAGACACCCAGTTACGTTGTGACGTTTGGTACACCCAAAGCATTCCTACGGTATCCGGGAGTTGCATAATCTCATGGTCTAAGGAAAAGATACTTGACATTAGAAAAGCTTTAGCATACGAACTACACGATCTCTATGCTAGGCTTAGGATTGGGTCTTGTCCATCACATCATTCTCCTAATGATGTGATCCCGTTATCAATGACATCCAATGTCCATGGTTAGGAAACCGTAACCATCTATTGATCAACGAGCTAGTCAACTAGAGGCTTACTAGGGACATGGTGTTCTCTATGTATCCACACATGTATCTGAGTTTCCTGTCAATACAATTATAGCATGGATAATAAACAATTATCATGAACAAGGAAATATAATAATAACTAATTTATTATTGCCTCTAGGGCATATTTCCAACAGTCTCCCACTTGCACTAGAGTCAATAATCTAGTTCACATCGCCATGTGATTAACACTCACAGGTCACATCACCATGTGACCAACATCCAAAGAGTTTACTAGTGTCACTAAACTAGTTCACATCATCATGTGATTAAGACTCAGTGATTTCTGGGGTTTGATCATGTTTTGCTTGTAAGAGAGGTTTTAGTCAACGGGTCTGCAACATTCAGATTCGTATGTACTTTGCAAATCTCTAGGTCATATTGTAAATGCTGCTACCACTCTCCACTTGGAGCTATTCCAAATGGTTGCTCCACTATACGTATCCGGTTTGCTACTCAGAGTCATTCGGATAGGTGTTAAAGCTTGCATCGATGTAACCCTTTACGCCGAACTCTTTATCACCTCCATAATCGAGAAACATGTCCTTATTTACTCCAAGGACAATTTTGACCGCTGTCCAATGATCCATTCCTGGATCATTCTTGTACCCCTTGACTGATTCATGGCAAGGCACACTTCTGGTGCAGTACACAACATAGCATACTATAGAGCCTATGTATCAAGCATAGGGGACGACCTTCGTCCTTTCTCTCTTTTCTGCTTTGGTCGAGCTTTAAGTCTTAACTTCATACCTTACATCTCAGGCAAGAACTCCTTCTTTGACTGATCCATCTTGAACACCTTCAAGATCATGTCAAGGTATATGCTCATTTGAAAGTACCATTAAGCGTTTTTGATCTATCCCTATAGATCTTGATGCTCAATGTTCAAGTAGCTTAATCCAGGTTTTCTATTGAAAAACACTTTTCAAATAACCCTATATGCTTTCCAGAAATTCTACATCATTTCTGATCAACAATATGTCAACAACATATACTCATCAGAAATTCTATAGTGCTCCCACTCACTTCTTTGGAAATACAAGTTTCTCATAAACTTTGTATAAACCCAAAATCTTTGATCATCTCATCAAAGCACACATTCCAACTCCGAGATGCTTACTCCAGTCCTTAGAAGGATTGCTGGAGCCAGCATACCTTTTAGCATCCTTAGGATCGACAAAAACTTTCTGATTGTATCATATACAACCTTTCCATACGAAGTCTGGTAAGGAAACTCGTTTTGACATCCATCTGCCAGATTTCATAAATGCAGCTAATGCTAACATGAATCCGACGGACTTAAGCATCGCTACGGATGAGAAAATCTCATCGTAGTCAACTCCTTGAACATGTGAAAAACTCTTCGCCACAAGTCGAGCTTCATAGACGGTGAAATTACCGTCCACGTCCATCTTCTTCTTAAAGGTCCATTTATCTCAATGGCTTGCCGATCATTGGGCAAGTCCACCAAAGTCCATGCTTTGTTATGATACATGGATCCTATCTGGGATTTCATGGCTTCTAACCATTTGTCGGAATTTGGGCCCACCATTGCTTCTCCATAGCTCGTAGGTTCATTGTTGTCTAGCAACATGACCTTCAAGACAGGATTACTGTGCCACTCTGAAGTGGTACGCATCCTTGTCACCCTACGAGGTACGGTAGTGACTTGATCCAAAACTTCATGATCACTATCATAAGCTTCTACTTCAATTGGTGTAGGTGCCACAGGAACAACTTCCTATGCCCTGCTACACACTAGTTGAAGTGACGGTTCAATAACCTCATCAAGTCTCCACCATCCTCCCACTCAATTCTTCGAGACAAACTTTTCCTCGAGAAAGGACCCGATTCAAGAAACAATCCCTATTGCTTTCGGATCTAAATTAGGAGGTATACCCAACTGTTTTGGGTGTCCTATGAAGATGCATTTTGTCCGCTTTGGGTTCGAGCTTATCAACCTAAAACTTTTTCACATAAGCGTCGCAGCCCCAAACATTTAAGAAACGACAACTTAGGTTTCTCCAAACCATAATTTAAACGGTGTCGTCTCAACGGAATTACGTGGTGCCCTATTTAAAGTGAATGTGGTTGTCTCTAATGCCTAAACGATAGTGGTAATTCGATAAGAGACACCATGGTACGCATCATATCCAATAGGGTGCAACTATGATGTTCGGACACACCATCACACTATGGTGTTCCAGGCGGTATTAATTGTGAAACAATTTCCACAATGTCTTAATTGCGTGCCAAAGCTCATAACTCAGATACTCATTTCTATGATCATATCATAGACATTTTATCCTCTTGTCACAATGATCTTCAACTTCACTCTAAAATTACTTGAACTATTCAATAATTCAGACTTGTGTTTCATCAAGTAAATATACTCAACATCTACTCGAATCATCTGTGAAGTAAGAACATAACGATATTAACTGCATGCCTCGGCACTCATTGGACTGCACACATCAAAATGTGTTACTTCCAACAAGTTGCTATCTTGTTCCATCTTACTGAAAACGAGGCTTTTCAGTCATCTTACCCATGTGGTATGATATGCATATCTCAAGTGATTCAAAAACAAGTGAGTCCAAACGATCCATCTGCATGGAGTTTCTTCATGCGTATACACCAATAGACATGGTTCGCATGTCTCAAACATTTCAAAAACGAGTGAGTCCAAAGATCCATCAACATGGAGCTTCTTCATGCGTTTTATACCAATATGACTTACATGGCAGTGCCACAAGTAAGTGGTACTATCATTACTATCTTATATCTTTTGGCATGAAAATGTGTATCACTACTATCGAGATTCAATAAACCATTCCTTTAGGTGCAAGACCACTGAAGGTATTATTCAAATAAATAGAGTAACCATTATTCTCCTTAAATGAATAACCGTATTGCAACAGACATAATCCAATCATGTCTATGCTCAACGCAAACACCAAATGACAATTATTCAGGTTTAATACTAATCTTGATGGTAGAGGGAGCGTGCGATGTTTGATCACATCAAACTTGGAAACACTTCCAACACATATCGTCAGCTCACCTTTAGCTAGTCTCCGTTTATTCCGTAGCTCTTTTATTTCGAGTTACTAACACTTAGCAACTGAACCGGTATCTAATACCCTGGTGCTACTAGGAGTACTAGTAAGGTACACATTAACATAATGTATATCCAATATACTTCTATCGACCTTGCCAGCCTTCTCATCTACCAAGTATCTAGGGTAATGCTGCTCCAGTGGTTGTTCCCCTAATTACAGAAGCACTTAGTCTCGGGTTTGGGTTCAACCTTGGGTTTCTTCACTAGAGCAGCAGCTGATTTGCCGTTTCATGAAGTATCCCTTCTTTCCCTTGCCCTTCTTGAAACTAGTGGTTTTACCAACCATCAACAATTGATGCTCCTTCTTGTTTTCTACTTTCGCGGTGTCAAACATCGCGAATACCTCAAGGATCATCATATCTATCCCTGATATTTTATAGTTCATCACGAAGCTCTAGCAGCTTGGTGGCAATGACTTTGGAGAAACATCACTATCTCATCTTGAAGATAACTCCCACTCGATTCAAGTGATTGTTGCACTCAGACAATCTGAGCACAAGCTCAACGATTGAGCTTTTCTCCCTTAGTTTGCAGGCTAAGAAAATCGTCGGAGGTCTCATACCTCTTGACGTGGGCATGAGCCTGAAATCCCAATTTCAGCCCTCGAAACATCTCATATGTTCCGCGACGTTTCAAAAAAAACGTCTTTGGTGCCTCAATTCTAAACCGTTTAACTGAACTATCACGTAGTTATCAAAACGTGTATGTTCGATGTTCGCAACATCCACAAACGATGTTTGGGGTTCAGCACCCTGAGCGGTGCATTAAGGACATAAGCTTTCTACTGATCGCATAATCGCTACTATCAACTTTCAACTATATTTTCTCTAGGAACATATCTAAAATAGTAGAACTAAAGTGCGAGCTTACGACATAATTTGCAAAGATCTTTAGACTATGTTCAGGATAATTAAGTTCATCTTATGAACTCCCACTCAGATAGACATCCCTCTAGTCATCTAAGTGATTACATGATCCGAGTCAACTAGGCCGTGTCCGATCATCACGTGAGACGGACTAGTCATCATCGGTGAACATCTTTATGTTGATCGTATCTACTATACGACTCATGCTCGACCTTTCGGTCTCTTGTGTTCCGAGGCCATGTCTGTACATGCTAGGCTCGTCAAGTCAACCTAAGTGTTTCGCGTGTGTAAATCTGTCTTACACCCATTGTATGTGAATGTAAGAATCCATCACACCCGATCATCACGTGGTGCTTAGAAGCGACAAACTTTCGCAACGGTGCACAGTTAGGGGGAACACTTTCTTGAAATTTTAATGAGGGATCATCCTATTTACTACCATCGTCATAAGCAAATAAGATGCATAAACATGATAAACATCACATGCAATCAAATAGTGACATGATATGGCCAATATCATATTGCTCCTTTTGATCTCCATCTTCGGGGCTCCATGATCATCATCGTCACCGGCATGACACCATGATCTCCATCATGATGATCTCCATCATCGTGTCTCCATGAAGTTGTCTCGCCAACTTATTACTTCTACTAGTATGGCTACCGGTTAGCAATAAAGTAAAGTAATTACATGGCGTTGTTCAATGACAAGCAGGTCATACAATAAATAAAGACAACTCCTATGGCTCCTGCCGGTTGTCATTCTCATCGACATGCAAGTCGTGATTCCTATTACAAGAACATGATCAATCTCATACATCACATATCATTCATCACATTCTTCTTGGCCATATCACATCACATAGCATACCCTGCAAAAACAAGTTAGACGTCCTCTAATTGTTGTTTGCATGTTTTACGTGGCTGCTATGGGTTTCTAGCAAGAACGTTTCTTACCTACGCAAAACCACAACGTGATATGTCAATTGCTATTTACCCTTCATAAGGACCCTTTTCATCGAATCTGTTCCGACTAAAGTGGGAGAGACTGGCACCCGCTAGCCACCTTATGCACCAAGTGCATGTCAGTCGGTGGAACCTGTCTCACGTAAGAGTACGTGTAAGGTCGGTCCAGGCCGCTTCATCCCACAATACCGTCGAAACAAGATTGGACTAGTAACGGTAAGCATATTGAACAAAATCAACGCCCACAACTACTTTGTGTTCTACTCGTGCAAAGAATCTAAGCAATAGACCTAGCTCATGATGCCACTGTTGGGGAACGTAGCATAAATTCAAAAATTTCCTACGTGTCACCAAGATCTATCTATGAAGAAACCAGCAACAAGGGGAAGGAGAGTGCATCTACATACCCTTGTAGATCGCTAAGCGGAAGCGTTCAAGAGAACGGGGTTGAAGGAGTCATACTCGTCGTGATCCAAATCACCGGAGATCCTAGTGCCGAACGGACGGCACCTCCGCGTTCAACACACGTACAGCCCGGTGACGTCTCCCACGCCTTGATCCAGCAAGGAGAGAGGGAGAGGTTGAGGAAGACTCCATCCAGCAGCAGCACAACACCGTGGTGGTGATGGAGGAGCGTGGCAATCCTGCAGGGCTTCGCCAAGCACCGCGGGAGAGGAGGAGTACTTGGGAGAGGGGGAGGGCTGCGCCAGAACTTGTGGTGCGGCTGCCCTCCCACCCCTCCACTATTTATTGGTGGGGGAAGAGGGGGCCGGCCCCCTTAGATCCCATCTAGGGTTGGGGGCGGCGGCCAAGGGGGGAGGAGTGCCTCCCAAGTCAAGTGGAGGCCTCCCCCTTTAGGGTTTTCCCCTCCCATGCGCATGGGCCTTGGGGGGGCTGGTGCCCCTGGCCCATTAATGCTAGGGCGCCCCCCTACAGCCCATGCTACTATATTGGACGTGGTGGAACAATTTCCGGACCTCCGGACCCCTCCGGAATCCTCCGGAACCTTCTGGAAGCTTCCCGGTACAATACCGAAAAAACCCGAACTTTTTCCGGAACCCGAACAACAACTTTCCATATATAAATCTTTACCTCCAGACCATTCCGGAACTCCTCGTGACGTCCGAGATCTCATCCGGGACTCCGAACAACATTCAATAACCACATACAAACTTCCTTTATAACCCTAGCGTCATCGAGACACTACGGGTTCGGGAACCATGCAGACATGACCGAGACAACTCTCCGGCCAATAACCAACAGCGGGATCTGGATACCCATGTTGGCTCCCACATGTTCCACGATGTTCTCATCGGATGAACCACGATGTCAAGGACTCAATCAATCCCGTATACAATTCCCTTTGTCTAGCGGTATTATACTTGCCCGAGATTCGATCGTCGGTATACCGATACCTTGTTCAATCTCGTTACCGGCAAGTCTCTTTACTCGTTCCGTAACACATCATCCCGTGATCAACCCCTTGGTCACATTGTGCACATTATGATGAGGTCCTACCGAATGGGCCCAGAGATACCTCTTCGTTTACACGGAGTGACAAATCCCAGTCTCGATTCGTGCCAACCCAACAGACACTTTCGGAGATACCTGTAGTGCACCTTTATAGCCACCCAGTTACTTTGTGACGTTTGGTACACCCAAAGCATTCCTACGGTATCCGGGAGTTGCAAAATCTCATGGTCTAAGGAAAATATACTTGACATTAGAAAAGCTTTAGCATACGAACTACACGATCTCTATGCTAGGCTTAGGATTGGGTCTTCTCCATCACATCATTCTCCTAATGATGTGATCCCGTTATCAACGACATCCAATGTCCATGGTTAGGAAAGCGTAACCATCTATTGATCAACGAGCTAGTCAACTAGAGGCTTACTAGGGACATGGTGTTGTCTATGTATCCACACATGTATCTGGGTTTCCTGTCAATACAATTATAGCATGGATAATAAACGATTATCATGAACAAGGAAATATAATAATAACTAATTTATTATTGCCTCTAGGGCATATTTCCAACACGAGCGTCGAGCCGCTCTCGCTTCCCGCGTCGCCCGGACGGCCCCCGTCGATGGCCACCCCCGCCGTTCCCCGTCGCCTGCCATCAACGCCGCCACCGGCCCGGCGGGGAACGAGCAGCAAGCATCATCCCAGCATCCATCCATGAGGCGAGACGGCCACACTGCCACTCCCTCGCTCGCCCCGGCTGGTTCTTCGTCCCGCACGCCCCACACGGCCATGGAGGCTCGAGCTGCACTCATCACGGAAAATGAGCTCCTGCGCTACCGCCCAGTCGACGACGTCTATGAAGAGTGGCTCGACCGCGTCGCCGAGCTCGTCCGCGCCGCAGGGGGCTCCCCCGCGCCGTCCTTCTCGCTGCACCACACCCCGCCCTGCGCGGGCAATGAAGCTCCGGGGGGCGCCTCAGCCGCCTCCCCCTCAAGAAGGCGCCTTGGACCCAAGGCGCGTGGCCCCTGGACAGAACCCACCCTGTCCGGCGCCAGCGCAGCAAGAGCGGAGCTGCCAAGAGGTTCCTCGCCCCCAAGAAGCTGCCCGAGTGCTCCCTGCTCCAGTCCGTCACGACCACGCTCCTATCCTAGCACGCCAAGACCCCACACTGCTCCTAGCTGCAGCGCATGGGGGCCCGCAAGACCAAGCTCCTCGTCACCAGAGGCCTCCCGTGGCCACGGCAGGATGCCGCGCCTTCACCACCGGGCTGTGCAGCGTCGCGTGGCCCTGTAAAGTTCAAGCCAGACCTGCCTCCTCGCTATAACGGCACGGCCGACCCTGCGGAGTTCCTCCAGCTCTACGAGCTGGGCATCGAAGCCGCCAACGGGGACGA
Organism: Triticum timopheevii; assembly: GCA_963921465.1. Classification (NCBI taxonomy): domain Eukaryota; kingdom Viridiplantae; phylum Streptophyta; class Magnoliopsida; order Poales; family Poaceae; genus Triticum; species Triticum timopheevii. Next base: position 377,386,208 of record OY997262.1, on the reverse strand, counting down.
GAAGTTCATGGCAAACTAGTTTCCCATGGCACTGAAGGACGGGGCCCGCACCTGGCTCCTGAACCTGGCACCAGGCACGATCTCCTCCTGGGACAAGATGCGCACCCGTTTCATCGCCAACTTCCAAGGTACTCGTGACCGGGCACCTGCCGTGAGCGACATGCGCCGCATCAAGCAGCAACCTGGGGAGACCCTGCAGAAGTACATCCAGCGCTTCAACAACACACGTCTCAAGATTCCCAAGGTGACCGAGGTGGCCATCATCTCAGCCTTCTCCAATGTAGGACCTTGAAGTATGTCTAGAGGGGGGTGATTAGACTACTTGACCAATAAAAACTTAACCTTTTCCCAATTTTAGAGTTTGGCAGATTTTAGCTACTTTAGGGCAAGTCAAGCAATCATCACATAATTCAAGCAAGCATGCAAAGAGTGTATAGGCAGCGGAAATTAAAGCATGCAACTTGCAAGAAAGTAAAGGGAAGGGTTTCGAGGATTCAAACGCAATTGGAGACACGGATGTTTTTGGAGTGGTTCCGATAGGTGGTGCTATCGTACATCCACGTTGATGGAGACTTCAACCCATGAAGGGTAACGGCTGCGCGAGTCCACGGAGGGCTCCACCCACGAAGGGTCCACGAAGAAGCAACCTTGTCTATCCCACCATGGCCGTCGCCCATGAAGGACTTGCCTCACTAGGGGTAGATCTTCATGAAGTAGGCGATCTCCTTGCCCTTACAAACTCCTTGGTTCAACTCCACAATCTTGTCGGAGGCTCCCAAGTGACACCTAGCCAATCTAGGAGACACCACTCTCCAAGAAGTAACAAATGGTGCGTTGATGATGAACTCCTTGCTCTTGTGCTTCAAATGATAGTCTCCCCAACACTCAACTCTCTCTCATAGGTTTTGGATCTGGTGGAAAGAAGATTTGAGTGGAAAGCAACTTGGGGAAGGCTAGAGATCAAGATTCATATGGTAGGAATGGAATATCTTGGCCTCAACACATGAGTAGGTGGTTCTCTCTCAGAAATGGTAGTTGGAAGTGTAGGTTCGTTCTAATGGCTCTCTCCACGAATGAAGAGGAGGTGGAGGGGTATATATAGCCTCCACACAAAATCTAACCGTTACACACAATTTACCAAACTCGGTCGGACCAATTTAGTAAACCTAGTGACCGTTAGTGATTTTCGGTGGGACTGACATGCATCTCGGTGAGGCCGATCCGGTTAGGGTTAGGGCATAATGTAATCTCGGTGAGGCCGATCCGGTTAGGGTTAGGGCATAACGTAATCTCGGTGAGACCGATTACACAAACTCGGTGAGACCGATTTGGTAATAAGCTTTCCAGAGAGTTGGTCAAGTAAACTCGGTGGGACCGATTTGCTCTTTTTGGTGAGACCGAAATGTTACAAAAAGGAAACAGAGAGTTTACATTGCAATCTCGGTGGGACCGATTGCTCACTTCAGTTAGACCGAAACGTTACGAAGGGAAATAGAGAGATTGCAACCCCATCTCGGTGAGACCGAGATCCCTATCGGTAAGACCGATTTGCTTAGGGTTTGTGGCAGTGGCTATGACTTTTGGAATCGGTGGCGCCGGATAGGAAGAATTGGTGTGACCGATTTTGGCTTTGGGTTTGGTCATTTGTGGATGTGGGAAAGTAGTTGAGGGTTTTGGAGCATATCACTAAGCACATGAAGCAAGAGGATCATTAAGCAACACCTCATCCCTCCTTGATAGTATTGGCTTTTCCTATAGACTCAATGTGATCTTGGATCACTAAAATGTAAAATGAAGAGTCTTGAGCTTTTGAGCTTGAGCCAATCCTTTGTCCTTAGAATTTTGAGGGATCCACTTTCATCATCCATGCCATGCCATTCATTGAGCTTTCCTGAAATAATAGTCTTGGAATAGCATTAGCTCAATGAGCTATATGTTGTTATGAATTACCAAAACCACCTAGGGATAGTTGCACTTTCAATCTCCACCTTTTTGGTAATTGATGACAACATATAGATCAAAGCTTCGACAAATGATAATAAAATTAAATAACATCGTCGCTTTGAGAAGTATGTGATAAGCAAGAGCTCCCCCTAAATTTGTGCATATTTTTAGATTTTCTTTGGACTGCAAATGCACAATGAACTAGGCTCATGGGTTACTCTTCCATGTTAGATACATCTTGGTGGAGCACTCAAAATAATAAACAATGAATACATGCACTCATCACCAAGCATAGTGAGTGATCACATAAGATAGATAGGATAATAGCAAGCATGCATAAGTGTAGCTTATGATCAAACACATGATCATCAATGTCTCACAAGCATAGTACCTCAACCAAAAGCAAACAAAGTTGAAACACCACCAAATAAAGCAAGAGAGAACAAAAGCAACACTCTCTCTCTCGAAGCCTATGATCTATACATCTTTTCTCCCCCTTTGGAAACAAGTTACCAAAAAGTTCATAGAAAATGCATAGTGCTAGATCGACTCTCAGACTTGATCTTCTGGTGGTGGTGTAGAGATGGCTCCTTGGACGAAGGCTTCAGTTGAAGTGGATGGAGCTGGAGGAGTTGGTGCTGGAGCTGGTTGCACTGGAACTGTAGGGGAAGTGGCTGGTGCTGAAGTTGTTGCTCTAGTGTCTGTCACTGGCACTGCAACTGACCTCTGGGCTCTGGGCACTCTGGCAAACACATTGGTGGTAGTCTTGCCCTTCCTCTCCTGCATGTCATCATGCAGCTGCTCCACAACTGACTGAATCTCAGTTACCTTGACATCTAGATCATAGAATTTTTGTTCCATGATTCTTTCCAGGCTCTCCTGGTTTTGAGTTAGGGTGGCCAACCCCTTCTCAATCCTCAGAGATGATGCTATCAAGTAACCAAGCTGCTTCTGTTTGGTTTTCAAGAAATATTCAGATGCCTCCTCTTGAGTTGGCATCTTGGCAGCCTTCTCCCTCTTTGCCTTCTCCTTCTTCTCCTAAGCTTGAACTGATTGTGGATCATCTTCATTCATGACAACCTCATTGTCCTCAAAGTCTGGATAAAGTGGAAAGTGTTCCCTATCCAACTGATATTTTCATGTACCCATCTTTGAGTTTATCAATTCTTGAATCTGAGGTGCATATCCACAGCTCCTCTTCTGATCTTCTGCAGTCCTCTTGATTGTTTCAATGATCAGGCTCATGACTTTGAACTTCTGTGGCACATCAAACACATGCAACATGTTGATGGCATGCCCTCTGATCATGTTATGGTCACCAGACTTGGGCAACAAAGTGTGCCTCCGAATCCAATTTATGGTTGGCAACCCTGACAGCAGAAAGTGAACTGATCCAAACTTGTGAGTCTCTAGTGCCTTGTCTGGAATTTCCTTGTACATGTGAGCCATTGAATTGTGACCCAACTTCTTCTTTGCATAAATGTCTAGGTCATCCTCATTCTCCTTGGGGGCATTGATTAGACTTGCCAATTCTTCAATAGTGGACTGGTACCTTGTACCTTCAGACATCCAAACTATTCTTCCATCTGGGTAAGAGTGTGCTGTGGAGTAGAACTCCATGATAAGCTCATCATTTCAGTTGGTGAACTTCTGTCCAACAAAATCTGCAACTCCACAAGCAACAAAGTTGTCTTGCACTGCAAGATAGTGATGTTCATTTTCCTTGATGAATTTCCAGTCAAACCACCACATGTCACAGACTATGGGCTTCTTGTCCAACAGAATTGTTTCATGGAAGTCTTGTTGTTCCTTTGTGTGGAACCTGTAGTCAATAGCAGTTCTTCTTCTTGAAGCATATGGATCTTCCGTTCTCCATAGTCTCAGCCCTGAATCCTTCCTGATTTCTCATGTCCTCAGCCACAGGATGGTGTCGGCGTTCTGGGAGGGGGGTTCCCCAGACATGCCTGCCTGCGGCCTGCGGCGTGGCTCAAAGGGGGCCCAGCACGGCCCATCTTCATCAACACAAGCTCAAGACCCTCGCGAGGGGCCAAGCCTCATGGGGCGGACGACAAGGAGCTTCCTCAGGCACGGCCTCATGAGGCTGGCTTACGAGGAGGCGGAGAGTTAAGGGCGGGGTACCTCGCGAGGTGCCCATGACGCCAGCCATGATGACCAAGGGCGCCAGTCGGGCGCCAGCCAGCACAGTGTCCTCCTTTCCTCTTTGGTGCAAAGGGAGCAAGCGCAGGCGAGAGCATCAAGCAAAGGCATCCATTTCGGTGCAACAAGACCAAGACCAGCCCAACGGCAAGGAGGAAGTCATTATGGAGACCAAGCAGGTGTCATCACCAGAGCCTTTGGCAGGCGAGGACCAACTTTAGTCAGGATAGGTGTACCCGCTGTTCCCCTTCAAAATGGCCAATTGTTGGCGCCCTTCCCGCTCAATATTTGGGAGGAGGCCCAGGGACTTTGCCTATAAATAGGACTAGCCACCCCCAAGGTAGAGGCATCTGGTATCGAGCATACACCTAGAATAGAGAGAGAGAGAGAGATAGGGCGACTGAACTCCTCCTAGCAGTTCATCGCACCAGCCAAGAACAGACCCTCGCGAGGCTGTTCTTCCTTGTATGGTTCATCATCAGCCCAAGAGGCAATCCACCACACCACACACTGGAGTAGGGTATTACACCACAATGGTGGCCTGAACCAGTATAAACCCTGTGTCTTTGTGTTGATTCTTTCGTAGTTTAGATCTTAGCGACTCGGCCAGGAGCAGGTAGACAGAGGGCGTAATCTCCGCGCGCACCCCAGTGTTCGAACCTCAAGGGTCTGCCGGAACCCGAAATCCGACATTTGGCGCGCCAGGTAGGGGTGCACTGGAATTCGCCTCCCGTTGCCCTGTTCTTCTCCGACCATCGCGTCCATGTCAGACGCTCGCCGGGCCCGCGGCGAGCGCCAAGCCGCCCTCACTTCCCGCGTCGCCCAGACGGCCCCCGTCGGCGGGCGCCCCCATCGTTCCCCGTCACCTGCCGTCAACGCCGCCACTGGCCTGGCGGGGAATGAGCAGCAAGCATCGTCCCAGCACCCATCCATGAGGCGAGACGGCCGCACTGCTACACCCTCGCTCACCCCTGCTTGTTCTTCGCCTCGCGCGCTCCGCGCGGCCATGGAGGCTCGGGCTGCGCTCATCGCGGTAAATGAGCTCTTGCGCTACCGCCCAATCGATGACGTCTACGAGGAGTGGCTCGACCGAGTCGCGAGCTCGTCCACGCCGCTGGGGGCTCCACCGCGCCGTCCTTCTCGCTGCACCGCGCCCCGCCCTGCACGGGCAATGAAGCTCCTGGGGCACCTCAGCCGCCTCCCCCTCAAGAAGGCACCCTGGCTCCAAGGCGCGCGGCCCCTGAGCGGAACCCGCTCCGTCAGGCGCCAGCGCGGCAGGAGCAGGGCTGCCAAGAAGTCCCACGCCCTCGAGAAGCTGCTCGAGCGCTCCCTGCTCCGGCACGTCAAGACCCCGCGCTGCTCCCAGCTGCAGCGCATGGGGACCCACAGGACCAAGCTCTTCATCAACCAAGGCCTCCTGTGGCCACAGCGGCCTGCCGCGCCTTCACCCCCGAGCTACGCAGCATTGCGTGGCCCGGCAAGTTCAAGCCAGACCTGCCTCCCCGCTACGACGGCACGGCTGACCCTGCAGAGTTCCTCCAGCTCTACGAGCTGGGCATCGAGGCCGCCAACGGAGACGAGAGGGTAATGGCGAACTGGTTTCCCATGGCGCTCAAGGACGGGGCCCGCACCTGGCTCCTGAATCTGGCACCAGGCACGATCTCCTCCTGGGACGAGATGCTCACCCGCTTCATCGCCAACTTCCAGGGTACTCGCGACCGGCCACCCGCCGTGAGCGACATGCGCCGTATCAAGCAGCAGCCAGGGGAAACCCTGCATAAGTACATCCAGCACTTCAACAACGCGCGCCTCAAGATCCCCAAGGTGACCGATGAGGCCATCATCTCAGCCTTCTCCAACGGCGTGTGCGACGTCAAGATGAAGGAGGAGCTGGCGATGCATGAAGACCTGTGCACCTCCTTGGAGCTGTTCAACTTGGCGACCAAGTGCGCCAGGGCTGAGGAGGGGCGCCTCTTCCTCCTCGAGCTGCCTGCCGCAGACCCAGAAGAGAAGAAGCCCAAAGCCAAGGATGTGAAGCGCAAGGGAGCTGCCGTGCTCACGGCGAAGCCAGACACCAAGCGGGGCAGAGATCAGCCCGAACCCTCCAAGGGCAGCCGGTACTGTGTGTACCACGACCTCCACACCCATAACACCAATGAATGCCAAGAGCTCGGGGCCGTGTGTGAAGGAAGGGTCGGCCGACGTCCCGACCACAACGACCGGGGTTACGGCCGAGGAGGAGGAAGGAACGCAGGACGCTGGGAAGACCGCGGCCCATGCCAGGGGTGGCGCGACCAACCTCGCGAGGATCGCTGGCAGGACCCGCCTCGCGAGGGAGGCTGGAGGGATCAGCCTCGCGAGGATCGCCCGCAGGGGAACACAGGCCTCCCTCCGCTGCCACCACAGCCAAGAAGAAACGAGGACCGTCATCAGGACGAGGGGGCTGGGGGCCTCCAGGAGCCACGCACGATCGCCTGCATCCTAGGCGGAGCTCAAGCCCCAGCCTCTCAGTGCATCTTCAAGCAGTTCGCCCGCGAAGTAAATGCATCCCTTCCCAAGCTCGAGGCCACACGCCCTCTCAGATGGTCGGCATGCGCCATCATGTTCAGCTCTGCGGATCAGCTCAAGTGCGCGGCCACTGCCGGAGTCCTCCCGATGCTTTGTTCCCCAATCATCAGCAATGTGCTAGTCACCAGGACCCTCATCGATGGCGGGGCAGGGCTCAACGTCCTGTCCGTGGAAATGTTCAACAATCTCCAAGTGCCCTACAATCAGCTTCAGCCAACCAAGCCTTTCTCCGGAGTCACCGACGGCTCCACGGTCCCGATCGGGCAAGTTCGCCTCCCTGTCACCTTTGGGGCACGCGACAACTACCGCACCGAGCTCATTGACTTTGACGTCGCCCACATTCGCCTGCCGTACAACGCCATCCTCGGGTACCCAGCGCTGGAAAAGTTCATGGTCGTAACCCACCACGGCTACAATGTCCTCAAGATGCCAGGAAGTGGCGAAATCATCACAGTGCCCTGCAAAGAGAGAGACGCAGTGTGCTCCCTGGAGCAAGCCTTTTAGGCCGCGTCACTGGAAGACCCGGACCGCGGAAGCAGGAGGCTTCCCGAGGCCGCCCCCAACAAGAAGAAGACATCGTCCGGCCCGGCCCCTCAGGGCCCGCGCCTGCTCAGGGGGAACCTCCTTCTATCGCATAGGGAGGTGCTTGGGCACCACGTGGAGGCGTGTTTCGAAGCACGTTTCCCTCAAGAAGGAGCAAGGCAAGGAGGGCCAAACCCTCAGGAGTTCGTCAGCAAGGCCATTCAGGAGCTACAGGAGTCAAGAGTCATGAGAGGCGGCTGCCGCCTACCCGCTGTGGCCCCCCATCCAGGCGAGGATGGTGGGTTGTGCGTCTGCATCGACATACCAGGGCTCAACCAAACCGCGTCTCAGGAGTGCCTCTTGCCCTCGCGAGTGGGATGCTGCGAGGGTCCGCCCCACAGCTACGTTCGCATGCCTTATGGCTTGCCGAACGCGGCTGCCGCGTACCAGCGCCTCATGAGGGCCATCCTGGAGGCTCAAGAGGTCAGGCGTTTCGCAGCCTTGGTGGAGATGAAGATGGTCCGCGAGGAGCTACCAGCGCCTCCGGAGCCTCCCGAGGCCCCTGGGCCTGGGGGCTCGTGAGGATCGGCTCCCGCAGCCCATCGAGTCTGCTACATCAACACCCCCCTCCCCCCGTCTTCAGCATCATCAGGTGACATCTTTCAAGTTTCATTTCCAGCTGGGAGCGCCCTCAGGGCCGCATTATTCCCAGGTCGTGTGGGTCCGTCCCTGCGGCGTGTATCCCTTTTATTTCATGTTCTTAGCTTACTCTGCTGGGGGCGCTGTAACACCCCAAGACCGACGCTCCAGATGCCTTCCAGGGTTTCCGAGATTCGTTGTGTGATTTGTTTTTGCTTGTTGCATTGCATCATGTCATCTCTTGCATTGCATCATTTCATCATGCCATCATATCATTAAATTTTTTTATAACTCTTCTAAATAAATTGTATGGATTTTTTGATCCATTTAAATCGAGGGAATTCACTTGTGATTTCTCTTTATAACATATTAAAGCCTCTCAATATTATTAGGGAGCTATATTAAATATTCCACTAATTCGGAATCACCCATAAACACACTTGCAAAATAATTTCGTTCCTCTTCTGCTTCAAGTTTGGTCTCCAACCTTGCCATGTATTCTTTTATCATATTCCGGAGCTCCACCAAAAATCCGAACATTTTTGGACCTTCCTTTTATCAAGTCCTAGTTCAAACCCATTTGAATTAAATTCAAATGAGTTTGAATTTAAATCTTTCAATCATGGCCTTTCTATTTTTCTTGGAACGAGCATATTTTTGCGAGTTCGGGAAAATAATCCCCATGCCCAAACTCTTTCTCTAACCTTTTCTTTTCTTCCCTTTCCTTTCTTTTTCTCTATTTTGAGATTAGAGTTTAGAGAGAGAGCTGCAGCCAGCCCACCAGTCCAGCCCAGCTGGGCGTCCTAGCCCACAGCACCGGCCCATTTGTCTCTAAGGCCAAACTCCACCCCTCTTACCCTAGCCGCAGGAGAGAGCATCGCCCGATCCCCATCTCCTTCTCCCCTCGCGCCGCCAGAACCCATCGCTCGAACCCCCTCCTCTCGAACCACTCTCCCCATCGTCGTCCTCCTTCGCTGCCACATGTAGAGAGGAGCAGAGCCCCGAGCCGCTCCGTTCCGCCGCCATGGCCTCGCGCCTCCCCGTCGACCACCAGAGCCCGCTGCCGGCCAGCCGGATCCGCCCTGTCTCCACCTCGCCGGGCCTTCTCTGCTGCCCTCCGCCTCGCCAAGTCCCGTGCTAAGCCTCCACGTCGCCGGAGCCCTGTGTAGCTGCGCTGCTGCCTGCCTGCATCTCCACCGGTGCCATCCGTCCCCGTCACCCGAGCGCTCAAGGAGAGGAGCTCCTCGAGCACCTCGCCCGCATCCGTCGTCCTCCGCCGCTTGGTGACCCTCTGCATCCACCTCCAACAGCTCTCCCTGCGACCTAATCTTCATCACCGCCTCGTGCCGTCCCTACCGACTCCGACCGGGAGCCCCGCCGCTCGCCTGAACATGGCATCCGCCTTCCTGCACGCGCGTGCCTGCTGCTGGTCTCGTGCCAGGGCTCCTCCTCCTCACGGCCATGGTGTTTGTCGTAGCTGTATAGTGCCGACACGTTGCTGCTGCGCCGCGCGCCCAACCTCCTCCCTCACCTGCGGCCTCCTCCTCGTCTGCTCCCTCTCCGGCGCCCGTTCCCAGCCCCGGCCGCCCTCTGCCTTGTACTCAGGTAGCAGCCATGCCCATGCTGCTGCCTTGCCTTGCTCGCGCCAGCCCCTTTTGCGTTGCCTTGCTGCCGTCTCGGGATCGTCAAGTCTAGCGACGCCAAGTTCCCCTCCGACCAGCATACAACTACCGCTGTGGTGCTTTTCGCCAAGTCCACTGCAACGTGTACCACTACCGCTGACATGTATGACTACAAAACAAGCACGACTACTTCCACGACATCCGTGAACCACTACCGTCGCCCCGAAGATGTTGGATTCGTCAAGTACCTCTCTGAGACGAACGTGTACAAGTACCGTCGCCGTGAACGACTACTTCCACTACGACCGTCCCGAGAATGTCTACTTCCTCTACATCGTATCGAACTCGTTCCGCCCGTAACGCACGCTTCAAAGGTATAACCTGAGACGACCGCGATGAGATGCCCTTGCATGTATGAGATGTACGATATGTTTGCACCGTGCTCGTTTGTCTTTGCACGTTCCTCGTTTGCCATGCCGCCGTCCCGTGGGAACCCGGAATCCGGGATCACCCCACCATCTTGCATGACTCGCTCATGTCACACTTCCTTTTGCACCGGTACCTCCATGAGTTACCCGGACCGGAATGTTGCCGTGGCACCATTTCCGTTTCACCGCAGTGGCACCTTTTTCCTTCCGCCATGGCGACTAATGCCTCGTATCATGCTCATGTTAACGTTTTCATAAAATTGCATAAACTTGTATATGTCATCCGCATCATGATAACAACATTTAAAACGCTTAAAACTGTTGCTTGCTTTAAATTGCTAAATGACATGAGGATTTTCTGGAATTGTTGTTTGTTGTTTCCGGCCTCATTTAAACTTGCCTAAATAGGTAGTTTAATTATGCTTCACCTTTTGACATGTTTAATAACATTTAATATTGTTTGGTAACCTAACCGAGAGAGAACTAAATATTTGAATGTGGTGTTCTGTCAGTATGCAACTCGTTGCATATTGAGCTCCACTTAACTTGTAGTATTGTTTGTTGCACTTTGCCATGCCATGCCTCATTAAACCGGACATGCATCATACTTGATTGTGCATCATGCCATGATTATGCTTGTGTGTTTACCATGTTGTTTGCTTCTTTCCACTTTGCTTCTCTCGTTAGCTTCGGTTTCGTTCCGGAGTTGTGAGGATTCGTTCGACTACGTCTGGTTGTCTTCTTCATGGACTCGTTCTTCTTCCTTGCGGGATCTCAGGCAAGATGACCATTACCCTCGATATCACTTCTATCTTTGCTTGCTAGTTGCTTCGTTCTATTGCCATGCTGCGCAACCTATCACTTGTTTACCATGCCTCCCATATTGCCATGTCAGCCTCTAACCTTTCGCCCTTCCTAGCAAACCGTTGCTTGGCTATGTTACCGCTTTGCTCAGCCCCTCTTATAGTGTTGTTAGTTGCAGGTGAAGTTAAAGATTGCTCCATGATGGACAGGATTATTTTGGGATATTACAATATCTCTTATCTCTACCTAATAATAAAGCAAATTGGGTTTCGGCGGTCCGTCACACACTTTTGCAGAAACCCCCCTATGTTTTCTATAAATTAACCCGCAGTACACATTTAAGTCATAACCGAACCGTTATTTTACATTTTTACGGAAACCCCCCTAACGTATTAGATAATTCACCCGCCAATCATATATAAGTCAAACACATGTTTTTTCTAAATTATCCGTATCTTTTAAACCGTAACTCTGATTTTAACATGTTATATATGAAAGTTGATTAGAAAAATGTGTAGAATCTGAATATGATGTTATTTTGTTTGTTAAATATTTTTTAAATATTATTTTGGAAGATATTTAAGTCAAACAAATATTTTTCTTAATTATCCATATCTATTAAACCGTAACTCTGATTTTAACATGTTATATATGAAATTTGAATAGAAAAATATGTAGAATTTGAATATGATGTTATTTTTACCTATTAAATATTTTAAAATATTATTTTAAAAGCAAACTTGTAACCTATAGGGCACGTTCGTTTTTCTTTCGTACCGCGACGATCTGGATTGCAAATAAACAACCACTAAAATCATAAAGAAACGAAAGAAAACATCGATAACAACACATGAGCACCTCTGAACAAACTGGCAGGGGAAAAACAACATTCAAACACTCTTTGATTTGTGTGAACACTGAGGCCACTGAAGGTGAGAAGGAGGATAAGTGGCAACACAAAAATGATGCCTCGCTAAAATAAAGGGCATGAACATATTATGGTTATTGGGTTAAGAGTGTGTGTTATTTTTTTCTCCCGTTGCAACGCACAGGCTCTTTTGCTAGTTTAATTAATGCATCTATATACTTGGTAAAGGGTGGAAGACTCGGCCTTTTGCCTGGTGTTTTGTTCCACTCTTGCCGCCCTAGTTTCCGTTATACCGGTGTTATGTTCCTTGATTTTGCATTCCTTACGCGGTTGGGTGATTTATGGGACCCCCTTGACAGTTCGCTTTGAATAAAACTCCTCCAGCAAGGCCCAACCTTGGTTTTACCATTTGCCACCTAAGCCTTTTTCCCTTGGGTTCTGCAGACTCAGGGGTCATCTTTATTTTACCCCCCGGGGCCAGTGCTCCTCCGAGTGTTGGTCCAAACTAGAGCACTGTGCGGGACCATTCCTTGGCAACTTGGATTACGTCGGTACCTGTACGCTTAGCTTATCCGGTGTGGCCTGAGAACGAGATATGTGCAGCTCCTATCGGGATTTGTTGGCACAGTCGGGTGGTCTTGCTGGTCTTGTTTTACCATTGTCGAAATGTCTTGTAAACCGGGATTCCGAGTCTGATCGGGTCTTCCTGGGAGAAGGAATATCCTTCGTTGACCGTGAGAGCTTATGATGGGCTAAGTTGGGACACCCCTGTAGGGTATAAACTTTCAAAAGCCGTGCCCGCGGTTATGTGGCAGATGGGAATTTGTTAATGTCCGGTTGTAGATAACTTGACACCAGATCTTATTTAAAACGCATCAACCGTGTGTGTAGCCGTGATGGTCTCTTTTCGGCGGAGTCCGGGAAGTGAACACGGTTTTTGGGTTATGTTTGACGTAAGTAGGAGTTCAGGATCACTTCTTGATCCTTGCTAGATTCACGGCCGTTCTGTTTTCTCTCTTCTCGCTCTTATTTGTGTATGTTAGCCACCATATTTGCTTAGTGCTTGCTGCAACTCCACCTCATTACCAGTTCCTACCCATAAGCTTAAATAGTCTTGATCTCGCGGGTTTTGAGATTGCTGACTCCTCGTGACTCACCAGATACTATCACAACAGTTGCAGGTGTCGATGATACCAGTGCAAATGATGCAACCGAGCTCAGATGGGAGCTCATCGAAGATCTTAGATGTTGCTATGTTTTTGTTTCTTGATGATCAGTAGTGGAGCCTAGTTGGGACGATCGGGGATCTAGCAGTTGGGTTATCTTCTTTTCTTTTGGCTTCGTCCGTAGTCGGACTATATGTGTGTACTCTGAATGACGTATGATTTATTATATGTTCATTCTGTGAAGTGGCGATTGTAAGCCAACTCTTTATCCCAGTCTTGTTCATTACATGGGATTGTGTGAAGATGACCCTTCTTGCGACAAAACCACCATGCGGTTATGCCTCTAAGTCGTGCTTCGACACGTGGGAGATATAGCCGCATCATGGGTGTTACAAGTTGGTAATCAGAGCCATCCCCGACTTAGGAGCGCCCTGCTTGATTGTTTCCTGGCGTTGTTGAGTCTAGAACAAAAATGTTTTGAGTCTTAGGATTATATATATCGGAGAGTAGGATTCTTTTTACTCCTCAGTCCCTTCGTCGCTCTGGTGAGGCCTCATGACGTAGATGTTTTGACTTTCCTCTCCTCAAATTTCTCTAAAAAAAATTTAGAATCACGCGGGTATCTTGGGATCGTTCCGATATTCTTATGACGAGAACATTGTTCTTGGTGCCTCCTGATATTTAGGGGTTGTGGCAGTGTCCCGGGGAGTTGAGCTCTGAGGTGTTGTCGTCATAATTTTATCGTTGCAGTTCTGGAATACCTGAGTTTTGCCGACATCGAAAATCTCTTTTATGCAGTTGTTGGTGAGATAACCTCGACATCACCCAGTACTGGGGAGTTCGGGAGTATTGCCATAGCTCGTATAACGGATGCTTTTCGAAGGTTGAGGTACATGATTTCCGGAGTTTTCTTGGTTATGTGTTGACGGATGGATACAGCTTGGATGTAGGGATTGTTAGTTTTGGGTGAGATATATATTGCTTCCCCTGTATCCCCAACACCAAATTGCATAACCAGAAAGTTTCGGGAGTTTTATAGGTGGGAATTCAATTAGCTCTAGTTCTTTTTCTTTCCGACAGATGCATGATATGAGATTGGGGTTCGACGTCTAGTGGTCCGCTTTTCCACGGTCGTTTTTACAGTGGTCTCGTTGTGTCTTAAAGAACCCTTGGCTATGCTGGTTCGGGGACACTTCGATGTCATGTGCACTGCCTTGTACATGATGGTGTTGTACACTCGAGCCCGTGTGGGCCCCACCACGAAAACTTTGGATGAAATCTCTATCATATGTTTGTTCCGGCTTATTCTGCAAGCCAAATCCTTGTTTTGTTTTGTTGTGGTATTCAAGTTGCTTCAATGTCAAGTGTTGATTCCATACCTTTCAAGCGGTGTTCTCATATTTCTATGGGAGTACTAATCCTTTTGATCATCGAGATTGTCATGTCAATTCTTTCCAACCGGTGTGCTTCTCTTCAAGTGGATCCGATCATTTTCAGCATCCGCAAGATCAATTCTAAGTTTTCTCAACGGTGTTTGTTTCATTCGTCCCAAGTTGTGTTTGTTTTCCCGCCCTCCCACCCTTTTTCTTCAAAGATTCAGATTTCTTAATCAGGTTTCCATTTTATTGATGGCAAGACTCTCCATTCTTTTCCGTCAATGTTCTTATCCGGTGATTCTTAGGAAGATACTAACGGAGCTTCAAGTTTATTATTCTTCGTTCTCTTTTCTTCTCGGGTGGATTAATTTCAAGCTTTGGTGTTGATTATATCTCTTCCTTTTGTTTCACATATCTTTCCATGTGAATTTCTTATCCAAGGCTCTCTTATTTATTCACTTTGCCCAGTTCATATCCGGAGTGCTCAAGATATCTCAGAAGATTCGTGTTTTCCATTCTTAATATGTTCAAGCTATTTGGAGATTATTATCTCATTCAAGCCATTTAATTCAACCGATGCAATCCCCACCTTTTGATCAATCGTTCAATGGTGTATCTTTTAGTGGGCCCTAACCCACAGGTCTTTTTCCAGGATCTTACTTGACTCTTCTAATTTTCCAGGAGCCATTCCCAAATTCTTTTCGAAGTTTGATGTAAGAATGAATTTCATCAGTCAGATGTTTTCCAAGATCGATTTCAAATTTTTTTCATCTTTGGCTCAACCTTTTTTTTCTTTTAATCCTTCCGGAGTGTCTCAACAATTCATGGTGGTGTTTCTCGTCGTCATTCTCGGATTTTGAAGACCGAAGAAGGATTTTTCTTAAATCTTGCTCCATTCTCTTCAAGATTCATGGTTCTAGCTTGATGCCATACTTTCATAATTGTTTTTGATTGTGAGAATTCTTTTCACCCATTCGGAGCATTTCATTTGTTGTTTCCATTTCTTTCCTCCGAAGGTCATCATGTCAAAATACTTCATTCTCAGCGTGTAGCCATCGTTCTCCAAATCTTATCGATGAATCCTTCAAATATTCTCAATTCAATTCATGATCTCTTCGTTCCCATGTATCTAAATGCTCTTAAGTATCTTCGGTTTTTTCCAATTCTTCCCGTTGAATTGTGCCTTTGCTACTTTCATTTTCAATTCTTACGGTGGTTCGTTCAAGATTTCTCTTCCTTTATTATCATATCAATTCATTCGTTGTTTCCAAATTCCACCGGTGGTTCCATCAATACCTTCTAAAGTTTACGCTATATCTCTCCTAATCCTTTCTACGAGAATAAGTAGTATGCCAAATCCGTTGCTTGTCATCAATTTAAATTGGTGAAGGATAGGCATGACATAATTCTTATTCTTGTTTCATCCAAGTGATTAATTCCTTCTTCCGGAGTTTGTTCATCGGGAAGTAATTCTCAGTTCCAAGTTTTTCATCTTTCTTGTCCGGAGTTCAAAGTTTACTCATTTCGTAGCTCCTTCTAAATCATCGCAAGGCTTCACCTTGTGTTTTCAACTTCTCCTTCTTTTATCATCCTTTTATTACCGGAGTTCTTCATGGAGGCTCAACATGGTGGTTCGTCAAGGATTCTTTTCATTCTTCAATTGTTCTTCAAGATTTCTCTCAAAGTTATGATCTGCCGAGCTATACTCAAAATTAAACACGGTGTTCAACACACGTTTTGTTTTGGGGAGTTCAAGCATTCTTCATCGTGCATCCCGAAGTGCAATTCTTTCTACCTTATCTTTTGAGATGGTGTTATATCATTCTTGACAATTTCCCTTCGTGTTTCATGATTCACATGTTGTCAAGAACGAGGTATTTTAAATCCATCAATCTCTTCGTTGGAGTTATCTTGGTATAGATTTCACCTAAAGCCTTCCCTAAGGAATGTTGCTATTATGGTGCTTATCATTGATCCAAGCTTTCTCCATATCCTTCTCGATGAAAGAGGTTTTCATCTCTTCATTGATCTCAACCAATCAATTGTTTCTGTTAGTGGCCGGTTGTCACCTCATAGTTTTGAGATGTTTTCCATAA
The DNA here is from genome assembly GCA_963921465.1 of Triticum timopheevii. NCBI lineage: Eukaryota > Viridiplantae > Streptophyta > Magnoliopsida > Poales > Poaceae > Triticum > Triticum timopheevii. The sequence continues at coordinate 377,370,018 of OY997262.1, read as the reverse complement.
GCCCACAACAAACTTATCCTTTCGTTGTTGTTAATCCAACAACTCCATTCTAGCTTTTCCTGTAAGCGTGCTCTTTCAAGATCAAGTTTTCCTATGTTCATTCCATTCCATTCTTACATTTCTTCCGGAGGCATTGTGATGTTGCTCTCTTCACTCATCATCGCGAATTGTGAGGATCGTGTTCTTTTCTTGCTTATCCATTTAATCGGAGTGTTGCGTCACCTCTTCAAGTTCTTTTTTCATCTTATAAAGTCTTGCATCTCTTTTCAACCGGAGTGTCGTCCAAATTTGATCTTCCTTGTTCCTTGTTTATCTTGTTTCAACCAGAGTGGTTTCAATTCCTTCTTGTCCATTGTACTCGTCGTTCATAGCTTTGCAACCTCCAAGGTTCACATGATGTTCCTTGTTTCTATTTTCTACCGCAGTGCTCTCAATTGTGTTCAACTTTGTTGTGTTCTTTCTTTCAACTTTTCAACCTCTCAAGGTTCTTTGGTTTCACTCATTGGTCGAAGAAGCAACTTAGTTTTACCTCTTCTCTTCCTCTTCCGTTTCTCTCCGGTGCCATCCTAGATCTCGGGACGAGATCCTCTTGTAGTGGTGGAGTGTTGTAACGCCCCGAGACCGACGCTCCAGATGCCTTCCAGGGTTTCCGAGATTCATTGTGTGATTTGTTTTTGCTTGTTGCATTGCATCATGTCATCTCTTGCATTGCATCGTTTCATCATGCCATCATATCATTAATTTTTTTATAACTCTTCTAAATAAATTGTATGGATTTTTCGATCCATTTAAATCGAGGGAATTCACTTGTGATTTCTCTTTATAACATATTAAAGCCTCTCAATATTATTAGGGAGCTATATTAAATATTCCACTAATTCAGAATCACCCATAAACACACTTGCAAAATAATTTCGTTCCTCTTTTGCTTCAAGTTTGGTCTCCAACCTTGCCATGTATTCTTTTATCATATTCCGGAGCTCCACCAAAAATCCGAACATTTTTGGACCTTCCTTTTATCAAGTCCTAGTTCAAACCCATTTGAATTAAATTCAAATGGGTTTGAATTTAAATCTTTCAATCATGGCCTTTCTATTTTTCTTGGAACGAGCATATTTTTGTGAGTTCGGGAAAATAATCCCCATGCCCAAACTCTTTCTCTAACCTTTTCTTTTCTTCCCTTTCCTTTCTTTTTCTCTGTTTTAAGATTAGAGTTTAGAGAGAGAGAGAGCTGCAGCCAGCCCACCAGTCCAGCCCAGCTGGGCGTCCTAGCCCACAGCACCGGCCCATTTGTCTCTAAGGCCCAACTCCACCCCTCTTACCCTAGCCGCAGGAGAGAGCATCGCCCGATCCCCATCTCCTTCTCCCCTCGCGCCGCCAGAACCCATCGCTCGAACCCCCTCCTCTCGAACCCCTCTCCCCATCGCCGTCCTCCTTCGCTGCCACATGCAGAGAGGAGCAGAGCCCCGAGCCGCTCCTTTCCGCCGCCATGGCCTCGCGCCTCCCCGTCGACCACCAGAGCCCGCTGCCGGCCAGCCGGATTCGCCCTGTCTCCACCTCGCCGGGCCTTCTCTGCTGCCCTCCGCCTCACCAAGTCCCGTGCCAAGCCTCCACGTCGCCGGAGCCCTGTGCAGCTGCGCTGCTGCCTGCCTGCATCTCCACCGGCGCCATCCGTCCCCGTCACCCGAGCGCTCAAGGAGAGGATCTCCTCGAGCACCTCGCCCGCATCCGTCGTCCTCCACCGCCCGGTGACCCTCTGCATCCACCTCCAACAGCTCTCCCTGCGACCTCATCTTCATCACCGCCTCGTGCCGTCCCTACCGACTTCGACCGGGAGCCCCGCCGCTCGCCTGAACATGGCATCCGCCTTCCTGCACGCGCGTGCCTGCTGCTGGTCTCGTGCCAGGGCCCCTCCTCCTCACGGCCATGGTGTCCGTCGTGGCTGTACAGTGCCGACACGTTGCTGCTGCGCCGCGCGCCCAACCTCCTCCCTCACCTGCGGCCTCCTCCTCATGTGCTCCCTCTCTGGCGCCCGTTCCCAGCCCTGGCCGCCCTCTGCCTTGGACTCAGGTAGCAGCCATGCCCATGCTGCTGCCTTGCCTTGCTCGCGCCAGCCCCTTTTGCGTTGCCTTGCTGCCGTCTCGGGATCATCAAGTCCAGCGACGCCAAGTTCCCCTCCGACCAGCATACAACTACCGCCGTCGTGCTTTTCGCCAAGTCCACTGCAAGGTGTACCACTACCGCCGACATGTACGACTACGAAACAAGCACGACTACTTCCACGACGTCCGTGAACCACTACCGTCGCCCCGAAGATGTTGGATTCGTCAAGTACCTCTCCGAGACGAACGTGTACAACTACTGTCGCCGTGAACGACTACTTCCATTACGACCGTCCCGAGAATGTCTACGTCCTCTACATTGTATCGAACTCGTTCCGCCCGTAACGCACGCTTCAAAGGTATAACCCGAGACGACCGCAAAGAGATGCCCTTCCATGTATGAGATATACGATATGTTTGCACCGTGCCCGTTTGTCTTTGCACGTTCCTCGTTTGCCATGCCCCCGATCTGTGGGAACCCCGAATCCGGGATCACCCCACCATCTTGCATGACTCGCTCACGTCACACTTCCTTTTGCACCGGTACCTCCATGAGTTACCCGGACCGGAATGTTGCCGTGGCACCATTTCCGTTTCACCGCCGTGGCACCTTTTTCCTTCCGCCATGGCGACTAATGCCTCGTATCATGCTCATGTTAACATTTTCATAAAATTGCATAAACTTGTATATGTCATCCGCATCATGATAACAACATTTAAAATGCTTAAAACTGTTGCTTGCTTTAAATTGCTAAATGACATGAGGATTTTCCGGAATTGTTGTTTGTTGTTTCCGGCCTCATTTAAACTTGCCTAAATAGGTAGTTTAATTATGCTTCACCTTTTGACATGTTTAATAACATTTAATATTGTTTGGTAACCTAACCGAGAGAGAACTAAATATTTGAATGTGGTGTTCCGTCAGTATGCAACTCGTTGCATATTGAGCTCCACTTAACTTGTAGTATTGTTTGTTGCACTTTGCCATGCCATGCCTCATTAAACCGGACATGCATCATACTTGATTGTGCATCATGCCATAATTATGCTTGTGTGTTTACCATGTTGTTTGCTTCTTTCCGGTTTGCTTCTCTCGTTAGCTTCAGTTTCGTTCCGGAGTTGTGAGGATTCGTTCGACTACGTCTGGTTGTCTTCTTCATGGACTCGTTCTTCTTCCTTGTGGGATCTCAGGCAAGATGACCATTACCCTCGATATCACTTCTATCTTTGCTTGCTAGTTGCTTCATTCTATTGCCATGCTGCGCTACCTATCACTTGTTTACCATGCCTCCCATATTGCCATGTCAGCATCTAACCTTTCGCCCTTCCTAGCAAACCGTTGCTTGGCTATGTTACCGCTTCGCTCAGCCCCTCTTATAGCGTTGTTAGTTGCAGGTGAAGTTAAAGATTGCTCCATGATGGACAGGATTATTTTGGGATATTACAATATCTCTTATTTAATTAATGCATCTATATTCTTGGTAAAGGGTGGAAGATTCGGCCTTTTGCCTGGTGTTTTGTTCCACTCTTGCCGCCCTAGTTTCCGTCATACCGGTGTTATGTTCCTTGATTTTGCATTCCTTACGCGGTTGGGTGATTTATGGGACCCCCTTGACAGTTCTCTTTGAATAAAACTCCTCCAGCAAGGCCCAACCTTGGTTTTACCATTTGCCACCTAAGCCTTTTTCCCTTGGGTTCTGTAGACTCAAGGGTCATCTTTATTTTACCCCCCGGGCCAGTGCTCCTCCGAGTGTTGGTCCAAACTAGAGCACCGTGCGGGACCATTCCTTGGCAACTTGGATTATGTCGGTACCTGTACGCTTAGCTTATCTGGTGTGCCCTGAGAACAAGATATGTGCAGCTCCTATCGGGATTTGTTGGCACAGTCGGGTGGTCTTGCTGGTCTTGTTTTACCATTGTCGAAATGTCTTGTAAACCGGGATTCCGAGTCTGATCGGGTCTTCCTGGGAGAAGGAATATCCTTCGTTGACCGTGAGAGCTTATGATGGGCTAAGTTGGGACACCCCTGTAGGGTATAAACTTTCGAAAGTCGTGCCCGCGGTTATGTGGCAGATGGGAATTTGTTAATGTCCGGTTGTAGATAACTTGACACCAGATCTGATTTAAAACGCATCAACCGTGTGTGTAGCCGTGATGGTCTCTTTTCGGCGGAGTCCGGGAAGTGAACACGGTTTTTGGGTTATGTTTGACATAAGTAGGAGTTCAGGATCACTTCTTGATCATTGCTAGCTTCACGACCGTTCCGTTTGCTCTCTTCTCGCTCCTATTTGCGTATGTTAGCCACCATATTTGCTTAGTGCTTGCTGCAACTCCACCTCATTACCACTTTCTACCCATAAGCTTAAATAGTCTTGATCTCGCGGGTTTTGAGATTGCTGAGTCCTCGTGACTCACCAGATACTATCACAACAGTTGCAGGTGCCGATGATACCAGTGCAAATGATGCAACCGAGCTCAGATGGGAGCTCATCGAAGATCTTAGATGTTACTATGTTTTTGTTTCTTGATGATCAGTAGTGGAGCCCAGTTGGGACGATCGGGGATCTAGCAGTTGGGTTATCTTCTTTTCTTTTGGCTTCGTCCGTAGTCGGACTATATGTGTGTACTTTGAATGATGTATGATTTATTATATGTTCATTGTGTGAAGTGGCGATTGTAAGCCAACTCTTTATCCCAGTCTTGTTCATTACATGGGATTGTGTGAAGATGACCCTTCTTGCGACAAAACCACCATGCGGTTACGCCTCTAAGTCGTGCTTCGACACGTGGGAGATATAGCCGCATCGTGGGTGTTACAGGCGCCCCTCGGGCTGCATTATCCCCAAGCCGCTCGGGTCAAACCCAGTGGCGTGTACCCCTTTTGCATTTATCATAGGGCCATGCTTTCGACCCATCATGCTTGTTATTTGGTGCTTGTTCATGGTACCTTTTCTTCTTGGATGTCGCAAGCTTGCGCGTTAAAGGGGGGTGCCTGAGCATCGCGACTCAAGGCTCCTACCGGCTCTCCGGCCCTCACCCTCTGGTCTTGTCCACGGCATCCCGACCTGGCATACCAGCGACGGCTGAGACCAGCCCGAGAGCCGGGACCCGAGGACGTAGAGTTTCGACATCTAACCAAGTTTGCGTGTTAAAGGGGGGTGCCTGAGCATCGCGACTCAGGGATCCTACCGGCTCTCCGGCCCTCACCCTCTGGTCTTGTCCACGGCATCGCGACCTGGCATACCAGCGACGGCTAAGACCAGCCCGAGAGCCAGGACCCGAGGACGTAGAGTTTCGACATCTAACCAAGCTAGCGCGTTAAAGGGGGGTGCCTGAGCATCGCGACTCAGGGCTCCTACCGGCTCTCCGGCCCTCACCCTCTGGTCTTGTCCACGGCATCACGACCTGGCATACCAGCGACGGCTGAGACCAGCCCGAGAGCCGGGACCCGAGGACATAGAGTTTCGACATCTAACCCAGCTTGCGCGTTAAAGGGGGGTGCCTGAGAATCACGACTCAGGGCTCCTACCGGCTCTCAAGCCCTCACCCTCTGGTCTTGTCCATGGCATCGCGACCTGGCATGCCAGCAACGGCTGAGACCAGCTCGAGAGCCGGGACCCGAGGACGTAGAGCACCGCATCTAGCCAAATTTGCAAGAACACACTCCAAGATAAGGCCTAGAGCCAGGCGCAACCCGCCTTGAGGTAGGGCCCCGTGAGTCCCGCGCTGGCTCACGGGTGCACAGATACACCTCGGCAAGCCCTACCGTGCCGGCCACGTGTCAGGGCGGGGCTGTATACGCCCCGAGGGCTCCTCCAGGAGGGGAGCCCCCTCCCACGCACTAGTGGAAGCACCATGCTCCGCGTTGGCTGACGACAATGCCGTGATGCGGCTATGCCCGTACACATACAGAAGCGCTATGCTCCGCGCTGGTGATAAACAACTGAGGGTGGCCCCCGGGCCACATCAACCTCTGGGAGCCCAGAGCTCAGTGTCTAGCCTCATCGCAACGCCTCCCCTCAGGAGTGCCGCGCGAGGAGGTTGGGCACGGGGGCTACGCCTGGGTTACGCCCAGACGCACGCCACCCAGCCAGGCCCCCCGGGCCTGGTTCATCGCGCGTCCCTCCCTGAGCGGAGCCAAGGTACGAAGGCCGTTTGAGCGTCAGGGGGGACTCCTGAGCATCGCGACTCAGGAGCCTAACTGGTCACGTAGCCCCTAACTCCTTAGTTCCGAAAGGCTAACGGCAGTTGAGGTATGCGCGGGGCCGGGCTCTGTAGACGTAGAACGGTAGATCCACCCGCATCTCACCTCCCTAAGGAGTCACCCCCACATCTCACCTCCCTACTTGTTGTTCGAGCGCCAAGGGGGACTCCTGAGCATCGCGACTCAGGAGCCTAACTTGTCATGTAGCCCCTCACTCCTTGGTCCCGTCCTGGTTTCCGGTCGGGGCTAACGGCGGCTGAGGTATGCGTGGGGCCGGGCTCTGCCGGCGTAGGACTTAAGCAAGTAGGAAGGAAATAGCGCAAATTTCAAGGAATTCAAAAGCAAATATTACAGTCCATACTGTTATCGCAGCACCAAATGCAAGTTTTAACGCCTCCCCGAGGCATGATACATGTGCAGAAACTAAAAGCAGGACGGGAGCCACAACGGAGTCACTTGCCGGCGGTGGAGCTGCGCAGAGTGGGTTCGCCTTGTGGAGCAGCAGGACCAGCAGCACTCCGCTTCGGCTTGGTGCTGAAGGCCCGGAACTTCCCCAGCAGAGCCTCTACACGACCCTTCAAAGCCTCAGTAGAGGCAGCGGCAAGCTCGCCGCTCACTGGCTCCAGCAGGTTGTTGAGGTCGACATTGGGGTCGCGAAGATAGATGTGGGTGAAGACCCGCGTCAGCGCTGCAGAAGACAAGACATGCGCCTCGGCCTCGGCCGTAGGGCCAAGGCCAAGGGTAACATCTTCAAGAGCACGAACCAGGAAGGGAAGCAGCTTTGCAGGGCCATCCTCCTCGCCGGCCAGCGGGCTCTCCAGGCCGCTCTCGTAGAGCGTCTTCAATGAAGTGCGTGCCTTCTCCTCCATCTCCACAAAGGCCACACGATCCTCGGCAAGAACCCATGCCTTGTCATCCAGCTCAACCTTTCTCGCCTCCAGCTCTTGCTCCAGCGCGCCTAGGCGGTCACGGCGCTTCTTGAGCTTGGCGTCCCGGTCTTTGACGGCTGCCTCGCGAGCCTTCATGCTTTCCTCCTGCTCTTGGCGAAGGCGGGTCCCCTCAGCGAGCTAGTCTTGTAGGCCCTTTAGCTCGCCCTCCAACGTCTCGCAGCAACCTCGGACGTTGGGCAGCTCCCCCAAGGCGGCGTCGCGGGCAACCTTCGCCCCAAGGACGGCCTGCTTCTCCTCGTCGCAGGCCGTCGAAGCCTGGACCAGCGCCACCTGAATTGAAGCATCGGAGCGAATCCAGCCAGAAGCTAGCTCCAAGCACCCGGCCACTAAACGAGGGTCGGCTTTCAGAAGATCCTGCCCTAGACGGTCCAGTTCGGCAACAACGCGATCAAGAACAGTGGTCGGGGAAGCAGCAGTCAGAGGAGTAGGAGGAGAAGATGGCAGTGTGGTCACGCTATCCTAAGGTGGAACCTGCTGCGCCACGACAGATATGGTGGCGGCATCGGGCAGGGGCACCTCAAGAGTCGCTTGGGCCATGGGGGTTGAGCTTGCCCCAGCCGGCTCAGCCAGGCCCCGCGAGGGCGCACGGGCAGGAGAGGCTCGTGCGTCACGGTCACCTTCTTTCACGAGCATAGGCGCTGCCACGGATGGAACCTCGGGAGCTCCATTCGACTTCTTTGCCGCGGGCGCCAGCCTAGTCGGGAGATACGAGCGTCAAGCCTCAGCAACAAAACAATAAACAAGACAGGAATCAAGCACTTACAGGTCATCGCTTGCGGGCTCGAGCAGCCTCCGGCCGTACTTGAAGCCCGAGAGCCGGCTGCAAGGGTCAGCCTCAAGGAGCTCGGGTGCAGGAGGTGCGCCTGCAGATCGCCTCGGGGCTGGGGAAGACCTGCGGGGGATCAGCCCGGTCCGGTCCTTCTTCGGGATCGGGGGCAGGCTCCCGCCGCCCTGCTCGTCATCATCCTCGTCGTCATCGCTCAGAGAGAGGCGGAGGGCACGGGACCTGCGCCGGAGGGGGGGAGCCCTTGACTCTGCCTCGGAGTCAGCCCCCTCTTCCCGCTCCCCTCCTTCCTTCTCTTCACTGGAGTCACCGGAGGACACATCCACTGGGTCCTCGGGAGCCTCCGCGGGCACGGGCCCGTCCCCATTGAAGGCGGGCATGGGCCCCACCACTTGCTCCCAGTCCTCGCGGAGGAACAGGGGTGTAGGAGCGCCCTCCAACCTCGCCATGTCGCCCCCAACCAAAGACTAGAGAACCGCAGCCAGATCCTCATCGGCCAAGACTGCGGGGCTCGGGTGAGGCCTCCACATCGGAAGTGAGTATTGGCGGAGCGGAGCCAGCTGGTGCTCCAAAAACTCCCTCAGCAGCGATGCACCAGTCAGCCTCGCCGCCGCCATGCTGGCCGGCCTCAGATCCGCGTCCATCTTCTCCAACACCGGCTTCGCACGAGGATCCACAAGCTCCACTCGGGACCAGTCATCGGAGCTCACGGGGTACCCCGAGGGCAGGATCAGCCGAGGGTGGATGCGCCCAGCATCCACCAAGACCCACTTGCTCCTGAAGCCCTCGATCCTTTTCCCAGGATTCGAAATGGCGATGGAGCTGTCGTACGCGACGAAGCTCGCACACGCAGAGACGGAACCACGAGAGGTCCCGAGGGAGAAGTAGTGGCGCAGCAAGGCCACTGAGGGCTTCACCCCTACGTGAGCCTCACAATAATAGGCGAAGATTGCCAAAAGAAGGACGGAGTTGGGATGGAGGTGCAGAGCTTGAAGGTTATAGTGGCGGAGGACAGAGAAGAAGAACTCAGAAAAGGGAGGCACCAAACCGGCGACAATGGCGCTCATGAAGAGCGGATAGAAGGTGCTCCCTTGACCTTCAGGGAGGGCAGAGTCGGCCTTGAACACCTTCGCCCCGTCGATGCCCTGCGCCACCGCCATCTGGCGCACCCGGGCAAGGCTCGCCTCCGACACGTTCAGTGGGTCCAAGGCGGACGAGTACCAAGCTCCAGCCGGGGCTTGGCGAGGCGCCATGTCTGGCTAGGGTGCACGGACGGAGTAGATCTGAAGATTTTGGAGGTGGGGAGGAGAGGCACAAGAAAGGGGATCTGAGCAGCAACTGGAGAAAGCAAAGAAGGCAACGGGGAGATGCCGCTCCTTTATCAAATCGCGCGGTTGCAGAGGCGCCCACATCCCATCAACCTCCACGCGGCGCCCAAGGCCGCAGGCTGTTAGGGCCCGTGACGCTTCGCACTTGCCCTTTCGCCTCTTTGCTCGGCCAAGTCCAGGCACGCCGTGGGCCCGGGGGCTACTATCGGCGTTCTGGGAATGGGGGTCCCCAGACTTGCCTGCCTGCGGCCTGCGGCGTGGCTCAAAGGGGGCCCAGCACGGCCCATCTTCATCAACACAATCTCAAGACCCTCGCGAGGGGCCAAGCCTCACGGGGCGGACGACAAGGAGCTTCCTCAGGCACGGCCTCATGAGGCTGGCTTACGAGGAGGCGGAGAGTTCAAGGCGGGGTACCTTGCGAGGTGCCCATGACGCAAGCCATGACGACCAAGGGCGCTAGTCGGGCGCCAGCCAGCGCAGTGTCCTCCTTTCCTCTTTGGTGCAAAGGGAGCAAGCGCAGGAGAGAGCATCAAGCAAAGGCATCCATTTCGGTGCAACAAGACCAAGACCAGCCCAACGGCAGGGAGGAAGTCATTGTGGAGCCCAAGCACGCGTCATCACTAGAGCCTTTGGCAGGCGAGGACCAGCTTTAGTCAAGATAGGTGTACCCGCTGTTCCCCTTCAAAATGGCCAATTGTTGGCGCCCTTCCCGCTCAATATTTGGGAGGAGGCCCAGGGCCTTTACCTATAAATAGGACTAGCCACCCCCAGGGTAGAGGCATCTGGTATCGGGCATACACCTAGAATAGAGAGAGAGAGAGATAGGGCGACTGAACTCCTCCTAGCAGTTCATCGCACCAGCCAAGAACAGACCCTCGCGAGGCTGTTCTTCCTTGTATGGTTCATCATCAGCCCAAGAGGCAATCCACCACACCACACACTGGAGTAGGGTATTACACCACAATGGTGGCCTGAACCAGTATAAACCCTGTGTCTTTGTGCTGATTCTTTCGTAGTTTAGATCTTAGCGATTCAGCGAGGAGCAGGTAGACAGAGGGCGTAATCTCCGCGCGCACCCCAGTGTTCGAACCTCAAGGGTCTGCCGGAACCCGAAATCCGACAGATGGGCATCATTGTGGTCTGGTTTCTTGGGCTTGAGCTTTCTAAGAACATGTCCTTCTTCATCTGAATCTTCAGCAACATTGGGCACTGGGGCCTTGTTCTTCTCAGCAGCTGGAATACTCCTAGTATTCCTCTTTGGAACTTGCTTCGCCTTGGAGGCAGCTTTGGGTGATTCCTTGGGCTTGGATGTTACAGCCCCTGATCTGATTGCATCTCCCATAAGCTTAGCTGCCTTTGGTGCTGGTGCAGCAAGCTCTTCCTCTTCCATCATGGAGGGTTGACCAACAATTTTGGCCATGGTCTTCTTGACCCTTTCCTTCCTCTTCTTTCCTTCAGCGGCTGGCTCTTTGGGATCAAGCTTTTTAGGCAGTGGAGTTGATGCTCTGGCCTTGGACATTGGTTGTCTTCCTGCAGGCACTTTCCTTTTCAGACCTGGTTTTGTGCTTTGTGCAGAGCCATACTCTTTCTTGAGCACCACTTTCTTGGAAGTGGCCTCATCTTCCTCAGCTTAATCTGAAGTGGCCTCAGCCTAATCTTCATCCTCTGAATCTGAAGTTCTTTTCCTCCTTTGCCTAGTTGCAGCCTTAGGCAAATTTCTAGGAGTACTTCTGCTCCCTTCATCTGAAGTTGAGGGACTAGTGCCCTCACTCAAGTCCATCTGCTCTTCTGACCTGTTCTGGCTGTCACTTTGATCAGACATACTGCAAAAGCTGACTGCTGACCCTGTGAAGAGTTATAGATGAGATAGAAAAGATGACCATCACAAAATGCAGAGATTTTTGCAAAAGAATGACTCAAAAGTTTAGTTTTAGTTTTCCAGAGAAAGCATTTCAGATCCACCGATTTTCAAACTTGGTGATACCGAAGCAGTTTTGGAACCTAAACTAATGATCTCGGTTGGACCGAGTTTCAGTTTGGTGGCACCGAGACTACTAGGGTTTCACTGAATCCTCAAATCGGTCGCACCGATTAGTAATTCTCGGTCAGACCGAGAGTCACTAGTGCAATGGCATAAGCCAAATTGGTGAAACCGAGTTTTTCAACTCGGTGGGTCCGAGATGGTTTCGGCGGAAACCTAACCCTAAAAATTTGAATCACATCTAATCTATGAACTACTTTGGCTGGATAGAAGAGTTTCAATCGTGGCAAGAATCAATATGAAAACAATGTGCCAGGAATCAGACGTGGATAGCACAAAGATTAAGTCCATACCATAACTTGGCGGTGGACTTGCTACGGCGGCAACGGCGGGGACGAAATCCGTTGACGGCGGCGGAGACCAGCGACTGGAGGCTGCTGGCGAAGAGGAGACGATCCGGAGACCACGATGGCAGAGCGAGCTGTTGCGCGGGCGAAGGGTTTTGGAGAAATTTCCAAAATTTCCAAAATGGGTTTGAATTTAAATCTTTCAATCATGGCCTTTCTATTTTTCTTGGAACGAGCATATTTTTGTGAGTTCGGGAAAATAATCCCCATGCCCAAACTCTTTCTCTAACCTTTTCTTTTCTTCCCTTTCCTTTCTTTTTCTCTGTTTTAAGATTAGAGTTTAGAGAGAGAGAGCTGCAGCCAGCCCACCAGTCCAGCCCAGCTGGGCGTCCTAGCCCACAGCACCAGCCCATTTGTCTCTAAGGCCCAACTCCACCCCTCTTACCCTAGCCGCAGGAGAGAGCATCGCCCGATCCCCATCTCCTTCTCCCCTCGCGCCGCCAGAACCCATCGCTCGAACCCCCTCCTCTCGAACCCCTCTCCCCATCGCCGTCCTCCTTCGCTGCCACATGCAGAGAGGAGCAGAGCCCCGAGCCGCTCCTTTCCACCGCCATGGCCTCGCGCCTCCCCGTCGACCACCAGAGCCCGCTGCCGGCCAGCCGGATTCGCCCTGTCTCCACCTCGCCGGGCCTTCTCTGCTGCCCTCCCCTCACCAAGTCCCGTGCCAAGCCTCCACGTCGCCGGAGCCCTGTGCAGCTGCGCTGCTGCCTGCCTGCATCTCCACCGGCGCCATCCGTCCCCGTCACCCGAGCGCTCAAGGAGAGGATCTCCTCGAGCACCTCGCCCGCATCCGTCGTCCTCCACCGCCCGGTGACCCTCTGCATCCACCTCCAACAGCTCTCCCTGCGACCTCATCTTCATCACCGCCTCGTGCCGTCCCTACCGACTTCGACCGGGAGCCCCGCCGCTCGCCTGAACATGGCATCCGCCTTCCTGCACGCGCGTGCCTGCTGCTGGTCTCGTGCCAGGGCCCCTCCTCCTCACGGCCATGGTGTCCGTCGTGGCTGTACAGTGCCGACACGTTGCTGCTGCGCCGCGCGCCCAACCTCCTCCCTCACCTGCGGCCTCCTCCTCATGTGCTCCCTCTCCGGCGCCCGTTCCCAGCCCTGGCCGCCCTCTGCCTTGGACTCAGGTAGCAGCCATGCCCATGCTGCTGCCTTGCCTTGCTCGCGCCAGCCCCTTTTGCGTTGCCTTGCTGCCGTCTCGGGATCATCAAGTCCAGCGACGCCAAGTTCCCCTCCGACCAGCATACAACTACCGCCGTGGTGCTTTTCGCCAAGTCCACTGCAAGGTGTACCACTACCGCCGACATGTACGACTACGAAACAAGCACGACTACTTCCACGACGTCCGTGAACCACTACCGTCGCCCCGAAGATGTTGGATTCGTCAAGTACCTCTCCGAGACGAACGTGTACAACTACTGTCGCCGTGAACGACTACTTCCATTACGACCGTCCCGAGAATGTCTACGTCCTCTACATCGTATCGAACTCGTTCCGCCCATAACGCACGCTTCAAAGGTATAACCCGAGACGACCGCAAAGAGATGCCCTTCCATGTATGAGATATACGATATGTTTGCACCGTGCCCGTTTGTCTTTGCACGTTCCTCGCTTGCCATGCCCCCGTTCTGTGGGAACCCCGAATCCGGGATCACCCCACCATCTTGCATGACTCGCTCACGTCACACTTCCTTTTGCACCGGTACCTCCATGAGTTACCCGGACCGGAATGTTGCCGTGGCACCATTTCCGTTTCACCGCTGTGGCACCTTTTTCCTTCCGCCATGGCGACTAATGCCTCGTATCATGCTCATGTTAACATTTTCATAAAATTGCATAAACTTGTATATGTCATCCGCATCATGATAACAACATTTAAAATGCTTAAAACTGTTGCTTGCTTTAAATTGCTAAATGACATGAGGATTTTCCGGAATTGTTGTTTGTTGTTTCCGGCCTCATTTAAACTTGCCTAAATAGGTAGTTTAATTATGCTTCACCTTTTGACATGTTTAATAACATTTAATATTGTTTGGTAACCTAACCGAGAGAGAACTAAATATTTGAATGTGGTGTTCCGTCAGTATGCAACTCGTTGCATATTGAGCTCCACTTAACTTGTAGTATTGTTTGTTGCACTTTGCCATGCCATGCCTCATTAAACCGGACATGCATCATACTTGATTGTGCATCATGCCATAATTATGCTTGTGTGTTTACCATGTTGTTTGCTTCTTTCCGGTTTGCTTCTCTCGTTAGCTTCAGTTTCGTTCCGGAGTTGTGAGGATTCGTTCGACTACGTCTGGTTGTCTTCTTCATGGACTCGTTCTTCTTCCTTGTGGGATCTCAGGCAAGATGACCATTACCCTCGATATCACTTCTATCTTTGCTTGCTAGTTGCTTCATTCTATTGCCATGCTGCGCTACCTATCACTTGTTTACCATGCCTCCCATATTGCCATGTCAGCATCTAACCTTTCGCCCTTCCTAGCAAACCGTTGCTTGGCTATGTTACCGCTTCGCTCAGCCCCTCTTATAGCGTTGTTAGTTGCAGGTGAAGTTAAAGATTGCTCCATGATGGACAGGATTATTTTGGGATATTACAATATCTCTTATTTAATTAATGCATCTATATTCTTGGTAAAGGGTGGAAGACTCGGCCTTTTGCCTGGTGTTTTGTTCCACTCTTGCCGCCCTAGTTTCCGTCATACCGGTGTTATGTTCCTTGATTTTGCATTCCTTACGCGGTTGGGTGATTTATGGGACCCCCTTGACAGTTCTCTTTGAATAAAACTCCTCCAGCAAGGCCCAACCTTGGTTTTACCATTTGCCACCTAAGCCTTTTTCCCTTGGGTTCTGTAGACTCAAGGGTCATCTTTATTTTACCCCCCGGGCCAGTGCTCCTCCGAGTGTTGGTCCAAACTAGAGCACCGTGCGGGACCATTCCTTGGCAACTTGGATTATGTCGGTACCTGTACGCTTAGCTTATCTGGTGTGCCCTGAGAACAAGATATGTGCAGCTCCTATCGGGATTTGTTGGCACAGTCGGGTGGTCTTGCTGGTCTTGTTTTACCATTGTCGAAATGTCTTGTAAACCGGGATTCCGAGTCTGATCGGGTCTTCCTGGGAGAAGGAATATCCTTCGTTGACCGTGAGAGCTTATGATGGGCTAAGTTGGGACACCCCTGTAGGGTATAAACTTTCGAAAGTCGTGCCCGCGGTTATGTGGCAGATGGGAATTTGTTAATGTCCGGTTGTAGATAACTTGACACCAGATCTGATTTAAAACGCATCAACCGTGTGTGTAGCCGTGATGGTCTCTTTTCGGCGGAGTCCGGGAAGTGAACACGGTTTTTGGGTTATGTTTGACATAAGTAGGAGTTCAGGATCACTTCTTGATCATTGCTAGCTTCACGACCGTTCCGTTTGCTCTCTTCTCGCTCCTATTTGCGTATGTTAGCCACCATATTTGCTTAGTGCTTGCTGCAACTCCACCTCATTACCACTTTCTACCCATAAGCTTAAATAGTCTTGATCTCGCGGGTTTTGAGATTGCTGAGTCCTCGTGACTCACCAGATACTATCACAACAGTTGCAGGTGCCGATGATACCAGTGCAAATGATGCAACCGAGCTCAGATGGGAGCTCATCGAAGATCTTAGATGTTACTATGTTTTTGTTTCTTGATGATCAGTAGTGGAGCCCAGTTGGGACGATCGGGGATCTAGCAGTTGGGTTATCTTCTTTTCTTTTGGCTTCGTCCGTAGTCGGACTATATGTGTGTACTCTGAATGATGTATGATTTATTATATGTTCATTGTGTGAAGTGGCGATTGTAAGCCAACTCTTTATCCCAGTCTTGTTCATTACATGGGATTGTGTGAAGATGACCCTTCTTGCGACAAAACCACCATGCGGTTACGCCTCTAAGTCGTGCTTCGACACGTGGGAGATATAGCCGCATCGTGGGTGTTACAGGCGCCCCTCGGGCTGCATTATCCCCAAGCCGCTCGGGTCAAACCCAGTGGCGTGTACCCCTTTTGCATTTATCATAGGGCCATGCTTTCGACCCATCATGCTTGTTATTTGGTGCTTGTTCATGGTACCTTTTCTTCTTGGATGTCGCAAGCTTGCGCGTTAAAGGGGGGTGCCTGAGCATCGCGACTCAAGGCTCCTACCGGCTCTCCGGCCCTCACCCTCTGGTCTTGTCCACGGCATCCCGACCTGGCATACCAGCGACGGCTGAGACCAGCCCGAGAGCCGGGACCCGAGGACGTAGAGTTTCGACATCTAACCAAGTTTGCGTGTTAAAGGGGGGTGCCTGAGCATCGCGACTCAGGGATCCTACCGGCTCTCCGGCCCTCACCCTCTGGTCTTGTCCACGGCATCGCGACCTGGCATACCAGCGACGGCTGAGACCAGCCCGAGAGCCAGGACCCGAGGACGTAGAGTTTCAACATCTAACCAAGCTAGCGCGTTAAAGGGGGGTGCCTGAGCATCGCGACTCAGGGCTCCTACCGGCTCTCCGGCCCTCACCCTCTGGTCTTGTCCACGGCATCACGACCTGGCATACCAGCGACGGCTGAGACCAGCCCGAGAGCCGGGACCCGAGGACATAGAGTTTCGACATCTAACCCAGCTTGCGCGTTAAAGGGGGGTGCCTGAGAATCACGACTCAGGGCTCTTACCGGCTCTCAAGCCCTCACCCTCTGGTCTTGTCCATGGCATCGCGACCTGGCATGCCAGCAACGGCTGAGACCAGCTCGAGAGCCGGGACCCGAGGACGTAGAGCACCGCATCTAGCCAAATTTGCAAGAACACACTCCAAGATAAGGCCTAGAGCCAGGCGCAACCCGCCTTGAGGTAGGGCCCCGTGAGTCCCGCGCTGGCTCACGGGTGCCCAGATACACCTCGGCAAGCCCTACCGTGCCGGCCACGTGTCAGGGCGGGGCTGTATACGCCCCGAGGGCTCCTCCAGGAGGGGAGCCCCCTCCCACGCACTAGTGGAAGCACCATGCTCCGCGTTGGCTGACGACAATGCCGTGACGCGGCTATGCCCGTACACATACAGAAGCGCTATGCTCCGCGCTGGTGATAAACAACTGAGGGTGGCCCCCGGGCCACATCAACCTCAGGGAGCCCAGAGCTCAGTGTCTAGCCTCATCGCAACGCCTCCCCTCAGGAGTGCCGCGCGAGGAGGTTGGGCACGGGGGCTACGCCTGGGTTACGCCCAGACGCACGCCACCCAGCCAGGCCCCCCGGGCCTGGTTCATCGCGCGTCCCTCCCTGAGCGGAGCCAAGGTACGAAGGCCGTTTGAGCGTCAGGGGGGACTCCTGAGCATCGCGACTCAGGAGCCTAACTGGTCACGTAGCCCCTAACTCCTTAGTTCCGAAAGGCTAACGGCAGTTGAGGTATGCGCGGGGCCGGGCTCTGTAGACGTAGAACGGTAGATCCACCCGCATCTCACCTCCCTAAGGAGTCACCCCCACATCTCACCTCCCTACTTGTTGTTCGAGCGCCAAGGGGGACTCCTGAGCATCGCGACTCAGGAGCCTAACTTGTCATGTAGCCCCTCACTCCTTGGTCCCGTCCTGGTTTCCGGTCGGGGCTAACGGCGGCTGAGGTATGCGTGGGGCCGGGCTCTGCCGGCGTAGGACTTAAGCAAGTAGGAAGGAAATAGCGCAAATTTCAAGGAATTCAAAAGCAAATATTACAGTCCATACTGTTATCGCAGCACCAAATGCAAGTTTTAACGCCTCCCCGAGGCATGATACATGTGCAGAAACTAAAAGCAGGACGGGAGCCACAACGGAGTCACTTGCCGGCGGTGGAGCTGCGCAGAGTGGGTTCGCCTTGTGGAGCAGCAGGACCAGCAGCACTCCGCTTCGGCTTGGTGCTGAAGGCCCGGAACTTCCCCAGCAGAGCCTCTGCACGACCCTTCAAAGCCTCAGTAGAAGCAGCGGCAAGCTCGCCGCTCACTGGCTCCAGCAGGTTGTTGAGGTCGACATTGGGGTCGCGAAGATAGATGTGGGTGAAGACCCGCGTCAGCGCTGCAGAAGACAAGACATGCGCCTCGGCCTCGGCCGTAGGGCCAAGGCCAAGGGTAACATCTTCAAGAGCACGAACCAGGAAGGGAAGCAGCTTTGCAGGGCCATCCTCCTCGCCGGCCAGCGGGCTCTCCAGGCCGCTCTCGTAGAGCGTCTTCAATGAAGTGCGTGCCTTCTCCTCCATCTCCACAAAGGCCACACGATCCTCGGCAAGAACCCATGCCTTGTCATCCAGCTCAACCTTTCTCGCCTCCAGCTCTTGCTCCAGCGCGCCTAGGCGGTCACGGCGCTTCTTGAGCTTGGCGTCCCGGTCTTTGACGGCTGCCTCGCGAGCCTTCATGCTTTCCTCCTGCTCTTGGCGAAGGCGGGTCCCCTCAGCGAGCTAGTCTTGCAGGCCCTTTAGCTCGCCCTCCAACGTCTCGCAGCAACCTCGGACGTTGGGCAGCTCCCCCAAGGCGGCGTCGCGGGCAACCTTCGCCCCAAGGACGGCCTGCTTCTCCTCGTCGCAGGCCGTCGAAGCCTGGACCAGCGCCGCCTGAATTGAAGCATCGGAGCGAATCCAGCCAGAAGCTAGCTCCAAGCACCCGGCCACTAAACGAGGGTCGGCTTTCAGAAGATCCTGCCCTAGACGGTCCAGTTCGGCAACAACGCGATCCAGAACAGTGGTCGGGGAAGCAGCAGTCAGAGGAGTAGGAGGAGAAGATGGCAGTGTGGTCACGCTATCCTAAGGTGGAACCTGCTGCGCCACGACAGATATGGTGGCGGCATCGGGCAGGGGCACCTCAAGAGTCGCTTGGGCCATGGGGGTTGAGCTTGCCCCAGCCGGCTCAGCCAGGCCCCGCGAGGGCGCACGGGCAGGAGAGGCTCGTGCGTCACGGTCACCTTCTTTCACGAGCATAGGCGCTGCCACGGATGGAACCTCGGGAGCTCCATTCGACTTCTTTGCCGCGGGCGCCAGCCTAGTCGGGAGATA
Source organism: Triticum timopheevii (assembly GCA_963921465.1). Lineage (NCBI taxonomy): Eukaryota > Viridiplantae > Streptophyta > Magnoliopsida > Poales > Poaceae > Triticum > Triticum timopheevii. The sequence continues at coordinate 377,351,236 of OY997262.1, read as the reverse complement.
CGAGCGTCAAGCCTCAGCAACAAAACAATAAACAAGACAGGAATCAAGCACTTACAGGTCATCGCTTGCGGGCTCGAGCAGCCTCCGGCCGTACTTGAAGCCCGAGAGCCGGCTGCAAGGGTCAGCCTCAAGGAGCTCGGGTGCAGGAGGTGCGCCTGCAGATCGCCTCGGGGCTGGGGAAGACCTGCGGGGGATCAGCCCGGTCCGGTCCTTCTTCGGGATCGGGGGCAGGCTCCCGCCGCCCTGCTCGTCATCATCCTCGTCGTCATCGCTCAGAGAGAGGCGGAGGGCACGGGACCTGCGCCGGAGGGGGGGAGCCCTTGACTCTGCCTCGGAGTCAGCCCCCTCTTCCCGCTCCCCTCCTTCCTTCTCTTCACTGGAGTCGCCGGAGGACACATCCACTGGGTCCTCGGGAGCCTCCGCGGGCACGGGCCCGTCCCCATTGAAGGCGGGCATGGGCCCCACCACTTGCTCCCAGTCCTCGCGGAGGAACAGGGGTGTAGGAGCGCCCTCCAACCTCGCCATGTCGCCCCCAACCAAAGACTAGAGAACCGCAGCCAGATCCTCATCGGCCAAGACTGCGGGGCTCGGGTGAGGCCTCCACATCGGAAGTGAGTATTGGCGGAGCGGAGCCAGCTGGTGCTCCAAAAACTCCCTCAGCAGCGATGCACCAGTCAGCCTCGCCGCCGCCATGCTGGCCGGCCTCAGATCCGCGTCCATCTTCTCCAACACCGGCTTCGCACGAGGATCCACAAGCTCCACTCGGGACCAGTCATCGGAGCTCACGGGGTACCCCGAGGGCAGGATCAGCCGAGGGTGGATGCGCCCAGCATCCACCAAGACCCACTTGCTCCTGAAGCCCTCGATCCTTTTCCCAGGATTCGAAATGGCGATGGAGCTGTCGTACGCGACGAAGCTCGCACACGCAGAGACGGAACCACGAGAGGTCCCGAGGGAGAAGTAGTGGCGCAGCAAGGCCACTGAGGGCTTCACCCCTACGTGAGCCTCACAATAATAGGCGAAGATTGCCAAAAGAAGGACGGAGTTGGGATGGAGGTGCAGAGCTTGAAGGTTATAGTGGCGGAGGACAGAGAAGAAGAACTCAGAAAAGGGAGGCACCAAACCGGCGACAATGGCGCTCATGAAGAGCGGATAGAAGGTGCTCCCTTGACCTTCAGGGAGGGCAGAGTCGGCCTTGAACACCTTCGCCCCGTCGATGCCATGCGCCACCGCCATCTGGCGCACCCGGGCAAGGCTCGCCTCCGACACGTTCAGTGGGTCCAAGGCGGACGAGTACCAAGCTCCGGCCGGGGCTTGGCGAGGCGCCATGTCTGGCTAGGGTGCACGGACGGAGTAGATCTGAAGATTTTGGAGGTGGGGAGGAGAGGCACAAGAAAGGGGATCTGAGCAGCAACTGGAGAAAGCAAAGAAGGCAACGGGGAGATGCCGCTCCTTTATCAAATCGCGCGGTTGCAGAGGCGCCCACATCCCATCAACCGCCACGCGGCGCCCAAGGCCGCAGGCTGTTAGGGCCCGTGACGCTTCGCACTTGCCCTTTCGCCTCTTTGCTCGGCCAAGTCCAGGCACGCCGTGGGCCCGGGGGCTACTATCGGCGTTCTGGGAATGGGGGTCCCCAGACTTGCCTGCCTGCGGCCTGCGGCGTGGCTCAAAGGGGGCCCAGCACGGCCCATCTTCATCAACACAATCTCAAGACCCTCGCGAGGGGCCAAACCTCGCGGGGCGGACGACAAGGAGCTTCCTCAGGCACGGCCTCATGAGGCTGGCTTACGAGGAGGCGGAGAGTTCAAGGCGGGGTACCTTGCGAGGTGCCCATGACGCAAGCCATGACGACCAAGGGCACTAGTCGGGCGCCAGCCAGCGCAGTGTCCTCCTTTCCTCTTTGGTGCAAAGGGAGCAAGCGCAGGAGAGAGCATCAAGCAAAGGCATCCATTTCGGTGCAACAAGACCAAGACCAGCCCAACGGCAGGGAGGAAGTCATTGTGGAGCCCAAGCACGCGTCATCACCAGAGCCTTTGGCAGGCGAGGACCAGCTTTAGTCAAGATAGGTGTACCCGATGTTCCCCTTCAAAATGGCCAATTGTTGGCGCCCTTCCCGCTCAATATTTGGGAGGAGGCCCAGGGCCTTTACCTATAAATAGGACTAGCCACCCCCAGGGTAGAGGCATCTGGTATCGGGCATACACCTAGAATAGAGAGAGAGAGAGATAGGGCGACTGAACTCCTCCTAGCAGTTCATCGCACCAGCCAAGAACAGACCCTCGCGAGGCTGTTCTTCCTTGTATGGTTCATCATCAGCCCAAGAGGCAATCCACCACACCACACACTGGAGTAGGGTATTACACCACAATGGTGGCCTGAACCAGTATAAACCCTGTGTCTTTGTGCTGATTCTTTCGTAGTTTAGATCTTAGCGATTCAGCGAGGAGCAGGTAGACAGAGGGCGTAATCTCCGCGCGCACCCCAGTGTTCGAACCTCAAGGGTCTGCCGGAACCCGAAACCCGACAGATGGGCATCATTGTGGTCTGGTTTCTTGGGCTTGAGCTTTCTAAGAACATGTCCTTCTTCATCTGAATCTTCAGCAACATTGGGCACTGGGGCCTTGTTCTTCTCAGCAGCTGGAATACTCCTAGTATTCCTCTTTGGAACTTGCTTCGCCTTGGAGGCAGCTTTGGGTGATTCCTTGGGCTTGGATGTTACAGCCCCTGATCTGATTGCATCTCCCATAAGCTTAGCTGCCTTTGGTGCTGGTGCAGCAAGCTCTTCCTCTTCCATCATGGAGGGTTGACCAACAATTTTGGCCATGGTCTTCTTGACCCTTTCCTTCCTCTTCTTTCCTTCAGCGGCTGGCTCTTTGGGATCAAGCTTTTTAGGCAGTGGAGTTGATGCTCTGGCCTTGGACATTGGTTGTCTTCCTGCAGGCACTTTCCTTTTCAGACCTGGTTTTGTGCTTTGTGCAGAGCCATACTCTTTCTTGAGCACCACTTTCTTGGAAGTGGCCTCATCTTCCTCAGCTTAATCTGAAGTGGCCTCAGCCTAATCTTCATCCTCTGAATCTGAAGTTCTTTTCCTCCTTTGCCTAGTTGCAGCCTTAGGCAAATTTCTAGGAGTACTTCTGCTCCCTTCATCTGAAGTTGAGGGACTAGTGCCCTCACTCAAGTCCATCTGCTCTTCTGACCTGTTCTGGCTATCACTTTGATCAGACATACTGCAAAAGCTGACTGCTGACCCTGTGAAGAGTTATAGATGAGATAGAAAAGATGACCATCACAAAATGCAGAGATTTTTGCAAAAGAATGACTCAAAAGTTTAGTTTTAGTTTTCCAGAGAAAGCATTTCAGATCCACCGATTTTCAAACTTGGTGATACCGAAGCAGTTTTGGAACCTAAACTAATGATCTCGGTTGGACCGAGTTTCAGTTTGGTGGCACCGAGACTACTAGGGTTTCACTGAATCCTCAAATCGGTCGCACCGATTAGTAATTCTCGGTCAGACCGAGAGTCACTAGTGCAATGGCATAAGCCAAATTGGTGAAACCGAGTTTTTCAACTCGGTGGGTCCGAGATGGTTTCGGCGGAAACCTAACCCTAAAAATTTGAATCACATCTAATCTATGAACTACTTTGGCTGGATAGAAGAGTTTCAATCGTGGCAAGAATCAATATGAAAACAATGTGCCAGGAATCAGACGTGGATAGCACAAAGATTAAGTCCATACCCTAACTTGGCGGTGGACTTGCTACGGCGGCAACGGCGGGGACAAAATCCGTTGACGGCGGCGGAGACCAGCGACAGGAGGCTGCTGGCGAAGAGGAGACGATCCGGAGACCACGATGGCAGAGCGAGCTGTTGCGCGGGCGAAGGGTTTTGGAGAAATTTCCAAAATTTTGCCCGTGGCTATATATAGCCCGACCCTGTCGGTGTGACCGAGTGGAACAACTCGGTGGCACCGAGATGCATAACTGTGTTCAGTTACAGCAAATCGGTGAGACCGAAAAGTTCAAATCGGTTGCACCAAGATTGAAAACTCAGATCAACTTAATGATCTCGGTAGGACCGAAATGGAGGAATCGGTCAGACTGAGAATCACTAAGAGGTTTTGGAAGTTTAAGTCTATGACGAATTGGGGACTTCGAGTGCTCCTCACACAGAGTGGTTCGAATCTGACTTGATCAAATTTTGTGATGTAGCATGAATAGAGTTTGAGACGAGAAAAGCATAGATAGCTAAAGAAGGTTCTTAGGCATTCTTGTCCATCCACTTGGCACAAAGAAAAGAATCCAAACAAACAAAACAACAAGTGGATGTCCTTGAATGAGTAAAATATGCACCAACATGCTCACACAATAAGATGGCAATTGAAATATGTGGCAAAGCATGCACAACCAATTTTAGCATCTATCAAGCAATTGGCGATGACTAGGTCATCTATATATGAGTATATTGACTTCGGATTCAAATGAGAACATTTGATCATAGGTCATACTCATCGTTTAAGCTCAAGTGGGGTTACCACTTTCACATAATGCATTGATGTGTTCACACCATTAGAGTTGCTTTGACTCAATTCTTAGAGTTAAGCTCCCCCTAGATGTGAGATACCCCCTTAGAGGGATGAACTAACCTTGGGTTTTGTCGATGATGACTTCATGTAGGTGTTGAAGATGTAGATGCTCAATGTTGATGTAGATCATTTGGAGCAATCCTTTGGAGTGAGTTGCACTTTCAACTTGCCTACATGGGTTAGTCCCACAAGGAACAAACAAGAATATCCATAGACATAGAGTGATGCACACACAAGATGATGTCCATGAAAACATTAGGTTACCTTGTCCCTTGCCTTACCAACATGAGGGTTTGTGACTCCTTGAACTAGTGCAAGATGTGGAAGTTGATTGCACTTGTTCTTGCTAAAATGATATGAGTGAAGAATGTTGGCGGAGTCACCCTCAAGAACTCTCTAGTTCTTCTTCTTCGGGATCCACATCATCTTGATGGGAATCCTTGGAGTTGTGTTGTACTTGATGAAGTAGAACTTGACGTAGTCTTGGGGACCCACTTGAACGAGGCTTTAGGTGCTTCTTCAAATGCATCAATCTCTTCTTGAAGCTTGTCCTTGCCTTTGTTCTTGTGGTCTTGTGGTGGAAGATCATCTTGAGCTTGTGTTCCCTTGAAGGAAGTAGGATCATACTTCTCTTGTTGAGGAACAAACTTCGTCTTGGGGTATTGATCTTCTTCCCACTCAACTCCATTGGCATTGAACTTTTGTTCAAAACCAACACCTTGATTCTTCCGGTGCCTTCCTTGCTTGCGTACAATTTCCTCGAATTGCTTACTCCCGGCAAGGCTCTTGTAAACACCTTTCTCTATAATTCCCTTCAATAAGCTATTTTCTTGCTCAAGTGTAACTTGGCTAAGAGAATCATTAGTGGAATCAAGAGAACTACTAGAAGCAACAACATTGGATTTGACATTATTATTGTTACTACTAGAGGAAGTATCTTTCTTGTACTTGTTACTAGACTTGACTTGAGGCATGTAAGTAGATAAGAGTAAACGCTTGGCAATGTAAGAAGAACTTTTCTTGTGGAGATCATCATTGATTGCCTTTAAGAACTCATGCTCTTGCTCAAGATTGAGCTTTTCAAAGCGCAACTTCTCATGAGCCCTTAAAAGTTCTTGATGATCTTCGAACATAGTTTCATGAGCCAACTTAAGAGTGTTTAGTTCTTTAGTTAGAAGCTCAATTTTCTCCTTATCATTGTCATTCGTTTGATTAGCATGATTAATTGACGTTTCATCATAGTATTCATCACTAGAGTTGTCAACAAGTAAATCATCATCCACAAGCAAGTCATCTTCATCACTATTAAAATCAACATACTCGGGATGTGTTACCTTTGGACCTTTGGCCATGAAAGCCTCGGGCCTCCTCCTGTAGCCACTGCGGCCATTCCCGCGGGTGCCCGTAGGCCACGTCCATGGTGAGCCGTGGCTTCGCCATATAAGGCCGCCCCTGACCTCCCTTTGGAGCTCCTTTGATCTCTCTCTTCCCCGTGAACCCCCTGGACCAACCTGCACCTCCTCTCGTGCCCTCCTGCTCCTTCCATAGCCGGAGTGCCGCCGTCGGCCTCCACCGAAATTCGCGCAAACTGAAGCCTCCCTGCCCCTCCTTTGGCCACCAGTAGAACAGCAGATGAACGGCGGAGCTCTCCCCCTCTTCGTTTCGTCCCCTCCGCGGCTGCAGCGCCATGCCCCAACCTCACTGTCGCCTCCGTCCGCCGTGGGTGATGCACCGCCCGCATCCGACCACCCCTGCCTTCGTGGAGTACCTCGACGGATGCGCCACTCTCCCCTGAGCACGCCGGTGGGCCGAGCATCGCCGGAGACGCCCTGTGGCACCGGCGGCTGGCGTCGAACGCCTCCTCTGTCTCCCTTCGCGCCACGCGGGAGGTGGAGGACGAACCTGCAGGCGGGCCCCACTCGTTAGTGGCCCAGCCTCCAGGCCACGCTGGCAAGTGGAGACGGGCCGGGAGAAATCCGCCTCCGACGTGGCCCTTGCACGCGTGCGGCCGAGCCACTGGGCCGGCCCAGTGGCACCCTGCTGCTAAACCTCGCCTAGATCCAGCCCGTTTCGGTAAATCCTTCATCTTTTTCTTTTTCCAGTCAACTTCAAAAATCCATAAATAAATCAACAGAGCTCCAAATTTGATGATTCAAATTTGTAGTAGTTCATAAATTCACGATCTATCACATGGTGCTATTTGCACATTTTTCCAGAGACCTTTTCTTCACAAATATTTATTAAATCATATCTTTCCTATTTCTGTGATGAACTTTGGAAAATCACAGAGAGCTCAAGATTGGTCCAAATGCCATGATTCAAATTCCTAGATGCTTCTAAATTCATAACTTAGTTTATGAACATTTTCGTTAATACTCTCTGTGCAACACAATAAAATGAGCCATTTCTTCATATTTGTCAACTTCGCAAATTCATAAGAAATTCATTTGAACTCCAAATCCAGTGAAACCAAATCCTAGATGCTTCTAAAATCATCCTTTGTTAAATGGGTATCTTTGCTCATTTTCCAAAAATATATTTCTGTACACTTCTTGCAAATCCATAAACCCCTTGATTCCATCATATTGAAATGTTCAGAGATATCCACTGATCCAATTCCAATGAAACCACTCTGGTTATTTTTCATATAACCAGAGATGTCCTAGAAAAGTCAAATTAATATTTTTTAGAGCACTTTTATTTTCTGCCTTGTTGTGTTGCTTATTATGATTGTGTCCGATGTTAGTTGACGAAGTAGACGGAGTAATTGGAGAAGGACCAGAAGATTTCAAGACTCTGATGAATCAGGCAAGCAGCCCTTTGACCATGTCTATGAAACCCATTTTATGCATGTCATATAGCGCCATATTGTTGTTGCAATGGAATCATGATGAGGTGGTAACCACTTTGATGGTTTGCCACCATACTTCCTCGGTGATACTTTCATGGTGCATGACCCTACCTCCTTATGAGGGTTATGCCGGTGGGAGTAGATAGGATGCTATGGTAGCTGCTACGCATATGGGATGGGTATATGCATGGTGAAGGAGGCAGAGTACTTTCAAAAGACTTTTCAAAAACCCTGTCGGGTGCCACTTATGCCCGAAGGAGATGATGAGTTGGGTAGCCACTTGATGACGAAGTGGTGTACCGAGGCAAGTGTGTGTTGTTTTCAAAACGGATTGATTTAAGTTGCGACCGTTATTCCAACCTTACATGCGCAACCACTCTACCCTTGTATGGGAAAGGGCATTATTGATTACCTAGGCCGATACTAGCTTGGAGCCCGCATTACTAGTGACGGGGGAGAGTTGGTGCTCTCTCTCGGGACGGGGTCGTGCCAGGTAGGGCGGCCATGACTATTTTCACAGGGCACCGGATACACCGTTGTGTCCCCTCTCAGATGTTACGATCTCGAGTGAGTCTCGTATGATGTACATCGTGAGGATACGGAACAACGAGTGGACTCCTTGTTAGTGTCATCTAGGGAAAGGTAGTGATCGGGTGCTTACCCCGGGTACTTGAGGTATCGCGGGTCGTGGATGACACGAAAGTTCCCCGGATCTTGTGGGTAAAGTGTGCAACCTCTGGAGAGTGTCAAACTATTCGAATAGCCGTGTCCACGGTCAAGGACAGTTGGGTAACCGCTCTTGGGCTATGTCCACATGTTTACAAACCAGTGTGTGTGTGTGTGTTTGGATAACTACTTGGGTCAAGTCAAAGGACTTGACGTGATTAAGTTGGGTTGGTGCCCACTCTATTTATGTTGATATCTGTAACCGGTCCTCATGGTTACTTGAATTCTCTGATGCATGTCTTACAAGTTGTTGAACATGTCATTGCACTCAAAACTAGCTTTCTGCAAAAATTTACCTATATCATGCATTGTTACATCTTGAACCAAAACATGGGTTGCTTGCGAGTATATTCAAAGTACTCATTGGCTTGCCACTGGTTATTTTATTGGCCAGGCATGAAAGAACAGGATGTGGTGAAGAACACTTTGGTGACGAACATGCGAGCTAGGACGCTTCCTAGTCAGAATGCCTATAGGGTTAAGGCAGATGGCATGGGTCCAAGTTATCGACGAAGATTTCCGCTGCAATGATATACTCAAGACTTGACCATTTTGGTCCTACTTGTGTAAAACGGTATGTATGGATGTAAGACTCTTGTTATTCAGCTTCTGTGTGTTCATTGAGCATTGATCTCTGGGATCCTGTACACATGCATTCGGTGATCACGACTTATGAGTCGGGGTCCCCACAGTTGGTATGGAAGGCACCCGTGGATACGGCTAGCCATGGATTGTGAGAGAATGGTGGAAAAAGGAATAAACTTTATTTTATGTTTAGGAACCGCCTATGATGTATCTAGCATGGAAATTATTGGGAATTCTTGGTCGTTTTCGTTAACGGGAAAAGCATGCCTCTCAAAATAATTTTATCTCTCAATTTAAGCTTTGAGCTCTAGCACCTCTACAAATCTTTGCTTCCCTCTGTGAAGGTCCTATCTATTTACTTTTATGCAATTTTTAATATTATTAAGTCTCCATCTTCTCTATAAAGCACCAACTAGGGAGCACTATTGTCATACTTGAGCATTGGATTGAGCTAATATTTTAGTGTGTTTCATGAATGAATCAATGATTGAGCATAATAGCAGCAAGGGGTGCGTCGAGCTCACCCAGCTGTGTCATTCCACAGAAGTCTTCATGGATCTCCCGCAGAGCGTGGCGGATGCCGTCGCGCACTTCGACCAATTGGCGGGACACAAGGTGGAGAAGGCCTTCTGGGGTCAATTCCTGGGGTCTCCGGCATCGCGGCTGCTGAGCAACCGAATGAAGCAGCTGGCGGAGCTTCTCCACCTGGCGAGGCCAGTGCTACAAGACCTCTGCATTACGCTGTGACCTACTGAAGCTCCTCCCACCAGCCTCTTCGACCTGGTGATACGCCTGCGGGGGCTGATACATCTACAACGTATCTATAATTTTTTCTTATTCCATGCTATTAAAGTATCATTCTGGGATATTTTATACTCATTTACTAGCAACTTTATATCATTTTTTGGAACTAACCTATTGACATAGTGCCCAGTGCCAGTTGTTGTTTCTTGCTTGTTGTTTACTTCGCAGAATATCCATATCAAACAAAGTCCAAATGTGATATGTCTCCAACGTATCTATAATTTTTGATTGTTCCATGCTATTATATTATCGGTTTTGGATGTTTAATAGGCATTTATATGCTATTTTATATTATTTTTGGGACTAACCTATTAACCGAGGGCCTAGTGCCAGTTTTTTTGCCTATTTTAGAGTTCCACAGAAAAGGCATACCAAACGGAGTCCAAACGGAATGAAACCTTTGCAATGATCTTTATTGGACCGAAAGGAAACCATAAGACTTGGAGATGAAGTCGGAAACGCAATGAGGCGGTCACGATGCAGGAGGGCGCGCCCAAGGGGGTTGGGTGCGCCCCAACCTTGTGGGCCCCTCGTACCTCCCCTGACCTAGTTCCTTCGCCTATATATACCCTTATACCCTGAAAACATCCAAGAGAGCCACGATACCACTTTTCCACCACCGCAACCTTCTGTACCCGTGAGATCCCATCTAGGGACCTTTTCTGGCGTGCTGTCAGGGGGGGATTTGATCATGCAGGGCTTCTACATCAACACCATTACCTCTCCGATGAAGCGTGAGTAGTTTACCATAGACCTACGGGTCCATAGTTATTAGCTAGATGGCTTCTTCTCTCTCTTTGATTCTTAATACCATGTTCTCCTCGATGTTCTTGGAGATCTATTAGATGTAATATTCTTTTGCGGTGTGTTTGCCAAGATCTGATGAATTGTGGATTTATGATCAAATTATCTATGAATATTACTTGGTTCTTCTCTGAATTCTTATATGCATGATTTGATATCTTTTCAAGTCTCTTCGAATTATCGGTTCAGTTTGGCGTACTAGATTGATCTTTATTGCAATGGGAGAAGTTCTTAGCTTTGGGTTCAATCTTGCTGTGTCCTTTCCCAATGATAGTAGGGGCAGCAAGGCACATATTGTATTGTTTCCATCGAGGATAAAAAGATGGGGTTTTCATCATATTGCTTGAGTTAATTCCTCTACATCATGTCATCTTACTTAATGCATTACTCCGTTCTTTATGAACTTAATACTCTAGATGCATGATGGATAGCGGTCAATGTGTGGAGTAATAGTAGTAGATGCAGGCAGGAGTCGGTCTACTTGACATGGATGTGATGCCTATGTTCATGATCATTGTCTTAGATATCATCATAACTATGCGCTTTTCTATCAATTGCTCGGCAGTATTTTGTTCACCCACCGTAATATTTGCTATCTTGAGAGAAGCCACTTGTGAAACCTATGGCCCCCGGGTCTCTTTTCCATATTATTAAATCTCCTTTGCAATCTTTTACTTTCCGATCTATAAACCAAAAATACCAAAAATATTTACTTTACCGTTTATCTATCTCTATCAGATCTCACTTTTGCAAGTGATCGTGAAGGGATTGACAACCCCTTTATCACGTTGGGTGCAAGTTGTTGATTGTTTGTGCAGGTATTATGTGACTTGTGCGTTGTCTCCTACTGGATTGATACCTTGGTTCTCAAACTGAGGGAAATACTTATGCTACTTTGCTGCATCACCCTTTCCTCTTCAAGGGAAAAACCAACGCAAGTTCAAGAGGTAGCAGGAAAGATTTCTGGCACCGTTGCCGCGGAGATCTACGTCAAGTCAAGACATACCAAGTACCCATCATAAACTCTTCTCCCTTGCATTACATTATTCGCCATTCGCCTCGTTTTCCTCTCCCCCACTTCTAAAACGATTTTCGACAACCTTTGCCTTTTCTTCGCCCCTCTTCCGTTCATCTCTTTTTGCTTGCTTCTTGTGTGCCTATGTGTTGGATTGCTTGCTTTGTCACGGTGGCTCAAGATAATACCAAATTGTGTGACTTTTCCAATACCAACAACAATTATTTTATTAGCACTCTAATTGCTCCCACTACTAATGTTGAATCTTGTGAAAATTAACGCCGCTTTGCTGAATCTTGTTATGAAAGATCAATTTTCTGGCCTTCCTAGTGAAGATGATGCATCCCATCTAAACAATTTCGTTGATTTGTGTGATATGCAAAAGAAGAAAGATGTGGATAATTGATATTGTTAAATTGAAGCCATTTCCGTTTTCGCTTAGAGATCATGCTAAAACTTGGTTTTCATCTTTGCCCAAAAATAGTATTGATTCGTGGAATAAGTGTAAAGATGCTTTCATCTCTAGGTATTTTCCTACCGCTAAGATCATCTCCCTTAGGAACGGTATTATGAATGTTAAGCAACTTGATCATGAGAATGTTGCACAATATTGGGAGAGGATGAAATTGATGATACGTAATTGCCCTACACATGATTTGAATTTGTGGATGATTATATAAAACAATTATGTCGGATTGAATTTTTCTTCTAGAAATCTTTTAGATTTGGCTGCGGGAGGCACGTTTATGGAAATCACTTTACGAGAAGCTACTAAGCTCCTAGATAATATTATAGTTAATTATTCTTAATGGCACAACGAAAGATCCACTAGTAAAAAAGATCATGCGATTGAAGAGATTAATGTTTTGAGTGGAAAGATGGATGAACTTATGAAATTATTTGCTAATAAAAGTGTTTCTTCTGATCCTAATGATATGCCTTTGTCCACTTTGATTGAAAATAATAATGAATCTATGGATGTGAATTTTGTTGGTAGGAACACTTTTGGTAACAATGCATATAGAGGGAATTTAAATCCTAGGTCGTTTCCTAGTAATTCCTCTAATAATTATGGTAATTCCTACAACAACTCTTATGGAAATTTTAATAAGATGCCCTCTGATTTTGAGAATAGTGTTAACTTATGAGTTCGCAAAGAATTTCAATGCTTTGATTGAAGAAAATTTTCTCAAGATTGATGATTTGGCCAGCAACGTGGATAGAATTTCTTTTGATGTTGATTCTTTGAAACTTACATCTATCCCACCTAAGCATGATATCTGTTATGGTGCTGCTGGAAGGAGGGCGTGAGAGGGCCGACCGGGGGCCTTTTTGCCTACGGTCGGGCAAGAGGGAAGGGATTTCCTCCTTAATTCTTGCTTGTTTAGATTGATACATCTCCTCTCTTTATATAGGGAGGTTTACTTGACTCCCAAGCAAGGCTTACTTGACCCTAACCAAGTGACCCTTATCTATAATTAACCTAAGACTAATGGGCCCATTAGTCCCATTACGTACTCTTAACAATATCAATGAGTCTCTTAAATCCATGAGAATTTCCATTGATGAGTGCAAAGAAAGAACCGCTAAGATGTGTGCTAAAAAGGATTGGTTTGTGAAAGCGTGTTCTTCTAGTTTTCATGATAATAATGATGAAGATCTAAAAGTGATTGATGCAACTCCTATTAAATCTTTGTTTTCCAATATGAATCTTGATAAAGATGGGACTGGAGATGAGTCAACTTTAATTAGAAGGTGTCCCAACGATTCGGAGTTTTTAGATCTAGATGCAAAAATTGATAAAAGTGGGATTGGAGAGGCCAAAACTTTAAGTAGCAATGAACCCACTCTTTTGGATTTCAAGGAATTTAGTTATGATAATTGTCTTTAATAGATTTTATTTCCTTGTTGCAATCCGTGTCAAATTCTCCTCATGCTTAGAATCAAAACAAAGCTTTTACTAAACATATCATTGATGCTATGATGCAATCTTTTGAAGAAAAGCTTGAACTAGAAGTTTCTATGCCTAAAAAACTTTATGATGAGTAGGAACCTAAGATTAAGATTAAAGATTATGAATGCCATGCTTTGTGTGATTTGGGTGCTAGTGTTTCCACGATTCCAAAAAAAAATTATGATGTGTTAGGTTTCCGTGAATTTGATGATTGTTCTTCAAATTTGTATCTTGCAGATTCCACTATTAAGAAACCTATGGGAAGGATTAATGATGTTCTTATTGTTGCAGATAGGAAGTATGTGCCCGTAGATTTCATTGTTCTTGATATAGATTGCAATCCTACATGTCCTATTATTCTTGGTAGACCTTTCCTTAGAACGATTGGTGCAGTTACTGATATGAAAGAAGGAAACATTAGATTCCAATTTCCGTTAAGCAAAGGCATGGAACAATTTCCTAGGAAGAAAATTAAATTGCCCTATGAATCTGTTATGAGATCCACTTATGTATTGCATACCAAAGATGGCAATACCTAGATCTATTCGTGTTTTTATGCCCTACTAAGGGCATTAAACGATAGCGCCTGTTGGGAGGCAACCCAATTTTATTTTTATTATTTGCTTTTTGCTCCTGTTTAGTAATAAATAATTCATCTACCCTCTGGTTAGATGTGGTTTTATGTTTTAATTAGTGTTTGTGCCAAGTAGAACCTTTGGGAAGACTTGGGTGAAAGTTGATTTGATCTTGCTGAAAAACAGAAAATTTTGCGCTCACGAGATTATTTGTCATTTTTAACAGAAGAGTGATTTTGAGTTGATTCTTTTTGAATAAAATTAATAGAGAATTTTCTCAGGTCCACCAATTTATTCCAAAAATTTTGGAGTTACAGAAGTATTTGAGAGTTACATATTACTACAGACTGTTCTGTTTTTAACAGATTCTGTTTTTCGCGTGTTGTTTGCTTATTTTGATGAATCTATGGGTAGTATCGGGGGGTATGAACCATGGAGAAGTTAGAATACAGTAGATATTACACCAATATAAATAAAGAATGGTTTTGCAACAGTACCTTAAAGTGTTGATTTATTTTCTTATACTAAGGGTGCTCATGAGATTTTCAAGTTTTAGGTAAGGATTTGATGGACTATGGAATAAGGAGTGGAAAGAGCCTAAGCTTGGGGATTCCCAAGGCATCCCAAGGTAATATTCAAGGAGAACCAAAAGCCTAAGCTTGGGGATGCCCCGAAAGGCATCCCCTCTTTCGTCTTCGTCTATCGGTAACTTTACTTGAGGCTATATTTTTATTCACCACATGATATGTGTTTTGCTTGGAGCGTCTTGTATGATTTGAGTCTTTGCTTTTTAGTTTACCACAATCATACTTGCTGTACACACATTTTGGGAGAGACAGTCATGAATCATGATTTATTAGAATACTCTATGTGCTTCACTTATATCTTTTGAGCTAGGCAATAATGCTCTAGTGCTTCACTTATATCTTTTTAGAGCACGGCGGTGGCTTTATTTTATAGAAATTGTTGAACTCTCATGCTTCACTTATATAATTTTGAGAGTCTTTTAGAACAGCATGGTAATTTACTTGGGTTATAAAACTAGTCCCAGTATGATGGGCATGCAAGATCGATATAATAAAAACTGTCATATGAAGTGCATTGAATACTATGAGAATTTTGATTCTTTATGATTGTTTTGAGATATGAAGATGGTGATATTAGAGTCATGCTAGTGGAGTAATTGTGAATTTGAGAAATACTTGTGTTAAAGTTTGTGATTCTCGTAGGGCGCGCCCCCTACCTCATAGGCCCCTCTTAGCTCCCCTGATCTAGTTCCTTCGCCTATATATACTCTTATACCCTGAAATCATCAAAGAGAGCTACAAAAGCACTTTTCCACTGCCGCAACCTTCTGTACCCATGAGATCCCATCTAGGGACCTTTTTCGGCATCCTGCCAGAGGGGGATTCGATCACGGAGGGCTTCCACATCAACACCATTAACTCTCCGATCAAGCATGAGTAGTTTACCACAGACCTACCGGTCCATAGTTATTAGCTAGATGGTTGCTTCTCTCTCTCTTTGATTCCCAATACCATGTTCTCCTCGATGTTCTTGGAGATATATTCGATGTAATATTCTTTTGCGGTGTGTTTTCCATGAATTGTGGATTTATGATCAGATTATCTATCAATATTATTTGGTTCTTCTCTGAATTCTTATATGCATGGTTTGATATCTTTGCAAGTCTCTTTGAATTATCGGTTTAGTTTGGTCCGCTAGATTGATCTTTCTTGCAATGGGAGAAGTGCTTAGCTTTGGGTTCAATCTTGTGGTGTCCGTTCCCTGTGACAGTAGGGGCAGCAAGGCACATATTGTATTGTTGCCATCGAGGATAAAAAGATGGGGGTTTGATCATATTGCTTGAGTTAATGCTTCTACATCATGTCATCTTACTTAATGCGGTACTCCGTTCTTTATGAACTTAATACTCTAGATGCATGCTGGATAGCGATCGATGTGTGGATTAATAGTAGTAGATGCAGGGAGGAGTCGGTCTACTTGACACGGATGTGATGCCTATGTTCATGATCATTGCCTTAACCATCATCATGACTATGCGCTTTTCTATCAATTGCTCGGCAGTAATTCGTTCACCCGCCGTAATATTTGCTATCTTGAGAGAAGCCACTAGTGAAACCTATGGCCCCCGGGTATCTTTTCCATATTATTAAATCTTGTTTGCAATCTTTTACTTTATGATCTATAAACCAAAAATACCAAAAATATTTACTTTGCCGTTTATCTATCTCTACTAGATCTCACTTTTGAAAGTGATTGTGAAGGGATTGACAACCCCTTTTATCATGTTGGGAGCAAGTTGTTGATTGTTTGTGCAGGTATTCGGTGACTTGTGCATTGTCTCCTACTGGATTGATACCTTGGTTCTCAAACTGAGGGAAATACTTACGCTACTTTGCTACATCACCCTTTCCTCATCAAGGGAAAAACCAACGCAAGCTCAAGAGGTAGCAAAATGCAGCAAAACTTTTTGGAGATTTTTTCTGCCCAGAAGACACCCATGAGGCCCAAGATGTGCACCAGAGGGGCCCTATGGGGCCCACTAGGCACCAAGGTGCGCTAGGACCCCCAGGCACGCCCTGGTAGGTAGTGGGGCCAACAGGCACCCCCTCCACTGCCACTCAGCTCTATAAATACTCTCATATTCCAGAAACCCTAGGGGAGTCATCGAAAGACAATTCCAGCCGCCGTGAGTTCCAAAACCATGAGATCCAATCTAGAGGCCTTCTCCGGCACTCTGCCAGAGGGTCAACGATCACGGAGCAGTTTTTCATCATCACCCTTGCCTCTCCGATCATGCGTAATTAGTTCACCACATACCTACGGGGTCGTAGGTAGTAGCTAGTTGGCTTCTTCTCTCTTTTTGATCTTCAATACAATGTTCTCCTCGATCTTCTTGGAGATCTATTTGATGTAATGACTTTTTGTGGAGTGTTTGTTGGGATCCAATGAATTGTGAGTTTATGATCAGTTCTATCCATGAATATTTTTTGATTCTTTGTGGAACTATCTTATACATGATTTTTATAGCCTTGTATTACTTCTCCGAAACTTTCGTTTGGTTTGGCCAACTAGATTGATTTTTCTTGACATGGGAAGAGGCGCTTTGTGATGGGTTCGAATTTGCGGTGCTCAATCTCAGTGACAGAAGGAGACATGACACGCATGTATCATTGCCATTAAGGATAAAAAGATGGGGTATATTCCTACATGAATAGATCTTGTCTACGTCATGTTACCATTCTGATTGCATTACTCCATTTTTCCATGAACTTAATACACTAGATGCATGCTGGATAGTGGTCGATGTGTGGAGTAATAGTAGTAGATGCAGGCAGGAGTCGGTCTACTAATCTTGGATGTGATGCCTATATACATGACCATTGCCTTGTATATCGTCATGATTATTCGCTTTTCTATCAATTGCCCACGAGTAATTTGTTTACCCACCGTATGCTATTTTCTCGAGAGAAGCCTCCAGTGAAATCTATGGCCCCAGGGTCTATTTCCTATTATATTATTTTCAGATCTATTAATCCAAAAATACCTTGCTACACGTTGGGTTGCAAGTTTTTGTGGTTTGTGTGCATGTGTTGTTTACATAGTGTTGCTTGGTTCTCCTACTGGATTGATAACCTCGGTTTCATAACTAAGGGAAATACTTACCATTGTTGTGTTGCATCATCCTCTCCTCTTGGTGAAATACTGATGCAAATACAAGCAATCAGGGGCTGTTGCGCATGGACAACTAGAGGAGGTCATCGTGCTTTTAAGGAGCACGAAGGGCGTATGCCTGCATGAAGAAGCACTTCCTCAAGGTCAACGCGGTGACGGTGGCCACAGTCCCTCCTCCGGACAAGCATCGCATGGCAGAACAGTTCTACCCCAAGGTGGAGGAAGTAGCTCAGTTCACCAAGGCCATGTGTCCAAAGGATACATTGTATTACTAGGTAGCACTTCATAATGCCGAAGTTATGTAATGTATGAAACATTATCATTTTACTTTTATGTATATGGCTTTAAATTCCATGTGTGTTTTTTGATAATTTTTTCCTCCTGGGTGACTTCCTAAACTGAAAGTGGCCAGTCGTCGGCTTCAGCCCCCATGTGCTTTAATACAAAGGGTGTTCCGAGATGCAGGTTTGACCCTTGGTCGACGTCTCGGTGCCCGGAGGCGGTCTTCTACATATAAGAACAAGGCAATCAGGGTATAGTGGCTTGAGAACTTTCAAGTAGTCCTAGGAGTTTGACTATGGGGCTGATGACCAGCCCCCGATATGGGAAGTGGTCGGCCTGGTAGGCCGAGGTCTAGGTCGTGACACACTTATGCTCAAAAGTAAAGCCCTTCATTTAACATGAGTGATATCTATCGTCACATTGCTTAACACGGTCTACGGATGGCCGACCAGTTTGCGCCTACCTAGATAGTCAGTTCTCGGCTTTCTCCACTGAGGCGCTCTGCCAATTGACCTGGCGGTGCTATTGCAGTGGTTCTCCTATTACACCCTTAGCCGAATTTATCAGAGACATAAGGGGTACACATAGGAGCCAGGCAACCCAACTATTGACCAAAATCTAGATTCAAAACTGACGCATATATAGCCAAAATCTGAGATTCTGAATACTTCGAACTTGAAATACAATTGGATCTTTTTAAAGATCTTGTTCATGGTGCAGGGGCAGTGCTTATAAAGAAATGTGATAAGGACCTTGACATGGTTTCTTTATTTCATAATCAAGCCTTTACATGCCCAGCTGCAATAAGAGGAACTAAAAGAATACAACATAAAAATGAAAGTAAGGAGGAAAAAGTACAGGGCGGGTGTTAACATTGGGCTTTTAGGAGCCCGGGCCACATCTTGCTGCACGTCTGTGCTTCCGGGCTGTTGACCATCTTGCATTCACTTGTGATGGTGATTTTGAGTAAGACTAGTGCAATCTCGACCCTTTATGCTCTTCAGGCATTTATTAGCCGAGCCCCTTGAAGGAGGTCATGCGGGAGTCTGTTTGCATGGTTTACGCCACACTGATGAATTCGTGGTTGTCGACTCTTTGACAAAGGCCTGCTGATATGAGGGCTCGAAGCCACGTTGGTCCTCGGTTGAGCCGTTCTGGCATGTTGGTTAGTTTTTGGCTCCTTGACGGCCCGAGGAATCTTGAGTGGGAAATTATGCACCCTGGGGACATAGTGCCCCATCCAGAGAGGGCATGCTAGGAGCCCGTATCCATATTTAGGGTGCGGGTGTATGTGGTCGAGGTCAATTTTTGTGCAGCTAGGGTGCGCTTCAAAGAGCTAGCAGTGTGTTTATCACTGCGAGCTGCCTCCTCGGATGCTTGTACCTCGGCTGCAAAAGTCGTGGTCTACTCCTCAGTCCAGAGCGAGCGCTAGCACTACAAAAAATACACTTTCATGATTATACATGTTTGTCATAGTAGGTCACGTTTTTTGTCATGCATGTACATCCATGATGATTTTATGATAGAATCAAGATAGTCGTACCTATGTTGTCATAGAAGTGTTCCATGATATTACCAAAATTATCATCACAGAAGTGTCCACTTCCATGACGATAAATTGCACGTCATAGAAGTGCTTTTGTCAAGGGTAACCAACACGTGGCATCCACCGTAATGGGTCGCCGTTAAGCTATCGGGTTCCGGTTTGGATCCAATAAGTCGTTAATAGCACGAACCAATGGTGATTTTTCATGTGTAAAATTCTCATTCGCCGGCAGATCCACGTGTCGGCCTAGCGTTCGAGCAGTTGTCATCCAGCGAATGGACGGGACGCCTATGATACGTCGACACGTGTCTCAGCCAAACCGTGGCCCATTCAGGTTAAAAGGCCAGGCATGTCAAAATAAGCGGGTCAGTCCATTAGCAGCCTACTTGAGTCAGGCCCATTCACAAGCATGGCCCATACGAGTTACATAGAATCGGCCCATCAAAGGCCCCTTCTAGATTTGACAATTTCTAGACCGTTAATGGCCCACTACGTCTTTGGGCACAATTACGGCTTGAGCATCTTTTGGCCCGTTAGTAGCCCATCGTCAGTACCAGCCCGTTAATGGCCCAAAATGTCTTTCGGCTTTTTCTCGGCCCATTCTACTGTTGGGCCAACTTATAGATCGTTGCGACTTTAGACCTGTCTTCGACCCCTTCGGTAAATGGGCCAATTCCTAGCCCATTTTGTCTTTTGACCTATTAATGGCCCGCACAACAATTGGACCTTTGATTGTGCAACCTAATTTTGGGTCCATTAGCAGCTCATGTTCCGCAGGGCAAAATTTCAGCCCGACGCGACTTCCGTCCTGTTAAAAGCCTAGTTTGCAAATTGGTCCGCCTCTGGCCCAAAACACTTTCGGCCTCTTAATGGCCCGTAAAGTAAAAGGGTCGAGACAAAATTGACATTTATTTCGGCCTGCTAGAGGCCCGCGGGCCATTTCCATTTATACGGGCCTATCAAGGTTTCGGCTTGTTAACGGCCTGCTAAGAACCGTTGTTACGGTGGGCCACATCATTTGGGGTCCACTAAATATTATTTTGACCAGCCCAATTAAGGCCGGCTTTGACTACACATGTTTGTTTGTTCGGATGGAGTCCAGGAAATGTTTGGGCGCGTTGGCCCCTGTTTCAACAATATAGCATATTCAAAGAATTATCCTACAATATACTATCGCCTTGAAAAAACATACACTATACAATAAAGAGACTAAGGCATAGAAACATAGAATAATCCTACACTATACAATAAAGAAATTACAGCCGATTATACCCATTGGGCATTATAGCTCGGCACCAGTGATAATAAAGCGTACACGAACAGCAAATTACATACACTAGGTAAACAAAGCTCATACATCATGGACATGCATCAACAGAACTTACCATTTGAACTATAATCTATTCAGAAAATAGGATTGGCCAGATTCAGATAGCATAATTTTCAGTCTGCAAAATCTCCAATTCCTTCATGGTTACCTCAGTGTCTCGTTTCAATTCTTGTCTCCATCATCTGATACCTGCAAGTCCAGTCTCAACTTGTTGATTGCACGTTGAGAATCATGTACACGTTGTATTGCCACCTCTAGTTGATGCTCAAGAACATCAACACATTCCATTTCCAATCCTTTGGTAACGTCCATTCCACACTGCTCGCAGATCTTTGTGTTGATGTCACTTCATCCTGAAATGTTTCTGTAAGTACACATGACTAGGGAAAAATATAGTTACAATAGTGAAGCGAGCAAGACAGACTATTTTGTACATGGCAAAACAGGACTAACAATAATGTTACACGTCATGAAGCATAAGCAGGTGATATTTTAAAAATTATAAAAATGGCAGTCTATGCATCCTGCATACAGAAATCTCTCTTAGCTCACCAGAGGAGCATGATGTTGGGGCCAAATCCAAAACACAGACATGTTACAAATTTAGACATCATGTTGCGTATAAGTAAGCAAGCAGTTGGCCATTCTGTAGCTCAATTAAAGTCTTAGGGAGCATAATGAACATCAGAGGGATTCATACAAATCTACTACCGCGAGCAAAACTATGCAATCATTAGCCTAGTATAAACTAGGTTGTGAGCCTCATGCAGCAATAGTTGGTTAATAGACTTAAAAGCTTCAGGCACACTTCGCCAGAGTAAATAAATGGTAAGGCCTTTAATAATGTCAACTAATCGTTATACAAGTACCTAACATCGGGCATCATTGTTTGGGCATCTCATTAACTGAGGACAAATAATGCAATTGAAAAGAACAATTTAACTATGCCTGAAACAAAAAAGCAATTGAACTGTTGAGTTGGCAGCATGCATACATGCACGCCTCAATAACATCCATGGCCTAGCTACATTTACTATATAAAGGAACAAGTAATGTAATATTGTTTTCCCCCTATGAAGTACCTCGACTAGTATGTAATCAATATCCTAGTAATGATAGGGAGGCTAATGATGTGAATATGCGTTTGGTTATGACATTTATGACATCGACAACTCTACCATGGCAGGAAGCAGTTTCACACTGTTCACTACTATAAGATATTTTAGATATTTAAAAGTAGACTACATCCGTAATGAGTGAACAGACACATTAAAATGTCTTTACATACATCTGATTTACAAAAAGGTTAGAACATCGTATAGTAGTGAGTGGAGGGGGTTTTAATCAATGGCCCAATGACTGGGTTACAGGTGAAGAACCCTACGCAAGCACAATGTCAGACAAATAGGATGTCCTGGTAATTGTAATAATTTGTGACTTACCTTAACTGGTTGAATAGGCTCAGCGCTGCTCCTCCTTCTCTTGCATGGCTCCTTCCTAACATCTTGTACTTGGAAATGCTCAATCTTATTTTCATTGAACCCCCTCGGCAACGTGACACAAACTAGTTACAGGTCTCCTTGGAATATAAATATGCATACTTTCCAGTCTGTGAACAACACAAAAGGATGATATTATAACAAAACAACACCACATAATGAAACATGCCACATCTCTTGCACACAATGAAATGAGCATTTACTATGTGTGCACTATCTAAAAACTAGGCAAACCTTCGAGCTGGATCTCCAGGTACTCTTGGAGAGCCTACTTTAGTGTACAGCCAAACCTTTATGTCACCTATGAGTTATACAAGCCCCACTACAGCAGCCCTTAGTGTTTAAATCATTGACAAGCTCTATTAGGTCAGGAACTGCAAGTAATCAAAGCAAACAATCCTAGTATGGCTGGCTGATACAGACAAACAATTGAACAGATGTGTGAGCAAATCTTCCATATCAAGAAAATAAGCATAGAAGGAGGCTTAAAGGCCATCACTTGACTGACCAGATTTAAGGGGCATTTAAACATCATGTGCAACGTATGAACTAACATAAACAATGCATATTTCAGATTCTATAATGAAATGCACATGTATTAGGTTATGCCATATATGATGATGCCTAAATGTACACTATAGCAGGCAGGAGTCATTCATCATTGCACGCACAATTGAATTGTAGGTAAGGGTCAGTTCTATTCCGCCTTTTCAGAGCTTATTGTCAAAATAAGCCATAAAAGATGTAAAGAAGTCATTTTTGAGTTATGGGCTTGGGCTTAACTTATTTCGCTTTGGAGGGGGGGTGTTCCGGGTACAAGCTCACTAAAAATTGAAGGGAAGGGGAATAGTGAAATGAAAACTCTATTGTCTACCTACATTACACTCAAAATGCCACTACTCACACCCGCGTCACACCTGACCCTCAAGTAAAAACAAACACGCAAGCATTCATTGCCCAGCCCACTTGCATCTCCTCTCCCCTTTCCCTCTACCTCAATCCCCTACCTACAGCGCTAGGGTTCCTCCAACGAGCCGCCGCCACTGGTCTCATCTGGCCTGGTCCTTGGCGATGCTCTGTCCAGCTAGGCTACATGGTCGGAGGGTAGGGCCAAATCTCCCTGGCTGCTCCTCCCTCTGGCGCCGCCCCTCATTCTCATGGTCTTCAGCAGCTGCTCCGTTGTGGTCCGTCCAACGCACTACTCCGGCGGGCTCCGCACAACTACGACTGATGCCACACTGCGGCAGAAGGCACCTCATTCCCCCTCCCCTCCTCCCAGGCAGTGGTAGGTGTTGTTGAAGGATGAGCTCATCCAACAAGGTGAGGATCTCCTCTGATTTTTTTGCCAAATTTTCATTCTGATCCGCTATACCATGAATTGCTATGAGCTGCTTGTGCTGCTGCTATATGATGCATTGCTATGAGCTACTCGTAATGCTTCTATATGATGAATTGCTATGAGCTGCTGATACGTCTCCAACGTATCTATAATTTTTTATTGTTCCATGCTATTATATTACCTGTTTTGGGTATTTATGGGCTTTACTTCACACTTTTATATCATTTTTGGGACTAACCTACTAACCGGAGGCCCATCCCGAATTGTTGTTTTTTTTCCTATTTCAGTGTTTTGAAGAAAAGGAATATCAAACAGAGTCCAAACGGGATGAAACCTTCCGGAGCAATCTTTTTGGAACAAATGTAAACCAGGAGACTTGGAGTGGAAGTCAAGAAGTAAACGAGGCGTCCACGAGGGTGCCCGGCGCGCCCTAGGGGGGTGGGTGCGCCCCCCACCTTCGTGGGCTCCTCGTGGCTCCACCGACCTACTTCTTTCTCCTATATATATCCACGTACCCCGAGAACATCTAGGAGCACCATGAAAACCTAATTCCACCGCTGCAACCTTCTGTATCCGCGAGATCCCATCTAAGAGCCTTCGCTGGTGCTCCGCCGGAGGGGGGATCGACCATGGAGGGCCTCTACATCATCTCCAAGGCCTCTCCGATGAGTTGTGAGTAGTTTACCACAGACCTTTGGGTCCATAGTTATCAGCTAGATGGCTTCTTCTCTCTCTTTGAATCTCAATACAAAGTTCTCCTTGATCTTCTTGGATATCTATTTGATGTAACTCTTTTTGTGGTGTGTTTGTCGACATCCGATGAATTGTGAGTTTATGATCAAGTTTATCTATGAGAAATAATTGAATCTCCTCTGAATTCTTATATGTGCGATTAATTATATTTTCAAGTCTCTTCGAATTATCAGTTTGGTTTGGCCTACTAGATTGATCTTTCTTGCAATGGGAGAAGTGCTTAGCTTTGGTTCAATCTTGCGGTGTCCTTTCCCAGTGACAGTAGGGGCAGCAAGGCACGTATTGTATTGTTGCCATCGACGATAAAAAGATGGGGTTTATATCATATTGCTTGAGTTTATCCCTCTACATCATGTCATCTTTCTTAATGCGTTACTCTGTTCTTATGAACTTAATACTCTAGATGCAGGCAGGAGTCGGTCGATGTGTGGAGTAATAGTAGTAGATCCAAAATTGTTTCGATCTACTTGTCGCGGACGTGATGCCTATATACATGATCATGCCTAGATACTGTCATAACTATGCACTTTTCTATCAATTGCTCGACAGTAATTTGTTCACCCACCATAATACTTATGCTATCTTGAGAGAAGCCACTAGTGAAACCTATGGCCCCCGGGTCTATCTTTTATCATATAAGTTTTCCATCTATCTTTATTTTTCAATCTTTACTTTTCAATCTATATCATAAAAATACCAAAAATATTTATCTTATCTTATTATCTCTATCAGATCTCACTTTCGCAAGTTACTGTGAAGGGATTGACAACCCCTTTATCGTGTTGGTTGCGAGGTTCTTGTTTGTTTCTGTAGGTACGAGGGACTTTTGATGAGCCTCCTACTGGATTGATACATTGGTTCTCAAAAACTCAGGGAAATACTTATGCTACTTTGCTGCATCACCCTTTCCTCTTCAAGTGAAAACCAACGCAATGCTCAAGAGGTAGCAAGAAGGATTGCTGGCGCTGTTGCCGGGGAGGTCTTCGCTCAAGTCAAGGCATACCAAGTACCCATCACAAACTCATCTCCCTCGCATTACATTATTTGCCATTTGCCCCTTGTTTTCCTCTCCCCCACTTCACCCTTGCCATTTTATTCGCCCTTC
Organism: Triticum timopheevii; assembly: GCA_963921465.1. Taxonomy (NCBI): domain Eukaryota; kingdom Viridiplantae; phylum Streptophyta; class Magnoliopsida; order Poales; family Poaceae; genus Triticum; species Triticum timopheevii. The sequence goes on along the minus strand of OY997262.1, from coordinate 377,325,785 downwards.
TTCTGTTTGTGTTTTCGTTTGCTTTGATGTCTTAATTTGCTCGTTTGCTCGTTTGGTTGGAATAGTTGTTTATTCATTGCTAAACAAAGAGCCTAAGATCTATGGATCCTCATCCGCTTGCCAATCTTTTTAAGAGATCCAATTATGATGAACCAAATCCTAGTGATTTGAGTGCACTAGATTATCTTTATGAGGTTTTGCTTGAGATTCGTGAATCTAAAAATTGTGATGAAGAAATTTATGAAGAGATTCACGATAGCTCCTTGAATAAAAATCATGATTGCAATGATTTTATTTTAAATTATCTTGATGTCAATTGTGCTAATAATATCCAAAACCCTAAGCTTGGGGATGCTAGTTTTGCTATGTCTACTACTTGTTGCAATGATCATGATTGGGGTGACTCTTCTTATGATCTTGAAAGTTATTTAAGCCCCATGATGAATATGAGATTGATAATAATGTTTGCAATAATATTGAATGTGGGTTTCGAAGAGTGTCAACTTTAGATCCCACATATTTGGAGAATATTCAATCTTATGGTATTTTTGATAAAAGTGGGTTTGGAGAGGTCATGACTTTAGTTAATGATAATCCCACTATTTTGGAAGAGTTCCAACTTCACATGCATGTGGATCGTGTTGAGAATATGTTACGTGATAGCTATTTTTTTGAATTTGCCTATGATCCTACATGTAATTATTATGAGAGAGGAAAATATGGTCGTAAAAAATTTTATCTTACTAAATTACCTCTCGTCATGTTGAGATTGCTATCGTCTCTTTCTTCTTCCTTGCATATGCTAGTTTTTTCTTGCCTTGCAAATTTGTTTGCTTATAATATGCCTATGCATAGGAAATATGTTAGAATTAAATGTGTTTGTCACGTGTTTCATGATGCTCTCTTTGTGCTTCACATCTTGTCTTTCATGTGAGCATCACTAAAATTATCAATGCCTAGCTAAAGGGCTTTAAAGAAAAGCACTTGTTGGGAGACAACCCAATATTTTTCCTTGTTGTTATTCAATAAATAATTCATCTAGCCTCTGGTTAGTTGTGGTTCTATGTTTTAATTAGTATTTGTGCCAAGTAGAACCTATAGGACAACCTACGGTGATGATAGTTAATTTGATTCTGCTGAAAAACAGAAACTTTTGCACGCACGAGAATAATTTTAATAAAGCACATAAACATGCTTTTTAGTTGATTCTTTTTGAAGTAGATCAATATACAAATTTCCCAGGACTTCCTATTTTGGTAGGAGTTTTAGAGTTCCAGAAGTATTCGAAAGTTACAGATTGCTACAGACACTTCTGTTTTTGACAGATTCTGTTTCTCGTGTGTTGTTTGCTTATTTTGATGAATCTATGGCTAGTATCAGGGGGTATGAACCATAGATAAGTTGGAATACAGTAGGTTTAACACCAATATAAATAAATAATGAGTTCATTACAGTACCTTATGTGGTGGTTTTTCTTTCTTGCACTAACGGAGCTCATGAGATTTCCTGTTGAGTTTTGTGTTGTGAAGTTTTCAAGTTTTTGGGTAAAGATTTGATGGATTATAGAATAAGGAGTGGCAAGAGCCTAAGCTTGGGGATGATCAAGGCACCCCAAGGTAAAATTCAAGGACAAGCAAAAGCCTAAGCTTGGGGATGCCCCGGAAGGCATCCCCTCTTTCGTCTTCGTCCATAGGTAACTTTACTTAGAGCTATATTTTTATTCACCACATAATATGTGTTTTCCTTGGAGCGTCTTGTATGATATGAGTCTTTGCTTTTTAGTTTACCACAATAATCCTTGCTCTACACACCTTTTGGGAGATACCCACATGATTTGGAATTTATTAGAATACTCTATGTGCTTCACTTATATCTTTTGAGCTAAATAATTTTTGCTCTAGTGCTTCACTTTTATCTTTTAGAGCACGGCGGTGGATTTATTTTGTAGAAATTGTTGATCTCTCATGCTTCACTTATATAATTTTGAGAGTCTTTTAGAATAGCATGGTATTTTCTATGGTTATAAAATTGGTCCTATAATGATGGGCATCCAAGATGGGTATAATAAAAACTATCATAGAAAGTGAATTGGATGCTATGATCAAGTTGATGCTTGATAATTGTTTTGAGATATGAGGATGGTGATATTAGAGTCATGCTAGTAAAGTAGTTGTGAATTTGAGGAATACTTGTGTTGAAGTTAGTGATTCCCGTAGCATGCACGTATGGTGAACCGCTTTGTGATGAAGTTGGAGCATAATTTATTTATTGATTGTCTTCCTTATGAGTGGCGGTCGGGGACGAGCGATGGTCTTTTCCTACCAATCCATCCCCCTAGGAGCATGTGCATAGTACTTTGTTTCAAGGACTTTTAGTTTTTTGCAATAATTATATGAGTTCTTTATGACTAATGTTGAGTCCATGGATTATACGCACTCTCATCCTTCCACCACTGCTAGCCTCTCTTGTGTTGCGCAACTTTCGCCGGTACCATACACCCACCATATACATTCCTCAAAATAGCCACCATACCTACCTATTATGGCATTTCCGTAGCCATTCCGAGATATATTGCCATGCAACTTTCCATCATTCCATTTATTATGACATGATCCATCAGTGTCATATTGCTTTTGCATAATCATGTAGTTGACATTGTATTTGTGGCAAAGCCACCGTCATAATTCTTCCATACATGTCACTCTTGATTCATTGCATATCCCGGTACACCGCCGGAGGCATCCATATAGAGTCATATTTTGTTCTAAGTATCAAGTTGTAATCTTGAGTTGTAAGTAAATAAAAGTGTGATGATCTTCATTAATAGAGCATTGTCCCAAATGAGGAAAGGATGATGGAGACTATGATTCCCCCACAAGTCGGGATGAGACTTCGAACTTTATATATATTAAAATAAAGGCCATAAAAAAGGGAGAAAGGTCAAATAAAAAAGAAATAAAAAGAAAGAAAGAAAGAAAGAAAGAAAGAAATGAGAGAAAAAGAGAGAAGGGACAATGCTACTATCCTTTTACCACACTTGTGCTTCAAATTAGCACCATGATCTTCATGATAGAGAGTCTCCTATGTTGTCGCTTTCATATACTAGTGGGAATTTCTCATTATAGAACTTGGCTTGTATATTCCAATGATGGGCTTCCTCAAAATGCCCTAGGTCTTCGTGAGCAAGCAAGTTGGATGCACACCCACTTAGTTTCTTTTGTTGAGCTTTCATACACTTATAGGTCTAGTGCATCCGTTGCATGGCAATCCCTACTCACTCACATTGATATCTATTAATGGGCATCTCCATAGCCCGTTGATACGCCTAGTTAATTTGAGACTATCTTCTCCTTTTTTTGTCTTCTCCACAACCACCATTCTAATCCACATATAGTGCTATGTCCATGGCTCACGCTCATGTATTGCGTGAAAGTTGAAAAAGTTTGAGGATACTAAAGTATGAAACAATTGTTTGGCTTGTCATCGGGGTTGTGCATGATTAAATACTTTGTGTGATGAAGATAGAACATAGCCAGACTATATGATTTTGTAGGGATAGCTTTCTTTAGCCATGTTATTTTGAGAAGACATGATTGCTTTGTTACTATGTGTCGGTGTCAAAACCGGCAGATTTCGGGTAGGGGGTCCCGAACTGTGCGTCTAGGCGGATGATAACAGGAGACGAGGGACACAATGTTTTTACCCAGGTTCGGGCCATCTCGGTGGAGGTAAAACCCTACTCCTGCTTGATTAATATTGATGATATGGGTAGTACAAGAGTAGATCTACCATGAGATCAAGGAGGCTAAACCCTAGAAGCTAGCCTATGGTATGATTGTTGTTCGTCCTACGGACTAAAACCCTCCTCCGATTTATATAGACACCGGAGAAGGTTAGGGTTACACAGAGTTGGTTACAATAGTAGGAGATCTTCATATCCGTATCGCCAAGCTTGCCTTCCACGCCAAGGAAAGTCCCATCCGGACACGGGACGGAGTCTTCAATCTTGTATCTTCATAGCCTAGGAGTCCGGCCAACGGTGATAGTTCGGCTGTCCGGACACCCCCTAATCCAGGACTCCCTCAGTAGCCCCCGAACCAGGCTTCAATGACGATGAGTCCGGCGCGTAGATTGTCTTCGGCATTGCGAGGCGGGTTCTTCTCCAGATTCCATATACTTTGTCGAATAGTGTTCGGCTTCTGATAAATGCTGCGCTCCTTGGCTTCCACGCCCAATAATGGCCATCTTCCATGTGGCGAACGAATGCGAAAAGCCAGGGTATTTTTACACTTTCCCCCCTAGCTGTGCAAGTGAGCTGCCTATAAAAAGAGACGAGGATCTAGATCCGAATCACACCATCCCCCCTTTGCAAGTTTTCATCGGAGCGCCTCTGACAAAAAATCCATTCCATCATGGACAGTCGACGCGGCTCCTCCTCTCGCGCTCCCAGCCCTCAGCCAGGAGATTGGGGGAGATGCTCAGTCCCGCATAGTGAGTTAGTGACGCTCCAAACCGAGGGATTTCTTCCCCCATCCTTTATGGTTCCGGTTCGAGCCGGACTCGCCACCAATAAGGGCGGAAAGCAGGCGGAGAGCATCCCCAATCCCTCCAAAGGTGAGCGGGTATGCTTTGTCTCTTATCTAATAAGAGGACTTGGATTTCCGATACATCCGTTTCTCCGGGGGCTTCTGGAGTTCTACGGCCTCCAGCTGCACCACCTTACGCCTGCCTCCATTCTGCACATCGCGGGCTTCGTGGCCCTTTGCGAGCTATTCCTAGGCGTCGAGGCTAATTTTGCGCTGTGGAAGAGATTATTCTGCGTCGTACCCCGTTCTCATGAGGGGTTAATATATCAAGTGGGCGGAGCCGAGCTATGGCGCATTGCCGGGACCGGATATCTATCCGAAACCCTGAAGAAGGCATTCGAAGACTGGCCTTCAGAATGGTTTTATATAGAAGACGCCCCGCTACCGGATCCAGTTCAGATCGGCCTCCCGGAGTTCAGTAATGCTCCTCTGAAGAAACGCCTAAGTTGGCGTCCACGGAGCCCTCAATGGGAGAATGACAGGGGCGTCCAGTACCTGATGGGCTGAATAAGATTATTGGCTCATTCCGGATTGACCATGATTGGGGTCATGGCCACATGCATTATGCGGGGGGTGCAGCCGCTCCAGTATAGGTGCCACCCCATGTGGGATTTCAACGGGGAGGATGATGCCACCCGTCATGGCCGTAAAGGGCCGGGATCGGTCGCTGATCTGGTGAAGATCTTGTCCGCCCTGTACAAAGGGGAAAAGGAGGATTTTCTCCGTGTCAGTCCACTGAACGGGTTTTCTATGAACAATCCTCGAAGCTGGGTAAGCGGACATTTCTTTTTGCCTATCCGATCCACATTCCCATGGTTAAGTACCTCATTTTGTGATTTCGACGCAGGAACTGCGCCGGGCTATAGAGGATGCACACAGCCCGCCTCCACAACCCGAGGATCCGGAACGGTCCCTCGATCCGGCCTCCGAGGAGGATCCGGACATAAAGGTGGAGCTCATCGATGGGGTGTTCCACCAACTTAGCATCGACAATGCCTTAGTCGCCATTACGGCCGACTACCCCGGAATATTTCTAGCTTGCCAGGCAACTGTGACCGAAGTCCCGATACCATGGCCCATCCGTGCTTATTTCTGATCACCGCATACAATTGGTGTTCCACAGGAGGTGCCTTTGCGGCGGGAAGCCGAGCCCGCGGCGGCTGGCCAACAAGGGGCAGCTCGGCCCAGCAGGCGGAAAAGAAGTGCGGCGTGGATCGAGACGTCGCCGCAACAGTATGGCGCGCCACCGTGTTTCAAGGAAAGATTCCTGGATGGCATACTAACGCTCGTGATTTTTTCAGGAGAAAGAGCGCTCGCCGGACTGTGTCCTGAGAGGTTGCCAATCGAGCCTCCGCCAGCCAGGCTCCAACGCCAGGTCCGGAGGGGGAGGCGAACACAAGGCGCGCGTCGGATGCTCCTCCAACAGAGGATGCCGATAGGTTTTCCGCCACCAGATCTGAGGTGGAGAGTGCCATGAATCATAGGTGCCGCCGGACAATCCTTCGTGACGCATGTCTCTCCCAAGAGGCATTGAACGCCTTTAATTCGGGAGATGCGCATCTCCGTGCCGCTCAAGATGGTCTAGCCAGAGCCACGGAGCAGTACGTAAAAGACATACGGGTGACGAATTTTGATAGTTGCATATGCCAGTAGCCCCCGAGACTTAAATTAGTTAGAATAACCGATTTAAGGATCATGTGTTATGCAGGACCTTACGGAAAAGAATACCCACCTGTCCCAAGAGCTTCAAGAGTGCAAGGCCCAACTTGAGGCCGCACTAGCCGCCACAGGGGGAGCCACAAAGACCCCCTCCGGTAATATATACTTCGAAAGATAAGTAGTCTGTGAAGTGCGGCGTCTTGTATAAGTCTGACAATAATATTACAGGTGGCGCCGGACTAGATCCGGACAAGCAACAGCTACTACGCCAGCTAAAGGCCGGCGAGAAGGTGCTTACAAGGGTGCGGCAAGAGAAAAATAACCTCCAAGATGCCAACACCTAGCTGGGCGAGGAACTAAAAGATGTTCAGGCCCAGCTGTCTGACTCTGTGAAGGAGAACCGGCGGCTTCGTCACGGCATTTATAGTAAGTGCTTGAGCGAACTGTTGAAAAGAAGAGTTCGGCGAGGAAGTTGATTAACAGAAATATGTCTGTAGGTATGCTCACAGGTCGTCCTGCGGAGGAAATGCCCGGTTCAACGGGTGAGCTACTTCCCGAGCTGCTGCAACTGCACGAACGAGTTCGGCAGGTGATGAGCGGAGTCGCCCAGGCCTTGTAGCCATCCATGTCCCTACCCGAAGGTCTTGGAGAGCCTGCGGAGAAGCTTCAGGGAGCACGGCGGCACTTCCGGCTATGGAAGATATCGGCCTACCGTCAAGGCGCCAGGGAGGCCTGGGCCATGGTGAAGACGCGGTATGCGAAGGGGGACCCAAACCACATGGCCGAGGTCGGACCTATGGGGCCCGATGGGAAGGAGATCCCTGTGAGCTTAGTGTATGGCCAAGTAGAGTTGGCCGCAAAGTATTCCCAGCGGGACTGTAAACTAGACAGTCTATTAGATGGTATCGAAGAGGAATACAATCAGTCAGTTTGACTATGTAATTTAAAATGACATGTAAAATACCTTCTAGCCGGATTGTAGATCGTTTGTCGTAGCGGACCTTTTCGCTTCAACCTCGGGACCCGATAGTCCGGAGTGTGTCCGAATACCCTCGCGGTTATAAAAAACCAGGGCATGCGTGGAGACTAGGCGTAGGGGTCATTAGTGCTTTATCAGACAAGTGCCCAACTAGTTATGTTATATTACATGGTTAGTAAGAAACATCTTCCAGGGAGAATAGTTCCGTTAGGGGTTCCTTTCCCTGGGAGGCATGCCCTAAAGTGCATGTCCGGACTGCGAAAAAATTAGGAAAGCATCTGGGGGAATATAAATAAATAGGTAAGAAATCATCTTTTAATTCACCGACCGAATATTCCCTTAAGAACGCTAGCTTTCGGCTTCACCTAGTCTGAGGTACACATCCGGCTGACCCGGCAGTAACAATCGCAGAGGTGCTCCCTTTACCTCCTAGCCGAACAATCGGGAACATAGAGCACAGGAGCCAGGCAACCTAGCTTGGCTAAAACTTAAGTCACATCGATGCATATAATGGTGAATAAAAAGTACATGCGGAAGTGTGATGCATGTGTTGGGCATAAAGCCCGTATAAATAAGCTTCTGTTAAAGAAGCCCCCAGGTATCATGAGTGCGGGTAGCACGTCAATTGTGTGCGAACAATGCGCAGGCAAGCCTCTAAAGGCTTGTGAGAAAGGAAAAAAAGAAAAGGGGGGAGAAGGAGAGAAATAAAAGACAGTTAAAGTATAAAATATGGACGGGGGAAGGAGACGAACTCAGAGTCCGGCGCTAGGCATAGAATCTTCGGAGACGGGCTGCGTTCCATGGGTTTGGCTTGAGTCGGTTATCCAATGCGTTTCGCAGACGGTATGCTCCGCCGGTCAGGACTTGGTCGATGATGAAGGGACCTTCCCATTTGGGCTTGAGTTTGTCCTTTTTCTTGTCTGGCAGGCGTAGAACTAGTTCGCCAACATTGTAAGTTTTGGCCCGTGCTTCTCTCCTTTGATATCTTCGAGCCTGCTGTTGATAGAATGCGTAACGAGCTTTTGCCATGTCGCGCTCCTCCTCTAAGGCGTCCAAACTGTCCTGCCGATCCAGCTCGGCTTCTCTTTCTTCGTACATGCGCACGCGAGGTGAGTCATGAATTATGTCGCAGGGCAAAACTACCTTTGTGCCGTACACCATAAAAAATGGTGTGAATCCGGTAGTATGGTTCGGCGTGGTCCGCGGCCCCCAGAGTACGGAGTCGAGCTCCTCTACCCAGTGCGTGTTAGATTCCTTGAGGGACCGCACTAGTCTAGGTTTGATGCCGCTCATTATTAGACCATTTTCTCGCTCCACTTGACCGTTAGTTTGAGGGTGATAGACTGAAGCGTAGTCGAGCTTGATGCCCATGTTTTTGCACCAGAGTTTAACCTCGTCGGCCATGAAGTTCGTGCTGTTATCAGTGATGATGTTATGGGGGACGCCGTAACGGTGCACTACCCCCGATATGAAGTCTATCACGGGTCCGGATTCGGCCGTCTTAACTGGCTTGGCCTCTATCCATTTAGTGAATTTATCCACCATGACCAATAGGTATTTTTGCTTGTGGGTTCCTCCTTTAAGGGGTCCCACCATGTCAAGCCCCCAGACCGCGAAAGGCTAGGTGATGGGTATAGTTTTGAGGGCGGTGGGTGGCATGTGGCTTTGATTAGCAAAGAGCTGGCAACCGACACATCGTTGGACTAAGTCCTGTGCATCTACCCGGGTCGTCGGCAAATAAAATCCTGTATGGAAGGCCTTGCCTGCAAGGGCCCGGGCTGCGGCGTGGTGCCCACCGATTCCGGCATGAATTTCAGCCAGAAGATTTCGCCCTTCCTCTTCGGAGATACACCTTTGAAGGACTCCGGTTGTGCTTTTCTTATAAAGCTCTCCCTCGTGGACCTTATAGGCTTTAGATCACCATACTATGCAGCGGGCCTTGTTTTGGCCCTCAGGAAGTTCCTGCCTAGTTAAGTAGGTCAGGAGTGGCCCGGTCCATGGGGCAATAACTGCCATTATTTCGTGGGCTGAAGGTGTTATTTCGTTGGCAGAACCACCGATTGTGTCAGAATGTTCGGTGTTGGGCGGTGCGGTTGCGTCCGGATTGCTGTTCCCGGACTCCCCTTCCCATAGTACGGATGGCTTGAAAAGCCGCTCTAGGAAGATGTTTTGGGGGACGGCATCGCGCCTTGCGCCGATGCGTGCCAGTACGTCCGCCGCCTGGTTATTATCCCGGGCTATATGGTGAAATTTGAGCCCTTCAAACCGAGCTGACATTTTAAGACGGCGTTTTGGTAAGCTGCCATTTTCGGATCCTTGGCATCAAAGTCTCCATTTATTTGGGATATTGCGAGGTTTGAATCCCCGCGGACCTCTAGATGCTGAATGCCCGTGGAGACTGCCATCCGGAGACCATGTAGAAGGGCCTCGTATTTGGCTGCGTTGTTGGAGTCCGTGTACATTATCTGGAGTACGTATTGGACTGTGTCTCAGGTTGGGGATGTCAGGACAACGCCAGCCCCCAGACCGGCCAACATTTTGGAGCCGTCGAAGTGCATGATCCAATTGGAATATGCGTCGTACTCTTTAGGGAGTTCGGCTTCGGTCCATTCGGCGATGAAGTCAGCCAAAACTTGTGATTTGATAGCTCACCGTGGCTTATAGGTTATGTCGAATGGGAGGAGCTCGATGGCCCATTTTGCAATCCGGCCAGTCACGTCGTGGTTGTTTAGAATGTCGTTAAGCGGTACTTCGGAGGCTACTGTTATCGAACACTCTTGAAAGTAGTGTCGCAGCTTCCGGGATGCCATGAACACCGCATATGCGATCTTTTGATAATGTAGGTACCGGGACTTACATGGAGTTAGGACAGTGGACACGTAGTAAACTGGTTTTTGAAGAGGGAACTTGTGTCCGTCCGTTTCTCGTTCGACGACGAGCACCGCGCTTACAACTTGATGTGTTGCCGCGATATATAATAACATCGGTTTGCCCAAATTGGGCGCGGCCAGGACCGGATTTGTTGCCAATATGGCTTTGATTTCTTCGAGTCTGGTCGTGGCGGAATCCGTCCACTCGAAGTGTTTGATGCGCCGGAGGAGGCAATAAAGGGGTAATGCCTTTTCTCCTAAGCGGGAGATAAAGCGGCTTAGAGCCGCCACGCATCCAGTCAATTTTTGTATTTGCTTGAGGTCTTTTGGGATATCCAATTGTGACAGAGCTCGGATCTTGGCTGGGTTTGCTTCTATTCCTCTACCGGATACAATGAAGCCCAAGAGCTTTCCGGCTGGTACGCCGAAAACGCATTTCTCCGGGTTGAGCTTAATGTCGTATGTTCGGAGATTGTCGAATGTGACCCTCAAGTCGTCTACTAGAGTTTCGACATGCTTTGATTTGACGACCACATCATCTACGTATGCCTCCACTGTTTTGCCGATCTGGTTTGCCAGACATGTCTGAATCATGCGCTGATATGTTGCGCCAGAGTTTTTGAGCCCGAAGGGCATTGTGTTGAAGCAGAATGGTCCGTATGGAGTGATGAATGCCGTTGTGGCTTGGTCTGGCTCCGCCATCTTGATTTGGTGGTAGCCGGAGTATGCGTCGAGAAAGCACAATGAATCGTGCTCTGCAGTAGCGTTGATGATTTGATCGATGCGGGGGAGGGGGGATGGATCCTTTGGGCAAGCCTTGTTAAGGTCCTTGAAGTCGACACATAGGCGCCAGGATTTATCTTTCTTTGGTACCATCACCAGGTTTGCTAGCCAGTCCGGATGTTTTATATCTCTAATGAATCCGGCTTCCAAAAGTTTGGCTAGCTCCTCTCCCATTGCTTGTCTCTTGGGTTCGGAAAACACCGAAGAGCCTGTTTGACTGGCTTGAATCCTTTTAGGATGTTTAGGCTCTGCTCGGCCAGCCTACGTGGGATTCCTGGCATGTCTGAGGGGTGCCAGGCAAAGATGTCCCAATTTTCGCGTAGGAATTCTCGTAGTGCAGCGTCAACCTCAGGGTTTAGATGTTCCCCAATGGAGGCCGTCTTTGTAGGGTCCGTTGGATGGACTTGGAATTTGACTATTTCGTCCGCTGGTTTAAAAGAGGTGGACTTGGATCTCTTATCGAGTATCACATCGTCCCTGTTCACCGTGGAGCGCAGCGCGGTGAGTTCCTCGGCGGCTAGGGCTTCGAATAGTGCCTCGAGGGCTAGTGCATCTGTCTTATTTTCGGCACGGAGTGCTATGTCTGGATCACTGGCAAGAGTGATGATTCCGTTGGGCCCGGGCATTTTTAGCTTCATGTACCCGTAATGGGGTATAGCTTGAAAAATTGTGAATGCCTCTCGTCCTAATAAAGGGTGATATCTGCTGCTGAATGTGGCCACTTGGAACGTGACCTCCTCGGATCTGTAATTGTCCGGTGAACCGAACACCACATCCAGTGTGATTTTTCCTGTGCAGCATGCTTCCCGACTAGGGATTATTCCTCTAAAGGTTGTGCTGCTTCGCTCAATGCGGCTCCAGTCTATTTCCATTTTTTGAAGGGTTTCCTCGTAAATGAGGTTTAATCCGTTGCTGCCATCCATGAGTACCTTAGTAAGGCGAAAGTCGTCCACTATTGGGCTGAGGACCAATGCGGCTGGTGCTCGGGCTGTTCGGAATTTAGGTTCGTCACTGGCGTTGAAGGTAATAGCCGTGTCACTCCATGGATTTATTGTTGCTACTTGGTAGACTTCGGCAAGGCTGCGGAGTGTTCGTTTCCACATATTATTTGATGCGGAAGTCTCGAAGACTATTAATACTGTACTGGTATTACTGGGCTGGTTCTCTGGAGCTAGAAGCTCTTCGCCACTTTTGGCCACCTGCCGTAGTATCCAACATGCTCGAAGGCTATGAGTTGGAGTGGCGCCCTCTGCGCTGTGAATTTTGCAGGGTCCACTGAGCCATCCCTCCAGTACGGTTCCGTGCCCTTTAGGGGGGTTTTGCTTTTTGGTATTTAACCCGGGTGCCTGACGATGATGCACCCTTTTATTTTGGACTAGGGATGTATTCGGAGCCGGATTATCCCAAAAGTTGGTTTCGGTTTTCCAGGCGCTCTCCATCGCACAGTACTTTCGTACTATGGATGCCAAGTCGGCAAAGCGTGTAATTTCACGACGGCTTACGGCGTTTAGGATTCCCTTGTCCGTGCAGTTATTGCAGAAAAGTAAGATTGCATCTTCCTCGCGGCAGTCCTTTATCGCGTCCATAACTAGGAGGAATCTGGCCCAGTAATGGTGTACTGTTTCAGCAGGCTCTTGCCGAATTCGGGATAGATCGCTTATGTTTGGGTGGGCGGGTGGAATTGAATTCAGAACCCCGTCCGATCTAAGACTCAAAGGTCGAAAAGCTTCCGAACTTGGAAGCTTGGGTTTTTGGATATTGTCCAATGAATCCAGCCTGCTGCCTGACTTTAGGTTCAGGACTTGATGGACGTCCGTCCCTCCGCGGGAATCTGGCATGCTGGGTTCGGGAATCCGGACATAGCTTGTCCTTAGTATAGAAGAAGAGTCGTCGTGCTATTCCTCCACCACAGCAACGTGGTGGGTAGCCTGGGGAGAGTTGATCTCTCTCAGGTCGGTTTTAGGCTCAATCTGATCATAGTCTATAGAGACTCCCAGGGCAGCGATGCGATCCAAGAGCTCGTTTAAGGAGGAGAGCTCCATCGAATCTAGCTGCTTGGCGAATTCCGAGTTGACGTGAAGATTGCTTTTGATGACCCGAGAAGTCATCGTTGGCGTGGCGGCAGAACAGGCGGTCATAAGAAAACCACCTAGCAGGCTAGTTTGGCCGATGGACAAAGCTCCTTTAGCAACGGTGCCGTCTTTAAAGACGGGACGAGGCATCCTTCCTGATGGCGACGGCACAGAGGAACTCTCAATGAAAGCACCAATGTCGGTGTCAAAACCGGCGGATCTCGGGTAGGGGGTCCCGAACTGTGCGTCTAGGCGGATGGTAACAGGAGACGAGGGACACGATGTTTTTACCCAGGTTCGGGCACTCTCGGTGGAGGTAAAACCCTACTCCTGCTTGATTAATATTGATGATATGGGTAGTACAAGAGTAGATCTACCACGAGATCAAGGAGGCTAAACCCTACAAGCTAGCCTATGGTATGATTGTTGTTCGTCCTACGGACTAAAACCCTCCGATTTATATAGACACCGGATAAGGTTAGGGTTACACAGAGTCGGTTACAATAGTAGGAGATCTTCATATCCGTATCGCCAAGCTTGCCTTCCACGCCAAGGAAAGTCCCATCCGGACACGGGACGGAGTCTTCAATCTTGTATCTTCATGGCCTAGGAGTCCGGCCAACGGTGATAGTTCGGCTATCCGGACACCCCCTAATCCAGGACTCCCTCAGTATGCTTGAAGTATTATTGTTTTAATGTCAATATGAAATTTTATCTTGAATCATTTGGATCTGAACATTCATGCCACAATAAAGAAAATTACATTGAGAAATATGCTAGGTAGCATTCCACATCAAAAATTCTGTTTTTATCATTACCTACTCGAGGACGAGCAGGAATTAAGCTTGGGGATGCCTGATACATCTCCAACGTATCTATAATTTTTGATTGTTCCATGCTATTATATTACCTGTTTTGAATGTTTATGGGCTTTACTTCACACTTTTATATCATTTTTGGGACTAACCTACTAACCGGAGGCCCAGCCCAAATTGTTGTTTTTTTTACCTATATCAGTGTTTCGAAGAAAAAGGAATATCAAACGGACTCCAAATGGGATGAAACCTTCGGGAGCGATCTTTTTGGAACAAACGCAAACCAGCAGACTTGGAGTGGACGTCAAGAAGTAAACGAGGCAGCCATGAGGGTGCCTGGCGTGCCCTAGGGGGTGGGCGCGCCCCCGACCCTTGTGGGCCCCTCGTGGCTCCACCGACCTACTTCTTTCTCCTATATATATCCATGTATCCCGAGAACATCCAGGAGCAACATGAAAACCTAATTCCACCGACACAACCTTCTGTATCCGCGAGATCCCATCTTGGATCCTTCGTCGGCTCTCCGCCACAGGGGGAATCAACCATGGAGGGCCTCTACATCATCTCCAAGGCCTCTCTAATGAGTTGTGAGTAGTTTACCACAGACCTTCGGGTCCATATTTATTAGCTAGATGGCTTCGTCTCTCTCTTTGAATCTCAATACAAAGTTCTCCTCGATGTTCTTGGAGATCTATTTGATGTAACTCTTTGCCGTGTGTTTGTCGAGATCCAATGAATTGTTGGTTTATGATCAAGTTTATCTATGAGAAATAATTGAATCTCCTTTGAATTCTTTTATGTGTGATTGGTTATCTTTGCAAGTCTCTTCGAATTATCAGTTTGGTTTGGCCTACTAGATTGATCTTTCTTGCCGTGGGAGAAGTGCTTAGCTTTGGGTTCAATCTTGTTGTGTCCTTTCCCGGCGACAGCAGGGGCAGCAAGGCACGTATTGTATTGTTGCCATCAAGGATAAAAAGATGGGGTTTATATCATATTGCTTGAGTTTATCCCTCTACATCATGTCATCTTTCTTAATGCGTTACTCTGTTCTTATGAGGTTAATACTCTAGATGCAAGCAGGAGTCGGTCGATGTGTGGAGTAATAGTAGTAGATGCAGAATCGTTTCGATCTACTTGTCGCGGACGTGATGCCTATATACATGATCATGCCTAGATACTCTCATAACTATGCACTTTTCTATCAATTGCCCGATAGTAATTTGTTCACCCACCGTAATACTTATGCTATCTTGAGAGAAGCCACTAGTGAAACCTATGGCCCCCAGGTCTATCTTTTATCATATAAGTTTTCCATCTATCTTTATTTTTCAATCTTTACTTTTCAATCTATATCATAAAAATACCAAAAATATTTATCTTATCTTATTATCTCTATCAGATCTCACTTTCACAAGTTACCGTGAAGGGATTGACAACCCCTTTATCCCGTTGGTTGCGAGGTTCTTGTTTGTTTGTGTAGGTACGAGGGACTTTTGAGGAGCCTCCTACTGGATTGATACCTTGGTTCTCAAAAATTGAGGAAATACTTATGCTACTTTGCTGCATCACCCTTTCCTCTTCAAGGGAAAACCAACGCAGTGCTCAAGAGGTAGCAGGTGCTGCTACTATATGATGAATTTCTATGAGATGCTGCTGCTATATGATGAGTTGCCATAAGCTGCTCCTGCTGCTGCTATATGATGAATTGCTATGAGCTGCTCCTACTGCTGCTATATGATGAATTGCTATGAGCTACTGCTATATGATGAAATGCACGATGGTGCTGCTGTATGATGAGTTGCTATGAGCTGCGGCTGCTATATGATGCTTTCAGGTGGTGCTGCTATATGATAATAACCAGCCACTTGGACCATCAAATTTCGATAAATAATTGTTCTTCATTTAAATTTAGGTCATGCTTTCTTCATTTAAATTAGGCAATGGGATCTCTATGGAAGACATTGACCAACGTAGATTGTGCCAAGTAGATGGTATCTTTGTATTTGCATTGAACAAATATTGATGGTCTGTTTTCCTATCATATTAATTACTACACTGGGTATAATTTGTGATGTTTGCAAGTCAAATTAATTTTCATATGGGCAGCAAAATGACAAAATATAATGCAATCTAGACTTTTCACTGATCATACCACATATAAGCTGAAAAGGTAGGCAATGAAAAGAATGGGTTGGCTTATTATCTGGAGCTTATATTCAAATGTGCTTATTTTCTCAGGATAACTCGAAATAATTGTCCCTAAAAACTTGGCCAATAGAATTGACATACAAATAACATGTCACGATGATTGAAATGGAGGCCTAGTTCTTTTGCCAGAATCTCCCAGAATCTGACCCCTACCCAGTAGTAGTAGTAGTAGTAGTAGTAGTAGTAGTAGTAGTAGTAGTAGTAGTAGTAGTAGTAGTAGCAGTAGTAGTAGCAGTAGTAGTAGCAGTAGTAGTAGCAGTAGCAGTAGCAGTAGCAGTAGCAGTAGCAGTAGCAGTAGCAGTAGCAGTAGCAGTAGCAGTAGCAGTAGCAGTAGCAGTAGCAGTAGTAGTAGCAGTAGCAGTAGCAGTAGCAGTAGGAGTAGTAGTAGTAGTAGTAGTAGTAGTAGTAGTAGTAGTAGTAGTAGTAGTAGTAGTAGTAGTAGTAGTAGTAGTAGTAGTAGTAGTAGTAGTAGTAGTAGCAGTAGCAGTAGCAGTAGCAGTAGCAGTAGCAGTAGCAGTAGCAGTAGCAGTAGCAGTAGCAGTAGCAGTAGCAGTAGCAGTAGCAGTAGCAGTAGCAGTAGCAGTAGCAGTAGCAGTAGTAGCAGCAGTAGCAGTAGCAGTAGCAGTAGCAGCAGTAGCAGTAGCAGTAGCAGTAGCAGTAGCAGTAGCAGTAGCAGTAGCAGTAGCAGTAGCAGTAGCAGTAGCAGTAGCAGTAGCAGTAGGGAGTAGCAGTAGCAGTAGCAGTAGCAGTAGCAGTAGCAGTAGCAGTAGCAGTAGCAATAGCAGTAGCAGTAGCAGTAGCAGTACCAGTAGCAGTACCAGTAGCAGTAGCAGTAGCAGTAGCAGTAGCAGTAGCAGCAGCAGCAGCAGCAGTAGCAGCAGTAGTAGGGGTAGTAGTAGGGGTAGTAGTAGTGGTAGTAGTAGTGGTAGTAGTAGTGGTAGTAGTAGTGGTAGTAGTAGTAGTAGTAGTATTAGTAGTAGTAGTAGTAGTAGTAGTAGTAGTAGTACTCGTAGTCGTAGTCGTAGTAGTAGTCGTAGTAGTAGTCGTAGTCGTAGTCGTAGTACTAGTAGTAGTAGTAGTAGTAGTAGTAGTAGTAGTAGTAGTAGTAGTAGTAGTAGTAGTAGTAGTAGTAGTAGTTGTAGTAGTAGTAGTAGTCGTAGTCGTAGTCGTAGTCGTAGTCGTAGTCGTAGTCGTAGTCATAGTAGTAGTAGTAGTAGTAGTAGTAGTAGTAGTAGTAGTAGTAGTAGTAGTAGTAGTAGTAGTAGTAGTAGTAGTAGTAGTAGTAGTAGTAGTACAACTGTGGTACACTTGATGGTCAAAATATTATTTATCCGGTCCTCACGGTGAAGTGACAAGACCCTGCGCCTGACACTAGTCCAGGCGGCATGTTCGGGTTACCAAAGTCAGCCTCACCTTGTGCACTGTGCAGTCTGTCACCGTTGTTGTACAGCATGCCTTGCCTCATCTCCATCTCCCCTAGCACCACTCCATCTTCATCTCCATCTCACTGTGCCCCCGCATACCCTCGCCTCGCTCGCCTCCCCTGGTACCACTATTCCCTCGCTAGCCGCTCCAGCACCGACGGCCTTCGCCCGTGTAAATCAAGCCCCCAAAAACCCCACCTTCCAAACTCCACCATGGCCAAACGCGAACTGTGCAGCATCCATATGAGTCGCGATTGGAGCAATCTCACCAGTGACATCCTCGACCTTTGTTGTTCGTGTATGGATATGTTGAGCGTCGTGCGGCTAGCTGCATGCTCGAGGGACATGCACATGGCCATCGTCAAAGCGAGGCCTAAGCTTTTCAAGACACCCTGCTTGCTGCTATCTGATCTTGCGAGATTTGCCCACCATGATACGGAGGCGTACATGATGCCCCTCGACTTAAATCTGACCTCCATTAGCCGAAACTTCTTTGCAGGTATATAGTGGGTCGCCCACATCATTTCCCTTGACATCGAACCGATCACCATTGCCTGAAACTTCTTGTCAGGTATGTATTGGGTCGGCATGGGCTCCCACTATATGGATGCCGTCAGAGAAAACAGGAGAAGTTGGTGCTCATCAACTTGCAGACCTCCCATGAGATTATCCTTCCTCCGTTGGATTATATAGGGTTTTACCGTCCCAAGTCATCTAGATTACATCCTCAGTTGTATGGACCTTGTTTTGCAGAAGATTGTAATCTGCCAAGTGCCCACACGACATGCGGGTTATGCAGACTTCAAGCTAATTGCCTTGTTCGACCGGGGACTCGCCTATCTTTATGCCGGTGCCTTCTTTAGCTGGAGACAACTCAGCTTGCAATGGATCGTCAAAGCTGATACACACTTATGTGATGCTATTGGACACAATGGCATCATCTATGTGATCGACAAAGCAGATGGCACCACGTATTGTTGGGATGGCGCGTATAAGTTGTTTTTGTCTAATGTTAATGATAACGCCATGACACTATTTGAACTTTTTGTGATGATTGGCATATCCCTGTTTGAGCAGAATTTGAGTAGAACTATGGCAATGTATTAGAGACGCCCAAAATCAGCTCTATTTGGAACGAGTTAATTCATGCGATTGTGACCATGTCAGTACAGCAATTTGTACCCTTGAATAATCAAATGGTTAGGAAGATATGGATATTCTCCTTATTTTATAGTAATCTATATACTGCTAAATATGAGCGTGTATCAATAGCCATGTTAGTTTCCTCATTTTTGTGATGTAGAAACATGCATCACACTATTTTTATCTAACCATACATTAGGGAAGTAAATGTGCATATGGAGAACTCTATATTTGGAAGTAGTGAAATCCTGTAATGCTTACCATGTGTACAAACCTATATTCGCCCTTCAGCAATCAATGGCTAGAATAATATCCTCACAAAAAAATTGCCCACAGAACATGAGTATATAACAATGCATAGTCTCTTAGTTTCCTTGAAGAATTTGTTTGTGAGGACAGAACATGATTGCATAACATGCATGACATGGTAGTTTCCTCTGAAGAATCGATTGCGAGATAACATGAGTATAAACATGCATGGCACTTCTATATTTTCGAACCCGGCATACATTTCCTTGTATTTTCCTCTCAGTTCCAACAAGGACATGTAAATATTGTTTCTTGCATTATCCTACTCATAATCTGAACAATGCTGATCTTACATTAACAATGTATGTCCTTTTTGATATGATGAAGTGTCCCTACAGTTACTGCCCTTTGTAATCACACCATCTTTGCCAAAAATAGGGAAGCACAACTGGTTCCTCGCCCGATCAGACGACGGCAAAAGACTAGTTATCATTCGCACACATGAGCCGGAAAAGTTATATTGCAAAAACCCCACTGTGTACAAGCACCGTGAAATACATGAGTATCTGCACAGTGGCTGTTACATCAATGAGCAGGATACCGGCTTGTTGGGGCCTTCGGGATTTTTGAGTTGGAGGCGGGTAAACAGCCTTCGTTCACACTCTCTGTTTCTCGGACTCAATTATCCGATTAACTAGGAGATCACCGTTGGCAAGGACCTTGATGGCAGAGAGGCTCTGTTCGCTATGGAAAATTGTGTCTACACGGCGAGCCCTAGGACTTCGGGAGCAAACTCCCCTGATTGTCAATGATACAGCTTGCAGCCAAAAGAAGGTGAGAATGACATAGGCAAGTGGATTAACTTTGATCCATGGATGTCTCAAGTCCGACAGGCAGTGATGTGGTTCAAGCCTTCAAGTTAATAGGTAATTGGGTCGTTGCATCAAAAGGGTGGAGTTCTGGTGTCTCTGAATCACTGGTGGCTAAAGCGGGGCTGCAAATTATGATGGTGTTGGATCATCTCTCTTCGAATGGCTTGTTATCTTTGCCGCTTGTTCTGGATGGGTAGTGAGGGAGTCCTGGATTGGGGGGTGTCCGGATAGCCGGATTACCATCATCGGCCGAACTATCATCGGCTGGACTATCATCATCGACCGGACTCCAAGACTATGAAGATACAAGATTGAAGACTTCGTCTCGTGTCCGGATGGGACTTTCCTTGGCGTGGAAGGCAAGCTTGGCGATATGGATATGTAGATCTCCTACCATTGTAACCGACTCTATGTAACCCTAGCCCTCTCCGGTGTCTATATAAACCGGATGGCTCTAGTCCGTAGGACAACAACATCAACCCTTACAATCATACCATAGGCTAGCTTTTAGGGTTTAGCCTCCTTGATCTCGTGGTAGATCCACTCTTGTAAACATCCACAATATCAATATCAATCAAGCAGGACGTAGGGTTTTACCTCCATCAAGGGGGCCCGAACCTGGGTAAAACATCGTGTCCCTTGTCTCCTGTTACCATCCGCCTAGACGCACAGTTCGGGACCCCCTACCCGAGATCCGCCGGTTTTGACACCGACATTGGTGCTTTCATTGAGAGTTCCTCTGTGTCGTCACCGATAGGCTCGATGGCCTCTTCAATCAACAACGATGCGGTCCTGGGTGAGACTTTTCTCCCTGGACAAATCTTCGTATTCGGCGGCTTCGCACTGCGGGCCAACTCACTTGGCCATCTGGAGCAGATCGAAAGCTACGCCCTTGGCCGTCAGGTCAGGTTTGGAAGCCTAAACTTCACGGCCGATATCCGTGGGGACTTGATCCTCGACGGGTTCGAGCCGCATCTAAGTGCACCGCACTGTCACGATGGGCACGACCTAACTCTGCCACCGGACAGCGCCTTGGAGGCCGCACACGAATCCGCTCCGACCTGTAGTCCGGAGCCGATCACGCAGATCGAGGACGGGTGGCTGGACACCGCCTCGGGAGCTGCAACTTCCACGGTGATGGAGCCGAACACTGACCCTGTCCCGCATATAGATCATGACTCCGAGGCACCGAACTCCCTACCGGACTCCGACCCTCCTGCGCCCCCGCCAGTCGAATCCGATTCGGCGCCGATCATGGAATTCACCGCTGCGGACATCTTTCAGCACTCACCCTTCGGCGACATCTTAAATTCGCTGAAGCATCTCTCGCTATCCAGAGAGCCCTGGCCGGACTACGGCCGGGATGGTTGGGATGTGGATGACGAAGAAATTCGGAGCCCTCCCACCACCCACTTCGTAGCCACTATCGACGATCTAACCGACGTACTCGACTACAACTCCGAAGACATCGAAGGTATGGACGACGATGCCGGAGACTATCAAGAACCAGCGCCTACAGGACACTGGAAAACCACCTCATCATACGACATATACATGGTGGACACCCCAAAAGATGGGGACGGCGAAGAAGCAGCGGAGGCAGATTCCTTAAAGAAATAGCCCAAGCGCCGACATCGGCGGCGCCGCTCT
This sequence comes from Triticum timopheevii, assembly GCA_963921465.1. Lineage (NCBI taxonomy): Eukaryota > Viridiplantae > Streptophyta > Magnoliopsida > Poales > Poaceae > Triticum > Triticum timopheevii. The sequence continues at coordinate 377,304,475 of OY997262.1, read as the reverse complement.
AAATCCCGCCATAGCAAGAATGGAGATTCCGGCACAGGAGATAACAACACCCCAGAAAGTGCCGAAGACAACCCCCTCCAGCAAGATTCAGCGCAAGAGGAGGCAGAAGCAAGCCCTCACGAGAGGGCGGCAGACGAAGAGGTCGAGGATGATAATTACATACCTCCCTCCGGAGACGAGGCAAGCCTCGACGACGACGAATTCATCGTACCTGAGGATCCCGTCGAACAAGAGCGTTTTAGACGCAGGCTAATGGCCACAGCAAACAGTCTAAATAAAAAGCAGCAACAGCTTCAAGCTGATCAAGACCTGCTGGCCGACAGATGGACCGAGGTCCTCGCGGCCGAAGAGTATGAACTCGAACGCCCCTCCAAAAGCTACCCAAAACGCAAGTTGCTCCCCCTACTAGAGGAGGAAGCATACAATCCGGCATCACCAGTGCACAATACGGCAGACCGACCACCTCGTGGCCGCGACAGAGAGGCATGTAAGCCCTCCACTAAAACCGTCCCTCGGCACCGCTCAAAAAGCGTGAAGCCATGGGGGAATGCGCCGAACATGCAAGACATATTGGAGGACAAGGCAAGACAATCCAGATCTATCCATGGATCACGTGGGCGCTCCAAGAACCACGACGAATACCATCGCGCCGGATACAACTACTCCGGCCGGGCCGAACATAGCAGACAATGCTCTCTCGAGCTACGTCGCGATATTGCTCAATACAGAGGCGCCGCACACCCACTATGCTTCACTGATGAAGTAATGGATCATCAAATCCCTGAAGGGTTTAAACCCGTTAACATCGAATCCTACGATGGCACAACAGACCCCGCGGTTTGGATCGAGGATTATCTCCTTCATTTACACATGGCCCGCGGCGACGATCTTCACGCCATCAAATATCTCCCGCTCAAGCTTAAAGGACCAGCCCGGCATTGGCTTAACAGCCTGCCAGCAGAGTCAATTGGATGCTGGGAAGACCTGGAAGCCGCATTCCTCGACAACTTCCAAGGCACATACGTGCGACCACCGGATGCAGATGACCTAAGCCACATAATCCAGCAGCCAGACGAATCGGCCAGGCAATTCTGGACACGGTTCTTAACAAAGAAAAATCAAATCGTCGACTGTCCGGATGCAGAGGCCCTCGCTGCCTTCAAACATAACATCCGTGACGAGTGGCTGGCCCGACACCTAGGACAGGAAAAGCCGAAATCCATGGCAGCCCTCACGTCACTCATGACCCGCTTCTGTGCGGGAGAGGATAGCTGGCTAGCTCGCAGCAACAACCTCAGCAAAAATGCTGGTAGTCTGGATACCAAGGACCGCAATGGCAGGCCGCATCGATACAAAAACAAACGCCGCATTAATGGCGATAGCAATGAGGATACGGCAGTCAACGCCGGATTCCGAGGCTCTAAACCCGGTCAACGGAAGAAGCCATTTAAAAGAACTACTCCGGGTCCGTCCAATTTGGACCAAATACTCGACCGCTCTTGTCAAATACATGGAACCCCCGAAAAACCAGCTAACCACACCAACAGAGATTGTTGGGTATTTAAGCAGGCAGGCAAATTAATTGCCAAAAACAATGACAAGGGGCTACACAACGATGACGAGGAAGAAACCCGGCCGCCGAACAACAGAGGACAGAAGGGATTCCCCCCTCAAGTTCGGACAGTAAATATGATATACGCAACGCATATACCCAAGAGGGAGCGGAAGCATGCACTAAGGGACGTATACGTGATGGAGCCAGTCGCCCAAAAATTCAACCCGTGGTCCTCTTGCCCGATCACTTTCGATCGAAGAGACCATCCGACCAGTATCCGCCATGGAGGATTCGCCGCATTGGTTTTAGACCCAATCGTTGATGGTTTTCACCTCACGAGAGTCCTGATGGACGGCGGCAGTAGCCTGAACCTGCTTTATCAGGATACAGTGCGCAAGATGGGCATAGACCCTTCAAGGATTAAACCTACAAAAACGACATTCAAAGGTGTCATACCAGGTGTTGAAGCAAGTTGCACAGGCTCAGTCACACTGGAAGTGGTCTTCGGATCCCCGGATAATTTCCGAAGCGAGGAGTTAATCTTCGACATAGTCCCATTTCGCAGTGGCAATCACGCTCTGCTCGGATGAACCGCGTTCGCAAAATTCAATGCGGTGCCGCACTATGCATACCTTAAGCTCAAGATGCCAGACCCTCGCGGAGTCATCACGGTCAATGGAAACACTGAACGCTCCCTCCGAACGAAGGAACATACAGCGGCTCTCGCGGCAGAAGTACAGAGAAGCCTTTTAAGGCAATTTTCGAGTCCGGCCGTTAAACGGCCGGACACGGCCAAACGCGCCCGGAGCAACATCAACCAAGACCACCTGGCACGTTCCGAGCACGCGTAGCAATGCGGCCCCAACCCCAGCCCTCGCACAATTGAAGGACAAACTCTCCGCGTACGTAATTACGCCCTGGAGATACCATGGGTCTAGGGGAAGGGGCTCGACCACAACAAACCCAGAGTGCGGTTCGACCACACCAGGGGCTCCCAAGTGTGTCGCTCTTTTCTTTTATTTTTCCTTTTTTTTACAGGACTCTGTCCGGCGGCGAACCTGCCGAACTCATGATGCAACAGCCAGGGAGGGACAAAGGCTGCGACGAACACTCAGGTGGTCTCCATTATGAGCATTAAATTTGTTAAATACACCATTCCGCGGCCTACCCCTGGAGGGAGACGCCTTTAATTCGTCCAATCCCTTGCTTTCCGCACTATTTGTATCATTCCGCACTCATAGCAGAACTTCTTGAATAAAATGCAGCACCTTTTGCCCATAATTGCATTACTTTATACATATGTTCATTTACGACATGTTGCATCCGTATATTTTGGTACGACCGAATACACTAGGGGCTTATGTTCCCCGCATTATGGTGTGATAAGTCCGAACACTTTCACAAGTGCAGCACCCCGAACTTATAGCATTATATGAATCGGCTCCGAATCATGTCTTGGGTCAATAGTAGGGTTTGCCCGGCTCCCATGTTTGGCACCTTACGTTTCCGTTCTATCGGCTAAGGTAGCACTGGGAGAACCACTGCGATTGCGCCCCGGTTGAGCCGAGTTAACGCCTCAGTGGAGAAAGCTAAAACTGACCGTCATGATAAGGCGAGAGACTGGTCGCTGTTCGAGAGGTTTTTTCGGGTCCTTAAAGGCCTACGCCGCTTCGAGCGAAGTTCCGGATAATGTCCGATGAAGGCGTGGATAGCGCCCCAAATTCGGTCCTCCGAATACTAGGGGCTTCGCCAAAATTTAAAATTATAGAATTCTATGGCCAAGTGAGAGTGTTCAAGCATTATAAGTCCGGTTGCCTTGTTCGTCGTGTTGAGCGCCTCCCTAGATGGACCCAAATATGGGAACAAGAGTGCTCAAGTTTATCCCGAACACCCCAGCACTAGTGCCATGGGGGCTGAAGCCAACGACTTGCCATCTCTCAGATTTTATAAACGGCCACATAGAAGGTAATATTTTAAATTAAAACTAGTGTTGCTTAGCGCATATGAACAAAGTTTTCAGCGCATAGGATACTACATAGCGAGTTTACTCAATAATTACATCTCTGGGGCACTCATCCGCAATCTTGCGGGCACCCTTCAGGACAGTCTTATAGTACATCTCGGGCGTACGATATTCCTTGCCCGTTGGTGGCGCGTCAGTGATCAGCTTCTCCGCATCCAGCTTGCCCCAATGCACCTTTGCGCGGGCAAGGGCCCGACAAGCACCTTCAATACAGGCGGAGCGCTTGATGACCTCCACCCAGGGGCACGCATCCACCAGCCGCTGTACGAGGCCGAAGTAGCTCCCGGGCATGGCCTCTCTAGGCCACAGCCAGACTATGAGGCCCTTCATGGCCTCCTCAGCTACCTTGTGGAGTTCGACCAGCTGCTTCAGCTAGTCGCTAGGGGGCACCGGATGGCCGGCCTCAGCATACTGAGACCAGAAGACCTTCTCTGTTGAGCTTCCCTCCTCGCCACGGTAGAATACGGCGGCATCGGATACACTACGAGGCAAATCTGCAAACGCCCCTGGAGAGCTCCGAATTCGGGTAAGTGTTAGGTAGTTTACATTAACATGCTTGCTTTGCATGAAAAATGCCTTACCCGCCGCTATTTTCTTCACATCTTCCACCTCCTGAAGGGCCTTATGGGCCTCGGCCTTGGCGGCTTTGGCACTTTCGAGAGCCGAGGCAAGCTCGGACTCTCGAGTCTTGGAGTCACGCTCCAAACTCTCATGCTTTTCCATGAGAGCCTGGAGCTCTTGCCGAACCGCCGCCACCTGCGCCTCCTGCTTTTCTCGCTCTATCCGTTCCGCGGCCGCACTGTGTTCAGCCGCGAACACGGCCTCCTTCAGGGCTGCCACCTCGTTCGTGGCCCCTGCAATACCCATGTTATCCTTGTTATTCTTTTATTGCAACCTAAATCCTTTTCTGTAAGGTAACTATTCAAAGTGGTGTTACTCACCTTCTTTGTCCTGGAGCTGCTTCTTGGCACGGCCGAGCTCCTGCTCGGACCGCTCGAGCTCCTGCTTCAAAGCACCGACCTCCGCAGTCAGTGCGGCAGAGGTCAGCAGCGCAGCCTGCACACCCATATTGACATAATTTTTTTTAGCAACCCTGAGTATATCTCTTTTTTTTCAGATTCTCAGTCCGGCTTTTCTTTCCGAACATCGAACCGAGCATCAGGGGCTACTGTCTATGCGGTATTACATTACATAATTTTAACTTCTTACCTCAAAGCCTGTTAGAAGGCTACTGCAGGCTTCGGTCAGCCCGCTCTTGGCGAGCTGTACCTTCTGAATCACCGCACTCATGATAGTGCGGTGTTCTTCCTTGATGGAAGCGCCTTGGAGCGCCTCCAACAAGTTGTCCGGCGCCTCCGGTTCGACGGAGGCCACCGGTGTCACGGTCTTGCCCTTCTTGCGAAGGGGCCGCCGGCCGGACTCTGGAACCACTGAGGGTTCTGATGTGGAGTCCGGCGCAAAGTCCGGGAGGCCGCCTTGTGGCGCCTCCGGAGCCTCCCCCTGACGGGTCCCTTCTTGGGATCCCACCTCGGCGTCATCTGTAGCGCGAGGGGTGGAGGCCATCGGGATGGAATCCACATCCGACGGAGCCAACGACCCGCTCGATGAAGCGGGGAGATCATCATCGGCCGGACTACAGACAGTATGCGGCATTAGAGGGACGCTATGTGACATAAAAAGAAATTATAAATCATGCAGGGATCCGGATACTTACGATCTCGCTGGAGGCCTGGCCCTTGAAGGCCATTCTTCCTCGCCAATGTTGAAGTTGGCGGAGCCGTCCGGGGGAATAGTCCTTCCCCTCTTGGACCCTTCGGCCTCCCCTGTTGGGGAAGCCTTTCTCTTCCTCTCTCCCTCCTCTGGGAGAGAGTCCTCTTTCTCCTCCTCGTTTTTGGGGGAGGAGCCCGCCTCGGAGTCGTCGGACACCTGAAAACGGGAACTCTTTCGAGTACCCGTGGCCTCCTTCTTGGCCTTCTTCTCCGGCACCACGTGCGGTGCCGGAACCAGCAGCCTCACTAGACGGGCGTCTACTGGGTTTTCTGGCATGGGAGCCGGGCAGTTGATCTGCTCCGCCTTCTTCATCCAGTCCTGTCAAAGGAAACGGGGAAATCACAACCCGCATAGAGTCAAACTATGAAAAACAAGTGTCCCGTGAAGGGGTAGAATCACTTACCTCGTCAGCTTGGCGCTGCGAGCGAAATCCGTGATCTTCAGTCGCGGATGTGGGGGCTTCGGCGCCCTTAAACAGCACCCTCCAGGTGCCTTCGTACGTCGTGTCGAAGAGCTCGCTCAACGCCTGGTGCTGTTCTGGATCAAACTCCCACAGATTGAATGCCCTCTCTTGGCATGGGAGAATCCGGTGGATGAGCATGACTTGGACCATGTTAACCAGCCTGAGCTTCTTCACCAGCTTCTGGATACAGGCTTGGAGTCCCATCACCTCCTCCGAACTACCCCACTGCAAGCCCTTCTTTTTCCAGGAGGTGAGCTGCGTGGGGATACCAGATCTGAATTCGGGGGCCGCCGCCCACATAGGGTCGCGCGGCTCGGTGATATAGAACCACCCCGATTGCCATCCCTTGACGGATTCCACGAAGGCCCCTTCGAACCAAAGGACGTTGGGCATCTTGCCCAACATGGTGCCTCCGCACTCCTCTTGAGTGCCCTTCACTACCTTCGGCTTGACATTGAAGGTCTTGAGCCACAAGCCGAAGTGGGGCTGGATGCAGAGGAAGGCCTCGCACACGACGATAAACGCCGAGATGTTGAGGATGAAGTTCGGCGCCAGATCATGGAAATCCAGGCCGTAGTAGAACATGAGCCCCCGGACAAAGGGGTGAAGTGGAAAGCCCAGTCCGTGGAGGAAATGGGGAAGAAAAATGACCCTCTCATGGGGCCTGGGGGTGGGGATGAGCTGCCCCTCATCGGGCAGCCGGTGCACGATGTCGCCGGACAGATAGCCGGCGCCGCGCAGTCTTTCGATGTGCTCCTCCGTAACGGAGGAGGTCATCCACTTGCCTCCCGCTCCGGACATGGTCGGAGAAGGTCGAGTCCAGATGCGCGAACTTGGGCGCTGGAGCTCGAGTGCACGGAGAGGAATAAGCAAAGGAGGAAGAAGGCATAGGTGAAAAGGTGAATCCTTATCCCTTATATATAGGCGGACGAAGACTATGCGTCCCCACTAGCCTGGTAAAACTCGCTTATCTCCCAAGCGCCACCATCAATGGCGCGATTGGGTTACCCACGTCCGTATTGATGAGAATCCCGGATTAAGGGGAAACACGATCTCTGCTTCGACAAGACGTGCCAAGGAAACCGCTTCGCTAAATGCACTGAGGTGGAAAAATAAAAAACGTAAAGGCTTGGTAGTGGTGTGACGTCACGCCGCAAAAAACGTCAGCAGATTGAACTTGTGTATATATATATTATTCTCTCTATGGTGGAATGTGGAATTTATTTTGCAGAGCCGGACACTATCCTGGTGTTCACAATCTTCTATGAATTATTCAGAGGAGGAACTCGCCTTGCAATGCCGAACAATATGCGCGCCGGACTCATCGTCATTGAAGCCTGGTTCAGGGGCTACTGAGGGAGTCCTGGATTGGGGGGTGTCCGGATAGCCGGATTACCATCATTGGCCGAACTATCATCGGCCGGACTATCATCATCGACCGGACTCCAAGACTATGAAGATACAAGATTCAAGACTTCGTCCCGTGTCCAGATGGGACTTTCCTTGGCATGGAAGGCAAGCTTGGTGATACGGATATGTAGATCTCCTACCATTGTAACCGACTCTATGTAACCCTAGCCCTCTCTGGTGTCTATATAAACCGGATGGCTCTAGTCCGTAGGACAACAACATCAACCCTTACAATCATACCATAGGCTAGATTTTAGGGTTTAGCCTCCTTGATCTCGTGGTAGATCCACTCTTGTAAACATCCACAATATCAATATCAATCAAGCAGGACGTAGGGTTTTACCTCCATCAAGAGGGCCCGAACCTGGGTAAAACATCGTGTCCCTTGTCTCCTGTTACCATCCGCCTAGACGCACAGTTCGGGACCCCCTACCCGAGATCCGCCGGTTTTGACACCGACAGGTAGTTCTCTCTTTTGTTATGCATATTCCTTGTCATTTGGTCATCCACGTCTATGTCACTCTTACTATGTAATAGTTGCCTCTATTTAGAATGTCATTCTCGTCTGGATCACGAGAGTTTGAGCACTGCAGATGGGTGCATTTTGGTGGTGTAGACATCTTATGAACTATCATGTCTTGCTGTTTATGTCAGTAGTAGTCACTAGGTAGTGTTTGAATGTTGTATAAATTGTTGTTTCGAACTATTTATTGTCTCGAACTACTGGTGGGCTAAATGACGACATCACCATTCTCCAGTGTTCAGAGTATATCTCCTTTTGTCAAGTTATAATTTGAGCTCCGTGTCTTTTTGATGATGTACAATTGTTTGGGCCAGTGAGGTGTCATTGACTATGGGCCGAGTAGTAACACAATGCCAGACAGGTCAATTATGACACTAAGACCGGGCTCTCAAAAGATTCTCAAATAAAAAGGTCGGGCTCTCAAAAAAAGAAAGAATAAGGACTCTTAGGCCTACATATGGGCGCCACCGGTGTTTTCGTACGCTTACGCGCCAAGAGCATATTGACGCGTGTTCGAAATTCATGCTACCTTTTCAAACCCAATCTCCTACCCCTCCCCGACCTCTGGAATCTCGATTCCTACTCCAGTTCCCTAAAATCCCCCTCATGTACTCCCTGTACTCAAGCGCACTATCATGTAACCGGTCAACGTGAATCTCCAAGCCGGAGATCCTGAGGCCCGTCCTGCCTTCGGGTGCTGCATATTGTCGCTCAACAGTGGCATGGCGGCACTTGACGACCAGTTTGCCGGCAAAGTGCTGATGGTAACCATCAATGGCGACTGGCCCCCCGTCTCGCCGGACAACCTTGTCAAAGCTCTTGGCATTGTGCACAGCATCCAAATAAGTGACTTGCTTGTCGAAGTCTGCCCGCCACCGGTTGATTTCTTCGTCAGGTTTCGGACAACTTTCACCCGCAGTCGTGTGTTCGAATCTTCCCGGCGTGTGTTCTGTGATAGCACGCTGGTGAGTTTTGATCGGTGGCACCTAGGATGGGGCTCTGTGCCCTCTTAGCTTGAGTTTTTAACAAAGCTTGCCTTCCACGGCATGCCTCGACGTGCTTGGATGTAACGCCCCGGATTCGATCCGCCAGGTGTCTGCCAGTTATTCGCCGTCATTGCCATGTCATGTGCTTGCGTGTTGCATTTTGTCATGTCATCATGTGCATCTCATTTTGCATACGTGTTCGTCTCATGCATCCGAGCCTTTTCCCCGTTGTCTGTTTTGCAATCCGACACTCCTATGTCCTCCGGCATCCCCCTTTTGTCTCTTGTTGTGAGCGTGTATTAAACGTTCTCAGAATGGACCGAGGTTTGCCAAGCGGCCTTGGTACACCGCCTGTAGACCGCCTGTCAAGTTTCGTGCCATTTGGAGGTCGTTTGATACTCCAACGGTTAACCGGGTAACCGCAAAGGCCTCTTTTGTGTGCAGCCCAACACCCCTCCAAAGTGGCCCAAAACCCAGCAAACTCCCCTCCATGCTCTCGGTCGTTCGATCATGATCGTGTGGGCGAAAACCGCTCCCCATTTGGACTCTCCTAGCTCCCAGAATCTATAAATATGTGCCCCTCCCCGAATTTTCGCAGTCCAAACCCTAGCTCCCCTCCTCCTCGCGCCGCCGGACGAAATCCCTCTCCGCGCCCGGACATGTCCGCGCCCGCCGGACGTCCAGCGCCGTTGCCCCGCGCCAGTGGACGCCTGCCACGTGGCGCCCTGCGCGTCCTCCTCCGCCACGGCCCGCGGAGCCCAGGGAGGGCCCGCACGAGCCCGCGCCCCCGCCACCGTCGGCCTCCCCGGCCCGCGCCCGAGCGCCGCCGTTCCTGTCCCCCGCGGTCTGGCCGCTCGCCGCCGCCCGTCCCCCGCCAGGCGCCTCGCCCCACGCCTGCGCTGTCCGCCGCCGGCGTGCTCCCTCCGCTGCCGCGCCGCCCGCGTCCGTCGCCGCCTCCGCCGGCCATTGTTCCGCCCCGCGCCGCCGCCGGCCGGGCGCGCTCCACCGCCGCCCCGACCAGCTCCCGCCGCGCCTCCCCCGGCCATCTCCCTCGTCGCCGTTGACCGGAGCCGCCGCCGCCTCGATCCGTGTGCCCGAAACCCTAGATCCAGTTTCGGAGGTGATTTTCGTCTGTCCTGATATTATTTTTAAATTATCATGCCATGTTCGTCGCATGATAACAAACTGTATGCTGCTCCGTTTCGTGCGTGTGATATGTCAAATTGTTCGACTCGACGAGTACTTCATTTCATTCCATTGCATCATGTTCATTTGAGCTCATCTTGATGCCTGAATCATCGTTGCAAGAGTGCATGTTGCTGTTGACCTGCTGAAACTATTATAACATGCTCATTTGTCATTTTTGCCATGTTTGATGTGTGCATCCTATGAGGTTGATGTCTACATGTGTTTAAATCTATGCCATGCCATCTTTCCATAGGTGCTATCCATGTATTTTTTTTATTTGTGTGGTGAGTGCATCAAGCTTGTTAAGTAGTGTACTTGCTGTTACTGTTTTGCTAGGCTGAATCTGTTATTTTGTGATGCCATGTAAACCTGCTGCTACAAGTCATTCCGTGCATAATCTGGAGATGTTCACCAGGTGTGGTTTGTTATACATGTCATGATATATCCATCCATGCCCTTGGTTGCATTTATAGCCTGCTTTAGCTTGTTGTTATCTTGCTCCAAAGTTGCTACATAATGTTGCTGTCAGCCTGTTAACATGAAGTTCAATGTTGCCATGTTTGTTGTTAGTTATCCATGCACCCTATGAACTTGATATTGCCATGATTATCTTCATAAACATGTCTTCTTACTGTCGGTTGCCTTGTCATGCCATGTATTGCTCTGTAGTGAGTGGTTCAAGCTCACCAACATGCCTACTTATTCTTGTTCCTGCCATGTATGAATCTGTCATATAACTTGCCATGTTTACATGGGTGCCATCATATCTTCTGATCCTTTTTGGCTCACGGTCAATAAAGGACTTTTGTTCTATGAAATTAGTAGATTCATGCCATGCCTTTTTTTGCCATGTTAAGTTCCTGTAACATGTTGTTTGATAGCTCTAAACATTGCAACCTGATGTTATTTCTGCTTATGGCTGAAACTGTTATTATATGCAATCTTGCCATATGGTTTTGAGCATGTTCTAGTGATTTCTGGAGATAGATCACTGTTCATGTTTTGTTATGCTTTACCTGTACTTCATGCCCATGCCTTTTGTTTTCTCGTTGGGATGCTCTAGCTTGTTGTTTTGATGCTTGCAAGATGCCTAGTTGCTGTTATGGACAGATTGTTGATATAACTTGTATAGAGTATGTGTTGAACCGTTGCTCCGTTTTGAGTGTGCCCTATATGAAACTTGCTTGATTTTGCATATAGTTTCATATTATCGTGTTGCATCCTTGTTTTGAGGTGTTTGCTTGATGTTTGGGTGCATTTTGCATCAATGCCATGTTTAACTTGTTTTGCTCATATCTTCTAGGCCGTAGCTCCAAATTAAATGAACTTTATATGTAACTTGACTAGAATCTCATGTAGATCATCATGGTGCATTTTAACTTGCTGTTTAACAACTTGAACATTAGGTTTATTCAGATCTGGACCAATTTCGAAACTTGCATATGAGGACTTACCGGAATTGTTATATGTTGTTTCCGGCCTCATTTAAACTTGCCTTGATGTGTTGTTCTTGTTTGCATCATCTCTTGCCATGAGTAGCCTCATCTAGCTTTCTCATGCATCATGCTTGGTTGTGCATCATGTCTTCTTCATGTGTGGTGTGTTTACCATGTTGTGTGCTTCTTCTCGATAGTTCCCGTTTCATTGCAATCGTGAGGATTCGTTCGTCTACGCTTGGTTCGTCTTCGTGGCTTCATCTTCTTCATGGACTCATTCTTCTTCCTAGCGGAATTTTAGGCAAGATGACCACTACCCTGGATCTCACTACTATCATTGCTATGCTAGTTGCTTTGTTCTATCGCTTTGCCGCGCTACCTATCTTTTGCTCATCAGCCTCCCAAATTGCCATGAACCTCTAACCTTTGACACCCTTCCTAGCAAACCGTTGCTTGGCTATGTTACCGCTTTGCTCAGCCCCTCTTATAGCGTTGTTAGTTGCAGGTGAAGTTGAAGATTACTCCATGGTGGGCAGGATGTTGTTGGGATATCACAATATCTCTTATATTGTTAATGCATCTATATACTTGGTAAAGGGTGGAAGGTTCGACCTTATGCCTGGTGTTTTGTTCCACTCTTGCCACCCTAGTTTCCGTCATACCGGTGTTATGTTCCCGGATTTTGCGTTCCTTACGCGGTTGGGTGATTTATGGAACCCCCTTGACAGTTCGCTTTGAATAAAACTTCTCTAGCAAGGCCCAACCTTGGTTTTACCATTTGCCTCACCACCACCTATACCTTTCCCTTGGGTCGGCCAACCCGAGGGTCATCTTTATTTTAGCCCCCCCGGGCCAATGCTTGTCTAAGTGTTGGTCCGAACCGAGTGATGTCCGGCGCCCCGTGGGCAACTAGGGTCTACGCCAACCCGATGTCTTGCTCATCCGGTGTGCCCTGAGAACGAGATATGTGCAACTCCTATCGGGATTTGTCGGCACAACGGGCGGCTTTCCTTGTCTTGTTTTACCATTGTCGAAATGTCTTGTAAACCGGGATTCCGAGACTGATCGGGTCTTCCTAGGAGAAGGTATATCCTTCATTGATCGCGAGAGCTTATCATGGGCTAAGTTGGGACACCCCTGCAGCGTATAAACTTTCGAGAGCCGTGCCCGCGGTTATGTGGCAGATGGGAATTTGTTAATGTCCGGTTGTAGATAACTTGACACCAGATCCAAATTAAAACGCATCAACCGCGTGTGTAGCCGTGATGGTCTCTTCTCGGCGAAGTCCAGGAAGTGAACACGGTTTCTGGGTTATGTTTGACGTAAGTAGGAGTTCAGGATCACTTCTTGATCATTGCTAGCTTCACGACCGTTTCGCTTGCTCTCTTCTCACTCTTATTTGCGTATGTTAGGCACCATATATGCTTAGTCGCTGCTGCAACCTCACCACTTTACCCCCCTTCCTTTCCCATTAAGCTTTGCTAGTCTTGATACCCATGGTAATGGGATTGCTGAGTCCTCGTGGCTCACAGATTACTACAACAACAGTTGCAGGTATAGGTTTTGCGATGATCATGACGCGAGAGCGATGTTTACTTGTTTTGGAGTTCTTCTTCTGCTTCTTCTTTGATCAAGGGATAGGTTCCAGGTCGGTAGCCTGGGCTAGCAGGGTGGATGTCGTTTGAGCTTTTGTTTGTGTTTCATCTGTAGTCAGATGTTGACCTTATGTATGATGATGTTGTATTCGTGTGGCATTGTATGCCTTTTGTATGTATCCCCATCTATTATGTAATGTTGATGTAATGATATCCACCTTGCAAACGCGATTCAATATGCGGGTCTATCCTTGGTGGGACCTTCGAGTTTCTTTTGGATAGGGTCGCATATTGGGCGTGACAAGTTGGTTTCAGAGCCTCGGCCAACCCTAGGAGCCCCCTTGATTGATCGTGTAGTTTGGCCGTTGTTGAGTCTATAAGAAAACTTTTTTGGAGTCTAGTTATATCAGAGAGTAGGATTTCTTTTTACTCCTCAGCCCCTTCGTCGCTCTGGTGAGAAATCTTGACGTAGGTGTTTTGAACTACTCCTCTTCCCCTTCAAATATTTCTTTAGGATCACGCGGTTAGTTTTCGTTCGTTGTCCATCCTATTTTATCCGGTGCATCTTTCGTCAAGTCAACTCAAACCTCTTTATCTTTCACGAGGTCAATCCTCAGTTCTTCCTCCATGATGTTGTTTCCCTGTCCGGAGTTGTCTTTGTTTTTCCCACCTGCCCACCCCTCTTTCATCTCGGAGCGGGAGTCCGTAATCGAGTATCCATCCTACTCGTGCGAAGTCTTTGCCTTCTTTCCTCAATGATTTCAACCGGTGTTTTCTCTTCAAGTTATTCATAGGTTTCTCCCCTTCCAAGTTGCCTTTGTTTTCCTGCCCTCCCACCCTTTTCTTCCCGGAGTTTGAGTCTGTTTCAAGCATCAATTTCTTTCCTACGGAGCCTCTTCAGTCTTCCCTCAATTGTTTCAACCGGTGAATTCTCGTTTTGTTCGACATTCTTCATCTCTTTTCTTCTCCGGTGGATTCAATTCAAGTTTTTTTTGGGTGATCATATTCTTTTCCTTGGATCAAGTGTTCTCCTTGCTCATGTGCCTCACGCCAGTTTATCCTTCTGGAGTGTTCAAGACATCTCAGGGGATTCGTCTGTGTTCCAATTAATTTGAGGTTGTCACCTCATTTAAATATTTCAATTGTTCCGGTGCATCATCTATCTGTTCAACATACCTTTCCAACGGTGTTATCTCTTCAGTGGGCCCTAACCCACAGGTCTTTTCCCAGGATCTTACCTGACTCTTCTAATTATTCCAGAGTTATTCTCAAATTATTTTCAAAATGTGACGTAAGAATGGATCCCATTAGTCACATGCTTTTTCCAAGATCTCGTTCAAATTCTTTTCATTGTTGGTTCAACCTTTTCGCTTTTCATTCTCCCGGAGTATCTCAGTAATTTTGGTGGTGTTTCTCGTCATCATTTGAAGACCGAAGAAGAGTTTTTCCTCTAAATCTTGCCCGTTCTCTTGAAGTTTCGTGGTTCTAGCTTCATGTTATCCTCTCATATCATTCCGTTTGTCAGGTATTCTTTCTTACCCATCCGGAGCATGTCAAGAGTTGCTTTTCCATTTCTTTTCACCGGAGGCCATCGTTCCAGTTATCGTTCTCTATTTATCCCGGTGCTTCGTTAATCAGCTCACGATCTCTTTGTTCTTTTGCATCTAAATCCCCTCTAGCTTATTTGTTCTTCTAATTCTTCCCGGTGATTCTTTCTCTTTCATCAGTCATTTTTGAATTCTTACGGTGGTTCGTTCAAGATTTCACTTCCTTCATTATCATATTAATTCATTCATTCTTTTCAATCCTACCGGTGGTTCATGAAGACCTTCTCAAGTTTGCGATATGTCACTTCTCAATTCTTTTTGAAGAAGAATAAGTAGTATGAAAAATCCATTGCTTGTCATCAATTTAATTTGATGAAGGATAAGCATACAACAAATCTTATTCTTATTTCCTCAAGGTGATTAATCCCATCCTTCGGAGTTTGTTCTTGACGAATAAATTATAGTTCCAAGTGTTTCATCTTTTCTTTTCCGGAGTTCATTCTCCTCAGCCATTTTGTCGGAACCTCCATCTAAATCATCGCAAGCTTTAATCTTATTCTTTCATCCTTCATTTTATTTCGTCATCCTTTTGTCACCGGAGTTCCTCATGGTGCTTCTTCATGATTTAATTCATTCTTCAAGTTTTCATCAAGAATCTTGTTGGAGGAGTTCAAGTATCTTTTCTTCTCGTGTCTCAAAGTGCAATTAATTCTCTGTATTTCTTTTGAAGTGGAGTTTTGCATTTCTTCGTTCTTCTCAGCTATCCGATCATTTCCGTTTGTGGCCGGTTAATACCTTATGATCTTGAGACGTTACCTATAAGACCACAACAAGCTTATTTTTTGTTGTTGATTTTCTCAACAACTCCGTTCAACCCTTTCCTTCTAAGTTCTTGTCATTCCATTCTTTCAATTCTTCCAGATGCATTGCATTGTTCATCTCGTCAAGTGTCATCCCATCTTGTGAAGCTCGTGTTCCATTCCTTCCATGTTCAACCGGAGTGCTGCCTAAATCCTTTCAGTCTTATTCGTTTCTTATCTCATTCTAACTGGAGTGGTTTCAGAGTCTATCTGATTCCGTGAGCTTTCGATTCTTGTCATTCTCATCGTTCCTCTCTTTTCTCGAGTGCTCTCGATTATTTGCTTCTTATCTTGAGTTCTTGTTTCACCTCATCCCTTTTCCCTTCTGTCTCGGTCCTAAGATCTCGAGACGAGATCTCTTGTTAGTGGAGGAGTGTTGTAACGCCCCGGATTCGATGCGCTAGGTGTCTGCCAGTTATTCGCCATCATTGCCATGTCATGTGCTTGCGTGTTGCATTTTGTCATGTCATCATGTGCATCTCATTTTGCATATGTGTTCGTCTCATGCATCCGAGCCTTTTCCCCGTTGTCCGTTTTGCAATCCGACACTCCTATGTCCTCCGGCGTCCCCCTTTTGTCTCTCGTTGTGAGCAGGTATTAAACGTTCTCGGAATGGACCGAGGTTTGCCAAGCGGCCTTGGTACACCGCATGTAGACCGCCTGTCAAGTTTCATGCCATTTGGAGGTCGTTTGATACTCCAACGGTTAACCGGGTAACCGCAAAGGCCTCTTTTGTGTGCAGCCCAACACCCCTCCAAAGTGGCCCAAAACCCAGCAAACTCCCCTCCATGCTCTCGGTAGTTCGATCACAATCGTGTGGGCGAAAACCGCTCCCCATTTGGACTCTCCTAGCTCCCAGAATCTATAAATATGTGCCCCTCCCCGAATTTTCGCAGTCCAAACCCTAGCTCCCCTCCTCGCGCCGCCGGACGAAATCCCTCTCCGCGCCCGGACATGTCCGCGCCCGCCGGACGTCCCGCGCCGCCGCCCCGCGCCAGTGGCCGCCTGCCACGTGCCGCCCCGCGCGTCCTCTGCCGCCGTGGCCCACGGAGCCCAGGAAGGGCCCGCGCGAGCCCGCGAGCCCGCCGTCGTCGGCCTCCCAGGCCCGCGCCCGAGCGCCGCCGTTCCCGACCCCCGCGGTCCGACCGCTCGCCACTGCCCATCCCCCGCCAGGCGCCTCGCCCCGCGCCTGCGCCGTCCGCCGCCGGCGCTCGCCGCCGCCCGCCGGCGCGCTCCCTCCGCCGCTGCGCCGCCCGCGTCCGTCGCCGCCTCCGCCGGCCACCGTTCCGCCCCGTGCCGCCGCTGGCCGGGCGCACTTCGCCGCCGCCCCGACCGGCTCCCGCCGCGCTTCCCCCGGCCATCTCCCTCGTCGCCGTTGACCGGAGCCGCCGCTGCCTCGATCCGCGTGCCCGAAACCCTAGATCCAGTTTCGGAGGTGATTTTCGTCCAAGTCCTGATATTATTTTTACATTATCATGCCATGTTCGTCGCATCATAACTTGATGTATGCTGCTCCGTTTCGTGCGTGTAATATGTCAAATTGTTCGCCTCGACGAGTGGTTCATTTCATTCCATTGCATCATGTTCATTTGAGCTCATCTTGATGCCTGAAGCATCGTTGCAAGAGTGCATGTTGCTGTTGACCTGCTGAAACTGTTATAACATGCTCATTTGTCATTTTTGCCATGTTTGATGTGTGCATCCTATGAGGTTGATGTCTACATGTGTTTTAATCTATGCCGTGCCATATTTCCAGACGTGCTATCCATGTATTTTTTTTTGAATTGTGTGGTGAGTGCATCAAGCTTGTTAAGTAGTGTACTTGTTGTTACTGTTTTGCTAGGCTGAATCTGTTATTTTGTGATGCCATGTAAACCTGCTGCTACAAGTCATTCCGTGCATAATCTGGAGATGTTCACTAAGTGTGGTTTGTTATACATGTCATGATATATCCATCCATGCCCTTGGTTGCATTTATAGCCTGCTTTAGCTTTTTGTTATCTTGCTCCAAAGTTGCTAAATAATGTTGCTGTCAGCCTGTTAACATGAAGTACAATGTTGCCATGTTTGTTGTTAGTGATCCATGCACCCTATGAACTTGATATTGCCATGCTTAGCTTCACTAACATGTCTTCTTACTGTTGGTTGCCTTGTCATGCCATGTATTGCTCTGTAGTGAGTGGTTCAAGCTCACCAACATGCCTACTTATTGTTGTTCCTGCCATGTATGAATCTGTCATATAACTTGCCATGTTTACATGGATGCCATCATA
The DNA here is from genome assembly GCA_963921465.1 of Triticum timopheevii. NCBI lineage: Eukaryota > Viridiplantae > Streptophyta > Magnoliopsida > Poales > Poaceae > Triticum > Triticum timopheevii. The sequence continues at coordinate 377,286,846 of OY997262.1, read as the reverse complement.
TCTTCTGATCCTTTTTGGCTCATGGTCAGTAAAAGACTTTTGTTCTATGCAATTAGTAGATTCATGCCATGCCTTTGTTTTCCATGTTAAGTTCCTGTAACATGTTGTTTGATAGCTCTAAACATTGCAACCTGATGTTATTTCTGCTTATGGCTGAAACTGTTATTATATGCAATCTTGCCATATCGTTTTGAGCATGTTCTAGTGATTTCTGGAGATAGCTCAGTGTTCATGTTTTGTTATGCTTTACATGTACTTCATGCCCATGCCTTTTGTTTTCTTGTTGGGATGCTGTAGCTTGTTGTTTTGATGCTTGCAAGCTGCCTAGTTGCTGTTATGGACAGATTGTTGCTATAACTTGTATAGAGTGTATGTGTTGAACCGTTGCTCCGTTTTGAGTGTGCTCTATATGAAACTTGCTTGATTTTGCATATAGTTTCATATTATCTTGTTGCATCCTTGTTTTGAGGAGTTTGCTTGATGTTTGGATGCATTTTGCATCAATGCCATGTTTAACTTGTTTTGCTCATATCTTCTAGGCCGTAGCTCCAAATTAAATGAACTTTATATGTAACTTGACTAAAAACTCGTGTAGATCATCATGGTGCATTTTAACTTGCTGTTTAACAACTTGAACATAAGGTTTATTCAGATCTGGACCAATTTCGAAACTTGCATATGAGGACTTACCGGAATTGTTATATGTTGTTTCCGGCCTCATTTAAACTTGCCTTGATGTGTTGTTCTTGTTTGCATCATCTCTTGCCATGAGTAGCCTCATCTAGCTTTCTCATGCATCATGCTTGGTTGTGCATCATGTATTGTTCATGTGTGGTGTGTTTACCATGTTGTGTGCTTCTTCTCGATAGTTCCCGTTTCATTGCGATCGTGAGGATTCGTTCGTCTATGCTTGGTTCGTCTTCGTGGCTTCATCTTCTTCATGGACTCGTTCTTCTTCCTAGCGGGATTTCAGGCAAGATAACCGCTATCCTGGATCTCACTACTATCATTGCTATGCTAGTTGCTTCGTTCTATCGCTTTGCCGCGCTACCTATCTTTTGCTCATCAGCCTCCCAAATTGTCATGAACCTCTAACATTTGACACCCTTCCTAGCAAACCGTTACTTGGCTATGTTACCGCTTTGCTCAGCCCCTCTTATAGCATTGTTAGTTGCAGGTGAAATTGAAGATTACTCCATGGTGGACAGGATGTTGTTGGGATATCACAATATCTCTTATATTATTAATGCATCTATATACTTGGTAAAGGGTGGAAGGCTCGGCCTTATGCCTGGTGTTTTGTTCCACTCTTGCCGCCCTAGTTTCCGTCATACCGGTGTTATGTTCCCGGATTTTGCGTTCCTTACGCGGTTGGGTGATTTATGGGACCCCCTTGACAGTTTGCTTTGAATAAAACTCCTCCAGCGAGGCCCAACCTTGGTTTTACCATTTGCCTCACCACCACCTATACCTTTCCCTTGGGTCGGCCAACCCGAGGGTCATCTTTATTTTAGCCCCCCCGGGCCAATGCTTGTCTAAGTTTTTGATCCAAACCGAGCGATGTCCGGCGCCCCCTGGGCAACCAGGGTCTATGCCAACCCGACGTCTTGCTCATCTGGTGTTCCCTGAGAACAAGATATGTGCAGCTCCTATCGGGATTTGTCAGCAGAGTGGGCGGCTTTGCTAGTCTTGTTTTACCATTATCGAAATGTCTTATAAACCGGGATTCCGAGACTGATCGGGTCTTCCTGGGAGAAGGTATATCCTTCGTTGATCGCGAGAGCTTATCATGGGCTAAGTTGGGACACCCCTGCAAGGTATAAACTTTCGAGAGCCGTGCCCGTGGTTATGTGGCAGATGGGAATTTGTTAATGTCCGGTTGTAGATAACTTGACACCAGATCTGAATTAAAACGCATCAACCGCGTGTGTAGCCGTGATGGTCTCTTCTCGGCGGAGTCCAGGAAGTGAACACGGTTTCTGGGTTATGTTTGACGTAAGTAGGAGTTCAGGATCACTTCTTGATCATTGCTAGCTTCACGACCATTCTGCTTGCTCTCTTCTCGCTCTTATTTGCGTATGTTAGCCACCATATATGCTTAGTCGCTATTGCAACCTCACCACTTTCCCATTAAGCTTTGCTAGTCTTGATACCCATGGTAATGGGATTGCTGAGTCCTCGTGGCTCACAGATTACTACAACAACAGTTGCAGGTACAGGTTTTGCGATGATCATGACGCGAGAGTGATGTTTACTTGTTTTGGAGTTCTTCTTCTGCTTCTTCTTCGATCAAGGGATAGGTTCCAGGTCGGCAGCCTGGGCTAGCAGGGTGGATGTCGTTTGAGCTTCTGTTTGTGTTTCATCCGTACTCGGATGTTGACCTTATGTATGATGATGTTGTATTCGTGTGGCATTGTATGCCTTTTGTATGTATCCCCATCTATTATGTAATGTTGATGTAATGATATCCACCTTGCAAAAGTGTTTCAATATGCGGGTCTATCCTTGGTGGGACCTTTGAGTTCCTTTTGGATAGGGTCTCATATTGGGCATGACATTGGAATAGCGAGTCCATGAATGAGCTTATCAACGACCTTGGAGGTGAGCTCGTAAGTATTTTTGTTCCTCCAGACAGCTGGGCTCTGGCGGTTATGGCATGGATGAAGAAGTCGTCCACCATACCGAAGGTGATTGGTGTTGAGATACTGGTGCAGGAACCGGGATTGTACTATTCGTCGCCACCAAGGCCGCCGTGGACCATGTTAGGGATGTACCTGTGCATGTCGAAGAAGTGGTCAATCCATCAATCAAAGTCATGCCGCCGCTACTGGTGCCAGGGTCCGTCGACAACATCCATTACATGAGTCAACGTCAAACTTTCCCCGTGTTGCCCGGAATGATGGATGGCACACGGCCTACTCCATCGCGCGGCGGAGGCCACTGCTTCTTTGGGAGAAGAGGCGGGGCTGGCTGCCTGGATGTGCTCTAATTTGAGGTAACAACTGAGTCTTGTCAGATACTAGTTAAATCCGAGCTATCGGTGTGAAGCACTAATGTGCGAGTACATTTGATTGTGACATGTTCTATTTTTGTACCTGAACTTTTTTTAGAAAGTGTTGTACGTCAACTTAATGTGCTAGCAAAACTTATTGTGTTGTCTGCCTGGGTTTTTTTGGCACAGCATTCAAGATATTCCCCCATCATTGATAAAGATGATGAACCGTTATGTACGAGTTCGTTGGTTTCAATATAGCCCTACCCGTAGCGATCCACTGCTTCCACCCTGATTGTGCCACCTGCATGAAATTTTTGTATGCAAGTTTAGTGTGCTATGATGTTCTATATGATTGTGTCAACTATAGAAGTTTTTACTGAGCATCAGCAAAGCATATGGCTGAAAGATGTATTTACGAGTATCGACTGATGGGTCTCTCTCTCTCACACACACACACACAAGTGGGACCCGTTGAGTTATTTCTTTGCTCATGACAGCTTTTAGTTAGAATCACTATACTCTAACTTTTTTCTTAAGTTAATAATTGAGCTCATTGACTTCAAAAAGTTGTACAAAAGCCTTGTTTGATTCATTCCAGCGTCGTTGAATGTGGGATGAGTAGCCATGTAAAGTTGTACTGTACTACACATGCCTTTTTTGAACATCAGCAATGCAACTGGGCCGACAGTTCTACACAATATCCTAAAATAAGCGCAGCCAAGACTATCTTTCTTTTAATAAAATGCACAACCCAGTCCGTTTTTTGTATAATAAGATTACCTAGCCCAACTTAATTTTTTTAATAATGTTCGTATCTCAATATTATTTTTATATGAAATGCTCAGTCCAGACCATCATTGTTTTTTCACCCATCACAGAAAATGGGTCCATTTCTACTAAAATCAAATGGCTTGTGAATTATCAGAAATGATAAATGCACTGCATGTACGCAATATTATTTTTGACATAGCTCAGTAAATAGGTGTATTCGAATAAATAATCAAATAGTTTTTTTAGAAACAATTATCATAAATAGTAAATCGGCTATTATTATTATTTTTAACCAGCCCAGGAAATAGATTATTTTTTGAGTCAAAGCCCGGGAAATAGATGTATTGGCAAACAAAATGAAATGGGCTGTAAGACCTAAATAAATGGGCTGCATTCCGCCACAGCTTTCGAAGCTGACTTTGTTGGCCCACTAGACGAAGCCTGCGCAAGGTGGTGTCCATTTAGTGAACAAAACGATTTAATGGTCTAAAAAAGAGTCAACAAATTATTCTCACATTTGTAGTCATTGGATTGACATCCAACGGCGATCCTGCTTCTTCAATCTCTGATCTAGTTGCTCTTGCTCCAGCCGCCAAAACCATCACTGGCTGGAGCGCCTTCATCTGCCTCCCATGGCCGGTTGTGCTGTTGCGCATGCCTTGCCGCCCCACTCTACTCCCAATGGTGGCCAGGTCATACCTGTACTCACCCACACCTTCTGTTATTCTCCGGCGAAGGCAGCCTCACCCGGCAGCCGAACCAGTCCCTCGTACTCCCCTTCACCAGGGACTCCAATGCCCCTTGTTCCACGACTCCATATCATTCCCCTCTTAGGCCTCGCTGTCGTCCATCGCCTTGGTGCTCTCGGCGCGGCGTAGTCAACTTGGTCAAGGAACGCCTTCCATTGGAAGAGGACTGTACGTGGAGAGGCTGACAGCTGGGTCCACGGCCGCAGCAACGAAGTGCCTCCTTATTACGCGCAAAATAATGATTCCTCCACCTAAGAGTGGAACCTACCGGAAGGGCCTTGAAAAAAATGTTTCCCCCTAGCAGCTGGGACCCACCAGCTACAACTGAAGGAAATATGCCCTAGAAGCAATAAGAAAGTTATTATTTATTTTCTTATTTCATGATAAATGTTTATTATTCATGCTAGAATTGTGTTAACCAGAAACTTAGTACATGTGTGAATACATAGACAAAACATAGTGTCCCTAGTATGCCTCTACTTGACTAGCTTGTTAACCAAAGATGGATATATTTTCTAACCATAGACATGTGTTGTCATTTGATGAATGGGATCACATCATTAGGAGAATGATGTGATGGACACGACCCATCCATTAGCTTAGCATTATGATTGTTATAGTTTCATTGCTACTGCTTTCTTCATGACGTATACATGTTCCTCAGACTATGAGATTATGCAACTCCTGAATACCAGAGGAACACCTTGTGTGCTATCAAACATCACAACGTAATTGGGTGATTATAAAGATGCTCTACAGGTGTCTCCAAAGGTGTTTGTTGGGTTGTCATAGATCGAGATTAGGATTTTTCACTCCGTGTATCAGAGAGGTATCTCTGGCCCTCTCGGTAATGCTCATCATTATAAGCCTTGCAAGCATTGTGACTAATGAGTTAGTTATGGGATGAAGTGTTACAATACGAGTAAAGATACTTGCAGGTAACGAGATTGAACTAGGTATGATGATACCGATGATCGAAACTCGGGCAAGTAACATACTGATGACAAAGGGAACAACATATATTGTTATGCGGTTTGACTGATAAAGATCTTCGTAGAATATGTAGGAGCCAATATGAGCATCCAGGTTCCACTATTGGTTATTAATCGGAGATGTATCTCAGTCATGTCTACATAGTTCTCGAACCCCTAGGGTCCGCACGCTTAACATTCAATGATGATATGTATTATGAGTTATGTGTTTTGATGACCGAAGTTTGTTCGGAGTCCCGGATGAGATCACGGACGTGACGAGGAGTCCCGAAATTTTCAAGACGTAAAGATCGATATATTGGAAGGCTATATTTGGACATCGGAAAGGTTCCGAATGATTCGAGTATTTTTTGGAGTACCGGAGACTTACAAGAATTCGCCGGGGGAAGTTAATGGGCCTTAATGGGCTTTAGTGGAGAGAGGGAAGAAGGGCCATGAGGTGGCGCGCGCCTCCCTGATGTCTACTACACAACCTTCTTCTTGTAGACGTTGTTGGGCATGCAAGTGCACAGGTTTGCAGGACAGTAGCAAATTTCCCTCAAGTGGATGACCTAGGTTTATCAATCCTTAGGACGCATAGGATGAAGATGGTCTCTCTCAAACAACCCTGCAACCAAATAACAAAAAGTCTCTTGTGTCCCCAGCACACCCAATACAATGGTAAATTGTATAGGTGCACTAGTTCGGCGAAGAGATGAAGATACATGTGCAATATGGATAGTAGATATAGGTTTTTGTAATCTGAAATAATAAAAACAGCAAGGTAACTAAAGATAAAAGTGAGCGTAAACGGTATTGCAATGATAGGAAACTAGGCCTAGGGTTCATACTTTCACTAGTGCAAGTTCTCTCAACAATAATAACATAGATAGATCATATAACAAGCCCTCAACATGCAACAAAGAGTCACTCCAAAGCCACTAATAGCGAAGAACAAATGTATAGATTATGGTAGGGTACGAAACCACCTCAAAGTTATTCTTTCGGATCGATCTATTAAAGAGTTTGTACTAGAATAACACCTTAAGATACAAATCAACCAAAACCCTAATGTCACCTAGATACTCCATTGTCACCTCAAGTATCCATGGGCATGATTATACGATATGCATCACACAATCTCAGATTCATCCAACCAACACAAAGTACTTCAAAGAGTGCCCCAAAGTTTCTACCGAAGAGTCAAGAACGTGTGCCAACCCCTATGCATAGGTTCATGGGTGGAACCCGCAAGTTGGTCATCAAAACATACATCAAGTAGCACATGATATCCCATTGTCACCACAGATAAACACGGCAAGACATACATCAAGTGTTCTCATAAAAGACTCAATCCAATAAGATAACTTCAAAGGGGAAACTCAATTCATCACAAGAGAGTAGAGGGGGAGAAACATCATAAGATCCAACTATAATAGCAAAGCTCGCGATACATCAAGATCATGCCATAGAGATAACACGAGAGAGAGAGAGAGAGAGAGAGAGATCAAACACATAGCTACTGGTACATACCCTCAGCCCCAAGGGTAAACTACTCCCTCCTCGTCATGGAGAGCGCCGGGATGATGAAGATGGCCACCGGTGATGGGTTCCCCCTCCGGCAGGGTGCCGGAACGGGCTCCCGAGAGGTTTTTGGTGGCTACAGAGGCTTGCGGCGGCGGAACTCCCGATCTATCTTGATATTCGATGGTTTTAGAGTACGTAGGCTTATATAGGCAAAATAAGTCGGTCGGGAGGTGCTTGAGGGGCCCACGAGACAGGGGCACGCCCAATAGGGGGGGCACGCCCTCCTATCTCGTGGCCTCCTCGAGGATCTTCTGACGTGGACTCCAAGTCTCCAGGATCATATTCTTCCAAAAAATCACGCTGCCGAAGGTTTCATTCCGTTTGGACTCCGTTTGATATCCCTTTTCCTCGAAATACTAAAACAGGCAAGAAAACAGCAATATGGGCTGGGCCTCTGGTTAATAGGTTAGTCCCAATAATGATATAAATGTGTAAAATAAAGCCCATAAACATCCAAAAGGGGTAATATAATAGCATGGAACAATCAAAAAATATAGATACGTTGGAGACGTATCAAGCATCCCCAAGCTTAATTCCTGCTCGTCCTCGAGTAGGTAAATGATAAAAACGGAATTTTTGATGTGGAATGCTACCTACCATAATTCTCAATGTAATTTTCTTTATTGTGGCATGAATGTTCAGATCCAAATGATTCAAAATAAAAGTTCATATTGATAAAAGAAATAGTAACACTTCAAGCATACTAATCAAAGTAATCATGTCTTCTCAAAACAACATGGCAAAAGAAAGTTCATCCCTACAAAATCATATAGTTAGGCTATGCTTCATTTTCGTCACACAAAGATGTTCCCAACTTCTATACCCCCGATGACAAGCCAAGCAATTGTTTCATACTTAAATAATCTTAAACTTTTTCAACCTTCACGCAATACATGAGCGTGAGCCATGGATATAGCACTATGGGCGGAATAGAATATGATGATGGGGATTGTGTGGAGAATACAAAAAAGGGAGAAAGTCTCACATTGACGAGGATAATCAACGGGCTATGGAGATGCCCATCAATTGATGTCAACATGAGGAGTAGGGATTGCCATGCAACGAATGAACTAGAGCTATAAATGAATTCTCAACAAAAGAAAACTAGTGGGTGTGCATCCAACTTGCTTGCTCACGAAGACCTAGGGCATTTGAGGAAGCCCATCGTAGGAATATACAAGCCAAGTTCTATAATGAAAAATTCCCACTAGTATGAAAAAGACAACTTATGAGACTCACTATATGAAAAACATGGTGCTACTTTGAAGCACAATATATGAGACTCACTACATGAAGAACAAGGTGCTACTTTGAAGCACAAGTGTGGAAAAAGAGATAGTAACATTGCCCTTTTTATTTAATTTCTTCTTTTCTTTTCTTTTTTTCTTTTTTTTCTTTTTTTTTCTTTTTTTGGGCCTTTCTTTTTTTCTTTTGGCCTTTCTTCTTTTTTTTTCTTTGGGCAATGTTCTAATAATGATGATCACCGCACTTCTATTGATTACAACATAAGAATTACAACTCGGAACTAGAACAAGATATGACTCTATATGAATGCCTCCGGCGGTGTACCGGGATGGTGCAATGAATCAAGAGTGACATGTATGAAAAATAATGCATGGTGGCTTTGCCACAAATACGATGTCAACTACATGATCATGCAATGGCAATATGACAAAAGTAAAGTATGTCATGATGATGATGAACGGAACGGTGGAAATTTGCATGGCAATATATCTCGGAATGGCTATGGAAATGCCATAATAGGTAGGTATGGTGGCTGTTTTGAGGAAGATATAGGGAGGTTTATGTGTGATAGAGCGTATCGTATCACGGGGTTTGGATGCACCGGCAAAGTTTGCACCAACTCTCAAGGTGAGAAAGGGCAATGCATGGTACCGAAGAGGCTAGCAAAGGCTAGCAGAGGAAGATACAACCCAGGCAGAGAAGGGTCCGAGAAGAGAAGAGAAGAGAATCCAAGGAAGGAGCCGGCGGCGATGGCGTGGCGGGCGAGCCTATCCCGGAATGTGAAGGAGATCCGCTTCCTCTTCTGCCAGTCTTCCCCTGCCAGCGGCCCCGCCCGGGAGTTCGTGAAGAAGAACAACGGTGACATCAAGACCCGCAACCCCACCCTCCCCGTCCTCATTCGCGAGTGCTCCGGCGTCGAGCCTCAGCTCTGGGCGCGCTACGATATGGGTGTGGAGAGGTGCGTGCGCTTGGATGGCTTGACAGAAGCCCAGATCGACAAGAAGTTGGAGGAGCTAGCCAAGGCAGGAGTTGCTTAAATCTAAATACTGTCAGGCTAGCCAAGTTTTCTTGCATTAAATCTTCACAAAGAAGAGGCTAGCAAAGGCATAAAGGTAAAAGTGCGTATAATCCATGGACTCAGCATTAGTCAAAAGAACTCATATACTTATTGCAAAAATTTAGAAGTCATCAAAAACCAAGTACTACGCGCATGCTCCTAGGGGGATAGATTGGTAGGAAAATACCATCGCTCGTCCCCGACCGCCACTCATAAGGATGCACAAGCCAGGTACACTTCATGTTTCAAATTTGTTACACAACTTTAACCATACGTGCATGCTACGGGACTTGCTAACTTAAACACAAGCATTCTTTAAATTCATAATCACCCAACTAGAATGACTTTAATATCACTACCTCCATATCTCAAAGCAATTATCAAGTATCAAATTGATCATAGCATCCAATTCACTTTCTATGATAGTTTTTATTATACCCAACTTGGATGCTCATCATTCTAGGACCAACTTTGTAACCATAGCAAATACCATGCTGTTCTAAAAGACTTTCAAAATAATATAAGTGAATCATGAGAGACTAGCAATTTCTACAAAATATAACCACCGCCGTGCTCTAAAAGATATAAGTGATGCACTAGAGCAAATGACAAACTACTCCGAAAGATATAAGTGAAGATCAATGAGTAGTCGAAATTATGTAACTATGCAAAGACCCTCTATCATTAAAGAATTTCAGATCTTGGTATTTTATTCAAACAGCAAGCAAAACAAAATAAAATGACATTGCAAGGATAGCACAACTCATGTGAAGAAGCAAAAACTTAGGCTCAACCAATACTAACCGATAGTTGTTGAAGAAGAAAGGTGGGATGCCTACCGGGGCATCCCCAAGCTTAGATGCTTGAGACTTCTTGAAATATTATCTTGTGGTGCCTTGGGCATCCCCAAGCTTGAACTTTTGTGTCTCCTTAATTCCTCTCATATCATGGTTTCTCTTTTTATCAAAAGCTTCATCCACAACAAACTCAACAAGAACTCGTGAGATAGGTTAGTATAAACCAATGCAAAACCTTATCAATTTCTACTGTAAAAAATCACTTAAATTATTATTAAACATTGCATACTAAATGCCTCTGCATATTTAATACTCCTATCCTCAAATAGAATCATTAAACAAGCAAACATATGCAAATAATGCAAACATAACAGCAATCTGTCAAAACAGTACAGTCTGTAAAGAATGCAAGATTCATCATACTTCCCTAACCTCAAAAATTATGAAATAAAATTCCCACTGTAGTAAATTTATCAGATCTCAATATGCAAAAAGTTTCAACATTATATCATTCTCTTAATTTTCTAGGGAATTTTTGCAACAGCAGTAAACTTTCTGTTTTCAAACAGCAACATGTATACTAGCAAAATAAGCATGGCAAAGGCTATCCTTGACATTTTTATTGAAACTAAAGATGAAAAATATTATTCTAAATAACATCAAGCAAATACTAACAAAAGAAAATGACACTGCAAGCAAAACACATATCATGTGGTGAATAAAAATATAGCTCCAAGTAAAGTTACCGATGAACGAAGACGAAGGAGGGGATGCCATCCGGGGCATCCCCAAGCTTAGGCTCTTGGTTGTCCTGGAATATTACCTTGGGGTGCCTTGGGCATCCCCAAGCTTAGGCTCTTGACACTCCTTATTCCATAGTCCATCGAATCTTTACCCAAAACTTGAAAACTTCACAACACAAAACTCAACAGAAAACTCGTAAGCTTCGTTAGTATATGAAAACAAAACCACCACTTAGGTACTGTAATGAACTCATTCTAAATTCGTATTGGTGTAATGTCTACTATATTCTAACTTATCTATGGTTCATACCCTCCGATACTACTCATAGATTCATCAAAATAAGCAAACAACACATAGAAAACAGAATCTGTCAAAAACAGAACAGTCTGTAGAAATTTGTATCAAACGTATACTTATGGAACTCCAAACATCCTACCAAATTTGGAAGTCCTAAGCAATTTGTGTACCAATCCGTAGCAAAAAGAATCAGATCAGAAGCACGTTTCTGTGAATTAACAAAACTAATTTACTGGGTGCAAAAGTTTCTGATTTTCAGCAGGATCAACACAACTATCACCGTAAGCTATCCTAAAGGTCTTACTTGGCACTTTATTGAAATAAAAGCTATAAAACATGATTACTACAGTAGCATAATCATGTGGACACACAAAAACAGTAAGAATAAATATTGGGTTGTCTCCCAACAAGCGATTTTCTTTAATGCCTTTCTAGCTAGGCATGATGATGGCAATGATGCTCACATAAAAGATAAGAATTGAAACATAACGGGAGCATCATGAAGCATATGACTAGCACATTTAAGTCTAACCCACTTACTATGCATAGGGATTGTGTGAGCAAACAACTTATGGGAACAATAATCAACAAGCATAGGAAGGCAAAACAAGCATAACTTCAAAAATTTAAGCACATAGAGAGGAAACTTGACATTATTGCAATTCCTGCAAGCATATATTCCGCCCTCATAATAATTTTCAGTAGCATCATGAATGAATTCAAAAATATAACCAGCACATAAATCATTCTCTTCATGATCTATAAGCATAGAAATTACTCTCCACATAAGTAAAATTCTTCTCATGAATAATAGTGGGAGCAAACTCAACAAAATAATTATCATGTGAGGCATAATCCAATTGAAAACTAAAATCATGATGACAAGTTTCATGGTTATCATTATTCCTAATAGCATACAAGTCATCACAATAATCATCATAGATAGCAACTTTGTTCTCATAATCAATTTGAACCTCTTCCGAAATAGTGGAATCATCACTAAATAAAGTTGACACTCTTCCAAATCCACTTTCATGTTCATCACAATAAGATTCAACATCCTCCAAAATAGTGGGATCACTACTTCCTAAAGTTGACACTCTTCAAAACCCACTTTCATCAATATAACCATCATAAATAGGAGGCATGCTTTCATCAAAATAATTATTCTCATCAAAACTTGGGGGACTAAACATATCATATTCATCAAACATAGCTTCCCCAAGCTTGTGGCTTTGCATATCATTAGCATCATGGATATTCAAGGAATTCATACTAACAACATTGCAATCATGCTCATCACACAAAGATTTAGTACCAAGCATTTTAATGCACTCTTCTTCTAGCACTTGAGCACAATTTTCCTTTCCATCAAACTCACGAAAGATATTAAAAAGACGAAGCGTATGAGACAAACTTAACTCCATTTTTTTGTAGTTTTCTTTTATAAACTAAACTAGTGATAAAACAAGAAACAAAAAGATTAAATTGCAAGATCTAAATTTATACCTTCAAGCACTCACCTCCTTGGCAACGGCGCCAGAAAAGAGCTTGATGTCTACTACACAACCTTCTTCTTGTAGACGTTGTTGGGCATGCAAGTGCACAGGTTTGTAGGACAGTAGCAAATTTCCCTCAAGTGGATGACCTAAGGTTTATCAATCTTTAGGAGGTGTAGGATGAAGATGGTCTCTCTCAAACAACCCTGCAACCAAATAACAAAAAGTCTCTTGTGTCCCCAACACACCCAATACAATGGTAAATTGTATAGGTGCACTAGTTCGGCGAAGAGATGAAGATACAAGTGCAATATGGATAGTAGATATAGGTTTTTGTAATCTGAAATAATAAAAACAGCAAGGTAACTAAAGATAAAAGTGAGCACAAACGGTATTGCAATGATAAGAAACAAGGCCTAGGGTTCATACTTACACTAGTCCAGGTTCTCTCAACAATAATAACATAGATAGATCATATAACAAGCCCTCAACATGCAACAAAGAGTCACTCCAAAGCCACTAATAGCGGAGAACAAATGTAGAGATTATGGTAGGGTACGAAACCACCTCAAAGTTATTCTTTCGGATCGATCTATTAAAGAGTTTGTACTAGAATAACACCTTAAGATACAAATCAACCAAAACCCTAATGTCACCTAGATACTCCATTGTCACCTCAAGTATCCATGGGCATGATTATACGATATGCATCACACAATCTCAGATTCATCCAACCAACACAAAGTACTTCAAAGAGTGCCCCAAAGTTTCTACCGGAGAGTCAAGAACGTGTGTCAACCCCTATGCATAGGTTCATGGGTGGAACCCGCAAGTTGGTCACCAAAACATACATCAAGTAGCACATGATATCCCATTGTCACCACAGATAAACACGGCAAGACATACATCAAGTGTTCTCATAAAAGACTCAATCAGATAAGATAACTTCAAAGGGGAAACTCAATTCATCACAAGAGAGTAGAGGGGGAGAAACATCATAAGATCCAACTATAATAGCAAAGCTCGCGATACATCAGAATCGTGCCATAGAGAGAACACGAGAGAGAACACGAGAGAGAGAGAGAGAGAGAGAGAGAGATCAAACACATAGGTACTGGTACATACCCTCAGCCCCGAGGGTGAACTACTCCCTCCTCGTCATGGAGAGCGCCGGGATGATGAAGATGGCCACCGGTTATGGGTTCCCCCTTCGGCAGGGTGCCGAAACGGGCTCCCGAGAGGTTTTTGGTGACTACAGAGGCTTGCGGCGGCGGAACTCCCGATCTATCTTGATATTCGATGGTTTTAGGGTACGTAGGGTTATATAGGCAAAAGAAGTCGGTCGGGAGGTGCTCGAGGGGCCCACAAGACAGGGGGCGCGCCCAGTAGGGGGGGCGCCCTCCTATCTCGTGGCCTCCTCGAGGATCTTCTGACGTGGACTCCAAGTCTCCAGGATCATATTCTTCCAAAAAATCACGTTGCCGAAGGTTTCATTCCGTTTGGACTCCGTTTGATATCCCTTTTCCTAGAAATACTGAAACAGGCAAGAAAACAGCAATATGGGTTGGGCCTCCGGTTAATAGATTAGTCCCAAAAATGATATAAATGTGCAAAATAAAGCTCATAAACATCCAAAAGGGGTAATATAATAGCATGGAACAATCAAAAATTATAGATACGTTGGAGACGTATCACTCCCCCTGCCCAAACCGAATTGGACAAGGGGTGGGGGCGCGGCCCCCACTTTCCTTCTCCCTCTCCCTCCTTTCCTTCTTTCCTACTCTGAAAAGGAAAGGGAATCCTACTAGGACTTGGGAGTCCTAGTAGGACTCCCTACACTTGGCGCGCCCCTAGGAGGGCCGGCCTCTCGCCCTCCCTCCTTTATATACGTGGGAAGGGGGCACCCCAAAGACACACAAGTTTCTCTTAACCGTGTGCGGTGCCCCCCTCCACAGTTACACACCTCGATCATACCATCGTAGTGCTTAGGCGAAGCCCTGCGCCGGTAGCATCATCATCACCGTCGCCACACCGTCGTGCTAACGTAACTCACCCTCGCCCTCAACTGGATCAAGAGCACAAGGGATGTCATCGAGCTGAACGTGTGCTGAATGGGGAGGTGTCGTACGTTCGGTACTTGGATCGGTTGGATCGCGAAGATGTTCGACTACATCAACCGTGTCATTGAAACACTTCCGCTTTTGGTCTACGAGGGTACATGGACACACTTTCCCCTCTCATTGCTATGCATCACCTAGATATATCTTACATGATCGTAGGAAAAATTTTGAAATTACCCCGTTCCCAACAACAACTTCGTACGCAAGGAAGTGCGTCCATATTATGGGCAAAAAAAATGATTCTTCCCCCTGATAGTTGGGACCCACCAGCTATATCTTCGCACGGAAGGAAGTGCCTCCTTGACCTCCCTAATAGCTGGGACCCACCAGCTATATCTCCGCACAGAAGGAAGTGCCTCCTTATCCTCCCTGACAGCTGGGACCCACCGAGTCGAACCGTATGTCGGGTTGTCTGTCTGGTCGCGATCGTGTATGTAGATACTGGTCGATCGGTCTCTCTGCAGCGATGAACCGTGTCCGAGTAAGGAGATGCACGTGTCGTAGTAGAGGTGCAGACGTAGCATGTCACACAGTCCCGTCTATATATATCGTGTACACGTGCGTACATCCATGCTGCAAGAATTAAATATGGCTACGTACGTACATACGGGCGGGGTCTCGAACGCGCACTTGCGCATACGTACGGCCAGGGCTCATGTACATGGAGAGGCAACGGACGGCAGAGACGTCATCCTATTCATCGGCAGCTAACCGGCTGGGTCGGAATGGAGGAAACAGCATCGTCTTCACCAAGAGCCAAGTGACTCGGTCGGAATGCATCTTGTTCATCGGGAGCGAAGCCACTGGGTCAGAACGTGTCATGTTCATCGGAAGCCAAGCGGCTTGGACGGAGCAGCCGAAACAAGGCCTCGCGTACTGCAGAACGGAGGAAATGGGCCTTCTGTTCGACCCCGTACGGTCGAAACGAGGTCTTGTTCATCGGGAAGGGTCTGGCGTACCGCAAAACTGTGGAAATGGAATTCTGTTCGAGCTCCTACGGTCGAAGCGGGGTCCTCCTATTGATTAGGAGGGGTGTGGCATACCACAAAATGGAGGAAACGGACTTCTCTTCGACCTCCTATGGTCGAAACAAGGGTCCTGTTCATCGGGAAGGGTGTGGCGTACCACAAAACGGGACTCCACGGGCTACTGTTAATCCATCGTCTACTGCCTCGCTCCAGCCTCCACGGGCTATTGTTCATTCACCGTCGACTCCCTCCAGCCTCCACCTGCTATTGTTGATCCACTGTCGACTTCCTCCAGCCTCCAATAGCTACTATTCATCCATGGGGTTCCTGTTCATCTAGGCTCCACCCGTTACTGTTCATCCAGCCCTCCATGGGGTCCTGTTCATCCAGCCTCCACCGGCTATTGTTCAACCAGCCCTCCATGGAGTCCTGCTCAACCAACCCTCCACAGGGTCCTGTTCAACCAGCCCTCCACGGGGTCCCTCCATCGGCTACTATTCATCCACACCCACCTCCTTGATCGGGGTCCTGTTTATCTAGCGGCAACGACCTCTACTACCATGGGATCCTGTTCATCCAACCCCCACCGGGAACTGTTCATCAAGAGGCAGCTTCGATTGGCTTTAGTTAGAAGCGGTAGCGAAGGAATCACTCGGGTTCAGTTAACAGCAAGGGATCGATTGGGGTTCAATAACATAGCTCATGCAATCGCTCGGGTTCAGTTAGAGCCCAATGCCTCGCTCGGGTTCAGTTAGAGTGCAACGCGTGCCTCGCACACATGCGCGTACGTGTATACGAGAGAAACGCGTAAACCTCCGTGCGTCGCTTGGCCCTGCCCACCCACCGTAACTGGTAACTCCCCGAAATTTTCCTCGCCCTCTCTTCTACCATGATTTTTCTGTCATGGATAACCCAAAGAATGTCATGCAGGTGCGTCTCCGGTCCGCCTAGGAAGAAATGCCCATTTTCTGTCATGATTTTTTGTCATAGAAGTAGGAGCCCACCACATCTATGATGATACCGGGTTTTTTCATAATTATCGTCTTAGATGTGTCATAAGCATGACAGGAAAAAAATTCGTTCGGCCCAAAATGTCACTGATGTGTCTATTTTTGTAGTGTAGGTGTTGCCATTGACTGTTATAACACTATTTGGCCCTTGCATTTTAAGCTTGAGGTAAGCATAGTGTGGGACCGCATTGAAGCGTGCGAAGGCTGTGCGCCCTAAAAGCGCATGATATCTGCTCCGAAAGGGGACGGTGTCGAAGATTAACTCTTCACTTCTAAAGGTTTTCGGGTGAGCCGAAGACTACCTCCAGGGTGACTGTGCCAATGCAGCGGGCTTCGACGCCTGGGAGACACCTTTAAAGGTGGCAGTGCTCGGATTGATCTAGGATGAGTCCATGTCCACCTTCCTAACCTCGTCCTTGTAAATGAGGTTGAGGCTGCTACCTCCATCCATGAGGACGCGTGTCAGATGGTGACCGTCGACAATTGCGTCCAGGACGAGCACTGTCGATCCGCCGTGTCTAACGTTGGTCTGGTTGTCATGCTTGTCAAATGTGATTGGGCAAGCTGACCAGGGGTTGAACTTCAGGGCCACTGGCTCCAACGCGTAGACGTCCTGAAGTACTCGCTTCCTCTCCTTCTTAGGGATGTGGGTAACGTAGATCATGTAAACCTCGGTTACCTTGTCAGAAAACTTCTGTTGACCTACATTATTGGGTCGCTGAGGTTCATCCTTGTCTTCACTGCAGTTTTGGGTTTTACCTAGACCCTCCGCCGCGACCTTGCCAGCTTGTTTAAAGATCCAGCAATTCTTGTTAGTGTGGGTTGTTGGTTTGTCCTCGGTGTCATGGATTTGGCACGGCCGATCCAAGATCCAGTCGAGCTGGCTAGGTCCGTCTTTCTTCCCTTTAAAGGGCTTCTTTTTGTGTCCGGATTTAGGTCATGTGAACCCCGCATTGACCGCATCGTCTTCCGTACCACTTCCGCCATTTTTATACCTACGCTTATTTTATTGTGCTTAGGTTTTCCATTGGCGTCGCGTGTTTCTGAGGTGCCTGCCTTGCCGATATGGGAACTGCGTGCGAGCCAACTATCCTCTTCCACACAGAAGCAAGTCATCGGCGAGGTAAGAGCAGCAAGTCCTCCGCTTATCCTCGCCAAGTTGATGGACCAACCATTCATCTCGGATGTTATTCTTGAATGTAGTGATGGCCTTGGCTTCAGAGCAGTCTATGATTTGGTTCTTGTTGGTGAGAACCTGTTCCAGAATTTCCGGGTTGATTCACCTGGCTGCTGAGTGACGGGGCTGAGGTCATCGTCTTCCGGAGGCCGGCTGAGGGAGTCCTGGATTAGGGGGTGTCCGGATAGCCAAACTATCACCATTGGCCGGACTCCTGGACAATGAAGATACAAGATTGAAGACTTCGTCCCGTGTCCGGATGGGACTTTCCTTGGCGTGGAAGGCAAGCTTGGCGATACGAATATGTAGATCTCCTAACATTGTAACCAACTCTGTGTAACCCTAAGCCTCTCCGGTGTCTATATAAACCGGAGAGTTTTAGTCCATAGGACGAACAACAATCCTACCATAGGCTAGCTTCTAGGGTTTAGCCTCTCTGATCTCGTGGTAGATCTACTCTTGTACTACCCATATCATCAATATTAATCAAGCAGGAGTAGGGTTTTACCTCCATCGAGAGGGCCCGAACCTGGGTAAAAACATCGTATCCCTTGTCTCCTGTTACCATCCGCCTAGACGCACAGTTCGGGAACCCCTACCCGAGATCCGCCGGTTTTGACACCGACACCGGCCGTATGTGCCTTGCTCTAAAAGCGTCTTCTAGGGCCTCCCAGCTGCCAATAGAGTGAGGCGGCAGGTTGTTAAGCCAGTGCCTCGTCGTCCCCTTTAGTTTGAGTGGCAATTATTTAATGGCATGGAGATCGTCTCCATTGGCCATGTGTATGTGGAGGAGGAAATCCTTCGAGGAACTGATGTTCCATCTCCCTATCTGTGAAGAAGATTAGGTGAGTCGGACCTTGGAATCGAGGAGGAACTCTTGGAGGTCGGGAGAAAAGCGTGAATAGGCCTGACCTTGGGCACATCCGTTCTTGTCCATCCAGGCATCATAGCCGCCGAGCCCTCGGGCACACGTCCCCTTGATCCGTAGATGGACCAAGGGGGTGCCCTGTTTGCCTCAATGCGACGTTGAACATCATGAGGGTCTAAGTAATCCACGGGGTCCTTGCCATCATGGCTTGGAGGTGGCCGATCATTGAGGTTTTCCGTACTGGCCTATCCCGCCCTCTAGGGGGTCGCTCATGGTCATCAGCGAGGTCCACATCAAACTCCGGCAGGAGACGCCTATGTGGGTATGATTTTGGCGAGCTACGGTGCCGGTCTTCCATGTCTTGCTCGGTAGAGAGCACTTCAACCCACTTTTCATTTAGTACATTGGTGTTGGCCTAAAATTGTCGATGCTTGTGTTTCATGCTCCTGGTCATTGCAATGAGGCGCTTGTCAGTGTCAAAACCAACGAATCTTGGGTAGGGGGTCTCGAACTGTGGATCTAGGATTGATGGGGAATAGGGGACGTGGGACACGATATTTACCCAGGTTCGGGCCCTCTCTAAGAGGTAAAACCCTACATACTGCTCGATTATATTGCTTGTGTATATGAGGATTACAGAGTCAATCTACCATGAGATTAGACGAACTAAACCTTAGGCTAGTAGGATGATGGATGTTCTCTCGCCTCTTTGAACTAAACCCTCTGGTTTATATAGACACCAAGGGTATTACGGTTACACATAGTCAGCTACATCAAGGGAACAAGTATGCCAAATCTTCCTTCTTGACCTGGGGTGCACACCAAGGCACAAAATGTCTCCTGTCAATATACAGTGCAGCCCAACTGTTTGGTCCATGACAGATAGGCCGGCAGCCCAAGGACCCCCTAGTCCAGGACTCTCTCAGTAGCCCCCGAACTAGCCTCCAACATCGGCTTATCGTAACTCCCGCATTTGTAATCTCTAGCTTGCAGGCGAGTTCCCTTCCTCGTGAGTATTCGGAACAATCTCTTCCATCTAAGCCTTCAAACAGCATTCAGTCCAATTCGGCCATGTGTCGAGCCATGTTATATCCAGAATCCAAACTATCAATTTACTTAGCCTCGAAGACCAGCTGCTCAAGTGTGAAATTGAACTTATGACAATCCTTTGCGAAGGGTCACGGCCAGCAATTAACATTGAACCATTGCGGGAGCTCTATGCACGGCTCGAGGCGGTCCCTCTATTGGCATGCCCCATCGAGGTCGAGATCGTGTCCCGCCTTTTAGGGGATTTGATCAATGATTTCCAGTATCCCACCCACGCATAACGCCATGAGTATCTAGAAGTGGTGAGTCCAGCGGCGCATTTAAAGGACTCTTGGTATTACGCCCACTTATAAAAAGAGACTAGTCACAGTTATCCCCTTACGCCTTATCCTTCCCCTCGCCACAGCCTTTCCTAATCCATAGAGCTCTAGCGCCTCGAAACAACTTCCCCCAAAGACCTCCCCCCCCCCTGGAACTCGGCAATGGCTGGATCTAGGGCGAAGGGAAAATGGGAGGCCTCGTGCATCGCCAATGACGATAGTGAGGACCTGAAGCGAGCGGGCTACCTCTCTGTCGACATCGCTCATCGGGATCCAAATGAGGGCCAGGTCATACCGATGCCCCGCCCCGGTAAACGGGTGGTGCTAATTCCCCACTTTACCCGGGGACTGGGATTTCCTCTTCACCCTTTTTTCTGATGACAAATGTTCTTCTATAGGCTGGACTTCCATGACCTAGCTTTGAATTATTTTCTTCATATCTTGGCCTTTATCACCATTTGTGAGGCCTTTCTTCGGGTCCAGCCACACTTCGGCCTATGGCTGAAAGTGTTGAACGTCAAGCCAAAGATCGTTGACAGCTAGCAGGCGGACAGCAGGGGCGATGGTGAGCAGGCTCACCCGATTCGGGTGGCCAGAGGGCACGTTTATTGATAGCATCAAAGTCCGGCAAAAAGATTGGTTCTACGTCACAGAGCCCCGCGATGAGGCCTGGGCGGCTGCTCCAGAATTCAGATCTGGATCCCGGCGAGGATAACCTCATGGACCAAGAAGGGTCTTGAGTGGGGGTACACTACCAAGGTGGAGGTGCTACAGAAGCGCGCCTCTAACATGATAAAGGCTGGAGCCAAGCTGACCAACGTGGTCCAAATCATGCTCCATCGCTGCCTCCTTCCTTGCCAACTCTAGGCCAGCACTATAGTCTTGGAAGCCCGAAGACCCTGCACCATGTAGAGCTTCTACGGCACCACCCATGAGAAGCTGTGGAAGGTGTTGTTCAAGCCACAGAAGACATGGCCGGCCAAGGAGGAGGACATCAGCCTTGATGCCGAGAACCCCGCTAAGAAGGTAATGAAATATAATTCGTTTTGTATTCGGATATTTGTGCTTCGACTAGGGCCCTTAACTTCTTCTTCTCAGTCCACAGAGCTGGCTGAACAGTGTCGTGCAGATTGACAGCCCGGCCCCATTGCCCGAAGAACCCAGGTCAGCTCAACTAGAGGAAATGTTGACCATGCTGCCATATAAGGTGCCAAAGAAGATAGAGAAAAAGGAGAAGAATGAGACAAGGGAGGCTAGACAGGGCCTCCGCCCAAGAGTCCATGCGGACACCAAATCCGGGGACACCCACGCCCCCTCCGCTCATGAAGGGGAGCAGGAAGCGGAAGAGGAGGAGGAGAGAGCGACTCCTCCCGCACCAGGAAGAGGGTGGCATCGGCTGACATCGAGGAGGAGCAGCCTCCTCATGCTCTGAAGAAGAAGAGTTGGGCCAAATTGGCCTCGTTTGATGATGAAAGCACAAGTGCTCCCTGGGTGATTTTTGTAATTAATGTCAACATATCTCTTGTTGGACTAATACTTTTATCTAGTATATTTTAGATAAGTCCAATAGTGGAGTGGCATGGACAAGAGGATGTGGAACCCCTTCAAGATGCTAAGGACAAAGGATTGGCTCAAGTTCAAAGCTCAGGACTCTACATTTTTTCTATTGCAGTGATCCAAGATCACATTGAGTCCATAGGAAATCCAATACTATTAAAAGGGGATGAGGTGTTGCTTAATGGCTTTCTTGCTCAAAGTGATTAGTGATATGCTCCAAAGCGCTCAACCACTTTCTCATATCCACATATGTCCCAAACCAAAAGTCAAACTCGGCCCCACCGATTTGATCTATCCGGCGCCACCGAGTTTATTTGACATAGCCACTGCTAGAAACCCTAGTCACTTCGGTCTCACCGATGGGATCTCGGTCTCACCGAGATGGGCTTGCAAACTCTCTGTTGCCTATTGCAATAATTTCGGTCTCACCGAGAATATGCAATCGGTCCCACTGAGTTTGTCTGACCAACTCCCTGTTTCGCTTATTACCAAAATCGGTCCCACCGAGTTTGTGTAATTGGTCAAACCAAGATGATGTTTTACCCAAACCCTTGCACATCGGTCCCACCGAGTTGATCATATCGGTCCCACCGAAATGCCTAACGGTCACATTATGAACTAAATCAGTCCGACCGAGTTTTCTGATTCGGTCCCACCGAGTTTGGTAAACTGTGTGTAACGGTTAGATTTTGTGTGGAGGCTATATATACCCCTCCACCCTCTCTTCATTCATGGAGAAAGCCATCAGAACAAGCCTACACTTCCAGCACTCATTTTCTGAGAGAGAACCACCTACTCATGTGTTGAGGCCAACATATTCCAATCCTACCATATGAATCTTGATCTCTAGCCTTCCCCAAGTTGCTTTCCATTCAAATCATCTTTCCACCAAATCCAATCCTATGAGAGAGAGTTGAATGTTGGGGAGACTATAATTTGAAGCACAAGAGCAAGGAGTTCGTCATCAAGACACCATCTATTACCTTTTGGAGAGTGTTGTCTCCTAGATTGGTTAGGTGTCACTTGGGAGCCTCCGTCAAGATTGTGGAGTTGAACCAAGGAGTTTGTACTGGCAAAGAGATTGCCTACTTCGTGAGGATCTACCCTAGTGAGGCAAGTCCTTCGTGGGCGATGGCCATGGTCGGATAGACAAGGTTGCTTCTTCGTGGACCCTTTGTGGGTGGATCCCTCCATGGACTCGCGTAAACGTTACCCTTCATGGGTTGAAGGCTCCATCAACGTGGATGTACGATAGCACCACCTATCGGAACCACGCCAAAAATCTCCACGCCTCCAATTGCGTTTGTACACTCCAATCCCATCCCTTTACTTTCTTGCAAGTTGCATGCTTTACTTTCCGTTGCTCATATACTCTTTGCATGCTTGCTTGAATTGTATTGTGTATGATTGAAATTGTGTTAATCTACCACCTCAACTTCAAAACTTAAAAACTGCCAACTTTGTGTGTTGAGGGTCTATTCACCCCCCCCCTCTAGACACCTCTTCTCGATCCTTTCAATTGGTATCAGAGCTTTGGTCTCCATTGCTTTGGTTTAATCACCATTGGAGGAAGATGGATGAGTCTACGTTGGGGAGTCTTAGACATAGAGTGCCTATACTTGATGAAGAGTACTTTCATGAGTGGAAAAATGAGATGCTTGAGATTTTCAATGAAAATCATTTGAGCAAGTACATTACCAACCCTTGTGCTCACCCTGTTGATCCCTTGCATCCTACCCATGATGAGGATCTTGACATGATTCCAATCTTAGAACTATCAATCTTATCATTAGAGGAGGTCCTAGAAATTTGATCGGTCACTTGCCTACTCTTGAATGTGCTTATACCATATGGAGATTTCTTGAGGAAAGATTTCCAAACTATTCCTTGCAAAATCTAGATGAGATTCTTCATAAGTCAATTGCCTTGAATAAAATGAGTACTAGTGATCCTAAGTTTGATGTTTGTCTGTTTAAGCTTTGTGACCTTATGCGTGCCAAAGGAGATGTTGGAATCATTAGCAATATTATCTCCGAAGCCATTAGATTTCATAAAGATGATTATTGTCATGATCATTTATCTAATGAATCACTCTCTCTAGGGATTGATCCATCACATGACGATGTTGAACATGGATACTATGATGAGGATCATGATAGTGACTATGATCTTGATGATGCAATGAGACACTTTGGTCTTATGGCTAATCTTCATGGCTACATGGCGGGAGGAAAGGAATAGTGGGACCGATAGTGAGACACCTTGATAGTGGATGTACTGATTACATGACCGGAGATAAAGATATGTTTTGTGAGCTTGCTGAAAACGAGGGCCCTCAAAAGTATGTCACTTTTGGTGATAACTCAAAGGGTAAGGTGGTTGGCCTCGGTAAGGTGGCCATCTCACATGACAGCTCCATACAAAATGTTATGCTCGTTGAATCTCTTGGCTATAATCTGCTTTCTGTATCTAGACTAGCCGACTTTGATTTCAATGTTCTATTTACTAAAGTAGATTGCCAAGTGTTTCGTAGAGATAATCATAAAATGGTCTTTACCGGCATACATAGAGGTGATCTATACATTGTTGACTTCACTAAAAAGGCTCAACCTAGAACTTGCTTAATTGCTAAATCTTCCAAAGGCTAGTTCTGCCATAGACGGTTAGATCATGTGGGCATGCGAAACCTTGACAAGCTTATTAAAGGTGATCATATCCTTGGTGCTAAAGATGTCATATTTGATAAGGATAGACTTTGCAGCGCTTGCCAAGCAGGAAAACAGGTTGGAGGAAGCCACCCTGTGAAGAACATCATGACCACGAGAAGACCGCTCGAGCTACTACACATGGATCTCTTCGGTCCCAATGCCTACAAGAGTCTCGGTGGTAACTCATTTGGACTAGTCACTGTTGATGATTTTTAAAGATTTACATGGGTGTTCTTTCTCGATGATAAATCGCAGGTTCAAAAGATCTTCACGAACTTCGCTAGGAAGGCCCAAAATCAATTTGAAGTGAAGATCAAGAAGGTTCGCAGCGACAACGGAACGGAGTTCAAGAACGCCAATGTGGACACCTTTCTTGACGAAGAAGGTATCTCACATGAGTTCTCAGCTACGTACACACCTCAACAAAATGGAGTTGTTGAGAGGAAGAACCGGATGCCCATCGAAATGGCGAGAACGATGCTTGATGAATACAAGATGCCAAAACACTTTTGGGCAGAAGCGGTTGAGACAGCTTGTCATGCAACAAATCGCTTCTATCTTCACAAGCTACTCGACAAGACGGCCTACGAGCTCCTCACCAGAAACAAACCCCAAGTTGGATACTTTCTAGTATTTGGCTCAAAGTGCTACATTCTTGATAAGCATCGTCGTTCTAAATTTGCTCCCAAATCTCATGAGAGTTTCCTACTTGGTTATGGCTCAAACTCCCACACTTATCGTGTCTACAACAATTTCACCCAAAAGGTTGAAGAGACGGTAGATGTGAAGTTTGATGAATCTAACGGATCGCAAGTAGAGCAATTGCCAATTGATGTAGGAGATAAAGACCCTTCGGAAGAAATCCAAGACTTGTCTATTGGCAAGATCCGTCCAACGGAGGTGAAGGAGAGTACCTCGTCCGTCGAAGTGGAAGCTTCTACCTCACGACAAGGTGAAGCAAGACTTGATATGGAAGCATCCACAAGTGGGACACACCAAGATGAAGAAAACGAGGAAGTACACCAAGATGAACCTCATCAACCTCCTTCTCCACCACGACAAGAGAATGACAATGTCAACAATGAAGAAGGCCAAGAAGAAGAACAAGATGATGAAGAAGATGTTCCACCCCGACCAAAACAAAAGCTCTCACGAGTTTGAGCAAGAGTCGCCAGAGACCATCCCGTCGAACAAATCTACAATGATATCCAAACCGGGAGAATCACTCGCTCTAAATCTCGTTTGGCTAACTTTTGTGAACATTATTCATTCATCTCTAGCATTGAACCCATCAAGGTTGAAGAAGCATTGGAAGATCCGGATTGGATAAATGCCATGCATGAAGAGCTACACAACTTTCAGAGAAACCAAGTGTGGACATTGGTCGAGAAGCCCGACAACAACCACAACATCATCGGTACCAAATGGGTGTTTCGCAGCAAGCAAGATGAAGATGGACAAGTAGTTCACAACAAAGCACGTCTCGTCGCCCAAGGTACACTCAAGTCGAAGGTATGGACTATGGTGAGACATATGCCGTCATTGCTAGACTTGAGTCCATTCGCATATTACTTGCCTATTGCTAATCACCATGATATCACCTTGTACCAAATGGACATTAAAAGTGCTTTTCCAAATGGTGAAATTGAGGAGGAAGTTTATGTTAAACAACCTCCCGGCTTAGTTAATCCTAAGAAACCCAATCATGTTTACAAACTTCACAAAGCTCTTTATGGTCCTAAACAAGCTCCTAAAGCATGGTATAAATGCTTGACCAAGTTCCTCATTAAAAAAGGCTTTGAGATTGGAAAAATTGACTCTACTCTTTTCACTAAAAGGGTTAATGGAGAATTATTTGTGTGCCAAATTTATGTTGATGATATTATATTTGGTTCAACTAACCCTCATTTTAGTGAGAAGTTTGGGAAGCTTATGTCGAAGAAGTTTGAGATGTCTATGATGAGTGAACTCAAATTCTTTATTGGGTTGCAAATCAAGCAAACTAAGGAAGGTACCTTTGTCTCTCAAACAAAGTACACCAAGGACTTATTCAAGAAGTTCAATATGCAAGAATGCAAAGGTATGAATACACCCATGCCTACTAGTGGACATCTTGACTTGACTAAAGGTGGTGAACCCGTTGATCAAAAAGTTTACCGCTCTATGATTGGTTCATTGTTATATTTATGTGCCTCCCGTCCCGATATTATGCTAAGTGTGTGCATGTGCGCACGATATCAAGCGGCCCCAAAATAATGTCATCTTAAGGCTGTGAAAAGGATAGTGAGATACTTAATACATACACCAAATTTTGGCATTTGGTATCCTAAGAGGTCTTCTTTTGATCTTGTTGGCTACTCTGACTCGGAGTATGCCGGTGACAAGGTCGATCGAAATTCCACTTCGTGTACTTGTCAATTTCTTGGTAGATCTCTTGTGTCTTGGTCCTCCAAGAAACAAAATTCGGTATCCTTATCCACCGCCGAAGCGGAATACATTGTTGCCGGTTCATGTTGTGCTCAATTACTTTGGATGACCCAAACTCTTAAAGATTATGGGATATATGTGAAACATGTTCCATTTCTTTGTGACAATGAAAGTGCTATTAAGATTGCTCGCAATCCCGTGCAACATTCTCGAACTAAGCATATTGAGGTTCGTCATCATTTCATTCGAGATCATGTTGCTAAACGAGACATTAACCTTAAGCACGTTCATACCGATAAGCAATTGGCGGATATATTCACCAAACCACTTGATGAGAAAGTATTTTGCCGGTTGAGAGGTGAATTGAACATCATTGATGCTTTAAACTTGGAGTAGGAACTCCATTTGAATACATGCAAGGCATGATCCTATGACAAATACTTGATATTTCTCTTATGATGATAATCATATGTCTTGGATATATTTGCACCCTTGCATGTTATCTAACCCTTGTAGGTACTTGGATGAATCTAAATCTATGAGATTGCAACTTGCTCACATCTTGAGCAATCTCTACATCACCAAGTCTCTATAATACGGTGGTTGAAGACAAGGAAGCATGAAACCCTTCGATATATCCTTTGACAAATTCCTATATCAAATTTCATGATTGCCATTGTCGGGGGTTGGGTGCGACATATGCCAAAGGATGGCTTATCATGGTGGGAGCGAGTAGAACGTCGCCGGTGCCAGGAAACGGAATGAGGCGAAGACATGCACGCCGGCGGATCTTACCCAGCTTCGGGGCTCTCCGGGGAGATAACACCCCTACTGCTGCTCTGCAGGGTCTCCGCATGGTCACTAAGGCAAAGTGAGTACAAGGTTGCTCCTAGAGCTGTATTCTCGAGGTAGGAGAAGGCAAAGCTAGCTCTCTCCTTCCTATGCGATTTGGTCTAGTGCTAATGGATTCCAACCCTTTGCATGGGTGCCTCGGGGGGTTTATATAGGCCTATCCCCCGGGGGTACAATGGTAATCCGCTGGACGCGGGTCCCAGCCGTCTGTCTCTCAGGCCGCTGTCTTCTCCGCCGACTGCTGGGGCCCGCCGACTGGTGGGCCCCTCCGAGAGTCCGGTACTGTAGCCGTGCTTCTCATGACGCAGGCTTGGTCATGGGGTCGTGGCAACAGTGCCGCCGTCTATCGGACGATCACTATCGCCACACCCCGTCTTGTCTGGTTAATGGCGCGTGGGGCCCGTGGGAGAGGCCGGCCGACTCTAGGGAGCCGACTCCCACAGGACCGCCTTTGGGGCGTATCCGCCGTCTTCCATGTTCTCACTGACGGGCGGGTCCGCCGTCTCTGAGTCGTATAGGTAGGCCGTCGTGGCCATAGTGCTCCGTCCACTGTGGCTGAGGTCAGGGCAGACATGGCAACAGTGTCGTGCTACGCTGGAGATCTCCAGCGATACGGCACAATGTAGCCATGCTAGCCCCTCGCAAGCAGGGGGTGACGGCCATGCCATGACCGTACCGCGCCTCGCCTATCATGGCGAGGGTAGGTGACGGATGGAGTCGCAGGCCGACTCTCCATAGCCGGCTTCTCTTGGAGTCGCCTCTGGGACTCGGCTTATCTTGGAGTCGCCTCTGGGACTCGGCCAATCTTGGAGTCGCCTCTGGGACTCGGCTAATCTTGGAGTCGCCTCTGGGACTCGGCTTATCTTGGAATCGCCTCGGGGACTCGGCTTGAGGGGCGTAGCCTGCCCCGATGTCTTGAAAGGTTCTGGGGCTCGGGTTAGCCTACCCGTGGCCCATTACTCCGACAGTAGTCCCCGAAGCTGGTGAGGCTCCGAGAGCGATACGTCGTGGGGCCTCAACAGTTTCATTCCTCCGGTGGTGGAATCTCGGCTTCGCTTGCCGTCTTCCTTTATGCCGATTATTCGAAGTCGGACCCGCAGTGGGCCGTCTTGCACCATAAAGAGTTTGAAAGCCGTGGCGGGAGACCAGGTGGCGTGCCTGATACGCTTCCCAGCGGCCGCCCACCGCGGTCCTATCGCGTGGCGCCACATGGTGATGACAGTCTGCTTGCCCACGCGCGCGACGGGACGGGCCGTCAGGCGGGGCCCGCCACTACCGCGCCTCGGCACGCGAACGGATCCGTTGCGGCCGCGTGGACGGTTGGGTTTCCCACGTCGTTACTGCACGCAGTAACTTCGTGGGGTAAATCATGGGGGGGCATGGGGTCCCGTGCGCAGTTAATCCCACGCCCGCCCCATCGGCTTCTCAGCCTTCAAGGCTATAAGTAGGCGGGGGGGAGTGGAGCGGCAAAGCACGCGCGCCCATCTTCCTTGCTCCCCCGCCTCCTCTTGCCTCCTTTCCTTCTTCTTGCCGCCGGCGAGCGGAACCACCCCGCGCCAACAGCGATGAGCTCTTCCTCCGCCGCCGCGGCTTCGGCCGTGCGCTCCGGCGTGTGGGACGGCTCGGAGGTAGACGACAACCTCATCGAGTTCCTCCGCAAGACGCGCCGCCTCCCCAGTGCACACCTCGTGCGAGCCCGCGCCGCGCCGGCGAGGGAGATATCGCCAGCGCCGGAGGAGGGCGAGTGGGTCATCTTCCGCTCGCACCTTATGCGCGGCCTGGGGCTGCCGGCGAGCGGCTTCTTCAGCTCCTTCTTGGAGTTTCACGGGCTCCAGCCGCACCACCTCACTCCAAACATGGTGGTGTTGCTGGCCGCCTTCGCCACCCTGTGCGAAGGCTTTCTCGGCATTCTCCACACCATCGAGCTATGGGGAGAATTCTTCTCATCCAAGCTCGACACGCACATCACCGGCGTGCCGGCTCAATGCGGCACCTTCATCGCGATGCAGCGATCGACAGCCGACAATCCATTCCCCTCCATCCCGCTAATTAAGTTGGTGAAGATGTGGCAGCGCTCTTACTTCTACGTGAAGAACGTCGCCCCAGACGGCGACTGGGTCAATCTGCCGCCTTACGAAGCCGGCGCGCCGGCTGGCAGGCTCCCCAGCTGGTCTCATCGAGTCAAGACGTTGACTCCCGCGAGAACCGCCACCGTGGCGCGACTCCGAGTCCTGACGCAGTCGGAGGGCCTGGTTGGGGCCGACTTGCTAGCCGCCTTCGTGGCGCGCTGAGTCCTCCCTCTCCAAGGCCGACCTCATCTGATCAGTCAGATGAGCGACCACCGGGACTCGAGTCGGATGTGCACCAGGGAAATGCCCCGCTCGGAGGTGGCGAACATGGTGAACCACATCGCCAACTGCGAGCTCGGGGAAGACTGGCAGTTCGGCAAGGAGCCGTACTCGCGCGCCAACCCCCCTCCAGCGGTAAGTCGCACCCCTTATTGCTTTGTTTTCTTTATAGCCGAATTCGACTTCTGATCTTCATTGGTTTCTCTGAGTTAGAACCCCCTCATTCAGCCTGCAGCCGGCGTCGCAAGACCGCCCCGCGAATTCGTCCCCGACCGAGCGGAGAGCGACATCGACGACCCCGACATGGGGGCGGTGGCGATGGAGGCCGACGCCGAAGGCGGGGGAGGAGGAGCGAGAAGCGGCCTCAGGCCCTCGGCCACCTTTGCCGACTGGCCTGAAGACGACGCCGAAGGGGAAGTCGTCCCGCGCCAACAGCCAAGGGCCGGCCATCCGGGCGCGGTTTCCTCCGCTGGCTTGGCCGGCCAAGGCGGCGCGAAGAGGCGCCACGCCGGGCCGAGCTCGCTTGGCGGCAAGCCGAAGAAGTTCAACGGGGCGGCCGCCGCGACCAGGCAGGAGGAGGTGGCCGCGAAGACTAATCGCTTCCGTAAGGAAGTGAAGAGGCCGCCGCTGGTTTCTGCGTAAGTGTTTCCGCCTTTGTCTTATTTTCTTTGGGTGAATCCTGTCCGAGTTTCTCTTTTATACTCCCCCCCTTTTTTTCAGGGCTCCCCTTTCCCTTGAGAGGGTTGCCGTCCCCTCCATCATGGGGTCGGCAGAGACGTCCGCCAACACTCGGCAGGTTGACCCTACCGCCGACCTCCGGGAGGCGACGGAGCAAAACGCGCGGGAGAAGCACGACGAGGAGGAGGCCGACCGCCTGGAGAAGGTGGAGGCTGAGAAGGCGGTGGCCTCCGCCCAGAAGAAGCTGGAAGAGGCCGAAGCCGCCATTGCGGCGAGACGGCGAGCTGAGGAGGCCGCGTGTCGCCAATCGGTGTTGCACGTCCTCCCGCTGTCCTCCGCACTGCCGCCTCCGGAGTTCATGGGGCGGACTGGAGAAGCCGGCGCCGAGAACCCCATCGTGGAGAAGGAAAGCGGCGAGGCCTCCATGTCGGATACGCTCGTGCTGCCGCCGCCGCCTCCGCCGCCGTCTGGGAGGGCCCATGGCAAACAGCCGGCAGGCCCGCCGGTGCCGCCAACTGAGGACGAGGCCGTGGCGAGGCTGCTCCTTCAAGTCGCCTCGCCAGTGCGCCGCCGCCTTGAGAAGGCAACTTCAGCGCCGCGGCCCCTGGAGGTCGGTGCTGCCAGCTCGGCCATCCCAGACGCCGAGGTGACGAGCGCCGCGCCCGTTGGGTGGGTGCGCGGAGGCGGCACAGGTCCGCTGAACCAGGCGCTTCTGGATGTCTAGGCGAAGCTGCGAGCCGAGGGCGACGCCCTCCAGACCTGCACCAAGGCGCATCTAGCGTCGCGAGCGGCCGTTCGGGTATGTGTCCCTCTTTGACTCTTGTCTCTCTTGCTCTTCTTTGTGGGGGCGCGCCAGCGCACCCACTGGGTGTAGTCCCCGAGTTTCGGGCCGGCTGCTGAGCAGGCGGCTCGGAACTCCCTCTGGCGAGTTCCAAGTATTTATCTTTGTCTGAAATGTTTATTATAGGAATATCACAACCTCTGCGCCACTGCCTTCAACCGCAATGTCGAGGAGTTGAGCAGACGGACTGACGACTTGACGGAGAGCCGGAGTGAGTTCTTCTTCTTCTTCGCGGGGGCGCGCTGGCGCACCCGCGGCCTGTAGTCCCCGAGATTCAGGCCGACTGCTGAGCAGTCGGGCCGGATCTTCCCAGCGACCTTTTTTGCTGACGACTTAACATCTCTCTCTTTCCTTCTTCAGGGGCCAACGCCACTCTTCAGGAGCAGCTAGGTGAAGTCAACACCGCCTTGCGCGCCAAGGGGGAGGAGTGCAGCAAGCTTGCCACGGAGCGTGACCTGCTGGCTGCGCAGCTGGCCGAGCAGAAGGATCTGCTCAAGAAGGCGCGGGACGAGGCCGAGAAGAAGGAGGCTGCTCTCCTGGCCGAGTTCGAGAGCGAGCGCTCCTCCTGGACTGACAAGGAGGCGATGCTGACCTCCAGCTTCCATGAGATCGAGGACATAGTCGACGGTGAGTTTCTTTCCTTCCTTTCTTTCTTTGGGTTTCCGACTACGGGTCGGGCTGACTTCTAATTTTTTCGACTCGCTTCCTTTTTGTCTTGGCAAACTTCTTCCCTGGCCACTCGCAGGCAGTCACTCAGGCCATCGAGGCTGATCGTGAGGCACGGAGGGCAAGCGGCACGGAGATCGCCGCTAACGCCCCCCTGACCGTCGATGAGCAGCTTCTGAGCATCGAGGCTCATCTTCGTCTGGCCCATCGGCTGATGCGCCAGCTTCAGCATGCCGGCGCTCAGGAGGTTGCCGCTCTGTGGCTAGACATGCCGGCCCTGCGCACTGCCAGTCAGACTGCCGACTGGCTGGAGGTCGCAGCTGGCCATCTTGAGGCCTGGAAGGGTTCCTCGGCCCGGCCCGAAGCGTGCCGGGCCTTGGAATTCATCAAGGCATGGTATCCGGGGCTGGACCTGGACCGTTTGGCCGCGTTCCGGTCAGAGGCCCAGGCAGAGCTGGCGGCTGTGGAGGGCGCCCTTGTTGAGCGTGCGGCGGCGATCGCCGACTACACAGATACCAGTGTCTTCGTCCCTGAGCAGGCTGCAGGCGGCGAGGAGGTGCCGCTAGAGTGGTTCGGGATGAACTCGGACTATGGCGAGGACTCGACGGAGGTGATCGACTACAGCGCCGAGGAGGAAGGCGAGGCGGAGGACGAAGGCGAGATGGAGGCGCCAGAAGACGGAGCGGGCGACCAGCCTCAGCTCGACCGCGCCTCCAGCAACGAGCCGCGACCGACCGAGCCAGCCGCCGCTGGTGGCGATCAAGCTGAGACTGCCCAGCCGCCCCCCCCCCCCCCCCCCCGGCGCCTGACACTGCCGTCTCCTCCGACCCTCCGAACCCGTCTGCCGCTCCCTAGGCTGCCTTCTGGCTTTTATTTTATCTGCTCTTAGAAAGTCTTTGAAGAACTTGTTAATTTGCACAGTTCCACCCAAGGTAGTCAGAGTCGGGATTCGGAGTCGGATCGATTTTCGTTTGACAGAATTGAGTCGTAAGATCGAGTCGTGGAATCGAGGATTCTACTAGATTTACTCAAATAAGATATTTTGTATGCATACAAGAAATTTATATGGGTTCTATAGAGTTTTGACACTAAATATGGAGCAAATAACATACACATCAATGCTAGTTGTATTCCACTTCTTTTTATGGCTGACCTGCCATCTAGCTCGCATGTATGGAACATATATTAGAGGAAAATAAATAGAACATTTAAACCTTCAATGCACAAAATTTACTTACCTTCTTTTTAACGTGCGTGAATAGTCGATCACTTGTCTATCTAACCTACAGTGCTAAACCTTGAAGGTTCTTGCTCTTCTTCTCCGATCAATCTTGAAGCATCCTTCTTTTCATGCCAATTCCATCTATCGACAAAGCTGATCCTCAGTTTCAATATAGGGTTTCTAAGAGCTAGATCAAAGGTGTCAGGGGCTGACTGTTTGGGCTTGGGAGGGGAATAAAGGTCCATGAGGTATATGAAACGTGGTTTGGATGATGGCATACTATTCTACAACAACTAAACAAACGACTTAGATAAATTAGTAGAATCGCACATAGTCCATAGCGTAGTAGGGATTGTACAACTTTGTATAGGATTCTATGATTTGGATCGTGACTCAACATGGATTCTACCTAATTTGGATTCATAGTAGGATTTGGATCGACATGCTTCCGTAGGGTCGTGAAGTCGTAGGATTCTAGCAGTCGAGTCGGGATTTTGACTACCTTGGTTCCACCCGCGAGGTGTATTTTGAACTTCTGTTCGAAGATTCGGCCAAGGGCCTATGCTATGTAAATATTAATCCGAGTTATATCTTTCCTTGCTCATTGCTCCTTTGTATTTTTCCTTTGCCGCCTTCCACTAGTCACCGCTTTGTCAGCCGGCCGACCACTCCGCAGACTGCCGCTGGGCCAAATGCCTGGCTTCTTTGGGGAAGGCAAGTACTTGCCATTCATTGGAGTGTTTTTAACAAGTTGGATAGAAGGCAGCAGGCCGACTACTCACGAGTCGGTTTTGTGAAAGGGGGCTGGAAGCCGGTTTATGCTATGTTAATGCTTTAGGTCCTTAGCCATTTTTCGTGTGAGTGCCTGTTCATCCTTACTCCTGCCCGCCAAACAGTCGCTCTGCAAGCTGCGGCTTCTGGCAGGAGATGGCTTAGGTACCGCACACTACTTGTCCGACTTTAGGAAGCATTTCATAACATAAGACGGCAAGTCCCCAGGCCGACTAGCCGAACCATGGCGCCAAGCGGCGTAGCGAGGAGTAGCATACTCGAAGGCATAATTCTTATCATACAGATAATCAAAAGGGGCAGTCCCCGAGCTCGTCTCGGGGGGCCCGAAGTCTTGGTACTTTAATACAAAGGGGTAGCGTGATACATACTGAATCAACTGTAAAATCTTCGAAGGAGATTTGCATTCCACGGTCGTTCCGACTCTTTGCCGAAATCGTCTCTCTTGCGTGCTCGGGGCTTCTGAGCGTCAATCAGGTAGTAGGAGTTGTTGCCCAGTACTTTGCTGATAATGAAGGGGACTTCCCAAGGTGCCGACAGCTTGTGCTGGCCGGCTGTCCGCTGGATCAGTCGGAGCACAAGGTCGCCTTCTTGGAAAGATCTTGGCCTAACCTTCCTGTTGTAGTATCGGCGCAGGCTCTGCTGGTAGATGCCGGACTGGCTGAGTGCCAATAGCCGGCCCTCTTCTAGCAGATCGACGCCGTCTTGATGTGCTTCTTCTGCTTCCTCCTCGGTGTACATGGTGACTCGCGGGGAGTCGAACTCTATGTCCGTTGGGATGACGGCTTCAGCACCATAGACGAGGAAGAAAGGCGTGAAGCCGGTTGACTTGTTTGGAGTCATGCGCAGACTCCAGAGGACGGCTGGCAACTCCTCAAGCCAACAGCCGGCCGAACGCTCCAGTGGTTCGACCAGGCGGGGCTTGATGCCGGATAGGATGAGGTCGTTTGCTCGCTCCACCTGGCAGTTTGACTGCGGGTGGGCAACGGACGCTAAGTCCAGTCGGATGCCCTGCGTCGCGCAGAAACGGGCCAAAGCGCCTTTGGCGAAATTTGTGCCATTGTCGGTGATGATGTTGTGCGGTATGCCGTACCGAGTTGTGATATCGGTGATGAAGGTCACTGCAGTCGGTCCGTTCAACTTCTTGATGGGTTTTACTTCTATCCACTTGGTGAACTTGTCCACCGCAACAAGCAGATGAGTTAGGCCGCCTCGCACCATCTTGAATGGTCCCACCATGTCTAGGCCCCAAACCGCAAAGGGCCAGGCGATGGGGATGGTCTTGAGCGCGGAAGCCGGCTGGAGCGGCCTGGAACGGAATATTTGGCACCCTCTGCATTTTTGGACTAATTTCTTGGCCTCTTCTAGGGCAGTCGGCCAGAAGAAACCGTGCCGGAAGGCTTTGGCGACGAGTGCTCTTGAGGCCGCATGGTGGCCGCACTCGCATTCATGGATGTCTCTGAGAATTGCTTGGCCTTGTTCTGCCTCGACGCAGCGCTGGTAAACACCAGTGACACTGCACCTGACCAGCTCTCTGTTGACTATGGTGTAGGCTGCTGCTCGGCGTTGCACTTGCCGAGCCAAGATTTCATCAGCTGGCAGCTCTCTATTTACTAAGAACTTGAGGATGGGCTGGGCCCATGAGGGTGCTGCTATTTCTTCAATTGCCACTATTGCAACTTGGACAAGGGCGGCTGGGCTGGGAGGCGGCGGGCTGGAGTCCGCGGCCGCTTGCTGGATCGGCGAAGTCCCCGGGCTGACTGGCGCAGTCCCCAGGCCGAGTTCTGGAGTCTTTGGGCTGACCGTCGCAGTCCCTGGACCGGGTTCGACTGCAGTTTTCTTGGAGCCGTCTGTAAGAACTCTCGTGCCGTCTGCTGGTGCTCTTGAGTCGAATCCGACTTCTTCGGGGGGAGCCGGCACAAAGATGGAGTCTGATTTTGGTGAAGGCTTGATAGACGGCTTGAGGAGGCGCTGAAGGGCGACGCCAGATGGTATCGCTTGGCGTGTGGAGCCGACTCGTGCCAGAGCGTCTGCTTGGTCGTTGTCATTTCTTGCCACGTGAAGGAACTCGCACCCCTCAAAATATCTGCTGAGTTGCTGCACCAGGAAGCGGTAGCTCGCCATGTTTGCATCTTTGGCATCCCAGTCGCCAGACGACTGCTGGACCACCAAATCGGAGTCACCATAGCACAGGATTCGGCGGATGCCGAGTTCTTTGGCAAGTCGGAGCCCATGAATGAGCGCCTCATATTCGGCAACATTGTTGGAGGCGGCGAAGTGGATCTGCAGCGCATACTTGAGCTTGTCGCCTTTAGGGGAGGTGAGGACGACGCCATCTTGGAACCGTTGAAATGCATCCGCCAATGGGTGGAGTCGGGCGCTGGCGGCAGGTACTGGGTCTCGGCCCAGTCGACAAGCAAGTCAGCCAGCACTTGTGACTTGATGGCAGTGCGGGGCTGGTAGTGGATGGTGTAGGGAGCCAACTCTATGGCCCATTTGGCTACTCGGCCAGAAGCATCTTGGCTCCCGATGATCTCGGCCAACGGGGCTGTGCAAACCACGGTGATTGGATGCTCTTGAAAATAAGGCTTCAGCTTCTTGGCGGCAAAATGCACGTCGTAGCACATCTTCTGGTAGTGAGGGTAGTTCTGCTTGGAGGTCGACAGTACCTCGCTCAGGTAATATACCGGTCTCTGGATAGGGAGCGCCTTGCCTTCCTCTTTGCGTTCGACTACAATGACTGTGCTGACTACTCGGCTGGTAACGGCAATGTATAGGAGCATGGGCTCTTTAGGAGTCGGAGCCGCTAGCACAGGGGGAGTAGTCAACATTTTCTTCAGCTGGAGAAATGCTTCATCCGCCTTGTGGTTCCACTCAAGAAAGGTGGTCTTCTTCATCAGTTGGTACAAAGGGAGAGCCTTCTCGCCCAGCCGACTGATGAATCGGCTGATGGATGCCAAGCAGCCGGTGAACTTCTGCACATCTAACAGTCGGCTGGGTACCTCCATCCTCTCGATGGCCTTGATCTTCACAGGGTTGCACTCTATGCCGCGTTCAGAGACCAGGAAGCCAAGAAGCTGGCCGGCTGGTACTCCAAAGACGCACTTTTTAGGGTTGAGCTTGATCTGGAATCGGCGCAGGTTTTCAAAGGTTTCTTTGAGGTCTTCCATCAGCGTCCCACGCTTCTCCGTCTTCACCACTACATCATCCACGTAGATGTGGGCGTTTCTGCCGAGTTGCTTGAGGAGGCACTTTTGCATGCAACGCTGAAAGGTGGCGCCGGCATTCCTCAGGCCGAACATCATGGTCAGGTAGCAGAAGGCTCTGAATGGCGTGATGAAGGCGGTCTTTAGTCTGTCTGCTGGGCTCAACTTGATCTGGTGATACCCTGAGTATGCATCCAAGAAGCTCAACAGCTCGCATCCGGCTGTGGAGTCTATCACCTGATCGATTCTCGGTAGAGCAAACGGGTCCTTGGGGCAGGCTTTGTTGAGGCTTGTGTAGTCAATACACATCCGCCACTGCTTGTTCTTCTTCAACACCAGGACCGGGTTTGCCAACCACTCTGGAAAAAATACTTCCATAATCAAGCCGGTGGCCAGGAGCCGGGCTATCTCTTCTCCTACGACTCTTCTCTTTTCTTCTGATAGTCGGCGCAAAGGCTGCCTGACGGGCTTCACATCAGGTCGGACGTGTAGCTTGTGCTCGGGAATTCTGTCGGTACACCTGGCATGTCTTTAGGGGACCATGCAAAGATGTCCCGATTCTCACAGAGGAAATCAACGAGCTCGCCTTCCTATTTGCTGTCAAGGCTTGCACCTATGATAGTGTACCTCTCTGGGTGCTCCGGGTCCAAGGGTATCTTCTTGGTCTCTTTAGCCGGCTTGAACGAGCCCTCAGCTTCCGACTCCTTGGGGTCGGGCGACATCTCCGGCTGCTTGCCGGCCATCACCACAACCCGATCAAGAAGCCGCTTCTCAGCCGCGATCACCAGGGACTCGGCCAGCTGACTGCTCTCAGCTGCACAGGCGGACGACTTCTTATAGTCGCCGGCTACGGTCAGAATTCCCTTGGAACTCGGCATCTTCATCTTGAGGTAGGCGTAGTGGGGGAACGCCATAAACTTGGCCAGAGCAGGTCGGCCAAGCAATGCTTGGTATGGGCTTTCAAGGTCCACCACTTCAAACCAAACTGGCTCTCGGCGGAAATGATCTTTGTCTCCGAAAAGGACGTCTATCATAATCTTGCCGATTGGTGAGCATGAAAGGCCAGGTACAATGCCGTGGAACACAGTTTGGCTGCTTTGAAGTTGTCTTTGTTTGATTCCTAATTTCTCCATGGTATCCTTGTACAGGATGTTGATGCTACTACCTCCGTCTATCAACACTCGTGAGAAGCGAGCGGCCCGCCTATTAGTGGCCAAGGTGGCACTCAAAACCAAGGCGTAGGATCCTGGATTCGGCATCACCTCTGGGTGATCTGCTCTGCTCCAACTGATAGGTTTCTCGGACCAATGCATGAACTCTAGAGTATCTGATGCTAATGCGTTCACCTCTTGCTGCTGCAGTCGCCTGCTGCGTCGATCATCAGCCACACTGGTGAACACCACGTAGGCTCCGTGCTCTTCTGGGTACTCATCTCGTACTGCGCCGACTGGCCTGGCAGCCGGCTGCTAGGGTGGTGGTGGAGGCGGCGGCCCAGCAGGCGGGGGAGGAAGGAGGTCGTCTCCCTTGGCGATTCTTGTAAGCCAGTGGCACTTTCGGGTGGTATGGTTTGACGGCTTCCCGCCGCTGTGGAACTTGCAGGGACCATCCAGAGTCTGCTAATAAGAGAAGGCCGGCAACCAATTGGACTTGCCACCTTTTTGTCGCTTCGCCGGAGGCTGCCCCTCCGGCTGTTGGTCTTCAACTGTCGCAACCTGCCGGCTGCTGGAAGCCGGCTGCGGGGCCTTGCGCTTCTGATCATTCTGCTGTTGTCGCCGACTGGTCTCTCCAGCCAGAGTTCTGGGAGCTTGAGGGGCCACTTTGCCAGTCGCACTAACTTGAATCTCTGTCTTCATGGAGGAGTCGGCCGTGGCATATTTGTCTGCTATGACCAACAGCTCGTCGAGGGTTTCCGGCTCGTCGCAGAGGAGCTTGTGCTTGAGGACGGTGCCTTCTCTACACCCGGCGGTGAAGTACTCGATAGCCTGCACCTCGTCCACGCCCTCGCAAGAGTTCCGGAGCTCGCCCCAGCGTGTGAGGTAGTCGCGAGTCAATTCGTCAGGACCTTGTACGCACAAGGAAAGCTGACACGGCTTGGGGGTCGCTTGTACGTACTTGTGAAGTTGCGGATGAAGGCCTCGGTGAAGTCGACCCAGCTGTTGATGCTGCGGGGCTTCAGACTGTTCAACCATGTCCGGGCCGTGCCCTGGAGCATGAGTGGAACATACTTCACGGTGACACGCTTGTTGCCGTTTGCTATATTGATGGCTGTGGAGTAATCAACCAGCCAATCTTCCGGCTTCACGGAGCCGGTGTACTTGGGAGTGTCTCGGGGGAGCGTGAACCCTTTGGGAAAGGTCTCATCTCGAATGTGGGGTCCGAAACAGGGAGGACCCAGCTCGTCCTCTTCTTCCAGTGCCAGGGATCGGTGGAGTCGGTCGATCCGGTGGCGGGCGTCATTCTCTCCGACTCCCTCTCGGCGGCCAAGGCGTCCACCGAGAGTCGGATGCTCAACAGGCGGTGGGGAAACTCGCCGATCTCTTCTCGGCGAGGGAGGCAGATAGTCGCCCTGCCGTTCCACCACTCTAGGACGGCCGTCTTGGCCGCGCTCGATGGTGATGAGAGTCTGACTATGACTGACAACCGGCTCTTTGTCCTTCCTTCCACAGACTCCACCAGTCGGCGTCCGAGACGTCGCGCCTTGATCTCGGCGGGGAGGCAGGTCATCGTCTGGCCGTCACGGTGCCTCCGTGTGGCGGCCGGCTGCATTCTACGCGGCTACTGCGTCGAGGAGCTACTGGACTCGCTCCGTCATCATGCGGCGCCTCTTCGCCTTCAAAGTTCTTCAGCTCGTCAGTTGCCGCCTGGGCGGCGCGGATGTTCTCCGCAGGCGTGGCGTACACGGGGCGATTGGCCCCGAACAGGTTGGCGATGGTCGCGTCGCGTTGTCGGACCGCGCCTAGGCGGCTAGGCCCAGTCGGAGCCGGCGAGCCGCCCACGGCGCGATCCATCTCGCGCTGGTAGGCTTCTGACAAGCGCCTCATGCTTGCCAGCTTCTTGGCACCTTCGATGATCTGAAGGCGGCGTGTCTCCAGCGCCTCGGCATCTACGTCTTCTGGAATAGGCGCAGTCAGGTCTTGCAGAGCCGCATCGAGTGGGTCATGAGCTCCCTCACCGGAACGCTCATCATGACTGATGACGAGCACCTCCGTGACGGCGCTTCCGCCGCTCTCCTCGTGAGGGAGCGGCTCGTCGTAGACCACCACGTTGGTGGGGAAAGTGTCAAGCGACACGGCGTTGGAGTCGACCAGCATCGGGTCAGTGGAGCCTACGGACTCCAAGTCCACGGCAGGCTCGCCGGTGACGTGGAGTTGGTCGAGGAGGCCCGCGAGGAGGCTCTCGGGGCCACTCGCGCCTGCGTTAGATGCAGGCTCGTCAGAGAGGAGAACCTCGCCGACAAGTTCGGTGAGGCAGCTAGCTGCGCAGGCGGCCTCAGCACCGCGCAGCGCGTCGATGCAGACTCCGTCTGGCGAGCCTGGCTGGCTGTGCTCGCCAGGGAGGAAAAGGGTTCCCGTCCAGAATAGATCTCCGGACGATGGTGCACCTCGCCCCACAGTGGGCGCCAAATGTCGGGGGTTGGGTGCGACATATGCCAAAGGATGGCTTATCATGGTGGGAGCGAGTAGAACTTCGCCAATGCCAGGAAACGGAATAAGGCGAAGACATGCACGCCGGTGGATCTTACCCAGCTTCGGGGCTCTCCGGGGAGATAACACCCCTATTGCTGCTCTGCAGGGTCTCCGCATGGTCACTAAGGCAAAGTGAGTACAAGGTTGCTCCTAGAGCTGTATTCTCGAGGTAGGAGAAGGCAAAGCTAGCTCTCTCCTTCCTATGCGATTTGGTCTAGTGCTAATGGATTCCAACCCTTTGCATGGGTGCCCCGGGAGGTTTATATAGGCCTATCCCCCAGGGGTACAATGGTAATCCAGCTGGGCGCGGGTCCCAGCCGTCTGTCTCTCAGGCCGCCGTCTTCTCCGCCGACTGCTGGGGCCCGCCGACTGGTGGGCCCTGCCGAGAGTCCGGTACTGTAGTCATGCTTCTCATGATGCAGGCCTGGTCATGGGGTCGTGGCAACAGTGCCGCCGTCTATCGGACGATCACTATCGCCACACCCCGTCTTGTCTGGTTAATGGCGCGTGGGGCCCGTGGGAGAGGCCGGCCGACTCTAGGGAGCCGACTCCCACAGGACCGCCTTTGGGGCATATCCGCCGTCTTCCATGTTCTCACTAACGGGCGGGTCTGCTGTCTCTGAGTCGTACAGGTAGGCCGTCGTGGCCACAGTGCGCCGTCCACTATGGTTGAGGTCAGGGCAGGCATGGCAACAGTGTCGTGCTACCCTGGAGATCTCCAGTGATACGGCACACTGTAGCCATGCCAGCCCCTCGCAAGTAGGGGGTGACGGCCATGCCATGACCGTACCGCGCCTCGCCTATCATGGAGAGGGTAGGTGACGGATGGAGTCGCAGGCCGACTCTCCATAGCCGGCTTCTCTTGGAGTCGCCTCTGGGACTCGGCTTATCTTGGAGTCGCCTCTGGGACTCGGCCAATCTTGGAGTCGCCTCTGGGACTCGGCTTATCTTGGAATCGCCTCGAGGACTCGGCTTGAGGGGTGTAGCCTGCCCCGATGTCTTGAAAGGTTCTGGGGCTCGGGTTAGCCTACCCGTGGCCCATTACTCCGATAGTCATTTTGGATACACAAGTGCTATTCCTTGCAAGATTAACCCATTTAGGAAGATGAACTCCAAGTACAAGTGGTGCTCCCAATGAACTACATCAACCTTGAGCATCCCACACAAGTTCAACTACATGATCAAGCTCAACACCACCACCCAAGGTGTGTTATTCCATCTTAGAGAAGCTTTACCCCAAGTCATGGGTCAAAGTAGCTCAACAAGATGTGATCTCTCTATTTCCCTTCGTAACGTTTCGGTCTAACCGAAGTGAGCGATCGGTCCCACCGAGATTGCAATATAAACTCTTTGTTTCCCTTTTGTAACATTTCGGTCTCACCGAAAAGAGAAAATCGGTCCCACCGAGTTTACCTGACCAACTCTCTAGAAAGCTTATTACCAAAATCGGTCTCACCGAGTTTGTGTAATCGGGCTTACTGAGATTACGTTATGCCCTAACCCTAACCGAATCGGTCTCACCGAGTTGCATGTCAGTCCCACCGAAAATCACTAACGGTCACTAGGTTTACTAAATCGGTCCGACCGAGTCTATTGAATCGGTCCCACCGAGTTTGGTAAATTGTGTGTAACGGTTAGATTTTGTGTGGAGGCTATATATACCCCTCCACCTCCTCTTCATTCGTGGAGAGAGCCATTAGACTAAACCTACACTTCCAACTTACCATTTCCGAGAGAGAACTACCTAATCATGTGTTAAGGCCAAGATATTCCATTCCTACCATATGAATCTTGATCTCTAGCCTTCCCCAAGTTGCTTTCCACTCAAACCCTCTTTCCACCAGATCCAAATCCTATGAGAGAGAATTGAGTGTTGGGGAGACTATCATTTGAAGCACAAGAGCAAGGATTTCATCATCAATGCACCATTTGTTACTTCTTGGAGAGTGGTGTCTCCTAGATTGGCTAGGTGTCACTTGGGAGCCTCCAACAAGATTGTGGAGTTGAACCAAGGAGTTTGTAAGGGCAAGGAGATCGCCTACTTCGTGAAGATCTACCGCTAGTGAGGCAAGTCCTTCGTGGGAGACGGCCATGGTGGGATAGACAAGGTTGCTTCTTCGTGGACCCTTCGTGGGTGGAGCCCTCCGTGGACTCGCGTAACCGTTACCCTTCGTGGGTTGAAGTCTCCATCAACGTGGATGTACGATAGCACCACCTATCGGAACCACGCCAAAAACATCTGTGTCTCCAATTGCGTTTCAATCCTCCGAACCCTTCCCTTTACTTTCTTGCAAGTTGCATGCTTTAATTTCCGCTGCCCATATACTCTTTGCATGCTTGCTTGATTTGTGTGATGATTGCTTGACTTGTCCTAAGATAGCTAAAATCTGCCAAACTCTAAAATTGGGAAAAGGTTAAGTTTTTAATTGGTCAAGTAGTCTAATCAACCCCCCCCCCCCCTCTAGACATACTTCAAGGTCCTACAAGTGGTATCAAAGCTCTGGTCTCCATTTGCTTTGATTTCCATAGCTTTTGGTGGTCATAGCCCTGGTTTCACAACCTAGGAGAGTATAGCATCTAGAGACGGAAATTATCACCGTAGAGGTCCTTACTTTGATGGTACTAATTTTGCTAGTTGGAAGCATAAGATGAAAATGCATATTCTCGGACATAACCCCGCCGTTTGGGCAATTATTTGTATTGGCTTGCAAGGTGAATTCTTTGATGGGAGAGAGCCGAACCGTGAAGCTAATGCGGAAGAATTGAAGATGCTGCAATACAACGCTCAAGCTTGTGATATCATCTTCAACGGATTGTGCCCCGAAGAATTCAACAAAATCAGTCGTCTTGAGAATGCAAAGGAAATTTGGGATACTTTGATTGATATGCATGAAGGTACCTAATCCGTTAAGGAATCCAAGTTGGATGTGCTCCAAAGTCAGCTT
Source organism: Triticum timopheevii (assembly GCA_963921465.1). Classification (NCBI taxonomy): domain Eukaryota; kingdom Viridiplantae; phylum Streptophyta; class Magnoliopsida; order Poales; family Poaceae; genus Triticum; species Triticum timopheevii. The sequence continues at coordinate 377,242,699 of OY997262.1, read as the reverse complement.
GACAAGTTCAAAATGAAGGATGGTGAAGGTGTCGCTAAAATGTACTCTAGGCTTGCTCTCATTACAAATGAGATTGCCGGCTTAGGGAGTGAAGAGATGACCGACAGATTCATCATCAAGAAGATCCTAAGAGCATTGGATGGAAAGTATGATACCGTGTGCACATTGATCCAAATGATGCCAAACTACAAAGATCTCAAGCCAACGGAGGTCATTGGAAGAATTGTTGCTCATGAGATGTCACTCAAGGTCTTACCATGACAAAAGATCTTCTAGTCGAGAGCGCAATTGCTACAATTGTGGGAGGCCTAGACACTATTCCAATGAGTGTACGGCACCCTACAAAAGAAGAGAAGATTCTCCAAGAAGAAGAAGCAAAAGAGAAGAATCACCACCAAGAGAGAGAAGGAGTAGAGATGATCGTTATGAACGAAGACCCTCACGGAGAAGAAAGGATTCGGAAAGGAAGGACAAGTCATCAAGGAGCTACACAAAACGAAGACATCAAGCTCATGTTGGTGAATGGGTATCCGGCTCCGACTCCGACAAACACTCCGAGAGAAGCTATCACTCTGACTCCGAATATACTCAAGATTAAGGTGTTGCCGGTCTAGCACTTGTGTCAAACAACTCCTACGACATATTTGATTCACCAAATGAGGGAATTGGAAGATGCTTCATGGCCAAAGGTCCAAAGGTAACACATCCTGAGTATGTTGATTTCAATAGTGATGAAGATGACTTGCTTGTGGATGATGATTTACTTGTTGACAACTCTAGTGATGAATACTATGATGAAACGTCAATTAATCATGCTAATCAAGATAAAACGAGTGACAATAATAAGAATAAGATTGAGCTTCTAACTAAAGAACTAAACACTCTTAAGTTGGCTCATGAAACTATCTTCGAAGATCATCGAGAACTTTTAAGGGCCCATGTGAAGTTACGCTTTGAAAAGCTCAATCTTGAGCAAGAGCATGAGTTCTTAAAAGCAATCAATGATGATCTCCGTAAGAAAACTTCTTCTTACATTGCCAAGCGTTTACTCTTATCTACTTACATGCCTCAAGTCAAGTCTAGTAACAAGTACAAGAAAGATACTTCCTCTAGTAGTAACAATAATAATGTCAATATTGTTGCTTCTAGTAGTTCTCTTGATTCCACTAATGATTCTCTTAGCCAAGTTACACTTGAGCAAGAAAATAGCTTATTGAAGGGAATTATAGAGAAAGGTGTTTACAAGAGCCTTGCCGGGAGTAAGCAATTCGAGGAAACTGTACGCAAGCAAGGAAGACACCGGAAGAATCAAGGTGTTGGTTTTGAACGAAAGTTCAATGCCAATGGAGTTGAGTGGGAAGAAGATCAATACCCCAAGACGAAGTTTGTTCCTCAACAAGTGAAGTATGATCCTACTTCCTTCAAGGGAACACAAGCTCAAGATGATCTTCCACCACAAGACCACAAGAACAAAGGCAAGGACAAGCTTCAAGAAGAGATTGATGCATTTGAAGAGGCACCTAAGGCCTCGTTCAAGTGGGTTCCCAAGACTACGTCAAGTTCTAATTCATCAAGTACAACTACAACTCCAAGGATTCCCATCAAGATGATGTGGATTCCGAAGAAAAAGAACTAGAGAGTTCTTGAGGGTGACTCCGCCAACATGCTTCACTCATATCATTATGGCAAGGACAAGTGCAATCAACTTGCACATCTTGCACTAGTTAAGGAGTCACAAACCCTCATGTTGGTAAGGCAAGGGACAAGGTAACCTAATGTTTTCATGGACATCATCTTGTGTGTGCATCACTCTATGTCTATGGATATTCTTGTTTGTTCCTTCTGGGACTAACCCATGTAGGTAAGTTGAAAGTGCAACTCACTCCAACGGATTGCTCCAAATGATCTACATCACCATTGAGCATCCACATCTTCAACACCCACATGAAGTCATCATTGACAAAACCCAAGGTTAGTTCATACCTCTAAGGGGGGATCTCACATCTAGGAGGAGCTTAACTCTAAGAATTGAGTTAAAGCAACTCTAATGGTGTGAACACATTAATGCATTATGTAAAAGTGGTAACCCCACTTGAGCTTAAACAATGAGTATGACCTATGATCAAATGTTTATCATTTGACTCCTAAGTCAATATACTCATATATAGATGACCTAGTCATCGCCAATTGTTTGATAGATGCTAGAATTGGTTGTGCATGCTTTGCCACATATTTCATTTGCCATCTTATTGTGTGAGCATGTTGGTGCATATTTTACTCATTCAAGGACATCCACTTGTTTGTTTGATTGTTTGGTTCTTTCTTCTTTTGGCCAAGTGGATGGACAAGAATGCCTAAGAACTTTCTCTAGCTATCTATGATTTTCTCGTCTCAAACTCTATTCATGCTGCATCACAAAATTTGATTAAGTCAGATTCGAACCACTCTGTGTGAGGAGCACTCGGAGTCCCCGATTCGTCATAGACTTAAACTTCCAAAACTTCTTTGTGATTCTCGGTCTGACCGATTCCTCCATTTCGGTCCTACCGAGATCACCAAGTCGATCTAGGTTTTCAATCTCGATGCAACCAATTTGAAATTTTCGGTCACACCGAGTTGCTGTAACTGAACACAGTTATGCATCTCGGTGCCACCGAGTTGTTCCACTCGGTCACACCGACAGGGTCGGGCTATATATAGTCACGGGCAAAATTTTGGAAATTTCTACGAACCCCTTCGCCCGCGCAATAGCTCGCTCTGCCTCCAAGGTCTCCGGATCGTCTCCTCGTCGCCAGCCGCCTCCTGTCGCTGGTCTCCACCGCCGTCAATGGAATTCAACCCCGCCGTTGCCGCCGTAGCGAGTTCATCGCCGAGCTAGGGTATGGACTCGATCACAGTGCTATCCTCGTCTTATTCCTAGCACATTGTGTTCTTATTGATTCTTGCCACGATTGAAACACTCCTATCCAGTCAATGCAATCCGTAGATTAGATGAGATTTGAAAATTTAGGGTTAGGTTTCCGCCAAAACCATCTCGGACCCACCGAGTTGAAAAACTCGGTCCCACCGATTTGGCTTATGCCATTGCACTAGTAACTCTCGGTCTGACCGAGAATTGCTAATTGGTGCGACCGATTTTAGGACTTTGTGAAACCCTAGCAGTCTCGGTGCCCCCGAACTGTGACTCGGTCCAACCGAGTTCATCAGTTTAGGTTCCAAAACTGCTTCGGTATCACCGAGTTTGAAAATCGGTTGATCCGAAATGCTTTCTGTGGAAAACTAAAACTGAATTTTTGAATCATTCTTTTGCAAAAATCTCTGCATTTTGTGATGCTCATCCACCCTATCTCGTCTATAACTCTTCACAAGGTCAGCAGTCAGTGTTTGTAGCATGTCAGACCAGAGTGACAGCCAGAACAGGTCAGCAGAGCAGATTGACATGAGTGAGGACACTAGTCCCTCCAACACTTCAGATGAAGGCAGCAGGAGCACTCTAAGCAACCTGCCTAAGGTTGCTACCAGGCAAAGGAAGAAGAGAACTTCAAACTCTGAAGATGAGGATTATAGAGCTGAAGAGGATGAGGCTACCTCCAAGAAGGTAGTAAAGGAGTATGGCTCAGCAAAGCATACAAAGCCAGGCATGAAGATTAAAAGGCCTGCAGGAAGACAACCAATGTCCAAAGCCAGAGTCTCAACTCAAATACCTGAGAAGCCTGATCCCAAAGAGCCTGCTGCTGAAGGAAAGAAAAGGAAGGAAAGGGTAGGGTTGTTGGTCAACCTTCCATGATGGAAGAGGAAGAAGAGCTTGCTGCACCAGCACCAAAGGCACCAAAGCTTATGGGTGATGCTATTAGATCAGGGGCTGCAACATCTAAGCCCAAGGAAGCACCCAAAGCTGCCCCCAAGGCCAAGTCTGCACCGAAGAGGAATACCAGGAGTATTCCAGCTGCTGAGAAGAACAAGGCCCCAGTGCATGAGGTTGCTGAGGAGGAAGATGAAGAAGGACAAGTTCTGAGGAAGCTCAAGCCTAAGATACCAGATCATAATGATGCCCATCTTGTGGCTGAGGACATGAACATCAGAAAAGATTCAGGGTTGAGGCTATGGAGGATGGCAGATCCATATGCCACAAGGAGAAGAACTGTTGTTGATTACAGGTTCCATACAAAGGAACAGCAGGACTTCTATGAGACAATCTTGTTGGACAAGAAGCCCATAGTTTGTGATATGAGGTGGGTCGACTGGACCTACATTAAGGAAAATGAAGAGCACTATCCTGTAGTGCAAGACAGTTTTGTTGCTTGTGGAGTTGCAGATTTTGTTGGGCAAAAGCTCACAAACTGGAATGATGAACTTATCATGCAATTCTACTCCACAACACACTTCTATCCACATGGGAGGATAGTTTGGATGTCTGAAGGTACAAGGTACCAGTCAACTGTTGAGGAGTGGGCAAGACTGATCAATGCCCCAAAGGAAAATGATGATGACCTGGATGTATATGCCAAGAAGAAAATGGGACACAATACCATGCACATATGTACAAGGAGATCCCAGACAAAGCTCTAGAGACTTTCTCTTTTGGATCACTCCACTTTCTTCTGTCAGGGCTGCCTACAATCAATTGGATCCTAAGGCACACTCTATTGCCTAAGTCAGGTGACCACAACATGATCAGAGGGCATGCAATCAACATGTTGCATTTGTTTGATGTGCCTCAGAAATTCAAAGTCATGAGCCTTATAGTTGAAACCATTAAGAGGACTGCAGCAGATCATAAGATGAGTTGTGGATATGCCCCTCAGATTCAGGAGTTGATTAACTCAACGATGGGCATAGGCAAATATCTTTTGGATAAGGAACATTTTCCACTTTATCCAGACTTTGAGGACAATCAAGTTGTCATGAATGAGAATGATCCATCATCAGTTCAAGCTCAGGAGAAGAAGGAGAAGGCAAGGAAGGAGAAGGCTGCCAAGATGCCAACTCAAGAGGAGGCATCTGAGTATTTCTTGAAGAACAAGCAGGAGCAGCTTGGTTACTTGATAGCATCAACTCTGAGGATTGAGAAGGGATTGGCCACCCTCACTCAAAATCAGGAGAGCTTGGAAAGAATCATGGAACAAAAATTCTATGATCTAGATGTCAAGGTAACTGAGATTCAGTCAGTTGTGGAGCAGTTGCAGGATGACATGCAGGAGAGGAAGGGCAAGACTACCACTAATGTCTTTGCCAGAATGCCTAGAGCTCAGAGGTCAGCTGTTGTGCCCGTGCCAGACACCAGAGCCACATCATCTGCACCAGCTACAGCTCCTACAGCTCCAGTGCAACCAGCTCCAGCACCAACTCCTCCAGCTCCCTCTACATCAACTGAAGCCTTCGTCCAAGGAGCCATCTCTACATCACCACGTGAAGATCAAGCCTGAGAGTCGATCTAGCACTATGCATTTTCTATGAACTTTTTGGTAACTTGTTGCCAAAGGGGGAGAAAAATGTATAGATCATAGGCTTCGAGAGAGAGAGTGTTGCTTTTGTTCTCTCTTGCTTTGGTGGTTTAAAACTTTGTTTGCTTTTGACTGCTTGAGATACTATGCTATTATTGTGAGACATTGATGATCATGTGTTTGATCATAAGCTACACTTATGCATGTTTGATGATATTATCTTATCTATCCTATTTGATCATTCACTTTGCTTGGTGATGAGTGCATGTATTCAATCTTTATCATTTTGAGCGCTCCACCAAGATGTATGTGACATGGAAGAGTAACCCATGAGCCTAATTCCTTGTGCATTTGCAGTCCAAAGCAAATCTTAAACTATGCACAAATTTAGGGGGAGCTCTTGCTTATCACATACTTCTCAAAGCGACGATGTTTTTCAATCTTATTATCATTTGTTGAAGCTTTGATCTATATGTTGTCATCAATTACCAAAAAGGGGGAGATTGAAAGTGCAACTATCCCTAGGTGGTTTTGGTAATTCATAACAACATATAGCTCATTGAGCTAATGCTCTTCCAAGACTATTATTTCAGGAAAGCTCAATGAATGGCATGGCATGGATGATAAAAGTGGATCCCTCAAAATACTAAGGACAAAGGATTGGCTCAAGCTCAAAAGCTCAAGACTCTTCATTTTATATTTTAGTGATCCAGGATCACATTGAGTCTATAGGAAAAGCCAATACTATCAAGGAGGGATGAGGTGTTGCTTAATGAGCCTCTTGCTTCATGTGCTTAGTGATATGCTCCAAAACCTTCAGCTACTTTCTCACATCCACAAATGACCTAAACCCAGAGCCAAAATCAGTCACACCGATTCTTCCTACCCGGCGCCACCGATTTCAAAAGTCATAGCCACTGCCACAAACCCTAGGCAAATCGGTCCTACCAATAGGGATCTCGGTCTCACCGAGATGGGATTGTAATCTCTCTATTTCCCTTCGTAACGTTTCGGTCTAACCGAAGTGAGTGATCGGTCCCACCGAGATTGCAATGTAAACTCTTTGTTTCCCTTTTGTAACATTTCGGTCTCACCGAAAAGAGCAAATCGGTCCCACCGAGTTTACCTGACCAACTCTCTGGAAAGCTTATTACCGAGATTGTGTAATCGGTCTCACTGAGTTTGTGTAATCGGTCTTACCGAGATTACGTTATGCCCTAACCCTAACCGAATCGGTCTCACCGAGTTGCATGTCAGTCCCACCGAAAATCACTAACGGTCACTAGGTTTACTAATTCGGTCCGACCGAGTCTGTTGAATCGGTCCCACCGAGTTTGGTAAATTGTGTGTAACGGTTAGATTTTGTGTGGAGGCTATATATACCCCTCCACCTCCTCTTCATTCGTGGAGAGAGCCATCAGACTAAACCTACACTTCCAACTTACCATTTCCGAGAGAGAACTACCTAATCATGTGTTGAGGCCAAGATATTCCATTCCTACCATATGAATCTTGATCTCTAGCCTTCCCCAAGTTGCTTTCCACTCAAACCCTCTTTCCACCAGATCCAAATCCTATGAGAGAGAATTGAGTGTTGGGGAGACTATCATTTGAAGCACAAGAGCAAGGATTTCATCATCAATGCACCATTTGTTACTTCTTGGAGAGTGGTGTCTCCTAGATTGGCTAGGTGTCACTTGGGAGCCTCCAACAAGATTGTGGAGTTGAACCAAGGAGTTTGTAAGGGCAAGGAGATCGCCTACTTCGTGAAGATCTACCGCTAGTGAGGCAAGTCCTTCGTGGGAGACGGCCATGGTGGGATAGACAAGGTTGCTTCTTCGTGGACCCTTCGTGGGTGGAGCCCTCCGTGGACTCGCGTAACCGTTACCCTTCGTGGGTTGAAGTCTCCATCAACGTGGATGTACGATAGCACCACCTATCGGAACCACGCCAAAAACATCTGTGTCTCCAATTGCGTTTCAATCCTCCGAACCCTTCCCTTTACTTTCTTGCAAGTTGCATGCTTTAATTTCCTCTGCCCATATACTCTTTGCATGCTTGCTTGATTTGTGTGATGATTGCTTGACTTGTCCTAAGATAGCTAAAATCTGCCAAACTCTAAAATTGGGAAAAGGTTAAGTTTTTAATTGGTCAAGTAGTCTAATCACCCCCCCCCCCTCTTGACATACTTCAAGGTCCTACAGCATCACATTTCGCGCCTCCTTCGGTCTTGAGAACAGGGAGGTGTTGCCCCGAAGGACTCCCCCCACTCCGAGCATGGGGGGTGATGGTCATGTTATCATGGCCGAGGCTAACGCTTCGGCCACCAAAGACCATGAAAAGGAGCTTGGCCAATCTGAGCCCTCTCAAAAGATAGTTCCAGAGCACCCAAGGCCCTCCGAGGCATCCAATCCGCCCCCACCCAAGTGGGAGTCGGGGACACGCCGCCCATGCCGAACATTGGAGACCGGGTAGTGGCAGAGTGGCCGGACATGATGGAGGAGGCGGGAATAACTCCTCTGTAGTTGCGGAACACTGGCCATGATGGCATGGTTTTGCAGAGCATTCGGTCCGTCAACAGCGGACTGAAAGAAGCTTTTGGTGGCCTCCTACCAGGTTTTGATGTAAGCAATGTAATGCTCTCCTCATGAAAAATGTATTCTATGAACAAAATTTGAGCAGTCCTTGTATGTAGCAGCCCCCGAGACTGGTAGGTTTTGAAAAAACATGGCAGAGGATCAAAGACCGTCGAAACAGTAGTCCAAAAGAGATGCTTGCCTTATTTTTGCAGGCTTCAGCACTGGCGGCTACCGCCAATGCCACGGAGCTGGCCAAATCGAAAGCTCAAGAGTTTTGATGCGGAGCTCGACCTTGTCAACAAGTGATTTGATGAAGCACAAGGTTAGTCCGTTCGAAACAAAGTCCTTTGAATTTTCCTTGTCAAGCTGGGTATTCGGGATTATCCCTAAGAAAGAGGTGAAATGATGATTGCAGCTGTTGTCGTGGAGGTCGAGGGCCTCAAGGCCAAGCTGAACGAAGCGGCCGAGCAGAAGGCGGCGGCTGAGCGAGTGGCCACCGAGCTCATGTTGGCAAAAAACAAGCATGAGAAGCACGAGGTCAGAGTGGCTGAAGTGCAACAGGAGCTCAAGGATGCCATCACTAAATGTGAGGGCCTTGAGCAGAAGAATAACGACCATGCCGCCGAGCTACTAAAGATGAAGGCGGAAGTCCAGGAGGCGAGGACGGAGATGCCGGTCGCTCGAGAGGAGCTCCGCCAAGTGAAGCAAATTGCAGATGGTAAGCCATACTTACTACATAGTGTCTTTGGCGGTCACAGATTTGCGTTGCTCACACAAGTCTGGCGTTCTACAAGTGCATTTGCGGAGCTCCCGAGGAGTGCAGCGGATGCAGCTAGGCACTATGCAGCTCGGGAGGACGATGTCGTACACAGGCTGTTCTGGGCGCAGTTCCAGGCGCCCGAGCATCCTCCCCTCCTCGGCAACTAGATGAAACAACTAGTGGAGATGCACCAAATGGCGGAGCCAGCCATGAAGGACCTTTGTGTCCGGTTGTGGCCCTCAGAGCCAATACCAAGCAGCTACTTCAGCTTGGTGCAGAAGCTGCATGATGCTGCCTCTCGGGTAGATGTTGTGAAGCGATCAGTTTGTATTGAATGAGCGCGGATGGCTTTCTCGAAGACTATGGTGCATTGGCCGACAATCAAGCTAGTCGAGATGGCCACCAGACCTCCGCCAGTCGGGAAGGAACATAGACACCCCGAGCAGTATTTCTCTATCGTCATGGATGGTGCTCAGGCAGTACAGGCACAGTGTTCGAAAGATGTATTCGTTGAGTAATTGTACCGTTATGTATTAAACTTTATGCTTTGTAATGCTGCTGTGTTTGCATGGTTTATCATACTTGTATGCATTTTTATTTTGACTCATGTGCGGTCCTTGTATTCTGAAAGCTACCAGTCGTCGGCTTCAACCCCCACGTAGATGTTAATAGGGGTGTTCCATCCTCCCCACTGTGACCCTTAGCTGACGTCTCGGTGCCCGAAGGTGGTAGTGTAGGAGAAGAATGAGGCAATCGGACTATGCGGTTTTATTACTTTCACTTAGCCATAGGAGCTTGACTGCGGGGGCTGGTGACCAGCCCCCAGTATGCTGTGATGTTTGGCAAATTATGCATCACTTGATTTGTTTGAAGACAAACCCTTCATGTTACATGGTACAATCACCAATGATTTTTAGTTTAACACTTGTCATCAGATTGCCAACCAGTTCTCGCATATTATGACAGTCACTTTTCGGCTTTCTCCACAGAGGTGCTTGACCGGACTAGCCAGAAGCACAATCGCAGTGGTTCTCCCTTTACTTTCTTAGCCGAACATGCAAAACGTAAGAAGGTAAGAACAGGAGCGGGGCAACCCAACTATTGACCCAAGACATAATTTGGAACCGATGCATATAATGCAATATCCGAGAGGACAAACACATGGGAAAAGGAGTGTCAGGCTTGATGTATAAGGCGAGCGTCGCGGATAATCCCCTGGTCTATTAGCCGGTTTACATATTAAATCAGATCTGTGCCATACTTGTTTAAGACAGAGTCAAAGAGCAGAAAAAGGGAAAGTGCGGTATGGATAACATTGGATTAACTCTAAAAGGTTTGCTTTATTTCCAATAAGCCATGACGTCTAGCCGTACAATTCAAACTGCCAGAAATTTTTTTGAGATGGATGTTGTGAAAAAAGGAAGAAAAATTTGAGATGAAAGGTTTACGCAGGGCCTTGACATGTGGGTTGATACCCTTACTGTGCCCTACTGCATGTCCGTGCCTTTGCTTCTGTTGGGAGGAAGGTGGTGGTTATCCGACAGGGGGGTCGAGAGGTTGCCGTCTTGTTCGGCCTTAATGCCGGATAGGTCCTGGATGGTACCTGTTCGTCGTCCGAAAACTCATCAGACCATGGTGCGATTGAGTTGAACTCTTGGTGCTTAAGCCCCACAGCTGCCCATTGTATTTTGAGCACGAAGTTGTGCTGGCGAGGCACGTAACGCGCTGCTGGGGTGGGCGTGTTGTGAGGGGCGTATCCCTATGTGCTTCGAGCGGAGGGAGGCTCCTTGGGTGGAGACAAGGCTCAGGCTCGTTTGCCTGCCTCTCGCGCCATGATGGCGGGTTAGCACTTCGGCCCTTCAGCACGGGATTGGTATTCGGCTGCCAGGGTCGCGGTGTGTTCCTCTATCCAGAGAGAGAGCTCCGTATTTCCATTAACTATGATGATGCCTTTTGGTTTGGGCATTTTTAATTTGAGGTAGGCACAATGGGGGACGGTGTTGAATCGAGCGAATGTCATTTGGCCTAGGAGGGCATGATAGCCGCTACGAAAGGGGACGACGTCGAAGATCAAGTATTTACTTTGGAAGTTATCGAGAGAGCCGAACACTACCTCCAAGGTAATGGTGCCTGAACAGTGGGCTTTGATGCCGGGGATTACTCCCTTGAAGGTAGTATTATGATACGTCCATTTTGCATCATGCTTTTATATCGATATTTATCGCATTATGGGCTGTTATTTCACCTTATGTCACAATACTTATGGCTATTCTCTCTTATTTTACAAGGTTTACCCTGAAGAGGGGGAATGCCGGCAGTTGGAATTCTGGGTGGAAAAGGAGCAAATATTGGAGACCTATTCTGTGCAACTCCAAAAGTCCTGAAACTCCACGGAATGTCTTAAAATAAATAAAGAAAAATCGTCGCCAAAGATGAAGGCCAGGGGGCCCACACCCTGCTCACGAGGGTGGGGGGCGCGCCCCCCTACCTCGTGGGCCCCCTGGTGGCTCTCCGATGCCCATCTTCTCCTATATGAGCTCTTTCGATGAGAAAAAAATAGCAAGCAACCTTTCGGGACGAGACTCCGCCGCCACGAGGCGGAACCTTGGCGGAACCAATCTAGGGCTCCGGCAGAGCTGTTCTGCCAGGGACACTTCCCTCCGGGAGGGGGAAATCATCGTCATCATCTTCACCAACGCTCCTCTCATCGGGAGAGGGCAATCTCCATCAACATCTTCACCAGCACCATCTCATCTCCAAAACCTAGTTCATCTCTTGTATCCAATTCTTGTCTCCAAGTCCGGGATTGGTGCTAGTAGGTTGCTAGTAGTGTTGATTACTCCTTGTAGTTGATACTAGTTGGTTTACTTGGTGGAAGATCATATGTTCAGATCCTTTATGCATATTATTACCCCTCTGATTATGAACATGAATATGCTTTGTGAGTAGTTACGTTTGTTCCTGAGGACAAGGGAGAAGTCTTGCTGTTAGTAGTCATGTGAATTTGGTATTCGTTCGATATTTTGATGAGATGTATGTTGTGTAGCCTCTAGTGGTGTTATGTGAACGTCGACTACATAACACTTCACCATTATTTGGGCCTAGAGGAAGGCATTGGGAAGTAATAAGTAGATGATGGGTTGCTAGAGTGACAGAAGCTTAAACCCTAGTTTATGCGTTGCTTCGTATGGGGCTGATTTGGATCCATATGTTTCATGCTATGGTTAGGTTTACCTTAATAATTTTGTTGTAGTTGCGGATGCTTGTAATAGAGGTTAATCATAAGTGGGATGCTTGTTCAAGTAAGAACAGCACCCAAGCACCGGTCCACCCACATATCAAATTATCAAAGTACCGAACGTGAATCATATGGGCGTGATGAAAACTAGCTTGATGATATTCCCATGTGTCCTCGGGAGCACTTTTCCTATTATAAGAGTTTGTTCCGGCTTGTCCTTTGCCACAAAAAGGATTGGACCACCTTGCTGCACCTTATTTACTTTTGTTACTTGTTGTTCGTTACAATTTACCTTATCACAAAACTATCTGTTACCACTTATTTCAGTACTTGCAGAGAATAATTTGCTGAAAACCACTTATCATTTCCTTCTGCTCCTTGTTGGGTTCGACACTCTTACTTATCGAAAGGACTACGATAGATCCCCTATACTTGTGGGTCATCAAGACTCTTTTCTGGCGCCGTTGCCGGGGAGTGTAGCGCCTTTGGTAAGTGGAATTTGGTAAGGAAAAATTTATATAGTGTGCTGAAATTTTCTGTCACTTGTTACTATGGAAAGTGAATCTCTGAGGGGCTTGTTCGGGGTATCTTCACCCCGTCCAGTAGAGCAAAGAGTTGCTCTCAACCTGCTGAACCTATTGAAAATGAAACTCCTTTTGAATTTCCTTCGGGTATTATGGAAAAAATGCTTGCTAATACTTTTAAGGAGATGGAACAAAGCATCCTGACGAGCATCTACGCTATGTGGATGATATTTGTGGATTATTTAAGCTTGCAGGTATACCGATGATGTTGTTAAGAAGAAGGCTTTCCCTTTAAGGAGATGGAACAAAGCATCCTGACGAGCATCTACGCTATATTGGAATTTCATCAAAAGTATTACCCCATGCATCTTGTTCATCGTGATCGCAATTATATATATTTTTTGTCCTTGCGAAGGAGAAAGCATCGCTCAAGCTTGGGGGAGGCTTAAATCAATGTTATATTCATGCCCCAATCATGAGCTCTCAAGAGAAATAATTATGCAAAAAATTTATGCTCGGCTTTCTCATAATAATCAAACCATGCTCGATACTTCTTGTGCTGGCTCTTTTATGATGAAGACTATTGAATTCAGATGGAATTTATTGGATAGAATTAAACGCAACTCTGAAGATTGGGACCTCGACGAAGGTAAGGTGTCAGGTATGACACATAAGTTTGATTGTGTTAAATCTTTTATGGATACCGATATTTTTCGTAAGTTTAGCACTAAATATGGACTTGACTCTGAGATAGTAGCTTCTTTCTGTGAATCTTTTGCTACTTATGTTGATCTCCCCAAGGAGAAGTGGTTTAAATATCATCCTCCCATAGAAGTAAAAGTAGCTGCACCCATTAAAGTTGAAGAAAAGACCATCACTTATAATGATCCTATTGTTCCCACCTCTTATGTTGAGAAACCACCTTTCCCTGCTAGAGTAAAGGATCATGCTAAAGCTTCAAGGGTTGTTCGTAAAAGCAATACTAGAACTTATACACCTCCTAAGCAAGTCAAAGTAGAACCTAATATTGCTATTGTTAAAGATCTCTTGTCCGATAATATTGATGGGCATGTCATTGAATTCTCTGGTGAAACTGCTAGAATTGATAAACCCTGTGATAGAGATAAACATAGACCCATGGTAGGCGTGCCTGTTATTTCTGTTAAAATAGGAGATCATTGTTATCATGGCTTATGTGATATGGGTTCTAGTGCTAGTGTTATACCCATTGACTTATATAAAGAAATTATGCATGATATCGCACCTGCTGAGTTAGAAGATATTGATGTTACAATTAAACTTGCCAATAGAGATACTATATCTGCAATGGGAATTGTTAGAGATGTTGAAGTCTTGTGTGGGAAAACCAAATATCCCGCTGATTTTCTTGTTCTTGGTTCTCCACAAGATAGCTTTTGTCCCATTGTATTTGGTAGACCCTTCTTGAATACTGTTAATGCTAAGATAGACTGCGAAAAGAATGTTGTTACTATTGGCTTGGATGATATGGTTCATGAGTTTAATTTCTCTAAATTTAGTAAACAACATCGTGAGGAAGAATTGCCTAGTAAGGATGAAATTATTGGTCTTGCTTCTATTGTTGTACCTCCTAGTGATCCTTTAGAACATTATTTGCTAGACCATGAAAATGAGATGTTCATGAATGAAAGAAGGGAAATAGATGAAGTATTCTTTAAACAAGAACCTATTCCGAAACACAATTTGCCTGTTGAAATCCTAGGGGATCCTCCTCCACCCAAGGGTGATCCCGTGTTTGAGCTTAAACCGTTGCCTGATAATCTTAAGTATGCTTATCTTGATGAAAAGAAAATATATCCTGTTATTATTAGTGCTAACCTTTCAGAGCAGGAAGAAGAAAGATTATTGAAAACTCTGAAGAAGCACCGTGCCGCTATTGGATATACTCTTGATGATCTTAAGGGCATTAGTCCCACTCTATGTCAGCATAAAATAAATTTGGAAGCGGACGCCAAACCAGTTCGTGATCCTCAACGATGTTTGAATCCTAAAATGAAAGAAGTGGTAAGAAAAGAAATACTCAAGCTTCTGGAGGCAGGTATAATTTATCCCGTTGCTGATAGTCAGTGGGTAAGTCATGTCCATTGTGTCCCTAAGAAGGGAGGTATTACTGTTGTCCCTAATGATAAAGATGAATTGATCCCGCAAAGAATTATCACAGGTTATAGGATGGTAATTGATTTCTGCAAATTAAATAAAGCTACTAAGAAAGATCATTACCCCTTACCTTTTATTGATCAAATGCTAGAAAGATTATGCAAACATACACATTATTGCTTTCTATATGGTTATTCTGGTTTCTCTCAAATACCTGTGTCGGCTAAAGATCAATCAAAGACTACTTTTACATGCCCTTTTGGTACTTTTGCTTATAGACGTATGCCTTTTGGTTTATGTAATGCACCTGCTACCTTTCAAAGATGCATGATGGTTATATTCTCTGATTTTTGTGAAAAGATTTGTGAGGTTTTCATGGATGACTTTTCCATCTATGGATCCTCTTTTGATGATTGCTTGAGCAATCTTGATCGAGTTTTGCAGAGATGTGAAGAAACTAATCTTGTCTTGAATTTGGAAAAGTGCCACTTTATGGTTAATGAAGGTATTGTCTTGGGGCACAAAGTTTCTGAAAGAGGTATTGAAGTCGATAAAGCCAAGGTTGATGCTATTGAAAAGATGCCATGTCCCAAGGACATCAAAGGTATAAGAAGTTTCCTTGGTCAAGCTGGATTTTATAGGAGGTTCATTAAGGACTTCTCAAAAATTTCTCGGCCTCTGACTAATTTATTACAAAAAGATGTACCATTTGTCTTTGATGATGATTGTGTAGAAGCATTTGAAATACTTGAGAAAGCATTAGTCTCTGCACCTATTGTTCAGCCACCTGATCGGAATTTACCCTTTGAAATTATGTGTGATGCTAGTGATTATGCTGTAGGTGCTGTTCTAGGGCAAAGAGTTGATAAGAAGTTAAATGTTATCCATTATGCTAGTAAGACTCTAGACAATGCTCAAAAAAACTATGCTACTATCGAAAAGGAACTTTTAGCAGTTGTGTTTGCCTGTGATAAATTCAGACCTTATATTGTTGATTCTAAAGTAACTATTCACACCGATCATGCACCTATTAAATATCTTATGGAAAAGAAAGATGCTAAACCTAGACTTATTAGATGGGTTCTCTTGCTACAAGAATTTGATTTCCATATTGTTGATAGAAAAAGAGCTGAGAACCCCGTTGCAGACAACTTATCTAGGTTAGAGAATGTTCTTGATGACCCACTACCTATTGATGATAGATTTCCTGATGAACAATTAAATGTCATAAATACTTCTCGTAGTACTCCATGGTATGCTGATTATTCTAATTACATTGTTGCTAAATTTATACCACCTAGTTTCACATACCAGCAAAAGAAAAGGTTTTTCTATGATTTAAGGCATTACTTTTGGGATGACCCACATCTTTATAAAGAAGGGGTAGATGGTGTTATTAGATGTGTACCTGAGCATGAATAGGAACAGATCCTACACAAGTGTCACTCTGAAGCTTATGGAGGACACCACGCTGGAAATAGAACTGCACATAAGGTATTGCAATCTGGTTTTTATTGGCCTACTCTCTTCAAGGATGTCCGTAAGTTTGTTTTATCTTGTGATGAATGTCAAAGAATTGGTAATATTAGTAGACGTCAAGAAATGCCTATGAATTATTCACTTGTTATTGAACCATTTGATGTTTGGGGCTTTGATTATATGGGACCTTTTCCTACCTCTAATGGATATACACATATTTTAGTTGTTGTTGATTATGTTACTAAGTGGGTAGAAGCTATTCCAACTAGTAGTGCTGATCATAACACTTCTATTAAAATGCTTAAGGAAGTTATTTTTCCGAGGTTTGGAGTCCCTAGATATTTAATGATTGATGGTGGTTCACACTTTATTCATGGTGTTTTCCGTAAAATGCTTGCTAAATATGACGTTAATCAGAGAACTGCATCTCCTTATCACCCACAGTCTAGTGGTCAAGTAAAATTGAGTAATAGAGAGCTCAAATTAATTTTGCAAAAGACTGTTAATAGGTCTAGAAAGAATTGGTCCAAGAAACTTGATGATGCATTATGGGCCTATAGAACTGCATATAAGAATCCTATGGGTATGTCTCCGTATAAAATGGTTTATGGAAAAGCATGGCACTTACCTCTTGAACTAGAACATAAGGCATATTGCGCTATTAAAGAGCTCAACTATGGTTACAAACTTGCCGGTGAGAAGAGGTTATTTGATATTAGCTCACTTGATGAATGGAGAACCCAAGCCTATGAAAATGCCAAGTTGTTTAAAGAAAAAGTTAAAAGATGGCATGACAAAAGGATACAAAAGCGTGAGTTTAATGTAGGTGATTATGTATTGCTATACAACTCTCGTTTAAGATTTTTTGCAGGAAAACTTCTCTCTAAATGGGAAGGTCCCTACGTTATTGAGGAGGTCTATCGTTCCTGTGCCATAAAAATCAACAACTTCGCAGGCACAAATCCGAAGGTGGTGAACGGTCAAAGGATCAAACACTATATCTCAGGTAATCCCATAAATGTTGAAACCAATATCATTGAAACCGTAACCCCGGAGGAATACATAAGAGACACTTTCCAGAACGTTCCAGACTCCGAAAAGGAATAGGTATGTGGTACGGTAAGTAAACCGACTCCAAAACAAATTCTAGGGCAATATTTCTCCGTTTTGGAATATTTAGAAAAATAGAAAAATAAGTAGCAGTCCGGGGAGGACACGAGGCCTCCACGAGGGTGGAGGGCACGCCCTACCCCCCTGGGCGCGCCCCCCTACCTCGTGAGCACCTCGTGTGCCCTCCGGACTCTGTTTTCTTGCACGATACGTATTTTGGTCGGTAAAAATTCACTATATATTCTCCCGAAGGTTTTGACTCCCGTACCACGCAAATATCCTCTGTTTTCGTTTCGAGCTGTTTCCGTTGCAGATCTGAGGATTCTGGAGACTCGATCATCCTTCTATGAGGGTGAGCCTATGCCATGGAAGGTGGACGACAAGCCCGCATCATTGACAACACCTCCACCTTCTTCACCAACAGCTCATATCTTTACATAATCACATGGGTATGGGCACTCCCCTTGGCAACTGCCAAGCTTGGGGGAGGTGCCCCGGTATCGTATCTCCATCACAACTCATATCTTTACCGTTTTTCTTAGTTCGATCCTATTAGTAGTATCTTGATTTAGTAGAATAAAGTCATGGCATGATCTAGTTTTGAAGTTTTGCTTTATGATCCCTCTATGTGATTGAGTCCGCGAGCTATATTTATAATAAAGATTAGTGTTGAGTCAAGGGCTTGATTGCTTTGCCATGATCTTGGGTGAATAAAGAAAAGAATAAAAAGAAACAAAGAGTTCATATTGATCTTATTGAGAGTAATGACTTCACATAGAAAGAGTATGATGATTAAAAAG
Organism: Triticum timopheevii; assembly: GCA_963921465.1. Lineage (NCBI taxonomy): Eukaryota > Viridiplantae > Streptophyta > Magnoliopsida > Poales > Poaceae > Triticum > Triticum timopheevii. Next base: position 377,224,629 of record OY997262.1, on the reverse strand, counting down.
TTGTTGGGAGTTGGCAAATATAGCTTTGGTCATCGTTGCAATTAATAGGAAGTAATAAGGAGAGAGAGGTTTCACATATAGATATATTATCATTGACATCTTTTATGATTGGGAACACTCATTAAAATATGACATGCTAAAGAGTTGATGTTGGACAAGGAAGACAACGTAATGAGTTATATTTTCTTATATCTGAGATAAAGTATATTGTCATGGATCTCCTAACATGTTGAGCTTGCCTTTCCCCCTCATGCTAGCCAAATTCTCAGCACCAAGTAGAGATACTACTTGTGCTTCCAAATACCCCTAAACCAGTTTAGCCATGAGAGTCCACCATATTTACCTATGGATTGAGTAAGATCCTTCTAGTAAGTTGTCATCGGTGCAAGCAATAAAAATTGCTCTTGAAATATGCATGACTTATTAGTGCAGAGAAATAAGCTTTGTACGAACTTGTTGTGGACGCAATAAAAGCGATGGACTGCATAATAAAGGTTAACATACAAGGGGAAATATAAAGTGACGTTCTTTTGCATTAGGATTTTGTGCATCCAACCATAAAAGCGCATGGCAACCTGTGCTTCCCTCTGCGAAGGGCCTATCTTTTATTATTATCTTCTATCTTATGCAAGAGTCACGGTGATCTTCACCTTTCCTTTTTCATTTTATCCTTTGGCAAGCCCAGCATGTTGGAAAGAACATGATATATATACCTAATTGGATGTAGGGGAGCATGAATTATTATTGTTGACATTACCCTTGAGGTAAAAGGTTGTGGGGCAAAACTACAAGCCCCTATCTTTCTCTGTGTCCGGTTAAAACTCCGTAACCACAAGGATTGCGTGAGTGTTAGCAATTATGAAGGACTAAGTGATAGTTGAGTATGTGGACTTGCTTTTAAGCTCTGACATAGACTCTTTGAGATGTTATGATAAATTGCAATTGCTTCAATGACTAAGGTTATAATTTGTTAGTGCCCAATAAGGTTTCTGATTCATACTTTGGCTTTGTGAAAAGATCATCACTTGAACATGAGTAATCATATGACAAAATCAATATATGTTGCTGCTATGAGAATAATCATGATGCCTTCATGACCGTATTTTATTTCTATCGACGCCTCTACCTCTAAACATGAGGACATATTTATTGTTATCGGCTTTTCGCTTGAGGACAAGCGAGGTCTAAGCTTGGGGGAGTTGATACGTCCATTTTGCATCATGCTTTTATATCGATATTTATCACATTATGGGTTGTTATTTCACGTTATGTCACAATACTTATGGCTATTCTCTCTCATTTTACAAGGTTTACCATGAAGAGGGGGAATGCCGGCAGCTGGAATTCTGGCTGGAAAAGGAGCAAATATTGGAGACCTATTCTGTGCAACTCCAAAAGTGCTGAAACTCCACAGAATGTCTTAAAATAAATAAAGAAAAATCGTCGCCAAAGATGAAGGCCAGGGGGGCCACACCCTGCTCACGAGGGTGGGGGGCGCGCCCCCTCCCCCTGGGCGCACCCCCTCCCCCTGGGCGCGCCCCCCTACCTCGTGGGCCCCCTGGTGGCTCTCCGATGCCCATCTTCTCCTATATGAGCTCTTTCGATGAGAAAAAAATAGCAAGCAACCTTTTGGGATGAGACTCCGCCGCCACGAGGCGGAACCTTGGCGGAACCAATCTAGGGCTCCGGCAGAGCTGTTCTACCGGGGACACTTCCCTCCAGGAGGGGAAAATCATCGTCATCATCTTCACCAATGCTCCTCTCATCGGGAGAGGGCAATCTCCATCAACATCTTCACCAGCGCCATCTCATCTCGAAACCCTAGTTCATCTCTCCAATTCTTGTCTCCAAGTCCGGGATTGGTGCTAGTAGGTTGCTAGTAGTGTTGATTACTCCTTGTAGTTGATACTAGTTGGTTTACTTGGTGGAAGATCATATGTTCAGATCCTTTATGCATATTATTACCCCTCTGATTATGAACATGAATATGCTTTGTGAGTAGTTACGTTTGTTCCTGAGGACAAGGGAGAAGTCTTGCTGTTAGTAGTCATGTGAATTTGGTATTCGTTCGATATTTTGATGAGATGTATGTTGTCTAGCCTCTAGTGGTGTTATATGAACGTCGACTACATAACACTTCACCATTATTTGGGCCTAGAGGAAGGCATTGGGAAGTAATAAGTAGATGATGGGTTGCTAGAGTGACAGAAGCTTAAACCCTAGTTTATGTGTTGCTTCGTAAGGGGCTGATTTGGATCCATATGTTTCATGCTATGGTTAGGTTTACCTTAATACTTTTGTTGTAGTTGCGGATGCTTGCAATGGAGGTTAATCATAAGTGGGATGTTTGTTCAAGTAAGAACAGCACCCAAGCACCGGTCCACCCACATATCAAATTATCAAAGTACCGAACGCAAATCATATGGGCGTGATGAAAACTAGCTTGATGATATTCCCATGTGTCCTCGGGAGCACTTTTCCTATTATAAGAGTTTGTTCCGGCTTGTCCTTTGCTACAAAAAGGATTGGGCCACCTTGCTGCACCTTATTTACTTTTGTTACTTGTTGTTCGTTACAATTTACCTTATCACAAAACTATCTCTTACCACTTATTTCAGTACTTGCAGAGAATACCTTGCTGAAAACCGCTTATCATTTCCTTCTGCTCCTCGTTGGGTTCGACACTCTTACTTATCGAAAGGACTACGATAGATCCCCTATACTTGTGGGTCATCATATTACTGGGTTTGATCCTTGACAGGTCAATTCCCATTTTCTATACTATGTCTGCATATATCAGATTGAGACTGATGCCTCCGTCCATGAGGACTCTGGTAAGGTGATACCCATCAATAATGGGATCCAGGACCAAGGCGCCGATCCTCCATGACGGATACTGGCCGGGCGGTCCCTGTGGTCGAAGGTGATCGGGCAGGCCGACCATGGATTGAATTTTGGGGCTACAGGCTCTACGGCGTAGACGTCCCGAAGTGTGCGTTTCCTCTCCTTCTTGGGTATGTGGGTTGCATAGATCATATTCATTGTTTTCACCTCTGGAGGGAATTGTTTCTGGCTTCCATTGTTCGGCATACAAGGTACCTCGTCGTCCTCACTACGGGAGCTTTTGCCCATGTCCTCGGTTGTGAACTTGCCGGCCTGTTTAATAACCCAACAGTTACGGTTGGTGTGGTTGGCGGGCTTGTCATAGGTGTTGTGGATCTGGCAAGGCCTATCCAGAATGATGTCCAACTTGGAGGGGCAGCCTTGGTTTCCTTTAGAGGGCTTTTTCCTCGGTCCTGACTTGGAGCTGCGGAATCTGGCATTTACTATAGTGTCATCAGCATCAATTCCATTATGCTTACGCTTATTTTTATTGCGTCATGGCTTGTCGTTGCCGTCCCGGGCTTCCGAGGTGCCGGGGTCCTCACGGTTGGTGCTTCTACGATCCAACCAGCTGTCTTCGCCCGCACAAAAGCGGGTCATGAGGAAGGTAAGTGCCACCATTGTCCTCGGCTTGTCTTGGCCGAGCTGGCGTGCGAGCCATTCGTCCGGGATACTATGCTTGAATGCCGCTATGGCTTCGGCATCCGGACAGTCGACGATCTGGTTCTTTTTTGGTCAAAAACCGATTCCAAAATTGTCGGGCTGACTCACCGGGCTATTGAACCACATGGCCCAGGTCATCGGCATCGGAGGCCGGGCATAGGTGCCTTGAAAGTTAGCTCGGAAAGCATCCTCGAGCTCTTCCCAACTCCCTATGTAGTCCTCAGGGAGGTTGTTTAACCAATGTCGTGCTGGTCCTTTGAGCTTTAATGGCAGATATTTGATGGCATGGAAGTCATCTCCTCAAGCCATATGAATGTGGAGAAGAAAGTCTTTGATCCACACGGTCGGGTCTATAGTCCCATCGTATGGCTCGATGTTGACGGGTTTAAACATTTCTAGGAATTGGTGTTGCATCACCGCATCAGTGAAACACAGTGGGTGAGCGGTTCCCCTGATCCGAGCTACATCGCACCGGAGGTCGGCTGCCATCTCGCCCCGGCTGATCCCGAACTCTATTGTTTCAGGGGCGCCAATCTTGGTATCCATCCCGTCCACCCGGAGCATAATCTCGACATCCATAAATGGACCTTGTCTGCCCTACTCTAATGGCTAAGTCATGACGGAGATCGTATTTATATTCCGTCGGTGATGCCTCCTTGCCTTTATGATGAGGGCGAGCGGGTGGGTCCTCGGGTTGTCCGGTCGGCCTATCCCTTCCTTGAGGGGGGCAGTCTGGCTGGTCGTCCTGAGTTCGTCTTGGTGGTAATGGCTCGAGGTCTTCGTCGTCGAATTGTGGTAGCAATTTCCGCTTTGGGTAGCTTTTGGTCTGCCGCTTGTAGTCGTACCCTTCTTCGGCTGCTAGGACTTTTGTTCATCTGTTGGTGAGGGTATCTTGTTCAGCCTTCAGCCGTTGTTGCTTCCTTTTCAAGCTTCGCGTTGTGGCTATGAGCTGTTGTTTGAACCACTCTTGGTCCAGTGGATCCTCCAGGACTATAAAGTCTTTAGCTCCAAGGCTAACTTCCTCTTCGAAGAGAGGCATGTAGTTGTTGTCTCCAAAGTCGTTGAGATCCTCGGGGTTATGCTGATCCTCGAGCTCCTCTGGGTCATCGGGCTACTATTCGGGGGCAGTAGGGTCACCGAGGTCTTCCATGGTGTCGAGGGTGTCATCGTCTCCGAGCCTGCGTTGATTTCCCTACCTTGACGCCCCTTGGATCTTCGTTGTTGTCTTCGGCATGTGGGCGGATCCTCGCCGGGCTTGTTGCTATCTCTCCTGGGGGTGTCGTCCCCATTATTAGTGCCATCGTTGTTCTCCTTGGGGGTGCCCACCATGTAAACATCGTACGTGGAGGTGGTCGTCCATCAGTCGGTTACGCGAGGGGTAGTGTCAGCGTAGGCCATGGCTTCACTGTGGACGTCCATGTCGTCGGCCTCCTCGGAGGCATAGTCCAGCATGTCGGTTAAGTCTTCGACAGTGGCTACTAAGTGGGTGGTGGGTGGGACATAAAATTTCCTGTAGCCTACCTCGAGGCCCCGCAGAGCGTAAGCTAAGGATGGGCTATCCGAGATAGTCATCATCTAAATCCGGTCTAGCACCTCGTTTATTAGGGTGAGACTAGCCGGGCTAGTCATCATCTAAATCCGGTCTAGCACCTCGTTTATTAGGGTGAGACTAGCCGGGCTAGTGCATGAGGTTTCGGAGTTGACCTCCGGTGTAATGGTGAGGCGAGGTGTGAGTCCGGCCGAGGCTGACTCCCTGTCTTCAAACGCCGAACTTGCGTCAATGCTCAAGGTCGGATCCGCGGCAAGGGAGGCGAGTCCGGTCGAAGATGACTCACGGTCTTCGGATGCCGCACCCGCGACGCAGCTTAAAGCCATGTCTGTGGTTAGGAAAGCGAGTCCGGCTGGGGAGGACCCCCGTTTTTCGGTCGTGGAGGCCGCATCATGGCCTGACGCTGGATGCGGGGTAGGAATCGATCCTGAGGTCGGATCGGAAAGAGGTCCCAAAGTTGATGCTTTAGGGCCCATGGGTGTCTCAGATGAGGTTGAGAAGCCGGTGAAGATCAAATCGCCCCGAGCGTTAGTGACGTACTCTAGGTTATCGAGCCTAATACGGCGCTCGGGGCAAAGTTGTCGACCTGGTCGAGATGACCGGTCGAGTTGGCGTGTAGAGCGATGCTGCCGAACGTGAAAAGATGGCCGGGGACGAAGATGTCTCCGGGGTTGATGCCATCTTCGATGATCACGCGAGCCATCGATCCTTTGGCAATCCAACAGCGGAACTCTCAATGAAAGTACCAATGTCGGTGTCAAAAACCGGCGGATCTCGGGTAGGGGCCCCGAACTGTGGATCTAGGATCGATGGGGAACAGGGGACGTGGGACATGATATTTACCCAGGTTCGGGCCCTCTCTACGTCCTGCTAGATTATATTGCTTGTGTATATGAGGATTACAAAGTCGATCTACCACAAGATCAGATGAACTAAACCCTAGGCTAGTAGGATGATGGATGTTCTCTCGACTCTTCGGACTAAACCCTCTGGTTTATATAGACTCCAGAGGTATTAGGGTTATACATAGTCGGTTACATCAAGGGAACAAGTATGATGAATCTTCCATCTTGACTTAGGGTGCACACCAAGGCACAAAAGGTCTCTTGTCTGAATATAGTGCAACCCAACTGTCCGGCCCATTAGTGATAGGCCGACAGCCCGAGGACCCCCTAGTAAAGAACTCCCTCAGCGCCGCCGGAGGCACTCTTGCTCGAAGGGGTCTTCGGGGACATCAAAGTCCTTGGTGCCGAGGCTTTCGTCCTCTTTAGACTCCGGCATATAGTTATCATCAGCCCCTTCAAAGATGTCGTCGGGATCTAAGTCCTCCAAATGTCTTTCTGGTGTGTCGTTCTGCCCTTGGGAAGCTTGATGGTCTCTCTCGGGGTTATCAGCATCACCGGCTTCTGCGTCACCATTATCGGCAGTTGCATTATTGCCGCTAGGTTTCCCATTATTGCCTCTTTTGCGTCTTCGCGACGTCTTGGAGGGGTATTCGGGGTGTCCACCATGTAGACATCGTAAGTAGATGAAGCAGTTCACCTGTCGGTGTTAACCAGGGGCGAAGTGTCTTTTGCGGGGCCATCGGCATCCTCATCCATATCTGTGGCTTCACCATAGTCTATTACGTCGGTTAAATCGTCGACCATGGCGACTAGGTGGGTGGTGGGTGGAATGTAAATTTCCCGATCATCGGCTTTAAGTCTGACCTGGTCATAGACCGAAGTCTTACTGTCCAAGATGGACATGTTCTGGATACGTTCAAGCATCTCATTAAGGTGAGAAGGCTCTTCCAGATTCATTACTAGGTTGTAGGCGGGGCTAACTCGAAGTATGCCCGGCCGGTAACTTGACGTGTCTTCAGCGCAAAGGGTATCCGGGAGTGATTCCGGAATCTGCGCCGAGGTCAGGTCCAATCCTAACGTGATTCTCGAAGTGGGGTCGGATCTACATCCGGGCCTAAGATTGGAATGGCATCGGCCAAAGTAGTCACGTTGGGGGTCTTTCATGATGCAGCGTTGGAGATTGGTTCCGAGGTCGAGCCCCCAATGCTAGATGGGTTCTCGATTCGGCCAGAGGCCCATCCCGACAGGACGAGCTCACCACGGGAGTCCGCAGTGTACTCGAGGCTGCCAAAGGTCACAATCCGACCTGGGCATAGTTCATGGCCAAGGCCAGATGACCTGTCAAGTCGGCGCAAAAGACCATGCTTCCAAACACAAAAGGCTGACCGGGGCCGAAAACGCACCCGAGGTCGTTGGAGCAGTTGATCTGCAGATGAGTCATCGATCCATCTGGTGATCGCGCAGCTAGACTCTCAATGAAAGCACCAGCGTCGGTGTTAAAACCGGCAGACCTCGGGATAGGGGGTCCCGAGCTGTGGATCTCAGATCGAGGGTAACAGGAACAAAGGAGACGATCTTTGCCTAGGTTCGGTCCCTCTTGATGGAGGTAAAACCCTACGTCCTACTCTTGTTTATATTGAGGAAGATGTATCAAATACAGAGTTGATCTACCTTGAGATCGTAATGTGTGGTCTAACTCTAGGGCTAGGTGAATGATTTTGTGTTGATGTCCCCTCTACAGGCTAAATCGTATGGCTCATATACACACCAGTGAGGGTATCTAGGGTTACAAAGTCGGTAACTAGGAGCTAGGCGGCGGCAGAGATCTTGGAGTATACACCAAGCCTTCGGGGGAGGCAGTCTTGATCACGCCTCCTCCATACGGCTTCCGGAGTCCATCTTGATCACGAATGAAGGCTTGCCGGCCCAACGCGAGGAGAATGGGCCGGATGGGTTACTACCCCCTTATGCAGGACACTGTCACTTGTGGGAGATGATGACATCTTGTGTGATCATGCACAACATGACTGTGGAGGATGATGTTGAAGGAGCTGTCGAAGGTCTGGAATTTGCGAACATGGGTGATCCTATCGAACTTCCAACTAAGAATCCGGCCATGTTTGAGGAGTTTGTCCAAATGCATAGACAAATTCAGCATCTTAAGAACAACGATCTGGTTGAGCATCCGTGGGTAGTTAAAGGGGAAACCTAGACCATAAGTAGAATTCAAGTTTGACTATTTATTGAAAAGTTAATGTTCGGATTGTAGTATTTAAATTTAAACTAGTGTCACATTTGAGTATTTCAACACTCAAAAAATTATGCTTGTTTATAGTTATTTTGGAGTGTTTCAAACTTTTTGAAAATGGAAAACAAGGATGGACGTTTGATGCATAGAATTGGATGGATGCAAGCTCGTATCCAGATCTGTGGATGGATAGTGAGACCGGTTTTTGAAGATGGACTTAGAGCATCTACAACCGGACTTGACAAATCTGGCCCTCAAACGCCCGCAGACGCGCCCTGGCATGTCCGTGGGCACTGACCGGGCACCCCTCAAATCGCGTCGTTCACATCCGTGTATCTCATATCCGAACCCCTATATCCATACTAAATCATGCAACGTCGATCAAACTACATAGATCAGCTGACCGAACATATGATAGCACAATAGTTCACCAAAAGATCACCAACAGTTGTTCATAGGTCCACCAAAGTTCACATGAACGACGGACAACTTATACTACATCTAAAACTTGAAATGAAACTGAACTTCGCCACTTCTGGGCTGGCCTTCTAGTCGTCGGCGTAGCTGTAGCCGTCGGCGGCTGGTGGAGGATCATCTGATTCGTCGAATGAGGAGGAGGAGATGATGACGAGGCCCTTGAGGCACTGGACGACCTTGTCCTGTTGGTGCCTGAGCTTGGCCAGTCGAGCCGCCTCCGTCGCCTTTTCCTTCGCCTCCCGCTCGGACTGCTCGATGGCAAGCCGGAGAGCCTTCGCGTTCTTCCGGCGAAGCCGCCGAGCGCCCGTCTCCGCCGTCGTAAGTGACTGGCGATAGACCCACGCGAGGAGCCGCGCGTCCTCGTCGGGCTCCGCCGGTACCCCTCGACGGTGGTGGACAGAGCTCTCTGCAGCGTCCCTCTCCCTTGCCCGCTGCCTCTCGCAGCGGGCGGCGCGCGCCTCCGATTCCGGCATGCGCGTCCAGGCCGGCGGGGCGGGCACAAGCACCCACCGCTGCCCACGAGGGGGAGTTAGCAGCCAGCGGGACCAGGGGACGGGTTGGGGAGGCCGGGAGGGGCCAACGTCGACGTCCGAGCTACGCCAATGGGGAAGCGGCGGCTGCGGCAAGGCTGCAGATCCGGTGCTGCCCCCGGCCTCCACCTTGGACCGCTCCAAGGCGATGCGGAGGACAAGCTCATACTCCGAATCCAGCTCGTCGTCAGAGCGGCTGTCGGAGCTCGACATTGCCTACATTTGGAACGGGGAAGCGGCGGCTGCGGCAAGGCTACAGATCCGGTGCTGTCCCCGGCCTCCACCTTGGACCGCTCCAAGGCGATGCGGAGGACAAGCTCATACTCCGGATCCAGCTCATCGTCAGAGCGGCTGTCGGAGCTCGACATTGCCTACATTTGAAACAGATATGAGGGGTGCTGGTCAGCCCGGGCGTTTGAGACCCGTTTGAGAGCTCCGGTCGGGTCGGTATTTTGTGACCGGTTAATGACCGGACGGTGTGCCCGGGCGTACGAGATGGATATAGGACGCCCGGTTGTAGATGCTCCTACCGCTGGGAACAATAGGCAAGGTCACGACAGACGTTGGAGCCGATAATACTACACACACGGGACTCCCGCAACGGACTTCGGCGCGATTTTCACTAGGGGGGGCGCCTCACTTAATCAAATTTCAACCGATCACCTTTAACCACTCCGTAAACGCCCTGTAGCAAGTCCGTGTGTCTACCATCTCTGCGTTGGAGCTATTGCCAGTTCAGACCTTCAGCCAAAGAATGTTAAAATGATCAAATAGCTATGTACTACAGTACAATGTATCCTGCACGGAGTATATGACTGCATGATACCTAGTGTTACGAATGAAAATTCACGTCAAAAACGAGCAGACGGGTGCTGGATGGCCCCACGCGCGGCCTAAAAACGCGGGCGAGTTGGTTACGAAGCAACGGCCATGGCTTGCCCATTACCCCCTGCCCGCGCGTGGAATGGCAGCTAGCCATGCCACGGAAGAGAGCATCGCAGCACCACCACCTATGCTTGGCACGGTAGGACTGCGACTCCATCCAAGAGCGGCAGCGCGCGGGTATGGCGTACCGGAGGAAGCAGGGCATCCAGCGGTCGAACACCTTCGTGGAGGACCACCGCCAGCCGATGCCGGGCGACTCCACGTCGCCCGCCACCGCGTCCCCGCGCGCCACCCGCTTTGCCGACGACAGCCGCCGGCCCGACCGCTCCCTGGCCGCGCAGACCCTGCTCGCCTCCGCCGCGCGCGGGGACATGCAGGCGCTCGCCGAGCGCTTCACCGCATCCTCCTCGTCCCCGCTCGCCGCCCGGCCGAGTGACCCCGTCACGTCGTCGTCCCTGCGGGTGTCCCCGCGCGCCGCCCGGGCGGCTGACCCCGCCACGTCGTCGTCCCTGCGCGTGTCCCCGCGCTCCGGCCGGCCGAATGACCCCATCACGTCGACGTCCCCACGGGCGTCCCCGCGCTCCGGCCGGCAGAACGACATGTTCGCGCAGGTGCGCCCCTTTCTCCCATCTCCTCCGTCGCCGTTGCCGAATCCGATGCCTGAGCAACCATCTGCTCTGAGACCTCGCAGGATCCTGTGACCATGCTGTACACGTCCACGTCGAGCGCCACGAACGACGACTCCAAGCTTTCACCAGTGAAGAAAGACGAGACGAAGCAAGGGCTGTGGGGGCTTCTGGCGCAGCAAGCCAAGGCCATGCTCGACGAAAGTGCCCCCACAGAGGAGGCCCGGAGCCAGCCTCTGGCCACATCAGCCGGCAGTCCGGTAAGGATCGGTCACCTGTTCCATGGAAATATGCAAATGCTGCCTTCACCATGTCATCCACTCCGTTTAAGCTTGATTTGCCTCCCAACATGTCTCACCTCATCATCAGCAAGCTCAATCACGGTGGTCCTACGACCCGGTCCGGAAGTCGGAGAGCCCTACGTTCCAGCACGAATCGGAAGGGCCGAAGTTCGACATGGGAGGGCACATCAAGAATGCGCTGGAGGCAAGTCCTTTTGGTCAATTCCAGCGTGGCAGAGATCGTGTCGACTTGTCAGGGCATGAGAGATTGATCGACGGGGGCAGTTTTGCAGGAGGGCCTGCATGCGGCGACGATGGCGGAGAGCAGGACGCCGGCGGTGGTGGGGAGGAAGCTGCAGATCAGGAGGAAGACGTGCAGCGTGGACATGCGGAGCGCCCACCTGAACCTGGGCACCCCCGACCTCACGTCGCCGATGATGACCGACTTCGAGTCGCCCCAGATCAAAGCTTCTCGCGACGTAAGGTGCCTCCTCTTTTGCGTGCGTGCGTTGGTGTTGGGGTTTCTTTGGTTATGGAATAAGAGCAGCTCCCGCCGTGGATCAGGTGGCGAACGTGATGGCGGCCAAGGTGAAGCTGCTGCAGCGGGAGCTCAAGACGGTGAACGCCGACCTGGCCTTCTCCAAGGAGCGGTGCGCGCAGCTGGAGGAGGAGACCCGCCTGCACCGGGCCGGCAACAACGACCACGCCGCCAACGAGGACCTGGTATACATACATGTTGTGGTTGGCCACTCCCTCCTCCTCCTTGCACCGGCCATTCGTACTCCTGAAAGACATGGTTGATTGCTGCGCAGGTACGGAAGCAGCTGGAGACGCTGCTGGCGGAGAAGGCGCGGCTGGCCACCGAGAACACGGTGTACGCCAGGGAGAACCGGTTCCTGCGGGAGATCGTCGACCTCAACCAGCTAACCGTGGTCGGCCTCCAAGAGGACATCATCGAGGAGGAAGAAGAAGACGAAGAATACGAGGAGGAAGAAGAAGAATACGAGGAGGAGGAAGAGGCCGAGCACGACACACCGGCCAACCCCGACACTGCCCCTCCCAAGCCCCCCTCACATCACACCGACAATGTGCATGTTGCTGCCCCACAGCCGCCCTCTCGCCGAACCGACAATGCGGCTGTTCCTGCCCCCAAGTCTCCCTCACATCGCACGGACAATGCACCGGTTGCTGCCCCCCAGTCGCCCTCTCGCCGCGCCGACAATGTGCCGGTTGCTACCCACAATCCCCCATCTCCCTGCACCGACAATGCGCCGGAGTCGAGGAGCACAGACAACAGCAGCAACGCTGCCATCGGAGTTGCCGGGTCGCCCATGCACCGGAGTCCAAAAAAAGATGAAGGTTCACAGCAGACAAACCCCATTCGAGATAATTGCTCGCCGGAGAAGGCCTCCCAGCAGCAGCAATGCCAAGACTGACGAGCGGCCTTTGGTGTTTGCTAAAACAATCATGTACTGTATGTACACGCACGCATGTAGAGAAGGCCTCTTCGTCTCATTTGTTACCTTTTTCCCCAGTGTAATTACCAGTTCGCCTGTTCAAGGTGAGATATAATATGAGCATCATATCCGTGGATCTGTGGTTCTTAGTTCCTGATGTAGGCCCTCTTCGGTAATCACCCGCTCCCAGAATCTGCGGAGCGGGGAAACCGCAACTCCGCCATTCTGAACTGTAGCTCCCCCAAAAAACCGCAACTCCGCCATTCTGAACTGTAGCTCCCCCAACTCCGCTCGGAGTGATACCGAACAGCACCGTAATATCAACTCTAGCAGAAACACATAAAACTTCAACTACAGAATTTGGTTGCTCCATTCAGAAGCACAACATTCTTGCACAAGCTACTGCCACACTTAAGGCCAGTTAAAGGCAGCTGTGATAAATGCGGAATTCCAGTAAAACGTTGCCCCTACAATTAGAAAAGGATGCTTTAGATTAATAATGTTAGAAGCTCTCACACCAGGTGGGGTCTAGCGAAGGATCATATGACGCAAGCCTTACACAATGTTAGAAGCTCCGGGAAAGGATTATACGAGGAAAGCCTTACCCCAGTGCAATGTTAGAACCCAAGACCTCTTGGCACAAGTGGGGAGCACTTCATCGCTGCACCAGGCCTATCATTCAAACGCTCACATCCATACACGAGAAAGTGTTTTTGAAGAGCCACAACTCAGCTCTGGTCAGAACAATTCTAGCAGCCAATTTGGATCTCATGAACAGGTAGATTAAGTATATCCATATAAAAATCCATAATAGATACAGCAAACATCACACATTGTTCACGATCAATCAAGGAGGGAAAGGGTAAATAATTTGCAAGGGAACCATATTTTGTTTGATTAACTTTAGGTACACATTATTCATCCAACGTTGGGAAACCAAAAACAAAAACAGAAGCCCCAGTTTCCCATTGATACAAGGAAACTACACAGCAGTATTTCTGAGCTTCTGAAAGAGCTTCGTCAACATCCAAGAAAGATCGATTGTTGATCCATATCCTACAAAAACAGGAATTGCTCTTTCAGTAATTAATGGTAAAACTCACAAGAATCAGCAGTGAGGATCATCCTAACATAAGGAGAAAACAAAGAGGAACAAAGGTACTAAGTTTCAGAGTAGGTGCTAGCCAAAGAAAAGCTACTTCATAACTACAAGTCACACGTCGCAGTTCCTTTTTTTAGACAATTAAGTGAATTTTCATTACCCAGCTTTGACAAAGCACAAAACATAAACATCACGAAAACACATGTCACAGATATTTGCTTCTAGAATATCCAAGTGGAGAACATTCCGTCAGACACAATTTTGTTCCAGATTAGAAACCATCAAAAAACGAAAAAAAAAACACCAATACACAATGGATGATTACAAGTTACTGAATAAGAATTTGATATGCACTTTATCTTTCAGGAGATGTGAGTGAAAAGGAACTGAACATCATCAGACATTTATGGACAGGAACAACTGGATTCAGCAAATTACTTCTTGGATCCGGTTATTAAAACATGAATATAATAGGAGACTACAAGGAGAGAGACCAACTAAAATCTGAGACACCAACTCACGGACATAAAAGGGAGGCTTAACATCAGTTAACAGCAACTACTGAATTTAATCAAGCAAAGCAATATGGCAACACAAATCTTGTGGTGAGTAGTGTGATGTCAACAGCACTTGTTGGTCGAAAAGCAAAGGTGGGGTGGAAGGCAAGATTGTTTCAGATAAAGCTAATATTATGTTGTTAGCTTCCAACTGCGTTTTTAAGAATATTGCTCAAACAAGGCGATGTGAAGTGGTAAGCAGTTTAAACAAAGATCTATCATCAATGCTACTGTTATTCATTAAGTGATCAGATGCATGGGAATGGCAATACTATTGAGGGAAACAAGAATGGATGGGGCATTAACAAGATCATGAAAGGAAAAATAGGGAACAATGTGACATTAAGGCCACGTAGAAGTCTGCTAGAGGTGTAAACAAATCATGGTTTCCATTCTTCGGCCAGCCAATAGGGATTCACGTGAGACTGGAGAGAGGTCTACTTAGATAAGTGCAATTGCTTAGATCAACATTCTTCAAAAAATTATATAAATCAAGTTGGGAAACAGAAACAGTCAGTTTATCTACTGTGACGACTGGAGAACACGGCCAGAGGAAGCTCTGCCAAGCCCGAAGTACCACTTCTCCCACCTCAAATACCCAATCAGATGACATTTACCTCATTGCAAAGGAGCTCACTGTGCTATACTATTTTCTAAACTAGCCTTACATTCAAATGACGCAAAACCCGAGCTGTACCATCAGTTCGACAGGGCAAATGGGGCTACCATACAGTACCAACCAAATCAGAATTCAGTACAAGTCTAGCACATTGCAATCCAATTCTGTCAAGCATAACAGCGGCACAGCAGCATCAGAAAAGTCTCCAGTGATCTGCAACGCACTAACAATCAACATGACAATCCAGCTACGATAAATGCGCAAATTCACACCAGACACTCCCAATTTTTAACACCCCCCCCCCCCCCCCCCCCCACACCCCCACACACACAAAAAAGAACCTCTATCCAACAATAAAAGGAAACTATTCAAACTTAACACCAGACCAAACCCTAGAATTTCGTCTCAGAGCCAAGCACCCAGAAACCCAAGAGGGGCCGCCGGCAGAAGATGCAGGAGGCATGGGATCAGATCCGCACCTAGTTGGCGGCGGGCTTGTCGACGAGCTTCTTGTCACGGCGCTCCATGGCGACGTCCCACATGTCGTTCCCGATGTGCTTCGGCTGCATCCAACGAACCACACGCCCGCGTCAGAACGAGAAGAGAGAGAGACTCGGATCGGGATTCGGGGGAGAGAGAGAAATGGGGAAAGGGAGCGGTACCCTGCCGTGCGCGGCCCTGTGGATGTAGTACTGGCCGTTGCCCATGATGCAGAGGAAGCCGCCGATGATGCCCAGCGGCAGCATGGCCTCCAGCCAGTGGAACCGGAACCTCGCCATCGGGGGCCGGACGGGGAGACGACGGACGGATCGGGGACGGCGACGAGGAGCAGATTCGCGAGCTATCCAGCGGTTGCGGGTGGGGAAGTGAGGTCGCGACGGCGAACGGGCGGCTCTGGACTTGGTCTGTGAGTGGAGAGCGTTGGGCCAGTTGCATGGGCCGGGCTTTCCGGCTTCGGCGATTCAGAAATTGGATCCTTGACCTAGTGTTTTTTTACGAAAACGGGTCAGGTTTTTTTTTTTGCGAGTGAAAATGGGTCAGGGTTTCCTTCAGTTGGAAATGGGTCATAGAGGAAAATATGAATGTGTTTTTTCCGCTAAAAAATTCTAAATATTTTCATAATTTCACACTAAAAGTTATGAAAATAATCATACAAGATGATCTAAATGCTCTTATATTAGTTTACAAAGGGAATACAATTTTATGCAAAATGTTGTTGGCCACTCCGTAGAATGTCAACTGGAGTTGGGCAGTGCGGTGGTCGTGCTCATCAGCTCATGGAATCCCGGAAGGGTTGCAAGTTGGAACTTGGAACCACTCCACTACTCCAGCCTTCTTTTACACTAAACAGGATCATGGAAAAGGAGGAGGGGTGATACTGTGGGTGACAAGGGCTCCTGGATCCATGCCGAAAGCCCCCAAAATATTGCTGCTTTGCACGAAGCAAGAGCGAGCATGGAAAGCTAGACCGGGCGGGGACGTGCGAGACGGATGGAGATGGCGCTTTTGTCTCGGGCCGGGAGCCCTTTCCCCACCGCCACCGGGCTGTGACAACAAGGTGCGTGGGCGTATCTTCCGTATGCCCTCGCGGGATCCTGTAGTAGTAGTAGTTTTTTTTTCTGCTCATTTTCTTTTCCCACCGTAGTAGCACGAGGCTGACCGCCCACACCACAATTTACACATCAGAGTGTTTGTCCCTCCCTGAAAGGATAGCGTACTACTACTGCTCCAACACGTAAACTATTTTGTCAATGTCTCCTCTCGGGGGCTGCAAAGCTGCGCCGTTTCCAACGATGCGACGCGCCGACGCCATACTCACTCTCCAGCTTTGCTGTACTCCTCAACACGTAAATTGTCTCGTCGATGTTTCTGTAAAACATAGGTCTGGAAAACTGCTCCACACCCTAAACAGGGTGCTATCTCATTATATAGAGGTACCAAGGGATACGATACAATGTTACAATACGTGTACAGAGGCTATATATATATAGTCTAACCCCTCCTTCAATCTTAACTATGGCCTGAAGTACAAAGCAAGTTAAGATTGTGCCCACAGCCTACAAACTATGGTTGTGGAAGAGGCTTCTTGAAGAGTCAGCAAGTTGATCCTTCGACGAGATGAACTTGATACAAAGTAGCTTCTGTGCAACACGTTCCCGAACAAAATGATAGTCAACCTCAATGTGCTTTGTCCAAGCATGAAACACCGGATTAGATGATAGATATGTAGCACCGATGTTGTCACACCACAGAAATGGAGGGCGAGCTCGAGGGACTCTCTCAATAAGGATTGTACCCATGTGATCTCAGCAGTCGCATCAGCAACTGCTTTGTACTCAGCTTCAGTACTACTGCGAGACATTGTTGCTTACTTGCGAGCATTCCAGGCGATCAAGTTAGAACCCAGAAATACCGCATAACCCCCCGCGGATCACCTGTCATCAGGGCTTCCAGACCAATCTGCATCTGAAAAAGCTGAGAGCTCACACGACGGTGCAGGCTGAAGAAGCAAACCGTAGGAGGCAGTAAGACAGACATAACACAAAATACGCTTCACAGCTGACCAATGAGAAGTCCTGGGTGCATCCAGGAATTGACACACACGGTTGACTGCATAGGAGATATCAGGCCTGGTAATAGTAAGGTATTGCAGGCCACCAATGAGACTGCAATACTCAGTAGCATCATCAGACGAGAGAGAGAGAGTCTCCATAAAGAGCAGACAACCGATCAGTGGCAGACATCGGAGTGATAGCATGTTTGCATTTGAGCATTCCAGCGCGCCGCAACAAGTCCAAAGAGTACTTCTTCTGAGTAAGAGTCAACCCAGTTGAAGACCGTGAAACCTCCAGACCAATGAAAAAATGCAGAGCACCTAAATCCTTGACAGCAAAATCACCACTGAGTGCAGTCACAAGACGATCAGCAGCAGCATCGGAGGAACTGGTGAGAATGATATCATCAACATAAACCAGGAGATACATCGTAACCCCAGGACGCTGTAGTAGAAATAGAGACGTGTCAGCAGTGGAGGGAGTAAACCTAAGAACCCGAAGAACAGATCCAAGGCGAGCATGCCACGCACGAGGAGCTTGTTTGAGTCCATACAGCACCTTAACCAGACGACAGAGATGATGAGGACGTGCAGGATCAACAAAACCAGGCGGCTGACGCATATAAACCTCCTCCAGAATTCCACGTAGGAAAGCGTTCTGATCGAGCTGACAAAGAAACCATCCTCGAGTAACAGCAAGAGACAGCAGCAAACGAATGGTAGTAGGCTTGATGACCGGACTGAACGTGTCTTCATAATCAAGACCATACCTCTATTTGAAGCCCTTGGCGACTAGCCGTGCCTTGTAGCGTTCTATAAAACCATCAACATGTCTCTTGACTTTAAAAACCCCATTTGGAATCAATGACGTTGACGCCAGACACTGGAGGAACAAATTGCCAAGTGTCATTCTTTTGTAGAGCCTGAAACTCCTATTCCACTGCAGCACGCCAGTGAGGAATACTCAGTGCAGCCTGAAAATGACGAGGCTCTGCAGTGGGATCGGCAGCAGTATGAGCCATGCACGCAGCAAGCCATGCAACAGTCCCATCCTTGCGTTCCTTCGGACAAAAAAATACCAGATTGGCTCCGTGTTTGAGGTCGAAGGGTGACAGTAGGTTGTGTTGGCAGTACCGATGCAGCAGGTGATGGTGGTGAGGCCGGCTCACTGGAGGCCGAGACGGGACTGGCCGGCTCACTGGAGGCCGAGACGGGGCTGGCCGGCTCACTAGAGACCGAGATGGGGCCGGCCAGGTGTCACACCCTAATTTTCATGCCACTACACTTAAGCTAACAATCGTGATAAAATGTGGTTTGATAAAAACTTTTGAGTGTTTTGGACCTTGCCTTGATTGGTTTTTGTCTGTTGTTTGCAAGTGCTCTAAAAATAAAATAAATCCTCCAACTCTTATACTCCTTCTCCTTGATCCAAAAACCTTTCCCAATGATCATGCCATGTGTATAGGACATAAAAATAATTTCTTGCAAAAATAATTTTGCCAAATAGTATTTTTCAAAAATTAGTTTTTCAAAAACCCCTGAATTGAGGTTTGCACTGCAAGTACTTAATTAAGGGCAGTAAAAATCTTTCCAAAAATATATTTGACTCCTGTTAGATATAGGATACCCAGACACCACAAAAATATAATTTTAAAAGTTATTTTCCTATTTTATTTAAAAGCTTTTTTCTTAAGGCCAGAAATGGTCTTTAATAGGGAAAAATTATTTTATTGCTTCAAAAATATTTGACAAAATTTAGGGAAACTCATAGGACATATATTGTCCATATATAAGAGTTTTAACACATGGTCATGTTCAAAATATTGGTCAAATCCCTCAAAAACCCTTTTTGGATATTTCAAGCTTTTGAAATATTTACAAAGGAAATATTCTCCAAAAATTCCAAAAAAATTCTATCATGTCACATATGACATGTTTGATGATCTTGACAAGTATCATGTCATGGAGAATAGTGAACCCCGTGAAATCCCCTCAAAACCATTTCTGTTCATTTTGAAGTTTGAGCAACTTTACATTGCCAAACATGTCCAGATGCTCTCAAATCTTTTGAACATGCTCAAATGGTCTAATCATTCATCTAGACCAAATGACACAAGTTGAAGAAAATTTTATATTGATCAAAGTGCCCCAAAACCCTCTCTGACCAGAATCTAATTTGAACAACTTTGTACTACCAACTTTTTCTCCTTGACCCCAACTTTGGTGAGCATATTCAAATGACCAAATGAGGCCACTACACCAAGTGGTGCATCAAGGAGAAGTGATTTGCTCAACTAGATCTACACAAGTTCATTTCTGCTAATTTCTAGGGTTTACAAAAGTTGCATTGGCAACTTTGCCCAAATAAGCTCCAAATTGGTGGAAGGCCCTATTTATATGTGTCATTTCACCCTGTGGAGTCTCATGGCAGTTGGAAATCATCTGCTGGTCCAAACCATTATCAAACACCTTCTGCCACTTTTCAAAAATCACCATTTTGACCACTAACACTGTTCTCCTTGAGCTCAACTTTTCACCACAGTTCCTCCTAGTCCTCTCCTACCTCTAGTAACCCTCCCCTGGCCATTGCTCAATGATTAAGGGTTGAAACACCCCCACTTACCTTCCTAGACAGCAACTCCTCTCTCTCTCTCTCAACCCCACCTCTCTCCCATTGGGCCACCAGGGCATCCAAGGCCACCACCCCTTTGTTTACTCCTACCCTGACCCCCTAGACACTAGTGGCCATGCCCTAGGTGCCAAAAAGATGACAATGCCAGCCATATGCATGCTCTGGAGCGTGCTACAGTGCCCGCGTCCTGCCCGAGGCTTCTGACCACCTAGGGCCTTCCCCTTGTGTCCCCCAAGGCCGCCTCGGCGTCCGGGACACGCAAGACGGTCTGCCCCCTCCTCCTTCTCTCTCCGGCGACCTCTGACATGCGTGCCCGAGCGCCGCTCGCGTCCGCCAGTCGCCGCACTCGTGCGGGACCTCCTGGAGCTCACCCTGCTCCCTTTCTCCTCTCCTCTAGGCCTGGACCACGACCACGAGCACCCCAGGCACGCACCAGAACGCCCTTTTGGCCTCTAGCAACGCCACGGGCCGTGGCCGTGCGCCCCGCCTACGGCACCTCCCGGTCGCGCCCGTATAAGGCCACCCCCGAGCCTTCTATCGTCTCCAACTTCTCTCTCTCCCTCCCGTGCACCCCCGGACCAACCCACTCCTCCTCCCGTGCCTTCTCCCTCCTCCTCTGCCGCCATTGCCACCTCAGACCCCCGCTCAAATTCGAACCGCCCCGGCCTCCCTTCCTCCTCTGAGCCGGTCCTTGGCACCCCCCCTCCGAAGCCTCCACTAACCTCCCCAACGCCCTAGGACCCCTCCTCCGCAGCCAAAGCGGGCGCCACCACCAAGCCCGCCGCCGCCATCCGCTAGACCCGAAGCCCTGCTCAACTCCGAGCATCGGCGCATGCGTGCAACACATGGACAGGTGCGCCTCGTCGCGCTGAGTCCGCCGGTGTGCCGGGTGCCGCCGGAGGTGGCCCGTGCTGCCCGGGAGAGCGCCGACGCCCACTCAGCCTCCCCTCCCCTGCCTCTGCTCTGTTCGAGCGGGAGGTAGGCGATGGCCTGAGCGCTGGGCCCCGCGCATCAGCGATCCAGCGGCTGGGGCCCGCCGTTTAAGTGGAGACGGGCCGGGCGAAATGCGCCTTCGACGTCGCCTGTCGTCCGCGCGGCCGAGCCGCTGGGCCGGCCCACGGTCTATCTGTCGCACCGCGCGTAGGATAAGGTTAAAGCCTTATTTCCTTTTTCTTTTGCCAGTCAACTTCAAAAATCCATAAACACAGAGCTCCAAAATTGATGATTCAAATTTCCAGAGACTCCATAAATCAAGTCCTATTTAATAGGCCACGGTGAACATTTTTGTTGTCCTTGGTTTTCACTGAACCTTTTAAAAAGGTCATTTATCCACATAAGTCCACTTCAAAAATCCATATTATATTCATTTAAACTCCAAATCCAGTGAAACCAATTTCTAAATGTTTCTAAAATCATGCCTGAATTAATGGGTACTTTTACTCATTTTTTATAAAATGGCATTCTATGTACAACTTGTGGATCCATTAATCCCTTGATTCCATCATATTGAAATGTTCAGAGATGTCCATTGATCAAATCCTAATGAAACCACTTTGGTCACCCCTCATATGACTAGAGGTATCCAAGAAAAGTCCAACTCATATTTTTAGAGCATTTTTATTTCCTGCCTTGTTGTGTTGCTTATTATGGTTGCTTTCGACGATAGTTGACGAAGTAGATGAAATGCTCGGAGTTGGACCAGAGATATTTGAAGACCTCGAAGACTTTGTTAAAACAAGCAAGCAGCCCTATGACCATGTCTATGAAACCCTATTTATGCATATCATATAGCACCATATTGTTGTTGCAACGGAATCATGATGAGGTAGTAACCACTTTGATGGTTTGCCACCGTACTTCCTCGTTGATACTTGCATTGTGCATGACCCTACCTTATTATGAGGGTTATGCCGGTGGGAGTAGATAGGATGCTAAAGTAGATGCTACGCAAAAAGGGACGGGTATATGCATGGTGAAGGAGACAAAGCATTTTCAAAAGACTTTTTGAAAACCTCATCGGGTGCCACTTATGCTCGAGGGAGATGATGAGATGGGTAACCACTTGATGACGAAGTGGTGTACCGAGGCAAGTGTGTGTGTTGTTTTCGAAAACGGATTAGATTTAAGATTTGTTGACTGTCCCAACCTTACATGCGCAACCACTCTACCCTTATATGGGAAAGGGCATTATTGATTACCTAGACCGATACTAGCTTGGAGCCCGCATTACTAGTGACGGGAGAGTTGTTGGTGCGCTCTCTCGGGACGGGGTCGTGCCAGGTAGGGCGGCCATGACTGTTTTCACAGGGCACCTGATACACCGTTGTGTCCCCTCTCGGATGTTACGATCTCGAGTGAGTCTCGTATGATGTACATCGTGAGAATACGGAGCAACAAGTGGACTCCATGTTAGTGTCATCTAGGGAAAGGTAGTGATCGGGTGCTTACCCCGGGTACTTGAGGTATCGCGGGTCGTGGATGACACGGAAGTTCCTCGGATCTTGTGGGTAAAGTGTGCAACCTCTGCAGAGTGTAAAACTATTCGAATAGCCGTGTCCACGGTCAAGGACAGTTGGGCGGTGCTGCTTAAACTATGTCCAGAGTTTACAAACCAGTGTGTGTGTGTTTGGATAACTACTTGGGTCAAGTCAAGGGACTTGACATGATTGAGTTGGGTTGGTGCCCACTCTATTTATGTTGATATCTGTAACCTGTCCTCATGGTTACTTGAATTCTCCTGATGCATGTCTTACAAATTGTTGAACATGTCATTGCACTCAAAACTAGCTTTCTACAAAAATTTACCTATACCATGTATTGTTACATCTTGGACCAAAACATGGGTTGCTTGCAAGTACATTCAAAGTACTCATTGGCTTGCCACTGGTTATTTAATTGGCCAGGCATGGAAGAACCGGAGTTCGAAGAAGAGTTCTTTGGAGACGAACATGCGAACTAGGACGTTTCCCAGTCAGAATGCATGTAGGGTTAAGGCAGATGGCATGGGTCCAAGTTGTTATTGAAGATTTCCGCTGCGATGATACACTCAAGACTTGACCATAATGGTCCTACTTGTGTAAAACGGTATGTATGGACGTAAGACTCTTGCTATTCAGCTTCTGTGTGTTCAGTGAGCATTGATCTCTGGGATCACTGTACACGTGCATTCGGTGATCTCGACTTATGAGTCGGGGTCCCCACACCAGGGCAGGCGACGGCGCCCCTGGGCCAATCGAGGCGACAGCCGGCCGAGGCGACGGGACCGGCAAGTCGGGTGAAGCCGGCACCAAACCAGGTGAGGCGGCAGCCGTCAGGCCGGGCGAGGCCCGTGTGGAGCCGGGCGAGGCTGGCACCCATGAGCCTGGCGAGGCCAGTATTGGGCCGGGCGAGACCGGTGCCCGTGGGGCAAGCATCGGGCGGGGCGAGACCGGCGCCCGTGGGGCAGCCTCCATGGGCGAGGCGGTGGCGGGTTGGCGGGTGCCACCTGACATGCATGGCACATGCACGTCCCGATCGTGAGCCGCGTCCGTGACATGTTCATCAAGGAGCTCAAGGCGAGCGCCGCATCCAATACTTGCAGCATGATTAGGAAGCAACGCAGGGGCATATGCAACATCCACAAATTGATCAGGCGAAGTTAGACACGGGCACTGGTGGTGTGGGATTGGTAGAGCTTGTCGGAAATGCACGGAAAGGGAATAAATTTTCATCAAACACAACATCATGAGAGATGTAGACGCGATTTGTAGGAACATGGAGGCACTTGTACCCTTTGTGAAGGGAACTATACCCGAGAAAAACACACTTCTTAGACCAAAACTCTAGCTTACGCTTATTATATGGATGTAGGTGAGGCCAACGCGCACACCCGAACACTTTGAAGAATGTGTAGTCTGGAACTTCATTGAGCAAGAGTTCAAGCGGGGTTTGCATTTTCAGAAGTCGTGAGGGAAGCCTATTTATCAGAAAACAGGCTGTGGAGAAAGCATCACTCCAGAATCGAAAAGGAACGGATGCATGAGCGAGCAAGGTTAGGCCAGTTTCAACAAGATGGTGATGCTTACGTTCGGCGGCTCCATTCTGTTGATGTGTATGAGGACATGACACACGATGCGAAATCCCAAGTTTGTTAAAAAAGGAGTTGAGGTTGTGGTATTCACCCTCCCCCCCCCCCCCCCAGTCAGATTGAACATGGATGATTTTATGCTTAAGGAGACGTTCAACGTGTGCTTGAAACTGAATGAAAACATCGAACACATCAGACTTGCGCGGAATAAGATATAGCCAAGTAAACTGACTATAAGCATCAATAAAACTGACATAATAATTGTGACCACTAACGGACGTCAGGGCACGACCCCATACATCAGAAAACACAAAGCTCAAGAGGATGTTTCACAACATGACTAGACTCTGAAAACGGAAGTTGATGACTGATGTCCTGCTGACAGGCATCACAGATAGTTTCATCAGTTTTATTGGACACAACTGGTAGTTCATGATGATGCAACACATGACGAACTATAGAAGCCGCAAGGTGACCAAGGCGCGCATGCCAGTGTGTAGGCGACACACGAACACCATTGAACGCCTGAGGAGAAGACTGCATGGAAGGTGTGCGCAGCGCATCAAATGCATACAGGACATGGCGAAGACGACTGCTAAGCAGAATGGCCCTCGTGTCCCGATCCTTGATAAAGAAACGAAAAGGGTGAAACTCAGCAAAGACATTATTATCACGAGTAAGTTGAGGAATGGACAACAAACTACGCGTAGCAGAGGGAACACGAAGGACATTGGAAAGATGCAGTTTGCGAAAATTGTGTGTAAGGAGAGAGGCCTGACCAACATGGGAGATGCGCATACCTGCTCCACTGGCAGTGTGCACCTGATCATGACCACGATATGGCTCCTGAGTAGAGAGCTTGCCCATCTCGCCGGTGAGGTGGTTGGTAGCTCTAGTATCCATATACCACGTAGGATCGATGGAGTAGGACGGAGTGCGGCCATGCTCATGACTCGTCACTGCGGCGGCGGCCTGCTTATCATTCCATTTGCCATTATTACCCAGGCCCAGAAAGTCTTGCTTGTAGCGACGATGACAGTGAGAGGCAATGTGGCGCTCAAGGCCACACAGCTGGCAGGCCTACTAAGCACTGCAGCAAGGACATCAAGCAACTGGCCGGCTACCGCCAGTGATGGAGGGCGCCGCACCCTGCGGAGCCGACTGAGGCGAGGCCGCCGTTTTCCCAGCAAGCGATGTCGGCTTCTGAGATTTGCCGCGAGTCGCAGCGTTGGCGGAGACAAAACCTGGAGAAGCTCGGCGCGCCTTGATGCGCTGTTCGCGGCCAAGGAGGCGCGCGTAGAGCTCACGGGGCGGCAGTGGAGCCTCGCGACCATGCACATTCTCGATGAGGTTATCATAGTCGTCATCTAGGCCGTTGAGTACATGGGTGGTGAAGTCTTCATCACCAAGCGGCTGACCGATCGAGGCCAACGTGTCGGCGAGACCAGTCATCTTGTTGAAGTAGTCCGTGATGCTGAGGCCATCAAGCTTGGTCTCCCCCAACTCGGTGCGTATAGAGTGAGCACACGCCTGAGACTGAGAGGCAAAGTTGCAGTGAAGCGCCGACCAAGCATCCTTAGACGTTGCGGCGAAGATGACCAGCGATGACACGCTCGAAGTCAACGACGACTGTATGGCAGAGAGGATTGCCTGATCCTGGGCCACCCACACATGATAAGCCCAATGGTACGGCGGCGGGCGCGGGATGGAGCCGTCGACATACCCCTCCAGGTAGCGGCTGCGGAGGAGAGGAAGCACCTAAGCCCGCCACGACAGGTATTTGTCCGGCGTGAGCTTCACCGGAAGAAGATGCGAGGAGTAGAACGGCGATGGCGGTGCAGCACGATCCTGTCTCGGTGGCGCGTAAAGACCCATAGATGGATCCTTCTCCTGGTGCGGGGCGACCGCCTAAGGTGCACCATAGCCGCGAACAGCACTGGTATACGGCGACGCGGGGTCCCCTGGTGACGAAGGAGGCGCGACCCCGTAGGGCAGCGAAGGTGGCAGCGCCGTGTAGGGTTGAGGACGCGTCGGCGCCGCGTAGGGCTGCGGCGGCAGCGCGCCATAGGAATGCAGCGGCCAGGCGGACGGCGGTGGTGGCAGGGCACCCTGAGTGGATGCAGGGGCACCGTACCACGGGGGGGGGGGGGGCGTAGGCCTGACTCGAACCACCGTACGGGTGCAGGGCGGCGTACGACGATTCGGTGGCGGCGCCATAGGACGGGGCAGGGGCGGTGCCGTACGCAGGCGGCTGACCCTGGAAGGACGGTGGCGCCGGCGGGGCAACCGTAGTGGTCGAGGACGATGGGCCGCCAGAAGACATCGGCGGAGGCAGGTCGCCGTGGCCGGCTCCCGATCCGATCTGGGAGCCCGCGGGCGGCTGGTTGTGCCACCAAGCCGAGGCCGCAGCCAGGGGCTGGGAGGCAAGGAACAGCGACGACGGCGCGACGTCAGGAGCTGGCGCAGGAGGCGGCGCAGCAACGGTGGCGGCAGCGGCGGGGGCCGGCGCGACCGAGGCGGCAGGTGCAGCGAAAGACATCGTAACTCTAAACTGATACCATGTAAAACGTAGGTTTGGGAAACTGCTCGACACCCTAAACGGGGTATGGCTATCTCATTATAGAGAGATATCAAGGGGTACAATACAATGTTACAATATGTGTAAAGAGGCTATATACAGTCTAACAGTTTCGTCGCGGAGCAACGGCACAGTACAGTACAGTACAGCATCTCGCGCCAGAGACTGTCCGTCCGTCTGTCACTGCGCGGCCAGCCGGTAATTTCCTTCCCCGGCCAATGGCCGGCAGACAAAGGAGCGGTACCGTCACCGTCACTCACATTTACGCGTCCGTGGCACCAGCACTGGAGGCCATGTGGGATGTGCGGAACTGACGGTGCTGCCTACGGCCGTCCTCCGCCCTGCCAGCTGCTGCATGCGTCTCCCTCTCCGGCCGGCCATCTGCCCGTTCGTGCGACGCCCCGTACGTGACCGCGCGTACGGCGCACTGAGCTGAGCTCGCCCGCGTATCCACCGGTATCTCCCTCCCTCTCCGTAGGTTCCAGCAGGCAGCAGCCGGGCTACCATGGCCATGGCCACCACCATGCATCATCGACACCACCCATGCGGACACCACCGGCGTCCCAACACGCGCTGCCGCGCGCGCGCGTAGGCACGTACTGCGTGCTCCCTCGTCCCGCCCAAGCAGCGAGCGAGGGAGCGAGAGCGGCAGAGCATCCAATGCCTTTTCCACGCTCGCTCCCAGTACGTACCTAGCTCGGTGCCTCACCACGGCCTAGGCAGAGCGATCGAGACCGGAAAGGCCCGCGACGGAGCAGGGGCAGCACGTGGTGGTGACACGATCGCGCACGGGCGCCCGTGAGAGAGAAAAAATACTCCTCCTGCTGCTGCCCAGCGTGTGCTCCGGGTCCGGGCGATTCATCAGATTCCGCCCGCCCCATGTCGTCCTCCTCCTCCTCCATGACTCCATGTGCGTGCCGCCTGCCTGAGCCGTACGGACGGTCGACTCCCGGTTTAGGTTAGGTTAGGTTATTAATCCCCCGGCCACGCACGGCACGTAGGTGTAGGCACCGCGCGGCGTGGGTGGGAGCGGAGCGGGGGGTGATCGCTTGTCATGGACCTTCGTCGGTCCGTTCGTGCACGTGTCGGCTCAACGACGACATGTTTGTTTTCCACGGTTTTCTGCTACCCATATCGGTCTCCACTTCTATACTCTATAGGACGTTGGACCATGCTACGCGTCGGCCCGCGGATCACTTTAAAAGATTCATCACCTCAGAAGCCGTTAGATCAGGCTCAATCCAGCACCCGACCCTCCTCCTTAGTATTGCAACAAAGACGTTGTTGTAGAACAGTTTACAACATAGCTCACGTTGAAGAAACATTTACAACAGAGACTATGTTGGAGAAGTTTATTTATCTTTGTCTTCCTTTTTTGCAACATGAGCGATGTTATGGAAGGACTTTTGCAACATGGTTTGTGTTGCAGAACAAAATTTAATGAAAAATGATGTCACAACTACTTTTTGCAACATAAATGGTGTTGCGGAATGGCTTTTGCAACGTGAATTGGGTTGCAAAACAAAATTTAATGAAAATGATGTCGCGGCCACTTTTTGCAACATGTTAATTGCAAAATGATGCCACGGCCACACGGCCTTGCAGGCACGACGGCTTCCTCTGCGTGCACGAGGCTGATCCATCGATGTCCCGATGCTGGTTCTGCACCCACTTTGCCGCGGTCGACGGGGCCTCCGGCCAGGCTCTTAGCCCTAGGGAGGTGGCGAGCGGACGTGTGCCGTTCGCCAAGCCTGCAATAGACTGTTTGTTGCGATCTGCGTTTCGAAACAACAGCCCAATTGCAAGAGTGGGAGTAGGTCACGGAAACACTCCAGAGTTGTTCGATGTGAAACAGATCTGATGATGATGGAGGCGGTCGACGCGTGCGAGAAGATCAGTTGGTTGAACAAGAGCATTTCCCTAGATTTATAGGATGTTGTTACCTCAAGTGCTTTCTTACATTCGCAGGAAGACGTACTCGAACCAAATCTTGTCCCCGACGTGGATGAAACATCCCACTGTATAGTGCAAGTTTAATTTTTGATTTTTTTGGATAGGGAACCTCTCATACCAAACGGTGGGGCAATTTGAAGAGTGATCTTGTTTCAAATCCCTTGTCACGTGCACGAATATGCAAACAAAACTTGTGGAGATATAGATCGTCGGGGGGTGAAACAATTACTAGCTTGATGATGTTGGCCACGCACCAAAGCACATCATCTAATTCGTTGGCCTCACCAAGCCGCCCCAAGGTGAACCGAGATTACCAATCGGTCGGACAGACCCCTAACGCGCACCGCATGCACACACTTCAGAATTATCCGCCGCCATCTTTTGTCGCCCCAACTTCTAGAGAGATCCACACATTGACCATGTCCGGCCCAACTGCCGGTGACGCCACGATCCCATGCGTCCATCAACACATGTCCATCGCGAGACCCCCGTTGCGCCACACCGCTGAGACCCGTCGTCATCGACGCGGTAGATGCCACACCACGCCACCTCGTGATCCAGATCACCTCCAACGTCAACCCAACGGTGTCCACCAGCCAGCTATCTCCCAAGGTGATGCCTTCAAAAAGGGAACGACGTCGTCTCAGCCCACCGTGGCTAGGGTTTTCACCCGGGAGGCAAATCGCGTAATAGAGGTGGAAGCACATATGATGGACGTCTCCATGAAGAAAAAACAACACCCTCGGGCATCGCTACCGTCGTGGCCGAGCAACGTCCGTTAGGGATTTCTTCCAATCTAAATCCCCATGCCCAATCCCATCTGCATTGAGGATTGACAAGTCATGCGACCTAGATCCATACGGAGGAGCCCAACGAGGGACGTTCTACAAATCGTCTCCCACGGAGAAAATAGCATATTTCACAAGCAGAGGAGGCTCGTACGATGGCTTGATTGAGTTATTGTTATTATACTCCTTTGAAAAATGCACCTTTTTCATCCACTTTCCAACAAATATGCACCAACCTTTTATTTTGTCGGGTGATCATTTTAGATTACGATGTTAGCCAGCTTTTCGTGCATTTTTTTTTGTCGCGAATAGTGGGTAGTAGCTACTACAATGAAACAAGAATGCAGTACAAACACAGAGGCTCTCCTTGTCAACTGTCAAAGTCATGATTCGAGGAGAAACACCGTCCACCTTAAATGAAACCCCACACCATCCGTAGCTAGACGAAGACGAGACATACTACGCAGCATCGATCGAGACGGCCGGGGACATGATTGCACGTGCCAAATAAAAGTAACCCGGCCTAACGCGAGAGTTTTCTAGCCTAATCAAGCGGCCCCGCGTGTTCCATGTGATGATTCAACGCTTGCAATTACGGGATCCGGAACTTGATTAATTATTTTGTTTTGATTTTGACGGCAGGACCCAGAATTATTGATGGATGGGCCTCGATGTGTTCGAGGTGAGGGCGAGGCGCCGGGTACCATCGACGACGCCCACACGAGAGAGGGAGATAGATTATTTGGCAGGGGAGTGGGGCGGCGTGTCGCCATGTCCACGGCGGAGCAAAGCTGGACCATCATGCCTGCATGCGCCATGGCGGTAGACGATGGTGTGACGGATCTCCTCCGAGGCGACACGAACGGCCGGGGATCTCGATCGACCGGCTCTGGCTAGCTCGGTGGTCGCAGGCGCTCCCATGCTCCACCAGCTTTTATGCATTTGCAATTTTGCATAGGGTGGCTGTTTGTGGTACGTGGGGGTTGGTCGTTTTCCTGTATTTGTGATGGCGATTGCTACCTCCAAATGCCACCGACTGATTGCTACTCAGATGCTTGGGGAGTGATGGTGCTGGCCATGTGCTGCGCCATGGACCAGCTTCCACGCATCGGACAGACAGACCGCATAGTTACTTGCGGTAACATGCATGGGGACATGTAGGTACGCCGCACCAGCAACAGGACTGTGGCCCAACATTTCCCCGTATAGCAAAAGGGCAATGTGGGGGTATAAATCTCTCACAAATGGCAGTGAGCCAGGAATTGTGAATTGAGGAGATCAAATAAGTTAGCCATTCAACATAACTAATCGATATGACAGCCCAGTGTCAAAAATTAATTCAATATGACATCCCAGACGATGTTAATCTAGATGAGATTTTTCCTGAAAAAGGAGACAAGAAGTAGGAAATCTGAATAAATTAACTGTTTTAGTAGTTGTTTCATAATTAAAATTAATAATTAAACTTTTTATTTGCCTACTAAAATGCTTCCCTGTCTATGTGTGTATATAGTGTGAGGGAGTTACCTTGCTTCTTCTCTCTTTCCTTCTCCCCTGTCACCACCTTATCTGCACATATTGTAACTACATACTCCCTCCATTTCATAATGTACCGCATATATATTTTCTGAAATGTCAAACTTAACAAACTTACACCAAATTTATAGAGAAAACTTTGATCATGTTTATAGAGAAAACTTTTGGGAAAAAAAATCTATAAACACTACATTATGGAGAAAACTTAACAAACTTGGTATTTTTCTCGGTTTTCTTCTTTCCTCACCTGATTTGGACAAATAGTTACTATGTTTGCTTTGTTCTAATCCAAAAACATAAGAAAAATCAACTTAATACAATTCTAACGCCCAATGATGGTTGCAATTCAAAGGGTTTGCTTTTTTAATCGATGGAACAAATGCCATTTAGGAGCTGTCATTGCTTGATGATGATATCGGTGCATGATTTGATTGTGCACACTTTGATGATGCCATTTTCTCATGTCTTATTTCTTGATTTGGTTTACCAGGTTGTATAGTTTGTGCATACATTCTTAAAACCATCTTTTTTACCCATGATGGAAAACCAACCTACAACGATTAATATGATGTTAGGGGTTTAGTGTCAAGGATTTGGTTCTAATTGCGTTAAAATCATGTAGTAATCCCCGTTCTAATATTGACGCATGCTTACCCTAGTTTTCTAAAGAATATCTTAGACTAATTATGCTGATGCCATCAATCGTATAAGGGTGTCTTTTTTCTATTCGGTGAACATGACCAAATGTCCAATTGAGCATTGTCACGAGTACATAATTTGCATAGATATGGAATGTTTACTATAAAGGTCCGAGCTAGTCTTTTGCGAAACTAACTAATCGGCATATCTAGCATAGGAATAGTTATTTATGTAGTGTCAATGATGAAAATAAACGAAGGGTTATTGTTTTGATTTCCTTCATATTATTTAGTGTCAATCATTATTTTCAGTGCCAATAAAGAAAATCTAGTATATGTGTAGGATCGTTGGGAGTCCAGGGGAAAGGGATGAATAGAGCCGACATCTCAATTGCAATGGTGAACTCAGCATTTTTATCCCTTATAGTCAACAACCGAATTCACGTAAGTGTGCGCCTTTGAGAGCATTCTCTTTCACTTATAAATCTTGAAGTTGGCTCGAAGACCAAAAAAAACTAGCAAAGCATCATTGGCTTGGTCAGACTACCGAAACATTTTGGCATTTTCATTTTCTAAATCAGGAAGCACATAAGAAGCATAACATCAAGTAAGAAGCAAACTAAAAATTCAAAGAAGAAACAAAAGAACCAACGAAAGGAGTAAAAAGACAAGGGAAAAATCCTTTTGTGGTTTTCATAACATAGGAGAAGCAAAAATAAGAAATGAAAAACAAGGTTCAACGAGATTTTTTTGTTGCTTTTCTGAGCTCTCAAAGAAAAACAAAAAGGAAAAGGCAAATGCAGTATCCAAGAAATATGTTGTTGCTTTCTCAAACAAAAACAAACTAAGGACCAAATGAAGAAGCAAAATAATATTTTTGCCAGTTTTTAGAAACAAGAGCAAATGAAAACCAAAAGACAAATGAATAAATCTTTTTTTCTTGAAAGGAAATAAGAGGCAGACAAGGAGCAAATAAGAACCAAGTAAGAAACAAGCTAGACAACAAATAAAAAGCAAATGAAAACCAAGGTGAAGATCCAAAGAGAAGCAGATGAAAGGTCGGTAGAAGAACATGTAAATCTAGTAGCATCTTGCTCAGTAGATATGAGTAAAGCACAAAGAGCAATAATTTTGTATTTACACTAAATGATATATGTGAAGTTCATATTCTAAATACTTGTACCACTAAAAACCATCCTAAACCAGAATGATGCCTATTTATTTTTTACTGGGAAGAAAAGGAAAAAGGATGCTCGAAGAATTTACACATAATATGAAGATAAAAGGGTGTTCAAGAAAATCATACGGGATAATTTAGGAAGTGATGTCTACTACACAACCTTCTCCTTGTAGACGTTGTTGGGCCTCCAAGTGCAGAGGTTTGTAGGACAGTAGCAAATTTCCCTCAAGTGGATGACCTAAATTTTATCAATCTGTGGGAGGCGTAGGATGAAGATGGTCTCTCTCAAACAACCCTTCAACCAAATAACAAAGAGTCTCTTGTGTCCCCAACACACCCAATACAATGATAAATTGTATAGGTGCACTAGTTAGGCGAAGAGATGGTGATACAAGTGCAATATGGATGATAGATATAGGTTTTTGTAATCTAAAATTATAAAAACAGCAAGGTAACTAATGATAAAAGTGAGCACAAACGGTAATGCAATGCTAGGAAACAAGGCCTAAGGTTCATACTTTCACTAGTGCAAGTTCTCTCAACAATAATAACATAACTGGATTATATAACTATCCCTCAACATGCAACAAAGAGTCACTCCAAAGTCACTAATAGCGGAGAACAAATGAAGAGAT
Organism: Triticum timopheevii; assembly: GCA_963921465.1. Lineage (NCBI taxonomy): Eukaryota > Viridiplantae > Streptophyta > Magnoliopsida > Poales > Poaceae > Triticum > Triticum timopheevii. The sequence goes on along the minus strand of OY997262.1, from coordinate 377,191,347 downwards.
TATGGTAGGGTACGAAACCACCTCAAAGTTATCCTTTCTGATCGATCTATTCAAGAGTCTGTAGTAAAATAACACGAAGCTATTCTTTCCGTTCAATCTATCCTAGAGTTCGTACTAGAGTAACACCTTAAGATACAAATCAACCAAAACCCTAATGTCACCTAGATACTCCAATGTCACCTCAATTATCCGTGGGTATGATTATACGATATGCATCACACAATCTCAGATTCATCTATTCAAACCAACACAAAGTACTTCAAAGAGTGCCCCAAAGTTTCTATCGGAGAGTCAAGACGAAAACATGTGCCAACCCCTATGCATAGATTCCCAAGGTCACGGAACCCGCAAGTTGATCACCAAAACATACATCAAGTGGATCACGTGAATATCCCATTGTCACCACAGATAAACACGGCAAGACATACATCAAGTGTTCTCAAATCCTTAAAGGCTCAATCCGATAAGATAACTTCAAAGGAAAAACTCAATCCATTACAAGAGAGTAGAGGGGGAGAAACATCATAAGATCCAACTATAGTAGCAAAGCTCGCGATACATCAAGATCGTGTCAAATCAAGAACATGAGAGAGAGAGAGAGAGATCAAACACATAGCTACTGGTACATACCCTCAACCCCGAGGGTGAACTACTCCCTCCTCATCATGGAGAGCACCGGGATGATGAAGATGACCACCGGTGAGGGATCCCCCCTCTGGCAGGGTGCCGGAACAGGCTCCCGAGAGGTTTTTGGTGGCTACAGAGGCTTGCGGCGGCGGAACTCCCGATATATTGTTGTCTTCGATGTTTTTAGGGTATATGGACTTATATAGGCGAAAGAAGTCGGCCAGGGGAGCTACGAGGGGCCCACGAGGGTGGGGGCGCGCCCAGAGGAGGTGGGCGTGCCTCCCTGCCTCATGGCCACCTTGAAGCTTCCCTTATGTGCACTCCAAGTCCCCTAGATTGCTTCTGTTCCAAAAATAACTTTCCCGAAGGTTTCATTCCATTTGGACTCCGTTTGATATTCCTTTTCTTTGAAACACTGAAATAGGCAAGAAACAACAATATGGACTGGGCCTCCGGTTAATAGGTTAGTCCCAAAAATAATATAAAAGTGCTTAGTAAAGCCCATAAACATCCAAAACAGATAATATAATAGCATGAATGCTTCATAAATTATAGATACGTTGGAGACGTATCAGCATCCCCAAGCTTAATTCCTACTCGTCCTCGAGTAGGTAAATGATAAAAGAAAGAATTTATGAAGTGTGAATTCTAGCAGGTGCACAAATTTGATCAATGATAATTTCAATCACCTTTTCTAGCATGATTATATGTCATAACAGTAGCTCATCTCATAAAACTTTTCATGATAAAGTAACAAGCTATTCACATGTTAAAGCATAGACCATAAACTTTTTTGAAAACTAGCAAACTTCTTCTTAGTCATCAAACAATTGCAATTCATCTTATTTTCAGGAAGGGTCTATGTCAGAGCTTTGAATTAGCAAACTCCACATACTCAACTATCATATAGTGTTCCATGATTGCTACCACTCAAAGCATGTTCTTAGAACAAATAGCATCCATCAAACAGAGAGAAAGATAAGGGCTTACTGTTTCGCCTCCCAACTCACTTATCATATAGATAATTGTCAACAATAATAATTCATGATCAAATATATTTGCATGGCCATATATGCTTAGGTATTTCCCCAACACACGATGCTTGCCAACTAAAGAGTAGGTAGGAATGAGAAGGAATACTACTGACTCTTGCATAAAAGTAAAAGATAGGCCCTTCGCAGAGGGAAGCAGGGATTTGCAGAGGTGCCAGAGCTCGATTTTGAAATAGAGATAAATAATTTTGAGAGGTATGATCTCATTGTCAACATAACAACCAAGAGTTCCCAATATCTTCCATACTACATACATTATAGGCGGTTCCCAAACAGAATGGTAAAGTTTTTACTCCCCCTCCACCAACAATCATCAATCCATGGCTTGCCCGAAACAACGGGTGCCTCCAACTAAAATCAATCCTGGGGGGGGGGGGGGGGTTTGTTTGCAATTATTTTTTGATTTGATTTTGATCTTTTGATCATGGGACTGGGCATCCCAGTTACCAGCCATTTTTCTCGTGAATGATGAGCGGAGTCCACTCATCGTGAGAATAACCCACCTAGCATGGAAGATACTGACAACCCCTAGTCGCTACAAGAGCAATTCGGGCATACAAAACAGATTATTATTTGAAGGTTTAGAGTTTGGCACATGCAAATTTACTTGGAACGGCAGGTAAATACCGCATATAGGTAGGTATGGTGGACACTCATGGAAGAAACTTGGTTCAAGGAATTTGGATGCACAAGCAGTATTCCCGCTTAGTATAGATATTTTGGCTAGCAAAGGATTCTAAAAAGCAAGCACCACATGTTGGAGGATCTATAACAATATAACTTATATACAAATATACCTAAGCATAACTCATTACGTTGTCTTCCTTGTCCAATTTCAACTAATTTTCTCAGGTTTGAAAATAATTAATGGGGCTCACAATCATAGAAGATGTCTAAGATAGTATATTTATATGTGAAATTTCTCTTCCTTCAATATTCTTTCATGAATTGTTCGAGTGACCAATACAATGCTTGCTAACCTTCAATAAATTTACTACCTCTACTTCTTAGATCTGAAGTCATTACTCCCAACGAGGTAAGCATATGAAACATATATAATTTCAGATTTATGACATTCAAATCATTCAACCATTTACTCATAGGATATAAGTGAAGCACACGAGTAAATGACAAACTACTCCAAAAAGATACAAGTGAAGATCAATGAGTAGTTAAATAATTATGTAGCTATGTGAAGACTCTTTCTCATTTAAAAATTTCAGATCTTAAGTACTTTATTCAAACAGCAAGCAAAACAAAATAAAATGGCATTGCAAGAATAGCACAACTCATGTGAAGAAGCAAAAACTTAGGCTCAACCGATACTAACTGATAATTGTTGAAGAAGAAAGGTGGGATGCCTACCGGGGCAACCCCAAGCTTGTATGCTTGAGACTTCTTGAAATATTATCTTGGGGTGCCTTGGGCATCCCCAAGCTTGAGCTTTTTCATCTCCTTAATTCCTTTTATATCTCGGTTTCCTAAATCTTGAAAGCTTCATCCACACCAAACTCAACAAGAACTCGTGAGATAGGTTAGTATAAACCAATGCAAAAACCTTATCATTTTCTACTGTAACAAATCACTAAAATTATTATTCAACATTGCATACTAAATGTCTCTGCATATTTAATACTCCTATCCACAAATAGAATCATTAAACAAGCAAACATATGCAAACAATGCAAACATAACAGCAATCTGCCAAAACAGTATAGTCTGTAAAGAATGCAAGATTCATCATACTTCCCTAACTCCAAAAATTATGAGAAAAATACTACGCTGTAGAATATTTATCAGAGCTCAATATTCAAAGAGTTTCCACATTATATCATTCTCTGACTTTTCTAGGGAATTTTTTCAATAGCGGTAAACTTTCTGTTTTGAAACAACAACATGTATACTTGCAAATAAGCATCATAAAGGCTAACCTTGACATTTTTATTGGAAATATAGATGCAAAAAATTATTCTAAATAACATCTAGCAAATACTAACAAGAGAAAATGACGCTCCAAGTAAAACATATATCATGTGGTGTATAAAAATATAGCTCCAAGTAAAGTTATCGATGAACGAAGACGAAAGAGGGGATGCCATCCGAGGCACCCCCAAGCTTAGGCTCTTGGTCATCCTTGAATATTACCTTGGGGTGCCTTGGGAATCCCCAAGCTTAGGCTCTTGCCACTCCTTATTCCATAGTCCATCGAATCTTTACCCAAAACTTGAAAACTTCACAACACAAAACTCAACAGAAAACTCGTAAGCTCCATTAGTATAAGAAAATAAAACCACCACTTAGGTACTGTAATGAACTCATTCTAAATTCATATTGGTGTAATATCAACTGTATTCCAACTTCTCTATGGTTCATACCCTCCGATACTACTCATAGATTCACCAAAATAAGCAAACAACACATAGAAAATAGAATCTGTCAAAAACAGAACAGTCTGTAGTAATCTGTATAAAACGTATACTTCTGTAACTTCATAACTCCTAAAAAATTAGGAAGTCCTTAGAAATTTGTTTACCAATCCAGATCAAAAAGAATCAGATCAAAATCACATTTCTGTGAATTATCAAAACTAATTTACTGGGTGCAAAAGTTTCTGATTTTCAGCAGGATCAACACAACTATCATCGTAAGCTATCCTAAAGGTCTTACTTGGCACTTTATTGAAACAAAAGCTATAAAATATGATTAATACAGTAGCATAATCATGTGAACACACAAAAATAGTAAGGGTAAATATTGCGTTGTCTCCCAATAAGTGCTTTTCTTTAATGCCTTTCTAGCTAGGCATGATGATGACAATGATGCTCACATAAAAGATAATAATTGAAACATAACGGGAGCATCATGAAGCATATGACTAGCACATTTAAGCCTAACCCACTTCCTATGCATAGGGATTTTGTGAGCAAACAACTTAGGGGAACAATAATCAACTAGCATAGGAAGGCAAAACAAGCATAACTTCAAAATTTTAAGCACATAGAGAGGAGACTTGATATTATTGCAATTCCTACAAGCATATGTTCCTCCCTCATAATAATTTTCAGTAGCATCATGAATGAATTCAACAATATAACCATCACCTAAAGTATTCTTTTCATGATCTACAAGCATAGAAAATTTACTACTCTCCATATAAGCAAAATTCTTCTTATTCGGAATAGGGGGAGTATCATAAGAGACTCGAATACTATAAATTGTTTCCACATTAAAAGAGTAATGTTCAGAAAAAGGGTAATCATAATCATGACAAGTTTTATAAATATAATCACCACTACTTTTTATAGCATAAGTTTCATCACAATAATCATCATAAGTAGCAACTTTGTTCTCATCATAATCGATTGAAACCTCTTCCAAGATAGTGGAATCATCACTAAATAAAGTTGACACTCTTCCAAATCCACTTTCATATTCATCACAATAGGATCCAACATCCTCCGAAATAGTGGGATCATTACTTCCTAAAGTTGACACTCTTCCAAACCCACTTTCATCAATATAATCATCATAGGTAAGAGGCATGCTATCATCATAACAACTTTGCATATCAAAACTTGGGAGGCTAAAAATATCATCTTCATTAAACGTAGCATCCCCAGGCTTGGGACAAACATTAATTTCAGCAAAATATTCTCAAATATGCCATCCTCATCAAACATAGCATCCCAAGCTTGGGCCTTTTCATATCATAAGCACAATCATTCTCATCATTAATAGTATGGATAGCACCAATAGTATAGCAATTATCATCATCACAATGAGTAGTAGGAGCAACATCATTTGGGAGGGATACCATTTTACCTTTGCTTCTCCATTTTTTCTTTTTCTTCTTCACATTATGTGTGGGTTCAACCTTCTTCTTTGAGCTCCTTATTAATGAGATTGGTTGAATAGAAAGCTCCTCCTCTTTACCTGATTCATTATAAGAAATAATAGGAGGATAATGGAAAGTCTCTTCCCTTTCATTAGTATTCTCTTCGTCTTATATTTGCTTTCTTTTCTTTAGGTAATTGGCAATATAAGTATTTTCAATGCAATTCACCGCACAATATAAATAAATCTCCTCTAGATTAATATCAAGAAAATTCTTAAGGTTAAATTCTGGAAGGTGCTTAGTTGCATGTTTCAATTCTTCATAACCCAAAAGCAAACTAAGTTCATTATGATGTGCAAGGGAAATCAAGTCATCACAATTTTAGGACACGATTCGATCATGAAACAATTTGCATTGGAGATTTAAATGACCATGTTCATTGCAAAGTTCACAAGTACAGTAAAGATATCTTAAATTTTCAGCACTCTTATCTAGCCTTTCTTGCAACCCTTTAGTTTCTAAATGCTTATGCCTCTTGCAATATCTATCTTCCCTATTTGGTGCGTACTTGCAAACCCAATACACTCCACAAAAATCGACATGCTTATAAGAGATATTTTCATCATGACTAGTGCAATCATCATTAGTACTATGGATATTCAAGGAGTTCATACTAACAACATTGCAATCATGCTCATCATTCAAAGATTTAGTACCAAACATTTTATAGACTTCTTCTTCTAGCACTTGAGCACAATTTTCCTTTTCATCATACTTACGAAATATATTAAAAAGATGAAGCGTATGAGCCAAACTCAATTCCATTTTTTGTAGTTTTCTTTTATAGACTAAACTAGTGATAAAATAAGAAACAAAAAGATTCGATTGCAGGATCTAAAGATATACCTACAAGCACTCACCTCCCCGTCAACGGCGCCAGAAAAGAGCTTGATGTCTACTACGCAACCTTCTCCTTGTAGACGTTGTTGGGCCTCCAAGTGCAGAGGCTTGTAGGACAGTAGCAAATTTTCCTCAAGTGGATGACCTAAGGTTTATCAATCCGTGGGAGGCGTATGATGAAGATGGTCTCTCTCAAACAACCCTGCAACCAAATAACAAAGAGTCTCTTGTGTCCCCAACACACCCAATACAATGGTAAATTGTATAGGTGCACTAGTTAGGCGAAGAGATGGTGATACAAGTGCAATATGGATGATAGATATAGGTTTTTGTAATCTAAAATTATAAAAACAGCAAGGTAACTAATGATAAAAGTGAGCACAAACGGTAATGCAATGCTAGGAAACAAGGCCTAAGGTTCATACTTTCACTAGTGCAAGTTCTCTCAACAATAATAACATAACTGGATCATATAACTATCCCTCAACATGCAACAAAGAGTCACTCCAAAGTCACTAATAGCGGAGAACAAACGAAGAGATTATGGTAGGGTACGAAGCCACCTCAAAGTTATCGTTTCTGATCGATCTATTCAAGAGTTCGTAGTAAAATAACACGAAGCTATTCTTTTCGTTCAATCTATCCTAGAGTTTGTACTAGAATAACACCTTAAGATACAAATCAACCAAAACCCTAATGTCACCTAGATACTCCAATGTCACCTCAAGTATCCGTGGGTATGATTATACGATATGCATCACACAATCTCAGATTCATCTATTCAAACCAACACAAAGTACTTCAAAGAGTGCCCCAAAGTTTCTACCAGAGAGTCAAGACGAAAACGTGTGCCAACCCCTATGCATAGATTCCCAAGGTCACGAAACCCGCAAGTTGATCAGCAAAACATACATCAAGTGGATCACGTGAATATCCCATTGTCACCACAGATAAGCACGGCAAGACATACATCAAGTGTTCTCAAATCCTCAAAGACTCAATCCAATAAGATAACTTCAAAGGGAAAACTCAATCCATTACAAGAGAGTAGAGGGGGAGAAACATCATAAGATCCAACTATAGTAGCAGAGCTCATGATACATCAAGATCGCGCCAAATCAAGAACACGAGAGAGAGAGATCAAACACATAGCTACTAGTACATACCCTCAGCCCCAAGGGTGAACTACTCCCTCCTCGTCATGGAGAGCACCGGGATGATGAAGATGGCCACCAGTGAGGGGTCCCCCCTCCGGCAGGGTGCCGGAACGGGCTCCCGAGAGGTTTTTGGTGGCTACAGAGGCTTGCGGCGGCGGAACTCCCGATCTATTGTTGTCTTCGATGTTTTTAGGGTATATGGACTTATATAGGCGAAAGAAGTCGGTCAGGGGAGCCACGAGGGGCCCATAAGGGTGGGGGGCGCGCCCAAGGGAGGTGGGCGCGCCTCCCTGCCTCGTGTCCACCTTGAAGCTTCCCTTATGTGCACTCCAAGTCCCCTAGCTTGCTTCCGTTCCAAAAATAACTTTCCCGAAGGTTTCATTCCGTTTGGACTCCGTTTGATATTCCTTTTCTTTGAAACACTGAAATAGGCAAGAAAACAACAATATGGGTTGGGCCTCCGGTTAATAGGTTAGTCCCAAAAATAATATAAAAGTGCTTAGTAAAGCCCATAAACATCCAAAACAGATAATATAATAGCATGAATGCTTCATAAATTATAGATACGTTGTAGACGTATCAGGAAGCGTGGGGATGGTTGGCATCCCCAACTTAAGGGTTGAGACCTCCTTGCAAAATTACAGGGATGCGGGGGCATCCATAAGCTTATGTTCTCCCGGTCGGAGGGGCATATTTTGGTAGAAATAACCATCCGGAAAGAATAGTAGGTTTCCACCCTGAGGCGACGGCGAAAAATCCCCCAAAAATGCTTGACATGGTTTCCAACCGAGAAAGAGCCAAATAATCCAGAGAGGTCACGTGGAGTGGCATGTGGGCCTAGGTGCCTTAGCAACTCAGGGCTCTTGGTATAGGCACATGACATCTTTTGGCACAAAAGTTACTTCCATATTTTTATTTTATTTTTCCTCACTTCTGGAAAGTGGTTTCCTCGTGAAACTTTTATTCCTTCATGTGGTAGCTTCTTCGGTAATCCTTTTGGCAGCTCTCTGCAATGTAAGATGAACTCAAAGTGAAAGTGATGCAATGGTGATCAAATAGGCATGAAAGTAGAGTATTTATCTTATGAAATTGTGGTGCAAAATGCATGTATCAACCATTTGTCAAGTCCTATGAGATTATCGTGTACCGTACACGTAGTGAGACAAATCGTAATTATTTATATGTTATAGGAACACATGGCCATCAAATACCCAACTATACATCTATTGTGAAACCAAAGCTATATTAGGACACTTCTGAGATGGCTATGTAGCATGGCACTAACATGACACTAGCTATTATCTACTTTAGCAACATGAGACCACCATATTTTCGCTATGTGATGTAACACAAAGCCGTTAAAATATAGTCAGATATGCTAACATGATGCCACTATCATCCCACATGAGACACTCGTTTCTAATACATGTCCTCCCTGTAGACATTAGGAATACAACCTATTGGTTAGTCTCCACCAATATTTTAACCAACTCAACACTAGTGTGAAGTCATCATCATATATCATCACCTTGTGCAATAATAGTGCCATTTATATGGATAAAAATAAAAGATTTAGCTATCACTAGCAAAGTAATTATACACCTGTCAGAGAATAGTGGAGTATGAAGAAGTTTGCTACAAGCACATTGTATCTAGACTATCTAGTGTGACCTCAATATTCCACTAGTTACAACCTACTCTAGCGATATGAATGTATGATACTTTGATATCTTGAGTATGTGGTGTGTTGAAACATGTATTTTGTTGTTATGTATTGTCGACCCTAGGGTGCATGTGACCCCCAAAAAGATCTGGCCATGTGATGCTAGAGTTATGTTCGAATATATTGAAATATTGGGCAATGTAGTGTGATAGAAAACATGCCTCTAACTATGGTAGATTTTCGTAATATGAGATCATAACATCACGACTATCTAATGTGACCCAAACTTTGTTTGTAGTACCCCCCACCCGCACAAATAAGTGCAACCGAATTTTAAAATTATTAGCTACATTAACCACCAGATCTTTCTAGCAACAACTCACCAAGTTTTCAACTAATCGACAAATAGACTCACCAAGTTTTCAACTAATCGACGAATAGGCTGGACAACCACATTATGTGTTCTTTTTTTTGCGGAGAGTACCATGTACATATTTTCCAAAGACATGATAATAAGACTATTCATAGTTTTTTCCGGATAAGACTAGTCAGAGCCACGAAGTGGTAATTTTACATCTAGCAAAACAGAGGATCACTACTTAATAGTTCGCTACAAGAAACACAATAGAATTGTAAAATCTTGAAGCACATTGTACAATGTTCACAGTATGGCTACTTCTTGAGCTTGCGTTGGTTTTCCCTTGAAGAGGAAATGATGATGCAACAAAGTAGAGATAAGTATTTCTCTCAGTTAGAGAACCAGAGTATCAATCCAGTAGGAGACAACGCACAAATCACTGAATACCTGCACAAACAATCAAACAAACTTGCACCCAACATGATAAAGGGGTTGTCAATCCCTTCACGGTTACTTGCAAGAGTGAGATCTGATAGAGATAGGTAAACAATAAAGTAAATATTTTTGGTATTTTTGGTTTATAGATCGGAAAGTAAAAGATTGAAAGAATTGTAGATCGGAAACTAAAATTGTAGATAGGAAACTTGTATGATGGAAAATAGACCCGGGGGCCATAGGTTTCACTAGTGGCTTCTCTCAAGATAGCAAATAATACGATGGGTGAACAAATTACTGCCGAACAATTGATAGAAAAGCGCAAAGTTATGATGATATCTAAGGCAATGATCATGAATATAGGCATCACGTCCGTGTCAAGTAGACTGAAATGATTCTGCATCTACTACTATTACTCCACACATCGACCGTTATCCAGCATGCATCTAGAGTATTAAGTTCCTAAAGAACAGAGTAACACATTAAGTAAGATGACATGATGTAGATGAATTAACTCAAGCAATATGATGAAAACCCCATCTTTTTATCCTCGTTGGCAACAATACAATACGAGCCTTGCTGCCCCTACTGTCACTAGGAAAGGACACTGCAAGATTGAATCGAAAGCTAAGCACTTCTCTCATTGCAAGAAAAACCAATCTAGTTGGCCAAATAAACCGATAGTTCAAAGAGAATTACAAAGATATCAAATCATGCATATAAGAATTCAGAGAAGATTCAAATAATATTCATAGATAAGCTGATCATAAATCCACAATTCATCGGATCTCGGCAAACACACCGCCAAAAAAATATTACATTGAACAGATCTCCAAGAACTTCGAGGAGAACATGGTATTGATAATCAAAGAGAGAGAAGAAGCCGTCTAGCTACTAGCTATGGACCCGTAGGTCTGTGGTAAACTACTCACACTTCATTGGAAGGGCAATGGTGTTGATGTAGAAGCCCTCCGTGATCGAATCCCCCTCCGGCAGGACGCCGGAAAAGGCCCCTGGATGGGATCTCACGGGTACAGAAGGTTGCGGCGGCGGAAAAGTGTTTTCGTGGATGCCTCTGTTGGTTTGGGGATATATGGGTATATATAGGCGAAAGAATTAGGTTAGGAGGTGCATAAGGGGCCCACAAAGGGTGGGGGGCGCGCCCTACCCCCCTGGGCGCGCCCTCCGTCCTTGTGGCCGCCTCGTGGCTCCTCCGACTTCATCTCCAAGTCTACTGGTTGTCTTCTGGTCCAAGAAAAATCATCATGAAGGTTTTATTCCGTTTGGACTCCGTTTGGTATTCCTTTTCTGCGAAACTCAAAAACAAGGGAAAACAGAAACTTGCACCGGGCTCTAGGTTAATAGTTTAGTCTAAAAAACATATTAATGCATATAAAACATCCAAAACAGATAATATAATAGCATGAAACAATCAAAAATTATAGATACGTTGGAGACGTATCAAGTATCAAGGCATGCCTCTCTACATATGGGCACTTAAACATTCCTAAATAGTTGATCCCCACTATTTCTATTACCTTGACATGCACACATGACACATCATTATTAAAGGCCCAAAATAACATGCATGCAAAAGTTTTCTATTAGTAGTTGATCCCACTACATCTATTTATCTCAACATTCACACATCCCAACTCATCACACATGCCACCACATCAAACACCCACTCAACATGCATGCTTTTTTACCCATTATATTATGCTACTTATATTCAATAAATGTTTTCAACTATACAATAATAAAATAGAACATGTGGTATGTATTTTTAGGTTTAGTTCATATATTATTAATCCAAATATTCATGTGTTTATATAACCAAATTTCATTGAAATAAATCGCACCCGATTCCCACAACATCACGAAGGGTATCATCTACTCCCTTTGTAAAGAAATATAAGACCGTTTAGGTCACCCATTTAGCGATCTAAACGGTTTTATATTTCTTTACAGAGGGAGTAGTTATTTATATGGACTGTACATTATGACAAAGGTACATCATCCTCAAGTCATATGAGATTTAGCCATCTATAGCAAAAGTAATTGTATATACCTTTCGGAGAATAGTGGAGCACGAAGAAGTTTGCAGAAGCACGTCATATCTAAACTATCTAATGTGACCTAAATGTATCACTAGTTACGACCTACCCTAGCGATACGACACTAACCTATCTTGAGGACGTGTTGTGCTGAAACATGTATGTCGTTATTACACATCGTCAACTCTAGGGTGCATCAGACCCTAGTTACAACCTACCCTAGCGACACGACACTATCCTATCTCGAGGACGTGGTGTGCCGAAACATGTATGTCGTCATTACACATCGTCAACTCTAGGGTGCATCAGACCCTAGTTACAACCTACCCTAGCGATACGACACTATCCTATCTCGAGGAAGTGGTGTGCTCAAACATGTATGTCGTTATTACTCATCGTCAACTCTAGGGTGCATGTGACCCCCAAAAAGATCTGACCATCTGACGCTAAAGCTACCGTTTGGATAGAGTCAGATATCGGCAATGCAACGCGACACAAAACCACGTCTGCAGCTATCGTCGGTTCTCATAAAACAAGATCACGGCTATCTATTGTGACGGAAACTTTGTTTCTAGTACTCACCAACCGCTCAAACCCGAGGGCCACCGAATTCTAAAACTGTTGGCTATATCACCACTAGAGCTTTTCAACAGTAACTCGACGTGTACGTCAAGTTAGCAACTAACCGACAATATGGTAAACAATCACATTACACACCCTCTTTTCCAGCAAAGATTGAACCCTTTTTATTCAATATTTGTTGAAAAAATATTTATATTTTCTAAAAGACAAGGTAATAAAGCCAGTCATAGCAGGGAGGTGGTAATTCTGCATGGAGCAAAAGAGAGGAGCACCACATTATGGTTTGCTATAATAAGCCCAATACCATCACAAAATCATGAAGCACATTAATTCACAGCAAAGCTTCATGTGCACAATATCAAGACATGCCTCTTGCTTGGCAGCAATGGCAGGAATTTATTCACAGATATGGACCTGGTGGACTGGTAGTCCTCTGGGAGTGGTAAAAAGAGAAAGAAAAAAAAAATATACAGAGACCGGGCAGGGCAATGCAGGGAAGGGCGAGTAGTAGGCCGGTGCGTATCTGGCGGGTGTCAGCCGCCCAGGGCCTGGGTTGGTTATAAACCCTAGCGTAGCGGCGGCGGGGCAGAGAAGGGTAGAGAGAGAGAGAGCCCGTCGGACGTCGTGCGCGGCGCAGGGTTTTGCCGAGATTTTCCTAAAAAAGGGACATCGCCACCGTACCGAGAAAAGAAAAGGGAATACGAGGCGAAAAAACAGACAAACTCCTCCTCCTCATCGCCTCTCCTCGCCCCTCTGCCCTTCCTCATCTTCCTCCCGTTCGGTTGGCTCCTTGTTCCCTCACGATTGGTGCCCGGGCCGCGCCGCCATCGCCATGGACGGCCTGCACGGCGCGGACGCCTGCTTCTCCCCCGGGAGGGCCATGTCGCCGCAGGTCCGGCCCCCCGCCGGCCCGCCGGACGTAGGCAGGTAAGGACGGACGGCGGCTGAGATTGGGTCTCGCCTCCTCCTCCTTCTTCTTCTCTCTGGTTAAGAAAGATTGGTTCTTTTGGTGCGTTTTGCTGGGTGGACGGCCTCGCTGAATTGGTTGCCTCTGTTTTTCCGTGCCCGCCTGATTGGATGGCGTCGGTGCCGCCGCAGCCACTACTTGACGGAGCTGTTCCAGGAGCACCAGAAGCTCGTCCCGTTCACGCAGGTGCTACCAATCTGCAGCAAGCTGTTGGGCCACGGTGAGAGCCTCGATCCGCTTCCTCGCCGCCGCCGCCCGTCTAGCATTATTGGCCTAGATTGGAATTCGTCCTTGCTGATTCGCCGTGGCCTGGTTGCTTATGTTTCTCTCTTGTTGATGCAAACTTGCTCTGCTTGACTCTGTTTTGGCCTCAAGGCGCAGGCCTTTTCGTGTGTGTGTGTGTGTGTGTGTGTCGTAGGTCTTGAAAGCATGTACTAGTATGTAGCTTGATTCATACGATTCTTCCGTGGCAGCAAGTTTTTCACGGAGTACGTTTTCGTGCTAATCCTGCGAGCTGATGTTTGCTGTTGTACTCATGCTGACAGAGATAATGCGGGTGTCGTCCTTGCTTAAGCACCAGCATGGTGGGGACTTTGAGAGGTTGCCGCCGATGGCGAGTCCAAACCAGATGCATCATCATCAGTCGCCCCCAATGCCTAATTTCTGTGGAAATGGTTTTGGCCCGTGGAACCACGGGGCGCATCCGGAGGTAATTGCCTTAGTTATCTGATAACATGAGGGTGGCATATTCAGTCATCCATCATATCTGATCGCATCAGCTGGTAATTAATCTTTAAAAGAAAAAAGAAGGATACACAAGATCCTCTCTTGGTGATGTGAAGGTTGCATCCTACTTTCTGCATCTTAATTGCGTACTTGTGTATCATTCCATTTAATGATAGTATGGGGGCGATAAGTTGCATCTTCACCATCACATTTGATCGCATGGTATTCTTAGGAACGTAGTCGTAGTCTCACCCTTAAGCCTATCTATCTCTTTTAATTGCATACTTGCCATGGAGACAGAGCTCCGAGGCGTAAGCTGAGTTGATTCAGAATTGCTACCTGAATTTTCTGTTTCGATATGATATTATCATCTTCTGGTTTGCGCTCAGCTCAGTTTCTAACGAAGTTGCAGTGCGCTGAAAACATATATAGGTTCCTTTTGTTCTGTTCCACCTTTCCCTCTGCTATAAATGCTTGCTGAAAACTGGCAAGTCTTTCTCTTAAAACGCACCGGGTGGATAATTAGGTGTAAATATTTTTTTGCTGACTGATGTGGTGAACTTACAAGCAAGATATATTCTTGATATTCTCATTAACGCAGTGGCCGTAAATAAATAAGCAGATATCCCTATGACAAGTCAAATATTGCGTCGGAGTCTTTTTCAAACTGAAGTTTTATAAATTCTGGATATATAGATTTACTATGGAAGACTGTAAACTGGAAATCAAGCTGATTTCTTCATTGATTGCTCCTGTTTTAGAATTCATATCGTGCTCTTCCAGAAGAGGCAATCCATATTATTGTGTCTTGATCTAATGAGGACTAGCTGCTATCTTATGCATGTTTTATTCCTTAATGAGACTTGAAATACACAAACTCAGTTGATTCATTTTGAACAAGATGACACTTGACGATTAAGATTGTTGTATTGAACTAAATCCTTATTTGTTTGGGGAGCATTAAGGAACTGGATTGACTTCAACATAATCAAATTTGAATCTTTAGTTATGTTTGTCCTACCTGTTCGCAACCGGTTACATCACTTTCTCAATCTTTATGTTATGTTTATTATGTTCTAAGATGTGCATGTGCAAAACCTTACAATTCTGTCGTTGATCAGAGGGTAGGTTTTCCTCAAGGACCTGTGGGTTGGCAAGGAGCACCACAAAGCCCCTCTTCATACATTGTCAAGAAGATTTTGCGGTTGGAGATACCAACAGATACTTACCCTAATGTACGTTATTATTTCCATACTTGCAATGTTTATTACTCCCAACGTCCCATAATGTTGGACGTTTTTTGACACTACACTAGTGTCAAAAAATGTCCTACATTATGGGACGGAGGGAGTAGTATGGAATCATTATTTACTCTGCTTGCCATACTTGTTCAGTTCAATTTTATTGGCCGTCTTCTTGGGCCAAGGGGAAACTCGTTGAAGAGGATTGAAGCCTCTACCGGTTGTCGTGTTTTTATCAGAGGGAAGGGCTCAATTAAAGATCCTGGGAAGGTAAACATAATTCTTGTATGGAACCTCACTCTTGAACCTGGCAGATATATACATATATTGCTTCGTATGCAACTATACATATCTGAAATTCACTACATCGCTAGTATAACGTTATAATTTCTTAGTAGGCAACTTGCAGTTATGTACTGATCTTCTTAAGTGTGTTCAGCAAGCCTGCAATTCTCATCTGTCATTGTTTTCATTTCTTGATTGAAGGAGGAACAGCTGAAGGGAAGACCTGGTTACGAACACTTGGATGATCCCCTGCATATCTTGATTGAAGCAGAGTTACCTGCCAATGTCATTGATGCAAGACTCTCAAAAGCACAAGAGATCCTAGAAGAGTTGTTGAAACCAGTGGTACGCGTGCGTGTCTCAACTCTTTTATTGCTTTTCTATCAATATTCATTATGTTGTATTCTGCACCCATTTTATTTTTAACGCAATGTAACAAGTTGAAACATTTTAATATGTGTCATCTAGAGGTTAGCATTTGCTGCAATGAAGTAATGAACTGGATCTTCGCTTGATTGTATTTCTCCTGCTTTTCATTTCTCACAAGTTCCTTTTCCTACCGCAGCCCCTATCTTTGTTCTAGAGCAGTACTAAGTATTCATCCACTAAAGCTAAAGCAGTGGTTTGGCTAGTGGCACTATAATGAACAAAAATATGAAGCGTGTTTTTAGAAAGGCATGCAGAATAAACTTATTGTCTTTCTGTCTTTCTAAATCTTGCCTCTTTCATATTTTGTTAGGATGAATCACAAGACTACTACAAGAGGCAGCAACTCCGTGAGCTTGCCATGCTGAACTCGCCGCTCCGAGAGGAGAGCCCTCGTCTAAGCCCGCATCCAAGTCCGCACCCAAGCCCGCATCAAGGCGGCGCTTCGCCCTTCAGTAACGGTGGGATGAAACGAAGCAAACAATGACTGCAGAGGCCTGCTCCTCCCAACTTTGACCCTTCCAGAAACCCGCCCTCAATCGATGCCCTCACAACCTAATTTTTCATGAGCAAGCTTTCATGATGGTGTTGGCATTCGTGCGAAACCTGTGTTACTAGTAGAATTTTGATGAGTCTCCGTTGTGACATTAGCGTATGATGACTGACTGAGAATGATCCATGATAGCGAATCCTCCGCCTTTATAATTAGAACATTTGATTTATTTGTTGCTGGTAATGCTGAGATATGGCACTGTGCAGAATTCTGAGTTGCTGTAGGCTAGAGTGCTGGGATTTTTATCCGACTTTGCTGACGTTTCCGTAGTCTGAGCCACAATGGTAGTGTTTACCAGTTACCAATTTGTGGTATTCATTAGCCTAGTGCTGCTTCGCGCTGCCAGCTAAATTCTCCTGCTGTTGGTGATATTCTGCAAGGGAAACCTAGGAATCGAGACTCATTTTACCTACTTGATCACTATCTTATGAGGGTCACAGAGCAGCAGTCTTCATCAGCCCCCAACTTCCTAAAATAGAACTCCCAACTGCTCTCTCTGCTCTCCCTCCTGCAGCAGTTCCTTGCGCTGTTGCTGGTGCTACACAGCTCTTCCTAGGACCACCCCTACATTAGGGTTAGGGGTAGGGTCTCTGAAGACTTGTGCTCGAGGACATGGCGGCGGTGTATTATGGCAAGGTGGCAGCAGCTGCCTGATACATGGGAGGTGGGAGGCTGCATCGGCATAATCGCGTCGGCATACTGTGATTAGAATGCGGGGGGTAGGGTGTCGAGGGCGGAGATGAGGGATGCGGGAGAGAATATCCGTTGGAAACCATCAAGTTACAGTGAGAACTATGTTTTGAAGTTCCGAAAAATTCTCAAAAAGTATGATATGTTCAGGAAGTGTAATATTAGCATGTAAAATTTCAAGTTCAAACTCTGATTCAGATGCTAATAGAACACCATCCTTACCATACTGTATTTTTTATGGGACATTTGAAAACTTTCAAACTTGGTCTCTTTGAAGTTCTCGTCATAACTTGTTTTCATCAGATATTCTCTTACGGCAACGATGCACTAAATGGGTGATTTTCCAAATAGAATGTTCTAGGGGGTTGTTGTTTCTTGTGCTCTTGCTCCTAGCGAACAACAGTTTGTCATCTTACTCTACTGGCTGCTACCGGGATATTTGGTAAACACATGCATTGTAGAACCCTCTATGTACTTGTATATATATTAAAATGTGCATAACACACTATACTACATTTAAGTGGCACACATTTTCTTATAGATGGATATTATTTTTTAAATACTTTTATGATTTGTTTAGATTTAGATAGAACCAATTTCAACCAATTCTCCTGAATTAAATTTCGAAAATAAGAAATTTTATGTACCAAGGGGAGGAGGAGGGTTGTTTTAGCATGAACAACATTTGAATGATAATGTGTTTGAGTTGTGACTTTGACTCTGAGTATTATTATCTGACTAATGCTGCAAGATGCAAACCGGCAAAAAATTCATGTTTGCATGCTAAAAAATATGTCAATTAAATTGAGATTAAAAAGGAACAAATGTCTAGTATAAATTAGTTGAGAGAGCATGAAACAAGATATTATCAGATAATATGTTACGGTCTCATCGATCTTAATAATTTTGTCCTCATTTCTGTTGTGTCGTATTGAGTGGTGATTTTGACACCAGCCTCCCTGATATGTGCTTTCACAATAGGGATGAACAGATGAATTAAAAACACTAAAAGACGGATGGGATATCAAGCTCGGCCGCTCAACCATAAGAGATGAGATCAATGAAAACACAATAATGTAGGGTAGATGCGGTGAGAATCACGGTCATAAAACATAGATGAGAAATGTCATGGTTCATTGAACACAAACACATGTAAAGTTTCAGTAAAACCACCCCGGATGTCTAACACACACACACGCCCCACTCTATTATTAGTGCAATAGTAGCCATGACCGCATGAGCAAATAACCATGAAGCATAGGGCACCGCCCACGAAGAGGCCACCAGCTGCCAGAATCCATGCATATCACGAGTGTAGGCCACCAACTGCCACGGTCCACACGTATCACGAGTGTAAGGTCGTCCGTGCATCCAAAAGCCTGCAAGAGGCCATCCAGTAGCACCACAACCTCTTCACTCTATTAAGATGGGTTTTAACAATCCCCCCCTCCCAAGAGTTCTTGGAAGAGATCAGGTCACTAGAAAAAGAACAAAATGAATGATTTTCTCCAAAACGATGTCGTTTGAGTACATCACTTGTTGAATCCAATGTTTATTAAAATATTTGTACCCACAAAAGAGACCCCACACGAACATGTATGTGGCTCCTCACTTATGAACACATTATAATCATTTAGAGCATCTACAACCGGATGCCTCCTACCGGCCTCAAATGTCAGGGTGGATGGCCCGGTCACGACCGTTCAAAAAAAGCAACCGAGCTAGGCTCCTTATACCGACCCTAAACGGTCAGGCTGACCGACGCCCCCCATATCTAGGGACAGATCCACCATAGGTCATGGATGTTCAGATGTACACTTAAATTTTTCTGCAAACAAATCCGTATATGTCGAATATGACAAAAAAATACTAGCGTACATGCTTGAGAGCCTAAGGCCCCTCCCAATGCTCCACCTTGTACAGGTGCTAAGGTTGCCAACTAAGCAAAAAATCTGATGTAGCATGCTAGTTAAGAAGATAGAGAGTAGTGTGATGACCCCAGGAAGAAACGGTGCTAAGCACGTGCACCTAGGTGGAAGCACAATTCTGAGTCTACAACTAATTAAATGCATGAAGCTTAGCACATTTGCATTGGGGACTTGAGTTGCTAAGACATTTAATACACTTAGCACCTCATCTAAGCACCTTTGCATTGGAGGAGGTCTAAGCAGCAGCCAACCTGTGGCCAACTAGGCAGCAGCCCACGAGTAGCAACCAGACACTTCTGTCCTGAGCACAATGCCCTCAATCTCAATCTCCAAGCCTAAGGTAAATGGGGCTCGCGATCTCTTCCCTCCTCGAGCCGCCTCCATCCCTGTCCTGGACACTCGATCTCCTTCCTCCTGACCCCCTTCCTCTTTATCTGGTCTAGGGCTTGGAGCCGCCGCCGGCAGAGCTCCGTGGGGCAAAGCCCAAGCGAAGGATGATGGCTGCGGCGGGGCCTTCCTTCGCCGCGGCTCTGGGATGCAGTTGTGGTGGATATCTGCGTGGGTGTCCTGGACGTATGTGTCATCCGCAGTCGGCAGCGCAGTGGTGAGTGCCCCTTCGCCGTTGCTGGTTCACCCAGGCGAGGCGGCAATTTCAGGCAGTGGTGTAGCTCCGGACGTGCGGTTTTCCAGCAGGAGATGTCACCCATTAGCGTGCTGGATGATGGAGGAGGTCGATCTGGTGGTCCAGCCGGGGATGTGTGCGGATTTGCCAGTGAAAGCTTGGTTCGGCCTCGGCCAGAACCGTCAATGGCGGTGCCCGTGGGCGTCCATACCTCATTGGAGGCGTTGTGGGGCAATTCACGTTCCCTGTGTGCCCTGGGGGAAACCCCAGATTCGGGATTTTTCGGATCAGATGATGGAGATGTTCTTGCGTCGTCACCGCACGGGGGCATCACCTTTGGGGCTGTACACCGGCTGGAGGGACAATTGTTTGGCTTGGTGGCTGGGCGCAGGTCTCCGTATGCTTCTCCTGCGGTGACCGAGGTGAAGTGGTGTGCCATCTACAGTATTGACAGCGGCGAGTCTTGGCGGCAAGGTGCAGCGGGGTATCAACCCTGGATATTGTCCGATGGGCGTGCGCAGGAGGCAGGCATTGTTTGGCGTTGTGGTGGGGTTGACGGCATAAGGGTCTAGTAAGATTAGTGCATTGATTGATCCTGAAGATGGGACTGCGGAAGAAGGCGGCGACAAATTCTACAACGTGCACATGCGGTGTACGTTGAGGATCTGCTAGACCGGTTGGTGCTCCCGGCTAGCCGACGGGCGGCTTGGTGAGGGCATTGGATTTCTTGGTGTGCGTGACGCGCAGTCAGGGCACATCATCAATGTTGTAGGCAGGGCGGCAATTTTTGTCGAGAAGATGGCTTTAGATTAATCTATGTATTTATTTTATATAAGACCTTATTGAATAATGCAATAAAGATTGTTGTGTGCATCGCGCGATGCAGGCCGGGGGTCTCCTTTTCAAAAAAGGGCCTAAGGTAAATCCCCTCCAAAATTCCAATCTGAATTTGCATTCGTGGACATGTACATGTGTAGCTCTGTACATGCCATTGTCCTGATATGGTTTATTTCATCAGTAAAAAGATGATGTTAGGGTGAAAAAAAACTCAAAGTTGAATTCCTGAATCTGCCACTGCTCATATCTAACCCAAATCTAGGACGGATATGGGAGGTCCACGTGCGTCTGCCACGTCGGATCCGACCCGCGCTGGCCCACCCCAACACCACATATATTCCTCCTCATCCGCTTGTTGGACCAAACCTTAGCCATTCGACTCCACTTCACTCCACTCTTCTCCGATTCAACCCCTAGCTCACTTTCGATGATCTCCGGCCTTCTCCGGCATGGTGAGCAGCGGATCCGAATCCCTCATTGCGCCCTGCATTGTCCACGAGAAGAACAACCGATATTGCTCAAACTCGATCCAACAGGAATCCATAACTACCGCCCAAATGGCGCTTGGAGCCGGCGCGAGGCACGTTACCGCTGCCTCGCCAGAGTCGGTGAGCTCCATCTGGCGTCTGAACGCCGCAGAGGCGCAATCCCTTTGTTGGTGTGCCGACGACGAGGCCTTCTGTGGCCCGTCTGCGTCGGAGGCTAATATGGCGCGGTGTGTCTGTCGTGCAAGGCAGAGGCCGTGATAGCCCTTGCGTTGGATGTGGGCGAGGCGGAGTTGCACCCTTCGGTGCCGATACGGGTGGCCGACAACCTCGGGCGCCGCAAGCGCGTCGTGGTCCACGTGTCGGCCTCCGACCATGACAGGTCCATCGTCGACCTCACTTCGACCGACGAGGAAGAGTAGGGCATGGGAGACGACCGCGCCTCGAGCCCGGTGCGTGTCCCATGTCCTACTCTACCTCGCTGGCGACCACGCTAACACTCCGAGGGGCGCAGCCAGCCGCCGGACATAGGCAGATGAAGCCGGACGAGCTCCGCTTAAGATTATGTTTCACGTGCATGTAATTATATGGATATAATAAGGATTCGTAATTGAGGTATCCGGTTATGGAAACGCTAGTTTGAGGTCTGGCCAGTCACTGCCCATGAACGCGTCCGGCTCAGAGGTGGAGGATAAAAAAAATTAAGATGTGGCGAAGTCTTACAATGAATCTTTATGATACAAACAAAAGAGTCAATACACACTAACAATACACACTACAAACGAATAACCATGTTGGTTTATTCAATCGGCCTTCAAAGGACAGAGTTTCCAATTATTATTCAATTAGATTGTTCTATCCTGGTTGCTGCATTCACGGACGAGTCACTTTGAACAAATCCGCTCATGGGCATCTAATTCTGGAAATTAAAATGCTCCTAGAACCGTGTGAGTTTATTCCATAGAAACTAGATCGTCATCAAAATAGTGTTGCTCATTATCTAACTAATATTGGTCGTTCTGAAGGTTGCGCCACGTGTTGGTTGTACCGTGTTCTAGATAGTGTATCTGGTTTTGTAACACTATTCCAGAAAATTTAACAAAATATTTTCCCCGTAAAAAATAGTTTTGAAGACCTGGCCAGCCGACGCCGCGCTAGCTTAGGGTCGTGTCGCGTCGTGTCGGGTCAAGTGGTAGCATGGTTGTGCTTCCATCTATTCTAGGCTGCATTCTGCGTGGGCGCTCGGCTGGATCGAACTTGTGGTGCATTTTTTTTAGGCAAATCAAACTTGTCTTTTTTTTTTGAAGAACACCACACTTTATTTCAGTGTCAAATTCAAAGTGATAAAAAGGTGATCTGGAGGATCAATGAGCCATACATGTCGACCACTATCAAGGGTAGTAGCCATTCTAGCTAGTCTATGTGCCTCACCATTATTCGTGCGATGCTCATGGATGAGCTCACAGCTCTGGAAATTCCGCTTCTTGTCGTTGATCTCGTGCACAATCGTGCAATACTCCCCAAGATGGCCTGGATTTTTGTTGATGACATTCAGACAGTCCGATACAATGCAAACTTTGTTCACGACCAAATCCTCGGCCAGGGCGAGGGCCTCCCTGCATGCATACGCTTCGAGTGTCGAGGGCTCGATGATAGCCTTATAAACTACCGCTGAGGCGCCAATAAAATGACCAACCTCGTTACGGCAAACAATGCCCACCACCCCGGTGTTGGTTGATTTAACTACTGGCCCGTCAACGTTCAACTTAACCTCGCCTGCTTCCGGCGGTATCTAGGCTGTACTATTCCCCCGTGCCGGATGCCTTGTAGGCCTGATAACTGGAGGTCACGTTGGAAGCTCACCTATCTCGTGTAGATACTTCTCAATGAACTAATGTGCAAATCGAACTTGTCGTGCATGATGTACCTCGACCGGTTCCTGGGCTGGATGCGTCGGCCCATCAGGCCAATGGCCTCTTACTTTTTCGTTTTATTTGCCAAAACGAACGACAGACTGCTGTAGATTGATGTATATGCATAGGTATAAAATATTTGTTGCCCAGAATTAAGGTATGCCGGCTGCCATACCCTGCCCACTGGAGCCCTCCGAGGCTCCGACAGTGGTCCAGCTTATGTTTGAAGGGTCGGATTTGGTAAATGCTCTTAGTGACCGTTGTACGAGGGGACATATGACATATATGGATATGTTTCGAATCATCGCGTGTCGCTCCCATATTTGACACTCCGCGGTAGGAGGAGTGCCATCACGTGAACGAGCGCCTGGGCCCACCTGGCAGCCGCACGGCGACGCCAGCCGTCGCTGTTGCCGTGCGACGCGTCGGTCGGATCCACTTCCCTTCTACCCTCCGTTCCGTTCCGTTCAAATTCAAAATCCCCAAACCCATTTCGTCCCAACAAAGGCAGGCCGGCCCGCGCTCCTCCCTCGCACTCCTTTCCCAAAAGGACCCGAAAATACTTGGACCCCCTTTGACCCGCGTCTCGCTCTCCGCGTGGACAAGAGAGAGGACAGAGAAGCCGGCCCATGGCGACGGCGGAGGCGAGCAGCGCCAGCGGCGCGGGCGCCGCCTACGAGGAGGAGCGCCGGAAGCGGATCCTCGACAACCTCAAGCACCTCGAGGTTGGTACTCTCGCACAGAAACACCCAGCGCACCAACCAACCAGCACGGACCAATCCCTTTCCTCTTCTTCCCTTTCCTCTCCCCCCTTTTCTCACGAGCAGATGCGCGAAAGACGAGGCATTTCGCGACGATACCCACTGCAGATTTGTCTCTGGATTCTTCGCCGTGGCTTCGTTTTTTTTTTCACAAAACTTATTTCTTTGCCTCTTTCCCTCCTCTCCGCAGGATTTGGGCATATCCAAGATGGCCAAGAGCTTGATCCAGGCCACGAGGCAGCAGGACAAGGTGCGCGCATCGCAGCAACTGTACTTTCAATCCGGGCGAAGTTCTAGTGAGGTGTGGGCTTCAACTCGTGCGGTTGCCGTGGGTTGATTCGATCGATTTCGTTGATTTTGCAGACCCCTCGGGCGAGCCCAAAGTCCAGGAAGAAGTTCGAGGCCACCACCGAAGTCAGGCGCTCCTCCAGGGCCAGGACCACTGTTTCCTACAAGGATGATGTGAGTCCTCGCTCTTTTTAAGCCGATCTTATGGCTTCGTTAGATTCGCCGTGTTTCTGATTTTAAAAACAGTGTTTTTATTATTATACCCTGTTTGAAGGAGGACATACCCTGTGCTATATGAAGTTAGATATTGTTGTTCTGCTTCTAAACGTGTAGGTAAAAAGTGCAAATTCGAAAGAAAAATATATCCTTTGCTAATCCTGTTTGTGAAGTGCAACCTCAAATGGGTATTTTACAAAAATAGGTTCCTTAGTGTCTTGATTTGTCCCCAGATGTAGTTTTCTCTTTATTTGATTCTGTGAGGTAATTTTTGTCTTCATTTTAATAGTTTCTTTAGTATACTCTGTTTGGAGGGGGATATGTCCTTCTTGAATGTTGTTTCTGTCATTTCTGCAATCTGATGCGGTTGGGATGGGGTTTGTATATATTCTATTGGCGATCATTTGGGGCCACACTCCTCTGCCATGACGTGCCTGCTAACACGGATATGAAATATGTGTGCTATATGAAGTTAGTGATTTAATTTGTTTTTGCTTTGCCATGCTAATGTTGACACTAGACTGTCATGTGTTTGTTTTTGCAGTTTCCCGAACTCGATGATTTTGTGCGCCGCAGAAGGTAGTAGTCTCACTAACTTTGTTGATTAATCTTGGACATGGTTGTCCCCTTCTTAATGTAATTGGTTACTCTCCTTTGTTGACCAGGGTAAGTAAAAGTGTGGACAATGGTAGGGGATACACCGGGAGAATTTCTTCTTATCAACAACAACAGCGTGCTTTTAAAAGAGCTGAGAAACTTCAAGATAGTCTAGACCCTGACAACCCGTCGTTTGTCAAGACCATGGTTCGATCACATGTATCCAGCTGCTTTTGGCTTGTAAGATGTTCCCTCAATTTTTGTTTAACTAATTTTGATACATATGCAAGATCAACTAATGGTCACGGTTACGAATTTTCCTTTACACAAGGGTCTCCCTTCTAGTTTCTGCAAAGATCATCTGCCTCCCAGAGAACATAAGATGGTGTTGGAGGATGAAGAGGGTGTTGAATTTGATGCTGTATACATCGGAAATCGAACAGGTCTGAGTGGTGGATGGAGAGGCTTCTCGATGCACCATGACTTGGAAGATGGGGATTCATTGGTCTTTGAATTGGCTGAGCCTGACAGATTTAAGGTACTAACTATTTTTCTCTAGTTCCTCATTAATCCGGAACAGATAAACTTCCCTATCATTGCTGCAAAAACTCGCAATCTTGTCCCAACTCATATTTTATCGGAAACACTAACGCCCACACGTGTGGGCGTTTGCATCTCGCCCACACACGTGGATCCGCGTCCGTTTGTGGGTGCACGAATCTTGACATGTTTGTGGTGCCACGTAGGACTGGGCTGGTGTGTGGGCATTCACCCGGTCGCCCACACGTCCGTTTCACCACACGGAGGGCCCGGTGTGTGGGCGTTTAGCAGTTCGCCCACACACCAGTTTTCACTCACGCACAAGGGCTGGTGTGTGGGCATTTGCCATCTCGCCCACATGCCCGTCTTCTCTCCCACACCCAAGCTGCTAGTTGCCATGTGTTTTGCAGTGTGCATGGCAACTGCCCTAGTGTGCTTGTAAGCAGATGGCAACTCTTTTTTTTTTACACGAACATGTCAATTGCCATGTATTTTGCAGGGTACACGGCAACTGCCTAGTGTGCACGTAAGCAGATGGCAACTCTCTTTTACCCGAGTTGCCATGTGTTTTTGCATGGTACATGGCAACTGCCCTAGCGTGCACGTAAGCAGATGGCAACTCTTCCTTTTACATGGCAACTGCCCTAGCGTGCTTGTGAGCACATGACAACTCTCTCAACTACCTATTGTTAGTAGGTGGCAACTCCTAAAGTTTTGAAATCATGACAACTACAGTAGACCAGACCATACATGGCAACTGCAGTTGAGCAACCATGGCAGTTGTAGTTGTCCGACATGGCAACTGCAGTTAAATGAACATGAAAGAGGGTCCAGACCATGGCAATTGCGGGGACGCTGGTGACTGTCACGCGGGGCGTGCGGGACCATAAGGTAGGAGGCCTGACGTACGGGCGTGTGGGCGTTATCTATTTTGCCCACACATAGGCATGTGAGAGGGACCGCGAGGAAAAAAAACGGCGTGTGGGCAATACGTGTGGGCGTTATCGGCGTCCTATTTTATTGGTTAAATCGATGGTCAAAGTTAGACCCAAAATTTGTGGTGCCTTGTATCGTTGAGCTGAGGTATCGTGTTGCATGCACACTCAAACAGCGATAAACATCAGATCTAGCAATTTGTTCTTATGTACATTTAGTCGCATTTTTGGGTTCTACATCTACAGCAGCCCTTCACATGCTATTCTTTATTTGTTGCAGATTTACATTTTTAAAGCTATCGAAGATGGAAAAGAGGATGAGCCTAATGATAAGAATGCTGATGTGGACAGTGATTCAGCCCAGGAAGTTCCTGACCAGACGGATTCACCTGTTTCTGAACCCCCTTCCAGCCCTGAGCCTCTAAAAGGAGCTAAAAGAAGAAAACTCCGTGGGCGACGGTAGTTTTCTTATTAGTTCCACCAGACCCTGAAATATATGTACTTTGGGCAAATATGTTCTCGTATTAGCGGTGCGCTCTCCTGCCAGGTCATCTGTTTTGCATCTTTTTGTTGGCCTGTTTCTGAAAATATGGGTGCTCAGTGATCACCCTTCTGCTATGGCAAACCGATATCTCTAGCCAATTATCAGCATATGTAGGCCTAGATTACATGTAAAGAAATGTTCTGGTGCCGTAATCTAGCCATTCGTAACCCCTATATATTATGCTAATACAGTGTGTCTCAAGCACTGCAATATGTTTCTCACCATCCTTATGTGTACGTGATGCTAATCATCACTCATTATTCTGTGCACATGAAGCTTCTGAAATTCTGGAATGTCCAGCATAAGTGAGAACCACAGCTGATGTCACTCTGCGTGCATGAAGCTTCTAAATTTCTGGAAAGCTCAAGCTATGTTAATACCTCAGCTATTCTCATTCACATTCTCTAGTTTACATCAAAGCTGACTAATTAATTAATTTACAACACAAACGACCTGAGTGTAACAAGTCAATTGTACAAAACATCATCGCATTTACAACTTAAAATCCTATGAAAAATGCCAAGATCAGCGAGGAGCCAGCACCTCAGAGAGGACGCCGCTGCTTGCATTAACACTGCCAGAGGTTTGTGTGACAAAGGAAGTTCCGGTTGCTGAAGAAGTTGACAAGGATTTACTCATGTCAGCTGAGTCTGTGTCCGTAGTATCCATCAGAAGAAGATCCGCCTCCGGCATCATCCTCAAGATGACCTCGAGCTCTCGGACAATCTCCGACATGGAAGGCCTTGCGTCGGTCTCATCCTGGCAGCACTTGGTTGCTAGCAAGAGGAACCTATTGATGCAGTCTGGAGGACACAGGCCCATCCGTCTGTCAACGATTTCAGAAATATTGCCTGATTGGTATGCTTTGTTTACCTATAGCATGCATAAAATTTAGTTATTTTAGTAAACTGTTTGCGTTCCACTTAAATTCATGTATGCTGAATGATGTTGCCATTTTCTCAAAGCAAGCACAAAAGAACATGTTGAGCCACTGCCCGCTGATGCCCCCTCATTATATGTTAAACATGCTGAATCATGTTTTATGCTTTATGTGGATTTCCAAAAGCTAGCTGAAATTACAGTTTAAAGTGAAGATTATTTACCTCTCGCACTATGTTTTTCCCATGCTCAATTGGCTTCATCCCAGTCAACATTTCAAGAAACACAACACCAAGGCTGTACACGTCACTTTTATCCGTCAATTTATGAGTCAGGAAGTATTCTGGATCAAGATATCCCTGACAAAAATAAAAGAAATATCTTGTTATTCCGCAAGAAAGCACGGCAACTGTAGTATCTCCGGTGTAACTAATACTTACCGGTGTGCCCTTGACAACAGTGGAAACATGACCTGCTAATGTTCCTTCAATATCTGGCACTGGAGCAAGCCTCGAAAGACCAAAGTCAGCCACTTTTGGAACAAATTTCGAGTCCAGAAGAATGTTACTGGCCTTCACATCACGGTGAAATATAGGAGGGTTTGCATCAGTGTGTAGATACAGAATTCCCTTGGAGGCACCCAATGCTATGTGAAGCCTCAACACAAAACCGGGAGATCGTTTGGCCTTGGCTGCGATTGGGGAAAAATCGCAACATAAGATGAGTTTATTAATCTAGGAAAACATTTGGACAGGTTGAATGCTCCAATGATTGTACTACACTATCAAGAGTTTCAAATTATATATAATTAATGAAAACACACCTACAAATAAGATTCACTAAATTGATGAGTAACAGATGATCTTGAATTAAGAGCCCTGCTAGTTTGGGTGAGCAGGATCGGCCGGGATCCCAGACCACCCAACTGGGCCTACAGAATCTATGTAGTACTGAAAATAAAATGTAAATTTCTTAAATAAAATTTGAATAATATAAGGTTGCTGTGTACTTACAAGAAAGATGATCGCGTAAAGTACCATTTGGCATGTATTCATAAACTAGCATCTGCAAAAACACAATTTCGATGACAGCATGAATAACATAAATTAATAGGAATGCCCTTCAGTGTAGCGTTAAGCACATCTTCTTATCAGTGTAATGTTGACAAAATATCATATCTATATCAAATGCAAACAAAAGAGATGCACCTGTTCATCTGCTTCATCACAATAGCCAACTAACGAAACCAGATTCCGATGATGCAATCTGGATAGGAGCTCTATTTCTGTGCAGAACTCCTTCGAACCTTGCAGAGAATCCTCATGTGCCCGTTTGATTGCTACAATTTCCCCATCATCTAGAGTTCCTCTATAGACTTTTCCATAACCTCCTTGACCAACTTGAGCTAATAGGTCAAAATTATTGGTGGCCCTAGCCATTTCTTCAAATTTAAAGCACCTCACACCGTCAATTTTGACAGAAAATCTCGACACTGCAAATGGTAATGTGATGCAAATCTTCAGGTGCTACCTCTTGAATAAGGTGTCTGCTAGCAATGTTTATTTGCATAATCAGTTTACTGCTTACAAAAGTATTAGTGACTTACGTGAACGTTTTGAAACTGTTCTACTTCTGTGTCTTGAACGCCTTCTCATTATAAGAACAGTGCCTACTGCAGAAAGTGCAAAAGCAGCAGCTATTGCGCTTGCCAGGATAGCACCCATTGCCGTTTTGCTTAAACCTGATGAAGCTTCATTTGGATATTCTGTAAAAATTACGCACAACAGACATGTTACTAGTAACAGATGGGAGTAACTGGCCAGAGGACAGCGGCAACATAGAAACGAATGAATCATGAGTCAAAAATGAAATAAAAATCAATTATTAGTCAAACTATGCCTTTTTATCTTCTATAGTCTTTGAAAGTTTTTAATCAGAATAACTTGCCAAAGATAAGTGCTAGATACAGTAGTTGTGTTGCATTGCATGGAGCCATTAATTGCGCTGACCAAACTAACAGAAAGGCTACAAATAAAATTGCCACTATTTAGTACTCCCACATGGCCTAAAATTAGAATTTTCGTCATAAAACTATGCCTTTGTACAATTGATCTTCAAAGTGTACGTACCATCCGCATAGGAACCAAGTGTGAAATTGAGAAGCTCATATGGACCAAAGATATCTGGAAGAGTAATTTCCCATCCAGCAAGTACATGTCGGAGTCGCACAACCTCAGACATATTGAACAAACTTGTATTGCTTGGGAATAACTTGAGGTGCATGTTGAGCCTTGGACCCACCTCCCATATGTAGTGCTCAACATGTAGCTGGTAAATATACAGTTTCAATAAAGACGTTGTGCTGTCCCCGAAGGCACCTTCATAAGGATTGAAGTCTGTGATTCCTGGACTCTTCAGTCGAATTCCAACTCCAAGTGGCACAGCACAAAAACACGGTATAGGTGATGATGGGTTGTACTCGTAATTTTTATCCGATGGGCAAGGTGAACAAATTAGGCTAGATTCTTGTTGCTGTCTAGAGGTTTGCTGGTTTACAGACTGGGGTTGACAGAGGCTGTCTATCGGAGCTCCACTAGAATTCCCACAGACAGGGTTTCCATACAACCTGCACAAAATGACAACAGTGGTGATTACTATCCATTACATTATATTTCAGTTTACAACAGATACAAGTATGCGTTGCGAAATCAATTTCTAGTTACTTATATTTATTCTCAAATTCAGAAAGGGAGATTTGTAGCAACTCTAACTAGACAACAAAGGTGGTGCTGACCACCAAAACAGAGATCAGCTACAAAATACTTGCATGTTCACAGCATGCATCTGAACAGATAATATAGATATGTTTATGTGGGAATGCAAATTGCTGATGCATGACATATGTATGAGAACGTACATTACAGTAACATTTTGGGGAGGATTAAATGCAGCCGGAATAGTCTTGAGGGAATTATTTTGGAAGTCCCTGCATGATCAAAAAATGTATTACATATATATAGTTGATACTATCAGGAAAAATATCTGCAAAGGGGATCATACAGAACAAGGCTTCGATTTCCAGTAAGAACGATGTCATTCCAGATTGTTGAGGGAACAGCACCATCTAGACGGTTGTTTTCAACTGACCTGTAAAATGAACTTGTTATGCACATCTAGAAAAATAAAGCATAAAGAGTATATGATTACATAGAAACTATTTATGTATGCCTGTATTTGCAATTATGATAAAAAAATAAACAACTCATACAGGGTGATTTTGTATCAATCTAAATAAAAGTAAGTATTACTTGTAAACCAACAATGAGTTGATCAATATACACCTGCATAAAATAATATAACCTCGAGGCTTCACTTAATAAGATATGATCTAGAGTTCACATTATTTATGTTTGCAGTAAGATAGAAAGGTGTCTGAAGCAGGATTTAGGAAACTAAGGCTCAGTTTGTGGTTGCTGAACTGTGTTTTATTGTGCTTATTTTATAATCTTTTGTGAAAAATTATCCAAAAGAATATGCGATGTGGTTCAAACAAAGACTATAGTTGGCACAAGTTGGTTGGACAAACAATATGATAATCCAGCGCAATGCCAAACATGGCCTAAATGGTGTACTTACAAAAGCTGAAGATTAGGAAGCCCTGAGAGGTTTAACGGGACAGTTCCAGTAAGCATGTTGTGTGACAAATCACTGCCAGAAAACAGAAATTAGTCGAGTGACTAAAGACAATAGACAAACATTATCAGAGGTACATACAGAGTAGTGATATTTGACGCGAGCTTATTAGTTGGTATTGGTCCTGTCAGTTTGTTCCAGCTAAGATCCCTGAAAATAAACGCGAGTAATAGTAGTTTAGACACCTGTGGAGTTATTTCCTGAAATGCATGAACTAAAATGGACTGTAACTGCTATCTCAAACATAAATCATCAGTAACAAGGAGTATAAGGTATGGCACGTTCAAAGTGCAAGCCATAACATCAAAAGACAATAATTGGAAAATAACTATGCATGTGCTTTTAGCAGGGCTAGTGCACTCACAAATAGCCAAGTTCAGATATGGTACTCAGGTCAGGAATAGCGCCCTGCAAGTTGCAGTTCCTAAGACTCCTGATAACACAAGAAAAGTTCTCCTCAGTTCCACGAACTCGGTGTAAGTGTAAGAAATACGGATATTAGACATTGGCATGTTGAGATGTTGCTTAATAAAACTGGAACTAAATCATTATATGGAGATATTTAAAATTGTATAAAATAAGGAGGAAGAAGACAAACGTGTAAGGATAGAGAAAGAAAAGATCATACTCACAGCTTTAACAGTGTTTTTATGTTGCTGTATGTAGCAGGGATGGAACTTCCACTGAAGTTATTGTTGTCAGCCTGACTAGAAACAGAAACATATGAATATAAGAAACAGGTGTTTTTCTTTTCCTTTTTATGAGAAAAAGTTCTATTCAGAATGTGCGAATGGGGCACATACAATATTTTCAAAGCAGGTGCCTTTGCTAATTCTGTAGGAAGAGGTCCAGACAAATTGTTGTTGTCAACAAGGCTGCAAATGTGCAAGTGTTAATTACATCGGAAAACAAATATCAGATCAATAATTCCTACTAAACTTTCACAAGGAGAAAATTTTGGGAAAGAAATAGACTTCCACATACAGGTGAAGAAGTAATGGGATTCTCCACAATTCAGATGGAATTTTCCCACTTAATGAATTATTGTTCATGTGGCTGAAATGATGGAAAACAGAGGTTAGAGCTAAGTTCACATTGAACATCAATTCGCAAAGCATAGGGAAAATGGAAATGAACATTTCTTACAGATGTTTCACATTTCTTAAGTTGGCAAATGACTCTGGTATCGGTCCCAGTATTTGGTTTTGGTCAATCTGTAACCTGTTCAAGTTCTGAAGGTTGCCAATCTCATCTGGTAGGAAACCAGAGAGCTGATTGCCATTCAATAGTCTGCAAAGGGCATATGACATTACAATTAGCATCATTACCGAAAAAGGCTTTCGCCCTGCTTTATATATAAAGCAACCACCACAAACATAACAAGATCCAGCAAAGGTAGCAACAAAGTACACACACACAGACACACATGCAAGGTTCACACAACACAGGGGTTCTGCCGAGGGCACCAGCTCAACAAGCCCAAAAGCACAAATAAAAGCAGCATACGCCGTGCAATTAGCATCATGTGATAGATACGTATTGGGATGTCGCTGCATTTATTCCTATGTAAATGCTACTAAGTTATCTTTTGTGTACACAGTAAGGTTAACACCATAGTGGGTGATTCAGTGGAGGCAAGAAGAAAATAACATTGTAGTACTTCTGCGCCGACAAGATCTTGCACAAGAAGTTTAGCAGCAAAGCAACAGACAAATTCTTATAAGGTTCCATTGATTTCTGTGCATATCGAATGGGGAATTCAACAGAAAGCACTTACATAAGTTTGAGCGTAGTGATGTTTCCTATCTCTTTTGGGATGCTGCCTGTTAAATTGTTCCACATAAAATCCCTTCATGAAAAACAAGAATTATTTAGTATAGTCAAGAATAGGTTCAGAGTAAACATAATAGCTACTATAAGCATGAGACAAGCAATCAACACCGGAGGAGGATCAAGTTTTTACTGACTGGTTATCTCTTCAGTAATAACAGTGTATCACGACACCATGAATTTTTATATGGCCATAATATAGTGAAGTCTAGCAGGTCTTAATATTTAACTATTGCAGAAGAACTTAAGGAAGTCAGTAACTTCACATATCAGCGTATACTTACAGTGTTTTCAGCTGAGATAAAAGACTGACCTCTGGTGCCAAAGTTCCAGACAGGTTCCTCTTAAATAACTGTCTGCATTGTATAAAATATATGTTATCAGGAAGATGACAGGTTGCACATTACTCTGAAATAATAAGCCTGACAAATAATATGTCAATCAATAGTATTTAATCTATA
The DNA here is from genome assembly GCA_963921465.1 of Triticum timopheevii. Lineage (NCBI taxonomy): Eukaryota > Viridiplantae > Streptophyta > Magnoliopsida > Poales > Poaceae > Triticum > Triticum timopheevii. The sequence continues at coordinate 377,157,264 of OY997262.1, read as the reverse complement.
ACAGTTGAAACTACAGGAAAATATGGTGGGACAAATTATCAATTCAATGGACAAGGGAGATGCACAGTCACCCCTTACCAGTAAAGGTAGGTCCTGTTTTACTTTCGAGCAAGGTTTTGGATCCCGAATGGAAAAGGATCTCGTGGGGCACCGAGATTAACCGGAAAATACCGGGCGGTTACCGAACGAATTTTTTGAATGAACTTTGAATCCGGATAAAATTCATCCAAATTTCAGTAAGATTCATTGAAATTCAAAAATTCGGGATTTTTTGCTTGGTAAGGCGATTTTTTGTGGGGTGCTGTGATCTGCAGTTACCGCCCGGTAACCAATTCTTTTGCTCGGTACCCAAAAACTTGCTTGCGAGTAAACTGCTAATTATGACATAAGATACTTTTAAGTTTATAAGGCATAACTTAGTCAGAAAACTTTGATAAACAGAGCTCATAGAATGAATAAATAGAAGTGAAGATATGATGAACAGATTAGATAGAAGTAGTGATCATACAATTCGGTCACACGAAGTGCATCATTGATTATGTGGCAGAAAACTCCTGTCCAATTAGAAGTGCATGGATCTCCCCTGTTCCAGTTATCAAGGTTATTCATGGGATCAAGTAAGCTTCGCTTGATAGCCCCGAGTGCATCGACTGCATTATTATGAGAAACAAAACATTCAATTTGCATGAAAGGTTGGAAATAAGAAACAGAATATAACATAGTGAGAAATTACTGTCTGAACAGAACATCAGATATCAATCGATTTTCCTTGTTTTTTTTTCCTTTCTTTCAGAATGGTAGCAGTAACATACAAGATAGCAAATTATGAACTACACATGCAAGCAGGAGATTACCTTCGGAAGGGTCAGTACTTTGCCCCAGTGCAACATCCAAGCAGGGGAGCATCACAGCCAGAATAACCACGCAGAAGATGCCTCCAAAAGTAACCATCTCTCTCTCACTGTCTCACCGTATAATTAAGCAGAAACTTCTGACATCCCCAACAGGAATATTTTTCTTTTTCAAAAGCTCTGGGTCCTAATAAACAAGAAAAATGCAGCAGTGATCAGCATCCAGCGACAACCCAAAAGCCAAAACGTCCGTGATGCCGACGCTAAGATCAGAAAACATATACTAGTATTATTCGTCCTTGCACGATTTTTCAATGGAAGGCGAGCTGATAATGGCGAGGCCAATTGGCCAGATGTGATAACAGTCACATGCAGCCGTGCACCTACCCCCTCCTTTGCACAACTCAGACTTTTCTTAAAAACTGGTGACAAACAGAGGAGCTTGCATATCTTATCACTCGCCTTCCAGGGACCGCGCCCCACGGCGACGAGGGCGACAGCGCTGATAATAACGCCATACTATTTTGCAACCACAATATTTCTCGAAAAAAGATATATTTTGCAACCACGACATGCCAACTGAAAACTGGGAGATGCAACAGATGGTACTTGCACACGATACCGATGGCAAAAGTGTCGACAAAGCTACCGGCAAGCAGTTGAGTGCTACCAAGACAATGATGTGCAGATTAAACTGGGTCTTCAAACGGTAGATTGTTCTGAGACGCTTTGGGGGCAAGATCCGAAGGGAATTATAATAGCTGGTAGAAGTGTCTGAAGCAATCGAATCAACACAGGGAAATGATCTTATCAGACTTGGCCAGAACAAGATTCGCAGGAGTGCCCACTGGTAGACTGTAAATGGAAGAATCTGGGGAGGAAGAACGAACCTCGAAATTGCGCCGCGAAGTTCCTTCCTCCCTGCAAGGAGAGGACAGGAGAGCCGGCGGGGAAGGGGGCGCGGCCTCGTTCCTCCCGCGTCGGCCCCTCGGAGCTCGGACGCTTCTGTCCTCTCTGCTTAGTTCACCGCCGTCGAGGAGGAGAGTGGAGAGCAGGGGAGGCGACGAGGCGAGGCTATCGTAGGCGCCGTGGAACTGGAACTGGAGTCCACCGCCGTCGTGGCGCGCTCGTTATATGGGTGGGGTGGGGGATCCCCCGGCTGCTCTTGGGCGTAGGAAATTCTTTTGCAATTTGCACGTGGGCCCTTATGGAACCCCGCTATCTCACCAGCTAGCTGGCCCCGTATCACGCTACAACGGTAGTTTGATAAGTGCATCTCCACTCGTTCAGCCCCCAGCGCATAGGCTGGCGCTCTTTCGGGCGCTCGCCCGGCAATTTTTAAGCTCCAGGGACGATCTAGGTCCCAGCCACGTCCCCAGATGCCGCCTCAAGGTGTCGCAAATTCAAACTTTGTCCATTCCCGCTCCAAAAAATGCCACAAGTCCGGCGATCAGCGCCACAGTTCGGCGGTCACCTTGCCACAGTTCGGTGATCAAATAAAAAGTTCGGCATACAAAAAGAAAGGACGTGTAGGCAATGCATCAAACGGCGATGTCGCCCTCCGGCGTAGGAGGAGTCGGCGTGCGCGGGCTGGGCGGCGTCGGCGCGGCTTCTGTGCTAGGCGGCGTCGGCGCGGTTTCTGTGCTGCTGGGCGTCGTGAAGGCATCATTGCTCGGGCTTGGCAGCGGCGTTGGCGGCGGCGTGGGAGTTGGCGGCGCCGCCGACGACATCTGTTTCAGGATGAGGCCGCGCTCCATCAGGTACCACGCCTTGAGCTGCTCGTCGTCGCTCCGGAGCATGTCCGCCCTGCCCATCAGGAAAGCTAGGTCGGTGTTCCTCTTCTTCACGACGACGTTGGTTCGGAGCAAGTCGACGTTGGTCTGGAGCAAGTCGAGCTTGACGGCGCTGTTCGTCATCAACGCCGACCACCGTGCCTCGGTTTTCTCTTCCCGCAGGGCGACTCGGGTCTGGGCGTCGGCGAGGCAATGCTCGATGGACTTTTGCACACGTGTGGTAGCCGACTCGGCGTGTTTCGCCTTCTTGGCCCCTTTGTTGTCGTCCGGGCGCCCGTCGGCCGCGCCCAGCGTAGGCGTGTCCGGCTTGTACGTCTCCTTAGCCTTGGCGAGGGTGCATCGGACATCCGCCCACTTCTTGCACTTGTCGATCCGCTTGAAGACGTGGAGGTACTTGAACTCTTGGTCGCTGTTGTCCTGGTGAAACATGGCGAACATCCGCAACAACTGGGCCGAGGAACATCAGTCGGCGAGCGCGCACACGGCAAAAAGAAAAGGAAGAGACCGGCGTGCCATACCTGATCCTCGATGCTGGCGCCGCTCTCCGGGTGAGCCGCGATCTCCTCGACGATCCCATACCATTTGTTGCACGCCGTTTGGATGAGCCCCCAATGGTTCGCCATTGCCTTCGACCCGCGCTGCATGTAAACGCCTTTGAAGTAGGGGTCGACGAGCTTGCGCTTGTCGAACTCGGCCTTGATGCGGTCCTAATACGTGTCGACGCTCTGGTTCGTGCCCGTGATCGGGTTGAGGCAGACGAATTTCCACGCTTCGGCAAGGCACTCGTCCTTCTTGGACACCCACATGATGCGCGGCTTTCCGGTCCTGGCCGCCCGCTTCTTCTTCCTCTTCCCTTTCCTCGTCGGAGCAGGCGCCGGCTCCTCCTCCTCCCCCACCTCTGGCTCTTCCTCGCCGTAGTCGAGCTCGCAGTCCATGTCGCCGTTGAGGTCCATTGTGTCATCATGGGCAGTGAACCCGGGGGAGGCAGCGGCGGCCGAGCCGGTCGTGATGATGTCTTCCATGTCAGCCTCCCTCGCATCGTTGTCGCCGAGATGCGACAAGGAGGCTTGTGAGAAGAGCAGCGCGCACCGACGAAGAGGTGGCGTCAGGGAGGCTGCGTTCGCCGGCAGTGAGTAGGTGCACGGAGGGTACTGCACGCCGGCGAAGGTGGGCGAGGGCATGCGCTGGGCCGGGTGACCATGGGGGAAGGTGATGTTGGTGTTGAACCCGCCGTGCGCGTCACCGTCGGCGTAGCCCGGCGATGGCGTGCAGCCCCAGGGTTGTGGCGACAACGAGAAGCCGGCTGGAGATCCGACGCTTTGCTGGCTCCAGGACGCGTACGGGACATGGCCGTCGGGCGGATTCATCATCCCCACGTGAGCCGCCTCGGTTTGTTCGGCCGAGCGCTCCGCATGCTCCGCCACCACTGCAGCCGCGAGTGCCGCCCTGTCCCGGGCCTTCTTGGCGTTCGCCCTGTTCCGCCGGTCGGTGGTGACAGCCCCCCGTCTTTGAACTTCCGCCCAGCGTTAGACGTGCCCGGGGGCTTGGACGGCGGCACCCTCTGCTTCCTCCGCTTCGGCTGGGTGGCGGCGGCGGCGGTATCTGTCGCGGCGCGGGGGGGAGGGGGGCACGTACTTTTTCGGTGGCATGGCGGCCGGTTGGGAGGGGCGGAGGAGGAGATTGGTGATGTCTACTACGCAACCTTCTTCTTGTAGACGTTGTTGGGACTCCAAGTACATAAGTTTGTAGGACAGTAGCAAATTTCCCTCAAGTGGGTGACCTAAGGTTTATCAATCCGTGGGAGGCGTAGAATGAAGATGGTCTCTCTCAAACAACCCTGCAACCAAATAACAAAGAGTCTCTTGTGTTCCCAACACACCCAATACAATGGTAAATTGTATAGGTGCACTAGTTCAGCGAAGAGATGGTGATACAAGCGTGATATGGATGGTAGATATAGGTTTTTGTAATCTAAAATTATAAAAACAGCAAGGTAGCAAGCGATAAAAGTGAGCGAAAATGGTATTGTAATGCTTCGAAACAAGGCCTATGGTCCATACTTTCACTAGTGCAATTTCTCTCAACAATGATAACATAATTAGATCATATAACAATCCCTCAACATGCAACAAAGAGTCACTCCAAAGTCACTAATAGCGGAGAACAAACGATGAGATTATTGTAGGGTACGAAACCACCTCAAAGTTATTCTTTCCGATCAATCCATTGGGCTATTCCTATAAGTGTCACAAACAACCCTAGAGTTCATAGTAAAATAACACCTTAAGACAAACATCAACCAAAACCCTAATGTCACCTAGATACTCCAATGTCACCACAAGTATCCACGGGTATGATTATACGATATGCATCACACAATCTCAGATTCATCTATTCAAACCAACACAAAGAACTTGAAAGAGTGCCCCAAAGTTTCTACCAGAGAGTCAAGACGAAAACGTGTGCCAACTCCTATGCATAAGTTCACAAGGTCACTGAACCCGCAAGTTGATCACCAAAATATACGGCAAGTAGATCATGTGAATATCCCATTGTCACCACAGATAAGCACATGCAAGACATACATCAAGTGTTCTCAAATCCTTAAAGACTCAATCCGAGAAGATAACTTCAAAGGGGAAACTCAATCCATTGCAAGAAGGTAGAGGGGGATAAACATCATATGATCCAACTATAATAGCAAAGCTCACGATACATCAAGATCGTGCCAAATCAAGAACACGAGAGAGAGAGAGAGAGAGAGAGAGAGAGATCAAACACATAGCTACTGGTACATACCCTCAGCCCCGATAGTGAACTACTCCCTTCTTGTCATGGAGAGCGTCGGGATGATGAAGATGGCCACCAGAGATGGATCCCCCCTCCGCAGGGTGTCGGAACAGGGCCCCGATTGGTTTTTGGTGGCTACAGAGGCTTGCGGCGGTGGAACTCCCGATCTAGGTTTCTTTTCGGGGGTTTCTATATTTATAGGAATTTTTGGTGTCGGTTTCATGTCAGGGGGTCTCCGAGTCAGCCACGAGGTAGGGGGCGCGCCCAGGGGGGTAGGGCGTGACCTCCACCCTCGTGGATGACTCGGGACTCTTCTGGCCCAACTCTTTTGCTTCGGGGGCTTCTTCTGGTCCATAAAAAAATCATCGGGAATTTTCAGCTCGTTTGGACCCCGTTTGATATTCCTTTTCTGTAAAACTCAAAAACAAGGAAAAACAGAAACTGGCACTGGGCTCTAGGTTAATAGGTTAGTCCCAAAAAATCATATAAAATAGCATATAAAACATCCAAGATGGATAATATAATAGCATGGAACAATAAAAAATTATAGATACGTAAGAGGCGTATCAAGCATCCCCAAGCTTAATTCCTGCTCGTCCTCGAGTAGGTAAATGATAAAAACGGAATTTTTGATGTGGAGTGCTACCTAACATATTTATCAATGTAATCTTCTCTATTGTGGCAAGAATATTGAGATCCATAAGATTCAAAACAAAAGTTTAATATTGACATAAAAACAATGATACTTCAAGCATATTAACAAGGCAATTATGTCTTCTCAAAATAACATGGCCAAAGAAAGCATATCCCTACAAAATCATATAGTCTGGCTATGCTCCATCTTCATCACACAAAATATTCAAGTCATGCACAACCCCGGTTTCAGCCAAGCAATTATTTCATACTTTAGTATTCTCAAACTTTTTCAACTTTCACACAAAACATGAGCGTGAGCCATGGACATAGCATTATAGGTGGAATAGAATGGTGGTTGTGGAGAAGACAAAAAGAAGGAGATAGTCTCACATCAACTAGGCGTATCAATGGGCTATGGAGATTCCCATCAATATATAGTAATGTGAGTGAGTAGGGATTGCCATGCAATGGATGCACTAGAGCTATAAGTGTATGAAAGCTCAAAAAAGGAAACTAAGTGGGTGTGCATCCAACTTGCTTGCTCATGAAGACCTAGGACATTTGAGGAAGCCCATCGTTGGAATATACAAGCCAAGTTCTATAATGAAAAATTCCCACTAGTATATGAAAGTGACAACATAGGAGACTCTCTATCATAAAGACCACGGTGCTACTTTGAAACACAAGTGTGGTAAAATGATAGTAGCATTGCCCCTTCTCTTTTTTCTCTCTTTTTTTTGTTTTTTTTTAAATTTTTTATTTGGGCCTTCTCTTTTTTTATGGCCTCTTTTTTATTTTTATTTTATTTTTCGTCCGGAGTCTCATCCCGACTTATGGGGGAATCATAGTCTCCATCATCCTTTCCTCACATGGGATAATGCTCTAATAATGAAGATCATCACACTTTATTTACTTACAACTCAAGAATTACAACTTGATACTTAGATCTAAAATATGAATCCATGTGAATGCCCCCGCCGGTGTACCGGGATGTGCAATGATTCAAGAGTGACATGTACGAAAAATTATGAACGGTGGCTTTGCCACAAATATGATGTCAACTACATGATCATGCAAAGCAATATGACAATGATGGAGCGTGTCATAATAAATGGAATGGTGGAAATTTGCATGGCAATATAACTCGGAATGGCTATGGAAATGCCATAATAGGTAGGTATGGTGGCTGTTTTGAGGAAGGTATATGGTGGGTGTATGGTACCGGCGAAAGTTGCGCGGCACAAGAGAGGCTAGCAATGGTGGAAGGGTGAGAGTGCGTATAATCCATGGACTCAACATTAGTCAAAAAGAACTCACATACTTATTGCAAAAATCTATTAGTCATCAAAACCAAGCACTACGCGCATGCTCCTAGGGGAAGGGTTGGTAGGAGTTAACCATCGCGCGATCCCGATCTCCACACAAAGGATGACAATCAATAAATAAATCATGCTCCGACTTCATCACATAACGGTTCACCATACGTGCATGCTACGGGAATCACAAACTTTAACACAAGTATCTCTCAAATTCACAACTAATCCACTAGCATGACTCTAATATCACCATCTTCATATCTCAAAACAATCATAAAGAATCAAACTTCTCATAGTATTCAATGCACTTTATATGAGAGCTTTTATTACATCTCTCTTGGATGCCTATCATACTAGGACTAAATTCATAACCTAAGCAAATTATCATTTTGTTTAAGAATCTCAAAATAATACAAGTGAAGCATGAGATTTCATCTATTTCTTCAAAATAAAACCACCGTCGTGCTCTAAAAGATATAACTGAAGCACTAGAGCAAACGACAAACTACTCCAAAAGATATAAGTGAAGATCAATGAGTAGTCAAATAATTATGTAACTATGTGAAGACTCTCTAACATTTAAGAATTTCAGATCACGAGATATTATTCAAATAGCAAGAAAAACAAAATAAAAGAAAACGATGCTCCAAGCAAAACACATATCATGTGGTGAATAAAAATATAGCTCCAAGTAAAGTTACCGATGAATGAAGACGAAAGAGGGGATGCCATCCGGGGCATCCCCAAGCTTAGGCTCTTGGTTGTCCTTGAATATTTCCTTGGGGTGCCTTGGGCATCCCCAAGCTTAGGCTCTTGCCACTCTTTATTCCATAGTCCATCAAATCTTTACCCAAAACTTGAAAACTTCACAACACAAAACTCAACAGAAAACTCATAAGCTCCATTAATATAAGAAAATAAATCACCACTTAGGTACTATTGTGAACTCATTCTAAATTCATATTGGTGTTATATATACTGTATTCCAACTTCCCCATGGTTCATACCCTCCGATACTACTCATAGATTCATCAAAAATAAGCAAACAACACATAGAAAACAGAATCTGTAAAAAACATAACAGTCTGTAGTAATCTATAACTCTGTAGCTTAAAAATCCAGCCAAATTAGGAAAACCTAATACATTTGTGTACCAATCCATAGAAAAAGAAATCAGATCAAAAGCATGTTTCTGTGAATTATTAAAACTAATTTACTGAGTGCAAAAGTTTCTGATTTTTAGCAGGATCAACACAACTATCACCGTAAGCTATCCCAAAGGTCTTACTTGGCACTTTATTGAAACAAAAGCTATAAAACATGATTACTACAGTAGCTTAATCATGTGAACACATAAAAACAGTAGGGGTAAATATTGGGTTCTCTCCCAACAAGCGCTTTTCTTTAATGCCTTTTTACCTAGGCAAGATGATTTCAACGAGGCTCACATAAAAGATAAGAATTGAAACATAACGGGAGCATCATGAAGCATATGACTAGCACATTTAAGTCTAACTCACTTCCTATGCATAGGGATTTTGTGAGCAAACAACTTATGGGAATAAGAATCAACTAGCATAGGAAAGCAAAACAAGCATAGCTTCAAGATTTTCAACACATAGAGAGGAAACTTGGTATTATTGCAATTCCTACAAGCATATATTCCTCCCTCATAATAATTTTCAGTGGCATCATAAATGAATTCAACAATATAACCATCACATAAACCATTATTTTCATGATCCCCAAGCATATAAATTTTATTACTCTCCACATAAGCAAATTTCTTCTCATGAATAGTAGTGGGAGCAAACTCAACAAAATAACTATCATGTGTGGCATAATCCAATTGAAAATTAATATCAAGATGACAAGTTTCATGGTTATCATTACTCTTTATAGTATACATGTCATCACAATAATCATCATAGATAGAAACTTTGTTCACATAATCAATTGGAACCTCTTCCAAAATAGTGGGTTCATCACTAAATAAAGTCATGACCTCTCCAAATCCACTTTCATCAATATAACCATAAGATTCAATACCCTCCAAAATAGTGGGATCAATACTACCTAAAGTTGACACTCTTCCAAACCCACTTTCATCAACATAATCATCATAAATAGGAGGCATGCTTTCATAATAAATTTGCTCATCAAAACTTGAGGGACTAAAAATATCATCACTACAAAAAAATACACTTCCGTGATGATACGTGTTTGTCACAGTAGGTCACATTTTTTGTCATGCATGTACATCCATGACAAATTTATGACAGAATCAAGATAGTCATACCTGTGCTGTCGTAGAAGTGTTCCATGACATTACCAAAATTATCATCACGGAAGTGTCCACTTCCATGACGATAAATCACGCATCATAGAAGTGCTTTCGTCAAGGGTGACCGACACGTGGCATCCACCGTAACAGAACGCCGTTAAGCTATCGGGTCGGATTTTGGATCCGATAACCCGTTAACAGCCACGACCAATGCCGATTTTCCACGTGTAAAATTCTCATAGGCTGACGGATCCACGTGTCAGCTCCGCGTTGGCACATGTGTCACTCATCCAACGGTCGAGATGGGCCTATGATATGTTGACACGTGGACCGGCCCAAAAGTGGCCCACAAAGTTTAAATGGGCCGGCCCAACCGAAGGCCCATAAGATTTAGCGGACCATAATGGGCCGGCCCAGCTAAAGGCCCACAAAATTTAGTGGACCATAATGGGCCGGCCCAGCTAAAGGCCCACAAGATTTTGCGGACCATAATGGGCCGGCCCAGCTAAAGTCCCACAAGATTCTGCAGACAATAATGGGCCGACCCAGCTAAAGGCCCAACATTCTCTGTCAAATCGGCCCATCAACGGCCTGGTCTAAACTTGTCATCAATGCAGCCCATGGTCACTTCTGGCCCGTTAACAGTCCGCTAAGTAATTGGGCCGAATTATGGCCCGGTGTATTTCCAGCCTGTTAAAGGTCCGGCTTCATTTGGTCCCAGTTACAGGCCATCAAAACTTTCGTCCCATAAACCACCGTGAAGGATTTGGGTCATATTCGGACATGTCTGTCATTCGGCCTGTTAGAGGCCCACTATAGATTTGGGCCACTTTCGGCCTGTTAACGCCGGACGTAAACCATGGGCCATATGTGGCCCAACGTCATATCGGGCCCATTAACGGCCCATATAAAAATGACGATAATCTAGCTCGATCGAAATACCGGCCTGTTAAAGGCCCGTGTATTAGGTCGGCGCATTTACGGCCCGTCCAAATTTTGGCCTGTCAAATATGCGCATCGTAAATGGGCCACCATTTCAGCCTGCTAAGTCCAGTGGGTTATTTGGCACAATCAGGGCCCAATCTCACTTTCGGTCTATTAAAGGCCCATGTTTTTTATGGGCTCGAGATATTTACACCTGTAAACGACCTATTTTTACTGAGGGACCAAATTATATCTAGGCCGGTTAAAGGCCCACTATGGGCACATGCCTACCAGAAAAATTTGAAAGCTTATGCCAATTTAAGCCCAGATATTTTTAGTGGGCCACATGCCAATTTCGGCCCGTAATCGTTTTTTGCCCAATTGGAATGGGCTCGACGAATGTTGGCATGTTGGGCTCCTACGAAGCTTTCGGCCGAATACATTACTAAGATAAACCTACACTATACAAAAATAGCGTCGTAATTACTGCAGCCTGTGGCAGCATCATAAATGTTGTATCACAACAAAATAAATTCCAATCATACAACAAAAGGCCTGTTGGCATAAAGTTTACAGTCCTTCCAGATAAAAGCACCATCAGATGTATAGAAGCACAGATCATTTGACCTGAGTGCTAATGTTTCAGGCTGTAGAATCTGATGGAGCAGCACGATCTCCACCTTTTTTCTGCCATTGCTCTTCAACAACAAAGAGAATGTCTGATAGTCTAGTTTCAAAACCATTCATATCTTCATGACATTTCTCAACCACTATTCTTGTTTCCGAAACAACGTCCATTAGGGATTGGACTTGTGTCTAGAGCACAGATATATCACTCTGTCTAGCAGGAAGATTTTGTTCAGTAGGCGATTTGGACGAGGTTACCTTGACAACCAACCCAGAATTATGCAGGAAGGTGCTTTTTGCAGTGTTAGTGGAGAGATACTGACGCACTGCAGCAAGAGGTGACATTGTGCCTGTAGTAGCCTCGTCACATTCAGGTGGTTGTGGCTGTTCAATCATTTGTTCCATAGCTTCCTGAAAGTTTGAACTTGTAGATTAGTTTACCAGATAAGTTACTAATGAGACGAAAACAAACAAAGTAGGTTAAACGTTTATACATAACTTATTTTGGTGAACTACTATAATACATTAGCATGTATGGTAGTGCCAACTACATAATAAAATCACTTTCGGAACATATGTCCATGTAGCAAGCCTACTGTATTGTCTATTTCCTCACATTCGTTGATATCTAAGGATAAAGAGACATGGTTTAAAGTAGGATGAACATAGTATGACATCATTCATATCATGGGCAAACAGATATAAAACAAACAGTCTATTTTATCATTGTGTGCGCATGTGAACATAACAACTAGATTACAAATCAAGACCAAAAGAATATCCTTCATCTCTTTTAAACCATGTAAGGTGAAATGATACGTTAAGACAACTGTGTATAAAAGTGAACAGAGTAACTGACATTGGCTGCAAACCAAGTCGTTAAATGAACACATCACAGTACCAATCAGTTCAAGACAGGAGGAGTAAGGACTTACAACAGCGGCTTGAGCTGGTGTGCTCATGCCCTTCATCTTGCTGGTGTGGCAATGCTTGAAGATTTGCACTGCATTCGGTTCAGGTTCTTTTTGGTCCGCACGGGCTTTCCTCTGTATTTGGAACAAGTCAATATAGATACGATGATATGGCACACAAAAAAGAAGGAAGTAGCAGCTATTTACAAGAGCCTCACACTGTGCAATATAGCTACGAGATCATGTTGTCTGTTGGAATTTCACTTTAGAACGGTTGGTTTTGTTCTTCAAATAGTTAGCCTAGAAGAAGATACACTTGTAAGGCACATACATAAATACAAGTTCAATATGTGGTTTGATCAAATACATATAGCCTACCTGATACTTTGGATCAGACCAGTGTTTAACGAGGGCTGTCCAGTCTTCATCTGTAATATATTCCACTGGGGATGTTTGGGCGATTTCATTGTTAGCCTTGCCTTCAAAGTGAGATTTTCTAAGGTGGTACCGATACTGTCGCAGAGCAGACTGAAAAACATGAGTGCATGCTTGTTTAGTTTCATCATATTTCGGATCCAACTTGAACCTCATCTATTGAAAAAAGAATGTGAGTCTTATTAGGAGGAAGCTAGAAAGTATGGGACAGAGCAAGACAATATTACTAATTGCGATGAATAACATTACTTACGGATAAATGGTCAAGGTAGGTGTTAAACTGGGTATTGTCTTTCTCATTCCTGTACTAGATCCACGTTGGGAGGATACGCGCATGACACCTAACGGCAATGGCTGCCTCTGATACTAACTTGGCTGACTCTGTAGCATCACATGGACTTTTTAAACCTGCCTCAAAATGGATCTCCATTCTTCCTCCTTTAGATTTTGTTAATCTGTCAAGCATTATCCCTGATGTCTGTTTCCGCTTGCGCCGTGGTGCTAGTTCAACAACAGATATGGAAAGTGTTAGTGTACATCAAACTGTGAGAGTACATATAAAGGAGCATGCAATTGCAACTTCACTCGGTCAGGTACCGTCTTGGTGTTGATGCTCATGAGGTTCATCTGATCTTGCCAAGTCCTGTTGTGTCAGCAGTGCTTCAGAAGTAGTGTTAGGTGTGAAGGCAGCTTGGGAACTGGCCAGTTTCGGAGCAAATGAATGAGTAACTGGTTGAGATGCTGGTACAGTTGAAGCGGATGCTGCAGCTGGTGGAGCAGGTGATACTGTGTTTGTAGATTTAGCCGGTGGACTTGGACCTTCTACTACACTATAAGTACCAGCAGAATCTCGATGGCAGAACCTTTTCCGTTTCACCCGACGAGTAACAACACTCCCTACTATATTATTTTCCTTGCTCTTTTTTGACTTTGCCATGTCAAGCTGTACCCACAACACAAAAGAATAAAATCACTCTTCAGAACTCATTGATGCATGATACAGACAAGCAATACTTTGATGTAAGACAACCGCATGAGGATGGAATATGTAAGAAAAACAGGACGGCATGACATATTCACAGCTACGATGTGCAAACTAAGCAGAAGGGTTTTCAAGAAAATAGAAGTAATGCAAGGTAGACACCATATGAAAGATGCAACCAATATTACTCTGCCAAGTTAAAAGTGTCTTGTCATAAGTGGCAATTCGAAAAATTAGAAGCAGTACAACATAGAAATCAATGCAAGATGCAACCACTATCAAACTGCCATGTTAAAAGCGTCCAATCATGAGTTACTGATGCGGGATACACAACAACAGTACTTTGATGTAAGAACATGGTATGATAGATAGATGAAGTGTATTCTAGACACAGAAAGCCATGTCATATGCACATGTATAACGTATAAACTCATCAGGTGCAATTTAATCAAAATAGAAGAAATACATGCTAGACAACATATGAAACATGAAACCAATTATCACACTGTCAACTTAGAGCAAGCACCTGTGATGGTGGAGTGGGGAGATGAACTCATCATGTAGACTTGGGACTTCAACTTCATTAGCAGTAGCAGTGGCAAATCTAGAGAGTCTCTGTTTGCATCGGTGCGGAGTACCACCAACATCCCCTAACTTACTCTTTTCCTTCCTATTTTCTGATATTGCCTTATGAAGTCAAAACCACAAGAAGATGAATAAAATTAGCTCTGCATAACTGGTTGATGCATGATACAGACGAACACTACTTTGAGTAAGGCAAGCGCAGGATAGGAGGATGGAATATATACAAAAAAAGACAGCGTTTCATATTCACACGTACGATAGGAGGATGGAATATGTATGAAAAAACAGTAAGCGGAAGGCATTTCAACAAAATTAGAAGAAATGAAAGCTAGGCACCATATGAACATGCAACCAATATCACTCTATCAGGTAAAAAGTGTCTCGTTGTAAGTGCCATTTCAAGAAATTAGAAGCAGTACAAGCTAGAAGACAATGCAAGATGCAACCTACATCACAGTCCCAAGTTAAATGTGTCTTATGGGTAAGTGATCGTTGCAGGTATAAGTTGTAAGCTACGCAGATGCAATTCTACATAATCAGAAGCAATACAAACTAGACATCATACGGAAAACGCAACCACGTATAACAGTTCCAAGTAAGAGCAAGCACCTGTGATGGTGGAGTAGGGGAGATGTTCTCATCATGTACATGTATGTTCTAGAAACAGGAACACGTGTCATATTCACAGGCATTATGTGTATAGTAAGCAGATGCAATTCAAGTTAGAAGCAATACAAGCTAGACATCATACGCAACATGCAACCACATATAATAGTGTCAAGTTAGAGCAAGCACCTGTGATGGTGGAGTAGGGGAGATGTGCTCATCATCTACACATCTATGTTGACTGTCCAGCCTTGTATTGTCTTGCGAATCTTGTTGGGAGGATGGCGGAGTAGAATCTTTAGAGACCCCCCTGTTTGAGTTGCTCCGAAGGACCACCATCATCCACTCCCGGACTAATTTCCTTCAGCTGTAATGATTTTGCATTGTGAAGTCAAACCGATAAGAAAAAGGAATAAAATTCACTCTTCAGAACTCATTCATGCATGATACTGATGAACACTACTCGGATGAAAGGCAAACACATGATGCGAGGATGGAATATGTATGAAAAAATGGACGGCTTGACATATTCACACCTATGATGTGGTAACTAAGCAGAAGGCACTTCAACAAATTAGAAACACTGCAAGACACCATATGGAAGGTGCAATCAATATCACTCTGCCAAGTTAAAACTGTCTCATCATAGGTGGCGTTCATCAAACTAGAAGCAATACATGCTAGAAATCATATTCAAGACGCAAACCAATATCACACTGCCAACTTAAAGGTGTCCCATCATAAGTGACTGATGCAGGATACACAAGAAGAGTAGTTTCATGTAAGAACATGGTGTGATAGACAGATATAGTATGTACCAAAAAAAGAAAGCGTGTCATATTCACATGTATCATGTGTAAGCTAAGAAGATGTAGTTTACACTAATTAGGAGCAATACGAGCTAGACACCATATGCAACATGCAACCAGATATCACACTGCCAAGTTAGAGCAAGCACCTTGGATGGTGGAGTAGGGGAGCGAAGACTTGGACCATGTAATGCACTATCAGTACAAGGAGAATCGGTACAGATGCTCCGTTTACGTTGCTGCAGAGGACCACCATCATCGCCTTCCTATTTCTTGATTTTGCCTTGTCAAGTCAAACCCACAAAAAAAGGAATAAAATTTGCTCTTCAGAACTTATTGATGCATGATACTGACGAACACTACTTTCATGTAAGGCAGACGCATGATAGGAGGATGGAATATGTATGAAAAACAGGACGGCGTGACATATTGACATGTATGATGTATAAAGTGTAAACTAAGCACAAGGTGCTTGAACTTGTTAGAATCGATGCAAGCTAGAAACCATATGAAAGATGAAACCAATATCACTCTACCAAATTAAAAGGGTGCCCTAACAAATGTATTTGACCAAATTAAAAGCAATACATGGCAACAGGCTAGAAATAATATGCAATATGCAATGAATAAAGGTGACTCATCGTAAGTGATTGATGCAGGATACAGAAGAGAGGTAGTTTCATGTAAGAACAAGGTTAACACATAGATGTAGTGTGTACCAAAAATAGGAAGGCATGTCATATTCACAGGTATAGTGTGTAAACTAAGTAGATGCAGTTTACCCTAATTAGAAGCATTACAAGCTAGACACCGTATGCAACATGCAACCACATATCACACTGCGAAGTTGGAGCAAGCACCTGTGATGGTGGTGTAGGGGAAGTGCTGTCTTCAGGTACAGAGCAACGTTCAATATCTTCATTTAGGCTTGCTGTTTCTCGAGAATCATGTGGAGAGGATGAAATTGCATTCTTTATAAGAGTATTGCGTCTCATATTAACTCACAGCGTGACTGTCTCATCATAAGCGATAGACGCAGGATACACAAGAACGGTAGTTTGATGTAAGAACATGGTGTGATAGGTAGATGAAGTATGTACCAAAAACAGGAAGGCGTGTCATATTCACATATATAATGTGTAAGCTAAGGAGATGCAATTTAACAAATTAGGAGCATTGATGAAGGATACACAAGAAAAGTAGTTTGATGTAAGAACATGGTTAATAGAAAGACGTAGTATGTACCAAAAACAGGAAGGCATGTCATATTCACAGGTATAATGTGTTAACTAAGCAGATGCAATTTACCCTAATTAGAAGCATTACAAGGTAGACACCATATGCAACATGCAACCACATATCACACTGCCAAGTAAGAGCAAGCACTTGCGATGGTGGTGTGGGGGAATTGCGGTGATCAACTAGAGAGCTACATTGACTATCTTCATTTAGCCTTGCTGTTTCTTGAGAATCATGTGGGGAGGATGACACTGCACTCTTTAAACGAGTAGGGCGTCTCACAGTAACCCACCCAGGTGACTGTCTCATCATAAGTGATTGACGAGGGATACAAAAGAGCATTAGTTTGATGTACAAACATGGTTAATAGACATATGTAGTATGTATCAAAAACAGGAAGGCATGTCATTATCAAAGGTATAATGAGTAAAGTAAGCAGATGCAATTTAACCAAATTGGAAGCAATACAAGCTAGACACCATATGCAACATGCAACCACATTTGATAGCGTGAAGTTAAAGCAAGCACCTGGGATGGTTGTGTGTGGCAATTCAGATCATCAACTGCAGAGCTACGTTTACTGTCTCCAACTACTGAGAGTGCACCCATTAGAGCGCTAAAACGCTTAGTGCTTATCTTCGAATTACACTGGAGCGACTTCTATCTTTTCTTTTCTGCATTCATCAACACTACGTCAGAGTCTGAAATACCCATGCATAAAAAAACAATAGTGTGAGTATGGGTGAAGTGTGTGCACAATTAGTACAGTGTAAAGGCAGTAGATAGCTGGTCGGTGAGAAATAAATGACGGGAGACATATGATAGCTCTACAACATGCATGGCACACTCAATTACTATAGGATTCTATGGAAATAATAGTCGACTGAAAGCAAATAGGTCAGTCCATTTTTTCTGCACCGTCCGATGCATAAAGAACGGGCAGATCGCCTTCATCTACCTCCAGCCAGTCAGTGTTGACGATCTTTCACGAAACGCCAGCGACCACCAGCCCAGTATTCCTCCCCTGCCTGCGCCCTCCCCTCGACCTCACCACACTGCCGTGCTTGGCACCGCCCCCCCGGCCATCCATTCAAGCCCCGCCGACCTCCAGATCGGGCGCAAGCAGCTCCTACGCCCCACACCCCTATGATAGACACCGATGCGCCGCTTCCCCGGGGAACAGGCAGACTAGGTGCTCCGCGCGCCTAAGCGGGTGCTGCTTCTTTTAATTATGGTTCGACTGACCCTGAATTGAAATCCAGGCGGACTACTGACCTCTAGCAAAGGTGAAATAGTAAAAGGGAGGAAACCTTGTGCATTTAGTATCACGAAGAAGATGCAGTAAGAAGCGCTCAACTAGTTTCTTTCGTGGGATGAATACGGTGTGAGCAGAGACGTAAGATTTGCACAAATAAGGGAAGAGGAGTACCTCTTTTTGCTGGCAGTGCTGTGTCCTCCTTCTGTTTTTCCGACGATCTTGTTGTTCGCCGGAAACCAGAAGTTGTGGAGGACGGTGCAGCCTTGGACGAACCCATGGCCAAGTTGTTGAGTGTGGTGCGATGGTCGTCTGTCGGCGGCGGGGAAGCAGATCCGAGGCGGCGAATGACGGCATAGCGGGAACAGCTCCGGTGCGGTGGATGGTTGCGACAGTGGAGCCGCAATAGTGAGGTGCAGGACGGCGTGGTCGGAGTGGTTCTGGTAGGGCGCATGTCGGCGTCAGCATCGTGGAGGCAGCTCTGCCTCGGCTTCAGCTGCTAAGTCCTTGAGGGCGTTGCAGTTGCGGTTGCGTTGGACAACGACGTCGGGGTACCGGCTCCAGCGTGATGGAGGGCGGCGGTGGATTGGCCGCTATGGGGTGGAGGACGGAGGAGGCTGGGGTTTCGCGGCTGGTGGAGAGGGCATTTTCGCGCCCATGGATTATGGATGGGGAAACGGAGGGAGGTGGGAAACTAAGGGGGAACAATGTTTCGGTTTGAGACGCGCTTGTTTGAAATTTGGGGAAAGTTACAAACTTTGCCCCCATCTAAAATTTCGGACATATTGCGGGTTGGGGGTAGGACAGTCATGTCAGGTGTCCGAAATGTGGGCGGGATAGATTTCGGCCGAGCGCATGGGTGTTTAGGCGCCCACGGCGTATGAATGCTTCTCGAAGGCGGTTGAGACTGGCGTCTTGGTGAAGTTACAAACCTACCCCAGTTTAGACCTTTGGACATCGGGCCGATAGGCTACACAGGCCAGAGTCAGGACAGTAATTTCCTACCACCAAAACATTAGTCTCGTGCGGTTTCGGGTGACCAGAGGCCTATTTGGCGCTTCATTCAATATTTGGGAGCAGAAGCATTAACGTTTTCGGTTCTCTTGAATTGAACTTTCAGGATTTGTCAAACTTCACAAATCTTTACTGTTGAAAATCCTAAAGCTACGATTATTTTGGAATGGAGGGGGTACATTTTAATATACATTGTACACGAGTATATATTAAAAAATATGCAACTTACCTCAGTTCATGCATGGTTCCAGGTATAATCTCCTTGGTTGCAAAAAAAGTTAGATATGCGTATGAATATATATAGCATGTTCAAACTCACAACAAAGATCGATGCCCCCTTTTACATCTGATTTACAAATGCCATTATCTCGGGTTCAAATAGATGAATGCACTTCCTATGAATTCGAATCTTCGAAACCCCCTTTATGTTGAATTCGATATGTATTTTATTTCATAGCTAGCAATTTGGAATGTATCCATGCAAGTGACAAATGTATAAAGTGCTTCACACTAACAACATGGAGTGCACTAATTAATGTTTATATATGAATTGCAAAAGCATCCATTGCCTGTATTTCAAACCGCTCTCACTCTATGGATCGATAATATGAAATAAACACATGCACATGCTAGAATTCAATAGAGTATGGGTGTCTGATAGACCGATTTTCGTCCATATGCAAATTTGCAAAATTCATGATCTCATCCAAATATAATAATGCCATTTATATTTTAATTTAATGCGTAGAACCGCCTTTTACACGTAGATGCACTATGCCTCGCCCCGTTCTCACAAACGCGTTATATATCTCTCTATCTAACGCATAAGTGCACACACTTTATATGCATCGGCATTTCTCTTTCACACATGCTCACAATCTCTCTCAGGGTGTCGGGGTGTCTCACGCACATGCTCTCTCTGTTTCTCTCTCTCTATCTTTCTGGCTACTATGTACCACTCTTTTCACTAATCTCAGTTGGAAAACACTATTTCTCTCACATGCATATATACACATGCACGGTCTCTACTAGCCCTCTATACGCACATATATGTGCCTACGTGTCTCCCGCACGCACGTTATCTTTAGGCCTCTCTCGCACACATTGCCCCCCCGATACACCTCTCTAATAGTAGTTGGCAGATATGATTTCATCATGTCATTCGGTAGGATATCCCTGACTGTTAGGCTGGATGGTAATACGAGGCAAAGTTTTACCCTAGTTCAGATCGGACCCTTGTAGTTGAAGAAAGAGCCTACTCCTGGTACTGTATATTAGTGATAGGGGTGTGTACAAAGTCACGTGAATACCATGCATTGTGTGTGTGTGTGTATACTATCGACGAACTAGCCCCCAAGCTTGTATAACATACTAAGGGCCTAGGGTTACAAATCATATATAGTCGGCTTATCACCAGTGGGGATAGAGTCCTCCGCGACTCTGGTAGCTTCGTGTTGTAAGCCGAGTCCTCCCCATGGGTCTCCGTATAACACGTCTCGGTCCAACCTATATGTGGCGCAGGATGGAACCGACCCATGAGTCTTCATGTTGACCCACCACAACTAGAAATGATGTGCCCACCACACCACACACGCAATCGGCCACTAAGAAAATAAGCATATACAATAGTACAACGGTATCTAGCTCACGATACGTCTCCATATTTTGTTGATGACACTGACGGACTTTGCATTTGATGCGTGCTCCGTATTTTGTTGACGACACTTATGGTCATTGTATTTGAAGCGAAAGCACGATATGGTCACTGGACTTCAGAATAAGCTCATCACGGTCACCACATACATTTTGTCGTGCTAACCAACATGTGGTTGGAAGGTTAGAGGACAGTGGTTTCTCGAGCCCACTAAGGTAAAAGTCCCGGTGCTTGCATTTATCTTGTGTTAATTTCAGTATTTTCTGGCGATGTACGTTCAGTGGGAGGAGACGTACCACTCGACTACGAGGCACCTATGGTGACTTCGTAAAATCTCAAGATCATATATGCTAGCCCACTCTCTCGAAGGTGCTCATAGGGGTAGGGTTCGCGTGTGTGCGCCTATAGCGGTGAGTGCTTGCGCGAATATATGAGCCCTTGCATCTGTACGGTGTTAAACAAATACATGTCATGATTATACTGTCACTGGCTCACCCGTACAACTCCGTATTTTGTTGATGACACAATCAATTGACCAATTAAACGACACAACTAGTGTTGCACCATCGGGGCGCGTAACCGTAGGGCCCACCTGTCAGCCCGTATATGAAAGAAAGAAATGGTAGTTTGAGTCTGTACCGTGTTAATAAAATAGGAGTACATTTTAGGGTGATCATACGGTCACTGGCTCACCATATAGCTCCGTAATTTGTTGATAACACGATCAATTGACCAGTCAAACGATCCACATTCAGCAGCGCACATTACCATAGGGCCCACCCATCAGCGCGTATATGAAGGACACAAATGGTAATAAACTAGTGGTCGATGGGTATTCGAAGTCATGAGACCTCTGGTTGGCAGTCACCGGCGGTTGGGGGGGGCGTTCATTGGGCGGTGGGGTGGGGATCCCCGGAGAAAAACCTCGACACGGGGGGGGGGGGGGGGGGCAGGGGGGCTAGAGGGATGGCCGGTGCGGCGGCGCACCGGCGGTGGGGAGTGGTTTCGGGGAGGGCGGGCCGGCCGCGGGCGGCGGGGGCGGGCGGTTCGGCCGGTGGTGGCTGGCGGCTCAGGGGGGGGGGGGGTGGAGTTTGATGATAAACTGGAGGCCCTTGATTCCATATCCAACGGCTGGAAAATCTAATGATCAGAGATGAAAAAGTCAGTCGACTAACGTGTAGCCTCACCCCGCATGTACACATGCACGCACGCAAGACACGCACGCATGTAGGCGTGCAACACTGACACGTACACATAACGTACACACGCACGCATGCTAGCGTGCAACACTGACACATACACATGCACTCATGAACACACGCACGTATGCACCCATGCATGCAACACTGAAACACACCCTTGCACACACGCAACACTCGCACGCCTGCATGCACACAACACACGACGCAAGACACACGCTCAACCTATACGTGCATGCACCCTTTGTTAAGGACATGGATTGTTACGGGTATTAATCAATCTTATCTATGATAAGCAGAACATTGATGTTTTCATCGGTGTTTATGAATCACAACATATCGAACGGGCTATCAACATAGTAGGCGTAACTACATGAAAAAGATGATGTCACACTCAATGAACAATCATCGGTTTATGAAATGCCCGCTTCTGACCGCCCTGGCCCACCAAAGGTTCCTCTGCTATGCGCTGCCTGCGTTGGGTCACTGACATGCAGGCCATGCACCCAAAGAGCCCACACATCAGTGGAAGAATGGTGTGGTGTCCTAGGTTAGAGTCGAGGGCGCCACTCGCGGCACGCCCGGCTGAACACGCCTCCGTGCCGCATTCAAACGCCTCCATGAAACCCGCCCATGTGGAAGCCGAGAAACCCACTCTGAACACACGTCCGTTCATGACCGGGCCGGCATTAAACGCAACACCGGCCGAGCTCCTCCCGTCCGCCATCTATTTAATCTCCTATTTAAATGAGGCCAAACGCCAGCCAAGAATCGCACACCTCTGCCGCTCCCCTATCTCCTCCCCATTTTGTCCACTCTTACAATGGCTTACGAAGATTAGTTATTCCACATCCAAGCCGGCTGGGTAGCCCGCCGGATACGAGCTATGCAACTCGCTGATCCACCTCCCTCCCCTCGCCCGACGGAGCCAGTTGCCGCCCCAAGCCGGCGCGCAGTTCAACAACTCGCCGCTCCAGGCCAGCTCGACGAGGAGCGGCGCACGGGCGTCGTTGCTGCCATCCACGCCGCCGCCTCGTACCGCGTCTCCCGTTTCTGTGGCTGAGACTCCCATGCCGGCGGCCGCGCCATGCAAGCAGCGACAGAAGCCGGGTGCACGGAGAGCGACGAGTCGGTGGCCAGCGCCTCCGCGTCCGCCGCCATCATCGAGGAGAAGTAGAACACGGGAGGCCGCCGCTGCTTGGGTCCCATGAAGGCCACCGCGGAGGCGACGCCGGCGTACACAGCAGGTGTCTTGCCGGATCCTTTTGTTGCGAGGACCTTCGTCGACCCCGCATGGGCTCTACGGAAGAGGGGAATGTTAGGATGAACTCGAGCCGGTGCCGACCATGGCGAAGTAGTGGCCGGTGATGAACTCAAACCAGTGCCGGCTACCATCATCTTCGGCACCAGCCAATGATATCAGTTGGGCAGTGGGGAAGCGAGCCGTCCTTTGCGCTAAAGCATATACCTCTGGGGCTCCCGGCAGTCCGGTGATCGTGCTGCCGGACATGAGGAACACAAATCGATCGGCGGGCGACCATTTAGGCCAGGTATTATATACCTGTGCTATCCAGAACTAGCACCTCGTAGTTCATTTGAATGTAATGAAATCCGTCATGTTTGTGTGAAAACCCGGTATTTTATATGATTTCCGTCATTGTTTATATGAAATATCAGTTTGTCTACGTGTTTGCGTGAATTTCGTCCGGTTGGTTGAGTTGCTGTCATAATGTGTGCGGTACGGTTTGATGGCATAATTTGCGGGTCGCCGGTCGGTCTGCGGGCGGCTCGGGCGGTGTTGTGGGACAAAAAAACACAGCTCGTGCGAGCTCGTCTCCAACGTGCGCGCTGGAGGATGCATGACAACATGAGAACCCGAGCCATTCCTCGTTCATCGGTGGCAAAGGCACCGGTGGACAAAAGGGTCGCCAATATTTTGGCTACCCCGGGCAAGATCCAAACATCCCCTCCCAACAGATTCAAATCCCTCGTTCGCCGTGGAATTTTTCCATGTGTTGTTTTCATGGACTAGCAAGATGCCCGTGCATTGCACGGAACATCAAGATGCATTTTTTACAAACCCCCACATGCATGCAAGGGATAATTAATGTCCTCCTTTGCTAGTACCATGAGGCAAACACCATTAATATTGCATTGATTAGTGTTAGTGGCCTTGTATATCTGCAAATTGTAATTTTGATAGCGGCCCCTTGTATATAAAAATGGAGGGAGAAATATGAGTGATAAGGTGAGGAGGAGTGGGGCGTGGTGCCGTGGTGGTGACTGGTGGTCGGACTGGGCGAAGGCATGGGGATGGACGTCGCATTATGTCTAGGTATGTATCTCTCTCACGCACACCCACGTAGGTGGGGGACGTGCACGAAGAGAAGAGGTGCACGCATGGCGCACGTACTCCTGTCTCTTTCCCAACCACACCCGTGCGGGTACACAGTGGAGCTCATTTCTGTACGAAAAAGGCAGCCCACGTGGTAATTTGGCACGTGTACTGGTTGTCTACTTGGTGGAGGGAGGATCGTCTACCACGGGTGAACAAACAAATTGCGACTTGACGCGTTATGTTAAATTAAAAAAAGAGGCAAACCATGTGGGGCCTACCTTAGAGGCAAGGCTCTATACACTAGAGTACTTTTGATGTGTCCCATCAACTCACAGAACGAGGAGAAACTTGTTTAGTACGCCGTCTCCCCCGCCCACGGGCGCGGTGGCTCACAGGATGAGGTGAAGCTTACTAGTAGTACTACTGTACGCCTTTACGCCCGCTCCCTCGCCCACACGCGCGGTGGCTCGCAGCACGAGGAGAAAATTTTACTACTCCCTCCGTTTACTCCTCGTCCCTACTAGTTATGTACGTACTTTGGTTAGTACTCCCTCCATTTACTTATACAAGGCCACTATAAAAAAAATATATTTTGCATCTATACAAGGCCACAAATAGTAATCGAGCCTTTTCAGTTTATGGCTCAATTTCAAAATCTCTCCAACCAAGGTAGACGGTGAGTGGTCGAATTAATTTCATAGTTTGCATAGTACGCTCGCTTTTGTCAAGAAGTTATGTTTACCGAGTCATTAATTAGAATGAATGCATGAATGACCACTAAATTTCCATGAACTTGTACATGCATTGGTTAGTTTCCTCTTGACACTGCTTGCGTCGGGTGATCTAACGCACCTCGAAATCCAACATGTAATGGTACTACTACTAGTATAGTAGAATTGAGACTTATCAAATGGAAAAACGAATGTTTTTTAGATGAGCCCTATAAACCCTAGTGGGTACGTACTCCGTAAAAACATATTTTTCCAAAACTAAGTCGCTCCATTTCATGAATTCTGTAGTATACTCCTCCGTCGACGCTCCCTTTCATGAATTCTGTACTTCCTGTCGCCGACATGTGGGACATATAGCAACCGGGTCGACGTGTCAAGCACCAAATAACAGTGCAGAACAGCAGGCGGGACACACCCACTCGTACCGGCCCAGTAGTAGTAATGAGCAATGAGACGTCAAATCACAATGCCGCACCTTCCCAGACGAACGAAGCAACCATTATTTCACACTTCGGTTCGACATCATCTCAAACCACGTACTAGTATTGCTTCTGCCTCAAGAGGGACATGCGCATTGCTTTGGTACATCATGACATGTGGGACCGCATGACAGGCCATGCTCCCCCGCCGACCGCTCGGTAAAATCACCTCATTTTTACTATACTTCCTCCGGATCGGTTTACTACATGGCATGCACGTCGTTCTAGGTTGAGAATTTAACTGGCTATATATACTTTTGTACAGTAGTACTACCTCCGACCTGGTTTATTAGTCCGCTATGTAGTTTGAGCTCAATTTTGACCAAAGATTTAACTGACAAAATATTAGTGCATGTTAACAAAAATTATAACGCTGGGTTCGTATTCTAACATAGTTTTCAAATATATAATTTTTTGTGACATGCATGAGCATTTTGTTAGTTAAATTTATGATCAAAATTTGGCACAGATTATAATGAGGACCAACAAACCAGGACGGAGGTAGTACTCCACTATCGATGGATTGCGCCATGGAGCAAAAATTGAAATTTTAAAAAATGGTGGTACATATAGAGAGCACTCGTCGCCAAATTATGCATATAGTACTATTAAAAAAAGCTAGTACGTGCTTAATTGGGGTGCTAAATTCTATTAAAAAAATACTAGTACTAGTATGTACATACTGAAGAGTTAAAGTAACGAGAAGAAACATAACATAGTTCTGCTGGGGGCTCAGCACAACACACCCCTCAAATTAAACTAAGCACACCTGAAATTAAACTATGCAACTAATCCGGTAGACACTGCATTAGAAGTTTAGAACCACCATAATGCAATGACATTGCCACCTTACTCGGAGTCCTCGTCCACGTCCTCGACTTCGTCCTTGTCCCTCTTCCTCTTGGCCGATACTTCTTTGCTTGAACCGCCAACTTGGCTGTTGCTCTTCATCGAACCCTTGTAGATATTGAAACAAAGGTAGCCATCCATTGTAGCGTACTGGATGTGGTCTATATCTAGTACATTCCGCTGCCATGCATGACGATGAAACGTGTATGGAGGTTTCTCCAGTTTACCGTACGAAGGATGAACCATGGCTCCTGCTAGGGTCAGCATTGAAGGCTGACGAGAGGGCACCAGCCGATTCTTCTGTAGGTCGAAGGGGTTGCCTACAACGAGGCCTATCCGAGACATGACTTCTTTGTCGTTCTTAAAGTCTACAGTAACGAATTTGACTATTTTGTCCTCGAGGAAGTTCTTAAAATCCTGGCACTCAACATCGGCATGGCATATGTGGTAGACCAAGCAAACATTATGTACGCAAACCTGGATCACGGCGGGCTTCTTCCTCTCTTTGTCCTTTAGATCCTTCTCTCATCCCACGGCGGGCATATGTGGTAGCCCAGCGACCCACTCATCATGTGAGTTTTCGAACATGCGTCTGAAGCGAGAAAGGCATCCTTTCACCGTCACGGAAGTACGGGTGTAGATGACGTCGAACTCATCGCCGGTGATGGTTCTAACCTTGTACTCACCGCCGATCGAGGAGATTTGGGACGCCATGGATTTGGGAGGAGGGTTAGGATTAGTGGAACTGCCGTAATGTACTAATGTGAATGGACGGGACGACTAGGAGCGAACCGCCGTAGTATTAAAGGACGTGCGGGGACGAGTAGGAGCGAACTGCCAGCGTGCGAGCGGCAGGGTAGTGGCTTTCCATTCTCCAATGATACGGGCTTCCTAGAGCCCTTGGATCTGAGATTGAACGGTTGCATGGCGTGATTCTAGACCTATGGGTGAATATCCTACCTAGAGGGTTGTTCTTAAAATTTTCAGCAACTTAGCATGCGACCGATTGATCTCAGATCCAAGGGCTGCCAGCAGCCCATATCATGGTCGTGCCTACCAAGACCGTCGCGTTGCTCGCGCGGTCGCGCCCTTGGAGATTTAACACTGTGCGTTAGGCTATCTGATGTTGGCATGTCATACATAGTCATCATTTAGTCACTCATACTACAACAAGGTTGGCTATAAGTGTTTTTATTACTCCTCTCTATCTCTTTCTTCGTACTCCCTCCGTCCCATAATATAAGAACGTTTTTGACACTAGTGTAGTGTGAAAAACGTTCTTATATAATGGGACATAGGGAGTACTCTTATTTATTGCATTTGCGAAGGAGTGACCTCTTCCAATGAAATGGTGTTGCTAAGTTTGCTTCATTTAATTAGCTATAGACTCAAAATTGCCTTTTCACCTAGGTACACGCGCTTAGTACCATTTCTTCCTTGGGTCACCAAACTAGACTCTCTCTTCTTGATTAACTTGCCACATCAGACTTTATGCCTATGTGGCAAGCTTAAGCACCTATAGGATCAAGTAAGTACAATAGTGTGCTTTACATGGCATTTTTGCATATGTGGAGGAAAGAGAGGCAAGGAAAAAGTGGAGAAGTGGGCTCTCATGCAAGAGCCAACCTCTACTACTACATGGCGGAGCATTGGGAGAGGCACCTGTGTGGAGGTGGTCAGGAATAGGGAGACTCACGCCGATCGTAGCGCCGTAGTTAAAATGATAATGGCAAGTCAAATCACGGGGCCCCACCTGTCCAGCAGTAACTCGCTGTCAAATCACATAGCCCTACGTTTGCAGCAGCCTACTCCCTCGTCTTCTCGTGTCTCTGTCGAACCGACTAGGCGGAACTGCCCCGCCTACTGCGCAGGAAAAGCTCCGCCCTCGACTTTTAAATACAACTACTCCCTCCGTCTAGGTGAGTAAGTCATCTTACGAAACCAAATAATCCCAAAATACTAAGGCACGGTGCATTAACTTCTACCTCGTTTCTTGTTTCTTCACATATCAACCAATAAGAATGCAATGATATACTTTTTGTGACATGGTAACTCATATTTAGTTAGTCAAATGGATGACCTAGAACTACGTGCAGGCCCTATAAACCGAGATGCCTACAAGTAAAAAACCGAGATGGAGAGGGTAGTTCAGCACGTATCTTTTTAGATCAATATAGTCGGGATTCACCAAGGAGCAAAACCAAGTGGTAGGCTGCTCCTGTCGTGTTGGCGTAGCAACTCAAGCAGGGTCAGTCCGCACACGAAATGGCGACACACTTAACAGGACCCCTTTGGCAGACATGTGGCTCATCCACCGTCTTGTTCCACGTGCGATGCACCAAATTACAGTTCGGAGCAGTGGTTGGAATTGGAGGCACCCTGGTCGTAGTGCCGCAGTAGTAGAAAATGAGCGATGAGGGGTCAAATCACAAAGCCCCACCTTTCCCGCATTAAGCTGGACGGACGAAGCAACCATCATTTCACTCTAGCGCGCTAGAGCATAAAGAAAAGAGAAAACAATGATGCATGCGGCAGCTACCTAGGGCACCCTAGGGTAGGTGTCTCCACTACAGATCCATTTTTTGAAAGCGCCTCCACTACAAATCGGCTTCTCCCTCGTCCTCTTGAAGAAAACCGATGATGAGTGTGGCGGTAGGGTTTGTAGGAGTACTACGGCGTGCGGGGCCACGTCGTAGTAAACGGGTTCGAGTCGACGCCTTAAATATGTGTGGGCCGCTTGGTTTTACGGGAACGAGGCAGCATTTTGGGTTCAGGGAGCAGTGGAGATATAGCACGTACAGAAAATTGTGGACGTAGGTTCGACCGAAAGGCAATGATGCATGGGCCCTGCATTTTCATATACCCGGGGCCGCGTGAAATTTGCTACTCTACTCAAAACTAGTAAGGTACACATGTATTGAACACATGAGATTTCGAAACCAAATTATGAATAAATACACACTGTAGCATGTAAAGCTTTGAGTCATATATGCATGACGTAGATGTTCGTTTAGTTCTTATAGTTCATCTCATTCAAAATCAATTAGTTTTATAAAAATTTTAAGATTCATGGGGTTGTGCATTGTAAATCATAAAGTAAAAAACAAATAATGGCAAGTCATTTAGAAAAAGAATCAATTATGACGCAGAAGATTCTAGAACAAAGGAGAAGTGCTTGTGTTTTGAGGTTTGTGCATTATGCTTAAGTTCAACCATGGAGTCTTCTAAATTGTACATGTGGCATATCTGGTGGAATGTTGATGATATCCAACGGCCAGTAGTGCTCGGATTTGCCCATCTCTGCACTGTCGGGTTAGCTTCATCCAGCGACCATCTTTCAAAGTTATTGGCACACTATATAGTTCTTGTGCCATAGTTGCATGTTTTGGAAAAAAGCTACTAGTGGGTTGTACTATCTATTTAGGAATAGAAGATGTATACATGGAAGTAGTAGGGAAAGAGATGACATGGAGGATCTCAATTCCTATGAGTAGGGATTGGAAAAGAGATGTCATTTGGTTCACATCATAGGAACTTTTCTATTGAATCTAGAGATGACATGTATCTCAATTCCTATGAGGAGGGATTAGTAAAGAGATGTAATTTGGTTCATATCATAGGAACTTTTCTATTGAATATACGCTAATGTTTACTTTCCTTTGAAACTAAGGGAGTATAGGAATCCATCCATATGAACCAAGTGGCTCTAAAGCTATAGAAATGATATCATGTTAATTTCCTTTGAAATGTAGAGTATATGAATCTATTCCTATGAACCAATTGGCTCTAAAGGAAAAAAATCCTATAAAAATCATATCATATAGAGTTCCTATGATATTCCTTGACACTAAAGGATGGTTGAAATTGTTGCGGGTGATACGATGGTATTTCTTTGTAGACTCCTCACCCATCTTTATAGTTACCTCTCGAAGATGAATGAAATGATATATACAGGGTATTCTACATGTGCAATTTGGTACATGAAAACTCGGTAAAAGTTTGCGAGGTTCTAATTTTCAATAAAGCTATATGCACTGCATTTCGGAACGGAGGGAGCATACGGTAGTTGCCAACACTCACGTGGAAGATTTGTGTGTAGGAGGAGTGGTTGTTCTGTTAAATGACATGGCAAAACTGACACTGTCGGACGCTGATGTAACGGTTCTTATGGCGTTCGTCAGGAAAAGGCTTGTGGCGAACGTTTGTCGGATAATGATTTACGGACACATGCATTGCATTGATACGTGCCCCCCTCTCTCTCACGCACACGCACCCTCACGAGTCACAACTCTCCCGAGTCCTCTCGCAGACTCGCACGTGGCACCCATCGTCTATCTGCAGGTAGACGTCACGCACATATGTGCTCTTCACACCCTACCCTCAGAACTTATAAAAAACAAAAGACGGCACACACATTTTATTTTAGCTCACACGTCACACACTTATATTATTACTCTTGCAGCGAACGTTCTTTGGGCATAGTATATATTGTACTCTCACGAAGAGAAGCGGTGCACGCACGCACTAGTTCTCTCACACCCACTCGCGGGTACACGTAGGAGCGCATTTTTTTGAAGCCGGTACAACAAAATCACTCCACTATATATAAAAGCAGGAGCCTTAGCGCTTGCTTTACTAGGGTTCCTCTCGTTCACTCTCTCATGCTCTCCAGATCTAAGCAAGACATAGGTGGCCACACACTCTCTCTCAGCTCACGGCTGGTCACAAATCCGGCCAGACAACCTCGACCGGGGCAGGGGGTGTAGGTGCATCATTCAGGCTGTCGTCGGCAGCGAGGGAGGAGACCAACGGCTGCCCGTGCGTCCCGATCAGCGGCCGTGCCGTTCTCTTCGAGAGAGCGCCGGCTTGGGAGGGCCTCCGACCCCTTCTTCCCCCCTGCGGTATTGTGGCCAAGATGCGGCCTCCCGACGCCGTCTTTGCCACATGCCGACGACCCTCAGGTATATATTCCTTCGAAACCTACCTTGCTCTACTACCCCAGCTCTTCCCCCTTTGTGTGGATCCTTTTCTACTTCCATCCGCTGTTCCAAAGCCACCTAGACTTCTACTATTATTAGAAGTAAAGCTAGTTCATACAGTCAACTCAAAGCGTTGGTTCAAACAGGGAAGAAAGTGGGAAAGCTATAGCATGAATCTAGGACTTGGTTCTAAGAGGAAACGGGGGAAAGTAGTAATATATGTCACTGTTTAAATAACCGTATTTCGTATTTGTGCAAACATGGATGTCTATCTCCATATCATTTCGGGATGTCTGTCTCCGTATCGTTTCTATCCGCGCAATCAAAATCACACACCTCAGTTTTAGTACAACTGCGCAAAATGAGATGGCTATCCCTCGTTGCCGTCGTCTAACCTCCAGTCTTCAAGGTATTCCTACATTGGTAGTAACTAAGGTAGAATGACCAACGCAATCTAAAAGAAGCTGATTCGTACGTTTTACTTCCTGATTGCAGTGCAGGGATGAGCAAAAACAACTGCATCCTAGCCCGGAATGCACTTTCTGCCAGTTCTTCCATGGACCGAGGACTAGCTGGCACGGCTGCACGACGGTTTTTTGGACAGGTGCGCGGACAAGAGGCAATGTGGTCTGCTTATTTCTGCAAATAACGGTGCTTAAATTTAGTGGAATGCACAAGCATTTCAACTGGTCAGTACACTGCATGGTTCAGTTCAGCATTCCAGCTGAGACCACAATTATAATTGGTTATTCTGGAATGAGAGAACCTAACCCTGGATGGTGGCAACAAGAAAAACCCAGAGTGAACTCCAGGAAATTTAAGCCTGCCGGGAGGCCCTTTGCTCAGAGAAGCCTTGCTTGTTTTTTCCTGATTTGTAAACCTTCTCACAACTTTGTCTTTTGCTGTGAACTAGTATATGTTTGTTATGTTCTATGAATCATTGAGATGTATAAAACTGCTTAACTTGTGCTTTTCAAGATTTTTATGAAGACGAGTTTAATGTGAGTGTTGCACACGAGCGCTGGACTAGCGTTGAACGTTTGGAATTTATTACATTGTGGCCTCAATTAACTGCATGAACCACCGTAACAAGATACATAGTTACTTATATGTCAGACAGCAGATTGTTGATTGTTAGCTGGTCGATAGCCTAGTGCTGAAGCAAGCTGAGCCAATGTGTCATGTTTTGCACAACTGCTTACAAGTGGGGTAGCACCAACAGTGTTCACAAGTACTATACTTATGTATACATCGGTGCACGGTTCTCGAACGAGTGCTCTATTTCATCAAAACACACACTGCTCGTATGATAAACTGTGACAACTTATGTCTTACCATGCCATATTCATGAAAAAACTAGTGAGGACGCATCTGTTTCGGCAACAATTACGATGGTTCTCACATGATTCACGGGCACACAAAAGTAGCAGCAGTTCCCATAGACAGATTCAAACAGAGTACTAGCCCCAGAGGGGTCAATAACAGGCAAGGTTCGGATAATTAGATACAATCCAAACTACTATTAAACACTAGCTGGGGCAACTATTTCATGCCTCGATCTAATTTGGGCTGGACACAAGATGGACCTTGCCATGAACATCATCGAGGACGTCCCGCAGCAGCTCAATTCTGTGAACCTTCATGAAGACAACCTTGTGGCCTTGCCACTAATAAACTTGTTTGTGGAGGCATGCCACATCATCTTCCTGCGTAAGCTTGACAAGAACAGTATGCCTCACAAACGAAGGAGTAGCTTTGAACTTCTTGTGCTTCAGTACACCCTGGACAACATGCTTGACAACAGTGAGGCTGGAATACACCTCTTCATTGGTATAACCGCAAATGGCTTCCAGGATCCAACAGCCTAAGAACTATGTTTTCCCAGTGCGTATATTCAGGTCGTCCGCCTCATAGAGAGTGACATGCACAACCACACAATCCTTGTCTGCATCAGGGCTCTAATTGAAACAGAAACAAATTCTGAATTACCTTTCAGTATAGAAACACAAGTTATTTAAACCACTATGTATAACATGGCATCGAAGCTAATAAAATTTTGCATTCTTAATCACCACTTCCTTTTCTAAAAAAAATCACCACATACTTAGATGAAAAACTACAATCGAGATCCGCAAAGAAGGAAATCACCTTGGGCAACTCAGCGGGGGTGGGGGGGGACACATCCTCGAAGGGGGAAAACTGCTCCTGCAGTGCCATGGGGGCTGTAACCTCAAACGGGGCGTTGACCATCTCAATAGTGGCCGTGAGCGTATTTGGGGTCGGCTCGATGGTTGCCGCCATCTTCTTGGAGCT
Source organism: Triticum timopheevii (assembly GCA_963921465.1). NCBI lineage: Eukaryota > Viridiplantae > Streptophyta > Magnoliopsida > Poales > Poaceae > Triticum > Triticum timopheevii. The sequence continues at coordinate 377,123,665 of OY997262.1, read as the reverse complement.
CTCTGTCTCGTGGGGATCAGCCTCCCGCGTCTGCTCCAATATCGGCAGATCTTTGCCTGGTTCTCCTTGGTCCATCATGAAACTGACGAATACTAGGAGACCACTGAAAGGAAAACACAATCGCAATGACAATGAAACAAAAAAGAGAGTGAGGATCGGTTACTGCTTTGCAAAAGTTCTTTTTTTTCTCTGAACGAAAATATACCAACATCATGGATCCGCTTACCTTCCCTTCGTTGGGAGAGAAAAACAATGGCAAATGCGAGTGTTGCCTTTCTTGAAGACGGTGAGGGAGAAGGGGATTCAGCGAAGAGTGAAATGATGGTTGCTTCGTCCGTCAAACTTAGACTGCGGGGAGGTGGGGTTTTGTGATACGACGGATCGTTACTGCCGCGCGACGACCGGGTTGACTCTCCGCCTGCATACTGCCTTCTAATTTGGTGGATGACATTTGGGCCCGTGCGCTGCATGGCCCGCATGTCGGTGAACAAAAGTAGAATGACATTCAGTAGAGGGAGGCGTTTCAATGACCTAGGAGGAGCCAGAAGCGGTAGAGTGTCTCCACTGTACTAGTAGTAATTGTTTTTCTGGGTAGTTCTAGAGTGTCTCCACTGTACTAGTACTAATTGTTTCTCTGGGCCCAAGACAAAACAGCCAATCCACACTAGTAAATAGTAAAATCAATTCAAAAGGCGCTACGCACACCCAGCAACCGCCCCCCCCCCCCAAAAAAAACCTGGGTGCTCTTCTTCCTCCTCGCTCCCACCCACCTCACGTCAGCCCGCTCCACTCGTACCCCCAAATTCCTCACCTCACTCTTGCAGAAAACCCCATCTCCCCTTCTTCCTCACTCCTATAGAAAACCCCCAGCTCCCCTTCTTCTTCGCTCGCACTACAACTAGGCTCGTCATTTGTTACTCTGCTCAAATCCGCGAGCGCGACGCGACGCCCTTGAGGAAAATGGAGTCGGCTGACCCCAGCGCCAAAAGATGAGGCTCCCGCCAGCGGCGACGCTTGTTGTAGATCCCGCACCCGGCAGCGCGGGGAGAAGCGGCGACCCCGCCCCCACCGGATCCCAGGAACCCGTAGAATTTCGGGTGGACTGCATCAGCGATCTCCCGGATGCCATCCTTGGGGAGATCATCTCGCTTCTCCCCACCAAGGATTGCTGCCGCACCCAAGTCCTCTCAATTCGGTGGCGCCCTCTATGGCGCGTCGTGCCCCTTAATCTCAACTATCGTCAGCTATCTCTCTTCAATGATTTTGAAATCCCCAGAGCCATCATCTCCTCCCACCAGGGCTCCGTTCAAAGCCTCTGCATCCCGTCATGCTACCTCAGCAAGCATACCATGCCCTGCACGGTGGACGCCTGGCTGAAACCCCCTGAATTCATAGAACTACAGCTGCTTGAGTTCTACTATTCCCCTGGAAATCACATACCACATACCGAACGCCATGAACTTGTGCCCTCAGCATCGATGTCCATTTCGCGGTTTTCCTCCTCTCTCCACACCGCCACCTTTGCGCTGTCCTACCTACCAGACAATCTGGTACTAAACCTTCAACTCCCATTTCTCAAGAAACTTTCATTGGTGCGGGTTCGTATATCGGAGGCCTCATTGCACATCATCATCCGCTCCAGTTGCCCTATGCTGGAGTGCTTGGTGCTTGTTTTCACAGTTAGAATCGGTTGTCTCCAAATAAAGTCGCCTAACCTTGTAAGAATTGGAATTTCTTTTGACGGAAGGCAGCTCATCATCCAAGATGCCCCTTCACTTCAAAGCTTGATCCTTGATTCTAGTTATTCACCGTTGCAAATAACCGTCCTCTCTGCGCCTAAACTGGAGACCTTGGGTGTAATACATGATCTCTGTGCTCATTTCAATATGGTGTTTGGCTCCACAGTTCTTCAGGTACTTTATATTATCATCTACACTTGTAACCATAAGCTGCATTTTAAATTTCTGCGCATAATTTATATATCATCTTGGAGTACACATTTTGTACTAATATTATGTTCTATGCTCAATGAAGAGTTTCTCCATGGATGGCCTATCAATGGTGCTGGATTCTGTCAAGATCTTATATATCCAAATGAATAGTTTTGATCTGAACAAGATTATTGGCTTGCTGCAATGCTTTCCATGTCTGGAGAAGTTGTATATAAAGGTGATAATTTCACACACATTGGAAGCCCGTATATAGTGTACTAGAATTAACCGTTCAGTTGTTGCTCTTTCGACACTCTTCTTTTAGACCTTAACTGTTTTCAATCTTCATGTCTATTTAGGCAACAGGACGGGGTAAGAAAGTTATAACCAATCGGTGGATTCGTAAGCATCGGGATTTTCTCACTTCTCATGAGATTCGATTGAAGACAATAACGCTAGAACGATATGTAGCCAACCGTGCAAACACAAGATTTGTCACATTCTTCCTGCTGAATGCGAGGTTACTATTGTCCATCAGGCTTAAGTTTATCAGCAGCATGGTTTTGACGGATGGGTATGTCGAAGAGCAAAAAGAGGAGTTTCAGGTGGGCAAAAGAGCTTCTGAACATGTCGGGCTTCTATTTACAACATATTGTGGTCATAATCCAATAAATTTTACGACCCAGGATGTTCATTCTATGGACCTGACCGATCCATTTGACTGTGACTGCCGAAAACAGTGCTGGAGTTAGATGTTGTTGGCCCTTTCAATCTGGGTTTTTTTGTAAACCTGATGAACAATCAACCCTTGTGCTTTTGTACAGTTTGTAAGCTGGAGTTAGATGTTCCTGCCCTTTTCAAATCGGCTGTGACTGTCATTAAGGATGGCAATGGGTAGGGTATGGGGCGGGTGGAGCAATACCATACCCATACCCGTGTAATCAATGGGTACAAAATTCTACCCATACCCGCACCCATGGGTATGAACCTTTACCCGTACCCATATCTGATGGGTAGCCATACCCATTGGGTACCCAACGGGTAGATCAAATAACACACAAGTTATTCGCAATTTTACATTCATCTATAGCATATTTGGCAAAAAAATATTGACCTCAACTCAATAACAGTTAGATGAGTACATGATAATTATCTCAATTCAAATTGACAATTGGTGACAACTTTAACATAGGTTCATAAGCTCATGACACAACTTTAACATAGGTACACTTGTGAATCACGGGTAAAACTCACATGTTAAGTACAAATGGGTAGGGTATGGGTATATCCATGGGTAAATGGCTATACCCATACCCTACCCATGACTTAACGGGTAGGGTGTGGGTACTACCCGTGGGTATAAAATTATGCCCATACCCTACCCATGCGGGTATGGTATCCGCGGGTACCCATACCCATGGGTAAAATTGCCATCCTTAACTGTCATATTTTCTTTGAAACAAGGCAAATGGCTTGCAATTCGTTTAATTTAGAGTGAAATATTGTAACAAACCACAACCAAGGGAAATAACATCACTCACGCCGGCTGCTTGAGCTCACTGTGCATTACAGAAGCCAAGTGATTAGCCCCCACCAGCACCCACAAACTTATTTCGAACTAGCACATCAAATGGGCTGTAAATTTTCATAGGAAAGGTTGCATGACCGTGACAGATTTGGATTCTGACATTTGGGACCCGCGAGGAAATAGCCTATCCAAGGTGGTGTCGACTTACTAGCCAGTCAACAGACGATTCTGCCTACCAGCCATTGGATTGACATCCAACATCTGTCGTGTATCTTCTATCTCTTGTCTTCTTCTTCCTCCAGCCGCCCAAACCAAACCACCCCGTCTGCTCCACCTGCTCCCGCCTCCCATGGCTTGCTGCGCCTCCGCCACCCTACCGTACGTACCCTCCAACGTTGGCCAGTCCCTCCCTCTATTCCCCCACAAGTCCTGTTATTCTCCGGCAACATCAGCCCCAACACGCACCCGTGCCCGAACCAGTCAACCCTCCTACTCCCCTCCGCCTGCGACTGGACCGGCGCATCTTCAACGGCTTTTGTTTGTTCCGTCCGGGCCTCGCCGTCGTCCTTCGCCTTGCGGCCTTGGTTCGCTCGCCGTGCGCGGTGCACCGCCCTCTTGCGTTGTCAACATCGTCAACAACCAAGAGGAACAAGGAGATGACTGTACGTGGAGAGGATGAAAGTAGGGACCCACCAACGTCATGGCAGTACGCAAGCAAGTGCCTCTATAGTACAAGCCCAAAATATGGTTCCTCCTGGTCCTAATGGTTGGACATCTGGGGCTCACGCCATTGTCAACGTAGTCAATAAACGAGAGAATTACACTACGAGCGGCTGACACCAGGGATCCAGCAAGTCATGCCGTTTTTTTCGAGGAACAACCAGTTGTTATTTATACTAGTTTTAGCGATGGACCAGGGTAACAACGGGGCTGTGCGGGGGCTGTGGCCCGTCTAGCCAGGGTTTTATTTATGTTTACCACATCATGAGCCCAGTTGTGTTTTTTTCTTGCTGAAAATGGCTAGCCCAGTTCTATTTTTTTGAAGAAATACCCAAACAAGGCCTACTTGCTTTATCGGCCCTGCTGGGCTGCAAATCTTTCAAGACGATGAGAGTTTCATTCGGTTTGCCCAGAAATGGCCTGTACATTTTTAAAACACATCAAACCGGGAATTAGTTTCAATTTTTTTTCATTACAAGATCTTAAATTCCATTGATTTTTATGCGTGAACAATTATTTGGATTTTATATTTATATAAATTATTTTTCAAAATAGTTTGAATGTGAATCGATATTTCTGGATTAAAAATAGTTGACCGCACCGAAATATTCAAAATTTCGTGTACTTTTTAACCGTGGCCATAATATGGGGTGTAATGCTAACAAAAAGAAGATGGGCTCCAAAAAAAATCTTAAGAATTAGCAAATGGGCTGTACATTATTAGAAATAATGGCAGATGGGCTGTATGCTGTTTTCCATAGATTTGAGGCTGACTTGTGCGCCTACTACAGGTTGACGCGTATGATTTCATAAAAAAAGGTTGACGCACACGCAACGCCCTGTCAACTTAGTCAACACACGATTCTCAAAAAAAAACTTAGTCAACACACGAGAGCAGTGACTGTTGGATGTCCATCCAACGGCTGTCGTGCTTCTTCAATCTCTGCTCTTCATGCTCCAGCCGCTCAAACAAGCGCCGGCGGGACTGCCTGCTCCCTCCTCCCGCGGCCGGCTATGCTGCCGCGCAGGCCTCACGGCCCCATCGTACTCCCATCGCTGGCCTAGCCATCCCTCTACTCACCCACACATGTTGTTATTCTCCGGTGATGGCAGACGAACCAGTAAACCCTCGTACTCCTCCGCGTGGGAAACAACTGCCGAGTATTCCCTGGCTCCGTGTCGTTCCCTTCCTAGGCCTCGCTGTCGTCCACCGCCCTGGTGCTCTCGGCGCGGCCTGGTCAACGTGGTCAATGAACGACATCCATCGGAAGTGGACTGTACGTGGAGAGGCTGACAGCTGGGTCCACGGCCGCACGCAAGGAAATGCCTCCTTATTACGCGCAAAATAATGATTCCTCCACCTGACAGCTAGGACCCACAGGAAGGGCCTCTGTATTTCATGAAAAAAACGTTCCCCCTGCTGACAGGTCGGACCCTCCAGCTATATCTTCGCACGCAAGAAAGTGCCTCCTTATTACGCCCAAAAAAATGAATACCCCCTGCTAGCTGGGACCCACCATATTGTTGGGCTGACTTGTGGGCCTACTAAGTTGACGGGGACGGAGGGCTTTGTCAACTTAGTCAATACTCAAGTGAACGTATGATGTCCATCCAACGGCCATAGTGCTTCTTCAACCTCTGGTCTTCTTGCTCCAGCTACCCAAAGCAGCGCCGGTCGTGCCGTCTGCTCCTGCCTCCCATGGCCGCCTGTAGTACCGCCTGCTCCTGCCTCCCGTGGCCCGGCTTCGCGTCATCCCCTTCCTAGGCCTCGCCGTCATCCACCGCCGTGGTGCTCTCGGCGCGGCGTGGTCATTGTGGTCAACGACCGACTTCCATCGGAAGAGTACTGTACGTGGAGAGGCTGACATCTGGGTCCACGGCAGCCGCAAGGAAGTGTCTCCTTATTACACGGAAAATAATTATTCCTCCACCTGATAGCGGGGACTCACCGGACGGGCCACCAGTATTTTGCGAAAAAAATCGTTTCCCCTGACTGCTGGGACCTACCGGAAGGGCCACCGTATTTCACAAAAAAACGTTCCCCCCGCTGTCAGCTTGGACCCACCGGAAGTGGCTCCTTATTACGCATAAAAAATGAATACTCCCCCGGCTAGCTGGGACCCACCTTGGTGGGAGGCTGTCTTGTGGGCCTACTAAGTTGACAGGGACGAAGGGCTTTCTCAACTTAGTCAATATGAACGATTCTAGCTCCAGTGATCGTACAATGTCCATCCAACGGCCGTAGTGCTTCTTCAACCTCTGGTCTTCTTGCTCCAGCCGCCCAAAGTAGCGCCGGTCGTGCCGCATGCTCCTGCCTCTTGTGGCCGGCTGTGCTGCCGCAGAGGCCTCACCGCCCCTACTATTCCTACTGCTAGCCAGGCCCTGCGGCGACGACAGACTCACACCGCAGCCGAACCAGTGAACCCTTGTACTCCTCTCTGCGCGGGCTTCCACTGCCGCGTCTTCCCCGGCTCCGCGTCGTCCCCTTCATAGGCCTCGTCGTCGTCCACCGCCGTGGAGCTCTCCGCGCGGCGTGGTCAACGTGGTCAAGGAACGACTTCCATCGGAAGAGTACTGTACGTGGAGAGGCTGACAGCTGGGTCCACGGCCACAGCCCAGTTTTTTTTGATTTGCCAAGTAAGTCGCTTTGTCAGGCCTGTTGGGCTGTAAATCTTTCTAGACGAGGAGAGCTTTCATTTGGCTGGCCGAGAAAATGGCCCATCAATAATGAGAAATGGGCTGTACATTTTTAAAACACATCAAACCGGCAATTAGTTTCAATTTTTTTAAATTTCAAGATTTTAAATTATATTAATTTTTATGCGTGGAGAATTTGTTGGATTTTATATTGATATACATTTATTTTTTAAATCAGTTTGAATGTGAGTCGAAATTTCGGGATTAAAAATAGTTCGGACCGCACCGAAATATACAAAATTTTGTATAATTTTTTAACCGTGGCCACAATATGGGCTGTAATGCTAACAAAAAGAATATGGGCTCCAAAAAAACCTTAAGAATTAGCAAATGGGATGTAAATTATTAGAAATAATGGCAGATGGGTTGTATGCTATTTTCCACAGATTTGAGGCTTTGCTAAAAAAATGGTTGTCGCACAAGCAGTGACGGTTGGATGTCCATCCAATGGCCGTCGTGCTTCTTCAATCTCTGCTTTTCCTGCTCCAGCCGCTCAAACAACCGCCGGCGGGACTTCCTGCTCCCTCCTCCCCGCGGCCGGCTGTGCTGCCGCGCAGGCCTCGCCGCCCCACCGTACTCCCATCGCTGGCCTAGCCATCCCTCTACTCATCCACACCTGCTGTTATTCTCCGGCGATGGCAGACGAACCAGTAAACCCTCGTACAGTCATACTCCCATCCGCGTGGGAAACAATAGCGAACCAGTGAACCCTCGTACTCCTCTACGCATGGGCATACACGGCCGCGTCTTCCCCGGCTCCACGCCGTCCCCTTCCTAGGCCTCGCTGTTGTCCACGCTCTCGGCGCGGCGTGGTCAACATGGTCAAGGAACGGCTTCCATCGGACATGGACTGTACGTGGAGAGGCTGATAGCTGGGTCCACGGCCGCAGCAAGGAAGTGCCTCCTTATTACGCGCAAAATAATTATTCCTCCACCTGACAGCGGGGACCCACCGAACGGGCCACCGTATTTCGCGAAAAAAAATGTTTCTCCCCTGACTGCTGGGACCCACTAGCTACACCTTCGCACGCAAGGAAGTGCGTCCGGGCAAAAAAACAATTTGCCCCCCTGACTGTTGGGACCCACCAGCTACATCTTCGCACGCAAGGAAGTGCATCGGGGCAAAAAAAACGATTCGTCCCCCTGACTGCTGGGACCCACCAGCTACATCTTCGCAGGCAAGGAAGTGTCTGACAGTCGGGACCCACCTGGTCGAAGCGTACGTAGCGTTGTCATTCTGGTCGCGAACGTGTATGTACATATATACTGGTGGATGTAGAGGTGCGCACGTGTCGTAGTAGAGGCACGCACGTAGCATGTACACGTACGTACAACGGCCAGGATACAAGAAAGAAAATACGGCCACGTATGTGTACATACGGGTGGGGTCTCGAACGCCTACTCGCGCATACGTACGGCGAGGGCTCGTGTACATGGCTGGGTCGGAACGGAGAAACAGCGTCGTCGTCGTGTTCATGGGGAGGCAACGGAATGCGTCATGTTCATGGGGAGCCAACGGAATGCGTCGTGTTCATCGGGAGGCAACGCAATGCGTGGGAGCCAACCGGCTGGGTCGGAACGGAATGCGTGGTCGTGTTCATCGGGAGGGCTTGGACGGAACAGGCGATGGAAACGAGGCCTGGCGTACCGCAGAACGGAGGAAACGGACCTCCTACATTCAGAACGGGGTCCTGTTGATCGGGAGGGGTGTGGCGTACCGCAAAACGGAGGAAACGGACCTCCTACGGTCGAAACGGGGGTCCTGTTGATCGATAGGGGTGTGGCATACCGCAAAACGGAGGAAAGGACCTCCTACGGTTGAAACGGGGGTCATGTTGATTGGCAGGGGTGTGGCGTACCGCAAAACGGACGAAACGGACTCCTACAGTCGAAACGGGGGTCCTGTTCATCGGGAGGGGTGTGGCGTACCGCAAAACAGAGGAAACGGACCTCCTACGGTCGAAACGGGGTCCTGTTCATCGGGAGGGGTGTGGCGTACCGCAAAATGGGACTCCACGGGATACTGTTCATCTCCACCGTCGACTTCCTCCAGCCTCCACGGGCTACCGTCGACCTCCTCTAGCCTCCACGGGCTCCTGTTCATCCAGCCTCCACCGCGCGCTACTCCACCGGCTATTGTTCAACACCCTCCACCGTCTACTGTTCATCCAGCCCTCCACACCACGGGGTCCTGTTCAACCACCCCTCCACGGCCACCCCTCCACCGTCTACTGTTCATCCAGCACTCCACACCACGGGGTCCTGTTCATCCAGAGGCAACGCCACCGCTCACTATTCATCCACCCCCTCCACCCCCCCCCCCCCCCCCCCGCAACGCTCACTGTTCATCCAATCGATCGGCTTCAGTTAGGAGCAGTAGCGAAGGAATCACTCCATCGGGTTCAGTTAACAGCCATCGATCGATCGCTCGGGTTCAGTAACGCGTAGCATGCAGTGCAATCGCTCGGGTTCAGTTAGAGCCCAACGCCTCGCTCGGGTTCAGTTAGAGCCAACGCCTCGCACACATGCGCGTACGTGTACGAGAGAAATGCGCATCGCTCGACCCCCGTCCGCCCACCGTAACCGGCAACTCCCCGAAATTTTCCTCCCCCTCGCTTCTACCACGGTTTTTTCCGTCATGGACGACCCAAAGAATTTCATGCAGCTGCGTCTCCGGCCCGCCCAGGACGAAAACCCCATTTTCTGTCATCATTTTTTGTCATAGAAGTAGGAGCCCACCACATCTATGATGATACCAGGTTTTGTCACAATTATCGTCATAGAAGTGTCATATGTATGACAGAAAAAATTTCGTTTCGCCCAAAATGTCACGGGTGTGTCTTTTTTTTTGTAGTGCATCTTCATCAAACATAGCATCCCCAAGCTTGTAGCTTTGCATATCATTAGCATCATGGATATTCAAGGAATTCATACTAACAACATTGCAATCATGCTCATCATTCAAATATTTAGTGCCAAACATTTTAATGCATTCTTCTTCTAACACTTTGGCACAATTTTCCTTTCCATCATTCTCACAAAAGACATTATAAAGATGAAGCATAGGTGGCAACCTCAATTCCGCTTTTTGTAGTTTTCTTTTATAGACTAAACTAATGATAAAACAAGAAACTAAAAGATTCGATTGCAAGATCTAAAGATATACTTTCCAGCACTAACCTCCCCGGCAATGGCGCCAGAAAAGAGCTTGATGTCTACTATGCTACCTTCTTATTGTAGACGTTGTTGGGCCTCCAAGTGCAGAGGTTTGTGGGACAATAGCAAATTTTGCTCAAGTGGATGACCTAAGGTTTGTCAATCTGTGGGAGGCGTGGGATGAAGATGGTCTCTCTCAAATAACCCTGCAACCAAATAACAAAGAGTCTCTTGTGTCCCCACACACCCAATATAATGGTAAATTGTATAGGTGCACTAGTTCAGTGAAGAGATGGTGATACAAGCATAATATGGATGGTAGATATAGGTTTTTGTAATCTGAAATTATAAAAACAGCAAGGTAGCAAGCGATAAAAGTGAGCGAAAACGGTATTGTAATGCTTCGAAACAAGGCCTATGGTTCATACTTTCACTAGTGCAATTTCTCTCAACAATGATAACATAATTAGATCATATAACAATCCCTCGACGTGCAACAAAGAGTCACTCCAAAGTCACTAATAGCGGAGAACAAACGAAGAGATTATTGTAGGGTATGAAACCACCTCAAAGTTATTATTTCCGATCAATCCATTGGGCTATTCCTATAAGTGTCACAAACAGCCCTAGAGTTCGTAGTAAAAGAACACCTTAAGACACACATCAACCAAAACCCCAATGTCACCTAGATACTATAATGTCACCACAAGTATCCGCGGGTATGATTATGCGATATGCATCACACAATCTCAAATTCATCTATTCAAACCAACACAAAGAACTTCAAAGAGTGCCCCAAAGTTTCTACGGGAGAGTCAAGACGAAAATGTGTGCCAACCCCTATGCATAAGTTCACAAGGTCACTGAACCCGCAAGTTGATCACCAAAACATACATCAAGTAGATCACGTGAATATCCCATTGTCACCACACATAAGCACATGCAAGACATACATCAAGTGTTCTCAAATCCTTAAAGTCTCAATCCGATAAGATAACTTCAAAGGGAAAACTCAATCCATTACAAGGTAGAGGAGGAGAAACATCATATGATCCAACTATAATAGCAAAGCTCGCGGTACATCAAGATCGTGCCAAATCAAGAACACGAGAGGGAGATATCAAACACATAGCTACTGGTACATACCATCGGTCCCAAGGGTGAACTACTCCCTCCTCATCATGGAGAGTGCCAAGATGATGAATATGGCCACTGGAGATGGATCCCCCCTCCGGTAGGGTGCCGGAACAGGGTCCCGATTGGTTTTTGGTGGCTACAGAGGCTTGCGGCGGCGGAACTCCCGATCTAGGTTTCTTTTCGGGGGTTTCTGTATTTATAGGAATTTTTGGCGTCTATTTTATGTCGGGGGGGGTATCCAAGTCAGACATGATGTAGGGGGGCGCGCCCAGGGGGTAGGGCGCGCCCTCCACCCTCGTGGATGACTCGGGACTCTTCTGGCCCAACTCTTTTGCTTCGGGGGCTTCTTCTGGTCCATAAAAAAAACATCTGGAATTTTCAGCTCGTTTGGACCCCGTTTGATATTCCTTTTCTGTAAAACTCAAAAACAAGGAAAAACATGAACTGGCATTGGGCTCTAGGTTAATAAGTTAGTCTCAAAAATCATATAAAATAGCATATAAATGCATATAAAACATCCAAGATGGATAATATAATAGCATGGAACAATCAAAAATTATAGATACGTAGGAGACGTATCAATTGGAGGGAGGAACGAAGAATGAGAGGGAAGTCAATGGGGAAAGCGGGAGGAAACGGCGGGAAAAGGGCCTCCTCTCGCCGACAGAGCGGCCCCACGCCCCTTTTCGCTTCTGTCGGCGCCCCCAGGCGATTCCCGGGCGCTTGGGTTTGGCTCGGGGTCGCCGACTGTTATTTTGGCCCAAACCGGCGCTAAATGAGATCCTGGGGCACGACTGGGCCGATTTTCAGCCGCCGACGCTAAAAAAACACCTTGGGGAGCCTGTTGGGGGCGCTGCTGGAGATGCTCTAAGTGCTGAGTCCGAAAGAAAAGAAATGAAAAAGAACTAGTTTGCCTTTTTCTTAACGACAAATCTATTCTCGTGCCGACTGGACGTTTGCATTAGATCCGGACGACGTCTGAATCGTCAGATTTCGATCACACGTCCTAAGATGTTCTAAGTGCTGAGTCCGAAAGAAAAGAAATGAAAAAGAACTAGTTTGCCTTTTTCTTAACGACAAATCTATTCTCGTGCCGACTGGACGTTTGCATTAGATCCGGACGACGTCTGAATCGTCAGATTTCGATCACACGTCCTGAGATGTTCCCGTGTATTTTATCGTCAGGTGCTCCTCGCCCGCAAAAATAAATGGCTCTGGTAGGATTTGAACCGCGGGCGTTTCCCAGTACTATGAGGTCAATAACCAACCCGCTACTGCTTCGTTGCTGTGAATTTTCAATCAACCATACTATTTGTCCTTTGAACTATACTAAATGCGAGTGAAAAAAGAAAAGAAAAGGATGCAGCTAGTGGGATTTGAGCCGTCACCTACTAGATGACATACCAGATCTCAACCAGGCCAACTAATTTTCTTTGCGAGAAAGCTATTTTCCTGCCGGTCGGCCGTTTGCTTCAGATCCGAACGATCTTATGGCCCTTCGATCCCACGCATGACGCGCACAGCCGCTCGATAATTTCTTTGACTATCACGAAAGCTCCCTCGTGAGCGACCGCTCATACATGGTAGACCTGATAACTTTGTCGGAGGGGTCGGGGTGGGGGTGTCGTTGAAACATACGCCGGTAACTTCTATGCAAATAACATGATAACTCACACATCGTAAACATGATAAATTATGTACCAGTCCTGGTAACTTTGTTGGAGGGGCCGGAGTGGGGGAGTCGTTAAAACATACCACGATAACTTCTATGCAAATAATATGATAACTCACACATCATAGACATTAAATTATGTACCCAGTCCTAGTAACTTTGTTGGTGGGGTTGGGGTTTGGGGGGGGGGGGGGGGGGGGAGTCACTGAAACATACCACGATAACTTCTATGCAAATAACATGATAAGTCACACATCGTAGAAATGATAAATTATGTACCCAATCCTGATAACTTTATCGGCTTGGGGTAGGGTGGGAGGAGTTGTTGAACCATACCACGATAACTCTTCTGCAAATAACATGATAACTCACACATCGCAGACTTGATAATTTGGCGTCTGTGGCGAGGGGGGGGGGGGGGGGCAACCCCGGTAATTTAAATGTAAATAGCTTGTTAATAGACACATACTAAGCTGATAACTCACATACAAACGCCATTATAATTTTTGATCTAAATTTTTATTGTTGAAAAATATACACCCGGTAGTTTCTATGTAAAAAGCATGATAATGTATACATCACAGATTTGATAACTAATATCTTACGTTTTAAACACCATGGTATCTTTCATCCAAGGGAAAAAAGTTTTTTAAACATTTTTTTTCGATAATTTATGTGTTAAATTACCATACTTCCTCATGCCTTAACCTTCTTGTACTGTAGTTATCAGCCTTATCATGGTATAGTTATCATGTTGCTCATACCCTAATTATCATGCTGATCATGCCAAAGTTACCAAGCCAAACTTTATTTATTTTTCTGATATGGCAGAAATAAGAAAGGTTCAAATAACATTGTTTATCTACAATAGACAACAACAAAATGTGGCTTAGTTGGTTATTAGGCTCAATAGGTATTGCATAGACCTAGGTTCGAATCCTCTTTCAAGCACTTTTATTTTATTTTCATATTATGTGGCGAAAAACCAGAAAAAACCATTAGCGATTTATCACGGTTTTTGAGAGAAGGAAAAAAATCAGTGGAAAGCGAGCCTGGGAAGATAGCGAACTAATCATGCGGATCTGTCGCTAACGACTAGTCGACTGGTCGTTAGCACAGTCCTTTTCTTAATATAGTACAATCAAAGTCGCTCGCATACACTTACCCCTATGAATGCACACACGCACACTCTACCCTTATGAGCACCTTCGGGAGACTGAACCTGCATAGCATCTTGAGATTTTACGAAGCCACCACGGAGCCTCACAGTCGACGGAAATGTCTAGCCAAAATATGATCGCTCAGTAGTCACATGTTATCTAGTTTAATTTTAATCATCTCGTAATTTTAGGGGGTTCAAACATGAATTTGCAGAGAATAAGATATCCTATCCTATAACCTAGTATTTCTAGGGTCTTCTCTAATTGAATGCATAAAAACACCAAAGGTGCTTGTCTTGACAGGTACATGCGACCATGGTATGTGACATGGTATGTCTGTTGATGAGACAAGCTGCATCGAGTGGTCGTCTGATCACTTCCTGATATCTCTAGCTAATAACATAGTGCCAAAAACGATATCTGTTGCTTGCTATAAAACTCTGCACTCGGATTGGGATTGTTAGGTTTCTTGGGGAAAGCACACAATAGTTGTCGTGGCGAGAAGATGTGAGCCATTGGTTGCTCGTGGGTGGGCTTGAGGGATCTTCTCCATGAATTTGATTTCCTTCCTCGGGCACTGTATATGAATCAACAATACTTCTCCCAAGGTCTTGTGCTCAATATTGTCCCCTACATTCTATATAGGGGGATCCATGAATGCATCCCTTACACGAAACACTTCACAAGACCCCGCTCTAATAATGGCACATTGTGCAGCACGAGGCCCCCGTCACTAGGATGGGTGGGGTGGGGGATAACCTAGGCTTTTGCATATTTCAACGCACCATCATAAGTTGTAAGCATGCACCTCACTGTGCATGTCATGCCATATAGATCAGATATAACATCATCATACGCAGTTTTTGATGAGAAATGAGTGTGCTTGACTGATATGGGCCGCATCATTAAGGCTGGTCACAATAGGCAAGAACATAAGCTAGTAACTTACACATTTTCCTAGACTATGTTACTATCTCCATAGTGGGTAGGAACATCTATGTAGTGTCATGCAACGATGTATTTATTAGGTTATAGACTCATTGTTTTTTGGAGTGTGTGATGTTCCGGTAACTTAGCTAGTTACCACAAGCACCTCTCTCTTCATTAAATATGTGCCACATAAGCACAGTTGTATTGGAGTGTGTGACGTTACTCCTAAGTTCCTCCCCATTGTGACCAGCCTAAGCAGAGTTCATCTTGCTTCACAATGGTCCTATATTAAATGATAGTTATCACACATATTTTGTTTGAGCAAATCCTAAAATAGTTCAAGGCACACATGTGAACGTTCAAAAGCCTGTGTGTAGTTATCACCTTGAGAATTGCAACCACATGAGCTTGGAGCGGTGGTACTGATGGCTATTGATTATATCAAAATTCTAACCGCCCTCTAATTTCCTTTTTAATGGAGGATGAGCTCCAGCCTCTGCATTTGGGAGATGCATTCAACCACTTCATTAATTAATCACAACGACCTTATAAAATAATGCATCAATATGTCTGAAGCCGCCATCTTGGTAACATTTGTCGCTACTCCTATCCATTGATGAGGGGTGTAGAAAGTGTGAGCCGAATGTCCAAACTTCTTACCTAAGCCTAACATGTAAAGCCGGACGCCTCAACCAAGCCACACCAGGTCTAGGGCACAAACCAGACACACTCTCATAGGTCATCATTTTCGTCTTCCACTGATCCATCTTTAGAGCAGATATTGAAGCATCGACCTTGCCAGGCCTGCTGTCGACACCACCACGGCACCGGACAACACCTCCTCCCTATGTGCGTCCATCATCACACATCCGTCGTCGAGGCCCTGCTGCGCCACGCCGCCGAGACTCCACGCCGTTGATGCATCACATGGAACACCGCTCCACCGCAGATGCCGTCCACTGGTCCCTCGAGCCTATGCATACCTTCAAGAATGAAGCCCCAAAGAGGGATACGACACAAGAGCGCCATTGTCATCTGATCGACCAATCTAGGGTTTCCCCTGAAGGTGCCAGATATGGGTCTAGAGCTTCACCAGGACGATGCCTTCAGGAAGGGGATGACACAGAAAACGCCACCATCGTCGGCCTTGGCAATGAGCCAAGAGTAGGGTCTTCACCCGGATCCACTCGAGGAACCTCCATCCAGCCTCGCGTGCACTGCACCGCCACCGATCACCGCTGTCGCGCATGGAGCAGGCTGCACCGACCACAACAGATCTGACTGGAAGCTAGACCACACATACAACCGATCCATCCACCAGGCCCTCCATGCCGCCGCCAATCTGAAATCTGACTGGCAGCAGAGCCGCCCGCCGCCGCTGTGAGGTAGGGTCGGCTGTCGCGCCATAGGACCCAACTAGTCGCCTCCACACGCCGGGAGTCCCGCCCCACCCCAAGCCGTAGGAGAGAAGGAGAGAACCCTGTCACCGCCATCTGCCCCCGGGCTTAGCCCGATGGCGTCACACGACAGCAGCGGGAGGAGAGGAGGGAGTAGATCGGGGCTCGGCGGCGGCTAGGGTAGCGACCGCCCGATGCGGGAGCGACGCGGGGGGATGGAGCGATTTGGGAATCTGACAAGCTACTAAGTAACTTGGCATTCTGGCCAAACTTCCCTCTAATTCACTAATATATCCATCAATGCCTATTTCAATCTTCATTGCTCTTTTCTTCATCCCCGCGGCCTCTCATTCTTTTTGCAATCTCTGGCAGCGCCACCACGTCCTTTTGTAAAGGGCCATGAAAGAACCCAGACTCCTCCTGCGAGGATGACACCCCCAGTCTGGCCACTTCAAGTGAAGAAGAGGAAGAAGAATTGTCGGCTTATATATTCCCTATGTTTGATACTTTCTCATTATTATATATAGCTGATATAATGTGGTCTCTTAATGGTTATCTGGTGTCGTTTACACATTTGGTTACCTCGACTTTGTGTTCTTTAGGCAGAGGATATGACATGTGTGAACTTAATGCTAGGCCCCTTTCGGTTTTCTGGTTTCGGATGAATCCTAATGGTTTCTGTTAATGAAAATATATAAGTTGATGCAATCGTATGATGACTATCCTAGGGTTGCTCTAAGTATGTAGGTCTGCAGACAGAGGATGTTGTGTTGGAAAATTAGGCAAGTTCATGATTAATTCCAGTAAATAATTCATGACTAGAAGATATACTAGCATGCAACAATCTAGCAAACTAGAAGAACAGCAAGACATGCATAACAGCAGAGAACACGAAACAATAGCTGTAGAGACAGACATGAACAGATGATGTTGGATGTACTGTTCGTTAGCTATTGTGGGTGTAGCGGTGTTGATGACGATGTTGGCGACGATCTGCTGCTAACGACGATGAATACGACGATGAGTAGCACCGCCCGACTTGGACGGAAGACGACCCATGATGACAAATTTGAGCAGTCGTCACAAAAACCTAATTCGTCCTCTCCCGGTGCAGGATCGCAAAGAAGAATGGTTCCGGAGACCTGCTCTCCCAATCGCCGATGCACGCCGGCGTTTGGGATGGAGTAGACTACAACGGCGACGCAAGTTGTGAGATGAGGCAAAACCCTAGGTGTTTTCGGTGTGTCTTCGGCCGCAGCCGGTAGCTGTATATATATTAGGACCAGAGGCGGTATTGTGTCGCGATCACAATCCCAAACCGACTTGGTTTCTAATTCGTATACTTACCAGACAAGAAATCAAAAACTTGTCTGCCAAGACATAAAAATAAAACGGCAAAAGGAAGCTGCGCTCCTGCAAGGAGACGAACCGGATTTCGGCGGACCATTCACGCGCATGTCGCACGTACGCGTCGCCAGGCCAGGCGAGGCGAGGCGAGCGAGCGCGCGGGCGCGCATGTAGTCTTCCCTTTATCTTCTCACACACCACTTAGAGTGGTGGAGAGAACCCACTATATAAAGAGGTTCAACTCTTCTTCAACTTCCGGGGTGGGACAAAACTTTAGCACCACCACTTGCCATTTTACACATGGGCTTTGAGATTTCATAAATTGCTATGGGCCTAGCCCATTAATTCTAACAATCCCCCACCAGATCTCAAATACCCATTTAGAGATTTGCCTTCTCTCACCACTTGTTTAATATACCAGTGTTTCAGCACAGACTGTTAAGTTGAACTTCTGCCTAGAACTTTAAGATACATCCATTCACAACTTGACAATGGACTATGCCTTGAATTGCTAGTTTTGTGTGAACAGGTTTCACTCAAAGTCTTAACCAGTACCTAACCGCCAGTAGGCTACCCCGCGGTTTGCAGCTTATACGTTATACTCCCTGGTCTCTTCGTGAGCTTACTAGAGATCACCCTAATCTCATAGACTGTGACGTTTACGGTCAGAACTCATATAGGTGTGTTCTTTCAAGACTGCTCTGTAGGACAACATATTTGCTAATTATAGCCAATAGAACCACATTAAGGCATGTTGCCAACCTGCCTTACAGATCTGAGCCTTACAGCTCTGAGAGTTTTGCATCTTCACTTGGAGACGGTCATTAGTTATTACTCTCCTCAGTTAACCAATAGCTTGTTCTTCCCAGATCCTAATTCATGGGATCTCCGATCACAAAGGTTGGGTTACTACTGTAGTGTAACATCTATGGGTCTCATACCCATCTCCCTTGATGCAATATCTATCACATTTCGTGATAGTCCCTTTGTAAAGGGATCTGCCAGGTTTTTGTCTGTTTGTATATACGTAACAGTTATTACTCCGGAGTTTCTCAACTTCCTGACAGACTTCAAACGTATCTTCACGTGTCTTGATGACTTTTCATTATCTTTAGAATTGTTCACTTTAGCGATAACCGTTTGGTTGCCACAATTCATAAGAATAGCCGGTACAGGTTTTTCAACCACCGGCAAGTCCATCAAGAGCTCACGTAGCCATTCTGCCTCAACAGTAGTTGTGTCCAAAGCAGTTAGTTCTGCTTACATAGTTGATCTCGTCAATATGGTTTGCTTGCAAGACCTCCATGACACAGCGCCACCTCCATGAGTAAATACATACCCACTTGTTGCATAGAGTACATCAACATCGGAGATCCAATTTGAATCACTATATCCTTCTAGCACAGCAGGATGCCCTGAATAAGTAATTCCGTAACTCATAGTACCTCTCTGATAGAGCAAGACCCTTTCTAGTGCATGCCAATGATCATCACCCGGGTTGGACATGAACCTACTCAGTTTGCTCACAGCAAAAGAGATATCTGGTCTTGTAGCGCTAGCTAAGTACATGAGTGAACCGACAATTTGAGAGTATCTTAATTGATCTCTCATTTCTTTCTTGTTCTTTCTGAGTGTCACACTGGGATCATAAGGTGTTGGAGAAGGCTTGCTATCCATAAAACGGAATCGGTACAAGACCTTCTCAACATAGTGAGATTGCAGTAACGTAATCCCACTCTCATCCTTAATAAGTTTGATGTTTAGAATTACATCAACTTCTCCCAGATCTTTCATGTCAAAACTTTTTGATAGAAAAGACTTGACCTCATTAATTGCATTAATGTTTGTACCAAAGATCAGTATGTTGTCCGCATACAAACATAATATGACACTATTGCCCCCACCATGGCGATAGTAAACACACCTATCAGCCTCATTAATGACAAATCCTGCAGAAGTCAGAGTTCTTTCAAACTTCTCATGCCATTGCTTAGGTGCCTGATACGTCCATTTTGCATCATGCTTTTATATCAATATTTATTGCATTATGGGTTGTTATTACACATTATGTCACAATACTTATGGCTATTCTCTCTTATTTTACAAGGTTTATCATGAAGAGGGAGAATGCTGACAGCTGGGATTCTGGCTGGAAAAGGAGCAAATATTGGAAACCTATTCTGCACAGCTCCAAAAGTCCTGAAACTCCACGAAAGTCATTTTTGGAATTAATAAGAATTTTTTAGCAAAGAAAGTACCTGAGGGGTGCCACACCCTGGCTAGGAGGGTGGGGGCGCGCTCCCTGTCTCCTGGGCCCCCTGCTGGCCCTCCAGTGCCCATCTTATGCTATATGAAGTCTCTTATCCTGGAAAAAATCATAAGCAAGCTCACGGGGCGAAACTCCGCCGCCACGAGGCGGAACCTTGGTGGAACCAATCTAGGGCTCCGGCGGAGCTGTTCTACTGGGGAAACTTCCCTTCGGGAGGGGGAAATCATCACCATCATCATCACCAACGATCCTCTCATCGGGAGGGGGTCAATCTCCATCAACATATTCACCAGCACCATCTCCTCTCAAAAACCTAGTTCGTCTCTTGTATCCAATCTTGTATCAAAACCACAAATTGGTACCTGTGGGTTGCTAGTAGTGTTGATTACTCCTTGTAGTTGATGCTAATTGGTTTACTTGGTGGAAGATCATATGTTCAGATCCTTAATGCATATTAATACTCCTATGATCATGAACATGAATATGCTTTGTGAGTAGTTATGTTTGTTCCTGAGGACATGGGTGAAGTCTTGCTATTAGTAGTCATGTGAATTTGGTATTCGTTCGATATTTTGATGAGATGTATGTTGTCTCTCCTCTAGTGGTTTTATGTGAACGTCGACTACATGACACTTCACCATTATTTGGGCCTAGAGGAAGGCATTGGGAAGTAATAAGTAGATGATGGGTTGCTAGAGTGACAGAGGCTTCAACCCTAGTTTATGCGTTGCTTCGTAAGGGGCTGATTTGGATCCACTAGTTTCATGCTATGGTTAGGTTTACCTTAATACTTCTTTTGTAGTTGCGGATGCTTGCAATAGGGGTTAATTATAGGTGGGATGCTTGTCCAAGAAAGGGCAGTACCCAAGCACCAGGCCACCCACATATCAAATTATCAAAGTACCGAACGCGAATCATATGAGCATGATGAAAACTAGCTTGACGATAATTCCCATGTGTCCTCGGGAGCGCTTTTCTCATTATAAGAAGTTGTCCAGGCTTGTCCTTTGCTACAAAAAGGATTGGGCCACCTTGCTCCACTTTATTTACTTTCATTGCTTGTTACCCGTTACAAATTATCTTATCACAAAACTATCTGTTACCTACAATTTCAGTGCTTGCAGAGAATACCTTACTGAAGACCGCTTGTCATTTCCTTCTGCTCCTCATTGGGTTTGACACCCTTACTTATTGAAAGGACTATGATAGATCCCCTATACTTGTGGGTCATCAAGACTCTTTTTTGGTGCCATTGCTGGGGAGTTAAGCTCCTTTGGTGAGTGGAACTTGGTACGGAAACATTTATATAGT
Source organism: Triticum timopheevii (assembly GCA_963921465.1). Classification (NCBI taxonomy): domain Eukaryota; kingdom Viridiplantae; phylum Streptophyta; class Magnoliopsida; order Poales; family Poaceae; genus Triticum; species Triticum timopheevii. The sequence goes on along the minus strand of OY997262.1, from coordinate 377,102,410 downwards.
GTGCTGAAATTTTCTGTCACTTGTTACTATGGAAACTAATCCTTTGAGGGGTTTGTTCGGGGTATCTTCGCCCCGACCAGAAGAGCAAAGAGTTGCTCCTCAACCTACTGAACCTACTGAAAATGTTTACTTTAAAATTCCTTCGGGTGTGATAGAGAAACTGCTAGCTAATCCCTTTGCAGGAGATGGAACATTGCATCTCGATTTACACCTTATCTTTGTGGATGAAGTTTGTGGATTATTTAAGCTTGCAGGTATTCCCGATGATGTTGTTAAGAGGAAGGTTTTCCCTTTATCTTTGAAGGGAGATGCATTGACATGGTATAGGCTATGTGATAATACGGGATCTTGGAATTATAAACGATTGAAGTTGGAATTCCACCAGAAGTTCTATCCTATGCATCTTGTTCACCGTGATCGTAATTACATATATAATTTCTGGCCTCGTGAAGGAGAAAGCATTGCTCAGGCTTGGGGGAGGCTTAAGTCAATGTTATATTCATGCCCCAATCATGAGCTCTCAAGAGAAATGATTATTCAAAAAAATTATGCTCGGCTTTCTCTCAATGATCGCACCATGCTCGATACTTCCTGTGCTGGTTCTTATATGCTGAAGACTACCGAATTCAAGTGGGACTTATGGGAAAGAATTAAACGCAACTCTGAAGATTGGGGTTCCGACAATGGTAAGGAGTTAGGTATAACACCTAAGTTTGATTGTGTTAAATCTTTTATGGATACCGAGGCTTTTCGTGGATTTAGCGCTAAATATGGACTTGACTCGGAGATAGTAGCTTCTTTCTGTGAATATTTTGCTACTCACGTTGATCTCCCTAAGGAGAAGTGGTTTAAATATAATCCTCCCATTGAAGTAAAAGTAGTTGCACCTATTATAGTTTAAGAAAAGGCTATCACTTATAATGATCCTATTGTTCCTACTACTTATGTTGAGAAACCACCTTTCCCTGTTAGGATAAAGGATCATGCTAAAACTTCAACTGTTGTTCGCAAGAGTAATACTAGAACATATACACCTCCTGAGCAAATTAAAGTTGAACCTAGTATTTCTATGGTTAAAGATCTCTTGGATGATAATATAGATGGGCATGTTATTTACTTCTGTGAACAGGCTGCTAATATTGCTAGACCCGATGCTAAGATACATAAACCTATTGTAGGCATGCCTGTTATTTCTGTTAAAATACGATATCATTGTTATCATGGCTTATGTGATATGGGTGCTAGTGCTAGTGCAATACCTATTTCCTTATATCAAGAAATTATGCATGATATTGCACCCGCTGAAATAGAAGGTATTGATGTTACTATTAAGCTTGCCAATAGGGATACTATTTCACCAATTGGGATTGTTAGAGATGTTGAAGTCTTGTGTGGGAAAGTCAAATATCCTACTGATTTTCTTGTTCTTGGTTCCCCACAAGATGACTTTTGTCCCATTATATTTGCCAGACCCTTCTTGAATACTGTTAATGCTAGGATTGATTGCAAAAAGGATGTTGTTACAATTGGCTTGGGGGATATGAAACATGAGTTTAATTTTGCTAAATTTCATAGACAACCCCATGATAAAGAATTACCTAGTAAGGATGAAATAATTGGTCTTGTTTCTATTGCCGTACCTCCTACTGATCCGTTAGAACAATATTTGCTAGACCATGAAAATGATATGTTTATGAATGAAAGAAGGGAAATAGATGAAGTATTCCTTCAACAGGGTCCTATTCTGAAACACAATTTTCCTGTTGAAATCCTAGGGGATCCTCCTCCACCCAAGGGTGGTCCCGTGTTTGAGCTCAAACCATTACCTGATAATCTTAAATAAGCTTATCTTGATGAAAAGAAGATATATCTTGTTATTATTAGTGCTAAACTTTCAGAGCAAGAAGAGGCAAGATTACTGAAAACTCTGAAGAAGCACCGTGTTGCTATTGGATATAGTCTGGATGATCTTAAGGGTATTAGTCCCACTCTATGCAACCACAAAATAAAATTGGAGAAAGATGCCAAACCAGTTAGAGATCCTCAATGACGGTTAAATCCTAAGATGAAAGAAGTTGTAAGAAAGGAGATACTAAAGCTCCTTGAGGCAGGTATAATTTATCCTGTTGATGATAGTGAATGGGTAAGTCCCGTCCATTGTGTCCCTAGAAAGGGAGGTATTACTGTTGTTCCTAATGATAAAGATGAATTGATTCCACAAAGAATTATTACAGGTTATAGGATGGTAATTGATTTCCGTAAGTTAAATAAAGCTACTAAGAAAGATCATTACCCTTTACCTTTAATTGATCAAATGGTAGAAAGACTATCCAAACATACACATTTCTGATTTCTAGATGGTTATTCTGGTTTCTCTCAAATACCTGTGTCAGCGGAAGATCAATCAAAAACTACTTTTACTTGCCCTTTCGGTACTTTTTCTTATAGACGTGTGCCTTTTGGTTTATGCAATGCACCTGCTACCTTTCGAAGATGCATGATGGCTATATTCTCTGACTTTTGTGAAAAGATTTGTGAGGTATTCATGGATGACTTCTCCATTTATGGATCCTCTTTTGATGATTGCTTGAGCAACCTTGATCGAGTTTTGCAGAGATGTGAAGACACTAGTCTCGTCCTGAATTGAGAAAAGTGTCACTTTATGGTTAATGAAGGCATTGTCTTGGGGCATAAAATTTCTGAAAGAGGTATTAAAGTTGATAAAGCTAAAGTTGATGCTATTGAAAAGATGCCATGTCCCAAGGACATTAAAGGTATAAGAAGTTTCCTTGGCCATGCCAATTTTTATAGGAGGTTCATTAAGGACTTTTCTAAAATCTCTAGGCCTCTGACTAATTTATTGCAAAAAGATATTCCTTTTGTCTTTGATGATGATTGTGTAGAAGCATCTGAAATACTTAAGAAAGCTTTGATCACTACACCTATTGTTCAGCCACCTGATTGGAATTTACCCTTTGAAATTATGTGTGATGCTAGTGATTATGTTGTAGGTGTTGTTCTAGGGCAAAGAGTTGATAAGAAACTAAATGTTATTCAATATGCTAGTAAAGTCTTGATACTGCCCAGAGAAATTATGCTACTTCTGAAAAAAGAATTCTTAGCAGTTGTATTTGCTTGTGATAAGTTCAGACCTTACATTGTTGATTCTAAAGTTACTATTCACACTGATCATGCTGCTATTAAATATCTTATGGAAAAGAAAGATGCTAAACCTAGACTTATTAGATGGGTTCTCTTGCTTCAAGAATTTGATTTGCATCTTATTGATAGAAAGGGAGCTGAGAACCCCGTTGCAGACAACTTGTCTAGGCTAGAGAATGTTCTTGATGACCCACTACCTATTGATGATAGCTTTCCTAAAGAACAATTAGCGGTCATTAATGCTTCTCGTACTGCTCCATGGTATGCTGATTATGCCAATTACATTGTTGCTAAATTCATACCACCTAGTTTCACATACCAGCAAAAGAAAAGGTTCTTTTATGATTTAAGACATTACTTCTGGGATGACCCACACCTTTATAAAGAAGGAGTAGATGGTGTTATTAGACGTTGTGTACCTGAGCATGAATAGGAATAGATCCTACGCAAGTGTCACTCTGAACCATATGGAGGACACCACGCTGGAGACAGAACTGCACATAAGGTATTGCAATCCGGTTTTTATTGGCCTACTCTCTTCAAAGATGCTCGTAAGTTTGTCTTGTCTTGTGATGAATGTCAAAGAATTGGTAATATTAGTAGACGTCAAGAAATGCCTATGAATTATTCTCTTGTTATTGAACCATTTGATGTTTGGGGCTTTGATTATATGGGACCTTTTCTTGCCTCTAATGGATATACACATATTCTAGTTGTTGTTGATTACGTTACTAAGTGGGTAGAAGCTATTCCAACTAGTAGTGTTGATCATAACACCTCTATTAAGATGCTTAAAGAAGTTATTTTTCCAAGGTTTGGAGTCCCTAGATATCTCATGACTGATGGTGGTGCACATTTTATTCATGGTGCTTTTCGTAAAATGCTTGCTAAGTATGATGTTAATCATAGAATTGCATCTCCTTATCACCCGTAGTCCAGTGGTCAAGTAGAATTGAGCAATAGAGAGCTCAAATTAATCTTGCAAAAGACTGTTAATAGATCTAGAAAGAATTGGTCCAAGAAACTTGATGATGCATTATGGGCCTATAGAACTGCATATAAAAATCCTATGGGTATGTCTCCGTATAAGATGGTTTATGGAAAAGCATGTCACTTACCTCTCAAACTTGAACATAAAGCATATTGGGCTATTAAAGAGCTCAACTATGACTTCAAACTTGCCGGTGAGAAGAGGTTATTTTATATTAGCTCACTTGATGAATGAAGAACCCAAGCCTATGAAAATCCAAGCTATTTAAAGAAAAAGTTAAAAGATGGCATGACAAAAGAATACAAAAGCGTGAGTTTAACGTAGGTGATTACGTATTGCTATTCAACTCTCGTTTAAGATTTTTTGCAGGAAAACTTCTCTCTAAATGGGAAGGTCCTTACATTATCGAGGAGGTCTATCGTTCTGGTGCCATAAAAATCAACAACTTCGAAGGCACAAGTCCGAGGGTGGTGAACGGTCAAAGAATCAAACATTATATCTTAGATAATCCTATTAATGTTGAAACTAATATTATTGAAACCGTAACCCCAGAGGAATACATAAGGGACACTTTCCAAAATGTTTCACATTTCGAAAAGGAATAAGTATGTGGTACGGTAAGTAAACCGACTCCAAAACAGTTCTAATGGCAATTTTTCTCCGTTTTGGAATATTTAAGAATTTTGGATAGCAAAAAGTAATCCGGGAAGGACACGAGGCCTCCACGAGGATGGAGGGCGCGCCCACCCCTACTAGGCGTGCCCCCTGTCTCGTGGACACCTCGTGTGCCTCCCGGAGTCCGTTTTCTTGCATGTTACTTCTTTTGGTCGGTAAAATTTCATTATATAATCTCCTGAAGGTTTTGACCACCGTACCACGCAAAAATCTTCTGTTTTCGTTTCGAGTTGTTTTTCTGATAGATCTAAAGCATCATGACATCACCCTCCTTCAACAATGAAGACAAGGATGCTTGGCTATTGAAGATAGAGCTGAAAAGAGAAGAACCGGAGGAGATCAACAAGGATGAAGGGATTAAGAAGGCCATCGAGGATCGAGCTCCGGCGGTGGAAGAAAAAAACATCCCTCAACCTTTAGCTAACCTCTTTACCTCAACTGAGATCGAAGCTTTCAAGGTGATTGAGTTAGCTCGCATACAAAACAAGTATCTCACACAGGAAAATATTTTGTTGAAGGATCATATCGTCGGACTCAAGGGAATTATCCGCAAGTTGGAGGAGCTTTTACGCTCGATGTGCGATTATCCACCACCTTCATCACCTCCGACGACATAATTACATGGGTATGGGCACTCCCCTCGGCAATTGCCAAGCTTGGGGGAGGTGCCCGGGTATCGTATCACCATCACACTCCTATCTTTACCGTTTTTAATTAGTTCGATCCTTTTAGTAATATCTTGATCTAGTAGAATAAAGTTTTGGTATGAATTAGTTTTGAGTTTTGCCTTGTGATTCCTTTATGTAATCGAGTCCGTGAGCTATCTATAATAAAGATTAGTGTTGACTCAAGGGCTTTTCTATCTTGCTATGATCTTGAGAAAATAGAAAGAATAAAAAGAATAAAAGAGTTCATATTGATCCTATGGATAGTAATGACTTCACATATAAAGAGTATGAGGCATAAAAATTGTTGAGAGTTGACAAACATAGTTTTGGCCATCGTTGCAATTAGTAGGAAGTAATAAGGAAGGAGAGGTTTTCACATATAAATATACTATCTTGGACATCTTTTATGATTGTGAGCACTCATTAAAGTATGACATGCTAAAGAGTTGATGTTGGACAAGAAAGACAACGTAATGGTTTATGTTTTCTCACATCTCAGTTAAAGTATATTGTCATGGATCTTCCTAACATGTTGAGCTTGCCTTTCCCCCTCATGCTAGCCAAATTCCTTGCACCAAGTAGAGATACTAATTGTGCTTCCAAACATCCTTAAACCCAGTTTTTGCCATGAGAGTCCACCATATCTACCTATGGATCGAGTAAGATCCCTCAAGTAAGTTGTCATGTTACAAGCAATAAAAATTGCTCTCTAAATATGTATGACTTATTAGTGCGGAGAAAATAAGCTTTATACGATCGTGTGATATGGAAGTAATAAAAGTGACGGACTGCATAATAAAGGTTCATATCACAAGTGGCAATATAAAGTAACGTTCTTTTGCATTAAGATTTTGTGCATCCAACCCTAAAAGCACACGACAACCTCTACTTCCCTCTGCGAAGGGCCTATCTTTTACTTTATGTCTTACTTTTTGCAAGAGTCAAGGTGATCTTCACCTTTCCCTTTTTTTCATTTTATCCTTTGGCAAGCACCTCGTGTTGGAAAGATCCTGATATATATATCCAATTGGATGTAAGTTAGCATGAACTATTATTGTTGACATCACCCAAAGGTGAGTACGTTGGGAGGCAACATAATAAGCCCCTATCTTTCTTAGTGTCCGATAAAAACTTCATAACCATAAGTATTGCGTGAGTGTTAGCAATTGTAGAAGACTATATGATAGTTGAGTATGTGGACTTGCTGAAAAGCTCTATTCTTGACTCTTTCTAATGTTATGATAAATTGCAATTGTTTCAATGACTGAGATTATAGTTTGTTAGTTCCCAATGAAGTTTATGTTCCATACTTGACATTGTGAATAGATTGTTACTTGAGCATAAGAAATCATATGACAAAATCTATATATGTTGCTATTATAAGAATGATCATGATGCCCTCATGTCCGCATTTTATTTTTATTGACACCTCCATCTCTAACATGTGGACATATTTTTCGATACCGGCTTCCACTTGAGGACAAGCGAGGTCTGAGCTTGGGCGAGTTGATACGTCCATTTTGCATCATGCTTTTATATCAATATTTATTGCATTATGGGCTGTTATTACACATTATGTCACAATACTTATGGCTATTCTCTCTTATTTTACAAGGTTTATCATGAAGAGGGAGAATGCTGGCAGCTGGGATTCTGAATGGAAAAGGAGCAAATATTGGAAACCTATTCTGCACAGCTCCAAAAGTCATGAAACTCCATGAAAGTCATTTTTGGAATTAATAAGAATGTTTTAGCAAAGAAAGTACCTGAGGGGGCCCACACCCTGGCTAGGAGGGTGGGGCGTGCCCCCTATCTCCTGGGCCCCCTGGTGGCCCTCCGGTGCCCATCTTCTGCTATATGAAGTCTCTTATCCTGGAAAAAATCATAAGCAAGCTCACGGGACGAAACTCCGCCGCCACGAGGCGGAACCTTGGCGGAACCAATCTAGGGCTCCGGCAGAGCTATTCTGCCGGGGAAACTTCCCTCCCGGAGGGGGAAATCATCACCATCATCATCACCAATGATCCTCTCATCGAGAGGGGGTCAATCTCCATCAACATCTTCACCAGCACCATCTCCTCTCAAAACCCTAGTTCATCTCTTGTATCCAATCTTGTATCAAAACCACAAATTGGTACTTGTGGGTTGCTAGTAGTGTTGATTACTCCTTGTAGTTGATGCTAATTGGTTTACTTGGTGGAAAATCATATGTTCAGATCCTTAATGCATATTAATACTCCTCTGATCATGAACATGAATATGCTTTGTGAGTAGTTACATTTGTTCCTGAGGACATGGGTGAAGTCTTGCTATTACTAATCATGTGAATTTGGTATTCGTTCGATATTTTGATGAGATGTATGTTGTCTCTCCTCTAGTGGTGTTATGTGAACGTCGACTACATGACACTTCACCATTATTTGGGCCTAGAAGAAGGCATTGGGAAGTAATAACTAGATGATGGGTTGCTAGAGTGACAGAAGCTTAAACCCTAGTTTATGCATTGCTTCGTAAGGGGCTGATTTGGATCCACTAGTTTCATGCTATGGTTAGGTTTACCTTAATACTTCTTTTGTAGTTGCGGATGCTTGCAATTGGGGTTAATCATAGGTGGGATGCTTGTCCAAGAAAGGGAAGTACCCAAGCACCGGTCCACCCACATATCAAATTATCAAAGTACCAAACGCGAATCATATGAGCGTGACGAAAACTAGCTTGACGATAATTCCCATGTGTCCTCGGGAGCACTTTTCTCATTATAAGAAATTGTGCAGGCTTGTCCTTTGCTACAAAAAGGATTGGACCACCTTGCTGCACTTTATTTACTTTCATTGCTTGTTACCCGTTACAAATTATCTTATCACAAAATTGTCTGTTACCTACAATTTCAGTGCTTGCAGAGAATACCTTACTGAAAACCGCTTGTCATTTCCTTCTGCTCCTCGTTGGGTTCGACGCTCTTACTTATCGAAAGGACTACGATAGATCCCCTATACTTGTGGGTCATCAGTGCCTGTTTTAGACCATACAAATATTTTAACAACTTGCACACCTTTCTCTCTTCACCCTTTACCACAAACCCGTCAGGCTGATCCATATAGATTTCCTCTTCCAACTCTCCATGGAGAAAAGTTGTCTTTACATACATTTCATGAATGATAAGACCATAAGAGGCAGCCAAGGAAAGTAACACTCGAATGGTGGTCATTCTAGCAATGGGTGAATAGGTGTCAAAGTAATCTTCGCCTTCTTTCTGAGTGTAGCCCTTGGCCACTAGCCGTGCCTTGTACTTATCAATAGTACCATCAGGCTTTAGCTTCTTTTTAAACACCCACTTACAGCCCATAGGTTTACAACCATATGGTCTATCAGTTAGTTCCCAAGCTCCATTAGAAAGAATTGAGTCCATCTCATTATGAACAGCTTCTTTACAATCATCTACATCCGAAGATGCATATGCTTCTTCAATCGTCTTGGGTGTGTCGTCCACAAGGTATACAATGAAATCATCACCAAAGGATTTTGCAATCCTTTGTCTCTTGTTCCTTATAGGAACTTCATTGTTATCCTTATCAAGGATTTCCTCATGTGATTGTTTGAAATATTCATCACTTGTACTAGATTCAGGAATTATCTCAGAAGAAAATCTAGCAATGTTATGCATATTTTTCATAGGAAATATGATCTCAAAAAATGTTGCATCATGAGATTCCATTATAGTATCAACATGCATATCAGGTACTTCATATTTTTACCACTAAAAACCTATAAGCAATGCTCCGTTGAGCATACCCTAGAAAGACACAATCCACTGTCTTCGGTCCAAGTTTGTGTTTCTTAGGAATAGGAATATTAACCTTTGCCAAACATCGCCAAGTGCGCAAATAAGAAAGTGATGGTTTCTCCCAACCCACTCCTCATAAGGGGTTTTCTCCTTATTATTGTTGGGAACTCTATTCATGACATGACATGAAGTCAATATAGCCCCCCCCCACCATGGCTTAGATAAACCAGCAGTGTCTAACAGGGAGGCGTCCTCTCATGAATAATACCATGTTCCTCACAAAATTCAACAAAAACTTTGGGAAAATACTCTCCACCACGATTGGACCTAAGACACTTTATCTTTCTCTCTAGTTGATTTTCAACTTTAGCTTTATAGATATTAAAGTAGTCTAATGCTTCATCTTTAGTTTGCAACAAATAAACATAGCAAAATCTAGTCACATCATCAATCAAAGTCATGAAATATCTCTTTCCACCTGTTGTCAACACACCATTCATCTCACAAAGACCAGAACATATGAGTTCTAGAGGTGCCAAGTTTCTCTCCTCGGCAGCCTTATGAGGCTTTCGAGGTTGCTTCGATTGCACACAACTATGGCACTTAGAACCTTTGGCAACGGTGAAGTTCGGAATTAAACTCATACTAGATAGCCGAGACATTAAACCAAAATTAATATGACATAAACGAGAGTACCAAATACTTGCATCAACATTAATACTAGCACAAATTTGGTTTATTGACTTACTGCAAAAATCTTAAAGGGAAAAGCGGAACAAGCCTCCGCACTCATAGCCTTTTCCTATAAATTGTCCAAATCTTGACACGATTACTTTATTCGACTCTAAAATTACCTTAAACCCATCTCAACATAGAAGGGAGCCGCTAACTAGATTCTTGTTCATAGTAGGGACATGCTGCACGTTCCTTAGTTGCATGATCTTTCCCGAAGTAAACTTCAAATCCACCGTGCCAATGCCACGAACAGAAGCATGTGACCCATTCCCCATTAGGACGGAAGAATCCCTTTTGACCTGATAAGAAGTAAACAGGGAGACGTCAGCACACACATGAACGTTAGCACCCGAATCAATCCACAACGAAGATGGTTGAAATACTGAAAGCACAATAGGTAAATTACCATACCCATCAGTATTGCTAGCGGTCACCATGTTGACAGTCTTGGAGCTCGTTTTCCCTCTGTGGTCTGCACGTTAAGGGCATTCCTTGGAAAAGTGTCCGGCTTCCCACAGGCGTAGCACTCTAGCTCAGCCTTGTTGAACTTCTTCTTATTGAAGGTAGTAGTCTTGGTAGGCTTGTTGAAAACAGGTTCGTTCTTCCCTTTGTCTTGTTCTGTGGGTACCTCTACACCATGTTAGAGGTAGGCTGAACCTCACCTCCTTTTTCAGTAGTGTCTTTAGCCCGAGCTTTTTCTTCAACATCAAGAGATGCAATCAGATTTTCAACTGATATCTCCTGTCTCTTATGCTTCAGAGTTGTGGCGAAATTCCTCCATGAAGGAGGTAACTTTGCAATCATGCACCCAGCCACTAATTTGTCGGGTAGAACACACTTAAGGAGTTCAAGTTCCTTCACAATGCACTGTATCTAATGAGCTTGTTCAACCACAGAACAGTTATTCACCATCTTGTAGTCATGAAAACTCTCCATGATGTACAGTTCACTGCCTGCATCTGTTGCACCAAATTTTGCATTCAGTGCATCCCATAGAGTCTTTCCGTCATCTATGTGCATGTACACATCACATAGACGGTCAGCAAGAACACTCAGAATGCATCCCGCAAACATAGTATTGGCTTCCTGGAATTTTCTCCAATCTTCGTCAGTCATTCCCTTTGGAGCACCAACACTAACGTGGAAAACTTTCAGAGCAGTAAGCCAGAGCATGGTCTTCACCTGCCACCTCTTAAAGTGCACACCGGTAAACTTATCCGGCCTTAGTGCATCAAGGAATCCAGCCATAGTTAACTCAGGAAATTGCCTACAATTAGGTTTTTGGATTGTTGGAAAATTAGGCAAGTTCATGATTAATTCCAGTAAATAATTCATGACTAGAAGAGATACTAGCATGTAGCAGTCTAGCAAACTAGAAGAACAACAAGACATGCATAACAGCAGAGAACACGAAACAATAGATGTAGAGACAAACATGAATAGATGATGTTGGACGTACTGTTCGTTAGCTATTGTGGGTGCGACGGTGTTGATGAAGATGTTGGCAACGATCTGCTGCTAACGACGATGAATACGACGATGAGGAGCACCGCCCGACTTGGACGGAAGACGACTCGTGATGACGAATTTGAGCAGTCGCGCACAATGCTTCCCAAAATCCTAATTTGTCCTCTCCCGGTGCAGGATCGCAAAGATGAACGGTTGCGGAGACCTGCTTTCCCACACGCCGATGCACGTCGGCGTTTGGGATGGAGTAGACTACGACGGCGGCACAAGTTGTGAGATGAGGCAAAACCCTAGGTGTTTTCGATGTGTCTTTGGCCACAGCCGGTAGTTGTATATATATTAGGACTAGAGGCGGTATTGTGTCGCGACCACAATCCCAAACCGACTCGGTTTCTAATTCGTATACTTAACGGACAAGAAACCAGAAACTTGTCTGCCAAGACATAAAAATAAAACGGCAAAAGGAAGCTGCACCCCTGCAAGGAGATGGACCTGATTTCGGTGGACCATTCACACGCATGTCACACGTACGCATCGCCAGGCCAAGCGAGGCGAGGCGAGCGAGCGACCGCGCGCGTATGGTCTTCCCTTTCTCTTCTCACACACCACTTAGAGTGGTGGAGAGAACCCACTATATAAAGAGGTTCAACTCTTCTTCAATTTCCGGGGTGGGACTAAACTTTAGCACCACCACTTGCCATTTTACACATGGGCTTTGAGATTTCAGAAATTGCTATAGGCCTAGCCCATTAATTCTAACAATCCCCCACCAGATCTCAAATACCCATTTAGAGATTTACCTTCTCTCACAACTTGTCTAATATACTAGTTTTTCAGCAGAGACTGTTAAGTTGAACTTCTGCCTAGAACTTTAAGCTACATCCATTCACAACTTGACAATGGACTATGCCTTGAATTGCTAGTTTTGTGTGAACAGGTTTCACTCAAAGTCTTAACCAGTACCTGACCGCCAATAGGCTACCCCGCGGTTTGGAGCTTATACGTCATACTCCCTGGTCTCTTCGTGAGCTTACTAGAGAACACCCAAATCTCATAAACTGCGACGTTTATAGTCAGAACTCATATAGGTGTCTTCTTTCAAGACTGCTCTATAGGACAGCATCTTTGCTAATTATAGCCAATAGAACCACGTTAAGGCATGTTACCAACCTGCCTCACAGATCTGAGCCTTATAGCTCTAAGAGTTTCGCATCTTCACCTGGAGACGGTCATTAGTTATTACTCTCCTCAGTTAACCAATAGCTTGTTCTTCCCAGATCCTAATTCACGGGATCTCCGATCACAAAGGTTGGGTTACTACTATGGTGTAACATCTATGGGTCTCATACCCATCTCCCTCGATGCAATACCTATCACATTTCGTGATAGTCCCTTTGTCAAGGGATCTGGCAGGTTTTTGTTTGTTTGTATATACGTAACAATTATTACTCCAGAGTTTCTCAACTTCCTGACAGACTTCAAACGTCTCTTCACGTGTCATGATGACTTTGCATTATCTTTAGAATTGTTCACTTTAGTGATAACCGTTTGGTTGTCACAATTCATAAGAATAGCCGATACAGGTTTTTCAACCACCGGCAAGTCCATCAAGAGCTCACGCAGCCATTCTGCCTCAACAGTAGTTGTGTCCAAAGCAGTTAGTTATGCTTCCATACTTGACCTCGTCAATATGGTTTGCTTGTGATACGTCCATTTTGCATCATGCTTTTATATCATTATTTATTGCATTATGGGCTGTTATTACACATTATATCTCAATACTTATGGCTATTCTCTCTTATTTTACAAGGTTTATCATGAAGAGGGGGATGCCGGCAGCTAGAATTCTGGCTGGAAAAGGAGCAAACGTTGGAAACCTATTCTGCATAGCCCCAAAAGTCTTGAAACTCCACGAAACAACTTTTTGGAATTAATAAGAATTTCTGAGCGAAAGAAATACACCAGGGGGCCCACACCCTGTCCAGGAGACAAGGGGGCGCGCCCCGCGCCCCCCTATCTCTTGAGCCCCCTGGTGGGCCTCCGGTGTCCATCTTCTGCTATATCATCGCTTTTACCCTGGAAAAAAATCGTGGGCAAGCTTACGGGACGAAACTCCGCCGCCACGAGGCGAAACCTTGGCGGAACCAATCTAGGGCTCTGGTAGAGCTGTTCTGCAGTGGACACTTCCCTCCGGGAGGGGGAAATCATCACCAACATCATCACCAACGATCCTCTCATCGGGAGGGGGTCAATCTCCATCAACATCTTCACCAGCACCATCTCCTCTCAAAACCCTAGTTCATCTCTTGTATCCAATCTTGTATCAAAACCACAAATTGGTACATGTGGGTTGCTAGTAGTGTTGATTACTCCTTGTAGTTGATGCTAATTGGTTTACTTGGTGGAAGATCATATGTTCAGATCCTTTATGCATATTATTACTCCTCTGATTATGAACATGAATATGCTTTGTGAGTAGTTACATTTGTTCCTAACGACATGGGTGAAGTCTTGCTATTAGTAGTCATGTGAATTTGGTATTCGTTCGATATTTTGATGAGATGTATGTTGTCTTTTCCTCTAGTGGTGTTATGTGAACGTCGACTACATGACACTTCACCATTATTTGGGCCTATAGGAAGGCATGGGGAAGTAATAAGTAGATGATGGGTTGCTAGAGTGACAGAAGCTTAAACCCTAGTTTATGTGTTGCTTCGTTAGGGGCTGATATGGATCCATATGTTTAATGTTGTGGTTAGGTTTACCTTAATACTTATTTTGTAGTTGCGGACGCTTGCAATAGGGATTAATCATAAGTGGGATTCTTGTCCAAGCAAGGGCAGTACCCAAGTACCGGTCCACCCACATATCAAATTATCAAAGTACCGAACGCGAATCATATGAACGTGATGAAAACTAGCTTGACGATAATTCCCATGTGTCCTCGGGAGCTCCTTTCTCATTATTAGAAATTGTCCAGGCTTATCCTTTGCTACATAAAGGATTGGGCCACCTTGCTGCACTTTACTTATTTTATTTACTTGTTACTCGTTACTATTTATCTTATCACAAAACTATCTATCACCTACAATTTCAGTGCTTGCAGAGAAAACCATACTGAAAACCGCTTATTATTTGCTTCTGCTCCTCGTTGGGTTCGACACTCTTACTTATCGAAAGGACTACGATTGATACCCTACACTTGTGGGTCATCAAGACTCTTTTCTAGCGCCGTTGCCGGGGAGTGTAGCACTTTTGGTGAGTGGAACTTGGTAAGGAAACATTTATATAGTGTGCTGAAATTTTCTGTTACTTGTCACTATGGAAACTAATCCTTTGAGGGGCTTGTTTGGGGTATCTTCACCCCAACCAGAAGAGCAAAGAGTTGCTCCTCAACCTACTGAACTTTATGAAAATATTTACTTTGAGATCCCTTCGGGTATGATAGAGAAATTGCTAGCTAATCCATTTGCAGGAGATGGAACATTGCATCCCAATTTGCACCTTATCTTTGTGGATGAAGTTTGTGGATTATTTAAACTTGCAGGTATTCCCGATGATGTTGTCAAAAGGAAGGTCTTCCCTTTATCTTTGAAGGGAGATGCAATGACATGGTATAGGCTATGTGATGACACGAGATCTTGGAATTATAAGCGATTGAAGTTGGAATTTCACCAGAAGCTCTATCCTATGCACCTTGTTCATCATGATCATAATTACATATATAATTTCTGGCCTCGTGAAGGAGAAAGCATCGCTCAAGATTGGGGGAGGCTTAAGTCAATGTTATATTCATGCCCCAATCATGAGCTCTCTCGGAAATGATTATTCAGAACTTTTATGATCGGCTTTCTCTTGATAATCGCAACCTGCTCGATACTTCCTGTGCTGGTTCTGATATGCTGAAGACTATTGATTTCAAATGGGACTTATTGGAAAGAATTAAACGCAACTCTGAAGATTGGGGCTCCGATGATGGTAAGGAGTCAGGTATGACACCTAAGTTTGATTGTATTAAATCTTTTATGGATACCGATGCTTTTTCTGGATTTAGCACTAAATATGGACTTGACTGTGAGATGGTAGCTACTTTCTGTGAATCTTTTGCTACTCACGTTGATCTCCCTAAATAGAAGTGGTTTAAATATAATCCTCATGTTGAAGTGAAAGTAGTTGCACCTATTACAGTCGAAGAAAAGACTATTACCTATAGTGATCCTATTGTTCCTACTGCTTATGTTGAAAAACCTCCTTTTCCTGTTAAGATAAAGGATCATGCTAAAGCTTCGACTGTTGTTCGTAAGAGTAATACTAGGACTTATACACCTCCTGAGCAAATTAATGTTGAACCTAGTATTGCTATCGTTAAAGATCTCTTGGATGAGGATTTAGATGGGCATGTTATTTCTTTCTGTGGTGAGACTGCTAATATTGCTAGGCCAGATACTAAGACACGTAGACCTGTCGTAGGCACGCCTATTATTTCTGTTAAAATAGGAGATCATTGTTATCATGGCTTATGTGATATGCGTGCTAGTGCTAGCGCTATACCTTATGATTTATATAAAGAAATTATGCACAACATTGCACCTGTTGAATTAGAAGACATAGATGTTACTATTAAGCTTGCTAATAGGGATACCATTAAACCTGTTGGGATTGTTAGAGATGTTGAAGTTTTGTATGGGAAGGTTAAATACCCTGCTGATTTCCTTGTTCTTGGTTCCCCACAAGATGATTTTTGTCCCATTATTTTTGGTAGACCCTTCTTGAATACAGCTAGTGCTAAGATTAATTGTGAAAAGAATATTGTCACTGTTGGCATAGATGGTATGTCTCATGAGTTTAATTTCGCTAAGTTTAGTAGACAACCTCGTGAAAGGGAACCACCTAGTAAGGATGAAATTATTGGTCTTGCTTCCATTGATGTTCCTCCAACTGATCCGTTAGAACAATACTTGCTAGATCATGAAAACGATATGTTTATGAAGGAAAGAGAGGAAATAGATGAAGTGTTCCTTAAACAGGAACCTATGCTGAAACATAACCTTCCCGTTGAAATTCTTGGGGATCCCCCTCCACCCAAGGGTGACCCCGTATTTGAACTCAAACCTTTACCGGATAATCTTAAGTATGCTTATATTGATGAAAAAGAAATATATCCTGTTATTATTAGTGCTAACCTTTCAGAGAAAGAAGAAGAAAGATTATTGAAAACTCTAAAGAAGCATCGAGCTGCTATTGGATATACTCTGGATGATCTTAAGGGCGTCGTCCCACGTTATGTCAACACAAAATTTCATTGGAGGACGATGCCAAACCAGTTAGAGATCCTCAAAGATGATTAAATCCCAAGATGAAGGAAGTGGGAAGAAAGGAGATATTAAAGCTCCTTGAGGCATGTATTATTTATCCCGTTGCTGATAGTGAATGGGTAAGCCCTGTCCATTGTGTTCCTAAAAAGGGAGGTATTACCGTTGTTCCTAATGATAAAGATGAATTGATCCTGCAAGAAATTATTACAGGTTATAGGATGGTAATTTATTTCCATAAGTTAAATAAAGCTACTAAGAAAGATCATTACCCCTTACCTTTTATTGATCAAATGCTAGAAAGACTATCCAAACACACACATTTCTGCTTTCTAGATGGTTATTCTTGTTTCTCTCAGATACCTGTGTCAGCGAAGGATCAATCTAAAACTACTTTTACTTGCCCTTTTGGTACTTTTGCTTATAGACGTATGCCTTTTGGTTTATGTAATGCACCTGCTACCTTTCAAAGATGTATGATGGCTATATTCTTTGATTTTTGTGAAAATATTTGTGAGGTATTCATGGATGACTTCTCCGTCTATGGATCCTCTTTTGATGATTGTTTGAGCAACCTTGATCGAGTTTTGCAGAGATGCGAAGACACTAGTCTCATCCTGAATTGGGAAAAGTGTCACTTTATGGTTAATGAAGGCATTGTCTTGGGGCACAAGATCTCCGAGAGAGGTATTGAAGTTGATAAAGCCGAAGTTGATGCTATTGAAAAGATGCCATGTCCCAAGGACATAAAAGGTATAAGAAGCTTCCTTGGTCATGCCGGTTTTTATAGGAGGTTCGTTAAGGACTTTTCTAAAATCTCTAGGCCACTGACTAATTTATTGCAAAAAGATATTCCTTTTGTCTTTGATGATGATTGTGTAGAAGCATTTGAAACACTTAAGAAAGCTTTGATCACTGCACCTATTTGTTCAGCCACCTGATTGGAATTTACCTTTTGAAATTATGCGTGATGCTAGTGATTTTGCTGTAGGTGTTGTTCTAGGGCAAAGAGTCGATAAGAAATTGAATGTTATCCAGTATGCTAGTAAGACTCTTGAGACTGGCCAAAGAAATTATGCTACTACTGAAAAAGAGTTCTTAGCAGTTGTGTTTGCATGTGATAAGTTTAGACCTTATATTGTTGATTTCAAAGTTACTATTCACACTGATCATGCTGCTATTAAATATCTTATGGAAAAGAAAGATGCTAAGCCTAGACTCATTAGATGGGTTCTCTTGCTCCAAGAATTTGACTTGCATATTATTGATAGAAAGGGAGCTGAGAACCCCGTTGCAGATAACTTGTCTAGGTTAGAGAATGTTCTTGATGACCCACTACCTATTAATGATAGCTTTCCTGATGAACAATTAGCGGTCGTTAATGCTTCTCATACTGCTCCTTGGTATGCTGATTATGCTAATTACATTGTTGCTAAATTTATACCGCCTAGTTTAACATACCAGCAAAAGAAAAAGTTCTTTTATGATTTAAGACATTACTTCTGGGATGATCCACACCTTTATAAAAAAGGAGTAGATGGTGTTATTAGACGTTGTGTGCCTGAGCATGAACAGGAACACATCCTACGTAAGTGTCACTCTCAATCCTATGGAGGACACCACGCTGGAGATAGAATTGCACACAAGGTACTACAATCTGGTTTTTATTGGCCTACTCTCTTCAAAGATGCTCGTAAGTTTGTCTTATATTGTGATGAATGTCAAAGAGTAGGTAACATTAGTAGACGACAAGAAATGCCTATGAATTATTCTCTTGTTATTGAACCGTTTGATGTTTGGGGCTTTGATTATATGGGACCTTTTCCTGCCTCTAATGGTTATACACATATTTTAGTTGTTGTTGATTACGTTACTAAGTGGGTAGAAGCTATTCCAACTAGTAGTGCTGATCATAACACTTCTATTAAAATGCTTAAAGAAGTTATTTTTCTGAGGTTTGGAGTCCCTAGATATCTTATGACTGATGGTGGTTCACATTTTATTCATGGTGCTTTCCGTAAGATGCTTGCTAAGTATGATGTCAATCATAGAATCGCATCTCCTTATCATCCGCAGTCTAGTGGTCAAGTAGAGTTGAGCAATAGAGAGCTCAAATTAATTTTGCAAAAGACTGTGAATATATCTAGAAAGAATTGGTCCAAAAACTTGATGATGTATTATGGGCCTATAGAACTGCATACAAAAATCCTATGGGTATGTCTCCATATAAGATGGTTTATGGAAAAGCGTGTCATTTACCTCTTGAACTTGAACATAAGGCATATTGGGCTATTAAAGAGCTCAACTATGACTTCAAACTTGCTGGTGAGAAGAGGTTATTTGATATTAGCTCACTGGATGAATGGAGAGCCCAAGCATATGAGAATGCCAAGCTATTCAAAGAAAAAGTCAAACACTGGCATGATAAGAGGATACAAAAGCGTGAGTTTAACGTAGGAGATTATGTATTATTATTCAACTCTCGTTTAAGATTTTTTGCAGGAAAACTTCTCTCAAAATGGGAAGGTCCTGACGTTATCGAGGAGGTCTATCGTTATGGTGCCATAAAAATCAACAACTTCGAAGGCACGAGTCCAAGGGTGGTAAATGGTCAAAGAATTGAACATTATAGTTCAGGTAATCCTATCAATGTTGAAAGTAATATTATGGAAACCGTAACCCCTGAGGAATACATAAGAGACACTTTCCAGAACGTTCCAGACTCCGAAAAGGTATAGGTATGTGGTACGGTAAGTAAACCGACTCCAAAACAACTCCAATGGCAATTTTTATCAGTTTTGGATTATTTAAGAATTTTAGGAAGAAAGAAGTAGTCCGAGAGGGACACGAGGCTCCCACGAGGGTGGAGGGCGCCCCCCCCCCCCTACTGGGCATGCCCCCCTGTCTCGTGGGCACCTCGTGTGTCTCCCGGACTCCGTTTTCTTGCACGTTACGTATTTTGGTCGGTAAAAATTCATTATATATACTCCCGAAGGTTTTGACCACCGTATCACGCAAATATCCCCTGTTTTCGTTTCGAGCTGTTTTTGTTGCGGATCTAGAGCACCATGACTTCACCCTCCTCCAACAACGAAGACAATGATGCTTGGCTATTGAAGATAGAGCTGAAAAGAGAAGAACTAGAAGAGATCAACAAGGATGAAGGGATCAAGAAGGCCACGGAGGTTCAAGCTCCGACGGTGAAAGAAGAAGACATCCCTCAACCTTTACCTAACCTTTTCCCTCCAACAGAGATCGAAGCTTTAAAGATGATTGAGTTAGCTCGCATACAGAACAAGTATCTTACACAGGAGAATATTCTGTTGAAGGATCATATCACCGGACTCAAGGGCATTATCCGCAAGTTGGAGGAGCTTTTACGCTCGATGTGCGATCATCCACCGTCATCATCACCACCTCCATTACCTCCGAGGACATAATCACATGGGTATGGGCACTCCCCTTGGCAACTGCCAAGCTTGGGGGAGGTGCCCCGGTATCGTATCACCATCACACTCCTATCTTTACCGTTTTATTTAGTTCGATCCTTTTAGTAGTATCTTGATCTAGTAGATTGAAGTTTTGATATCAAGTAGTTTGAGTTTTGCATTCTGGTCTCTTTCTGTAATCGAGTCCGTGAGCTATCTATAATAAAGATTAGTGTTGAGTCAAGGGCTTTGCTATGTTGCTATGATCTTGAGAAAGTAGAAAGAATAAAAGAGTTCATATTGATCTTATGGATAGTGATAACTTCACATATAGAAAGTATGGGGCATAAAAATTGTTAAGAGTTGATAAACTTAGCTTTGGTCATCATTGCAGTTAATAGGAAGTGATAAGGAAAGAGGGGTTCACATATAAATATATTATTTTGGACACCTTTTATAATTGGGAGCACTCATTAGGTATGACATGCTAAAAGAGTTGACGTTGGACAAGGAAGACAATGTAATGGTTTATGTTTTCTCACATCTCAGTTAAAGTATATTGTCATTGACCTTCCAAACATGTTGAGCTTGCCTTCCCCCTCATGCTAGCCAAATTCCTTGCACCAAGTAGAGATACTACTTGTGCTTCCAAATATCCTTAAACCTAGTTTTGCCGTGAGAGTCCACCATACCTACCTATGGATTGAGTAAGATCCTTCAAGTAAGTTGTCATCGGTGCAAGCACCAAAAATTGCTCTCTAAATATGTATGACTTATTAGTGCAGAGAAAATAAGCTTTGTACGATCTTGTTGTGGAAGCAATAAAAGCGACGGACTGCATAATAAAGGTCCATGTACAAGGGGCAATATAAAGTGATGTTCTTTTGCATTAAGATTTTGTGCATCCAACCCTAAACGCGCATGACAACTTCTGCTTCCCTCTGCGAAGGGCCTAACTTTTACTTTATGTTTTTACTTTATGCTTGAGTCAAGGTGATCTTCACCTTTCCCTTTTTCATTTTATCCTTCGGCAAGCTCCTCTGTTTGAAAGATCATGATGTATATATATATATATCCAATTGGATGTTAGTTAGCATGGGCTATTATTGTCCTATCTTTCTTAGTGTCCGGCTGAAACTCCATAACCACAAGTATTGCGTGAGTGTTAGCAATTATAGAAGATTACAAGATAGTTGAGTATGTGAGCTTGCTGAAAAGCTGTATTGTTGACTCTTTCTGATGTTACGATAAATTGCAATTGCTTCAATGACTGAGAATATAGTTTATTAGTTCCCAATGAAGTTTTTGAACCATACTTGACATTGTGAATTGATTGTTACTTGAGCATAAGAAATCATATGATAAAATCTATATATGTTGCTGTTATAAGAATGCTCATGATGCCCTCATGTCCTTATTTTATTTTTATCGACACCTCTATCTCTAAACATGTGGACATATTTTTCGATTTCGGCTTCCGCTTGAGGACAAGCGAGGTCTAAGCTTGGGGGAGTTGATACGTCCATTTTGCATCATGCTTTTATATCATTATTTATTGCATTATGGGTTGTTATTACACATTATATCTCAATACTTATGGCTATTCTCTCTTATTTTACAAGGTTTATCATGAAGAGGGGGATGCCGACAGCTGGAATTCTGGCTGGAAAAGGAGCAAACGTTGGAAACCTATTCTGCACAGCCCCAAAAGTCCTGAAACTCCACAAAACAACTTTTTGGAATTAATAAGAATTTCTGAGCGAAAGAAATACACCAGCGGGCCCACACCCTGTCTAGGAGACAGGGGGCGCGCCCCCCCTATAGGGCGCACCCCCTATCTCCTGGGCCCCCTGGTGGGCCTCCGGTGTCCATCTTCTGCTATATCATCGCTTTTACCCTGGAAAAAATTGTGGGCAAGCTTACGGGACGAACCTCCGCCGCCACGAGACGGAACCTTGGCGGAACCAATCTAGGGCTCTGGCGGAGCTGTTCTGTCGGGGATACTTCCCTTCGGGAGGGGGAAATCATCACCAACGATCCTCTCATCGGGAGGGGGTCAATCTCCATCAACATCTTCACCAGCACCATCTCCTGTCAAAACCCTAGTTCATCTCTTGTATCCAATCTTGTATCAAAACCACAAATTGGTACCTGTGGGTTGCTAGTAGTGTTGATTACTCCTTGTAGTTGATGCTAATTGGTTTACTTGGTGGAAGATCATATGTTCAGATCCTTTATGCATATTATTACTCCTCTGATTATGAACATGGATATGCTTTGTGAGTAGTTACATTTGTTCCTGACGACATGGGTGAAGTCTTGCTATTAGTAGTCATGTGAATTTGGTATTCGTTCGATATTTTGATGAGATGTATGTTGTCTTTTCCTCTAGTGGTGTTATGTGAACGTCGACTACATGACACTTCACCATTATTTGGGCCTAGAGGAAGGCATGGGGAAGTAATAAGTAGATGATGGGTTGATAGAGTGACAGAAGCTTAAACCCTAGTTTATGCGTTGCTTCGTTAGGGGCTGATATGGGTCCATATGTTTAATGTTGTGGTTAGGTTTACCTTAATACTTCTTGTGTAGTTGCGGACGCTTGCAATAGGAGTTAATCATAAGTGGGACGCTTGTCCAAGCAAGGGCAGTACCCAAGTACCGGTCCACCCACATACCAAATTATCAAAGTACCGAACGCGAATGATATGAACGTGATGAAAACTAGCTTGACGATAATCCCCATGTGTCCTCTGGACCTCCTTTCTCATTATTAGAAATTGTCCACGCTTATCCTTTGCTACATAAAGGATTGGGCCACCTTGCTGCACTTTACTTATTTTATTTACTTGTTACTCGTTACTATTTATCTTATCACAAAACTATCTATCACCTACAATTTCAGTGCTTGCAGAGAAAACCTTACTGAAAACCGCTTATCATTTCCTTCTGCTCCTTGTTGGGTTCGACACTCTTACTTATCGAAAGGACTATGATTGATCCCCCTACACTTGTGGGCCATCAGCTTGCAAGACCTCCGTGACACTGCGCCACCTCCATGAGTAAATACATACCCACTTGTTGCGTAGAGTACATCAACATCGGAGATCCAATTTGAATCACTATATCCTTCTAGCACAGCAGGATGCCCGGAATAAGTAATTCTGTAACTTATAGTACCTCTCAGATAGCGCAAGACCCTTTCTAGTGCATGCCAATGATCATCACCCGGGTTGGACATGAACCTACTCAGTTTGCTCACAGCAAAAGAGATATCTGGTCTTGTATCGCTAGCTAAGTACATGAGTGAACCGACAATTTGAGAGTATCTTAATTGATCTCTCGTTTCTTTCTTGTTCTTTCTAAGTGTCACACTGGGACCATAAGGTGTTGGAGAAGGCTTGCTATCCATAAAACTGAATCGGTTCATGACCTTCTCAACATAGTGAGATTGCGTTAACATAATCCCACTCTCATCCTTAATAAGTTTGATGTTTAGAATTACATCGGGTTCTCCCAGATCTTTCATGTCAAAACTTTTTGATAGAAAAGACTTGACCTCATTAATTGCATTAATGTTTGTACCAAAGATCAGTATGTCGTCCACATACAAACATAATATGACACTATTTCCCCCACCATGGCGATAGTAAACACACCTATCAGCCTCGTTAATGACAAATCCTGCAGAAGTCAGAGTTCTTTCAAACTTCTCATGCCATTGCTTAGGTTCCTGTTTTAGACCATACAAATATTTTAACAATTTGCACACCTTTCTCTCTTCACCCTTTACTATAAACCCGTCAGGCTGATCCATATAGATTTCCTCTTCCAACTCTCCATTGAGAAAAGTTGTCTTTACATCCATTTGATGAATGATAAGACCATAAGAGGCAACCAAGGAAAGTAACACTCGAATGGTGGTCATTCTAGCAACGGGTGAATAGGTGTCAAAGTAATCTTCGCCTTCTTTCTGAGTGTAGCCCTTGGCCACTAGCCGCGCCTTGTACTTATCAATAGTACCATCAGGCTTTAGCTTCTTTTTGGACACCCACTTACAGCCCACAGGTTTACAACCATATGGTCTATCAGTTAGTTCCCCAAGCTCCATTACAAAGAATTGAGTCCATCTCATTATGAACAGCTTCTTTCCAATCATCTACATCCGGAGATGCATATGCTTCTGCAATCGTCTTGGGTGTGTCGTCCACAAGGTATACAATGAAATCATCACCAAAGGATTTTGCAATCCTTTGTCTCTTGTTCCTTATAGGAACTTCATTGTTATCCTTCTCAAGGACTTCCTCATGTGATTGTTCGAAATATTCATCAGTTGTACTAGATTCAGGAATTATCTCAGAAGAAAATCTAGCAATGCTATGCATATCTTTCATAGGAAATATGTTCTCAAAAAATGTTGCATCACGAGATTCCATTATAGTATCAACATGCATATCAGGTACTTCAGATTTTACCACCAAAAACCTATAAGTAATGCTCCGTTGAGCACACCCTAGAAAGACACAATCCACTGTCTTCGGTCCAAGTTTGCGTTTCTTAGGAATAGGAATGTTGACATTTGTCAAACATCCTCAAGTGCGCAAATAAGAAAGTGATGGTTTTCTCCCAACCCACTCCTCATAAGGGATTTTCTCTTTATTATTGTCGGGAACTCTATTTAGGACATGACATGAAGTCAATAGAGCCTCCCCCACCATGCCTTAGATAAACCAGCAGTATCTAACATGGCATTCACCAAGTCAGTCAATGTGCGGTTTTTCCTGTCCGCAACTCCATTTGATTGGGGTGAATAGGGAGGCGTCCTCTCATGAATAATACCATGTTCCTCAAAAAATCCATCAAAAACTTTGGGAAAATACTCTCCACCACGATCGGACCTAAGACGCTTGATCTTTCTCTCTAGTTGATTTTCAACTTCAGCTTTATAGATTTTAAAGTAGTCTAATGCTTCATCTTTAGTTTGCAACAAATAAACATAGCAAAATCTAGTCGCATCATCAATCAAAGTCATGAAATATCTCTTTCCACCTTTTGTCAACACACCATTCATCTCACAAAGACCAGAACATATGAGTTCTGGAGGTGCCAAGTTTCTCTCCTCGACAGCCTTATGAGGCTTTCGAGGTTGCTTCGATTGCACACAACTATGGCACTTAGAACCTTTGGCAACGGTGAAGTTCGGAATTAAACTCATACTGGATAGCCGAGACATTAAACCAAAATTAATATAACATAAACGAGAGTGCCAAATACTTGCATCAACATTAATACTAGCACAAATTTGGTTTATTAACTTATTGCAAAAATCTGAAAGGGAAAAGCGGAACAAGCCTCCGCACTCATAGCCTTTTTCCTATAAATTGTCCAAATCTTGACACGATTACTTTATTCGAGTCTAAAACTACCTTAAACCCATCTCGACATAGAAGGAAGCCGCTGAACAGAAGCATGTGACCCATTCCCCATTAGGACGGAAGAATCCCTTGCGACCTGATAAGAAGTAAACAGGGAGACGTCAGCACACACATGAACGCTAGCACCCAAATCAATCCACCACGAAGATGATTGAACGTCAGCACACACATGAACGTTAGCACCCGGATTTCGGCGGACCATTCACGCGCATGTCGCACGTACGCGTCGCCGGGCGAGGCGAGGCGAGCAAGCGCGCGCGTGTGGTCTTCCCTTTCTCTTCTCACACACCACTTAGAGTGGTGGAGAGAACCCACTATATAAATATGTTCAACTCTTCTTCAACTTCCGGGGTGGGACTAAACTTTAGCACCAACACTTGCCATTTTACACATGGGCTTTGAGATTTCAGAAATTGCTATGGGCCTAGCCCATTAATTCTAACATGTTGTTCATATAGATGGAGCAAGTCACAACGCACACATCCCATATGATAGAATCATGGGAGATGATCCTCAGCATCGTACACAATTTTGTTAATTAAATTGTGTGCCCGATAGAGCACACAATTCTCACAACACAATCATATGCACTTTCACGAGTTATCGCACATTATTAACCTTCAAAACTCGTGTGCGCAACTTTAAAATCATCACACATGGGTAACCATATTGCATAACATGTGTGATGCTCCAAGGCATCGCACACAACTCGTTTTTTAAAGTGTTTGCCCATCAAGACATACGATTAAGAAATATCGGTTGCGTGCGTTATGACGACATATCACACACACAACATTATAACTTACTGTGTGCCCCTTATCATACAGTTTGTGTCTCAAAATTGTGTCTGATGGATGGGCCCACATGTTTCATTTTCTGGTACATGAGTTTATATTTCTACCGTTTGTGATGTGTGCATCGCACACAGTTCGGTCTAAGGGCGTGCGATAGATGTGTTTTGTTGGCCCCATTTAGTAGTGACGCATTCCGTGTGCCTACGGGGCACCCCGATTTGTAAAAGATTAATTAGCATATATCGACCTTTTGAGCAAAAAGAATGACGGCGGCCTTAGATTTCGTGGAGCAACAACTAGAGGTGGATCGACAGAGAGGCATGCAAGCATGCTAGCTGAGGGCCATCAAAGTCAAAGTGGTCTCCATCATTAGTGGAGCGTAGATCGGACGACAGTGGTGAAAGTGAAGCGGCTCAGCTTGATTAAGATTGTGCTAGTAGATATGTATATAGTTACCGTTGCTGTGGTCAAAATGTGTGGCTACTGGCTAGTGCATGCATGTTGGCCGTGTGCTTTTGGGTATTTACCCCCAGCTCGATCTAATCCAATTTGACAGTCCAGAGAGATCCAGCTAGAGAAGGGTTTTTCACCTTTATCAGTGACGCGTGATACATGATTAAGTTTGGAAAAAAGGATCAAAAACAACACGGGCTGATCTTCTTCTCTTCTTCCTTTTGTCCCTTTGTTAAGTCCACGAGACTTGAAAGCTACTCAAGTTGGTACAAAGTGATTCCGATAGCCTCATTAAGCTAAGCAGCTTTTGAATATGTGGACCTTCTGCTACTTGATAGCAGCTTTTCTTAATCAAGCTGGGAATCACCGCATCATTGCATCCAATAACATATGACATGAGTTTTGAGAGGGTAATCTGCCTGCGTAACCATAACAGAGCCCATCTAACTTCAATACAAATATCCGGACGAAATTAGTCTAAAGTTCTTGGCCTCGGGGATCAGCAGAGAATGAGAGTGGTAGAGTGGCCACATCGATGCCGTAAACAAATCTACACTTAGCCTGTGAAGGTGACCGGAGAATATAGATGGCTACATATATATATATATATATATATATATATATATATATATATATATATATATATATATATATATATATATATATAACCGCGCACCGAGAAAGCAAGATCAAGGTTCAAGTGGAAGCACGCTTATGCATGGGCTTTAGACAACGGTGGCAGCGTTCCCACCGGTAACGCGGCGAAACACTGACGCTGCCATGACGCGTACAGACTATCATCGGTGGGTCCATCACCTTGTGCGAGATTCTAATTGTGGCCAGACTTCCCGGCCCCAGACGACGGACCTGCAAACCGCCAAGAAACATCATATCCTCGATCACTTCATCAGCTCGCGGGTTTGGCGCTGGGAATCGGACAGAAAAACCGTCTGATTGATCAGTCCTTGCCAGTCACTAGTAAGAGCGTGTAGTAACAATTTCTTGCAAAAAAAGAGCGTGTAATAATAATACTCACCTCTTCTGGATGGTCGGGGTTTGTTAAACTAACCTATCACGATTCACGCGCCCGGTCGATCTTCCATTCCAGCTGCGTGATATGATATCACTGTCGTGGAGGGCGCGCTCTGCGTGTGTAGCCCGCACGCCATGGCAGGATTCCCTAGCAAGACAACGTACGTACTTGACTGGCGGCAGTGCATAGAAAAACAAGCTCCCGTCCCATTTATTCGGATCGGTTGGAGGCTGAAACGTGCAGACAACCACGGACCATATCGGTTGGAGTACTCTTCGTGTGCAATGGAGGATCGGTGCAGGATGAGCGAAACGGATAGCCACAAGATGTCGTCAAGAACGCACGCGCGCTGACCGCATGCGAGCAGCGGCGGCAGCTTGTCGTTGACGGCACAGGTTGGCCGCCGGTGACACCAGCTGCATTGAGTGGCTTGTCGGCCAGCGAGATGAAAAGCCTCTACGGCATTGCCAACCTCTCCAACCTGAGTGGATGATGATGATGGCCAACATGAGAAGAGACGATCCCATATGCATACATTACAGACGCTGCTCGAAAAATCTCACGCGTTAGTGACAAGAACAGTCGAGAGACCGACCGATTACTGGACCGACCGAGTGAACGGAGACGCGAGGTGACCTGGATTGGAAGAGCAATCTCTTGACTTCCACGGTATAACAATGTTCGGTGTGGCTGTCTCCTTCGCAGTACGAAAACAGGGATACTTTACTTTCCTAGCAGTTACATACAGGCCAACAGGACTTAGGGAGAGAGCCGGTCGCACCAGAAATTGCAAATGGCCCCTCGAGTCACTGGTATACACAGCTCAGCTCCTGCCAATATTCTTCTGCACTGGAGCAAACTGTGCCGGTCGTCGGACGTCGCTCTTGCGGAGACGAGGGCCGCCACCGGAGCTAAACTCTGGGGTACCAGAACATGCCCTTGATGCCCTGGGGGTCAGCTT
Organism: Triticum timopheevii; assembly: GCA_963921465.1. Taxonomy (NCBI): domain Eukaryota; kingdom Viridiplantae; phylum Streptophyta; class Magnoliopsida; order Poales; family Poaceae; genus Triticum; species Triticum timopheevii. The sequence goes on along the minus strand of OY997262.1, from coordinate 377,073,512 downwards.
CGAACCCCATGTTCTTGTAGAAGTCCACCACTGCAATTAAGCAAGAGGAATCAAGGACCGCGAACAATGATTCGTTAGCAGCCTGATGAAACAGTATATACTACTGTGCCGCATTATCTGCATCCGGCTATGAACAAAACATCCACTTTCCTCACTACGCCGCCCCGAAGCAAAATGGTATTGATGCGCTGCACAATGTGTGTATATCCAGGAATACAGTTCTAGTATCTAGCAATTCTACTTGGATTAAACAGGACCTGCAAATCTTTTGTATGCTTTTGACAGAAGAAGTTCCTGTGTGTTGTCAGCGGATCGGATTCTGTACCTTTACTGTCTGCAAAGAGTGTGATGTTGCTGATGTCCCTCTGGAGCAGAGTACGAATTACTTTCTCCATGAGTGTTTTACCAAGACCTTGACCCTGGAATTATTAAATTCCAAGCCACTACAAATGAATCTTTGATACAACAACTAGAAAAGGAGGACTCAGACACAAAGCAGAAAAGTCTTTGCCAATTCACCTGATAGGAAGGATCCACAAGGACGTCCCAGATTGTAGCATTGAACGCATGGTCTGAAGTTGCCCGCGCCATACCAATCAGTTGCTTCCTCTCTTCTCCCTCTGTCAAACAACTTCTATACTAAGATGTTCGTCAGCTAGAAAAATGAATTTCTGCAGATAATCTTTAGATTAGGAAACTGGTTTAACTTATTTGCACGGATCACACAAGATCCGGTAACAATTAAACAATGCAAGTACCTGTTTCCGAAGACCTAGTTATTGAATGTAGTGTGGCGACCAAGTAGCTGTTTCTTAAGGATGCCGCTATTTTTGTCAGAGGTCTGCGTGGCCATCCTACCTATGAGATGAACATTACAAAACTAAATATTTGTTGTAGGATAAATCACAAACACTGCAGGACAAAACATCAAAGTGCTTTGAAGAAAGATCACCTTGTCACATAAGGCCTGGAGATCATATACATCAATATCACCAGCTGAAGAAAATAAGATCTGTTCTGTGCTACCATCAGGGAGTGTCCTTTCTAGGAGCACTAATTCCTCAGGCACAATTTCTTCTTCTTCAAGTGGTGTGGATGGTGGCTCTACTGTCTCTGTACTATTGCTAGTTTTTAAAAACCTGTGAAGCAAAAGCATTGGGTTTTTTCCCCATAAGGTACAAATTTCAGAAGCATGATATGCAACTGTTGGATAATGCTCTATTGGTATGTAACATGCAAGAAAGATTGTGAGTTTCAGGCTCGGTGTTCAGTATAATATTTTGAGGCTCCCTTGTTAAGTGGACAATAAAAAGAAAATATCAAACTACTTGTTCGGACAGTGGCTTCTTGGCAGCAGTCAGAGTTTCTTTCGTCGACACTTTATTCGGGGTTCTATCATGCTTCTGTCAAGCCCGGGTGGAATCCCGTGCTCTCTTCGTTGGGGCAGTCACACTGGATCTTGCATACTCAACAGGGGCATAGGGTTTCTGTGGTGCAGCGAGCACGTTTTCAGCAGAGTTGCAGTATGGTGTGCTCTTCTGGCTGTGCTCAGATGTCCATTGGTTTGTGGGTGTTCGGGTGTTGCGTTTGCCGTGATGTGTATGGGCTCTGGGCCTAGTATGCTAGGCTGGTTGAGTCCGTTGTATCGGTTTTCGGCTGGTTTTTCTACTTAATGGAGAGGTGGAGCTCCTGCTTCTTGATCTGAAGAAATGAAGACCCGAATTTTAGCAGGATCATTTTCCTGCCAACATGATTGGGTCCCACTACACCATTGTTTGTTCTCATGATTAACATGTGCATTCCTAGATGTTACTATTACTTTCTCCTCCCCTTCTTTTATCCCAGCCGAGATAATGTGGGAAACCCGCACGTGTTTAATGGTTTAACCTTTTTCATCAAGGTGGGAAGCTCTGGAAATAGTGTATTTGTTTGTTTTTACAGTAGTACATAGATGTTATAGCATGTAGATATTCTTTAAACATAAACATAACCCAAATTTTTAAAAGGGTAAATAATGTACTCTACCCTGATTTAAGAGAGTCCCATAGACCGGCCTTCAAGGACCAAGCTGTTGCAGACTGTCTGTTTGCTGCAATCAAAACATGATCAGATCATTAGTGTTTGGCAAGTACTTATTAGATCAGCAAATAAACATTTATGCTTCATGAACAGGTCAATAGAGGTGACCGAACACATGACGAACAATGGCCTACCAGCAACTAGAAGATGACAAAATAACAAAGGCCTGCAAGTTCATTGGACATTAAAACATTTTAAGAGGCAGTGCAATCAGTGGCCTCCTAGCAAGTAGGATGATAATTTTTAAGCGCTAATCTAAGGTGCCACTTTACCCACAAGATGTGCAAATAGCATAGCTGGCATTTGGAGGTGGGTACAGCAACATGAGAGATAGACTGATGGCGTCTTCCAAATATTAACAGGAAACATATTCATAAGAAGAAAAAACATTAACAGGAAAGAGGAAAGTGCAAGTATCGGCAATTCAGCATTGCTAGAAGCTATTCGCGGCGCAGTTTCCACATTAACCACCACACCAATTCGATATGAGCTATGGGCCAACAAAGAAAGGACCATTCCTGATCTATTTCAGCATATCGCCGACTTGACTCGGGTCCTTGTTAGCCTAACATTGGACTCATCTTTGCATAGCCTGCGAGCGCCCGCTGCAATGCAACTATGTGGAGGGGAAACAAAAGTGTGTGTACCTTGGTTCCGGCTGTGGAAGAACCTCGGCGCCGGCACTACGCCCCGCGCCTCCGGACGGCACGGCGTCGGGATGCAGACGCCGCATCTGCGAAGAAAAGGAGGAAAATCAGCAAGAAACAGGCAGAGAGGGGAGCTTGACTTGATTTGATTTGGGGCTACTTACATGGACGAGGAGGGAGTGACGGCGAAGGCGGCCACCATCTTCGCGGCCTGCTGATTCCGGCGGCAGCTCGCGCGCTTCCGGGGAACGGGGGCGGGGTGAGGAAGCGGGTTGGGGAGGGGAAGGAGGCTCACGCGCGCGGCATGCGGCTGCGTCGCTCGCGGCCAGTCGTGGCGTTGGGGCGGTGGATAAGGTCAGGTCAGGCCAGGCGAGAGTGGGAGAACGGCAGCGAACAGCGCCGCTTTCCGAGCCGTGTTTTGCCGCACAGGCAGGCGGGCAAGTCCAGCGGCTGGCTGGTGTCAGCCCATTTGAGGTTTTTTTTAGTTTGTTCTGTTTTTTTTTTCACGGCACAAAAAAACAAAAAATCTTAAGTTGTAAAAAATTGCGACAAGTATTATGGAAAGAAGAGAGTAAAAAATCTTGTGCACTAATACAAGAAAATGTCCGCGAATTTGAAAAAAAATTGATCATGAATTCAAAAAAAAGTTCATAATTTTTTGAAAAAGGTTAACGAAATCACAAAATGTTTGTAAGATTCAGAAAAACTTCAAAAAAAATCATGAGTAAAAAATATGTTCATGAAATTTGAAAAAAGTTCATGAACTCAAAAACAAACAACTTTTGAAAATGTCAACAGATTTTTGGAAAATATGAATAATTTTCAAAATTTAACATTCTCTTGAAACTATGACAACTATTGAAATTTTGAACATATTTTTTAAAATGCGATCATTTTGAAATTTCAAGAACTTTTTAAAAAGCACGAACTAAAATTTGGAAAACGTGAGCAATTTTCAAAATTCCAAACAATTTTTTCAAATTTGTGAACTTTTGGAAACAAAGAAAATGACAAGCAAAAAAATTTAAAAAATATTCCCTCTAATCCATCTATATTAACTGTCACTAATTTAGTACAACTTTTTACTAAATAAGCAACCATTAATATCGGTCAAAGGGGGTATAACACTGAAAAACCCAAAAAAGAAAATAAAACCCAACCCAGAAGCTTCCAAAACCGACACGGAAGCTTCAGAACTTTCCCAAAATAGGCTGGCTTGCTAGCCCGTATAGCGTGATTAATGGGACGGGGGCGCTATGAGCGCGCGTAGGTAATCAGATGCTTAGCGACCGGTACACAGCATTTGTGGACTTACCATGTGTTTCCTGTATGACGCATGGGAGCTCCTATTTCCTAACCCATGCAAGGATAGTGTGCAATCGCGCCCCCCCCCCCCCCCCCACACACACACACGCACGAGCGGGATAGACCCTATTTTCCCTTTCGGCTTTTTAAATGTTTAGAATTTTTAAAAAAACTTTTGACTAAAATATGTTCATTAATTAAAAAATATTTGTAAAACTAAAAATTAATCCTTGATAAAAATGTTGAATTGAGAAAAATATTTTTTATGGAGTTTAGAAACATTGTAAGATTTCCAAAAATGTTGACAAATTTGAGAAAATGTCCAAATTTCCAAAAATATTTACCGATTTGAAAAATGTTCCTGGATGTCAAAAATCTTCATGAATTTAAAAATGTAAACGTATCTCCAAAAATGTTTCAAATTTTAGAAAAAACATGAATTGGAGATTTGTTCATAATTCAGAATAATTCCTGAATATAAAAATATATTCAATGATTAAAAACAGGTCATGAATTCAAAAAATATAGCTGAATTTGAAATTTTCATGATTTTTGATCGATCAAAAATTTATCAATTTTGAAAAAAGTTTGTGATTTAAGAAAAGTACACGAATTTTAACAATCAAAAAATAAAGAGAAAGAGAAAAAAAGGCCAGAAGAAAAATAGGCCAACAAACAAAAAAAAACAAAAAAGAGAAACCAGAACATTTTATAGCTTTGTTAAAGAAGTAGAATCAAGTATAAACATCACAATAGCGAACGCGTCCTGATGGTTATGACTGTGTGCACATTACGTAGCGTTCTTGAGTCCGAGTCGCAACCGACACATATTGTTTTCAATTTTAACAGAAGAAAAAAAAAGTGTAGATGGGCCAGCCCATGGCGGAGGTGGTGTATGCACGGGTTAGCGAGGTCTCCTGTAAAGGGAGCTTAAGGCGCCATATAGGAACCGCCATGCGTTAAATTGCCGGTGTAACGCACGGACGCAACCAGAGTAGGCCGTCCCATTTAACGCTAACATAGGCTTCTGATTTTAGGAAAGTTCTTACACATTCTATCCGGTTTATTCGGCTTTTTCTAAAAAAAGGCTTTTATTTGGTTTTTTATTTTGGTTTTTTACTGATTTGTTGGGTTTTCTATTCTGGTTTCCTCCTGGTTTTTAATATTTTGTTTGTTATTTTATTTGATCTACTTGTTTTCTGGTTTTTTTTATTTTTCAAACAATTCACAAATTTCATAAAATATTCAATATCTTAGAAAACTATATAGGATTTAACAAAAAATGGTTTCCGAAAAATGTTTGGAATTTCCAAAAAAACATATATTTCAAAAATAGTTCGAATTTCTAAAAAATGTTGACAATTTTATATATTGTTTATAATTATTTTAAAGTTGTTCCTAATTTTCAAAATATGCTCATATTTTCCAAAAAGTTTGGAAGTTTAATTTTTTTTCTTTTTAAAAAAATAGATTTTCCAGAAATTGCTTGCATTTTAATAAATTGATTAAAAATTGGAAAAAAAATATTTCTAAAATTTGGGAGGATTCTTTCGAACCACTCGCTACGCTAACGTGTTCTAGATTAACACAAAACTGTGCTACAGTTCAAACCCCGTGGTACAGTGTCATGCTCTGTGGCGCGTGCAAATGGGCAGGCCCAATCGGGATCCCCTATCTGCCTACCTATGAACTCAAAGCGATGCCATCAATAATTAACTTCAAACTCTTCGTTGCTGGAATATACATGGTACATGCTATATTTTCTCCATCCTTTTTCTTCCTCAGTTAGCACATCTTCGGTTATTTCATACCTTTCTTTTATCCCTTCTTTTTGTATTAACTTCCGATCGCAATACATCTTTTGTGTTAGCTCTTTTGAAATTCTTTGAACTTTGAATTTGTTGAAATTGCTTCTTGATGTCAAAGTGTGTGATACAAGGTATGGTTGAGTTGAAAGAATTGAAAAAAGCAATATTCCCTTTCTCAACTCTATTACGAGAGCATTCTCGTATTAGCCAACAAAATGCTTCAGTATGTTTTTTGCACAACTCTTCTCCTCTCACTTCGCTTGCCCTCTCCCGCTAGCCCCGATAGGCTCCCACCACTTCGACCCTTCCTCGACATCAACGCAGCCTCTCCCGTGATCCAGCAACCCCCTAGTCCATCCCCTCTTCTTCATCTAGATCCAATTGGCCTTCTCCCCTCCCCCCCCCCCCCCCCCTCTTCCCCATCGAGCCACACAGAATGGAGCGGAGCCCATCGGTGCGTGCTACATCCACCATGCGGGATTCTTACAAGGATTTCGCCTTCGCCGCCATCCCTTAACAATGCAAGGTTCACGCTTCTTCATATTAAATTGTCTTCTCTCAAAAATCAATAAGCTTATTTGCACCAAGCTAGTTTTACAATGAAAAGAACATGTCCAGATAGCTTAAATCTAGCAATACTTCTCTAAAATGGACCAGCATGTCCAGTCAGCTCAACATATTCTTCTCATTCTATCGCTCCAAACACATGAACAAAATTGACCCTTTCAACTTTTCTACCTCTACCAAGCACAGAAATAGAACCGATCAGTTCCTTTCAAAACAAAACCATCACATTACATTTCGTGGTCCCCGAACCAAACACACTATTAATTTCACCCATAGAATAATCTCCTTAGTCTCTATTGTGATGATGGAAAAGCTACGTGTGAATAACTTGAAGATTCCTCAGGGCATCTCCAACGGCGAGGACACACTAAACATTTCTGGACGCATTCGCAGATCCGGATATAGAGCTGGCCACCCAACACCGTGCACCAAACATCTGGCTCCGTTCGCCAATGTTTTTTTCCTATGTCCGCCACACCCATATATAGCGTAATTAATTCTTCAAATAGTGCAAAAATTCAAATGCAATAATAGTTTAAATATAAATATTCATTAAGTTTTCAAATAAAATAGATGGGGGGATGGTACATCGATCTCCGAGGGAGCGGATATAGAACACGAGGGGGGCCGAGAAAAAAGCGGCTCCAGGTGAAATTTGGATGAGCCGAAAGTGTGAGAGTCCTAAGTGGCGAGGTTCGGACGCCCATAAATCTCTCTAATTCGGTGTCCGTTTGCAAGAATTCGGATGTGCAGAATTGTTCTTTTTAGCATCAGTACAGACACAAGCGCTCATATACACGCGCATACACCCATCCTTATGAACGCACACATGCACACCTCCCCCTATGAGCACCTTCGAGAGACTGAGCCGGCATATCATCTTGAGATTTACAAAACCACCGTAGGCACCTCGTCGTCGATGAGAACGTCTCCTTCCACTGAAAGCGCATCGCTGGAAATCCTGAAATAAATCTAGGAATAATGCGAGCACCCGGATTTGAACCCTGGTGAGTTGGGATACCACCGTCCACCTAACCATTTCAACCACAGGTTGGTTCGCGATGTGCAGAAGCGTTTATGGACGTTCACGGCACAATGCACAAAATGTCTGGACATCACGGTCCCAACATTTAGGGCCGGTTTGGTGTTACCCCGATGGAGATGTCCTTAGCAAAGCGCGCATATCCTCCGTGGTCCGTGCAAGCTCGTTCCACTCACCGATCACCACACACACTCGTGACAGGAAATTTTGTGGCGTGAGAAGCTCGGCCGAGCAGAGCATGGACGGACGCCGAGCAGCACCGCCGGCGGCGTCGCGGATTAGTGGCTGGCACGCCGACGACGAGTCTGAGCTGGGCGAGGAGGAGCTCGGTGTCTTCACCGCCGAGCTACTTCAACGGCGCCCTCGGCGCCGAGGAGGCTTTGTGGTGCGACCGCTCTTCGTCAGGGGCGGAGGCGGGGCCGCTCGCCCCCCCTTGAAATTTTCTGGTATACGCAGTGTATTACGTGTACTAATGGCCCAGTAATGATTTGATTAATGATGGCCCAGCTGATTTATCCTGTAATTAGTATGCATCAAATAAGCCCAGTAGCCCATGTACGATCGTGGCCTGCCTCATGCGTGTAATTGTTTTGCTAGTCGAGGCCAGGTCCTAGCCCTAATGATATCGATCAGATCAATCAATTGATCCTCTTTACGTTCTACCTACGCCTGACTGTAGACGGCGGCCGCCGCCGCCGTCGCTCACCACGACGCTATACAGCTAGGCACCGGGAGGCCAGCATATGGATACAAGCAGGTAGTAGACTTGTATATATCAATAATACACTACTTGCTATTAGCAGTAAATTTTTTTTCTAAATCTGAACCTTGGTCTGATTGTTAGTATTTCTGTTTTGATTTCGGGATCGATTGCCTGCGTGCGCTAGGGCGTTGCGGCGTTGCCATCAGCCACATAAGAAAGCTCTACCCTTTTGTTCTTGCGTCTCCTTCAACCGCCATCACCGGATCATCTCAATGAAGCAGTAGTTGCTTCTCGGTCAGTATCAAATCCTATACTATTCAGTCCCACAGCTCATATTGTCATAGCAAGACCGAATCTGAAGGTATATCCAACATACAACTAGACTATGCAAATTACTAGGTGATGTTATTTTTACATTGCTTACTACAATATATAAAGTTATATCTAGAGTTACATTTATACTAATAAAAGTGTCATTTTCTTTTGAATTATGAAATATATGTCATTGTAGTTTGATGCCGGTGATATATCTAAAAGACGTCTATAATGGCTTTTTATATATGTTTTATATACGATTGCTTGGTATTGGCCTCTTCGCCCCCCTCATACTCAAATCCTGGCTCCGCCCCTGCTCTTCGTCGTCGTTCTCGTCCGCGTTCAAGACATGGCAGCACGACGGATCTGCCCCGACGCTGACGGCTGCCACCAGCTCGTCGGAGGCCAGCTGGAACAGCCGCTCCGCGCTTCTGCCTAACCGTCCGGCTATTGCACCCCCCTCGCCCGTTGAGAGCAAGCCGGAACCGGATTCCAGGACAGAGAGTGATGAGACCGGAAGAAAGGTACGCTCGTCGTCGTCTCACCTGCGACGTTGGCTTCTCGGCATGGCAGGGCGCGCCTGCGCCTGGGGCGACGGTGAGGAGTCTGTGGGCACCGACGACCCGAGCCGGCATGAATTGGAGTCCGGCTCTGTTCACGGTGGCCAGAAACGCAGCCCCGAAGCGGATGCGGCGCTGCCAAGAATGACGAACAAGCAGACCGCCGTGGAGGACGGCACCACGGCGAGGGTGATGTCTGGCAAGAGGGCCGACGACGGCGACGCACCACCTACCCTGCTGGTCGCGGAAGCTACGCACAGACGAGCTGCAAACTCCGGCGAATTGCCCATGAGGATGCTGGATCCGGCAGCCAACGCGTCGTACAAGTACAACGACCGGCTCCGGCGGGAATCTTTGGACATGTTTCACCGGGCAGACCAAGGCTCTGCCATTACAATCTTGGCGGGAAGCACGGCGTGGGGTGGTGCTGCAACTGCAACTGCAAGTGCAGGCGGCGGTGCCAGAGGAAGCCCCGACACACCAGGCAGGAGGCGCGACTCCGGCGATCTCGACAGCGTGTGCCCGCCGAGCGAGGCGAGCGTGGTGTGGAGCGTGGTCACCGCGGAAGGCGCCGCGTCCGGCAACTTCTCCAGCGCGGCCTCTGGATGCCACTATTACTTCAACGACGGCGACGGAGAGACGACGCGACACACGGCGGCAGGAGGAAAGATCAACCGGAGGAGACGAGGCAACGGCGGCGGCTTGCTGATGGGCTGTATGTCCAAGAGGGCCGTCGACGCCGTCGGCTCCGCCTCGGACGTGCGTCTACCGGCCGGAGGTAGAGCCGGCGCCGGTGGCGAGGTGAACGGCCGAGACGTGACGCGCCGCCGGTAGGTGTGCTCGGTTTTGGTGTATGCGACGATTGAGATGTGGGCTTGGATGCATGCATTGCATGGACCATGGATGTGTATTTTTTTTTTCTCTGGCAAGTAATGGATCTTTTTTATTTGCGAAACAGAGGAGTAATTGCGATAGGGATGCGGTGTGGACGATGCTCTTCAAAGCTGCCATTATCTGTGTACAGGCGTACTGTGCACAACCATACACGCGGGATGCTACATTTTCACAATAATCGGGAAACAATTTTCAGAACCGTACAATGAACTTGGTCTATATGACGTTCTGCGTACTGTGTAAAACGTTGGTTTTCTTCTCAAAGAACGAACAACAGTCCAGTCGGACCGGTCAAATCTGACCTCCTGTATTCCATGGACAGCGCCCGAGTGACCCACAGGAAAGTATCAGGTGGAGTACTCTATCAGGTGATACCACAAGAGATATGAACCGGAGGGATGCAGGAGCTCTCTCAGCGATTAGGGATTTTCGGCCGTTGGATCTCTCCCTTGATGCGTTCTCGGCCGTCGGATCTGCCCCTGGGATGAGCTGGGCCGTTGGATAAAAATCGAGACGCTCGCAAGCCCCGGTCGTGCCACCGCGCGTAAATAGCCTGCCCCGCCGGGGGCATTTTCGTCATTCCACTCGCCAGGGGTATAAAAGGGCCGGCTCCCGTGGAGGCAAACCCTAGCCGGATCCCCTCCCCCTCCCGCGCGCCTCCTCTCCCTCTCTCTCGTTCCCCTCCCCTCCCCTCGCCTCCCCTCCCGCACGCCTCCTCTCCTCCCGCCCACATCGCCGCCGTCGCCGCCGCCACCCGCCTCCCCGCGCGGTCGACGGCCAGATCCACCGCAGCAAAGCCCCCCCCCCCCCCCAAAAGCGGAGCGAGGACGAGGAGCACGACGGCGGCGGCAGCGGGGAGGAGCAGCACCACTCCTTCGTCCTGCCCGCCCGACCCCCGACGCTCACTTCCCCGGCGTCGTCGCCGTCGTCCACAACCACCGCCACCACGCCCCCACCCTCTCCCCATCGCTGCAGGGCCCCACCTTCTCCCAATCCCCTCACCCTTCTCTCCCGTGGCCAGTGGATACGCCCCTCGCGGGATCGATTCCTTCGAGCCAGCAGTCTGCAGGGCTGGACGGGAGCGGCACGGCCCCCATCGGTGCGTCGGTGGCAACGGTCCTGCGGGTCGAGGCTGACCCCTAATGGCGCCGGCGCTGCGTCAAGCCGGCGCATGCTTCTGCTCGCGGGCACTAAAGGCGCTGCGGGGGATCGAGTGGCTGCAGGCGCTGGTGCGCGGACGGCTGGTGCAGAGATAACTCGCCGTCACGCTCAGCCGCATGGAGGCGTTGCTGAGGGTGCAGGAGCGCGCTGCTCCGCCGACGCTCAATCACAGGACCTCAACGGCCGTGCCGATCCGCTCAGGGAACCTGAGGTACATATCTTTTTGGACTGAATGTGCATTTGCAATACCAGATTCGATCAATGATTTGTGCAGTTCTCGTTCCTGCAAATTTGATAGAGTCGCTCTGTGTCGTGTGGCAAGAGAATTTGATAGAATTGCTCTGTGTCACGTGGAATAATTTTTGTTCCTATTTATTACAGTACAGATTATACTAATGCATCTTCAGTTATCAAGGGTGTGGCATATCTTGGCAGCTTAGTGGGGATTGAGGTATATCCACCTTTCCTATTTATTTTTGCATCTTTGTGTAATTATATTGTTCATGGAAACATTTATTTGGGACAACTGCATGATAGAAAAGTTACATGTCGGTAAGTTGGAGATGTGCCATGAATTCTACTGTCCTTGAACCTGCTTAATTAAGTTGTTTCCACGCTTGATTTCGTTAGTTCTCAACCTGCGAGGTGCCCTTGTAGGTTTTTTAGGCTGCGATGATCTGTGTATTATAATGATTGGATTCGATTTGGTAGGTGTGCGTGCGTGGTGTACTGTCTAGTTGTGGATTAAAGCCTGCTGAATTCAGTTGATTCGGTGCTTGCTGTTACGCTCGACTTCCTATTGTTAGTTGTACCCGCTTGCTTCGAGTTCCTCGTGGTAGCACCCCATCAGTTTGATGGGGATAACTGAGCTGCAGGTTGGGACTAAATTAGTTCATGTCCTGAGCCTTTTGTAACTTCAAGTACCCTTCTTATTATCATCTGCCTTATGGCTAGAAATGCTTGCATCCATTTGGTGGTTACAGTTGTCAACCTTTTATGATATCCTCTCTCTGCTTGCACCTCTTCATGTGAAATCCTCCCAATTCTTACCACTTTTTGGGTTGTTTGATTCAGGTTTCTTTTTCTAAAATTAAATCAAGTCTCAAGGTTTCTTTTTCTAAATATAGTTACCTAAAGATTTTATTTGTTTGGATACAACCTCTGAATTCAAAAGCAAAACATGGATGTTGTGATAGCGGTGGAAGAAACACTCTTAATTGTTTCTGATAAATAACGATGCCTTTCTTATACAGGTTTTTTGGTGCTTTTGTGCTCGTCGGCGGGACGGTGCAAGGCGCAACTCCGACGTGGTTCCTTGCCGGTTGGACGGCGTTCACGCGCAACCCCGGCGTGCACTGAGTACTGCCTCGACTACAACCTCCCTCGGTGAGCTCCATCTTCCACCTGCTCCTCTGCTTCGGCTATTGTATGGGACATGGCCATCGAGAAATAAGGATGCCAATGAGCCTCCAGCCTCCTCAGCGATTTGGGCTTCCTGGCCGTTGGATCGAAGCGCTTGATGCAATCTGAGCCGTCGGATCGAGCCCTGGAACGACCTCGTCTGTCGAATAAAAAATAGTTATTGCTGGAATGAACAGTTTCACCTCGACTGTGCCACCGCGCGTAAATAGCCTGCCCCACCGGGGGCATTCTCGCCATTTCGCTTTGTCTGTGGCTGGCGTTCGTGCTAGGGCGATGATGATTAACTGTGGCTGGAATAAGCGTGCCTTTGAGCAATCAAGGCACCTGTGGCTATCAAGTTGGATCCTCCCTGTTGTCTCTAGAATCCTTTTTGATCCTGTGATACCTATTGATCTGTCCTTGGATGGTCATTCTTGTTGAGTGATAACCAGGGCAGCTCCATTGTGTAAACAGATTGATCTGGTGATAAGAGATGATGGGGATAGGTTATATGATCGAGAAAAGGCGAATCTGAGCCCACTATGCAATAAAACTGCAGCTACCTCCCCTAATGTGTGTAGTATTGAAGGCAAAAGAGAACTTTTAATGTCTTGCTACTTTAAAATCCCAAAAAGGTGCATTCTTCCTTTGCTGGTTACTTAACCATGATTTTTGTTTTGCTTTGGTTCTGGTTGAGATACTAAAGGTTGTTTATGTATGAAAATAATAGACACTTGTAGTTTTGTATGCCTCACCTGTAGCTTAGGATCCAGTGTTGTAATGTTTTGCCTGAGTAAAAATAACTCTAATCAATAATAGTGGTTCTATCCTTCTGATTTGAACTGGGAGAGGGCCACTCATTCTTGATCTTAAGGTGACCCCATTTTTATATGCCTCATGCTCATGCTGCTCTATGTTCCCTTTTAAAGATTCTTGCTTGCATTTTGGGTTGGTTTTCTGCTCTATGTTCCCTTTTAGCATTTCTTTCAGCTGTTGCTGCATTCCCTTTTTTGTATATTACATGTTCTTTTTGTATCTCATTCTGCATGTAACATAATTAAATAATACATGAGATGAAAGGTTATATCTGATATCATTGAGAGGAGCAGGCCAACATCCCTACCTCCCTCTTCAACTCCCACCCAACACAATTGTGGTGAGCTCCCCCTCTCATCTACCTGCTATTTGTACCTTCGGTTTTGGATGCATACAAATTGTGTATGCCATGACTGAAACTCGAGCAGCAAATTGTGTGTGTGTGTGTGTGTGTGTGTGTGTGTGTGTGTGTGTGTGTGCGTGTGCGCACGCACATCATGTTTGTATAGCATCTACATTGATAACCTGGCCATCACAGAATACCTAAGTCTCATGAATACAGTATACCTATTTATAATAAGAATACTACATGTGCAGAATACATATATGTTACTTCTCATGTATGTGACTACTTCTTTTGACACATTTGTATAGCGTTGGAGCCTCATTTCTGCAGATCCTTGACACTGTGATACTCCGCATTCTTAAGTATACTTAATTTGATTTTGTAGATAGGGTTGCTACTTTATATTTTGTTATAGAAGAGGATGATGTTTTGGTCGTGAGAAAATTGAAACCACCATCAGTCTTTTGCCTAAATGGATTTAACAAAGAGAAGAGCAAGGCGAACCCGGATTTATTGGCAGCATGATATTATAATTGATGTGGTTCTTACATGAAACAGTATGTGATTATTTCCAGTTTTGCAACGGAGTGAGTAACTAGAAGCTTTAGCGTGTTACAATATTTAATGTATATGTATCTTGTGATTGTGGAAATAAAAACTTAATAACCTTTGACCGCAACATCAATTGATATGTTATCAATTCATTTAGCTTTGGAAGTTGGATCTACCACTATACATATATGTGAGCTAATCAATCAGTTTTTTCCTTTATTCTACCAGGTTCCTTCACGGCTGCCTCCCAGCCAAATCCGGCCGCTACCAACCAGCACGTGCTCGCCTTGGTTTCTCGCCATATCTGTGCGCGTGCCATCACCATCACCTTGTCGCAGATCCACCGGCGCCGTCGTCCGACCTTGGCCTCTGAGTGTGCTCACGCCATGGCCTGCTCGGGACGCCGCCCTTCCCCCCTGCTCCAATCCTAACCCTAGCATTGCTGCTGCTGGTCAAGGTGCTCTTGGCCCCTCCCCTCCCCTCATGCTGCTGCTGTTTTTGGCCCTTCCCCTCCCCTCATGTTGCTGCTGCTTTTGGTACACAGATGATTTTACCCTGGGTTGCCCGTGTTGATCTTTGCTGTCCAATGTTTCTGTGATTGCGCAATTGAAGGTGCCTGTCATCGTGGTGGTGGGGTGTAAGCTGGACCTGAGGGACGACCAGCAGAACAGCCTTGAGCAGACGATGATGCCCATCATGCAGTCGTTCCGTGAGATCGAGACCTGCATCGAGTGCTCCGCTCTTTGCCAGATCCAGGTGAGAAAGACTCCCCTTGTCTCAATATCTAGGGAATGTTGGTAACACTTTTATTATGTCAAATGGTTCATTGTTCACAATGAACGAAACTAGAATGCTCAAAATGCTGATGCCAGCAGATACTCAGCCTCGCAAAATATTCCAACATTACATTTTCTATAGTTTGATTGTGTACTAATGATAATTTTGATTGTGGCGTTAGACTTCTAGATACTATGCTCGAGTAGGTTTACTAAACAAATGTTTATGAACCACAGGTGCCTGAGGTCTTCTACTATGCCCAGAAGGCAGCGCTTCACCCCACAGCTCCTCTATTTGACCAAGAGGCACAATCTCTAAAGCCACGCTGTGAGGGCTTTGAAGCGGATATTCATTCTATGTGACCACGACAGGGATGGAGCTCTCAGTGATGTGGAGCTCAATGACTTTCAGGTTTGTATTCACTGAGGCCACCGTTCTTCCTTTATCTTAACATGAGGCTGACTAGAGTTTTTTATTGACATTCTTCTATGTATGGTGATACTGAAATTCTCATTCCATTGGTTTGCAGGTCAGATGTTTTAGCGCTCCTCTCCAGCCTACTGAAATATCAGGCGTGAAGAGAGTTATTCAAGAGAAGATGCCCGAAGGCGTAAATGATAGTGGCCTTACATTGACTTGGTTCCTTTTCCTTCATGCTCTTTTTATTGAGAAAGGTCGTTTGGAAATTACATGGACAGTATTGAGGAAATTTGGTTATGATAATTAAATCAAGCTTAGAGATGAATTCATTCCAACGTCAGTCAAGCGAGCTCCTGATCAAGTAATGTTCTGTTGATTACTGTGAGCTATTCAAATTTTGTTGTCAGTTGAAGCTAGACCAATTTTTAAGTGCACATATATTTTAGTAGGAATATCCGTGGAGCTTAATTATGTATATCTCTCGTTGTAAGTTAGTTTTAGCCCATGGACCTTTTGTCACACATCTACTTTCTGTTGACATGAATAATGGAGTTCTGATGTTGATGTGATGATGTCAAGGATTATAGCTATGTTCACATATCTGTAGTGCTTGGAATTGTTGATAAACTGATATGTACCATAAATATTGGATGGCCAATAAAGCAGGGCTCACGATGATTATAAATTTTATAGCTTGTGTATAGAATGGTAATGTTAAACTTTCATTTCTTAGGATGTTACAGTTGATTTAGTCTATTTGTGCTTATCGTTCGTGTTGGTCTGCAGGTTGTAAACGAGTGAATCTGTTTATTGCCTTCTTATTGGTAGTGGCAAAGAGTACTATTCCCTGCTTGGATTTTTGTGGTCTCCTTTTCTTCCTTGCTTGTTTTATATGTTGTTTCTTTTTTGCCTTGTCATAACAATGACCTACTATTTTGTTTGTTTGTCCTGCTTGCAGGTGTGTGTTGTTGAGGCTATCAAACAAGCCAATGGCGTTGCATAAATGGTTTGTGAAGATTGTCATTGGAGTCTAGCTCGGGTAGTAGGCTGTCAAAAAGATGTGGTCGCTTGTAGAACGTGAGCTCAATCTGTGATGCATGTATTTTATGATTATTATATCTATGTGCAATTTAGTAAGTGGGTTTTAGATTAATCTGGTTCATTTGGACGGTTGTGCTTAATCTGGTGTATTTGTTCTGTTTGTTTTAGGTTGTCATCTTTAGTTTTATTTACTATGCCAGGTGCCCAATTTAGTGCTTAATCTCCTTTGGTTTGCTTTGGATTAACTGAATTGGCCTATTCAGTCAGTTTATATTATATTCTTCTTTAGAATTAGGGTTTGTTAGATGTCTGGAAGCATAATTTAGCTCTGTGAAATGGTAGCGCTCAAATTCAGAATTTCTGCTTCATGCTTCTTTGCGTATGTGTTTTTATGTAAATTTGTGCTCTCTCCTTTTCGTCTAGCATACCGCTTGATGGTTTCCTAATCCTGGTTCTTGCTGGTTACTACAACTGCACTGGCTTCTCTTATATAGACAATGTTTCTTAGAGTTTAGTGGTAACTTCAGATCTCCACGCACTATTGGATACTGTTCTTTCCAGAGTGTTGTTGTTTTTTACATGTGAAGTTAATTCACTACAATGTGTTGGCCTTGTATCTTTCTGCTCTGTGAGATGTGTGACCGTGTCATCTTCTTGCTGCAGCTTGCATGTGCCGTTAGTGAGTGGTCTTGTGGAGTTGCAGGACTGGGCAGGAGGACCATAGGCTGCACACACAAACGAGGATGTCAAGTTGTCCACGATGATGTCGCTGTTGATTGGGACTCGAAGGAGTGTCGATCGTGAATACAAAGAGGAGGTCGAGCCATCGCCATTCATCTAGATGCCTGGTAGCAAAGATTTAGATAAAATCAGTGTTCATCTTTTTGTTTTTCATTAATTTATTTATACCCATTAATTTAATCTTTTAGTATATTTATTTTGTGTTGCTATGCTGCTCTAGGTTTGCATCCTGGTCTGTAGATGACAATAAGATTATACTAAATAAGTCTGTAGTTGGGATCATAATATCTAAAAAAAAAGTAACGGTTTTGGCAGCCATGCACAAATCGGCACATCTATAGAAATCTGGAGTTCGCCAAAGCTGGCCATGTTGTCGCAGATCGGTTCATGGTCGCGTGGGGCATCCTCTGGAGCTTCCCTGAGGTTAGTGTTGTTCCCAATGGTGTATGCCTCTGTTCTTCCTGATACATGCATACCTAATCCCCTGTTTCCTCTGTTTTCTTGGTTGGCTCTTCAGACCAAGACACACATTCTAGAGAGCTCCTTGGTCATCAGTTGGTCCATCGCCGAGGTATGTAATTAAGTATGCAACTTCATTGATATCATGCATGCCCTCTTAAAATGGGCTCATCCCGATTATCTCATCGCTTGATTGTATGAATGATTGGTAAATTATGTAGCATTTGTGCGGTGCTGCAGTCTACATTTAGGGAGGCTCACAAGGAGACCATAGACCATAGAGCAGCAGATTGTGTGCAATGATGGCATCAAGCCCAAATACAGAATGCTCTTTTAGTCAGAAGTAAGCATAATGGCCATATGTTTCTATTGGTTGAGTGGGCTGGACCATTTTTGCTGCCTTTGATCATACTCATTGGATAGTTTTGTACTTTTGTCAGGTCATATGTACTATTCTGTACATGGTTCATTTTAAATTCAGGGCCTTACACCATTGTCGTTCCCCAGGACTCGGAAGGAGGATGGCCGCCCAAAGACGAAAGAGGAGGTTGAGACATCTGCTGTGCCTGCTGCAGCGACCACGACTACTGCATCAAAAGAAAGGTACTACTGCATCAACTCAGGCCGCCCTGAACAACCATTAGATAATGATGCATTGTTTCGCCGTGCGAATTAATTGGTAGTAGTGATTGATAAGCTGAGCACAATAAACCATGTAATGATACTTTCCTGCTGGTATGCCATTAGCACAAGAGTGGTGATACGCCTGGGCATGATGTTGTTATTGATCGAATGTATGAACGTGCCTATAACTGCTATGCTTGCTACTATTTGTTTGTGAAAAGAGTGGTAACAATAAGATTACTGCTTGATGTACAGAGTTCAGGTTATCACACCATATGAAGTGAAAGCGCCGTTGGGACTGCTCGCGGTGCATAGAACTTCCATGGCAGCACGGGCGATTCCAAGGCCCACTTGAGCTCCTCCTGCTGATGTCAGACGGTGAGGTTTCTCAACCTCCACTCTATTAGCCATGTAAGATTGCTTTGCTAGAGATCATTTATTTCTTGCCATCCATTCGTTATAAACTTACGAATGGATCCTTAATTATGTGTGTCATGTTGTTTCCCTGAAAACGGACGATCGAGTCACATTTCTTATTTTCTGTTGTGAGTTGAGGAGCTTGCGGTTTTAAAAGTATGTCTCAGATGTAAGAATGTGGAAATGATGGACATGTAGCAGTTTTTTTATATTTGCTGTTTATATCCAATATTAAGTAGTTATTAACTCCATGGCACATGACTGTACTTTTTGTTGATGTAGTAGCTTTTGATTTCCATTTAGTTATGGCTTTATCTCCGCTTTTACATACTGATTAGGATTCCCATTTAGTCAGGGTCACAAAGTCTTTATGCCAGGATTCTTCCCTTTGTAAATGTGAAAGCGGCTTGTACAAATGGCATCTGCCAGGATTCTTCCCTTTGTAAATGTGAAAGCGGCTTGTGCCAGGATTCCCATTTACTCACATACTTGCTCTGCTGCTTTGTAGCCCAACTGATTATGTACTCTTGATCGTCCAAATGGCATCTGCCAACTCCATTATGAATCGTCTCTTTATCTTAAGGCTGTACTCGCTATGCTAGAATGATAGATGATATAGTAAATACATCTTTTCTTTTTACAAGGCTCATATGGTATGGAATTTCGTGTACTGTCAACCAAGTTCAGTACGTTGTCTATTAAATATATTCCTGTTTCTTCTTCAAAATGTGATGCTCCAGTTCAGATAATCAGTAGTGCATATTTTGGCTGATATTTCTACTACAAGCACTTGGTGCTGATGGATAAGTGTCGGACGGGTTGGGTTTCTTGTTTGAAGAGACTTGCATTGTTGACTATTATAGCCTTTTTCTGCGTAACTTAACAAGTGTTAACATATTTTTAAAATATTACTATAATTTTGAACTATTATAGCCTTTTTCTGCGTAACTTAACAAGTGTTAACATATTTTTAAAATATTACTATAATTTTGAAATTTGTTCACATATTTCAAAAATGTTTGTTCATAAACTCAAGATGTTCTTCTCACATGAAAGTATAGTCTCTCTTTTGATTTATTTTAATTCCCATTTATGGCAAAAACTAAATAATGTACTGAATTGTAGTTTTGTATTACTTATATATTATTTCATCAAGCAGTGGTATGCATTGGCATCCAGTGATGTTTTTTTCTTTGGAATGTTTGATAGGTAATTGCAGGAGTTGATGATATGTATCGTCCAACACCGTTACTTGAGGTAACCTATTTAACTTTATAACCGAGTAAATCAACTGAATTTTTCCCATGGTGAGCTAGCTTCAACTGTTCCTGTTTGGGTTATGTTTATCAGTAGTTGTAATAGTTCATGGTGTGGTCAGTGCCATTTAACATCTTATTCTGCCTATGGTATTAAAGATTTTAGATTAATCTCAAATATTGGATTTTGTCTGAATGTTGGCCATCGACTATCATATTGTGCATATTTGTGATTCAGATTTCTTTTTATGCCATTGTTCAGACATTACTCAAAATCTCCGATTTGTCAAAAACTTGTCTTGATTAGATGATAATGTGATATACATGGTGACTGCTATTAAATGAGTCCATCCACTTACACCCTTATAAGCGAGCAACTAATTGATGGTAAATCTGTAACCCATTGTTTCCGACTTATGCGCGTACTTGGTTTGGCCTGTAAATCTGTAGCCCATTGCATAGCTGCGACCGTGGTTTTGGCCTGCAATTCCTGCTGGCTATGTTGATGGCCCTACCGCTGTGATTGACGCCGATGTCCTTCTGTAGTGACAGATGTTGCACGCCAGATAGGTCTCGACGGCGTGCAATATTTAGTTTTAGCTTTATTGTGTGAGTTTTTTTTTGTGTTTTTCTGGTTTTCCATTGGTCCTAAATTGTACATCGAAATCAGTGTAGATGTATTAAGAGAGATGAGCTACTATGTAGACATTAGTTGTTTTTGTTATGTACCTGGTTACTTAATAATCGTTCTTAATATTGAAAAGGGACAGAAATAAGCTGAGTATTTGATCTGACTTGGTAGTGTTTGCCGGTTAACGCATCTATGTCATTAGACCAGTTCTTTTTTCTTCTCACAGTTTGTCATTTAGAATGATTTTTTAGAGGAACCAGGAACTGGTTCCTGATTCACTTTGTCCTCTTTGTTGATGATCCTTTTCTTCCTATGGTTATCCAGGCTTGAGTCTCAGTTTGATCTTACAGTTCTACGGCTCAAGGGTTGATGACTGCCATGAGGCACTACCCAGTTAAATCTTCGTAAGTTGTTGACCATGAACTTTTCTTCTTAATTATTTTCATCTTCTTAGCCTTGCCACATCATCTCTTAAAAATAGTTTGAATCCATCAACTGTGTGCTCTGCCTATGCAATTCATTGAACCGTAAGATTAAAACCTTCATAAGGTGTAGCCCTGTCTCCAACTACCTTCTGAATATTAACATTTTTGTTGGAAAAAGAAGAAAGATTAAATCATAGTTTGCACTAAATGAAAATGAGTTTTTTTTTTACATTTTGTTCACTCACTAGGAGGGTCACTATTTATATGCTTGCTTCAACTTTTTCCGGATCACCATGTAAATCATTTGTACAGGAGCTCTGGAACAAGAAAAACAATAATCACAAGGATGAAGGCTTAACATGTATTTTTTTTGCCATCTGGTGTTTATCTAATTTTTTGATGGGTGACCAAAACCAGATTACCTTTTCTAATGTTAGTATTGGAGTGTTATCTGCAATGGCATCTACTATATATACTGAAAGTAGTTTTATTTATCTTTAGAACTTGATATATTTTCTAAAACCACTTATTATGCTTCTATTTGTATCTATGATTTCTGAAGCAAGTCAACACACACACAGGCAAATAAACCAAACTGCTGGTAGAGTCACTGTATAGTGTATACAAGGAAATTTACTTTGCTTCCAGTAGTGGGTTTAGGCTTGATAGAAACTTGGTTGTTTATATTTTCGGAAAACTGGATCTATCATGATTAAGATATGGTCAACATGTATATATTTGGTTCTACTGTGCTCTCCAGTGTTGCTTATCAATGTGATTGCTTAATGATTACTACGACATATCTTGCTAGGTCCAAGCTGACAACAATCCTCTTGGTCTTAAAATTTTTGTCGAGGCGGCAGGGATCAAAGAATAACAGATCTGGGTCTTCGCCTTCCAAGATTAGAAGGGGGAAACCATCGCTCACTCTCCATATGCTTTAAAAGCAAATCTCAAGTGCATTGCCTATACAAAAATAATTTTGTGGTCATCTATCTCACAAACTATTCACATCAAGTTCATATGGAATGGCACTCACGGAGGCAACTGAACCAAGCTATCTATTGTATGCCTAACTATGGCTTCGTAGTTTTATCGCCTCCATTGCCATTGTTAGCTAATTAGTTTTTCTATTTGTATGACTGTAGTGGATCTGCCTTGCTTCTGGCACGGGTTAACTTCGATAGTCTCATGCCCATGTTTAACTTGATGATGTTACTCTTCTGGCACATATTGAATGTTTCTTCTTACTCTTGAACCGGCCAGATAATCGGTTGTTCTGTTACATGTGCTAAAACTTGCCTTCATACTGATACATCATGCCGTTTGATCTTTTATCGGTTGACCATATTATTGGGACCGGTACCCTCGCGCCAAGGCGTGTTGCCGATCTAGTCAATCATTAAACCCATTAACAGTCGCGCATGGAGCGTCCGCTCGCACGGTCCACGTGGCCAGAAGGGATTCGCAATGTGTTGTTCTAACTGTAGAGGAAAATTTCCAGGCAGCTTCCTCTCCTTATCCCTCGCCATCGCCTGCTTCTCTTTACCCCACGCACGCAACCTCCTCCCCTGCCTCAATGGCCGCCGCTCTCGTCTCCTCTTTTCCTCTCTCCCTCTCTCGTTTCCTCTCCCATGTGACCCGCCGCCACGAGCGTCGCCAGCGGGAGAGGAGCCGGCCCCACCCTCCCACGCAGCCACACAAATGGCGTCGCCTCGAGGGAGGAGTGGGTGGGAGGAGAAGGCGGCGGCGGCGTTTTCGATCTGTGATTTGCCTCGCGCGTGAGGCGGTGGATCGATCCGGTTGCCCGCCGCCGTTGTCGCCTGCTCTCCCCACTCGCGTCACCCGCCCTAGAAAGCTCACGGCCTCACGGGGACAAGGTCCGCGTTGGCGGGCGCGGAGGAGATGGAGGAGGAGGAGGAGGAGATCGCGGACGACGGAGACGGCTCTGCCGCTGCGGGGCGCGGCACGGGGGGCATCAACGCCCACCTGCTCGAGAACGTCTGGACTATGAAAGGAGCCAAAGTCTCTAAAACCATTAGCAGTTACAGGTGTTCTTATTTTGCTCGTTGGTTGCTGCTAGGTTGTTTTCTTGGTAAGTATTGGTAATAACTGGTGTGATGATGGTGAGAATTCGAGACATGTTGGTAGGCATTCTGGTTGCTTAGTGAATGCCAACCCAGCCAAAGATCTGCTATTTCTCAGGAAAACCCACTGTTGCCAATTTCTATTGCTGAACAGACTGTCTTTATTTTTCACTTGTAGAGTTAGAAGTCAATTGTTCTTCACGACTTAACTATATAGTGAAAATAGCAATGATGGTGGTTATATAAAATCGTACCAGATCGATGGTTCACAGCTTTGTGTTTTTGTTTGCAGTAATTTGCCATTACTGTGAGGAACGAAACCTTCTTAACACCCGAATGTATTTAATTTGTTTATTTATAGATAAAATTCCCACTTTGTAAAAATTCAGCCTGTATCGATGTTATTTACCTCTTCAGTTGTCCATGTTGTTGTCATATATCTGTGGATTACAAGAATGATTGTTCAGGAATGAGTTCAACGAAGTTGTTTCATTCACAAAAGTTATCTCAGTTTTGTTATTCCCTTCACTGCCACTGCAAACTTTGTTCTTCATGATTTCCTGCCATCGTTACTACTGTTATGTAAATCATGCAAACATTGTTGTAGATGGTTTCCTGTTTCGAGTAATATTATCTACATCGTGTATGAAGCTTGTCATAACCCTGTCATATTACTTCATCCAATTTTACAGATCATGTGCAGTGTATGGTGTTGATGTTTACTGGAGCTGCGCTTTAAAAAAATTCTTGGAATTAAAGATTGGTAAGAGTTATACAAACTCAAAATTCATGGAGTATGATACTATCATGTTGTAGCTGCTGTAGTGCCGACAAAACACTATCACATATGTAAATCTTAGTAAAGTGGCATAGATTTATTAGTATACAATCCTTATTTTTGGACAGAGAATTCACCTATGCTATGTGTCAGTTTTTACTTTCATGTTTATAAGACAGATGCAATGTTACGTACTGTTTAAACTTTGCTGCCAAGTTAAATTCTAAAATATCTGCGTGATTATGCTAGGTTGAACGTTCCACTCTTTATCCTAGATTTATATGACTTATTGAATGAACTGCGTTCCCTTCATTGAAAATTGTAAAATTGTCTTCTTATGGAGGTAGCCCTTGAACATGCCAAGTCCAATGATGGTACCTTAACTATGATAGTTTGGTCCACAGTGATACTGGCAAGAGCAAATGCATCCAGCATCCCCTGCTTTTCTGGTGTGGGCAAGATAGATATGACTATGCTTACACATGGCCAAGAGGTAAGTGTTCAACATGCACCAGTACCCTGTTTTCTATTTTGATGGGTGTAATGACACGTCTGGTTCGGTGCTTCCTTTTGTGTCTATAGGGAAACAAAGTTGTACTGATTTGACAAGGACAGGCCAGTGGAAGGAGCGAGGCACGGGTACACTCAGGCTGCTCAAATAGACTGCCAAGGTCCGCCTCGTTATGCGACAGGCCAAGAAGCCGTCGTTTGGATGGCTGATGGTCAGGTGAGGAGGAGGGGAAGCGTCTGCGAGCACGCCACTGGTGTTGGGCGCCTCAGCTGCCGGGATCAGGTAACGCGGATGGGAAGCAGCGGCGCCCCCTCTCCCCTGAGCTCCAGATCCATGGCAGCAGCAGCAGCAACAGCGAGGTGAGCAGCAGCACTCCCACCTGAACAGATCAACCTGCGACACTGGTATGGCCACAATCTCCACTACTACTCCCGAGTGCTGGCTAGCCTCTACTTGTGAGTGTTCGTCAATCCCAACTATTCCACCGGAAGGCGACCACAAACTCATTAAGGACTTGTTACTGGTGCTTCACGGACTCATTTGTTTGTGTGCCATTCACCAGCATTTTCAAAAGTTAGAGCTATAACTAATTTTTTATCATGAGGGGTATACATATCAGGATGCCTCGTGGATTTGGATTTTTCACAATTGGTACACAGTAAAAGTACTTGGATACGTCCATCCCATTTGTTTCTGTGCATCTGTTGATTTGCCTTTGTTTAGTTATTTTCATATCATTTACCATGAGATTTGTTTTCCAAATTGGTGGTCCTTCGGATGCTCCAATATAGTAAATTTGTTAATGACATGAAACACTTATCCCCGGTGTTTTAAGGGTTGTGGCCCCTCAGTTTGAAACAGCTGAATTTTTTGCTGGTGAAAATTAGTTGAAGATACTAACCTTAGATAAACATTACACCAACAACTCTAAAATGAGGAACCGTGCTTCTTCCTGTTGCTACCTTTGTCCCTTTAATAAATTTCCTGACCCTTTTGATAGATTTCACTTACATGCTCACTTCTATGCATTTCTTACGGTTTATTATTCTGTACATGAAATATACCAAAAAAAATCACCAAGTTGTCCTCCCCATGTTAAGTTGGTATGAAGATCACTGTCGATCACGAGAGCATTGGACTTTTCTTATAAGAAGATGACGAGCCAATTGGCCTTCTTATGAAACATTCATGATATTATTGATCAGAATAGCAGTGCAGTACCCTACATGTTTCTAAGTAGGCATCATTTTAACATCATACATGTCTTCTTACTGTTTTATTCTTTGATCCCTTAACTCTAGATAACTGATGTGGATTATTTGAGGAAATAAACATTTATAACACAGTTTAGTTAATATTCAATTCATTTCCGTGGCTTTGTTTGTAAAGAAAGCGATTGCCCATTATACTTATGTCTAAACTGGGTATATGATTTGGTGTATTTCTTCAATGACAAGCTTCTTCCTGAACATGCGTTAACTGTACACCTTATCTACATACTCCCTCCGTCACAAAATAAGTGTCTCAACTTTGTACTAGCTTTAAGACAAAGTTGTACTAAAGATGAGACACTTATTTTAGGATGGACGGAGTACTACTTAAATTTTCTTGTGGAATTTCATATCCAGGTTCAGCTGCCACCCACATAAATGTGGCCATGATGGAAGATGGCACGGAAATGTTCATGCCACTCTATGCTATTTGCATCAAGCACTATTATTAGTAGTCATAAAAGCTGGCACTTGTACAAGGGTGCCCACCTTCTATGATGGATATTTTTGTTGTAGAACTTATACTAATTGGTTGTTACAATATGTACTATCCATGTAAGAATCGATTCATTCTTATTTTGTGAGTAGTCTTTAATTGTTAATTTAATTTTTAGAATTTTACATGTTGATTTTTCAGGATCATGCCGGTAACTTCTAGAGATTAGGTTCATGTTTAGCTAATGCTTTTGTTGCTGCTTAGATAATATGCACAATATTGTTTTGCAAACCTTTAGGATGCAAGATTGATTGTGTTTCTTGGTCCTGGTCTGAGGATCTCTTATTCTGAAACATTATGGTGCTTTGCTAACAGATGGTGATTCTTTGTACTGGTCAAGAAAAAGTTCAGGATAACAATTGTTAGTTAGTAGTTACTGGACAATGTGTGTGAACTCATGAAAATGGCCACACAGTGACGCAAAGAGGTGCTTTATAAGGCAAGTGCGTCACAGGCAGGCCTTAGGAGGCCCGCCATTGGCGGGCCCCAGACACTAGTCAAACACAATAAGGGTCGCTACAATGGCGCCTGCTCGCGCGTTCCACATGTCCCAATTTACTGTGTTGATTTTTTAACTGGAAACGTAGGGACAGCTAGCTCTAGTGAGACAAAAAGCCCAGCCCTCGATTCCTTTCCCTCTTCCTCGTCTGTCGCCTCCGCCTCTCGACCGCCGGCCTATTCCGGCCGTTGCCGGTGGTCTCCGGCGCCGCCCAGCACTCCCTCGTGTTCTTCTCGATGCGGCCTATCTCCTCCACCAACTCAATTCGACGCTCGCCTCCTCCTAATGCGCTCGTGGCTAACCCTAGCCGCCACTGTCGCCGGCACACGATGCCTTCATGGACGCCAGCGCGGCTCCGACGCCTATTGGTGCTTTTCTCGACGCCTCCTGCCATCTCTCCAACGTCACAGAGGCCGGCGAAGAGCGCGAGGGCATGCACTTCCGGCCGCAGTGGTGCTTCCTGATCTGTGTAGTCTTCAAGGGCATGGAGCGACCAAGGCCGGCTCCTTCTCCATGGTCGCGCGCTGGGAGAGGATTCAACCCCCGTGTGGTTTTGCGCCAAGGTCAGTGACGAGGGACGTGGGGGGGGGGGGGGGGGGGGGGGATATGAGGACAACCAGTGCTGGGAGGGCATCTGCCACACCATACTTGAGGCGCAACATATGATTTACATTGTCGGCTGGTCGGTCTACGACAAGGTCAAGATGGTGCGCTAACCGTCGTCGTCCAGGCCGCTCCCGGAGGGCGGCGGCTCACGCTAGGAGAACTGCTCAAGTTCAAGTCATAGGAGGGTGTGAGAGTGTGCCTCCCCTGGAATGGCAAGACCCCATGATAAGCTATTCATCAAGACCGTGAGGCATTACGTCCTGGTAGTTCTGCCTCTAATTTCACTGCTTAGTTTGGGTATACATTGGAGATGTATCCGGATGCATTTGATGTTAACTTGGTTGCGAGGAATACTTTGGAAATAGAGGGTAACAATGTATCGTTGACTATTATAGACTTACAACAATCAACTGAACATGGATATTCTTATCCGGAAAAATATGAACCTGGATATTTGGCCTGGGAGTGTTACCTCTATTTCCAGTTTACTATAATCTATGCCATATGTCTTCTCCGAACTCACACCTCGATCATGTTCTCTGAGTATACTAAATAGAATGCACAATTAATTGTTTTTGATTCAAGAAAATGGTGCACACTGCACAGTATATCACCCCTTCATAATTCATGCATCTTCCTTTTGATGTGCTATTCTTCAAGGATTTCTATGTGATAATAACTAAGAATTAAGTCCTACTTTCTATGGTTTTGCGGGGTGGTGTGATGGGAACGCATGATGAAGAAACTAGGAAGTTTTTCAAGCATTCCTCAGTCATCTATGTTCTTTCACCTTGATATGCCAGAAGCAAGCTGAGCATTTTCAAACAACAGGCAAGTTCAGGCAGTATGCTTGTACTTTATAGGTATTATATTTTTTGATAGGCTGCAAGTAATTGCTATCGTCATAAACCTTAAGGAAGTCGATATTTAGTCATGCATCCTCTTTTAGGAGATGAATGTTCTTTAAAATCATGATCTGTTTGCCACATGGATAGTAAATGATGCAATTAAGGGCACGTTTGGTTCCTGGGCAAGCTCTTGCCTTGCCTCGCAAAGCAAAGAAGCAAAGCATTTGGTTCCTCGGCAATTCGTCTCATTACCTGCAGTTTCTAGATTTTTCGTCGTTTGTGTGAGTGAGATTGTCGGACTAATGGGCCATGGGTAGCCTCATCCAGGTCTCAGGATTTATCAAGATTTTGGGCCAGCTCCGCCTGGCTGGGCCCCAAGCTGAAGCTCCGCCCTCTAGGGGCCGGCCAGCTCGAGGTCCGGCCACCAGAGGACGACCAACCACTAGCCAACGGCACTACGAGCGGTCGGCTCCAGCCCGCCGGCCTCTAGGGAGGGCGGCATCGGGCAGGAGGCCACCTCGCGGCCTTAGAGCATCCGGCCCCCCATCGAGAGTACAAGATAGAGCGTGGCTACAGTGAAGCCTCCCGCCCTTGAATCCCGGGATGAGCATGGCAACAGTGCCCCGTACAGGTGGAGATCTCCGCACGGCGTGGCACTGTGCCATGTCCCCCCTGACATCACTCCGAGCAGGCGGAACCCTGTTCCCCACGACGACCTGTAGGTACGGCCTGCCAGCCGCGGGCCCTATCAGGCAGTGACGCCGCAGAAGACGGCGGATGCCCAGTCAGTCGGGCTTGGGGAGGGCCGGCCTCCAGCAGGCGGCCGTCCCTCGCCCCGAGGCAAGCATGCCATTAACCTGATGAGACCAGGTGTGGCTACAGTAACCTCCCGCCAGCCGGCGGGACTGTAGCCAGGATAAGATGATCAAGCCCTCGTCATAGACGGCACGACAACAGTAAGCAGCCACCAACCAGTCGGCGCGGCCCACTAGGCGGCGGGCCCCAGTAGTCGGCGGAGAAGCCGAAGGCTGGAGACGCTGACAGACGAGCCCTAGCAGCCGGCCCGATTACCATTGTACCCCTGGGGGGGCAGGCCTATATAAGCCCCTCAGGCCACCCATGCAAAGGGTTCGGCCCCCGATAGAACTAGCCATTTTCCATAGAGCAGGAGAGAGCTAGCCGTGCCTTCTCCTACCTCTAGACACAGCTCAAGGAGCACCTTGTATCACTAGTGCCTTAGTGATCATGCGGAGACCCCGCAGAGCAGGAGTAGGGGTATTATCTCCACGGAGAGCCCCCAACCTGGGTAAAGTTCGCCGGCATACGTATCTACGCCTTATCCCGCTTCCAGGCACCGGTGACGTTCTACTCGCTCCCACCATGATAAGCCATCCTTTGGCATATGTCTCACCCAACCCCCGACATTTGGCGCCCACCGTGGGGCGAGGTGCACCGTCTCCCAGAGATCTGCTTTGGACGGGAACCTTGTTCCTTCCTGGCGAACGAAGCCAGCCCAGCACGCCCGACGGCGTCAGCCTCGACACGCTGAACGGCGCGGAGATCGCCTGCGCGGGCATTCCTCAGTCATCTATGTTCTTTCACCTTGATATGCCAGAAGCAAGCTGAGCATTTTCAAACAACAGACAAGTTCAGGCAGTATGCTTGTACTTTATAGGTATTATATTTTTTGATAGGCTGCAAGTAATTGCTATCGTCATAAACCTTAAGCAAGTCGATATTTAGTCATGCATCCTCTTTTAGGAGATGAATGTTCTTTAAAATCATGATCTGTTTGCCACATGGTTCCTGGGCAATTAAGGGCACGTTTGGTTCCTGGGCAAGCTCTTGCCTTGCCTCGCAAAGCAAAGAAGCAAAGCATTTGGTTCCTCGGCAATTCGTCTCATTACCTGCAGTTTCCAGATTTTTCGTCGTTTGTGTGAGTGAGATTGTCGGACTAATGGGCCATGGGTAGCCTCACCCAGGTCCCAGGATTTATCAAGACTTTGGGCCAGCTCCGCCTGGCTGGGCCCCAAGCTGAAGCTCCGCCCTCTGGGGGCCGGCCAGCTCGACGGCCGGCCACCAGAGGACGGCCAACCACCAGCCAACGGCACTACGAGCGGTTGGCTCCAGCCCGCTGGCCTCTAGGGAGGGCGGCATCGGGCAGGTGGCCACCTCGCGGCCTCAGAGCATCCGGCCCCCCATCGAGAGTACAAGATAGAGTGTGGCTATAGTGAAGCCTCTCGCCCCTGAATCCCGGGATGAGTGTGGCAACAGTGCCCCGTACAGGCGGAGATCTCCGCACGGCGTGGCACTGTGCCATGTCTCCCCTGATATCACTCCGAGCAGGCGGAACCCTGTTCCCCACGACGACCTATCGGTACGGCCTGCCAGCCACGGGCCCTATCAGGCAGTGACGCCGCAGAAGACGGCGGATGCCCACACAGTCGGGCTTGGGGAGGGCCGGCCTCCAGCAGGCGGCCGTCCCTCGCCCCGAGGCAAGCATGCCATTAACCTGATGAGACCAGGTGTGGCTACAATAACCTCCCGCCAGCCGGCGGGACTGTAGCCACAATAAGATGACCAAGCCCTCGTCATAGACGGCACAACAACAGTAAGCAGCCACCAACCAGTCGGTGCGGCCCACTAGGCGGCGGGCCCTAGTAGTCAGCGGAGAAGCCGGAGGCTGGAGACGCTGACAGAGGAGCCCTAGCAGCCGGCCCGATTACCATTGTACCCCTGGGGGGTAGGCCTATATAAGCCCCTCAGGCCACCCATGCAAAGGGTTCGGCCCCCGATAGAACTAGCCATTTTCCATAGAGCAGGAGAGAGTTAGCCCTGCCTTCTCCTACCTCTAGACACAACTCAAGGAGCACCTTGTATCACTAGTGCCTTAGTGATCATGTGGAGACCCCGCAGAGTAGGAGTAGGGGTATTATCTCCACGGAGAGCCCCCAACCTGGGTAAAGTTCGCCGACGTACGTATCTACGCCTTATCCCGCTTCCAGGCACCGGCGACGTTCTACTCGCTCCCACCATGATAAACCATCCTTTGGCATATGTCTCACCCAACCCCCGACATTTGGCGCCCACCGTGGGGCGAGGTGCACCGTCTCCCGGAGATCTGCTTTGGACGGGAACCTTGTTCCTTCCTGGCGAACGAAGCCAGCCCAGCACGCCCGACGGCGTCAACCTCGACGCGCTGAACAGTGCGGAGATCGCCTGCGCGGCGAGCTGCCTCGTCGACTTTGTCGGTGAGATCCACCTCTCTGACAAGCCGGCCTCTAACGCGGGCACCGGCTGCCCCGAGAGCTGCCTCGTCAGCATCCTCGACCAGCTCCACGTCACCAGCGAGCCTGCTGTGGACTTGGAGCCCGTTGGCTCCACCGACCCGATGATCATTGACTCCGACACGGCGTCGTTTGACGCGTTCCCCACCAATGTGGTGGTCTACGATGAGCCGCCTCCTCGCGAGCACAACGGTGGGAGCACCGTCACGGAGGTGCTCGTCATTCACAACGGCGAGCACTCGGGCGGACGCGCTCGAGACCCGCTCGATGCGGCTTTGCGAGACCTGTCGGCGCCCATCCCGGAGGGCGCAAATGCTAAGGTGCTGGAGGCACGCCGCGTCCAGCTTCTCGAGAGCGCTGGCCGACTGGCCAGTGTGCGATGCCTCTCGGATGCCTACCGGCGCGAGATGCATCGGGCCGTTGGTGGCATGCCGGCTCCTGAGGGGCCTAGCTGCCTCGGCACGGTCCGACAGCGTGGCGCGACCGTCGCCAGCATGTTTGGGGCAGAACGCCCCATCTACGCCACGCCTGCTGAGAACATCCGGGCCGCCCATGCGGTGACGGACGAGCTGGACAAATACGACGGCGACGAGCGCCGCCACATGACGGAGCGAGTCCAGCAGCTCCTAGACGCGGCCGTCGCGCAGCACGAAGCCGGCTGCCGTGCTGAAATGCCCGCCCAGCGGAACGAAGAGCCGCCCCTTCGCCAAGATCATGGCGCAACGCCCCAGATGCCGACTGGTGGCGCCCACGGAAGAAGAGGCAACGAGCCGGCTGCCAGCCGCAGCTGGACACGCCTTTCCATCGAGAAAGATGAGGACAGACGCCCTCGAGCGGTGGAGCGGCGAGGCGATATGCCTCCTCCTCCGCCTCGTGGAGTAAGGCACCCCACTCCGCCGCCTGTCACGCACCCGACACTCGGCGACCGCCTTGGCCGCCGAGAGGGAGTCGGAGAAAACGACGTCCGCCATCGGATCAATCATCTCAACCGATCCTTGGCGATAGAAGAAGAAGACGCGCTGGGCCCGCCCTGTTTCAGCCCGCGAATCTGAGATGAGCCCTTCCCCAAAGGGTTCACCCTCCCGCGAGATACGCCCAAATACGCCGGCTCCGTGAAGCCGGAGGACTGGCTGGTCGACTACTCAACGGCCGTCAGCATAGCAAACGGCAACAAGCGTGTCACCGTGAAGTATGTCCCACTCATGCTTCAGGGCACGACCCGGACATGGCTCAACAGCCTGAAGCCCCGCAGTATCAACAATTGGGTTGATTTCACCGATGCCTATGCCGCAACTTCACCAGCACTTACAAGCGGCCTCCCAAGCCCCGACAGCTCTCCTTGTGCGTCCAAGGGCCCAATGAATCGACTCGCGACTACCTCACGCGCTAGGCCGAGCTGCGAAACTCCTGCGAAGGCGTGCATGAGGTGCAGGCGATCGAGTACTTCACCGCCGGGTGCCGAGAGGGCACCCTCCTCAAGCATCGGCTCCTCTGCGACGAGCTGCTGATCATCGCCGACAAGCACGCCACGGCCGACTCCTCCATGAAGGCGGAAATCCTAGTGGATGCGTCCAGCAAAGTGGCACCTCAGGCCCCTCGGACTTCGGCTGGTGAAACCAGTCGGCGACAGCAACCAAGTGACAACAAGAGGAAGGCCACTCAGCCGGCTTTCACCAGCCGGCAAGTGGCGATAGTCGAGGATCAGCAGCCGGAGGGGCAGCCTGCACCCAAGCGGCAGAAGGGCGGTGACGGTGTCCTGGACTAGGGGGTACTCAACGCGTCGTCTCCCGATCAGTTGGATTGGGCCGAGGACCCCCATGGCCGTATACTCATGAGCCAGTCCGGACTGCTGCCGCATACAAGGAAGAATCCACAAGACTTGGCGATCAAGACAAGGACTCCTCCCCCACCGGCGTATTCGGCTAGGACTCTTGTTATCCTAGGCCTCTGGTGCATTATATAAACCGGGGCCAGGCTAGTTAATAGACATATACAACAACAATCATACCATAGGCTAGATTCTAGGGTTTAGCCTCTCTGATCTCGTGGTAGATCAACTCTTGTACTACCCATATCATCAATATCAATCAAGCAGGAGTAGGGTTTTACCTCCATCGAGAGGGCCCGAACCTGGGTAAACATTGTGTCCCTTGCCTCCTGTTACTATTGATCCTAAGACGCACAGTTCGGGACCCCCTACCCGAGATCCGTCGGTTTTTAACACCGACATTGGTGCTTTCATTGAGAGTTCCGCTGTGTGATCGACGAAAGTATCAATGGCTCGACTGCAGGTCAACTGCGACGTCGGCTTCTTCATCACCAGCTCGACTGGTCACCTTGGCTTCACCGAGGACTGCGCCCTACCTCCGATCGTCATGTTCGGATGAAAGCCTTCATCAACACCAACTCCGATCTCTATCAAGATCATGGAGGAGTCATCCATGGAGCTCGGGGGCTCAACGTCAACATTGCCCTCTGGCGACCGTGCTGTTTTTCTGGACAACAGACTTGTATCCGCCGCCACCGCCTCCTCGAGTGTCGCTTAAACGATTACTTCGGTGGAGTTATGCGGAATTAAGTCTACAACAACCCTGCAAAAATTTCGTCGAGTTCCAATGGAGGAATCTCCGACAATCTCCGATATACCGGAGCCCTGTTGAATCTGGACGAGAATCCGGACGAGTTTAGGGCGTGGTATCCAGCATCTAGCTCGGATGTCCTTTGGAGGATCCAACCGTTGATTTGCTGCGGAATTCCCATATCTACCACCTGCCAAAAATTCATCTCGATCCGACCGTCCGAACTCCGGGAAACTTCCGATTAGTGCATCACTTTTTGGATCTGTTTTCTGCGCGAGAACGAATCCGACCCGAATTCATCTTCTTTATGAACGGGATCTTGGACATCCTTTTTGAAGGAAGTTTTCGTATGGGGTGTTGTGTTTTATTCTCAAACACATCCCAGTAGTATTAAAAGTATTCTTGCAATACGAACTTCACCGTCGCGCCGGTGTCAAACCAGCCCGACAACATCACTCCACGGCGGCCGACCTGCATTAGACACGTCGTTGCTTTGTTGAGCCTAGATCAATTTCTTCGGATAATCATCTCGGCCAGCTGAACAATAGTTCGACATCGCGAAGGATAAATCATCACCAACATTGCCGCCCCATGGATTACACGGAGCGGGCACACCTGCATCGCCGCACGGTCACTTCATCAAGCCGGCATCGACCACGTCACGACCTGCATCGGCAGGGCCGCACTGTTGCTTTTTCAAGCTGGTGTCCATCACGCCGACCTACTTCGACTCATCGGCTGATACCAAGGCTTCATCACGCTAGCTGAACCGGGGGCTTCATCATCTCTTCATGAACCTACTCCGAAGACTTCGGCGTCGCTGGCCGACCAGCTCCATCACGTTAGCTGGACCGAGGGCTTTGCCTCGGTGAGCCAACCTTTGCCAGCATCGCCATGCCGTTGCTTTATCGCCCATCAGGCGATAGGTGTGCGGATCGAGTCCCAATTTTGGGAATCACCTTTCTTCTGATTGCTACAACAAATAAGCCAGGTCTATCAAACGGTGGCCGCATTAACGATGGCCGCATGGTGGTTCGGTCAGTTTCCGTACATAGTCCGGCGAACGCCGCATTCGGAACTCGAACCGACCTGTGAATTCAGGCCTTGCCATGCCTTTACCGCATCACGCCGCCGCCCTGCATCGACATTGACTTCGGCGCCAGGCCATATTTCTTTTATTACTCACTTTGCATAAATTATTTGTTATGCAATGAATTTTTTTATTTTTTTATTATTACTATTATCTCCGGTTTGCACTATTTTTTGTGCATAGGATAATGATCCAGCCGGACTATATCCTTTGGCGTCACCTCGGCTGGACGGGAGGCTTCGTCAACACTTCATTACCCCATGTCGGGGACTTCGGCATCATCCTGCCGTCCTGCATTGACCGTGCTATGTCACCACTTCGGAGCGCCGAGCTCTTTGCTCCGCCACCTCGGGACCGGCTTTGGGGATAGAACCTTGTCCCGCATCAAGCTCGGACCGCGTCATAACTACTGAACACATTAACCAGCTAAGTTGCCTTCATGCTCAAAGTTTTAAATTTTTAACTTGTGTTCGGCTTGACCAAGCATTATACTTTTTTGGAAAAAAGTCGCTTGTAAAAATTTCCTTGTCCAAACTTTGTTTGTGACGTGCAAATTTAAATACCCCATTTACTTGGGGGCTTCCTTCATGAAGCTTTTTCCTCTTGCATATGATTATACTTGTACGGCTTCGTTCCTTGTTCGTGTATTACGCCACAATATGCACCCTATTGACTTAAGCGATTTGCAAGCTGGGTTGCCTGGCTCCTGTGCTTACCCCTACGTCCCGATTGTTCGGCTAGGGAGTAAAGGGAGCACCTCTGCGATTGTCACGATTGGGTCAACCGAGCCAGACCTCAGACTGGGTGAAGCCGAAAGCTAGCGCTCTTATTGTTTTCCATCATGGTCGGCACACAACGGAACTCATGAGTACAAAAAATCTATTGCACAAGTCTCATAATAACAATGAGCATCGAAGAAAGGTATCGGTGGGGGTACTATTTTCTTCGAAGATGCTTCTTACACTTTGCAGTAATATAGCATAAGTTCCCTGAGCACGCTTTGTCTGTTACAGCCTTATGGCCTGATTGCCTGGTTATTGGAAACACCGTCGATATTCTCGACAGATGGAGTACATAACACTTTTCGGTCCTTGACCGAAGAGGGAGAAGCCGACGGTCGGTTAAGACGCGTTTAAAGTTCGGTTGAACATAGATATGATATAAGTACTTCGGTACATGCAATCATTCTTTTACCCAAGTCACTTGGGGGCTCTTAAATTTATATGAGCCATTTTATGATAAGTGTTTTTCTTCTTAGTCGTTGCATAGTTTTTATTATTATTTATCACTCCTTTTTTCGACACAAGTGTGCGGTCACTAGCCGGGGAGCCTAATTTCTCTCTCAAAGCCGCTAGAGTTTAGTTTGCTAAACTGGTCTAGTAAGAAGTACTCCGCCTTCGGGATAGGAGGTTGAAGCCGTAGGCTGACCCGCTTGAAGTTTTGAGATAGGATGTGTCATGTTAAAGCACGGCAGAAGCACCTTTTTTTTTCCTCTAAAGTCCAATTTTCGGATTGGCACCGAACACTTGATCTAGTTCGGACATTAACCTTTTGAATAAGTTTTTTGGCTTTTCGAGCCCATGACAGTTTTAAACTATTTGTGTGTTTTCAGCACAAGTCTCGCAGTGCAACGCCGGACACCTTTAGAGATTCGGCAAAAACATTCTCGAATATTGCTATATATGCATCGGTTTTGAATTGTGTCTTCGGTCAATAGTTGGGTTGCCCGGCTCCTGCGCTTGCCTCCTATGTTCCGCTTTGTTCGGCTAGGTGTGCAAAGGGAGAACCACTGCGATTGTGCTTCCAGCTCACATGGTTAAGCACATCAGTGGAGAAAGCCGAAAACTGACTGTCACAATAAGCGTAAACTGGTCGGCGATCCGATGACGGCGTTAAACGACAAGCCATTCATAACAATGGCCAAAGTGTTTACGGCTTGACCTCGACTGTCGCTGAACACTACCGGGGGCTATTAACTGGCCTCCCAAACTAAATCCTCAGTATTTTGCTCTTACATTGGAGCTGAGGTTTCATGATCATGCTTAGCATGACAACCCAAAGAAAGGAACCGATAGCGGGACTATTTTCTTTGGAAGACATTTTTTATGTTAAACAGTAATATAACATATCTCTCCGCGTACCTTTGTTTATAAAACCGTATGGCCAGATTGCCTTGTTTGTTGTAAATCTTTGCCCTCATAAAGGCTTTATAAAGTAGGACAAACACTCCTCGCCTATTGGCCGAGGAGGTGGAAGCCGATGGTCGGTCAACAAAGTTTTATGCGGATCCGAGCATTAATGACGTAAAGTACTTGGATACATAGAGTCATTACACATAATTTGTGATTTTACTATGGATATCGATCCTTAATTCGGCCTCCCGTGCCCGCATTAAGGCTCGGGGGCTACTGGGCTTCGGGCTTATTATTTACAAATATTAAAGGGGCACATCGATCCCCTGATCTGGTGTTGCCACCCGACCAGTGTCTCGGGGGCTACTGCATTGCCTGTTCTATGCAGAAAATTTTAAGTGCAATATAGTTTCTGAGGAGATTTTGATCCTTAGGTTGGTCGGCCGCACCCAACCTGAGTCTCGAGGACTGAGCACACCGCTTTTTGTGTCCTGAAGTATTCTGCCGAGCTAGGACTTGATCCTCAGACCGATTTTGCAAATCAAGCCGAGTCTCAGTGGCTATGGGGATCAACGGTCTTATGTCATCCTTCATGTGCGTCTCGGGTTTTAGACCGATACCCACCTTGAGGGCTACTGGCTATGTATCTCGGCAGAGTATAAATTGCACCAATCAAAAATATTGACAAAAATCGGCCCACATTCGGGGAGGTGCACCACCTCAGAAGCAGTCCGGCATAAAGCTCGGGCGCTAGTGGCTGGCTCCATAGAGGGCATTTCCGGCATTAAGCTCGGCTAAAATCCTTCAAACTTCTTTGAACCAAGGTGATGCGGCGTTGGAGCTCGGATATATAGTCCGGCGTTGGAGCTCGGATAGAGTCCGACGTTGGAGCTCGGATACATAGTCCGGCGTTAGAACTGGGAAGTAGTCCGGCATTGGTGCTCGGCTGCAAAAGATACCTCGAATGCAGTCCGGCGTTGGAGCTCGGATGCAAGAGGGCATTGTCGCCCGGGAACAACTTCAAACTCGAGGTGTGGCATAAAACTAACAAGGCATTGATAAAGGTCGGAAACTTAAAGGGGCTCCTCGGATACCCGACGTGTAAACTCGTCGAATGCATTTCGGTGATCCTCAAGATAGAAGATGAGAAGATTTGTTGAACCAGTTTTCAAGACCGGCAACCGAAGATGAAGAACAGTTCGGAAGAATCGAGGAGCGTCCCTAACTTGAAGACCGGTTCAGGGGGCTACTGACGGTGTCCTGGACTAGGGGGTACTCAACGCGTCGTCTCCCAATCAGTTGGATTGGGCCGAGGACCCCCATGGCCGTATACTCATGGGCCAGTCCGGACTGCTGCCACATACAAGGAAGAATCCACAAGACTTGGCGATCAAGACAAGGACTCCTCCCCCACTGGCGTATTCGGCTAGGACTCTTGTTATCCTAGGCCTCTGGTGCATTATATAAACCGGGGCCAGGCTAGTTAATAGACATATACAACAACAATCATACCATAGGCTAGATTCTAGGGTTTAGCCTCTCTGATCTCGTGGTAGATCAACTCTTGTACTACCCATATCATCAATATAAATCAAGTAGGAGTAGGGTTTTACCTCCATCGAGAGGGCCTGAACCTGGGTAAACATTGTGTCCCTTGCCTCCTGTTACCATTGATCCTAAGACGCACAATTCGGGACCCCCTACCCGAGATCCGCCGGTTTTGACACCGACAGGCGGCAAGACCAACTGGTTGCCCGCCTTCTGTTATGAGCAGACCCTCAATGCACGCTGCAAATTCCATAGTGGTGCGAAGCCGTCCAACAACACCACTCGGAAGTGTCATTGGCTCACCAGGATTGCTAAGGGAGATGGCCTCCTGCCTCCTCCGCCTACCGGCCCGCCGCCTCCTCAGCCCCAACAGCCGGCGGCCCGGCCAGTCGGCGCCATACAAGACGAGTATCCAGAAGAGCACAGAGCTTATGTTGTGTGCACCAGTGTGGCCGATGGCAGACGCAGCAGACGGCAGCAACAGCAAGAAGTGCAAGCAGTGGCCTCAAGTACTCCAGAATTCATGCATTGGTCTGAGAAGCCTATCAATTGGAGCAGGGCCGACCACCCGGAGGTGATGCCTTCCCCAGGTTCATATGACCTGGTCCTAGATGCTACCTTTGCGACGGAGAGGCGGACATCACGCTTCTCCAGAATCCAGATAGATGACGGCAGCAGCATGAATATCCTGTACCGTGACACAATGGAGAAGTTGGGAATCAAGCAGAAGCAGCTCATCCCCAGTCGGACTGTATTCCATGGCATAGTCCCTGGCCTTTCCTGCTCACCAATCGGCAAAATACAAATTGATGTTCTCTTTGGAGACAAGAGTCATTTTTGCCGAGAGCCAGTGTGGTTTGAAGTGGTGGACCTCGAAAGCCCCTACCATGCGTTACTTGGCCGACCAACTCTGGCCAAGTTCATGGCAGTCCCCCACTATGCTTACCTCAAGATGAAGATGCCGAGTACCAAGGGGATCCTGACCGTAGTCGGAGACTACAAGAAGTCGGTCGCTTGCGTCGTAGATAGTAGCCGGCTGGCCGAGTCCCTCGTGATTGCAGCTGAAAAACGGCTCCTTGACCGGGTGGTGGCGTTGGCAGGCAAGAAGCCGGAAATGTCACCCATCCCCAAGGAGTCGGAGGTTGAGGGCTCGTTCAAGCCGGCCAAGGAAATGAAGAAGATACCCTTGGACCCGGAGCACACGGAGAGGCACGCTGTCGTAGGTACAAACCTTGACAGCAAATAGGAAAGCGAGCTCGTCGATTTCCTCCATGAGAGTAGGGACATCTTTGCATGGTCTCCCAAAGACATGCCGGGTGTTCCAACGGATTTCGCCGAGCACAAACTACACTACCGATCTGACGCCAAGCCGGTCAGGCAGCCCTTGCGCCGCCTGTCGGAAGAGAAGAGAAGAGTTGTCGGAAAAGAGATAGCCTGGCTTCTAGCAGCCGGATTCATCATGGAAGTGTTCTTCCCCGAGTGGCTAGCCAACCCAGTCCTAGTGTTGAATAAGAATAAGCAGTGGCGCATGTGCATTGACTATACCAGTCTCAACAAATCTTGGCCCAAAGATCCCTTTGCTCTACCAAGAATTGACCAAGTGATAGACTCCACAGCCGGATGCGAGCTGTTGAGCTTCTTGGATGCATACTTAGTGTACCACCAGATAAAGATGAACTCGGCCGACAAGTTGAAGACCGCCTTCATCACGCCGTTTGGAGCCTTCTACTACCTGACCATGACGTTCGGCTTGCGAAATGCCGGCGCCACGTTTCAGCGTTGCATGTAGAAGTGCCTCCTCAAGCAACTCGGCAGAAATGCTCATGTCTATGTGGATGATGTGGTGGTGAATACGGAGAAGAGAGGCACGCTGCTAGAAGATCTCAAGGAAACCTTCGAGAACCTGCACCGATTCCAGATCAAGCTCAACCCGGTGAAGTGCGTTTTTGGAGTGCCAACCGGCCAGCTTCTTGGCTTCCTGGTCTCGGAGCGCGGCATAGAGTGCAACCCTGTGAAGATCAAGGCCATCGAGAAGATGAAGGTGCCCACCCGACTGCTGGACGTGCAGAAATTTACCGGCTGCTTGGCATCAATTAGCCGTTTCATCAGTCGGCTGGGCGAGAAGGCTCTTCCCCTGTACCAGCTCATGAAGAAGACCACTTTTTTCGAGTGGAATGACAAGGCGGACGAAGCTTTTCTCCAACTCAAGAAGATGCCGGCAACCCCGTCTATCCTGGCGGCTCCGACTGAGAAGGAACCCTTGCTCCTCTACAACACAGCCACCAGCCGGGTTGTCAGCATAGTCATTGTGGTAGAACGCAAGGAGGAGGATAGAGCACTGCTGGTCCAGAGATCGGTGTATTACTTGAGCGAAGTACTGTCCGCCTCCAAGCAAAACTACCCACATTATCAGAAGATGTGCTATGGCGTGCACTTTGCCGCCAAGAAGCTGAAGCCTTACTTTCAAGAGCAGCCAATAACTGTCGTCTACACGGCTCCGCTTGCTGAGATCATTGGAAGCCGGGATGCTTTTGGCCAAGTGGCCAAGTGGTCCATTAACTTGGCCCCCTACACCATCTACTACCAACCTCGCACCGCCATCAAGTCACAAGTGCTGGCCGACTTCCTCGTCGACTGGGCCGAGTCCCAGTACTTGCCACCAGCACCAGACTCCACCCATTGGCGGATGCACTTTGATGGTTCAAAAATGCGCACCGGTCTAGGAGCCGGCGTTGTCCTCACCTCTCCCAAGGGTGACAAGCTCAAATATGTGTTGCAAGTCCATTTTGCCGCCTCCAACAACGTAGCAGAATATGAGGCACTCATACATGGACTCCGGCTTGCCAAGGAACTCAGCATTCGCCGGATCCTGCGCTATGGTGACTCCGACTTGGTGGTCCAAGAGTCGTCAGGTGACTGGGACGCCAAGGATGCAAATATGGCAAGCTACCACTTCCTTGTGCAGCAACTCAGTGGATACTTTGACGGGTGCGAGTTTCTCCATGTGCCAAGAAATGACAATGAACAAGCAGATGCCTTGGCACGGATTGGCTCCACCCGACAAGCAATACCAGCCGACGTCGCCCTACGCCGCCTTCTCAAGCCGTCCGTCAAGCCGTCCCCAGAATCAGATTCAATCTTTGTGCCGGCCCCTCCCGAAGCAGTCGGATCCGACTTGAGGATCCCAGAAGCCGGCACGGGGACTTCGGCAGCCGGCCCGGGGACTGCTGTAGTTGCACCCGGCTCGGGGTCTCCAGAACCCGGCCCGGGGACTTCAGCAGTCGGCCTGGGGACTTCTTCAACTCAGCAGGCGGAAGCTGTTGCCAACCCGCCACCTCCCGGCCCAACCACCCTCATACAAGTTGCATTTGTGGCAGTCGAAGAAATAGCAACACCGTCCTGGGCTCAGCCAATCCTCAAGTTTCTGGTGAACAAAGAACTGTCGACTGAGGAGATCTCAGCCAGGAAGGTGCAACGGCGAGCAGCAACATACACCATCATCAATAGAGAGCTGGTACGGCGCAGTGTTGAAATCACAAGTGCTCCCTAGGTGGTTTTGGTAATTAATGTCAACATATTTCTTGTTGGACTAACACTTTTATCTAGTATGTTTTCAGATAAGTTCAACAATGGAGTGGCATGGACTAAAGGATGTGGGAACTCCTTCAAGATGCTAAGGACAAAGGATCGGCTCAAGCTTCAAGCCCAAGACTCTTCCTTTTACATTTTAGTGATCCAAGATCACATTAAGTCTATAGGAAAAGCCAATAGTATCAAGGAGGGATGAGGTGTTGCTTAATGAGTTTCTTGCTCCACAGTGCTTAGTGATATGCTCCAAAAACCCTCAACCACTTTCCCACTTCCACACATATGTCCTAAACCTAAAGTCAAACTCGACCCCACCGATTCTTTCTATCCGGCGCCACCGAGTTCAGATGACATAGCCACTGCCACAAACCCTAGGCAAATCGGTCTCACCGATAGGGATCTCGGTCTCACCGAGATGGGATTGTAATCTCTCTGTGTATGTCCATTATCAAAATTGGTCTCACCGAGTTTGAGCAATTGGTACTACCGAGATTACAATGCAAACTCTCTGGTTAACTTACTACCAAAATCGGTCCCACTGAGTTTGAGTAATCAGTCCCACCGAGTTTGCCAGACCAACTCTCTGGAAAGCTTATTACCAAAATTGGTCTCACCGAGTTTGTGTAGTCGGTCTTACTGAGATTACGTTATGCCCTAACCCTAACCATATCGGTCCTACTGAGTTGCATTTCGGTACCATCGAAAATCCTAACGGTCACTAGGTTTACTAAATCGGTCTGACCGAGTTTGATGATTCGGTCCCACCGAGTTTGGTAAATTGTGTGTAACGGTTAGATTTTGTGTGGAGGCTATATATAACCGTCCACCTCCTCTTCATTCGTTGAGAGAGCCATCAGACTGAACCTACACTTCCAGCATACATTTTCTGAGAGAGAACTACCTACTCATGTGTTGAGGCCAAGATATTCCACTCCTACCATATGAATCTTGATCTCTAGCCTTCCCCAAGTTGCTTTCCACTCAAATCTTCTTTCCACCAGATCCAAAACCTATGAGAGAGAGTTGAGTGTTGGGGAGACTATCATTTGAAGCACAAGAGCAAGGAGTTCATCATCAACGCACCATTTGTTACTTCTCGGAGAGTGGTGTCTCCTAGATTGGCTAGGTGTCACTTGGGAGCCTCCGACGAGATTGTGGAGTTGAACCAAGGAGTTTTTAAGGGCAAGGAGATCGCCTACTTCGTGAAGATCTACCGCTAGTGAGGCAAGTCCTTCGTGGGTGACTGCCATGGTGGGATAGACAAGGTTGCTTCTTCGTGGACCCTTCGTGGGTGGAGCCCTCCGCGGACTCGCGCAACCGTTACCCTTCGTGGGTTGAAGTCTCCATCAACGTGGATGTACGATAGCACCACCTATCGGAACCACGCCAAAAACATCCGTATCTCCAATTGCGTTTGAATCCTCCAAACCCTTCCCTTTACATTCTTGCAAGTTGCATGCTTTACTTTCCGCTGCTCATATACTCTTTGCATGCTTGTTTGGTATGTATTGTGAATGTTAAACTTGTGCCTAAACTCCACTTAATCTTTAAAAGAACTTAACAATTGCAACTTTGGTACTTAGTGTCTAATCACCCCCTGACGGTGTCCTGGACTAGGGGGTACTCAACGCGTCGTCTCCCAATCAGTTGGATTGGGCCGAGGACCCCCATGGCCGTATACTCATGGGCTAGTCCGGACTGCTGCCGCATACAAGAAAGAATCCACAAGACTTGGCGATCAAGACAAGGACTCCTCCCCCACCGGCGTATTCGGCTAGGACTCTTGTTATCCTAGGCCTCTGGTGTA
The DNA here is from genome assembly GCA_963921465.1 of Triticum timopheevii. Lineage (NCBI taxonomy): Eukaryota > Viridiplantae > Streptophyta > Magnoliopsida > Poales > Poaceae > Triticum > Triticum timopheevii. The sequence continues at coordinate 377,029,398 of OY997262.1, read as the reverse complement.
TTATATAAACCGGGGCCAGGCTAGTTAATATACATATACAACAACAATCATACCATAGGCTAGATTCTAGGGTTTAGCCTCTCTGATCTCGCGGTAGATCAACTCTTGTACTACCCATATCATCAATATCAATCAAGCAGGAGTAGGGTTTTACCTCCATCGAGATGGCCCGAACCTGGGTAAACATTGTGTCCCTTGCCTCCTGTTACCAATGATCCTAAGACGCACAGTTCGGGACCCCCTACCCGAGATCCGCCAGTTTTAACACCGACATTGGTGCTTTCATTGAGAGTTCTGCTGTGTGATCGGCGAAAGGATCAATGGCTCGACTGCAGGTCAACTGCGACATCGGCTTCTTCGTCACCAGCTCGACTGGTCACCTTGGCTTGACCGAGGACTGTGCCCTACCTCCGATCATCATGTCCGAATGAAAGCCTTCATCAACACCAACTCCGATCTCTATCGAGATCATGGAGGAGTCATCCATGGAACTCGGGGGCTCAACATCAACATTGCCTCTAGCGACCGTGCTGTTTTTCTGGACAGCAGACTTGTATCCGCCGCCACCGCCTCCTCGAGTGTCGCTTAAACGATTACTTCGGTCGAGTTATGCGGAATTAAGTCTACAACAACCCTGCAAACATTTCGTCGAGTTCCGATGGAGGAATCTCCGGCAATCTCCGATATACCGAAGCCCTGTTGAATCTGGACGAGAATCCGGATGAGTTTAGGGCGTGGTATCCAGCATCTAGATCGGATGTCCTTTGGAGGATCCAACCGTTGATTTGCTGCGTAATTCCCATATCTACCACCTGCCAAAAATTCAGCTCGATCCGACCGCCCGAACTCCGGGAAACTTCCGATTAGTGCATCACTTTTTGGATCTGTTTTCTGCGCGAGAACGAATCCGACCCGAATTCATCTTCTTTATGAACGGGATCTCGGACATCCTTTTTGAAGGAAGTTTTCGTATGGGGTGTTGTATTTTATTCTCAAACACATCCCAGTAGTATTAAAAGTATTCTTGCAATACGAAATTCACCGTCGCGCCGGTGTCAAACCAACCCGACAACATCACTCCACGGCGGCCGACCTGCGTTAGACACGTCGTCGCTTTGTTGAGTCGAGCTCAATTTCTTCGGATCATCATCTCGGCCAGCCGAACAATAGTTCAGCATTGCGAAGGATAAATCATCACCAACATCGCCGCCCCACGGATTACACGGAGCGGGCACACCTGCATCGCCACACGGTCACTTCATCAAGCCGGCATCGACCACGTCACGACCTGCATCGGTAGGGCCGCACTATTGCTTTTTCAAGCTGGTGTCCATCATGCCGACCTACTTCGACTCATCGGCTGATACCAAGGCTTCATCACGCTAGCTGAATCGGGGGCTTCATCATCTCTTCATCAACCTACTACGGAGACTTCGGCGTCGCTGGCCGACCAGCTCCGTCACGTTAGCTGGACCAAGGGCTTTGCCTCGGCGAGCCAACCTTTGCCAGCATCGCCATGCCGTTGCTTTATCGCCCATCAGGCGATAGGTGTGCGGATTGAGTCCCAATTTTGGGAATCACCTTTCTTCTGATTGCTACAACAAATAAGCCAGGTCTATCAAATGGTGGCTGCATTAACGACGGCCGCATAGTGGTTCGGTCAGTTTCCGTACATAGTCCGGCGAACGCCGCATCCGGAACTCGAACCGACCTGTGAATTCAGGCCTTTCCATGCCTTTACCGCATCACGCCGCCGCCCTGCATCGACATTGACTTTGCTGCCAGGCCATATTTCTTTTATTACTCACTTTGCATAAATTATTTGTTATGCAATGATTTTTTTATTTTTATTATTATTACTATTATCTCCGGTTTGCACTATTTTTTATGCACAGGATAATGATCCAGCCGGACTATATCCTTTGGCGTCACCTCGGCTGGACGGGGGGCTTCGTCAACACTTCATTACCCCATGCCGGGGACTTCGGCATCATCCTGCCGTCCTGCATTGACTGTGCTATGTCACCACTTCGGAGTGCCGAGCTCTTTGCTCCGCCACCTCGGGACCGGCTTTGGGGATAGAACCTTGTCCCGCATCAAGCTCGGACCGCGTCATCAATACTGAACACATTAACCAGCTAAGTTGCCTTCATGCTCAAAGTTTTAAATTTTTAACTTGTGTTCTGCTTGACCAAGCATTATACTTTTTCGGAAAAAAGTCGCTTGTAAAAATTTCCTTGTCCAAACTTTGTTTGTGACGCGCAAATTCAAATACCCCGTTTACTTGGGGGCTTCCTTCATGAAGCTTTTTCCTCTTGCATATGATTATACTTGTATGGCTTCGTTCCTTGTTCGTGTATTACGCCACAATATGCACCATATTGACTTAAGCGATTTGCAAGCTGGGTTGCCTGGCTCCTGTGCTTACCCTTACATTCCCGATTGTTTGGCTAGGGAGTAAAGGGAGCACCTCTGCGATTGTCACGATCAGGTCAACCGAGCCAAACCTCAGACTGGATGAAGCCGAAAGCTAGCGCTCTTATTGTTTTCAATCATGGTCGGCACACAACGGAACTCATGAGTACAAAAAATCTATTGCACAAGTCTCATAATAACAATGAGCACCGAAGAAAGGTATCGGTGGGGGTACTATTTTCTTCGAAGATGCTTCTTACACTTTGCAGTAATATAGCATAAGTTCCCTGAGCGCGCTTTGTCTGTTACAGCTTGATGGCCTGATTGCCTGGTTATTAGAAACACCGTCGATATTCTCGACAGATGGAGTACATAACACTTTTTGGTCCTTGACCGAAGAGGGAGAAGCCGACGGTCGGTTAAGACGCGTTTAAAGTTTGGTTGAACATAGATATGATATAAGTACTTCGGCACATGCAATCATTCTTTTACCCAAGTCACTTGGGGGCTCTTAAATTTATATGAGCCGTTTTATGATAAGTGTTTTTCTTCTTAGTCGTTGCAAAGTTTTTATTATTATTTATCACTCCTTTTTTCGACACAAGTGTGCGGTCACTAGCCGGGGAGCCTAATTTCTCTCTCAAAGCCGCTAGAGTTTAGTTTGCTAATCTGGCCTAGTAAGAAGTACTCCGCCTTCGGGATAGGAGGTTGAAGCCGTAGGCTGACCCGCTTGAAGTTTTGAGATAGGATGTGTCATGTTAAAGCACGGCAGAAGCACCTTTTTTTTTCCTCTAAAGTCCAATTTTCAGATTGGCACCGAACACTTGATCTAGTTCGGACATTAACCTTTTGAATAAGTTTTTTGGCTTTTCAAGCCCATGGCACTTTTAAACTATTTGTGTGTTTTCAGCACAAGTCTCGCAGTGCAACGCCGGACACCTTTAGAGATTCGGCAAAAACATTCTCGGATATTGCTATATATGCATCGGTTTTGAATTGTGTCTTCGGTAATTAGTTGGGTTGCCCGGCTCCTGCGCTTGCCTCCTATGTTCCGCTTTGTTCGGCTAGGTGTGCAAAGGGAGAACCACTGCGATTGTGCTTCCAGCTCACATGGTTAAGCACCTCAGTGGAGAAAGCCGAAAACTGACTGTCACAATAAGCGTAAACTGGTCGGCGATCCGATGACGGTGTTAAACGACAGGCCATTCATAACAATGGCCGAAGTGTTTACGGCTTGACCTCGACTGTCGCCGAACACTACCGGGGGCTATTAACTGGCCTCCCAAACTAAATCCTCGATATTTTGCTCTTACATTGGAGCTGAGGTTTCATGATCATGCTTAGCATGACAACCCAAAGAAAGGAACCGATAGCGGGACTATTTTCTTTGGAAGACATTTCTTATGTTAAACAGTAATATAACATATCTCTTCGCATACCTTTGTTTATAAAACCGTATGGCCAGATTGCCTTGTTTGTTGTAAATCTTTGCCCTCATAAAGGCTTTATAAAGTAGGACAAACACTCCTCGGCTATTGGCCGAGGAGGTGGAAGCCGATGGTCGGTCAACAAAGTTTTATGCGGATCCGAGCATTAATGACGTAAAGTACTTGGATACATAGAGTCATTACACATAATTTGTGATTTTACTATGGATATCGATCCTTAATTCGGCCTCCCGTGCCCGCATTAAGGCTCGGGGGCTACTGGGCTTCGGGCTTATTATTTACAAATATTAAAGGGGCACATCGATCCCCTGATCTGGTGTGGCCACCCGACCAGTGTCTCGGGGGCTACTGCATTGCCTGTTCTATGCAGAAAATTTTAAGTGCAATACAGTTTCTGAGGAGATTTTGATCCTCAGGTTGGTCGGCCGCACCCAACCTGAGTCTCGAGGACTGAGCACGCCGCTTTTTGTGTCCCGAAGTATTCTGCTGAGCTAGGACTTGATCCTCAGACCGATTTTGCAAATCAACCCGAGTCTCAGCGGCTACGGGGATCAGCGGTCTTATGTCATGCTTCATGTGCATCTCGGGTTTTAGACCGATACCCACCTTGAGGGCTACTGGCTATGTATCTCGGCAGAGAATAAATTGCACCAATCAAAAATATTGACAAAAATCGGCCCACATTCGGGGAGGTGCACCACCTCAGAAGCAGTCCGGCATAAAGCTCAGGCGCTAGTGGCTGGCTCCATAGAGGGCATTTCCGGCATTAAGCTCGGCTAAACTCCTTCAAACTTCTTTGAACCAAGGTGATTTACGACACCTCGGATAAAGTCCGGCGTTGGAGCTCGGATACAGTCCGACATTGGAGCTCGGATACATAGTCCGGCGTTAGAACTGGGAAGCAGTCCGACATTGGTGCTCGGCTGCAAAAGATACCTCGAATGCAGTACGGCGTTGGAGCTCGGACGCAAGAGGACGTTGTCGCCTGGGAACAACTTCAAACTCGAGGTGTGGCATAAAAATAACAAGGCATTGATAAAGGCCAGAAACTTAAAGGGGCTCCTCGGATACCCGACGTGTAAACTCGTCGAATGCATTTCGGTGATCCTCAAGATAGAAGATGAGAAGATTTGTTGAACCAGTTTTCAAGACCGGCAACCGAAGATGAAGAACAGTTCAGAAGAATCGAGGAGCGTCCCTAACTTGAAGACCGGTTCAGGGGGCTACTGACGGTGTCCTGAACTAGGGGGTACTCAACGCGTCGTCTCCCAATCAGTTGGATTGGGCCGAGGACCCCCATGGCCGTATACTCATGGGCCAGTCCGGACTGCTGCCATATACAAGGAATAATCCACAAGACTTGGCGATCAAGACAAGGACTCCTCCCCCACCGGCGTATTCGGCTAGGACTCTCGTTATCCTAGGCCTCTGGTGCATTATATAAACCGGGGCCAGGCTAGTTAATAGACATATACAACAACAATCATACCATAGGCTAGATTCTAGGGTTTAGCCTCTCTGATCTCGTGGTAGATCAACTCTTGTACTACCCATATCATCAATATCAATCAAGCAGGAGTAGGTTTTTACCTCCATCGAGAGGGCCCGAACCTGGGTAAACATTGTGTCCCTTGCCTCCTGTTACCATTGATCCTAAGACGCACAGTTCGGGACCCCCTACCCGAGATCCGCCGGTTTTGACACCGACACCCCCCTCTAGACACCTCTTCTCAAGGTCCTACAAGTGGTATCAGAGCATTGGTCTCCATTGCCTTGGTTTAATCACCATTGGAGGAAGATGGATGAGTCTACTTTGGGGAGTCTTAGACATAGAGTGCCTATTCTTGATGGGGAGTATTTTCATGAGTGAAAAAATGAGATGCTTATAATTTTCAATCAATATCATTTGAACAAGTACATTCCTAGCCCTTGTGCACCTCATGTTGATCCTATGCATCCTACTCTTGATGAGTCAATTGACATGGTTAGGAATCTTAGGACTGCTGAACTTATCATTAGAGGATTGCCTAGAAACTTGATTGGATGTTTGCCTACTCTTGAGTGTGCCTACACTATATGGAAATTTCTTGAGGAACGATTTCCAGATTATTCCTTGAAAAATCTAGATGAAATTCTTTATAAGTCTATTGCCTTAAGTAAGATGAATACTAGTGATCCTATGTTTGGTGATCGTCTATTTGAGCTTACAAACCTTATGCGTGCCAAAGGAGATGTTGGAATTATTAGTGATATTATTTCTGAAGCTATAAAAATTCATAGACAAGATCATTGTCAAACTCACACTAATGAATTATCCTCTCTAGGATTTGGTCCACCACATGACGATGTTGAACATGGATACTATGATGAGGATGATGATAGTGACTTCGATCTTGATGATGCAATGAGACACTTTGGTCTTATGGCAAATCTTCGGGGATATATGTCAGGAGGAAAGGAATGGGTTCTTGATAGTGGATGTACTGATCACATGACCGGAGATAAAGACATGTTTCGTGAGCTTGCTAAAAATGATAGTCCTCGAAAGTATGTCACTTTCGGTGACAACTCAAAGGGTAAGGTGGTTGGCCTCGTTAAGGTGGCCATATCACATGATAGCTCCATACAAAATGTCATGCTCATTGAATCTCTTGGATACAACTTACTTTCAGTATCTAGACTTGCTGATTTTGGTTTCAATGTCTTATTTACTGAAGTAGATTGCCAAGTGTTTTGTCGAGACAATCATAAAATGGTCTTTACCGGTATACGTAGAGGTGATCTATACATTGTTGATTTCACTAAAAAGGCTCAACCTAAAACTTGCTTCATTGCTAAATCCTCAAAAGGTTGGTTATGGCATAGACGATTAGGTCATGTTGGTATGCGAAACCTTGACAAGCTTATTAAAGGAAATCATATCCTTGGAGTTAATGATGTCATATTTGATAAGGATAGACTTTGCAGTGCTTGCAGGGAGGTAAACAGGTTGGAAGAAGGCATCCTGTGAAGAACATCATGACCACAAGGAGGCCGCTCGAGCTACTTCACATGGATCTTTTCGGTCCCAACTCTTACAAGAGTCTCGGTGGAAATTCTTTTGGTCTAGTTATAGTTGATGATTTTTCAAGATTTACGTGGGTGTTCTTTCTCGATGATAAATCGCAGGTCCAAAAGATCTTCAAAAACTTCGCTAGGAAGGCCCAAAATCAATTTGAAGTGAAGATCAAGAAGGTTCGTAGTGACAACGGAACGGAGTTCAAGAATGCAAATGTGGACACCTTTCTTGACGAAGAGAGGATTTCACACGAGTTCTCGGCTACGTACACACCTCAACAAAATGGAGTTGTTGAGAGGAAGAACCGGACGCTCATCGAAATGGCGAGAACGATGCTTGATGAGTACAAGACACCGAAGCACTTTTGGGCAGAAGCGGTTGAGACAGCTTGTCATGCAACAAATCGCTTGTATCTTCACAAGCTACTCGGCAAGACAGCATACGAGCTCCTCACCAGTAACAAACACCAAGTTGGATACTTTCGAGTATTCGGCTCAAAGTGCTACATTCTTGATAAGCATCGTCGTTCTAAATTTGCTCCTAAGTCTCATGAAGGTTTCCTACTAGGTTATGGCTCAAACTCTCACACTTACCGTGTCTACAACAATTTCACCCGAAAGGTTGAAGAGACGGTAGATGTGAAGTTTGATGAATCTAACGGCTCGCAAGTAGAGCAATTGCCAATTGATGTAGGAGACAAAGATCCTTCGGAAGCAATCCAAGACTTGTCTATTGGCAAGGTTCGTCCAACGGAAGTGAAGGAGAGTACCTCGTCCGTCCAAGTGGAAGCTTCTACTTCACGACAAGGTGAACCAAGAGTTGACATGGAAGCATCCACAAGTGGCACACACCAAGATGAAGAAAACGAGGAAGTGCATCAAGATGAACGTCAACAACCTCCTTCTCCACCACGACAAGAGAACGACAACACCAACAATGAAGAAGGCCAAGAAGAAGAACAAGATGAAGAAGAAGTTCAACCGAGAACCAAGCAAAAGCTTTCACGAGTTCGAGCAAGAATTGCTAAAGACCATCCCGTCGAGCAAATCTACAATGATATTCAAACCGGGAGAATCACTCGCTCTAAAACTCGTTTAGCTAACTTTTGTGAAAACTATTCTTTCATCTCTAGCATTGAACCTATGAAGGTCGAAGAAGCATTGGAAGATCCGGATTGGATAAATGCTATGCATGAAGAGCTACACAACTTTGAAAGGAACCAAGTTTGGACATTGGTTGAGAAGCCCGACAACAACCACAACATCATCGGTACCAAATGGGTGTTTTGCAATAAGCAAGATGAAGATGGACAAGTAGTTCGCAACAAAGCACGTCTTGTCGCCCAAGGCTACACACAAGTCGAATGTATGGACTATGGTGAGACTTATGCTCTCGTTGCTAGACTTGAGTCCATTCACATCTTACTTGCCTATGCTAATTTATCATGATATCACCTTGTACCAAATGGACATTAAAAGTGCTTTTCTAAATGGTGAAATAGAGGAGGAAGTTTATGTTAAGCAACCTCCCGGCTTTGTCAATCCTAAGAAACCCAATCATGTTTACAAACTTCACAAAGCTCTTTATGGTCTTAAACAAGCTCCTAGAGCATGGTATAAATGCTTGACCAAATTCCTTATTGAAAAAGGTTTTGAAATTGGGAAAATTGATTCTACTCTTTTTACTAAAAGGGTTAATGGAGAACTATTTGTGTGCCAAATCTATGTTGATGATATTATATTTGGTTCAACTAACCCTCATTTTAGTGAAAAGTTTGGGAAGCTAATGTCGGAGAAGTTTGAGAGGTCTATGATGAGTGAACTCAAATTCTTTCTTGGTTTGCAAATCAAGCAAACTAAGGAAGGTAGCTTTGTTTCTCAAACGAAGTACACCAAGGACTTATTCAAGAAGTTCAATATGCAAGAATGCAAAGGTTAAGAGGAGAATTGAACATCATTGATGCTTCAAACTTGGAGTAGAAACTCCATTGGACACATGCAAGACATGAGTTTATGACTAATCCTTGATATTTCTCTTATGATGAAAATCTTATGTCTTGGATATTTTTGGATCTTGCATGTCATATAACCCATGTAGGTACTTGGATGAATCTAATTCCATGAGATTTTAATCTACTCACATCTTGAGCAATCTCTACATCACCAAGTCTCTACACTATGGTGGTTGAAGACAAGGAAGCATGGAACCATTCAAACATATCCTTTGACAAATTCTATGTTGAGCCTCATGATTGGATACACAAGTGCTCTTCCTTGCAAGAACTAACCCATGTAGGTAGATGGACTCAAATTCCAAGTGGTGCTCCAAATTCTTGATGAGCTACATCAACCTTGAGCAACCCACACAAGTTCAACTACATGGACAACACTACCGACCAAGGTATGTTATTCCATCTTAGAGAAGCTTTACTCCAAGTCATGAGTTAAAGCAACTCGACAAGATGTGAATACATCAAGATGCTTAAACAAAAAATGGCAACCCTATTTTGAGCTTAAATGATGAGTATGACCTATGATCAAGTGACCTCACTTGACTCCTAAGTCAATATACTCTAACATAGGTGACTTTGTCACCGACCATCTCTAGATGAAGTTCTCTTGTGTTCTTTTCTGTGTTTTTGCATTTGTCTCATGCATATTTGTTTCCCCTTTCAAAAAAAACTTCATCTAGATTTCTTTCCGTTTGCTCTACATTTTCTGCATTCAATTCATTGCATATCTTTCATTAAATTCCTTGCAAATCTTTGTGAGATCTTACTAGTCTAGTGAGCTGAGGTGACAAGTGTTTTCTCTGCGATGAACTCGGTTTCACCGATTTGTTGTTTTCGGTCCAACCGAATCCTATCGGTACAACCGAAGCCTACCACTCGGTGCCACCGATTTCACAACAGGAAAAACAATTTGCCACTTATTCTGTGTTTCTTCTGATCCAGCTCCACTCAATGAATCTTGTCCTCTACCAGCATCACATTTTTATCATTGCTTTATGCTGTGACTCAGTGACCAAACCCATTCGACAGATTCCATAAAACCCTTCTTGGAAATTGATGTCAAAGGGGGAGAGACGAGATCACATCAAAGCTTATCATTTAAAGAGAGATCACATCAGAGAAGGAGTATATCACCTCCGCAGGGGGAGAGAGATCCTCAGGAGGAGAGAATACTCAAGTAGAAAGTATTTCTCAAGGATCCCAGATGCTTGGTGTTCAAGAGGAGAGATGCCACATGTCTTATTAAGGGGAAGGACATGTTCATTTTTTTGCATTAGTTTGCATTAGCTCTGTTCATTTATATCGTTCAGCTCTTATTTTCTGTTCCCTATCTTCTCCCAGTATTCCATGCTAGATTCAGGGGGAGCAAGACATCTAAGGGAAATAAATCATTTAAATTCATTGCATATCTTTACTCTTGGGGACATGTCTAATCCAATGTAGTACTTAGTACTCACTCTCTACATGTCATCCCAGTCTTGGTATTCTTGTAGTTTCTTTTGTTTGCTCTGGCTAGTAGGTGCATCTGTGTTATCTAACCTTATTTTCACAGGTTCATTCCACCCTAAGCCAACTCAAGACTACAAGGTAAGCATATGCATCATAATCATGTGTATGAGGAATTCTTGCTGATGTACATACTGTTTGCAAGAAGGACTCATGGGCATGAAGGTATTTTATTTAATATTCTTTGCTCTGATGCATATGGCCAAGATACATGTAACACATTGCTTGCTCTATCATGGTTATGCTCTCACATGATTGCATACATGTAGGGGGAGCCTATGCTTGTTACATGTCCTTCCAAAGCTTTACTTGCTATTCTTTATATCTTTATATAAAGCTTTGATGTTTGTTGTCATCAATTACCAAAAAGGGGGAGATTGAAAGCACAAGTGCTCCCTAGGTGGTTTTGGTAATTAATGTCAACATATCTCTTGTTGGACTAACACTTTTATCTAGTATGTTTTTAGATAAGTTCAACAATGGAGTGGCGTGGACTAAAGGATGTGGGAACTCCTTCAAGATGCTAAGGACAAAGGATTGGCTCAAGCTTCAAGCCCAAGACTCTTCCTTTTACATTTTAGTGATCCAAGATCACATTGAGTCTATAGGAAAAGCCAATGCTATCAAGGAGGGATGAGGTGTTGCTTAATGAGTTTCTTGCTCCACAGTGCTTAGTGATATGCTCCAAAAACCCTCAACCACTTTCCCACTTCCACACATATGTCCTAAACCTAAAGTCAAACTCGGCCCCACCGATTCTTCCTATCCGGCGCCACCGAGTTCAGATGACATAGCCACTGCCACAAATCCTAGGCAAATTAGTCTCACAGATAGGGATCTCGGTCTCACCGAGATGGGATTGTAATCTCTCTGTGTATGTCCATTATCAAAATCGGTCTCACCGAGTTTGAGAAATTGGTACTACCGAGATTACAATGCAAACTCTCTGGTTAACTTATTACCAAAATCGGTCCCACCGAGTTTGAGTAATCTGTCCCACCGAGTTTGAGTAATCGGTCCCACCGAGTTTGCCTGACCAACTCTCTGGAAAGCTTATTACCAAAATTGGTCTCACCGAGTTTGTGTAATCGGTCTTACCGATATTACGTTATGCACTAACCCTAACCATATCGGTCCTACCGAGTTGCATTTCGGTCCCACCGAAAATCCTAACGGTCACTAGGTTTACTAAATCGGTCCGACCGAGTTTGATGATTCGGTCCCACCGAGTTTGCTAAATTGTGTGTAAAGGTTAGATTTTGTGTGGAGGCTATATATACCCCTCCACCTCTTCATTCGTTGAGAGAGCCATCAGACTGAACCTACACTTCCAGCATACATTTTCTGAGAGAGAACTACCTACTCATGTGTTGAGGCCAAGATATTCCACTCCTACCATATGAATCTTGATCTCTAGCCTTCCCCAAGTTGCTTTCCACTCAAATCTTCTTTCCACCAGATCCAAAACCTATGAGAGAGAGTTGAGTGTTGGGGAGACTATCATTTGAAGCACAAGAGCAAGGAGTTCATCATCAACGCACCATTTGTTACTTCTTGGAGAGTGGTGTCTCCTAGATTGGCTAGGTGTCACTTGGGAGCCTCTGACAAGATTGTGGAGTTGAACCAAGGAGTTTGTAAGGGCAAGGAGATCGCCTACTTCGTGAAGATCTACCGCTAGTGAGGCAAGTCCTTCGTGGGCGACGACCATGGTGGGATAGACAAGGTTGCTTCTTCGTGGACCCTTCATGGGTGGAGCCCTCCGTGGACTCGCGCAACCGTTACCCTTCGTGGGTTGAAGTCTCCATCAACGTGGATGTACGATAGCACCACCTATCGGAACCATGCCAAAAACATCCGTGTCTCCAATTGCGTTTGAATCCTCCAAACCCTTCCCTTTACATTCTTGCAAGTTGCATGCTTTACTTTCCGCTGCTCATATACTCTTTGCATGCTTTCTTGGTATGTATTGTGAATGTTAAACTTGTGCCTAAACTCCACTTAATCTTTAAAAGAACTTAACAACTGCAACTTTGGTACTTAGTGTCTAATCATCCCCCCTCTAGACACCTCTTCTCAAGGTCCTACAAGTGTCACATGCATGTACCAGCGCTACATAGAGCCGGAGAAAGTCCAAGCAATCCTCAGAGATATTCACCAAGGAGAATGTGGCCACCACGCGGCCTCAAGAGCACTTGTTGCCAAAGCCTTTCGTCATGTTTTTTTTGGCCGACTGCTCTCGAAGAGGCCAAAGAGTTGGTCCAGAAGTGCCAAGGGTGCCAAAGATTCTGCTCCAAGCCTCATTTGCCAGCTTCTGCACTCAAGACTATTCCCATAGCTTGGCCCTTTGCACTTTGGGGTTTGGATATGGTGGGACCATTCAAGACAGCCCATGGTAGCATGACTCATCTGCTTGTAGCTGTGGACAAGTTCACCAAGTGGATAGAGGCAAAGCCAATCAAGAAACTGAATGGGCCGACTGCCGTGACCTTCATCGCCGACATCACCACTCGGTACGGCATACCACATAGCATCATCACCGAAAACGACACAAATTTTGCCAAAGGAGCCTTGGCTCGTTTCTGCGCGACTCAGGGCATCCGACTGGACTTAGCGTCCGTTGCCCACCCGCAGTCAAACGGCCAGGTTGAGCGAGCAAATAGCCTCATCTTGTCCGGCATCAAGCCCTAACTGGTCGAGCCTCTAGAGCGTTGGGCCGGCTGCTGGCTCGATGAGCTGCCGGCCGTCCTCTGGAGCCTGCGCACAACTCCGAACAAGTCGACCGGCTTCACGCCCTTCTTCCTCGTCTACGGTGCTGAAGCCGTCATCCCGATGGACATAGAGTTCAACTCCCCGCGAGTCACCATGTACACCGAAGCGGACGCCAAGGAGGGACGAGAAGACGACATCGACTTGCTGGAGGAGAGCCGGCTGTTGGCACTCAGCCGGTCCGCCATCTACCAGCAAAGTCTGCGCCAGTACTATAACCGCAGGGTGAGGCCAAGATCCTTCCAGGAGGGAGACCTTGTGCTCCGGCTTATCCAGCGAACAGCCGGCCAGCACAAGCTCTCGACACCTTGGGAAGGCCCTTTCATCACATGCAAGGTGCTGGGCAACAATTCCTACTATCTGATCGACGCCCAGAAGCCTAGAGCACGCAAGAGAGATGATTCAGGCAAAGAGATGGAGAGGCCATGGAACGCAAACCTCCTCCGAAGGTTTTACAGTTGAGAGTAGTATGTATCACGCTACCTTTCGTATTATGTATAAAGACTCCGGGTCCCCCGAGAAGAACTCGGGGACTACCCTCTTTTATCTATGTGATAAGTGTTATGCCATGAGTATGTATAGTTTTTTTCCACCTGGCACCGGGCTCGACCAGTCGACCCGGAGGCTCGCCGCCTTCTGCTATATGCCGCCTCCTGCAGCCGGACAAGTAGTGTGTCGGCACCAGACACTTCCTTTGCCAGAAGCCGCAGCTCGCAGAGCGACTGCACGGCGGGCATGGGTCGCAAAACGGTGCCCACACGAAAAACGACTAAGGACAAAACGCATATAGCCGAGGCCGGCATCGCACCTATTCGTCCGGCTGCCGAGCAGCCGGCCGGCCGGCTCCTACTTTTATTGCCAACACTCCGAATGGCTAAGTACTAGCCCTCCTACAAATGGCTAAGTACTCAACCCAGCCGCAGTCCACAGAGCAGCTGCTTGGCTGGCAAGAGGATAGCCAAGGGAGGGCGGCAAAGGAAAAAACCAAGGAGTAAAAGGCAAGGAAAGATAGAAGTCGGCAAAGCAAACCATGAATGATGATAAGATATTTACATGGATAAAGGCCTACTGGCCGGCATTTAACAAAGTTTGACATACCCCACAGGTGGAATTGCGAAATTTAAATAAGTTGTCCAGATTCTAGCAAACAGGAAAAAAATCCTAAGGAGCGGCGGAAGACTCCGGCTGGGCAGAGCCGGCGGGCACAGCGGAGGACTCAGGCAGTGCATCGGGGCCGGCGGTGCCAGTCGGCGCGGCAGAGGGCTCCAACCGAACGCTGGAGTCGGCCGTTCCGCCTGATGCGGTAGGCGGCTCCGACTGGGCGGCAGAGCCGGCAGGGGCAGCTGGAATGGCAGAGGGCCGGACAGCGGAGTCGGTGGCACCCGTCGGAGGATTGGATGGCTGGTCAATTCCCGCCTGGCCGCCTCCAGCAGCGGTCGGCGCTTTGGAGCGTGGATCATTGCTTGAGGCCCGGTCAGGTTGGGGCTAACCATCTGCCCAACCTCCACCAGGTCGACGTCGCTCTCCTCCTCCTCCTCCTCCTTCGCTTCCTCCTCCTCCCCTTCGTCACTGGAGTCGATGACCTCGACCGAGTCCTTGCTGTCCTCCGGGTTCAGCCCGAGCCACTCCTGCGGCACCTCGGCACCTTCCTTGACCACCTCCGGAACGAAGATGATGGTGTCGGTGAAGTTGGCGATCGCCGCCACCCTGTTGACAAGATCGGATTCCACCGCCACTAGCTCCTCCTGTGCCTCCAGCAGGAACATGGCTAGCTAGGCTAAATCCAACTTAGGGTACCACGCCTTGGCGAACTCCAAGGCCAGGTGCGCTCCTGCCCGGGCTGCGGAGCCCTTCCACGCTTCCAGGCGGCCGGTCGCCACCTCCAGCCAGTCGGCAGTCCGACTTGGGGTGCGCGGAGCCGGCAAACCTGGCCAGAGGACAGAGATCGCCTGAGCCTCGACGCGCTGGAGACGGCACAACATTCGATGGGCAGGCCGAAGGCAGGCCTGGATGCTGAGGATTTGTTCGCCAAGAGTCTGTGGAGCATCAGCGGCGATCTGTGCGCCTTCCGCCCTCCGCTCCTCACGCTGGGCCTCGATCATCTGGATCGCGGCAACGGAGTGACCCGGGAAGAAATCTGCTCGGGCAGAAGGCAAGAAAAACAAAGTCAGAAACAAGCAGTTAGCTCAGACAAAGAAATAAGAAGAATAAAGCTTACCGTCGACCAAGTCCTCAATGCTGCTGAAGCAGGCTGTCATTTGGGCTTCCTTGTCGGCCCAGGTGGAGCGCTCAACCTCAAACTCGGCGAGGAGGTCGGTCTCCTTCGTCTTCGCCTCCTGTTGGGACGCCTTGAGGGCCTCCGCCTGCTCGGCAAGCTGCGTGACTAGCCGGTCTTACTCCTCGGCCAGCTTGCTGCACTCCGCCTCCTTGCCCCGCAGGGAGGTGTTGGCTTCACCCAGCTGCTGCTGCAAGGCGGCGTTGTCCTCTGAAAAGGGGAAAAGAAGAAAGAGAATCAGTCAAACAAATAAAGAGGGACACAGTTGCCGGGAGATCCGGCCCGACTGCTCAGCAGTCGGCACAAATTTCGGGGACTACAGCCCGCGGGTGCGCCATCGCGCCCGCGTCAACAAAGGCAGGGCCACCGAGGAGATTCGGCCTGACTGCTTAGCAGTCGGCCTGAACCTCGGGGACTACAGCCCGCGGGTGCACTAGCGCGCCCCCGCGAAATAAGAAGAAAGAAGAAGCTTACTCCGGCTCTCGGACAGATGGGAGGTCTGCGTCTCCAGCTCCCGGACCCTGGAGTTGTAGGCGACCGCACGAAGATTGTGGTAGTCCTGCAGAAGGGATACCAGACGAAGTCAGCATTCGACACTTGCAAGATAAAGTTCCGGCCCGCCTACTCAGCAGCTGACCCGGAACCTGGGGACTACACCCAGTGGGTGCGCTTGCATGCCCCCACGAGAGAAGCAAGAAGATTAACCAATGAAGAAAGCCAAAAATAACTTATGCGGATGGCGGCCCATGAGTCTAGGAAAGCCTCGTTGCAGGGCTTGAGGGCTTCGGCTTCGGCCCGGAGTTTGGCCTGGACGTCGAGGGACACCTGGTTCAGGGCACCCGTCCCACCCCCGCGTATCCAGCCGACCGGCGCGGTGCTGGTCGCTTTAGTGTCAGGGATCGATGAGCTCGCGACGCCGGCCTCCAGCGGCCGCGCTGCTGAAGCCGCCTTCTCAAGGCGACGGCGTACGGGTGTGCGGACCTCAGGAGTAAGGTCTGTCACCACCACGTCCCCGGCTGGTGGCACCGGCGGCCCGGCCGGCTGCTCGGCCCGCGTCTCGCTCATAGGTGGCGGCGGCGGCGGCACGATGGCGTCCGGCATGGCCACGTCGCCGCCCTCCTTCTCCATGACCGGCTGCTCGTCGCCGGCTCCTCCGAACGTCGCCTCAAACTCCGGCAGAGGCGGCGTGGTGTTCAAAGGCGTCACGAGCAGCAGCTCCTGATGGTGTGCAGCCTCCGCGAGCCGCTCCCTCTCCGCGGCTTCGGCCTCCGCCTATGCTAACCTCCTCCCCGCGGACGCTGCGGCCTTGTCCGCCTTTGCCTTCGCCAGGCGGTCGGCCTCTTCCTCACGCACCTCCTGCGCATTCCGTTCTGTCGCCTCTTGGAGGTCGGCAGCTAGATCAATTCGCCGGCTGGTGGAGGAGGTCGCTGACGGCCTGATGACTGAGGCGGCTCCCGACCTCTTGAGAGTTAGTGGGGCCTTGGGATAAGAAGACAAGTCAGAAAGCTATTTCAGGCTGATCGGCGAAAAAGCAGAAGGCATGGGAAGAACACTTACGCCAACACCATAACCGGCACCTTCGGCTGCCTCTGGTACTTGGCCGCCTTGGCTGCGGCTTCCTGCCGCCTAGTCATCGCGGCCGGGTTCTTCGGCTTCTTTGGCGCGCTGCCAAAAAGGGCAGCGCCTTGCCTCCGCTTGCGCTTGCCGCCGCGGGCGGGCAGCCCAGAAGAGGAACCGGTGCCGGTGTTGGCAATGCTCCAGGCGGGGCGCGGCTCGTCTTCATCATCATCATTATCGGGCCAAGCCTCCACGCCGCCGCCTGCTTCACCGCCGCCGCTGTCGTGGTTCTAAATCTGACAGTAGAATAGGGGGATAGGAATGGAGAAGCAAGATCCTAGCTATGGAGTAGTTGTGTAGCTATGGAGTAGTTGTGTACGCCAGGTGTTTACGAGTTCAGGCCCTTCTCGGAGGAAGTAACAGCCCTACGTCTCGGAGCCCGGAGGCAATCGACTGGATTATGTGCGTATAAGTTATAGGGGTGCGAACGCTTTACACTGAGGAGGGGGGTGGCTTATATAGAGTCTGCCAGACCCCTTTGGCCCTCAGTTATGCAGGGTTTAAGGTACATTAAGGTCTGGCGTTACTGGTAATGCCATACATAAAGTGCTATCGTGACCATAAAGACTACTTAATGACATACTGTTTGTGTGCAGAGTGACTCTAGATCTCCTGGTGGTCGAGTGAGCGGCTTCATGGTCGAGTGTCTTCGAGTCCGTCGAGTGAAATCCTACCAGGTCGACTGAAAGGTAGTTTCTTCTAGAGATGTCCTTGGGGAGGGTATCTTGGACAGGTCCATGACCCTACCCTAGGTACATGGCTTCATCATTAGCCCCTAAATGGATCGAGGTTTGAGTGAGGAAGGAGTTGAGAATTCTTCCAACCCATTTTTCTGTTGGGAACATTGCAAAAAACAAAAATTTTCCTACTCGTTTCACCAAGATCCATCTAGGAGTTCATCTAGCAACGAGTGATTACATGTATCTACATACCTTGTAGATCGCGAGCGGAAGCGTTCAAAGAATGGGGATGATGTAGTCGAACACGACGTGATCCAAATCACCGGAGATCCTAGCACCGAACGGACGGCACCTCCGCGTTCAACACACGTACGGAACAGCCACATCTCCTCCTTCTTGATCCAGCAAGGGAGGGAGGAGAGGTTGAGGGAGATGGCACCAGCAGCAGCACGACGGCGTGGTGTTGATGGAGCTGCAGTACTCCGGCAGAGCTTCGCTAAGCACTATGGAGGAGGAGGAGGTGTTGGAGAGGGAGAAGGAGGCAACCAAAGGCCAAGGGTTCAAGGTATGAAGTCCCTCCTCTCCCCACTATATATAGGAGGGCCAAGGGGGGTTGGCCGGCCCTAGGAGATCCAATCTCCTAGGGGGGGTGCGGCCAAGGGGAGGTTTCCCTCCCCCCCAAGGCACCTAGGAGGTGCCTTCCACTAGTAGGACTCCTCCCCCATGGAAACCCTAGGCGCATGGGCCTAGTGGGGCTGGTGCCCTTGGCCCATGTAGGCCAAGGCGCACTCCCTACAGCCCATGTGGCCCCCGGGGATGGGTGGCCCCACCCGGTGGGCCCCCGGGACCCTTCCGGTGGTCCCGGTACAATACCGATAACCCCGAAACTTGTCCCGATGGCCGAAACAGGACTTCCTATATATAAATCTTTACCTCCGGACCATTCCGGAACTCCTGGTGACGTCCGGGATCTCCTCCGGGACTCCGAACAACATTCGGGTTACTGCATATACATATCCCTACAACCCTAGCGTAACCGAACCTTAAGTGTGTAGACCCTACGGGTTCGGGAGACATGTAGACATGACCGAGATCGCTCTCTGGTCAATAACCAACAGCGGGATCTGGATACCCATGTTGGCTCCCACATGCTCCACGATGTCGAGGATTTAATCAACCCCGTATGTAATTCCCTTTGTCAATCGATATGTTACTTGCCCGAGATCCGATCGTCGGTATCCCAATACCTCGTTCAATCTCGTTACCGGCAAGTCACTTTACTCGTACCGTAATGCATGATCCCGTGACCAGACACTTGGTCACTTTGAGCTCATTATGATGATGCATTACCGAGTGGGCCCAGTGATATCTCTCTGTCATACGG
Source organism: Triticum timopheevii (assembly GCA_963921465.1). Classification (NCBI taxonomy): domain Eukaryota; kingdom Viridiplantae; phylum Streptophyta; class Magnoliopsida; order Poales; family Poaceae; genus Triticum; species Triticum timopheevii. Next base: position 377,010,238 of record OY997262.1, on the reverse strand, counting down.
AGTGACAAATCCCAGTCTCGATCCGTGTCAACCCAACAGACACTTTCGGAGATACCTGTAATGCACCTTTATAGTCACCCAGTTACGTTGTGATGTTTGATACACCCAAAGCACTCCTACGGTATCCGGGAGTTACACGATCTCATGGTCAAAGGAAAAGATACTTGACATTAGAAAAGCTCTAGCAAACGAACTACACGATCTCACGCTATGCTTAAGATTGGGTCTTGTCCATCACATCATTATCCTAATGATGTGATCCCGTTATCAATGACATCCAATGTCCATAGCCAGGAAACCATGACTATCTATTGATCAACGAGCTAGTCAACTAGAGGCTTACTAGGGACATGTTGGTGTCTGTTATTCACACATGTATTACGATTTCCGGATAATACAATTATAGCATGAATAAAGACAATTATCATGAACAAAGAAATATAATAATAATGCTTTTATTATTGCCTCTAGGGCATATTTCCAACAGTCTCCCACTTGCACTAGAGTCAATAATCTAGTTACATTGTGATGAATCGAACACCCATGGAATTCTAGTGTTGATCATGTTTTGCTCTAGGGAGAGGTTTAGTCAACGGATCCGCTGCATTCAGGTCCGTATGTATTTTACAAATCTCTATGTCTCCATCTTGAACATTTTCACGAATGGAGTTGAAGCGACGCTTGATGTGCCTTGTCTTCTTGTGAAACCTGGGCTCCTTGGCAAGTGCAATAGCTCTAGTGTTGTCACAGAAGAGCTTGATCGGCCCTGACGCATTGGATATGACTCCTAGGTCGGTGATGAACTCCTTCACCCATATTGCTTCATGTGCTGCCTCCGAGGCTGCCATGTACTCCGCTTCACATGTAGATCCCGCCACGACGCTCTGCTTGCAACTGCACCAGCTTACTGCCCCACCATTCAAAATATACACGTATCCGGTCTGTGACTTAGAGTCATCCAGATCTATGTCGAAGCTAGCGTCGACGTAACCCTTTACGACGAGCTCTTCGTCACTTCCATAAACGAGAAACATTTCCTTAGTCCTTTTCAGGTACTTCAGGATATTCTTGACCGCTGTCCAGTGCTCCTTGCCGGGATTACTTTGGTACCTTCCTACCAAACTTACGGCGAGGTTTACATCAGGTCTGGTACACAGCATGGCATACATAATAGAACCTATGGCTGAGGCATAGGGGATGACACTCATCTCTTCTATTTCTTCTGCCGTGGTCGGACATTGAGCTGAGCTCAATTTCACACCTTGCAAAACAGGCAAGAACCCTTTCTTGGACTGATCCATTTTGAACTTCTTCAAAATCTTATCAAGATATGTGCTTTGTGAAAGACCTATGAGGCGTCTCGATCTATCCCTATAGATCTTGATGCCTAATATATAAGCAGCTTCTCCAAGGTCCTTTATTGAAAAACTCTTATTCAAGTAGGCCTTAATGCTGTCCAAAAGTTCTATATCATTTCCCATCAAAAGTATGTCATCTACATATAGTATGAGAAATGCTATAGAGCTCCCACTCACTTTCTTGTAAACACAGGCTTCTCCATAAGTCTGTGTAAACCCAAAGGCTTTGATCATCTCATCAAAACGAATGTTCCAACTCCGAGATGCTTGCACCAGCCCATAAATCGAGCGTTGGAGCTTGCACACCTTGTCAGCATTCTTAGGATCGACAAAACCTTCCGGCTGCATCATATACAATTCTTCCTTAAGGAAACCATTAAGGAATGCCGTTTTGACGTCCATTTGCCAAATTTCATAATCATAAAATGCGGCAATTGCTAACATGATTCGGACGGACTTCAGCTTCGCTACCGGTGAGAAAGTCTCATCGTAGTCAACCCCTTGAACTTGTCGATAACCCTTAGCGACAAGCCGAGCTTTATAGATGGTCACATTACCATCCGTGTCTGTCTTCTTCTTAAAGGTCCATTTATTTTCTATGGCTCGCCGTTCTACGGGAAAGTCAGTCAAAGTCCATACTTCGTTTTCATACATGGATCCTATCTCGGATTTCATGGCTTCTAGCCATTTGTCCGAATCCGGGCCCGCCATCGCTTCTTCATAGTTCGAAGGTTCACTGTTGTCTAACAACATGATTTCCAAGACAGGGTTGCCGTACCACTCTGGTGCGGAACGTGTCCTTGTGGACCTTCGAATTTCAGTAGGAGTTTGATCAGAAGTATCTTGATCATCATCATTAACTTCCTCTCTAGTCGGTGTAGGCACCTCAGGAACATTTTCTTGAGTTGCGCCATTTTCCGGTTCAAGAGGTAATACTTCATCAAGCTCTACTTTCCTCCCACTTACTTCTTTCGAGAGAAACTCTTTCTCCAGAAAGGACCCATTCTTGGCAAAAAGGATCTTGCCTTCGGATCTGACGTAGAAGATATACCCAACAGTTTCTTTAGGGTATCCTATGAAGACGCATTTTTCCGATTTGGGTTCGAGCTTTTCAGGTTGAAGTTTCCTGACATAAGCATCGCATCCCCAAACTTTTAGAAATGACAGCTTAGGTTTCTTCCCAAACCACAATTCATACGGTGTCGTCTCAACGGATTTCGACGGTGCCCTATTTAAAGTGAATGCGGCAGTCTCTAAAGCATATCCCCAAAAAGATAGTGGTAAATCGGCAAGAGAGATCATAGATTGCACCATATCTAATAGAGTGCGATTACGACGTTCGGACACACCATTACGCTGAGGTGTTCTAGGCGGCGTGAGTTGTGAAACTATTCCACATTTTCTTAAGTGTGTACCAAACTCGTGACTCAAGTATTCTCCTCCACGATCTGATCGTAGAAACTTGATTTTCCTGTCACGTTGATTCTCAACTTCACTCTGAAATTCCTTGAACTTTTCAAAGGTCTCAGACTTGTGTTTCATTAAGTAGACATACCCATATCTACTCAAGTCATAAGTGAGGGTGAGAACATAACGATAGCCACCGCGAGCCTCAACACTCATTGGACCGCACACATCAGTATGTATGATTTCCAGTAAGTTGGTTGCTCGCTCCATTGTTCCTGAGAACGGAGTCTTGGTCATTTTACCCATGAGGCATGGTTCGCACGTGTCAAATGATTCGTAATCAAGAGACTCTAAAAGTCCATCAGCATGGAGCTTCTTCATGCGTTTGACACCTATGTGACCAAGGCGGCAGTGCCACAAGTATGTGGGACTATCACTATCAATCTTACATCTTTTGGTACTTACACTATGAATATGTGTAGCATTACGCTCGAGATTCATAAAGAATAAACCATTCACCATCGGAGCATGACCATAAAACATATCTCTCATATAAATAGAACAACCATTATTCTCGGATTTAAATGAGTAGCCATCTCGAATTAAACGAGATCCTGATACAATGTTCATGCTCAAACTTGGCACAAAATAACAATTATTGAGGTTCAAAACTAATCCCGTAGGTAAATGTAAAGGTAGCGTGCCGACGGCGATCACATCGACCTTGGAACCATTCCCGACGCGCATCGTCACCTCGTCCTTTGCCAGTCTCCGTTTATTCCGCAGCTCCTGCTGTGTGTTACAAATATGAGCAACGGCACCGGTATCAAATACCCAGGAGTCACTACGATTACTGGTAAGGTACACATCAATCACATGTATATCAAATATACCTTCGGTTTTGCCGGCCTTCTTGTCCGCTAAGTATTTGGGGCAGTTCCGCTTCCAGTGACCACTTTCCTTGCAATAAAAGCACTCAGTCTCGGGCTTGGGTCCATTCTTTGGCTTCTTCCCGGCAGCTTGCTTGCTGGGCGCGGCAACTACCTTGCCGTCCTTCTTGAAGTTCTTTTTACCCTTGCCCTTCTTGAACTTAGTGGTTTTATTGACCATCAACACTTGATGTTCCTTCTTGACTTCTACCTCTGCTGATTTCAGCATAGCAAATACTTCAGGAATGGTCTTTTCCATCCCCTGCATATTGAAGTTCATCACAAAGCTCTTGTAGCTCGGTGGAAGCGACTGGAGGATTCTGTCAATGACCGCATCATCCGAGAGATTAACTCCCAGCTGAATCAAGCGGTTATGTAACCCAGACATAGTGAGTATGTGCTCACTGACAGAACTATTTTCCTCCATCTTACAGCTGAAGAATTTGTCAGAGACTTCATATATCTCGACCCGGGCATGAGCTTGGAAAACCATTTTCAGCTCTTCGAACATCTCATATGCTCCATGTCTCTCAAAACGCTTTTGGAGCCCCGGCTCTAAGCTGTAAAGCATGCCGCACTGAACGAGGGAGTAGTCATCGGAACGTGCCTGCCAAGCGTTCATAACGTCTTGTTCTGCAGGGAGGACAGGTGCGTCACCCAGCGGTGCTTGTAGGACATAATCTTTCTTGGCAGCTATGAGGATGATCCTCAGGTTCCGGACCCAGTCCGTATAGTTGCTGCCATCGTCTTTCAGCTTGGTTTTCTCTAGGAACGCGTTGAAGTTGAGGACTACGTTGGCCATTTGATCTACAAGACATATTGTAAAATATTTAGACTAAGTTCATGATAATTAAGTTCATCTAATCAAATTATAATGAACTCCCACTCAGATTTGACATCCCTTTGGTCATCTAAGTGTTACACGATCCGAGTCGACTAGGCCGTGTCCGATCATCATGTGAGACGGACTAGTCATCGTCGGTGAACATTCTCATGTTGATCGTATCTTCCATATGACTCGTGTTCGACCTTTCGGTCTCCGTGTTCCGAGGCCATGTCTGTACATGCTAGGCTCGTCAAGTTAACCCTAAGTGTTTTCGCTGTGTAAAACTGTCTTACACCCGTTGTATGTGAACGTAAGAATCTATCACACCCGATCATCACGTGGTGCTTCGAAACGACGAACTGTAGCAACGGTGCACAGTTAGGGGAGAACACTTCTTGAAATTTTGTAAGGGATCATCTTATTTACTACCATCGTCCTAAGTAAACAAGATGCATAAAACATAATAAACATCACATGCAATTATATAAAGTAGTGACATGATATGACCAATATCATATAGCTCCTTTGATCTTCATCTTCGGGGATCCATGATCATCTTGTCACCGGCATGACACCATGATCTCCATCATCATGATCTCCATCATCGTGTCTTCATGAAGTTGTCACGCCAACGACTACTTCTACTTCTATGACTAATGCGTTTAGTAATAAAGTAAAGTAGTTTACATGGCGTTCTTCAATGACACGCAGGTCATACAAAAAATAAAGACAACTCCTATGGCTCCTGCCGGTTGTCATACTCATCGACATGCAAGTCGTGATTCCTATTACAATAGCATGAACATCTCATACATGACATATAGATCATTCATCATTCATCACAACTTTGGCCATATCATATCACAAAGCACTTGCTGCAAAAACAAGTTAGACGTCCTCTAATTGTTGTTGCAAGTTTTACGTGGCTGAAGTAGGGTTCTAGCAAGAACGTTTTCTTACCTACGTGAAAGCCACAACGTGATTTGTCAACTTCTATTTACCCTTCATAAGGACCCTTTTCATCGAATCCGCTTCAACTAAAGTAGGAGAGACAGACACCCGCCAGCCACCTTATGCAACTAGTGCATGTTAGTCGGTGGAACCGGTCTCACGTAAGCGTACGTGTAAGGTTGGTCCGGGCCGCTTCATCCCACAATACCGCTGAAGCAAGATAAGACTAGTAGCGGCAAGAAAGTTGACAAATCTACGCCCACAACAAATTGTGTTCTACTCGTGCAAGAAGAACTACGCATAGACATAGCTCATGATGCCACTGTTGGGGAACATTGCAGAAAACAAAAATTTTCCTACTCGTTTCACTAAGATCCATCTAGGAGTTCATCTAGCAATGAGTGATTAGATGTATCTACGTACCTTGTAGATCGCGAGCGGAAGCGTTCAAAGAACGGGGATGATGTAGTCGAACACGACGTGATCCAAATCACCGGAGATCCTAGCACCGAACGGACGGCACCTCCGCGTTCAACACACGTACGGAACAGCCACGTCTCCTCCTTCTTGATCCAGCAAGGGAGGGAGGAGAGGTTGAGGGAGATGGCACCAGCAGCAGCACGACGGCGTGGTGTTGATGGAGCTGCAGTACTCCGGCAGAGCTTCGCTAAGCACTATGGAGGAGGAGGAGGTGTTGGAGAGGGAGAAGGAGGCAACCAAAGGCCAAGGGTTCAAGGTATGAAGTCCCTCCTCTCCCCACTATATATAGGAGGGCCAAGGGGGGTTGGCCGGCCCTAGGAGATCCAATCTCCTAGGGGGGGTGCGGCCAAGGGGAGGTTTCCCTCCCCCCCAAGGCACCTAGGAGGTGCCTTCCACTAGTAGGACTCCTCCCCCATGGAAACCCTAGGCGCATGGGCCTAGTGGGGCTTGTGACCTTGGCCCATGTAGGCCAAGGCGCACTCCCTACAGCCCATGTGGCCCCCGGGGATGGGTGGCCCCACCCGGTGGGCCCCCGGGACCCTTCCGGTGGTCCCGGTACAATACCGATAACCCCGAAACTTGTCCCGATGGCCGAAACAGGACTTCCTATATATAAATCTTTACCTCCGGACCATTCCGGAACTCCTCGTGACGTCCGGGATCTCGTCCGGGACTCCGAACAACATTCGGGTTACTGCATATACATATCCCTACAACCCTAGCGTAACCGAACCTTAAGTATGTAGACCCTACGGGTTTGGGAGACATGTAGACATGACCGAGATCGCTCTCCGGTCAATAACCAACAGCGGGATCTGGATACCCATGTTGGCTCCCACATGCTCCACGATGATCTCATCAGATGAACCACGATGTCGAGGATTTAATCAACCCCGTATGCAATTCCCTTTGTCAATCGATATGTTACTTGCCCGAGATCCGATCGTTGGTATCCCAATACCTCGTTCAATCTCGTTACCGGCAAGTCACTTTACTCGTACCGTAATGCATGATCCCGTGACCAGACACTTGGTCACTTTGAGCTCATTATGATGATGCATTACCGAGTGGGCCCAGTGATATCTCTCCGTCATACGGAGTGACAAATCCCAGTTTCGATCCGTGTCAACCCAACAGACACTTTTGGAGATACCTGTAATGCACCTTTATAGTCACCCAGTTACGTTGTGACGTTTGATACACCCAAAGCTCTCGTACGGTATCCGGGAGTTACACGATCTCATGGTCAAAGGAAAAGATACTTGACATTACAAAAGCTCTAGCAAACGAACTACACGATCTCATGCTATGCTTAAGATTGGGTCTTGTCAATCACATCATTATCCTAATGATGTGATCCCGTTATCAATGACATCCAATGTCCATAGCTAGGAAACCATGACTATCTATTGATCAACGAGCTAGTCAACTAGAGGCTTACTAGGGACATGTTGGTGTCTGTTATTCACACATGTATTACGATTTCCGGATAATACAATTATAGCATGAATAAAGACAATTATCATGAACAAAGAAATATAATAATAATGCTTTTATTATTGCCTCTAGGGCATATTTCCAACATTTTCGTGCTATGAGTATGTCTTGTTCTGGATCAATGACCTTAGGTGACGGCACCAACTTCTTTTTCAGTCGTCTTGATCCATTCTTTGTATCTGTCGAGTGACTTTTTCTGTACTTGGAGATCTCCGAGCGACGGATCGGAGGAAATCTCCAGTCTGACAAGTTGCTGTGCTGTTCGCAGATTTAGCGGGATCTGAATTTTGGGAAGCGCGCGAGGCGGAGGAGGCCGCGGTACTCGGAGGGGATAAGGCAGGAACGCCTCGATCTTTGCGCCACCTTTTTCGCCAAGTATCACGCGCGCGACTATTGCGGGATTTGACAGGATCGTCCGGGCCTACCAGTCAGTCACTCGGAAGCAACCCCATATAAGGCGCCGGACGGGGTTTTTTGAATAGTGCGCCCTTATTTTCCTCTCCCTCTTCCTCAGATTCATCTACTGTGTTCGCCACCATCCCAGTGCTACTGCTCTGTGCGTGCTTCACCGGCGACGATGGTGAAGGAGAAGACGGCGGCTTTGGAGCGGGCGAAGAAGGTGACGGCGAAGGCGAAGGGAAGGGCGACCAGTCGGGGCGGATCCTCGTCGAGGGCCGGTCTGCCGCAGGGCTAGATCCAGGGCGACTGGATCCGCTCGACCATCCGCCAGAAAGATCTTGACGACCTGGCCAATGAAGGACTGATCCCCCATGGATCAGCGAGGCTCCTGGGGAAGGAGTGGCAGCCGCAGCCTCAGGAGGGTGAGTGTGTCCTCTTAGCCACTCACGTTGACCGCGGGTTTTCTTTGCTGCCCCACCCTTTCTTTCGAGGATTTCTAAACTTCTTTGGGGCACAACTCCACCACTTCACACCCAACTCCATCGTGTATCTCACTGCTTTCGTGTCCTTGTGTGAGAATTTCTTGGGTTGCCGGCCGCTTTGGGGCCTTTTCAAACACATTTTCACCTGTCGCCCCCAGACAGTGAAAAAGGCCAATCCGAGTGACGAGAAAACCCAAGTGATTCAGATGTGTGGGGGTCTTGGGGTTCAAATGAGGGGTAAAAGTGCCTTTCCAGCCATGGTCCTTCCTGAGTCGGTTCGAGGGTGGCAGTCGACCTGGTTCTACTGCCAAGACCAGCCGACGCCAGGGCAGTCGGCTGGACTCCCTCCTTTCTCCATGGATCAAGTGAGCAAGGCATCCTCTCTGAAGGTGGTCCCAAAGGAGAAGGCTCAGGTTAAGGTGCTGGTCAAGCGTGTAGTCTAGCTTATCCGTGACGGGGTGACTGGCATGGATCTTCTGGAGGTTTTCCTTCGACGATGCATCCAACCGCTTCAATATCGAGACCATCCGATGTGGATGTATTCTGGCACTGAAGACACCACTCGGGTCCACCCGGAGGAGGTCGAGGATGCCACGCTGGTGAGGTGGATGACTGCCATCACAGGGAACAAGGACAACCCCCGAGGAGCCAGGAGGATCCCTCCACTCGACCAATCATACGAGCCAGACAAGGTCCCATTCTGTATCTCCGACTGTGATCTTACTTCCTTCATTCCATTTTGCTAGAATTCAATCGACTGACTTTTGTCTTGTTTGTTGTCTTCCAGGTCACTACCGAGATGTACTCGATGCCCAACGGGGCGCAAGAATAGATCGAGGAGGAGGAGGGGAGTGGAGGTGAAAGTCAGGAGGAGTGGGAATCTGATGGTGAGGAGGATGAAGAAGACGACGGCTCTGGTGAAGAGGAGGAGGAAGTCGATCCTCCCTGCACTGAAAGGCGATCCAAGCTCGCCCATGACCCTACAGTCGAGCGTGGCAAAGCGACTGTGCCCATTGGGCAGTCGATGAAACACCCTCGGACGACCTCTCCGCGGCCGACTGAGAAAGCATCGAAGCAACCCCGAGCGACATCATCAAAGCCGACGAAGGCCCTGCCGAAGATGAGGATGGTGATTCCCACTATTTCCGGGTAATAGCAGAACTTGTGTTTTCTTGTTTGGCATGAATAAACTCTCGGTCGACTCGTTGGCTAACCGACCGATTTCTGGAATCTGCAGTGCTGCTACCTCTGAGACCTCAGTCAGGAACGAGGACCAAGAAATGGAAGATGCTGTCACCTCCAACCTTGGTATGATCTCTGTAGTTTCGCTTTTGGTCGATTAGATCTTCATCTTCAACTTTAAATCTTTCTTGTAGCCCCACCTCATGTCATTGATCTCCCTGATGATGACGATGAGGAGCCACTGAGGCATAGGAGGAACAAGAAGGCGCCTGCTGGCAAGACTGCTTAGGTTGTATCAGCACCTGAGACACTAGTTCCGGAGGGAGGCAACGTCACTCAGACTACCGTGTCCTTTGCTGTGCCGTTGACGAGTGCTCGTCCTTCGTCGTCGAGTGCTGATCCGCTTTCTCTTTTCGCCAGGCACCACATCCCAGAGGACCAAGAAGGTGCTGCTAAGGAAGCTATACGCCAGGCGGGGGTTATGATGGAGCAGGTGAAGGCAATCCAGGACGCCAGCCAGGCAGCTTATGATGCAAGCTCAGCTCTTCAGAGAAACGTCCAGGTAAGTTGGTCACCGCTTGTTCTGTTAGGATATGGTACCTAAAAACTCTTCTTTCTGAAGACCTTAGTATCTGTACACCCACTGGGTGTGTCGATTGAATTTTTGGATTGGTGGGGGCACGCTGAGTGCACCCACTGGGTGTAGTCCTCGAGACTATGGTGGACTGCTGGCAGTCAACTGTAGTCTTTATACTTTGAACTTCTTCACTCTAACTTCTCCACTTAGTCTGGTCGAATGGAAACGGTAGGACCAGTGGGGTCACGCTGAGTGCACCCACTGGGTGTAGTCCCTGAGATCATGGTTGACTGCTGGCAGTCGACTATGGTCTAAAGAACATCTCCCCCCTTTTTTTATCTTGACTTTCTGTCTCTTTCGATTGACTGATTGAACCGAGTCGATAGAACCAGTGGGGGCACGCTGAGTGCACCCACTGGGTGTAGTCCCCGAGACTACTGTTGAATATTTTAATTCGGCTGTAGTCTTAGAAATGCTACGATTTTTTTTCTTAGTCACTCGGAAGTGACCTATTTTTGATGTCTATCGGTTGACCTTTCGCAGAAATCTTGCGAGCTTGTGGCTCGTTATACTGAGTTGGAGAACAAACATATCCAGCTCGAACTTGACTTGAAGCTTGTCCAGGAGAACTTCACGAAGGCGAAGGATGAAGCAAAAGGTATGTTTGGTGAGAATCTTGACGACTGTCTTTGTCTTTTTGTCCATTCTTGGTTCTGATCTCATTGTCACTTTGCAGATAAACTGAAGGAGGCTCTGAAGAAGAAGGACCTTGACCTCGCTGAGGCGCAGAATGCGACTTCAGACAAGACGAAGCTCGCGGAAGAAAAGTTGACTTCAGTCGATAAAATTGAAGAGGAGAACGCCAATCTGAAAGCTGCTCTCGACGTGACCAACAAGGAGGTCAGCTGACTGAAGAATGACAATATAGCTCTGGGTGACAAAGCTAGCGAATTGGCGGGGAAGAAGAACGATCTGGAGGTTTATCTGGGAGGGCTCGCCAAGAAGTTATTCCTCATGCTTGAAGGTAATCCCTTTTATCCGACTGACTTGTTATTGTCGACTCGTCACAAAACTGCTAGCTTAACTCTGAATTGTGTTTACAGAATTCTGCCAGAACTTTGAGGAGGAAACCAATCGAGTGGAGACAAGCCTGGACCCCATTAACTCTCCTGTGAAGGATGAAGCCGCTATGAACGTGCTCCGACTGGAGTCTCGCGTTGCTAGTGTTGTCGACTACCTCGCTCGACTGAAGGTTGTTGTGTCACAGATCGACATGACACTCTGGCCAAGAGAGACGCTTCAAAATGACCTCGAGTCTTTAATGACTCGACTGAATGACGTTCCAGGTCGAGTGCAGGAATGGAAGAAGTCTTCTGCTAGGTGTGGTGCTGATGTTGCTCTGTCCCTGGTGCGTGTTCACTGTAAGGATGCGCGAGAGGACAAGCTGGCGTCCATCAAGGTGGCCAATACCAAGAAGCATGACTTCCAATCTTTCATGGAGACCTTCATTGCTGCTGCCACTTGGATTGCCGATGGAATCGACCTGGACCAGTTTGTCGCACCCTCCAGTCCTACACCTGAGGAGTAAAAAACTTCTATGCTTCACCTTAAATTTGCCTCGGAATGCCGAGTGGTTTTGTAACCGATAAAATTTTACAAGCTTGACGCCTGAGCACTTCTGAATCCGTTATCTGAACTTTACTTATCATTGAATATGCTTGCATTTGCCTTCGAGCGAATTTTATTCTTCACTCGGAACATATTTTGATGCTTGAGAAGCAGCTCTGAGGTGGAAAGCCATTGTATTTGTGGCGTAGCTCAGAGGTAGAAGGTAACAGTCGACCCGCGCCTGAAGGTAACAGTCGACCTGCGCCCCGTCATCCTCATAGAGTGGAATAGATTAAGTGCTTAGGCGAGCACTGGGCTGCCGCCAAGCCCACGAGTGGGAGGATTGCTCTCCACTCGGCGGGACTTGCAGATACTTAGGCGAGCACTGGGCTGCAGCTAAGCCTCCGAATGGGAGGTTTGCTCTCCACTCGGTAGGATTTCAGATACTTAGGCGAGTATTGGACTACAGCTAAGCCTCCGAGTGGAAGGTTTGCTCTCCACTCGGTAGGATTTTCAGATACTTAGGCGAGTACTGGACTGCAGCTAAGCCCCCGAGTGGGTGGTTTGCTCTCCACTCGGTAGGATATTCAGATACTTAGGAGAGTACTGGACTGTAGCTAAGCCCCCGAGTGGGAGGTTTGCTCTCCACTCGGTAGGATTTTCAGATACTTAGGCGAGTATTGGACTGCAGCTAAGCCCCCGAGTGGGAGGTTTGCTCTCCACTCGGTAGGATTTTCAGATACTTAGGCGAGTACTGGACTGCAGCTAAGCCCCCAAGTGGGAGGTTTGCACTCCACTCGGTAGGGTTTTTGGTGGTGTAGCTCCGAAGGAGAAGGTAATAGTCGACCTGCACCTCATCGTCCTTGCAGAGCGCATGTTGTATTTGTGGTGTAGCTCGAAAGGAGAAGGTAACAGTCGACCTGCACCTCGTCGTCCTTGCAGAACACACATTGTATTTGTGGTGTAGCTCGGAAGGAGAAGGTAACAGTCGACCCGCACCTCGTCGTCCTTGCAGAACGCACATTGTATTTGTGGTGTAGCTCGGAAGGAGAAGGTAACAGTCGACCTGCACCTCGTCGTCCTTGCAGAATGCACATTGTATTTGATACTTAGGCGAGTACTTGGACTGCAGCTAAGCCTCCGAGTGGGAGGTTTGCTCTCCACTCGGTAGGATTTTCAGATACTCAGGCGAGTACTTGGACTGCAGCTAAGCCTTCGAGTGCGAGGCTGGCTCACCACACGGTAGGATTTTCAGATACTTAGGCGAGTACTTGGACTGCAGCTAAACCTCCGAGTGGGAGGCTGTCTTACCACTCGGTAGGATTTTAAACACTTAGGCGAGTACTTGGACTGCAGCTAAGCCTCCAAGTGGGAGGCTGGCTGACCACTCGGTAGGATTTTAAACACTTAGGCGAGTACTTGGACTGCAGCTAAGCCTCTGAGTGGGAGGCTGGCTCACCACTCGGTAGGATTTTAAACACTTAGGCGAGTACTTGGACTGCAGCTAAGCCTCTGAGTGGGAGGCTGGATCACCATTCGGTAGGATTTTTCCTTAATCTTAGGCGAAACGGATTCACAGCTAAGCCCCCGAGTGGGAGGCTAGCTCACCACTCGGCAAGGATCTTTTTTTTACAAACTTAGGCGAAACGGATTCGCCGCTAAGCCACCCACTAGGGGATTTTTTACGTAAACAAAAGTAACAACAATCGCTGGGAAAATTATAACACTCTTGTCTTTGAAAAACAAACTACAGAAGTACTTTTATTACATCTCATCCAAGTGAATACTTAAGTATAAATGGGGCGGAGCAGCTCCGCGTTCCAAGCTCTTGGCTCGTCAATCTGGCGATCGACATTGTAAAGATGGTACGCTCCATTGTGGAGGACTTTGGTGATGATGAAGGGACCTTCCCAAGTAGGAGCAAGCTTGTGTGGCTTCTGCTGATCCACTCGGAGAACCAAATCTCCTTCTTGGAAGGCTCGACTCTTCACGTTTCTGGCATGGAATCGATGCAAGTCTTACTGATAGATAGTCGATCGGATTATGGCCTTCTCTCTTTCTTCTTCTAGAAGGTCGACTACGTCCTGTCGGGCTTGCTCTGCTTCATCTTCGGTGTAGAGTTCGACTCGGGGTGCATTGTGAAGCAGGTCACTTGGCAAGACTGCTTCAGCTCCATAGACCAGGAAGAACAGAGTTCTCCCAGTCAACCGATTAGGAGTGGTCCTTAATCCCCAAAGAACTGACGGAAGTTCGTCGACCCATGCGCCTGCTGCGTGTTTGAGATTGCGCATCAGTCGGGGTTTCAGTCCTTTGAGAATTAGACCATTTTCTCGTTCTGCTTGTCCATTCGACTGGGGGTGAGCGACTGAAGCATAGTCGACTCGTGTGCCTTGAGATGCGCAAAAGGCTCTGAATTCGTCGGAATCAAAGTGTGACCATTATCCGTGATGATGCTGTGCGGAACTCCATATCTGAATACTAACTCTCTGATGAAGCTGATAGCAGTGCCAATATCCAGATTCTTGATAGGCTTAGCTTCGATCCATTTGGTAAACTTGTCGACTGCTACTAGCAAGTGAGTGAAGCCGCTCCTGCCAGTTCTCAGTGGTCCAAGCATATCTAACCCCCAAACAGCGAAGGGCCAGACGAGTGGAATGGTCTTCAAGGCTGAGGCGGGTTTGTGCGATAGATTGGAATAAAACTGACATCCTTCACACTTGTCGACTATCTCCTTTGCCATTTCATTTGCTCTTGGCTAGTAAAATCCCGCTCGGTATCCTTTAGCCACAATGGTCCGAGAGGACGCATGATGACCGCAGGTCCCCGAGTGGATATCGTTAAGGATTATCTGACCTTCTTCTGGCGTTATACATTTCTGACCGACTCCAGTCGCGCTTTCTCTATACAACTGTCCCTTTATCACTGACGGTGTCCTGGACTAGGGGGTACTCAACGCGTCGTCTCCCGATCAGTTGGATTGGGCCGAGGACCCCCATGGCCGTATACTCATGGGCCAGTCCGGACTGCTGCCGCATACAAGGAAGAATCCACAAGACTTGGCGATCAAGACAAGGACTCCTCCCCCACCGGCGTATTCGGCTAGGACTCTTGTTATCCTAGGCCTCTGGTGCATTATATAAACCGGGGCCAGGCTAGTCGATAGACATATACAACAACAATCATACCATAGGCTAGATTCTAGGGTTTAGCCTCTCTGATCTTGTGGTAGATCAACTCTTGTACTACCCATATCATCAATATCAATCAAGCAGGAGTAGGGTTTTACCTCCATCGAGAGGGCCCGAACCTGGGTAAACATTGTGTCCCTTGCCTCCTATTACCATTGATCCTAAGACGCACAGTTCGGGACCCCCTACCCGAGATCCGCCGGTTTTGACACCGACATTGGTGCTTTCATTGAGAGTTCCGCTGTGTGATCGGCGAAAGTATCAATGGCTCGACTGCAGGTCAACTGCGACGTCGGCTTCTTCGTCACCAGCTCGGCTGGTCACCTTGGCTTGACCGAGGACTGCGCCCTACCTCTGATCGTCATGTTCGGATGAAAGCCTTCATCAACACCTACTCCGATCTCTATCAAGATCATGGAGGAGTCATCCATGGAGCTCGGGGGCTCAACGTCAACATTGCCCTCTGGCGACCGTGCTGTTTTTCTAGAGATCAAACTTGTATCCGCCGCCGCCACCTCCTCGAGTGTCGCTTAAACGATTACTTCGGTGGAGTTATGCGGAATTAAGTCTACAACAACCCTGCAAAAATTTCGTCGAGTTCCGATGGAGGAATCTCCGGCAATCTCCGATATACCGGAGCCCAGTTGAATCTGGACGAGAATCCGGACGAGTTTAGGGTGTGGTATCCAGCATCTAGCTTGGTTGACCTTTGGAGGATCCAACCGTTGATTTGCTACGGAATTCCCATATCTACCACCTGCCAAAAATTCAGCTCAATCCGACCGTCCAAACTTCGGAAAACTTCCGATTAGTGCATCACTTTTTGGAAATGTTTTCTGCGCGAGAACGAATCCGACCCGAATTCATCTTCTTTATGAACGGGATCTCGGACATCCTTTTTGAAGGAAGTTTTCGTATGGGGTGTTGTGTTTTATTCTCAAAGACATCCCACTAGTATTAAAAGTATTCTTGCCATATGAACTTCACCATCGCGCCGGTGTCAAACCAGCCCGACAACATCACTTCATGGCGTCCGACCTGCGTTAGACACGTCATCGCTTTGTTGAGCCGAGCTCAATTTCTTCGGATCATCATCTCGGCCAGCCGAACAATAGTTCGGCATCGCGAGGGATAAATCATCACCAACATTGCCGCCCCACGGATTACACGGAGCGGGCACACCTGCATCGCCGCACGGTCGCTTCATCAAGCCGGCATCGACCACGTCACGACCTGCATCGGCAGGGCCGCACTGTTGCTTTTTCAAGCTGGTGTCCATCACACCGACCTACTTCAACTCATCGGCTGATACCAAGGCTTCATCACGCTAGCTGAACCGGGGGCTTCATCATCTCTTAATCAACCTACTCCGGAGACTTCGGCGTCGCTGGCCGACCAGCTCCGTCACGTTAGCTGGACCGAGGGCTTTGCCTCGGCGAGCCAACCTTTGCTAGCATCGCCATGCCGTTGCTTTATCGCACATCAGGCGATATGTGTGCAGATCGAGTCCCAGTTTTGGGAATCACCTTTCTTCTGATTGCTACAACAAATAAGCCAGGTCTATCAAATGGTGGCCGCATTAACGACGGCCGCATGGTGGTCCGGTCAGTTTCCGTACATAGTCCGGCGAACGCCGCATCCGGAACTCGAACCGACCTATGAATTCAGGCCTTGCCATGCCTTTACCGCATCACGCTGCCACCCTGCATCGACATTGACTTTGGCTCCAGGCCATATTTCTTTTATTACTCACTTTGCATAAATTATTTGTTATGCAATAAATTTTTTTATTTTTATTATTATTACTATTATCTCCGGTTTGCACTATTTTTTGTGCACAGGATAATGATCCAGCCGGACTATATCCTTTGGCGTTACCTCGGCTGGACGGGGGGCTTCGTCAACACTTCATTACCCCATGCCGGGGACTTCGACATCATCCTGCCGTCCTGCATTGACCGTGCTATGTCACCACTTTAGAGTGCCGAGCTCTTTGCTCCGCCACCTCGGGACCGGCTTTGGGGATAGAACCTTGTCCCGCATCAAGCTCGGACCGCGTCATCAATACTGAACACATTAACCAGCTAAGTTGCCTTCATGCTCAAAGTTTTAAATTTTTAACTTGTGTTTGGCTTGACCAAGCATTATACTTTTTCGGAAAAAAGTCGCTTGTAAAAATTTCCTTTTCCAAACTTTGTTTGTGACGCGCAAATTCAAATACCCCATTTACTTGGGGGTTTCCTTCACGAAGCTTTTTCCTCTTGCATATGATTATACTTGTACGGCTTCGTTCCTTGTTCGTGTATTACGCCACAATATGCACCATATTGACTTAAGCGATTTGCAAGCTGGGTTGCCTGGCTCCTGTGCTTACCCCTACATTCCCTCGGCTAGGGAGTAAAGGGAGCACCTCTGCGATTGTCACGATCGGGTCAACCGAGCCGGACCTCAGACTGGGTGAAGCCGAAAGCTAGCGCTCTTATTGTTTTCAATCATGGTCGGCACACAACGGAACTCATGAGTACAAAAAATCTATTGCACAAGTTTCAATCATGGTCGGCACACAACGGAACTCATGAGTACAAAAAATCTATTGCACAAGTCTCATAATAACAATGAGCACCGAAGAAAGGTATCGGTGGGGGTACTATTTTCTTCGAAGATGCTTCTTACACTTTGCAGTAATATAGCATAAGTTCCCTGAGCGCGCTTTGTCTGTTACAGCCTTATGGCCTGATTGCCCGGTTATTGGAAACACCATCGATATTCTCGACAGATGGAGTACATAACAGTTTTCGGTCCTTGACCGAAGAGGGAGAAGCCGACGGTCGGTTAAGACGCGTTTAAAGTTCGGTTGAACATAGATATGATATAAGTACTTCGGTACATGCAATCATTCTTTTATCCAAGTCACTTGGGGGCTCTTAAATTTATATGAGCCGTTTTATGATAAGTGTTTTTCTTCTTAGTCGTTGCAAAGTTTTTATTATTATTTATCACTCCTTTTTTCGACACAAGTGTGCGGTCACTAGCCGGGGAGCCTAATTTCTCTCTCAAAGCCGCTAGAGTTTAGTTTGCTAAACTGGCCTAGTAAGAAGTACTCCGCCTTCGGGATAGGAGGTTGAAGCCGTAGGCTGACCCGCTTGAAGTTTTGAGATAGGATGTGTCATGTTAAAGCATGGTAGAATCACCTTTTTTTTCTCTAAAGTCCAATTTTCGGATTGGCACCGAACACTTGATCTAGTTCGGACATTAACCTTTTGAATAAGTTTTTTGGCTTTTCGAGCCCATGGCACTTTTAAATTATTTGTGTGTTTTCAGCACAAGTCTCGCAGTGCGACGCTGGACACCTTTAGAGATTCAGCAAAAACATTCTCGGATATTGCTATATATGCATCGGTTTTGAATTGTGTCTTCGGTCAATAGTTGCGTTGCCCGGCTCCTGCGCTTGCCTCCTATGTTCCGCTTTGTTTGGCTAGGTGTGCAAAGGGAGAACCACTGTGATTGTGCTTCCAGCTCACATGGTTAAGCACCTCAGTGGAGAAAGCCGAAAACTGACTGTCACAATAAGCGTAAACTGGTCGGCGATCCGATGACGGCGTTAAACGACATGCCATTCATAACAATGGCCGAAGTGTTTACGGCTTGACCTCGACTGTCGCCGAACACTACCGGGGGCTATTAACTGGCCTCCCAAACTAAATCCTCGATATTTTGCTCTTACATTGGAGCTGAGGTTTCATGATCATGCTTAGCATGACAACCCAAAGAAAGGAACCGATAGCGGGACTATTTTCTTTGGAAGACATTTCTTATGTTAAACAGTAATACAACATATCTCTCTGCGTACCTTTGTTTATAAAACCGTATGGCCAGATTGCCTTGTTTGTTGTAAATCTTTGCCCTCATAAAGGCTTTTTAAAGTAGGACAAACACTCCTCGGCTATTGGCCGAGGAGGTGGAAGCCGATGGTCGGTCAACAAAGTTTTATGCGGATCCGAGCATTAATGACGTAAAGTACTTGGATACATAGAGTCATTACACATAATTTGTGATTTTACTATGGATATCGATCCTTAAGTCGGCCTCCCGTGCCCGCATTAAGGCTCGGGGGCTACTGGGCTTCGGGCTTATTATTTACAAATATTAAAGGGGAGCATCGATCCCCTGATCTGGTGTTGCCACCCGACCAGTGTCTCAGGGGCTACTGCATTGCCTGTTCTATGCAGAAAATTTTAAGTGCAATACAGTTTCTGAGGAGATTTTGATCCTCAGGTTGGTCGGCCGCACCCAACCTGAGTCTCGAGGACTGAGCACGCCGCCTTTTGTGTCCCGAAGTATTCTACCAATCTAGGACTTGATCCTCAGACCGATTTTGCAAATCAACCCGAGTCTCAGCGGCTACAGGGATCAGCGGTCTTATGTCATCCTTCATGTGCATCTCGGGTTTTAGACCGATACCCACCTTGAGGGCTACTGGCTATGTATCTCGGCAAAGAATAAATTGCACCAATCAAAAATATTGACAAAAATCGGCCCACATTTGGGGAGGTGCACCACCTCAGAAGCAGTCTGGCATAAAGCTCGGGCGCTAGTGGCTGGCTCCATAGAGGGCATTTCTGGCATTAAGCTCGGCTAAACTCCTTCAAACTTCTTTAAACCAAGGTGATTTACAACACCTCAGATAAAGTCCGGCGTTGGAGCTCAGATATATAGTCCGGCGTTGGAGTTCGGATACAGTCCGGCGTTGGAGCTCGGATACATAGTCCGGCGTTAGAACTGGGAAGCAGTCCGGCATTGGTGCTCAGCTGCAAAAGATACCTTGAATGCAGTCCGGCGTTGGAGCTCGGACGCAAGAGGACGTTGTCGCTCGGGAACAACTTCAAACTCGAGGTGTGGCATAAAAATAACAAGGCATTGATAAAGGCCGGAAACTTAAAGGGGCTCCTCGGATACCCGACGTGTAAACTCGTCGAATGCATTTCGGCGATCCTCAAGATAGAAGATGAAAAGATTTGTTGAACCAGTTTTCAAGACCGGCAACCGAAGATGAAGAACAGTTCGGAAGAATCGAGGAGTGTCCCTAACTTGAAGACCGGTTCAGGGGGCTACTGATGGTGTCCTGGACTAGGGGGTACTCAACGCGTCGTCTCCCGATCAGTTGGATTGGGCCGAGGACCCCCATGGCCGTATACTCATGGGCCAGTCCGGACTGCTGCCGCATACAAGGAAGAATCCACAAGACTTGGCGATCAAGACAAGGACTCCTCCCCCACCGGCGTATTCGGCTAGGACTCTTGTTATCCTAGGCCTCTGGTGCATTATATAAACAGGGCCAGGCTAGTCGATAGACATATACAACAACAATCATACCATAGGCTAGATTCTAGGGTCTAACCCCTCGAATTTCTTCTCCAACTTTCTCACCGCATTGTAGTAACCAGTCATGGCTGGACTTCTGACATCCCACTCCTTCATCACCTGATTGACCACCAAATCTGAGTCGCCATAGACCATAAGGCGACGGACGCCGAGTGAAATGGCCATACGCAACCCATACAAAAGTACTTCGTATTCTTCTTCATTGTTGGAGGAATCAAAGTGGATCTGGAGCACATATGTGAGCTTATCTCCTCGGGGGGAAACCAATACTACCCCAGCACCGGAACCATTCAGCATCTTAGAACCATCAAAGAACATGGTCCAGTGCTCTGAGTGAACTTGAGTCGGTAGTTGCTGTTCAATCCACTCGGCGATGAAATCTGCTACAGCTTGGGACTTGATGGCTTACTTTGCCTCAAACTTGATATCAAGGGGAAGGAGTTCAATGGCCTATTTGGCCACTCGACCAGTTGCATCTATGTTGTGCAGAATCTCTGACAATGGGGCGTCACTGACGACTGTAATGGAATGGTCAGAGAAGTAATGAGCAACCTTCTTTGCGGTCATATAAATCCCATATACAAGCTTCTGATAATGTGGATATCTTTGCTTTGATGGGGTCAAAACTTCAGAAAGATAATATACTGGGCACTGAACTTTGAAGGCTTTTCCTTCTTCTTCCCACTCGACCGTAAGTACTGTACTGACGACTTGTCCTGTGGCTGCAATGTAAAGCAGCAAAGGCTCTTTGCTGATTGGGGAAGCAAGCACCGGCTAGGTGGAAAGCAGGGCTTTTAGCTCTGCAAATGCTGCATCAGCTTCGGGAGTCCACTCAAACTTGTCTGACTTCTTCATCAGTCGGTAAAGAGGCAATGCCTTTTCACTGAGGCGAGAGATGAATCGACTTAAAGCGGCCAAGCATCCAGTAAGCTTCTGGACATCGTGCACATGCACAGGGCATTTCATTCGGAGTATAGTGCCAACTTTTTCTGGGTTGGCGTCGATTCCGCGTTCGGAAACAATAAAACCGAGCAACTTTCCACCAGGAACTCCGAATGTGCACTTTTATGGATTAAGCTTGATATCATACCTCCTGAGATTGGCAAATGTTTCAGCAAGGTCAGTCAACAGGTCGGAACCCTTCCGTGATTTGACCACAATATCATCCATGTATGCTTCCACATTCCGACTGATTTGAGTGAGTAAACACTTCTGAATCATCCTCAAGAACATGGCTCCGACATTCTTGAGGCCGAATGGCATGGTGACATAGCAGAAGCACCCGAATGGAGTGATGAAAGCTGTTTTAATCTCGTCGGGTCCATACAGACGGATCTGATGGTAACCGGAATAGGCGTCTAAAAAAGACAGGCGCTCACATCCCGTAGTTGAGTCGACTATTTGGTCGATGTGGGGGAGGGGAAAATGATCTTTCGGGCAGGACCGATTGATATGTTTGAAGTCAATGCACATACAAAGTGACTTGTCCTTCTTGGGGACCATGACAACATTGGCAAGCCACTCAGAGTGGTAAATCTCTCGGTTAAACTCCGCTGCTAAGAGCCGAGCCACCTCTTCGCCAATAGCCTTTCTCATATGGACGATGGACCGTCGAAGATGTTCCTTGACAGGTTTTACTTTTGAGTCGACTCTCAGGCGATGCTCAGCCAGCCCCCTGGGAACACCCGGCATGTCAGCAGGCTTCCATGCGAAGATGTCCCAGTTCTCACGGAGGAACTGGATGAGCTCTTCTTCCTATTTGGAGTCGAGTGTTGTAGAGATATGAGTCGGAGCAGCACTAGGGTTGGTCGAGTGAATGTGAACGGGCTTCGTCTCCCCGGACGACTGAAACGCTGACTCTGTATCGGGCTTCTTGGCCCGCAACAAATCACTCGGATCTGCAGTTTTCTGGTATTCCTGCAGCTCTACCACTGCCATCTGAGCATCGGCGATATGTGAGCCCTTCTGAAAGCACTCTTCCTCCTTCTTCCGATTGCCAGTAATAGTGATTACACCTTTGGGACTAGGCATCTTCATTTTGAGATACACATAGCATGGTCGGGCCATGAAACGTGCATAACCTGGCCTGCCCAAAATAGCATGATAATCACTCTGGAAATCCACAACTTCAAATGTCAACTTTTCTTTTCGGAAATTCTTTGAATCACCGAAAACCACATCAAAAGCAATTTGGCCGAGTGAGTCAGCCTTCTTCCCAGGAATGACTCCATGGAAACTCATGTTGCTGGTACTGAGTCTGGACATCGGAATGCCCATCCCTTTCAGTGTTTCTGCATACAATATATTTAGGCCACTGCCACCATCCATCAAGACTTAAGTCAGTCGAGTGCCTTCGACGACTGGGTCGACCACCAGAGCTTGCCTCCCAGGGGTGGCTATGTGTCTCGGATGATCGGACTGGTCGAATGTGATGGCAGTCTGAGACCACTTCAGATAACTGGGAGTCACCGGAGCAACCATATTCACCTCTCGGTTGATAACTTTCAATCGAGTTTTGCTTTCAACATCAGCAAAAATCATCAGGGTGGAATTGAGATGGGGATATCCTTCATAACTGTCCTCTTTGTCCTCAACTTTGTTCGACTCCTTTTTCTTATCCTTGGGCTGTTTCCCCTAAAATTGCTGGATCAAGAGCCGACACTGTCGAGTGGTATGTTTCGGGTAAATGAAGTTACCCTCCTCATCTTTCTTCATGTGGATGTGGCACGGCAAATCCATCACGTCATTTCCTTCCTTGTCCTTTACCTTCTTAGGGTTCCAAGATCCTTTGGGCTTTCCTTTGAACTTTCCTTGAGTCACGGCTAAGGCTTCTCCAGGAGCGGCTAGCTCGACTTTCCACTTCTGCTTCCGACTAGAGTTCCCTCCCCCGGTTTCATGAGCGGTTGGTCTTGTACTTGCCACTCTGGAGTCGATCTTCTTCTTCACCATTTGCATACTTGGTGGAAATCTCCATCATCCGACTTAGGGTCATGTCTCCGGTCCGACTGAATTTCAAACTTAGCTCTCTGTTCTTAACGCCTTCCCTGAAGGCACAGACTGCTTGGTGATTAGATACATTTTCCATCGTGTGATGCAACGTGATCCACCTCTGGATGTAATCCCTCAGAGTCTCATTCGAATTTTGCACACAAACCTGCAGCTCTCTCAACCCTGCTGGTCGCTTGCAAGTTCCTTCAAATGTTCTGACAAACACTCAGGCAAGATCTTCCCAAGTGTAAATACTGCTAGGTGCCAACTGATTCAGCCATGCTCTGGCCAAGCCCTCCAACATAAGAGGCAGGTGTTTCATGGCCACCACATCATTGCCGCCGCCAATCTGAATAGCCACTCAGTAGTCTTGAAGCCAAGTATAGGGCTTGGACTCACCGGTGAACTTACTGACTCCAGTCGCCAACCTGAAGTTGGGAGGAATCACCGCGGCCCTGATGGCTCTGCTAAAACACTCTGGTCCTAAGACGTGAACTCTGCTGCTGGTGGGCACATCTCTGTCATGGACTTCTCGGTGAGCTCTGTTCCGGTCGACCAAACCTTGAACAATAATGGATTTCGCATCAAAGCTTGGTTCTCTGGGGTCGACTAGAACCCTTCGCCCAACACTGTGCTGACGTCTGTCATCTTGCTGTCGAGGGGCGTATGACCCACCCCTTGGGGGAGGAGTGGGCACTCGACGTTGATCATCGTGATCGAATCGGTCATCATACTGATCACACCGACCTCCACGCCCCTCACGCCTCGGGGGCGATCTCGGGCTATGGGCCGACTGGACTGTATTCGCGGCGACGTATCTGCTGTGAATCCTATTTCACGACTGCGATACAGCTGAATTTTGATCTCCTACTGCCCGGAGTAAATCTCTGATCTGCATCAAGCCTCTGCTAGCCTCTGACTAGGAAGGCTGTTTCGATTCTGCTATACGGGCTGCAGCTGCTAGATTGTGAATCGGAGTTCGATATACCTGAGTTGGTGGTGGAAAGAGTTGACGTCGAATGGAGTCTGGGACCCGTTGCCGCGCATACTCGTCGAGTGCTCGCTGGAGGTTCTCCAGTCGAGTGCGCTCAGCCAGGTTGGCCAAACGTGCGTCCTCTAAGGCACCAGCCTTAGGGGTTTCTCCAACGATAGGAGTATGTAGCGCATCCATGTTCCGGCGGCGAAGATCTTCCCTTTGCAGCGAAGTGAGTGGCTCGGGTTGATACTCTTCGTGGAACTGCGCTGGGTCGCCTCCACCATCGCCTCCGTCGGCGCGGGGGAAGCCGGGAGGACTACACGGTCCATTGACCATCAGGACCTCTGCTGCTGGATCACTATTGTCGCACTCGGATGCAGTCTCTACGGAGCCAGTCGACAGGTCGAACAGGCTGTAGAGAGATTCATCGGGCTCGATCGCCGCGACTTGGGGGGTGGCCAACTGGCGGGCCACCGCGTGCCTCACCCACCGCTGAAGCCTCGACCGACCGGAGCGCTTGCGCTGGCGGGAGACGGGGAGGGAGGACGACATAGGGGTCGACCAATACGAGGTCGACGGTTGCGACAGTAGGACGCCGCGGACACACGCGCGAAAGTGCATTGCGCCGGGGACGGGGAGCGCGTTGATGTCGAGTGGAGCCTCCTAAAGCCAAGCGGAGTCGTCGGCGATGAACGTGAGCGCGCCGAGACGGATCTCGCGGCCCTCAACCAAAACTCTGCCAGAAACCATGATGAAGGTGATCGGAACAATCGCAACTTCTCCAATAAGTCGCTAAGACACCTGCCCCACGGTGGGCGCCAACTGTCGTGGTTCTAAGTCTGACAGTAGAATAGGGGGTAGGAATGGAGAGGCAAGATCCTAGCTATGGAGTAGTTGTGTACGCCAGGTGTTTATGAGTTCAGGCCCTTCTCAGAGGAAGTAACAGCCCTACGTCTCGGAGCCCGGAGGCGGTCGACTGGATTATGTGCGTATAAGTTACAGGGGTGCGAACCCTTTACACTGAGGAGGGGGGTAGCTTATATAGAGTCCGCCAGACCCCTCCGGCCCTCAGTTATGCAGGGTTTAAGGTACATTAAGGTTTGGTGTTACTGGTAACGCCATACATAAAGTGCTATCATGACCATAAAGACTACTTAATGACAGATTGTTTGTGTGCAGAGTGACTCTAGATCTCCTGGTGGTCGAGTGAGCGGCTTCATGGTCGAGTGTCTTCGAGTCCGTCGAGTGAAATCCTTCCAGGTCGACTGAAAGGTAGTTTCTTCTAGAGATGTCCTTGGGGAGGGTATCTTGGACAGGTCCATGACCCTACCCTAGGTACATGGCTTCATCAGCCGCCTGTTGCATCGTCCGCCAGGGCGGCTGCCCCCAAGTCGGGGTCATCCACGTCGCTCACCGCCCTGTCCGACAGGTAGTCGCCACCCGGCCCCACGATGGTGGCCGTCGCCTCGGACATATAAATCTGCGCTCCAGAGCGGAGTCGCGTCATAACGGAAAGCAAGACTAAGAAACAAAGCAGGGAAGAAATTAAGAAACTTACGATAGGCGGCGGCTTGTTACGGGAGTACGGCCGCTCCCCATACCGCCAGTCACTTTCCGACAGCTTGAGGTCAGAGATCTCGTTCACCATCTGCGTGACCTCGGCAGTCGACATTTCTTTCATGCATAGCCGACTGGGGTCGCGGTGCCCACTCATCCGGAAGATTGGATGAGGGCGGCCCTGGAGCGGAAGGATTTGGCGCTCGACGAAGGCGATGAGGAGGTCGGCGCACACAAGGCCCTCCGACTCCTGGAGCACCTGGAGTCAGCCAATGGCGACAGCGGCATCTGGCGAAACCGGCTTCGGCTTGTAGCCCTAATTGGGCCGGAGCCCGGTGGGAGGGCTAGCTTCGTAGGCCGGCAGGTTGATGAAGTCGACGGCCGGGTCGACGTTCTCGACGTAGAAGTAAGATTGCTGCCACATCTTTACAGACTGTGGCAGCTTGACGACGGGGAAGGCATTCCGTTTCGCCGGCCGACGCATGGCGATGAACCCGCCACACTCGGCCGCCGTATCCTTGGCGGAGGTGCCGAGCTTCCCGTAGAAGAATGATCCCCATAGCTCGAGTGTGGGGAGGATGCCGATGTAGCCCTCACACGCCGTGACGAAGGCGGAGAGTAGGGTCACGGTGTTGGGCGTGAGGTAATGAGGTTGGAGGTGATTGAAGTTGAGGAACGAGCGGAGGAAGCCGCTCACCGGAAGGCCAAAGCCGCGGAGGAAGTGCGAGCGGAAGACCACCTGCTCGTTTCCCCTCGGCACCGGTGAAATCTCTGCCTCCGGCGGCACCCGCGCCTTGACGAACGCCGCGTTTGGCATCCGACGCGTGTCACAGAGGAAGGAGATATGATCCTCGATTACCGTCGACCCGTCCCAATCGCCGCCCTTCTCGCGTGCCATGGCTTCGGGCGGACCGTGTGAGGAGGTGGGGTGCGTCGGCAACGAGCGGCAACACAAAGCAGGAGCAGCAGCTATGGAGGAGAGAGCAGAGGAGGAAGAAAGAGTGGGAGGGGGCGCGCAAGCTTTGCCGCACCCCTCCCTCCCCCCTACTTATAGCCCTCGGGCTACGAAGCCGAGGGGACGGGGCGTGGGTCGTGGGATTAACTGCACCCATGACCCCACGCCCCCCATTTACCGCGCGCATTCACCACGCCTCGAGCGGTCATGGGAATTGAAACTGCCCCCTCGGCACAGCGGATCCGCTCGGGTGCCGAGGCGGAGTAGTGGCGGGCCCGGCCCGCTGTCCCGTCCCATCGGGAGCATGGGATGGCAGGCTGGCCGGGCTGGCATGCGCCGCCTGGCGCGTTTGTGGCGAGCGGCGGCCCGGGAAGCTTAGCAGGCACGCCACCTGCCTTCCCACCGAGGAGTTCGAAATCGACCAACTACCCGCCAAGACGAAGCCGGCTTCAGCAATCGGCTGGCCGCAAGGCGGACCGACGCTCTACCAGAGCCCGGTGAGGGGGGAAGCCGCTGAGACTTCGCGGCCCCTCGACCACAACGCCTCACCGGCTTCGGGGACTAATGTCGGAGTAATGGGCCATGGGTAGCCTCACCCAGGTCCCATGATTTATCAAGACTTTGGGCCAGCTCCGCCTAGCTGGGCCCCAAGCTGAAGCTTCGCCCTCTGGAGGCCGGCCACCAGAGGGCAGCCAACCACCAGCCAACGACACTACGAGCGACCGACCCCAGCTCGCCGGCCTCTAGGGAGGGTGGCATCGGGCAGGCGGCCACCTCGCGGCCTTAGAGCATCCGGGCCCCCATCGAGAGTACAAGATAGAGCGTGGCTACAGTGAAGCCTCTCGCCCCTGAATGCCGAGATGAGCATGGCGATAGTGCCCTGTACAGGCGGAGATCTCTGCATGGCGTGGCATTGTGCCATGTCCCCCCTGATGTCACTCCGAGCAGGCAGAACCTTGTTCCCCACGACGACCTATCGGTACGGCCTGCCAGCCGCGGGCCCTATCAGGAAGTGACGCCGCAGAAGACGGCGGATGCCCAGTCAGTCGGGCTTGAGGAGGGCCGGCCTCCAGCAGGCAGCCGTCCCTCGCCCCGAGGCAAGCATGCCATTAACCTGATGAGACCAGGTGTGGCTACAGTAACCTCCCGCCAGCCGGTGGGACTGTAGCCATGATAAGATGACCAAGCCCTCGTCATAGACGGCACGACAACTGTAAGCAACCAACAACCAGTCGGTAGGGCCCACTAGGTGGCGGGCACCAGTAGTCGGAGGAGAAGCTGGAGGCTGGAGATGCTGACAGACGGTCCCCAGCAGCCGGCCCGATTACCATTGTACCCCTAGGGGGCAGGCCTATATAAGCCCCCCAGGCCACCCATGCAAAGGGTTCAGCCCCCGATAGAACTAGGCATTTTCCATAGAGCAGGAGAGAACTAGCCCTGCCTTCTCCTACTTCTAGACACAGCTCAAGGAGCACCTTGTATCACTAGTGCCTTAGTGATCATGCGGAGACCTCGCAGAGCAGGAGTAGGGGTATTATCTCCACGGAGAGCCACCAACCTGGGTAAAGTTCGCCGGCATACGTGCCTACGCCTTATCCCGCTTCCAGGCACCGGCGACGTTCTACTCGCTCCCACCATGATAAGCCATCCTTTGGCATATGTCGCACCCAACCCCCGACAGAGATGATTTGGGTAGCCTTCGTTAGCAAGGCTAGCCTTTCCCAGCGAGGTGAGCGGGCGAGAGATCCAAACACTCCCTAAGTCGACATATAGCTTTAGATATAAATAAAGTCAGGAGGTCACCATCATGTTGCTTTCAACATAAGCATCATCTCAGCCTTGTAGTATCTTCTATATTCTTCAGACTACTCATATGTTTTTTGTCGCATTTGGCAATCCTGAACTACTATTTTACAGGTTGTTGGGACATTGTTTACTCAGCAACAAAAATGTGTGCTGGTTGATACACAAGCTTCGTGTTACACGCGGAAAGTTACTACTTTCATTGGGGGCCTAGATCTTTGTGATGGCCGTTATGATAGTCCTCCACGTTATGATACTCCTCAACATAGGCTTTTTAAAGATCTTGACACAATATTTGAAAATGATTTTCATAACCAAACATTTACGGTTATTTCATTTTTGTCAATATGCTCTATGTAACTTCTCTATGCTTATCAAGTTGGAGTCGAGGAAGTAAGCTTCTAGGAGCTGGTGCCATGTGTGAATGCCACAACATTAATCTCATTGACTTTGAATGTTGTTGTCATCATGCGTATGCTCGTTACTAGGCTGCTTTGTAGGAGATCAAGTCCATGCAAGATAGTAATCGATTTTTTTGCATTCCAGGATTACAATGGCGAGTAATCAACAACGATGACAGTGCAGGGATGGACTTTGTGTGAGAGTATAAGATGGCATGGTGATATGGATCATTGGTTGGTTGTGTTGGATCACCTTTTGATGCTTTTTTCTATCCATAGTATCTCCAGGTTTGTGAGCAAGCACATCATCTGGACAAATATTAGATAACCAACAATGCATATTTTTTTCATATCTCTTCCGTTTGGCTGCATAGAATGACCAAGGGAACTTTCTTAGTTTTTTCCATTTTTGCTCTTCTCAGATTTTAGGCTAATTTTATGAATATATGAACCACACTTTCAATTTAGATTTTAGTGTAAGATTAAAATAGGGGATAAAGCATTGTGCCATGTTCAAATATAGAACTACAGAGAAGAAGGGAATTACTGAGGAAGGAAAGTTGTTGATTGGCTTACTGTGGTGTTTCTTTGTAAATACATGCCAACTTGCAACCAATAACCTCTCCCATTTTTTTAGTTGTGTGATGCAGCTGAACCACAGAAGCAACCAATAACTATTCTGAATAACTATGACTATTCTCAGCTGAACCAAATAAGCAACCCGCACTAGCTGAACCATATAAACGACTTATGGTTAAACTTGACAATGTTCAGCATGGTCCAATATGCACTAATTAACTTCTCTCAATTTATGTTTCTTTTTTGATTCACATATCTTCCTGCTTGTGGTCAAAGTAGGACTGATTTTCCTCTGATTTTTGTGAACTTCACTTCAGTACAGGTTCTGATGAAGTTTTTCAGTTCAGTACAGGTTGTGATTTTCCTCTGCTTTCAGTTCAATATATATTTTCCACTTACATCGAGCAGGTAGGTACACTTTCTTGTCATTAAATCGTTGCATAAGTTTTCAGAAAGTTCCCGACAAATCATTTTGTTACGCTATTCATACATATTCTACTTATGTCGATAAGGGTCAGTACTTTGGTAATAGGTTTATATATAGTGGTAGGTAGTATGGCAGTCTTTTAGTCTTCCTGAACATCCAGTGTAGAAATCTTCTATTTTAATTGTGATAAGATGAGTAATGTAGTCTCCAAGAGTTGTCATTCGAGTTTTCCAAAAAAAGTCAATAGTTCATGCTATTTAGAAATTTTGATTTCCCATTGTGATGTACCTCTCTTCATTTTTGTCGTTGGTTTACATTTGTTTTACAATGTTTTCGAGGCTTCTTACTAACCATGAGACACCGTTGTTGTGCCAAAGGAACGTCTTTGTTCATGCATTGAGATTAATTTATCACTTGGTTAGCTACTCTATTTTCCTCTATTTTACAATAAGAGTGTCATATGTAGATTTACACACAAGTACAATTTCTTTGTTATTATTTACTAATGCAATATCCATGACCTTTTTTATATGAAATAAATTATCAGTAGCATTTCTTATTTCCCATTTTTAGTTATGGATTTAGAGTGACTATTTCTGCTCTTGCAAACTGTAGGGGTCGACCCAATTATAACTGTATTACAACTTCTTTTGGCTGCTATCAAATGCTTGGTTGATCCCCATAGTAGATGCATGTAGGACTACAGATTATTGCGATATTAATTCTTAACTTGCTATGGTAGTTCTCGTGTTGTTAATAATTTTCTTTATCTATTTAATGGAGTTGTTTTCATTACAGTGATGAGAATGTTTTATCTTCCACTATATTCTTTGTTCATTTTCTTTATTATATAATGGATGTGTATATGGTGATTTCCATTCTGGTTTACATGGGCAGTACATGGAGCTTATTTACTTTGCCTCTCTTATGCCCTATGTCCATATAGCTTAGTGTTTCCATTCTGGTTTGCAATGAAACACGACTTGTAATTAAGGAACTTGCTGACTATCATCCAAGCTGTTAGAATTTTCATACTGAAGAGACAACAGTTTCCAGTAAGCTTGTGTTGTGTTGTGTCTATAAATAAAACATAGGTTCAGACTTATCTTCTGTTGGATATACTTAAAAAAGTCTCGTGTTTACCCAGGGAAGTTTTATGTTTCAGACTGCCATGCCTCATGTGACTTTGAGAAAATCACCAATGTATCAATTTTACTTGGCCCATATTTTTGGTTTTCATATAGTGTTGCCTCACCATTTGGTATTCGTACTTTCTTTTGTTGAGTAATATGATATATCTATTGGTTCAATTCTGTAGATATATCATGGATTATGTGCTTGTCTTCTAATGGTGATGTTGACATGGTATACTGTCTATTCTCCCTACTCAATTGGCTCATATCAATGTAGGCTAACTAAAGAGTTTAAGATGCTCATATCTATGGATTTGAAGCTAACTAAAAAGTTTTAGATGTTCATATGTGGTGCCTGTTTGATAAGAAAAATAAAAATAAAATAGACAACAAGACATATGTTGTTGCTTTGTATAACTTGGCAAAGAAGGTTTACAAAGGTGAAATAGTTGGTTGTTGGGTGTGGCTTTCATAGAAATTATTTTTTATAAAATGTTAAATAGGCACCAAATGTTCTGATACAACCTACTTACCCATGAAAAGGCTCTCAAGCCATAGAGCTCTATAAAAAACAAGAAAAGGTCCACCAGTCTAGTTGTTTTCTGAAATTTGATTGTGCCCAAGGAAACATTGATTTGCATACTATTCTTCAAACAAATGTAGACCAAGGATACAATTGATGAAAATCTTCTGAAAACAACAAGGCATGCTTTTTGAAGAAAGAAGTTAAGAAGATTCGTCACTGCTGCAACATGATTAATTCCTTTCTTTCGAGTCAATAGTCTGTTCAAAAATATGATTCATCATATAAAATCATAGTTTTACTATTCTGTTGCTTTCCTTTTTTGTATGATATGGTAGCTTGTTAATTTGGGTCTCGCTCATACACATTATCTCTTTCCTATCTGTGGACCATGTTATTCCATAGGTAATACAAAAGCATTGTATTTGCTTGCTCCAGTATGTTAGCCTACCTCGCTCACTTCCTTTTAAAACACTCAAAATTGGTGACTGAAACTTGGATGTGCAAAACATTCTGCTTTATTTACATTTAGGCATAACCTTGTTGTCTATGCTACCTTTACTGGTGGTTCACCACACCAATCCTGACATATGCTCCTGCACACAACTGTTCTAATTGAAAATGCTTTTCAGGATTTCTTCTTCATGCCTGCCCATCTATCAGGCTCCCTATTTTGGTTTCACTTACAATGTTGTTTATTTACATTTAGGAGCTCATTTCTTATGATCTCATTTGTCTATACCCTTAATCATCCAATTGATTGCACTTACTTTTATTGCTCAGATAAGGCTGCATGGCGCCACCATGCCCGCTCAATACGACTATGGCTGGGTATCCAGCCGCCGACTCTGGTCTTTTATTCCTTATGTGATTGTGCTTCTCTGTCCCGAGGTCACCCGGGTCCAGTGTGCCGAAAAGGATACCAAGGGGATAACAACGGCTCCTTCCCCTCTTCACCAAGGTAACCTCACCCGTCTCGCTTCACTTTTGCAATGGGCAGTCGTTGAGGGAGTCCTGGACTAAGGGGTCCTTGGGCGTCCGGGCTATATGGTATGGGTTGGACTAATGGGCCGTGAACATATGAGATTAAAGACCTTTCCCCGTGTCCGGATGGGGCTCTCCTTTGCGTGGATGGCAAGCTTGGCGTTCGGCTTATGCACCTTCCTTTCTCTTAAACCGACTCTGTACAACCCTAGATCCCTCCAGTATCTATATAAACTGGAGGGTTTAGTTCGTAGGGCAATGACAATCATACATGCTAGACATCTAGGGTTTAGTCATTACGATCTCGAGGTAGATCAACTCTTGTAACCCCTATACTCATCAAAGACAATCAAGTAGGAAGTAGGGTATTACCTCCATTAAGAGGGCCCGAACCTGGGTAAACATCGTGTCCCCTGTCTCCTGTTACCATCGATCCTTAGATGCACAGTTCGGGGCCCCCTACCCGAGATCTGCCGGTTTTGACACCGACATTGGTGCTTTCATTGAGAGTTCCACTTTACCATTGCTAGAAGGCTTGATGGCTCCATCGATCATCTACAACAACACCGCCTTGAGGGAGAACTTTCTCCCCGGCCAAATCTTTGTATTCGGTGGCTTCGCACTGCGTGCCATCTCGATTGGCCATCTGGAGCAGATCGACAGCCACGCCCCTGGTCATCAGATCAGTTTTGGGAATCTGAACTATGTCGTTGATATCCAAGGAGACTTGATCTTCCAAGGGTTTCCGGCCCCAATCACCACTCTGGCCTTAGATCTAGAGCGCACCACTAGGTCCGATGACGGGAGTTCAAAGCCCGCTGGACTCTCTGCAGCTATAGATCCAAACACTGGAGAACCGGAGGTAATTGCATCACCGGCAGGCCTGGAATCACGCCACGATCCCTCTATCCTCATGGAGTCAGACTCGCCTCCGGACACCTGCTCCGAACTCTCGAGGTCCGTGTTATGCGAGCGCGGCCAGGGAACTTCTACCCCGCCCTGCTCCATGGACACTCGCTGCCCTCTCCAAACCTCACTCTAAATGAGGCCCTGGACTTAATGCGATCTCTCGCCATTACAGAAGGATCACTCCCAAACTACGCCCAGCCCACACTATGGGCTGAGAGCAGGGAATTTTACGTCCCACCCACCACCCACTTCATAGCCACTGTCAAGGACCTAATCGACATGCTCGACTATGCCTCCGAAGACATCAACGTTATGGATGATGATGCCGATGAGGAGCAAAGCCAGAACCCGCCGTTTACCGGACGCTGGACGAACACTTCGACATATGACGTATACATGGTGGACACACCCAAAGACGATGATGGCGATGGTGGGAAGGGTACCATTGAGGACAAACCTTCTGAGGCACCACCAAAGCGTCGATGTCAGCGACGCCGTTCGAAATCGCGTCGTGAAAAAGACAGCAATACCGGCACCAGAGACAATAACACTCCGGATAACGCCGAAGACCAAGAAGCCCCTATCGAGCCAACATCCGAACATGATGATTGGGAGGATGGGCAAGTTAACCCTAACGATCCCGTCGGGAACGAGGACTCGAAGGATAGTAACTATCTACCAATCTCAGAAGAGGATGAGAGCCTCGGCGACGAAGAATTCATCATGCCAGAGGACCCTCTCGAACAAGAGTGCTTTAAGCGCCGGCTAATAGCCACTACAAGAAGCCTGAAAAAGAATCAGCAGCAGCTTCAGGCAGATCAGGATCTGCTCAATGACAGATGGACTAATGTCCTGGCAGCCGAGGAATACGGCCTCGAACACCCAACTAAGAGTTACCCGAAGTGCAAGCTGCTACCCCAATTCGACGATGAGGCCCCAGAGCCTATACTGCAAATGTGCAACACTACCGATGGACCTGATCGACCACCACGTGGCCGGGACAGAGCCGCAACTCAAGCCGACCACCAGCCTGCACCACCTCGCCCTAGAGGCAGAGAGATAGCAGCTGCAGGATACACGTACGACCTGCGACAGGACCTGGACAATAGAGTCGGTCATACCAGATCAATATATGGATCAAGGGGGCGCGCACCTGCGCGAGAAGACGACCCTCAAGCCTAGCGCGACAAGCACAACCCCACTCGAGCCAAAAACCGCATACGGACTTCATCTGAACTGCGTCGTGACGTCGCCAAATATAGAGGCGCCGCACACCCCCTATGCTTCACCGATGAAGTGATGGAGCACCAGTTCCCAGAAGGGTTTAAACCCGTGAACATTAAATCATACGATGGCATAACTGATCTCGCAGTATGGATTGAAGATTTTCTTCTCCACATCCACATGGCTCGCAGTGATGACTTACATACCATCAAGTACCTCCCCCTAAAACTTAAGGGACCAGAACGGCACTGGCTAAACAACCTCCCAGAAAACTCTATTGGTAACTGGGAATACTTGGAGGACGCCTTCAGAGACAACTTCCAAGGTACCTATGTTCGGCCCCCGGACGTCGATGGCCTTAGTCACATAATCCAGCAACCCGACGAATCAGCCCGGAAGCTCTGGACCAGGTTCTTAATTAAAAAGAACCAGATTGTGGATTGTCCGGACGCCGAAGCCCTCGTGGCCTTCAAACATAGCGTCCGAGATGAGTGGCTTGCTCGACACCTCGGCCAAGAGAAGCCGAAGTCCATGGCAGCCCTCACCACACTTATGACCCTCTTTTGCGTGGGAGAAGATAGCTGGCTAGCTCGTCGAAGCAATAACACCAACGACCCAGGCACCTCTGAAGCCAGGGACGGCAATGGCAAGCCACAACGTGATAACACAAGCGTGGAAACAGTAAAGAAGACACGACGGTCAACGCCGGATTTAGTGGCTCCAAATTCGGTTAGAGAAAGAAGCCATTCAAAGGAAATAAAGATGGCCCATCCAGTTTGGACAGAATACTTGATCGACCTTGCCAGATTCATGGCACCCCCGATAAACCTGCCAATCACACCAACAGAAACTGTTGGGTCTTTAAACAGGACG
The DNA here is from genome assembly GCA_963921465.1 of Triticum timopheevii. NCBI lineage: Eukaryota > Viridiplantae > Streptophyta > Magnoliopsida > Poales > Poaceae > Triticum > Triticum timopheevii. The sequence goes on along the minus strand of OY997262.1, from coordinate 376,974,640 downwards.
ACAAGCTCAACACCGATCACAAGGGGAAAAGGCCGCCCAACGAGAACGATGATGAAGAGCCTCGCCCACTGAACACAGAGGGGGGGGGGGGCAGAAGCAATTCCCCCCGAGGTCAAAACAGTAAATATGATCTTTGTCACCCACATCCCCAAATGGGAGCGCAAGCACGCATTAACGGACGTCTACGTCGTAGAGCCGGTCGCCCCAAAATTCAACCCATGGTCGGCTTGTCCGATCACCTTCGATTGAAAGGACCACCTAACCAGTATCCGTCATGGAGGATCGGCAGCGTTGGTCCTCGACCCAATTATCGACGGATTCCATCTCACGCGAGTCCTCATGGACGGTGGCAGTAGCCTTAACCTGCTCTACCAGTACACCATCTGCAAAATGGGTATTGATCTGCCAAGAAGCAAGCCCACTAAAACTACCTTTAAAGGAGTGATACCTAGCGTAGAGGCCTGTTGCTCGAGCTCAATAACATTGGAAGTTGTCTTCGGCTCACCCGACAACTTCCGCAACGAATACTTGATCTTTGATATCGTACCCTTCCGAAGTGGCTATCACGCACTACTCGGACGGACCACTTTTGCTCGATTCAATGCGGTGCCGCATTATGCTTATTTAAAGCTCAAGATGCCCGGTCCACGCGGCATCATAACGGTCAACAAAAACAGGGAACGCTCCCTCCGCACCGAGGAGCACGCTGCGGTTCTCGCAGCCGAAGTACAGAGCGGCCCCTTCAAGCCACAGACCTCATCGACCATCAAGCCGCCGGACTTTGCTAAAAAAATCCGATCAGTCCCGCAAGCTGACGGCCCGGTACTTCTGGAGATAGACTAGCAGTTTCACCTTCATCGATCGCCGCACACAACCGCGGAATTTGTACCGTGCATGCATCACTACACGCTCAAAATACCTTGGGCATCAACGGAGGCACAATACGAACAGGTCTATAGTACGGTTCGACCCTGTATGACCTTCCACCTCTCTTCGGTTATTTTTCTCTCCTACCACAGGTGCACTCAAACCTATATATCCTACAGACTTACAAGGACACTCTTCGAGCCCAGTTTCGTGCGGATAACCGAAGACCGTTCCCTTCAAGGAACCCCTCTCTACAAGGCAAAAGCGGCGCAGCCGTGCGACAGGATATCCAAAGAACTCTTCGGACTAAACCTTATTTAAAGGACCTATACTAAGCTTTTCTCCTTATTATTAGACCCCTAGCATGTAAATGACTTTTTGTGCTTACGGTACCCTCTGTAAGATCACGTTTTGACGTATCAAATCAGACCCTGGTAGGGACAATCTCGCGGTATCAACTTTATTCATAAAACTGTATTCTGTTTCCCCAGCTATCTCACTCAAATACCCCGACACCCATTGTCAGGGGATCTATACGGCCACATAGGTGCCGCTAAACAAAAGCCCGAACAACTTTGTAGCACACTTCGGCGTCCCGAACTTGGCATTATATGCATCGGCTCCGAATCATGTATTTGGTCAATAGTTGGGTTGCCCGGCTCCTATGTTTGCTAGCTTACGTTCCGTTTGTTCGGCTAGGATAGTAAATGGAGAACTACTACGATTGTGTCTCTGGTTCGTCCGCTCGGTGACTTACTAAATCTTTAACGATTTTTCCATATTAAACAAAGGACTGTTTTTCCAGTCATATACGTAATGCATCCGCATTCGGATAGCCACATACGTACCAGGGGCTATTTTATAGCCCCATCATCAAACTCCCATGGCTAAGTGAGAGTGGTGAAGCTGTATAGTCCGATTGCCTGGTTCGCCGCACTGACACCTCCATCATGGACCAAGACGTTGGGTCAAGAGTGCTCATGTGCTATTCCGAACACCCCCGTAGCATCTACGTGGGGGCCGAAGCTAACGACTGGAAAACTCTGAGGAATACAAAAACCGCCGCACATGAGGAAAGAACTTTCAGATAATGGCACAAATATATTACAAAGCCTTAGTGTATATAATAAACACGTCCGGGTCGTTCAGATACATTCACTCAAATATAATATCCTTTGTGCATTGACCCTTTATCAAGCGAGCACCCTCCAAGACATCGTCCAAATAACACTCCAGTGTGTGGTGGTCCTTGCCTTCGGGAGGACCCTGCACCGCGATAAAGGCAACCTTCATCTTCACCCAGTGCACCTTGACACGGGCAAAGGCCATCTTGCACCTTCTATGCACGCTGAATGTTTGATTACACTAATTCGAGGCACGGCATCGATGATACGCCACTCTAGGCCAAAATAGCTGCTCGGAACGGGTTCAGCCGGTGTCGGGGCGTTCTGCTGGATCGGCCCCGGTCACCTATGGGGCACGGGGGGCCCCTTTCTGGTTCGGCGAGGGGGCGGAGGCCGCGCGCAGAGCGGATCGAGGTCCCGGCGCGCGCTGGGGAGACGGGCGATTTTTACCCAGCTTCGGAGCTCTTCGGAGAGATAAAACTCCTACTGCTGCTTTGTGTTTTTATTTGATCTTGCTCGAATGCGAGCGCACGGTGGTGTGGTGTGTGTGTCGAATGGACCGAGCCCTAGTCCTGTATCTCCGGGTCAACCGAACCCCTTCTACGTGCGCATGGGCTTCCCTTTTATAGTCTAAAGGGGGCACCAACAGGTGGCAGCGTAAGAAGAGGGGCTAGAAAGGTAAAAACGCAGGTTGGTGTAACAGTGACCAACAGTGTCCCCTACCTAACTCTGGCGGCAGGGGACAAGGGCATTTAATGCCCGTCCGGTCGCTTCAACAGTGCAGAGAAGCGACCGTCAAGCGAGCCTCTGGTTGCCACGATGGCGTTTCTGTCAGCTCTGCTCGCCACCTCGCCCCGCATGGCTGCGTAGTGCCTCGCCACGTGCCTTTGGGATGGCCTTGTGATGACACGTCGCCGGATGTGCTGGAGTTTGGTTGGCAATCTTGCTGCGGCAAGTGCCTTGCCGCGGTCCTCCTTTTGTCGTGCCGGCAAGCTTGCCGGCCGTCGGGCCTTGCCGGGACGCGCGGGGCGCCGCGGCAAGCCCTCTGGAGGTGCCTCGGTCGGCCTTCCCGGCAAGCTCCTCTTGCCGGGGCCTTTGTAGCTTGCCGGCCGTCGGGCCTTGCCGGGACGCGCGGGTCGCCGCGGCAAGTCCTCTGGAGGTGCCTCCGTCGGCCTTCCTGGCAAGCTCCTCTTGCCGGGGCCTTTGCTTTCTTCCCGGCAAGCTCTTCTTGACAGGGTCTTGGTTGGCCTTCCCGGCAAGCTCCTCTTGCCGGGGCCTTTTAGCTTGAGTACTTCGTTCTCGAATGGCATCAAAGTAGCCGCGGAGGATCTTGGTGGACGCCCGGCAAGCCCTGCCACGGGTCGCTGCGACTGCCCGTGCACAAGTTCGGGGTACTAAGGTACCCCCCTACTTTAGTACACCGACAGAAGCCCCCGGGCCTGGGCCATACACGGTGCCGAGCGTTGTTGGGCCAGGCCCAAAACAGTGCACGGGCACGCGTGGCCTGGGTCCACACAAAATCGGACTCCGCTTCCACCGCGCACGCTCGGAGTGGCACGCGTCAAACGCGGCATCGCGGGCGACGTGGGCAGCGTGTGTGGGGCTGAACCTCGTGAGCACGCATCAAGCTATGATGAAGGGGACGGCCCACGCCCTCTTACCTAAACGGAGGTAGGTGTGGGGGCGTGGTGCATTTACTGGACGGGGCCAGTGCGCGGCTTTTGAGGCGTCCGTCCCCATGCTCACGGGGTGGGGTGAGACCGCCTCACCCGTCCACTCGGCGCTGCATCCCTGCCACGCGGCTCCCATGCGCTTGGGGTCACGGACGGTGAGATTGGGGAACCCGGGCCGGCGTGAGCAGAGGCAGCGGGTCGGCCCCGATTCCCCGCTCTCCCGTGCCTTGATTCGCCGAGCGGGGCGGCCGGGCTCCCACCCTGCTCCTTTATAAAGGACAGGGAGGGGGGCACAGAAGCCCACGCTCCTTCATCTCCTTCTTTTCTTTTCAACTTCTGCTCCCCTTTCTCCCAATAGCCATGGAGAAAGGGAACCCTGGCCCTTCGTCGGTGGCGGCGAGAGTTGCCGCCAGACAGCGCATCCTTCCCTCTCTCACCCCTGCGGCGGCGGAGCCGGCCGCGAGGGGGAGAGGGAGGGGGCGAGGTCGAGGACGGGGCCGAGGGCGTGGCTGAGGCGCTCGGGGAAGAGGCGGCCGGGGTGGTGCGTCACCCCCGTCTCCGCCGGCGGCTCCTCTCCTCGAGGCGGTCCACATTGGGGACGACCCCTGGGAGTTCTTCGTCAAGCTGCGCCGGGCACCTCGTCGACGCCTCCGGCTTCCGGCTCCGTTTGCGAGTGCGATGGAGCCGGACCCGCCCGAGATGCTTGAGTTACGCATGAGGGGCTGCGGGATCAGCGGCACTCGAGTTAGTGTCGTATCCCCAGCCCCCGGCGTGATGTACTTCGACCGAGGGTGGAAGACGTTTGCCCGCATCCATAGCTTGGCGGCGGGGTTTACCCTCCATTTTAAGTTAATGGAGGGCGACCTTCTCGCCGTCAAGGTCTTCGGGGACTCCGGCACCCGGGCGAGATGCTGCGTGGACAGCTCCTCCGATAGCGAAGGTCCCTCCTCGAGCGAGAGTGGCGAGGGGGGGAGCGACAACGACGACGAGGACGGCGGGTCCGACTAGGCGTCGGGCGCTGCCTCGCGCGCGCCACCGGCGACCCCATCATCCGGGTCGCCGGCCTTCTGAACTCCCCGGGGCCGTCTCCTTGGGCGGCTGGCGTAGGGAGGCGGCGGAAGAGGAAGAGGGGTGGCGGCAAGGCCGTCAAGCCGGAGTATGAGGGCGAGGTGCCCTCGACAGCGTGCTGACGTCCTGCCGCCCCATCTTCAAGGTCTGCCTCCGGCGCCACCGTCTCCGCCAAGCTCCTGGCCGGCCCTCGGGAAGTTCTCTTGGTGTCTTCTGGCACCCGTAGCTCGCCTAGGCGCTTCTTTTGCCCTCCCCGGCAAGCTTCTCTTGCCGGGGCCTCCTTGACCTACCTCCTGAAGAGAAAAACAGGAGAGGGATTACGGGCATCTTATCTTTTAATTTGTAAGCCTTCGGGCCTTAGCTGTATTTAAAGTTTGTAATCCTCTCTATCATGTTTTTCATCCTCCATGGACTTGCACTAAATTGGGATGTTTTTTAATGAAAAGAGGGGAAAGCTTGCCGGATTAAGTCCTTTACTTGATTGTGTGCCTTGTACATTTTCACCCTACGCTTTTAGGAAACTTGCCGGCGCGGGCACCTTGCCGTGAGCGCCGAGTGCGGAACGTCGGCAACGGAACTGCAACCGACAGGAAACCTTGTCGCAGAGCTAGTCGCGGCTTACTTAAGTCGTTGAGCGGACTCGAAACGACAGTAAGGCAACTAGCTACGAGTTGGTTTTCTGCCGGCGGTGCCGCGACCGACAAGAAACCTTGTCGTTGAGCTAGCCACAGTTCACCTAAATTGTCGAGCGGACTCGAAACAGCAGTCGGTGCGCGACTAGCTACGAGCCGGTTCCTCCGCGCAAAGGTTTTTCATACAAGGCACGACCGTTCAAGGGGCGCGGCCTCGCTTTCCCCAGCCCATAAGAGGATGCATGACGAGGGATGAAAAACTTATCTGGTATTACAGCCCCCGGCGACTCTGACTTGCCGGGGGTGAATCTTGGTGTTTGCAGCCCCCGGCAACTCTAGCTTGCCGCAACGCAAGTGCCGGTGCGCCTTGCTTTGTCCTTGCCGCCGGCGTTGTAGCCCCCGGGGACCCTGACTTGCCGCGTAGGGATCTTGGCAATCGCAGCCCCCAGTGAGATCGGCTTGCCGGGGCCTCTTCGCTAGTGCGCCCTTCTGGTTTCTCCTTGTCGCTGTTATTATAGTCACAAAAAATAACTAAGATAGCGCTGTAATAAGTTACTCTTTGCAATGTAACTTCAAGTTGGGCAATGCGACGCCATGTTTCGCCCTTTGTATGTTTACACTCTATGCTTCTAGGGAACTTGCCGGTGCTAACACGCTTGCTGAGTGCGGAATGTCAGCAGCCTGCTGGCGGTGTTGTACCCGGCAAGAAACCTCCTCAGGCCAGTTGCAGCGCACTTGCAAATTGTCGAGCGGACTCAAAAACAAAGCAAGGGAGCAACTTAACCACGAGTTAGCTCCTCCGCGCACAAGTTTCTCATACAAAGGACGTCCCATGGCAAGGCTTGCTACGTTAAATCCTCAACTACATCACATCCCTTGTACGTTTTTGCCCTACGCTTCTAGGGAACTTGCCAGTGCTAACACACTTGCTGAGTGCGGAACGTCAGCAGCCCGCTGGCGGTGTTGTACCCGGCAAGAAACCTTCTCGGGCCAGTTGCGGCGCACTTGTATTGTTGAGCGGACTCGGAAACAAAGCAAGGGCGCAACTTAACCACGAGTTGGCTCCTCAGTGCACGGGTTTTTCGTACAAGGGACGAACGTTTGAGGAACATAACATAAGCGCTTAAAACTAAATAAAAGAGCTATGCACTCAAGCTCGGGTGACTTAGCTTTTCTGTCTTCCGCGGTCCGGCGAAGCCGCGCTCCTCCCTTGACTTCCCCCCTTGTACGTTTTCACCCCCCCGCGCTTTCAGGGAACCTGCCGGCGCAAACACACTTGCTGAGTGCGGGACATCAGCAGCCCGCTGGCGGTGTTGCTTCCGGCAGGAAGAACTCGTCGGGCTAGTTGCGGCGCGCTTTCGTCGTTGAGCGGACTCGAAACGGATCAAGGGCGCAACTTAGCCACGATTCGATCTTTCTGCGCACAGGTTCTTCGTACAAGGTACGGATTCTCAGGGAATACAATCCAAAAGCTTGAAACTGGACGCTTTCTTCGCCCTACTGGCTGATGGAGCTCGATGGTGCATCCTCGATGGTAGCGCGGCACTCCGGGGAGGCGTGCTTGCCGGAGCAGGTACCAGAGCTGTTCTTGCCGGACTAGGTCTTTGGCGGGTCCGCCTTTGCTTTCTTGCACTTGCCGGTGGAGCTCGATGGTGCGCTCTCGACGGCAGCGCAGCACTCCGGGGAGGTGCGCTTGCCGGAGTGGGCATCAGGGCTGCACTTGCCGGATTTGAGTTTCTCCTTCCCCCGGGGAGCTTCAGCGGCAAGTGGCTCGCGTTCTGCTGCAGCTGCTGCTTCCCGGTAGATCTTGTCGGCGCAGATGAGCGCATCCCTCTTGTCACCGTGGACAGAAATGACACTCATCGGGCCAGGCATCTTGAGCACGTTGTATGCGTAGTGAGAGGCTGCCATGAACTTGGCAAGCGCTGGTCGGCCGAGTATCCCATTGTAAGGTAATGGGATATCAGCAACATTGAAGGTGACTCTCTCTGTCCTGAAATTCAGCTCGCTGCCAAACGTCACTGGTAGCGTGATCTTCCCTTTGGGCTTGCTCCTTCCCGGATTTATCCCTTGAAAGGTACCAGTTTCTTCGAGCTCGCCGTCGGGGATCTGGAGCTTCTTGAGCACTGTGGAGGAAATCAGGTTCAGGCCAGCCCCGCCGTCAACCAACATCTTCGTGACCTTGAGGTTGCGGATCGTTGGTGAGACCAACATCGGCAAGCACCCGACCGCAGTGATGCGATCAAGGTGGTCCTCAACATCGAAAATGATGGGCGTGCCGGACCATTTCAGAGGCTTGCGCGCCTCGACGGACGGCTCCGCTGCGTTCACCTCTCGCACCCACTGCTTGAGTTGGCGGTGCGAGGCGTGCAGAGAGGCGCCGCCATCGATGCATAGCACCTCTGTCGCCTTCTGAAACTCTTGGTCATCGGTCTCATCTTCCTCCATCTCATCCTCATCTTCCTCCTTGTCGCGGCCGCGGGGAGGCCTATCTCCTTGCCGCGGCTTGGCCTTGCCGCGGTGTCCTCCCCGGGCGGGAAGCTTCTTGCCGGATCCTCCGCCACCTCCCTGGGCTCTCTCCTTATCACGGCGCTCATACTCGGCTTTCTGCAGCTCTGCCATCTCTTCGACTTTCTTGCAGGTTTGGAGATCGTGGCCCTTGGTGCGGTGGATCTTGCAATACCGCTTGCCGGAGCCATCCTGCTTGTCGGCGGCCACCACAGCCTCGCCAGAGTCGTCGGCCTTGGCCTTGTCAGAGCCACCTCCGTTGCCGGAATGCTCAACAGCTAGCACATCCTTAGTATTTCTCTTCCTATTGTTCCGTCTCCGGCTCTTCCTTGCCGGGGTAGTATCCTCACTGTCAGATCCTTCTGCTCCTGCAACCTCTCCAGGGATTTTCCTCCCCTCCTCAGCCCGTGCACACTTGTCGGCCAGAGCATAGAGCTCGCTGACGTTTCTGATCTTGCACATCGCCATCTCCTCCCTCATCCTGCGGTTACGCACGTTCTGATGAAAGGCGCTGATAACTGCGGTAGGGTGGACGTCTGGGATGTTGCGTTGCACCTGGCTGAATCTCTATATGTACTTGCGCAGGGGCTCCCCTTCCTTCTGGACGAGCAAATGGAGGTCACTCTCCTGGCCATGAGGCTTGTGGCCACCCGTGAAGGCGCCGACAAACTGGTGACACAGGTCCGCCCATGAAGAGATGGAACCGTCCGGCAAGTGCATGAGCCAAGATCTGACATTGGGCTTGAGCACCAGCGGGAAGTAGTTGGCGAGGATCTTCTCATCGTGCCCTCCGGCAGCCTGCACCGCGATGGTGTAGATGCTGAGGAACTCCGATGGATGTATCCTGCCATCGTACTTCTCGGGCACGTTTGGCTTGAAGTTCTTGGTTTTGGGCCACTGGACTTGCCGCAGCTCGCGGGTGAACGCAGGGCAACCTGCCGCGTACGGCAAGTCGCCTAGCTCCCCTGGTGCATGCATGTCGACAGTGGGCCCAGCACGCTGGTCAGATTGACGTCGCGTTTCCCTTCTGCGCTCGATGCGAGTGTGAGCATCTTCGTGCTGCCGTTCGTGGAGAACGTGGCGCTGATCGCGTCGGGTTCGCGGGTCCCACGACACGGTGGAGTCGCCGTCGGGGTTGATCCGACGGGCTGGTGATCTTGGCCTTCGGGGCTGGGAGTGCACGGAGGTGGCCCCCCCAGCGGTCTTGTCGGTGTCGGCTTGCGCTTGGACGCCTTGCCGGGGCCTCGATGTGCTCGGTTGCCGGGGCTTGTCGCCGTTGGCGAAGGCGATGAGACTGTATATGGTCATCCTCCAGTCGTCGATCTTGTGCGGCGCCGGAGGGTAGTCTAGGAGCAGCTGGGCTCGGGTCAGCGCTTCCTCTACTGTCTTGGGTGGTGGTGGCGACGAGCGGCGTGTGGAACGGGATGTGCTCGGACTCCCAACTGGATTGGGAGGTGCAACACCCCGCCCTGGCGACCGTACCTCGCTTGCACCAGCATGCGGGCGAGCATGCTGACCTCGAGCGTCTCGCGACCCACCAGCTTGGCCTTGTTCCAATGCGAGCACGGTGCTAGGAGCACCGGGGCGTTGTCGACCTTGCACCTCCTGGGAAGGATGCGGTGTCTGCATGGTCGCCGACGCTTGCGGGGCCTTGTTTTTGGACCTGGTGACGACGTGAGTCCCACCGTCGGCGCCCGCTCCTCCGCCGGCGTCCACTCCACCGCCCGTTCGCTCCGGCGGTGGCGGCAGAATCGATGTAGACGGAGTGGCCGCCTCCGAAGGCTTCTTCTTCGGTGGCATGTTGATGAAGACGTTGACGCAGCGTGCGCAGAGACCGGATCAGATGCTCACGACCTCGACGCACCCCCTACCTGGCGTGCCAAAGATGTCGGGGCGTTCTGCTGGATCGGCCCCGGTCACCTATGGGGAACGGGGGGCCCCTTTCTGGTTCGGCGAGGGGGCGGAGGCCGCGCGCAGAGCGGATCGAGGTCCCGGCGTGCGCTGGGGAGACGGGCGATTTTTACCCAGCTTCGGAGCTCTCCGGAGAGATAAAACTCCTACTGCTGCTTTGTGTTTTTATTTGATCTTGCTCAAATGCGAGCGCACGGTGGTGTGGTGTGTGTGTCGAATGGACCGAGCCCTAGTCCTGTATCTCCGGGTCAACCGAACCCCTTCTACGTGCGCATGGGCCTCCCTTTTATAGTCTAAAGGGGGCACCAACAGGTGGCAGCGTAAGAAGAGGGTGTAGAAAGGTAAAAACGCAGGTTGGTGTAACAGTGACCAACAGTGTCCCCTACCTAACTCTGGCGGCAGGAGACAAGGGCATTTAATGCCCGTCCGGTCGCTTCAACAGTGCAGAGAAGCGACCGTCAAGCGAGCCTCTGGTTGCCACGATGGCGTTTCTGTCAGCTCCGCTCGCCACCTCGCCCCGCATGGCTGCGTAGTGCCTCGCCAGGTGCCTTTGGGATGGCCTTGTGATGACACGTCGCCGGATGTGCTGGAGTTTGGTTGGCAATCTTGCTGCGGCAAGTGCCTTGCCGCGGTCCTCCTTTTGTCGTGCCGGCAAGCTTGCCGGCCGTCGGGCCTTGCCGGGACGCGCGGGGCGCCGCGGCAAGCCCTCTGGAGGTGCCTCGGTCGGCCTTCCCGGCAAGCTCCTCTTGCCGGGGCCTTTGTAGCTTGCCGGCCGTCGGGCCTTGCCGGGACGCGCGGGGCGCCGCGGCAAGTCCTCTGGAGGTGCCTCCGTCGGCCTTCCTGGCAAGCTCCTCTTGCCGGGGCCTTTGCTTTCTTCCCGGCAAGCTCTTCTTGACAGGGTCTTGGTTGGCCTTCCCGGCAAGCTCCTCTTGCCGGGGCCTTTTAGCTTGAGTACTTCGTTCTCGAATGGCATCAAAGTAGCCGCGGAGGATCTTGGTGGACGCCCGGCAAGCCCTGCCACGGGTCGCTGCGACTGCCCGTGCACAAGTTCGGGGTACTAAGGTACCCCCCTACTTTAGTACACCGACAGAAGCCCCCGGGCCTGGGCCATACACGGTGCCGAGCGTTGTTGGGCCAGGCCCAAAACAGTGCACGGGCACGCGTGGCCTGGGTCCACACAAAATCGGACTCCGCTTCCACCGCGCACGCTCGGAGTGGCACGCGTCAAACGCGGCATCGCGGGCGACGTGGGCAGCGTGTGTGGGGCTGAACCTCGTGAGCACGCATCAAGCTATGATGAAGGGGACGGCCCACGCCCTCTTACCTAAACGGAGGTAGGTGTGGGGGCGTGGTGCATTTACTGGACGGGGCCAGTGCGCGGCTTTTGAGGCGTCCGTCCCCATGCTCACGGGGTGGGGTGAGACCGCCTCACCCGTCCACTCGGCACTGCATCCCTGCCACGCGGCTCCCATGCGCTTGGGGTCACGGACGGTGAGATTGGGGAACCCGGGCCGGCGTGAGCAGAGGCAGCGGGTCGGCCCCGATTCCCCGCTCTCCCGTGCCTTGATTCGCCGAGCGGGGCGGCCGGGCTCCCACCCTGCTCCTTTATAAAGGACAGGGAGGGGGGCACAGAAGCCCACGCTCCTTCATCTCCTTCTTTTCTTTTCAACTTCTGCTCCCCTTTCTCCCAATAGCCATGGAGAAAGGGAACCCTGGCCCTTCGTCGGTGGCGGCGAGAGTTGCCGCCAGACAGCGCATCCTTCCCTCTCTCACCCCTGCGGCGGCGGAGCCGGCCGCGAGGGGGAGAGGGAGGGGGCGAGGTCAAGGACGGGGCCGAGGGCGTGGCTGAGGCGCTCGGGGAAGAGGCGGCCGGGGTGGTGCGTCACCCCCGTCTCCGCCGGCGGCTCCTCTCCTCGAGGCGGTCCACATTGGGGACGACCCCTGGGAGTTCTTCGTCAAGCTGCGCCGGGCACCTCGTCGACGCCTCCGGCTTCCGGCTCCGTTTGCGAGTGCGATGGAGCCGGACCCGCCCGAGATGCTTGAGTTACGCATGAGGGGCTGCGGGATCAGCGGCACTCGAGTTAGTGTCGTATCCCCAGCCCCCGGCGTGATGTACTTCGACCGAGGGTGGAAGACGTTTGCCCGCATCCATAGCTTGGCGGCGGGGTTTACCCTCCATTTTAAGTTAATGGAGGGCGACCTTCTCGCCGTCAAGGTCTTCGGGGACTCCGGCACCCGGGCGAGATGCTGCGTGGACAGCTCCTCCGATAGCGAAGGTCCCTCCTCGAGCGAGAGTGGCGAGGAGGGGAGCGACAACGACGACGAGGACGGCGGGTCCGACTAGGCGTCGGGCGCTGCCTCGCGCGCGCCACCGGCGACCCCATCATCCGGGTCGCCGGCCTTCTGAACTCCCCGGGGCCGTCTCCTTGGGCGGCTGGCGTAGGGAGGCGGCGGAAGAGGAAGAGGGGTGGCGGCAAGGCCGTCAAGCCGGAGTATGAGGGCGAGGTGCCCTCGACAGCGTGCTGACGTCCTGCCGCCCCATCTTCAAGCTCTGCCTCCGGCGCCACCGTCTCCGCCAAGCTCCTGGCCGGCCCTCGGGAAGTTCTCTTGGTGTCTTCTGGCACCCGTAGCTCGCCTAGGCGCTTCTTTTGCCCTCCCCGGCAAGCTTCTCTTGCCGGGGCCTCCTTGACCTACCTCCTGAAGAGAAAAACAGGAGAGGGATTACGGGCATCTTATCTTTTAATTTGTAAGCCTTCGGGCCTTAGCTGTATTTAAAGTTTGTAATCCTCTCTATCATGTTTTTCATCCTCCATGGACTTGCACTAAATTGGGATGTTTTTTAATGAAAAGAGGGGAAAGCTTGCCGGATTAAGTCCTTTACTTGATTGTGTGCCTTGTACATTTTCACCCTACGCTTTTAGGAAACTTGCCGGCGCGGGCACCTTGCCGTGAGCGCCGAGTGCGGAACGTCGGCAACGGAACTGCAACCGACAGGAAACCTTGTCGCAGAGCTAGTCGCGGCTTACTTAAGTCGTTGAGCGGACTCGAAACGACAGTAAGGCAACTAGCTACGAGTTGGTTTTCTGCCGGCGGTGCCGCGACCGACAAGAAACCTTGTCGTTGAGCTAGCCGCAGTTCACCTAAATTGTCGAGCGGACTCGAAACAGCAGTCGGTGCGCGACTAGCTACGAGCCGGTTCCTCCGCGCAAAGGTTTTTCATACAAGGCACGACCGTTCAAGGGGCGCGGCCTCGCTTTCCCCAGCCCATAAGAGGATGCATGACGAGGGATGAAAAACTTATCTGGTATTACAGCCCCCGGCGACTCTGACTTGCTGGGGGTGAATCTTGGTGTTTGCAGCCCCCGGCAACTCTAGCTTGCCGCAACGCAAGTGCCGGTGCGCCTTGCTTTGTCCTTGCCGCCGGCGTTGTAGCCCCCGGGGACCCTGACTTGCCGCGTAGGGATCTTGGCAATCGCAGCCCCCAGTGAGATCGGCTTGCCGGGGCCTCTTCGCTAGTGCGCCCTTCTGGTTTCTCCTTGTCGCTGTTATTATAGTCACAAAAAATAACTAAGATAGCGCTGTAATAAGTTACTCTTTGCAATGTAACTTCAAGTTGGGCAATGCGACGCCATGTTTCGCCCTTTGTATGTTTACACTCTATGCTTCTAGGGAACTTGCCGGTGCTAACACGCTTGCTGAGTGCGGAATGTCAGCAGCCTGCTGGCGGTGTTGTACCCGGCAAGAAACCTCCTCAGGCCAGTTGCAGCGCACTTGCAAATTGTCGAGCGGACTCAAAAACAAAGCAAGGGAGCAACTTAACCACGAGTTAGCTCCTCCGCGCACAAGTTTCTCATACAAAGGACGTCCCATGGCAAGGCTTGCTACGTTAAATCCTCAACTACATCACATCCCTTGTACGTTTTTGCCCTACGCTTCTAGGGAACTTGCCAGTGCTAACACACTTGCTGAGTGCGGAACGTCAGCAGCCCGCTGGCGGTGTTGTACCCGGCAAGAAACCTTCTCGGGCCAGTTGCGGCGCGCTTGTATTGTTGAGCGGACTCGGAAACAAAGCAAGGGCGCAACTTAACCACGAGTTGGCTCCTCAGTGCACGGGTTTTTCGTACAAGGGACGAACGTTTGAGGAACATAACATAAGCGCTTAAAACTAAATAAAAGAGCTATGCACTCAAGCTCGGGTGACTTAGCTTTTCTGTCTTCCGCGGTCCGGCGAAGCCGCGCTCCTCCCTTGACTTCCCCCCTTGTACGTTTTCACCCCCCCGCGCTTTCAGGGAACCTACCGGCGCAAACACACTTGCTGAGTGCGGGACATCAGCAGCCCGCTGGCGGTGTTGCTTCCGGCAGGAAGAACTCGTCGGGCTAGTTGCGGCGCGCTTTCGTCGTTGAGCGGACTCGAAACGGATCAAGGGCGCAACTTAGCCACGATTCGATCTTTCTGCGCACAGGTTCTTCGTACAAGGTACGGATTCTCAGGGAATACAATCCAAAAGCTTGAAACTGGACGCTTTCTTCGCCCTACTGGCTGATGGAGCTCGATGGTGCATCCTCGATGGTAGCGCGGCACTCCGGGGAGGCGTGCTTGCCGGAGCAGGTACCAGAGCTGTTCTTGCCGGGCTAGGTCTTTGGCGGGTCCGCCTTTGCTTTCTTGCACTTGCCGGTGGAGCTCGATGGTGCGCTCTCGACGGCAGCGCAGCACTCCGGGGAGGTGCGCTTGCCGGAGTGGGCATCAGGGCTGCACTTGCCGGATTTGAGTTTCTCCTTCCCCCGGGGAGCTTCAGCGGCAAGTGGCTCGCGTTCTGCTGCAGCTGCTGCTTCCCGGTAGATCTTGTCGGCGCAGATGAGCGCATCCCTCTTGTCACCGTGGACAGAAATGACACTCATCGGGCCAGGCATCTTGAGCACGTTGTATGCGTAGTGAGAGGCTGCCATGAACTTGGCAAGCGCTGGTCGGCCGAGTATCCCATTGTAAGGTAATGGGATATCAGCAACATTGAAGGTGACTCTCTCTGTCCTGAAATTCAGCTCGCTGCCAAACGTCACTGGTAGCGTGATCTTCCCTTTGGGCTTGCTCCTTCCCGGATTTATCCCTTGAAAGGTACCAGTTTCTTCGAGCTCGCCGTCGGGGATCTGGAGCTTCTTGAGCACTGTGGAGGAAATCAGGTTCAGGCCAGCCCCGCCGTCAACCAACATCTTCGTGACCTTGAGGTTGCGGATCGTTGGTGAGACCAACATCGGCAAGCACCCGACCGCAGTGATGCGATCAAGGTGGTCCTCAACATCGAAAATGATGGGCGTGCCGGACCATTTCAGAGGCTTGCGCGCCTCGACGGACGGCTCCGCTGCGTTCACCTCTCGCACCCACTGCTTGAGTTGGCGGTGCGAGGCGTGCAGAGAGGCGCCGCCATCGATGCATAGCACCTCTGTCGCCTTCTGAAACTCTTGGTCATCGGTCTCATCTTCCTCCATCTCATCCTCATCTTCCTCCTTGTCGCGGCCGCGGGGAGGCCTATCTCCTTGCCGCGGCTTGGCCTTGCCGCGGTGTCCTCCCCGGGCGGGAAGCTTCTTGCCGGATCCTCCGCCACCTCCCTGGGCTCTCTCCTTATCACGGCGCTCATACTCGGCTTTCTGCAGCTCTGCCATCTCTTCGACTTTCTTGCAGGTTTGGAGATCGTGGCCCTTGGTGCGGTGGATCTTGCAATACCGCTTGCCGGAGCCATCCTGCTTGTCGGCGGCCACCACAGCCTCGCCAGAGTCGTCGGCCTTGGCCTTGTCAGAGCCACCTCCGTTGCCGGAATGCTCAACAGCTAGCACATCCTTAGTATTTCTCTTCCTATTGTTCCATCTCCGGCTCTTCCTTGCCGGGGTAGTATCCTCACTGTCAGATCCTTCTGCTCCTGCAACCTCTCCAGGGATTTTCCTCCCCTCCTCAGCCCGTGCACACTTGTCGGCCAGAGCATAGAGCTCGCTGACGTTTCTGATCTTGCACATCGCCATCTCCTCCCTCATCCTGCGGTTACGCACGTTCTGATGAAAGGCGCTGATAACTGCGGTAGGGTGGACGTCTGGGATGTTGCGTTGCACCTGGCTGAATCTCTATATGTACTTGCGCAGGGGCTCCCCTTCCTTCTGGACGAGCAAATGGAGGTCACTCTCCTGGCCATGAGGCTTGTGGCCACCCGTGAAGGCGCCGACAAACTGGTGACACAGGTCCGCCCATGAAGAGATGGAACCGTCCGGCAAGTGCATGAGCCAAGATCTGACATTGGGCTTGAGCACCAGCGGGAAGTAGTTGGCGAGGATCTTCTCATCGTGCCCTCCGGCAGCCTGCACCGCGATGGTGTAGATGCTGAGGAACTCCGATGGATGTATCCTGCCATCGTACTTCTCGGGCACGTTTGGCTTGAAGTTCTTGGTTTTGGGCCACTGGACTTGCCGCAGCTCGCGGGTGAACGCAGGGCAACCTGCCGCGTACGGCAAGTCGCCTAGCTCCCCTGGTGCATGCATGTCGACAGTGGGCCCAGCACGCTGGTCAGATTGACGTCGCGTTTCCCTTCTGCGCTCGATGCGAGTGTGAGCATCTTCGTGCTGCCGTTCGTGGAGAACGTGGCGCTGATCGCGTCGGGTTCGCGGGTCCCACGACACGGTGGAGTCGCCGTCGGGGTTGATCCGACGGGCTGGTGATCTTGGCCTTCGGGGCTGGGAGTGCACGGAGGTGGCCCCCCCAGCGGTCTTGTCGGTGTCGGCTTGCGCTTGGACGCCTTGCCGGGGCCTCGATGTGCTCGGTTGCCGGGGCTTGTCGCCGTTGGCGAAGGCGATGAGACTGTATATGGTCATCCTCCAGTCGTCGATCTTGTGCGGCGCCGGAGGGTAGTCTAGGAGCAGCTGGGCTCGGGTCAGCGCTTCCTCTACTGTCTTGGGTGGTGGTGGCGACGAGCGGCGTGTGGAACGGGATGTGCTCGGACTCCCAACTGGATTGGGAGGTGCAACACCCCGCCCTGGCGACCGTACCTCGCTTGCACCAGCATGCGGGCGAGCATGCTGACCTCGAGCGTCTCGCGACCCACCAGCTTGGCCTTGTTCCAATGCGAGCACGGTGCTAGGAGCACCGGGGCGTTGTCGACCTTGCACCTCCTGGGAAGGATGCGGTGTCTGCATGGTCGCCGACGCTTGCGGGGCCTTGTTTTTGGACCTGGTGACGACGTGAGTCCCACCGTCGGCGCCCGCTCCTCCGCCGGCGTCCACTCCACCGCCCGTTCGCTCCGGCGGTGGCGGCAGAATCGATGTAGACGGAGTGGCCGCCTCCGAAGGCTTCTTCTTCGGTGGCATGTTGATGAAGACGTTGACGCAGCGTGCGCAGAGACCGGATCAGATGCTCACGACCTCGACGCACCCCCTACCTGGCGTGCCAAAGATGTCGGGGCGTTCTGCTGGATCAGCCCCGGTCACCTATGGGGCACGGGGGGCCCCTTTCTGGTTCGGCGAGGGGGCAGAGGCCGCGCGCAGAGCGGATCGAGGTCCCGGCGTGCGCTGGGGAGACGGGCGATTTTTACCCAGCTTCGGAGCTCTCCGGAGAGATAAAACTCCTACTGCTGCTTTGTGTTTTTATTTGATCTTGCTCAAATGCGAGCGCACGGTGGTGTGGTGTGTGTGTCGAATGGACCGAGCCCTAGTCCTGTATCTCCGGGTCAACCGAACCCCTTCTACGTGCGCATGGGCCTCCCTTTTATAGTCTAAAGGGGGCACCAACAGGTGGCAGCGTAAGAAGAGGGTGTAGAAAGGTAAAAACGCAGGTTGGTGTAACAGTGACCAACAGTGTCCCCTACCTAACTCTGGCGGCAGGAGACAAGGGCATTTAATGCCCGTCCGGTCGCTTCAACAGTGCAGAGAAGCGACCGTCAAGCGAGCCTCTGGTTGCCACGATGGCGTTTCTGTCAGCTCCGCTCGCCACCTCGCCCCGCATGGCTGCGTAGTGCCTCGCCAGGTGCCTTTGGGATGGCCTTGTGATGACACGTCGCCGGATGTGCTGGAGTTTGGTTGGCAATCTTGCTGCGGCAAGTGCCTTGCCGCGGTCCTCCTTTTGTCGTGCTGGCAAGCTTGCCGGCCGTCGGGCCTTGCCGGGACGCGCGGGGCGCCGCGGCAAGCCCTCTGGAGGTGCCTCGGTCGGCCTTCCCGGCAAGCTCCTCTTGCCGGGGCCTTTGTAGCTTGCCGGCCGTCGGGCCTTGCCGGGACGCGCGGGGCGCCGCGGCAAGTCCTATGGAGGTGCCTCGGTCGGCCTTCCCGGCAAGCTCCTCTTGCCGGGGCCTTTGCTTTCTTCCCGGCAAGCTCTTCTTGCCGGGGTCTTGGTTGGCCTTCCCGGCAAGCTCCTCTTGCCGGGGCCTTTTAGCTTGAGTACTTCGTTCTCGAATGGCATCAAAGTAGCCGCGGAGGATCTTGGTGGATGCCCGGCAAGCCCTACCACGGGTCGCTGCGACTGCCCGTGCACAAGTTCGGGGTACTAAGGTACCCCCCTACTTTAGTACACCGACAGCCGGCCATAGCCGGAGTATGACCTCCTTCATGGCCGCTCTGGACATCTTATGCAACTCGGACCACTACGCCATTTGGTCGTTCAGCAGTGTCAAGCGCTCCTGCGTCGGGAACTGTGACCAGAATAGATTCTCCATTGCATGCCCCTCTAGGCACGATAGAATTACGCTGCATTGGCAGCGCTCTTCAGAAGATCCACAAAGGCGTCTGGAGAAATCCATAGTCGATTAAGTAAGGCATACCTCTGATCGCCAAACTTAGACTATAAAAGAAAGGGCTTACCAGCCACTATCTATTCAGCCTGTCGGAGCTCCCCGCGAGCCGCTCGGGATTCGGACCTCACCTTTTGGGCGTCCTGAAGGGCCTTGGCGAGTTTGGCCGCGTTAGCTTTATTCTCCTCCTCGAGGAGCTCGCACTTGCAAGTTGCGTCCTTGAGCTCTTGCTCAACCTTGGATATCCACTCCTCAAACTGGCGCCGGGTGGCCTGTTCGGCCTTCAAATCGGCAGCCGCTTTCTCAGCGGCCGCATTGCTCACCCTTGCCTATTACTTCACGCGGGTAAGGTCACTCCCGAGGGTCTAGACCTCAGCAGCGCCATCTACAATTATGCATATAGCAGCGCGTAAGCTTCAACTTAGCATTTGCAAACTAATTCAATTGTATCTGGAGCACTTGAAACATACCTTGCGCCTCGTCGAGCCGCTTGTTAATCTGGATATTGTCCTCATCGACTAGCTACAGTTTCTGCTTCAGTTCAAAAACTTCGGCGACCTGACCAATTGCCGCTAACAGTGAAGCCTGATTTTTGTTTCAAAAGATAAGTATGTTATTTCCTGCGGATACCTACAGACCCTTTGTTTTCCCTCCTTCATTGGCCAAATAGAGTCTCAGGGGATACTATCTATATACAGGCAGATTTCTTATGGAAAGCGGCTAAAAGACATTACATCGCATACCTCGAAGCCTGTTAGTAGGCTCGTGAAGGCTTCATTCAGTCTGCTTTTAGCAGAATGAACCTTTTCAACCACCGTACCCATCAAGGTACGGTGCTCCTCCAAGACAGATGCACTTTGCAGAGCACCCATAAGCATGTTCGGCGCCTCTACATTAGTAGAGGTCACCGCCGGAATAGCCGTCTCTCCCTGATGCTGAGGGGGCTGCTAACCCGATTCCGGAACCACTTGGGTCTCCGGAACAATATCCGATCAAGGGTCGGATGATCCAGGACCCCTATTGCCGCTCTCCATGGGGTTGCGGCCCCCATGTTCTCGGCAGCCTCCGGTGCCGCCTTGGTCCCCTCCCGCACTTCTCCGGAGCCTGGAGAAATCCTTTGGGATGACACCTCGGGATCGCCCGCCCTAGGAGGCGGGGAAGCTTATGGAGGCATCTTGCTCTCCATCTTCTCCGATGAAAGATCCCCCGATGACGATGATTCTTGAGGAATGTCACGGGCCGGACTGGAATATGAAATTTGATATTATTCTTGTTGGGGATATAACTATTAGGTATGACCCGCCCAGGAGGGGCCGGGTTATACCTATGACGATTCTTGAAGCCCAAGACGACGCTGGAAGATGGCGGTTCAATTAAGGGCCCAAAGCCCAAAGGCGACTTAAGGCCCGTAAAGATAAACCGCCGTATGTATGTAACTTGTATTGTATGGCAGGAATAGAGAGAGACTGAGCCGGGCAATGTTTATGAGCCGACCGGGACTCTGAGAGCCGCTGGGCATTGACCTCTGTATATAAAGGGACGAGCCGGTGGCGGTTCAGGACAAGTAACATCAGATCGAGAACTAGGTCAAGCGGATCCGCTCCCTGGTAATCGAGACATAAGCAATCCCACTCAAAACTGGATCGTAGGCTTTTACCTTCGCCGTAAGGGGTCGAACCAGTATAAACCCCGCGTCCTTTGTCCCGATTAACCCCTTTAAGCTTCCTAGTTGTGATGGCTCCATGACTAAGTCCTTTCACTAGGACATCCGACGTGACAATTCCATGATAGTTGGAGCCCACCGTGGGGCCAGCGCATGATGGATTTGAGTTCTTGAAGGGAAACTTCGAAGGGCTCAAGGGATACGATGCGGGCCGAATGACCAAGATTCGTCGCGGCAAGCTCTACATCGATGACGCGGGCTGGGCCCCCGATGCCGGCTCAATTGAGTACGGGTACCGGGTCCCCTTTGCCGGAATCCGCGTCTTCATCTGCAAAATTGGCGAGCGGGGCCCTGAGCCAGACATCTGCACCGACATCGTCGATACAGCTCAGCGTGCAAGACCCGCCCGGGCTCAGCCTGCCGTGAAGCATGCCTTAGTGGGATGCATCCATGGAGGGGAATTTTCTGAAGGATCTATGTAAGGCGGTGAGACGACCATCTATTCTGATGGTGAGTCGTCCACGGGTGAGACGGATTCGTTGTATCAACTTCGAGATGGCGGGCTCGGGGGCTGTTCCGATGGCAGCAGTATTCCGGACCCCTTTGAGCCACCGAGCAGAGTTGGGATCTTTATGGCTGGCACACAACCCGGACAGAACTCTACGGCTGCGGCAGCGATAACCTCCGGGTCAGAGGCAGCCGGGGTAGGAGGCCCTGCGCGCCCACTGTCGGTGTCAAAACCGGCGGATCTCGGGTAGGGGGTCCTGATTTGTGTGTCTTAGGCTGATGGTAACAGGAAGCAAGGGACACAATGTTTACCCAGGTTCGGGCCCTCTCGATGGAGGTAAAACCCTACTTCTTGCTTGATTAATATTGAAGATATGAGTAGTACAAGAGTAGATCTACCACGAGATCGTAGAGGCTAAACCCTAAGAGCTAGCCTATGATGGTATGACTGTAATTGTGGTCGGCCTTCTAAGGACCATCCTCTCCGGTTTATATAGAAACCGAAGAGTGCTAGGGTTTACATGGAGTCGGTTACAAGGAAGGAAATCTAATATCCGGATCGCCAAGCTTGTCTTCCACGCAAAGGAGAGTCCCATCCGGACAGGGTCCGAAGTCTTGAGTCTTGTATCTTCACGCTTCGATAGTCCGGACAATGTATATAGTCCGGATGTCCGGATACCCCCTAATCCAGGACTCCCTCAGTAGTCCCTGAACCAGGCTTCAATGACGATGAGTCCGACGTGCAATCTTGTCTTCGGCATTGCAAGGCGGGTTCCTTCTCCGAATACCCCAATGTACCCATCACGACGAACAGTGTCCAACATCTCATCAATGTTTGTACTCCTCGGCTTCAGTGCTTCAATAATGACCATTTCCACGTGTCAAGCGAATGCGAGGAGTCGAGGCATTTTTGCGTTTGCCACCCCCGGTCGTTCGGGCTAACCGTCTATTTGATGAGACGGGGATTCTCAGATCCAAACCCCACTCTCCCTCCTCGAGCAAGCATCGAACAGAGTGCCCAGAAAAAACCATTCCAACATGGCCGGTCGTCGCAGCTCTTCTGCTCGCTCCCCTTGCCCCAAGCCGGTGGACTGGGGAGAGTGTTCAGTTTCGCATAGTCGTCTGATAAAGTTACAAACCCAAGGGCTCCTCCTACCGGTGTTCATGGTCCCTGTCCGAGCCGGGGTGGCCACCTACAATGGCGGAGAACAAGTGGAGAGATCTCCCAATCCATCTCCAGAGGAGCGCGTATGCCTTATCCCGCATTTGTTAAGGGGCGTCGGGTTCCCTATCCATCCATTCCTTCACGGGCTCCTAGAGTTTTACGGCCTCCAGTTGCACAATTTTACCCCAGCCTCCGTACTGCATATAGCTGGGTACGTCACCCTTTGTGAGCTATTTCTAGGTTGCGAGGCTCATTTCAGATTGTGGAAACAGATGTTTTGCCTTGTCCCCTGCAACCAAGGAGAATCCCTATGTCAAGTGGGCGGGGCCTAAGTATGGCGTGTCGCTGAGACCGGATACCTATCCGGCACTCCCAAGAAGGCACCGGATAACTAGGCTTCAGAATGGTTTTATATTGACGACACTCCCCTTCCGGATCCAGTCCGGACAAGACTCCCCAAGTTCAGTAACACCCCGCCGAGGGCACATCTAAGCTGGCGCCCCCAAGGCCCCGAAGAAGAGGATTCCAGGAAAATACATTTCCTGATGAGCAGGATAAAGTTACTGGCCAAATCTGGACTGACGATAGTTGAGGTCATGGCAATATGTATAATGCGGGGAGTGCAACCGCTTCAATATCGGGGCAATCCCATGTGGCATTACAACGGGATAGACGATGCCACCCGCTGCGGCCGCAAGGGTCCGTACTCCGCCACTGCGCTGGCAAGGATATTGTCCGACATATACAAAGGAGAAGGGGAAGACTTCCTTCATATCAAACCGCGAGATGGATTCTCCATGTACAATCCCCCAACTGGGTAAGTCGTCATTTATGTTCTCGCTTCACTTATCGTGGCATTTTTGCTAAGGTTACCTGTCTCGATATTTCAAAGCAGGAACTGAGGAGGGCCATAGAAGGAATCTCCAGCCCTTCCCCGCAGCAAGAGGACCCTGAAAGGGCCCTGGACCCAGGACTCGAAGAGGACCCGGATGCGGCTGTGGAGCTTGTCGACGGGATATTTTATCGGGTGAGCCGTGATGGTGCCTCAGTGGCTATCACCGCTGACTATCCCCGACTGCTACCTTCGTCGCGTGTAAGCCATGCCGAAAACTCGATCCTCCAAAGAGGATTCTTTCCTGATGTCACGTTTTACCCCTGATGCGTCGTGTTTTTACAGAAACGACGCTCGGAGCGCAGGGGCGAGCCCCTAGGGACCCGTCAGCCACAGGCGTCCGGATTGGGTAGGCTCAATAGGAAGGCGGTTAGGGCCGACACGCCTCTACAGAGGTAAGGAAACAACCTGTCATGTGATTATTGCTACTTGAAGTGTAACAGCGCCCTTTACATCCTGGCAGGAAGAGGGGTATCCGGACTATATCCGGGGATCCTACCAACCACGCCTCCACTAGTCGGGCTCCAGGACCAACTTTGAGAGAGGAAGCGGATGTAGGGCCAATGCCGCATAGTCCTCCAACAGAGGATGCGGATATGCTTTCGGCCACAAACTCCAAAGTGGAGAGCGCCATGAATCACCGGCGTCGGAGGGACGTGCTTCGGAACAACATCTTTTCCGAAGAGGCCTTTAATGCCTTCAATTCAGCAGACGCATACATCCGAGCTGCTCAAGCCAGGCTTGCCCAAGCGACGAACCAGTATACCAAAGATATATGGGTAAGAAATTGTGATAAGTATGTATAGCAGTAGCCCCTGAGACTTGAAACGGTTGGAACAACAGTTTTAAGTATCAATTTATGCGCAGGTTCTTGTAGATAAGAATGAGCAATTGTCTCGGGAGCTGGAAGAGTGCAAGACTCAACTAAGGGCCATAGTTGCCAAGCTAGAGGAATCCCGGAAGGCCTCATACAGTAACATTTATCTCGATTGTACGGAAATGTATCAGTTAGCGACTGGCTGTTTATGATAAATAGAGAATTCTGTAGATAACTCCGGAGTGAATCCGGAGGACGAGAGAGATGCCGAGTCACATCTCCAGAGGCAACTAAAGGCTGGCGAGCGCATCCTCACACAAGTGCGGCAGGAGAAGAACAATCTTCAAGATGCCAATGTCCGGCTGGACATAGAGTTAAAAGACGTCCACACCCAGCTAGCAGACTCCGTAAAGGAGAATAAAAGGCTTCGACGCGGCATTTATGGTGAGTGCCTAGACAAACTGTATGATAGTTTGGCTAGGAAGTGTATTGAAAGATTTTTTTGTGTAGGAATGTTAACGGGTCGCCCCGAGGAGGAGACGCCATCATCTACAGGTGATGTACTGCAAGAACTTTCACAGTTGCACGAGCGAGCTCGGCGGGTGATGCACGTCATTGCTCAGGCGTTGTGTCCCTCAAGCCCCTTGCCAAATGGCATAGGGGAGCTTGTGGACCTGCTTCAAGGAGCCCGGCGGCGCTTCCGGCTGTGGAAGATATCAGCATGCCCGCAAGGTGCAAGAGAAGCTTGGGCAATGGTGAAGACACGCTACACGAAGCTGAACCCAAACCATATGGCCGAAGTAGGACTGGCGGGGCCCGATGGGCAAGAAATTCCCGTCAGTCTGGTATATGACCAGGTAGCATTAGCCGCTAAGTATTCTCAACAGGATTGTAAACTAGATAGCCTGTTGGATGGCATAGAGGAGGAATATAGTCAGTCCAAGTGACTGTGTAATGTAAGGGCATAAGTAGCCCCTAGCCAGATTAAAATCATTGGTCATGGCAGACCTTTTCGCTTCAGCCCCCGGATCCTATAGTCCGGGGTGTGTCCGAATACCCGCTCAGTTATACAAAACCGAGGTATGTGTGGAGACCAGGCGTAGGGGTCATAAGTGCTTGAACAGACAAGTACCCAACTAGTTATGTTACATTACATGGATAGTAAGAAACATCTTCTAGGGAGAATAGTTCCGTTAGGGGTTCCTTTCCCTGGGGGTGCATGCGACAAAGCACATGCCCGGACTGCGGACAGAGGCGCAGGATACAAAATGTCTGGGGATTTATGTTATGAAAAACGAAAACATCTTTTGTCCACCGACCGAATATTCTCTGAAGGAAACTAGCTTTTGGCTTCACCCAGTCTGAGGTACACATCCGGCTCAACCGGCAGTAACAATCGCAGAGGTGCTCCCCTTATGCCCTAGCCGAATTAACGGGAACGTAGGGCATAAACACATGAGCCAGGCAACCCAGCTTGGCCACATCTTAAGTCATATCGATGCATATAATGGTGAAGAAAAGGCACACATTAAAAGAAATTCATGTGTGATGGGCAAAAAGCCTTCAGAATATTTATATTTAGCTTCCGCATAGGAAGCCCCCAGGTATTGTTTACACACATAGTGTGGCCAGAATAATCTGGGAGTCCGTACTGTATGAAATACTTTGTGTGAAGAGAAAAAGATCATGAAAGGAAGAGGGGGGAGCATAAATAAAAATGAGGAGGTGAAGAGACAAACACTGAGTTCGGCGCTAGGCGTAGAATCTCCGTAGTTTGACCGCGTTCCATGGGTTCGGCTCGAGTCTGTTATTGGACGCATTACATAAGCGGTACGCTCCTCCAGTGAGAACTTGGTCGATGACGAAGGGGCCTTGCCACTTGGGTTTGAGCTTGTCCTTCTTCTTCTCCGGTAAGCGCAGAACGAGTTCGCCAATATTATAAGTTTTGGCCCATACTTCTCTGCTTTGGTATCGTTGAGCCTGTTGCTGATAGAATGTGGAACGGGCCTTAGCGACATCGTGCTCCTTCTCCAGGGCATCAAAGTTGTCCTGCCGATCTAGCTCGGCTTCCTTTTCTTCGTACATGCGTACGCGTGGCGAATCATGTATTATGTCGCAAGGTAGTACTGCTTCCGTGCCGTACACCATAAAAAATGGTGTATATCCAGTGGTGCGATTCGGCCTGGTTCGCAGCCCCCAGAGTACGAAGTCGAGCTCCTCAACCCAATGAGTATCTGACTCTGTCAAGGATCGCACTAGTCTGGGTTTAATGCCGCTCATGATGAGACCATTTGCCCGTTTGACCTGGCCATTTGTTTGAGGATGGTATACGGAAGCATAGTCGAGCTTAATGCCCATTTTGCTGTACCAAGATTTCACCTCATCGGCCATGAAATTTGAGCCATTATTGGTGATGATGCTGTGGGGGACACCGTATCGGTGTACGGCCCTGGATATAAAGTCGATTACTGGTCCGGATTCGTCCGTTTTCACTAGTTTGGCTTCTATCCATTTGGTGAACTTATCTACCATGACCAATAGGTATTTTTCTTGTGGCTTCCACCTTTAAGGGGTCCAACCATATCCAGTCCCCAGACCACGAAGGGCCAAGTTATGGGGATTGTTTGGAGGGTGGTAGGGGGCATATGACTCTGATTGGCGAAGAGCTGGCAACCGATGCAATGTTGGACAAGGTCCTGTGTGTCTGCTCGGGCCATCCGCCAATAGAAACCTGTACGGAAGGCCTTGCTGACTAATGCTCGAGACACGGCGTGGTGCCCGCCCAGTCCAGCATGGATTTCAGCCAAGAGCTGCCGCCCTTCCTCTTTGGAGATGCACCTTTGAAGCACTCCGGTCGCGCTTTTCTTATAGAGTTCCCCTTCATAGACTTTGTAAGCTTTAGAACGCCGGACGATGCAGTGTGCTTTGTTTTGGTCTTCGGGGAGCTCCTGCCTATTTAGGTAGGCCAAGAAGGGTTCAGTCCACGGGGCGATGACGGCCATTATTTCGTGGGCTGACGTTGTTATTTCGGTGGTAGAGCCTCCAATTATGTCTGTTAGTTCGGAATCTGGGGAGGTATTCAGATCCGTGCTGGTATTGCCAGACTCCCCTTCCCATACCACGGATGGCTTGAACAGCCTTTCCAGGAATATGTTAGGTGGGACAGGGTCGCGTTTAGCGCCGATACGAGCAAGTACATCTACTGCTTGATTGTTTTCTCGAGCCACATGGTGAAATTCGAGCCCCTCGAACCGAGCTGACATTTTAAGGACGACATTACGGTAGGCCGCCATTTTTGGATCCTTGGCATCAAAGTCTCCGTTTATTTGGGATATTGCAAGGTTTGAATCCCCGCGCACCTCTAGGCGTTGAATGCCCATAGAGACTGCCATCCGAAGACCATGCAACCGAGCCTCATATTCGGCTGCATTGTTGGAGTCTGTGTATAATATCTGAAGGATGTATTGGACCGTGTCTCCGGTGGGAGATGTCAGGACTACACCTGCTCCCAATCCAGCCAGCATTTTAGAGCCGTCGAAGTGCATGATCTAGTTAGAGTATGCGCCGTACTCTTTAGGGAGTTCGGCTTCCGTCCATTCGGCGACGAAGTCAGCTAATACTTGCGACTTAATAGCCCATCAAGGCTTGTATATTATGTCGAACGGAGAGCTCTATGGCCCATTTGGCAATCCGTCCGGTGGCATCGCGGTTATTTATTATACCATTTAGTGGTACTTCAGAGGCCACCATAATCGAACACTCTGGAAAGTAGTGTCGTAGTTTTCGGGATGCCATGAAGACCGCGTATGCTATTTTTTGATAGTGTGGGTATCGGGATTTGCATGGGGTGAGCACCATGGATACGTAATAAACCGGCTTCTATAGCGGGAATTTGTATCCATCAACCTCTTGTTCGACGACGAGTACCGCGCTTACAACTTGATGTGTTGCAACTATGTACAGCAGCATGGGTTCGCCGATATTTGGCGCTGTTAGGACTGGATTATTGGCCAACAAGATTTTTATTTCATCGAGTCCGGCCGCGGCCGCATCCGTCCACACGAAGTGTTCGGTGCGCCGAAGAAGGCGGTAAAGCGGCAGTGCCTTTTCTGCTAACCTGGAGATAAAGCGGCTCAAAGCAGCCACGCATCCAGCTAATTTCTGGATGTGATTGAGGTCTGTTGGTATAGCCAACTGCGACAAAGCTCGGATTTTTGCCGAATTAGCTTCAATTCCTCTGTTGGAAACGATGAAGCCCAGCCGTTTTCCAGAGGGGACGCCGAAAACGCATTTCTCCGGATTCAGCTTGATGTCGTATGTTCGTAGGTTGTCGAACGTAAGCCTCAAGTCATCTATTAGGGTTTCGACGTGTCTTGTTTTTATGACCACGTTGTCCACGTATGCCTCCACTGTTTTGCCGATTTGCTTTTCCAGGCATGTTTGAATCATGCGTTGGTAGGTTGCTCCGGCATTCTTGAGCCTGAAAGGCATAGTGTTGAAGCAGAAGGGGCCATATGGCGTTATGAAAGCTGTAGCAGCTTGGTCGGACTCTGCCATCTTTATTTGATGGTATCCAGAGTATGCGTGGAGGAAACACAGTGAGTCGTGTCCTGCTATGGCATCGATGATTTGATCGATGCGAGGGAGGGGAAAGGGATCCTTGGGGCAAGCCTTGTTAAGGTCTTTGAAGTCGACGCACAGGCGCCAGGATTTATCCTTCTTTGGTACCATCACCAAGTTCGCCAGCCAATCCAGATGTTTGATGTCTCTGATGAATCCAGCCTCATGTAGCTTGGCTAGCTCCTCCCCCATGGCTTGTCATTTGGGCTCTGAAAATCGCCTTAGGGTCTGTTTGATGGGTTTGTATCCCTTTAGTATGTTAAGGCTGTGTTTGGCCAATTCGCGCGGGGTGCCCGGCATGTCTGACGGGTGCCAGGCGAAGATGTCCCAATTCTCGCGTAAGAAGTCCCGAAGTGCGGCGTCCATGGTGGGGCCTAACTGTGTCCCGATGGAGGCTGTCTTCGTAGGGTCCGTAGGGTGGACTTGGAATTTGACTATCTCATCTGCGGGCTTAAATGAGGTGGACTTGGGTCGTTTGTCGAGTATCACGTCGTCCCTATCCACGGTGACGCGCAGCATTGTTAATTCTTCCGCTGCTAGGGCTTCGGACAGTGCCTCCAAGGCTAGTGCTGCGGTTTTGTTTTCGGCACGGAGTGCGACGTCCGGATCACTAGCTAGAGTGATGATTCCATTGGGTCCGGGCATTTTAAGCTTCATGTACCCGTAATGGGGTATAGCTTGAAAGCTTGCAAATGCGTCCCGCCCTAGAAGGGCATGGTATCTGCTGCTGAAAGGGGCCACTTGGAACACGATTTCTACGGACCTGTAATTCTCTGGGTGCCGAATACCACATCAAGTGTGATTTTCCCCGCGCACCGTGCCTCCCGACTAGGGATAATTCCCCTGAAGGTTGTGCCACTTTGCATGGCCCATTGAGCCATCCTTCCAATACGGTTCCACGCCCTAGGGCGGGTTTTGGTTTCTTGGGAATTGAATTGGTCGACTTACGAGAGTTCGGCCGTTTAGTTTGGACCAAGGTGCTGGTGAGGGCCGTACTGTCCCAAAATTCGGTTTGGGTTCTCCAGGCACTTTCCATCGCATAGTACTTCCGTACTATGGTCACTAAGTCCGCAAAGTGTGCTATGTCACGACGGCTTATAGCATTAAGGAGTCCTTTGTTTGTGCAGTTTTTGCAGAAAAGTGAGACTACGTCCCCCTCGTGGCAGTCCTCGACCTTGTTAAGCGCAAGGAGAAATCTGGCCCAGTAATGGTGTACTGTTTCCAGGGACTCTTGCCTGATGTGGGAGAGACGGTTTAAGTCCAAGCGAGTGTCGTTGGCTGAATCCGGATTTTGATCCGATCTGACACCCGGGGGCGCGGAAGGTTCCGAGCCCGACAATCTGAGGTCCGGAGTATCACCCGATCTCTTCGGCTCGATGCCCGACTCTAAGTCTGGGACTCGGGTTATGTCTTCCTTTGGGTAGGTGTTCGGTTTGTTGAGTTCGGTGCTCCGGACATAATTCATCCTCGAAGTTGAGGGACGACCCGTGTGTGGTTCCTCCACTACCGCTATCTCATGGGTGGCCGGCGGGGATTTAATGTCCCTCTGGTCGGGTTTAAGCCCGATCCGGTCATAGTCCGTAGCGACTCCCAAAGCGGCGATGTGATCCAGGAGCTCGTTAAGAGAGGAGAGCTCTACCGGATCCATCTGTTCGGCAAGCTCCGAATTGATGTGAAGGTCATGCGTGATGACCCGAGAGGCCACCGTTGGCGCGACAGCTAGTGGGGCGGCCATAATGAAGCCGCCAAGTCGAAGGATCTGGCCTACAGCCAGCGTTCTTCCCGGGGTGATGTTGTCCTTGACAACAAGACGAGCCATCAAGCCTTACAATGACGACACAGAGGAACTCTCAATGAAAGCACCAATGTCGGTGTCAAAACCGGCGGATCTCGGGTAGGGGGTCCCGATCTGTGCGTCTTAGGCTGATGGTAACATGAAGCAAGGGACACAATGTTTACCCAGGTTCGGGCCCTCTCGATGGAGGTAAAACCCTACTTCCTACTTGATTAATATTGAAGATATGAGTAGTACAAGAGTAGATCTACCACGAGATCGTAGAGGCTAAACCCTAAGAGCTAGCCTATGATGGTATGACTGTAATTGTGATCGGCCTTCTAAGGACCATCCTCTCCAGTTTATATAGACACCGGAGAGTGCTAGGGTTTACATGGAGTCGGTTACAAGGAAGGAAATCTAATATCCGGATCGCCAAGCTTGTCTTCCACGCAAAGGAGATTCCCATCCGGACATGGGCCGAAGTCTTGAGTCTTGTATCTTCACGCTTCGATAGTCTGGACAATGTATATAGTCCGGCTGTCCGGATACCCCCTAATCCAGGACTCCCTCACCCGCCGGCTTTGGCGCTGATGGATCTCATGGACAAGATGACAACTCTATTAACCGCCGTGGTCAACCCGGCGGATCAAGGTCAACATTATGCGGAAGTGGCACAGTTAAAGCAGGAGATAGTACAAGCTAAGGAAGACCTGGAGGCGGAAAACGTCAGGATGACCGCAGAGCGGGCAACTATGGATGCTCAAGCTCAACGGATTCAGTCACAGGCTTTCCAGCTCACGATGGATCAGAACGCGTCAAATGAGGTCATGAGGAGAAGGTACAAGAAGACTCAATCCCCTCTGCCTCCGGTTTATGATCCTAGAAACCTCCTTCGCACACCCGGTACAGGGCCCAGTAACCCACCGGAGGTAAACTGGGTTGCAATGCCGGTTCAGCCACAAGTGATGGAGCCTCCACGTCTGAATACTGCTCTGCCTCACTATGTGCCAACACCACCGGGTCATTATTCTAACCCTTTGGAGAACATGATCGTGGCGGCAGCACGATTGGCGGCTCTCCCAGTGGATGGCGACTCACTGATGGCGGTTGAAACACGAAGGGTCAGAGAACTTCTTCAAATGGCTTTGGCACAGTAGGAGGCATATTCTTATAGTTGAGACAGGATTCATTCGACCCCTAGCCCGAGCCGGAGCCTGAGCTATAGCAGGCACATGGATTCGGCGGCCGTTTCAAGCAACGCCCGGCGTCGTGACCAGCCGTGCGGGCATGACCCACCGCGTGATGGAGCTCCTAACTTGATTGATTAGGACATGGTATGTCAAGAGGCTGAGCGGGTGGCTCAGCAGGCGGCTGAGCAGGCGGCTCAGCGGGCGGCTTACCAGCCGTTTCTGGTTTACCCGATGACTTCTATTGAAGCAGGTGTGACCACTAGGACCGAAGGTGTCCCTTGTCTGGTGCCAGCTCTATATAATGAGCGTTTGCCCAAGGATTTCAAGGGGCCTCGAAAGGTGCCTAATTACATAGCCGACTTACAGCCTGGGGCATGGATTGAAAGCTATGAGATGGCCATGGAACTACTGGAGGTCAGTGATGTTGCGATGGCCAAGTACTTCACCATGATGTTGGATGGAACGGCCCGCACTTGGTTGAAGGGGACGCCGCCTAATTCCATCAGCTCATGGGCAGAGTTAAAGGCCCAGTTTATTCAGAACTTCAAAGATACATGCAAGCATCCCATGTCAATTGTGGACTTGACTAATTGCAAGCAGTAGGAAGGTGAATCCATGACCCATTGGGTGCGCCGGGTCAAGGCCAAAATACATTTGTCTGATAAGATGGATGCCGGCTCTGCAGTCTTAATGTTGGAGAAAAATTGCGGTTTTGAGCCTCTGAAACAGAAGCTGGGGCGGCTCAAGCGCGATTGTAATGACATGGGCCAGCTGATGGCGGCTCCAGTCAAATACTCCGACTCTGATAGTACCAAGGATCCTGAGTCTGACGATGAGAAGACAGGGAAGGGAAAGAAGAGCAGTAACGCCAAGGGTCCTCAGCATAACC
Organism: Triticum timopheevii; assembly: GCA_963921465.1. NCBI lineage: Eukaryota > Viridiplantae > Streptophyta > Magnoliopsida > Poales > Poaceae > Triticum > Triticum timopheevii. The sequence continues at coordinate 376,942,581 of OY997262.1, read as the reverse complement.
CGACGAATCAAGGAGGCAACAATAAACGTAAGGCTGATGGTAGGTCAGAGTTTGTGGCTAACACCAATGCGCAGGGCAACAATCAACGGCATAAGGGGAGACCACCTCCTCGGTCCGGCGGGTCAGGTCCCACTCTTGAGCAGTTGCTAAATGAGCCCTGTCCAAGGCATGGTACTCAGCAGAAGCCGACCACTCACCTATGGATGGAAAGTATGATCATGAAGGCTTTCAAGAATTCTAACATGTTTGACGGCAATAATGGGCCAGGTGGCGGCTCAGGTGGAGGTGGTTTTCATGGCCCGGGTTATGGAGGTGGCGGCTCTAATTCCGGCTTTCAGGGCCACCAAAATAACCAGGGCAGATATAATCAAGGCAACCAACAATCTAGCCAAGGGGGTCAGGAGCAGCAGCAATCCGGGTATCAAAGTCATCCAAAGCAGTTGAGCAGTGGGCAATATCATATTTTCACCACAAGTTTGTGCAAACGGGACCATGATACGTCTCCAATGTATCTATAATTTTTGATTGTTCCATGCTATTATATTACCTGTTTTGGATGTTTAAGGGCTTTACTTTACACTTTTATATCATTTTTGGGACTAACCTACTAACCGGAGGCCCAGCCCGAATTGCTGTTTTTTTTGCCTATTTCAGTGTTTCAAAGAAAAAGAATATCAAACTGAGTCCAAATGGGATGAAACCTTTGGGAACGTCTTTTTTGAACAAATGCCAACCGGGAGACTTGGAGTGGACGTCAAGCAACAAGCGAGGTGCCCACGAGGGTGCCCGGCGCGCCCCCTAGGGCTGGGCGCGCCCCCCACCCTCGTGGGCCCCTCGATCATCAACCGACGTACTTCTTCCCCCTATAAATACACCCGTACCCTGAAACCATCAGAAGCGACCATGAAAACCTAATTCCACCGCCGCAACCTTCTGTATCCGTGAGATCCCATCTTGGAGCCATCGCCGGCACTCCGCCGGAGGGGGAATCCACCATGGAGGGCCTCTACATCATCTCCAAGGCCTCTCCTATGAGTTGTGAGTAGTTTACCATAGACCTTCGGGTCCATAGTTATTAGCTAGATGGCTTCTTCTTTCTCTTTGAATCTCAATACAAAGTTCTCCTCGATCTTCTTGGAGATCTATTCGATGTAACTCTTTTTGCGGTGTGTTTGTCGAGATCCGATGAATTGTGGGTTTATGATCAAGTTTATCTGTGAGAAATATTGGAATCTCCTCTGAATTCTTTTATGTATGATTAAGTTATCTTTGCAAGTCTCTTCGAATTATCAGTTTGGTTTGGCCTACTAGATTGATCTTTCTTGCAATGGGAGAAGTGCTTAGTGTCGGTGTCAAAACCGGCGGATCTCGGGTAGGGGGTCCCGAACTGTGCGTCCAGGCGGATGGTAACAGGAGACAAGGGACACGATGTTTTTACCCAGGTTCGGGCCCTCCCGATGGAGGTAAAACCCTACTCCTGCTTGATTAATATTGATGATATGGGTAGTACAAGAGTAGATCTACCACGAGATCAGAGAGGCTAAACCCTAGAAGCTAGCCTATGGTATGATTGTTGTTCGTCCTACGGACTAAAACCCTCCAGTTTATATAGGCACCGAAGAGGGTTAGGGTTACACAGAGTCGGTTACAATGGTAGGAGATCTACATATCCGTATCGCCAAGCTTGCCTTCCACGCCAAGGAAAGTCCCATTCGGACACGGGACGAAGTCTTCAATCTTGTAACTTCATAGTCCAGGAGTCCGGCCAAAGGTGATAGTTCGGCTATCCGGACACCCCCTAATCTAGGACTCCCTCAGTAGCCCCTGAACCAGGCTTCAATGACGACGAGTCCGGCGCGGAGATTGTCTTCGGCATTGCAAGGCGGGTTCCTCCTCCGAATACTTCATAGAAGATTCTGAACACAAGGATAGTGTACGGCTCTGCAAAGTAAGTTCCACATGCCACCATAGAGAGAATAACATTTACACAAATTCAATCTGCTGACGTATTCCGTGGCGTGACATCACACCACGGCCAAGCCTTTATTCGAATCGTTTTTACTATCCCACCTCAGTGCGTTTAGCGAGGCGGTTTCCTTGGCACGTCTTGTCAAAGCAGAGATCGTGTCCCCTTATTCTGGGATTCTCATCAATACAGGCGTGGGTAACCCAACCGCGCCATTTATTACGGCGCTTGGGAGATAAGCGAGTTTTACCAGGCTGGTGGGGACGCATAGCTTCGTCCGCCCATACAAGGGGATAAGGATCCACCTTTTTACCTACGCCTTCTTCCTCCTTTGCTCATCCATTTCTGCGCACTCGAGCTCCAGCGCCCAAGTCCGCACATCCCACCTCAACCTTCTCCAGCCATGTCCGAAGCGGGAGGCAAGTGGATGGCCTCCTCCGTCACGGAGGGGCACATCAAAAAGTTGCGGAAGGCCGGATACTTGTCCAACGACATCGCGTATTGGCTCCCCGACAAGGGGCAACTCACTCCCACCCCCATGCCCCATGAGAGGGTGGTGTTCCTCACCCACTTCCTCCGCGGACTAGGTTTTCCACTTCACCCATTTGTCCGGGGGCTCATGTTCTACTATGGCCTGGATTTCCACGATCTGGCCCCGAATTTCATCCTCAACATCTCGGCGTTCATCATCGTGTGCGAGGCCTTCCTCTGCATCAACTTATAGCTGAAGACCTTCAATGTCAAGCCAAAGGTAGTGGGCGGCCGCCAAGCGGAGTGCGGAGGTGCCATGGTGGGCAAGATGGCCAACGTCCTATGGCTCGAGGGCTCCTTCGTGGAGACCATAAAGGGGTGCCCAATCGGGGTGGTTCTACATCACCGAGCCGCGCGACCCTAAATGGGCAGCGGCCCCCGAATTCTGATCTGGCTTCCCTACACGGCTCACCTCCTGGAAAGAGACGGGCTTGACGTGGGGTAATTCGGAAGAGCTGACCGTACTTCAAACCTACGTCCAAAACCTGGTGAACAAGAAGCTCAAGCTTCTCAATGTAGTCCAGGTTATGCTCATCTGTCGGATCCTCCCGTGCCAACAACGGGCCTTCAGCTTGTGGGAGTTTGATCCGGCACAACACCAAACCTTGAGCAGGCTCTTCGACACTACATACAAAGATGCCTGGAAGGTGCTGTTCAAGGGTGCCGAGGCTCCCGCATCTGCTACCGAAGATCGCGGATTCAGCTCGCAGCGTCAAGCCAGCGAGGTAAGCTACTTTACCCTTTACGGGACTCTTGTTTTTCATAGTTTGACTCTATGCGGGATCTAAACTCCGTTGCCTTTGACAGGATTGGCAGAAGATGTCTGGGCAGGTTGACTGTCAGACTCCCTTGCCAGAAGATCCAGCGGACGCCCAATTGACGGGGCTGCTGGTTCCGGCACCTCACGTGGTGCCGGAGAAGAATGCCAAGAAGAAGGCCACGGGAACTCGAAGGAGTTCTCGGCGCCAGGTGTTGTCGGACTCATCGTCCGATGACTCCGAGGCAGACTCCTCCTGCGAAGACAAGAAGGAGGAAAAAGAGGCCTCTCCCCCAGCGGGGGGAGAGAAGAAAAGGAAGGCCGCCCCAACTGGGAAGGCCGGAGGGTCCAAGAAGGGAAGGACCCTCCCTCCGGACTGCTCCACCAACGCCGACGGCGGCGAGGAGGAGTGGCCACCGAGGGCTAAGCCCCTGGCGAAATCGTAAGTGTTCGGATACCAGAATAACTCATGGCGTTTCATTTATCGCACAAAATCTCCAAACGCCGAATATAACCTTGCAGCCCGCCCAAGGACGGGCTCGACGCTTCAACGAGCGGCTCCCTAGATTCGTCGGACGTGAATAGCACCTCACTTCCGGCTGCCTCCTCTCCTCGCGCTGCGGATGATGCTGAGGTGGGGTCCCTAAAGGGGCCCATCCAGGAGGAGGTGGTCCAGGAGGCGTTGCAAGGCAACCTCCCGGACTCCAGGCGCAAGGAGGATAAAACCCCAAAGGGCTCTAAATCCGGCCCTGGGCCGGACTCTGCACTGGAACCTTCAGTGGTTTCAGATTCCGACAGACGGCCCCTTCGTAAGAAGGGCAAGACTGCGACATCGGTGACCTCCGTCCAACCGGAGGCACCAGATAATTTGCTGGAGGCGCTTAAGGGCGCCTCCATCGACGAGGAGCACCGCACTGTTATGAGTGTGGTGATCCAGAAAGTTCAGTCCACCAAAAGCAGGCTGACTGAAGCCTGTGCCAGGCTTCTAACAGGCTTTGAGGTAAGTATTTAAGATATGTAAAAATGTTACCACATAGACAGTAGCCCCTGATGCTCAGTTTGGTGTTCGGAAAGAAAAGCCGAACTGAGGATCTAAAAGATGTACGCAGGAGTCTAACATAGGTATCTCAATATGGGAATGTAGGCTGCGCTGCTGACCTATGCCGCACTGACTGCGGAGGTCAATGCATTGAAGCAGAGCCTCGAGCGGTCCGAGAACGAGCTCGGCCTTGCCAAAAAGCAGCTCGAGGACAGGGAAGGTAAGTAATACCTTATGGAAGTATATAAAAGATGTGGTTGCCAAAAATGACAGGAATAATGTGAGTATTGCAGGGGCCACGAACGAGGTGGCGACCCAGAAGGAAGCAGTGTCCAAGGCCAAAAGCAATGCATCCACGAAGCGCACCAAGCGAGAGAAGCAGGAGGTGCGGGTGGCGGAGGTGCGGCAAGAGCTCCAGGCTCTCGTGGAAAAACACGAGAGTTTGGAGCGTGACTCAAAGACTCAAGAGTCCGAGCTCGCCTCGGCCCTTGAGAGCGCCAAAGCCGCTAAGGCCGAAGCCCAAAAAGCCCTCCAGGAAATTGAGGCATTGAAGAAGATAGCGGCGGGCAAGGCATTCTTTATGCAAAGCAAGCACGTGAAAGTGAATTATCTGTTACTTACCCAAATCCGGAGCTCTCCAGGAGCATTCACAGATCTGCCCCGTAGTGTGTCCGATGCTGCCGCGTTCTACTGAGCCGAGGAGGGGAGTTCGACGGAGAAGGTGTTCTGGTCTCAGTATGCTGAGGCCGGTCACCCGGTGCCCTTGAGCGACCAGCTGAAGCAGCTGGTCGAGCTCCATAAGGTTGCTGAACAGGCCATGAAGGGCCTCATAGTTCAGCTGTGGCCTAAGGAAGCCATGCCTGGGAGCTACTTCGGGCTGGTGAGGCGGCTGGTGGACGCCTGTCCATGGATTGAAGTCGTCAAGCGCTCTGTCTGCATCGAAGGTGCCCGTAGGGCCCTTGCCCATGCTAAAGTGGACTAGGGCAAGATGGACGCTGAGAAGCTTGTGACGGACAGACCACCACCGGGCAAGGATTATCGCAAGCCCGAGATGTATTATGAGGGCGTCCTAAAGGGTGCCCGCCTTATAGCGGGTGAATGCTCCAAAGATGTAATTTTTGAGTAAACTTGCATTTGTTATCCTGTACGCTGAAAACTTGTTCATATGCGCTTAGCAACGCTTGTGAATTTAAAATATTACCTTCTGTGCCGCCGTTTATTAAATTTGAGAGATGGCGAGTCGCCGGCTTCTGCATCGATGCCACGAGTGCTGGGGTGTTCGGGATAAACTTGAGCGCTCTTTTTCCCATTCTTGGGTCCTTCAAGGGAGGCGCTCAACGCAATGAACGAGGCAACCGGACTATAATGCTTGAACACTCTCACTTAGCCATAGAATTCTATAATTTTAAATTTCGGCGAAGCCCCTAGTATTCGGAAGACCGAGTTCGGGGCGCTATCCAAGCCTGGGCCGGACAAAGCCGACTCCTCGCTCTAAGCGGCATAAGTCTTTAGGGACTCGAAAACCTCTCGAACAGCGACCAGCTCTCGCCCTATCATGATGGTCAGTTTTAGCTTTCTCCACTGAGGTGCTTACCCCAGCTCAACCGGGGCACAATCGCAGTGGTTCTCCCAGCGCTACCTTAGCCGATATAACGGAATGTAAGGTACCAAAACATGGGAGCCGGGCAAACCCAACTATTGACCCAAGACATGATTCGGAGCCGATGCAGATAATGCTATAAATTCGGGGTGCCAAACTTGTGAAAGTGTTCGGACTTATCACACCATATTTTGGGGTACTTAAGCCCCTGGTGTATTTGACCATACCAAAGTGTACGGGTGCAACATGTCATAAGTGAACATATATAGATAAAAAAAGGAATGCAATAATAGGCAGAAGCTATGTATTGTTTATTTAAAAAGGGTGCGGTAAAAGCAGAACGATACAAATAGTGTGATAAGCAATGGACAGAACTATTTGACATGTCCCCCTCTAGGGGCGAGCTGCGGGATGATATGTGAAACAAGTATACTGCTCGTTATAGAGACCACCTGGACACTCGACGTAGCTTTCTGCTTCCCTAGTTGTTGCATCGTGTGTTCGGCGATTCTACTGCCGGACAGGGCTTCTTGAGAAAGGAGTCCTGAAAGTAAGAGAAAAAAGAATGACACAATCGGCAGCCCCTGGTGCGGTTGAGCCGCATTCTGGGCCTGCCATGGTCGTGCCCCTCCCCTATGCCCATGGTATTTCCAGAGCGTAATTATGTACGCGTAGTACTGGTTTCCCAATTTCGCGAGGGCTGGGGTTGGGGCCGCATTGCTACGCGTGCTCGGGACGTGCCAGGCGGTCTTGTTGTAGGTTACTTCGGGCGCGCTTGACCGTGTCCAGACGTTTAATAGCCGGACTCGAGGATTGCCTTGAGAGGCTGCTTTGTACTTCCGCCGCGAGGGCCGCCGTATGCTCCTCCGTTTGGAGAGAGCGTTCGGTGTTTCCGTTGACCGTAATGACTCCTCGAGGGCCTGGCATCTTGAGCTTGAGGTATGCATAGTGCGGCACCGCATTGAACTTTGCAAATGCGGTTTGTCCGAGCAGTGCGTGATAGCCGCTGTGGAACGGGACTATGTCGAAGATTAACTCCTCGCTTCGGAAGTTATCCGGGGATCCGAAGACCACTTCAAGTGTAACTGAGCCTGTACAGTTGGCCTCTACACCTGGTATGACGCCTTTAAAGGTCGTCTTTGTGGGTTTAATCCTTGAGGGGTCTACGCCCATTTTGTGCACTATATCCTGATAAAGCAGGTTCAGGTTGCTGCCGCCGTCCATCAGGACTCTAGTGAGGTGAAATCCGTCAACGATTGGGTTTAGAACCAATGCGGCGAATCCGCCATGGTGGATCCTAGTGGGGTGGTCCCTTCGATCAAAAGTGATCGTGCAGGAGGACCACAGATTGAACTTTGGGGTGACTGGCTCCATCGCATATACGTCCCTTAGTGCATGCTTCCGCTCCCTTTTGGGTATGTGGGTTGCGTATATCATGTTCACCGTCTGCACTTGTAGGGGGAATCCCTTCTGTCCTCTATTGTTCAGCGGCCGGGGCTCCTCCTCGTCATCGCTATGCAGCCCCTTGTCATTGTTTTCGGCATTTAACTTGCCTGCATGCTTGAACACCCAACAATCCCTGTTGGTGTGGTTGGCTGGTTTTTCGGGAGTGCCGTGTATCTGGCACGAGCGATCGAGTATTCGGTCCAAATTGGATGGGCCCAGAGTATTTCTTTTGAATGGCTTTTTCCGCTGACCGGGTTTAGAGCCTCTGAATCCGGCATTGACTGTCGTATCCTCAGCATTATCGCCGTTAATGCGGCGCTTGTGCTTTTTGCGACGCGACCTGCCGTTGCTGTCCTTGGTATCCGAGTTACCAGGGCTCTTGGTCATGTTTTTACTACGAGCTAGCCAGCTGTCCTCTCCCGCGCAAAAGCGGGTCATGAGTGTTGTGAGGGCTGCCATGGATTTCGGCTTTTCCTATCCTAGGTGCCGGGCAAGCCACTCGTCGCGGATGTTATGTTTGAAGGCCGCAAGTGCCTCTGCATCCGGACAGTCGATGATTTGATTTTTCTTGGTTAGGAACCGTGTCCAGAATTGTTTGGCCAATTCCTCTAGCTGCTGAATTATGTGGCTTAGGTTATCGGCGTCTGGTGGTCGCACATAGGCGCACTAGAAGTTGTCGAGGAATGGGGCTTCCAGGTCTTCCCAACAACTAATTGACTCTGCTGGCAAGCTATTAAGCCAATGCCGAGCTGGTCCTTTAAGCTTGAGTGGGAGGTACTTGATGGCATGTAGATCATCACCGCGGGCCATGTGCATATGAAGGAGGTAGTCCTCGATCCATACCGCATGATCTGTTGTGCCATCGTATGATTTGAGGTTTACGGGTTTGAAACCCTCGGGGATTTGATGATCCATTACTTCATCTATGAAGCATAGTGGGTGCGCGGCGCCCCTGTACTGGGCTATATCACGATGTAGCTCAAATGAGCTTTGTCTGCTGTGTTCGGCTCGGCCGGATTTGATGTATCTGGCATGACGGTTATCATCACGTGTAGTGAGGCGCCCACGCGATCCGTAGATCGATCTTGTTTGCCTTGCCTTATCCTCCAATATATCTTGCAGGTCTGGCGCATTTCCCCGTGCCTTGGTACTTTTTGAGCGATGCCGGGGTGCGGCTTGAGTGGAGGGCCGAGAGGCCTCTCTGTCGCGGCCACGAGGTGGTCGGTCGGCCGCATCATGCGCTGGTGATGTAGGTTTGGGTGCTTCCTCCTCTAATCGGGGTAGCAGCCTGCATTTTGGGTAGCTCTTGGAGGGGCGTTCGAGTTCAATACTCTTCCGCCGCAAGGACTTCAGTCCATCTGTCAGCTAGCAAGTCTTGGTCAGCTCGAAGTTGTTGTTGCTTTTTCTTGAGGCTGCTTGCCGTGGCCATAAGCCTGCGTTTGAAACGCTCCTGTTCGATGGGATCCTCAGGCACGACAAATTCGTCGTCGTCGAGGCTTGCCTCGTCTTCGGAGGGAGGCATGTAATTATCGTCCTCTACCTCTCTATCTGCCGCTCTCTCATGAGGGCTGGCTTCTCTATCCTCCAGTGCTGAATCCTGCTGGAGGGGGTTGTCTTCGGCACTTTCCGGGGTGTTATTGTCTCCCGTGCCGGAATCACCATTTTTGCTGTGGCGGGATTTAGAGCGGCGCCGCTGACGCCGGCGCTTAGGCTGTTTCTTGGAGGGGTCATCCTCCATTGTTCCATCGCCATTCCCATCTTTTGGGATGTCCACCATGTATATGTCATATGATGAGGTGGCCTTTCAGTGCCCTGTAGGCGCTGGTTCTTGGTCGTCTCCTGCATCATCGTCCATACCGTCGATGTCTTCGGAGTCGAAGTCGAGCATGTCGGTTAAATCATCGACAATGGCTATGAAGTGGGTGGTGGGTGGGCTTTGAATTCCTTCGTCATCCGCATCCCAACCTTCCTGACTATAATCCGGCCAGGGCTCTCCTGATAAAGAGAGAGACTTTAGCGAATTCAGGATGTCGCCAAAGGGCGAGTGCTGAAAGATGTCTGTGGCAGTGAACTCCATGATCGGCGCCCAATCGAATTCGGTTGGCAGGGGCGCGGAAGGTTCAGAGTCCGGACAGGAGTCCGACACCTTGGAGTCACAAGCTTCGCAAAGTACAAGGTTGGTGTTCGGCTCGATCGCCGTAGAGATAGCAGCCCCCGAGGCGGTGTCCAGCCACCAGTCCTCGATCATCGCAGTCGGCTCCGAGCTAAGGGTCGGAGCGGACACTGGTGCGGCCTCCAGGGCACTATCCGGCGGTAGAGCTAGATCATGCCCATCGTGACAGTGCGGCGTGCTGGGCTGTGGCTCGAACCCGTCGAAGATCAAGTCTCCGCGGACGTCATCCGTATAGTTCAAACTTCCAAATCTGACCTGATTGCCAGGGGCGTAGCTTTCGATCTGCTCCAGATGGCCAAGCGAATTGGCCCGCAGTGCAAAGCCGCCGAATATGAAGATCTGTCCGGGGAGAAAAGTCTCACCCTGGACTGCATCGTTGTTGATGATCGGAGGAGCCATCGGGCCTAAAGATGATGACACAGAGGAACTCTCAATGAAAGCACCAATGTCGGTGTCAAAACTGGCGGATCTCGGGTAGGGGGTCCCGAACTGCGCATCTAGGCGGATGGTAACAGGAGACAAGGGACACGATGTTTTTACCCAGGTTCGGGCCCTCTCGATGGAGGTAAAACCCTACTCCTGCTTGATTAATATTGATGATATGGGTAGTACAAGAGTAGATCTACCACAAGATCAGAGAGGCTAAACCCTAGAAGCTAGCCTATGGTATGATTGTTGTTCGTCCTACGGACTAAAACCCTCCGGTTTATATAGGCACCGAAGAGGGTTAGGGTTACACAGAGTCGGTCACAATGGTAGGAGATCTACATATCCGTATCGCCAAGCTTGCCTTCCACACCAAGGAAAGTCCCATCCGGACACGGGACGAAGTCTTCAATCTTGTAACTTCATAGTCCAGGAGTCCAGCCAAAGGTGATAGTTCGGCTATCCGGACACCCCCTAATCCAGGACTCCCTCACTTAGCTTTGGGTTCAATCTTGCGGTGTCCTTTCCCAGTGACAACAGGGGAAGCAAGTCACGTATTGTAATTTTTCCATCGAGGATAAAAGATGGGGTTTATATCATATTGCATGAGTTTATCCCTCTACATCATGTCATCTTTCTTAATGCGTTACTCTGTTCTTCATGAACTTAATACTCTAGATGCAGGCAGGAGTCGGTCGATGTGTGGAGTAATAGTAGTAGATGTAGGCAGGAGTCGAGCTATACAGACGTGATGCCTATATACATGATCATGCCTAGATAATCTCATAATTATTCGCTTTTCTATCAATTGCTCGACAGTAATTTGTTCACCCATCGTAATACTTATGCTATCTTGAGAGAAGCCACTAGTGAAACCTATGGCCCCCGGGTCTATCTTTTATCATATAAGTGTGCCATCTACTTTTATTTGCATCTTTTAATTTCCAATCTATATCATAAAAATACCAAAAATATTTATCTTATCATATTATGTCTATCAGATCTCACTTTCGCAAGTGGCCGTGAAGGGATTGACAACCCCTTTATTGCGTCGGTTGCAAAGTTCTTGTTTGTTTGTGTAGGTGCGTGGGACTTTTGAGGAGCCTCCTACTGGATTGATACCTTGGTTCTCAAAAACTAAGGGAAATACTTACGCTACTTTGCTGCATCACCCTTTCCTCTTCAAGGAAAACCAACGCAAGCTCAAGACATAGCAAGAAGGATTTCTGGCGCCGTTGCCGGGGAGGTCTTCGCTCAAGTCTAGACATACCAAGTACCCATCACAAACTCATATCCCTCGCATTACATTATTTGCCATTTGCCTCTCGTTTTCCTCTCCCCCACTTCACCCTTGCCGTTTTATTCGCCCTTCTTCCGTTCGATCTTATGTTTGCTTGTGTCTCCATGTGCCTTCTATCTGCTTGCATCTTTGCTTGCTAAAAATCTATTGATATGGATCCACTTAAAGTGTTCTACTTGGATCATTTTTGATCCTTATGCGCTCGTGCTGAAACCCCAACTAGCCTAGTTGATGGGAAATCTTTAGATGAGCATGCTCATTTTGTGCATCACCGTTTGTCTGAAAAGGGGAGACTCTTATGGGATCAAATAAACAGACTGATGTGTTATGCTTGGAATCTTTATGAAATTTGTGATATTACTTGTTGCTCTAAGAACCCTAAAAAACACCTTCCCTACCTATGTGACTTTAATGAAAATGAAATCTTATCTTCTTATGCAAAGGGTGTTTATAGTTACGATGATATTGAACAAATTGAAGAATTTGTTGCTTTTAAGGGTGCTTATGAAGTTGCTTCTTTGATTGAAAAGTATGATATTACTCTCTACGAATCTGAAAATTTTGACATACTTAAATATTGCTATGAAAATTATGCTCATAATCTCTATGTCAAAGAATTTATTGAGAGAATGACCGTTGCTTTAGAAGAAAATAATGTATGCATAAATTTATAGATAATGATGATTTCGATGATTTGATTGAAATATCCCTTGACGAACATGATGCTTGCTATTCTTGTGGCCATGATGCCAATATTTATGAAGATGAATTTGCTATAGTTCCTTATGTTAAACATGAGATCGTTGCTATTGCACCCATACTTACTAGTTCCTTCAATGAAAATAATGATTGCAATGATGTTACTATAAATTCTCTTGATGTCAATTGTGCTACATGCAAAACCCTAAGCTTGCTAGTTTTGCTATGACTACTATTTGTTGCAATGATCATGATTGGGGTGATTCTTCTTTTGATCTTGAAAATTTATTTAAGACCCATGATGAATATGAGATTGATAATAGTGTTTGCAATATTATTGAAAGTGGGTTTAGAAGAGTGTCAATTTTAGATCCCACATATTTGGAGAATGTTCAATCTTATGAATTTTTTGATAAAAGTGGGTTTGGAGAGGTCATGACTTTAGTTAATGTTAATCCTGCTATTTTGGAAGAGCGTCAACTTCGCATGCATGTGGATCATGTTGAAAATATTTTATGTGATAGCTATTTTGTTGAATTTGCTTATGATCCCACATGTAATTGTTATGAGATAGGAAAGTATGGTTCTAGAAATTTTCATGTTACTAAATTACCTCTCGTCATGTTGAGATTGCTATTGTTTCTTTCCGCTTCCTTTCATATGCTAGTTTTTTCTTGTCTTGATAATTTGTTTGACTATAAGATGCTTATGCATAGGAAGTATGTTAGACTTATATGTGTTTTCACGTGTTTCATGATGCTCTCTTTGCGTTTCAATTCTTGTCTTTCATGTGAGCATCATTGAAATCTCAATGCCTAGCTAGGGGTGTTAAACGATAGCGCTTGTTGGGAGGCAACCCAATTTTATTTTTGTGTCTTGCTTTTTTGCTTCTATTTAGTAATAAATATTTCCTCTAGCTTCTGTTTAGATGTGTTTTCATGTTTTAATTAGTGTTTGTGCCAAGTAAAACCTATAGGATAACCTATGGTAATAGTTAATTTGATTCCGCTGAAAAACAGAAACTTTGTGCTCACGATAAAAAAAATCAATAAATCACAGAGACATGATTTTGCGTTGATTCTTTTTTCTGTAGATCAATAGACAAATTGTATAGGACGTCCTATTTTGGTAGGATTTTTAGAGTTCCAGAAGTATTCAAAAGTTACTGATTGCTACAGACTATTCTGTTTTTGACAGATTCTGTTTTTCGTGTGTTATTTGCTTATTTTGATGCATCTATGGCTAGTATGTAGGGGTATGAACCATAGAGAAGTTGGAATACAGTAGGTTTAACACCAATATAAATAAATAATTACTTCATTACAGTACCATATGTGGTGGTTTTTCTTTCTTGCACTAACGGAGCTTATGAGATTTCCTGTTAAGTTTTGTGTTGTGAAGTTTTCAAGTTTTGGGTAAAGATTTGATGGACTATGGAATAAGGAGTAGCAAGAGCCTAAGCTTGGGGATTCCCATGTCCCCCCAATATATTAAAGGATAACCAAAAGCCTAAGCTTGGGGATGCCCCGGAAGGCATCCCCTCTTTCGTCTTCGTCTATCGGTAACTTTACTTGGAGCTATATTTTTATTTGCCACATGATATGTGTTTTTGCTTGGAGCGTCTTGTATGATATTATTCTTTGCTTTTTATATCACCACAATCATCATTGCTGTACACACCTTTTGGGAGAAACCCACTTGATTGGGAATTTATTAGAATACGCTATGTGCTTCACTTATATCTTTTGAGCTAGATAGTTTTCTCTAAGTGCTTCACTTATATCTTTTAGAGCATGGCGGTGGTTTAATTTTGAAGAAATTGTTGATCTCTCATGCTTCACTTATATTATTTTGAGAGTCTTTTAGAACAGCATGATATTTGCTATGGTTATAAATTTGGTCCTAGAATGATGGGCATCCAAGTTGGGTATAATAAAAACTATCATAGAAAGTGCATTGGATGCTATGATCAATTTGATACTTGATAATTGTTTTGAGATATTAGGATGGTGATATTAGAGTCATGCTAGTTGGGTGATTATGAATTTAAAGAATACATGTGTTGAAGTTTGTGATTCCCGTAGCATGCACGTATGGTGAACCGGTTTGTTATGATGTTGGAGCACGATTTATTTATTGATTGTCTTCCTTATGAGTGGCGGTCGGGGACGAGAAATGGTCTTTTCCTACCAATCTATCCCCCTAGGAGCATGCGCGTAGTTCTTTGTTTTTAGTGGCTTGTAGATTTTTGCAATAAGTATATGAGTTCTTTATGACTAATGTTGAGTCCATGGATTATACGCACTCTCACCCTTCCACCATTGCTAGCCTCTCTTGTGCCACGCAACTTTCGCCGGTACCATACACCCACCATATACCTTCCTCAAAACAGCCACCATACCTACCTGTTATGGCATTTCTATAGCCATTCCGAGATATATTGCCATGCAACTTACCACTGTTCCATTTAATATGACACACATCATCATTGTCATATTCCTCATTGCATGATCATGTAGTTGACATCGTATTTGTGGCGGGAAAATTTTGTTTTTGCCACTCTAGATTTTGCCAATTTTCCTTATGCCACTCTAGATTTTGACATTTCACTTTTGCCACTCTTAATTTTTGACAATTATCACAATTACCATTCCCGTGGCAAAAGCAAAATTTTTAGAGTGGCAATTGTGATACATTTCAAAAGCTAAGAGTGGCAAAAATGAAATAAAATTATTCTGCTTTTGCAATGGAATGGCAATTGTGACAATTGTCAAAATCTAAGCATGACAAAAGTGAAATGTCAAAATCTATAGTGGCATAAGGAAAATTGGCAAAATCTAGAGTGGCAAAAACAAAATTTTCCCATTTGTGGCAAGGCCACCTTCATAATTCTTCATACATGTCACTCTTGATTCATTGCATATCCTGGTACACCGCCGGAGGCATTCATATAGAATCATATCTTGTTCTAAGTATCGAGTTGTAATCTTGAGTTGTAAGTAAATAAAAGTGTGATGATCTTCATTATTAGAGCATTGTCCCAAGTGAGGAAAGGATGATGGAGACTATGATTCCCCCACAAGTAGGGATGAGACTTCGGACTTTAAAGGCCAAAAAAGGAGAACGGACAAATAAAAAAATGAGAGAAAAAGAGAGAAGGGACAATGCTACTATCGTTTTTACCACACTTGTGCTTCAAAGTAGCACCATGATCTTCATGATAGAGAGTCTCCTATGTTGTCACTTTCATATACTAGTGGGAACTTTTCATTATAGAACTTGGCTTGTATATTCCAATGATGGGCTTCCTCAAAATGCCCTAGGTCTTCGTGAGCAAGCAAGTTGGATGCACCCCCACTTAGTTTCTTTTGTTGAGCTTTCATACATTTATAGCTCTAGTGCATTCGTTGCATGGCAATTCCTACTCACTCACATTGATATCTATTAATGGGCATCTCCATAGCCCGTTGATATGCCTAGTTAATGTGAGACTATCTTCTCCCTTTTTGTCTCACTACAAAAAAAGACACATCCGTGACATGTTGGGCCGAACGAATTTTTTTCTGGGATGTGTCATTTTGGGCCGAACGAATTTTTTTCTGTCATACTTATGACACTTCTATGACGATAATTGTGACAAACCCGGTATCATCATAGATGTGGTGGGCTCCTACTTCTATGACAAAAAATCATGACAGAAAATGGGCTTTTTGTCTTGGGCGGGCTGGAGATGCAGCTGCATGACATTCTTTGGGCCGTCCATGATGGAAAAAACCGTGGTAGAAGCGAGGGCGAGGAAAATTTCGGGGAGTTCCCGGTTACGGTGGGTGGTCGGGGGCCGAGCGATGCGCGTTTCTCTCGTACATGTACGTGCGTGTGTGTGAGGCGTTGGCTCTAACTAAACCCGAGCGAGGCGTTGGGCTCTAACTGAACCCGAGCGATTGCACTGCAGGCTATGCGTTACTAAACCCGAGAGATCGATCGATGGCTGTTAACTAAACCCGATCAAGCGATTCCTTCGCTACTGTTGCTAACTGAAGCCGATCGATGCTGCCTCTGGATGAACAATGAGTGTTGCAGGGGGTTTGGATGAACATTGAGCGGTGGGGGTGGATGAACAGGACCCCGTGGCGTTGCCTCTAGATGAACAGGACCCCGATCGATCGAGCCGGTTGAGGCTGGATGAACAGGACCCCGTGGAGGGCTGGATGAACAGGACGACCCCGTGGAGGGATGGATGAATAGTAGATGGTGGAGGGGTGGATGAATAGTAGCCCGTGGAGGGGTGGTTGAACAGGAGCCCGTGGAGAGGGGTGGTTGAACAGTAGCCTGTGGAGTAGCGTGCGGTGGAGGCTGGATGAACAGGAGCCTGTTGATGAACAGTCGCAGGTGGAGGCTGGAGGAGGTCGATGGTAGATGAACAGTAGCCCATGGAGGCTGGAGGAGGTCGACGATGGAGATGAACAGTATCCCGTGGAGTCCCATTTTGCGGTACGCCACACCCCTCCCGATGAACAGGACCCCCGTTTTGACCGTAGCGCTCCAACACAAGTCCGTTTCATCCGTTTTGCGGTACGCCACACCCCTCCCGATCAACAGGACCCCGTTTCGACCGTAGGAGGTCCGTTTCCTCCATTTTGCGGTACGCTAGACCCTCCCGATGAACAGGATCCCGTTTCGAACGTGGCCGGTCGAACACAAGGCCATTTCCTCCGTTCTGCGGTACGCCAGGCCTCGTTTCCATCACCTGTTCCGTCCGAGCCCTCCCGATGAACACGACAACACATTCCATTTCGACCCAGCCGGTTGGCTGCCCATGAACACGATGACGACACTGTTTCTCCGTTCCGACCCAGCCATGTACACGAGCCCTGGCCGTACGTACGCATGAGTAGGCGTTCGATACCCCGCCCGTATGTACACATAAGTGGCCGTATTTTCTTTCTTGCACACTGGCTGCTGTACGTGCGTGTACATGCTACGTGCGCGCCTGTACTACGATACATGCACGCCTCTACTACAACACGTGCGTGCCTCTACTACGACACGTGCGCTGATATGTCCATTTTGCATCATGCTTTTATATCAATATTTATTGCATTATGGGCTGTTATTACACATTATATCTCAATACTTATGGCTATTCTCTCTTATTTTACAAGGTTTACCATGAAGAGGGGGGATGCCGGCAGCTGGAATTCTGGCTGGAAAAGGAGCAAACATTGGAAACCTATTCTGCACTGCTCCAAAAATCCTGAAACTCCATGAAACCTATTTTTGGAATTAATAAGAATTATTGAGCGGAAGAAGTACACCAGGGGGCCCACACCCTGTCCAGGAGGGTGGGGGGGGGGGGGGCGCCCCTGTCTCCTAGCCCCCCTGGTGGCCCTCCGGTGTCCAACTTCTGCTATATGAGGGCTTTTACCCTGGAAAAATCGTGGGCAAGCTTACGGGACGAAACTCCGCCGCCATGAGGCGGAACCAATCTAGGGCTCTGGCGGAGCTGTTCTGCCGGGGACACTTCCCTCCGGGAGGGGGAAATCATCACCAACGTCATCACCAGTGATCCTCTCATCGGGAGGGGGTCAATCTCCATCAACATCTTCACCAGCACCATCACCTCTCAAAACCCTAGTTCATCTCTTGTATCCAATCTTGTATCCAAACCACAAATTGGTACCTGTGGGTTTCTAGTAGTGTTGATTACTCCTTGTAGTTGATGCTAATTGGTTTACTTGGTGGAAGATCATATGTTCAGATCCTTAATGCATATTATTACCCCTCTGATTATGAACATGAATATGTTTTGTGAGTAGTTATGTTTGTTCCTGAGGACATGGGTGAAGTCTTGCTATTAGTAGTCATGTGAATTTGGTATTCGTTCGATATTTTGATGAGATGTATGTTGTCTTTTCCTCCAGTGGTGTTATGTGAACGTCGACTACATGGCACTTCACCATTATATGGGCCTAGAGGAAGGCATAGGGAAGTAATAAGTAGATGATGGGTTGCTAGAGTGACAGAAGCTTAAACCCTAGTTTATGCGTTGCTTCGTTAGGGGCTGATTTGGATCCATATGTTTAATGCTGTGGTTAGGTTTACCTTAATACTTCTTTTGTAGTTGCAGATGCTTGCAATAGGGGTTAATCATAAGTGGGATGCTTGTCCAAGTAAGGGCAGTACCCAAGCACCGGTCCGCCCACATATCAAATTATCAAAGTAGCAAACGCGAATCATATGAGCGTGATGAAAACTAGCTTGACGATAATTTCCATGTGTCCTCGGGAGCTCCTTTCTCATTATTAGAAATTGTCCAGGCTTATCCTTTGCTACATAAAGGATTGGGCCACCTTTCTGCACTTTATTTACTTTTTTTACTTGTTACTCGTTACTATTATCTTATCACAAAACTATCTATCACCTACAATTTCAGTGCTTGCAGAGAAAACCTTACTGAAAACCGCTTATCATTTCCTTCTGCTCCTCATTGGGTTCGACACTCTTACTTATCGAAAGGACAACGATAGATCCCCTACACTTGTGGGTCATCAAGACTCTTTTCTGCCGCTGTTGCCGGGGAGTGTAGTGCTTTTGGTGAGTGGAACTTGGTAAGGAAACATTTATAT
Source organism: Triticum timopheevii (assembly GCA_963921465.1). Lineage (NCBI taxonomy): Eukaryota > Viridiplantae > Streptophyta > Magnoliopsida > Poales > Poaceae > Triticum > Triticum timopheevii. The sequence continues at coordinate 376,924,018 of OY997262.1, read as the reverse complement.
AGTGTGCTGAAATTTTTTGTTACTTGTCACTATGGAAACTAACCCTTTGAGGGGCTTGTTCGGGGTATCTTCACCCCGACCAGAAGAGCAAAGAGTTGCTCTTCAACCTACTGAACTTTATGAAAATATTTACTTTGAGATTCCTTCGAGTATGATAGAGAAACTTCTAGCTAATCCATTTATAGGAGATGGAACATTGCATCCCGATTTACACCTTATCTTTGTGGATGAAGTTTGTGGATTATTTAAGCTTGCAGGTATTCCCGATGATGTTGTCAAAAGGAAGGTCTTCCCTTTATCTTTGAAGGGAGATGCATTGACATGGTATAGGCTATGTGATGATACAAGATCTTGGAATTATAAACGATTGAAGTTGGAATTTCACCAGAAGTTCTATCCTATGCATATTGTTCATCGTGATCATAATTACATATATAATTTCTAGCCTCGCGAAGGAGAAAGCATCTCTCAAGCTTGGGGGAGGATTAAGTCAAGGTTATATTCATGCCCCAATCATGAGCTCTCTCCGGAAATGATTATTCAAAAAATTTATGCTCGGCTTTCTCTTAATAATCGCAACCTGCTTGATACTTCCTGTGCTGGTTCTTATATGCTGAAGACTATTGATTTCAAATGGGACTTATTGGAAAGAATTAAACGCAACTTTGAAGATTGGGGTTCCGACGATGGTAAGGAGTCAGGTATGACACCTAAGTTCGATTGTGTTAAATCTTTTATGGATACCGATGCTTTTCATGGATTTAGCGCTAAGTATGGACTTGACTCTGAGATAGTAGCTTCTTTCTGGGAATCTTTTGCTACTCATGTTGATCTCCCTAAAGAGAAGTGGTTTAAATATAATCCTCCGGTTGAAGTGAAAGTAGTTGAACCTATTACAGTTGAAGAAAAGACTATCACCTATAGTGATCCTATTGTTCCTACTACTTATGTTGAGAAACCCCCATCTCCTGTTTGGATAAAGGATCATGCTAAAACTTCGATTGTTGTTCGTAAGAGTAATACTAGGACTTATACACCTCCTGAGAAAATCAATGTTGAACCTAGTATTGTTATAGTTAAAGATCTCTTAGATGATGATTTAGATGGGCATGTTATTTATTTCTATGATGAAACTGCTAATATTGCTAGACCTGATACTAATATACATAGACCTGTCGTAGGCATGCCTGTTATTTCTATTAAAATAGGAGATCATTGTTATCATGGTTTATGTGATATGGGTGCTAGTGCTAGTGCGATACCTTATGATTTATATAAAGAAATTATGCACGACATTGCACACGTTGAATTAGAAGACACTGATGTCACTATTAAGCTTGCTAATAGGGATACCATTAAACCTGTTGGGATTGTTAGAGATGTTGAAGTTTTGTGTGGGAAAGTTAAATACCCTGCTAATTTTCTTGTTCTTGCTTCCCCACAAGATGACTTCTATCCAATTATTTTTGGTAGACCCTTCTTGAATACAGCTAGTGCTAAGATTGATTGTGAAAAAGATACTGTCACCATTGGCTTAGATGGTATGTCTCATGAGTTTAATTTTGCTAAGTTTCGTAGACAACCTCGTGATAGGGAACCACCTAGTAAGGATGAGATTATTGGTCTTGCTTCCATTGTTGTGCCTCCTACTGATCCGTTAGAACAATATTTGCTAGACCATGAAAATGATATGTTTATGAAGGAAAGAAGGGAAATAGATGAAGTGTTCCTTAAACAGGAACCTGTGCTGAAACATAATCTTCCCATTGAAATTCTTGGGGATCCCCCTCCACCCAAGGGTGATCCCGTGTTTGAACTCAAACCTTTACCTGATAATCTTAAGTATGCTTATCTTGATGAAAAGAAAATATATCCTGTTATTATTAGTGCTAACCTTTCAGAGCAAGAAGAAGAAAGATTATTGATAACTCTGAAGAAGCACCGAGCTACTATTGGATATACTCTGGATGATCTTAAGGGCGTTAGTCCCACGTTATGCCAACACAAAATTAAATTGGGGGACGATGCCAAACCAGTTAGAGATCCTCAACGACGACTAAATCCCAAGATGAAAGAAGTGGTAAGAAAGGAGATACTAAAGCTCCTTGAGGCAGGTATAATTTATCCCGTTGCTGATAGTGAATGGGTAAGTCCTGTCCATTGTGTTCCTAAAAAGGGAGGTATTACCGTTGTTCCTAATGATAAAGATGAATTAATCCCGCAAAGAATTATTACAGGTTATAGGATGGTAATTGATTTTCGTAAATTAAATAAGGCTACCAAGAAAGATCATTACCCTTTACCTTTTATTGATCAAATGCTAGAAAGACTATCCAAACACACAGATTTTTGCTTTCTAGATGGTTATTCTGGTTTCTCTCACATACCTGTGTCAGCGGGAGATCAATCAAAAACTACTTTTACTTGCCCTAATGGTACTTTTGCTTATAGACATATGCCTTTTGGTTTATGTAATGCACCTGCTACCTTTCAAAGATGCATGATGGCTATATTCTCTGATTTTTGTGAAAAGATTTGTGAGGTATTCATGGATGACTTCTCCGTTTATGGATCCTCTTTTGATAATTGTTTGAGCAACCTTGATCGAGTTTTGCAGAGATGCGAAGACACTAGTCTCGTTTTGAATTGGGAAAAGTGTCACTTTATGGTTAATGAAGGCATTGTTTTGGGCCACAAGATTTCCGAGAGAGGTATTGAAGTTGATAAAGCTAAAGTTGATGCTATTGAAAAGATGCCATGTCCCAAGGACATAAAAGGTATAAGAAGTTTCCTTGGTCATGCCGGTTTTTATAGGAGGTTCATTAAGGACTTCTCTAAAATCTCTAGGCCTCTGACTAATTTATTGCAAAAAGGTATTCCTTTTGTCTTTGAGGATGATTGTGTAGAAGCATTTGAAATACTTAAGAAAGCTTTGATCACTGGACCTATTGTTCAGACACTTGATTGGAATTTACCCTTTGAAATTATGTGTGAAGCTAGTGATTATGCTGTAGGTGCTATTCTAGGGCAAAGGGTTGATAAGAAATTGAATGTTATCCAGTATGCTAGTAAGACTCTTGATACTGCCCAAAGAAATTATGCTACTACTGAAAAAGAGTTCTTAGCAGTTGTGTTTGCATGTGATAAGTTTAGACCTTATATTGTTGATTCCAAAGTTACTATTCACACTGATCATGCTGCTATTAAATATCTTATGGGAAAGAAAGATGCTAAGCCTAGGCTCATTAGATGGATCCACTTGCTCCAAGAATTTGATTTGCATATTATTGATAGAAAGGGAGCTGAGAACCCCGTTGCAGACAACTTGTCTAGGTTAGAGAATGTTCTTGATGACCCACTACCTATTGATGATAGCTTTCCTGATGAACAATTAGCGGTCATTAATGCTTCTCGTACTGCTCCTTGGTATGCTGATTATGCTAATTACATTGTTGCTAAATTTATACCTCCTAGTTTCACATACCAGCAAAAGAAAAAGTTCTTTTCTGATTTAAGACATTACTTTTGGGATGACCCACATCTTTATAAAGAAGGAGTAGATGGTGTTATTAGATGTTGTGTGCCTGAGCATGAACAGGAGAAGATCCTACACAAGTGTCACTCTGAATCCTATAGAGGGTACCACGCTGGAGATAGAACTGCACACAAGGTACTACAATCTGGTTTTTATTGGCCTACTCTCTTCAAAGATGCTCGTAAGTTTGTCTTATCTTGTGATGAATGTCAAAGAATAGGTAATATTAGTAGACGTCAAGAAATGCCTATGAATTACTCTCTTGTTATTGAACCGGTTGATGTTTGGGGCTTTGACTATATGGGACCTTTTCCTGCCTCTAATCGTTATACACATATTTTAGTTGCTCTTGATTACGTTACTAAGTGGGTAGAAGCTATTCCAACTAGTAGTGCTGATCATAACACTTCTATTAAAATGCTTAAAGAAGTTATTTTTCCGAGGTTTGGAGTCCCTAGATATCTTATGACTAATGGTGGTTCACATATTATTCATGGTGCTTTCCGAAAGATGCTTGCTAAGTATGATGTTAATCACAGAATCGCATCTCCTTATCATCCGTAGTCTAGTGGTCAAGTAGAGTTGAGCAATAGAGGGCTCAAATTAATTTTGCAAAAGAATGTGAATAGATCTAGAAAGAATTGGTCCAAAAAACTTGATGATGCATTATGGGCCTATAGAACTGCATACAAAAATCCTATGGGTATGTCTCCATATAAGATGGTTTATGGAAAAGCATGTCATTTACCTCTTGAACTTGAACATAAAGCATATTGGGCTATTAAAGAGCTCAACTATGACTTCAAACTTGCCAGTGAGAAGAGGTTGTTTGATATTAGATCACTTGATGAATGGAGAACCCAAGCCTATGAGAATGTCAAGCAATTCAAAGAAAAAGTCAAACGCTAGCATGATAAAAGGATACAAAAATGTGAGTTTAACGTAGGAGCTTATGTGTTATTATTCAACTCTCGTTTAAGATTTTTTGCAGGAAAGCTTCTCTCTAAATGGGAACGTCCTTACATTATCGAGGAGGTCTATCGTTCTGGTGCCATAAAAATCAACAACTTCGAAGGCACAAGTCTGAGGGTGGTAAATGGTCAAAGAATTAAACATTATATTTCAGGCAATCCTATTAATGTTGAAACTAATATTATTGAAACTGTAACCCCGGAGGAATACATAAGGGACACTTTCCAGAACGTTCCAGACTCCAAAAAGGAATAGGTATATGGTACGGTAAGTAAACCGACTCCAAAATAACTCCAATGGCAATTTTTACCAGTTTTGGAATATTTAAGAATTTTCGGAAGAAAGAAGTAGTCCGAAAGGGACACGAGGCCCCCACGAGAGTGGAGGGCGCGCCCACCCTTACTGGGCGCGCCCCTGTCTCGTGGGCACCTCGTGTGCCTCCCAAACTCCGTTTTCTTGCACGTTACATATTTTGGTCGGTAAAAATTCATTATATATACTCCCGAAGGTTTTGACCACCGTATCATGCAAATATCCTGTGTTTTCGTTTTGAGCTGTTTCTGTTTCAGATCTAGAGCATCATGGCGTCTCCAAGTGCTCCCAAGGACAAGTTTTTCGAGAGGGTTATCAACCCCTATCTCGCGGAGGTGCTGCAACACCCTCAAACCATCGAGATCAGTGAGGGGGTGCTGCACATCCATGATGTGGAGGGACCGAGGCGTACCAGAAGAGTGGAGACAAAGCTCGAAGCTGTGGAGTAGCAAGTTTTCAAGTGCCAAGGGATGGTGGAGCGTGGACTCAACGCCAACCAGATGATGATCACGGAGTTCACCACAAGCTAGATGCCAAAGTCATTGGGGATACCATATTCAAGCTACAAGAGAAAATCGAGCATCTCCAAGTCCAGATCTATGACCTGCAAAACCAGAACTGTGAGTATGAATATAGATTCAAGAGGATGAGTTTGGCTGCAGGTTTAAGGATCCTAGAGACTCGATCATCCTTCTATGATGGTGAGCCTATGCCTTGGAAGATGGACGACAAGCCTACATCATCAACAACTCCTACTTCACCACCTCCGAGGACATAATCACTTGGGTATGGGCACTCCCCTTGGCAACTGCCAAGCTTGGGGGAGGTGCCCCGGTATCGTATCACCATCACACTCCTATCTTTACCGTTTTATTTAGTTCGATCCTTTTAGTAGTATCTTGATCTAGTAGATTGAAGTTTTTTTATCAAGTAGTTTGAGCTTTGCTTTGTGATATCTTTTTGTAATCGAGTCTGTGAGCTATCTATAATAAAGATTAGTGTTGAGTTAAGGGCTTTGCTATGTTGCTATGATCTTGAGAAAGTAGAAAGAATTAAAGAGTTCATATTGATCTTATGGTTAGTGATGACTTCACATATAGAAAGTATGAGGCATAAAAATTGTTGAGAGTTGATAAATGTAGTTTTGGTCATCGTTGCAATTAATAGGAAGTGATAAGGAAAGAGAGGTTCACATATAAATATATTATCTTGGACACCTTTTATGATTTGGAGCACTCATTAAGTATGACATGCTAAAGAGTTGACGTTGGACAAGGAAGACAACGTAATGGTTTATGTTTTCTCACATCTCAGTTAAAGTATATTGTTATTGACCTTCCAAACATGTTGAGCTTGCCTTTCCCCCTCATGCTAGCCAAATTGCTTGCACCAAGTAGAGATACTACTTGTGCTTCCAAATATCCTTAAACCCAGTTTTTGCCATGAGAGTCCACCATACCTACCTATGGATTGAGTAAGATACTTCAAGTAAGTTGTCACCGGGGCAAGCAATAAAAATTGCTCTCTAAATATGTATGACTTATTAGTGCAGAGAAAATAAGCTTTGTACGATCTTGTTGTGGAAGCAATAAAAGCGACGGACTGCATAATAAAGGTCCACATACAAGGGGTAATATAAAGTGATGTTCTTTTGCATTAAGATTTTGTGCATCCAACCCTAAACGCACATGACAACCTATGCTTCCCTCTGCGAAGGGCCTATCTTTTACTTTATGTTTTTACTTTATGCTTGAGTCAAGGTGATCCTCACCTTTCCCATTTTCATTTTATCCTTTGGCAAGCTCTTCATGTTTGAAAGATCATGATATATATATCCAATTGGATGTAAGTTAGCATGGGCTATTATTGTTGACATCACCAAAAGGTGAATACGTTGGGAGGCAACACAATAAGCCCCTATCTTTCTCAGTGTCTGGCTGAAACTCCATAACCACAAGTATTGCGTGAGTGTTAGCAATTGTAGAAGACTACAAGATAGTTGACTATGTGAACTTGCTGAAAAGCACTATTGTTGACTCTTTCTGATGTTATGATAAATTGCGATTGCTTCAATGACTGAGATTATAGTTTGTTAGTTCTCAATGAAGTTTTTGAACCATGCTTGACATTGTGAATTGATTGTTACTTGAGCATAAGAAATCATATGATAAAATCTATACATGTTGCTGTTATAAGAATGATCATGATGCCCTCATGTCCATATTTTATTTTTATGGACACCTCTATCTCTAAAGATGTGGACATATTTTTCGATATCGGCTTCCGCTTGAGGACAAGCGAGGTCTAGGCTTGGGGGAGTTGATACGTCCATTTTGCATCATGCTTTTATATCAATATTTATTGCATTATGGGCTTCTATTACACATTATATCTCAACACTTATGGATATTCTCTCTTATTTTAGAAGGTTTGCCATGAAGAGGGGGGATGCCGGCAGCTGGAATTCTGGCTGGAAAAGGAGCAAACATTGGAAACCTATTCTGCACTGCTCCAAAAATCCTGAAACTCCACGAAACCTATTTTTGGATTAAATAAGAATTATTGAGCGGAAGAAGTACACCAGGGGCCCACACCCTGTCCAGGAGGGTGCCCCCCCTACTAGGCGCGCCCTTGTCTCCTGGGCCCCCTGGTGGCCCTCGTGTGTCCATCTTCTGCTATATGAGGGCTTTTACCCTGGAAACAATTGTGGGCAAGCTTAAGGGACGAAACTCCGCCGCCACGAGGCGGAACCTTGGCGGAACCAATCTAGGGCTCTGGCGGAGCTGTTCTGCCGGGGACACTTCCCTTCGGGAGGTGGAAATCATCACCAACGTTATCACCAACAATCCTCTCATCGGGAGGGGGTCAATCTCCATCAACATATTCACCAGCACCATCTCCTCTCAAAACCCTAGTTCATCTCTTGTATCCAAACCACAAATTGGTACCTGTGGGTTGCTAGTAGTCTTGATTACTCCTTGTAGTTGATGCTAATTGGTTTACTTGGTGGAAGATCATATGTTCAGATCCTTAATGCATATTATGACCCCTCTGATTATGAACATGAATATGCTTTGTGAGTAGTTACATTTGTTCCTGAGGACATGGGTGAAGTCTTGCTATTAGTAGTCATGTGAATTTGGTATTCGTTCGATATTTTGATGAGATGTATGTTGTCTTTTCCTCTAGTGGTGTTATGTGAACGTCGACTACATGAAACTTCACCATTATATGGTCCTAGAGGAAGGCATAGGGAAGTAATAAGTAGATGATGGGTTGCTAGAGTGACAGAAGCTTAAACCCTAGTTTATGCGTTGCTTCGTTAGAGGCTGATTTGGATCCATATGTTTAATGCTATGGTTAGGTTTACCTTAATACTTGTTTTGTAGTTGCGGATGCTTGCAATAGGGGTTAATCATAAGTGGGATGCTTGTCCAAGTAAGGGCGGTACCCAAGCACCGGTCCACCCACATATCAAATTATGAAAGTACCGAACGCGAATCATATGAGCGTGATGAAAACTAGCTTAACGATAATTCCCATGTGTCCTCGGGAGCTCCTTTCTTCATTATTTAAAATTGTCTAGGCTTATCCTTTGCTACATAGAGGATTGGGCCACCTTGCTGCACTTTATTTAGTTTGTTTACTTGTTACTCGTTACTATTTATCTTATCACAAAACTATCTATCACCTACAATTTCAGTGCTTCCAGAGAAAACCTTACTGAAAACCGCTTATCATTTCCTTCTGCTCCTTGTTGGGTTCAACACTCTTACTTATTGAAAGGACTACGATAGATCCCCTACACTTGTGGGTCATCATGCGCGTCTCTACATCGACCAGTATGTACGTACACGTTCACAGCCAGAATGACAATGCTACGTACACTTCGACCAGGTGGGTCCCGACTGTCAGGCACTTCCTTGCGTGCGAAGATGTAGCTGGTGGGTCCCAGCGGTCAGGGGGGTGAAACATTTTATTTTGCCCGGACGCACTTCCTTGCGTGCGAAGGTGTAGCTGGTGGGTCCCAGCAGTCAGGGGGGGGGGGAATGTTTTTTTCATGAAATACGGTGGCCCGTCCGGTGGGTCCCTGCTGTCAGGTGGAGGAATAATTATTTTGTGCATAATAAGGAGGCCCTTCATTGCAGCTGCCGTTGACCCAGCTGTCAGCCTCTGCACGTACAGTACTCTTCCGATGGAAGTCGTTCCTTGACCACATTGACCACGCCGCGTGGAGAGCACCACAGCGGTGGATGACGGCGAGGCCTAGGAAGGGGACAACGTGGATCCGGGGAAGACACGGCAATTGAAGCCCGCGCGGAGAGGAGTACGAGGGTTCACTAGTTTGGCTGCGGTGTGAGGCTACCGTCGCCGCAGGGCCTGGCCAGCGGTGGGAATAGTAGGGGGCGGTGAGGCCTCCGCGGCAGCACAGCCGGCCAAGGGAGGCAGGAGCATGCGGCACGACCGGCGCTGCTTTGGGCGGCTAGAGCAAGAAGACCAGAGGTTGAAGAAGCACTACGGCCGCTGGATGGACACCGTACGGTCACTGGAGCTAGAATCGTTCATATTGACTAAGTTGACAAAGCCCTCCATCCCCGTCTACTTAGAAGGCCCACAAGTCAGCCTCCAACCAAGGTGGGTCCCAGCTAGCAGGGGGAGTATTCATTTTTTTATGCGTAATGAGGAGGCACTTCTGGTGGGTCCGAGCTAACAGTGGGGGGAACGTTTTTTTTGCGAAATACGGTGACCCGTCCAGTGGGTCCCAACAGTCAGGGGGAAATGTTTTTTCGCAAAATACTGGTGGCCCGTCCAGTGGGTCCCTGCTGTCAGGTGGAGGAATACTTATTTTCCGTGTAATAAGGAGGCACTTCCTTGCGGCTGCCGTGGACCCAGCTGTCAGCCTCTCCACGTAGAGTAATCTTCCGATGGAAGTTGGTCGTTGACCACATTGACCACGCCGCGCCGAGAGCACCATGGCGGTGGACGATGGAGAGGCCTAGGAAGGGGACGACGCGGAGCCAGGGAAGACGCGGAAGTGGATGCCCACGCGAAGAGGAGTACGAGGGTTCACTGGTTCGGCTGCGGTTTGAGGCTGTCGTCGCTGCAGAATAACAGGGGGTGTGGGTGAGTGGAGGGATGGCCTGGCCAGTGGTGGGAGTATTATGGGGGCGATGAGGCCTCCGCGGTAGCACAGCCGGCCACGGGATGCAGGAGCAGGCGGCATGACCGGCGCTGCTTTGGGCGGCTGGAGCAAGAAGACCAGAGGTTGAAGCAACACTATGGCCATTGGATGGACATCATACAGTCACTGGAGTATTGACTAAGTTGACAAAGCCCTCCGTCCCCGTCAACTTAGTAGGCCCACAAGTCAGCCCAACAATATGGTGGGTCCCAGCTAGCAGGGGGTATTCATTTTCTTGGGCGTAATAAGGAGGCACTTCCTTGCATGCGAAGATATAGCTAGTGGGTCCGACCTGTCAGTGTGGGAACATTGTTTTTGCGAAATACGGAGGCCCTTCCTATGGGTCCTAGCTGTCAGGTGGAGGAATCATGATTTTGCGCGTAATAAGGAGGCATTTCCTAGTGTGTGGCCATGGACCCAGCTGTCAGCCTCTCCACGTATAGTTCACTTCCGATGGATGTCGTTCATTGACCATGTTGACTAGGCCGCGTCGAGAGCATCAGGGCGGCGGACGATGGCGAGGCCTAGGAAGGGAACGACACAGAGCCAGGGAATACTCGATAGTTGTTTCCCACACGGAGGAGTACGAGGGTTTACTGGTTCGTCTGCTGTCCCCGGAGAATAACAACAGGTGTGGGTGAGTAGAGGGATGGCTAGGCCAGTGATGGGAGTACGGTGGGGCCGTGAGGCCGTGAGGCCTGCGCGGCAGCATAGCCGGCCGCGGGAGGAGGGAGCAGGCAGTCCCGCCGGCGCTTGTTTGAGCGGCTGGAGGATGAAGAGCAGAGATTGAAGAAGCACGGCAGCCGTTGAATGGACATCCAACAGTCACTTGTCCCTCCGTCCCGAAATGCAGTGCATATAGCTTTATTGAAAATTCAAACCTCGCAAACTTTTACCGAGTTTTCGTGTACCAAATTGCACATGTAGAATACCATGTATATATCATTTCATTCATCTTCGAGAGGTAACTATAAAGATGGGAGAGGAGTCTACAAATAAAGACCATCGTATCACCCGCAGAAATTTCAACCATCCTTTGGTGTTGAGGAATATCATAGGAACTCTATATGATATGATTTTTATAGGATTTTTTCCTTTAGAGCCAATTGGTTCATAGGAATAGATTCATATACTCACATTTCAAAGGAAATAAACATGATATCATTTCTATAGCTTTAGAGCCACTTGGTTCATATGAATGGATTCCTATACTCCCTTAATTTCAAAGGAAAATAAACATTAGCGTATATTCAATAGAAAAGTTCCTATGATATGAACCAAATTACATATCTTTTGTAATCCCTCCTCATAGGATTTGAGATACATGTCATCTCTAGATTCAATAGAAAAGTTCATATGATGTGAACCAAATGACATCTCTTTTCCAATCCCTACTCATAGGAATTGAGATGCTCCATGTCATCTCTTTCCCTACAACTTCCATGTATACATCTTCTATTCCTAAATAGATAGTACAACCCACTAGTAGCTTTTTCCCAAACCATGCAACTGTTGCACAAGAACTATATAGTGTGCCAATAACTTTGAAAGATGGTTGCTAGATGAAGCTAATCCGATAGTGCAGAGATGGCAAATCCGAGCACTACTGGCCGTTGGATATCATCAACATCCCACCAGATCCGCCACACGTACAATTTAGAAGACTCCATGGTTGAACTTAAGCATAATGCACAAACCTCAAAACACAAGCACTTCTCCTTTGTTCTAGAATCTTCTGTATCATAATTGATTTTTTTTCTAAATGAATTGCCATTATTTGTTTTTTACTTTATGCTTTACAATGCACAACCCCATGAATCTTAACATTTTTATAAAACTAATTGATTTTGAATGAGATGAACTATAAGAACTAAATGAACATCTACATCATGCATATATGACTCAAAGCTTTACATCCTATAGTGTGTATTTATTCATAATTTGGTTTCGAAATCTCATGTGTTCAATGCATGTGTACCTTACTAGTTTTGAGTAGAGTAGCAAATTTCACGCGGCCCTGGGTATATCAAAATGTAGGGCCCATGCATCATTGCCTTTCGGTCGAACCTACGTCCACAATTTTTTGTATGTATTATATCTCCACTGGTCCCCGAACCCAAAATGCTGCCTCGTTCCTGTAAAACCAAGCGTCCCACACATATTTAAGGCGTCGACTCGAACCCGTTTACTACGACGTGGCCCCGCACGCTGTAGTACTCCTACAAACCCTACTATCACACTCATCATTGGTTTTCTTCAAGAGGACGAGGGAGAAGCCGATTTGTAGTGGAGGTGCTTTTAAAAAAAAGGATTTGTAGTGGAGACCCCTACCCTAGGGTGCCCTAGGTAGCTGCCGCACGCATCATTGTTTTCTCTTTTCTTTATGCTCTTGCACCCTAGAGTGGAATGATGGTTGCTTCATCTGTCCAGCTTAATGCGGGAAAGGCGGGGCTTTCTAATTTGACCCCTCATCGCTCATTTTCTACTACTGTGGCGCTACGACCGGGGTGCCTCCAATTCCAACCGCTGCTCCAAACTGTAATTTGGTGCATCGCTCGTGGAACAAGACGGTGGATGAGCCACATGTCGGCCAAAGGGGTCCTCTTAAGTGTGTCGCCATTTCGTGTGCGGACTGACCATGCTTGAGTTGCTACACCAACACGACAGGAGCAGCCTACTGTCGGGGAAGCTGATCCACGAACACCTATGGGACCGGCGGACCGAGCCCCTTTCGGTTCGGCGGGGGGCGGAGATCGCATGAAGAGTGGATCGAGGCGAAGCACACGAGCGGTTTACCCAGCTTCGGAGCTCTCCGGAGAGATAATACTCCTACTGCTGCATGTCTGAGTGTATTGAGTTCTTGCTCGGGGGCGCTGAGTGCTACAGTACACACTAGCTGCTAACGAGACCGAGCGTGAGTGTTTTTCTGCCTTCCAACCCCCTCTCTACGTTGCGCATGGGCCTCCTTTTATATGCTCAAGGGGTCACCGACAGGTGGCAACGCAGACAAGGGTAAAAATGGAAAGGTGTTGCGGTAGGTACAACTACCTGTACAGTGTATCATACCTAACCCTGACGGCAGGGGACAAAGGCATTAAATGCCCGTCTGCGTCGCTCAAATAGTGCAGAAAGGGACCGTCAGGGACGCCACTGCTTGCCACGATGGATATCTTGTCAGCGCCGCTTGCCACCGCGCACCGCTGGCTGCACAGCCTCTTGGCACGCGCGCCTGGAAAGGCCCCAGGGTGACACGTTGGTGGATGTGCTGGAGCGTGGGTACAGAGTGGTAGCCTACCGCGGCAAGCGCCTTGCCGCGGTCGTTGTCTTGTCGCGCCCGGAAGCTTGTCGCTCACCGGGCCTCGCAAGGACGCGTGGCGCGTCGCGGCAAGTTCCTTGAGATGCCTTGGTTGGCCTTCCCGGCAAGCTCCTCTTGCCGGGGCCTTGTCTCCTTGGCTTGAATACTTTGTTCTTGAATGGCTCCAAAGGAACCACGGAGGACCTTGGCGGTCACCCGGCAAGCCTTGCCGCGGGGTGCTGCGACTGCCCGTGCACAAGTTCGGGATACTAGGGTACCCCTACTCTAGTACACCGACAGGAGCCCCCGGGCCTGGGCCACACACGGTGCCGAGCGCTGTTGGGCCAGGCCCAAGACAGGGCACGGGCACGCGCGGCCTGGGTTACGCCGTACCTTACTCCGTATCCACCGTGCTCTCCCCGAACGGCATGCGTCGAATGCGGCGTCGTGGGAGAGATCGTGGGTGGTCTCTTTATTTGGAAAGACGGAAAGTCCGCCCCTCCCTCTTTATAAGCAGGGGAAACAGGGGCAGTTCGCCCATCTCGCCGGTTGCTAGTCCTATCTCAGAAATCTCCGCTGCTCCCCCCTTCTTCCCAAAGCTGAAAGAGAGCAGCGCTCCGCCCCCCATCGCCACCAGCACCACCAACGCCGTCGATCTCCCCCACCACCTCCGCCATGGCTTCGAAAGCCGACAAGGGGAAGGTCGTGAAGTCGGCCGAGGCGCAGCGGCTCGTGGCACTGCAAAAGGAGCGGGCAATCTTCCCCCCCCAGCTCGCCGCGAAGGAGGTGAGGGAGTATTACTACCTCTTCTGGTCGACGGAGACGCGAGCGCATCCGCGCACGAAGGTACTCTCAGCTGCCGCTTCGGGACTGGCTCCGAATGGGTATCCCTTCTTCGCGTTGTTCTTCTATTGTGGGCTCTGCCCGCCTTTCTCTGAATTTTTCTGCGACATTATGAACACCTACGGGTTTCGCCTCCTTGACTTCACCCCCAATGTCGTTCTGACCATGGCAGTTTTCGCACATCTCTGCGAAAACTTTGTCGGAGTCTATCCAAATGTAGCTCTTTTTCGTCACTTTTTTATGCCCCGAGTTGAGAGAGGGGAGCCTTTATCCGGCGGAATCGCCTGGATCTCGAGAACTGGCAAGAAGGAAGCTTATCTGGAGGGAGAGCTCCGGAGCAAGTGGGATGAATGGAGAGCAGACTGGTGCTGGATTGTTGAGGAGAACCCGCAGCCATTTACCACTCAGCGCCAAGCCCCAATAGTGTGCGGCAACGATTGGAGCAATGTGGCCCCGGAAGACGCTAGGCTGAAGATTGCCGTCACCCGGATCCTACGCCTCAGGCTTGCCGGGCTCACTGTAGGCGCCGTTGGTGCAGATTTTCTCCGCCGCCGCATCGCCCCCCTGCAGGAGAGGAGGAGACCCGCCTGGGAGTTCCAGAATGCGGCAGATATCATGAGGCTGCGCCTGGGCCTCAACTTCAATTTCACAGTCCTAGAACTGGACGCAATGCTCCTAGAACTGTTCAAGCATGACCCTCAACATCCCTGAGCGTTCAGGTTGCCGAGGGGCGTCGTTCCACTGTGCAACAACTCCTCGCTCGACCGCATCCGTGCAATGATGCCGCTGTGCGACTCGCATGGAATTGTCCCATCTTGGCAAGAGCCTGCAGATGACGTCATGCAGGAGTTCTTTGACGGCCTGGTAGAAGTGCCGGTCCGCCCCGATGAACAGAAGAGCCTTACTCGCGACACCACCGATGATGAGATGTAGCGCATCGCCACTAGGCTGGAAGAGGCGGCGGCAGCCGCTGCCGCGGGCGAGTTTGGATTCATCGTGGAGGAGGCAGAGGCAACAGTGGCGGCAAGCCTTGCCGAGCGAGAGGAGCTTGCCGGCGAGGAAGAGCTTGCCGGGCCTGAAACTGAGTCGAGCGAGCCCGCCGAGGGCGCGAGCGACTCGTTGAAGATCGGCTCCTCCTCTTCCCCACCTTCAGACAGCTCGCCGCAAGCGGAGCCCCCAGCTCCACCAAGAAGGCATCTCCGCAAGGCCGGGGACGTAGCGGGGCGGCAGACGAGTCAACAGCCGCCGCGCCGCGACACGCTCTACCATGGCAAGCACTGTTGCCGCGGGAGCACCTCACGCCGCCATGGCAACTAGAGAGGGGTCCTCCCGGTCCACCGCTTCTGCTCCTGCCAAGCGGCTAAGGGAACCTACTCCTCCGGCTCGTCGCGTCGGAGGCGAGCCGGACTTCGATCTCTCCGCGCTCAGCTCCGACGAGGAAGAAGAAGAGTAAGATTCTCTGCTGTACTTGTTGTTCTTCAATTCTCGCTGTTTTGCCTTGTATCTGATTTGCTTTACTCTGAACCCATCCCTTTTCAGGACTCTGGCCCAGAGAGCGGCGAAGAGAGCCAAGGCCCCGGTGATTTTCATCGAAGATGAACCCACCGCGACAGCAGGGGACGTGTCCGAGACCACCTTGCCGGACCCGGCAACTATTCTCGAAAGCAGCCCCCAGCGCAGCCCCCAGCGTAAGTATATGGTTTACTTCTTGCTGTTAGGCGCGCATGGGTGCTCTTTCTTTGCTGACATCTGATTATTGGTTTGTGTAGGAGCAGAGCAGCCTCACCAGGAGCACCCGGAAGCCGCCCCTGACATGCCATCTGCTTCGACTATACCGCCAAGGGAGGATTCCCCGGCAAGGGAGCGTTCTCCGGCAAGGGAGAATTTTTCGGTAAGGGAGAAGTCTCCGGCAAGGGACAGTTCTCCGGCAAGGGACAGCACCAGCGACCCCCCGGTGGCGGAGACCACGACTGTTGATCCTAGTATAGGTAATCCTCTTGCTTGAAAACTTCCCTTGGGTTCTTCTTCTTCTGATTTTCTTTTTGAATATTTGCTTGACTTTTCTCCCTTTTCCGGTCGTCAGATCCACCTGCCACGGAGCCGATGGAAACCGAGGTCGCCGGCGAGGAGAACGCGCGTGGCAATACCAACGACGCCGTTGCCACCGAAGAAGAAGCCGGCGCTGATGATCCCGCCGGCAAAGAGGCCGCCAAAGCTGCCGCCGCAGAAGCTGGCGAGGGGTCTGGCGATCGCACTGACGGCCCTGAGGCCGCAGGAGCGCCAGGCGCTATGCCGACCGCCGATCCCTCCGCCGCTGCTGCAGCGTCAGGCTCCGAAGAGCCACAGCCCGGCGCCTATTTGAAGGCCGGCGATGGCATCTTCATCAAGCTCCCCTGGGCGTCAAGCTCCAGGGCGCCAGTCGAAGGAGAAATCTTTGATGAAGAGTTGCTCGCCTCCGCCGGGCTAACGCTGGTCGATGCGTCGAGCAGTAGCAGCGGCGAGCCTGAGGAGGAGGAGCTGCTGCGGAAGCTGCTGTCTCTATACCGCGCTCGACAGGCCAAGCTGGAATCCCGAGAAGCGCTTGTCGCGAAGGCGGGAGTGGACATTGAGAAGCGCGCGGAGGAGCTCCGGGGTCTCAACCAGGAAGCTCTCCGGTCCCTGGCAGAGGAGCGGGAGCAATTCGCCGAGGAGCGGAAAGCTTTCCTCCTCGAGAAGGCTGAAGTTGAAGAGCAACAACGGCTTGCTGCCGAGAAGCTGTCTGCGCAGGAAGGCGAGTTGGCGCAGCGGAAGGTCAACCTTGACAGCCATGAGGAGGAGCTTGCCGCGCGCGAGAAAACATTTGGCGGGGCTCTCAAGGAAGCAGAAGACGCTACCGCAGCTGCCGAGGCCGCCAAGAAGGAGCTGGAGACGAAGGTGGCGCAGCTGGAGGCCGATCTCAAGGCGAGCGGCGAGGAGCTTGCTGCACTCAAGCGTGAGCGCGAGAAGGACGCCTACACCCTTGGCGATCTGCAGGGTCGTCTCGCCGAGAGGAGCAAGGAGCTTAGCGCCGCCAAGGATTCCAACGCGGATCTTGAGTTGGAGCTGGCTACTTTGACCGAGACGCTGGACGGTGCCAGGGAGCAAGAGGTGGCCTTGAAGGAGAAGATCAAGGCCAACGAGGCACTGCTGGCGAGTGCTGCCGCCGCCAGGAACACTTTTAGGGAGAATGTGGAGCACTGGACGGAGGGTCTTGTGGATGTTGCCGCAGCCATCGACAGGGAGCTGGCGCAGCTGGGGATGGAGGATCTTGGGTACTCCTCCGATGAGCACCTCCAACCCAGTGCCAAGCTCAGCTTGTTCTTCAAAGGCATGGCAACGGCCCTCCAGCAACTCCGGGAGAAGATCCCAAAGCAGCTGGCCGACGAGTCGCACAAGATCTGCGCGGGAGCTCTTCAAAAGGTGCTGGTGAAGGTGGCCCTCCGCAACCCAGGCCTCAACCTCACCAACGTCCTCAGGACCTTGCCACCGGATGCTGATCTGGAAGCGCTCAAGACCCTTGTCGCACCCATTGTGGACAAGGTGAGCGGGATCAAGAGGGTTGAGGGCGATCGCATAGATTAGGCCGCCCGTTTTCTCTTTTTCTTGTCGTAGCTGGTCATGTTATAAGAACAATATGTTAGAGCTGCGACAAGCTATCTTGTAATATAACTCTATTTTGGGTAGCGATTGCTGTGTTATTTCCTTTACTTGATTCCTTCCTTTATATGTTTTTGCCCTACGCTTTTAGGGAACTTGTCGGCGCAGGCACCTTAGCCGCGAGCGCTGAGTGCGGGACGTCAGCAGCCTGCTGGCGGTGCCGCTACCGACAAGAAACCTTGTCGCAACTAGTCGCAGCTCACTTAAGTTGTTGAGCGGACTCGAAACAAAGTAAGGGCGCAACTAGCTACGAGTTGGTTCCTCCGCGCACAGGTTTTTCATACAAAGCACGGTCGTTCAAGGAAGATAACTTAAAAATTGTAAAACTGATTGCTCAAACTTTAGCAACTTAGTTTTTCTGTCGTTTGCTTCCCGGTAAGGCAAAACTTCTTCGAACGTCGCCTGGTCCACACCATTATCTTCTCCTTTCCCCCGGCAAACTTGTGGGCGAGGGAACCTTCCCTTTTTTGAGAAAAAGAAAGAAGAGAAAATAAAGATATGGAGCCTTACGGCTCGTTATTGCTTACCGGGGGTAGGTGCTGCACAAAGTGTCAGATAACACATGCAAAAAAAGTAGAAAGCATGAAATTGACAGGATGTGCGGAGCACATGAGCTTTATTTATGCACGGGGTCTACGCCCGACTTTGTACGAAGGATTACATGCAACATCGGCAAGACTTGTACAAAAGGTGGTTGCCGGAACAGGTTCCGGCAACCGCGCCCTACGGGTAAAACTTACGAAGATGCTAAATGTTCCAGGAGTTGCTCACCGGAATGCCATCTTCGGTCTCAAGGCGGACAGCGCCAGGCTTAGTGACTCGTTTCACCCAGTAAGGGCCTTCCCACTTCGGCGTCAACTTGTTGGAATTCTTGGCGGACTGAACGCGCCGAAGAACAAGGTCGCCTTCCTCGAGACTTCTGGCATTAACTTTGCGGCTATGGTAGCGGCGCAAAGCTTGCTGGTATCGAGCAGCTCGTACAGCAGCCTAAAGACGGTCCTCCTCAAGGAGCAGCGCGTCATCTTGTCGCAGCTGCTCTTGCTCAAGCTCATCATAAGTGAGCACTCGAGGTGACCCGTATACGAGTTTCGTGGGGAGAACTGCCTCTGCTCCATAGACTAGAGCGAAAGGTGTCTGGCCAGTGGCTCGATTTGGCGTCGTCCTGATCCACCAAAGAACCATCGGTAGCTCCTCAATCTAGTTCTTTCCGCACTTGCGCAGCCTGTCAAAAGTCCTGGTCTTGAGCCCGCGCAGCACTTCAGCATTCGCCCTCTCCGCTTGACCGTTGCTTCTCGGATGAGCAACAGAAGCGAAGCAGACCTTGGCGCTAAGATCTTGGACGTACTGCATGAAGGTGCGGCTCGTGAATTGCGTGCCGTTGTCGGTGATGATCCTGTTAGGGATCCCGAAGCGGCAAACAATTGACCTGAAGAACTTGACTATTGACTGTGCTATCACCTTCCTCACTGGTTCCACTTCCGGCCACTTTGTGAACTTGTCGATTGCAACGTACAAGTACTCAAAGCCCCCGACAGCTCGGGGAAAGGGGCCGAGGATGTCGAGCCCCCAGACCAAAAATGGCGAGGATAAAGGGATTGTCTGGAGAGCTTGAGCTGGCTGGTGTATCTTCTTGGAATGGAACTGGCACGCTTCACACTTGGTTACTTGTGCAGTTGCATCCTGGAGGGCTGTTAGCCAAAAGAAACCTTGCCGGAACACTTTGCCGGCAAGTGCTCTTGCGCCAATGTGGTGACCACATATGCCTCCATGTATCTCTGCCAACAGCTTTTGTCCGTCTTCCCGGTGAATACACTTCAATTTCACACCGTTGAGTCTTCTTCTGTACAGTGTGTTGTCGACAAACTGGTACATACTTGACTGTCGGGCTACTCTTTCTGCTTCTTCTTGCTCTTCGGGAAGTTCTCCTGTCTGAAGGAAACGAATAATCTATTGTGCCCATGCTGGAGCTTGCGGCTCGACAACAAGGACTAAAGGCACATCTGCTGCTGCGGGAACATCCGCTTCTACGGCGAGAACCTGTGGCTCAGCCGGAGCTTGACGTTCCCCGGCAAGCTTGCCGGAGCAAAACTTGTCGGGAGCGTCTGCTTCAACGGAACAAACCCTAGGGCTTGCCAGAGCAGACTGCTCCTCAGCACCCTTGGTGTTGATCTTGGGGACCTTCTTGGCGGCGGCTTCGGGGAGCTTTGCCGGGAAATAGTCACCAGAAACCAACTTCCTCTTCTTGCTCTGTCCAGTTGATGGCGTTACAGACGGTTGAGTCAGCTTGAGCACAAAGATCCCTGGTTCCACAGGTAACTTAAGTGCGGCGCACTTAGATAGGCCATGTCAATGTCGTTCTGAGCTCTTGGAACATGTTCCATCTGTAGGTCGTCAAAGTGCTCTTCTAGCTTTCTCACTTCATCAACGTAAGCTTCCATCAACAGACTCTGATAATTCTTGTTCACTTGGCGGACGATAAGCTGTGAGTCACCCTTGACAATGAGCTTCTTGATCCCAAGGTCTGCTGTGATCCTGAGACCGGCAAGCAAGCCTTCATACTCTGCGGTATTGTTCGTTGCTTGCTCCTTGGGAAAGTGCATCTGGACTACGTACTTGAGATGCTCTCCGGTGGGTGCAACAAGTAGCACGCCCGCACAGGCGCCTTGCAGCGAGAAGGCACCATCAAAGTACATCAGCCACTATTTGCTTGCTTCCTTGACGGGGATGCTCGTTTCTGGAATTTCTTCATCTTGTGTTGGCGTCCACTCTGCTATGAACTCTACCAATGCTCTGCTTTGGATAGTTGAAGTGCTCTCAAACTTGAGGCCAAAGCTTGACAGTTCCAGTGCCCACTCGACAATCCTGCCTGTTGCTTCTGGATTTTGTAGTATCCTCTTCAACGGAAAACGAGTGACGACTGTGATCTCATGTGCTTGGAAGTAATGGCGCAGCTTTCTCGAGGCCATGAGAAGGCCGAAAAGCAATTTCTGCACACCAGAGTACCTTGACCTAGCCCCCTGCAGAAGGGAACTGACAAAGTAAACTGGGCGCTGCACCATTCTCTTCTGCACCTCCTCACGCACCTGCGCAGATCCATCTTTGTCGGGACCAGAGCTTGTCGGTGAAGTCCCCTGCTTGTCGCTCGATGCATCTGCCGTGGTTGCTGGCTCATCATCCGCCTCCCTCTCCGCCACTAACTCAACACTAACCACTTGATTGGTTGCCGCTATATACAGCAGCAACTTCTCTTGTGGCTTAGGTGCGACAAGTGTTGGAGTGGAGGACAGGTATCTCTTCAAGTCCTGCAGCGTAGCCTCCGCCTCCGGAGTCCATTTCATTGGACCTGCCTTTTTCAATATTTTGAAAAATGGCAGGGCGCGCTCTGCAGACCTAGAGATAAACCTGCTGAGAGCAGCCACGCAACCGACAAGTCTTCGTACGTCCTTGACGCGCTTTGGTGCTTCAATTTGCTCAATGGCCTTGATCTTGTCGGGATTGGCTTCAATTCCCCGCTGAGACACGAAGAACCCGAGAAGCTGGCCGGAGGGGACTCCAAACACACACTTCTCGGGGTTAAGCTTGAGGTTGATCTTGCGCAGATTTGCAAAGGTTTCGTCTAAATCTTGAATCAGAGTTGCCTTGTCCTTGCTCTTGACCACTATGTCATCCATGTAGGCTTCCACATTTCTGTGTATTTGTGGCTCAAAAGCATGATGGACTACCCTTGCAAATGTTGAACCAGCATTCTTTAAACCAAAAGGCATTCGTACGAAACAGTATGAGCCACATGGGGTGATGAATGCGGTCTTCTCCTCATCCTCTTCTGCCATGAAGATCTGATGGTATCCTGAGTATGCATCAAGAAATGAAAGCAAGTCACATCCGGCCGTGGAGTCAACAATCTGGTCAATGCGCGGCAAGGGAAATGGGTCTTTAGGACAAGCTTTATTGACAACGGTAAAGTCGATACAAAGCCTCCATTTCCCGTTTGCCTTGCGCACGACTACAGGATTGGCCAACCACGTAGGATGGAGCACTCCTCTAACAAGGCCTGCTGCTTCTAATTTCTTGATTTCTTCTGCGATGAATTCTTGGCGCTCTACTGCCTGTTTCTTGACTTTCTGCTTGACGGGCCGCGCATGAGGACAGACGGCAATATGGTGCTCAATTACTTTCCTGGGAACACCGAGGATGTCAGACGGTTGCCACGCAAACACGTCGACGTTCGCCCGCAGGAAAGCAACGAGCGCGCTTTCCTATTTAGGGTCGAGAGTGGCACTGATGGTGAAGGTACCACCAGTGCCGTCCTCCTTGGCGGACACCTTCTTGGTCTTTGGTGGAGCTGCCATTGTCTTCTTACACTTGCCGGTGGTGCTCGATGGTGCGTCCTCGATGGTAGCGCAGCACTCCGAAGAGGTGCGCTTGCCGGAGTGGGCATCAGAACTCTTGCCGGACTTGGTCTTCTTCTTCCCCCCGGGAGCTTCAACGGCAAGTGACTTGCGATCTGTTGCGGCTGCTGCTTCCTGGTAGATCTTGTCGGCGCAGATAAGAGCATCCTTCTTGTCACCAGGGACAGAGATGACACTTATCGGGCCTGGCATCTTCAGCATGTTGTATGCATAGTGAGAGGCTGCCATGAATTTGGCGAGTGCTGGACGGCCGAGTATCCCATTGTAAGGCAATGGAAAGTAAGCAACGTCAAAAGTGACCCTCTCAGTCCTGAAGTTCAACTCGCTGCCAAATGTCACCGGCAACGTGATTTTTCCCTTCGGCTTGCTCCTTCCCGGATTGATTCCTTGGAATGTGCCTGTCTCTTCGAGCTCGCTATCAGGGATCTGGAGTTTCTGGAGTACCGCGGAGGAGATCAGGTTCAAGCCGGCCCCGCCGTCAACTAGCATCTTAGTGACCTTGAGGTTGCGGATAGTTGGTGAAACCAACATCGGCAAGCACCCGACCGCAGTTATGCGATCAAGGTGGTCCTCAATATCAAAGATGATAGGCGTGCTGGACCATTTCAGAGGCCTATGTGACTCAACGGGTGGTTCTGCCGCATTGACTTCCCGCACCCACTGCTTGAGCTGGCGGTGTGAAGTAAGCAGAGAAGCACCACCGTCAATGCACAGGACCTCTGTGGCTTTCTAGAACTCCTGCTCATCGGTCTCGTCATCATCCATATCTTCATCGTCGTCATCATCTTCATCCTTGTCGCGGCCGCGAGGAGGTCTGTCTCCTTGCCACTACTTGGCCTTGCCACGGTGTCCCCCTTGGCCAGGGCGTTTCTTGCCGGCTCCTCCAGCACCTTCCTGGGCCTTCTCCTTGTCGTGTCGCTCGTATTCAGCCTTTTGCTGCTCGACAAGCTGCTCGACCTTCTTGCAGCTCTGGAGGTCATGGCCCTTGGTGCGGTGGATCTTGCAGTACTGCTTGTTGGTGCCGTCCTGCTTGTCGGCGACCACCACAGCCTGGTGGTTAGTGCCTGTGGCAATCTCCTTGCCGGAGCTACCAGCTTTGGCTTTCTTGGCGCCACCTCCGTTGCCGGACTGCTCAACGACTAGCACATCTTTGCCTTTCTTCTTCCTGTTGTTCCGCCGCCGGTTTTTCTTTGCCGGGGCAGCATCCTCACTATCAGATCCTCCTGCTTCTGTATTCTCTCCGGGGAGTTTCCTCCCTCCCTCAGCACGTGCACACTTGTCGGCCAGGGCATATAGCTCACTGACGTCTCTGATCTTGCACATCGCCATCTCCCCCCGCATCCTGCGGTTTCACACGTTCTGATGGAATGCGCTGATCACCGCAGCAGGGTGGACATCTGGGATGTTGTGCTGTACACGGCCGAATCTCTGAATGTACTTGCGCAGGGGCTCTCCTTCCATCTGGGCGAGCAGATGAAGATCGCTCTCTTGGCCATGAGGCTTATGGCCGCCTGTAAAGGCGCCGACAAACTGATGGCATAGATCTGCCCAGGAGGATATGGAGTTGTCCGGCAAGTGCATGAGCCAGGACCTGACATTGGGCTTGAGCACCAGCGGGAAGTAGTTGGCAAGGATCTTATCGTCCCGCCCCCCCCCGGCAGCTTGCACCACGATGGTGTAGATGCTAAGGAACTCCGACGGATGCGACCTGTCGTCGTACTTCTCTGGTACGTCTGGCTTGAAATTCTTCGTGCTGGGCCATTAGACTTGCCGCAGCTCACGGGTGAACGCAGGGCAATCTACCGCGTACGGCAAGTCACCTGGTTCCCCTGGTGCATGCACGTCGACAGAGGGCCCAGCGCGCTGGTCCGATTGACGCCGCGCTTCTCTTCGGCGCTCGATGCGAGTACGAGCATCTTCTTGCTGTCGTTCGTGAAGAACTTGGCGCCGATCGCGACGAGCTCGTGGATCCGATGACGCGGTGGAGTCGCTGTCGAGGTGGATCTGGCGAGTCGGCGATCTTGGCCTTCGGGATGGAGAGTGCATGGTGGTTGCACCCCCACTGGTTTTGTCGCCATCGGCTCGCGCCTGGCAGTCCTGCCGCGGCAGCGATGTACTCGGCTGCCGCGGAGTGTCGCCGTTGGCGAAATCGATGAGACTCTGTATAGTGGCCCTCCATTCGTCGATCTTGTCTGCTGTTGGAGGGTAATCCAGGAGCAGTTGAGCTCGCGCCAAAGCTTCTGCTGGAGTGGTGGGCGGCAGTGGCGAACGGTGCGAGGAGCAGGATATGATCGGACTTCTAACTATGTTAGAAGGAGCAGTATCCCGTCCAGGTGACCGTGCCTCGCTCGTGCCAGCATGTTGGCGTGCATGCTGGTCTTGAGCACCCCGAGATCCACCAGCTCGATCTTGGTCCAATGAACGTATGGTACTGCGAATACCATGACACTGTCGGTCCTGTGCCTCCTGAGATGGGCACGGTGCATGTACGGACGCCGAGGTCTGCGCAGCCTTGTCCTTGGACCAGGCAGCATCGTGAGCTCCCTCGTCGATGCCCGTTCTTCCGCCGGCGTCCACCCCACCACCCGTTTGCTCCGGTGGTGGTGGGATCGACGTGGACAGAACAGCTGCCCCCGAAGCCTTCTTCTTCGGTGGCATGTTGATGAAGAAGATGAAGATCTAGCTCGTGTGAACGCCGGATCAGGTTCACACAACCTCGACGCCCCCTACCTGGCGCGCCAAAGATGTCAGGGAAGCTGATCCACGAACACCTATGGGACCGGCGGACCGAGCCCCTTTCGGTTCGGCGGGGGGCGGAGATCGCACGAAGAGCGGATCGAGGCGAAGCACACGAGCGGTTTACCCAGCTTCGGAGCTCTCCGGAGAGATAATACTCCTACTGCTGCATGTCTGAGTGTATTGAGTTCTTGCTCGGGGGCGCTGAGTGCTACAGTACACACTAGCTGCTAACGAGACCGAGCGTGAGTGTTTTTCTGCCTTCCAACCCCCTCTCTACGTTGCGCATGGGCCTCCTTTTATATGCTCAAGGGGTCACCGACAGGTGGCAACGCAGACAAGGGTAAAAATGGAAAGGTGTTGCGGTAGGTACAACTACCTGTACAGTGTATCATACCTAACCCTGACGGCAGGGGACAAAGGCATTAAATGCCCATCTGCGTCGCTCAAATAGTGCAGAAAGGGACCGTCAGGGACGCCACTGCTTTCCACGATGGCAATCTTGTCAGCGCCGCTTGCCACCGCGCACCGCTGGCTGCACAGCCTCTTGCCCTTCACGCCTGGAAAGGCCCCAGGGCGACACGTTGGTGGATGTGCTGGAGCGCGGGTACAGAGTGGTAGCCTGCCGCGACAAGCGCCTTGCCGCGGTCGTTGTCTTGTCGCGCCCGGAAGCTTGTCGCTCACCGGGTCTCGCCGGGACGCGTGGCGCGTCGCGGCAAGTTCCTTGAGATGCCTTGGTTGGCCTTCCCGGCAAGCTCCTCTGGCCGGGGCCTTGTCTCCTTGGCTTGAATACTTTGTTCTTGAATGGCTCGAAAGGAACCACGGAGGACCTTGGCGGTCACCCGGCAAGCCTTGCCGCGGGGTGCTGCGACTGCCCGTGCACAAGTTCGGGATACTAGGGTACCCCTACTCTAGTACACCGACACCTACCACTTGGTTTTGCTCCTTGGTGAATCCCGACTATATTGATCTAAAAAGATACATGCCGGACTACCCTCTCCGTCTTGGTTTTTTATTTTTGGGTGTCTCAGTTTATAGGGCGTGCACATAGGTCTAGGTCATCCATTTGACTAACTAAATATGAGTTACTATGTCACAAAAAGTATATCATTGGATTGTTAAGCGGATGTAGTTGTATTTAAAAGTCGAGGGCGGGGCTTTTCCTGCACGGTAGGCGGGGCAGTTCTGCCTAGTCGGTTCGACAGAGACGCGAGAAGACGAGGGAGTAGGCTACTGCAAACGTAGGGCTATGTGATTTGACAGCGAGTTACTACTGGACAGGTGGGGCCCCGTGATTTGACTTGCCATTATCATTTTAACTACGACGCTACGACCGGCATGAGTCTCCCGATTCCTGACCACCTCCATATAGGTGCCTCTTCCAATGCTCCACCATGTAGTAGAGGTTGGCTCTTGCATGAGAGCCCACTTCTCCACTTTTTCCTTGCCTCTCTTTCCTCCACATATGCAAAAATGCCATGTAAGGTGCACTATTGTACTTAGGTTGGTCGTAATGGAGAGTATCATATACTAGTATCATGCATATGATACTTTTGTATGATACTACATCCGTAATGCATAGTATCATGTGTTGGTATCATAGGATAGTTTATTTATTGTCATGCATGACACATAGTAGCACATCATTTAATATGATACAATATCATATTATGATACTCAACTCTCTCTTTTCTTCATTTAATTCGACATCACCTCATCAAGATTGCATAGTTGGCATGCATGATACTACCTATGATACTCCCATTACAAGTAGCCTTACTTGCTCCTACAGGTGCTAAGCTTGCCACATAGGCATAAAGTCTGATGTGGCAAGTTAATCAAGAAGAGAGAGACTAGTTTGGTGACCCAAGGAAGAAACGGTGCTAAGCGCGTGTACCTAGGTGAAAAGACAATTTTGAGTCTATAGCTAATTAAATGAAGCAAACTTAGCAACAAAAAACTAATAAGCACACCATTTCATTGGAAGAGGTCACTCCTTGGCAAATGCAATAAATACTAGTACTCCCTGTGTCCCATAATATAAGAACGTTTTTGGCACTACACCAGTGTCAAAAACGTTCTTATATTATGGGACGGAGGGAGTACGAAGAAAGAGATAGAGAAAAGTAAACAAAATAAATACACTTATAGCCAACCTTATAGCTAACCTTGTTGTAGTATGAGTGACTAAGTGATGACTATGTATGACATGCCAACATCAGATAGCCTAACGCACCGTGTAAAATCTCCAAGGGCGCGACCGCGCGAGCGACGCGACGGTCGTGGTAGGCGCGACCATGATATGGGCTGCTGGCAGCCCTTGGATCTGAGATCAAACGGTCGCATGCTAAGTTGCTGAAAATTTGCAGAATAATCCTCCAGGATAGGATATTCACCCATAGGTCTAGAATCACGCCATGCAACCGTTCGATCTCAGATCCAAGGGCTCTCGGAAGCGAATCATGGGAGAATGGAAAGCCACTACCATGCCGTTCGCGCCCAGGCAGTTCGCTCCTACTCGTCCCCGCACGTGCTTTAATACTATGGTGGTTCGCTCCTAGTCGTCCCATCCTTTCACATTATGACAGTTCCACTAATCCTAACCCTCCTCCCAAATCCATGGCATCCCAAATCTCCATGATCGGCGGTGAGTATAAGGTTAGAACCATCATCGACGATGAGTTCGACGTCATCTACACCCATTCTTCCGCGATGGTGAAAGGACGATGCCTTTCTCGCTTCAGACACATGTTCGAAAACTCATATGATGAGTGGGTCGCTGGGCTAGATGTTGAGTACAACACAGTCCTGGGACGAGAGAAGGATCT
Source organism: Triticum timopheevii (assembly GCA_963921465.1). Taxonomy (NCBI): domain Eukaryota; kingdom Viridiplantae; phylum Streptophyta; class Magnoliopsida; order Poales; family Poaceae; genus Triticum; species Triticum timopheevii. Next base: position 376,896,231 of record OY997262.1, on the reverse strand, counting down.
AAAGGACGAGAGAGGAAGAAGCCCGCCATGATCCAGGTTTGCGTGCATGACTTATGCTTGGTCTACCACATATGCCATGTCGACATTGAATGCCTGGATTTTAAGAACTTCCTTGAGAGCAACCTAGTCAAATTCGTTACTGTAGACTTTACGAATGACAAAGAAGTCCTGGGTCGGATAGGCCTCATTGTAGGCAACCCCTTCGACCTCCAGAAGAATCGGCTACTGCCCTCTCGTCAGCCTTCAATGCTGACCCTGGCAGGAGCCATGGTTCATACTTCGTACCGTAAACTGGAGAAACCTCATTACATGTTTCATCGTCATGCATGGCAGCAGAATGTACTAGATATAGACCACATCCACTATGTTGCACTGGATGGCTACCTATGTTTCAATATCTACAAGGGTTGGATGAAGAGCAAGAGCCAAGTGTGCGGTTCAAGCAAAGAAGTATGGGCCAAGAGGAAGAGGGAAGAGGACGAAGTCGAGGACGTGGACGAGGACTCCGAGTAAGGTGGTAGTGTCGTTGCTCATGGTGGTTATAATGCAGTGTCTACAGGAATAGTTGCAAAGTTTAATTTTAGGTGTGCTTAATTTAATTTGAGGGGTGTGTTGTGCTGAGCCCCCATCAGAATATGTTATGTTTCTTCTCGTTACTTTAACTCTTCAGTATGTACTACATACTACTAGTATTTCTTTAATAGAATTTAGCACCCCAATTAAGCATATACTAGCTTTTTTAATAGTACTATATGCATAATTTGGCGACAAGCGCTCTCTATATGTACCACCTTTTTTTTTAATTTCAATTTTTGCTCCATGGCGCAATCCATCGATACTACTACTATACAAAAGTGTATTTTTTTTAAAAGGCCAGATTACTGTTCATCACATATATAGCCAGTTAAATTCTCAACCTAGAACAACGTGCATGCCATGTAGTAAACCGATACAAAGGAAGTATAGTAAAAATGAGGTGATTTTACCGAGCGATCGGCGGGGGAGCATGGCCTGTCATGCGGTCCCACGTGTCATGATGTACCAAGACGATGCGTGTGTCCCTCTTGAGGCAGAAGCAATACTACGTGGTTTGAGATGATGGCGAACCAAAGTGTGAAATAATGGTTGCTTCGTCCGTCTGGGAAGGTGCGGCATTGTGATTTGACGTCTCATTGCTCATTACTACTACTGGGATGGTACGAGTGGGGTGTGTTCCCCCTGCTGTTCTGCACTGTTATTTGGTGCTTGACACGTCGACCCGGTTGCTATATGTCCCACATGTCGGCGACAGGAAGTACATAATTCATGAAAGGGAGCGTCAACGGAGGAGTATACTACAGAATTCATGAAAGGGAGCGACTTAGTTGTGGAAAAATATGTTTTTACGGAGTACGTACCCACTAGGGTTTATAGGGCTCATCTAAAAAACATTCGTTTTTCCGTTTGATAAGTCTCAATTCTACTACTAGTAGTAGTACCATTACATGTTGGATTTCGAGGTGCATTAGATCACCCGATGCAAGCCGTGTCAAGAGGAAACTAACCAATGCATGTAGAAGTTCATGGAAATTTAGTGGTCATTCATGCATTCGTTCTAATTAATGCCTCGGTAAACATAACTTCTTGAAAAAAATGAGCATACTAATTACTTGTGCAAACTACGAAATTAATTCGACCACTCATCGTCTACCTTGGTTGGAGAGATTTTGAATTTGAGCCATAAACTGGAAAGGAGGGAGTAGTAACTTTTGTCTCGATTACTATTTGTGGCCTTGTATAGATGCAAAATGTATTTTTTTAGTGGCCTTGTATAAGTAAATGGAGGGAGTACTAAAGGACATATATATTCCAAACGATATGATAATCTCTCTAACCAAGGTACGTAGTAGGGACGAGGAGTAAACGGAGGGAGTAGTAAAATTTTCTCCTCGTGTTGCGAGCCACCGCGCGCGTGGGCGAGGGAGCGGGCGTAAGGCGTACATTACTACTACTACTACTACTACTATTCGTAAGCAAGCTTCACGTCATCCTATGAGCCACCGCGCCCGTGGGCGGGGGAGACGGCGTACTAAGCAAGCTTCTCCTCTTTCTGCGAGTTGACGGGACACATCAAAGGTACTCCAGTGTATAGAGCCTTGCATCTAAGGTAGGCCCCACATGGTTTGCTCTTTTTTAACATAACACGTCAAGTCGCAATTTGTTTGTTCACCCGTGGTAGACGCTCCTCCCTCCACCAAGTGGACAACCAGTACACGTGTCAAATTACCATGTGGGCTGCCTTTTCGTATAGAAATGAGCTCCACCGTGTACCCACGCGGGTGTGGTTGGGAAAGAGATGGGAGTATGTGCGCCATGCGTGCACCTCTTCTTTTCATGCACGTCCCCCACCTACATGTGTGTGTGAGAGAGATACAATCCTAGACATAATGCACCGTCCATCCCCATGCCTCCGCCCAGTCCGACCACCAGTCACCACCACGCCCCACTCCTCCTCACCTTATCTCTCATCTTTCTCCCTCCATTTTTATATACAAGGGGCCACTATCAAAATTACAATTTGCAGATATACAAGGCCACTAACACTAATCGATGCAATATTAATGGTGTTTGCCTCGTGGTACTAGCAAAGGAGGACATTAATTATCCCTTGCATGCATGCGAGAGTTTGTAAAAAAATGCATCTTGATGTTCCGTGCAATGCACGGGCATCTTGCTAGTCCATGAAAACAACACATGGCAAAATTCCACGGCGAACGAGGGATTTGAATCTATTGGGAGGGGTTGTTTGGATCTTGCCCGGGGTAGCCAAAATATTGGCGACCCTTTTGTCCACCGGTGCCTTTGCCACCGATGAACGTGGACTGGCTCGGGTGCTCATGCTGTCATGCATCCTCCAGCGCACACGAGCTGTGTTTTTTTGTCCCACAACACCGCCCGACCTGCCCGTAGACTGACCGGCGACCCACAAATTACGCCATCCAACCGTAACCGCACACATTATGACAACAACTCAACCAACCGGACGAAATTCACGCAAACACATAGAAAAACTGATATTTCATATAAACAACGACGGAAATCATATAAAATACCGGATTTTCATACAAACATGATGGATTTCATTACATTCAAATGAACTACGCGGTGCTAGTTCTGGACAACACAGGTATATAATACCTGGCCTAAATGGTCGCCCGCCGATCGATTTGTGTTCCTCATGTCCGGCAGCACGATCACCGGACTGCCGGGAGCCCCAGAGGTATGTGCTTCAGCGCAAAGGATGACTCGCTTCCCCACTGCCCAACTGATATCATTGGCTGATGCCGAAGATGATGGTGGCCGGCACCGGTTCGAGTTCATCACCGGCCACTACTTCGCCATGGCCGGCAGCGGCTCGAGTTCATCCTAACATTCCCGTCTTCCGTGGAGCCCATGCGGGGTCAACGAAGGTCCTCGCAACAAAAGGATCCGGCAAGACACCTGCTGTGTACACCGGTGTTGCCTCCGCGGTGGCCTTCATGGGACCCAAGCGGCGGCGGCCTCTCGTGTTCTACTTCTCCTTGATGATTGTGGTGGACGCGGAGGCGCTGGCCACCGACTCGTCGCTTTCCGCGCACCTGGCTTCTGTCGCTGCTTGCATGGCGCGGCCGCCGGCATGGGAGTCTCGGCCACAGAAACAGGAGACACAGTACGAGGTGGCATGGACGGCAGCAATGATGCCCGTGCGCCGCTTCTCGTCGAGCTGGCCTGGAGCGGCGAGTTGCTGAACCTCGCGCCGGCTTGGGGCGGTGATACGTCTCCATCGTATCTATAATTTTTGATTGTTCCATGCCAATATTATTCAACTTTCATATACTTTTGGCAACTTTTTATACTATTTTTGGGACTAACATATTGATCCAGTGCCCAGTGCCAGTTCTTATTTGTTGCATGTTTTATGTTTTGCAGAAACCCAATATCAAACAGAATCCAAATGGGATAAAAACGGACTTCCGAAGGAAGAATCAACGCGAAACGGTGCCCGAGGTGGCCAGGAGATAGGGGGCACGCCCTCCCCCCTAGGCGCGCCTGGCACTCTCCCGGGCCACCTGTAAGGCGGTTGATGCTCTTCTTTTGCCACAAGAAAGCTAATTTTATGAGAAAAATCTGGGCGAAATATTCACCCCAATCGGAGTTACGGATCTCCGGATATAAAAGAAACGGTGAAGGGCCAGAATCTGAGAACGCAGAAACAGAGAGATAGATCCAATCTCGGAGGGGCTCTCGCCCCTCCCATGCCATGGGATCCAAGGACCAGAGAGGAAACCCTTCTCCCATCTAGGGAGAAGGTCAAGGAAGAAGAATAAGAAGAAGGGGGGCCCTCTCCCCCTTGCTTCCGGTGGTGCCGGAGCGCTGCCGGGGGCCATCATCATCACCGCGGTCTTCACCAACATCTCCATCACCTTCCCCCATCTATATCTAGTGGTCCACTCTCCCGCAACCCACTGTACCCTCCACTTGAACATGGTGCTTTATGCTTCATATTATTATCCAATGATGTGTTGCCATCCTATGATGTCTGAGTAGATTTTCGTTTTCCTATCGGTGATTGATGAATTGCTATGATTGGTTTGAGTTGCATGTTTTATTATTGGTGCTGTCCTATTGTGCCCTTCGTGTCGCGCAAGCGTGAGGGATTCCCGCTGTAGGGTTTGCAATATGTTTATGATTTTCTTATGGTGGGTGGCGTGAGTGACAGAAGCACAAACCCGAGTAAGTAGGTTGTTTGCGTATGGGATAAAGGGGACTTGATACTTTAATGCTATGGTTGGGTTTTACCTTAATGAATCTTTAGTAGTTGCGGATGCTTGCTAGAGTTCCAATCATAAGTGCATATGATCCAAGTAGAGAAAGTATGTTAGCTTATGCCTCTCCCTCAAATAGAATTGCTATAGTGATTACCGGTCTAGTAACATAGTCAATTGCTAAGGGACAATTTCACAACTCCTACCACCACTTTTCCACACTCGCTATATTTACTTTATTCCATCTTTATCTAGACAGCCCCTACTTTTTATTTACGTGCTCTTTATTATCTTGCAAACCTATCCTATCACACCTACAAAGTACCTCTAGTTTCATACTTGTTCTAGGTAAAGCGAACGTCAAGCGTGTGTAGAGTCATATCAGTGGCCGACAGGACTTGAGAGAGTATTTTTTCTACCTTTAGCTCCTCGTTGGGTTCGACACTCTTATTTATCGAAAGAGGCTACAACTATCCCGTATACTTGCGGGTTATCAAGACCTTTTTCTGGCGCCGTTGCCGGCAAGTCATAGCGTGGGGTGAATATTCTCGTGTGTGCTTGCTTGCTTTATCACTAAGTAATTTTTATTTGCTGTTCTAAGTTGTTCTCTATCTTTAGTTATGGATATGGAACACGAAATACCAAAAAAATTAGGTGTAGATGCTACTCATGGAGATGAGGAACCTCCTAAAACCCTCGATGATCGTTATGTGAAAGAAATTATGTACTACTTTAATAATCCTGAGAAAACCCTATTCAACTTTGTTATGGGAGACGTTGGATCAACGTGAATACTTTAGGGCTTGACGCAAAAAGGGAAACTATTATGGGATCAAATTTCTATGTTGCATTGGTATGCTCGTCAACTATGCTTGATACATGATTATACTTGTTGCTCTAGGATGAAGGCTCCACACCTTCCCTTTTCATGCAAATTCAATGATAATGAAACCTTAGCTTCTTATGCTAATGGTAGATTTGATTACTATGATGTGGAACAAATAGAAGAATTTGTTGCTTTTATGGGTGCTTACGAGATTGAATCTATGTTTAAATTGTTTGACGATTTTGATGATTCAGTTTATAGACCAGAAAATTTAGCTATACTTAGATATTGCTATGAAAATTATGAATACAATTACAATATTAATGCATTTATTGAGAAAGTCTCCGCTGTCCAAGAAGAGACTAATTTTTTGCAGGAAGCTATGGAGGAAGAAATTGATGAAACTGTGAGGTCATTGGATGAAAAAGATGATGAGGAGACCAAAGAACAAAAGGAGGAAGAGTGGATTGATCACCCGTGCCCACCTTCTAATGAGAGTAACTCTTGAACTCATACAGTGTTTAATTCCCCTTTGTGCTTACCGAAGGATGAATGCTATGATGATTGTTATGATCCCGTTGATTTTCTTGAAATATTCCTTTTTGATGATGCTTTCTATGCTTGTGGCCAAGATGCCAATATGAATTATGCTTATGGAGATGAACTTGCTATAGTTCCTTATGTTAAACATGAAATTGTTGCTATTGCACCCGCGCATGATAGTCCTATTATCTTTTTGAATTCTCCCGACTACACTATATCAGAGAAGTTTGTGCTTATTAAGGATTATATTGATGGGTTGCCTTTTACCATTGCACATGATGATTTTGATGAATGTAATATGCATGTGCTTGCTGCTACTACTTGCAATTATTATGAGAGAGGAACTATGTCTCCACCTCTCTATGTTTCCCATACTATGAAATTGCAAGAAACTGCTTATACTATGCATTGGCCTTTACTTGGTGTGCATGAATTGTTCTTTTATGACATGCCGATGCATAGGAAGAGAGTTAGACTTCGTAATTGCTTGAAATATCTTACGTTGTGCTCACTACTAAATTACAAATCATTGTTAATTAAAATTGGCTTTGATATACCTTGGGATCCAGGTGGATCCATTACTTGAGCACTAAATGCCTAGCTTAATGGCTTTAAAGAAAGAGCTGCTAGGGAGACAACCCGGAAGTTTTAGAGAGTCATTTATTTCTGTTGTGTGCTTTTATATAGTTTAAAAATAAAAAATAAAGAGGGGGACCCAAAACTTTTCAAAAAGGAAAGTGAAAGTGAGAAAGACAAGCATTGTTGAAGTGGGAGCTAGCCTTGAACTTTGTTCATGATCACGAAAACATTGTGAATCCAGATTACAGAAACTTTTCAACAAAAATAATTATCCCCTTGTACAATTCCATTTTATTATAAAAATAATGTGCCAAGGTTTGCCTTTAGGATGTTTACAATGCTTGTTGGTTTGTACGGTGCAGGACAGAAACTTTAGCTGTAGTGTGTGATTTTACATTTTTATCTGGAATGTCAAACGGTTATGATTCTTTTTGCAATGTATTTCTGTAGAACTTGTTTATTTTTCCTAATTTTGGTAGAATTTTTGGGGTACAATAAGTATAGTTAATGTTCATATTGCTATAGACTGTACTGTTTTTGACAGATTCTGTTTTTGATGCATAGTTTGCTTGTTTTGATGAAACTATCAATTTATATTAGTGGATTAAGCCATGAAAAAGTTATGTTACAGTAGACACAATGCAAAAATAATATATGAATTGGTTTGCTACAGTACTTAGAGTAGTGATTTGCTATATTATACTAACGGATCTTACCGAGTTTTCTGTTGAAGTTTTGTGTGGATGAAGTGTCTAATCAAGGATTTCTCGATATGAGGAAAAGGAAGAGAGGCAAGAGATCAAGCTTGGGGATACCCGAGGCACCCCAAGTAAATATTCAAGGAGACTCAAGCGTCTAAGCTTGGGGATGCCCCGGAAGGCATCCCCTCTTTCTTCAACAAATATCGGTATGTTTTCGGATTCTTTTCGTTCATGTGATATATGCAAATCTTGGAGCGTCTTTTGCATTTAGTTTTCATTTTTGTTTTATGCACTATGCTGGTATGAGATAGTCCTTTGTTTATTTATAGAATGCTCATTGCACTTCACTTAAATCTTTTGAGTATGGTTTTATAGAATGCTTCATGTGCTTCACTTATATCATTTGAGGTCTGGATTACCTGTTTCTCTTCACATAGAAAATCGCCATTTGTAGAATGCTCTTTTGCTTCACTTATATTTGTTAGAGCATGTGCATATCTTTTATAGAAAGAATTAAACTCTGTTGCTTCATTATATCTAGTTAGATAGATGACAAGAATTGGTCATTCACATGGTTAGTCATAAAATCCTACATAAACTTGTAGATCGCAGAATATGATATGTTTGATTCCTTGCAATAGTTTTGTGATATAAAGATGGTGATATTAGGGTCATGCTAGTGGGTGGTTGTGGATTGTACAGACACTTGTGTTTAGGTTTACAAGTCCCGTAGCATGCACGTATGGTAACCGTTGTGTGACAAATTTGAAGCATGAGGTCTTTCTTTGATTGTCTTCCTTATGAGTGGCGGTCGGGGACGAGCGATGGTCTTTTCCTACCAATATATCCCCCTAGGGGCATGTGTAGTATTACTTTTATTCGAGGGCTAATAAACTTTTGCAATAAGTACATGATTTCTTTATGACTAATGTGAGTCCATGGATTATACGCACTCTCACCCTTCCATCATTGCTAGCCTCTTCGGTACCGTGCATTGCCCTTTCGCACCTCGAGAGTTGGCGCAAACTTCGCCGATGCATCCAAACCCCGTGATATGATACACTCTATCACACATAAGCCTCTTTATATCTTCCTCAAAACAGCCACCATACCTACCTATCATGGCATTTCCATAGCCATTCCGAGATATATTGCCATGCAACTTCCATCATCATCATATACATGACTTGAGCATTCATTGTCATATTGCTTGGCATGATCGTAAGATAGCTAGCATGATGTTTTCATGGCTTGTCTGTTTTTTGATGTCATTGCTACGCTAGATCATTGCACATCCCGGTACACCACCGGAAGCATTCATATAGAGTCATATCTTTGTTCTAGTATCGAGTTGTAATATTGAGTTGTAAGTAAATAAAAGTGTGATGATCATCACTATAGAGCATTGCCCCATGAAAAAAAAAGAAAAGGAAAAAAAAGAAAAAAGGGGAAAGGCCAAAGAAGCCTAAATAAAAAAGGGGGCCAAAGAAGCCCATCGAAAAAAAAGAAAAGAAGAAAAAAAGAAAAAAAAGAGAAAAAAGGGGGCAATGTTACTATCCTTTTTCCACACTTGTGCTTCAAAGTACCACCATGTTCTTCATATAGTGAGTCTCCTATATTGTCACTTTCATATACTAGTGGGAATTTTCATTATAGAACTTGGCTTGTATATTCCAACGATGGGCTTCCTCAAATGCCCTAGGTCTTCATGAGCAAGCAAGTTGGATGCACACCCACTTAGTTTTCAGTTTGAGCTTGCATACACTTATAGCTCTTAGTGCATCCGTTGCATGGCAATCCCTACTCCTCGCATTGACATCAATTGATGGGCACCTCCATAGCCCGTTGATTAGCCGCGTCGATGTGAGACTTTCTCCCTTTTTTGTCTTCTCCATATAAACCTCCACCATCATATTCTATTCCACCTATAGTGCTATATCCATGCCTTGCGCTCATGTATTGTGTGAGGGTTGAAAAAGCTGAAGCGCGTTTAAAAGTATGAACCAATTGCTCGGCTTGTCATCGAGGTTGTGCATGATGGGAGCATTTTGTGTGACGAAAATGAAGCATGGCCAAACTATACGATTTTGTAGGGATAAACTTGCTTTGGCCTTGTTGTTTTGAAAAGACATGATTGCTTTATTGGTACGCTCGAAGTATTATTGTTTTTATGTCAAATGATAGACTATTGCTTTGAATCACTCGTGTCTCTATATTCATGCCATGATTAGACATATGATCAAGATTATGCTAGGTAGCATTCCACATCAAAAATTATCTTTTTTATCATTTACCTACTCGAGGACGAGCCTGAATTAAGCATGGGGATGCTGATACATCTTCGTCGTATCTATAATTTTTGATTGTTCCATGCCAATATTATTCAACTTTCATATAATTTTGGCAACTTTTTATACTATTTTTGGGAATAACATATTGATCCAGTGCCCAGTGGCAGTTCCTGTTTGTTGCATGTTTTATGTTTCATAGAAACCCAATATCAAACGGAATTCAAACGGAATAAAAACGGATGGAGAATTATTTTGGAATATTTGGGATTTTCCGGAGGAAGAATCAACGCGAAATGGTGCCCGAGGTGGCCAGGAGATAGGGGGCGCGCCCTCCCACCTGGGCGCGCCTGGCACTCTCCTGTGCCACCTATAAGGCGGTATACGCTCTTCTTTTGCCGCAAGAAAGCTAATTTTATGAGAAAAATATGGGCGGAAGATTCACCCCGACCGGAGTTACAGATCTCCGGATATAAATGAAACGGTGAAGAGGCAGAATCTGGGAACGCAGAAACAGAGAGATAGATCCAATCTCGGAGGGGCTCTCGCCCCTCCCACGCCATGGGAGCCAAGGACCAGAGGGGAAACCCTTCTCCCATCTAGGGAGAAGGTCAAGGAAGAAGAAGAAGAAGGGGGTCCCTCTCCTCCTTGCTTCCGGTGGCGCCGGAGCGCTGCCGGGGGCCATCATCATCACCGCGATCTTCACCAACACCTCCGCCATCTTCACCAACATCTACATCACCTTCCACCATCTATATCCAGCGGTCCACTCTCCCGCAACCCGCTGTACCCTCTACTTGAACATGGTTCTTTATGCTTCATATTATTATACAATGATGTGTTGCCATCCTATGATGTCTGAGTAGATTTTCGTTGTCCTATCGGTGATTGAATTGCTATGATTGGTTTGAGATCATGTTTTATTATTGGTGCTATCCTATTGTGCCCTCCGTGTCGCGCAAGCGTGAGGGATTCCCGCTATAGGGTTTGCAATATGTTTATGATTTGCTTATGGTGGGTGGCGTGAGTGACAGAAGCACAAACCCGAGTAAGTAGGTTGTTTGCGTATGGGATAAAGGGGACTTGATACTTTAATGCTATGGTTGGGTTTTACCTTAATGAATCTTTAGTAGTTGCGGATGCTTGCTAGAGTTCCAATCATAAGTGCATATGATCCAAGTAGAGAAAGTATGTTAGCTTATGCCTCTCCCTCAAATAGAATTGCAATAGTGATTACTGGTCTAGTAACATAGTCAATTGCTTAGGGACAATTTAACAACTCCTACCACCACTTTTCCATACTCGCTATATTTACTTTATTGCATCATTATCTAGACAAATCCTACTTTTTATTTACGTGCTCTTTATTATCTTGCAAACCTATCCTATCACACCTACAAAGTACCTCTAGTTTCATACTTTTTCTAGGTAAAGCGAACGTCAAGCGTGCGTAGAGTCGTATCAGTGGCCGATAGGACTTGAGAGAGTATTTGTTCTACCGTTAGCTCCTCGTTGGGTTTGACACTCTTACTTATCGAAAGAGGCTACAACTATCCCGTATACTTGCGGGTTATCAAGCGGCAACTGGCTCCGTCGGGCGAGGGGAAGGAGGTGGATCAGCGAGCTGCATAGCTCATATCCGGCGAGCTACCCAGCCGGCTTGGATGCGGAATAACTACTCTTCGTAAGCCATTATAAGAGTGGACAAAATGGTGAAGGAGGATATAGGGGAGAGGGGGAGGTGTGCGATTCTTGGCCGGCATTTGATCTCGTTTAAATAGGAGATTAAATAGACGGCGGACGGGAGGAGCTCGGCCGGCATTGCGTTTAATGTCGGCCCGGTCATGAACGGACGTGTGTCCAGAGTGGGTTTCTCGGCTTCCACACGGGCTGGTTTCATGGAGGTGTTTGAATGCGGCAAGGAGGCGTGTTCAGCCGGGCGTGCAGCGAGTGGCGCCCTTGACTCTGACCTAGGACACCACACTGTTCTTCCACTGACATGTGGGATCTTTGGGTACATGGCCTGCATGTCAGTGACCCAACGCAGGCAGCGCATAGCAGAGGAACCTTTGGTGGGCCTGGGTGGTTAGAAGTGGGCATTTCATAAACCGGTGATTGTTCATTGAGTGTGACGTCATCTTTTTCATGTAGATAAACCTACTATGTTGATAGCCCATTCGATACGTTGTGATTCATAAAGACCGCTGCAGACATCAATGTTCTGCTTATCATATATAAGATTGATTAATACCCGTAACAATCCATGTCCTTAACAAAGGGTTCATGCACGTATAGGTTGAGCGTGTGTCTTGCGTCGTGTGCTGTGTGCATGCAGGCGTGCGAGTGTTGCATGCGTGCAAGGGTATGTTTCAGTTTTGCATGCATGGGTGCGTACGTGCGTGTGTTCGTGAGTGCATGTGTACGTGTCAGTGTTGCATGCCAGCATGCGTGCATGTGTATGTTATGTGTACGTGTCAGTGTTGCACGCCTGCATGCGTGCATGTCTTGCGTGCGTGCATGTGTACGTGCGGGGTGAGGCTACACGTCAGTCGACTGACTTTTTCATCTCTAGTCACTAGATTTTTCCAGCCATTGGATACGAAATCAAGGGCCTCCAGTTTATCATCAAACTCCACCCCCCTAAGCCGCCAGCCACCACCGGCCGAACCGCCAGCCCCCACCACCCGCGGCCGGCCCGCGCCGCCATGCCGCCCCGCCATCCCCGAAACCACTCCCCACCACCGGTCTGTCGCCGCACAGGCCATCCCTCTAGCCCCCCCCCGCCCCCCCGCCCGCGCTGAGCTTTTTCTCCGGCGATCCCCACCCCACCGCCCAATCAACGCCCCCCAACCGTCGGCGACTGCCAACCTGAGGACTCACGACTTCGAATACCCAATGACCACTAATTTATTACCATTTCTGTCCTTCATATACGCGCTCACGGGTGGGCCCTATGGTAATGTGTGCTGCTGAATGTGGACCGTTTGACTGGTCAATTGATCCTGTTATCAACAAATTACGGAGCTGTATGGTGAGCCAGTGACCGTATGATCACCCTAAAATGTACTCCTATTTTATTAACACAGTACAGACTCAAACTACAATTTCTTTCTTTCATATACGGGCTGACAGGTGGGCCCCATGGTTACGCGCCCCGATGGTGCAACACTAGTTGCGCCGCGTGGAACGTTTGACTGGTTAATTGATTGTGTCATGAACAAAATACGGAGTTGAACGAGTGAGCCAGTGACCGTATAATCATGACATGTATTTGTTTAACACGGTACAGACACCAGGGCTCATATGTACGCGCAAGCGCTCACCGCTATAAGCGCACACACGTGACCCCTACCCCTATGAGCACCTTCGAGAGAGTGGGCCAGCATATATGATCTTGAGATTTTATGAAGTCACCATAGGTGCCTCGTAGTCGAGTGGAACGTATCCTCCCACTGAACGCACATCGCCGGAAAATACTGAAATTAACACAAGATAAATGCGAGCACCAGGACTTTAACCTTGGTGGGCTCGAGAAACCACTGTCCTCCTAACCATCCAACCACATGTTGGTTAGCACAACAAAATGTATGTGGTGACCGTGATGAGCTTATTCTGAAGATCAGTGACCATATCGTGCTTTCGCTTCAAAAACAATGACCATAAGTGTCGTCAACAAAATACGGAGCACGCATCAAATGCAAAGTCCGTCAGTGTCATCAACAAAATATGGAGACATATCATGAGCTAGATGCCGTTGTACTATTGTATATGCTTTTTTTCTTAGTGTCCGATTGCGTGTGTGGTGTGGTGGGCACATCATTTCTAGTTATGGTGGGTCAACATGAAGAATCATGGGTTGGTTCCATCCTGCGCCATATATAGGTTGGACCGAGACGCGTTATACGAAGACCCATGTGGAGGACTCGGCGTACAACACGAAGCTACCAGAGTCCCGGAGGACTCTACCCCCACCGGTGATAAGCCAACTATATGATTTGTAACCCTAGGCCCCCAGTATGTTATAGAAGCTTGGGGGCTAGTTCGTCAATAGTATACACACACACACACAATGCCTGGTATTCACGTGTACTTTGTGCACACCCCTATCACTAATATACAGTACCAGGAGTAGGCTCTTTCTTCAACTGCAAGGGTCCGAACTAGAGTAAAACTTTGCCTCATATTACCATCCAGCCTAACAGCCAGGGTAGGCACATATATGTGCGTATAGAGGGCTAGTAGAGACCGTGCGTGTGTACATATGCATGTGAGAGAAATAGTGTTTTCAAACTGAGATTAGTGAAAAGAGTGGTACATAGTAGTCAGAAAGAGAGAGAGAGAAATAGAGAGAGCATGTGCGTGAGACACCCCGACACCCTGAGAGAGATTGTGAGCATGTGTGAAAGAGAAATGCCGATGCATATAAAGTGTGTGCACTTATGCGTTAGATAGAGAGATATATAACATGTTTGTGAGAACGGGCCGAGGCATAGTGCAACTACATGTAAAAGGCGGTTCTACGCATTAAAATAAAATATAAATGGCATTATTATTTTTGGATGAGATCATGAATTTTGCAGATTGCGTATGGACGAAAATCGGTCTATCAGACACCCATACTCTATTGAATTCTAGCATGTGCATGTGTTTATTCCATTTTATCAATCCATAGAGTGATAGTGGTTTGAAATACAGGCAATGGATGCTTTTGCACTTCATATATAAACATTAATTAGTGCACTCCATGTTGTTAGTGTGAAGCACTTTATACATTTGTCACTTGCATGGATACATTCCAAATTTCTAGCTACGAAATATAATACATGTCGAATTCAACATAAAGGGGGTTTCGAAGATTCGAATTCAGAGGAAGTGCATTCATCTATTTGAACCCGAGATAATGGCATTTGTAAATCAGATGTAAAAGGGGGCATCAATCTTTGTTGTCAGTTTGAACATGCTATATATATTCATACGCATATCTAACTTTTTTTTGTAACCAAGGAAATTATATCTAGAACCATGCATGAACTGAGGTAAGTTGCATATTCTTTTTAATATATACTCGTGTACAATGTATATTCAAATGTACCCCCTCCATTCCAAAATAATCGTAGCTTTAGGATTTTCAAGAGTAAAGATTTGTGAAGTTTGACAAATCCTGAAAGTTCAATTCAATAGAACCGAAAACGTTAATGCTTCTGCTCCCAAATATTGAACGAAGCGCCAAATAGGCCTCTGGTCACCCGAAACCGCGCGAGACTAATGTTTGGTGGTAGGAAATTATTGTCCTGACTCTGGCCCGTGTAGCCTTGATACAACTCCAACGTATCTATAATTTTTGATTGCTCCATGCTACTTTATCTACTGTTTTGGAGTATATTGGGCTTTATTTTCCACTTTTATATTATTTTTGGGACTAACCTGTTAACTGGAGGCCCAGCCCAGAATTGTTTTTTCCCCTATTTTAGTGTTTCGAAGAAACGGAATATCAAATGGAGTCCAAACGGAATGAAACCTTCGGGAACGTGATTTTCTCACCGAACATGATCCAGGAGACTTGGACCCTACTTCAAGAAGCAGAAGAGTTGGTCATGAGGGTGGGGGGCGCCCCCCCTAGGGCGCGCCCCCTGCCTTGTGGCCCCCCTGTTGCTCCACCGACGTACTCCTTCCTCCTATATATACCTACGTATCCCCAAACAATCAAATCAGGAGCCAATAACCTAATTCCACCACCGGAACTTTCTGTATCCACGAGATCCCATCTTGGGGCCTGTTCCGGAGCTCCGTCGGAGGCGGCATCTACCACGGAGGGCTACTACATCAACACCATAGCCCCTCCGATGAAGTGTGAGTATTTTACTTCAGACCTTCAGGTCCATAGCTAGTAGCTAGATGGTTTCTTCTCTCTTTTTGGATCTCAATACAATGTTCTCCCCCTCTCTCCTGGAGATCTATTCGATGTAATCTTGTTTTTGCATTGTGTTTGTTGAGACCGATGAATTGTGGGTTTATAATCCAGCTTATATATGAATAATATTTGAATCTTCTCTGAATTCTTTTATGTATGATTGAGTTATCTTTGCAAGTCTATTCGAATTATCCTTTTGGTTTGGCCAACTAGATTGGTAGTTCTTGCAATGGGAGAACTGCTTAGCTTTGGGTTCAATCTTGCGGTGTCCTTTCCCAGTGATAGAAGGGGCAGGAAGGCACGTATTGTATTGTTGCCATCGAGGATAACAAGATGGATTTTTTTATCATATTGCATGAATTTATCCCTCTACATCATGTCATCTTGCTTAAGGCGTTACTGTGTTTTTAACTTAATACTCTAGATGCATGTTGGATAGCGGTCGATGAGTGGAGTAATAGTAGTAGATGCAGAATCGTTTCGATCTACTTGTCTTGGACGTGATGCCTATATACATGATCATACCTAGATATACTCATAACTATGCTCAACAGTAATTTGTTCACCCACCGTAGAATACTTATGCTCTTGAGAGAAGCCACTAGTGAAACCTATGGCCCCCGGGTCTATTCTCATCATATCAATCTCAATCACTTTATTACTTGCTTTGTTTTTACTTTGCCTTTTACTTTTCACTTTGCATCTATATACCAAAAATACCAAAAATATTATTTATCATCTCTATCAGATCTCACCCTCGTAAGTGACCATGAAGGGATTGACAACCCCTAATCCCGTTGGTTGCGAGTAGCTATCGTTTTGTGTAGGTACGAGGGACTTGTTCGTGGTCTCCTACTGGATTGATACCTTGGTTCTCAAAAACTAAGGAAAATACTTATGCTACTTTGCTGCATCATCCTCTCCTCTTCGGGGAAATCCAAGGCAGTGCTCAAGAGGTAGCAAGCCTATCGGCCTGATGTCCAAAGGTCTAAACCGGGGTAGGTTTGTAACTTCACCAAGACGCCAGCCTCAACCGCCTCCGAGAAGCATTCATACGCCGTGGGCGCCTAAACACCCATGCGCTCAGCCGAAATCTATCCTGCCCACATTTGGGACACCTGACATGACTGTCCTACCCCTAACCCGCAATATGTCCGAAATTTTAGATGGGGGCAAAGTTTGTAACTTTCCCCAAATTTTAAACAAGCGCGTCTCAAACCAAAATTCATACTCCGTGGGCGCGAACATGCCCTCTCCACCAACCGTGAAACCCCACCCTCCTCCATCCTCCACCCCATAGCGGCCAATCCACCGCCTCCCTCCTCCATCACACCGGAGCCGGTACCCCGACGTCATCGTCCAATGCAACCGCAACCGCAACACCCTCAAGGACTTAGCAGTTGAAGCCGAGGCAGAGCTGCCTGTACGATGCCGACGCCGACGTGCACCGAACCAGAACCACTCCGACCATGCCGTCCCGCGCCTCACTGCTGCTTCTCCACTATCGCAACCGTCCACCGCACCGGAGCTGTTCTGCTACGCCGTCGTTCGCCGCCTCGGATCTGGTTCCCCGCCGCCGACAGACGACCACCGCACCACACTCAACAACTTGGCCATGGGTTCGTCCCAGGCTCCACCGTTCTCCACAACTTCTCGTTTCCAGTGAACCACTAGAAGATCGTTGGAAAAACAGAAGGATGACACAACATTGCCAGCAGAAGGAGGTACTCCTCTTCCCTTATTCATGCAAATCTCACGTCTCTGCTCACACCGTATTCATCCCATGAAAGAAACTAGTTGAGCGCTTCTTACTGCATCTTTTTCGTGATACTAAATGCACAAGGTTTCCTCCCTTTACTATTTCACCTTTGCTAGAGGTCAGTAGCCCGCCTGGATTTCAATTCAGGGTCCGTTGAACCACAATTAAAAGAAGCAGCACCCGCTTAGGCGCACGGACCTAGTCTGCCTGTTCCCCGGGGAAGAGGTGCATCGGTGTCTATCATAGGGGTGTGGGGCGCAGGAGTTGCTTGCGCCCGATCTAGAGGTCGACGGGGCTTGAATGGATGGCCGGGGGGCGGTGCCAAGCACGGCGGTGCGGTGAGGTCGAGGGGAGGGCGCAGGCAGGGGAGGAATACTGGGCCGGTGGTTGCTGGCGTTTCAAGGAAGATCATCAACACTGACTGGATAGAGGTAGATGAAGGCGATCTGCCCGTTCTTTGTACATCGGACGGTGCAGAAAAAATGAACTGACCTATTTGTTTTCAGTCGACTGTTATTTTCACAGAATCCTGTAGTAATTTAGTGTGCCATGCATGTTGTAGAGCTATCATATCTCTCCCGTCATTTATTTCTCACCGACCTGCTATCTGCTACCTTTACATTGTACTAATTGTGCACACACTTCACCCATACTCACACTATTGTTTTTTTTATGCATGGGTATTTCAGACTCTGACGTAGTGTTGATGAATGCAGAAAAGAAAATACAGAACTCGCTCCAGTGTAATTTGAAGATAAGCACTAAGCGTTTCAGCGCTCTAATGGGTGCATGTCAGCAGTTGGACACAGTAAACGTAGCTCTGCAGTTGATGATCTCAATTGCCACACACAACCATCCCAGGTGCTTGCTTTAACTTCGCGCTGTCAAATGTGGTTGCATGTTGCATATGGTGTCTAGCTTGTATTACTTCCAATTTGGTTAAATTGCATCTGCTTACTTTACACATTATACCTTTGATAATGACATGCCTTCCTGTTTTTGATACATACTACATATGTCTATTAACCATGTTCGTACATCAAACTAATGCTCTTTTGTGTCCCTCGTCAATCACTTATGATGAGACAGTCACCCGAGTGGGTTACTGTGAGTCGCCCTACTCGTTTAAAGAGTGAAGTGTCATCCTCCCCACATGATTCTCAAGAAACAACAAGGCTAAATGAAGATAATCAACATAGCTCTCTAGTTTATCACCACAATTCCCCACACCACCATCGCAGGTGCTTGCTCTTACTTGGAAGTGTGATATGTGGTTGCATGTTGCATATGGTATCTACCTTGTAATGCTTCTAATTAGGGTAAATTGCATCTGCTTAGTTAATACATTATACCTGTGAATATGACATGCCTTCCTATTTTTGGTACATACTACATCTTTCTATTAACCATGTTCTTACATCAAACTACTTTTCTTGTGTATCCCTCATTAATCACTTCTAACGATACACCTTCAAGTTGACAGTGTAATATTGGTTGCATCTTGCATATCATTTCAAACATGTATTGCCTCTAATTTGTTGAAGTGCCACTTATAATGAGACACATCTAACTTGGTACAGTGATTTTGGTTGGATCTTTCATATGGTGTCTAGATTGCATTGCTTCCAATTTGTTGAAATGCCATCTGCTTATCGTTTTTCATACATATTCCAGCATCCTACAATGTGGTTGCCATACATAAAAGCTGTGTTCGTCAGTATCATGCATCAACGAATTTGGAAGTGCGAATTTCATTCCTTTTTCTTGTGTGTTTACTTGACAAGGCAACATCTGAAAGGATGAAGTCACGGAATGATGGTGGTCCTTTGGAGCAACCAAAACAGGTAATCTCTACAGATTCGCCTGCTACTCATACTGCAGTGCTAGTTCCAAATCTCATCTCCCCTACTCCACAACCCAAGGTGCTTTCTCTAACATGGTAGTGTGATATCTGGTTGCATGTTGCATATGGTGCCTAGCTTGTATTACTCCTAGTTTGTTAAATTGCATCTCCTTAGCTTACACATTATACATGTGAATATGACACGCCTTCCTGTTTTTGGTACATACTACATCTGCCTATCACACCATGTTCTTACATCAAACTAATGTTCTTGTGTATCCTGCATCTATCGCTTATGATGCGACAGTCACACCCGTGGGTTAATATGAGACGCAATACTCTTATAAAGAATGCAATTTCATCCTCTCCACATGATTCTCAAGAAACAGCAAGCCTAAATGAAGATATTGAATGTAGCTCCATATTTGAAGACCGCACTTCCCCTACACCACCATCATAGGTGCTTGCTCTAACTTCGCAGTGTGATATGTGGTTGCATGTTGCATACGGTGTCTAGCTTGCAATGCTTCTAATTAGGGTAAATTGCATCTGCTTAGTTTACACACTATACCTGACATGCCTTCCTATTTTTGGTACACACTACATCTATGTGTTAACCTTGTTCTTACATGAAACTACCTCTCTTCTGTATCCTGCATCAATCACTTATGATGAGTCACCTTTATTCGTTGCATATTGCATATTATTTCTAGCCTGTTGCCATGTATTGCTTCTAATTTGGTCAAATACATTTGTTAGGGCACCCTCTTAATCTGGCAGAGTGATATTGGTTTCATCTTTCATCTGGTTTCTAGCTTGCATTGATTCTAACAAGTTCAAGCACATTGTGCTTAGTTTACACTTTATACATCATACATGTCAATATGTCACGCCGTCCTATTTTTCATATATATTCCATCTTCCTATCATGCGGCTGCCTTACATGTAAGTAGTGTTCGTCAGTATCATGCATCAATGAGTTCTGAAGAGCAAATTTTATTCCTTTTTCTTGTGGGTTTGACTTGACAAGGCAAAATCAAGAAAGAGGAAGGAAACGAGTAAGGAAGGCGATGATGGTGGTCCTCTGCAGCAACGTAAATGGGGCATCTATACCGATTCTCCTTGTACTGATAGTGCATTACAAGGTCCAAGTCTCCGCTCCCCTACTCCACCATCCAAGGTGCTTGCTTTAACTTGGCAGTGTGATATCTGGTTGCATGTTGCATATGGTGTCTATCTCGTATTGCTCCTAATTAGTGTAAACATCATCTGCTTAGCTTACACATGATACATGTGAATATGACACGCTTTCCTGTTTTTGGTACATACTATATCTGTCTATCACACCATGTTCTTACATGAAACTACTCTTCTTGTGTATCCTACGTCAGTCACTTATGATGGGACACCTTTAAGTTGGCGGTGTGATATTGGTTTGCGTCTTGAATATGATTTCTAGCATGTATTGCTTCTAGTTTGATGAACGCCACCTATGACGAGACAGTTCTAACCTGGCAGAGTGATATTGATTGCACCTTCCATATGGTGTCTAGTTTGCAGTGCTTCTAATTTGTTGAAGTGCCTTCTTCTTAGTTACCACATCATAGGTGTGAATATGTCAAGCCGTCCATTTTTTCATACATATTCCATCCTCGTATCATGACTTTGCCTTTCATCAGAGTAGTGTTCGTCAGTATCATGCATGAATGAGTTCTGAAGAGCGAATTATATTACTTTTTCTTGTCGGTATGACCTCACAATGCAAAATCAATAAAGCTGAAGAAAATTGGCAAGGCATTGGATTATGGTGGTCCTTCCGAGCAACTGAAATGGAGGTTCTCTACAGATTCTACTCCGCCATTCTCCCAACAAGATTCGCAAGACAACGCAAGGCTAGACAGTTAACGTAGCTGTGTAGATGATGAGCACATCTCCCCTACTCCACCATCACAGGTGCTTGCTCTAACTTGGCACTATTATATGTGGTTGCCTGTTGCGTATGATGTCTAGCTTGTATTGCTTCTAACTTTGTTGAATTGCATCTGCTTACTTTACACATAATGCCTATGAATATGACATGTGTTCCCGGTTCTACATCAGACTACTGCTCTTGCATATCTCGCATCAGTCGCTTATGATAAGGCACCTTTAAGTCGCCACTATGATATTGGTTGTGTCTTCCATATGATTTCTAGCATGTACTGCTACTAATTTGTTAAAATGCCATACAGTTTGAACTTGGCAGAGTGATATTGGTTGCATCTTTCATATGGTGTCTAGCTTGCAGTGCTTCTAATTTATTGAATTGCCTTCTGCTTAGTTACCACATCATAGTTGTGAATATGTCACGCCATCCTGTTTTTCATACATATTCCATCCTCGCATCATGCGTTTGCCTTTCATCCGAGTAGTGTTCATCAGTATCATGCATGAATGAGTTCTGAAGAGCGAATTTTTGTGGCACCCCGGCTCAGAGAAACCGGAACATCCCATATTCCATCCCAGAGATCGAGGAGAAGTCTTCTGGAATACGGCACTGCTTATCATAGAACAAACCAGCTTTATATTATTACATGAATATGAATACAAGGTCTCCGATATTACAATGAATAACATCGGCATGGCGACACTACGCCATCCACAGTTGCTCTATGCAAGCATCAGAACAACTCGAAGCAGCGGAATAACTCTAGCAGCAGAACAACAACGACAGTGGCGAACTCCACTCCGTAGTGACTCTGGCTAGAACGCTTATCCTAGCTCGCATGAACGGAAACCACAATAAGCAATCAAATCCGGCATGACATGCAAACTGGCATGACACGCCAGGTCAGTACATTGAATGTATTTGCAAGCTTATGATAACCAGAAGCATTCAAGACAGACAATAGCATGACAATTACAGGTTAAACAGGAATTATCATGAGATCATCAGAATAACATGGCATGACCAACTTAAACATGATACAGCTAGAACAAGATGAACATATTAATCCAATGATACTAGCATGGAACATGATGACACTATCATGCACCACTTATACTGCTCGGGTTACCTCATAACCAACGCATGCATCACTTACCGACCTCGGACATCGGACGATCATCTCAGGATCAAATCAAGCTTGGTATGAACAATACCGTAGCGATCATTAAATGACCGCAAGGAGCTTGATCTTTACCCACAAGTATCGCACAACATCACGAATATCCAACAACTCGGTATCCTCGATACCACGGTGATCTTTACGGTGATCACAACCACGACCAATACTTGGTCCCAAACCGTGATCCTTACGGCGATCACAACCACGGTTTGTCATTAATCAAGTTATTCTTATTACTATTGACTCATGGTGTGACCTACTTATGAACTGGGCCTTATCCGCGGGCGCGGCTATCGATAGATTTAATATACACTCTGCAGAGGTTAGTACACTGTACCCACACTACGGAACCCATGGCCTCGCACTCCCATTCGGATGGACCAACGGCGTTCCGACAAAACCGTCGTACTACCATGACACTCTCCCGGCCACTCCGACTCACTCCCCTCTGGGCTAAGTCATGGGTGGCCCCGTGTCTACCTCAAGACACAACTACCACCGTCGTGGCCAAACATAAACGATCCCACACGGGGACCCGAGCTCAAAATCAAAACCGGGCACACAAGGCTTATGTCCGCCTACCTGATCAAAGTAGCGTGCCCCATAACCTTCCCTTGTTGGAGGCACTAGCGAGAGGCACGGCAATAGATCCAGTTAGGACCATCCCATACCGGTAAGATTGGTTGCACTGGTCAACATCGATTCAGCGGCACCATGACTCAGCCAACAGTTGTTCAAGTTCAATTTAATTTGGTTAACTTGAATGCAAATATGCTGAGCCATGATAAAATGCATAAACATGATATCAACATAATCATGAGGGTATCACATAACTATCCACCATATCAACAATAAATCATATCCAGTGAGCATGGCATACTGACTAGCAAGACGATCACCAACATCAACATGTACTACTAGCAAGCATAAACATATGAAAGGGAATACTAGCAGGTAGAACATGATAACAGAGTACAAGACAACGTAGCACAAAAGTGAACATGCAAATCTAAACATCACCGGGACAACGATAACCATCTTTTCAACAAGCAAACATTCAATAAAGATTCAAGTTGAAAACCATGGCTACTACATGACTATCATGCAAGTGGGTATTGTGGCTTGCCTGGGGTGGAAGAAATCACCAGGAGAAAGTGCGAGAAACTCGTGGAACGAATTGCCAGAAAACGTTCTCTCTCGGAGTGGGCTGAATAAGGGAAAGGGCATAATGTTCATTTTCACAGTGTCAAACCATAGTGAAAGCATGACCAACAGAGCGGGCTCGACAAAACGAAGAAGTAGGCTTTGGAATCACCTCATTTAGAGGCACGGATAAAAAGTTGTGGATGATTGAAGTTCAGGGACTTTTCCGTAAAAATTATATTCACAGACGGGTCCCTGAGTGGACAAGGCAGAAGCGCAAAACAGAAACACGCTTTCGGCCAGCGAAAATGTATTCCGCGGAATATGTTTCCACTTATCCACGTTAGTGTGGACTGGTCAACACGGGGTCAGCTCCTGTGTGGCTGACAGGTGGGTCCCACCTTATCCACTTCTCTCTCTCCTCCCTTCTCTTCTTCCTCGCGATGGTGAGCTACGACAGAGGCAGGGACGAGCGCTCCGGCGATGAGTCCGGCCGACTCCGGCCACCACTCGGGCCGTGCGACCTACGGGCGAGCTCAGGAGGACGAGCCGCACCCGTTCCCGGTCATGGAAAGCGCCGAGGGTCACCGGAAGGGGCGGGGCAGGGGACACGGCGGAGGAGGGCTTCGGGCGCCGGTGAACCTACGGCAGGAGGCCACCCGAGGAGGGAGAGAGGTTCTGGGGCGGCTTGCTGGTGGTGTAGGGGATGGCTAGAGGTGGTGGGGTGGAGGGAGATGGCCAGGGTCACTGGAATCGGAGTTGACCGTGGCGGCGGTCGTGGCAACGATGCGGGGCACAGAGAGCTCCTCGATCTTGGGGGAGAAGCTAGGCGGGGCGCTGGGAGGTGGGTGAGGCGAGTGAGGTGCTCGGAGAGCTCGGGGAGGGCTTAAATAGCCGCGGGGTGAGGGGGCCGAGATGGCACCGCCGTGGGCGTGTGGACGGCACCGCGGACGCATGTGCTCGCGCAAGAGCTCGGGGAAGACGACGGGGAGGAACAGGGCAGAGCTCACGGGGCAGAATAGGTCGAGGGATGCAGGGAGGAAGACAACGGCGACGAACCGAGCCAAACGCCACTGTACGCCCGTGGGCACATGACGGTTTGCATCAGTGAGTAAGCTGCCGGAGGGGGAGAGGGGTCCAGGGGAATGACGATGATGAGAGGAAGCCAAGGGACATGCTCACGAGCGCGAAGGCGGCGAGAGGGGGAGGGGCCCGAGCAAGAAGACGCTCCGGGCGCGGCCATTGCACGCCAAAGCGGTGGTCACCGTGCAGACTGGCATCAAGAAGATGCCAAGGGTTGGCAAACGTTGTCTAGGGCGTAGTCCATCCAGGGGAGGTCTCAACTACGGCGGTAGATTGGTGAAAACGGCTACGGCTAAAAGTTTAGTGAGCTCTAAAGTTTACTGCAGTAAACTTTATCAACTCAATGTGTTCAACAGAGAGCTACTATGAGTCAAGTGTTATGTCTGGGGTGTTTAGTTTAGGAAGGACTACAATCCTAGGGAGTTTGAGGAGAAATGGACCAGGCTTTAATATAGTTGCTTTGCAACTACCAAAATGGTCCAGAAATGAAGATTATGATAGTGCACTCACATGGAGTTATGGAATGGGATGAAACTTGGCAAATCCTCATGATATTGACATATAAAGATGCTGCAAAAAGCTCATGCCAAATGGACAAGCCAAAATGGCACTTGCTTCACAAACATCATTTCTGTCCAGAAACTTGGAATAATTATGGTGCTCAAATGGATAAATTAAATAATGCCAAATTGGGTGGAGAGATGTTTTATGGGTATAAGAATGATCTGGTAATTTATCAGGATTTTTGAAGCAATATAAAATACACTTGCTTCACAACCTGAAAATATTGCCAGAATCAAAGATTTGCTGATGTGCTCACATAGATAATTGGATGGGGCTGAAAATGAGTGGAAGGGGTTAATATGAGCACATTACGAAGGGTGCAAAAGTTCAACTCATTTGGGTACTCCTAGCTAGTACTTCCTTCACAAAGCTTTCTGTTTGACAGAAACTTTGAAAAATTAGTGAGGAAGATTGGCTAGGAAAATAAAGTTGAACTTGGGCATGAGGCAATTATTTGGACATATAAACATGCCAAAAAAGGTTGGGAGCCACTAGGAAAAATATAAATGACACTTCCTTCACAAAGTGCCATTCAGGGCAGAATAGGAAAATGAATATTGGGGAATTATTTTTGAACATGGCAATGAAAAGTTTTGCCATATTTGGTCAATATATGACCCAAAAAATTTATGAGAATTATTTGGGAATTTTTGGAGTGATGGAAATATAGGTTGCTTCACAACCTAGGGCAATTTGAGTTATTCCTTTAATAGAAAAGGAATATTCCCAATAAAAAGAATATTGGGATTTGGGCTAGTATGAAAATTACAGGGTCTAGGGAAGGATTTGGGAATGACAAGCCACTCTGGAAGCAAAGAAGAGGGCATCTTCTTCAGTTTCCAGACCACAAAGCCACGGAAAAAGAAAACTCAGGCAAAAACCTCGAAAAAACAAAAGAAAAAGAATGGGCCAAATATCAGGCTGTCACAAACCTTACCCCCTTAAAGAAATCTCGTCCTCGAGATTTGGTTGCTCAAGGAACTAGTATGAATATTCTGACTTAAGGAAACCGTTTCCAACTCGGGTATCCTTTTTCCTTTATTGTTGTTCCCATTAAATTTTTATCTGACCGGCCCTGGGGTGGTTTGATTCACTGTATCCTCCTTCTGACAGATCTTACCTTGCTTGTTCAAGATTATATAGGCTCCAATTTCTTTTTAGATCTGCTGACTAGCTGAGTGTAATTTAATTATCACGACTGAAATATATGTCCGTCTCACAAATCCAAAAGTGATTTCCGCTGGGTGTGCCACCCGACACTGACAACCTTTCATGTAATGATGATCATATTTTTCTGATGAAAACTCAAGCTCTGACTCATTGCATTGGGTTTCTCCACTAAATGCAGGTCCTTTGGGTTCCAAACAGTGAGTTAAAACATAACCGTTTCCTGACAGATTCTGACTCATCGCAGAAGTTTCTGAATCATCTTAACCGGATCCATTGTCGTGAGTATCGGATCCGTACCAAATATTTGATTGCCTCCTGTCACGGCCAGCATAAAGGGTTTGGCCTGTATGATAATATCTGCAGACTTGGCTGACGGTGGTTCTGACAGAAAATTTTTGTTCACGACAGGCTATCCATGATGATTCATATAAGTGAGGACTCAGGCTTCCAGACTGTTATTCCGCATGCCGATTACTCATGCTGTAGGCATATCCATGTGGATAAATACTGACTTAGACTATCCAGGGGATCTGCACCATGGGGGTCGTGTACAATTTTCATACCTGCATCACTGGTCTTGCTCCTTCTTTATTGTTTTCTTGGTCGGGATCTTTGGGTGAAAGAGCTGGGCCATATTGCTTCTTCGTATACCCATACGCACTGTCGGTGCAATTTTTCGAAAGTTGTAGTTTATCCTCATTTTTCTGATAAGGTAACCCATTAAATGGCAGGTTCAACACCTCTCATTTTCTGACCGCAGGAAAATGATCATCCGAACCTTTGCAAGAAATCGGCAAATAAATCAGTAGCCACTAGAATGGTCTTTACAACTCAGATCTGGAACATTACTGAAATATCTCAACCACGGCTCAGGACGGCCGAAAAGCAGCTCAGAGCATGATACCGGGTCGATAAGAAGAAGGTGGCAACTCCCTAAAATAGCCAAAAAGCAGCTATAGGGCTAATGTCACAAAAAGAAACTCAACAGCTGTACGAGACGGCCGAAAAGTAACTCAGACTCGTGACAGTTGTTGAACAGAGAAACAAAAATCGGCATCCACCCCGGATAGCTAGAAATAGCTCAGATCACAGGCATGGTGCCATCATTGGAGAAAAGGGGACAAGGGCTCATCAGGATCATTTTCCAGTTCACCAGTACTTGTATGGAGCTCATTGATGTCGTCAATCCTCATAATCCTTTGTCACACTGTGGTGTATACTAGCTTTATTCTCGTAACCATTCTCACGTGGTTGTCAGATCCTCATCCGAGTGACTTGTAAGATCTTGATGGTATACTCATTGCATATATATGAGGACCTCATTCCGAGACGGACGTGTATTCTGGCTGATTCTTGATTCTGACCAAAATGTTGCCAATCTGATTCTTGGGATTCACTGCCATATGCTGCCAATTCACAGTGTACTACCTTGTACCAATGTCTTATTGAGGAATATTTGCTGGCTTGTGCTCGAAACTTTCATCGGCAGCTTGCTGAAGAAGAATGGGTATCGTGCTTCATAAGCTTACCCCATTAAAGACTTTGCTGGGGAAAGACTCAGTACCTTATGCCGGAAGCTTTTGCGGTTGCTTGCTGAAGAAGACAAGGTAGCTTGCACGGGGAATCATCCACGTATCGTACTGAGGAAGATAGATGAATCTTGCCTTGGAAACTTCACTGGTATTTTGTGAGGGAAAACTGGGTTGCTTACACCAGAAACTTCTTATTGTGATATGCGGACCGATTTCCACATATACATACCATCTTAATATTTCTGATGTTGATTTCATGCATGAAACGGGGTTTTGCAGGACTATTCTCCTTTTCGAGTATATGCCATATTTTTGTTTGCTTCCAGGTACATCGAGTTCCAAAATCATCGTCAACAAAAAATTAAACTTGTATCCGAGCCATACCATTGATAATATTCTGTCAACCTTGCACACAATTTATCTTCTTGCTGATTTAATCATTTTGTTGTGATGAGTGCATGCTAATGCAAACTTGATACTGACGGTCCATTGAAGATTTCTTTTGCATCCAGACAAGATATTCGCAATTTCACTGCAGTCGGCTGATAATTCCATTTTGTTTAGCCGAGTTTCCAAATATATGCATTTCTTGCAGACTCTTCGGGTCCGGTGTTGGTTGACGAGCAACTTTAATAGGGGAAAAATTTGTAACACCGAGGGCCCAAAGAAAGGAAAAACAGAAACGACTAAAACAAAAGCACAAAAGCATATTACTAATATATTTAATCAAGCAATCATCACATATTACTGCTACTCACACTATAATATGCATGCACACCTAAGCACACAAATCTCGTGGAAACTCCGGTATTGCGGTCTAATATGTTGTGGCGGTGTGCACGAAAATTATATCCATGTGTGGAAAGGAGTTGGCATAACCGAAGCTACACCAAGCACTGGCTGAACACTAGCTGGATCTGGATGGATACACAGGTGAGGACAGACTTAATGATCAAGGAGCAAGACACAAAAGTCACGACTACCTTGTCATCAAGCGTACGAAAGGGATTCGTACGTGTCCAAAGAATAAAATGACTGGGTAGGGTAGCGGTGGAAAAGCAAGGCTCGCTAGCATTGCCCTTTTCTGATAACCAAGATCAGTACGGGTTTCTAGATGGAAGAGATGGATGGCCTGATTTGGGATAGAAACAAGTGTATCACCGAAATAATATGGGTGGGTGGCGGAAGAATATCGACGCGATACCTGAGCAATAACTCATGCAAATGGTGTCTGGAACACTGGGTACCAAGGCATCACTCTGTTGGGATAGATAGGACACCGAACACCAAAGAGCAGACATGCTAAAAAGGAGGGTGCAGGCGGTGGATCGAAAACGACGCCTCCTACACTCACAAAATTAACCGTTAGCGACTAAATAATAATCTATATGCATGCTATGCGACAAACAAATGCATCAATCAAGTGCAACAAACCAATTGGGGTCTATACTACCACTTTCTAATGTTCATGCGGTTTAGGGTGTCCTACAACCAGATCTGCTCTGATACCAAGCCTGTGGCACCCCGGCTCAGAGAAACCGGAACGCCCCGTATTGCAGCCCACAGATCGAGGAGAAGTCTTTTGGAATACGGCACTGCTTAGCATAGAACAAACCAACTTTCTTTTATTACACGAATATGAATACAAGGTCTCCGATATTACAATGAATAACATTGGCAAGGCAACACTATGCCATCCTCAGTTGCTCTATGCAAGCAGCAGAACAACTCGAAGCAGCAGAATAACTCTAGCAGCGGAACAACGACGATGGTGGTGAACTCCACTCCGCAGGGACTCTGGCTGGAACGCTTATCCTAGCTCGCATGAACGGAAACCACGACAAGCAATAAAATCCGGCATGACCTGGAAACTGGCATGACACGCCAGGTCAGTACATTGAATGTACTTGCAAGCTCACGATAACCAGAAGCATTCAAGACAGACAACAGCATGGCAATTACAGGTTAAACAGGAATTTTCATGAGATCATCAAAATAACATGGCATGACCAACTTAAATATGATACAACTAGAACGACATGAACATATTAATCAGACGATACTAGCATGCAACATGATGACACTATCATGCACCACTTATACTGCTTGGGTTACCTCGTAACCAACGCATGCATCACTTACCAACCTCGGACATCACACGATCATCTCAGGATCAAATCAAGCTTGGTATGAACAATACCGTAGCGATCATTAAATGACCGCAAGGAGGTTGATCTTTACCCACGAGTCTCGCACAACATCACGAATATCCAAAAACTCGGTATCCTCGATACCACGGTGATCTTTACGGTGATCACAACCACGACCAACACTGGGTCCCAAACCGTGATCCTTACGGCGATCACAACCACGGGTTGTCATTAATCAAGTTATTCTTATTACTATTGACTCATGGTGTGACCTACTTACGAACTGGGCCCTTATCCGTGGGCGCGGCCATCGATAGATTGAATATACACTCTAAAGAGGTTAGTACACTGTACCCACACTACGGAACCCATGGCCTCACACTCCCATTCGGGTGGACCAACGGCGTTCCGACAAAACCGTCGTACTGCCATGACACTCTCCCGGTCACTCCGACTCACTCCCCTCTGGGCTAAGTCATGGGTGGCCCCGTGTCTACCTCAAGACACAACTACCACTGTCGTGGCCAAACATAAACGATCCCACACAGGGACCCAAGCTCAAAATCAAAACTGGTTACACAAGCCTTATGTCCGCCTACCTAATCAGGGTAGCGTGCGCCCATAACCTTCCCTCGTTGGAGGCACCGGCGAGAGGAACGACAATAGACCCAGTTAGGATCGTCCCATACCGGTAAGCGTGGTTGCACCAGTCAACATCGATTCAGCAGCACCATGATTCATCCAATAGTTGTGCAAGTTCAATTTAATCCGGTTAACTTGAATACAAATATGCTGAGCCATGATAAAATGCATAAACATGATATCAACATAATCATGAGGGTATCACATAACTATCCACCATATCAATAATAAATCATATCCACTGAGCATGGCATACTGACTAGCATGACCATCACCAACATCAACATGTACTACTAGCAAGCATAAACATACGAAAGGAAATACTAGCAGGTAGAACATAATAACAGAGTACAAGACAACATAGCACAAAAGTGAACATGCAAATCTAAACATCACCAGGACAACGATAACCATCTTTTCAACAAGCAAACATTTAATAAAGATTCAAGTTGAAAACCATGGCTACTGCATGACTATCATGCAAGTGGGTATTGTGGCTTGCCTGGGGTGGAAGAAATCACCGGGAGAAAGTGCAAGAAACTTGCGGAACGAATCACCGGAAAACATTCTCTCTCAGAGAGGGCTGAATAAGGGCAAGTGCATAATGGTCATTTTCACAGTGTCAAACCATAGTGAAAGCATGACCAACAGAATGGGCTCGACGAAACTAAGAATTAGGCTTTGGAATCACCTCATTTGGAGTTACGGATAAAAAGTTGTGGATGATTGAAGTTCAGGGACTTTTCCATAAAAATTATATTCACAGACGGGTCCCAGAGTGGATAGGGCAGAGGGCAAAAATAGAAACACGCTTTCGGTCAGCGAAAACATATTCCATGGAATACGTTTCCACTTACACACGTCAGCGTGGATTGGTCAACGCGGGGCCGGCTCCTGTGTGGCAGACAGGTGGGTCCCACCTTATCCACTTCTCTCTCTCCTCCCTTCTCTTCTTCCTCTCGACGGTGAGCTACGACAGAGGCAGGGCCAAGCACTCTGGCGATGAGTCTGGCCGACTCCGGCCACCACTCGGGCCGTGCGACCTACGGGCGAGCTCAGGAGGACGAGTCGCACCCATTCCCGGTCATCGAAAGCGCCGAGGGTCACCGGAAAGGGCGGGGTAGGGGACACGATGGAGGAGGGCTTCGGGCGCCGGCGAACCTACGGAAGGTGGCCACCCGAGGAGGGAGAGAGGTTCTGGGGCGGCTTGCTGGTGGTGTAGGGGATGGCTAGAGGTGGTGGGGCGGAGGGAGATGGCCAGGGTTGCCGGAATCGGAGTTGACCGAGGCGGCAGTCATGGCGGTGATGAGGGGCACAAAGAGCTCCTCGAGCTTGGGGAAGAAGCTAGGTAGGGCACTAGGAGGTGGGTGAGGCGAGTGCGGTGCTCGGACAGCTTGGGAAGGGCTTAAATAGCCGCGGGGCGACGGGGGCGAGCTGGCACCGCCACGGACGCGTGGATGGCGCCGCGGATGCGTGTGCTAGCGCATGAGCTCGGGGAAGACGACGGGGAGGCACATGGCAGAGCTCATGGGGCAGAAGAGGTCGAGGGATGCAGGGAGGAAGACGTCAGCGACAAACCGAGCCAAACGCCACTATACGCGTGTGGGCACACGGCGGTTTGCGTCGGTGAGCAAGCTGCCGGAGGGGGGGAGGGGTCCAGGGGAACGGCGATGATGAGAGGAAGCCAAGGGACATGCTCACGAGCGCGAAGACGGCGAGAGGGGGAGGGGCCCGAGAAAGAAGACGCTTTGGGAGCGGCCATTGCACGCCAAAGCGGTGGTCACCGCGTAGACTGGCATCAAGAAGATGCCAAGGGTTGGCAAACATTGTCTAGGGCGTATTCCATCCAGGGGAGGTCTCAACTACGGTGGTAGATTGGTGAAAATGGCTACGGTTAAAAGTTTAGTGAGCTCTGAAGTTTACTGCAGTAAACTTTATCAGCTCAATGTGATCAACAGGGATCTACTATGAGTCAAGTGTTATGTATGGGGTGTTTAGTCTAGGAGGGACTACAGTCCTGGGGAGTTTGAGGAAAAATGGACCAGGCTTTAATATAGATGCTTTGCAATTGCCAAAATGGTCCAAAAATGAAGATTATGAGAGTGAACTCACATGGAGTTATGGAAGGGGATGAAACTTGGCCAATCCTCATGATATGGACATATAAAGATGCTGTAAAAAGCTCATGCCAAATGGACAAGCCAAAATGGCACTTGCTTCACAAACATCATTTTTGTCTAGAAACTTGGAATAATTATGGTGGTCAAATGAATCAATGTAATGATGCCAAATTTGGTGGAGAGATGTTTTATGGGTATAAGAATGATTTGGTAATTTATCAGGATTTTTGAAACAATATAAAATGCACTTGCTTCACAACCTGAAAATATTGCCAGAATCAAAGATTTGCTCCTGTTCTCACATAGATAATTGGATGGGGCTGCAAATGGGTGGGAGTGGTTAATATGAGCACATTAAGGAGTGTGCAAAAGTTCAACTCATTTGGGTACTCCTAGCTAGTACTTCCTTCACAAAGCTTTCTGTTTGACAAAAACTTTGAAAAACCACTGAGGAAGATTCGCTAGGAAACTAAAGTTGAACTTGGGCATGAGGCAATTATTTGGACTTATAAACATGCCCAAAAAGGTTGGGAGCCACTAGGAAAAATATAAATGACACTTCCTGCACAAAGTGCCATTCAGGGCAGAATAGAAAAAAGAATATTGGGGAATTATCTTTGAACATGGGAATGAAAAGTTTTGCCATATTTGATCAAGATATGACCAGTACAATTTATGAGAATTATTTGGGAATTTTTGGAGTGATGGAAATATAGGTTTCTTCACAACCTAGGGTAATTTAAGTTATTCCTTTAATAGAAAAGGAATATTCCCAATAAAAAGAATATTGGGATTTGGGCTAGGATTAAAATGACAGGGTCTAGGGAAGGATTTGGGAATTACAAGCCACTCTAGGAGCAAAGAACATGGCATCTTCTTCAGTTTCCAGACCACAAAGCCACGGAAAAAGAAAACTCAGGCAAAAACCTCGGAATAACAAAAGAAAAAGAATGGGCCAAAAATCAGGTTGTCACAATTTTATTCCTTTTTCTTATCGGTTTGAATTGACAATGCAAAATCATTACAGTTGAAGGAAATTAGTCCGGCAGTGGATTATGGTGGTCCTTCGGAGCAACTCAAACAGGGGGTCTCTACAAATTCTACTCCGCCATCCTCCCAACAAGATTCGCAAGACAACACAAGGCTGGACAGTCAACGTAGCTGTGTAGATGATGAGCACATATCCCCTACTCCACCATCACAGGTGCTTGCTCTAACTTGGCACTATTAGATGTGGTTGCATGTTGCATATGAGGTCTAGCTTGTATTGTTTCTAACTTGAGTTGCATCTGCTTACTTTACACATAATGCCTATGAATATGACACGTGTTCTTGTTTCTAGAACATACGTGTACATGATGAGCACATCTCCCCTACTCCACCATCACCGGTGCTTGCTCTTACTTGGAACTGTTATATGTGGTTGCGTTTCCCGTATGATGTCTAGTTTGTATTGCTTCTGATTATGTTGAATTGCATCTGTGTAGCTTACAACTTATACCTGCAACGATCACTTACCCATAAGACACATTTAACTTGGGACTGTGATGTAGGTTGCATCTTGCATTGTCTTCTAGCTTGTACTACTTCTAATTTCTTGAAATGGCACTTACGACGAGACACTTTTTACCTGATAGAGTGATATTGGTTGCATGTTCATATGGTCCCTAGCTTTCATTTCTTCTAATTTTGTTGAAATGCCTTCCGCTTACTATTTTTTCATACATATTCCATCCTCCTATCATACGTGTGAATATGAAATGGTGTCTTTTTTGTATATATTCCATGCTCCTATCCTGCGCTTGCCTTACATCAAAGTAGTGTTCATCTGTATCATGCATCAACCAGTTATGCAGAGCTAATTTTATTCATCTTCTTGTGGTTTTGACTTCATACAGCAATATCAGAAAATAGGAAGGAAAAGAGTAAGTTAGGGGATGTTGGTGGTCCTCCGCACCAACGCAAACTGAGACTCTCTAGATTTGCCACTTCTACAGCTAATGAAGTTGAAGTCCCAAGTCTACATGATGAGTTCATCTCCCGTACTCCACCATCGTAGGTGCTTGCTCTAAGTTGATAGTGTGATAATTGGTTTCATGTTGCATTTGTTTTCTAACCTATATTTCTTCTATTTTGATTAAATTGCACCTACTGAGTTTATACGTTATACATGTGCATATGACATGGCTTTCTGTGTCTAGAATACACTGCGTCTATCTATCATACCATGTTCTTACATCAAAGTACTGCTGTTGTGTATCCCGCATCAGTCACTCATGATTGGATGCTTTTAAAATGGCAGTTTGATAGTGGTTGCATCTTGCATTATTTCTATGTTGTACTGCTTCTAATTTTTCGAATTGCCACTTATGACAAGAACTTTTAACTTGGCAGAGTAATATTGGTTGCATCTTTCATATGGTGTCTAGCTTGCATTAATTCTATTTTCTTAAAAATCCTTCTGCTTAGTTTGCACATCGTAGCTGTGAATATGTCATGCCGTCCTGTTTTTCTTACATATTCCATCCTCATACGGTTGTCTTACATCAAAGTATTGCTTGTCTGCATCATGCATCAATGAGTTCTGAAGAGCGATTTTCTTTTGTGTTGTGCGTACGACTTGACATGGCAAAGTCAAAAAAGAGCAAGGAAGATAATATAGCAGGGAGTGCTGTTACTCATCGGTTGAAACAGAGAAGGATCTGCCATCGAGATTCTGCTGGTACTTATAGCGCAATAGAAGGTCCAAGTCCACCGGCTAAATCTACAAACACAGTATCACCTGCTCCACCAGCTGCAGCATCCTCTTCAACTGTACCAGCATCTCAACGAGTTACTCGTTTGTTTGCTCTGTAACTGGCCAGTTCCCAAGCTGCCTACACACCTAACACTACTTCCGAAGCAACACTGACACAACAGGACTTGGCAAGATCAGATGAACCTCATGAGCATCAACACTAAGACGGTACCTGACCGAGTCAAGTTGCAGTTGCATGCTCCTTTATATGTACTCTCACAGTTTGATGTACACTAACACTTTCCATGTTCGTTGTTGAACTAGCACCACGGCGCAAGCGGAAACAGACATCAGGGATAATGCTTGATAGATTAACAAAATCTAAAGGAGGAAGAATGGAGATCCATTTTGAGGCAGGTTTAAAAAGGCCGCGTGATGCTACAGAGTCAGCCAAGTTAGTATCAGAGGCAGCCATTGCCGTTAGGTATCATGCACGTATCCTCCCAACGTGGATCCAGTACAGGAATGAGAAAGACAATACCCAGTTTAACACCTTCCTTGACCATTTATCTGTAAGTAATGTTATTCATCGCAATTAGTAATATTGTCTTGCTCTGTCCCATACTTTCTAGCTTCCTCCTAAGAAGACTCACATTCTTTTTTCAACGGATGAGGTTCAAGTTGGATCCGAAAGATGATGCAACTAAACAATCATGCACTCATGTTTTTCAGTCTGCTCTGTATCGGTACCACCTTAGAAAATCTCACTTTGAAGGCAAGGCTAACAATGAAATCACCCAAACATCTCCAGTGGAATATATTACAGATGAAGACTGGACAGCCCTTGTTAAACACTGGTCTGATCCAAAGTATCAGGTAGGCTATATATATTTGATCAGACCACATATTGATCTTGTATTTATGTATGTGCCTTACAAGTGTATCTTCTTCTAGGCTAACTGTTTGAAGAACAAAACCAACCGTTCTAAAGTGAAATTCCAACAGACAACAGGATCTCATAGCTATATTGCACACTGCAAGGCTCTTGTAAATAGCTGCTACTTCCTTCTTTTTTTGTGCCATATCATCATATCTATATTGACTTGTTCCAAATACAAAGGAAAGCCCGTGCGGACCAAAAAGAACCTGAACCGAATGTAGTGGTAATCTTCAAGGATTGCCACACCAGCAAGATGAAGGGCATGAGCACACCAGTTCAAGCCGCTGTTGTAAGTCCTTACTCCTCCTGCCTTGAACTGATTGGTACTGTGATGTGTTCATTTAACTACTTGGTTTGCAGACAATGTCAGTTACTCTGTTCACTTTTATACATGGTTGTCTTAACGTATCATTTCACCTTACATGGTTTAAAAGAGATGAAGGATATTCTTTTGGTCTTGATCTGTAATCTAGTTGTTATGTTCACGTGCGCACACAATGATAAAATAGCCTGTTTGTTTTATATCTGTTTGCCCATGATATGAATGATGTCATATTATGTTCATACTACTTTAAACCATGTCTCTTTATCCTTAGATATCAACGAATGTGAGGAAATAGACAATACAGTAGGCATGCTACATGGACATATGTTCCGAAAGTGATTTTATTATGTAGTTGGCACTACAATACATGCTAATGTATTACAGTAGTTCACCAAAATAAGTTATGTATACACGTTTAACCTACTTTGTTTGTTCTTGTCTCATTAGTAACCTATCTGGTACACTAATCTACAAGTTCAAACTTTCAGGAAGCTATGGAACAAATGATTGAACAGCCACAACCACCTGAAGGTGACGAGGCTACCGCAGGCACAATGTCACCTCTTGTTGCAGTGCGTCAGTATCTCTCCACTAACAGTGCAAAAAGCACCTTCCTGCGTAATTCTGGGTTGGTTGTCAAGATAACTTCGTCCAAATTACCTACTGAACAAAATCTTCCTTCTAGACGGAGTGATATATCTGTGCTCTAGACACAAGTCCAATCCCTAATGGACGTTGTTTCAGAAACAAGAATAGTGGTTGACAAATGTCGTCAAGATATGAATGGCTTTGAAACCAGACTATCAGACATTCGCTTCGTTGTTCAATAGCAATGGAGGAAAAAAGGTGAAGATCGTGCTGCTCCATCAGTCTACAGCCTGAAACATTAGCACTCAGGTCAAATGATCTGTGCTTCTATACATCTGATGGTGCTTTTATCTGGAAGGACTATAAACTTTATGCCAACATGCCTTTTGTTGTATGGTTCGAATTTATTTTGTTTTGATACAACATTTATGATGCGGCCACAGGCTGCAGTAATTGTGATGCT
This sequence comes from Triticum timopheevii, assembly GCA_963921465.1. Lineage (NCBI taxonomy): Eukaryota > Viridiplantae > Streptophyta > Magnoliopsida > Poales > Poaceae > Triticum > Triticum timopheevii. Next base: position 376,858,433 of record OY997262.1, on the reverse strand, counting down.
ATTTTTGTATAGTGTAGGTTTATCTTAGTAATGTATTCGTAGGAGCCCAACATGCCAACATTCGTTGGGCCCATTCCAATTGGGCTAAAAACGATTACGGGCCGAAATTGGCATGTAGCCAACTAAAAATATCTGGGCCTAAATCAACATAAGCTTTCATATTTTTCTGGTAGGCCTGTGCCCATAGTGGGCCTTTAACATGCTTAAACATAATTTGGGCCCTCAGTAAAAATAGGCCGTTTACAGGTGTAAATATCTCGAGCCCATAAAAAACATGGGCCTTTAATAGACCAAAAGTGAGATTGGGCCCTGATTGTGCCAAATAACCCACTGGTCTTAGCAGGCCGAAATGGTGTCCCGTTTATGATGCAGATCTTTGACAGGCCGAAATTCGGATGGGTCGTAAATGCGCTGACCTGATACACGGGCCTTGAACGGGCCGGAACTTCAGTCGGGCTAGTTTATCGTCATTTTTATATGGGCTGTTAATGGGCCCGATATGACGTTGGGCCACATATGGCCCATGGTTTTCGTCCGGCGTTAATAGGCCGAAAATGACTGCAGGCCAAAGTGGCCCAAATCTATAGCCGGCCTCTAACAGGCCGAATGTCGGACATGGCCGAATATGACCCAAATCCTTCATCGTCGTTTATGGGATGAAAGTTTTGATGGCCTGTAAATGGGCCCAAATAAAGTAGGACCTTTAACAGGCCGGAAATACACCAGGCCGTAATTCGGCGCAATTACTTAGCGGACTATTAACGGGCCAGAAGTGACCATGGGCCGCGTTGATGACAAGTTTAGGACAGGCTGTTGACGGGCCGATTTGACGGAGAACGTTGGGCCTTTAGCTGGGCCGACCCATTATGGTTTGCAAAATCTTGTGGGTCTTTAGCTGGGCCGGCCCATTGTGGTCCGCAAAATCTTGTGGGCCTTTAGCTAGTTTGACCCATTATGGTCTGCAAAATTGTGTGGGCCTTTAGCTGGGCCCGCCCATTATGGTCCGCTAAATTTTTTGGGCCTTTAGCTGGGCCGGCCCATTATGGTCTGCAAAATCTTGTGGGCCTTTAGCTGGGCCAACCCATTATGGTCCGCTAAATCTTATGGGCCTTCGGTTGGGCCGGCCCATTTAAACTTTATGGGCCACTTTCGGGCTGGTCCACGTGTCAACATATCATAGGCCCATCTCGACCATTGGATGAGTGACACCTGTGCCAACGCGGAGCTGACGCGTGGATCCGTCAGCCAATGAGAATTTTACACGTGGAAAATCGGCATTGGTCGTGGCTGTTAGCGGGTTATCAGATCCAAAAGCCGGACCCGATAGGTTAATGGCGGTTAACGGCGTCCCATTACGGTGGATGCCACGTGTCGGTCACCCTTGACGAAAGCACTTCTATGACGCGTGATTTATCGTCATGGAAGTGGACACTTCCGTGATGATAATTTTGGTAATGTCATGGAACACTTCTATGACAGCACAGGTATGACTATCTTAATTTTTTCATAAAATCTTCATGATGTACATGCATGACAGAAAACGCGACCTACTTTGACAAACACGTGTCATCACGGAAGTGTATTTTTTTGTAGGGTCTTCTCCACAACTACCATTCTATTCCACATATAGTGCTATGTCCATGGCTCACGCTCATGTATTGCGTGAAAGTTGAAAAAGTTTGAGATTACTAAAGTATGAAACAATTGCTTGGCTTGTCATCGGGGTTCTGCATGATAAAATACATTGTGTGATGAAGATAGAGCAAGAACCAGACTATATGATTTTGTAGGGATAAGTTTCTTTAGCCATGTTATTTTGAGAAGACATGATTGCTTTATTAGTATGCTTGAAGTATTAGTATTTCTTATGTCAATATGAACTTTTATTTTGAATCATTTGGATATGAACATTCATGCCACAATAAAGAAAATTACATTGAGAATTATGCTAGGTAGCATTCCACATCAAAATTTCCGTTTTTAATCATTTACCCACTCGAGGACGAGCAAGAATTAAGCTTGGGGATGCTTGATATGTCTCCAACGTATCTATAATTTTTGATTGTTCCATGCTATTATATTACCTGTTTTGGATGTTTATGGGCTTTACTTTACACTTTTATATCATTTTTGGGACTAACCTACTAACCAAAGGCCCAGCCCGAATAGCTGTTTTTTTGCCTATTTCAGTGTTTCAAAGAAAAAGAATATCAAACGGAGTCCAAAGGGGATGAAACCTTCAGGAACGATCTTTTTGGAACAAATGCCAACTGGGAGACTTGGAGTGGACGTCAAGCAACAAGCGAGGCGGCCACGAGGGTGCCCGGCAAGCCCCCTAGGGTTGGGCGCACCCCCACCCTCGTGGGCCCCTCAATCATCAACCGATGTACTTCTTCCTCTTATATATACACCCGTACCCTGAAACCATCAGAAGCGACCACGAAAACCTAATTCCACCGCCGCAACCTTGTGTATCCGCGAGATCACATCTTGGAGCCGTCGCCGGCACTCCGCCGGAGGGGGAATCCACCATAGAGGGCCTCTACATCATCTCCAAGGCCTCTCCTATGAGTTGTGAGTAGTTTACCACAGACCTTCGGGACCATAGTTATTAGCTAGATGGCTTCTTCTCTCTCTTTGAATCTCAATAGAAAGTTCTCCTCGATCTTCTTGGAGATCTATTTGATGTAACTCTTTTTGCGGTGTGTTTGTCGAGATTCAATGAATTGTGGGTTTATGATCAAGTTTATCTAAGAGAAGTATTTGAATATCCTCTGAATTCTTTTATGTATGATTAAGTTATCTTTGCAAGTCTCTTCGAATTATCAGTTTGGTTTGGCCTACTAGATTGATCTTTCTTGCAATGAGAGAAGTGCTTAGCTTTGGGTTCAATCTTGCGGTGTCCTTTCCCAATGACAGCAGGGGCAGCAAGGCACACATTGTATAGTTGCCATTGAGGATAAAAAGATGGGGTTTATATCATATTGCATGAGTTTATCCCTCTACATCATGTCATCTTTCTTAATGCGTTACTCCGTTCTTCATGAACTTAATACTCTAGATGCAGGCAGGAGTCGGTCGGTGTGTGGAGTAATAGTAGTAGATGAAGGCAGGAGTCGATCTACTTGTCACAGATGGGATGCCTATATACATGATCATGCCTAGATAATCTCATAATTATTCACTTTTCTATCAATTGCTCGACAGTAATTTGTTCACCCACCATAAAACTTATGCTATCTTGAGAGAAGCCACTAGTGAAACCTATGGCCCCCGGGTCTATCTTTTATCATATAAGTGTGCCATCTACTTTTATTTGCATCTTTTAATTTCTAATCTATATCATAAAAATACCAAAAATATTTATCTTATCATATTATCTCTATCAGATCTCACTTTCGCAAGTGGCCGTGAAGGGATTGACAACCCCTTTATTGCGTTGGTTGCGAGGTTCTTGTTTGTTTGTGTAGGTGCGTGGGACTTTTGAGGAGCCTCCTACTGGATTGATACCTTGGTTCTCAAAAACTGAGGGAAATACTTATGCCACTTTACTGCATCACCCTTTCCTCTTCAAGGAAAACCAACGCAAGCTCAAGACGTAGCAGACCAGAAGCTTCACAAGAGGGCAGTGAACGCCATTGAGCTGGCAGTTCCCCAGTACTTACTATGGTCTGAGCAGCCAATTATGTGGAGTCTGGCGGATCACCCGCCCGGGTTGATAACCCGGGTCACCTGGCTTTGGTGGTGGCACCTCAAGTTGGTGGTTACAAGTTTACTAAGGTACTCATGGATGGAGGCAGCAGCATTAATATCCTTTATTACGAAACCTTCCATCGCATGGGGTTAACTGATAAGAATCTCAAGCAGTCCAATACTGTTTTCCATGGCATGGTTCCTGGTAAGTCGGCATATCCAGTTGGCAAGATTGAACTGGAGGTAGCTTTTGGAGATGAGCACGATTCTAGGGATGAGAAGTTAACTTTTGAGGTGGTCAACATCAAGAGCCCGTATCACGCTCTATTTGGACGGCCGGTTATGCCAAGTTGATGGAACGGCCGTGTTATGTTTATCTACAACTCAAGATGCCGGGTCACAAAGGAATCATTACAGTTCATGGCAGTCGGAAGGTGGCCTTGGATTGCGAAGAAGGTGACGCGGCTTATGCTGAGGTGGTCTGTGCAGCAGAAGAGTTGAAATTTTACAAGGACAGTGTTGACCCGGCGGACATGACGTCTTTGAAAAAATCCACCATAGAGCATGAACCGGTGATGAAGTTTAAGTCAGCCGACGACACCAATATAGTTGATTTTGTTCCTGGCGATTCATCTAAGCAGTTCAGTATCAGTGCCAATCTGGATCCCAAATAGGAAAGTGCACTCATCGAGTTCATCCGTGAGAACCGGGACATCTTTGCATGGAAACCTTCTGACATGCCGGGTGTACCGAGAGAACTCGCTGAGCACACTCTCAATATTGATCCAAAATTTAAGCAGGTCAAATAGTTTCTTTGGCGGTTCAATGAGGAGAGGAGTAAGGCCATTGGTGAGGAAATGGCCCGGCTCTTAGCGACCAAGTTTATTATTGAAGTTTTTCTATCTAGAGTGGTTGTCTAAGCCGGTGCTCGTGCTTAAGAAAAACGGCACCTGGCGTATGTGTGTGGATTACATGGATTTAAACAATGCTTGTCCGACTAATCCTTTTGCTCTCCCCCGTATTGATCAAATCATTGATGCTACGGCGGGTTGTGAGCGTTTGAGCTTCTTGGATGCTTATTCTGGATATCATCAGATCAAGATGGCAGTTAAGGACCAGGAGAAGACGGCTTTTATTACTCTGTTTGGAGCCTTCTGCTACGTGTCTATGCCTTTTGGGCTTAAGAGTGCCTAGGTGACTTATGAGCAATGTGTGCAGAACTATCTTCACAATCAGATTGGGCGCAATGTTCGTGCTTATGTGGACGACATTGTGGTGAAGTCCAGAGAGAAGGAGACCTTCATAAATGATCTAATGGAAACCTTTGATAATCTCCGGGTCTACAAGATGATGCTTAACCCTGCCAAGTACGTTTTTGGTGTGCCAGCCGGCAAGCTTTTGGGTTTTCTGGTTTCTAACAGAGGCATTGAGGCTAACCTAGAGAAGATCAAGGCAATCACCTCTTTGGCTAAGCCGGCATGTATCAATGATATTCAGCGTTTGGCGGGTTGCATTGCTGCTTTAAGCCGATTCATAAGTCGGTTAGGTGAGAAGGCCATACCGCTGTATCAGATGATGAAGAAGACAGATGACTTTGTCTGGAGTGATGCTGCTGACGCTGCCTTTGAAGATTTGAAGAGAGAGCTAGCTGTGCCGCTAGTCCTTGCTGCTCCCATTGATATGGAGCCATTATTGTTATATGTGACTGCTAACACACGTGTTGTCAGTGTGGCCATTGTGGTGGTGCGCAAGAGGCTGGTAAGGAACATCCGGTTCGACGGCCGGTTTACTACATTAGTGAGGTGCTTATTGAGTCCAAACAAAGATATCCACATTCGCATAAGCTCGTTTATGGGGTGTTCATGGCAAGCCGGAAGCTTAAGCAATATTTTCTGAGTCATCCCATCACTGTGGTCAGCTCTGCTCCGTTAGGATATATCATTCAAAATAGAGAAGCCACATGACGGATCGCCAAGTGGGCCATTGAGCTTGGGCCTCATGGTTTAACGTATGCGCCACACACTGCTATCAAGTCTCAAGCACTGGTGGACTTCATCAATGATTGGACAGAGCTGCAGGTGCCTGAAGAGAAGCCGGACAACACATATTGGACTATTCACTCTGATGGGTCCAGGCAATTGGAGGGCTCGGGGCTGGAGTTGTTTTGGCTTCCCCTCGAGGTGACAAATTTTGTTATTTGCTAAGGTTGATGTTTCCCTGTACTAACAATGCAGTTGAGTACGAGGCCTTGATCCATGGTCTTCGGATGGCTAAGGAGATAAGATTAAGCCGGGTAAGGTGCTTTGGCGACTCAGATCTGGTGGCTCAACAAGTATCAGGCAAGTGGGATCCCAAGGATCCCCTCATGGCGGCTTATCGCCGTGAGGTTGATGCTGTTGCTGGACACTTCAAGGGTTACCAAGTGGAACACATTGATCACAAGAAAAATGAGGCGGCTGATGCTTTAAGCCGGCTGGGGTCTCAGCGTAAGCCGGTTCCACCTAACACTTTCTTTGATATTCTGCATAACCCTTCTATCAAGTTGCCTACAGAGGAAGACTTGGCTGTTTGGCTGTTCCCGACCCGGAAGCACAATTGGTGGCAGCTCTTCACGTCATCCCAGATTGGATAGTGCCATATTTGGCTTACATGACCCGGGGTGAGTTGCCTGTGGATGAAACCTTGGCTAGACAGATAACCCGGCGGTCTAAGTCGATGACGATTGCTAATGGTGAGTTGCATCATCGTAGTGTCACTGGGGCGTTTCAACACTGTGTCTCTCCTGAGGAAGGTCAAGAAATTCTTCGTGAAATTCACGAAGGAGATTGTGTCCATCATGTCAGTTCAAAGTCCCTTGTGGCTAAAGCTTTTTTTCATGGATTTTATTGGCTGACGGCTCACGCTGATGCAAAGGATCTGGTCAGTAAATGTGACGGTTGTCATAAATTCTCATGACGAGCTCACGTGCCGGCTCAATTGTTGAGAATGATCCCAATTACTTGGCCATTTGCAGTCTGGGGACTTGACATGGTTGGGCCTTTTAAAAGGTCCAAAGATAAAAAGACCCACCTCTTGGTGGCGGTTGACAAATTCACAAAGTGGGTTGAGGCAGAGCTAGTTAGTAAGTGTGATGCAGCCACGACGGTTCAATTCATGAAAAAGGTGATCTTTCGTTTTGGCTTTCCACACAGCATTATAACTGACAATGGTACTAATCTGTCCAAGAGTGCCATGGAGGAGTTCTGTCAATGTGAGCATATCCGGCTTCATGTTTCATTAGTAGCTCACCCTCAATCCAATGGTCAAGCTGAAAGAGCCAATCAGGAAATCTTGAAGGGCATCAAACCCCGGCTTATGGTTCCTTTGCAATGGATGCCGGGTTGTTGGGTGGAGGAGTTACCTTCTGTGATATGGAGCATCAATACTACCCCCAAACAGGTCTATGGGTTACACGCCTTTCTTCATGGTTTACGGAGCAGAGGCGGTTCTACCTAGTGACATCCGTCATGACTCGCCCCGCGTGGCGGCTTACGTTGAAGCTAATAATGAACAAGCCCATCAGGATGCACTTGACCTGTTAGATGAAAAGAGTGACTTGGCAGCAGCCCGTTCGACGATTTACCAACAGGACTTGCGCCGTTATCACAACCGCCGGGTTAAGTCCAGAACCTTTCAAGAAGGTGACTTGGTGCTCTGGCGCATCCAGGATCAAACTGATGCACACAAGTTATCCCCACCTTGGGAAGGACCCTTTGCGGTCAGCAAGAACTTGAATAACGAGTTATACTACCTTATCGATGTTCGAGAGCACAAAGACTCACGTAAGTCGGAGGAAGAGACCCACCGGCCGTGGAATATAGCTCATCTTCAGCCTTACTACACTTGAGCCACCGGCTCTCATGATGCACATATTTTGACGATGTATATATTATGATAAGTAATAAAGAAGGACCTCTGTCCTTTTCATCCTAAATGATCATTTGTCTTCATCATCATAATTTCAAAACGATCAATTGGGGGCTAATCGTATTCGAATCTAGCTTAACCCTCTTGGTCCGGCTCATGATCGTATTCGAATCTAGCCGTTAAACCTCATGATTACTGGGGGGCTTCCTGTTCAAACATAGGTCGTATTCGAACCAAAGAGAACATAGCTGTCAGTACCCTCTTGATCGGCACAATGCCAAACTCACTAGGGGGCTTCTTGATCGTATTCGAATCATAGCTTAACCCCTTTTGGGTCCGACTTTGATCGTATTTGAATCAGAGTCGTTAAAAAACTCTCAAAGTCATTTGGGGGCTTCCTGTTCAAACATAGGTCGTATTCGAACCAAAGAGAACATAGCTGTCGGTACCCTCTTGATCGGTGCAACGCCAAAGCCACTGGGGGCTACATGATCGTATTCAAATCCTAGCTTAACCCCTTTGGAACGGCTTACTAATCATATTTGAATCAGAAGCGTTGATTTTTCTTTCTATTTGGCTTAAGTTTTTTGGAAACAATCTTTGGGTTTGTCTTGATATTTTTTTTCATATTTAAGTATAAGGGTGGTTAAATTTAACCCGGCTTGGCTTTCGATGATAAGTCGCCAGCATATGATAATCATCACACATTTGGAAGTGATCGGCTTCTCAGGATTGGGTTATCACCCTTACTGTTCAGGTCACATAAACTGGCAGTGCAAATTCAAAGTCTCAGGTATGATATTATAGTTATGTTTCCAAGCTATAACTCATAAACAGGCTTATCTGTGACTCTTTTTTCAATATTAATGGTTATACGTAAGACATTATGACCCGCTTTGGGGTAAGATGCAAAGGGTTCTTGTGATCTATTTCTATGTGCAGGAGAGTTCAAAGACTTTCTTATGCATAAGGAAAACAGATGATAAGTATAAAAAGGGGCGAATATAAGACGACGGCTTAACAGTGTTGGGCATCAAAACATGCACGATGGCACAACAAAGCAAAGTTATTTCTATCCCTATTACATGACTCCCCGAGTCCAAATGATTAAATTGTTTTTTAGCAGGCCACAAATATGAACCGCCAGCCGGGTCAATTCTCTTGTTGACCTGAAGCTTCCGAATCAACCCTCTCTGCTCCTTCGACCTGTTCCCTGTCCTGGAAGGTTGATGATGACCAGTCAATGCCATTCAACGCTTCAAATTCAGCTTCATCATCAATTAGTCCAACCAAGTCGACTTCAGGGGCGAAAATATGCTTACGGATTGGTGGAATTAGGCTTGTTACTTTATAATGTGGCGTCGGGATCCTCCGGTTCTCCGCATCATAACCTGGCAGGTACCTGGTGAGATCCGCCTCATCAGCAATCAGGGTGGCCACAGGGCGTATTTCCTTCACACAAGCGGCAAAGTCTTCCTGTTCAAATGAAGTGCCATCCTCCTTAAGGCTTGGATAGCCAATTGCGATGTCGGCCGGGTCTAGTTCCAGTAGCCAAGCTTTGGCCCGGCTTAAGGCAGCGGCTCCGGCTCTCGCAGACGACCGCCTTAACTCATGGAATCGCTAGGGTAGCACTGAAAGTTTCCTTAGTAAATCCACAAGGAGTGTAGGAATTTCATTTGATAGGGCAACTGTGGCTAAGGCACGCTGAGATCCAGTGTACAGTTGTTCCACGAGCGTGTAAACCGCCTTCAACTTCACCATCATGTCCTGATTGAGATTTGCGCTCCTGGGACCTACATAGCAGTGTCAGGTGAGTTAATGACAGTTCATATGATCACTAGAAAGATTCAAATGTTTGACACTTGCAGGGTAACTTACCAAAGATTGCTGAGATCATTTGAGATATATGGCGTTTTAAGCCAGATAATTTGGCGGTCACCTCTTCAAGAGCCGCCTTTGCTTTGTCAGCTCGTTGGGTCAAGGCAGTCTTTTCATCAGCCCAGGCCTTTTTCTCAACCTCAAAGTCAGCCTTCAATTTCTCTTGTTCAGATACACTAAATTCAAATTTGGAGTTGGCTCTTTGGTTTTCAGTTTCTTGTGCTTCCAGGCGGTTCTTCAAATCAGACAATCCTGATTGAAGTTGAGTACTGGTGGCCTATACAAATACCGGGTCAAAATCATGAATATTATAATACACTATTAAGTCCCAAGCCTTTTGCAAGCACCAACACTTGGCACTTGGGGGCTAATGTCTACCGAAAGATTCTGTCTCCATGGCGGTTCATGAGAGTAAGTCCCAAGCACTTTGCAAGCAAGAGTACTTGATACTTGGGGGCTAATGCACATTGCTGTTAAATTTACAAAAGTACTATATTCTATACAAGCATGCGAAGGACCGGCTTATTCATGTTGATTAAACCGGCCCTTGGGGACTACGTATTAAGCCGTATTTTAACAGGTTTGATCAAAGGATATTACTAATGCTTATCTGTTTATTCTAAGTCTACACCATATTCATCATAAGCAGTAGACTTGGGGGCTGGCATAGTAAGGATAATTCCATGAAGAGATGAGATTATACCTCAAATTTCTGGTGCATTTGCTTGACCATGTCAACTTCGACGTCACGGCTGTTGTCCACTTGGCTAAGATAGCCAAACAAAACTTCCCCAATGCTAAAGTGAGAATAATCAGCAATGTAAAATATGACCTTACGGCATTCCAGGTGCTCCTCCTTGGTAGAACACTTGGCTAGCACAGTAGGTCTTCCTGGCTCAGTGTAGCCGGTCTTGGTAATTTCAACATCAGCGTCTTGTGGGTCATCTGTCTTGACCGGGCTAGAAACTTCTGGATTTTCAGAGCCATTAGTGGCTTGATCAGCAGGCGGGTCAGTAGTTGACGTTGGCGTGTCATGCACCGGTTCAAGCGGCGGCTCAGCAACGGAGGCCTCAGGCGCGGTGCCGTCTGGAGTTCCAGCTCTTTGAAGATTGGCTCTTCGGCCGGCTTGTTCTTCTTCGCCTTTTTGCTAGGCTTTGCTTTTCCACTATTTAAGATCAAAAAGGCCAGTACAAATATAAAGAATTGAAATAAATACAGGATAAGTAAGTCATCCTTACCCTAGAGTGGTCTTAAAAGCTGGCAGGTTGGACTGGATTGAGTCGCCGGACGAAGGTGAAGTTTCCTGATAATTTGAGTCAGAAGAGTTGAGTGGTTGATGAGTAAGACCCGCCAAAGGATAAAAGGGATTTTAGTCGGAGGTGACCTCGTTTCGGTGTTTCCTCGGTATATTTGGTAAGCCAGAGGAGAGTTCCACTTCTTTGCTGGTCCGGGTCTGCCTTCAGCTCTCATGAATCTGTCGCTTCAAAAGAAATTGAGGATCTTACTTTCCGGTTACTCTTCGGATTTTTTTGTCTTGGCAAAGGCTCTGAGTCGGAGGAAATAATAGTTACCTCTTCAGCTACCCCATGTCTTGTTCCCGTGTCATCCTGATCATAATCTGTATCAATAAGGTGATTAAAAAATTAGCCAAGAGAGTCAAGGGTACCTCTGACTCAGAAGAGTCCTCTAGTTGAAACATCTTAGAAGTGTTAGACTTTTTTCCTCTTTTCTTCGCGGCGTCTTTCCTGGCGGCTCTCTTGGCCTTCCTGGCTCTCTTCACAACCTCATGATCATACTTTGCTTTCCAGAATTTATCATCAGCCTGTGAAAATCAGCAAAGGTTTGAGTACAGACAAAACATCAAGGATAAAGGTAATTTAATTAGTTTGGCGGCTTACCGCTGGAGCCGGGTTAGCCTTGCAGAAAGGTCTCAGGCCCACCTTGTCACAATCGGCTAAACTCTCGTTCAAAAGGGACTTTGTCATATCATTGATAACATCGTCAGGTAAATCATCAGGGCTGTGGCGTAGGGGATCCTTTCCATCACCTGTGTTAGTGCACATTAACCCAGAGCGGCGGCTCAACAGGATGATCCGCCATGCAACGCAGCACCGGACTAGATCAATGCCATTTAAGCCGTTCCCCAGTAGTGCTTTGATTTTTGCAAGGGTGGGGGCGAGCGTCTGGCATTCGACGGTTGTCACCTTGTCATGAAGCGGATGATTGGAGTCAAGACGCAGAGCACGAAAGATGGGCAGATGGTTCTCATCAGCCGGAGAAGCGTCTTCGCAATAGAACCATGTATGGTTCCAGTCTTTGGGGTGACTCGGTGGATTCGCATAAGGAAAAATGACGTCTCTCCATCGTTGGATTGATACCCTGCCAAGCTCCAAACTAGGTCCATTGGCACATTCATTCTGGTGGTTCAAATAAAACAATTCTCTGAAGAGTAGCAAGTTGGGCTCTACTTCAAGATACACCTCACTTAACACTTGAAAATTGCAGATATTAGACACGGAGTTGAGTCTGATGTTTTGGGACGAAGGTCAAAAAAGTGCGGGACGTCTCTAAAGAACTTTGAGCCAGGGGGTGAAAAGCCCCAGATCATGTGATCCATAAAAATGATGACTTCCCCTTCTTTGGGCTGAGGTTTTTCTTCGGTTGGGTCAAGAGCGCGATATGACATGACTTCCTTCTTTGGCAGGAAGCCAGTTTTCACAAAATCATCGAGTGTGCTATCAGTGACGATGGATTTGATCCAATTGCATTTAGTGGGTTGTTTGGGCACCATTGTGAAGGAAGCCTAACAAAGAGTAAAATTTTCGGTTCAAATTTAAGCTGGAGAGAAAGTATTACAGTACATATTCAAAATGGCTGCTTATTAAGGGGCCTAATGGTATATTACTAACTAGTCAGGTTATGTAAACCGCCATGAGCAGTACAGGTTATTTAAGCCGCCATGATACAGTTGGATGATGTCTGATACGTCTCCAACGTATCTATAATTTTTTATTGTTCCATGCTATTATATTACCACTTTTGGATGTTTATGGGCTTTATTTTACACATTTATATCATTTTTGGGGCTAACCTACTAACCGGAGGCCCAGCCCGTATTGCTGTTTTTTTGCCTATTTTACTATTTTGAAGAAAAGGAATATCGAACAAAGTCCAAACAGAATGAAACCTTCGGGAGCGTGATTTTTGGAATGAACGTGATCTAGAGGACTTGGAGTGTAAGTCAAGAAGCAATCGAGGCGGCCAGGAGATAGGAGGGCGCACCCACCCCTCCTGGGCGCGCCCCTGTCTCCTGGGCCCCTCGAGCGACCACCGACGTACTTCTTCGTCCTATATATACCTACGTACCCCGAAAACATCCAGGGAGCCACCGAAACACAATTTCCACCGCCATAACCTTCTGTATCCGCGAGATCCCATCTTGGAGCCTTCGCCGGCACTCCGCCAAAGGGGGAATCAATCATGGAGGGCTTCTACATCAACACCATAGCCCCTCCGATGAGTTGTAGTTTACCACAGACCTTTGGGTCAATACTTATTAGCTAGATGGCTTCTTCTCTCTTTTTGGATCTCAATACAATGTTCTCCCCCTCTCTTGTGGAGATCTATTCGATGTAAACACTTTTTGCGGTGTGTTTGTTGAGATCCGATGAATTGTGGGTTTATGATCAAGTTTATCTATGAGAAATATTTGAATCTTCTCTGAATTCTTTTATGTATGATTGAGTTATCTTTGCAAGTCTCTTCGAATTATCAGTTTGTTTTGGCCTACTAGATTGATCTTTCTTTCTATGGGAGAAGTGCTTATCTTTGGGTTCAATCTTGCGGTGTCCTTACCCAGTGACAGAAAGGGTTGCAAGGCATGTATTGTATTGTTGCCATCGAGGATAAAAAGATGGGGTTTATATCATATTGCATGATTTTATCCCTCTACATCATGTCATCTTTCTTAATGCGTTACTCTGTTCTTATGAAACTAATACTCTAGATGCATGCTGGATAGCGGTCGATGTGTGGAGTAATAGTAGTAGATGCAGGCAGGAGTCAGTCTACTTGTTGCAGACGTGATGCCTATATACATGATCATGCCTAGATAATCTCATAATTATTCTCTTTTCTATCAATTGCTTGATAGTAATTTCTTCACCCACCGTAATACTTATGCTATCTTGAGAGAAGCCACTAGTGAAATCTATGGCCCCGGGGTCTATCTTTTATCATATAAGCTTTCAATATACTTTTATTTGCATCTATATTATAAAATACCAAAAATATATTTATCTTATCATATTATCTCTATTAGATCTCACTTTCGCAAGTGGCCGTGAAGGGATTGACAACCCCTTTATTGCGTTGGTTGCGAGTTCTTTGTTTGTTTGTGTAGGTGCGTGGGTCTTTCGAGGAGCCTCCTACTGGATTGATACCTTGGTTCTCAAAAACTGAGGGAAATACTTACGCTACTATTGCTACATCACCCTTTCCTCTTCAAGGAAAACCAACGCAAGCTCAAGACGTAGCAAGAAGGATTTCTGGTGCCGTTGCCGGGGAGGCTTCCACCAAGCCAAGTCAAGATTCGACCTCCCGCCAATGTGCGATTTCTGCGGCTGTTTCCAGGGAGGTCTTCGTTTAAGTCAACACATACCAAGTACCCATCACAAACCCATCTCCCTTGCATTTACATTGTTTGCCATTTGCCTCTCATTTTCCTCTCCCCCACTTGACCCTTGTCGTTTTATTTGCCCTCTCTTTCCCAATCTTCTCTCTCTCTTTTCCGCTTGCCTTTTTCTGTTTGCTCGTGTGTTATATCATTTACCTCGTCATTATGGCTAGTCCTCCTATCCTTGTTATTACTCCCGAACATGAAATTCTCAATTTTAAGCAAAGGGAGGGAGAAAATTTAAAAGATGCTTCGCATAGAATTTGCAATGCTCAAAATAGAGCTACTAGGAAGCTTTCTACTTCCGTTCTTCTTCGCAATTTTTATGTAGGCATTACTCCTTGGAATAGATGCGTTCTTGATACCGTTACTGGAGGGGATTTCTTGAGTAGCCATACGTTTGATGCTTATAATGCTATGTTAGATTTGTTTGGCCCACCACCTCTTTTGGTTAATGGAACGATTTTAACTTTAGAACATTTGATGCAACGACTTGATATTATTGAAAATAAAGTTGCTACTGTTGAGTTGATTGAAAATTTGGATAAAAAGATTCATAATCACATTACCCAATATGTATCTAGGGTTGGAGTTACTTTGAAAAATCTTAAAGAGAAAGAACCTATAGTTAATGAAAAAATAGATCTAGATTCTGCAAGAATCGGTAAACTTGAGGATATCATTACCAACTTAGGTTCCGCATTTTCTTCCATGAAAAACACTCCAAAACCTCCTACCAAAACTGCCAAGTTTATTTATGTTCCTAAAAATAAGAGTGATTCTTCTAGTAAGGGAGACACGGATCTCAAATCCATAAGTGTTCATCCCAATTGTCTCTCTATCGTTACGGAACCTTTTGCTACAAACGAATTTCTTGAATTTTTTCATAAAGGTTTAATCATTTCTAAAAAGGGAGAAACCCCTAAAGATCATAAGTGCTCTATTGAGGATTTGAGTGCCAAAGATGGCACTACTTAGATCTATCTTCGCTTTTATGCCTAGCTAGGGGCGTTAAACGATAGTGCTAGTTGGGAGGCAACCCAATTTTCTTTGTGTTTTTTGTTTTTGTTCCTGTTTAGTAATAAATTTTGCATCTACTTTATGTTTAGATGTGTTTTCATGCTTTAATTAGTGTTTGTGCCAAGTATAACCTATAGGATAACCTATGATGATAGTTGATTTGATTCTGCTGAAAAACAGAAACTTTGCGCTCACGAGAAAAAATTCAATAAATCACAGAAACGTGCTTTTGCATTGATTCATTTTGCTTCTGATCAATAAAGAAATTTTCGAGGACTTACTATTTTGGTAGGATTTTTAGAGTCACAGAAGTTTGCATTAGTTATAGATTGCTACAGACTGTTCTGTTTTTGACAGATTCTATTTTTCATGTGTTGTTTGCTTATTTTGATGCATCTATGGCTAGTATTAAGTGGTATGAACCATAGAGAACTTGGAATACAGTAGGTTTAACACCAAAATAAATAAAGAATGAGTTCATTACAGTACCTTATGTGGTGGTTTTGTTTTCTTTCACTAACGGAGCTTATGAGATTTCCTGTTGAGTTTTGTGTTGTGAAGTTTTCAAGTTTTGGGTAAAGGTTTGATGGACTATGGAATAAGGAGTGGCAAGAGCCTAAGCTTGGGGATGCCCAAGGCACCCCAAAATATTCAAGAATAGCCAAAAGCCTAAGCTTGGGGATGCCCCCGGAAGGCATCCCCTCTTTCATCTTCGTTCATTTGGTAACTTTACTTGGAGCTATATATTTATTCGCCACATGATATGTGTTTTGCTTGGCGCGTCGTGTATGATATTAGTATTTGCTTTTTCGTTTACCACAATCATCCTCGCTGTACACACCTTTTGGGAGAAGCCTACTTGATTAGAATTTATTAGAATATGCTATGTGCTTCACTTATATCTCTTGAGCTAGAAAGTTTTTGCTCTAGTGCTTCACTTATATCTTTTAGAGCACGGTGGCGTCTTAATTTTATAGAAATTGCTAGTCTCTCATGCTTCACTTATATTATTTTGAGAGTCTCTTAGAACAGCATGGTATTTGCTATGGTTATGAATTTGGTCCTAGAATGATGAGCATCCAAGTTGGATATAATAAAAACTATCATAGAAAGTGCATTAAACACTAGGATCAATTTGATGCTTGATAATTGTTTTGAGATATAAATGTAGTAATGTTAGAGTCATGCTAGTGGGTAATCATGAAATTTAGAAATACTTTTGTTGAAGTTGGCATGTCCTGTAGCATGCACATATGGTAAAAGTTGTGTGAAAAATTTGTTGCATGAGGCGCTCTTTTGAGTGTCTTCCTTATGAGTGGCAATCGGGGACGAGCGATGGTCTTTTCCTACCAATCTATCCCTCTAGGGGCATGCGTAGTAGTACTTTGCTTCGAGGGCTAAGTAGACTTTTGCAATAAGTATATGAGTTCTTTATGACTAATGTGAGTCCATGGATATACGCACACTCATCCTTCCACTTAGCTAGCTTCTATTCTACCGCGCAACTTTCGCCGGTAGCATGTACCCATTATTTACCTTCCTTAAAACAGCCACCATACCTACCTATTATGGCATTTCCATACCATTCCGAGATATATTGCCATGCAACTTTCCACCATTCCGTTTATTATGACACGCTCCATCATTGTCATATTGCTCTTTGCATGATCATGTAGTTGACATCGTATTTGTGGCAAAGCCACCTTCATAATTTTTATACATGTCGCTCTTGATTCATTGCATATCCCGGTACACCGCCGGAGGCATTCATATAGAGTCATATCTTGTTCTAGCTTTGAGTTGTAATTCTTGAGTTGTAAATCAATAAAAGTGTGATGATTTTCATTATTAGAGCATTGTCCCAGTGAGGAAAGGATGATGAAGACTATGATTCCCCCACAAGTCGGGATGAGACTTCGGACTTTATAAGGAAAAAAAGAGAAAAAAAAGAGAAGTGACAAAAAGAAAAAAAGGCCAAAGAAAAAAAGGAAAAAGAAAAAAAAGAAAATAAAAAATAATAATAAAATGAGAGAAAAAAGAGAGAAGGGACAATTGCTACTATCTCTTTTCCACACTTGTGCTTCAAAGTAGCACCATGATCTTTATGATAGAGAGTCTCCTATGTTGTCACTTTCATATACTAGTGGGAATTTTTCATTATAGAACTTGACTTGTATATTCCAATGATGGGCTTCCTCAAAATGCCCTAGGTCTTCGTAAGCAAGCGAGTTGGATGCACACCCACTTAGTTTTTTTTGTTGATATTTCATACATTTATAGCTCTAGTGCATCTGTTGCATGGCAATATCTACTCACATTGATATCTATTAATGGGAATCTCCATAGCCCGTTGATACGCCTAGTTGATGTGAGACAATCTTCTCCCTTTTTGTCCTTACAACCACCACCATACACCACCGTAATGCTATGTCCATGGCTTGCGCTCATGTATTGCATAGGAGTTGAAAAAAGCTGAAGCACGTTAAAAAGTATGAACCAATTGCTCGGCTCGTCATCGGGGTTGTACATGATGGAAGTATTTTGTGTAATGAAAATGAAGCATGGCCTAACTATATGATTTTCTAGGGATAAGCTTTCTTTGGCTATGCTATTTTGATAGGACATGATTATTTGTTAGTATGCTTCGAAGTATTATCATTTTTATGTTTTATAAGCTTTTATCTTGAATCATTTGGATCTGAACAATCATGCCACAATAAAGACAATTACATTGAGAATTATGCTAGGTAGCATTCCACATCAAAAATTCTGTTTTTATCATTTACCTACTCGAGGACGAGCAGGAATTAAGCTTGGGGATGCTTGATACGTCTCCAACGTATCTATAATTTTTTATTGTTCCATGCTATTATATTACCCCTTTTGGATGTTTATGGGCTTTATTTTACACATTTATATCATTTTTGGGACTAACCTACTAACCGGAGGCCCAGCCTGTATTGCTGTTTTTTTGCCTATTTCAATATTTCGAAGAAAAGGAATAACAAACGGAGTCCAAACAGAATGAAACCTTCGGGAGCGTGATTTTTGGAACGAACGTGATCCAGAGGTTTTGGAGTGCAAGTCAAGAAGCAATCGAGGCGGCCAGGAGATAGGAGGGCGCGCCCACCCCTCCTAGGCACGCCCCCTGTCTCCTAGGCCCCTCGGGCGGCCATCGACGTACTTCTTCCTCCTACATATACCTATGTACCCTGAAAACATCCAGGGAGCCACCGAAACACAATTTCCACCACCGTAACCTTCTGTATCCACGAGATCCCATCTTGGAGCCTTTGCCGGTGCTCCGCCGGAGGGGGAATAATCGATCAGGGAGGGCTTCTACATCAACACCATAGCCCCTCCGATGAGTTGTGAGTAGTTTACCACAGACCTTCGGGTCCATAGTTATTAGCTATATGGCTTCTTCTCTCTTTTTTCATCTCGATACAATATTCTCTCCCTCTCTTGTGGAGATCTATTCGATGTAAACTCTTTTTTGGTGTGTTTATCGAGATCCGATGAATTGTGGGTTTATGATCAAGTTTATCTATGAGAAATATTTGAATCTTCTCTGAATTCTTTTATGTATGGTTGAGTTATCTTTGCAAGTCTCTTCGAATTATCAGTTTGGTTTGGCCTACTAGATTGATCTTTCTTGCCATGGGAGAAGCGCTTAGCTTTGGGTTCAATCTTGCGGTGTCCTTACCCAGTGACAGAAAGGGTTGCAAGGCACGTTTGTATTGTTGCCATCGAGGATAAAAAGATGGCGTTTATATCATATTGCTTGAGTTTATCCCTCTAGATCATGTCATCTTTCTTAATGTGTTACTCTGTTCTTATGAACTTAATACTCTAGATGCATGCTAGATAGCGGTCGATGTGTGGACTAATAGTAGTAGATGCAGGTAGGAGTCAGTCTACTTGTTGCGGATGTGATGCCTATATACATGATCATGCCTAGATAATCTCATAATTATTTGCTTTTCTATCAATTGCTTGACAATAATTTGTTCGCCCACCATAATACTTATGCTATCTTGAGAGAAGCCGCTAGTGAAACCTATGGCCCCCGGGTCTATCTTTTATCATATAAGCTTTCAATCTACTTTTATTTGCATCTTTACTTTTTGCATCTATATTATAAAATACCAAAAATATATATCATATTATCTCTATCAGATCTCACTTTCCCAAGTGGCCGTGAAGTGATTGACAACCAGTTTATTGCATTGGTTGCGAGTTCTTTGTTTGTTTGTGTAGGTGCGTGGGACTTTTGAGGAGCCCCCTACTGGATTGATACCTTGGTTCTCAAAAACTGAGGGAAATACTTATGCTACTATTGCTGCATCACCCTTTCCTCTTCAAGGAAAACCAACGCAAGCTCAAGACATAGCAATGTCTATTAAGCATGGTAATTTAAGTCGGTAGTTTGAGCCGCCATGGCTAGATGGATCTAACAAAATGCAGTTTTTGGCTAAGTGCTGAACAAACAAGTTTCACAGGCTGCATCTATTATTTTGGATCAGCGGATGCTCAGGAAAAGGAAATATTCTAGACCTAAAAAACAAGTACAAATGAGTTCGTGAGTTCTAATGCAGTCTCTTTACAGAAAAAGGGGATCCGCTAGTATCAAAAGTGGAAGCAAAACAACTACGCACGAGTTCCATATTACTTCTGGATCAAAGGAGGCTGTGGTGGAAGAACTATGAAGAAACCATGACGAACTACGAAGAACACAGAGGAACTTGCAAACCCTAATGCAGATCTGAGGTGCAGGAAGGCAAAAACTTACAGCTACAGATCTAATGGGGAGGGTCACCACCATTCTCTGGATCAACTCAGGTTGTTGCAGCGGCCGAGGTTGAGGAAGACGAGGTGGTTCTACGGTGGCGGCAGAGCTTGAGCGGCAGAAGGGTTGCGAGAGGAAGAAGATGCTGGAAAGGGGAGAATGAGGAAAGAACTAGTCATGCCTATTTATAAGGGAAGACTAATAAGTGGGCGCGAAAAACAAGGAGGCCGAAAATATGGTTATCCAGCTACTAGGACGCCTCGATTCTCAGGATGGTCATTAAGATAAGGATCCGTTGAGATACATTGGACAAAGTGTGAATTAAAGATAGACGACATCATGGCGGGTTACCACAGATCCAGAGGATGATGTCATGGCGGGTTATAAAACTTTCATACAAATGAAGAGCAGAAGATTTTTTCTAAGTGTTGAAGATTGACATGAACCAGTTCAAATCAATCTGGGGCCTAATGTTGGGGATAGTACTATTAGGTATGACCCGCCCAGGAGGGGCCGGGTTATACCTATGACGATTCTTGAAGCCCAAGACGATGCTGGAAGATGGCGGTTCAGTTAAGGGCCCAAAGTCCAAAGGCGACTTAAGGCCCGTAAAGATAAACCGCCGTATGTATGTAACTTGTATTGTAAGGCAGGGATATAGAGAGCCCAAGCCGGACACTGTTTATGAGCCGGGCGGGACTCTGAGAGCCGCTGGGCGTCGACCTCTGTATATAAAGTGACGACCCGACGGCGGTTCAGGACAAGTAACATCAGATCGAGAACTAGGTCAAGCGGATTCGCTCTCTGGTAATCGAGACATAAGCAATCCCACTCAAAACTGGATCATAGGCTTTTACCTTCATCGTAAGGGGCCGAACCAGTATAAACCCCGTGTCCTTTGTCCCGATTAACCCCTTTAAGCTTCCTAGTTGCGATGGCTCCATGACTAAGTCCTTTCACTAGGACATCTAACATGACAATTCCACGACAATTCTTATAATATATAAAAAGATTAGATGTATATAAGACATCTTAAGGAACTCACGATTCATCAAGGGGCTTGGTTCGGGGGCGGTGCTTAGGGATAGCCTCGGTGCCCGAATCCGAATCGTCTGAAATCCTTCCCCTCTTGGACGCCCCCTCCTCCGGATCCATGGAGGCCACTCTCTTTTTCCCTTTGGAAGGAGGGTTCTCTGTTTCCTCCTCCTCCTCGTCCTCATCTTCATCTTCCTCATGATAGGAAGGAGCTTCGGTTTCTCCGGACACGGCACCCGAAGTTTCTTAGTGATGGAGGCCACCTTCAGCCTCCTTGCTCTTCTTCTTCTTGTCCTTCTTTGCAAACACCTGGTAGGGCGCCGGGACCAGCATCTTCATTAACAGAGGCTCGGCTGGGTTTTCAGGGAGCGGGGCCGGAAACTTAATCCGCTCTGCCTTCTTTGTCCAATCCTATTCAGGAGATGGAATTTTCAGGACCCCACCCTAAAGATTTACAAGCTAAGTAATGATCAGAAATATGATACTTACTAGGGATGCCGGATTGTTGCAAACGAGGCCGGTGTCGTCAGGCGTCCTTGGCCACGTCTTCTTCTTCCTAAAGAGTAGCTTCTAGATCCCTTTGTGCGTCATACCGAAGAAGCGCTGCAGGGTCCGTGTCCCCTCCGGATTGAACTCCCACATTTTGAGAGGCCGTCGTTGGCAAGGGGGAGCTCGGCGGATGAGCATCACCTGAATCACATCAGCAAGGGTGATGTCCTTGTTTATCATGCTCTTGATATGCTTCTTCAGCATCGACACTTCGTCAGGGGATCCCCAATCTAGACCCTTGTTGGTCTAGGATGCGAGCCGCAGCGGATGTCCAAATCTGAAAGCAGAAGCAGCAGCCCACTTGGTGTCGCGGGGTTCGGTGATATAGAACCAATCCTGCTACCACACCTTGACAGTATCCACAAATCTCCCTTTGGGCCAGGTAACATGGTTGAGCTTGCTCACCATGGCGCCGCCGCACTCGGTGTGTTGGCCTTCAACCACCTTCGGCTTCACATTGAAAACCTTGAGCCATAAGCCGAAGTGTGGATGGACGCGGAGGAATACCTCACACACGACGATAAATGCCGAGATGTGGAGGAAGGAATTTGGGGCCAAATCATGGAAATCCAGCCCGTAGTAGTACATGAGACCTCGGACAGAGGGGTGAAGGGAGAACCCAAGTCCTCTGAGGAAGTGGGGGATAAAAACCACCCTCTAACCAGGCTCCGGGGTGGGGATGACCTGCCCCAGGGTTGGGAGCCTGTGTTTGATCTCTGCAGTCAAGTACCTCGCCTCACGCAGATCCCGGATGTTCTTCTCCGTTACGGAGGAGGCCATCCACTTGCCCTGAAAGCTAGATCCGGCCATTGCTGGAGAAGTTGGGGCAAAGGGAAAATTTAGAAAGGACGGAAAGGCAGAGGAAGAAGAAGGCGTGAGGTGAATGGATGGGACATTGCCTTCTTATAGAGGTAGAGAATATCAAGTGCCCCCTCATAAGCTTTAAACCTCACTTATTCCCAAGGAGACGTGCTGACGACACGGTTGGATTATCCAAGCCCGCGTTGATGAAGATCCCGTGATAAGGGGACACGATCTCTTCTTTGACAAGACGTGTCAATGGCCGTGCCTCAAAATGCGAAACAAGGCTGTAAAACGGTTCAGAATAATAATAAGGCCAGAACATAACGTCTCGCCGAAAAAGTCGCCCGTGGACGTGACTTATTTTAAAGTATTATTGCATTTTATAGCTTAGGGTTGTACGTGTTAAGCAAGGCCGGATATAGCTCTTGTGTGCGGAAAGCTGCTTTGGAATGTTCAGAGAAGGAACCCGCCTTGCGATGCAGAAGATAATCTGCACGCCGGATACGTCATCATTGAAGCCTGGTTCAGGGGCTAGGGAGTCCTGGACTAAGGGGTCCTTTGGCGTCCGGGCTATGTGGTATGGGCCGGACTAATGGGCCGTGAAGATATGAGATTAAAGACCTTTCCCTTGTCCAGATGGGGCTCTCCTTTGCGTGGATGGCAAGCTTGGCGTTCGCATTATGCACCTTCCTTTCTCTGTAAACTGACTCTGTACAACTCTAGATCCCTCTGGTGTCTATATAAACTGGAGGGTTTAGTCCGTAGGGCAACGACAATCCAACAGGCTAGACATCTAGGGTTTAGTCATTACGATCTCGAGGAAGATCAACTCTTGTAAACCCTATACTCATCAAAGTCAATCAAGCAGGAAGTAGGGTATTACCTCCATTAAGAGTGCCCGAACCTGGGTAAACATTGTGTCCCCTGTTATCTTCGATCCTTAGACACACAGTTTGGGGCCCCCTACCCGAGATCTGTCGGTTTTGACACCTACAGTCGTTGCCGCAACAAGGAGCTCTGGAGTAGTTAGTCTAAATTCAACTAGAGTTGCAAGTGTAGCACTGTCCAGTATAGCTACCTTTTCCAGTAGATTTTATACTTATTATCCTCTAGTTTAAGGGCTAGCTAACTTTTGTTTCTTGTCATGTTGGTATCCAGTATTAATTTATTTTTCTACCAAGTTTTAAAGGTAAATCATCAATAGTCTTTTTATTTTTTGTGATTCACGGACCATAGCTTACCTTCCGTGCAGTAAATATTGTGAACAATGCAATATTTCTCTTACCATGTTTCATATATAAATATTTCATCGATAAGAATTATGCTACCATTCCTTATAGACCATAACTCTTGGATGCAACATTTGGCACATTCTTTTGCATTAGAAATTTACCTTATGGTATTATGTTTATTTTTTCAGAACCAAAGACCCTGGGCAGGAGCCATTTGCTTTCAACATTGGCAACGGTTTAGTGATCGAAGGTGATCCTCTTTGCTCATGGGTGTGCAATGGGAGCACGATGCATAATCTTCACCTGCCCTAGGACAGTACATGCATCACAGTCACGTTGGCCTCAGCGGCAGGCACCACAACGACAACGAGCTAGAATTTTCCATCGTTGAGATGCTAGCGTTCCAATTCTGCACTTCCTCCATGTGTGTGCTCTAGTTTATGCCCTGCATCGTGCCCTTCGTTGTGCAAAACCCTGGCGTCTACGACATCGACTACTACTTCTGGGATGCTTGTGACGTGGGCCGTGTTGAGGACTAATACAATGGTGATGATGAAGGTGAGCGTCGGCTCATTGGGGCAACGGAGAGTGGTGAGGCTGCTAAGGTGGATGCAATGCAATACAATGACATGAAGGAGAGGAGTATCTTGTAGAGATCTAATGTTAAAATTGCTTGTTTATTTGTTGAGTTTGATTACCAGTTGTATATCCGCTTGTCCTATTAACTGCAAAAAAAACCACTAAAAGAGGCACTTTCTTACCTTGCCTTTTAATTCAGAAGTTGGAAAAAGAAAGAGAAAGTGTGGCAACCTATCTGGCATCGCACAGGAACGCCTCAGGCGGCGCACCAAGGTTGCGCCCCAATTTTGATGAAACCATGATACCAACTTGCAAAACTCACATTTAAACATGTCAAAAAATTCTGAAAAAAGCATGGATGTTCACAACACATATGTGAAAAACCCCTAAAAAATTCATATCAAAATTCAAAATACACAATTAGAACCAAAAAAAGACAAATTCAGATGTGAATAGTGTCATTCTTGCTTTTGTCTTTTTTGTTTCTTCTTCTCTATTTTGAATTTTAATATTAATTTTTATAGATTGACGACGTATGTGTTGTGAACATTCATGATTTTTTTTAGAATTTTTTTTAAAAGTTTAAATCAGAATTTTGTAGATTGGTATCATGGTATCATATAAGGACTGGTATCACTTGATATTTTCCTGTGCGGCCACATAGGAACAAGGTGCCCCATTTATCTATGTCCAGGAAGCCACACCTCTCATATCTAAAATTTTAAATTCATATAAATTCATGCATGTAATAATATAGCACATAATCAATTCACCAACCCAACAATTCCAACCAACCCAAAATGAACCGCGATTCAACAATTCAACAGAAGCCAAAATAAAATTCAACAATTCACACATTGGTGATGTACAAATGAATCAACCGCCCCTCCCCCTATTGCAAAAATTTGTAGGGACACACCAGTAGAAACGTCTCCGACAATCAATCTACATCATGATCTGAGAAGTTGTTGCGGCGGAAATTCATTGAGAAATGGATGTAAATTCAGAATTCTTTGAATATGACACAATATACACATTTATTCTATATAAATACCTTAGTCAATAGTTGTTATACATATTTCTACATGTCCACATGCTACATTCCCCGTTCTGTTACATACCCTATTACATGAGTTGTCACACTATTCATCTTCTTTTTGCTTTGTTCGGTCGTTCCCTTCTTCTAGTCCAACATGTCCATACTCTTCTCATTTGCGTCACATATGTTCTTCCTTTTAATCCTGTAACCGTCTTCAATCTCTATTGCCTTTTCTTTTATTCAATTCATTTCCTTTACTTGATTCATACTTATCAGTTCACGCTCTTCTGTCATTTGGTATGAATATTCCATACACTGCTTTTGCCTACTTTTCATTGTTGTACGACACATGATATCGTCTATCAAATATATACCTCTCGATTAGCTAATGCAATCCTCGTTGATCTAAATTTTTGGGAACCGCTCAGTACTTTCCTTAAAAATGTTTTCCACATTTATTTCTTCCAATTGTAGTGACTTCCCCAACATTTGATTTTATTTGCACTCCTAAGGTTTTAGTTCTTGTTCTACCAAGTTCATTTGTACAAAACTTACGCCATCAATTCAATTCTGTCCATCGGAACTTCTTTCTGTTCTGCTTTATGACACTTACTTGTCCTCCTTTTTATTCCTAAGCGCATCCAACCAGCCACCCCGAGTTACCAAATATTCTTTTGGGCTCGTAGTGCACACACGTTTCAACTTCTTTCTGGCTACTCTTTTCCCCTCCTCCTCTTCCTTTCCACTGTGATCCTGTAGACCTACTTTCCTGAGGCTGCTACTCGATGTTCCTCCCATAGGTTGCCGAATCTCGATGGCTTCAACCGTTGACATGATCTACATGTTTTGTCGCTAGATCTTTGCATTGTGCTCCAACTTCTAGCTTCAAAGAAATTAAGATCAATCTACTTCATGAAATGGAGGTAAATTACTAGCTATCGCTCTTCATTGTGCTCCAAATCAGACCCCAAATCTTATTTTGTGTTAATTTCTTGTTGAAGCATTTGTAGTGCCCAATCCGTTACGACCCTAGAGGCTTTTGTGGCGATGACCATGTTGTTAGGACAAGTGATTCTCCCCTTTTTTCGAGTACAATGAAAAAACAAGAACGACATGTTTCAAATTATTGTTCAATACATTTTTATTCAACTTTTACTGGACTATACATTATTCATAAGCATGTGCCTCAACAAGATCTCCGATTCAGTTCTTGTTCACTCAACAAGATGTTCACTGAACAAAACATAGGTCTAACTTATTTCCAAGTCACCCGACTCTTCCTCATGATTGCAGAATTTTCCTGATTAGTCCAACATAGATTTCCTTTCAACCCATAATGATAGTTTACTTAATCTTCATCGGCACATACTTATACCTTCATTTTGTTCTGCATACCAACATATAGTAACGGTTCTTCCATTTCAAACTTAAGCTTACATATCCTTCTGTTAAATACAATCTTTCAAGAAAATAATGCCATTGAGATACACTTACTTTCTCTATGAATATTTACTTCATATTCTTTTGTTACAACAGTTCTTTCTTTGGTTTCATGTTTCCCAGGAAATCCCCTACTTTGCAAGAAAAGATTTCTTACAAAACATTGGCGTTACAAAATCTGCTATCATTGAAGTTACATCTTTGCTTCATATAGAAGAGATCACTTTGTAGTTGATGTCACAAATGAAGGGAGAAACCATATTTTACTAGCAAGTCTTCAAAACAATTCTTGAAACTGTACTATCTCCGAGTTGATAAAGAAATGTGACTCGCTTTAGCCGGCGATGCTCATCAATCGATATTGGCAAACCTACCAAATCCTTCAGTTACTCATCCATGTATGTACTTTACCATAGTTCTATATAAATTTCATCCATGTCTTATAGAACTACCATTACTTTGTATTTGTACTCAATGAACATCTGTTAGTGCTTTTCCTGACTTTCCACCATACATCATAACTAACTTTATTCATATATATGTCATACCTATTTCAATCTGGATAAAGCATAGAAACAAAACTTGAAGAGGATTGATATTACATATGGCACAACAAAAACCTAGGAAGGCATTGACTATGCAGTTAAGTTTATTAAGCGATATTACTCATTTCTAAACGAATACAACATTCAGTATCCTGATCATCCATATGTTCCACTACTACACACTTTGACGAGGTCTAACATTAAGAACACTCATGATAAGCTTTATATTTAATTTTAGGTTTTCAACAAACTTTCATGATAGTATATATAATTCTTGCTTTCTAGAAGGGAATCATGGAATTTGCCATCGGCCAGTTCTTTGTCGTCTGCTAGCAGACGACAAAGAAGGTCTTCGCCATCTACTTAGAAAAAACAGACGGCAAAGAACTGGCTGATGGCAAATGTACTCTTTGCCATCAACCGTTTCTTTGCCGTCTGCTAGCTGACGGCAAAGAGGTGGGTGGGTCCAATGGAGGACAGCGCAATAACGACCCACCCCTCGCAACCTCTTTGCCGTTTGCTAGCAGACGACAACTATTCTTTGTCGTCCGCTAGCAGATGGCAAAGATTTATCTACCTAACAGCCGTTACCCCCCACACGTCTCTCTTATCTCTCCCTCCGCCTGACCCAATCATATCGGGACCACACCGCTGCCCGCCCCCGCGCCTGCACTGCTCCCTCCCCACCACCCTGCCGTCGCACCACATCCCCCCTGGAGCCATGCAGCCCCATCTCCCCCATCGTTGCACCACACCGCCGCCCCGTCGACACTACCGCCCTGCCACCCCGTCGCCCCTGTCGCCCCATTGCCCCGTCGCCACCGCCGCCCCGGAGCCCCTGCTGCCGTACCCAGGCCACCCCTTGCGGCCTTGTTGCCCCCGCCGCCCCGACCCCCTCCTACACTGGCTACCCCCCAAAGGTGAGGTCTTCTTTTTTTATTCCTTTTTATTCTCTTTTTTTAGATTTAGTTTAGGTTTAGTTTAGTTTAGGCTTAGTTTAGTTTTCTTTTTTTCTTTTTTAGGTTTAGGTTCAGATTTAGTTTAGTTTAGGTTTAGTTTAGGAGGAAGAAGAGGAAGAAGAAGAGGAGGAGCAAGAAGAGGAAGAAGAGGGAAGAAGAGGAAGAAGGAGAGGAGGAGGAGGAAGAAGAGGAAGAAGAAGAAGAGGAAGAAGAAGAAGAGGAGGAAGAAGAAGACGAAGAGGAGGATGTTAGGGGTGCGTCAGCGTCGACGGAACTGGGTCGAGGTTAGGGGTGCGTCAGCACCGATGGAACCGGGTTGAGAATCGCTGGTTGCCAAGGGGTCGAGCTAGGGTCGACTTTTACACTGAATGACATATATTTCAGTGGCATCTTGTTGTAGATATTTAGTTAGGTTGATGGCAAAAACAAAAGTGCTATGTTACTCATCTTTCGATTGAAATGTGCAGTTCTTTCATCGCTACGAGGGTCTGGTGTTTGACGAGCTCAGCCCCTGCGATCGTGGGTGAGCACAAATGACATCTCCTCCTCCCCCCTTAATTATTTTCTCTGTTCTGGCCTTCGTGTTGATGACACTAGCTAGATAACTACAGTCGCATAACTAGTATGCGTCTCCCATCCGAAAGGGTTGCTGATGACCCACAAGTATAGGGGATCTGTCATAGTCCTTTCGATGAGTTAGAGTATCGAACCCACCAAGGAGCAAAAGGAAATGGCAAGCGGTTTTCAGCAAGGTATTCTCTGCAAGCACTGAAATTATCGGTAACAGATAGTTTTGTGATAAGACAATTCGTAACGAGTAACAAATAATAAGAGTAACTAAGGTGCAGCAAGGTGGCCCAATCCTTTTTGTAGAAAAGGACAATCCTGGACGAACTCTTATATAAAGCAAAGCGCTCCCAAGGACACATGGGAATTACTGTCAAGCTAGTTTTCATCATGCTCGTATGATTCGCATTTGTTACTTTGATAATTTGATATCTGTGTGGACCGGTGCTTGGGTGCTGTCCTTCCTTGGACAAGCCTCTCACTTATGATTAACCCCTTTCGCAAGCATCCGTAACTACGAAAGATGAATTAAGATAAATCTAACCATAGCATGAAACATATGGATCCAAATCAGCCCCTTACGGAGCAACACATAAACAAAGGTTTAAGCTTCTGTCACTCTAGCAACCCATCATCTACTTATTACTTCCCAATGTCTCCCCCTAGGCCAAATCATGGTGAAGTGCCATGTAGTCAATGTTCACATAACACCTCTAGAGGATAGATAACATACATCTCATCAAAATATTGAGCGAATACCAAATTCACATGATTACTTATAAAAAGACTTCTAACATGTCCTCGGGAACAAACGTAACTACTCAAAAAGAATAGTCATGTTAAAAACCAGAGGAGTATTGAATAGCATTAAGGATTTGAACATATGATCTTCCACCAAATAAACCAACTAGCATCAACTACAAGGAGTAATCAACTCTACTAGCAACCCACAGGTACCAATCTGAGGTTTTTAGACAAAGATCAGATACAAGAGGTGAACTAGGGTTTGAGAGGAGATGGTGCTGGTGAAGCTGTTGATCGAGATTGACCCTCTCTCGATGATAGGATCATTGGTGATGACGATGGCGATGATTTCCCCCTCCCAGAGGGAAGTTTCCTCGGCAGAACAGCTCCGCCGGAGCCCTAGATTGGTTCTGCCCAGGTTCCGCCTCGAGACGGAGGCCCTTCATCATGAAAGCTACCTTCGGATTTTTTTCTAGGTCAAAACACACCATATAGCAGAAGATGGGCACCGGAGGCCTGCCAGGGGGCCCACAAGGCAGGGGCGCGCCCTCCACCCTTGTGGATGGCTGGTGGCCCCCCTCTGGTTCTTTCTTCGCCTAATATTTTTTATTAATTCCAGAATGACTCTCCATGAAGTTTCAGGATTTTTGGAAATGTGTAGAATAGGTCTCTAATATTTGCTCCTTTAGTAGTCCGGAATTCCAGCTGCCGACTGTCGGGGAAACTGATCCACGGACACCTATGGGACCGGCGGACCGAGCCCCTTTCGGTTCGGCGGAGGGCGGAGGTCGCACGAAGAGCGGATCGAGGTAGAGCACACGAGCAGTTTACCCAGCTTCGGAGCTCTCCGGAGAGATAACACTCCTACTGCTGCTTGTTTGTGTATTCAGTGTTCTTGCTCGGGAGCGATCTGAGCTACAAGACCGAGCGTGGTAGCGTTTCTAGCTTCGAATGAGTCGAACCCCTTCTACGTTGCGCATGGGCCTCCTTTTATACGCTCAAGGGGTCACCGACAGGTGGCAACGTAGATGAAGGGTAAAAATGGAAAAAGGATGTGGCAGGTACAGCTACCTATACTATAGACATAGTGTATCATACCTAACCTTGACGGCAGGGGACAAGGGCATTAAATGTCCGTCTGTGTCGCCCAAACAGTGCAGAAAGAGACCGTTAGGGACGCCACTGATTGCCACGATGGCCTTCTTGTCAGCACCGCTTGCCACCATGCACCCCTGGCTGCACAGCCTCTCGCCACGCGTGCCCGGGAGGGCCCCTGAGCGACACGTGGGCGGATGTGCTGGAGTGCGGGTGCGGTGTGGCCGCTTGCCGCGGCAAGTGTCTTGCCGCGGGCGTTGTCTTGTCGGGCTCGGGGGCTTGCCGCTCACCGAGCCTTGCCGAGACGCAGGGCGCGTCGCGGCAAACCTTCTTGGAATGCCTTGGTCGGCCTTCCCGGCAAGCTCCTCTTGCCGGGGCCTTGTCTTCTCGGCTTGAATACTTTGTTCTTGAATGGCTTCCCGGCAAGCTCCTCTTGCCGGGGTCTTGTCTTCTGAGGAGCCATGGAGGATCTTGGCGGTCGCCTCGCAAGCCTTGCCGCGGGGTGCTGCAACTGCCCGTGCACAAGTTCGGGATACTAGGGTACCCCTACTCTAGTACATCGACAGGAGCCCCCGGGCTTGGGCCACACACGGTGCCGAGCGCTGTTGGGCCAGGCCCAAAACAGGGCACGGGCACACGCGGCCTGGGTCGTGCCGTTTCCTACTCTGCATCCACCGCGCCCTCCCCGAACGGCACGCGTTGAATGCGACGTCGTGGGAGAGATTGTGGGTGAATTCTTTATTTGAAAAAGCATAACGTCCACCCCCTCCCTCTTTATAAGCAGAGGAAACAGAGGCAGTTGCTCACCTCGTCTGTTTACTACTCCAAAATCTCTGCCGTTCCCCTCTCCTCTGAGAGAACAGTGCTCCGCCCCCCCATCTCCGCCGTCGCCACCAACGCCGTCGACCTCCTCCACCACCTTCGCCATGGCTCCGAAGACCGGGAAGGTCGCGAAGTCGCCCGAGGTGCTGCGTCTCGAGGCACTGCGAAAGGAGCGGGCCACTTTCCCTCCCGAGCTCGACGCGGCGGGGCTGAGGCAGTGGTTCTATCTTTTCTGGTCGACGGAGACGCGTGCGCATCCGCGCACGAAGGTACTCTCCGCCGCCGCTTCGACACGGGCTCCATACGGGTATCCCTTCTTCCCGCTGTTCTTCTACTGTGGCCTCTGTCCGCCCTTCTTGGAATTTTTCTGCGACATCATGAACACCTACGGGTTTCATCTCCTTGATTTCACCCCCAACGCCGTTTTGACCATGTCCGTTTTCGCACATCTGTGCGAAAACTTTGTCGGAGTCCACCCAAATGTTGCTCTTTTCCGCCATTACTTCATGCCTCGTGTCAAGAGAGGAGAGCCACTTTCCGGCGGGATCGCCTGGATCTCGAGGGCCGGCGAGAAGGAGGCATATCTGGAGGGGGAGCTCCGCAGCAAGTGGGAGGAGTGGAGAGCTGAGTGGTGTTGGATCATGGAGGAGGACCCGCGGCCGTTCACCGCCCTGCGCCAAGCCCCAGTAGTGCGTGGCAATGATTGGAGCAGCCTGACCCCGGAGGACGCTAGGCTGAAAATTGCCACCACCAGAATCCTGCGCCTCAGGGTTGCCGGGCTGACTGTGGGTGCCGTGGGCGTAGACTTTCTCCGCCGCCGCATCGCCCCCCTGCAAGAGAGGAGGAGACCCGCTTGGGAGTTTGGCGGCCCGGCAGATATCATGCGGCTGCGCCCGGGCCTCAATTTCAACTTCACCGTGCTGGAGCTGGATGCGATGCTCAAGGAGTTGTTCAAGCATGACCCCCAACATCCAGAGTGGTTCAGGCTGCCGGCGGGGGTCGTCCCGCTGTGCAACAATTCTTCCCTCGACCGCATCCGCGCGATGATGCCGCAGTGCGACTCGCATGGTCTTGTCCCGACGTGGCAAGAGCCAGTGGACCACGTTGTGCAGCAGTTCTTCGACGGACTGGTGGAGGTGGAGGTCCGTGCCGACGAGAAGAAGAGCCTCACCCGCGATACTAGCAAGGAGGAGATGCGACGCATCGCCACTAGGGCGGAAGAGGCGGCGGCAGCCGCTGCCGCGGGTGAGTTCGGTTTCACCGTGGAAGAGGCAGAGGCAGAGGCGGCGGCAAGCCTTGCCGAGCGAGAGTGGATTGACGGCGAGCAAGAACTTGCCGCACCGGAGGTCGAGTCGAGCGAGCCCGCCGAGGGTGAGCCCGCCGAGGGTGCGAGCGGCCCGCCATCTCCAGGCCACTTGCCGCAGGCGGAGCCCACAGCGCAGCCCCCAGCTCAACCAAGAAGGCGCCTTCGTAGGGGCGGGGACGCAGCGGGGCGACAAAGGAGTCAGCAACCGACGCGGCGCACGACACGCTCCACCGCGACAAGCGATGTTGCTGCGGGAGCGCCTCGTGCTGCTGCGGCAACTGGAGCTGGATCTTCCCGCGCCACCGCCATCGCGCCCGCCAAGCGGACAAGGGATCCTACTCCTCCGCCTCGTCGCGCCGCAGGTGGGCCGGACTTCGACCTCTCCGCGCTCATCTCCGACGAGGAGGAAGAAGAGTAAGACTTTTCTGCTGTGCACTTGTAGTTCTTCAATCTTGTTGCTTTGTCTTGTATCTGACTTGCTTCGATCTGAACCTGTTCCTTTTCAGGACGTTGGCTCAAAGAGCGGCGAAGAGGGCCAAGGTTCCGGTGGTTATCATCGAGGACGAGCCCGTCGAAACAACAGGGGGAGCGCCCGAGACCATTTTGCCGGACCCTGACATCGCTCCGTGAAGCAGCCCCCAGCGCAGCCCCCAGCGTAAGTACATGGTTTTACTTTCTGCTCTTGGGCGCACATGGGTGCTCTTTCCTTTGCTGACATCTAACTGTGGGCTTGTTTGTGTAGGAGCAGAACAGCTTCACCAAGAGGGCTCGGGAACCGCCTCCGACGTGCCATCCGGTTCCTCTACACCGCCAAGGGAGGATTCCCCGGCAAGGGAGCGCTCTCCGACAAGGGAGCAATCTCCGGCAAGGGAGGAGTCTCCAGCAAGGGGCAACACTATTGACTCCCCGATGGTGGAGCCCATGACCATGGATCCCAGTTCAGGTACTCCCTTGCTTGAAATTTTCCTTGTGTTCTTCTGTTTTTTCTCTTTTTTGGATATTTGCTTGACTTCTTCTCCTTCTCCGGTCGCCAGACCCACTTTCCACAGAGCCAATGGAGACCGAAACGGGCGGCGAGGAGAACGTGCGCGGCGATGCTGACCATGCCGCCGCCGCCGAAGAAGAAGCCGGTGCTGATGATCCCGCCGGCGAGGAGGCCGCCAAGGCTACTGGCGCGGGAGCTGGCGAAGGGTCCGACGGTCGCACTGATGGCCCTGAGGCCGCAGGAGCGCCAGGCGCTACGCCGACCGCTGATCCTTCCGCCGCTGCCGCAGCGCCAGACTCTGAGGAGCCCCAGCCCGACACCTATCTGAAGGCCGGCGAGGGTGTCTTCATCAGGCTCCCCTGTGCGTCGAGCTCCAGGGCGCCAGTTGAAGGAGAAGCTTTCGACGGGGAGGTGCTCGCCTCCGCTGGGCTGTCACTGGTTGACGCGCCAAGCAGCGGCAGCAGCGAGTCAGAGGAGGAGCAGCTTATCCGGAAGCTGGTGTTGCTCTACCGCGCCCGGCAAACCAAACTGGAGTCGTGGGAAGCACTTGTCGCGCAGGCGGGGGCAGACATTGAGAAGCGCGTGGAAGAGCTCCGGGAGCACAATCGGGAAGCTCTCCGGTCCATTGCAGAGGAGCGTGCGCAGCTTGTCGAGGCACGGAAGGCATTCATCCTTGAGAAAGCCGAAGCCGAAGAGCAGCAGCGGCTCGCCGCCGAGGAGCTATCTGCGCGGGAAGGGGAGCTGACTCAGCGGAAAGTAAACCTTGACAGCCAGGAGGAGGATCTTGCCGCGCGTGAGTAGGCACTTGGCGGGGCGCTCAAGGAAGCAAAGGACGCGGCCGCAGCTGCCGAGGCCGCCAAGGAGGGATTGGAGGCAAAGGTGGCGCAGCTAGAGGCTGATCTGAAAGCGAGCGGCGAGGAGCTTGCCGCGCTCAAGCTCGAGCGCGAGAAGGACGCCCTTGCCCATGGTGAGCTGCAGGGTCAACTCACCAAGAAGGGCAAGGAGCTGAGCGCCGCCAAGGATTCCAACGCCGATCTGGAGCTTAAGCTGGCCACCTTGACGGAGATGCTGGACGGCGCCAAGAAGCGGGAGGCCGACTTGAAGGAGGAAATCAAGGGCAACAAAGCGCTGCTAGCGAGGGCCGCCGAAACCCAGAACACCTTCAAGGATATGGTGGAGCTCTGGACGGAGGGCCTCGTGAACATCGCTGCCGTCATCGACGGGGAGCTGGCGCAGCTGGGAGTGGAGGACTTTGGGTACTCCTCCGACGAGAACCTCCCGCCCAGCGCCAAGCTCACCCTGTTCTTCAAAGGCGTGGCGACTGCCCTCCAGCAGCTCCGAGAGAAGATCCTGAAGCAGCTGGCCGACGAGTCGCGCACGATCTGCGCCCGAGTCCTGGAGAAGGTGTTGGTGAAGGTGGCCTTCCGCAACCCAGGTCTCAACTTCACCAATGTCCTGAAGAAGCTGCCGACGGATGCTGATCTTGACGCGCTCAAAGCCCTTGTCGCACCCATTGTGGACAAGGTGAATGAGGTCAAGAGGGTCGATGGTGGCCGTGTAGATTAGGCCGCCAGTTTTCTTCTTTTCTTGTCGCTGCTAGTCATGTCATGAGAACACTTTATTAGAGCCGCGACAAGTTATTTTTGTAATATAACTCTATCTTAGGTAATGATTGCTATGTTACTTCCTTTACTTGATTCTTGGCTTTGTATGTTTCTACCCTACGCTTTCTAGGGAAACTTGCCGGCGCAGGTACCCTTGCCACAAGCGCTGAGTGCGGAACTTCAGCAGCCTGCTGGCGGTGCCGCTACCGACAAGCAACCTTGTCGCAACTATTCGCAGCTCACTTAAGTTGTTGAGCGGACTCGAAACAAAGTAAGGGCGCAAC
Organism: Triticum timopheevii; assembly: GCA_963921465.1. Lineage (NCBI taxonomy): Eukaryota > Viridiplantae > Streptophyta > Magnoliopsida > Poales > Poaceae > Triticum > Triticum timopheevii. Next base: position 376,822,883 of record OY997262.1, on the reverse strand, counting down.
TAGCTACGAGTTGGTTCCTCCGCGCACAGGTTTTCCATACAATGCACGGTCGTTCAAGGAAGATAACTTAAAAACTTAAAATTTGATTTCTCAAACTTTGGCAACTTAGCTTTTCTGTCGTTTGCTTCCCGGCAAGGAGAAACTCTCTTGAACAGCCCGGTCCACACCATTATCTTCTCCTTCCCCCCTGGCAAACCTTGTGGGCGAGGGAACCTTCCTTCCTTTGAAAAAGAGACAGAAGAGAAAATAATGATATGGAGCCTTACGGCTCGTTATTGCTTACCGGGGACAGGTGCTGCACAAAGTGTCAGATGATACATGCGAAAAGAAAGAAAGCATGGAATCAACAATCTGTGCGAAGCACGTGATTTTTATTATGCACGGGGTCTGCGCCCGGCTTTGTACGAAGGATTACATGCAACAGCGGCAAGACTTGTACAAAAGGTGGTTGTCGGAACGGGTTCCGGCAACCGCACCCTATGGGTAAAACTTACGAAGATGCTCAATGTTCCAGGAGTTGCTCACCGGAATGCCATCTTCGGTCTCAAGGCGGACAGCGCCGGGCCTAGTGACTCGTTTCACCCGATAAGGGCCTTCCCACTTCGGCGTCAACTTGTTGGAATTCTTGGCGGACTGAACGCGCCGAAGAACAAGGTCGCCTTCCTCGAAACTTCTGGCTTTAACTTTGCGGCTATGGTAGCGGTGCAAAGCTTGCTGATATCGAGCAGCTCGTACAGCAGCCTGAAGACGATCCTCCTCAAGGAGCAGCGCGTCATCTTGTCGCAGCTGCTCTTGCTCAAGCTCATCATAAGCGAGCACTCGAGGTGACCCGTAAACGAGTTCCATGGGGAGAACTGCCTCTGCTCCATAGACTAGAGCGAAAGGTATCTGGCCAGTGGCTCGATTTGGCGTCGTTCTGATCGACCAAAGAACCACCGGTAGCTCCTCGATCCAGTTTCTTCCGCACTTGCGCAGCCTGTCGAAAGTTCTGGTCTTGAGGCCTCGCAGTACTTCAGCATTCGCCCTCTCCGCTTGACAATTGCTTCTCGGATGAGCAACAGAAGTGAAGTAGACCTTGGCGCCAAGATCTTGGACGTACTGCATGAAGGTGCGGCTCGTGAAGTATGTGCCGTTGTCGGTGATGATCCTGTTAGGGATCCCGAAACGGCAAAAAATCGACCTAAAGAACTTGACTGCTGACTGTGCTGTCACCTTCCTCACTGGTTCCACTTCCGGCCACTTTGTGAACTTGTCAATGGCGACGTACAAGAACTCAAAGCCCCCGACAGTTCGGGGGAAGGGGCCGAGGATGTCGAGCCCCCAGACCAAAAATGGCCAGGATAAAGGGATCATCTGGAGAGCTTGAGCTGGCTGGTGTATCTGCTTGGAATGGAACTGGCATGCTTCACACTTGGTTACTTGTGCAGTTGCATCCTAGAGGGCTGTCAGCCAGAAGAAACCTTGCCAGAACGCTTTGCCCGCAAGTGCTCTTGCGCCAATGTGGTGACCACATATGCCTCCATGTATCTCTGCCAACAGCTGTTGTCCATCTTCCCGGTGAATACACTTCAATTTCACACCGTTGAGTCTTATTTTGTACAGTGTGTAGTCGACAAACTTGTACATACTTGACTGCCGGGCTACTCTTTCCGATTCTTCTTGCTCTTCGGGAAGCTCTCCTGTCTGAAGGAAACGGACAATCTGCTGCGCCCATGCTGGAGCTTGCGGCTCGACAACAAGGACTAAAGGCACATTTGCTGCTGCGGGAACACCCGCTTCGACGGCAAGGGCGGGCCCAGCCGGAGCTTGATGTTCCTCGGCAAGCTTTCCGGAGCAAAACTTGTCGGGAGCGTCTGCTTCAATGGAACAAACCGTAAGGCTTGCCGGAGCAGACTGCTCCTCAGCACTCTTCGCGTTGATCTTGGGGACCTTCTTGGCGGCGGCTTCGGGAAGCTCTGCCGGAAAGTAGTCACCAGAAATCAACTTCCTCTTCTTGCTCTGTCCAGTTGATGGTGTCACGGATGGTTGAGTTAGCTTGAGCACAAAGATTCCTGGTTCCACAGGTAACTTTAATGCGGCGCACTTTGACAGGCCATCAGCAACGTCATTCTGAGCTCTTGGAACATGTTCCATCCGTAGGCCGTCAAAGTGCTCTTCTAGCTTTCTCACTTCATCAACATAAGCTTCCATCAATGGACTCTGATAGTTTTTGTTCACTTGGCGGACGACAAGCTGTGAGTGACCCCTGACAATGAGCTTTTTGATCCCAAGGTCTGCTGCGATCCTGAGACCGGCAAGCAAACCTTCATACTCTGCAGTATTGTTTGTTGCTTGCTCCTTGGGAAAGTGCATCTGGACTACGTACTTGAGGTGCTCTCCGGTGGGTGCGATAAGCAGCACACCAGCACCGACGCCTTGCAGCGAGAAGGCACCATCAAAGTACATTAGCCACTCTTTGTTTGCCTCCTTGACGGGGATGCTCGTTTCTAGAATTTCTTCATCCGATGTTGGCGTCCACTCTGCTATGAACTCTGCCAATGCTCTGCTTTGGATCGTTGAAGTGCTCTCAAACTTGAGGCCAAAGCTTGATAGTTCCAGTGCCCACTCGACGATACTGCCTGTTGCTTCTGGATTCTGCAATATCCTCTTCAGCGGAAAGCGAGTGACAACTGTTATCTCATGTGCCTGGAAGTAATGGCGCAGCTTTCTCGAGGCCATGAGAAGGCCGAAAAGCAACTTCTGCACACCAGAGTACCTTGACCTAGCCCCCTGCAGAAGGGAGCTGACAAAGTAAACTGGGCACTGCACCATTTTCTTCTGCACCTCCTCGCGGATCTGCGCAGATCCATCCTTGTCGGGACCAGAGCATGTCGGCGAAGCCCCCTACTTGTCGTTGGATGCACTTGCTGTGGTTGCTGGCTCATCATCCGCCTCTCTCTCCGCTACTAACGCAGCACTAACCACTTGATTGGTTGCTGCTAGCTACAACAGCAACTTCTCTTGTGGCCTAGGTGCGACAAGTATTGGAGTGGAGGACAGGTACCTCTTCAAGTCCTGCAGTGCAGCCTCCGCTTCCGGAGTCCATTTCATTGGACCTGCCTTTTTCAATATTTTGAAAAACGGCAGGGCGCGCTCAGCAGACTTAGAGATAAACCTGCTGAGAGCAGCCACGCAACCGGCAAGCCTTCGTACATCCTTGACGCGCTTCGGTGCTTCAATCTGTTCGATGGCCTTGATCTTGTCGGGATTGGCTTCAATTCCCCGCTGAGACACAAAGAACCCAAGAAGCTTGCCGGAAGGGATTCCAAACACGCACTTCTCGGGGTTAAGCTTGAGGTTGATCTTGCAACAATTTGCAAAGGTTTCATCTAAATCTTGAATCAAGGTTGCCTTGTCTTTGCTCTTGACCACTATATCATCCATGTAGGCTTCCACATTTATGTGTATCTGTGGTTCAAAAGCGACATCGACTACTCTTGCAAATGTTGAACCAACATTCTTTAACCCGAAGGGCATCCGTATGAAACAGTATGTGCCACATGGGGTGATGAATGCGGTTTTCTCCTCATCCTCTTCTGTCATGAAGATCTGATAGTACCCTGAGTATGCATCAAGAAACAAAAGCAAATCACATCCGGCTGTGGAGTCAACAATCTGGTCTATGCGCGGCAAGGGAAAAGGATCTTTGGGACAAGCTTTATTGACATCAGTGAAATCAATACAAAGCCTCCATTTCCCATTGGCTTTGCACACGACTACAGGATTGGCCAACCACGTAGGATGGAGCACTCCTCTGACAAGGCCTGCTGCTTCCAACTTCTTGATTTCTTCCGCAATGAACTCTTGGCGCTCCACTGCTTGCTTCCTAACTTTCTGCTTGACGGGCCGCGCATGAGGACAAACGGCTAGGTGGTGCTCAATTACTTTCCTGGGAACACCGGGGATATCAGACGGTTGCCATGCAAACACGTCGACATTCTCCCGCAGAAAAGCAACGAGCGCGCTTTCCTATTTTGGGTCGAGGGTGGCACTGATGGTGAAGGTACCACCAGTGCCGTCATCCTTGGCGGACACCTTCTTGGTCTCAGGTGGAGCTGCCATCGTCTTCTTACACTTGCCGGTGGAGCTCGATGGTGCGTCCTCGACGGTAGCGCAGCACTCCGAAGAGGTGCTCTTGCCGGAGTGGGCACCAGAACTCTTGCCGGACTTGGTCTTCTTCTTCCCTCGGGAGCTTCAGCGGCAAGTGACTTGCGATCAGCTGCGGCTGCTGCTTCCCGGTAAATCTTGTCGGCGCAGATAAGGGCATCCTTCTTGTCGCCAGGGACAGAGATGACACTTATCGGGCCTGGCATCTTAAGCACGTTGTATGCATAGTGAGAGGCTGCCATGAACTTGGCGAGTGCCGGACGGCCGAGGATTCCATTGTAGGGTAATGGAAAGTCAGCAACATCAAAAGTGACCCTCTCAGTTCTAAAGTTCAGCTCGCTGCCAAATGTCACCGGCAGTGTGATCTTTCCCTTCGGCTTGCTCCTTCCCGGTTTGATTCCTTGGAATGTGCCGGTCTCCTCGAGCTCGTTGTCAGGGATCTGGAGTTTCTGGAGGACTGCGGAGGAGATCAGGTTCAAGCCGGCCCCGCCGTCAACTAGCATCTTTGTGACTTTGAGGTTGCGGATAGTCGGTGAAACCAACATCGGCAAGCACCCGACCGCAGTTATGCGATCAGGGTGGTCCTCAATATCAAAGATGATAGGCGTGCTGGACCACTTCAGAGGCTTGCATGACTCTACGGATGGTTCTGCTGCATTAACTTCCCGCATCCACTGCTTGAGCTGGCGGTACGAAGTATGCAGAGAAGCACCACCGTCAACGCACAGGACCTTTGTGGCTTTCTGGAACTCCTGCTCATCGGCCTTGTCATCTTCCATATCTTCGTCGTCGTCGTCTTCGTCCTTGTCACGGCCACGGGGAGGCCTGTCTCCTTGCCGCTGCTTGGCCTTGCCGCGGCGTCCTCCCCGGCCGGGGCGTTTCTTGCTGGCTCCTCCAGCACCTTCCTGGGCCTTCTCCTTGTCGCGTCGCTCGTACTCAGCTTTCTGCTGCTCAACAAGCTTCTCAACCTTCTTGCAGCTCTGGAGATCATGGCCCTTGGTGTGGTGGATTTTGCTGTACTGCTTGCCGGAGTTGTCCTGCTTGTCGGCAGCCACCACAGCCTGGCTCTCCTTGCCGGAGCTTCCAACTTTAGCTTTCTTGGCGCCACCTCCGTTGCCGGACTGCTCGACAACTAGCACTTCTTTGCCCTTCTTCTTTCTGTTGCTCCGCCACCGGCCTTTCCTTGCCGGGGCAGCATCCTCACTGTCGGATCCTCCTGCTCCTGTATTCTCTCCGGGGAGCCTCCTCCCCTCTTTAGCGTGTGCACACTTGTCGGCCAGGGCATAAAGCTCGCTGACGTCTCTGATCTTGCACATCGCTATCTCCTCCCTCATCCTGCGGTTCCGCACGTTCTGATGAAACGCGCTGATAACCGCGGCAGGGTGGACGTCTGGGATGTTGTGCTGTACACGGCTGAATCTCTAAATGTACTTGCGCAGGGGCTCTCCTTCCTTCTGGGCAAGCAGATGAAGATCGCTTTCTTGGCCATGAGGCTTGTGGCCGCCTGTAAAGGCGCCGACAAACTGATGGCATAGATCTGCCCAAGAGGAGATGGAGTTGTTTGGCAAGTGCATGAGCCAGGATCTGACGTTGGGCTTGAGCACCAGCGGGAAGTAGTTGGCAAGGATCCTGTCATCTCGTCCCCCGGCAGCCTGCACCGCGATGATGTAGATGTTGAGGAACTCCGACGGATGCGACTTGCCGTCGTACTTCTCCGGTACATCTGGCTTGAAATTCTTCTTGCTGGGCCATTGGACTTGCCGCAGCTCACGGGTGAACGCAGGGCAACCTACCACGTACAGCAAGTCGCCTGGTTCCCCTGGCGCGCCAAAGATGTCGGGGAAACTGATCCACGGACACCTATGGGACCGGCGGACCGAGCCCCTTTCGGTTCAGCGGAGGGCGGAGGTCGCACGAAGAGCGGATCGAGGCAGAGCACACGAGCAGTTTACCCAGCTTCGGAGCTCTCCGGAGAGATAACACTCCTACTGCTGCTTGTTTGTGTATTCAGTGTTCTTGCTCGGGAGCGATCTGAGCTACAAGACCGAGCGTGGTAGCGTTTCTAGCTTCGAATGAATCAAACCCCTTCTACGTTGCGCATGGGCCTCCTTTTATACGCTCAAGGGGTCACCGACAGGTGGCAACGTAGATGAAGGGTAAAAATGGAAAAAGGATGTGGCAGGTACAGCTACCTATACTGTAGACACAGTGTATCATACCTAACCCTAACGGCAGGGGACAAGGGCATTAAATGCCCGTCTGTGTCGCCCAAATAGTGCAGAAAGAGACCGTTAGGGACGCCACCGATCGCCACGATGGCCTTCTTGTCAGCACCGCTTGCCACCATGCACCCCTGGCTGCACAGCCTCTCGCCACGCGTGCCCGGGAGGGCCCCTGAGCGACACGTGGGCGGATGTGCTGGAGCGCGGGTGCGGTGTGGCCGCTTGCCGCGGCAAGTGTCTTGCCGCGGGCGTTGTCTTGTCGGGCTCGGGGGCTTGCCGCTCACCGAGCCTTGCCGGGACGCAGGGCGCGTCGCGGCAAACCTTCTTGGAATGCCTTGGTCGGCCTTCCCGGCAAGCTCCTCTTGCCGTGGCCTTGTCTTCTCGGCTTGAATACTTTGTTCTTGAATGGCTTCCCGGCAAGCTCCTATTGCCGGGGTCTTGTCTTCTGAGGAGCCACGGAGGATCTTGGCGGTCGCCTGGCAAGCCTTGCCGCGGGGTGCTGTGACTGCCCGTGCACAAGTTCGGGATACTAGGGTACCCCTACTCTAGTACACCGACACCGACATTCTCCCTCTTCATGTAAACCTTATAAAATAAGAGAGAAAAGGCATAAGTATTGTGCTATAATGTGTAATAGCAGCCCATAATGCAATAAATATTGATATAAAAGCATGATGCAAAATGGACGTATCAACTCCCCCAAGCTTAGACCTCGCTTGTCCTCAAGCGAAAGCCGAAATCGAAAAATATGTCCACATGATAGAGATAGAGGTGTTGATAAAGTGCCACGTAAAGCCTTTGGGATAGTGTGGATGATAGTTGGCTTGATTCTGTGGATAGTGTGGATGATAGTTGACATGCATGCCTCTTACTGTTTTTGTGTGTTAACATGATTAGGCTACTATAGTAATCATGTTTTATAGCCTTTGTTTCAATAAAGTGCCAAGTAAAGCCTTTGGGATAGTGTGAATGATAGTTGGCTTGATTCTGTGCAAAAACAAAAACTTTTGCACTCAGCCGAGGAATTTATAAAATTCACTGGAAAATGCTTTTGATCTGTATTTTTTATATATGATTGATGTACAAATTATCTATGTTGGCCTACTTTTTCAGAATTTTTAGAGTTGCAGAAGTATGGTTGGAGTACAGATTACTACAAACTGTTCTGTTTTTGACAGATTCTATTTTCAATGCATAGTTTGCTTGTTTCCTAGTTTCTATTACTTATATTGCTCAATATAAATTGTGGAAATGATATGCTATAGTAGGAATTGTGTGGAAACAATTATGAATCTTGTCTTTGAGAGTATCAAAGTGAAATGTTTTGCTCTTTATCATACTAACCTATCTCACGAAGTTCCGTTAAGTTTGGTGTGATTGAGGTTTTCAAGTTTTGGGTGAGATCTCGATATGAGGAGAATAAGGAGTGACGAGACCCTAAGCTTGGGGATGCCCAAGGCACCCCAAGGTAATATTCATGGAAGATACAAGCAACTAAGATTGGGGATGCCCGGAAGGCATCCCCTCTTTCGTCTCCAACATTATCGGTAACCTCACTTGGAGCTATATTTTCATTCGTCACATGATATGTGTTTTGCTTGGAACGTCATTTTATTTTGTTAGAATTTGCTTGCTGTTATTTAGAATAATGTTTTGCATCTTTATTTTCAATAAAAATGTCAAGGATAGCCTTTACCATGCTTATTTTGCAAGTCTACATGTTGCTGCTTCAAAAACAGAAAGTTTATTCGCTGTTGCGAAAATTCCCGAGAAAAGTCAAAATGTGATAAAATTTTGAAACTTTTTGCATAATAAGATCTGATAAATTTTATACAATGTGGTAAATTTTCATAATTTTTGGAGTTAGTAAAGTATGATGAATCTTGCATTAGACTGTACTATTTTGGCAGATTGATGTTATGGTTGCATTGTTAGCACATGTTTGCTTGTTTAATGATTCTATTTGAGGATAGGAGTATTAAATATGCAGAGGCATTTAGTATGCAAAGTCAAATAGTAATTTGAGTGATTTTCTACAGTAGAGAATTATAAGGTTTTGCATTGATTTATACTTACTTATCTCACGAGTTCTTGTTGAGTTTTGTGTGGATGAAGTTTTGAGATTTAGGAAAACTGTGATATGAGAGTAATTAAGGAGACACAAAAGCTCAAGCTTGGGGATGCCTAAGGCATCCCAAGTTAATATTGCAAGAAGTCTCAAGCATCTAAGCTTGGGGATGCCCCAGTAGGCGTCCCACCTTTCTTCTTCAACAATTATCGGTTATTATCGGTTGAGCCTAAGTTTTTGCTTCTTCACATGAGTTGTGCTATTCTTGGAATGTCATTTTGTTTTGTTTTCTTGCTGTTTTAATAAAATACTTAGATCTGAAAGTTTAAATAAAATAGAGTCCTCAAATAGCTACCCATTTACATAACTACTCGCTTGATCTTCACTTATATATTTTTTCGAGTAGTTTGTCATTTACTCTTGTGCTTCACTTACATCCTATGAGTAAATTGTTGAATGAATTCATATCATGAAGTTGAAATTATAAGTTCATATCACGCCTAATGGTAGCTTAACATTGGGTTTATAAAGTGAAATCTTTTGAAGCTGGACAATCACAATATTGGTCATACAAGCAATTCAGGAATGATTAGCAGAAGGAAGAGAACTTTCACATGCAAATACACTATCTTGGAAATATGTTGTGATTGTAAGCCCCCATCAAAATATTATATGACAAAATTGTTGACCTTGGACAAGAAAGACAACGTAATTATTTATGTTCGTTCATGTTCACATAGAAGTTATATTGTCATAGATCCTTCAACATGTGATGCTTGCCCCCCCCCCCCCCCATCTTTGCTAGCCAAAAATTCGGCACCAAGTAGAGATACTACTTGTGCATCCAAAAACCCTTAAACCCAAATCTTATTTTCAAGAGTCCACCATACCTACCTAAGGATTGAATAAGATCCTTCAAGTAGGTTGTCATTGGTGCAATAAGACAATAAAAATTGCTTCTAAAAGTGTTGATCATTTAGTGTAAGCGAAAAATTGAGCGTTGTATGAACTTGTGATGGCAAAGAATAAAAGCGACAGACTGCATAATAAAGGTTGCCATCATAAGGGGCAATATTATGTGAAGTTTTCTTGCATTAAGGGATTGAGCATACAAACAAAAAGCGCATGGCAACCTCTGCTTCCCTCTGCGAAGGGCCTACCTTTTACTTTTATGTATTCACTTTCATGCAAAAGTCAAAGTTTTTCTCTCTATTCCTTTTTGTTTTTATCTTTTGGCAAGCATCATGTGGTGAGGAAAGATCTAGGAACATATATCCAGGTGGATATGGATAGCATGAGTTATTATTGTTCACATCACCCTTGAGGTGAATACATTGGGAGGCGAAATTACAAGCCCATATCTTTCTATGTGTCCGGTTGAAACGTTTTGCTCATGTGTATGTGGTGAGTGTTAGAAATCATAAAAGACTATATGATGGTTGAGTATGTGGAGCTCTTACTTAGTCTCTGTTGAATAAGTTGAATTGCAATTGTTTGGTGACTATACAGGTTGTTGAGTTTCAAGAGAATTCATTATTTGAACCTTAACATGTGAATTGGTTGCTACTTTACCATGATGAGTCTTCTGAGAAAGCATTGTTGTTATGATGCTATGAGAAGTGATTGAAATGATCATTGATAAAACTTAAGCACTTTGCTAGCATTCACACTTCATAAAATATTTCTTTTATCATTTACCTACTTGAGGACGAATAGGAATTAAGCTTGGGGATGCTGATACGTCTCCAATGTATCTATAATTTATGAATTATTCATGCCGTTATATCATCATTCTTGGATGTTTTACAATCATTTTATAGCAACTTTATATCATTTTTGGGACTAACCTATTGACCCAGTGCCCAGTGCCAGTTGCTGTTTTTTGCTTGTTTTTAACATCGCAGGAAATCAATATCAAACACAGTCCAAACACCACAAAACTTTTTGTGGATTTTTTATGGACTAGAGACATCCAATGGGCTAGAGCAGCACCTGGGGGGGGGGTGCCCCGAGGGGGGCACAACCCACCATGGCACGCCTGGGCCCCCAGGCGCTCCACGGTGGGTTGTGCCCACCTCGGTGGCCTCCCGCACCCCCTCTTCACCATATAAATTCACAAATATTCCAAAAACCCTCGGGGAGAACCTTGATCAGAAGTTCACCGCCGCAAGCTTCTGTAGCCACCGAAAACCAATCTGGAGCCCATTTCGGCACCCTGTCGGAGCGGGAGATCATCACCAGTGGCCATCTTCATCATCACGGAGGCCACCATGATGATGAGGGAGTTGTCCACCCTCAGGGCTGAGGGTTTGTACTAGTAGCTATGTGTTTAATCTCTCTCTCTCTCTCGTAATCTTGCGATGTCACGGTCTTGATATAGCATGGGGTTTGTTAACATAGATGTATCATATGATGTTTCTCCCCTCTCTGCCTTTTTTGTGATGAATTGAATCTTTACCGTTTGAAGTTTTGTCTTGTCGGATTGAATGTTCAGATATGAGAACACATGATGTATGTCTTGCAGTATGAATACTTGAGGTGTCAATGGGGTATCATATTGATTCACTTGATGTATGTTATGGCACTCAACTTGCGGATTCTCGAGGTGACATTGGGGTAATCTATGCATAGGGGTTGATGCACGCTTTATATCTTATCTCCGATAGAAATTTTGGGGTCTCCTTGTAGTTCTTTGTGTGGATTGAATATTATGATCATGAAGTTGTTTGATGCATATCGTAGAATTAACTCACGAAAACTTATGGTGACATTGGAGTATCTAGGTGACATTAGAGTTGGTTGATGTGTGTCATTTATGACCCACAAGTATATGGGGTCAATTGTATCCTTTTCGATAAGTAAGAGTGTCGAACCCAATGAGGAGCAGAAGGAAATGACAAGTGTCGAACCCAATGTCTGCAAGTGCTAAAATTGTAAGTAGCAGAGTAGTTTGATAGCAAGATATTTTGTAACGAGCAAGTAACAGTAGTAGTAACAAAAGTGCAGCAAGGTATCCCAATCCTTTTGTGGCAAAGGATAGGCCAAAACAGTCTCTTATGATAAGCAAAGTGTTCTTGAGGGTACACGAGAATTTCATCTAATCACTTTCATCATGTTGGCTTAATTTGTGTTTGCTACTTTGATAATTTGGTATGTCGATGGACCGGTGCTTAGGTGCTGCTCTTACTTGAACAAACCTCCTACTTATGATTTACCCCTTTGCAAGCATCCTCCACTACGAGAAAAGTATTAAGAATAAATTCTAACCATAGCATTAAACTTTTGGATCCAATCAATCGCTTACGGAATAGCGCATAAACTAGGGTTTAAGCTTCTTCCACTCTCACAACCCATCATCTAATAACTACTCCACAGTGCATCCCCTTAGGCCCAAATATGGTGAAGTGTCATGTACTCGACGTTCACATGAGACCACTAAGGGAATTACAACATACATATCATCAAAATATCGAACACATATCAAGTTCACATGATTACTTGCAACATGATTTCACCCGTGACCTCATGAATGGAAGTAACTACTCACAAATGATAATCATGCTCAAGATCAGAGGGGTATTAAATAGCATAATCAATCTGAACATATAATCTTCCAGCAAATAAACCATATAGTAATCAAATACAAGATGTAATCAACACTATTAGTCACCCACAAGCACCAATCTATAGTTCCTGTACAAAGATTGAACACAAGAGATGCACTAGGGTTTGAGATGAGATGGTGCTGTTGAAGATGTTTATGAAGATAGTCCTCCCCAAGATGGGAGAGTTGTTGGTGATAATGATGACGATGATTTCCCCCTCCAGGAGGGAAGTTCCTCGACAGAATCGCTCTGCCGGAGGGCAAAAGTGCTCCTGCCCAGGTTCGCCTTGAGACGGTGGCTCTTCGTCACGAAAGTTCTCTCCTCATTTTTTTTCTAGGTCAAAATGACTTATGTACCAGAAGGGGGCACCAGAGGTGGGCCGTGGAGAGCACAACCCACCAGGGCACACCTGGGGGCCCAGGCGCGCCCTGGTGTCTTGTGCTCACCAGGGTGGCCCCCTCTAGTACTTATTTGCTCCAATATTCCTCAAATATTCCATAAAAAATCTCCGTAAAGTTTCAGCTTGTTTGGAGTTGTGTAGAATAGGTGGTCGGACGTAGCTTTTTCAGGTCCAGATTTCCACCTGTCGAAATTCTCCCCCTTTGTGTATACCTTGCATATTATGAGAGAAAAGGCATTAGAATTACTCTAAAAAGAATTATTATACAATAAAACAACATAAATAATAGTAGATAAACATGATGCAAAATGGACGTATCAACTCCCCCAAGCTTAGACCTCGCTTGTCCTCAAGTGAAAACCGAGATCGAAAAACATGTCCACATGCTTAGAGAGAGAGAGAGAGGTGTCGATAAAAAAAATACAGACATAGCAGCATCATGTAACTTATTATAAGAGCAACAAACTTTAACATAAAACTTTTATCATAGACTTCTGATGAACAAGTAAGAATTCATCACAACATCGAAGTATAAAGCATAAACTCTACTGGAAACCAACAAACTATGCTCTGAGTCAACTTTTCTACTACAATTCATCATCTTTTCAGGAAGGGTCACGTATCGGAGCCTTTAGGAAAGTCCACATACTCAACCATCATTTAGTCTTCTATGATTGCTAATACTCATCGCATACACATGAGCAAAATGTTTCAACCGGACACATAGAAAGATAGGGGCTTATAGTTTCGCCTCCCAACGTATTCCATTCAAGGGTGATGTCAACAATAATAACTCATGCTACCCATATTCAACTGGATATATGTGCCAAATCTTTCCTCACCACATGATGCTTGTCAAAGGAGAAAATAAAAAGGAATAGAGAGTGTTGGTGTTCTGGATATGGGGGTATCCAGCCCTGCCTGCCTGCGGCCCACCACGTGGCTCCATCGACAGCCTAGTACGGCCCAGCTTCAACAGCAATAGCTCAAGACCCTTGCGAGGGGCCCACTACTAGGAAAAGGGCTATAGATGGAATTGACAGTAATGGCCCACCAGACATGTGGTGCGCCATTACTATATACTAATGGCGCACCATGTGTTGGTACGCCATTAGTGTCCAAATACTAATGGCGCACCACATCCACGGTGCGCCATTAGTAAATTTTTCTTTATTTTTTTGTCAAAACTACTAATGGCGCACCGTGGCATGGTGCGCCATTACTAGTTCAACTAGTAATGGCGCACCATGCCACGGTGCGCCATTAGTAACTCGGCCACCACTTCCACCGAATGCACCCCCCCCCCCCCCCCCCGTGGATCGCCTTTCCAGTTTTAAAAAAATAAGAGAAAATGATGAAAATGTCAAAAAAATAAAAGAAAATAAGTTTCCCATGTGATATGTGGTCTAGTTGTTGGGAAAATTTGCAAATATGAATTTCGACTTCATTTGCAAAATCTCGCGAGAATTTGTAAAAATGGGCATAACTTTTGCATACTAACTCGGATGAAAAAGTTTTTTATATGAAAAATCATCTACTCGAAAAGTTACATCCAAATTTAATGGGGGGAACCCCGTTAAACATTTTCAAAATCCTCAAAAACCTAACAGAAAAAAAGATATGGGGCTTTTAAGATCTGGAGAGGCAAAAAAATTCAAAAGAAATTCAAACTTACTAATGGCGCACCTACCCATGGTGCGCCATTAGTATCTTCCCGCCTTCGAAATTCAAAGTAAGTCAAAAAAAATAAATAAAAGTTACTAATGGCGCACCTGCCCGTGGTGCGCCATTAGTATCTTCCCGCCTTTGAAATTCAAAGTAAGTCAAAATAAATAAATAAAAGTTACTAATGGCGCACCTGACCAAGGTGCGCCATTAGTATCTTCCTGCCTGCAAAATTCAAAATAAGTCAAAAAAATAAAAAAAATTACTAATGGCGCACCTGACCAAGGTGCGCCATTAGTATCTTCCCGCCTGCAAAATTCAAAATAAATCAAAAAAAAAAAATTACTAATGGCGCACCTGCCCGCGGTGCGCCATTAGTATGCCGTATATATGGCTGGCGGTCCTCTCCTCCTTATCTCTTCATTCCACCTCTCCTACACTCCATCTCCTCCTCTCCTCCACTCCATCTTCCCTTCTCTCCTCCACCATACTACCCTCCTCCTCTCCGGCGACCTCCTCCTCCTCTCCGGCGACCTCCTCCTCCCTCCTTTCCTCTCCTCTCCTCCCCTCCCCTCCCCTCCCCTCCCCTCCCCTCCCATCCCCTAACGGTTTCTTCTCCCTCCTCTCCGGTGAGCTCCTCCTCCCTCCTCTCTGGTGAGCTCCTCCTCCCTTCTCTCCGGTGAGCTCCTCCTCCCTCCTCTCCGGTGAACTCCTCTCCAGCAACCTCCTCCTCCTCCTCTCCGGCGATGTAGGCGAGCACCTCTCCGGTGACCTCCTCCTCCTCCTCTCCGGCGAACTCCTCTCCGGCGAACTCCTCTCCGGCAAAAGAACACGGCAAAAGAACATACAAGATCCAAAAACAGGAACCAAATTTGAAATAATGTCGTGCCAAAAAACGAGCAAAAAAAACGAGCAGAAAACGGGCAAAAAATCACGATCCAGATCCAGATCGAGATTCAAAAAACAAAAAAAATTCAAAAATACTAATGGCGCACCGGTGGCCTATACTAATGGCGCACCGTGGCCTATACTAATGGCGCACTGCCTGGTGCGCCATTAGTATACCAGATACTAATGGCGCACCTTAGGTGCGCCATTAGTAATAAATACTAATGGCGTGCTACTAATGGCGCACGCCATTAGTAGGAAAAACCGGTGCGCCATTAGTAGGCCTTTTTCTAGTAGTGGCCAAGCCTTGTGAGGCGGACGACACCAAGACCCCTGAAGGGATCGGCCTCCTCAGGATGGCTCCCGAGGGGTGGAGAGTTATATGCAAAGTTTACCACATGAGGCTCAGCTTACATGAGCCATGATGAGCAAGGCCAGGCGAGCGCCAGGCAGGCGCATAGCGCAGGTTTCCTCTTCGGTTCAAGGGAGGCAAGCCACAGGCACAGAGTCCCGAGGAATCAGCCAAAGGTTTCCATTCAGGTGCAACAAGACCAAGACCGCCAAGATGGCAGGACGGAGGTCATCACCGAGCCCACCGCAGCATCACGACCAGAGGCTTTTCGCAGGCGAAGACTACTTTCGCCAGGATAAGCTGTACTACTTGTCCCCTTTCAAATCCGGCCGTTGTGGGATCCCTTCCCGCCAACATTTGGTAAGAGGACAAGGACACTATAAATAGGACTTAGCCACCACCATAGAGGGGCATCTCATCTGAGCTGGTTCACATCCGCTCAGCTCTATCGAGCTCAAGAACACCTCACCTCCTGAGGCCAGTTCATCCACTGTACTAGTTCATCCTCAGCCCTCCGAGGCAATCCACCAAAACGCTGGAGTAGGGTATTACACCGCAAGGTGGCCCGAACCAGGATAAACTTCTCTGTCCCTTTGTCTCTTAGAGCTTGACGCGCTAGGCTTAGGAGGATCACGAGTAGGCAGTCTGGCTAGGTTGAGATCTCCGCACGCACCCCAGAGTTCGAACCTCTCAAGGGTTTGCGGAACCTGTAATCCGACATTTGGCATGCCAGGTAGGGGTGCGTCGGATCTTCTCTTCCGTCGATCGATCCACCGCCACTCCAACATCTCCATGGCTGACGCACGCCGAGCTCGCGCTGAGCGTCGAGACGCAGTCACCACTCGCATTGCTCAGACGGCTCCGGTGGGCGATGGTTGTGCTCGTCGTGCTCCGTCTTCGGTGGCCAATGCCTCCGTGGGCCCTGCCGGCCATGAGCAGCAAGCTACTTCGCTGCACCTGTCGGTGCGCCATGACGGGCGCACCACAACTCCGTCACTGACTCTAGCAGCTTCATCCTCCCATGCGCGTCACGGCCCGGCGGACGTGCAAGCCGCTCTTCTCATGGCGCGGGAGCTCCTTCGCTACCGCCCGGTCAGTGACTTGTACAAGGAGTGGCTCGAGCGGATCGCTGAGCTCGTCAGCGTGGCCAGGGGCTCCACCGCCCTGGCCCGCTCACTGCCTCAGCAGCCACCTGCCGTGGGCGATGTTGTCGGATTTCGGTTCCGGCAGACCCTTGAGGTTCGAACACTGGGGTGCACGCGGAGATCACACCCCCAGCCTACTCATGTCTCACCGCCTCGCTAGGATCTAAAACTACACGGAGAACAACACAAAGGACACGAGATTTATACTGGTTCAGGCCACCATTGTGGTGTAATACCCTACTCCAGTTTGTGGTCTATGGATTGCCTCTGGGGCTGATGAGGAACAGTACAAGGGAAGAACAGCCTCGCGAGGGTCTGTTCTTGGTTGAGGCGATGAACTGTTAGAGGAGTTCAGTCGCCTCTCTCTCTGTGTCATGGGTGAGGATCCGATCCCCCCCTACCCTGTGGGTGGCTAGTCCTATTTATAGGCGAAGGCCCCGGGCCTCTTCCCAAATATTGAGCGGGAAGAGCGCCAACAATTGTCCATTTTGAAGGGGAACATCTAGTACACTTATCCTGACTAAAGTTGGTCCTCGCCTGCCAAAAGGCCCTGACGATGATGCTGGATTGGGCTCCACGATGACCTCCGCTCTGCCGTCCTGCTGATCTTGGTCTTGTTGCACCGAAATGGTTGCCTTTGCTTGATACCCTTGCCTGCGCTTGCCCCCTTTGCACCAAAGGGGAAACAAGAACTCTGCGCATGCCGGCGCCCGCCTGGCGCCCACCTGGCCTTGGTCGTCATGGCTTGCGTCACGGGCACCTTGTGAGGTACCCTGCCTTGATCTCTCCGCCTCCTCGCGAGCCAGCTTGATGAGGCCGTGCTCAGGGAAGTCTCGTGTCGTCCTTCCTCGCGAGGGTCTTGAGCATGTGCTGATGAAGATGGGCCATTCTGGGCCACTCCTTGAGCCACGCCGCAGACCGCAGGCAGGCAAGTCTGGGTACCCCCATTCCTAGAACGCCGATAGTAGCCCCCGGGCCCAAGGCGCACTTGGACTTGGCTTAGTAGAGAAGCGAAGAGGCAAATGCGAAGCGCCGCGGGCCCCAATAGCCTGCGGCCTTGGGCGCCATGTGGCGGTTGATTAGACGTGGGCGTCCTGGCTCCCCCACGACGCCTCGGTAACTGCACGAATTGACAAGTACCTGCATGCAAAACATGCCATGATTACCTGTGAGCGTGGAGGCCGTCGGTTTGCCTCCATCAGCTATATGTATGGAACGGCGTGAGCCCCTCTGGTTTTTCCCTCCTTGCTACTCTCTGTCTTCTTCTCGGCCGCTCACCGTCCCCATGGCTCCGCCGAAGAGGTTCTCGGCCGTGGAGAAGGGGAACGCTTGCCAGGAAGGGCCCGGCTCCCCTCCGACCAAGCGTGGCCGGGGCCTTCCTCGTAAGCACCCCACTGCCCCTGCTGCGGCCTCCCAGGGTCGTGGAAGTAGCCCTCTGTGCAGCGGTGGGCGTCCGGCCGCCATCGAGAGGTACGCTGGGGCCGCGCGACCCCCAAGGCCACACTTCCGCTCGGCGGAGGTGCTGCCAGAGTTCGTCGTGTGGTCGGCGGATCCGACCGGCACCTGGCTCCAACTTCCCCGTTTCTTCATAGGTGAGCTTCCGGCTGGTGCCCCAGGTGGCCTTTGGCTTCAGGCAGATGGTTGCTGCAGCAGGTCCTCTTGGGCTACCCTGGAGGTCTCCACTTCCGGGGAGGCGACCTTGACCCCTGGCTGGCAAACATTTGCCTGCGTGTGCGGCCTGCGCCGACGTTGCACTCTGCACTTCAAGTTCGACGGCGACGCCACCCTCTATGTGAGGGTGTTCGGGGAAGATGGCCGCCGTGCCGGGTGCTGCCCCGAAGACGATGACCGCGGCCCCGTGCCCGGCCCCGGTGTTGGTCGGGGTGAAGAGGGCGGAGGACGCGCGGGCAGCGGGGCCCGAGATCCGCCAAGCTCCGGTGACTCCCCTTCGGGTAGAAGCTCCTCCAGTGGTGGTTGCGACCAGCCCCCTCGCCTTCGCTCTCGTCTGGGAGAGGGCAACGGGTCGGCCCGCCGCCACGCTCCGGTGAAGCGGGAGACGGAATCCAACTGAGCTGCAGAGGCAGTACGAGCCTTCGCTGAGAGCTGGCACCGAGCAAGTCGTCCCCCTTTTGCTTTCCTTTCTCTCCTGCGTGAAAAGAATGTAATCCGTTGCCCCGTAGGGTGTGCTGAACTGTTGCTGTTTTAGTTGGTGCGTCGTTTCTACTGCTTATGCGCTATGTTTTCATTCTGTGTGCCTATGCATGGAAATCACTTATCTTAGGGGGCTCGTCGCGGTCCTCACCTCCCGAGGCCAGCGCCTTGTCCTGCGCCTTGTGTCCTGCAGAGTTTAGTCAGCAGGGGTAGTCTCCAGCCTTGGTAGTGAGGGGAACCAACCCAAAACCCCGTGATCGTGTCGCGATGCCCGTGGGGCACGAACCGGGAGGGGTGCTCCCGCAGCGGACTCGAATCAGGGAAGTTCCAAATTACTAGGCAGAAAACACTCGCGAGGGTGCCCACGCTCCCCCCTCGTGAGATTTTGCGGGAGAAAACAAAACGGACAAGTGAAACGGAAGAGTCGCGAGCTTGAAATGGCAACAGCTCCAGAGAAAAAAAAACTTCAAATAGGAACAAACATGCCAACTATGGAAAGAAAATGAAAAAGCCGCGTCCGGCACCTAGTCTAGTCTTCGACGTCTTCTCACCAGCGCGGAGCTAAGTGCTGCCACTTGGCGTGGGCGGGAGCCCCCGAGGCCCGACGGCGGCACTCCGGAGACTCCGGGGCATGTACAGCCCCACTCATTATTATGTGAGAGTGTCACAGGCGGCAAGCTTCACAGGTGTTTGCCTTCTTCACAGGCACCGGGCCTTTTCCAACACACAGCTACTTCACAAGCATTCGCCTTCTTCACAGGCACCGGGCCTTTTCCCAAAACACTGCAACTTCACAGGCATTCGCCTTCTTCACAGGCACCGGGCCTTTTCCCAAAACACTTCAACTTCACAGGCATTCGCCTTCTTCACAGGCACCAGGCCTTTTCAGGGGTAAAACCTTCGGAGGTGTTGGATGTTCCACGCGTTCTGGATGGGCACCCCCTCCTGGGTCTCCAAGCGTGCGGAGCCGGGCCTGGAAACATGAACAACCTTAAATGGGCCCTCCCACATGGGAGAGAGCTTATGCAGTCCCTCCCTGGAGAGAACCCGTCTGAGCACGAGGTCCCCTACCTCGAGAGTCCTGGGGCGGGTGTTGCGGCAGTGGTATCGCCGCAGTGCTTGTTGGTACCTTGTTGCCCGCAGCGGGCTTCTCGGTGATGCTCCTCCCCCAGCAAAAGATCCGTCCCCCGCATGGCGTCCTGTTGTGCTTCGTCGAATGCCAGGACCTGCGCGGAATGACGTCTGACCTCGTGAGGGAGAACGGCTTCAGCCCCATAAACCAGAAAGAACGGGGTCTCGCCAGTCGGCTTGGTTGCGGTCGTGCGGATTGACCACATCACGGACTGGAGCTCGTCGTACCAGCCCCTGCCACAGGCCTCCAGCTTCTTCTTGAAGGTCCTGGTCTTGAGGCCCCTCAGGACCTCTGCGTTGGCTCGCTCGGCCTGACCGTTGCTTCACGGGTGCGCCACCGAAGCGTAGCATATCTATGTTCCAAGGTTAGCACAGTATGTTTTGAAGAGGTTACTGGTGAACTGCGAACCCTTGTCGGTGATGATACATTTTGGCACCCCGAATCGGCTCACGAGGCCCATTTGATGAACTTGACCGCTGAGCCTGCGGGGATGGTGCGGATAGCTTCCACCTCAGCCCACTTGGTGAACTTGTCCACAACAACATAGAGGTAGCGGTAACCCCCTGGCGCCCGAGGGAATGGGCCTAGGATATCCAGTCCCCAGACTGCGAAGGTCCACGAGAGGGGTATAGTCTGCAGACCTCCCGCCGGCTGATGGATCTGCTTGGCATGGAACTGACAGGCCTCGCAAGCTTTCACCAGCTCCGCAGTGTCATTGAGTGCCGTGGGCCAATAGAACCCGCTGCGGAATGCCTTGTCGACGGGAGTTCGTGATGACGAGTGATGCCCACAGTCGCCACTGTGTATGTCCGCCAGTAGCTCCTTCCCTTGCTCCCTCGAAATGCAACGTAGAGACACATCGTTCGGTCTTCTTCGGTAGAGCTCCCCATCCTTAAGGCGGTATGCTGTGGCCTGCCGTGCCACACGCTCCGCCTCCTCCTCCTTTTCCAGCAACGTGCCTTGCGTCAGGTAACTCCTGAGCTCCGTGATCCAGCACCCCTCCTGAGGTTCCAGTGCTAGGAGCAGGCGCGCCCCTGATGTCGGGCCGCAGACCGGGCTTCTCGAGGTAGGCAGCTGGGGGAGCTCCCCCCGAGGCTGCGCCGTGCTTGATAGGGATGGCGTCGCGGAGGGCTTGAAGAGCCGCTCCTCCAAGACACCAGGCTCCTGAGGTAGCTGCCTGGATGCCCTTTTTGCGATGTCATCAGCCTCTTGATTGGTGCCGCGAGGCACATGCCGCAACTCCAGCCCCCAATACTACTTCTCCATCCTGCGGACCTCCGCGAGGTAGGCTTCCATGTGCTCGTCCTTTGGTTCATATACTTTGTTGGAGAAGTTGACAAGGAGCTGCGAATCACCCTTGATGGTGAGGCGCTTCACCCCCAGGGCGACTGCAGCCTTCAGGACTGCTATCAGGCCTTCATATTCTGCTATGTTGTTCGAGACCTTTTCCCCATGCTGAAAACAAAGTTGCATAGCGTAGTAGAGCTTGTCTTGAGTGGGGGATACGAGCACCGCACCAGCCCCTGCGCCGTGTCGCGAGAACGCCCCGTCGAAGTACATGACCCATCCATCTGGCGCCTCGCTCCTTGGGGAGAGCGATCGATCCTCGCCAGCCTCGAGGCCTGGCGCCTCTGCCCATTCCGCCACGAAGTCCGCAAGCGCGGCCCCCTTGATGACCCTGGTTGTGCTGAATTCTATCTGAAACACCTGCAGCTCGATGTTCCACTCAGCGACTCTTGCAGCTGAGTTGGGGCTCCTAAGCACCCTTTCCAAGGGGTATGCTGAGACAACCTTGATGGGATGGCCTTGGAAATAGTGCTGCAGCTTGCGCGAGGCCACCAATAGCGCGAGGAGGAGTTTCTGGGGCATGGGGTACCGCGCCCTTGCATCCCGCAATACTGTGCTGATGAAGTACACAGGGTGCTCGACGAGGTTGGGAGTGCTGGTGCTGCTAGCGTCCTCCGGAGGCCGGGGCGCCTCCTGAGACAACGGTGCCCCCGGCGAATATTCGCCTAGAGGAGGGGCCTACTCTGTTTCGGTGTGCTTCCCTTCTGTGGCTGGTCCTCCTCGGCTGCTGTTGTGGTCGCTATGAGGCCCTCTCGGCCCTGCTTTTCTTTAACCCGGACGGTTGCTGTGGCCTTGGTCCTACACTCCTCCCTAATAGCCACCAGGGCTACGCTGGCAGAGTAGGGGGTGGCCGCAAGGTAGAGCCCCAGGGGCTCCTGAGGGCGCGGAGCCACCATCACCGGGGTGCTGGTCAAGTACTTCTTGAGATCCTGGAATGCCTTGTCGGCCTCTTCGGTCCATTCAAAGGGGCCCTTCTTCTTCATCAGCTTGAAGAAGGGCAGCGCTTGTTCCCCCAGCTTGGAGATGAAACGCCCTAGTGCGGTCACGCGCCCGGTGAGCTTCGGCATCACTCTGAGGGTCTTCGGTAGGCTCATGTCCTCGACTGCTTTTACCTTTTCCGGGTTGGCCTCGATGCCCCGGTGGGATACTAGGAAACCCAGGAGCTTGCCCGAGGGGACTCCAAACACACACTTCTCCGGGTTGAGCCGCAGGTCCACCTCGTTAAGGCTCGCGAAGGTTTCCTCCAAGTCCCGTATCAGAGTTTTTGCCTGTCAAGACTTCACCACAATGTCATCGACATAAGCCTCAGCATTCCTCCTTAGCTGCCGACCCAAGGCAATGTGCATTAGCCGCTGAAAGGTCGCACCGGCATTGCGCAACCCGAATGGCATGCACGTATAGAAGTACACCCCGCATGTGGTCAGGAAGGCCGTATTTTCCACATCTTCTACTGCCATCTTGATCTGGTGGTAGCCGGAGAAGGCATCCAGGAAACACAACAAGTCGCACTCGGCGGTGGAGTCGACGATCTGGTCGATGCGAGGGAGCGGGAACGGATCCTGCGGGCAGGCCTTGTTGAGGTTAGTGAAGTCGACACACATGCGTTCCTTTCCCCCCTTCTTCAGCACGACCACAGGGTTAGTCAGCCAGTCTGGGTAGCGGACCTCGCGAATGACCCCCGCCACCTCCAACTTGCGAGTCTCTTGGACGATGAAAGCTTGCTTCTCAGTGGAATGCCGCCTCGCCTTCTGCTTCACTGGGCGCACGTTGGGGCACACATTGAGGTGATGCTCGATTACGCCCCTCGGGACCCCTTCTAGCTGATCAGGTTCCCACGTGAATACCTTCTTGTTCGCGTGCAGGAATTTTACCAAAGCTTCCTCCTATTCGGGCTCGAGGTTGGCGCCTATGGTGAAGGTGGCACTGGTGGATCCGTCCTCGTCAACCAGTACCTCCTTGGTTTCCGCCTTGTCCTGAGTGAATAGCTGCTTTTTCTTGGCCCGTGCAACCCCCTTAGGTTCAGAGGCGTCTGAGTTGGCGGGCTGCACCGCCGCCGCGGCCTTGAAAGCGAGCTTGAGCGCTTGCAACGCGTCCCCGGTGTCCCCAGACACAGTGAGGACGCCGCTACTTCCGGGCATCTTCATGAGGTTTCATGCCGGGTGAGTTGCGGCCATGAACCGGGCTAGCGCCGGGTAGCCAAGGATGGCGTTGTGTGGTAGGCTGATGGGGGCGATGTCGAAGTTGATTAGGTCCGTGCGGAAGTTGTCGTAGGTGCCGAAGGTCACCGGAAAGCGGATCTGCCCCAGGGAGCCGGTGTAGCTACCTCCGACACCCAAGAAGGGCCTGCTGGGCTGCAGCCGTTCCAGCGGTACGTGGAGAAGGCTGAAGGACTCCACTGAGAGCATGCTGAGGCCAGCGCCGCCATCGATGAGGGTCTTGGTGACCGCCACGTTGCAGATGGTGGGGGTGCATAACATTGGGAGCACGCCCGAGCAGGCTGAGTTGGAGGGGTGATCATCGGAGCTGAAGGCCAGATTGGCTTTAGGTGCCACCCAACCCGGAGGCGCCTCGCGCGGCACAAAAGTGGCGCCGATCTGGCGGACGAATGGCTTGATGTGGTGGCCTGAAGGTGGTGCCTGCGATCCGCCTAGGAGGGCTGCGACGACTAGGGGTGCCAGCGCAGCATGATGGGCGAGAAAGAGGTTGCGCAACTCCTCCCAGGAGGCCACAGAAGCCGCCGGTAGATGGAGCAGCCACATGCGCGGGACACCGGTGAGGGCCATGGGCAGCCAGTTAGCCATGACCCGATCATCGCCTCCGGCCTTGAGGACAGCTTCTTCATATGCTAGCAGGAAGGCCAGCGGATCGGCCGCGCGTCGTAGCGCGGCGGCATGTCTGGCTTGTACTTGTTCGGCCACTGCACCTGTCGCAAGGCGGGGGCCAGGGCTCGAAGCCCCCTGGTTCCCACGCCAGCGTTGATAGCCGGAGCGGGCGGTGTGTTGGCCGCCATGAGGGCGAAGCGCGGGGCTGATGGAGAACGGGTCGACGGAAGGGATAGGTCCGGCGCACCCCTACCTGGTGCGCCAAATGTCGCATTTCGGGTTCCGGCAGACCCTTGAGGTTCAAACACTGGGGTGCACGCGGAGATCACACCCCCAGCCTACTCATGTCTCACCGCCTCGCTAGGATCTAAAACTACACGAAGAACAACACAAAGGACACGAGATTTATACTGGTTCAGGCCACCATTGTGGTGTAATACCCTACTCCAGTTTGTGGTGTGTGGATTGCCTCTGGGGCTGATGAGGAACAGTACAAGGGAAGAATAGCCTCGCGAGGGTCTGATCTTGGTTGAGGCGATGAACTGCTAGAGGAGTTTAGTCGCCTCTCTCTCTCTCTCTCTGTGTCGCGGGTGCGGATCCGATGCCCCCTACCCTGTGGGTGGCTAGTCCTATTTATAGGCGAAGGCCCCGGGACTCTTCCCAAATATTGAGCTGGAAGGGCGCCGACAATTGGCCATTTTGAAGGGGAACATCTAGTACACTTATCCTGACTAAAGTTGGTCCTCGCCTGCCAAAAGGCCCTGACGATGATGCTGGCTTGGGCACCACGATGACCTCCGCTCTGCCGTCCTGCTGGTCTTGGTCTTGTTGCACCGAAATGGTTGCCTTTGTTTGATACCCATGCCTGCGCTTGCCCCCTTTGCACCAAAGGGGAAACAAGGACTCTATGCAGGCCGGCGCCCGCCTGGCGCCCGCCTGGCCTTGGTCGTCATGGCATGCGTCACGGGCACCTCGTGAGGTACCCCGCCTTGATCTCTCCACCTCCTCGCGAGCCAGTCTGATGAGGCCATGCCCGGGGAAGCCTCCTGTCGTCCTTCCCCGCGAGGCTTGGCCCCTCGCGAGGGTCTTGAGCATGTGCTGATGAAGATGGGCCGTTCTGGGCCACTCCTTGAGCCACACCGCAGGCCGCAGGCAGGCAAGTCTGGGTACCCCCGTTCCCAGAACGCTGACAGACGTGGCTCACCGGGCTCCTCCACCACCTCTTGCAGAGGGCGTCGTCGTCGGACCAAGGTCTATGGCACCATGGCGCAACCCGCTGCACCCCGCGCCTGCTCGGGAGGATGTGAGCTGCCAGGTGACACAGCGACCTCAAGGAGAAGCACGCGTACTTCCAGCACCCCCGCACGAGGCCCGTGTGCCGCCACAGGAGGTGGCGATGCGCGTGCACCAGGAGCAGGTTCCACCCCCTCGACAGGCTCCAGTGGCCATGGTAGGATGCCGCGCATTCACCCTGGAGATCCTCAATGTCGTCTGGCCAAGCAAGTTCGAGCCTGACCTGCCTCCGCGCTACGGGCACCGCCGACCCCACCGAGTTCCTGCAGTTCTACGAGCTGAGCATCGAGGAGGCCAGTGGCAACAAGAAGATCATGGCAAATTGGTTCCCGATGGCCCTCAAGGATGGCACGCGTTCTTGGCTCCTGAACCTACCCGAGGGGTCGGTCTCTTCTTTGGAGGAGATGCAAGGCCTCTTCATCGCCAACTTCCAGGTCACTTGCGACCATCTACTGGCCGCGGGTGACCTGTGTTGCATCAAGCAGCAACCTGGAGAGACCCTGCAAAAGCATATCCAGTGCTTTAACAATGCTCGTCTCAAGATTCCCAAGGTGTCGGACGAGGCCATCATCTCAGCGTCTCTGATGGCGTCCGTGATGTCAAGATGAAGGAGGAGCTCGCCATATATCCATGAGGATCCCTGCACAGCCCTCGACATGATCAACATAGCAAACAAGTGCGCAAGGGCTGAGGAAGGGCGCCTCTCCCTCCTCGAGCTCCCTGATGCTAACCCAGAAGACAAGAAGGCCAAGGCCAAGGACGTGAAGCGCAAGGGGCCGGCCGTGCTTGCGGCCGAGCCAGAGACGAAGCACGGCTGCGACCACCCCGAGTCATCCAAGAGCAACCGACCCTTTTGCGCCTTCCACAACATTCACAACCACAACACCAATGGCTGTCAGGAGCTCAGGGCCCTCCACCACGGGCGCATTGGTCGATTCCCCGAGCGCAACGATCGAGGCTACAATCGTGGAGGTGGCCGAGGCAGAGGACACTTGGACGGACGCGATGATAACCCACAAGTATAGGGGGTCAACTGTAGCCTCTTTCGATAAGTAAGAGTGTCGAACCCAACGAGGAGCTAAAGGTATAACCAATATTCCCTCAAGTTATATCGACCACCAATACAACTCTACGCACGCTTAACGTTCGCTTTACCTAGAACAAGTATAAAACTAGAAGTACTTTGTAGGTGTTGTTAGATAGGTTTGCAAGAATATAAACAACACGTAAATAAAATCTAGGGGCTGTTTAGATAAAGAAGCAATAAAGTTAGTATAGCGAGTGTGGAAAAGTGGTGGTAGGAGTTGCGAAATTGTCCCTAAGCAATTGACTACTTTACTAGACAGATAGCAAGTTTTATGTGGGAGAGGGCACTGCTAGCATGTCACCCCTGACCTGGAATTCTATGCACTTATGATTGGAACTATTAGCAAGCATCTGCAACTACTAACATTCATTAAGGTAAAACCCAACCATAGCATTAAGATATACTGGCCCCCCTTCAATCCCGTATGCATCAATTTCTATGCTAGGTTGAAGCTTTTGTCACTCTTACACTCCAATACATAGACCTATCAACATACAACTAACCCTATGGTGCGATCCACGCGTGCGCTCATATGATGGGCACCAAAGGACATCAACATAACCACAAGCAAATTAAACCAATCATTGCAATTCACCAATTACCGATAGGACAACAAAAAATCTACTCAGACATTATAGGATGGCAACACATCATTAGATAATAATATGAAGCATAAAGCACCATGTTCAAGTAGAGGGTACAGCAGGTTGCGGGAGAGTGGAGCGCTGAATATAGATGGGGGAAGGTGATGACGATGTTGGTGAAGATGACATAGGTGTTGGTGTAGATTACGGTGATGATGATGGCCCCGACGGCGTTCCGACGCCACCGTAAGCGAGGGGGAGAGAGTCCCCCTTCTTATTCTTCTTCCTTGACCTTCTCCCTAGATGGGAGAAGGGTTTCCCCTCTGGTCCATGGTCTCCATGGCGTGGGAGGGGAGAGAGCCCCTCCGAGATTGGATCTGTGTCTCTGTCTCTCTCTGTTTCTCCGTTCCAGATTCTGGCCTTTCACTGTTTCTTATATCCCCGGAGATCCGTAACTCCGATTGGATTGAAATTTGAACACGATTTTTATCCGAATATTGGCTTTCTTGCAGCGAAAGAAGGGCTCCAACCGCCTTACGGGGTGTCCACGAGGGTCAGGGGCGCCCCCCTGCCTCGTGGCCCCCACGGTCATCGTCTCGCGTTGATTCTTCTTCCCAAAAATCATAAATATTCCAAAAAAAATTGTCGTTAGTGTTTATCCCGTTTGGAATCCGTTTGATATGGGTTTTCTGTGAAACCTCGTGGCCCCCACGGTCATCCTCTCGCGTTGATTCTTCCTCCCAAAAATCATAAATATTCCAAAAAAAATCATCGTTAGTGTTTATCCCGTTTGGAATCCGTTTGATATGGGTTTTCTGTGAAACAAAAAATATGCAACAAATAGGAACTGACGCTGGGCACTGGATCAGTATGTTAGTCCCAAAAATAGTATAAAAAGTTGCCAAAAGTATGTGAAAGTTGTAGAATATTGGCATGGAACAATCAAAAATTATAGATACGATGGAGACGTATCAGTATCCCCAAGATTAATTCCTGCTCGTCCTCGAGTAGGTAAATGATAACAAAGTTAATTTTTGTTGTGGAATGCTACCTAGCATAATCTTGATCATATATCTAATCATGGCATGAATATTAAGACATAAGTGATTCAAAGCAATAGTCTATCATTTGACATTAAGACAATAATACTTCAAGCATGCTAACCAAGCAATTATGTCTTATCAAAATAACATAGCCAAAGAAAGCTTATCCCTACAAAATCATATAGTTTGCCCATGCTTCATTTTCGTCACACAAAATGCTCCCATCATGCACAACCCCGATGACAAGCCGAGCAATTGGTTCATACTTTTTAATGCGCTTCAGCCTTTTCAACCCTCACGCAATACATGAGCATAAGCCATGGATATAGCACTATATGTGGAATAGCATATGATGATGGGGGTTATGTGGAGAAGACAAAAAGGGAGAAAGTCTCACATCGACGCGGCTAATCAACGGGCTATGGAGATGCCCATCAACTGATGTCAATGCGAGGAGTAGGGATTGCGATGCAACAGACGCACTGGAGCTATAAGTGTATGAAAGCTCAAACTGAAACTAAGTGTGTGTGCATCCAACTTGCTTGCTCATGAAGACCTCCGGCATTTGAGGAAGCCCATCATCGGAATATACAAGCCAAGTTCTATAATGAAAATTCCCACTAGTATATGAAAGTGATAACTCAAGAGACTCTCTATATGAAGAACATGGTGCTAATTTGAAGCACAAGTGTGGTAAAAGGATAGTAACATTGCCCCTTCTCTCTTTTTCTCTCATTTTTTTGTTTTCTCTTTTTTTTGGTGGGCTTCTTTGGCCTCTTTTTTGGGCTTCTTTGGCCTCTTTTATTTTTCATAAAGTCCGGAGACCCATCCCAACTTGTGGGGGAATCATAGTCTCCATAATCCTTTCCTCACTGGGGCAATTCTCTAATAATGATGATCATCACACTTTTATTTACTTACAACTCAATATTACAACTCGATACTAGAACAAAAATATGACTCTATATGAATGCCTCCGGCGGTGTACCGGGATGTGCAATGATCTAGCGTAGAAATGAAATCAAAAAACGGACAAGCCATGAAAACATCATGCTAGCTATCTTACGATCATGCAAAGCAATATGACAATGAATGCTCAAGTCATGTATATGATTATGATGGAAGTTGCATGACAATATATCTCGGAATGGATATGGAAATGCCATGATAGGTAGGTATGGTGGCTGTTTTGAGGAAGATATAAGGAGGCTTATGTGAGATAGAGTGTATCGTATCATGGGGTTTGGATGCACCGGCGAAGTTTGCACCAACTCTCGTGGTGAGAAAGGGCAATGCACGGTACCGTAGAGGCTAGCAAATTGCGAAATGTAAGAGTGAGTATAATCCATGGACTCACATTAGTCATAGAGAACTCATATACTTATTGCAAAAGTTTATTAGCCCTCCAAGCAAAGTACTACTATGCCTGTCCCTAGGGGATAGATTGGTAGGAAAAGACCATCGCTCGTCCTCGACCGCCACTCATAAGGAAGACAATCAAAGAAACACCGCATGCTTCAAATTTGTCACACAACAGTTACCATACGTGCATGCTACGGGACTTGCAAACCTCAACACAAGTATTTCTCAGTTTCACAATTACTCAACTAGCACGACCCTAATATCACCACCTTTATATCGCAAAACTATTGCAATGAATCAAACATATCATATTCAACGATCTAGAAGTTTTATGTAGGATTTTATGACTAACCATGTGAATGACCAATTCCTGTCATCTCTCTAAATAGATATAAGTGAAGCAAGAGAGTTTAATTCTTTCTACAAAAGATATGCCCATGCTCTAACAAATATAAGTGAAGCAAAAGAGCATTCTACAAATGGCAGTTTTCAATGTGAAGAGAAACAGGCAATCCAAACTTCAAATGATATAAGTGAAGCACATGAAGCATTCTATAAAGCCATACTCAAAAGATTTAAGTTAAGTGCAATGAGCATTCTATAAATCAACCATGTACTATCTCATACCAGCATGGTGCATAAAAGAAAAGTGAAAAACTAAATGCAAAAGATGCTCAAAGATTTGCACATATCGCATGAACGAAACAAATCCGAAAACATACCGATACTTGTTGAAGAAAGATGGGATGCCTTCCGGGGCATCCCCAAGCTTAGACGCTTGAGTATCCTTGAATATTTAGTTGGGGTGCCTTGGGCATCCCCAAGATTGAGCACTTGCCTCTTCTTCTTCTTCTCACATCGAGACCTCCTCGATCTTCGAACACTTCATCCACACAAAAACTCAACAGAAAGCTCGATAAGATCCGTTAGTATAATAAAGCAAATCACTACTCTAAGTACTGTAGAAAACCAATTCATATTTTGTTTTTGCATTGTAGCTACTGCAATATAACTTTTCCATGGCTTAATCCACTGATAGAAATCGATAGTTTCATCAAAACAAGCAAACTATGCATCAAAAACAGAATCTGTCTTAAACAGGATAGTCTATAGTAATCTGAACATTCACCATATTTCTGGTACTCCAAAAGTTATGAAACAATTAAGAAAAATAAAAAATTTGTATAGAAATATGGTGCAAGATGTTTTAGAACCGTTTAACACTCCAGTAAAAAAATGTAAAATCACGCACTACAGCCAAAGTTTCTGTTTTGAACCGCACAAACCAACAAGCAATGTAAACATCCTAAAGGAAAATCTTGGCGCATTATTTTTATGATACAATGGAATTGTACGTTATAAAAGCACTCAACAGAAATAAATGACTCTCTAAAACTTCCGGGTTATCTCCCTGGCAGTGCTTTCTTTAAAGCCATTAAGCTAGGCATATAGTGCTCAAGTAATGGATCCACCCGGATCCCAAGGTATATCAAAGCCAATTTTAATTAACAATGATTTGGCATGTTGTAGTGAGAACAAATCAACATATATCAAGCAATGACAAAGTCTAATTCTCTTTCTATGCATCGGCATGTCATACAAGAACAATTCATGCACACATAGTAAAGGCCAATGCATAGTATAAACAGTTTCTTGCAATTTTATCATATTGGAAACATGGAGAGGCGGAGATGTAGTTCCTCTCTCATAATAATTGCAAGTAGGAGCATCAAGCACATGCAAATTATATCTATCAAAATCATCATGTGTAGCAGTAAAACGCAACCCATCAATATAATCCTTAATAAGCACAAACTTCTCCGATATAGTGCAGTTTGGAGAATTCAAAAAGATAATAGGACTATCATGCGTGAGTGCAATAGAAACAATTTCATGTTTAACATAAGGAAATATAGCAAGTTCATCTCCATAAGCATAATTCACATTGGCATCTTGGTCACAAGCATAGCAAGCATCATCAAAAAGGGATATTTCAAAAGAAGCAACGGGATCATAACAATCATCATAGCAATCATCCTTCGGTAAGCACGAAGGGAAATTAAACAATGTATGACTTGAGAGTTACTCTCATTCGAAGCTGGGCACGGGTAGCTAATTCTCTCTTCCTCCTTTTGTTCTTCGCTCTCCTCATCATCTTTTTCATCCAATGAGCTCACGGTTTCATCAATTCCTTCTTCCATAGACTCCTGCAAAATATTAGTCTCTTCTTGGACAGCGGAGGAGTCCTCAATATATGGTTTAACATAGGTATTAGAAGCATAATTATCATAACAATATTTAAGTATGGCAAAATTTTCAGATTTGTAAAGAGTAGCATCATACTTTCCAATCAAAGAAGCAATTTCATAAGCACCCTTAAAAGGAACAAATTCTTCAATTTGTTGAACATCATACTAATTATAAACACCCTTAGCATACGAAGATACAATTCCATGATCACTGAACTCACATTGGTAGGGAAGGTGTTTCTTAGGGTTTTCAGAACAACAAGCAAAATCATATATATCACATAAATTCCTAGCATAGCATTGCAAACGATGAATTTGATCCAGTGAAAGTTCCCTTTTTGAGATAAGCGCTGTCGCACATAACAAGCATGCTCATCTAAAGATTTGCCCTCAACTAAGCTAGTTGGGGTTTCAGCACGAGCACATAGGGATCAAAGATGATCCAAGTAAAAAGCTTCAGGAGTGTGATAGATTTTGAGTGGTTCTTCAACCATTGGTGTAGTAGGTACAACTAATATTTTTGGTATTTTGCGTTTTCTACCCATAACTAAAGATAGAGAACAACTTAGAACAGCAAATAAAAATTACTTAGTGATAAAGCAAACAACCACACACGAGAATATTCACCCCATGCTATAACTCCCCGGCAACGGCGCCAGAAAAAGGTCTTGATAAGCCACAAGTATAGGGGATCAATTGAGCCTCTTTCGATAAGTAAGAGTGTCGAACCAATGAGGAGCTAAAGGTAGAAAAAATATTCCCTCAGGTTCTATCGACCACCGATACAACTCTACGCACGCTTAATGTTCGCTTTACCTAGAACAAGTATAAAAGTAGAAGTACTTTGTAGGTGTTGTTGGATATGTTTGCAAGAATATAAAGAGCACATAAATAAAATCTAAGGGTTGTTTAGATAAAGAAGCAATAAAGTTAGTATAGCAAGCGTGGAAAAGTGGTGGTAGGAGTTGCAAAATTGTCCCTAAGAAATTGACTACTTTACTAGACCGATAGCAAATTTTATGTGGGAGAGGCCACTGCTAGCATGTCATCCCTGACTTGGAATTCTATGCACTTATGATTGGAACTATTAGCAAGCATCCACAATTACTAGTGTTCATTAAGGTAAAACCCAACCATAGCTTTAAGATATATTGGTCCCCTTTCAATCCTGTATGCATCAATTTCTATGATAGGTTGAAGCTTCTATCACTCTTGCCCTCCAATACATAGTTCTATCAACATACAACTAACCCTATGGTGTGATCCACGAGCGCGCTCATATGATGGTCACCAAAGGACAACAACATAACCACAAGAAAATTAAACCAATCATAGCAATTCACCAATTACCGATAGGACAACCAAAATCTACTCAGACATCATAGGATGGCAACACATCATTGGATAATAAAGCACCATGTTCAAGTAGAGGGTACAGCGGGTTGTGGGAGAGTGGTACATTGAATATAGATGGGGGACAGTGATGACGATGTTGGTGAAGATGACGGAGGAGTTGGTGTAGATTGAAGTGACCATGATGGCCCCGGCGGCGTTCCGGCGCCACCGGAAGCGAGGGGGAGAGAGCCCCCCTTCTTCTTCTTCTTCCTTGACCTTCTCCCTAGATGGGAGAAGGGTTTACCCTCTGGTCCATGGTCTCCATGGCGTGGGAGGGGTGAGAGCCCCTTCGAGATTGGATCTGTCTCTGTCTCTCTCTGTTTCTACGTTCCAGATTCTGGCCTTTCACCGTTTCTTATATTCCCGAAGATCCGTAACTCTGATTGGATTGAAATTTGAACATGATTTTTATCTCGATATTGGCTTTCCTGCAACGAAAGAAGGGCTCCAACCACCTTATGGTGTGTCCATGAGGGTTAGGGAATGCCTGCCCCCCTGGGGCGCGCCCCCTGCCTCTTGGCCCCCTCGGGCATCGTCTCGCGTTGATTGTTCTTCCCAAAAATCATAAATATTCCAAAAAAATATCCGTCAATTTTTATCGCGTTTGGACTCCACTTGATATGGGTTTTCTGCAAAACAAAAAACATGCAACAAATAGGAACTAGCACTGGGCACTGGATCAATATGTTAGTCCCAAAAATAGTATTAAAATTTGCCAAAAGTATGTAAAAGTTGTAGAATATTGGCATGGAACAATAAGAAATTATAGATACGACAGAGAGGTATCACGCGACCGCCGTCAGGAGTGGCGCGACCAGCCTCAGGAGGACCGCTGGCATGGCCAACCTCATGAGGGTGCCTGTAGGGAGTAGCCTCGTGAGGAGCGCCCTCAGGGCAATGCAGCTCTGCCTCCACTGCCTCCACCGCCAAGAAGGAACGAATATCACCACAAGGAAGAGGGGGCTGGGGGCTTCTAGGATCCTTGGGCCATCGCCTGCATCTTGGGCGGCTCACAGGCCCTAGCTTCCCACCACATCTTCAAGCAGTTCGCCCGCAAGGTGAATGCCGCGCTCCCCAGGCCCGAAGCAACTCCTCCTCTCAGCTGGTCCAAGTGCGCCATCATCTTCAGCTCCTCAGACCAACTCAAGTGCGCGGCCATTGCTGGTGCGCTCCCATGCTCTACTCTCCCGTCATCAGCAACATGGTCGTCACCAAGACTCTCATTGATGGCAGAGCAGGGCTCAATGTCCTGTCTGTTCAGACATTCGACAGGCTCCAAGTGTCATACTACCAGCTTCACCCAACCAAACCGTTTTTAGGAGTGATCGACGGTTCTACTCATTCGATAGGGCAGGTCCGCCTGCCTGTTACCTTCGGCGAGCGCAACAACTACCGCACCGAGCTCATCGACTTCGACGTCGCCAACATCCGTCTGCCCTACAACGCCATCCTAGGGTACCCAGCACTGGCCAAGTTCATGGCAGCCATGCACCATGGCTACAACGTCCTCAAGATGACAGGAAGCAGCGGCGTCATCACAGTCGCATGTCAAGAGAAGGATGCGGTGTGCTCCCTCGAGCGCGCCTTCCAGGCTGCAGTGGTCGAGAACCCTGAAGACGAGGGCGGCGCCCTCCCTCCTGAGGTTGGCCCCGAGATGAAGAAGCTGTAGCCGGGACAGGGGTATCGTGAGGGAGCATTGCCTGAGGACGCCATGCTGAGCCTCGCGTCCCCGGATGCGGCACCTTCACCCATTGCATAGGAAGGTGCGCCCAGTGCCGCTCTTAGGCTGGGCTCGGGGGATCTCCTCAGGAGGGCCTCAGACCTAGCCAGAGTCATGAGGGAGGTACTCAGGCACCATGTGGAGGCGCTCTTCAGAGCACGCTTCCCAGGAGAAGGCACCAGGAGGGAGGCACCAGGCGTTTAGGAGTTCATCAGTGATACGTCTCCAACATATCTATAATTTATGAAGCATTCATGCTATTTTATTATCTGTTTTGAATGATTACGGGCTTTATTATACATTTTTATATTACTTTTGGGACTAACCTATTAACCGGAGGCCCAACCCATATTGCTGTTTTATTGCCTATTCCAGTGTTTCAAAGAAAAGGAATATCAAACGGAGTCCAAACGGAATGAAACCTTCGGGAGCGTGATTTTTGGAACGAACATGATCCGGGAGACTTGGAGTACAAGCCAGGGAAGTTTCGAGGAGGCCAGGAGATAGGAGGGCGAGCCCACACCCCTTGGGCATGCCCCCTATCTCGTGGGCCCCTCGAGGCTCCCCCAATCGACTTATTTCGCCTATATATTCCCATATACCCTAAAAACATCGAAATAGAAGATAGATCAGGAGTTCCGCCGCCGCAAGCCTCTGTAGCCACCAAAAACCTCTCGGAAGCCCGTTCCGGCACCCTGCCGGAGGGGGAACCCATCACCGGTGGCCATCTTCATCATCCTGGCGCTCTCCATGATGAGGAGGGAGTAGTTCACCCTCGGGGCTGAGGGTATGTACCAGTAGCTATGTGTTTGATCTCTCTCTCTCTCTCTCGTGTTCTCTCTATGGCACGATCTTGATGTATCGCGAGCTTTGCTATTATAGTTGGATCTTATGATGTTTCTCCCCCTTACTCTCTTGTGATGAATTGAGTTTTCCTCTTGAAGTTATCTAATCGGATTGAGTCTTTAAGGATTTGAGAACACTTGATGCATGTCTTGCCGTGCTTATCTATGGTGACAATGGGATATTCATGTGATCTACTTGATGTATGTTTTGGTGATCAACTTGCGGGTCCCATGAACCTATGCATAGGGGTTGGCACATGATTTTGTCTTGACTCTCTGGTTGAAACTTTAGGGCACTCTTGGAAGTACTTTGTGTTGGTTGAATAGATGAATCTGAGATTGTGTGATGCATATCGTATAATCATGCCCACGGATACTTGAGGTGACAATGGAGTATCTAGGTGACATTAGGGTTTTGGTTGATTTGTGTCTTACGGTGTTATTCTAGTACGAACTCTTGAATAGATTGATCCGAAAGAATAACTTTGAGGTGGTTTCCTACCCTACTATAATCTATTCATTTGTTCTCCGCTATTAGTGGCTTTGGAGTGACTCTTTGTTGCATGTTGAGGGATTGTTATATGATCTATCTATGTTATTATTGTTGAGAGAACTTGGACTAGTGAAAGTATGAACCATATGCCTTGTTTCCTACCATTGCAATACCATTTACGCTCACTTTTATCATTAGTTACCTTGCTGTTTTTATAATTTCAGATTACAAAAACCTTTATCTACCATCCATATTGCACTTGTATCACCATCTCTTCGCCGAACTAGTGTACCTATACAATCTACCATTGTATTGGGTGTGTTGGGGACACAAGAGACTCTTCGTTATTTGGTTGCAGGGTTGTTTGAGAGAGACCATCTTCATCCTACGCCTCCCACGGATTGATAAACCTTAGGTCATCCACTTGAGGGAAATTTGATATTGTCCTACAAACCTCTGCACTTGGAGGCCCAACAACGTCTACAAAAAGAAGGTTGTGTAGTAGACATCAAGCTCTTTTCTGGCGCTGTTGCCGGGGAGGTGAGCGCTTGAAGGTATATCTTTAGATCTTGCAATCAAATCTTTTTGTTTCTTGTTTTATCACTAGTTTAGTTTATAAAAGAAAACTACAAAAAAAGGAGTTAAGTTTGTCTCATACGCTTCATCTTTTTAATATCTTTCGTGGGTATGATGAAAAGGAAAATTGTGCTCAAGTGCTAGAAGAAGAAGTCTATAAAATTCTTGATACTAAATCTTTGAATGATGAGCATTATTGTAATGTTGTTAATATGAACTCTTTGAATATCCATGATGCTAATGTTATGCAAGGCCACAAGCTTCGGGATGCTATGTTTGATGAAGATGATATGTTTTGTCCCCCAAGTTTTGATGAGCAAATTTATTATGATGATAGCATGCCTCCTATTTATGATGATTATATTGATGAAAGTGGATTTGGAGAGGTCATGACTTTATTTAGTGATGAGTCCGCTATTTCGAAAGAGATTCCAATTGATTATGAGAACAAAGTTGCTATTTATGATGATTATTGTGATGACTTGTATGCTATTAGGAATAATGATAACCATGAAACTTGTCATCATGATTTTAGTTTTCAATTGGATTATGCCTCGCATGATAGTTATTTTGTTGAGTTTGCTCTCACTACTATTGATAAGAATAAATTTGCTTATGTGGAGAGTAGTAAAATTTCTATGCAAGTAGATCATGAAAAGAATGCTTTAGGTGCTGGTTATATTGTTGAATTCATTCACGATGCTACTAAAAATTATTATGCGGGAGGAACATATGCTTGTAGGAATTGCAATTATGTCAAGTTTCCTCTCTATGTGCTTAAAATCTTGAAGTTATGCTTGTTTTGACTTCGTATGCTAGTTGATTATTGTTCCCATAAGTTGTTTGCTCACAAAATACCTATGCATAGGAAGTGGGTTAGACTTAAATGTGTTAATCATATTCTTCATGATGCTCTCCTTATGTTTCAATTCTTATCTTTTATGTGAGCATCATTGAAATCATCATGCCTAGCTAGGGGCGTTAAACGATAATGCTTGTTGGGAGGCAACCCATTGTTATTTTTGTTTCTTACTTTTTGTTCCTGTTTAGTAATAAATAATTCATCTAGCCTCTGTTTATATGTTCTTTTATGTTTTAATTAGTATTTGTGCCAAGTAGGACCTTTGGGAAGACTTGGGTGAAGTCTTTATGATCATGCTGTAAAAAACAGCAACTTTAGCGCTCACGAGATTAGCTGCCATTTTTTCTGGAGAGTGATTTTAGGTTTATTATTTTTGCAGATCATTAATAGACAAATTCCTCAGATCCACCAATTTATTTCATAATTGTTTGAGTTCCATAAGTATTCTAATGATACAGATTACTACAGACTGTTCTGTCTTTGACAGATTCTGTTTTCTATGTGTTGTTTGCTTATTTTGATGAAACTATGAGTAGTATCAGAG
Organism: Triticum timopheevii; assembly: GCA_963921465.1. Taxonomy (NCBI): domain Eukaryota; kingdom Viridiplantae; phylum Streptophyta; class Magnoliopsida; order Poales; family Poaceae; genus Triticum; species Triticum timopheevii. The sequence continues at coordinate 376,784,887 of OY997262.1, read as the reverse complement.
GGTATGAACCACAGAGAAGTGAGTATACAGTAGATATTACACCAATATGAATTTATAATGAGTTCACAACAGTACCTAAGTGGTGGTTTGATTTTCTTATACTAACGGATCTTACGAGTTTTGTGTTGAGTTTTGTGTGGTTGAAGTTTTGAAGTTTTGGGTAAGGATTCGATGGACTATGGAATAAGGAGTGGAATGAGACTAAGCTTGGGGATTCCCAAGGCACCCCAAGGTAATATTCAAGGACAACCAAGATCCTAAGCTTGGGGATGCCCCGGAAGCCATCCCCTCTTTCGTCTTCGTTCATCGGTAACTTTACTTGGAGCTATATTTTTATTCACCACATGATATGTGTTTTGCTTGGAGCGTCATTTTATTTAATTAGTGTTTGCTTGCTGTTATTTAGAATAATGTTTTGCATCTCTATTTTTCATTAAAAATGTCAAGGATAGCATTTACCTTGCTTATTTTGCTAGTATACATATTGCTGTTTGAAAACAGAAAGTTTACCGCTGTTGCCAAAATTCCCTAGAAAGGTCAGAAAATGGTATAATGTTGAAACTTTTTGCATATTGAGATCTCATAAATCTTCTACAGCTTAGTATTTTTCTCATAAATTTTGGAGTTAGGGAAGTATGATGAATCTTGCATTCTTTACAGACTATACTGTTTTGGCAGATTGCTGTTATGTTTCCATTGTTTGCATATATTTGCCTATTTAATGATTCTATTCGAGGATAGGAATATTAAATATGCATTGAAATTTAGTATAGAATATTGAATAATAATTTTAGTGATTTGTTACAGTAGAAAATGATAAGGTTTTGCATTGGTTTATACTAACCTATCTCACGAGTTCCTGTTGAGTTTTATGTGGATGAAGCTTTGATAAATAGAGAAACCATAATATGAGAGGAATTAAGGAGACACAAAAGATCAAGCTTGGGGATGCCCAAGGCACCCCAAGATAATAGTTCAAGAAGTCTCAAGCATCTAAGCTTGGGGATGCCCCGTTAGGCATCCCACCTTTCTTCTTCAACAACTATCGGTTAGTATCGGTTGAGCCTAAATTTTTGCTTCTTCACATGAGTTGTGCTATCCTTGAAATGTCATTTTGTTTTGCTTTGCTTGCTGTATGAATAAAATACCCAGGTCTGAAATTCTTCAATGAGAGAAATTCTTCAAATAGTTGCATAACTATTTAAATACTCATTGATCTTCACTTATATCTTGTTGGAGTAGTTTGTCATTTACTCGTGTGCTTCACTTATATCCTATGAGTAAATGGTTGAATGAGTTGAATGTCATAAATCTGAAATTATATATGTTTCATTTGCTTATCCCATGGGGAGTAAGGACTTCAAATCTAAGAAGTAGAGATTGTAAATTTATTGAAGGTTAGCAAGCATTGTATTGGTCATTTGAAAAATTCATGAAAGAATATTTTAGGAAGAGAGATTTCACATATAAATATACTATCTTAGACATCTTTCATAATTGTGAGCACTCATTAAGTATGACATGCTAAAGAGTTGATGTTGGACAAGGAAGACAATGTAATGGGTTATATTTTCTCACATTGCAGTTAAAGTATATTGTCATGGATCATTCAAACATGTTGAGATTGCCTTCCCCCCTCATGCTAGCCAAAATTCCTTGCACCAAGTAGAGATACTACTTGTGCTTCCAAATATCCTTAAACCCAGTTTTTGCCATGAGTGTCCACCATACCTACCTATATGCGGTATTTACCTGCCATTCCAAGTAAATTTGCATGTGCCAAACTCTAAACCTTCAAATAATAATCTGTTTTGTATGCCCGAATCGCTCATGTAGCGACTAGGGGCTGTTAGTATCTTCCATGCTAGGCGGGTTATTCTCCAGATGAGTGGACTCCGCTCATCATTCATGAGAAAAATGGCTGGTAACCGGGATGACCAGTCCCATGATCAAAAGATCAAAATCAAATCAAAAATAATTAAAACAAAACTCCCCCAGGATTGATGTTAGTTGGAGGCACCCGTTGTTTCGGGCAAGCCATGGACTGATGATTGTTGGTGGAGGGGGAGTAAAAACTTTACCATTCTGTTTGGGAACCACCTATAATGTATGTAGTACGGAAGATATTGGGAACTCTTGGTTGTTATGTTGACAATGAGATCATACCTCTCAAAGTTATTTATCTCTATTTCAAAATCGAGCTCTGTCACCTCTGCAAATCTCTGATTCCCTCTGTGAAGGGCCTATCTTTTACTTTATGTCTTTTACTTTATGCAAGAGTCAAGGTGATCTTCACCTTTCCCTTTTTCATTTTATCCTTTGGCAAGCACCTTGTGTTGGAAAGATCCTGATATATATATATATATATATATATATATATATATATATATATATATATATATATATATCCAATTGGATGTAAGTTAGCCTGAACTATTATTGTTGACATCACCCAAAGGTGAACACATTGGGAGGCAACACTATAAGCCCCTAGCTTTCTCAGTGTTCGATTGAAACTTCATAACCATAAGTATTGCGTGAGTGTTAGCAATTGTAGAAGACTATATGATAGTTGAGTTTGTGAAGTTTGCTAAATCAAAGCTCTGACATAGACCGTTCCTGAAAATAAGATGAATTGCAATTGTTTGATGACTAAGAATGAAGTTTGCTAGTTTCAAGAAAGTTTATGGTCTATGCTTTAACATGTGAATATCTTGTTACTTGATCTTGAGAAGTTTTATGAGATGAACTACTGTTATGACATATAATTATGCTAGAAAGGGTGATTGAAATTATCATTGATCAAACTTGTGCACCTGCTAGCATTCACACTTCATAAATTCTTTCTTTTATGATTTACCTACTCAAGGACGAGCAAGAATTAAGCTTGGGGATGCTGATACGTCTCCAACATATCTATAATTTATGAAGCATTCATGCTATTTTATTATCTGTTTTGAATGATTACGTGCTTTATTGTACAATTTTATATTACTTTTGGGACTAACCTATTAACCAGAGGCCCCAGCCCATATTGCTGTTTTATTGCCTATTCTAGTGTTTCGAAGAAAAGGAATATCAAACGGAGTCCAAAAGGAATGAAACCTTCGGGAGCGTGATTTTTGGAACGAACATGATCCGGGAGACTTGGAGTACATGCCAGGGAAGTTTAGAGGATGCCAGGAGATAGGAGGGCGCGCCCACCCCCCTAGGCGTGCCCCCTGTTTCGTGGGCCCCTCGAGGCTCCCCCAATCGACTTCTTTTGCCTATATTTTCCCATATACCCTAAAAACATCGAAATAGAAGATAGATCAGGAGTTCCGCCGCCGCAAGCCTCTGTAGCCACCAAAAACCTCTTGGGAGCCCGTTCCGGCACCCTGCCGGAGGGGGAACCCATCACTGGTGGCCATCTTCATCATCCCGGCGCTCTTCATGATAAGGAGGGAGTAGTTCACCCTCGGGGCTGAGGGTATGTACCAGTAGCTATGTGTTTGATCTCTCTCTCTCTCTCTCTCTCTCTCTCTCTCGTGTTCTCTCTATGGCACGATATTGATGTATCGTGAGCTTTGCTATTATTGTTGGATCTTATGATGTTTCTCCCCCTCTACTCTCTTGTGATGAATTGAGTTTTCCTCTTGAAGTTATCTTATCGGATTGAGTTTTTACGGATTTGAGAACACTTGATGTATGTCTTGTTGTGCTTATCTGTGGTGACAATGGGATATTCACATGATCTACTTGATGTATGTTTTGGTGACCAACTTGCGGGTTCCATGAACCTATGCATAGGGGTTGGCACATGTTTTCGTCTTGACTCTCTGGTAGAAACTTTGGGGCACTCTTTGAAGTACCTTGTGTTGGTTGAATAGATGAATCTGAGATTGTGTGATGCATATCGTATAATCATGCCCACCGATACTTGAGGTGACAATGGAGTATCTAGGTGACATTAGTGTTTTGGTTGATTTGCGTCTTAAGGTGTTATTCTAGTACGAACTCTTGAATAGATTGATCCGAAAGAATAACTTTGAGGTGGTTTCGTACCCTACGATACTTCGTTTGTTCTCCGCTATTAGTGGCTTTGGAGTCACTCTTTGTTGCATGTTGAGGGATTGTTATATGATATATCTATGTTATTATTGTTGAGAGAACTTGCACTAGTGAAAGTATGAATCCTATGCCTTGTTTCCTACCATTGCAATACCGTTTACACTCACTTTTATCATTAGTTACTTTGCTGTTTTTATAATTTCAGATTACAAAAACCTTTATCTACCATCCATATTGCACTTGTATCACCATCTCTTCGCCTAACTAGTGCACCTATACAATTGACCATTGTATTGGGTTTGTTGGGGACACATGAGACTCTTTCTTATTTGGTTGCAGGGTTGTTTGAGGGAGACCATCTTCATCCTACGCCTCCCATGGATTGATAAACCTTAGGTCATCCACTTGATGGAAATTTGCTACTTTCCTACAAACCTCTGCACTTGGAGGCCCAACAACGTCTACAAGAAGAAGGTTGTGTAGTAGACATCAAGCTCTTTTCTGGCGCCGTTGCTGGGGAGGTGAGTGCTTGAAGGTATATCTTTAGATCTTGCAATCGAATCTTTTTGTTTCTTGTTTTATCACTAGTTTAGTTTATAAAAGAAAGCCACAAAAAAAGGAGTTAAGTTTGTCTCATACGCTTCATCTTTTTAAAATCTTTTGTGAGTATGATGAAAAGGAAAATTGTGCTCAAGTGCTAGAAGAAGAAGTCTATAAAATGCTTGATACTAAATCTTTGAATGATGAGCATGATTGCGATGTTGTTAGTATGAACTCTTTGAATATCCATGATGCTAATGTTATGCAAAGCCACAAGCTTGGGGATGCTATGTTTGATCAAGATGATATGTTTTGTCCCCCAAGTTTTGATGACCAAATTTATTATGATGATAGCATGCCTTCTATTTATGATGATTATATTGATGAAAGTGGATTTGGAGAGGTCATGACTTTATTTAGTGATTAATCCACTATTTTGAAAGAGGTTCCAATTGATTATGAGAACAAAGTTGCTATCTATGATGATTATTGTGATGCCTTGTATGCTATTAAGAATAATGATAACCATGAAACTTGTCATCATGATTTTAGTTTTCAATTGGATTATGCCTCACATGATAGTTATTTTTTTGAGTTTGCTCTCACTACTATTGATAAGAATAATTTTTCTTATGTGGAGGGTAGTAAAATTTCTATGCAAGTAGATAATGAAAAGAATGCTTTAGGTGCTGATTATATTGTTGAATTCATTCATGATGCTACTGAAAATCTTCCTATGCTAGTTGATTATTGTTCCCATAAGTTGTTTGCTCACAAAATCCCTATGCATAGGAAGTGGGTTAGACTTAAATGTGCTAGTCATATTCTTCATGATGCTCTCCTTATGTTTCAATTCTTCTCTTTTATGTGAGCATCATTGAAATCATCATGCCTAGCTAGGGGCGTTAAATGATAACGCCTTTTGGGAGGCAACCCAATGTTATTTTTGTTTCTTACTTTTTGTTCCTGTTTAGTAATAAAGAATTCATCTAGCCTCTCTATAGATGTTCTTTTATGTTTTAATTAGTGTTTGTGTCAAGTAGGACCTTTGGGAAGACTTGGGTGAAGTCTTTATGATCATGCTGTAAAAACAGCAACTTTAGCGCTCACGAGATTAGCTGCCATTTTTTACTCGAGAGTGATTTTAGGTTTATTCTTTTTTGTAGATGATTAATAGACAAATTCCTCAGGTCCACCAATTTATTTCAGAATTTTTTGAGTTCCATAAGTATTCTAATGATACAGATTACTACAGACTGTCTGTCATTGACAGATTCTGTTTTCTATGTGTTGTTTGCTTATTTTGATGAAACTATGAGTAGTATCGGAGGGTATGAACCATACAGAAGTAAGAATACAGTAGATATTACACCAATATGAATTTAGAATGAGTTCACAATAGTACCTAAGTGGTGGTTTTATTTTCTTATACTAACGGAGCTTACGAGTTTTGTGTTGAGTTTTGTGTGGTTGAAGTTTTCAAGTTTTGGGTAAGGATTCGATGGACAATGGAATAAGGAGTGGAAAGAGACTAAGCTTGGGTATTCCCAAGTGTGACACCCCCGATTCAATCGTACACTAATCATGCACGCAAACGTGTACGATCAAGATCAGGGACTCACGGGAAGATATCACAACACATCTCTAAAAACGTAAATAAGTCATACAAGCATCATAATACAAGCCAGGGGCCTCGAGGGCTCGAATACAAGTGCTCAATCACAGACGAGTCAGCGGAAGCAACAATATCTGAGTATAGACATAAGTTAAACAAGTTGCCATAAGATGGCTAGCACAAACTGGGATACAGATCGAAAGAGGCGCAGGCCTCCTGCCTGGGATCCTCCTAAACTACTCCTGGTCGTCGTCAGCAGCCTGCACGTAGTAGTAGGCACCTCCAGTGTAGTAGTCGTCATTGACGGTGGCGTCTGGCTCCTGGGCTCCAACGTCTGGTTGCGGCATCCGAGAAGAAGAGGAAAACGGGGGAAAAGAGGAAGCAAATCAACCGTGAGTACTCATCCAAAGTACTCCCAAGCAAGGAGCTACACTACATATGCATGGGTATATGTGTAAGGAGGCCATATCAGTGGACTGAACTGCAGAATGCTAGAATAAGAGGGGGATAGCTAGTCCTATCGAAGACTACGCTTCTGGCACCCTCCGTCTTTCAGCATGTAGAAGAGAGTAGATTGAAGTCCTCCAAGTAGCAACGCATAGCATAATCCTACCCGGCGATCCTCTCCTCGTCGCCCTGTTAGAGAGCGATCACCGTGTTGTATCAGGCACTTGGAAGGGTGTGTTTTATTAAGTATGTGGTTCTAGTTATCATAAGGTCAAGGTACAACTCCGGGTCATCCTTTTACCGAGGGACACGGCTATTCGAATAGATAAACTTCCCTGCAGGGGTGCACCACATTTCCCAACATGCTCGATCCCATTTGGCCGGACACACTTTCCTGGGTCATGCCCAGCCTAGGAAGATTAACACGTCGCAGCCGGTCTAACTCCTATGGCGCAGGGGTCTGGGACCATCGCCCTTTGCACACCTGCATGTTGTGAACGCGGCCGGAAGCAGAACTAGCCCCCTTAATACAAGAGCATGCTTACGTTCCAATCCGGCGCGCGCCGCTCAGTCGCTGACGTCATGAAGGCTTCGGCTGATAACACGACGTTGAGTGCCCATATCTTTCCCGCGTAGTTGGTTAGTGCGTATAGGCCAGTCGCCAGACTCAGATCAAATACCAAGATCTCGTTAAGCGTGTTATTATGAAGCAACCGCGAATGCCGACCAGGGCCAGGCCCACCTCTCTCCTAGGTGGTCTCAACCTGCCCTGTCGCTCCGCCACAAAGATCCACACAGAGGGCCATCGGGACAAAGGTCCTTTCAGCCCCCAATCCGTGAATCACTCGCGGGTACTCCTCGAGCCGACGCGACTTTAGTCACCATCTGTAGTATGTACATATGTATAGTATATACCTGTGATCACCTCCCGAGTGATCACGGCCCAATAGTATAGCAAGGCAGACTGACAAGAATGTAGGGCCAACGATGATAAACTAGCATCCTATACTAAGCATTTAGGATTGCAGGTATGGTATCAATGACTGTAGCAATAATGACAGGATATGCAACAGAATAGGAGTAACTGAACAGTAACATGCTACACTACTCTAATGCAAGCAGTATAGAGAAGAATAGGTGATATCTGGTGATCAAGGGGGGGCTTGCCTGGTTGCTCTGGCAAGGAGGGGTCGTCAACACCGTAGTTGAACTGTGGGTCGCCGACAGTCTCGGGGTTTACCGAAAAGAAGTAACGGAGAGAGAACACAATAAATAACAGAGCAAACAAAGCACCACAAAGCGTAACAAGGCAATACGCGGTGTTCGGTGTGCCCTAACGCGGTAGTAGGTGATACCGATGAAGGGGGGAAACATCCGGGAAAGTATCCCTGGTGTTTCGTGTTTTCGGACAGATGAACCGGAGGGAGAAAGTTACGAGTTTGCTATGCTAGGGATGTGTGGCGGACGAACGGGCTGCGTATCCGGATTCGTCTCATCGTTCTGAGCAACTTTCATGTACAAAGTATTTTCATCTGAGCTACGGATTATTTTATATTAATTTTCAAAGGTTTATTAATTTTTGGAATTTAATTAATTATTTAATTTAATTCGAAATTGGATTTATGACATCAACATGATGTCATGCTAACATCAGCAGTCAACGGGGGTTGACTGGTCAACCTAACCAGCGGGTCCCACTGGTCATTGACACATTTTAATTAAACATATTAATTATCCTAATCAGGGTTAATTAGGGGTGGGCCCCATTGTCATTGTCTACTTAATTAACTAATTAACTGATCAGGTTAACTAGGTAACTAATGTGTAATTAGTTTAATTAGTTGTTTAATTTAATTAATCAAAATTAATTAAGTTAATTATTTCTTTAATTAATTGTTTTTATTTTTATTTTTTTAATACGTTCTCAGGGGCTGGGCCCCAGCTGTCATAGGCCCCACGGGCCTTAACGCGCACGGGCACACGTTAACGGGCGATGGTGCGGGCGCCCAAACGGACGGGTGCCCGAGGGGGCACCGAGCAGGCCCAACGCACGCCGGCGCCGGCGCCGGCCGGAGCTAGGGGAGGTGTCGAAGGGGGGGGGGAATGACTGCGGCGGCGGAGGTGGCTATGGTAGGGAACAGCAGGGCGGTGGCGCGCCGATGGCGGGATGCACGGTGCGGCACGGCGAGAGGCCTCCGGCGAGCAGTGACAAGGGGGCGAGGCCCCGTAGCAGCAGAAGCAGCTGCAACAGCGAGGAACAGGGGGGCACGGCGAGGCAAGAGCAGGCGGGGGAGGGCGCGACCATTGGCGCGTGCGGAGGCACGCCGGTCAGGACGAGGCCGCGGTGAGCAGGGGCGCGAGTCTGTCGCGCGCACGGTGAACAACATCGGGCGAAGAGGAAAAGGAGGAGGGACATCGGCTCATCGGGCCCTGCAGATGTGCGTACGCGGGCTCGGGGAGGAGGATGAGGATGGGCGAGGTCGAGGCGGGGGGATGGGGACGACACGGACGTAGAGGAGGCAGTCCAGCGGTGGAGCAGGGCGGCTCGCCGGAGGCGGCCACGGCCGGGTTCAGTGGGGCGCCGGCGGGACCCTGCCGGCGAGGACCGGCGATGGGCGCCAACGTGGTGGCGGGAACGGGGAGGCCTCCGGCGATGAGGGCAGCGGGGCGCAGCCCCGATCCAGTCGAGGGAGGTGAGAAGGACGAGAGAGTGGGGGGTTTCTCCTCGATCCAGATTTGATCGGGAGGGGGGAGAGCGAGTGGCGACATGAGGGGGAAAGTGGGGGAGTGGGGCGTTAGGGTTTCGGGGGGAGTAGGGGTTAAGGTGGCGGAATGGGCCGGCCTGGCGGCCTGGTGGGTTGAGGCCCCAAAGGGGGGGGGGCGCGGTGGCCTGCTGGGCCGTAGCCCAGTGGGGAGGGGGAGTTCTTCCTTTTTTTTCTATTTTGCATTTTCTTTTATTATTTCTCTTTTCTGTTTTAATTCATTTTAAAATATTTAGGCACTTTCTAAAAATATGTTTTGTTTATTATAATTACCCTTGTAATATTCGGCACCCACCGAACATTTTTGTTTCAACTTTTGAAAACGTTTGTTGTTTGACATATTTAGAATTTAAATTTCAAAACGATTTCGAATCATTGCGAGGTTAGCAACAGTAACCGAGGTGACGTGGCATGATTAGCATGGGATTACTGTAGCATGATTATCCGGGTGTCACACCAAGGCACCCCAAGGTAATATTCAAGGACAACCAAGAGCCTAAGCTTAGGGATGCCCCGGAAGGCATCCCCTCTTTCGTCTTCGTTCATCGGTAACTTTACTTGGAGCTATATTTTTATTCACCACATGATATGTGTTTTGCTTGGAGCGTAATTTTATTTTATTAGTATTTTCTTGCTGTTATTTAGAATAATGTTTTGCATCTCTATTTTTCAATAAAAATGTCAATGATAGCCTTTACCATGCTTATTTTGCTAGTATACATATTGCTGTTTGAAAACAGAAAGTTTACCGCTGTTGCAAAAATTCCCTAGAAAGGTCAGGGAATGGTATAATGTTGAAACTTTTTGCATATTGAGCTCTGATAAATCTTCTACAGCTTAGTATTTTTATCATAATTTTTGGAGTTAGGGAAGTATGATGAATCTTGCATTCTTTACAGACTGTACTGTTTTGGCAGATTGCTGTTATGTTTGCATTGTTTGCATATGTTTGCCTGTTTAATGATTCTATTTGAGGATAGGAGTATTAAATATGCATAGAAATTTAGTATACAATATTGAATAATAATTTTAGTGATTTGTTATAGTAGAAAATGATAAGGTTTTGCATTGGTTTATACTAACCTATCTCACGAGTTCCTGTTGAGTTTTATGTGGATGAAGCTTTTGATAAAAAGAGAAACCATAATATGAGAGGAATTAAGGAGAGACAAAAGCTCAAGCTTGGGGATGCCCAAGGCACCCCAAGATAATATTTCAAGAAGTCGCAAGCATCTAAGCTTGGGGATGCCCCGTTAGGCATCCCACCTTTCTTCTTCAACAACTATCGGTTAGTGTCGGTTGAGCCTAAGTTTTTGCTTCTTCACATGAGTCGTTCTATCCTTGCAATGTCATTTTGTTTTGCTTTGCTTGCTGTATGAATAAAATACCAAGATCTGAAATTCTTAAATGAGACAAAGTCTTCACATAGTTGCATACCTATTTAAATACTCATTGATCTTCACTTATATCTTGTTGGACTAGTTTGTCATTTACTCGTTTGCTTTACTTATATCCTATGAGTAAATGGTTGAATGAGTTGAATGTCATAAATCTGAAATTATATATGTTTCATTTGCTTATCCCATGGGTTGTAAGGACTTCAAATCTAAGAAGTAGAGGTTGTAAATTTATTGAAGGTTAGCAAGCATTGTATTGGTCATTTGAACAATTCATGAAATAATATTGAAGGAAGAGAGATTTCACATATAAATATACTATCTTAGACATCTTTCATAATTATGAGCACTCATTAAGTATGAAATGCTAAAGAGTTGATGTTGGACAAGGAAGACAACGTAATGGGTTATGTTTTCTCACATCTCAGTTAAAGTATATTGTCATGGATCATTCAAACATGTTGAGCTTGCCTTCCCCCCTCATGCTAGCCAAAATTCCGTGCACCAAGTAGAGATACTACTTGTGCTTCCAAATATCCTTAAACCCAGTTTTTGCCATGAGTGTCCACCATACCTACCTATATGCGGTATTTACCTGCCGTTCCAAGTAAATTTAAATGTGCCAAACTCTAAACCTTCAAATAATAATCTGTTTTGTATGCCCGAATCGCTCATGTAGCGACTAGGGGCTGTCACTATCTTCCATGCTAGGTGGGTTATTCTCAAGATGAGTGGACTCCGCTCATCATTCATGAGAAAAATGGCTGGTAACCGGGATGCCCAGTCCCATGATCAAAAGATCAAAATCAAATCAAAAATAATTAAAACAAAACTCCCCCAGGGTTGATGTTAGTTGGAGGCACCCGTTGTTTCGGGAAAGCCATGGATTGATGATTGTTGGTGGAGGGGGGGTAAAAACTTTACCATTCTGTTTGGGATTCGCCTATAATGTATGTAGTACGGAAGATATTGGGAACTCTTGGTTGTTATGTTGACAATGAGATCATACCTCTCAAAATTATTTATCTCTATTTCAAAATCGAGCTCTAGCACCTCTGCAAATCTCTGCTTCCCTCTACGAAGGGCCTATCTTTTACTTTATGCAAGAGTCAAGGTGATCTTCACCTTTCCCTTTTTCATTTTATCCTTTGGCAAGCACCTTGTGTTGGAAAGATCCTGATATATATATCCAATTGGATGTAAGTTAGCATGAACTATTATTGTTGACATCACCAAAAGGTGAACACGTTGGGAGGCAACACTATAAGCCCCTATCTTTCTTAGTGTTCGATTGAAACTCCATAACCATAAGTATTGCGTGAGTGTTAGCAATTGTAGAAGACTATATGATAGTTGAGTATGTGAAGTTTGCTAAATCAAAGCTCTGACATAGACCCTTCCTGAAAATAAGATGAATTGCAATTGTTTGACGACTAAGAATGAAGTTTGCTAGTTTTCAAGAAAGTTTATGGTCTATGCTTTAACATGTGAATAGCTTGTTACTTGATCTTGAGAAGTTTTATGAGATGAACTACTGTTATGATATATAACTATGCTAGAAAAGGTGATTGAAATTATCATTGATCAAACTTGTGCACCTGCTAGCATTCACACTTCATAAATTCTTTCTTTTATTATTTAACTACTCGAGGACGAGCAAGAATTAAGCTTGGGGATGCTGATACGTCTCCAACATATCTATAATTTATGAAGCATTCATGCTATTTTATTATCTGTTTTGAATGATTATGGGCTTTATTATACACTTTTATATTACTTTTGGGACTAACGTATTAACCGGAGGCCCAGCCCATATTGCTGTTTTATTGCCTATTCCAGTGTTTCAAAGAAAAGGAATATCAAACGGAGTCCAAATGGAATGAAACCTTCGGGAGCGTGATTTTTGGAACGAACATGATTCGGGAGACTTGGAGTACAAGCCAGGGAAGTTTCGAGGATGCCAGGAGATAGGAGGGCGCGCCCACCCCCCTGGGCATTCCCCCCTGTCTCGTGGGCCCCTGAGGCTCCCCCAATCGACTTCTTTCGCCTATATATTCCCATATACCCTAAAAACATCGAAATAGAAGATAGATCAGGAGTTCCGCCACCGCAAGCCTCTGTAGCCACCAAAACCCTCTCGGGAGCCCGTTCCAGCACCCTGCCAGAGGGGGCGCCCATAACCGGTGGCCATCTTCATCGTCCCGGTGCTTTCCATGACGAGGAGGGAGTAGTTCACCCTCGGGGCTGAGGGTATGTACCAGTAGCTATGTGTTTGATCTCTCTCTCTCTCATGTTCTCTCTATGGCACGATCTTGATGTATCGCGAGCTTTGCTATTATAGTTGGATCTTATGATGTTTCTCCCCCTCTACTCTCTTGTGATGAATTGAGTTTTCCTCTTGAAGTTATCTTATTGGATTGAGTTTTTACGGATTTGAGAACACTTGGGTATGTCTTGCCGTGCTTATCTGTGGTGACAATGGGATATCCACATGATCTACTTGATGTATGTTTTGGTGATCAACTTGCGGGTTACATGAACCTATGCATAGGGGTTGGGACATGTTTTCATCTTGACTCTCTGGTAGAAACTTTGGGGCACTCTTTGAAGTACTTTCTGTTGGTTGAATAGATGAATCTGAGATTGTGTGATGGATATCGTATAATCATGCCCACGGATACTTGAGGTGACTATGGAGTATCTAGGTGACATTAGGGTTTTGGTTGATTTGTGTCTTAAGGTGTTATTCTAGTATGAACTCTTGAATAGATTGATCCGAAAGAATAACTTTGAGGTGGTTTCGTACCCTACTATAATCTCTTCGTTTGTTCTCCTCTATTAGTGGCTTTGGAGTGACTCTTTGTTGCATGTTGAGGGATTGTTATATGATCTATCTATGTTATTATTGGTTAGATAACTTGCACTAGTGAAAGTATGAACCCTATGCCTTGTTTCCTACCATTGCAATACCGTTTACACTCACTTTTATCATTAGTTACCTTGCTGTTTTTATAATTTCAGATTACAAAAACCTTTATCTACCATCCATATTGCACTTGTATCACCATCTCTTCGCCGAACTAGTGCACCTATACAATTTACCATTGTATTGGGTGTGTTGGGGACACAAGAGACTCTTTGTTATTTGGTTGTAGGGTTGTTTGAGAGAGACCATCTTCATCCTACGCCTCCCACGGATTGATAAACCTTAGGTCATCGACTTGAGGGAAATTTGCTACTGTCCTACAAACCTCTGCACTTGGAGGCCCAATAACGTCTACAAGAAGAAGGTTGTGTAGTAGACATCAATCAGCAAGGCCATCGAGGAGATTCAAGAGGCAAGGGTTCTGCAAGGCAATCGTCACGTGCCGTGAGGCGCTGCTCACTGCCCCGGCAAGGGTAAGGAGTTCCGCGTCTGCATCGACATCCCCGGGCTCAACAGGGCCGTGTCTCGGTAGCTCATCTGGCCGTCTCGTATCGGCCGATGCAAGGGTCCACCCCACAGCTACGTCTGCATGCCCTTCGGCTTGCCTGGCACGGCTGTGTTGTTCCAGCGCTGCATAAGGGACACCCTGCCAGCTTGCAAGGCTAGGCATCAGGCGATCCTGGCGGAGATGTAGGAGCACCTCTAGGAGCCTCCCGAGGTTCGGCACCAAAACGTCTTGTGAGGAACGACTCCAGCAACGCGCATCCTTTGGCTACCTCAACACCTCTTCAGCAACGGTACCAGGTGACATCTCTCTATTCGTTCAGTTTGGGGGCGCCCCTCGGGCTACATCATCCCCAGGCCACATGGGTTTGTCCCTGCGGAATTTATTGCTTTGCATTCACCAGGACTGTCTAACCATTTTCATTGAGTTTACCTATGATCGTCACTCTACGACCGCGAGTGTTAGTAGCCTCGCGGCCTCCCTTGTGTTGGCTGACTTGTCCCTCACCCGCATCGCCGCATGGCAACTCACGTCGGCACGACGCTTGTGCTCGGGTCCGTCCCTGCAATGCTGATAAACCCGAGGATCAAGCTCTGGTACACAACCCGCCTCGCGCACACCACCTCACCAGGTCCTCGCACTACAAAAAAATACACTTCTGTGATGATACGAGTTTGTCACAGTAGGTCGCATTTTTTGTCATGCATGTACATCCCTGACAAATTTATGACAGAATCAAGATAGTCATACCTGTGTTGTCGTAGAAGTGTTCCATGACATTACCAAAATTATCATCACGGAAGTGTCCACTTCCATGACAATAAATCGCGCATCATAGAAGTGCTTTCGTCAAGGGTGACCGACACGTGGCATCCACCGTAACGGAACGCTGTTAAGCTATTGGGTTGGGTTTTGGATCCGATAACCCGTTAACAGCCCCGACCAATGGGGATTTTCCATGTGTAAAATCATCATTGGCTGGAGGAAACACGTGTCGGCTCACCGTTGGGACAGATGTCATCCGCTCATTGGACCGAAGGCGCCTATGATACGGCGACACGTGGCACGACCCAACAAAGGCCCATTCCTATGAAAAGGCCGGCCCGTTTGACTTCGTCAAAAGGTGGCGGGCCGCCCACGGAAAGCCTATTAACGACCTGTTCGCATATAGCCCATTTATAGCCCGCTAACCCAGGGCCCGTTACACCCTATCCGAATTAGGCTCAGTAGCGTCATCTGGGCCGTCCAATATGATTCAGCCCGTTTTAACTTCCGGCCCATGTGTGGCCCATGACTTCTTTCGGCCCATATGAGGACCTTTGTAACTCTTGGCCCATTAACGGCCCGTGGTGAAACTGGTCCGTAATGAACAGTGTATCACTTTATACCCATTAACGGCCCATTATTCCATTTGGCCGTTTCCAGCCTAAGTTATCTTTCGGCCTTCTTAGGGGCCATTAGTTCTTGGGCTCACTTGGAGCATTCGGTTACATACGGCCCGTTACTGTCATTTTCTGCTTGTGGGCCAAATTCAGCCCGTCATTACAGTCAGCCCGTTTGTGGACCATTAATAAGTTGGGCCGTTTTCATGTAAAAAAAACCCGTTGGGCTGTTTTCATAGAGTTATCAAATACGGCCTATTAACGGTCTGTTATGGTCCACGAATAGTACGGCCCGTGATTGGCGACATGATGATACACCCCGTAGAAGGCCCATGGATCCTACAGCCCGTATGAGGCCCATGGATAGTACGGCCCGTAGAAGGCCCATGGATCGTACGGCCTGTAGAAGGCCCATGGACCCTACGGCCCGTAGAAGGCCCATTGATCCCTAAGGCCTGTATAGAAGGCCGATGGATCCTACGGCCCATATAGAAGGTTAATGGTCCTATGGCCGAACGAACGCCCATGGATCATACAGCCTGCAGGAGGCCCATGGTTACAACAGTCCGTGTGTTTCCATGATTATTTTGGCCTAGTTACCAAAAATAGGCTATTGTGGCCACTAGAAAAACACAGAAAAAGAACTGCAGTGAGTACAAGCAAAGAACTAAACAAGACAATAAGGAACTAAATAAGCAAGCAATTAAGGCTAGCCTATTACCGCTATTACACATATTACATCCACTTGGCATCAAAGTTTGTCACCAGTGCAAATATAGGGAACAAAGCAGCATATTACATACACTGGCCGTCAAAATTGGCCACCAGTGCAAATAAACACGGCAGCAAAAGAAGAGCATAACTGAAACAACTTCAGAAGAGCTCAAGAAACGTTATCCTGGGTATCCACCATGCTAGCAATAAGCTTAGCAAGCTGATTAGCTTTGTCCTGTTTGGCGCTAAAATCCTCCAACGCTTGCTGTTGCACCAGAAAGTATGCATCTGAATGCTCCAGGGACTTCCGCAGTCCTTCCACTTCTTGTCGCAGCACAGCTGATCGATGTCTTTCAACTTGTAGTTGAGACTTAAGAAACCGAACTGATTCAGAGAGTGAGTTTGAATAGCTTGTGCAAGCGGTAGTGGCCAGTAACTCGAACACTAAACCAAGATAGGACTTTGGGGTTGTCACACTGTCTTCAAGATAGTCTTCCTTAGCTGTTTTATTAGCTTTGTTGGAGACCAACAAGGATGTGTCACTATCCTGAACCTTATCTGCATTATTTCCTTTACCATTGCTTAATAAGGCACTCTTCCCCAATATTCTGTCAGCATTCTAAAAGAAGAAACAAGCAGACAGATAACAAGTTTAGCATGTACTAGTATATGAAACTCATTTCGGTGAACCAGTTCATTAGTAAGGTGGACAGGATTAAACTACCAAGTCTTCTATTGCCAAGTACTGGTACATAATAAAAGCATCAAACAAACATATATCTATGTCCTATGGTCACTGCATTGTCTTGCCAAATCAAAATAGAGACATGGTTCAAATCATATCAGTTCAAGACAAAGCAGCAGTGAAAGAATACAAAGTGTGGTAAATTACACGGCACAACAAGATTTCAGATGGGTACTATGGGTCTACATGTACAACAACACTATTGGCTCTGTTGTGATGCTAGTAATGTGCATGATATGAAAGTCAACTGTATACACAATTGAAATTGAAATCAAAAGAGCTATTGCTAAGAGCAAACCCATTAAAGAAACATGCGTGAACATACCTGCTGTGCCATTGGAGTTTCGATTGGATCCTTCAATTTAAAAATAAGTTTGTGTCAGTAAATACAGTGATACAAGAGCAAAGCACTCATAGTTAAAAAAGGCGCGCCTAAGCGAGCGCTTAAGCGCACCTAGGCTCTAGGCATTGGCAAAATGCATTGCGCATAACTACGCTTAATCTGTGCATAACTGTGCATAAGCATGCACTTTGGTCAGTAAAGTGCAAGGCGGTGGAAAAATGCACAATTAACACCTAGCGCTTTTTTGAACTATGATAGCAATGGAATCTTAAATTAGAACAATTGTTCTTCAGGTTTAGGCACTTGTTCTACATGAATAGAGTACAGTAAGACGCAGGAATATAATACTTAAAAATAGAAAATGAGCTCATAGACCTTACCACATTCTTGGTTCGGGACCGGTACAGAACAAGGCGTTCCCAGTCATCGTCCAGTAAATGTGTCTCAGGAGAACGTAAGGGAATTTGATGAGTTTCTTTGCCGGTGAAGTACGTTTTCTTCAGGTAATTCTGATACAGTCACCAAGCATTCTTGAAGATAGCAGAGGTATTAGCACAGGTTACCTCATCTGAGTTTCCAAATCGGTCCTTCTCTATAGAGAAAAATGGGAAAATTTGCTGTATTATAACCATCATGGAGGTAGGATGTATGGGACGAAGCAAAGTAATTGCCATGAATAACATTACTTACACATAACTCCTGGACAAACACCTGCAACTGGCATTTTCCTTCATCTTTAGTACAATATTTCCAAGATGGGAAGATACGCACATACAATTTAACAACATCAAATGCGATAGATGCTAAACTACGACTGGCTGGTTGTGCTTCCTCCATTGGAATAGGCATACTAACTGGTGGAGTTGGGGTTCGCCGTGATAGTACTGGCCCTTTGGGCACTGGAGCTGCCTTACTAACTGCTCTTGTTTGGGAGCTCTGTGGTGGAGATGGTGCTGTGTCAACAGGAACTGGGTTACTATCGGCTGGTGTTGGGGTTAGATTGGGTGAAGCTGGTTCTCTGTCCATCACAGTAGGGGTACAATCTGCGAGAGTTTGGGTTATGTGTGGTAGGGCTGGTTCTTGTGCATGTACAACCGGGGTGCTATCTCCACCAAGAGGTAGCATTGTTTTATTTGAAGACCGTGTTTTTATTCCGCTAGATACTGGCATCACCCAATCCAATTCAAATGGCTGATAAATAGGAAACATAGTTGAATGTACAGACATTGTATGAGAGACAGATGCAATAGATAATGTCGAAAAAAGAGGGCATGAAATAATTGACATGTATATTGTTTAACTAAAACGGATAGCATGACATAATTTCACATATATGATGTCTATCTAAACTGGATAGCATAGCATAACATAATTCAAAGATATGATGAATAACTAAATAGGATCGCATGACATAATTCACCTACATGTTATCTAAGTAATCAGGATCGCATCATTTAATTCACATATGTGATTTATATGCTAAACAGAGGGCATTCGATATGATGTCTGAACTAAGAACATGGTGTTGAATATTGTGTATATGATGTCTAAACTATGCAATGCAAGACACCGTATGCATGATATGAGCAGTATAACCGTGCCAAGTTAGAGCATACACCTCAGTAGGGGAATAGGACTGGTCATCTGTCTCTAAATCCATCTCTGAGGAGCTATCGGGACCCAACAAGAGATCTGCTTCGACAAGTAGCACTGTCTCCTCTGAAGGCCTTGTTTTCACTCCAGATTTTTCCATCTCCCACCCAAATGGCTGATTCACAGGAAGAGTAGTTTAATGTACAAACATTGTCGATAAATGGAAATGTAATGAAGAAAAGGATGGGCAAGATATCATTCAAATATATGATGCCTAGTTAAACAGGATGGCATTGCACATTTCACATATATTATGGCTGGCTAAAAGACATGAGACTGCATAATTCCCATATATGATATAGAAACTAAATAGGTGGCATTACAAAACATGTCTAAACTAAGCAGATGACATATATGATTTCAAAAGTAGGCACTACAAGGCAACGTATGCATGATATGACTAACATCATCATGCCAAGGTAGAGAAAACACCTTGGGGGTTAAATAGGAGTGTTTAGTGGCGTCTGAATCCGCCTCAGAATAGATATCTTCCTCTGGATTACAATCTGGAGAGGGGGGAGGGTTTGCCATTGAACCCACCATGGAGCGATGTCTGCATGACATTGCATTGCCACGCAAAACTCTTCTCTTTTTCTCTACATGTTCAGCATGACTGTTACAATATCTGACATGCATACGAAAAAATATGGTGAAATTATGTAAGGAGAGCATGCAGAAATTTAGAGTGATGGTAACAACCAGTGGATGGATCCAAAAATAATGATAGCAGGCTGATGATTGCTTTAAATTAATAAAAAGACAGATGATGATTGCTTTAATATTTGTTTCCCACCCAAGATGAACAACATAGGCATACCCTAGGTGAACCAGATATTAGACAGACATACTATTCATTGCTACCTCGATATGTGCCCCACAACTAATTTAGAACTCAAGTTTGAACATTAATTTGGACCTGAGTTGGGAGTCCAAGAGCTGAACAGGACGATAAAGTAGTAGGTAAGTTTAAGCAATGCATAACATAAGCAGAAACAAAAGAGTGTGACCTCTCTTGTGGACCCGTGTACTCCTCAGGTTCATTTGCTGAGTCGATGATGGTGATGCCGTTGTGGTGGGTGCCAGCGGTAGGGAAGGAGATCTGAGGCAGCGAAAGACGGTCAGGAGTCATGATGTCTGGTTTGGTGGATGCTTCTGTCGATGGAGCAGCTCAGGTGAGGTGGACAACGTCGCGGCAGGAGCAGGACAAACCACACAAAGTTCCCTTCGACACATACCTGTAACTGAAGTAATTATGTAAGGGCTCATTTGGCTTGCATGATTCTTAAAACGCAGGGATAGGAAAAACACCGGAATAGGATAGGAAAATGCACATGGTAAATAGAGCATTTGTAAACACAGGATTTCTGTCAACTTGGGTGTTTGGTTTACAGGAATTGGAAGAGCAGAGGAATGCAAAGAAACATGGCCAAAATAAAGAGAAACCATATGAAAGCGTGTACAGTTAGAATGTTATTCTGGCACTAATGCACTTGGTCTTGTTTTCATGCATAGGTTTTGAAAAGTAGGTCTAGGTGGATGTTTTGCTTCATTCCTTTCAACAAAATGCATGAATAATTGAATAGTAGAGTGCCATTGGAAAATTCCCTATTGCTATGTTTTTCCGTTGAACCAAAATAGCCCTAATGGATCGACGTGAATGTATAGTAATAAGTGATGCAACAAGTGTACAACCTCTTTGCTGTAGCCGTGTCGACCTCAGCATCGTTGGGTTGGTCGCTGAAGTAGTTGAGGCAGAGGTGGCTGTCGGAGGTGTGGAGGAAGATCTGAGGAATTTGTAGACGGCGTCCAGGGCACTACTCTGTTGTGATGGATCGTTCTGTTGTTGGAGCAGCTCCGGTGAGCCGTAAGACGTCAAGGCTGAAGCAGCACAAGACAGGCATCGTCAATCTCAAGTGGGATTATAATAGCATCTCCAATAGATGATGTAAAATGGATGTAAAATTAACATCACCAAAAACCACCTGACTACAACAGATGAGGTAAAAACTATTGACTCTGAACTTAACTGTCGAAATTGAAATTTACTGTGGAATCTGAATGCTACTGTCGAAACTAAACACAATGGTAGCAGAGAGGCACTTGACATGTAGTTTAGGGAGGGCCTGCAGTTCATCTTCAACCTGCACCCCCCTGAGCCGCCAACCACCACCGGCCGAACCACCGGCCCCAGCGCTGCCTCGCCGCCCTGAAACAACTCGCCACCGCCGCCTCGGCCAGCCCTTTAGACCCCCCGCCCCCACCATGAACCCTAAGATAGATAGTGGGGTACCTCTCCGGCGAGCCCCCGTCCCCGCCGCGGGTGGTTCTTCCTTAACTCCGGCGAGCCCCCCCCCAACCCCTGAAAATCGACTGACCCAAAACTTGATTCAGTCGACTGAAGTGTGGCTTAATCAGAGCAGAGCAGCAGTACGAGCGAGGGGGAGAGCAGCAGCAGCAGCTGTGCGAGCGAGCGATCGAGCAAGAGCCAGAGTAGCAGTAGCAGTGCGAGCGAGCGAGCGAGAGCTGGAGCAGCAGCAGCACATCCAGCTGGTATGGCCGCCGCCGCCGAAGGGGGCTCGCACTGGGGGAGAGCCGCCATGGAGATGTCGCCCGCTACACCGTCTTCAAGGTAGCCGCTCCATGGGGGTGTGGGATGGAGCACCATCGGCGCCGGGAGGTCAAGTTAAGGAGAAGGTGCGATGCGATGAGTGTACAACCTCTTTGGTGGCGCCGAGTAGGCCACGGCTTCATCCGAGGAGTCGTTGAGGATGCTTCAGTTTCGGTGGAGCAGGTTAAGGTGGCGCTGTGGGGACCATGTGTATAAACGTTATATATATGATCATAAACGTTATATATTAAATGTAGTATAACATGTTCATAAACACACCATGTGTATCAACGTTATATATATTCTCACATGCGTCGGTTTAAAACATTATGATAAATTCTTAAAATATCCGAATTCGCTTTTTATAATGAAGTATATATGATATCTATTCGTCTTTTACACCCACACAACCCTCTTATCTTTGTAGCTAGCGCTAACTTTCTCTTGTGCATGCACACGCCCGCATCCCTCTCCCCCTCCCTCAGCAATCTCTAGCTCCATCGTGCAAATTCGTCTTTTAACTTTAGGTCGTTCACCCACGGTGTGTGTAGGCCCTCCAACTCCTTCTTTACGGCACACATCGATCGATATGCCTCTCTAGCCAGGTGTGCTTAGCACAAACACAAGCTTCCCCTCTTCTCTTGTCACCGTCCATGCCTCACTCCCACCACTCTTTTCATTGTTCTCGTACTCGCACACTCCTTCCCGCTCGATATAGTATGCCTCTAGTACCACCTCCTACATGCATCCCTCTATCTCTATCCTTCTCCTCATGCCTTGTTTGCTTCTAACACACACATGCATGTATACCGATCGATCTCCCAAGATATACCTAGACCGACTTTAACTACCCCCCATCGATCGACGTACCTCACAAGTTATGTATCTCCTTTCTCTAACAAAGGGCGATTGATCTTCCTATGTAGTTATGTCTGCTTACCACAGCCACATGTCCCCCCTGATCATTCGTGCATGCCTCCTGACCCGTCTCTCACACGCACATGCACAGACAACAAGCAGCCATCTCCTCTCTTATTGATATTGCGGGCGTGCCCTCCATTTGTCTAGCAAGCCTATCCCACCATTTGTTAGAAGCAACTCCACTACCACCCCCCTCCAACACTCTAGCTCTGTCTCTCTCCCAACCTTATTCCTCTCCTGCACATATGCATGGATGCCGATCGATCTCCCTTAATACATGAGGCAGATCGATCTCCTTAATACATGAGGTAGGCCTCTCTCCTCCTCCACACATATACCAGCCATTGTACCTATATAGTTAATTGGGCCTCCCTCTCCCCCCACCACACACCGATAGTCGAGCGCTGCAGGTAGGTATCCATGCCACAGAAACAAACTGCACATGTCCCCTCTCATGTTCTAGTAGGCCAGCCACTCTATATCTTTGACATGGGCACACACAAATTTGATGGCACCTTTTATCGATCGTGCGCGCACACACACAGACATCATCCCTCTTTTCGATTCTATGGACACCTCAAGCCGGTGATACCTCCACTCTCTTCTCATGGATCGCCCCCTCTATACATATGTTATATCCAGGACTCTATTTCACACACATTGCATATGTTACATTTTTTGATTGAACCCCCCCTCCCCAAAAAAAACTCTCAAGAACCCACAGACTATATCTCTCTAGGTTTGTATCTCTCTCACACAACCCCGCGTAGGTGGTGTACGTATACAAGAAGAGAATAGGTGCACCATGCACGTACTCACGCTTCGTGCCTAGCCACGCCCGCGCGGGTACACGGTGGAGCTCATTTCTTTATGAAATGGCAGCCCACGTGCTAATTTGAACGCCTGTTGCAGTTGTTTACCTAGAGAGGTCGTGTACCATGCCTGCACGAAACAAAGTTCGACTTGACGCGTTGCCGCGTTATTTTTAAATAAAGTTATAGCGCTCAATGGCACGTACACAGAATATAAAACGATTTTTATGGAGAAAAAGGTAGTCCGCTCACTATATACAATGGAGCCTTGTGTGCCTGGTTTGTCGCTCTTCAGAGTATCTCACACAAGGCTGCGATGGCCTCTCTCTCTCACCGTTGGTCACTGATCCGGCCGCATCCCG
This sequence comes from Triticum timopheevii, assembly GCA_963921465.1. Taxonomy (NCBI): domain Eukaryota; kingdom Viridiplantae; phylum Streptophyta; class Magnoliopsida; order Poales; family Poaceae; genus Triticum; species Triticum timopheevii. Next base: position 376,761,105 of record OY997262.1, on the reverse strand, counting down.
TCCGCCGGGGGAAAGGGAGTGCGGTAGCCTCTCTCTCTCACCGTTGGTCACTGATCCGGCCGCATCCCATCTGCCGGGGGAAAGGGAGGAAGTGCATCGTTTCTACGTTCGATGACACCGAGGCAGCACGTCCCGATCTGCGGTACACGCCGGTCTCTCTGACCAAGCTCCGGCGCGGCAGGGCCTACGCACCTGCTCGCAGATTCCGCCTGCCGCCGCTCACCTAGTTACATCCCGACGACCTCCAGGTATCCCCTTCGGCCTTGCTCCACTGCCTGTCTTCCCACGTCGCTGCATGTGGATCTTCCATAGTTCTTTGCCCAAAACGTAGCTCGTCCAACGTACTTTCCATATTGCATTCTCGTCCTCACACCGTTTTAGACAAACACAACCGTCTTGTTATCTTCCCTTAGGGCAAGGAATATGCTTCTTTTTTGTCGTCGCATGTGTCATCAACTGTTATTGGCCAGTAATTGTTTCCTTTCTACCTCTTTTTTGCAAACAGGGCTATCCATTTCACCTCGTTGCTATTGTGACCTTTTGGTGAACTGCACAAATCACTTTTTTCTTAAGAGTGTTTTGTGCAGTTGTACTAAAATGTCACATGGGCAACGTCTCTACATTTCAGTGTGACTGCACAAAGGGAGATTGGTTTTGCTCTATCCTCCTCATCCAACTCCGAGCCTAATCTTCTCCAACTAGTTAGTCTTAAGACAGACTGCAAAGGTGACCGGCTTCTATTTATGTGTTTATTGTTTCATCAGCAGTCCTCTATTATCGTAATCACACTTAATATATTTGGAACAGGGACGCCCAGCTCTATTTTAGTGGAACTGCACAAAATGATCGGAATGTTGCATGCTCCAGACAGTTACTTTTTTCCCAACATGCCTTGCTGATTTAGACAGAGTTGGGGGGACGTTGCTGCCAATGAAAGCGTGGATCAATTTTTATTTAACACCTTCTCACAACTCTGTTTTCAGTTGTCATGTAATTATTAGCTCTGATCTGCTAACAATTGACATGCATTAGCAAGGAAGTTAGTTTTTTATTGTTTCCAAAAGAGCATCGATGGCAGACATGCGAAACAGAAGCTGAAAGCTCACACCATTGTACAATTTCATGTCTTGCTGGAAAATTATTTGTATAGTATGTCAATTATGTAAACAAATGATGGAAGCTTGATAGCATTGCCAGAAGCCTCTTCATCATCTAGGTCCATGTGCCATGCACAAAATTATACTCCTTTGTTCCTAAATATTTGTCTTTTTACAAATTTCAAATGGGCATATTTTAGAGTGTAGATTCACTCATTTTGCTTCGTATGTGTACTACCTCCGTTCCTAAATATTCTATTCGTCTTTCTAGAGATTTCAACAAGTGACTATATATGGAGCAAAATGAGAGAATCTACACTCTAAAATATGTATATACATCCGTATGTGCCAGTCCATTTGAAATCTCTAAAAAGACAAATATTTGAGTAGTCACTCATTGAAATCTCTAGAAAGACAAATATACTCCGGAGTATATTTAAGAACCGAGGGGGTAGTGCACAACCGCATGGGAGACTCAGCCTGGTCGTTGCGCCGCATTAATAGTGAGTAATGAGCAGTCAAATCATAAGACCCACCTTTCCCACTGTAAGTTGCTCTGAAGAAGCAACCATCAATACGCTCTTCTTTGAATCCGCTCATACTACTCCATCTGTCACTGTTTATACAGCACGCTTCAGAAAAAAGAAAAAAGATCTGTGGGACTAAGGCGACTAGCGATCGGCCTGAAAAATAGCATTGGAAGTTATAGCACGGCGTCTATTACTAGAGGGAATAATGCGTACACACATGCATGCAGTGCTTCCACCCCGGGTACACACATGCATGCACTTACTCCACTCCGTAGGAGTAGTACAGAGTACATGGAGAGAAAATTGTGGACTTGATTGCGGTTACCACGCCCTAATTAATTGAGCATTAAACCAAACGCGTCTAAAGTCTCTCTGGTGGTGGAAATGCATTGAGAGAAATGCATCATAATGAAGCGCCCCCTGTAAACTGTGATGGAGGGAGGAGTAGTATGAAGGTTCAAAACCAAGTACGTGTATGGCCAGTCGGTCAACGCACCTCCTCTTGGCATATAACTGACATGTGGGACAGGAGTGTGAGCAAACCGATCTCAGTTGACGGCAAAGAGCCAACCCGCCATTCCTTGAGAGAGACGAGGAGCGAGAACACACAGACGGGTTCGCATGGTTGGTTGATCGATATCATTCATTACATATTGGGCTGCCATTTTCCGCCCTTCTCCGGAATAAGCGTGTACTTTATCAAAGAAACAAAAGAGTACAGACGCTCCACCATGCGGTTCTAGTAGTAGTACTACTCATACTACTGCGCTTGGCTCTTCGCCTCTTCGTGAAGTCGAACAATGATGGTACTCCGCATGTTGGGTACTACAGTGTATGCCTTTGACAATCTGACACCGAATGGACCGATGCATGTCCACCGAGGGTAGGTTGCATTAGTCAAAAGGCATAAGCGAGCTTCACCTTGTCCTGCAAGCTTCTCCTCATTCTACGAGTTGACGGGACACACCAAAAAGTAGTGCTAGTCCATACTCCCTCATTTCCGGTTAATATGACTTAATCTTTTTTGTGGGTAAATGAGAGAGCTTTATTCATATATAAGCATTCTTAGGACGATCAACCAAGACGTTAGTCACTAGGAAGCGAGGTACCCCGCAAAAAAGAAGTAGGAAGCGAGGTGTTTCATCAAGCCAGCTCTAGGCCACATTCAAAGTGCAGCAAGCACGGTTCGCACGAAGATGCGCCGCAAGGTTTGCTGACCTGTTTACATGCTGAATAACAAAAAAAGAGGAAATATTACCGAGCGCTACTATTTGTAACAGGATGTGAGCCAAAATTAAGCGAGAATTGTGGCGAGTGTTCCATGCAATCAACTTCCATTATCACATGCGAGAACCCTCGAAGAGAACCAAATGTGTTGAAGATTGCTTTATCACATTTTAAAATTATAATAAGAGTGCAGACGCTCCTCCATCCAGTTCCTAGTACTAGTATAGTACGTACCTTTATAGACTATATTAGTAGTACTAGTACTAGTAAACTTTGCACTTGGTTGTTCGCCTATTCGGGAAGTCGAACAATAGTAGCACTAGTAGTATAGTGTATGCTTCTGGCAATCTGACACCGAATTAACTGTTGCACATCCACCGCCTGAGCGAGGGAGAGCTTGCATTAGTCAAAAGTTTCTCCTTGTCATGCGAGCCACCGCGCGCAAGTAATGCTAGTCCATACTGCCTCCTCTCTGGTTAATATGGATTAATTTCAAACGAGATAAATACACTGTCTGTCATTGTATATTTGTAAAAATACGGTCAGTGGACTTCATAATACGCTCATTGCGCTCAATATATATATATTCCGGTGTTTATACGGTCACTAGCTCACCTTGACTGAGTATGTGTGTGCATGCACGTGTAGGTTGAGCACTTAGCGTGACCGTGTGTGTTCCGTCATGTGCTCGGACATGCATGCATTAGGGCATCGCGGGTGTTTTTGCGTCCATATGTATGTGTGACTGTTGCATACACGTAGGGGGAGTACGTGTAGGGGCCACTAAGGAGCAGTCAAATCACACAGTAAGTTAGTCGGAAGAAGCAACCATCATTTCACTCTTGAATGACACGTACGCAATATAAAATGGTTGATATGGAGAGAAAAAGAAAACCACTATATATACACTAGCAGGAGCCTAAGCTACAAGCCTGCTTGCTAAGGTTGCTCTCTTCACAAGCATAGAACGACGGGCCTGATCCCGCAGCTGGGGGAAGGGAACAATGTTCTGCGTAGACGCGGTCGACATCGGCGAGGGAGAAAACCCATAGTCGGTGCGTCCCAATCGGGGGTCACCGCGCTATGGGCCGATGTCGCGTCCCAACCGCCTTTCTAGGTACAGCCCAACATCCCAGGTAGTCCATCTTCCTTTTGGAGCCGTCTTGCTCCACTGCCGTAGCTCCATCTCCATGTCGATCTTTCTCTACTTCTACCGGCATCTACTTGTGATGAGTTTATGACTCATGAACTAGTGCCATTACAATTATTCTAATCACACTTCTTCAATATCTTTCCCATCAGGGATGCTCAGGTCGATTTTAGTGGAACTGCACAAAAGCATCGTATGATCCGAGGGTGCCAGCCATCTTTCCTTCGACAGGTTCTACCTGGCCAGGGAATTAAATCATGTTTAGGGTTTAGGGTTTAAGTCGTAGTGATCCCATCAGTAGATTTTCTTTTGTACACGCTCTCACAACTTTTTTCTTTAGTTGTGAAGTAAATATTGGCTATGATCTGTGAATCATTGAGATGCATCAGCATGCGTGTTAGTTTTCCTTTGTATTTGATGGAATGTTGTAACGGGGCAACCTTGGAATAGGAATGAAAATGGAGTAGAAAGTTACCGTTTTTCCGGACAAAAAATGGAAACGGAGAGAAACCAATGTTTCGTTTCATTGGATCGCGCCATCGAGCAAAACCAACATTTAAATCACGTCTGTCGTGTTCGTGTCCCACCCTCCTCCACGGCTCGACCCCACACGGTCGCTCGGCATGCCACTCTCCACAAACCGAGTATACGATAACTTTCCCGCCTGCTTGTTGATGGATCGCGCCATGCAGTACTACTAGCACTACTGGAAGAGATTGACGAGTTGGGGGAGGACAGCTAGCTGTAGCACGGACTCCCAAGAACTTTTTACATGCATGTTGTAGCTGGCTATTGCGACCTTTGAACGCGGAGCAGCCGCGTGCACCCGAAAATGGCGCACACGATGCTCTCTCGGCCGGCGCGCTGCTTCAATGCCGGCGCTAGTGAGAGGTCGCGTCCACTCTGGCCGGGCATGAATGCGGCACTGACCGTTTCGGGTGGGAAGCACGCGCGGGTGATGAAGAGGGTTCGGGTTGGTCAGGACCGGCCGTGGCAGCGGTCCGGACGTGCGCAAACAAGAGATGATGTACATTAATATTGCTGCGTATATAATTAACAACGTAAATAATGTGCTAGTTGGACAAATATGATTGGAGATGGAGATGGAAATGGAATTTTACGTAAACACGGATATGCATGTCTATGTCTATGTGTGTGTGCGCGACGACTCTCGCGACCTGGAAGCGCGGTCGTGTTTTTGATCGAGTTTTCTTTCTTGGTACGTTAGAAAATCAGTTTGTCTAATTCACATCTAGATGTTATTTAAGGATATCACATCTAAGATCCCACAAGTATATAATATAAGCGGGAGCCTCAGTGCTTGTTCGCTAGGGTTTGCACTCTCCACACGCTCGCCGCAATACATATATGTTACACGCTAGAGGCTCAGCATTCATTTGCTAGGGTTTGCTATATTCACAGTCTCTCACCCTCTCTTCACCTGATCTAAACAAGACTGTGTTGGCCTCTTGTCTCTCTCTCCCCCCTCACAGCTGGTGAAGGAGGCATCCGTATCCCGTCGCACCGGGAAGGGGAGGAGGTGCAGCGTTAACTCAATCGTCTTCAGTGAGGGAGGCAATCCACTGCCGGCTGCATTGTTCTCTTTCACCCAGCGCCTGTGCGGGAGGGCCACCGACCCCTTCTTCCTCACTGCCGTACATAGTGTGGGCAGATCCGGCCTCCCGCCACACGCCTTGCCACATTTCGACGAACCTAAGGTATAAGTTTCTCTAAAACCGTCGTTGCTCTAGCTGCATGTGGATCTTTTTCGATCTGTAGTCGAATCTAGGTCTTGGTTCAAAGAGGAAAGAAAGGTGCGGTGGGGTGGAGCATGAATCTAGGACGTGGTTCAATGAGGAAAGGAGGAAGCAAAAGTAGTATAGACTGGCTATCCAGCCGCTTTGTTGGTCGAAAAGGGTAAAAGTGGGTAACCCAGTACACACATCTGTAAGGAACCAATCTCTTTGTTGAAAAGGGAAAGAAACTGGGTGGGTCAGGTAGTTTGTGCAGGACTAGATTTGCTGCCCTCACATAGGAAAAAAGTTCAAAGAGAACAAATATGGGACCAACACAGATATGCTGCTTGGCTACATACTCTGCATCACCCATTTATACGTGTGGACGCACATGCTGCTAGCATGTCCCATACAACTATTTTGCTGTTGTTAATCTAAGAATACCGCCAGAAAATTGAAGTAATGCCACTGTAAAAAGTAAGTTACATTTTTTAATGAATGTTGTTTCAAGAGAGTAGTGTCTCTGTTAATATGAATCAATGCAACCATTTTAGAAATGCTACTATCCTACTTTGTTTTCCATCCAAGATAAGTTAGATGCTTCTTTCTGTCACCGTTTGTTTCATCCTCCCTTATTGGCAAGTAATTGTTTCCTTTTTTGCCTCTGTTAAAACAGGGGTATCGATTCAACTTGTTGCTATTGCGACATTTTGCTTCGCTACTCGAAACACTTATGTTTTAAGAGTGTTTTGTGCAGTTCAACTTGAATGTCACACCGGTGACTTTGCTTAATTTTGGTGGAACTGCACAAAAGGAGATCCAAGATTTGTTTCTAGTGTTCCTGTCGAGTTGTTTCAAATCTTGGTCTCAACCACATGATATCTATTCAACTTGTTGCTATTGCGACATTTTGCTTCGCTACGCGAAACACTTTGCTTGTTTACAGTGCAACTGCACAATAGGAGATTGGATTTCCTATTCGTGTTAGCTGATTCGTATTTTATCCTGGTGTTCTCATGAAAGGTCAGTACAGGCCTTCATCCACATGATTGTGAAGTGTGCTTTGAGATGTTGTGCTACCTGTATTGGTACTGTTTTAAATAAATGTTGAATTGAAGCTATTGTATTGCTGTCTTTTCCCATTAAGTAGTGAACAAAAATGGGACCAACCCAGACATGATGCTTGTTGCTTTGTTACAACAAACTCTACATCACCCCCTTTAGAAGTAGATGGAAGCACATATTGTTGTTGCGCCCACTCTCCCCTAGAACTGTTTATGCTTTTCGTTAATCTAATGTCGCTGGTAAAATTAAGCAATGCCACTCTCAGAATTAATTAACTACTGAATCTTAGTTCAAAACTGCAACACTTGTTAGGTATGGTACTATCCTGCTTTGTAGTTCTTTCTACATGTTTAACCAAGGTATTGTTAAGATAATGTCTCTTTAAAAATGAATCAGTTGCATTGTTTTAGGAATGGTACTTTTCTGCTTTGTCGTTCTTTATACATGTTGAAACAAGGCATTGTTAAGATAATGCCTCAGTCAATATGAATGAATCACACTGATGGAGAATTGCTACTCTCCTGCTTTGTTTCCCATTAAGACAAGTCATCAACCATTATTTCTCAGTAATTGTTTCCCTTATACCTATTGTTGCTTACGGGGATATCAAAATTAAAGCTCAGTTTTATTCCGACTTCGATTTTAGTTGAACTGCACAAAAGGAGCCAATGTGTCCAAGGAAAACTGCCGCGTTACTGGGTCTAGTTGGACGTTCCACTTTGCAGAAAGAAGCAGTCACTGGTTGCGGTACATTACAGAAGGAATGACCGAGAAGCTTTATAGAGTATTATTAGACACCAGTGACATGACTAGTCTGCAGAGACCATTGGATATTTAACAACACATGGAGTGCCCTGGGCAAAAAGTGCCCAAACAAGTACAAGAAGCTATGACAGGACACGATCATAGGCATTACATATTTTGAATGGGAAAAGCTTGTCAAATTTTAATCATTGATGTTAGCAAGAAGATGTTATTTTAATATATTGGAATTGGAAAACCTTGTCAAAATTTGCTCATTGATGTTAGCCAGAAGACATGCATTTGATATTTTTGAGTGGGACGCCCTTGCTAGGAGCAACATCGAGTGTTTTTTTTCCTATTCCTGTGTTCAGTTTAGAAGTAAATAGTTACTCTACTGAGATATTCCTGTGTTAAGAGTTTGTTTTGAATATTGTCTATGTAATGCCAGGCCTTGTGTTTGATTGCAAAGTTGAGCTTGGAATGTTGTGGCATGCGGCATCACGAGTTGTTCATCGTGCCTCCTGAGAATAATGCTTCGTATTGTTTTGCATGTCGATCTAATGCCAGTGATTTGCTTGTTAAGAAGATGGTCCTCTTCTGTTGTTTCCGTGCTAAGAAGTTCATCGTCTGATGTTTCATTCATAGCCTATACGACATGTCGGGTAGGTTAGATGTGAAACCATATGATCTTCCGACCAACTCATGATATTAGGCCATGATTGGATCGTCGTTTTCCAACCAAAACCGCTTGTAAAACCGACGCTTGTAAATTAAAGCAGATGGTCTCGGGCGAAGGCACTAGGTTGGTCAATTTCGACTAGTAAAATATCAGAAGTACTTCACACACGATAAAAATGCTGAATGACACTCGGACGATTGCTATTCCAGCCGTTAGCTGCTGTTTCAGCCTTGCCCATGGATGGCATGATACGCACGTCGTGCATGTATCGTCTGGTAATGTCGTCCATATAGCAGTGCTCGTAAAATATACACTAGTCTCTCAAATTACACACGTAACCTGCCGGTTTTACTTACAGACCTCGGGCCTTCCAATGACGAGTAAATTACACTTGTATGTTAATACAGGTTTGAAATAAACCAGAGCTCCCAAGCGCGGCCTTACCGTTTCATGCCGTCTCAGTTTCTCGAAGGTGCTCATAGGTGTCCAGTGATCCTGGCTTCCTGAATGAGCAGCGGGCGCTGTATCAGACCTTCGTAGGGCCACGAGGCCCTCTTCGTTGTCCTTCGAGTTGTTGTGCTTGCCGTGGCGCCGAGCATTGTTAACATGGTCAACGAACATGCGGATTCAGGAGATGACTTTATTTTTACTGGATGACACTACAGACCCACTAGGGACATAGCCGTACGTACGCAAGTGCCTCCTTATTATGTACAACTATATTGTTTTTTCTTTCTCCTGGTTTCCTGACATCACGGTCCCACACCATTGTCAACCTATGTAGTCAATATAAAGGAGAGAATTGCACAAGGTGCGGCCGACAGCTGGGACCAAGCAGCTCGAGCAGTATTTGTGTTTTTGAGGCGTGAGCACTGCAGAGTTTTTCTTGGCGATGATTTCGTTGTTGTTCAGAGGAGAGCATGGAATTAACTGGGCGGGCTATGGCCCGTCTAGCCCAGGCCAGATATCTAGCCCAGATACTACTTTTTTCAAGATGAAAATGGCTAGCCCAGCTATACGTCTTTTTGAGGAATACCCAGGCAAGGTCAACTTGTTATTCTCCGCCCCGCTGGGCTGCAAATCTTTCCTAGGAGGGATGCATTAGGCTTAACAGGAAAATGGGCTTTAAAAATAATAAATGGGATGTAATTATAAAAACTGGGCAGTAACTATAAAAAAATGCACCAACCACGAAATTAGTTTATAAAATATTATTTATGGATTTTGAAAATCTTAAATTTTCATTGTTGCGCACGCAATGTTTCGTTGGATTTTTACGTAATACAAATTTATATTTAATCTGACTAGAAATTTCGGGATAAAAATATTTCGGATCCCATCAAAATGTGGGAAATTTTATTGAATTCTATCTTCAACGGTTGGTTGACATTATTAATCGGTGTCCTAGCTAGAAAATGGATTGTAGTTTTAACAAACTATAAATGGGCTGTTGTAAATTCCATTAGAATTCAAAAATGGGCTATACATTCTTACAAAACTCAAATGGGCTATAAGTTCTCTGCCACACACTTGTGGACCTACTAAGTGACACGTTTCCTAAAAAAAATAAGTTGACGCGTATGGAAGGCTTTGTCAACTTATTATAGTCAACACACTGTTCTAGTAGCAGTGGCCGTTGGATATCTATCCAACGGATGTCATGCTTCTTCTTCAATCTCGGATATTCTTAGCTTCGGCCGCCCAAAAAATGATTCCTCCCCCTGACATCTGGGGTGCACCGTTTCGGAGGCTGACCTGTGGGCCTACTAAATTGGAGCGTAGCAAGGGCTTTCTCAACTTAGTCAATATAAACGATTCTAGCTTAAGTGACCGTACGATGTCCATCCAACGGCTGTAGTGCTTTTTCAACCTCTGGTCTTCTTGGTCCAGCCGCCCAAAGCAGCGCCGGTCGTGCCGCCTGCTCCTGCCTCTCGTGGCCGGCTGTGCTGCCGCGGAGGCCTCACCGCCCCCATACTACTCCCACCGCTGGCCAGGCCATCCCTCCAGTCACCCACACCCCCTGTTATTCTGCAGCGACGACAGCCTCGTACCACAGCCAAACCAGTGAACCCTCGTATTCCTCTCCGCGCGGGCTTCCACTGCTGCGTCTTCCCCGGCTCCGCGTCGTCCCCTTCCTAGGCGTCGCCGTCGTCCACCGCCCTGGTGCTCTCAGTGTGGCGTGGTCAACATGGTCAACGACCAACTTCCATCGGAAGAGTACTGTACATGGAGAGGTTGACAGCTGGGTCCACGGCGGCCGCAAGGAAGTGCCTCCTTATTATGCGCAAAATAATTATTCCTCCACCTGACAGCAGGGACCCACCGGACGGGCACCTTATTTCGCAAAAAAAATGTTTCCCCCCTGACTGCTGGGACCCACCGGACGAGCCACCATATTTCGCGAAAAAAACATTCCCCCCGCTGTCAGCTCGGACCCACCGGAAGTGCCTCTTTATTACGCACAAAAAAAATGAATACTCCCCCTGCTAGCTGGGACTCACCTTGGTGGGAAGCAGACTTGTGGGCCTACTAAGTTGACAGGGATGGAGGGCTTTGTCAACTTAGTCAATATGAACGATTCTAGCTCCAATGACCATACGATGTCCATCCAACAGCCGTAGTGCTTCTTCAACCTTTGGTCTTCTTGCTCTAGCCGCCCAAAGCACCACCGGTCGTGCCGCCTGCTCCTACCTCCCGTGGCCGGCTGTGCTGCCGCGGAGGACTCACCGCCCCCTATTATTCCCACCTTAGGCCAGGCCCTGCGGCGACGACAGCCTCACAACACAGCCAAGCGAGTGAATACTCATACTCCTCTCCATGTGGGCATCCACTGCCGCGTCTTCACCGGCTCCGCGTCGTCCCCTTCCTAGGCCTCGCCGTCGTACACCGCCCTGGTGCTCTCGGCGCTGTGTGTTCAACGTGGTCAAGGAACGACTTCCATCGGACGTGGACTGTACGACGAGAGGCTGACAGCTGGGTCCACGGCCGCAGCAAGGAAGTGCCTCCTTATTACGCGGAAAATAATGATTCCTCCACCTGAAAGCAGGGACCCACCGGATGGGCCACCGTATTTTGCAAAAAAAATGTTTCCCTCCTGACTGCTGGGACCAACCAGCTACACATTCGCACGCAAGGAAGTGCGTCCGGGCAAAACAAAAACCAAAACGATTCGCCCCCCTGACTGCTGGGACCCACCAGCTACATCTTCGCAGGCAAGGAAGTGCCTGACAGTCGGGACCCACCTGGTCGAAGCGTACGTAGCGTTGTCATTCTGGTCGCGAAAGTGTACGTACATACTGATTGATGTAGAGGCACGCACGTGTCATAGTAGACGCACGCACGCGTCGTAGTAGAGGCGCGCACGTAGCATGTACATGTACGTACAGCGGCGAGGGTGCAAGAAAGAAAATACGGCCACGTACGAACATACGGGCAGGGTCTCGAACGCCTACTCACATATATGTACATGGCTGGGTCGGAATGGAGAAACATCATCGTCATCGTGTTAATGGGGAACCAACCGGCTGGGTCGGAACGGAATGCGTGGTCGTGTTCATCGGGAGGGCTTGGATGGAACAGGCGATGGAAACGAGGCCTGGCGTACCGCACAACGGAGGAAACGGCCTTGTATTCGACCGGCCATGTTCGAAACGGGATCCTGTTGATCGGGAGGGGACTGGCGTACCGCAAAACGGAGGAAATGGACCTCCTACGGTCGAAATGGGCTTCCTGTCGATCGGGAGGGGTGTGGCGTACAGGAAAATGGAGGAAACGGACCTCCTACGGTCGAAACGGGGGTCCTGTTGATCGGGAGGGGTGTGGCATACCGCAAAACGGAGGAAACGGACCTCCTACGGTCGAAACGGGGGTCCTGTTGATCGGGAGGGGCGTGGTGTACCGCAAAACGGATGAAACGGACCTCCTACGGTCGAAACGGGGGTCCTGTTCATCGGGAGGGGTGTGGCGTACCGCAAAATGGGACTCCACGGGATACTGTTCATCTCTACCGTCGACCTCCTCCATCCTCCACGGGCTACCGTCGACCTCTTCCAGCCTCCACGGGCTCCTATTCATCTAGCCTCCACCGCGTGCTACTCCACCAGCTACTGTTCAACCACCCCTCCACCGTCTACTGTTCATCCAGCTCTCCACCGTCTACTGTTCATCCATCCCTCCACAGCACGGGGTCCTGTTCAACCACCCCTCCACCGTCTACTATTCATCCAGCCCTCCACACCATGGGGTCCTGTTCATCCAGAGGCAACGCCACCGCTCACTGTTCATCGACCCCCCCCCCCCCCCCCGCAACGCTCACTGTTCATCCAATCGACCGGCTTTAGTTAGCAGCAGTAGCGAAGGAATCGCTCCATCGGGTTCAGTTAACAGCCATTGATCGATCACTCGGGTTTAGTAACGCGTAGTCTGCAGTGCAATCACTCGGGTTCAGTTATAGCCCAACGCCTCGCTCGGGTTTAGTTAGAGCCAACGCCTCGCACGTGTATGAGAGAACCGCGCATCGCTCGGCCCCCGACCTCCCACCGTAACCGGCAACTCCCCGAAATTTTCCTCCCCCTCGCTTCTACCACGGTTTTTTCCGTCATGGATGGCCCAAAGAATGTCATGCAGTTCCGTCTCCGGCCCGCCCAGGACGAAAAGCCCATTTTCTGTCATGATTTTTTGTCATAGAAGTAGGAGCCCACCACATCTATGATGATACCGGGTTTTGTCACAATTATCGTCATAGAAGTGTCATATGTATGACAGAAAAAAATTCGTTCGGCCAAAAATGTCACGGATGTGTCTTTTTTTTGTAGTGTCGGTGCCTTCGTCCGGTGCCCTGGGCGCTGGCTTGCAGGCCCGCTTCGGTGGGGCATTTGGTCTCTTCTGTCACCTAACCTGCAGGCTCATCTCACGGTGGTTCGTGGGTCGGTTTGGACGACCGCCATCTTGCCTCGTGAGTCGCTTGCACATTAAAGGGGAGCCTCCCGAGCATCGCGTCTCAGGAGTTCCTACTAGCTCTCCAGCGCTCACCCCCTGGCTTTGACCATGGCACCGCGACCTGGCATACCAGCGGCGACTGTGCTCGCTCGAGGGCCGGGTCCCGAGGATATAGAGCACCTCTGCGAGCAAGCCAAGAAGGCAGCCGTTGCGCGCCGTGATACTGCCACGAGCGCAGGAGCAAGCACCTTCTTCCTGACGGGCCAAGACACTAAGAGATAAGTCACGGTTCACTGTAGCACCAGCTTCGCTCCCTGCACACCCTGCCTCACAGTTCCATTCTGGTGGTTTCGCTACCCTTTTTGATTTTTTGGGTGGCTGCTTGCACGCCAAGGGGGGCCTCATGAGCATCGCCTGTCATGAGCTCTTACCGGACCTTGGGCCGCTCACCTCCTAGCCTTGACCACGACATCACGACCTGGCATACTAGCGACGACTGAAGCCTGCCTGGGGACTGGGTCTTGCTGGCTTAGAGTGTCGTGCTACCTAGGGAAAAGAAAAGGGAGGAACCTTGCCGAACTGGGATACGCGAATCCATCACAAAATCAAAGGAAGCGACACTGATATTGAATACATTCCGATCCTCACAAACCACATGGGGGCTGATCTTCATTCCACGCAGGGAAAGCAAAAGAAGGGAGGTAGGTACTAAGCCCTAGAGCATCACTGCCGGCACCGGGCGGCAACCGCTGCCGCACTCCGACTTCAACGGGAGCTTGGTGGCACGTAGCTATCATCGCTCGAATTTAGAGATTCACGGGGCTCAGGAGAGTCGCTGGATTCCCAGGAGTCACCGCTGCCGCTAGACGAGGCCCCAAGGGGGGCGGCAGCACGCCCAACACCGGCTGCAGGACCCCATGGGCTGCCTCCGCTGGGACAGCATTCCAGCCGTTCGCCCTCCACAGTGAAGACCTTGAAGAACAGAGTTGTCGTGCCATCATACTCGAAGTGAATCGCTAGGGCTCCCTCTGCGTGGCAAGCCCGGGCGACCTCGCCCCATCCGTGCGTCATGAAGACATCTCCAGGGGGCACCACCTCGACTTCAGCTCCGGTGGCCAAGCTGCAGTACCCAGCGTGCTGCAGCCACAGGTCAAGCGGCCCCCTCGGAGGCAGCTCGCTGGCGAAGAACCTCGGGAGCTAGATCCAGGCATCGGGAAGCATCACCGCACACACCACAAACTCACGCGAGCTACCCTCGGCGTGGGTCCATGGCACGGTCGGCAGGGCAATGGCGGCCCTGCCATCATCGTCAGGCGCCTCTCGATGGCGCACACCTTCATCCTGAGCCCGGGCGTATATGGGGAGGGGGAAGCCAGGCGGAGGCCTCGATTGCCAAGGCCTGGTCACCTCTCGCCCCGCTCCGGCATCATAAGGGAGGCGGGGCCGCTTCTTTGGCGGGAGAGGATCGGGCCCCTCCCTAGGGGCCTTCCCCTTCTCAGCTGCAAAGTACCTCCTGATCGGCGCCATGGGAGCAAGATGGAGAAGAGGAGAAGCAGGCAGAAGCAAGACAAAGGGGAGATGGGTGAGGGGCTCTGCCCCTCCCTCACATTTATAGCCGAGGGAGGCCAACCGCCAGCCTCCATGACCTCGCACCATCATGACCTTCTGCATGTCGCATCGTCCCGTCAAGTCGAACAGTTGCCAAGGTAGCATGGGGAAGCAGAGTCGCCCATGTCCCGTCAATGACCACACGTCATCAAGGCCGCAGGCGGTTAGGGCCCACGGTGCTCTGCACTTGCCCTTTGGCTTCGCCTGGAAGCCATGTACGAGCGCGCCTTGGGCCCCGGGGCTATTGTTGGCATGCTGGATATGGGGGTATCCAGCCCTGCCTGCCTGCAGCTCACCACGTGGCTCCATCGACGGCCTAGTATGGCCCAGCTTCAACATCAATAGCTCAAGACCCTCGCGAGGTGGACGATGCTAAGACCCCCGAGGGGATCGGCCTCCTCAGGCTGGCTTCTGAGGGTCAGAGACTTCTATGCAAAGTTTACCTGACGAGGCTAAGCTGACGTGAGCCATGACGACGAAGGCCAGGCGACCGCCAAGCGGGCGCTAGGCGGGCGCAGAGCACAGGTTTCCTCTTTGGTGCAATGGAGGCAAGCAACAGGCGCAGAGTCCCGAGGAATCAGCCAAAGGTTTAGATTCTGGTGCTACAAGACCAAGACCGCCAGGACGGCAGGACGGAGGTCATCACCGAGCCCACCACAGCATCACGACCAGAGGCTTTTCGTAGGTGAAGACTACTTTTGTCAGGATAAGCTGTACTACTTGTCCCCTTTCAAATCCGGCCATTGTGGGATCCCTTCCCGCCAACATTTGGGAAGAGGACCAAGGCCACTATAAATAGGACTTAGCCACCACCATAGAGGGGCATCTCATCTGAGCTGGTTCACATCCCCTCAGCTCTATCGAGCTCAAGAACACCTCACCTCCTGAGGCCAGTTCATCCACTACAGTAGTTCATCCTTAGACCTATGAGGCAATCCACCAAAATGCTGGAATAGGGTATTACACCGCAAGGTGGCCCGAACTAGGATAAACTGATGTGTCCCTTTGTCTCTTAGAGCTTGACGCGCTAAGCTTAGGAGGATCGTGAGTAGGCAGGATGGGTAGGTTGAGATCTCTGCATGCACCCCAGAGTCCAAACCTCTCAAGGTTTTGTGAAACGCGTAATCTGACAGAGAGAAAAACTTTGACTCTTGCATGAAAGTAAATACGTAAAAGTAAAAGATAGACCCTTTGCAGAGGGAAGAAGAGGTTGCCATGCGCTTTTTGTTTGTATGCTCAAGCCCTTAGTGTAAGTGAACGTCACATTATATTGCCCTTTATGATCGCAACCTTTATTATGCAGTCTGTCGCTTTTATTCTTTGCCATCACAAGTTCGTACAATGCTCAATTTTCCCTTACACTAAATGATCTCACACTTTTATAAACATTTTTATTGCCCTTTTTCACCGATGATAACTTACTTGAAGGATCTTACTCAATCCATAGGTAGTTACGGTGGACTCTCAAACAAGATTTGGGTTTAAGGGTTTTGGATGCACAAGTAGTATCTCTACTTAGTGCGGAATTTTAGGCTAGCAAAGATAGGGGCAAGCACCACATGTCGAAGGATCTATGACAATATAACTTCTATGTGAATATGAACAAACATAAATCATTACGTTGTCTTCCTTGTCCAACGTCAACAATTTTGGCACATAATATTTTGATGGGTGCTCACAAATCACAAAAGATTTCTAGGATAGTGTATTTGCATGTGAATCTTCTCTTCCCTTATTAATTCTTTCATGAGTTGCCTCATTGACCAATGCTATGTTTGTCAATCTACAATAAGATTTACTACTTATACTTTTCCTTGTGTAATGTCATCACTTACAATAAGATTAGCATATGATCTTTTTCATTTATTTCCTTTCTTTTTATTGAAACAAGAAAGTACAGAAAGCAAGACTCAAACTAAACTTTATTATATATGTCGCACACGATTACAAAGATAGGTCACTAAGCAAACTCTCAAAAAGAAAGGATCGAACTAACTTTTATTCATCTAAAACAAAAGATAACTATGGATCGAACTAAGAAAAGTAAAGGCAAAAGATAGTGGAGATGATACGATACCGGGGCACCTCCCCCAAGCTTGGCGAAAGACAAGGGGAGTGCCCATACTCGATACTCAATTTTCTTTTGGTGATGAAGAAGGAGGTGGTGGTAGTGACGAAGTAGAAGCGATCTTGTCCTTTTTCTCTAACTTGTTTCGGAGGTAGAAATTGTCTATCTCAACTCATCGTTCTCCTCCTCGAGCTTTAGTATCCTCTTGCACAATGCTTCCTTGCTTTCCTTCAGGAAGCGAGAAGGGATTGTTTCATCTTCATCTTCTTCATCAGAAAACCATATGTAAGGATAGGTGTCCTTGAAGATGTTTTTATCGAAAGGCTGATAAGAAACTGGGCTCTCCTTCTCCGAATCTTACAACATAATTTTAGATTTGTCAGGAAAACAGCAAGAAAAGAAAACAGGAGATTTCTTCGTGATACGGAGGTCAAAAGGTTCGGGGGGTATATAAAGATTTTTTATCTTGGGAGACAAGCAAAACTGAAGAAAAACAGAGTTCAGAAAGTACCCGAGGTGGGCACAACCCACCTAGGCACGCCTGGACGGCCAGGCGCGCCCTGGTGTCTTGTGCCCACCAGGGTCACTTTCTTTGTAGTTTCTTATTTTCCTAATTTTTTAAATATTCAAAAACTAACAAAATATTTTTGCGGATTTTTGGAGTCCGTTTACTTACCGTATCATGTACCTCCTTTTTTTCACGATTCCGGAGTGTTCCGGAAGGTTTCTTTTATGTGCTCTTCCGGTGTCATAGTTTGGACAATATTGCTTTCAACATTAATGGGCGTACCTGATATATAATGTTTTATTCGTTGCCCATTAACAACCTCTGGATTAGTACCTTCATCATTATTTATTTTGATAGCTCCAGATTGATAAACCTCCTCGATAACATAGGGTCCTTCTCATTTGGAGAGGAGTTTTCATTCAAAGAATTTGAAACGAGAGTTGTACAAAAGAATATATTCTCCAACCTTGAACTCATGCTTTTTCATTCTTTTATCATGCCAACTTTTAACTTTTTCTTTAAATAACTTTGCATTTTCATAAGCTTGGGTTCTCCATTCATCTAATGAGCTAATATCAAATAACCTCTTTTCACCAGAAAGTTTGAAATCATAGTTGATTTCTTTAATTGCCCAATATGGTTTATGTTCCAACTCAAGAGGCAAATGACAAGCTTTTCCATAAACCATTTTATGGAGACATACCCATAGGATTTTTTTATGATGTTCTATAAGCCCAAAGTGCATCATCCAATTTCGCAGACCAATTCTTCTGGGACCTATTGACAGTCTTTTGTAAGATTAGTTTTATTTCTCTATTGCTAAGTTCAACTTGACCACTAGACTGAGGATGATAAGGTGATGCAATTATATGGTTAACATCATACTTAGCAAACATTTTATGGAAAGCACCATGAATAAAGTGTGAACCACCATCATCATTAAATATCTAGGGACTCCAAACCTTGGGAAAATAACTTCCTTAAGCATTTCAATAGAGGTGTTGTGATCATCACTACTGGTTGGAATAGCTTCTACCCACTTAGTAACATAATCAACAACAACCAAAATATGAGTATACCCATTAGAGGAAGGAAAAGGTCCCATGAAATAAAATCCCCAAACATCAAATGGTTCAACAGCAAGTGAATAATTCATAGGCATTTCTTGACGCTTACCAATATTACCTGTTCTTTGACATTCATCACAAGATAAGACGAACTTACGGGCATCCTTGAAGAGAGTAGGCCAATAAAAACTAGATTGCAATACCTTATGAGCGGTTCCATCTCCCGCGTGATGTCCTCCATAAGCTTCAGAGTGACATTTCCGTAGGATTTGTTCCTGTTCATGCTCAGGTACACAACGACTAATAATACCATCTACTCCTTCTTTATAAAGATGTGGGTCATCCCAAAAGTAATGTCTTAAATCATAGAAGAATTTTTTTTATTTTGTTGGTATGTGAAGCTAGGTGGTATGTATTTAGCAACAATATAATTAGCATAATCATCATACCAAGGTGAACTATTAGAAACATTTATTGCAGGTAATTGTTCATCAAGAAAGCTATCATTAACAGGTTGTGGGTCATCAAGAATATTTTCAATCCTAGACAAGTTAGCAGCTACGGGGTTCTCTGCTCCTTTCCTATCAGTGATATGCAAATCTAATTCTTGTAGAAAAAGAACCCACCTAATGAGTCTAGGTTTAGCATGTTTCTTTTCCATGAGATATTTTATAGCAGCATGATCGGTGTGTATGGTCACTTTGGAATCAACAATGTAGGATCTAAATTTATCACAAGCAAACACCACTGCTAAGAATTCCTTTTCAGTAGTAGCATAATTTCATTGAGCGATGTCTAGAGTTTTACTAGCATAATGGATAACATTTAATTTATTATCAATTATTTGTCCTAGAACAACACCAACAACATAATCACTAGAATCACACATAATCTCAAAAGGTAAGTTCCAATCAGGTGGTTGAACAACAAGTGCAGTAATTAAGGCTTTCTTTAGTGTTTCGAAGGCTTCCAAACAATCATCACCAAACACAAAAGAAATATCCTTTTGGAAAAGATTTGTAAGAGGCCTAGAAATTTTAGGAAAGTCTTTGATAAACCTCCTATAGAAACCAACATGACCAAGGAAACAATGAATGCCTTTGATACCTTTAGGACATGGAATTTTTTCAATTGCATCAACCTTGGCTTTGTCCACCTCAGTGCCCTTTTTAGAATTTTTATGGCCCAAAACAATACCTTCGTTAACCATAAAGTGGCACTTCTCCCAATTCAAGACAAAATTTGTTTGTTCACATCTCTGCAAAACTTGATCAAGATTGCTTAAACAACCATCAAAAGACTTCCCATAAACAGAAAATTCATACATGAAAACCTCAACAATCTTTTCGCAAAAATCAGAGAATATAGCAGTCATACATCTTTCAAAGGTAGGAGGTGCATTACATAAAGCAAAAGGCATATGTCTATAAGCATAAGTTCTAGAAGGACAAGTAAAGGTGGTGTTTTCTTGATCATGTTGTGAAACAGGTATTTGTGAAAAACAAGAATATCCATCAAGGAAGCAAAAATGTGTGTGCTTAGATAGTCTTTATAACATTTGATCAATAAAAGGCAGAGGGTAATGATCTTTTTAGTTGCTTTGTTTAACTTTCTATAATCAATTACCATTATGTAGCATGTGACAATACTTTGTGGAATTAGTTCATTCTTATCATTAGGAACAACAGTTATACCTCCCTTCTTAGGGACACAATGAACAGGACTTACCCATCTACTATCAGCTATAGGATAGATTATACCTGCTTCTAGAAGTTTCAATATTTCCATTCTTACCACTTCTTTCATCTTCGGATTTAACAGACGTTGGTGATCAACAACGGGTTTAGCATCAGGTTCCATATTAATCTTGTGCTGACATAGAGTGGTACTAATGCCCTTAAAATCATCAAGAGTATATCCAATAGCAGCTCAGTGCTTCCTTAGAACTTTCAACAATCTTTCTTCTTCATGTTCTGAAAGGTTAGCACTAATAATAACAGGACATCTTTTTCTCATCAAGATAAGCATATTTCAAAGTGTCTGCCAATTGTTTTAATTCAAACACAGGATCACCGTTGGGTGGAGGAGGACCTTCTAGAGTTTCAATATGTAGATTGGGTTCAAGCAGAGGTTGTTGTTCGAAAAAGATTCTATCTATTTCATTTCTTTCATGCGTATGCAAATCATTTTAATGGTCTAGAAAATATTGTTCTAAAGGATCAGTAGGAGGTACAGCAATAGAGGTTTCATCCTTACTAGGCAAATCTTTCTTATGAGGTTTTCTACTAAACTTGGAAAAATTAAATTCATGAGATTCATCACCAAAGCTAACACCTACAATTTGTTTCTCACAATCTATTATAGCATTGACGGTTTTCAAGAAAGGCCTACCAAAGATAATGGGACAAAAGTCATCTTGTGGGGAACCAAGAACAAGAAAATCAGTAGGGTATTTTATTTTCCCACACAAGACATCAACATCTCTACGAATCCCCATTGGTGATATAGTATCTCTATTGGCAAGTTTAATAGTAACATCTATGTCTTCTATTTCAGCAGGTGGTATTTCATTCTTAATTTCTTCATATAAGGAAAAAGGGATAGCACTCACGCTAGCACCTATATCACATAAACCATGATAACAGTGATCTCCTATCTTGACTGAGACAACAGGCATGCCAACAACTGGTGTATGTTTATCTTTTTCATCGGGTTCGGCAATTCTAGCATCTTCATCACAGAAGTAAATAACATGCCCATCAATATTATCGACCAAGATATCTTTAACCAAAGCGACAGTAGGTTCAACTCTGAATTCTTCAGCTAGTTTAGGTGTTCTAATATAAATTTTGTTGACCACAGTTGAAACTTTAGCATGTTTCTTCATCCTAAGAGGAAAAGGTTGTTTTTCAATGTAAGCAGCGGGAACAACTGGATCAACATTGTAAATGATAGTTTCTTCTTTAGCTTTTACTGGTTCTTTAATTTATTCTTTAATAGGTGGGTGATATTTGAACCACTTCTCCTTAGGGAGATCAACATGAGTTGCAAAAGATTCACAAAAGGAAGCTACTATCTCAGAGTCAAGTCCATATTTAGTGCTAAACTTTTGAAAAGCATCGGTGTTCATAAAAGATTTAACACAATCAAACTTAGGTTCAATACCTAACTCTTTACCTTCTCGAGTTCGCAATCTTCAGAGTTGCATTTAATTCTTTCTAAAAGATCCCACCACAATCCAATAGTCTTCTTCATAAAAGAACCGGTACAAGAAGTATCGAGCATGGATTGATCATTACTAGAAAGCCGAGCATAAAAATTCTGAATAATAATTTCTCTCGAGAGCTCATGATTGGGGCATGAATATAACATTGACTTAAGACTCCGGCAAGCTAGAGTGATACTTTCTCCTTCACGAGGCCAAAAATTATATATATAATTCCGGTTACAATGAACTAGATGCATATGATAAATTTTTTGATGGAATTCTAATTTCAACCGATTCCATTTCCAAGATCCAATATCATCGCATAGCCTATAACATGTCAATGATTTTCCCTTCAAGGATAAAGGGAAAACCTTATTCTTAGCTTCATCTCCGGGCAAACCTGCAAGCTTAAATAATCCACAAATTTCAAACCACATATATCATGTGCATATCAGGATGTTCGGTTCCATCTCCTGCATAAGGATTAGCTAGCAGTTCTTCTATCATACCCGAAGGAATTTCATATTCAGTATTTTCAGTAGGTGCAGTAGGTTGAGGGGCAACTAATTGTGGTTCTGGTCGAGGTGAAGATACCCCGAACAAACCCCTCAAAGGATAAGCAAAGTGTTCTTGAGGGTACACGGGAATTTCATCTAGTCACTTTCATCATGTTGGCTTAATTCGTGTTCGCTACTTTGATAATTTGGTATGTGGGTGGACCGGTGCTTAGGTGCTATTCCTACTTGAACAAACCTCCTACTTATGATTGACCCCCCCGCAAGCATCCACAACTGTGAGAAAAGTATTAAGAATAAATTATAAGCATAGCATTAAACTTTTGGATCCAATCGGTCCCTTACGGAATAGCGCATAAACTAGGGTTTAAGCTTCTTCCACTCTCACAACCCATCATCTAATAGCTACTCCACAATGCATTCTCTTAGGCCCAAAGATGGTGAAGTTTCATGTAGTCGACGTTCACATGACACCACTAAGGGAATCACAACATACATATCATCAAAATATCGAACACATATCAAGTTCACATGATTACTTGCAACATGATTTCTCCCGTGACCTCAAGAATCAAAGTAACTACTCACAAATGATAATAATGCTCAATATCAGAGGGGTATTAAATAGCATAGTGGATCTGAACATATAATCTTCCACCAAATAAACCATATAGTAATCAACTACAAGATGTAATCAACACTACTAGTCACCCACACGCACCAATCTATAGTTCCGGTACAAAGATTGAACACAAGAGATGAACTAGGGTTTGAGATGAGATGGTGCTGTTGAAGATGTTGATGAAGATAGTCCTCCCAAAGATGGGATAGTTTTTGTGGATGATGATGACGATGATTTCCCCCTTCGGGAGGGAAGTTCCCCCGACGGAATCGCTCCACCGGAGGGCAAAAGTGCTCCTTCCCAGGTGCCGCCTTGAGACGGCGGCGTTTCATGCCAAAAGTCCTATCCTCATTTTTTAGGTCAAAATGACTTATATACCAGAAGGGGGGCACCAGAGGTGGGCCATGGAGAGCACAACCCACCAGGGCGCTCCTGGGGGCCCAGGCGCGCCCTGGTGTCTTGTGCTCACTAGGGTGGCCCCCTCCGGTACTTATTTGCTCCAATATTCCTCAAATATTCCATAAAAAATCTCTGTAAAGTTTCAGCTTGTTTGGAGTTGTGCAGAATAGGTGACCTAACGTAACTTTTCCAGGTCTAGATTTCCAGCTGCCGAAATTCTCCCCCTTTCTGTATACCTTGCATATTATGAGAGAAAAGGCATTATAATTGCTCCAAAAAGCATTATTATACAATAAGCAACATAAATAATAGTAGGTAAACACGATACAAAATGGATGTATCAGTCATATGGTTGATATTTTAGTACGAACTCCTGGTTAGATTGATCGAAAAGAATAGCTTCGCGTTACTTTAGTATGAACTCTAGGATAGATTGATCGAAGCGAATAGCTTTGAGGTGGTTTCGAACCCTACGGACAATTTCAATATTTTGTTCTCCGCTAATAGGAACTCGGGAGTGATTCTTTATTTCACTTTGAGGGATAATCTTATGATCCAACTAAGCTAGCATTGTTGAGAGATTGCACTAGTGAAAGTTGCACCCTAGGCCTCATTTTCCATCATTGCAATACCGTTTGTTCTCAGTTTTACTATTTACTACCTTGCTGTTTTTTGTTTTTCGCACTACAAAGACTCATATCTACTATCCATACTACACTTTTATCACCATCTCTTCGCCGAACTAGTGCACCTATATACAATTTGCCATTGTATTGGGTGTGTTGGGGGCACAAGAGATTTCTTGTATTTGATTGTAGTGTTGCTCGAGAGGGACTATCTTCATCCTACGCCTCCCACAGACTGATAAACCTTAGGTCATCCACTTGAGGGAATATTGCTACTGTCCTACAAAGCTCTCCACTTGGAGACCCAACATGAGTCTACAATAATAAAGTTGCATAGTAGACATCAATTCTCAGGTACACAACGTCTAATAACACCATCTACTCTTTTTTTTATAAAGGTGTGGGTCATCCCAGAAGTAATGTCTTAAATCATAGAAAACCTTTTTCTTTTGCTAGGTGTGAAACTAGGTGGTATAAAATTAACAACAATGTAATTGGCATAATCAGCATACCATGGAGAATTACGAGAAGCATTTATGATAGCTAATTGCTCATCAGGAAAACTATCATCAATAGGCAGTGGGTCATCATGAACATTCTCTAACCTAGACAAGTTGTCTGCAACGGGGTTCTCAGCTCCCTTTCTATCAATAATATGCAAATCAAATTATCGCAACACGAGAACCCATCTAATAAGTCTAGGTTTAGCATCTTTCTTTTCCATAAAATATTTATTAGCAGCATGATCAGTGTGAATAGTTACTTTGGAATCAGCAATATAAGATCTGAACTTATCACAGGCAAAAACAACTGCTAAAAAATCTTTTTCAGTAGTAGCATAATTTCTCTCGGCATTGTCTAGAGTTTTACTAGCATAATGAATAACATTCCATTTCTTATCAACTCTTTGCCCTAGAACAACACAAACAACATAACCACTAGCATCACACATAATTTCAACGGGTAAATTCCAATCAGATGGTTGACCAATAGATGCAGAAATCAAGGCTTTCTTAAGTATTTCAAATGCTTCTCCACAATCATCATCAAAAACAAAAGAACATCTTTTTGCAAGAAATTAGTGAGAGACCTAGAAATTTTATAGAAGTCTTACCTCCTATGGAAACCAACATGACCAAGGAAACTTCTTATACCTTTAATATCTTTAGGACACGACACCTTTTCAATAGCATCTACTTTAGATTTATCAACTTCAATACCAATTTCAGAAATTCTATGCCCCAAGACAATACCTTCATTAACCATAAAGTAGCACTTTTCCCAATTCAAGACAAGGTTAGTTTCTTCACATCTCTGCAAAAATCGATCAAGGTTTCTTAAGCAACCATCAAAAGAAGTTCTGTAAACGGAGAAATCATCCATGAAAACCTCAACAATCTTTTCACAAAAGTTACAGAATATAGCATCCATACATCTTTGAAAGGTAGTAGGTGCATTGCATAAACCGAAAGGCATACATCCATAAGCAAAAGTACCAAAAGGGCAAGTAAAAGTGGTCTTTTTGTGGTCCTCTTTTGACACAGGTATTTGAGAGAAACCAGAATAACCATCTAGAAAGTAGAAATGTGTATGTTTGGATAGTCGTTCTAGCATTTGATCAATAAAGGTAGAGGGTAATGATCTTTTCTAGTAGCTTTGTTTAATTTGCGAAAATCAATTACCATTCTATAACCTATAACAATTCTTTGATGGATCAATTCATTCTTATCATTAGGAACAATAGTAATACCTCCCTTCTTAGGGACACAATGAACGAGACTTACCCATCTACTATCAACAATAGGATAAATTATACCTGCCTATAGAAGCTTTAATATTTCATTTCTTACCACTTCTTTCATCTTAGAATTTCACAATCATTGGTGATCAACAACTGGTTTAGCATCAGGCTCCATAATGATTTTGTGCTGACATAGAGTGGGGCTAATGCCCTTAAGATCATCAAGAGTATATCCAATAGCGGCACGGTGCTTCTTCAGAGTTCTCAATAATCTCTTTTCTTCATGCTCTGAAAGGTTAGCACTAATAATTACAGGGATAAATCTTCTTTTCATCAACATAAGCATATTTCAAAGTATCAGGTAATTGTTTAGGCTCAAACATGGGATCACCCTTGGGTGGAGGAGGATCTCCAAGGATTTCAATAGGCAAATTGTGTTTCAAAATAGGCATTTGGTTAGAGAATATTTCATCTAATTCCTTTCTTTCATTCATAAACATATCATTCCCATTGTCTAGCAAATATTGTTCTAAAGGATCAGTAGGAGGTACAACAATAGAAGCAAGACCAATAATTTCATCCTTACTTGGCAATTCTTTATCATGGGATTGTCTACGAAATTTGGAGAAATTAAAATCATGAGACAAATCCCCAAAACTTACAGTAACATTTTCTTTCTCACAGTCTATCTTAGCATTAACAGTGTTCACGAAAGGTCTACCAAATATAATGGGACAAAAATCATCTTGTGGGGAACCAAGAACAAGAAAATCAGTAGGGTATTTTATTTTCCCACACAAGACTTCAACTTCTCTACAATCCCAATTGGTGATATAGTATCTCTATCTCAGCAGGTGCAATATCATTCCTAGCACCCACATCAATATCATTCATAACTTCTTGATATAATGTAAAAGGAATTGCACTCACACTAGCACCCACATCAGATAAGCCATGATAACAATGATCTCCTATTTTAACTGAAACAACAGGCATGCCAACAATAGGTCTATGCTTATCTTTAATATCGGATTTAGCAATTCTAATAGCTTCATCACAGAAATAAATAGCATGCCCATCAATATTATCGACCAAGAGATCTTTCACCATAGTAACACTAGGTTCAACTTTAATTTGTTCAAGGGGTGTAAGTGTTCTAGTATAACTCTTACGAACCACATTTGAAGCTTTAGCATGTTCCTTTATTCTAACAGGAAAATGTGATTTCTCATTATAGGCAGAAGGAACAACAAGATCAATATTATAAGTAATAGTTTCTTCTTCAACTTTAATAGGTTCTACTAGATTAACTTCAATGGGAGGATGATATTTAAACCACTTCACCATAGGGAGATCAACATGAGTAGCAAGTGATTCATAGAAATAAGCTACTATCTCAGAGTCAAGTCCATATTTAGTGCTAAATTCATGAAAAGCATCGGTATCCATAAAAGATTTAACACAATCAAACTTAAGGTTTATACTTGACTCATTACCTTCATCGAGTTCCCAATCTTCAGAGTTGCATTTAATTCTTTCCAATAAATCCGAGTTGAATTCAATAGTATTCTTCATAAAGGAACTAGTACAAGAAGTATCGAGCATGGATTGATCATTTCGAGAAAGCCAAGCATAAATATTTTGAATAATAATTTCTCTTGAGAGATCATGATTGGGGCATGAATATAACATTTACTTAAGCCTCCCCCAAGCTTGAGCGATACTTTCTCCTTCATGAGGCCAAAAATTATATATATATATATATATATATATATATATATATATATATATATATATATATATATATATATATATATATATACACTAGCACATATGCCCGTGCGTTGCAACGGGAGTGATAATTAACGTGTCCACCACAACAACACGGCATAACAATATTCGAATGGTGCCACCCAATGGCGGCAGAGAGACGCACGTTACCAAAAATGCCTATAAGCCGTACATTATAAACCATCACGTATAATATTTTTGCTACGATTTTTGTACAACAACTCTGTTATTTAAAAGGCCACATTTCAAATCCTACATACCAATGCATTATTCAGAAGTTGGAGCAATTTTTCGGAATTCGCATGGAGCCGTAAGAAATCTTGCTAAATGTGTTCTATCCCATCTCACCTCCCAAATCCACTCCCGTGTCGCGAACCAAACTGTGGTTGGATGGTTAGCAGGATTGTGGTATCCTCAGTCCACCAGAATGCCTACGATGACTTCGTAAATTTCAAGATGATATGTCGGCTCAGTCTTTCGGAGGTGCTCATAGGGATAGGATGTGCGTGTGTGCATTCATAGGGGTGAGTGTATGCTATTTTTGAACATAGTACAGACACAAGAGTGGATTTTTCAACCTAGTACAGACGCAAGCGTGTATATGAGCCTTCGCGTCTATACTATGTTCAAAAATCCACTCTCATGTCGTGGCCTCCTACCTCGTATTTTTCAATTGTGTTATTAGTCCACATGCCCGTGTCATTGCTATTTGCCCTGCATGAATCTATGTCGTGCCCCCTCACCTCTTGGGTTACTTAAATCCTGGTAATAATTAACTTTTCTTTCTTTTTGTGCCCACCGGATCAATGAGACACACACTTCATTCTTTTTATTCTTATTCCTGAGGCGCCTTTTTTGTCTTCAAGACAACTCGTGAACTTATATAAATCTGTACAATTTGGTATAAAAGGAAAGATGGTACTATTTAATCGGATAGTGAACCGATTGATAAACTTTTTCTCTTGCGAAGCATATCTAGTTTGACTCGGCCCACGTTTTTTAAGGCAGGCTCTGCCATCAATTAGTATGGTCTATCAGATAAGATGGTCATCAAACCCTAAAATAAAGGTAAAAAGGTCATCATATGAAGTTTCATTACTTTCTCAAAAGAAAAAAATAATCAAGTTTCTTCACATGGCAATTGAAAATAGCAAGTTTCTACACATGCATGATTTTTTTAAGAATACAACACGTACATGTTATTTTATGGATCCTACACGTAGACTTTGTTTTGCCCCGCACACGCACTGAGAACCTAGCCTACATAACTTCATCAAAAGTAATTTATAAATAGAAAAGAACCTGGGACAATTCATAGGAGGGAACTGGATGAGTTGGTGGAGAAGATTTGTGTGTTTGTGTGGTGTTGTGAGTTCGACACCTGCGTGAGCATCTATTTTTTTGGCTTGCTGGAGGTTGAGCCAGCAGCAATTCAGCCAGCCGACATATAATAAATAGAGACCTAGGCCTGCTGGCCGTCTCGCTTAGTTTCGGTTTTTCACACGTACGTCTCGGTTTTCAACTAAAACATAGCATATATAAAAATATTCAAAACGGGACGAAACAAACCGGAACCAAACCAAGAATACCTATTCCCTTTAATAGTCAACTAAAACATAGCATATGTAAAAATATTCAAAACAGGATGAAACAAACCGGAACCAAACCAAGAATACCTATTCCCATTAATAGTAGGTATATATATATATATATATATATATATATATATATATATATATATATATATATGTATATATATATATATATATAGTTCCGATCACAATGAACCAGATGCATAGGATACAACTTCTGATGAAATTCCAATTTCAGTTGGTGGTAGTTCCAAGATCCGATATCATCACATAGTCTATACCATGTCAATGCCTTTCCCTTAAAAGATAAAGGGAAGAACTTCTTCTTGAATTCATCCTCGGGCAAACTTGCAAGCTTAAACAATCTACAAATTTCATTCGCATAGATTAGGTGCATATCAGGATGTAAAGTTCAGAATACTGCATAAGGATTAGCTAGCAGTTTCTCTATCATACCCGAAGGAATTTCATAATAACTATTTTTAGTAGGTTCATTCGGTTGAGGAGAAACTCTTTGCTCTTCCGGTCGATGTGAAGATACCCCGAGCAAGCCCCTCAAAGGATTATTTTCCATAGTAACAAGTGACAGTTAATTTTAACATGTAATATAAATGTTTCCTTACCAAAGGGGCTTCACTCCCCGGCAACGGTGCCAGAAAAGAGTCTTGATGACCCACAAGTATAGGGGATCTATCCTAGTCCATTCGATAAGTAAGAGTGTCAAACCCAATGAGGAGCAGAAGGAAATGACAAGTGGTTTCCAGCAAGGTATTCTCTGCAAGCACTGAAATTATCGGTAACAAATAGTTTTGTGATAAGATAATTCGTAACAGGTAACACGTAACAAGAGTAACTAAGGGGAAGCAAGGTGGACTAATCCTTTTTGTAGCAAAGGAAATGCCTGGACGAACTCTTTTATAAAGCAAAGCGCTCCCGAGGACACATGGGAATTACTGTCAAGTTAGTTTTCATTATGCTCATATGATTCACATTTGTTACTTTGATAATTTGATATGTGGGTGGACCAGTGCTTGGGTGCTGTCCTTACTTTGAAAAGCCTCCCACTTATGATTGACCCCTCCCACAAGCATCCACAACTACGAAAGAAAAATTAAGATATATCTAACCATAGCATGAAACATATGGATCCAAATCAGCCCCTTATGAAGCAACGCATAAACTAGGGTTTAAGCTTCTGTCAATCTACCAACCCATCATCTACTTATTACTTCCCAATGCCTTCCCCTAGGCCCAAATCATCGTGAAGTGTCATATAGTCGACATTAACATAACACCACTAGAGGATAGACAACATATATCTCATCAAATATCGAAAGAATACCAAATTCACATGATTACTTATAACAAGACTTCTCCCATGTCCTCAAGAACAAAAGTAACTACTCACAAAGCATATTCATGTTCATAATCAGAGGGGTATTAATATGCATTAAGGATCTGAACATATGATCTCCCACCAAATAAACCAACTAGCATCAACTACAAGGATTAATCAACACTACTAGCAACCCACAGGTGCCAATCTGAGGTTTTAGGACAAAGATTGGATACAAGAGATGAAATAGGTTTTGAGAGGACATGGTGCTAGTGAAGATGTTGATGGAGATTGACCCCCTCTCGATGAGAGGATCATTGGTGATGGCGATGACAATGATTTCCCCCTCCCGGAGGGAAGTTTCCCCGGTAGAACAGCTCCGCCAGAGCTCTAGATTGGTTCTGCCCAGCTTCTGCCTCGAGATGGTGGCGCTTCATTCCGAAAGCTTTCTTCTGATTTTTTTCTAGGTCAAAACACACCATATAGAAGAAGATGGGCACCGGAGGCCTACCACGGGGTATGGCACGCCCTCCACCCTTGTGGATGGCTGGTGGCACCCCTCTGGTGCTTTCTTCTCCCAATGTGTTTTATTAATTCCAAAATGACTCTCCATGAAATTTCTAGATTTTTGGAGTTCTGCAGAATAGGTCTCTAATATTTGCTCCTTTTCTAGTCCAGAATTCCAGCTGATAGCATTCTCCCTCTTCATGTAAACCTTGTGAAATAAGAGAGAAAAGGCATAAGTATTGTGCTATAATGTGTAATAGCAGCCCACAATAAATATTGATATAAAAGCATGATGCAAAATGGACGTATTAGTTGCATTCAATTGCATATTTATCACCATAGCTCGTTCAGATTGTCCAGCGATTTCCATGGACAGCCCGAGTATGTGTAGATTGGGTACGTTCTCCATGCTCTACCCCATTCCGAGACAAAATTTTGGCAGTGCCTCCCTGTTGTTCTCCGGGTGCACATTCTCTCGGCTTTTTTCCGAGTCGTGTATTTGGAGAACAGCGGGGAGGTGTTGTCGAAATTTTGTCTCGGAATAGGGTAGAGCATGGAGATGTACTCAATCTACACATACCCGGGTGGGATTAGGAACTATCTTTACCTATTTGAGTGTAGGTTGCATGGACGTAATAAAATTGACAAATTAGATTAAAATCCAAGTGTTGAAACTTAAAACACCCAAACTGACTCATGACAAAAAATTAAAGTGTAGAAAAAGAAATCAAAGACGAAACAATACGTAGTGAGAGGTTGTGCAACTAGAATGATATTATATAACCGTTTTTAACGAAATTGTGAGGATAATGGTGAAGAACTCGAAAGCCATTGGTGTCTTGTGGTCATTTCCATACATTCTGCTACAGCACACCAACCCTTCTTTTGACCACCATTGGTGTCTTGCAGTCATAAGAAGGGTTGTTGCACTATAGCAGAATGTATGGAAATGACAACAACTCACCAATGGCTTTCGAGTTCTTCGCCATCATCCTCTCCAATTCATTAAAAAAGATGGTACAGAAAATCATCCTAGTTGCACAACCTCTCACTATGTACTATTTCATCTTTCGTTTCTCTTTCTATGCTCTGATTTTTTTGTCATGAGTCAATTTGGTTGTTCGAAGTTTCAAAATTGACAAACTAGATTAACTGATGAATATACATGTTGATGACCTATCTTTACCTATTAGATTGTAGGTAGGCAAGATGAGTGATCGTGCGTGGATGTACACCCATCACACTAGCCAGAAAGGGATTACCAATGAATGGTTAAAATAACCAAGGGGTTTGTGAAAGCCGCATTTACAAATGGACAGAGGAAAAACTGGTGCCCTGCGTCCGATGCAACAATTGGGAAAAGAAGACAGAGGATGAAATGGGCAAACACCTGCAGAAGAGTGGTTTTACACCCGGTTATATGATGTGGACATTTCATGGCGAGTCTACCCAATGTGCCAGAGCTGAGGTGGTTCATCGTCGCACCGACGAGCATGGTAGCGGGTTGGAAGACATGGTGCAAAACTTTGATGATGCTTGGGATTCGGACGATGAGATGGAGCAATCTGCAAAGGCCTTCATTGAAATGTTGGAGTCTTCAAAACGTCCTCTCCACGAGCACACTGAGCTTTGTCAGCTGGATGCCATCTCACAAATAATGGCTCTGAAGGCTCAATTCAACTTTGGCAGAGAATGCTATGACACGATGATGGCAGTATTTGGACGCTTTCTACCCAAAGGCCATGTAATGCCCGCAAACCTGTACCAGTCATACAAAATCCTCCGTGCTCTTAAGATGCCCTATGAGAAATACATGCCTGTGAGAAAGGATGTGCATTATTTATGCTTGACTATGCAGACTTGAACTATTGTCCCATTTGAAATCTTCCAGGTATGTTTTGGTAGACAACGATATGGGTGAGAAGACGCAGAGCAAAATCCCTGTTAATGTTCTTCAGTATATGCCAATCGTACCAAGACTTCAACGTCTTTTCATGGCCGATGGTCGAAGAGACGACTAGACAAATAATAGGGCACAATATGGGCAAAAGAACCGAACTAGATGCACATGGGGATCTGATCATGGTACACACATCGGAGTGTAGAATGGAAGCACTTCTATGCATTACATGCGGAAAAAGCGGTAGATCCAAGGCATCCTTGAGTCGCCATCAGCATGGATAGGTTCAGTGTGTTTGTTCCAATGGCAACCCAATATAGTTGTTTCCCATATTTGTCTTCCACTCAATCTCCCCCCCTGGACAGATTATGCGAAGAAAGAACATTTCCCTGGCGTTGATAATTCCAGGGCCGAACTATCCAGGGAAGAATATGAATGTATACATGCAGCCGCTTAAGGATGAATTGCAAGAAGCTTGGGATAATGGGTTCAAGACATACGACGCCTTTAGCAAATAGAACTTCATAATGCATGTCTAGTACATGTACTCGACGCATGACTTGCCGGCTTATGCGCTATCCATTGGATGGTGTGTGCATGGAAGGTTCCCATGCCCCACATGCAAGGCAACTCTTGAGTTTCGTTGGCTGCAGGCGGGTTGCACGTTTTCTTGCTTCGACTTGCATAGACAGTTCTTGGATCCTTGCCATAAGTTCAGCAAAGAGAAGAAGAACTTCATCAAAGGTAGAGTTGTCAAAAACTCTGCACCACCTCTGTTGACATGCCAAGGGATCCTGGATTAGTTAAACTCTCTTGAGCTAGATCCAGAGCATCCAGGGTATCTCAACGGGTATAATTCGGAACACGCCTGGACTCACAAGACATGCTTATGGGATCTGCCTTACTTCAAAGACCTACTTTGCCCAGACAACATCGACTTGATGCACACTGAAAAGAATATTGCCGAGTCCCTATTTGGTACATTGTTCGGCATAAAGGGGAGTCAAAGGATAATACTAAGTCTAGAGTCCATCAAGAGGCGCTATGTGATAGACTGTTATAAAACATGAAAGAACCGAAAGGAAAGCGAAACTGGACGAAGCCAAATGCATGGTTCAATCCGGGAAGGCCAGCTATGAGGTAAATTATCTTGTGCGTGAAAATACAGTTGATGTTCCCTGATGGGTATGCAACCAATCAAAAGAGGGGAGCGAATCTTGAAAAATTGAAAATATTTGGTCTCAAGAGTCATGATTAGCACATATGGATTGAGCGGGTAATGCCGGTGATGTTGTGTGGCTTTATCCCTAAGGATGAATGGCTAGTACTGGCAGCGCTGAGCTATTTCTCCCGTGTTCTTTGTGTGAAAGAACTATCGCCTGCCGAGCTAGAAGAAATGGAAGAGTTGGCACCGGAGTTGATCTGCAAGTTAGAAAATATCTTTCCGCCGGGCTTCTTTAATCCAGTTCAACACTTGATTTTGCATCTCCCGACTGAGGCAAGATTGGGGGGCCCATGCAAAATCGTTGGTGCTACGCAACTGAGAGGATGCAGAAGATGCTCTGAGCAAAATGTAAAAATAAACGTAGAATTGAAGCATCCATGGCCGAGGCATTCATTACTGAGCAAGCGACAAACTTCATGAAAGCACACTACAAAGCCAAAAATCGTCATTTGCATAATCCGAAGCCTTGGTACAATGCTGGGGACCCTAAAAAAGGTGGATCCAACCTCAGCCTATTCAAAGGGAATCTCGCACCAGCCGGTGCTTCAAAATCGATATCGTTGGATGTCGAAGAATGGCGGACCATTCATTGTATATCTTCAACAACCTAATAGAAGTGCGACCGTACATCGAGTAAGTTATAGTGGTACATTGTTTCCCAACTTCTAATTCCTTTGATAATCTCTTATTCCCGGATATTTGACACAATCGATACGTCGCGAAATTCTCAGATGGAGCGGAGATCGAAAAGGAATCAATCAAAGAGTATAAGCTTCTGGCAAAGCAAGGAGGCGGATTTCCCAGTTTCATCTCTTGGTTCAAACAAATGGTAATTTCGATTAGACCATTCTCATTTCTTCGTCTAATTTGCAGCTAATGCAACAATCCTTTCGTATTAAACTTGTAGGCTAATTCAGAGTCTATGGACGCCAAATTGCGATAAGTCACTAATGGTTTTGACTATAAGGTCCATTCATTTGACAAATACGACATCAATGGGTATCACTTTCATACCTACGGCAAAGAGCTATCTATGGCCGACCGAAAGTCTACAAATTGTTGTGTCTCTGATATCGGCGATGGAGGTATCGAGTTTTATGGGAGAGTTGAAGCAATTTATGAACTTCTATTCTATGGTGAAAACACACAGAACATCATAGTTCAAATGTTATTGGTTCTAGCCGAAGGAGACTAGAAGGACTCATGAACATATAGGGCGAGTCAAAATCAAACAAAGCACCCATTTAGATGTTCCTGATGTCTATATTACGGCTCAACAGGCGACCCAAGTTTTCTATCTAGAGTGGGCCTGCCAAACTGATCCAAATCTGCATGGTTGGGATGTCATTTATGAAGTGCTACCACGTGTTAGACCACCTCCCCCCAATGAAGAGGATTACGAACCTCACATTGACCCGAACACATATGAAGGAGGATTATTCCAAGAAGC
Source organism: Triticum timopheevii (assembly GCA_963921465.1). Taxonomy (NCBI): domain Eukaryota; kingdom Viridiplantae; phylum Streptophyta; class Magnoliopsida; order Poales; family Poaceae; genus Triticum; species Triticum timopheevii. Next base: position 376,725,776 of record OY997262.1, on the reverse strand, counting down.
ACGTCTTTCCAAAAAAAATGCTTCAATAAACGCTCTACTTCACCCCAGAACATTAAAGTAGATAGCGGCAGTGAATCCGACTTCACCCCTGAGCCAGAACAAGAAGAGCCAGAACAAGAAGAGGTTACTGCTACGGATTAATTGTCAATGCTTGATCGGTTACATAAAAGTGGCCTTCCACATGTTGATGCTGCTGAACCCGATGAGCACTTCATTCATGATAGTGATGATGATGATTCATTTATTGATCCCGGAGTATTTATTAAACCTCACGATCAAGATTATTATTAGGTATTCAATTTTTTTATGTTGTACTTGATTTATATAGTTACTTGTATGATTGTATGATTTATATAGTTACTTGTATAATTTTCTTACTTAGTATGATTTTTTCTTATACATAGTGCAATGGTCTTGATATCCGTCCCCGTCGGCCCTCGCCCGGTTTATGATTTGGATGTGGTTTATTCTCTTTTATAACTATTTGTTGCATTTCGCATTTATGACAATTATGGCCATCAAGTTGACATAGAGATATTTTTATCTAGGAGGTATGTGAACCGAAAATTGCAACCCACCCTCTTGTCGAGAAGTTAAATTTAGTTGAAAAAGAAAACGAGTATTTGAAAGAAAAAAATAAAAAGAATTGAAGAAGAGAAGATGAAATTGGAGTTGTATGTTGCTGATGTCGTTGATGATCACAAGATGAAGATGGATATAATGCATTATCAATGACATGTTTTGTAATTCTTAATCTTCAAGCGCATTGCATCCATCTTATAGCGAGGCTTGGTATCATTATGCAGTTGGATAAATTGTTACCTTAGTTGCGATCTTGATCACATTTGTTGTGACGATGGTAAATTACCTCCAAAATGAAATAATTAGCTTATTTAGTTCATTTATGACATAAGTAGCTTATTCATTTCAAAAATGGCATAATAACCTTTGTTCTCTCATAGATGTCATATACTTAGCTTATTTTCCTCCAAAATGGCATAATTACCTAAGTTAGATAAAAAGAAACTATAGAAGAAGAAAGAGAAGAAAAATAAATAATAGAAGAAGAAGAATGAGAATGAGGAGGAAAAGGATAAAAATATAGAAGAGAAGAAGAAAGATGAGAAAAGAAGAAGAAGAAACTTTCCTACTCCCATTTTTGCAGGTTTGATTCACTTCATGTAAGCAACATTGATTGACTGCAGTGTCTAGTTCTTGTTTTCATTTGTATTGATGAACAATGTGAAACTATGTATGTATATATTGATGAACTCCGTGAAACTATGTATGTATTGGATCTTTTAATACCCTATGTGTTCTGTTGCATTGACGGGCTGCTAGATGTTTGATACATGGGCTATGTTTTAGGTCGAAACTATATATATCATATATATCTTTTGAAAATGTGGGGATATAATAGAAAACAGAAAAAATAGAAACAATGCAGCCTCTTTATCATCTGCCACCGACAGCAAAGGGGCCCTTGTCGTCTGCCACAGACGGAAAAGAGGCCATGTGGCAGCAACCTGTGCAATCTGGGAGCTGACCCATTTGTTTACTTTGTCGTTTGTGGCAGACGACAAAGGATATGGGGGTTTGCCATCTATGGCGGACGACAAAGACTAGGGGGGCATGACACGTGGCTGACGTAAGATAGCAGACAACAAATGGGAGGGCATGTTTGTCGTCTGCTGGCAGACGACAAAGGCCGCCGTTAGCAACCTAACATGGCTAACACCTATTATTTGTTATCCATGTTTTTTGCCGTCTGCCACAGACGGCAAAGGGCCTTTGCCGTCCGCCTTGAGGAAGCGGACGACAAATAACCTGTTTACCGTCACTTTCTTTCCTGGGCACCTTTGCCATCGGTGGCGGATGGCAAAGAGGTTTGTCATCCGCTTTTGGTACCTTTGCTGTCTACCATGGCAAACATCAAAGAAGCTGATTCCTGTAGTGCCATGCCTAACCTGATAGATGAGATAGGTTTTCTCAGGATTATTCTACATCCAACTATCAACTTCACATGCATCTACGTACACATGTTCTGTTGGTAATTGTGTAATCATTAATGGCATTCAATGTTCGAGACAAACTGTTTCTTGCTCGAATTTGATGTTCAACTTAGTAGTTTTGTGTAACATCCCAAATTCCCAATTTGGAATGTTATACTTAGATCATTCATGCATATCATATTTTATTGCATTTCATTTCACGATCCTAAAAATTCTAAACAACTCAAGGACCCACGGAGGGAGTTGGGGATTTCATCGTTTTCGTATTTGATTTTTTTTTGAATATCGAAACAAGGATCATTTTGGTTTAAATTATCTTTCTCTTCAAAAGTATTACATATTAAAAATATATGAGAGGAGATAATATGACTTCTTCAAAATAAATGAAATATTCGGGCAAAAATATATTAAAATCAAATAATAATTTTATTTGGATTTTATTGCAATTTGGTTTGGATTAGAAAAATAGCACATTTTCAACATTGCATTTTTAGGCCAAAAAATGTTCATCTTGTTCTGAATATTTTATTTAGACGGTGAAAATTTGTTTTGGTATTTTTAGATTTTCATTTTATTTCATAGGATTTGTTTTGTTCGGCGAAATCTTTTAAAAAAAGTTCCGCAGCCCGACTGGGCCGAAGTTCCAGCCGAGCCGAGCCAAGCCCGCACCGCCGCCGCCTCCCCGTGGGAGGGAGTCCTCGTCACCACCGAGGCCGAGTCCGGCCAGGGCATGCCTCCCGAGGCCGACCCTGACCCAGCGCCCCCTTCCCCGAGCTAGCACCCCCCTCTTATATAGCCGGCGCTACCGATGCCCACCACCACCACCCCGAGCCGCACCGCCAGCCCTGCCGCCGTTCGCCCCTGCTGCCGCCTAGTGTTGCCGCCGCCTGCCGTTACCGCCCCGCGCCGCTAGTGTCGCCGCCGTCGCGAACCGCTGTCACCCTGCAACGCCCTACCTCGCAGGAGACGCCGCTGGAGCCGCCGGTCCCAATCTGATCCGCCACCGGTTTTTTCGGTTTTAGGTAAAAACCCCGGTTTTTCTTCGAAAACCCTAGATTCATTTTTTTCGATCGGTTTTATTTTTTTCGGTTTAGCTAAATAGCGGACGTTCGTCCGTACGTTCGTTTTAACGAACGGTGTTCACCCGTTAGCCGCAGACAGTGAACGTTCGTTCGTTATCCTGTTCGTCCATTTTTCTTTTTTCAGGGTTTTCTGCGATTTTTTTTATCATGATTTTTGCCTTGTTTTTCGTTTTAATTTATCTCTTCACTCGTTCGTTAGAATCAGGCGATTCGAACGCCTAGATATTCGTCTCGAAGCCCTCTTTCTGTTTAACCAACTTAAACAAGATTTTGGTACTATAAAATTTGACTTTAGTCTAGATTAGTAAATGGATCTTATTTCTTTCACAGTTTGAGTTTCGTTGCTTCGATTGATTTGATTCTTTTTGCAAACCGGAGTTCTTAAGTTGAACTTTCCGGTTAGATCTCTTATATGAGTTTTACCTGTGCTTTAGATTGAGTGCTTATTGTATGCTTGTTTGTTTTGTGATAGAGTACCCGGAGTGCGAAGCGTGCTATTACGAGTCTCTAGGTTTCACGAATCATCAGCAAGGCAAGTAACACTTTGATCAGACCTCTTTACTACCCAGTTTTATTGCATTACATCAACCCTCAAACAATTGCATGGTTAGGATCTGATTGAACATGTGGGTTCTAGGAAGTAGATGATGAGGTAGAACCTATTGCCTGTTTATTATCAAACCTTTGGAAGATACTTCTTCGTGATGCTTATACTGCAATGCTATGCTCGTAGACGAGGTTTGGTTTGAGTGATTCATGAGGCACCCTAGAGATTTATTATTATTAGTTAACTTAAGGTGGCTACTTTAATACACATCTGGGTGGATTGCTTGAGGCACCCTAGAGTACCCAGTGGTTGTCAGGGCACCTGGAGAATCTAGTGTTGTCCTAGGATATCCCCGAGTACCCGTGTGATCATCCTACGGTCTGCCACCCAGGCTTAAAGGGATCATATGATTATTCATGCTAGAAACTTCTATTTGTAGCCACAAGCTATTATGGGCTCTAGCATAGTTGAATGTGTTGCAAGACCTATTTCAGTGGTGGGCTAGCAGATATAGGGGAAAGTAGGTGTAATTATCCAGTGTTATCCGGAGAAGGGATAGTAGTATACCCCACCAAGGTTGTCACTGTGACAAATTGGGAAGCACCCACGTCAGTTGGAGAGATCCGGAGTTTTCTTGGACTCACAGGATACTACAGGAGGTTCATTGAGAATTTCTCTAAGATTGCAAAGCCTATGACGGAGTTTTTAAAGAAGGACACCAAGTTCAAATGGACTGAGGAATGTGAGGCCAGTTTTCAGGAGTTGAAGAAACGCTTGGTTACTACCCCAGTGTTGATTCTTCCAGGTCAATGCAAGGATTATCAAGTGTATTGTGATGCTTCTCGTCGAGGACTTGGAGAAGTGCTTATGCAGGAGGGAAGAGTTATTTCATATGCCTCACGACAGCTTAAACCCCATGAGTTGAATTATGCGACACACGATTTAGAATTAGCAGCCATAGTGCATGCGTTGAAGACGTGGAGACATTTTCTCATCGGAAACTACTGTGAGTTGTACATGGATCACAAGAGTTTGAAGTATATCTTCACGCAGAAGGAGTTAAATCTCAGTCAGAGGAGATGGTTGGAGCTCATCAAGGATTTTGATATGAGGTTGCACTATCATCCCGGAAAGGCTAACGTAGTAGCCGATGCGTTGAGTCGCAAGGGTCATGTCAATACACTCATGACCGGAGAATTACCCAAGGAGTTAGTAGAGGATCTTCGCGAGCTATGTTTGGAAATAGTTCCGAGAGGCTATGTAGAAACATTGGAAATTCAGTCTACTTTGATGGATAAGATCAGAGAAGCTCAGAAGACGGACAAGGAGATTGCTGAGATAAAGGTAAGGATGAGCAAAGTAAAGGCTAAAGGATTTCATGAGGATGAGCACGATGCCTTATGGTTTGAGGACCACGTATATGTGCCTAATGACCCAGAGATCAGGAAGTTGATTCTGCTGGAGGCCCATGATTCGCCGCATTCGATTCACCCAGGAAACACCATGATGTATCTGGATTTGAAGGACAGTTTCTGGTGGACCGGAATGAAGAAGGATATTGTGGAGTATGTAGCAGTTTGTGATGTATGTCAGAGAGTGAAGGCAGGGCATCAGACGCCAGCAGGATTGTTACAAGCATTGCCGATACCCGAATGGAAGTGGGATAAGCTAGGCATGGATTTTATCACGGGATTGCCCAAGACTCGTTCAGGCTATGACTCGATATGGGTTGTAGTCGATCGTTTGACGAAAGTAGCTCATTTTATCCCAGTGAAGACCACTTACTCCAGTGCTAAGTTGGCAAAGATATACATGACCAGGATCGTATGTCTGCATGGAGTTCCGTGGACCATTGTATCAGATAGAGGAACCCAGTTTACCTCAAAGTTCTCGCATCAATTGCATGAGACTTTGGGTACTAGGCTAGAATTCAGTACAGCCTTTCACCCACAGACCGATGGACATACGGAGAGAGTCAATCCGATTCTGGGGGACATGTTGAGAGCTTGTGCGCTAGATTATGGATCTAGTTGGGACGACAATTTGCCATATGCAGAGTTCTCTTACAATAATAGCTATCAAGCTAGTTTGAAGATGGCCCCTTTCGAAGCTTTGTACGGAAGGAGGTGCAGGACACCATTGTTGTGGGATGAAGTTGGAGACCGTTAGTTGTTTGGACCAGATTTGGTTAAAGAATCTGAAGAGAAGGTTAAGATGATTCGTGATAGACTCAAGGTAGCCTAGTCCAGGAAGAAAAGCTATGCGGATTCTAAATGCAGGGAGACAGTCTACGGAGTCGGAGACAGAGTATATCTTCTTGTGTACCCACTACGAGGAGTTAAGGGAAAGTTAGCCCCGAGATTTGTGGGACCCTACAAAGTTTTGGAACGTATGGGAGAAGTTGCTTACAAGTTGGAATTGCCAGAAGAATTCTCAAGAGTTCATGATGTGTTTCATGTTTCCTAGTTAAAGAAGTACCACGCAGAGATGGCTGATATTCCTCTAAGAGATACAGTGCCACTGGAAGTGATTAAGTTGGATTGCGATTTGACCTACGAGGAGAAACCAGTCAAGATTCTCGAGTTTGCCAACCGAGTCACACGCAGCAAGGTTATAAAGTTCTACAAAGTTCGGTGGAGCCACCATACTGAGGATGAAGCCACCTGGGAACGAGACGAAGATCTATGGAAGGACCACACTCACCTATTTTCTAGCCTACCCGAATCTCGAGGGCGAGATTCATCTTAAGGGGGGTAGGTTTGTAACATCCCAAATTTCCAATTTGGAATATTATATTTAGATTATTCATGCATATCACATTTTATTGCATTTCGTTTCGCGATCCTCGGAATTCTAAACTCAAGGACCCACGGAGAGAGTTGAGTATTTCATCATTTTCGTATTTGAATTTTTTTTTCGAATATCGAAACAAGGATCATTTGGTTTTAATTATTTTTCTCTTCAAAAGTATTTCATATTAATAATATATGAGAGGAGATAATATGACTTCTTCAAAATAAATGAAATATTCAGGGAAAATATATTGAAATCAAATAATACTTTTATTTGGATTTTATTGCAATTTGGTTTGGATTAGAAAAATTGCATGTTTTCAAAATTACATTTTTAGGCCAAAAAAATGTTCATCTTCTTCTGAATATTTTATTTATATGGTGAAAATTTGTTTTGGTATTTTTAAATTTTTACTTTATTTTCTAGGATTTGTTTTGTTCGGAAAAATCTTTAAAAAAAAGTTCCGCAGCCCGACTGGGCCGAAGGCCCAGCCGAGCCGGGCCAAGCCCGCGTCGTCGCCACCTCCCCGCGAGAGGGAGTCCTCGCCGCCGCCGAGGCCGAGTCCGGCCAGGGCACGCCTCCCAAGGCCGACCCCGACCCGACGCCCCTTCCCCAAGCTAGAGCCCCCCCTCTTATATAGTCGTCGCCGCCGACCCCCACCACCACCCTAAGCCGCACCGCCAGCCCAGCCGCCTGCGCCGCCGCTCGCCGCTGCTGCCGCCTAGCACCACCGCCGCCTGCTGTTGCCACCCCGCGCCGCTAGTGTCGCCGCTGTCGCGAACCACCGTCGCCCCGCAGCGCCCCGCCTCGTCGGAGATGCCCCCGGAGCCGCCGGTCCCAATCCAATCCACGCCGTTTTTTCAGTTTTAGGTAAAAACCCCGGTTTTTCTTCAAAAACCCTAGATTCATTTTTTAGATTGTTTTTTACGGTTTAGCTAAATAGCGGACGTTCGTTCGTATATTCATTTTAAGGAACGGTGTTCACCCGTTAGCCGCAGAGAGCGAACGTTCATTCGTTAGCCTGTTCGTCCGTTTTTCTTTTTTCAGGGTTTTCCGCGATTATTTTCGATCGTGAATTTTGCCCTGTTTTTTGTTTTAATTTATCTTTTCGCTCGTTTGTCAGAATCAGGCGATTCAAACGCCTAGATCTTCGTCTCTAAGCCCTCTTTATGTTTAACCAACTTAAACAAGATTTTGGTACTGTAACATTTGACTTTAGTCCTGATTAGTAAACGGATCTTGTTTCTTTCGCAGTTTGAGTTTCGTTGCTTCGTTTGATTTGATTCTTTTTGCAAATTGGAGTTCTTAAGTTGAACTTTCTGGTTAGATCTCTTATTTGAGTTTTACCCGTGCTTTAGATTGAGTTCTTATTGTATGCTTGTTGGTTTTGTGATAGAGTACCTGGAGTGCGAAGCGTGCTACTACGAGTCTCCCGGTTTCACGGATCATCAGCAAGGCAAGTAACAGTTTGATCATACCTCTTTACTACCCAGTTTTATTGCATTAGATCAACCCTCAAAAAATTGCATGGGTAGGATCTGATTGAACATGTGGATTATGGGAAGTAGATGATGAGGTAGAACCTATTGCCCTGTTTATTATCAAACCTTTGGAAGTTACTTCTTCGTGGTGCTTATACTGCAATGCTATGCTCGTAGACGAGGTTTGGTTTGAGTGATTCATGAAAAATGTGAGATTTATTATTATTGGTTAACTTAAGGTGGCTACTTTAATACACGTCTCGGTGGATTGCTTGAGGCACCCTGGAGTACCCAGTGGTTGTCAGGGCACCTGGAGAATCCAGTGTTGTCCTAGGATATCCTGGAGTACCCGTGTGATCATACTACAGTCCACCACCCAGGCTCAAAGGGATCATAAGATTATTCATGCTAGAAACTTCCGTGTGCAGCCACAAGCTATTATGGGCTCTAGCATAGTTGGGTATGTTGCAAGACCTCTTTCTATGGTGGGCTAGCAGATGTAGGGGAAAGTAGGTGTAACTGTCCACCCATAGTAAAGAGTTATTGTTCCAGAAAGACTGTGTCTCGTTTCTCCAACCATGGATGTATTCAAGTCTTGTGGGGAAAAGTGCGCAAACCTCTGCAGAGTGTATAAACTAATCATGGTTAGCCGTGTCCCCGGATATGGACATCTTGAGTATCTGGTTCTTGGATTATCATGTTGATCTCATCACTCTAAATTTAATTTGATTGGGTTAGTGATGCTGTTTAATTGGGATTGAGTTGGAGGAACCTTCTCAATGTTTAACAGCCACCATGATAGTTAAATAAAATTTATTATTTTGTTATAGGGAAAAATTGGCTTTATGCAAAACTATAAACATAGAGCTTTCCACCAGCCAAATATGCATGCAGTGATAGCATTCATTCTGTTCTTTACTCTATGTGTTACATTGCCATCATATTCCATGTGCTAACCCATTTCGGGCTACAATGTTCATGTTGCTGACTTTTCAGACGACGAGTAAGGTGCCATTGGTTGTTGTCTTTCACTCAGCTATGCCGTTGGAGTTGATGGACTCACTTTATCTTCCAAGCCTTCCGTTGTTATTGTTTTTAGATAGACTTAAGCCATATTATTGTAATAAGTTCTCTTTTGGGACATTTGATGTATTAAGTGTGTGATTGCTACTCAGTTATAAATCCTCAAGTACTGTGTGTGTCAGCATTACCGATCCAGGGATGACACTGGTGCACAGAGATTAGACTGTTTGAGGTCTGGTCGCTACATTTTATCATTTGATGTGCTGACTATAGGGCTTGTCCTACTCCTGTTGTATTGCACTGTTCGTACACATGTCCTGCTAATTGAAGAATGTCATTTTGTACTGCTCTTGTTCGATCTTATTACCTATCCTGCTTCCTGAGCCAGTAATGTCTCACAACTGTCTGAAAAACTATTGTACTTTAATGTTCAAACATTTTGAAAGGTGGTACTATGATTTCTTCCACTAATTATGTATTATTCTTCCATATTTTTTCTCATAATTGAGAATATTCTTACAACACAATATACATATGAAGAACTTCCATATAATTTCACTTCTCATTCTGCTACACATAGACTTCACCATCTTTTAGAGATAATACATATCTGCAAAAAATGTTGGTCTAGAAACTCAACTTGTAAGTACATACTTACAAAACTAGTAACCGCACGACATCTTAAATTCCTTTACATAATTCCTACTTCTGAAACATTGACATATAACGCTTATACGTTCAATAGTCCAAATCAATTAGAATACACTCACATAAAAAGTATATTTCAACACTTTTTGTTAAAAGAGTTTATGGTTACCTGCTAATTAAATATGCAAAAAAAGTATAAGAATGATGAAACAACTATCTTATTCAAATATAAACTTAAAACATAACCCATAAATAAACTTGCATATTGAAGAGCTAATTAAACATGTGTAAATGTTGGCCTCACAAATTACAGTGTGTACTATAGACTTATTATCATTAACGCGTCCACAAAATAGCAAGCTAGTGAATATGAATTCTTAATCCCGAAAAAATGAATTCTTAAAATAGATGTATATCACCAACCAGCAACAAGTAAACTATGCAATATAATATGCACATGTTTTGCAGCAATAAGATCATCTACAATTCACAAACTGGTTAATCCACTAGGGTTAAAATATTTAACCAACATGCTCCTGATTTTAATTTTCCACCCTCTTCTATGCTTTCTCTACTCAAGTTTTCCAACAAAAATAGCATGATGTGCCTTCGCCTGCAAGTGATACTAGCATTTGATAGAATAGATCGATAGTTTCCCGCAAAAAAATGGCTTGAGGAGGGTAGAGAAGTGACCATTGGACCAGCGATCAGTGTGGTCCTCAACTGAGCAAATGTCTAAAATTTCCCATTTAGTAGGTCATTTTGAAGACCGAGCTTTATGGTGGCTTTAATTTTTGAAATTTTGAAAATTCAAACTTTTAGTTAAAAAATTCTAAAGAAAACGAATGTATATAAGGATGTAATGTGTATTTTTTTAGAATTTCTTGACAATAAAAGGTTTGAATTTTAACTTTTCAAATTAAGACCTCCATTAAGCTCATCCCCCATTGGCATTTTCTATTTCTACCCTCCTAACAAATGCATCGGGGCAGTTCATATGGTGCCTCAGTTTCCTAGCTTCTACGAAATGAAACGGATGCTTGACGACAAAGCCAGAGCGTGGGACAGCGATTATGTGCAGCCATACTGAGCTACTAGGTAGAAAGTGCGGCTTGCCACACCCGGCAGTGATCCTGCCGGGTATAGTCATATCCAACCCGATAATGCAGTCATTCAAGCATTGAAAATATAAAAATAGCATAACATAGTTGGGTATATCAATCTAATATTAAAGTTTAACATTCAGAACATAGCAAGTGGTCCAAGAAACAACAAAAGACTTCAGTTCAAAACTGATTCTAAAAGGATTCCGCACGATCATACATCACTGATGACCATAACTTCTCAACTTTTAGTTGACTTTGACATTTCTTGAGCTCCACCGAGTTCGTATCATCTATTGTAATTACGCCCATGGTCAGTAGATAGTCTAAAGCAACAGAACATGTTGATTCAATAAAATTCCTGTGGAGTTGGCAATATGCTTTTCTTGTGGGGTCGGAGATCGAATTTCACCGATGCCATTACTATGGCGTCGTCATCATTAGCATGTTCGAATGCGTGAATTGTACCTTCGATCCGTTTGGTAGCTTCTTCGAGCATATAACTTCTGCTGATGGTAACACAGATGGCAGAGAGCTACATTCATTGAAAAGGTTAAAGAATCTATTAGGTTAATTGGGCATGTTACCATTAGTAAATTTGAGACATATGCATGCATTAGTTATAACCTGTGGAAGCCCCTCAACTATTAAATCATCATCAGCCATTAGTGAGTAGAGAAATATGAATCTGGTCCCTCGCATTCACATGAGAAATAAAAAACATCATGATTTTATCTTGGAACACCAAACAATCTACATAATGTAGAAGGGCATGATACCAACTCCATTCACTACAAAAAAATACAGTTCCGTGATGATACGTGTTTGTCACAGTAGGTCGCGTTTTTTGTCATGCATGTACATCCATGATGATTTTATGACAGAATCAAGATAGTCATACATGTGCTGTCGTAGAAGTGTTCCATGACATTGCCAAAATTATCATCACGTAAGTGTCCACGTCCATGACGATAAATCGCGCGTCACAAAAGTGCTTTCGTCAAGGGTGACCAACACGTGGCATCCACTGTAACGGAATGCCGTTAAGCTATTGGGTCGGGTTTTGGATCCGATAACCCGTTAACATCCCCGACCAATGGGGATTTCCATGTGTAAAAACATCATTGGCTGGAGGAAACACGTGTCAGCTCATTGTTGGGACATATGTCATCCACTCATTGGACAGAAGGCGCATATGATACGTCGACATGTGGCAAGGCCCATCAAGTTTAAATGGGCTGGCCCAACTAAAGGCCCACAATATTTTGTGGACCATAATGGGCTGGCCCAGCTAAAGGCCCACGAGATTTTGCGGACCATAATGGGCTGGCCCAGCTAAACACCCACAAGATTTCGTAGGCCATAATGGGCCGGCCCAGGTAAAGGCCCACAAGATTTTTGCGTGCCATAATGGGCCGGCCCAGGTAAAGGCCCACAAAATTCTTGCGGATCATAATGGGCCGGCCCATCTAAAGGCCTACGAGATTTCGCCGACACTAATGGGATGGCCCAGCGGTAGGCCCACAAGATTTTGAGGACCCTAGTAGGCTAGTCCATTAACTGGCTGTCATGTTTTGGGCCAAATGCCGGCCCATATTTGATCCGGTCCATTAATGGCCTGCCACGTTCTGGGCCTAATAATGGCCCATATGAGATCCAGCCCGTTAAAAGCCTCCCACGTTCTCGGCCAAATCACGGCCCAGATCAGGTTTGGCCATTTAAGAGGCTTCAGCCTCAATTATGGCCGATATCAGATTCGGCCCGTTAACTAGACGCTATGCTTTTGGGCCCACTTGCAAAAGGCCCATTTAGTAATTCGGACTGATATTAGTTTCGACCTATTAAGGGCCCATTTAACATTTCGGCCCTATATTAATTTTGGCCTGCTAAAAGCCCGTCATATAGTTGGGCCTAACTACGGCCCGGTTTGCATCCGGCCTGCTCGCAGCCAATATCTGATTGGGCCAAACAAGGACCGAGCCAATTTTGGCCTTTTAAAAGCCCGTGATTTGATTCACACAATCATGGGCCGGGGTCCATTTCGGGCTGCTGCCAGCCCATGAACTGTTCGGCACATTTCAGGCCCAACCTACTTCTCAGCCTCCTAAAAGCCCATTGAGTTTTCTTGCGAAAAGAGGGTCGGGGGTTACTCGGCCTATTAAAGGCCTGAATCTACTAGTGGGCTAGTTTGACGGGGCCCATGATGTGGATCATACATCGTGATTGCATGACAGCCCGATTATGTACCGTAATTTTACAGTTTGGCCGCTTTACTGCGAAGACATGATATATATACAGTAAAATAACTGCAGCATCATGAATAAGAAAAAACCTAGACTATACAATAAAGAAATTACGGCATATTACATCCACTGGGCATCAAAGTTCGCCACTATGATAATAAAGCACAAGCAGACAGTAGATTACATACACTGGGCATCAAAGATCGCCACCAGTGCAAATAAACACGCCGACAAAATAATATACAAAACCAACAGCACTTCAATAGAGTTCAAGAAAGGTTAGCCCTACTGGCGAGCTACAGCGCAAGCACTTGAGCAAGATGATGAGACTGTGCTTGTTCAACACTTATATCTTCCTCACTCTGAAAGATAAACAAGCAGACAGATGACAGGTTTTGCACATAAAAGTATCAGTGCTGACAATTCATCACATTTCTTAGTAACGAATAAAGTGACACTGTTTAAAAATGCATTAACACAATATGGTATTGTTCAGGTCAAGACATGGCAGGAAATGACATTGTGAAGGAGTTGGCAGCTTCACGACACCACTGGATTACAGATCAAGAACTCATAAGTATCAATGGTTAGTGTGATGTCAATTTATCCCATTTCAGATTGGCAAATAAAGAGACGGTTTAAATAATAGTAGAATGATATGACATTGTTCATAGTTAAGACATTGCAGAATATGACATTGTGCTGTAGTGGGTAGGTTCACCACACCACTAGATTACGGATGAAGAACAGAAGCATACAAGCAGTGCAAAAAAAGATCACTTGCTCTGTATAGTTTAATTTACATGGTATGAAGAAGGAACTTGGTTGTACAACTGAAAACTTAAATTGAGAAGGACAAACTTTTGTTTATGAACTACATAATAAACTTTAAACATGCAATTTGATGCAAACACCAAAAATAAACAGCTGTTGCAGTCATGCCTAACCAAATATACACAACAAAGTTTGAAGGCTTGAGAAGGACAAACTTACATTACTGGTGAAGACAGGCTCTATAAAGTCCTTGTCCATGCTGATGGGGGGGGGGCAATTCAAGAAGTTTACCACATAATCTTCTTCATAAGCATTACCTTTATTCTACATTTTGTTAAGAGTATATATAGATGTGATAATATACAAAAAATGGAGAATATTTAAGATAAGATGAAGAGTGATGCTACATAACCAAGTAGCTATAAATGTGTGTAGCGATACAGGCAAAAGTCACAACCAAGAGCAATGCACAACAAAACTTCTTCAGTACCAACCTTATGGTAAGAGTAAATATAGATCTGATGTGTAGGAAATGGAGGGCAAAGGAAAATAAGCTGCAAAGTGATGGTACATGAACAACTACCTGTCAATATAAGTACACTAATAAAGGACATCATGTACTTACAAGAACAATTCAGAGCTAAAAAAATCATTGGCATTGGATATATTCTACACTAATGTAACCATTCATACAGATCAGATAATTTGGAGTGAACAATTGATAAGCAAGCTATCATGCATAATGTTGTCACATAATGAACCAGGTATGTATGCAAGTATAGTGATACAGGACAACAGGTACTAACAAGAGCAAAGTACCGGGCAGCATATTTGTGATATCCTGTTGTTCTTTTCAAACCGGAATTCTTCTTCGAGCAGATTTCCTGCAAAAAAGATCCGTAAGGCACATGTGGAAAAGTAGAAGTTCAAATTGTCATGTGATTTCATAGACAGTACCTCATCCTGGGAATGAGACCAGTGCAAAACAAGGTTTTTCCATTCAATGTCTTCTAAATTTAGCATAGGAGACATCACCGGAAATTCATTTATAGACTTGCCATCACAGTGTGATTTCCTCAGGTAACACCGATACTGCTGCAATGCTTCCTTGAAAAGCACAAGCAAGCTTTGCTCGTCATGACTATCCAGATTGACCCTCTCTTAGTTACAACAATGTAATGTAAATCATTAATGTGTTCGATCAGCAGAAAATAGGAAAATACTAACCATGAATAATAGCACTTACACGTAAGTTTGACAGGAAGATGTGAAAATGGTGTTTGTCTTCACTATAATCTTCCCATGATGGGAATATATGCACGTAGTCCCTAACAACATTGAAAGCATTGTCTTTTAAACTGGGAATAAATGGAATGGGGTTCCAATATGCAGGAATTGGCCGTCTCTGCAGTTGGGATAGGTCTTCGGCCAGTGGACTTGCTGTACTTTTTGCTGGAGTGGGATTTTTCTGTGGTACGACTAGTGCTATGGAAAATGAAGTCGGTATATCTTTGCTGGAGTGCAGGTCCTGTGTGGTGGGGCTAGTGGTGTGGCCAGTGAAGTATGGGTACAATCTGCTGGAGTCGGTCCTACGTTTTGTGTCACTGGTTGTACAGCCAATATAAGTGGGGTGCTATCTGGTTTCTCCGGCACCACCACATTTTTCAAGGACTTTGTTGGTGCTCCTTCGGGTTCGGCAATCATCCTCTTCCTTTTTGATGTCTGATGCACAAGAACAACATTTGAGTGGAAAAACATGGTATGATGACACATGGAATATGTATTGATAATGGATGGGCTTGGCATCTCGAGTTATATGATGAGTAAACTAAGCAGATGGCGGTGCAACAAAGTAGAAGAAATGCAAGACAACATATGCAAGATACGCACAATCAATAAAACCTTGCCAAATTAGAACAGGCACCTTGATGGGTGAACAGGACAGGCCATCTGCCTTTGACTCCTCGAGGTTAGAATAGTCATTAGGATGATATTCTGAACAAGAATCAACAGGTGGGGAGCGTATGAGTTTCATTGCTTCCAGAATGGCACTCAATGCCTTGGTGCCAATTTTGTAAGTCATTGCAGTGTTCCACAATATTCTTCTGATGCGCAGATTCTGATATTCACT
Organism: Triticum timopheevii; assembly: GCA_963921465.1. NCBI lineage: Eukaryota > Viridiplantae > Streptophyta > Magnoliopsida > Poales > Poaceae > Triticum > Triticum timopheevii. Next base: position 376,709,939 of record OY997262.1, on the reverse strand, counting down.
GTAATTGCGTATAATATCTGAGAACCATGAAAACATAAATAGTTGTGAGATTATCTTTGTAATGCAGATGATATTCTAATATAGGGGCGCCCCTGTAAACACTTGTGTGCTATCACTGGATTCTGATGAGAGAGCTCATGTGTGCTGTAATATGGTGCGTGCATTTATATAATCTGGCACAAGTACACAAAAAAATAGGCTCCAGAAGTAAGGATAGCTGGCAGATGACAGGTTCATAATATACTATATAGAGAGTTTATTGCCAAACCATGATAACAAGATCACACAGCAACTAGGCAGATCATAGTGTACATAACAGGGGTACACCATAACCACGATATATAAATCGGGAAAGTGGAACTGGCTTGAAAATACGGTGTTGTATTGCCGCTAGTAATTGAAAGCCTATCGATCACGTACAGGCCAGCTCTATCAACTGTTGACTGCAGATGTCCCTGCGCCCCTTCCTGAGAAGGAACATACTATACAACTAAATACACAAAGAGGAACATGTTAAAGAACAGACGAGGAAGCATATTCTTGAAGTTCCGCTTCATCGCATAGAATGTTGGTTGCCCACTCATGATGAATCATAGCGCCCAAAGAAATGCAATTCCATGCTGTCTTTCTATATGTGGCAATTTTGAACAAGAGTCATTAGGATCTTATTCTGAACAAGAGTCAACAGGTGGGGAGCATATGAGTTTCATTGCATCCACAATGGCACTCAATGCCTTGGTGCCAATTTTGTAAGTCATTGCAGTGTTTAACTTCAAGAGTGGACTGCTGCTAGTGCGACACAAAGCAGCTACATAGATCATGGTGTAGATATAATGGGAAAACCTTAAGCATCAGAGTAAAATCAGCAAAGTGGAACTTGCTGGAATATATGTGCTAGTATTGCCGGTACGGCTAGAAAGGCTTCGGATACCAGCTCTCGTCAGTACAACAAACATACTGTACTACTATCATACTCCCTTCGTTCCAAAATATAAGTCTTGGTAGAGATTTCCACTATGGATCACATACAGATGTATCCAGATACATTTTAGAGTGTAGATTCATTCATTTTTCTCCATATGTAGTCCATGGTGGAATCTATACAAAGACTTGTATTTAGGAATGGAGAGAGTACATATTAAAGAAGAACGACAGAGGAACATGGTAAAGAAGAGCAAGCAGATTTTGGATAATAAAATGTTGGTTGTGTAGTGCCCACACATGATGAACCAGAGCGCATTAAGAATGCAACTCCCCGCTGTCTCTCGACCATTTCAGGCGGTTGGATGAAGATCCTACGTCTCCTAACCCATCTTCTTCCTCGTCTCTGATTCTTCCCATACAGAACATCGCACGGGCCGCCGGCCGGAACACCGGCCGCCACCGCCTGTGTTCCTCTGCCACCCCACCCCCAACCCCCACCCGTGTCGAGTTTTCTTCGTTCGGCGAGGCCCCACAACCATCCTAGCCCCTTCGTTCGCACCGGCGAACTCCGGTGAGCTCTGAAAAATTTATTCTACTGTGATTTAACTAGTGTGGAATATAAAAGGGGAAAACCATAAGCATTGGGAGTATAGTGTTGAGCATGCCATGGCAGATCTGAAGGTGCAAACCGGACAAAGGAAACTTCGCAACCAAGACGAGAAATCAGAGTAAAGTAGTGGCGATCTATTTTCTTGCTATGATAAATAAGTTGAGCAGATACGAAAGAGTACCGCCTCTGGTGCGGCGTCATGTACGCATCTGCTGAGAATTTGACGGTGCTGTGGTAACGATGGCTGTCAGCGGTGTGGAAGCAGATCTAGGAGGGTAGACGGTGGCGGCAGGGCACGATGGACGAGATGGTCGTAGGAGTGGCGTCGGCAAGGTGGACGACTGAGGGAGTCCTGGACTAGGGGGTGTCCAGATAGCCGAACTATCATCTTTGGCCGGACTACAAGACTACGAAGATACAAGATTGAAGACTTCGTCCCATGTCCGAATGGGACTTTCCTTGGCGTGGAAGGCAAGCTTGGCGATACGGATATGTAGATCTCCTACCATTGTAACCGACTCTGTGTAACCCTAGCCCTCTCTGGTGTCTGTATAAACCGGAGGGTTTTAGTCCGTAGGACGAACAACAATCATACCATAGGCTAGCTTCTAGGGTTTAGCCTCCTTGATCTCGTGGTTGATCTACTCTTGTACTACCCATATCATCAATATTAATCAAGCAGGAGTAGGGTTTTACCTCCACCGAGAGGGCCCGAACCTGGGTAAAAACATCGTGTCCCTTGTCTCCTGTTACCATCCGCCTAGACGCACAGTTCGGGACCCCCTACCTGAGATCCGCCGGTTTTGACACCGACATTGGTGCTTTCATTGAGAGTTCCTTTGTGTCGTCATCTATAGGCCCGATGGCTCCTTCGATCATCAACAACAACACGGTCTAGGGTGAGACTTTTCTCCCCGGACAGATCTTCATATTCGGCGGCTTTGCACTGCGGGCCAATTCACTTGGCCATCTGGAGCAGATCGGAAGCTACGCCCCTGGCCATCAGGTCAGATTTGGAAGTTTGAACTATACGGCTGACATCCGGGGAGACTTGATCTTCGACTGATTTGAGCCACAGCAGAGCGTGCCACACTATCATGATGTGCATGATCTAGCTCTGCTGCTAGACAGTGCCCTGGAGGTCGCACAAGAGTCCGCTCCGGCCCTTAGCTCGAAGCCGACTGCGCCGATCGAGGATGGGTGGCTGGACGCTGCCTCGGGGGCTGCTACCTCTACAGTGATAGAGCCGAATACTGACCCTGTCCCTTGTGAAGCTCGTGACTCCAAGGTGCCGGACTCCTCTCCGGACCCCGAACCTTCCGCGCCCCTACCAATCGAATCCAATTGGGCGCCGATCATGGAGTTCACCGCTGGGGACATCTTTCAACACTCGCATTTTGGCGACATCCTGAATTCGCTAAAGTATCTCTCTTTATCAGGAGAGCCCTGGCCGGATTATGGCCAGGACGGTTGGGATGCGGATGACGAAGAAATTCAAAGCCCACCCACCACCCACTTTGTAGCTACTGTCGATGACTTAACTGACATGCTAGACTTCGACTTCGAAGACATCGACGGTATGGACGACGACGCCGGAGACGACCAAGAACCAGCGCCTACAGGGCACTGGAAGGCCACCTCGTCATATGACATATACATGGTGGACATCCCAAAGGATGGGAATGGCGATGGAACAACGGAGGATGGCCCCTCCAAGAAACAGCCCAAGCGCCGCCGTCAGCGGCGCCACTCTAAATCCCGCCACAGCAAAAACAGAGATTCCGGCACTGGAGACAATAGTACCCCGGACAGTGCCGAAGACAACCCCCTCCAGCAAGATTCAACACAGGAGGATGGAGAAACCAGCCCTCATGAGAGAGCGGCAGACAGAGAGGTAGAGGACGATAATTATATGCCTTCCTCCAGAGACGAGGCAAGCCTCGATGATGACGAATTTGTCGTGCCTGAGGATCCCGTCGAACAAGAGCGTTTCAAACGCAGGCTTATGGCCACGGCAAGCAGCCTCAAGAAAAAGCAGCAACAGCTTAGAGCTGACCAAGACTTGCTAGCCGACAGATGGACTAAAGTCCTTGTGGCCGAAGAGCATGAACTCGAACGCCCCTCCAAAAGTTACCCAAGACGCAAGCTGCTACCCTGATTAGAGGAGGAAGCACATAAACCTACATCACCAGCGCACAATACGGCTGACCGGCCACCTTGTGGCCGCGACAGAGAGGCCTCTAGGCACTCCACTAAAACCGCACCCCGGCGTCGCTCGAAAAGTACAAAGCCACAGGGGAATGCGCCGGACTTACAAGACATATTGGAGGATAAGGCAAGACAAACAAGATCGATCTATGGATCGCGTGGGCACCCCACGATACGTGACGACAACCGTTGCGCCGGATACATCAATTCCGGCCGGGACGAACACAGATGACAAAGCTCGTTTGAGCTGCGTCATGATATAGCCCAATACAGAGGCGCCGCACACCCACTATGCTTCACAGACGAAGTAATGGGTCATCAAATCCCTGAGGGTTTTAAACCCGTACACATCAAATCATACGATGGCACAACAGATCCTGCGGTTTGGATCGAGGACTATCTCCTTCACATACACATGGCCCACGGTGATGATCTACACGCCATCAAATACCTCCCACTCAAGCTTAAAGGACCAGCTCGGCATTGGCTCAACAGCTTGCCAGCAGAATCAATTGGGTGTTGGGAAGACCTGGAAGCCGCATTCCTTGATAACTTCCAGGGCACATATGTGCGACCACCAGACGCCGATGACCTAAGCCAAATAATTCAGCAGCCAAACGAATCGGCCAGACAATTCTGGACACAGTTCTTAACCAAGAAAAATCAAATCATTGACTGTCCGGATGCAGAGGCCCTTGCAGCCTTCAAACATAACATCCGTGACGAATGGCTTGCCCGACACCTAGGACAGGAAAAGCCGAAATCCATGGCAGCCCTCACATCCCTCATGACCCGCTTCTGCGCGGGAGAGGACAACTAGCTAGCTCACAGTAACAGCCTGACCAAAAACTCCGGTAGTTCGGATACCAAGGACAACAATGGCAGGTCGCGTCGCAATAAGCACAAGCGCCGCTTCAACGGCGATAATACTGAAGATACGCCAGTCAACGCCGGATTCAGAGGCTCTAAACCCAGTCAGCGGAAAAAGCCATTCAAAAGCACTACTCCGGGCCCGTCCAATTTGGACCGGATACTCGATCGCTTGTGCCAGATACACGGCACCCCCGAAAAGCCAGCCAATCACACCAACAGGGATTGTTGGGTGTTCAAGCAGGCAGGCAAGTTAATTGCCGAAAACAATGACAAGTGGATGCATAGCGATGGCGAGGAAGAGACCCGATCGCCGAACAATAGAGGACAGAAGAGTTTCCTCCCACAAGTGCGGACGGTGAACATGATATACGCAACCCACATACCCAAAAGGGAGCTGAAGCGTGCACTCGGGGACGTATACGCGATGGAGCCAGTCGCCTCAAAGTTCAATCCGTGGTCCTCCTGCCCGATCACTTTTGATCGAAGGGACCACCCCACTAGTATCCGCCATGGTGGATTCGCCGCATTGGTTTTAGACCCAATCGTCGACGGATTTCACCTCACTAGAGTCCTCATGGACGGCGGCAGCAGCCTGAACCTGCTTTACCATGATACAGTGTGCAAGATGGGCATAGACCCCTCAAGGATTAAACCCACAAAGACGACCTTCAAAGGCGTCATACCAGGTGTAGAGGCCAACTGTACAGGCTCAGTTACACTTGAAGTGGTCTTCGGATCACCGGATAACTTCCGAAACGAGGAGTTAATCTTCGACATAGTCCCGTTCCGCAGCGGCTATCATGCACTGCTCGGACGAACCGCATTTTCAAAGTTCAATGCGGTGCCGCAGTATGCATACCTCAAGGTCAAGATGTCAGGCCCTCGAGGAGTCATTACGGTCAACGGAAACACCGAACGCTCTCTCCGAACGGAGGAGCATACAGCGGCTCTCGCGGCCGAAGTACAAAGCAACCTCTTAAGGCAATTCTCGAGTCCGGCTGTTAAGTGGCCGGACACCGTCAAGCGCGCCCGGAGTAACCTACAACACGACCACCTGGCACATTCCGAGCATGCGTAGCAATGTGGCCCCAACCCCATCCCTCGCGTAATCGTGAAACCGGTACCACGTGTACATAACTATGCTCTGGAGATACCATGGGCACGGGGAGGGGGGAGGGGCACGACCACGGAATGCCCATAGTGCGTCTCAACCACACCAGAGGCTCCCAACTGTGTCATTTTTTCTTTCTTCTTATTTTTAGGACTTCGTTTTCCAGAAGCCCTGTCCGGCCGTAGACTTGCCGAACTCACGATGCAACAGCCAGGGAAGCAGAAAATCTATATCGAGTATCCAGGTGGTCTCCATTACAAGCATTATACCTGTTTTGCATACCATTTCCGCAGCCTACCCCTGGAGGGGGACATGTTAAATAGTCCCATCCCTCGCTTATCGCACTATTTGTATCTATCTGCTTTCATCGCAGTATTTTTTGAAATAACAATGCATCGCTTTTTGCCTATCATTGCATTACCTTTTTATATATGTTCACTTATGACATGTTGCACCCGTACGCTTTGATACGGCCAAATACACCAGGGGCTTAAGTTCCCCAAAGTATGGTGTGATAAGTCCGAACACTTTCACAAGTGCGGCACCCCGAACTTATAGCATTATATGCATTGGCTCCGAATCATGTCTTGGGTCAATAGTTGGGTTTGCCTGGCTCCCATGTTTTGGTACCTTACGTTCCGCTATATCGGTTAAGGTAGCGCTGGGAGAACCACCGCGATTGTGCCCCAGTTGAGCTGGGTGGAGCACCTCAGTGGAGAAAGCTAAAACTGAGCGTCATGATGGGGCGAGAGCCGGTCGCTGTTCGAGAGGTTTTTTCGAGTCCCTAAAGACTCATGCCTCTTAGAGCGAGGAGCCGGCTTTGTCCGGCCCAGGCGTGGATAGCGCCCCGAATTCGGCCTTTCGAACAGTAGGGGCTTCGCCGAAATTTAAAATTATAGAATTCTATGGCTAAGTGGTAGTGTTCAAGCATTATAAGTCCGGTTGCCTCGTTCGTTGTGTTGAGCGCCTCCCTCGAAGGACCCAAAAATTGGAAAAAGGGCGCTCAAGTTTATCCCGAACACCCCTGCACTCGTGGCATGGGGGTTGAAGCCGACGACTTGCCATCTCTCAAATATTGATAAACGGCCACACAGAAGGTAATATTTTAAATTAACAAGCGTTGCTTAGGGCATATGAACAAAGTTTTTAGCGCACAGGATAACAAAATGCGAGTCTACTAAAAAATTACATCTTTGGAGCATTCACCCGCTATAATGCGGGCACCCTTCAGGACGCCCTTATAATACATCTCGGGCATGCGATACTCCTTGCCTGGCGGTGGCGCGTCCATCACAAGCTTTTCGGCGTCCATCTTGCCCCAGTGCACTTTAGCACGGGCAAGGGCCCGACGGGCACCCTCAATGCAGACGGAGTGCTTGATGACTTCAATCCATGGACATGCGTCCACCAGCCGCCGCACCAGACCGAAGTAGCTCCCAGGAATGGCTTCCTTAGGCCACAGCCGAACTATGAGGCCCTTCATGGCCTGTTCGGCCACCTTATGGAGCTCGACCAGCTGCTTCAACTGGTCGCTAAGGGGCACCGGATGTTCTGCCTCAGCATATTGAGACCAGAACACCTTTTCCGTCAAGCTCCCCTCCTCGGTTCGACAGAATGCGGCAGCATCAGACACACTACAGGGCAGATCGGCGAAAGCTCCTGGAGAGCTCCGGATTCGGGTAAGTAACACATAATTCACTTTTATATGCTTGCTTTGCATAAAGAATGCCTTACCCGCCGCTATCTTCTTTATCACCTCTATCTCCTAGATGGCCTTCTGGGCTTCGGCCTTAGCGGCTTTGGCACTCTCAAGAGCCAAGGCAAGCTCGGACTCTCGAGTCTTCGAGTCACGCTCCAAACTCTCGTGTTTCTCAACGAGAACCTGGAGCTCTTGCCGCACCTCCGCCACCCGCGCCTCCTGCTTCTCTCGCTCGGTGCGCTCCAAGGCCGCATTGCTTTCGGCCTTGGACACCGCCTCCTTCAGGGTCGCCACCTCGTTCGTGGCCCCTGTAATACCCACATTATTCCTGTCATTTATTGCAACCAAATCCTTTTATATAAGGTACTACTTTAATAAGGTATTACTTAACTTCCTTGTCCTCGAGCTGCTTCTTGGCAAGGCCGAGCTCGTTCTCGGACCGCTCGAGGCTCTGCTTCAATGCATTGACCTTCGCAGTCAGTGCGGCAGAGGTCAGTAGCGCAGCCTGCATTCCCATATTGACATATTTGTGTTAGACTCCTGCATATATCTTTTAAGATCCTCAATTTGGCTTTTCTTTCCGAACACCAAACTAAGCATCAGGGGCTACTGTCTATGCAGTACTATTTCTACATATCTTAAATTACTTACCTCAAAGCCTGTTAGAAGGATGGTACAGGCTTCAGTCAGCCCGCTCTTGGCGGACTGAACTATCCGGATCACTGCACTCATAACAGTACGGTGCTCCTCGTCGATGGAAGCGCCGTTGAGCGCCTCCAGGAAATTATCCGGCGCCTCCGGTTGGACGGAGGCCACCAGCGTCGCAGTCTCGCCCTTCTGACGAAGGGGCCGCCCGCCGGACTACGGAACCACTGCAGGTTCCGGTACGGAGTCCGGCACAGGTATGGACTTGGAACCCTCGGAGGTTCCGTCCTCTTTTCGCCCAAAGTCCGGAAGGTCGCCTTCCGGCGCCTCTAGGACCACCTCCTCCTGGCTGGGCCCCTTCTTGGGCCCCACCTCAGTGTCGTCTGCATCACGAGGGGAGGAGGCGGTCGGAAGTGAAGTACTATTCACATCCAATGAACCCAGGGACCCGCTCGATGAAGCGGGGAGATTGTCCTTGGGCGGGCTACAGGGTTGTATTCGGCGTTAGAAGACACTATGCGACAAAAGAGAAACCATGAATTGTTATGGAGTCCGGACACTGACGATTTTGCCAGGGGCTTGGCCCTCGAGGTCCACTCCTCTTCGCCGAGTTAGTGTTGGTGGAGTAGTCCAGAGGAATGGTCCTTCCCTTCTTGGACCCTCCGGCCTCCCCAGTTGGGGAGGCCTTCCTTTTCTTCTCTCCCCCCGTTGGGGCAGAAGCTTCTTTCTTCTCCTCCTCGTATTCACGGGAGGAGTCCGCCTCGGAGTCATCAGATGATGAGTCTGATAACACCAGACGATGGGAACTCTTTCGAGTTCCCGTGGCCTTCTTCTTGGCCTTCTTCTCCGGCACCACGTGAGGTGCCGGGACCAGTAGCCCCGTCAAGCGGGCGTCCGCTGGGTCTTCTGGCAAAGGAGCCGGACAGTTAGCCTGCTCGGCCTTCTTCAGCTAGTCCTGTCAAAGGAGAGGGAGTTTAGATCCCGCATAGAGTCAAACTATGGAAAACAAGTGTCCCGTAAAGGGTAAAATAGCTTACCTCGCCATCTTGACGCTGCGAGCTGAATCCGCGATCCTCGGTAGCGGATGCAGGGGCCTCGGCGCCTTTGAACAGCACCTTCCAGGCATATTCGTACGTAGTGTCGAAAAGCCTACTCAAGGTCTGGTGTTGTGCCGGATCGAACTCCCACAAATTGAAAGCCTGTTGTTGGCACGGGAGAATCCGGCGGATGAGCATGACCTGGACTACGTTGACAAGCTTGAGCTTCTTGTTCACTAGCTATTGGACGCAGACTTGGAGTCCGGTCAGCTCCTCCGAATCGCCCCATGTCAGGCCCTTCTCTTTCTAGGAGGTGAGCCGTGTGGGGATGCCAGATCTGAATTCGGGGGCCGTTGCCCATTCAGGGTCACGCGGCTCGGTGATGTAGAACCACCCTGATTGCCACCCTTTGATGGTTTGCACGAAGGCGCCTTCGAGCCATGTGACGTTGGGCATCTTGCCCACCATGGCGCCTCCGCACTCTGCTTGGCGGCCACCCACTACCTTCGGCTTGACATTAAAAGTCTTTAGCCATAAGCCGAAGTGGGGCTGGATGCAGAGGAAGGCCTCGCACACGACGATGAACGCCGAGATGTTGAGGATAAAATTCGGGGCCAGATCGTGGAAATCCAGGCCGTAGTAGAACATGAGCCGCCGGACAAATGGGTGGAGTGGGAAGCCCAGTCTGCGGAGGAAATGGGGAAGGAACACCACCCTCTCATGGGGCCTGGGGGTGGGGACGAGTTGCCCCTCGTCTGGAAGCCGGTGCACAATGTCGTTGTGCAGGTATCCGGCTTTCCGCAACCTTTTGATGTGCCCCTCCGTGACGGAGGAGGCCATCCACTTGCCTCCCGCTCCGGACATGGTTGGAGAAGGTCGAGGCGAGATGTGCAGGCTTGGGCACTGGAGCTCGAGTGCGCGGAAATGGATAGGCAAAGGAGGAAGAAGGCGTAGGTAACAAGGTGGATCCTTATCCCCTTATATGGACGGACGAAACTATGCGTCCCCACCAGCCTGATAAAACTCGCTTATCTCCCAAGCGCCGTAATCAATGGCGCAGTTGGGTTACCCACGCCCGTATTGATGAGAATCCCGGAATAAGGGGACACGATCTCTGCTTCGACAAGACATGCCAAGGAAACCACTTCGCTAAACGTGCTAAGGTGGAACAACAAAAACAATTCGAATAAAGGCTTGGCCGTGGTGTGACGTCATGCCGCGAAATACGTCAGCAGATTGAACTTGTGTGATATTATTCTCTCTACGGTGGTATGTGGAACTTATTTTGCAGAGCCGGACACTATCCTGGTGTTCAAAATCTTCTATGAATTATTCGGAGGAGGAACCCGCCTTGCAATGCCGAAGACAATATGCGCACCGGACTCGTCGTCATTGAAGCCTGGTTCAGGGGCTACTGAGGGAGTCCTGGACTAGGGGGTGTCCGGATAGCCGAACTATCATCTTTGGCCGGACTCCAAGACTATGAAGATACAAGATTGAAGACTTCGTCTCGTGTCTGGATGGGACTTTCCTTGGCGTGGAAGGCAAGCTTGGCGGTACGGATATGTAGATCTCCTACCATTGTAACCGACTCTGTGTAACCCTAGCCCTCTCTGGTGTCTGTATAAACCGGAGGGTTTTAGTCCGTAGGATGAACAACAATCATACCATAGACTAGCTTCTAGGGTTTAGCCTCCTTTATCTCGTGGTAGATCTACTCTTGTACTACCCATATCATCAATATTAATAAAGCAGGAGTAGGGTTTTACCTCCACCGAGAGGGCCCGAACCTGGGTAAAAACATCGTGTCCCTTGTCTCCTGTTACCATCCGCCTAGACGCATAGTTCGGGACCCCCTACCCGAGATCCGCCGGTTTTGACACCAACAACGACGGCGGGGATGAAGCGAGAGGACGAGATGCAAGGATGCCGGTACGAAGGCATGGATGAGAGAGGTCGATCTCTTGTAATGTACGGTGGTGTCGGGGTATCAGCTCCGACATGGTGGAGGAGGACGGCAGTCGATGGGGTGGCGGATGGCGGCGGACGGAGGAGGGTGGGGTGGAGAGGGTGTTTTGGCGCCCACGGAGTACGAATGGGGAAAAGGGAGGTAGAGAGGAAGGGGGGTGCCATGTATTCAGGGCGCGCTTGTCTCAAATGCAAGGAAATTTACAAACTTCGCCCCCATTTCAAATTTCTACTACATCACAGCAACATTAGTCGGTTGGGGATAGGACGGTAATCTCGCATACACCGAATATTTGCTAACGAGAGTTTGTTTTTGGCGCCCACCGTTTATGAATATGAATCGGGGAGGGAGTCGATTTCGGCCGAGGACACACTGTGTTTTGGCACCCACCGTGTATGAATCCGGGTGAGAGGCGGTTACGTCACGTTTGGGTGAAATTACAAACATACCCCTATCGAAACCTATAGAAATCCAGTAGATAGGCTTTGCGTGGCAGGGATAGGTAGTAGTAATTTCCATCTCGCAGATTTTGGTTTCGGGCGGTTACTGCGACTTTCCCCGCTTTGTTCAAATTTTGCAGAGTGCATGTTTACGCTCGTGCCCACTCAATTCGAATCCCGTTTGTATTCTATTTTTTTGGGCGGGATCCATTTTCAATTGGTATTACATTCTATATACATCATTTTTTATATATACTTTCAAAAGCACAACACCATTTATACATAAATATGGTTTACAAATGGCATGATCTCAGGTTCATAAGGTTGTATCCATCAATTTGGATTTTCAAATATTTGAAACCACTTTATGTTGAAATCCAATGTATGCATTCCTCGCTAACTGTCTCCAATTAATGTGTGTTCCATGCTGGTTTTTTACTTCTCAAACATGTACAATGTGTTTCACACACGCAACATATAGTGTAATCTTGTTTAGACATTAATTGCATATAAACCATGCATTGTTTGTAATTAAAGAATCTATGGATCACCAATATTGATAAACTATATAACATTACACGTGTGCCCAAATTCAAATGAATATGCATGTTTCATACACCAATTTGCGTTATGGTATTATCGATGTCGTGATCTCTAGTTTAAATATTGGAATCCCCTTTAATCCAGATATTCGTCTCATATAGCTATCACTCATGCTTATATAGGACTATCTCTCTGGACCTATACGCGTTCATCGTCTCTCAGGTATCTCTCGTGCTACCTGTATGTCGACAATGATCTTTTATCTTTGTAACACACTAACGGTACTCTCTCCCTCGACCTTCATCACTCTATCTCTCTCTAAGTATATCTCGCTCCCTGCGATGTGTCTCTAACTATGATTCTCCATGTGGAATCTCTTTCTCTCACACAAACACAAAACTTTGTCTCACAGGGTCTCATTTTTCTCTACTATTCCCATGTGTGCCACTCGCACACTCCTCATACAGAGATTTCTTTCGCTCCTTAGATATGAGAACCTACGACTCTTCCTCTTAAATATCTCTTTCTCACACACAAACACAAACTCTTAAACTTGTAGGCTAATTCAGAGTCTATGGACACCGAATTGCGATAAGTCGCTAATGGTTTTGACTATAAGGTCCATTCATTTGACAAATACAACATCAATGGGTATCACTTTCATACCTACGGCAAAGAGCTATCTATGGCCGACCGAAAGTCTACAAATTGTTGTGTCTCTGATATCGTCGATGGAGGTATAGAGTATTATGGGAGAGTTGAAGCAATTTATGAACTTCCATTCTATGGTGAAAACACACCGAACATCATAGTCTTCAAATTTTTATGGTTCCAGCCGAAGGAGACTAGAAGGACTCATGAACATATAGGGCTAGTCAAAATCAAACAAAGCACCCATTTAGATGTTCCTGATGTCTACATTACGGCTCAACAGGCGACACAAGTTTTCTATCTACAGTGTGCCTGCCAAACTGATCCAAATCTGCATGGTTGGGATGTTGTTTATGAAGTGCTGCCACGTGTTAGACCACCTCCCCCCAATGAAGAGGATTACGAACCTCACATTAACCCGGACACATATGAAGGAGGATTATTCCAAGAAGCACATCTTTCCAAAAAATTCTTCAATAAACGCTCTACTTCACCCCTGAACATTAAAGTAGACAGCGGCAGTGAATCCAACTTCACCCCTGAGCCAGAACAAGAAGAGCCAGAACAAGAAGAGGTTACTGCTGCAGATTAATTGTGAATGCTTGATCGGTTACATAAAAGTGGCCTTCCACATGTTGATGCCGCTGAACCCGATGAGCACTTCATTCATGATAGTGATGATGATGATTCATTTATTGATCCCGGAGCATTTATTAAACCTCACGATCATGATTATTATTAGGTATTCAATTTTTTTAGGTTGTACTTGATTTATATAGTTACTTGTATGATTGTATGATTTATATAGTTACTTATATAATTTTCTTACTTTGTACGATTTTTTGTTATACATAGTGCAATGGTCATGATATCCGTTCCCGTCGGCCCTCGCCCGGTTTATGATTTTGTTGTGGTTTATTCTCTTTTATAACTATTTGTTGCATTTCACATTTATGACAATTATGGCCATCAAGTTGACATAGAGATATTTTTATCTAGGAGGTATGTGAACCGAAAATTGCAATCGACCCTCTTGTCGAGAAGTTAAATTTAGTTGAAAAAGAAAACGAATATTTGAAAGAAAAAATGAAAAGAATTGAAGAAGAGAAGATGAAATTGGAGTTGTATGTTGCTGATGTCGTTGATGATCACAAGATGAAGATGGATGCAATGCATTATCAATGACATGTTTTGTAATTCTTAATCTTCAAGCGCATTGCATCCATCTTCAAGCGAGGCTTGGTATCATTATGTAGTTGGATAAATTGTTACCTAGTTGCAATCTTGATCACATTTGTTGTGACGAGGGTAAGTTACCTCCAAAATGACATAATTAGCTTATTTAGTTCATTTATGACATAACTAGCTTATTCATTTCAAAAATGGCATAATAACATTTGTTCTCTCATAGATGTCATATACTTAGCTTATTTTCCTCCAAAATGGCATAATTACCTAAGTTAGATAAAAAGAAAGAATAGAAGAAGAAAGAGAAGAAAAATAATGAATAGAAGAAGAAGAATGAGAATGAGGAGGAAAAGGATAAAAAGATAGAAGAGAAGAAGAAAGATGAGAAAAGAAGAAGAAGAAACTTTCCTACTCCCATTTTTGCAGGTTTTATTCACTTCATGTAAGCAACATTGGTGGACTGCAGTGTTTAGTTCTTGTTTTCATTTGTATTGATGAACAATGTGAAACTATGTATGTATATATGGATGAACTCCGTGAAACTATGTATGTATTGGATCTTTTAATACCCTATGTGTTCTGTTGCATTGACGGGCTGCTAGATGTTTGATACATGGGCTATGTTTTAGGTCGAAACTATATATATCATATATATCTTTTGAAAATGCGGGGATATAACAGAAAACAGAAAAAATTGAAACAATGCAGCCTCTTTATCATCTGCCACCGACAGCAAAGGGGCCTTTGTCGTCTGCCATAGACAGAAAAGAGGCCATGTGGCAGCAACCTGTGCAATCTGGGAGCTGACCCATCTAGTTACTTTGCCGTTTGTGGCAGACGGCAAATGCTATGGGGGTTCGCCATCTATGGCGGACGACAAAGACTTGGGGGGCATGATGCATGGCTGATGTAAGATAGCAGACAACAAATTGGAGGGCATGTTTGCCGTGTGCTGGCAGACGGCTAAGGCCGCCGTTAGCCACCTAACATGGCTAACACCTATTATTTGTTGTCCATGTTTTTTGCCGTCTTCCACAGATGGCAAAGGGCCTTTGCCGTCCGCTTTGAGGAAGCAGACGACAAATAACCTGTTTACCATCACTTCCTTTCCTGGGCACCTTTGCCACCGGTGGCGGATGGCAAAGAGGTTTGTCATCCGCTTTTGGTACCTTTGCTGTCTACCATGGCAAACGTCAAAGAAGCTGATTCCTGTAGTGCCATGCCTAACCTGATAGATGAGATAGGTTTTCTCAGGATTATTCTACATCCAACTATCAACTTCACATGCATCTACGTACACACGTTCTGTTGATAATTGTGTAATCATTAATAGCTGGCTAGAAGTATTGAAGCATACCAAATTCAATGTTCGAGACAAACTAATATTCATCGAGAACCCGAATAGTGAAGGCGTTGTCCCGTTTCTTGCTCGAATTTGATGTTCAACTTAGTAGTTTTATGTAACATCCCAAATTTCCAATTTGGAATGTTATACTTAGATCATTCATGCATTTCATATTTTATTGCATTTCGTTTCACGATCCTCGAAATTCTAAACAACTCAAGGACCCATGGAGAGAGTTGGGGATTTCATTGTTTTCATATTTGAATTTTTTTAATATCGAAACAAGGATCATTTTGGTTTTAGTTATTTTTCACTTCAAAAGTATTTCATATTAAAAATATATGAGAGGAGATAATATGACTTCTTCAAAATAAATGAAATATTCGGGCGAAAATATATTAAAATCAAATAATAATTTTATTTGGATTTTATTGCAATTTGGTTTGGATTAGAAGAATTGCACGTTTTCAAAATTGCATTTTTAGGCCAAAATATGTACATCTTATTCTGAATATTTTATTTAGATGGTGAAAATTTGTTTTGGTATTTTTAGATTTTTATTTTATTTCATAGGATTTGTTTTGTTCGGCGAAATCTTTTAAAAAAAGTTCCCAGCCCGACTGGGCCGAAGGCCCAGCAGAGCCGAGGCAAGCCCGCACCGCCGCCGCCTCCCCTTGGGAGGGAGTCCTCGTGACCGTCGAGGCCGAGTCCGACCGGGGCATGCCTCCCGAGGCCAACCCCGACCCGGTGCCCCCTTCCCCAAGCTAGCGCCCCCCTCTTATATAGCCGCCGCTGCCGACCCCCACCACCACCACCCCGAGCCGCACCGCCAACCCTGTCGGCGCTCGCCGCCGCCGCTCGCCACTGCTGCTGCCTAGTGGTGCCGCCGCCTGCCGTTGCCGACCCGCGCCGCTAGTGTCGCCGCCGTCGCGAACCGCCGTCGCCCCGCAGCACCCTGCCTCGCCGGAGACGCTGCCGGAGCCGCCGGTCCCGATCTGATCCGCCACCGGTTTTTTCGGTTTAGGTAAAAACCCCGATTTTTCTTCAAAAACCCCAGATTCGTTTTTTTAGATCAGTTTTATTTTTTTACGGTTTAGCTAAATAGTGGACGTTCGTTTGTTTTAACAAACGGTGTTCACCCGTTAGCCGTAGACAGCGAACATTCGTTTGTTAGCCTGTTCGTCCGTTTTTCTTTTTTCAGGGTTTTTCGCAATTATTTTTGATCGTGATTTTTGCCTTGTTTTTCGTTTTAATTTATCTTTTCACTCGTTCATCAGAATCAGGCGATTCAAACGCCTAGATCTTCGTCTCGAAGCCCTCTTTCTATTTAACCAACTTAAACAAGATTTTGGTACTGTAAAATTTGACAGTCCAGATTAGTAAACGGATCTTGTTTCTTTTGTAGTTTGAGTTTCGTTACTTCGTTTGATTTGATTCTTTTTGCAAACCGGAGTTCTTAAGTTGAACTTTATGGTTAGATCTCTTATTTGAGTTTTACCTGTGCTTTAGATTGAGTGCTTATTATATGCTTGTTTGTCTTGCGATAGAGTACCCGGAGTGCGAAGCGTGCTACTACGAGTCTCTAGGTTTCACGGATCATCAGCAAGGCAAGTAACACTTTGATCATACCTCTTTACTACCAGTTTTATTGCATTAGATCAACCCTCAAACAATTGCATGGTTAGGATCTGATTGAACATGTGGGTTCTGGGAAGTAGATGATGAGGTAGAACCTATTGCCCTGTTTATTATCAAACCTTTGGAAGTTACTTCTTCGTGATGCTTATACTGCAATGCTATGCTCGTAGACGAGGTTTGGTTTGAGTGATTCATGAAAGATGTGAGATTTATTATTATTGGTTAACTTAAGGTGGCTACTTTAATACACATCTGGGTTGATTGCTTGAGGCACCCTGGAGAATCCAGTGTTGTCCTAGGATATCCCAGAGTACCCATGTGAATATCCTACGGTCCAACACCCAGGCTCAAAGGGACACAAGCTATTATGGGCTGTAGCATAGTTGAGTATGTTGCAAGACCTATTTCAGTGGTGGGCTAGCAGATGTAGGGGAAAGTAGGTGTAACTGTCCACCCATAGTAAAGAGTTATTTTTTCAGAAAGATTGTGCCTCGTTTCTTCGACCATGAGTGTATTCGAGTCTTGTGGGGAAAAGTGTGCAAACATCTGCAGAGTGTATAAACTAATCATGGTTGCCGTGTCCCCGGTTATGGACATCTTTAGTATTTGGTTCTTGGATTATCTTGTTGATCTCGTCACTCTAAATTTAATTTGATTGGGTTAATGATGATGTTTAATTGGGATTGAGTTGGAGGAACCTTCTCGATGTTTATAGTTAAATAAAATTTATTCCTTTGTTGTAGGAAAAAATTGGCTTTACGCAAAACTGTAAACACAGAGCTTTCCACCAGCCAAATATGCATGCAGTGATAGCATTCATTCTGTTCTTTACTCTATGTGTTGCATTGCTAGCATATTCCATGTGTTGACCCGTTTCGGGCTGCAATGCTCATGTTGCAGACTTTTCAGACGACGAGTAAGGTGCCATAGGTCGTTGTCTTTCACTCAGCTATGCCGTTGGAGTTGATGGACTCACTTTATCTTCCAAGCCTTCCGCTGTTATCGTTTTTAGATGGCCTTAAGCCATATTATTGTAATAAGTTCTCTTTTGAGACATTTGATGTAATAAGTGTGTGATTGCTACTCTGTTATAAAACCTCAAGTACTGTTTGTCAGCATTAGCGATCCAGGGATGACACTGATGCACAGAGATCAGACTGTTTGATGTCTAGTCGCTACAAGATGGTATCAGAGCACACACTGACTGTAGGACACGACCACTAAGCTAAAACCTAGATCACTACTCTCTTCTCATTTCTGACTTCTCTCCTTTTCTACTCTATAGTATGGCGGATGCAAGGAACAAGTTCACCCAACCGGATGAAGATACACGTTTTGGACGACACTTGAAGTCACTAGATAACTGAACAACGGAATACCAAGCTTCACCGAGACTTACATTGCCACTTTACCAGAAGAGGAGCGTTGGATGATTCGAGTTCAAGTTCCAGGAAGGACGTCCATGCCAGTCATGGAGCCCATAGAGTTTTCCTTTGATGCACCAACCTGGAGTCTAGGAAAGAGCATGGCAGCCCACATCACCTTGGGACGCATTGGAGAGGTCTACCACAAGGATCTCAAGGATACTATCTACCAAATTTGTGGGCGTCGAGATGAGCAATGGGAGATGATCAGCACCAGGAAGGACAGATCCATTGCTGCTTTTATCCAGGAGTTAAACCAGCACATTCGTCGCCAGGAGAACCAGATGTGCGCCGGCAGGATATATCTGAAGAAGGCAATGATCAAGATCACGAAGCTGGAGGGAGAACTCAAGTCTACACGCGATGGATATGATGATGAAATGATGATACTCGTGGAGAAGAATGATGATTTGACGAGGAAGCTAGGAGTATTCATGGGAGACCCCGCGCCAGGAGGAGAAGACAACGATTCCACTTGCCCGGAGAACTACATCATCATCGACGACACCGACTCAGACCCCGATGATAGCGATGATGACTATGTTGATGAAGCTGGAGTAGATATCATGGAGTCTTCCACCGATCAAATTTTTGAGTCGACCACCATATCAGTAGTAGCATTTTCCCCCATGTATATAGTATAGTCCAAGCACTCTTGTAACGACAGTGAGATCGATGTATGCCCTTGTTTGAATTGATTGGAGTGATATGTTTGTGTTTGTCTCATGTGCATATGGGTAGTGTTTTCCCTCTAGATATCAATCTATTCTTTTTTCTCATCTTTTCTAAACCCATCAGATGCCTCTGAGACGCGACAATAGATTTGCTTTCCCACCGGAGCTCACTCAGTTGATCCAGCAGCAGAATACCCTAATGCAGCTACTAGTCCAGAACCAGAACCAGGGGAACAACAACAACAACCTACCACCACCACCTCCTATTGATCACTTAGCCCGTGTTCTAAGGGTGAATCCGCTGGTGTTTTCCAGTAGCACCGAGCCAATAGTTGCAGATGATTGGCTCGCAAGATTGGAAGGGAGTTGACCACTATAGGATGCACAGATGCAGAGAGAGTGCATTTTGCCGCACATCAGCTGGATGGACCCGCAGCATCATGGTGAGAGAATTTCACATCCACTTCCACCATTGACACTATCACATGCGACCAGTTTCAGTAGGCCTTTTGCACTGCCCATGTTTCAGCAGGAGCTATGGCCATGATGAAGCGCGAGTTTCGCTACTTGTGCCAAGGGGGACGCACATTGGGCCAGTATGTGGACGATTTTAGTAAGTTAGCATGTTATGCCCCAGATGACATTGTTACGGATGTAGCTAAGCAGGAGAAGTTTCTGGAAGGACTGAATGATGAGCTGAACATGCAGTTGATGGTGGCAACCTTCAACAACTACCAGGAGTTGGTAGATAGAGCTCTCATGATTGAAGGGAAGCAGCAACAGATTGATAACCGCGAGAGGAAGTATGGACAAGGAAAGTACAATTCAGGAGCTCAGCAGAGACCCCGTTTTACCCCGAACTCGGGGATGACACATTCACCATAACCATGGTGGCCATAATTCCATTGGAGGGAGTTCGCATAACCATAGTGGCCCCAAGAATGGGAATGGGAATGGAGGAAGTAACAGCCAGAACCGTTCCAGCCTAGCAACGCCTGCCAAGAAGGATCTAAGTCAGATTACTTGTTTGAAGTGCAGGAAGAATGTACATTACACCATGGAGTGTTCTGAAGCAAAGAATGGAAATGGCAATGGAAGCTCTGGGAAGAAGCCTAACCCTTTCAACAGGGGACAAGTGAACCACGTTAACATGGAGGAGGCTGAAGCGCAAGCGGATGCAGTAATAGGTAAGTTTTTGGTTAAGTCATTTACTGCGATCGTTCTTTTTGATACTGGTGCATTGCATTCATACATATAAAGGGGATTTGTGGATAAGTATAAGTTGCCCACCAAAGTTCTTAGAACACCTATGTTAGTAAGCTCAACAGGAGCGGAACATATGGTAAGCCAAGGATGTTTTGAGATGCCATTGACCATAGGTAGGCAGGTTTTCCTCTCAGATCTGATAATTTTGGAGTCGCAAGGTTTGGATGTGATTTTGGGTATGGATTGGCTATCGATGTCTGGAGGGAACATCAATTGCGCCAGTAAGTAGATTATGCTTACCACCCCAGAAGGAAGGAGGATCAAGTATGTATCCCGGCATGTGCTGAAGAGGACTCAAGTGAATTCCTTATCAGGAGTTGTACAGGAGGAAGTACTAGTGGTGAAGGATTTCCCTGATGTATCCCCAGAAGAGTTGCCAGGTATGCCACCGGATAGAGACATCGAGTTTTTGGTTGAGCTTTTGCTAGGCACCGGGCCAATATCTAAGAGACCGTACAGGATGCCCGCAAAGGATTTGGAGGAAATTAAGAAGCAGATTAAGGAGTTACTAGATAAAGGCTATATTCGCCCAAGTTCGTCACCTTAGGGATCACTAGTGCTTCTAGTGGAGAAGAAGGATGGATCATTGAGGATGGTTGTTGATTATCGCGGATTGAATGAAGTAACGATCAAGAACAAGTACCCACTGCCGATGATCAATGATTTGTTTGACCAGTTACAAGGAGCTAAAGTATTTTCCAAGATCGATCTGCGATCAGGATACCACCAGCTGAAGATTCGAGAGCAGGATATACCTAAGACAACTTTTACCACAAGGTACGGGCTATATGAGTATACCATTATGTCATTTGGTCTGACTAACGCACCTGCCTATTTCATGAACATGATGAACAAGGTGTTTATGGAGTTTTGGATAAGTTCATCGTGGTGTTCATCGATGACATATTGGTCTACTCGAAGAATGAAGAGGAGCATAAGGAGCATTTGCATTTGGTACTTGGGAAGCTCAAAGAACATCAGTTATATGCCAAGTTCAGCAAGTGTGAGTTTTGGTTGAAGGAAGTTGGATTCCTCGGACATGTTATATCCGGAGGAGGAATAGCAGTAGACCCCACCAAGGTTGTCACTGTGACAAATTGGGAAGCACCCACGTCAGTTGGAGAGATCCGGAGTTTTCTTGGACTCACAGGATACTACAGGAGGTTCATTGAGAATTTCTCTAAGATTGCAAAGCCTATGACTGAGTTTTTAAAGCAGGACACCAAGTTCAAATGGACTAAGGAATGTGAGGCTAGTTTTCAGGACTTGAAGAAACGCTTGGTTACATCCCTAGTGTTGATTCTTCCAGATCAACGCAAGGATTATCAAGTGTATTGCGATGCTTCTCGTCGAGGACTTAAAGAAGTGCTTATGCAGGAGGGAAGAGTTGTTTCATATGCCTCACGACAGCTTAAACCCCATGAGTTGAATTATGCGACACACGATTTGGAATTAGCTGCTGTAGTGCATGCGTTGAAGACGTGGAGACATTTTCTCATCGGAAACCCCTGTGAGGTGTACATGGATCACAAGAGTTTGAAGTATATCTTCACGCAGAAGGAGTTAAATCTCAGGCAAAGGAGATGGTTGGAGCTCATCAAGGATTTTGACATGAGGTTGCACTATCATCCCGGAAAGGCTAATGTAGTAGCCGATGCATTGAGTCGCAAGAGTCATGTCAATACACTCATGACCGGAGAATTACCGAAGGAGTTAGTAGAGGATCTTTGCAAGCTATGTTTGGAAATAGTTCCGAGAGGCTATGTAGTAGCATTGGAAATTCAGTCTACTTTAATGGATAAGATCAGAGAAACTCAGAAGACGGACTAGGAGATTGCCGAGATAAAGGTAATGATGAGCAAAGGAAAGGCTAAATGATTTCGTGAGGATGAGCACGATACCTTATGGTTTGAGGACCGCGTATATGTGCCTAATGACCCAGAGATCAGGAAGTTGATTCTGCTGGAGGCTCATGATTCGCCGCATTCGATTCACCCAGGAAACACCATGATGTATCTGGATTTGAAGGATAGTTTCTGGTGGACTGGAATGAAGAAGGATATTGCGGAGTATGTAGCAGTTTGTGATGTATGTCAGATAGTGAAGGCAGAGCATCAAAAGCCAGCAGGATTGTTACAAGCATTGCCGATACCCAAATGGAAGTGGGATAAGCTAGGCATGGATTTTATCATGGGATTGCCCAAGACTCGTTCAGGCTATGACTCGATATGGGTTGTAGTCGGTCGTTTGACGAAAGTAGCTCATTTCATCCCAGTGAAGACCACTTACTCCACTGCTAAGTTGGCAAAGATATACATGACTAGGATCATATGTCTGCATGGAGTTCCGAGGACCATTGTATCAGATAGGGGAACCCAGTTTACCTCAAAGTTCTAGCATCAATTGCATGAGACTTTGGGTACCAGGCTAAAATTTAGTACATCCTTTCACCCACAGACCGATGGACATACCGAGAGAGTCAATCCGATTCTGGGGGACATGTTGAGAGCTTGTGCGCTAGATTATGGATCTAGTTGGGACGACAATTTTCCATATGTAGAGTTCTCTTACAATAACATCTATAAAGCTAGTTTGAAGATGGCCCCTTTCCAAGCTTTGTACGGAAGGAGGTGCAGGACACCATTGTTGTGGGATGAAGTTGGAGACCGTCAGTTGTTTGGACCGGATTTGGTTAAAGAATATGAAGAGAAGGTTAAGCTGATTCATGATAGACTCAAGGTAGCCCAGTCTAGGCAGAAAAGCTATGCAGATTCTAAATGCAAGGAGACAGTCTACAGAGTCGGAGACAGAGTATATCTTCGTGTGTCCCCACTATGAGGAGTTAAACGTTTTGGAGTTAAGGGAAAGTTAGCCCCGAGATTTGTGGGACCCTACAAAGTTTTGGAACGTATGGGAGAAGTTGCTTACAAGTTGGAATTGCCAGAAGGATTTGTCAGGAGTTCATGATGCGTTTCACGTTTCCCAGTTAAAGAAATGCCACGCAGAGATGGCTGATATTCCTCTAAGAGATACAATGCCACTGGAAGCGATTAAGCTGGATAGCGATTTGACCTACGAGGAGAAACCAGTCGAGATTCCCGAGTTTGCCAGCCGAGTCACACGCAGCAAGGTTATCAAGTTCTGCAAAGTTCGGTGGAGCCACCATACTGAGGATGAATCCACCTAGGAACGAGACGAAGATCTATGGAAGGACCACACTCACCTATTTTCTAGCCTACCCGAATCTCAAGGGCGAGATCATCTTAACGGGGGGGGGGGGGGGGGGTGGGGGGGTAGGTTTGTAACATCCCAAATTTCCAATTTGGAATGTTAAACTTAGATCATTCATGCATATCATATTTTATTGCATTTTGTTTCGCGATCCTCGAAATTCTAAACTCAAGGACCCACGGAGAGAGTTGAGTATTTCATCGTTTTCGTATTTGAATTTTTTTCGAATATCGAAACAAGGATCATTTGCTTTTAATTATTTTTCTCTTCGAAAGTATTTCATATTAAAATTTTATGAGAGGAGATAATATGACTTCTTCAAAATAAATGAAATATTCAGTGAAAATATATTAAAATCAAATAATACTTTATTTGGATTTTATTGCAATTTGGTTTGAATTAGAAAAATTGCAAGTTTTCAAAATTGCATTTTTAGGCCAAAAAAATGTTCATCTTGTTCTGAATATTTTATTTAGACGGTGAAAATTTGTTTTGGTATTTTTAAATTTTTATTCTATTTTCTAGGATTTGTTTTGTTCGGCGAAATTTTTTAAAAACAAAAGTTCCGCAGCCCAACTAGGCCGAAGGCCCAGCCGAGCCGGGCCAAGCCCGCGTCGCCGCCGCCTCTCTGTGAGAGGGAGTCCTCGCCGCCGTCGAGGCCGAGTCCGGCCGTGGCACGCCTCCCAAGGCCGACCCCGACGCACCGCCCCCCTTCCCCAAGCTAGCGCCCCCTCTTATATAGCCGCCGCCACCGACCCCCACCACCACACCGAGCCGCACCACCAGCCCAGCCGCCTGACCCGCCGCTCACCGCTGTTGCCGCCTAACACCGCCGCCGCCTTGTGTTGCCGCCCCGCACCACTAGTGTCGCCGCAGTCGCGAACCACCGTCGCCCCGCAGCTCCCCGCCTCACCGGAGATGCCCCCGGAGCCGCCGGTCCCAATCCGATCTGCGCCGGTTTTTTCGGTTTTAGGTAAAAAACCCGGTTCTTCTTTAAAAACCCTAGATTCATTTTTAGATTGTTTTTTACGGTTTAGCTAAATAGCGGACATTCATTCATACATTCGTTTTAATGAACCGTGTTCACCCATTAGCCGCAGAGAGCGAACGTTCGTTCGTTAGCCTGTTCGTCCGTTTTTTCTTTTTTGAGGGTTTTCCGTGATTATTTTCGATCGTGATTTTTGCCCTGTTTTTCGTTTTAATTTATCTTTTCGCTTGTTTGTGAGAATCAGGCGATTCAAACGCCTAGATCTTCGTCTCGAAGCCCTCTTTCAGTTTAACCAACTTAAACAAGATTTTGGTACTGTAAAATTTGACTTTAGTCCAGATTAGTAAACAGAACTTGTCTCTTTCGCAGTTTGAGTTTCGTTGCTTTGTTTGATTTGATTCTTTTTGCAAACCGGAGTTCTTAAGTTGAACTTTCTGGTTAGATCTCTTATTTGAGTTTTACCCATGCTTTAGATTGAGTGCTTATTGTATGCTTGTTTGTTTTGCGATAGAGTACGCGGAGTGCGAAGCGTGCTACTATGAGTCTCTCGGTTTCAAGGATCATCAGCAAGGCAATTAACACTTTGATCATACCTCTTTACTACCCAGTTTTTTGCATTAGATTGACCCGCAAAAAATTGCATGGTTAGGATCTGATTGAACATGTGGATTATGGGAAGTAGATGATGAGGTAGAACCTATTGCCCTGTTTATTATCAAACCTTTGGAAGTTACTTCTTCATGATGCTTATACTGCAATGATATGCTCGTAGACGAGGTTTGGTTTGAGTGATTCATGACAGATGTGAGATTTATTATTATTGGTTAACTTAAGGTGGCTACTTTAATACACATCTGGGTGGATTGCTTGAGGCACCCTGGAGTACCCAGTGGTTGTCAGGGCACTTGGAGAATCCAGTGTTGTCCTAGGATATCCCGGAGTACCCGTGTGATCATCCTACGGTCTGCCACCCAGGCTCAAAGGGATCATAAGATTATTCATGCTAGAAACTTCTGTGTGCAGCCACAAGCTATTATGGGCTCTAGCATAGTTGAGTATGTTGCAAGACATCTTTCAGTAGTGGGCTAGCAGAAGCAGGGGAAAGTAAGTGTAACTGTCCACCCAGAGTAAAGAGTTATTGTTCCAGAAAGACTGTGTCTCATTTCTCTGACCATGGGTGTATTCAAGTCTTGTGGGGAAAAGTGCGCAAACCTCTGCAGAGTGTATAAACTAATCATGGTTAGCCGTGTCCCTAGTTATGGACATCTTGAGTATCTAGTTCTTGGATTATCATGTGGATCTCGTCACTCTAAATTTAATTTGATTGGGTTAATGATGATGTTTAATTGGGATTGAGTTGGAGGAACCTTCTCAATGTTTAACAACCACCATGATAGTTAAATAAAATTTATTATTTTGTTGTAGGGAAAAATTGGCTTTATGGAAAACTGTAAACATAGAGCTTTCCACCAGCCAAATATGCATGCAGTGATAGCATTCATTTTGTTCTTTACTCTATGTGTTACATTGCCATCATATTCCATGTGTTGACCCGTTTCAGGCTGCAACGTTCATGTTGCGGACTTTTCAGACGACGAGTAAGGTGCCATAGGTCATTGTCTTTCACTCAGCTATGCCATTGGAGTTGATGGACTCACTTTATCTTCCAAGCCTTCCGCTGTTATCGTTTTTAGATAGACTTAAGCCATATTATTGAAATAAGTTCTCTTTTGAAACATTTGATGTAATAAGTGTGTGATTGCTACTCAGTTATAAATCCTCAAGTACTGTGCGTGTCAGCATTACCGATCCAGGGATGTCACTGATGCACAGAGATCAGACTGTTTGAGGTTTGGTCGCTACATTTTATCATTTGATCTGTTGACTATAGGGCTTGTCCTACTCCTGTTGTATTGCACTGTTCGTACACATGTCCTGCTAATTGAAGAATGTTATTTTGTACTGCTCTTGTTCGATCTTATTACCTATCATGCTTCCTGTGCCTATAATGTCTCACAACTGTTTGAAAAACTATTGTACTTTAATGTTCAAACATTTTGAAAGGTAGTACTATGATTTCTTCCACTAATTATGTATTATTCTTCCATATTGTTTCTCATAATTGAGAATATTCTTACAACACAATATACATATGAAGAACTGCCATATAATTTCACTTCTCTTTCTGCTACACATAGACTTCACTATCTTTTAGAGATAATACATATCTGCCAAAAAATCTTGGTCTAGAAACACAACTTGTAAGTACATACTTACAAAACCAGTAACCGCACGCCATCTTAAATTCTTTTACATAATTCCTACTTCTCAAACATTGACATATAATGCTTATACGTTCAATAGTCCAAATCAATTAGAATACACTCACATAAAAAGTATATTTCAACACTTTTTGTTAAAAGAGTTTATGGTTACCTGCTAATTAAATATGCAAAAAAAAGTATAAGAATGATGAAACAACTATCTTATTCAAATATAAACTTAAAACATAACCCATAAATAAACTTGCATATTGAAGAGCTAATTAAACATGTGTAAATGTTGGCCTCACAAATTACACTATGTACTATAGACTTATTATCATTAACGTGTCCTCAAAATAGCTAGCCCGTGAAGGTGCATGGGTTAAGGACTAGTGAATAAGAATTCTTAATCCTGAAAAAATGAATTCTTAAAATAGATGTATATCACCAAGCAGCAACAAGTAAACTATGCAATATATTATGCACATGTTTTGCAGCAATAAGATCATCTACAATTCACAAACTGGTTAATCCACTAGGGTTAAAATATTTAACCAACATGCTCCTGATTTTAATTTTCCAATGCAACGTTGACCCTCTTCTACGCTTTCTCTACTCAAGTTTTCCAACAAAAATAGCATGATGTGCCTTCGCCTGCAAGTGATACTAGCATTTGATAGAATAGATCGATAGTTTCCCGCAAAAAATGGCTTGAGGAGGGTAGAGAAGTGACCATTGGACCAGCGATCAGTGTGGTCCTCAACTGAGCAAATGTCTAAAATTTCCCATTTAGTAGGTCATTTTGAAGACCGAGCTTTATGGTGGCTTTAATTTTTGAAATTTTGAAAATTCAAACTTTTAGTTAAAAAATTCTAAAGAAAACGAATGTATATAAGGATGTAATGTGTATTTTTTTAGAATTTCTTGACAATAAATGGTTTGAATTTTTAACTTTTCAAATTAAGACCTCCATTGAGCTCATCTCCCATTGGCATTTTCTATTTCTACCCTCCTAACAAATGCATCGAGGCAGTTCATATGGTGCCTCAGTTTCCTAGCTTCTACGAAATGAAACAGACGCTCGACGACAAAGCCAGAGCGTGGGACAGCGATTATGCGCAGCCATACTGAGCTACTAGGTAGAAAGTGCGGCTTGCCACACCCGGCAGCAATCCTGCCGTGTATAGTCATATCCAACCTGATAATGCAGTCATTCAAGCATTGAAAATATAAAAATAGCATAATATAGTTGGGTATATCAATCTAATATTAAAGTTTAACATTCAGAACATAGCAAGTGGTCCAAGAAACAACAAAAGACTTCAGGTCAAAACTGATTCTAAAAGGATTCCGCACGATCATACATCACTGATGACCAGAACTTCTCAACTTTTAGTTGTCTTTGACATTTCTTGAGATCCGCCGAGTTCGTATCATCTATTGTAATTACGCCCATGGTCAGTAGATAGTCTAAAGCAACAAAACATGTTGATTCAATAAAATTCCTGTTGAGTTGGCAATATGCTTTTCTTGTGGGGTCGGAGATCGAATTTCACCGATGCCATTACTATGGCATCATCATCATTAGCATGTTCGAATGCGTGAATTGTAACTTCCATCCGTTTGGTAGCTTCTTCGAGCATATAACTTCTGCTGATGGTAACACAGATGGCAGAGAGCTACATTCATTGAAAAGGCAAAAGAATCTATTAGGTTAATTGGGCATGTTACCATTAGTAAATTTGAGACATATGCATGCCTTAGTTATAACCTATGGAAGCCCCTCAACTATTAAATCATCATCAGCCATCAGTGAGTAGAGAAACATGAATCTGGTCCTCACATTCACATGAGAAAAAAAACATCATGATTTTATCTTGGAACACCAAACAATCTACATAATGTAGAAGGGCATGATACCAACTCCATTCACAACAAAAAAATACAGTTCCGTGATGATACGTGTTTGTCACAATAGGTCGCGTTTTTTGTCATGCATGTACATCCATGACGATTTTATGATAGAATCAAGATAGTCATACCTGTGCTGTCGTAGAAGTGTTCCATGACATTACCAAAATTATCATCACGAAAGTGTCCACTTCCATGACGATAAATCGGGCGTCACAGAAGTGCTTTCATCAAGGGTGACCGACACGTGGCATCCACTGTAACGGAACGCCGTTAAGCTATCGGGGCGGGTTTTGGATCCGATAACCCGTTAACAGCCCCGGCCAATGGGGATTTTCCACGTGTAAAATCATCATTGGCTAGAGGAAACATGTGTCGGCTCATCGTTGGGACATATGTCATCCACTCATTGGACAGAAGGCATATGATACGTCGACACGTGGCAAGGCCCATCAAGTTTAAATGGGCCGGCCCAACTAAAGGCCCACAATATTTTGTGGACCATAATGGGCCGGCCCAGCTAAAGGCCCACGAGATTTTGCGGACCATAATGGGCTGGCCCAGCTAAACGCCACACGATATCGCGGGCCATAATGGGCCAGCCCAGGTAAAGGCTCACAAGATTTTTGTGTGCCACAATGGGCCGTCCCAGGTAAAGGCCCACAAAATTCTTGCGGATCATAATGGGCCAGCCTAGATAAAGGCCCACGAGATTTCGCTGACACTAATGGGCCGGACCAGCTATAGGCCCACAAGATTTTGAGGACCCTAGTAGGTCGACCCATTAACTGGCTGCCATGTTTTGGGCCAAATGCCGGCCCATATTTGATCCGGTCCATTAATGGCCTGCCACATTCCGGGCCTAATAATGGCCCATATGAGATCCGTCCTGTTAAAAGCCTCCCATGTTTTGGGCCAAATCACGGCCCAGATCAGGTCCGGCCCTTTAAGAGGCTTCGGCCTCAATTATGGCCCATACCAGATTCGGCCCGTTAACTGGACGCTATGCTTTTGTGCCCACTTGCAAAAGGCCCATTTAGTAATTCGGCCTGATATTAGTTTCGGCCTGTTAAGGGCATGTTTAACATTTCGGCCCTATATTAATTTCGGCCTGCTAAAAGCCCGTCATATAGTTGGGCCTAACTACGACCCGGTTTGCATACGGCCTGCTCGCAGCCGATATCTAATTGGGCCAAACAAGGACTGAGACAATTTTGGCCTGTTAAAAGCCCGTGATTTGATTCGCACAATCATGGGCCGGGGTCCATTTTGGGCTGCTGCCGGCGCGTGAGCTGTTCGGCAGGTTTCAGGCCCAACCTACTTTCAGCCTCCTAAAAGCCCATTGAGTTTTCTTGCGAAAATAGGGCCGGGGGTTACTCGGCCTATTAAAGGCCCGAATCTACTAGTGGGCCAGTTTGACGGGGCCCATGATGCGGATAACACATCGTGATTGCATGACGGCCCGATTATGTACCGTAATTTTACGGTTTGGCCGCTTTACTGCGAAGACATGATATATATATATATATATATATATATATATATATATATATATATATATATATATACAATAAAGAAATTACGGCATATTACATCCACTGGGCATCAAAGATCGCCACTATGATAATAAAGCACAAGCAGACAATAGATTACATACACTGGGCATCAAAGATCGCCACCAGTGCAAATAAACACACCGACAAAATAATATACAAAACAAACAGCACTTCAATAGAGTTCAAGAAAGGTTAGCCCTGCTGGCAAGCTGCAGCGCAAGAACCTAAGCAAGATGATGAGACTGCGCTTGTTCAACACTTATATCTTCCTCACTCTGAAAGATAAATAAGCAGACAGATGACAGGTTTTGCACATAAAAGTATCAGTGCTGACAATTCATCACATTTCTTACTAGCGAATAAAGTGACACAGTTTAAAATGCATTAACACAATATGGTATTGTTCAGGTCAAGACATGGCAGGAAATGACATTGTGAAGGAGTTGGCAGCTTCACGACACCACTTGATTACAGATCAAGAACTCATAAGTACCAATGGTTAGTGTGCTGTCAATTTATCCCATTTTAGATTGGCAAATAAAGAGACGATTTAAATAATAGTAGAATGATATGACATTGTTCATAGTTAAGACATTGCAGAATATGACATTATGCTGTAGTGGGTAGGTTCACCACACCACTGGATTACGAATGAAGAACAGAAGCATACATGCATTGCAAAAGAAGATCACTCGCTCTGTATAGTTTAATTTACATGGTATGAAGAAGGAACTTGGTTGTACAACTGAAAACTTAAATTGGGAAGGACAAACTTTTGTTTATGAACTACATAATAAACTTTAAACATGCAATTTGATGCAAACACCAAAAATAAACAGCTGTTGCAGTCATGCCTAACCAAATATACACAATAAAGTTTGAAGGCTTGAGAAGGACAAACTTACATTACTAGTGAAGACAGGCTCTATAAAGCCCTTGTCCATGTTGATGGGGGGGGGGCAATTCAAGAACTTTACCACAGAATCTTCTTCATAAGCATTGCCTTTATTCTACATTATGTTAGGAGTATATATAGATGTGATAATATAC
Source organism: Triticum timopheevii (assembly GCA_963921465.1). Lineage (NCBI taxonomy): Eukaryota > Viridiplantae > Streptophyta > Magnoliopsida > Poales > Poaceae > Triticum > Triticum timopheevii. The sequence continues at coordinate 376,678,694 of OY997262.1, read as the reverse complement.
GAAAAAATGGAGAATATTTAAGATAAGATGAAGAGTGATGCTACATAACCAAGTAGCTATAAATGTATGTGCAGCGATACAGGCAAAAGGCACAGCCAAGAGCAATGCACAACAAAACTTCTTCAGTATCAACCTTATGGTAAGAGTAAATATAGATCTAATGTGTAGAAAATGGAGGGCAAAGGAAAATAAGCTGCAAAGTGATGGTACATGAACAACTACCTGTCAATATAAGTACACTGATAAAGGACAGCGTGTACTTACAAGAACAATGCAGAGCTAAAAAATCATTGGCATTGGATATATTCTATAGTAATGTAACCATTCATACAGATCAGATAATTTGGAACGAACAATTGATAAGCAAGCTATCATGCATACTGCTGTCACATAATGAACCAGGTATGTATGCAAGTACAGTGACACGGGACAACAGGTACTAACAAGAGCAAAGCAGCGGGCAGCATATTTGTGATATCTTGTCGTTCTTTTCAAACCGGAATTCTTCTTCGAGCAGATTTCCTGCAAAAAAGATCTATAAGGCACATGCGGAAAAGTGGAAGTTCAAATTGTCATGTGATTTCATAGACAGTACCTCATCCTGGGAACGAGACCAGTGCATAACAAGGTTTTTCCATTCAATGTCTTCTAAATTTAGCACATGAGACTTCACCGGAAATTCGTTTATAGACTTGCCATCAAAGTGTGATTTCCTCAGGTAACACCGATACTGCTGCAATGCTTCCTTAAAAAGCACAAGCAAGCTTTGCTCGTCATGACTATCTAGATTGACCCTCGCCTAGTTACAACAATGTAATGTAAATCATTAATGTGTTCGATCAGCAGAAAACAGGAAAATAATAACCATGAGTAATAGCACTTACACGTAAGTTGGACAGGAAGATGTGAAAATGGTGTTTGTCTTCACTATAATCTTCCCATGATGGGAATATATGCACGTAGTCCCTAACAACACTGAAAGCATTGTCTTTTAAACTGGGAATAAATGGAATGGGGTTCCAATCTGTAGGAATTGGCCGTCTTTGCAGTTGGGATAGGTCTTTGGCCGGTGGACTTGCTGTAGTTTTTGCTGGAGTGGAATTTTTCTGTGGTATGGCTGGTGCTCCTTCGGGTTCGGCAATCATCGTCTTCCTTTTTGATGTCTGATGCACAAGAACAGCATTTGAGTGAAAAAACATGGTATGATGACAGATGGAATATGTATTGATAATGGATGGGCATGGCATCTCAAGTTATATGATGAGTAAACTAAGCAGGTGGTAGTGCAACAAAGTAGAAGAAATGCAAGATACGCACAATCAATAAAACCTTGCCAAATTAGAACAGACACCTTGATGGCTGAACAGGACAGGCCATCTGCCTTTGACTCCTCGAGGTTAGAATAGTCATTAGGATGATATTCTGAACAAGAATCAACAGGTGGGGAGCGTATGAGTTTCATTGGTTCCAGAATGGCACTAAATGCCTTGGTGCCAATTTTGTAAGTCATTGCAGCGTTCCACAATATTCTTCTGATGCGCGGATTCAGATATTCACTATAATTGCATATAATATCTGAGAACCATGAAAACATAAATGGTTGTGAGATTATCTTTGTAATGCAGATGATATTCTAATATAGGGGCGCCCTTGTAAACACTTGTGTGCTATCACTGGATTCTGATGAGAGAGCTCATGTGTGCTGTAATATGGTGCGTGCATTTATATAATCTGGCACAAGTACACAAAAAATAGGCTCCATAAGTAAGGATAGCTGGAAGATGACAGGTTCATAATATACTGTATAGAGAGTTTATTGCCAAACCATGATAACAAGAGCACACAGCAACTAGGCAGATCATAGTGTACATAACAGGGGTACACCATAACCACGATATATAAATCGGGAAAGTGGAACTGGCTTGAAAATATGGTGTTATATTACCGCTAGTAATTGAAAGCCTATCGATCACATACAGGCCAACTCTATCAGCTGTTGACTGCAGATGTCCCTGCGCCCCTTCCTGAGAAGGAACATACTGTACGTACTAAATACATAATAAACAAAGAGGAACATGTTAAAGAACAGACGAGGAAGTATATTCTTGAGGTTTCGCTTCATCGCATACAATGTTGGTCGCCCACTCATGATGAATCATAGCGCCCAAAGAAATGCAATTCCATGCTGTCTCTCTATATGTTGCAATTTTGAACAAGAGTCACTAGGATCATATTCTGAACAAGAGTCAACAGATGGGGAGCGTATGAGTTTCATTACATCTAGAATGGCACTCAATGCATTGGTGCCAATTTTGTAAGTCATTGCAGTGTTTAGCTTCAAGAGTGGACTGCTGCTAGTGCGACACAAAGCAGCTACACAGATCATAGTGTAGATATAACGGGAAAACCTTAAGCATCAGAGTAAAATCAGCAAAGTGGAACTTGCTGGAATATATGTGCTAGTATTGCCGGTACGACTAGAAAGGCTTCGGATACCAGCTCTCTTCAAGTGAAGGTGTGATACTGTTAATATCAGTGTATCTCTCAAAGGCGACACAGCTCCTGCATTTCCTTGCTCTTCTTACAGGATTCAAGTGGGCAGGCCACTACAAATCCTATTCCTATGTTTACAAGATCCTAAGAATCAAAGAGGCTCAAAGTGTCCATCACAACCGACCGTATATACCTCTACACTGCAAATGTCCCTGCTCATCTTCAGTACAACAAACATACTGTACTACTATCATACTCCCTCCGTTCCAAAATATAAGTCTTGGTAGAGATTTCCACTATGGATCACATACAGATGTATCCAGATACATTTTAGAGTGTAGATTCATTCATTTTGCTCCATATGTAGTCCATGGTGGAATCTATACAAAGACTTGTATTTAGGAACAGAGAGAGTACATATTAAAGAAGAACGATAGAGGAACATGGTAAAGAAGAGCAAGCAGATTTTGGATAATAAAATGTTGGTTGCGCAGTGCCCACACATGATGAACCAGAGCGCATTAAGAATGCAAATCCCAGCTGTCTCTCGACCATTTCAGGTGGTTGGATGAAGATCCTACGTCTCCTAACCCATCTTCTTCCTCGTCTCTGATTCCTCCCATACAAAACACCGCGCGGGCCGCCGGCCAGACCATCGGCCCCCACCGCCTATATTCCTCCGCCACCCCCACCCCCACCCCGCCCCAACCCCCACCCACGTCGAGTTTTCTTCATTCGGCGAGGACCCACAACCACCCGAGCCCCTTCATTCGCACCGGCGAACTCCGGCAAGCTCTGAAAAATTTAGTTTACTGTGATTTAACTAGTGTCGAATATAAAAGGGGAAAACCATAAGCATTGGGAGTATAGTGTTGAGTGTGCCATGACGGATCTGAAGGTGCAAACCAGACAATGGCAACTTCACAACCAAGACAAGAAATCAGAGTAAAGCAGTGGCGATCTATTTTCTTGCCGCGATAAATAAGTTGAGCAGATACAAAAGAGTACCACCTCTGGTGCCGCGCCGTGTACGCATCTGCTGAGAATTTGACGGTGCTGCGGTAGCGATGGCTGTCGGTGATGTGGAAGCAGATCTAGGAGGGTAGACGGTGGCGGCGGGGCGCGGTGGATGAGACGATCGTAGGAGCGGCGCCGGCAAGGTGGATGACGGCGGGGATGAAGCGACAGGACGGGATGCAAGGATCCCGGTCCGAAGGTGTGGATGAGAGAGGTCGATCTCTTGTAATGGATGGTGGCGTCGGGGTATCAGCTCCGGCATGGTGTAGGAGGACGGCGGTGGATGGGGTGGCGGATGGTGGCGGACGGAGGAGGGTGGGGTGAGAGGGTGTTTTGGCGCCCACGGAGTACGAATGGGGAAAAGGGAGGTAGAGAGGAAGGGGGGTACCATGTATTCAGGGCGCGCTTGGCTCAAATGCGATCAAATTTACAAACTTAGCCCCCGTTTCAAATTTCTACTACATCACAGCAACATTAGTCGGTTGGGGATAGGACGGTAATCTCGCATACACCGAATATTTGCCGATGAGAGTTTGTTTTTGGCGCCCACCGTGTATGAATATGAATTGGGGAGGGAGTCGATTTCGGCCGAGGACACACTGTGTTTGGGCGCCCACCGTGTATGAATCCGGGTGAGAGGCGGTTACGTCACGTTTGGGTGAAATTACAAACCTACCCCTATCGAAACCTATAGAAATCCAGGAGATAGGATTTGCGTGGCAGGGATAGGTAGTAGTAATTTCCATCTCGCAGATTTTGGTTTCGGGTGGTTACTGCGACTTTCCCGTCTTCGTTCAAATTTTGCAGAGTGCATGTTTACGCTCGTGCCAACTCAATTCGAATCGCGTTTGTATTCTATTTTTTTTCCAGGCGGGATCCATTTTCAATTGGTATTACATTCTATATACATCATTTTTTTATATATACTTTCAAACGCACAACAGCATTTATACATAAATATGGTTTACAAATGGCATGATCTCCGATTCATATGGTTGTATCCATCAATTTGGATTTTCGAATATTTGAAACCACTTTATGTTGAAATCCAATGTATGCATTCCTCGCTAACTGTCTCCAATTAATGTGTGTTTCATGCTGGTTTTTTTTACTTCTCAAACATGTATAATGTGTTTCACACACGCAACATATAGTTTAATCCCGTTTAGACATTAATTGCATATAAACCATGCATTGTTTGTAATTAAAGAATCTATGGATCACCAATGTTGATAAACTTTATAACATTACACGTGTTCCCAAATTCAAATGAATATGCATGTTTGATACACCAATTTGCATTATGATATTATCGATGTCGTGATCTCCAGTTTAAATATTTGAATCCCCTTTAATCCAGATATTCGTCTCATATAGCTATCACTCATGCTTATATAGGACTATCTCTATGGACCTATACGCGTTCATCGTCTATCAGGTATCTCTCGTGCTACCTGTATGTCGACAATGATCTTTTATCTTCGTAACACACTGATTCTACTCTCTCCCTCGACCATGATCACTCTATCTCTCTCTAAGTATATCTCGCTCCCTGCTATGTGTCTCTAACTATGATTCTCCATGTGGAATCTCTTTCTCTCACACAAACACAAAACTTTGTCTCCTGGGGTCTCATTTCTCTCTACTATTCCCATGTGTGCCACTCGCACACCCCTCATACAGAGATGTCTTTCGCTCCTTAGATATGAGAACCTACGACTCTTCCTCTTAAATATCTCTTTCTCACACATAAACACAAACTCTGTCTCCCAGGGTCTCATATTTCTCCATTGTTCACTTGTATGTCGCTCACACACACACTCTCTCCCTAGATATATCTTGCGTTCCCTCATATGTCTCTCTAGCTATCACTCTCGTTGTGAAATATCTTTCTCTCCCACAGACACAAAACTCCGTCTCTCGGTATCTCATTTCTCTCTGATATCTGTTTGTATGTGACTCACATGCACCCTCTCTCTATCTCTCTCACACCCACACACATAACTCAGCCTTCTGATCCACTCGACTCCTATCTCTAACGCACACTAGCTAGCATCTTTATCTTTCTATTTATCTGTTTCTCCATCAAACTTATTTCTCGCCCTCACTCTTGATTCCTATGACGCACACTACATATGTTTCTCTCTACATGCAGTCAAGTGCCCCTCTCACACACATATATAACTTCACCCTCTGAACCACCTGGCGGTCATCTACAACACCCAAACTAGAGGATGTCCCTCTAGCTAGCATCTCCATCTCTGTATCTATCTGTAGTTTCTCCGTCAACATTTCTTTCTCGCATGGAGTCTTCATTCCTATCACCCACACTATATATGTCTCTCCATACATATGCATTTATAGGTTGATCTCTTTTGCACAATCGTTGCGCCACACTCCCTCTGCTCGCCATAGATGCATGCTCCAGCCCATGCCACTATCTCTTAAAGACAAAAACACATGCTCAATTGTCGGGCCTTCTTCCCTGCATTCTCACATGCATGCATATTGTCATATCGTTCCGTCTCTCCCATGTCGTTGATCTTATCACTAATGTCTTCTTTCTTTTATCTCGATCATGCGCGCGCACACACACACATCCCACGTATACATGTATACCTCTCACACATGCACGTTCAAGGTCTCTATGTCTCCATACGTAGTTAATTACCCTCAATCCTAACACCACATCGAATCGTTCTCCTCTTTTGTGCACATAACTTCTGCCTGGATGGGTAAAACACACACTCACACTTAACAATCTCCTTCTAGCTACCCCCCCCCCCCCCCCCCGCCTCTCACTCTTCCCCTATATCCCCGAAACCAATAAGACCATCCCTTTGTTTAATTCCCGCCTACATGCACCATCGATATATAGTAGTCTTCCTCGGTGTCTCTCGAACAAACACATTCTCTTGATGTCGACTCCTCTCACGCGCACACACCTTCTCTTCCCTCTCTACGGGCATTTTCTCTCTCGCACCCCATCGTTGGTGGCCTCTGCCATACACATCACCTCTCTATGATGAAGCCATGCACACTTAAATTACATCCGCCACAGAGGACCCCGCGACACACACACACACACAAAAACACGCATGCACCCCCACACACACACACTAAGACTCCATCTCTCTCTCTCTCTCTCACACACACACAAACACATACACACACACATGCACGCACGCACCCCCCTACACACACACTAAGACTACATCTCTCTCTCTCTCTCTCACACACACAAACTAAGACTCCATCTCTCTCTCTCTCTCACACACACACACACCCCACACACACACTAAGACTCCATCTAACACACACATGCTCTAGGCGGAGCATTTGTTCCTACCACCCTTCATCCAACCTTACCCGTATGATAAACAATCACCTTTATTTACTTGCATAACATGGACAAATTCCACTTTACTTTAGTAGTCAGCAAACTTATCATCTGTACCCTTATAAAAAAACAAGTTGGCGATGAGGGCGTGCCTGCCATCTTGTAATACACACCATATGATCTATATCTTATGGATAGAAAGAAAACTATGATAATTTTACAAAAGATACCCGCACCTCTCTCCACATCATTATCTCCCACAACCTCATTGCTCAGCAATTAAAAAAGGAACAAGTCTCTGGAACAATCTAGCATGCATGGTGGCCGCTGCCGCCTGCATGCATGGTGGCCGTTTTACACATGGGATTACTCCTGCATTGGTCAATCACAACAGGTGTTTTGTAAAAAAATGCATATTGATGTTCCGTGTAATGCACGAGAATCTTGCTTGTAAGTATATAACGCAAATCATGAGCAGGAAGTGACATTTTTTTGACACAACCATGTTAACATGGACATGTAAATCACTAGCTAAAGTAAATACCATTATACTTATATCCCGATGCAAAAGGTTGAGTACATGTCCGAAGATTAGAGTCACACACACACACACACTCTGTCTCTCAGAATCTCTCTCTCTCACACACACACCAGTTACGTGACGCCCACTTAAGCAGACATGTATGTTACAATTTGTGCACCCGTGGGTACACGTGATGCTGCGCATTTATTTAAGCTAGAAGGCGAACCCAAACAGTAGCTGCATTCATTCCCCTCCCACCACCTCTTATCTGGTCGCCGTCGCCCGGTAGCCATGGCCCGGCCGAGGGTAACAACATACGCCATACTCCTGCCGGAGCGGTGCTTTAATATGGAAATTTTAGTGGTCATGCATGCATCTTTTTGTGCTAGCACTCCTATATAAGGGTTGACCGGTCGCTTCCTGCGGACATGTGCGGGCGGCGGAAGAGGAAGGAGAAGGGAAGCGGGCTGTGGAGTACAATTTTTTACCACAATTTCTTAGAAAACTGAGTGCTAGAGTACTTTTGCAAACTACCAGTACTACACCTGAAACGGTTCAAAACCTATACTCCCTTGCCAGCGCGCGCTTCCCGCGTGAAACGGTCAGCGTCGCCCTGGAATGTCAGTGCCGCATTAATGCCCGGCCAGAGCGGAGGCGACCTCTCACTAGCGCCGGCACTGAAGTGGCGCGGCGGCCGAGAGAGTGCGGCTTCCCGGTGCACGCGACTGCTCCGTGATAACCCACAAGTGTAGGGGATCGCAACAGCTTTCAAGGGTGAAGTACAACCCAAATTTATTGATTCAACACAAGGGGAGCCAAACAATATTCTTGAGTATTAGCAGTTCAGTTCTCAATTCAACCACACCTGGATAACTTAGTATCTGCAGCAAAGTATTTAGTAGCAAAGGTGGTATGATAATAATGTTAATAGTAGCAAAAATAAAGACAAGTATTTTTGGGTTTTTGTAGTAGTTGTAACTGTAGCAACAGAAAAGTAAATAAGCGAAGAACAATATATGAAAAGCTCGTAGGCAATGGATCAGTGATGGATAATTATGCCGGATGTGATTCCTCATGTAATAGCTATAACATAGGGTGACACAGAACTAGCTCCGGTTCATCAACATAATGTAGGCATGTATTCCGTAAATAGTCATACATGCTTATGGAAAAGAACTTGCATGACATGTTTTGTCCTACCCTCCCATGGCAGTGGGCTCCTAGTGGAAACTAAGGGATATTAAGGCCTCCTTTTAATAGAGAACCGTACCAAAGCATTAACACATAGTGAATACATGAACTCCTCAAACTACGGTCATCACCGAGAAGTATCCCGATTATTGTCACTTCGGGGTTGTCAGATCATAACACATAATAGGTGACTATAGACTTGCAAGACAGGATCAAGAACACACATATATTCATGAAAACATAATAGGTTCAGATCCAAAATCATGGCACTCGGGCCCTAATGACAAGCATTAAGCATAGCAAAGTCATAGCAACATCAATCTCAGAACATAGTGGATACTAGGGATCAAACCCTAACAAAACTAACTTGATTACATGGTAAATCTCATCCAACCCATCACCGTCCAGCAAGCCTATGATGGAATTACTCACGCACGGCGGTGAGCATCATGAAATTGGTGATGGAGGATGGTTGATGATGACGACAGCGATGAATCCCCCTCTCCGGAGCCCCGAGCAGACTCCAGATCAGCCCTCCCGAGAGAGATTAGGGCTAGGCGGCGGCTCCGTGTCGTAAAACGCGATGAAACTTTCTCTCTGATTTTTTTCTCCGCGAGACAGAATATACGGAGTTGGAGTTGAGGTCGGTGGAGGTCCAGGGGGCCACGAGATAGGGGGGTGCGCCCCCCTATCTCGTGGACAGGCCCTGGGCCCCCTGATGTATTTCTTTCACCCAGAAATTCTTATTAATTCCAAAAAGTGCCTCCATGGATTTTTAGGACATTCCGAGAACTTTTCTTTTCTACACATAAAACAACATCATGGCACTTCTACTGAAAACAACGTCAGTCCGGGTTAGTTTCATTCAAATCATGCAAGTTAGAGTCCCAAGCAAGGGCAAAAGTGTTTGGAAAAGTAGATATGTTGCAGACGTATCAACTCCCCCAACCTTAAACCTTTGCTTGTCCTCAAGAAATTCAGTTGATAAACTGAAAGTGATACAGAAAAACTTTTACAAACTCTGTTTGCTCTTGTTGTTGTAAACGTGAAAAGCCAGCATTCAAGTTTCAGCAAATATCATGAACTAACCATACTCACAATAACACTTAGCTCTCACAATTACTCATATCAATAGCATAATCTGGTAGCGAGCCATAATAATAAAAATCGGATGACAACACTTTCTCAAAATAATTATAACATGATATAACAAAATGGTATCTCGCTAGCCCTTTCTGAGACTGCAAAACATAAATGCAGAGCACCTTTAAAGATCAAGGACTGACTAAGCATTGTAATTCATGGTAAAAGAGATCTAGTCAAGTCATACCCAATATAAACCAATAGTAATGAATGCAAATGACAGTGTGCTCTCCAGCGGGTGCTTTTAATAAGAAGGGTGATGACTCAACATAAAAGTAAATAGATAGGCCCTTCGCAGAGGGAAGCAGGGATTTGTAGAGGTGCCAGAGCTCGATTTTAAAATAGAGATTGAATAACATTTTGAGCGGCATACTTTCACTGTCAATGCAACAACTATGAGATGGCTGTATCTTCCATACTACATGCATTATAGGCAGTTCCCAAACTGAACGGTAAAGGTTTATACTCCCCCAACCACCAACAAGCATCAATCCATGGCTTGCTCGAAACAACGAGTGCCTCCAACTAACAACAGCCCTGGGGGAGTTTTGTTTAATTATTTTGATTTGCTTTGACCTTTTTGGATCATGGGATTGGGCATCCCGGTTACCGGCCCTTTCTCGTGAATGAAGAGCGGAGTCCACGCCTCATGAGAATAACCCACCTAGCATGGAAGATATAGGCAGCCCTAGTTGTAACATGAGCTGCTCGAGCATACAAAATAGAATTTCATTTGAAGGTTTGGAGTTTGGCACATACAAATTTACTTGGAACGGCAGGTAAATACCGCAAATAGAAAGATATAGTGGACTCATATGGAACAACTTTGGGGTTTAAGGAGTTTGGATGCACAAGCAGTATTCCCGCTTAGTACAGGTGAAGGCTAGCAAAAGACTGGGAAGCGACCAACTGAGAGAGTGACAACAGGCATGAACATGCATTAAAATTAATTCACACCGAATACAAGCATGAGTAGGATATAATCCACCATGAACATAAATATCGTGAAGGCTATGTTGATTTGATTCAACTGCATGCGTGAACATGTGCCAAGTCGAGTCACTCAATTCATTCAAAGGAGGATACCATCCCATCACACCACATCATAATCATTCTAATAGCATGTTGGCACGCAAGGTAAACCATTATAACTCATAGATAATCAAGCATGGCACAAGCAACTATAATCTCTAAATGTCATTGCAAATATGTTTACTTCATAATAGCTGACTCAGAAACGATGAACTCATCATATTTACAAAAACAAGAGAGGTCGAGTTCATACCAGCTTTTCTCATACCAATAAGTTCATCCTATATCGTCATTATTGCCTTTCACTTGCACGACTGAACGATGTGTATAATAATAAGAGTGCACGTGCATTGGACTAAGCTGGAATTTGCAAGCATTCAACTCAAGAGAGAAGACAAGGTAATATGGGTTCTAAGTTAAATAAACAATCATGCATATGAGAGCCACTAAGCATTTTCAATATGGTCTTCTCGACCCCTAAAGGAAAGAAAAGAAAATAAAACTATTTACACGAGAAAGCTCCCAACAAGAAAGAAGAAGAACTAGAAATGTTTTTTGGGTTTTCATTTTAATTTCTACTACAAGCATGGAAATTAAACTAACTATTTTTTTTGGTTTTTTCTTAAGGTTTATCAAACACACAAGAAGAAAACTAGAAAAAGAAATTTAAACTAGCATGGATAATACAATGGAAGAGTATGAGCACCGACGACTAGTGTGTGAACATGAATGTAAAGTCGGTGAGAAATATGTACTCCCCCAGGCTTAGGCTTTTGGTCTAAGTTGGTCTAATACCAAGGACCGCCTGGCTGATATCCATATGTGAAACCGGGGTTGTACTAAGATGCAGAGGCAACCGCCTCCTGAGCTGCAGCGTGTTGGCGAGCTGCCTCCACTCCCCTCTAGAATTCAGCTGCTTCCTCCCTGGTGATAGCATATCTTTCTTTTGCCTGATCATTAAAAAGGTAGGGAGCAGGAAGAGTAACAGGGACGACATTGCATCTGTCATAGATTACTCGATAATGAAGCAATTGTTCATTCCTCTCAAGAAAATGATGATTAAACATAGCTTCTTATCCAAATAAAACAGGAGGTATCATCATATCTCCCTCTCGTGGGGCTATACCAAGATCATTAGCCACATGGGTTGCATAAATCCCTCCAAAGAAATCTCCCTTTCTACTATTATTCTGCAACCTACATGCAACTATTGCCCCTAAGTTATAACCTTTATAACCTAACACAGCACTCTTGAGGACACACAGATCAGGGACACACATGTGGCATGCTTCATCCTTACCATTAATGCATCTACCAATGAAGAGAGCAAAGTAATGTATAGCAGGAAAATGAATGCTCCATGTGGTAGCTTGTGCTATGTCCCTAGATTCCCCCACAGTAATACTAGCAAGAAAATCTCTAAATTCAGATTTGTGAGGATCATTAATATTACCTCACTGCGGGAGTTTGCAAGCAGTTGTGAAATCCCCTAAATCCATGGTATAAGAGGTATCATAAGTATCAAATATGACACTAGGAGAATTACGCGCACAGTTATACTTGAACGTCTGCACAAAAGAATCAGTCAATTGATAGTACTGGGGACACTTATCTTGTAAGAAGTCCTCCAGCTCGGCATTACGCACATATGCGTCAAATTCCTCCTTGAAGCCCGCTTCGACCACAAAATCATTGAATGGCCACTCACAAGCCCGTACATTTTGCTTCCCTTGGCAGTGCAACATCTTGCTCACGTATAGCAATTATGGGCCCTTTCTTTGCCGAGGAACCACCTTGGTACATTCTTCTAAGCATATTTCTTTTTCAGAAATAAATCTGAAATTTTTAGTAACTTCAAAATAAAAGTGCATAAAACTAAGCAAGATTGATAGCAACTACTCCTACAAGTGCCTAGTGCCTATATCATGCATTGGAATTGCTTGGGACCTAAAAAATTTAACATGCAAGCTCAAGAACATGGTCACCTATGCAGAAAAAAATTGCAATGAATAAAGCACTAGAACAAAAACTAATTGGTCCAATGGAAGTCACATACCAAGCAACAATCTCCCAAAGCAGTTTTGTGAATGGAGCTTTGAGCAAGGAGATCGAAAATCGCAGCAAAACGAGCTAGAACTCGTGCTTGAGCTGGATGGGGATTTTTTTGGGTGGAAGATGAAGTGTGTGGGTGCTGGCATAAGTGGAGGGGGGCCACTAGGGGGCCATGAGACTGGGGGCGCGCCCTATAGGGGGGGGGGGCGCACCCTCCACTCTCGTGAACTGGTGCTTGCCCCTCCTGCAGTGATTTCAGTGCCTAAAATCCTCAGATATCCCAGAAAAAATCATACTAAATTTGCAGGGCATTTGGAGCACTTTTATTTTTGGACTATTTTTTAATGCACGGATAATTCAGAAAACAGACAGATGATACTATTTTTGCTTTATTTAATCTAAATAACAGAAAGTAAAAAGAGGGTACAGGAGGTTGTGCCTTCTAGTTTCATCCATCTCGTGATCGTCAAAACGAACCCACTAACAAGGTTGATCAAGTCTTGTTAACAAACTCATTCCGAATAACACGGAACCGGAGAAATTTCGAATAATACTAAGTTACCTCAATGGGGATATGAAAATCCCCAACAATAAGAATATCATACTTTTTCTTGACAGTAGGGAGAGGAATTTCAAAACCTCCAAAAATAATAGTTGGAACTTTTTCAATAGAATTGATGCTATGAACTTGAGATTGTTTCCTCGGAAAATGTACCGTATGCTCATTACCATTTACATGAAAAGTGACATTGCCTTTGTTGCAATCAATAACAGACCCTGCAGTGTTCAAAAAGGGACTACCAAGGATAATAGACATACTATCGTCCTCGGGAATATCAAGAATAACAAAGTCCGTTAAGATAGTGACATTTGCAACCACAAGAGGCACATCCTCACAAATACCAACAGGTATAGCAGTTGATTTATCAGCCATTTGCAAAGATATTTTAGTAGGTGTCAACTTATTCAATTGTAACATCCCAAATTTTCAATTTGGAATGTTATACATAGGTCATCCATGCATATCATATTTTATTACATTTCCGCTCCGCAATCCTCAAAATCCTAAGCAACTCAAGGACCCTCGGAGAGAGTTGGGGATTTCCCGGTTTTCATATTTGATTCCTATCAAATAGTGAAACGAGGATTTCTGATTTTAATTATTTTTCTCTCCGAAAAATATTTCTTATAAAAAATATATGAGAGGAGATAATATGACTTCTCCAAAACAATTGAAATATTGGAGGAAAAATGTTAGAATCATTTGTTTGATTTTATTTGAGTTTATTTGGATTTCCTTTCCAAAAGAAAAATTGCACGTTTTCAAAAATTGCATTTTAGGGCCAAGAAAATGTTCATCTCGTTCTAAATATTTTATTTAGACGGTGAAAATTTGTTTTGGCATATTTAGGTTTTTATTTTATTTTCTAGGATTTTATTCCCGTCGGCGAAATTATTTAAAAAAAAACCCTCCCGCGCCCGACTGGGCCGAAGCCGGACTCCACCGCCGCCACCTTGGCCCCTCCTCCAAGCCGCCGCCCCCTCTTTATATACTCCCCCCGAGCCCCCACCACCACCAACCACCGCCGCCGCCACAGCCCGCCCTGATCCGAGCCGCCTCCCGCCGCCCGCGCCTCGCCGCCGCCGCTGCAGCCGCGCCGCCACTGCCGCTTGCTGCCCGCGCCGCCGCCGAGCCCCGCCATGCCGCAAGCCGCCGCCCCGCCGCCCAACCCCGCCTCGCTGGAGCCACTCGCCGGAGGTACCGAGCCGGATCCGAGCCGCCATTTTTTTTAAAACCGTTCAGTTTTTTTATAAACACTAGTTCGGTTTTTCTAAATCGGTTCGCCAGTTTTTCTCGGTTCGACTATTTAGCAGACGTTCGTCTGTACGTTCGTCTAACGAACGGTTTTCTTCTGTTAGTTATAGATAACGAACAATCGTTCGTTAGTCTGTTCGTCTATTTTCTTTTATCGGGTTTATCTGCGATTATTTTTCAGTCGCGATTTATGATCCGATCTTAGTTTCTGTTTATCTTTTCGCTCGTTAGTCAGAATCAGGTGATTCAAACGCCTAGAGTTTCGTCTCGAGATCCTCTTTCTGTTTAATCAACTTAAACAATATTTCGATACTGTAAAATTTGACCTTAGTTCAGATTAGTAAACGGATCTTGTTTCTTTCGTTGTCTGAGTTTTTTTGCTCCGTTTGATTTGATTCTTTTCGCAAACCGGAGTTCTTAAGTTGAACTTTCTTGTCAATCTCTTTTATTTGAAGTTTTGCTCGTGCATCTTTGCTAGTTGCTTATGTATGTTATTGTTTGTTTGCGATAGAATTCTCGGAGTGCGAAGCGTGTTACTACGAGTCTCTAGGATTCACGGATCGTCAGCAAGGCAAGTAACACATTGATCATACTCTTTTCATACCCAGTTTTATTGCATTAGTTCAACCCTCAAACATTGCATGATTAGGATATCATTAACTTGTGGGATGGGAAGTAGTTGATGAGGTAGAACCTATTGCCCTGTTTATTACCAAACCCTGGGGAGTTACTTCTACCCGTTGCTTATATTGCCATGCTATGCTGGTAGACGTGGTTTGGGTTTGAGTGTATCGATGACAGATGTGACATTGTTAATTAATGGTTTATTTAAGGTGGCAACTTAAATTCACATCTGGGTGGATTGAGGCACCTGGGGAACCCAGTGTTGTCTGTTTTTTTGGAAATCCCGGGGTACCCGTGTGATCTTCCTATGGACCGCCACCCAGGCTTAAAGGGAACTGAGATGATTCATACTAGAAACTTCCGTGTGCAGCCACAAGCTATTATAGGCTCTAGCATAGCTGAGTAAGTTACATGAAGCTCTCGAAGAGGTAGATCAGCAGGTAGTGGGTTTTGTAAGTTTGGTATGGTCTACCCAGAGTAGGGAGTTAATGTTTCTGAAAGACTATGTATCAGTCATCTGTTTCTCAAACACCGTGCAGTGCGAGAAATCCAACGGAAGCGATCGAGTCTTGTGGGGGAAAGTGCACAAATCTCTGCAGAGTGTATAATCTAATCATGGTTTGCCATGTCCCCGGTTATGGACAATTTTGAGTATCTAGTACTTGGGTTATCACATGTATCGAATCACTTTTAATTAATATTGTTGGGTTGTTAATTACTCTAATTTTGGGATTGACTTGGGGTTATACCTTCTCAATGTTTCAACCACCATTATAGTTAAATTAAAATTTATTCCTTTGTTGTAGGGGAATTTTTTTTTTCGCAAAACTGTAACCATAGAGCTTTCCACCAGCCAAATATGCATGTAGTGATAGCATTATTCTGTTCTTGCTCTACTGTGTTATATTGCCAGCATATTCCATGTGCTGACCCGTTTTTGGGCTGCAACGTATTATGTTGCAGACTTTTCAGATGAGGAGTAAGGTTCGTTAGGTCGTTGCCGTGCAGCTCAGCTATGCCGTTGGAGTTGATGGACTCACTTTATCTTCCAAGCCTTCCGCTGTTATCGCATTAGATGGCCTTAAACCATATTATTGTAATAAGTTCTCTTTTGAGACATTCAATGTAATAAGTGTGTGATTGCTACTTTGTTATAAATCCTTCGAGTATTGTGTGTGTCAGCATTACTGATCCAGGGATGACACTGAAGCACAGAGACTTGACCGTTTGAGGTCGGGTCGCTAGAAGATGGTATCAGAGCACACGCTGAGTGTAGGACACGACCACTAAGATAAACCATAGGTCACTCTTCTCTACTCATTTCTGACTCCTCTCCTTTTTCCACTCTTTAGAATGACAGAGATGAAGAACAAGTTTGCGCAACCGGATGAGGAAACACCTTTTGGACGTCACTTGAAGGAAATCACTAGGTACTTGAACATTGGAATAGCAAGTTTCATTGAGACGTACAACGCCACCATACCAGAAGAGGAGCGCTGGATGATTCAAGTACAAGTTCAACCTGGAGTCTAGGCAAGAGCATGGCAACCCACATTACCATGAGAAGCATTGGAGAAGTCTACAACAGGGAACTCAAGGACACTGCCTAACAAATATGTGGGCACCGAGACGATCAATGGGAAATAATCAGCACCAGGAAGGATAGATCCATTGCAGCTTTTATCCAGGAGCTAAACCAGCACATTCGACATCAGGAGAACCAGATGTGCGCAGACATGATGGAATTGAAGAAGGGAAATACTAGGATTATCAAGCTGGAAGTAGAACTCAAGTTCACACGCGATGGATATGAGGAGGAATTCAGGACACTACTGGAGAAGAACGACGACCTGGTTAAGAAGATCGGAATATTCATGGAAGGACCAGCACCGGGAGAAGAAGACAACGAGTCCACTTGCCTGGACAACTACATCATCATAGACGACACCAATTCTGATCCTAGTGATGATGACTTTGAGGAAGAAGCTGGAGCAGACATTATGGAGTCTTCAACCAATCAAAATTTCTAGATGACCACCATATATTAGTAGTATTCTCCCATGTATTTAGTAGTAGTTGAGCACTTTTGCGATAGCTCTAGACCGTTGTATGCCCTTTCTTGATTGATTGAGTGAAATGATTGTGTTTGTCTCATGTGCATATGGGTAGTGCTTTCCTGCTAGACCTTTTTTCTATTCTAATCTCTTCCATCCATCATATGCCTCCGAGACATGACATCGGTTTTGCTTTCCCACCGGAGCTCACCCATTAATCCAGCAGCAGAATGCTTTGATGCAATTGCTAGTTCAGAACCAGGGCAACAACAACAACAACAACAACAACAACAACAACAACAACAACAAAAACAACAACAATAGCCCGCCATCAGTGGACAACCTAGCCCATTTTCTAAGGTTACAACCGCCGGTGTTTTTCGGTAGCACCGAGCCAATAGTTGCTGATGATTGGCTACGCCGTATCGGAAGGGAGTTGACCACCGCAGGTTGCGTAGATGCGGAGAAGGTGCACTTTGTCGCACACCAATTGGATGGACCCGCAGCATCATGGTGGGAGAATTTCACAGCCACCTATCCTATCGACACTGTCACATGGGATCAGTTTCACAGGCTTTTCGTACTGCCCATGTTTCCACTGGAGCTATGCAGACGAAGAAACGGGAGTTTCGCAACTTACGCCAGGGGAACCATACTATTGGACAGTACGTGGATGATTTTAGCAAGCTTTCACGCTATGACCCTGATGATGTGGCCACAGATGCCGCGAAACAGGAGAAGTTTATGGAGGGGTTGAATGATGAGATGAGCAAGCAGTTGATGGCGGCAACCTTCAACAACTACCAGGAGTTGGTAGATAAGGCTCTTATGCTCGAAGGGAAGCAACAGCAGATTGAGAGCCGTAAGAGGAAGTATGGACATGGGAAGTATAACTCAGGAGCTCAGCAGAAGCCTCCCTTAACCTCGAATTCAGGAGGACTTGTTCATAACCATGGAGGTCACACCCACACTGGAGGAGGATCGCATAATCACAATGGTGCTAAGAATGGAAATGGGAACGAAGCTAACAACAATCAAAATCGCTCCAATCCAGCCATACCCGCCAAAAGAGACCTAAGTCAAGTTACTTGCTTTAAGTGCGGGAAGACAGGGCACTATGCCAATGATTGCCCTGAAGGAAGGAATGGAAACGGAAACGGGAGCGCTGGGAAGAAGCCTAATCCATTCAACAAAGGACAAGTGAACCACGTTAACGTGGAGGAGGTTGAAGAGAAGTCGAACGCGGTAATAGGTAAGTTTTTGGTTAAGTCGTTTACCGCTCTTGTTATTTTCAAAACTGGTGCATCGCATTCATACATATCAAGGCGATTCGTGGATAAGTTTAAACTACCAACCCAAACCCTGAGGACCCCTCTTTTAGTGAGCTCGCCTGGAGCAGAGTATATGGCTAGCCGATGGTGCACCCAGATACCCCTAACCATTGGTACCCATGTTTTTTCGTCTGACCTAATTATCTTGGAGTCACAAGGGTTGGATGTGATATTAGGTATGGACTGGATGTCAAGGTATGGAGGAAGTATTGATTGTGCTAGTAAGCCAATTTATCTCACCCCCCGGAGGGGAAAAGGATTACGTACGTATCTAGGCATGTGCCTAGGAGGAGCCAAGTGAATGCCCTCACAGGTGTTATGCAGGAGGAAGTGCCTGTAGTAAAGGATTACCCGGGTGTTTTCCCAGAAGAGTTACCAGGCATGCCACCGGATCGAGACATCGAGTTTTTGATTGAGCTATTGCCATGTACAAGGCCAATATCCAAGAGACCCTATCGGATGCCCGCAAATGATCTGGAAGAAATTAAGAAACAGATCAAGGAGTTGTTGGAGAAAGGTTATATTCGAAGGAGTTCATCACCTTGGGGAGCTCCAGTACTTTCGTTCGAGAAGAAGGATAAAACCCTAAGGATGGTTGTTGATTATCAAGCCTTGAATGAAGTAATGATTAAGAACAAGTATCCACTACCGATGATCAATGATCTGTTTGATCGACTGCAAGGAGCTAAGGTGTTTTCGAAGATTGATCTACAATCAGGATACCATCAGTTGAAGACCCGAGAGAAGGATATACCAAAGACAGTGTTCACCACGCGGTATGGATTATACGAGTATACGTTCATGTCGTTTGGACTGACAACCTCCCCTGCCTATTTCATGAGCATGATGAACAAGGTGTTCATGGAGTACTTGGACAAGTTTGTTGTGGTGTTTATCGATGATATTATGGTATACTCGAAGAATGAAGAGGAGCACAAGAAGCATTTGCGATTAGTTCTTGAGAAACTCAGGGAACACCAGTTATACGCCAAGTTCAGCAAGTGTGAATTTTGGTTGAAGGAAGTTGGATTTCTTGGGCATGTTATATCGGGAGAAGGTATAGCAGTAGACCCCAGCAAGGTTCAGTCAGTCACTGAATGGTTGGCACCCACTTTAGTTGGCGAGATCCGCAGTTTCTTTGGACTCGCGGGATACTATCGGAGATTCATTGAGAATTTTTCCAAGCTTGCAAAGCCAATGACTGAACTACTGAAGAAGGATACCAAGTTTAAATGGACAGAAGATTATGAGGCAAGTTTTCTGGAATTGAAGAAACGTTTGACTACAGCCCCAGTGCTAACATTGCCAGATATACATAAGGAGTTTCAAGTGTATGGCGACGCCTCTCGCTTGGGACTGGGATGTGTGCTTATGCAGGACGGAAGAGTTGTTTCGTATGCCTCACGACAACTGAAACCCCATGAGTTGAACTATGCCATGCATGATTTGGAGTTAGCAGCCGTAGTGCATGCATTAAAGACTTGGAGACATTACCTTATTCGAAACCATTGTGATGTGTACACGGATCATAAGATTTTGAAGTATATTTTTACACAAAAGGACCTGAACCTTAGACAGAGGAGATGGTTGGAACTTATAAAGGATTACGATATGAAGCTACACTATCATCCAGGAAAAGCCAATGTTGTAGCAGACGCTTTGAGACGAAAGAGTTATGCTAATATCCTTGAAAGTAAGGGATTGCCGAAGGAGTTAGCTGAGGATATAATGGAACTTCGATTGGAGATTGTTCCTAGAGGTTTCATTGCAACAATGGAGGTTTAGTCGACATTGTTGAACAAGATTTGAGAAGCTCAGAAGGTGGACAAAGAAATTGACGAGATAAAGGAGAAGATGAGCAAAAGAAAGGCCAAAGGTTTTCGCGAGGATGAGCACGATACCTTATGGTTTGAGGACCGAGTTTATGTGCCCAATAACCCAGAGATCAGGAAGTTAATACTTCACAAGGCTCTGATTCACCATACTCGATACACCCTGGAAACACCAAGATGTATTTGGATTTAAAAGAACGTTTCTGGTGGACTGGTATGAAGAAGGATATCGCCGAGTATGTAGCCGTATATGATGTATGTCAGAGAGTGAAGGCAGAGCATCAGAAGCCAGCAGGACTGTTACAGCCTATGCCGATACCCGAATGGAAGTGGGATAAACTTGGCATGGAATTTATCACCAGACTACCCAGGACCAAAGCAGGATATGACTCAATATGGGTAGTAGTGGATCGCTTGACCAAAGTGGCTCACTTTATCCCGGTGAAAACCACCTATACAAGTGCAAAGTTAGCTAAGATATATATGTCCAGGATCCTATGTCTGCATGGAGTTTCGAGGAGCATCGTATCAGATAGAGGAACACAGTTTACTTCAAATTTTTGGCATCAATTACACCAGACCTTGGGTACAAGATTGGAGTTCAGTACAACATTCCACCCGCAGACAAATGGATAGACCGAGAGAGTCAACCAGATACTGGAAGACATGTTGAGAGCCTGTGCGCTAGATTATGGATCTAATTGGGATGACAATGTGCCTTACACAGAGTTCTCATACAACAATAGCTACCAAGCCAGTTTGAAGATGGCACCGTTCGAAGCTCTGTATGGACGCAGATGCAGAACGCCGTTGATGTGGGATGAGGTAGGAGACCAACAGCTGTTTGGGCCAGACTTGATCAAAGAGTCTGAGGAGAAGGCTAAGCTGATTCATGATAGACTGAAGGTAGCTCAGTCCAGGTAGAAAAGTTATGCAAACTCGAAATGCAAGGAGGTAACTTATGAAATTGGAGATAGAGCATATCTGCGAGTATCACCCTTGCGAGGAGTGAAACTTTTTGGAGTTAAGGGAAAATTAGCCCCGAGATTTGTAGGACCGTCTCGTGTTTTGGAACGGTTGGGAGAAGTTGCCTACAAGTTGGAGTTACCCGAAGGACTATTAGGAGTTCACGATGTGTTCCACGTCTCACAACTGAAGAAGTGGCATGCTAAGATGGCCGATATACCATTAAGGGATATAGTACCCTTGGAGGCAATTCAACTAGACAGTGATTTGACTTATGAGGAAAAGCCAGTGAAGATTCTTGAGTTTGCCAGCCGAGTCACCCGCAGCAAGGTTATTAAGTTTTGCAAAGTTCAGTGGAGCCACCATACCGAGGATGAAGCCACCTGGGAACGAGAGGATGATCTTCGCAAAGACCACCCGCACCTATTTTCCGACCAACCCGAATCTTGAGGGCGAGATTCATCTTAAGGGGGGTAGGTTTGTAACATCCCAAATTTTCAATTTGGAATGTTATACATAGGTCATCCATGCAATTATATTTTATTGCATTTCCGCTCCGCAATCCTCGACATCCTAAGCAACTCAAGGACCCTCGGAGTGAGTTGGGGATTTCCCGGTTTTCATATTTGATTCCTATCAAATAGTGAAACGAGGATTTCTGATTTTAATTATTTTTCTCTCCGAAAAATATTTCTTATAAAAAAATATATGAGAGGAGATAATATGACTTCTCCAAAACAATTGGCATATTGGATGAAAAATGTTAGAATCATTTGTTTGATTTTATTTGAGTTTATTTAGATTTTCTTTGCAATAGAAAAATTGCACATTTTCAAAAATTGCATTTTAGGGCCAAGAAAATGTTCATCTCATTCTAAATATTTTATTTAGATGGTGAAAATTTGTTTTGTCATTTTTAGATTTTTATTTTATTTTCTAGGATTTTATTCCCGTCGGCGCAATTATTTAAAAAAAAACTCTCCCGCGCCCGACTGGGCCGAAGCCCAGCCGAGCGAGGCCGACCCAACCCCGCTGCCGCCTTCCTCGCGCGCGCGCCGCCGCTGCCGACATTGACGAGGAGTCCGAGCCGGACTCCACCACCGCCACCTTGGCCCCTCCTCCAAGCCGCCGCCGCCCTCTTTATATACTCCCCCCCAAGCCTCCACCACCACCACCAACCACCGCCGCCGCCGCAGCTCGCCCCGAGCCGCGCCACCTCCCGCCGACTGCGCCTCACCGCCGCCGAGCCCCGCTGCGCCGCAAGCCACCGCCCTGCCGCCCAACCTTGCCTCGCCGGAGCCCCTCGTCAGAGGTACCGAGCCAGATCCGAGCCGCCGGTTTTTTTAAAACCGTTCGGTTTTTTTAGAAACCCGAGTTCGGTTTTTTTAGATCAGTTCGTCGATTTTTCTCAGTTAGACTATTTAGCGGACATTCATCTGTACGTTCTTCTAATGAACGGTTTTCTTCCGTTAGTTAAAGATAATGAACGCTCATTCGTTAGTCTGTTCGTCAGTTTGCTTTTATCGCATTTATCTGTGATTATTTTTCAGTCGTGATTTCTGATCCGATCTTAGTTTCTGTTTATCTTTTTGCTCGTTAGTCGGGATCAGGTGATTCAAACGCCTAGAGTTTCGTCTCGAGACCCTCTTTCTGTTTAATCAACTTAAACAAGATTTTGATACTGTAAAATTTGGCCTTAGTTCAGATTAGTAAACGGATCTTGTTTCTTTCGCTGTTCGAGTTTTGTTGCTCCATTTGATTTGATTCTTTTTGCAAACCGGAGTTCTTAAGTTGAACTTTCTGGTCAATCTCTTTTATTTGAAGTTTTGCTCGTGCATCTTTTCTAGTTGCTTATGTACGTTATTCTTTGTTTGCGATAGAATTCCCGGAGTGCGAAGCGTGTTACTACGAGTCTCTAGGATTCACGCATGGTCAGCAAGGCAAGTAACACATTGATCATACTCTTTTCATACCCAGTTTTATTGCATTAGTTCAATCCTCAAACATTGCATGATTAGGATATCATTAACTTGTGGGTTGGGAAGTAGTTGATGATGTTGAACCTATTGCCTTGTTTATTACCAAACCCTGGGGAGTTACTTCTACCTGTTGCTTATATTGCCATGCTATGCTCGTAGACGTGGTTTGGGTTTGAGTGTATCCATGACAGATGTGAGATTGTTAATTAATGGTTTATTTAAGGTGGCAACTTAAATTCACATCTGGGTGGATTGAGGCACCTGGGGAACCCAGTGTTGTCTGTTTTTTTGGGAATCCCGGGCTACCCGTGTGATCTTCCTATGGACCGCCACCCAGGCTTAAAGGGAACTGAGATGATTCATACTAGAAACTTCGTGTGCAGCCACAAGTTATTATGGGCTCTAGCATAGCTGAGTAAGTTACGTGAAGCTCTCTAAGAGGTAGATCAGCAGATAGTGGGTTTTGTAGGTTTGGTATCGTCTACCCGGAGTAGGGAGTTAATGTTTCTGAAAGACTATGTCTCGGTCATCCGTTTCTCAAACACTGTGCAGTGCGAGAAATCCAACGG
Source organism: Triticum timopheevii (assembly GCA_963921465.1). NCBI lineage: Eukaryota > Viridiplantae > Streptophyta > Magnoliopsida > Poales > Poaceae > Triticum > Triticum timopheevii. The sequence goes on along the minus strand of OY997262.1, from coordinate 376,654,732 downwards.
AAGCGATCGAGTCTTGTGGGGAAAAGTGCACAAACCTCTGCAGAGTGTATAATCTAATCATGGTTAGCCGTGTCCCCGGTTATGGACAATTTTGAGTATCTAGTACTTGGGTTATCACATGTATCTCATCACTCTTAATTAATATTGTTGGGTTGTTAATTACTATAATTTTGGGATTGAGTTGGGGTTATACCTTCTCAATGTTTCAACTACCATCATAGTTAAATTAAAATTTATTCCTTTGTTGTAGGGAAAAATTTGCTTTTCACAAAACTATAACCATCGAGCTTTCCACCAGCCAAATATGCATGTAATGATAGCATTATTCTATTCTTGCTCTACTATGTTATATTGCCAGCATATTCCATGTGCTGACCCATTTTTGGGCTGCAACGTATTATGTTGCAGACTTTTCAGACGAGGAGTAAGGTTCGTTAGGTCGTTGTCGTGCAGCTCAGCTATGTCATTGGAGTTGAGGGACTCACTTTATCTTCCAAGCCTTCCGCTGTTATCGCATTAGATGGCCTTAAACCATATTATTGTAATAAATTCTCTTTTGAGACATTCGATGTAATAAGTGTGTGATTGCTACTCTGTTACAAATCCTCCGAGTACTGTGTGTGTGAGCATTACTGATCCAGGCATGACACTGAAGCATAGAGACTTGACAGTTTGAGGTCGGGTCGCTACATAAATTCAAGTCTACGATATAAAGAGAGAGGCATAACACTAAAACCGGGTCCAAGATCACATAAAGCAGTTCTAACGTAATTTGTTTTAACAGAGCATGGTATAGTTGGTATCCTCGGATCTCCAAGTTTCTTTGGTATTCCACCCTTAAAAATGTAATTAGCAAGCATGGTGGAAATTTCATCTTCCGGTATCTTTCTTTTGTTTGTAATGATATCCTTCATATACTTAGCATAAGGATTTACTTTGAGCATATCAGTTAAACGCATACATAAGAAAATAGGTCCAATCATTTCAGCAAAGTGCGCAAAATCCTCATCATCCTTTGACTTGGATAGTTTAGGAGGAAAGGGCATGGGTTTCTGAACCCATGGTTCTCTTTCTTTACCGTCCTTCATAGCAATAAAATCTATCTTATCATAACGTTGATTCTTTGATTGTGGGTTATCAAGATCAACAGCAGGTTCAATCTCTACATCATTGTTTTTGCTAGGTTGAGTATCAACATGAACATTATCATTAACATTATCACTAGGTTCATGTTCATCACCTGATTGAGTTTTAGCATCAGAGATAGAAATATCATTGGGATTCTCAGGTGTGTCTATAGTAGGTGCCTCTAAATTATTTCTCTGAGAATCGTGCTCGATTCTCTTAGGGTGGCCTTCAGGATACAAAGGTTCTTGAGTCATTCTACCTGTTCTAGTAGCCACTCTAACAGCAAAGTCATTTTTATTATTTAATTCATCAAGCAAATAATTATGAGCTTTAAGTACTTGCTCAGCTTGAGTAGCAACCATAGAAGCATATTTGCTAATGAGGTGAAGTTCATGTTTAACTCTAGCCAGATTATCTCTTTAACTCTCTACCAACATAAGCATTAAAACTTTCTTGTCTAGCCATAAAGTCATCAAATTCATCTAAGCATGGGCTAAGAAATTTAATAGAGGGGATTTCAACTTTATCATATCTATAGAGAGAATTTACCTTTACTACCTGTGTCGGGTTATCAAGACAATGTGGTTCTTCAACGGGCCGTATATTAAGACCATGTATTTCTTCAATAGGAGGTAAATTCTTAACATCTTCAGCTTTAATACCTTCTTATTTCATTGATTTCTTTGCCTCTTGCATATCTTCAGGACTGAGAAATAACACACCTTTCTTCTTCGGAGTGGGTTTAGGAATAGGCTCAGGAGTTGGCTCAATTAGTTCAGGAATTGCTTCAGGAATTGGCTCTGGAAGAGTCCAATTATTTTCATTAGTCAAAATATTATTCAATAATATTTCAGCTTCGTCGACTGTTCTTTCCCTGAAAACACAACCAGCACAACTATCCAAGTAGTCCTTGGAAGCATCGGTTAGTCCATTATAAAAGATATCAAGTATTTCATTTTTCTAAAGAGGATGATCAGGCAAAGCATTAAGTAACCGGAGAAGCCTCCCCCAAGCTTGTGGGAGACTCTCTTCTTTGATTTGCACAAAATTATATATTTTCTGCAAGGCAGCTTGTTTCTTATGATCAGGAAAATATTTAGCAGAGAAGTAATAAATCATATCCTGGGGACTACACACACAACCAGGAGCAAGAGAATTATACCAAGTCTTAGCATCACCCTTTAACGAGAATGGAAATATCTTAAGGATATAAAAATAGCGAGACTTCTCATCATGAGTAAACAGGGTAGCTATATCATTCAACTTGGTAAGATGTGCCACAACAGTTTTAGATTCAAGGCCATAAAAAGGATCAGATTCAACTAAAGTAATAATTTCAGGATCAATAGAGAATTCATAATCCTTATCAGTAACACAGATAGGTGAAGTACCAAAAGCAGGGTCAGGTTTCATTCTAGCATTAAGAGACTGTTGCTTCCATTTAGCTAATAATTTCTTAAGATCATTTCTATCATTGCAAGCGAAAATTTCCCTAGCATCTTCTTCATTGATAACATAATCCTTAGGAACAACAGGCAATACATAATCATTGGGAGTACTTTCATCATCACTATCATCAATAATAGCATCTTCAATATTTTCATTCCCCCTAACTCTAGCAAGTTGTTCATCAAGAAATTCACCTAATGGCAAAGTAGTATCACGCACAGAAGTAGTTTCATCATGCATAGCAGAAGTGGCATCATCAATAACATGCGACATATCAGAATTCATAGCAGTAGCAGGTTTAGGTGTCGCAAGCCTACTAATAACGGAAGGAGAATCTAGTGCAGAGCTAGATGGCAGTTTCGTACCTCCCCTCGTAATTGAGGGCAAAATCTTGGTTTTAGCGTCTTTCAAGTTCTTCATAGTGATCAACAGATATAAATCCCAAGTGACTCAGAGAATAGAGCTATGCTCCCCGGCAACGGCGCCAGAAATTAGTCTTGATAACTCACAAGTGTAGGGGATCGCAACAGCTTTCGAGGGTGAAGTACAACCCAAATTTATTGATTCGGCACAAGGGGAGCCAAAGAATATTCTTGAGTATTAGCAGTTGAGTTGTCAATTCAACCACACCTGGACAACTTAATCTCTACAACAAAGTATTTAGTAGCAAAGGTGGTATGATAATAATGGTAACAGTAGCAAAAGTAAAGACAAGTATTTTTGGGTTTTTGTAGTAGTTGTAACAGTAGCAACGGAAAAGTAAATAAGTGAAGAACAATATATGAAACGCTCGTAGGCAATGGGTCAGTGATGGATAATTATGCCGGATGCGATTCCTCATGTATAGCTATAACATAGGGTGACACAGAACTAGCTCCAGTTCATCAATGTAATGTAGGCATGTATTCCGCAAATAGTCATACGTGCTTATGGAAAAGAACTTGCATGACATCTTTTGTCCTACCCTCCCGTGGCAGCGGGGTCCTAGTGGAAACAAAGGGATATTAAGGCCTCCTTTTAATAGAGAACCAGACCAAAGCATTAACACATAGTGAATACATGAACTCCTCAAACTACAGTCATCACCGAGAAGTATCCCGATTATTGTCACTTCGGGGTTGTCGGATCATAACACATAATAGGTGACTATAGACTTCTAAGATAGGATCAAGAACACACATATATTCATGAAAACATAATAGGTTCAGATCTGAAATCATGGCACTCGGGCCCTAGTGACAAGCATTAAGCATAGCAAAGTCATAGCAACATCAATCTCAGAACATAGTGGATACTAGGGATCAAACCCTAACAAAACTAACTTGATTACATGGTAAATCTCATCCAACCCATCACTGTCCAGCAAGCCTACGATGGAATTACTCATGCACGGCGGTGAGCTTCATGAAATTGGTGATGGAGGATGGTTGATGATGACGACAGCGACGAATCCCCCTCTCCGGAGCCCCGAACGGACTCCACATCAGCCCTCCCAAGAGAGATTAGGGCTTGGTTGCGGCTCCGTGTCGTAAAATGCGATGAAACTTTCTCTCTGATTTTTTTCTCCGCGAGACGTAATGTATGGAGTTGGAGTTGAGGTTGGTGGAGGTCCAGGGGGCCCACGAGATAGGGGGCGCCCCCTGTCTCGTGGACAGGCCCTGGCCCCCCTGATGTATTTCTTTTGCCCAGAAATTCTTATTAATTCCAAAAAGTGCCTCCGTGGATTTTCATGACATTCCGAGAACTTTTCTTTTCTACACATAAAACAACATCATGGCAGTTCTGCTGAAAACAGCGTCAGTCCGGATTAGTTTCATTCAAATCATGCAAGTTAGAGTCCAAAACAAGGGCAAAAGTGTTTGGAAAAGTAGATACGTTGGAGACATATCACTCCGAGTAGAGACTGGCCATAGGCCCTGTTTGGGTCCATGGGTTAGAGTTAGTCTGAGCTAGTTGGGGCTCAAATAGCCCTAAAGTATCCAAGCATGAGGGTTTAAATTGGAGCAAGTTGCACCGAACCCACCAAAAAAAAACTATCCCACCCAAGAGGTGCTAACTGGAGATAGTTCTCATTGGGACCACTGAAAATTCACTTTTCTCTCTCCATCAAGTGCATTTATTGTCAATCTAACCCTATCACCCAAACACCTCTTTGGCTACAGTTAGTTTAGGGTTAGTCATGAGTTAGTCTAACCTCTAGCTAAGTTAAAGCATCAAACATGAGAAGTATAGGACATGCAAGTTGCTCAAAGCATACAGGCACATTCATATGTGAAAGGATTTTTTTCTTTTTGAAAACGGAACGTGAAAGGAATTTTTTTTAGAATGCTCTTGGCATATCGCTAACATGTGATGAGTTAACCGACCTCAATAGACGGCAAAAATGCCAGCCTGCCGCACATTGATAGAGACGAGGAGGGAGAAGCGATACAGGCTGCTGGATTACTAGAGATAGGTGTCGCACGGAAGCCAAGAAATATGGTGATAGCGTGGGTTAGCCATGTACTAGTATGATGTAACTACACTGGGCTGGCGTGTTTCGTACTCTTCCAGTCCACTGTGGAGATGATTGGTTAATTTTATATCACTGAATAATATTAAATATTATGAGTGCAGACGCTCCACCACGAGGTTCCTTGCTCCTTCTCGGTCGTCCGGAATCTATGTTCTTCCACTCTATTTTTTTACATGAGCTTTGTTCATCCTTTTGCCAGCACGCAAGGCATCTAAGCATCAAGGTGCACGTGTTATACAAGGATCGTTCCATCTATATGAAGAACACGTGGGACTGGAACTATAAGACGGACATGTACCCAGGAGTGGACGTACGAACCTGAGTAATGTAGCGCAGTAAGTGAAGTAGAAAGGCACAAATGGTATGAACATGCGTGGCATATAGGGTGTGTTTGTTTGCGTTCTCGTCTCAGCATAGTTGTTCCCTCTTCATGCATGCTCAACTCAACACCCCTCCTCATGCATGCTCTCTTCATGCATGCTTCTAGTGTATTTGTGCTAAACTAGTGTGGACTCATGCACCCTCCATACACTTTACCAAACACCCAAAAGTGGGTCGAGAAGGGAACTCTTGGGTGGCATTTGTCTCTTACTACGTACTACCACTAAATGTTGTACGTGCAATGCACGGTGATGTTATGGAGTACGTGCCTAAGTACTCTACTACTACTATATTAGTTGGAGGCACATATTAACTTTTATATTTGTTTACGTGTATGCCCCGAGACCTTCCAACTAGATGTGTCTTTCTCTTCAGGTCGCACTTTGTATCGTTCATACCACTAAGTACTACTACGTGTGGTCTCCGACCTAGAAGTGGAAGAAGTGGAGACACTCTACCACGCTGTTTTTTTACGCTGGGCTCTACCACGTTTTTCATGTCCCACTCCTTTCGCTAAAGTGTGGGACATCTAGCACGTGCCGTGTTTGGCACCCTTAGTCGTAAGAGTTCAAACGCTAGCATTCATCAGAAATAAAAAATAATTATAAATCAGCAGTGATACTATTTTTTTTGCGAACCAATCAGCAGTGATACTATACCATGCGGTTTCCTTGCTCCTTGATATCGGAAAGATTACTTCCGTTCGCCAACATGTGGGACGTCGACCATCCTGGTCCACTTGCCATGCACGCAGAACTCCAAGGGAGAGTCACCCAGGTTGTCACGCCACAGTAACAATTTTTTCGAAACGGAGGCAAAAGATTTGCCCCATATATTAAATAAGGAGAAGATAGAGTTGTTACAAGAGCCAAACACACCAAACAATGACTAATGAGCCATCACATCACAGGCCCACTTCCCACTTTGAAGTTGCTCAGACGAAGGAACCATCATGACTTCGTTGAATTCCGCTTCTTGAAGAAAACTACTGAACTAGTAGTACTGCTAGCTATAGTAGTTACTCCAACAGAGGCCTCCTTTCGTTCATAGGATAGGAATTTTATAGGAATATGAAAATCATAGGAAGTGAGATGACATGCATCTCAATTCCTATAGAGAAAGAGATGCCATTTGATGCGTAGGATAGGAAACTTTCCATTTAGTCTAGGCTAATGTACTAGTAATTTGCTCTAAAAACTACAGTAGTAACTAGTAGTACTACTACATGCTCGTACTCAGACACAGACACACACACTAACTACTAGTACTGCTACTTCTCAAATGCTGGCCAGACGCCGTCGTTCTCCTTCCCGGCTTTGTCGGCGACACCCCACCGTGCTTGGATCTCCCCCGACCTCTCCGCAGCAATGCGTGCATCCTTTTCTTTCTTGCAGCAGCGGGCCTATCTTTTCTTGAGTGCTTTCTGACTTTTCCGCTCCCTCTGAGCGGCTTTGGCCGCCTCTTACTCTACCGCCCATTCGGCCTTGGCATCTTCAAATTCCTCCCACATAGTTGTGAGGTCGCGAGCGGCGATGAACTCGGCACGGCAGGATGCCATCGCTTCCCTACCATTTTGTGTGCGGTCATGGGCGGCGAGGAACTCGGTGCGGCGGGATGCCATCGCTGCCTTACCGGTTAGTGTGCGGCATGGTGGCATGAATGATGCTTGGTGAGAGCTCTGGGGTGGAGTGGCCGGACAACCGTATAGTGGATTGGTTTGTCAAGAGCTCAAGGACAGAAGACGAAGCAAATTTGGATTCCCCTTCAATCCTGGTCATTTATTACCGAGTAAAATGCATTAATTGGCGGTCATCGAACTTGTCTTGATAGCTCACTTTGATCATTGTATACTAGATATAGTGATTATACAGTCACTGGCTCAGCGTATATTTGTCTGGTTGACCAGTCAAACAGTCCGCATGCGCCTCATCAGCTCGTGTTCGTTATCTATCTATGCGGGCCTACCTGTCAATGGAGAAAGAAATACTGTAAAAACCAAAATTATGCGTATGTGGGGAATCAAACCACGGACTTGTCACTGCAACGCACCCTCGTCAGCCAAATGAAAATGAAATACTTCGCGTCACACACTCACGCTCACGCTGTCAAAGCATGCTAATGCATGCACGTCGCCCTCTAAATCAAAGTCCTGCTCATGGCGTAACGCAAACGGCGAGCCCATCACCTGCGCGCCCCGGCGGTGCCTGACATTACTGTTTAGACGTTTGATGGAGGCCTACGCGAACGCCGAGCATGTATTCACCTGGCTCAACACCAACGGTCATACTCGGACCGCCTTTCTCATGTATATCGTCCATCAAAACGACAATCTATAAAATAGCCTAGCTAGAGAGGGTACTATGGTAGTATGGTACGGAGTATGTACTATCGTGAGCGACTGATCTTAGTGCCACTGCACACTGAAACCCTTCCATCGCTAGCGCGCGCTTCCCGCCTAGAACAGTCACCATCTCTCCAAAATGTCAATGCCGCATTCACCGGACTTAACTACAGGTGCAATTGATGTGTCACTGATATGCGGGCCAGATGCCCGTTGGGCCCACATGTCAGTAACCCAACGCATCTGCAGTTAAGTCACTGAAGCAGCGTCTGCATTCACGCTCGATGAACCAAATCCGGCGCCAGTTGTCCATCCGTCTGCCGCGGCTCAACGCCATTCGCCCGCTATATTAACTTGAGCCCCAACTCCTATCCATAGCCAAAGACCCACACTTATTCTCCTCTGGTCCCTTCCTTCTGTAGGCACCACTCCAACCATGGCCTCCTGGCACTCTGAAGCTCTCTTGGACGTACTGTCACGGAAACAGACGAGGGACATCGGCGGCTCCGCTCCGGGCGCGCTCCAAAGCTCTCTTCGACATACTGTCGCAGGAGCAAATGAAGGAGATCGCCGGCACCCCCTTGCCGCCCTCCGCCACCATGACCACGAAGCTGGCGCGCGTGTGCAGGTGCAGCCGGCAGCGAGGAAGAGTAGTACATGGTAGGTTGCCGCCGCTCTGGTCCCGGGAAGGCCACCACTACTCCACTCAGTCGACACCAAGCTTGGTGGGGTAAACAACGGCGTGTTGGAAATATGCCCTAGAGGCAATAATAAAATCATTATTATTATATTTCCTTGTTCATGATAATTGTCTTTATTCATGCTATAATTGTGTTATCCGGAAATCGTAATACATGTGTGAATAATAGACACCAACATGTCTCTAGTAAGCCTCTAGTTGACTAGCTCATTGATCAACAGATAGTCATGATTTCCAGACTATGGACATTGGATGTCATTGATAACGAGATCACATCATTAGGAGAATGATGTGATGGACAAGACCCAATCCTGAACATAGCACAAGATCGTATAGTTCGTTTGCTAGAGTTTTCCAATGTCAAAGTATCTTTTCCTTAGACCATGAGATCGTGTAACTCCCGGATACCGTAGGAGTGCTTTGGGTGTGCCAAACGTCACAATGTAACTGGGTGACTATAAAGGTATACTACGGGTATCTCCGAAAGTGTCTGTTGGGTTGACATGGATCAAGATTGGGATTTGTCACTCCGTATGACGGAGAGGTATCACTGGGCCCACTCGGTAATGCATCATCATAATGAGCTCAAAGTGACCAAGTGTCTGGTCACGGGATCATGCATTACGGTACGAGTAAAGTGACTTGCCGGTAACGAGATTGAACGAGGTATTGGGATACCGACGATCGAATCTCGGGCAAGTAACATATCGATTGACAAAGGGATTTGTATACGGGGTTGTTTGAATCCTCGTCATCGTGGTTCATCCGATGAGATCATCGAGGAGCATGTGGGAGCCAACATCGGTATCCAGATCCCGCTGTTGGTTATTGACCAGAGAGCGATCTCGGTCATGTCTACATGTCTCCCGAACCCGTAGGGTCTACACACTTAAGGTTCGGTGACGCTAGGGTTGTAGGGATATGTATATGCAGTAACCCGAATGTTGTTCGGAGTCCCGGATGAGATCCCGGACGTCACGAGGAGTTCCGGAATGGTCCAGAGGTAAAGATTTATATATGGGAAGTCCTGTTTCGGGCATCGGGACAAGTTTCGGGGTTATCGATATTGTACCGGGACCACTGGAAGGGTTCCGGGGGTCCACCGGGTGGGGCCACCTGTCCCGGGGGGCCACATGGGCTGTAGGGGGTGCGCCTTGGCCTACATGGGCCAAGGGGATCAGCCCCAAAGAGGCCCATGCGCCTAGGGTTACAAGGGGAAAGAGTCCTAGGAGGGGAAGGCACCTCCTAGGTGCCTTGGGGGGAGGGAAACCCCCCTTGGCCGCCGCCCCCCTAGGAGATTGGATCTCCTAGGGCCGGCGCCCCCCCTTGGCCCTCCTATATAGTGGGGGAAGGAGGGCTTCCATCCCATGCCTTTGGTTGCCTCCTTCTCCCTCTCCAACACCTCCTCCTCCTCCATAGCGCTTGGCGAAGCCCTGCCGGAGTACTGCAGCTCCATCAACACCACACCGTCGTGCTGCTGCTGGTGCCATCTCCCTCAACCTCTCCTCTCCCCTTGCTGGATCAAGAAGGAGGAGACGTGGCTGTTCCGTACGTGTGTTGAACGCGGAGGTGCCGTCCGTTCGGTGCTAGGATCTCCGGTGATTTGGATCACCTCGTGTTCGACTACATCATCCCCGTTCTTTGAACGCTTCCACTCGCGATCTACAAGGTACGTAGATGCATCTAATCACTCGTTGCTAGATGAACTCATAGATGGATCTTGGTGAAACTGTAGGAATTTTTTTTTCTGCAACGTTCCCCAACAGTGGTATCAGAGCTAGGTCTATGCGTAGTTCTTCTTGCGCGAGTAGAACACAATTTGTTGTGGGCGTAGATGTTGTCAACTTTCTTGCCGCTACTAGTCTTATCTTGCTTCAACGGTATTGTGGGATGAAGCGGCCCGGACCAACCTTACACGTACGCTTACGTGAGACCGGTTCCACCGACTAACATGCACTAGTTGCATAAGGTGGCTGGCGGGTGTCTGTCTCTCCTACTTTAGTTGGAGCGGATTCGATGAAAAGGGTCCTTATGAAGGGTAAATAGAAGTTGACAAATCACGCTGTGGTTTCATGTAGGTAAGAAAACGTTCTTGCTAGAACCCTACTTCAGCCACGTAAAACATGCAACAACAATTAGAGGACGTCTAACTTGTTTCTGCAGCAATTACTTTGTGATATGATATGGCCAAAGTTGTGATGAATGATGAATGTTCTATATGTGATGTATGAGATGTTAATGCTATTGTAATAGGAATCACGACTTGCGTGTCGATGAGTATGACAACCGGCAGGAGCCATAGGAGTTGTCTTTATTTTTTGTATGACCTGCGTGTCATTGAGAAACGCCATGTAAATTACTTTACTTTATTGCTAAACGCGTTAGCCATAGTAGTAGAAGTAATAGTTGGCGAGTAACTTCATGGAGACACGATGATGGGGATCATGATGATGGAGATCATGGTGTCAAGCCGGTGACAAGATGATCATGGAGCCCCAAGATGGAGATCAAAGGAGCTATGTGATATTGGCCATATCATGTCACTATTATTATTTGATTGCATTTGATGTTTATCATGTTTTGCATCTTGTTTACTTAGAACGACGGTAGTAAATAAGATGATCCCTCATAATAATTTCAAGAAAGTGTTCCCCCTAACTGTGCACCATTGCGATAGTTCGTTGTTTCAATGCACCACGTGATGATCGGGTGTTTGATTCAAAACGTTCACATATAACGGGTGTAAGACAGATTTACACATGCAAACATTTAGGTTGACTTGACGAGCCTAGCATGTGTATAGACATGGCCCCGGAACACAGAAGACCGAAAGGTCGAGCATGAGTCATATAGAAGATACGATCAACATGAAGATGTTCACCGACATTGACTAGTCCGTCTCACGTGATGATCAGACACGGCCTAGTTGACTCGGATCATGTTATACTTAGATGACTAGAAGAGGGATGTCTATCTAAGTGGGAGTTCATTAAATAATTTGATTAGATGAACTTAATTATCATGAACTTAGTCTAAAATCTTTACAATATGTCTTGTAGATCAAATGGCCAATGTAGTCCTCAACTTCAACGCGTTCCTAGAGAAAACCAAGCTGAAAGACGATGGCAGCAACTATACGGACTGGGTCCGGAACCTGAGGATCATCCTCATAGCTGCCAAGAAAGATTATGTCCTACAAGCACCGCTGGGTGACGCACATGTTCTCCCTACATAACAAGACGTTATGAACGCTTGGCAGGCACGTACCGATGACTACTCCCTCGTTCAGTGCGGCATGCTTTACAGCCTAGAGCCGGGGCTCCAAAAGTGTTTTGAGAGACATGGAGCATATGAGATGTTCGAAGAGCTGAAAATGGTTTTCCAAGCTCATGCCCGGGTCGAGAGATATGAAGTCTCCGACAAATTCTTCAGCTGTAAGATGGAGGAAAATAGTTCTGTCAGTGAGCACATACTCACTATGTCTGGGTTACATAACCGCTTGACTCAGCTGGGAGTTAATCTCCCGGATGATGCAGTCATTGACAGAATCCTCCAGTCGCTTCCACCGAGCTACAAGAGCTTTGTGATGAACTTCAATATGCAGGGAATGGAAAAGACCATTCCTGAGGTATTTGCAATGCTGAAATCAGTAGAGGTAGAAGTCAAGAAGGAACATCAAGTGTTGATGGTCAATAAAACCACTAAGTTCAAGAAGGGCAAGGGTAAACAGAACTTCAAGAAGGACGGCAAGGGAGTTGCCGCGCCCGGCAAGCAAGCTGCCGGGAAGAAGCCAAAGAATGGACCCATGCCCGAGACCGAGTGCTTTTATTGTAAGGGAAGTGGTCACTGGAAGCGGAACTGCCCCAAATACTTAGCGGACAAGAAGGCCGGCAAAACAAAAGGTATATATGATATACATGTAATTGATGTGTACCTTACTAGTACCCGTAGTAGCTCCTGGGTATTTGATATCGGTGCAGTTGCTCACATTTGTAACTCAAAACAGGGGCTGCGGAATAAGCGGAGACTGGCAAAGGACGAGGTGACGATGCGCGTCGGGAATGGTTCCAAGGTCAATGTGATCGCCATCGGCACGCTACCTCTATGTTTACCTTCGGGATTAGTTTTAAACCATAATAATTGTTATTTAGTGCCAGCTTTGAGCATGAACATTGTATCGGGATCTCATTTAATTCGAGATGGCTACTCATTTAAATCCGAGAATAATGGTTGTTCTATTTATATGAGAGATATGTTTTATGGTCATGCTCCTATGGTGAATGGTTTATTCTTAATAAATCTCGAGCGTAATGCTACACAGTGTGAGTACCAAAACATGTAAAGTTGATAATGATAGTCCCACATACTTGTGGCACTGCCGCCTTGGTCACATAGGTGTCAAACGCATGAAGAAGCTCCATGCAGATGGACTTTTAGAGTCTCTTGATTACGAATCATTTGACACGTGCGAACCATGCCTCATGGGTAAGATGACCAAGACTCCGTTCTCAGGAACAATGGAGCGAGCAACCAACTTATTGGAAATCATACATACTGATGTGTGCGGTCCAATGAGTGTTGAGGCTCGCGGTGGCTATCGTTATGTTCTCACCCTCACTGATGATTTGAGTAGATATGGGTATATCTACCTAATGAAACACAAGTCTGAAACCTTTGAAAAGTTCAAGGAATTTCAGAGTGAGGTTGAGAATCAATGTGACAGGAAAATCAAGTTTCTACGATCAGATCGTGGAGGAGAATACTTGAGTCATGAATTTGGCACACACTTAAGAAAATGTGGAATAGTTTCACAACTCACGCCGCCTGGAACACCTCAGCGTAATGGTGTGTCCGAACGTCGTAATCGCACTCTATTAGATATGGTGCGATCTATGATGTCTCTTACCGATTTACCACTATCTTTTTGGGGCTATGCTTTAGAGACGGCCGCATTCACTTTAAATAGGGCTCCGTCGAAATCCATTGACACGACACCGTTTGAATTATGGTTTGGTAAGAAACCTAAGTTGTCGTTTCTGAAAGTTTGGGGATGCGATGCTTATGTCAAGAAACTTCAACCTGAAAAGCTCGAACCCAAGTCGGAAAAATGCGTCTTCATAGGATACCCTAAAGAAACTGTTGGGTATACCTTCTACCTCAGATCCGAAGGCAAGATCTTTGTTGCCAAGAATGGATTCTTTCTAGAGAAAGAGTTTCTCTCGAAAGAAGTAAGTGGGAGGAAAGTAGAACTTGATGAAGTGTTACCTCTTGAACCGGAAAATGGCACAACTCAAGAAAATGTTCCTGAGGTGCCTGCACCTACTAGAGAGGAAGTTATTGATGATGATCAAGATACTTCTGATCAAGCTCCTACTGAAATTCGAAGGTCCACAAGGACACGTTCCGCACCAGAGTGGTACGGCAACCCTGTCTTGGAAATCATGTTGTTAGACAACGGTGAACCTTCGAACTATGAAGAAGCGATGGCGGGCCCGGATTCCGACAAATGGCTAGAAGCCATGAAATCCGAGATAGGATCCATGCACGAAAACGAAGTATGGACTTTGACTGACTTGCCCGTTGAGCGGCGAGCCATAGAAAATAAATGGATCTTTAAGAGGAAGACACACGCAGATGGTAATGTGACCATCTATAAAGCTCGGCTTGTCGCTAAGGGTTATCGACAAGTTCAAGGGGTTGACTACGATGAGACTTTCTCACCGGTAGCGAAGCTGAAGTCCGTCCGAATCATGTTAGCAATTGCCGCATTCTATGATTATGAAATATGGCAAATGGACGTCAAAACGGCATTCCTTAATGGTTTCCTTAAGGAAGAATTGTATATGATGCAGCCGGAAGGTTTTGTCGATCCTAAGAATGCTGACAAGGTGTGCAAGCTCCAACGCTCGATTTATGGGCTGGTGCAAGCATCTCGGAGTTGGAACATTCGCTTTGATGAGATGATCAAAGCGTTTGGGTTTACGCAGACTTATGAAGAAGCCTGCGTTTACAAGAAAGTGAGTGGGAGCTCTGTAGCATTTCTCATACTATATGTAGATGACATACTTTTGATGGGAAATGATATAGATCTCTTGGACAGCATCAAGGCCTATTTGAATAAGAGTTTTTCAATGAAGGACCTTGGAGAAGCTGCTTATATATTAGGCATCAAGATCTATAGAGATAGATCAAGACGCCTCATAGGTCTTTCACAAAGCACATACCTTGATAAGATATTGAAGAAGTTCAATATGGATCAATCTAAGAAGGGGTTCTTGCCTGTGTTACAAGGTGTGAAATTGAGCTCAGCTCAATGTCCGACCATGGCAGAAGATATAGAAGAGATGAGTGTCATCCCCTATGCCTCAGCCATAGGTTCTATTATGTATGCCATGCTGTGTACCAGACCTGATGTAAACCTTGCCGTAAGTTTGGTAGGAAGGTACCAAAGTAATCCCGGCAAGGAACACTGGACAGTGGTCAAGAATATCCTGAAGTAACTGAAAAGGACAAAGGAAATGTTTCTCATTTATGGAGGTGACGAAGAGCTCGTCGTAAAGGGTTACGTCGACGCCAGCTTCGACACAGATCTGGATGACTCTAAGTCACAAACCGGATACGTGTATATTTTGAATGGTGGGGCAGTAAGCTGGTGCAGTTACAAGCAGAGCGTCGTGGCGGGATCTACATGTGAAGCGGAGTACATGGCAGCCTCGGAGGCAGCACATGAAGCAATATGGGTGAAGGAGTTCATCACCGACCTAGGAGTCATACCCAATGCGTCGGGGCCAATCAAACTCTTCTGTGACAACACTGGAGCTATTGCACTTGCCAAGGAGCCCAGGTTTCACAAGAAGACAAGGCACATCAAGCGTCGCTTCAACTCCATTCGTGAAAATGTTCAAGATGGAGACATAGAGATTTGTAAAGTACATACGGACCTGAATGTAGCGGATCCATTGACTAAACCTCTCCCTAGAGCAAAACATGATCAACACCAGAATTCCATGGGTGTTCGATTCACCACAGTGTAACTAGATTATTGACTCTAGTGCAAGTGGGAGACTGTTGGAAATATGCCCTAGAGGCAATAATAAAAGCATTATTATTATATTTCCTTGCTCATGATAATTGTCTTTATTCATGCTATAATTGTGTTATCCGGAAATCGTAATACATGTGTGAATAATAGACACCAACATGTCCCTAGTAAGCCTCTAGTTGACTAGCTCGTTGATCAACAGATAGTCATGATTTCCTGACTATGGACATTGGATGTCATTGATAACGAGATCACATCATTAGGAGAATGATGTGATGGACAAGACCAAATCCTGAACATAGCACAAGATTGTATAGTTCGTTTGCTAGAGTTTTCCAATGTCAAAGTATCTTTTCCTTAGACCATGAGATCGTGTAACTCCCGGATACCGTAGGAGTGCTTTGGGTGTGCCAAACGTCACAACGTAACTGGGTGACTATAAAGGTATACTACTGGTATCTCCAAAAGTGTCTGTTGGGTTGACATGGATCAAGACTGGGATTTGTCACTCCGTATGACGGAGAGGTATCACTGGGCCCACTCGGTAATGCATCATCATAATGAGCTCAAAGTGACCAAGTGTCTGGTCACGGGATCATGCATTACGGTACGAGTAAAGTGACTTGCCGGTAACGAGATTGAACGAGGTATTGGGATACCGACGATCGAATCTCGGGCAAGTAACATATCGATTGACAAAGGGATTTGTATACGGGGTTGTTTGAATCCTCGACATCGTGGTTCATCCAATGAGATCATCGAGGAGCATGTGGGAGCCAACATGGGTATCCAGATGCCGCTGTTGGTTATTGACCGGAGAGCAATCTCGGTCATGTCTACATGTCTCCTGAACCCGTAGGGTCTACACACTTAAGGTTCGGTGACGCTAGGGTTGTAGGGATATGTATATGCAGTAACCCGAATGTTGTTCGGAGTCCCGGATGAGATCCCGGACGTCACGAGGAGTTCCGGAATGGTCCGGAGGTAAAGATTTATATATGGGAAGTCCTGTTTCGGGCATCGGGACAAGTTTCGGGGTTATCGGTATTGTACCGGGACCACCGGACGGGTCCCGGGGGTCCACCGGGTGGGGCCACCTGTCCCGGGGGGGCACATGGGCTGTAGGGGGTGCGCCTTGGCCTACATGGGCCAAGGGCACCAGCCCCAAAGAGGCCCATGCGCCTAGGGTTACAAGGGGAAAGAGTCCTAGGAGGGGAAGGCACCTCCTAGGTGCCTTGGGGGGGAGGGAAACCCCCCTTGGCCGCCGCCCCCCCTAGGAGATTGGATCTCCTAGGGCCAGCGCCCCCGCCCCCCTTGGCCCTCCTATATATAGTGGGGGAAGGAGGGCTTTCATCCCATGCCTTTGGTTGCCTCCTTCTCCCTCTCCAACACCTCCTCCTCCTCCATGGCGCTTGGCGAAGCCCTGCCGAAGTACTGCAGCTCCATCAACACCACGCCGTCGTGCTGCTGCTGGTGCCATCTCCCTCAACCTCTCCTCTCCCCTTGCTGGATCAAGAAGGAGGAGACGTGGCTGTTCCGTACGTGTGTTGAACGCGGAGGTGCCGTCCGTTCGGTGCTAGGATCTCCGGTGATTTGGATCACATCGTGTTCGACTACATCATCCCCGTTCTTTGAACGCTTCCGCTCACGATCTACAAGGTACGTAGATGCATCTAATCACTCGTTGCTAGATGAACTCATAGATGGATCTTGGTGAAACCGTAGGAAAATTTTTTGTTTTCTGCAAGGTTCCCTAACACGGCGGCCGATAGCCGCTTGACGGCGACGTAGAGGCGGAAATCTTAAGAACCTTGTGCTCCGGAGGAGGAGGTTATCAAGGAGGATGAAGAGGAGGGAAAGGCAATGGCCGGATTTCTCAGGTTCATGGCCGGACATGGTGGTCGGGCGCCGGCGATCATTTAGATTAGGTTTACAGTAGATTTTAGTACGGTTTGTGCGAAATATGTAATGAATTTCGTCCAGTTTGTAGGAAAAGTTTTCGAAATGTAATGAATTTCATCTGGCTAATTTGAATTTTGCTTTGTTTGCACGAATTTCGCCCGTTTAGTTCATATAGTTGTCGAAAGGTATGCGGGCAGCATCGGATGGCATCCATCAGTGTCCTCGGACAGATGTCGGTGTAAATTTGTGGGCCAGCGCTGGAGATGCCCTAACTATCATGCTATAATCCCTAATAGTCCTCCATTATTTGGCAGGGAACAGTTATCCCTCAATCAAAATCAGATCCGCGGTGTTTCGCACTCCTCCGGCATAAGAGTGTAAACTCTTGCTTACATAAAAATGGAGCAAGTGGACGGCACTGTAGCACGTCATATCACTCGAACTAGCCCGCCTAATGAGCAGGAAAGCACCGCCCTCATCATTTTATCGATCGATCGCACGGAAATGTTACGCTTCGCAAGTTCTAAAGGAAAAGGAGGCACACTTACGACTCATACGGGTCGCACCCCCGATAGTCCGGCTCGCACGCCGCTCACCAGAGGGGACACGCGTTGTCTTGCAATTTCACTGACATGTGGGACTGTAATTTTATAAACCGTCGATAGCTGAAATCTAATCGCTCGGCGGGTGTCGGCTGAGAAGAGAGAAATGGGTGAGGGAGAAGAGATCGCCCGCCCGCCGCGCACAGACTCCAAGAAATTTATGATGATAATGTGAGGTGGGCCATACTGGAGTCCGGACCGCTTCTGGAGCCCACTCTGACCGCCCTGGCCCTTCAAAACGCAGTTGCCCGTCGCATGCATAGCAAGTAGTCCCCGCTTATGTGGAGGAGAGAGAGGCATTGACAAAGTCAAGGAGTAACGATGGAGACAATGGATTTCATCAAAAATAAACAATGAATACTCGTTGCTCGTCCTATATAAAGGAAAGAATACTTTCATTCGCCGACATGTGGGACGTCGACCATCCTGGTCCACCTGCGATGCATAAAATTATCCTGGTCTACCCCGGTCGTATCGCAGGCCCAACCTTTCCCACTATAAGTTGTTCGGACGAAGGAACCATCATGAATTCGTTAAATTCTGCTTCTTCAAGAAAACTTACTGTACCCGCAATACTGCTACCACATGCGAAGACTGTATGGCACTGTACCACATCATATCACTGGAACCCACTAGGCCAAACTAGCCCGCCTAGTTCATCTATTTTGGAACGAAGGGAGTACGTCTCTGCACTGCTATGATTTTGTGTTGCACGTTCTCTGTACTTTTGCTACGATTTTCCTACTCTATGAACCAAATGAGGCCTGAATGTATCTGTGTCGACTATCGCTAAGCCTACAATTTTAGGAGCTAGGGCTATTTGTCGATCGATGAGGGATAAGTATAAGCATACCACGAGCTCATCAGCCCCAACGTTTCTCTTCGGTGAGTGTTTTGCAAGTACTATAGCTCACACAGTAGCTAGCCTACTAACACCAAGAATCATCACACAAGCCCTGCTGATATGATAAGCAGTTCAAACTTACATCTAAGCATGCCATATATTACATCAAAAGCTGGTGAGGATACATCTGTTTCCATAACTCGAAGAGGGTTCGCATGATTCATCGCATGATTCACTATCAAACAAAAGTAGCAAGATCCTCCCACACAAGACAGTGCACTAGCCCTAATATGGTTTGATAACACGCATCGTTCCAGTAATTAAACACAGGGCAATGCAAACTACCCTGAAGGATTAGCGCGACCAACTATTTCTTGTCATCGATCTCTCGGGCAATGACCACAGCACGGACAACGGCATGGGAATCGATTTCTGGGGCGATGTCCACAGGACTGACCGCGACATCGGAATCGATCTGTGGGGCAATATCCACAGGATGGACAGCGGCATCTTAATCGATCTCCGGGGCGATGCCAACAGGATGGGCCACGGCATCGGAATCATCAATGACATCCACCGGCACCTGCACAACCCTAATATATTAGCAAGCACATTGCAAATAATCAAAAACCACAACTATGGTAATAAGGCATTATTTTTTACCTTGTGCAGCTCACCAGGGGATCTCATCCCTCCGGGGGCCATCTCCTCGTCCTCGATGGGGGCCATCACCTTGCCAGGGGAATACTACTTCTCAACGGCGACTATCTCCTCAAACTCGGTCTTGAGCCTCACATAGGTGGCAATCAGAGTTCCTGGGGTAGGCACGGTGGGGCCCTTGCTGTTCTTCCAACTTTCTTTAAGGACTTCATCCGCCAACGTCCTCAACTCTTTGGCCAGTGCTTGTTTCTTGGAGTTCTTCGTCTCCATGGATTGGCCCGCCAACATGGTCAACTCGTTGGTCGGTGCTCGCTTCCTGGAGATCGCTGTCTCCAGTGGGTTGTCCGCCGGCAACTCTTTGCCTAGTGCTCCAGGATCCATCAATGAACCAACAAACAAAAAGCAATCGAAAGGAAACCACAATCGCAATGAAAACAGGAAAATAATAGGATGTAAGAATCGGTCGATGCTTCGCAAAAAGAAGATTCTTGGAATGAAAATATAGCAGCATAACTGATTCGCCCACCTTTCCTTCGTCGGTACAGAAGAAAAATGGCAGAAGTGAGTAGCCCGGAGTGGGGTTTTATTCAAGAAAGGGAAGAAATGGCTTGAACGAGCGTTCCAGTGAAATGACGGTTGTTTCGTCCAGTCCAACTTGGAGGCCACCTTACCGCTGCTGGTAAAGGTGTGGGTTTTGTGATATGACAGGTCATGACGGCCACACCGGGGTGACAGGTGAGTCTCGACTGTAGCACCTCACTGTGATTTGGTGGATGGCACGCGGGCCCGGATGCTTTGAAATGTCCCGCATGTAGATAGAGCAGCTAGTCATATAGGAGTGCTCAACATTGTGCACCGCAACTAAGGCGGAGAGGAAAATGAGAGAACTACGTAATTAATGCATGAGTTTAATTAGGGTAGTTTTGTAAAGTAGTACGAGATACATTCCTCCAATCGCAAAATGCCTTGGTTCATGAGATTTGAGATTTGAGCCCTATTAACTAGAAGGGAGGGAGTACTGCACAGTTGCACGCAGTGTAGTCTAGTCACTTGTTGAAATCACTAGAAAGGCAAATACTCCTTTCTGGTTTACAGGGCTATACTACTCCCTCTGTCTAGGTGTGTAAGTCATCTTACGAAAACCAAATAGTCCCAAAACACTTAGGCGCGGTGCATTAACTTCTACGTTGTTTCTTGTTTCTTGACATATGCTTTTAACGACTTGCAATGGCTAGTTCGTTGCAAGCAATGCTATTAATTAGCAAATAAACGTTGGTGACCCCAGGAGGAAACGGTGCTAAGCGCGTGGACCTATGCAGAATGAGTATCAACCAATGGATGATGGACTTTAATTGTTAAACAATAGAAATTTTGTCTCATGCAGGAGCCTGGCTACTATATGCATGCTCCAAGGCACCGCACCACGCGAGCGTTCGCAACTGCCACGTTCGGGTTGAGATTGGTTCTTCGCCTCTTCGAGAAGACGAACAATGATGTTACTCCTAATTCTACAGTATCGAATCCAGTGATGCATGTCCGTACACCTCGCGCGGGAGGGATAGCGTGTATCGAAAGCTTCTACTTACTGCTCCTGCCTTTGCGTCTATGACAGGTGGTCCCAACAGGTGGTTGGCCCTCCTGTCATGCAGCCAAAGGCAAGTGCAGTTAAGGCACTGGAGCTCAGTCCGTGAGGGAGACGGCGTTGTAGTAGTCAAATTTCTCGGTCTTGTACGAGTTGACACGACACATCAAAGCACTGCACTCGATATAAGTCTTTTTACACATTTCAAATGGGCTACTTCGTATGTAGACATATTCTGCTTCGTATGTAGTCACTTGTTGCAATCTCTAAAAAGACTTATATTTGGAAACAGAGGGAGTACAACGCATGCATGCATGTCGTGACTTTCCTTTTGATACTTGCATGTGTTAATTTGATGCACCTTGCCAAATTTTGACTATAAATTTAACTAACCAAATTTTCATGCATGTCATAAAAAAATTACGGGGCTGTTTGGATTGTGACTATGTTTTTCTTATGATGTCACATTATTTTTCCCACACTTGCCACACTTGCCTAACCTAAGTTGCTCAAATTGTTAGACACACTTTGGCTTGCCTAAGGGAATCTTGCCACAATTTTTGTGTCTATGATACATTATTTTTGTGTCTATGACATGTGGAGTAGAAAATATAAATAATAACGCATGTTGGGGCAACCCACGTTTCCGCTAATTTTAGCCGTGGGCTTGTTCACAATTTTTACGAGGGGGTGGTTGTTCATTTAATGGAGGGACTTGTAGTACCAGACTTGAATGATACAAAGTGCGACGTGGCACACCGTAACACCACTTGGAACAAGTGGGTAGCTATCTCAAAAAACAATCAACAACTAAAAAACCGCGACCTGGCAAGTAGTAGTACACAATTTTAAACGATTGTTTTGATGGAGTGAAAAAGGAAAACTACCCCACTACATACATATAGGCTGGAGCCTCCACGCTTGCTTTCTAGGGTTGCTCTATTCACACACTCTCATCCTCTTCAGATCTAAACAAGATAGGGGTAGTAACACTGTCTTTCTCCCTCCAAACAACACTGGCTTTCGATCCTCACCGCTGGTTACAGATCCGGACGTATCCCCCTCTGCCGGTGAAGAGGAGGAGCGGCAGCGTTTAGGCCATCGTCGACAGCGAGGGAGGAGACCCACTGCCGGCCGCACCGTTATCTCTGGCCGAGCACCGGCGCGGGAGGTCCTCTGATCCCTTTGTCGTTGCGGGTGTGCAGATCCGGCCTCCCGCCGCCCACCTATCCACATCCTGACGACCTTCAGGTATATCTTTGTTCGAAACCGCCTTAGCTCTACTTGCCTAGCTCGCTACGTCGCTGCATGTGCACCATTTTCTACCTCTCAGCCCCTCTCAATCGGATGGTCCAATGTCACCTATTTTTTTTATTCTATTGTTAGAGGTAAAGCTACTTCATGGAGTCGAATCTTGTACTCCCTCCGTCCAAAAATACTTGTCATTGAAATGGATGTATCTAGATGTATTTTAGTTCTAGACACATCCATTTTGATGACAAGTAATTCCGGACGGAGGGAGTACTTGGTTCAAACTAGAAATAAAGTGGGGGTGGGGGAATTTAGTATGTACATCGAACTTGGTATAAACAGGAAGGAAAGGGGGTGAAAGTAGTACGGACCGGTCTCTTGGTCGAAAAGGGAAATATAGGGGTAACGTTGTACACAGTTGTATGACCAGGACTAGATTTGCTATCCACACATAGGAGTAGGTGGCTAGAGTTAGCAAAAATGGGACCAACCCAGATATGTTTATTGGATGTTTGTTTCTCGGGGCAACAAACTATGAATCACCACTTTATGCCCCTGTTTACGTACATGGTGTTGGACTGCTGGTGCACCCACTGTTCCATGCCCTTATACCAAATATTTAGCTGTTCTTAATCTAATGTCCCTAGTAAAAATGAAGCCATGCCACTGTTATAAGACATGAAAAGTTTAGCCAAATGTTTTTGCCTCTAATATTTTGAGACTCTAACTGTTTCCTCTGTACCTTTTTGTGCAAACAGGGATATCCAATTCACTTGTTTGCTGTTGTGACCTTTTGGTGCACTGCACAAAACTCTTCTTAAAAGAAGTGACTTTTGTGACGTTTAACTGGAATGTCAGAATGGAACAGTTGGTTCATTTCGGTGGAACTGCACAAAGGGAGATCTGTGTTCCAATCCTCATCATCCATATTGGTGCCATAACCTTCCTTTAGGTAAGAACGATATTTAATGCATGTGTTCATCTCTATTTTCCGACTGTCATGAGAAAATAATGCTATTTTTTACTAGTACACTTGTAGTCCCTCACTGACAAAAGCAATTTTTAATTAGAAGGCCAATCATGTACTTGGTTTCACCAACTGGTGAGGAGAAAGAGAAAAAAGAGCATGAAGAGGAAGAAGAAGAAGAATAAACAGTCCAAGGCGATCTTGCTGATGCCAGTGGCCTCAGTCGAGGCCATTCAAGGGCTCCGGCACCGACAACTTCCGTCCTTTCCTGTCAGTCACTAATATCATCTTGCTTTCTTCCTTTGCTGTCAGTCGCTTGGCTTATCTCGGCTTCCAGTCAAAGGAAATAGTAATTGATATGCTACCTCACACAGGTTGGTACTGGTCTTTATCCTGATTATTGTGCCTGTCATATGTATTGGTCATTTGGTATTGTGCTACTTTTTGCCGATCTCATAAAGGAGTAATTTGGAGCCTGAACTCACATGCAAATCATTACATCAGGTCATTTCAGTAGAACTGCACAAAATGATCAGATGGGTAGGTACTTATGCTGCTGCTATGTACTCCAAAGTTCACTCAGACAAGCATCAATGTTGACAAGAAGAAGTGCCTATATTCATTCGAGTATCAACCGGCGTCAACCAATTGTCCAACTCCAAGTATTAGGAGAGTGAACGCCAAAAATATTGCTTGGTGCATCGCCCAGAAAAACGCAGTCTAGTCTTTGCTCCCAACTTGTGCCTTTTGGTTATCGGCACATATGGTAGCGAACTATATGGCATGGAGTCTAAAGATTCCAGACAAGTTGGTTGACGCGTATATTCATCTGGCACTTAATCAGTTTGCACGCCAAGGATGCTCCATTTCAGTTGAACTGCACAAAAAATTTGGGTGGTTCATTTTCTCAACCATCTCCTTTCTCGTCTGCAATGTAGAATTTTGGCGAGATACAGGACCAAGATGAGCCACTAAACTAGTTGGATGAAAGTAGTCGCCAAGTTGCTCAAACCTCCCTCGGCACAAGGCCACTATTTGAGGATAAACCTACAAGCAAATTTAGGTTGTCTGTGCTGCCTCTTTTGTACTCGAAAGTTCACTCGTACAAGAACTAATTTTAGCAAGAAGTACCTCTAATTGAACACCATTTACCAGTCTGTACCCTAGGTAATTAAAGTTCATCCATGGATCATATTGGTTGTGATCTCAATCATTTGGATGCATAAACATACTGAACATGTGTATATCTCAATCTTTTTGTGAATTATGTATGGATATTGTCGTTTGATCTATCAATCATTTGGAAGCATAGATAGCTTGTGTATATATGAACCTTTTGAGTTGTTGATAGTGAATGTTGGCTATGAATATGAACTTGTCCTGTGAACCTGAGTTTGATACGAATGTTTAACTTTTCTGTTGTATTTGTGTGTGAACTTGTTAGTATGCCAACTGTGGGGTATAAAACGCAGGTCTCTGTTCTATTTATCTATATATAAGAATAATAATGATGTGTCCAATTTATGTTTTCCTTTCTAACCACATTATATATATATTTATATTATTACTATTATCGTATATTTTATAGAGACTTATATATACATTATAAAAACATCCCACGTGTTATTAACTTATAAAAGTAAATGTTTAATGGAAGTTGGGAAGGAAAATACTGGTTGTTTTTGACTCACATGCAAGGAAAATCCTTTTTTCGAAACGGAACAGGCAAGGAAAATCCTAGTGATTGCGTACAAAAGCTTTTGAAGATTTTAAGGACCAATTTAATAATAACGCGCTCATTTTTATTTTGAGCAATAACTCGCTGATTTGTTAATTATATATATATATAATTTGCCTCTCTACTTTATTCTTTGATATTAATTGCTCCTTCTAACATAACATTATATATATAACGAGCCCACCTAATACGTATATTTCAAGGAAGTGCAAATGGGCTGGGATTTCTTAGAAAATATAAATGGGCCTCATTGACGCGAAATTATTTGTTCACCCAGCCCAGTAAATGGACTGTACATTCTAGAAAACATGGGTTAAATATATGCCACATTTTTGCAGGCTGACATGTGGGCCACTAGGTTGAAGCCTACGCAGGGCATTGTCAACTTGGTCAACAAATGATTGTGTCATCCACAGACATTGGATTTATATCCAACGGCCGGCATGCACTTTCAATCTCTCGTCTTCTTCCTCCAGCGTCGCCGGGACCGCCTGGTCCAGCCTCCGGCGGCTAGCGGCTCTGCTTAGCACACATCGCTGTGAAGCGCTACCCCACCGCCGGCCAGGCTATCCCTCCACCCCTCGACACCTCCTGTTATTCTCCACAGACTACAGCCCCACGCTGCAACAGAACTAGTTATAACCCTTCTCCTCCTCTCAATTTGCGACTCCACTGCCGCGTCTTCCCATCTCTGAGTCGTTCTCGTCCGGGGCCTCGCCATCGTCCATCGCCTCGTTGCGCTCGGTGCGGCGTGGTTAACAAACGAGAGTCATCAGAAGAGGACTGTACGTGGAGAGCCTGACGGCTGGGACCCACGAAGTCCATGGTCGCACGCAAGGAAAGTTCCTCCTTATTAAGCTAGAAAAAAAAATGTTTCCTCCACCTGACAGCTGGGACCCACCGGCTGTATCTTCACACGGAAGGAAGTTCCTCCTTGTTCTGCGAAAAAAATTATTCATCCCGTTGACAGCTGGGACGCGTCAGAATTGGTGGCTGACTTTGGGCCTACTAAGCAGACGTGTACGCACAGCTTTGTCAACTTAATCAACAAATGATTCTAGCAGCTAGACCGTTGGATGTTAATCCAACAGTCGTGCTCCTTCTTCAACCTCTGTTCTTGCTCGTGTCTCCCGTGGGCGGCACTGCGGCTGTGCTGCTGCGCATACGAACCAGTGAAGTTTCCCACTCCTCTCCATTTGTGACTTCACTGCCCCGTCTTCCCCATCGCCGGGTCGTTCCAGTCTGGGTGCGCTCGGCACGGTGTGGTCAACATGGTCAACAACCGAGAGTCATCGGAAGATGACTGTACGTGAGAGGCTGACAGTGGGGACGCACCACGCCCATGGACAAGGTGTGGTCAACGTGGGAGTCAACGAAATGCGGCGTGGTCAACGTGGTCAAGGAATGACTTCCATCGGAAGTATACTGTACGTGGAGAGTCTGACAGCTGGGTCCACGGCCGCAGCAAGTAAGTGCCTCCTTATTACACGGAAAATAAAGATTCATCCAACTGACAGCAGGGACCCACTGGACTGGCCACCGTATTTTGCAAAAAAATGTTTGCCCCCTGACTGCTGGGACCCACCTGACGGGCCACCGTATTTCACGAAAAAAACGTTCCCCCCGCTGTCAGCTCGGACCCACCAGAAGTGCCTCCTTATTAAGCGGAAAAACTGAATACCCCCTGCTAGCTGGGACCCACCTTGGTGGGAGGCTGACTTGTGGGCCCACTAAGTTGACGGGGACGGAGGGCTTTGTCAACTTAGTCAATATGAACGATTCTAGCTACAGTGACCGTACGATGTCCATCCAACGGCCATCGTGCTTCTTCAACCTCTGGTCTTCTTGCTCCAGCCGCCCAAAGCAGCGTTGATCGTGCCTCCTGCTCCTGCCTCACGTGGTCGGCTGTGATGCCGCGGAGGCCTCACCGCCCCCTACTACTCCTGCCGTTGGCCAGGCCATCCCTCCACTCACCCATGCTTCCACTGCCGCGTCTTCCCCGGCTCTGCATCATCCCCTTCCCAGTCCTCGCTGTCGTCCACCGCCGTGGTGCTCTCCGCGCGGCGTGGTCAAGGAACGACTTCCATCGGAAGAGTATTGTACGTGGAGAGGCTGACAGGTGGGTCCATGGCCACAGCCCAGTTTTTTTGTGATTTGACAAGTAAGTCGCTTTGTTAGGCCTGTTGTGCTGCAAATCTTTCAAGACGAGGAGATCTTTCATTTGGCTGGCCGAGAAAAAGGCCCATCAGTAATGAGAAATGGGTTGTACATTTTTAAAACACATCAAACCGGCAATTAGTTTCAAATATCTTTTTTCATTTCGAGATTTTAAATTACATTAATTTTTATGCGTGAATAATTTGTTGGATTTTATATTGATATACATTTATTTTTAAAATCTGTCTGAATGTGAGTCGAAATTCGGGATTAAAAACAGTTCAGACCGCACCGAAAATATGCAAAAATTCGTATAATTTTTTAACCGTGGCCACAATATGGGCTGTAATGTTAACAAAAAGAATATGGGCTCCAAAAAAACCCTTAAGAATTAGCAAATTGGGTGTAAATTATTAGAAATAATGGCAGATGGGATGTATGCAGTTTTCCACAGATTTGAGGCTTTCCTAAAAAAAGGTTGACACACAAGCAGTGACTGTTGGATGTCCATCCAACGGCCGTCGTGCTTCTTCAATCTCTGCTCTTCCTGCTCCAGCTGCTCAAACAAGCGCCGGCGGGACTGTCTGCTCCCTTCTACCCGCGGTCGGCTGTGCTGCCGCGCAGGCCTCACCGCCCCATCATACTCCCATCGCTGGCCTAGCTATCCCTCTACTCACCCACACATGTTGTTATTCTCCGGCGACGGTAGACGAACTAGTAAACCCTCGTACAGTCGTACTCCCCTCCGCGTGGAAAACAACTGCCGAGTCTTCCCTGCCTTCGTGTCGTTCCCTTCCTAGGCCTCGCCGTCGTCCACCGCCCTGGTGCTCTCGGCGCGGCCTGGTCAACGTGGTCAACGACCGACATGCATCTGAAGTGGACTGTACGTGGAGAGGCCGACAGCTGGGTCCACGACCGCACGCAAGGAAATGCCTCCTTATTACGTGCAAAATAATGATTCCTCCCCCTGACATCAGGGACCCACTGGAAGGGCCTTTGTATTTCGCGGAAAAAATGTTACCGTCGGTGACAGCTCGGACCCACCAGCTATATCTTTGCACGCAAGGAAGTGCCTCCTTATTACGCACAAAAAAATGAATACTCCCCCTGTTAGCTGGGACCCAGTATAGTGGCAGGCTGACTTGTGGGCCTACTAAGTTGATGGGGACGGAGGGCTTTGTCAACTTAGTCAATATGCACGATTCTAGCTCCAGTGACCGTACGATGTCCATCCAACGGCCGTAGTGCTTCTTCAACCTCTGGTCTTCTTGCTCCAGCCGCCCAAACCAGCGCCGGTCGTGCCTCGTGCTCCTGCCTCCCATGGCCGGCTGTGATGCGGCGGAGGCCTCACCGCCGCCTACTACTCCCACCGCTGGCCAGGCCATCCCTCTACTCACCCACACCCCCTATTATTCTGTGGCGACGGCGGCCTCACACCACAACGAACCAGTGAACCCTCATACTCCTCTACGCGTGGGCATCCACTGCCGTGTCTTCCCCGGCTCCGCGTCGTCCCCTTCCTAGGCCTCGTCGTCGTCCACCGCCCTGGTGCTCTCGGCGCGGCGTGGTCAACGTGGTCAAGGAACGGCTTCCATTGGACGTGGACTGTACGTGGAGAGGCTGACAGCTGGGTACACGGCCGCAGCAAGGAAGTGCCTCCTTATTACGCGCAAAATAATTATTCCTCCACCTGACAGTGGGGACCCACCGGACGGGTCACCGTATTTTGCGAAAAAAAATGTTTACCCCTGACTGCTGGGACCCACCAGCTACACCTTCGCACGCAAGGAAGTGCGTCCGGGCAAAAAAAACGAGTCGCCCCCACTACTAGGAAAAGGCCTACTAATGGCGCATCTAATTTGGCCATTAATGGCGCATTAGTGGTGCGCCATTAGTGCCACGCCATTAGTATATTTTACTAATGGCGCACCACTGGTGCGCCATTAGTATCTGGTATACTAATGGCGCACCTCTGATGCGCCATTAGTGTATACATAAGTGCGCCATTAGTATGCCTCCCAGGGGCCATGTATACCCAGGTGCTCTGGCATACTAATGGCGCACGGCAACAAGATGCGCCATTAGTAACCTCGGCATACTAATGGCGCACTGTTTAGTGATGCGCCATTAGTATACTTTGTCATACTAATGGCGCACTGTGATGTGATGCGCCATTAGTATGAATATTAGGTTTTTTCATTTTTTATTTTCTGTTTTTTGCAGAGGTTACAAAATGTATAATTGGACAAAATATAGACAGCACACATCAACAACAGATTCATCGAATACAATAGAAGATTAGTCTTTGAATACAATTCATCATATTAGTCTCCGAATACAAATCATCATATTAGTCTCCGTATTGAAAAGACCGAACAAAGATAGAACATTATATTACAAGTCTCGAGACCGCGAGTAGCGAGTTTGTCTTCACATTACAAGTCGATATCGATCATCTAAACTACCATCACATAGAAGAGAGCTGCGGTCATCACGATGAGCATCATCACGATGAAACTCGTCTTCATCCGGTTCCTCCAACGCTCCCTCCCCTCTCCCGCTATATAGCGGGCGTATCTAGATTCGGCCTCGGCCCTAGTGGTGTACCCTTTGTAACTGTCACCACTAAATCGGTGAACCTGTCTCCGACACTCCTCCCAGTCGTCGTAGACTCCGGGAACCTTACCCTTGTACACGACATACGTCGGCATCACTATGCACTAGCCAAACGAAACATTAGTACCAATTCACAGACAATACATAAGCAATATATAAGTATGCAACAGAACAATCAGAAGAGAAAAGCAAGACATTAATAGCATCGATTACATCTAAGTTGAACGACTCTCGAAACCAAAGAGACATACTACAAGTTCATTAAAGTTTAATTACAACATGAGCCAATCGATGTTTCAGAACTAGACACAGCATCACTGCTTTCGACTCGACTCAAGGGACCGGAGCATGGATGAAGCCACCGTCTATCGTGGGAGTCATGAAATAACGGTCATTGTCAGCCTGCATTTGTAGCATTGTGTCGATGTCACTGTTGGACGGTTGATTGTTGAGGTAGAACTGCCCCGAGGTACGAAGGACATCTTGATGGATGATTTCCGCAAACTCCGACTGGATGCGAAAGAATTCTTGTCGGAGGTCCGTGTCCTGGATTTCCGACATGCTCTTTGCCCAATCTTTGAGTTTACTCGGTAGCAGAAGTTGATGATGGTCCCGTACGATCGCCCGCATGTGATGGATGGCATAGTAGGCACCCTTCTGACCGCCAGGCGGCTGCTTGACGCAGCAGAACGTCGTATTGTGGGAGAACACGTGCTTGCCGTACTTACGAATAGGCTTGGTGAAGGTGCCTCCAGATTTGGCGTAGCCGGGGAGAACATCATCAAGAACCTTCTTGACATTTGTGTAGTCTACATTCGACTGACGGTCCGGGTCGAAATACGTGGCCATGGAATATTTGGGGCTTAGGAGGATGAGCGTGCAATGTGTGTCACTGCAGAAAACACGGAATGTTAAAAGAAAAATGATCGAAATCTAAGAATTCATATGTTACGGGCTGGTTGAGGGGAGGACTTACTCGGGAAAGTAAGGCACGAGGAAGTTATCCTTATCTTGGTTTGCCAGAATGACGCCTTCGAGGTAAGAACTCGCGACTTGCCGGTCCCCAGCGCTGCCCAAGATCTTGGCACGCATGTAGAAGGGGTCGACTATCACGATGTCCGGGGTCTTGTCGCGAATGATCCGCATCTCCATACTCAGCGAAAATAGCCGAACGAAGGTGTAGTGTAGCGGATGAAGGTTCATCATAGCGTGGATGCCATCAAACCGCAGGACGATCGTACGCCCGATGGAGTTATCTACAAAGCCCTTGCCCTCTGGCACCGTGGCCGCGAAAACCGGGTACGCCACATCCTTCTCTCTGAGATGCCGCTTCTCCAAAGAAAGAACACTGTCATGCAGACTCCGCATAGCACCGGTTGCAGCATTGAGCATATTTGTCGGTAGCATCGCCCTACCCGCATGCACCCTCCTCGAGATATCCTTAGGTGAAGGTGGCCCGTCCTGAGCACGGATCATACTCAGTGCCGGCTGGCTCGCACCCTTCTTAGTATTTCTTTTGCGTGCCTTCTTCTTCTCCTGTAATGGGACCGAGTTCTGCTCACAGACCGCCTTCTTGAGTGTGTTGTGGCTGATAATATTTCGCACCTCGCCTATCTGAGGCTCGGTGAAGTCGGCAGCTGGAGGCGTCTCCTGAGAGCTGAACGCCAGACGGCGCCTGTTGCAACTTGGCTTCTCCGCGGTACCAGCTAGATCGCACACGTCTTTTGTTGGGTTGGGTTCTTGAGAAGGAGGCCCCATGAAGTCGCCATCGTACCCATGATCGGCAAAGTACTGATCAACGTTGCCAAATGTATCATCGTCGTCGTCGTTCTGATCCTGTGCCATATGCATGTTTGGATCCAGTGGCATAGGGATGTCCGGCACCGTTGCGGCGGTCTTGCCATGGGGCCGACTTGGCGC
Source organism: Triticum timopheevii (assembly GCA_963921465.1). Lineage (NCBI taxonomy): Eukaryota > Viridiplantae > Streptophyta > Magnoliopsida > Poales > Poaceae > Triticum > Triticum timopheevii. The sequence goes on along the minus strand of OY997262.1, from coordinate 376,622,937 downwards.
CGGCACGACTGGCGGTGTTGTCTTTGGGGTGGTGTCCCCCGCCCCCAAACGAATCTGGCTCTTCGGCCAAAGTAGGGGCCAGCTCAGGTAGGCGCTGAGGGTCATCACGTCATCATCGTCGGCCCCGACGGGTCGAATCGGAGGTAACAACTCATCGCAGCCTGGCAGCACCCGAACCAGTTGAACCCTAAACAAGTTGGGTGGCATCTGGGTACCGTGGAACAAGGGGTTGCCCGGTTGAATGATTTTGCCCTTGGCGACATCGACCAACTCGTTGTTCACGAAGTGGAGGAGAGTGCACGGAACGTTGGCGGCGCCCTGCGAAAACATGTAGGTCGTCAGGGATGCCCAGTCAAAGGCAAGGAGATGAAGTCCTCGGCCGAGAGAGGCTTAATTAGTTACCGTGATGATGGCGTCGAGCTCGGCTAATGTCGAGGCACCGCCAACGGCGGGCGTGCAGTTGACGGAGGGGCCGCTTGCTGCAGAGGTGCCGGCCGGCGTACACCCGGGTGCATTAAGCTCCCGTGCCGGCGTCGGAGACACCAATGCCGCCTCCACCGGAGGCACCAATGGCCCCGCCATCGCATTATGCGAGTTGCTGGCCGTGAAGCTAGGAATCGGGGGCGGCCCCTGTTGGCCGCCCGCAATCCACGCACTCAACCCCGAGATCAAGGTAGGCACAATGGCGGTGATGGTCGCTCCGAGTCGTTGTTCCACTTGCTCTTGGACAATCTCCGGAATCCGCACCACCTGTGCCTTGAGTTCTTGAACCTCGCGCACCCGGCTTTCCGAGCTGGTCTTTTTCTCCTTCCGCACACCAGCGGTACAGTATGACCCCCATTTTGTCGACAAGCCTTTGCCGGCCACACGACCAGCTGACGTCGGCTTACTGAGCTTATCCTTGTTCTTCATTACATTCAATGCCCTATTTAGAGTGGTGTCCCAAGGGTTGCTCTTAGTCGACCCCGCGCTACTGCTTTCAGTCGCCTGCGGAAGGAATGTGAACCATTTGGAAATTTGGCTTCATTAATTAGAATGCAACCATATGGAGCTAATTACGCGGGGGTGTATTACTTACCAGAACAAGCTCAAGCTTCCTGGTCTTCGAATCTGTGGTAAGCTCCTTTGTTTTCGGGTCCTTCTTGTACCGGGCCCTGACAAAGTTCCTGGTCTGCTTGTCACCGTATTTATCGAAGAGGGGCGGTAGGCCTTGCTCGGCACGGTCCGCCTCTTCCTTGTCCCATATAGGCTCCGCCACTCTGTAACCGCCGGGACCGAGTGTGTGTTCCCCTATGTTCAGCTCCCGCATTTGTTTCCCCCACTCACTTGATTGGGAGTTGTGGTGCTCGAGCAATTGATCTTGAAGTCGTTGTAGTCATCTTCGGTGATCGAAGGATTTTTCTCCTTGATCTTCTGATAACTCTCACCTTTCTCGATCATTCTCTTCACATTGCTTTTCCAAGTAGACAGGGCCTTGCTCATCTTCGTGAGGGCAGCATTGTTCACATTATTCCCTTTGAGGCTTGTGTTTGCAAATTCAGCGGGGAACTTGTATCGTTCGTGCAGCTTCGTGAAGAGGAGGTTGCGCAAATTCCCTCGGTCAGGATGCCTCAGGTTCTCGGTGTTGATCGAGACGGTGCTCCGGAGAATGCACCCGAGCTGAAGCGAGTACCCCTTGACTATTCGTTCGGGCGCCGTTGGATTCCCGTTGGAGTCCACTTCAGTAACTTCCTCCTTGAGGGTGAGGAGCACGATCGGGCGCCGGTCCTTCCGTTGGCTCTTTGGTTGGCTGCCATCTGTGCGTGCGCCGCCATCATCAGTGGTGGCATCCTCGGCGGCACCATCAGTGGTGGCATCAGTGGGGTCATCCTCGGCGATACCATCAGTGGTCTCAGGATCGGTGGGGAAGGCGGCGTCCTCATACAACTGAGGTTGGTCCTCCATCTCCTGGGACAGCTCCCAGAATGCCTTGCCGCCCGAACCCCCGGCCTCATCGTTGTTGTCCATGTTTCTCTCTAAATAGGAACAAAGTTTGGTCAAAAAGTTGGTTATTGTTTAGGGTTTGTCGACACCGAGGGATCCTAAAAGCTAAGCTTTTATCATGGAGGGTTTTTCGACGCCGAGGCACCCTAAAAGCCTAAGCTTTCATCATTAGTCACAAGTACCCCATATGTCCTATTTTTAGCAAAGTCATGCTAAAATTCACGAAAAATTTCAGCATGACCTTTGCTGAAAATAGGACATATGGAGTACCCGAATTTGCTGGAACGGAAGTTAATCGACATTCCAGCAAACTCAAGGGCCTCTCGGGTGGACAAGGCAAAAAAGGCCTCCATCACAACATGGAAAATACCGTTTAGCTAGCTACAGTTCAGTGCCATATTTCACTGGATTAAAATAAGCACATACACATAACTGACAGCACATATACACATCACTGATTTAACGAAATTTGCACACAACTCAGTAGCACTTCATCATCATATAAAGTATACATCAAAATTGCCAGCTAGGAATCAACATTACAAAATCAAAGGAAAAAACAGAAGCATTCTGCAAGCAACAAGTTTGCTTCTTCTCGTCCAACATAGAACTAATTCAGAAGAAAGAACATAGATGTCTTAAGGACGCCGGCAACGAGCGCCATCGCCCCACAACACATACTTTGTTTTTTAACTTCTAGGCACAAGCGAGATGCAAATAGCATAGAAACTGCTGCAGGTTGCTGACAAACTCTATGGCATACACTAGCGGTTGTAGCAATAGCAGGCAGGCATACAACAAGAGCACACTCTCATTGACTGGTTATATATTTGTGTACATATATAATTACTAGCTATCTTGAAAATGATATGGATTTTACTCAGCTTCCCTACAATCACATTACACTTATCTGTTATTTATGTGCAGGTGTTTGAGACATCCACCTTATTCTAGGTTATAACTCCAGCAGCATTGTAATTATACAAATTATTATCATGGCAGTTGTGAGCGTATGTGTATATTGATAGTATCCTCATCGCTTTGTAGTTACTTGGACATCAGATGTGACAAATATGTACACAAAGGGGCCACCATTGGTACATGCCATGTCCACCATATGTATTTCAGAATCATGTATTAGTTATTAATCTACTGATAGTCCGTAAGCTAAATGCTGTCAATGCTCTCGTGACCTAGTCCGACAAACAAACACACTCTACTACAGACCAAGGCACACAACATATACTCCAGGTTCATTTTAGATGGGCATATACTGCAACCAAACAGAGCAGAAGGCACCCCACTATAGACCAACTAAAGTGGTGTAGAAGTACATACAGCCTACTCCAAAATCATGAATGCAGATGCAGGGGCTTCATACCATGAGCAATATATGTACTCAAAAATCATGAATGCAGTGCTGCAATGTTTGTGCTGAATTGCATATACAGTACAGTTGACAGTGCATACACTATTAACTGACAGTAAGCAGAGTAAGATGATCAATATACATTGTTAGGATTCAGCCCTGGACAATTGGTAGGTATACAGTGTCAACTGACAGTAAGTAGAGTGAGGGGGAGAGGGGGGAGGAGGAGAGGAGGAGGGGGAGCTCACGGGGGCGGTGGTGTGGACGGGGCGACGAGGTGGGGCGACGAGGTCCGGGTGGTGGTGTGGTGCTCCGGCGACGGTGGTGTGGACGGGGCGGCGTCCGGGCCACCGACGACGAGGGCGGCAGGGCGATGGCGAGTCGGCCGGGCCACCGGAGTCGGCCGGGCGAGGTTAACACCGAGCGCCCCCTCTTCCTCCTCCTTCTCCGCGGGGAAAGTGGCGGGGCGGTGGCGTCGGGAGAGGAGAGAGCGGCGTCGCGGCGTCGCGGCGTCGGGCGGAGACGAGGACGACGGGACGGCGTCGCGGTGTCGGGGCGGCGTCGAGGCGGCGGGGCAGCGGCGTCGGGAGAGGAGAGGTGAAGGGGATCAAGGGCGAGGGCGAGAAGGGGATCGAGGGCCGGGGAGGAAATATGGATGGGGGCACAATACTAATGGCGCACCACCCCTCGGTGTGCCATAAGTACATCCATACTAATGGCGCACCTCACCCTGGTGCGCCATTAGTATTTTTTTTTATTTCTGCTCGAGCCAACAGGTTATCTCCCACCTGACCTGATCCACACCAAGTTCCCTCTACTAGCTCGACTGGTCAGCAGCCAGTTCTCACACCAGGAGGTCCTGGGTGCGCGGGGTGCGGGGGGTCGGCGGCGGCGGTTGAGTAGGGGAGGGGTGCGGGGGGTCAGCGACGGCGGTTGAGTAGGGGAATCGAGGGTGCGGGGGGTCGGCATCGGCGGCCGGTGGACCGGGGGGGTGCTCGGCGGCGAGGGGGACCGGATCTGGCGAGGTGGGATAGCGATCGAGATGGAGGGGGATCGAGATCGAGTGTCCATGAAATTTAAAAATATTCATGATAGTTCAAAAAGTGCCCATGAAATATAATCGAGAAATGAAGGCTACGATTTAAATACAATCGATCTAAGCTAGCTATCTGTTCACAATCTTCTTGCCCTTCTTTTTTGCAAATGGAGTTCTTCTGTGGAACGGACGTCCTTTAGGTAGGGTGGTCCTGCTTCTTCTTGTGGTGTATGCTGCTACTTCATCATCGTCGTCATGTTCGATCCTTGGGTCGCCGTACTTGTCGAAGTCTTGCTCATTGGCTACTCCATCCATTCCGATGATCTTCCTTTTGCCTCTCCTCACGACAACACGACTGGGCTTTGACGGGTCGGTAATGAAGAAGCATTGGTCAACTTGGGAAGCCAGTACCCATGGCTCATTTTTCGCGGTGACGTTTGCGCCCGTGGTCTTGGATTTGGCTTCGGGTATAACCATGGTGGTGAAATACCGGTCTTCTTTTAGGACGCTCTTCGCCCATCTGACATGGAACATCGGGACCTTCTCTCCAGCGTAGCTCAGCTCCCAGATCTCCTCGATCCTTCCGTAGCATCTGTCCTTGTTGTTACCGGTGTAGGATTCCATCGTTACCCCGAAGTTCTGATAACCATCGCTCTTCATGTCCTTGGCCTCGGTGTAGAATGTGTAGCCGTTGATATCGTACGCCTCATAGGTCATCAGGTTGTGCTCGGCGCCCTGTAACAAGGCGAATATGAGTTGTTCTTCCGTGGAAGAATCCTCATGTAAAGGGTACGACAGAAGCTTCTGCTTGAACCAACACGTGAAACATGAGTTGTGCTCTTTGATTATATCTCCGTCCGTCCTCTGTTGGCCCCGGTCATTGTACGTCTTCTTAATAAAGGTTTTGTGCTCTACCACCCAAGGATCGACCAAGTCTATGTGTTGTAGCGTGACTAGGTTTGCTCTTTCAAAGTCGGCGAGTCGACCCTCTAAGTCGACATGCATTTCACGGCGACCCTCATGGTGACCCCATCCAACGAGCCTGCCGAGGTGCCTGTTGACGGGCAGACCAACAGGGTTCTCGATGCCTAGATAATTCATGCAGTAGGAGATGCACTCTTCGGTCAGAAAGCCCCTCGCTATACTTCCCTCTGGACGTGACATGTTGCGAACGTATCCTTTGATGACACCATTCATCCTTTCGAACGGCATCATGCTGTGCAGGAACGTCGGCCCGAGTTGGATGATATCCTCCACTATATGGACCAGCAGATGCAGCATAACGTCGAAGAATGCGGGCGGGAAGTACATCTCAAGCTCGCATAGTATCACCACGATCTCTTCCTGTAGCCTTCTGAGTTGCCTCATGCCAATCGACTTCCGAGAGATGACGTCGAAAAAGTTGCATAGGCCAAATAGCGTTTCACGGACGTGCGCGTCCATGATCCCACGGATTGCAACTGGAAGTATTTGCGTCATCTGCACGTGACAGTCGTGAGACTTCATCCCACTGAACTTTTGCTTCGCTGGGTCTAGGTATCTGCTTATCTTCCCCACGTAATCGTAAGGAAGTTTTACTCCTAGGAGGCAGGTGAAAAACTGCTCGATCTCCTCCTGACTTAGAGTGAAGCACGCGGGAGGGTAGTCATTTCCGGTCTTCTTGGCCTTTTTGCCTTTGCGACGACTTTCTGTGTCCTGCTTCGCCTCATCATCATCATCATCATCATCATCATCATCATCATCATCATCATCATCATCATTAGCGTGAAGCTCCTACCTGATGCCCATTGATTTCAAGTCTGCCCTTGCCTTCAGCCCATCTTTGGTCCTCTCTGGCATGTTGAGCAGGGTACCAAGCAGACTCTCGCACATGTTCTTCGTGATATGCATGACATCAAGGCTGTGAGGCACACGGTGGATCTTCCAGTACGGCAAGTCCCAGAAAACAGACCTCGTTTTCCATACATTCAGCAACGGCTCTGGCGCCTTTCGCTTCTTTCCCAGCTCTGGCGCCTTTTGCTTCTTTCTCGGCAGTGGGCAATCTTTCCAATTTTTCAACAGCTTGTCTATTTCCTCACCGCTCCTCGTACACGTGCGTTTTCGGGGTTCGGTTTCACCATCGAACAGATCCTTGCGTTTCCTCCATGGGTCATCGTCGCGAAGCCACCTTCGATGTCCCATGAACACGGTTTTCAAAGACCCGGGATCTCTATCTAGCGGGCGATACGTTGTGTCATCCATGCACCTTACGCATCCAGAAAATCCGTGGACTACCTGCCCCGCAAGATATCCATAACCGAGATAGTCGTGCACCGTCGTGAGCAGTGCGGCTCTCATAGGGAAATATTCTTTCTCTGCGGCGTCCCACGTATTGGCTGGCGTTTTCCACAGCGTGTCAAGCTCCTCTTTCAGCAGCCCCAGATATAGATTGATGTCGTTCCCTGGTTGTTTCGGCCCTTCAATTAGCATACTCATGTGAATGTACTTCCTCTTCATGCACAACCAGGGGGGAAGGTTGTACATCCACACAAACACAAGCCAGGTGCTATGTGTGCTTCTCTGGCTGCCAAATGGATTGAATCCATCGGTGCTCGTGCCCAGCACGATGTTCCTTGGATCGTTCCCAAATTCTGGGTCTTCGAAGTTCAACGCTTGCCACTGGCTCACATCCTTAGGGTGACTCAGCATCTTGTCTTTTTTTATCTATCTCCGGATCATTTGCGTCATCTTCTCGCTTCTTCTCCTCCCTATCCGCGTGCCAACGCAGGAGCTTTGCTACCTTAGGGTCCGCAAAATACCACTGCAGACGAGGAGTGATCGGAAAGTACCACACCACTTTTCGAGGAGCTTTCTTCCTCTTCTTGTATCGAGTGACGCCGCACACCGGACATATGGTAGACTCCGCGTGCTCGTCCCGATAAATGATGCAATTGTTCATGCACACATGGTATTTCACGTGCGGTAAATCCAGAGGACACACGATTTTCTTCGCCTCCTCCAAACTGGTCGGGCACTTGTTCCCCTTGGGAAGACGTTCGTGCCAGAATGACATGTTCTCGTCGAAGCATGCGTCGGTCATTTTGTCTTTTACCTTCATCTCCAGAGCCATGAGCGTTACTTTTAGGCGGGTATCCTCGGGCCTGCATCCTTCATACAATGGAGTAACCGCGTCTAACTCAAGTTGATCCATCTTGGCTTTCTCTCGGGCGGCAGCTCTTGCGTTATCCGTCTGCTTGAGAAGCAGCTCTTGAATATGAGGGTCCTGCACCCAGCCCATCGATGGTCCAGCGTCGTCTGCTCCGCCGGCATCATCATCATGTCCTGCATCTTCTACATGATGACTGTGTACAGCATCACCGTCGTGATCATCTCCTGGGGATTCTTCGTCTTCTCGCCCGCCCGAGCCGCGGTGGTTGTCTTGCTGCCCTTCCTCATTTCTTGCCCGGCCCCCATGGACGACTTCGTAGTCATCTTCATCACCTTTCCACCGATAGCCATCCATGAAACCACGCAAGAGCAGGTGGTCCCGCACCTGCCCGGAATCCGGGTCCGCAATAAGGCTCTTCAGCTTGCATCTTCGACACGGACATCTTATCTCCGTCTCGTTCTTTTGAAGCATCTCGGCCTTCGCGGACCTCAAAAACCTATTCATGATGCCTTCGGTCATCGTGCGGACCATGGTCGCCTGCGGGGTAGAGCAAAACGATATTTTAGAACCAAGAAAAAATTTGGCATGACTTTCCCTAAAAATAGGACCAAAAAGAATGCTTAATGCCAAAATTCTCGCCGAAACGGAAATGAATCAACATTCCGGCAAAATATTGGCAACTATCGCATTTCAAATACCGGTACACCTCCAAACACAAACACATATGCAACACCACAAACATATGCAACACCACGAACATACATAGATCTAGCTAGGCCATAAAAAGTGCATGTTCATATTGTTGTAGGGAGAACAACATAAATATAGCTTCCCCCCTTACTTACCTATCAAAACAAGGTAATTTAACCACTTAATTTGAATGAATCTATGGTGGAAATGAGGTGAAAAAGAGGAGGCACCCGAGACAAGGAGGAGGCGGTGGAGAGAATGAAGTGGGGAGAAAGTGAGTGTGGGAGGAGAGGCTGTCCAACATATCTTGTTGCTGCCCACTTACTAATGGCGCACCAACCATAAATGCGCCATTAGTAATCCAGGTTACTAATGGCGCACCCTCTGGTGGTGCGCCATTACTAGTTTAAACTAGTAATGGCGCACGGTGGAACAGTGCGCCATTAGTAGTTTTGCAAAAAAAAGGAATAAAAAATATAATAAAAAAACAACATTAGTGGCGCACTTTCTGACAGGTGCGCCATTACTAGTTGTAACTAGTAATGGCGCACTTCGTCTAGATGCGCCATTAGTATGTTTGGACAGGCGCACTAGTTCAAAAAAAAAATTGATACTAATGGCGCACCTTGGGCCAGGTGCGCCATTAGTAGTTTCAACACTAATGGCGTATCAGAAGGTGGTGCGCCATTAGTATATACTAATGGCACACCACTTGTCTGGTGCGCCATTAGTGTCAATCCCATCTATAGCCCTTTTTCTAGTAGTGCCCTGACTGTTGGGACCCACCAGCTACACCTTCGCATGCAAGGAAGTGCGTCCGAAAAAAAAACGATTCGCCCCCGTGACTGCTAGGACCCACCAGCTACATCTTCGTACGCAAGGAAGTGCCTGATAGTCGGGACCCACCTGGTCGAAGCATACGTAGCATTGTCATTCTGGTCGCGAACGTGTACGTACATATATTCTGGTCGATGTAGAGGCGCGCACGTGTCGTAGTAGAGGCGCGCACGTGTCGTAGTAGAGGCGCGCATGTAGCATGTACACGTACATACAGCGGCCAGTGCACAAGAAAGAAAATACGGCCACGTATGTGTACATACGGGCGGGGTCTCGAACGCCTACTCGCGCATACGTACGGCCAGGGCTCGTGTACATGGCTGGGTTGGAACGGAGAAACAACGTCGTCATCGTGTTCATGGGGAGCCAACCGGCTGGGTCGGGACGGAATGCGTGGTCGTGTTCATCGGGAGGGCTTGGACGGAACAGGCGATGGAAACGAGACCTGGCGTACCGCAGAACGGAGGAAACGACCTTGTGTTCGACCGGCCATGTACAAAATGGCATCCTGTTCATCGGGAGGGGTCTGGCGTACCGCAAAACGGAGGAAACGGACCTCCTATGGTCGAAACGGGGGTCCTGTTGATCGGGAGGGGTGTGGCATACCGCAAAACGGACGAAATGGACTTGTGTTGGAGCGCTACGGTCGAAATGGAGGTCCTGTTCATCGAGAGGGGTGTGGCATACCGCAAAACGGGACTCCACGGGATACTATTCATCTCCACCGTCGACCTCCTCTAGCCTCCACGGGCTGCTGTTCATCCACCGTCGACCTCCTCCAGCCTCCACCAGCGATTGTTCATCCACGGGCTCCTGTTCATCCAACCTCCACCGCGTGCTACTCCATTGGCTACTGTTCAACCACCCCTCTCCATGGGCTCCTGTTCAACCACCCCTCGACGGGTTACTGTTCATCCACCCCTCCACCATCTACTATTCATCAAGCCCTCCACGGGGTCGTCCTCTTCATCCAGCCCTCCACGGGGTCCTGTTCATCCAGCCCCAACCGGCTCGATCAATCGGGGTCCTGTTCATCTAGAGGCAACGCCACGGGTCCTGTTCATCCACTCCCACCGCTCACTATTCATCCAAAACCCCGCAACGCTCACTGTTCATCCAGAGAGGAAGCATCGATCGGCTTCAGTTAGCAGCAGTAGCGAAGGAATCGCTCGATCGGGTTCAGTTAACAGCCATCGATCAATTGCTCGGATTCAGTAACGCGTAGCCTGGAGTGCAATTGCTCGGGTTCAGTTAGAGCCCAACACCCTCGCTCGTGTTCAGTTAGAGCCAACGCCTCACACACACACGCGTACGTGTACGAGAGAAACGCGCAGCGCTCGGCCCCCGACCACCCACCGTAACCGGAAACTCCCCGAAATTTTCCTCGCCCTCGCTTCTACAACGGTTTTTTCCGTCATGGACGGGCCAAAGAATGTCATGCAGTTGCGTTTCCGGCCCGCCCAGGACGAAAAGCCCATTTTCTGTCATGATTTTTTGTCATAGAAGTAGGAGCCCACCACATCTATGATGATATCGGGTTTTGTCACAATTATCGTCATAGAAGTGTCATATGTATGATAGAAAAAAAAATTGTTCGGCCCAAAATGTCACGGATGTGTCTTTTTTTGTAGTGATTTTAGCTGAACCTACCTAATAGCAGTAAGAATTTGGATAATGCAAGTTCATGATCACTTCTCATCATTCTATATAAGTAGATGGCTATAATAACAATAATAATTCACGGGCTGCAAGCGTAGAGAACATTTATTATATACGAAGGCACACCATTCTCTACCACAAATGTATGGAAATAGAGCACTAAAACAAATAAGAGTGTAGGTTCCTTTCAAGATTCCTTTCACCAACCGAAGGAATTTGCAAACAACACTAAATAGGGGATGAAAACAATGGGAGATTGTTCTTTGTCGCAAATGATTATGAATCATGGGCATGTGTCGACCCACACATATATGATGTAACTTTTTTTTTATTTCCATGCACTACTGTCTACTCCTCTATGGTTTGCACATGTCAAGCTAGTTATCATCGACATCACAGATTGGTGCAACCCAAGAAACAAAATGATCTCACCATTGTACTCTATCGATTCATGGAGTGAAACACCTTCGAGCACACCTAGCATCAATTGGCTCCGCGATAGTACTACAAATAGAAAGTGGCATCGTTAGAATATTAGTTTCAATTATATAGTTTTGGATTACATAGGTATTGGACAGGGTACTTGAAATAATGCAAATGGTTTGGATGTATAACCATGGTCCAATAAGTCTCAACTTTAACTCACCCTTGTAATAAAGCAACCAATGGTTAGAAAACTATAAGGAAGCATCAATGACGTGCATAACAATCAATATTGCTCGATTTCTACCATCATATTAACATTGCAATTTTTGGGTCCAGGTAAATATTTACACAAGGAATATACCAAAAAGATGTCGGTCTCACTATTGGTAGAGCTTAGAGAACAACAAAGCAATGCATAAAACAAAACATGGGACTGCACATACTCGACGAAAAAAAATCCATTACACCATGTAGATACAACACATATCAATTAGAAGGGCAATTTCTGCTCTGTTTATCAGAGGAACAAATCAAATAATATTGCAAGACAGTAAAAAATGATGGTGAGAAAAAAATGCTACTATTGCATTACGTCATTCAAGGAATACCTCAAGAGTTATTTACCTAAACGGTGTGTGTGCCCCGCTGCCTAAAGAAACATTGATAATGAATTTAGAACATTAGCCCATGAAGCAAAGGATACATGATCGGGTGCCCCTGCTCTTGATCATCACAACAGGCACTGGAAGTAGAGCCACTAACACCATAAAGATGTTAATAAACAGGCATGGGAATAAATGATTATGATGCACTTGAACAATTGCATTGGATGAATTGTATGTTGCATATATAACATGGGTCTCAACTGCAGATATAACATAGTTCTATAGAGTATAAGAAAACAACTATAAATATTATCTACTTAGTTGGTAGCTGGAACCATCCAAAGCACCAAAATACAACCTCGACTACAGTCTACTACTATGTATCATCAACATGGATCATGCCAATGCATTCAGAACATAACAACAAGGTTTTCTTTACCCAAGATCAAAAGCAGGTAGCTGGTTCCTGGGATCTATATCGTAATGGAACCAAAAATCATAATAATATTTGTACATATTGAGCATTTCACAACACATAGATCAGTTAAGAAAATTCTGCCTTCCCGGACCACCACAAAGAGGAAGGGACGAACCTAGGAACCTATAGGTAAAACAAAATCTGAGCAGAGTCATGCCCGAACCCTTCCACCGGACAGCAGGCATAGAAGTATTCCCCGGCAGATACGACAGCAAGGAACCTAGTACAAAACCCTAACCAAAGGCTTTGTAATACAAGTGAATCAACATAAATGAACCATGACATGACACACAACAAGAGGAAAAGGAGAACAATGGAGAGGGCGCGCACTGCTGTGTTGTCGGCAAGGTCTCTAATGCCTCCCCTACTCCCAAAGGCTTCAATGGTAGCGGTGAGGCTGAGGGTGAGCGAGAAGGCCTAGTCGCCGGAGGGGCAGCTCGTGGTTCATATCACAACTCGCGTCTCTGCTTCCTTCTTGTCCTGCATGTTCTCACCAGCAGTGACACACCATATCAGCACCATGACAGAGAGCTACATGGAAAGGCATGAAAAGGAGGAGGGGGCTCACCTCGGCTTTGGGTCTTCCTAAACCATATCATCACCTTCCTTCAATTTCATTTTTTCCTTTGATGTATCTGAATCAAAGACCGTAGGGCTAATTTTCTTGGATAAAATTTGTGCACGCACATAATCTTGACGATCCAGGAACATCCGAACCTATAGCCATGATATGCATTTTCTTTATTAATGCAATCTTCACTATGACCCGTCAAAGTTTTATTATTTCCAATTGGCAACATACCTGCTCTAGAACGAATGCAAGTTTCTCTATCTTTGATTTTGATACTTCATGCAATGTTTTCTGTGACATGCACAAAGCAAATACATTTATACTGCTAAGAAAGAGAAAGAATATCAAGGGAAGCAAGACTATAGCAGGTTTGAAGAAATAAGTAGGATGTGCTTCAATACTTGGATGCCTTGTTTCTAGAATACGAACACAACTCAAATATAAATATGATGATATGATTAGTTGAAAGTTCCCGGCATCCAAAGAATAATAATGACTACAATCTATTAATTAAAGGACACTTCTAAAAAGAACTGACATTATGGAATGGTATTTCTTTGCATCAAGTTGATATTTCTGTGTTGTTTATTTTGTTAGAATCATGTAAAAATATTTTGCCATAAATATACTTTAGTGAAAGAAAACTAAATGCAGACTTAAGAAATATTCCCATACGATCGTTATCTCTTTTGTCTTATTATTCGGGATTATTTAAACTTAATATGTGCTCCAACAGTATGCACATAACATGACCAATCCAGCCATTATAAAAAGAATCACACACAAAAAGAGAAGTGGAAACTCCCTCATGCTGCTGCGTAAATACATTTGTTTGCTTCTTAACTTCTGGATGAACAAAATTCCATCAAGAAGCAGAAATTGATTTCCCCACAGATCCACATAATCTCACCAACATAAATGGAAGCGGCACTAAATAATATAAAGTAGGTCTTAGAATGAAATGTAGTTTTAAAAAGGATGGCTAAAACCGACCAGACATTAATCTACTTCCAATGAACTAAAATTGGCTGCTTTGAAAGGAAACAAGGATCAGAACAAGGAACCACAGAACACAACTATTGAGATCAATGTATATGTTTCAAACTTCCAATTGCTTTTGACACATGAAATCAAGTGTAACAATATATCAACGATGCTAAAGCAAGAAAGCATGCATGGTAGCTACATTAGCTGACATTCAACAATCAAACTAGGATAACCAGATTTAGGAACTATACCTTTGATCTTCATGCTATCACCTCACCATTTTGTGTATGTCATAGAAAACATCGCATGAAGTATCAAAAGTCAACAGTAGTCTAAGATAACTGATATATACACCTTGTGTTCTGGCTCGCCCACATCTTGCAAGGACGGACATGCTGATGGAGATACTTTGTTAGCCAAACAATTCAAAGTGTGTGTTTCATGGACACGGAGAATACAATCTATGCAATGGCTTTATCAAATCCTATGCAATTATATGATCAGAGAATACAATCATGTTTTATTGTCTTTGTTTCAATAAAGTGCCAAGTAAAGCCTTTGGGATCATGTTGGGTGATGGTTAATTTGATCTTGCTGAAAAACAGAAACTTTTGTGCTCACGAAAATAACTCCCATTTTTAACAGAGAGTGATTTTGGGTTGATTCTTTTTGAAGAAGATTAATATACAAATTGCTCACATGGTCCAATTTTTTAATAATTTTTGAAGTTGCAGAAGTATGGTTTGAGTACAGATTACTGCAGACTATTCTGTTTTTGACAGATTTTGTTTCCAATGCATAGTTTACTTGTTTCCTAGTTTCTACAGCTTATATTGCTCAATATAAATTGTCGAAATGATATGATACAGTAGGAATTGTGTGGAAACAATTATGAATCTTGTCTTTGACAGTACCCAAAGTGAAATGGTTTGCTCTTTATCATACTAACCTATCTCGCAAAGTTCCGTTAAGTTTTGTGTGATTGAAGTTTTCAAGTTTTGGGTGAGATGTCGATATGAGGAGAATAAGGAGTGAAAAACCCTAAGATTGGGTATGCCCAAGGCACCCCAAGTTAATATCCAAGCAACTAAGCTTGGTGATGCCCCGGAAGGCATCCCCTCTTTCGTCTCCAACATTATCGGTAACCTCATTTGGAGCTATCTTTTTATTCGTCACATGATATGTGTTCTGCTTGGAGCGTCAATTTATTTTGTTAGGATTGGCTTGATTTTATTTAGAATAGTGTTTTTAATCTTTTATTTCAATAAAAGTGGCAATGTTAGCCTTTGCCATGCTTATTTTGCAAGTTTACATGTTGCTGTTTCAAAACAGAAAGTTTATCAATGTTGCAAAAATTCCCTAGAAAAGTCAGAATACGATAAATTGTTGAAACTTTTTGCAAAATAAGCTATGATACATTTTCTACTATGTGGTATTTTTCAGAATTTTTGGGTTTAGGGAAGTATGATGAATATTGCATTCTTTACAAACTGTACTGTTTTGGCAGATTGCTGTTATGTTTGCATTGTTTGCATATGTTTGCTTGTTTAATGATTCTATTTGAGAATAGGAGTATTAAATATGCAGAGGCATTTAGTATGCAATGTTGAATAATAATTTTAGTGATTTGCTACAGTATAGAATGATAAGGTTTTGCATTGATTTGTAGTAACTTATCTCACGAGTTCTTGTTGAGTTTTGTGTGGATGAAGTTTTTGAGATTTAGGGAAACCGTGATATAAGAGGAATTAAAGAGACACAAACGCTCAAGCTTGGGGATGACCAAGGTATCCCAAGCTAATATTCTAAGAAATCTCAAGCATCTAAGCTTGGGGATGCCCCTGTAGGCATCCTACCTTTCTTCTTCAACAATTACCGGTTAGTAACGGTTGAGCGTAAGTTTTTGCTTCTTCACATGAGTTGTGCTATTATTGGAATGTCATTTTGTTTTGTTTTGCTTGATGCTTTAATAAAATACTTAGATCTGAAAGTTTTTAATAAAAGAGAGTCCTCAAATAGCTACCCATTTACATAACTACTCGCTTGATCTTCACTTATATCTTTTTGGAGTAGTTTGTGAGTTACTCTCGTCCTTCACTTATATCTTATGAGTAAATTTTTGAATGAATTGAATATCATGGAGTTTAAAGTACATGTTCATATCATGCCTAGTAGTGGCTTCACATTGGGTTTACAAAGTGAAAGCTTCTGAAGCTTGACAATCACAATACTGGTCATACAAGCAATTCACAAATAATTAGTATAAGGAAGAGAACTTTCACATGCAAATACACTACCTTGGAAATATTTTGTGATTCTGAGCCCCCATCAAAATATTATATGCCAAAATTGTTGACGTTGGACAAGGAAGATAATGTAATGATTTATGTTTGTTCATATTCACATAGAAGTTATATTGTCATATGACTTTCAACATGTGGTGCTTGCCCCCTATCTTTGCTAGCCAAAAATTCCGCACAAAGTAGAGATACTACTTGTGCATCCAAAAACCATTAAACCCAAATCTTGTTTTGAGAGTCCACCATACCTACCTATGGATTGAGCAAGATCCTTCAAGTAAGTTGTCAACGGTGCAATAAGGCAATAAAAATTTCTTCTAAAAGTGTTAGATCATTTAGTGTAAGAGAAAATTGAGCGTTGTACGAATTTGCGATGGCAAAGAATAAAAGAGACAGACTGCATAATAAAGGTTGCTATCATAAGGGGCAGTATAGAGTGACATTCTTTTGCACTAAGGGGTCGAGCATACAAACAAATAAGCACATGACAACCTTTGCTTCCCTCTGCGAAGGGCCTATCTTTTAATTTTCAGTATTTACTTTTATGCAAAGAGTCAAGTTTTCTCTCTATTCCTTTTTATTTTTCACCTTTGGCAAGCATCATGTGGTGAGGAAAGATCTAGGCACATATATCCAGTTGGATATGGGTAGCATGAGTTATTATTGTTGACATCACCCTTGAGGTGAGTGAGTTGGGGGCAAAATTATAAGCCCCTATCTTTCTATGTGTCCGGTTGAAACGTTTTGCTCATGTGCATGCGGTGAGTGTTAGAAATCATAGAAGACTATATGATGGTTGAGTATGTGGAGCTCTTACTTAGACTCTGTTGAATAAGTTGAATTGCAATTGCTTGGTGACTGAGAACATAGGTTGTTGAGTTTCAAGAGAATCCATTTTTTAAACCTTAACATGTGAATTGGTTGCTACTATAACCTGAGAAGTTTTATAAGAAAAAATGTTGTTTTTCGCTTCTTTTTTACATTGCAGGAAATCAATATCAAATGGAGTCCAAACACCGCGTAACCTTTTGGAGATTTTTTATGGACCAGAAGACCATCAGTGGGCCAAGGAAACACCTAGGGGCTGCTCGAGGGGAGCAACACCCACCAGGGCGCGCCAGGAGGCCCAGGCGCACCCTAGTGGTGCTGCCCACCTCGGGTGCCTCCTGAACCGCCTCTTCACCCTATAAATTCCCAAATATTCCAAAACCCTTCGGGGTAGCCCTAGATCAGAAGTTCCGCCGCCACAAGCCTCTGTATCCACGAGATCCAATCTAGACCTTGTTCTGGCACCCTGCCGGAGGGGGGATCATCACCGGTGGTCATCTTCCTCATCCCGGCGAACACCACGATGAGGAGGGAGTAGTCCACCCTCGGGGCTGTGGGTTTGTACCAGTAGCTATGTGTTTAATATCTCTCTCTCTCTCTCGCGCGTTCTTGAGATGTCACGATCACGATGTATCACGGGCTTTGTTAATATAGTTGGATCATATGGTGTTTCCCCCTCTCTATCTTGTTGTGATGAATTGAGTTTTCCCGTTGAGATATATTTCTTATTGGATTGAATACTTTTATGGATTTGAGAGCACTTTATATATGTATTGCATATGAATACTCGTGGTGAAAATGGGGTATCGTATTGATTCACTTGATATATGTTTTGGCACTAAACTTGCGGATTCCCGAGGTGACAATAGGGTAATATATGCATAGGGGTTGATGCACGTTCTTGTCTTTAGTTCTCCGATAGAAATCTTGGGGCACTCTTTGAAGCTCTTTGTGTTGGATTGAGTATTATGAATATGAATTTGCTTTGGTGTTATTTTAGTACGAACTCTAGGATAGATCAAACACAAAGAATAGCTTTGTGTTATTTTAGTACAAACTCTTGAATAGATCGAATGGAAATAATAGCTTTGAGGTGGTTTCATACCCTATAAACAATTTATTATTATGTCCTCCACTAGATAGGAACTTTGGAGTGATTCTTCATCGCACTTTAAGGGATGGTTATATGATCCAATTATGTTAGCATTGTTGAGATATTGCACTAGTGAAAGTATGCACCCTAGGCCTCATTTTCCATCATTGCAATACAGTTTCTGCTCCGTTTTCCTATTTACTACCTTGCTGTTTTCTATTGTTTGCACTACAAAAACTCATATGTATCTACTATCCATACTACACTTTTATCACCATCTCTTCGCCGAACTAGTGCACCTATACAATTTTCCATTGTATTGAGTGTGTTGGGGACACAAGAGATTTCTTGAATTTGATTGGAGGGTTGCTTGAGAGAGACTATCTTCATCCTACTTCTCCCACGGAATGATAAACCTTAGGTCATCCACTTGAGGGAAAATTGTTGCTATCCTACAAAACTCTGCGCTTGGAGGCCCAACACGTGTGTACAAGAATAAAGTTTTGTAGTAGACATCAAGCTCTTTTCTGGTACCGTTGCCGGGGAGGTGAGTGCTTGAATGTATATCTTTAGATCTTGCAATCGAATCTTTTAGTTTCTTGTTTTATCACTAGTTTGGTGTATAAAATAAAACTACATAAAAATGGAATTGAGGTTGCATCATATTATTGATCATATTTATAATGTATTTCTTGAAAATAATGATTCGGAATATTGTGCTCAATTGATAGAAGAAGAATTTAATAAAATGAATGGAATGAATGATGAGCATGATCACAATGTTGTTAGTATGAATTCTTTGAATATCCATGAGGTTAATGATGATTGCACTAGCCATGACAGTGTTGTCTCCTACGAGGATGTCAATTTTTGCGGAGTAAATTGGGAGTGCTCACACACACCAAAAAGGGAAGATAGATTTTGTAAGAAGAATAAATATTTAGAAATGAAAAATTTTCAAGAGAGGCTAGATGATTATGCTGAAAGATTTAATATTTTTTGCCATCCTTATGAACTTTGCAACGAACATGGTCATTTAAATCTCCAATGCTATTTGTTTCATGATCAATTTGCGTCCAAAAATTGTGATAACTTGATTACCCTTGAGCATCATAAAGAGCTTAGTCTTCTTTTGGGGTATGAAGAAATGAAACGTATAACTAAGGATATTCCAAAATTTAATCTCAATAGAATTTTTGATTTTGATCTAGAGGAAATTTATATGTTTTGTGCGGTAAATTGCATTGAGAATCCTTATATTGCCAACTATCTTAAGACAAGAAAACAAATAGAGTATGAAGAGAGTACTAATGAAAGGGAAAATATTTCCCAATACCCTCCTAGTGTTTATTATGACAAATCAGGTAAAGAGGAGGCGCTTCCTATCCAATCAATCTCTTCAACAAGAAGCTCAAAAAAATTGATTAAACCCACATGCGAGGTGGTGAAGAAGAAAAAGAAAAGAAGAAAAAGTAGAGGTAAAAAGGTAACTCTCCCAAGTAATATTGCTCCTATCACCATTGTGCCTCATGAAAGTGAATCAAATATGTTGATGGAGGATGATGATATTGAGTATGATTTTGTGATGCCTACTACTTGTTGTGATGATTATGATTGGGAAGACAATGATGTCTCTTATAACCTAAATGATCTTTTTGGCACTTGCTTGGAAGAATATGGTAATAATTGCTATACTATGGGTGCCATTCATGCTATTGATAAGAATGATTATGATGATATGCAAAGCCACAAGCTTGGGGATGCTATGTTTGATGAGTACGAAATGTTTGAAGATTTATTTGCTGAAAATAATGCTTGTCCCAAGCTTGGGGATGCTTTGCATAATGAATATGGTCCTTTGATTCCTTCTACTTTTGATAAGAAAATTTACTATGATGATAGCATGCCTCCTATTTATGATGACTACAATGATGAAAGTCACTACAAGAAATATTTCAACTTGTGACCACCACTATTGGTCACTGAATGGTCATTATTTTCCATTTGTGACCTTTTTGTGACCAAAAACAGAAGGTCAAAAGCTGACCGTCGTAAACTGACATTAACGACCTTCTCTGTGAGAAGGTCGTAGACGTTTACGACCAAAATGGAAGGTCGTTGAACCCATGACCTTTTGTTTTGGTCACTGGCTATCTGCCCAGGCCACGTCGGATACAACGTGGCAATCTGACGTGGCAAATTTGCGACCAATTGAGAACGTCAAAAATTAGAATTGGCCCAGTCCAATTGGGTGTTTTACATGGGACAGGCCCAACAATTCAGCCTTTTTTACATATTTTTTTATATTAATTTTTGCTAGCTACATGGGCCAAGCCCTACTATTCAGCCTTTTTATTTTTTGGGCCTAGGCCATTTTGCATTCCGTTGCACAACATTCCAGTCCACTATTGTTTGGGCCATAGCCTTTTTAAACCCGAAATATTACTTGGTCTAGTAGAACATGTTCGGTCTTTCTCATTCACAGATTTCAATTTTACACATTTCAACAAAAAAAATCTCTATTAAATTATTAAATACAGAATCATTCGCTCAAATATTCACAACATCACATACATGTTTGCATATCCAACAGCATATACACGGTGGCAAACTAGCAACATCAACAACATCAAATATTCAAAACATGGTGGCAAACTAGCAACATAAACTAAAACTATTGTGCGTATCTCGAGGCTTCCTTGATCTTCTGTAATAGCACCAGCATCCTCAACAACATTAGATCTTCTGTACATAAACTATTAGTGAGATACATTGGGAGTTAAATTATTGCCAATAAAAAATATTGAGACAATTATAGGTACATGCCCAAATGCTTCAGTTCCTTAAACATTAAGGAAGGCATAGCAAAAATTCCAACAACTTGACAGCAACACGTTAACCTGTTGTTCATGTTAGGCAGCAACAATACTAACCTACATGTACTATTCGATTCTACTACCACGACCATCCATTCAACTGACAGCATATAACAATTCTAGTAAGCCCTCATGGACTAACATCACAAGGCAGGAGAGAACAAAGGGAATCATGACCTGATGATGATAGTGTTGACAATGATCTGATTGGAATTATCAAGCAGAGCAAAACAGCAGCATGACCATCAAGTCGCAGCCCTGAAGAAAGAAATAACCAATAGAGTCAGCTACTTATTTATTCAGAATTGAGAGTTTAACAATCATCAGAAAACTAAAGATACTGCTCAGCCAACTAAATAACACATGATTCAGTCACACGGTATAATTCCGACTATAATATAACAAGAGAACTAAAGATACTACATACTTAGAACTCAACTAATAAGTGAGAATGATCAAATCTGATGCAAACAACTGATTTTATTTGTTGAAGTTACAAAAGGAAGTTTATAAAATAAACTGCAGAAAACAAGCTTTGATTTGCTGCTCCAAATAGAGACCCTGGGATTGGGGTGCTGATCACATAAGTAAATAAACAGTAGTACATCTCCAAAACCTTAAATATGGCATCAACTTCTCAGATCACAAAGGAAATATGTCTGAATTTGTAGCATCACACACGAGGTCTAAATTTATACTATGTTCCTTTAGTAGCAAGAGCTGGTTCATGTCTAGCTTGTATTGCAGATAACTAGTACAGTTTTCACACAAAAAATAGGATTGCAGTATATATTCATAGCATGTAAAAATACTTGGATTAACAGACTAATCAACCATCAACTAACACTTCACAGTACCAACTAACACTTCATAGTACCAAAAAAATGGGGTGGCGCTCGCCACTTTGGATGTGCAGCAGCCCTGAGGGCTTCTTCCTGTTCCACCTACAACAGCGGCAGCGGCAGCGGCGGTGGCGACAGCTTCTACAGATCTGACACACAAAACAAAACGCAGGTAGAAGGAATCAGAGGGAGGGGAGATGAAGAACATGGCAGGCATTTATATGATGGCAGTACATAACGTGCAGCTTGGTTCACAAGCATAACTAACCACATGTCAGGATCCTTTCAATGGCATGCACCACACTAATTAAAATAGGATACTGATTTCTACTCTCTATAATTAGCTACTACCGATCACATCTTCAACTTCCTAGCTCAGCGGTCAGAAGACCATACAACATTGCATGTAGACAGACGGCACACACTGATTCGTAGCAAATCAGATTGAACTTTCATAGAATGATTACACTAGCAACTAGTGAGCACTGAAGACTAATCTTAACCCACTGGTAGCAGTCTAACACTAGCAACTAGTGAGCACTGAAGAAACAACAAGAAACAACACAATGAAATAGCTCTACCTGATGGTGTGAGCATAGTTCCATCCAACCTCCTTGGAGAGCTGGTCGAGGAGGCAGTACCTATGCCTAGGCTGCAGCCTCGGAACCCTGCAAAACCACAAGCGACATCAACATCAAACACACACAGATGACGTACATTAAACATACAGAGCTCAAACCGAGGAATACCCAGCAAAAACACATTACTAGACCCGCTCTGTTGATGGAACTTGCCGCAGTGATAGTAGACTTTACCAACTTGGTGTGGAGACAACTATGATGGCCCAAAACGACATGTACAAAGGGAAAACGCGCTTAAAAATTTCCCACGATAGGACATAACAAGGGACTGCAAAGGCCGTAGGAAAGAGAAAAACAACATTCACTAGAATTTCCAAATGCACACATTTGATAAACGAAACAGATCACCATGTAGAAAATTTCAAACGAGTGTCGCAGAACTGCATGCATAACAAAGGTTTACCAACCAGATTGTACTATTAGAGTTACCAAACTACTTAAAATACGACAGAGGTTTCCCAAAACTGAAGGCGCGCTGATACATCTCCAACGTATCTACTTTTCCAAACACTTTTGCCCTTGTTTTGGACTCTAACTTGCATGATTTGAATGAAACTAACCCGGACTGATGCTGTTTTCACCAAAACTGCCATGATGTTGTTTTATGTGTAGAAAACAAATGTTCTCGAAATGACCTGAAAATCCACGGAGGCGAGTTTTGGAAAATATAAAAAATATTGGCGAAAGAATCAAGATCATGGGGCCCACACCCTATCCACGAGGGTGGGGGCGCGCCCCCCTGTCTCGTGGGCCCCCTGAGGTTCTGGCGACCTCAACTCCAACTCTATATATTCCGTCTCACAGAGAAAAAAATCAGAGAGAAAGTTTCATCGCGTTTTACGATACGGAGCCGCCGCCAAGACCTAATCTCTCTCGGGAGGGCTGATCTGGAGTCCGTTCGGGGCTCCGGAGAGGGGGATTCGTCGCTGTCGTCATCATCAACCATCCTCCATCACCAATTTCATGATGCTCACCGCCGTGCGTGAGTAATTCCATCGTAGGCTTGCTGGACAGTGATGGGTTGGATGAGATTTACCATGTAATCAAGTTAGTTTTGTTAGGGTTTGATCCCTAGTATCCACTATGTTCTGAGATATTGCTATGACTTTGCTATGCTTAATGCTTGTCACTAGGGCCCGAGTGACATGATTTCAGATCTGAACCTATTATGTTTTCATGAATATATGTGCGTTCTTGATCCTATCTTGCAAGTCTATAGTCACCTATTATGTGTTATGATCCAACAACCTCGAAGTGACAATAATCGGGATACTTCTCAGTGATGACCATAGTTTGAGGAGTTCATGTATTCACTATGTGCTAATGCTTTGTTCCGGTTCTCTATTAAAAGGAGGCCTTAATATCCCTTAGCTTCCACTAGGACCCCGCTGCCACGGGAGGGTAGGACAAAAGATGTCATGCATGTTCTTTTCCATAAGCACGTATGACTATATACGGAATACATGCCTACATTACATTGATGAACTGGAGTTAGTTTTGTGTCACCCTATGTTATAGCTATTACATGACGAATCGCATCCGACATAATTATCCATCACTGATCCAATGCCTACGAGCTTTTCACATATTGTGTTTCGCTTATTTACTTTTCCGTTGCTACTGTTACAATCACTACAAAACTATTATCTTTACTTTTGCCACTGTTACCTTTATTATCATACTACTTTGCTACTAAATACTTTGCTGCAGATACTAAGTTATCCAGGTGTGGTTGAATTGACAACTCAACTGCTAATACTCAATAATATTCTTTGGCTCCCCTTGTGTCGAATCAATAAATTTGGGTTGAATACTTTACCCTCGAAAGCTGTTGCGATCCCCTACACTTGTGGGTTATCAAGACTGATTTCTGGCGCCGTTGCCGGGGAGCATAGCTCTATTCTTTGAGTCACTCGGGATTTATATCTGTTGATCACTATGAGGAACTTGAAAGACGAAAGAACCAAGATTTTTTCCTCAACAACGAGGGGAGGTAAGGAACTGCCATCTAGCTCTGCAATAGATTCTCCTTCTGTTATGAGTAATTTTGCGACACCTTAACCTGCTACTGCTATGAATTCTGATATGTCACATGTTATTGATGATGCCACTTCTGCTATGCATGATACTTATGATGAAACTACTTCTGTGCGTGATACTACTGTGCCATTAGGTGAATTTCTTGATGAACAACTTGCTAGGGTTAGATAGAATGAAATTATTGTAGATGCTATTATTGATGATAGTGATGATGAAAGTTCTCCCCCTGATTATGAATTACCTGTTGTTCCTGAGGATTATGTTATGGAAGAGGAAGCTGCTAGAGCTATCTTTGCTTGTAAAGATAGATATGATCTTAAAAAGTTATTAGCTAAATGGAAGCAGCAGTCTCTTAATGCTAGAATGAAACCTGACCCTGCTTTTGCTACTTCACCTATCTGTGTTACTGATAAGGATTATGGATTCTCTATTGATCCTGAGATCATTACTTTAGTTGAATATGATCCTTTTTATGGCCTTGAATCTGAAACTGTTGTGGCACATCTTACCAAGTTGAATCATATAGCCACCCTGTTTACTAATGATGAGAAGTCTTGCTATTATTATATTCTTAAGATATTTCCGTCCTCATTAAAGGGTGATGCTAAGACTTGGTTTAATTCTCTTGCTCCTGGTTGTGTGCGTAGTCCCCAGGATATGATTTATTATTTCTCTGCTAAATATTTCCCTGCTCATAAGAAACAAGCTGCCTTGCGGGAAATATATATTTTTTGTGCAAATCAAAGAGGAGAGTCTCCCACAAGCTTGGGGGAAGCTTCTTTGATTACTTAATGCTTTGCCTAATAATCCTCTTAACAAAAATGAAATACTTGATATCTTTTATAATGGACTAACCAATGCTTCCAAGGACTACTTGGATAGTTGTGCTGGTTGTGTTTTCAGGGAAAGTACAGTCGACGAAGCTGAATTACTATTGAATAATATGTTGACTAATGAAAATAATTGGACTCTTCCTGAGCCAATTCCTGAGGCAATTCCTGAACCAATTGAGCCAACTCCTGAGCCTATTCCTAAATCCACTCCGAAGAAGAGAGGTGTTCTATTTCTCAGTCCTGAAGATATGCAAGAGGCAAAGAAATCAATGAAAGAAAAAGGTATAAAAGTTGAAGATGTTAGGAATTTACCACCTATTGAAGAAATACATGGTCTTAATATACCACCTATCGAAGAACCACATTGTCTTGATAACCCGACACAGGTAGTAAAGGTAAATTCTCTCCCTAGATATGATAAAGTTGAAATTCCCTCTACTAAATTTCATAGCCCATGCTTAGATGAATTTGATGACTTTATGGCTAGACAAGAAAGTTTTAATGATTATGTTGGTAGAGAACTAAAGAATAATGCTTTTGAGATAGGACACTTGAGTGATTATATGGCTAGAGTTAAAGGTGAACTTAAACTCATTAGCAAATATGCTTCTATGGTTGCTACTCAAGCTGAGCAAGTACTTAAAGCTCAAAATGATTTGCTTGATGAATTAAATAATAAACCTGACTTTGCTGTTAGAGTGGCTACTAGAACTGGTAGAATGACTCAGGAACCTTTGTATCCTGAAGGCCACCCTAGGAGGATCGAGCAAGATTCTCAGAGAATAACTTAGAGGCACCTAGTTCTTCCAAAAATAAGAAAAAGAAAAGCGATAGGACTTTGCATGCTTCTAGTGAACCTATTGTAGACACACCTGAGAATCCCAATGATATTTCTATTTCTGATGCTGAAACACAATCAGGTGATGAACATGAACCTAGTGATAATGTTAATGATAATGTTCATGTTGATGCTCAACCTAGCAAAAATAATGAAGTAGAGATTGAACCTGCTGTTGATCTTGATAACCCACAATCAAAGAATCAACATTATGATAAGAGAGATTTTGTTGCTAGGAAGCACAGTAGAGAAAGAGAACCATGGGTTCAAAAACCCATGCCCTTTCCTCCTAAACCATCCAAGACAAAGGATGATGAGGATTTTGAGCGCTTTGCTGAAATGATTAGACCTATCTTCTTACATATGCACTTAACTGATATGCTTAAAGTAAATCCTTATGCTAAGTATATGAAGGATATCATTACAAATAAAAGAAAGATAACAGAAGCTAAAATTTCCACCATGCTTGCTAATTACACTTTTAAGGGTGGAATACAAAAGAAACTTGGAGACCCAGGGGTACCAACCATACCATGCTCCATTAAAAGAAATTATGTTAAAACTGCTTTATGTGATCTTGGAGCCGGTGTTAGTATTATGCCTCTCTCTTTATATCATAGACTTGACTTGAGTAAGTTGACACCTACTGAAATATCTTTGCACATGGCTGATAAATCAACTGCTATACCTGTCGGTATTTGTGAGGATGTGCCTGTTGTGGTTGCAAACGTCACTATCTTGATGGACTTTGTTATTCTTGATATTCCCGAGGACGATAGTATGTCGATTATCCTTGGTTGACCCTTTTTGAATATTGTAGGGGATATTATTGATTGCAACAAAGGCAATGTCACTTTTCATGTTAATGGTAATGAGCATATGGTACACTTTTCGAGGAAACAATCTCAAGTTCATAGCATCAATTCTATTGGAAAAGTTCCAACTATCATAATTGGAGGTTTTGAATTTCCTCTCCCTACTGTCAAGAAAAAGTATGATATTCTTATTGTTGGAGATGTTCATATCCCCGTTGAGGTAACTTAGTGTTATTTGAAATTTCTCCAGTTCCATGTTATTCGGAATGAGTTTGTTAACAAGACTTGATCAACCTTGTTAGTGGATTCATTTTGATGATCATGACATGGATGACACTAGAAGCCACAACCTTCTGTACCCTCCTTTTACTTTCTGTTATTTAGAATAAATAAAGCAAAAATAGTATTATCAATCTGTTTTCTGAATTATCCATGCAATAAAAAATATCCCGAAAATAAAAGTGCTCCAAATGCCCTGCAAATTTAGTATAATTTTTATGGGATATTTGAGGATTTTAAGCACTGAAATCACTACAGGAGGGGCAAGCACTAGGCCACGCAGGTGAAGGGCGCGCCCACACCCCCTGGGTGCCCCCCTGTCTCGTGGGCCCACGGTGGACCCCCTCCACTTATGCCAGCACCCAAACACTCCATCTTCTTCCCAAAAAATACCCATCCAGCTCAAGCACGAGTACTAGCTCATTTTGCTGCAATTTTCGATCTCCTTGCTCAAAGCTCCATTCACAAAACTGCTTTGGGAGATTGTTGCTTGGTATGTGACTCCTCCATTGGTCCAATTACTTTTTTTTCTAGTGCTTTATTGTAACATCCCAAATTTTCAATTTGGAATGTTATACATTAGATCAGCATTGCATACCATATTTTATTGCATTTTGGTTTAATCCTAGAAATTCTACGCAACTCAAGGACCCACGGAGAGAGTTGGGGATTTCGTTATTTTCATATTTGAGTTTTCTCAAATTTTGAAAATAGGATCATTTGATTTTTATTATTTTATCTTCAATTATTTCATATATAAAAATAAAAGAGAGGGAATAAATGACTTTCCCAAAATAAAGAAATACTGAGGATTTAATAAAAAAATCAAATAAGATTTTATTTCGGAGTTTTTCGCTGTTTTATTTGAATTTAGGAAAAATGCACGTTTTTTAAAATTGCATTTAGGGCCCAAATAAATGTTCATCTTGTCCGGCTCGATTTTAGAGGACGGGGAAAATTTATTTTGGGATTTTTGGAGTCTGTTTAGTATTTCTTTTATTTGATTTTCTGCGCATAATTATTTAAAAAAAAAGCTAACCGACATACGGCCCGTGGGTGACACGGACTCCATCGCCCAGGGCGTTTATAAGCTGCACCCCCACCCCCGCTGCCACCACCTAACCCTAACCCTAACCACCGCCGCCGCCGCCGCTGCTGCCGCCGCAGCGACCCCGCGCCGACCCCGCCGACCGCCGTCGCCATCGTCGCCCCGCCGCCGACCCCGCCACCGCCGCCGACCACCGCCACCCCGCGCCGACCCCGTCGACCGCCGCCACCCCGCCGGACCACGTCGCCGGAGTAGCCTGCCACCGCCACCATCACGCATCCCGAGGTAGTTACGGTTTTAAAAAAATAAAATTAGTTGTTCAGTTTTTTTTCAAAAAAACCGAGATGCGTTTTTTATTTAAATCGGTTTTATTTTCTTTCTCGGTTTAGTTATTTAGCGGACGTTCGTCAGTACGTTCGTTTTAACAAACGGTTTTCGTCGTTTAGCCGCAGACAGCGAACGTTCGTTTGTTAGCCTGTTCGTCCATTTTTCTTTTTCTCGGATTTTCCGCGATTATTCCAGATCACGATTTCTGATCCGATTTTCGTTTTACTATGTCTCGAAACCCTCTTTCTATTTAACCAACTTAAACAAGATTTTTGTTACTGTAAAATTTGACTTAGGTCCAGATTAGTAAACGAAGCTTTTTTCTTTCGTCGTTTGACTTTCGTTGCTTCGTTTGATTTGATTCTTTTTACAAACCAGAGTTCTTAAGTTGAACTTTCTGGTTTTATCTCTTATTTGAGTTTTACCTGTGCATTATATGAGTGCTTATTGTATGCTTGTTTGTTTGTGATAGAGTACCCGGAGTGCGCCGCTTTCTACTACGAGTCTCTAGGTTTCACGGATCATCAGCAAGGCAAGTAACACTTTGATCATACCTCCTTACTACCCAGTTTTATTGCATTAGATCAATCCTCAAACAATTGCGTGAATAGGATCTGATTAACATGTGGGTTTTGGGAAGTAGATGAGGTAGTACCTATTACCTGTTTTATTATCAAACCTTTGGAAGTTACTTCTACGTTTGCTTATATTGCTATGCTATGCTAGTAGACATGGATTGGGTAAGTGTATTCATGACAGATGTGAGATTGTTATTTAATGGTTTACTTAAGGTGGCAACTTAAACTCACATATGGGTGGACTGAGGCACCTGGGGAACCCAGTGTTGCCTGTATTTTTGGAAATCCCGGGGTACCGTGTGATTCTCCTATGGACCGCCGCCCAGGCTCAAAGGGGTCATGAGATTATTCATGCTAGAAACTTCCGTGTGCAGCCACAAGCTACAATGGGCCCTAGCATAGTTGATTAAGTTGTGTGAACTCTTGAAGAGGTAGACTAGCAGATGTAGGGGAAAATAGGTGTAACTGTCTACCTGGAGTAGGGAGTTAAAGCTTCTGAAAGACTGTGTCTTGGTCATCCATTTCTCAAACACCATGTAGTGCAAGAAATCCAGCGGAGGTGATCGAGTCTTGTGGGGAAAAGTGCGCAAACCTCTACAGAGTGTATAAACTAATCATGGTTAGCCGTGTCCCCGGTTATGGACGTTTTGAGTATCTAGTACTTGGATTATCATGTGAATCTCATCATGTTACTCTAATTTAATCTTGTTGGGTTAACGATGTTACTTAATTGGGATTGAGTTGGAGGAACCTTCTCAATGTTTAACAACCACCATGATAGTTAAATAAAATTTATTCCTTTGTAGTAGGGAAAAACTGGCTTTATGCAAAACTGTAACCATAGAGCTTTCCACCAGCCATATATGCATGTAGTGATAGCATTATTCTGTTCATTACTATCTGTGTGTTACATTGCTAGCATATTCCATGTGCTGACCCATTTTCGGGATGCAACATTCATGTTGCAGACTTTTCAGATGACGAGTAAGGTGCTTTAGATCATGGTCTTATACTCTGTGATGCCGTTGGAGTTGATGGACTCGCTTATCTTCCAAGCCTTCCGCTGTTATCGTAATTAGATGGCCTTAAGCCATATTTATTGTAATAAGTTCTCTTTTGAGACATTCAATGTAATAAGTGTGTGATTGCTAATCTGTTATAAATCCTTCAAGTATTGTGCGTGTCGGCATTACCGGTCCAGGGATGACACTGATGCACGGTGATCAGACTGTTTGAGGTCTGGTCGCTACAAGATGGTATCGGAGCACACGCTGACTGTAGGACACGACCACTAAGCTAAAGCCCTAGATCACTACTCTCTCTTCTCATTTCTGACACCTCGTCTTTTCTACTCTTTTAGGAATGGCGTATGCAAGGAACAAGTTCACGCAACCGTATGAAGATACAACCTTTGGATGCCACTTGAAGGAAGTCACTAAGTACCTGAACATCGGAGTACCGAGCTTCACCGGGACCTACATCGCCACTTTACCAGAAGAGGAGCGTTGGATGATTCAAGTTCAAGTTCCAGGAAGGACGTTCATGCCCATCAGTGAGCCCATAGAGTTTTCCTTTGATGCACCAACCTGGAGTCTAGGAAAGAGCGTGGCAGCCCACGTCACAATGGGACGCATTGGAGAAGTTTACCATAGGGATCTCAAGGATACTATCTACCAGATTTGTGGACGCCGAGATGACCAATGGGAGATGATCAGCACCAGAAAGGATAGATCAATTGCAGCTTTCATCCAGGAGTTAAACCAGCACATTCGTCGCCAGGAGAACCAGATGTGCGCAGGCATGATAGATCTGAAGAAAGCTATGACAAAGATCACGGAGCTGGAGGAAGAACTTAAGTCTACACGAGATGCTTATGAGGAGGAAATGACGACACTCGTGGAGAAGAATGAAGATCTGAAGAAGAAGCTAAAGATGTTTATGGGATTTCCCGCGACTGGAGGGGAAGACGATGATTGCACTTGCCCGGAGAACTACATCATCATGGACGACACCGACTCGGACCCAGACGATAGCGATGATGACTTTGTTGATGAAGCTAGAGCACATATCATGGAGTCTTCGACCGATCAATTTTTCTAGTCGACCGCCATAACAGTAGTAGTATTCCCCCATATATATAGCATAGTCCGAGCACTTTTGTATCGATAGCTAGACCGTTGTATGCCCTTGTTTGTTTTGATTGAAGTGAAATTGTTTGCTTTGGTCTCATGTGCATATGGGTAGTGTTTTCTCTATAGACCTCATTCTATTCTATATTCTCATCTTTTCTAAACCTCAGATGCCTCCGAGACGTGACAATGGATTTGTTTTCCCATCGGAGCTCACTCAGTTGATCCAGCAGCAGAATGCATTGATGCAGATGCTAGTCCAGAATCAGAATCAGGGGAACAACAACAAGAACAACCCACCACCACCACCACCTGTTGATCACTTAGCCTGTTTCTTGAGGCTTAATCCGTCGGTGTTCTCCAGCAGCACCAAGCCGATAGATGCAGATGATTGGCTCCGCAAGATGGGAAGGGAGTTAACCACTGCAGGATGCACAGATGCGGAGAAGGTGCATTTTGCCGCACATCAGCTTGATGGACCCGCAGCATCATGGTGGAAGAATTTCACGGCCACTTATCCTATCGACACTGTCACATGGGATCAGTTTCAGCAAGCTTTCCGTACTGCTCATGTTTCAGCAGGAGCTATGGCCATGAAGAAGCGTGAGTTTTGTAACTTGCGCCAAGGAGGACGTACTGTTGGCCAGTATGTGGATGATTTTAGTAAACTAGCACGTTATGCCCCAGATGACATTGCTACAGATGCAGCTAAGCAGGAGAAGTTTCTGGAAGGACTAAATGATGAGCTGAGCATGCAGTTGATGGTAGCAACCTTCAACAACTACCAGGAGTTGGTAGATCGTGCTCTCATGATTGAAGGGAAGCAGCAGCAGATTGACAACCACAAGAGGAAGTATGGACAAGGGAAGTACAATTTTGGAGCTCAGCAGAAGCCTCGCTTTACCCCAAACTCGGGAGGACCTTTTTAGCATACCCATGGAGGAGGTAGTTCGCACAACCATAGTGGTCCCAAGAATGGTAATGGGAATGGAGGAAACAACGGACATAATCGTACCAACCCATCAACCCCAGCCAAGAGGGATCTAAGCCACATTACCTGTTACAAATGCCAGAAGACTGGACATTATGCCACTGAATGTCCTGAAGCGAAGGATGGAAATGGCAATGGAAGCCCTGGGAAGAAGCCTAACCCTTTCAACAAGGGACAGGTGAACCATGTTAGCATGGAGGAGGTTGAAGCCTAGCCAGATGCAGTAATAGGTAAGTTTTTGGTTAAGTCATTTACTGCAATCGTTCTTTTTGATATTGGTGCATCGCATTCATACATATCAAGGGGATTTGTGGATAAGTATAAACTGCCCACCAAAGTTTTTATAACACCTATGTTAGTAAGCTCGCCAGGAGCGGAATATATGGCCAGTCAAGGATGTTTTCAAGTGCCATTGGCCATAGGCAGGCATGTTTTCCCTTCGGATTTGATAGTTTTGGAGTCGCGAGGTTTGGATGTGATTCTGGGTATGGATTGTCTATCGATGTATGGAGGAAACATCAATTGCGCCAGTAAGTCGATTTTGCTTACCACCCCAGAAGGAAGAAGGATCAAGTATGTATCCCGTCATGAGCCGAAGAGGAATCAAGTAAATTCCTTATCAGGAGTTGTACAAGAGGAAGTACCAGTGGTGAAGGATTTTCCTCACGTTTTTCCAAAAGAGTTGCCAGGCATGCCACCGGATAGAGACATTGAGTTTTTGATTGAGCTTTTGCGAGGCATAGGGCCAATATCTAAGAGACCGTACAGGATGCCCGCACAAGATTTGGACGAAATTAAGAAGCAGATTAAGGAGTTACAAGATAAAGGTTATATTCGCCCAAGTTCTTCGCCTTGGGGATCACCAGTGCTTCTAGTGGAGAAGAAGGATGGATCATTAAGGATGGTTGTTGATTATCGAGGATTGAATGAAGTAACAATCAAGAACAAGTACCCACTGCTGATGATCAATGATCTGTTTGACCAATTGCAAGGGGCTAAGGTATTTTCCAAGATCGATCTGCGATCAGGGTACCACCAGTTGAAGATTCGAGAGTAGGATATACCTAAGACGGCTTTTACCACCAGGTATGGGCTATATGAGTATACCGTTATGTCATTTGATCTGACTAACACACCTGCATATTTCATGAACATGATTAACAAGGTGTTTATGGAGTTTCTTCATAAGTTCGTCGTGGTGTTCATTGATGATATTCTGGTCTACTCAAAGAATGAAGAGGAGCATAAGGACCATTTGCGTTTGGTACTTGGGAAGCTCAGAGAACATCAGTTATATGCCAAGTTCAGCAAGTGTGAATTTTGGTTGAAGGAAGTTGGATTCCTCGGACATGTTATATCCGGAGAAGGAATAGCAGTAGACTCCACCAAAGTTATCACTATGAAAAATTGGGAAGCACCAACAACAGTTGGAGAGATCCGGAGTTTTCTTGGACTTGCAGGATACTACCGGAGGTTCATTGAGAATTTCTCAAAGATTGCGAAGCCCATGACGGAGTTGCTAAAGAAGGACACCAAGTTCAAATGGACTGAGGAATGTGAGGCCAGTTTCCAGGAGTTTAACAAATGTTTGGTTACATCACCAGTGTTGATTCTGCCAGATCAGCGCAAGGATTATGAGGTGTATTGCGATGCTTCACGTCGAAGACTTGGAGCAGTGCTTATGCAGGAGGGAAGAGTTGTTTCGTATGCCTCACAACAGCTTAAGCCCCATGAGTTAAATTATGCTACACATGATTTGGAGTTAGCAGCCGTAGTGCATGCGTTGAAGACATGGAGACATTTTCTCATCAGAAATCATTGTGAGGTGTATACGAATCATAATAGTTTGAAGTACATCTTCACACAGAAGGAGTTGAATCTCAGGCAAAGGAGTTGGTTGGAGCTCATCAAGGATTATGATATGAGATTGCATTATCACCCTGGAAAGGCTAACGTAGTAGCCGATGCGTTGAGACGCAAGAGCCATGTCAACACACTCTTGACCGGAGAGTTACAGAAGGAGTTAACTGAGGACCTTCACGAACTATGTTTGGAGATAGTTCCGAGAGGCTATGTTGCTGTAGGACCTTGAGAAGAGGTGTCTAGAGGGGGGGTGATTAGACACTAAGAGCCAAAGTTGCAGTTTTTAAGTTTCTTTAAGTTTAAGTGGAGTTTATGCACAAGTTTAACATTCACAATACATATCAAGCAAGCATGCAGAGAGTATATGAGCAGCGGAAAGTAAAGTATGCAACTTGCAAGAATGTAAAGGGAAGGGTTTGGAGAATTCAAACACAATTGGAGACATGGATGTTTTTGGCGTGGTTCCGATAGGTGGTGCTATCGTACATCCACGTTGATGGAGACTTCAACCCACGAAGGGTAATGGCTGCGCGAGTCCACGGAGGGCTCCACCCACAAGGGGTCCACAAAGAAGCAACCTTGTCTATCCCACCATGGCCGTCGCCCACGAAGGACTTGCCTCACTAGCGGTAGATCTTCACGAAGTAGGCGATCTCCTTGCCCTTACAAACTCCTTGGTTCAACTCCACAATCTTGTCGGAGGCTCCCAAGTGACACCTAGCCAATCTAGGGGACACCACTCTCCAAGAAGTAACAAATGGTGCGTTGGTGATGAACTCCTTGCTCTTGTTCTTCAAATGATAGTCTCCCCAACACTCAACTCTCTCTCATATGATCTGGATCTGGTGGAAAGAGGGTTTGAGTGGAAAGCAACTTGGGGAAGGCTAGAGATCAAGATTCATATGGTAGGAATAGAATATCTTGGCCTCAACACATGAGTAGGTAGTTCTCTCTCAGAAATAGGATGCTGGAAGTGTAGGTTCAGTCTGAAGGCTCTCTCCACGAATGAAGAGGAGGTGGAGGGGTATATATAGCCTCCACACAAAATCTAACTGTTACACACAATTTACCAAACTCGGTGGGACCAAATCGTTAAACTCGGTCAAACCGATTTAGCAAACAATGTGACCGTGAGGGTTTTCGGTGGGACCGAAATGCAACTCGCTGAGACCGATATGCTTAGGGTTAGGTCATAACGTAATCTCGGTAAGACCGATTACACAAACTCGGTGAGACCGATTTTGGTAATAAGCTTTCCAGAGAGTTGGTCAGGCAAACTCGGTTGGACCGATTATCAAACTCGGTGGGACCGATTTTGATAATAAGTTAACTAGAGAGTTTGCATTGTAATCTCGGTAGTACCGATTACTCAAAATCGGTGAGACCGATTTTGATAATGGACATACACAAAGAGATTACAATCCCATCTCGGTGAGACCGAGATCCCTATCGGTGAGACCGATTTTCCTAGGGTTTGTGGCAGTGGCTAAGACATCAAAACTCGGTGGCGCCGGATAGGAAGAATCAGTGGGGCCGAGTTTGACTTTAGGTTTAGGACATATGTGTGGAAGTGGGAAAGTAGTTGAGGGTATTTGCAGCATATCACTAAGCACTTTGAAGCAAGAGGCTCATTAAGCAACACCTCATCCCTCCTTGATAATATTGGCTTTTCCTATAGACTCAATGTGATCTTGGATCACTAAAATGTAAAATGAAGAGTCTTGAGCTTGAAGCTTGAGCCAATCCTTTGTCCTTAGCATCTTGAAGGAGTTCCCACATCCTTTAGTCCATGCCACTCCATTGTTGAACTTACCTGAAATATGCTAGATAAAAGTGTTAGTCCAACAAGAGATATGTTGACATTAATTACCAAAACCACCTAGGGAGCACTTGTGCTTTCAATCTCCCCCTTTTTGGTAATTGATGACAACATACATCAAAGCTTTAGATAAAGATATAAAGAGTAGCAAGTAAATCTTTGGAAAGACATGTAACAAATATAGGCTCCCCCTACATGTATGCAGTCATGTGAATATGGAACATAGAAACATGTGAGAGCATAAACATGATAGAGCAGGCAATGTGTTACATGTATCTTGGCCATATGCATCAGAGCAAAGAATATTAAAGAAAATACCTTCATGCTCATGAGTCCTTCTTGCAAACAGTATGTACATCGGCAAGAATTCCTCATACACATGATTGTGATGCATATACTTACCTTGTGGTCTTGAGTTGGCTTAAGATGGAATGAACCTGCATAAACAAGGTTAGATAACACAGATACATCTACTAGCCAGAGCAAACAAAAGAAACCACAAGAATACCAAGAATGGGATGACATGTAGAGAGTGGGTACTAAGTACTACATTGGATTAGACATGTCCCCAAGAGTAAAGATATGCAATGAATTTGAAATGATCTCTTTCCCTTAGATGTCTTGCTCCCCCTGAATCTAACATGGGATACTGGGAGAAGATAGGGAACAGAAAATCAGAGCTGAAAAAAAAACAGAGCTGAAAGATATGAATGATGATCAGAGCTGATGCATGCTAATGCAAATAAGCACAACAGATCATATGAACATGTCTCTCCCCTCAAGAAGACATGTGGGCATCTCTCCTCTTGAACACCAAGCATCTGGGATCCTTGAGAAATACTTTCTACTTAAGTATTCTCTCCCCTAGAGATCTCTCTCTCCTTTTGAGGGTCACTCCCCCTAGAAGGTCTCTCTCCCCCTTTAGGAGATGATATCTCTCTCCCTTAAGAAGGTGATAAACTCTTTCTTCTTTGAAGTGATCTCTTTCTAAATGATAAGCTTTGATGTTCTCTCTCTCCCCCTTTGACATCAATTTCCAAGAAGGGCTTGATAAAAATGTGATCTCTCTCACTCCCTATAGAATTTGTCGTGAATGGGTTTGATCCTTGAGACACAGCACAAAGCAATGATAAAAACTGTGATGCTTGTAGAGGACAAGATTCATTGAGTGGAGCTGGATCAAAAGAAACACAGAATAAGTGGCAAACTGTTTTTCTTGTTGTGAAACCGGTGGCACCGAGTGGTATGCTTCAGTTGGACCGAAAGGATTCGGTTGGGCCGAAAATAACAAATTGGTGAAACCGAGTTCAACGCAAAGAAAACACTTGTCACCTCAGCTCACTTAGACGAGTAAGATCTCACAAAGATTTTCAAGGAATTCACTGAAAGATGTGCAATGAATTGGAATGCAGAAAATGCAGAGCAAACAAAAAGAAATCTAGATGAAGTTTCTTTTGAAAGGGGAAACAAATATGCATGAGACAAATGCAAAAACACAGAAAAGAACACAAGAGAACTTCATCTAGAGATGGTCGGCGACAAAGTCACCTATGTTAGAGTATATTGACTTAGGAGTCAAGTGAGATCACTTGATCATAGGTCATACTCATCGTTTAAGCTCAAAATGGGGTTGCCTTTTTTCGTTTAAGCATCTTGATGTATTCACATCTTGTCGAGTTGCTTTAACTCATGACTTGGAGTAAAGCTTCTCTAAGATGGAATGACATACCTTGGTTGGTGGTGTTGTCCATGTAGTTGAACTTGTGTGGGTTGCTCAAGGTTGATGTAGCTCATCAAGAATTTGGAGCACCACTTGGAATTTTAGTCCATCTACCTACATGGGTTAGTTCTTGCAAGGAAGAGCACTTGTGTATCCAAGAATGACAATCATGAAGCTCAACATAGAATTTTTCAAAGGATATGTTTGATTGATTTTGTGCTTCCTTGGCTTCAACCACCTTGTGTAGAGACTTGGTGATGTAGAGATTGCTCAAGATATGAGTAGATCACAATCTCATGGAATTTGATTCCACCAAGTACCTACATGGGTTAGATAACATGCAAGATACAAATATATCCAAGACATAAGATTTTCATCATAAGAGAAATATCAAGGATTAGTCATAAGCTCATGTCTTGCATGTATCCAATGGAGTTTCTACTCCAAGTTTGAAGCATCAATGATGTTCAATTCTCCTCTTAACCTGCAAAACACTTTCTCATCAAGAGGTTTAGTGAATATGTCCGCTAATTGCTTTTCAGTGCGAACATGCTTAAGATCAATGTCACCCTTAGCAACATGATCTCGAATGAAATGATGACGAACTTCAATATGCTTAGTTCGAGAATGTTGCACGGGATTATGACCAATTTTGATAGCACTTTCATTGTCACAAAGCAATGGAACATGTCTCACATATATCCCATAATCTTTAGGAGTTTGGGTCATCCAAAGTAATTCAGCACAACATGAACCAGCGGCAATATATTCAGCTTCGACAGTGGATAAGGATACCGAGTTTTGTTTCTTGGAGGACCAAGACACAAGAGATCTACCAAGAAATTGACAAGTACCCGAAGTGGACTTTGTATCAACCTTGTCTCCGGCATAGTCCGAGTCGGAATAGCCAACAAGATCGAAAGAGGCCCTCTTAGGATACCAAATGCCAAAATTTGGTGTATGGATTAAGTATCTCACTATCCTTTTCACGGCCTTAAGATGACATTCTTTAGGAGCAGCTTGATATCGTGCACACATGCACACACTTAGCATGATATCAGGTCATGAAGCACAGAGATATAACAATGAACCGATCATAGAGCGATAAACCTTTTAATCAACCGGTTCACCATCTTTGGTCAAGTCATTATGTCCACTAGTAGGCATGGGTGTAGACATACCTTTGCATTCTTGCATACTGAACTTCTTGAATAAGTCCTTGGTGTACTTCGTTTGAGAAACAAAGGTACCTTCCTTTGTTTGCTTGATTTGCAACCCAAGGAAGAATTTGAGTTCACTCATCATGGACATCTCAAACTTCTCTGACATTAGCTTCCCAAACTTTTCACTAAAATGAGGGTTAGTTGAACCAAATATAATATCATCAACATAGATTTGGCACACAAATAGTTCTCCATTAACCCTTTTAGTAAAAAGAGTAGAATCAATTTTTCCAATTTCAAAGCCTTTTTCAATAAGGAACTTGATCAAGCATTTATACCATGCTCTAGAAGCTTGTTTAAAACCATAAAGAGCTTTGTGAAGTTTGTAAACACGATTGGGTTTCTTAGGATTGACAAAGCTGGGAGGTTTCTTAACATAAACTTCCTCCTCTATTTCACCATTTAGAAAAGCACTTTTAATGTCCATTTGGTACAAGGTGATATCATGGTGATTAGCATAGGCAAGTAAGATGCGAATGGACTCAAGTCTAGCAACGGGGGCGTAATTCTCACCATAGTCCATACCTTCGACTTGTGTGTAGCCTTGGGCGACGAGACGTGCTTTGTTGCAAACTATTTGTCCATCTTCATCTTGCTTGTTGCGAAACACCCATTTGGTACCGATGATGTTGTGGTTGTTGTCGGGCTTCTCAACCAATGTCCAAACTTGGTTCCTCTCAAAGTTGTGTAGCTCTTCATGCATAGCATTTATCCAATCCGGATCTTCCAATGCTTCTTCAACCTTCATAGGTTCAATGCAAGAGATGAAAGAATAGTTTTCACAAAAGTTATCTAAACGAGTTTTAGAGTGAGTGATTCTCCCGGTTTGAATGTCATTGTAGATTTGCTCGACGGGATGATCTTTAGCAATTCTTGCTCGAACTCATGAAAGCTTTTGCTTGGGTCTTCGTTGAACATCTTATTCATCTTGTTCTTCTTCTTCTTGGCCTTATTCATTGTTGGCGTTGTCGTTCTCTTGTCATGGTGGAGAAGGAGGTTGTCGATGTTCATCTTGATGCACTTCCTCGTTTCCTTCATCTTGGTGTGTCCCACTTGTGGATGCTTCCGTATCAACTCTTGGTTCACCTTGTCATGAAGTAGAAGCTTCCACTTGGACGGACAAGGTACTCTCCTTCACCTCCGTTGGACGAACCTTGCCAATAGCCAAGTCTTGAATTGCTTCCGAAGGATCTTTGTCTCCTACATCAATTGGCAATTGCTCTACTTGCGAGCCGTTAGATTCATCAAACTTCACATCTACCGTCTCTTCAACCTTTCGGGTGAAATTGCTGTAGACACGATAAGTGCGAGAGTTTGAGCCATAATCTAGTAGGAAAGCTTCATGAGACTTAGGAGCAAATTTAGAACGACGATGCTTATCAAGAATGTAGCACTTTGAGCCGAATACTCGAAAGTATCCAACTTGGGGTTTGTTACCGGTGAGGAGCTCGTATGCCGTC
Organism: Triticum timopheevii; assembly: GCA_963921465.1. Taxonomy (NCBI): domain Eukaryota; kingdom Viridiplantae; phylum Streptophyta; class Magnoliopsida; order Poales; family Poaceae; genus Triticum; species Triticum timopheevii. The sequence goes on along the minus strand of OY997262.1, from coordinate 376,582,605 downwards.
TTGCCGAGTAGCTTGTGAAGATACAAGCGATTTGTTGCGTGACAAGCTATCTCAACCGCTTCTGCCCAAAAGTGCTTCGGCGTCTTATACTCATCAAGCATCGTTCTCGCCATTTTGATGAGCGTCCGGTTCTTCCTCTCAACAACTCTGTTTTGTTGAGGTGTGTTCGTAGCCGAGAACTCGTGTGAAATCCCTTCTTCGTCAAGAAAGGTGTCCACATTTGCGTTCTTGAACTCCGTTCCATTATCGCTGCGAACCTTCTTGATCTTCAATTCAAATTGATTTTGAGCCTTCCTTGCGAAGTTTTTGAAGATCTTTTGGACCTGCGATTTATCATCGAGAAAGAACACCCACGTAAATCTGGAAAAAATCATCAACTATAAGTAGACCAAAAGAATTTCCACCGAGACTCTTGTAAGAGTTGAGACCAAAAATATCCATATGAAGTAGCTCGAGTGGCCTCCTTGTGGTCATGATGTTCTTCACGGGATGCCTTCCTCCAACCTGTTTACCTGCTTGACAAGCACTGCAAAGTCTATCCTTATAAAATATGACATCGTTAACTCCAAGGATATGATTTCCTTTAATAAGCTTGTCAAGGTTTCGCATACCAACATGACCTAATCTTCTATGCCATAACCAACCTTTTGAGGATTTAGCAATGAAGCAAGTTTTAGGTTGAGCCTTTTTAGTGAAATCAACAATGTATAGATCACCTCTACGTACACCGGTAAAGACCATTTTATGATTGTCTCGACGAAACACTGGTCAATCTACTTCAGTAAATAGGACATTGAAACCGAAATCAGCAAGTCTAGATACTGAAGGTAAGTTGTATCCAAGAGATTCAACGAGCTTGACATTTTGTATGGAGCTATCATGTGATATGGCCACCTTACCGAGGCCAACCACCTTACCCTTTGAGTTGTCACTGAAGGTTACGTACTTTCGAGGACTATCATTATTAGCAAGCTCACGAAACATGTCTTTATCTCTGGTCATGTGATCGGTACATCCACTATCAAGAACCCATTCCTTTCCTCCTGACATGTATCCTCGAAGATTTGCCATAAGACCAAAATGTCTCATTGCATCATCAAGATCGAAGTCACTATCATCATCCTCATCATAGTATCCATGTTCAACATCGTCATGTGGTGGATCAAGTCCTAGAGAGGGTGATTCATTAGAATGAGTTTGACAATAATCTTGCGTATGAATTCTTATAGCTTCGGAAATAATATCACTAATAATACCAACATTTCCTTTGGCACGCATAAGGTTTGTAAGCTCAAATAGACGATCACCAAACATAGGATCACCAGTATTCATCTTACTCAAAGCAATAGACTTATGGAGAATTTCATCTAGATTTTTCAAGGAATAATCGGGAAATCGTTCCTCAAGAAATTTCCATATGGTGTAGGCACACTTAAAAGTAGGCAAACATCCAATCAAGTTTCTAGGCAATCCTCTAATGATGAGTTCAGCAGTTCTAAGATTCCTAATCATGTCACTTGACTCATCATGGGTAGGATGCATAGGATCAACATAAGGTGCACAAGGGATAGCAATGTACTTGTTCAAATGATATTGATTGAAAATAACAAGCATCTCATTTTTCCACTCATGAAAATACTCTTCATCAAGAATAGGCACTCTATGTCTAAGACTCCTCAAAGTAGACTCATCCATCTTCCTCCAATGGTGATTAAACCAAAGCAATGGAGACCACTACTCTGATACCACTTGTAGGACCTTGAGAAGAGGTGTCTAGAGGGGGGGTGATTAGACACTAAGAGCCAAAGTTGCAGTTTTTAAGTTTCTTTAAGTTTAAGTGGAGTTTAGGCACAAGTTTAACATTCACAATACATATCAATCAAGCATGCAAAGAGTATATGAGCGGCGGAAAGTAAAGCATGCAACTTGTAAGAATGTAAAGGGAAGGGTTTGGAGAATTCAAACGCAATTGGAGACACGGATGTTTTTGGCGTGGTTCCGATAGGTGGTGCTATCGTACATCCACGTTGATGGAGACTTCAACCCACGAAGGGTAACGGCTGCGCGAGTCCATGGAGGGCTCCACCCACAAGGGTCCACGAAGAAGCAACCTTTTCTATCCCACCATCGCCGTCGCCCACAAAGGACTTGCCTCACTAGCGGTATATCTTCACGAAGTAGGCGATCTCCTTGCCCTTACAAACTCCTTGGTTCAACTCCACAATCTTGTCGGAGGCTCCCAAGTGACACCTAGCCAAACTAGGAGACACCACTCTCCAAGAAGTAACAAATGGTGCGTTTGTGATGAACTCCTTGCTCTTGTGCCTCAAATGATAGTCTCCCCAACACTCAACTCTCTCTCATAGGATTTGGATCTGGTGGAAAGAGGGTTTGAGTGGAAAGCAACTTGGGGAAGGCTAGAGATCAAGATTCATATGGTAGGAATGGAATATCTTGGCCTCAACACATGAGTAGGTAGTTCTCTCTCAGAAATAGGATGCTAGAAGTGTAGGTTCAGTCTGATGGCTCTATCCACGAATGAAGAGGAGGTGGAGGGGTATATATAGCCTCCACACAAAATCTAACCGTTACACACAATTTACCAAACTCGGTGGGACCGAATCGTTAAACTCGGTCAAACCGATTTAGCAAACAATGTGACCGTGAGGGTTTTCGGCGGGACCGAAATGCAACTTGGTGAGACCGATATGGTTAGGGTTAGGGCATAACATAATCTCGGTAAGACCGATTACACAAACTCGGTGAGACCGATTTTGGTAATAAGCTTTCCAGAGAGTTGGTCAGGCAAACTCGGTTGGACCGATTATCAAACTCGGTGGGACCGATTTTCATAATAAGTTAACCAGAGAGTTTGCATTGTAATCTCGGTAGTACCGATTACTCAAAATCGGTGAGACCATTTTGATAATGGACATACACAAAGAGATTACAATCCCATCTCGGTGAGACCGAGATCCCTATCGGTGAGACCGATTTGCCTATGGTTTGTGGCAGTGGCAAAGACATCAAAACTCGGTGGCGCCGGATAGGAAGAATCAGTGGGGCCGAGTTTGACTTTAGGTTTAGGACATATGTGTGGAAGTGGGAAAGTAGTTGAGGGTATTTGGAGCATATCACTAAGCACTTTGAAGCAATAGGCTCATTAAGCAACACCTCATCCCTCCTTGATAGTATTGGCTTTTCCTATAGACTCAATGTGATCTTGGATCACTAAAATGTAAAATGAAGAGTCTTGAGCTTGAAGCTTGAGCCAATCCTTTGTTCTTAGCATCTTGAAGGAGTTCCCACATCCTTTAGTCCATGCCACTCCATTATTGAACTTATCTGAAATATGCTAGATAAAAGTGTTAGTCCAACAAGAGATATGTTGACATTAATTACCAAAACCACCTAGGGAGCACTTGTGCTTTCAGTTGCAGTGTTAGAGATTTAGTCAACTTTGATGGATAAGATCAGGGAAGCTCAGAAGACTGACAAGGAGATTGCCGAGATAAAGGAGAGGATGAGTAAAGGAAAAGCTAAAGGATTTCGTGAGGATGAGCACGATACCTTATGGTTTGAAGACCGCGTTTATGTGCCCAAAGACCCGGAGATCAGGAAGTTGATTCTGCAAGAGGCCCATGATTCGCCGTACTCGATTCACCCAGTAAATACCAAGATGTATCCGGATTTGAAGGACACTTGCTGGTGGACCGTAATGAAGAAGGATATTGCGGAGTATGTAGCAGCGTGTGATGTTTGTCAGAGAGTGAAGGCAGAGCATGAGAAGCCAGCAGGATTGCTACATCCATTGTCGATACCCGAATGGAAGTGGGATAAACTAGGCATGGATTTTATCATGGGATTGCCCAGGACTCGCTCAGGCTATGACTCGGTTTGGGTTGTAGTCGATCGATTGACGAAGGTAGCTCATTTCATCCCAGTGAAGACCATTTACACCAGTGCTAAGTTAGCAAAGATGTACATGACCAGGATTGTATGTCTGCATGGAGTTCCGAGGAGCATTTTATCAGATAGAGGAACCCAGTTTACCTCAAAGTTCTGGAATCAGTTGCATGAAACTTTGGGTACCAGGCTAGAGTTCAGTATAGCCTTTCATCCGTAGACAGATGGACAAACCGAGAGAGTCAATCAGATTCTGGAGGACATGCTGAGAGCCTGTGCACTAGATTATGGATCTAGTTGGGACGAGAATTTTCCATATGCGGAGTTCTCTTACAACAACAGTTATCAATCCAGTTTGAAGATGGCCCTTTCAAAGCTTTGTACAGAAGGAGGTGCAGGACACCGTTGTTGTGGGACGAAGTTGGAGACCGTCAGTTGTTTGGGCCAAATTTGATTAAAGAGTCTGAATAGAAGGTGAAGTTGATTCGCGACAGGCTCAAGGTAGCCCAGTCCAGGCAGAATAGCTATGAAGATTCTAAACGCAAGGAGACAGTTTACGAAGTTGGAGACAGAGTTTATCTTCGAGTGCCCCCACTTCGAGGAGTTAAGCGCTTTGGAGTTAACGGAAAGTTAGCGTCATGTTTTGTAGGACCATACAAAGTTTTGGAGCGTATGGGAGAAGTTGCTTACAAGTTGGAATTTCCTGAAGGATTGTCAGGAGTTTAGGATGTGTTCCATGTTTCCCAGTTGAAAAATTGCCATGCAGAGATGGTTGATATACCGCTGAGATATACAGTGCCACTGGAAGCGATCCAGTTGGATAGTGATTTGACTTATGAGGAGAAACCAGTCAAGATTCTCGAGTATGCCAGCCGAGTCACACACAGTAAGGTTATCAAGTTTTGCAAAGTTTAGTGGAGCCAGCACACTGAAGATGAAGCCACCTGGGAGGGAGAGGAAGATCTGCTGAAGGACCACCTTCACCTATTTTCTAGCCAACCCGAATATCGAGGGCGAGATTCATCTTAAGGGGGGTAGGTTTGTAACATCCCAAATATTAAATTTGGAATGTCATACATTATATCATCATTGTATATCATATTTTATTGCATTTTGGTTTGATCCTAGAAATTCTACGCAACTCAAGGACCCACAGAGAGAGTTGGGGATTTCGTTATTTTCATATTTGAGTTTTCTCAAATTTTGGAAATAGGATCATTTGATTTTTATTATTTTATCTTCAATTATTTCATATATAAAAATAAAAGAGAGGGAATAAAATGACTTTCCCAAAATAAAGAAATATTGAGGATTTAATAAGAAATCAAATAAGATTTTATTTTGGAGTTTTTCGCTGTTTTATTTGAATTTAGGAAAAATGCGTGTTTTTCAAAATTGCATTTAGGGCCCAAATAAATGTTCATCTTGTCCGACTCGATTTTAGAAGACAGGGAAAATTTATTTCGGGATTTTTGGAGTCCGTTTAGTATTTCTTTTATTTGATTTTCTGCGCGTAATTAATTTTTTTTTTAAAAAAAGCTAACCGACCTACGGGTCGTGGGCGACCCGGACTTCGCCGCCCCAGACCTTTATAAGCCGCACCCCCACCCCCGCCGCCGACCCAGCCCGCCGCCGCCACCTAACCCTAACCCTAACCACCGACACCGCCGCCGCTGTCGCCGCCGCCGCAACCCCGCGCCGACCCCGCCGACCGCCGCCGCCGCCGTCGCCCCACCGCCGACCCCGCCGCCGCCGCCGACCGCCGCCACCTCGTGTCGACATCGCCGACCGCCGCCGCCCCGCCGGACCATGTCGCTGGAGTAGCCCGCCGCCACCACCGTCACGCATCCCGAGGTAGTCACGGTTTTTTTTTAAAAATAGTTGTTCGTTTTTTTTCAAAAAAATGAGATGCGTTTTTTTATTTAGATCGGTTTTTTTTTGGTTTAGTTATTTAGCGGACGTTCGTCCATACGTTAGTTTTAACGAACGGTTTTCGTCGTTTAGCCGCAGACAGCGAACGTTCGTTCGTTAGCCTGTTCGTTCGTTTTTCTTTTTCTCGGATTTTCCGCGATTATTCCATATCGCGATTTGTGATCCGATTTTCGTTTTAGTATAACTTTTCACTCGTTTATCGGAATCAGGTGATTCAAGCGCCTAGAGTTTCGTCTCGAAACACTCTTTCCGTTTAACCAACTCAAACAAGATTTTGGTACTGTAAAATTTGACTTAGGTCTAGATTAGTAAACGAAGCTTGTTTCTTTCACCGTTTGACTTTCGTTGCTTCGTTTGATTTGGTTCTTTTTGCAAATCGGAGTTGTTAAGTTGAACTTTCTGGTTAGATCTCTTATTTGAGTTTTACCTGTGCATTAGATGAGTGCTTATTGTAGGCTTGTTTAATTGCATTAGATCAATCCTCAAACAATTGCATGAATAGGATCTGATTAATATGTGGGTTTTCGAAAGTAGATGACGTAGTACCTATTACCTGTTTTATTATCAAACCTTTGGGAGTTACTTCTACGTTTGCTTATATTTCTATGCTATGCCAGTAGACGTGGATTGGGTGAGTGTATTCATGACAGATGTGAGATTGTTATTTAATGGTTTACTTAAGGTGGCAACTTAAACTCACAAATGGGTGAATTGAGGCACCTGGGGAACCCAGTGTTGCCTGTATTTTTGGAAATCCCGGGGTACCGTGTGATTCTCCGATGGATCGCCGCCCAGGCTCAAAGGGATCATGAGATTATTCATGCTAGAAACTTATGTGTGCAGCAACAAGCTACTATGGGCTCTAGCATAGTTGATTAAGTTGTGTGAACTCTTGAAGAGGTAGACTAGCAGATGTAGGGGAAAATAGGTGTAACTGTCTACCCGGAGTAGGGAGTTAATGCTTCTAAAAGACTGTGTCTCGGTCATCCGTTTCTCAAACACCATGTAGTGCATGAAATCCAGCGGAGGAGATCAAGTCTTGCGGGGAAAAGTGCGCAAACCTCTGCAGAGTGTATAAACTAATCATGGTTAGCCGTGTCCCCAGTTATGGACGTTTTGAGTATCTAGTACTTGGATTATCATGTGAATCTCATCATGTTACTCTAATTTAATCTTGTTGGGTTAATGATGTTACTTAATTGGGATTGAGTTGAAGGAACCTTCTCAATGTTTAACAACCACCATGATAGTTAAATAAAATGTATTCCTTTGTAGTAGGAGAAAACTGGCTTTATGCAAAACTGTAACCATAGATCTTTCCACCAGCCATATATGCATGTAGTTATAGCATTATTTTGTTCATTACTCTCTATGTGTTACATTGCCAGCATATTCCATGTGCTGACCCGTTTTCGGGCTACAACGTTCATGTTGCAGACTTTTCAGACGACGAGTAAGGTGCCTTAGGTCGTGGTCTTATACTCAATGATGCCGTTGGAGTTGATGACTCACTTATCTTCCAAGCCTTCTGCTGTTATTGTTATTAGATGGCCTTAAGCCATATTTCTTGTAATAAGTTCTCTTTTGAGACATTCTATGTAATAAGTGTGTGATTGCTACTCTGTTATAAATCCTTCAAGTATTGTGTGTGTCAGCATCACCGATCCAGGGATGACACTGATGCAGAGAGATTAGACTGTTTGAGGTCTTATCGCTACATCTATTCATTTCAATTTTTACTACATAGGTGACCATGTTCTTGGGCTTGCATGATAAATTTATGAGGTCCCAAGTAATTCTAATGCATGATATAGGCTCTAGGCACTTGTAGGAGTAGTTGCTATCAATCTTGTTTAGTTTTATTTACTTTTATTTCGAAGTTACTAAAATTTCAGAATTTTTTCAAAAAAAAAGAATTATGTCTAGGAGAATGTACCAAGGTGGTTCCCCAGTAAAGAAAGGACCCAGGATTGCTATACGTGAGCAAGACGATGAACTACCGAGGGACGCAGAAGTACAAGCTTGTGAGTGGCCATCCGACAATTTTATGGTCGAAGTAGGCTTTAAGGAGGAATTTGACGCGTATGTGTGTAATGCCGATCTGGAGGACTTCTTACAAGATAAGTGTCCTCGGTACTATCAATTGACTGATTCATTTATGTGAAGGTTTAAATATAAATGTACAGGTAATTCTCCAAGTGTCCTATTTGATATCTATGATACATCTTATACCATGGACTTAGAGGATTTTACAACTGCTTGCAAACTTCCAGAGTGGGGTAATATTAATGATCACCACAAATCTGAATTTAGAGATTCTCTTGCTAGTATTACTGTGGGAGAATCTAGGGACATAGAACAAGCTACCATAGGGAGCATTCAATTTCCTGCTATACATTATTTTGCTCTTTTCATTGGTAGATGCATTAACGATAAAGATAAAGCATGTCATATGTGTGTCCCTGATCTTTGTGTCCTCAAGAGTGCCGTGTTAGGTTATAAAGATTATAACTTGGGGGCAATAGTTGCACATAGGTTGCATAATAATGGTAGAGCTGGAGATTTATTTGGAGGAATTTATGCGACCCGTGTGGCAAATTATCTTAGTATAGCCCCACAAGAGGGGGATATGATGTTGCCTCCTGCTTATTTAGATTATGACGCTATGGTCCAACATCATTTTCTTAAGAGGAATGAACAATTCCTCCAGTATCGACTAATCTTTGACAGACATAGCGCTGTCCATGTTACTCTTCCTGCTCCTTTCCTTTTTGATTACCAGGCAAAAGGAAGATATGTTGTTACCAAGGAGGAAGCAGCTGAAGACGTGGGGAGAGCGGAGGCGGCTCGCCAACATGCCACAACTCAGGAGGCATTTGCTACTGCATCTCAATACAACCCCAGTTACAACTACAGATATCAGCCAGGCTACCCTTGGCATTAGACCAACTTAGGCCAGAAGCCTAAGCTTGGGGGAGTACGTATTTCTCACCGACTTTACATTCATCTTCACACACTATTCTACTTGTCGGTGCTCATACTCTTTCATTGTATTATCCATGCTAGTTTAATTTTCTTTTTCTACTTTTCTTCTTGTGTGTTTGATAAACCTTAAGAAAAACCAAAAAAATTAGTTAGTTTAATTTCCATGCTTATAGTAGAAATTAAAATGAAAACCCAAAAAGATTTCTCATTCTTCATCTTACTTGTTGGGAGCTTTCCTGTGTAAATAGTTTTATTTTCTTTTCTTTCCTTTGGGGGTCGAGAGTAGAAGACCATATTGAAAATGTTTAGTGGCTCTCATATGCATGATTGTTTATTTAACTTAGAGCCCATATTACCTTGTCTTCTCTCTTGAGTTGAATGCTTGCAGATTCCATCTTAGTCCAATGCACGTGCACTATTATTATTATACACATCGTTCGGTCGTGCAAGTGAAAGGCGATAATGATGATATATGATGGACTGGTTGAGATGAGAAAAGCTGGTGTGAACTTGACCTCTCTTGTTTTTGTAAATATGATGAGTTCATCATTCCTGGTTCAGCTGATTATGAAGTAAACATATTTGCAATGACATTTAGAGATTATAGTTGCTTGTGCCATGCTTGATTAGCTATGAGTTATAATGGTTTTACCTTATGTGCCAACATGCTATTCGAATAATTATGATGTGGTATGATGGGATGGTATCCTCCTTTGAATAAATTGAGTGACTCGACTTGGCACATGTTCATGCATGTAGTTGAAACAAATCAACATAGCCTTCATGATATTTATGTTCATGGTAGATTATATCCTACTCATGCTTGTACTCGGTGTTAATTAATTTTAATGCATGTTTATGACTGTTGTCGCTCTCTCAGTTGGTCGCTTCCCAGTCTTTTGCTAGCCTTCACCTGTACTAAGCGGGAATACTGCTTGTCCATCCAAACTCCTTAAACCCCAAAGTTATTCCAATGAGTCCACCATACCTTCCTATATGCGGTATTTACTTGTCGTTCCAAGTAAATTTGTATGTGCCAAACTCCAAACCTTCAAATGAAATTCTGTTTTGTATGCCCGAGCAGCTCATGTTTCGACTAGGGCTGCCTATATCTTCCATGCTAGGTGGGTTATTCTCAAGAGGAGTGGACTCTGGTCTTTATTCACGAGAAAGGGCCGGTAACCGGGATGCCTAGTCCCATGATCCAAAAAGATCAAAGCAAATCAATATAATTAAACAAAACTCCCCCAGGGCTATTGTTAGTTGGAGGCACTCGTTGTTTCGAGCAAGCCATGGATTGATGCTTGTTGGTGGTGAGGGAGTATAAACTTTTACCATTCTGTTTGGGAACTGCCTATAATGCATGTAGTATGGAAGATATAGCCATCTCATAGTTGTTGCATTGATAGTGAAAGTATGCAGCTCAAAATGTTATTCCTCTCTATTTTAAAATCGAGCTCAAGCACCTCTACAAATCCCTGCTTCCCTCTGCGAAGGGCCTATCTATTTACTTTATGTTGAGTCATCATCCCTCTTATTAGAAAGCACTCGCTGGAGAGCACACTGTCATTTGCATTCATTACTATTGGTTTATATTGTGTATGACTTGACTGGATCTCTTTTACCATGAATTACAATGTTTAGTCAGTCCTTGATCTTCAAAGGTGCTCTGCATTTATGTTTTGCGGTCTCAAAAAGGGCTAGCGAGATACCATTTTGTTATATCATGTTATGATTGTTTTGAGAAAGTGTTGTCATCCGAGTTTTATTATTATGGCTCGCTAGCTGATTATGCCATTGATATGAGTAATTGTGAGACCCAGGTGTTATTGTGAGTATGGTTAGTTCATAATATTTGCTGAAACCTGGATGCTGGCTTTGCATGTTTACAACAAAAGAGCAAACAGAGTTTGTAAAAGTTTTTCTTTATCACTTTCAGTTTATCAACTGAATTTCTTGAGGACAAGCAAAGGTTTAAGCTTGGGGGAGTTGATACATCTCCAACATATCTACTTTTCCAAACACTTTTGCCCTTGTTTTGGACTCTTGCATGATTTGAATGAAACTAACCTGGACTGACGCTGTTTTCAGTAGAACTGCCATGGTGTTGTTTTATGTGTAGAAAACAAAAGTTCTCAAAATGGCCTAAAAATCCACAGAGGCAAGTTTTGGAAAATATAAAAAATACTTGCGAAAGAATAAAGACCAGAGGGCCCACACCCTGTCCACGAGGGTAGGGGGCGCACCCACCCCCCTGCACGCGCCCCCCTGTCTCATGGGCCCCCTGAGGCTCCGCCAACCTCAACTCCAACTCTATATATTCCGTCTCGCGGAGAAAAAAATCAGAGAGAAAGTTTCATCGCGTTTTACGATACGGAGCCGCTGCCAAGCCCTAATCTCTCTCGGGAGGGCTGATCTGGAGTCCGTTCGGGGCTCCGGAGAGGGGGATTTGTCGCCGTCGTCATCATCAACCATCCTCCATCACCAATTTCATGATGCTCACCGCCGTGCGTGAGTAATTCCATCGTAGGCTTGCTAGACGGTGATGGGTTGGATGAGATTTACCATGTAATCAAGTTAGTTTTGTTAGGGTTTGATCCCTAGTATCCACTATGTTATGAGATTGATGTTGCTATGACTTTTCTATGCTTAATGCTTGTCACTAGGGCCCGAGTGCCATGATTTCAGATCTGAACCTATTATGTTTTCATGAATATATGTGTGTTCTTGATCCTATCTTGCAAGTCTATAGTCACCTATTATGTGTTATGATCCGACAACCCTGAAGTGACAATAATCGGGATACTTCTCGGTGATGACCATAGTTTGAGGAGTTCATGTATTCACTATGTGCTAATGCTTTGTTTCGGATCTCTATTAAAAGGAGGCCTTAATATCCCTTAGTTTCCACTAGGACTCCGCTGCCGCGGGAGGGTAGGATAAAAGATGCCATGCAAGTTCTTTTCCATAAGCATGTATGACTATATACGGAATACATGCCTACATTACATTGATGAACTGGAGCTGGTTCTGTGTCACCCTATGTTATAGCTATTACATGAGGAATAGCATCCGACATAATTATCCATCACTGATCCAATGTCTATGAGCTTTTCACATTTTGTGTTTCACTTATTTACTTTTCCGTTGCTACTGTTACAATCACTACAAAACTGTTATCTTTACTTTTGCAACTATTACCTTTATTATCATACTACTATGCTATTAAATACTTTGCTGTAGATACTAAGTTATCCATGTGTGGTTGAATTGACAACTCAACTGCTAATACTCAATAATATTCTTTGGCTCCCCTTGTGTCGAATCAATAAATTTGGGTTGAATACTTTACCCTCGAAAGCTGTTGCGATCCCCTACACTTGTGGGTTATCACACATGATAGCTTTAGTATTTGATAGGGGCCAGGGTCTCCAGCTGAGATCCTAACTTCTCTTCGGCTACCTTCTCGGCCTTGACGCGGAGCTTTGCCAGTTGATTTCTCCTGTCGTAGGAGATCTTGGCATTCTCCTTCCTCTTTTCCTCTAGCTCCTGAATACCAGGCCAGAGAGTGATGAGAAACGGTATGCACAAACATCAGCTCATAATGAACAAAAACTGGCAACAGCGGATGTACTGTACTGATAACATTAGACTAGAACAAAGAGCCTCAGAGATCTTGGTGGTTAAGATCATCAAGTGGGATAAACCATTAAGAGTAGCAAATATTTTTATAACATCACAGGCTCAAAGGAAAATAAACACCAGCAAACTATTGAATGAATTAAAACCCAAAACAGAGCAAAATCTCTTAAAGAGTACAAAATGGCATGGTCTGTCAGATAGCTGGTTGTGATAATCACAAAGTATCAGTGGGAATCCGAACGATTTTCTTCATCACGTAGAAGCATGCAAAAGACCCAATATAACACAAAGAGCAACAAGGTTGCGACCAACACAAGGAGTGCATGTACGGCCAGTCATAAAGCGGTGCAAATGTAATACAGGAGATGTCATCATCCATTAGAAGTAGCTGGTTACACTAATCATGAAATGTCAATGGGAATCCGAACAATTTTCTTCATCACCCGGAATCATGCAGTTCAACCCAACAGAACACAATGACCAATAAGGTTCATAACCAATGAAGGAATCCATGTACAGTCAGTCTAAAGCAGTAAAAATGTGCAAATGTACTTCAGGAGATGGCGTGACCCGTCAATTTTCTTCATCAACCAGGTAATGCACATCTCATCAGCCAGCAAAACACAAAAAAGAGGATACAAAAAGTACTGCTAAGAGGTTTGCAAAAAAATCAAAGGAAAGTATTTTCTCAATAATAAAGGAGTACATATGTAGTCCAAGAGATCATGATCGATCAGAAGTAGCTGGTTGTAATAATCATGAAAAATCAGTGGGAATCTGAACGATTTTCTTCATCACCCAGATCATGCACATCTCAGCCAGCAGATCATACATCAACTTGTCTGGAACCATGGTTAGTGAATATTTCATTCCATGGTTCCACTGTGCTGTTAGTTTTGGTTGCTACTGATATACTATGGTCAGGACATTTTGCACTTAATTTGGTACATTCCTGATCCAAATGATAAGATGTAAGCATATGCCATATTGACAGACTTAAAATTGGAGCTGATCCCTTTGTTCACGGTTCCAAGAATCCGAAGGGTATTTTTACTAACATGCAAGATCTGAAGTGTTGTCTCCAACCAGGAAAAAAGAAGCAGAATAACCTTGTTGGCCAGCAGGATCCAGTCGAGACCATCCGGTATCTAATGCGGTGCCGAGGGCCTCCAGAAATAGTTCCGCAATGCATCTACAAAAAAACCACCAAGATAGAAGAGATAAGAGCACGAAATTTAGCAAGATATGTGCAAATTCACGGCTTAGATTTATCAAAGGAAGAACATTAAAGATAAAAGAAATTAAAAGAGTAGGGGAGAGGGGAGGATCGGAGTTTACCATGGAGAGGGGCAAGGTCAGAGACGTGGCGAGGTAATGGGGACATGAGATTGGGGAAGGCGAAGAAGAAACTACAGCAACCCCTCCTCATGCTTGTCAACGATGTACGCGCACACACAGGGGAGATAGACGGGAACGACCTCAGCCTTGGGGTCAGAAGGATATGGAGGAGGGCGTCGGCCGGGGTCGAGGTCGACGGCGGGGTGGTGCGGCTTTCGTGGGCGAGGACGACGGCGGGGTGGGGGCGGTCGCCGTGGGCGAGGATGACGGCAAGGTGGTGGCGGCCGCCGTGGGCGAGATCGATGGTGGGGTGGGGGCGGCGGCTGTGGACAAGCACGGTGGATCCGGGCGGGGCAGGGGACGGGACCAGGGGAGGGGGAGGAGGATGAGGTGTGGCTATGGGGGGACGGAGAGATGGCCGGGAGAGCGGCGACGTGGAGCAGGATGGGATCTACACGAGGCCGCCGCCGGGGTTTGTGGCATGGTGGAGGCAGCCATGAGGAGGGAAGGAGGAGAGGGCAAGGGAGGGAGGGCGCCGCCGCCGGTGACGGGAAGCTAGGGTTAGAGAGGGGTGGCGGCGTCGATCTGGATCGGATCGAGATCTGATGGAGGGAGAGGGCGGCGGCTGTGGGTGCGTAGGAGAGAGAGCGGGGTGAGAGGACGAGTGGTGCAGGTTGTGTTAGGGCTAGTTAGGTGAGACGATGGGGGGTCAAGTCTGCCGTTAGATCCGGGACGATCGGACGGTTCAGATCGCCTATGGTAGGGTGACCGGGGGAGACCACCTGATTGGTTGGAGACTACGGCTGTAATTTAGAATACAATCTCTGTGCTAAAAACAAAGGGGTTTATGAAGCAACTACCAATAATATTTTGCAAAATGGAACCACTAAATTTTTCACTCAAGTTATACCACATTTTATGGATGATGATAACCAACTTGTATGCATTTCCAATCGTTCTAGCCTTTTTCGGCCATTTAAACCAACTTGTACCAAATCATGAGGATCCGGGTCAAATTTGAACTACACCAACTTCATAGTTTGCTCATTGTTTTTCCAAAAGTCATTTTTAGGTAAACATATATATATTTCATCACAAAACACTGAGTTTTGTAGGATTCCACCCGCAACTACGAACAGTTATGCCCATGGTTTTAATCGCGATTTGAAATTGGCATAAAGAATTAAAGAAATCAAAAAAGGAAAGCCTTTGCATTGTGTCATTATATGTGATCTAGTGTATAGGAAAAAAACAAACTTCTAATATGATAAATACCTTAAAAAAGTCTGCTCAAATGGCATAGTCTACTCAAATGGTCAATCTTATGGCCACATTCTTGGCATAGTCTACTCAAATGACCTCATATCATGGACAAGGGTGCATCCTGGAATGGCAAACAATCTTGCCTAAGGAATCTTTTATTTTCTTTGGACGAAAAATCAGTTTTCCATTTTTTCGATTGCCCAAAAAGAGTTTTTTGTGAAGGACCTACCATATATTCTTGAAAAATTGTACCAAATCATTTTTTATAAAAAAACTAGGCCATATTTAATGCACAATTATACCAAAGCGGGTCAAATTTGAACTGTAGCTACCTCGTAGTTTGCTCTTTATTTTTTCCAAAAATCATTTCTAGGTACATAAGTATCTATTTAATCAGAGAATCACCAAAAAAATTACAAGATTCAACCACTAGCTAGGAACGGTCATTCCCGGCGTTTTGACCGCATTCTGAAATGGGCATAAAAAATTCAAAAAAATCAAAATATTGGAAAACCTCCGCATTGTGTCATTATATGTGAGCAAGTTTCCAGGAAAAATAATAAACTTGTAATACGGTAATTATTTTAAATAAGTGTTCTCAGAAATGAGCTATCATGTGTGAAGATTCATGGCTTTCAAGCCAAATGATCAATCTTATGGCCACATTCATGGCATAGTTTGTTCAAATGACCTCATATCGTGCACAAGGGTGCATCTTGGAATGACAAACAATGTTTCCTAAGGAAGTTTTCATTTTCTTTGGATGAAAAATTCATTTTCCATTTTTTTCGAGTACCCAAAATGAGTTTTTTGTGAAGGACCTACCATATATTTGTTGCAATATTGGACCTAATCAATTTTATAAAATACTAGGACATATATAATGCACAATTGGCAAAATGGTTGGGTGTCAAAAGTTTTGATCCAACTCTGGTGAAAAAGACAAATTCCCGCTGATTTAGTTGGAAGCGGGTCAAATTTGAACTATAGCTACCTCGTAGTTTGCTCTTCATTTTTTCCAAAAATCATTTCTAGTTACATAAGTATCTATTTAATCAGAGAAACACCAAAAAAATTACAAGATTCAACCACTAGCTAGGAACGGTCATTCCCGGCGTTTTGACCGCATTTTGAAACAGGCATAAAAAATTCAAAAAAAATCAAAATATTGGAAAACCTCTGCATTGTGTCATTATATGTGACCAAGTTTCCAGAAAAAATTATAAACTTGTAATATGGTAA
The DNA here is from genome assembly GCA_963921465.1 of Triticum timopheevii. Lineage (NCBI taxonomy): Eukaryota > Viridiplantae > Streptophyta > Magnoliopsida > Poales > Poaceae > Triticum > Triticum timopheevii. Next base: position 376,566,297 of record OY997262.1, on the reverse strand, counting down.
TTATTTTAAAAAAGTGTTCTCAGAAATGAGCTATCATGTGTGAAGATTCATGGCTTTCAAGCCCAATGATCAATCTTATGGCCACATTCATGGCATAGTTTGTTCAAATGACCTCATATCGTGCACAAGGGTGCATCTTGGAATGACAAACAATGTTTCCTAAGGAAGTTTTCATTTTCTTTGGACCAAAAATTCATTTTCCATTTTTTCAAGTGCCCAAAATGAGTTTTTTTGTGAACGACCTACCATATATTTGTTGCAAAGTTGGACCTAATCAATTTTATAAAATACTAGGCCATATATAATGAACAATTGACAAAATGGTTGGGTGTCAAAAGTTTTCATCCACCTCTGGTGAAAAAGACAAATTCCCGCTGATTCAGTTGGAAGCGAGTCAAATTTGAACTATAGCTACCTCGTAGTTTGCTCTTTATTTTTTCCAAAAATCATTTCTAGGTACATAAATATCTATATAATCAGAGAAACACCAAAAAAAATTACAAGATTCAACCACTATCTAGGAACGGTCATTCCCAGTGTTTTGACCGCATTTTGAAACGGGCATAAAAAATTAAAAAAAAACAAATATTGGAAAACCTCCGCATTATGTCATTATATGTGACCCAAGTTTCCCGGAAAAATAATAAACTTGTAATACGGTAATTATTTTAAAAAAAGTGTTCTCAGAAATGAGCTATCATGTGTGAAGATTCATGGCTTTCAAGCCAAATGATCAATCTTATGGCCACATTCATGGCATAGTTTTTTCAAGTGACCTCATATCGTGCACTACGGTGCATCTTGGAATGACAAACAATGTTTCCTAAGGAAGTTTTCATTTTCTTTGGACGAAAAATTCATTTTCCATTTTTTCGAGTGCCCAAAATGAGTTTTTTTGTGAAGGACCTACCATATATTTGTTACAAAATTGGACCTAATCAATTTTATAAAATACTAGGCCATATATAATTCACAATTGACAAAATGGTTGGCTGTCAAAAGTTTTGATCCACCTCTGGTGAAAAAGACAAATTCCCGCTAATTCAGTTGGAAGCAGGTCAAATTTGAACTGTAGCTACCTCGTAGTTTGCTCTTTATTTTTTCCAAAAATCATTTCTGTGTACATAAGTATCTATTTAATCAAAGAAACACCAAAAAAATTACAAGATTCAACCACTAACTAGGAACGGTCATTCCCAGTGTTTTGACAGCATTTTGAAATGGGCATAAAAAATTCAAAAAAATTCCAAAAATTGGAAAACCTCCGCATTGTGTCATTATATGTGACCAAGTTTCCAGGAAAAATAATAAACTTGTAATACGGTAATTATTTTAAAAAAATGTTCTTAGAAATGAGCTATCATGTGTGATGGTTCATGGCTTTGAAGCCAAATGATCGATCTTATGGCCACATTCATGGCATAGTTTGTTCAAATGACCTCATATCATGCACAAGGGTGCATCTTGGAATGACAAACAATGTTTCCTAAGGATGTTTTCATTTTCTTTGGACGAAAAATTCATTTTCCATTTTTTCGAGTGCCCAAAATGAGTTTTTTTGTGAAGGACCTACCATATATTTGTTGCTAAATTGTCCCTAATCAATTTTATAAAATACTAGGCCATATATAATGCACAATTGACAAAATGGTTGGGTGTCAAAAGTTTTGATCCAGCTCTGGTGAAAAAGACAAATTCCCGTTGATTCAGTTGGAAGTGGGTCAAATTTGAACTCTAGCTACCTCGTAGTTTGCTCTTTATTTTTTCCAAAAATCATTTCTAGGTACATAAGTATCTATTTAATTAGAGAAACACTAAAATCTTACAAGATTCAACCCCTAGCTAGGAACGGTCATTCCCGGCGTTTTGACCGCATTTTGAAACGAGCATAAAAAATTCAAAAAAATCAAAAACTTGGAAAACCTCTGCATTGTGTCATTATATGTAACCAAGTTTCCAGGAGAAATAATAAACTTGTAATACAGTAATTATTTTAAAAAGTGTTCTTAGAAATGAGCTATCATGTGTGAAGATTCATGGCTTTCAAGCCAAATGATCAATCTTATAGCCTCACTCATGGCATAGTTTGTTGAAATGACCTCATATCGTGCTCAAGGGTGCATCTTGGAATGACAAACAATGTTGCCTAAGGAACTTTTCATTTTCTTTGGACCAAAAATTCATTTTCCATTTTTTCGAGTGCCCAAAATGAGTTTTTTTGTGAAGGACCAACCATATATTTGTTGCAAAATTGGACCTAATCAATTTTATAAAATACTAGGCCATATATAATGCACAATTGACAAAATGGTTGGGTGTCAAAGTTTTTATCCACCTTTGGTGAAAAAGACAAATTCCCGCTGATTTAGTTGGAAGCGGGTCAAATTTGAACTGTAGCTACCTCGTAGTTTGCTCTTTATTTTTTCCAAAAATCATTTCTAGGTACATAAGTATCTATTTAATCAGAGAAACACCAAAAAAATTACAAGATTCAACCACTAGCTAGGAACGGTCATTCCCGGCATTTTGACCGCATTTTGAAACAGGCATAAAAAATTCAAAAAAAAATCAAAATATTGGAAAACCTCCGCATTGTGTAATTATATGTGACCAAGTTTCCAGGAAAAATAATAAACTTGTAATATGGTAATTATTTTAAAAAAGTGTTCTCAGAAATGAACTATCATGTGTGAAGATTCATGGCTTTCAAGCCAAATGATCAATCTTATGGCCACATTCATGGCATAGTTTGTTCAAATGACCTCATATCGTGCACAAGGGTGCATCTTGGAATGACAAACAATGTTTCCTAAGGAAGTTTTCATTTTCTTTGGACCAAAAATTCATTTTCCATTTTTTCAAGTGCCCAAAATGAGTTTTTTTGTGAACGACCTACCATATATTTGTTGCAAAGTTGGACCTAATCAATTTTATAAAATACTAGGCCATATATAATGAACAATTGACAAAATGGTTGGGTGTCAAAAGTTTTCATCCACCTCTGGTGAAAAAGACAAATTCCCGCTGATTTAGTTGGAAGCGAGTCAAATTTGAACTATAGCTACCTCGTAGTTTGCTCTTTATTTTTTCCTAAAATCATTTCTAGGTACATAAATATCTATTTAATCAGAGAAACACCAAAAAAATTACAAGATTCAACCACTATCTAGGAACGGTCATTCCCGGTGTTTTGACCGCATTTTGAAACGGGCATAAAAAATTCAAAAAAAACAAATATTGGAAAACCTCCGCATTATGTCATTATATGTGACCCAAGTTTCCCGGAAAAATAATAAACTTGTAATACGGTAATTATTTTAAAAAAGTGTTCTCAGAAATGAGCTATCATGTGTGAAGATTCATGGCTTTCAAGCCAAATGATCAATCTTATGGCCACATTCATGGCATAGTTTTTTCAAGTGACCTCATATCGTGCACTACGGTGCATCTTGGAATGACAAACAATGTTTCCTAAGGAAGTTTTCATTTTCTTTGGACGAAAAATTCATTTTCCATTTTTTCGAGTGCCCAAAATGAGTTTTTTTGTGAAGGACCTACCATATATTTGTTACAAAATTGGACCTAATCAATTTTATAAAATACTAGGCCATATATAATTCACAATTGACAAAATGGTTGGCTGTCAAAAGTTTTGATCCACCTCTAGTGAAAAAGACAAATTCCCGCTAATTCAGTTGGAAGCGGGTCAAATTTGAACTGTAGCTACCTTGTAGTTTGCTCTTTATTTTTTCCAAAAATCATTTCTATGTACATAAGTATCTATTTAATCAAAGAAACACCAAAAAAATTACAAGATTCAACCACTTGCTAGGAACGGTCATTCCCAGTGTTTTGACAGCATTTTGAAATGGGAATAAAAAATTCAAAAAAATTCCAAAAATTGGAAAACCTCCGCATTGTGTCATTATATGTGACCAAGTTTCCAGGAAAAATAATAAACTTGTAGTACGGTAATTATTTTAAAAAAATGTTCTCAGAAATGAGCTATCATGTGTGAAGGTTCATGGCTTTGAAGCCAAATGATCGATCTTATGGCCACATTCATGGCATAGTTTGTTCAAATGACCTCATATCATGCACAAGGGTGCATCTTGGAATGACAAACAATGTTTCCTAAGGATGTTTTCATTTTCTTTGGACAAAAAATTCATTTTCCATTTTTTCGAGTGCCCAAAATGAGTTTTTTTCTGAAGGACCTACCATATATTTGTTGCAAAATTGTCCCTAATCAATTTTATAAAATACTAGGCCATATATAATGCACAATTGACAAAATGGTTGGGTGTCAAAGTTTTTATCCACCTTTGGTGAAAAAGACAAATTCCCGCTGATTTAGTTGGAAGCGGGTCAAATTTGAACTGTAGCTACCTCGTAGTTTGCTCTTTATTTTTTCCAAAAATCATTTCTAGGTACATAAGTATCTATTTAATCAGAGAAACACCAAAAAAATTACAAGATTCAACAACTAGCTAGGAACGGTCATTCCTGGCGTTTTGACCTCATTTTGAAACAGGCATAAAAAATTCAAAAAAAAATCAAAATATTGGAAAACCTCCGCATTGTGTCATTATATGTGACCAAGTTTCCAGGAAAAATAATAAACTTGTAATATCGTAATTATTTTAAAAAAGTGTTCTCAGAAATGAGCTATCATGTGTGAAGATTCATGGCTTTCAAGCCAAATGATCAATCTTATGGCCACATTCATGGCATAGTTTGTTCAAATGACCTCATATCGTGCACAAGGGTGCATCTTGGAATGACAAACAATGTTTCCTAAGGAAGTTTTCATTTTCTTTGGACCAAAAATTCATTTTCCATTTTTTCAAGTGCCCAAAATGAGTTTTTTTGTGAACGACCTACCATATATTTGTTGCAAAGTTGGACCTAATCAATTTTATAAAATACTAGGCCATATATAATGAACAATTGACAAAATGGTTGGGTGTCAAAAGTTTTCATCCACCTCTGGTGAAAAAGACAAATTCCCGCTGATTTAGTTGGAAGCGAGTCAAATTTGAACTATAGCTACCTCGTAGTTTGCTCTTTATTTTTTCCTAAAATCATTTCTAGGTACATAAATATCTATTTAATCAGAGAAACATCAAAAAAATTACAAGATTCAACCACTATCTAGGAACGGTCATTCCCGGTGTTTTGACCGCATTTTGAAACGGGCATAAAAAATTCAAAAAAAAACAAATATTGGAAAACCTCCGCATTATGTCATTATATGTGACCTAAGTTTCCCGGAAAAATAATAAACTTGTAATACGGTAATTATTTTAAAAAAGTGTTCTCAGAAATGAGCTATCATGTGTGAAGATTCATGGCTTTCAAGCCAAATGATCAATCTTATGGCCACATTCATGGCATAGTTTTTTCAAGTGACCTCATATCGTGCACTACGGTGCATCTTGGAATGACAAACAATGTTTCCTAAGGAAGTTTTCATTTTCTTTGGACGAAAAATTCATTTTCCATTTTTTCGAGTGCCCAAAATGAGTTTTTTTGTGAAGGACCTACCATATATTTGTTACAAAATTGGACCTAATCAATTTTATAAAATACTAGGCCATATATAATTCACAATTGACAAAATGGTTGGCTGTCAAAAGTTTTGATCCACCTCTGGTGAAAAAGACAAATTCCCGCTAATTCAGTTGGAAGCGGGTCAAATTTGAACTGTAGCTACCTCGTAGTTTGCTCTTTATTTTTTCCAAAAATCATTTATATGTACATAAGTATCTATTTAATCAAAGAAACACCAAAAAAATTACAAGATTCAACCACTAGCTAGGAACTGTCATTCCCAGTGTTTTGACAGCATTTTGAAATGGGCATAAAAATTTCAAAAAAAATCCAAAAATTGGAAAACCTCTGCATTGTGTCATTATATGTGACCAAGTTTCCAGGAAAAATAATAAACTTGTAATACGGTAATTATTTTAAAAAAATGTTCTTAGAAATGAGCTATCATGTGTGAAGGTTCATGGCTTTGAAGCCAAATGATCAATCTTATGGCCACATTCATGGCATAGTTTGTTCAAATGACCTCATATCATGCACAAGGGTGCATCTTGGAATGACAAACAATGTTTCCTAAGGATGTTTTCATTTTCTTTGGACGAAAAATTCATTTTCCATTTTTTCGAGTGCCCAAAATGAGTTTTTTTGTGAAGGACCTACCATATATTTGTTGCAAAATTGTCCCTAATCAATTTTATAAAATACTAGGACATATATAATGCACAATTGACAAAATGGTTGGGTGTCAAAAGTTTTGATCCACTTCTGGTGAAAAAGACAAATTCCCGCTGATTCGGTTGGAAGTGGGTCAAATTTGAACTCTAGCTACCTCGTAGTTTGCTCTTTATTTTTTCCAAAAATCATTTCTAGGTACATAAGTATCTATTTAATTAGAGAAACACCAAAATCTTACAAGATTCAACCCCTATCTAGGAACGGTCATTCCCGGCGTTTTGACCGCATTTTGAAACGAGCATAAAAAATTCAAAAAAAATCAAAAACTTGGAAAACCTCCGCATTGTGTCATTATATGTAACCAAGTTTCCAGGAGAAATAATAAACTTGTAATACAGTAATTATTTTAAAAAGTGTTCTCAGAAATGAGCTATCATGTGTGAAGATTCATGGCTTTCAAGCCAAATGATCAATCTTATAGCCTCACTCATGGCATAGTTTGTTGAAATGACCTCATATCGTGCTCAAGGGTGCATCTTGGAATGACAAACAATGTTGCCTAAGGAAATTTTCATTTTCTTTGGACCAAAAATTCATTTTCCATTTTTTCGAGTGCCCAAAATGAGTTTTTTTGTGAAGGAGCTACCATATATTTGTTGCAAAATTGGACCTAATCAATTTTATGAAATACTAGGCCATATATAATGCACAATTGACAAAATGGTTGGGTGTCAAAGTTTTTATCCACCTTTGGTGAAAAAGACAAATTCCCGCTGATTCAGTTGGAAGCGGGTCAAATTTGAACTGTAGCTACCTCGTAGTTTGCTCTTTATTTTTTCCAAAAATCATTTCTAGGTACATAAGTATCTATTTAATCAGAGAAACACCAAAGAAATTCCATGATTCTACCACTAGCTAGGAACGGTCAAGCCCGCCGTTTTGACCGGATTTTGAAACGGGCATAAAAAATTCAAAAAAAATCAAAAAATTGGTAAACCTTCACATTGGGTCATTATATGTGACCAAGTTTCCAGGAAAACTAATAAACTTGTAATACGGTAATTATTTAAAAAAGTGTTCTCAGAAATGAGCTATCATGTGTGAAGATTCACGGCTTTCAAGCCAAATGATCAATCTTATGGCCACATTCATGGCATAGTTTGTTCAAATGATCTCATATTGTGCACAAGGGTGCATCTTGGAATTCCAAACAATGTTGCCTAAGGGAGTTTTCATTTTTCTTTTCACGGAAAATACATTTTCCATTTTCCGAGTGCCCGAAATGAGTTTTTTTTGTGAAGGACCTACCATATATTTGTTACAAAATTGGACCTAATCAATTTTATAAAATACTAGGCCATATTTAATTCACAATTTAAAAAATGGTTGGGTGTCAAAAGTTTTGATCCACCTCTGGTGAAAAAGACAAATTCCCGTCGATTCAGTTGGAAACGGGTCAAATTTGAACTGCAGGTGCCTCATAGTTTGCTCTTTATTTTTTCCAAAAATCATTTCTAGGTAAATAAGTATCTATTTAATCATAAATACATGGTTTGATGGCAAGACATCGAGGTTTGGACGGTGGCCGAGGGCCCCAACTCTAGAGCACATAAGCTCGCATGCCTGCTACGTGACCGTGGGGTTGCCATGCGTTCTGGGTGGCCTAGGCTTGTCTAGTGGGTTGGGCACTCCCCAGGTAGGTGCTAGGAAGAAAATTATAACATAAGATTCTCATGAGGAGACCGAACTATGCTCAACCATGAATTAGCAGCCAAGTGTTTGATTAGCGGTACTTGAAATGCACATGGCCAATGGGCGTGAGTTTTGGCTGAGGATGATCATATACTAAGAATAATTTATTCACAAATTTTTAGGGAAATCAAGAATATATAAATAACACTTCCTTCACAAAGTGCTGCTCTGAACAGAATAGGAAAATGAATATTGTTGATTTATTTTTGAACTAGGCAAGGAAGGTTTTTGACATATTTGATGAAGATATGATCCAAACAATTTATGAGAATTTTTTGGGAATTTTTGAAATAACAGAAATATAGGTTGCTTCACAACCTAGGGAAAAAACTGACACATGGACATGACACATAGGAAAAACTGATGAGATGGCGCCTAGCCATCACAACCCACCACAATCTACAAGGCTAAGACCATCTATATTGGTCGTTAACAACTTGAAATAAGGCAGCGGACCAGCACTGTTTGCTTTATGACCATTTCGTGTAAGGAAATTACGACCTTTCTGACCAAAATGGTCGCAATGGTTTAGGGTTTGGAGACCCCTGAACAGCTTTTGACCAATTGGGTCTCAAATGGTCATAGATCTATGACCAATTCTTCCAGGGTCACTGACAGAAGGTCACTAGTTGACATATTTCTTGTAGTGAGTGGGTTTGGAAGAGTGCCAACTCTAGGTAGTAATGATCCCACAATTTTGGAGGGTGTTGAATCTTATTACAATATTGATAAAAGTGGATTTGGAGAGGTCATGACTTTATTTAGTGATACATCCACTATTTTGGACAAGGTTTCAATTGACTATGATGAGGACAAAGTTGCTACCTATGATGATTATGACGATGGCATGTATGCCATAAAGAGTAATAAATTATCTATGCTTTTGTATCATGAAAAGAATGCTTTATGTGATGGTTATATGGATGAATCTATTCATTATGCTACTGAAAATTATTATGAGAGAGGAACTTATGATTCATGATGCTCTTGTTATGTTTCAATTTTTATCTTTTATGCAAGCATCATTGAACTCATCATGCGTAGCTAAAAGGCATTAAAGAAAAGCACTTGTTGGGAGGCAACCCAAAACTTTTACCTACTGTTTTTGTGTGTTCACATGATTAGGCTACCGTAGTAATCATGTTTTATTGTCTTTATGTCAACAAAGTGCCAAGTAAAGCCTTTGGGATCATGCTGGGTGATGGTTGATTTGATCTTGCTGAAAAATAGAAACTTTTGTGCTCACGAAAATAACTCTCATTTTTAACAGAAGAGTGCTTTTGAGTTGATTATTATTTCAGAAGATCAATATACAAATTTCTCACGTGGTAATTTTTTTCATAATTTTTGGAGTATCAGAAGTATGGTTTGACTACAGATTACTACAGACTGTTCTGTTTTTGACATATTCTATTTTCAATGCATAGTTTTGTTGTTTCCTAGTTTCTATGGCTTAATTGCTCAATATAAATTGTAGAAATGATATGCTACAGTAGGCATTGTGTGGAAACAATTGTGAATCTTGTCTTTGACAGAACCAAAAGTGAAATGGTTTGCTCTTTATCATACTAACCTATCTCACAAAGTTCTGTTAAGTTTTGTGTGATTGAAGTTTTCAAGTTTTGGGTGAGATGTCGATATGAGGAGAATAAGGAGTGGAAAAACCCTAAGCTTGGGATGCCCAAGGCACCCAAAGTTAATATCCAAGTAATATCCAAGCAACTAAGCTTGGGGATGCCCCGAAAGGCATCCCCTCTTTCGTCTCCAACATTATCGGTAACCTCATTTGGAGCTATGTTTTTATTCATAACATGATATGTGTTTTGCTTGGAGTGTCAATTTATTTTGTTAGGATTTGCTTGATGTTATTCATAATAATGTTTTGCATCTTTTATTTCAATAAAAGTGGCAATACTAGCCTTTGCCATGCTTATTTTGCAAGTTTACATGTTGCTGTTTTAAAACAGAAAGTTCATCAATGTTGCAAATATTCACTAGAAAAGTCAGAATATGATAAGTTGTTGATTTTTTTTGCAAAATAAGCTCTGCTAAATTTTCGACAGTGTGGTATTTGTTTCAGAGTTTTTGGGGTAAGGGAAGTATGATGAATATTGCATTCTTTACAGACTGTATTGTTTTGGCAGATTGTTGTTATGTTTGCATTGCTTGCATATGTTTGCTTGTTTAATGATTCTATTTGAGAATAGGAGTATTAAATATGAAGAAGCATTTAGTATGCAATGTTGAATAATAATTTTAGTGATTTTATACACTAGAGAATGATAAGGTTTTGCATTGATTAATACTAACTTATCTCACGAGTTCTTGTTGAGTTTTGTGTGGATGAAGTTTTTGAGATTTAGGGAAACCGTGATATAAGAGGAATTAAGGAGACACAAAAGCTCAAGCTTGGGGATGACCAAGGCATACCAAGATAATATTCTAAGAAGTCTCAAGCATCTAAGCTTGGGGATGTCCCGGTAGGCATCCCACCTTTCTTCTTCAACAATTACCGGTTAGTATCGGTTGAGCCTAAGTTTTTGCTTCTTCACATGAGTTGTGCTATTATTGGAATGTCATTTTTTTTGCTTGCTGCTTTAATAAAATACTTAGATATGAAAGTTTTAAATAAAAGAGTCCTAAGATAGCTACCCATTTACATAACTACTCGCTTGATCTTCACTTATATCTTTTTGGAGTTGTTTGTCATTTACTCTCGTGCTTCACTTATAGCTTATGAGTAAATTGTTGAATGAATTGAACATCATGGAATTGAAAGTATGTGTTCATATCATGCCTAGTAGTAGATTCACATTGGGTTTAGAAAGTGAAAGCTTTTGAAGCTTGACAATCACAATACTGGTCTTACAAGAAATTCATGAATAATTAGTATAAGGAAGAGTACTTTCACATGCAAATACACTATCTTGGAAATCTTTTGTGATTGTGAGCCCCCATCGAAATATTATATGCCAAAATTGTTGACGTTGGACAAGGAAGACAACATAATGATTTATGTTTGTTCATATGCACATAGAAGTTATATTGTCATAGATCCTTCAACATGTGGTGCTTGCACCTATCTTTGCTAGCCAAAAATTCGGCACCAAGTAGAGATGCTACTTGTGCATCCAAAAACCATTAAACCAAAATCTTGTTTTGAGAGTCCACCATACCTACCTATGGATTGAGCAAGATCCTTCAAGTAAGTTGTCATCGGTGTAATAAGGCAATAAAAATTGCTTCTAAAAGTGTTAGATCATTTAGTGTAAGAGAAAATTGAGCGTTGTACAAATTTGTGATGGCAAAGAATAAAAGCGACAGACTGCATAATAAAGGTTGCTATCATAAGGGGCAGTATAACGCGACGTTCTTTTGCACTAAGGGGTCAAGCATACAAACAAATAAGCGCATGGCAACCTCTGCTTCCCTCTGCAAAGGGCCTATCTTTTACTTTTCAGTATTTACTTTTATGCGAAGGGCCTACCTTTTTATTTTTCTCCTTTGGCAAGCATCATGAGGTGAGGAAAGATCTAGGCACATATATCCAGTTGGATATGGGTAGCATGAGTTATTATTGTTGACATCACCCTTGAGGTGAGTGCGTTGAGGGGCAAAATTATAAGCCCCTATCTTTCTATGTGTCCGGTTGAAACGTTTTGCTCATGTGTATGCGGTGAGTGTTAGCAATCATAGAAGACTATATGATGGTTGAGTATGTGGAGCTCTTACTTAGACTCTGTTGAATAAGTTGAATTGCAATTGCTTGGTGACTAAGAACATAGGTTGTTGAGTTTCAAGAGAAATCATTATTTGAACCTTAACATGTGAATTGGTTGCTACTATAACATGAGAAGTTTTATAAGAAAAAATTGTTGTTATGATGATAGGAAAAGTGATTGAAATTATCATTTATCAAACTTATGCACTTTGCTAGCATTCACACTTCATAAATTATTTATTTTATCATTTACCTACTCGAGGACGAGTAGGAATTAAGCTTGGGGATGCTGATACGTCTCCAATGTATCTATAATTCATGCTAATATATTATCATTCTTGGATGTTTTACAATCATTTTATAGCAACATTATATCATTTTTGGGGACTAACCTATTCACCCAGTGCCCAGTGCCAGTTGTTGTTTTTTTGCTTTTTTTTACATCACGGGAAATCAATATCAAACGGAGTCCAAACACCGCGTAACTTTTTGGATATTTTTTATGGACCAGAAGACCACCAGTGGGCCAAGGAAGCACCTGGGGGCTGCTCGAGGGGAGCAGCACCCACCAGGGCGCGCCAGGAGGCCCAGGCGCGCCCTGGGTTGTGCTGCCCACCTCGAGCACCCCCTGAACCACCTCTTCGCCCTATAAATTCCCTAATATTCCAAAACCCTTCGGGGTAGCCCTAGATTAGAAGTTCCGCCGCTGCAAGGCCTCTATATCCATGAGATCCAATCTAGACCCCGTTCCGGCACCCTGCCGGAGGGGGGAATCATCGCTGGTGGCCACCTTCATCATCACGGCGGCCACCACGATGAGGAGGGAGTAGTCCACCCTCAGGGTTGAGGGTTTGTACCAGTAGCTATGTGTTTAATCTCTCTCTCTCTCTCGTGTTCTTGAGATGTCACGATCTTGATGTATCACGGGCTTTGTTAATATAGTTTGATCATATGATGTTTTCCCCTCTCTATCTTGTTGTGATGAATTGAGTTTTCCCTTTGAGATTTCGTTCTTATCAGATTGAATACTTTTATGGATTTTAGAGCACTTGATATATGTATTGCATATGAATACTCGTGGTGACAATGGGGTATTGTATTGATTCACTTGATATATGTTTTGGCACTCAACTCGCGGATTCCCGAGGTGACATTGGGGTAATATATGCATAGGGGTTGATGCACATTCTTGTCCTCAGTTCTTCGATAGAAATCTTGGGGCACTCTTTGAAGTTCTTTGTGTTGGATTGAGTATTATGAATATGAATTTTATTTGGTTTTATTTTAGTATGAACTCTAGGATAGATCGAACAGAAAGAATAGCTTTGTGTTATTTTAGTACGAACTCTTGAATAGATTGAATGGAAATAATAGCTTTGAGGTGGTTTTGTACCCTACAAACAATTTATTCTTATGTTCTCCGCTAGATAGGAACTTTGGAGTGATTCTTCATCGCACTTTGAGGGATGGTTATATGATCCAATTATGTTAGCATTGTTGAGAGATTGCACTAGTGAAAGTATGCACCCTAGGCCTCATTTTCCATCATTGCAATACCGTTTATGCTCCGTTTTACTATTTACTACCTTGCTGGTTTTTATTATTTGCACTACAAAAACTCATACATATCTACTATCCATACTACACTTTTATCACCATCTCTTCGCCGAACTAGTGCACCTATACAATTTGCCATTGTATTGAGTGTGTTGGGGACACAAGAGATTTCTTGAATTTGATTGGAGAGTTGCTTGAGAGAGACTATCTTCATCCTACTTCTCCCATGGAATGATAAACCTTAGGTCATCCACTTGAGGGAAAATTGCTGATGTTCTACAAAACTCTGTGCTTGGAGGCCCAACACGTGTCTACAAGAATAAAGTTGTGTAGTAGACATCAAGCTCTTTTCTGGCGCCATTGCCGGGGAGGTGAGTGCCTGAAGGTATGTCTTTAGATCTTGCAATTTAATCTTTTAGTTTCTTGTTTCATCACTAGTTTTGTTTATAAAAGAAAACTACATAAAAAACGGAATTGAGGTTGCATCATATTATTGATCATATTTATAATGTCTTTCTTGAAAATGATGGTTCGGAAAATTGTGCTCAATTGATAGAAGAAGAATTTAATAAGATGATTGGCACAAATGATGAGCATGATTGCAATGTTGTTAGTATGAATCCTTTGAATATCCATGAGGTTAATGATGATTGCACTAGCCATGATAGTGTTGTCTCCTACAAGGATTTTAATTTTTGCATGGTAAATTGGGAGTGCACACACACACCAAAAAGGGAAGATAGATTTTGTAAGAAGCATAAATATTTAGAAATAAAAAATTTGCAAGAGAGGCTAGATGATTGTGCTGAAAGATTTAATATTTTTTGCCATCCTTGTGAACTTTGCAATGAACGTGGTCATTAAAATCTCCAATGCTATTTGTTTCATGATCAAATTGTATCCAATTACCCATGAGCATCATAAAGAGCTTAGTATTAGGTGTGTTGGGGACAAAAGAGATTTCTTGAATTTGATTGCAGGGTTGCTTGAGAGAGACTATCTTCATCCTACGCCTCCCACGGATTGATAAACCTTAGGTCATCCACTTGAGGGAAAATTGTTGTTGTCATACAAAACTCTGGGCTTGGAGCCCCAACACGTGTCTACAAGAATAAAGTTACATAGTAGACATCAGCTATCTAGTCAGCAAGCCATTGTGGCCAGGACCATACAGGCTTGTGACATAGGCATAATCCATGATGGCGATGCAACACATCAAGGCATAATTGACACACCACAAAGAAACCAACAACAAATTAGGTGTGCCCTTCAATACTTACAGAAGTACATGGATGAGCAATTACAAAACCATAGTAAGAATAAAAACTTTGGAACTGCGATCTCCATAACCAGCAGTAGAACTGAAATGGATCACTTTCATGCAACTAAGAATTTTAAAAAGATACAGAAAAGCATATATGGATTGAATTCTTCATCATATAACATATGTATTTAATTACACATGCAATCACTAAAAATTACATGTTATCCAGATCACCTAGGACACCATTATTAAATTGTTGATGAAAAAACTTTGTGAAATATTATGAACACATGTGATGCCTATACAAATAAAGATGCACATCAATCTACTAACCCGCCAATTAGATATAGAATTGTCTAAACCTATCAGTCTCCTTTTTTGAAGATTAAGTATGTATTGCAAACAAATAAAATCAAAGAAAACAAAATTCAAGTAAGCAATCATCAAGTCAACCCTTCTGCAGTTCTATAATTATGTTGCTTGCATCAGAATACTACGTCGTGCGGAGTATCTTCTAAATCCTAACTATTAAAGGGCTACCCTATACGGATCTCTCCTAGCAAATACATACGCTTCTAGTTGAATTACCCCATTGGTGTAGTAAAGCTTGCAGGCCTTGAAGGCCTTTGCCAGGATGAACTACACACCGTTCCTCAGGTTCCTCGCCCTGATGATAACCTGCCTACGAAAAACAAAATCCTTGCATCCGCTACATCAGCCGATAGGAGCTCAATAACGAAAATGATTTGTATAAACGATAAGTTGGCACACATAATCGAATAACATACCACTACCAGAAACTGCCAAAAGTTAAGGCCAAGCAGAAACATCATAAGGATTAGGCTTGAACATTATCGACCAAATACGACGAAAGAATTTGTTGCTACAGAGTACAAAGACTGATACTATATGAATTCCCTCATCAATTTATATGGATTGTTTAGTCATTATCATGAAATATAATAAATATTATAGTTTTCAGAAGAGTATTATGGGCACTAGATGTTGCCAAATTTAGAATGTTCAATATTAAATGCAATATATATGCTTAATCAAAGGTAACAAAAGTTCATGGAAATGACTTGTCGCAGATGGGTACGACCCACCACGACTGGGTCTCGCGTGTCACGGAGAGCCAAAGAAATACCGCAGGTGTAGCAACAAGCATGTGCACTATTTATTGTAGCAGTGTTTCTTACAATCCGACAGCCAGGATCGCTCCAGATAAAGATCCGACGGCTAAGATAGTTTTGGACGGCTAATCCGATGGCCCAGATTCAGATGCAAGCTTCCTTTTATTAACATCGTCATAAGGAGAACTAAAGTAGTCAGCCCTAAAATCATATTAAGGTCTTTCCTAGCATTATACTCATATAAAACACTAATATATGGTTGATTATAGTTCTCAATCTACATATGTGAGAGAACAAAAACTGTAAGTATAAACAAATGACATATAAAATGGACACACTCGTACAAATGTGCAGCTAGGTATGGCTTATCCATAACATCAAAAGAAGAAATGTGGTACAGTTTTGGTATTTTAGGCACAATGACAACTGACAAGAGTAAGCTGTCAGCAGACAAGATTTGAGGTGTTGACTGATCTCCTCATAGAAGAAGTGCTCATCATAGAGTTCAAGCACAATGGTCTCCCAAGGCTTGCCTACTTCAGTGCCTCTTTCATGAATCTTGAGGCCTTCAAAATGCCCATCAAACGACCCATCTACAGCGCCTTGAGCAGAATAAGTGTTTCATCCAGGTCCCACGCATACATGTTGAGAGGCTGATCTGTTGTGGCATCATCGGACAATGTTTTACTATTAGCTGGAGCATAGATGACCTCGTCGATCCCAATTCAAATCAACCATTAACTTGACATTGAGTGACCAATAAAAACTGATGCAAGATTTTTATCTCAACGTAACAATGTGAAATATGTTCAGTTAAACAACTCTAAAGGTTAATTTTTTCTGCAGGTAACAACTCACCTTTCCGAGAAGAAATCACGTCTTACCATCCTCCTGGAAGTACCATAGCTGCAACCGCTGCTTTGGCCGCCGCAAGAGCAGCAACAACGCCGCCTCCTGCAAGAAAAAAGGTGAAGATCAATGAGAGTTCACTTGGAGCAACAAATAGTGTAAACATTTGTTACAGACCTGCTAAAACATCGCAGGAATCATCGGAACCAGGCTTTCTCAATTCTTGTCATGAAATCAAATCCATGTTACACGAGAAGAGGAAGGAAATTACAAGAGCGGATATCCTCTCTTGATGCGTTCCATGGTAGGCAGCAGGAACGACCCTGATGCCACGCGGGAGCTCTGGCCCTGACCTTGGCGTTCTCAGTTGGGAGCTCTAGCAAGATGATGGGATGAGCAACGGTTGGATTGGGAGCACATCGAGGGAGATACACACGCGCGCGCGCATGCGCATGCACACACACAGAGTGACCTGGATGGAGGACTGGAATCAGGGTTAGAGGAGGAGGAGATGCGGCCAGGGCTCATGGTGGATCTCCAGGCAGCTGCAATTCGCACTGACATGTGGGCGTTGTCTTGGACACCCATCCACTTGTCGGCACCTGAGGAACGATGGCAGGGCAAGCAGAGAGGCGGCGGCGGGCAGATCCAGAGACGCGGAGGAGAAAGGGGACAAGAAAGGAGGGGGAGAAGCGAGGGCTTCGAGGCTAGGGTTATCACCCAATCGAGCATCCCCTGAAGATGACATGTACATAGGGTAGGTTCTTAGGCCTGACCTACATGCCCTACCAAGGACACTACATGAAGAATCCAAGACCTACAAAGTTAGAAGGAGGATACCGACTGGAATGACATAGTGTCCAAGTCACTCGATAGAAGATCCACTCTGTTATCTCCATCCCCACTCGACCGCCGTAATTCACTCAGAAGTACATGATTTTACTCAAAGAACATAATTATCACGGGAAACCACGGCCACCTATGGGACCAGGACGGCCCCTTGCTGGTTTGGCAGGGGGGAGTCGCATTGCACAAAGAGCAGACCAACGTGGGGCAGTGCGGCAGAGATCACACGGGCGCTTTTACCCAGGTTCGGGTTGCCGTGAGGTGTAAAACCCTACTCCTGCTTTGGTGGATTGATGGTGGAAAAGTGGTGGTGGTGCGTAGTACACTTGCCCGGCAGGGGTTGCTTCGGGGCGGCAACGACTACGTGCGTACGGGTGTGCGGGTGATCTAACTTTATAACCCCTCAAATGGTTGCCATGGGCCTCCTTTTATAGATCAAGGGTCACCACAGTGGCAATTTAGTCATTAGACACTGATATGATAGCAAATAGTGCTATCATACCTAACTCTGCATGCTGACAGTGTGCATTTAATGCGCCGCTTAGTGTCATGTCGTTGGTTGCCCGGCAAGGCTTGTCAGGCTATTTCGCCAGCTCCATGCCTGCTTGCTCGACACGTCACAAGATGGGTGTCATCTGTGGGTTTCCTTGGTAGGAAGTGGCCTCCATGTGGGGAATGGTTGCCACTTAACCACTCCGCGGCTTGACACCGTACTGATCAACGATGTGGGTCATGGTGGAGTAGTCGTTGAGGCAATCTGGTCTGCGTGAGTCCCGGCAGCCCTGCCAGGACGCCTTGGTCATCTTCTTCTAGGGGTGGCCTCGCCCCTTGCTGGGCTCGCCTTCCCGACAAGGGAGGCTTTTCTCTTGATAATATCTGGCTCCTCTGTCTTGGCCTTGGCCCTTTTTGATCTGTTGGTTGTTTCTTTGAGTCTCTTGGTATCTTACTCTTCTTGATCTGATCTTGGTTCGTCCGCGCATGAGTCAGGGGGAAAACATGTACCCCTCTATATTTTCCCCGACATAAGCCCCCGGGGCTGAACCATACGTGTCGCTAGGCATATTGGGTGCCCCAAACCGTGTGCAGACACGTGGTAGGAGAGAGTTGCGTGTGTCGGTTCGCCATGATGACTGGTCAATCCAACGTCCACTTCGCGTGATTACTGCGCGTCATGGGGTCATGGAACTGTAGCAGTTAAGGTAAAACAGTAACTTTCTGAAGCGTCGCGCTCCTATTCCATATCCCCCCCTTAAGAGCAGGAAAAAAGCAGAGCGGCATGATTCATCTGTCTTCTGCCCCGCTTCCCCATCTTCTTCCTCTGCAAGCCAAGCAGCAGTTCCCCTTCTCTCCCTTCCACTACAGTTCTCCCCACCGCCATCGCCGGAATGGGGAAGAAACCCGCAGACAAGAAGAAGCAGACGGCCGCGACGAAGGAGGCCACCGCCGAGGGGAGCAAAAGAGGGGCGGAGCTGACCAAGAGGTAGAGCGAAGATGTCGTCTTCACTTTGTCGAATTGAGCAGTCCCGTACTTGGAGCAAGGTATGGATAGATATCTGTGGGGAAGGCCTGTCGAGAAGGGCCATGGGGCGCCGGTGGTGATTGTAGTGGGGAAGGAGGTTCCACAGGATTCCTATCATTTCTTCTGTGCCTATTTTATCTGCGGTCTTTGCCCTCCTTTCTCTGGATCCTTTGAGGCGATCATGAACATCTACGGGTTCCACCTCCTTGATTTCACGCCAAATGCAATGGCGGTCATGGCCATATTTGCCCATTTGTGTGAGAATTTTGTTGGAGTTAAGCCCAATGTGGATCTGTTATGGCATTACTTTGTCCCGCGAGTAGAGAGCAGAGCCTACTGTTTTGGGGTTATTAGCTGGATGCCACGCGTGGCGATGAAGATCTGGGATTACCTCCCTGGGTATCAGCATGAAAGGTGGGATGAGTGGAGGGGTGATTGGTGTTGGATCTAGCATAAGGAGGCCCCTGATTTCTGTGAGGTCCGGAAGGAATGTGTCGAGTGCAGCAGGGATTGGAGAACCAAGGGCCTCACTAAAGATCGGTTGCGCCCGGCAATCAACAGGATCACCTGTTTGAGGGCTGCCGAGCTAACCATCAAGCATGTGGGGGCGGACTTTCTTCTCCGCTGCATCTCGCCGTTGCAGGAAAGGGACAGATCTGCGTGGCTATATGGCGATGCGGCACACAGGATGAGGTTGCTCCCTGGGTTGGCCAACAACCTGTCGGTGTATGGCCACGCCTAGTTGTGCGACCAATTGTTTGGTCGCTTTGATAGGTTCAAGCTCCCGGCAACCGTTATCCCCGTGAATGTCAATTCCGCCCGGGACCAGATATTGAAGTGGATGCCGGACTGCAATGCTAAAGGGGTGGCAAGCACTTGGCAGATGCCCACATTGGATGAAGAGCTCAAGTGGTCGAGCACCCTGGTGGAGGTGGCCACCAGGGTTGAAACTAGGATGTATAAGCCCACCTCTTCTGCGGAGGTGGTGCATATTCTGAGGAGGGTCGAGGAGGCCAAGGCGGCCTATCTTGTGGAGATGGCGAAGGTCGTGAAGGCTGGGAAGAGCAAGGTGAATGGTAGGGATGGGAATTCTTCCCAAGGCAGCAGTGAGGCACAAGCCACGGAAGGAGCTGCCGGGGAAGATCTTGGCGGAGGTAGCTTTGTCAGGCTAGACACCCTAGTCGCAGCAGCAAAGGAGCATCAGAAGGAGGAGGAGGTCGACGAGGTGGCGGAGCCTGAGGAGTGGCTTGCATCCGGGCCACAAGCCCCCGAGCTGGACCTTGAGCAGCATACCCGCAAGCGTGCCACTGCCGATCCAGCCGCCAGGAAGGTGAAGAAGACTACCACCAAAGCCTCCAAGGCTGGGGCGGCATGCCGCCAATATCCTTTTCTCACCAAGATCAAGTCCCCTTCCACCGGGCGAGCGGTGATTGAGGACGACCCTGATCCAGCTCGAATTCGAGTTCTTCACAGGACTTGTCTTCGTCTGATCCCACGATTTCGCGTCGGGCGTCGCGGCTGCCGGAGAGCTCTATTTTGGGGAACGCGGTAGTTTCAAAAAATCCATACGATCACGCAAGATCTATCTATGTGATGCAAACAATGAGAGGGGAGAGTGTGTCCACGTACCCTCGTAGACCGAAAGCGAAAGCGTTATGACAACGCAGTTGATATAGTCGTACGTCTTCAAGATTCGACCGATCTTAGCACCGAACGTACGGCACCTCTGCGATCAGCACATGTTCAGCTCGGGGACGTCCCTCGTACTCTTGATCAAGTTGAGGCCGAGGGAGAGTTTCGTCAGCATGATAGCGTGGTGATGGTGATGATGAAGTTACCGGCGTAGGGCTTCCCCTAAGCACTACGACGATATGACCGTGGTGTGTAACTGTGGAGGGGGGCACCGCACACGGCTAAACAATGTCAACTTGTGTGTCTCAAGGGTGCCCCCGTCCCCCGTATATAAAGGAGTGGAGGAGGGGGAGGGATGGCCCTCTATGGCGCGCCCTGGAGGAGTCCTACTACCACTGGGAGTAGGATCCCCCCCCAACTCCCTAGTTGGACTAGGAAAGAAGGAAGAGGGAGGGAGGGAGGAAGGAAAGGGGGGCCCGGCCCCCCACCCAATTTGGATTGGGCTTGGGGGGCACGCCCTCCACCTGGCCGCCTCCTCCTCTCTCCCACTATGCCCCAATATGGCCCACATACTTCCCGGGGGGTTCCGGTAACCTGCCGGTATTCCGGTATATGCATGAACTCACCCGGAACCATTCCGATGTCCAAACATAGGCTTCCAATATATCAATCTTCATGTCTCGACCATTTCGATACTCCTCGTCATGTCCGTGATCACATCCAGGACTCCGAACTACCTTCGGTACATCAAAACAAATAAACTCATAATACCAATCATCATCGAACGTTAAGCGTGCGGACCCTACGGGTTCGAGAACTATGTAGACATGACCGAGACAAGTCTCCAGTCAATAAGCAATAGCAGAACCTGGATGCTCATATTGGTTCCTACATATTCTATGAAGATCTTTATTGGTCAAACCGCATAACAACATACGTTGTTCCCTTTGTCATCGGTATGTTACTTGCCCGAGATTCGATCGTCGGTATCTCAATACCTAGTTCAATCTCGTTACCGGCAAGTCTCTTTACTTGTTCCGTAATACTTAATCCTGCAACTAACTCATTAGTTACAATGCTTGCAAGGCTCATAGTGATGAGTATTACCGAGAGGGCCCAGAGATACCTCTCCGAAACACGGAGTGACAAATCCTAATCTCGATCTATGCCAACCCAACAAACACCTTAGGAGACACCTGTAGAGCACCTTTATAATAACCCTTTTACGTTGTGATGTTTGGTAGCAGACAAAGTGTTCCTCCGGTATTCGGGAGTTGCATAATCTCATAGTATGAGGAACTTGTATAAGTCATGAAGAAAGTAGTAGCAATGAAACTGACACGATCATAATGCTAAGCTAACGGATGGGTCATGTCCATTACATCATTCTCCTAATGATGTGATCCCATTCATCAAATGACAACACATATCTATGGTTAGGAAACATAACCATCTTTGATTAACAAACTAGTCAAGTAGAGGGATACTAGGGACTATAAGTTTTGACTATGTATTCACACATGTACTAAGTTCCTGGTTAATACAATTCTAGCATGAATAATAAACATTTATCATGAATTAAGGAAATAAATAATAACTTTATTATTGCCTCTAGGGCATATTTCCTTCAGTCTCCCACTTGCACTAGAGTCAATAATCTAGTTCACATCACCATGTGATTTAACACCAATATTCACATCTGTATGTGATTAACACCCATAGTTCACATCGTCATGTGACCAACACCCAAAGGGTTTACTACAATCAATAATCTAGTTCACATCGCTATGTAATTAACACCCAAAGAGTACTAAGGTGTGATCATGTTTTGCTCGTGAAAGAATTTAGTCAATGGGCCTGTCACATTCAGAGCCGTGTGTATTTTGCAAATGTTCTTTGTCTACAATGTTCTGCATGGAGCTACTCTAGCTAACTGCTCCCACTTTCAATATGTATCCAAATTGAGACTTAGAGTCATCTGGATCGGTGTAAAAGATTGCATCGATGTAACTCTTTACGGCGAGCTCTTTTATCACCTCCATAATCGAGAAATATTTCCTTAGTCCTCACTAAGGTAATTTTGACCGCTGTCCAGTGATCTATTCCTAGATCAAAATTGTACTCCCTTGCCAAACTCAGGGCAGGGTACACAATAGGTCTGGTCACAACACAGCTTACTTTATAGAATCTATGACTTGGCATAGGGAATGACTTTCATTCTCTTTCTGTTTTCTGCCATGGTCGGGCTTTGAGTCTTACTCAACTTTACACCTTGTAATACAGGCAAGAACCCTTTCTTTGACTGATCCTATTTCGAACTTCCTCAAAACTTGTCAAGGTATTTACTCATTGAAAAATCTTATCAAGCGTCTTGATCTATCTCTATAGACCTTGATGCCCAATATGTAAGCACCTTCACCGAGGTCTTTCATTGAAAAACCCTTATTCAAGTATCCCTTTATGCTATCTAGAAAGTCTATATTATTTCCAATCAATAATATGTCGTCCACATATAATATTAGAAATGCTACAGAGCTCCCACTCACTTTCTTGTAAATCCAGGCTTCACTGCAAGTCTGTATAAAACTATATGCTTTGATCAACTCATCAAGGCGTATATTCCAACTCCGAGATGCTTGCACCAGCCCATAGATGGATCGCTGGAGCTTGCACACATTGTTAGTACCTTTAGGATTGACAAAACCTTCTGGCTGCATCATATACAATTCTTCTTTAAGAAATATCCATTTAAGGAATGTAGTTTTGACATCCATTTGCCAGATTTCATAAAATATGGCAACTGCTAACATGATTTGGACGGATTTAAGCATCGCTACAGTTGAGAAAATCTCGTTGTAGTCAACACTAGGGCTGGACTAACGAGCAGCTCGGCTCGTTAAGCTCGTGCTCATTAAGGCTCGGCTCGTTAAGCTCGTGAAGATTAACGAGCAGAAAACCCTGCTCGGCTCGGCTCGTTTGAAGCTCGTGAGCGCTCGCGAGCGCTTGTTAACAGATTATAATGTGTTATGATATACATGATGAATGTGTAGATAAAATATTATGACTAAGAAAAGAAATGAAGTAGTATGTTGCCTCATATGTCGATTAGATTAAATAGATGGGCTGAGGTGCTACAAAAAGTTTGTCACGTAATATGTAAATATATGTTGTGTTGTTACTAACGAGCTTAACGAGCTACTCGTGAAACTCTTTAGCTCGCTCGTTAAGCTTAACGAGCTAGAATCAATGATTGGCTCTGTTCATTAAGAAGCGAGCTACGAGCTTAACGAGCCGAACTATCGAGTGCTCATTAAGCTTGCGAGCTACGAGCTTTTGGTCCAGCCCTAGTCAACACCTTGAACTTGTCGAAAACCTTTTGTGACAAGTCGAGCTTTTTAGATAGTAACAATACTATCAGTGTCCGTCTTCCTCTTGAAGATCCATTTATTTAATATGGCTTGCCGATCATCGGACAAGTCCACCAAAGTCCACACTTTGTTCTCATACGTGGAGCCCATCTCAGATTTCATGTCCTCAAGCCATTTTGCGGAATCTGGGCTCATCATCGCTTCCTCATAGTTCATAGGTTCACCATGCTCTAGTAACATGACTTCCAGAACAGGATTACCATACCACTCTGGTGCGGATCTTACTCTGGAAGACCTATGAGGTTATGTAGTAACTTGATCTGAAGTTTCATGATCATCATCATTAGCTTCCTCACTAATTGGTGTAGGAATCACTGGAACTGATTTCTGTGATGAACCACTTTCCAATTCGGGATAAGGTACAATTACCTCATCAAGCTCTACTTTCCTCCCACTCACTTCTTTCGAGAGAAACTCCTTCTCTAGAAAAGGATCCATTCTTAGCAACGAATATCTTGCCTTCGGATCTGTGATAGAAGGTGTACCCAATAGTTTCCTTTGGGTATCCTATGAAGATGCACTTCTCCGATTTGGGTTCGAGCTTATCAGGTTGAAGGTTTTTCACATAAGCATCGCAGCCCCAAACTTTAAGAAATGAGAACTTTGGTTTCTTGCCAAACCAGAGTTCATAAGGCGTCGTCTCAATGGATTTCGATGGTGCCCTGTTTAACATGAATGTAGCTGTCTCCAATGCATAACCCCAAAACGATAGTGGTAAATTGGTAAGAGACATCATAGATCGCACCATATCCAATAAAGTGCGGTTACGACATTCGGACACACCATTACGCTGTGGTGTTCCATGTGGCGTGAGCTGTGAAACTATTCCACATTGTTTAAAATGAAGGCCAAACTCGTAACTCAAATATTCTCCTCTATCATCAGATCATAGAAACTTTATTTTCTTGTTACAATGATTCTCCACTTCACTCTGAAATTCCTTGAACTTTTCAAATGTTTCAGACTTGTGTTTCATTAAGTAGATATACCCATATCTGCTCAAATCATCTGTGAAGGTCAGAAAATAACGATAGCCGCCACGAGCTTCAACACTCATTGGACCGCATACATCGGTATGTATTATTTCCAATAAGTCACTAGCTCGTTCCATTGTACCGGAGAACGGAGTTTAGTCATCTTGCCCATAAGGCACGGTTCGCAAGCATCAAATGATTCATAATCAAGTGATTCCAAAAATCCATCTTTATGGAGTTTCTTCATGCGCTTTACACCAATATGACCCAAACGGCAGTGTCACAAATATGTTGCACTATCATTATCAACTTTGCATCTTTTGGCATCAATATTATGAATATGTGTATCACTACAATCAAGATTCAATAAACCATCAACATTGGGTGTATGACCATAGAAGGTTTTATTCATGTAAATAGAATAACAATTTATTCTTATCTTAGATGAATATTCATATTACAATAAACATGATCTAATCATAATTATGCTCAACGCGGACACCAAATAACATTTATTTAGGTTCAACACTAATCTCGAAAGTATAAGGAGTGTGCAATGATGATCATATCAATCTTGGAACCAGTTCCAACACACATTGTCACTTCACCCTCAACTAGTCTCTGTTTATTCTATAACTCCTATTTCGAGTTACTAATCTTAGCAACTGAAAAAGTATCAAATACCCAGGGGCTACTATAAACATTAGTAAGGTACACATCAATAACCTGTATATCAAATATACCCTTGTTCACTTTGCCATCCTTCTTGTCCACCAAATATTCAGGGCATTTCCACTTCCAGTGACCATTTCCTTTGCAGTAGATGCACTCAGTTTCAGGCTTTGGTCCAGCTTTGGGCTTCTTCATGGGAGTGACAACTTGCTTGCCATTCTACTTGAAGTTCCCTTTCTTCCCTTTGCCCTTTTTCTTGAAACTAGTGGTCCTGTTTAATCATCAACACCTGATGTTTTTTCTTGATTTCTACCTTCATCAATTTCAGCATCACCTCGAGAATCATTTTTGTCATCCCTTGCATAGTATAGTTCATCACGAAGTTCCAGTAACTTGGTGATGGTGACTAGAGAACTCTGTCAATCACTATCTTATCTAGAAGATTAACTCCCACTTGATTCAAGTGATTGTAGTACCCAAACAATCTGAGCACATACTCACTGCTTGGGCAATTCTCCTCCATATTTTAGGTAAAGTACTTGTCAGAGGTCTCATACCTCTTGACATGGGCATGAGTCTGAAATACCAATTTCAGCTCTTGGAACATCTCATATGCTCCGTGACGTTTCAAAAACGTCTTTGAAGTCCCGGTTCTAAGCCGTAAAGCATGGTGTACTAAACTATCAAGTAGTCATCATATTGAGCTAGCCAAATGTTCATAACATCTGCATCTGCTCCTGCAATAGGTCTGTCACCTAGCAGTGCATCAAGGACATAATTCTTCTGTGCAGCAATGAGGATACATCTTAGATCATGGACTCAGTCCGCATCATTGCTACTATCATCTTTCAACTTAGTTTTCTCTAGGAACACATATATAAAACATAGGGAAGCAACAACGCAATCTATTGATCTACAACATAATTTGCAAAATACTATCAGGACTAAGTTCATGATAAATTAAAGTTCAATTAATCATATTACTTAAGAACTCCCACTTAGATAGACATCCCTCTAGTCATCTAAATGATCACGTGATCCAAATCAACTAAACCATGTCCGATCATCACGTGAGATGGAGTAGTTTTCAATGGTGAACATCACTATGTTGATCATATCTACTATATGATTCACGCTCGACCTTTCGGTCTCAAGTGTTCCGAGGCCATATCTGCATATGCTAGGCTCGTCAAGTTTAACCCGAGTACTCTGTGTGTGCAAAACTGGCTTGCACCCATTGTATGTGAACGTAGAGCTTATCACACCCGATCATCACGTGGTGTCTTGGCATGACGAACTGTAGCAATGGTGCATACTCAGGGAGAACAATTATACCTTGAAATTGAGTGAGGGATCATCTTATAATGCTACCGACGTTCTAAGAAAAATAAGATGCATAAAGGATAAACATCACATGCAATCAAAATATGTGACATGATATGGCCATCATCATCTTGTGCTCATGATCTCCATCAACGAAGCATCATCATGATCTCCATCGTCACCGGCGCAACACCTTGATCTCCATCGTAGCATCATTGTCATCTCGCCAACTATTGTTACTACGACTATCGCTACCGCTTAGTGATAAAGTAAAACAATTACATCGCAATTGCATTGCATACAATAAAGCAACAACCATATGGCTCCTGCCAGTTGCCGATAACTTTGTTAGAAAACATGATCATCTCATACAACAATTTATATCACATCATTCTTGACCATATCACATCACAACAAGCCCTGCAAAAACAAGTTTGACGTCCTCTACTTTGTTGTTGCAAGTTTTACGTGGCTACTACGGGCTTCTAGCAAGAATCGTTCTTACCTACGCATCAAACCACAATGATTTTTCATCAAGTGTGTTGTTTTAACCTTCAACAAGGACCGGGCGTAGCCACACTCGATTCAACTAAAGTTGGAGAAACAGACATTCACCAGCCACCTATGTGCGAAGCACGTCGGTAGAACCAGTCTCATGTAAGCGTATGCGTAATGTTGGTCTGAGCCGCTTTATCCAACAATACCGCCGAATCAAAGTATGACATGCTGGTAAACAGTATGACTATTATCGCCGACAACTCTTTGTGTTCTACTCGTGCATATAACATCTACCCATAGACCTGGCTCGGATACCATTGTTGGGGAATGTGGTAATTCAAAAAAATTCATACAATCACGCAAGATCTATCTATGTGATGCATAGCAAAGCGAGGGGAGAGTGTGTCCACGTACCCTCGTAGACCGAAAGTGGAAGCGTTATGACAACACGGTTGATGTAGTTGTATGTCTTCACGATCTAACCGATCTTAGCACCGAATGTACGGCACCTCCGAGATCAGCACCGTTCATCTCGGGGACGTCCCTCATACTCTTGATCCAGTTGAGGCTGAGGGAGAGTTTCGTCAGCACGACGGCGTGGTGATGGTGATGATGAAGTTACCGGTGCAGGGCTTCGCCTAAGCACTACGACGATATGACTGAGGTGTGTAACTGTGGAAGGGGGCACCGCACACGGCTAAACAATTTCAACTTGTGTGTCTCAGGGGTTCCCCCCTTCCCCGTATATAAAGGAGTGGAGGAGGGGGAGGGCCGGCCCTCTATGGCGCGCCCTGGAGGAATCCTACTCCCACCGGAGTAGGATTCCCCCCCCCCCCCCATTCCCTAGTTGGACTAGGAGAGAAGGAAGGGGGAGAGAGGGAGGAAGGAAAGGGGGCCGGCCCCCCACCCAATTCGTGTTGGGCTTGTGGGGGCGTGCCCTCCACCTGGCCACCTCCTCCTCTCTCCCACTATGGCTGAATAAGGCACAAATACTTACCGGGGGATTCCGGTAACAGCCCGGTATTCCGGTATATGCCCGAACTCACCCGGAACCATTCTGATGTCCAAACATAGGCTTCCTATATATCAATCTTCATGTCTCGACCATTTCGAGACTCCTCGTCATGTCCGTGATCACATCCGAGACTCCGAACTACCTTTGGTACATCAAAACACATAAACTCATAATACCAATCGTCATCGAACGTTAAGCGTGCGGACCCTACGGGTTCGAGAACTATGCAGACATGACCGAGACACGTCCCCGGTCAATAACCAATAGCGGAACCTGGATGCTCATATTAGTTCCTACGTATTCTATGAAGATCTTTATTGGTCAAACTGCATAACAATATACGTTGTTCCCTTTGTACATCGGTATGTTACTTGCCCGAGATTCGATCGTCGGTATTTCAATACCTAGTTCAATCTCATTACCGGCAAGTCTCTTTACTCGTTCCGTAATACTTCATCCCGCAACTAACTCATTGGTTACAACGCTGGCAAGGCTTATAGTGATGAGTATTACCGAGAGGGCCCAGAGATACCTCTCCGAAACACGGAGTGACAAATCCTAATCTCGGTCTATGCCAACCCAACAGACACCTTTGGAGACACCTGTAGAGCACCTTCATAATCACCCTTTTATGTTGTGACGTTTGGTAGCATACAAAGTGTTCCTCCGGTATTCGGGAGTTGCGTAATCTCATAGTATGAGGAACTTGTATAAGTCATGAAGAAAGCAGTAGTAATGAAACTGACACGATCATAATGCTAAGATAACAGATGGGTCATGTCCACCACATCAGTCTCCTAATGATGTGATCCCGTTCATCAAATGACAACACATATCTACGGTTAGGAAACATAACCATCTTTGATTAACGAGCTTGTCAAGTAGAGTCATGCTAGGGACTATAAGTTTTGTCTATGTATTCACACATGTACTAAGTTTCTAGTTAATACAATTCTAGCATGAATAATAAACATTTATCATGAATTAAGGAAATAAATAATACCTTTATTATTGCCTCTAGGGCATATTTCCTTCACTCTGACCCTGCTCCCCCCCCCCCCCCCCCCCCCGAAGAGGAGAAGGGAGCCCTCACCTCCCATGGAGTTCGACTTGGAATCCATGTTCATCGTGTAAGAGTAAGGAGGATTTCTTTTGTGAATAGCTCGTGCATATCCAGGTATTTCTTCTAACTGACCTCTTGCGTTTGTTGTCGCTGGCAAGGGGTGCAGGAGGAGACCGAAACCCTCATCCATTGCTCCCGGAGGAAGCTCTGGCGTCTCAGGTCGTCGGAGAGCACAGAGAGCCCGGCCTTGGTGGGGAGCGAGGCAGAGGATCCCATGCCGAGCCCCCAACCCAGCCCTCATCCTGCGAGCGAGGGACTTGGTTCCACCTGCCGAAGACGACAGAGACGACCCTCCTGTCCCTCCAGGTGGCGGAGGCGAGGCGACGCAGGGCAATCCCCTCCCTGAGGGCCACACCTCTCCCACCACTCGAGCTGGAGATAGCCCCATGGAACCCTTCATGGACGAAGCCGCATTGGAGGCTGTTGGGATTGTCATGGCAGAGGGTGAGGCTCGGGGCCCGGCAATAGCTGTTCTTGGGGAGACTGAGGTTCCTGCCCGGTAGACTTCTCCATGTACTATACTTGCTCTTTCTTCTTCTCTCTTCTTTTTTAACTTCTGCTTCCTCGTTGTCTCCTGTCCCCCCCCCCCCCCCCGCCCCCTCCCCCGCAGGCTGCCAAGCCGCAGAGCTAGAGCCATTGGAGCTAGCAGTTGACATAGGCAAGGCCAGCATAGAGGAGGCCACGGACATTGCCTCCATAGAGGGATAGGATCTTGTTGCCGGGGATGCGCAGGGGTCCCTAACGGTGATGGAGCATTCTCCAAAGATCGTCCTGGCAGAGGGAGAAACCGTAGAGGTGAAGATTCCTCTCTAGACCATGGGCCCACTCCCTACCGTCGGGTCCGTCATCGAGATCCCGCCATCCTCCTCGAGCACGCTGGCCATGGTGATGTCACCGCCCCGAGCTGGAGCCCCGGCCTGTCCTTGACGACGAACACCGACCTTGCCGAAGAGCTTCAATGTATCCTGGCTCCGCTTTATCACGAAGCTGGGGAGGCTGACGACTCGATCGCCATTTCCATGGACTTGTCCTTCATGGAATCCATGGCGGCGGGCGTAAAGGAGATGTAGGCCTGGCACAATCAAAAGTGGTTGGAGCTCAAGGAGCAGCATGAATCTGTTGACAAGATGAGTCAGAAGCTGAAGGATAAGGGCTTGGAGTTGCGCGAGGGGCATGACAAGCAATTCAAGGTGCTCTTGAGGCGGCAAGAGACGCTCTGGGTGACGCGAGAGGATGTCATGGATCGCGAGGTGTGTCTGGCGGACCGCAAGGCTTCCCTGGATGTCAGATAGCAAGGAATTTCCCTCCGGAAGGAGAAGCTTGAGGCCACTCTTCACGCCAAGGATGATGAATTGGAGTCTCTTATTTGTCAGCGCACCAAGGATTTGGAGGACAAGCATGAAGCGTCTCTAAATGCTATTGTTGTTGCCATTGCTTCTCGACTGAAGAAGCTGACTAATGATCTGGCTGCCGTGTCCGCCGCCAAGACTGATCTTCACCAGCAGGTGTCTGAGTGGGCGGAAGATCTCAACAGGAGCACCAAGGAGTTGGACGCCCTCAAGGAGGAAGCATGGAAGGTGGAGACCCTCTTAACTGATGTGCAATCACAACTTTCTTCCAAGACTCAAAGCCTCGAAGCTGCCAACGGCAACATCTCGGACTTTAGGAAGAGGATCGGCTCACTAGAGTGCTCGGCAGAGTCGCTTGAGTCCCGCCAACAGTTGTTGTCTAGGGATTTGGACAATGCCAAGCATCTCTGGCAGGATGTTAAGGACAAGCTTAAGAACCAGGTCAACCTGAGCAACCTCTGGATCAAGAGTCTAATCGACATAGCCGAGCGCCTTGGTGGTCAAGCTATGGAAATGGGCATGGACGGTCCAGTTTTCTTGTTCAACCAGCATGAGGTTCCAAGCGCCAAATTGGAGTGTTCTTCAATGAGCTGATCGAGAAGTTGGGGGTGCACAAAGCAGGGAGGGCCCAACGCTTCACGACCGAGTCCCGGAAGCTGGCTCGCAATGCCCTCTTCATGGTCCTGAGCAACATTGCCTGCTGCCACCCAGATCTTGACCTCGACGATGGATTCAAGAAGCCCCCGGCAGGTGCCAACGTCGCAGCTGCCAAGGAGAAAGCTGCATCACGGGCCGACAGGGTCATCCGGGTTTGAATCGCTCCGCCTAGTTGCCAAGCCAAGTATCAGGCCGTTGCTGCCCCTATAATGAAACATGTCGCATATTTTGTGTTTAGTCATCCTATCTCTGATGTTTGTGTGAAACTGATATTCTGGGTTGAATCTTAATTGCATGTTTATCCCCTTGAGCCCCGTATGTTTGCATTCATACGATCCGTTCCCACGTATGCTTTGGATGTCTGTCGGTATCATATTGCCGCGATTGTCGTAAGGGTCCGACCCTTAACAGTCATCTTGGCGTGGATGCGTCCCGACAGGTTTTTCCCAGGTAGTTCTCTGTGCAGCCTCTCGTCCTGACAGCATGGCTCTTCACAGGATGATGGAGCAACCAAAGAAGCTGACCAAGGTTCCATCACATGAGGGTCTTCACAATACGAACACTCACTAGGGTTAAGGAATAAACAACTGCAAAGAATTCTAAAGCATCAATCAAGAAATGATAACGTGGACTTAGCTTTTGTTCTGAGATTCCTTCTCTTCTGCCGGTTCGCGCGTGCTGAGTGCGCTTGCGGCACCCGGTAGAGCAAGAGCCAACCAGGTGGTTTCTTCACCCCCGGCAAGGGTCGATATGCACTTCGCGTGGTTGGCGGACACTGGGGCATAGTGCCGAGCTTCTCTAGTCCCCCTCCCTCTTTCTCTTCTCCTTCCGGGTTAGTCCAGCGGCTGCCAGTGCACGGGTCGTGCCGATGCAGGCAGCCTTGCCGAAAAACACTTGTCGGGGCATTAAACGACGGAACCATACCAACGTCTCGCTTAGGATTGCCCTAGGTAGGGCAAATTCTGGACCGAGCGTCGCGTGGTAGTCGTCGATGCCGACGTTGCCGGGGCAAAAGCGATTCGACTACTGAAGAAGGGAAGGGACGACGAGGAGGAAGCTCATGCCCGCAGGTTCTGTGTCCTTTCTCTGAGCAGCGCCTGAACGCTGGATGCACCATGCGGGCCGCTGGGACGGGTCTCCTGCCACCAGCGGAGATCATCGCCGCAGTCGCGGCCGCGACAAGGGGTGGAGACAACCAATGTGGTGCGGGAATGGCCCCGCTCTGCTTTTGCGCCTTTGCAGGCACCACGGTCGATGGCGTCGCCGAAGACGTGGATGGTGATGACAACGACGCGTTGCTTACATCTTCAGGTTCGCGCAAGCGATCCCCCTACCTGGCGCGCCAAAGATGTCGCGGGAAACCACGACCACCTATGGGACTAGGATGGCCCCTTGCTGGTTCGGCAGGGGGGTCGTCTTGCACAAAGAGAAGACCAACATGGGCAGCATGGCAGAGATCACACGGCAGTTTTGCCCAGGTTCGGGCCGCCATGAGGCGTAAAACCCTACTCCTGCTTTGGTGGATTGATGGTGGAAAAGTGGTGGTGGTGTGTAGTACACTTGCCCGGCATGGGTTGCCTCGGGGGGCAGCGACTACGTGCATACGGGTGTCGGTGTCAAAACCGGCGAATCTCGGGTAGGGGGTCCCAAACTGTGCGTCTAAGACTAATGGTAACAGGAGGCTGGGGACACGATGTTTACCCAGGTTCGGTCCCTCTCGATGGAGGTAATACCCTACTTCCTGCTTGATTGATCTTGATGATATGAGTATTACAAGAGTTCATCTACCACGAGATCAGAGAGGCTAAACCATAGAACCTAGCCTATGGTATGATTGTTGGTGTGTCCTACGGACTAAACCCTCCGGTTTATATAGACACCGGAGGGGGCTAGGGTTACACAGAGTTAGTTTACAGAGGAGGAGATCTACATCCGAATCGCCAAGCTTGCCTTCCACGCTAAGGAGAGTCCCATCCAGACACGGGACGAAGTCTTCTGTCTTGTATCTTCATAGTCCAACAGTCCGGCCAAAGTATATAGTCCGGCTGTACAGATACCCCCTTATCCAGGACTCCCTAAGTAGCCCCTGAACCAGGCTTCAATGACGATGAGTCCGGCGCGTAGATTGTCTTCGGCATTGCGAGGCGGGTTCCACCTCCGAATACTCCAAAATTAATTTCGAACACAAGCACCGTGTCCTGCTCTACAAGATAAATTCCATATATCACCGTAGAGAGAATAATAATCCACGAATCTGATCGTATGACAATTCCTCGTTGTGTGGCATCACGCCATGGCTCGGTAACTTATTCGAACCGTTTTTACAATCTGCTCCCGCACACATCGCGAGGTGGTTTCTTTGGCACGTCCTGTCAAAGCAGAGATCATGTCCCCTTATCGCGGGATCTCTATTAATACGGGTATGGGTAACCCAACCAGCTCCATCAATCGAGGCGCTTGGAAAGATAAGAGATTTTGAGAGGCGAGTGGGGAGGCGCACATTCTACATTGCCTTTATAAAGGGATAGAGATCTCCCATTTTTACCCACGCCTTCTTCCTCCTTTGCTCATCCGTTCTCGCACCCTTGAGCTCCAGCACCCAAGTTCTCACCTTCTCCGTAGGATTGCATCATGTCCGGAGCGGGAGGCAAGTGGATGGCCTCCTCTGTCACGGAGGAGAACATCACTAAGCTTCGGGAAGCCGGATACCTGGCCAAGAATATCGCGCACAGGCTTCCAACAGAGGGACAGATTACCCCCACTCCGAAGTCTCGGGAGAGAGTAGTATTTCTCCCTCATTTCGTCCGCGGACTAGGGTTTCCACTCCACCCGTTTGTCCGCGGGCTTATGTACTACTATGGGCTAGATTTTCATGATCTGGCCCCGAATTTCGTCCTCAACATCTTGGCGTTCATCGTCGTGTGCGAGGCATTCCTCCGCATCAAGCCCCACTTCGGCATGTGGTTGAAGATCTTCTGCGTGAAGACGAAGATCGTGAGCGGACAACAGGCGGAGTGCGGAGGTGCCATGGTGGGCAAAATGCCCAACGTCACATGGCTTGACGGCTCCTTCGTGGAGACCGTAAAGGGGTGGCAATGAGGGTGGTTCTACATCACCGAGCCGCGCGACGCCAACTGGGTGGTGGCCCCCAAATTCAGATCCGGAATCCCCACGTGGCTCACTTCTTGGGAGAAGAAGGGCCCTGCCTGGGGTGAACCCACAGAGCTGGCCGGACTCGAGACCTGCATCCGAAGTATGAGGGACAAGAAGATCAAGCTTGTCAACGTGGTCCAGGTCATGCTCATTCGCCGGATTCTCCCGTGTCAAAGACGGGCATTTGATATGTGGGAGTTCGACTCGGCCCAACACTAGATGCTGCTAGAGCTCTTCGGCACAACGCACAAAGAAATCTGGAAGGTGTTATTCAAGACTGGCGAAGGTCCTCCTCCCCTTTCCGAGGACCGGGGGCTCAGCGCAAGCCGCCTCGCCAATCCGGTAAGTCCTCTGGTTATTTGTGAGATATTTCCTTCCTGGTATGTTCATGGGAGGATTCTCAGGTCACTATACTGGCCGAACAGGATTGGGTGGAGATGGCGGAGCGGATTAACTGTCCAGCCCCACTTCACGGCAAGGGATGCTTTTCTCTTGATAATATCTAGCTCCTCTATCTTGGCCTTGGCCCTTTTTGATCTGTTGGTTGGTTCTTCGAGTCTCTTGGTATCTTTCTCTTCTTAGTCTGATCTTGGTTCGTCCGCGCATGAGTCAGGGGGAAAACACGTACCCATGTATATTTTCCCCGACAAGAAGACCTAGAGCCCCCCCCCCCCCCCCCGGATGGTAACGGCAATCAATCCATCATTATAAAGATCATTAATTACGGTGTTCCCAGTAACGTTTTCATCTTTACCCTCTCATTGAGACCTTCTGTAACTGAGGGCTACAAGGGGCTAGCGGACTCTATGTAAGCCGCCCCGGTTCTCCCGCACAAGGCTTTGCACCCCCTGTAAATCAATACTCCAAAGAAACAAAGCTCCCGCAGCACCGGGACGTAGGGCTTTTACCTCCTCCGAGAGGGGCCTGAACATGTAAATCTGAGTGTACAATCTCGTCGTAGCTAGGCTCTGCCTCTCCTATGTACCGCCTACCTCTACTGTCAGATCCATTCCCACGACAGTTGGCACCCACCGTGGGGCAGGCGTTTAAGCGACTTCCAGCGAGTTTGCGTTCTTTGAGCTCCTTCGACATGGTTTCTGGTGGCGGTCTATCTCTGGGTCACGAGATCCATCTCGGCGCACTCAGCTTCATCACCGATGATTCGGCCTTATTCCAGTAAGCCCCCCTCGTTGTCGAGGCACTCCCTATTCGTGGGGCGGTGGAATTCGGTGCGAGTGCCTGCGGTATCCTCTTGCAGCAGCCATCGACTAAGTATCGGTCGGCTCTGGTGGCATCTTCCCTCCCGCCTGCTCGTTGCTAGCGATCTGGTCGCTCGCGGCTCCAGCGGTGGGTGAAGCACGCAGTGGATCATCAGTCATCCACTTTGCAGATCGGGACAATCGAGCCCGACGAGTTGCTCTACGACTTGTTTGATCTTTCGTCTAGTCACTCGTATACGCTCTCCGAGTGCGAAAGCAACGACCCAGCAACAGAAGTTCTTGTGATTGGCTCCCAGTGCAGCCCACCAGGATTTCCCCGTGGCGGAGGCGATAGCGGTGGTCCGTCTCACGCCAACGACGAGTACTATCCGCAGGCCCTCACCGCGGAACAAAGAGAAGAGTTGCAGCGTAGGAACGAGCAAGTCCTTCAGATCCCCGTCATTGGGGAGACGTCTGAGGCCTAGGCCTTGGAAGCCGTGCGCATTGCCACTCTGCATGAGTGTGAACGTCTGGAAGATCTTTAGAAGTGACTCGAGGATCACACTCGCAGACAGCCCCCAAGTTCCTGTCGACGGCAGTGGCAATTGTTCCCGATGGGATCTCAAGACGAGTATCAGGTATACTGCACTCCAATCCAGAATGTTGCAGCAGCTGCGAGGATTGCAGATTCGATTCAACCATCCCATTCCGAGGCTGGAAGAGGTCTTGAGCAGATTCAGACACTTCTCAGAGCGGCAGGGGAGCAGAATTCGGCTATTTCTCAGTCGCGTAATAGGATTCGCAGCCGGTCCGTCAAGGCGGACACGGTCCAGTCAGTTCACAGTCCCAGATCGCCTCCGCGGCTTGAAGACCGTGGTTATCACCAGGACCAGTACCTGGATCGAGTCCATGGACAGTTTGTTCCCCAACATCACCGCGACGATAGCCGTCGAGTGCCTTCATGCCCCCTCCAAGGGGTGGTTTGTATGCGCCTCGGCCGTATGACGACAGGCGCCCGTTCGGGGATGATCAGAGAGAACCACTCGACCCTCGAGATCCTGGGTTCAACACGAGGTTTGTCCTTGTGCAGAATCTAGTCGACAAAGGTAGAGCCCACCAAGAAGGTTTGGACAGGGATCGCCCGAGTGGGAGTGGTATGCATGTCTCGGGGCCCGAGTGTTTCAGCAGAGGTATATGGTGAGTTGAGTTACCCCCCAATTTAGAGTGGCCACAGGAGTTAACAAATTCACCCGCGAGTCGAAGCCAGAAACATGGTTGGAAGATTATCGAGTGGTGGTGCAGATTGGCGGAGGCAACGAATATGTCGCCATGAAGCATATGCCCTTGATGTTAGAGGGGTTAGCTCGAGCCTGGTTGAACCAGTTGGCTCCTGCGAGTATATATTGCTGGGAGGACCTCGCCCAAGTGTTTATAAACACATTTGAAGGCACATGCAAGCGACCAGCCGGACTGACTGAATTGCAACATTGTGTCCAGAAACCGAATTAAACTCTAAGGGATTACATACAGCGGTGGTCTACACTTCACCACGTGGTTGAGAATGTCACAGAGCACCAGGCCGTCAAGTACAGAGAGCTTATTTTGAAGTTTGTCTAGGCTGGATTTTTGACCATGAGCAGAATGATGGAGATAGCCACTCAGCATGTGAATGGCGAAGAAGAGGACCAACTCCATAACAGCAAAGGAAAGGTCGTTGACCCTGACGCCGGTGGAGGGAATTCCAATCAGAAACGGAAGCATAAAGCTGAAGCCTAGACAGAGGCATCCATAATAGCTACACAAGGCAAAGGCAAGGGAAAGCCCAAGGGGCAGTGGATACCAAAAAAGGTGAAAGATTAGTCGGGACAGGATGTCCTGGATCTACCATGTGCCATCCACCTGAAGAAGGACGAGGAGGGTAATTTGATTTTACCCAAGCATATAACTCGATAGTGCAGGCTTCTTATCACGCGGTTCCGTGAAGGTCAGCCAAGCGAAAACATCTCTGACAAAGATGATGATGAAGAAAAGGCAGAAGATTAGCCCAAGGTTAATGCCACTCTAAGGATTTTTGCCGACGTCGAGAGCAAAAGTCGACTAAAAGTCATTAACCGCGAGGTAAATATGGTTGTACCTGCAACAACGACGTACCTCAAATGGTCGAAGACTCCCATTACCTTCAACCAGTCGGACCACCCAGCTCATGTTTCTACCCCCGGACAGCAAGCACTGGTAGTGGACCCAGTCGTGGGAGGCACTCGGTTGCGCAAAGTTCTCATGGATGGCGGCAGTGGCATGAACATTCTCTATGCTGAAACCCTCAAATGGATGGGCATTCTGATGTCCCGACTCAGTGAGTGCAACATGCAATTTCACGGAGTCATCCCAGGGAAAAAGGCAAGGCCACTTGGTCAGATTGCCCTAGATGTGGTTTTCGGTGACTTGAAGAATTTTCGAAAGGAGAAACTGACGTTCGAAGTTGTAGACTTTCACAGTGCCTATCATGCTATCCTTGGTCGACCGGCTTATGCTCGTTTCATGGCCCGTCCATGTTACATGTACCTTAAGCTGAAGATGACCTAATGCACTAGTTCAAGGAGTCACAAACCCTCTTGTTGGTACGACAAGGGACAAGGTAACCTAATGCTTTCATGGACATCATCATGTG
Source organism: Triticum timopheevii (assembly GCA_963921465.1). Taxonomy (NCBI): domain Eukaryota; kingdom Viridiplantae; phylum Streptophyta; class Magnoliopsida; order Poales; family Poaceae; genus Triticum; species Triticum timopheevii. The sequence goes on along the minus strand of OY997262.1, from coordinate 376,527,740 downwards.
TTGGCTCCACTCTATGTCTATGGATATCCTTTTTTGTTCCTTGTGGGACTAACCCATGTAGGTATTAAAAGTGCAACTCGCTCCAATGGATTACTTCAAAAGATCTACATCAACAATGAGCATCCACATCTTAAACATCTACATGAAGTCATCATCAACAAAACCCAAGGTTAGTTGATCCCTCTTAAGGGGGATATCACATCAAGGGGGAGCTTTACTCTAAGAATTGAGCTAAAGCAACTCTAGTGGTGTGAAAACAGCAATGCTTTATGTAAAAGTGGTAACCCCACTTATGCTTAAACGATAAGTATGACCTATGATCAAATGTTCTCATTCGAATCCTAAGTCAATATACTCATATATAGATGACCTAATCATCGCAAATTGCTTGATAGATGCTAGAGTGATTGTGCATGCTTTGCCACATATTTCATTTGCTATTTTATTGTGTGAGCATGTCGGTTGCATGCTTTTCTCATTTGAGGACATCCATTTGTTGCTTTGATTGTTTGAAGTTTCTTCTTTTTGCCAAATGGATGGACAAGAATGCCTAAGAACTCCCTCTAGCTATCTATGCTTTTCTATTCTAAAATTCTATTCATGCTACATCACAAAGTTTGATCTAACTCAAACTCAAACCCCCTGTGTGAGGAGCACTCGGAGTCCCGTTTTATCATAGACTTAAAACTTCCAAAACCTCTCTGTGTATTTCGGTCTGACCGACTCCTCCATTTCGGTCACACCGAGTTCACTGGGTTGATCAAGTTTCAATCTCGGTGCAACCGATTAGAACCTTTCGGTATCACCGAGTTACAGTAACCGCTTGCGATTCCGCGTCTCCGTGCCACGGAGTTGTTCCACTCGGTCACACCGACAGTTTCAGGATATAAATACTGACGGGCCAGATTTTGGAAATCACTACAAAACTTCTTCACCCGCGTGTGTCATGTTCTGCCTCTCGGGTCTCCGAATCATCACCTTGTTGCCTGCGACCTCCCGCCACTGGTCTCCGCCACTATCAACGGATTTCTCCGCCGCCGTCGCCGCCGTAGCAAACTCATTGCCGAACTAGGGTATGAGTTCGACCCCTTGTGCACTCCTTTTACTTTTGATTCTACGCACAAGGTCAATGCCATGTTCTTTACCACGTATGAGATCGATCCATCCACAGAGAATCTCCATTAGACTAGATTTGAATTGAAAATTTAGGGTTAGGTTTTCGCTGGACTCATCTCGGACCAACCGACTTGTAGGAATTGGTTCCACCGATTTGGCTTAGGCCAAAGCACAAGTGATTTTTGATCTGACCAAAAGTTGCAAATCGGTGTGACTAATACCAGGAATTTGTGAAACCCTAGCAAACTCGGAGTCACCGAATTGTGCCTCGGTCTGACCGATTCCACATGTTTAGACTCCAAAGTTGCTTCAGTGTCACCGAGTTTTACAAATCGGTAGCTCCAAAATGCTTCCTGTAGAAAATTAAAATTAAGTTTTTGACTCATTCTTTTTGCAAAAAACTCTGCACTTTGTGATGCTCATCTTCTCTACCTCATCTATATCTATTCACAAGGTCTACTGTGAGTTTGCTTTGCCAGAATGTCTTACCAGAGTGATAGCCTAAACAAATTAGAAGAGCAAGTGCACATGAGTGAGGGCACTAGTCCCTCTAGCACCTCTGATGATGGCAGCAGGAGCACTCCAAGCAATTTACCCAAGGCAACTACAAGGACAAGGAAGAAGAGAACCTCTAACTCAGAGGATGAGGACTATGTGGCTGCTGAGGAGGAAGTAAGCTCAAAGAAGAAAGTGATGAAAAAGGAATATGGAATTGCTGCTGCAACAAAACCTGGTATGCACAAGAAGGCACCTGCCAGGAGAGTTCCCATGTCTAAGGCCAGAACTTCCACTCAGGAAACTATGGTCTTCACACTTGATCCAAGAGCAGGTGAAGAAGGGAAGAAGAGGGTCAGAAAAATTACAACTAGAGTGATTGGAAATCCATCTATGATGAAGGATTCTGCAAGTAAAGAGGAAGAGGAAGAAGTGGTTGCTGCTCAAGCACCTCCTGCAAAGGCACAGAAGCTGATGGGGGATGCCATCAAGTATGGGGCAGCTCCTTCAAAGCCCAATACAGCCCCCAAAGCTCCAGCTCAAGATCCAAAGAGAAGCACCAGAAACATACCTGCAATAGAGAAGAACAAGGCCCCAGTGCCTGAAGCTGCAAAAGAAGCTGAAACCCAAGTGCTTAGGAAGTTCAAGCCCAAGATTCCAGACCACAATGACAGTCACCTAGTGGCTGAAAACATGAAGGAAAGAAAGGATGCTAGTCTCAGGAAATGGAGACAAGCTGATCCATATGTTGTGAGGAGGAGGACTGCAGTGTACTACAGGTTCCACACCAAAGAGCAACAGGATTTTTATGAGACAGTGTTGCTAGACAAGAAACCCATAGTCAGTGATATGAGATGGGTGGACTGGAAATTCATTGATGCTAATGCTGATCACTTCCCAGGTGTGCATGCAAGCTTCAAAGCAAATGGTGTTGATGACTTTGTTGGTCAGAAGATCACCAAGTGGAATGATGAGCTCATTATGCAATTCTACTCAACAGCTCACTTCTATCCAGATGGAAGAATTGTGTGGATGAAAGAAGGACAGAGGCACCAATCAACTGTTGATGAGTGGGCTAGGCTCATAAATGCCCCTGGAGAAGAAGAAAATGACATAGATGTGTATGCTGAGAAGAAGAAAGATCACAGCACCATGGCCAATATGTATAAGGAGATACCAGATAAGGCCTTGGAGACACATAAGTTTGGATCAGTCTACTATCTGCAATCTGGTTTGGCCACCATAAACACTATCTTGAGGCACACTTTGTTGCACATATCTGGAGATCACAGGATGATCAGTGGCCATTCCATCAACTTGCTGCAGTTGTTTGATGTTCTGCCACAGAATTCAAGGTCATGAGCTTGATTATTGAGACGATCAAAAGGACAACAGCTGGCCAGAAGAGATCTTGTGGATATGCTCCACATATCCAAGAGCTAATCAATTCCAAGATGAATCAAGGAGTGTATCTTTTGGACAAAGAACATCTTCCTTTGTTGCCTAAATTTGAGGACAACACAGTTGTCATGGATGCTGAAGATCCATCCTCAGTTGCAGCTCATGAGAAGAAGGAGAAAGCCAGAGCAGAAAAAGAAGCAAAGATGCCAAGTGCAGCAGAGGCTTTAGAAGTCTTTCTCAAGTCAAAACAAGACCAGCTTGGATTTCTAATTGAAGCAACCCTGAGGATTGAGAAAGGACTAGCTACCCTGACTCAGAACTAGGAGAGCTTGGAGAGGATAATAGAGACAAAATTCTACGATCTAGACTTGAAGGTGACTGAGATTCAGACAACTATTGAAGAACTCTAGGAAGAAGCTCAGGAGAGGAAGGGCAAAGCTACAACACAGGTGTTCCATAGAGTGCCTAGGGCACAGAGGTCTGCAGTAGTGCCAGTGATAGATACTAGAGATACAACTTTAGCACCTGCAGCCACAGCTCCCATAGCTCCTGTTGCCCCTCCAGTGGCAACCCCTCCAGCTCCAACATTATTTACAGATGCATTCGCCCTTGGAGTCATCTCAATAACTCCTTACAAAGATCAAGCCTAGAGAGACGCATAATACTATGCATTTTCGAGCTTTTTGGTAACTTGTTGCCAAAGGAGGAGAAAGTGTATAGATCATAGGCTTCGGAAAGAGAGAGAGAGAGAGAGTTATCTCTTTTTTGCTACTTATTTGCTTTGCTTGTCTGGTTGAGATACATTATGTCTGTGTGTGTGAGATACTTTGTATGATCATGTTCTTAATCATATCACACTTTATGCTTATGCTTGAATGATGACATTATCTATATCTTATATGATCATTCACTTTGCCTTGGTGATGAGTGCTTGTTCTTATTTATTATCATTTTGAGCGCTCCACCAAGATGTATGTGACATGGAAGAGTAACCCATGATCCTAACATGTTGTGCATTTGCAGTCCAAAGCATATTTTAAACAATCCACAAATTTAGGGGGAGCTCTTGCTTATCACATACTTCTCAAAGCGACAATGTAATTCATTCTTATTATCATTTGTCGAAGCTTTGATCTATATGTTGTCATCAATTACCAAAAGGGGGAGATTGAAAGTGCAACTAATCCCTGGGTGGTTTTGGTAATTCTTAACAACATATATGAACTAATACTATTTCACGATAATCATTTCAGAAAGTTCAATGATTGTCATGGCATGGAATAGAGACGTGGACCCCTCAAAATGCAAAGGACATACATTGGCAACAAGCTCAAGACTCTACATTTTCATTTTAGTGATCCAAGATCACATTGACTCCATAGGAAAGCCAATACTATTAAAAGGGGATGAGGTGTTGCTTAATGGCTTACTTGCTCAAAATGCTTTGTGATATGCTCCAAAAACCCTCAACCACTTTCTCATTTCCACATATGTCCTAAACCTAAATGTCAAATTTGGCCCCACCGATTTGATCTATCCGGCGCCACTGAGTTTCATTTGACATAGCCACTTCCACAAACCCTAGTTACTTCGGTCTCACCGATAGGGATCTCGGTCTCGCCGAGATGGGATTGCAAACTCTCTATTTCCTTTTTGTAACATTTTGGTCTCACTGAAGTGAGCGAATCGGTCCCCCCGAGTTTGCCTGACCAACCCTCTATGTACGTATTGCTGAAATCAGTCCCACCGAGTTTATGCGATTGGTCACACCGAGATTACGTTATGCCCTAACCCTAGCACATCGGTCCCACCGATATGACTATATCGGTCCCACCGAAAATCCTAACGTTCACATTTTTACCGAGTTTGCTGATTCGGTTCCACTGAGTTTGGGAATCTATGTGTAACGGTTAGATTTTGTGTGGAGGCTATATATACCCCTCCACCCACTCTTCATTCGTGGAGAGAGCCATCAGAACAAACCTACACTTCCACTACTCATTTTCTGAGAGAGAACGACCTACTCATGTGTTGAGGCCAAGATATTCCAATCCTACCATATGAATCTTGATTTCTAGCCTTCCCCAAGTTGCTTTCCACTCAAATCATCTTTCCACCATAGCCAAATCTGTGAGAGAGAGTTGAGTGTTGGGGAGACTATCATTTGAAGCACAAGAGCAAGGAGTTCATCAACAACACACCATCTAGTACCTTTTGGAGAGTGGTGTCTCCTATATTGGTTAGGTGTCACTTGGGAGCCTCCATCAAGATTGTGTAGTTGAACCAAGGAGTTTTTAAGGGCAAGGAGATCGCCTACTTAATGAAGATCTACCTAGTGAGGCAAGTCCTTCGTGGGCGATGGCCATGATGGGATAGACAAGGTTGCTTCTTCATGGAACCTTCGTGGGTGGAGCCCTCCGTGGACTCGCGCAACCGTTACCCTCCATGGGTTGAAGTCTCCATCAACGTGGATGTATGATAGCACCACCTATTGGAACCACGCCAAAAATCTCCATGTCAACATTGCATTTTCTCCCTCCAAACTCCCCCCATTTACTTTCTTGCAAGTTGCATGCTTTACTTTCCGCTGCCCATATACTCTTTGCATGCTTGCTTGAATTGTATTGTGATTGCTTGACTTGTGCTAAGTTGCTAAAATCTGCCAAGAACTAAAATTGGGAAAAGGTTAAGTTTTTATTTGGTCAAGTAGTCTAATCACCCCCCCCCCTCCCCACTGTAGACATACTTTCGATCCTACAACCGGGCTCCTGAGGCGCAGCTGCAGGCGGTGCACAAGGTGTTCGGCTCAACGACACTCTTCGAGCAAGGCCTCGGGGAGCTGTCGAAGTCGTGTCTGCGTCCTTCTAAGCCTCGTCTTCATTGTCATCAGCCAGATGGATGATGTCTGTTGGAACTGCAACCACTCGACAATGATAATCCATTCAATTGTCAAGTCAGCCACTGAAGCTAAACAGAGTGAAAGCTTGGCATACCTTGCCGAGAAGTTGCCGCATCCGCTGTATCCACCTCCGCGTGCTCCTCGTCAACTTGCATAGGCGACGTTACCGAAATGGCAGCTCCGACACAATTCACACTCGCTCAGCAAAAGCGTGAAGGTCTGCATCAACAAGATAGAAAGTGAAAAAGAAGAGCTCTCACGTTGAAGCAATGGGCACAGTAACCTTTATCCTAGGCAAGGCCTTCCGAGGCTTTCATGGAATAGTCTTGGCTTGCTTTGCGGTTTTCTCAGACGGGTCTAGAGTTGGCGTTCGAGTGCGCTTTGGGTTCCTGACACTTGACACCGCGGACTTTGCCCTGGCTGGCCGCCGGATCTTGAGTTTGTTTGGTACAACGCTCAGTGCTTGGTGGTGACTCGACCTCTTCACTGTCATCAGAGTCGTCACTGTCGTCCTCACTATCGTTAGCATATTCAATGTCAGCACTCCCGCCCTCGCTTTCCACCCTTTCAGTGAGTTGATCCCCGTTCGGCACGGGCGAGTACATCTTCAAGAATGCCCGCAAGACACATATTTCAAAATCAGTTGGTTCCCAATACAGTGGCGTGTTGAAAACAAAGATAATACACTTGAGAAGTTATGTCTCACCTCTCCTGGAGGATGCTCGGCGTCGAAAGGCAGAATTCGTTCGGATCCTCATGGGTTGTCACGGGCTCCGGTGATGCTCCCGAGCCACTATGCCACGGTCTCCTCACTGACTTCTTCTGGATGGGTCCGAGCGGTATCGTCTGCACCTGAATACAGCCACATGGGGTGGTTGCGTGCTTGCAGAGGCTAGATACGTCGACTAAGGAACACTTCCAGCAGATCCAAGCCTGTCACTCCGCCCTGGATCAGCTCAACTACTGCTTCAACCAAGATCCCCACCACACCCTTCTCCTCCTCATCCATAGCCAATGGGCAAGGGCGCACGGAGTCTCTCTAGCGAGAAAGGGGGAGGCCATTCGACGCACCAGGAGTCAGAACGTCAGTGCAGTAAAACTAGGTCGACTGCCAACCCCTAACTGACTCGGGAAAGGTCATGGAAGGGAAGGCGTATCTACCTCTCATCTGGACACCTAAACTCCCACACATCTAGATCACGTGGGTTTTCGCGTCACTCGGGTTGGCTTTCTTAACCGACTAGGATCGAAGAGTGAAAATATGTTTGAATAGCCCCCAATGAGGGTGGCATCCCAAGAAGTTTTCACACATCGAGACAAAGGCAGCAAGATACGATATGGTATTTGAAGGAAAGTGGTGGATTTGCGCACCGAAGAATTTCAAGAAACAACAGAAGAATCGATGCGGAGGCAAAGAAAAACCTCTCTTCACGTGGGTAAGAAGAAGAACCCGCTCGCCGTCATGCGGTGTAGGCTCGATCTCGCCCTTCGACAAACTCCAAGATCTAGGGGCCAGCGGGCTGTCGGTGGTGAGCCCCTTGAGGTCCTCCATCGTGACTGTCGAGGGCAGCCAATCCCCTTGGATCCAGCCCGGCGGCTGTGCGGCCCGAGAGCTCGCCGCCTTCTTCCCCTTGGCCACCTTCTTGGTGCGTTCCAGCGCCTTCATCTTGTCCTTCACCATCTTCGCAGAGGTCGTCGGAACTAAGCGGGGCAGCGCAGCGCTGGGGGAGAAGAGGCAAAGAGGCGGGGTGGAGAGGGGAAAAGAGTAGATCACTGTTGCAACCCTCGACCGCGTCGACCTTTATATCCACGCGTCTGAGTCACTGACCTATGGGCCCGTAGGATCTCAGCGCATGCCTACAACTAGCGCCCGCTCGATACGTGGCGAATAAAGGCGGAGCGAAAATCGAGGAGTCCCTCCCCACTTGCCCACTTACCGTGCTGCATCCGGTCCGTGCGCTTCTCCAAATTTTTGAATCCCACAAATTCCGGGATTCGGCAGAGCAATCGATCGCATCAAAGATATCCCTATTCATCCGGGTCAGATCCGGCACTCGACGACTCGCAGCTCATCTCACTCGGACAATCAAGAAGCTAGAATCGATCAAGGCGATTGACAGAGGGTTAAGCAGCTCACATACCTTTAGACTACTAAAAGATGTCCCCGGGACATTGAGTCAGGGCGGAATCAGCTGTAATGCCTCCTCACTCAAACCTCGATCCATTCGGGGGCTAATGACGATGACATGTACCGAGGGTAGGGTCTTAGGCCTGACCTACATGCCCTACCCAAGGACACTACGCGAAGAACCCAAGACCTACAAACTTAGAAGGAGGATACCGACTGGAATGACATAATGTGCAAGTCACTCGATAGAAGATCCACTCGGTTAACTCCACCCCCATTTGACCGTCGTAATTCACTTGGAAGTACATGATTCACTCGAAGAACAGAAGACCTAGAGCCCCCCCCCCCCCCCCCGGGATGGCAAAGGCCAGGCGATCAATGCATCGTTATAAAGATCATTAATTACAGGCGTTACCAGTAACCTTCTCATCTTTACCCTCATTGAAGCCTTCCGTAACTGAGGGCTACGAGGGGCTAGCAGACTCTATATAAGACACCCCTCTCCTCATGCACAAGGGTTCGCACCCACTGTAACTCAGCACTCCAAAGAAACAAAGCTCCCGCAACACCGAGACGTAGGGCTTTTACCTCCTCCGAGAGGGGCCTAAACTCGTAAATCCGAGTGTACAATCTCGCCGTAGCTAGGCTCTGCCCTCTCCTATGTACCCCTTACCTCTACTATCAGATCTGTTCCCCACGACATCCCCCTCGCCTTTAAACCGAGAGGAGCCAGACATGAACCGCCACGCAAGCGCCATCATATGGAATGATGAGAGTACCCTCAACGGACCCCCAAAATTACAAGCGGTGGCACATGCTCTCCACGAGAAGCACACGGCACCGGGAGATCTGTGCTACGCGATCGCTGACGGGTGCAACCCACCACGACTGGTTCCCGTGTGCCATGGAGAGCCAAAGAAATACCGCAGGTGTAGCAAGCATGTGCACTATTCATTGTAGCAATGTTTCTTATGATCCGACGACCAGGATTGCTCCAGATGAAGATCCGTCGGTCAGGATCGTTTTGGACAGCTAATCCGACGTCCCAGATTCGGATGCAAGCTTCCTTTTATTAACATCATCATAAGGAGAACTAAAGCAGTCAGCCTCAAAATCATATTAAGGTCTTTCCTAGCATTATACTCATATAAAGCACTGATATATGGTTGAGTATAGTTCTCAATCTGCATATGCGAGAGAACAAAAACTGTCAGTATAAACAAATGACATATAAAATGGACACACTCGTACAAATGTGCAGCTAGATATGGCTTATCCATAACATCAAAAGAAGAAATGTGGTACAATTTTGGTATTTTAGGCACAATGATAACTGACAAGCATACAAAAATGCATTGCTATAGTAAGCTGTCAGCAGACAAGATTCGAGGTGTTGACTGACCTCCTCCTAGAAGTGCTCATCGCAGAGTTCAAGAACAATGGTCTCCCACCGCTTGCCTACTTCAGTGCCTATTTCATGAATATTGAGGCCTTCAAAATGCCCAACAAACGACCCATCTACAGCGCCTTGAGCAGAATAAGCGTTTCATCTAGGTCACACGGCAGGCAGCGGGAATGACCGTGATGCCACGCGGGAGCTCTGGTCACGATCTCGGTTCTCGGCTGGGAGCTCTGGCAAGACGATGGGATGAGCAGCGGTCGGATTGGGAGCACATCGATGGAGGTACACACACACACACACACACATGTATGGAGGACCGGAATCAGGGTTAGAGGCGGCGGCTCGCGGTGGATCTCCGGGTAGCTGCAACTCGCACCGGCAGGTGTGCGCTGGCTCAGACACCCATCCACCGGCGGCACCTGAGGAACGACGGCAGACAAGCGGCGGCGGTGGCCGGATCCAGATACATGGAGGAGAAAGGGGACGAGAAAGGAGGGGGCGAAGCGAGGGCTGCGAGGCTAGGGTTATCACCCAATCGAGCATCCCCCTTGCCTTTACACCGAGAGGAGCTAGACATGAACCACCACGCAAGCGCCATCATATGGAATGACGAGAGTACCCTCAGCGGACCCCCAAATTTACGGGCAGTAGCACATGCTCTCCACATGAAGCACACGGCACCGGGAGATCTGTGCTCCGCGGTCGCTGACGGATACGTCCCACCACGACCGGGTCCCGCGTGTCATGAAGAGCCAAATCAATACCGCAGGCGTAGCAAGCATGTGCACTATTCATTGTAGCAGTGTTTCTTACGATTCAACGGTCAGGATCGCTCCAGATGAAGATCCGACGGTCTAGATTCAGATGCGCTGAGAGAGCTTCATTTGTGCCGAGACTCTAACAATGGGATGAGGATCTGACGAGCAGGGCACCTACCCTCTCCCGTGGTGACCACCCTGCCGAGACTCTAACAATGGGACATCTCCCGCTCGAGTCACCACCTACCCTCTCCCGTGGTGACCACCATGCAGCAGCCCAGGCCGACCCATTTCAGTGCATTCTCTCATCTTTTCTATCTTTCCCAACTCTGCTTTCCAAACGGAATTAACAACACGTAATGCACGGAGTTTAACCTTTCCTGGGGAGATGAGTTCGGCGTAAATGATGGAATGCAGTACCCGTGGAACCCCTGCTGTACAAGAAGACAAGCTTTCAGTTCCAAGAATCGAGGCGAAGCAACTGTTGAGCGCTAACTTTCAGAAAAATGTTTTGATGTTCACGTGAAGCTTAGCTACAAGACGAGAAGATCCGCAAAAAAGAGGAATTTTTTACGGAACGAGAGTAGCAACCAACATTGCTTGGTGGTGATCACCTGTGTCATCAGCACAAGTCTAGTTACTCATTGGGAGAGCAGCGCTAGCCTAGGTCTGCTGTTAAAAGGAAATGAGAATTGGTTTGGCCGACGCGACACCAAACACTCGCCAGGCCACTCACAGTCACAAAACAAGCTAACGCATCAATGACTCTCGCGGCGACGCCGAGCTCCGGTGACCAGGCCAGAGGTGCACCGCCGCATCTGATCTTCATCCCGAGCGCCGGCATGGGCCACATCCACCCTTTCTCCCGCTTCATCGCCGCCCTCGCGAGCCAAGGCGCCGTCGACATCTCCGTTGTGACCGCGCTCCCGACGGTCTCCGAGGCCGAGGCCGACCACTTCGCCGCCCTCTTCGCGGCTTTCCCCGCCGTCCGACGCATCGACTTCAACCTCCTGCCGCTCGACGACACCACCCTTGCCGGGACGGACCCCTTCCTCCTGCGGTGGGAGTCCCTTCGCCGCTCCGCCCACCTCCTCGGCCCGCTCATCGCCGGCGCCGCGCCGCGCGCGTCGGCCATCGTCACGGACATTACCCTGGCTTCCCAGGTCATCCCCGTGGCTAAGAACGAGCTGCGGCTCCCGTGCCACATCCTCTTCATCTCATGCGCGACCATGATGTCCTTCCTCGCCTACTTCCCCACCTACGTTGACGGCGCCAACACGGGCCACCTCGCCGGGGACGTCGACGTCCCCGGCATTGGACGCCTCCCGGTGGATTACCCCCCTCAGGTGCTGCGCGACCCGGACAACCTCTTCACCAAGCAGTTCGTCGCCAACGGCCGCGAGATAGCCGAGGCAGACGGCATTCTCCTCAACACGTTCGATGCCTTGGAGCCGGAGGCACTCGCCGCCCTGCGCGACGGCAAGGTCGTTCCTGGGTTTCCTCCGGTGTTCGCAGTCGGCCCGCTTAAGTCGACGAGCACAGAGAAGGAGGCGGTGCATGGCGGTGCCTCTTCACCAAATAACTGGCTCGACGAGCAGCCGGCGCGCTCGGTTGTGTACGTGGCCTTCGGCAACCGCAACGCGGCCGCGCTAGAGCAGATCCGCGAGATCGGCGCCGGGCTGGAGGCGAGCGGCTGCCGGTTCCTGTGGGTGGTGAAGACGACGGTGGTGGACCGCGAGGACACGGCGGAGCTGAACGACGTGCTGGACGACGGGTTCCTGGGGCGCGTGCATGGGCGCGGCCTGGTGATCAAGGAGTGGGTGGACCAGGAGGCGGTCCTGGGGCACCCGGCCGTGGGACTGTACGTGAGCCACTGCGGGTGGAACTCGGTGACGGAGTCGGCCGCGTGCGGCGTGCCGATGCTGGCGTGGCCGATGACGCTGGGCGACCAGCGCCTGGTGGCGACGGTGATCAGGAGCGCCGGCTTCGGGCTGTGGCTGGAGCACTGGAGCTGGGACAGGGAGAGCTCGCTGGTGCGCGCGGCAGAGATAGCGGAGAAGGTGAAGGCGGTGATGGGCGACGAGGCGATCTCGGCGAGGGCTAAGGAGGTCGGCCGGGAGGCGACCAAGGCCGTTGCCCCGGGCGGCTCCAGCCACCGGAGCATGCAGGAGTTCCTTGCCACGCTCAAGTGACCGGGAGCTGTTAGTCAACGAACCTCCTGTCCTGTCGCACTTTTTTTTGGGATACTGTCCTGTTGCACTTATTTTGTACCATCGTCTCGACTGAGTCGCTCAGGATGCATGCGATATGTTGCCTGAAAATAAAGAGCCAGCTATGTGTTAATTGCTTGGAAAAAATTGTTGTAAGTCAATTGGCGCGCGAGGCATTGAATTGAAATCCAACCATCCCTGGACGCTTTCTCCTTTCTGCTATTTTCGCTTTTTTTCCTCTTTTCAAATTATTGAACATTTTTTATAATTCATAAACATTTTTTAAGATCCATCAGCGGTTTTTTAAAACTATTCTAGAACTTTTATTTTTAAACTCATGACCATTTATAATTTTTTGAACATTTTATAAAACAAATCATGAATATTTCTTGAATGCATGCACAATTTTAAAACTCGTGATTTTTATTAAATTTTATTTAATACTTGTTAATTCCTGACATTTTTCAAAATGTGCATGTGGTTTTTGATTTTCCATACATCTTTTTGTGAGAAAGGCGGAATTAAACTGCGTTTGTGTATGTCTCCATTTAGCCAAATCTGTATAACGCTTAGGCAGGTCAAAATGAGAGTATCATAGACAATATCATGCATTAAATGCAAATAAAATGAGTGGCATATTATAATACCATATCATAATAAAGTTATGCTATTATGTGTCATGAATGATACTCTCTCCGTCACAAAATAAATGTCTTAACCTTAGTATAACTTTATGCTAAAACTAGTATAAAGTTGAGACACTTATTTTTGGGACAGAGGGAGTAATAAATAAGGTACTCGGAGCACACCAGCGAAGCAGTTAGGCCGGCCCATGTATCCCGCTTTTGGGAAGCTTCCCAGCCCGTTTTTTTTTTGTTTCCGTTATTCTACATCATGTTTTGTTCTTTTTTTGTTTTTTATTTCCTTATTCTTTTCACCCTTTTTCCCAATGCGCGCACTTTTTTTTGAAATATAATTACTTTTTAATTTTTGTCAACTTTCTCAAATTTGCGATATCTTTCAAATTCAAATAGTTATTTTGAAATTTTCGAACTTATTTTAAAATTTATGAACTTTTTCTCCAGTTCGTGAACATTTTATGAATCCACCTACAATTTTGTTTTTCTAAATCATGAATATTTTAAGCCGTGAATTCTTTTATATTCAGGAACCATTTTATGAATTGAAAGAAACTCACAAGTCATTTTTCAGATTTGAGAATTTTTTTTCAAAATTGACAGTTATCATTAATTGAAATGAAACAGCCCAAAAAAAATGTTGTCTCAAAATGGGTCGCGACCCCTTGGGGGCCGGGAGCGGGGACCAAACTGGCGCTCGCTGCGCCGCTTTAGTGGGCCGGCCCACGAACAAGCAACAACAGCGAAAAAATACCTGAAAAACTTGTCGCGCCGAGGATTCGAACACGCATTGTTGCCTTGCAGTACGCAGTTGGCTTACCACTACAACCACATCATAAGACTGCCTAATATTACCGCGAAGGGTTTAAGGACAATTGCAGCCGCGCTGTTCCAAAATTTACATGTTCGCAGACTAGAAAAAGGTTCACAAATTTGTTTCAAAAAGAAAAGGTTCACTTATTCAAGAAAGCTAACGAAAATTGAAAAAAGTTCACTATTTCGAGAAAAAAATTCATAAATTTGAAAAAGTTCACTAATTCCAGGAAAGTTAGCAAAATTAAAAAAGTTCGTGAGTTTGAAAAAAGTTCATGAAAATTTTGGAAAAGTTCATCAAATACAAAATAGTTCAAGAAAATTGAAAAAGTTCATCGGTTTTCACAAAGAGTTCATACATTTGAAAAAAGTTCATCGGTTTTGAAAAAAAATTCACCCATTTTCATGAAAGTTCACGAGTTTTAAAAAAAAGTTCACAACTTTTGAAAAAAAAGTTCACTGATTGTGAAAAAAATAGTTCATCAATTTAAAAAAAGTTCATCAAATTCAAAAAAGGTTTACGAACTGAAAAATAGTTCATCGATTTTACCAAAACAAAATAGCAAGAATGACAAAAGTTTGCGCATTTATTAATTATCAAGAAGTGTAAGAATAAAAAGAAAGTAAGAAGAAAAAATCAAACAAAATCTCTCGGAAAAAACAGTAAGTAAATACCCTCAAAAGAAGGTAATCAGTCAGATCCGAAGCAGGTGGGTTGGTGATTATCGTGGCGTTCTCGAAACCAGGAGTCGCTGGTTCGAATCCTACGTAGACCACTGTTTTTTGCGATTTATCAAAATGAGAAAACAAGTAAATGGGCCGGCCCAGCTCGCGGTAGGTGGTGTGCGCTGCAGGCGCCCGTTAACGAAATGCACGTTAACCGGCGCCTGCAGCGCCAAATAGGATTTCCCGCGGGAGCGTGTAGAAGAACTCATAGTCACAAATGCTAGGTATCGCTCATTGTGAGCGCTGGGCTGGTTAATTTGGAGAGCGAGCGAGCGAGCTGTTAGAACCGATTTTCGGAACCTTTTGAAATCGAGCAAGCAAACCGATTTTTTATTTTACTAGTTTATTTCCTTTTTACTTTTATTTAATTTTTTCCTTTTTACGTTTCTATTTTTCCATTTTTTGATTTTAAAAAATCACAATTTTCAATTTTAATTTCAAATTTAACAAATTGTTCACAGTTTTAAATTTTGTTCATGTTTTTGTTTTTTTCGAAATTTCAAAAATTATTTACAGTTCAAAAAATGGTTGGATTTTCAAAAATCCTTCACCATTTTCTATATAATAAATTTCAAAAATCATTCACATTTATCAAAAGTTATTTGATATTTTTTATTCACTTGAGCATTTTTTATTTTGCAAAAATATGAAGTCATGAAGATATTTTTGAAATTGTGATTTTTTTGTGTTCATGAGCATTTTTTGAATTAAAAAAACATGAACCATTTTGAAAACTTGAGAAGCTTTTCCTAATTTATAATTTGAATGAAACTCGGAAGAAACCTCAGCTACGCTCTCTCTCTCTTTGTCTCGCTATTGGAGAGTCGTGCTCGCGGCCGAGGTCGATGTAGTAGCTGCCGGACTCAGAAGCGGTGCTTCTCGCTCACCGTGAGCGATATGTAGCAGAGACCGCTCCACATTTAGTCATATAGTCGAGCACGTAGACATAGGTACCACTAATTGGGCCATCTCCACTGGAGGACGCTTGTAGAGCATCTCTAACAGCCGCCCAACGCGCAGCGCGCTAAAAACTAGTTTGCGGCGCGCCCATCGTTAGGTTTGGCGCGGCAGCAGCCGCGCTAAAATGCAGTGCGCGCTCTCGCACAAACAACATATGCGCTCCAAACAGAAGCTAGAAGATCAAACACAAACAAAATAAATCAATAATAAATAGTTTAATTTATTATTACAACTCAAACAAATAGTATCTTTCATCAAATACAACAAATAGTTTAACAATACAACATCAAATGCGTAAATCATGATGCTCTTTGGCGGCCATTCCAAGCCCACCACTCCTTAATGAGATCCTTCTGAAGATCATTATGCGCTGCCGGACGTCGAATGGCATGATAGGAGGCAACAAAATGTTGGGGAACGTAGTAATTTCAAAAAAAATCCTACGCACACGCAAGATCATGGTGATGCATAGCAACGAGAGGGGAGAGTGTTGTCCACGTACCCTCGTAGACCGAAAGCGGAAGCGTTAGAACAACGCGGTTGATGTAGTTGTACGTCTTTACGGTCCGACCGATCAAGCACCGAAACTACGGCACATCCGAGTTATAGCACACGTTCAGCTCGATGACGATCCCCGGACTCCGATCCAGCAGAATGTCGGGGAAGAGTTCCGTCAGCACGACGGCGTGGTGACGATCTTGATGTTCTACCGTCGCAGGGCTTTGCCTAAGCACTGCTACAATATTATCGAGGACTATGGTGGAGGGGGGCACCGCACACGGCTAAGAGATCAAGAGATCAATTGTTCTGTCTATGGGGTGCCCCCTTTCCCCGTATATAAAGGAGTGGAGGAGAGGGGGCCGGCCAAGGGGTTGGCGCGCCCTAGGGGGGGAGTCCAACCCCAACCGGGAGTAGGACTCCCCCCTTTCCTATTAGGAGTAGGAGAGGGAAGGAAGAGGGGGGAGGGAAGAAGGAAATGGGGGGCCGACCCCCTTCCCAATTCGGATTGGGCTTGGGGGGGGCGCTCCCTCCTTTGCTTCTTCTCCCTCCTTTCCACTAAGGCCCAATAAGGCCCATGTACCTCCCGGGGGGTTCCGATAACCTCCCGGAGATCCGGTATTGTCCCAATCTCTCCCGAAACCTTTCCAGTGTCCAAATATAGTAGTCCAATATTATCGATCTTTATGTCTCGACCATTTAGAGACTCCTTGTCATGTCCATGATCACATCCGGGACTCCGAACAACCTTCGGTACATCAAAACTCATAAACTCATAATAAAACTGTCAACGAAACCTTAAGCGTGCGGACCCTACGGGTTCGAGAACTATGTAGACATGACCGAGACACATTTCCGGTCTATAACCAATAGCGGAACCTGGATGCTCATATTGGCTCCTACATATTCTATGAAGATCATTATCGGTCAAACCGGATAACAACATACATTGTTCCTTTTGTCATCGGTATGTTACTTGCCCGAGATTCGATCGTCGGTATATCAATACCTAGTTCAATCTCGTTACCGGCAAGTCTCTTTACTCGTTACGTAATGCATCATCCCGCAACTAACTCATTAGTCACATTGCTTGCAAGGCTTATAGTGATGTGCATTACCGAGAGGTCCCAGAGATACCTCTCCGACAATCGGAGTGACAAATCCTAATCTCAAAATACGCCAACCCAACATGTACCTTCGGAGACACCTGTAGAGCTCCTTTATAATTACCCAGTTACGTTGTGACGTTTGGCAGCACACAAAGTGTTCCTCCGGTAAACGGGAGTTGCATAATCTCATAGTTGTAGGAACATGTATAAGTCATGAAGAAAGCAATAGCAACATACTAAACGATCAAGTGCTAAGCTAACAGAATGGGTCAAGTCAATCACATCATTCTCCTAATGATGTGATCCCAGTAATCAAATGATAACTCATGTCTATGGTTAGGAAACTTAACCATCTTTGATTAACGAGCTAGTCAAGTAGAGGCATACTAGTGACACTATGTTTGTCTATGTATTCACACATGTATTATGTTTCCGGTTAATACAATTCTAGCATGAATAATAAACATTTATCATGAAATAAGGAAATAAATAATAACTTTATTATTGCCTCTAGGGCATATTTCCTTCAGTCTCCCACTTGCACTAGAGTCAATAATCTAGTTCACATCGCCATGTGATTTAACACCAATATTCATATCTGTATATGGTTAACACCCATAGTTCACATCGTCATGTGACCAACACCCAAAGGGTTTACTAGAGTCAATAATCTAGTTCACATCACTATGTGATTAACACCCAAAGAGTAATAAGGTGTGATCATGTTTTGCTTGTGAGAGAAGCTTAGTCAACGGGTCTGTCACATTCAGAGCCGTATGTATTTTGCAAATATTCTATGTCTATAATGCTCTGCACGGAGCTACTCTAGCTAATTGCTCCCACTTTCAATATGTATCCAGATTGAGACTTAGAGTCATCTGGATGGTGTAAAAGCTTGCACCGATGTAACTCTTTACGACGGGCTCTTTTATCACCTCCATAATCGAGAAATATTTCCTTAGTCCTCACTAAGGATATTCTTGACCAATGTCCAGTGATCTACTCCTAGATCACTATTGTATTCCCTTACCAAATTCAGAACAAGGTATACAATAGGTCTGGTACATAGCACAACATACTTTATAGAACCTATGACTGAGGCATAGGGAATGACTTTCATTCTCTTTTCTATTTTCTGCTGTGGTCGGGATTTGAGTCTTACTCAATTTCACACCTTTGCAACACAGGCAAGAACTCTTTCTTTGACTGTTCCATTTTGAACTACTTCAAAATCTTGACAAGGTATGTACTTATTGAAAAAACTTATCAAGCGTTTTGATCTATCTCAATAGATTTTGATGCTCAATATGTAAGCAGCTTTACTGAGGTCTTTCTTTTAAAGAACTCCTTTCAAATACTCCTTTATGCTTTCCAAAAAAATTCTACATCATTTCTGATCAACAATATGTTACTCACATATATTTATCAGAAAGGCGGTAGTGCCCCCACTCACTTTATTGTAAATACAGGCTTCACCACAAGTCTGTATAAAACTATATGCTTTGATCAACTTATCAAAGTGTATATTCCAACTTTGAGATGCTTGCACCAGTCCATAGATGGATCGCTGGAGCTTGCACATTTTGTTAGCACCTTTATGATTGACAAAACCTTCTGGTTGCATCATATACAACTCTTCTTTAAGAAAACCATTAAGGAATGCAGTTTTGACATTCATTTGCCACATTTCATAAAATGTGGCAATTGCTAACATGATTCGGACAGACTTAAGCATCGCTACAGTTGAGAAAATCTCATTGTAGTCAACACCTTGAACTTGTCGAAAACCTTTTTACGACAAGTCGAGCTTTGTAGATAGTAACACTACTATCAGCATATGTCTTCTTCTTGAAGATCCATTTATACAATATGGCTTGCCGATCATCGGGCAACTCCACCAAAGTCCACACTTTGTTCTCATACATGGATCCCATCTCAGATTTCATGGCCTCAAGCCATTTCGCGGAATCTGGGCTCATCATCGCTTCCTCATAGTTCGTAGGTTCATCATGGTCTAGTAACATGACTTCCAGAATAGGATTATCGTACCACTCTGGTGCGGGCTGTACTTTGGAAGACCTACGAGGTTTTATAGTAACTTGCTCTGAAGTTTCATGATCATCATCATTAGCTTCCTTGCTAATTGGTTTAGGAATCACTGGAACTGATTTCTGTGATGAACTACTTTCCAATTCGGGAGAAGGTACAAATTACCTTATCAAGCTCTACTTTCCTCCCACTCACTTCTTTCGAGAGAAAACCCTTCTCCAGAAAGGATCCATTCTTAGCAACGAATGTTTTGCCTTCAGATTTGTGATAGAAGGTGTACCCAACAATTTCCTTTGGGTATTCTATGAAGACGCACTTCTCCGATTTGGGTTCGAGCTTATCAGGTTGAAAACCTTTTTCATATAAGCATCGCAACTCCAAACTTTAAGAAACGACAGCTTAGGTTTACTGCTAAACCATAGTTCATACGGTGTCGTCTCAACGGATTTAGATGGTGCCCTATTAAACGTGAATGTAGCTGTCTCTAATGCATAACCCCAAAACGATAGTGGTAAACTGATAAGAGATATCATAGATCGCACCATATCTAGTAAAGTACGATTACGATGTTCGGATTACATTGTGGTGTTCCAGGTGGCGTGAGTTGCGAAACTATTTCACATTGTTTCAAATGAAGACCAAACTCGTAACTCAAATATTCGTCTCCACGATCAGATCATAGAAACTTTATTTTTCTTGTTACGATGATTTTCCACTTCACTCTGAAATTCTTCGAACTTTTCAAATGTTTCAGACTTATGTTTCATCAAGTAGATATACCCATATCTGCTCAAATCATCTGTGAAGGTTAGAAAATAATGATACACGCCGCGAGCCTTAACACTCATCGGATCGCATACATCGGTATGTATTATTTCCAATAAGTCAGTAACTCGTTCCATTGTTCCGGGGAATGGAGTTTTAGTCATCTTGCCCAAAAGGCACGGTTCGCAAGCATCAAATGATTCATAACCAAGTGATTCAAAAAATCCATCTTTATGGAGTTTCTTCATGCGCTTTACACTGATATGACCCAAACGACAGTGCCACAAATAAGTTGCACTATCATTACTAACTTTGCATCTTTTGGCATCAATATTATGAATATGTGTATCACTATGATCGAGATCCAACAAACTATTTTCATTGGGTGTATGACCATTTGAAGGTTTTATTCATGTAAACAGAACAACAGTTATTCTCTGACTTTAAATGAATAACCGTACTGTAATAGACATGATCAAATCATATTCATGCTCAACGCAAACGCCAAATAACATTTATTTAGGTTTAACACTAATCCCGAAAGTATAGGGAGTGTGTGATGATGATCATATCAATATTGGAACTACTTCCAACACTCATCGTCACTTCCCCTTCAAGTAGTCTCTGTTTATTCTGTAACTCCTGTTTCGAGTTAATAATCTTAGCAAGCGAACAAGTATCAAATACTCAGGGGCTACTATAAACACTAGTAAGGCACACATCAATAACCTGTATATCAAATATACCCTTGTTCACTTTGCCATTCTTCTTATCCACCAAATATTCAGGGCATTTCCGCTTCCAGTGACCATTTCCTTTGCAGTGTAAGCACTCAGTTTCAGGCTTTGGTCCAGCTTTGGGCTTCTTCACGGGAGTGACAACTTGTTTGCCATTCTACTTGAAGTTTCCTTTTCTTTCCCATTGCCCTTTTCTTGAAACTAGTGGTCTTTCAATCATCAACACTTCATGCCCTTTCTTGATTTCTACCTTCGTCGAGTTCAACATCACAAAGAGCTCGGGAATCATTTTTGTCATCCCTTGCATACTATAGTTCATCACAAAGTTCTGGTAACTTGGTGATGGTGACTAGAGAATTCTCTCAATCACTATCTTATCTGGAAGATTAACTCCCACTTGATTCAAGCGATTGAAGTACCCAGACAATCTGAGCACATGCTCACTAGTTGAGCGATTCTCCTCCATCTTTTAGCTATAGAACTTGTTGGAGACTTCATATCTCTCAACTCGGGTATTTGCTGGAAATATTAACTTCAACTCCTGGAACATCTCATATGGTCCATGACGTTCAAAACGTCTTTGAAGTCCCGATTCTAAGCCGTTTAAGCATGGTGCACTAAACTATCAAGTAGTCATCATTTTGAGCTAGCCAAATGTTCATAACGTCTGCATCTGCTCCTGCAATAGGTTTGTCACCTAGCGGTGCATCAACGACATAATTCTTCTGTGCAGCAATGAGGATAAACCTCAGATCACGGATCCAATTCGCATCATTGCCACTAACATTTTTCAACACAATTTTCTCTAGGAACATATCAAAATAAACATATGAAAGCAACAACGCGAGCTATTGATCTACAACATAATTTGCAAAATACTACCAGGACTAAGTTCATGATAAATTTAAGTTCAATTAATCATATTACTTAAGAACTCCCACTTAGACAGACATCTCTCTAGTCATCTAAGTGATCACATGATCCAAATCAACTAAACCATGTCCGATCATCACGTGAGATGGAGTAGTTTTCAATGGTGAACATCACTATGTGGATCATATCTACTATATGATTCACGTTTGACCTTTCGGTCTGCGTGTTACGAGGCCATATCTGTATATGCTAGGCTCGTCAAGTTTAACCTGAGTATTCCGCGTGTCCAACTGTTTTGCACCCGTTGTATTTGAATGTAGAGCCTATCACACCCGACCATCACGTGGTGTCTCAGGACGAAGAACTTTCGCAACGGTGCATACTCAGGGAGAACACTTCTTGATAATTAGTGAGAGATCATCTTAAAATGCTACCGTCAAACTAAGCAAAATAAGATGTATAGAAAAATAAACATCATATGCAATCAAAATATGTGACATGATATGGCCATGATCATCTTGCGCCTTTCATCTCCATCTCCAAAGTACTGTCATGATTGTAAGGGCATATTTATCCCCAAGGTGTTTTGGTGTTTGATGACAATGCTTTTGCGGACTAATCGTGTGCGTTAAGTTCTTTCAGAGATTCATCCATTGGCACGAGACGATTACTTCCCCTCGGTGTGTCATTCAAGATGGTGTAGCTCCTTCGTATCTCTGTTGGTGGACTAGTTTCGTAGGAGTCACCGTACTATCAAGAGGGGATCCACTTTGGTAAGGCTAGGGTGGAATCAGCACGTACACATCCGTTTCACACTCAATGTCTTCCTTCCCTCTTTGATGGAGCAGCCTTTCCTTCCATGTCCTTGCCCTGACCTACCCCAGCGGTAGTACCGCGGTCTTCAGCGGTAGTACCGCCAAAGCACTCAAGCGGTAGTACCGCTCCCCGAGCGGTAGTACCGCTTGAGGTCTTCGGCCGTAGTACTGCAGCAGTTCCGCGCTAGTACCGCTTAGATTCTCGACCGATGTTTCTCGTGTCGGGTTTTACGGTACTAGGTGTGGTAGTAGGGGCGGTAGTACCGCTCCAAGCAGTAGTACCGCGCCTACTCCCACGGTAGTACCGCTATGGGGCTGGGTCTCTGATCTCCTCGCCAGCGCGGCAGTACCGCTGGGTGGGAGCGGTAGTACCGCCCTCAGTGGTAGTACTGCCCTGCCCAAGCGGTAGTACCGCTCTGTGCGTGGCTGCTCAGTGGGGTAACGGTTGGATTTGTTCCCCCGCTATATAAAGGTGTCTTCTTCCTCCAAGTTGACCCACCTCTTTCCCCCAAAGCTCCATTGTTGCTCCAAGCTCCATTTTCGCCCGATCTCTCTCCCTAGCCAATCAATCTTGTTGATTTGCTCGGGATTGGTTGAGAAGGCCCCGATCTACACTTCCACCAAGAGAAATTTGATTCCCCCTCTTATCCCTAGCGGATCTTGTTACTCTTGGGTGTTTGAGCACCCTAGACGGTTGAGGTCACCTCGAAGCCATACTCCATTGTGGTGAAGCTTTGTGGTGTTGTTGGGAGCCTCCAATTGTTGTGGAGATTGCCCCAACCTTGCTTGTAAAGGTTCGGTCGCCGCCTTCAAGGGCACTAATAGTGGGTTCACGGCATCTCGCATTGTGTGAGGGCGTGAGGAGAATATGGTGGCCCTAGTGGCTTCTTGGGGAGCATTGTGCCTCCACACCACTCTAACGGAGACGTACTTCCCTTTAAAAGGAAGGAACTTCGGTAACACATCCTCGTCTTCACCGGCTCCACTCTTGGTTATTTCGTGCCTTTACTTTTGCTAGCTTACTTGTGTTGTATCTATTGCTTGCTTGTGTGCTAGTTGTCATTGCATCATATAGGTTGTCCACGTAGTTGCATATCTAGACAACCTATTTTGTTGCAAGGTTTAAATTGTTAAAGAAAAGCTTAAAATTGTTAGTTGCCTACTCACCCCCCCACTCTAGTCAACCATATTGATCCTTTCAATTGGTATCAGAGCTAGGTTTCTTTATTAAGGACTTTGCCGTCCGAAGAGTATGGTTGACACCAACGACGGTGCGGAGGAGCACTCCGGTGTGAATCCCATCTCGTCTTCGGCTGAAGGGGGAACCTCGGTCTCACGTGTGGAATTCAATGTGGCTTTAGACACATTGAAAACCTCCATGATGGCCGAGGTTAAAAGCATGTTTACTGAATTCCTAGAAGGACTTAAACTATCTACCTCACCGATGAAAGTGGGTGATCCCACTAACAAGGTGACGGATGCTACCTCCGACAAGGGGGAAGCTAACAATGAAAAGAGTCCTTCTACTAGTGGTAGAAATGGCACCAGCATCTTTGCCCATGTGGAACCCCAGTTTATGGAGGGCCGATCCCTTCAACTCATTTGAATCATGCCGGTCCTCCTACTAAATATGAAAAGCATGAAGATTTTGATTCTTGGGTTTATTGCTTCAAGCGTCATTTAAAGCATGTGAACACTAACCTTTGGAGAATCATTGAAGAAGGTTTCTATCCTCATGACCCAAGCAACTTCACCCCTCGAGAAGCCGTGGACAATCAATTCAATGAGAGTGCTCTCTTTATCATCCAAGATGCTATCCTTCCCGAAGATCTTCCTCATCTTCGACCTCATGTCATGGCTAAAGAAGCATGGAAATGTGTCGAGGGTCTCTATCGAGGAAGTGCTAGCATTCAACGCTCCAACTATGAAGTGGTGCAAGATGAAGCCGATGAGTTTGCAATGAAAGAAGATGAAGAACCTCGTGAGCTCTTTCGAAGAGTGACCAAACTCGCGGTCGCACTCCGAGATCATGGAAGCAAGGACACGGATGACAATTGGATCAAGCGCAAGTTCCTCAAGGCCATGATGCCCTACAACAAGTCCATGTCCTCCGTCATTCGTCAAAGACCGGACTTCCACTCCATGACCTCAAGTGAAGTGTTGGATGAGTTCGTTGCAATGAGCATCTTGGACAAGACCGCCGACAATGCGGTGCTCCGTTCTCAAAGGGCAAAGAAGCCCAACCTTGCGTTGAAGGCCAAGGTTATTGTGGAAGAAGAGGAAGAAGTGGAAGATGAGGAGAGCAACCCCGAAGACACCAAGTTTGATTACCATGAGCACATGGCCCTTGCTTCATGACAATTTTGGAGCAAGAAGAATTCAAGACCCAACTTCAACAAGAACAACTCAAGTGGCGTCAAGGGCAAGCAACGAGTTAGAACTTGCTTCAACTATGGCAACGTGAGCCATTTCGTTGCGGATTGTCCTTACGAGAAGCAGGAAGACAATGGTGGCAAGTTCATCCGAAAAGACAAAGCCAAGTCCTTCCCCAACAAGAACAACTTCGCCAAGAAGACTCCCACTCATGGGCTGGTGGTTCAAGAAGAATACCAAGAGGATGACGATGATGATGAAAATGAAGAAGCAATGGCCATGGCATCCGTTGCCATTGCTACTACTCCCCGGGTGTCTCTCTTTGATTCACCCAACGAGAACATCACCGCCAAATGCCTCATGGCTAAAGCTTCAAACAAGGTAACCCCCAACATTAAAACCACCATCATTACTAATCCCTCCGTGGAGGATTGCATTGATGAACATGATGGGTCTAATGAAGAATTGAATGAGTTTGAGTCTTTTATGAGTAAGCTTAAGAGCAAGTCCAAGAAGCATTTTGTTGCTCTCTTGGAACAACTTGGTGAGGCCAATGACATGATCGAGGCTCACGAAGAAACCATCTCTAAGATGGAAGGTCATAGTCGTGACTATGCCGATGAGATATCGAATCTCTCTAATGCTCTTGAGGAAGAGCGTGTGCATCATTTGACTTTTGAGGAGTCACACAATGATGACCATGCTAAGTTAAAGAAAGATCTTGATCATGCTCTTGTCGTGTCTCGTGTGCTAACTTCTGAGAAGGCTAAACTTGGGGTTGATCATGCTAGACTCAAAGAGGAGTCTGAGATACTTGACAAGGCCCACAAGGTCTTGAAGGGTGCTCACACTAACCTCAAGGAGTCTCATGCTCAACTCCAATTTAAGCTAACCAAGGAAAAGGCCACCTTTCCTCACATGGTTTTAATTGATAATGCATGTGCTACTAACCCGTGTTGTGAGCATGTGCACCTTGTGGAGGAGAATGCCAAGTTAAAGGATCAACTTGAGAAAGGTCTTGTGACATGCATTCAAGGTGAGAAGAATCTCAACGACCTTTTGAGCAATCAAAAGGAAGTTGTGGCCAAGGAAGGAATTGGGTTTGCACCCAAGTCCAAGAGCAAGAAGAAGAAGAACAACAAGACCAAACGTCCTCCTCCTCTCAAGCAAACTTTCGTGAAAGAGGGAGAGGGTGCTCCTAAGGAGAAGAAGGAAAAAGTGAAGGGAGTTGACGTCCAAAAGGGCAAAAGCATTTCCTCCAACAAAGCCAGCGACTTTAACCCGTCATATGTGTTGTGTCGTGCTAGTGATGGACATGTTTATGCTAAATTTGTTGGTTCTCCTTATGAGTACATTGAATGGTCTATTTGGGTTCCCAAGACCCTTGTTACTAACATCAAAGGACCCATTACTAAATGGGTACCTAAAACCAAGCATTGATCTCTTGTAGGTGTTTGCTTCCAGTGGGGGATCATGGTTGCTCGATAGTGGAGCAACAAATCATATGACCGGGAGCAAGGACATGGTGGTGGACGTGCAAAAGATTCCATCTATGCCCACCAATGTCGAGTGGGGTGATGCATCACATTCTATGGTATTGGGCCTCGGCAAGGTTGTCATTTCTCATGATCTAACGATCGAGAAAGTCATGCTTGTTGAGTCCCTTGCTTACAATTTGCTTTCCGTTCGTCAACTTGCACTCATGGGTTTTGCTACTTTCTTTGACATTGATACCGTGGCCCTCTTGTGGAGCAAGACTCTTAAAGTAGCCTTTGTTGGGCATGTCGAGAACGGTCTCTATGTGATTAACTTTTCGGAGCGACCCACTAAGACCGCGACATGCCTAATGGCTAAAGTTGACGTGGGATGGCTTTGGCATCGCCGTTTAGCCCATGTCAATATGAGATCTTTGCAAAGTCTTCTCAAGGGGGACCATGTTCGTGGACTAACAAATGTTAGTTTTGCCAAAGATCGTGCTTGCAGTGCTTGTATTGAAGGAAAGCTTCATGAGAAGGCTCACCCTCCCACGACCATCATCTACTCGAAGAGTCCCTTGGAGCTCCTTCACATGGATATCTTTGGGCCTCCATCTTTTGATAGTCTTGGAGGAAGAAAGTATTGCTTGGTGATTATGGATGATTATTCAAGATACACTTGGGTATACTTATTCAAGAGGAAGAGTGAGACTCAACAAACCGTCATCAACTTTGCAAATGAAGCTCAATGTCAACATAATGCAAAGATCTTGACAATCCGAAGTGACAACGGCACCGAGTTCAAGAACTACACCTTGGATGAGTTCCTTAGTGATGAGGGGATCAAGCACCAATATGCTGCTCCATATTCCCCTCAACAAAATGGTGTGGATGATAGGAAGAACCGGACGTTGATGGATGCGGCTAGGACCATGATGGCGGAGTTCAAGTCTCCATACAACTTTTGGGCCGAAGCCATCAACACCGCATGTCATTCATCCAATCGGCTCTATCTCCGCAAAGGCTTGAACAAGACTCCTTATGAGATACTCACCGGCAACAAGCCCAACCTCAAGTACTTCCGGGTGTTCGGTTGTAAGTGTTTCATTCTCAAGAAAGGTGTTCGCTTGTCTAAATTTGAGGCTAGAGCTCATGAGGGCATATTTGTTGGTTATGCTACAAACTCTCATGCTTACCGTGTTCTCAACAAGTCCGCCGGACTCACTGAGGAGACGTGTAACGTGGAGTTTGACGAAAATAACGGCTCCCAAGTGGAGCAAAGTGGTACTTGTGATGTAGGTGATGAAATTCCTCCCCAAGCCATAAGAAGAATGGGTATTGGTCATATTCTACCCATTGAGGAACCCCTTGTGGCTGAAGGAGAAGGACAATGCTCCACTCAAGTGGAGCCATCACCTCCTCAAGACCCACACGCTTCCGAAGAACAAAGTGAAGGCCCTCAACCTCGTGAACAAGACCAAAGGCAAGATCAACCTCAAGATGGTGGTGAACCTCTAACTGATGCCCAAGGTCAAGTTTTCCCCTTCGAGCTAGTTCAAGATCATGAGCAAGCTCATGATCAAGAACAAGCTCAAGACGGCGCTCAAGATAATCAAGTTAACCCTCCTCCTTCCACATCCGAGGAGGAATTAGAGCGTCGTGCCGTGAAGATTGCTTCCAAGCTCACCACCCAAGGCCATCTCATGGAAAATGTGGTTGGAAGCCTAAGAAAGGGGGTAAGCACTCGTAGAAAATTAGCAAACTATTGTGAACATCACGTGTTTGTATCTTGTGTTGAACCCCAAAAGGTCTATGAGGCGCTCGAAGACTCGGATTGTCTCAATGCCATGCACGAAGAACTCAACAACTTCGAGTACAACAAAGTGTGGAGATTGGTGCCAAGGCCTTCGGGGAACCACAGTGTCATTGGAACCAAGTGGATTTTCAAGAACAAGCAAGATGCTCATGGGAACATCATTCGCAACAAGGCAAGATTGGTAGCACAAGGCTACTCCCAAGTCGAGGGTATCGACTACGGTGAAACCTTTGCTCCCATTGCTCGTCTTGAATCCATATGTTTGTTGATTGCTTATGCTTCCCGTCACAACTTTAAGTTGCAACAAATGGATGTGAAAAGTGCTTTCCTTAATGGTCCTATTAATGAGTTGGTCTATGTCAAGCAACCCCCCGGGTTCGAGGATCCCTACATCCTGGATCATGTGTATCAACTCGATAAGGCACTCTATGGCCTTAAACAAGCCCCACGTGCGTGGTATGACCACCTTACCGAGTTGTTACAAGATCGTGGATTTGAAGTGGGGCTAATCGATCCCACTCTTTTTACTAAGAAGGTCAAAGGGGAGTTGTTTGTATACCAACTATATGTTGATGACATTATATTTGGTTCCCCTAACAAAGCTTTCAATGAGGAATTTACCGCTCTCATGACCTCTAAGTCCAAGATGTCTTCAATGGGAGAGTTGAAGTTCTTCCTTGGTTTTGACATTAAACAAAGAAGAGAAGGAACCTTCATCAACCAAGCCAAATATACTCAAGACATGTTGAAAAGATTCAAGCTAAGTGATGTCAAGCCGGCTACTACTCCAATGCCCACCAAGTGCCAACTTGACATTGGTCCCAATGGTAAAGCGGTGGATCAAAAGGTATATCGCTCCATGATTGGCTCCTTGCTTTACCTTTGCGCATCTAGACCGGATATCATGTTGAGTGTGGGGATGTGTGCACGGTTTCAAGCCGCACCGAAGGAAAGTCACTACGTGGCGGTCAAGTGAATCTTTCGATATTTGGCTCATACCCCAAACTTTGGCTTATGGTACCCAAGAGGGGCGGACTTCAAGCTTGAAGGTTTTACGGATTCCGATTGGGCGGGAGACAAAGTGGATAGGAAGTCCACTTCCGGAGGGTGCCAGTTTCTTGGGTGCTCTTTGGTGAGTTGGTCTTCCAAAAAGCAAAGTTGTGTGTCTCTCTCATCCACCGAAGCGGAATATGTGGCGGCCGACAGTTGTTGTGCACAACTTTTATGGATGAGGCAAACTTTAAAGGAATACGGTGTCATTTGTGACAAAGTGCCTCTTTGGTGTGACAACGAAAGTGCCATCAAGATTTCTCTCAACCCGGTGCAACACTTCAAGACGAAACATATTGAGATTCGGTATCATTTCATTCGGGATCACATTAGGCGAGGGGAGATCGAGCTCAAGTATGTCAACACTCATGATAACCTTGTAGATATTTTCACGAAGCCCTTGGATGAAGCAAGATTTCGTGAGTTAAGGCATGAGCTAAATATCATTGATTCGAGCAATGTGACTTGAACCCTTGCACACCCCACCTCACCCAACTTGATGTCTAGTTTAGATGTAGGCATGGACATAGGGGGAGTGTTGTTCTCTCAATGAACTCTCCCTCCCCCCATTATGCATAAAACGATCAACCCTTTCACATTAGCCATTGTTGATGGTACTTATGCTTCAAAGACGAGTTTTGGTCATGGGCCCAAGGATAATTCTTCGCGGTGCCATACAAATTGACTCAAACATAGGTGGCTCCGGCCACCGCCCTCTCTTGAGAGAGGCCAGAGCTCGCTCTACTTTCGTGTGGTTGTCTTGTAGGAGTGGGTTCTGGACCGTTGTTAGTATGTGTGTTGCCGTGTTGGTCTTTTTCTTGGAGTTCCTTTCTTGTTTTTTTGTTGTTGTGCTGTTTGGCTAGAGGCATTTTTGGTTGCTGGCGGTACTACCGCTGCTGGCGAGCGGTACTACCGCTCCAAGCGGTACTACTGCCCTCCAGTGCGGTACTACCACTGTGAGGCGCGGGCAGGGGGTTATTTCGGGGCAGGGGGAGTTTCTTCTCCCCCATACCCATTCGCACGCCCCCTCATTCTGCTTATCTCTCTCCAGCAACCGGCGCCGCGGGAGGGCTCCGGCGGATCTCCCTCTTCGGGGCGTTCCTCTCCATTTCCTTCGGTGGAAACGATCCCCACCGTGTCCTCTTGCCATGGATGCCGGTATTGCCCCCGATCCCTTTCTCTTCTTGTCTAGATTTCCAATCTAGCATCTTAGGGGCAGTAGCAGTTGCATCTCTAGATTTTTGGCCAAATCTAGGCTTGAGTAGGATGGAGAATGCTTCTAGGCAGTTTGGATTGATGTTTGGTTGGAGTATTTTTGAATTTGGTAGGACGGTAGTGCCGGATCTGACCACGGTAGTAGGAAACTATTGTTTCCCGTCTCGAGCAGTACTACCGCCCTCACCAGAGCGGTACTACCGCTTGGAGCGGTACTACCGCTCTCTGTGGAGCGGTACTACCGCTTGCGGCGGTACTGCCGCTAGCAGTTCGCGGTACTACCGCCCTCTACCAGCTTCCACAATACTCCGTCCTCTCAGTGATCCTTTTGCTCATGTTTTGTGGCTTATGCTCATTCTTTCTGGTTGTTTGCGTGTTCTTGTGTGTGGTTCCAGGTGATGAGCTTCCTGAGCGTCAGGCTCGTCGTGTCAACCCCGGTCGTGCCACGTCCAAGCGCTACCGCACCACTGAGTCTACCGGCGGTTCTTCAAGTGCTCCACCTCCACCTCAACTCCAGAAGAAGCCTGGTGTCAAGCCGAAGCCAGGCAAAACCATGCCAGAGATGCAGCCCAAGGAGTTCTGGGCAAGGCGTCGTCGCAACCCGTATGAGGCAGACCAAGATCCCTCTTTGATCAACCGTCCGTTCTGGAACAGGTTCCAGTTTGCCATCTTCTTTGATGTCCTCAAGGACAAGAAGAACCTCTTTGTCAACGTGCACTCCATCACACCGACCATATTGTGAACGATCCTGACTACTTTGGTGAAGCTCTTTAGATGTGCACTCAACTGAACATTCTTGGGGTCATGCAATTCAACAAAGATTATGATGCTGATATTGTGGCCCAATTCTATGCCACGGTTCATCTTGGGACTGATGCGGACAGGACTTTGACTTGGATGACCAATGGCAAGTTGCTTTCAGTCAAGTGGAAAGCTTTCATGGATTTGATTGGGGTGCAAGATCTAGGCCTTGAGTCTCATGTCGGCTTTCGCCCACACCGCAACACCAACGCCACTCACAAGCAAGCTCTATGGCCCTACTGCACTTTGAGGGTCAACCCTGAGACGAAGAAGGAAACTTATGAGCTGCCTGCTTATCTGGATATTCTCCACCGTGTCTTCAGAGAGACTCTTTTCCCCCGTATCGGGAATCTGGATATGGTTCACTCCTATCTCGTGGATATGCTTCTCTTCTGCCAACGCCAGAAGGAACAGAACACCGGAGAGTCCCTGGATATCTCTCATGTTATGTGGTATGAGCTGTTATCTGCTATCTCCGAGCGCAAGTGCCTGAT
The DNA here is from genome assembly GCA_963921465.1 of Triticum timopheevii. Lineage (NCBI taxonomy): Eukaryota > Viridiplantae > Streptophyta > Magnoliopsida > Poales > Poaceae > Triticum > Triticum timopheevii. The sequence goes on along the minus strand of OY997262.1, from coordinate 376,496,124 downwards.
TTATGGTCCGTTCATCATGCTGCTCATTGAGAAGGACTGGGCTCATGTCTATCCCCAGGTGATGCTGGAGACTGGAGAGTTGGTTTCTCACGACATCAAGCGTCTGAGGAAGAAGGATAGCTGGGGCACTCAGGCCCCTAAGACTGGAGTTCCCTCGTCTGCTGCTGCCATGGAGACCGAGGAGGAGACTGGGGCTGAGTCCGAGGATGGTGATGATGACTACGTACCTTCTGCGGCAGAGCCCTCTTGGGCAAAGAAGCTCAAGCTCAAGATGAAGAAGTTGTTCTGCATGGAGTCTCATGGTCAGTACATGACTCATGTGGCTGAGAAGAAGGCCCGAGGTCGTCACAAGGAGCTCGTGCGTCAGTTGGGTGCTACAGTTTACAGTGGATCTGAGGACCAACTTACTGAGGAGGAGGAGTGGATTCAGCAGCACTGCCCGTGGACCGATTCTGATGCCGAGCACTTCCCGACTGACGACGGTGGTGCAGATGATCCCGCTGACATCTGATGTGTGTGTCCCTCTATTGCTATCACCTGGAGCCATAGCAACACTCCCTCTTCTTTTTGGTGTCTCGATGCCAAAGGGGGAGAGAGTTTAGGGATTTGTGCTTTGTGCCTTTGTGTCTTCCGTCTTCTGTGTTTGTGTTTTCCTCGCTTTTTGCTTTGTTTGGTTTGTGTCAGTGAGACCTAAGTTCAAATCATATGGTGTGAGACATATGCTACCTTATCTTTCCCGTATCATTATCTATGTCACTATCTAGCTTATGAGTTGCTTGCTTATCCTGTTAAGTCATCTATGCTGCTCTCATATGTCTTGCTTAGGTGGTTGGTCTCTAAAATGTAGGGGGAGCGTTGATCCTAGTATGTGTGTCGTGCAGTCCAAAGCACTTGTCTAGATAGCACACATCTAGGGGGAGCCCATCTACATTTTAGGACAGTGGGGTTTGTGCGCTTTTCCTATATCTCTCATGTTTGCGCAAATCCCGTATTGTCATCAATCCACCAAAAAGGGGGAGATTGTAAGGGCATATTTATCCCCAGGGTGTTTTTGTGATTGATGACAATGCTTTTGCGGACTAATCGTGTGCGTTAAGTTCTTTCAAGATTCATCCATTGGCACGAGACGATTACTTCCCCTCGGTGTGTCATTCAAGACGGTGTAGCTCCTTCGTCTCTCTGTTGGTGGACTAGTTTCGTAGGAGTCACCGTACTATCAAGAGGGGATCTGCTTTGGTAAGGCTAGGGTGGAATCAGCACGTACACATCCGTTTCACACTCAATGTCTTCCTTCCCGTCGATGGAGCAGCCTTTCCTTCCATGTCCTTGCCCTGACCTACCCCAGCGGTAGTACCGCGGTCTTCAGCGGTAGTACCGCCGAAGCACTCAAGCGGTAGTACCGCTCCCCGAGCGGTAGTACCGCTTGCGGTCTTCGGCCGTAGTACCATAGCAGTTCCATGCTAGTACCGCTTCGATTCTCGACCGATGTTTTTCGTGTCGGGTTTTACGGTACTAGGTGCGGTAGTAGGGGCGGTAGTACCGCTCCAATCGGTAGTACCGCGCCTACTCCCACGGTAGTACCACTCTGGGGATGGGTTTCTGATCTCCTCGCCAGCGCGGCAGTACCGCTTGGTGAGAGCGGTAGTACCGCCCTCAGCGGTAGTACCGCCCTGCCCAAGCGGTAGTACCGCTCTGTGCGTGGCTGCTCAGTGGGGTAACGGTTGGATTTGTTCCCCCGCTATATAAAGGTGTCTTCTTCCTCCAAGTTGACCCACCTCTTTCCCCCAAAGCTCCATTGTTGCTCCAAGCTCCATTTTTGCCCGATCTCTCTCCCTAGCCAATCAATCTTGTTGATTTGCTCGGGATTGGTTGAGAAGGCCCCGATCTACACTTCCACCAAGAGAAATTTGATTCCCCCTCTTATCCCTAGCGGATCTTGTTACTCTTGGGTGTTTGAGCACCCTAGACGGTTGAGGTCACCTCGAAGCCATACTCCATTGTGGTGAAGCTTCGTGGTGTTGTTGGGAGCCTCCAATTGTTGTGGAGATTGCCCCAACCTTGCTTGTAAAGGTTTGGTCGCCGCCTTCAAGGGCACAAATAGTGGATTCACGGCATCTCGCATTGTGTGAGGGCGTGAGGAGAATATGGTGGCCCTAGTGGCTTCTTGGGGAGCATTGTGCCTCCACACCGCTCTAACGGAGACGTACTTCCCTTAAAAGGGAAGGAACTTCGGTAACACATCCTCGTCTTCACCGGCTCCACTCTTGGTTATTTCGTGCCTTTACTTTTCCTAGCTTACTTGTGTTGTATATATTGCTTGCTTGTGTGCTAGTTGTCATTGCATCATATAGGTTGTCCACGTAGTTGCATATCTAGAAAACCTATTTTGTTGCAAGGTTTAAATCGTTAAAGAAAAGCTTAAAATTGTTAGTTGCCTATTCACCCCCCCCCCTCTAGTCAACCATATCGATCCTTTCAATGATCTCTATCATCACCGGCACGACACCATGATCTCCATCATCTTGATCTATATCAATGTGTCGTCACATGGTCGTCTCGCCAACTATTGCTCTTGCAACTATTGCTATCGCATAGCGATAAAGTAAAGCAATTATTTGGCGCTTGCATCTTATGCAATAAAGAGACAACCATAAGGCTTCAGCCAGTTGTCCATAACTTCAACAAAACATGATCATCTCATACAACAATTTATATCTCATCACGTCTTGGCCATATCACATCACAACAAGCCCTGCAAAAACAAGTTAGACGTGCTCTACTTTGTTGTTGCAAGTTTTACGTGGCTGCTATGGGCTGAGCAAGAACCGTTCTTACCTACGCATCAAAACCATAACGATATTTCGTCAAGTTAGTGATGTTTTAACCTTCGCAAGGACCGAGCGTAGCCACACTCGGTTCAGCTAAAGTTCGAGAAACTGGCACCCGCTAGTCACTTGTGGCAAAGCACGGCGGTAAAACCAGTCTCGCGTAAGCGTACGCGTAATGTTGGTCTGAGCCGCTTCATCCAACAATACCGTCGAACCAAAGTATGACATGCTGGTAAGAAGTATGACTTGTACCGCCCACAACTCACTTGTGTTCTACTCGTGCATATAACATCTACGCATAAAACCTGGCTCGGATGCCACTGTTGGGGAACGTAGTAATTTCAAAAAAATTCCTACGCACACGCAAGATCATGGTGATGCATAGCAACGAGAGGGGAGAGTGTTGTCCATGTACCCTCGTAGACCGAAAGCGGAAGTGTTAGAACAACGCGGTTGATGTAGTCGTACATCTTCACGATCCGACCGATCAAGCACCGAAACTATGGCACCTCCGAGTTCTAGCACACGTTCAGCTCGATGACGATCCCCGGACTCCGATCTATCAGAATGTCGGGGAAGAGTTCCGTCAGCATGACGGCGTGGTGACGATCTTGATGTTCTACCGTCACAGGGCTTCGCCTAAGCACTGCTACAATATTATCGAGGACTATGGTGGAGGGGGGCATCGCACACGGCTAAGAGATCAAGAGATCAATTGTTCTGTCTATGGGGTGCCCCATTCCCCCGTATATAAAGGAGTGGAGGAGAGGGGGCCGGCCAAGGGGGTGGCGCACCCTAGGGGGGGAGTCCAACCCCAACCGGGAGTAGGACTCCCCCCTTTCCTATTAGGAGTAGGAGAGGGAAGGAAGAGGGGGGAGGGAAGAAGAAAAGGGGGGCCGGCCCCCTTCCCAATTCGGATTGGGCTTGGGGGGGGGTGCCCCCTCCTTTGCTTCTTCTCCCTCCTTTCCACTAAGGCCCAATAAGGCCCATGTACCTCCCGGTGGGTTCTGATAACCTCCTAGAGATCCGGTATTGTCCCAATCTCTCCCGGAACCTTTCCGGTGTCCAAATATAGTCGTCCAATATATCGATCTTTATGTCTCGACCATTTCGAGACTCCTCGTCATGTCCGTGATCACATCCGGGACTCCGAACAACCTTCGATACATCAAAACTCATAAACTCATAATAAAACTGTCAATGAAACCTTAAGCGTGCGGACCCTACGGGTTCGAGAACTATGTAGACATGACCGAGACACGTTTCCAGTCAATAACCAATAGCGGAACCTGGATGCTCATATTGGCTCCTACATATTCTATGAAAATCTTTATCGGTCAAACCGCATAACAACATACGTTGTTCCTTTTGTCATCGGTATGTTACTTGCCCGAGATTCGATTGTCGGTATCTGAATACCTAGTTCAATCTCGTTACCGGCAAGTCTCTTTACTTGTTACGTAATGCATCATCCCGCAACTAACTCATTAGTCACATTGCTTGCAAGGCTTATAGTGATGTGCATTACCGAGAGGGCCTAGAGATACCTCTCCGACAATCGGAGTGACAAATCCTAATCTCGAAATACGCCAACCCAACATGTACCTTTAGAGACACCTGTAGAGCTCCTTTATAATCACCCAGTTACGTTGTGACGTTTGGTAGCACACAAAGTGTTCCTCTGGTAAACAGGAGTTGCATAATCTCATAGTTGTAGGAACATGTATAAGTCATGAAGAAAGCAATAGCAACATACTAAACGATCAAGTGCTAAGCTAACAGAATGGGTCAAGTCAATCACATAATTCTCTTAATGATGTGATCCCGTTAATCAAATGATAACTCATGTCTATGGTTAGGAAACTTAACCATCTTTGATTAATGAGCTAGTCAAGTAGAGGCATACTAGTGGCACTATGTTTGTCTATGTATTCACACATGTATTATGTTTCCGGTTAATACAATTCTAGCATGAATAATAAACATTTATCATGAAATAAGGAAATAAATAATAACTTCATTATTGCCTCTAGGGCATATTTCCTTCACAAAACGGGCCACCCTTTCAGCCCTCCGCCGCACTCGCACGTGATGTCCCAAGAGCTCATAGTGAGAGTAGTCTACATCTTGGCCACACTCATTCTTGATGATCATGTTGTGCATGATCACACAAGCGTGCATAATGTACCAATGCATTTTTTAATCCCAAAATCTAGCCGGTCCTCTCACAATAGCAAATTGGGCTTGTAAAAATCCCAAAAGCTCTCTCCACATCTTTTCTAGCCGCCGCCTGACCATTGTGGAAATCAAGATATTTCTTACCTTTCGATTTTTTCAGCGGCTTCACAAATGTTTGCCACTTTGGGTAGATGCCATCCGCAAGATAGTAGCCATAGTTGTATGTACGGACATTAGCTATAAACTGCACGGTGGTAGTTCACCCTTTGCAATCTTACTCATCAGTGGTGACCGGTTGACAACGTTGATGTCATTCAAAGATCCAGGCATTCCAAAAAAAGCATACCAAATCCAAGTCTTTTGATCGGCCATCGTTCCAAGGATTATAGTGGAACCCTTTTTTTGTCCGTGGAATTGTCCATGCCATGCTTTTGGACAATTCTTCCAACTCAAATGCATGCAATCTGTTGAGCCAAGCATACCTGGAAACCCGCAAGCTTTGTTCATCTCCAATAGCCTTGCGACGTCTTTAGCATTGGGAGATCTCAAGTACTCCGGGCCAAACACTTGCACAATTCCGACTGCGAAGCGCTTGACACACATGATGGCTTGGCTCTCACCCATGGCCAAGTGATCATCAACTAGATCAGCGGGGATACCGTATGCCAACATACGCAAAGTGGCTGTCACCTTTCTGAAAGGTGCTATGCCCAAGCTCTCCGGCGGCATTCCTCCTCTGCTGAAAAAAATGGTCATGGCTCGCTAGTTTCTCTGCAATGCGCCTGAACAACTTGGTGCTCATCCTAAACCGATGACGAAAGTACGACTTGGGGTATGTGGGATTCTCCACAAAATAGTGCCTCATCAATCTGTTGTGGGCATCGATCCTCTCCCTCCAAATTTTCTGCCGACCCATAACCGAACCACCGTGCTTTGGTTTTTTATTGATGTGCATAGCTAGGATCATTGCAAGATCCTCCTCCTCTTCCATATCAAGTTCTTCTTCGGAAGAATCATATGACGAACTCATCTACAATGTTCAAAACTAGGCTATAAGAAACTACAAACAACATGCACCAAATTTCATGTAAAAATGTGAAGTTGGAAGCAATACATACCTTGCGGGCTTTTTGTCGAACACCTTGCAGGCGCCAAGCAGCAGTGGGTGGCCGGGCATTGTTCGTCGGAGGACTGGCGCGCGCGACGGGCAGCGCTGACTAGAGGGATACGGAGGAAGCCGCGGCCGCGCGGGGAGAGACCGTGGAAGCGCCAAAATGGTTGCTGGAAGAAATGGGGTGGCGCGGGCGGCGGCTGGATTGGTAGGTGGCGTTGCGAGCGAGCGCTCGAGAGACCAGCGCGCGGGAGCGGGCGTAGCAATTAAGCGGCGCGCGATGGCGTTTTCGCCCGCACGCTGAATTAGATATGCCGCACGCGCGGTTTTTGCGCGTCCGCTGGAACGCCCGGAGCGGTAGCGCGCGCGCTAAAAGCCCTACTTTTTCAGCACGACGCTTACATAACGCGGTTGTTGGAGATGCTCTTAGGTGCTTGAGCAGAGGAAAACAAACATTGGAGCCATGGCGCAAACCCAACGTGCATCATGGTTCAAATTGTCCGTTCGTTATGATGCCCTAGGTGCATACATCACCTTGGTTTCACTAGGCACCTATTTAGACGGCTCGTCTCACCCGCTAACTCTCGTGTCTCGTCCATCCCCATAGCATCATTTGCTTCCCATGGAAAATGACAGAACTCTACCTTCCCGATAGGCGTCACCAAGTTCACACAATGTGCAAAAATGTGGTTGCGCCATTTCACCAAGTCCCCTCCCCAGGCACATGCCTTGGGGCGTGTTTGGTTGCCTGCATTAGCCCCAGCCTGGCCCGCGCAGGAAGAAAGTGGCCCATTTGGTTGCCTGTGTTCATTGTGCGTCCCGCATCGCACGGAACTTAAAGCATGTCCAGGCTAGCCCCAGGTGAAACGCCCGAATCGGCAGTAGCTCGCGAGCCTGGCTTGGGCGAGGCAGGGGAGGGCGACGCGCTTCTCCCCTCGTGCGAGCAGGGGAGATGTCACGAGATCACCCGCGTTGCCGAAAAATCGGCGGGAGGATTTCGACTCACCTCCAGCCGAGTCCACCCCTATTTAGCCCCTCCCTCACCGCCCCAACTCCCGCCACTATTCTTCCTTCGTTCGAGCTTTCCCGCCGACGCGCATCGGGACCGACGAGTAGGTAAGCGGCGCATCTTCATCGGCCTGCGGTCCACGGCGTCGACGCTCCTTCACCGGCCGGCATTCATCTTCCACCACCGTCCTCCCTCGTCCTCAAGCTACAGCTATGGCCTCTGTGAGTTCAATCCCCCTTTCTCTCTATTCCTTCTAAATAGATCTGAGCTGCATCTAGGGTTTGATCTAGATGCATGGTTGATTAGTAGTCTGATCTATGAGCTGATATGGTTGGTTGCTATGCTGCGGTTGCAATTTGTGGTAGGGCTAGATGTTCAAGCATGTGGTAGGCTAGATTAGTAGTAGAGTTTGAAGTTGAACCTTGTGCTTGTGTTGAATCATGCTTAGATTTGTGATTTGTAGCTATTGGTGGTCCATTTGTAGCATGTTGTTTGTTGTAGATGTATGTTCCTGCTCATAGATTATCCGGTATGCTTGGTATGATAACAATGAAGCATGTGCTTACTATGATAGTGATGAACAATGTACATGTATGCTTCTGCTTTCATGGATTGTTCGGTATGTTATGTGCTATGCTTACTATCAATGCGTGCTACGATTGTAGGACATGACCACACAGACGCAAGATCTTAGCCAGGCCCTTGTCGTGTCCGACATCTAGTTTGCTCCATCGTTTGTCGAGGACTCGCGACCTATGTCCAAGATGGCACCTGATTCAGAGGTGTTCAAGTCTGATTTCCTCTATGTGACAGTAGTGCTCGTTGAGCCAACTCCTGCTGCTGCTGCTGCCGCTGCAATCAAGCTAGCAGCAGCAAAGGCAAAGAAGGATGGTAGGTCGAACAACATGAAGTGGCAGCCGTTCATGTCCATGTTTGTGCTGAACAAGATGTGTGAGCTCATCTCTAGTGGAGTTAGGACTGATAAGGGCTTCAAGGAGGTGCACTTGAACACCGTTGCGAAGCAGGTGTTCGAGTTATGTGGGCAAGAGGTGTCTGCCACCCAGGTGTACAACCACCTGAGGAAGTGGAGAAGTCGATCCAAGTGTCCAAGGTGAGAGACCTTAGCGGTGCCTCATGGGATGAGAACACTTGCTCCATAGTTCTGGAGGCAGAGCACTACACCAGTCATGTCGCGGTTAGCTCACATCCCTCTTCCTTTTCATACTGTCCACCATTGCCTACTCCTAATTGCAACTAACAACACTTGTTTTTCATTCTTAGGACCACCCAAAGGACGCTGAGTTCCTCAACACACCCATCCAGAACTACAGCCAGATGCAGCACATCTTCTCCTTCGGGCTGGCAACTGGGAAGCATGCCATGGGCTCGGGTGAGCCTCTTAGTTCTCCCATGCCAGACTTCCCTGGGACACTGGACGTCGAGGTCCTTGATGGCCTTGACAAGCCCGCTGCGAAGCCCTTCGACAAGCCATTTGACCCCATCCATGATAGGAAGAGGGAGAGAGGAGGCCTGATGGAAGAGGAGATCAATGTATTTTGCAGCATGACCAAGGCGGTGAAGGAGGTGGCAACAGCCATCAGGGAGTGCAAGCCCCTCGACGTCCACCCTGGCCTGTATGGCGCTGTCATGACCCAGGGTGGCTTCACCGACGAGGCTCTCATGGCAGCTCTCGGTCACCTGGTTGACAACAAGGCCCAGGGTGTTGGGTTCGTTGCCATGGCCAACGCTCACAGGGTGTTGTGGCTCAGGAGCTGGCTGGGCAAGCACTACTACTAGAGTAGTGCTGCCTGTCAGCTGATACGTCTCCAACGTATCTATAATTTTTGATTGCTCCATGCTACTTTATCTACTGTTTTGGACTATATTGGGCTTTATTTTCCACTTTTATATTACTTTTGGGACTAACCTATTAACCGGAGGCCCAGCCCAGAATTCTTGTTTTTTGCCTTTTTTAGTATTTCGAAGAAACAGAATATCAAACGAAGTCCAAACGGAATGAAACCTTCGGGATCGTGATTTTCCAACCGAACGTGACCCAGGAGACTTGGACCCTACTCCAAGAAGTGCTCGAGGAGGTCACGAGGGTGGAGGGCGCCCCCCCTGGGCACGCCCCCCTACCTCGTGGGCCCCTCGGAGCTCCACTAACGTACTCCTTCCTCCTATATATACCTACGTATCCCTAGACGATCAGAAGAGGAGCCAAAAACCTAATTCCACCGCCGCAACCTTCTATATCCACGAGATCCCATCTTGGGGCCTGTTCCGGAGCTCCGCCAGAGGGGGCATCCACCATGGATGGCTTCTACATCATCACCATAGCCGCTCCGATGAAGTGTGAGTAGTTTACTTCAGACCTTTGGGTCCATAGCTAGTAGCTAGATGGTTTCTTCTCTCTTTTTGGATCTCAATACAATGTTCTCCCCCTCTCTCGTGGAGATCTATTCGATGTAATCTTCTTTTTGTGGTGTGTTTGTTGAGACCGATGAATTGTGGGTTTATGATCCAGTATTATCTATGGAAAATATTTGATTCTTCTCTGAATTCTTTTATGTATGATTGAGTTATCTTTGCAAGTCTCTTCGAATTATCTTTTTGGTTTGGCCAACTAGATTGGTAGTTCTTGCAATGGGAGAAGTGCTTAGCTTTGGGTTCAATCTTGCTGTGTCCTTACTCAATGACAGAAAGAGTTGCAAGGCATGTATTGTATTGTTGCCATCGAGGATAACAGATTTTTTTTCATATTGCATGAATTTATCCCTCTACATCATGTCATCTTGCTTACGGCGTTACTCTATTTTTACTTAATACTCTAGATGCATGCTGGATAGCGGTCGATGAGTGGAGTAATAGTAGTAGATGCAGAATCATTTCAATCTACTTGTTTTGGACGTGATGCCTATATACATGATCATTGCCTAGATATACTCATAACTATGCTCAATTCTGTCAATTGCTCAACAGTAATTTGTTCACCCACGGTAGAACACTTATGCTCTTGAGAGAAGCCACTAGTGAAACCTATGGCCCCCGGGTCTATTCTCATCATATCAATCTATATCACTTTATTTACTTTCTTTGTTTTTACTTTGCCTTTACTTTTTACTTTGCATCTATCTATCAAAAATACCAAAAATATTATCTCTATCAGATCTCACTCTCGTAAGTGACCGTGAAGGGATTGACAACCCCTAAGCGTTGGTTGCGAGTTGTTATCGTTTTGTGGAGGTACGAGGGACTTGTGCATGGTCTCCTACTGGATTGATACCTTGGTTCTCAAAAACTGAGGGAAATACTTACGCTACTTTACTGCAGCATCCTCTCCTCTTTGGGGAAATCCAACGTAGTGCTCAAGAGGTAGCAAGAAGAATTTCTGGCGCCGTTGCTGGGGAGGCTCACGCAAGCAAGTCAACCATACCAAGTACCCATCGCAATCCCTATCTCTCGCATTACATTATTTGCCATTTGCCTCTTGTTTTCCTGTCCCCCACTTCACCCTTGCCGTTTTATTTGCCCTCTCTTTCCCAATCTCCTCCTCTCTTTCCCGTTTGCCTTTTTCCCGTTGCCTTTCTGTTTGCTTGTGTGTTGGATTACTTGTTGCCATGGCAGAAGATAATACCAAATTGTGTGATTTCTCGAATACCAATAATAATGATTTCCTTAGTACTCCGATTGCTCCTCTTAATAATGATGAGTCTTGTGAAATCAATACCGCTTTGTTGAATCTTGTTATGAAAGATCAATTCGTCGGCCTTCCTAGTGAAGATGCCGCTACTCATCTAAACAATTTTGTTGATTTGTGTGATATGCAAAAGAAGAAAGATATGGATAACAATATTGTCAAATTGAAGTTATTTCCGTTTTTACTTAGAGATCATGCTAAAGTTTGGTTTTCATCTTTGCCTCAAAATAGTATTGATTCTTGGAACAAGTGCAAAGATGCTTTTATCTCTAAGTATTTTCCTCCCGCTAAGATTATTACTCTTAGGAACGACATCATGAATTTTAAATAACTTGATCATGAGCATGTTGCCCAATCTTGGGAAAGAATGAAATTAATGCTTCGCAATTGCCCTACTCATGGTTTGAATTTATGGATGATCATACAAAAATTTTATGCCGGATTGAATTTTGCTTCTAGAAATCTTTTAGATTCGGCCGCGGGAGGCACTTTTATGGAAATTATGTTAGGGGATGCTACCAAATTGCTTGATAATATTATGGCTAATTATTCTCAATGGCACACCGAAAGATCTTCTAGTAAAAAGGTGCATGCTATAGAAGAAATCAATGTTTTGAGTGAAAAGATGGATGAACTTATGAAGATGTTTGCTCCTAAAATACTCCTCTTGATCCCAATGATATGCCTTTATCTACTTTGCTTGAGAATAATAATGAATCTATGGATGTGAATTTTGTTGGTAGGAATAGTTTTGGAAACAACGCTTATAGAGGGAATTTTAATCCTAGGCCTTATCCTAGTAATCCTTCTAATAATTATGGAAATTCCTACAACAACTCTTATGGAAATTTTAATAAGATACCCTCTGAATTTGAGAGTAGTGTTAAAGAGTTTATGAATTCACAAAAGAATTTTAATGCTTTGCTTGAAGAGAAATTGCTTAAAGTTGATGATTTGGCTAGGAACATCGATAGAATTTCTCTTGAAATTGATTCTTTAAAGCTTAGATCTATTCCTCCTAAGAATGATATCAATGAGTCTCTCAAAGCCATGAGAATATCCATTGATGAGTGCAAGGAAGAACCGCTAGGATGCGTGCTTCCAAAGATGCCTTTATTAAAGCGTGTTCTTCCAACCCCTATGAAAATCAAGATGAAGATCTAAAAGTTATTGATGTGTCCCCATTAAATCTTTGTTTTACAATATGAATCTTGATGAATCTGAAGATTATCTTCCTTTACCTAGAAGGCGTTCTAAGAATTCAGAGTTTCTAGATCTTGATGATGAAATTGATGAAAGTGGGATTGAAATAAATAAAAATCGGGATGTTGCTACACCCACTATTTTGGATCTCAAGGAATTTAATTATGAAAATTGCTCTTTGATTGGTTGTATTTCCTGTTGGGGAACATTGCAGAAAATAAATATTTTCTACGGTTTCACCAAGATCAATCTATGAGTTCATCTAGCAACGAGAGAGAGGAGTGCATCTACATACCCTTGTAGATCGAGCGGAAGCGTTCAAGAGAACGGGGTTGAGGGAGTATTTCCAACAGTCTCCCACTTGCACTAGAGTCAATATTCTAGTTACATTGTGATGAATCGAACACCCATTGCGTTCTGGTGTCGATCATGTTTGCTCTAGGGAGAGGTTTAGTCAACGGATCTGCTACATTCAAATCCATATGTACTTTACAAATATCTATGTCTCCATCTTGAACATTTTCACGTATGGAGTTGAAGCGACGCTTGATGTGCCTGGTCTTCTTGTGAAACCTGGGCTCCTTGGCAAGTGCAATAGCTCCAGTGTTGTCACAGAAGAGTGCGATCGGCCCCGACACATTGGGTATGACTCCTAGGTCGGTGATGAACTCCTTCACCCAGATTGCATCATGCGCTGCCTCCGAGGCTGCCATGTACTCCGCTTCACATGTAGATCCCGCCACGACGCTTTGCTTGCAACTGCACCACCTTACTGCCACACCATTCAAAATATACATGTATCCAGTCTGTGACTTAGAGTCATCCAGATCTGTGTCGAAGCTAGCGTCAACGTAACCCTTTACGACGAGCTCTTCGTCACCTCTATAAATGAGAAACATATCCTTAGTCCTTTTCAGGTACTTTAGGATGTTCTTGACTGCTGTCCAGTGTTCCTTCCCAGGATTACTTTGGTACCTTCCTACCAAACTTACGGCAAGGTTTACATCAGGTCTGGTACACAGCATGGCATACATAATAGACCCTATGGCTGAGGCATAGGGGATGACACTCATCTCTTCTTTATCTTCTGCCGTGGTCGGGCATTGAGCCGAGCTCAATCTCACACCTTGCAATACAGGCAAGAACCCTTTCTTGGACTGATCCATATTGAACTTCTTCAATATCTTATCAAGGTATGTGCTTTGTGAAAGACCTATGAGGCGTCTCGATCTATCCCTATAGATTTTGATGCCTAATATGTAAGCAGCTTCTCCAAGGTCCTTCATTGAAAAACACTTATTCAAGTAGGCCTTAATGCTTTCCAAAAGTTCTATATCATTTCCCATCAAAAGTATGTCATCTACATATAATATGAGAAATGCTACAGAGCTCCCACTCACTTTCTTGTAAACGCAGGCTTCGCCATAAGTCTGCATAAACCCAAACGCTTTGATCATCTCATCAAAGCGAATGTTCCAACTCCGAGATGCTTGCACCAGCCCATAAATGGATCGCTGGAGCTTGCATACCTTGTTAGCATTCTCAGGGTCGACAAAACCTTCCGGCTGCATCATATACAGTTCTTCCTTAAGATGACCATTAAGGAATGCCGTTTTGACGTCCATCTGCCATATCTCATAATCATAGTATGTGGCAATTGCTAACATGATTCAGACGGACTTCAGCTTCGCTACGGGAGAGAATATCTCATCGTAGTCAACCCCTTGAACTTGTCGATAACCCTTAGCGACAAGTCGAGCTTTATAGATGGTAACATTACCATCCACGTCCGTCTTCTTCTTAAAGATCCATTTGTTTTCTATCACTCGCCGATCATCGGGCAAGTCTGTCAAAGTCCATACTTTGTTTTCATACAGGGATCCTATCTCGGATTGCATGGCTTCAAGCCATTTGTTGGAATCTGGGCCCGCCATCGCTTCTTCATAGTTCGAAGGTTCACCGTTGTCTAACAACATGATTTCCAAGACAGGGTTGCCGTACCACTCTGGCGCGGAACGTGTCCTTGTGGACCTTCGAAGTTCAGTAGGAGCTTGATCCAAAGTATCTTGATCATCATCATTAACCTCCTCTCTTGTCGTTGCAGGCACCACAGGAACATCTTCCTGAGTTGCCCTACTTACCGTTTCAAGAGGTAGTACTTCATCAACCTCTACTTTCCTCCCACTTAATTCTTTCGAGAGAAACTCTTCTCTAGAAAGGACCCGTTCTTGGCAACAAAGATCTTGCCTTTGGATCTTAAGTTGAAAGTATACCCTATGGTTTCCTTAGGGTATCCTATGAATACACATTTTTCCGACTTGGGTTCGAGCTTCTCAGGTTGAAGTTTCTTGACATCAGCATCGCATCCCCAAACTTTTAGAAATGACAGCTTAGGTTTCTTCCCAAACCATAATTCATATGGTGTCGTCTCAACGGATTTAGACGGTGCCCTATTTAAAGTGAATGTAGCTGTCTCTAGAGCGTATCCCCAAAATGATAGCTGTAAATCGGTAAGTGACATCATAGATCGCACCATATCCAATAGAGTGCGATTACGACGTTCGGACACACCATTTCGCTGAGGTGTTCCAGGCGGCGTGAGTTGTGAAACGATTCCACATTTCCTTAAGTGTGTACCAAATTCGTGACTTAAATATTCTCCACCACAATCTGATTGTAAGAACTTTAACTTTCAGTCACGTTGATTCTCTACCTCGTTCTGAAATTACTTGAACTTTTCAAAGGTCTTAGACTTGTGTTTCATCAAGTAGACATACCCATATCTACTTAAGTCATCATTGAGAGTGAGAACATAACGATATCCTCCGCGAGCCTCAACGCTCATTGGACCGCACACATCAGTATGTATGATTTCCAATAAGTTGGTTGCTCGCTCCATTGTTCCGGAGAATGGAGTCTTGGCCATTTTGCCCATGAGGCATGGTTCGCATGTGTCAAACGATTCATAATCTAGAGACTCCAAAAGTCCATCAGCATGGAGCTTCTTCATGCGCTTGACACCAATGTGACCAAGGCGGTAGTGCCACAAGTATGTGGGACTATCGTTATCAACTTTACATCTTTTGGTATTCACACTATGAATATGTGTAACATTACGCTCGAGATTCATTAAGAATAAACCATTCACCAGCGGGGCATGACCATAAAACATATCACTCATATAAATAGAACAACCATTATTCTTGGATTTAAATGAGTAGCCATCTCGAATTAAACGAGATCCTGATACAATGTTCATGCTCAAAGCTGGTACTAAATAACAATTATTGAGGTTTAAAACTAATTCCGTAGGTAAATGTAGAGGTAGCATGCCGACGGCGATCACATCGACCTTGGAACCATTCCCGACGCGCATCGTCACCTCGTCCTTTGCCAGTCTTCGCTTATTTCGCAGCTCCTGCTTTGAGTTACAAATGTGAGCAACTGCACCGGTATCAAATACCCAGGAGCTACTACAAGCACTGGTAAGGTACACATCAATTACATGTATATCACATATACCTTTGGTTTTGCCGGCCTTCATGTCCGCTAAGTACTTCGGGCAGTTCCGCTTCCAGTGTCCGCTTCCCTTGCAATAAAAGCACCCAGTTTCAGGCTTGGGTCCATTGCTTGACTTCTTCCCGGCAACTGGCTTACCGGGCGCGGCAACTCCCTTGCCGTCCTTCTTGAAGTTCTTCTTACCCTTGCCTTTCTTGAACTTAGTGGTTTTATTCACCATCAACACTTGATGTTCCTTTTTGATCTCTACCTCCGCTGATTTCAGCATTGAATATACCTCAGGAATGGTCTTTTCCATCCCCTGCATATTGAAGTTCATCACAAAGCTCTTGTAGCTTGGTGGGAGCGACTGGTGGATTCTATCGACCACCGCGTCATCCGGGAGATTAACTCCCAGTTGAGATAAGCGGTTGTGCAACCCAGACATTTTGAGTATGTGCTCGCTGACAGAACCATTCTCCTCCATCTTACAACTGTAGAACTTGTCGGAGACTTCATATCTCTCGACCCGGGCGTGAGCTTGGAAAACCATTCTCAGCTCTTGGAACATCTCATATGCTCCGTGCTGCTCAAAACGCTTTTGGAGCCCCGGTTCTAAGCTGTAAAGCATGCCACACTGAACCAGGGAGTAATCATCACTACACGACTGCCAGGCATTCATAACGTCTTGAGTTGCTGGGAAAACGGGTGCTTCACCTAGCGGTGCATCTAGGACATATGCTTTCTTAGCAGCTATGAGGATGATCCTCAAGTTCCGGATCCAGTCCGTATAGTTGCTGCCATCGTCTTTCAGTGTGGTTTTCTCTAGGAACGTGTTGAAGTTGAGGGCAACATTAGCGTGGGCCATTTGATCTACAAGACATATTGCAAAGATTTTAGACTAAGTTCATGATAATTAAGTTCATCCAATCAAATTATTTAATGAACTCCCACTCAGATTGGACATCCCTCTAGTCATCTAAGTGATACATGATCCGACTCGACTAGCCCGTGTCTGATCATCACGTGAGATGGACTAGTCATCATCGGTGAACATCTCCATGTTGATCGTATCTTCTATACGACTCATGCTCGAACTTTCCGTCCTCCGTGTTCCGAGGCCATGTCTGTACATGCTAGGCTCGTCAAGTCAACCTAAGTGTATTGCGTGTGTAAATCTGGCTTACACCCGTTGTATTCGAACGTTAGGATCTATCACACCCGATCATCACGTGGTGCTTCGAAACAACGAACCTTCGCAACGGTGCACAGTTAGGGGGGACACTTTTCTTGAAATTATTTTGAGGGATCATCTTATTTAAGCTACCATCGTTCTAAGCAAATAAGATGTAAAACATGATAAACATCACATGCAATCAAATAGTGACATGATATGGCCAATATCATATAGCTCCTTTGATCTCCATCTTCAGGGCTCCATGATCATCGTCGTCACAGGCATGACACCATGATCTCCATCATCGTGTCTCCATGAAGTTGCTCGCCAACTATTACTTCTACTACTATAACTAACACGTTTAGCAATAAAGTAAAGTAATTTACATGGCGTTTCTCAATGACACACAGGTCATACAAAAAATAAAGACAACTCCTATGGCTCCTGCCGGTTGTCATACTCATCGACATGCAAGTTGTGATTCCTATTACAAGAACATGATCTCATACATCACATATATATCATTCATCATTCATCACAACTTTTGGCCATATCACATCACAAACACTTGCTGCAAAAACAAGTTAGACGTCCTCTAATTCTTGTTGCAAGTTTTACGTGGCTGCAATAGGGTTCTAGCAAGAACCTTTTCTTACCTACGTAAAAGCCACAACGTGATTTGCCAACTTCTATTTACCCTTCATAAGGACCCTTTTCATCGAATCCGCTCCAACTAAAGTGGGAGAGACAGACACCCGCTAGCCACCTTATGCAACTAGTGCATGTCAGTCGGTGGAACCTGTCTCACGTAAGCGTACGTGTAAGGTCGGTCCAGGCCGCTTCATCCCACAATACCGCTGAAGCAAAATAAGACTAGTAGTGGCAAGAAAGTTAACAACATCTACGCCCACAACAAATTGTGTTCTACTCGTGCAAAGAGAACTATGCATAGACCTAGCTCATGATGCCACTGTTGGGGAACGTTGCAGAAAATAAAAAAAATTCTACGGTTTCACCAAGATCAATCTATGAGTTCATCTAGCCACGAGAGAGAGGAGTGCATCTACATACCCTTGTAGATCGAGCGGAAGCATTCAAGAGAACGGGGTTGAGGGAGTCGTACTCGTCTTGATCCAAATCACCGGAGATCCTAGCGCCGAACGGACGACACCTCCGCGTTCAACACACGTACGGTCAGCATGACGTCTCCTCCTTCTTGATCCAGCAAGGGGGAAGGAGAGGTTGATGAAGATCCAGCAGCACGACGGCGTGGTGGTGGATGCAGCAAGGATCCCGGCAGGGCTTCGCCGAGCTTCTGCGAGAGGGAGAGGTGTAGCAGGGGAGAGGGAGGCGCCAAGACTTGGGGTGCGGCTGCCCTCCCTCCACCCCCTTTATATAGGCCCCCTGGGGGGCGCCGGCCCTAGGAGATGCATCTCCAAGGGGGGCGGCGGCCAAGGGGGAGGCTTGCCCCTCCAAGGCAAGTGGAGGCGCCCCCGCCACCCTAGGGTTTCCAACCCTAGGCGCAGGGGGGGCCAAGGGGGGGCGCACCAGCCCACCAGGGGCTGGTCCCCTCCCCACTTCAGCCCATGGGGCCCTCCGGGATAGGTGGCCCCACCCGGTGGACCCCCGGGACCCTTCCGATGGTCCAGGTACAATACCGGTGACCCCCGAAACTTTCCCGATGGCTGAAACTGCACTTCCTATATATAATTATTTACCTCCGGACCATTCCGGAACTCCTCGTGACGTCCGGGATCTCATCCGTGACTCCGAACAACTTTCGATTTGCTGCATACTAATATCTCTACAACCCTAGCGTCACCGAACCTTAAGTGTGTAGACCCTACGGGTTCGGGAGACATGCAGATATGACCGAGACGCCTCTCCGATCAATAACCAATAGCGGGATCTGGATACCCATGTTGGATCCCACATACTCCTCGATGATCTCATCGGATGAACCACGATGTCGAGGATTCAATCAACCCCGTATACAATTCCCTTTGTCAATCGGTACGTTACTTGCCCGAGACTCGATCGTCGGTATCCCAATACCTCGTTTAATCTCGTTACCGTCAAGTCACTTTACTCGTACCGTAATGCATGATCCCGTGACCAGACACTTGGTCACATTGAGCTCATTATGATGATGCATTACCGAGTGGGCCCAGAGATACCTCTCCGTCATACGGAGTGACAAATCCCAGTCTTGATTTGTGCCAACCCAACAGACACTTTCGGAGATACCCGTAGTGCACCTTTATAGTCACCCAGTTACGTTGTGACGTTTGGCACACCCAAAGCACTCCTACGGTATCTGGGAGTTGCACAATCTCAAGGTCTAAGGAAATGATACTTGACATTTGGAAAAGCTCTAGCTAAACGAATTACACGATCTTTGAGCTATGCTTAGGATTGGGTCTTGTCCATCACATCATTCTCCTAATGATGTGATCCCATTATCAATGGCATCCAATGCCCATAGTCAGGAAACCATGACTATCTGTTGATCAACGAGCTAGTCAACTAGAGGCTTACTAGCGACATGTTGTGGTCTATGTATTCACACGTGTATTACGATTTCCGGACAACACAGTTATAGTATGAATAACAGACAATTATCATCAACAAAGAAATATAATAATAACCATTTTATTATTGCCTCTAGGGCATATTTCCAACATTTCCTTGTTGCAATCCATGCTAGAATCTCCTCATGCTTATAGTCAAAATAAGGCCTTTACCGAACATATTGTTGATGATTTGATGCAATCTTATGAAGAAAAACTTGAGTTGAAAGTTTCTATCCCTAGAAAACTCTATGATGAGTGGGAACCTACTATTAAAATTAAAATTAAAGATTTTGAGTTTCTTGCTCTGTGTGATTTGGGTGCTAGTGTCTCTACTATCCCCAAAACTTTATGTGATTTGCTAGATTTCTGTGATTTTGATGATTGCTCTCTACACTTGCATCTTGAAGATTCCACTATTAAAAAGCCTATGGGAAGAATTAATGATGTTCTTATTGTTACAAATAGGAATTATGTGCCCGTAGATTTTATCGTTCTTGATATAGATTGCAATCCTTCATGTCCTATTATTCTTGGTAGACCTTTCCTTAGAACGATTGGTGCAATTATTGATATGAAGGAAGGGAATATTAGATTCCAATTTCCCTTAAAGAAGGTTATGGAACACTTCCCTAGAAAGAAAATAAAATTACCATATGAATCTATCATGAGAGCCACTTATGGATTGCCTACCAAAGATGGCAATACCTAGATCTATCATTGCTTTTATGCCTAGCTAGGGGCGTTAAACGATAGCGCTTGTTGGGAGGCAACCCAATTTTATTTTGTGTTTTTTGTTTTTGCTTCTGTTTAGGAATAAATAATCCATCTACCTTCTGTTTGGATGTGGTTTTATGTTTTAATTAGTGTTTGTGCCAAGTAGGACCTATAGGATAACCTACGATGATAGTTGATTTGATTCTGCTGAAAAACAGAAACTTTGCGCGCACGAATTTAGTTATGATAAATCACAGGAATGTGATTTTGCGTTGATTCTTTTTGTTTCTGATCAATAAACAAATTTTCCAGGACTTCCTATTTTGTTAGAATTTTTAGAGTTCCAGAAGTTTGCGTTAGTTACAGATTTCTACAGACTGTTCTGTTTTTGACAGATTCTGTTTTTCGTGTGTTGTTTGCTTATTTTGATGAATCTATGGCTAGTAAATTAGTTTATAAACCATAGAGAAGTTGGAATACAGTAGATTTAACACCAATATAAATAAAGAATGAGTTCATGACAGTACCTTGAAGTAGTCTTTTGTTTTCTTTCACTAACGGAGCTCACGAGATTTCTGTTGAGTTTTGTGTTGTGAAGTTTTCAAGTTTTGGGTGAATTCTTTTGATGGATTATGGAACAAGGAGTGGCAAGATCCTAAGCTTGGGGATTCCCATGGCACCCCCAAGATAATCCAAGGACACCAAAAAGTCAAAGCTTGGGGATGCCCCGGAAGGCATCCCCTCTTTCGTCCACTTCCATCGGTAATTTACTTGGAGCTATATTTTTATTCACCAACATGATATGTGTTTTGTTTGGAGCATCTTGTATTATTTGTGTATTTACTTGTTAGTCTACCACAATGATCCATGCTATACACACCTTTTGAGAGAGCCATACATGAATTGGAATTTGTTAGAATACTCTATGTGCTTCACTTATATCTTTATGAGTGGCGGTCGGGGACGAGCGATGGTCTTTTCCTACCAATCTATCCCCCTAGGAGCATGCGCGTAGTACTTGATTTTTTGATGGCTTCTAAATTTTTGCAATAAGTATATGAGTTCTTTTGACTAATGTTGAGTCCATGGATTACACGCACTCTCACCTTTCCACCTTTGCTAGCCTCTTCGGTACCGTGCATTGCCCTTTCTCACCTTGAGAGTTGGCGCAAACTTCGCCGGTGCATCCAACCCCCGTGATACGATACGCTCTATCACACATAAACCTCCTTATATCTTCCTCAAAACAGCCACCAACCTACCTATTATGGCATTTCCATAGCCATTCCGAGATATATTTCCGTGCAACTTCCATCATCATCATCATGACATACATTACTTTTGTCATATTGCCATTGCATGATCTTGTAGTTGACATCGTATTTGTGGCAAAGCCACCATGCATTATTTTCCATACATGTCACTCTTGATTCATTGCACCATCCCGGTACACCGTCGGAGGCATTCATATAGAGTCATATCTTGTTCTAAGTTTCGAGTTGTAATCCTTGTGTTGTAATCAATAGAAGTGTGATGATCATCATTATTAGAGCATTGCCCAAATAAAAAAAAAGAGAAAGGCCAAGAAAAAGGCCCAAAAAAAGGGCAATGCTACTATCTCTTTTTCCACACTTGTGCTTCAAAGTAGCACCTTGTTTTTCATGTATTGAGTCTCATATATTGTGCTTCAAAGTAGCACCTTGTTTTTCATGTAGTGAGTCTCATATATTGTGCTTCAAAGTAGCACCTTGTTCCTTATGTAGTGAGTCTCATTAGTTGTCTTTTTATACTAGTGGGAATTTTTTATTATAGAACTTGGCTTGTATATTCCTACGATGGGCTTCCTCAAATGCCCTAGGTCTTCGTCAGCAAGCAAGTTGGATGCACACCCACTAGTTTTCTTTTGTTGAGTATTCATAGCTCTAGTGCATCCGTTGGATGGCAATCCCTACTCCTCATGTTGACATAAATTGATGGGCATCTCCATAGCCCATTGATTAGCCTCGTCAACGTGAGACTTTCTCCTTTTTGTCTTCTCCACACAATCCCCATCATCATATTCTATTCCACCCATAGTGCTATATCCATGGCTCACGCTCATGTATTGCGTGAAGGTTGAAAAAGTTTGAGATTATTAAGTATGAAACAATTGCTTGGCTTGTCATCGGGGGTATAAAAGTTGGGAACATCTTTGTGTGACAAAAATGAAGCATAGCCTAACTATATGATTTTGTAGGGATGAACTTTCTTTTGCCATGTTATTTTGAGAAGACATGATTGCTTTGATTAGTATGCTTGAAGTATTATTATTTTTGTGTCAATATGAACTTTTGTCTTGAATCTTTCGGATCTGAATATTCATATCACAATTAAGAAGATTTACATTGAAATTATGCCAAAGTATCACTCCGCATAAAAAATTCTTTTTTTTATAATTTACCTACTCGAGGATGAGCAGGAATTAAGCTTGGGGATGCCTGATACGTCTCCAACGTTTCTATAGTGTTTGATTGCTCCATGCTACTTTATCTACTGTTTTGGACTATATTGGGCTTTATTTTCCACTTTTATATTACTTTTGGGGCTAACCTATTAACCGGAGGCCCAGCCCAGAATTGCTGTTTTTTGCCTTTTTTAGTATTTCGAAGAAACAGAATATCAAACGGAGTCCAAACGGAATGAAACCTTCGGGATCGTGATTTTCCAACCGAACGTGACCTAGGAGACTTGAACCCTACTCCAAGCAGTGCCCGAGGAGGTCACGAGGGTGGAGGGCGCCCCCTGGGCACGCCCCCTACCTCGTGGGCCCCTCAGAGCTCCACCGACGTACTCCTTCCTCCTATATATACCTACGTATCCCCGAACGATCAGAAGAGGAGCCAAAAACCTAATTCCACCGCCGCAACCTTCTGTATCCACGAGATCCCATCTTGGGGCCTGTTCCAGAGCTCCGCCGGAGGGGGCATCCACCACGGAGGGCTTCTACATCATCACCGTAGCCCCTCCGATGAAGTGTGAGTAGTTTACTTCAGACCTTCGCGTCCATAGCTAGTAGCTAGATGGCTTCTTCTCTCTTTCTGGATCTCAATACAATGTTCTCCCCCTCTCTCATGGACATATATTCGATGTAATCTTCTTTTTGCGGTGTGTTTGTTGAGACCGATGATTTGTGGGTTTATGATCTAGTATTATCTATGGAAAATATTTGATTCTTCTCTGAATTCTTTTATGTATGATTGAGTTATCTTCGCAAATCTCTTCGAATTATCTTTTTGGTTTGGCCAACTAGATTGGTAGTTCTTGCAATGGGAGAAGTGCTTAGCTTTGAGTTCAATCTTGCGGTGTCCTTACTTAGTGACAGAAAGAGTTGCAAGACACGTATTGTATTGTTGCCATCGAGGATAACAAGATGTTTTTTTTTCATATTGCATGAATTTATCCCTCTACATCATGTCATCTTGCTTACGGCGTTACTCTGTTTTTACTTAATACTCTAGATGCATGCTGGATAGCGGTCGATGAGTGGAGTAATAGTAGTAGATGCAGAATCATTTCGATCTACTTGTTTTGGACATGATGCCTATATACATGATCATTGCCTAGATATACTCATAACTATGCTCAATTCTGTCAATTGCTCAACAGTAATTTGTTCACCCACCGTAAAATACTTATGCTCTTGAGAGAAGCCACTAGTGAAACCTATGGCCCCCGGGTCTATTCTCATCATATCAATCTATATCACTTTATTTACTTGCTTTTTTTACTTTGCCTTTACTTTTTACTTTGCATCTATCTATCAAAAATACCAAAAATATTATCTCTATCAGATCTCACTCTCGTAAGTGACCGTGAAGGGATTGACAACCCATAAGCGTTGGTTGTGAGTTGCTATCGTTTTGTGTAGGTACGAGGGACTTGTGCGTGGTCTCCTACTGGATTGATACATTGGTTGTCAAAAACTAAGGGAAATACTTACGGTACTTTACTGCATTATCCTCTCCTCTTCGGGGAAATCCAACGCAGTGCTCAAGAGGTAGCATCAGCGTGCATGATCCCCGACGGCGATGGCGGTGGCGACGACGACGACGATGGCGATGACGACGACAACGTACATTTTGTGTAGCTAGGGCTCAAAAACTATTTGATGATTTGTATATTTTGGTGAGGTGGTATATACTAACCCCTCACGCTGATGGTGAACTTGCGGTGGTAGGACGACACCCTCTTTTGGATGTGGTGGTAGGTTAACACCAAGGTAGTGCTAGGTTGAACTTGCTATGCCGTATCATCATGCATGCTTTACTTCTCTTCTGCTCCATTGTTGTTTGTGTGCTACTTTGCTTGCTACTTGTGTGCTCCATTGATTTGCTGCTTCAACTCTTGCTCTTGTGAATTGCTAGGGCAAGTGGCATGCCGTGTTCATCGGTGAGGCTCCAGGGGTTTATAGTTCATGGGAAGAAGCCAATGCACAATGGCGTCATATAGCAACAACAACTATAGAGGGTTCAAGACTTGGCATGCAGCAGAAAAAGCTTACTCCGCCTGGGTGTGAAAGCATGAAGGCAGCAGTGTTGATAGTGACAAGGTTGGAGGTGTCAAAATGGAAGGTGCTAAGGTGGATCGTCAGTTTGGGCTGAAGCTGAAGAACTTCATCATCTTCGCCCAGTTCATCACCATTGCTGTGTTGTGGTGTTGGTGTGCTAGGTGTGATTATCATGGGTAAACTCACCAACTAGGGTACAAGGTAAGCACAACATGTATGCCGTGTTCAACCAAACACCGTGTTCATATGCCGCTAAGGCCAATGCAGCCAACCAAACAAAGTGCACTTGCGTATTACCTAATGCAGAGACACTAGATACATGCAACCAAACAACTTGCAGATGGCATATTAAGGCCGGTTTTTTCTTAACCAGGCTGGGGTGAGAAGTGTATGCGATGCAGGCACTGTAGCAAACGGCAACCAGACGCCGTTGGTACTTTGGCACTGAGGTTTAGGTCGAGGCGCCCTATGAGTCAAATTTGATGCGAGGGAAAATGAATGTGCAGTGTTCACGCGAAAAGGCCACGCAGATTAGCCGGTTGATAATGGCCACGGAGGAGCATAAATAGCCACATGGATCAGCTACCAAGTGTTATAACTCAAACAAATGTAGGACATCACAGGACAGAGACTTGCTACCCGACAACAAGGACACGCAGCACGGCTGCAGAGCTACCATGGATCTGCCATTAAAACGAATCGATAATTGCCTTGGCCTCTCGCACTCACAAACCAGGCTAACTCGTCACTCTCGCACTCACAGACCAAGCTACTTCGTCAATGGCTCTCGTGGCGAAGCCGAGCTCCGGCGACCAGGGCGGAGACGCACCGCATCTCGTCTTCATCCCGAGCGCCGGCATGGGCCACCTGCTCCCCTTCTCCCGCTTCATCGCCGCCCTCGCGAGCCAAGGCAACGTCCACAACTCCGTCGTGACCGCGCTGCCGACGGTCTCGCAGGCCGAGGCCGAGCACTTCGCCGCCCTCTTCGCCGCCTTCCCCGCCATCCGGCGCATCGACGTCAACCTCCTGCCGCTCGACGACGCTACCCTTGCCGGCACGGACCCCTTCGTCCTGCGGTGGGAGTCCCTGCGCCGCTCCGCCCATCTCCTTGGCCCGCTCATCGCCGGCGCCACGCCACGCGCCTCGGCCGTCGTCACCGACGTCACTCTGGCTTCCCAGGTCATCCCCATAGCCAAGAAGGAGCTGCAGCTCCCGTGCCACATCCTCTTCAGCTCCTGCGCGACCATGCTGTCCTTCCTCGCCTACTTCCCCGCCTATCTCGACGGCGCCAACGCCGACCACCTCGCCGGCGACGTCGACATCCCCGGCATTGGACGCATCCCGGTCGATTACCCCCCGAACGTGCTGCGCAACCCCGACAGCCTCTTTACCAAGCAGTTCATCGCCAACGGCCGCGAGATCGCCGAGGCAGACGGCATTCTCCTCAACACGTTTGACACCTTGGAGCCGGAGGCACTCGCCGCCCTGCGCGACGGCAAGGTCGTTCCCGGGTTCCCTCCGGTGTTCGCAGTCGGCCCGCTTAAGTCGACGAGCACAGAGAAGGAGGCGGTACATGGCGGCGCCCCTTCACCAATCGCCTGGCTCGACGAGCAGCCGGCGCGCTCGGTTGTGTACGTGGCCTTCGGCA
The DNA here is from genome assembly GCA_963921465.1 of Triticum timopheevii. Taxonomy (NCBI): domain Eukaryota; kingdom Viridiplantae; phylum Streptophyta; class Magnoliopsida; order Poales; family Poaceae; genus Triticum; species Triticum timopheevii. The sequence goes on along the minus strand of OY997262.1, from coordinate 376,469,939 downwards.
ACCGCAAGGCGGCCGCGCTGGATCAGATCCGCGAGATCGGCGCCGGGCTGGAGGCGAGCGGCTGCCGGTTCCTGTGGGTGGTGAAGACGACGGTGGTGGATCGCGAGGACACGGCGGAGGTGAACGACGTGCTGGACGACGGGTTCCTGGGGCGCGTGCATGGGCGCGGCCTGGTGATCAAGGAGTGGGTGGACCAGGAGGCGGTCCTGGGGCACCCGGCCGTGGGGCTGTACGTGAGCCACTGCGGGTGGAACTCGGTGACGGAGTCGGCCGCGTGCGGCGTGCCGATGCTGGCGTGGCCGATGACGCTGGGCGACCAGCGCCTGGTGGCAACGGTGATCAGGAGCGCCGGCTTCGGGCTGTGGCTGGAGCACTGGAGCTGGGACATGGAGAGCTCGCTGGTGCGCGCGGCGGAGATAGCGGAGAAGGTGAAGGCGGTGATGGGCGACGAGGCGATCTCGGCGAGGGCTAAGGAGGTCGGCCGGGAGTCGACCAAGGCCGTTGCCCCGGGCGGCTCCAGCCACCGGAGCATGCAGGAGTTCCTTGCCACGCTCAAGTGACTGCTCTGTTACCGGCCGGGAGCTGTTTGTTACTGAACCTCCTATCCTGTTATCATGTTGCACTTATTTTGTATCATCGTCTCGACTGAGTCGCTCAGGATGCATGCGATATGTTTCCTGAAAATAAAGAGCCAGCTATGTGTTAATTGTTTGGAAAATTTTGTTGTAAGTCAATTTGCCCGCGAGCGAGCCATTGAATTGAAATCCAACCATCCCTGGACGCTTTCTTCTTTCTGCCATTTCCCCTTCTTTTCTCTGTTCAAAGTAATGAACATTTTTAAAGCTCCATCAGCGGTATTTAAAACTACTCTAGAACTTTTATTTTTAAAGTCACGAGCATTTATAAAAAACTTTGCACATTTGTAAAACAAATCATGAATATTTCTTGAATTGCGTGCACAATATCAAATTTTATTTAATCTTGTTAATTCTGACATTTTTCAAAATGTGCATGTGGTTTTCTATTTTCCATACATCTTTTGTGAGAAAGGCGGAAATAAACTGCATTTGCATATGTCTCCATTTTGCCAAATCCTATATAACTCTTAGGCTGGTCGTAATGAAAGCATCATAGGCAATATCATGCATGCAAACTAGACAATTTTGCTGAGGTGGCATATAATTAAATGAAAAAAGGTTGAATATCACAATAAATGTTATGATATTATGTGTAATGAATGGCAATAAATAAAGTACTCGGAGCACACTAGCGAAGCAGTTAGGCCGGCCCATGTAAAAGGCATGTTGGCGGGAGGCTCGTCTTCTGGAAGCTTCCCAGCCCAGTTTTTTTGTTTCCGTTTTTCTACATCATGTTTTCTTCCTTTTTCCTTATTCTTTTCACCTTTTGTTCCCAATGCGCATACTTTATTTGAAATACAATTACTATTTGGTGTTTGTCAACTTTCTCAAATTCATGATATCTTCGAAAATCACATACTTATTTTGAAATTTTTGAACTTATTTTAAAATCGCCGATCTTTTTCTCCAGTTTGTAAACATTTTATGAATCCGCCTACAATTTTCCAATTCAGATGCATTAATTCATCAATAGTTTTCGAAGACATGTTTTATTTTTCTAAATCATGAATGTTTTATACCCTGAACTCTTTTATATTCAGGAACAATTTTTGAATTCAAAAAAACTCACAAATCATTTTCATATTTGAGATTTTTTTTTCAAAATTGATAGTTATCATTAATTGAAATGAAACAGCTCGAAAAAAATGTTGTATCAAAATGGGTTGTGGCCCCTTGGGGAGCGGGTGCGTGTTAGCATCCCTACTGTATCCATGCGCAAAATAGAAGAACTCGTAGTCACAAATGCAACGTATCACTCGTTGTGAGCGCTGGGCCGGTCAATTTAGAGAGCGAGCGAGCGATCTGTTACAACCGATTTTAGGAACCTTTTGACGAGCAAGCAAACCCATTTTTTTTACTCTTTCTTTTTACGTTTCTATTTTTTCCATTTTTGGATTAAAAAAGACAATTTAAAATATATTTTGAAATGTAACAAATTGTTCACACTTTCAAGTTTTGTTCATGTTTTATAAAAAATATTTGGAATTTCAAAATTATTTGCAGTGCAAAAATGGTTGGATTTTCAATAATTCTTCACTATTTTTCTGCATAATTAATTTCAAAAATAATTCGTATTTATCAAAAGTTGTTTCAGATTTTTTTAGTCACTTGATCATTTTCGAATTTGCAAAAAAAATGAAGCCATGAAGATACTTTTGAAATTGTGAACTTTTTGTGTTCATGAGCATTTTTTGAATAAAAAAACATGAAACTATTTTCAAAATTTGAGAAGCTTTATACAAATTTATAATTTGAATTAATTTAAAATGAAACAACTCGGGAAAAAGCTCAGCTAATCTCTCTCTCTCTCTCTCTCTCTCTCTCTCTCTTGGAGAGTCGTGCTCGCGGCCGAGGCCCATGTAGTAGCTGCCGGCCTGAGACACGGCGCTTCTCGCTAGCAATATGCAATAGCATCCGCTCCACATAGTGTCATATAGCCGAGCATGCAGACATAGGCGCCACTAATCGGGCCATCTCCACTGGATGACGCTTGCTTAGGCGGTTGAGTAGAGGAAAACAAACATTGGAGCCATGGCGCAAACCCAGTAACGACGTGCATCATGGTTCAAATTTTCCGTTCGTTATGATGCCCCGGGTGCATACATCACTCCAGTTTCACTAGGCACCGATTTTAACGGCTCGTCTCGCCGCTACCTCTTGTGTCTCGTCCATCCCCGTAGCATCATTTGCTTCCCATGGAAAATGATGGAACTCTACCTTCCCGATAGGCGTCACCAAGTTCACACAATGTGCAAAAAATGTGGTTGCGCCATTTCACCAAGTCCCCTCCCCAGGCACATGCCTTTGATACTTTGGCACTGAGGTTTAGGTCGAGGCGCCCTATGAGTCAAATTTGATGCGAGGGCCAAGGGTTGATAAAGGCTACGCAGGAGCGTGAATAGCCACATGCCTCAGCTACCAAGTGTTATCACTCAAACAAATGTAGACAGAGACTCGCTACCCGACAACAAGGACACGCAGCACGGCAGCAGAGCTGCCTTGGATCTGCCATTAAAACGAACCGATAATTGCCTTGGCCTCTCGCACTCACAAACCAGGCTAACTCGTCACTCTCGCACTCGCAGACCAAGCTACCTCGTCAATGGCTCTCGCGGCGAAGCCGAGCTCCGGCGACCAGGGCGGAGACGCACCGCATCTCGTCTTCATCCCGAGCGCCGGCATGGGCCACCTGCTCCCCTTCTCCCGCTTCATCGCCGCCCTCGCGAGCCAAGGCAACGTCCACATCTCCGTCGTGACCGCGCTGCCGACGGTCTCGCAGGCCGAGGCCGAGCACTTCGCCGCCCTCTTCGCCGCCTTCCCCGCCATCCGGCGCATCGACTTCAACCTCCTGCCGCTCGACGACGCCACCCTCGCCGGCACGGACCCCTTCGTCCTGCGGTGGGAGTCCCTGCGCCGCTCCGCCCACCTCCTCGGCCCGCTCATCGCCGGCGCCACGCCACGCGCCTCGGCCGTCGTCACCGATGTCACTCTGGCTTCCCAGGTCATCCCCATAGCCAAGAAGGAGCTGCAGCTCCCGTGCCACATCCTCTTCATCTCCTGCGCGACCATGCTGTCCTTCATCGCCTACTTCCCCACCTACCTCGACGGCGCCAACGCAGACCACCTCGCCGGCGACGTCGACATCCCCGGCATTGGGCGCATCCCGGTCGATTACCCCCCGAACGTGCTGCGCAACCCCGACAGCCTCTTCACCAAGCAGTTCATCGCCAACGGCCGCGAGATCGCCGAAATAGACGGCATTCTCGTCAACACGTTCGACGCCCTGGAGCCAGAGGCACTCGCTGCCCTGCGGGACGGCAAGGTCGTGCCAGGGTTCCCTCCGGTCTACGCAGTCGGCCCGCTCAAGTCGACGGCCACAGACAAGGAGGCGGCACATGGCGGCGCGTCTTCACCCATTGCCTGGCTCGGAGAGCAGCCGGCGCGGTCGGTGGTGTACGTGGCCTTCGGCAACCGCAACGCGGCGGCGCTGGACCAGATCCGCGAGATCGGCGCCGGGCTGGAGGCGAGCGGCTGCCGGTTCCTGTGGGTGGTGAAGACGACGGTGGTGGACCGCGACGACACCGCGGAGCTCAAGGACGTGCTGGGCGACGGGTTCCTGGAGCGCGTGCAGGGGCGCGGCCTGGTGACCAAGGAGTGGGTGGACCAGGAGGCGGTCCTGCAGCACCCGGCCGTGGGGCTGTACCTGAGCCACTGCGGGTGGAACTCGGTGACGGAGTCGGCCGCGTACGGCGTGCCGATGCTGGCATGGCCGACGCTGGGCGACCAGCGCCTGATCGCGAAGGTGATAAAGAGCGGCGGGTTCGGGCTGTGGGTGGAGCACTGGAGCTGGGACGGTGGGGAGGGCTCGCTGGTCCGCGGCGCGGAGATAGCGGAGAAGGTGAAGGAGGTGATGGGCGACGAGGCCATCTCGGCGAGGGCCAAGGAAATCAGCCTGGAGGCGACCAAGGCCGTTGCCGAAGGCGGCTCCAGCCACCGGAGCATGCAGGAGTTCCTTGCCACGCTCAGTTGACTGCTCTGCTCTGTTACCGGCCCGGGGCTGTTGGTTACTGAAACCTCCAGCCCTGTCGCAGTTTGTATCGTCGTACGTTTCGACCGAATCGATCACGATGCATGCTACAATCGTGGATCGATCGAGAATAAAAAAGAGAACCAGGAGAAAAATGAGTGCACCATGTATCATCTTTCCTTTTTCGTTTGCTATTTTTCAGTCGAGTGATTTTCAATTGGCTGTCATTCAAATTTGTGGCTGTCTGATCGCGCTTTGTGATTCGCGTTAAGATCTGTGGTTTTCTGTTTGGTTTACTTTGTCTCGGGTTTGGTTTTATTTTGCCGGGCACGGCTTTTTGGGTCTGCCCGTTACTAACTTACTGGACGCCCGTGTTTCTTTGGATGTGGATTTTGTCTAACTGCTTGCGCCCATCCATATCCTGTCCGTCCATCAAGCATGCATGCAGGTCAAATCAATTCATCCATCATGCATGCATGCGAGTCAAATCAATAGCTCTATGGTCGGGTACAAAGAATCTCTTAAAGCATCTCCAGCCGTTGCCCTCCGGGGGGCGTGTAAAAGCGCCGTCTAGGGGCGAGCCGGCGCAAAAGATCGGCCTGAGGACGAGTGGGTTCCCAGTCGCCGAAACCAGGGCCGTCCCCAGACGGCGTCTAAGTAAAAAAAAAAACATTCGGCAAAGTTCGGCTAAAATTCGGCAAACTTGGCATATATTAGACATGTTCGACAATCTACATAGAAAAAAGGCCGAAACTACAAGTAAGGGGCGAAGAAGTCGCTGAACGCGGCGTAGTCGTCGCCGTCGCCGCCATCCTCGCCGCCGCCGTTGTCGTCGGCCTTCTCCTCCTTGACGCGGCCGCCCCTGATGGACCCCTGCCCGGCGTCGCCATGGCGGACCGGTGGCGGTGGCGGCACTTCTTCTTCGTCGTTGTCGTCGAGGACGACAACGCCTCCTTCGTCGCGGCCCCAGCGGCGCTGTTCGTAGCGCTACAGGGCGGCGCACTGGCGCTCCATCTCCATTTGAGATAGTCGTCGCGCGCCCATTTCAGGGCCGCCTCCTCGTCGAGATCCACGTCGCCATGCTCTGTCTTCACGGCGGGGAGCCCCGGCTCCTTCTTTGGTTTGACGAAGCGCGGAGGAGCCGACGAGGAGGCGCGCCGGCCGCTCTCGTTTATGACGATGCCGGCGCTGCGAGTGCGCCGGCCGAGCGGCGTCTCCGCTGCGGGCTCGGCCTTAACGCCGAGCAATGCCGGCGAGCCGGAGGAGTGGGAAGAAGAACGGGAGGAGTGCGAGGAGGAAGTCGAGGAGGAACCGAACCTCCTGGGCATCCATTGCCCGCGGCGCCGGCGGTGGGCCGGGGCGGCCGCCGGGGGAGGGTATGCCAGCGGCGGTTCGTTGCCGCCCTCGAGGTATGACAGCACGCCGTCGAGCGTGCGGCTGGGGGCGCCCCACCACACGCGGCACCCCTCGCTGTTCTTGGCGCCGCCCACCCCCGGCGCCCCGTTGGTGGACGCCAGCCTCTGCTCCTGGCAGCGTAGGAAGTACGCCGCCCACGCCGCGTGGTTGTCGGCGGCATACTGGGGGAGGGCGAGCTGCTCCTCTATGAGGGAGGCTCGCACGCGGTCGATCTCGACGGCGAAGTAGGCAGGGCGCGCCACGGCGTCGGGCATCGGGGGAATGGGCACCCTCCCATTGCTGAGTCTCCACCCCGTCGACTTGGCGCGCATGTCCAGTGGCGCCGGGATGTTCGCCTCGAACAGGAGCCACGCCTCCCACTCGTGAAGCGAGCGGCGGCCGAAGCCCTTGACCGCCGTCGCGTCGCCGGGGAAATGCGCGGCCATCGGGCTTGGGAGAGAGGGAGGGGGAGGGAAGGAGCGTCAGCGGCTGCGCACGGGAGAGGAAGAGCTCGGCGGCGATCGATGGGCGGCTAGGGCTAGGGCTGGTGTGGCCAGAGGCGAGGGAGGCCACCGGCTTATATAGCCGCGCCCATGCGTACGCGTGGCGGGAGGGGAGGCGTCGCCGCGCCGCCCCGTGACGCGCCGCCCGTGATGAGGAATCAATGGCAAGGCTGACCGGCGGCGGCAGCGCGACAACCTTGGCATTGATTCCTGCGGGAACCGAGGTGATGAATGCGATGAAGCATTCGTCTCGCTGACTCGGCGGGCTCGCGGCTCTTTCGCGCCAAAACCACTCGCCCCGGCGCCCCCGGGCGCCCCCTAGCGCGCCGGGTTCAGGCTGGGTCCGCCGGCACTGATTTTGGCCCAAGCCGGCGAAAAACAGGCTCCTGGGGGCGCGACTGAGCCGTTTTTTCGGCGCCGACGCAAAAAAATCGCCTGGGGAAGCCGTGTTGGAAGCGCGACTGGAGATGCTCTTAGCTGTATGTATTACAATAGCTACTGCACCATATTTGCTAAGATAACTTCTAAATAAATTGTGCAATTTTAAATTCATTTTTGTATTTGAGTTTATCACGGTGAACTCTACGAAACAAGTCCAATATCGATATATTCTAACAAAGTTCCATAAATTTTTCATAAAAGTTCAGATGAACTGTTCATAAAATTCTTCTGTTCCAAATACATTTTCTAGCAAAGTTCTTTAGTATTTCTTACAAAGTGCAGACCCACTATTTAGAAAGTTCTTCAACTCCTGATTCTGTTTATTTAGAACTTTACAATAAAAATGAAAAGTTCTTCACTGTTTCCAGCAAAGCTCCTCACTAAAAACACTGATAGCTACTATAAAATCGTATTTCAATTTCAGTTAACAAAAATGTGTTCAAAATTTAAGATATGAACCATGTAAACTGTCAAAAGAAAACTAAAAGTAATGAGGTTTGAGGAAAGAGGAAAAGATGATGTACGCATGCATGTGTTCATGTAGGCATGCATGTGTCAGTGAACAGAAGAAAAGACAGGAAGAGGGGCCATGCGCATGCGAAGGGTTTGGATCCATATGGGGCATCAACGGCTGAGATACTAGTTACGCGCACAATTAGTTAGACAAAGCCTAATTCGTCTTTCTTTTCCTTTCCCCCCTTTTGTCTTCTTCTCCATTTCATTTGGGCAGAACTATTTCGAAAGGGCAGAGAGGCAGTGATAGGTGGCACTCGAGCGGCGGAGGCGGCGAGATGATTTGTGTCTGGTTCATGGCGTTTGTGAGACCCCTCTCTCCTCGAGCTTGTGTGTTCTCTCCGATTAGTGCTTCCCTGGTTAGTTCCCGTTGCCGCTCTCCCTTTCCCCAGTGCGATTTGCTTCGATTTTGGTCGTGTAGCTTCCAGATCTAGGTATCATGATCGATTTGTTGTTGTTGTTGTGGATCCTATTGCTTTTTGATGATTATTAGCGGTTGGTTAGTGTAGTTTGTTGTTAGCCGATGCTCATCTATGGAGTTCACCTCGGATTCCCTCTGTTGGCGTCAGTTCCCCGCTAAAATTCCCCTCTGTTGGTGTTAGTTCGCCACGGAATACCCTCTGCTCGCGTCAGATCATCGCGGGTCCCCTGTGCTCGCTTCAGTTTGCCACATATCCCTTGTGCTCCGTGTTAGGTTTATGTTTTAGGTCTCATTGGCGCTGTTACATGTATTTGTCTGGTTTTGTAGCTTAGAGTTATTGTTGATTGCTTGGTCCAGTTTTTGTGGTATTTGTATTGTCGTGCCCCATGTATTATCATAGTTTTTGTGGTATTTGTATTGTCGTGCCCCATGTATTATCACTATAATACCCCCCCCCCCCCAATTACAGTACTCAACCCCTTGAAGTGTAATTCCCCCAGTATTTTCCCTTGCTTTGTAGTCTGTATTGTCTCTCTGATTCACATTGTAACACCCCCTGTTCTACACTGTAAATTATTTTTCTTCTGAATTTCTATTTGATGTATCCCTGATTTAGACTGTATTTCCCCTAGTTTCATTATTGTTCTTTATGCCTGATGAATACTATAATGTATCCCTGAAGTTCACTGTAGTATGTTTGACTTACATTTGTATGGTTGATTTATTGTATTTGTGGTAGGGCTTGCACCGTAATTCCCTAGAGTTTTATAATGTAATTAGCATGGTTGAGTAATTCACTTGCAATGTAAATCATCAGAGTTTTTCAGTGTATTTCCCTAGAGTTTTACACTGTAATTAGCATGGTTTGAGGACTGTAATTGTGGTAGGGCTTACACTGTAAATCGCCAGAGTTTTACAGTGTATTTCCCTATAGTTTTACATTGTAACCATAGGGCTTGCACTGTAAATCACCAGAGTTTTACAGTGTATTTCCATATAGTTTTACACTGTAATCTGTATGGTTACAATGTAATTCCCTAGAGTTTTTCACTGCAATTTGTATGGTTTGAGGACTGTAATTTTTGTATGACTTACAATGTAATTCATCAGGAGTGTTACACTCTATTTCCCTAGAGTTACACTGTAAATTTGTATGTTTGAGGACTGTAATTTCAGTATGACTTACAATGTAATTCATCAATATTTTACACTGTATTTTCCCGAGAGTATTACACTGTAATTCCTGTGCTTGAGGACTGTAATTTGAGTATGACTTACAATGTAATTCATCAAACTTTTACACTGTATTTCCCTGAGTATTGCACTATAATTTGTGTGCTTGAGGACTATTATTAAAGTATGACTTACAATGTAATTCACCAAACTTTTACACTGTATTTTCCCTAGAGTATTACACTGTAATCTGTGTGCTTGAGGACTGTAATTACAGTATGACTTACAATGTATTTCCCCAGAGTTTTACAGTGTATTTTCCTAGAGTATTTCATTGTAATTTGAGTGAATGAGGACTGTAATTAAAGTATGACATGCAGAGCGTGCAGTCTCAAGTTTTGTACATGCGTTTAATATTCAGCTGTCTGGTTTGTGGTTTTGTAGCTTCTAGATCTAGTTCTGGGGATTGTTGGTTGTAGTGTTTGTGTTGGTTTTGCTTCATTTGCCTAATGATTTTTGCCTTTGTGATTTTAGGATTGCTTCAAAGGGGAGGTTGCGGAAAGTTTCTCACAAGGATGTACCACTAGTCTCTTCTCTTGAGAGTGCAGATTCTCTGAATGATCCGTTTGTGCCTAATGATTTTACGATGATGGTTCTAATCCTATGTCTTAAGTATTTATTTCTTTTTCTTCCCTAGTTTTAATTAATTTGAACAATTTCTTGTCATTTTTAACGTGTATGTTCACTTCAACTTTATTTCAGGAAATCTCTAGTGATGACGGAGGGCTTGACAAATCTCTATTTGACTTCTATATGGATCATGTATGTGTTTTTGTTTTTGTTGGTTTAACTTTAAGTGTGTTTTTCTGATTGCTTATAATTTGTTGTCATCCTAATATTTTCAGGAAGTGAAATGTTTAAAGAGGAAGTTATCATGTGCGGGAAGAAGAAACATGGTTAGTCCTTTTTTGATATTGATCTCTCTCTGCACTTTATTTTGTTTCCTTCTCTATTGGTTGCTAAATTTTCCCCAATGCACTATTATAGTCATGTATTTGTAATGCATTTCTCCTTTGTTTTTGTAGAAACTGAAGTTGTCTACTGATTTCCCGCTTGTTCTACTTTCACTAGATGTTCTGGGAAGTTTTTCTCAAGTGTCATCGATTGTTTGTGTCCAAGGTATAAGGATGTCATTGAGAATTATGGCATCGGTTGTATTCTTAGTTTTGTGAGGATTTAGGTCCCTCTTAGGCTTGTCAAGTGTCTTGCATCTAGATTTGATGTCCCTTCCTCTGAATTCCAGTTAAAAAGAAATTTATCCCCTTCACCAAGTATGACATCCATGGTATCCTTTGTTGGGAAACGTAGCATGCAATTTCAAAAAAAATTCTACGCTCACGCAAGATCTATCTAGGAGATGCATAGCAATGAGAGGGGGAGAGTGTGTCAACGTACCCTCGTAAATCAAAAGCGGAAGCATTAACTTAACGCGGTTGATGTAGTCGAACGTCTTCTCGAATCAACCGATCAAGTACCGAATGTACGACACCTCCGAGTTCTGCACACATTCAGCTTGATGACGTCCCTCGAACTCTTGACCCAGTAGAGGTACGAAGGAGATGACTTCTGTCAGCACGACGGTGTGGTGATGATGATGTGATCCGTGCAGGACTTCGCCTAAGCACTACGACAATATGACCGGAGGAGTAAATGGTGGAGGGGGCACCGCACACTCCTAAGACAATAGATGTGCTTTGGGGTGCCCCCCTACCCCCGTATATAAAGGAGGGAGAGGGGAGAGGTGCGGCCAGGGCGTGCCCCCAAGGGGGGGAGTCCTACTAGGAGTCCCAGTCCAATTCGGAACCCCCTTCCTTTCCGGAAGGGGAAAAGGGGGAAGGGAGAGAGAGAGAGGGAGAAGGAAAGGGGGGCCACGCAACCTCCCCTAGTCCAATTCAGACTCCCCATGGGGGGGCACCACCTCCTGTGGCCTGCCTCTTCCTCTCCTCTATGGCCCATGAGGCCCATTACTTCTCCCAGGCGGTTCCCGAAGGAAATATGCCCTAAGGGCAATAATAAAGTTATTATTTATTTCCTTAATTCATGATAAATGTTTATTATTCATGCTAGAATTGTATTAACCGGAAACTTAGTACATGTGTGAATACATAGACAAAACATATACTCCCTATGCCTCTACTTGACTAGCTCGTTAATCAAAGATGGTTAAGTTTCCTAACCATAGACATGTGTTGTCATTTGATGAATGGGATCACATCATTAGGAGAATGATGTGATGGACATGACCCATCCGTTAGCTTAGCATTATGATCATGTTAGTTTCATTGCTACTACTTTCTTCATGACTTATACAAGTTCCTTAGACTACGAGATTATGCATCTCCCGAATACCGGAGGAACACTTTGTGTGCTACCAAACGTCACAACGTAAAAGGGTGATTATAAAGGTGCTCTATAGGTGTCTCCAAAGGTGTTTGTTGGGTTAGCATAGATAAAGATTAGGATTTGTCACTCCGTGTTTCGGAGAGGTATCTCTAGGCCCTCTCGGTAATACTCATCACTATAAACCTTGCATGCATTGTGACTAATGAGTTAGTTGTGGGATGAAGCATTACGGAATGAGTAAAGAGACTTGCCGGTAACGAGATTGAACTAGGTATTGAGATACCGATTGTCGGGGAAACTGATCCACGAACACCTATGGGACCGGCGGACCGAGCCCCTTTCGGTTCGGCGGGGGGGGGGGGGGGGGGGGGGGCGGAGGTAGCACGAAGAGCAGATCGAGGCGAAGCACACGAGCTGTTTACCCAGCTTCGGAGCTCTCCGGAGAGATAATACTCCTACTGCTGCATGTATGTGTATATTGAGTTCTTGCTCGGGAGCGTCGTGAGCTACCAGACCGAGCGTGAGAGTGTTTCTAGCTTCGAACCAGTCGAACCTCCTCTACGTTGCGCATGGGCCTCCTTTTATATGCTCAAGGGGTCACCGACAGGTGGCAACGCAGACAAAGGGCAAAAATGGAAAAAGAGATGCGGTAGGTACAACTACCTATACTGTAGATACAGTGTATCACACCTAACTCTGACGGCAGGGGACAAAGGCATTAAATGCCTGTCTGTGTCGCCCAAACAGTGCAAACAGAGACCGTCAGGGGCGCCACCACTCGCCACGATGGCTATCTTGTCAGTGCCGCTCGCCACCGTGCACCGCTGGCTACACAGCCTCCCGCCACGCGCGCCTGGAAAGGCCCCAGGGCGACACGTTGGTGGATGTGCTGGAGCGCGGGTGTGGAGTGGCCGCTTGCCGTGGCAAGTGCCTTGCCTCGGTCGTTGTCTTGTCGGGCCCAGGAGCTTGTCGCTCACCGAGCCTTGCCGGGACGCGTGGCGCGTCGCGGCAAGCTTTCTTGAGATGCCTTGGTCGGCCTTCCCAGCAAGCTCCTCTTGCCGGGGCCTTGTCTCCTTGGCTTGAATGCCTTCGGTTGGCCTTACCGGCAAGCTCCTCTTGCCGGGGTCTTGTCTTGAATACTTTGTTCTTGAACGGCTCTAGAGGAACCACGGAGGACCTTGGCGGTCACCCAGCAAGCCTTGCCGCGGGGTGCTGCGACTGTTCGTGCACAAGTTCGGGATACTAGGGTACCCCTACTCTAGTACACCGACAGGAGCCCCCGGGCCTGGGCCACACACGGTGCCGAGCGCTGTTGGGCCAGGCCCAAAAAAGGGCACGGGCACGCGCGGCCTGGGTTGTGCCGTTTCTTACTCCGTATCCACCGCGCCCTCCCGAACGGCACGCGTCGAATGCGGCGTCGTGGGAGAGATCGTGGGTGGTTTCTTTATTCGGAAAGGCGTAACGTTCGCCCCCTCCCTCTTTATAAGCAGAGGAAACAGGGGCAGTCGCCCATCTCGCCGGTTACTACTCCAAAATCTCCGCCGCTCCCCCCTTCTGAGAGAGAGCAGCGCTCCGCCCCCCATCGCCACCAGCACCACCAACGCTGTCGACCTCTCCCACCACCTCCGCCATGGCTCCGAAAGCCGACAAGGGGAAGGGCGTGAAGTCGGCCGAGGCGCAACGGCTTGCGGCGCTGCGGAAGGAGCGGGCAATCTCCCCCCCCCCAGCTCGCCGCGAAGGAGCTGAGGGAGTACTACTACTTTTTTTGTCGACGCAGACGCGAGCGCATCCGCGCACGAAGGTACTCTCAGCTGCCGCCTCGGAGCTAGCTCCAACTGGGTACCCCTTCTTCGCGCTATTCTTCTATTGCGGGCTCTGCCCGCCTTTCTCCGAATTCTTCTGTGATATTATGAACACCTACGGGCTCCACCTCCTTGATTTCACCCCAACGCTGTTCTGACCATGGCAGTTTTCGCACATCTCTGCGAAAACTTTGTCGGAGTCCATCCAAACGTAGCCCTTTTCCGCCACTTCTTCATACCCCGAGTCGAGAGAGGAGAGCCCCTATCCGGCGGAATCCCCTGGATCTCAAGACTTGGCTAGAAGGATGCTTATCTGGAGGGCGAGCTCCACAGCAAGTGGGACGAGTGGAGAGCAGATTGGTGCTGGATCATCGAGGAGAACCCGCAGCCGTTTACCGCCCAGCGCCAAGCTCCAGTAGTGCGCGGCAACGATTGGAGCAGCGTGGCCCCGGAAGATGCTAGGCTGAAGATTGCCGTCACCAGGATCCTACGCCTTAGGCTTGCCGGACTTACTGTAGGTGCTGTTGGCGCAGATTTCCTTCGCCGCCGCATCGCCCCCCTGCAGGAGAGGGGGAGACCCGCCTGGGAGTTCCAGAACGCGGCGGATATCATGAGGCTGCGCCCGGGCCTCAACTTCAACTTCACTGTCTTGGAATTGGATGCGATGCTTCTGGAGCTGTTCAAGCACGATCCTGAACATCCCGGCGCGTTCAGGTTGCCGAGGAACGTCGTCCCGTTGTGCAACAACTCATCGCTTGACTGCATCCGTGCAATGATGCCGCTGTGCGACTCGCATGGAATCGTCCCCACTTGGCAAGAGCCTGCAGATGACGTCGTGCAGGAGTTCTTTGACGGACTGGTGGAAGTGGCAGTTCGCCCTGATGAGCAGAAGAGCCTCACCCGCGACACCACTGAGGACGAGATGCGGCGCATCGCCACCAGGCTGGAAGAGGCGGCAGCAGCCATTGCCGCAGGCCAGTTCGGATTCACCGTGGAGGAGGTAGAGGCAGCAGAGGTGGCAAGCCTTGCCGAGCGGGAGGAGCTTGCCGGCGAGGGAGAGCTCGTCTGGCCTGAAACAGAGTCGAGCGAGCCTGCCGAGGGCGCGAGCGACTCTTTGAAGATCGGTTCCACCTCTTCTCCACCTTCAGCCAGCTCGCCGCAAGCAGAGCCCCAAGCTCCACCGAGAAGGCGTCTCCGCAGGGCCGGGGACATAGCAGGGCGACAGACAGGTCAACAGCCGCCGCGCCGCGCGACACGCTCTACCGCGGCAAGCACTGTTGCCGCGGGAGCGCCTCACGCCAGTGCAGCAACTGGAGCGGGGTCCTCTCGCACCGCCGCCACTGCCCCCGCCAAGCGGTCGAGGGAACCTACTCCTCCGCCTCGTCGCGCCGGAGGGGAGCCGGACTTCGATCTCTTCGCGCTCAGCTCCGACGAGGAAGAAGAAGAGTAAGATTTCTCTGCCGTACTTGTAGTTCTTCAATTTTGTTGCTTTGTTTTGTATCTGATTTGCTCCATTCTGAACTTATTCCTTTTCAGGACGCTGGCCCAGAGAGCGGCGAAGAGAGCCAAGGCCCCGGTGATCGTCATCGAGGATGAACCCATTGCGCCAACGGGGGACATGCCCGAGACCACCTTGCCGGACCCGGCAACTACTCCTCAAAGCAGCCCCCAACGCAGCCCCCAGCGTAAGTATATGGTTTACTTCTTACTGTTAGGCGCGCGCGGGTGCTCTTTATTTGCTGATATCTGACTTGTTGGTTTGTCTAGGAGCAGAGCAGCCTCACCAGGAGCGTCCGGAAACCGCTCCCGAAGTGCCATCTGCTTCGACCATACCGCCAAGGGAGGATTCCCCGGCAAGGGAGCGTTCTCCGGCAAGGGACAGTTCTCGGGCAAGGGGCAGCACCAGCGACCCTCTGGTGGTTGAGACCACGACTGCAGATCTAAGTACAGGTAACCTTCTTGCCTGAAAACTTCCCATGGGTTCTTCTTCTTCTGATTTTTCTTTCTGAATATTTGCTTGACTTTTCTCCCTCTTCCGGTCGTCAGATCCTTCTGCCACGGAGCCAATGGAAACTGAGGTTGCCGGCGAGGAGAATGCACGTGGCGATGCAGACGACGCCGTGGCCACCGAAGAAGGAGCCGGCGCTGATGAGCCCGCCGGAGAGGAGGCCGCCAAAGCTGCCGCCGCAGAAGCTGGCGAGGGATCCGACGATCGCACTGACGGCCCTGAGACCGCAGGAGCGCCAGGCGCTGCACCGACCGCCGATCCCTCCGCCGCTGCCGCAGCGCCAGGCTTCGAAGAGCCCTAGCCCGGCGCCTATCTGAAGGCCGGCGATGGCATCTTCATCAAGCTCCCCTGGGCGTCAAGCTCCAGGGCGCCAGTCGAAGGAGAAGTCCTGGACGGAGAAGTGCTTGCCTCTGCTGGGCTGTCATTGGTCGACGCGCCAAGCAGTAGCAGCGGCGAGCCTGAGGAGGAGCGGCTGCTGCGGAAGCTGCTGGCGCTCTACCGCACCCGCCAAGCCAAGCTGGAATCCCGCGAAGCGCTTGTCGTGAAGGCGGGAGTGGATATCGAGAAGCGTGCGGAGGAGCTTCGGGGTATGAGGCAGGAGGCTCTCCGGTCCCTGGCAGAGGAGCGGGAGCAACTCGCCGAGGAGCGAAAAGCCTTCCTCCTCGAAAAGGCGGAAGCTGAAGAGCAACAACGGTTGGCTGCTGAGAAGCTATTTGCGCAGGAAGGTGAGCTGGCGCAGCGCAAGGTTAACCTTGACAGCTACGAGGAAGAGCTTGCCGCGCGGGAGCAAACAGTTGGCGGGGCCCTAAAGGAGGCCAAGGATGCTGCCGCAGCTGCCGAGGCCGCCAGGAAGGAGCTGGAGGTGAAGGTGGCGCAGTTGGAGGCCGATCTCAAGGCGAGCGGCGAGGAGCTTGCCGCGCTCAAGCTTGAGCGCGAGAAGGATGCCACCGCTCACGGTGAGCTGCAGGGTCTCCTTGCCGGGAGGAGCAAAGAGCTAAGCGCCACCAAGGACTCCAACACTGATCTCGAGCTAAAGCTGGCCACTTTGACTCAGACGCTGGACGGGGCCAGGGAGCGGGAGGTGGCCTTGGCGGAGAAGGTCAAGGCCAACGAGGCGTTGCTGGCGAGTGCTGCCGCCGCCCAGAACACCTTCAGGGAGAACGTGGAGCACTGGACAGAGGGCCTTGTGGATGTTGCCACCACCATCGACGGGGAGCTGGCGCAGCTGGGGATGGAGGATCTTGGGTACTCCTCCGATGAGCGCCTCCAACCCAGCGCCAAGCTCAACTTGTTCTTCAAAGGCGTGGCGATGGCGCTCCAGCGACTCCGGGAGAGGATCCCAAAGCAGCTGGCCGACGAGTCACGCAAGATTTGCGCGGGAGCTCTTCAGAAGGTGCTGGTGAAGGTGGCCTTCCGCAACCCAGGTCTCAACCTCACCATCGTCCTCAGGTCCTTGCCGCCGGATGCTGATCTGGAAGCGCTCAAGGCCCTTGTCGCACCCATTGTGGACAAGGTGAGCGGGATCAAGAGGGTCGAGGGCGATCACGTAGACTAGGCCGCCCATTTTCTCTTTTCCTTGTCGCTGCTGACCATGTTATGAAAACAATCTGTTAGAGCTGCGACAAGCTATCTTGTAATATAACTCCATTTTGGGTAGCAACTGCTATGTTATTTCCTTTACTTGATCCCTTCCTTTGTATGTTTTTGCCCTACGCTTTTAGGGAAACTTGCCGGCGCAGGCACCTTTGCCGCGAGCGCTGAGTGCAGAACGTCAGCAGCCTGCTGGCAGTGCCGCTACCGACAAGAACCTTGTCGCAGCTAGTCGCAGCTAACTTAAGTTGTTGAGCGGACTCGAAACAAAGTAAGGGCGCAAATAGCTATGAGTTGGTTCCTCCGCGCACAGGTTTTCCATACAAAGCATGGTCGTTCAAGGAAGATAACTTAAAAATTCAAAAACTGATTGCTCAAACTTTGGCAACTTAGCTTTTCTGTTGTTCGCTTCCCGGTAAGGTGAAACTTTCTTGAACGGCCTGGTGCACACCATTATATTCTCCTTTCCCCCCGGCAAAGTTGTGGGCGAGGGAATCTTCCTTCCTTTGAGAAAGAGAAAGAAGAGAAAAATAAAGATATGGGGCCTTACGGCTCATTATTGCTTACCGGGGGTAGGTGCTGCACAAAGTGTCAGACAATAAATGCAAAAAGAGAAGAAAGCATGAAATTGACAAGATGTGCGGAGCACATGAGCTTTATTTATGCACGGGGTCTGCGCCCGGCTTTGTACGAAGGATTACATGCAACAGCGGCAAGACTTGTACAAAAGGTGGTTGCCGGAACAGGTTCCGGCAACCGCGCCCTACGGGTAAAACTTACGAAGATGCTCAATGTTCCAGGAGTTGCTCACCGGAATGCCATCTTCGGTCTCAAGGCGGACAGCTCCACGCCTAGTGACTCGTTTCACCCGGTAAGGGCCTTCCCACTTTGGCGTCAACTTGTTGGAATTCTTGGCGGACTGAACGCGCCGAAGAACAAGGTCGCCTTCCTCGAAACTTCTGGCACTAACTTTGTGGCTATGGTAGCGGCGCAAAGCTTGCTGATATCGAGCAGCTCGTACAGCAGCCTGAAGACGATCTTCCTCAAGGAGCAGCGCGTCATCTTGTCGCAGCTGCTCTTGCTCAAGGTCATCATAAGTGAGCACTCGAGGTGACCCGTATACGAGTTCCGTGGGGAGAACTGCCTCTGCTCCATAGACTAGAGCGAAAGGTGTCTGGCCAGTGGCTCGATTTGGCGTCGTCCTGATCGACCAAAGAACCACTGGCAGCTCCTCAATCCAGTTCTTTCCGCACTTGCGCAGCCTATCGAAAGTCCTGGTCTTGAGCCCGCACAGCACTTCAGCATTTGCCCTGTCCGCTTGACCGTTGCTTCTCGGATGAGCAACAGAAGCGAAGCAGACCTTGGCGCCAAGATCTTGGACGTACTGCATGAAGGTGCGGCTCGTGAATTGCGTGCCGTTGTCGGTGATGATCCTGTTAGGGATCCCGAAACGATAAACAATTGACCTGAAGAACTTGACTGCTGACTGTGCTGTCACCTTCCTCACTGGTTCCACTTCCGGCCACTTTGTGAACTTGTCGATTGCGATGTACAAGTACTCGAAGCCCCCGACAGCTCGGGGGAAGGGGCCGAGAATGTCGAGCCCCCAGACCAAAAATGGCCAGGATAAAGGGATCGTCTGGAGAGCTTGAGCTGGCTGGTGTATCTGCTTGGAATGGAACTGGCACGCTTCACACTTGGTTACTTGTGCAGTTGCATCCTGGAGGGCTGTTGGCCAAAAGAAACCTTGCCGGAACGCCTTGCCCGCAAGTGCTCTTGCGCCAATGTGGTGACCACATATGCCTCCATGTATCTCTGCCAACAGCTGTTGTCCGTCTTCCCGGCGAATACACTTCAATTTCACACCGTTGAGTCTTCTTCTGTACAGTATGTTGTCGACAAACTTGTACATACTTGACTGCCGGGCTACTCTTTTCGCTTCTTCTTGCTCTTCGGGAAGTTCTCCTCTCTGAAGGAAATGGACAATCTGCTGCGCCCATGCTGGAGCTTGCGGCTCGACAACAAGGACTAAAGGCACATCTGCTGCTGCGGGAACATACGATTCTACGGCAAGGGCTGGCGGCCCAGCCGGAGCTTGATGTTCCCCGGCAAGCTTGCTGAAGCAGAACTTGTCGGGAGCGTCTGCTTCAACAGAACAAACCCTAGGGTTTGCCGGAGCAGACTGCTCCTCAGCACTCTTGGTGTCGATCTTGGGGACCTTCTTGGCGGCGGCTTCGAGGAGCTCTGCCGGAAAATAGTCACCAGAAACCAACTTCCTCTTCTTGCTCTGTCCAGTTGATGGAGTTACAGAAGGTTGAGTCAGCTTGAGCACAAAGATCCCTGGTTCCACAGGTAACTTAAGTGCTGCGCACTTCGATAGGCCATCGGTGATGTCATTCTGAGCTCTTGGAACATGTTCCATCTGAAGGCCGTCAAAGTGTTCTTCTAGCTTTCTCACTTCATCAACATAAGCTTACATCAACGGACTCTGGTAATTCTTGTTCACTTGGCGGATGACAAGCTGTGAGTCACCCCTGACGATGAGCTTCTTGATCCCAAGGTCTGCTGCGATCCTGAGACCGGCAAGCAAACCTTCATTCTCTGCAATATTGTTTGTTGCTTGCTCCTTGGGAAAGTGCATCTGGACTACGTACTTGAGGTGCTCTCCGGTGGGTGCAATAAGTAGCACGCCAGCACCGGCGCCTTGCAGCGAGAAGGCACCATCAAAGTACATCAACCACTCTTTGCTTGCCTCCTTGACGGGGATGCTCGTTTCCAGAATTTCTTCGTCTGGTGTTGGCGTCCATTCTGCTACGAACTCTGCCAATGCTCTGCTTTGGATAGTTGAAGTGCTCTCAAACTTGAGGCCAAAGCTTGACAGTTTCAGTGCCCACTCGACGATCCTGCCTGTTGCTTCTGGATTTTGCAGTATCCTCTTCAGCGGGAAACGAGTGACAACTGTGATCTCATGTGCTTGGAAGTAATGGCACAGCTTTCTCGAGGCCATGAGAAGGCCGAAAAGCAATTTTTGCACACCAGAGTATCTTGACCTAGCCCCCTGCAGAAGGGAACTGACAAAATAAACTGGGCGCTGCACCATTCTCTTCTGCACCTCCTCTTGCGCCTGCGCAGATCCTTCTCTGTCGGGACCAGAGCTTGTCGGCAAAGCCCCTTGCTTGTCGCTGGATGCGCCTGCCGTGGTTGCTGGCTCATCATCCGCCTCCCTCTCCGCCACTAACGCAACACTAACCACTTGATTGGTTGCCGCTATATACAGCAGCAACTTCTCTTGTGGCTTAGGTGCGACAAGTGTTGGAGTGGAGGACAGGTATCTCTTCAAGTCCTGCAGCGCAGCCTCCGCTTCCCGAGTCCATTTCATTGGACCTGCCTTTTTCAATATTTTAAAAAATGGCAGGGCACGCTCAGCAGAGATAAACCTGCTGAGAGCAGCCACGCAACCGGCAAGTCTTCGTACATCCTTGACGCG
The DNA here is from genome assembly GCA_963921465.1 of Triticum timopheevii. Lineage (NCBI taxonomy): Eukaryota > Viridiplantae > Streptophyta > Magnoliopsida > Poales > Poaceae > Triticum > Triticum timopheevii. The sequence continues at coordinate 376,449,538 of OY997262.1, read as the reverse complement.
CTTCGGTGCTTCAATCTGGTCGATGGCCTTGATCTTGTCAGGATTAGCTTCAATTCCCCGCTGAGACACAAAGAACCCGAGAAGCTTGCCGGAGGGGACTCCAAACACACACTTCTTGGGGTTAAGCTTGAGGTTGATCTTGCGCAGATTTGCAAAGGTTTCATCTAAATCTTGAATCAGGGTTGCCTTGTCCTTGCTCTTGACCACTATGTCATCCATGTAGGCTTCCACATTCCTGTGTATCTGTGGCTCAAAAGCGACATGGACTACCCTTGCAAATGTTGAACCAGCATTCTTTAACCCGAAAGGCATCCGTATGAAACAATATGTGCCACATGGGGTGATGAATGCGGTCTTCTCCTCATCCTCTTCTGCCATGAAGATCTGATGGTATCCTGAGTATGCATCAAGAAATGAAAGCAAATCACATCCGGCCGTGGAGTCAACAATCTGGTCAATGCGCGGCAAGGGAAACTTTGGGACAAGCTTTATTGACATCGGTGAAATCGATACAAAGCCTCCATTTCCCGTTAGCCTTGCACACGACTACAGGATTGGCCAACCACGTGGGATGGAGCACTCCTCTGACAAGGCCTGCTGCTTCCAAGTTCTTGATTTCTTCTGCGATGAATTCTTGGCGCTCCACTGCTTGTTTCCTGACTTTCTGCTTGACGGGCCGCGCGTGTGGAAAGACGGCAAGATGGTGCTCGATTACTTTCCTGGGAACACCGGGGATATCAGACGGTTGCCATGCAAACACGTCAACATTCGCCCGCAGGAAAGCAACGAGCGCGCTTTCCTATTTAGGGTCGAGAGCGGCACTGATGGTGAAGGTACCACCAGTGCCGTCCTCCTTGGTGGACACCTTCTTGGTCTCTGGTGGAGCTGCCATCGTCTTCTTATACTTGCCGGTGGAGCTCGATGGTGCGTCCTCGACGGTAGCGCAGCATTCTGAAGAGGTGCGCTTGCCGGAGTGGGCATCAGAGCTCTTGCCGGACTTGGTCTTCTTCTTCCCCCCGGGAGCTTCAACGGCAAGTGACTTGTGATCTGTTGTGGCTGCTGCTTCCCGGTAGATCTTGTCGGCACAGATAAGAGCATCCTTCTTGTCGCCAGGGATAGAGATGACACTTATCGTGCCTGGCATCTTCAACATGTTGTATGCATAGTGAGAGGCTACCATGAACTTGGCGAGCGCTGGACGGCCGAGTATCCCATTGTAGGGCAATGGGAAGTCAGCAACGTCAAAAGTAACCCTCTCAGTCCTGAAGTTCAGCTCGCTGCCAAATGTCACCGGCAACGTGATCTTTCCTTTCGGCTTGCTCCTTCCCGGATTGATTCCTTGGAATGTGCCGGTCTCTTCGAGCTCGCTGTCAGGGATCTGGAGTTTCTGGAGTACCGCGGAGGAGATCAGGTTCAAGCCGGCCCCGCCGTCAACTAGCATCTTTGTGACCTTGAGGTTGCAGATAGTTGGTGAAACCAACATCGGCAAGCACCCGACCACAGTTATGCGATCAGGATGGTCCTCAATATCAAAGATGATAGGCGCGCTGGACCATTTCAGAGGCCTGCGTGACTCTACGGATGGTTCTGCTGCATTGACTTCTCGCATCCACTGCTTGAGCTGGCGGTGTGAAGTATGCAAAGAAGCACCACCGTCAACGCACAGGACCTCTGTGGCTTTCTGGAACTCCTGCTCATCGGCCTCGTCATCATCCATATCTTCATCATCGTCGTCATCTTCATCCTTGTCACGGCCGCGGGGAGGCCTGTCTCCTTGCAGCCGCTTGGCCTTGACGCGGCATCCTCCCCGGCCGGGGCGTTTCTTGCCGGCTCCTCCAGCACCTTCTTGGGCCTTCTCCTTGTCGCGTCGCTCGTACTCAGCCTTTTGCTGCTCGACAAGCTGCTCAACCTTCTTGTAGCTCTGGAGATCATGGCCCTTGGTGCGGTGGATCTTGCAGTACTGCTTGCTGGAGCCGTCCTGCTTGTCGGCGACCGCCACAGCCTGCTCGCCAGAGGTACCAGCTTTGGCTTTCTTGGCGCCACCTCCGTTGCCGGACTGCTCAACAACTAGTACATCTTTTCCCTTCTTCTTCCTGTTGTTCCGCCGCCGGCCTTTCTTTGCTGGGGCAGCATCCTCACTATCAGATCCTCCTACTACTGCATTCTCTCCGGGGAGTTTCCTCCCCTCCTCAGCACGTGCACACTTGTCGGCCAGGGCATACAACTCACTGACGTCTCTAATCTTTCACATCGCCATCTCCTCCCGCATCCTGCGGTTTCGCACGTTCTGGTGGAACGCGCTGATGACCGCGGCAGGGTGGACATCTGGGATGTTGTGCTGTACACGGCCAAATCTCTGAATATACTTGCGCAGGGGCTCTCCTTCCTTCTGGGCGAGCAGATGAAGGTCGCTCTCTTGGCCATGAGGCTTGTGGCCGCCTGTAAAGGCGCCGACAAACTGATGGCATAGATCCGCCCAGGAAGATATGGAGTTGTCCGGCAAGTGCATGAGCCAGGATCTGACGTTGGGCTTGAGCACCAGCGGGAAGTAGTTGGCAAGGATCTTGTCGTCTCGTCCCCCGGCAGCTTGCACCGCAATGGTGTAGATGCTGAGGAACTCCGACGGATGCGACTTGCCATCGTACTTCTCTGGTACGTCTGGCTTGAAATTCTTCTTGCTGGGCCACTGGACTTGCCGCAGCTCACGAGTGAACTTAGGGCAACCCACCGCGTACGAAAAGTCGCCTGGTTCCCCTGGCGCATGCATGTCGACAGAGGGCCCAGCGCGCTGGTCAGATTGACGTCACGCTTCTCTTCGGCTCTCGATGCGAGTACGAGCGTCTTCTTTTTGTCGTTCGTGAATAACTTGGTGCTGATGCGACGAGCTCGTGGATCCGATGACGCGGTGGAGTCGCTGTCGAGGTGGATCCGATGAGTCGGCGATCTTGGCCTTCGGGGTGGAGAGTGCATGGAGGTTGCACCCCCACTGGTTTTGTCGCCATCGGTTCGCGCCCGGCAGTCTTGCCGCGGCAGCGAGGGACTCGGCTACCGCGGAGCATCGCCGTTGGCGAAGCCGATGAGACTCTGAATGGTGGCCCTCCATTCGTCGGTCTTGTCCGCCGTCGGAGGGTAATCCAGGAGCAGTTGAGCTCGCGCCAAAGCTTCTGCTGGAGTGGTGGGCGGCAGAGGCGAACGGTGCGAGGAGCGGGATATGCTCGGACTTCTAACTATGTTAGAAGGAGCAGTATCCCGTCCGGGCGACCGTACCTCGCTCGCGCTAGCATGTTGGCGCGCAAGCTGATCTTGAGCAGCTCGAGATCTACCAGCTTGATTTTGGTCCAACGAACGCATGGTACTGCGGATACCATGACTCTGTTGGTCCTGCGCCTTCTGAGATGGGCGCGGTGCACGTACAGACGCCGAGGTTTGCGCAGCCTTGTCCTTGGACCCGGCAGCACCGTGATCTCCCTCGTCGACGCCCGTCCTTCCGCCAGCATCTACCCCACCACCCATTTTCTCCGGTGGCGGTGGGATCGACGCGGACGGAACAACTGCCTCCGAAGCCTTCTTCTTCGGTGGCATGTTGATGAAGAAAATGAAGATCTAGCTCGTGTGAACGCCCGATCAGGTTCACACAATCTCGACGCCCCCTACCTGGCGCGCCAAAGAAGTCAGGGAAACTGATCCACGAACACCTATGGGACCGGCGGACCGAGCCCCTTTCGGTTCGGCGGAGGGTGGAGGTCGCACGAAGAGCAGATCGAGGCGAAGCACACGAGCTGTTTATCCAGCTTCGGAGCTCTCCGGAGAGATAATACTCCTACTGCTGCATGTATGTGTATATTGAGTTCTTGCTCGGGAGCGTCGTGAGCTACCAGACCGAGCGTGAGAGTGTTTCTAGCTTCGAACTAGTCGAACCTCCTCTATGTTGCGCATGGGCCTCCTTTTATATGCTCAAGGGGTCACCGACAGGTGGCAACATAGACAAAGGGCAAAAATGGAAAAAGAGATGCGGTAGGTACAACTACCTATACTGTAGATATAGTGTATCACACCTAACTCTGACGGCAGGGGACAAAGGCATTAAATGCCCGTCTATGTCGCCCAAACAGTGCAAACAGAGACCGTCAGGGGCGCCACCGCTCGCCACGATGGCTATCTTGTCAGCGCCGCTCGCCACCGTGCACCGCTGGCTGCACAGCCTCCCGCCACGCGCGCCTGGAAAGGCCCCAGGGCGACACGTTGGTGGATGTGCTGGAGCGCGGGTGCGGAGTGGCCGCTTGCCGCGGCAAGTGCCTTGCCTCGGTCATTGTCTTGTCGGGCCCGGGAGCTTGTCGCTCACCGAGCCTTGCCGGGACGCGTGGCGCGTCGCGGCAAGCTTTCTTGAGATGCCTTGGTCGGCCTTCCCGGCAAGCTCCTCTTGCCGGGGCCTTGTCTCCTTGGCTTGAATGACTTCGGTTGGCCTTCCCGGCAAGCTCCTCTTGCCGGGGTCTTGTCTTGAATACTTTGTTCTTGAACGGCTCCAGAGGAACCACGGAGGACCTTGGCGGTCACCCAGCAAGCCTTGCCGCGGGGTGCTGCGACTGCCCGTGCACACGTTTGGGATACTAGGGTACCCCTACTCTAGTACACCGACACCGATGATCGATTCTTGGGTAAGTAACATACATATGACAAAGGGAACAATGTATGTTGTCATGCGGTTTGACCGATAAAGATCTTCGTAGAATATATAGGAACCAATATGAGCATCTAGGTTCCGCTATTGGTTATTGACCGGAGACGTGTCTCGGTCATGTCTACATAGTTCTCAAACCCATAGGGTCCGCACGCTTAACGTTCGATGACGATTGGTATTATGAGTTTATGTGTTTTGATGTACCGAAGGTAGTTCGGAGTCCCGGATGTGATCACGGACATGATGAGAAGTCTCGAAATGGTCGAGACATAAATATTGATATATTGGAAGCCTATGTTTGGACATCAGAATGGTTCCGGGTGAGTTCGGGCATATGCCGGAGTACCGGGAGGTTATCGGAACCCCTCGGGAAGTATATGGGAGTTATTGGGCCATAGTGGGAGAGAGGAGGAGGCGGCCAGGTGGAGGGCGCCCCCCAAGCCCAATCCAAATTGGGCGGGGGGCCGGCCCTCTTTCCTTCCTTCCTCTCTCCCCCTTCCTTCTCTCCTAGTCCAACTAGGGAAGGGGGGAGGAATCCTACTCCCGATGGGAGTAGGACTCCTCCAGGGAACGCCATAGAGGGTTGGCCCCTCCCCCTCCTCCACTCATTTATATACGGGGGGAGGGGCACCCCATAGACACACAAGTTGACATTGTCTAGCCATGTGCGGTGCCCCCCTCCATAGTTACACACCTCAGTCATATCGTCGTAGTGCTTAGGCAAAGCCCTGCGCCGGTAACATCATCATCACCGTCACCACTCTGTCGTGCTGATGAAACTCTCCCTAGGCCTCAACTGGATCAAGAGTATGAGGGACATCCCCGAGCTGAACGTGTGCTAATCGCGGAGGTGCCATACGTTCAGTGCTAAGATTAGTCGGATCGTTAAGACGTACGACTACATCAACCGCGTTGTCATAACGCTTCTTCTTTCGGTCTACGAGGGTACATGGACACATTCTCCCCTCTCATTGCTATGCATCACATAGATAGATCTTGCGTGATCGTAGGAAAATTTCTAAAATTACCGCGTTCCCCAATAGTGGCATCCGAGCCAGGTCTATGCGTAGGTGTTATATGCACAAGTAGAACACAAAGAGTTGTGCACAAGTAGAACACAAAGAGTTGTGGGCGATAATAGTCATACTGCTTACCAGCATGTCATACTTTGATTCGGCGGTATTGTTGGATGAAGCGGCTCAGACCGACATTACGCGTACGCTTACGCGAGACTGGTTCTACCAATGTGCTTTGCACATAGGTGGCTGGTGAGTGTCTGTTTCTCCAACTTTAGTTGAATCGAGTGTGGCTACGCCCGGTCCTTGTTGAAGGTTAAAACAACACACTTGACGAAAAATCGTTGTGGTTTTGATGCGTAGGTAAGAACGGTTCTTGCTAGAAGCCCGTAACAGCCACGTAAAACTTGCAACAACAAAGTAGAGGACGTCTAACTTGTTTTTGCAGGGCTTGCTGTGATGTGATCTGGTCAAGCATGATGTGATATAAATTGTTGTATGAGATGATCATGTTTTGTAACAAAGTTATCGGCAACTGACAGGATCCATATGGTTGTCGCTTTATGATACGTCTCCAACGTATCTATAATTTTTGATTGCTCCATGCTACTTTATCTATTGTTTTGGACTATAATGGGCTTTATTTTCCACTTTTATATTATTTTTGGGACTAACCTATTAACCAGAGGCCCAACCCAGAATTGCTGTTTTTTTGCCTATTTCAGTGTTTCGAAGAAACAGAATATCAAACGGAGTCCAAACGGAATGAAACCTTCGGGATCGTGATTTTCCAACTGAATGCGACCCAGGAGACTTGGACCCTACTCCAAGAAGCACCAGAGGCGGTCACGAGGGTGGAGGGCGCCCCCTGGGTGTGCCCCCTACCTCGTGGTCCCCCTGACGCTCCACCGACGTACTCCTTCCTCCTATATATACCTACGTACCCCCAACAGATTGAGGACAGAGCCAAAAACCTAATTCTACCGCCGTACCTTCCTGTATCCACGAGATCCCATCTTGGGGCCTGTTCCGGAGCTCCGCCGGAGGGGGCATCTACCATGGAGGGCTTCTACATCATCACCATAGCCCCTCCGATGAAGTGTGAGTAGTTTACTTCAGACCTTCGGGTCCATAGCTAGTAGCTAGATGGATACTTCTCTCTTTTTGGATCTCAATACAATGTTCTCCCCCTCTCTTGTGGAGAACCATTCGATGTAATCTTCTTTTTGCGGTGTGTTTGTTGAGACCGATGAATTGTGGGTTTATGATTCAGATTATCTATGGAAAATATTTGATTCTTCTCTGAATTCTTTTATGTATGATTGAGTTATCTTTGCAAGTCTCTTTGAATTATCGTTTTGGTTTGGCCAACTAGATTGGTAGTTCTTGCAATGGGAGAAGTGCATGGCTTTGGGTTCAATCTTGCGGTGTCCTTACTCAGTGACAGAAAGAGTTGCAAGGCACGTATTGTATTGTTGCCATCGAGGATAACAAGATGGGGTTTTTATCATATTGCATGAATTTATCCCTCTACATCATGTCATCTTGCTTACGGCGTTACTCTGTTTTTACTTAATACTCTAGATGCATGCTGGATAGTGGTCGATGAGTGGAGTAATAGTAGTAGATGCGGAATCGTTTCGATCTACTTGTTTTGGACGTGATGCCTATATACATGATCATTGCCTAGATATGTTCATAACTATGCTCAATTCTGTCAATTGCTCAACAGTAATTTGTTCACCCACCGTAGAATACTTATGCTCTCGAGAGAAGCCACTAGTGAAACCTATGGCCCCCGGGTCTATTTTCATCATATCAATCTATATCACTTTATTTACTTACTTTTTTTACTTTGCCTTTACTTTTTACTTTGCATCTATCTATCAAAAATACCAAAAATATTATCTCTATCAGATCTCACTCTCGTAAGTGATCGTGAAGGGATTGACAACTCCTAAGCATTGGTTGCGAGTTGCTATCGTTTTGTGTAGGTACGAGGGACTTGTGTGTGGTCTCCTACTGGATTGATACCTTGGTTCTCAAAAACTGAGGGAAATACTTATGCTACTTTACTGCATCATCCTCTCCTCTTCGGGGAAATCCAACACAGTGCTCAAGAGATAGCAAGAAGAATTTCTGGCGCCGATGCCGGAGAGACTCACGCAAGCAAGTCACCATACCAAGTACCCATCGCAATCCCTATCTCTCGCATTACATTATTTGCCATTTGCCTCTCGTTTTCCTCTCCCCCACTTCACCCTTGCCATTTTATTTGCCCTCTCTTTCCCAATCTCCTCCTCTCTTTTCCGTTTGCCTTTTTCCCTTTGCCTTTCTGTTTGCTTGTGTGTTGGATTACTTGTTGCCATGGCACAAGATAATACCAAATTGTGTGATTTCTCGAATACAAATAATAATGATTTCCTTAGTACTCCGATTGCTCCTCTTAATAATGATGAGTCTTGTGAAATCAATACCGCTTTGTTGAATCTTGTTATGAAAGATCAATTCGCCGGCCTTCCTAGTGAAGATGCCGCTACTCATCTAAACAATTTTGTTGATTTGTGTGATATGCAAAAGAAGAAAGATACGGATAACAATATTGTCAAATTGAAGTTATTCCCATTTTTCCCTTAGAGATCGTGCTAAACTTTGGTTTTCATCTTTGCCTAAAAATAGTATTGATTCTTGGAACAAGTGCAAATATGCTTTTATCTCTAAGTATTTTCCTCCCGCTAAGATTATCACTCTTAGGAACGACATCATGAATTTTAAACAACTTGATCATGAGCATGTTGCCCAATCTTGGGAAAGAATGAAATTAATGCTTCGCAATTGCCCTACTCATGGTTTGAATTTATGGATGATCATACAAAAATTTTATGCAATATTGAATTTTGCTTCTAGAAATCTTTTAGATTCGGCCGCGGGAGGCACTTTTATGAAAATTACGTTAGGGGACGCTACTAAATTTCTTGATAATATTATGGCTAATTATTCTCAATGGCACACCAAAAGATCTTCTAGTAAGAAAGTGCATGCTATAGAAGAAATCAATGTTTTGAGTGAAAAGATGGATGAACTTATGAAGATGTTTGCTCGTAAAAATACTCCCCTTGATCCCAATGATATGCCTTTATCTACCTTGCTTGAGGATAATAATGAATCTATGGATGTGAATTTTGTTGGTAGGAATAGTTTTGGAAACAACGCTTATAGAGGGAATTTTAATCCTAGGCCTTATCCTATTAATCCTTCTAATAATTATGGAAATTCCTACAATAACTCTTACGGAAATTTTAATAAGATGCCCTCTGAATTTGAGAGTAGTGTTAAAGAGTTTATGAATTCACAAAAGAACTTCAATGCTTTGCTTGAAGAGAAATTGCTTAAAGTTGATGGTTTGGCTAGGAACGTTGATAGAATTTCTCTTGAAATTGATTCTTTAAAGCTTAGATCTATTCCTCCTAAGCATGATATCAATGAGTCTCTGAAAGCCATGAGAATTTCCATTGATGAGTGCAAAGAAAGAACCGCTAGGATGCGTGCTTCCAAAGATGCCTTTATTAAAGCATGTTCTTCTAATTCCTATGAAAATGAAGATGAAGATCTGAAAGTTATTGATGTGTCCCCTATTAAATCTTTGTTTTGCAATATGAATCTTGATGAATCTGAAGATTATCTTCCTTTACCTAGAAGGTGTTCTAAGAATTCTGAGTTTCTAGATCTTGATGATGAAATTGATGAAAGTGGTATTGAAATAATTAAAAACCGTGATGTTGCTAAACCCACTATTTTGGATCTCAAGGAATTTAATTATGAAAATTGCTCTTTGATTGGTTGTATTTCCTTGTTGCAATCCGTGCTAAAATCTCCTCATGCTTATAGTCAAAATAAGGCCTTTACCGAACACATTGTTGATGCCTTGATGCAATCTTATGAAGAAAAGATTGAGTTGAAAGTTTCTATCCCTAGGAAACTCCATGATGAGTGGGAACCTACTATCAAAATTAAAATTAAAAATTATGAGTTTCATGCTTTGTGTGATTTGGGAGCTAGTGTCTCTACTATTCCCAAAACTTTGTGCGATTTGCTAGATTTCCGTGACTTTGATGATTGCTCTCTAAACTTGCATCTTGCGGATTCCACTATTAAAAAACCTATGGGAAGAATTAATGATGTTCTTATTGTTGCAAATAGGAATTATGTGCCTGTAGATTTTATCGTTCTTGACATAGATAGAAATCCTTCATGTCCTATTATTCTTGGTAGAACTTTCCTTAGAACGATTGGTGCAATTATTGATATGAAGGAAGGGAATATTAGATTGCAATTCCCCTTAAAGAAGGGTATGGAACACTTCCCTAGAAATAAAATAAAATTACCATATGAATCTATCATGAGAGCCACTTATGGATTGCCTACCAAAATGGCAATATCTAGATCTATCCTTGCTTTTATGCCTAGCTAGGGGCATTAAACAATAGCGCTTCTTGGGAGGCAACCCAATTTTATTTTTAGTTTTTAGTTTTTTGCTTCTGTTTAGGAATAAATAATCCATCTACCTTCTATTTGGATGTGGTTTTATGTTTTAATTAGTGTTTGTGCCAAGTAGAACCTATAGGATAAGCTATGATGATAGTTGATTTGATTCTGCTGAAAAACAGAAACTTTGCGCTCACGAGAAAACATTCAATAAATCACAGGAACGTGCTTTTGCATTGATTATTTTTGCTGCTGTTCAATAAACAAATTTTCCAGTACGTCCTCTTTTGGTTGGAATTTTTAGAGTTCTAGAAGTTTGCGTTAGTTACAGATTACTACAGACTGTTCTGTTTTTGACAGATTCTGTTTTACGTGTGTTGTTTGCTTATTTTGATGAATCTATGGCTAGTAAAATAGTTTATAATCCATAAAGAAGTTGGAATACAGTAGGTTTAACACCAATATAAATAAAGAATGAGTTCATTACAGTACCTTAAAGTAGTCTTCTGTTTTCTTTCTCTAACAGAGCTCACGAGATTTCTATTGAGTTTTGTGTTGTGAAGTTTTCAAGTTTTGGGTGAATTCTTTTGATGGATTATGGAACAAGGAGTGGCAAGAGCCTAAGGTTGGGGATGCCCATGGCACCCCCAAGATAATCCAAGGACACCAAAAAGTCAAAGCTTGGGGATGCCCCGGAAGGCATCCCCTCTTTCGTCCACTTCCATCGGTAATTTACTTGGAGCTATATTTTTATTCACCAACATGATATGTGTTTTGCTTGGAGTGTCTTGTATTATTTGAGTCTTTGCTTGTTAGTTTACCACAATCATCTTTGCTGTACACACCTTTTGAGAGAGCCATACCTGAATTGAAATTTGTTAGAATACTCTATGTGCTTCACTTATATCTTTTGAGCTTGATAGTTTGCTCATAGTGCTTCACTTATATCTTTTTGAGCATGATAATTTTTTGCTCTAGTACTTCACTTAGATGTTTTAGAGCACGGTGGTGGATTTGTTTTAAAGAAACTTGATCTCTCATGCTTCACTTAGATTATTTAGAGAGTCGTTAATAGCATGGTAATTTGCTTAATGTTACTATACTTGGTGTTCAAGATATGTGAAACTTTCTTTTGAGTGCGTTGAATACTAAGATAAGTTTGATGCTTGATAATTGTTTTGAGATATGGAGGTAATAATATCAAAGTCATGCTAGTTGAGTAGTTGTAAATTTGATAAATACTTGTGTTGAAGTTTGTAAGTCCCGTAGCATGCACGTATGGTTAAAGTTGTGTAATAAATTTGAAACATGAAGTGTACCTGGCTTGTGCATCCTTATGAGTGGCGGTCGGGGACGAGAGATGTTCTTTTCCTACCAATCTATCCCCCTAGGAGCATGCGCGTAGTACTTGAATTTTTGATGACTTCTAAATTTTTGCAATAAGTATATGAGTTCTTTTGACTAATGTCGAGTCCATGGATTATACGCACTTTTACCTTTTCGCCATTGCTAGCCTCTTCGGTGCCGTGCATTGCCCTTTCTCACATTGAGAGTTGGCGCAAACTTCGCTGGTGCATCCAAACTCTGTGATACGATACGCTCTATCACACATAAACCTCCGTATATCTTCCTCAAAACAGCCACCATACCTACCTATTATGGCATTTCCATAGCCATTCCGAGATATATTGCCATGCAACTTTCCACTGTTCCGTTCATCATTATTATGACATACATTACTTTTGTCATATTGCCATTGCATGATCATGTAGTTGACATCGTATTTGTGGCAAAGCCAAGATGCATTATTTTTCATACATGTCACTCTTGATTCATTGCACCATCCCGGTACACCGCCGGAGGCATTCATATAGAGTCATACCTTGTTCTAGTTTCGAGTTGTAATCCTCATGTTGTAATCAATAGAAGTGTGATGATCATCATTATTAGAGCATTGCCCAAAAAAATAGAAAGGCCAAAAAAAGGCCCAAAAAAAGAGAAAAGAAAAGGGCAATGCTACTATCTCTTTTTCCACTCTTGTGCTTCAAAGTAGCACCATGTTCTTCATGTAGTGAGTCTCATATTTTGTGCTTCAAAGTAGCACCTCGTTCTTCATGTAGTGAGCCTCATATATTGTGCTTCAAAGTAGCACCATGTTTCGTATCCTGTAGGCCGGACCAAGTGCACAGGTTTGTAGGACAGTAGAAAATTTCCCTCAAGTGGATGACCTAAGGTTTATCAATCCGTAGGAGGCGTAGGATGAAGATGGTCTCTCTCAAACAACACTGCAACCAAATAACAAAAAGTCTCTTGTGTCTCCAACACACCCAATACAATGGTAAATTGTATAGGTGCACTAGTTCGGCGAAGAGATGAAGATACAAGTGCAAAATAGATAGTAGATAAAGGTTTTTGTAATATGAAATTATAAAAACAGCAAGGTAACGAGCGGTAAAAGTGAGCGTAAACGGTATTGCAATGAGAGGAAACAAGGCCTAGGGTTCATACTTTCACTAGTGTAAGTTCTCTCAACAATAATAACATAGATAGAACATATGGCAAGCCCTCAACATGCGACAAAGAGTCACTCCAAAGCCACTAATAGCGGAAAACAAACGTAGAGATTATGGTCGGGTACGAAACCACCACAAAGCTATTCTTTCGGATCAATCTATAAAAGAGTTCATACTAGAATAACACCTTAAGATACAAATCAACCAAAACCCTAATGTCACCTAGATACTCCATTGTCATCTCAAGTATCCGTGGGCATGATTATACGATATGCATCACACAATCTCAGATTCATCCAACCAACATAAAAGTACTTCAAAGAGTGCCCCAAAGCTACTACCGGAGAGTCAAGAACGTGTGCCAACCCCTATGCATAGGTTCCCAAGTGTCACGAAACCCGCAAGTTGATCACCAAAACATACATCAAGTGGATCAATAGAATAACCCATTGTCACCACGGTTATCCCACGCAAGACATACATCAAGTGTTCATAAAAGACTCAATCCGATAAAATAACTTCAAAGGGGAAACTCAATTCATCACAAGAGAGTAGAGGGGGAGAAACATCATAAGATCCAACTACAATAGCAAAGCTCGGGATACATCAAGATCGTGCCATAGAGGAACACGAGAGAGAACAGGAGAGAGAGAGAGATCAAACACATAGCTACTAGTACATACCCTCAGCCCCGAGGGTGAACTACTCCCTCCTCATCATGGATAGCGCCGGGATGATGAAGATGGCCTCCGGTGATGGGATCCCCCTCTGGCAGGGTGCCAGAACAGGGTCCCGATTGGTTTTTGGTGGCTACAGAGGCTTGCGGCGGCGGAACTCCCGATCTATCTTCCGTTCTGGAAGTTCTAGGGTACGTAGGTATATATGGGTGCAGGGGGTACGTCGGTGGACCTCCGGGTTGCTCACGAGGTAGGGGGGCGCGCCCAGGGGGGAGGGGCGCGCCCTTCACCCTCATGGGCAGCCCGGGACTCCCCTGGTGTGCACTCCAAGCCCATCAGGTTGGTTTCCTTCCAAAATTAACTTCTCCAGTTGATTTCGTTCCGTTTTGACTCCATCTGATATTCCTTTTCCTCGAAACACTGAAATAGGCATAAAACAACAAATCTGGGCTGGGCCTCCAGTTAATAGGTTAGTCCCAAAAATAATATAGAAGTGGATAATAAAGCCCAATATTGCCTAAAACAGTAGATAAAGTAGCATGGAGCAATCAAAAATTATAGATACGTTGGAGACGTATCAAGCATCCCCAAGCTTAATTCCTGCTCATCCTCAAGTAGGTAAATGATAAAAAAAGAATTTTTGATGCGGAGTGATACTTTGGCATAATTTCAATGTAAAACTTCTTAATTGTGATATGAATATTCAGATCCGAAAGATTCAAGACAAAAGTTCATATTGACACAAAAATAATAATACTTCAAGCATACTAATCAAAGCAATCATGTCTTCTCAAAATAACATGGCAAAAGAAAGTTCATCCCTACAAAATCATATAGTTAGGCTATGCTTCATTTTCGTCACACAAAGATGTTTCCAACTTCTATACTCCCGATGACAAGCCAAGCAATTGTTTCATACTTAAATAATCTCAAACTTTTTCAACCATCACGCAATACATGAGCGTGAGCCATGGATATAGCACTATGGGTGGAATAGAATATGATGATGGGGATTGTGTGGAGAAGACAAAAAAAGGAGAAAGTCTCACATTGACGGGGATAATCAACGGGCTACGGAGATGCCCATCAATTTATGTCAACATGAGGAGTAGGGATTTCCATGCAACGGATGCACTAGAGCTATGAATGCTCAACAAAAGAAAACTAGTGGGTGTGCATCCAACTTGCTTTCTCATGAAGACCTAGGGCATTTGAGGAAGCCCATCGTAGGAATATACAAGCCAAGTTCTATAATGAAAAATTCCCACTAGTATGAAAAAGACAACTTATGAGACTCACTATATGAAAAACATGGTGCTACGTTGAAGCACAATATATGAGACTCACTACATGAAGAACGAGGTGCTACTTTGAAGCACAAAATATGAGACTCACTACATGAAGAACGAGGTGCTACTTTGAAGCACAAGTGTGGAAAAAGAGAGAGTAGCATTGCCCTTTTCTTTTCTTTTTTTGGGCCTTTTTTGGCCTTTCTCTTTTTTTTGGGCAATGCTCTAATAATGATGATCATCACACTTCTATTGATTACAAGATGAGGATTACAACTCGAAACTAGAACAAGGTATGACTCTATATGAATGCCTCCGGCGGTGTACCGGGATGGTGCAATGAATCAAGAGTGACATGTATGAAAAATAATGCATGGTGGCTTTGCCACAAATACGATGTCAACTACATGATCATGCAATGGCAATATGACAAAAGTAATGTATGTCATAATAATGATGAACGGAACGATGGAAAGTTGCATGGCAATATATCTCGGAATGGCTATGGAAATGCCATAATAGGTAGGTATGGTGGCTGTTTTGAGGAAGATATAGGGAGGTTTATGTGTGATAGAGCGTATCATATCATGGAATTTGGATGCACCGGCGAAGTTTACGCCAACTCTCCATGTGAGAAAGGGCAATGCACGGTACTGAAGAGGCTAGCAATGGCGGAAAGGTAAAAGTGCGTATAACCCATGGACTCAACATTAGTCAAAGAACTCATATACTTATTGCAAAAATTTAGAAGTCATCAAAAATTCAAGTACTACGCGCATGCTCCTAGGGGGGGTAGATTGGTAGGAAAAGACCATCGCTCGTCCCCGACCGCCACTCATAAGGATGCACAAGCCAGGTACACTTCATGTTTCAAATTTGTTATACAACTTTAACCATACGTGCATGCTACGGGACATACAAACTTCAACACAAGTATTTCTCAAAATCACAACTACTCAACTAGCATGACTTTGATATTATTACCTCCATATCTCAAAACAATTATCAAGCATCAAACTTATCTTAGTATTCAACGCACTCAAAAGAAAGTTTCACATATCTTGAACACCAAGTATATTAACATTAAGCAAAATACCATGCTATTAACGACTCTCAAAATAGTCTAAGTGAAGCATGAGGGATCAAGTTTCTTTAAAACAAATCCACCACCATGCTCTAAAAGATCTAAGTGAAGTACTAGAGCAAAAAATTATCACGCTCAAAAAGATATAAGTGAAGCACTATGAGCAAAACTATCAAGCTCAAAAGATATAAGTGAAGCACTATGAGCAAAACTATCAAGCTCAAAAGATATAAGTGAAGCACATAGAGTATTCTAACAAATTCCAAATCATGTATGGCTCTCTCAAAAGGTGTGTACAGCAAGTATGATTGTGGTAGACTAACAAGCAAAGACTCAAATAATATTAGACGCTCCAAGCAAAACACATATCATATTGGTGAATAAAAATATAGCTCCAAGTAAATTACCGATGGAAGTGGACGAAAGAGGGGATGCCTTCCGGGGCATCCCCAAGCTTTGACTTTTTGGTGTCCTTGGATTATCTTGGGGGTGCCATGGGCATCCCCAAGCTTAGGCTCTTGCCACTCCTTGTTCCATAATCCATCAAAAGAATTCGTCCAAAACTTGAAAACTTCACAACACAAAACTCAATAGAAATCTCGTGAGCTCCATTAGAGAAAGAAAACACAAGACTACTTTAAGGTACTGCAATGAACTCATTCTTTATTTATATTGGTGTTAAACATACTGTATTCCAACTTCTCTATGGATTATAAACTATTTTACTAGCCATAGATTCATCAAAATAAGCAAACAACACACGCAAAACAGAATCTGTCAAAAACAGAATAGTCTGTAGCAATCTGCAACTAACGCAAACTTCTGGAACTCTAAAAATTCCAACCAAAATAGGACGTACTGGAAAATTGATTTATTGATCATCAGCAAAAATAATCAATGCAAAAGCACGTTCCTGTGATTTATTGAATTTTTTCTCGTGAGCGCAAAGTTTCTGTTTTTCAGCAGAATCAAATCAACTATCATCCTAGCTTATCCTATAGGTTCTACTTGGCACAAACACTAATTAAACATAAAACCACATCCAAACAGAATGTAGATGGATTATTTATTCCTAAAGAGAAGCACAAAACTAAAAAACTAAAAATAAAATTGGGTTGCCTCCCAACAAGCGCTATTGTTTAACGCCCCTAGCTAGGCATAAAAGCCAGGATAGATCTAGGTATTGCTATCTTTACTTTTCAATTTTTTAGCAGAGTCATGCTCGAATCCGGGTGTTCTTGCCGCTTCCCTTCATACTCAGAAATTTTTAGATCTAAAGAATCCAACCGCTTATTACAAAGAGTAATCAACATATTCATGCGGTGAAGATTTCCGCTAACACTTTTAAGAGGCTCAAGAGACTTTTGTAAAAAATTTGTTACTTCGCAAATCTTCTCAAACACTTGGGTTTCTTCCTGGGTAGGATGAGATCCTCCCTTTTGGGGTAGTGTTCCCACTATTCCCTCTATAATTTCATGCGCAATACTGGGATCAATTTCAATAAAATTTCCCTTGGCAATGCAATCCAAGAGTTGTCTATGCGTCATGTTTAACCCAACATAAAAATTGCGAAGAAGAATTCTAAAGTTCACCTCTAGGGTGCACTTATGATAAGATTCCATCATCCTATACCAAGCATCTTTTAAATTTTCTCCTTGCCGTTGCTTGAAGTGAATAACTTCAAACTCAGGAGACATAGGAGCGGATAAGGAATTCGACATAGCGACAAGCAAGCAGATTAACACACGAGCAAACAAAAGGCGAAGGAAAAAAAAGCAAACGGGAAAGAGAGGAGGAGATTGGGAAAGAGAGGGCAAATAAAACGGCAAGGGTGAAGTGGGGGAGAGGAAAATGAGAGGCAAATGGCAAATAATGTAATGCGAGAGATAGGGATTGCGATGGGTAGTTGGTATGGTTGACTTGCTTGTGTGAGTCTCCCCGGCAACGGCGCCAGAAAAGAGCTTGATGTCTACTACACAACCTTCTTCTTGTAGACGTTGTTGGGCCTGCAAGTGCACAGGTTTGTAGGACAGTGGCAAATTTCCCTCAAGTGGATGACCTAAGGTTTATCAATCCGTAGGAGGCATAGGATGAAGATGGTCTCTCTCAAACAACCCTGCAACCAAATAACAAAAAGTCTCTTGTGTCCCCAACACACCCAATACAATGGTAAATTGTATAGGTGCACTAGTTCGGCGAAGAGATGAAGATACAAGTGCAAAATAGATAGTAGATAAAGGTTTTTGTAATCTGAAATTATAAAAACGCAAGGTAACAAGCGGTAAAAGTGAGCGTAAACGGTATTGCAATGATAGGAAACAAGGCCTAGGGTTCATACTTTCACTAGTGTAAGTTCTCTCAACAGTAATAACATAGATAGAACATATGACAAGCCCTCAACATGCGACAAAGAGTCACTCCAAAGCCACTAATAGCGGAGAACAAACGTAGAGATTATGGTCGGGTACGAAACCACCACAAAGCTATTCTTTCGGATCAATCTATAAAAGAGTTCGTACTAGAATAACACCTTAAGATACAAATCAACCAAAACCCTAATGTCACCTAGATACTCCATTATCTCCTCAAGTATCCGTGGGCATGATTATACGATATGCATCACACAATCTCAGTTTCATCCAACCAACATAAAAGTACTTCAAAGAGTGCCCCAAAGCTACTACCGGAGAGTCAAGAACGTGTGCCAACCCCTATGCATAGGTTCCCAAGTGTCACGAAACCCGCAAGTTGATCACCAAAACATACATCAAGTGGATCAATAGAATAACCCATTGTCACCACGGTTATCCCAGGCAAGACATACATCAAGTGTTCATAAAAGACTCAATCCGATAAAATAACTTCAAAGGGGAAACTCAATTCATCACAAGAGAGTAGAGGGGGAGAAACATCATAAGATCCAACTACAATAGCAAAGCTCGGGGTACATCAAGTGTTGGAAATATGCCCTAGAGGCAATAATAAATTAGTTATTATTATATTTCCTTGTTCATGATAATCGTTTATTATCCATGCTATAATTGTATTGATAGGAAACTCAGATACATGTGTGGATACATAGACAACACCATGTCCCTAGTAAGCCTCTAGTTGACTAGCTCGTTGATCAATAGATGGTTACGGTTTCCTGACCATGGACATTGGATGTCGTTGATAACGGGATCACATCATTAGGAGAATGATGTGATGGACAAGACCCAATCCTAAGCCTAGCACAAAGATCGTGTAGTTCGTATGCTAAAGATTTTCTAATGTCAAGTATCTTTTCCTTAGACCATGAGATTGTGCAACTCCGGGATACCGTAGGAATGCTTTGGGTGTACCAAACGTCACAACGTAACTGGGTGACTATAAAGGTGCACTACAGGTATCTCCAAAAGTGTCTGTTGGGTTGGCACGAACCGAGACTGGGATTTGTCACTCCGTGTAAACGGAGAGGTATCTCTGGGCCCACTCGGTAGGACATCATCATAATGTGCACAATGTGACCAAGGGGTTGATCACGGGATGATGTGTTACGGAACGAGTAAAGAGACTTGCTGGTAACGAGATTGAACAAGGTATCGGCATACCGACGATCGAATCTCGGGCAAGTACAATACCGCTAGACAAAGGGAATTGTATACGGGATCGATTGAGTCCTTGACATCGTGGTTCATCCGATGAGATCATCATGGAACATGTGGGAGCCAACATGGGTATCCAGATCCCGCTGTTGGTTATTGACCGGAGAACGTCTCGGTCATGTCGGCATGGTTCCCGAACCCGTAGGGTCTACACACTTAAGGTTCGATGACGCTAGGGTTATAAAGAAAGTTTGTATGTGGTTACCGAATGTTGTTCGGAGTCCCGGATGAGATCCCGGACGTCACGAGGAGTTCCAGAATGGTCCGGAGGTAAAGAATTATATATGGGAAGTCCTGTTTTGGTCACCGAAAAAGTTTCGGGTTTTATCGGTAATGTACCGGGACCACCGGGAGGGTCCCGGGGGTCCACCAAGTGGGGCCACCATCCTCGGAAGGATGCATGGGCTAAGTATGGGAGAGGACCAGCCCCAGGTGGGCTGGTGCGCCCCCCAAGAGGCCCATGCGCCAAGAGATAAGGGAAAGGGAGAGTCCTAAAGGGGGAAGGCACCTCCTAGGTGCCTTGGGGAGGATGCACTCCTCCCTAGCCGCACCCTTCCTTGAAGGAAGGGCCAAGGCTGCGCCTCCCCCCTCTCCCTTGCCCCTATATATAGTTGAGGGGAGGGAGGGCAGCCGCACCTGAAGCCCTGGCGCCTCCCTCCCTCCCGTGACACCTCCTCCTCTCCCGCAGATGCTTGGCGAAGCCCTGCAGGATTGCCACGCTCCTCCACCACCACCACGCCGTTGTGCTACTGCTGCATGGAGTCTTCCTCAACCTCTCCCTCTCTCCTTGCTGGATCAAGGCATGGGAGACGTCACCGGGCTGCATGTGTGTTGAACGCGGAGGTGCCGTCCGTTCGGCACTAGGATCTCCGGTGATTTGGATCACAATGAGTACGACTCCTTCAACCCCGTTCACTTGAATGCTTCCGCTTAGCGATCTACAAGGGTATGTAGATGCACTCTCCTTCCCCTCGTTGCTGGTTTCTCCATAGATAGATCTTGGTGACACGTAGGAAAATTTTGAATTTCTGCTATGTTCCCCAACAGTGGTATCAGAGCTAGGTCTATTGCGTAGATTCTTTGCATGAGTAGAACATAAAGTAGTTGTGGGCGTTGATTTTGTTCAATATGCTTACCGTTACTAGTCCAATCTTGTTTCGACGGTATTGTGGGATGAAGCGGCCCGGACGGACCTTACACGTACTCTTACGTGAGACAGGTTCCACCGACTGACATGCACTTGGTGCATAAGGTGGCTAGCGGGTGCCAGTCTCTCCCACTTTAGTCGGAACGGATTCAATGAAAAGGGTCCTTATGAAGGGTAAATAGCAATTGGCATATCACATTGTGGTTTTGCGTAGGTAAGAATCGTTCTTGCTAGAAACCCATAGCAGCCACGTCAAACATGCAAACAACAATTAGATGACGTCTAACTTGTTTTTGCAGGGTATGCTATGTGATGTGATATGGCCAAGAAGAATGTGATGAATATATGCGATGTATGAGTGTCGGTGTACTAGAGTAGGGGTACCCTAGTATCCCGAACTTGTGCACGAGCAGTCGCAGCACCCCGCGGCAAGGCTTGCCGTGCGACCGCCAAGGTCCTCCGTGGTTCCTTTGAAGCCGTTCAAGAACAAAGTATTCAAGCCAAGGAGACAAGGCCCCGGCAAGAGGAGCTTGCCGGGAAGCCATTCAAGAACAAAGTATTTAAGCCAAGGAGACAAGGCCCCGACAAGAGGAGCTTGCCGGGAAGGCCAGCCAAGGCATCTCAAGGAACTTGCCGCGACGCGCCACGCGTCCCGGCAAGGCCCGGTGAGCGACAAGCTTCTGGGCGCGACAAGACGACGACCGCGGCAAGGCGCTTGCCGCGGCAAGCGACCACTCCGCACCCACGCTCCAGCAAATCCACCAACGTGTCGCCCTGGGGCCTTTCCAGGCGCGCGTGGCGAGAGGCTATGCAGCCAGCGGTGCGCAGTGGCAAGCGGCGCTGACAAGATAGCCATCGTGGCAAGCGGTGGCGCCCCTGACGGTCCCTTTCTGCACTGTTTGGGCGACGCAGACGGGCATTTAATGCCTTTGTCCCCTGCCGTCAGGGTTAGGTATGATACACTGTATGCACAGTGCACGTAGTTGTGCCAACTGCAACACTTTTCCATTTTTACCCTTGCATGCGTTGCCACCTGTCGGTGACCCCTTGAGCATATAAAAGGAGGCCCATGCGCAACGTAGGGGGGGGGGGGTTGGAGGTGTTCGAAGCCAGAACACACTCATGCTGGCTCTCGAGTGTACTGTAGAAATCAGCGCTCTCGAGCAAGAACACGATATACAATCGGACAAGCAGCAGTAGGAGTATTATCTCTTAGGAGAGCTCCGAAGCTGGGTAAACTGCTCGTGTGCTTCGCCTCGATCTGCTCTTCGTGCGATCTCCGCCCCCCGCCGAACCGAAAGGGGCTCGGTCCGCCGGTCCCATAGGTGTTCGTGGATCAGTTTCCCCGACATCTTTGGCGCGCCGGGTAGGGGGCGTCGAGGTTGTGTGAACCTGATCCGGTGTTCACACGAGCTAGATCTTCATTTTCTTCATCAACATGCCACCGAAGAAGAAGGCTTCGGAGGCAGCTATTCCGTCCGCGTCGATCCCACCGCCACCAGAGCAAACGGGTGGTAGGATAGACGCCGGCGGAAGAACGAGCATCGTCGAGGGAGAGCACGGTGCTGTCGGGTCCAAGGACAAGGCTGCGCAAACCTCGATGTCCGTGCGCGCACCGCGCCCATCTCAGGAGGCGCAGGACCGACAACGTCATGGTACTCGCAGTGCCATGCGTCCGTTGAACCAAGATCAAGCTGGAGGATCTCGGGGTGCTCAAGACCAGCATGCACGCCAACACGCTGGCATGAGTGAGGCACGGTCGCCCGGACGGGATACTGCTCCTTCTAACATAGTTAGAAGTCTGAGCATATCCCGCTCCTTGCACCGTTCGCCGCTGTCGCCCACCACTCCAGCAGAAGCTTTGGCGCGAGCTCAACTGCTCCTGGATTACCCTCCAACGGCGGACAAGACCGATGAATGGAGGGCCACCATTCAGAGTCTCATCGGCTTCGCCAACGATAACACTCCGCGGCAACCAAGCACCTCGCTGCCGCGGCAAGATTGCCGGGCGCGAACCGATGGCGACAAAACCAGTGGGGGTGCAACCTCCATGCACTCTCCACCCCGAAGGCCAAGATCACCGACTCGCTGGATCCACCTCGACAGCGACTCTACCGCATCATCAGATCCACGAGCTCGTCGTGATCAGCGCCAAGTTCTTCACGAGCGACAACAAGAAGACGCTCGTACTCGCATCAAGCGCCGAAGAGAAGCGCAGCGTTAATCAGACCAGCGCGCTGGGCCCTCTGTCGACATGCATGCGCCAGGGGAACCAGGCGACTTGCCGTACGCGGTAGGTTGCCCTGCGTTCACTCGTGAGCTGCGGCAAGGAGACAGACCTCCCCACGGCCGCGACAAGGATGAAGATGACGACGACGACGAAGATATGGATGATGACGAGGCCGATGAGCAGGAGTTCCAGAAAGCCACAGAGGTCCTGTGCGTTGACGGCAGTGCTTCTCTGCATACTTCACACCACCAGCTCAAGCAGTGGATGCGGGAAGTCAATGTAGCTGAACCATCCATAGAGTCACGCAGGCCTATGAAATGGTCCAGCACGCCTATCATCTTTGATATTGAGGACCACCCTGATTGCATAACTGCGGTCGGGTGCTTGCCGATGTTGGTCTCACCAACTATCCGCAACCTCAAGGTCACTAAGATGCTAGTTGACGGCGGGGCCGGCTTGAACTTGATATCCTCCGCGGTACTCCAGAAACTCCAGATCTCTGACAGCGAGCTCGAAGAGACCGGCACATTCCAAGGCATCAATCCGGGAAGGAGCAAGCCGAAGGGAAAGATCACGTTACCGGTGACATTTGGCAGTGAGCTGAACTTCAGGACTGAGAGGGTCACTTTTGACGTTGTTGACTTTCCATTGCCTTACAATGGGATACTCGGCCGTCCGGCACTCGCCAAATTCATGGCAGCCTCTCACTATGCGTACAACATGCTGAAGATGCCAGGCCCGATAAGTGTCATCTCTGTCCCTGGCGACAAGAAGGATGCTCTTATCTGCGCCGACAAGATCTATCGGGAAGCAGTAGCAGCAACAGATCGCAAGTCACTTGCCGTTGAAGCTCCCGGGGGGAAGATGAAGACCAAGTCCGGCAAGAGCTCTGATGCCCACTCCGGCAAGCGCACCTCTTCGGAGTGCTGCGCTACCGTCGAGGACGCACCATCGAGCTCCACCGGCAAGTGTAAGAAGGCAATGGCAGCTCCGCCAGAGACCAAGAAGGTGTCCGCCAAGGAGGACGGCACTGGTGGTACCTTCACCATCAGTGCCACTCTCGACCCTAAATAGGAAAGCGCGCTCGTTGCTTTCTTGCAGGCGAACGTCGACGTGTTTACGTGGCAACCGTCTGACATCCCCGGTGTTCCCAGGAAAGTAATCGAGCACCATCTTGCCGTTTGTCCTCATGCGCGGCCCGTCAAGCAGAAAGTCAGGAAGCAAGCAGTGGAGCGCCAAGAATTCATCGCAGAAGAAATCAAGAAGTTGGAAGCAGCAGGCCTTGTCAGAGGAGTGCTCCATCCTACGTGGTTGGCCAATCCTGTAGTCGTGCGCAAGGCTAATGGGAAATGGAGGCTTTGTATCGACTTTACCGATGTCAATAAAGCTTGTCCCAAAGACCCATTTCCCTTGCCGCGCATAGACCAGATTGTTGACTCCACGGCCGGATGTGACTTGCTTTCATTTCTTGATGCATACTCAGGGTACGATCAGATCTTCATGGCAGAAGAGGATGAGGAGAAGACCGCATTCATCACCCCATGTGGCACATATTGTTTCATACGGATGCCTTTCGGTTTAAAGAATGCTGGTTCAACATTTGCAAGGGTAGTCCATGTCGCTTTTGAGCCACAGATACACAGGAATGTGGAAGCCTACATGGATGATATAGTGGTCAAGAGCAAGGACAAGGCGACTCTGATTCAAGATTTAGATGAAACCTTTGCAAATCTGCGCAAGATCAACCTCAAGCTTAACCCCGAGAAGTGTGTGTTTGGAGTCCCCTCTGGCAAGCTTCTCGGGTTCTTCGTGTCTCAGCGGGGAATTGAAGCGAATCCCGACAAGATCAAGGCCATTGAGCAGATTGAAGCACCAAAGCGCGTCAAGGATGTACGAAGACTTGCCGGGTGCGTGGCTGCTCTCAGCAGGTTTATCTCTAGATCTGCTGAGCGCACGCTACCGTTTTTCAAAATATTGAAAAAGGCAGGGCCAATGAAATGGACTCCGAAAGCGGAGGCTGCGCTGCAGGACTTGAAGAGATACCTGTCCTCCACTCCAACACTTGTCGCACCTAGGACACAAGAGAAGTTGTTGCTGTATATAGCGGCAACCAATCAAGTGGTTAGTGCTGCGTTAGTGGCGGAGAGGGAGGCGGATGATGAGCCAGCAACCACGGCAGATGCATCCAGCAACAAGCAGGGGGCTTCGCCAACAAGCTCTGGTCCCGACAAAGATGGATCTGCGCACGCATGTGAGGAGATGCAGAAGAGAATGGTGCAGCGCCCAGTTTACTTTGTCAGTTCCCTTCTGTAGGGGGCTAGGTCAAGGTACTTTGGTGTGCAGAAGTTGCTTTTCGGCCTTCTCATGGCCTCGAGAAAGCTGCGCCATTACTTCCAAGCACATGAGATTACAGTCGTCACTCGTTTTCCGCTGAAGAGGATACTCCAAAATCCAGAAGCAACAGGCAGGATTGTCGAGTGGGCACTGGAACTGTCAAGCTTTGGCCTCAAGTTTGAGAGCACTTCCAAGATGAACGCCAACACAAGAGTGGACGCCAACACAAGATGAAGAAATTCCAGAAACAAGCATCCCCGTCAAGGAAGCAAGCAAAGAGTGGCTGATGTACTTTGATGGTGCCTTCTCGCTACAAGGTGCCGGTGCTGGCGTGCTACTTGTTGCACCCACCGGAGAGCACCTCAAGTACGTAGTCCAGATGCACTTTCCCAAGGAGCAAGCAACGAACAATACTGCAGAGTATGAAGGTTTCCTTGCCGGTCTCAGGATCGCAGCAGACCTTGGGATCAAGAAGCTCATTGTCAGGGGTGACTCACAGCTTGTCGTCCGCCAAGTGAACAAGAATTATCAAAGTCCGTTGATGGAGGCTTACGTTGATGAAGTGAGAAAGCTAGAAGAGCACTTTGACGGCCTATAGATGGAACATGTTCCAAGAGCTCAAAATGACATTGCCGACGGCCTGTCAAAGTGCGCTGCACTTAAGTTACCTGTGGAACCAGGGATTTTTGTGCTCAAGCTGACTCAACCGTCTGTAATGCCATCAACTGGATAGAGCAAGAAGAGGAAGTTGGTTTCTGGTGACTATTATCCGGCAGAGCTCCCCGAAGCCGCCGCCAAGAAGGTCCCCAAGATCAACACCAAGAATGCTGAGGAGCAGTCTGCTCCGGCAAGCCCTAGGGTTTGTTCCGTTGAAGCAGACGCTCCCGACAAGTTTTGCTCCGGCAAGCTTGCCGAGGAACATCAAGCTCCGGCTGGGCCGCAGGCCCTTGCCGTAGAAGCGGATGTTCCCTCAGCAGCAGATGTGCCTTTAGTCCTTGTTGTCGAGCCGCAAGCTCCAGCATGGGCACAACAGATTGTCCATTTCCTTCAGACAGGAGAACTTCCCGAAGAGCAAGAAGAAGCGGAAAGAGTAGCCCGGTAGTCAAGTATGTACAAGTTTGTCGGCAACATACTATACAGAAGAAGACTCAACGGTGTGAAATTGAAGTGTATTCGCCGGGAAGACGGACAACAGCTGTTGGCAGAGATACATGGAGGCATATGTGGTCACCACGTTGGCGCAAGAGCACTTGCCGGCAAAGCGTTCCGGCAAGGTTTCTTTTGGCCGACAGCCCTCCAGGATGCAACTGCACAAGTAACCAAGTGTGAAGCGTGCCAGTTCCATTCCAAGCAGATACATCAGCCAGCTCAAGCTCTCCAGATGATCCCTTTATCCTGGCCATTTTCGGTCTGGGGCTCGACATCCTCGGCCCTTTCCCCCGAGCTGTCGGGGGCTTTGAGTACTTGTACGTTGCAATCGACAAGATCACAAAGTGGCCGGAAGTGGAACCAGTGAGGAAGGTGACAGCACAGTCAGCAGTCAAGTTCTTCAGGTCGATTGTTTGCCGTTTCGGGATCCCTAACAGGATCATCACCGACAACGACACGCAATTCACGAGCCGCATCTTCATGCAGTACGTCCAAGATCTTGGCGCCAAGGTTTGCTTCGCTTTTGTTGCTCATTCGAGAAGCAACGTTCAAGTGGAGAGGGCAAATGCTGAAGTGCTGCATGGGCTCAAGACCAGGACTTTCGACAGGCTGCACAAGTGCGGAAAGAACTGGATCGAGGAGCTGCCGGTGGTTCTTTGGTCGATCAGAACGACGCCAAATCGAGCCACTAGCCAGACACCTTTCGCTCTAGTCTATGGAGCAGAGGCAGTTCTCCCCATGGAACTCGTATACGGGTCACCTCAAGTGCTCGCTTATGATGAGCTTGAGCAAGAGCAGCTGCGACAAGATGACGCGCTGGTCGTTGAGGAAGACCGTCTTCAGGCTGCTGTACGAGCTGCTCGATACCAGCAAGCTTTGCGCCGCTACCATAGCCGCAAAGTTAATGCCAGAAGTTTCGAGGAAGGCGACCTTGTTCTTCGACGCGTTCAGTCCGCCAAGAATTCCTACAAGTTGACGCAAAGTGGGAAGGCCCTTACCGGGTGAAACGAGTCACTAGGCCTGGCGCTGTCCGCCTTGAGATCGAAGATGGCATTCCGGTGAGCAACTCCTGGAACATTGAGCATCTTCGTAAGTTTTACCCGTAGGGCGCGGTTGCCGGAACCTGTTCCAGCAACCACCTTTTGTACAAGTCTTGCCGCTGTGGCATGTAATCCTTCGTACAAAGCCGGGCGCAGAACCCGTGCATAAATAAAGTTCATGTGCTCCGCACATCTTGTCAATGTCATGCTTTCTTCTTTTTTGCATGTGTTATCTGACACTTTGTGCAGCACCTACCTCCGGTAAGCAATAACGAGCCGTAAGGCTCCATATGTTTATTTTCTCTTCTTTCTCTTTCTCAAAGGAAGGAAGGTTCCCTCGCCCACAAGTTTGCCGGGGGGAAAGGAGAAGATAATGGTGTGGACCAGGCGTCGTTCAAGAAAGTTTCGCCTTACCGGGAAGCAAACGACAGAAAAGCTAAGTTGCCAAAGTTTGAGCAATCTATTTTTAAATTTTTAAGTTATCTTCCTCGAACGACCGTGCTTTGTATGGAAAACCTGTGCGCGGAGGAACCAACTCGTAGCTAGTTGCGCCCTTACTTTGTTTCGAGTCCGCTCAACAACTTAAGTGAGCTGCGGCTAGTTGCGACAAGGTTTCTTGTCGGTAGCGGCACCGCCAGCAGGCTGCTGACGTTCCGCACTCAGCGCTCGCGGCTAAGGTGCCTGCGCCGACAAGTTCCCTAAAAGCGTAGGGCAAAAACATACAAAGGAAGGAATCAAGTAAAGGAAATAACATAGCAACCACTACCCAAAATAGAGTTATATTACAAGATAACTTGTCGCAGCTCTAACAGAGTGTTCTCATGGCATGACCAGCAGCGACAAGGAAAAGAGAAAACGGGCGGCCTAATCTACGCGGTCGCCCTCAACCCTCTTGATCCCTCTCACCTTGTCCACAATGGGTGCGACAAGGGCGTTGAGCGCTTCCAGATCAGCATCCGGCGGCAAGGACCTGAGGACGTTGGTGAGGTTGAGGCCTGGGTTGCGGAAGACCACCTTCACCAGCACCTTCTGAAGAGCTCCCGCGCAGATCTTGCGCGACTCGTCGGCCAGATGCTTTGGGATCCTTTCCCGGAGTCGCTGGAGGGCCGTCACCATGCCTTTGAAGTACAAGCTGAGCTTGGCGCTGGGTGGGAGGTGCTCATCGGAGGAGTACCCAAGATCCTCCATCCCCAGCTGTGCCAGCACCCCGTCGATGGTGGCGGCAACATCCACAAGACCCTCCGTCCAGTGCTCCACATTCTCCCTGAAGGTGTTCTGGGCGGCGGCAGCACTCGCCAGCAACGCCTCGTCGGCCTTGATCTTCTCCGCCAAGGCCGCCTCCCGCTCCCTGGCACCGTCCAGCGTCTGGGTCAAGGTGGCCAGCTTCAGCTCAAGGTCAGCATTGGAGTCCTTGGCGGCGCTTAGCTCTTTGCTCCTGTCGGCAAGAAGACCCTGCAGCTCGCCATGAGCGGCGGCATCCTTCTCGCATTCAAGCTTGAGCGCGGCAAGCTCCTCGCCGCTCGCCTTGAGATCGGCCTCCAGCTGCGCCACCTTCATCTCCAGCTCCTTCTTGGCGGCCTGGGCAGCTGCGGCAGCATCCTTTGCTTCCTTTAGAGCCCCGCCAACTGTTCGCTCGCGCATGACAAGCTCCTCCTCGTGGCTGTCAAGATTAACCTTGCGCAGCGCCAGCTCGCCCTCCTGCGCATACAGCTTCTCGGCAGCCAGCCGTTGTTGCTCTTCAGCTTCCGCCTTCTCGAGGAGGAAGGCCTTCCGCTCCTCAGCGAGTTGCTCCCGCTCCTCTGCCAGGGACCGGAGAGCCTCCTGCCTCAGACCCCGGAGCTCCTCCGCACGTTTCTTGATATCCACTCCCGCCTTCGCGACAAGCGCTTCTCGTGATTCCAATTTGGCTTGTCGGGCGCGGTAGAGCGACAACAGCTTCCACAGCAGTCGCTCCTCCTCAGGCTCGTCGCCGCTGCTGCTTGGCGCGTCAACCAGTGTCAGCCCAGCGGAGGCGAGCACCTCTCCGTCCAGGATTTCTCCTTCGACCGGTGCCCTGGAGCTTGACGCCCAGGGGAGCTTGATGAAGATGCCATCGCCCGCCTTCAAGTAGGCGCCGGGCTGGGGCTCTTCGGAGCCCAGCGCTGCAGCAGCGGCGGAGGGATCAGCGGTCGGCGTAGCGCCTGGCGCTTTGCGGCCTCAGGGCCGTCAGTGCGATCACCGGATCCCTCGCCAGCTTCTGCGACGACAGCTTTGGCGGCCTCTTCGCCAGCGGGATCATCAGCGCCGGTTTCCTCTTCGTTGGCGACGGCGTCATCGGTATTGCCACGTGCGCCCTCCTCGCCGGCGACCTCGGTCTCCATTGGCTCCGTGGCAGATGGATCTGACGACCGGAAGAGGGAGAAAAGTCAAGCAAATATTCAAAAAGAAGATCAGAAAAAGAAGAACCCAAGGGAAGTTTTTCAGGCAAGAGGGTTACCTGTACTAGGATCTGCAGTTGTGGTTTCAACCACCGGAGGATCGCTGGCGCTGCCCCTTGCCGGAGAACTGTCCCTTGCCGAAGAATTCTCCCTTGCTGGAGAACGCTCCTTTGCCGGGGAATCCTCCCTTGGCGGTGTGGCTGAAGCAGATGTCATTTCGGGGGCGGCTTCCGGGCACTCCTGGTGAGGCTGCTCTGCTCCTACACAAACCAACAATTAGGATATCAGCAAATAAAGAGCACCCATGCGCGCCTAACAGTAAGAAGTAAACCATATACTTACGCTGGGGGCTGCTTTGAGGAGTAGTCACCGGGTCCGGCAAGGTGGTCTCAAGCATGTCCCCCGTTGGCGCAATGGGTTCATCCTCGATGACAATCACTGGGGCCTTGGCTCTCTTCGCCGCTCTCTGGGCCAGCGTCCTGAAAGGGAATGGGTTCAGAGTGAAGCAGATCAGATACAAGACAAAACAGCAAGAGTTGAAGAAATACAAGTACAGTAGAGAATCTTACTCTTCTTCTTCCTCGTCGGAGCTGAGCGCGGAGAGATCGAAGTCCGGCTCGCCTCCGGTGCGACGAGGCGGAGGAGTAGGCTCCCTTGTCCGCTTGGCGGGGGCTGCAGCAGTGGACCGGGAAGACCCCACTCCAGTTGCCGCAGCGGCGTGAGGCGCTCCCGCGGCAACAGTGCTTGCCGCGGTAGAGCGTGTCACGCGGCGCGTCGGCTGTTGACTCGTTTGCCGCCCCGCCACGTCCCCGGCCCTGCGGAGGCGCCTTCTTGGTGGAACTTGGGGCTCCGCTTGCGCCGAGCTGGCTGAAGGTGGAGAAGAGGTGGAGCCGATCTTCAACGAGTCGCTCGCGCCTTCGGCAGGCTCGCTCGACTTAGTTTCAGGCCAGACAAGCTCTTCCTCGCCGGCAAGCTCCTTCCACTTGGCAAGGCTTGCCGCCTCCGCTGCCTCTGCCTCCTCCATGGTGAATCCAAACTGGCCCGCGGCAGCGGCTGCTGCCGCCTCTTCCAGCCTGGTGGCGATGCGCTGCATCTCGTCATCAGTGGTGTCGCGGGCGAGGCTCTTCTGCTCATCGGGGCGGACTGCCACTTCCACCAGCCCGTCAAAGAACTCCTGCACAACGTCATCTGCAGGCTCTTGCCAAGTGGGGACGATTCCATGCGAATCGCACAGCGGCATCATTGCGCGGATGCGGTCGAGCGACGAATTGTTGCACAATGGAACGACGCTCCTCGGCAGCCTGAACGCTCCGGGATGCTCAGGATCATGCTTGAATAGCTCCAAGAGCATTGCGTCCAGTTCCAAGACGGTGAAATTGAAGTTGAGAACCGGGCGCAGCCTCATGATATCCGCCGCGTTTTGGAACTCCCAGGCGGGTCTCCCCCTCTCCTGCAGGGGGGCGATGCGGCAGCGAAGAAAGTCTGCGCCAACAGCGCCTACAGTGAGTCCGGCAAGCCTAAGGCGTAGGATCCTGGTGACGGCGATCTTCAGCCTAGCATCTTCCGGGGCCACGCTGCTCCAATCATTGCCGCGCACTACAAGGGCTTGGCGCTGGGCGGTAAATAGCTGCGGGTTCTCCTCGACAATCCATCACCAATCTGCTCTCCACTCGTCCCACTTCCTGCGGAGCTCTCCTTCCAGATAGGCTTCCTTCTTGCCGGTCCTCGAGATCCAGGCGTTTCATCCAGATAAGGGCTCTCCTCTCTCAACTCGAGGCATAAAGAAGTGGCGGAAAAGGGCTACGTTGGGATGGACTCTGACAAAGTTTTCGCAGAGATGTGCGAAAACTGCCATGGTCAGAACGGCATTGGGGGTGAAGTCAAGGAGGTGGAAACCGTAGGTGTTCATGATATCACAGAAGAATTCGGAGAAAGGCGGGCAGAGCCCACAGTAGAAGAACAGCGCGAAGAAAGGGTATCCAGACGGAGCTAGCTTTGAAGCGGCAGCTGAGAGTACCTTCGTGCGCGGATGCGCTCGCGTCTGCGTCGACCAGAAAAGGTAGTAGTACTCCCTCAGCTCCTTCGCGGCGAGCTGGGGGGGGGGGGGGAGATTGCCCGCTCCTTCCGCAGCGCCGCAAGCCGCTGCGCCTCGGCCGACTTCACACCCTTCCCCTTGTCGGCTTTCAGAGCCATGGCGGAGGTGGTGGGAGAGGTCGACGGCGTTGGTGGTGCTGGTGGCGATGGGGACCGGAGCGCTGCTCTCTCTCAGAAGGGGGGGAGCGGCGGAGATTTTGGAGTAGTAACCGGCGAGATGGGCGACTGCCCCTGTTTCCTCTTCTTATAAAGAGGAAGGGGGCGGATGTTACGCCTTTCCGAATAAAGAAACCACCCACGATCTCTCCCACGATGCCGCATTTGACGCGTGCCGTCCGGGAGGGCGCGGTGGATACGGAGTAAGAAATGGCACAACCCAGGCCGCGCGTGCCCGTGCCCTGTTTTGGGCCTGGCCCAATAGCGCTTGGCACCGTGTGTGGCCCAGGCCCAGGGGCTCCTGTCGGTGTACTAGAGTAGGGGTACCCTAGTATCCCGAACTTGTGCACGGGCAGTCGCAGCACCCCGCGGCAAGTCTTGCCGTGCGACTGCCAAGGTCCTCCGTGGTTCCTTTGAAGCCGTTCAAGAACAAAGTATTCAAGCCAAGGAGACAAGGCCCCGGCAAGAGGAGCTTGCCGGGAAGCCATTCAAGAACAAAGTATTTAAGCCAAGGAGACAAGGCCCCGGCAAGAGGAGCTTGCCGGGAAGGCCAGCCAAGGCATCTCAAGGAACTTGCCGCGACGCGCCACGCGTCCCGGCAAGGCCCGGTGAGCGACAAGCTTCCGGGCGCGACAAGACGACGACCGCGGCAAGGCGCTTGCCACGGCAAGCGACCACTCCGCACCCACGCTCCAGCACATCCACCAACGTGTCGCCCTGGGGCCTTTCCAGGCGCGCGTGGCGAGAGGCTGTGCAGCCAGCGGTGCGCAGTGGCAAGCGGCGCTGACAAGATAGCCATCATGGCAAGTGGTGGCGCCCCTGACGGTCCCTTTCTACACTGTTTGGGCGACGCAGACAGGCATTTAATGCCTTTTTCCCCTGCCGTCAGGGTTAGGTATGATACACTGTATGCACAGTGCAGGTAGTTGTACCAACCGCAACACTTTTCCATTTTTACCCTTGCATGCGTTGCCACCTGTCGGTGACCCCTTGAGCATATAAAAGGAGGCCCATGCGCAACGTAGGGGGGGTGGGTTGGAGGGGTTCGAAGCCAGAACAGACTCACGCTGGCTCTCGAGTGTACTGTAGCAATCAGCGCTCTCGAGAAAGAACATGATATACAATCAGACAAGCAGCAGTAGGAGTATTATCTCTCCGGAGAGCTCCGAAGCTGGGTAAACTGCTCGTGTGCTTCGCCTTGATCTACTCTTCGTGTGATCTCCGCCCCCCGCCGAACCGAAAGGTGCTCGGTCCGCCGGTCCCATAGGTGTTCGTGGATCAGTTTCCCCGACAATGAGATTGATCATGTTCTTGTAATAGTAATCACAACTTGCATGTCGATGAGTATGACAACCGGCAGGAGCCATAGGAGTTGTCTTAATTTATTGTATGACCTGCATGTCATTAAACAACGCCATGTAATTACTTTACTTTATTGCTAACCGGTAGCCATAGTAGTAGAAGTAATAGTTGGTGAGACAACTTCATGAAGACACGATGATGGAGACCATGGTGTCATGCCGGTGACGATGATGATCATGGAGCCCCGAAGATGGAGATCAAAAGGAGCAAAATGATACTGGCCATATCATGTCACTATTTGATTACATGTGATGTTTATCATGTTCATACATCTTATTTGCTTAGAACGACAGTAGTAAATAAGATGATCCCTCATTAAAATTTCAAGAAAGTGTTCCCCCTAACTGTGCACCATTGCGAAAGTTCGTCGTTTCTAAGCACCACGTGATGATCGGGTGTGATGGATTCTTACGTTCACATACAACGGGTGTAAGACAGATTTACACACACGAAACACTTAGGTTGACTTGACGAGCCTAGCATGTACAGACATGGCCTCGGAACACAAGAGACCGAAAGGTCGAGCATGAGTCATATAGTAGATACGATCAACATGAAGATGTTCACCGATGATGACTAGTCCGTCTCACGTGATGATCGGACACGGCCTAGTTGACTTGGATCATGTAATCACTTAGATGACTAGAGGGATGTCTATCTCAGTGGGAGTTCATAAGATGAACTTAATTATCCTGAACATAGTTAAAAGATCTTTGCAAATTATGTCGTAAGCTCGCGCTTTAGTTCCACCGTTTTAGATATGTTCCTAGAGAAAATATAGTTGAAAGTTGACAGTAGCGATTATGCGAACAATAGAAAGCTTATGTCCTTATTGCACCGCTCAGTGTGCTGAACCCCAAACGTCGTTTGTGGATGTTGCGAACATCGGACATACACGTTTTGATAACTACGTGATAGTTCAGTTAAACGGTTTAGAGTTGAGGCACCAAAGACGTTTTCAAAATGTCGCGGAATATATGAGATGTTTCAAGGTCTGAAATTGGGATTTCAGGCTAGTGCCCACGTCAAGAGGTATGAGACCTCCGACGATTTTCTTAGCCTACAAACTAAGGGAGAAAATCTCAATCGTTGAGCTTGTGCTCAGATTGTCTGAGTACAACAATCACTTGAATCGAGTGGGAGTTGATCTTCCAGATGAGATAGTGATGTTTCTCCAAAGTCATTGCCACCAAGCTGCTAGAGCTTCGTGATGAACTATAACATATCAGGGATAGATATGATGATCCTTGAGGTATTCGTGATGTTTGACACCACGAAAGTAGAAATCAAGAAGGAGCATCAATTGTTGATGGTTGGTGAAACCACTAGTTTCAACAAGGGCAAGGGCAAGAAGGGATACTTCATGAAACACCAAATCAGCTGCTGCTCTAATGAAGAAACCCAAGGTTGAACCCAAACCCGAGACTAAGTGCATCTGTAATAAGGGGAACAACCACTGGAGCAGAATTACCCTAGATACTTGGTAGATGAGAAGGCTGGCAAAGTCGATAGAAGTATATTGGATATACATTATGTTAATGTGTACTTTACTAGTACTCCTAGTAGCACCAGGGTATTAAGATACCGGTTAAGTTGCTAAGTGTTAGTAACTCGAAATAAAAGAGCTACGGAATAAACGGAGACTAGCTAAAGGTGAGCTGACGATATGTGTTGGAAGTGTTTCCAAGTTTGATGTGATCAAACATCGCACGCTCCCTCTACCATCAAGATTAGTATTAAACCTGAATAATTGTCATTGTGTGTTTGCGTTGAGCATAGACATGATTGGATTATGTCTATCGCAATACGGTTATTCATTTAAAGAGAATAATGGTTACTCTATTTATTTGAATAATACCTTCAATGGTCTTGCACCTAAAGGAATGGTTTATTGAATCTCGATCGTAGTGATACACATTTTCATGCCAAAAGATATAAGATAGTAATGATAGTACCACTTACTTGTGGCACTGCCATGTAAGTCATATTGGTATAAAACGCATGAAGAAGCTCCATGTTGATGGATCTTTGGACTCACTCGTTTTTGAAAAGTTTGAGACATGCGAACCATGTCTATTGGTGTATACGCATGAAGAAACTCCATGCAGATGGATCGTTTGGACTCACTTGATTTTGAATCACTTGAGATATGCAAATCATACCACATGGGCAGGATGACTAAAAAGCCTTGTTTTTCAGTAAAATGGAACAAGATAGCAACTTGTTGGAAGTAACACATTTTGATGTGTGCAGTCCAGTGAGTGCTGAGGCATGCAGTAAATATCGTTATGTTCTTTCTTCATAGATGATTCGAGTAGATGTTGAGTATATTTACTTGATGAAACATAAGTCTGAATTATTGAATGGTTCAAGTAATTTCAGAGTGAAGTTGAAGATCATCGTGACAAGAGGATAAAATGTCTATGATATGATCATAGAGATGAGTATCTGAGTTACGAGCTTTGGCACGCAATTAAGACATAGTGGAAATTGTTTCACAATTAATACCGCCTGAAACACCATAGTGTGATGGTGTGTCCGAACATCATAGTTGCACCCTATTGGATACGGTGCGTACCATGATGTCTCTTATCGAATTACCACTATCGTTCATGGGTTAGGCATTAGAGACAACCGCACTCACTTTAATAGGGTACCACGTAATTCTGTTGAGACAAGACCGTTTGGAGAAACCTAAGTTGTCGTTTCTTAAAGGTTTGGGGCTGCGATGCTTATGTGAAAAAGTTTCAGGTTGATAAGCTCGAACCCAAAGCGGATAAAATGCATCTTCATAGGACACCCAAAAATAGTTGGGTATACCTCCTAATTCAGATCCGAAAGCAATAGGGATTGTTTCTTGAATCGGGTTCTTTCTCGAGGAAAGGTTTCTCTCGAAAGAATTTAGTGGGAGGATGGTGGAGCCTTGATGAGGTTATTGAACCGTCACTTCAACAAGTGTGTAGCAGGGCACAGGAAGTTGTTCCTGTGGCACCTACACCAATTGAAGTAGAAGCTTATGATAGTGATCATGAAGTTTCGGATCAAGTCACTACCGTACCTCGTAGGGAGACAAGGATACATACTACTTCAGAGTGGTACGGCAATCCTGTCTTGAAGGTCATGCTGCTAGACAACAATGAACCTACGAGCTATGGAGAAGCGATGGTGGGCCCAAATTCCAACAAATGGTTAGAAGCCATGAAATCCGAGATAGGATCCATGTATTAGAACAAAGCATGGACTTTGGTGGACTTGCCCGATGATCGGCAAGCCATTGAGATAAATGGATCTTTAAGAAGAAGACGGACGTGGATGGTAATGTCACCATCTATGAAGCTCGACTTGTGGCAAAGAGTTTTTCACAAGTTCAAGGAGTTGACTACGATGAGATTTTCTCATCCATAGCGATGCTTAAGTCCGTTGGAATCATGTTAGCATTAGCTGCATTTATGAAATCTAGCAGGTGGATGTCAAAACGAGTTTCCTTACCAGTTTTCATAAGGAAAGGTTGTATGTGATACAATCAGAAAGGTTTTGTCGATCCTAAGGATGCTAAAAGGTATGCTAGCACCAGCGATCCTTCTAAGGACTGGAGTAAGCATCTCGGAGTTGGAATGAACGATTTGATGAGATGATCAACGATTTTGGATTTATACAAAGTTTATGAGAAACTTGTATTTCCAAAGAAGTGAGTGGGAGCACTATAGAATTTCTGATGAGTATATGTTGTTGACATATTGTTGATCAGAAATGATGTAGAATTTCTGGAAAGCATATAGGGTTATTTGAAAGGTGTTTTTCAATAGAAAACCTGGATTAAGCTACTTGAACATTGAGCATCAAGATCTATGAGGATAGATCAAAAACCGCTTAATGGTACTTTCAAATGAGCATATACCTTGAAATGATCTTGAAGGTGTTCAAGATGGATCAGTCAAAGAAGGAGTTCTTACCTGAGATGTAAGGTATGAAGTTAAGACTTAAAGCTCGACCACAGCAGAAAAGAGAGAAAGGACGAAGGTCGTCCCCTATGCTTTAGACGTAGGCTCTACAGTATGCTATGCTAAGTACCACACCTGATATGTGCCTTGCCACATGTCTGGCAAGAGGGTACAAAGGTGATCAAGGAGTGGATCACCAGATAGCGGTCAAAATTATCCTTAGAGGAATAAGGATTTGTTTCTTGATTATGGAGGTGATAAAGAGTTCGACGTAAAGGGTTACGTCGATGCAAGCTTTAACACCTATCCGAATGACTCTGAGTAGCAAACCGGATACGTATAGTGGAGCAACCATTTGGAATAGCTCCAAGTGGAGCGTGGAAGCACCATTTACAATATGACATAGAGATTTGTGAAATACATATGGATCTGAATGTTGCAGACCCGTTGACTAAAACTTCTCTCACAAGCAAAACATGATCAAACCCCAGAACTCGTTGAGTCTTAATCACATAATGATGTGAACTAGTTTAGTGACACTAGTAAACTCTTTGGATGTTGGTCACATGGTGATGTGACCTGTGAGTGTTAATCACATGGCGATGTGAACTAGATTATTGACTCTAGTGCAAGTGGGAGACTGTTGGAAATATGCCCTAGAGGCAATAATAAATTAGTTATTATTATATTTCCTTGTTCATGATAATCGTTTATTATCCATGCTATAATTGTATTGATAGGAAACTCAGATACATGTGTGGATACATAGACAACACCATGTCCCTAGTAAGCCTCTAGTTGACTAGCTCGTTGATCAATAGATTGTTACAGTTTCCCGACCATGGACATTGGATGTCGTCGATAACGGGATCACATCATTAGGAGAATGATGTGATGGACAAGACCCAATCCTAAGCCTAGCACAAAGATCGTGTAGTTCGTATGCTAAAGCTTTTCTAATGTCAAGTATCTTTTCCTTAGACCATGAGATTGTGCAACTCCAGGATACCGTAGGAATGCTTTGGGTGTACCAAACGTCACAACGTAACTGGGTGACTATAAAGGTGCACTACAGGTATCTCCGAAAGTGCCTGTTGGGTTGGCACGAATCGAGACTGGGATTTGTCACTCCGTGTAAACGGAGAGGTATCTCTGGGCCCACTCGGTAGGACATCATCATAATGTGCACAATGTGACCAAGGGGTTGATCACGGGATGATGTGTTACGGAACGAGTAAAGAGACTTGCTGGTAACGAGATTGAACAAGGTATCGGCATACCAACGATCGAATCTCGGGAAAGTACAATACCGCTAGACAAAGGGAATTGTATACAGGATCGATTGAGTCCTTGACATCGTGGTTCATCCGATGAGATCATCGTGGAACATGTGGGAGCCAACATGGGTATCCAGATCCCGCTGTTGGTTATTGACCGGAGAACGTCTCGGTCATGTCTGCATGGTTCCCAAACCCGTAGGGTCTACACACTTAAGGTTCGATGACGCTAGGGTTATAAAGAAAGTTTGTATGTGGTTACCGAATGTTGTTCGGAGTCCCAGATGAGATCCCGGACGTCACGAGGAGTTCCGGAATGGTCCGGAGGTAAAGAATTATATATGGGAAGTCTTGTTTTGGTCACCGGAAAAGTTTCGGGTTTTATCGGTAATGTACTGGGACCACCGGGAGGGTCCCGGGGGTCCACCAAGTGGGGCCACCATCCTCGGAAGGCTGCATGGGCTAAGTATGGGAGAGGACCAGCCCCAGGTGGGCTGGTGCGCCCCCCAAGAGGCCCATGCACCAAGAGATAAGGGAAAGGGAGAGTCCTAAAGGGGGAAGGCACCTCCTAGGTGCCTTGGGGAGGATGGACTCCTCCCTAGCCGCACCCTTCCTTGGAGGAAGGGCCAAGGCTGCGCCTCCCCCTCTCCCTTGCCCCTATATATAGTGGAGGGGAGGGAGGGCAGCCGCACCTGAAGCCCTGGCACCTGCCTCCCTCCCGTGACACCTCCTCCTCTCCCGCAGATGCTTGGCGAAGCCCTGCAGGATTGCCACGCTCCTCCACCACCACCACGCCATTGTGCTGCTGCTGGATGGAGTCTTCCTCAACCTCTCCCTCTCTCCTTGCTGGATCAAGGCATGGGAGACGTCACCGGGCTGCATGTGTGTTGAACGCGGAGGTGCTGTCCGTTCGGCACTAGGATCTCCGGTGATTTGGATCACGACGAGTACGACTCCTTCAACCCCGTTCACTTGAACGCTTCCGCTTTGTGATCTACAAGGGTATGTAGATGCACTCTCCTTCCCCTCGTTGCTGGTTTCTCCATAGATAGATCTTGGTGAC
This sequence comes from Triticum timopheevii, assembly GCA_963921465.1. Lineage (NCBI taxonomy): Eukaryota > Viridiplantae > Streptophyta > Magnoliopsida > Poales > Poaceae > Triticum > Triticum timopheevii. Next base: position 376,409,939 of record OY997262.1, on the reverse strand, counting down.
ACGTAGGAAAATTTTGAATTTCTGCTACGTTCCGCAACATCAAGATCGTGCCATAGAGGAACACGAGAGAGAGGGAGAGATCAGACACATACCTACTAGTACATACCCTCAGCCCCGAGGGTGAACTACTCCCTCCTTGTCATGGATAGCGCCGGGATGATGAAGATGGCCTCCAGTGATGGGATCCCCCTCCGGCAGGGTGCCGGAACAGGGTCCCGATTGGTTTTTGGTGGCTATAGAGGCTTGCGGCGGCGGAACTCCCGATCTATCTTCTGTTCTGGAAGTTTTAGGGTACGTAGGTATATATGGGTGCAGGGGGTACGTCGGTGGACCTCCGGGTTGCTCACGAGGTAGGGGGGCGCGCCCAGGGGGGAGGGGCGCGCCCTCCACCCTCGTGGGCAGCCCGAGACTCCCCTGGAGTGCACTCCAAGCCCATCAGGTTGGTTTCCTTCCAAAATTAACTTCTCCAGTTGATTTCGTTCCGTTTTGACTCCGTCTGATATTCCTTTTCCTCGAAACACTGAAATAGGCATAAAACAGCAAATCTGGGATGGGCCTCCGGTTAATAGGTTAGTCCCAAAAATAATATAAAAGTGGATAATAAAGCCCAATATTGCCTAAAAGAGTAGATAAAGTAGCATGGAGCAATCAAAAATTATAGATACGTTGGAGACGTATCAAGCATAAGCCCAATATTGCCTAAAACAATAGATAAAGTAGCATGGAGCAATCAAAAATTATAGATACGTTGGAGACGTATCAAGCATCCCCAAGCTTAATTCTTGCTCATCCTCGAGTAGGTAAATGATAAAAAAAGAATTTTTGATGCGGAGTGATACTTTGGCATAATTTCAATGTAAAACTTCTTAATTGTGATTTGAATATTCAGATCCGAAAGATTCAAGACAAAAGTTCATATTGGCACAAAAATAATAATACTTCAAGCATACTAATCAAAGCAATCATGTCTTCTCAAAATAACATGGCAAAAGAAAGTTCATCCCTACAAAATCATATAGTTAGGCTATGCTTCATTTTCGTCGCACAAAGATGTTCCCAACTTCTATACCCCCGATGACAAGCCAAGCAATTTTTCATACTTAAATAATCTCAAACTTTTTCAACCTTCACACAATACATGAGCGTGAGCCATGGATATAGCACTATGGGTGGAATAGAATATGATGATGGGGATTGTGTGGAGAAGACAAAAAAAAGGAGAAAGTCTCACATTGACGAGGATAATCAACGGGCTACGGAGATGCCCATCAATTGATGTCAACATGAGGAGTAGGGATTGCCATACAACGGATGCACTAGAGCTATGAATGCTCAACAAAAGAAAACTAGTGGGTGTGCATCCAACTTGCTTGCTCAAGAAGACCTAGGGCATTTGAGGAAGCCCATCGTAGGAATATACAAGCCAAGTTCTATAACGAAAAATTCCCACTAGTATGAAAAAGACAACTTATGAGACTCACTATATGAAAAACATGGTGCTACGTTGAAGCACAATATATGAGACTCACTACATGAAGAACGAGGTGCTACTTTGAAGCACAAAATATGAGACTCACTACATGAAGAACGAGGTGCTACTTTGAAGCACAAGTGTGGAAAAAGAGATAGTAGCATTGCCCTTTTCTTTTCTTTTTTTGGGCCTTTTTTTGGCATTTCTCTTTTTTTTATTTGGGCAATGCTCTAATAATGATGATCATCACACTTCTATTGATTACAACATGAGGATTACAACTCGAAACTAGAACAAGGTATGACTCTATATGAATGCCTCCGGCGGTGTACCGGGATGGTGCAATGAATCAAGAGTGACATGTATGAAAAATAATGCATGGTGGCTTTGCCACAAATACGATGTCAACTACATGATCATGCAATGGCAATATGACAAAAGTAATGTATGTCATAATAATGATGAACGAAACGATGGAAAGTTGCATGGCAATATATCTCGGAATGGCTATGGAAATGCCATAATAGGTAGGTATGGTGGCTGTTTTGAGGAAGATATAGGGAGGTTTATGTGTGATAGAGCGTATCGTATCACGGAGTTTGGATGCACCGACGAAGTTTGCGCCAACTATCCATGTAAGAAAGGGCAATGCACGGTACCGAAGAGGCTAGCAATGGCGGAAAGGTAAAAGTGCGTATAACCCATGGACTCAACATTAGTCAAAGAACTCATATACTTATTGAAAAAATTTAGAAGTCATCAAAAATTCAAGTACTACGTGCATGCTCCTAGGGGGATAGATTGGTAGGAAAAGATCATCGCTCGTCCCCGACCGCCAGTCATAAGGATGCACAAGCCAGGTACACTTCATGTTTCAAATTTGTTACACAACTTTAACCATACATGCATGCTATGGGACTTACAAACTTCAACACAAGTATTTCTCAAATTCACAACTACTCAACTAGCATGACTTTGATATTATTACCTCCATATCTCAAAAAAATTATGAAGCATCAAACTTATCTTAGTATTCAACGTACTCAAAAGAAAGTTTCACATATCTTGAACACCAAGTATACTAACATTAAGCAAAATACCATGCTATTAACGACTCTCGAAATAATCTAAGTGAAGCATGAGAGATCAAGTTTCTTTAAAACAAATCCACCACCGTGCTCTAAAAGATCTAAGGGAAGTACTAGAGCAAAAAATTATCACGCTCAAAAAGATATAAGTGAAGCACTATGAGCAAAACTATCAAGCTCAAAAGATATAAGTGAAGCACTATGAGCAAAACTATCAAGCTCAAAAGATATAAGTGAAGCACATAGAGTATTCTAACAAATTCCAAATCATGTATGGCTCTCTCAAAAGGTGTGTACAGCAAGGATGATTGTGGTAAACTAACAAGCAAAGACTCAAATAATATAATACGCTCCAAGCAAAACACATATCATGTTGGTGAATAAAAATATAGCTCCAAGTAAATTACCGATGGAAGTGGACGAAAGAGGGGATGCCTTCCGGGGCATCCCCAAGCTTTGACTTTTTGGTGTCCTTGGATTATCTTTGGGGTGCCATGGGCATCCCCAAGCTTAGGCTCTTGCCACTCCTTGTTCCATATTCCATCAAAAGAATTCACCCAAAACTTGAAAACTTCACAACACAAAACTCAATAGAAATCTGGTGAGCTCCATTAGAGAAAGAAAACAAAAGACTACTTTAAGGTACTGTAATGAACTCATTCTTTATTTATATTGGTGTTAAACCTACTGTATTCCAACTTCTCTATGGATTATAAACTATTTTACTAGCCATTGATTCATCAAAATAAGCAAACAACACACGCAAAACAGAATCTGTCAAAAAAAGAATAGTCTGTAGCAATCTGTAACTAACGCAAACTTCTGGAACTCTAAAAATTCCAACCAAAATAGGACGTACTGGAAAATTTGTTTATTGATCAGCAGCAAAAATAGTCAATGCAAAAGCACGTTCCTGTGATTTATTGATTTTTTTCTTGTGAGCGCAAAGTTTCTGTTTTTCAGCAGAATCAAATCAACTATCATCATAGCTTATCCTATAGGTTCTACTTGGCACAAACACTAATTAAAACATAAAACCACATCCAAACAGAAGGTAGATGGATTATTTATTCCTAAAAAGAAGCAAAAAAACAAAAAAAACTAAAAATGAAATTGGGTTGCCTCCCAACAAGCGCTATTGTTTAACCCCCCTAGCTAGGCATAAAAGCCAGGATAGATCTAGGTATTGCTATCTTTAATTTTCAATTTTTTAGCAGAGTCATGCTCGAATCCGGGTGGTTCTTGCCGCTTCCCTTCATACTTGGAAATTTTTAGATCTAAAGAATCCAACCGCTTATTACAAAGAGTAATCAACATATTCATGCGGTGAAGATTTCCGCTAACACTTTTAAGAGGCTCAAGAGACTTTTGTAAAAATTTTGTTTCTTCGCAAATCTTCTCAAACACTTGGGTTTCTTCCTGGGTAGGATGAGATCCTCCCTTTTGGGGTAGTGTTCCCACTATTCCCTCTATAATTTCGTGCGCAATACTGGGATCAATTTCAATAAAATTTCCCTTGGCAATGCAATCCAAGAGTTGTCTATGCGTCATGTTTAACCCAACATAAAAATTGCGAAGAAGAATTCTAAAGTTCACCTCTAGGGTGCACTTATGATAAGATTCCATCATCCTATACCAAGCATCTTTTAAATTTTCTCCTTGCCGTTGCTTGAAGTGAAGAACTACAAACTCAGGAGACATAGGAGCGGATAAGGAATTCGACATAGCGACAAGCAAGCTGACTAACACACGAGCAAACAAAAGGCGAAGGAAAAAAAGCAAACGGGAAAGAGAGGAGGAGATTGGGAAAGAGAGGGCGAATCAAACGGCAAGGGTGAAGTGGGGGAGAGGAAAACGAGAGGCAAATGGCAAATAATGTAATGCGAGAGATAGGGATTGCGATGGGTAGTTGGTATGGTTGACTTGCTTGTGTGAGTCTCCCTGGCAACGGCGCCAGAAAAGAGCTTGATGTCTACTACACAACCTTCTTCTTGTAGACGTTGTAGGGCCTGCAAGTGCACAGGTTTGTAGGACAGTAGCAAATTTCCCTCAAGTGGATGACCTAAGGTTTATCAATCCGTAGGAGGCATAGGATGAAGATGGTCTCTCTCAAACAACCCTGCAACCAAATAACAAAAAGTTGTTGGGGAACGTTGCAGAAAATTAAAAATTTTCCTACGGTTTCACCAAGATCCATCTATGAGTTCATCTAAGCAATGAGTCAAGGGAGTGAGTTTGCATCTACATACCACTTGTAGATCGAGAGCGGAAGCGTTCACTAGAACGTGGATGATGGAGTCGTACTCGCCGTGATTCGGATCACCGATGACCAAGTGCTGAACGGACAGCACCTCCGCGTTCAACACACGTACGGGACGGATGACGTCTCCTCCGTCTTGATCCAGCAAGGAGGAAGGAGAGGTTGAGGAAGGCAGCTCCAACGACAGCACGACGGCGTGGTGTTGTTGGTGCAGCAGTACTCCGACAGGGCTTCGCCAAGCGCGTACGGAGGAGGAGAGGTGTTGGGGAGGGGAGGGGCTGCGCCTTGAGTTGTGTACAGCAGCCCTCCCCTCACCCCTCTATTTATAGGGGAAGGGGCAAGGGGGGCCGACCCCTCTAGATGGGATCTAGAGGGGGGGCGGCGGCCAGGGAGGGGAGGCTTGCCCCCCAAGCAAGGGGGGCGCCCCCTTTAGGGTTTCCCCCCAACCCTAGGCGCATGGGCCCAAGGTGGGGGGCGCACCCAGCCCTCCAGGGGCTGGCTCCCTGCCCCTTGCAGCCCATGTGGCCCTCCGGGAGGGGTGGCCCCTCCCGGTGGACCCCCGGAACCCTTCCGGTGGCCCCGGTACAATACCGATATGCCCCCGAAACTTTCCGGTGTCCGCATGACAACTTCCCTATATAAAACTTCACCTCCGGACCATTCCGGAACTCCTCGTGACGTCCGGGATCTCATCCGGGACTCCGAACAACTTTCGGTAATCACATACAAGTCTTCCTAATAACCCTAGCGTCACCGAACCTTAAGTGTGTAGACCCTACGGGTTCGGGAGACATGCAGACATGACCGAGACTGCTCTCCGGTCAATAACCAACAGCGGGATCTGGATACCCATGTTGGCTCCACCATGCTCATCGGATGAACCACGATGTCGAGGATGCGATCAAACCCCATATACAATTCCCTTTGTCAATCGGTACGTTACTTGCCCGAGACTCGATCGTCGGTATCCCAATACCTTGTTCAGTCTCGTTACCGGCAAGTCACTTTACTCGTACCGTAATGCATGATCCCGTGAACAAACACTAGGTTACTTTGAGCTCATTATGATGATGCATTACCGAGTGGGCCCAGAGATACCTCTCCGTCATACGGAGTGACAAATCCCAGTCTCGATCCGTGTCAACCCAACAGACACTTTCAGAGATACCTGTAGTGCACCTTTATAATCACCCAGTTACATTGTGACGTTTGGTACACCCAAAGCACTCCTACGGTATCCGGGAGTTACACGATCTCATGGTCTAAGGAAGAGATACTTGACACTGAAAAGGCTCTAGCAAATGAACTACACGATCTTTTGTGCTATGCTTAGGATTGGGTCTTGTCCATCACATCATTCTCCTAATGATGTGATCCCGTTATCAACGACATCCAATGTCCATAGCCAGGAAACCATGACTATCTGTTGATCACAACGAGCTAGTCAACTAGAGGCTCACTAGGGACATATTGTGGTCTATGTATTCACACGTGTATTACGATTTCCGGATAATACAGTTATAGCATGAATAAAAGACTATTATCATGAACAAAGAAATATAATAATAACACTTTTATTATTGCCTCTAGGGCATATTTCCAACAGTCTCCCACTTGCACTAGAGTCAATAATCTAGTTACATTGTGATGAATCGAACACCCATAGATTTCTGGTGTTGATCATGTTTTGCTCGCGAGAGAGGTTTAGTCAACGGATCTGCGACATTCAGATCCGTATGTACTTTGCAAATATCTATGTCTCCATCTTGAACATTTTCACGGATGGAGTTGAAACGACGCTTGATGTGCCTGGTCTTCTTGTGAAACCTGGGCTCCTTGGCAAGGGCAATAGCTCCAGTGTTGTCACAGAAGAGTTTGATCGGCCCCGACGCATTGGGTATGACTCCTAGGTCGGTGATGAACTCCTTCACCCAAATAGCTTCATGCGCTGCCTCCGAGGCCGCCATGTACTCCGCTTCACATGTAGATCCCGCCACTATGCTCTGCTTGCAGCTGCACCAGCTTACTGCTCCACCATTCAACATATACATGTATCCGGTTTGTGACTTAGAGTCATCCAGATCTGTGTCGAAGCTAGCGTCGACGTAACCCTTTACGACGAGCTCTTCATCACCTCCGTAAACGAGAAACATGTCCTTTGTCCTTTTCAGGTACTTCAGGATATTCTTGACCGCTATCCAGTGTTCCTTGCCGGGATTACTTTGGTACCTTCCTACCAAACTTACGGCAAGGTTTACATCAGGTCTGGTACACAGCATGGCATACATAATAGATCCTATGGCTGAAGCATAGGGGATGACACTCATCTCTTCTTTATCTTTTGCCGTGGTCGGGCATTGAGCCGAGCTCAATCTCACACCTTGCAATACAGGCAAGAACCCCTTCTTGGACTGATCCATTTTGAACTTCTTCAAAATCTTATCAAGGCATGTGCTTTGTGAAAGACCTATGAGGCGTCTCGATCTATCTCTATAGATCTTGATGCCTAATATATAAGCAGCTTCTCCAAGGTCCTTCATTGAAAAACACTTATTCAAGTAGGCCTTAATGCTGTCCAAAAGTTCTATATCATTTCCCATCAAGAGTATGTCGTCTACATATAATATGAGAAATGCTACAGAGCTCCCACTCACTTTCTTGTAAACGCAGGCTTCTCCATAAGTCTGCATCAACCCAAACGCTTTGATCATCTCATCAAAGCGAATATTCCAACTCCGAGATGCTTGCACCATCCCATAAATGGATCGCTGGAGCTTGCATACTTTGTTAGCGTTCTTAGGATCGACAAAACCTTCCGGCTGCATCATATACAGTTCTTCCTTAAGATGCCCGTTAAGGAATGTCGTTTTGATGTCCATCTGCCATATCTCATAATCATAGTATGCGGCAATTGCTAACATGATTTGGACGGACTTTAGCTTCGCTACGGGAGAGAATGTCTCGTCGTAGTCAATCCCTTGAACTTGTCGATAACCCTTAGCGACAAGTCGAGCTTTATAGACGGTAATATTACCATCCGCGTCCGTCTTCTTCTTAAAGATCCATTTGTTTTCTATCGCTCGCCGATCATCGGGCAAGTCTGTCAAAGTCCATACTTTGTTTTCATACATGGATTCTATCTCGGATTTCATGGCTTCAAGCCATTTGTTGGAATCTGGGCCCGCCATCGCTTCTTCATAGTTCGAAGGTTCACCGTTGTCTAACAACATGATTTCCAGGACAGGGTTGCCGTACCACTCTGGTGCGGAACGTGTCCTTGTGGACCTACGAAGTTCAGTAGCAACTTGATCCGAAGTACCTTGATCAACATCATTATTTTCCTCTTCAGTAGGTGTAGGCATCACAGGAACATTTTCTTGAGCTGCACTACTATCCCGTTCATGAGGTAGTACTTCATCGAGTTCTACTTTCCTCCCACTTATTTCTTTCGAGAGAAACTCTTTTTCCAGAAAGGATCCGTTCTTGGCAACAGAGATCTTGCCTTCGGATCTTAAGTAAAAGGTATACCCAACGGTTTCCTTAGGTATCCTATGAAGACGCATTTTTCCGACTTGGGTTCGAGCTTTTCAGGTTGAAGTTTCTTGACATAAGCATCACATCCCCAAACTTTTATAAACGACAGCTTAGGTTTCTTCCCAAACCATAATTCATACGGTGTCGTCTCAATGGATTTAGACGGTGCCCTATTTAAAGTGAATGTAGCTGTCTCTAGAGCATATCCCCAAAATGATAGTGGTAAATCGGTAAGAGACATCATAGACCGCACCATATCTAATAGAGTGCGATTACGACGTTCGGACACACCGTTACGCCGAGGTGTTCCAGGCGGCGTGAGTTGTGAAACGATTCCATATTTCCTTAAGTGTGTACCAAATTCGTGACTTAAGTATTCTCCTCCACGATCTGATTGTAGGAATTTTATCTTTCGGTCACGTTGATTCTCTACCTCATTCTGAAATTCCTTGAACTTTTCAAAGGTCTCAGACTTGTGTTTCATTAAGTAGACCTACCCATATCTACTCAAGTCATCAGTGAGAGTGAGAACATAACGATATCCTCTGCGAGCCTCAACGCTCATTGGACCGCACACATCGGTATGTATGATTTCCAACAAGTTGGTTGCTCGCTCCATTGTTCCGGAGAACGGAGTCTTGGTCATCTTGCCCATGAGGCATGGTTCGCATGTGTCAAATGATTCATAATCTAGAGACTCCAAAAGTCCATCAGCATGGAGCTTCTTCATGCGCTTGACACCAATGTGACCAAGGCGGCAGTGCCACAAGTATGTGGGACTATCGTTATCAACTTTACATCTTTTGGTATTCACGCTATGAATATGTGTAACATTACACTCGAGATTCATTAAGAATAAACCATTGACCATCGGAGCATGACCATAAAACATATCTCTCATATAAATAGAACAACCATTATTCTCGGATTTAAATGAGTAGCTATCTCGTATCAAACGAGATCCAGATACAATGTTCATGCTCAGACTTGGCACGAAATAACAATTATTAAGGTTCAAAACTAATCCCGTAGGTAAATGTAGAGGCAACGTGCCGACGGCGATCACATCGACTCTGGAACCATTCCCGACGCGCATCGTCACCTCGTCCTTCGCCAGTCTCCGCTTATTCCGCAGCTCCTGCTGTGAGTTACAAATATGAGCAACGGCACCGGTATCAAATACCCAGGAGTTACTACGAGAACTGGTAAGGTACACATCAATTACATGTATATCAAATATACCTTTGGTGTTGCCGGCCTTCTTATCCGCTAAGTATTTGGGGCAGTTCCGCTTCCAGTGACCCTTCCCCTTGCAATAAAAGCACTCAGTCTCAGGCTTGGGTCCATTCTTTGACTTCTTCCCGGTAACTGGCTTACCATGCGCGGCAACCTCCTTGCCGTCCTTCTTGAAGTTCTTCTTGCCCTTGCCCTTCTTGAACTTAGTGGTCTTATTGACCATCAACACTTGATGTTCTTTCTTGATTTCAACCTCTGCTGACTTCAGCATAGAAAATACTTCTGGAATGGTCTTCACCATCCCCTGCATATTGTAGTTCATCACAAAGCTCTTGTAGCTTGGTGGGAGCGACTGAAGGATTCTGTCAATGACCGCCTCATCAGGGAGGTTAATATTCAGCTGGGTCATACGGTTGTGCAACCCAGACATCTTGAGTATGTGCTCACTGACAGAACTATTTTCCTCCATCTTACAACTATAGAACTTGTCGGAGATGTCATATCTCTCGACCCGGGCGTGAGCTTGGAAAACTAGTTTCAGCTCTTCGAACATCTCATATGCTCCGTGATGCTCAAAACGCTTTTGGAGCCCCGGTTCTAAGCTGTAAAGCATGCCGCACCGAACGAGGGAGTAATCATCAGCACGAGTCTGCCAAGCATTCATAATTTCTTGGTTCTCTGGGATGGGAGCGTCACCTAGCGGTCCTTCTAGTACATATTGTTTCCTGGCAGCTATGAGGATGATCCTCAGGTTCCGGACCTAGTCCGTATAGTTGCTGCCATCATCTTTCAGCTTGGTTTTCTCTAGGAACGCATTGAAGTTCATGTTGACATGAGCGTTGGCCATTTGATCTACAAGACATATTTTGCAAAGGTTTTAGACTAAGTTCATGATAATTAAGTTCATCTAATCAAATTATTATAATGAACTCCCACTCAGATTTGACATCCCTCTAGTCATCTAAGTGATACACGATCCGAGTCGACTAGGCCGTGTCCGATCATCACGTGAGACGGACTAGTCATCGTCGGTGAACATTCTCATGTTGATCATATCTTCCATACGACTCGTGTTTGACCTTTCGGTCTCCGTGTTCCAAGGCCATGTCTATACATGCTAGGCTCGTCAAGTTAACCCTAAGTGTATTGCATGTGTAAATCTGTCTTACACCCGTTGTATGTGAACGTAGGGATCTATCACACCCGATCATCACGTGGTGCTTCGAAACGACGAACTTTAGCAACGGTGCACAGTTAGGGGAGAACACTTCTTGAAATTGTTGTAAGGGATCATCTTATTTACTACCGTCATTCTAAGTAAACAAGATGCATAAACATAATAAACATCACATGCAATTATATAGTAGTGACATGATATGGCCAAAATCATATAGCTCCATTGATCCCCATCTTCGGGGCTCCATGATCATCTTGTCACCGGCATGACACCATGATCTCCATCATCATGATCTCCATCATCGTGTCTTCATGAAGTTGTCACACCAACGACTACTTCTACTTCTATGGCTAACGCGTTTAGCAATAAAGTAAAGTAAGTTACATGGCGTTCTTCAATGACACGCAGGTCATACAAAAAATAAAGACAACTCCTATGGCTCCTGCCGGTTGTCATACTCATCGACATGCAAGTCGTGATTCCTATTACAAGAACATGATCTCATACATCACAATATGTCATTCATCATTCATCACAACTTCTGGCCATATCACATCACATGACAATTGCTGCAAAAACAAGTTAGACGTCCTCTAATTGTTGTTGCATCTTTTACGTGGCTGCAATTGGGTTCTAGCAAGAACGTTTTCTTACCTACGAATAACCACAACGTGATTTTGTCAACTTCTATTTACCCTTCATAAGGACCCTTTTCATCGAATCCGCTCCAACTAAAGTGGGAGAGACAGACACCCGCCAGCCACCATATGCAACTAGTGCATGTCAGTCGGTGGAACCGGTCTCACGTAAGCGTACGTGTAAGGTTGGTCCGGGCCGCTTCATCCCACAATACCGCTGAAGCAAGATAAGACTAGTAGCGGCAAGCAAGTTGACAAGATCTACGCCCACAACAAAATTGTGTTCTACTCGTGCAATAGAGAACTATGCATAGACCTAGCTCATGATGCCACTGTTGGGGAACGTTGCAGAAAATTAAAAATTTTCCTACGGTTTCACCAAGATCCATCTATGAGTTCATCTAAGCAACGAGTCAAGGGAGTGAGTTTGCATCTACATACCACTTGTAGATCGAGAGCGGAAGCGTTCACTAGAACGTGGATGATGGAGTCGTACTCGCCGTGATTCGGATCACCGATGACCAAGTGCTGAACGGACAGCACCTCCGCGTTCAACACACGTATGGGACGGATGACGTCTCCTCCGTCTTGATCCAGCAAGGAGGAAGGAGAGTTTGAGGAAGGCAGCTCCAACGACAGCACGACGGCGTGGTGTTGTTGGTGCAGCAGTACTCTGACAGGGCTTCGCCAAGCGCGTACGGAGGAGGAGAGGTGTTGGGGAGGGGAGGGGTTGCGCCTTGAGTTGTGTACAGCAGCCCTCCCCTCACCCCTCTATTTATAGGGGAAGGGGCAAGGGGGGCCGACCCCTCTAGATGGGATCTAGAGGGGGGGCGGCGGCCAGGGAGGGGAGGCTTGCCCCCCAAGCAAGGGGGGCGCCCCCTTTAGGGTTTCCCCCCCCAACCCTAGGCGCATGGGCCCAAGGTGGGGGGCGCGCCCAGCCCTCCAGGGGCTGGCTCCCTGCCCCTTGCGGCCCATGTGGCCCTCCGGGAGGGGTGGCCCCTCCCGGTGGACCCCCGGAACCCTTCCGGTGGCCCCGGTACAATACCGATATGCCCCCGAAACTTTCGGGTGTCCGCATGACAACTTCCCATATATAAAACTTCACCTTCGGACCATTCCGGAACTCCTCGTGACGTCCGGGATCTCATCCGGGACTCCGAAAAACTTTCGGTAATCACATACAAGTCTTCCTAATAACCCTAGCGTCACCGAACCTTAAGTGTGTAGACCCTACGGGTTCGGGAGACATGCAGACATGACTGAGACTGCTCTCCGGTCAATAACCAACAGCGGGATCTGGATACCCATGTTGGCTCCCACATGCTCCTCGATGATGTCATCAGATGAACCACGATGTCGAGGATTCGATCAAACCCCGTATACAATTCCCTTTGTCAATCGGTACGTTACTTGCCCGAGACTCGATCGTCGGTATCCCAATACCTTGTTCAGTCTCGTTACCGGCAAGTCACTTTACTCGTACCATAATGCATGATCCCGTGACCAAACACTTGGTTACTTTGAGCTCATTATGATGATGCATTACCGAGTGGGCCCAGAGATACCTCTCCGTCATACGGAGTGACAAATCCCAGTCTCGATCTGTGTCAACCCAACAGACACTTTCGGAGATACCTGTAGCGCACCTTTATAATCACCCAGTTACGTTGTGACGTTTGGTACACCCAAGGCACTCCTACGGTATCCGGGAGTTACACGATCTCATGGTCTAAGGAAGAGATACTTGACATTGAAAAAGCTCTAGCAAACGAACTACATGATCTTTTGTGCTATGCTTAGGATTGGGTCTTGTCCATCACATCATTCTCCTAATGATGTGATCCCGTTATCAACGACATCCAATGTCCATAGCCAGGAAACCATGACTATCTGTTGATCACAACGAGCTAGTCAACTAGAGGCTCACTAGGGACATATTGTGGTCTATGTATTCACACGTGTATTACGATTTCCGGATAATACAGTTATAGCATGAATAAAATACTATTATCATGAACAAAGAAATATAATAATAACACTTTTATTATTGCCTCTAGGGCATATTTCCAACAAAAGTCTCTTGTGTCCCCAACACACCCAATACAATGGTAAATTGTATAGGTGCACTAGTTCGGCGAAGAGATGAAGATACAAGTGCAAAATAGATAGTAGATAAAGATTTTTGTAATCTGAAATTATAAATACAGCAAGGTAACGAGCGGTAAAAGTGAGCGTAAACGGTATTGCAATGATAGGAAAGATGGCCTAGGGTTCATACTTTCACTAGTGTAAGTTCTCTCAACAATAATAACATAGATAGAACATATGACAAGCCCTCAACATGCGACAAAGAGTCATTCCAAAGCCACTAATAGCGGAGAACAAACATAGAGATTATGGTCGGGTACGGAACCACCACAAAGCTATCCTTTCGGATCAATCTATAAGAGAGTTCGTACTAGAATAACATCTTAAGATACAAATCAACCAAAACCCTAATGTCACCTAGATACTCCATTGTCACCTCAAGTATCCGTGGGCATGATTATACGATATGCATCACACAATCTCAGATTCATCCAACCAACATAAAAGTACTTCAAAGAGTGCCCCAAAGCTACTACCGGAGACTCAAGAACATGTGCCAACCCCTATGCATAGGTTCCCAAGTGTCACGAAACCCGCAAGTTGATCACCAAAACATACATCAAGTGGATCAATAGAATAGCCCATTGTCACCATGGTTATCCAAGGCAAGACATACATCAAGTGTTCATAAAAGACTCAATCCGATAAAATAACTTCAAAGGGAAACTCAATTCATCACAAGAGAGTAGAGGGGGAGAAACATCATAAGATCCAACTACAATAGCAAAGCTCGGGATACATCAAGATCGTGCCATAGAGGAACACGAGAGAGAACACGAGAGAGAGAGAGACATCAAACACATAGCTACTGGTACATACCCTCAGCCCCGAGGGTGAACTACTCCCTCCTCGTCATGGATAGCGCCGGGATGATGAAGATGGCCTCCGGTGAAGGGATCCCCCTCCGGCAGGGTGCTGGAACAGGGTCCCGATTGGTTTTTGGTGGCTACAGAGGCTTGCGGCGGCGGAACTCCCGATCTATCTTCTGTTCTGGAAGTTTTAGGGTACGTAGGTATATATGGGTGTAGGGGGTACGTCGGTGGACCTCCGGGTTGCTCACGAGGTAGGGGGCGCGCCCAGGGGGGAGGGGCGCGCCCTCCACCCTCGTGGGCAGCCCGGGACTCCCCTGGCGTGCACTCCAAGCCCATCAGGTTGGTTTCCTTCCAAAATTAACTTCTCCAGTTGATTTCGTTCCGTTTTGACTCCGTCTGATATTCCTTTTCCTCGAAACACTGAAATTGGCATAAAACAGCAAATCTAGGCTGGGCCTCCGGTTAATAGGTTAGTCCCAAAAATAATATAAAAGTGGATAATAAAGCCCAATATTGCCTAAAGCAGTAGATAAAGTAGCATGGAGCAATCAAAAATTATAGATACATTGGAGATGTATCAAGCATAAGCCCAATATTGCCTAAAACAGTAGATAAAGTAGCATGGAGCAATCAAAAATTATAGATACGTTGGAGACGTATCAAGCATCCCCAAGCTTAATTCCTGCTCGTCCTCGAGTAGGTAAATGATAAAAAAAAGAATTTTTGATGCGGAGTGATACTTTGGCATAATTTCAATGTAAAATTTCTTAATTGTGATAGGAATATTCAGATCTGAAAGATTCAAGACAAAAGTTCATATTGACACAAAAATAATAATACTTCAAGCATACTAATCAAAGCAATCATGTCTTTCTCAAAACAACATGGCAAAAGAAAGTTCATCCCTACAAAATCATATTGTTAGGCTATGCTTCATTTTCGTCACACAAAGATGTTCCCAACTTCTATACCCCCGATGACAAGCCAAGCAATTGTTTCATACTTAAATAATCTCAAACTTTTTCAACCTTCACGCAATACATGGCGTGAGCCATGGATATAGCACTATGGGTGGAATAGAATATGATGATGGGATTGGGTGGAGAAGACAAAAAAGGAGAAAGTCTCACATTGACGAGGCTAATCAACGGCTATGGAGATGCCCATCAATTGATGTCAACATGAGGAGTAGGGATTGCCATGCAACGAATGCACTAGAGCTATGAATGCTCAACAAAAGAAAGCTAGTGGGTGTGCATCCAACTTGCTTGCTCACGAAGACCTAGGGCATTTGAGGAAGCCCATCGTAGGAATATACAAGCCAAGTTCTATAATGAAAAATTCCCACTAGTATAAAAAGACAACTTATGAGACTCACTACATGAAAAACAAGGTGCTACTTTGAAGCACAATATATGAGACTCACTACAAGGTGCTTCTTTGAAGCACAATATATGAGACTACATGAAGAACAAGGTGCTACTTTGAAGCACAAGTGTGGAAAAAGAGATAGTAGCATTGCCCTTTTTTATTTTCTTTTTTGGGCCTTTTTTTTGGCCTTTCTCTTTTTTTATTTGGGCAATGCTCTAATAATGATGATCATCACACTTCTATTGATTACAACACAAGGATTACAACTCGAAACTTAGAACAAGATATGACTCTATATGAATGCCTCCGGCGGTGTACCAGAATGGTGCAATGAACCAAGAGTGACATGTATGGAAAATAATGCATGGTGGCTTTGCCACAAATACGATGTCAACTACAAGATCATGCAATGGCAATATGACAAAAGTAATGTATGTCATGATGATGATGGTGGAAGTTGCATGGCAATATATCTTGAATTGGCTATGGAAATGCCATAATAGGTAGGTATGGTGGCTGTTTTGAGGAAGATATAAGGAGGTTTATGTGTGATAGAGCATATCATATCACGGGTTTTGGATGCACCGGCGAAGTTTGCACCAATTCTCAAGGTGAGAAAGGGCAATGCACGGTACCGAAGAGGCTAGCAATGGCGGAAAGGTGAGAGTGCGTATAATCCATGGACTCAACATTAGTCAAAAGAACTCATATACTTATTGCAAAAATTTAGAAGTCATCAAAAATTCAAGTACTACACACATGCTCCAAGGGGGATAGATTGGTAGGAAAAGACCATCGCTCATCCCCGACCGCCACTCATAAGGATGCACAAGCCAGGTACACTTCATGTTTCAAATTTGTTACATAACTTTAACCATACGTGCATGCTACGGGACTTGCTAACTTCAACACAAGCATTCTTTAAATTCACAATCACCCAACTAGCACGACTTTGATATTATCACCTCCATATCTCAAAACAATTATCAAGCATCGAACTTATTTTAGTATTCAACGCACTCAAAAGAAAGTTTCACATATCTTGAATACCAAGTATATTAACATTAAGCAAATTAACATGCTATTAACGACTCTCAAAATAATCTAAGTGAAGCATGAGAGATCAATAGTTTCTTTAAAACGAATATACCACCGTGCTCTAAAAGATCTAAGTGAAGTACTAGAGCAACACTATCAAGCTCAAAAGATATAAGTGAAGCACATAGAGTATTCTAGCAAATTCCAATTCATGTATGGTTCTCTCTCATTAAAGAATTTCAGATCTTGATACTTTATTTAGAAAGCAAGCAAAGCTAAAGAAAACTACAATGCAAGGATAGCACAACTCATGTGAAGAAGCAAACAACTTAGGCTCAACCGATACTAACCGATAGTTGTTGAAGAAGAAAGGTGGGATGCCTACCGGGGCATCCCCAAGCTTAGATGCTTAAAACTTCTTGAAATATTATCTTGGGTGCCTTGGGAATCCCCAAGCTTGAACTTTTGTGTCTCCTTAATTCCTCTCATATCCTGGTTTCTCTTTTTATCAAAAGCTTCATTCACAACAAACTCAACAAGAACTCATGAGATAGGTTAGTATAAACCAATGCAAAACCTCATCATCCTCTACTGTAACAAATCACTAAAATTATTATTCAACATTGCATACTAAATTCCTCTGCATATTTAATACTTCTATCATCAAATAGAATCATTAAATAAGCAAACATATGCAAACAATGCAAACATAACAGCAATCTGTCAAAACAGTACAGTCTGTAAAGAATGCAAGAGTATCAATACTTCCCTGACTCCAAAAATTATGAACTAGAATTCCCACTGTAATAAATTTATCATAGCTCAATATGCAAAAATATTCAACGTTAGACCATGCTCTGACTTTTCTAGGGAATTTTTGCAACAGCGGTAAACTTTCTGTTTTCAAACAGCACCATGCAAACTAGCAAAATAAGCATGGTAGAGGCTATCCTTGACTTTTTTTATTGAAACTAAAGAGTAAAAACATTAATCTAACTAACAGAAAGCAAAAACTAACAAAATAAAATGACGCTCCAAGCAAAACACATATCATGTGGTGAATAAAATTATAGCTCCAAGTAAAGTTACCGATGAACGAAGACGAAAGAGGGGATGCCTTCCGGGGCATCCCCAAGCTTAGGCTCTTGGTTGTCCTTGAATATTAACTTGGGGTGCCTTGGGAATCCCCAAGCTTAAGCTCTTGCCACTCCTTATTCCATAGTCCATCGAATCTTTACCCAAAACTTGAAAACTTCAACCACACAAAACTCAAAACAAAACTCGTAAGCTCCGTTAGTATAAGAAAATAAAACCACCACTTAGGTACTGTAATGAACTCATTCTAAATTCATATTGGTGTAATATCTAATGTATTCTAACTTATCTATGGTTCATACCCTCCGATACTACTCATAGATTCATCAAAATAAGCAAACAACACATAGAAAACAGAATCTATCAAAAACAGAACAGTCTGTAGTAATCTGTATCGAGCGTATACTTATGGAACCCCAAAAATTATGAAATGAATTGCTGGACCTGAGAAATTTGTATATTAATCATCTGCAAAAAGAATCAACCTAAAAGCACTCTCCAGTAAAAAATGGCAGCTAATCTCGTGAGCGCTAAAGTTTCTGTTTTTCACAGCAAGATCACATAAACTTCACCCAAGTCTTCCCAAAGGTTCTACTTGGCACTTTATTGAAACACAATCTATAAAACATGATTACTACAGTAGCATAATCATGTGGACACACAAAAACAGTAAGGATAAATATTGGGTTGTCTCCCAACAAGCGCTTTTCTTTAATGCCTTTCTAGCTAGGCATGATGATGGCAATGATGCTCACATAAAATATAAGAATTGAAACATAATGGGAGCATCATGAAGCATATGACTAGCACATTTAAGTCTAACCCACTTCCTATGCATAGGGATTTTATGAGCAAACAACTTATGGGAACAATAATAAACTAGCATAGGATGGCACAACAAGCATAGCTTCAAAAATTTAAGCACATAGGGAGGAAACTTGATATTATTGCAATTTCTACAAGCATATGTTCCTCCCTCATAATAATTTTCAGTAGCATCATGAATGAATTCAACAATATAACCAGCACCTAAATCATTCTTTTCATGATCTACAAGCATAGAAAATTCACTACTCTCAACATAAGCAAACTTCTTCTTTATAGCATACGTATCATCAGAATAATCATCATAGATAGGAGGCATGCTTTCATCATAGTAAATTTGCTCATCAAAGCTTGGGGGGGAAAATGTATCATATTCATCAAACATAGCTTACCCAAGCTTGTGGCTTTGCATATCATTAGGATCATGGATATTCAAGGAATTCATACTAACAACATTGCAATCATGCTCATCATTCAAAGATTTAGTGCCAAACATTTTATAGATTTCTTCTTCTAGCACTTGAGCACAATTATTCTTTCCATCATACTCACGAAAGATATTAAAAAGGTGAAGCGTATGAGACAAACTCAACTCCATTTTTTTTGTAATTTTCTTTTATAAACTAGACTAGTGCTAAAACAAGAAACAAAAAGATTGGATTGCAATATCTAAAGATATACCTTCACTTACCTAGCCTCCCCGGCAACGGCGCCAGAAAAGAGCTTGATGTCTACTACACAACCTTCTTCTTGTAGACGTTGTTGGGCCTGCTAGTGCACAGGTTTGTAGGACAGTAGCAAATTTCCCTCAAGTGGATGACCTAAGGTTTATCAATCCATATGAGGCGTAGGATGAAGATGGTCTCTCTCAAACAACCCTGCAACCAAATAACAAAGAGTCTCTTGTGTCCCCAACACACCCAATACAATGGTAAATTATATAGGTGCACTAGTTCGGCGAAGAGATGAAGATACAAGTGCAAATAGATAGTAGATATAGGTTTTTGTAATCTGAAATAATAAAAACAGCAAGGTAGCGAGCGGTAAAAGTGAGCGTAAACGGTATTGCAATGGTAGGAAAGAAGGCCTAGGGTTCATACTTTCACTAGTGTAAGTTCTCTCAACAATAATAACATAGATAGAACATATTACAAGCCCTCAACATGCAACAAAGAGTCACTCCAAAGCCACTAATAGCGGAGAACAAACATAGAGATTATGGTCGAGTACAGAACCACCACAAAGCTATTCTTTCGGATCAATCTATAAAAGAGTTCCTACTAGAATAACACCTTAAGATACAAATCAACCAAAACCCTAATGTCACCTAGATACTCCATTGTCACCTCAAGTATTCGTGGGCATGATTATACGATATGCATAACACAATCTCAGATTCATCCAACCAACATAAAAGTACTTCAAAGAGTGCCCCAAAGCTACTACCGGAGAGTCAAGAACGTGTGCCAAACCCCTATGCATAGGTTCCCAAGTGTCACGAAACCCGCAAGTTGATCACCAAAACATACATCAAGTGGATCAATAGAATAGCCCATTGTCACCACGGTTATCCCACGCAAGACATACATCAAGTGTTCATAAAAGACTCAATCCGATAAGATAACTTCAAAAGGGGAAACTCAATTCATCACAATAGAGTAGAAGGGGGGAAACATCATAAGATCCAACTACAATAGCAAAGCTCGGGATACATCAAGATCGTGCCATAGATGGAACACGAGAGAGAGAGAGAGAGATCAAACACATTGCTACTGGTACATACCCTCAGCCCCGAGGGTGAACTACTCCCTCCTCGTCATGGATAGCGCCGGGATGATGAAGATGGCCTTCGGTGATGGGATCCCCCTTCGGCAGGGTGCCGGAACAGGGTCTCGATTGGTTTTTTGGGGCTACAGAGGCTTGCGGCGGCGGAACTCCCAATCTATCTTCTGTTCAGGAAGTTTTAGGGTACGTAGGTATATATGGGTGCAGGGAGAACGCCGGTGGACCTCCGGGCTGCTCACAAGATAGGGGGGCGCGCCCAGGGGGGTGGGGCGCACCCTCCACCCTCGTGGACAGCCCGGGACTCCCCTGGCGTGCACTCCAAGCCCATCAGGTTGGTTTCCTTCCAAAATTAACTTCTCCAACTGATTTTGTTCCGTTTTGACTCCGTCTGATATTCCTTTTCCTCGAAACACTGAAATAGGCATAAAACAACAAATCTGGGCTGGGCCTCCGGTTAATAGGTTAGTCCCAAAAATAATATAAAAATGGATAATAAAGCCCAATATTGCCTAAAACAGTAGATAAAGTAGCATGGAGCAATCAAAAATTATAGATACATTGGAGACGTATAGAACTTGGCTTGTATATTCCTACGATGGGCTTCCTCAAATGCCCTAGGTCTTCATGAGCAAGCAAGTTGGATGCACACCCACTAGTTTTCTTTTGTTGAGCATTCATAGCTCTAGTGCATCCGTTGCATGGCAATCCATACTCCTCATGTTGACATCAATTGATGGTCATCTCCGTCAATGTGAGACTTTCTCCTTTTTTTTGTCTTCTCCACACAATCCCCATCATCATATTCTATTCCACCCATAGTGCTATATCCATGGCTAACGCTCATGTATTGCGTGAAGGTTGAAAAAGTTTGAGATTATTTAAGTATGAAACAATTGCTTGGCTTGTCATCGGGGGTATAGAAGTTGGGAACATCTTTGTGTGACGAAAATGAAGCATAGCCTAACTATATGATTTTGTAGGGACGAACTTTCTATGGCCATGTTATTTTGAGATGACATAATTATTTTGATTAGTGTGCTTGAAATATTATTATTTTTATGTCAATATGAACTTTTTTCTTGAATCTTTCGGATCTGAATATTCATATCACAATTAAGAAGATTTACATTGAAATTATGCCAAAGTATCACTCCGCATCAAAAATTCTCTTTTTATCATTTACCTACTCGAGGACGAGTAGGAATTAAGCTTGGGGATGCCTGATACGTCTCCAACGTATCTATAATTTTTGATTGCTCCATGCTACTTTATCTATTGTTTTGGACTATAATGGGCTTTATTTTCCACTTTTATATTATTTTTGGGACTGAACTATTAACCGGAGGCCCAGCCCAGAATTGCTGTTTTTTGCCTATTTCAGTGTTTCGAAGAAACGGAATATCAAACGGAGTCCAAACGGAATGAAACCTTCGGGATCGTGATTTTCCAACCAAACGTGACCCAGGAGACTTGGACCCTACTCCAAAAGCACCAGAGGCGGTCACGAGGGTGGAGGGCGCGCCCCCCCTGGGCGCCCCCCTACCTCGTGGGCCCCCTGACGCTCCACCGACGTACTCCTTCCTCCAATATATACCTACGTACCCCAACAGATTGGGGACAGAGCCAAAAACCTAATTCCACCGCCGTACCTTCCTGTATCCACGAGATCCCATCTTGGGGCTTGTTCCGGAGCTCCGCTGGAGGGGGCATCTACCACGGAGGGCTTCTACATCATCACCATAGCCCCTCCGATGAAGTGTGAGTAGTTTACTTCAGACCTTCGGGTCCATAGCTAGTAGCTAGATGTCTTCTTCTCTCTTTTTGGATCTCAATACAATGTTCTCCCCCTTTCTTGTGGAGAACCATTCGACGTAATCTTCTTTTTGCGGTGTGTTTGTTGAGACCGATGAATTGTGGGTTTATGATTTAGATTATCTATGGAAAATATTTGATTCTTCTCTGAATTCTTTTATGTATGATTGAGTTATCTTTGCAAGTCTCTTCGAATTATCGTTTTGGTTTGGCCAACTAGATTGGTAGTTCTTGCAATGGGATAAGTGCATGGCTTTGGGTTCAATCTTGCGGTGTCCTTACTCAGTGACAGAAAGATTTGCAAGGCATGTATTGTATTGTTGCCATCGAGGATAACAAGATGGGGTTTTTATCATATTGCATGAATTTATCCCTCTACATCATGTCATCTTGCTTACGGCATTACTCTGCTTTTACTTAATACTCTAGATGCATGCTGGATAGCGGTCGACGAGTGGAGTAATAGTACTAGATGCAGAATCGTTTCGATCTACTTGTTTTGGACGTGATGCCTATATACATGATCATTGCCTAGATATGTTCATAACTATGCTCAATTCTGTCAATTGCTCAACAGTAATTTGTTCACCCACCGTAGAATACTTATGCTCTCGAGAGAAGCCACTAGTGAAACCTATGGCCCCCGGGTCTATTCTCGTCATATCAATCTATATCACTTTATTTACTTGCTTTGTTTTTACTTTGCCTTTACTTTTTACTTTGCATCTATCTATCAAAAATACCAAAAATATTATCTCTATCAGATCTCACTCTCATAAGTGATCGTGAAGGGATTGACAACCCCTAAGCGTTGGTTGCGAGTTGCTATCGTTTTGTGTAGGTACGAGGGACTTGTGCGTGGTCTCCTACTGGATTGATACCTTGGTTCTCAAAAACTGAGGGAAATACTTACGCTACTTTACTGCATCATCCTCTCCTCTTCGGGGAAATCCAACGCAGTGCTCAAGAGGTAGCACTTTATTCTATGAAATGCAATCGCCATGTAATTGTTTTACTTTATCACTAAGCGGTAGCAATAGTCGTAGTAACAATAGGTGGCGAAATGACAACGATGCTACGATGGAGATCAAGGTGTCGCGCCGGTGATGTTGGAAATCATGACGATGCTTCGGTGATGGAGATCATGAGCACAAGATGATGATGGCCATATCATGTCACATATCTTGATTGCATGTAATGTTTATCCTTTATGCATCTTATTTTGCTTAGAACGTTGGTAGCATTATATGATGATCCCTTACTAAATTTCAAGGTACAAGTGTTCTCCCTGAGTATGCACCGTTGCTACAGTTCGTCGTGCCGAGACACCATGTGATGATCGGGTGTGATAAGCTCTACATTCACATACAACTGGTGCAAGCCAGTTTTGCACACGCAGAATACTCGGGTTAAACTTGACGAGCCTAGCATATGCAGATATGGCCTCGGAACACTGAGACCAAAAGGTCGAGCGTGAATCATATAGTAGATAGGATCAACATAGTGATGTTCATCATTGAAAACTACTCCATCTCACGTGATGATCCGACATGGTTTAGTTGATTTGGATCACATGATCACTTAGATGATTAGAAGGATGTCTATCTAAGTGGGAGTTCTTAAGTAATATGATTAATTGAACTTTAATTTATCATGAACTTAGTACCTGATAGTATTTTTCATGTCTATGTTGTTGTAGATCAATGGCCCGTGCTACTGTTCCTTTGAATTTTAATGCATTCCTAGAGAAAGCTAAGTTGAAAGATGATGGCAGCAACTACACGGGCTGGGTCCGTAACTTGAGGATTATCCTCATTGCTGCACAGAAGAATTACGTCCTGGAAGCACCGCTAGGTGCCAGGCCTGCTGTAGATGCTACTGATGATGTTAAGAACATCTGGCAGAGCAAAGCTGATGACTACTCGATAGTTTAGTGTGCCATGCTTTACGGCTTAGAATCAGGACTTCAAAGACATTTTGAACGTCATGGAGCATATGAGATGTTCCTAGAGTTGAAGTTAATATTTCAAGCAAATGCCCGAGTTAAGAGATATAAAGTCTCCAACAAGTTCTACAGCTGCAAAATGGAGGAGAATAGTTCTGTCAGTGAGCACATACTCAAAATTTCTGGGTATCATAATCACTTGACTCAGCTGGGAGTTGATCTTCCAGTTGATTGTGTCATTGACAGAGTTCTTCAATCACTGCCACCAAGCTATAAAGGCTTCGTGACGAACTATAATATGCAAGGGATGGACAAGACTATTCACGAGCCCTTCGCGATGCTAAAGGCTGCGGAGGTAGAAATCAGAAAGGAGGATCAAGTGTTGATGGTCAATAAGACCACTAGTTTCAAGAAAAAGGGCAAATGGAAGAAAGGTAACTTCAAGAAGAACGGCAAAAGGTTGCCGCTCAAGAGAAGAAATCCAAGTGAAACTGAGTGCTTATACTGCAAAGGGACTGGTCACTGGAAACAGAACTGCCCCAAGTATTTGGCGGATAAGAAGGATGGCAAAGTGAAAGGTATATTTGATATACATGTTATTGATGTGTACTTAACTAATGCTTGCAGTAGCGCCTGGGTATTTGATACTAATTCTGTCGCTCATATTTGCAACTCGGAACAGGGGCTACAGATTAAGCGAAGATTGGCTAAGGACGAGGTGACGATGCGCGTGGGAAATGGTTCCAAAGTCGATGTGATCGCGGTCGGCACGCTACCTCTACATCTACTATCGGGATCCGTTTTAGACCTGAATAATTGTTATTTGGTGCCAGCGTTGAGCATGAACATTATATCTGGATCTTGTTTAATGCGAGACGGTTATTCATTTAAATCAGAGAATAATGGTTGTTCTATTTATACGAGTAATATCTTTTATGGTCATGCACCCCTGATGAGTGGTCTATTCTTGTTGAATCTCGATAGTAGTAATACACATATTCATAGTGTTGAAACCAAAAGATCGAAGTTTAATAATGATAGTGCAACTTATTTGTGGCACTGTCGTTTGGGTCATATCGGTGTAAAGCGCATGAAGAAACTCCATACTGATGGACTTTTGAAATCACTTGATTATGAATCACTTGGTGCTTGCGAACCGTGCCTTATGGGCAAGATGACTAAAACTCCGTTCTCCGAAACAATGAAACGAGCTACTGACTTGTTGGAAATAATACATACCGATGTATGCGGTCTAATGAGTATTGATGCTCGTGGTGGGTATCGTTATTTTCTTACCTTCACAGATGATTTAAGAAGATATGGTTATATCTACTTAATGAAGTATAAGTCTGAAACATTTGAAAAGTTCAAAGAATTTCAGAGTGAAGTGGAAAATCATCATAACAAGAAAATAAAATTTCTATGATCTGATCGTGGAGGAAATATTTGAGTTACGAGTATGGTCTTCATTTGAATCAACATGGGATAGTTTCACAATTAACGCCACCTGGAACACCACAGCGAAATGGTGTGTTCGAACATCGTAACCGTACTTTATTAGATACTAGCAAAAATGCCCGTACATTGCAACGGGTATAAAATAAATCCTGAGAGTTCATATGGTATTCGAGTGTTACCTGTCATGATGAATTATAAGATTTTTCAATTAAATTGGTTAAGACTCATAAGGATCCACTTTATGAAGATCTCATTGTATTTCAAAAGCTTGTAATCTTTTTCTCTATTAATAAAATCTACTTCTTCAACTCGCTCTAAAGAAATTAAATTATGTGATAAGTTGTAGTTATTTAACAATCCTTTGTAAAAATAATTACAAAAATCTAAACAATTAGCGATCCGCTAGATCAGCGGCTACTCCTTCGACGCGAAACCTGTAACAGTTTCAAATAGATCATATATTAATTCCTATATCTCATAATCCCTATCAACATTAATTCATATTTATGCTTTCACACTTCAAAAATATGATGGCCAGAAAGTAAAGAATTTACAATGTTTGCCGCTCTTTTGTTGACACGTTGCGCCAACAGTAGGAGCACACTCTCCACGCCAACATGACCACTTCCTGTACATTATCATCGGGTCTCAATGAGGATCAAGAATAGGGTACGCAGAGTTGCATGTGAGATGGTACAATAGAGCGTAGTGCTCCCCCTCCCAGTTGTCATGTGGGGCGAAACAGGGCACGAGCAAGATGCACTGTTGTCGCACTTTCTCTATTCTTCATCCCACGCTCTCTCCCTCCCTATCTCACCGATGGCATCGATGACATCCGAGGAATATCTTGATGGTTAGCAAGTACCGGTGAGCTTCAAGTATCTTATCCGCCAAATATATTTTTTCAATATTTTACTTACTTTTAATTATTACAGTTTCTTCGTCCCAAAATAAGTGTTTTAACTTTTTACTAACTATAGTATAAAATTGTGTATAAAGTTGTACTAAGTTGAAAGACAAACGACATCAAGCAGTCGATACTCTTCCAATAAAAAAATGGGTGCTAGCACACATGAATCCAGTAGCTTCTAGCCGGTACAAGACCAATTTCATCTCATTTCATCAAAGAAAAGCACCGACCGCCCACACTGCGTGCCTCTTTTCCCACATCCACTCCTCTGCTTCTCTTATCCAGATTGCCATTCCTCATCTCATCCTATCTAGCGCTGGTTGTCTTCCTCCTCTCCATCCAACCCAGCCAGAACAACCGCACGTGCGCGGGGCCGTGATGGCTGGGCCAGAGCCAGGGCAGCACATGGCGTGGAACCTAGAGGACGCCATGGCTGGCGCCTTGGAGCTCCTCTGCCCTACCGTCGGCCTAATATGGTCATCCGCCCCAGTCACCGGCCCCGTGCTTCTGATCGGGCCAAATCGACATGCCGCGCCCTCGCGCGCATCAGCCTCGCAACACCCTCCTTTCTCCTTCCTCTCTCCCTTCCCTGCCTCTCAGTTCTTTATCTTTTCCTTGGCCATGCAGGGAGCACCCGCAGGGAGCCTAGCCGCTGCTGCCATCACCCGGACATGTCGCGCCGTCGTCTCCTTCGACCCGGACATGTCGCGCCGCCACCTCCTCCGAGTTCGCCGGCCGCTGGCGCTCGTCCTCCCCTACAACCCCTGCCTTGCCATGCGTGTGCCGGCATCGACCGTCCCAGGCCGTCCTTCTCGCCTCACTCGCGTGGGCTGCACTACGCGCGGGCAAGCCGGCCCTTGCCGGTGGAAGTGTCGGTGCGGCGAGGCCGCTCGGGCTAGGTGACGGCGACCGGGACTCTTCTTTGCGTTCGTTCTTTATTATCCCATATGCATCTCTGCTTTCTTCACCGAAGATGTTGAATCCGATGCTGCTGATTGTAAGCTCCTATTATTGCAGAGTTTATTTATTCCTTTGCTCCCTCACTTGCGGGATTAATTCCTTTGTTCGGGGAGGCGAATCGAGGAGGAGGCCGGGGTTGCGGAGGGCAGCGGCGCAGCCTGGCTGGGGCCTCAGGGTGGCGCGCGGAAATGCGCGACAGGCGCTGCTTGTGGTCGCCAGCGACGGCGGCTGGAGAGGGAAAAAATAGAAAAAATGTCGTTCTATGCAAGCCCAAGCCCAGCAACGAAACTAACGAATCTAGGAGGTACCTAAGGGCATCTCCAGCCCTTGGCCTCCCCAGGAGGCATTTTTTTCGCCGCCTGGGGAGCTGCCGGCGACAATTTTACTCCGGGGCTCAGATTTCTTCCAGCCGTTGCCCTCCCCAGCCCAGCCGTTGCCCTCACCAACGTTCCCGACCAAGCCCCCCTCGCTGCCGGGATCGCCAGCCAATACAGCCACGCCGTCCGCGGCCTCGGCGCTACTGCGAATCGTCGTGCCGTCCATCGCCGCGGTCTCCAGCGAGCGCGCGGCCGAGGAGGACGCCGAGATGCGTTGCTCGCACGCGAGCGCGCAGCCGAGGAGGACGCCGTCCAGGCCACGGCTGCCCCGTTCACGCCCGCCTCAGGCCACGTCCGGCCCCGGCCTCGCCCGGAGCTCCTGCAGCACGTCGAGGGAGGAGGGCAGCTCCACGGGCTGCCACCATTAGCGCCGACGCACTCCTTGAGCCGCTTGGCGAAGAGCCTGGCGATCTGCAGCTGCGTCTTGGCCATGGTCTCCGCTCGATCTTCAGGAATGAGCTCGCCAGCAGCTCGATGCTCCTCGCGACGTCCAGCTTTGGGCCCTTCCGCTTCCTCCCCGACGCGTCCCAGCGGCGGCGCGGAGGCAGCGAGGAGGCAGGACGCGGCGGTGAGCGCGGCGCGGAGGGAGCTCCGGAGCGAGGTGATCGCGAGGGATACCGCGTTAAGCACGTCGGTGCCTTGACGGAGCGGTCGAGCAGGTCGGCGGTGAGGCGGTCGGCGGGGGGCCTGGCGAGGGCGTCCCGGAACGCGGCGTCCGAGGACCCCACGGCGTCGAGCAGCTTGGAGAGGAACACCAGCGAGGGCACCGGCCCCTGGTGCTGCGCCGCGGAGGAGGAGTGGGCGGCGGGGGCGGCGAGTCGATCGGCGAGGGGAGGGCGAGAGGAGGCCGCAGCAGGGAAGGCGGCCACCGGCGGGAGCGGGGCCGCGGTGGCCGGCGAGGGGAGGCTGCGGAGGCGCGCCCCTAGCGTGCGACGGTGAGGAGGAGGCCACGACGGTGGGTGGTAGGTGGCGGAAGAAAAAAGGAGAGGAGAGAGGAGAAAGAACAGAGAGAAACGAGAGGAGAGGGGAGAGAGAGAGGCTGGCAAGTGGGGCAGCGCCTGCAAAAAGCAATGCCGGCGTCCCCAGCTGCCCCCCGGCGGGCTGGGTGCAGGGTGGGCGTGCCGGCGCTAATTTTCACAAAATCCGGCGAAAAACGATGTCCTGGGGGCCTGGCTGGGACGTTTTTTACCCGCCGGTGCTAAAAAAAGGTGCTTGGGGGGCGTCCTGGGGGCGCGGCTGGAGATGCCCTAAACGTTCGTGCAGCGTAACGACAGAACAGACCGCGGCGGAGCAATAGTACCACCTCGGATGTAGAAAATAATATAGGTGAAAAAAATCTGAAAAAGCGTAAATTCATAGAAAGAAGTGTATTGTGATGGTGAACCCAAGGAGTCAATCGGTGCTGTATTATTATGGAAAGATGGTGCGATCTATGATGTTCTTTTACTGATTTACCGCTATCGTTTTGGAGTTATGCTTTAGAGATAGCTGCATTCACATTAAATAGGGCACCATCTAAATCCGTTGAGACGACGCCTTATGAACTGTGGTTTGGCAAGAAACCAAAGTTGTCGTTTCTGAAAGTTTGGGGCTGCGATGCTTATGTGAAAAAGCATTAACCTGATAAGCTCGAACCCAAATCGGAGAAGTGCGTCTTCATAGGATACTCAAAAGAAACTGTTGGGTACATCTTCTATCACAGATTTGAAGGCAAAATCTTTGTTGCTAAGAATGGATCCTTTCTAGAGAAGGAGTTTCTCTCGAAAGAAGTGAGTGGGAGGAAAGTAGAACTTGATGAGGTAACTATACCTGCTTCCTTATTGGAAAGTAGTTCATCGCAGAAATCAGTTCATGTGATTCCCACACCAATTAGTGAGGAAGCTAATGATGATGATCATTAAGCTTCAGATCAAGTTACTACCGAACCTTGTAGGTCTTCCAGAGTAAGATCTGCACCAGAGTGGTATGGTAATCCTGTTCTGGAAGTCATGTTACTAGACCATGATGAACCTACGAACTATGTGGAAGCGATGATGAGCCCAGACTTCGTGAAATGGCTTGAGGCCACGAAATCTGAGATGAGATCCATGTATGAGAACAAAGTGTGGACTTTGGTGGACTTGCCCGATGATCGGCAAGCCATAGAAAACAAATGGATCTTTAAGAAGAAGACCAGCGCAGATGGTAATGTTACTGCTTACAAAGCTCGACTTGTTGTGAAGGTCTTTGACAAGTTTAAGGAGTTGACTATGATGAGACTTTCTCACCCGTAGCGATGCTTAAGTCTGTCCGAATCATGTTAGCAACTAATGCACTTTGTGATAATGAAATTTGGCAAATGGATGTCAAAATTGCATTCTTGAATGGATTTCTGGCAGAAGAGTTGTATATGATGCAACCGGAAGGTTTTGTCGATCCAAAGGATGCTAGCAAAGTGTGCAAGCTCCAGCGATCCATTTATGGACTGGTGCAAACCTCTCGGAGTTGGAATAAATGCTTTTATAGTGTGATCAAAGCATATGGTTTTATACAGACTTTTGGAGAAGCCTGTATTTACAAGAAACTGAGTGGGAGCTCTGTAGCATTTCTGATCTTATATGTAGATGCCATATTGTTGATTGGAAATGATATAGAATTTCTGGATAGCATAAAGGGATACCTGAATAAGAGTTTTTCTATGAAAGACCTTGGAGAAGCTGCTTACATACTGGACATCAAGATCTATAGATCAAGACACTTAATTGGACTTTCACAAAGCACATACCTTGATAAAGTTTTGAAGAAGTTCAAAATGGATCAGTCAAAGAAAGGGTTCTTGCCTGTGTTACAAGGTGTGAAGTCGAGTCAGACTCAAAGCCCGACCACCGTAGAAGATAGAGATATAATGAAAGTCATTCCCTATGATTCAGCCATAGGTTCTATCATGTATGCAATGTTGTGTACCAGACCTGATGTATGGCTTTCTATAAGCATAGCAGGGAGGCACCAAAGTAATCCCGGAGTGGAGCACTGGACAATGGTCAAGAACATCCTGAAATACCTGAAAAGGACTTAGGATATGTTTCTCGCTTATGGAGGTGAAAAAGAGCTCGTCGTAAATGGTTACATCGATGCAAGCTTTGACACTGATCGAGATGACTCTAAATAGCAAACAGGATACGTATTTTTATTGAATGGAGGAGCTGTCAGTTGGTGCAGTTCCAAGCAGAGCGTCGTGGCGGGATCTACGTGTGAAGCGGAGTACATTACTGCTTCAGAAGCAGCGAATGAAGGAGTTTGAATGAAAGAGTTCATATCCGATCTAGGTGTCATACCTAGTGCATCGGGTCCAATGAAAATCTTTTGTGACAATACTGGTGCAATTGCCTTGGCAAAGGAATCTATATTTCACAAGAGAACCAACCACATCAAGAGATGCTTCAATTCCATCCGACATCAAGTGTCAGAAGGGGACATAGAGATTTGCAAGATACACACGGATCTGAAAGTTGCAGACCCGTTGACTAAGCCTCTCTCACGAGCAAAACATGATCAGCACCAAAGCTCCATGGGTGCTAGAATCATTACTATGTAATCTAGATTATTGACTCTAGTTCAAGTGGGAGACTGAAGGAAATATGCCCTAGAGGCAATAATAAAGTTATTATTTATTTCCTTATTTCATGATAAAGGTTTATTATTCATGCTAGAATTGTATTAACCGGAAACTTAGTACATGTGTGAATACATAGACAAAACATATAGTCCCTAGTATGCCTCTACTTTACTAGCTCGTTAATCAAAGATGGTTAAGTTTCCTAACCATAGACATGTGTTGTCATTTGATGAACGGGATCACATCATTAGGAGAATGATGTGCTGGACATGACCCATCTGTTAGCTTAGCATTATGATCGTGTTAGTTTCATTGCTACTACTTTCTTCATGACTTATACAAGTTCCTCAGACTATGAGATTATGCAACTCCCGAATACCGGAGGAACACTTTGTGTGCTACCAAACATCACAATGTAAAAGGGTGATTATAAAGGTGCTCTACAGGTGTCTCCAAAGGTGTTTGTTGGGTTGACATAGATCGAGATTAGGATTTGTCACTCCGTGTTTCGGAGAGGAATCTCTGGGCCCTCTCGGTAGTACTCATCACTATAAGCCTTGCAAGCATTGTGACTAATGAGTTAGTTGCGGGATGAAGTATTATGGAACGAGTAAAGAGACTTGCCGGTAACGAGATTGAACTAGGTATTGAGATACCGACGATCGAATCTCGGGCAAGTAACGTACCGATGACAAAGGGAACAACGTATGTTGTTTTGCGGTTTGACCGATAAAGATCTTCGTAGAATATGTAGGAACCAATATGAGCATCCAGGTTTCGCTATTGGTTATTGACCAGAGACGTGTATCGATCATGTCTACATAGTTCTCGAACACGTAGGGTCCGCACGCTTAACATTCGATGATGATTGGTATTATAAGTTTATGTGTTTTGATGTACCGAAGGTAGTTCGGAGTCCCGGATGTGATCGCGGACACGACGAGGAGTCTCAAAATGGTCGAGACAGATTGATATATTGGAAGCCTATGTTTGGACATCGGAATGATTCCGGGTGAGTTCGAGCATATACCGGAGTACCGGGAGGTTACCGGAACCCACCGGGAAGTATATGGGCCTTATTGGGCCATAGTGGGAGAGAGGAGGCGGCCAGGTGGAGGGCGCGCCACCCCAATCCCAATCCGAATTGGGTGGGGGGCCGGCCCCCCTTTTCTTCCTCCCTCTCTCCCCCTTCCTTCTCTCCTAGTCAAACTAGGAAAGGGGGGGATCCTACTCCCGGTGGGAGTAGGACTCCTCCAGGGCGCGCCATAGAGGGCCGACCCTCCCCCCTCCTCCACTCCTTTATATACGGGGGAGGGGGTACCCCATAGACACACAAGTTGACATTGTTTAGCCGTGTGCGGTGCCCCCCTCCACAGGTACACACCTCGGTCATATCGTCGTAGTGCTTAGGCGAAGCCCTGCGCCGGTAACTTCATCATCACCGTCACCACGCCGTCGTGCTGACGAAACTCTCCCTCGGTCTCAACTGCATCAAGAGTACGAGGGACGTCCCTGAGCTAAACGTGTGCTGATCGCGGAGGTGTCGTACGTTCGTTGCTAAGATCGGTCGGATCATGAAGGCGTATGACAACATCAACCGCGTTGTCATAATACGTCCGCTTTCGGTCTACAAGGGTACATGGACACACTCTCCCTTCTCGTTGCTATGCATCACATAGATAGATCTTGCGTGATCGTGGTTTTTTTTTTGAAATTACCGTGTTCCCCAACAGTTCCTGTAACCTCTCGGTACTCCGAAAAATACCCGAATCATTCTGGTGTCCGAATATAATCTTCCAATATATCAATCTTTACCTCTCAACTATTTCGATACTCGGAGTCGATATCTTCATACCTAGTCCAATCTCATTACCGGCAAGTCTCTTTACTCGTTCCATAGTAGATCATCCCGTAACAAACTCATTAGTCACATTGCTTGCAAGGCTTCATATGATGTGCATTACCGAGAGGGCCCAGAGATACCTCTCCGATACTCGGAGTGACAAATCCGAATCTCGATCTATGGCAACCCAACAAACACCTTCAGAGATACCTGTAGAGCATCTTTATAATCACCCAGTTATGTTGTGATGTTTGATAGCACACGAGGCATTCCTCCGCTATCCGAGAGTTGCATAATATCACAGTCGAAGGAATATATATTTGACACAAAGATTATGCTAAGCTAACGAATAGGTCTTGTCCATCACATCATTCCACTAATGATGTCATCCCGTTCATCAAATTTCAACTCATGTCTATGGCTAGGAAACTTAACCATCTTTGATCAAGGAGCTTGTAGCGACCAGACCTCAAACAGTCTGATCTCTGTGCATCAGTGTCATCCCTGGATCGGTAATGCTGACACGCACAGTACTTGGAGGATTTATAATAGAGTAGCAACCACACACTTATTACATCGAGTGTCTCAAAAGAGAACTTATTACAATAAATATGGCTTAACGCCATCTAAATACGATAACAACGGAAGGCTTGGAAGATAAAGCGAGTCCATCAACTCCAACGGCATCACTGAGTGAAAGATCACGACCTAAGGCACCTTACTCGTCGTCTGAAAAGTCTACAACATGAACGTTGCAGCCCGAAAACGGGTCAGCACATGGAATATGCTGGCAATGTAACACATAGAGAGTAATGAACAGAAATAATGCTATCACTACATGCATATATGGCTGGTGGAAAGCTCTAAGGTTACAGTTTTGCATAAAGCCAATTTTCCCCTAGAATAAAGGAATAAAATTTTATTTAACTATCATGGTGGTTGTTAAACATTGATAAGGTTCCTCCAACTCAATCCCAATTAAGCTTCATCATTAACCCAATCAAATTTAAATTAAGTAACATGATGAGATTCACATGATAATTCAAGAAACTAGATACTCAAAACGTCCATAACCGGGGACATGGCTAACCATGATTAGTTTGTACACTCTGCAGAGGTTTGCACACTTTTCCCCGCAAGACTCGATCTCCTCTGTTGGTTTTCTCGCACTACATGATGTTTGAGAAACGGATGACCGAGACACAGTCTTTCAGAAGCATTAACTCTTTACTCTGGGTAGACAGTTCCAACCTACATCCCCTACATCTGCTAGTCTACCACTGAAAGAGGTCACACAACATACTCAACTATGCTAGAGCCCATAGTAGCTTACGGCTGCACACGTAAGTTTCTAGCATGAATAATCTTATGATCCCTTTGAGCCTGGGTGGCAGTCCATAGGAGAATCACACGGTACCCCGGGATTTCCAAAAATACAGGCAACACTGGGTTCCCCAGGTGCCTCAATCCACCCAGATGTGTATTAAAGTTGTCACCTTAAGTTGAACCATTTAATTAACAATCTCACATTTGTCATGGATACACTCACCCAATCCATGTCTACAAGCATAGCATAGCAATATAAGCAAACGTAGAAGTAACTCCCACAGGTTTGATAATAAACAGGGCAATAGGTACTACCTCATCTACTTCCCAAAACCCACATATTAATCAGAGCCTAACCATGCCATTATGTGAGGATTGATCTAATGCAATAAAACTAGGTAGTAAAGAGGTATGATCAAAGTGTTACTTGCCTTGCTGATGATCCGTGAAACGTAGAGACTCGTAGTAGCATGCTGCGCACGCTGCGCACTCCGGGTACTCTATCGCAAACAAACAAGCATACAAATAAGCACTCATCTAATGCATGGGTAAAACTCAAATAAGAGATCTAACCAGAAAATTCAACTTAAGAACTTCAGTTTGCAAAAAGAATCAAATCAAACGAAGCAACGAAACTCAAATGGCGAAAGAAACAAGCTTCTTTTACTAATCTGGACCTAAGTCAAATTTTAAAGTAGCAAATACTTGTTTAGGTTGATTAAACAGAAAGAGGGTTTCGGGACGAAACTCTAGGCGCTTGAATCGCCTGATTCCGATACGAGCGAAAAGATAAACTAAAACGAAAATCGGATCAGAAATCGCGATCGAAAATAATCGCGAAAAACCCGAGAAAAAGAGAAACTGACGAAAAGGCTAACGAACGAACGTTTGCTATCTGCGGCTAAATAGTGAAAACCGTTCGTCAAAACGAACGAACGAACGGGCGTTCGCTAAATAAATAAACTGGAAAAAAACTAAACCGATCTAAAAAAATCAACTGTGGGTTTTAAAAAACCGGGCGGTTTTCTACCGGCGGCGGCGACGAGTCCGGCGACTACCTCGGCGGGGTCCGACGAGGTGGGGCGGCGGCTCCGACGGCAGGCTCTGATGACGGGCGGGGCTGGCGGCGGCGGCTTGCGCGGCGGCGGCGGCGAACTCGCGCGGCGGCTGGCGGCGGCGGCATGGCGCGGTGCGGGATCGAGGCAGGGTGGTGGCTTAGGGTTTCGGGCGCGGGGGCTGCAGCTCGGGCCTCCATGGCTTAAAAAGGCCGGCCGGGTCGGAGTCCCGTACGGACACGGCCCGGTTAGGTCTGTAACTTTTTTTGAAATATTCCACGCAGAAAAACAATTAAAATAAATATTAAACGGACTCCAAAAATCCTAAAATAAATTTTCCCCGTCCTCTAAAAATAAGCTGGACAAGGTGAACATTTATTTGGGCCTAAAATACAATTTCGAAAAATGTCCATTTTTCCTAATTCAAATAAAATAGCGATAAAACTCCGAAATAAATCTTATTTGACTTTTTTTATAAAATCTCCAATATTTCTTTATTTTGGGAAATTCATTTTATTCCCTCTCTCTTATTTTTATAAAAGAAATATACGAAGATAAAATAACTAAAATCAAATGATCCTATTTTCAAAAATTTGAGAAAACTCAAATATGAAAATAACGAAATCCCCAACTCTCTCCGTGG
Source organism: Triticum timopheevii (assembly GCA_963921465.1). Lineage (NCBI taxonomy): Eukaryota > Viridiplantae > Streptophyta > Magnoliopsida > Poales > Poaceae > Triticum > Triticum timopheevii. The sequence continues at coordinate 376,373,537 of OY997262.1, read as the reverse complement.
GTCCTTGAGTTGTGTAGAATTTCTTAGATCAAGCCAAAATGCAACAAAATATGATATGCAATGATGATCTAATGTATAACATTCCAAATTGAAAATTTGGGATGTTAGAAACCTACCCCCCTTAAGATGAATCTCGCCCTCGAGATTCAGGTTGGCTAGAAAATAGGTGAGGGTGGTCCTTCAGTAGGTCTTCCTCTCGCTCCCAGGTGGCTTCATCCTCGGTATGGTGGCTCCACTGAACTTTGCAAAACTTTATAACCTTGCTGCGTGTGACTCGGCTGGCAAACTCGAGAATCTTGACTGGTTTCTCCTCATAGGTCAAATCGCTATCCAACTGAATAGCTTCCAGTGGCATTGTATCTCTTAGAGGTATGTCGGCCATCTCTGCATGGCACTTCTTCAACTGGGAAACGTGGAACACATCATGAACTCCTGACAATCCTTCGGGCAATTCCAACTTGTAAGCAACTTCTCCCATACGCTCCAAAACTTTGTATGGTCCCAAAAAATATGGTGCTAACTTTCCCTTAACTCCAAAATGCTTAACTCCTCGAAGTGGGGACACACGAAGATAAACTCGGTCTCCGACTTTGTAAACTGTCTCCTTGCGTTTAGAATCTGCATAGCTCTTCTGCCTGGACTGGGCTACCTTGAGCCTATCGCGAATCAACTTAGCCTTCTCCTCAGAATCTTTAATCAAATCTGGTCCAAACAACTGATAGTCTCCAACTTCGTCCCATAACAACGGTGTCCTGCACCTCCTTTCATACAAAGCTTCGAAAGGGGCCATCTTCAAACTAGATTGATAACTGTTGTTGTAAGAGAACTTTGCATAAGGTAAATTGTCGTTCCAACTAGATCCATAATCTAGCACACAAGCTCTCAGCATGTCCTCCAGAATCTGATTGACTCTCTCAGTCTGTCCATCTTTCTATGGATGAAAGGTTGTACTGTACTCTAGCCTGGTACCCAAAGTTTCGTGCAACTGAGTCCAGAACTTTGAGGTAAACTGGGTTCCTCTATCTGATACAATGGTCCTCGGAACTACATGCAGACATACGATCCTGGTCATGTATATCTTTGCCAACTTAGCACTTGTATAAGTGGTCTTCATTGGGATGAAATGAGCTACCTTCGTCAGACGATCGACTACAACCCATATTGAGTCATAGCCTGAACGAGTCCTAGGCAATCTCGTAATAAAATCCATGCCTAGTTTATCCCACTTCCATTCGGGTATTGGCAATGGCTGCAGCAGTCCTGCTGGCTTATGATGCTCTGCTTTTACTCTCTGACATACATCACAAACTGCTACATACTCCGCAATATCCTTCTTCATTCCGGTCCACCAGAAAGTGTCTTTCAAATCCAGATACATCTTGGTATTTCCTGGGTGAATCGAATACGGTGAATCATGGGCCTCCTGCAGAATCAACTTCCTGATCTCCGGATCATTTGGCACATATACGCGGTCCTCAAACCATAGGGTATCGTGTTCATCCTCATGAAATCCCTTAGCTTTTCCTTTGCTCGTCTTCTCCTGTATCTCGGCAATCTCCTTGTCGGTCTTCTGAGCTTCTCTGATCTTATCCATCAAAGTAGACTGAATCTCCAATGCTTCTACATAGCCTCTCGGAACTATCTCCAAACATAGCTCGCGAAGATCCTCGGCTAACTCCTTTGGTAGCTCTCCGGTCATGAGGGTGTTGACATGGCTCTTGCGGCTCAACGCATCGGCTACTACGTTAGCCTTTCTTGGATGATAATGCAACCTCATGTCATAATCCTTAATGAGCTCCAACCATCTCCTTTGCCTGAGATTCAACTCATTCTGCGTGAAGATATACTTCAAACTCTTGTGATCCGTGTATACCTCACAATGGTTTCCGATGAGAAAATGTCGCCATGTCTTCAATGCATGCACTACGGCTGCTAACTCCAAATCATGGGTAGCATAATTCAACTCATGGGGCTTAAGCTACCCTGAGGCATACGAAACAACTCTTCCCTCCTGCATAAGCACTGCTCCAAGTCCTCGATGAGAAGCGTCGCAATATACTTCATAATCCTTGCGCTGATCTGGCAGAATCAACACTGGTGATGTAACCAAATGTTTCTTCAATTCCTGGAAACTGGCCTCACATTCCCCAGTCCATTTGAATTTGGTGTCCTTCTTCAACAACTCCGTCATGGGTTTTGCAATCTTCGAGAAATTCTCAATGAACCTACGGTAGTATCCTGTGAGTCCAAGAAAACTCTGGATCTCTCCAACTGACATGGGTGCTTCCCAATTTGTCACAGTGACAACTTTGGTGGGGTCTACTGCTATTCCTTCTTCGGATATAACATGTCCTAGGAATCCAACTTCCTTCAACCAAAACTCACACTTGCTAAACTTGGCATATAGCTGATGTTCTCTGAGCTTCCCAAGTACCAAACGTAAATGCTCCTTATGCTCCTCTTCATTTTTTGAGTAGACCAAAATATCATCAATGAACACCACGACGAACTTATCCATAAACTCCATAAACACCTTGTTCATCATGTTCATGAAATAGGCAGGTGCGTTAGTCAGACCAAATGACATAACGGTATACTCATATAGCCCGTACCTTGTGGTAAAAGTTGTCTTAGGTATATCCTGCTCTCGAATTTTCAGCTGGTGGTATCCTGATCGCAGATCGATCTTGGAAAATACCTTAGCTCCTTGCAACTGGTCAAACAGATCATTGATCATCGGCAGTGGGTACTTGTTCTTGATTGTCACTTCATTCAATCCACGATAGTCAACAACCATCCTCAATGATCCATCCTACTTCTCCACTAGAAGCACTGGTGATCCCCAAGGTGACGAACTTGGGCGAATATAGCCTTTATCCAGTAACTCCTTAATCTGCTTCTTAATTTCCTCCAGATCCTTTGCGGGCATCCTGTACGGTCTCTTAGATACTGGCCCTGTGCCTGGCAAAAGCTCAATCAAAAACTCAATGTCTCTATACGGTGGCATGCCTGGCAACTCTTTTGGAAATACATCAGGGAAATCCTTCACCACTGGTACTTCCTCCTGTACAACTCCTGATAAGGAATTCACTTGAGTCCTCCTCGACACATGCCGGGATACATAATTGATCCTTCTTCCTTCTGGGGTGGTAAGCAAAATTGACTTACTGGCGCATTCAATGTTCCCTCCATACTTCGATAACTAATCCATGCCTAATATCACATCCAGTCCTTGTGATTCCAATACTCTTAGGTCTGAGGGAAACACGTAGTTACCAATCCTTAATGGTAACCGATCACACCATAGGCTAGCCATATACTCAGCTCCTGGCGAGGTTACTAACATGGGTGACCTAAGGGCTTGGGTTGGCAGTTTATACTTATCCACAAATCCCCTTGATATGTATGAATGCGATGCACCAGTATCAAAAAGAACGATTGCAGTAAATGACTTAACCAAAAACTTACCTATTACTGCATCTGGTTGGGCTTCAACCTCCTCCACGCTAACGTGGTTCACCTGTCCCCTGTTGAAAGGGTTAGGCTTCTTCCCAGAGCTTCCATTGCCATTTCCATTCTTTGCTTTAGGACATTCAGTGGCATAATGTCCAGTCTTCTGGCACTTGAAACAGGTAATGTGGCTTAGATCCCTCTTGGCTGGTGTTGATGGGTTGGCACGATTCTGTCTGTTGCTTCCTCCATTCCCATTGCCATTCTTGGGGCCACTATGGTTGTTCGAACTCCCTCCATTGTGATTTTGACCTCCATGGGTATGCTGAAAAGGCCCTCCTGAGTTTGGGGTAAAATGGGGCTTCTGCTGAGCTCCAGAATTGTACTTCCCTTGTCCATACTTCCTCTTGCGGCTGTCAATCTGCTGCTGCTTCCCTTCAATCATGAGAGATCGGTCTACCAATTCCCGATAGTTTTTGAAGGTTGCCACCATCAACTGCATGCTCAGCTCATCATTCAGTCCTTCCAGAAATTCTCCTGCTTAGCTGCATCCATAGCAACGTCATCTGGGGCATAACGTGCTAGCTTACTAAAGTCATCCACATACTGGCCAACTGTACGTCCTCCTTGGTGCAAGTTGCAAAACTCACACTTCTTCATGGCCATAGCTCCTGCTGAAACATGGGCAGTAGGGAAAGCCTACTGAAACTGATCCCATGTGATAGTGTCGATGGGGTAAGTGGCTGTGAAATTCTCCCACCATGATGCTGCGGGTCCATCAAGCTGATGTGCGACAAAGCGCACTCTCTCCGCATCAGTGCATCCTGTAGTGATCAACTCTTGCGGTGCCAATCATCTGCAACTATCGGCTTCGTGCTACTAGAGAACACCAGCAGATGAAGCCTCAAGAAATGGGCTAAGTGATCAACAGGTGGTGGTGGTGGGTTGTTGTTGTTGTTGTTGTTGTTCCCCTGAGTCTGATTCTGAACTAGTATCTGCATCAATGCATTCTGCTGCTGGATCAACTGAGTGAGCTCCGGGGGGAAAGCAAATCCATTGTCACGTCTCGGAGGCATCTGAGGGTTTAGAAAAGATGAGATAATGGAATAGAACGAGGTCTAGAGAGATAAACACTACCTATATGCATATGAGACAAACACAATCATATCACTTCAATCAATTCAAACAAGGGCATACAACAGCCTAACTATCATTACAAAAGTGCTCGGACTATACTATATACATGGGGGAATACTACTACTATTATGGTGGTCGACTAGAAGAATCGACCGGTCGAAGACTCCATGATATCTGCTCCTGCTTCATCAACAAAGTCATCATCGCTGTCGTCGGGGTCTGAGTCGGTGTCATCGATGATGATGTAGTTCTCTGGGAAAGTGCAATCATCGTCGTCTCCTCCTGGCGCGGGGTATCCCATGAATACTTTTAGCTTCTTCTTCAGGTCATCATTCTTCTCCATCAGTGTCGTTATTTCCTCCTCATATCCATCGTGTGTAGTCTTGAGTTCTTCTTCCAGTTCTATGATCTTGGTCATTGCCTTCTTCAGATCTATCATGCCTGCGCACATCTGGTTCTCCTAGCGACGAATGTGCTGGTTTAACTCCTGGAAGAAAGCTGCAATTGATCTATCCTTCTTGGTGCTGATCATCTCCCATTGCTCATCTCGGCGCCCACAAATTTGTTAAATAGTATCCTTGAGATCCTTGTGGTAAACTTCTCCAATGCGTCCCATGGTGATGTGGGCTGCCATGCTCTTTCCTAGACTCCAGGTTGGTGCATCAAAGGAAAACTCTATGGGCTCAGTGACTGGCACAAACGTCCTTCCTAGAACTTAAACTTGAATCATCCAACGCTCCTATTTTGGTAAAGTGGCGATGTAGGTCCCGATGAAGCTTGGTACTCCGATATTCAGGTATCTAGTGACTTCCTTCAAGTGGCGTCGAAAAGGTGTATCTTCATCTGGTTGTGTGAACTTGTTCCTTGCATCCGCCATCCTAAAAGAGTAGAAAAAGGAGAGGAGTCAGAAATGAGAAGAGTATAGTGATCTAGGGCTTTAGCTTAGTGGTCGTGTCCTATAGTCAGTGTGTGCTCTGATACCATCTTGTAGTGACTAGACCTCAAACAGTCTGATCTCTGTGCATCAGTGTCATCCCTGGATCGGTAATGCTAACACGCACAGTTCTTGAAGGATTTATAACAGAGTAGCAATCACACACTTATTACATCGAGTGTCTCAAAAGAGAACTTATTACAATAAATATGGCTTAAGGCCATCTAAATACGATAACAGCGGAAGGCTTGGAAGATAAAGCGAGTCCATCAACTCCAACGTCATCATTGAGTGAAAGATCACGACCTAAGGCACCTTACTCGTCGTCTGAAAAGTCTTCAACATGAATGTTGCAGCCAGAAAATGGGTCAGCACATGGAATATGCTGGCAATGTAACACATAGAGAGTAATGAACAGAAATAGTGCTATCACTACATGCATATATGGCTGGTGGAAAGCTCTACGGTTACAGTTTTGCATAAAGCCAATTTTTTCCTACAACAAAGGAATAAAAATTTATTTAACTATCATGGTGGTTGTTAAACATTGAGAAGGTTCCTCCAACTCAATCCCAATTAAGTTCATCATTAACCCAATCAAATTTAAATTAATTAACATGATGAGATTCACATGATAATCCAAGAAACTAGATAATCAAAACGTCCATAACCGGGGACACGGCTAACCATGATTAGTTTGTACACTCTGCAGAGGTTTGCGCACTTTCCCCCACAAGACTCGATCTCCTCCGTTGGTTTTCTCGCACTACATGGTGTTTGAGAAACGAATGACTGAGACATAGTCTTTTAGAATCATTAACTCTTTACTCTGGGTAGACAGTACCAACCTACATCCCCTACATCTGCTAGTCTACCACTGAAAGAGGTCACACAACATACTCAACTATGCTAGAGCCCATAGTAGCTTGCGGCTGCACATGTAAGTTTCTAGCATGAATAATCTTATGATCCCTTTGAGCCTGGGTGGCAGTCCATAGGAGAATCACACGGTACCCCGGGATTTCCAAAAATACAGGCAACATTGGGTTCCCCAGGTGCCTCAATCCACCCAGATGTGTATTAAAGTTGCCACCTTAAGTTGAACCATTTAATTAATAATCTCACATCTATCATGGATACACTCACCCAATCCACGTCTACAAGCATAGCATAGCAATGTAAGCAAACGTAGAAGTAACTCCCAAAGGTTTGATAATAAATAGGGCAATAGGTACTACCTCATCTACTTCCCAAAACCCACATATTAATCAGAGCCTAACCATGCCATTATGTGAGGACTGATCTAATGCAATAAAACTGGGTAGTAAAGAGGTATGATCAAAGTGTTACTTGCCTTGCTGATGATCCGTGAAGCATAGAGACTCATAGTAGCACGCTGCGCACTCCGGGTACTCTATCGCAAACAAACAAGCATACAAATAAGCACTCATCTAATGCACGGGTAAAACTCAAATAAGAGATCTAACCAGAAAGTACAACTTAAGAACTCCGGTTTGCAAAAAGAATCAAATCAAGCGAAGCAACGAAACTCAAACGGCGAAAGAAACAAGCTTCGTTTACTAATCTGGACCTAAGTCAAATTTTAAAGTAGCAAAACCTTGTTTAGGTTGATTAAACGGAAAGAGGGTTTCGAGACAAAACTCTAGGCGCTTGAATCGCATGATTCCGATAAACGAGCGAAAAGATAAACTAAAATGAAAATTGGATCAGAAATCGCGATCGAAAATAATCACGAAAAACTCAAGAAAAAGAAAAATGGAAGAACAGGCTAACGAACGAATGTTCGCCGTCTGCGGCTAAACGGTGAAAACCGTTCGGTAAAACGAACGAACGAACGGGCGTTCGCTAAATAAATAAATCAAAAAAAACTAAACCGATCTAAAAAAATCAACCGCGGTTTTTTTTAAAAACGGGCAGTTTTCTAGAGAAAACCGCCGGCGGCGGCGACGAGTCCGGCGGCTACCTCGGCGGGGTCCGACGAGGTGGCGCGGCGGCTTCGGCGGGACGGGAGGTGGCGGCGGCTCCGGCGACGGGCGGGACGGGCGGCGGCGGCGGCGGCGGCGCAGTGCGCGGATCGAGGCGGGGCGACGGCTTAGGGTTTCGGGTGCGGGGTCTGCGGCTCGGGCCTCCGTGGCTTAAAAAGGTCGGCCGGGTCAGAGTCCCAGACGGACACGGCCCGGTTAGGTCGGTAATTTTTTTTTAAATATTCCGCGCAGAAAAACAAATAAAATAAATACTAAACAGACTCCAAAAATCCTGAAATAAAATTTCCCTGTCCTCTAAAAATAAGCCGGACAAGGTGAACATTTATTTGGGCCTAAAATACAATTTTGAAAAACGTGCATTTTTCCTAATTCAAATAAAATAGCAATAAAACTCCGAAATAAATCTTATTTGATTTTTTTCTTAAATCTCCAATATTTCTTTATTTTGGGAAATTCATTTTATTCCCTCTCTCTTATTTTTATAAAAGAAATATACGAAGATAAAATAACTAAAATCAAATGATCCTATTTTCAAAAATTTGAGAAAACTCAAATATGAAAATAACGCAATCCCCAACTCTCTCCGTGGGTCCTTGAGTTGCGTAGAATTTCTTAGATCAAGCCAAAATGCAACAAAATATGATATGCAATGATGATCTAATGCATAACATTCCAAATTGAAAATTTGGGATGTTACAGAGCTAGTCTAGTAGAGGAATACTAGGGACATGGTGCTTTGTCTATGTATTCACACATGTATCAAGTTTCCGGTTAATACAATTCTAGCATGAATAATAAACATTTATCATGAATAACGAAATATAAAATAACAACTTTATTATTGCCTCTAGGGCATATTTCCTTCAGTCTCCCACTTGCACTAGAGTCAATAATCTAGATTACATAGTAACGAATCTAACACCCATGGAGTCTTGGTGATGATCATGTTTTTCTCGTGGAAGAGGCTTAGTCAACGAGTCTGTCACATTCAGATCCATATGTATTTTGCAAATATCTATGTCTCCCTCCTTGACCAAATATTGGATGAAGTTGAAGTGTCTCTTGATGTGTTCGGTCTTTTTGTGAAATCTGGATTCCTTCGCCAAGGCAATTTCTCCAGTATTGTCGCAAAAGATTTTCATTGGATCCGATGCACTAGGTATTACACCTAGATCGTATATGAAGTCCTTCATCCAGACTCCTTCATTTGCTGCTTCTAAAGCAGCTATGTGCTCCGCTTCACACGTAGATCCCACCACGATGCTCTGCTTGGAATTGCACCAACTGACAACTCCACCATTCAATAAAATTACGTATCCGCTTTGCAACTTAGAGTCATCCGGATCAGTGTCAAAGCTAGCATCGACGTGACCACTTACGACAAGCTCTTTGTCACCTCCATAAACGAGAAACATATCCCTAGTCCTTTTCGGGCACTTCGGGATGTTCTTGACCGCTGTCCAGTGATCCACTCCTGGATTACTTTGGTATCTCCCTGCTAAACTTATAGCAAGGCATACATCAGGTCTAGTTCACAGCATAGCATACATGATAGAACCCATGGCTGAGGCATAGGGAATGACTTTCATTTTCTCTCTATCTTCTGCAGTGGTCGGGCATTAAGTCTGACTCAACTTCAGACCTTGTAACACATGCAAGAACCCTTTCTTTGACTGATCCATTTTGAACTTCTTCAAAACTTTATCAAGGTATATGATTTGTGAATGTCCTATCAAGCGTCTTGATCTATCTCTATAGATCTTGATGCCCAATATATAAGTAGCTTCACTGAGGTCTTTCATTGAAAAAATCTTATTCAAGTATCCTTTTATGCTATTCAAAAATTCTACATCATTTACAATCAACAATATGTCATCCACATATAATATTAGAAATGCTATAGAGCTCCCACTCACTTTCTTGTAAATACAGTCTTCTCCAAAAGTCTGTATAAAACCATATGCTTTGATCACCTCATCAAAGCGTATATTCCAACTCCGAGATGCTTGCACCAGTCCATAAATGGATCGCTGGAGCTTGCACACTTTGTTAGCACCTTTAGGATCGACAAAACCTTCTGGTTGCATCATATATAATTCTTCTTTAAGAAATCCATTAAGGAATGCAGTTTTGACATCCAGTTGCCAGATTTCATAATCATAAAATGCGGCAATTTCTAACATGATTCGGACAGACTTAAGCATCGCTACGGGTGAGAAAGTCTCATCGTAGTCAACTCCTTGAACTTGTCAAAAACCTTTTGCGACAAGTTGAGCTTTATAGACAGTAACATTGCCATCAACATCAGTCTTCTTCTTGAAGATCCATTTATTTGGGTCGCCGATCATCAGGCAGATCCACCAAAGTCCACACTTTGTTCTCATACGTGGATCCTATCTCAGATTTCATGGCCTAAGCCATTTATTTGAATTTGGGCTCATCATAGGTTCTTCATAGTTCGTAGGTTCTTCATGGTTAAGTAACATGGCCTCCAGAACAGGATTATTGTGCCACTCTGGTGCGGATTGTGCTCTGTTTGACCTACGAGGTTCTGTAGCAACTTGATCTGTAGTTTCATGATCTTTATCATTAGCTTCCTCTCCAGTTGGTGTAGGCATCACGGGAACAGATTTCTCAGATGAGCTACTTTCCAAATTGAGAGCAGGTACAATTACCATATCAAGTTCTACTTTCCTCCCACTCACTTCTTTCGAGAGAAACTCCGTCTCTAGAAAGGTTCCATTCTTAGCAACAAAAATCTTGCCTTCGGGCTTGTGGTAGAAGGTGTACCCAATTGTTTACTTAGGGTATCCTATGAAGACGCACTTCTCCAATTTGGGTTCGAGCTTATCAGGCTGAAGCCTTTTGACATAAGCATCGCATCCCCAAACTTTAAGAAATGACAGGTTAGTTTTGTTGCCAAACCACAGTTTATACTGTCAGATTTAGGGTTCCGGCAGACCCTTGAGGTTCGAACTCTGGGGTGCGCATGAAGATCTCTCCTCTACCAACCCACGTCCCAACGCCTCGCTCAGAATCTAGGCTAGCAAGATGAACAACACAAGGGACACAAGATTTATACTAGTTCGGGCCACTGTTGTGGTGTAATACCCTACTCTAGTTTGTGGTGTGTGGATTGCCTCAGGGGCTGATGATGAACAATACAAAGGAAGAACCACCTCGCGAGGGGAGGAGCTCTTGTGGTGGTGAGCTTGGAGAGGAATTGCTCCGTTTCTGTTGGCTCTAGGTGAGGTCTGGATCCCCTCTCTTCCTACTGTGGTGGCTAGTCCTATATATAGAGGCCCTGGTCCTCTTCCCAAATATTGAGCGGGAAGGGCGCCAACAACGACCATTTTGAAGGGGAACATCTAGTACACTTATCCTGACTAAAGTTGGTCTTCGACTACCAAAGGCCCTGATGATGATGCCGTCTTGGGCTCCACGATGACCTCCATCCTGCCGCTCCGCTCGTCTTGGTCTTGTTGCACTGAAATGGCAACCTTTGTCTAAAGCCTCGGTACTCCGAGCCTGCGCTTGCCCTCTTTGCACCAAAGAGGAAACAAGGACACTACCCAGGCCGGCGCCCGCTTGGTCTCGATCGTCATGGCTTGCGCCATGAACACCTCGCGAGGTACCCTGCCTTGATCTCTCCGCCTCCTCGCGAGCCTGCCTGGTGAGTCCGTTCCTGAGGAAGCTTCCTATCATCCGCCCCGCGAGGCTTGGCCCCTCGCGAGGGTCTTGAGCTTGAGTCGATGAAGTTGGGCCACACTGGGCCACTGCTTGAGCCACGTTGCAGGTTGCAGGCAGGCAAGTCTGGGGACCCCCGTTCCCAAAACGCCGACAGTAGCCCCCGGGCCCAAGGCGCGCTCGGAATTGGCTTAGCAGAGAAGCAAAGGGGCAAGTGTGAAGCGCCGCGGGCCCCAACAGCCTGCGGCCTTGGGTGCCGCGTGGCGGTCGATTGGACATGGGCTTCTACGATTCTCCACGATGCCTCGGCAACTGCTCGACATGACAAGTCCCTGCATGCAAAATGAGTCGTGATTTCCTGCGATCATGGAGGACGACAGTTGGCCTCCTCGGGCTATAAGTATGGAACGGCGTGAGTGTCGGTGTCAAAACCGACGGATCTCGGGTAGGGGGTCCCGATCTGTGCGTCTAAGGCCAATGGTAACAGGAGGTAAGGGACACAATGTTTACCCAGGTTCGGGCCCTCTTGATGGACGTAAACCATACTTCCTGCTTGATTGATATTGATGATATGAATGTTACAAGAGTTGATCTACCACGAGATCGTAGAGGCTAAACCCTAGAAGCTAGCCTATGATGATTATGAATGTTGTGATCGTCCTCATACGGACTAAACTCTTCGGTTTATATAGACACCAGAGAGGGCTAGGGTTTACATGGAGTCAGTTATAGAGAAGGGAATCTAATATTCGGATCGCCAAGCTTGTCTTCCACGCAAAGGAGAGTCCCATCCGGACACGGGACGAAGTCTTGAGTCTTGTATCTTCACGGTCCAACAGTCCGGCCAAAGTATATAGTCCGGATGTCCGGATACCCCCTAATCCAGGACTCCCGCAGTAGCCCCTGAACCAGGCTTCAATGACGATGAGTTCGGCACGCAGTTTTGTCTTCGGCATTGCAAGGCGGGTTCCATCTCCGAATACTCCAAAGTACTTGTTGTAACAAATGGTGTCCAGCTTCCCATCAATGTCGTACTCCTCGGCTTCTATGCTTCAATAATGACCATCTCCACGTGTCGAGCGAATGCGAGTAGCCGGGGCATTTTTGCATTTGCCTCCCTGGTCCTACAAGCAAAAACCGTCTATTTGAAGGGACGGGGATTCTCAGATCCAAACTCCATCTTCTTCCCTTGAGCGAGCACCCGACAGAGCGCGCCCAGAAAGAATCATTCCAGCATGGCCGGTCGTCGCAGCTCCTCCTCTCGCTCCTGTAGCTCTAGGCCAGGTGACTGGGAAGAATGTTCTGTTCCTCAAAACCACTTAATAGAGCTGCAGACCCAGGGGTTTCTTCCACCGTTTTTCATGGTCCCCGTCCGAGCCGGACTAGCCACCTATAATGGCGGGGAGCAAGCGGAGAGATCTCCTAATCCATCCCCGGGGGAGAGAATATGCCTCATCTCGCATCTGCTAAGAGGCGTCGGGTTTCCAATCCACCCATTCCTTCATGGGCTCCTGGAGTTCTACGGCCTCCAGTTGCACCACCTCACCCCTGCCTCCGTGCTACACATAGCAGGATACGTCGCCCTTTGTGAACTATTTCTGGGCTGCAAGGCTCACTTCGGGTTATGGAAGAAGTTGTTTTGTCTCGTCCCTCGCAACTAGGGGGATCCATATATCAAGTAGGCGGAGCCGAAGTATGGCGCGTCGTCGTGACTGGATACCTATCCGGTACTCCCAAGAAGGCACCGGAGAGCTGGCCCTCGGAGTGGTTTTATGTCCATGACGTTCCCCTTCTGGATCTAGTCCGGACAGGTCTCCCTGAGTTCAGTAATGCTCCACCGAAGGCACGCCGAAGTTGGCGCCCTCGGGGCCCCCAGGAGGAGGATACCAGATAAGTATACTTCCTGATGAACAGGATAAAGTTACTGGCCAAATCAGGGCTGACAATAGTCGAGGTTATGGCAATATGCATAATGCGGGGAGTGCAGCCGCTTCAGTATCGGGGGAAGCCCATGTGGCACTACAACGGGGAAGATGATGCCACCCGTTGTGGTCGTAAGGGTCCGGACTCCACCACTACTCTGGCGAGAATATTGTCCGGTTTGTATAAAGGAGAAGAAGAAGAATTCCTTTATATTAAACCGCAGGATGGGTTTTCCATGTACAACCTCCCAAGCTGGGTAAGTGGTCACTCTTCCCCCCGCTTCATTCACTCTGGCATCCTTCGTCAAGATTATTCACCTTGATATTTCTGAGCAGGAACTGAGGAGGGCCGTAGAAGGATTCTCCCGCCCCTCCCCGCAGCCAGAGGACCCCGGAAGGGCCTTCGGTCCAGGACTCGAAGAAGACCCGGATATTACTGTGGAGCTCGTCAACGGGACATTTTATCAGCCGAGCTGCGATGGCGCCTTAGTGGCTATTATTGCCGACTATCTAGGACTGCTACCTGCATCGCGTGTAAGCAAAGCCAAAAAACCCTATCCTCTGAAGAGGAATCTTTTCTGATGTCATGCCTAATGCCTGGAATATCACATTTTTGTAGAGATGACAGTCGGAACGCAGCGTCGAGCCCCTAGGGGCTCGTTTGCAAAGGGCGTCTGAATCAGGCAGGTTTAAGAGGAAGGCGGTTAGGGACGAAACGCCACTACAGAGGTATGGTAAAAACCTGCTCTGCGATTATTGTGTTTGAAATGTGACAGCATCCTTTGTGTCCTGGCAGAAAGAGGAGTAGCCGGACTATATCCGGAGATCTTGCCAATCACGCCTCCACCAGCTGGATTCCAGGACCGGCTTCGAGGGAGGAAGCAGACACGGGGCCGATGCCGAATTGTCCTCCGACAGAGGATGCGGATATGCTCTCCGCCACGAATTCCGAAGTAGAGAGTGTTATGAATCACCGGCGCCGACGGGCCGTACTTCGCAACCACATCTTTTCCGAGGAGGCATTTAATGCCTTCAATTCGGGAGACGCATACATCCAAGCTGCTCAAGGCGGGCTTGCCTGTGCGATGAACCAGTATGCCAAAGACATACAGGTAAGAAAATTTGATAAGCATGTATAGCAGTAGCCCCTGAGACTTGAAACGGTTGGAACAACTGTTTTAAGGATCAATTTATGCATAGGTCCTTGTATATAAGAATGAACAATTGTCTCGAGAGCTGGAAGAGTGCAAGACCCAGCTGAGGGCCACGGTTGCCAAGATAGAGGAATCCCAGAAGGCCTCATTTGGTAACATTTGTCTCAATTGTATGGAAGTGTACCAGTTAGTAAGTGGCTTGTATGATAAATCTAAGAGAAAATTCTGCAAACAATCCCGGGGTGAATCCGGAGGTCGTAGGAGGTGACGAGTCACATCTCCAAAGGCAACTAAAAGCTGGCGAGCGTGTTCTTATGCAAGTTAGGCAGGAGAAGAACAATCTTCAAGATGCCAATGTCCGGCTGGGCGTCGAATTAGGAGATATTTGTGCTCAGCTGGCGGACTTCGTGAAGGAGAACAGAAGGCTTCGTCGCGACATTTATGGTAAGTGCCTAGACGAACTGTAGTACAACTCGGCGAGGAAGCATATTGAAAGAGTTTGTATCTGTAGGTATGCTGACGGGCCGTCCTCAAGAGGAGATGCCCACGTCCGCAGGTGATCTACTACAAGACCTCTCACAACTGCACGAGCAAGCTCGGGAGGTGATGCAGGGTATTGCCCAGGCCTTGTGGCTATCCACTTCCCTGCCAGAAGGCATGGGGGAGCTCGTGGATATGCTCCAAGGAGCATGGAGGCGCTTCCGATTGTGGAAGATGTCAGCCTGCCGACAAGGTGCAAGAGAAGCCTGGGCTATGGTGAAGACGCGCTACACCAAGCTGGACCCAAACCATATGGCCGAAGTCGGACTGGCGTGGCCAGATGGGCCGCAAAGTATTCCCAACTGGATTGTAAGCTAGATAGCCTGATGGATGGTATAGTGGAAGAATATAGTCCGTCCAAGTGACTATGTAATTCAATGGACATATGTAGTCCCTAGCCGGATTAAAATCATTTGTCATGGCGGACATTTTTGCTTCAGCCCCCGGATCCGACAGTCCAGGGTGTATCCGAATACCCGCTCAGTTATGCAGAACCGGGGTATGCATGGAAACCAGGTGTAGGGGTCACAAGTTCTTGAACAGACAAGTACCCAACTAGTTATGTTATACTACATGGATAGTAAGAAACATCTTCCAGGGAGAATAGTTTCGTTAGGGGTTTCCTTTCCCTGGGTGCGCATGCATCAATGTACATGTCCGAACTGCGAATAGAGATGCAGGATAAAGAACTTCTGGGGGTTCATGTTGGGATAAACAAAAAAGAACATCTTTTGTTCACCGACCGAATATTCCCTTAAGAACGCTAGATTTCGGCTTCACCCAGTCTGAGGTACATATCCGGCTCAACCGGTCGTAACAATCGCAGAGGTGCTCCCCTTATGCCCTAGCCGAATTAATGGGAACGTAGGGCATAAATACAAGAGCCAGGCAACCCAACATGGCCACATCTTAAGTCATATCGATGCATATAATGGTGAAGAAAAGGCACATATGGGAAAAGAATGCATATGTGATAGGCAAGAAGCCATGAAAGCAAGTATATTTAGCTTCCGTATAGGAAGCCCCCATGTATGACTTACACACATAGTGCAGTCGGAGCGATCCGAGCATCCGCACTATATTGAGTAATTTGTGTGAAGGATGAAAAAGAATGAGAAAGGAAAAAGGGGAGGAACATAATGAAAAAGGAGTGGTAAGGAGACGAACACTGAGTTCGGTGTTAGGTGTAGAATCTCCGGAGTCTGGCCGCGTTCCATGGGTTTGGCTCGAGTCTGTTATCGGATGCATTACGTAGGCGGTACACTCCTCCGGTGAGAACTTTGTCAATAACAAAGGGGCCCTCCCACTTAGGTTTGAGTTTGTCCTTCTTCTTCTCCAGTAGGCGTAGAACGAGTTCTCCAATATTATAAGTTTTGGCCCGCACTTCTCTGCTTTGGTACCGTCGAGCCTCCTGCTGATAGAATGCGGAATGGGCCTTTGCGACGTCGCGCTCCTCCTCCAGTGCATCTAAGTTGTCCTGCCGGTATAGCTCGGCTTCCTTCTCTTCGTACATGCATACGCGAGGTGAATCATGTATTATATCACAGGGTAGTATTGCTTCTGCGCCGTATTCCATAAAAAATGGTGTGTATCCGGTGGTGCGATTCGGCGTGGTCCGCAGCCCCCAGAGTACATAGTCGAGCTCTTCGACCCAGTGCGTGTCCGATTCTGTCAAGGAACGCACTAGTCTGGGTTTGATGCCGCTCATGATGAGACCGTTTGCATGTTCGACCTGGCTGTTTGTTTGGGGATGGTAGACGGAGGCGTAATCGAGCTTAATGCCCATGTTGCCGCACCAGGTTTTCACTTCATCGGCTGTGAAGTTTGAGCCATTGTCAGTGATGATGCTGTGGGGGACGCCGTATCAGTGTACGACCCCGGATATGAAGTCTATTACTGGTCTGGATTCGGCCGTTTTGACTGGTTTGGCTTCTATCCATTTGGTGAACTTGTCCACCATGACCAACAAGTATTTTTTCTTATGGCCTCCCCCTTTAAGGCGTCCGACCATATCCAGCCCCCGGACCATGAAGGGCCAAGTGATGGGGATTGTTTGGAGAGCGGTAGGGGGCATGTGGCTCTGATTGGCAAAGAGCTGGCAACCGACGCAGTGTTGAACAAGGTCTTGTGCGTCTGCTCGGGCTGTAGGCCAATAAAAGCCTGTGCTGAATGCCTTGCTGACAAGTGCCCGAGCCGCAGCGTGGTGTCCGCCGAGTCCAGCATGGATTTCAGCCAAGAGCTGCCGCCCATCCTCTTCGGAGATGCATCATTGGAGCACTCCGGTTGCGCTTTTCTTATAGAGTTCCCACTCATGGACCTTGTAGGCTTTGGAACGCCGCATGATGCAACGTCCTTCATTTTGGTCCTCAGGGAGCTCCTGCCTATTTAGGTAGGGCAAGAAAGGCTCGGTCCACGAGGCAATTACAGCCATGATTTCGTGGGCTGAAGGTGTTATTTCGGTGGCGGAGCCTCCGATTACGTCTGATGGATCGGAGTCTGGGGGTGTATTCGGGTCCGTGCTAGTGTTGTCGGACTCCCCTTCCCATACCATGGATGGCTTGAATAGCCTTTCCAGGAATATGTTAGGTGGGACAGGATCGCGTTTAGCGCCGATGCGGGCGAGGATATCTGCCACTTGGTTGTTTTCTCAAGCCACATGGTGGAATTCGAGCCCCTCGAACCGAGCTGACATTTTGAGGACGACATTATGATAGGCCACCATTTTCGGATCCTTGGCATCAAAATCTTCGTTTATTTGTGATATTGCTAGGTTTGAATCCCCGCAGACCTCCAGGCGTTGAATGCCCATAGAGACTACCATCCGAAGACCATGCAACAGAGCCTCATATTCGGCTGTGTTGTTGGAGTCTGTGTATAATATTTGGAGTATGTATTGGACCGTGTCTCCGGTGGGAGACGTCAGGACTACACCTGCTCCCAATCCGGCCAGCATTTTAGAGCCGTCAAAGTGCATGATCCAGTTAGAGTATGCGTCGTACTCTTTAGGGAGTTCGGCTTCTGTCCATTCGGCGACAAAGTCAGCCAGCACTTGCGATTTAATGGACCGCCGTGGTTTGTATGTTATGTCGAACGGAAGGAGCTCGATGGCCCATTTAGCAATCCGGCCTGTAGCGTCGCGGTTGTTTATTATGTCGTTGAGTGGTACTTCGGAGGCCACCGTGACCGAACACTCTTGGAAGTAGTGTCGTAGCTTTCGGGATGCCATGAAGACCACGTATGCTATCTTTTGATAGTGCGGGTATCGGGATTTGCATGGGGTGAGGACCGTGGATACATAATATACCGGCTTTTGGAGCGGGAATTTGTATCCGTCAGCCTCTCGTTCGACGACGAGCACTGCGCTTACAACTTGATGTGTTGCAGCTATGTACAATAGCATAGGTTCTCCAATATTTGGCGCTGTTAGGACTGGATTACTGGCCAATAAGGTCTTTATTTCATCCAGTCCGGCCGTTGTTGCATCCGTCCACACGAAGTGTTCGGTGCACCGAAGAAGGCGGTAAAGAGGTAATGCCTTTTCTCCTAATCGGGAGATAAAGTGGCTTAGGGCAGCCACGCACCCAGCCAGTTTCTGGATATGCTTGAGGTATGTTGGGATAGCCAACTGCGACAGAGCTTGGATTTTTGCTGGATTCGCTTCAATTCCTCTATTGGAAACAATGAAGCCGAGCAGCTTTCCTGAGGACACGCCGAAAACACATTTTTCCGGGTTTAGCTTGATGTCGTATGCCCGGATGTTATCGAACGTAAGCCTCAAGTCATCTATTAGGGTTTCGACGTGTCTTGTTTTTATGACCACGTCATCCACGTATGCCTCCACTGTTTTGCCAATTTGCTTCTCCAGGCATGTTTGAATCATGCGTTGGTAGGTTGCGCCGGCATTTTTAAGCCCGAAAGGCATAGTGCTGAAGCAGAAAGGACCATATGGTGTTATGAAGGCCGTTGCAGCTTGGTCGGACTCTGCCATTTTTATTTTATGGTATCCAGAGTATGCGTCGAGGAAACACAATGAGGCATGTCCTGTGGTGGCGTCGATGATTTGGTCAGTGCGAGGGAGGGGGAAGGGATCCTTGGGGCAAGCCTTGTTGAGGTCTTTGAAGTCGACGCATAGGCGCCAGGATTTGTCCTTCTTTGGTACCATTACCAGGTTTGCCAGCCAGTCTGGATGCTTGATATCTTTGATGAATCCGGCCTCAAGTAGCTTGGCTAGCTCCTCTCCCATGGCTTGCCGCTTAGGATCTGAGAAGCGCCTAAGAGTCTGTTTGACTGGCTTGTATCCTTTCAGTATGTTGAGGCTGTGTTCGGCCAGCTCGTGTGGGATGCCCGGCATGTCAGAAGGATGCTAGGCGAAAATGTCCCAATTCTCGCGTAGGAATTTGCGTAGTGCGGCGTCCATTGTGGGGCTCAACTGTGTCCTGATGGAAGCCGTCTTTGTGGGGTCCGTTGGATGGACCTGGAATTTAACTATCTCATCTACGGGTCTGAATTATGTGGACTTGGGTCGTTTGTCGAGTATCACGTCGTCCCTGTCCACTGTAGTGCGCAGATTTGTTAGTTCTTCGGCCGCTAGGGCTTCAGATAATGCCTCCAGGGCAAGTGCTGCAGTTTTATTTTCGGCGCGGAGTGCGACGTCCGGGTCACTGGCTAGAGTGATGACTCCATTGGGTCCAGGCATTTTAAGCTTCATGTATCCATAATGGGGTATAGCTTGAAAGCTTCTGAATGCGTCCTGTCCTAAAAGGGCGTGGTATCCGCTGCTGAAAGGAGCCACTTGGAATGTGATTTCTTCGGACCTGTAATTCTCCGGGGTGCCGAATACTACATCGAGTGTGATTTTTCCCGAACACTGTGCCTCCCGACCGGGGATGATTCCCCTGAAGGTTGTGCCGCTCTGCTCAATGCGAGTTTTGTCCATTTCCATCTTGTTGAGTGTTTCTTCATAGATCAAGTTTAGTCAACTTCCGCCGTCCATGAGTACTTTAGTGAGGCGAAAGCCGTCCACGATTGGCCTAAGGACCAATGCGGCAGGTGCCCGGACTGTCTGGAATTGGGGTTCATCACTGGCACTGAAAGTTATAGAAGTGTCGTTCCACAGGTTTATTTTTGCCACATGGTAAATTTCAGCGAGATTTCGATGGGCTCGCTTGCACCTATTATTTGAGGCGAAAGTCTCGAAGAATGTCAGTACCGTATTGTTTTCTTTGGCGGGATGTTGTTCTTCTTTTACGAGAAGATCCTCGCCACTTTTTGCTACCTGTCGGAGTATCCAACATGCTCTAAGGATATGTGTTGGTGTAGTGTCCGGCGAGCTGTGGAGTTTGCATGGCCCATTGAGCCATTCTTCCAATACGGTTCCTCGCCCTGGGGTGGGCTTTGGTTTCTTGGGGATTGGATCGGCTGACTTACGAGAGTTCGCCCATTTAGTTTGGACAAAGGTTTTGGTGAGAGCCGGACTATCCCAAAATTATGTTTGGGCTTTCCAGGTACTTTCCATCGCACAGTACTTCTGTACTATGGCTGCTAAGTCAGCAAAGTGTACTATGTCACGGCGACTTATAGCATTAAGGATCCCTTTGTTCATGCAATTTTTGCAAAAAATTGAAATTGCGTCCCTCCTCGCGACAGTCCTTGACCTTGTTTATCACGAGGAGGAATCTGGCCCAGTAGTGATGTACTGTCTATTGTGGCTCTTGTCTAATATGGGAGAGACGGTTTATGTCTGTGTGGGTGGGTGTAGCTGAATCTGGATTCTGATCCGATCTAACGCCCTGAGGCAGGGGAGCTCCTGGGCTCGACAGCTCGGGTTCCGGGATGTTGCCCGGTTTCTCCGGCCCGTTGCCCGATTCTATGCTCGGGATCTGGGTCGTTTCCTCCCGCAGACGGGTATCCGGCTCAGAGAGCTCGGTGATCCGGACATAGTTCATCCTCAGAATAGAGGGACGGTCCATATGTGGCTCCTCCACTACCACTATCTCGTGGGTGACCGGCGGAGATTTAATATCCCTCTGGTCGGGTTTAAGCCCAATCCGGTCATAGTCTATAGCGACTCCCAAAGCGGTGATGCGATCCAAGAGCTCATCAAGGGAAGAGAGCTCTATTGGATCCATCCGTTCAGCGAGTTCCGAATTGACGTGGAGCCTATTCGTGATGACCCAAGAGGTCATCGTTGGTGCGACAGCCGATTGGCCGGCCATGATGAAGCCACCTAGTCGGAGGGTTTGGCCTACAACTAGAGCTCCCCCAGAGGTGATGTTGTCCTTGACAACGAGATGGGCCAGCAAGCCTTGCAGTGACGGCATAGAGGAACTCTTAATGAAAGCACCAATGTCGGTGTCAAAACCGGCGGATCTCGGGTAGGGGGTCCCGATCTGTGCGTCTAAGGCCAATGGTAACAGGAGGTAAGGGACACAATGTTTACCCAGGTTCGGGCCTTCTCGATGGAGGTAAAACCCTACTTCCTGCTTGATTGATATTGATGATATGACTGTTACAAGAGTTGATCTACCACGAGATCTTAGAGGCTAAACCCTAGAAGCTAGCCTATGATGATTATGAATGTTGTGATCGTCCTCATACGGATTAAACTCTCTGGTTTATATAGACACCAGAGAGGGCTAGGGTTTACATGGAGTCGGTTACAGAGAAGGGAATCTAATATCCAGATTGCCAAGCTTGTCTTCCACGCAAAGGAGAGTCCTATCCGGACACGGGACGAAGTCTTGAGTCTTGTATCTTCACGGTCCAACAGTCCGGCCAAAGTATATAGTCCGGATGTCCGGATACCCCCTAATCCAGGACTCCCTCAGTGAGCCCTTCCAGTCCATCTCTCCTTGCTTCGCCTCTTCTTCTTCGCTCCTCCTCCATTTTCACGACGATGGCGCCGATTCACCGGTTCTCCGCCGAAGAGAAGGGGAAGGCCCCCCGAGAGGGGCCCGTCCCACTCCCACTGAAGAAGCGGCCAGTCCCACATTGCCGCGGCGAGGGTGCTCGACCGGAGACGTCGAGGCCTTGGTATGAGCGGCCACCACTGGGGTTTCCACTGCCCTTGTACGCCCCAATCGAGGGCCCTGGAGAAGAAGATGCCGAGCGACACCGCCGGTGCCGCCGGCGAGTTACGGCGGTGTGTGTCATCACCCCTGGATTCCACGCCGAGGGCTCTTCTCGCGAGCTTGTGCTTCAAGCCACTATGCCTCTGTGCTCTTGGATTCGCCTTCCTCCCTCCTTCGCCTTCGAGATATCACCGAGGGGGCCTCGGGAGCTCTGGCTGCAGCACGCCGACTACAGTACCCCCGTGATCGAGGCGGAGGTTGATGTTGTCGCCCTGGGCAAGGTCTTCATGACCCGAGGCTGGGGCGAGATCGCTCGGGTCTGCTAGATAGGGGGTGCCCTCGTAATTCATCTTGAATATGATGGCGCCTCCTTGATGCTCTTCAAGGTCTTCGACACGGAAGGACACCGGCTTGAGTGCTGCCTCAAGGAAGGCGGCCGGGGCATCGGAGTGGCGAGGACCAGGCCTGCCAACCGCTTCCCCAGCAGCTCCTCAGGCAGTAGCGGAGGAGCCGGTGCATCCAGCGGCTCCCCCGAGCTTTACGTGACTCCGGAGACGAGTGACGACAGCTACGAGCCCACGAGCTCGCGCCATGCTTGGAGTAGGGCAGCTTCATCTGCCGCCGACGTTGCTGATCTAGATGGGGTCGGCGCCGGCACCTGGCGGCCCACTGTTGATGATGGTGTCTCCTGCGGAGGCGCGCGTAGTTAGCGTTCCTTAGGATTAGCGCCTTTTGTTCCCTGCAAGGAATCGAAGTAACACCCCACGGGGGTATGTAAGGCGCCTACCATGCCTTTTGTGCATATTATCCTTATTATGAATTGATGTGAGGTGCTTGCCCTGTCCCGGCTCGGCTCCCCCTTTCTATCCTCACGAGGGCTTGGTGCTCTATGCTGACAGGTCCCGGTCCCCCAGCTTAGCAGGCTTCCCCCCCTCCCCCCCCCCCCCCCCCCCCCCCCCCCCCCCCCCCGTCGCTGGTATGCCACGTCGCGATGTCGTGGTCAAGGCCAGGATGTGAGCGGCCCGAGGTCCAGTAAGAGCCCCCGAGGCACGATGCGCAGGAGGTCCCCTTTAGCGCGCAAGCAACCTCTGATGGGCGAGAAAGGAAGGTAGCATCATCGTGACAGGACCGCACTGGGCGAGGGTTTGATGTTGCCTTGATTTAGCTTCTGCAGAGGCGTGACTTATCTCGTGGGCTTGGAGTCGTTATCCGGCGAGGTGCCTAGCCCCCGCGCCGGCATTTGGGGTGTCGTTGGGTTGGGTACTCGTGAGCTTCTCCCCTCTTCCCTGCAATTTCCTTTATGCTCTACGTCCTCAAGTCCTGGCCCTCGAGCGAGCTCAGCCGCCGCTGGTATGACAGGTCACGATGCCGTGGGTTAAGGCCAGGGGTGAGGGCTGGAGAGCCAGTAAGAGCCCATGAGTCGCGATGCTCAGGTGCCCCCCTTTTAACGCGCGAGCGGATCGCACGGGAGAGAGGGAGCTCACGATGCCCACCGCGCTACTCCTTAGGAGGATCCTGTACACCAACACGAGGAAAACAAGGGTTGCCATTACGGTTGTCAGCCACCCATTGGTTGCTCCGAGGGAGTGACTGAGGCACCGAGGGCCTGGTGAGGTAGCGCTATGCGGGGCTACTGCGGCCAGAGCTCGACCACTCAGATTTGTCGGTGTTGCAGGGACGGACCCATGCGCAAGCGTCGTGCCAGAGCGAGCAGCTCCAGAGGTAGGTGTCAATCGAGCAGGAGATTATCTCAAGCAGGTTAATCATGAAGGAGCAAATCAACTTAGATAGATGTGGGAAAGATACATGCCACTGGGTCAGGCCCGAGCGGCTTGGGGATAATGCAGCCTGAGGGGCGCCCCCAGGAAGGTAAACTGAAGACATAAGAAAAAGATGCATGCCACAGGGACGGTCCCACGCGACATGGGAATGATGCAGCCCTGGGGGCGCTCCTAGTTGAAATGGAACTTGAAAGATGTCACCTGATACTGTTGGAGACAAAGGAGTGTTGGAGTAGCTGACGACACGCGCTGAGGAAGCCGACCCTCACGAGCCCCCATGGCCCTGAGCCTCGGGAGGCTCCGGGGGCCTAGGCGGCTCCTCGAAGACCATCTCCATTTCTGCCAGGACCTCGTTGTGCCTAACCTCCTGAGCCTCCAGAATGCTCCGCACCAGGCGCTGATGAGAAGCGGCCGCGTTCGGTAGGTCGAGGGGCATGCGAACGTAGCTGTGAGGCAGACCCTCGGAACATCCCACGCGCGAAGGCCAGAGGCGTTCCTGAGACACGACTCGGTTGAGCCCTGGTACGTCGATGCAGATGCGTAGCCCTCCATCCTTGCCTGGATGGGGAGCTACGGTGGGTAAGCGGCGGCTACCACGCATGACTCTTGACTCCTGCAGCTCCTGGGTGGTTTTAGTGATGAACTCCTGAGGGTTGAACCTTCCTTGCTTTGTACCTTCCTGAGGGAAACGTGCCGCGAAGCACGCCTCCAAGTGGTGCCCGAGTGCCTCCCTCGTGACCCGGGCAAAGTCAGTGGCCCTCCAGGAGAGAGCCCCCGGGCTTTGCCCGAGGAGGGCGCCGGGCGCGCCTTCCTATGCGACGGAGGGAGGCGCCCCTTGAACGGGCGCGGATCCTGACGCCGTGCCACCGAAGGTGCCTGCCTCCTGAGGGCTCGGGCCAGGTGATGTCTTCTTCTTCTTGGGAACTGCCTCGGGAAGGCTCCTGCTCTTGCAATCTGGGTCTTCAATTGAAGCGGCCTAGAAGGCACACTCGAGAGAACACACTGCGTCCTTTTCCTCACAGGGGATTGTGATGACCCCACCGCTTCCTGGCATCTTGAGGACGTTGTAGCCATGGTGAGTCACTGCCATGAACTTGGATAGGGCTGGGTACCCGAGGATGGCGTTGTACGGAAGGCGAATGTGGGCAACGTCAAAGTCGATGAGCTCAGTACGATAGTTTTTGCGCTGTCCGAAGGTGACAGGGAGGCGGACCTGCCCTATCGGGGTGGTAGAACCATCAGTGACTCCTGAGAAAGGCTTGGTTGGCTGAAGCTGATCATACGGCACTTGGAGATTGTTGAACGTCTTGACAGACAGAACATTGAGCCCCGCGCCACCATCGATGAGGGTCCTGGTGACGTGCACATTGCTGATGACTAGGGAACAGAGCATAGGGAGGACCCCGGCTGTTGCTGCGCACTTGAGCTGATCCGCTGAGCTGAACGTGATAGCACATGTGGACCACCTGAGAGGGCGCAAGGCCTCGAGCTTTGGGAGGACTGCATTCACCTCGCGAGCAAACTGCTTGAAGATGCGCTGAGAGGCTGGGGCTTGAGCTCCGCCCAAGATGCAAGCGATAGCACGCGGCTCCTGGAAGCCCTCAGCCCCCTCGTCCTGATGCTGGTCTCCATTCCTCCTTGGCGGCGGTGGCAGAGGAGGGAGGCCTACGTTGCCTTGCGGGCGATCCTCATGAGGCTGATCTCTCCAAGCCCCCTCGCAAGGCTGGTCCTGCCAGTGGTCCTCGCGAGGGCGGTCACGCCACCCATGGCGAGGGCCATGATCTTCCCATCGTCCTCCACCTCTTCCTCCTCCTCAGCCGTAGCCCCGATCGCTGTGCTCAGGGCGTCGGCTGACACGTCCATCTTGCACGGCCCTGAGCTCTTGGCATTCGTTGGTGTTGTGAGTCTGGAGGTCGTGGTACATGCAGTACCGACTTCCCTTGGATGACTACGGCTGAGCTCTGCCACGCTTGGTGTCTGGCTCAGCTGCGAGCACAACTGCTCCCTTGCGCTTCACGTCCTTGACCTTGGGCTTCTTCTCTTCAGGATCAGCGGCTGGGAGCTCGAGGAGGGAGTGGCGTCCCTCCTCAGCCCTAGCACACTTGGTCGCCAAGTTGAACAGCTCCAGAGATGTGCATAGGTCTTTGTGGATCGCCAGTTCCTCCTTCATCTTGATGTCACGAACGCCATCAGAGAAGGCTGAGATGATGGCCTCCTCAGTCACCCTGGGGATCTTGAGGCGAGCGTTGTTGAAGCGCTGAATGTACTTCTGCAGGGTCTCTCTAGGTTGTTGCTTGATGTGGTGCAAGTCGCTCATGGCCAGGGGCCGGTCGCGAATGCCTTGGAAGTTTGCAATGAAGCGGGTGCGCATCTCGTCCCAAGAGGAGATCATGCTGGGAAGCAGGTTCAGGAGCCAAGTGCGGGCACCATCCTTGAGCGCCATGGGAAACCTGTTCGCCATGACCTTTTCGTCTCTGTTGGCCGCCTCGATGCCCAACTCGTAGAGCTGGAGGAACTCCGCAGGGTCAGCGGTGCCGTCATAGCAAGGAGGCAGATCCGGCTTGAACTTGCCCGGCCAGGCCATGCTGCGCAGCTCGGTGGTGAAGGCGCGGCAGCCTGTGGTGGCCACCGAGGGCCTTTGCTGACGAAGGGCTTCATCCTGGGGGTCTCCGCGCGCTGCCGCCAGGAGCAGCGCAGGGTCTTGGTGCGCCGGAGCAGGCACGCGATCATGACGCACCGGTGCTGGGAGCACGCGAGCGCCTTCTTGAGGGCGAGGGACTTCTTGGCAGCTCCTTTCTTGCTGCGCGGGCACTGGGCGTGGTGGGTCCCACCCAGGAGCCGTGCGCCTTGGAGGCAGGACGCCTTCTTGGGGAGGAGGCGGCGGAGGCGCCTCCAGGGCTGTGTTGCCCATGCAGGACGGAGGGCGATGCAGCAAAAGAGATGGCGCAGGGGAGCCCCCTGCAACGCTGACGAGCTCGGTGATGCGAGCGAGCCACTCCTCGTAGAGGTCGTCGATGGGACGGTAGTGCAGGAGCTCACACGCCAGGAGCAGCATGGCGTGCGCGTCCGTGGGGGCGCGGCGGGCGTGCGACGACGAGCCCGCTGGAGTCAGCGACGAGGTGGCGGTGCGGCCTTCTCGCCGCACCGAGGGATGCAGCAACGACGCCTGTTGCTCGTTCCCCGCCGGGCCGGTTCCGGCGTGGGTGGCAGGCGACAGGGAACAACGGAGAGGCCCGCCGATAGGAGCCGTCTGGGCGACGTGGGCGGCGAGAGCAGCCCGACGCTCGGCATGGGCTCGGCGAGCGTCAGCCATGGACGCGACGGACGGTGGAACGCGAGATGGCGGAAGGAAGGATTCCGGCGCACCCCTACCTGGCACGCCAAATGTCGGATTTAGGGTTCCGGCAGACCCTTGAGGTTCAAAGTCTGGGGTGCGCGCGAAGATCTCTCCTCAACCAACCCACATCCCAATGCCTCGCTCAGAATCTAGGCTAGCAATATGAACAACACAAGGGACGCAAGGTTTATACTAGTTCGGGCCACCATTGTGGTGTAATACCCTACTCTAGTTTGTGGTGTGTGGATTGCCTCAGGGGCTGATGATAAACAATACAAAGGAAGAACCGCCTCGCGAGGGGAGGAGCTCTTGTGGTGGTGAGCTTGGAGAGGAATTGCTCCGTCTCTGTTGGCTCTGGGTGAGGTCTGGATACCCTCTCTTCCTACTGTGGTGGCTAGTCCTATATATAGAGGCCCTGGTCCTCTTCCCAAATATTGAGCGGGATGGGCGCCAACAACGACCATTTTGAAGGGGAACATCTAGTACACTTATCCTGACTAAAGTTGGTCTTCGACTACCAAAGGCCCTGACGATGATGCCGTCTTGGGCTCCACGATGACCTCCATCCTGCCGCTCCGCTGGTCTTGGTCTTGTTGCACCAAAATGGCAACCTTTGCCTAAAGCCTAGGTACTCCGTGCCTGCGCTTTCCCCCTTTGCACCAAAGAGGAAACAAGGACACTGCCCAGGCCGGCGCCCGCCTGGCGTCCGCCTGGTCTCGATCGTCATGGCTTGCATCATGAGCACCTCGCGAGGTACCCTGCCTTGATCTCTCCGCCTCATCGCAAGCCTGCCTAGTGAGGCCGTTCCTGAGGAAGCTTCCTGTCGTCCGCCCCGCAAGGCTTGGCCCCTTGCGAGGGTCTTGAGCTTGAGTCGATGAAGTTGGGCCACACTGGGCCACTGCTTGAGCCACGCTGCAGGCCGCAGGCAGGCAAGTCTGGGGACCCCTGTTCCCAGAACGCCGACTCATACGGTGTCATCTCAACGGATTTTTATGGTGCCATGTTTAACATGAATGCAGCTGTCTCTAATGCATAACCCCAAAACGATAGTGGAAAATTGGTAAGAGACATCATAGATCACATCATATCTAATAAAGTGCGGTTACGATGTTCAGACACACCATTACGCCGTGATGTTCCAGGTGGCGTGAGCTGTGAAACTATTCCACATTGTTTTAAATGAAGGCCAAACTCGTAACTCAAATATTCTCCTCCACGATTAGATTGTAGAAACTTTATTTTCTTGTTACGACGATTCTCCACTTCACTCTGAAATTCTTTGAACTTTTCAAATGTTTCAAACTTGTGTTTCATCAAATAGATATACCCATATCTGCTCAAATCATCTGTGAAAGTCAGAAAATCACGATACCCACCACAAGCATCAACACTCATCGGACCGCATACACTGGTATGTATTATTTCCAATAAGTCATTAGATCGTTCCATTGTTCCGGAGAACGGAGTTTTAGTCATCTTGCCCATAAGGCACGGTTCGCAAGTATCAAATGATTCATAATCAAGTGATTCCAAAAGTCCATCTTTATGGAGTTTCTTCATGCGCTTTACGCCGATATGACCCAAACGACAGTGCCACAAATAAGTTGGACTATAATTATCAACTTTGCATCTTTTGGCATCAATATTATGAATATGTGTATCATCACGATCAAGATTCAATAGAAATAGACCACTCTTCAAGGGTGCATGAAGATAAAATATATTACTCATATAAATAGAACAACCATTATTCTTTGATTTAAATGAATAACGGTCTCGCACTAAACAAGATCCAGATATAATGTTCATGCTCAACACTGGCACCAAATAACAATTATTCAGGTCTAAAACTAATCCCGGAGGTAGATGTAGAGGCAGCATGCCGACGGCGATCACATCAACCTTGGAACCATTCCCAACGCGCATCGTCACCTCATCCTTAGCCAATCTTCATTTAATCTGTAGTCCCTGCTTCAAGTTACAAATATGAGCAACCAAACCGGTATCAAATACCCAGGCACTATGCTACGTCTTGAGCTTGTGTTGGTTTTCCTTGAAGAGGAAAGGGTGATGCAGCAATAGTAGCGTAAGTATTTCCCTCAGTTTTTGAGAACCAAGGTATCAATCCAGTAGGAGGCTCCTCAAAAGTCCCACGCACCTACACAAACAAATAAGAACTCGCAACCAACGCAATAAAGGGGTTGTCAATCCCTTCAAGGCCACTTGCGAAAGTGAGATCTGATAGAGATAATATTTATGGCTATTCTCTCTTATTTTACAAGGTTTACCATGAAGAGGGGGAATGCCGGCAACTGGAATTCTGGCAGGAAAAGAAGCAAATATTGGAAACCTATTCTGCACATCTCCAAAAATCCTGAAACTCCACGGAACTTTTTTTGGAATTAATAAGAATTATTGAGCGAAAGAAACACCAGAGGGGGCCCACACCCTGGCCAGGAGGGTGGGGGCGCGCCCACCCCTACTAGGCGTGCCCCCTGTCTCCTGGGCCCCCTGGTGGCCCTCCAGTGTCCATCTTCTGCTATATACCCTGGAAAAAATCTTGGGAAAGCTTACGGGACAAAACTCTGCCGCCACGAGGCGGAACCTTGGCGGAACCAATCTAGGGCTCCGGCAGAGCTATTCTGCCAGGGAAACTTCCCTCCGAGAGGAGGAAATCATCACCATTGTCATCACCAACGATCCTCTCATCGGGAGGGGGTCAGTCTCCATCAACATCTTCACTAGCGCCATCTCCTCGCAAAACCCTAGTTCATCTCTTGTATCCAATCTTGTATCAAAACCACAAATTGGTACCTGTGGGTTGCTAGTAGTGTTGATTACTCCTTGTAGTTGATGCTAATTGGTTTACTTGGTGGAAGATCATATGTTCAGATCCTTAATGCATATTAATACTCCTCTGATTATGAAAATGAATATGCTTTGTGAGTAGTTACGTTTGTTCCTGAGGACATGGGTGAAGTCTTTCTATTAGTAGTCATGTGAATTTGGTATTCATTTGATATTTTGATGAGATGTATGTTGTCTTTCCTCTAGTGATGTTATGTGAACGTCGACTACATGACACTTCACCATTATTTGGGCCTAGAGGAAGGCATTGGGAAGTAATAAGTAGATGATGGGTTCCTAGAGTGACAAAAGCTTAAACCCTAGTTTATGTGTTGCTTCATTAGGGGCTGATGTGGATCCATATGTCTAATGTTGTGGTTAGGTTTACCTTAATACTTCTTTTGTAGTTGCGGATGCTTGCAATAGGGGTTAATCATAAGTGGGATGCTTGTCCAAGTAAGGGTAGTACCCAAGCACCGGTCCACCCACATATCAAATTATCAAAGTACCGAACGCGAATCGTATGAGCGTGATCAAAACTAGCTTGACAATAATTTCCATGTGTCCTCGGGAGCTCCTTTCTCATTATAAGAAATTGACCAGGCTTGTCCTTTGCTACAAAAAGGATTGGGCCACCTTGCTCAACTTTATTTACTTTCATTGCTTGTTACTCGTTACAATTTATCTTATCACAAAACTATCTGTTACCTACAATTTCAGTGCTTGCAGAGAAAACCTTACTGAAAACTACTTATCATTTCCTTGTGCTCCTTGTTGGGTTTGACACTCTTACTTATCGAAAGGACTACGATAGATCCCCTACACTTGTGGGTCATCAAGACTCTTTTCTGGCGCCGTTGCCGGGGAGCGTACACTACTAGGGAAAAGCCTAGCAGCAGCGCGGGTTTTAGGCCTATCAGTAGCGCGGGAAGGAGTGCTACTGATAAGGTGCTACAACTAATGATTAGCAATAGCACGCCTAGGCCCACGCTACTGCTAAATTGACTTAGTAGTAGCGCTTCTCCAGAACAGCGCTACTGTTAATTAGTAGTAGCGCTTCTCCTTTCCCGCGCTACTACTATTATTTCGTATTTTATTTCTTTTTTATTTCATGTTGTATTCATACACCTTTACACAAGTTTTCATACAACAGAAATTTAGAGATTGTTTTTACATCATAATGAGTTATTACATCATGGGATGAAAGAACCGTGGACTAGTTTCAAGTGGATGTCCATCCACTTGAAACTAATCTGCGGTTCTTTCACCCTATGATATAATAATATCATCATCATCATAATATCATTAACAACTTATCATCATAATACATCATTGTCATATAACACCTCCTCAAGATCATCGTTTTCATCAATGACATGACATAGAAAATTGGTCACTAGTCGTAATCACAAGTACTCCTCATTATCAACTCTAACACATTACCACATAATAAACATATTGTACCTCATAGGACCTATTACATTCGATTAAGACCTACTACATTTTCTAAGGTAAAACAGCAAAAAACAAGATAGCCCCTAACTCTCCATTATGGAGAATGGAGATTAGCCTGTCTCCAATTCTTGCCTTTCGCTGAATGTTACTTCCAAGAACCTCCTTGCGAATGTCCATACATTTCTTCCATTCTTTGATGAACATGTGTTCACGGGTTTTAGAAATCCGATATGCACAGGTGAGCTCTGTAGATTTACCTGGCAGTATGTTCAGAACTGAGAGGCGACCATGCAGAGACATCAGATGAGGCACACAATCCATAGGGAGTTTCTGTTGAAAAACATAATAATAACTTTGTAGTTAGCAATGATGTACTAGTTTTATAAGTATGCAAAAGATGCACGGATGTCGTAATAGTAAAAAATCTTACCAGGGTATCTCCAGAGAAGTTACCGTGGTTCAACACATGCACTAGTGGCACATATTCACCATAATTTGGAGGAGTTCGATAATAGTTATTGTAATTCTCAAGAAGAGTACAAAATGCGATCAGATGATTTTTCTCCTTATACGTTAATTTGGTGCCATCGGTGTAGTGGGTTTTATCTACCATCTTCCGCACAGTCTTTGAAGAATCAAAATAAGCTGTCAATGGAAATAAGCTATCAACTATTTTGAAATAAACAATATAAATTAGTTAATAACTATGTTTGAGAAACTCACATAGCGGTACAATCGGAAGTGTATCAACAAGGACCCAAATGTCCATATTGTCTTGCTCGATGTCAGGATCACCAAGATCCATGGTGACAATCATACCCTCATAAAAACCATACATTTTGCAAAGTGCTTACCAATTTTGGCAACCAAAATGGGTTACACTCTGAGCATTGCACAGATTTACTTCAAAATCCATATCATGATGGGTCCTTAGGTGTATTTTCTTTGTTTCGAAATTTTCATGGTCTTCAAAATGCATCCTCTCCAAGACATAGCGTCTTGCATGGCATGGGATAAGCTAGTCGAATTGTAAAATATGAAAATTAGACGTTGAAATAGTTGAAGTCATGCTTAATTACGAAAAAAACACTTGTCGTTGTTGCGTACCGTTTCACAATCGAAGGTCTCCTCGAGCTTAATGGTGAAGCGCCGATCTTCGTCTAGCCGAACGAACATGTCGCACATACCTCGATCGTCGTGGCACCACCTACACTCCCCCGAGAGACTGTCATCGTCCGAGTACGACATTTCCTACATTCATAATTCAAAGATTAAACTTGTACATATTCTAGCACAAGTCATGCCAGAATTCACGAAAAAATCCGGCATGACCTTTGCTAAAAAAGGACATATCGAGCGCCTGAAATTTGCCAGAATAGAAATTAATCAACACTCTGGCCAAACATAGGCCACTCGGAGATGTAAACTGAACATGAACGGCCACCTGGGCAACCACATATCCTATTTGAGCAACAACACAAGATATAAAAGGATATTTGGCTGGTCTCACCTCGATGTCGGAGGGGGTCGGTGACTGGGATGACGGCGGGGATGTCGGAGGGGGTCGGTGACGGGGATGACGGTGGTCACCTGAAACCATATAAGTTATCACTAATACATCCCGAATAATTGCTTAAACTAAAAAATAACAACAAATATGACATGTTCAACTAGTTTTATTAATTCAACTAGTTCTTACTAAATATAGACTTACTATAAATAGAAAAAAAACTAGTTCTTTCTAAAAATAAAGTAGTTCAACTACTTATATTAATTATCTTACTAAAAATACATTAGTTCTATTAATTCAACTAGTTTATTAATTTACTTACTAAACTAGTTCAACTACAACTAAAGTAGTTCAACTACAACTTCTACTACTAAAAATCTAGTACTAACTAAGCAACATCTAGTACTAGCTATGAACCCTAAATTAACATCTACTACTACTAAATCTAGTACTAACTAGTGGCAGGAGGTGGGGGGCGACGGAGAGGTAGCTAGGGGCGGCGAGGTCGAGGGCTGTGGGAGGAGGGCTGCCGGCGGAGGAGGGAGGAGGGGCCGCCGCAGGCGGAGGGAGGAGGGCGGCGGCGGAGGAGGGAGGGGCGGCCGCAGGCAGAGGGAGGAGGGACGGAAGGAGGGGAGTACCTCGGCGGCAGACGGACGAAGGCGGCGGCGGCAGCGGCGACGCACGACGACGGTTATCGGCACGCGCGCGAGAGTGAGAGTGTGAGTGAGGGCCGGTCGTGCGCGCGGGGATAAGGTAGGGATAGTTGTAGCGCGTTCGCCAAAACGCGCTGCAGCTAATCTGAATAGCAGTAGCGCTTTGCATGTAAACCGCTACTGCTAAGTGTAACTATACAAAAAATACGTGAATGCAAAAATACATTGGCCATCAATGATCTTTTTGTGTACAATCTGAATTGTCAATATGAGTCCCCTCCGGTAGGAACCGGAGAGGACTCATATTGCGGCCACAAATTTTACACATAGAGTTCAGTGAAGACCAACTGGTTGTGGTAGTTTCAGAAATAACATATTTAAGGTGGTAAACACCCTGTTCACGGAGTGAGGTGGGACTAAACTTGTGGGTTGATCTTAGCAGTAGCGGTTTTCCTAGAAGCGCGCTGCTGCTAACTTCTATAGCAGCAGCGCTGTTCGGCGCAGCGCGCTACTGCTATAACTAGCGGGGGGGCGAGGTCATGGCAATTATAGCAATAGCGCGGTTTGTGGTAGACGCGCTACTGCTATTTTCCTGTCAGCAGCGCGTTTTGGTTAAACGCGCTGCTGCTAAATAGCAGTAGCGTGGTATTTTGAGGAGCGTTGCTGGTAAGATTCTGCGTATAGGCTTTTCCCTAGTAGTGGCAGCGCTTTTGGTGAGTGGAACTTGGTAAGGAAACATTTATATAGTGTGCTGAAATTTTCTGTTACTTGTTACTATGGAAACTAATCCTTTGAGGGGCTTGTTCAGGGTATCTTCACCCCGACCAGAAGAGCAAAGAGTTGCTCCTCAACCTACTGAAGCTATTGAAAATATTTACTTTGATATTCCTTCGGGTATGATAGAGAAACTGCTAGCTAATCCATTTGCAGGAGATGGAACATTGCATCCCGATTTACACCTTATTTTTGTGGATGAAGTTTGTGGATTATTTAAGCTTGCAGGTATTCCCGATTATGTTGTCAAAAGGAAGGTCTTCCCTTTATCTTTGAAGGGAGATGCATTGACATGGTATAGGCTATGTGATGATCCGAGATATTGGAATTATAAGCGATTGAAGTTGGAATTTCACCAGAAGTTCTATCCTATGCATCTTGTTCATCCTGATCGTAGTTACATATATAATTTCTGGCCTCGTGAAGGAGAAAGCATCTCTCAAGCTTGGGGGAGGCTTAAGTCAATGTTATATTCATGCCCCAATCATGAGCTCTCCAGAGAAATGATTATTCAAAAATTTTATGCTCGGCTTTCTCTCAATGATCGCAACATGCTCGATACTTCCTGTGCTGGTTCTTATATGTTGAAGACTATTGAATTCAAATGGGACTTATTGGAAAGAATTAAACGCAACTCTGAAGATTGGGGTTCCGACGATGGTAAGGAGTCGGGTATGACAACTAAGTTTGATTATGTTAAATCTTTTATGAATACCGATGCTTTTCGTGGATTTAGCGCTAAATATGGACTTGACTCTGAGATAGTAGCTTCTTTCTATGAATCTTTTGCTACTCATGCTGATCTCCCTAAGGAGAAGTGGTTTAAATATGATCCTCCCATTGAAGTAAAAGTAGTTGCACCTATTATAGTCGAAGAAAAGACTGTCACTTATAGTGATCATGTTGTTCCTACTACTTATGTTGAGAAACCTCCTTTTCCTATTAGGATAAAGGATCATGCTAAAACTTCGACTGTTGTTTGTAAGAGTAATACTAGGACTTATACACCTCCTGAGCAACTCAAAGTTGAACCTAGTATTGCTATGGTTAAAGATCTCTTGGATGATGATTTAGATGGGCATGTTATTTATTTCTGTGGTGAGACTGCTAATATTGTTAGGCCAGATACTAAGATTCATAGACCTATTGTAGGCATGCCTGTTATTTCTGTTAAAATAGGAGATCATTGTTATCATGGCTTATGTGATATGGGTTCTAGTGCTAGTGCAATACCCTATGATTTATATAAAGAAATTATGCATGATATTGCACCCGCTGAAATAGAAGACATTGATGTTACTATTAAGCTTGCTAATAGGGACACCATTAAACCAGTTGGGACAGTTAGAGATGTTGAAGTCTTGTGTGGGAAGGTTAAATACCCTGCTGATTTTCTTGTTCTTGGTTCCCCACAAGATGACTTTTGTCCCATTATTTTTGGTAGACCCTTCTTAAATACAGTTAATGCTAGGATTGATTGTGAAAAGGATACTGTTACAATTGGCTTAGAGGGTATGTCTCATGAGTTTAATTTTGCTAAGTTTCATAGACAACCTCGTGATAGAGAATCACCTAGTAAGGATGAGATTATTGGTCTTTCTTCTATTGACGTGCCTCCTACCGATCCGTTAGAACAATATTTGCTAGACCATGAAAAGGATATGTTTATGAGGGAAAGAAGGGAAATAGATGAAGTGTTCCTTAAATAGGAACCTATGCTGAAACACAACCTACCAGTTGAAATTCTAGGGGATCCCCCTCCACCCAAGGGTGATCCTGTATTTGAACTCAAACCATTACCTGATAATCATAAGTATGCTTACCTTGATGAAAAGAAAATATATCATCTTCTTATTAGTGCTAACCTTTCAGAGCAAGAAGAAGGAAGATTATTGAAAACTCTGAAGAAGCACAGTGCTGCTATTGGATATACTCTGGATGATCTCAAGGGCATTAGTCCCACATTATGCCAACACAAGATTAATTTGGAGGATGATGCCAAACCAGTTAGAGATCCTCAACGATGACTGAATCCTAAGATGAAAGAAGTGGTAAGAAAGGAGATACTAAAGCTCCTTGAGGCAGGTATAATTTATCCCATTGCTGATAGTGATTGGGTA
Source organism: Triticum timopheevii (assembly GCA_963921465.1). Classification (NCBI taxonomy): domain Eukaryota; kingdom Viridiplantae; phylum Streptophyta; class Magnoliopsida; order Poales; family Poaceae; genus Triticum; species Triticum timopheevii. The sequence goes on along the minus strand of OY997262.1, from coordinate 376,337,160 downwards.
AGCCATGTCCATTGTGTTCCTAAAAAGGGAGGTATTACCGTTGTTCCTAATGATAAAGATGAATTGATCCCGCAAAGAATTATTACAGGTTATAGGATGGTAATTGATTTCCGTAAATTAAATAAACCTACTAAGAAAGATCATTACCCTTTACCTTTTATCGATCAAATGCTAGAAAGACTATCCAAACACACACATTTTTGCTTTCTAGATGGTTATTCTAGTTTCTCTCAAATACCTGTGTCTGCGAAGGATCAATCTAAAGCTACTTTTACTTGCCCTTTCGGTACTTTTGCTTATATACATATGCCTTTTGGTTTATGTAATGCACCTGCTACCTTTCAAAGATGTATGATGGCTATATTCTCTGACTTTTGTGAAAATATTTGTGAGGTATTCATGGATGATTTCTCCATCTATGGATCCTCTTTTGATGATTGCTTGAGAAACCTTGATCGAGTTTTGCAGAGATGCGAAGACACTAGTGTCATCTTGAATTGGGAAAAGTGTCACTTTATGGTTAATGAAGGCATTGTCTTGGGGCATAAGATTTCCGAGAAAGGTATTGAAGTTGATAAAGCTAAAGTTGATGCTATTGAGAAGATGCCATGTCCCAAGGACATAAAAGGTATAAGAAGTTTCCTTGGTCATGCCGGTTTCTATAGGTGGTTCATTAAGGACTTTTCTAAAATCTCTAGGCCTCTGACTAATTTATTGCAAAAAGATATTCCTTTTGTGTTTGATGATGATTGTGTAGAAGCATTTGAAATACTTAAGAAAGCTTTGATCACCGCACCTATTGTTCAGCCACCTAATTGGAATTTACCTTTTGAAATTATGTGTGATGCTAGTGATTATGCTGTAGTTGTTGTTCTAGGGCAAAGAGTTGATAAGAAATTGAATGTTATCCAGTATGCTAGTAAGACTCTTGATACTGCCCAGAGAAATTATGCTACTACTGAAAAAGAGTTCTTAGCAGTTGTGTTTGCATGTGATAAGTTTAGACCTTATATTGTTGATTCCAAAGTTACTATTCACACTGATCATGCTGCTATTAAATATTTTATGGAAAAGAAAGATGCTAAGCCTAGACTCATTAGATGGGTTCTCTTGCTCCAAGAATTTGATTTGCATATTATTGATAGAAAGGGAGCTGAGAACCTAGACAACTTGTCTAGGTTAGAGAATGTTCTTGATGACCCACTGCCTATTGATGATAGCTTTCTTGATGAACAATTTGCGGTCATTAATGCTTCTCGTACTGCTCCTTGGTATGCTGATTATGCTAAGTACATTGTTGCTAAATTTATACCACCTAGTTTCACATGCCAGCAAAAGAAAAAGTTCTTTTATGATTTAAGACATTACTTCTAGGATGACCCAAACCTTTATAAAGAAGGAGTAGAAGGTGTTATTAGACGTTGTGTACCTGAGCATGAACAGGAACAGATCCTACGCAAGTGTCACTCTGAATCCAATGGAGGACACCACGCGGGAGATAGAACTGCACATAAGGTATTGCAATCCAGTTTTTATTGGCCTACTCTCTTCAAAGATGCTCGTAAGTTTGTCTTATCTTGTGATGAATGACAAAGAATTGGTAACATCAGTAGACGTCAAGAAATGCCTATGAATTATTCTCTTGTTATTGAACCATTTGATGTTTGGGGCTTTGATTATATGGGACCTTTTCCTGCCTCTAATGGTTATACACATATTTTAGTTGTTGTTTATTATGTTACTAAGTGGGTAGAAGCTATTCCAACTAGTAGTGCTGATCATAACACTTCTATTAAAATGGTTAAAGAAGTTATTTTTCCGAGATTTGGAGTCCCTAGATATCTTATGACTAATGGTGGTTCACATTTTATTCATGGTGCCTTCCATAAGATGCTTGCTAAGTATGATGTTAATCATAGAATTGCATCTCCTTATCACCCGCAGTCTAGTGGTCAAGTAGAGTTGAGCAATAGAGATCTCAAATTAATTTTGCAAAAGACTCTCAATAGATCTAGAAAGAATTGGTCCAAAAAACTTGATGATGCATTATGGGCCTATAGAACTGCATATAAAATCCTATGGGTATGTCTCCGTATAAGATAGTTTATGGAAAAGCATGTCACTTACCTCTTGAACTTGAACATAAGGCATATTGGGCTATTAAAGAGCTCAACTATGATTTCAACTTGCCGGTGAGAAGAGGTTATTTGATATTAGCTCACTTGATGAATGGAGAACCCAAGCCTATGAGAATGGCAAGCTATTCAAAGAAAAAGTCAAACGCTGGCATGATAAAAGGATACAAAAGCGTGAGTTTAACATAGGTGATTATGTGTTATTATTCAACTCTTGTTTAAGATTTTTTGCAGGGAAACTTCTCTCTAAATGGGAAGGTCCTTATGTTATCGAGGAGGTCTATCGTTCTAGTGCCATAAAAATCAACAACTTCGAAGGCACAAGTCTGAGGGTGGTGAACGGTCAAAGAATTAAACATTATATCTCAGGTAATCCTATCAATGTTGAAACTAATATTATTGAAACCGTAACCCCGAAGGAATACATAAGAGACACTTTCCAGAATGTTCCAGACTCCGAAAAGGAATAGGTATGTGGTACGGTAAGTAAACCGACTCCAAAACAATTCTAATGGCAATTTTTATCTGTTTTGGAATATTTAAGAATTTTAGAAAGAAAGAAGTAGTCCGGAAAGGACACGAGGCCCCCACGATGGTGGAGGGCGTGCCCACCCTTCCTGGGCGCGCCCCCTGTCTCGTGGCCACCTCCTGTGCCTCCCGGACTCCGTTTTCTTGCACGTTACGTATTTTGGTTGGTAAAAATTCATTATATAATCTCCTGAGGGCTTTGACCACCGTATCACGCAAATATCCTCTGTTTTCGTTTTGAGCTGTTTCTGTTACACATCTAGAGCACCATGACGTTGCCCTCCTTCAACAATGAAGAAAAGGATGCTTGGCTATTGAAGATAGAGCTGAAAAGAGAAGAACCGGAAGAGATCAACAAGGATGAAGGGATCAAGAAGGCCATGGAGGTTCAAGCTCCGACGGTGAAAGAAGAAGATATCCCTGAACCCTTACCTAACCTCTTTACTCCAACTGAGATTGAAGCTTTCAAGATGATTGAGTTAGCTCGCATACAGAATAAGTATCTCACACAGAAGAATATTTTTCTGAAGGATCATATCGCCGGACTCAAGGGCATTATCCGCAAGTTGGAGGAGCTTTTACGCTCGATGTGCGATTATCCACCGTCATCATCACCACCTCCATCACCTCCGAGGACATAATCACATGGGTATGGGCACTCCCCTTCGCAACTGCCAAGCTTGGGGGAGGTTCCCCGGTATCGTATCACCATCACACTCCTATCTTTACCGTTTTATTTAGTTCGATCCTTATAGTGGTATCTTGATCTAGTAGATTGAAGCTTTAGTATCAAGTAGTTTTGAGTTTTTCTTTGTGATCCCTTTATGTAGTCGAGTCCGTGAGCTATCTATAATAAAGATTAGTGTTGAGTCAAGGGCATCGCTATTTTGCTATGATCTTGAGGAAGTAGAAAGAAGAAATAGAATAAAAGAGTTCATATTGATCTTATGGATAGTAATGACTTCACACATAGAAAGTATGAGGCATAAAAGTTGTTGAGAGTTGACAAACGTAGTTTTGGTCATCGTTGCAATTAAAAGGAAGTAATAAGGAAAGAGAGGTTTCACATACAAATATATTATCTTGGACATCTTTTATGATTGTGAAGCACTCATTAAGTATGACATGCTAAAAGAGTTGATATTGGACAAGGAAGACAACATAATGGTTTATGTTTTCTCACATCTCAGTTAAAGTATATTGTCATTGACCTTCCAAACATGTTGAGCTTGCCTTTCCCCCTCATGCTAGCCAAACTCCTTGCACCAAGTAGAGATACTGCTTGTGCTTCCAAATATCCTTAAACCAGTTTTGCCATAAGAGTCCACCATACCTACCTATGGATTGAGTAAGATCCTTCAAGTAAGTTGTCATGTTGCAGGCAATAAAAATTGCTATCCAAATATGTATGATTTATTAGTGCAGAGAAAATAAGCTTTATACGATCTTGTTGTGGAAGCAATAAAAGCGACGGACTGCATAATAAAGGTCCACATACAAGTGGCAATATAAAGTGACGTTCTTTTGCATTAATATTTTATGCATCCAACCCTAAAGCACATGACAACCTCTGCTTCCCTCTGCGAAGGGCCTATCTTTTACTTTATGTTTTTACTTTATGCTTGAGTCAAGGTGATCTTCACCTTTTCCCTTTTTCATTTTATCCTTTAGCAAGCTCCTCGTGACTGAAAGATCATGATATATATATATCCAATTGGATGTAAGTTAGCATGAATTATTATTGTTGACATAACCCAAAGGTGAATACGTTGGGAGGCCACACAATAAGCCCCTATCTTTCTCAGTGTCCGCCTGAAACTCCATAACCACAAGTATTGCGTGAGTGTTAGCAATTGTAGAAGACTACATGATAGTTGAGTATGTGGACTTGCTGAAAGGCTCTATTCTTGAATCTTTCTGATGTTATGATAAATTGCAATTGCTTCAATGACTGAGATTATAGTTTGTTAGTTCCCAGTGAAGTTTCTGAACCATACTTGACATTGTGAATTGATCGTTACTTGAGCATAAGAATTCATATGACAAAATATATTTATGTTGTTGTTATAAGAATGATCATGATGCCCTCATGTCCGTATTTTATTTTTATCGACACCTATATCTCTAAACATGTGGACACATTTTTTGATATCGGCTTACGCTTGAGGGCAAGCGAGGTCTAAGCTTGGGGGAGTTGTTACGTCCATTTTGCATCATGCTTTTATATCAATATTTATTGCAGTATGGGTTGTTATTGCACATTATATCTCAATACTTATGGCTATTCTCTCTTATTTTACAAGGTTTATCATGAAGAGGGGGAATGCCGGCAGCTGGAATTCTGGATGGAAAAGGAGCAAATATTGGAAACCTATTCTGCACAGCTCCAAAAATCCTAAAACTCCACGGAACTTATTTTTGGAATTAATAAGAATTATTGAGCGGAAGAAACACTAGAGGGGTCCCACACCCTGGCCAGGACGGTGGGGGGGCGGGCCCACCCCTACTGGGCACGTCCCCCTGTCTCCTGGGCCCCCTGGTGGCCCTCCAATGTCCATCTTCTGCTATATGAAGGCTTTTACCCTGGAAAAAACTGTGGGCAAGCTTACGGGACGAAACTTCGCCGCCACGAGGTGGAACCTTGGCGGAACCAATCTAGGGCTCCGGCAGAGCTGTTCTGCCAGGGAAACTTCCCTCTGGGAGGGGGAAATCATCACCATCGTCATCACCAACGATCCTCTCATCGGGAGGGGGTCAATCTCCATCAACATCTTCACCAGCACCATCTCCTCTCAAAACCCTAGTTCATCTCTTGCATCCAATCTTGTATCAAAACCACAAATTGGTACATGTGGGTTGCTAGTAGTGTTGATTACTCCTTGTAGTTGATGCTAATTGGTTTACTTGGTGGAAGATCATATGTTCAGATCCTTAATGCATATTAATACTCCTCTGATTATGAGCATGAATATGCTTTGTGAGTGGTTACGTTTGTTCCTGAGGACATGGGTGAAGTCTTGTTATTAGTAGTCATGTGAATTTAGTATTCGTTCGATATTTTGATGAGATGTATGTTGTCTTTCCTCTAGTGGTGTTATGTGAACGTCGACTACATGACACTTCACCATTATTTGGTCCTAGAGGAAGGCACTGGGAAGTAATAAGTAGATGATGGGTTGCTAGAGTGACAGAATCTTAAACCCTAGTTTATGCGTTGCTTCATTAGGGGCTGATTTGGATCAATATGTCTAATGATGTGGTTAGGTTTACCTTAATACTTCTTTTGTAGTTGCGGATGCTTGCAATAGGGGTTAATCATAAGTGGGATGCTTCTCCAAGTAATGGCAGTACCCAAGCACCGGTACACCCACATATCAAATTATCAAAGTACCGAACGCAAATCATATGAGTGTGATGAAAACTAGCTTGACGATAATTCCCATGTGTCCTCGGGAGCTCCCACTTTCATTGCTTGTTACCCGTTACAATTTATCTTATCACAAAACTATCTGTTACCTACAATTTTAGTGCTTGCAGAGAAAACCTTACTAAAAACCACTTATCATTTCCTTCTGCTCCTCATTGGGTTCGAAACTCTTACTTATCGAAAGGACTACATAGATCCCCTACACTTGTGGGTCATCAATGAACAAATTACTGTCGAGCAATTGATAGAGAAGCGAATAATTATGAGATTATCTAGGCATGATCATGTATATAGGCATCACGTCCATGACAAGTAGACCGACTTCTGCCTGCATCTACTACTATTACTCCACACATCGACCGCTATCCAGCATGCATCTAGAGTATTAAGTTCATAAAGAACGGAGTAACGCATTAAGAAAGATGACATGATGTAGAGGGATAAACTCATGCAATATGATATAAACCCCATCTTTTTATCCTCGATGGCAACAATACAATACGTGCCTTGCTGCCCCTGCTGTCACTGGGAAAGGACACTGCAAGATTGAACCCAAAGCTAAGCACTTCTCCCATTGCAAGAAAGATCAATCTAGTAGGCCAAACCAAACTGATAATTCGAAGAGACTTGCAAAGATAACTTAATCACACATAAAAGAATTCAGAGGAGATTCAATCATTTCTCATAGATAAACTTGATCATAAACCCACAATTCATCGGATCTCGACAAACACACCACAAAAAGAGTTACATCAAATAGATTTCCAAGAAGATCGAGGAGAACTTGGTATTGAGATTCAAAGAGAGAGAAGAAGTCATCTAGCTAATAACTATGGACCCAAAGGTATGTGGTAAACTACTCACAACTCATCGGAGAGGCTATGGTGTTGATGTAGGAGCCCTCCATGGTCGATTCCCCCTCCAGCGGAGCGCCGACGAAGGCTCCAAGATGGGATCTCGCGGATACAGAAGGCTACGGCGGTGGAAATAGTTTTTCGTGGTCGCTTCTGATGTTTTCAGGGTACATGGGTATATATAGGAGGAAGAAGTATCTCGGTGGACACCCGAGTGAAGGAAATATGCCCTAGAGGCAATAATAAAGTTATTATTTATTTCCTTATATCATGATAAATGTTTATTATTCATGCTAGAATTGTATTAACCGGAAACATAATACATGTGTGAATACATAGACAAACATAGTGTCACTAGTATGCCTCTACTTGACTAGCTCGTTGAATCAAAGATGGTTAAGTTTCCTAGCCATGGACAAAAGAGTTGTCATTTGATTAACGGGATCACATCATTAGGAGAATCATGTGATTGACATGACCCATTCCGTTAGCCTAGCACTTGATCGTTTAGTATGTTGCTATTGCTTTCTTCATGACTTATACATGTTCCTGTAACTATGAGATTATGCAACTCCCATTTACCGGAGGAACACTTTGGGTGCTACCAAACGTCACAACGTAACTGGGTGATTATAAAGGAGTACTACAGGTGTCTCCAAAGGTACATGTTGGGTTGGCGTATTTCGAGATTAGGTTTTGTCACTCCGATTGTCGGAGAGGTATCTCTGGGCCCTCTCGGTAATGCACATCACTATAAGCCTTGCAAGCAATGTGACTAATGAGTTAGTTGCGGGATGATGCATTTGTAACGAGTAAAGACACTTGCCGATAACGAGATTGAACTAGGTATTGGATACCGACGATCGAATCTCGGGCAAGTAATATACCGATGACAAAGGGAACAACGTATGTTGTTATGCGGTTTGACCGATAAAGATCTTCGTAGAATATGTAGGAGCCAATATGAGCATCCAGGTTCTGCTATTGGTTATCGACCAAGAATAGTTCTAGGTCATGTCTACATAGTTCTCGAACCCGTAGGGTCCGCACGCTTAAGGTTTCGATGACAGTTATATTATGAGTTTATGAGTTTTGATGTACCGAAGGAGTTCGGAGTCCCGGATGAGATCGGGGACATGACGAGGAGTCTCGAAATGGTCGAGACGTAAAGATCGATATATTGGACGACTATATTCGGAGTTCGGAAAGGTTCCGAGTGATGCGGGTATTTTTCGGAGTACCGGAGAGTTACGGGAATTCGCCGAGGAGTATATGGGTCATATTGGGCCATACGGGAATAGAGGAGAGAGGCCAAAAGGAAGGAAGCCTGCGCCCCCCCTCTGGTCCGAATTGGACAAGGGGCGCAACCCCCCTTTCCTTCTTCCTCTCCCCCTCTTTCCCCTTCTCCTACTCCAACAAGGGAGGTGGAATCCTACTAGGACTAGGGAGTCCTAGTAGGACTCCACACTTGGCGCGCCCCCTCCTAAGGCCGGCCTCCTCCCCCCTTGCTCCTTTATAAACGGGGGCAGGGGGCACCCCAGGACACACAAGTTGATCTACGGATCGTTCCTTAGCCGTGTGCGGTGCCCCCCTCCACCATATTCCACCTCGGTCGTATCGTCGCGGAGTTTAGGCGAAGCCCTGCGCCGGTAGAGCATCATCATCGTCACCACGCCGTCGTGCTGACGGAACTCATCCCCGACGCTTTGCTGGATCGGAGCCCGGGGATCGTCATCGAGCTGAACGTGTGCTGAACTCGGAGATGCCGTACGTTCGGTGCTTGGATCGGTCGGATCGTGAAGACGTACGATTACATCAACCGCGTTGTCATAACGCTTCCGCTTACGGTCTACGAGGGTACGTGGACATCACTCTCCCCTCTCGTTGTTGTGCCATCACCATGATCTTGCGTGTGCGTAGGAATTTTTTTGAAATTACTACGTTCCCAAACAGTGGCATCCGAGCCTAGGTTTTATGCGTTGATGTTATATGCACGAGTAGAACACAAATGAGTTGTGGGCGATACAAGTCATACTGCTTACCAACATGTCATACTTTGGTTCAGCGGTATTGTTGGATGAAACAGCCCGGACCGACATTACGCGTACGCTTACGCGAGACTGGTTTTACCGCCGTGCTATGCACACAGGTGACTAGCGGGTGTCTATTTCTCCAACTTTAGTTGAACCAAGTGTGGCTATGCCCGGTCCTTGCGAAGGTTAAAACAACACCAACTTGATGAACTATCATTGTGGTTTTGATGCGTAGGTAAGAACGGTTCTTGCTCAGCCCGTAGCAGCCACGTAAAATTTGCAACAACAAAGTAGAGGACGTCTAACTTGTTTTTGCAGGGCATGTTGTGATGTGATATGGTCAAGACGTGATGAGATATAAGTTGTTGTATGAGATGATCATGTTTTGTTGAAGTTATCGGCAACTGGCAGAAGCCCTATGGTTGTCTCTTTGTTGCATAAGATGCAAGTGCCAAATAATTGCTTTACTTTATCGCTATGCGATAGCAATAGTTGCAGGAGCAATAGTTGGCGAGACGACCATGTGACGACACATTGATATAGATCAAGATGATGAAGATCATGGTGTCGTGCCGGTAACGATAGAGATCATGACAGTACTTTGGAGATGGAGATTAAAGGCGCAAGATGATCATGGCCATATCATGTCACATATTTTGATTGCATATGATGTTTATCTGTTATACATCTTATTCTGTTTTGTTTGACGATAGCATTTTAAGATGATCTCTCACTAATTATCAAGAAGTGTTCTCCCTGAGTATGCACCATTGCGAAAGTTCTTCGTGCTGAGACACCACGTGATGATCGGGTGTGATAGGCTCTGCGTTCAAATACAACGGGTGCAAAACAGTTGCACACGCGGAATACTCAGGTTAAACTTGACGAGCCTAGCATATACAGATATGGCCTTGGAACATGGAGACCGAAAGGTCGAGCGTGAATCATATAGTAGATATGATCAACATATTGATGTTCACCGTTGAAACTACTCCATCTCACGTGACGATCGGACATGGTGTAGTTGATATGGATCACGTAATCACTTAGAGGATTAGAGGGATGTCTATCTAAGTGGGAGTTCTTAAGTAATATGATTAATTGAACTTAAATTTATCATGAACTTAGTCCCGGTAGTATTTTGCAAATTATGTTGTAGATCAATAGCTTGCGTTGTTGCTTTCATATGTTTATTTTGATATGTTCCTAGAGAAAATTGTGTTGAAAGATGTTAGTAGCAATTATGCGGATTGGATCCATGATCTGAGGTTTATCCTCATTGCTGCATAGAAGAATTATGTCCTTAATGCACTGCTAGGTGACAGACCTATTGCAGGAGCAGACGCAGACGTTATGAACGTTTGGCTAGCTCAATATGATGACTACTTGATAGTTTAGTGCACCATGCTTAACGGCTTAGAATCGGGACTTCAAAAATGTTTTGAACGTCATGGACCATATGAAATGTTCCAGGAGTTGAAGTTAATATTTCAAGCAAATACCCGAGTTGAGAGATATGAAGTCTCCAACAAGTTCTATAGCTAAAAGATGGAGGAGAATCGCTCAACTAGTGAGCATGTGCTCAGATTGTCTGGGTACTACAATCGCTTGAATCAAGTGGGAGTTAATCTTCCAGATAAGATAGTGATTGACAGAATTCTCTAGTCACCACCACCAAGTTAGTAGAACTTCGTGATGAACTATAATGCAAGGGATGACGAAAACGATTCCCGAGCTCTTCGTGATGCTGAAATCGACGAAGGTAGAAATCAAAAAATAGCATCAAGTGTTGATGATTGACAAGACCACTAGTTTCAAGAAAAGGGCAAAGGGAAAGAAAGGGAACTTCAAGCAGAATGGCAAGCAAGTTGTCGCTCCTGCGAAGAAGCCCAAAGCTGGACCAAAGCCTGAAACTGAGTGATTATACTGCAAAGGAAATGGTCACTAGAAGCGGAAATGCCTTGAATATTTGGTGGATAAGAAGGATGGCAAAGTGAACAAGGGTATATTTGATATACATGTTATTGATGTGTACCTTACTAGTGTTTATAGTAACCCCTGAGTATTTGATACTTGTTCGGTTGCTAAGATTAGTAACTCGAAACAGGAGTTACAGAATAAACAGAAACTAGTTGAGGGTGAAGTGACGATGTGTGTTGGAAGTGGTTCCAAGATTGATATGATCATCATCGCACACTCCCTATACTTTAGAGATTAGTGTTGAACCTAAATAAATGTTATTTGGTGTTTGCGTTGAGCATAAATATGATTTGATCATGTTTATTGCAATAAGGTTATTCATTTAAAAACAGAGAATAATTGTTGTTCTGTTTAAATGAATAAAACCTTTGATGGTCATACACCCAATGAAAATAGTTTGTTGGATCTCAATCGTAGTGATACACATATTCATAATATTGATGCCAAAAGATGCAAAGTTGATAATGATAGTGCAACTTATTTGTGGCACTGCCGTTTGGGTCATATCGGTGTAAAGCGCATGAAGAAACTCCATAAAGATGGATTTTCGGAATCACTTGGTTATGAATCATTTGATGCTTGCGAACCATGCCTTTTGGGCAAGATGACTAAAAACTCCGTTCTCCGGAACAATGGAACAAGCTACTGACTTATTGGAAATAATACATACCGATGTATGCGATCCAATGAGTGTTGCTGCTTGTGGCAAGTATCGTTATTTTCTGACCTTCACAAAATGATTGAGCAGATATGGGTATATCTACTTGATGAAACATAAGTATGAAATAATTGAAAGGTTCAAAGAATTTCAGAGTGAAGTGGAAAAAATCATCGTAACAAGAAAATAAAGTTTCTACAATCTGATCGCGGAGACGAATATTTGAGTTACGAGTTTGGTCTTCAATTAAAACAATGTGGAATAGTTTCACAGCTCACGCCACCTGGAACACCACAATGTAATGGTGTGTCCGAACGTCGTAACCGCACTTTATTGGATATGGTGCGATCTATGATGTCTCTTATTGATTTACCATTATTGTTTTGGGGTTATGCATTAGAGATAGCTGCATTCACGTTAAAAGGGCACCATCTAAATCCGTTGAGACGACGCCTTATGAACTGTGGTTTGGCAAGAAACCAAAGTTGTCGTTTCTTAAAAGTTTGGGGCTGTGATGCTTATGTGAAAAAGTTTCAACCTGATAAGCTCGAACCCAAATCGGAGAAGTGCGTCTTCATAGAATACCCAAAGGAAACTGTTGGATACACCTTCTATCACAGATCTGAAGGCAAAAAAACTTTCATTGCTAAAGAATTGATCCTTTCTAGAGAAGGAGTTTCTCTCGAAAGAAGTGAGTGGGAGGAAACTAGAGCTTGATAAGGTAATTTGTACCTTCTCCCGAATTGGAAAGAAGTTCATCACAGAAATCAGTTCTAGTGATTCCTACACCAATTAGTGAGGAAGCTAATGATGATGATCATGAAACTTCAGATCAAGTTACTACCAAACTTTGTAGATCTTCCAGATTAAGATCCACACCAGAGTGGTACAGTAATCTTATTCTGGAAATCATGTTACTAGACCATGATGAACCTACAAACTATGAGGAAGCGATAATGAGCCCAGATTCCGCAAAATGGTTTGAGGCCATGAAATCTGAGATAGGATCCATGTATGAGAACAAAGTGTGGACTTTGGTGGACTTGCCCAATGATCGGCAAGCCATAGAAAATAAATGGATCTTCAAGAGGAAGACGGACGTTGATAGTAGTGTTACTATCTACAAAGCTCGACTTGTCACAAAAAGGTTTTCGACAAAGTTCAAAATGTTGACTACAATGAGATTTTCTCAACTGTAGTGATGCTTAAGTCTGTTCGAATCATGTTAGCAATTGCCACATTTTATGAAATCTGGCAAATGGATGTCAAAACTGCATTCCTTAATGGATTTATTAAAGAAGAGTTGCATACAATGCAACCAGAAGGTTTTGTCAATCCTAAAGGTGCTAACAAATTGTGCAAGCTCTAGCGATCCATCTATGGACTGGTGCAAGCATCTCAGAGTTGGAATATACGCTTTGATGAGTTGATCAAAGCATATGGTTTTATACAGACTTTTGAAGAAGCCTGTATTTACAAGAAAGTGAGTGGGAGCTCTGTAGCATTTCTAATATTATATGTGGATGACATATTGTTAATTGGAAATGATATGGAAATTCTGGATAGCATGAAAGGATACTTGAATAAGAGTTTTTCAAAGCAACACATCGGTGAAGCTCCTTACACATTGAGCATCAAGATCTATATAGATAGATCAAGACGCTTGATAAGATTTTTCAATGAGTACTTACCTTGATAAATTTTTGAAATAGTTCAAAATGGAACAGTCAAAGAAGGAGTTCTTGCCTGTGATGCAAAGGTATGAAGTTGAGTAAGACTCAAGACCCGACCATGGCAGAAAATAGAAAGAGAATGAAATGTCATTCCCTATGCCTCAGTCATAGGTTCTATAAAGTACGCTATGCTGTGAACCAGACCTATTGTATACCTTGCTCTGAGTTTGGCAAAGGAATACAATTTTGATCTAATAGTAGATCACTGGACAGCGGTCAAGAATATCCTTAGTAAGGACTAAGGAGATGTTTCTCGATTATGGAGGTGATAAAAGAGTTTGTTGTAAAAGTTACATCGGTGCAAACTTTTACACTGATCCAGATGACTCTAAGTCTCAATCTGGATACATATTGAAAGTGGGAGCAATTAAGCTAGAGTAGCTCCATGCAGAGCATTGAATACATAGAATATTTGCAAAAATACATACGGCTCTGAATGTGACAGACCAGTTGATTACGCTTCTCTCACAAGAAAAACATGATCATACCTTAGTACTCTTTGGGTGTTAATCACATAGCGATGTGAACTAGATTATTGACTCTAGTAAACCCTTTGGGTGTTGATCACATGACGATGTGAACTATGGGTATTAATCACATATAGATGTGAATATTAGTGTTAAATCACATGGCGATGTGAACTAGATTATTGACTCTAGTGCAAGTGGGAGACTGAAGGAAATATGCCCTAGAGGCAATAATAAAGTTATTATTTATTTCCTTATATCATGATAAATGTTTATTATTCATGCTAGAATTGTATTAACCGGAAACATAATACATGTGTGAATACATAGACAAACATAGTGTCACTAGTATGCCTCTACTTGACTAGCTCGTTGAATCAAAGATGGTTAAGTTTCCTAGCCATGGACAAAAGAGTTGTCATTTGATTAACGGGATCACATCATTAGGAGAATCATGTGATTGACATGACCCATTCCGTTAGCCTAGCACTTGATCGTTTAGTATGTTGCTATTGCTTTCTTCATGACTTATACATGTTCCTGTAACTATGAGATTATGCAACTCCCGTTTATCAGAGGAACACTTTGGGTGCTACCAAACGTCACAACGTAACTGGGTGATTATAAAGGAGTACTACAGGTGTCTCCAAAGGTACATGTTGGGTTGGCGTATTTCGAGATTAGGTTTTGTCACTCCGATTGTCGGAGAGGTATCTCTGGGCCCTCTCGGTAATGCACATCACTATAAGCCTTGCAAGCAATGTGACTAATGAGTTAGTTGCGGGATGATGCATTATGTAACGAGTAAAGAGACTTGCCGATAACGATATTGAACTAGGTATTGGATACCGACGATCGAATCTCGGGCAAGTAACATACCGATGAAAAAGGGAACAACGTATGTTGTTATGCGATTTGACCGATAAAGATCTTCGTAGAATATGTAGGAGCCAATATGAGCATCCAGGTTCCGCTATTGGTTATTGACCAAGAATAGTTCTAGGTCATGTCTACATAGTTCTCGAACCCGTAGGGTCCGCACGCTTAAGGTTTCGATGACAGTTATATTATGAGTTTATGAGTTTTGATGTACCGAAGGAGTTCGGAGTCCCGGATGAGACTGGGGACATGACGAGGAGTCTCGAAATGGTCCAGATGTAAAGATCGATATATTGGACGACTATATTCAGAGTTCGGAAAGGTTCTGAGTGATTCGGGTATTTTTTGGAGTACCGGAGAGTTACGGGAATTCGCCGGGGAGTATATGGGTCTTATTGGGCCATACGGGAATAGAGGAGAGAGGCCAAAAGGAAGGAGGCCTGCGCCCCCCCTCTGGTCCGAATTGGACAAGGGGCGCAACCCCCCTATCCTTCTTCCTCTCCCCCTCTTTCCCCTTCTCCTACTCCAACAAGGGAGGTGGAATCCTACTAGGACTAGGGAGTCCTAGTAGGACTCCACACTTGGCGCGCCCCCTCCTAGGGCCGGCCTCCTCCCCCCTTGCTCCTTTATAAACGGGGGCAGGGGGCACCCCAGAACACACAAGTTGATCTACGGATCGTTCCTTAGCCGTGTGCGGTGCCCCCCTCCACCATATTCCACCTCGGTCATATCGTCGTGGAGTTTAGGCGAAGCCCTGCGCCGGTAGAGCATCATCATCGTCGCCACGCCGTCGTGCTGACGGAACTCATCCCCGATGCTTTGCTAGATTGGAGCCCGGGGATCATCATCGAGCTGAACGTGTGCTGAACTCAGAGGTGACGTACGTTCGGTGCTTGGATCGGTCGGATCATGAAGACGTACGACTACATCAACCGCGTTGTCATAACGCTTTTGCTTACGGTCTACGAGGGTACGTGGACATCACTCTCCCCTCTCGTTGCTATGCCATCACCATGATCTTGCGTGTGCGTAGGAAATTTTTTGAAATTACTATGTTCCCCAACACCGAGGGGCCCACGAGGGTGGGGGCGTGCCCAGCCCTAGGGGGCGCGCCCGGCACCCTCGTGGCTGCCTTGGTTGTTTCTTGACTTCCACTCCAAGTCCTCTGGATCACGTTTGTTCCAAAAAGATCGCTCCCGAAGGTTTCTGTCGGTGTCAAAACCGGCGGATCTCGGGTAGGGGGTCCCGAACTGTGCGTCTAGGTGGATGGTAACAGGAGACAAGGGACACGATGTTTTACCCAGGTTCGGGCCCTCTTGATGGAGGTAAAACCCTACGTCCTGCTTGATTGATATTGATAATGTGGGTATTACAAGAGTAGATCTACCATGAGATCAAGGAGGCTAAACCCTAGAAGCTAGCCTATGGTATGATTGTTGTAATGGTTGTTGTTGTCCTACGGACTAAAGCCATCCGGTTTATATAGACACCGGAGAGGGCTAGGGTTACATAGAGTCAGTTACAATGGTAGGAGATCTACATATCCGTATCGCCAAGCTTGCCTTCCACGCCAAGGAAAGTCCCATCCGGACACGGGACGAAGTCTTCAATCTTGTATCTTCATAGTCTTGGAGTCCAGCTGACGATGATAGTCCGGTCGATGATGATAGTCCGGCTATCCGGACACCCCCTAGTCCAGGACTCCCTCAGTAGCCCCTGAACCAGGCTTCAATAACGATGAGTCCGGCGTGCATATTGTTCGGCATTGCAAGGCGGGTTCCTCCTCCGAATAATTCATAGAAGATTGTGAACACCAGGATAGTGTCCCGCTCTGCAAAATAAATTCCACATTCCACCGTAGAGAGAATAATATATACACAAGTTCAATCTGCTGACGTTTTTTGCGGCATGACGTCACACCACTACCAAGCCTTTACTTGAATCGTTTTTTTTACTTTACCACCTCAGCGTGTTTAGCGAAGCGGTTTCCTTGGCACGTCTTGTCGAAGCAGAGATGGTGTTCCCCCTTATTCCGGGATTCTCATCAATACGGACGTGGGTAACCCAACCGCGCCCGTCGCCACGCCCCCTCTATCGAGGGCGAGTTCCGAACGGTCACGGAGACGACTCTCGGTATTCTCCCTCTTTATAACGGGGCCAAGGCTCGTTTCTTTTCTTCAATCCTCCATCGAATCTTCTCCTTGCTCCAAGTTCCAACACCTAGAGCCCCAGATTCGAGCGCTTCGGACCTTCAACAATGTCCGGTTCCGACCTCCAGGGCCGGTGGATGCCCTCCTCCATCACGGAGGAGGACGTGCTAAAGCTGCGGGAGGCCAAGTACCTGACTTACGAGATTTCGCACAGGTTTCCCACCAGAGGGCAGGCCATCCCCACCCCCGAGCCCGGCGAGTACGTCGTTTTTGTATCCCACCTCCGTCAGGGTTTAGGCTTCTCGATGGATCCTTTTGTGAGAGGGCTCATGTTTTACTATGGGTTGGAATTCCACGACTTGGCTCTGGAGTCCATCCTCCATATTTCCGCATTATTGTCATCTGCGAAGCCTTCCTCCGCGTCACCCCCCACTTTGGCCTGTGGCTAGAGACCTTCAATGTGGAGCCGAAGATGATCGAGGGGCGTCAAGCAGAGTGCGGCGGGGCAGCCGTAAGTAGGAGGGCCGATGCCCCGTGGCCCACGGGCTCCTTCCAAGAGGAGCTCGGCCTATGGCAGCAGGAGTGGTTCTATATTACCGCTCCGAGGGGCAGCAGACAGAAGCCGCCGCCCTTATTCCGCTCGGGACCTCCACGACGGTTGATGTCGTGGGTCAACCAAGGGCTCAACTGGGGGCCGTCAAAGGACGTGCCCTTACTGCAGGGCCGGATTCGAGATCTCCAAGCGAGGGAGATTGATATGGTGGTGGTAATGCAGGTCATGCTGATTAGGCATCTCCTGCCCTGCAAACGCCGCCCTCTCCGGCTGTGGGAGTTTAATCCGGAGGGGCCACGGATTCTTCAACAGTTCATGGGTATGACACCCATGGAGATGTACAAATTATTCTTCGGATCGCAAGAGGCGTGTCCAGAATTGACCGAGGATGCTGGCCTAAGCTGCAATCGCCCGGATACTCAAGTAAGTAGCTCCGAGTCCGGACATACCGTTTGTTTGCCTTTCGATGATTCGCCTTATGAACAATTTCCTTCTAAACAGGAGTGGATAGCGCAAGCAAAGATGATATGGTGTCCGGCCCCCCTCCCAAAGACCGCGCCGGATTCCGTGCTGGTCAGGATGCTGGAGGTTGCGCCTTCAGAGGAAGGCGAAGGGGAAAGTAGAAGAGCTACCGCCTCGCCTAAGGAGGCTCTTGAAAGAGGGGGGATCGAGAATCCCTCCCTCCAAGGGGAGAAGAGGACTGCCTCCGAGGACCCGGGGGCCAAAGCCCCTAAGCGGGGGAAGAAATCTTCGCCAGAGGGTCCTGCGTCCGGGGAGGCCCCGGCCGCACAGCCTCCCCTAAAGAATCAGCCCTCCAACGAGCCGTAAGTAGAAAGAAGGGAGTTTTATAATAAGGGACACCCCTATTTGTGCTTCTGAGGATAACTCAAGTTTTTACCTTGTAGTTCGGATCTCCGTCCTTCGCAAATGAGCTCGTCTTCGGGGGACCTTCGTCCGGAGATGGTGGAGAGCGAGACGCCTCCGTCCGGGGCATCGTCGGATAGGGCGGACGAGCCTAAAGTGTCATCACGGAGGGAGCCCCCGGGTTTGGCAAAGCCGGATAGTTCGGCACCAACTGGTATACGGCTGAAGGATCTGCTTGAGAAGGCGTCTATCTCAGAAGATCACCATGCATTGATGAGTATGGTCATTGGAAGGATTTCGTCCGCCGAAGGCGGATTGCATAATGCCGTTAGGAGTTTGCTGGAGGGGTTTGAGGTACGTAAAAATGACACACCTTTTGACAGTTTTGCATATAGAGTGGGCCCTGTATAGATAGTAGCCCCTGAGACTCGGTAGGTTGTCGAAAGCGACAGCGTGCCGAGGATCAACGTTGACTCGACGTTGCGGATCACTACAAGAAATATATCAACTTATGACCTTCTGTAAGTGACCCTGGAAGAATTGGTCATAGATTTATGACCATTTGAGACCAATTGGTCAAAAGCTGTTCGAGGGGCTCCAAACCCTAAACCATTGCAACCATTTTGGTCAGAAAGGTCATAATTTCCTTACATGAAATGGTCATAAAGCTAACAGCGCTAGTCCACTGCCTTATTTCTAGTTGTTAACAACCAATATAGATGGTCATAGCCTTGTAAATTGTGGTGGGTTGCTATGACTAGGCGCCACCTCATCAGTTTTGCCTATGTGTCATGTCCATGTGGCAGTTTTTGCCCTAGGTTGTGAAGCAACCTATATTTCTGTCATTCCCAAAGTTCCCAAAAAAATCTCATAAATTCTTTGGGTCATATCTTCGTCAAATATGTAAAAACCTTCCTTGCCTAGTTCAAAAATAATTCAAAAATATTCATTTTCCTATTCTGTTCAGAGTAACAGTTTGTGAAGGAAGTACCACTTTGGCATGTCCAAATAGTATCCATTTTCTACAGTGCTTTCCTATGCCCAAATAACCATCCTCCACCAAATGCCAGCTCAATCCATTCATTATTTTGAGCCGAGCTTCAACATTCGTACTTATGTCCAGTGTGGTGGTTTGCAAAGCAAGTACCACCTAGGCTCCTCCTTTTGAGCTGAAAATTTGTGAAAACGGTCTTCTTAGTAACTGATCATCCTCAGCCAAAACTCACGCCCATTAGCCATGTACATTTCCCGTACCGTTAATCAAACACTTGGCTGCTAATTCATGTTTGAGCATCGATTGGTCTCCTCGTGAGAATCTTATGTTGTAATTTTCTTCCTAGCACCAACCTGGGGAGTGCCCAACCCACTAGACATGCCTAGGCCGCCCAGAACACATGGCAACGCCAGGGTCACGCGGTGACCACGCGGCGGGCATGCGAGTTTACGCGCTCTAGAGTTGGGGCCCTCGGCCACCGCCCAAACCTCGACGTATCGCCACCAAACCATGTATTTATGATTAAATAGGTCCTTATGTAACTAGAAATGATTTTTGGAAAAAATAAATAGCAAACTATGAGGCAGCTGCAGTTCAAATTTGACCCGCTTCTGGCTGAATCGGCAGAAATTTGTCTTTTTCACGAGAGGTGGATCAAAAAATTTTACACCAGACCATTTTGTCAATTGTGCATTAAATATGTCCTAGTATTTTATAAAAATGATTTGGTCCAATTTTGCAACAATTATTTGGTAGTTCCTTCACAAAAAAACCTCCTTTCGGGCACTCGAAAAATGGAAAATGGTTTTTTCGTCCAACAAAATGAAAACTTCCTTAGGCAACATTGTTTGCTATTCCAATATGCACCCTTGTGCACAATATGAGATCATTTGAACAAACTATGCCATGAATGTGGCCATAAGATTGATCATTTAGCTTGAAAGCCATGAATCTTCACACTTGATAGCTCATTTCTGAGAACACTTTTTTAAAATAATTACCGTATTACAAGTTTATTATTTTTCCTGGAAACTTGGTCACATATAATGACACAATGCGAAGGTTTTCCATTTTTTTGATTTTTTCTTGAATTTTTTATGCCCGTTTCAAAATGCGGTCAAAACGGCGGGCTTGACCGTTCCTAGCTAGTGGTTGAATCTTGGAATTTTTTTGGTGTTTCTATGATTAAATAGATACTTATGTACCTAGAAATGATTTTTGGAAAAAATAAAGAGCAAACTATGAGGCAGCTACAGTTCAAATTTGACCCGTTTCCAACTGAATCGACGACAATTTGTCTTTTTCATCAGAGGTGGATCAAAACTTTTTTCACCCAACCATTTTGTCAATTGTGCATTATATATGGCCTAGTATTTTAGAAAAATGATTTGGTCCAATTTTGCAACAATTATTTGGTAGTTCCTTCGCAAAAAAACCTCATTTCGGGCACTCGGAAAATGAAAAATGGTTTTTTCATCCAAACAAAATGAAAACTTCCTTAGGCAACATTGTTTGCCATTCTAATATGCACCCTTGTGCACAATATGAGATCATTTGAACAAACTATGCCATGAATGTGGCCATAACATTGATCATTTGGCTTGAAAGCCATTGATCTCCACACTTGATAGCTCGTTTCTGAGAACACTTTTTTAAAATAATTGCCGTATTACAAGTTTGTTATTTTTCCTGGAAACTTGTCCACATATAATGACACAATGCGAAGGTTTTCCAATTTTTTGATTTTTTTTTGAATTTTTTATGCCCGTTTCAAAATGCGGTCAAAACGGCGGGAATGACCGTTCCTAGCTAGTGGTTGAATCTTGGAATTTTTTTGGTGTTTCTATGATTAAATAGATACTTATGTAACTAGAAATTATTTTTGGAAAAAATAAATAGCAAACTATGAGGCAGCTACAGTTCAAATTTGACCCGCTTCCAACTGAATCGGCGGCAATTTGTCTTTTTCACGAGAGGTGGATCAAAACTTTTTTCACCCAACCATTTGGTCAATTGTGCATTAAATATGTCCTAGTATTTTATAAAAATGATTTGGTCCAATTTTGCAACAATTATTTGGTAGTTCCTTCACAAAAAAACCTCCTTTCGGTTACTCGGAAAATGTAAAATGGTTTTTTCGTCCAAAGAAAATGCATACAAGTTGGTTATCATCCTTAAAATGTGGTATAACTTGAGTGAAAATTTTAATGGTTCCATTTTGCAAAATATTGTTGGTAGTTGTTTCATAAACCCCTTTGTTTTTAGCACTTAGAGACTATATTTTAAATATTGTTGGTAGTCTCCAACCAATCAGGACGTCTCCCCTAGATCACCCTACCGTAGACTATCTGAACCGTCCGATCGTCCCGGATCCAACGGCAGACTTGACCCCCTCACCGTCTCACCCAACTAACCCTAACACAACCCGCACCACTCGTCCTCTCGCTCCCCTCTCTCCCCTACGCACCCACAGCCGCCACCCTCTCCCTCCCTCAGATATCGATATCGATCTCGCTCCCTTCCACGACGACCCCTTCCTCAGCTTCGCCGACGGCCGGGCCCCGGCGGCCGACGTCCACGTCTCCGGGGGCGGCGGCGACGACTTCCCGTCCTCCCCCGACCCCTACGCCTTCCGCCACAACTCCGCCGCCGCCGCTTCCGCTCACTTAGGTTGCCGCCCCTCGTCCCGATCCCCTTCCTCCAACCCATCCCACGGTCGCGGGCCAACTCCGGCGATCCCCGGCGCCCAAGAACCCCATCTCCACCGGGTCCTCGCCGCGTCGTGTGCGACGACCCACTCACCCGCGGCCATCCAATCCAACCGTAGCAGCCGGGAGGGCGGCGCCGGCGGCAGCGGTCTGCACTGACGCAGCAGCCTCCTGGCCGTGGCATTGTGCCGGCCCCAAACCCCAAGGCTCGGCACGGCTGTGGCCGTGGTCGCTTCCTCCTCCTCCGGCCCATCTCCGGTCCGGTCCAATCCAATCCAATCCAAGGTACGTGGTCTCGTCGGCGCATTCCTTCTTATTTCCCTCAATCGATCGCTGTTTCACGGCTGTGCGCACCTCCTCTGCTTATCACTTGTGCTTCTTCTTGTGTTGGATTGGATTGGGTTGGGTTTGATTCGGCATGCAGGCCATGGAGCGAGCCAAGGCGCAGCTGCGACCGTCTGCGTGCTTCTTCTCATCCTGGTGCGTACCATGGTGAGAAGACAAGGCAGAGGCAGGTGCTCCCGATGGATGGACGCCGGCGATTGAGGCTGCTCACTTAGGCTGCGTTTGATTCGAGTCCAGATAACTAGGTTTGCTTTCAGTCCATTCAGCTTGATTATTGCTAGTGAAATTCCTCCACTTATGCCGCGCCACTGCTTGTGATGTTATAGTGTATGCGCCTACTTGTGCGGACTGATGGCGAATGCAAGTGCGTGCACAATGATGATCCTCTGGTCTGGTCTTCTTGTGATTTTATTACTACTGGTTAATGAATGGATGATGTGCATCTTTCTTCAGTTTGATTGAAAATTGTCCCCCTTTTTGTGCATGCATACATCTGCCCACTAATTAAGCCACCAGAATCTTTTAGTTAGGGCTTAATAATAATATATGTCAATGGTGTGACTCTGTGTTTACATTATCTCCTATAGTAGAATTATTATGGATGGTTCTCTAATCTACAAGTGTTGTAGCCTGTAGAGGCGAGTCTGTATTTTTTTTCTACACATGATGATGCAATTATGGACTGCTGTTTGTTTCCTATCTATGTACTGCCATCATATAAATGCCTGCCATGTTCTAGATTAGCCAACCATTGGTGGCTTGTTTCAGTTTAATTTAAATGACCATGGGTGCGTGCAAAGGGTGAACACACAACACACTAGTTAGTAAGTGCACAACTCCGTCTGTATACTTACCAATTGATGTGGTAAATATGCACCTACAAGGATTGCTACTGGTAACTGAATGATATGCATCTTCGACCAGGCCACCTACAATAAGCTACTCACTGAGGTGTCCAAGTACAAGCAGACCACGCCCTAGGTGATCTGGTCTTCTTGCTTGCTTTTTACCTGTGAGAATTGAGATCTCGGGATGGTGGGTTATGTGGATCGGTGGCCCCTGGTTAAGTCTTTTGCTGTGATGCTCTGTTTTGGGGTCAGTCAGTAGTACTCTGTGATGCTCTGGTTCTCCTAGCATGGGGCATATATGATTTTGCTATGAATTGTTTGCATGCCCTTTTGGATGCCAGTTTCTGCTGCTGCATCAGTTTTTATTACATCAGTAGCTAGTGGTGAACGGTAACAACTCCACTTGTTAATGTTTTTATTACATCAGTAGCTAGCGGTGAACAATAATAACTTATGGTTTATGTTGTGGCTTGGTGCAATGTAATCTTGTGGTACTTCCATGATTCTGCCGGCTGATTTTATATCTTATTGTATTCTTTATATTATAGCTGTCTCCCATGATTCTGCTCGTATCCAACCATTATGTTTGCTCTGTTTCAGTTTCATTTTCCTTGACTTTGTTGTTTAATGTACCTGCCTACAGATAGACTGGGATGATTCTGCACCAAGTCGGTCTTGTTGGGCATGATCCTGTTATGGAGAAGCTTAAGATTTCTGACACCATTGCTCCTATGTTCTCTGGAGATGTTGGCATGGCTGACCTGTTGGTGGGACCAGATTGTGTCTGCTTCTGCCGGTGCAGGAGCTTCTTCCCCTGCGCCTCTGTTGTCCGCATGTCTAGTTGATTGATTTTGCTCACTTCCTGCTGAATCGTTCAGACTTTGTAACGCTCATGAGCCTTTTATGTTGCGCCTATGCTTGATCTATGAAGTGATACATCTGAAATTTCCTACATATCTTAGTTGTTGGGCCTAGTAGTTGCTGGTCCATTCTTGTGCATTGGTTCTGCTCTGAGAGTCTATTTGTTGCTTGCAATACTACTATTGATTTAACTAGATTTTGTAGCTTGTTGTCAAAACTTCAAACGACCTGAACTTGCGCAGCGGTTCTAGTCCGAAAATCATCTGTATTCACAATGATATGTTAGCTTGTAGTCAAACTTGATCATGAGTCTGTTAGCATGTAGTCAAACTTGAATATGAATTTGTATAGCTCTTTATTGTTCTGAACAGACTGTATAGCTCTTTATTGTTCTCCACTTATTTGTACAGCCAATGATGCTTACTTAACTGTATAGCTCTTTATGTTTCTTTTCCAAGTATTCTATTTGTGCTCCACCCAAAATCTATTTTGCACTGCCAAGTTCTTGAAATGAAGCACTCACTGCTCGACCATTTCTTTACTGAACTGGGAGCAACAGAGGCAAGATATTTGAAACAAGCTAAAGTCCTTTTGATTCTTGATTTCTAGCATACACATGCAACCTGATTGGTGTAGATATGATGTAGGTTCAGTGCTTACTATTTTTTGATTTGATGCATGTTACCTTCGTTTCTGTCTATGCCTTCTTTAGGGTTTTGCCAGCTAACTAGTCTATTGGTCGTTTTGAAATATGAAGATGCTGCATGTAAGCACTATTGCTGGCAATTTGGCACATCATATTAGTCTTATCCCATGTTTTGTCACTAGCATACACTACAATCCCTTGTCCTGTCACTAGCATACACTACAGTTTTATTAAAAGGGGGCATATCATTTGCTCTATATAACAGTGCTGATTTTGCGCTGATATGAACTTACAACAGTATTACATTGTAGTGTTTTCTGTATGTTGTTGTATCACTAGTTTCATGTTGCCTTCTCATTTGAACCTATTACTTGTTTTTGTTTTTATCCTTGATTAGTATCAATTGTTGTATTGTAGACTTAAAATTGTGGTGGTTCCTCCTTTACAGAAGCTCAAGTGTGAAGTCGTGAAGTGTGAAGCAAGTGTGAAGCCGTGAACTGTGAAGCCAAGTGTGAAGCCGTGAAGTCCAACTCATTGTAGCATATCTGTGTTGTAAAGATTGTAATACATTTATTTAGTAGTATATTTGATGAATTTTATGCGTTCATTGTTCTATTTGAAATATTGATTATGTATGTGATTTGAAAACTTGTGGAATGGAAACTTGTCCAGTGAGGCCACTTATGAAAATAATTTGTCAAATTTGTATATTTCTGACATGTGGGACCAATTTGAGAGATGAACATGACAGGTTGGACCCATCTGACTAGTGGGACCAGCTTGAATATATAATAGTTGAAAATAGAAAATCAAAATAGAAAATCAGTAGACTAAAAGGCCATGGCCCAAAAATAAAAAGGCTGCAATGTTAGGCTTGGTCCATGAAGCTGACAAAAAATTCATAGGGAAAAAATATAAATGGGCTGATTTAATGGGCTCGGCCCATATAAACACCGAATTGGACCGGGCTGAATCTTGTGCCACATCAGCTTGCCACGCTGGATGCCTATGTGGCCTGGGGGAGGTTGCTAGTGACCAAAACGCCACAGTAGGAATATTTTGGTCGTAAACGTCTTTGACCATTCCAAAAGAAAGGTCGCTATAGTCAGTTTACGACGGCCAGCTTTTGACCTTCTGTTTTTTGTCACAAAAAGGTCATAAATGGAAATTTGTGACCTTTCAGTGACCAATAGTGGTGGTCATAAGTTGACATATTTATTGTAGTGGATGCGGACATCGCGCTAGTCAACAGGCGACTTGATGAGTCTCAAGGTAAGTGTTTCTTTGCGGTCACTTGGTAAGGGAGCCGAAGCCCGCTCCTTACAACATGTGTGTGAAATGCAGATAGTGCCGCTGCTGTGGAGAGCCTTCGGGCCGAACTTGCTCAAGCCAAGGAGCAAGCCAGAAGGAGTAATGCGGCAGCCTCAAGGGCGGCCGAGGATTTAGAAGCCAAAAGGGCTGCACACTGCCGAAGCAGGGAAGAGATGGCCGAAATGGCCATGAAGTTAAAAGATGCTACCGACCGCAATGAGGCTCTTGAAAAGGAGTGCCTAGCGGGGCAAGAAGAGCTGGGGAAGGCCACCGCCGAAGCCAAGGATGCCCGTTCTGCAATGCGGGCTATAAAGGAAGAGCTGCGCCAGGCCGGAGACATTGTAGCTGGCAAGCCTTTTCTGCTGCGCCGAAGGTTTACGGATCCAAAGTATGCTCAGTTGGGCCAGCTGTGGGGTCCGGAGGACCCTTATATGGACTTAGCAGCGAGTGCGGCAGATGCCGTTGTGCATTTTCGAAGCCAGAAGGATCACAAGACGGAAGAGCTGTTTTGGTCTCAATTCCATAGTCCGGAGCGTTCACTTTCGCTGACCGACCGGTTGGCTGAGTGGGCTGAGCTAAATAGGTTGTCCGGGCTTGCCATGACGGATATCGTGACCCATGTCTGGCCGGATAGGCCCAAGCCGAAGAGCTACTTTGGCTTATTGCAGCAATTTCTTGGGGCGGTGCCGCATATCAAGGCGATGAAGCGGTCGGCCTGCATAGAGGGTGCGCGGATGGCACTCGCCCGTGTGAAGACACATTGGACAGAGATGGATGCCACCGCTGTTGTGACCCCGGGTTCGGACGATAGCCGGTTACCCGCCGAGCACTATTTTGGCGAAGTTCTACGCGGTGCTCGTGTAATAGAGTCGCAGTGCTCAAAAAATGTTACGTTCAAATGAACGTTTTATGTTGTAAAACAATGTTTATGATGTAAGCGCCTTTTATACTTGTGCGTTCAAGTAGTGGAATATCTCCTGTGCGGCCGTTCATGTATACGTGTGTATAACCTGAAAGATGGCAGTCGTCGGCTTCAGCCCCCACGCACAAGGTGCGGGGGTGTTCGCAAAAATAGCGCATTTTCACACTTAATCCGACGTCTCGGTCCTGTAAAGGAGGTGGTAGCATAGCAAAGGAGGCAACCGGACTATAATGCTTTATCACTTTCACTTAGCCATGGGAGTTCGAGGGTGGGGCTACGATATAGCCCCTGGGGGCACCGCGCTCTCCGAATTTGGGGCGCGTATGTGCCTGACCGGGAAACGGCCCTTCGTCAAAGCGGAGGAATTCTAAACATTCCATTGGTCGATCGAGTGGTTGACCAGTCTCTCGCTGTATCATGACAGTCGGTTTTCGGCTTTCTCTATTGAGGTGCTCGCCCAGCCGAACTGGGGCACAATCGCAGTAGTTCTCCTGGTGCCGCGTTAGCCGATGATACGGAACGTAAGGCAGCAAAACACAGGAGCCGGGCAAACCCAACATTTGACCAAAGACATGATTCGTAGCTGATGCATATAAGGCCTAACTCGAGATGTTGAACACTCCCGAAGGTGTTCGGTCTTTATAATAACGAGCAGAACAATGCCCTAAGACCCTTGTGTCCAGGTACGAGCAAGTTCCTCTGACGCGGCCGATGCCAAAATGCCAGTCTCCACTCTGGTTATAATGAGAAACCAGGGGATTATAGCAACAAGAGACAGTAAGAAAGGTTTACGTAGGGTCTTAGTCTGAAAAGAATCCTTGAAACGGGTCCCTACTGCACGTCTGCGCATGTGTCTCCGTTGTGCCGTATCCTGGACGGGTGTGCACGTTGTTCATCTGTAAAAAGAGAGGAACTTAGCTTGAAAAGAAATCGTGCGAAAAAGTGCATAAAAAATGAAATATAAATTAATAAAGCTGAGCCTATGCTAGCTCATTATAGCTTATATGCACAACCCCTTGTGAAGGGGTGTGCGGCTAGGTAGCCCCTAGCTTATTTATTCCGGACTCGTCCAGCCGTGTCCGGGGTCTTAGACGACCTTTTAATGAAATGATGCCACGTGGACCGGGCGTTTTAAGTGTAAGAGACGCGTAGTGTGGTATTGCATTAAAGCGGACGAAAGCTTCACGTCCCAATAGTGCTTGATAGCTACTTTTAAATGGGGCGACATGAAAGGTTAGCTTTTCGCGTCGGAAGTTGTCAGGTGACCCGAACACAACTTCTAGTAATAAGGAACCTGTGCACCTGGCGTAAGGGCCTGGCGCCACTCCTTTGAAGGAAGTGCGGCTATGTCGAATTGTAGTAAGGTCTATCCCCAACTTGCGGATTGTGTCCGGATATAGCAGGTTTAAGTCATTGCCACCGTCCATCAGGACTTGTGTAAATTGTAGTCCGTCTATTATAGGATCCAATATCAGAGCAGTGCATCCTGCATTCCGGATACTTCTGGAATAATCCAGGTGGTCAAAAGTGATTGATTTTGACATCCAATCTCGATGTTCCGCTGGGGTGGACCGTGCGACACCTATCTTAGCGGGTGTCGTATTGTATTTCCGTACTATCACATGAAGTGAGTTTACTGTTTTGACTTCTTGTGGGAAAGTCTTTTGTCTTCCGGTGCTCTGCTGGTGGGGTTCGTCATGGTCCTCGCTTGGCGCATCGAGCCCCTTGTGTTCGGCGTTGAGTCTGCCGGACTGTTTAAAAACCCAACAATCTCGGTTGGTATAGCTCATCACTGTTGTCCTTAAGAGACAATGTTTTATTGTTTGGCCGCAAGCTTTTGAATCCGGCGTTGACCGCCGTGCTCTTTGGGCTTTTTTCTTTATTCCGGCGCTGATCTTTTCTGCGTCGTGATTTTCCGTTTCCATCTCTGATCTCGGATGTACTCGGGTCGCTGGTGCTGCATCTTGCTAGCCAGTTGTCTTCCCCTGCGCAAAAGCGGGTCATGAGGCTTGTTAGCGCGGCCATTGTTCTTGGCTTCTCTTGGCCGAGGTGTCTGGCGAGCCATTCATCTCGGACGTTGTGTTTAAAAGCTGCTAAGGCTTCCGCATCCGGACAGTCGACTATTTGGTTCTTTTTGGTAAGGAACCTGTTCCAGAATTTGCGCGCTGACTCTCCGGGCTGTTGAGTTATATGACTTAGATCGTCTGCATCCGGAGGGCGGACATAAGTCCCTTGAAAATTTGCTCTAAACGCGTCCTCAAGCTCTTCCCAACTTCCAACAGTGTTTTCTGGGAGGCTTTTGAGCCAATGCCGAGTTGGCCCTTTGAGCTTGAGGGGTAGGTATTTTATGGCGTGGAGATCATCTCCTCTAGACATGTGTATGTGTAGTATGTAATCTTCTATCCAGACTCCGGGGTCTGTTGTTCCGTCGTATGCCTCTATGTTTATGGGTTTGAACCCTGCTGGAAATTCATGATCCAGCACCTCATCGGTGAAACATAGTGGGTGTGCGGCGCCCCTGTATTTGGGTGTGCCGCTGTCTTCAAACACTTGCCGTGTTGTGTTGCTTCCTGGGGCCCTCTTTTTTGGCCCGTAAATGGACCTGACTGGGCCGTCTGTTTTCCCAGGATCGTAAATCGGATTGTGTGCGGCGCCGCTTGTCCTTTTTGGCCTGTCATCTGGCCGTCTATCCGGCTAGGCGGCCTCTTTGTTTTTTGACTGTGAGGGCTCTATGGCTTCCTCGTCAAATTCTGGCAGCAGCTTGCGCTTCGGATAGCTCTTTGTTTGGTGCCCATTGCCATATTTGTCTGCGGTCTTGAGTACTTTGCTCCACCTCTTTCTGAGTATGTCTTCCGCTGTTTTGAGCTTCCGCTTTTCCTTCTTCAGACTTCTTGCAGTGGCGACGAGTTTTTTGTGGAGCTTCTTATGCTCCGATGGTGTGTCTGGCGTGAGGTTGTCCGGACTGTTGGTTTCGCCGGGCATGTCTTGATTATCCGATTCGTCCTGTTCGGACGGTTGCTTGGTTGCATGATCTTCGTCCACTGGTTTGCCCTGCTCTATTGCTGGGTCATTAGGAATGCTGTTTTGTCGAGGCGGGACTTAGGGCGGCGTCTGCGTCGCCGTTTTGGTTGTTTATCGGCAGGATTATCCTTTGCCGCGCCCCGTTGTTCCTCGTTATTGCTTCCTTTTGGGGTGTCCACCATATATATGTCATGTGATGGGGTGGCCTTCCAGTGCTCAGTGAACGCTGCTTCTTGATCGTCTCCGGCATCGTCGTCCATACCATCGATGTCTTCGGAGTCGTAGTTTAGCGTGTTGGTTAGATCGTCGACAGTTGCTATAAAGTGGGCGGTGGGTGGGCTTTGAATTTCTTCGTCGTCCGCCTCCCAACCGTCCTGGCCGTAGTCCGGCCAGGGCTCTCCGGATAGCGAGAGATGCTTTAGCGATTTTAAGATGTCGCCAAAGGGTAAGTGCTGAAAGATGTCCACAGCGGTGAACTCCATGATCGGCGCCCAATCAGATTCGATTGGCAGGGGCGCAGGAGGTTCGGAGTCCGGCAGGGAGTCCGACACCTCGGAGTCACGAGCTTTATAAGGGACGAGGTCAGTCTTTGGCTCCATCGCCGTGGAAGTTGCAGCTCCCGAGGCGGTGTCCAGCCACCCGTCCTCGGTCTGCGCGATCGGCTCCGGACTATGGGTCGGAGCGGGTTCGTGTGCGGCCTCCAAGGTACTGTCCGGCAGCAGAGTTAGGTTGTGCCCATCGTGATAGTGCGGCACGCTTGGCTGCGGCTCGGATCCATCGAAGATCAGGTCTCCGCGGATATTGGCCCTGAAGTTTAGGCTTCCAAACCTGACCTGATGGCCAGGGGCGTAGCTTTCGATCTTCTCCAGATGGCCAAGCGAATTGGCCCGCAGTGCGAAGCCGCCGAATACGAAAATCTGTCCGGGGAGAAAAGTCTCGCCCAGGACTGCGTCGTTGTTGATTGAAGAGGCCATCAAGCCTAACGGTGACGACACAGAGGAACTCTCAATGAAAGCACCAATGTCGGTGTCAAAACCGGCGGATCTCGGGTAGGGGGTCCCGAACTGTGCGTCTAGGCGGATGGTAACAGGAGACAAGGGACACGATGTTTTACCCAGGTTCGGGCCCTCTTGATGGAGGTAAAACCCTACGTCCTGCTTGATTGATATTGATAATGTGGGTATTACAAGAGTAGATCTACCACGAGATCAAGGAGGCTAAACCCTAGAAGCTAGCGTATGGTATGATTGTTGTAATGGTTGTTGTTGTCCTACGGACTAAAGCCATCCGGTTTATATAGACACTGGAGAGGGCTAGGGTTACATAGAGTCGGTTACAATGGTAGGAGATCTACATATCCGTATCGCCAAGCTTGCCTTCCACGCCAAGGAAAGTCCCATCCGGACGAAGTCTTCAATCTTGTATCTTCATAGTCTTGGAGTCCGGCTGACGATGATAGTCCGGTCGATGATGATAGTCCGGTCGATGATGATAGTCCGGTCGATGATGATAGTCCGGCTATCCGGACACCCCCTAGTCCAGGACTCCCTCAGTTTCATTCCTTTTGGACACCGTTTGATATTCCTTTTTCTTCGAAACACTGAAATAGGCAAAAAAAACAGCAATACAGGCTGGGCCTCCGGTTAGTAGGTTAGTCCCAAAAATGATATAAATGTGTAAAGTAAAGCCCATAAACATCCAAAACGGGTAATATAATAGCATGGAACAATCAAAAATTATATATACGTTGGAGACGTATCAAGCATCCTCAAGCTTAATTCCTGCTCGTCGTTGAGTAGGTAAATGACAAAAACAGAATTTTTGATGTGGAATGCTACCTAGCATAATTCTCAATGTAATTATCTTAACTGTGGCATGAATGTTTAGATCCAAATGATTCAAAATAAAAGTTCATATTGACATAAGAAATAGTAATACTTCAAGCATAGTAATCAAAGCAATCATGTCTTCTCAAAATAACATGGCTAAAGAAAGTTCATCCCTACAAAATCATATAGTTAGGCTATGCTTCATTTTTGTCACACAAAAATGCTCCCATCTTACACACCCCCGATGACAAGCCAAGCAATTGTTTCGTCCTTAAATAATCTCAAAAAAATTCAACTTTCACGCAATACATGAGCATGAGCCATGGATATAGCACTATGGGTGGAATAGAATATGATGATGGGGGTTGTGTGGAGAAGACAAAAAAGGAGAAAGCCTCACATTGACAAGGATAATCAATGGGCTATGGAGATTCCCATCAATTGATGTCAACATGAGGAGTAGGGATTGCCATGCAACGGATGCACTAGAGCTATAAATGTATGAAAGCTCAACAAAAGAAACTAGTGGGTGTGCATCCAACTTGCTTGCTCACGAAGACCTAGGGCATTTTGAGGAAGCCCATCGTAGGAATATACAAGCCAAGTTCTATAATGAAAAATCCCCACTAGTATAAGAAAGTGACAACATATGAGACTCTTTATATGAAGAACATGGTGCCACTTTGAAGCACAAGTGTGGCAAAAGATAGTAACATTGCCCCCTTTTTATTTTTATTTTTATTTTTTTTCTTTTTTTTTCTTTTGGCATTTCTTCTTTTTTTCCTTTTTGGCCTTTTTTCTTTTTTTCTTTGGCCTTTCTTTTTTTCTTTCTTTCTTTTTGGCCTTTTTTTGGACAATGCTCTAATAATGATGATCATCACACTTCTATTTGTTTACAACTCATGAATTACAACCCAAAACTATAACAAGATATGACTCTATATGAATGCCTCCGGCTGTGTACCGGGATGGGTAATGAATCAAGAGTGACATGTATGAAAAATTATGTATGGTGGCTTTGCCACAAATACGATGTCAACTACATGATCATGCAAGGCAATATGATAATGATAATGTGTGTCATAAAAAACGGAACGGCACGGTGGAAAATTGCATGGCAATATATCTCGGAATGGCTATGGAAATGCCATAATAGGTAGGTATGGTGGCTGTTTTGAGGAAGATATAAGGAGGTTTATGTGTGATAGAGCGTATTGTATCACGGGGTTTGGATGCACCGGCGAAGTTTGCACCAACTCTCAAGGTGAGAAAGGGCAATGCATGGTACCGAAGAGGCTAGCAATGGTGGAAAGGTAAAAGTGCGTATAATCCATGGACTCAACATTAGTCAAAAGAACTCATATACTTATTGCAAAAATTTAGAAGTCATCAAAAATCAAGCACTACGCGCATGCTCCTAGAGGGATAGATTGGTAGGAAAATACCATCGCTCGTCCCCGACCGCCACTCATAAGGATGCACAAGCCAGGTACACTTCATGTTTCACATTTGTTCACAACTTTAACCATACGTGCATGCTACAGGACTTGCTAACTTCAACACAAGCATTCTTTAAATTCATAATCACCCAACTAGCATGACTTTAATATCACTACCTTCATATCTCAAAACAATTATCAAGTATCAAATTGATCATAGCATCCAATTCACTTCCTATGATAGTTTTATTATACCCAACTTTGATGCCTACCATTCTAGGACCAATTTTATAACCATAGCAAATACCATGCTGTTCTAAAAGACTCTCAAAATAATATAAGTTAAGCATGAGAGACTAGCAATTTCTACAAAATTAAGCCACCGCCGCGCTCTAAAATATATAAGTTAAGCACTAGAGGAAAAACTATCTAGCTCAAAAGATATAAGTGAAGCACATAGCATATTCTAATAAATTCAATCAAGTGGGCTTCTCCCAAAAGGTGTGTACATCAAGGATGATTGTGGTAAACTAAAAAGCAAAGACTAATATCATACACGACGCTCCAAGCAAAACACACATCATGTGGCGAATAACAATATAGCTCCAAGTAAAGTTACCAATGAACAAAGACGAAAGAGGGGATGCCTTCCCGGGGCATCCCCAAGCTTAGGCTTTTGGCTATTATTGAATATCTTGGGGTGCCTTGGTCATCCCCAAGCTTAGGCTTTTGCCACTCCTTATTCCATAGTCCATCAAAGCTTTACCCAAAACTTGAAAACTTCACAACACAAAACTCAACAGGAAATCTTATAAGCTCCGTTAGTGAAATAAAACAAAATCATCACATAAGGTACTGTAATGAACTCATTCTTTATTTATTTTGGTGTTAAACCTACTGTATTCCAATTTCTCTATGGTTCATACTAGTTAATACTAGCCATAGATGCCTCAAAATAAGCAAACAACACACGAAAAGCAGAATCTGTCAAAAACAGAACAATCTGTAGCAATCTGTAACTCTCGAATACTTCTGGAACTCTAAAAATCCTACAAAAATAGGAAGTCCTGGGAAATTTATCTATTGATCTACAACAAAAATAATCAATGAAAATCACGTTTCTGTGAATTACCAAAATTATTTTCATGCGTGCAAAGTTTCAGTTTTTCAGCAGAATCAAATTAACTATCACCGTAGGTTATCCTATAGGTTCTACTTGGCACAAACACTAATTAAAACATGAAAACACATCTGAACATAAGGTAGATGATAAATTTATTGAATAACAGCAAGGAAAAAAATTGGGTTATCTCCCAACAAGCGCTTTTCTTTAAAGCCTTTTAGCTAGGCATTGATAATTTTAATGATGCTCACATGAAAGACAAGAATTGAAGCGCAAAGAGAGCATCATGAAACACATGACAAACACATCTAAGTCTAACATACTTCCAATGCATAGGCATATTATAAGAAAACAAATTTGCAAGGCAACCAAAAACTAGCATATGCAAGGAATAAGAAAGAGATGATAGCAATCTTAACATGACGAGAGGTAATTTAGTAAGATAAAATTTTCTACGACCATATTTTCCTCTCTCATAATAATTACATGTAGGATCATAGGTGAATTCAACAAAATAGCTATCACATAACATATTCTTAACACGATCCACATGCATTCAAAGTTGACACTCTTCCAAGATAGTGGGATTAACATTAACAAAAGTCATGGCCTCTCCAAACCCACTTTTATCAAAAATATTATAAGATTGAACATACTCCAAATATGTGGGATCTAAAATTGACACTCTTCCAAACACACTTTCAATATCATTTCAAACACTATTGTCAATCTCATATTCATCATGGGGCTTAAATAAATTTTCAAGATAAGAAGAATCACCCCAATCATGATCATTGCAACAGGTAATAGGCATAGCAAAACTAGCATCCCCAAGCTTAGGGTTTTGTGTATTATTAGAACAATTGACATAAGAGAATTTACAGTAAAATCATTGCAATCAAGCTTTTTACTCAAAGAGTTATCGTGAATCTCTTCATAAATTTCTTCATCATAATTTTCAGATTCACGAATTCCAAGCAAAGCTTCATAAAGATAATCTAGTGCACAAAACTCACTAGCAATTGGTTCATCATAATTGGATCTCTTAAAAATATTAGCAAGCGGATGAGGATCCATAGATCTTAGCTTCTCTGTTTAGCAATAAATAAACAACTATTCCAACTAAACGACCAAACAAGCCAAGTAAGACATCAAAGCAAATGAAAAGACGAACAGAAGAAGGACGAATAAAACGGCAAGGGTGAAGTGGGGTAGAGGAAAACAAGAGTCAAATGGCAAATAATTTAATGCAAGGGATATGAGTTTGTGATGGGTACTTGGTATGTCTTGACTTGAGCGAAGACCTCCCCGGCAACGGCGCCAGAAATCCTTCTTGCTACGTCTTGAGCATGCGTTGGTTTTCCTTGAAGAGGAAAGGGTGATGCAGAAATAGTAGCGTAAGTATTTCCCTCAGTTTTTGAGAACCAAGGTATCAATCTAGTAGGAGGCTCCTCAAAAGTCCCACGCACCTACACAAACAAACAAGAACTCACAACCAACGCAATAAAGGGGTTGTCAATCCCTTCAAGGCCACTTGCAAAAGTGAGATCTGATAGAGATAATATGATAAGATAAATATATTTTTGGTATTTTCTAATATAGATTGGAAAAGTAAAGATGCAAATAAAAGCAAATTGAAAGCTTATATGATAAGAGATAGACCCGGAGGCCATAGGTTTCACTAGTGGCTTCTCTCAAGATAGCATAAGTATTACGGTGGGTGAACAAATTACTGTCGAGAAATTGATAGAAAAGCGAATAATTATGAGATTATCTAGGCATGATCATGTATATAGGCATCACGTCCATGACAAGTAGACCGACTCCTGCCTGCATCTACTACTATTACTCCACACATCAACCGCTATCCATCATGCATCTAGAGTATTAAGTTCATAAAGAACGGAGTAACGCATTAAGAAAGATGACATGATGTTGAGGGATAAACTCATGCAATATGATATAAACCCCATCTTTTTATCCTCGATGGCAACAATACAATATGTGCCTTGCTGCCCCTGCTGTCACTGGGAAAGGACACCGCAAGATTGAACCCAAAGCTAAGCACTTCTCCAATTGCAAGAAAGATCAATCTAGTAGGCCAAACCAAACTGATAATTCAAAGAGACTTGCAAAGATAACTTAATCACACATAAAAGAATTCAGAGGAGATTCAAATATTTCTCATACATAAACTTGATCATAAACCCACAATTCATCGGATCTCGACAAACACACCGCAAAAAGAGTTACATCGAATAGATCTCCAAGAAGATCGAGGAGAACTTGGTATTGAGATTCAAAGAGAGAGAAGAAGCCATCTAGCTAATAACTATGGACCCGAAGGTCTATGGTAAACTACTCACAACTCATCGGATAGGCTATGGTGTTGATGTAGAAGCCCTCCATGGTTGATTCCCCCTCTGGCGGAGCACCGGCGAAGGCTCCAAGATGGGATCTCATAGATACAGAAGGTTATGGCGGTGGAAATAGTTTTTCGTGGTTGCTTCTTATGTTTTCGGGGTACATGGGTATATATAGGAGGAAGAAGTAGGTCAGTGGACGCCCGAGGGGCCCACGAGGGTGGGGGCGCGCCCAGCCCTAGGGGCGCGCCGGGCACCCTCGTGGCTGCTCGGTTGTTTCTTGACTTCCACTCCAAGTCCTCTAGATCAAGTTTGTTCCAAAAAGATCGCTCCCGAAGATTTCATTCCGTTTGGACTCCGTTTGATATTCCTTTTCTTCAAAACACTGAAATAGGCAAAAAAAATAGCAATACGGGCTGGGCCTCCGGTTAGTAGGTTAGTCCCAAAAATGATATAAATGTGTAAAGTAAAGCCCATAAACATCCAAAACCGGTAATATAATAGCATGGAACAATAAAAAATTATAGATACGTTGGAGACGTATCACACTACTATGAGAATTAGTAAGGTACACATCAATAACATGCATATCAAATATACCTTTGCTCACTTTGCCATCCTTCTTATCCGCCAAATACTTGGGGCAGTTCTGCTTCTAGTGACCAGTCCCTTTGTAGTAGAAGCACTCAGTTTCAGGCTTGGGTCCAGCTTTGGGTTTCTTCCCGGGAGTGACAACTTGCTTGTCATTCTTCTTGAAGTTCCCCTTCTTTTTACCCTTGCCCTTCTTCTTGAAACTAGTGGTCTTGTTAACCATCAACACTTGATGCTCCTTTTTGATTTCTACCTCCGCGGCCTTTAGCATCGCAAAGAGCTCGGGAATAGTCTTTTCCATCCCTTGCATATAGTAGTTCATCACGAAGCCTTTGTAGCTTGGTGGCAGTGATTGAAGAACTCTCTCGATTATGGTACCAAGACATCCTGAGTATGTGCTCACTAACAGAACTGTTCTCCTCCATCTTGCAGCTATAGAACTTGTTGGAGGCTTCATATCTCTCAACTCGGGCATTTGCTTGAAATATTAACTTCAACTCCTGGAACATCTCATATGGTCCATGACGTTCAAAACGTCTTTGAAGTCCCGATTCTAAGCCGTAAAGCATGGCACACTGAACTAACGAGTAGTCATCAACACGCGATTGCCAGGCATTCACAATGTTTGTAGTTGCTAGGGTAGGTGGTACACCTAGCGGTGCATCAAGGACATAATTCTTCTGTGTAGCAATGAGGATAATCCTCAAGTTACAGACCCAGTCCATGTAGTTGCTACCATCATCTTTCAACTTAGCTTTCTCTAGGAACGCATTAAAATTCAAGGGAACGGTAGCACGGGCCATTGATCTACAACGTAGATATGCAAAAAACTATCAGGACTAAGTTCATGATAAATTAAGTTCAATTAATCATAACTCCCACTTAGATATACATCCCTCAAGTCATCTAAATGATACATGATCCAAATCAACTAAACCATGTCCGATCATCATGTGAGATGGAGTAGTCATCAATGGTGAACATCTCTATGTTGATCATATCCACTATATGATTCACGTTCGACCTTTCGGTCTCCAGTTTTCCGAGGCCATATTCCTATATGCTAGGCTCGTCAAGTTTAACCCGAGTATTCTGCATGTGCAAAACTGGCTTGCACCCGTTGTATTTGAACGTAGAGCTTATCACACCCGATCATCAGGTGGTTTCTCAGCACGACGAACTTTCTCAACGGTGCATACTCGGGGAGAACACTTATACCTTGAAATTTTAGTAAGGGATCATC
Source organism: Triticum timopheevii (assembly GCA_963921465.1). NCBI lineage: Eukaryota > Viridiplantae > Streptophyta > Magnoliopsida > Poales > Poaceae > Triticum > Triticum timopheevii. The sequence continues at coordinate 376,298,655 of OY997262.1, read as the reverse complement.
TTATAATGCTACCACCGTACTAAGAAAAATAAGATGCATAAAGATAAACATCCCATGCAATCAAAATATGTGACATGATATGGCTATCATCATCTTGTGCTTTTGATCTCCATCACCAAAGCAACGTCATGATCTCCATTGTCACCGGCTTGACACCTTAATATCCATCGTAGCATCGTGGTCGTCTCACCAACTATTTATTCTATGACTATCGCTACCGCTTAGTGATAAAGTAAAGCAATTACATGGCGTTTGTATTTCGTACAATAAAGCGACAACTATATGGCTCCTGCCAGTTGCCGATAACTTCTACAAAACATGATCATCTCATACAACAACAAATATCACATCATGTCTTGACCATATCACATCAAAACATGCCCTGCAAAAACAAGTTAGACATCCTCTACTTTGTTGTTGCAAGTTTTATGTGGCTACTACGGGCTTCTAGCAAGATCTGTACTTACCTACGACACAAAAACCACAACGGTGATTTATCAAGTTTGCTGTTTTAACCTTCACAAGGACCGACCATAGTCAAGTTCGATTCAACTAAAGTTGGAGAAACAGACACCCGCCAGCCACCTTTATGCAAAACTAGTTGCATGTATGTCGGTGGAACCGGTCTCATGAATGCGGCCATGTAAGGTTGGTCCAGGCCACTTCATCCAACAATACCGCCGAATCAAAACAAGACGTTGGTGGTAAGCAGTATGACAATCACCGCCCACAACTCTTTGTGTTCTACTCATGCATATCATCTACGCATAGACCTGGCTCTAATACCACTGTTGGGAAATGTAACATCCAATTTCAAAAGAAATCCTATGCTCACGCAAGATCTATCTAGGAGATGCATAGCAACGAGAGGGGGAGAGTGTGTCCACGTACCCTCGTAGACCGAAAATGGAAGCGTTAACTTAAAGCGGTTGATGTAGTCGAACGTATTCTCGATTCAACCAATCAAGTACCGAACGTACGACACCTCCGAGTTCTGCACATGTTCAACTTTATGAAGTCCCTCGAACTCTTGATCCAGTAGAGGTATGAAGGAGATGAGTTTCGTCAGCACGACGGCGTGGTGACGGTGATGGTGACGTGATTCGTGCAGGGCTTCGCCTAAGCACTACGACAATATAACCTTAGGAGTAAACGGTGGAGGGGACACCGCACACGGCTAAGACAATTGATGTGCTTTGGGGTGCCCCCTGCCCCCGTATATAAAGCAGGGAGAGGGGAGAGGGCCGGCCAGGGCACGCCCACAAAGGGGGGGATTCCTACTAGGACTCCCAGTCCAATTCGAAATCCCCCTTCCTTTCCGGAGGGGGAAATGGGGGAAGGGAGAGAGAGAGGGAGAAGGAAAGGGGGGCCGCGCCCCCTCCCCTAGTCCAATTCGGACTCCCCATGGGGGCGCCACCTCCTGTGGCCTGCCTCCTCCTCTCCTCTATGGTCCATGAGGCCCATTACTTCTCCTGGGGGTTCTAGTAACCCCTCGGTACTCCGAAAAATACCCGAACCATTCTGGTGTCTGAATATAGCCTTCCAATATATCAATCTTTACCTCTCGACCATTTCGAGACACCTCATCATGTTCGTGATCTCATCCGGGAATCCGAACAACCTTCGATCACCAAAACACATAACTCATACAATATATATCGTCATCAAACGTTAAGCGTGCGGACCCTACGAGTTCGAGAACTATGTAGACATGACCGAGACACCTCTCCGGTCAATAACCAATAGCGGAACCTGGATGCTCATATTGATTCCCACATATTCTACGAAGATCTTTATCGGTCGAACAGCAATGTCAACATACGTTATTTCCTTTGTCATCGGTATGTTACTTGCCCGAGATTTGATCGTCGGTATTTTCATACCTAGTTCAATCTTGTTACCAGCAAGTCTCTTTACTCATTTTGTAGTGGATCATCTCGTAACTAACTCATTAGTCACATTGCTTGCAAGGCTTCATATGATGTGCATTACCGAGAGGGCCCAGAGATACCTCTCTGATACTCGGAGTGACAAATCCTAATCTCGATCTATGCCAACCCAACAAACACCTTCGGAGATACCTGTAGAGCATCTTTATAATCACCCAGTTACGTTGTGACGTTTGATAGCACACAAGGAATTCCTCAGGTATCCCGGAGTTGCATAATCTCATAGTCGGAGGAATATATATTTGACATGAAGAAAGCAGTAGCGGTAAAACTGAACGATCATTATGCTAAACTAACGAATGGGTCTTGTCCATCACATCATTCCACTAATTATGTGATCCCGTTCATCAAATGACAACTCATGTCCATGGCTAGGAAACTTAACCATCTTTGATCAACAAGCTAGTCTAGTAGAGGCATACTAGGGACACGGTGTTTTGTCTATGTATTCACACATGTATCAAGTTTCTGGTTAGTACAATTCTAGCATGAATAATAAACATTTGACATTAATAAGGAAATATAAAATAACAACTTTATTATTGCCTCTAGGGCATATTTCCTTCCTCCTTGACCTCCCAGTAGAAGGTGAGCCCCTAGTTTGTGATCCAGAGTCTGGCCGTGATTTTATCCTCTCTCATTTCAATCTTACCAGTATTCCTCCAATGTCCTTTTTTGCCAACAAGCTTAAGTCTCTTGAAGTCGAGTTGCCTGATGAGGATGTTTTCATTTGTTTCATGATTGTTGTTTTCTCCTCATTTCTTTGTCCCAACTCTAGCCTCAGTCCTAGCCCAAAGTTCCTCCATATATTCAGGGATTGTCGATCTATGTGTACCTATGATCTGTCACAGTTTGTTTATGGTTGGCTTTTGAGTAGCGTCAAAACATTTAAGGACTGCACTAGAGTTGCTTCCAAAAGACCAGTGATGTTTGGTGGTTGTCACTATGCTTTTGATGTAAGTTTCCTTTTGTTATCTCCATCTATTTTATTTCTTTCGCAATTCTTTGACTCATTTTTTCTTTCTAGGTTTCTTATCTTGACCATCTTAATTTTGTTCTTCACTCAATTTTTGATGTGAAACCTTGGATTCTTGCGTGGAGAGGTAACAAAGTCAAACAGTTTTCAGAGCTTGACAGAAACAATAGCCGCTCTTATGGAAGGAGGCCATTGAAGCGAGCTTGTACTTCATTTAGTTTTAGGTTAGTTAGTGTTTCTTTTCTTTTTTATTTTTGGTGCGTGGTTTAGTTTTAAATTTCTCATGTACTACTCTATTGTTTCAGGGTTCTGTTCAGAAATCTTCAGCAAATAAGAGTATGGATTTTGATGCATCTGATGTTCCATTTGCTACAAGAGTTCAGTCAAATTTTGGTGCTCATTTTGTCTATGAGGTAATTGCTCTTCCTAGTTATTGTTTGTTGCTGCAGTAGTACTACTATAATTCCTACTATTTTTATTCATACTGATTATATGTTATTTAGTGGTATTCTAACTCCTTTATTCTTTCTTTCTTTTTTACAGTTTGCTCGGGATCTTGTGGATCTTGTTCAGGCCAGACATCAAGAGAAGCTTAAGATTTTTGTTGAATGGTCAGAGTCTCTCATTGTTGATGTATTGAATTGTGTGTTGCAATCTTCTTTTCTTGCAAACATTCATGCTTCCCCAGAAGTTTTTGGCAGGGAGAATCATTCATGGAGCAAGTTCTCATTTGGTTAGTTTCATCTTTTTTACTTTAGCTTTCATTTTATTTCTTTGTTTGTTTTTTCTTTTGGTTTGTTCATAATTCATTTGACAGCTGGTTTTTATGTGATTTTGCATGCAATAAGAGTGTTTCTATTCAATCTGCTATCCCCAATACAAAGTCTACGAGATTTGATGATATTCCAGGGAAGTGAGATTTGTTTTGTTTCATGGGAGGCAAGTTCAAGCAGAGATGTTTAACTGCTTTTTTGCTTCTACTTTTTGTTGTCATGTGTGGTACAGGGAAGCTATTGGGAGGGATCGCGTGGGGTTTTCTTGTTCTTTTGGTTTAGTTGACAATTGGGTCTTCTTTTTTTAGCCCGACCAGGTTAGTGGGAACGGGCAGTATTAGTGGTTTTGGGCAAATACAGATATCAACAGGACATTGGTCAGAAAATTCAAATGATATCCAATTGGAAATCAGTCAAATGTCAAATAAACAGTCCCTTCTTTTTTCACTTTAGCTGGATGTAAGTTACCTGAAAATTAAATTTGTGTCAGTCGACTTTTCTGACCGTTGATTGATGCTTCAAGATTCATGTTTTTTCTGCTATGTTATATGTCTTGTTTTTTTAGAAACACCTATAAGTTTATTCATACTCATAAAAATTACAGATACACTGATTTAGACCTAACATCCAAGAAAAATATAAGAATTGCAATGAAATATCTAAACACCTTCTTCGCAGTATGAATCCCTGCTCGAAGAAATACTCCAAAGACTTCGGTAAAAAGGCTGCAATTAGACTGTAGCAACGATATAGCCACTCTTTTACCCGCACGAACATTACAAATAATGGTTTCTGAAAGTGCCTTGAGTTGCCCATCCAAAAAGATGAGAAGCCTTAATCGATGAACATACTTGGACATGGGATGATCCCCTAGAAGTGTAGGCCGCCAGATCACGATATCTTCACCCCAGTGTCGATAAAAGATTTCAACTCCACAAAGAATCAAATCAATAAAAAAAGTTTGACACACCAACATAAACTCATCAGATCCGAATAATCGGATATGTGAGGACGGAAAATTCTCTCACCTCATGACTCCATCAAAAGAACGAGAGTAGATTTTATTCTCACACGATAATCACTAGACGATGACGAAGAACATATAACTCTTGAATATGCGAGATCCCCCACCTCGCAGCGTCAAGATGGCAACCGGGGGCGAGGGACCCAAAAATCCTTCGCGGCGTCGGTGGCTACAACCCTTAACGAAACCCTTCATGTCTGGCCTTATGTCGTTCAAATTGGGGAGCAAATAGTTGACGAGCACTCCTTCGGGAGCCTAGCAACAATCACTTGCGGGTGGGCTGAGAGCGTGCTACTTGGCGTGTCCTCAGCCGCCGCCATATGTCGCGCTCTGGGCACTCCTTTCGGGTTTTTTTTCGCACAAGTTTTCAGCTTTTTAAAGCAGATTTTTTTTGGATTTTCTCGAATTTTTGGTTTTCTACTGGTCTTCCTTAACTTTTGGACCAAAAAAATTAGCCACGGTTTTGCTTTCGCGAGAGGCATGGTCGTGCCTCTCGAAAACGGAAAAAAAAAACACGTTTCTATTTTTTTCTTCCACGAGAGGTACGGTTCTGCTTTCACGAGAGGCACGGTTGTACTTTTGCGAAAGGCACAGCCGTGCCTCTCAAAAACGAAAAAATGTGTGTTCTGTTTTTTTCTTTCACGAGAGGCACGGCCGTGCTTCTCGGAGACGGAAAAACGCGTTTTCTGGTTTTTTTCCTTCCGCGAGAGGCACGACCCTCTTGGAAATAAAAAAAAATGTTTTTTTTCTTTTTTTTCCTTCTGCGAAAGGCACGGTTTTGCTTCCGCGAGACACACGGTTGTGCTTTCCCGAGAGGCACGGCCATGCCTTTTTCGAAAAGTTAAAAAACGGTGCTCCTGATTTGTTTTTTTGTCCGGTTTTTCTCGTTTGGTTTTTTATAAAAAAAGTTCGTCAAAACCTATCAACATGGGATCTAGTTTTGAAGATCTCGACGTGAGGAATGCAATGGTGAAAACGGTTCGAGATTTGAACGTACGCTTTAAGAGATAAAATGCTTTGAATAAACGGATCTACAAAAAAGGGAAAACTCGCAAGTTGCGACAAGTGGCATACATGCTGCGTGCCATCTGTCACAACTTGAGGGGGTGATCTTTACAAGGAGTACCCCTCAATTAGTGACTTCGGTCAAACTGGCGGCACGTGTATGTAAGTTACTCGCTTGTCACATTTTTTTTTAGAATTGCTTGTCACACGTAGTACGCGCAAGTCCGCAAACGATCACAGATATGTCTTGTTTTGGGCTAGAATTTCTGATATTTTGGGTCTGGCAATTCCTTAGCAGGCTCGTGCAACCCAGCATGCTCTACCAGGCCCTCCCTCTCTCCCTTTGTTTTTTCTATTTTCTGTTTTTATGTGCTTTTTGTTTTTCTTTCTTAGTCTATTATTATTATTTTTATGTTTAGGTTATTTTTGGAATGTTAGGTGAGTGTAAATATATACACGCAAATACTATACAATATGTGCAAAAATTGCAATATTAGATGATTATTATTTTGCATACCAAAGAGTGCGATTTCAATGCAAATTTGTGAGCAAGTTTACTAAAATATTTTATTTCTTCTTAGAGGGTAACACCAACGTCACTATTTCATTTTTACTTATAAAACTTCATTGTTTTGATTTTGTTTCAGTTTTAATTTTAATTTTTGTTTCCTTTAAGAGTGATACCAATGCCAATATTTCGTTCTTAGGAAACTCTTTTTTGTGTAGATCATGTGTAAATTATTTCAGCTTTTATTTTAGATTTATTTCATTTTCTTTCTTCTAAAGGGGTAATACCAATGGCACTAATTCATTATTTCTTAGAAAATTTAATTATTTTAATTTTGTATTAGTATTTTTTCAATTTCTTTCTTCCTAAAGGGTAATATCAATGCGACAAATTCATTCTTCTTACAAAAAATCATTATATTGAGTTTTGTTTTGCTTTTGGTTATATTTTATTTTATCTGTACGGGTAATACCATTGTCACTAATTCATTCCTTCTTACAAAACTTTCACTATTATATGTTTATTCTTGCATACTATAATAAAATACAATTTATGTGTAAATTGTAGGCAAATTTTGTCATGGTTTGTTTTATTTTTTTCTTGAAGGGCAATAGTATGTTCATTCTTTCTTGGAATGTTTTTTATTTTATTTTAGCTTTTATTTCATTTTATTTCTTCTTAAAGGGTAGTACTAACGCCACTAATTTATTCTTCCATAGGAAACTCATTATTTTGATATATTTTTTAGTTTTTTCATTTACTTTCTTCTTAAAGTGCAATGTCAATGCCACGAATTCATTCTTCCGTAGAAAAATTAATTATTTTGATTTTACCTTTGCTTTTATTTTATTTTCATTCATCTTTAAGGGTACTACCAATGCCACTAATTCATTCATTCGTGGGAAACATTCTTTCTTGAAAATTTCACTATTATATGTTTGTTCTTGCAAATTATAAAAAGGTGCCATTTTCTGTGAAATATATGCAAATTTTGTCATTGTTCGCTTTATTTATTTTCTTAAAGTATCAATGCCACAAGTTCATTCTTTCTTAGAAACTTCATTTTTTTAATTTTATTTTAGTTTTTATTTCTTTTTTTGTTCTTTAATAATAATACCAATGCCACTAATTCATTCCTTCTTAGGAAACTTCGTTTTTTTGGAATTTCTATTATTATATGCAAGTACTTGCATATTATAGAAATGTGTAATTTTTTTGTAAAGTATGTGCAATTTTTGTTATTTTGCTTTCTATTTTTCTTTCTTCTTGAAGGGTAATACTTAAATATTTTGATTTTTAGTTTTTATTGTTAGGGGTTAAATGAATGCGATTAATTTATTTCTTAAACCTTGCATTTTTGCATATGTATGCGACATGCATGTAGTCCTATAGTCCTGTCAATTCATCCAGGAAAGCTCAGGTGAGTCGACATGCACATGAGACCCATCCATGCATACATGCTCATCAACTGCATACACCTATGAAAATTAAAAAGAGAAGCCATTGGCATGCATGCATGTATCAGACCATGCAACACGTTCACACGGACGAGACGTAGCGGGTTGATGAGCATGCATGCCGCAAACTCCTTTTTACTGGTGGTGGTATTGTCGGCGTCCTGGACTTGGGGGTATCCAATCCTGCCTGCCTGCCGCCCATCACGTGGCTTCATCGATGACCTGGTACGGCCCAGCTTGAGCATCAACACCACAAGACCCTCGCGAGGGGTCAAGCCTCGCGAGGTGGACGATGCCAAGACCCCCAAAGGACCTGGTCTCCTCGGGAGGGCTCCTGAGGGGCGGAGAGTTCTATGCAGCTATCTCATGAGGCGCAGCTGACATGAGTCATGACGACCAAGGCCAGGCGGGCGTCAGACGGGTGCAGAGCGCAAGTTTCCTCTTTGGTGCAAGGGAGGCAAGGCACAGGCGCGGAGTCCCGAGGAATCAGCCAAAGGTTTCCATTCTGATGCAACAAGACCAGGACCGCCAGGATGGCAGGATGGAGGTTATCATCGAGCCCACCGCAGCGTCACGACCAGAGGCTTTTCGCAGGCGAAGACTATTTTTGTCAGGATAGACTGTACTACTTGTCCCCTTTCAAATCCCGCCGTTGTGGAATCACATCCCGCTCATATTTGGGAAGAGGACCAAGGCCACTATATATAGGACTTAGCCACCACCATAGTGGAGAGATCCATTCTGACCTGAGCACCACACCAGCTCAAGAACACCTCACCTCCTGAGGCTTGTTCATCCTTGTACTAGTTCATCCATAGCCCCTCGAGGCAATCCACCACACCACACTGGATTAGGGTATTACACCACAACGATGGCCAGAACCAGTATAAATCTTTGTGTCTTTGTGTCTCTGTGAGCTCTACGCGCTAGGCTAGGGAGGATCGCGAGTAGGCAGGCTAGGCAGGTTGAGATCTCCGCACGCACCCCAGATTCGAACCTCTCAAGGGTTGCCGGATCCCGAAATCCGACATTTGGCGCGCCAGGTAGGGGTGCGTCGGGATCCTCTTCCTCGACCTCCAGATCATGCCACTGACCCATATGGCGGGCGCTCCTCCGTCGGCCTCAATGACGTGCGTTCCTAGAGAAGCGTCGGGGCTGCGCTGCTTCGCCCCCACCCTGCGGCAGGTGCAGTGGCCGCCCAAGTTCCACCGAAGATGCCGCCGCGCTACGACGGCACGGCAGATCCAGCCCCCTTCCTTCAATCATACGAGGAGGTAGTTTAGGCGGCTGGCGGAGACGACAAGGTGAAGGCCAACTGGTTTCCCATGGCCCTCGTAGGCGCGCCACGCGCCTGGTTGCTCAACCTTCCGGCGTCTTCCGTAGCCTCCTAGGAGAAGCTGCGCGACCTCTTCCTCGCCCACTATGCGGTGCTGGCGCCCCCGGTTGTCTCAGCTCTCCTAGGCGGCTCGCAGGCGCCACCGTCCGACCGCCGCGTCAAGCAGTTCTACCGACGGGCATGCAACATGCAGGCGGGCTCGGGGGCTCCCCCGGGCTGGGCGGCGCCCCAAGCTGACGTCGCCTTTGGCCCCGAGGATCACCCTGTCAACACAACGGGAGCAGGCGTGCTCCCAATGCTCTGCACCCCTACCATCTGCCATGTGGCGATCACCAAGACCCTCATCGACGGCGGAGCCGGCCTTAACGTGCTCTCCCCAGAGGCGTTTGGCCTGCTCCACGTACCGCCCAGCTGGCTTCGCCCCTCCAAGCCTTTCTTCGGGGTTGGAGATGGCTCCACCAGGCCCCTGGGGCAGATCCTCCTCCCTGTCACCTTTGGGACCCGTGACAACTACCGTACCGAGCTTGTCGACTTCGACATCGCCAAGATCGACCTACCATACAACGCTATTTTGGGATACCCAGCCTTGGCGCAGTTTATGGCTGCGACCCACCCCGTGTACAACCTCATGAAGATGTCGGGAAGCAATGGTGTCCTCATGGTGGCGGGGGACACCAAAGGCGCAGTGGTAGGGGCCATCCTCATCTCGCCCACCAAGGACAAGCTTTGCTATGCAGTACAACTCTGCTTTCAGCGGGGCGAGAAGGTCTCCAACAACATCGCGGAATTCAAAGGCTTGCTCGCCGGGCTCAGGGCCGCGGCCGCGCTGGGGGTAAAGTGCCTCACCATCAAGGGCGACTCTCAGCTTCTCGTAAATTTCTCCAACAAGGAGTACACACCTAAGGACGAGCACATGGAGGCGTACCTAGAAGAGGTGCGCAAAATGGAGAAGCAGTTCATGGGCGTGAAGCTGCAACATGTGCCACGCGGGACGAACAAGGAAGCATATGACATCGCCAAAAGAGCCTCTCACAGGCTCCCTCAAGAGCCAGGGGTGTTTGAGCAGCGGCTCTTCAAGCCATCTGCGGTCCCGCACGTCGTGACTCCAGCACCACCTCAGGAGGACTTGCCACAAGCACCCGAGACGGGTGCTCTAGCCTGTGGTCACCCCTCAGGAGCCCGCTTGTTGCTTGTGCTCGAGCCTCGGGAGGGGTGCTGGACAGAAGAGTTCAAGGCGTACTTGCTTCAAGGGACCCTGCCAGAGAAGGAAGAGGATGTTGAGCGCGTGGCACATCAGGCCACCGCATACTGTATCAATGATGGTAAGTTATATCGCAGGAGGCCCAATGACGTTTCGTTGCGGTGCATTTCCAGGGAACAGGGCCTCGAGCTGCTGGTGGACATCCTTGGTGGGGACTGCGGTCATCACTCCTCGCCCCGCACCCTGGTGGGTAAGGTATTCCGTAGCGGCTTCTACTGGCCCATCGCGCTCAACGACGCTACCGAGTTGGTGCGCTCTTGTGAAGCATGCCAGTTCCACGCCAAGCAGATCCGTCAGCCCGCGCACGGCCTCTAGACGATCCCGCTCACGTGGCCATTTGCGGTCTGGGGGCTGGACATCTTGGGGCCATTTCCTCGGGCGCCAGGGGGCTACCGATACCTCTACGTCACCATCGACAAGTTCACCAAGTGGGAGGAGGTAGAAGCCGTGCGCACCATCCTAGAAGGATCAGCCGTCAAGTTCATCAAGGGAATCATGAGCCGATTTGGGGTCCCCAATCGCATCATCACCGACAATGGCTTGCAGTTCACCAGCAATCTTTTCAAAACATACTGTGCTAACCTTGGAACGTAGATCTGCTACGCCTCAGTAGCACACCCACGGAGCAATGGACGGGCTGAGAGGGCCAACGCGGAGGTCCTGAGGGGCCTCAAGACCCGCACCTTCAAGAAGAAGCTCGAGGCCTGCGGCAGGGGCTGACTCGATGAGCTGTAGTCCGTGCTCCATCCGCACCACCGCGACCAAGCCAACAGGAGAAATGCCCTTCTTCCTTGTCTAAGGAGCAGAAGCGGTTCTCCCTCATGAGTTCAAGCATCGCTCCACGCCGGTCCTGACGTTCGATGAAACGCAATAGGACGCAACGCGGAGGATGGATCTCGTGCTGGGGGAGGAACGCCGCCGTCAAGCCTCGCTCCGGGCAGCGAGGTACCAGCAGGCCCTGCGGCGGTACCGCTGTCGCAGCATCCACTCTAGAACGTTAGAGGTGGGCGATCTCGTCCTCAGGCGGGTGCCCTCCAAGGAGGGGCTGCATAAACTCTCTCCCATGTGGGAGGGCCCGTTTAGGGTTGCCGGTGTCTCTAGGCCTGGCGCCGCGCGCCTGGAGACACAGGACGGAGTCCCCATCCAGAACGCTTGGAACATTCAGCACCTCCGGAAGTTCTACCCCTAAAGAAAGGCTCCGGTCTGTGAAGGTCTCCACTTGTGACACTCTCACGTAATAATGAGTGGGGCTGTACACGCCCCGGAGTCTCCTGAGAGTCGCCCTGGGGCCTCATGGGGGCTCCCTCCCACGTCCTAGTGGCAGCACTTAGCTCTGCGCTGGTGAGAAGACTAGATTAGGTGCCGAACGCGACTGTTCATTTGATTTCTGAAGTTGCTTGTAGTTTTCTTAGTAGTCTTTCAATGGATTGGGTATTCTCGAACGCTGGTTCCCCGAGTTGTGTTTTCTCCTAAGCTGTTTTGGTTTAAGGACGTGAGAGAGGTGGCAGTCGCCCGCCACTTCTCCTCGCGCTTCTCGTGCCTGGGGCTAGGTAGGTATGTGCGCCCAGGTCCTACCTTTGCGCACGCACCATGCCAAACCCCATTATTTCGTCTTCATCCTCGCGAGGAGCCCTCGATCGAGTCCGCTGGCGCCAGCACTACTCATGTCCATGCCCCCCGGGCAGCGCGACACGGTGCATCAGGTCCAAACCACCCTTTGGCAGGGGACTCGTGTAAGGGGGAATAAGTCGCTCAAACAAATTTTCTTTTCCTTCAAGGGATAGCTCTGCCCTGTCGCAACTCTTGAGGGCACGTGGCGTATCTCCGGAAGGCACATGGCGTGCGCCCTGGGGGCCCTGTCAAATACCTAAGGTTAGGTCATCATGAGGCGAAGGACGACCGCACATACCAAGCTAAGCCTTCCTACCTTAACCCACTCAAATCGCAAACACAGCAACACAGCATCAAGACAATGATTATAACATAAAAGGCATAGTAGCAACAGTTCATTACACGCCCTCCTAGGGTACATTTTTTTGGATTGCAGGAAAAAGGAAAAGCTAAACAAAGAGGGCTTGAAGGCGTGCAAGCTTGGCACCAGCGCCGCATCCTCAAGCAGCGCCTCAAGGTAGCCCGCCGCTCCACTAGTTCTTCCATAGGAGATTTGGGGCCACCGGCCTTGAGTCCAGTTTGCTGGCCCCCAGCTTCAAGCCGGCTCCTCCTCAGCTTCACTGGAGTGCTGCGGCGGGACGAACCACCGGCGTCCTCGATACGAGCACGACGATGCGGAGGACGGTCGTAGCCACCATTGAGCTCTCATCCGAGGAAGAGCTGCCGTCATGAGAGGAGGAGTGCGTGTCGCCAAGGCCAAGCTCGCCGTCGCCACCATCGTCGTCGCTGCTGTCCTCTGGGCAGCACCCCACGCGGCGGCCGTCCCCCCTAAACAGCCTCACATAGAGGGTCGCCAGGCCGTCGTACTTGAAGTGGAGGGTGCACCTTCCGCCCAGGCCACGTGCGCGGGCGAAGGTCTGCTAGCCGCGGGCCAGCACCACGCTACCAGAGGCGGAGATCTTGGTGCTAACCCATGAGCCTCTGCTGCAGCACCCATCAGCCTGCAGCCAGAGGTCGGCAAGCCCTAAGGAAGGAAGCTCGCCGGAGAAGAAGCGTGGGAGCCGGAGCAAGGTGCCAGCCAAACTCTCCGACCACACCACGAACTCAGGGAGCACCTCCAGCAAGGAAAAGCGCGGCTGAGGCGGGCGCACGACCACGGTGCGCCTCCCTTCATCATGGGGGCTGCTCCGGAGCCGGTGGCCCCCGCCGCGGGAGGAGGTGCCATCACGGACACCTGGAGTAATGTTGCCTTTGGGGGTGCGTGCCCGTGCCCCTTGTGTGTTGCCGGAGGGACTGCAGGGTGCTTGCGGGGACGGCCGTGGTCCCTCTTGGGAGGGGGAGAGGCTGGCCCCTCCTTGGGGGCCTTCCCCTTCTCGGCCGCTGAGAACCTCTTCGGCGACGCCATGGGAGAAAGACAGAGAGGAAAGAAGCAGGCGGGAGCAAGACAAAGGAAAGATGGACAGGGGGCTCCGCCCCTCCCACACATTTATAGCCAAGGGAGGTCAACCGCCGGCCTCAACGGCCTCGCGCCATCAAGGCTTCCTGCATGCAGCATCGACCAGTCAAGTCGAGTAGTTGTCGAGGCAGCATGGGGAAGCGGAGTCGCCCACGTCCAATCAATCGCCACGCGTTATCAAGGTCGTAGGCCGTTAGGGCCCGCGGCGCTCCGCACTTGCCCTTTGGCTTCGCCCGGAAGCCAAGTCCGAGCGTGCCTTGGGCCCGGGGGCTACTGTCGGGTCCTGGACTTGGGGGTATCCAGTCCTGCATGCCTGTGGCCCACCACTTGGCTCCATCGACCGACTGGTACGGTCCAGCTTCAGCACCAACACCACAAGACCCTTGCGAGGCGGACGATGCCAAGACCCCCGAAGGAGTTGGCCTCCTCAGGAGGGCTCCTGAGGGGCGGATAGTTCTATGCAACTACCTAATGAGGCTCAGCTGACGTGAGCCATGACGACCAAGGCCAGGCGGGCGCCAGGCGGGTGCAGAGTGCAGGTTTCCTCTTCGGTGCAAGGGAGGCAAGCCACAGGTGCGGAGTCCCGAGGAATCAGCCAAAGGTTTCCATTCTGGTGCAACAAGACCAAGACAGCGAGGACGGCAGGGCAGGGGTCATCACCGAGCCCACCGCAGCGTCACGACCAGAGGCTTTTCACAGGCGAAGACTACTTTTGTCAGGATAGACTGTACTACTTGTCCCCTTTCAAATCCCGTTGTTGTGGAATCCCTTCCCGCTTATATTTGGAAAGAGGACCAAGGCCACCATATATAGGACTTAGCCACCACCATAGTGGAGAGATCCATTCCGACCCGAGCACCACACCAGCTCAAGAACACCTCACCTCCTGAGGCTTGTTCATCCTTGTACTAGTTCATCCATACCCTCGAGGCAATCCACCACACCACACTGGGTTAGGGTATTACACCACAACGGTGACCCGAACCAGTATAAATCTTTGTGTCTTTGTGTCTCTGTGAGCTCTACGCACTAGGCTAGAAAGGATCGCGAGTAGGCAGGCTGGACAGGTTGAGATCTCCACACGCACCCCAGAGTTCGAACCTCTCAAGGGTTGCCGGATCCCGAAATCCGACAGGTATGTACCGGCGCACCATTCGCCTTGGGTGTAGTTTGCAATTTGTGCTGTTGAATGGCACACAACTTTGTATCTCAGTGTATTCTAACAGAGGTTGGCCTGTATTCATCATTATGTCACATCATTCTTTGGGCCCACCTCTTTTAACTCCTTCTCTTTACTCCCCCACCACAGCCGCCTTCTCAGGAAAAACCTATTTGACGCATACTGGGTCAAACCGTCGACGAATCGAATAGGGATGCGACCAGCGAGCGATTTTGGGCTGGCCCATATGTAGCGTACATACAAGTTCCGGTTTTGGGAACCTTCCAGAGCGTTCCCAGTTGGTTCTTATTGGTTTTGGGAACCTTGTAGAAGGTTCCTAAACCGGTTTTTTCTTTTACCTTTTCTTTTTCTGTTTTTTACTCTTTCTGTTTTTTTCTTCCTTTTTTTGGTTCTTTTTTCTTTTCTTTTTGTTACTTTTTTGTTTTCTTTCAGCTTTCCTTTTGATGTTAATTTCACTTTTCAAGAAATTTTCTTTCTTTGGTTTTTTTACTTCCATTTATGTTCTTATCTTTAAAAAAAATCAAAGAATTCAAATTTTGTTCGTGTTGCCGAAAAATGTTCAGTTTTTTAAAAAATGTTCTCAAAATTCAAAAATTGTTCTTGTTACACAAAAAGTTCAAAAATTTCGAAATTACAAAAATGTACCTGATTTCAATTTTTTGTTCAGGTATTCAAAGAAATTCACGCTACCAAATTTGTTCGGGATTTTTCAAAAAAATTCTCCATTTCAAAATTTGTTCTCAAGATTCAAAAAATGTTCATCCTTTAAAAATGTTTTCGCGCTTCGAAATTTGTTCTTTGTTCTGAAATTTGTTCTCAACATCCAAAAAATGTTTGTGCTTTACAAAATTGTTCACAAATTCCAAAACGTTCATGTTTTACAAAAATGTTTGGGAAATTCAAAATTTGTTTGTTTTCATAATTTTATTTGTGTCAGTAAAAAAACCGTACGTTCAAAAAATTACAGAAAATTTGCGTTCTAGACATCTTTAAAAAATATTCAATGTTTGTGTTTTTGAAAAAATGTTCGTAATTTCAAAAATTGTTCCTGATATAATATTTTGTTCCTGTTTTAAGACAAATGTTTGCATTTCCAATTCTTATTTCATAATTGAAAATGTTGTTCTCCCTTTCATATTTGTTCCTTTTCTCAAAAATGTTTTGGCTTCAGAAAATGTTCAGCTTTTTAAAAATATAGTTCAAAATTAGAATATGTTCGCATTTCAAAAATATTTACTCTTTTGAAAAAGAAATTCACATTCAAAATTTAGAAATAAGTTTATCTATTAGTGGCTTATAGTTGACACACATTGGCTGCTATTTTAGATATTTAATCTCAGTAGCTATGGTGGCTAGTGACATTCTTAACGAGCAAGAGCTCCTTGGTTCAATCCCCTACACAAAGCTGTGTTTATGTTTTGCCGCGGTCGTTAGTTCTTGAGGCGTCAGTAATCTCTACTAACAAAACGGTTGGGCGCACGTCTCACGACCCCAGTTCCCCACCCCACGCGCAATTTCCTCGCGACTTCACCGGCGCCTCCTCCATGCGTCCTGCGATGTGACCGCCCCGCCCGATACTGCCTCTCCAAGCGCTTGGCGCCTCGCCAGTCGCGGCTTCCCCGACCTCCTATCCATGCGCCTTGCGATGTCGCCGCCCCACCTACTACCGCCTCTCCAAGCGCTGAGATGCGGGGCTCCCCAGAATGCCCGAGGCTCTGGCGATGACCCGTAGGGCGAAGGATCCCGCGTCGTACAGAGAAGGAGATGGAGTTGCCACACGGCCTTCTCCTGCGACACGGCGTCTCGGCATCCCTGCGACGGCGCCACCAAACGATGCTGACCGGCGCCTCGCCAGCCGCGGCCTCTCTCTCAACTTCCTCTCCATACGCCCCCGCGTTGCGGCAGAGGGAGATGGCGACAACATCGACTACACGTAGGAAGAGAACAGTATGGAGGACTAGGTACCATGCCGTCTGCGACAACTTGTTCATGCACGGCGCCTACACCATGCCGTCTCTCGCTACCGTTGGAAACCACCCACGTTGTGCCTGCTAACCTCTTGCTAATTCACTCTTTTGTTTCTAGGATTTGTAATCATTATGTTGGAGAATATAAATATGGATGCAGCTGTTTTTATGCCCACCGATTGTTTGTTCTTTCACCTGAGCATGTAAGTAGAAATTCTTATTTCTTACTGATCTATGCGTCAACTATCATCTTGCACGAGATATTTTGATTTTTTTTACCATTGTTGCCAAGAGATTAAGCTGCCTCTGTCATGTGCAGAGAGGTATGTGGCCCTGAAGGTGCAGAGGAGGCCACACGCCGAACTAAACCTAGGCATGGGCAGCCCGGCCCGACCACCCGGCTCGAGCCTGGCCTGAAAAACCTGGGCCGGGCTGGGCCGGGCTTGACACTCGGGCCGGGCTCGGGCTTTGTTTTGCAGCCCGAAAGGTAGTTCGGGCCGGGCTCGGGCTTCTCTTTTTCTATTTTTTGGGCAGGGCTTTCGGGCTTAGGGCCGGGCTTGCACGTACACGTACTAAAAAACAGCGTTCGGACCGGGCTTTCGGGCTTCGGGCTTGATTTCGAGCCGGGCTCGGGCTTGAAATCAGGGAGTATTTCGGGCTTCAGGCCGGGCTTGGGCTTAAGAAATGAAGGTCGGGCTTTTACAAGCCCGGTCCGAAACCCGGCCCGGCCCGACGTTTGCCCAGGTTTACGCCGAACCAACCATGGCCGCGTCCCTGAACTGCACCTTGACGGCCACTAGACACTGCCAAAACTGTGGTCACCCCACTCGGAGTGCCACGACGGGATAAGACAGGGTGGATGACTACCGAAGCATGATATACATTTAACTTGAAAAATGATTCCATGATATACATTTGCATGATTCTAGAGTTTCAGAAACTGGGATTTTATTTCCCTCTCAAGGTAATATTTTTTGGGAGAAAAGGTGGAATTATTAAATTGATCAAGATGCCTCTCAATCAGATTGGTGAGCTGCCATATTCTGGTAATGAAAATGCTATGCATTCAAATGTTTCTTATGTAATTAAGATTTAACTAGAAGAATGGAAAGGTGTTCTTCATTCATTCACTAAGGATGCCGGCTAGAAGAAGCATTAGAAAATTGTATTGGCTAGCCAGATGCTATCACGTTCTAGGGGCTCTCACATTTTAGGCAGTTCTAAGTGTAATTTCGTGAATGGAAAATGTTCCCTTTGTCATAGTTTGAAGTGGAACCCTCTGTTTCACAGTAGGTGGTATTACTAACTGAACACATGCTTTTGTTAACCATTAATTAAATTTAAGTTTGTTGCGTATTGCAAACCTGGAAGGAATAGTAGCATTTTCAGATTGCAGAAAACGTAGTTAGGTTAAGACGTATTGCAATTGCCCTTGTTTTACCTTTGTAGTTATTAATTCTCCAATCATTTGATGTGTACATACGCTTTGTCTTTCAGAGTCACGGAGATACGGAAGGTGCAGGAGGCCATGGAGGTTGGACTGGAGCTCCAACCACGTTAAGTAATTTATTTGCCCGTCTGTATGCCATTCCAAAGATCCATTAGCCACTTAGATAAGCTCATGTTCTGTATTTATTTAGACACTTGTTATTTGGTACTTTTTTTTTGTTTGTGAGAGGAGAGTGATGGTCGTTAGTAGAACCGTACCCATGTTAGTTCTAATGTGTGTCATTGGCTATCTAAAGATGTATAATGTTTTTTCCATGCAGATCGTTTTTCTTAACCAGTGTCTCCAATTGTGAGAATCTCCTTCGAGTTCTCGTAAATGCCTTTATTGCCGAATGTGAGACAAAGCTCAATTTCTAATAATAGTGATCTCAAGGTCCTCAGTTTGTGTGCAGGTTCTGAAGGCGAAATCTTATCCTAATGGGTCACTCGAGGGTACCGTCTTTGCATGTAATTCTTCCTCAACGTGGCATGCAATCCACCATGGACTCAAGCTGCTCAAGCGGGGCTTGGTGTGGCGTGTCGGGTGTGGGGGACGGTCAGCAGATTTGTATTTGGCAGGATCCCTTGCTCGTGCACCCTCTGTCCTACATGCCTATCTGGCCACGGGGGACATGCTAACTACACCAAGTGGTTGAGCTGCTGACAAAGCATGGAGGATAGAGGGAGGACATCATCCAGCGCCATTTCGAGCCTGCTGATGCCGAGGTGATCCTCAATTTCAAATTTGTGACGGGACACATGGAGGATGTCCTTGCGTGGGGTACCGATTCACGCGGGATCTTCTTTGTGCGGAGCGCGTACCGCCTCGCCCTCCACTATTATGATGAGTTGCCGCGAGAGTTATTGTTTTGCTCTTCCATTTGTTGAGGTGTAATGGACCTCATGAACCATGTTCGCTTCTCCTTCTTTATTAATGACATGAGGCAAAACTTTTGCCACCGTTTCAAAATGTGTTTCATGTAAAGTAGGACAGTGGGGGTATCAACAACGCTTCCGGTTCATTCTTCCCTTTTTCTCTTGGTAGGAATAGATGCTCATCTACACTATTTTTGCTGGTAACATCTGGTAAAGTCATATATCTTTTGTTGGTCCCATAATTCAAGAGATTATGAGGCTGGTGGATAAGGGCTGTGAGGGTAAAGTTAATCGTGAGAGATGTATAAGTTAAATCTAATCTTTAGAAATTCAAATTATGACTTTACTATTATTTTCCAGGACACATTTCGTATTCCATGGCAACGCACGGGCATGCAACTAGTCCAATCTAACACAAGGACATGTCTAGCTCAGCGGTTAGCACAGCACACAAGTCATTCCGTGGTCACGCATTCGAATCCCAGCGGCAGCATTTTTGTTTTCGGCGTTTTTTCACATCGATCCTGCGGTGCCACTGCACCTGCAAATGGGCCGGCCCACGTTAGACGCCCTGTGCGAAACGTTGACCTCTTGCCGCAGTTAGCGGCATATAGGAGGTCCCGCCTTCTCAGTCCCACTCTGTCAAATCAAGCCCTAGTACTGCAACTAGTACACACGCACTATTTTTAAGGACATGTCCACTCTCTCTCATCTTGCAACAAATCTAGTCCATGATTGTTAACTTAAACCGTCCACATCTTTTAAAACATAATTTTGTTTCTGAAACTTTTGATATATTTGAACTCCTGGCGCAAAGACCTTTAAAACAAGACCAATCTTGGATATATTTTAAACACGTTTAATTTCAATGTTTCAAATATATGAAACATGTTATTTCAAAATATGTCAAACTGATTGCTTCAATGAGTGGAATTGGTTATTTAAAGTGTATGAAAGTTGTATTTTCCAGATATATGATACATATTTCAGTTTGTTTGTCAGTCAGATAAAAAAAATAACATGTTTCACAATTTTGAAAAAATAGCTATTTTCATACATTTCACTTAGTTCAAAAAATCTAATTTCATAGATTTTAATTATTTCAAAGAAATATGTGTTCAAATGATATTCTTTATATGAGTGAAATAGTTTTTAAATTAAAATATTATTTTTGTGAAAATCCTTGTTTATTTCTGTATATTGTGAGTGTAATGTGTTTTCTGTAACTAGTGAAATGAGTGAATCTATCTTTTGTAATGAGTGAAATCACTTTTTTTGAAACAACTGAAATAAGTGAAATTGTATTTTTATAAATGGGCGAAATCTGATTTATGAAGTGAGTGAAATTGTTTTCCCAATTGATAACTTTTTGAATTGTGTGAAATAGGTTTTTTGAAATAATTGAAATCAGTTCTTTGCATCAAGTGAAATCAATTTTGAAATATGTTTTCTCAACTGAGTGAAATATCTTTTCACAAGTGAGCAAAATTATTTTCTTCATATGAGTGAAATATGTTTCTTTAGATGAGTGAAATTGGTTTTTTGAACATAAACAAATGAGTTTTTCTAATGATTGAAATCAGCTTTCTGAAATAACTGAAATACGTATTTTAATTCAGTGAATCCATTGTTTTGAATAAGTGAAATTGTATTTTTATAGTTGAGCAAAATCTGTTTTATGAACCGAGTGAAATTGTTTTTTCAACTGATAACTTTTTGAGTTGTGTGAAATAGGATTTTCGAAATAATTGAAATCAGTTCTTTGCATCGAGTATCAAATGAGCAAAATTATCTTTTGAAAATTATTAAAACATGTTTTTCTTTCAACTGAAACGACTGAAATCAGTCGTATCAAATGAGTGAAACCGGTTGTTTGATGAAATGAGTTTTTAAAATGTGTGAAATAAATTTTGAATGAGCCTAAATCCATCTTTTGAAAATGAGAGAAATAATTTTTGAATGAGCCTAAATCCATCTTTTAAAATGTGTGAAATAAATATCATTTCACAGCGAAACAATTTTGTGTTTTATGAAAGTCATTTCAAAGATTATATATATATATATATATAGAAAAAAGCAAAGATATAAAGTTTCGCCAGAGAGATTGCAATCACGGACGCTCATATGTGTTGGGATCTGCTCCCTCACCTTTCCATCTTTGCATTTTTCTACTTTGAAGTGATTGATGGATAATTCCTCTTATAGCCAAATATGGACCACTCAGCCCGCGTGTAGCCCAGTAGCGCACAGTAGTAGGCTGGCAGGGCGGCAGGTTTGGCAGTCATAGCCCGTGATTGCAGCCGGAGGTAAGGTTCTCGAGAACCGTTCGGTGCCAACCGTACTCGATGTTTCTCTCTCGTTTATCCACCCCGTCTCTCTCTCTCGCTCATTCTCCATCTCATCCAGATCCGGCCGCCCCAACCCTCTCGCCCTTCCCCTCCACAGCGAGCCCCGCCTTTTCCCGGCGAGTCGCACCGCCCCAACCCTCTCCCACCCTCATCTCGGTGCTCCCAATCCCTTCATCATGCTACCCAACAGGCTCCGTCCCTCTTCTGCTGCACAAATACCAGTGAGATCCGGGGAGACGGGCATGTCAATATCGTCATCAACCTCGCCGAGCTTGATCCGGGTAGACCAGGGCCTCGGGCTGCCGTAGTGCTGGACGTTGTGGCCGTCTCCTCTGATAGAGGCAAAGGTGTCCCGATCTTTCGATGAGATGATAACTATCGATTTGGTGAAGATGACTTTGATGATCCGACTACAAACGTGCACGACGTTGCGCCTTAGCAATCGCTAAACCAACTCTGAGAGGTTATTGACCACGCCGGAGCACAATCAACCTGACCACGAAGGTCTATTCCTGCAAGCAATCGAAGAACAAGCAAGAATATGATAAAAGCAATCTGAATATTGCGAGTATATATGAAGTATTGATAAAGGTGGGGATCCGTAAGCGGTCTTGGTCTGGTCGTTGGACACAAACGAAGTACACGAAGTTGCAATGGTTAACTTTTAACTAAACAAATCCCAAGGAAAAGCTACTAGATGGATCTACTTATATAGGAGCAAGGGGTGGTGGCCAAGGAGGTGGGAGGACGTCCCAAGGCAGCCTAAAACTAAATCTAGGTCGTACAAGGCCAATGGGCCCAAGTGGAGGTGATGTAACACCTTTGGACTTGTAGTTTGACTCGGATTCTGCTGCAGCATCAGATTGTTTCGTCCACAACTCAACGCTCCGGACGAATTTGAAGGTGATTCCAATTGGGTTGGAAAGTGCACGAAATCTAGTTTCCAGGAAAAAAAGAATCACCCAATTCGGAGTCCGTATGAAAAACTTGTGTGCGTTTTGAGTCAGGTACGTCTGTGCAGTCCGAATCTGAATCCAGAACGTGAGAGACTTGGACTCTATCTTCTCTTGGGACAAAAGTGACGTGAGAGAACTTTTTGGACAGCAAATAAACATCTCTTTCTTCCTTATCTTCATATGTGGATTATACAAATGTCCCATACACCTGCAATTAGACAAAACACAAAAGTGTGTGAAGTATTTTTGTTCTGGATAACATAAATAGATTATTGAATAGTTTGCACTAGAAATCACCTGACAAATATGCATATATGCAATATTTTTGGTCATATCCAAGGTAGTCATGTCCTCATCATCCTCCCCTTCTTGAAAATAAAGCCGTCCTCGGCGTTGCTTAATCTGAAATGTGGCTAACAAAAGAGACAAGGTGTACATGTTGTATATGTATATGTCATCCATTTTTACTTCCCTTGATTTTTGCATATATGACACATGAATAGATGAGTAACTTGCATAGTTCATAAAATCTAAAGCCAAAAAATTAGCACAGGAAGTAGAAGGCATGAAAATATTGCAACTCAGTTTGCACATATAAGTGAAGCTCTTATTCATTTCAAAAGATTGACAATGTTCATCATTAAACCATCCCAACATTGGTTAATAAACCTTACTTGCATCAAATTTACATGCTACAACATGCTTAAATAAGCAAACATGCAATAAGTCATTCAACACAGAATCATCACCAAGATTAGAGGTCGTATCAAAATGATTAAACATTGGTTCTTTTGCATCAATAGGTAATTCAATGGGTGCACTCAAAATTGTTGGTATTTCAGTTGTTTGATCACATGGCAAAGTCAAATTATCAACTTAGTCCTCTAAAATAGGTGGTGTGATCAAAGTAGTGGGTAGCTCATCAGATGGTGCATTCAAATTGACAAGGCATTCATCATTCTCATGTAGAGATGGAAGATCAGCACCTTTGTCATTACCTCTTATGATCAACTCAGATGATGTAGCCACTCTCAGGGGCGATGTGTCACATGGTGGAGGTGATGTAGTCCTGACAACAACGGATGTGGTTGTCATAGTATGCCTAGTAGTTGAAGGAACAATCATATCAACTCTTGGAATGTGCACCGTGCGCTTGTTCTCCTCGTGGCCAACACGTCGTTTTATTTCCTGTTCAGCTTTGCAAGCAAGATGAAACAAATGGTCCATAGGATAACACTCTTCATGAATTAGTATCTCTTGAATATCACGGTTTAATCCTCCCCAAAATCTATCCATAAAATCATCTTCACTTTCTTCTAAAGAGGAATGCAACAAGGTAGTTTGTAAATCATCATAATATTTTGTTACAGTTTCACTACCTTGTTTTAAGTGTTGCAACTTCTTAATCATGTCACGAGTATAATAAGCAGGGACGAAAGTATGTCGCATGGCAAGTTTCAAATCATCCCAAGTAGTAGGTATATAATCAGGGTGTAACCGACAATATTCACTCCACCAAACCAAAGCATAACCAGTGAAAGAACCAACCGCAACCTTAACCTTTTTATGTTCATCGAAATTATGGGAAGCAAATATATTTTTTATGTCGAACTCCCATTCAATATATAAAGCAGGTTTAAAACGGCCATTAAATGGTGGTATAGATACATTAACCTGATCATGTGCATTTGGATGTTTGTGCACCTCTCGTGACGGTTGTGGTATTTGCAAAGGTGGTGGCACGTCTCCCGCGATCGACAAAGCCCATGAATTGACTCTGGATCCTGTCATGATTAGTAGAACAAGAAACAAAACCCAAAAATAATGTTCCTATAACTACTAGGATGTGGTGGTAAAACGCTCACAGTAAAGCAAATATCAATGTCTTACAAGTTCTTACCATGCAGCAGGCGGTGATCGGCAACCAGCGGTGTCAAGTAACTCCGAATATTGAGTAAAGCGATTGCCAGGGGAGCATACGTATGCACGATGTAGAAATATGTGGAGCTGAGTTGGCTATATATGGTAGCAAAAGATTAGCAATAATCAATTCAAAGATGCAATGTTGAATAAACGCTCAACGACGGTACTGTGCTGGTCCTAGGCTAGACCGGACTAGAGACGCGAGCCTAGAACACTAATGAGGTTACGGCGTAGCACAACTTGTATCAATGAAGGATACTAAGTAGCTCTTGACAGCAAGATATAAGTGAAGATAATGATGAAAAACAACTGCCAAGCAGGATATACGACAACTCTCTCTCCAACTTTCCTCTTGAAAAGTTTGAGCCAATTTTCTGATAAATTTTCAAAGAATGCTACTAACTCAATCTTTCCAATGCAAAAAGAATCACTCAATTCAGAGTTGATATGAGGAGTCAAAGAATTCTAAAACTGGCCTGAAAAATTGGAACAAGCTGTGCTCACGAACTTCGGAGGGCAAAAAGACCTATTTAGAAGACGATTTTGAGGTGTCAAATATTGAACTGGCTTCTGCAACTATTTAGATGCGGCTCGTCGCTAGCTTCAATTTGAGTACTCACGGAGCCAAAACGGAGTTCGTATGAGGAAGATACACCTGTTTTACTGAACAGTGCGCAAAACAGATTCCAATCCGAATTCAGGTACGAGGTTGATTCTAGATAGATCCGATTTTTTTTCTCTCTTTTTTTTTCACAAGCTTTTTTTTATTTTTTTTCTCTCTCTTTTTCGTTTTTTTCCTTTTTTCTCTCTTTTTTTCCTCTATCTTTTTTTCCTCTGTCCAAGACAAACTAGATAAGATGCAGATTGGATCAGGCGAAGATGTGAATGACCTCAACTATGATTATGACAATGAACAGCGCGTAGCACGTGGTGGAAATTAATAGATGGGATGGTGGACAGCGGAAGGGATAATGATGCAGCGGCGGCGTGACTAATGTGAACAGAACTCGAAACTCTAAAGGAACTAGACACTAAGACCAGCAACTGACACGACGATGCAACCGATAATTCAACTATGCAAGCAACGAATAGAAATTGCAAAGGCTCAGACTGGCTTGGATAAAGGATGAACAGATCTAACTTTTTTTTGTGGCTTTTTCATGGACTATAGGTATGAATGACAGATGCGATCTAAACTATGAAAAACTGTAAAATCTCACCGAGCAACCTGGCTCTGATACCACTTGATAGAGGCAAAGGTGTCCCGATCTTTCGATGAGATGATAACTATCGATTTGGTGAAGATGACTTTGACGATCCGACTACAAACGTGCACGACGTTGCGCCTTAGCAATCGCTAAACCAACTCTGAGAGGTTATTGACCACGCCGGAGCACAATCAACCTGACCACGAAGGTCTATTCCTGCAAGCAATCGAAGAACAAGCAAGAATATGATAAAAGCAATCTGAATATTGCGAGTATATATGAAGTATTGATAAAGGTGGGGATCCGTAAGCGATCTTGGTCTGGTCATTGGACACAAACGAAGTACACGAAGTTGCAATGGCTAACTTTTAACTAAACAAATCCCAAGGAAAAGCTACTAGATGGATCTACTTATATAGGAGCAAGGGGTGGCGGCCAAGGAGGTGGGAGGACGTCCCAAGGCAGCCTAAAACTAAATCTAGGTCGTACAAGGCCAATGGGCCCAAGTGGAGGTGATGTAACACCTTTGGACTTGTAGTTTGACTCGGATTCTGCTGCAGCATCAGATTGTTTCGTCCACAACTCAACGCTCCGGACGAATTTGAAGGTGATTCCAATTGGGTTGGAAAGTGCACGAAATCTAGTTTCCAGGAAAAAAAGAATCACCCAATTCGGAGTCCGTATGAAAAACTTGTGTGCATTTTGAGTCAGGTACGTCTGTGCAGTCCGAATCTGAATCCAGAACGTGAGAGACTTGGACTCTATCTTCTCTTGGGACAAAAGTGACGTGAGAGAACTTTTTGGACAGCAAATAAACATCTCTTTCTTCCTTATCTTCATATGTGGATTGTACAAATGTCCCATACACCTGCAATTAGACAAAACACAAAAGTGTGTGAAGTATTTTTGTTCTGGATAACATAAATAGATTATTGAATAGTTTGCACTAGAAATCACCTGACAAATATGCATATATGCAATATTTTTGGTCATATCCAAGGTAGTCATGTCCTCATCATCCTCCCACCAGCGGGAGACGCGGGGGCCTGTCGCGTGCTTACCCGGGAGTGTTGACGGTGGGCACCCGGACCTGTACTGCTTCCTGCTGGCCTCTCACGGCCTCTTCCTGGTCCACACCTACTCGGCGACAAAAAGGCCTGTTTTTTTGTGCTCTGATTTCTTGCTTTTTCTCTTTGATTGTTGGTGGATGTGTGAGTTTGTGGTTGCTCGGGCTGGAGAAATCGTCAAGCTGCAAAAAGAGTAGTAGCCAGATTACTACCAATTTTTATGGATTACTTACGAGGACCTTGAATGAATCCAATTCTTTCTAGTTTGTCTGCTGATGTATATGTTATCTTTTTTGTTCCTAGCTACTGCCCACTGAACGCAATGTTGTTCTTCTTAATTTCCACCCCGCCTGCTCCTCAATCCGGGCCTGCTCCTAATCATTTTTTTGTTTGTTTTCATGTGTGGCGCATTTTGGATTTGATGATGCAGGTGTCTAGCCGTAGATGTGGTCTGGTGTCCCAAGCTGCTGCCTTGAGGTGCTGCCGTGTGCTCGCTATGCGCAGAACATCGGGTCGTGAGGAGGAAGACAATGCCACGCATGAGGAAATTCGAGATGGTGGTGGCACCAAACATAACTTGATCCTGATTTATTTTTGCTACCTTTGCGTTCTGATTTCATAGGTTTGGAGCTCTAAATTTAAGCTTTTGTTCAGAATCTTCAATTTATCCACGGGCTTCTGATCGTTCTGAAGAAATGCTTGAACTCTTTGTTGTTTGATGTGATTTTGGAAGTTCATTAGATTTTGGAAAGTTGATTGCTTTCCCTTAATCGATTTCTGAATCTCCTCCCTCCTTTAATGGAGCTCCCTGCAAGTGTTGTTTTAATGCATGGTTAAATTATATTTTGGTGTTGGCTGTTGAGAGTATCAGATGAGACCAGCAATGAAACGGACTGTGTGGATAATCACAGGAATGGTGTTCGGTGGATAGGTCATGTCTTGGAGAGGGAACGGCAAGCTGCAGCAGCGAGAGGTCTTGCCTCTTTTCTGCTGTTCCTGCTTCTCCCCTATGATTTTTTAGTTGGTTGTCTTGGAGAGGGAACGACAAGCTGCAGCGGCCAGAGTAGTAGAAGCAGCAGCTTCAACTCCCACAGCATATTCTACATTTTTCTGCAATGATGTACTCCCACGGAGTATTTGTTATGGTCCAACTGAATCAGTTCTGACTGAATCTTACTCTCTACAGTCTGTGAGATTTGTTCTCTAGTTAAACCTGTGCGTCAACTGTTTGACTGAATGTCTTTAAAAAAACACTGTTTGATGGAATGCCAGAAAAGAATGCACGTCTTTTTCCTGGCTAAAAATTCGCTCAGAGTGTTCTGTTTTTTCTATCTGGTAATTTCATTGGCCTAAGAGTTGATTCCCTCTTTTAATTCATGTGGTGTGGTTTTCTAAATGAAGAAGCAAAACCATTTTGGTTGTTATTTTAGAATCATCGGTTATAACGTGGGCACCATACAGATCCTGCCTCGCTCCGTACTACTCCCTCCGTAGTATAAGAGTGTTTAGATCACTATTTTAAGAGTGTTTAGATCACTAATATAAGAGTGTTTAGATCACTATTTTAGTGATCTAAACACTCTTATATTTGTTTACAGAGGGAGTACTTTACTAAGGAATTATGGATGCACTTTATCTATTTGTTTACTCTGAATTTTATGCTCTAGTAGAAATCAGTTCCTTTCCGAGAAAATGGAAAGCTTAGCTCCTTGCTGGATGGCTTCTAGTGCAGCGCACAAAGCTTGTTGACTGCGGTGCTAGCAGTCTAATAGACGTACCTAGCTTACTAAGTACAGTATTTCGCTTTAAGCTACATCTAAACGAAAAGTTTCTGCATGGTAAAACGTGTGAATAGAGAAAACTACAAAATACATTACTAGCTATTAAGTATAATCAGGTAACTTCATGAAACGGAGGAGGAAGCTCTGCACGGAGAGGATGGAGACCCCAACGGCCGCTCTCGAGGATGGCTTCCTTCCGTCCGTCTGGGTCGACCCGACCCGACCCAGGACTTACGCGGGGCCTCTAGCCCTGATTTGCTAGGGGTCCCTGAACTCCTTCCTGTAACTGTACCTTTCTATCCACTACATCAATGAAAAACAGCACCCCGCTGCTTTTTCGTCAAAAAAAAAAAAACCGGTGCGGTCGCTGGTAGGCGATTCTCCTCGTTCGACCATGGCCTGTGTGCGCTCAATAACACAGTGGGGCATGAACGGACCATTGTTTGGGTTGGAGGTAAACGACATGGGGGAGCACACGTTCTGTGTTGTGTTGGTTTCTAGCACCGCAACGTTTTTCACCCAAGGCTGATGTGTGTTTTGGCAGCTCCCTGCCAGAACTACTACTAGTTGGTTAAACTAAATGCGTCACACAGAGTCTACTGCCTGCTATATTCTGATGGCGTGCAACACCCGTGGTTAAACTAAAGCCGTGAAACCAGGGCAGATGCGTCGGTGTATGAACATGACGTACAGGGGCGATACGCGCCAGACGGACTAAAAGTGGGTACTGCGTGCTTAACAATGACACACGGATGCGATTCTGAACCTGACCATTCGTGGTTTAAGACATTTTGACCGAGAGTCAGTACCTATCACACGTGCCGAGGGGAGATCTTGTATCGCATGCTCGGGCGTTTTGTTTTCACCAGAGTGGACGGTGCGGCAACGATGGTAGTTGTTCAATGAGCAGATGCACATATTTATGTGTATAAATGTAAGGTTTCCGTTTCACCTTTATTCCTACCACTTCTTTGTTCAACCTTGCCCATATAACAATCAATCACCTTAACGTACTAACCTTCTGAATCAATTCCATTTTAATTTAGTTATTAAACTTCTCATTAGAACATCAGATAAATCACGGGTAGGATTTGATAAACAATTATTTACACAATCACATTAATATGGGCGGGTAAATCACAAGCTAACGAATTAGAATATTTATATCTCATTGAAACACACGTGCATTGTCCTATTATTTAAATTAGAAAAAGAATACTGTTTCTTTTCCTGTCAGGCGGGTGCTTCGTCCAACATTTCCATATTTATTTCTGATGATTATTCCTTGAAAACCGCCTTAATTGTCTCATCTTTTATTGACTTACCAAATAAACTATATTTCTTTGGCAAATCAATAGGTGATTAAAAAAATCATGAAAAAATTTGATAAATATTTATTTACACAATCATATAATTCAGAATTATGGGCTAATGTACTAGGATTTTTATACCCCGTAGCAGTGCACTGGCAAATACCTAGTAAACAAGAACAACATGACCATAAATAACCCATAAAAAACATCAACATAATTAACTAACAACGTTATCTCTAGATGCCAAGTACTGCTTGTGACAACCACAGATCGCTTAGAGCCAAGCGCCTCAACCCATCCTCTGCCGATCCCTGGCAAATGCGGTGTCGGATGTGCGGCCGGCGGCTCCAGCGGAAGAACGCCAAAGCACTCTGGCTCGCCATCGAGCTGTCGAAGCGTGAGGCAGCGACTAACATGAAGGCGAAGGCGAAGGCGAGGACGCACGCCGAGGAGAAGGAGCATTTGCTCCGAATGCTAGCCGACGTGCAGATGGACCGATCGGACGACGTGTAAGATGCCATCGACGAATCAAGCTCCGACGACAAAGACGACCCTCTAGGGGTTGACGCCTATACCGACGGTGAGAGCAGCACCGCGAGGCAAAGGCAGCGAAGACCACCACCAAGAAAACAGTGATGTGCAGATGGAAACGCCGACTACAGTCATGCAGTTGTTCAGAAATGTGTCCCCTCATACTCTAGCTTTTTTTTCTTTGTGCACGCTGGTCTACATGATAGAGGACTAGAGAGCGAGTCGGTGGTAGATAGATAGACAGATAGATAGAGCGATAGAAAGCGGATTGTTATCGGGTGGGAGAGCGGTATATAGTACAACTTCATCGTTGGATTTCACGCGAACCTCATCTTACATTGTCAAAACCACGCACATCCACCCGAGTGCACCCTTTTTAGTGCACGAGAACCTTCTCTATAAGGTGGACGTTGCACCCACCAACACCATTTGACGCCATGTAAGTTTTTTTTACGATGCGTGCGCATTAAATCGGATGTTAAAGGACGAGAGAGAGAGAGAGAGAGAGAGAGAGAGAGAGAGAGAGAGAGCTAGATATATCACCGCAAGGCTTACATTACACAAGAACCTCCATCTTACATTGACGGAACCATGCATACCACCTGACAGCACTTTTTTGCGGACGAGAACCTTCTTCATAAGGTGGTCGTTGCACCCACCGACACCATTTCACCCGTGTAAGTTTTTTTACGATGTGTGCGCGTTAAATGATATGTTAAAGGACTAGAGAGAGAATGAGCGATAGACAACTAGATATAGCATCTCTACAATGCTTACCACAAGAACCTTCGTCTTACATTGATGGAACCATGCATACCCACCCGAGGTCACCTTTTTTGCGCACAAGAACCTCCTCCATAAAGGTGGTCGTTGCACCCACCGTCACCGTTTGACACCGTGTAAGTTTTTTATGATGTGTGCGCGCTATATGAGATGCAAAAGGACTAGAGAGAGAACGAGCGATATACAACTAGATGTAGCATCTTTACAATGCTTACATTACATAAGAACCTCCGTCTTACATTGACGGAACCATGCATACCCATCCGAGGGCACCTTTTTTTGCGCACGAGAACCTTCTCCATAAGGTGGTCGCTGCACCCACCGACACCATTTGACCCGTGTAAGTTTTTTACGATGTGTGTGCGCGTTTAATGAGATGTTAAAGGACCAGAGAGAGAACGAGCAACAGAC
Organism: Triticum timopheevii; assembly: GCA_963921465.1. NCBI lineage: Eukaryota > Viridiplantae > Streptophyta > Magnoliopsida > Poales > Poaceae > Triticum > Triticum timopheevii. The sequence continues at coordinate 376,267,467 of OY997262.1, read as the reverse complement.
AACTAGATATAGCATCTATACAATGCTTACATTACACAAGAACCTCCATTTTACATTGTCGGAACCATGCACACGGGGCACCCTCTTGCATGTGAACGCGAACCTTTCATATACCAATGACGTTGCAACTACCTGTACCCTTCCACACCATGCATGTTTAACCACTTCATCATTAGATTTTACATGAACATCCATTTTATATTACCAGAACCAAGAATACCTTTGACCAAGGGAACCCTTTCTTTTGTGCACTAGAACCTTTCTATAGGGTTTGCCCGTGGACAGAGCACACGGCTCAGACGTCGTCCAGTGACCATGGCCATGTGGGCGGCGTGGTGACCAGGGTATGAGGTCCACAACTCGGTGGTGATGAGTGCTAGCCGGGGTGAAAACCTGTTTTGACTTGTCAGGACGGTGTATGAAAGGCCTCGGCAGTGGAGATGGGGTGGCCTCAGATTTCGGGACGGTGGCCTCGGTAGTGGAATGGGCGGAGCTCACGGCTCAGGTGCGGCTTGGCCACCATGGTCGGGTGGGCGACGTGGTGTCCGGTGGTCGACGTTTGATTGGGTGGTGCAGCAGTTGTCATCCTTTATGAAGGCATAGTTGCAGCTTATCTCTATCCTTCTGATGGCTTCGGGTGAAGACCTTCACGTGCAAGTTGGGGCACTCGTAGTACCACCTTTTATTTTCCCTGTCCGATACCCTTTTTGTTTCTGTACGTGGCAATGTGTAGGCGACCAAGTACATCAGATACCCACCATCGGACACACACAAAGAACACACACACACACACACACACACACACAGAGCGAGAGCGAGCGAGAGAGAGAGAGAGAGAGAGAGAGAGAGAGAGAGAGAGAGAGAGAGAGAGAGAGAGAGAGAGAGAGAGAGAGAGTTTGGGAGTATGGATCAAGGTTGTCAGAATCGTGATTTTGAATCGGATCGGAGCTCCGATGGTAAGATCGCAAATCGTAGAATCTTCACTATCAGGATCGTATAAACGTAGATTATATGAACTAAAATCGTAGAATCATAGGGGTTAGTTTGGATCGTAAAGTCGTAGAATCGTATAACAGAATCGCGATTCTGACAACCTTGGTATGGATTGTCCGGAGCGCCGGTGGACCGTCAAAGGGACATATGATTGTGTAAGGTTTGGGCAATGAAAAATCAAGGTTCCCGTGTCATTATGACGATACGGGGATACTAGACAATGTGATGGGTATAAGTTGCATGTTTCACTCATAATTATCTATTCATAATTTGTGTTTCCTCCGATGCCAACTCTATAAACTTATGTTTTGAGTGAGTTTTTACACGTGAAGGGTCGTTGCCTATATTGAATTATAGTCCGTCAATCCATACAACAAAACATACACGCACACACGAACACAAACACACAAAGAGAGAGAAATAGAGAGGAGGGGGGGGGGGGAGGGGCAGGATGGGAATATACTAATTGTCGGGAGCAGCAACGGACTTTCAAAGAAGCGGCTCAAAAAGGATGGTGCCCCGATGGGCATAATGTTCATAATAAACGGTGTCTGGTCCAATGAAAAGAGTGCACACATACTATTGTGCAAAGTTCATGCAGTGGAAAATGAAGGTTCCTGTGTCATTATGACAATACAAGACCACCCTGAAGGGTGTAACTTGCAAGTTTCAATTACGATTGTTGTTCATTGTTGTTGTTTCCTCTTAAGCGAGCTTAACTACGTAAGTATTGGAACCTTGATGCACACAAAGAACAAGCACACACACACACACAAAGAGAGAGAGAGAGAGAGAGAGAGAGAGAGAGAGAGAGAGAGAGGTTGGGAGTATGGATTGTACGGAGCACCGACGGACCTCCAAAGGGACCTTCTATACCAGGGTGGTGCTGCGATGGGTACATTGCTCATGGTATAAAAGGTGTCCAATCCAATAAAAAGAGTGCACACATATGACTGTGTAAGGTTTGGGCAATGTAAAATGAAGGTTCTCGTGTCATTATGACAATACAGGGGATACTAGACTAACATGAGGGTATAAGTTGCACGTTTCACTCATATTGTCGGGTCATAATTTGTGTTTCCACCTATGCCAACACTATAAACTTATGTTTTGAGTGAGTTTTACCATGTCAAGGGTTGGTGCCTAGATTGAATTATAGTTTGTCCATCCCGAGGACAAAAAGACGCGCCCACACACACAGAGTGAGAGAGGGGGAGGGGGCAGGACGGGAATATAGGAATTGTCGGAGCAGCGGTGGACTTTCAAAGGAGCGGCTCAAAAAGGGTAATTTTTTACTACCTCAGTCCGAAAATACTTGTTGGAGAAATGGGTAAAAATAGATGTATTTAGAACTAAAATGCGTCTAGATACATCCATTGCACCAACAAGTATTTTCGAACGGAGGGAGTATGCAATATTTTATAAATCTCAAGTAAGCATCTATGTGAGATATTTTGAATCAGGTTTGATGTACTAGTTTCAACCAAATATGCACCGAATATTATGTTCATGTGCTAGTGAGATTAATGTTGAAAACTCCAAACTGGGAATGACATGAACACAACGCTATCTTTTCTTTTTGGCAACCTATTCATTTTTAAGCATGACGGTACAACGATCACCGGAAAAAAAAAATACATCCAAATCCGTAGACCACCTAACGACGACTACGAACTCTGAAGTAAGCCAAATGCGCACCACCGTCATTGCCCTGCCTCGCCAGAGCCTGGCAAAACTTGTTGTAGTAGACAATGAGGTAGTCATCGTGCTGGTTCTCCTAACACGGTGCCTATCAACGGGATCACCGAATATATACATTTTCAATGTTGAAATTACTTTATACTTGCATTTTGGATGTGCACTATACTCACACACATTTTTATTACAATTTTGATAAGAAAGAAGTACTTGATAAAAACATAAAAATAAAGAAGTATTCGTCGCTCATCATATCTCCATCATTATTCTCTCTATATTCCTGTATCAGTTTCTATCTCGGTATATATAGACACTTTGTAAATTATCTAGATAGACTTAAACCATTAGGTCATGCGCTAGCTGGTAAGTTTATTTTGAACATCAAGACAGTCAAATCCATTTGACCAGCTTGCGAACAGAAAGGAATATGGCATACCCGCGACCACGGTCCAAACATTGGCAGGTCACGGCAGAGAAAAAGACACGCGATGTTGCAGTACGTCAACAATACCCGTGACCAAACCATCTTCTTACCGGAGCAGCCTGCACCAAAGAGAGAGACAGGCTTCTCCTTTACCAGAGCACGGAAGAATGACCACGGAGCATACAACGAGGAATTCGTCGACCACCAAATTGATCAGTTTTCATTCCGGCAGCCTTTTTACTTGTCTTCTTTGAATCTCTTGACTGACTTCAATCTTTGAATTTCTTACTGTGGTGGATCGTCGTCAAGTCATGTCGATTCCACATAACTCCAATGAGACATGCCTTAATCAAACAACCATCAGAATTTTTATATTGCGGTATAATCTTAAAGCGTATGAGAATAATATATACTGTAGTTTTCTTACTGTACTGATTGGCATCCCATGGAGGGATAGACCACCTCGTATTGCATTGCAGGAACGAGCATTGAGACTTGTTTTACTGTCAGAGGAACATGGTTGTTGAAGGGAGAAAGCTGCTATGTATATCAAAAAATCAGCCGAGAAATTTTAGTAGTGCACTAAGCGCAGATGTATTACAAAATTAGAAAAAAAAATCCATACCTGCATCTCACTAGACTGGTTGACAGAAACGCTTTCTGCAGCAAGAACATCACATGGTGGTTCGATGATCCCAGCAAAATGGTCCTCAACCTTGATAATACTCTTTGAGAGACTCCCCCTGGAATTACTTGCATCTCCCAAACCAAACCTCCCATTGAAGCCATTATACTTTGCTCAAACTTGTAGAAGAGATGCATCACTAATATAGATCAGGGTATTTAGTACAGAAACGTTTTTGGGACTGCATTTGATGGTGCTTTTGTCACGGTGAGTACTGGTCAGAAAAGCTTGCACTTCACAATAAGTTGACAATTCAACAAGTTCTCCAGGCTCGGAACGAACGGATTGTACTACCAACACATTGGGTTCCATTACATGCGGCTCTCCTGCTTGAACTTTTCATAATAAATGAACAAAGAAACTAGTAGAAACCATGGTATGTAATGCAACTTGAAGCTGACAGGGTTGCTTGTTGAAAATGCTGTAGATTTATTAGAGATCTCATTTTTGGTTGCATTAGATGATTGCTTCCAGGCTCAAATTTCGCGGGCAAGAATGCATTGCTGTATTGCCCGTAATGGAAAAATGCATGTAGATTGTGGTAGAACTTATTGCCCGTAATGGAAGGATGTATTGCTGTATCCAGTTTGGTTGGCAGATGATGGACGGTTATTTTGCTAAAAAAGAAGGCCATGGATGGAACCTTTTGAAGATAGCAAAGCAACAAAACCTACTCCATAGCCTTGCTGAAACTGTTGCATGTGAGAGCCCCGATGTTGGAAAGTGGCTGCAAACGAACTCTGAATACACCTGACAATACAGGCCCTAGGTTGCCGTTTTTGTCCAAGCGCCAGTAAAGTAGAGGCACATGGCTTCCTCTTTGGACAGTGAGACCACCAATAATTCCAGAAATTGGAACCTTATCCACGACAAAGTTTGAATCTCCAGGCAATTGAAAGGTTCTGATAGCAATGTCTGTAGCAAGTGTTGGTAGAAAATCCATGCTCTCTCTCTCTCTCTCTCTCTATATATATATATATATATATATATATATATATATATATATATATATATATATATATATATATATATATAAAGTTTAAATATATCCAAGATTGATCTTGTTCTGAAGATGTTGTCTCCACGATTCCAAATATATAAAAAGTTTTAAAAATGGATATTTCATTTAACATATATCAATCATGAAAATATAAGAATGAAATTAAGTACAGGTCATTGTATGGGGAGACAGAGGACGCATGCAGCGCCCATCTCTCGATTCTAACTCTCTCTCTCTTCTGCAAAAAGTTGTCAGGCACATAGGCACTGTTTTGTCGCAGGTATGCAGTTCTATTGACCGGGTATAGCAGTGGGATTCGATTTACAACTTATACAGAGTATGACAACACGAATCTTGATGAAACAGTACGGACGGTGGATGGTGTGCCGGTACCTCCCGCCACCGGTAAAAATACTTTTTCGGCATGCATGCGTGTATCAGGCCATGCAAGGAGACAGTGTATCAGGCCATGCGTGTATCAGGCCGGTCCCTTCTTTCTTCTGAAGTAAAACATCACATGTTCCCCGCAAAAAAAATAATAATAAAAAAATAAAAAAATCACATGTTCTTTGCTGGTACGCCGTTTATTGCTACTACGTACAGTGTACAATAGGTGGCACGGAGGTAATCGGTAATATACTCAGTTACAACTTACAAATGCAACAATATAGCATTGCAGGTAGGTATTGTCGGCGATGAACCGATGATAGATAGAAGAACATAGAGTACAACAAACACATCACGAACACCGGTTCTGGTTTATTCAAGAAAAAGAAAAAACAATGGCAGCGCACACTAAATTATGAAACTTATTGTGACACTTGCTGACTGTAGAGCTTCTTCCTGATCTGCGACACAACACGAAGACGAGAAACATTTCAAATGCTGAATGACGATGAGGATCAAAGAAGCAAACTGCGCAGCAGGTATGTATCACGTACCTCAGGAAGCTTTTGCCTGAAACACACATCCACCCTGGTGTCCAGCGTGTTGTCGCAGACGATCTTGCCGTCCTGCGACGCCAGCACCACGCCTCCAGAGCTATCCAAACTCAACAATGAGATGAAGGCTCAACAGCAACTGATCGACATTCTAATGTTAATGGAGTATACCAGGCGGGTCCGTGGGCGGCGTCGTTGGCCCTCTGCGGCGGGAGGTGGACCTTGCCGTCGATGATGATCTTGGGGAGGTTCACCTTGAGCTTCTCGGCGTACTCCTTCTTGGCCGCCTCCAGCACCGGCTCCACGTGGACGCGGTCCGCCTCCCTGCACCGCAGCACCACCGACGACTCCCGCAGCCGGAGCAGGCTCTGCTCCGTTCGTCCATCCCTTCATTGGTCAGTCCCTCTGCACTACATCTTCTTCTGAAGCAACTGCGATATGCGACAGCTTGCTAACCTGCACGATGAGGCTCTTGAGGATCTTCCTGTAGACGTTGGTGTCCTTGGTGACGCGGACGAGCGTCTTGGACGCGTTCTCCTTCATCTCGCCCACGACGTCCTCCTGCGCCTGCAGCACCTTGATGCGCGCCGCGTTCAGCTCCATCGAGTACTCGCTGCACATGCACTCATACACCATGGCAGTCAGTCCAGCCGGTCGGATGAAGAGAGATATGCATGTCGATCGACGACATGTGCTCTGCTCACTCACATCTTCCTGCGGATGTCCACCTGCTTCTGCTTGCGCTCGTACTCCTGCCTGATCTTCCGCTTCTCCGACTCCACCAGCTGCAGCTTCTCTATGTTGAAGTCCTGCAGCCAGCCAGCCAGGGATCAGATATTCAGATTGATTCAGCCTCGACCTTTTAAAGTTGAATGAACAGATTAATGCAGAGGATGGATCGATTGGCACGGTGATAGATATATAGATACCTCCTCTGCGGCGACGGAGATCTCGCTGGCTTTCTCCTGGGCCTCCTGCTGGATGAACCGGACCATCTGCTGGATCTGCTTCCCGACATCGGCATCGTTCATCTTGGATCGATGATCGCCTGGGCCGATCGATCCACGAGCTAGCTGCGTCTGCGCGCCTTCTTGCGTGCTTTCGGGGGGTCCCTCTGTCCGATCTGCTACCTCGCAAACGGATCAAACGAATTTGTTTGTCCCCAAAGGGTTGGGAAGTGTGCTGGGGCGCTCGATCTTGCGTTTCCTTGGATTGGGTGGGTGGACGAGACACCAAGGGAGAGACGGGGAGCGGAAGATGACCAACGCGCAGTTCGGATCCCATGCATGGGATGGGTGGGAGAAATAGAGGACGGAACTGGTCCTCCCTGCATTTCGTGCCAAATTTGGCGTTCACTCCCAGAACCACTACCATGCATGCTAGGCGTTGTAGAAAAAAAAACATAGAGAACATTCTGTGGTGCGAAGACTTGGAGGCCCATTAAAGAAAGGCCCGGTCTCAACTTTAACAGGCCTGTTGCTCTCACGGCTAGCATATCCAGTTTCAGCAAAAACAAAGAAGAAATTAAGACAGGCACGTCGGCTTCATATGGTGCAATAGTGCGTGAAATAAGGGACCGATCTAGGTTTTTTTCTTCCTGTTTAATTAGTCATGAGTTTAGAACCTCCAATGTCGAGGCTCACAAACTTGCAAAGCATGCTTTAACGCTGGGTACTGGCCGCCATGCTTGGTTAGGCCAGCCCGGAGATCTTGTTTTCGTCCCTGTAAACATTATGACGGGTGAATAAAAGCTTTGTGGGTTTGCCTAAAAAAAAAGCAAAAACAAAGAAGCATTTGGATCGTGAGGTTTCGCTCAAAAAAAAAAAAGGATCGTGAGTCTGCCCCATCGACAAATGAATAAAGCCTAGCAGATTTTCCTAAAAGCAAAAACAAAGAAGCTCGCAGCAATGCAAAATTTGCTTTAACTCTTCAGTTAGGTCTTCACTAACAAATATGCCCGTGCGTTGCAACGGGAGACAAAAAATTATGGCTAACCAAATAAGTATGACATAATATCCTGATATATGAGCGTACTCTATTTTAACACAGTGGCTCACCATGTTGCCATTTTTTTCTCACCCTAGCCGATGATGGTCGCGATGTCCACGTGATCACAATGCATTCGACGCGGTAAATCCCAAGTCTATGAGTTTGCCAGTGCATGCCACACTTGTCATTATGTTGCACAAGGAAACAATTAAAACTTTAAAAACAAATCTCATACCACAAACTACTCCCAACGCCAAGATATATAAAGACTTTCCAAAAACTAATCGAATCCTAGACATAAAATACTTTTGAACCAGTGAACAATTTTCCGAATCGACAAACTTTTTTTTTTGAAATTTTTTATTTCTCAAAAAACATCATGAACATTAGTTTTGATTACAAAGTTTTTAGAATGTATGAACCAGTTTCAAATTCATTAACATTTTTTGACTCAACAACCATTTTTTGAACCGGTGATATTTTTTTAATTGGGGAACAAATTTTAAAAATCAAATATTTATTTTTGTTTTTGTGAACATTTTCTAAAATGTCATGGACATTTTTTTCGGATTCCCGAATATGTTTTGAATACATGATCCTTTTTTCAAAATCATGAACATGATTTTATTTCTCGACCATTTTTTCCAAATTGTGATTTTTCTACAACTTTGCTAACAGTTTGGCAAAATCACCAACATTTTTTGAATCTGCAAAAACTTTATGATTTTCTAAATTTTTTTGAATTCACATATATTTTATGATTTCTCAAACATTTTTTTAAAAAAACTCACAAATTTAGAATTTTAAATCCTGAATTAATTTAAGAAAGAAAGATAAATTTGTGAAAGCTGGGGATCGAACCTTGGTCTCCAGGCTGGAGGAGCGATCGGCCAACCATGCTGCTGGTCGTTGTTCTGCGACTTCTCCTCGTCGCGCCCCTATAAATCAGCGAAGGAGGCGGCGATTTTTGTACGAAAACTTGAATCGATTTCCACTTACGGGTGGCATTGGTGGGTAATTTTTACCAACTTGAAGGGTAATTTTAATGACGGACGACCAGAAGCGATAACCGCTTTATTAGTACTAGCACAAATACCCGTGCGTTGCAACGGGAAAAAAATAGAACACTACGACACGACGGGCATATTCACGACAACATAGACATGGGTATCTCATCCATGACATAATCATCACATAAGCACCGGGCTGTACATCTCCACTACGTGATGAGAATAGACATCCCTGGCACGCCCTTACCCTAATAAGCATAGCTCAAGAACCCTCTCCGCCTGTCCATGTCCTAAATTTCAACACGCCTTTTATCCCCCAACGATGGCTTACGGATGTCAAATAACAATTATGATGAATTATTTGGAGTCCTGTATTTACAACCCATCTCACATCAAAATGATATAGGAAGATGTAAAAAAACATCCTTTGGAAAATATTGCCTAGATTGTTATGCTGTTTAGAATTATTATAAAAAAGATTATAAAGCAAGTAAAGTTGAATTAGCAAGTTGGATGGAAATTGTACACTGTAATTTCATGTCCAACAGTCCAACTTAGACAGCTCCATCAAATATATATATAGTGTCCAAACAAATTATACACTGTAATTTGATGTACAGATTAGGCTGATGCATCAAATATGATGTACATCTAAAGTCTGAATTGTTCTCCTTTTAAGACATCTATGAACATTCAATAGACATTTTAGTTCCATAGCCCAAGACAAATTGTCAATCATGAACCCTAAGAAACGGGATCAAGGAGTCAATATTGAACGTCAAAATCGAAAGATGAAACATCACGGTACATACGTGTAGCTCTGGGGCCATGTTATAGTACATACGTGTAGCTTTGACGCTTTGTTGGCTGCTGGGTAGCATCACATGAAGCCACTCAGCAGCCAACAAACCAAATTGATCTGTCAGAAGTAGATCCCAGACGAATCAGCATCACCGGTAAATCAAACCGGGGGTTTCTTCCACAAAGTGTATAAGTCACAGCACTGAAATCGCACACACTCCACAATGTTAGTACCAGAATCCCGTGCATCCATATTTTGCGGAGGCGGCGAGGTGATCGTCCACGGCTAGTCGTCGATGGCATCTAGTGCGTGACTGCGTCCACGGCAAGTCGTTTCGACGACCATGACAGCAACATCCTTCTCTCATTCCCTGACTTCTCTCGGGCACCATCATCGATGGGCGGTGAGAAGGACCAACACTTCACGACCTAGCTGCACAACTTGAGGTCATGGCCGAAAGCGCTTGCAGGGAACCGGCTGAGCATGGATATTATAGACTTGGGAACACAAAATCCATATCTTAGTTCATATAGCATGTAAAATATCTTTGCTTGGTTGTAGCTTTGACCAAATCACCAGAAGAATGGGCACCAGATTGCAGCGTGAGTGCAGATTAGCATTTATTTTAAGTGCCCTTATGTTGGCCTTTGAAGGTATGGTTTGATAGGATTTCAGTTTGAGAATTCTACAAAAATATACTACTATCTTAAATCCCATTGTTATCCCTCAAAAAAAAATCTCAGTGTAATGAAAATCTTAGGCAGCATTCCACATCAAAAATTCTGTTTTTATCATTTACCTACTCGAGGACGAGCAGGAATTAAGCTTGGGGATGCTGATACATCTCCAACGTATCTATAATTTTTGATTGTTCCATGTTGTTATATTATCATTTTTGGATGTTTTACAATCATTTTATTATCATTTTATATCATTTTTTGGTACTAACCTATTGACATAGTGCCAAGTGCCAGTCGCTGTTTTCTGCATGTTTTTTACATCGCAGGAAATCAATATCAGACGGAGTCCAAATGCCACGCCACTTTACGATGATTTTTTATGGACCAAAAGGAAGAAATTGGGCCCTAGTTGCATCTGGGGGGAGTCCCGAGGAGGGGACAACCCACCAGGGCGCGCTAGGAGGCCCAGGCGCGCCCTGGTTGGTTGTGCTCACCTCGGGTGCCCCCTGGACCGCCTCTTTACTCTATGAATACCCCAATATTCCAGAAACCCTAGGGGAGTCGACGAAATATTCATCCAGCCACCACAGAGTCCAGAACCACCAGATCCAATCTAGACATCATCACGGAGGGGTTCACCATTTCCATTGGTGCCTCTCCGATGATGCATGAGTAGTTCTTTGTAGACCTTCGGGTCTGTAGTTAGTAGCTAGATGGCTTCCTCTCTCTCTCTCTCTCCCTCTCTTGATTATCAATACAATGGTATCTTGGAGATCCATATGGTGTAAGTCTTTTGGCGGTGTGTTTGTTGGGATTCGATGAACTTTGAGTTTATGATCAGATCTATGTTTTTATCCATGAAAGGTATTTGAGTCTTCTTTGATATCTTATATGCATGATTGCTTATAGCCTCATATTTCTTCTTCAATATTTGGGTTTTGTTTGGCCAACTTGATCTATTTATCTTGCAATGGGAGGAGGTGCTTTGTAGTGGGTTCGATCTTACAGCGCTTGATCCCAGTGACAGAAAGGGAATCGACACGTATGTACCGTTGCTACTAAGGATAAAAAGATAGGATCCATATCTGCCGCAATAGATAAACGGATCTTATCTACATCATGTCATCGTTCTTATTGCATTACTCCATTTTTCCATGAACTCAGTACACTAGACGCATGTTGGATAGCGGTCGATGTGTGGAGTAATAGCAGTAGATGCAGGCAGGAGTCGGTCTACTAATCTTGGAAGTGATGCCTATATAATGATCATTGCCTGGATATCGTCATGATTATTTGAAGTTCTATCAATTGCCCAACAGTAATTGTTTTCCCACCGTTTGCTATTTTTGTCGAGAGAAGCCACTAGTGAAACCTACAGCCCTCGGGTCAATTTTCATCATATTTGCCTTTGTGATCTATTTTCTCTTGCATCTATTTTCAGATCTATTAAACCAAAAATACAAAAATACCTTGCTGCAATTTATTTGTTCCGCGATCTATTTATCCTATCTACAAATTTACCTCACGTCCTTTGCCTATCCTGAGGCGCCGTACCCCGAAAGGGATTGACAACCCCTTTAACACGTAGGGTTGCAAGATGTTGTTCTGTGTGTGCAGGGGCTGTTTACATTGTGTTTCTTGGTTCTCCTACTGGTTCGATAACCTTTGTTTCATATCTAAGGGAAATACCTACCGCCGCTGTGCTGCATCATCTCTTCCTCTTTGGGGAAATACCGACGTAGCTTCAAGTGACATCAAAAGGAATTTCTGGCGCTGTTGCTGGGGAGGATATTCAACATCAACTAGGTTCCTAATCACAAATCTCATCTCCTCGCAATTTACATTCCATTTGCCTCTCGTTTTCCTCTCCCCCACTTCACAAAAATTTGTCATTTTATTCGCCCTCTTTGTCTTTTGTCGTTTTCTCGTCAGATCCGTTTCCCGTGTGCAAACTTGCTTATCACCTTTTTTCGTTATGGATCTCTCTTCTTCTATTGCATGCACCCCCGAGAACGAAGTTCTCAACTTTAAACAAAGGGGAGGAGAAAGTTTAAAAGATGCTTGGTATAGGATTTGCAATGCTCATAATAGATCTATCCACAAGCAATCTACCATTGTTCTTCTTCGTTGCTTTTATGTGGGCATCACCACTTGGTATAGATTCATCCTTGATACGGTTACCGGTGGGAATTTTTTGATGTGTCCTACTCTTGATGCTTTTAATGCTTTGGGAAATTTAGTGGGCTCACCACCACTCGTGATCAATGAAACAATATTGATTCTCGAGCATGTTATGGAAAGACTAGATGCTATTGAGAAGAAAATGCTTACCGTAGAACATATTGAAAATTTGGATAGAAAAATGCAAAGTTATGCTACTAAAGCTGGTTCGAAAGTGGGAGATATTTTTAAGTTGCTAAAAGAAAAAGGAACTATAATTCATGAAAGAATTGAAGAAAGTCCGCCTAGGATTGATAAACTAGAAGAATTTTTTTCTAATATAGGTACGCCTTTTTCTTCTACCAAAACTCCCGTGAAAATTAGCAAGACTAATCAATCCACTAAAAACAAAGGACCAACTTCTAGCAATGATAAAGGAGATCTTAAGATGATTAGTATCCATCCCAGCTTTATTGAAGTCATAAGAGATCCTTTTTGCGAAAATAAGTTTTTCAATCTCGTGCCTAGAGGTATTGCCTCTGAGAATTTATATGCAAAATCCTTGAAAAATCCTAAGTGCTCGATCGAAGAATTGGACAAAAGTGACAAAACTTAGATCCTACGCGTTATGCCTAGCTAGGGGCGTAAAACGATAGCGATTGTTGGGAGGCAACCCAATGAATAAAATTTATTTTTGCCTTTTGCTTTCTGTTCTTGAGTGTTAGCAGAATTATTATACTGTTATGATTGTGATTTTTGTGTTTTTAATTACTGTTTGTGCCAAGCAATGCCTTTGGGAAGACTTGGGTGAAAGTTTATTTGATCTTGCTGAAAAACAGAAACTTTTGCGCTCATGAGATTCGTCGTACTTTTTTACAGAAGAGTGGTTTTAAGTTGATTATTTTTTCAGAGGATTAACAGAAAAATTACTAACGTCCACCAATTTATTTCATAATTTTTGGAGTTACAGAAGTATTCGAAATTTTCAGATTGCTACAGACTGTTCTGTTTTTGACAGATTCTGTTTTCTTTGTGTTGTGTGCTTGTTTTGATGATTCTATGGGTTTCTTTAATGAGTTTTTGCCATAGAAAAGTTGGAATATAGTAGATATAATGCAAAAACAAAATAAGAATAGGTTTTCTACAGTACTTATAGTAGTGGTTTGGTTTCTTATACTAACAGATCTCACGAAGGTTTTGTTTGAGTTTTGTGTGATTGAAGATTTCAAGTTTTGGGTTATCTTATGATGGATGAAGGAATAAGGATAAGCAAAAGGCTAAGCTTGGGGATGCCCGAGGCACCCCAAGATAATATTCAAAGAATTAGCAAGCAACTAAGCTTGGGGATGCCCCTGAGTGGCATCCCCGCTTTCTTCTAATGACCATCGATATTTTACTTGAAACTATATTTTTATTCATCACATGATATGAGTTTTGCGTGGAGCGTCTTGTATGATATGAGTCTTTGCTTGTTTTGCTTTGTGTTTTAAGTGTCGAATCCTTGCTGGACACACCCTTTTTAGAGAGCCAAAAATTATGCTATGCTTGGTCCTATGCTTCACTTAAATTTTTAGAGCCATGGACTTGCTCTAGTACGTCACTTATATCTCTTTGAGCACGGTGTGCTTTGTTAATTTTGAAGAAATGCTCTCATGCTTCTCTTAGATTTATTTGGGAGTTAGTAAATTTTGAAGAAATTCTCTCTTGCTTCACTTAGATTAATTTGAGAGAAAGAAAAAAAATATGCTCATGATCTTCACTTATATTTGTTTGAGCTTACCAAAAGCAACATATGAAAATAGTTCCAAAGTGATAGATATCCAAGGAGGATATAATAAAAACTTTCATGAAGATCATTGGACAAAATAAACTTGATTCTTAGTAATGGTTTTGAGATATGACGATATGATATGTGAGTCATGTTGATGAGTAATTGTACTTTAGTAAGAATATTGATGTTAAGGTTTGTGATTCCCTATGCAAGCACGAAAGTCAATAGTTATGCAATGAAATTTATATCCTACTTATGGTGCATTATTCGGTGTTACTTATGCTTAATGCTTGGGTATGAGTTTTTTTGCTTTTTGGTTGGTCGCTTCTCAATCTTTTTGCTAACCTTCATTTTGCACTAAGTATGATCACTACTTGTGCATCCAAAACCCTTTAAACCAGTTTTGCCATATGAGTCCACTATACCTACCTATATGCGGTACTTCCATGCCGTTCTAAGCAAATTTGCATGTGACATCTCTAGTGTTCAAAATAAATTTCTCTTTTGTGTGCTCTACTACTCGCGAGGCGGTAAAGGGTAGCCAATAATTTCCATGCTAGATGTGTTATTCTCACGATGAGTGTTTATTCACTTGTCATTGCACGAGAGTATGGCAAAGGTATTCGGGATGCCCAGTCCCGAAATGAAAAATGAATTTACTTTATGTTATCAAATAATAAATTCCTTGGAAAGTGTTGGTATGGAAGGCACTCATGGATACGGCTAGCCATGGAAAGTGAAAGTTATGGTGGAAAAAAGGAATGAACTTTATTTTCTGTTTGGGAACCGCCTATGATGTATCTAGCATGGAAAGTGTTGGGATGCTCCAAGTTGTTTTCGTTGGTAGGAAAAGTATGCCTCTCAAAAATAATTTTATCTCTCAATTTAAGCTTTGAGCTCTGGACCTCTACAAATCACTACTTCCCTCTGCGAAGGGCCTTTCTTTTACTTATGCTATTTTTATTTTGAATCTGAGTCTCCATCTTCTCTTATAAAGCACCAACTAAGGGGCACTATGATCGTATTTGATCATTGGATGTAGCTAACATTCGAGTGTGTTTCATGAATGGATCAATGATTGAGCATGATGGGCTAGGGATAACTTGCTTTAGTGTTGATATTTTGAAAGACATGGTTGCTTGTTGGTATGCCTGAGTATTAAAGTCTTCGTGTCAAAACTAGACTATTGCTTTGAATCATATAAAAGTCCATATGTCCATGCTATAAATAAAAGAATGCGATGAACATCTTAGGCAGCATTCCACATCAAAAATTCTGTTTTTATCCTTTACCTACTCGAGGACGAGCAGGAATTAAGCTTGGGGATGCTGATACATCTCCAACATATCTATAATTTTTGATTGTTCCATGTTATTATATTATCATTCTTGGATGTTTTACAATCATTTTATTGTCATTTTATACCATTTTTTGGTACTAACCTATTGACATAGTGCCAAGTGCCAGTTGTTGTTTTCTGCATGTTTTTACATCGCAGGAAATCAATATCAGATGGAGTCCAAATGCCACGCCACTTTATGATGATTTTTTATGGACCAAAGGAAGAAGTTGGGCCCTGGTTGCACCTGGGGGGAGTACCAAGGAGGTGAAAACCCACCAGGGCGCGCTAGGAGGCCCAGGCGCGCCCTGGTGGCTTGTGCCCACCTCGGGTGCCCCCGGACCGCCTCTTTGCTCTACAAATACCCCAATATTCCAGAAACCCTAGGGGATTCGACGGAATATTCATCCAGCCGCCGTAGAGTCCAGAACCACCAGATCCAATCTAGACACCATCACGGAGGGGTTCACCACTTCCATTGGTGCCTATCCGACGATGCATGAGTAGTTCTTTGTAGATCTTCGGGTCCGTAGTTAGTACCTAGATGGCTTCCTCTCTCTCTCTCTCTCTCTCTTCATTATCAATACAATGGTCTCTTGGAGATCCATATGATGTAAGTCTTTTGGCGGTGTGTTTGTTGGGATCCGATGAATTTTGAGTTTATGATCAGATCTATGTTTTTATCCATGAAAGTTATTTGAGTCTTATTTGATCTCTTATATGCATGATTGCTTATAGCCTCGTATTTCTTCTTCGATATTTGGGTTTTGTTTGGCCAACTTGATCTATTTATCTTGCAATGGGAAGAGGTGCTTTGTAGTGGGTTCGATCTTATGGGGCTTGATCCCAGTGACAGAAAGGGAACCGACACGTATGTATCGTTGCTACCAAGGATAAAAATATGGGATCCATATCTTCCGCAATAGATAAACGGATCTTGTCTACATCATGTCATCATTTTTATTGCATTACTCCGTTTTCCATGAACTTAATACACTAGATGCATGCTGGATAGCGGTCGATGTGTGGACTAATAGTAGTAGATGCAGGTAGGAGTCGGTCTACTAATCTTGCACGTGATGCCTATATAATGATCATTGCCTAGATATCATCATGATTATTTGAAGTTCTATCAATTGCCCAACTGTAATTGTTTTCCCACTTCTCGAGAGAAGTCACTAGTGAAACCTACGGCCCCCGGGTCTCCTTTCATCATATTTGCCTTTGCGATCTATTTTATCTTGCATTTATTTTCAGATCTATTAAACCAAAAATACAAAAAATACCTTGCTGCAATTTATTTGTTCCACGATATATTTATCCTATCTACAAATTTACCTCACGTCCTTTGCCTATCTTGAGGCGCCGTACCCCCTTTAACACGTCGAGTTGCGAGGTGTTGTTCTTTGTGTGCAGGGGCTGTTTACGTTGTGTTGCTTGGTTCTCCTACTAGTTCGATAACCTTGGTTTCATATCTGAGGGAAATACCTAGCGCTGCTGTGCTGCATCATCCCTTTCTCTTTGGGGAAATACCAACGTAGCTTCAAGCGACATCATAGGCGATATCCTTGCCCTTACAAACTCCTTGGTTCAACCCCACAATCTTGACGGAGGCTCCCAGGTGACACCTAACCAATCTAGGAGACACCACTCTCCAAAAGGTAATAGATGGTGTGCTGATGATGAACTCCTTGCTCTTGTGCTTCAAATGATAGTCTCCCCAACATTCAACTCTCTCACAGAGATTTGGATATGGTGGAAAGATGATTTGAGTGGATAGCAACTGGGGGAAGGCTAGAGATCAAGATTTGGTTGGACTAGAATTTCTTGGTCTCAACACATGAGTAGGTGGTTCTCTCTTAGAAAATGAGTAGTGGAAGTGTAGGCACATTATGATGGCTCTCCTCTCAAATGGAGAAGGGGGTGGAGGGGTATATATAGCCTCCACACAAAATCTAACCGTTACACACAATTTACCAAACTCGGTGGGACCGAATAGTGATACTCGGTGAGAGCGACCTGGTTCAAAATGTGAATGTTAGGCTTTTCGGTAGGACCAATAATACCAACTCGGTGAGACCGATGCACTAGGGTTAGGGCAAAACCTCATCTCGGTGAGACCAATCACATGAACTCGGTGAGACTATTTTCAGTAATAAGAAAACAGAGACTTGGTCAGGCAAACTCGATGGGGCCGATCGCTCATTTCGGTTAGACTGAGATGTTACGAAAAGGAAACAGAGAGTTTGCACTGCGAACTCGGTGGGACTGGTCGCTCATCTCAGTTAGACCAAAACGTTATGAAGGGAAACAGAGAGTTTGCAATCCCATCTCGGTGAGACCAAACTGATAAGGGTTTCTGGCTATGGCTATGTCAAGTGAACTCGGTGGCGCCAGATAGATCAAATTGGTGAGGCTGAGTTTGACTTTAGGTTTAGGACATATGTGGAAATGAGAAAGTGGTTAACAGCTTTTGGAGCATATCACTAAGCATTTTGAGCAAGCAAGCCATTAAACAACACCTCACCCCCTTTTAATAGTATTGGCTTTTCCTATGGACTCAATGTGATCTTGGATCACTAAAATGAAAATGTAGAGTCTTGAGCTTTTGCCAATATGTGTCCTTAGCATTTTGAGGGGTCCACATCTCACTACTAAAAAAGGCTGTTAGTGGCGCACCTGTTTTTGCTATTAATGGTGCACTATAGGTGCGCCACTATTAACACGCCACTAATAACAAATAGTAATGGCGCACCTCTGGTGCGCCATTAGTATCCCAGATAATAGTGGCGCACCACATAGTGCGCCATTACTATGTCCAACAGTGCGCCATTACTATGCCTCCTTGGGGGCCATATTTACCTTCACGTATGCCCCCAAGTGCGCCATTACTATTCCCGATAATGCACCACTTGTATTTATCTTGGTGCGCCACTAATTCTCAATATGGTGCGCCACTACTATGAATATTAGGAATTATTATTTTTTGCTTTTCTGGTATTTGCACAGGTTACAAATTATGTTATAGCACAGAATGTAAACATCACACAATAGAATTTTCATCATATTAGTCTCCAAATTCGAAATAGCAAACAAAGTTCAAACATTAGCCAAGTTTAGGTCTCGAGACATTAGCAAAGTTCATCATATTAGCCGAGTTTGTCGTCACATTACAAAGTCGATATCGATCATCTAAACTACCATCACATAGAAGAGAGTTGCGATCACGATGAGCATCATCACGATGAAACTGGTCTTCATCCGGTTCCTCCAACGCTCCCTCCTTTCTCCCACTAGATAGTGCACGTATCTAGCTTCCTCCTCCGCCCTAGTGGTGTACCCTTTGTAACTGTTACCGCTGAAACGGTGAACCTGTCTCCGACACTCCTCCCAGTCGTCGTAGACTCCGGGAACCTTACCCTTGTACACGACATACGACGGGATCTCTATGCACTAGACAAACAAAATGTTAGTAGCAATTCACAGATAATATATAAGCAATATATAAGTATGCAAAAAAGGATCGGAAGAGAAAAGCAACACATTAATAGCACGATTCATGGTCCTACTAATAAATAGCATCGATTACATATAAGTTGAACGACTGTCCAAACTAAAGAGACATACAAGTTCATTAAAGTTTAATTACAACATGAGCTAATCGATATTTTAGAACTACATAGCATCAATACTTTCGACTTGACTCAGGGACTGGAGCGTGGATGAAGCCGCCGTCTATCGTGATGGTCATGAATGTGCGGTCGTTGTTAGCCTGCATTTGTAGCGTTGTGTCTATTTCACTGTTGGACGGTTGATATTTGAGGTAGAACTGCCCCAAGGTATGAAGGACATCTTGAAAGATGATTTCCGCAAACTCCGACTGGATGCAAACGAATTCTTGTTTGATGTCCGCGTCCTGGATTGACGACAAGCGTGCGGCCTAGTCTTTGAGATTATTTGGTAGCATAAGGTGATTATGGTCCTGTACGATCGCCCACATGTGATGGAGGGCGTAGTAGGCATCCTTCTGATTGCCAGGCGGCTGCTTGACGCAAGGGAACGTCGTTACGTGGGTGAACACGTGCTTGTCGTACCTACAAATTGGCCTCCTAAAGGTGCCTCCAGAGTTGGCGTAGCCGGGGAGAGCATCATCAAGAACTTTCTTGATATTTGTGTAGTCTTTCTTCGACTGACGGTCCAAGTTGAAATACGTGGCCATAGAATATTTCGGGCTTAAGAGGATGAGTGTGCAATGTGTGTCACTGCACAAAACACAAAATGTTAGAAAAAAAAGAACGATCGAAATCTAAGAAATCATATGTTATAGGGCGGTGAGGGGATGACTTACTCGGAAAAGTAAGGCACGAGGAAGTTATCCTTATCTGGGTTCGCTAGAATGACGCCTTCGAGGTATGAACTCGCGACTTGCTGGTCCCCAACACTGCCCAAGATCTTGGCACGCATGTAGAAGGGGTCGACTATCACGATGTTTGGGGTCTTGTCTCTAATGATCCGCATCTCCATACTGAGTGAAAATAGCCGAATGAAGGTGTAGTGTAGCGGATGAAGGTTAAACATAGCGAATATGTCATCAAACCACAGGACGATTGTCGGTGTCAAAACCGGCGGATCTCGGGTAGGGGGTCCCGAACTGTGCGTCTAGGCGGATGGTAACAGGAGACAATGGACATGATGTTTTACCCAGGTTCGGGCCCTCTTGATGGAGGTAAAACCCTACGTCCTGCTTGATTGATATTGATGATGTGGGTATTACAAGAGTAGATCTACCACGAGAACAAGGAGGCTAAACCCTAGAAGCTAGCCTATGGTATGATTGTTGTAATGGTTGTTGTGTCCTACGGACTAAAGCCATCCGGTTTATATAGACACCGGAGAGGGCTAGGGTTACATAGAGTCGGTTACAATGGTAGGAGATCTACATATCCGTATCGCCAAGCTTGCCTTCCACGCCAAGGAATGTCCCATCCGGACATGGGACGAAGTCTTCAATCTTGTATCTTCATAGTCTTGGAGTCCGACCGACGATGATAGTCCGGCTATCCAGACACCCCCTAGTCCAGGACTCCCTCAGTAGCCCCCGAACCAGGCTTCAATGACGATAAGTCCAGCACGTATGTAGTCTTCGGCGTTGCAAGGCGGGTTCTCCTTTAAGTTCCATGTACCTACCGAACAGTGTCCGGCTTCCTTATCAATGTCGCGCTTCTTGGCTTCCACGCCCAATAATGGCCTTCTTCCACGCGTCGCACGAATGCGAAAAGCCAGGGTATCTTTTATGTTTTACCCCCTAGCTGTGCAAATAACCTGCCTATAAGAGAGGCAGGAATCCAGATCCAAATCACACCATCTTCCTCCCGCGAGTACTCATCGGAGTGCTTCTGACCAAAAATCCATTCCATCATGAACCGTTGACGCGGCTCCTCTTCTCGCACTCCCAGTCCTCCGCCAGGAGATTGGAGGAGATGTTCTGTTCCGCACAGCGGGCTGGTGACGCTCCAAGCGGAGGGATATCTTCCTCCGGCCTTTATGGTTCTGGTTCGAGCCGGGCTGGCCACCTACAAAGGTGGGAAGCAAGCGGAGGCCACCCCTAGTCCCACTAAAGGGGAGCGGGTATGCTTTGTCCCTTATTTAATAAGGGGGCTTGGATTTCCTGTACATCCGTTCCTCCGCGGGCTTCTGGAGTTCTGCGGACTCAAGCTCCATCACCTAACGCCCGCCTCTATTCTACATATCGCGGGTTTCGTAGCTCTTTGCGAGCTATTCCTGGGCATCGAGCCCCATTTCACATTGTGGAAGAGGCTATTCTGCCTCGTACCCCGCTCTCACGAGGGGTCAATATATCAAGTAGGCGGTGCCAAAATATGGCGCATCGCCGGGACCGGATATCTATCCGGAACCCCTAAGAAGGCGTCCGAAGACTGGCCTTCGAAATGGTTTTATATAGAAGACGCTCCACTGCCGGACCCAGTACGGATCGGCCTCCCTGAGTTTAACAATGCTCCTCTGAAGAAACGCCTAAGTTGGCGCCCGCGGAGCCCTTAGCTGGAGGAAGACAAGAGCGTCCATTATTTGATGGGCCGGATAAGGTTGCTGGCCCATTCCGGATTGACCATGATCGGAGTCATGGCCACGTGCATTATGCGGGGGGTGCAGCCGCTGCAATACAGGGGCCACCCCATGTGGGATTTCAATGGGGAGGACGATGCCACCCGTCATGGCCGTAAGGGGCCGGGATCGGCCGAGGATCTGGTGAAGATTCTGTCCGGCCTGTACAAGGGGGAGAAGGAGGACTTCCTCCGCACGAGCCCATTGAATGGGTTCTCCATGAATAACCCTCGGAGCTGGGTAAGCGGACGTTTATTCATCCAACCCATGCTTTCAAAGCCGAGTGGCTTACTCTGTGATTTTGACGCAGGAACTGCGCCGGGATGTGGAGGACATTCACAGTCCGGCTCCACAACCCGAGGATCCGGGAAGATCCCTTGATCCGACCTCCGAAGAGGATCCAGATATAAAGGTGGAGCTAATTGACGGGGTGTTCCACCAACTCAGCATGGACAACGCTCTAGTCGCCATTACGGCCGACTACCCCGGCTTGTCACCGGCTTCCCAGGTACTTATGACCGAATTCCTAACACCATTACTCCATCCTCGCGCATTTCTGACCACCGTACACAACAGTGTCTTGCAGGCGGTGCCTTCAAGGCGGGAAGCTGAACCCGTGGCGGCTGACCAACAAGGGTCAGTCAGGCCCAACAGGCGGAAGAGGAGCGCGGCGCGGATCGAAACGTCACCGCAAAGGTATAGCTCACGGTTCGTTATTTAGAGCAACGTTCCTAGGAAGCGTTTGAGTGCTCATGACTTCTGTAGGAGAAAAAACGCGCGCCGGACTGTGGGCGTAGAGGTTGCCAACCCAGCCTCTACCAGCCAAGCTCCAGCGCCTGGTCTGGAGGGGAGGCGAGTGCAAGGCGCGAGCCGGATACTCCTCCAACGGAGGATGCCGATAGACTGTCCGCCACCAAGTCTGAGATGGAGAGCGCCATGAACCACAGGCGCCGCCGGACATTTTTTCGTGACGCGTGCTTCTCCCCTGAGGCGTTGAATGCCTTTAATGCGGGGGACGCACACCTCCGTGCTGCTCAAGATGGTTTGACCAGAGCCACGGAGCAGTATGTAAAAGACATACGGGTAAGAGATTTTAATAGTTGTATATGCCAGTAGCCCCCGAGACTTAAAGTAGTTATATTAACTGATTTAAGGATCATTTGAACTCCAGGATCTTACAAAGAAGAATACCCAGCTGTCTCAGGAGCTGCAAGAGTGTAAGGCCCAACTTGAGGCCGCACTGGCTGCCGCAGGAGGAAACACAGAGACCCATCCTGGCAACACATTATTTAAAAAGATAAGTGGTGTGCGGCATGCGCGCAAGTCTAATTATGACGTTGCAGGTGCTGCCGGACAAGATCCGGACAGGCAAGAACTACTGCGCCATTTGAAGGCCGGCGAGAGGGTGCTGAATAAGGTGCAGCAGGAAAGGAACAGACTCCAGGATGCCCACGCCCAGCTTGGAGAAGAGCTGAAAGGTGTTCAGGCCGAGCTGTCCGACTCCGTTAAGGAGAATCAGCGGCTTCGTCGCGGCATCTATAGTAAGTACTTGAGCGAACTCCTTTGAAAAGAAGAGTTCGGCGAGGAAGTCAATTGACAAAATATGTCTGTAGGTATACTCACAGGTCGCCCTGCGGAGGAGATGCCCGTATCAACGGGTGATCAACTTCCCGAGCTGTTGCAACTGCTCGAACGAGTTTGGCAAGCAATGAGCGGCATCGTCCAGGCTTTATGGCCAGTCCTCTCCCTACCCGAGGGCCTTGGGGAGCTTGTGGAGAAGCTTCAGGGAGTGCGGCAGCGCTTCCGTTTATGGAAGATTTCAGCCTGCCGCCAAGGTGCCAGGGAGGCCTGAGCCATGGTGAAGACGCGGTACAAGAAGGCGGATCCCAACCACATGGCCGAGGTCGGACCCGTGGGGCCCGATGGGAAGGAGATCCCTGTGAGTTTAGTATACGGCCAAGTAGAGTTGGCCGCTAAATTTTCCCAACGGGACTGTAAATTAGACAGCCTGTTAGACGGGATTGAGGAGGAATACAGTCAGTCAATTTGACAATGTATTTTAAAATGACATGTAAAATGCCTTCTAGCCGGATTGTAGATCGTTTGTCTTTGCCGACCTTTTTGCTTCAACCTCGGGACCCTAGAGTCCGGAGTGTGTCCGAATACCTTCTCGGTTAGGAAACAACCAGGGCATGCATGGAGACCAGGCGTAGGGGTCATTAGTGTTTTATTAGACAAGTGCCCAACTAGTTATGTTATATTACATGGTTAGTAAGAAACATCTTCCAGGGAGAATAGTTCCGTTAAGGGTTCCTTTCCTCTGGGAGGCATGCCCTAAAGTGCATGTCCGGACTGCGAAAAGAGCAGGATAACATCTGGGGGCAGATAAATAAATTGGTAAAAAAATCATCTTTCAAATCACCGACCAAATATTCCCTTAAGAACGCTAGCTTTCGGCTTCACCCAGTCTGAGGTACACATCCGGCTGACCCGGCAGTAACAATCGCAGAGGTGCTCCCTTTACCTCCTAGCCGTACAATCGGGAATGTAGGGGTAAGCACAGGAGCCAGGCAACCCAGCTTGGCCAAAACTTAAGTCATATCGATGCATATATTGGTGAATAAAAGGTACACGTGGAAGTTTGACACGCGTGCTGGGCATGAAGCCCTTATAATTAAGCTTCTGGTAAGGAAGCCCCCAGGTATAATGAGTGCGGATAGCACATCAATTGCGTGCGAACGATGCGCAAGTAAGCCTTTTAAGGCTTTGATGAATAGGGGTGAGAGAAAAAAGATAAACAAAAGACAGTTGAAGTGTAAAAAATTTGGACGGGGGAAAGGGACGAACTCTTAGTCCGGCGCTAGGCATAGAATCTTCGGAGGCGGGCTGCGTTCCATGGGTTCGGCTCGAGTCGGTTGTCCGACGCGTTTCGTAGACGGTATGCTCCGCCGGTCAAGACTTGATCGATGATGAAGGGGCCTTCCCATTTGGGCTTGAGCTTGTCCTTCTTCTTGTCCGGCAGGCATAGAACTAGTTCGTCAACGTTGTAAGTCTTGGCCCGTACTTCTCTGCTTTGATATCTTCGAGCCTGCTGCTGATAGAATGCGGAACGAGCCTTGGCGACGTCGCGTTCTTCCTCCAATGCGTCCAAGCTGTCCTGCCGATCTAGCTCGGCTTCTCTTTCTTCGTACATGCGCACTCAAGGTGAGTCATGAATGATGTCGCAGGGCAGAACTGCTTCTGCGCCGTATACCATAAAAAATGGTGTGAATCCGGTAGTACGGTTGGGTGTTGTCCGCAGCCCCCAGAGTACGGAGTCGAGCTCCTCTACCCAGTGCGTGTCAGATTTTGTAAGGGACCGCACTAGTCTGGGTTTGATGCCGCTCATTATTAGACCATTTGCTCGTTCCACTTGACCGTTGGTTTGAGGATGATAGACTGAAGCGTAATCGAGCTTAATGCCCATATTTTTGCACCATGATTTAACCTCGTCGGCCGTGAAGTTCGTGCCATTATCGGTGATGATGCTGTGGGAACACCATAACGGTGTACTACCCCGGATATGAAGTCTATCACTTGTCCGGACTTTGCCATTTTAACTGGCTTGGCCTCTATCCATTTGGTGAATTTATCCACCATGACCAATAGGTACCTTTGCTTGTGGGTTCCCCCTTTAAGTGGTCCAACCATGTCAAGCCCCCAGACCGCGAACGGCCAGGTAATGGGTATAGTTTTGAGGGCGGTGGGTGGCATATGGCTCTGATTAGCAAAGAGCTGACAACCGACGCATCTTTGGACAAAGTCCTGAGCATCTGCCCGGGCCGTCGGCCAATAAAATCCTGTACGGAATGCCTTTCCTACAAGGGCTCGGGCTGCAGTGTGGTGTCCGCCTAGTCCGGCGTGAATTTCAGCCAGAAGGTCTCGCCCTTCCTCTTCGGAGATACACCTTTGAAGGACTCCGGTTGTGCTTTTCTTATAGAGTTCTCCCTCATGGACCTTGTAGGCTTTAGATCGCCGAACTATGCAGCGGGCCTCATTTTGGTCTTCGGGAAGTTCCTGCCTAAGCAAGTAGGCTAGGAATGGCTCTATCCACGGGGCGATTACTGCCATTATGTCGTGGGCTGAAGGTGTTATTTCATCGGCTGAATCACCAATCATGTCAGATTGCTCTGTGTCGGTTGGTGCGGCTGCTTCCGGTTTGTTATTTCCGGACTCCTCTTCCCATAGTACGGATGGCTTAAACAGCCGTTCCAGGAAGATGTTTGGAGGGACAGCGTCACGTTTCGCGCCGATGCGTGCCAATACGTCGGCCGCTTGGTTATTATCCCTGGCTACGTGGTGGAATTCCAGTCCTTCGAACCGAGCTGACATTTTAAGGACAGTGTTACAATAGGCTGCCATTTTCGGATCCTTGGCGTCAAAGTCTCCATTTACTTGGGATATTGCGAGGTTTGAGTCCCCGCGCACCTCTAGGCATTGAATGCCCATGGAGATTGCCATCCGGAAGGCATGTAAGAGGGCCTCGTACTCGGCTGTGTTGTTGGAGTCCGTGTACATTATCTGAAGTACGTATTGGACTGTGTCCCCGGTTGGGGACGTCAATACGATGCCAGCCCCCAATCCGGCCAACATTTTGGAGTCGTCGAAGTGCATAATCCAATTGGAGTATGCGCCATACTCTTTAGGGAGTTCGGCTTCTGTCCACTCAGCGACAAAGTCAGCCAAAACTTGCGACTTTATAGCTCGCCGGGGTTTGTAAATTATATCGAATGGTAAGAGCTCAATGGCCCATTTTGCAATCCCGCCCGTCGCGTCGCGGTTGTTTATAATGTCATTTAGGGGTACTTCGGAGGCCACTGTTATCGAACACTCTTGAAAGTAGTGTCGGAGCTTCCGGGATGCCATGAACACCGCATACGCTATCTTTTGATAGTGCAGGTAACGGGACTTGCAGGGAGTTAAAACAGTGGATACGTAGTACACTGGTTTTTGAAGAGGGAATTTATGCCCTTCTGTCTCTCGTTCTACGACGAGTACCGCGCTTACAACTTGATGTGTTGCCGCGATGTATAACAACATTGGTTCGCCTAGGTTAGGCGCAGCCAGGACCGGATTTGTTGCCAATATGGCTTTTATTTCTTCGAGTCCGGCAGTGGCAGCATTCGTCCACTCGAAGTGTTCGGTGCGTCTGAGGAGGCGATAGAGGGGCAATGCCTTTTCTCCCAAAAGGGAGATAAAGCGGCTGAGAGCCGCCACACATCCAGTCAATTTTTGGATCTGTTTGAGGTCTTTTGGAATATCCAGCTGTGACAGAGCTCGGATCTTGGCCGGGTTTGCTTCAATTCCTCTACCGGATACAATGAAGCCCAGGAGCTTTCTGGCTGGTATGCCGAAAACGCATTTTTCCGGATTCAGCTTGATGTCATATGCTCGGAGGTTGTCGAATGTGACCCTCAAATCGTCTACTAGAGTTTCGACGTGTTTGGTTTTGACGACTACGTCGTCTACGTATGCCTCTACTGTTTTGCCGATCTGGGTAGCCAGACATGTCTGAATCATGCGCTGATATGTTGCGCCGGCGTTTTTAAGTCCGAAGGGCATCATGTTGAAGCAGAATGGTCCATATGGAGTAATGAATGTCGTTGCGGCTTGGTCCGCTTCCGCCATCTTGATTTGATGGTAGCCGGAGTATGCGTCCAGGAAGCACAATGAATCGTGCCCTGCGGTAGCATCGATTATTTGGTCGATGCGGGGGAGGGGGAAGGGATCCTTTGGGCAGGCCTTGTTGAGGTCTTTAAAATCGACACATAGGTGCCAGAATTTGTCCTTCTTTGGTACCATTACCAGGTTTGCTAGCCAATTCGGATGTTTGATGTCTCTGATGAATCCAACTTCCAATAGTTTGGCTAGTTCTTCTCCCATTGCCTATCTTTTGGGTTCGGAAAATCGTCGAAGAGCCTGTTTGACTGGCTTGAACCCTTTTAGGATATTTAGGCTATGCTCTGCCAATCTGCGTGGGATTCCCGGCATATCTGAAGGGTGCCAGGCGAAAATGTCCCAATTTTTCCGAAGGAATTCTCGCAGTGCGGCGTCTACATCAGGGTTCAACTGTGCCCCGATGGAGGCCGTCTTTGTTGGGTCCGTTGGATGGACCTAGAATTTTACTATTTCGTCCGCTGGTTTTAAGGAGGTGGACTTGGATCTCTTATCAAGTATCACGTCGTCCCTATGCACTGTAGAGCGCAGCGCGGTGAGTTCTTCTGCCGCTAGGGCTTCGGATAGTGCCTCCAGGGCTAATGCGGCTGTCTTGTTTTCGGCGCGGAGTGCTATGTCCGGATCACTAACGAGAGTGATTATTCCGCCGGGCCCAGGCATTTTGAGCTTCATGTACCCGTAATGGGGTACGGCTTGAAAAATTGTGAATGCCTCTCGTCCTAATATAGCGTGATATCCGCTGCTAAACGGGGCCACTTGGAACATGACTTCTTCGGACCTGTAATTGTCCGGCGAGCCAAACACCACATCAAGTGTGATTTTTCCGGTGCAGCGCGCTTCCCAGCTAGGGATTATTCCTCTGAAGGTTGTGCTGCTTCGCTCAATGCGGCTCTAGTCTATTTCCATGTTTTGAAGAGTTTCCTCGTAGATGAGATTTAATCCGCTGCCGCCAATCATGAGTACCTTGGTAAGTCGAAAGCCGTCCACTATTGTACTGAGGACCAATGCGGCTGGTGCTCGGGCTGTTCGGAATTTAGGTTCGTCGCTAGCGTTGAAGGTGATGGCCGCGTCGCTCCAAGGATTTGTTGTTGCTACTTGGTAGACTTCGGCGAGGCTGCGGATTGTTCGTTTCCGCATATTGTTTGATGCGAAAGTTTCAAAGACTGTTGATACCGTACCTGTATTGTTGGTGTGGTTTTCCAGGGCTAGAAGCTCCTCGCCACTTTTGGCCACCTGCCGTAATATCCAACATGCTCAAAGTCTATGTGTTGGGGTGGTGCCCTCTGTACTGTGAATTGTACAGGGTCCGCTAAGCCATCCCTCCAGTGCGGTTCCGTGCCCTTTATGGGGTTTCTGCTTTTTGGTTTTTGTACCTGGTGCTTGAGTGTAATGCACCCTTTTGTTGCGGACTAGGGTTGTATTCGGGGCCAGATTGTCCCAAAACTTATTTTCGGTTTTCCGGAAACTCTCCATCGCACAGTACTTTCGTACTATGGATGCCAGGTCGGCGAAGCGTGTGATTTCACGACGGCTGACAGCGTTCAAGATTCCCTTGTTCGTGCAATTATTGCAAAAAATTGAGATTGCGTTTTCCTCTCGGCAGTCCTTTATCCTTTCCATAACCAGGAGGAATCTGGCCCAGTAATGATGTATTGTTTCAGTGGGCTCTTGCCGGATTAGAGATAGATCGCATATGTCTGGGTGGGTGGGTTTAATTGAGTCCGGAACCCTACCCATCTCAAGGCTCAAGGGCCGAGAAGTTTCTGAATTCGGAATCTTGGAAAGTGGAACGTTGTCCAACGAGTCCGGTCCGATGCCTGACTTTAGGTTCAGCGCTTGATCGAAGTCCGTCCCTCCGCGGGAATCCGGCATGGAGGGTTCGGAAGCCCGGACACGACTAGTTTTCAATATAGGAGAAGAGTCGCCGCGATGTTCCTCTACCACCGCGACGTGGTGGGTAACCTGGGGAGAGTTAATCTCTCTCAGATCGGTTTTAAGCCCGATCTGATTGTAGTCTGTAGCGACTCCCAGGGCGGCGATGCGATCCAAGAGTTCGTTTACGGACGAGAGCTCTGTTGGATCTAGCTGCTCGGCGAATTCCGAGTTGACGTGAAGATTGCTTTTGATGACCCGAGAGGTCATCGTCGAAGCGGTGGCCGAACAGGCGGTCATGAGAAAACCACCTAGCCGGATAGTTTGGCCGGCGGCCAAGGCTCCTTTGGCGAAGATACCGTCCTTGAAGACGGGAAGAGGCATCCTTCCTATCCGTGACGGCACAGAGGAACTCTCAATGAAAGCACCAATGTCGGTGTCAAAACCGGCGGATCTCGGGTAGGGGGTCCTGAACTGTGCGTCTAGGCGGATGGTAACAGGAGACAAGGGACACGATGTTTTACCCAGGTTCGGGCCCTCTTGATGGAGGTAAAACCCTACGTCCTGCTTGATTGATATTGATGGTGTGGGTATTACAAGAGTAGATCTACCACGAGATCAAGGAGGCTAAACCCTAGAAGCTAGCCTATGGTATGATTGTTGTAATGGTTGTTGTGTCCTACTGACTAAAGCCATCCGGTTTATATAGACACCGGAGAGGGCTAGGGTTACATAGAGTCGGTTACAATGGTAGGAGATCTACATATCCGTATCGCCAAGATTGCCTTCCACGCCAAGGAAAGTCCCATCCGGACACGGGACGAAGTCTTCAATCTTGTATCTTCATAGTCTTGGAGTCCGGCCGATGATGATAGTCCGGCTATCCGGACACCCCCTAGTCCAGGACTCCCTCAACGATCATACGCCCAATGGTGCTATCGACAAAGCCCTTGCCCTCTGGCACCTTGGCCACGAAAACCGGGTATGCCACATCATTCTTGGAGAGATGCCGCTTCTCCATAGAAAGAATACAGTCATGCAGACTCCGCATAGCACCGGTTGTAGCATTGAGCAGATTAGTCGGTAGCATCGGCCTACTTGCCACATGCACTCCTTGAGATATCCTTAGATATTGGTGGCCCGTCCTGAGCACGGATCCTACTCGGTGCCGGCTAGCTCGCACCCTTGTTACTATTTCTTTTCTGTCCCTTCTGCTTCTTCTGCTGTAATGGAATCGAGTTCTGCTCAGAGACTACCTTCTTGAGTGTGTTGGGGCTGATAATATTTCGGACCTCGGCTATTTGAGTCTTGTTGAAGGCGGCAGCTGGAGGTGTCTCCTCAGAACTGAATGCTGGACGACGCCTATTGCATTTGGGTTTCTCCGCGGTACCAGCTAGATCATGATCGTCTTTTGCAGGGTTGGGTTCTTGAGAAGGAGGCCCCAAGAATTCGTCACCATACCCATGTTCGTTGAAGTACTTATCGACGTTGGAAAATGTACCGTCGTCATCGTCTGGATCCTGTGCCATATGCATGTCCGGATCAGCTGACGGCGGTAGCGTTGCGGCGGTCTTGCCATGGCTTGGCACCGGCACGACTGGCGGTGTTGTCTGTGGGGTGGTGTCCCCCGCCCCCAAACGAATCTGGCTCTTCGACCAAAGCAGGGGCCAGCTTAAGCAGGCACTGAGGGTCATCACATCATCTTCGTCGGCCCTAGGGGGTCGAAATGGAGGTAACAAGTCGTCGCAGCCCTGCAGCACCCGAACCAGTTGAACCCTATACACGGTGGGTGGCATCGAATTACCGTGGAACACGCGGTTGCCCGGTTGAACGATTTTGGCCTTGGCAACATCAATCAACTCGCCGTCCACAAAGTGCAGGAGAGTCCATGGAACGTCCGCGGTGCCCTGCGAAAACATGTAGGGCGTCAAGGATGCCTAGTCAAAGTCAAGGAGATGAAGTCATCGACCGAGGCTTAGTTACCATTGATGATGTCTACTACACAACCTTCTTCTTGTAGACGTTGTTGGGCCTGCAAGTGCACAGGTTTGTACGACAGTAGCAAATTTCCCTCAAGTGGATGACCTAAGGTTTATCAATCCGTAGGAGGCGTAGGATGAAGATGGTCTCTCTCAAACAACCCTGCAACCAAATAACAAAGAGTCTCTTGTGTCCCCAACAAACCTGAGGGAGTCCTGGATTAGGGGGTGTCCGGATGGCCGGACTATGACCTTTGGCCGGACTCCCGGATTATGAAGATACAAGATTGAAGACTTCGTCCCGTGTCTGGATAGGGACTTTCCTTGGCGTGGAAGGCAAGCTTGGCAATACAATATGAAGATCTCCTCCCATTGTAACCGACTCTGTGTAACCCTAGCCCTCTCCGGTGTCTATATAAACCGGAGAGGTTTAGTCCGTAGGACAAACAACAATCATACCATAGGCTAGCTTCTAGGGTTTAGCCTCTCTGATCTCGCGGTAGATCAACTCTTGTAATACCCATACCATCAATATTAATCAAGCAGGAGTAGGGTTTTACCTCCACCGAGAGGGCCCGAACCTGGGTAAAAACATCGTGTCCCTTGTCTCCTGTTACCATCCGCCTAGACGCACAGTTCGGGACCCCCTACCCGAGATCCGCCGGTTTTGACACCGACATTGGTGCTTTCATTGAGAGTTCCTCTGTGCCGTCACCTTCAGGAGGGATGCCGCACCCGTCTTTAAAGACGGCGCTGTCGCCAAAGGAGCTTTGGCTGTCGGTCAAACTCTTCGGCTAGGCAGGTTCTTGATGACCGCATGTTCGGCCGTCGCGCCGACGATGACCTCTCAGGCCATCGAAAGCAATCTTCACATCATCTCGGAACTCGCCGAGCAGTTAGATCCGATGGAGCTCTCTCCCTTGAACGAGCTCCTAGTTTGCATTGCCACCCTAGGAGTCGCCACAGATTATGGCCAGATCGGGCTTAAACCCGACCAGAGAGAGATCGACTCTCCCCAGGTCACCCACCACGTTGAAGTGGTGGAAGAACAATGCAGCGCATCTTCGCCCGCTCTAAGGACCAGATGTGTCCGGATTCCCGACCCCTCCAAGCCGGATACACGCGGAGGGGAGGATGTTGCCCAAGTCCTAAACCTAAAGTCAGGCAGTAGGCCTGATTCATTGAACAATGTCCAAGAAAGCAAGCCTCGGAATTCAGAAACCTCTTGGCCCCTGAATCTTTTATCAGACAGGGCCCCGGATTTAAATCCACCCGCCCACCCAACTATAAGGGATTTATCCCAAATACGGCAAGTGCCCGGGGAAACAGTACACCACTATTGGGCCAGATTCCTCCTGGTCATGAAGAGGACAAGGGACTGCCGTGAGGAAGAAGTAGTTTCATTCTTCTGTAACAACTGCATGGACATCAGAATCCTCAATGCCATAAGTCGCCACAAAATTACACGCTTTGCCGACTTGACATCCATAGTACGAAAGTACTGTGCGACAGAAAGCGTTCGGAAAACCGAAGATAAATTCTAGGACAACCCGGCCCTGAATTCAACACGAGTCCGAAACAAAAGGGCGCATTATCGCCAGGCACTTGAGCCAAATATCAAAAAACAAAAACCCTCCACAGGGTATGGGACCGTACTGGAGGGATGGCTCAATGGACCCTGTAAAATTCATAGTTCAGTGGAAGTCACACCAACTCACAGCCTTAGAGCATGTTGGATACTCCGGCAGGTGGCCAGAAGTGTCAAGGAGCTTCTAACTCCAGAATCCGAAGAACACCACCCCAGAAACGCCAGTATGGTGTCGACAGTCTTCGAGACCTTCGCATCAAACAACGCGAGGAAGCGGACCCTCCGCAACCTTGCCGAAGTCTACCAAGTAGCAAAAATAAACCCGTGGAGTGACACGGCTATTACTTTTAATGCCAGTGACGAACCTAAATTCCGGACAACTCGAGCACCAGCCGCATTGGTCCTCAGTCCGATAGTGGACGGCATCCGGCTTACAAAGGTACTCATGGACGGCGGTAGCGGACTTAACCTCATCTACAAGGAAACCCTGTGAAAAATGGAAATAGACTGGAGTCGCATTGAGCGAAGCAACACAACCTTCAGAGGAATAATACCAAGCCGGGAAGCGTGCTGTTTAGGAAAAATCACACTAGATGTGGTGTTCGGCACGCCGGATAATTACAGATCCGAGGAGGTCACATTTCAAGTGGCCCCGTTCAGCAGCGGATACCACGCTCTGCTAGGGCGAGAAGCATTTACAATTTTCCAAGCCATACCCCATTATGGGTACATGAAGCTCAAAATGCCCGGACCCAACGGAATCATCACTCTTACAAGTGATCCGGACACAGCGCTCCGCACCGAAAATAAGACAGCCGCACTGGCCCTGGAGGCATTATCCGAAGCCCTAGCGGCCGAGGAACTAACTACACTGCGCTCCACGGTGGACAGGGACGATGTGATACTAGATAAGAGATCCAAGTCCACCTCCTTCAAACCAGCAGACGAAATAGTCAAATTCCAAGTCCATCCAACGGGACCCACAAAAACGGCATCCACCGGGGCACAACTAAAACCCGATGTAGATGCCGCACTCAGAGAATTCCTGCGAGAAAATTGGGACATTTTTGCCTGGCACCCTTCAGACATGCCAGGAATCCCACGCAGGCTGGCTGAGCACAGCCTGAACATCCTAAGGGGTTTAAACACGTTAAGCAGACTCTGCGGCGTTTCTCCGAGCCCAAGAGACAAGCCATGGGATAAGAGCTAGCAAAACTACTGGAAGCCTGATTCATCAGAGATATAAAACATCCGAACTGGCTAGCAAACCTGGTGATGGTACCAAAGAAGGACAAATCCTGGCGCCTGTGTGTCGATTTCAAAGACCTAAATAAGGCCTGCCCAAAGGATCCTTTCCCGCTCCCCCGAATTGATCAAATCATCGACGCCACTGCAGGACACGATTCATTGTGTTTCCTCGACGCATACTCTGGCTACCACCAAATCAAGATGGAAGAATCAGACCAAGCCGCAACGGCATTCATCACCCCGTACAACCCATTCTGCTTCAACACGATGCCCTTCGGGCTCATAAACGCCAGCGCAACATATCAGCGCATGATTCAGACATGTCTGGCCAACCAGATCGGCAAAACAGTTGAAGCATACGTAGATGACGTGGTCATAAAATCCAAACATGTCGAAACTTTAGTAGACGACTTGAGGCTCACGTTCGACAATCTCCACGCATATGACATTAAGCTCAACCCAGAAAAATGCGTTTTTGGCGTGCCAGCCGGAAAGCTCTTGGGCTTCATTGTATCCGGTAGAGGAATCGAAGCAAACCCGGCCAAGATCCGAGCTCTGTCACAATTGGATATCCCAAAAGACCTCAAGCAAATACAAAAATTGACCGGATGCGTGGCGGCTCTAAGCCGCTTTATCTCCCACTTAGGAGAAAAGGCATTACCACTTTATCGCCTCCTGCGGCACACCGAACACTTAGAGTGGACGGATGTCGCCATGGCCGGACTCAAAGAAATCAAAGCCATACTGGCAACAAATCCGGTCCTGGCCGCGCCCAACACGGGCAAACCTATGCTATTATACATCGCGGCAACCCATCAAGTTGTAAGCGCGGTGCTCGTCGTCGAACGAGAAACGGACGGACACAAGTATCCTCTCCAAAAGCCAGTTTACTACGTGTTCACTGTCCTAACCCCATGCAAGTCCCGGTACCCGCATTATCAAAAGATAGCATACGCAGTGTTCATGGCATCCCGGAAGCTGCGACACTATTTCCAAGAGTGTTCAATAATAGTGGCATCCGAAGTACCTCTTAATGATATTATAAACAACCGCGACGCAACGGGCCGGATTGCCAAATGGGCCATTGAGCTCCTTTCGTTCGACATAATTTACAAGCCACGGCGAGCTATCAAATCACAGGTTTTGGCTGACTTCATCGCCGAATGGACCGAAGCCGAGCTCCCTAAAGAGTACGGCGCATATTCCAACTGGATCATGCACTTCGACGGCTCCAAAATGCTGGCTGGCCTAGGGGCTGGCGTTGTTCTGACGTCCCCTATAGGAGATACAGTCCAATACGTACTCCAGATAATGTACACGGACTCCAACAACGCAACCGAATACGAGGCCCTTCTACATGGTCTCCGGATGGCAGTCTCCATGCGCATTCAGCGCCTAGAGGTCCGTGGGGATTCAAACCTCGCGATATCCCAAATAAATGGAGACTTTGATGCCAAAGATCCGAAAATGGCAGCTTATCGCAACGCCGTCTTAAAAATATCAGCCCGGTTTGAGGGGCTCGCACATATAGCCCGGGAGAACAACCAGGCAGCAGACGTGTTGGCACGCATCGGCGCAAAGCGCGATGCCGTCCCTCCCAACATCTTCCTAGAGAGGCTTTTCAAGCCATCCGTAACATGGGAGGGAGAGTCCGGAAACAACAGCTCAGACACAGTCACACTACCCCTCACCGTACATTCTGACATAGTTGGTGGCTCTGCCAATGAAACAACACCATCCGCCCACACAATAATGGCAGTCATTGCCCCGTTGACAGAACCATTCCTAGCCTACCTAACTAGGCAGGAACTTCCCGAGGACCAAAACGAGGCCCGCCACATAGTGCGGCGATCTAAAGCCTACAAAGTCCACGAGGGAGAGCTTTATAAGAAGAGCACAACCGGAGTCCTGCAAAGGTGTATCTCCGAAGAAGAAGGGCACAATCTTCTGGCTGAAATTCATGCTGGACTTGGCGGGCACCACGCCGCAGCCTGGGCCCTTGTAAGCAAGGCCTTCCGTACCGGATTTTATTGGCCGACGGCCCGGGCAGACGCTCAAGACTTGGTACAGCGATGCGTCGGTTGCCAATTATTTGCTAATCAAAGCCACATGCCACCTACCGCCCTACAAACCATCCCCATTACCTGGCCTTTTGCGGTCTGGGGGCTTGACATGGTTGGACCCCTTAAAGGAGGAACCCACAAGAAAAAATACTTACTGGTTATGGTGGACAAATTCACCAAATGGATAGAGGCCAAGCCTGTAAAGACGGCCGAATCCGGACCTGTGATAGACTTCATATCCGGGGTTGTACACCGTTACGGCGTCCCCCACAACATCATAACTGACAACGACACAAACTTTACGGCCGACGAAGTTAAACTTTGGTGCAAAAACATGGGCATCAAGCTCGACTACGCTTCAGTCTATCACCCACAAACTAACGGTCAAGTCGAACGAGCCAACGGTATTATTATGAGCGGCATCAAACCCAGACTAGTGCGATCCCTCAAGGAATCAAACACGCACTGTGTAGAGGAGCTTGACTCCGTACTCTGGGGGCTGCGGACCACGTCAAATCGCACTACCGGATTCACACCATTTTTTATGGTATACGGCGCAGAGGCAGTTCTGCCCTGCGACATAATACATGACTCACCTCGAGTGCGCATGTACGAAGAAAGAGAAGCCGAGCTCGATCAGCAGGACAGCTTGGATGCATTGGAAGAGGAGCGCGACGTGGCAAAAGCTCGTTCCGCATTCTATCAACAACAGGCTCGAAGATATCAAAGCAGAGAAGTACGGGCCAAAACTTACAACGTTGGCGAACTAGTTCTACGCCTGCCGGACAAGAAAAAGGACAAACTAAAGCCCAAATGGGAGGGTCCCTTCATAATCGACCAAGTACTGACTGGCGGAGTGTACCGTCTGCTCAACGCATCGGACAACCGACTCGAGCCGAACCCATGGAACGCAGCACATCTATGAAGATTCTACGCCTAGTGCCGGACTCCGCGTTTGTCTCCTTCCTCTGTCCCCTTTTTATTTTTTCGCATTAAGCTGTCTGGCATTTCTCTCCCTCTTCCCCCCCTTTTCCCTTTTTGTCTTCTCCCAAGCCCTTAGGGGCTTGCTTGCGCATCGTCCGCACATACTTGACGTGCCACTCGCGCTCATCATACCTGGGGGCTTCCTTATCAGAAGTTTATATAAACGGGCCTTATGCCCAAAACATGCGTTGCACTTCCGCATGAACTTTTTATACACCATTATATGCATCGATATGACTTAAGTTTTGGCCAAGCTGGGTTGCTTGGCTCCTGTGCTTACCCCTACGTTCTCGTTCGTTCGGCTAGGTGGTAAAGGGAGCACCTCTGCGATTGTTACTGCCGGGTCAGCCGGATGTG
Source organism: Triticum timopheevii (assembly GCA_963921465.1). Lineage (NCBI taxonomy): Eukaryota > Viridiplantae > Streptophyta > Magnoliopsida > Poales > Poaceae > Triticum > Triticum timopheevii. The sequence goes on along the minus strand of OY997262.1, from coordinate 376,230,046 downwards.
TACCTCAGACTGGGTGAAGCCGAAAGCTAGAGTTCTTAAGGGAATATTCGGTCGGTGAACTAAAAGATGATTTTTCTTGTTTATTTATCTGCCCCCAGACGCTTTCCTGCTCTTTTTTAGCAGTCCGGACATGCACTTTAGGGCATGCCTCCCAGGGAAAGGAACCCCTAACGGAACTATTCTCCCTGGAAGATGTTTCTTACTAACCATGTAATATAACATAACTAGTTGGGCACTTGTCTGCTAAAGCAATTATGACCCCTACGCCTTGTCTCCATGCATACCCCGGTTCTTACATAATCGAGAGGGTATTCAGAAACACTCCGGACTATAGGGTCCAGATGTCGAAGCGAAAAGGTCCGCAATGACAAATGATCTACAATCCGGCTAGAAGGCATTTTTCATGTCATTTTACATTACAGAGTCAATTCGACTCGGAATATTCTTCTTCAATACCATCCAACAGGGGGTCTAATTTACAGTCCTGTTGAGAATACTTTGCAGCCAGCTCTAACTGGCCATATACTAAACTGACAGGGATCTCCCTTCCGTCCGGACCCATAGGGCCGACCTCGGCCATGTGGTTTGGGTCCGCCTTCGTGTACCGAGTCCTCACCATGGCCCAGGCCTCCCTGGCACCTTGACGACAGGCCGATATCTTCCATAACCGGAAGCGCTGCCACACTCCCTCAAGCTTCTTGGCAAGCTCCCCAAGGCCTTCGGGCACGGAGAGGGATGGCCACATAGCCTGGACGATGCCCTACATTGCCTGCTGAACTCGTTCATGCAGTTGCAACAGCTCGGGAAGAAGGTCCCCCGTTGAACCGGGCATTTCCTCCGCAGGACGACCTGTCAGCAGACCTACAGACATAGCTCTGTCAATCGGCCTCCTCGCCGATTTTTTTTTCGAAAATTCGTTCAAGCACTTACTAAAAATGCCGCGTCGAAGTCGCTGATTCTCCTTTACGGAAGCAGACAGCTGGATACGAACATCCTTTAGTTCCTCGCCCAGCTGGGTATTGGCGTCTTGAAGTTTGTTCTTCTCTTGCCTCACCCTTGTCAGCACGCTCTCGCCAGCCTTTAGCTGGCGTAGGAGTTGTTGCTTGTCCGGATTTACTCCGGCTTCATCTGGATCGTCATCGTCAGCATCGCACACATGCCGCACGTCGCAATGGAATTATTTTTGGGAACATACATTACCTGAGGGGGTCTCCTTTCCAATTGCTGAAGCGGCCAGTGCGGCCTCGAGTTGGGCCTTGCACTCCGCCAACTCCTGAGACAGTTGCGTGTTCTTCTCTGTAAGACCCTGCATAACACATGATCCTTAAAACAGTTATCTTAACTATTTCAAGTCTCGGGGGCTACTGACATATATAACTATCAGATTTACTCACCTGTATGTCTTTGACATACTGCTCCGTGGCCCTGGCTAGACCATTTCGAGCGGCACGGAGGTACGCATCTCCTGTATTAAAGGTGTTCAACGCCTCTGGGGAGAAACATGCGTCTTGAAGAACAGTCCGGCGCTGCCGGTGGTTCATGGCACTCTCTACCTCTGAATTGGTGGTAGATAGCCCATCTGCATCCTCTGTCGGAGGAACGCCCAACGTGCGTCCAGTGTCTGCCTCCGCTTCCGGACCCGGCCTTGAAGTTTTGCCGGTGGATATAGTCCGGCGGGATCTCTTCTTCCTAAGAAGAACATGGGCGTTAGAATGACTTGAGGGCATAGACCCTAGGCGTGAAATTCGCACGCCGTACCGTTGCACCGGAGTCTCGATCTGGTCCGCACTTCTTTTTTGCCCGCCGGTCTTTAGCGGCCCTTGTTGGCTGCCCACCGCGGGCCCGGCACTTCGCCTCAAGGATTTCCCCTGCAAAACAAAACACTATTGGTCCACAACATTCAAAATAAGGCATGGATGGATCTTCTTTAAAGTACCAGGACTTCGGTCTCGGCTACCTTTGAGGCTAGAAGTAATCCGGGGTAATCAGCTGTAATGGACACTAAGGTGTTGTCCTTACTCAATTTATGAAACACCCCATCAATTAACTCCACACATAAGTCCGGATCCTCTTGGGAGTCCGGATCGAGGGACCTTTCCGGGTCCTCGGGCTGTGGGGGAGAGCTGTTGATCTCCTTCACCGTCTGGCGTAACTCCTGCGTTAATATCACGAGACTATGACCTTAATCATGGGAATTTCGAAAGTGGGTAGATGAGTAAAGTTGTCCGCTTACCCAGCTTCGAGGATTGTTCATAGAAAATCCGCTCAATGGACACAGAGAAAATCCTCCTTTTCCCCTTTGTACAGGCCGGACAAGATCTCCACCAGATTAGCGACCGATCCCGGCCCCTTACGGCCATGATGGGTGGCATCATCTTCCACTTTGAAATCCCACATGGGGTGGCCCCTATATTGGAGCGGCTGCACCCCCCGCAAAATGCATGTGGCCATGACCACAATCATGGTCAATCCGGAATGAACCAATAATCTTATTCGGCCCATCAGGTACAGGACGTCCCTGTCGTTCTCCCGTTGAGGGCTCCGCGGACGCCAACTTAGGCGTTTCTTCAGGGGAGCATTACTGAACTCTGGGAGGCCGATCCGAATTGGATCCGGTAGCGGGGTGTCTTCTATATAAAACCATTCTGAAGGCCAGTCTTCGGACGCCTTCTTCGGGGTTCCAGATAGATATCCGGTCCCGGCGATGCGCCATAGTTCGGCTCCACCCACTTGATATATTGACCACTAATGAGAACGCGGTACGAGGCAGAATAATCTTTTCCGTAGCGCGAAATGAGCCTCGACACCCAAGAACAGCTCGCAAAGGGCCATGAAGCCCGCGATGTGCAGAATGGAGGCAGGCGTAAGGTGGTGCAGCTGGAGACCGTAGAACTCCAGGAGCCCCCGGAGAAATGGATGTATTGGAAATTCGAGTCCTCTTATTAGATAAGGGACGAAACATACCCGCTCTCCTTTGGAGGGATTGGGGACGCTCTCCGCCTATTTTCCGCCCTTGTAGGTGGTGAGTCCGGCTCGAACCGGAACCATGAAGGCTGGGGGAAGAAATCCCTTGGTTTGGAGCGCCACTAGCTCGCTGTGCGGGACTGAGCATCCCTCCCAATCTCTAGGCTGAGGGCTGGAAGCGCGAGAGGAGGAGCCGCGTCGGCTGTCCATGATGGAATGGGTCTTTGTCAGAGGCGCTCCGATGAATGCTCGCGGAAGGAGGATGGTATGATTCGGATCTAGATCCTTGCCTCTTTTTATAGGCAACTCATTTGCGCAGCTAGGGGGGAAAATGTAAAAATACCCTGTCTTTTCGCATTCGTTCGACACGTGGAGAATGACCTTTATTGGGCGTGGAAGCCAAGGAGCACAACATTTATCAGAAGTCGGACACTATTCTACAAGTATATGGAGCTGGAGAAGAACCCGCCTTGCAATGCCGAAGACAATTTGCGCGCCGGACTCGTCGTCATTGAAGCCTGGTTCGGGGGCTACTGAGGGAGTCCTGGATTAGGGGGTGTCCGGATGGCCGGACTATGACCTTTGTTCGGACTCCCGGATTATGAAGATACAATATTGAAGACTTCGTCCTGTGTCCGGATAGGGAGTTTCCTTGGTGTGGAAGGCAAGCTTGGCAATACGATATGAAGATCTCCTCCCATTGTAACCGACTCTGTGTAACCCTAGCCCTCTTCGGTGTCTATATAAACCGGAGAGGTTTAGTTCGTAGGACGAACAAAAATCATACCATAGGCTAGCTTCTAGGGTTTAGCCTCTCTGATCTCGCGGTAGATCAACTCTTGTAATACCCATACCATAAATATTAATCAAGAAGGAGTAGGGTTTTACCTCCACCGAGAGGGCCCGAACCTGGGTAAAAACATCGTGTCCCTTGTCTCCTGTTACCATCTGCCTAGACGCACAGTTCGGGACCCCCTACCCGAGATCCGCCGGTTTTGACACCGACAAAACCCAATACAATGGTAACTTGTATAGGTGCATCACACAATCTCAGATTCATCCAACCAACACAAAGTACTTCAAAGAGTGCCCCAAAGTTTGTACCGGAGAGTCAAGAACATGTGCCAACCCCTATGCATAGGTTCATGGGCGGAACCCGCAAGTTGGTCACCAAAACATACATCAGGAGGCACATGATATCCCATTGTCACCACAGATAAGCACGGCAAGACATACATCGAGTGTTCTCATAAAAGACTCAATCCGATAAGATAACTTCAAAGGGGAAACTCAATTCCTCACAAGAGAGTAGAGGGGGAGAAACATCATAAGATCCAACTACAATAGCAAAGCTCGGGATACATCAAGATCGGGCCATAGAGGGAACACGTGAGAGAACACGAGAGAGAGAGAGAGAGAGATCAAACACATAGCTACTGGTACATACCCTCAGCCCCGAGGGTGAACTACTCCCTCCTCGTCATGGAGAGCGCCGGGATGATGAAGATGCCCACCTGTGATGGGTTCCCCCTCCAGCAGGGTGCCGGAACGGGCTCCCGAGAGGTTTTTGGTGGCTACAGAGACTTGCGGCGGCGGAACTCCCGATCTGTCTTGATATTCGATGTTTTTAGGGTATGGGGGAATATATAGGCGAAAGAAGTCGGTCGGGAGGTGCTCGAGGGGCCCACGACACAGGGGGCCACCACCCTGTATGGGGGGTGCGGCCTCCTATCTCGTGGCCTCCTCGAGGATCTTCTGACGTGGACTCCAAGTCTCCAGGATCATATTCTTCCAAAAAATCACGCTGCCGACGGTTTCATTCCATTTGTACTCCGTTTGATATTCCTTTTCTTCGAAATACTGAAACAGGCAATAAAACAACAATATGGGCTGGGCCTCCGGTTAATAGGTTAGTCCCAAAAGTAATATAAAAGTGTATAATGAAGCCCATAATTATTCAAAACAGATAATAATATAGCATGAATGCTTCATAAATTATAGATACGTTGGAGATGTATCAAGCATCCCCAAGCTTAATTCCTACTCGTCCTCGAGTAGGTAAATGATAAAGAAAGAATTTATGAAGTGTGAATGCTAGAAGGTGCACAAGTTTGATCAATGATAATTTCAATCACCTTTTCTAGGATGATAATATGTCATAATAGTAGTTCATCTCATAAAACTTCTCAAGATCAAGTAACAAGCTATTCACATGTTAAAGCATAGAGCATAAACTTTCTTGAAAACTAGCAAACTTCATTCTTAGTCATCAAACAATTGTAATTCATCTTACTTTCAGGAAGAGTCTATGTCAGAGCTTTGATTTAGCAAACTTCACATACTCAACCATCATATAATCTTCTACAATTGCTAACACCCACGCAATACCTGTGGTTATGAAGTTTTAATCAGACATAGAGAAAGATTGGGGCTTATAATGTTGCCTCCAAACGTATTCACCTTTGGGTGATGTCAACAATAATAGTTCATGCTAACGTACATCCAATTGGATATATATATCAGGATCACCCTAACACAAAGTGCTTGCCAAATGATAAAATGAAAAAGGGAAAGGTGAAGATCACCTTGACTCTTACATAAAGTAAAAGACATAAAGTAAAAGATAGGCCCTTCGCAGAGGGAAGCAGAGGTTGTCATGCGCTTTTAGGGTTGGATACACAAAATCTTAATGCGAAAGAACGTCACTTTATATTGCCCCTTGTATATGGACCTTTATTATGCAGTCCGTCGCTTTTATTTCTTCCATAACAAGTTCATACAAAGCTTATTTTCTCCACACTAATAAGTCATGCATATTTAAAGAGCAATTTTTATTGCTTGCATCGATGACAACTTACTTGAAGAATCTTACTCAATCCATAGGTAGGTATGGTGGACTCTCATGGCAAAACTGGGTTTAAGGATATTTGGAAGCACAAGTAGTATCTCTACTTGGTGCTAGGAATTTTTTGCTAGCATGAGGGGGAAAGGCAAGCTCAACATGTTTGAATGATCCATGACAATATACTTTAACTGAGATGCGATAAAACATAACCCATTACGTTGTCTTCCTTGTCCAACATCAACTCTTTAGCATGTCATACTAAATGAGTGCTCACAATTATAAAAGATGTCTATGATAATATATTTATATGTGAAATCTCTCTTCCTTCAATATTCTTTCATGAATTGTTCAAATGATTAATACAATGCTTGCTAACCGTCAATAAATTTACAACCTCTACTTCTTAGATGTGAAGTCATTTCTACCCATGGGATAAGCAAACGAGACATATATAAATTCAGATTTATGACAATCAACTCATTCAACCATTTACTCATAGGATATAAGTGAAGCACACGAGTAAATGACAAACTACTCCAAAAAGATATAAGTGAAGATCAAAGAGTAGCAAAATAATTATGTAACTATGTGAAGACCCTCTCTTATTAAAGAATTTCAGATCTTCGTATTGTATTCAAGCAGCAAGCAAAATAAAATAAAATGACATTGCAAGGATAGCACGACTCATGTGAAGAAGCAAAAACTTAGGCTCAACCGATACTAACCGATAGTTGTTGAAGAAGAAAGGTGGGATGCCTACCGGGGCATCTCCAAGCTTAGATGCTTGAGACTTCTTGAAATATTATCTTGGAGTGCCTTGGGCATCCCCAAGCTTGAACTTTTGTGTCTCCTTAATTCCTCTCATATCATGGTTTTTCTTTTTATCAAAAGCTTCATCCACAACAAACTCAACAAGAACTCGTGAGATAGGTTAGTATAAACCAATGCAAAACCTTATCATTTTCTACTGTAACAAATCACTTAAATTATTATTCAACATTGCATACTAAATGCCTCTGCATATTTAATACTCCTATCATCAAATAGAATCATTAAACAAGCAAACATATGCAAACAATGCAACAATAACAGCAATCTGTCAAAACAGTACAGTCTGTAAAGAATGCAAGAGTATCAATACTTCCCTAACTTCAAAAATTATGAACTAAAATTCCCACTGTAATAAATTTATCAGATCTCGATATGCAAAAAGATTCAACATTATACCATTCTCTGACTTTTCTAGGGAATTTTTGCAACAGCGGTAAACTTTGTGTTTTCAAACAGCAACATGTATACTAGCAAAACAAGCAAGGCAAAGGTTATCCTTGACATTTTTATTGAACCTAAAGATGCAAAGCATTATTCTACCTAACAGAAAGCAAAAACTAACAAAATAAATTGACGCTCCAAGCAAAACACATATCATGTGGTGAATAAAAATATAGCTCCAGGTAAAGTTACCGATGAACGAAGACGAAAGAGGGGATGCCTTCCGGGGCATCCCCAAGCTTAGACTCTTTGTTTTCCTTGAATATTACCTTGGGGTGCCTTGGGAATCCCCAAGCTTAGGCTCTTGCCACTCCTTATTCCATAGTCCATTGAATTTTTACCCAAAACTTGAAAACTTCAACCACACAAAACTCAAAACAAAACTCATAAGCTCCATTAGTGTAAGAAAATAAAACCACCACTTAGGTACTGTAATGAACTCATTCTGTTGATGCTCAAAAGTGGCACAATGATAAAAGTTTCTTTAAGCTATGTCAAGATTAATTCAAACTTATGATTGGAGGTCACCATGGGATGGATCTTTTCGAGAAGATCAAGATGGATATGAAAATGGTCTAAAACGGAGCTCGGATGCAAAAGTTATGACAAGTTTAGATATGCTCATGTTGCACCAGATTAAATAATGGCATGAAACTCAATTAAGACGACATCTGATGGAAAACATTCCAACATGAAAGTTGTGCGGCTCGTCGAAACCTTGGATTTTAATATAAAAATTGTCTTAATCCGAGGTCGTATGCAATCTGTGGAGGCAAAACAAGGTCAGAAACAAAAGCTGCAAAGTCATTTTGGACAGACCGAGTTGTTTTGATTGGTGAGACCGAGTTGGTCCAAAAATTTACCAGAGAGTTGGCAATGTTGACTCGGTAGGACCGAAGCAAAATAATCGGTGAGACCGAGTTGATCCAAAAAATTACAGAAGGATACAGAGAGTTGGCAACGTTCACTCGGTGGGACCGAAATGAACCAATCAGTGAGACCGAGTTGGTCCGAGAAATTACCAAAGATTCCTGTTCGAGTTAGGTTAGGGTTTTTGATGTTTTGGATGGAATTTTTAGTCCTTTTCTTGTACGGGAAGTCCAGCCGCCTCATAAATAGATGAGAGGTGACGGCCGATTGAACAACACACAATCGCAAACGCATCTACAACTTTTTCATCTACGTTTTGTTCCTTCCTCGTTCTTGCTCCCTCGTTCTTCGTCGTTCTTCGTGTTGGAGAGCTGCGAATACCGAGGCTCTAGGGGCGGCTTGACCGACCTAGGGCAGCCCATAGCCGCCGCACTCCCCGACGGGGTCCCTCCCGGGAGTGTAGGGTTTCGGGTCTTCAAAAGCTCTCGCCGGTCGACTTGCGAATCGCGCTTCCGGTGAGACTACTTCGACGTGAGTTGCGGTGCACCACCCCCGGCGTCGAGGGTACACATGACATGTTCGTGTGCGAACACACTTTTTGGCGACTCCGCTAGGGATCAGATCAATCATCATCATCATCCATCATGTCTGGCAACGACAAGATTCCCAAGCCCTCGGAAATCGACACCGATAACATAATCAAGCCCAACTTTGAGGAGTTATCGGAGAAACATCGCCAAGCTTATGAAGAGTACAAGAAGGCGCGTGAAGAGAAGGAGATGCAGGAGTTCCTTGCTAAGTTCAAAAAGGATCGTCAAGGCAATATCACTCCGATTGGAGAAATCAAGTTTCCTCCTCTTCATGATGAACATGTTAAACCCTCTGTAAGTAATACCTTCTCTCCTGAGGTATGGGCTGAAATTGATAGTCGCATTACTGATAGCAATAATCTTTTATACCAAATTTTCTTGGAAAATAGTAATGCTAATAATAGTGTGCCTCAATCATCTAGTGGTAATGTTGGTGTGCCTGCTACCGCAGAAATCCCTAGTCCAACTTTACCTATTTCATCGGCGCCCCCCGTGCCGATGAATTTTTATCCTAGCCCCACAAATCAAATTGTTGCTGCACCCATTAATCCTATCATGAGTATGCCAAGTTCGGTGGTGACGCCGAACCAAACCCTACCTACAAGAGCAAACACTGTTAGATCACTGCCGAATTACAATTCGGCATGCATGCCACAATTCACACCTGCAACTACTAACCCTACTCCTCCTATGCTACCACCACAAGCTTCATCGTCCACCGTGGACGATGGTCTAGCTAATCATAGAGGGGAGATGGCTAAGATGCTCCGAGAGAATTTTGGAGTTGAGTTGCCAAGGAACCGTATTTACCAAAAGCCATATCCAGAATACTTTGATGCAATTCAATGCCCTCTGGGATATAAAATTCTAGATTTTGTTAAGTTTAATGGAGAGGGCACAAAAACCACCTGGGAGCATGTTAGTCAGTACTTGGCACAATTAGGTGAGGCAAGTTCATGAGATGAGTGGAGAGTACGTTATTTTCCTTTATCTTTAACCGGTACTGCTTTCTCGTGGTTATCTGCGTTACCACCTGGTTCTATTACTACATGGTTTCACTTGGAACAAAAGTTTCATGATCATTTTTATAGTGGTGATAATGAGCTTAAGTTGTCACATCTTACATCGGTTAGACAAAAGCATGATGAATCGGTCTCCGATTACGTCAAGAGATTTAGAGATACAAAAAACCGGTGCTATAGTTTGGTGATAACCGAGAGAGATTTGGCTGATCTTGTGCTTAGTGGTTTGAGAACTCACATTAGAGAAAGGCTAGAAGGACATGAGTTTTTAAATATCAACCAAGTCTTGCAAAGGGCTTTGGCTCAAGAAAGCTGAAGCAAAGATCTTAAAGAGGTGCATAGATATAAAATTGATCGTCCTAAGATGAAAATGGTTGAGTATGATAGTGACCACTCAGACGATGAGGGTGATATTTATGCTGCTGAATTTGTTTGGCCATCTAAGGCCAAACCATTTACTTGCAATGATTTAAAGCCGATTGATAAGAATCATGATGAAGAGATGAAATTTACTTTCAACATTGCTAAGTGTGATAAAATATTTGATGCTTTGTTGGAAGCCAAGATTATTAGAATATCTCATACTTTACCGCCGTTTGAAGAGCTGAAACGGCGTGCTTATTGCAAGTATCATAATTCTTTTTCTCATGCTACTAATGATTGTAATGTTTTTTGATGACAGATACAATCGGCCATTAATGACGGACGATTGAATTTTTCTGAGATGCAAGTTGATAAGCAGCCTTTCCCAATGAACACCATGGATTTGGAGGGGAAGAAGATGTTAATTCGGCCCAACATAGCTGAATCAGCTAATAAAAATAATATTGTCATTGGTGAGCCCAGGAAAAATGAGGAGAGCAACAAGGTCTTGGGGAGACAGGTTGTGCTTGACAAGCAACCCGGTGGCAAGGAGGTAATCAAGATCACCATCAAGAATCCTACACTCGGGGGGCAACCACAAGTGTAAGGGAACACTCATGTCAAATTTGTTAAGCCTAAGAGTCCAGAGGTTGGCAAGTGGAAGACGAATGAAGCTAAAGTGCAGCACAAGAGAATCAAGCCAACTTTTGATATGCTGTTGTCCAAGTACGCCAATCAAGCGGCCGGTTATAGCTCTAACCGGTCATCAAATTTGAAGCGCTCAAGATCACCTCCGAGGGAAGAATTTCAGCATCACGCAAGGCCATATGGGCCATGGGTACCAGGACCATGGATGGCGCTGCCCCCCTATGCGCCATACTACATGGGAGGCTTTAATGGAGGATGGGGGCAGCCCCCAATGGCCCCTTATGCTTTTCATCTGGGTTGAGCAGAACCAAGGAGGCCCGTTCATGAGAGGCTTTCTTATCCCACATGAGGTCGTTTGAACAATGGTGTCAATCGGCCAATGCAAGATAATCAAAAAAGGGTCAACCGGCAAGTGTGGCGTGCCAAATCACCAAGTGGTGAAATTTCAGAGCCTAGCAAGCAAAAGGAGAAGAATGCTAGTGGTGAAACTATTATGATAGGCACTAAAGAATTAATAATCAAAGAGCCAATTATTGTTGATAATCCGACTGATTCTAATAAAGATTTGGCTGCGGTCCAGCAAGGCCCCATGGCTAATGATCATGAAGCTAGCACAAGCAAGGCCAAGTCGAGGGATCCAAAATATAATCAGCCTAAGTGGTGTCCTTCCGGTCTGACCAAGGCGCAAAAAAGGAGATTGCAGCGCATGAGGAGTCATGAGAAGGAGGAACAAGAAGCAGAACATCTAAGGAATAAATTATTCAATGAAAGTCGTCCCATGGTACCACCAAAACAAGTGTGGAGGCCAAAGCAAAAGGAAAACATTGTAGCTTCTGCATTGATCATAGCAACACCTACACCACAAACGGAGGAAGATGCGGCTACTATGACATCGTCCACTTTGCCTACTACTTCCTCTTCCCTTGGAGATATTTCGGAGTCAGTGGACATGTTTGCGGAAGGAGATGAAATGCTCGATTATGAGTCTACACCGGTTCATGAAGGTGTGGATATTAATATGGTGTATTACTTACCCGCTGAATTTTGTGCTATAGATGAAGAAGGGGAAGTAGCTCAGCTAGATTTTGGTCCTAAAAATGCTACATTCGAGAAGCCAAAAGAACAGGTGATGCACTTGAAGCCATTGTTCCTTAAAGGTCATATTAATGGATCACTGGTTGCTAGAATGCTTGTCGATGGTGGTGCTGTGGTGAATCTTATGCCATATTCGGTCTTCAAAAAATTGGGGCTGCGTGATGAAGAGTTAATAAATACCAACATGGTGCTTAATGGATTTGAAGGCAAAGAGAAAACTGAAGCCAAAGGTGTAATGTATGTGGAGCTTACGGTGGGAAGCAAAACTTTGGCTACCGCATTCTTTGTCACTGAGGTGCAAGGTAACTACAATTTGATATTAGGCCGCGATTGGGTTCATGCAAACCAATGCATGCCGTCTACTATGCACCAGTTTTTAATTCAATGGGTTGATGATGAAGTAGAAGTCATTCATGCGGATAATTCGGCTTGTGTTGCTTTGGCCGATGCATCGGTGGATTGGCAACATCCCAATGCTACTTGCTTGACGGGGCGCGACTTGTCAGAATTTGATTTTCTTAGCGCCACAAAAAATGGTTTCGTGCCTGTTTCTTTAAAGCCGGTTGGCGATAATCGGCTCCAAGGTATGATGTATTTAAATGGATCCTAACTCAGAGTGGTTACAAAAGCGTCTTGTAGAATATCGGTCCAATGAGAACGATATGAACGAGTCCATAGAAGAGTTAGATGATATGGATAAATTAGGACAAGGTTTTACATCGGCTGATCCATTAGAAGAAATAGATATAGGAGATGGTTCAATTCCTAGGCCGACATTTGTAAACAAAAATTTAACAGCCGATCATAAAGCTAAGTTAATCGAGCTATTAAAAGAATATGTTTGTTGCTTTGCATGGGAATATCATGAGATGCCAGGTTTAAGCCGAGAGCTAGTGGAGCATCGTTTACCTATAAAGGCCGGTTTTAGACCATACAAGCAATCAGCCAGAAAGTTTAATCCAAAAATGTATGACCGGATCAAGGAAGAGATCGGTCGTTTGCTTAAAGCTAATTTTATTAGACCTTGCAGGTATGCCGAGTGGATTTCTAACATTGTACCAGTAGAGAAGAAAGGCTCCGGCAAGTTGAGGGTGTGCATTGATTTCAGAGATTTGAATAGAGCTACACCTAAAGATGATTATCCTATGCCAAAAGCCGATATGCTTATTAATGATGCTTCTGGACATAAGGTCATTAGCTTTCTTGATGGTAATGCGGGGTATAACCAGATTTTTATGGCCGAAGAGGACATGTCCAAAATGGCTTTTCGGTGTCCCGGTTTCCTTGGTTTATTTGAGTGGACAGTGATGACCTTTGGATTGAAAAATCCCGGTGCCACGTATCAAAGGGCTATGAATTAAATTTTTCATGATTTGCTTGGTGTTATACTTGAGGTTTATATTGATGATATTGTTGTCAAATCGGATGCTTTTGAATCTCATCTTGCCGATTTGCACTTAGCTTTTGAGAGAATGAAAAAATATGGACTAAAGATGAATCCTTTGAAGTGTGCTTTTGGTGTATCGGCTGGAAAGTTTTTGGGTTTCATTATTCATCAAGATGGCATAGAGATTGATCCCAAAAAGATAGAAGCTATACAAAAGGTGGAGGCTCCAACATGCAAGAGAGATATGCAAAAGTTCCTTGGCAAAGTCAATTATTTAAGGAGATTCAAAGCCAACTTGTCAGGGAAGGTTGATGCATTCTCTCCCATCCTTCGGTTAAAGGACGATGCCAATTTTACTTGGGGGGCAAAACAACAAGAAGCATTCGATATGATAAAAAGTTATTTGTGCACTCCTCCGGTGTTGAAAGCTCCCAAACATAGAGAGCCCTTTAAGCTTTATATTGTGGCGGAAAAAGGTGTTATTGGTGCTGTTTTGACTCAAGAGACCGAAGGAAAGGAGCATGCTATTACTTATTTGAGCCGACGCTTATCGGACGCTGAGACAAGGTATACATTTATTGAGAAATTATGTTTATGCTTATATTATGCTTGTACAAAATTGAGACATTATCTAGTACCTAGTACTTGCGTTATAGCTTGTCAAACCGATGTCATCAAGTACATGTTGCATAGGCCAATTCTTAGTGGTAGAATTGGCAAGTGGGCTTATGCTTTAATTGAATATGATTTGGCTTATGAATCTCTGAAATCCATGAAAGGCCAAATCATTGCTAATTTTATTGTTGAGCATCGGATTGATGACAAGCATGATATTGATATAAACCTTGTCTCGTCAGTACCATGGAGATTATATTTTGATGGTTCAGTTTGTAGCAATGGCCAAGGTGTGGGTATTGTTTATATATCTCCTCATGGTGTTGTTTTTGAAGCCTCATGCCGCTTAGAATATTTTTGCACAAATAATCAAGCTGAATATGAAGCATTGTTATTCGGCTTAGAGATGTTGCTTGCCATAGGTGCTACACATATTGAGGCTTTTGGTGATTCGTTATTAGTAGTGCAACAAATATCCAAAGTCTTTCAATGTTTTGACGAATCACTTAATGTTTATCTTGATAAATGTCTAGATATAATTTCAGATTTGGATTATTTTAGCATTGCTCATATATCTAGACATGACAATTGGAGAGCAAATGAGTTGGCACAACAAGCATCCGGCTATCATGTTGATCGTGGCATGTTTCATATTTCTCAAAGGCCGATGTCTAGTCTTGCCAACATAGGGGAGGACGAACCGGAGCCCACCGTTTCGGCCACTAATGAAAAATTTAATGCAGGAGAAAATCAAGACTGGAGGAAACCCATTATTGATTATTTGTGTGATCCTAGTAAAAGGGTGGACAAGACCGTTCGGCGTATGGCTTTCAAATACACAATGAGAGATGATGGTCTCTATCGCCGAACGGTTGATGATGTTCTTTTAAAGTGCTTGGACGAGGACCAAGCGAGAGTTGCTATGGGAGAGGTCCACGAAGGTATTTGTGGCACTTATCAGTCGGCTCCCAAGATGAAATGGCTATTACGACGTGTTGGGTTTTATTGGCCGACGATGGTTAATGATTGCTTCCGGTATTATAAAGGATGTGAAGCTTGTCAAAAGTTTGGTGATATTCAGTTGGCTCCTGCTGCTATGTTACATCCTATTATCAAGTCGTGGCCTTTTAGAGGTTGGGGATTAGACTTTATTGGAGATATTCATCCTTCTTCTTCAAAGGGGCATCGGTTCGTGTTGGTGGCGACTGATTATTTCACTAAATGGTCTGAAGCAATACCACTCAAAAATATGACACATACAGAGGTAATTCAATTCATAACTAAGCATATTATTCATAGATTCGGCATTCCTCAAACATTAACTACGGACCAAGGTTCATCCTTTATGTCACATCAAGTAAGAGAATTTGCTGAATCATATAAGATAAAGTTGCTCAATTCCTCTCCATATTATGCCCAAGCCAATGGACAAGCTGAGTCTAGTAATAAAATATTAATCAAGCTCATCAAGAAGAAGATTGAGGATAATCCAAGGAGATGGCATGAGCTATTGTCCAAAGCTTTGTGGGCACATAGGATCTCAAGGCATGGTGCTACAAAGGTGACTCCATATGAGCTCGTATATGGTCAGGAGGCCGTTTTACCAGTGGAAGTGAATTTGAATGCTTTGAGAATAGCCAAACAAAATTATTTATCGGCCGTGGACTTCTATAACTTGATGATGGACAATATTGATGAAGTTGCCAATAAATGCTTGGTTGCTTTAAAGGCCATAGAGAGGGATAAGTTGAGGGTGGCAAGAGCTTACAATAAGAAGGTCAAGTTGAAGAATTTTCAAGTTGGCGATCTCGTGTGGAAGGAAAATTCTACCAATTGGTTCAAAAGATAGAAAGTTCGGGAAGTGGTCTCCAAGTTGGGAAGGTCCTTTTAAGATTACAAGAGTGGTTCCCGGAAACTCATATTTGGTGGAATCCGTACAAGGCACATTATTACCTCGAGCTCTCAATGGCAAATGTTTAAAGAAGTATCACCCAAGTGTGTGGCAAGAAGTCTAGATAGGCAAACGGCCGATATATAACTATCGCCCTTAGCATAAACATGGCCGATATATAATTATCGCCCTAAGAACATATAAATGGCCGATGGAGTGTTGACATCGTCCTTAGAACAAATATGGTACAAGTTATTTTTCGGCACCCTAGCTTTGCTGAAAAACAGGGGGGCATGGGGCATGTGTTGACGCTCAAAAGTGGCACAATGGTAAAAGTTTCTTTAAGCTATGTCAAGATTAATTCAAACTTATGATTGGAGGCCACCATGGGATGGATCTTTTCGAGAAGATCAAGATGGATATGAAAATGGTCTAAAACGGAGCTCGGATGCAAAAGTTATGACAAGTTCAGATATGCTCATGTTGCACCAGATCAAAGAATGGCATGAAACTCAATTAATACGGCATCTGATGGGAAACATTCCAACATGAAAGTTGTGCGTCTCGTCGAAACCTTGGATTCTGATATAAAAATCGTCTTAATCCGAGGTCGTATGCAACCTGTGGAGGCAAAACAAGGTCAGAAACAGAAGCTGCAAAGTCATTTCGGACAGACCGAGTTGTTTTGATCGGTGAGACCGAGTTGGTCCGAAAATTTACCAGAGAGTTGGCAATGTTGACTCGGTAGGACCGAAGCAAAATAATCGATGAGACCGAGTTGATCCAAAAAATTACAGAAGGATACAGAGAGTTGGCAACGTTCACTCGATGGGACCGAAATGAACCAATCGGTGAGACCAAGTTGGTCCGAGAAATTACCAAAGATTCCTGTCCGAGTTAGGTTAGGGTTTTTGATGTTTTGGACGGAATTTTTAGTCCTTTTCTTGTACGGGAAGTCCAGCCGCCTCATAAATAGATGAGAGGTGACGGCCGATTGAACAACACACAATCGCAAACGCATCTACAACCTTTTCATCTACGTTTTGTTCCTCCCTCGTTCTTGCTCCCTCGTTCTTCGTCGTTCTTCGTGTTGGAGAGCTGCGAATACCGAGGCTATAGGGGCGGCTTGACCGACCTAGGGCAGCCCATAGCCGCCCCACTCCCCGACGGGGTCCCTCCTGGGAGTGTAGGGTTTCAGGTCTTCAAAAGCTCTCGCCGGTCGACTTGCGAATCGCGCTTCCGGTGAGACTCCTTCGACGTGAGCTGCGGTGCACCACCCTCGGCGTCGAGGGTACACATAACGTGTTCGTGTGCGAACACATTCTAAATTCATATTGGTGTAATATCTACTGTATTCTAACTTCTCTATGGTTCATACCCTCCGATACTACTCATAGATTCATCAAAATAAGCAAACAACACAATGAAAACAGAATCTGTCAAAAACAGAACAGTCTGTAGTAATTTGTATCAAACGTATACTTCTGGAACCCCAAAAATTATGAAATAAATTTTTGGACCTGTGTAATTTCTCTATTAATCATCTGCAAAAAGAATCATCCTAAAATCACTATCCAGTAAAAAATGGCAGCTAATCTCGTGAGCGCAAAAGTTTCTGTTTTTTTACAGCAAGATCACATAAACTTCACTCAAGTCTTCCCAAAGGTTCTACTTGGCACTTCATTTAAAAAAAGCTATAAAGCATGATTAATACAGTAGCATAATCATGTGGACACACAAAAACAGTAAGGATAAATATTGGGTTGTCTCCCAACAAGCGATTTTCTTTAATGCCTTTTTAGCTAGGCATGATGATGACAATGATGCTCACATAAAAGATAAGAATTGAAACATAAAGAGAGCATCATGAAGCATATTACTAGCACATTTAACTCTAACCCACTTCCTATGCATAGGGATTTTGTGAGCAAACAATTTATGGGAACAATAATCAACCAGTATAGGAAGGTAAAACAAGCATAGCTTCAAAATTTTCAACACATAGAGAGGAAACTTGATATTATTGCAATTCCTACAAGCATATGTTCCTCCTTCATAATAATTTTCAGTAGCATCATGAATGAATTCAACAATGTAACCATCACCTAAAGCATTCTTTTCATGATCTACAAGCATAGAATTTTTACTACTCTCCACATAAGCAAAATTCTTCTCATGAATAATAGTGGGAGTATCATAAAAGACTTGAACACTAAAAATTGTTTCCACATTAAAAGAGTAATGTTCAGAAAAAGGGTAATCATAATCATGAAATTTTTTGTAAATATAATTATCACTACTTTTTATAGCATAAGTTTCATCACAATAATTATCATAAGTAGCAACTTCGTTCTCATCATAATCGATTGAAACCTCTCCCAAGATAGTGGAATCACTAAATAAAGTTGACACTCTTCCAAATCCACTTTCATATTCATCACAATAAAATTCAACATCCTCCAAAATAGTGGGATCACTATTTCCTAAAGTCGACACTCTTCCGAACCCACTTTCATCAATATAATCATCATAAGTAGGAGGGATGCTATCATCACAACAACTTTGCATATCAAAATTTGGGATGCTAAAAATATCATATTCACTAAATGTAGCATCCCCAAGCTTGGGACAAACATTAATTTCAGCAAATATATTCTCAAATATTTCATACTCATCAAACATAGCTTCCCCAAGCTTGGGCCCTTTCATATCATAAGCATAATCACTCTCATCATTAAAAATATGGATAGCACCAATAGTAAAGCAATTATCATCATCACAATGAGTAGTAGGAGTAACATCATTTGGGAGGGATACCTTTCTACCTTTGTTGCTCCTTCTTTTCTTTTTTCTTCTTCACATTATGTGTAGGTTCAACCTTCCTCTTTGAGCTCCTTATTGATGAGATTGGTTGAATAGAAAGCTCCTCATCGTTACCTGATTCATCATGAGAAATAATAGGAGAAGATTGGGAAATCTCTTCCCTTTCATTAGTATTCTCATCATCTTCCATTTGCTTTCTTTTCTTTAGGTAATTGTCAATATAAGGATTTTCAATGCGATTCTCCGCACAAAACAAATAAATCTTCTCTAGATCAATATCAGGGAATTTCTTATGGGCAAATTCTGGAAGGTCCTTAAGTAAACGTTTCAATTCTTCATAACCCAAAAGCAAACTAAGTTCATTATAATGTGCAATGGAAATCAAATCATCACAATTCTTGAACACGATTCGATCATGAAATAATTTGCATAGAAGATGTAGATGCCCACGTTCATTGCATAGTTCACAGGTACGGCAAAGGAAATATAAATTTTCAGCACTCCCATTTAACTTTTCTTGCAACAATTTAGTTTCTAAATGCTTATGCCTCTTGCAATATATATCTTCTCTATTTGGTGTGTTCATGCAAACATGCACTCCACAAAAGTTGACATGCTTATGAGAGATATTTTCATCATGACTAGAGCAATCATCATTAGTACTATGGATAAGGAGTTCATACTAACAACATTGCAATCATGCTCATCATTCAAAGATTTAGTGCCAAGCATTTTAATGCATTCTTCTTCTAGCACTTGAGCACAATTTTCCTTTCCATCAAACTCACGAAAGATATTAAAAAGACGAAGCGTATAAGACAAACTTAACTCCATTTTTTTGTAGTTTTCTTTTATAAACTAGACTAGTGATAAAACAAGAAACAAAAAGATTCGATTGCAAGATCTAAAGATATACCTTCAAGCACTCACCTCCCTGGCAACGGCGCCAGAAAAGAGCTTGATGTCTACTACATAACCTTCTTCTTGTAGACGTTGTTGGGCCTGCAAGTGCATAGGTTTGTGGGACAGTAGCAAATTTCCCTCAAGTGGATGACCTAAGGTTTATCAATCCGTAGGAGGCGTAGGATGAAGATGGTCTCTCTCAAACAACCCTGCAACCAAATAACAAAGAGTCTCTTGTGTCCCCAACACACCTAATACAATGGTAAATTGTATAGGTGCACTAGTTCGGCGATGAGATGAAGATACAAGTGCAATATGGATGGTAGATAAAGGTATTTGTAATCTGAAATTATAAAAATAGCAAGGTAACAAGTGGTATACAGTATTGCAATGATAGGAAACAAGGCCTAGGGTTCATACTTTCACTAGTGCAAATTCTCTCAACAATAATAACATAGATAGATCATATAACAATCCCTCAACATGCAACAAAGAGTCACTCCAAAACCACTAATAGCGGAGGACAAACGTAGAGATTATGGTAGGGTACAAAACCACCTCAAAATTATTCTTTCGGATCGATCTATTAAAGAGTTCGTACTAGAATAACACCTTAAGACACAAATCAACCAAAACCCTAATGTCACCTAGATACTCCATTGTCACCTCAAGTATCCGTGGGCATGATTATACGATATGCATCACACAATCTCAGATTCATCCAACCAACACAAAGTACTTCAAAGAGTGCCCCAAAGTTTCTACCAGAGAGTCAAGAACGTGTGCCAACCCCTATGCATAGGTTCATGGGCGGAACCCGCAAGTTGGTCACCAAAACATACATCAAGAGGCACATGATATCCCATTGTCACCACAAATAAGCACGGCAAGACATACATCAAGAGTTCTCATAAAAGACTCAATCCGATAAGATAACTTCAAAGGGGAAACTCAATTCCTCACAAGAGAGTAGAGGGGGAGAAACATCATAAGATCCAACTACAATAGCAAAGCTCGGGATACATCAAGATCGTGCCATAGAGGGAACACGAGAGAGAACACGAGAGAGAGAGAGAGAGATAAAACACATAGCTACCGGTACATACCCTCAGCCCCGAGGGTGAACTACTCCCTCATCGTCTTGGAGAGCACCGGGATGATGAAGATGGCCACCGGTGATGGGTTCCCCCTCCGACAGGGTGCCGGAACGAGCTCCCGAGAGGTTTTTGGTGGCTATAGAGGCTTGCGGCGGCGGAACTCCCGATCTATCTTGATATTGGATGTTTTTAGGGTACGGGAGAATATATAGGCGAAAGAAGTCGGTCGGGAGGTGCTCGAGGGGCCCACAAGACAGGGGGCCACCACCCTGTAAGGGGGGCGCGGCCTCCTATCTTGTGGCCTCCTCGAGGATCTTCTGACGTGGACTCTAAGTCTCCAGGATCATATTCTTCCAAAAAATCACGCTGCCGAAGGTTTCATTCCGTTTGGACTCCGTTTGATATTCCTTTTCTTCGAAATACTGAAACATGCAATAAAACAGCAATATGGGTTGGGCCTCCGGTTAATAGGTTAGTCCCAAAAGTAATATAAAAGTGTATAATGAAGCCCATAATCATTCAAAACAGATAATAATATAGCATGGATGCTTCATAAATTATAGATACGTTGGAGACGTATCACTTGCTGCCGAGGTGTTGGCCGGCGTATTATTTCCACACCCGCCGGGTGCATTAAGCTCCAATGTCGGCACCGGCGCCGGAGACACCAATGCCGCCTCCGCCGGAGACACCAATGCCGCGTTGTGCGAGTTGCTGCCCGTGAAGCTGGGAATTCAGGGTGGCCCCTGTTGGCCTCCTGCAATCCACCCCCGCAGCCCCTCAATCAAGGAAGGCATAATGGCGGTGATCGTCGTTCCTAGTTGGTCTCGCACTTGTTCTTGGACTATCTCTGAAATCCACGCCACTTGTGCCTTGAGTTCTTTAACCTCGCGCTCCTGGCTTTCCGAGCTGGTCTTTCTCTCCTTGTCACGCCCAATATGCGACCCTATCCAAAAGGAACTCGAAGGTCTCACCAAGGATAGACCCGCATATTGGAACGCTTTTGCAAGGTGGATATCATTACATCAACATTACATAATAGATGGGGATACATACATAAGGCATACAATGCCACACGAATACAACATCACAATACATCAGAGCACCATCCGACTACGGATGAAAGACAAACAGAAACTCAAACGACATCCACCCTGCTAGCCCAGGCTGCCAACCTGGAACCTATCCCCTGATCGAAGAAGCAAAAGAAGAACTCAACGCAAGCAAGCATCGCTCTCGCGTCATGACCATCGCAAAACCTGTACCTACAACTGTTGTTGTAGTAATCTGTGAGCCACGAGGACTCAGCAATCCCATTACCATGGGTATCAAGACTAGCAAAGCTTAATAGGAAAGGAAGGGGAAAAGTGGTGAGGCTGCAGCAGCGACTAAGCAAGTATGGTGGCTAACATACGCAAATAAGAGCGAGAAGAGAACAAGCGGAACGGTCGTCAACTAGCAATGATCAAGAGGTGATCCTGAACACCTACTTACGTCAAACATAACCCAAAGACCGTGTTCACTTCCCGGACTCCGCTGAGAAGAGACCATCACGGCTACACACACAGTTGATGCGTTTTAATTCGGATCTGGTGTCAAGTTGTCTACAACCGGACATTAACAAATTCCCATCTGCCTATAACCGCAGGCACGACTTTCGAAAGATTATACCCTGCAGGGGTGTCCCAACTTAGCCCATGATAAGCTCTCGCGATCAACGAAGGATAAACCTTCTCCCAGGAAGACCCGATCAGACTTGGAATCCCGGTTTACAAGACATTTCGACAATGGTAAAACAAGACCAGCAAAGCCGCCCGATGCGCCGACAATCCCGATAGGAGCTGCACATATCTCGTTCTCAGGGCAACACCGGATGAGACAAGCTACGAGTAAAACCAGACCTCGAGTTGCCCCGAGGGGGCCCCGCAGGCGGCTCGGTTCGGACCAACACTTAGACAAGCACTGGCCCGGGGGGGGGGCTAAAATAAAGATGACCCTCGGGTTGGCCGACCCAAGGGAATGGGATAGGTGGTGGTGAGGCAAATGGTAAAACCAAGGTTGGGCCTTGCTGGAGGAGTTTTATTCAAAGCGAACTGTCAAGGGGGTCCCATAAATCACCCGACCGCGTAAGGAACGCAAAATCAGGGAACATAACACCGGTATGATGGAAACTAGGGCGGCAAGAGTGGAACAAAACACTAGGCAAAAGGCCGAGTCTTCCACCCTTTACCAAATATATAGATGCATTAATAATATAAGAGATATTGTGATATCCCAACCAAAATCCTGTCCACCATGGAGAAATCTTCAACTTCACCTGCAACTAGCAACGCTATAAGAGGGGCTGAGCAAAAGCGGTAACATAGCCAAACAGTGGTTTGCATAGGAAAGGTGTCAAAGATTAGAGGTTCATGGCAATATGGGAGGCTGGATACAACAGGTGATAGGTAGCGCAGCATAGCGATAGAACGAAACAACTAGCATAGCAATGATAGTAGTGAGATCCAGGGTAGCGGTCATCTTGCCTGAAGTCCCGCAAGGAAGAAGAATGAGTCCATGAAGAAGACGAACGGATGAAGCCGAACCAACCGTAGACGAACGAATCCTCACGATCGCAATGAAACAGGAACTATCGAAAAGAAGCACACAACATAGGTAAACAACCCACACATATACAAGACATGATGCTCAAACAAGCATGATGCATGACAAAGCTACATGAAGCTACTCATGGCAAGAGATGATGCAAACAGGAGCAACACATCAAGGCAAGTTTAAATGAGGCTGGAAGCAACATATAACAATTCCGGTAAGTTCTCATATGCAAATTTCGAAATTGGTCCAGATCTGAATAAACCTTATGTTCAAGTTGTTAAACAGCAAGTTAAGATGCACCAAGATGATCTACACGAAATTCTAGTCAAGTTACATATAAGGTTCATTAGATTCGGAGCTACGCCCTAGAAGATATGAGCAAAACAAGTTAAACATGGCATTGATGCAAAATGCATACAAACATCAAGCAAACACACCAAAACAAGGATGCAACATGATAATATGAAACTACATGCAAAATCAAGCAAGTTTTATATAGAGCACACTCAAAACGGAGCAACGGTGCAACACATACACTCTATACAAGTCATAACAACAATCTGTCCATAACAGCAAGTAGGCATATTGCAAGCATCAAAACAACATGCTACGGGACCTCAACAAAAAAAACAAAAGGCATGGGCATGATGTACAGGTAAAGCATAACAAAACATGAACACTGAGCTATCTCCAGAAATCACTAGAACATGCCCAAACACACATGGTAAGATTGCAAATAATAACAGTTCAGACATATCAGGAAATAACATCAGGTTGCAATGTTTAGAGCTATTAAACAACATGTTACATGAACTTAACATGACAAACAAAGGCATGCCATGAATCTACTAAATGCATAGATCAAAAGTCCTTTACTGACCAAGAGTCAAAAAGGATCAGAAAATATGATGGCACCCATGTAGACATAGCAAGTTATATGACAGATTCATACATGGCAGGAACAACAATAAGTAGGCATATTGGTGAGCTTGAACCACTCACTACAGAGCAATACATGGCATGTCAAGGCAACCAACAGTAAGAAGGCATGTTTGTGAAGCTAAGCATGGCAAGAGCAAGTTCATAGGGTGCACGGATCACTAGCAAAACACATGGGAACAAGTGAACTTAATGTTAACAGGCTGACAGCAACATTATTTAGCAACTTTGGAGCAAGATATGAGCAAGCTACAGCAGGCTATAAATTCAACCAGGGGAATGAATGGATAGGGCATAACATGTAGAACAAAACACTCTTAGTGACCATATCCAGATTATGCATATAATGATTAGTAGCAACATGTTTATATAGCATCACGAAATAACAGATTCAGCCTAGCAAAACAGCAACATCAAGTACACTACTTAACAAGCTCGATTCACTCACCACAAGTCATTGCATGACAAGATAAGCATAGCATCATCAAGAAGACATGTTTATGTAACAAACCAAGGCAAGAACAAGTCCATAGCATGCAAGGATCAACTATAGCATCCTTGGCTAAATTGAATAACAAGTAAACAATCTGCCAGCAAACATTTTGAAGCAAAAGTACAGCACCAAAATGACATGCTAGGCTACTCCATAATTGCAACCAAGGGCATGGATGTAGAGCATAACCACATGTTCAAAACATCCTTACTGAAGTATCTCAAAATATGCATGGATCTCTCTGTAGTATCAAGTTTACATGGCATCAAAATAACAGCAGAACAGGGACTGAAATCAGCAACAACAAGTACCCTACTTAGCAAGCTCGATGCACTCAGCACACAAACCACAAAAACACATGGATAGCACCTCTGGAAAGATGGCATGACAGAGATCAAAACACATGTTGACATCAACCTCATAGGATGCACACATCAATCATGGCAAAAATGACAAATGAGCAAGTTATATCAGTTTCAGCAGATTAACATCACATAGCACTCTTCCAACAGCATTTCAGGCATCAAGATGAGCTCAAATGAAAATGATGCAATGGAATGAAATAATGTACACGTTGAGACGAACAATTTGACATATTACACGCACGAAACGGAGTTACGGATGCAGAGATACAATGCGATGAACATGCTACAAAATGCTGAAAAATCTGGGACTTTGTGGATTTCGGGGGGAAAGTCAACCTTCGGCATGGACTCCGAGGCAGGCTGGATTTCACGACGGAGTTGCGGTAGAGGCGGACGGGGAGGAAGAAGAGGGCGCCGGAGATGGGGGTCGCCGGATCCGGCCCTCCCGCGGCCGGATCTGGCCGGGGCGAAGACGGGGCGCGCCGGGGAGCTGCGGCTCCGGCGAGGCGACGAAGGCCGGCGGCGGGGAAGATCCGGGCCGGGCGCGGGCGCAGGAGCACCGCTCCGGCGGCGGCGAGGCCGGGCGCAAGGGAGCGCGGGGCGGCGGCGGTCCGGGGGAGCTCCGGCGGCGGCGACCGGAGGGCGGAGCCCGGCGGCGGCGGCGAGGGGCGCGGGGGAGCGCGCGGCGGCGAGCGGGTCCGGCGAGGCGAGCGCGCTCCGGCGGCGGAATCCGGCGGGGACGGGCGGCGGCGCGGGCGCCTCGGGCCCGGCGCGGCCCGGTTCGGCCCCGGGGCGTGCCGGATCTGGGCCCCGGGCGGCGGCGGCGAGAGGAGAGAGAGAGGCCGGCGGAGGGACACATGGCAGCGCGGGATTCGTCCGGCGCGGCGGCTGGACGTGTTCGGCGGCGGAGTGGACATGTCCGGCGCGCGGAGGGGGGATTTGATCTAGGGTTTGCCCGAGATTTCGGGGGAGGGGGCTAATTTATAGGTAGAGGGAGCTAGGAGAGTCCAAATGAGGTGCGGTTTTCGCCCACACGATCGTGATCGAACGACCGAGAGCATGGAGGGGAGTTAGGTGGGTTTTGGGCCACTTTGGAAGGGGTGTTGGGCTGCAAAGAGAAGGAGGCTTTGCGGTTACCCGGTTAACCGTTGGAGTACCAAACGACCTCCAAATGGCACGAAACTTGACAGGAGGTCTACCGGTGCTATACCAAGGCCACTTGGCAAGGCTCGGGCCATTCCTAGAAAGTTTAATACCCGCTCACAATGAGAGACAAAAAGGGGGACGCCGGAGGACATAGGAGCGCCGGATTGCAAAACGGACAACGGGGAAAATGCTCGGATGCAAGAAACGAACACGTATGCAAAATGAGATGCACATGATGACATGATAAAATGCATATGATGCCATGGCAAAGAAGGAGAATAACTGGCAGACACCTGGCGCATCGGATCCGGGGCGTTACAACACTCCTCCACTAACAAGAGATCTCGTCCCGAGATCTTAGGACCGAGACGGAAGGGAAAAGGGATGAGGTGAAACACGAACTCGAGAAGAAGCAAGGAATCGAGAGAACTCAAGAAGAAGATAGGAACAACGAGAATGACGAGAATCCAAAGCTCACGGAATCAGATAGACTATGAAAGCACTCGTTCTAACCGGAGTGGTTAGAATGAGAAAAAAAAAACGAATAAGACTGAAAGGATTTAGGTAGCACTCCGGCTGAAAGAATAGAACAAGAACTAGAGAGGTTGGAATGATACTTGATGAACTCTTGAAGAAAGAATTAAATCATGAAGAACCACCATGAATAACTC
Source organism: Triticum timopheevii (assembly GCA_963921465.1). Classification (NCBI taxonomy): domain Eukaryota; kingdom Viridiplantae; phylum Streptophyta; class Magnoliopsida; order Poales; family Poaceae; genus Triticum; species Triticum timopheevii. The sequence goes on along the minus strand of OY997262.1, from coordinate 376,203,452 downwards.
CGTCGACAAGAAGATGATGAAATAAAATGAAGGATGAAAGAATAAGATGAGCCTTGTGATGATTTACATGGAGTTTCCGACGAAATGACCGAGGAAATTGAACTTTGGAAAAAAAAAGATGAAAACACTTGGAACTAGAATTTATTCAACAAGAACAAACTCCGAAGAAAAGGGTTACTCACTTGGATGAAATAAGAATAAGATATATTGTATGTTTATCCTCCATCAAATTAAATTGATGACAAGCAATGGATCTGCACACTACTTATTCTTCTTGAAAAGGGTTGAGAAGTGACATATCACAAACTTGCGAAGGTCTTCATGAACCACCGGTAGGATTGGAAAGAACGAATGGATTAAAATGATAAACAAGGAAAAGAATCTGAATGAACCACCGTAAGAATTAGAAAATGACTGATGAAAAAAGACTGAATCACCGGGAAGGATTAGAAGAACCAATATGCTAGAGGGGATATAGATGCAAAAGAATAAAGAGATCATGAGATGATTAAAGAACACTTGAACGAAGCACCGGGATAAATAGAGAACGATAACTGGAATGATGGCCTCCGGTAAAAAGAAATGGAAAAACAACCCTCACATACTCCGGATGGTTAAGAAAGAATATCTGATAAATGGAATAATTTGAGAGGATAACATGAAGCAAGAACCATGAATCTTTGGAAGAACGGGCAAGATTTAGAGGAAAAACTCTTCTTCGGTCTTCAAATGACGACGAGAAACAGCACCAAAATTACTGAGATCTCCGGGAGAATGAAAAGCGAAGAGGTTAAGCCAACAATGAAAAGAATTTGAAAGCGATCTTGGAGATGGCATCTGACTGATGAAATTCATTCTTACGTCACACTTTGAAAAGAATTGAGAATAACTCCGGGGAATCAGAAGAGTCAGGTAAGATCCTGGGAAAAGACCTGTGGGTTAGGGCCCACTGAAGAGAAGACACCATTGGAAAGGATGTAGAATAGATAGGTGATGCACCGGAATAATTGAAATATTTGAATGAGGTGGCAACCTCGAATTAATTGGAACACTGACGAATCTCTAGAGATGTCTAGAGCACTCCGGAAGGATGAACTGGCGAGAGGCAAACAAGAAGGGAAAACACTTGATCCACGGAAAAGAATTTGATCAACCCGAAAAAACTTGAATTGGGTCCACCGCAACAGAAAGGTATGAAGAATGACGAGCGAGACGAGAATTCACCGGTTGAAATAATTGAGGGAAGATTGAAGAGGCTCCACACGAATGAAATTGATGCTCGAAATAGACTCAGACTCCGGGAAGAAGAAAGGGTGAGAGGGCGGGAAAACAAAGGCAACTTGGAAGGGGGAACCGACGAATATCTTGAAGAGAAAGCACCGATTGAAATCATTGAGGAAAGAAGCAAAGGCTTCGCACGAGTAGGATGCATACTCGATTACGGACTCCGGTTCCGAGAAGAAGAACAGGGAGGGCGGGTGGGAAAAGAACACAACTGAGGATTGAACTCAAAGATGAAGAGGCTCGAGTCAACTTGACGAGAAATGCACCGGATGAAAAAAGCTAAGGAACAACGATCGGAAAACCAACTGCGTGATCCTAAAGAAAAATTTGAAGGGGAAGAGGAGTGATTCAAAACACCTACGTCAAGATTCCTCACCAGAGCGACGAAGAGGCAAAGGAGTAAAAAGAATTCCTACTCTCCGATATAACTAGACTCCGAAAACAATTTTCTTCTAGACTCAACAACGGCCAAACTACACGATCAATCAAGGGGGGCTCCTAGGGTCGGTCGAGGCTCTGATACCAACTTGTCACGCCCAATATGCGACCCTATCCAAAAGGAACTCGAAGGTCCCACCAAGGATAGACCCGCATATTGGAACACTTTTGCAAGGTGGATATCATTACATCAACATTACATAATAGATGGAGATACATACATAAGGCATACAATGCCACACAAATAAAACATCACAATACATCAGAGCACCATCCGACTACGGATGAAACACAAACAGAAACTCAAACGACATCCACCCTGCTAGCCTAGGCTGCTGACCTGGAAACTATCCCCTGATCGAAGAAGCAGAAGAAGAACTCAACGCAAGCAAGCATCGCTCTCGCGTCATGACCATCGCAAAACCTGTACCTGCAACTGTTGTTGTAGTAATCTGTGAGCCACGAGGACTCAGCAATCCCATTACCATGGGTATCAAGACTAGCAAAGCTTAATAGGAAAGGAAGGGGAAAAGTGGTGAGGCTGCAGCAGCGACTAAGCAAGTATGGTGGCTAACATACGCAAATAAGAGCGAGAATAGAACAAGCGGAACGGTCGTCAACTAGCAATGATCAAGAGGTGATCCTGAACACCTACTTACGTCAAACATAACCCAAAGACCGTGTTCACTTCCCGGACTCCGCTGAGAAGAGACCATCACGGCTACACACACAGTTGATGCGTTTTAATTCGGATCTGGTGTCAAGTTGGCTACAACCGGACATTAACAAATTCCTATCTGCCTATAACCGCAGGCATGGCTTTTGAAAGATTATACCCTACAGGGGTGTCCCAACTTAGCCCATGATAAGCTCTCGCGATCAATGAAGGATAAACCTTCTCCCAGGAAGACCCGATCAGACTCGGAATCCCGGTTTACAAGACATTTCGACAATGGTAAAACAAGACCAGCAAAGCCGCCTGATGCGCCGACAATCCCGATAGAAGCTGCACATATCTCGTTCTCAGGGCAACACCGGATGAGACAGGCTACGAGTAAAACCAGACCTCGAGTTGCCCCGAGGGGGCCCCGCAGGCGGCTCGGTTCGGACCAACACTTAGACAAGCACTGGCCCGGGGTGGGCTAAAATAAAGATGACCCTCGGGTTGGCCGACCCAAGGGAAAGGTATAGGTGGTGGTGAGGCAAATGGTAAAACCAAGGTTGGGCCTTGCTGGAGGAGTTTTATTCAAAGCGAACTTTCAAGGGGGTCCCATAAATCACCCGACCGCGTAAGAAACGCAAAATCCAGGAACATAACACCAGTATGACGAAAACTAGGGCGGCAAGAGTGGAACAAAACACTAGGCAAAAGGCCGAGTCTTCCACCCTTTACCAAATATATAGGTGCATTAATAATATAAGAGATATTGTGATATCCCAACCAAAATCCTGTCCACCATGGAGAAATCTTCAACTTCACCTGCAACTAGCAACACTATAAGAGGGGTTGAGCAAAAGCGGTAACATGGCCAAACAGTGGTTTGCATAGGAAAGGTGTCAAAGATTAGAGGTTCATGGCACTATGGGAGGCTGGATACAACAGGTGATAGGTAGCGCAGCATAGCGATAGAACGAAACAACTAGCATAGCAATGATAGTAGTGAGATCCAGGGTAGCGGTCATCTTGCCTGAAATCCCGCAAGGAAGAAGAACGAGTCCATGAAGAAGACGAACGGATGAAGCCGAACCAACCGTAGACGAACGAATCCTCACGATCGCAACGAAACAGGAACTATCGAAAAGAAGCACACAACATAGGTAAACACTCCACACATATACAAGACATGATGCTCAAACAAGCATGATGCATGACAAAGCTACATGAAGCTACTCATGGCAAGAGATGATGCAAACAAGAGCAACACATCAAGGCAAGTTTAAATGAGGCTGGAAGCAACATATAACAATTCCGGTAAGTTCTCATATGCAAATTTTGAAATTGGTCCAGATCTGAATAAACCTTATGTTCAAGTTGTTAAACAGCAAGTTAAGATGCACCAAGATGATCTACATGAAATTCTAGTCAAGTTACATATAAGGTTCATTAGATTCGGAGCTACGCCCTAGAAGATATGAGCAAAACAAGTTAAACATGGCATTGATGCAAAATGCATACAAACATCAAGCAAACACACCAAAACAAGGATGCAACATGATAATATGAAACTACATGCAAAATCAAGCAAGTTTTATATAGAGCACACTCAAAACGGAGCAACGGTGCAACACATACACTCTATACAAGTCATAACAACAATCTGTCCATAACAGCAAGTAGGCATATTGCAAGCATCAAAACAACATGCTACGGGACCTCAACAAAAAAAAACAAAAGGCATGGGCATGATGTACAGGTAAAGCATAACAAAATATTAACACTGAGCTATCTCCAGAAATCACTAGAACATGCTCAAACACACATGGTAAGATTGCAAATAATAACAGTTCAGACATATAAGAAAATAACATCAGGTTGCAATGTTTAGAGCTATTAAACAACATGTTACATGAACTTAACATGGCAAACAAAGGCATGGCATGAATCTACTAAATGCATAGATCAAAAGTCCTTTACTGACCAAGAGTCAAAAAGGATCAGAAAATATGATGGCACCCGTGTAGACATAGCAAGTTATATGACAGATTCATACATGGCAGGAACAACAATAAGTAGGCATGTTGGTGAGCTTGAACCACTCACTACAGAGCAATACATGGCATGTCAAGGCAACCAACAGTAAGAAGGCATGTTTGTGAAGCTAAGCATGGCAAGAGCAAGTTCATAGGGTGCACGGATCACTAGCAAAACACATGGGAACAAGTGAACTTAATGTTAACAGGCTGACAGCAACATTATTTAGCAACTTTAGAGCAAGATATGAGCAAGCTACAGCAGGCTATAAATGCAACCAGGGGCATGAATGGATAGGGCATAACATGTAGAACAAAACACTCTTAGTGACCATATCCAGATTATGCATAGAATGATTAGTAGCAACATGTTTATATAGCATCACGAAATAACAGATTCAGCCTAGCAAAACAGCAACATCAAGTACACTACTTAACAAGCTCGATTCACTCAGCACAAGTCATTGCATGACAAGATAAGCATAGCATCATCAAGAAGACATGTTTATGTAAAAAACCAAGGCAAGAACAAGTCCATAGCATGCAAGGATCAACTATAGCATCCTTGGCTAAATTGAATAACAAGTAAACAATCTGCCAGGAAACATTTTGAAGCAAAAGTAGAGCACCAAAATGGCATGCTAGGCTACTCCATAATTGCAACCAAGGACTTGGATGGATAGAGCATAACCACATGTTCAAAACATCCTTACTGAAATATCTCAAAATATGCATGGATCTCTCTGTAGTATCAAGTTTACATGACATCAAAATAACAGCAGAACAAGGACTGAAATCAGCAACAGCAAGTACCCTACTTAGCAAGCTCGATGCACTCAGCACACAAACCACAAAAATACATGGATAGAACCTCTGGAAAGATGGCATGACAGAGATCAAAACACATGTAGACGTCAACCTCATAAGATACACACATCAATCATGGCAAAAATGACAAATGAGCAAGTTATATCAGTTTCAGCAGATTAACATCACTTAGCACTCTTCCAACAGCATTTCGGGCATCAAGATGAGCTCAAATGAAAATGATGCAATGGAATGAAATGATGTACTCGTTGAGACAAACAATTTGACATATTACACGCACGAAACGGAGCTACAGATGCAGAGATACAATCCGATGAACATGCTACAAAATGCTGAAAAATCTAGGACTTAGTGGATTTCGGGGGGAAAGTCAACCTTCGGCACGGACTCCGAGGCAGGCCGGATTTCTCGCCGGAGTTGCGGTAGAGGCGGCCGGGGAGGAAGAAGAGGGCGCCGGAGATGGGGGTCGCTGGATCCGGCCCTCCCGCGGCCGGATCTGGCCGGGGCGAAGATGGGGCGCGCCGGGGAGCTGCGGCTCCGGCGAGGCGACGAAAGCCGGCGGCGGGGAAGATCCGGGCCGAGCGCGGGCGCAGGAGCACAGCTCCGGCGGCGGCGAGGCCGGGCGCAGGGGAGCGTGGGGCGGCGGCTGTCCGAGGGAGCTCCGGCGGCGGCGGCGGCGAGGGGCTCGGGGGAGCGCGCGGCGTCGAGCGGGTCCGGCGAGGCGAGCGCGCTCCGGCGGCGGAATCCGGCGGGGACGGGCGGCGGCGCGGGCGCCTCGGGCCCGGTGCAGCCCGGTTCGGCCCCGGGGCGGGCCGGATCTGGGCCCCGGGCGGCGGCGGCGAGAGGAGAGAGAGAGGCCGGCGGAGGGACACGTGGCAGCGCGGGATTCGTCCGGCGCGGCGGCTAGACGTGTCCGGCGGCGGAGTGGACATGTCCGGCGCGCGGAGGGGGGATTTGATCTAGGGTTTGCCCGAGATTTTGGGGGAGGGGGCAAATTTATAGGTAGAGGGAGATAGGAGAGTCCAAATGAGGTGCGGTTTTCGCCCACACGATCGTGATCGAACGACCGAGAGCATGGAGGGGAGTTAGGTGGGTTTTGGGCCACTTTGCAAGGGGTGTTGGGCTGCAAAGAGAAGGAGGCTTTGCGGTTACCCGGTTAACCGTTGGAGTACCAAACGACCTCCAAATGGCACGAAACTTGACAGGCGGTCTACCGGTGCTATACCAAGGCCACTTGGCAAGGCTCGGGCCATTCCGAGAAAGTTTAATACCCGCTCACAACGAGAGACAAAAAGGGGGACGCCGGAGGACATAGGAGCGCCGGATTGCAAAACGGACAACGGGGAAAATGCTCGGATGCAAGAAACGAACACGTATGCAAAATGAGATGCACATGATGACATGATAAAATGCATATGATGACATGGCAAAGAAGGAGAATAACTGGCAGACACTTGGCGCATCGGATCCGGGGCGTTACACTCCTTTTGCTCAGCCTTATAGTATTCCGACCATTTTGTGGACAAGCCTTTGCTGGCCACATGACCAACTGACGACGACTTACTGAACTTATCCTTGTTTTTCACTACGTTCAACGCCCTATTTAAAGTGGTGCCCCAAGGGGAAAACGGGGAGCTCCAAGACCCCGCGCTACTGCTTTCAGTTCCCTGCGGAAGGAACGTGAACCATTTAGAAATTTGGCTTCATTAATTAGAATGCAACCATATATATGGAGCTAATTACGTGGGGGTGTATTCCTTACTAGAACAAGCTCAAGCGCCTTGGTCTTCGGATCCGTGGTAAGCTCCTTTCTTAGGGTCCACCTTGTACCGGACCCTGACATAGTTCCTGGTCTGCTTGTCACGGTATTTATCGAAGAGGGGTGGTAGGCCTTGCTCAGCATGCTCCACGTCCTCCTTGTCCCATATAGGTTCCGCCACTCTGTTACCGCCGGGACCGAGTGTGTGGTGTCCTAAGTTCAAGTCCCGCATATCTTTCCCCCACTGACTTGATTCCGCGGATGCTTTGCTCTCGCACTTGATCTTGAACTCTAGGTAGTCAGCTTCGCTGGTCGAAAGATTTGTCTCCTTGATCTTCTCATAACTATCACCACTTAGAATCCTTCTCTTCACCGCGGCTCTTCAAGTATCCAGGGCGGTGCTCATCTTCGTGAGGGCGGCATTGTTCACTTTATTCCCTGAGAGGCGTGTGTTTGCGAAGTCACCGGGGAACTTGTATCATTCGTGCAGCTTCGTGAAGAGGAGGCTGCGCAAATTCCCTCGATCACGATGCCTTAGGTTCTCGGTGTTGATCGAGATGGTGCTCCGAAGAATGCACCCGAGTTGTCCCACGTACCCACTGACTAATTCTTTGGGCGCCGTTGGATGCCCATTGGAGGACACTTCAGTAAATTCCTCCTTGACGATGCCGAGCACGTTCGGCCGCCGGTCCTTCCGTTGCCTCTTCGGTTGGCTGCCATCTGTGCGTGCGTTGCCATCATCAGTGGTGGCATCCCCGGCGGCACCATCAGTGGTGTCATCCCCGACGCCACTAGGGGTTGTGTAGTCGGGATCGGTGTCTTCCGTGGCGTCCTCGTAGCGGCGAGGTTCTTCCTCCATCTCCTAGGACAGCTCCCAGAATGACTTGGCCGAACCGTCGGCCTCATCGTTGTCGGCCATGTTCGCTCTAAATAGGAAAAAAGGCTACTAGAGTTATTGGATGAGATCACGGTAGTATCTATTCTTCTCAGATTTAGAGGAATATTTCCGTTTCGGTTGAGAATCGGGCACCTTCTAGGTCAAGAAAATTGGGCATGACCCTTGCTAATTTTCTTGACCTAGGAGTGCCCCATTCTCAACCGAAATGGAAATTAATCAACATTTCAGGAGAAATGGGTCATCAAATAGCATGGAAGCTGCCAGCATATAGAAGCCCACAGCCATCAAATAGATGGTTTGGGCTGGACATCATGGTCCTAGTGAGTGGTGACAGACAGTTGAGCAGGTTCAAGCCCGACTTCAGGCCACTATGAACCCATTTCTATGAAACAACAGTAGAAACAACATAGTTCAGAAGATCACAAGTTCAGAAGATCTACAGTAGCAACAACATCACAATATTGGGATCTTGCCACTGCCCAAAAAGTAGGTGCAGTAGGCAGGATTACATACATAAAACAGAGCACACTCTCTGTAATTCTCTGACCTTATAGCTGCTTCTCCTTGGTCTTCTGGATCTTCAAAACCTTCTTCACAATCTTTTGCTCTTCGACAAGGAAAGCATGGATGATCCTGTAACAAACATAAAGTTTGGATATCTCCTTGAGTAGGCCAAATAGCAGTAACAAGTAAACTATGACAAAGGAGAAAAGAAAGTACTACCAGCAGGTTTGATGTGAAACTTAGAACAGGGGATGTTTGGTTCAAATAGTAGAGATCTCCAAATAGTAAGGTAAGGTTGCCAAAAAATCTTGTCCAACTTGCACAACAATGAGTAACTGCAGCAAGACATAGCAGCACATATATGAACTAATTCAGAATTTGTTTCTCCATTTTTTAACTTGATTGCAAAAGGCAATCAACATGCTCTGCATTACAAGTAATGGTTTTCAGCCAATTAGTTTGTCTTAAAACCTCAACAACAGATGATTCAGTTCATAGTAAATGCTCTAGACAAGTAAATAAGAGTCAAAGCACAAGCGACTCATTTAGCCTGACCAGGTTGTAGCCATCATTGCCATGTTGTGATATCTCTTGCAACCAAACATACTCTGTAGAAATTAGAATGTTTAGAAAATTTGCAGTTTTAGTCTAAATTGAATTTGACCTCCATCTCTGCATACGCAATACGATTATGGCCCTTGGCTACAACATTATTCTAGCACTAGAAAGTCTGTTCCTGTTACAGTTGATGCTATAATGTTGATAACAACACACTACAACATCTGCTGAAATGGTTTTGTATTCCTGGCTAAGCATTCAGAACCTGTGGCGCCGTTAAGTAAGTGGCAATGCAGTGATAACTGGACAAAGTTTCCCCAACTATCTACTATGTCTTATTTGCCCACGGCCTCTCTAAGTTGCCCAATTTCCTGTTCATCCACTACCTATATGCATACACAACTTTTGAAGTCTGAACTCTGAAGAAAACCAGAGCAGCACAAAAACAGAGCAATGCAACCGGAATGTGAATGCAAACTCGGGTGGGCACTTCTGGCTATTACTCAATGAGCAGGAGATATTGCAAGCTGCGGAGGTGGCGGGGTTTGAGGCGGTGTTGCTGGAGTTGCAGCTCAACGGGTCCGAGGTGGAGTAGGCGCGTGTGGTGAACTCGTTTGATGTGGTGCTCGGCATACATGGTGCGGGGCTGACGAACGCGGTGCACCTGCCACCAGGCGGCGTGCTAGTCCAGGTGGTGCCGTAGGAGCAGAAGCAGAGCGTCAACGAGCGGCGGTGGCAAGTAAGGCAGACGCAGAGGAGCAGGCAACCGCGAGTGGCTACAGGCGCGCACGCGGATGATGCGGGTGAGCGGCGGGATGCACGCGGACGGCGCGGTGGCGGCAAGGACCGGCCAGACGAGGCGAGGCAGTACACGCCCGGGAGAATCGAGCTCCCTGCCATGGCGGCCGAGCGCCGGGTCGGCTAAACGGCGACGGATCGAGGCAGAGGAAGGGGGGAACGGGGAGAGGAGTTCACAGCGGTTCCGGGGACGAGCTCGAGGAGGCCGGGGGTGCAGTGAAGACGACGAATCTGTCGTTGGCGTCGCGGTGGCCGGAGGTAGAGGACGAGGTGGTCGATGGCGACGTTGCGGCGGCTCCTCAGCCTTGGCCCAGGGACGATGACAATGAAGAGGAACACTGGGCGGCGGCGCAGTGGGTCTGGGCGGCGGTGCAGGTAGGGGCGGCGGCACAGTGGGTCGGGGCGGCGGCGCAGGTCGGGAGCAGCAGGTCGAGGGCTCGGTGGCAGCAGTGGGGATTGGGGATTTGGGATCGAAGTTTTTTTTTATCTTTGCCTTTTTTAGTGGGAAGAGACTTAGCAACGGGGGGTGCGCCATAAAAGTTGGTATATCAATGACGCATTTTTTAGGGGTGCGTCATAAACACCGTGATAGCAATGGTACGTCATTACTAACTTTTTTTTTATTTTTAGTTGTATGTAATTATTACTAATTTTCAAATAGTTGCATTGCAAAACATTTGTGAATTGGTAAAACATTTATGAATATGAAAAAATATCATCAAATTTGAAAAAATATTCATGAATTCAAAAAGTGCCCATGAAATTTAAGAATATTCATGATTTCAAAAAATATTAACAAATTCAATACTTTTTATGAGTTAGAAAAATGTTCACATTTTCAAAAAATGTTTGCAAATGTAAGCAGGAAAAGGAACACTGAAAAATAAAATACCAGAATAAACATAAATAAAAACAATTAAAATACCAGAAGAAAACACAAAGAAGCCCAAGGTGCCTGTAAATGATGATTTGCAACAAAACAAGAGGGAGAAGAACAAAAAATCCAAATCCAAGAAGAAGGTGGTCGATACTTCAACTTGGTGATGGAGAAGTTACAAAAGGAAGGCAAGTACAGACAACATTAATCCCCACTGTTTTGAACAAAAGAGGTTACTGGATAGAGGACTAGAACAAAAGAAATGCCATTTCCATACTTCGACTTAGTTGCATGTAATAATTGAGCTTGCCACTGACACACACACACACACACACACGGCCGACATGTCGTGATTCGATCTTAGCTATTTTTTCACAATCTTGTTGCCTTTCTTTTTCACAAATGGAGTTCTTCTCTTGAACGGACATTCTTTAGGTAGGGTGGTCCTGCTTCTTCTTGTGGTGTATGGTACTTCATCGCCGTCGTCATCTTCCATCTCTGGGTCGCCGTACTTGTCGAAGTCTTGCTCATTGGCGACTCCATCCATTCCGATGATGTTCCTTTTGCCTCTCCTCACGACAACATGACTGGGCTTTGACGGGTCGGTAATGTAGAAGCATTGGTCCACCTGGGAAGCCAGTACCCATGGCTCATTTTTCGCGGTGACGTTTGCGCCCGCGGTCTTGGATTTGGCTTCGGGTATAACCATGATGGTGAAATACCGGTCTTCTTTTAGGACGCTCTTGGCCCATCTAACACAGAACATCGGGACCTTCTCTCCAGCGTAGCTCAGCTTCCAGATCTCCTTGATCCTTCCGTAGTATCTGTCTTTGTCGTTACCGATGTAGGATTCCATCATTACCCCAGAGTTCTGATAATCGTTCTTCATGTCCTTTTCCTCAGTGTAGAATGTGTAGCCGTTGATATCGTACGCCTCATAGGTCATCAGGTTGTGCTCGGCGCCCTGTGACAAGGCGAATATGAGTTTTTCTTCTGCGGAAGAATCCTCATGTAAAGGGTACGACAGAAGCTTGTCCTTGAACCAACGCGTGAAACATGAGTTGCGCTCTTTGATTATATCTCCGTCCGTCCTCTGTTGGCCTCGGTCATTGTACATCTTCTCAATAAAGGTTTTGTGCTCTACCACCCAAGGATCGACCACGTCTATGTGTTGTAGTGCAACTAGGTTTGCTCTTTCAAAGTCGACGAGTCGACCCTTGAAGTCGACATGCATTTCGCGGCGACCCTCGCGGTGACCCCATCCAGCGAGCCTGCCGAGGTGCCTGTTGACGGGCAGACCAACGGGGTTCTCGATGCCTAGATAATTTGTGCAGTAGAAGATGCACTCTTCAGTCAGAAAGCCCTTGGCTATGCTTCCATCTGGACGTGCCCTATTGCGAACGTATCCTTTGATGACACCATACATCCTTTCGAACGGCATCATGCTGTGCAGGAACGTCAACCTGAGTTGGATGATATCCTCCACGATATGGACCAGCAGATGCACCATAACGTCGAAGAATGCGGGCAGGAAGTACATCTCAAGCTCGCATAGTATCACCACGATCTCTTCCTGTAGCCTTCTGAGTTGCCTCACGCCAACCGACTTCCGAGAGACGATGTCGAAAAAGTTGCATAGGCCAAATAGCATTTCACGGACGTGCGCGTCCATGATCCCACATATTGCAACTGGAAGTATATGCATCATCAGCACGTGACAGTCGTGAGACTTCATCCCGCTGAACTTCTACTTCGCTGAGTCTAGGTATCTGCTTATCTTCCCCGCGTAACCGTAAGGAAGTTTTACTCCTACGAGGTAGGCGAAAAACTGCTCGATCTCCTCTTGATTTAGAGTGAAGCACGCGGGAGGGCAGTCATATTCGATCTTCTTGGCCTTTTTGCCTTTGCGATGACTTTCTATGTCCTTCGCCTCATCATCATCATCATCATCATCATCATCATCATCATTATTAGGGCATTTTGCGTGAAGCTCCTCCCTGATGCCCATTGATTGCAAGTCTGCCCTTGCTTTCGGCCCATCTTTGGTCCTCTCTGGCATGTTGAGCAGGGTACCAAGCAGACTCTCGCACACGTTCTTCGTGATATGCATAACATCAAGGCTGTGAGGCACACGGAGGATCTTCCAGTACGACAAGTCCCAGAAAACATACCTCATTTTCCATACCTTCAGCAGCGGCTCTGGCGCCTTTCGCTTCTTTCCCGACGGTGGGCACTCTTTCCAATTTTCCAACAACTCGTCTATTTCCTCGCCACTCCTCGTGTTGGGGAACGTAGCAGAAATTCAAAATTTTCTACGCATCACCAAGATCAATCTATGGAGAGACTAGCAACAAGAGAGAGGGGAGTGCATCTTCATACCCTTGAAGATCGCGATGCGGAAGCGTTACAAGAACGCGGTTGGGGGAGTCGTACACGCAGCGATTCAGATCGCGATCGATTCCGATCTAAGTGCCGAACAGACGGCGCCTCCACGTTCAACACACGTACAGCCCGGGGATGTCTCCTCCTTCTTGATCCAGCAAGGGGAGACGAGAAGTTGAGGGAAAACTCCGACAGCACGACAGCGTGGTGGTGATGGCGCTCGTGGTTCTCCGGCAGGGCTTCGCCAAGCACTACGGAGGAGGAGGAGGTGTTGGAGGAGGGAGAGGGCTGCGCCAGGGAAGATGTGCGGCTGCCCTCCCACCCCTCCACTATATATAGGGGCAAGGGGAGAGGGGAGGCACCCAAGCAGATTGGATCTCCCTAGGCAAAATCCTAGGGAGACTTGCCCCCCAAGCCAAGCAGGTGGAGGATTGCCTCCCAAGCCAGGTGGAGGCGCCCCACCTCCCCAAATAACAGGGGAAAGGGTGTGGGGGGCGCACCACCCCTTAGTGGGCTGGTTTGCCCCTTCCCCTTTGGCCCATGAGGCCCTCCAACACTTGTTGGGGCTCCCGAAACACCTTTCGGTCATGCTGGCCATAGCCTGGTACCCCCGGAACACTTCCGGACTCCAATACCCTCCGTCCAATATATCAATCTTCACCGTCGGACCATTCCGGAACTCCTCGTGATGTACGGGATCACATCCGGGACTACGAACTACCTTCGGTAACCACATACTATTAGAACTCTAGCGTCACCGAACCTTAAGTGTGTAGACCCTACGGGTTCGGGAACCATGCAGACATGACCGAGACGTTCTCCGGACAATAACCAACAGCGGGATCTGGATACCCATGTTGGCTCCCACATGTTCCACGATGATCTCATTGGATGAACCACGATGTCGAGGATTCAATCAATCCCGTATATAATTCCCTTTGTCCATTGGTATGTTACTTGCCCGAGATTCGATCGGCGGTATCCCTATACCTTGTTCAATCTCGTTACCGGCAAGTCTCTTTACTCGTTCCATAATGCATAATCCCGTGACTAACTACTTAGTCACATTGAGCTCATTATGATGATGCATTACCGAGTGGGCCGAGAGATACCTCTCCGTTATACGGAGTGACAAATCCCAGTCTCAATTCGTGCTAACCCAACAGACACTTTCGGAGATACCTGTAGTGCACCTTTATAGCCACCCAGTTATGTTGTGACGTTTGGTACACCCAAAGCATTCCTACGGTATCCGGGAGTTGCACAATCTCATGGTCTAAGGAAATGATACTTGACATTAGAAAAGCTCTTAGCAAACGAACTATACGATCTTATGCTATGCTTAGGATTGGGTCTTGTCCATCACATCATTCTTCTAATGATGTGATCCCGTTATCAATGACATCCAATGTCCATGGTCAGGAAACCATAACCATCTATTGATCAACGAGCTAGTCAACTAGAGGCTCACTAGGGACATGTTGTGGTCTATGTATTCACACATGTATTACGGTTTCTAGTTAATACAATTATAGCATGAACAATAGACAATTATCATGAACAAGGAAATATAATAATAACCATTTTATTATTGCCTCTAGGGCATATTTCCAACAGTCTCCCACTTGCACTAGAGTCAATAATCTAGTTCACATCACTATGTGATTGTAATGAATCCAACACCCATTGGGTTTGATCATATCTTGCTTGTGAGAGAGGTTATTAGTCAACGGGTCTGAATCTTTCAGATCCGTGTGTGCTTTACAAATCTCTATGTCATCTCCTAGATGCAGCTACCACGCATTATTTGGAACTATTCCAAATAACTGCTCTACTATACGAATCCGGTCTACTACTCAGAGTCATCCAGATTAGTGTCAAAGTTTGCATCGGCGTAACCCTTTACGACGAACTCTTTTCCCACCTCCATAATCGAGAAAATTCCTTAGTCCACTACTTACTAAGGATAACCTTGACCGCTGTCCTGTGATCCATTCCTGGATCACACTTGTACCCCTTCACTGACTCATGGCAAGGCACACTTTAGGTGCGGTACACAGCATAGCATACTGTAGAGCCTACGTCTAAAGCATAGGGGACGACCTTCGTCCTTTCTCTCTCTTCTGCCGTGGTCATATCTTGAGTCTCACTCAATGCTCACACCTTATAACACAGCCAAGAACTCCTTCTTTGCCGATCTATTTTGAACTCCCTCAAAATCTTGTCACGGTGTGTACTCATTTGAAAGTACTATCAAGCGATTTTGATCTATACTTATAGATCTTGATGCTTAATGTTCAAGCAGCTTAATCTAGGTTTTCCATTGGAAAACACTTTTCAAATAACCCTATATGCTTTCCAGAAATTCTACATCATTTCTGATCAACAATATGTCAACAAGATATACTCATCAGAAATTCTATAGTGCTCCCACTCACTTCTTTGGAAATACAAGTTTCTCATAAACTTTGTATAAACCCAAAATCTTTGATCATCTCATCAAAGCATATATTCCAACTCTGAGATGCTTACTCCAGTCCTTAGAAGGATTGCTGGAGCTTTGCATACTTGTTAGCATCTTTTAGGATTGTCAAAACCTTCTGGTTGTATCACATACAACCTTTCCTCAAGAAAACCATTGAGGAAACAATGTTTTGACATCCTATCTGCAAGATTTCATAAATAATGCTGGAACTGCTAATATAATTTCAACAGACTCTTAGCATCGCTACGAGTGAGGAAGTCTCATCGTAGTCAACTCCTTGAACTTGTCGGAAAACATCTTAGCGACAAGTCGAGCTTTCTTAGTGGTGACACTTACCATCATTGTCCGTCTTCCTTTTAAAATCCATCTATACCCAACAGCCTTATGACCATAAAGTAGTTCTTCCAAAGTCTATACTTTGTTTTCATACATGGATCATTTCTCAGATTTTATGGCCGCGAGCCATTCGTCAGAATCTGGGCCCACCATCGCTTCTCCATAGCTCATAGGTTCATTGTTGTCAAGTAACATGACCTCCAAGACAGGATTACATACCACTCTGGAGTAGTACGTATCCTTGTCGACCTACAAGTTTTTGGTAGTGACTTGATCCGAAGTTTCATGATCAATATCATCAGCTTCCACTTCAATTGGTGTAGGCGCTACAGGAACAACTTCCCGTGCCCTGCTACACTAGTTGAAGTGACAGTTCAATAACCTTATCAAGTCTCCACCATCCTCCCACTCAATTCTTTCGAGAGAAACGTTTCCTCAAGAAAGGACCCGTTTTTTTTAAAAACAATCATTTTTGCTTCCGGATCTGAGATAGGAGGTATACCCAACTGTTTTGGGTGTCCTATGAAGATGCATTTATCCGCTTTGGGTTCGAGCTTATCAGGTTGAAACTTTTCACATAAGCATCGCAGCCCCAAACTTTTAAAAATGACAGCTTAGGTTTCTCTAAACCATAGTTCATACGGTGTCGTCTCAACGGAATTGCGTGGTACCCTATTTAAAGTGAATGCGGTTGTCTCTAATGCCTAACCCATAAACGATAGTGGTAATTTGATAAGAGACATCATGGTATGCACCATATCCAATAGGGTGCAGTTATGATGTTCGGACACACCATCACACTATGGTGTTCCAGGCGGTATTAGTTGTGAAATAATTTCCACAATGTCTTAATTGTGTGCCAAACTCGTAACTCAGATATTCATCTCTATGATCATATCATAGACATTTTATCCTCTTGTCATGACGATCTTTAACTTCACTCTGAAATTGCTTGAACCTTTCAATAATTTAGACTTGTGATTCATGAAGTAAATATACTCAGCATCTTCTCAAATCATCTGTGAAGTAAGAACATAACAATATCCACTGCGTGCCTCAGCACTCATTGGACTGCACACATCAAAATGTATTACTTCCAACAAGTTGCTTTCTTGTTCCATCTCACTGAAAATGAGGCCTTTCAATCATCTTGCCCATGTGGTATGACTTGCATGTCTCAAGTGATTCAAAATCAAGTGAGTCCAAACAATCCATCTGTATGGAGTTTCTTCATGCATATGTACCAATAGACATGGTTCGCATGTCTCAATCTTTTCAAAAACGAGTGAGTCCAAAGATCCATCAACATGGAGCTTCTTCGTGCGTTTTATACCAATATGACTCAAACAGCAGTGCCACAAGTATGTGGTACTATCATTACTATCTTATATCTTTTGGCATGAACATGTGTATCACTACGATCGAGATCCAATAAACCATTTATTTTAGGTGCAAGACCATTGAAGGTACTATTCAAATAAATAGAGTAACCATTATTCTCCTTGAATGAATAACCGTATTGTGATAGACATAATCCAATCATGTCTATGCTCAACGCAAACACCAAATAACAATTATTTAGGTTTAACACCAATCTCGATGGTAGAGGGAGCATGCGATGCTTGATCACATCAACCTTGGAAACACTTCCAACACACATCGTCATCTCACCTTTAGCTAGTCTCCGTTTATTCCGTAGCTCTTTTATTTCGAGTTACTAACACTTAGCAACCGAACCGGTATCTATTACCATGCTTCTATTAGGAGTACTAGTAAAGTACACATTAATATAATGTATGTCCAATACATACTTCTGTCAACCTTGCCAGCCTTCTCATCTACCAAGTATCTAGGGTAGTTCTGCTTCAGTGAATGTTGCCTCATTAGAGAAGCACTTAGTCTCGGGTTTGGGTTCAACCTTGGGTTTCTTCACTAGAGCAGCAACTGATTTGTCATTTCATGAAGTATCCCTTCTCGCCCTTGCCCTTCTTGAAACTAGTGGTTTTACTAACCATCAATAATTGATGCTCCTATTTGATTACTACTTTCGCGGTGTCAAACGTCGCGAATAGCTCAAGGATTATCATATCTATCCCTGATATGTTATAGTTCATCACGAAGCTCTAGTAGCTTGGTGGCAGTGACTTTGGAGAAACATCACTATCTCATCTGGAAGACTAACTCCCATTCGATTCAAGTGATTGTAGTACTCAGACAATCGGAGCACATGCTCAATGATTGAGCTTTTCTCCCTTAGTTTGTAGGCCGGGAAACTCATCAGAGGTCTCATACCTCTTGATGCGGCACTAGCCTGAAATCCCAATTTCAGCCCTTGGAACATCTCATATGTTCCGCGACGTTTCAAAATCGTCTTCGGCGCCTCAATTCTAAACCGTTTAACAGTACTGAACTATCACGTAGTCATCAAAACGTGTATGTCAGATGTTCGCAACATCCACAGACGACGTTCGAGGTTTAACACACCGAGCGGTGCATTAACGACATAAGCCTTCTGCGTAGCAATGAGGATAATCCTCAGTTTACGGACCCACCCCACATAATTGCTACTATCAACTTTCAACTAAAATTTCTCTAGGAACATATCTTAAACAGTAGAACTAAAGCATAAGCTATGACATAATTTGCAACTTCCTTTTGACTATGTTCATGATAATTAAGTTCATCTAATGAACTCCCACTCAGATAGACATCCCTCTAGTCATATAAGTGATACATGATCCGAGTCAACTAGTCTGTGTCTGATCATCACATGAGACGGACTAGTAATCATCGGTGAACATCTCCATGTTGATCGTATCTACTATACAACTCATGTTTGACCTTTTGGTCTCTTGTGTTCCGAGACCATGTCTATACATGCTAGGCTCATCAAGTCAACCTACGTGTTCCACGTGTGTAAATCTGGCTTACACCCGTTGTATGTGAATGCTAGAATCTATCACACCCGATCATCACGTGGTACTTCGAAACAACGACCTTTCGCAACGGTGCACAGTTAGGGGGAACACTTTCTTGAAATTTTAGTGAGGGATCATCTTATTTATGCTACCGTCGTTCTAAGCAAATAAGATGTAGACATGACAAACATCACATGCAAATCATAGAGTGACATGATATGGCCAATATCATCTTGCACCTTTGATCTCCATCTTGAGGCACGGCATGATCACCTTCGTCACCGGCATGACACCATGATCTCCATCATCATGATCTCCATCATCGTGTCTTCATGAAGTTGTCTCGCCAACTATTATTTCTACTACTATGGCTAATGGTTTAGCAATAAAGTAAAGTAATTACATGGCGTTATTCAATGACACGTAGGTCATACAATAATTAAGACAACTCCTATGGCTGCTGCCGGTTGTCATACTCATCGACATGCAAGTCGTGATTCCTATTACAAGAACATGATAAATCTCATACATCACATATCATTCATCACATTCTTTTTGGCCATATCACATCACATAGCATACCTTGCAAAAACAAGTTAGACGTCCTCTAATTGTTGTTGCATGTTTTACGTGGCTGCTACGGGTTTCTAGCAAGAACGTTTCTTACCTACGCAAAGCCACAAGGTGATATGCCAATTGCTATTTACCCTTCATAAGGACCCTTTTCATCGAATCTGATCCGACTAAAGTGGGAGAGACTGGCACCCGCTAGCCACCTTATGCAACAAGTGCATGTCAGTCGGTGGAACCTGTCTCATGTAAGCGTAAGTGTAAGGTCGGTCCGGGCCGCTTCATCCCACAATGCCGCCGAATCAAGATAAGACTAGTAACGGTAAGCAAATTGTACAAACCATCACCCACAACTACTTGTGTTCTACTCGTGCATAGAATCTACGCAATAGACCTAGCTCATGATGGCACTGTTGGGGAACGTAGCAGAAATTCAAAATTTTCTACGTATCACCAAGATCAATCTATGGAGAGACTAGCAACAAGAGAGAGGGGAGTGCATCTTCATACCCTTGAAGATCGCGATGCGGAAGCGTTACAAGAATGCAGTTGGTGGAGTCGTACACGCAGCGATTCAGATTGCGGTCGATTCCGATCTAAGCGCCGAACGGACAGCGCCTCTGCGTTCAACACACATATAGCCCGGGGACGTCTCCTCCTTCTTGATCCAGCAAGGGGAGAGGAGAAGTTGAGGGAGAACTCCGACAGCACGACAGCATGGTGGTGATGGAGCTCGTGGTTCTCTGGCAGGGCTTCGCCAAGCACTACGGAGGAGGAGGAGGTGTTGGAGGAGGGAGAGGGCTGAGCCAGGGAAGAGGTGCGGCTGTCCTCCCAGCCCTCCACTATATATAGGGGCAAGGGGAGAGGGGGAGGCTCCCTAGGGTTTCCCCTAGGGGGCGGCGGCCAAGCAGGCCCTCCAACACTTGTCGGGGCACCCGAAACACCTTTCGGTCATGCTGGCCATAGCCTGGTACCCCCGGAACACTTTCGGACTCCAATACCCTTTGTCCAATATATCGATCTTCACCGCTGGACCATTCCGGAACTCCTCGTGACGTCCGGGATCACATCCAGTACTCCAAACTACCTTCGGTAACCACATACTATTTCCCATAACAACTCTAGCGTCACCAAACCTTAAGTGTGTAGACCCTACGGGTTCGGGAACCATGCAGACATGACCGAGACGTTCTCCGGCCAATAACCAACAGCGGGATCTGGATACCCATGTTGGCTCCCACATGTTCCACGATGATCTCATCGGATGAACCATGATGTCGAGGATTCAATCAATCCCGTATACAATTCCCTTTGTCCATTGGTATGTTACTTGCCCAAGATTTGACCGGCGGTATCCCTATACCTTGTTCAATCTCGTAACCGGCAAGTCTCGTTACTCGTTCCATAATGCATGATCCCATGACTAACTACTTAGTCACATTGAGCTCATTATGATGATGCATTACCGAGTGGGCCCAGAGATACCTCTCTGTCATACGGAGTGACAAATCCCAGTCTCGATTCGTGCCAACCCAACAGACACTTTCGGAGATACCTGTAGTGCACCTTTATAGCCACCCAGTTATGTTGTGACGTTTGGTACACCCAAAGCATTCCTACGGTATCCGAGAGTTGCACAATCTCATGGTCTAAGGAAATGATACTTGACATTAGAAAAGCTCTTAGCAAACGAACTATACGATCTTATGCTATGCTTAGGATTGGGTCTTGTCCATCACATCATTCTTCTAATGATGTGATCCCGTTATCAATGACATCCAATGTCCATGGTCAGGAAACCATAACCATCTATTGATCAACGAGCTGGTCAACTAGAGGCTCACTAGGGACATGTTGTGGTCTATGTATTCACACATGTATTACGGTTTCCAGTTAATACAATTATAGCATGAACAATAGACAATTATCATGAACAAGGAAATATAATAATAACCATTTTATTATTGCCTCTAGGGCATATTTCCAACACCTCGTACGCGGGCGTCTTCGGGGTTCAGTTTCATCATCGAACAGATCCTTGCGTTTTCTCCATGCGTCATCGTCGCGAAGCCACCTTCGATGTCCCATGAACATGGTTTTCGAAGACCCGGGATCTCTATCTAGCTGGCGATACGATGTTTCGTCCATGCACCTGATGCATGCATAAAATCCGTGGACCACCTACCCTGCAACATATCCATAACCGAGACAGTCGTGCACCGTCGTGAGCAGTGCGGCTCTCATAGGGAAATATTATTTTGCTGTGGCGTCCCATGTATTGGCTGGCATTTTCCACAGCATGTCTAGCTCCTCTTCACTACAAAAAAAGACACATCCGTGACATTTTGGGCCGAACGAAACTTTCTTCTATCATACATATGACACTTCTATGACGATAATTGTGAAAAAACCCGGTATCATCATAGATGTGGTGGGCTCCTACTTCTATGACAAAAAATCATGACAGAAAATGGGCTTTTCTTCCTGGGCGGGCCGGAGATGCAGTAGCATGACATTCCTCGGGCCGTCCATGATGGAAAAATCCGTGGTAGAAGCGAGGGCGAGGAAAATTTCGGGGAGTTCCCGGTTACGGTGGGTGGTCGGGGGCCAAGCGATGCGCGCTTCTGTCGTACACGTACGCGCGTGTGTGCGAGGCGTTGGCTCTAACTGAACCCGAGTGAGGCGCTGGGTTCTAACTGAACCCGAGCGATTGCACTGCAGGCTACGCGTTACTGAACCCGAGCGATCAATCGATGGCTATTAACTGAACCCGATCGAGTGATTCCTTCGCTACTGCTGCTAACTGAAGCCGATCGATGCTGCCTCTCTAGATGAATAGTGAGTGTTGCGGGGGGTTGTATGAACAATGAGCGGTGGCGTTGCCTCTGGATGAATAGGACCCCGTGGTGTGGAGGGCTGGATGAACAGGACAACCCCGTGGAGGGCTGGATGAACAGTAGACGGTGGAGGGGTGGTTGAACAATAGCCGGTGGAGTAGCGCGCGGTGGAGGCTGGATGAACAGGAGCCCGTGGAGGCTGGAGGAGGTCGACGGTAGCCCGTGGAGGCTGGAGGAGGTCGACGGTGGAGATGAACAGTATCCCGTGGAGTCCCGTTTTGCCGTACGCCACACCCCTCCCGATGAACAGGACCCCCGTTTCGACCGTAGCGCTCCAACACAAGTCCGTTTCGTCTGTTTTGCGGTATGCCACACCCCTCCCGATCAACATGCCCCCCGTTTCGACCGTAGGAGGTCCGTTTCCTCCGTTTTGCGGTACGCCAGACCCCTCCCGATGAACAGGATCCTGTTTCAAACGTGGCCGGTCGAACACAAGACCGTTTCCTCCGTTCTGCGGTACGCCAGGCCTCATTTCCATCGCCTGTTCCGTCCAAGCCCTCCCGATGAACACGATGACGCATTCCGTTCCGATCCAGCCGGTTGGCTCCCCATGAACACGCCGACGACGCTGTTTCTCCGTTCCGACCCAACCATGTACACCAGCCCTGGCCGTACGTATGCGTGAGTAGGCGTTCGAGACCCCGGCTGTATGTACACATACATGGCCGTATTTTCTTTGTTGCACCTTGGCCGTTGTACGTACATGTACATGCTACGTGCGCGCCTCTACTACGACACGTGCGCGCCTCTACTATGACACGTGCATGCCTCTACATCCACCAGTATGTACATACACGTTTGCGACCTGGTTGACAACGCTACGTACGCTTCGACCAGGTGGGTCCCGACTGTCAGGCACTTCCTTGCGTGCGAAGATGTAGCTGGTGCGTCCCAGCAGTTAGGGGGGCGAATTGTTTTTTTCGGACGCACTTCCTTGCATGCAAAGATGTAGCTGGTGGGTCCCAACAGTCAGGGGCGAATCATTTTTTTTGCCCATAATATGGACGCACTTCCTTGCGTGCGAAGATGTAGCTGGTAGGTCCCAGCAGTCAGGGGGGAAACATTTTTTTTGAGAAATACGGTGGCCCGTACGATGGGTCCCTGTTGTCACGTGGAGGAATAATTATTTCCCGTGTAATAAGGAGGCACTTCCTTGCGGCTACCGTGGACCCAGCTGCAGCCTCTCCACGTATAGTACTCTTCCGATGGAATTTGGTCGTTGACCACATTGACCACGCCGCGCTGAGAGCACCACGGTGGTGGACGACAGCCAGACCTAGGAAGGGGACGATGCAGAGCCGGGGAAGTCGCAGCAGTGGATGCCCACGTGAAGAGGAGTACGATAGTTCACTGGTTCGGCTGCGGTGTGAGGTTGCTGTCGCCGCAGAATAACAGGGGGTGTGGGTGAGTAGAGCGATGGCCTGGCCAGCGGTGGGAGTAGTAGGGGGCGGTGAGGCTTCCGCGGCATCACATCCGGTCACGGGAGGCAGGAGCATGCGGCACGACCGGCACTGGTTTGGGCGGCTGGAGCAAGAAGACCAGAGGTTGAAGAAGCACTACGCCCGTTGGATGAACATCGTACGGTAACAGGAGCTAGAATCGTTCATATTGATTAAGTTGACAAAGCCCTCCGTCCCCGTCAACTTGGTAGGCCCACCAGTCAGCCTCCACCTATGCCGGGTTCCAGCTGGCAGGGGGAGTATTCATTTTTTTGTGCGTAATAAGGAGGCACTTCCTTGCGTGCGAAGATAGCTGGTGGGTCCAACCTGTCAGCTGGGGGCACATATTTTAACGAAATACAGAGGCCCTTCTGGTGGGTTCCAGATGTCTAGTGGAGGAATCATTATTTTGTGCATAATAAGGAGGCATTTCCTTGTGTGCGGCCGTGGACCTAGCTGTCAGCCTCTCCACGCATAGTCTACTTCCAATGGTGTCGTTCGTTGACCACGTTGACCAGGCCGCGCCGAGCACATCCAAGGTGGTGGACGACGGCGAGGCCCCGGACAGCAACGAGCCAGAGATGGGAAGACCCGGGAGTAGAGTCGCAGACGGAGAGGTGTACGAGGGTTAACTGGTTCTAGTGCGGTGTGGTTCGGCAGTCGGTGGAGAAGAACAGGAGGTGTGGAGGGGATGGAGGGATGGCCTGGCCAACGGTGGAGTAGCGCTTCATAGAGAAGCGTGCTAAGCAGAGCTGCTAGCAGCAGGAGGCAGGAGGTGGTCCTGGCGGCGCTGGAGGAAGAAGACAATAGATTGAAGATGGATGTTGGTCGTTGGATGTAAATCCAACGGCTAACATGTCAGAATCATTTGTTGACTAAATTGACAACGACTTGCATTGGCTTCGACCTATTGGCCCACATTTCAGCCTACAAAAATGTGGCACGTATTCAACCCAATAAAACTTCCAACATGATGTTAACCCTGCTTGAAAAGGCCGTGTTAATATAAATGCTCTGCCTCTGAAAGTTGCAGTTTCTTATCTGAAACTAAAACTTGTAGTTTCTTCTCTGAGAATCACATTGTCTGCACTTTTATACTCCTATGAAACTACATTTTTTTAAGTGCTAAAAATATATCTCTAGAATTCATAAGATACTTCATATGCTCAATACTGCAAATCTGAAATTCAAAAGACATTCATATCTGAAAGTACTCTCAAAATACACAACACAAAACACAATTCACAACCTGCAAATACTGACAACCCTAAGCTCCTCCTGACAATTCACAACCTGCCCGACTTTTGGGCTGGGGGTGCAGGCAGTCCCCTCCTATTCCTCAGCTGCAGACAGCCGCCCCGTGAGACGATGTGAACGGCGAGGGAGTGGATGGCGGGGAAGCATCGTCGGGCCAACTGCTTTTCTCCTCTTGCAGTTGGGTTCGGTTGACGAAGACTCCACCGGCTCGCTCTGGCAGGACACCCTCACAAACGACACCCTGTAGATGCTCGATCCTTCAATCTCTGGTGGATGGTCCATCTGGGATCGATACTCCTACCACCACTCCCTCACGATCGAATTCGGTGAATCTGTTTGATCCATGGCCCAGAGGAGTAGCTCTATGTACTCCGGCGCGACTCCCTCCGGAAGTATTGCCGCCTTTTCGCTCTGTTGCAGATATCTTGCCATGGATGTCACTGTCGCCGCTAGTTGGTCCTTGTTGTCAAACCAAGACTGTATCTCCAACATCCTAGCTAGCTTCACAGGGTCGCCGGCTGCGATTCTCATGTATCGGTTGTACTCCTCCATCGATCTACTTCTCCACAGCACCTTCACTCGCCGGCGGTGGTTTTTGAATGGAAGAGGAGAGGAGCAGTGCTGGTTCTGGATTAGAACGGGAGAGGAGCGACGCTGGTTTTGGACTAGAACAGGAGAGGAGGGGCGGTGGTTTTGAAATGGAAGAGGAGAGGAGCAGTGCTGGAGTTAGATTAGAACAGGAGAGGAGCGACAGTGGTTTAAGAGGAGAAGAGCGGAAGAGCGGCGCTGATCTTGGAAGTATTTTTTTTGTTTTGCGTATTTTGGGTCAAAGTTTGACCATGTACTGTATTTGACAAGCAAAATGTGAATGCATGTCACCAAAAATTGTATCATTTGGTTCGTATCTAAATGTACTTTCAAATTATATTATTTTTGCAACGTATAACATATATTTTATGTGCAAAAATCATGGTCAATTATGACCTAGAATAAAAGGAGACTAGTTAATGTGGGGTCACTTTCTTAATTGAAGGGTAAATTGATTTTGATTTTGATCCAGTCACAGTGCGCCGGCCCTCTCGTCCAATCCTAAATCGCTGCCGCACTCTCCTCTCCCTCTTCTCCATTGCAAAACCACCTCCTCTCCTCTCCATCATCTCCATTCCAAAATCACCATCTCGCCTCTCCCTCTTCTCTATTGCAAGACCACCTTCTCTCCTCCCATCTTCCAAAGCTAGCACTGGACCATTCAGAAGGACATCTATGGAGAGGATGCCACAGCGAATCAGGTAGATCGCCGGTGGCAACCAGGAAAAGTTAGCCAAGTTGAAGGATATCCTTACTTGGTTTGACAATGAGTGGGAGATTTCGAGGACGGTGCGGGCCATGTGGCAATGTATGTGAAAGAGCGAGACGGCAGCGATGAGGGCGGCGGTGTACATGTACTCCTCGGTGGCAGTCACGCCGCAGTCCTCCAAGTTCATCGAGTATCTCCTCTAGGCGATGGGGCAGACAGATTCGCCCGAGGCGACAGTCAGGCGGAGGTGGTGGGTGTAAAGGTCGAAGGTCGAGCACCCAGAGGATCACGAATTGATCGAGTATGGTGTGCCATTCGTGAGGGTGCATGGCCAACCGGAGCCACAGGAGTATTCGTTCTCCCACCACAAGAGGAGGCCAGATGGCGCGGCGTCGCTTCCCCACCGTTCTTCACGGTTCCCTCGACGCTCGCCTCATTTCAACGGCGGTGGTAGGGTTTAAGGTAAGCTTCGCACTAACCTAATCTTCCACCTGCTCATGCTTACAATCTGTGTGACAGCTAATGAAAATCATGCTTACAACCAGTCTCCGAGTACTAAGCCAATCACCCTAAAATAGCTCTGGACCTTTGGGTCAAAGTTGTGACACAGTGTACAAATAAAGAAAATAGATTGGTGCTTCTTTCAGAAAAGAGTACTCCCTAGAAAACTGCAATATAAGTTACTAGTATTTGGTTAGAGGATTTGCTGCCGAGAAAGATCCGTCCATAGAGAGTGCCACACATCCCACTGGTGGTGGTGGATGCCAATGCGTGCATGCAGCATGGTTGGTGTCAGTAATTTTTACTTGGCACACCTCACACTCTGCATATATGCCGGTTCCATACGTACATTTGTGCAGTTCCACCAAAATGCAGCTGAATAACCCTGTTTGCACAGATAATGATAAAGCGTGATTACATTATAGTGGCACTAGTTGATGAAACACACAAAATAAATAGAAGAAAATATTGCGATAGTATCATAGTATGCCATGCTGCGAGGGCGAGATGGGCCCTGCGACGCCTCATACGGTATGCCTCGTACTGGACATCGTCCCAAGTCTCCCAGATACACCTTCTGCCAGTGATGAACGTCAATGTACAATGGTAGTACAAGGAGGTGCCTTGAGACATTCAAATCTCTATTTTTGTATAGATCAACTAAAATTAAGCACCCTAGTTTGCAGAAACGCTTAAACATTAACAATGGGACTAGTTGATGAAACATACATTAAAAAGAGAAGCACTTTCTTTATCTACATTGGAAATGAAATGATAGAGATGACACTCGCTCTATTTTAACTGTATTATTACTTCATTTTATCAGTGACACTAGGGTCGAGCAGGTGGCAAACAAGGTGTACCGTGCGTCGCAAGGATGGAGGCCGGGGGTGCTTAGACTGGGATGCTGAAGCTGGCTCTTTTAGTCACCAACATGGATGATTCAATTCATGGGACCTTTTCGTGCAGTTCACCTAAAATGAAGCAATGTCCCGTGAGCTAGCAGCTTCTTCTTCAATTTTTTTAAGAAAAGGGCTCCAGCCCCGGTTCCATTTCCATCATAAAACGAAACCCACAGAGCTTCTTCTTCATTAGTTGCAATAAAATTGAGCAACATCAAGGTTGGTTGTGAAGCTCCTGGAATGCTCAACTATAATTTGGATATCATTTGTGCAGTTCAACTAAGATCGAGCGTGAAATGTATATCTCTGTTTGCACAAAAAAGGTGGAAAGGAGGGTGACTAACAAGTGATGAAACATACATCAAATGAAAAGAAGCATGTTCCTTATCTGAATAGCAATCCTACAAGGACAGTAGCAATTTCTAAAGCAATGGCATTGCTAGATATTAGTGTGGGCATTAGGATTAACTATGACAACTGTTAAATATGACATTACTTTGGGCACGGGAGAGTAGGCAGACCAGGACAGTTGCATTTCTAACAAAAAGAACCAACTTATCTTAATGGGAAATTTAGCAGGACATGTAAAAAAGTGCCATTGATTCATATTACTGGACGCATTACATTGAAAACAACATTGGTTTAACGTGTCCTTACTTTTAACAGTGCGACTGCTACATTTTACCAATGGCATTACATAAGAGTGGCTCGGGGCAACAAACATCAGAACAAGATATCTGGGTTGGTCCCATTTTTGTTCGGTATAGCCACCTTATACTGTGTGAGGCTAGCAAATCTAGTGCTGGACTTACTCTATTGACTTGTCCCCCAGTCCCCACTTTCTTTCCTTTTTCAACCAATAGATCAGGTTTATATTGAGTTTGTACTGCGTTTCCCTTTATTTCCCTATTAGACCTAGAGACCAGTTGGATAGCCAGTCTCTGCTACTTTTCGCCCCCATTATTTCCTCTTTCGACCAAGTCCTAGATTCAGGTAACAAATCCTCCCCCACCCCCACCCCCTTTCTTCCTTGTTTGAACCAAGTAGTACTAGATTCAAGTGCATGAACTAGTTTTACCTCTTAAACGTAAAAATATTAGGTGGTTTTCAAATAGCCGATCGATCCTATCTACGAGGGGGCCTGATAAATAGTAAAAGATACAACTGCAGTGATGTCAGGAGCTTGGGAAGTAGAGCAAGGCCGGTTTCAAAGGAAGTTATACCTAATGGTCGCCGTGATGTCGCTAGGTGGGCGGTGGGAGGCCAGATCTGCCCACACTACGGCAGCAAGGAAGAAGGGGTCGGAGGCCCTCCCTCGCCAGCGGTGCTTGGGAGAGAACGGCAAGGTAGGCTGATCGGGACGCACCAGAAGTGGGTAAGAGCCGTTGCCGAGGACGACCGCGTGAATGTTGCACCTTCTCACCTTCCCCGGCGGAGAGGATCCGGCTGGATCTGTGACCAGCGGTGAGCAGAGAGAGAGAGAGAGAGAGAGAGAGAGAGAGAGAGAGAGAGAGAGAGAGAGAGAGAGAGAGAGAGAGAGAGAGAGAGAGAGAGCGAGAGTGTCCACCACTGTCGTGTTTAGATCTGGAGAGGCCGAGACAGTGTGAATATAGAAACACTAGCAAGCAAGTGCGGAGGCTCCTGCCTATATAGTGGAGTAGTAATAGTTTTCTTTTGTCTACCGGAGCCGGCTTGACCTTGTCAATGACTGTCGAGAAGTCTTCATGCACGTGGCCCGGAGGCGCAGGTGTCGTCATTTTGATCTGAAGCGCTGGATTATAACATAATTATAACACGAAAAAATGCCACATGGCAAGAAATCATGACCTCACTACCCAAAGGAGACAACATGAATCCTGATAGACAAACTAGACGAGGAACAAAGCTCAAATTAAAGATAAACTCGTAGAAAAGGGGTCCGTCGATAGATGTCCTAATTAACATAGCCGGCTTGACCTAGATGGAAGCCGAGTAGTCTTCGTGCATGTGCCCCCAATGACTAGCCCAACTCAGTTGCCACTGTTTAACCCTCACAGTGATCCGAAGCACATGACACCTAATTTTGCGAGATGATAAGAAGCCTTTTTTAGATTTCTCACCACAACTACAGCCATGTACAACACAACCTGCACGATATGTGGACGATAGCCAATCGAGGCGTGTCTGCTGCAGTCTGGTCACATGCATTGACAAACTGATCTTCCGTGTCTTGCAGGGATCGTCCAGGCACCAACGTAGTACAACACTTCTCTAGTACTATTGCTCGTCTCCCTCTTCTATTAAGTCACCCGACTTGCGGGGCCGGGGAGTGTGCCTATGGTCGGTTCTCAATTATGGTCCCACATGTGTGTGCAAATGCAATATGACGCGCATTCCATTCAGAGAGCAGTGTGCCAGACCGACCGACCGTCTGGGGTGCGACGCGAACGCGACGGGCGTGCTATATACTCCGTACATGTGTACCGCCATTTTCTAGAGTCTTTGCTCCATGGCGCAATCCATGGATACAAAATTAGTATACTGTACTATTTAAAAGTCAAGGGCGGGGCTTTTCCTGCGCGGTAGGCGGCGGGGCAGTTCCGCCTAGTTGGTTCGACAAAGACGCGAGAAGACAAGGGAGTAGGCTGCTGCAAACGTAGGGCTGTGTGATTTGACAGCAAGTTACTGCTGGACTGGTGTGGCCACGTGATTTGACTTGCGATTATCATTTTAACTGCGGCGCTACGACCGGCGTGAGTCTCCCGATTCCTGACCACCTCCATACAGGTGCCTCTCCCAATGCTCCACCATGTAGTAGAGGTTGGCTCTTGCATGAGAGCCCACTTCTCCACTTTTTCCTTGCCTCTCTTTCCTCCACATATGCAAAAATGCCATGTAAAGCGCACTATTATACTTAGGTTGGTCGTAATGGAGAGTATCATAGATTGCATAGTTGGCATGCATGATACTACTCCCACTAGGCTGGTTGTAATGGGGAGTATCATGTACTAGTATCATGCATATGATACTCGTATATGATACTACATCCCTAATGCATAGTATTATATATTAGTATCATATAGTACTTTATTTATTGTCATGCATGACACATAGTAGCCT
Organism: Triticum timopheevii; assembly: GCA_963921465.1. NCBI lineage: Eukaryota > Viridiplantae > Streptophyta > Magnoliopsida > Poales > Poaceae > Triticum > Triticum timopheevii. Next base: position 376,172,734 of record OY997262.1, on the reverse strand, counting down.
AGCATTTATTATGATACGGTATCATGATATGATACTCAACCATCTCTTTCTTCATTTAATTATATGACACCTCATCAAAATTGTCTAGTTGACATGCATGATACTAGCTATGATACTATCATTACGACCAGCCTTACAAGCAGTCTTACTTGCTCCTGCAGGTGCTAAGCTTGCCACATAGGCATAAAGTCTGATGTGGCAAGTTAATCAAGAAGAGAGAGACTAGGTTGGTGACCCAAGGAAGAAACGATGCTAAGCGCATGTACGTAGGTGAAAAGACAATTTTAAGTCTATAGCTAATTAAATGAAGCAAACTTAGCAACAAAAAACTAATAAGCACACCATTTCATTGGAAGAGGTCACCCCTCGGCAAATGCAATAAATACTAGTACTCCATGTGTCCCATAATATAAGAATGTTTTTGGCACTACACGGAGTACGAAGAAAGAGATAGAGAGAAGTAAAAAAATACACTTATAGCCAACCTTATAGCTAACCTTGTTGTAGTATGAGTGACTAAGTGATGACTATGTATGACATGCCAACATCAGATAGCCTAACGCACCATGTTAAATCTCCAAGGGCCCAAGCGCGCGTGCGACGTGATGGTCATGGTAGGCGCGACCATGATACGGGCTGCTGGCAGCCCTTGGATCTGAGAGAAAACAGTCGCATGCTAAGTTGCTGAAAATTTGCAGAATAACCCTCCCGCGGCAACCGATAAATTTCCTCCCGCGGGCCAGCGTAGGTTTCTTGGTTTGCATGCAGGTTTAACGGAGGGGTTTGATGGAGGCGAGGAGGCGTGTTCAGCCGGGCGTGCAGTGGACGGCGCAGTACTATTGGATTTGACAACTACAACTAGTATATTATAAAAAACAAAGAAGAGCAGTAGATATAGAGATAAGAATAGAGACCAGGGAGGAGCACCATCTACTGCTTCGTGGGCTACTCCCGCGCTCCATTCGGCGGTCACAACGTCCCCTATAGCTAGTCCCTCCTGTGCTCCATTCGGCGGGCGCTGTTGACATTTGGGGAGCGCACTCTCGCGACTGCTAGCAGCGATGACTTCACCGACGATGACTTCTTCCCCGACCTCGGCAACCTCTTCCTCAACGACATGGGCGACAACCTCAACGCCAATGGTGCTGCTCCCGTTGCATCGTATGTGTTTCTGTCCATCCTGTTCGAAATTGTGGTATAATTTCATGTTTCTAGTCTGTGTCCTAGAATCGATCTGTTCATCTACTATGCTAGTCCGCATGATTAGTTTAATCTCTGTTATAGCCATCATGATTTATTTTGTAGTAAATCTCGTAGTAACTTGCTCATATATTCAATTGGCAGAACATCCCCTACAGCCACTCCAGCTTCATGGACGACCTGGTCGATGCCTCCATGGAGCCCTTTGTCTACTGCTATGAGTGCCCGGTGCCGTTTTGGGGCTCACCGGCGGACATCGTGCATCACCTGACACAGGCATGCGGCGATCACTATTGTCCCTTGGCGAAGAACATCAAGTACAAGACGTGCTACCCGTTCACCGTGCCAGAGTCGCTGGAGGATCAGCGCCGCCTGCTAGTCTCGGAGGAGGACGGCATCGTCTTCCTCTTGATCGTGGCCACCAGCGAGGCCCACGCAGGCCGTCACCACATCTCTGTAGTGTGCTTCAGGGGTGACGCCGCTGACGCTGACACTGACACGAGGCCGATGTACGGGTGCGTGCTCACTATTACTACCCCTCGGAGGTACGTGGGCGGCAACACTGGCTACGTCAAGCTGACTTGGACTCTACCGAGCTGGGACCTTCCCACCGATGTGGACATGGAAGACGCATGGTATTACTTGACCCCCAACAATGTGCATGGGGACTCCAAGGAGGTTCACCTGGACATCTGCATTACTAAGTTAAATGTTGATCATTAGTCTTCACTCAATGTAATCCGCTGTCTAAGCATGTGGAGACTTACATGCATGATCTTGCTCTATTGGAGTATCACGCATGAATAAAAGTGTATCCATTTATGGTTTAGTCTAGAATCTTCCATGCATGACTTTTTACTACAGTACTGGTGAAAACTTATGATGAACCATTTCCTGCAAAGCACAATAAGAGTTATTTCTTCACAAGTTTTGGATGCAGGTTGAACAGTTGAACGCTTTTGTTTATAAAAGATACTTTTTTATCTATTTCACCCGGATGTTTCTGAGCTCTAGAGATGAAATGATATCCGAAGAGACCTATCGATACCTGTTACACATGAGATGACCCCCACATCCTTGGTCAAAATAAACAACACACTGATCAATGTATTTCACTCTTCTGTGCAACACATGGGCACCTTACTACTATAGATTAGTATGACCAAAAATTGAACTAACATTATATATAGTACGATAAATGATGATGCATGTCACCTAAAGTTATATCATTGAAAACTATGTTCAAATACGATATTGTTTTTTTGACATGCACTAACATTTTGTCAGTTAAATCTTCAATCAAATTCAATGGGGGATAAACCACGACCGATGTAGTAGTACTAGTGTAGAGGGCAGCGTTGCATGGGAGTCTCACCTCTCACCCCGCTGGTGGCGCGACAGTAAAGCCGTCATATCACAAAACCCAACCACTCCCACTAACAAGTGGCCTGGTACAATAAATGTACAAGCAACCATCACATCCCTCCGTCTTTTTTGCATTTCATCTCTCTGCATTTACTTTTTCCGGTTCATCTCGCACACTCGATCCCTAACTACTACTCCTAGGGCCAGTTCTTTTGGCGGCTTTCCCATAAGACTAGTCACAGTGGAGAGTAATGCTTCCAATGCATTGGTGCTTACGTGAGGTGCTAAGCACATTTAAAACCTTAGCAACTAGTCTCCCCAGTGCATTAGTGCTTAGCTTTTGTAGCTAAGCCTCCCTCATTGAATTGTTTAAAAATTAAACTCCATCATTCATTGGTTGATAGTCATTTTGCATAGGTTCACGCGCTTAGCACCATTTCCTTCTAGGGTCACCCTAATGCTCTCTCTCTTCTTTAATTGCTTTGCCACATCATTTTCTTGCCTATGTGGCACCCTTAGCACCTGTACACCGTGGAGCAGTGGGAAGGGCCTAAAACAATAAGGCGCCTCACTCATTTATTTGGGCTTCTAAACTAGTACTAGTAGTACAATACCTCCGTCCTAGTTTATTCCTCACCATTGTAATTTGTGCTAAATTTTGACCAAAGATTTAACTGATAAAATGTTAGTGCATGTGACATGCACTAACATTTTATTAGTTAAATTTATGATCAAAATTTGACACAGATTACAATGGGGACCAATAAACCAGGACGGAGGTAGTAGTTATGGGATTACAAATCTAGAAGCCTAAAAGAACTGGCCCCTGGTACTCCTACTAGCAGTAGTACTCAAGTTGGAATTCCAATTGCACGGCACAACTTGTTAGGCAAAAAATTTGATTCAGGGTGTAGAAGCGGTTTGGGAATTTGCATGCCTTTCCAACCAGTTAGATACTCCGTACAAAGAGATAGAGAGAAGTAAAAAAATACACTTATAGCCAACCTTATAGCCAACCTTGTTGTAGTATGAGTGACTAAGTGATGACTATGTATGACATGCTAACATCATATAGCTTAACGCACCGAGTTAAATCTCCAAGGGCGCGACCACACGAGCGACGCGACAGTCGTGGTAGGCGCGACCATGATACGGGCTGTTGGCAGCCCTTGGATCCGAGATCAAATGGTCGCATGCTATGTTGCTGAAAATTTGCAAAATAACCCTCCAGGATAGGATATTCACCCATAGGTCTGGAATCACGCCATGCAACCGTTCGATCTCAGATCCAAGGGCTCTCGGAAGCCCGTATCATGGGAGAATGGAAAGCCACTACCCTGCCGTTCGCACGCTGGCAGTTCGCCCCTACTCATCCCCGCACGTCCTTTAATACTACGGCGGTTCACTCCTAGTCGTCCCGTCCTTTCACATTACGGCAGTTCCACTAATCCTAACCCTCCTCCCAAATCCATGGCGTCCCAAATCTCCATGATCGGTGGTGAGTACAAGGTTAGAACCATCACCGACAATGAGTTCGACGTCATCTACACCCGTTCTTCCGCGACGGTGAAAGGATGCCTTTCTCGCTTCAGATGCATGTTTGAAGACTCAGATGATGAGTGGGTCGCTGGGCTAGATGTTTAGTACACCACAGTCCTAGGACGAGAGAAGGATCTAAAGGACGAAGAGAGGAAGAAGCCCGCCATGATCCAGGTTTGCGTGCATGACTTATGCTTGGTCTACCACATATGCCATGCCGACGTTGAATGCCTGGATTTTAAGGACTTCCTCGAGAGCAACCTAGTCAAATTCGTTACTGTAGACTTTGGTAACGACAAAGAAGTCCTGGGTCGGATAGGCCTCATTGTAGGCAACACCTTCCACCTCCAGAAGAATCGGCTGGTGTCCTCTCGCCAGCCTTCAATGTTGACCCTGGCAGGAGCCATGGTTCATCCTTCGTATGGTAAACTGGAGAAACCTCCATACACGTTTCATCATTATGCATGGCAGCAGAATGTACTAGATATAGACCACATCCACTATGCTGCAATGGATGGCTACCTTTGTTTCAATATCTACAAGGGTTGGATGAAGAGCAAGAGCCAAGTGTGCGGTTCAAGCAAAGAAGTATCGGCCAAGAGGAAGAGGGACAAGGACGAAGTCGAGGACGTGGACAAGGACTCCGAGTAAGGTGGCAGTGTCGTTGCTCATGGTGGTTCTAATGCAGTGTCTACCGGAATAGTTGCAAAGTTTAATTTCAAGTGTGCTTAATTTAATTTGAGGGGTGTGTTGTGCTGAGCCCCCAGCAGAACTATGTTATGTTTCTTCTTGTTACTTTAGCTCTTCAGTACGTACATACTAGTTTCTTCACATTATATACGTACAATATATATGGCCAACATCATATAGCCAGCAGTTTAGTTATCAAAGAATTTCAGGGTTCTTAGTTTTGTCAAAGAATTCTAGGATGCTTGGTTTTATTTGAGGGGTGGATTGTGCTGGACACCATTATTGTGACTAGCCTTTTTAATAGTACTATATGCATAATTTGGCGACGAGCACTCTCTATATGTACCACCTTTTTTTAATTTCAAGTTTTGCTCCATGGCGCAATCCATCGATACTACTACTGTACAAAAGTATACATTTTTTAAAAGGCTAGAGGGCGGGGTAGTCTAGCTTGGTCAGTTTCACGAGAGGTGAGGGCCTTTGTGATTTGACGACTCATTACTACTGGAAGGTGGGGCCTTGTGATTCGACCGCTCATATAAATGCGCCAATGACCTGAGGAGGAGCAAAGAACCGTGCGGTATACTCAAGTTTTCCACTGGAGTAGTACTGCGACGAAGGAGCACAAAACACGGCGGCCCAGTGCCATATGGCGATAAAAAATGATCTAATTTGCTAGTCATCTCATTGTTAGCATTGTTCTATTCATTCTCTAAAAAAAGCATTGTTCTATTCATGCCTCGCAGAGAACGTGATACGTGCGGCAAAACACCTGAAGCAAAAGATGAAACACATGAGAAAAAGAAGAAGGAAGATTATCACCCCAAATGATCTAATTCGCCGTGGAGTCGTAACTGCTTCTTCATCGCCTCCACGACCTCCATCTCCTTGCGCGTCTCCTCCGCCGTCTTCTTCATTCTGTCCATGACGCGGGATTTCTCAATGCAAGCCTTCATCATCTGTTCCACGGCCGGATTACGTACCTTGACAGCAGCCGGGTGCTCGATGCAGAGCTTCGCCAACTCCTCCTTCTGTTCCATGATGAGGGCCTGCAGCATCTTCATCGAGGAACTACTATTCTCATGCAGCTTCTTCCAGCCGGTGTTCTTCTCCTTCAACAGGTCGATCTCATGGCAGAGCTTCGCCTTGTCCTCCTGAAGTCACAGGATTTCACCGGTCGCCTTCTTCTCCGAGGCAATGCTCTTCTTCAGCAACATCACCAAGCCAGCGGTCAACTCCCCCTGATTATTGAGCTCAGCGGGCATGTTGTCGAGGCTCTCCTTCAGCAACTCCATCAAGCCTTGGATGAACTCCTTATTGAGGTGCTTATTGAGCTGATCGGGCATGTCGTCGAGGGATAACGACTCTAGCGCCACCGGCTTGGCATGTTCGCCTCCGCGGCTAGGGCGCTCCTGGGAGCCATCACCTGCCCGTGAGAGATCTTTCGAGGTCTCTGCGTGGCGGCGAGCCCTCTCTTTTTTCCGCAGCCTTGGTTGCCGCTCCCTTGTTACAAGTAGTTCTCGACCTAGAGCTCTGCTCACCGGCCATGGCAACGACGGACGAAGAAGAAACACTTATGAGAGGAAAGGTAGAGTAATTTTCGGTTAGGTAGTTCCCCCTTTTATAACCTAAGTACTAGCACTAGTACTAATACCTGCATAGTGGGAACACGTTCAGGTTTGGTACGTACTAGTAGGTGTGAGCAGGCTTTTGAATGTGATGGGAACAAGGTAAAGATTAATTGATGTTTTTGGTTTCGAGGCCCGAAATAAGTCCCGATGAGTTTAGCGGAACATAAATTTCAAGTACTACACTGCTCAAATGTGTAAATATTATGTTACTGTCAAAAATTGGCACAAAATATGAAGGAGACCAATGGAAGTACTACTAGCAACCCATGATTTAACTACTCGCATGCACGCAGTGGAGTAATAATGTCTTTCTTCTGCCCTCACGTCCACTCAATTTGCATGTGCTGTATTAATTGACCATCAATGAAGTGAGCGACTTTACACACGTCAAATTATCACATGGGGTGGATCTTGGTACAAAATTGCGTCCGCCCGTGTACCTGCGTGTGCGTGCGAGAGAATGAGTGTGTGCGTGGCGTGCGTGCACATCTTCGCTTCGTGCATGTACCGCCAGTATGGCTCAGGGAGGACGAGTACATTCTTCTGGAACCAACAGCACATCAATGTGATCAATTCACGCAAGGAGGTCGCGACAACGCCTCCACATGTGCCACGTGGCTTCATGAACTGTAAGAGAGACACCATGTAGCGTGCCATTGGAATTCTAATTTACGTGTTTTGCACATACTCGAAGTACTAGTAAGGTACACATGCATTGCGCGCATCAGATTTTGCAACCAAATTATGAATAAATACCACACTATAGCATGTAAGCTCTGAGTCATATATGCCTGATTTACCCCTTCATTTAATTCTTATAGTTCATCTCATTCAAAATCAATTAGTTTTTATAAAAAAGCTAAGAACGCGGTAATAGGAAAAACATGGGATTATAGTGGAATGTCGTCTTGAATACTACATGATTGTACGAGTGTTTGATTGTGCATAGAAAAGATGCAGAATTCTTTCAAAGAATTTTGAGTGGATGGGATGTTTCCTATGAAATCTAGTGCAAATGAATCATATGAAAAAATTCCTATGGTTTACAATCCTACAAATCAAACAACCAAGATAGGAAAAATTGCTAATGATTAGAATCCTCCAAAATTCCTTTGAGAATCCTTTTAATCAAAGAAGCCCTTAATCTATTTTATGATTCATGGAATTGTGCGTTGTAAAGCATAAAGTAAAAACAAATAATGGCAATTCAACTAGAAAAAAAAGTTTGCGCAGTTATGATACGGAAGATTCTATAACAAAAGAGAACCACTGTTGTTTTGAGGTTTGTGCATTATGCTTAAGTTCAACCATGGAGTCTGCTAGATTGTACATGTGGCAAAATCCGATGGGGGGCTAGAATATGGTGCAAGGGGCCGAGTGGTGGGAGACTATGAAGGAATGCACCAGTGCGAGATCGATATTTAGAGAGAGGGGGTGAGAACGTGCGCTGTTGCACGCAGTGGCGGAGCCATGAAAAATAAATGAGCTAGGTGGCCAAGCATTCCTAATCCTTTACGAGGAGGGTCAGTTCATGAACTTAAACCATTTTTAGCAACCATTGTCTAATGATCACATTCATATTAGCCTCGATATATATTGATGTTAGGGAGGGCAGGGCCCTTACTGCCCCCTGTCTTCACCATTGTGCACGCGTCTGAGAGACAAAGTGAAAGGCATGGATGATGAGAGGGGGACGTTGGATATATAATTAATGAGGGTGTATTAGCTATATATGTTAATCCTATATAGAGAGGTATAGATTGATCGATGTAGACGTGGGAAAGAGGGTGAGACCTCACTGGATATATCGATTGATCAGTTTGTGTGGAAAACTATGAAAGACCTAGCTATATACACACATACATAGAGGAACATCGATTGTTGCGCATGCACGCGTGAGAGATAAAGAATGCCTGATATGATGGAGAGGGGGATCTGAGTGGGTGTCTGCCTTCATGGGAGACCGACCTGAAGAAAAAGATTGCATGTATGCGATGGATAATGCCGACTGGTAGTGTGTGTGCATGCATGCATGAGAGAAAGTTAGTGGTACAATTATAAAGAGAAGATGACTGTGTGGGTGTAAAAGACTAGGTGAGGTCATAATCAATGTAAAGTTTAATTCAAATATTTGAATAAGAGATCCTGATGTTTGAAACCCATGCATGCATGAATATAACGGAGATCTGCACGGTGTGGTTTGGAAACGAGCATGTTGTAATGTATACACATTGAATAAGGTCAGACTGATTTGAATTTGAGATACCGATGGCAGACATCATTTGGCCATGTCGCATCCGTGCATGGACACACTATTCTAATTGGAGATGATGGGCGGCTTTCGCATCACATATCTATATCTATAACCCTATATATATATATATATATATATATATATATATATATATTATATTTTATATATTTTTATGTTGTGTGCGGGTAACTTTAACTTTGAAAGATGGTCGTTGGATGAGGCGAATCCGATGGTCCAAAGATGGCAAATTTGAGCACTAATGGCTGTTGGATATCATCTAGAATCCACCAGATTTCACCACATGTATAATCTAGAAGACCCCATGGTTGAACTTAAGCATAATGCACAAACATCAAAACACAAGAACTTCTTATTTGTTCTAGAATCTTCCATATCAGAATTGCCCAAATGTTTTTCTACATGAGTTGCCATTATTTGTTTTTACTTTATGTCTTACAACGCACAATTCCATGAATCTTAAAATAGATTAGCTTTCTTTTAAAAACTAGATGATTTTGAATGAAATGAACTATAAGAATTAAACGAACATCTACATCATGCATATATGACTCAAAGCTTACATGCTATAATGTGGTATTTATTCATAATTTGGTTGCCAAATCTCATGCGTGCAATGCATGTGTACCTTACTCTAGTCTAAATGGTGTTTGTGTGTGTGTTGTGTGTGTTGAGGTGCAAATTGTCTTTTTTTTGGGTACACGTGAAGCTTGTTCTTCCGAAATTTCAAGCCGCGCCCTGTTATGCCGAAAATTCAAGCTAGTGTCTCTGTCTATCATGCTGCGAAACTCCTGCCTCTTCAACCCGCGCCTTGTTAGCCCGAAATATTTAAGATATATCTTTGTCTCGTTGTGCTCCGACAACTCCCTCCATCTCAACTGTGCCTTGCTATTCCGAAATTACAACGCGTGCGAAAACTCCCACCTCCTGTGAAATCCCGACACCTGAAATGCCCGTGGTACCCTTGAACCAAAAGAACCGCCTCAAATCGGTGGGGGTACTTTTGTAACTTACCCCACATTCCGGACAAGCACGTCCTAAGCCATGGTTCCACACTGCCATTCCATCCGCCCACCCATTCGTACACCGAGGCCGCAAAAACCCGCGACAAAACCCCACACCCTACTCCGTCCGCCACCCAGCCGGAGCCTTTTCCCCGACGATGTCGTCCACAACAACAACTCGACGTCCCTCATCCACCGTATCAGATGAGGATTCGTCGTCGATCTCGTCGTCCCGCCGGTTCAGCCACCCCGTCCTCCACCTCCAAGGAGCTGCCCTGACATTCTCCTCGTCTTTTGCGCCACCTCCATTCCCACACCGCCGTCTTCACCTGCACCACCGGGAGAGCATCATCATCACCGTTTCCTCGGATGAAGTTGCAGCCTAATCGGTGCCACCAAAGAGGTTGTACGCTAATTGCCGCATTTTCTTCTTGATTCGATCTCATAGTGATGCGGGCGCTCGGTCCCGAGCCGACAGACATGGCTCCATCCACGGCGGCGTCGCCGAGCACTTCCTCCACGGTGTCGCTCCCTCGGCGGCGACGTCCACATCAGTAGGAGTTGCTGCTACTTTAGCTCTCGCTCACGCTACTGCTCTGCTCTTGCTCTCGGTCCCCTGCCTAGTCTGCTCTTGCTATTGCTCTTGCTCGCGCTGCTGCTCTCACTCTTGCTCTTGCTTGTGATGCTGCTCCGATTTAGCTACACTTCAGTCGACTGAATCGAATTTTGGGTCAGTCGATTTTCAGGGGGTGGGGGGGGGGGGGCTCGCCAGGGTGAAGGAAGAACCAGCCGCAGCAGGGGAGGGGCTTGCCGGAGAGGAACCCCACTATCCATCTTAGGGTTCAGGGTGGGGGCGGTGGTCGCCGGCGGTGGCGTGGGGATCGCCGGAGAAAAAGCTCGGCACGGGGGGGGGGGGGGGGCTAGAGGGATGGCCTGGGCGGTGGCAGACCAGTGGTGGGGAGTGTTTTTGGGGCGGGCGGGGTGGCGCACCGCCGGCGGCGGGCGGCGTGGGGCTACTGTTTGGTCGGTGGTGGCTGGCGGCTCAGGGGGGTGGAGGTTGAAGATGAACCGCATGCCCTTGATTTCGTATCCAATGGCTACAAAATCGACTGACCAGAGATGAAAAAGTCAGTTGACCGACGTGTAGCCTCACCTTGCTAGTGCGTTCAGTTTCGACAGCAAAATTCAGTTTCGACAGCAAAATTCAGTTTCGACAGTTAACTTCAGTTTCGACAGTTAAGTTCAGTTTCGACAGTTAAATTCAGTTTCGACAGTTAAGTTCAGACATGAGCGGCTGATGTATGTTACATCTAGCACTTTGTGGTTATGTATTTTACGTCATGTATTGGAGATGCTATTAGAATTCCACTCAGGTTAACGTTGTTTGTTGTCTCTCTTGTCCTGCTTCAGCCTCGGCGTCGTACAACTCACCGGAGCTACTCCAACGACGAGACCCTCCATCACAGCGGAGCAGTATGTCGGGCTCCATCTCTAGACGCCTAAGATCTTCTTCCCCTCCTCCGACAGCCAAGTCAGCCGGAGCATCCTCACCGGCCAACCCAATCACACTGAGATCGACATGGCTTCGCCAAAGAGGTTGTACACTTGTTGCATCTCTTTTTACTCTACATGTTATATATATTGTCCACTGAGCACTCGTAGTAACGGGAAATACGATTATTTTATCCTACTATATGACAAGCAGTGAGGTACCAGGCAACTTAGCTATCTGTGATGGACTCTCTTGAATGCCATCATTATTTATCTCTGCGCGTTTGAGCTATGCATTTGTCGATGGGCCTGGGAGTTGAGCTAGTATGGCAGTGGCCTGGGTCCAAAGTAATAGAAGTAGCACAAAAACATTTTTTTAGTGTAGGATTTTCCTTGCTCAAGCCTACCTACTAGAATCGCCAATGCTTGAAAGGAAGACTGAATGAAAAACATAGGAATTGGAAAGTTTCCTATGGTACTACTTTTCATGAATTTGGTGCAAAGGAATGGAGCAAAGGAAAACTGTAGGATTTGTTCCTTTAGTGTCTCCTTGAAAGAAAAACCGTAGGAATTCTAATTTCCACTTCGCCTCCTTTTCATATTCCTATTCATCAAGCACAAGACTAAGAGATAGTAGCATAATAGCATTATAACCGTACATTTTCTTGTGGTTTGACTTAATCTCACCATGCTTTTTTGCATCCTATGATCTTCCTATTGTTGTGAATCAAACACCCAGATTGGCAAAAATCCTGTGTTTTTAAATTCTTTGTTTTGCACATGCATTCCTATCCTATTCCTGTCTATTTCCTATCCCTGCATTGTTAGAATCCTCAAATTCAAACAAGCCCTTACTCAATTACTTCCGTTACAGATATGTGTCAAAGAAAACCTTGTGTGGTTTTTCCTGCTCCTGCGGCGCTGTGTTCCACCCCAGCTTAGCTGCTCCAACGACTGAAGGGTTCACCACAGCAGGGATCCGCTGTCCAAACTGTCTTTCGCCGCCTCAGATCTTCTTCCCCACCGCCGACAGCCACGACAACTGCATTACCATCATCAACTGAGCAGATGACCTTGAGGACTACACGGGTCCGCAAGAGAGGCCGCACTCTTCCATGTCTGCTTACGTTATGCGTCGCTTAATATGATGGCATGCTACATTATCATCGTGTTCACCTATTAGACTCTGAGTCAGGTCCAAACTAATGCTGAAACTTGAGTTTTTAAATGGTTGTGGGGTACATATTGGGGCAGCAAAGAGTACTATTTGTCTACTATCTGGTTAATCTCCAGTGTCTACTATGAGTTTCATGTTGGGTGCAAACAAACATTAAAGGAGCCATTATCTGTATATTTTAACTAAAGCTATTATCTGCCTGCTATCATTGGTTTTGGGTCTATCCACAGTTTGCTACCATCACTCTGGATTTGTGCATGCACTCCTTACATAATCTCATTATGTTTTATTCCTATGCATGCCAGTTATTGTACACAACGGAACTGATCATGTAGAGCAAAAGAGACGAGCCTTGCGTGGCAATAAAATTTCATGGAGACATCGTTCCATGGTGGGCGCAAAGGCAGCCCCCCCTCCACCCATTTCGGATCGTAATCAAGAGGAAGATAACTGTTCTTAGGGGGATTTAGAAGGAGAAGACCACTCCTATTTACCCCATGAGGTCTTCGCTCTAACTTGGCATGCTGATGTTGGTAATATCATGCATATGGTGCCTTGCATTGCTTACTGTATAAATTAAAGATGTCATCTGCTTAGTTTAGACATGCTTTGTGTTAATGCCATCTGTTTAGTTTCTTTATCGTATATGTGAATCATGCAATGCCATCTTGTTTAGCCAGGCATCATATATGTGAATTTTGCAATGCCACCCTAGTTAGCCAGTCATCTTATATGTGAATTATATCATGCCATCATTTTTTATTACATGTTAAATTTCTCAACAATATTAGTACATTCAATTACTCTTCCTGTGCATCAGCCATTCGGCACGGTCATGGAAAAATCTGGAGTGGAAACAAGGTCTTCAGAGCAGACAATGCTATTTGACGAAGCGCATGTCTTGTTGGTTACCGATAGGTCCTCAGAGGAGGATTCAGAGATAGATGACCAGTCATATTCCCCCCGAGGTGCATGCCCTAACTTGGCAGGGTTATGTTGCTCATATCGTGCATATGGTATCTTGCAATGCTATGTCATTTGCTTAGTTTAGACATGCTTTGTGTGAATGCCACCTGTTTAGTGTCTAATTACCATATATGTGAATTATGCAATGCCATCTTGTTGCAAGACATTATATATGTGAATTATGCAATGTTATCTTCTTGCAAGGCATTATGTATGTGAATTATGCAATGCCATGCTGTTTAGGCAAGCGTCATATATGTGAATTATATCATGCCGTCCTTTTTTGTATTTCTCATTGCTTTTGTTGACAATGTTTGTATATACAACTGCTCTTCCTATGCATCAGCCATTTGAATTGGTGATGGAGAAGTCTAGAGTGAAAACAAGGTCTTCAGAGCAGACAATGCTACCTGCTGAAGCAAATATCTTAATGGTTACAGATAGCTCTTCAGAGGAGGATTCAGAGGCAGATGATCAGTCCTATTATCCCCCTGAGGTGTATGCTCAAACTTGGCAGGGTTATATTACTCATATAATGCATATGTTGTATTGCAATGCTTAGTTTTTACATCATATACACAATATTGAATGCCATCTCCTTAGTTGACACATCATATATGCGATTGTCCTCTGCTCACTTCCTTAGTATATAAATCATATATTTGAATTATGTCATGCCATGATGTTTACATAGATAGCATGTATCTGAATTATGGCATGCCAACCCATTTCCTAAAGACATAATATAGTTATATCATCTCATCCTGTTTACATAGTCATCATATTTTAAATTATGTCATTCTATCCGTGAATTATATCATGCCATCATGTTTCCATCGATGGCATGTTTGTGATTTATGGCATGCCAACCACTTTAATAGACACATCGTATAGTTATATCATGTCATCCTGTTTACATAGTCATCATATTTTGATGTCATTCTATCCTGTTTAGTTAGCCATCATACATGTGAAATTGTGTCATGCTATCCTGTTTAATTAGCCATCATATATGTGAAATTATGTCCTGCTATTCTGTTTGCTTAGACAACATAAATGTGAATTATTTCATGCCCTATTTTCTTCCCTACTATTCATTGCACCTGTCTATCTTACAATGTCTGTACATTGAATTACTTTTCTTGTTTATCAGCCATTTCAATTAGAGGGAGTGATGGCAGTATCTGTGGGAGTAAAAACATGGTCTTCAGAAAATATTGTGCTACCTGTCGATGCAGATAGAACCGCGGTTGTACTTGCCCAAGAACCAGCCCCACCACACATAGCCCACACTCATGTAGATTGTACCCCTACCCAGTTGGACAGAGAACCAGCTACACCCCTTCTAACCCCAACCCCAGTAGATAGACACCCAATTCCCATTGACACAACACCGTCTCCACCACAGAGCACCCAAACACGAGCAGTTATTAAGGCAACTGCAGTGCCCAAATCACGAGGACCACCACTCCGAGCCCGAAGTCAACGCTTAAAGCAGAAGAAGAATTGTTCTCAGGTCAGGTTCCGTAGCTATGGTTCATAATACTTTGCTCTTGCATCACTTTATTTACTGATACCAACTAATTTCAAATTTGAAGGATGGAATTGAAACTCCAATGGTGCAACAGGTATGTTTTAAACCTGTTTCTTCAACGTGTTTGGCTGTTTGCTGTTGTAACTTGCTCTATGTTGATTTCAGTTTCAATTGAATAAATAGTTATGTTCTCATGCCATGCACATTACAAGTGTTGTTATTGTTGTGTAGTTTCCCAGACTTATATTCTGTCTATGCTGCTTTATCTTAAATAGATATGATTTGAACTATATCTATCTTGATTTGGCAACATAAACTAGAATGATATAGACCATACAGTGACCATACTACATAGATATATGTTTGTTTCATGCTGTTATCCTATCCACCTTACTACTGAACTGGTTTACCAAAATGAGTTTCATATACTACATTATAAACCTGAGATGTGTTTGTTTGTTTCTCTTTTAGAACGCGAATAAAATATTGGAGAAGAGTACCCCGTTATGCAATGGTAAAGGAAGTAATGCAGATAAGGTTCAAGATAGTGAGACATCCCTGTTGGTCTCCAAGAAAGCTGATAAAAACTATATTGAAGACACTGAGACAACCCCAAAGTCCTGTCTTGATGTAGTGTTCGAGTTACTGGCTACCACAGCTGGCACCAGCTCTTCGAACTCGTTGCCTAAATCAGTTCGGCTTCTTGATTCTCAACTTCAAGTTGAAAGACATCGATCAGATGTTATGCGACAGGAAGCCGAAGGACTGAGGAAGCCCCTGCAGAATTCAGATGCGTACTTTCTAGTGCAACAGCAAGTGCTGGAGGACTTCAGTGCCAAACAAGAGAAAGTTAATAAGCTGGCTAAGCATCTTGCCAGCATTATGGGTACCCAGGATATTGTTTCTTGAGCTCTTCTGAAGTGGTTTCAGTTCTGGACTTGTTTTGCTACATCGTTTATATGCTGTTGTGTTCCCCATATTTGCACTGGTGGCGAACTTTGATGCCCAGTGGATGTAATATGTGTAATAGCCGTGATAGCCTAGCGTAAGTTGCTTGCTTATTTATTTCCTTGTTGTCTTGTTTATTTGTTTGCTTGTAGTCAATGCTGTTCTTTTTCTGCGGTTTGCTAGTGGCTGCAATAACCTATTTTTTAAAACTAGGCCACAATAACCATGGGCTAATATTTACTGTAGTGACACTGGGCCTCCTACAGGCCGTAGAAACAGTGGGCCTTTTACGGGCCATAGAAACAATGGGCCTTCTACGGGCCGTAGAAACAATGGGCCTTCTATGGGCCGTATCATCAAATGGGCCTTATACGGGCCGTATGATCGATTGGCCAAACATGGGCCAAACAGACCGCATTATGGCCGTAAACGGGCTAGAGTTGGAACCGTCCGTTCATGGGCCGACCATAACGGGCCATTGTTAATAGGCTATATTTAATGACGCTATGAGAACGGCCCAACGTATTAATGGACCACAAACGGGCCGACTGTAACCACGGGCTGAATTTGGCCCACAAGCAAAAAATGACAGTAACGGGCCATAAGTAAATGAATGCTGGAAATGAGCCCAAGAATAAATGGGATCTGAGAAGGCCAAAAGATAACACGGGCTGGAAACGGCCCAACGAAATAACGGGCTGTTAATGGGTATAAACTGATACACTATTCTTTACGGGCCAGTTTCACCATGGGCCATTAATGGGTGTAAAGTGATACACTGTTCATTACGGGCCAGTTTCACCATGGGTCGTTAATGGGTGTAAAGTGATACACTGTTCATTACGGGCCAGTTTCACCACGGGCCGTTAATAGGCCAAGAGTTACATAGGGCCTGATTTGGGCCGAAAGACGTCATGGGCCATACATGGGCCAGAAGTGAAAACGGGCTGGAATCATATTGGATGGCCCACATGACGCTACTAGGCCTTATTCGGATAGGGCCTAACGGGCCTTGGGTTAGTGGGCTGTAAGTGGGCTATATGCGAACAGGCCGTTAATAGGCTTTCCATGGGCCGGCCCGCCACCTTTTGACCAAGTCAAATGGGCCGGCCTTTTCACAGGAATGGGCCTCTGTTGGGCCGTGCCACGTGTCAACGTATCATAGGCTCCTTCTGTACAATGAGTGGATGCCATCTGTCCCAGCGATGAGCCGACACGTGTTTCCTCCAGCCAATGATGATTTTACACATGGAAAATCCCCATTGGTCGGGGCTGTTAACGGGTTATCGGATCCAAAACTCGACCCGATAGCATAACGGTGTTCCGTTACGGTGGATGCCACGTGTCGGTCACCCTTGACGAATGCACTTCTGTGACGCACGATTTATCGTCATGGAAGTGGACACTTCCGTGATGATAATTTTGGTAATGTCATGGAACACTTCTACGACAACACAGGTATGACTATCTTGATTCTGTCATAAAATCGTCATGGATGTACATGCATGACAAAAAACGCGACCTACTGTGACAAACACATATCATCACGGAAGTGTACTTTTTTTGTAGTGCTTTCAGCAGCCCCAAATACAGATTGATGTCGTTCCCTGGTTGTTTCGGCCCTTCAGTTAGCATACTCATGTGAATGTACTTCCTCTTCATGCACAACCAGGGGGGAAGGTTGTACATCCACACAAACATAGGCCAGGTGCTATGTGTGCTTCTCTGGCTGCCAAACGGATTGACTCCATCGGTGCTCGCGCCCAGCATGATGTTCCTTGGATCGTCCCCAAATTCTGGGTGCTCGAAGTTCAACGCTTGCCACTGGCTCGCATCCTTAGGGTGTCTCAGCATCTTGTCTTTTTTATTTATCTCCGGATCATTTCCATCATCTTCTCTCTGCTTCTCCTCCCTATCCGCGTGCCAATGCAGGAGCTTTGCTAGCTTAGGGTCCGTGAAATACCAGTGCAGATGAGGAGTGATCGGAAAGTACCACACCACTTTTCGAGGAGCTTTCTTCCTCTTCTTGTATCGAGTGACGCCGCACACCGGACATATGGTAGACTCCGTGTGCTCGTCCCGATAAATGATGCAATCGTTCATGCACACATGGTATTTCACGTGCGATAAATCCAGAGGACACACGATTTTCTTCACCTCCTCGAAACTGGTCGGGCACTTGTTCCCCTTGGGAAGACGTACGTGCCAGAATGACATGTTCTTGTCGAAGCATGTGTCGGTCATTTTGTGTTTTACCTTCATCTCCAGAGCCATGAGCATTACTTTCAGGTGGGTATCCTTGGTCCTGCATCCTTCATACAATGGAGTAACCGCGTCTATCTCTAGTTGATCCAGCTTGGCTTTCTCTCGGGCGGCAGCTCTTGAGTTACCCGTCTGCTTGAGAAGCAGCTCTTGAATATGAGGGTCCTGCACCCAGCCAATCGATGGTCCATCATCGTCTGCTCCGACATCTTCATCTTCATGATCATGCCCTTCGTCTTGATCTTCCTCATCATCATGTCCGACATCTTCTACATGATGACTGTGTCCTGCATCTACTTCGTGATCATGTCCTGGATATTCTTCGTCTTCTCGCCCGACCTCGCCGTAGTTGTCATTCTGCCCTTCCTTATTTCTTGCCCGGCCCCCATGGACGACTTCATAATCATCTTCATCACCTTGCCACCGATAGCCATCCATGAAACCACGCACGAGCAGGTGGTCCCGCACCTGTCTGGAATCCGGGTCCATAAGGCTCCTCAGCTTGCATCTTCGACATAAACATCTTATCTCCGTCTCGCTCATTTGAAGCATCACGGCCTTCGCGGAGCACAAAAACCTATTCACGATGCCTTCGGTCATCGTGCGAACCATGGTCGCCTGCGGAGTAGAGCAAAACCATATTTTAGAACCAAAATTTGTTTTGGCATGACTTTGCCTAAAAATAGGACCAAAAAGAATGCATAGTGCCAAATTCTCGCCGAAATGGAAATGAATCAACATTCCGACAAAATATGGCAACTATTACATTTCAAATACCGGTACCTCCAAACACAAACATATGCAACACCACAAACATATGTAGATCTAGGCCATAAAAGTGTGCACATTGTTGGAGGGAGAAAAAAGGAGATCTAGAACATAAAGAAAGCTTTCCCCTTACTTACCTATCAAAAAAGGAAATTTAACCACTTAATTTGGGTGAATCTATGGTGCAAATGAGGTGAGGAGGAGGAGGCAGCCGAGACCAAGCTTGGTAGAGGTGGAGAGAATGAAGTGGGGAAAGTGAGTGTGGTAGGTGGCTATCCAAAATATCTAGCTGCTCTCAGGTTACCAATGGCGCACCTCATAAGAATGCGCCATTGGTAACCAGGGTTACTAATGGCGCACCTGGTGTGTGGTGCGCCATTACTAGTTTTGAAAAAAAAATAAAAAAATTGTTAGTAGTAGCGCACCGTTGGTGTGGTGCGCCATTACTAGTTAAAACCAGTAATGGCGCACAATCCCCAGGTGCGCCATTACTAGTTTTGAAAAAATAAAAAAATTGTTAGTAGTGGCACACTGAGGGTGTGGTGCGTCATTACTAGTTAAAACTAGTAATGGCGCACTATCCCCTGGTGCGCCATTACTAGTTTTGAAAAAAATAAAAAAATTGTTAGTAGTGGCGCACTGTGGGTGTGGTGCGCCATTAGTGATATGGCCACTAATGGCGTACCAATATTTGGTGCACCACTGCCATATAGCAGTGGCGCACCACATACGTGGTGCGCCATTAATGTCCATATTAGCTATAGCCGTTTTTCTAGTAGTGTCTCTAGTAAATGCCATAACAATCACTGAACTTCCTGAAACATTAATCTTGAATGGATATTAGTTCAATGAGCTATATGTTGTTATGAATTACCAAAACCACCCAGGGATTAGCTGCACTTGCAATATCCCCCTTTTTGGTAATTGATGACAACATATAGATCGAAGCTTCGACAAATGATAATATAAATGAAGTACATCGTCACTTTGAGAAGTATGTCATAAGCAAGAGCTCCCCCAAAATTTGTTCATTATTTAAAATTTGCTTTTGAATGCAAATGCACAATTGATTAGGATCATGGGTTACTCTTCGATGTCACATACATCTTGGTGGAGCGCTAAAAATGATAGAATATGGAATATGCACTCATTACCAAGATAAGATATGAATGATCATACATGAGAGATATAATATCATCATTCAAGCAGAAACATTAAAGTATGATATGATCAAACAAATGATCATAGGAGTATCTCACACACAAGCATAAATAATGCATCACCCAAACAAGCAAGCAAATAAAGTAGCAAGAGAGGTAAAAGAAGCAAAACACTCTCTCTCTCTCGAAGCCTATGATCTATGCACTTTCTCCCCCTTTGGCAACAAGTTACCAAAAAGCTTGAAAATGCATAGTGCTATGAGGCTCTCTAAGCACGATCTCCGGGAGCTCCGGAGTGCGAAGGTGGCATGGAGAGGAGTCCTGCAATGAATGCATCTGAAGAGGTTTGTGGAGCTGGTGGAGTAGCAACTAGAGGAACAACAGATGTTGTAGCTGCTGGTGCTGATGTAGTAGCCCTTGTGTCATTGGTTGGCACAACTGGAGACCTTTGTGCCCTTGGCACTCTAAAAAGCTTCAGTGGTAGGTGAGGGAGTCCTGGATTAGGGGGTCCTCGAACAGCCGGACTATATACTTTGGCCGGACTATTGGACTATGAAGATACAAGATTGAAGACTTCGTCCCGTGTCCGGGTGGGACTCTCCTTTATGTGGAAGGCAAGCTTGGCAATCCGGATGTGTAGATCTCCTTTTCTGTAACCGACTCTGTGTAACCCTAGCCCCCTCCGGTGTCTATATAAACCCTAGGGTTTAGTCCGTAGGACAAGAACAATCATACCATAGGCTAGCTTCTAGGGTTTAGCCTCTACGATCTCGTGGTAGATCAACTCTTGTAATACTCATATCATCAATATCAATCAAGCAGGAAGTAGGGTATTACCTCCATCGAGAGGGCCTGAACCTGGGTAAACATTGTGTCCACCGCCTCCTGTTACCATTAGCCTTTGACGCACAGTTCAGGACCCCCTACCCGAGATCCGCCGGTTTTGACACCGACATTGGTGCTTTCATTGAGAGTTCCACTGTGTCGTCACGATAAGGCTTGATGGCTCCTTCAATCAGCTACAACGACGCGGTCCAGGGTGAGGTTTTCCTCCCCGAACAGATCTTCTTATTCGACGGCTTCGTACTGCGGGCCATCTCGCTTGGCCACCTAGAGCAGATCGATAGCTACACCCCTGGCCATCAGGTCAGGTTTGGAAGCTTGAAATACACCGCCGACATCCACGGAGACTTGATCTTTGACGGATTTGAGCCCATGTCAGGTGCGCCGAACAGTCACGACAAGCATGATTTAGATCTTCCGTCGGACGGTGTTCGGGAGATCACACCTGCGGCTGCCCCGGCCGTTAACCCGGAGTAGATCGTGCCTTCCGAGGACGGGTGGATGGACCCCGCCACGGAGGCCGCACACTCAGCGGCGTTAAAGCCAAACACAGACTTCTCCTCCAATGAGATCTGTGTTATCGGACCCTCAAACTCGTCTCCGGCCATAGGCTCCGAGCCGCGTGCATCCGCGCCTATCGAATCTGATTTGGCACCGATCATAGAGTTTACCTCCGCGGATATCTTTCAGCACTCGCCCTTGGGTGACGTGCTAAGTTCATTAAAATCACTCTCCCTGTCAGGAGACTCTTGGCCGAACTATGTCCGGCTTGAGTGGGAAGCAGACGACGAAGAAATTCGTTCCCCACCCACCACCCACTTAGTAGCCATTGTCGACGACTTAACCAACATGCTCGATTTCGACTCCGAAGACATCGACAGTATGGATGACAATGCTGAAGAGGAACAAGAACCACCGCCCGCAGGGCGTTGGACAGCCATCTCATCATATGATATATATATGGTGGACACCCCCAAGGAAAGCAATGGTGATAAGGCAATGGAGGATAATCCCCTCGAGAAGCAACCCAAGTGCCGGTGTCAGTGCCGCCGCTCTAAGCCCCGCCATAACAAGAATAGTGATACCGGCACAAGAGACGGTAGCACTCTGGATGATGCCGAAGACAAAAACAACCCTGCCCAGCCAAGCACTGAGCAAGCCAGACGGGAGGATGGGCAAGCTAGCCCGGATGAACAGGCAACGGGTGGAGACTTGGAGGACAACAATTATATGCCTCTCTCCGAAGACGAGGTGAGCCTCTGCGACGAAGAATTTATCGTGCCTGAGGACCCCGTCGAGCAGGAGTGCTTCAAGCGTCGGCTTATAGCCACTGCAAAAAGCGTGAAGAAAAAACAGCAGCATCTTCGAGCTAATCAAGATCTACTAACAGATAGATGGACTGAGGTCCTGGCGGCCCAGGAATACAGACTCGAGCGCCCAACCAAAAGTTACCCAAAGCGCAGGTTGCTACCTCAACTCGAGGAGGAGACATTAAAGCCTATACAACAACGCATGACGCGGCTGACCGACCACCGTGTGGCCGAGACAAAGAGGCGTATCAACCCGAATACCAGCCCGCACCCCGTCGCCCATCAAACAAAAACACCAAGGCCTGGGGCTACATGCAGGACCTGCGAGACATATTGGAAAACAAAGCAGGACAGTCAAGATCGATCTACGGATCATGGGGGCGCGCCCCAACGCGACATGATGACCATCACGCGGGATATACCAAATACAAATCCGGCCGGGCCGAATACAACAGACCAGACTCATTTGAGCTGCGTTGTGATATAGCCTGGCACAGAGGCGCCGCACACCCCCTATGCTTCACTGACGAAGTAATGGATCATGAATTCCCAGAAGGGTTTAAACCTGTGAATATTGAATCATACGATGGTACAACAGACCCCGCAGTATGGATTGAAGATTTCCTTCTCCACATTCACATTTCCCGCGACGATGATCTACACGCCATCAAGTACCTCCCACTAAAACTCAAGGGACGGCCGGCAAACTCCATTGGCAGTTGGTAGAACCTGGAAGACGCATTCCTTGACAACTTCCAGGGCACTTACGTGCGACCGCCGGATGCTGATGATTTAAGTCACATAACCCAACAGCCCGGAGAGTCAGCCAGGAAATTCTGGACTCGGTTCCTAACTAAAAATAACCAAATTGTCAATTGTCCCGATGCCGAAGCCCTAGCGGCCTTTAAGCATAATATTCATGACAAGTGGCTCGCCCAACACCTCGGCCAAGAGAAGCCGAAGTCCATGACAGCTCTCACGACACTCATGACCTGCTTTTGTGCGGGCGAAGACAGCTGGCTGGCTCGCAGCAACACCACATCAAGAAATCCTGGCACTTCAGATGCCAGAGAAAACAACAGCAAGCCCCGATGCAATAGACACAAGCATCACAGCAATGGCGACAACGCCGAAGACACGGCAGTCAACGCTGGATTCAGTGGCTCTAAGTCTGGTCAGCGGAAAAATCCATTCAAAAGAAACAATCCGAGCCCGTCCAGTCTGGACCGCATACTCCATCGCTCGTGTCAAATTCACGGCACCCCCGATAAACCAGCCAACCACACCAACAGAGAATGTTGGGTGTTTAAACAGGCCGGCAAGTTGAATGCTGAACATAAGGAAAAGGGGCCGTATAGTGATGATGACGAGGGGCCCCGGCTGCCGAACACAGGAGGACAGAGGAAATTTCCTCCCCAAGTGAAAACGGTAAACATGATATATGCCACCCATATTCCCAAGCGGGAGCGGAAGCGCGCACTTAGGGACGTCTACGCGATGGAGCCAGTCGCCCCAAAGTTCAATCCATGGTCTTCTTGTCCGATCACTTTTGATCGCAGGGACCATCCCTACCAGTATCCGTCATGGCGGTTCGGCCGCATTGGTCCTCGACCCCATCATTGACGGATTCCACCTCACACAAGTCCTTATGGACGGTGGCAGCAGCCTGAACCTGCTCTATCAGGATACAGTGCGCAAAATGGGCATCGATCCCTCAAGGATCAAACCCACCAAAACCACCTTTAAAGGTGTCATACCAGGTGTAGAGGTCTATTGCATGGGCTCAATCACACTGGAAGTAGTCTTCGGATCTCCGGACAACTTCTGAAGCGAGGAGTTAATCTTCGATATCTTCCCCTTCCGTAGTGGCTATCACGCACTACTCAGACAAACCGCATTTGCTAGATTCAATGCGGTACCACATTATGCCTACCTCAAGCTCAAGATGCCAGGTCCTTGCAGGGTTATAGTAGTCAACGGAAACACAGAGCGCTCCCTCCGTACAAAGGAGCACACTGCGGCCCTCACAGTAGAAGTCTAGAGCAGCCTTCTTAGGCAGACCTCTAATTCGGCAATAAAGCCCCCGGACACCGCTAAGCGGGTCTGGAGCACTCTGCAACAGGATCGGCTGGCACGTCCTGAGCTCGCCTAGCAATTTGGCCTCCATCCTACTCCCAGTCAAGCGGTGATATCCGTGCCGCGCGTACATAATTACGCACTAAAAATACCATGGGCATAGGCGGAGGCACAACTACCATACGGCCCACAATGCGGCTCAACCGCCCCAGGACCCGTATACCTTCACACTTTTCTTTCTTTCAGGCCCGATTTTCCAGAGTCTCTTTGGATAGTCCGATTACCGGACCCAGCATGGGACGGAGGCACCAAGGAGGCCAGGAGCTTTGTCGTACAAGGGAATCCCTAGGTGGTCTCTGATAACGATCGCTATACCTGTTTTACATACCCATACGCAGCTCACTCTTGGTTAGGACATGTCAAATAGTCCTATTTTTCTTATCACACTAGTTGTATACATATGCCTAGACGTGTTATTCAAACAACAATGGAAAACAATGCACAATGTCAGCTTACTGTTGCATTTCTTTATCTTTTCCCTTGACCATTGAGGTATCATAAATTGCACACGTACATGTTGGTATGATTCAATTCGCTAGGGGCTTTAGTGTACCCCATAACACGGCAAGAAAAGTCCGAACACTCTAGACAGTGTGGCACACCGAACTTATAGCATTATATGCATCAGCTCCGAATCATGTCTTGGGTCAATAGTTGGGTTTGCCCGGCTCCCATGTTTTGGTACCTTAAGTTCCGCTATATCGGCTAAGGTAGCGCAAGGAGAACTACTGCAATTGTGTCCCGGTTCTTCCAGACGAGCACCTCAGTAGAGAAAGCCGAAAACTGACTGTCATGATGCGGGGAGAGCTGGTCGCTCTTCGAGAGGTCTCAAATCCTTAAAGATTTTTCCGCTTCGGGTGAGGAGTCGGCCTTGTCCGATTTAGGCGTGTATAGCGCCCCAAGTTCAGCCTTCCGAATACCAGCGGCTACGCCAAAATTTAAAATTATAGACTTCTATGGCTAAGTGAGAGTGATAAAGCTATATAGTCTGATTGCCTTGTTCGTTGCGCTAAACACCTCCTTAAAGGACCAAAAATTTGGATAAAGAGTGTTTAGGTTTACCCCGAACACCCCAGTACTACTTGCATGGGGGCAGAAGCCGACGACTAGTCAACTCTCAGATTTTATAAATGGCCGCACAGATGGTAATATTTTAAATCAACAAGCGTTATCTAGCGCACATGAACTTGTTTTCATATTACAGGATCAAATGAGTACATTCACTCAAATATTACATCCTTCGCACATTCCTCCGCCACAAGGCGGGCGTCCTTCATAACACTGTCAAAATACTTCTCGGGGTGGCGGTGCTCCTTGCCCTTCGGCGGCCCCTCCATCACCAGCTTCTCGGCGTCCATCTTCGCCCAGTGCACTTTCACGCGGGCGTAGGCCCGACGCACATCTTGAATACAGACTGAGCGCTTTATGGCTTCAAGCCTCGGGTAGGCATTCACAAGCCGCTTCACCAGGACAAAGTAGCTGCTAGGCAGGAGCTCGGCAGGCCACATCTGGACTATGAGGTCCTTCATGGCCAGTTCGGCCGCCTTGTGCAGTTCGACCAGTTGCTTCAGCTGGTCACTCAAGGGCATCGGTTGTTCGGCCCCAATATACTGGGACTAGAACAACTTCTCTGTCGAGCTCCTTTCTTTAGCCCGGTAGAACTCTGCGGCATCAAATATGCTGCACGGCAGATCTACAAATGCTCCTGGAGAGCTCCAAATTCGGGTAAGTGATAGGAAAGCCTCCTTCACATGCTTGCTTTGCATATTGAAAGCCTTACCTGCCACAATCTTCTTGGCTGCCTGAACCTCGTGGACGGCTTTTTGGGCTTCGGCCTTGGCATCTTGTGTGCTCTGGAGGGCCTTCGCAAGCTCGGACTCTTGCGTCTTAGAGTCACGCTCTAGGGACTCGTATTTCTTGACAAAATCCCGGAGCTCTTGATGGACCTCGTCAACCCGGGCCTCTTGCTTATCGCGCTTGGTGCGCTCCTTGGCTGCTTTGTCTTCGGCCTCGGCCAGCGCCTTCTTAAGGGCCACCACTTCGGTCGTGGCCCCTATTAAAGTTCATGATGTTTTCATGAGCGCAAACCATTTTTTCTTTATCAATATGCAGACAGGGTATTATGTACCTTTGTTCTCCTCGAGCTGCCTCTTCATGAGGCCGAGCTCTCCTTCGGTCCACTCCAGGTCCTGCTTCAGTCCGGAGACCTCCGTAGTGCGAGCGGTAGTGGCCAGCAGTGATGCCTGCTTATTCACATAGACATGTTCTTATTAGACTCCTGTGGATGTTTTTTTGATCCTCTGTTCGTCCTTTCATTCTGAACACCAAATAGAGCATCAGAGGCTACTATCTATGCTATGATATTTTCTAATACTTTGATTACTTACCTCAAAGCCTGTTAGGAGGCTGGCGCAGGCTTTGGTTAATCCGCTTTTGGCGGACCGAACCTTCTCAATCACCGCACTCATGATGGTGCGGTGCTCTTCGTCAATGGAAGCGTCGCGAAGCGCTTCCATCAAGTTGTCCAATGCCTTTAGTTGGACAGAGCTCATCGACACGGGCGGCTCTCCACTCTTAGAGAGAGGCTGACTGCCTGAATCCGGAACCACTACGGGTTCCAGCGTAGTATCCGACTGGGGGCCAGACTTGTTGCGGTCCCCGTTCTCAGCATCCATGGGGGTCTTCCCTCCCATGTGCCCGGCGTCTGGGATTTCGCCTTGGGGCGTCTCCAGAACTGTCTCCCCCTAGCCCGGTGTCCTCTGAGACAACACCTAGGTGTCGTCCGCGGGCCGGGGGAGGTGGCTATCGGGATTGAATTGCTGTTCATCGCTGATTGGCCCAAAGACCCATCCGAGGAGGATACGTCGATGTGGGATTTGGCTGGATTGCATGTGTATGATTGGCATGATAAGAAGCAATAAAGCAAAATGTACCAGAAGTATTATAGTGTACGGATACTTACGACTTCGCCAGGGGCTTGTCCCTGGGAAACCACTCCTCGTCGCTATAGGCGGTTGTGGTGGAGTGGTCCGGAGGGAGGATCTTTCTCTTCTTGGACCCTTCGTCCTCCCCAAATGGGGCGGTCTTCCTTTTCTTCTCCCCCTTGGTTGGGGGAGGGATTTCATCTTCCTCCTCCTCGTCTTTGTTGGAGGAGCGCGCCTCGGTGTCTTCGGATGATGAGTCCAATACAACCTTGCGCCGGAGACCTTTCCTGGTCCCCGTGGCCTTCTTCTTGGCCTTCTTCTCCGGCACCTCATAAGGCGCCGGAAACAACATCTTCATTAAGAGGGGCGTTGCTGGATCCTCGGGTAGTGGAGCTGGACAGTCAATCTGCTCCGCTATCGCTACCCAGTCCTGTTAAATTGGCATGGAGGCTTAGGTTCCTCCCACGAATATCTTGGGAAAAGGAACATCTGGCGAAATATAAAGAACATACTAGATTGGCGGGGTGCTTTGCGCTGAATCCGCGATCCTCGATTATGGGAGGAGGTACCTCGGCAGCCTTGAACAGCACCTTCCAGATGTCTTCGTACGTTGTGTCAAAGAGCTCTCGCAGTGTCTGGTGTTTGGCCGGGTCGAACTCCCACATATTGAAGGCCCGTCTTTGGCACAGAAGGATCTGGCGGAGGATCATGACCTGGACCACATTAACAAGCTTGATTTTCTTGCTAATCATATTCTTGACGCAGGTCTGAAATCCGTTCAGCTCTACCGGCGAGCCCCAGGCTAGGCCCTTCTCTTTCCAGGAAGTAAGCCGCATGGGAATGCCGAATCGAAATTTGGGGGTCACCGCCCAGTTGATGTCACACGGCTCGGTGATGTAGAACCACCCCGATTGCCACCCCTTCACGGACTCCACATAGGAGCCTTCGGGCTAGGTGACATTGGGCATCTTGCCCACCATGGCGCCTCCGCACTCCGCTTGCTGGCCGACCACCACCTTCGGCTTCATGTTGAAGGTCTTCAGCCATAGGCCGAAGTGGGGCGTAATGCGGAGGAAGGCCTCGCACACGATGATAAACGCCGAGATGTTGAGGATGAAATTGGGGGCCAGATCATGGAAGTCCAGCCCGTAGTAAAACATAACCCCGCGGACCTATGGGTGGAGGGGGAATCCCAGTCCGCGGACGAAGTGAGCAAGGAATACAACCCTCTCGTGGGGTTTCAGTGTAGGGACAATCTGCCCTGCGTTTGGGAGCCAGTGCGCGATGTCTACGGCCACATATCCGGCTTCCCGGAGCTTCATAATGTCCTCCTCCGTAACGGAGGAGACCATCCACTTGCCTCCCGTTCCGGACATGTTTGGAATGGCTTACAGAGAAGGTGAGAACTTGGGCGCTGGAGCTCAAGCATGCGAGAATGGATGAGCAGGGGAAGAAGAAGGCGTGGGTGAAAAAGAGGAATCCTTATCTCTTTATAAAGGCGATAGAAACTATGCGCCTCCTCACTTGCCCGGTAAACTCACTTATTCCCCAAGCGCCGCATTGATGGCGTGGTTGGGTTACCCACACTCGTATTGATGAGAATCCCGTAATAAGGGGACACGATCTTTGCTTCGACAAGACGTGCCAATAAAACCACCTCGCGATATGTGCGGTAGCAGGTTGGAAAACGGTTCGAATAATGACCAGGCCGAGGCATGATGTCACGCTGTGAAAAGTTGTCAGCAGATTTGATTTGTGGAATATTGTACTCTCTACGGTGGTATGTGGAATTTGTTTTGCAGAGCCGGACACGATCCTTGTGTTCAAAATCTTCTATGGAGTATTCAGAGAAGGAACCCGCCTTGCAATGTCAAAGACAATCTGTGCGCCGGACTCATCGTCATTGAAGCCTGGTTCAGAGGCTACTGAGGGAGTCCTGGATTATGCGGTCCTCAGACAACCGGACTATATACTTTGGCCAGACTGTTGGACTATGAAGATACAAGATTAAAGACTTCGTCCCGTGTCCGGGTGGGACTCTCCTTTACGTGGAAGGCAAGCTTGGCAATCCGGATGTGTAGATCTCCTTCTCTGTAACTGACTTTCTGTAACCCTAGCCCCCTCTGGTGTCTATATAAACCGGACAAGAACAATCATACCATAGGCTAGCTTCTAGGGTTTAGCCTCTACGATCTCGTGGTAGATCAACTCTTGTAATACTCAAATCATCAAGATCAATCAAGCAGGAAGTAGGGTATTACCTCCATCGAGAGGGCCCGAACCTGGGTAAACATTATGTCCCCCGCCTCCTGTTAACATTAGCCTTTGATGCACAGTTCGGGACCCCCTACCCGAGATCCACCAGTTTTGACACTGACAGTAGGTTTCCCTCTTCAACTTCATCCTGGAGTTGCTCAACTATAGTCTGGATCTCTGTGACCTTCAAGTCTAGATCATAAAACTTTGTCTTGATGATCCTCTCAAGACTCTCTTAATTTTGAGTCAGGGTTGTCAATCCTTTCTCAATTCTGATGGTGGCCTCAAGCAGATAGCTAAGCTGATCCTGATTGGTCTTGAGGTGAGCAGTTGAAGCATCTAGAACTTGTGAAGTTTGAGTTGCCTTCTCTGCTTTAGCTTTCTCTCTCTTCTCCCGAGCCTCTACTAAAGTAGGATGTGTAGCATAAATGACAACCTCATTGTCTTCAAATTCAGGCAACAGGGGAAGGTGCTCCTTGTCCAAGAGATATGTGCCTGATGACCCACAAGTGTAGGGGATCTATCATAGTCCTTTCGATAAGTAAGAGTGTCGAACCCAATGAGGAGCAGAAGGAAATGACAAGCGGTTTTCAGTAAGGTATTCTTTGCAAGCACTGAAATTGTAGGTAACAGATAGTTTTGTGATAAGATAATTTTTAATGGGTAACGAGCAATGAAAGTAAATAAGGTGCAACAAGGTGGCCCAATCCTTTTTGTAGCGAAGGACAAGCCTGGACAAGTTCTTATAATGAGAAAAGCGCTCCCGAGGACACATGGGAATTATCGTCAAGCTAGTTTTCATCACGCTCATATGAATCGCGTTCGTTACTTTGATATATTGATATGTGGGTGGACCGGTGCTTGGGTGCTGCCATTTCTTGGACAAGCATCCCACTTATGATTAACGCCTATTGCAAGCATCCGCAACTACAAAATAAGTATTAAGGTAAACCTAACCATAGCATGAAACATGTGGATCCAAATCATCCCCTTACGAAGCAAAGCATAAACTAGGGTTTAAGCTTCTGTCACTCTAGCAACCCATCATCTACTTATTACTTCCCAATGCCTCCCTCTAGGCCCAAACAATGGTGAAGTGTCATGTAGTCGACGTTCACATAACACCACTATAGGAGAGACAACATACATCTCATCAAAATATCGAACGAATACCAAATTCACATGACTACAAATAGCAAAACTTCACCCATGTCCTCAGGAACAAACGTAACTACTCACAAAGCATATTCATGTTCATAATCAGAGGAGTATTAATATGCATTAAGTATATAACCATATGATCTTCCACCAGATAAACCAACTAGCATCAACTACAAGGAGTAATCAACACTACTAGCAACCCATAGGTACCAATCTGAGGTTTTGATACAAAGATTTGATACAAGAGATGAACTAGGGTTTGAGAGGAGATGGTGCCGGTGAAGATGTTGATGGAGATTGACCCCCTCCCGATGAGAGGATCATTGGTGATGATGATGGTGATGATTTTCCCCTCCCGGAGGGAAGTTTCCCCGGCAGAATAGCTCCACCGGAGCCCTAGATTGGTTCCGCCCAGGTTCCGCCTCGTGGCGGCGGAGTTTCGTCCCGTAAGCTTGCTTCCGATTTTTTTTTCAAGGTAAAAGACTTCATATAGCAGAAGATGGGCACCGGAGGGCTTCCAGGTGGCCCACGAGGCAGGGGGCGCGCCCAGGGGGGTAGGGCATGCCCCCACCCTCGTGGGTGGTGGGTGGCCCCCCTCAGGTATTTCTTCCGCTGAATATTTTTTATTAATTCCTAAAATGACTTTCGTGGAGTTTCAGGACTTTTGGAGCTATGCAGATAGGTCTCCAATATTTGCTCCTTTTCCAACCCAGAATCCCAGCTGCCGGCATTCTCCCTCTTCATGTAAACCTTGTAAAATAAGAGAGAATAGCCATAAGTGTTGTGACATAACGCGTAATAACAGCCCATAATGCAATAAATATCGATATAAAAGCATGATGCAAAATGGACGTATCAACTCGCCCAAGCTTAGACCTCACTTGTCCTCAAGTGGAAGCCAATATCGAAAAATATGTCCACATGTTTAGAGATAGAGGTGTCGATAAAAAGAAAATACGGACATGAGGGCATCTTGATCATTCTTATAATAGCAACATATATATATATATATATATATATATATATATATATATATATATTGTCATATGATTCCTTATTCTCAAGTAAATATCTATTCACAATGTTAAGTATGATTCAGAAACTTCATTGAGAATTAACAAACTATAATCTCGGTCATTGAAGCAATTGCAATTTATCATAACATCAGGAAGAGTCAATAATAGAGCATTTCATCAAGTCCACATACTCAACTATCATTTAGTATTTCACAATTGCTAACACTCACGCAATACTTATGGTTATGGAGTTTTAATCGGACACAGAGAAAATAGGGGCTAATAGTGTTGCCTCCCAACCTTTTACCTCAAGGGCAATGTCAACAATAATAGTTCATGCTAACTTACATCAAATTGGATATATATATATATATATATATATATATATATATATATATATATATATATATATATATATATCAGGATCTTTCCAACACAAGGTGCTTGCCAAAGGATAAAATGTAAAAAGGAAAGGTGAAGATCACCTTGACTCTTGCATAATGTAAAAGATAGACCCTTCGCAAAGGGAAGCAGAGGTTGTCATGTGCTTTTAGGGTTGGATGCACGAAATCTTAATGCAAAAGAACGTCACTTTATATTTCCACTTGTGATATGAACCTTTATTATGAAGTCCGTCGCTTTTATTACTTCCATATCACAAGATAGTATAAAGTTTATTTTCTCCACACTAATAAGTCATACATATTTAGAGAGCAATTTTTATTGCATGCAACATGACAACTTACTTGAAGGATCTTACTCAATCCATAGGTAGGTATGGTAGACTCTCATGGCAAAACTAGGTTTAAGGATATTTGGAAGCACAAGTAGTATCTCTACTTGGTGCAAGGAATTTGGCTAGCATGAGGGGGAAAGGCAAACTCAACATGTTGGACGATGCATGACAATATACTTTAACTAAGATGTGTGAAAACATAACCCATTACGTTGTCTTCCTTGTCCAACGTCAACTCTTTAGCATGACATACTTTAATGAGTGGTCACAATCATAAAAGATGTCCAAGATAGTGTATTTATATGTGAGAACCTCTCTTTCTTTATTACTTCCTATTAATTGCAACGATGATCGAAACTATGTTTGCCCACTCTCATCAACTTTTAATGATCATACTCTCTATATGTGAAGTCATTACTATCCATAAGATCAATATGGTCTCTTTTATTTATTTTATTCTTTTTTTCCCCTCAAGATCATAGCAAGAAAGCAAAGCCCTTGACTCAACACTAATCTTTATTATATATAGCTCACAGACTCGATTACATAGAGGGATCACAAAGAAAAACTCAAAACTAATTCATACCAAAACTCTATTCTACTAGATCAATATATTACCAAAAGGATCGAACTAAGTAAAACGGTAAAGATAGGAGTGTGATGGTGATATGCTACCGGGGCAACACCCCCAAGCTTGGCAGTTACCAAGGGGAGTTCCCATACCCATGAGATTAGTTCCTCAGAGGTGGTGATGATGGAGTTGATGATGATGTAAGCTTGTCGTCCGTATTCCAAGGCATAGGCTCACCATGATCGAGTCTCCGGGATCCTCAAATCTGCAGCCAAACTCATCCTCTTGAATCTAAATTCATACTCACAGTTTTGGTTTTGCAGGTCATAGATCTGGGCTTGGAGGTGCTCGATTTTCTCATGAAGCTTGAAGATGGTCTCCCCAATGTTCTTGGCGTCTAGCTTATGGTTGTTGGTGAACTCCGCGATCATCATCTGGTTGGTGTTGAGTCCGTGTTCCACCATCCCTTGGCACTTGAAAACTTGTTGTTCCATTGTTTCGAGCTTTGTCTCCACGCTTCCGATACTCCTTGGTCCCTCAACATCGCGGATGTGCAGCACCCCCTCACGCATCTCAATGGTTTGAGGGTGATGCAGAACCTCCACGAGGTAGGGGTTGATGACCCTCTCGAAAACTTGTCCTTGGGGGCGCTTGAAGACGTCATGGTGCTCTAGATCTGTCAGAGAAACTGCTCGAAACAAAGACAGAAGATTGTTGCGTGATACAATGGTCAAAACCTTTGGAATATTATATAATGAATTTTTACCAACTGAAAGAAGTATCGTGCAAGAAAACAGAGTTCGGAGAGCACACGAGGGGCCCACGAGGCAGGGGCGCACCCTCCACCCTTGTGGATGCCTCGTGTCCTTCCCAGACTACTTCTTATTTTCATATTTTCTTAAATATTCCAAAACAGAGAAAAGTTGCTATTAGAACGGTTTTGGAGTCGGTTTACTTACCGTACCACATACCTATTCTTTTTCGAAGTCTGAAACGTTCTGGAAAGTGTCCCTTATGTATTCCTTCGAGGTTACGGTTTCAATAACATTAGTTTCAACATTTATAGGATTATCTGAGATATAATGTTTGATTCTTTGACCGTTCACCACCTTCGGATTTGTGCCTTCGAAGTTGTTGATTTTTATGGCACCAGACAGATAGACCTCCTCGATAACATAGGGTCTTTCCATTTAGAGAGAAGTTTCCTGCAAAAAATCTTAAACAAGAGTTGAATAGCAACATATAATCACCTACGTTAAACTCATGCTTTTGTATCCTTTTGTCATGCCATCTTTTAACTTTTTCTTTAAACAGTTTGGCATTTTCGTAGGCATGGGTTCTCCATTCATCAAGTGAGCGAATGTCAAATAACCTCCTCTCACCGTCGAGTTTGAAATCATAATTGAGCTCTTTAATGGCCCAATATGCCTTATGTTCAAGTTCGAGAGGTAAGTGACATGCTTTTCCATAAACCATTTTATATGGAGACATACCCTTATGATTTTTATATGCAGTCCTATAAGCCCATATTGCATCATCAAGTTTCTTGGACCAATTCTTTCTAGATCTATTAACAGTCTTTTACAAAATTAATTTGAGTTCTCAATTACTCAATTCTACTTGACCACTAGACTGTGGGTGATATGGAGATGCAATTCTATGATTAACATCATACTTAGCAAGCATTTTACGAAAAGCACCATCAATAAAATGTGAACGACCATCAGTCATTAAGTATCTAGGGACTCCAAACCTTGGAAAACTAACTTCTTTAAGCATCTCATTAGAAGTGTTATGATCAACACTACTAGTCGGAATAGCTTCTACCCACTTAGTAACATAATCAACAACAACTAAAATATGTGTATAACCATTAGAGGCAGGAAACGGTCCCATATAATCAAAGCCCCAAACATCAAATGGTTCAATAACAAGAGAATAATTCATAGGCATTTCTTGACGTCTACTAATATTACCAATTCTTTGACATTCATCACAAGACAAGACAAACTTACGGGCATCTTTGAAGAGAGTAGGCCAATAAAAACCAGATTGCAATACCTTATGTGCAGTTCTATCTCCAGCGTGGTGTCCTCCATATGCCTCAGAGTGACACTTGTGTAGGATCTGTTCCTGTTCATGCTCAGGTACACAACGTCTAATAACACCATCTACTCCTTTATAAAGGTGTGAGTCATCCCAGAAGTAATGTCTTAAATCATAGAAAAACTTTTTCTTTTGCTGGTATGTGAAACTAGGTGGTATGAATTTAGCAACAATGTAATTAGCATAATCAACATACCATGGAGCAGTACGAGAAGCATTTATGACAGCTAATTGTTCATCAGGAAAGCTATCATTAATAGGTAGTGAGTCATCAAGAACTTCTCTAACCTAGACAAGTTGTCTGCAACGGGGTTCTCAGCTCCCTTTCTATCAATAATATGCAAATCAAATTCTTGTAGTAGGAGAACCCATCTAATAAGTCTAGGTTTAGCATCTTTATTTTCCATAAGATATTTAATAGCAGCATGATCAGTGTGAACAGTTACTTTAGAATCAACAATATAAGGTATGAACTTATCACAAGCAAATACAACTGCTAAGAATTCTTTTTCAGTAGTAGCATAATTTCTCTAAGCACTGTCTAGAGTTTTACTAGCATATTGAATAACATTTAGTTTCTTATCAACTCTTTGTCCTAGAACAACACCTACAGCATAATCGCTAGCATCACAGACAATTTCAAAGGGTAAATTCCAATCAGGTGGCTGAAAAATAGGTGTAGAAATCAAAGCTTTCTTAAGTATTTCAAATGCTTCTACACAATCATCATCAAAGACAAAAGGAATATCTTTTTGCAATAGATTAGTCAGAGGCCTAGAAATTTTAGAAAAGTCCTTAATGAACCTCCTATAAAAACCAGCATGACCAAGGAAATTTCTTATACCTTTAATGTCCTTGGGACATGGCATCTTTTCAATAGCATCAATCTTAGCTTTATCAACTTGAATACCTCTTTCATAAATTATATGCCCCAAGACAATACCTTCATTAACCATAAAGTGGCACTTCTCCCAATTCTAGACGAGACTAGTATCTTCACATCTCTGCAAAACTCGATCAAGGTTGCTCAAGCAATCATCACAAGAGGATCCATAAACGGATAAATCATCCATGAATACCTCACAAATCTTTTCAAAAAAGTCAGAGAATATAGCCATCATGCATCTTTGAAAGGTAGTAGGTGAATTACATAAACCAAAAGGCATACATCTATAAGCAAAGGTACCGAAAGGGCAAGTAAAAGTGGTCTTTTCTTGATCCTCAGCTGACACGGGTATTTGAGAGAAACCAGAGTAACCATCTAGAAAGAAAAATGTGTATGTTTGGATAATCTTTCTAGCATTTGATCAATAAAAGGTAAAGGGTAATGATCTTTTTTAGTAGCTTTATTTAACTTGCGGAAATCAATTACCATCCGATAACCTATAATAATTCTTTGCGGGATCAATTTGTCTTTATCATTAGGAACGACAATAATACCTCCCTTCTTAGGGACACAATGGACAAGACTTACCCACTGACTATCAGCAACGGGATAAATTATACCTGCCTCAAGGAGCATTAGTATTTCCTTTCTTACCACTTCTTTCATCTTAGGATTTAATCGTTGTTGGTAATCAATAACTAGTTTTGCATCTTCCTCCAATTTTATTTTGTGTTGGCATAAAGTGGGACTAATGCCCTTAAGATCATCAAGAGTATATCCAATAGCAACACGGTGCTTCTTCAGAGTTTTCAATAATCTTTCTTCTTCCCGCTCTAAAAAGTTAGCACTAATAATAACAAGATATATGTTTTTTTCATCAAGATAAGCATATTTAAGAGTATCAGGTAATGGTTTAAGCTCAAACATGGGATCACCCTTGGGTGGTGGAGGATCCCCTAAGATTTCAACAGGCAAGTTGTTTTTCAAAATAGGTCCCTGTTTAAAGAATACTTCATCTATTTCCCTTCTTTCATTCATATACATATCATTTCATGGTCTAGCAAATATTGTTCTAAAGGATCAGTAGGAGGCACGATAATAGAAGCAAGACCATTAATTTCATCCTTACTAGGCAATTCTTTATCATGGGCTTGTCTATGAAATTTAGCAAAATTAAACTCATGAGACATATCACCCAAACCAATAGTAAGAACATCCTTTTTACAGTCTATCCTAGCATTAACAGTATTCAAGAAGGGTCTACCAAATATGATGGGACAAAAGCTATCTTGTGGGGAACGAAGAACAAGAAAATCAGCAGGATATTTAAATTTCCCACACAAGACTTCAACATCTCTAACAATCCCATCTGGTGAAATAGTATCTCTATTGGCAAGCTTAATTGTAACGTCAATTTCTTCTATCTCAGCAGTTGCAATATTATGCATAATTTCTTTGTATAAGGAATGAGGTATTGCACTAGCACTAGCACCCATATCACATAGGCCATGATAACAATGATCTCCTATTTTAACAGAAATAACAGGCATGCCTACAACAGGTCTATGTTTATTTTTAGCATCAGGTCTAGCAATTCTAGCAGCTTCATCACAGAAATAAATAACATGCCCATCAATATTATCAGCCAAGAGATCTTTAATCATAGCAATACTAGGTCCCACTTCAATTTGCTCAGGAGGTGTATATGTTCTAGTATTACTCTTACGAACCACAGTTGAAGTTTTAGCATGATCCTTTATCCTAACAGGGGAAGGTGGTTTCTCAATATAAGTAGTAGGAACAATAGGATCATTGTAAGTGATAGTATTTTCTTCAACTGTAATAGGTGCAACTACTTTTAGTTCAATGGGATGATTATATCTAAACCACTTCTCATTAGGGAGATCAACATGAGTAGCAAATGATTCACAGAAAGAAGCTACTATCTCAGAGTCAAGTCCACATTTAGTGCTAAATCCACGAAAAGCATCGGTATCCATAAAAGATTTAACACAATCAAACTTAGGTGTCATACCTGACTCCTTACCATCGTCGGAATCCCAATCTTCAGAGTTGCGTTTAATTCTTTCCAATGAATCCCATTTGAATTCAATAGTCTTCAACATAAAAGACCCGACACAAGAAGTATCGGGCATGGTGCGACTGTTGAGAGAAAGCCGAGCATAAAAGTTTTAAATAATCATTTCTCTTGAGAGCTCATGATTGGGGCATGAATATAACATTGGCTTAAGTCTCCCACAAGCTTGAGAGATGCATTATCCCTCACGAGGCCAAATTATATATATAATTGCGATCATGATGAACAAGATGCATAGGATAAAACTTCTGGTGAAATTCCAATTTAAATCGTTTATAGTCCCAGGATGCCATATCATCACATAGCCTAGACCACATCAATGCGTCTCCCTTCAAAGATAAAGGGAAAGCCTTCTTATTAATAACATCATCGGGCATACCCGCAAGCTTAAATAATCCACAAACTTCATCCACATAGATAAGGTGTAAATCGGGATGCAATGTTCCATCTCCTGCAAAGGGATTAGCTAGCAGTTTCTCTACCATACCCGAAGGAATTTCAAAGTAAACATTTTCAGTAGGTTCAGTAGGTTGAGTAGCAACTCTTTGCTCTACTGGTCGGGGTGAAGATACCCCGAACAAGCCCCTCAAAGGATTAGTTTCCATAGTAACAAGTGACAGTAAATTTCAGCACACTATATAAATGTTTCCTTACCAAGTTCCACTTACCAAAGGCGCTTCACTCCCCTTCAATGGCGCCAGAAAAGAGTCTTGATGACCCACAAGTGTAGGGGATCTATCATAGTCCTTTCGATAAGTAAGAGTGTCGAACCCAACGAGGAGCAGAAGGAAATGACAAGCGGTTTTTAGTAAGGTATTCTCTGCAAGCACTGAAATTGTAGATAACACATAGTTTTGTGATAAGATAATTTGTAACGGGTAACAAGCAATGAAAGTAAATAAGGTGAAGCAAGGTGTCCCAATCCTTTTTGTAGCAAAGGACAAGCCTGGACAAGTTCTTATAATGAGAAAAGCGCTCCCGAGGACACATGGGAATTATCATCAAGCTAGTTTTCATCATGCTCATATGATTCACGTTCGTTACTTTGATAATTTGATATGTGGGTGGACCGGTGCTTGGGTGCTGCCCTTTATTTGACAAGCATCCCACTTATGATTAACCCCTATTGAAAGCATCTGTAACTACAAAAGAAGTATTAAGGTAAACCTAACCATAGCATGAAACATGTGGATCCAAATCAGCCCCTTACGAAGCAACGCATAAACCAGGGTTTAAGCTTCTGTCACTCTAGGAACCCCTCATCTACTTATTACTTCCCAATGCCTTCCTCTAGGCCCAAACAATGGTGAAGTGTCATGTAGTCGACGTTCACATAACACCACTAGAGGAGAGACAATATACATCTCATCAAAATATCGAACGAATACCAAATTCACATGACTACTAATAACAAGACTTCACCCATGTCCTGAGGAACAAATGTAACTACTCACAAAGCATATTCATGTTCATAATCAGAGGAGTATTAATATGCTTTAAGGATCTAAACATATGATCTTCCACCAGATAAACCAACTAGCATCAACTACAAGGAGTAATCAACACTACTAGCAACCCACAGATACCAATCTGAGGTTTTGATACAAAGATTTGATACTAGAGATGAAATAGGGTTTGAGAGGAGATGGTGCTGGTGAAGATGTTGATGGAGATTGACCCCATCCCGATGAGAGGATCGTTGGTAATGACGATGGTGATGATTTCCCCCTCCCGGTGGGAAGTTTCTCCGGCAGAACAGCTCCGCCGGAGCCCTAGATTGGTTCCGCCAAGGTTTCGCCTCGTGGCGGCGGAGTTTCATCCCGTAAGCTTGCTTCTGATTTTTTTCAGGGTAAAAGACTTCATATAGCAGAAGATGGGCACCGGAGGGCTGCCAAATGGCCCACGAGGCAGGGGGCGCACCCAGGGGGTAGGGCGAGCCCCCACCCACATGGGTGGTGGGTGCCCCCCTCGGTTATTTCTTCCACTGAATATTTTTTATTAACTCCAAAAATGACTTTTGTGGAGTTTCAGGACTTTTGGAGCTGTGCAGAATAGGACTCCAATATTTGCTCCTTTTCCAGCCTAGAATCCCAGCTGCCGGCATTCTCCCTCTTCATGTAAACCTTGTAAAATTAGAGAGAATATCCATAAGTACTGTGACATTACGCGTAACAACAGCCCATAATGCAATAAATATCGATATAAAAGCATGATGCAAAATGGACGTATCAACTCCCCCAAGCTTAGACCTCGCTTGTCCTCAAGTGGAAGCCGATATCGAAAAATATGGCCACATGTTTAGAGATAGAGGTGTCGATAAAATAAAATACGGACATGAGGGCATCATGATCATTCTTGTAACAGCAACATATATATATATATATATATATATATATATATATATATATATATATATATATATATATATATATATCTGTGTGTGTGTGTGTGTGTGTGTGTGTGTGTGTGTGTTGTCACATGATTCCTTATGCTCAAGTAACAATCTATTCACAATGTTAAGTATGATTCAGAAATTTCATTGAGAACTAACAAACTATAATCTCGGTCACTGAAGCAACTGCAATTTATCATAACATCAGAAAGAGTTAATAATAGAGCTTTTCAGCAAGTCCACATACTCAACTAATATTTAGTCTTTCACAGTTGCCAACACTCACGCTATACTTATGGTTATGGAGTTTTAATCAGACACAGAGAAATATAGGGGCTTATAGTGTTGCCTCCCAACCTTTTACCTCAAGGGCAATGTC
The DNA here is from genome assembly GCA_963921465.1 of Triticum timopheevii. Taxonomy (NCBI): domain Eukaryota; kingdom Viridiplantae; phylum Streptophyta; class Magnoliopsida; order Poales; family Poaceae; genus Triticum; species Triticum timopheevii. The sequence continues at coordinate 376,131,913 of OY997262.1, read as the reverse complement.
AACAATAATAGTTCATGCTAACTTATATCCAATTGGATATATATATCAGGATCTTTCCAACACGAGGTGATTGCCGAAGGATAAAATGTAAAAAGGAAAGGTGAAGATCACCTTGACTCTTGCATAATGTAAAAGATAGACCCTTCGCAGAGGGAAGCAGAGGTTGTCATGTGCTTTTAGGGTTGGATGCATGAAATCTTAATGCAAAAGAACGTCACTTTATATTTCCACTTATGATATGAACCTTTATTATGCAGTTCGTCGCTTTTATTACTTCCATATCACAAGATCGTATAAAGCTTATTTTCTCCACACTAATAAGTCATACATATTTAGAGAGCATTTTTTATTGCATGCAACATGACAACTTACTTGAAGGATCTTACTCAATCCATAGGTAGGTATGGTGGACTCTCGTGGCAAAACTGGGTTTAAGGATATTTGGAAGCAAAAGTAGTATCTCTACTTGGTGCAAGGAATTTGGCTAGCATGAGGGGGAAAGGCAAGCTCAACATGTTGGACGATCCATGACAATATACTTTAACTAAGATGTGAGAAAACATAACCCATTACGTTGTCTTCCTTGTCCAACGTCAACTCTTTAGCATGTCATACTTTAATGAGTGCTCGCAATCATGAAAGATGTCCAAGATAGTGTATTTATATGTGAGAACCTCTTTTTTTTATTACTTCCTATTAATTGCAACGATGACCAGAACTACGTTTGCCAACTCTCAACAACTTTTAATCATCATACTCTCTATATGTGAATTCAATACTATCCATAAGATAAATATGGTCTCTTTTATTTCTTTTATTCTTTTATTCCCTCAAGATCATAGAAAGAAAGCAAAGCCCTTGACTCAACACTAATCATTATTATATATAGCTCACGGACTCGATTACATAGAGGGATCACAAAGCAAAACTCAAAACTAATTCATACCAAAACTCTATTCTACTAGATCAAGATATTACCAAAAGGATTGAACTAAGTAAAACAGTAAAGATAGGAGTGTGATGGTGATACGATACCGGGGCAACTCCCCCAAGCTTGGCAGTTGCCAAGGGGAGTGCCCATACCCATGTGATTAGTTCCTCGGAGGTGGTGATGATGGAGTTTTTGATGATGTAGGCTTGTTGTCTGTCTTCCAAGGCATAGGATCACCATGATCGAGTCTCCGGGATCCTCAAATCTGCAACCAAAGTCATCTTCTTGAATCTAAATTCATACTCACAGTTTTGGTTTTCAGGTCATAGATCTGGGCTTCGAGGTGCTCGATTTTCTCATGAAGCTTGAAGATGGTCTCCCCAATGTTCTTGGTGTCCATCTTATGGTTGTTGGTGAACTCCGTGATCATCATCTGGTTGGTGTTGAGTCCGCGTTCCACCATCCCTTGTGTGACGCCCCCGATTCAATCGTACACAATTAAACATTGGTTGAGAAGTGCACCCGAAAATATGGACTAGGTAGCACGATCAATGTTGGAACGGTGATCCGATAACCAATAGTCTCAGAATGAACTATCGACCATTAGCTCCAAAGCAATAGGATTGCTAGAAGTTTTGAAATCACGCATCATAGTTAATTGTCGGTATTCAGGTTATAAACAACACGGGGATCAGAAAAGTAATGGTGATGGCGAGAAGTATTACTATATCAAGAATTCTCAAGAGGTGGAGCAATTCTCACAATATCCTTGACATAAAAGATGGTAATACTCCAAGGTAGAACATAACATAAGCTGGTTAGCAAGGAGCTCCATAACATGATCATGTTTGTGATGAAAGGAAGGTAAGGATGTTGTCGATGGTAACTCAAATTACCAAGGAACAAGGATGGCACTTATCATCAAGAATTCCATTGATATCCTGGAAGGAGTCAAAATGTTGATGATGATCACGACAATTTTTTGTCGAGAAGATCCACGAAGAAGCAATTGATCAGCGACTGCATCCAGCAAAAGGACTAATGCAACAAAAGATTGTTGGAGCCACAGATATGACACAAACTCGAGGTCAAGTTTGTTGTTCGAGGTGAAAAAATAAGACGAGGAAATTAACGAAAGCTTAGTTCATCGCCGAAAGTTGTGCTCCGGGAATAAGGACCTGGTAGCACAGTTAAAATTTAGCACAATATGGATATAGCCAATCAGGCTAGGAATGACTTGAAGGATTATTAAACTCATAAGCAACGAAAATTACTTAGAGTATTGAATCGGAGTGCGGAATCGATTCACTTCTCGGCATTCTCGAGTGACTAATAACTCAAAACCCGGGGGGAAATTGGAATCGACGAGAATAATAGTTGACGAAGAACTCATAAGAAGTTATGTAGTTCCGTGATATTCTCGAGATACCAGAGGGTATACTCAAAGGTAGAGCAGAATAGAGGTTGGATAGATGTAATGATCTGCAGAAGATAAGTACTTCAACTTGTCCGAGAAAAGGAATCAAAGAATATCAATATGGCTGGAACCAAGATTGCAAAAGACTAGATCCCAGATATAAGATGAACTTATACCAAGGGAATAATTAATTTAAGAGTAGCTTCCATGATAAGATCTACATCGTGTCCATGGGCATGAACACAAAGTTCATGGTCGACTCCCATTTCTTCAATGCATAACCTTTCATTCACTTCTCGCCTTCGACGAAGTTGTAGTGCTGAAGTCTTATCTGATATATCAACAGTAGAGTATGACCCGTAATAGTATCCGGGTTCACAGAGATTAGAAAAGGCATAGGTCCAGGGCCTCTTAGGAACATATACCACAAATTTCTGGAGTAAATATCACCAGCTCAAGAGCAGAGCGAGGTTGGCCAAATTGGAGAATAGGATTTATCAATGGCATTATGTATCAGGGAAAGAACTTCTCGAGGTTTTTGTATACAACGGACACTGTCGGATAAAACCCAACAAAGGTTCCGGTGGTTCTCAAGGGATCTGATGTGAGCATGAATACTAAACTAGAGGAATAAAGAATGCAATGAGATCTGATTTTAGAAACAACTGACTAATTTAAAGCTCAAATTTTAAAGAACTATGATTTCCAAATCAAGGGATCAGAAGCAAACACTTTGATCAAGGATGGATAAGTTGAGTAGGCTTAGGGGTACAATCGATGGCAATTTGATTGGTCGAGTCCAGCTCGAGTTTAAAATGACGTCTGAGCCGGAAGGATAAATCCTGAGGATTGAAAGCATCCGCAGCATATTGAATCGACGGACTCAAAATGATAGTGACAAAGAATGCCAATATGATTACCAGACCTATGGGATTAATCATAATGCTAGTAAGCAAGAATTTCAAGAGCATTAGGATGTCAATGATTTCTAGAAGAACCAATGGTATTTCGAAGTCTTTTGTGAAATACAGGACTCAACTGTGGATGAACGTATACTCGATAAGTGAGACGAATTATCTGTAGGGGTACTCATGTGGTAAAGAACTGCAAGGCAGTAAGCTCAAAGGATTCTCGGGACAACAGAGAGTACTTTGAGACATCTTGTAATACCAAGATCAACGGGTAATGATGGTAAGAATGGCAAGTGTATGCAGTTTTCATAGGGGTTGACGGTGGAAGGAAATCGCAAATGCGATGGCACAAAGACTCGAGAGGACATCGTAGAGTAACTTCAGAATCTTCTAGTGCAGGAGGCGATCATCTGGAGTGAGGGGCTCTCCGGGAGAAAGTACTTTTGAGAACCTAAAGTTAGTTTTGTTTTTAGCAAAATCATTTAACCCGAATAGAAGAGAGCTTAGAGTCCCAGAGTAAAGATCAAGGAGTAAAAGATCCTAATACCACCCAATGGCGACGTGGGCCCGTAAGGCACACAGCCAAGTAAGTAAAAGTTTTGTAATGACTAGACTCGACTTCGGCCAAGGAGTGTGGAAGGGGGATTCCTACAGGTAGTCGGCTCTGATACCAACTTGTGATGCCCCTGATTCAATCATACACTAATCATGCACGCAAACGTGTACAGTCAAGATTAGGGACTCACGGGAAGATATCACAACACAACTCTAAAAGTAAAATAAGTCATACAAGCATCATATTACAAGCCAGGGGCCTCGAGGGCTTGAATACAAGTGCTCGAACATAAACGAGTCAGCGGAAGCAACAATATCTGAGTACATACATAAGTTAAACAAGTTGCCATAAGATGGCTAGAACAAACTAGGGTACAGATCGAAAGAGGCGCAGGCCTCCTGCCTGGGATCCTCCTAAACTACTCCTGGTCGTCCTCAGCGGCCTGCACACAGTAGTAGGCACCTCCAGTGTAGTAGGAGTCGTCGTCGATGGTGGCGTTTGGATCCTGGGCTCCAACATCTGGTTGCGACATCCGCGAAGAAGAGGAAAACGAGGGAAAAGAGGGAGCAAAGCAACCGTGAGTACTCATCCAAAGTACTCGCAAGCAAGGATCTACACTCCATATGCATGGGTATATGTGTAAAGAGGCAATATCGGTGGACTGAACTGTAGAATGCCAGAATAAGAGGAGGATAGCTAGTCATATCAGAGACTATGCTTCTGGCAGCCTTCGTCTTGCAGCATGTAGAAGAGAGTAGATTGAAGTACTCCAAGTAGCATCGCATAGCATAATCCTACCCGGCGGTCCTCCCCTCGTCGCCCTGTGGAAAAGCGATCACCGGGTTGTCTGTGGAACTTGTTTGGGGTGTGTTTTATTAAGTATCCGGTTCTAGTTGTCATAAGGTCAAGGTACAACTCCGGGTCGTCCTTTTACCGAGGGACACAGCTATTCAAATAGATCAACTTCCCTGCAGGGGTGCACCACATAACCCAACACGCTCGATCCCCTTTGGACGGACACACTTTCCTGGGTCAAGCCTGGCCTCGGAAGATCAACACGTCGCAGCCCCACCTAGGCACAACAGAGAGGTCAGCACGCCGGTCTAAATCCTATGCGCGTAGGGGTCTGGGCCCATCGTCCATTGCACACCTGCATGTTGCGAGGGCGGTCGGAAGCAGACCTAGCCCCATTAATACAAGAGCAGGCTTACCGTCCAATCCAGCACGCGCCGCTCAGTCGCTGATGTCACGAAGGCGTCGGCTGATACCACGACGTCGAATGCCCATATCTTTCCCGCGTAGTTGGTTAGTGCGTATAAGCCAGTGGCCAGACTCAGATCAAATACCAAGATCTCGTTAAGCGTGTTATTTTGAAGTAACCGCGAACGCCGACCAGGGCCAGGCCCACCTCTCTCCTAGGTTATCTCAACCTGCCCTGTCGCTCCGCCACAAAGTAACAGTCTGGGGCCGTCAGGAACCCAGGCCCACCTCTACCGAGATGGAGCCACCTGTCCTTCCAGCCCGCACATCGGAATCACTTGCGGGTACTCAACGAGCCAATCTGACTTTAGTCACCACCTAAATAGTATGTATATGTATAGTATATACCCGTGATCACCTCCCGAGTGATCACGGCCCGATAGTATAGCAAGGCAGACTGACAAGAATGTAGGGCCAATGATGATAAACTAGCATCCTATACTAAGCATTTAGGATTGCGGGTAAGGTATCAACAACTGTAGCAACAATGACAGGCTATGCAACATAATAGGATTAACCGAACAATAACATGCTACACTACTCTAATGCATGCAGTAGAGAGAAGAATATGCGATGTCTGGTGATCAAGGAGGGGGCTTGCCTGGTTGCTTTGGCAAGAAGGAGGGGTCGTCAACTCTGTAGTTGAACTGGGGTCGCCGGCAGTCTCGGGGTCTACCAGAAAAAGTAACGGAGAGGGAACACAATAAATAACAAAGCAATCAAAGCATCACAAAGCGTAACATGTCAATACGGTGCTAAGTGTGCCCCAATGCGGTAGTAGGTGATACCGACGAGGGGGGGAAACATCCGGGAAAGTATCCCTGGCGTTTCATGTTTTTGGACAGATGAACCGGAGGTGAAAAGTTCCAGGTTCACTATGCTAGGGACGCGTGGCGGACGAACGGGCTACGTATCTGGATTCGTCTCGTCATTCTGAGCAACTTTCATGTACAAAGTATTTTCAACCGAGCTACGGTTTATTTTATATTAGTTTTCAAAGTTTTAAAATCATTTTTAGAATTAACAAAATTAATTTAATTCGAAAATTGTTTTATGACATCAGCATCATGTCAGCATGACGTGGACTTTGACTAGTCAACAGACCACTGGGTCCCACTTGTCATAGACCAAGGCGAACTAATCATGATTAAAATTGTTTAATTAGTTGATTAGGTTAATTAAACAAAATTAGTTAAGTTAATTAATTCTTAATTAATCAATTAATTAATATTTCAATTTATTATTATTATTATTATTATTATTATTTCTCTCTTTTTTTAACTTCTGGGGCGTGGGCCCCCCTAGTCAGTGGCCCATAGGGGCCTAGCGGGTTTGGCCGCTAATGGGCACAGGGCACAGCCCGTCTGGGCGCTAGCGGGACGCCCGTCAGGGTGAACCCGGGCATTGACCTCGGCCATGGCGGGGCGCCGGCGCCGGGCGCCAACCGGGCGGAGGACGGGGGATGGTGACGGCGTACGGGACAGGGGTGGCCGACGGGAGGAGCGGGCTGCAGCGGCATCGGCGAGCAGCACCACAAGGGGCGCACGCGGTAGGGGGTGGCAAACAGTGGGCGCGGCCACGAGAGAGTGCGTACGGGGGAGGCGAGGCATCGGAGCGCGCCCGGGCGCGTGTACAGGGGCACGCCTGGCGGGGTGAGGCCGCGGTGAGCGCTGACGACGCACCGGCGACATGGCAGAGGGGAGCGAGGATGCGGGGGCACGAGGTCTCACCGCACGGTGTTGGGGAGTGGCAGTGGGGTGCGGGAAGGAGGTCGGGGACGTGTGACGGAGGCGGTCCGGCGACGACGGTCAACGGCGTCGGGTCGGGGCGAGGGAGCTTCGGGCGGCGGGGATGAGATGATGACGAGGCGTCCGACGAGGTGGAGGTAGATGAAGAGGGGTGGCTCCGGTGAGGAGGAGGTCGAGGACGGGGCAGCGACGGTGAGGCGGCGCCGGGGCGACATCGGCGGTTGGCGCGGTGCCAATCTAAATCGGGAGGGAGTGGACCATGATGGGGGGAGTGGGGGTGTCGGTTAGGGTTTGTGGGAGTGTGGGGAGGCCTATGTAGGCCAGAGGCATGGGCCGGCCTGGCTGGGCCATGGCCCAGTTGGGCCAAGGGTTCGAGTGAGGGAGGGGGATCTTTGTCTCCCCCCATTTTATTTGTTTTTTGATTTTGTTTTATTTCTTTTCTTTTCTATTTTAATTTTAAATTTTAAATACATTAGTTTTATAAAATACATTAGTTGTACCTAAATTAGTATTAACAAATCTGCTACCACCACAATTAACTTGGCACCTAAAATAAATTAGTTTGTAATTGTTTATTATTTTAAAAGCATTTAAATAATTGTTGTCGCTGTGTTTTATTCATTTTAGAGTAGTTAAACAATTTATAAAAGTGTGGTCTCTCCACCAAAGTTACCTATGCATTATTCGGCACAAATCGAACATTTTAGTTTTGGCTTTTGAAATTTTTTACCGATGAATTAATTTTTTTAATTAGACTTTCAAAACGGTCTTGAATCAACGCGAGTTTAACAATGGTAACCGAGGTGACGTGGCATCATTAGCAGTGGGTTACTGTAGCTTAATTATCCACGCGTCACAATTCTCCTCCACTACAAGAAATCTCGTCCCGAGATTTAAGATGTAGAGTAAGGGGAAAAGATTTGGTTGCGAAATCCTAACGTATCTTCTTGTTCTTGGTTGCTCTTCTCAAACAAGTTGATCCCTTTCATTGGTGTCTTCATTTCTTTGCTTTAGGTCATCATGAGGAAGCCGGCATCCTTTCTTCGGGAACTCCATCGTACTTACGATAGAATAAGGCGGGGTTATTCCGAGAGAACGGGCCTCTACAAGGTTGACTATCTGCTAGCTAACAACAGGGAAGGTGGCGGAAAGTAACTCTCGAACTGAAACTTAAGAGAAAAAAATTCGAGAGTAAAGTAAGAAGGTACCATGAGAAGTTTCAAGTGGGTGGGCAATCGTTCGATGTTTGAAACAAAGTGTGAAAAGGGGTCCCGACCAACGAGAATAGGTATTGCGTCTGATACCAAAATAGATTACTAGGAAAGTGACCCCATGAATTACATACGAAGTCAAGCTCGAGGAATAACTTTGGCAACAGGGGTGTACAGGAGAGTCAGGTTTCGATCCTGTGGAACTATGGGTTATGGGCCCACCATGTGTGTTAAAGTAGGAAGGGCGGTGACCTCTTGCAGGATCATGTACGCAAGGCATGTCAGAGGGTAGCTGGTCAGTTATGTCAGCAACAACATCGGTACCAAGGGCGAGGGACGAAGAGAACCATTCTCCTCGTTGAACGAGGCGAACCAATAGGCAAAGTTCTCGTCCATCGGTGGTTACCGGAATGTCATCAACAATAGTAACAGGGTCTTACCGACACGATTGTACACCTAGGTGTTTACATAAGCAGGAGAATATTACTGCTTAGATCATATAGACCTCAAGAAAGGTTAAACCAAACAATCGAAAGGATAATATGTTTATCAAATTAAAAAGAACAATGGAAAGGAAAATGTGTTTAAACACATATTTCAGGGGTATATCCTTCCCAAGGACAAATAGAGCATGATATCCATGACAGGATAGAAGTAGAAAACCATTTAGGTAAGGGGAGAGGAATTTCATGACATTGCCCAAACAACAGTGTTTGAATAATTGATAAGGAAATTAGCATTGTGCTTCAAATGTTCTTATTTATGACAGGAGTACCAAATACATGCTTCGATATAGCATTGACATGGTCTTCAAGCAAAGATCAGACTTTGGATACACAAAGGATCCACCAGGAACAACTTATAAAATAAGTCCTACAATTTCCTCATGGAAGATTCAATAAACTAGTTAAAAAAAGAAACTACAACAATAGGCCCTCCGGCCAGGTGTGCTAGGCATGACATCACCTTACTAGGCCAGATAAAGACCAATGTTATAACCCTTGAAAATATGTTCCAACCATCATATCTGACCGAGATTCAGATCTGATTGGTGGTAGGATACCTCAGACTCGGGATGCCTGAGAAGGAAAGGTGTAACACAAATTAACGAGATGGCATTGTAAGGTTCTCGGGAAATGAACCATAGAAGCGAGTCCCGAAACAAGAGTTCATCAATAAACCAAGGAGAGGATGAGGAGGTGGCTGATGGACTCAGCGACAATTCATCAAGATTTCCAAAAGGATGGATTTCCAAAATTAGGTGAACAAGGATATAACATTTGTCAGATCAAATGATATAATGATGTATGCTCGAAGAAAATATACACAATTAAACATTGGTTGAAAAGTGCACCCAAAAATCTTGACTAGGTAGCATGATCAATGTTGGAACGGTGATTTGATAACCAATAGTCTAAGAATGAACTATCAACCATTAACTCCAAAGCAAAAGGATTGCTAGACATTTTGAAATCATGTATCATAGTTTAATTGTCGGTATTCAATTTATAAACAACACGGGGATAAGAAAATGAATGGTGATGGCGAGAAGTATTACTATATCAAGAATTCTCAAGAGGTGGAGCAATTCTCACAATATCCTTGACATAAAGATGGTAATACTCCAAGGTAGAACATAACATAAGCTGGTTAGCAAGGAGCTCCATAACATAATCAAGTTTGTGATGAAAGGAAGGTAAGGATGTTGTCGATGGTAACTCAAATTACCTAGGAACGAGGATGGCACTTATCATCAAGACTTCCATTGATATCCTGGAAGGAGTCAAAATGTTGATGATGATCACGACAATTTGTTGTCGAGAAGATCCACAAAGAAGCAATTGATCAACGACTGCATCAAGCAAAAGGACTGATGCAGCAAAAGATTGTTGGAACCACATATACGACACAAACTCGGGGTCAAGTTTGTTGTTCGAGGTGAAAAGATAAGACGAGGAAATTGACGAAAGCTTAGTTCATCGCTGAAAGTTGTGCTCCGTGAATAAGGACCAGGTAGCACCGTTAAAATTTAGCACAATAAGGATATAGCCAATCAGGCTAGGAATGACTTGAAGGATTATTAAACTCATAAGCAACGAAATTTACTTAGAGTATTGAATTGGAGTGCGGAATCGACTGACTTATCGGTGTTCTCGAGTGACTAATAACTCAAAACCCAGGGGGAAATTGGAATCGAGGAGAATAATAGTTGACGAAGAACTCATAAGAATTATGTAATTCTGTGATACTCTCGAGATACCAGAGGGTATACTCAAAGGTAGAGCAGAATAGAGGTTGGATAGGTGTAATGATCTGCAGAAGACAAGTACTTCAACTTGTCCGAGAAAAGGAATCAAAGAATATCAATATGGCCGGAACAAAGATTGCAAAAGACTAGATCCCAGATATATGATGAACTTATACCAAGGGAATAATTAATTCAAGAGTAGCTTCCATGATAAGATCAACATCGTGTCCATGGGCATGAACACAAAGTTCAAGGTCGAATCCCATTTCTTCAATGCATAACCTTTCATTCACTTCTCGCGTTCGACGAAGTTCTAGTGTTGAAGTCTTATCTGATATATCAACAGTAGAGTATGACCCGTAATAGTATCCAGGTTCACACAGATTAGAAAAGGCATAGGTCCAGGGCCTCTTAGGAACATATACCACAAACTTCTGGAGTAAATATCATCAGCTCAAGAGAAGAGCGAGGTTGGCCAAATCGGAAAATAGGATTTATCAAGGGCCTTATGTATCAGGGAAAGAACTTCTCGAGGCTTTTATATACAACGGACACTGTCGGATAAAACCCAACAAAGGTTCCGGTGGTTCTCAAGGGATCTGATGTGAGCATCAATACTCCACTAGAGGAATAAAGAATGCAATGAGATGTGATTGTAGAAACAACTGACTAATTTAAAGCTCAAATGCAAAAGAACTATGATTTCCAAATCAAGGGATCAGAAGCAAACACTTTGATCAAGGATGGATAAGTTGATTAGGCTTAGGGGTACAATCGATGGCAATTTGATTGGTCGAGATCCAGCTTGAGTTTAAAATGACGTCTGAGCCAGAAGGATAAATCCTGAGGATTGCTAGCATACGCAGCATATTGAATCGAAGGACTCAAAATGTTAGTGATAAAGAATGCCAATATGATTACCAGACTTACAGGATTAATCATAATTCTAGTAAGCAAGAATTTCAAGAGCATTAGGATGTCAAGGGTTTCTAGAAGAACGAATGGAATTTTGAACACTTTAGTGAAATACAGGAATCAACTGTGGATGAATGGATACTCGATAAGTGAGATGAATTATCCGTAGGGGTATTCATGTGGTAAAGAACTGCAAGGCAGTAAGCTCAAAGGATTCTCAGGATAACAAAGTGTACTTCGGGACATCTTGTAATAACAAGATCAACGGGGAATGATGGTAAGAATGGCAAGTGTATGCAATTTTCATAGGGGTTGACGGTGGAAGGAAATCGCAAATGTGATGGCACAAAGACTCGAGAGGACATCATAGAGTAACTTCGGAACCTTCTAGTGCAGGAGGCGATCATCTGGAGTGAGGGGCTCTCCAGGAGAAAGTACTTTTAAGAACCTAAAGTTAGATTTGTTTTTAGCAAAATTATTTAACCCGAATAGAAGAGAGCTCAGATTACCAGAGTAAAGATCGAGGAGTAAAAGATCCTAATACCACCCAATGGCGACGTGGGCTCGTTAGGCACACAACCAAGTAAATAAAAGTTTTGTAATGACTAGACTCGACTTTGGCCAAGGAGTGTGGAAGGGGGATTTCTACAGGCAGTCGGCTTTGATACCAACTTGTGACGCCCCCGATTCAATCATACACTAATCATGCACGCAAACGTGTATGATCAAGATCAGGGACTCACGGGAAGATATCACAACACAACTCTAAAAGTAAAATAAGTCATACAAGCATCATATTACAAGCCAGGGGCCTCGAGGGCTCGAATACAAGTGCTCAAACATAAACGAGTCAGCGGAAGCAACAATATCTGAGTACAGACATAAGTTAAACATGTTGCCATAAGATGGCTAGCACAAACTGGGGTACAGATCGAAAGAGGCGTAGGCCTCCTGCCTGGGATCCTCCTAAACTACTCCTGGTCGTCATCAGCGGCTTGCACCTAGTAGTAGGCACCTCCAATGTAGTAGGAGTCGTCGTCGACGGTGGCGTCTGGATCCTGGGCTCCAATGTCTGGTTGCGGCATCCGAGAAGAAGAGGAAAATGGGGGAAAAGAGGGAGCAAAGCAACCGTGAGTACTCATCCAAAGTACTCGCAAGCAAGGATCTACACTACATATGCATGGGTATATGTGTAAAGAGGCAATATCGGTGGACTGAACTGCAGAATGCTAGAATAGCTAGTCCTATCGGAGACTACGCTTCTGGCAGCCTCCGTCTTGCAGCATGTAGAAGAGAGTAGATTGAAGTCCTCCAAGTAGCATCGCATAGCAAAATCCTACCCGGCGATCCTCCCCTCGTCGCCCTATGGAAAATAGATCACCGGGTTGTCTGTGGGACTTGTCTGGGTGTCGTTTATTAAGTATCCGGTTCTAGTTGTCATAAGGTCAAGGTACAACTCCGGGTCGTCCTTTTACCGAGGGACACGGCTATTTGAATAGATCAACTTCCCTGCAGGGGTGCACCACATAACCCAACACGCGCAATCCCCTTTGGCCGGACACACTTTCCTGGGTCATGCCCGGCCTCAGAAGATCAACATGTCGCAGCCCCACCTAGGCACAACAGAGAGGTCAGCACGTCGGTCTAAATCCAATGCGCGTAGGAGTCTGGGCCCATTGCCCATTGCACACCTGCATGTTGCGAGTCCGCCGGAAGTAGACCTAGCCCCCTTAATACAAGAGCATGCTTACGATCCAATCCGGCACGTGCCGCTCAGTCGCTGACGTAACGAAGGCTTTGGCTGATACCAAGACGTCGAGTGCCCATATCTTTCCTGCGTAGTTGGTTAGTGCGTATAGGCCAGTGTCCAAACTCAGATCAAATACCAAGATCTCGTTAAGCGTGTTATTTTGAAGTAACTGCGGAAGCCGACCAGGGCCAGGCCCACCTCTCTCCTAGGTGGTCTCAACCTACCCAGTCGCTCCACCACAAAGTAAAAGTCAGGGGCCGTCGAGAACCCAGGCCCACCTCTACCGGGATGGAGCCACCTGTCCTTCTAGCCCCCACATCGGAATCACTTGCGGGTACTCAACGAGCCAACCCAACTTTAGTCACCACCTGAATAGTATGTATATGTATAGTATATACCCGTGATCACCTCCTGAGTGATCACGGCACAAAAGTATAGCAAGGCAGACTGACAAGAATGTAGGGCCAATGATGATAAACTAGCATCCTATACTAAGCATTTAGGATTGCGGGTAAGGTATCAACAACTGTAGCAACAATGACAGGCTATGCAACAGAATAGGATTAACCAAACAGTAACATGCTACACTACTCTAATCCAAGCAGTAGATAGAATAATAGGCAATATTTGGTGATCAAGGAGGGGGCTTGCCTGGTTGCTCTGGCAAGAAGGAGGGGTCGTCAACTCCGTAGTCGAACTTGGGTCGCCGATAGTGTTGGGGTCTATTGGAAAGAAGTAACGCAGGGGGAACACAATAAATATCAGAGCAATCAAAGCATCACAAAGCGTAACATGGCAATACACGGTGCTAGGTGTGCCCCAACGCGGTAGTAGGTGATACCGACGAAGGGGGGAAACATCCGGGAAAGTATCCCTAGCGTTTCGTGTTTTCGGACAGATGAACCGGAGGTAAAATGTTGCAGGTTCACTATGCTAGGGATGCATGGCGGAGGAACGGGCTGCAAAACTGGATTCATCTCGTCATTCTGAGCAACTTTCATGTACAAAGTATTTTCAACCGAGCTACGGTTTATTTTCTATTAATTTTCAAAGTTGTAAAATTATTTTTAGAATTAACAAAATTAATTTAATTCAAAAATTATTTTATGACGCTGGCATGACATCATCGCTCGACTGTGGACTTTGACTAGTCAATAGACCACTGGGTCCCACATGTCATAGACTAAGGCGAACTAATCATGATTAAACAGTTTAATTAGTTGATTAGGTTAACTAAACAAAATTAGTTAAATCAATTAATTAATTAATTAATTAATTAATATTTCATTATTATTATTATTATTATTATTATTATTTCTCTCTTTTTTTAACTTCGGGGGCGTGGGCCCCCCTAGTTAGTGGCCCACAGGGGTCTACCGGGTTTGGCCGCTAACAGGCACAGGGCACAGCCCGTCTGGGCATTAGCGGGACGCCCGTCAGGGTGAACCCGGGCATCGGCCTCGGCCACGGCGGGGCGCCGGCGCCGGGCGCCAACCGGGCGGATGACGGGGGATGGTGACGGCGCACGGGACAGGGGCGGCCGGCGGGAGGAGCGGGCTGCAGCGGCATCGGCGAGCAACACCACCATGGGCGCGCGCGGTAGGGGTTGGCGAACAGGGGGCGCGGCCACGGGCGAGCGCATACGGGGGAGGCGAGGCATCGGAGCCTGCCCGGGCGCGTGTACAAGGGCACGCCAGGCGGGGCGAGGCCGCGGTGAGCGCGGACGGCGCACCGGCGACATGGCAGAGGGGAGCGAGGACGCGGGCGCGCGAGGTCTCACCGCACGGTGTAGGGGAGTGGAAGTGGGGTGCGGGGAGGAGGTCGGGGATGTGCGATGGAGGCGGTCCGGTGACAACGGTTAACGGCGTCGGGTCGGGGCGGAGGAGGTTCGGGTGGCGGGGACGAGATGATGACGAGGCATCTGACGAGTTGGAGGTAGACGAGGAGGGGTGGCTGCGGTGAGGAGGAGGTCGAGGACGGGGCAGCGACGGCGAGGCGGCTCCGGGGCGACATCGGCGGGTGGCGCGGCGCCGATCCAGACCGGGAGGGAGTGGACCATGAGGGGGGAGTGGGGGTGTCGGTTAGGGTTTGTGGGAGTTGGGGGAGGCCTATGTAGGCCAGAGGCGTGGGTCGACCTGGCTGGGCGATGGCCCAGTTGGGCCAAGGGGTCCAGTGGGGGAGGGGGGTCTTTGTCTCCCCCCATTTTATTTGTTTTTGGATTTTGTTTTATTTCTTTTCTTTTCTGTTTTAATTTTAAATTTTAAATACATTAGTTTTATAAAATACATTAATTGTACCTAAATTAGTGTTAACAAATATGCCACCACCACAATTAACTTGGCACCTAAAATAAATTAGTTTGTAATTGTTTATTATTTTAAAAGCATTTAAATAATTGTTGTCGCTGTGTTTTATTCATTTTAGAGTATTTACACAATTTATGAAAGTGTGGTCTCTCCACAAAAGTTACCTATGCATTATTTGGCACAAACCGAACATTTTAGTTTTGGCTTTTGAAAACTTTTGCCGTTGACTTAATTTTTTAATTAGACTTTCGAAATGGTCTTGAATCAATACGAGTTTAACAATAGTAATTGAAGTGACGTGGCATTATTAGCAGTGGGTTACTGTAGCTTAATTGTCCGGGCGTCACACCTTGGCACTTGAAAACTTGTTGTTCCATTGTTTCGAGCTTTGTCTCCACGCTTCCGGTACTCCTTGGTCACTCAACATCGCGGATGTGCAGCACCCCCTCACGCATCTCAATGGTTTGAGGGTGATGCAGCACCTCCATGAGGTAGGGGTTGATGACCCTCTCGAAAAACTTGTCCTTGGGGGCGCTTGAAGACGTCATAGTGATCAAGATCTGTCAGAAAAACAGCCCAAAACAAAGAGAGAAGATTTTTGCGTGATACGGTGGTCAAAACCTTTGGGATATTATATAATGAATTTTTAGCGTCCGAGAGAAGTATCGTGCAAGAAAATAGAGTTCGGAGAGCACACGAGGGGCCCACGAGGCAGGGGGCGCGCCCTCCACCCTCGTGGATGCCTCGTGTTCTTCCCGGACTACTTCTTATTTTTCATATTTTCTTAAATATTCGAAAACAGAGAAAAGTTGCTATTAGAATGGTTTTGGAGTTGGTTTACTTACTGTACAACATACCTATTCCTTTTCGGAGTCTGAAACATTCTGGAAAGTGTCCCTTATGTATTCCTCCGGGGTTACGGTTTCAATAACATTAGTTTCAACATTTATAGGATTACATGAGATATAATGTTTGATTCTTTGACCGTTCACCACCTTCAGATTTGTGCCTTCAAAGTTGTTGATTTTTATGGCACCGGAATGATAGACCTCCTCGATAATGTAAGGGCCTTCCCATTTAGAGAGAAGTTTCCTACAAAAAAATCTTAAATGAGAGTTGAATAGCAACACATAATCACCTACGTTAAACTCACACTTTTGTATCCTTTTGTCATGCCATCTTTTAACTTTTTTTCTTTAAACAGTTTGGCATTTTCATAGGCCTAGGTTCTCCATTCATCAAGTGAGCTAATGTAAAATAACCTCCTCTCACCGGAAAGTTTGAAATCAAAATTGAGCTCTTTAATGGCCAAATATGCCTTATGTTCAAGTTCGAGAGGTAAGTGACATGCTTTGAACACAAAACAAACTTACGGGCATCTTTGAAGAGAGTAGGCCAACAAAAACAGGATTGCAATAACTTATGTGAAGTTCTATCTCCAGCGTGGTGTCCTCCATATGCCTCGGAGTGACACTTGCATAGGATTTGTTCCTGTTCATGCTTAGGTACACAATGTCTAATAACACCATCTACTCCTTCTTTATAAAGGTGTGGGTCATCCCAGAAGTAATGTCTTAAATCATAGAAAAACTTTTTGTTTTGCTGGTATGTGAAACTAGGTGGTATGAATTTAGCAACAATGTAATTAGCATAATTAGCATACCATGGAGCAGTACGAGAAGCATTTATGACAGCTAATTGTTCATCAGGAAAGCTATCATTAATAGGTAGTGGGTCATCAAGAACATTCTCTAACCTAGACAAGTTGTCTGCAACGGGGTTCTCAACTCCCTTTCTATCAATAATATGTAAATCAAATTCTTAAAGTAGGAGAACCCATCTAATAAGTCTAGGTTTAGCATCTTTCTTTTCCATAAGATATTTAATAGCAACATGATCAGTGTGAACAGTTACTTTAGAATCAACAATATAAGATCTGAACTTATCACAAGCAAATACAACTACTAAGAATTCTTTTTCAGTAGTAGCATAATTTCTCTGAGCACTATCTAGTGTTTTACTAGCATATTGAATAAGATTTAGTTTCTTATCAACTCTTTGTCCTAGAACAGCACCTACAAAATAATTGCTAGCATCACACATAATTTCAAAGGGTAAATTCCAATCAGGTGGCTGAACAATAGGTGCAGAAATCAAAGCTTTTTTAAGTATTTCAAATGCTTCTACACAATCATCATCGAAGACAAAAGGAATATCTTTTTGCAATAGATTAGTCAGAGGCCTAGAAATTTTAGAAAAGTCCTGAATGAACCTCCTATAAAAATCAACATGACCAAGGAAACTTCTTATACCTCTAATGTCCTTGGGACATGGCATCTTTTCAATAGCATCAATCTTAACTTCATCAACTTCAATACCTCTTCAGAAATTTTATGCCCCAAGACAATACCTTCATTAACCATAAAGTGGCACTTCTCCCAATTCTAGACGAGACTAGTATCTTCACATCTCTGCAAAACTCGATCAAGGTTGCTCAAGCAATTATCAAAAGAGGATCCATAAACGGAGAAATCATCCATGAATACCTCACAAATCTTTTCACAAAAGTCAGAGAATATAGCCATCATGCATCTTGGAAAGGTAGCAGGTGAATTACATAAACCAAAAGGCATACGTCTATAAGCAAAGGTACCGAAAGGGCAAGTAAAAGTGGTCTTTTCTTGATCCTTAGCTGACACTTGTATTTGAGAGAAACCAGAGTAACCATCTAGAAAGCAAAAATGTGTATGTTTGGATAATCTTCCTAGCATTTGCTTAATAAAAGGTAAATGCTAATGATCTTTTTTAGTAGCTTTACTTAACTTGCGGAAATCAATTACCATCCTATAACCTATAATAATTCTTTGTGGGATCAATTCGTCTTTATCATTAGGAACGACAGTAATACCTCCCTTCTTAGGGACTGATAACCCACAAGTGTAGGGGATCGCAACAGCTTTCTAGGGTAAAGTATTCAACCCAAATTCATTGATTTGACACAAGGGGAGCCAAAGAATATTATTGAGTATTAGCAGTTGAGTTGTCAATTCAACCACACCTGGATAACTTAGTATCTGCAGCAAAGTATTTAGTAGCAACGTAGTATGATAGTAATGGTAACAGTGGCAAAAGTAAAGATAATACTTTTGTAGTAATTGTAACAGTAGTAACGAAAAAGTAAATAAGCGAAGCACAAGATGTGAAAAGCTCGTAGGCATTGGATCAGTGATGGATAATTATGTCGGATGCGATTCCTCATGTAATAGCTATAACATAGGGTGACACAGAACTAGCTGCAGTTCATCAATGTAATGTAGGCATGTATTCCGAATATAGTCATACGTGCTTATGGAAAAGAACTTGCATGCCATATTTTGTCCTACCCTCCCGTGGCAATGGGGTCCTAGTGGAAATTAAGGGATATTAAGGCCTCCTTTTAATAGAGAACCAGAACAAAGCATTAGCACATAGTGAATACATGAACTCCTCAAACTATGTTCATCATCGAGAAGTATCCCGATTATTGTCACTTCGGGGTTGTCGTATCATAACACATAATAGGTGACTATAGACTTGCAAGATAGGATCAAGAACACACATATATTCATGAAAACATAATAAGTTCAGATATGAAATCATGGCACTCGGGCCTTAGTGACAAGCATTAAGCATAGCAAAGTCATAGCAACATCAATCTCAGAACATAATGGATACTAGGGATCAAACCTAACAAAACTAACTTGATTGCATGAGAAATCTCATCCAACCCATCACCGTCCAACAAGCCTACGATGGAATTACTCACGCATGGCGGTGAGCATCATGAAATTGGTGTGGAGGATGGTTGATGATGACGACGGCGACGAATCCCCCTCCCCGGAGCCCCGAACAGACTCCAGATCAGCCCTCCCGAGAGAGATTAGGGCTTGGCGGCGGCTCCATATCGTATAACGCGATGAAACTTCCTCTCTGATTTTTTCTCCGTGAGACAGAATATATGGAGTTAGAGTTGAGGTTGGCGGAGCCTCAGGGGGCCCACGAGATAGCGGGCGTGCCCAGGGGGGTGGGCGCGCCCCCACCCTCGTGGACAGGGTGTGGGCCCCCTGGTCTTGATTCTTTCGCCAGTATTTTTTATATTTTCTGAAACTTGCCTCCATGGATTTTCAGGACATTCCGAGAACTTTTGTTTTCTACACATAAAACAACATCATGGCAGTTCTGCTGAAAACAGCGTTAGTCCGGGTTAGTTTCATTCAAATCATGCAAGTTAGAGTCCAAAACAAGGGCAAAAGTGTTTGGAAAAGTAGATACGTTGGAGACGTATCAACTCCCCCAAGCTTAAACCGTTGCTTGTCCTCAAGCAATTCAGTTGATAAACTGAAAGTGATAAAGAAAAACTTTTACAAACTCTATTTGCTCTTGTTGTTGTAAACATGCAAAGCTAGCATTCAGGTTTCAGCAAATATTATGAACTAGCCATACTCACAATAACACTTAGGTCTCACAATCACTCATATCAATGGCATAATCAGCTAGCGAGCCATAATAATAAAACTCAGATGACAACACTTTCTCAAAACAATCATAACATGATATAACAAAATGGTATCTCTCTAGCCCTTTCTGAGACCGCAAAACATAAATGCAAAGCACCTTTAAAGATTAAGGACTGACTAAACATTGTAAATCATGGTAAAAGAGATCCAGTCAAGTCATACCCAATATAAACCAATAGTAATGAATGCAAATGATAGTGTGCTCTCCAGCGGGTGCTTTTTAATAAGAAGGTGATGACTCAACATAAAAGTAAATAGATAGTCCCTTCGCAGAGGGAAGCAGGGATTTGTAGAAGTGCTAGAGCTTGATGAGATGGCCGTATCTTCCATACTACATGCATTATAGGCAGTTCCCAAACAGAATGGTAAAAGTTTATACTCCCCCACCACCAACAAGCATCAATCCATGGCTTGCTCGAAACAACGAGTGCCTCCAACTAACAACATCTCTGGGGGAGTTTTGTTTAATTATATTGATTTGCTTTGATCTTTTTGGATCATGGGACTGGGCATCCCGGTTACCGTCCCTTTCTCATGAATGAGGAGCGGAGTCCACTCCTCTTGAGAATAACCCACCTAGCATGGAAGATATAGGCAGCCCTTGTTGAAACATGAGTTGCTCGAGCATACAAAACAGAATTTCATTTGAAGGTTTGGAGTTTGGCACATACAAATTTACTTGGAACGGCAGGTAGATACCGCATATAGGAAGGTATGGTGGACTCATTGGAATAACTTTGGGGTTTAAGGAGTTTGGATGCACAAGCAGTATTCTGATTAGTACAGGTGAAGGCTAGCAAAAGACAGGGAAGTGACCAACTGAGAGAGTGACAACAGTCATAAACTTGCATTAAAATTAATTCACACCGAATACAAACATGAGTAGGATATAATCCACCATGAACATAAATATCGTGAAGGCTATGTTGATTTGTTTCAACTACATGCGTGAACATGTGCCAAGTTGAGTCACTCAATTTATTCAAAGGAGGATACCATCCCATCATACCACATCAAAATCATTCTAATGGCATGTTGGCACGCAAGGTAAACCATTATAACTCATAGCTAATCAAGCATGGCACAAGCAACTATAATCTCTAAATGTCATTGCAAATATGTTTAATTCTTAATAAGCTGAATCAGGAACGATGAACTCATCATATTTACAAAAACAAGAGAGGTCGAGTTCATACCAGCTTTTCTCCATCTCAATCAATCCATCATATATCGTCATTATTGCCTTTCACTTGCACGACCAAACGATGTGTATAATAATAATAGTGCACGTGCATTGGACTAAGCTGGAATCTGCAAGCATTCAACTCAAGAGGGAAGACAAAGTAATATGGGCTCTAAGTTAAATAAACAATCATGCATATGAGAGCCACTAAACATTTTCAATATGGTCTTCTACTCTCGACCCCTAAAGGAAAGAAAAGAAAAGAAAACTATTTACACGGGAAAGCTCTCGATAAGTAAGAAGAAGAACAAGAAATCTTTTTGGGTTTTCATTTTAATTCCTACTACAAGCATGGGAATTAAACTAACTATTTTTTTGGTTTTCTTAAGGTTTATCAAACACACAAGAAGAAAACTAGAAAAAGAAAATTAAACTAGCATGGATAATACAATGAAAGAGTATGAGCACCGAGACTAGAATAGTATGTGAACATGAATGTAAAGTCGGTGAGAAATACGTACTCCCCCAAGCTTAGGCTTTTGGCCTAAGTTGGTCTAATGCCAAGGGTAGCCTGGCTGATATCCGTAGTTGTAACCGGGGTCGTACTGAGATGCAGCAGCAAATGCCTCCTGAGCTGCGGCATGTTGGTCAGCCCCCTCTGCTCTCCCCTCGTGTTCAGCTGCTTCCTCCCTGGTAACAACATATCTTCCTTTTGCCTGGTGATCAAAAAGGAAAGGAGCAGGAAGAGTAACATGGACAGCGCTATGTCTGTCAAAGATTAGTCGATACTGGAGGAATTGTTCATTCTGCTTAAGAAAATGATGTTGGACCATAGCGTCATAATCTAAATAAGCAGGAGGCAACATCGTATCCCCCTCTCGTGGGGCTATACCAAGATAATTTGCCACACGGGTCGCATAAATTCCTCCAAATAAATCTCCAGCTCTACCATTATTATGCAACCTACGTGCGACTATTGCCCCCAAGTTATAATCTTTATAACCTAACACAACACTCTTGAGGACACAAAGATCAGGCACACACATATGACATGCTTCATCTTTACCGTTAATGCATCTACCAATGAAAAGAGCAAAATAATGTATAGCAGGTGTCGGTGTCAAAACCGGCGGATCTCGGGTAGGGGGTCCCGAACTGTGCGTCTAGGCGGATGGTATCAGGAGACAAGGGACACGATGTTTTACCCAGGTTCGGGCCCTCTTGATGGAGGTAAAACCCTACGTCCTGCTTGATTGATATTGATGATGTGGGTATTACAAGAGTAGATCTACCACGAGATCAAGGAGGCTAAACCCTAGAAGCTAGCCTATGGTATGATTGTTGTAATGGTTGTTGTGTCCTACGGACTAAAGCCATCCGGTTTATATAGACACCGGAGAGGGCTAGGGTTACATAGAGTCGGTTACAATGGTAGGAGATCTACATATCCGTATCGCCAAGCTTGCCTTCCACGCCAAGGAAAGTCCCATCCGGACACGGGACGAAGTCTTCAATCTTGTATCTTCATAGTCTTGGAGTCCGGCCGATGATGATAGTCCGGCTATCCGGACACCCCCTAGTCCAGGACTCCGTCAGTAGCCCCTGAACCAGGATTCAATGACGATGAGTCCGGCGCGCATATTGTTCGGCATTACAAGGCGGGTTCCTCCTCCGAATAATTCATAGAAGATTGTGAACACCAGGATAGTGTCCGGCTCTGCAAAATAAATTCCACATTCCACTGTAGAGAGAATAATATGTACACAAGTTCAATCTGCTGACGTATTTTGTGGCATGACGTCACACCACTACCAAGCCTTTACTTGAATCGTTTTTTACTATACCACCTCAGCGCGTTTAGCGAAGCGGTTTCCTTGGCACGTCTTGTCGAAGCAGAGATCGTGTTCCCCTTATTCCGGGATTCTCATCAATACGGACGTGGGTAACCCAACCGCGCCATTGATGGTGGCGCTTGGGAGATAAGCGATTTTTACCAAGCCGGTGGGGACGCATAGTTTTCGTCCGCCCATATATAAGGGGATAAGGATCCACCCTTTCACCTACGCCTTCTTCCTCCTTTGCTTATCCATCTCCGCGCACTCGAGCTCCAGCACCCAAGCCCGCACATCTCGTCTCAACCTTCTCCAGTCATGTCCGGAGCGGGAGGCAAGTGGATGGCCTCCTCCATCACGGAGGGGCTCATCGAAAGACTGTGCAGCGCCGCATATCTGTCCAGCGACATCGCGCACCGGCTGCCCGACAAGGGGCAGCTCATCCCCACCCCCAGGCCCCATGAGAGGGTCGTATTCCTTCCCCACTTCCTCCGCGGACTGGGCTTCCCATTGCATCCCTTTGTCCGGGGGCTCATGTACTATTACGGCCTGGATTTCCATGATCTGGCGCCGAACTTCATCCTCAACATCTCGGCGTTTATCGTCGTGTGCGAGGCCTTCCTCTACATCCAGCCCCACTTTGGCTTGGGGCTCAAGACCTTCAATGTCAAGCCGAAGGTAGTGAAGGGGAATCAGGCGGAGTGCAGAGGCGCCATGTTGGGTAAGATACCCAACGTCGTCTGGCTCGAGGGTGCCTTCGTGGAAACCATCAAGGGATGGCAATTGGGGTGGTTCTACATCACCGAGCCGCGTGACCCTAAATGGGTAGCGGCCCCCGAATTTAGATCTGGAATCCCCACGCGGCTCACCTCATGGAAGGAGAGTGGCCTGAGCTGGGGTGATTCGGAGGAGCTGACCGGACTCCAAGCCTGTATCCAGAAGCTGGTGAATAAGAAGCTCAAGCTTGTCAATGTGGTCCAGGTCATGCTCATCCGCCGGATTCTCCCGTGCCAAGAACGGGAATTTAAATTGTGGGAGTTCAATCGGGCGCAGCACCAGACCTTGAGCAGGCTCCTCGACACTAGGTACGAAGATGCCTGGAAAGTGCTCTTCAAGGGCGCCGAAGCTCCCGCATCCGCCACTGAAGATCGCGGATTTCGCTCGCAGCGTCTAGCTAATGAGGTAAGTGATTCTACCCCTTTACGGGACACTTGTTTTTAATAGTTCGACCTTACGCGGGATTTAATCTCCCTTTTCCTTTGACAGGACTGGATGAAGAAGGCCGAGCAGTTCATCTGTCCGGCTCCCATGCCAGAAAACCCAATAGACGCCCGTCTAGCGGGGCTGCTGGTTCCGGCACCGCATGTGGTGCCGGAGAAGAAGGCCAAGAAGGAGGCCACAGGTACTCGAAAGAGTTCTCGTTTTCAGGTGTCCGACGACTCCGAGGCGGACTCCTCCCCCGAAGACGAGGAGGAGAAAGAGGACTCTCTCCTAGAGGAAGGAGAGAGGAAGAGGAAGGCTTCCCCAACAGGGGAGGCCGAAGGGTCCAAGAGGGGAAGGACTATTCCCCCGGACAGCTCCACCAACGCCAACGTTGGCGACGAAGAGTGGCCCTCAAGGGCCAGGCCTCCGGCAAGATCGTAAGTATCCGGATTCCTGAATGATTTATAATTTCTCTTTTGTGTCACACAGTGTCCTTCTAATGCCGCACGCTGCCTGTAGTCCGGCCCATGATGATCTCCCCGCTTCATCGAGCGGGTCGTTGGCTCCAGCGGATGTAGTCTCCATCCCGACTGCCTCCACCCCTCGCGACGCTGAGGACGCCGAGGTGGGATCCCGAGAAGGGACCCATCAGGAGGAGGCTCCGGAGGCGCCACAAGGCAGCCTCCCAGACTTTGTGCCGGACTCCACGTCAGAACCCGCAGTGGTTCCGGAGTCCGGCCGGCGGCCCCTTTGCAAGAAGGGCAAGATCGTGACGCCGGCGGCCTCTGTCCAACCGGAGGCGCCGGAAAACTTGTTGCAGGCGCTCAAAGGCACTTCCATCGAGGAAGAACACCGCACTATTATGAGTGCGGTGATTCAGAAGGTTCAGCTCGCCAAGAGCGGGCTGACCAAAGCCTGCAGTAGCCTTCTAATAGGCTTTGAGGTAAGAAGTTAAAAATATGCAATGTGATACCGCATAGACAGTAGCCCCTGATGCTCGGTTCGGTGTTCGGAAAGAAAAGCCGGACTGAGGATCTAAAAAAGATATACGCAGGGTTGCTAAAAATTATGTCAATATGGGTTTGCAAGCTACGATGCTGACCTCTGCCGCACTGACTGCAGAGGTCGGTGCTTTGAAGCAGGAGCTCGAGCGGTCTGAGCAAGAGCTCGGCCGTGCCAAGAAGCAGCTCAAGGACAAAGAAGGTGAGTAATACCACTTTGAATTTTTACCTTACAGAAAAGGATTTAGGTTGCGACAAAAATAACAAGGATAACATGGGTACTACAGGGGCCACGAACGAGGTGGCAACCCTGAAGGAGGCTGTGTCCACGGCCGAACGCAATGTGTCCGCGGAACGGGCAGAGCGAGAAAAGCAGGAGGCGCGGGTGGCGGAGGTGCGGCAAGAGCTCCAGGATCTCATGGAAAAGCATGAGAGTTTGGAGCGCGACTCAAAGACTCGAGAGTCCGAGCTTGCCTCGGCTCTCGAAAGTGCCAAAGCCGCCAAGGCCGAGGCCCATAAGTCCCTCCAGGAGATTGAGTCGGTGAAGAAGATAGCGGCGGGTAAGGCATTTTTCATGCAAAGCAAGCATGTGAATGTAAATTACCTGTTACTTACCCGAATTCGGAGCTCTCCAGGGGCGTTTGCAGATCTGCCTTGCAGCGTGTCCGATGCTGCCGCATTCTACCGAGCCGAGGAGGGGAGCTCAATGGAGAAGGTCTTCTGGTCTCAGTACGCCGAGGCCGGCCATCTGGTGCCCCCTAGCGACCAGCTGAAGCAGCTGGTCGAGCTCCACAAGGTAGCCGAGCAGGCCATGAAGGGCCTCATAGTCCGGCTGTGGCCTGGAGAGGCCATGCCTGGGAGCTACTTCGGCCTCATGCGGCGGCTGGTGGATGCGTGCCCCTGGGTGGAGGTCATCAAGCGCTCCGCCTGTATTGAAGGTGCTCGTCGGGCCCTTGCCCGCGCATAGGTGCACTGGGGCAAGCTGCATGCGGAGAGGCTTATCACTGACGCGCCGCCAGCGGGCAAGGAGTATCGTACGCCCGAGATGTACTATAAGACTGTCCTGAAGGGTGCCCGCAAGATTGCGGATGAGTGCCCCAGAGATGTAATTATTGAGTAAATTCACAATGTGTTATCCTGTGCGCTGAAAACTTTGTTCATATGCGCTAAGCAACGCTTATTGATTTAAAATATTACCTTCTGTGTGGCCGTTTATTAAATCTGAGAGGTGGCAAGTCGTCGGCTTCAGCCCCCATGCCACGAGTGCTGGGGTGTTCGGGATAAACTTGAGCACTCTTGTTCCCATTTGTGGGTCCATCTAGGGAGGCGCTCAACACAACGAATAAGGCAACCAGACTTATAATGCTTGAACACTCTCACTTAGCCATAGAATTCTATAATTTTAAATTTCGGCGAAGTCCCTAGTATTCGGAAGACCGAGTTCGGGGCGCTATCCACGCCTTGGCCGGACATTATCCGGTTCTTCGCTCAAAGCGGCATAAGTCTTTAGGGACTCGAAAAGACCTCTCGAACAGCAACCAGTCTCTCGCCTTATCATGATAGTTAGTTTTAGCTTTCTCCACTGAGGCGTTAACCCAGCTCAACCAGGGTGCAATCGCAGTGGTTCTCCCAGTGCTACCTTAGCCGACAGAACGAAACGTAAGGTACCAAAACATGGGAGCCGGGCAAACCCAACTATGGACCCAAGACATGATTCGGAGCCGATTCATATAATGCTATAAGTTCGGGGTGCCGCACTTGTGAAAGTGTTCGGACTTATCACACCATAATGCGGGGAACATAAGCCCCTGGTGTATTCGGCCGTACCAAAATATACAGATGCAAGATGTCATAAAAGAACATATATGTAAAATAATGCAATTATAGGCAAAAAGTGCTGCATTATTTATTCAAGGAATTCTGCTATGAGTGCGGAATGATACAAACAGTGCAGTAAGCAAGGGATTGGACTAATTAGACGTGTCTCCCTCCAGGGGTAGGCTGCTGAATGGTGTATTTAACCAATTTAATGCTCGTAATGGAGACCACCTGAGTGTTCGTCGCAGCCTTTGCCCCTCCCTGGCTGTTGCATCGTGAGTTCGGCAGGTTTGCCGCCGGACGGAGCATCTGGTGGACGGAGTCCTGTGTATAAAAAGAAGAAAAATAAAAATAAAAAGAGCGACACACTTGGGAGCCCCTGGTGTGGTCGAACCGCACTCTGGGTCTGTTGTGGTCATGCCCCTCCCCCTATGCCCATGGTATCTCGAGAGCGTAATGATGTACGCGGAGAGTTTGTCTTGCAATCATGCGAGGGTTGGGGTTGGGGCCGCATTGCTACGCATGCTCGTAACGTGCCAGGTGGTCTTGATTGATGTTGCTCCGGGCGCGTTTGGCCGTGTCCGGTCGTTTAACGGCCGGACTCGAGAATTGCCTTAGAAGGCTGCTCTGTACTTCTGTCGCGAGAGCCGCTGTATGTTCCTCCGTTCGGAGGGAGAGTTCCGTATTTCCGTTGACCGTGATGACTCCACGAGGGCCTGGCATCTTAAGCTTGAGGTATGCATAATGCGGCACCGCGTTGAACTTTGCGAACGCAGTTCGTCCAAGCAAAGCGTGATAGCCACTGCGGAACGGGACAATGTCGAAGATTAACTCCTCGCTTTGGAAATTATCCGGGGATCCGAAGACCACTTCCAGTGTGACTGAGCCTGTACAATTGGCCTCAACACCTGGTACGATGCCTTTGAAGGTCGTCTTTGTAGGTTTAATCCTTGAGGGGTCTATGCCCATCTTGTGCGATGTATCCTGATAAAGCAGGTTTAGGCTACTGCCGCCGTCCATCAGGACTCTCGTGAGGTGAAATCCATTGACAATTGGGTCTAAAACCAATGCGGCGAATCCGCCATGGCAGATACTGGTCGTATGGTCTCTTTGATCGAAAGTGATCGGGCAAGAGGACCATGGATTGAACTTTGGGGCGCCTGGCTCCATCGCATATACGTCCCTTAGTGCACGCTTCCGCTCCCTCTTGGGTATATGCGTTGCGTATATCATGTTTATCGTCCGCACTTGTGGGGGGAAGCCCTTCTGTCCTCTATTGTTCGGCGACCGGGTCTCTTCCTTGTCATCGCTGTGCAGCCCCTTGTCATTGTTTTCAGCAATTAATTTGCCTGCCTGCTTGAATACCCAACAATCTCTGTTAGTGTGGTTAGCTGGCTTTTCGGGGGTGCCATGTATTTGGCAAGAGCGGTCGAGTATTCGGTCCAAATTGGACGGGCCCGGAGTGGTTCTTTTAAATGGCTTCTTCCGCTGACCGGGTTTAGAGCCTCAGAATCCAGCGTTGACTGCCGTATCCTCATTGCTGTCGCCGTTAATGCGGCGTTTGTTCTTGTTTCGATGCGACCTGCCATTGTGGTCCTTGGTATCCGGACTGCCAGCATTTTTACTGAGGTTGTTGCTGCGAGCTAGCCAGCTATCCTCTCCCGCACAGAAGCGGGTCATGAGTGATGTGAGGGCTGCCATGGATTTCGGCTTTTCCTGTCCTAGGTGCCGGTCTAGCAACTCGTCGTGGATGTTGTGTTTGAAGGCTGTGAGGGCCTCTGTATCCGGACAGTCGATGATTTGATTTTTCTTTGTTAAGAACCGTGTCCAGAATTGTCTGGCCGATTCGTCTGGCTGCTGAATTATGTGGCTTAGGTCATCGGCGTCTGGTGGTCGCACATATGTGCCCTGGAAGTTGTCGAGGAATGCGGCTTCCAGGTCCTCCCAACACCCAATTGACTCTGCGGGCAGGCTGTTGAGCCAATGCCGAGCTGGTCCTTTAAGCTTGAGCGGGAGATATTTCATGGCGTGAAGATCGTCGCCGCGGGCCATATGGATATGAAGGAGATAATCCTCGATCCAAACCACGGGGTCTGTTGTGCCATCGTAGGATTCAATGTTGACGGGTTTAAACCCTTCAGGGATTTGATGATCCATTACTTCGTCAGTGAAGCATAGTGGGTGTGCGGCGCCTCTGTATAGAGCAATATCACGACGTAGCTCAAGAGAGCGTTGTCTGCTGTGTTCGGCCCGGCCGGAGTTGTTGTATCCGGTGCGACGGTATTCGTCGTGGGTCGTGGGGCGCCCACGTGATCCATAGATAGATCTGGATTGTCTTGCCTTGTCCTCCAATATATCCCGCAAGTCCGGCGCGTTCCCCCGTGGCTTCGTACTTTTTGAGCGGTGCCGGGGTACGGTTCTGGTGGAGGGCCTAGATGCCTCTCTGTCGTGGCCACGAGGTGGTCGGTTTTCCGTATTGTGCGCTGGTGATGAAGGTTTGTATGCTTCCTCCTCTAGTCGGGGGAGCAACTTGCGTTTTGGGTAGCTTTTGGAGGGGCGTTCGAGTTCATACTCTTCGGCCGCGAGGACCTCGGTCCATCTGTCGGCCAGCAGGTTTTGATCAGCTTGAAGCTGTTGCTGCTTTTTCTTTAGGCTATTTGCTGTGGCCATTAGCCTGCGTCTGAAACGCTCTTGTTCGACGGGATCCTCAGGCACGACGAATTCGTCGTCGTCGAGGCTTGCCTCGTCTCTGGAGGGAGGTATGTAATTATCATCCTCGACCTCTTCGTCTGCCGCTCTCTCGTGAGGGCTTGCTTCTGCATCCTCCTGCGCTGAATCTTGCTGGAGGGGGTTGTCTTCGGCACTTTCTGGGGTGTTGTTATCTCCTGTGCCGGAATCTCCATTCTTGCTGTGGTGGGATTTAGAGCGGCGCCGCTGACGTCGGCGCTTGGGCTGTTTCTTTAAGGAATCTGCCTCCGCTGCTTCTTCGCCGTCCCCATCTTTTGGGGTTTCCACCATGTATATGTCGTATGACGAGGTGGTCTTCCAGTGCCCTGTAGGCGCTGGTTCTTGATCGTCTCCGGCATCATCGTCCATACCGTCGATGTCTTCGGAGTCATAGTCTAGCACGTCGGTTAGATCGTCGACAGTGGCTACAAAGTGGGTGGTGGGTGGGCTTTGAATTTCTTCGTCATCCGCATCCCAACCATCCTGGCTGTAGTCCGGCCAGGGCTCTCCGGATAGCGAGAGATGCTTTAGCGATTTCAGGATGTTGCCAAAGGGTGAGTGCTGAAAGATGTCCGCAGCGGTGAACTCCATGATCGGCGCCCAATCAGATTCGATTGGCAGGGGCGCAGGAGGTTCGGAGTCCGGCACCTCAGAGTCACGAGATTTATAAGGGATGAGGTCAGTGTTCGGCTCCATCGCCGTGGAAGTTGCAGCTCCCGAGGCGGTGTCCAGCCACCCGTCCTCGATCTGCGCGATCGGCTCCGGACTTTGGGTCGGAGCGGTTTCATGTGCGGCCTCCAAGGTACTGTCCGGCGGCAGAGTTAGATCATGTCCATCGTGACAGTGCGGCACGCTCGGCTGCAGCTCGGATCCATCGAAGATCAAGTCTCCGCGGATATCGGTCGTGAAGTTTAGGCTTCCAAACCTGACCTGACGGCCAGGGGCGTAGCTTTCGATCCGCTCCAGATGGCCAAGTGAATTGGCCCGCAGTGCGAAGCCGCCGAATACGAAGATCTGGCCGGGGACAAAAGTCTCACCCAGGACTGCGTTGTTGTTTGAAGAAGCCATCAAGCCTATCGGTGACGACACAGAGGAACTCTCAATGAAAGCACCAATGTCGGTGTCAAAACCGGCGGATCTCGGGTAGGGGGTCCCAAGCTGTGCGTCTAGGCGGATGGTAACAGGAGACAAGGGACACGATGTTTTACCCAGGTTCGGGCCCTCTTGATGGAGGTAAAACCCTACGTCCTGCTTGATTGATATTGATGATGTGGGTATTACAAGAGTAGATCTACCACGAGATCAAGGAGGCTAAACCCTAGAAGCTAGCCTATGGTATGATTGTTGTAATGGTTGTTGTGTCCTACGGACTAAAGCCATCCGGTTTATATAGACACCGGAGAGGGCTAGGGTTACATAGAGTCGGTTACAATGGTAGGAGATCTACATATCCGTATCGCCAAGCTTGCCTTCCACGCCAAGGAAAGTCCCATCCGGACACGGGACGAAGTCTTCAACCTTGTATCTTCATAGTCTTGGAGTCCAGCCGATGATGATAGTCCGGCTATCCGGACACCCCCTAGTCCAGGACTCCCTCAGCAGGAAAATGAATGCTCCCTATGGTAGCTTGTGCTATGTCCCTAGATTCTCCCACGGTAATACTAGCAAGGAAATCTCTAAATTCAGATTTGTGGGGATCATTAATATTGCCCCACTGTAGAAGTTTGCAAGCAGTTGTAAAATCCTCTAAGTCCACGGTATAAGATGTATCATAGATATCAAATAGGACACTCAGAGAATTATGTGTACATTTATATTTAAACCTTCGCACAAATGAATCAGTCAATTGATAGTACTGAGGACACTTATCTTGTAAGAAGTCCTCCAGATCAGCATTACGCACATACGCGTCAAATTCCTCCTTAAAGTCTGCTTCGACCATAAAATCGCCGGATGGCCACTCACAAGCTCGTACTTCTGCGTACCTTGGTAGTTCATCGTCTTGCTCACGTATAGCAATCCTGGGTCCTTTCTTTACTAAGGAACCACCTTCGCACATTCTCCTAGACATAATTCTTTTTCTAAAAAAATTCTAAATTTTTTAGTAACTTCAAAATAAAAGTGAATAAAACTAAACAAGATTGGTAGCAACTACTCCTACAAGTGCCTAGAGCCTATATCATGCATTAGAATTACTTGGGACCTCATAAATTTGACATGCAAGCTCAAGAACAAGGTCACCTATGCAGCAAAAAATTGCAATGAATAAAGCACTAGAACAAAAACTAATTGGACCAATGGATGAGTCATATACCAAGCAACAATCTCCCAAAGCAGTTTTGTGAATGGAGCTTTGCGCAAGGAGATCGAAAATCGCAGCAAAATGAGCTAGAACTCGTGCTTGAGCTGGATGGGGATTTTTTTGGGAAGAAGATGGAGTGTGTGGGTGCTGGCATAACTGGAGGGGGGCCACCAGGGGCCCACGAAACAGGGGGGCACGCCCAGGGGGTATGGGCGCGCCCTCCACTCTCGTGGCCTGGTGCTTGCCCCTTCTGCAGTGTTTTCAGTGCCTAACATCCTCAAATATTCCATAAAAATCATACTAAATTTGCAGGGCATTTGGAGCACTTTTATTTTTGGGATGTTTTTTTATTGCATGGATAATTCAGAAAACAGACAGATAATACTATTTTTGCTTTATTTATTCTAAATAACAGAAAGTAAAAAGAGGGTACAGAAGGTTGTGCCTTCTAGTTTCATCCATCTCATGGTCATCAAAATGAATCCACTAACAAGGTTGATCAAGTCTTGTTAACAAACTCATTCTGAATAACACGGAACCGGAGAAATTTCGAATAACACTAAGTTACCTCTACGGGGATATGAAAATCTCCAACAATAAGAATATCATACTTTTTCTTGACAGTAGGAAGAGGAAATTCAAAACCTCCAATAATGATAGTTGGAACTTTTCCAATTGAATTGATGCTATGAACTTGAGATTGTTTCCTCGGAATGTGTAGCGTATGCTCATTACCATTAACATGAAAAGTGACATTGCCTTTGCTGCAATCAATAACAGCCCCTGTAGTATTCACAAAGGGTCTACCAAGGATAATCGACATACTATCGTCCTCTGGAATATCAAGAATAACAAAGTCCGTTAAGATAGTGACATTTGCAACCACAACAGGCACATCTTCACAAATACCGACAGGTATAGCAGTTGATTTATCAGCCATTTGCAAAGATATTTTAGTAGGTGTCAACTTATTCAATTAAAGTCTACGATATAAAGAGAGAGGCATAACACTAACACCGGCTCCAAGATCACAAAAAGCAGTTCTAACATAATTTCTTTTAATGGAGCATGGTATAGTTGGTACCCCCGGATCTCCAAGTTTCTTTGGTATTCCACCTTTAAAAGTGTAATTAGCAAGCATGGTGGAAATTTCAGCTTCCGGTATCTTTCTTTTATTTCTAATGATATCCTTCATATACTTAGCATAAGGATTTACTTTAAGCATATTAGTTAAGCGCATATGTAAGAAGATAGGTCTAATCATTTCAGCAAAACGCTCAAAATCCTCATCATCCTTTGTCTTGGATGGTTTAGGAGGAAAGGTCATGGGTTTCTGAACCCATGGTTCTCTTTCTCTACCGTGCTTCCTAGCAACAAAATCTCTCTTATCATAACGTTGATTCTTTGATTGTGGGTTATCAAGATCAATAGCAGGTTCAACTTCTACTTCATTATTTTTGCTAGGTTGAGCATCAACATGAACATTATCATTAACATTATCACTAGGTTCATGTTCATCACCTGATTGTGTTTCACCATCAGAAATAGAGATATCATTGTGATTCTCAGGTGTGTCTACAACGGGTTCACTAGAAGCATGCAAAGTCCTATCATTTTTATTTTTCTTCTTTTTAGAAGAACTAGGTGCCTCTAAATTATTTCTCTGACAATCTTGCTCGATTCTCTTAGGGTGGCCTTCAGGATACAAAGGTTCCTGAGTCATTCTACCAGTTCTAGTAGCCACTCTAACAGCAAAGTCAGGTTTATTATTTAATTCATCAAGCAAATCATTTTGAGTGTTAAGTACTTGCTTAGCTTGAGTAGCAACCATAGAAGCATATTTGCTAACGAGGTTAAGTTCATCTTTAAATCTAGCCATATAATCACTCACGCGTCCTATCTCGAAAGCATTATTCTTTAAATCTCTACCAACATAAGAATTAAAACTTTCTTGTCTAGCCATAAAGTCATCAAATTCATCTAAGCATGGGCTATGAAATTTAGTAGAGAGAATTTACCTTTACTACCTGTGTCGGGTTATCAAGACAATGTGCTTCTTCGACAGGTGGTATATTAAGACCATCTATTTCTTCAATAGGTGGTAAATTCTTAACATCTTCAGCTTTTATACCTTTTCTTTCATTGATTTCTTTGCCTCTTGCATATCTTCAGGACTGAGAAATAGAACACCTCTCTTCTTCGGAGTGGGTTTAGGAATAGGCTCAGGAGTTGGCTCAATTGGTTCAGGAATTGCCTCAGGAATTGGCTTAGGAAGAGTCCAATTATTTTCATTAGTCAACATATTATTCAATAGTAATTCAGCTTCGTCGACTGTTCTTTCCCTGAAAACACAACCTGCACAACTATCCAAGTAGTCCTTGGAAGCATCGGTTAGTCCATTATAAAAGATATCAAGTATTTCATTTTTCTTAAGAGGATGATCAGGCAAAGCATTAAGTAATCGGAGAAGCCTCCCCCAAGCTTGTGGGAGACTCTCTTCTTTGATTTGCACAAAATTGTAAATTTCCCGCAAGGCAGCTTGTTTCTTCTGAGCAGGAAAATATTTAGCAGAGAAGTAATAAATCATATCCTGGGGACTACGCACACAATCAGGATCAAGAGAATTAAACCAAGTCTTAGCATCACCCTTTAATGAGAACGGAAATATCTTAAGGATATAATAATAGCGAGACTTCTCATGATTAGTAAACAGGGTGGCTATATCATTTAACTTGGTAAGTTGTGCCACAACAGTTTCAGATTCAGTGCCATAAAAAGGATTGGATTCAACTAAAGTAATAATCTCAGGATCAACAGAGAATTCATAATCCTTGTTAGTAACAAAGATAGGTGAATGGAAAAAGCAGGGTCATGTTTCATTCTAGCATTTAGAGTCTTTTGTTTCAGCTTAGCTAATAATTTCTTAAGATCTGATCTATCATTGCAAGCAAGAAAATCTCTAGCAGTTCCTTCATCCATAACATAACCATTAGGAAAAACTGGTAATTCATAATCAGGGGGAGAACTTTCATCATCACTATCATCAATAATAGCATCTTCAATAATTTCATTCTCTCTAACCCTAGCAAGTTGTTCATCAAGAAATTCACCTAATGGCAAAGTGGTATCATGCACAGAAGTAGTTTCATCATAAGTATCATGCATAGCAGAAGTGGCATCATCAATAACATGCGACATATCAGAATTCATACCAGTAGCAGGTTTAGGTGTCGCAAGCTTACTAATAACAGCAGGAGAATCTAGTGCAGAGCTAGATGGCAGTTCCTTACCTCCCCTCGTAGTTGAGGGCAAAATCTTAGTTCTTTCGTCTTTCAAGCTCCTCATAGTGATCAGCAGATATAAATCCCAAGTGACTCAAAGAATAGAGCTATGCTCCCCGGTAACGACGCCAGAAATTAGTCTTGATAACCCACAAGTGTAGGGGATCGCAACAGCTTTCGAGGGTAAAGTATTCAACCCAAATTTATTGATTCAACACAAGGGGAGCCAAAGAATATTATAGAGTATTAGCAGTTGAGTTGTCAATTCAATCACACCTAGATAACTTAGTATCTGCAGCAGAGTATTTAGTAGCAAAGTAGTATGATAGTAATGGTAATAGTGGCATAATAGTTTTGTAATAATTGTAACAGTAGTAACAGAAAAGTAAATAAGCGAAGCACAAGATGTGAAAAGCTCATAGGCATTGGATCAGTGATGGATAATTATGTCGGATGCGATTCCTCATGTAATAGCTATAACATAGGGTGACACGGAACTAGCTCCAGTTCATCAATGTAATGTAGGCATGTATTTCGAATATAGTCATACGTGCTTATGGAAAAGAACTTGCATGACATCTTTTGTCCTACCCTCCCGTGGCAACGGGGTCCTAGTGGAAACTAAGGGATATTAAGGCCTCCTTTTAATAGAGAACCAGAACAAAGCATTAGCACATACTGAATACATGAACTCCTCAAACTATGGTCATCACCAAGAAGTATCCCGATTATTGTCACTTCGGGGTTGTCGGATCATAACACATAATAGGTGACTATAGATGACGGTGTCCTGGACTAGGGGGTACTCAACGCGTCGTCTCCCGATCAGTTGGATTGGGCCGAGGACCCCCATGGCCGTATACTCATGGGCCAGTCCGGACAGCTGCCGCATACAAGGAACAATCCACAAGCCTTGGCGATCAAGACAAGTACTCCTCCCCCACCGGCGTATTCGGCTAGGACTCTTGTTATCCTAGGCCTCTGGTGCATTATATAAACTGGGGCCAGGCTAGTCGATAGATATACAACAACAATCATACCATAGGCTAGCTTCTAGGGTTTAGCCTCTCTGATCTCGTGGTAGATCAACTCTTGTACTACCCATATCATCAATATTAATCAAGCAGGAGTAGAGTTTTACCTCCACCGAGAGGGCCCGAACCTGGGTAAAAACATCGTGTCCCTTGTCTCCTGTTACCATTGATCCTAAGACGCACTGCTTGGGACCCCCTACCCGAGATCTGCCGGTTTTGACACCGACATTGGTGCTTTCATTGAGAGTTCCGCTGTGTGATCGGCGAAAGGATCAATGGCTCGACTGCAGGTCAACTACGACGTCGGCTTCTTCGTCACCAGCTCGACTGGTCACCTTGTCTTGACTGAGGACTGCGCCCTACCTCCGATCGTCATGTTCGGATGAAGGCATTCATCAACACCAACTCCGATCTCTATCAAGATCATGGAGGAGTCACCCATGGAGCTCGGGGGCTCAATGTCAACATTGCCCTCAGGCGACCGTGCTATTTTTCTGGACAGCAAACTTGTATCCGCCGCCACCGCCTCCTCGAGTGTCACTTAAACGATTACTTCGGTGGAATTATGCGGAATTAAGTCTACAACAACCCTGCAAAAATTTCGTCGAGTTCCGATGGAGGAATCTCTGGCAATCTCCGATATACCGGAGCCCTGTTGAATCTGGACGAGAATTCGGACGAGTTTAGGGCATGGTATCCAGCATCTAGCTCGGATGTCCTTTGGAGGATCCAACCGTTGATTTGCTGCGGAATTCCCATATCTACCACCTGCAAAAAATTCAGCTCGATCCGACCGTCCAAACTCCGGGAAACTTTCGATTGGTGCATCACTTGTTGGATCTGTTTTCTGCGCGAGAACGAATCTCGGACATCCTTCTTGAAGGAAGTTTTCGTATGGGGTGTTGGGTTTTATTCTCAAACACATCCCAGTAGTATTAAAAGTATTCTTGCAATACGAACTTCACCGTCGCGCCGGTGTCAAACCAGCCCAACAACATCACTCCACGGCGGCCGACCTGCATTAGACACGTCGTCGCTTTATTGAGCCGAGCTCAATTTCTTCGGATCATCATCTCGGCCAGCCGAACAATAGTTCGGCATCGCGAAGGATAAATGGTCACCAACATCGCCGCCCCATGGATTACACGGAGTGGGCGCACCTGCATCGCCACACGGTCACTTCATCAAGCCGGCATCGACCACGTCACGACCTGCATCGCTGGACCGGGGGCTTCATCATCTCTTCATCAACCTACTCCGGAGACTTCGGTGTCGCTGGCCGACCAGCTCCATCAAGTTAGCTGGACCGAGGGCTTTGCCTCGGCGAGCCAACCTTTGCCAGCATCGCCATGCTGTTGCTTTATCGCCCATCAGGCGATAGGTGTGCGGATCGAGTCCCAATTTTGGGAATCACCTTTCTTCGGATTGCTACAACAAATAAGCAAGGTGCTATTAATCCTATTATTTTTTGCTTGTTAGGGTTCATTTTTTCCAATGAATTATTACTCTGGTTTGTCCGTCATATGTACGCAGGTCTATCAAATGGTGGCCGCATTAACGACAGTCGCATGGTGGTTCGGTCAGTTTCCGTACATAGTCCGGCGAACGCCGCATCTGGAACTCGAATCGACCTGTGAATTCAGGCCTTGCCATGCCTTTACTGCATCACGCCGCCGCCCTGCATCGACATTGACTTCGGCGCCAGGCCATATTTCTTTTATTACTCACTTTGCACAAATTATTTGTTATGCAACGAATTTTTTTATTATTATTATTACTATTATCTCCGGTTTGCACTATTTTTTGTGCACAGGAAAAAGATCCAACTGGACTATATCCTTTGGCGTCACCTCGGCTGGATGGGGGGCTTCGTCAACACTTCATTACCCCATGCCAGGGACTTCGGCATCACCCTGCCGTCCTGCATTAACCGTGCTATGTCACCACTTTGGAGTGCCAAGCTCTTTGCTCCGCCACCTCGGGACCGGCTCGGGGATGGAACCTTGTCCCGCATCAAGCTCGGACCGCGTCATCAATACCGAACACATTAACCAGCTAAGTTGTCTTCATGCTCAAAGTTTTAAATTTTTAACTTGTGTTCGGCTCAGCCAAGCATTATACTTTTTTGGAAAAAAGTTGCTTGTAAAAATTTCCTTGTCCAAACTTTGTTTGTGACGTGCAAATTCAAATACCCCGTTTTCTTGGGGTCTTCCTTCATGAAGCTTTTTCCTCTTGCATATGATTATACTTGTATGGCTCCGTTCCTTGTTCATGTATTACGCCACAATATGCACCATATTGACTTAAGCGATTTGCAAGCTGGGTTGCCTGGCTCCTGTGCTTACCCCTATGTTCCCGATTGTTCGGCTAGGGAGTAAAGGGAGCACCTCTGCGATTGTCACGATCGGGTCAGCCGAGCCGGACCTCAGACTGGGTGAAGCCGAAAGCTAGCGCTCTTATTGTTTTCAATCATGGTCGGCACACAACGGAACTCATGAGTACAAAAAATTTGTTGCACAAGTCTCATAATAAAAATGAGCACAAAAGAAAGGTATTGGTGGGGGTACTATTTTCTTTGAAGATGCTTCTTACTCTTCACAGTAATATAGCATAAGTTCCCTGAGCGCGCTTTGTCTGTTACAGCCTTATGGCCTGATTGCCCGGTTATTGGAAACACTGTCGATATTCTCGATAGATGGAGTACATAACACTTTCGGTCCTTGACCGAAGAGGGAGAAGCCGACGGTCGGTTAAGACGCGTTTAAAGTTCGGTTGAACATAGATATGATATAAGTACTTTGGTACATGCAATCATTCTTTTACCCAAGTCACTTGGGGGCTCTTAAATTTATATGAGCTGTTTTATTGTAAGTGTTTTTCTTCTTAGTTGTTGCACAGTTTTTATTATTTATCACTCCTTTTTTTGACACAAGTGTGTGGTCACTAGCCGGGGAGCCTAATTTCTCTCTCAAAGCTGCTAGAGTTTAGTTTGCTAAACTGGCCTAGTAAGCCGTAGGCTGACCCGCTTGAAGTTTTGAGATAGGATGTGTCATGTTAAAGCACGGCAGAAGCACCTTTTTTTCTAAAGTCCAATTTTCGGATTGGCACCGAACACTTGATCTAGTTCGGACATTAACCTTTTGAATAAATTTTTTGGCTTTTCGAGCCCATGGCACTTTTAAACTATTTGTGTGTTTTCAGCACAAGTCTCGCAGTGCAATGCCGGACACCTTTAGAGATTCGGCAAAAACATTCTCGGATATTGCTATATATGCATCGGTTTTGAATTGTGTCTTCTGTCAATAGTTGGGTTGCCCGGCTCCTGCGCTTGCCTCCTATGTTCCGCTTTGTTCGGCTAGGTATGCAAAGGGAGAACCACTGCGATTGTGCTTCCAACTCACATGGTTAAGCACCTCAGTGGAGAAAGCGGAAAACTGACTGTCACAATAAGCGTAAACTGGTCGGCGATCCGATGACGGCGTTAAACGACGGGCCATTCATGACAATGGCCGAAGTGTTTACGTCTTGACCTCGACTATCGCCAAACACTACCGGGGGCTATTAACTGGTCTCCAAAACTAAATCCTCGATATTTTGCTCGTACATTGGAGCTGAGGTTTCATGATCATGCTTAGCATGACAACCCAAAGAAAGGAACCGATAGCGGGACTATTTTCTTTGGAAGACATTTCTTCTGTTAAACAGTAATATAACATGTCTCGCCGCGTACCTTTGTTTATAAAACTGTATGGCCAGATTGCCTTGTTTGTTGTAAATCTTTGCCCTCATAAAGGCTTTATAAAGTAGGACAAACACTCCTCGGCTATTGACCGAGGAGGTGGAAGCCGATGGTCGGTCAACAAAGTTGTGTACAATGCGGATCCGAGCATTAATGACGTAAAGTACTTGGATACATAGAGTCATTACACATAATTTGTGATTTTCCTATGGATATCGATCCTTAATTCGGCCTCCCGTGCCCGCATTAAGGCTCGGGGGCTACTGGGCTTCGGGCTTATTATTTACAAATATTAAAGGGGCACATCGATCCCCTGATCTGGTGTTGCCACCCGACCAGTGTCTCGGGGGCTACTGCATTGCCTGTTCTATGCAGAAAATTTTAAGTGTAATCCAGTTTCCGAGGAGATTTTGATCCTCAGGTTGGTCGGCCGCACCCAACCTGAGTCTCGAGGACTAAGCATGCCGCTTTTTGTGTCCCGAAGTATTCTGCCGAGCTAGGACTTGATCCTCAGACCGATTTTGCAAATCAACCTGAGTCTCAGAGGCTACGGGGATCAGCGGTCTTATGTCATCCTTCATGTGCATCTCGGGTTTTAGACCGATACCAACCTTGAGGGCTACTAGCTATGTATCTCGGCAGAGAATAAATTTCACCAATCAAAAATATTGACAAAAATCGTCCCACATTCGGGGAGGTGCACCACCTCGGAAGCAGTCCGGCATAAAGCTCGGGTGCTAGTGGCTGGCTCCATAGAGGGCATTTCCGGCATTAAGCTCGGCTAAACTCCTTCAAACTTCTTTGAACCAAGGAGATTTACAACACCTCGGATAAAGTCCGGCATTGGAGCTCAGATACATAGTCCGGCGTTGGATCTCGGATACAGTCCGGCGTTGGAGCTCGGATACATAGTCCGGCGTTAGAGCTGGGAAGCAGTCCGGCATTGGTGCTCGGCTGCAAAAGATACCTCGAATGCAGTCTGGCGTTGGAGCTCAGACGCAAGAGGACATTGCCGCCCGGGAACAACTTCAAACCCGAAGTGTGGCATAAAACTAACAAGGCATTGATAAAGGCCGGAAACACAAAGGGGCTCCTCGGATACCCGACGTATAAACTCGTCGAATGCATTTCGGTGATCCTCAAGATAGAAGATGAGAAGATTTGTTGAACCAGTTTTCAAGACCGACAACCGAAGATGAAGAACAGTTTGGAAGAATCGAGGAGCGTCCCTAACTTGAAGACTGGTTCAGGGGGCTACTGACGTTGTCCTGGACTAGGGGGGTACTCAACGCGTCGTCTCCCGATCAGCTGGATTGGGCCGAGGACCCCCGTGGCCGTATACGCATGGGCCAGTCCGGACAGCTGCCGCATACAAGGAAGAATCGACAAGCCTTGGCGATCAAGACAAGGACTCCTCCCCCACCGGCGTATTCGGCTAGGACTCTTGTTATCCTAGGCCTCTGGTGCATTATATAAACCGGGGCCAGGCTAGTCGATAGATATACAACAACAATCATACCATAGGCTAGCTTCTAGGGTTTAGCCTCTCTAATCTCGTGGTAGATCAACTCTTGTACTACCCATATCATCAATATTAATCAAGCAGGAGTAGGGTTTTACCTCCACCGAGAGGGCCCGAACCTGGGTAAAAAACATCGTGTCCCTTGTCTCCTGTTACCATTGATCCTAAGACGCACTGCTTGGGACCCCCTACCCGAGATCCGCGGTTTTGACATCGACAATAGACTTGCAAGATAGGATCAAGAACACACATATATTCATGAAAACATAATAGGTTCAGATCTGAAATCATGGCACTCGGGCCCTAGTGACAAGCATTAAGCATAGCAAAGTCATAGCAACATCAATCTCAGAACATAATGGATACTAAGGATCAAACCCTAACAAAACTAACTTGATTACATGATAAATCTCATCCAACCCATCACCGTCCAGCAAGCCTACGATGGAATTACTCATGCACGGCGGTGAGCATCATGAAATTAGTGATGGAGGATGGTTGATGATGACGATGATGATGAATCCCCCTCTCCGGAGCCCCGAACGGACTCCAGCTCAGCCCTCCCGAGAGAGATTAGGGCTTGGCGGCGGCTCCGTATCGTAAAACGCGATGAAACTTCCTCTCTGATTTTTTTCTCCGTGAGACGGAATATATGGAGTTGGAGTTGAGGTCGGCAGAACCTCAGGGGGCCCACGAGGCAGGGGGCCGCGCCCAAGGGGGTGGGCGCGCCCCCACTCTCATGGACAGGGTGTGGGCCCCCTGCTCTTGATTCTTTCGCTAGTATTTTTTATATTTTCCGAAACTTGCCTCTGTGGATTTTCAGGACATTTCGAGAACTTTTGTTTTCTACACATAAAACAACATCATGGCAGTTCTACTGAAAACAACGTCAGTCTGGGTTAGTTTCATTCAAATCATGTAAGTTAGAGTCCAAAACAAGGGCAAAAGTGTTTGGAAAAGTAGATACGTTGGAGACGTATCAGGGACACAATGGACATGACTTACCCACTAACTATCAACAACAGGATAAACTATACCTGCCTCAAGGAACTTTAGTATTTCCTTTCTTGCCACGCCTTTCATCCTAGGATTTAGTCGTTGTTGGTGATCAATAACTAGTTTGGCGTCTTCCTCCAATTTTATTTTGTGTTGGCATAAAGTGGGACTAATGCCCTTAAGATCATCAAGAGTATATCCAATAGGAGCACGGTGCTTCTTCAGAGTTTTCAACAATCTTTCCTCTTCCCGCTCGGAAAGGTTAGAATAATAACATCATATATCTTCTTTTCATCACGATAAGCATATTTAAGATTATCAGGTAATGGTTTAAGCTCAAACACGGGATCACCCTTGGGTGGTGGAGGATCCCCTAAAATTTCAACAGGCAAGTTGTGTTTCAAAATAGGTCCTTGTTTAAAGAATACTTCATATTTCCCTTCTTTCATTCATATACATATCATTTTCATGGTCTAGCAAATATTGTTCTAAAGGATCAGTAGGAGGCACGGCAATAGAAGCAAGACCAATAATTTCATCCTTACTAGGCAATTCTTTATCATGGGGTTGTCTATGAAATTTAGCAAAATTAAACTCATGAGACATATCACCCAAACCAATAGTAACAACATCCTTTTTGCAGTCTATCCTAGCATTAACAGTATTCAAGAAGGGTCTACCAAATATGATGGGACAAAAGCTATCTTGTGGGGAACCAAGAATAAGAAAATCAGCAGGATATTTAAATTTCCCACATAAGACTTCAACATCTTTAACAATCCCAACTGGTGCAATAGTATCTCTATTGGCAAGCTTAATTGTAACATCAATTTCTTCTATCTCAGCATGTGCAATATCATGCATAATTTCTTTGTATAGCGAATGAGGTATTGCACTAGCACTAGCACCCATATCACATAAGCCATGATAACAATGATCTCCTATTTTAACAGAAATAACAGGCATGCCTACAACAGGTCTATGTTTATTTTTAGCATCAGGTCTAGCAATTCTAGCAGCTTCATCATAGAAATAAATAATATGCCCATCAATATTATCAGCCAAGAGATCTTTACCCATAGCAATACTAGGTTCCACTTTAACTTGCTCAGGAGGTGTATATGTTCTAGTATTACTCTTACGAACCACATTTGAAGCTTTAGCATGATCCTTTATCCTAACAGGGGAAGGTGGTTTCTCAATATAAGTAATAGGAACAATAGGATCATTATAAATGATAGTCTTTTCTTCAACTATAATAGGTGCAACTACTTTTACTTCAATGGGAGGATTATATTTAAACCACTTCTCCTTAGGGAGATCAACATGAGTAGCAAATGATTCACAGAAAGAAGCTACGATCTCAGAGTCAAGTCCATATTTAGTGCTAAATCCATGAAAAGCATCGGTATCCATAAAAGATTTAACACAATCAAACTTAGGTGTCATACCTGACTCCTTACCATCGTCGGAATCCAAATCTTCAGAGTTGCATTTAATTCTTTCCAATAAATCCCATTTGAATTCAATAGTATTCATCATAAAAGACCCAGCACAAGAAGTATCGGGCATGGTGCGATTGTTTAGAGAAAGCCGAGCTTAAAAGTTTTGAATAATCATTTCTCTTGAGAGCTCATGATTGGGGCATGAATATAACATTGACTTAAGCCTCCCCCAAGCTTAAGCGATGCTTTCTCCCTCGCGAGGCCAAAAATTATATATATAATTGCGATCACGATGAACAAGATGCATAGGATAAAACTTCTGGTGGAATTCCAATTTCAATCGTTTATAGTCCCAGGATCCCATATCATCACATAGCCTATGCCACATCAATGTGTCTCCCTTCAAAGATAAAGGGAAAACCTTCTTCTTAATACCATCATTGGGCATACCTCAAGCTTAAATAATCCACAAACTTCATCCACATAGATAAGGTGTAAATCGGGATGCAATGTTCCATCTCCTACAAAGGGATTAGCTAGCAGTTTCTCTACCATACCTGAAGGAATTTCAAAGTAAACATTTTAAGTAGGTTCAGTAAGTTGAGGAGCAACTCTTTGCTCTACTGGTCGGGGGGAAGATACCCCGAAAAAGCCCCTCAAAGGATTAGTTTCCATAGTAACAAGTGACAGTAAATTTCAGCACACTATATAAATGTTTCCTTACCAAGTTCCACATACCAAAGGCACTTCACTCCCCGGCAACGGCACCAGAAAAGAGTCTTGATGACTGAGGGAGTCCTGGATTAGGGGGTATCCGGACAACCGGACTATATACATCGTCCGGACTATAGGAGCGTGAAGATACAAGACTCAAGACTCCGGCCCGTGTCCGGATGGGACTCTCCTTTGCGTGGAAGACAAGCTTGGCGATCCGGATATTATATTTCCTTCCTTGTAATTGAATCCGTGTAAACCCTAGCCCTCTTCGTGTCTATATAAACCGGAGAGGTTGGTCCTTAGAAGGCCGATCACAATTACAATCATACCATCATAGGCTAGCTCCTAGAGTTTAGCCTCTACGATCTCGTGGTAGA
This sequence comes from Triticum timopheevii, assembly GCA_963921465.1. NCBI lineage: Eukaryota > Viridiplantae > Streptophyta > Magnoliopsida > Poales > Poaceae > Triticum > Triticum timopheevii. The sequence goes on along the minus strand of OY997262.1, from coordinate 376,086,927 downwards.
TCTACTCTTGTACTACTCATATCTTCAATATTAATCAAGCAGGAATTAGGGTTTTACCTCCATCGAGAGGGCCCGAACCTGGGTAAACATTGTGTCCCTCGCTTGCTGTTACCATCAGCCTAAGACACACAGATCGGGACCTCCTACCCGAGATCCGCCAGTTTTGACACTGACATTGGTGCTTTCATTGGGAGTTCCTCTGTGTCTTCGCTGCAAGGCTCGATGGCTCATCTCGTTGTCAAGGACAACATCACCTCTGGGGGAGTGCTGGCTGTAGGCCAAACTCTCCGACTTGGCGGCTTCATTATGGCTGTCCCATCGGCTATCGCGCCAACAATGGCCTCTCGGGTCATCACGTATAACCTTCGCATCAATTCGGAGCTTGCCGAACAGATGGATCCGATAGAGCTCTCCTCCCTTAATGAGCTCTTGGATCACATCGCCACTTTGGGAGTCGCTACGGACTATGACCGGATTGGGCTTAAACCCGACCAAAGGGACATTAGATCCCCGCCGGCCGTCCATGAGATAGCGGTAGTCGAGGAACCACACACTGGATGCCTCTCAACTTTGAGGACGAATTATGTCCAGATCACTGAACTCTGTGAGCCGAACACCTGCCCAAAGGAAGACATGACCCGGGTCCCGGACTTAGAATCGGGCATTGGGCCTAAGAGATTGGGCAACACTCCGGATCCCGAACCGTCAGGCTCGGAACCTCCCATGCCCCCGGGTGTTAGATCGGATCAAAATCTGGATTCAGCCAACAACACTCACCTGGACTTAAACCGTCTCTCCCGCATCAGGCAAGAACCCCAGGAGACAATACATCGTTGCTGGGTCAGATTCCTTCTTGCGCTTAACAAGGTCATGGACTGCCCCGAGGAGGACGTAGTCTCACTTTTCTGCAAAAACTGCACGAACAAAGGACTCCTTAATGCTATAAGTTGCCGTGACATAGTACACTTTGCGGACTTGGCAACCATAGTAGAGAAATACTGTGCGATGGAATGCGCCTGGAAAACCCAAACGGAATTTTGGGATAGTACGGCCCTCACCAGAACCTTTGTCCGAACTAAACGGCCGAACTCTCGTAAGTCGACCAATCCAATTCCCAAGAAACCAAAGCACACCCCAGGGCGGGGAACCGTATTGGAAGAATGGCTCGATGGGCCATGTAAACTCCACAGTGCTCCGGACACAAAACCAACCCATAGGCTTAGGGCATGTTGGATACTCTGGCAGGATCTTCTTGCAAGCCACAAAGCAGAACAACATCCCGCCAACAAACACAATATGGTACTAACAGTCTTCTAGACTTTCGCCTCAAACAATAGGTGCAAGCGAGCTCATCGAAGCCCCGCTGGAATCTGCCATGTGACAAAAATAAATCCGTGAAACGACACTGCTATAACTTTCAATGCTAGTGACGAGCCCCAATTCCAGACCATCCGGGCACCAGCCGCTCTAGTCCTTAGCCCAATAGTGGACGACTTTCGGCTCACTAAAGTACTCATGGAAGGCGGAAGCGGATTAAACTTGATCTACGAAGAAACACTCAAGAAAATGGAAATCGATAAAAGCCGCATTGAACAAAGCGGCACACCCTTCAGGGGAATTATCCCTAGTCGGGAAGCACGGTGTGCAGGAAAAATCACACTCGATGTGGTATTCGGCACCTCGGAGAATTACAGGTCTGAAGAAATCACATTCCAAGTGGCTCCTTTCAGCAGTGGATACCCCACCCTTCTAGGGCGGGACGCGTTTGCAAGCTTTCAAGCTATACCCCATTACGGGTACATGAAGCTTAAAATTCCCGGACCCAATGGAATCATCACTCTAGCCATTGATCCGGACGTCGCACTCCGCGCCGAAAACAAAACTGCAACACTAGCCTTGGAAGCATTATCCGAAGCCATAGCAGCCGAAGAATTAACAACACTGCACACCACCGTGGACAGGGACGACGTGATACTCGACAAGCGACCCAAGTCCACCTCATTTAAACCTGTAGATGAGATAGTCAAATTCCATGTCCATCCAATGGACCCCATGAAGACAGCTTCCATCGGAACACAGGTGAGCCCCGCAATGGACGCCGCACTGCGAGACTTCTTACGCGAGAATTGGGACATTTTTGCCTGGCACCCATCAGACATGCTGGGTATCCCACACAGATTGGCCGAACACAGCCTCAACATATTAAAAGGATACAAACCTGTCAAATAGACTCTAAGGCGGTTTTTAGAGCCCAAACGGCAAGCCATGGGGGAAGAGCTAGCCAAGCTACTTGAGGCCGGATTCATCAGCGATATCAAGCATCCGGATTGGCTGGCAAATTTGGTAATGGTACCAAAGAAGGACAAATCCTGGCGCTTGTGTGTCGACTTCAAAGACCTCAACAAGGCTTGCCCCAAGGATCCCTTTCCCCTCCCTCGCATCGATCAAATCATCGACGCCACAGCAGGACATGACTCGCTGTGTTTCCTCGACGCATACTCTGGATACCATCAAATAAAGATGACATAGTCCGACCAAGCTGCAACAGCTTTCATAACGCCATATGGCCCTTTTTGCTTCAACACTATGCCTTTCGGGCTTAAGAATGTCGGCGCAACCTATCAACGCATGATTTAAACATGCCTGGAAAAGCAAATCGGCAAAACAGTGGAGGCATACATGGACGACGTAGTCATGAAAATAAGACACGTCGAAGCCCCAATAGATGACTTGAGGCTTATGTTCGACAACCTCCGAACGTACGACATCAAGCTGAACTCGAAAAAATGCGTTTTCGGCGTCCCCTCTGGAAAACTGCTGGGCTTCATCGTTTCCAATAGAGGAATTGAAGCGAATCCGGCAAAAATCCGAGCTTTGTCGCAGTTGGCTATACCAACAGACCTCAAACACTTCGACAAACTAGCTAGATGCATGGCTGCTTTGAGCCGCTTTATCTCCAGGTTAGGAGAAATGGCATTACCTCTTTACCGCCTTCTTCGGCGCACCAAAAACTCCGTGTGGACGGATGCAGCCGCGGCTGGACTCGATGAAATAAAAACCTTATTGGCTAATAATCCAGTCCTAACAGTGCCAAATATTGGTGAACCTATGCTGCTATACATAGCTGCAACACATCAAGTTGTAAGCGCAGTACTCGTCGTCGAATGAGAGGTTGACGGATACAAATTCCCGCTACAAAAGCCGGTTTATTACGTATCCACGGTCCTCACCCCACGCAAATCCCGATACCCACACTATGAAAAAATAGCATACGCGGTCTTCATGGCATCCCGAAAGCTACGACACTACTTTCAAGAGTGTTTGATTACGGTGGCCTCCGAAGTACCACTAAATGTTATAATAAATAACCACGATGCCACGGGCCGGATCGCTAAATGGGCCATCGAGCTCCTTCTATTCAAAATAACATACAAGCCTCGGCGGGCCATCAAGTCGCAAGTACTAGCTGACTTTGTCGCCGAATGGACGGAAGCTGAACTCCCTAAAGAGTACCGCGCGTACTCTAACTGGATCATGAACTTCGACGGCTCTAAAATGCTGGACGGATTGGGAGCAGGTGTAGTCCTGACGTCTCCCACCGGAGAGACGATCCAATACGTCCTCCAAATATTATACACGGACTCCAACAATGCAGCCGAATACGAGGCTCTATTGCACGGTCTTCAGATGGCAGTCTCTATGGGCATTCAACGCCTAGAGGTGCGCGGGGATTCAAACCTCGCAATATCACAAATAAACGGAGACTTTGATGCCAAGGATCTGAAAATGGCGGCCTACCGTAATGTCGTCCTTACAATGTCAGCTCGGTTCGAGGGGCTCGAATTCCACCATGTGGCTCAAGAAAACAATCAAGCGGCAGATGTCCTTGCCCGCATCAGTGCTAAATGCAACCCTATCCCACCTAACATATTCCTGGAAAGGCTGTTCAAGCCATCCGTGGTATGGGAAGGGGAGTCCGGAAATACCAGCACGGATCCGAATACATCCCCAGATTCTGAACTATCAGACATAATCGGAGGCTCTACCACCGAAATAACATCTTCGGCCCATGAAATCATGGCTGTCATCGCCCCATGGACTGAGCCTTTCTTGGCCTACCTAAATAGGCAGGAGCTCCCCGAAGACCAAAATGAAGCACGCTGCATCATCCGGCGTTATAAAGCTTACAAAGTCCATGAAGGGGAACTCTATAAGAAAAGTGCGACCGGAGTGCTCCAAAGGTGCATCTCCGAAGAGGAAGGGCGGAAGCTCTTGGCTGAAATCCATGCCAGACTGGGCGGGCAGCACGCCGCGGCTCGAGCACTAGTCAGCAAGGCCTTCCGTATAGGTTTCTATTGGCTGACGGCCTGAGCAGACGCATAGGACCGTGTCCAACACTGCGTCGTTTGCCTGCTCTTTGCCAATCAGAGTCATATGCCCCCTGCCGCTCTCCAAACAATCCCCATAACTTGGCCCTTCACGGTCTGGGGGTTGGATATGGTTGGACCCCTTAAAGGGGGAAGCCACAAGAAAAAATACTTATTGGTCATGGTAGACAAGTTCACCAAATGAATAGAAGCCAAACCAGTCAAAACGGCCGAATCCGGACCAGTAATAGACTTTATATCGGGGTCGTACACCGATATGGTGTCCCCCACAGCATCATCACCGATAATGGCTCAAATTTCACAGCTGATGAAGTGAAAGCTTGGTGCAGCAAAATGGGCATTAAGCTCGACTACGCTTCCGTCTACCATCCTCAAACAAACGGCCAGGTCGAACGGGCAAACGATCTCATCATGAGCGGCATCAAACCCAGACTAGTGCAATCCTTGACAGAGTCAGACACGCACTGGGTCGAGGAGCTCGACTCCGTACTCTAGGGGCTGCGGATCATGCCGAATCGCACCACCGGATATACACCATTTTTATGGTGTACGGCGCGGAAGCTGTACTACCCTGCGACATAATACATGATTCGCCACGCGTATGTATGTACGAAGAGAAGGAAGCCGAGTTAGACTGGCAGGACAACTTGCATGCCCTGGAAGAGGAGCGCCGATGTCGCAAAAGCCCACTCCGCGTTCTATCAACAGCAGGCTCGACGATACCAAAGCAGAGAAGTATGGGCCAAAACTTACAATATTGGCGAATGCGTTCTACGCCTACCGGAGAAGAAGAAGTACAAGCTCAAACCCAAGTGGGAAGGCCCCTTTGTCATTGACAAAGTTCTCACCGGAGGAGTGTACCGCTTATGTAATGCATCAGATAATAGACTCGAGCCGAACACATGGAACACGGACAGACTCCGGAGATTCTACGCCTAACGCCGAACTCAATGTTCATCTGCTTACTCCCTCCCTTTTATTTATGCTCCATCCCTTTTTCCTTTCTCGATTTTTCTTCCTCTTCACACAAAGTATTTAATACAGTGCAGACTTCCGGATCACTCTGACCGCACTATGTGTGTAAGCAATACCTTGGGGCTTCCTTTACGGAAGCTAAAAATAATTACTCTAATGGCTTTTCGCCCATCACATATGCATTTCTTTTTCCATATGTGCCTTTTCTTCACCATTATATGCATCGATATGACTTAAGATATGGCCATGCTGGGTTGCCTGGCTCTTGTGTTTATACCCTACATTCCCGTCAATTCGGCTAGGGCATAAGGGGAGCACCTCTACGATTGTTACTGCCGGTTCAGCCGGATGTGTACCTCAGACTGGGTGAAGCCAAAAGCTAGTTTCCTTAAGAGAATATTCGGTCGGTGACCAAAAGATGTATTCATTTATTACAACATAAATCCCCAAAAGTCTTGTATCCCGCGCCATGGTTCGCAGTCCGGACATGTGCATTGTCGCATGCTTACCCAGGGAAAGGAACCCCTAACGGAACTATTCTCCCTGGATGATGTTTCTTACTATCCATGTAATATAACATAACTAGTTGGGTACTTGTCTGTTCAAGCACTTATGACCCCTACGCCTGGTTTCCACGCATACCCCGGTTTTGTATAACTGAGTGGGTATTCGGACACACCCCGGACTGTAGGATCCAGGGGCTGAAGCAAAAAGGTCCGCCATGATTTTAATCCGGCTAGGGGCTACTTATGTCCATCGAACTACACGGTTACTTGGACTGACTATATTCCTCCTCTATACCATCCAACAGACTATCTAGCTTACAATCCTGTTGAGAGTACTTGGCGGCTAATGCTACCTGGTCATATACCAGACTTACGGGAATTTCTTGCCCATCGGGCCCCGCCGGTCCTACTTCGACCATATGGTTCGGGTCCAGCTTGGTGTAGCGCGTCTTCACCATAGCCTAGGCTTCTCTTGCACCTTGCCGGCAAGCTGACACCTTCCACAATCAGAAGCGCCGCCGTGCTCCTTGAAGCATATCCAGAAGCTCCCCCATGCCATTCGGCGGGAAATTTGATGGCCACAAGGCTTGAGCAATGTCGTGCATCACCCGCCGAGCTCGCTCGTGCAACTGTGAAAGGTCTTGTAGTAAATCGCCCGCGGATGAGGGCATCTCCTCCTCGAGGCGACCCGTTAACATTCCTACAAGAAATACTCTTTCAGTATACTTCCTCGCCGAACTGTAATATAGTTCGTCTAGGCACTTACCGTAAATTCCGCATCGAAGCCTTTTGTTCTCCTTTACGGAGTCCGCCAGCTGAGCACGGACGTCTTTTAATTCCACGTCCAGCCGGACATTAGCATCTTGAAGATTGTTCTTCTCCTGCCTAACTTGCGTAAGAATGCGCTCGCCAGCCTTTAGCTGCCTTTTGAGATGTGAGTCGTCATCTGTTACGCCCTCCGGATTGACCCCGAGATTGTCTGCAGAATTCTCTGTTAGACCTGTTATACCAACCATTTACTAACTGGTGCATCTTCGTACAATTGAGACAAATGTTACCATATGAGGCCTTTTGGGATTCCTCTAACTTGGCAACCGTGTCCCTCAGTTGGGCCTTGCACTCCTCTAGCTCCCGAGCCAATTGTTCGTTCTTAGCTACAAGGACCTGTGCATAAATTTATCCTCAAAACAGTTGTTCCAACCGTTTCAAGTCTCAGGGGCTACTACTATACATGCTTATCAAACTTTCTTACCCATATATCTTTGGTATACTGGTCCGTCGCCCGGGCAAGCACGCCTTAAGCAGCTCGGATGTACGCGTCTGCCAAATTGAAAGCATTAAATTCCTCTTCGGAAAAGATGTTGTTGCGAAGCACGGCCCATTGACGCCGGTGATTCATGGCGCTCTCTACTTCAGAATTCGTGGTAGAGAGCATATCTGCATCCTCGGTCGGAGGACTATGCGGCATCGGCCCCACGTCCGCCTCCTCTCCCAAAGCCGGTTCTGGAATCCGACTGCTGGAGGCGTGATTGGCAGGATCCCTGGATATAGTCCGGATACTCCTCTTCCTGCCAGGATGTAAAGGGCGATGTTATACTTCAAATAACAGTAATTACATGACAGGTTTTTCCTTACCTCTGTAGCGGCGTTTCGGCCATAACCCCCTTCCTCTTGAGCCTACCCAATCCGGATGCCTGTGGCCGACGGGTCCCTAGGGGCTCGGCCCTGCGCTCCGACCATCATCTCTGCAAAAACACGACACTTCAGGGGTAAGGCATGACATCAGGAAGGAGTCCTCTTCAGAGGATAGAGTCTTCGGCTTGGCTTACACCAGACGTAGGTAGCAGTCCGGGATAATCGGCAGTAATAGCCACTGAGGCGCCGTCACAACTCGCCCGATAAAATATCCCGTTGACAAGCTCCACGGTCATATCCGGATCTCCTTCGAGTCCTGGATCCAGGGCCCTTTTGGGGTCCTTTGGCTGCGGGGAAGGGCTGGAGATTCCTTCTACGGCCCTCCTCAGTTCCTGCTCGGCAATATCGAGACAGGTAATCTTAGTGAAGAACGCCACAATAAGTGAAGCGGGAAAATGAATGACGACTTACCCAGTTTGGGGGATTGTACATGGAGAATCCGTCCCATGGTTTGATGTGAAGGAAGTCTTCCTCTTCTCCTTTGTATAAATCGGACAGTATCCTTGCCAGAGCAGTGGCAGAGTCCGGACCCTTACGGCCACAACGGGTGGCATTGTCTTCCCCATTGAAATGCCACATGGGATTGCCCCACTATTGAAGCGGTTGCACTCCCCGCATTATGCATATTGCCATGACCTCGACTATCGTCAGTCCGGATTTGGCCAGTAACTTTATCCTGCTCATCAGGAAATGTATTTCCCTGGTATCCTCTTCTTGGGGGTCTCGGGGGCGCCAGTGTAAACGTGCCCTCGGCGGGGCGTTACTGAACTTGGGGAGTCCTGTCCGGACTGATCCGGAAGGGGAACGTCATCAATGTAAAACCACTCTGAAGGCCTGTTCTCTGGTGCCTTCTTGGGAGTGCCGGATAGGTATCCGGTCTTGGCAATGCGCCATACTTTGGCCCCGCCCACTTGACATAGGGATTTTCCCTGGGTACGGGGGACGAGGCAGAACAGCTTCTTCCATAACCCGAAGTGAGGCTCGCAGCCTAAAAATAGCTCACAAAGGGCAACGCACACTGCTATGTGTAGTACGGGGGTGGGGGTAAGGCTGTGCAACTGGAGACCGTAGAACTCCAGGAGCCTGCGAAGAAACGGGTGGATAGGAAACCCGGCGCCCCTTAGCAGGTGCGGGATGAGGCATATTCGCTCCTCCGAAGATGGATTAGGAGCTCCCTCCGCTTGTTCCCCTCCGTTATAAGTGGCTATTCCGGCTCGAACGGGAACCATAAACCCCGGTGGGAGAAACCCTTGGGTTTGTAACTTTATCAAATGGCTATGAGGAACTTAACACTCTTCCCAATCCCCTGACTTGGAGCGAGGGGAGCGGGCAGAAGAGCTGCGATGACCGGCCATGTTGGAATGGTTTTTCCGGGGCGCTCTGTTGGATGCTTGCTCGAGGGGGAAGAGTGAGGTTTGGATCTGGGAATCCCCGTCTCTTCAAATAGACAGCTAGCCCGAAGGATCGGTGTGGCAAATGCAAAAATGCCCTGACTCCTCGCATTCACTCAACACGTGGAAATGGTCATTATTGAGGCACTAAAGCCAAGGAGTACAACATTGATGAGAAACCGAATACTGTTCGTCGCAATAGGTACACTGGAGTATACGAAGATGGAACCCGCCTTGCAATGCCGAAGACAAGACTGCACATCGGACTCATCGTCATTGAAGCCTGGTTCAGGGGCTACTGAGGGAGTCCTGGATTAGGGGGTATCCGGACAGCCGAATTATATACATCATCCGGACTATAGGAGCGTGAAGATACAAGACTCAATACTTTGGCCCGTGTCTGGATGGGACTCTCCTTTGCATGGTAGACAATCTTGGCGGTCCGGATATTATATTTCCCTCCTTGTAACCGACTCCGTGTAAACCCTACCCTCTCCAGTGTCTATATAAACCGGAGAGGTTGGTCCTTAGAAGGCCGATCACAATTACAATCATACCATCATAGGCTAGCTCCTAGGGTTTAGCCTCTACGATCTCGTGGTAGATCTACTCTTGTACTACTCATATCTTCAATATTAATCAAGCAGGAAGTAGGGTTTTACCTCCATCGAAAGGGCCCGAACCTGGGTAAACATTGTGTCCCTCACTTCCTGTTACCATCAGCCTAAGACGCATAGATCGGGACCCCCTACCCGAGATCCGCCGGTTTTGACACCGACAATGACCCACAAGTGTAGGGGATCTATCGTAGTCCTTTCAATAAGTAAGAGTGTCGAACCTAACGAGGAGGAGAAGGAAATGACAAGCGGTTTTTAGTAAGGTATTCTCTGCAAGCACTAAAATTGTAGGTTACAGATAGTTTTGTGATAAGATAATTTGTAACGAGTAACAAGCAATGAAAGTAAATAAGGTGCAGCTAGGTGGCCCAATCCTTTTTGTAGCAAAGTACAAGCCTGGACAAGTTCTTGTAATGAGAAAAGCGCTCCCGGGGACACATGGGAATTATTGTCAAGCTAGTTTTCATCATGCTCATATGATTCACATTCGTTACTTTGATAATTTGATATGTGGGTGGACCGGTGCTTGGGTGCTGACCTTTCTTGGACAAGCATCCCACTTATGATTAACCCCTATTGCAAGCATCTGCAACTACGAAAGAAGTATCAAGGTAAACCTAACCATAGCATGAAACATGTGGATCCAAATCAGCCCCTTACGAAGCAACGCATAAACTAGGGTTTAAGCTTCTGTCACTCTAGCAACCCATCATATACTTATTACTTCCCAATGGCTTCCTCTAGGCCCAAACAATGGTGAAGTGTCATGTAGTGGATGTTCACATAACACCACTAGAGGAGAGACAACATATATCTCATCAAAATATCGAACGAATACCAAATTCACATGACTACTAATAGCAAGACTTCACCCATGTCCTCGGGAACAAACATAACTACTCACAAAGCATATTCATGTTCATAATCATAGGAGTATTAATATGCATCAAGGATCTGAACATATGATCTTCCACCAGATAATCCAACTAGCATCAACTACAAGGAGTAATCAACACTACTAACAACCCATAGGTACCAATCTGAGGTTTTGATACAAGAGATGAACTAGGGTTTTGAGAGGAGATGGTGCTGGTCAAGATGTTGATGGAGATTAACCCTCTCCCGATGAGAGGATCGTTGGTGATGACGATGGTGATGATTTCCCCCTCCCGGGGGGGGGGGGAAGTTTCCCCGGCAGAACAGCTTCGCCGGAGCCCTAGATTGGTTCCGCCAAGGTTCTGCCTCATGGCGGCGGAGTTTCATCCCGTAAGCTTGCTTCTGATTTTTTTTAGGGTAAAAGACTTCATATAGCAGAAGATGGGCACCGGAGGGCTGCTAGGTGGCTCACGAGGCAGGGGGCGCGCCCAAGGGGGTAGGGTGCGCCCCCACCCTCGTGGGTGCTGGGTGGCCCCCCTCGGGTATTTCTTCCGTTGAATATTTTTTATTAATTCCCAAAATGACTTTTGTGGAGTTTCAGGACTTTTGGAGCTATGCAGAATAGGTCTCCAATATTTTCTCCTTTTCTAGCCCAGAATCCCAGCTGCCGGCATTCTCCCTCTTCATGTAAACCTTGTAAAATAAGAGAGAATAGCCATAAGTATTGTGACATAACGCGTAATAACATCCCATAATGCAATAAATATTGATATAAAAGCATGATGCAAAATGGACATATCAGTGCCTTTGCCCATCTTGGAGTTGATGAGCAGCTGAATGTGTGGAGCATATCCACTCAGCAGCAGTCCTCTTGATTGTGTCTACAATCAATGTCATCACTTTGAACTTCTATGGAATGTCAAACATGTGGAGCAAATTGAAGGAATGCCCTCTTATCATCCTGTCATCTACTGACTTGGGCAACAATGTGTGCCTGAGGATAGTGTTGATTGTGGGCAGTCTAGACAACAGATAGTACACAGAGCCAAACTTGTGAGTATCCAGGGCAACATTAGGAATCTCCTTATACATGTGTGCCATGGAGTTGTGTCATTTCCTTGGCTTGGCATACACATTTGTGTCATCCTCTTTCTCTTCAGGGGCATTGATAAGCTTGGCCCACTCAGCTACAGAATATTGGTACCTTGTACCCTTAGTCATCCAAACAATTTTACCATATGGGTAAAAGTGTGTTGTAGAGTAAAACTGCATTACCATCTCATCATTCCACTTGGTGAGCTTCTAGCCAAAAAATGTGTCAACTCCAGTCAGTTTGAAGTTGTTATGAACTCTTGGGAAGTGATCTGCATTGTTATCAATGTAAGTCCAGTCAACCCATGTCATATCACTGACTATGGGCTTCTTGTCTAGGAGTATAGTCTGATAGAAATCTTGTTGCTCCTTTGTATGGAACCTGTAGTCCACAATAGTCCTCCTTCTGGTGGCATATGGGTATGTCTGCCTCCATAGCCTGAGACCTGCATCCTTCCTTAGCTTCATGTATTCAAGCACATGATGTGTATCATCATGATCTGGGATCTTGGGCTTCAGTTTCCTAAGCACTTGGGCTTCTTCTTCTTCTTCCACTTCAGGAACTAGGGCCTTGTTTTTCTCAGCAGCTGGTATGTTCCTAGTTGATCTCTTGGGTGATGCAGGCTTAGAAGCTTGAGCAGCAGCAACAACCTTGGGGGCAATCTTGGGCTTTGATGGAGCATCCCCTGACTTGATGGCATCCCCCATCAACTTCTGGGTTTTGGCAGGAGGTACAATGGGCTCTTCCTCCTCCTCATCTAAATCTCTGATCATAGATGGTCGGCCAATCAGTCTGGCCATAGTCTTCTTGACCCTTTCCTTCATCTTCTTGCCCTCACCAGCTTCCTTTGGTTCAAGAGTGGACTCAATGGTTTTACTGTGTTGAGGCTCTGGCTTTTGACATTGGGATTCTCTTGGCAGGTGTTTTCTTCTTCATACCTGGCTTGGTTGAAGCTGTTGTGCCAAATTCTTTCTTGGCAACCTTTTTCTTTGAAGTGACTTCCTCATGAACCATAAAATCTTCATCCTTTGAATCAGATGTTCTCTTGTTTCTCTGCCTGGTTGCAGCCTTAGGCAGGTTGCTAGGAGTACTTCTGCTCCCATCATCATAACTATTAGAGGGACTAGTGCTCTCACTCAATTGAACCTGTTCCTCATACATGTTAGACATGGCTGTTGTTAGACATGGCTGAAAGCTGAAGGTTAACCCTATGAATAGATATAGTTGAGAGAGAGTGGATGAGCATCACAAAGTGCAGAGATTTTGCAAAACAAATGAGTCAAAAACTTAGTTCTAGTTTTCTACAGAAGTCATTTCGGAGCTACCGATTTGTTAAACTCGATGACACCGAAGAAACATTAGAGTCTAAACTAGTGAAATTGGTCAGACCGAGACACCGTTCGATGACTCCGAGATTGCTAGGGTTTCACAGAGAATTGAACTCGGTCATACCGATTTATAAGTTTCAGTCAGATCAAAAATTACAAGTGAAATGGCCTGGGCCAAATCGGTGAGACCGATTGCTACAACTCGGCCAGTCCGAGATGAGTTCAGTGGAAACCTAACCCTAAATTTTCGAATCAAAACTAATCTAAAGGAGTTTTTGATTGGATAGAAGTATCTCAAACGTGGTAAGATTCATGGCATTAACCTAAGTGCAGGAATCATAGGTAAAGATTGCACAAAGGGGTCGAGTTCATACCCTAACTCGGCGGTGAACTCGCTACAGCGACAATGGTGGTGAAGATTCCGTTGATGGCGGCGGAGACCAGCGGCAGGAATCGCTGGCGATGGAGGAGACGATCCGGAGACCTCAAGTCAGCAGAGCTAGACAGCGTGGGTGAAGGGTTTCGGAGAAATTTTCAAAATTCGACCCATCGGTATATATATCCAGACCCTGTCAGTGTGACCGAGTTGAGCAACTCGGTGGCACCGAGATGCAGAATCACAAGTGGTTACTACAACTCGCTGAGACCGAAATGTTGAAATCGGTTGCACCGAGATTGAAACCTAGACCAACTCAAAGAACTCGGTATGACCGAAAGGAATGAATCGGTCAGACCGAAATAAATTAAGAGGTTTTGGAAGTTTAAGTCTATGACATATCGGTGGCTCCGAGTGCTCCTTGCCCAGAGGGTTCGAATCTGACTTGATCAAACTTTGTGATGTAGCATGAATAGAGTTTGAGACAAGAAAAGCATAGATAGCTAGGGGGAGTACTTAGGCATTCTTGTCCATCCATTTGGCAAAAGAAGAGACCAAACAATCATAGCAGCAAATGGATGTCCTCAAATGAAGAAAATTATGTGACCAACATGCTCAGACAATAAGATAGCAAATGAAATATGTGGCAAAGCATGCACAAACACTCTAGCATCTATCAAGCAATTGGTGATGACTAGGTCATCTATATATGAGTATATTGACTTAGGAGTCAAATGAGAACATTTGATCATAGGTCATACTCATCATTTAAGCACAAGTGGGGTTACCACTTTTACATAAAGCATTGTTGTGTTCACACCATTAGAGTTGCTTTAGCTCAATTCTTAGAGTAAAGCTCCCCCTAGATGTGATATCCCCTTTTAGAGGGATGAACTAACCTTGGGTTTTGTCGATGATGACTTCATGTAGATGTTGAAGATGTGGATGCTCGATGTTGATGTTGATCATTTGGATTAATCCATTGGAGTGAGTTGTACTTTCAATACCTACATGGGTTAGTCCCACAAGGAACAAACAAGGATATCCATAGACATAGAGTGAAGTACACACAACGTGATGTCCATGAAAGCATTAGGTTACCTTGTCCCTTGACTTACTAACAAGAGGGTTTTTGACTCCTTGAATTAGTGCAAGATGTGTAACTTGATTGCACTTGTCCTTGCCAATATGAATATGAGTGAAGTATGTTGGCAGAGTCACCCTCAAGAACTCTCTAGTTCTTCTTCTTCGGGATCCACATCATCTTGATGGGAATCCTTTGGGTTGTAGATGTACTTGATGAAGTAGAACTTGAGGTAGACTTGGGAACCCACTTGACCAAGGCCTTTGGACCTTCTTCAAATGCATCGATCTCCTCTTGAAGATTGTCCTTGCCTTTTAGCTTGTGGTCTTGTGGTGGAAGATCGTATTGAGCTTGTGTCCCCTTGAAGGAAGTTGGATCATACTTCTCTTGTGGAGGAACAAACTTCGTCTTGGGGTATGGATCTTCTTCCCACTCAACTCCATTGGCATTGAACTTTCGTTCAAAACAAACACCTTGATTCTTCCTGTGTCTTCCTTGCTTGCGTACAATTTCCTCAAATTTCTTACTTCCGACAAGGCTCTTGTAAACACCTTTCTCTATAATTCCCTTCAATAAGCTATTTTCTTGCTCAAGTGTAACTTGGCTAAGAGAATCATTAGTGGAATCAAGAGAACTACTAGAAGCAACAATATTGGATTTAGCAAGATTATTGTTACTACTAGAATAAGAATTTTTCTTACTCTTGTTGCTAGATTTTACTTATGGCATGTAAGTAGACAAGAGAAAACGCTTGGCAATGTAAGAAGAACTTTTCTTATGAAGATCATCATTGATTGCCTTTAAGAACACATGCTCTTGCTCAAGATTGAGCTTTTCAAAGTGTAGTTTCTCATGAGTCTTTAAAAGCTCTCGATGATCTTCTAAGGTAGTTTCATGAGCTAACTTAAGAGTGTTTAGTTCTTTAGTTAGACGCTCAATCTCCTTCTTATCATCGTCATTCATTTTATCTTGATTAGCATGATTAATAGCGAGTTCATCATAGTTTTCATCACTGGAGTTATCAACAAGTAAATCATCATCAACTAGCAAATCATCTTCATCACTATTGAAATCAACATATTCGAGGTGTGATACCTTGGGGACTTTAGCCATGAAGCATCTTCCAATTCCTTCATTTGGTGACTCAAATATGTCCTAGGAGTTGGTTGACACAAGTGCTAGACCGGCAACACCTTTATCTTGAGTATATTCGGAGTCAGAGTGATAACTTCTCTCGGAGTGGTGGTCGGAGTCGGAACCGGATTCCCATTCACCAACATGAGCTTGATGTGTTTGTTTTGTGTAGCTCCTTAATGACTTGTCCTTTCTGAATCCTTGCCTCCGCGAGAGGTTCTTCGTTCATAGCGATCATCTCTACTCCTTCTCTCTCTTAGAGGTGATTCTTCCCTTTCGCTTCTCCTTTCAGGTGAGTCTTCTCTTCTTTTGTAGGGAGTCGTGCACTCATTGGAGTAGTGTCCATGTCACGCCCAATATGCGACCCTATCGAAAAGGAACTCGAAGGTCCCACCAAGGATAGACCCGCATATTGAAACGCTTTTGCAAGGTGGATATTATTACATCAACATTACATAATAGATGGGGATACATACATAAGGCATACAGTGCCACACGAATACAACATCCTCATACATAAGATCAACATCCGACTATGGATGAAACACAAAGAAAAGCTCAAACGACATCCACCCTGCTAGGCCAGGCTGCCGACCTGGAACCTATCCCCTGTCGAAGAAGAAGCAGAAGAAGAACTCCAAAACAAGCAACATCGCTCTCGCGTCAAGATCATCGCATAACCTGTAACTGCAACTGTTGTTGTAGTAATCTGTGAGCCACGAGGATTCATCAATCCCATTACCATGGGTATCAAGACTAGCAAAGCTTAATGGGAAAGGAAGGGGTAAAGTGGTGAGGTTGCAGCAGCGACTAAGCATGATATGGTGGCTAACATACGCAAATAAGAGCGAGAAGAGAAGCAAAGGAACGGTCGTAAACTAGCAATGATCAAGAGGTGATCCTGAACACCTACTTACGTCAACCATAACACCAAAACTGTGTTCACTTCCCAGACTTCGCCGAGAAGAGACCATCACGGCTACACACGCGGTTGATGCGTTTTAATTCGGATCTGGTGTCAAGTTATCTACAACCGGACATTAACAAATTCCCATCTGCCTCATAACCGCGAGCACGGCTTTCGAAAGATAGTATACCCTGCAGGGGTGTCCCAACTTAGCCCATCATAAGCTCTCACGGTCAATGAAGGATAAACCTTCTCCCGGGAAGACCCGATCAGTCTCGGAATCCCGGTTCGCAAGACATTTCGACAATGGTAAAACAAGACCAGCAAAGCCACCCGACTGTGCCGACAAATCCCGATAGGAGCTGCACATATCTCGTTCTCAAGGCACACCGGATTGTCCAAACTTCCGGTAGGCCATCCCAGAGTTGCCCCTGGTGGCCACCGGCGGCTAACAGGTTGGACCAACACTCATGACAAGCACTGGCCCGGGGGGGGGGGGGTAAATAAAGATGACCCTCGGGCTCGCGAAAACCCAAGGGAAAAAGGCTTAGGTGGAAAATGGTAAAACCAAGGTTGGGCCTTGCTGGAGGAGTTTTATTCAAAGCGAACTGTCAAGGGGGTCCCATAAATCACCCAACCGCGTAAGGAACGCAAAATCAAGGAACATAACACCGGTATGATGGAAACTAGGGCGGCAAGAGTGGAACAAGACACCAGGCATAAGGCCGAGCCTTCCACCCTTTACGAAGTATATAAGGTGCATTAATTAAACAAGAGATATTGTGATATCCCAAAATATCCATGTTCCAACAAGGAACAAACTTCATCTTCACCTGCAACTAGCAACGCTATAAGAGGGGCTGAGCAAAAGCGGTGACATAGCCAAACAACGGTTTGCTGGGACAGGATGGTTAGAGGTTTGACATGGCAATAGGAAGGCATGATAAACAGTGGCAGGTAGAGCTAACATAGCGATAGAGCAAGCAACTAGCAAAGCAAATATAGAAGTGATATCGAAGGAATGGTCATCTTGCCTGCAAAGTTCTCAGAGTAGTCGAAGGCTTGATCCTCGTAAGCGTTCTCAACAGGTTCCTCATGCACGAACTCGTCTCCCGGCTCTACCCAAAGCAAGAACACAAGCAATGGAACCACAAGCAAACATGGAGCAATGCACAAGCAACATGATGCAATACATGACATGATATGTGAGATGTGATATGCAATGCATATGCGGGCTCCGGAAGGTAAAATGATGAATAAGGCATCAACTTGGCAAACCAAGTATGCCGCTGGAAAGATGAGATGATTTCGATTGAAATCGATATAAAGATCACCAGAATCGGATGCACGGTTTGCAAATGGCAAGCAAAACAAGAATGACACAAATCTGCGATTAACAGCACGATGCTACTTAGCGTGCAACAAGAAACTATGCTACAGCACCCCAACATAAAAACAAAGCATATGGCAGTGATATACAGGAGATGCTTGACAAGAGAGGAACACTGAGCTACGGCTAAATCACCCCGTAACAGGTTCAAACAAGCATGGCAAAAGTGCAAAATATATCAGGTTGGACATGGCATAAACAGCATCAGGTAGCAATGTTCAGAGCAAGCAATCAACAAGCTATAAGAACTTATAATAGCAAAACAAGGCATGATGTGATTCTACTCAAAGCATAGAACAAAATTCCCTTACTGACCATGAGCCAAAAACGATCAGAAGAAATGATGGCGCCCATGTAAACATAGGAAGTTCCGTTAACAGATTCAGCAAACTGATCATGGCATTGACAGAATTATGAAGGCATCTTCGCGAGCTCTTTTCGCTCACCACAAGACAATACATGACAAGTTAAGCATAGCATCAGCAAGAACACATGTTCATGAAGCTATCCAAGGCAAGAACAAGTTCATAGCATGCAAGGATCAACTACAACAACCTTGGCAAAATTGAATAACATGTAAACAATCTGCCAGGAAACATTTTGTAGCAAAAGTAGAGCACGAAAAGGACATGCTAGACTACACCATAATTTCAAAAAGGGGCATGAATGGATAGAGCATAACCATATGTTCAAAACACCCTTACTGAAGTATCTCAAAATATGCATGGATCTCTCTGTAGCATCATGTTTACATGGCATAAAAATAACAGCAGAACAGGGACTAAAATCAGCAACATCACGAGGCCTAGTTTGCATGCTTGTGCTAGTCACCACATTGATCACAAAAATACATGGTAAGCAGCTCTATAGAGAAGACATGGCATAGTTCAAATCACATGTAGAGCTCATGCCCATAAGATGCACACATCAATCATGGTAAATGACAAAAGTGCATGTTCTGATAAGAATCTGAAACTAACATCACATAGCCCTCTTCCAACAGCATTTCGGGCATCACGATGAGCTCAAATGAAAATGATGCAATGAGATAAAATGATGTACTCGTCGAGATGAACAATACGGTATGCTACACGCCCAAAACGGAGCCACGGGTGCAAAGTTATGACACGATGAACATGCAACAAAATACTGACAAAAAATGACTTAGTGGATTTCGGGGGAGAAATAAGTCAACCCTAGTCTCAGATCTGGATCCGGCTCAGCGCGCGGATCGAGGCGGCGCCGGAGCCTCGCCGGAGATGCTGGTCAGGAGGGGCCGGAGAGGAGCTGTGGCGAGCTGGGCCGGGTGGCGCCTTGATCCGGCCGGGGGCGCGGCGGTCGGCGGCGGAGAGGCGATGGGCGGCGGCCAGCGGCGGCGGAGCTCGGCAGACGGCGGCGCGGAGGAGGGATAGGCGGCGGAGCGCGGGATTCGGGGCGACGGGGCCGCGGGCCGTGGGGCCTGGCGCGGGCCTGGCGGGCCGGCGGCAGCGGCGGGCACCGGAGCCACGTGGCAGCACCCGATTGGCGCGGTCGCGGCGGCGGACGCGTCCGGCCCGATCCGGACGTGTCCGGCTGCGGAGAGGGGGGATTTCTAGGGTTTCGCCCGGATTTGGAGGGGGAGATGCATATTTGTAGGTAGAGGGAGCTAGGAGCGTCCAAATGAGGTGTAGTTTTCGCCCACACGACGGAGAGCATGGAAGTGACTTAGATGGGTTATAGGGCTATTTTGAAGGGGTGTTGGGCTGCCACTCAAAAGAGGCTTTTGCGGTTATGCGGTTAACCGTTGGAGTATCAAACGACCTCCAAATGGCACGAAACTTGACAGGCGGTCTACCGGTGCTATACCAGGGCCACTTGACAAGGCTCGGTCCATTCCGAGAACGAGTAACACCCGCTCACAACAAGAGACAAAAGGGGGACGCCGGAGGACATATGAGTGCCGGATTCGAAACGGACAACGGAGAAAAAGCTCGGATGCATGAGACGAACACGTATGCAAATGAGATGCACATGATGACATGATATGAGATGCATGACATGAATAATAAGCAAAACAAAAGACAAAACCCAACCACGGAGGAAATATCATAACACATGGCTGAAAATGGCAAGAGTTGGAGTTACGAAGATGGAAAGTTACATCCGGGGTGTTACAGTACAGGTCTTCCACAATTTTAGCAATTTCGTTCACGACTAGAAGATCTTTTGTCATGATAGGATCTTGACTTGGAGCTTCTATCTTTGCTTCTATTCTTGTAGAATTTGTTGAAGTTCTTCACCATTAAGCTCAATTCCTCATTCAAGACTTGGTTTTCACTTGATGTGGCAGGAGCATCACACGAGGCTTTATAAGCACCACTAGACTTGTTGTGAATCTCTTCTTTATCTTTGACTGACATCTCATGAGCAACAATTCTTCCAATGACTTCCGTTGTCTTGAGGTCTTTGTAATTGGGCATCATTTGGATCATGTGCACACAGTATCATATTTTCCATCCAAGGCTCTTAGGATCTTCTTGATGATGCATCTGTCAGTCATCTCTTCACTTCTTAAGTCGGTAATCTCATTTGTGATGAGAGCAAGACTAGAGCACATTTCAGCGACACCTTCACCATCCTTCATTTTGAACTTGTCAAGTTGACTTTGAAGCACATCCAACTTGGATTCCTTGATGGACTCGGTACCTTCGTGCATATCAATCAAAGTATCCCTAGTTTCCTTTGCATTCTCAAGACGAATGATTTTGTTGAATTCTTCGGGGTACAATCCATTGAAGAGGATATCGCAAGCTTAAGCGTTGTATTGCAGCATTTTCAACTCTTCCACAGTTGCTTCGCGATTTGGTTCTCTCCCATCGAAGAATTCACCTTGCAAACCAATACACACAATAGCCCAAACGGTGGGGTTATGTCCAAGATTATGCATTTTCATCTTATGCTTCCAATTAGAAAAGTTAGTACCATCAAAGTAAGGACCTCTACGGTGGTAATTTCCCTCGCTATACGCCATATTCTCCAAGGTTGTGAAACCAAGGCTATGATCACCAAAGCTATGGAAATCAAGGCAAATGGAGACCAAAGCTCTGATACCACTTGTAGGATCGAAAGTATGTCTAGAGGGGGGGGGTGATTAGACTACTTGACCAAATAAAAATCTAGCATTTTCCCAATTTTAAGTCTTGGAAGATTTTAGAAACTTAACACAAGTCAAGCAATCAACCTACACATGCAATTCTAAGAGTATAGCAGCGGAATGTAAATCATTACATATGAAGGTAAAGGGGAGGAGTTTGGAGGGAGCAAACGCAATGTAGACATGGAGATTTTTGGCGTGGTTCCGATAGGTGGTGCTATTGTACATCCACGTTGATGGAGAATTCAACCCATGAAGGGTAACAGTTGTGCGACTCCATGGAGGGCTCCACCCACAAAGGGTCCACGAAGAAGCAACCTTGTCTATTCCACCATGGCCATCGCCCACGAAGGACTTGCCTCACTTGGGTAGATC
Organism: Triticum timopheevii; assembly: GCA_963921465.1. Lineage (NCBI taxonomy): Eukaryota > Viridiplantae > Streptophyta > Magnoliopsida > Poales > Poaceae > Triticum > Triticum timopheevii. The sequence goes on along the minus strand of OY997262.1, from coordinate 376,065,659 downwards.
TTCACGAAGTAGGCGATCTCCTTGCCCTTACAAACTCCTTGGTTCAACTCCACAATCTTGACGAAGGCTCCCAAGTGACACCTAACCAATCTAGGAGACACCACCCTCCAAAAGGTAATAGATGGTGTGTTGATGATGAACTCCTTGCTATTGTGCTTCAAATGACAGTCTCCCCAACACTCTACTCTCTCTCACAGATTTGGATATGGTGGAAAGATGATTTGAGTGGAAAGCAACTTGGGGAAGGCTAGAGATCAAGATTATTTTGGTTGGATTGGAATTTCTTGGTCTCAGCACATGAGTAGGTGGTTCTCTCTCAGAAAATGAGTAGTGGAAGTGTAGTCACGTTCTGATAGCTCTCTCCGTCTCTCAAATGGAGAAAGGGGTGGAGGGCTATATATAGCCTCCACACAGAATCTAACTGTTACACACAATTTACCAAACTCGGTGGGACTGAATAGTGAAACTCGGTGAGACCGGCCTGGTTCAAAATGTGAACGTTAGGATTTTTGGTGGGACTGACAATACCAACTCAGTGAGACCGATGCGCTAGGGTTAGGGAAAAACCTCATCTCGGTGAGACCGATCACATGAACTTGGTGAGACCGATTTTAGTAATAAGCAAACAGAGACTTGGTCAAGCAAACTCGGTGGGACCAATCACTCATTTCGGTGAGACCAAAATTTTACAAAAAGGAAACAAAGAGTTTGCACTTCAAACTCAATGGGACTGGTCGCTCATCTCAATTAGACAGAAATGTTACGAAGGGAAACAGAGAGTTTGCAATCCCATCTCGATGAGACCAAACTGATTAGGGTTTCTGGCTATCGCTATGTTAAGTGAATTCGGTGGCTCCGGATAGATCAAATCGGTGCGGCCAAGTTTGACTTTAGGTTTAGGACATATGTGGAAATGAGAAAGTGGTTGATGGTTTTTGGAGCATATCACTAAGTGATATGTCTCCAACGTATCTATAATTTTTGATTGTTCCATGCTATTATATTACCCGTTTTGGATGTTTATGGGCTTTACTATACACTTCTATATCATTTTTGGGACTAACCTACTAACCGGAGGCCCAATCCAAATTGCTATTTTTTTTACCTATTTCTGTGTTTCGAAGAAAAGGAATATCAAATAGAGTCCAAACGGAATGAAACCTTCGGGAGTGATCTTTTTGGAACAAACACAATCCAGGAGACTTGGAGTGGACGTCAAGAAGCAGCCGAGGCGGCCACAAGGGTGGAGGGCGCGCCCCCCTACCTCGTGGTCCCCTCGTGGCTCCCCTGACCGACCTCCTTCGCCTATATATATCTACGTACCCCGAAAACATCCAGGAGCACCATGAAAACCTATTTCCACCACCGCAACCTTCTGTACCCGTGAGATCCCATCTTCGAGCCTTTTCCGGTGCTCCGCCGGAGGGGGAATCGATCATGGAGGGCTTCTACATCATCGCCAAGGCCTCTCCGATGAGTTGTGAGTAGTTTACCACAGACCTTTGGGTCCATAGTTATTAGCTAGATGGCTTCTTCTCTCTCTTTGAATCTCAATACAGTGTTCTCCTCGATCTTCTTGGAGATCTATTTGATGTAACTCTTTTTGCGGTGTGTTTGTCGAGATCCGATGAATTGTGGGTTTATGATCAAGTTTATCTATGAGAAATATTTGGATCTCCTCTGAATTCTTTTATGTATGATTGGTTATCTTTGCATGTCTCTACGAATTAGCAGTTTGGTTTGGCCCACTAGATTGATCTTTCTTGCAATGGGAGAAGTGCTTAGCTTTGGGTTCAATCTTGTTGTGTCCTTTCCCAGTGACAGCAGGGGCAGCAAGGCACATATTGTATTGTTGCCATCAAGGATAAAAAGATGGGGTTTATATCATATTGCTTGAGTTTATCCCTCTACATCATGTCATCTTGCTTAATGTGTTACTTTGTTCTTATGAGTTTAATACTCCAGATGCATGATGGATAGCGGTTAATGTGTGGAGTAATAGTAGTAGATGCAGAATCGTTTTGATCTACTTGTCGCGGACGTGATGCCTATATACATGATCATAACTATGCATTTTTTTATCAATTGCTCGACTGTAATTTGTTCACCCACCATAATACTTATGCTATCTTGAGAGAAGCCACTAGTGAAACCTATGGCCGCCGGGTCTATTCTCCATCATATAAGTTTCCAATCTACTTTATTTTGCAATCTTTACTTTTTAATCTATAACATAAAAATACCAAAAATATTTATCTTATCTTATTATCTCTATCAGATCTCACTTTCGCAAGTGGACGTGAAGGGATTGACAACCCCTTTATCGCGTTGGTTGCGAGGTTCTTGTTTGTTTGTGTAGGTATGAGGGACTTGCGTGGAGCCTCCTACTGGATTGACACCTTAGTTCTCAAAAACTGAGGGAAATACTTGCGCTACTTTGCTGCATCACCCCTTCCTCTTCAAGGGAAAAACCAACGCATGCTCAAGAGGTAGCAAGAAGGATTTCTGGCGCCGTTGCCAGGGAGGTCTTCGCTCAAGTCAAGACATACCAAGTACCCATCACAAACTCATCTCCCTCGCATTACATTATTTGCCATTTTCCTCTCGTTTTCCTCTCCCCCACTTCACCCTTGCCGTTTTATTCACCCTCTCTTTTCCATTCGCCTCTTTTTCGCTTGTCTTTTGTGTGCTTGTTTGTTGGATTGCTTGTCACTATGGCTCAAGATAATACTAAATTGTGTGACTTTTCCAATACCAATAATAATGATTTCCTTACCACTCTAATTGCTCCTCTTAATGATGTTGAATCTTGTGAAATCAATGCTGCTTTGTTGAATCTTGTTATGAAAGATCAATTCTCCAGCCTTCCTAGTGAAGATGCCGCTACTCATCTAAACAACTTTGTTGATTTGTATGATATGTAAAAGAAGAAAGACATGGATAATGATATTGTTAAATTGAAGTTATTTCTGTTTTTCTTAGAGATCGTGCTAAAACTTGGTTTTCTTCTTTGCCTAAAAATAGTATTGATTCATGGAATAAGTGCAAAGATGCTTTTATCTCTAATTATTTTCCTCCCGCTAAGATCATCTCTCTTAGAAACGATATTATGAATTTTAAGCAACTTGATCATGAGCATGTTACACAATCTTGGGAGAGGATGAAATTAATGATACATAATTGCCCTACACATGGTTTAAATTTATGCATGATCATATAAAAATTTTATGCCGGATTGAATTTTGCTTCTAGAAATCTTTTAGACTTGGCCGCGGGAGGCACTTTTATGGAAATCACTTTAGGAGAAGCTACTAAACTCCTAGATAATATTATGGTTAATTATTCTCAATGGCACACTGAAAGATCTACTAGTAAATAGGTTCATGCAATAAAAGAAATTAATGTTTTGAGTGGAAAGATGGATGAACTTATGAAATTGTTTTCTACTAAGATTGCTTCCATTGATCCTAATGATATGCCTTTGTCTACTTTGATTGAGAATAATAATGAATCTATGGATGTGAATTTTGTTGGTAGGAATAATTTTGGTAATAACACGTATAGAGGAAACTTTAATCCTAGGCCGTTTCCTAGTAATTCCTCTAATAATTATGGTAATTCCTAAAACAACTCTTATGGAAATTTTAGTAAGATGCCCTCTGATTTTGAGATTAGTGTTAAAGAATTTATGAATTCTCAAAAGAATTTCAATGCTTTGCTTGAAGAAAAAATGCTTAAAGTTGATGAATTTGCTAGGAACATGGATAGAATTTCTCTTGATGTTGATTCTTTGAAACTTAGATCTATTCCACCTAAGCAAGATATTAATGAGTCTCTCAAAGCCATGAGAATTTCCATTAATGAGTGCAAAGAAAGAACCGCTAGGATGCGTGCTAAGAAAGATTGCTTTGTAAGAGTGTGTTCTTCTAGTTTTCATGAAAATAATGATGAAGATCTAAAAGTGATTGATGTGTCTCCTATTAAATCTTTGTTTTGCAATATGAATCTTGATAATGATGGCACTGGAGATGAGTCAGCTTTAGTTAAAAGGCGTCCCAATGATTCAGAGTTTTTAGATCTTGATGCTAAAATTGGTAAAAGTGGGATTGGAGAGGTCAAAACTTTACATAGCAATGAACCCACTATTTTGGATTTCAAGGAATTTAATTATCATAATTGTTCTTCAATAGATTGTATTTCCTTGTTGCAATCTATGTTGAATTCTCCTCATGCATATAGCCAAATAAAGCTTTTACTAAACATATCGTTGATGCTTTGATGCAATCTTATGAAGAAAAACTTGAATTAGAAGTTTCTATCCCAAGAAAACTTTATGATGAGTGGGAACCTACTATTAAAATTAAAATTAAATATCATGAATTCTATGCTTTGTGTGATTTGGGTGCTAGTGTTTCCACGATTCCAAAAACTTTATTTTATGTGCTAGGTTTCCGTGAATTTGATGATTGCTCTTTAAACTTGCACCTTGCGGATTCCACCATTAAGAAACCTATGGGAAGGATTAATGATGTTCTTATTGTTGCAAATAGGAATTATGTGCCCGTCGATTTTATCGTTCTTGATATAGATTGCAATCTTTCATGTCCTATTATTCTTGGTAGACCTTTCCTTAGAATGATTGGTGCGATTATTGATATGAAGGATGGAAATATTAGATTCCAATTTCCATTAAGGAAAGGCATGGAACACTTTCCTAGAAATAAAATCAAATTACTTTATGAATCTATTATTAGAGCCACTTAGATCTATTCTCACTTTTATGCCTAGCTAGGGGCGTTAAACGATAGCGCTTGTTGGGAGGCAACCCAATTTTTTTTTTGTTCCTTGCTTTTTGTTCCTGTTTAGTAATAAATAATTCATCTAGCCTATGTTTAGATGTGGTTTTATGTTTTAATTAGTGTTTGTGCCAAGTATAACCTATAGGATCATCTTGGGTGAAAGTTAATTTGATCTTGCTAAAAAACAGAAACTTTTGCACTCATGAGAATAATTCTAATAAATCACAAAAACGTGATTTTGAGTTGATTCTTTTTGCAGTAGATCAATAGACAAATTGCCTAAGACTTAATATTTTGGTAGGATTTTTAGAGTTCCATAAGTATTCGAAGGTTACAGATTGCTTCAGACTGTTCTGTTTTTAGTGTGTTGTTTGCTTATTTTGATGAATCTATGGCTAGTATCGGGGGGTATGAACCATACATAAGTTGGAATATAGTAGGTTTAACACCAATATAAATAAATAATTAGTTCATTACAGTAACTTAAGTGGTGGTTTTTATTTCTTGCACTAACGGAGCTCATGAGATTTCCTGTTGAGTTTTGTGTTGTGAAGTTTTCAAGTTTTGGGTAAAGATTTGATGGACTATGGAATAAGGAGTGGCAAGAGCCTAAGCTTGGGGATGCCCATGGCACCCTAAGATAATTCAAGGACAACCAAAAGCCTAAGCTTGGGGATTCCCCGGAAGGCATCCCCTCTTTCGTCTTCGTCTATCGGTAACTTTACTTGAAGCTATATTTTTAATCACCACATGCTATGTGCTTTGCTTGGAGCGGCTTGTATGATATGAGTCTTTGCTTTTTATTTTACCAAAATCATCCTTGCTGTACACACCTTTTGGGAGAGACACACATGATTCGGAATTTATTAGAATACTCTATGTGCTTCACTTATATCTTTTGAGCTAGACAGTTTTGCTCCATCTGCTTCATTTATATCTTTTAGAGCACGGAGGTGGTTTTATTTTGTAGAAATTATTGACCTATAATGCTTCACTTATATTATTTTGGGAGTCTTTTAGAACAGCATGGTATTTGCTACGGTTATAAAATTGGTCCTAGAATGATGGGCATCCAAGTTGGGTATAATAAAAACTATCATAAAAAGTGAATTGAATACTATGATCAATTTGATGCTTGATAATTATTTTGAGATATAAAGGTCAAATGTTAGAGTCATGCTAGTTGGGTAATTATGCAATTGAGAAATACTTGTGTTGAAGTTGGCAAGTCCCGTAGCATGCACGTATGGTGAAAGTTGTGTAACAAATTTGTTGCATGGGGTGCTCTTTTGATTGCCTTCCTTATGTGTGGAGGTCGGGATCGCCCGATGGTTAACTCCTACCAACCCTTCCCCTAGGAGCATGCATAGTACTACTTTTATTTTAGGGCTAATAAAACTTATGCAATAATTATATGAGTTCTTTATGACTAATGTGAGTCCATGTATTATACGCACTCTTACCCTTCCATCATTGCTAGCCTCTACGGTACCGTGCATTGCCCTTTCTCACCTTGAGAGTTGGTGCAAACTTCGTTGATGCATCCAAACCCCATAATATGATACGCTCTATCACACATAAACCTCCTTATATCTTCCTCAAAACAGCCACCATACCTACCTATTATGGCATTTCCATAGCCATTCTGAGATATATTGCCATGCAACTTTCTACTGTTCCGTTTATCATGACATGCTCCATCATTGTCATATTGCTTTTGCATGATCATGTACTTGACATCGTATTTGTGGCAAAGCCACCATGCATAATTTTCATACATTTAACTCTTGACTCATTGCATATCCCGATACACCACCGGAGGCATTCATATAGTCATATCTTGTTCTAGTATCGAGTTTTAACCCATGAGTTGTAAATAAATAGAAATGTGATGATCATCATTATTAGAGCATTGTCCCTTGTGGAAAAAAAAGGCCAAAAAAGGCCCAAAAAAGGGGGGGACAATGTTACTATCCTTTTCCACACTTATGCTTCAAAGTAGCACCATGATCTTTATGATAGAGAGTCTCTTACTTTGTCACTTTCATATACTAAGTGGGATTTTTTCATTATAGAACTTGGCTTGTACATTCCAACGATGGGCTTCCTCAAAATGCCCTAGGTCTTCGTGAGCAAGCAAGTTGGATGCACACCCACTTAGTTTCTTTTGTTGAGCTTTCACACATTTATAGCTCTAGTGCATCTGTTGCATGGCAATCCCTACTCCTCATGTTCACATCAATTGATGGGCCTCTCCATAGCCCATTGATTAGCCTCGTAAATGTGAGACTTTCTCCTTTTTTGTCTTCTCCACACAACCTCCATCATCATATTCTATTCCACCCATAGTGCTATATCCATGGCTCACACTCATGTATTGCGTGAGAGTTGAAAAAAAAGCTGAAGCGTGTTAAAAATTATGAAGCAGTTGCTTGGATGAAACCGGGGTTGTGCATGATGGGAGTATTTTGTGTGACGAAAATGAAACATAGCCTAACTATATGATTTTGTAGGGATAAACTTTCTTTAGCCATGTTATTTTGAGAAGACATGATTACTTGTTAGTATGCTTGAAGTATTACTATTCTTATGTAAATATGAACTTTTATCTTGACTCATTTGGATCTGAATATTCATGCCACAATAAACAAAATTACATTGAGAAATATGCGAGGTAGCATTCCACATCAAAAATTTTGTTTTTATCATTTACCTACTCGAGGACAAGCAGGAATTTAGCTTGGGGATGCTTGATACGTCTCCAACGTATCTATAATTTTTTATTGTTCCATGCTATTATATTACCCATTTTGGATGTTTATGGGCTTTACTATACACTTTTATATCATTTTTGGGACTAACCTACTAACCAGAGGCCCAGCCCAAATTGCTGTTTTTTTGCCTATTTCAGTGTTTCGAAGAAAAGGAATATCAAACGGAGTCCAAACAGAATGAAACCATCGGGAGCAATCTTTTTGGAACAAACGCAATCCAGGAGATTTGGAGTGAACGTCAAGAAGCAGCCGAGGTGGCCACGAGGGTGGAGGGCGTGCCCCCCTACCTCGTGGGCCCTCATGGCTCCCCTGACCGACCTCCTTCGCCTATATATATCTACGTACCCCGAAAACATCCAGGAGCACCACGAAAACCTATTTCCACCACCGCAACCTTCTGTACCTCTGAGATCCCATCTTGGAGCCTTTTCCGGCGCTTCGCCGGAGGGGGAATCGCTCATGGAGGGCTTCTACATCATCGCCAAGGCCTCTCCGATGAGTTGTGAGTAGTTTACCACAGACCTTCGGGTCCATAGTTATTAGCTAGATGGCTTCTTCTCTCTCTTTGAATCTCAATACAATGTTCTCCTCGATCTTCTTGGAGATCTATTCGATGTAACTCTTTTTGCGGTGTGTTTGTCGAGATCCGATGAATTGTGGGTTTATGGTCAAGTTTATCTATGAGAAATATTTGAATCTCCTCTGAATTCTTTTATGTATGATTGGTTATCTTTGCAAGTCTCTCCGAATTAGCAGTTTGGTTTGGCATACTAGATTGATCTTTCTTGCAATGGGAGAAGTGCTTAGCTTCAGGTTCAATCATGTAGTGTTCTTTCCCAGTGACAGCAGGGGAAGCAAGGCACGTATTGTATTGTTGCCATCGAGGATAAAAAGATGGGGTTTATATCATATTGCTTGAGTTTATCCCTCTACATCATGTCATCTTGCTTAATGCGTTACTCTTTTCTTATGAACTTAATACTTTAGATGCATGCTGGATAGCGATCGATGTGTGGAGTAATAGTAGTAGATGCAGAATCGTTTCGATCTACTTGTCGCGGACGTGATGCCTATATACATGATCATGCCTAGATATTCTCATAACTATGCACTTTTTTATCAATTCCTTGACAGTAATTTGTTCACCCACCATAATACTTATGCTATCTTGAGAGAAGCCACTAGTGAAACCAATGGCCCCCAGGTCTATTCTCCATCATATAAGTTTCCAATCTACTTTATTTTGCAATCTTTAATTTTCAATCTATATCATAAAAATACCAAAAATATTTATCTTATCTTATTATCTCTATCAGATCTCACTTTCGCAAGTGGCTGTGAAGGGATTGACAACCCCTTTATCGCGTTGGTTGTGAGGTTCTTGTTTGTTTGTGTAGGTACGAGGGACATGCATGGAGCCTCCTATTGGATTGATACCTTGGTTCTCAAAAACTGAGGGAAATACTTATGCTACTTTGCTGCATCACCCTTTCCTCTTCAAGGGAAAAACCAACGCATGCTCAAGAGGTAGCACTAAGCATTTTGAGCAAGCAAGCTGAGGGAATCCTGGATTAGGGGGTGTCCAGATAGCCGAACTATCACTGTTGGCCGGACTCCTGGACTATGAAGATACAAGATTGAAGACTTCGTCCCGTGTCCGGATGGGACTTTCCTTGGCGTGGAAGACAAGCTTGGCGATACGTATATGTAGATCTCCTACCATTGTAACCGACTCTGTGTAACCCTAACCCTCTCCGGTGTCTATATAAACCGGGGGATTTTAGTCCGTAGGACGAACAACAATCATACCATAGGCTAGCTTCTAAGGTTTAGCCTCCTTGATCTCGTGGTAGATCTACTCTTGTACTACCCATATCATCAATATTAATCAAGCAGGAGTAGGGTTTTACCTCCATCGAGAGGGCCCGAACCTGGGTAAAAACATCGTGTCCCTTGTCTCCTATTACCATCCGCCTAGACGCACAGTTCGGGACCCCCTACCCGAGATCCGCCGGTTTTGACACCGATATTGGTGCTTTCATTGAGTGTTCCTCTGTGCCGTCGCCATCAGGAAGGATGCCTCATCCTGTCTTTAAAGACGACACTGTTGCCAAAGAAGCTTTGGCCATCGCCCAAACTCTCTGACTAGGTGGTTTTCTTATGACCGCCTATTCGGCCGCCGCACCGTTGATGACTTCTCGGGTCATCAGAAGCAATCTTCACGTCAACTCGGAACTCGCCGAGCAGTTAGATCCGATTGAGCTCTCCTCCTAAAACGAGCTCTTGGATCGCATCGCTGCCCTGGGAGTCGCTACAGATTACGACCAGATCGGGCCTAAAACTGATCTGAGAGAGATTAACTCTCCCCAGGCTACCCACCACGTTGCTATGGTAGAAGAACAATACGGCGACCCTTCTTCTATCCTAAGGACTAGCTATGTCCGGATTCCTGACCCCTCCATGCCGGATTCCCGCGGAGGGGAGAACACCACTCAAGCCCTGAACTTAAAGTCAGGCAGCGGGCCAGATTCATCAGACAACGTCCAAGAACCCAAGCTTCCAAGTTCGGAAGCTTCTTGGCCCCTGAGTCTTAGATCGGACGGAGTTCAGAATTTAACTCCACCCGCCCACCGAAACATAAGCGATCTATCCCAAATCCGGCAAGAGCCCACTGAAACAGTACATCATTACTGGGCCAGATTCCTCCTGGTCATGAACAGAATAAAGGACTGCCGTGAAGAGGACGCAATTTCATTCTTCTGCATTAATTGCACGGACGAAGGAATCCTCAACGCTGTAAGTCATTGCGAAATTACATGCTTTGCCGACTTGGCGTCCATAGTACGAAAGTACTGTGTGATGGAGAGTGCCTGGAAAATCGAAATCAAATTTTGGGATAATCCGGCCTTGAACACAACCCCAGTCCAAAGTAAAAGGGTGCATCATTACCAGGCACCTGGGTTAAATACTAAAAAGCAAAAACCCTTTAAAGGGCATGGAACCGTACTGGAGGGATGGCTCAATGGACCCTGCAAAATTCACAGTACAGAGGGCGCCACGCCAACTCATAGCCTTAGAGCATGTTGGATACTACAGCAGGTGGCCAAAAGTGGCGAAGAGCTTCTAGCTCCAGAGCACCAGCCCAGCAATACCAGTACGGTATTAACAGTCTTCGAAACTTTCGCATCAAATAATATGCGGAAGCAAACACTCCGCAACCTCGCCGAAGTCCACTAGGTAGCAACAATCAATCCATGGAGTGACACGGCTATTACCTTTAACGCCAGTGACGAACCTAAATTCCGAACAGTCCGAGCACCAGCCGCATTGGTCCTCAGTCCAATAGTGGACGGCTTTTGCCTTACCAAGGTACTCATGGATGGCGGCAGCGGATTAAACCTCATTTACGAGGAAACCATTCGAAAAATGGAAATACACTGGAGCCGCATTGAGCGAAGCAGCGTGACCTTTAGAGGAATAATCCCCAGTAGGGAAGCATGTTGTATAGGAAAAATCACACTGGATGTGGTGTTTGGCAAGCTGGATAATTACAGGTCCGAGGAGGTCACATTCCAAGTGGGCCCGTTCAGCAGCGGATACCACGCTCTATTAGGGCGAGAGGCATTCACAAATTTTCAAGCTATACCCCATTACGGGTACATGAAGCTGAAAATGCCCGGACCCAACGGAATCATCACTCTTGCTAGTGACCCGGACATAGCACTCCGCGCCGAAAATAAAACAGCCGCACTTGCCCTTGAGGCACTATCCGAAGCCCTAGCGGCCGAGGAACTCAATGCGCTGCGCTCCATGGTGAACAGGGACGATGTGATACTCGATAAGAGATCCAAGTCCACCTCTTTTAAACCGGCGGACGAAATAGTCAAATTCCAAGTCCATCCAAAACGGCCTCCATCGAGGCACAATTAAACCCTGATGTAGATGCCGCACTACGATAATTCCTACGCGAAAATTGGGACATCTTTGCCTGGCACCCTTCAGACATGCCAGGAATCCCACGCCGGCTGGTCGAGCACAGCCTAAATATCCTAAAATGATTCAAGCTAGTCAAACATGCTCTTCGGCGCTTCTCCGAACCCAAGAGACATGCCATGGGAGAGGAACTAGGCAAACTATTGGAGGCCGGATTCGTTAGAGATATAAAGCATCCGGAATGGCTAGCAAACCTGGTAATGGTACCAAAGAAGGACAAATCCTAGCGCCTGTGTGTCGATTTCAAGGACCTTAACAAGGCTTGCCCAAAGGATCACTTCCCCCTTCCCCGCATCGATCAAATTATCGATGCTACCGCAGGACACGATTCATTGTGCTTCCTCGACGCGTACTCCGGCTACCACCAAATTAAGATGGCAGAGCCAGACCAAGCCACAACGGCATTCATCACCCCATACGGCCCATTCTTCTTCAACACAATGCCCTTCGGGCTCAAAAATGCCGGCGCAACATATCAGTGCATGATTCAGATATGTCTGGCAAACCAGATCGGCAAAATAGTGGAGGCATACGTAGATGATGTGGTCGTCAAATCCAAGCATGTCGAAACCCTAGTAGACGACTTGAAGCTCACATTCGACAATCTCTAAGCATATGACATTAAGCTCAACCCGGAAAAATGCGTTTTCGGTGTACCAGCCAGAAAGCTCTTGGGCTTCATCGTATCCGGTAGAGGAGTTGAAGCAAACCCAACCAAGATCCGAGCTCTGTCACAATTGGATATCCCAAAAGACCTCAAACAAATACAAAAACCGACTAGATGCGTGGCGGCTCTAAGCCGCTTTGTCTCCCGCTTAGGAGAAAAGGCATTACCCCTTTATCGCCTCCTGCGGCGCACTGAACACTTCGAGTGGACGGATGCCGCCACGGCCGGACTCGAAGAAATCAAAGCCATATTGGCAACAAATCCGGTCCTGGCCGCACCCAACACGGGCGAACCAATGCTATTATACATCGCGGCAACCCATCAAGTTGTAAGCGCGGTGCTCATTGTCGAACGAGAAACGGATGGACACAAGTTCCCTCTCCAAAACCAGTTTACTACGTGTCCACTGTCCTAACTCCATGCAAGTCACGGTACCAACATTATCAAAAGATAGCATACGCGGTGTTCATGGCATCCCGGAAGCTGCGACACTATTTCCAAGAGTGTTCGATAACAGTAGCCTCGGAAGTACCTCTTAATGACATTATAAACAACCGCAACGCAATGGGCCGGATTGCCAAATGGGCCATCGAGCTCCTCCCGTTGGACATAACTTACAAGCCAAGGAGAGCTATTAAGTCGCAGGTTTTGGCCGACTTCATCACCGAATGGACTAAAGCCGAACTCCCTAAAGAGTACGGCGCATATTCCAACTGGATCATGCACTTCGACGGCTCCAAAATGTTGGCTGGCCTGGGGGCTGGCGACGTTCTAACGTCCCCAACCGGAGATACAGTCCAATACTTACTTCAGATAATGTACACGGACTCCAACAACGCAGCTGAATACGAGGCCCTTCTACATGGTCTTCGGATGGCAGTCTCCATGGGCATTCAGCGCCTAGAGGTCCGCGGGGATTCAAATCTCGCGATATCCCAAATAAATGGAGACTTTGATGCCAAGGATCCGAAAATGGCAGCTTATCGCAACACCGTCTTAAAAATGTCAGCTCGGTTTGAGGGGCTCGAATTTCACCATATAGCCCGGGAGAACAACCAGGCAGCAGACGTGTTGGCATGCATTGGCGCAAAGCGCGATGCCATCCCTCCCAACATCTTCCTAGAGAGGCTTTTCAAGACATCCGTATCATGGGAGGGAGAGTCTGGAAATAACAGCCCGGACCCAACCACACTACCCCTCACCGAACATTCTGACATAGTTGGTGGCTCCGCCAACGAAATAACACCGTCAGCCCACACAATAATGGCAGTCATCGCCCCATGGACAGAACCATTCCTAGCCTACCTAACTAGGCAGGAACTTCCCGAGGACCAAAACGAGGCCCGCTGCATAGTGCGGCAATCTAAAGCCTATAAAGTCCACGAGGGAGAGATTTATAAGAAAAGCACAACCGGAGTCCTTCAAAGGTGTATCTCCGAAGAGGAAGGGCGAAATCTTCTGGCTGAAATAAATGCCGGACTCGGCGGGCACCACGCCGCAGCCCGGGCCCTTGTAGGCAAGGCCTTCCGTACAGGATTTTATTGGCCGACGGCCCAGGCAGATGCTCAGGACTTGGTCCAATGATGCGTAGGATGCCGCTTTTTGCTAATCAAAGCCATATGCCACCCACCGCCCTCAAAACTATACCCATCACCTGGCCGTTCGCGGTCTGGGGGCTTGATATGGTCGGACCCCTTAAAGGAGGAACCCACAAGCAAAAATACCTACTGGTCATGGTGGATAAATTCACCAAATGGATAGAGGCAAAGCCTGTTAAGACAGTCGAATCTGGACCGGCGATAGACTTCATATCAGGGGTAGTACACCGTTACGGCGTACCCCATAGCATCATCACTGATAATGGCACGAACTTCACGGCCGACGAGGTCAAACTCTGGTGCAAAAACATGGGCATCAAGCTCGACTACGCTTCAGTCTATCACCCTCAAACTAACGGTCAAGTCGAGCGAGCAAATGGTCTAATCATGAGCGACATTAAACCTAGACTAGTGCGGTCCCTCAAGGAATCTAATACGCACTGGGTAGAGGAGCTCGACTTCGTACTCTGGGGGCTGCGGACCATGCTGAATCGCACTACCGGATTCACACCATTTTTCATGGTGTACGGCGCAGAAGCAGTTCTGCCCTGCGACATAATTCATGACTCACCTCGCGTGCGCATGTACGAAGAAAGAGAAGCCGAGCTCGATCGGTAGGATAGTTTGGACGCCTTGGAGGAGGAGAGCGACGTGGCAAAAGCCCATTCTGCATTCTATCAACAGCAGGCTCGAAGATACCAGAGCAGAGAAGTACGGGCCAAAGCTTACAATGTTGGCGAACTACTTCTACACCTGCCGAAGTGGGAGGGTCCCTTCATCATCGACCAAGTCCTGACCGGCGGCGCGTACTGTCTGCCGAACGCATCGGATAACCAACTGGAGCCGAACCCATGGAATGCAGCCCGTCACCAAAGATTTTGCGCCTAGCGCCGGACTCGGGGTTCGTCTCCTTCCTCTGTCTATATTTTATACTTTAACTGTCTTTTATTTCTCTCCTTCTCCCTCCTTTTTCTGAAGCCGGTGAAGGCTCGTTTGCGCATTGTTCGCACACACTTGACGCGTTGTCCGCGCTCAGTATACCTGGGGGCTTCTTTAACAGAAGCTTATTTCTACGGGCTTTATGCCCAACACATGTGTCACACTTCCGCATGTACCTTTTATTCACCATTATATGCATCGATATGACATAAGTTTTGGCCAAGCTGGGTTGCCTGGCTCCTGTGCTTACCCCTACGCTCCCGATTGTTCGGCTAGGAGGTAAAGGGAGCACCTCTGCGATTGTTACCGCCGGGTCAGCCAGACGTGTACCTCAGACTGGGTGAAGCCGAAAGCTAGCATTCTTAAGGGAATATTCGGTAGGTGAACTAAAAGACGGTTTCTTACTTATTCATTTATCTGCCCCCAGATGTTTTTTTGCTTTTTTCGCAGTCCGGACATGCACTTTAGGGCATGCCTCCCAGGGAAAGGAACCCCTAACGGAACTATTCTCCCTGGAAGATGTTTCTTACTAACCATGTAATATAACATAACTAGTTGGGCACTTGTCTGATAGAGCACTAATGACCCCTACTCCTGGTCTCCACGCATGCCCCGGTTCTTACATAACTGCGAGGGTATTTGGACACACTCCGGACTATAGGGTCCCGAGGTTGAAGCGAAAGGGTCCGCTACGACAAACGATCTACAATCCGGCTAGAAGGCATTTTACATGTCATTTTTAATTACGTCAAATTGACTGATTGTATTCCTCTTCAATACCATCTAATAGGCTGTCTAGTTTACAGTCCCACTGGGAATACTTTGCAGCCAACTCTACTTGGCCGTACACTAAGCTCACAGGGATCTCCTTCCCATCGGGCCCCACAGGTCTGACCTCGGCCATGTTGTTTGGGTCAGGCTTTGTGTACCGCGTCTTCACCATGGCCCAGGCCTCCCTGGCGGCTTGATGGCAGGCCGATATCTTCCATAGCCGGAAGCGCCGCCGTGCTCCCTGAAGCCTCTCTACAATCTCTCCAAGGCCTTCAGGTAGGGAGATGGATGGCCACAAGGCCTGGGCGGCGTCTCTCATCACCTACCGAACTCGTTTGTGCAGTTGCAGCAGCTCAGGAAGTAGATCACCTGTTGAATCGGGCATTTCCTCTGCAGGACGACCAGTGAGCATACCTACAGACATATTTCTATCAGTCGACTTCCTCGCTGAACTCTTCTTTTCAAAAAAGCTCGCTCAAGCACTTACAATAAATGCCGCGACGAAGCCGCCGATTCTCCTTAACGGAGTCAGACAGCTGGGCTCGAACATCCTTTAGTTCCTCACCCAGCTGGGTGTTGGCATCTTGGAGATTATTTTTCTCTTGCCTCACCCTTGTAAGCACATTCTCGTCGGCCTTTAACTGGCGCAGGAGATGTTGCTTGTCCGGATCTAGTCCGGCGCCATCTACAATATTATTGTCAGACTTATACACACGCCGCACTTCACAAGCTACTTATCTTTCGAAGTATATATTACCGGAGGGGGTCTCTGTGGCTCCCCCGGGGGCGGCTAGTGCGGCCTTAAGCTGGGCCTTGCACTCTTCAAGCTCCTGAGACAGTCGGGTATTCTTTTCCATAAGATCCTGCATAACAAATGATCCTTAAATCAGTTCTCCTAACTATTTTAAGTCTCGGGGGCTACTGGCATATATAACTGTCAAATTTCCTCACCCGTATGTCCTTTACATACTGCTCCGTGGCTCTGGCTAGACCATCTTGAGTGGCACGGAGGTGCACGTCTCCCGAATTGAAGGCGTTCAATGCCTCTTGGGAGAAACATGCGTCACGAAGAACTGTCCGGCGGCGCCTGTGATTCATGGCACTCTCCACCTCGGAGTTGGTGGCGGACAATCTGTCGGCATCCTCTATCGGAGGAGCATCCGACGCACGCCTCGTGTTCACCTCCGCTTCCGGACCCGGCATTGGAGCTTGGCCGGTGGAGGCTCGATTGGCCATCTCTCCGGACACAGTCCGGCGAGCACTCTTTTTCCTGAAAGGAGCACCAATGTTAATATACCTTCCCGGAATCAATCCTGGGAATATGGTGACACGCATTACCGTTGCGGCAGCGTTTTAGTCCGGACCACACTTCTTTTCAGCCTGCTTGGCCATGCTGCCTCTTGTTGGTTAGCCGCCGCGAGCCCGGCCTCACGCCTCGAAGGCACCCCCTGCGAAACACCATGGATATACGGTGATCAAAAATAAGCACGGATGAGTGATTAGCAAAGTATTGGGGCTTCGGTCTCAGTTACTTGTGAGGCTGGAAGTATTCCGGGGTAGTCGGCCGTAATGGCGACCAAGGCATTATCGATGCTTAGTTGATGAAATACCCCATCAATCAGCTCCACCGATATGTTCGGATCCTCTTGGGAGGCCGGATCGAGGAACCGTTATGGATCCTCGGGTTGTGGAGGCGGGCTGTTTATATCTTTTACGGCCCGACGCAGTTCCTACGTCGAACTCATAAAATGAAATATATAACCATGGGAGTACGGATCGGATGTGCGGAAAAGGGGATGTTCGCTTACCCAGCTTCGAGGATTGTTCATAGAAAATCCGTTCAATGGACTGACGCGGAGAAAATCCACCTCTTCCCCCTTGTACAGCGCGGACAAAATCTTCACCAGATCGGCGACCGATCCCAGCCCCTTACGGCCGTGACGGGTGGCATCATCCTCCCCGTTGAAATCCCACATGGGGTGGCCCCTATACTGGAGTGGCTGCACCCCCCGCATAATGCATGTGGCCATGACACTGATCATGGTCAGTCCGAAATGAGCCAGCAACCTTATTCGGCTCATCAGGTAAAGGACATCCTTGTCGCTGTTCCTCTGGGGGCTCTGTGGACGCCAACTTAGGCTTTTCTTCAAGGGAGCATTACTGAACTGCCGGAGGCCGGTCCGAACGGGATCCGGCAGCGGGGCGTCTTCTATATAAAACCATTCCGAAGGCCAGTCTTCGGACGCCTTCTTCGGGGTTTCGGATAGATATCCGGTCCCGGCGATGCGCCATAGCTCGGCTCCGCCCACTTGATATATTGACCCCTCATGAGAATGGGGTTGAGACAGAATAATCTCTTCCACAGCGCAAAATGAGCCTCGACGCCCAAAAACAGTTCGCAAAGGGCTACAAAGCCCGCGATGTGCAGAATGGAGGCAGGCGTAAGGTGGTGCAGCTGGAGGCCATAGAACTCCAGGAGCCCCGGGAGAAACGGATGTATTGGAAATCCGAGTCCTCTTATCAGATAAGAGACAAAGCATACCCGCTCTCCTTTGGAAGGATTGGGGACGCTCTCTGCTTGCTTTCCACCCTTGTAGGTGGCGAGTCCGGCTCGAACCGGAACCATGAAGGCCGGGGGAAGAAATCCCTTGGTTTGGAGCGTCACTAGCTTGCTATGCAGGACTGAGCATCTCTCCCAATCCCCAGGCTTGGGGCTGGGAGCGCGAGAGGAGGAGCCGCGTTGACTGTCCATGGTAGAATGGATTTTTTGTCAGAGGCGCTCCGATGAAAGCTTGCGAAGGGGGGATGGTGTGATTCGGATCTAGATCCTCGTTCCTTTTTATAGGCAGCTCATTTGCGCAGCTAGGGGGAAGTATAAAAATACCCTGGCTTTTCGCATTCGTTCGACACGTGGAAGATGGCCATTATTGGGTGTGGAAGCCAAGGAGCCCAGCATTTATCAGAAGCCGGACACTATTCGACAAGTATATGGAATTCAGAGAAGAACCCGCCTCGCATTGCCGAAGACAATCTACGCGCTAGACTCATCGTCATTGAAGCCTGGTACGGGGGCTAATGAGGGAGTCCTAGATTAGGGGGTGTCCGGATAGCCGAACTATCACCGTTGGCCGGACTCCTGGACTATGAAGATACAAGATTGAAGACTTCGTCCCGTGTCCGGATGGGACTTTCCTTGGCATGGAAGACAAGCTTGGCGATACGGATATGTAGATCTCCTACCATTGTAACCGACTCTGTGTAACCGTAACCCTCTCCGGTGTCTATATAAACCGGGGGATTTTAGTCCGTAGGACGAACAACAATCATACCACAGGCTAGCTTCTAGGGTTTAGACTCCTTGATCTCGTGGTAGACCTACTCTTGTACTACCCATATCATCAATATTAATCAAGCAGGAGTAGGGTTTTACCTCCATCGAGAGGGCCCGAACGTGGGTAAAAACATCGTGGCCCTTGTCTCCTGTTACCATCCGCCTAGACGCACAGTTCGGGACCCCCTACCCAAGATCCGCTGGTTTTGACACCGACACAAGCCATTAAGCAACACCTCATCCCCTTTTAATTGTATTGGCTTTTCCTATGGACTCAATGTGATCTTGGATCATTAAAATGAAAATGTAGAGTCTTGAGCTTTCGCCAATATGTGTCCTTACACTGGTACTCGTCGGTGCTATACAAACAGTTTTAAACCCCTTTCCGCGATGGCATTTGGAACCGTCGCCAAGTGAGTGTGGGCGATAGGGGGATCCTTCCCACACGACCCAGAAAGCATCAGGGGTAGGCCCTCCTAGCACACAAGCTGACTCGAGTGCGATCGAGCGAGGCATGGAAACCCAATTGTTTCCGTTCGTATGTACATCCCACACGGTGAATCCCAGAAAAACATTTCTGTTCGTATGTATATCACACACAGGCAATCCAAGGAGTACGTTTCCGTTCTTATGTACATCCCAAACGATTAGGCCGCTATAGTCGTGTGAAAAAGGTGGACATCAACATTTAATCTGCCGATATGTTTGTGATAGGTACGTTATCGCACACGGTTCAAGAATGTAAAATGTGTGTGGTGCCTCCACTAACACCAACGTGTACATTTTCGTAACTGTGTGCGATTGGTATTCCTATCACACACTGAAAGCACAAGTGCTCCCTGGGTGATTTTGGTAATCAATGTCAACATATCTTTTGTTGGACTAATACTTTTATCTAGTATATTTCAGGTAAGTCCAACAATGGAGTGGCATGGACAAGAGTATGTGGGACCCCTTTAAGATGCTAAGGACAAAGGATTGGCTCAAGCTCAAAGCTCGGGACTCTACATTTTCTATTTCAGTGATTCAAGATCACATTGAGTCCATAGGAAAGCCAATACTATTAAAAGGGGATGAGGTGTTGCTTAATGGCTTGCTTGCTCAAAGTGCTTAGTGATATGCTCCAAAGCCCTCAACCACTTTCTCATATCCACATATGTCTCATACCAAAATTCAAACTCCACTACAAAAAAATACACTTCCGTGATGATACGTGTTTGTCACAGTAGGTCGCGTTTTTTTTCATGCATGTACATCCATGACAAATTTATGACAGAATCAAGATAGTCATACATGTGCTGTCGTAGAAGTGTTCCATGACATTACCAAAATTATCATCACGGAAGTGTCCACTTCCATGACGATAAATCACGCGTCACAAAAGTGCTTTTGTCAAGGGTGACCGACACATGGAATCCACCGTAATGGAACGCCGTTAAACTATCGGGTCGGATTTTGGATCCGATAACCCATTAACAGCCACGACCAATGCCGATTTTCCACATGTAAAATTCTCATTGGCTGACGGATCCACGTGTTAGCTCCGTGTTGGCATAGGTGTCACTCATCCAATGGTCGAGATGGGCCTATGATATGTTGACACGTGGACCGGCCCAAAAGTGGCCCACAAAGTTTAAATGGGCCGGCCCAACCGAAGGCCCATAAGATTTAGCGGACCATAATGGGCCGGCCCAGCTAAGGGCCCACAAAATTTAGCGGACCATAATAGGCTGGCCCAGTTAAAGGCCCACAAGATTTTGCGGACCACAATGGGCCGGCCCAGCTAAAGGCCCACAAGATTCTGCAGACCATAATGGGCCGACCCAGCTAAAGGCCCAACATTCTCTATCAAATTGGCCCGTCAACGGCCTAGTCTAAACTTGTCATCAATGCGGCCCATGGTCACTTCTGGCCCGTTAACAGTCCGCTAAGTAATTGGGCCGAATTACGGCCCGGTGTATTTCCGGTCTGTTAAAGGTCCGGCTTCATTTGGGCCCATTTACAGGCCATCAAAACTTTCGGCCCATAAACGACCGTGAAGGATTTGGGTCATATTCGGCCATGTCTGTCATTCAGCTTGTTAGAGGCCCACTATAGATTTGGCCCACTTTCGCATGTTGTCATTTTTGGCCCGTTAATGCCGGACGTAAACCATGGGCCATATGTGGCCCAATGTCATATCGGGCCCATTAACGGCACGTATACAAATGACGATAAACTAGCCCGACCGAAGTTTCGGCCTGTTAAAGGCCCGTGTACTAGGTCGGTGCATTTACGGCCAGTTCGAATTTCGGCCTGTCAAATATCTGCATCGTAAATGGGCCACCATTTCGGCCTGCTAAGTCCAGTGGGTTATTTGGCACAATCAGGGCCCAATCTCACTTTCGGTCTATTAAAGGCCCATGTTTTTTATGGGCTCGACATATATACACCTGTAAACGGACTACTTTTACTGAGGGCCCAAATTATGTTTAGGCCTGTTAAAGGCCCACTATGGGCACAGGCCTACCAGAAAAATTTGAAAGCTTATGCTAATTTAAGCCTAGGTATTTTTAGTGGGCTACATGCCAATTTCGGCCCGTAATCGTTTTTAGCCCAATTGGAATGGGCCCGACGAATGTTGGCATGTTGGGCTCCTACGAAGCTTTCGTCCGAATACATTACTAAGATAAACCTACACTATACAAAAATAGCGTCATAATTACTGCAGCCTGTGGCAGCATCATAAATGTTGTATCACAACAAAATAAATTACAATCATACAACAAAAGGCCTGTTGGCATAAAGTTTACAGTCCTTCCAGATAAAAGCACCATCAGATATATAGAAGATGTTTCAGGCTGTAGAATCTGATGGAGTAGCACGATCTCCACCTTTTTCCGCCATTGCTCTTCAACAACGAAGCGAATGTCTGATAGTCTGGTTTCAAAACCATTCATATCTTGACCGCATTTCTCAACCACTATTCTTGTTTCCGAAACAACGCCCATTAGGGATTGGACTTGTGTCTGGAGCACAGATATATCACTCTGTCTAGCAGGAAGATTTTGTTCAGTAGGTGATTTTGGACGAGGTTACCTTGACAACCAACCCAGAATTACGTAGGAAGGTGCTTTTTGCACTGTTAGTGGAGAGATACTGACGCACTGCAGCAAGAGGTGACATTGTGCCTGTAGTAGCCTCGTCACCTTCAGGTGGTTGTGGCTGTTCACTCATTTGTTCCATAGCTTCCTGAAAATTTGAACTTGTAGATTAGTGTACCATTGAGTTACTAATGAGACAGAAACAAACAAAGTAGGTTAAACGTTTATACATAACTTATTTTGGTGAACTACCGTAATACATTAGCATGTATTGTAGTGCCAACTACATAATAAAATCACTTTTGGAACATATGTCCATGTAGCATGCCTACTGTATTGTCTATTTCCTCACATTCGTTGACATCTAAGGATAAAGAGACATGGTTTAAAGTAGGATGAACATAGTATGACATCATTCATATCATGGGCAAACAGATATAAAACAAACAGGCTATTTTATCATTGTGTGCGCACGTGAACATAACAACTAGATTACAGATCAAGACCAAAAGAATATCCTTCATCTCTTTTAAACCATGTAAGGTGAAATAATACGTTAAGACAACTGTGTATAAAAGTGAATAGAGTAACTGACATTGGTTGCAAACCAAGTAGTTAAATGAACACATCACAGTACCAATCAGTTCAAGGCAGGAGGAGTAAGGACTTACAACAGCGGCTTGAACTGGTGTGCTCATGCCCTTCATCTTGCTGGTGTGGCAATCCTTGAAGATTTGCACTACATTCGGTTCAGGTTCTTTTTGGTCCACGGGCTTTCCGCTGTATTTGGAACAAGTCAATATAGATACAATAATATGGCACAAAAAGAAGAAGGAAGTAGCAGCTATTTACAAGAGCCTCGCAGTGTGCAATATAGCTACGAGATCCTTTTGTCTGTTGGAATTTCACTTTAGAACGGTTGGTTTTGTTCTTCAAACAGTTAGCCTAGATAAGAAGATACACTTGTAAGGCACATACATAAATACAAGTTCAATATGTGGTCTGATCAAATACATATAGCCTACCTAATACTTTGGATCAGACCAGTGTTTAACGAGGGTTGTCCAGTCTTCATCTGTAATATATTCCATTGGAGATGTTTGGGCGATTTCATTGTTAGCCTTGCCTTCAAAGTGAGATTTTCTAAGGTGGTACCAATACTGTCGTAGAGCAGATTGAAAAACATGAGTGCATGCTTGTTTAGTTGCATCATCTTTCGGATCCAACTTGAACCTCGTCTGTTGAAAAAAGAATGTGAGTCTTATTAGGAGGAAGCTAGAAAGTATGGGACAGAGCAAGACAATATTACTACTTGCGATGAATAACATTACTTACAGATAAATGGTCAAGGAAGGTGTTAAACTGGGTATTGTCTTTCTCATTCCTATACTGGATCGACGTTGGGAGGATACGCGAATGACACCTAACGGCAACGGCTGCCTCTGATACTAACTTGGCTGACTCTGTAGCATCACGTGGCCTTTTTAAACAGGCCTCAAAATGGATCTCCATTCTTCCTCCTTTAGATTTTGTTAATATGTCAAGCATTATCCCTAATGTCTGTTTCCAGTTAAGTAGTGGTGCTAGTTCAACAACGAATATGGAAAGTGTTAGTGTACATCAAACTGTGAGAGTACATATAAAGGAGCATGCAACTGCAACTTAACTCGGTCAGGTACCGTCTTGGTGTTGATGCTCATGAGGTTCATCTGATCTTGCCAAGTCCTGTTGTGTCAACAGTGCTTCGGAAGTAGTGTTAGGTGTGAAGGCATCTTGGGAACTGGCCAGTTCCAGAGCAAACGAACGAGTAACTGGTTGAGATGCTGGTACAGTTGAAGCGGATGCTGCAGCTGGTGGAGCAGGTGATACTGTGTTTGTAGATTTAGCCGGTGGACTTGGACCTTCTACTGCACTATAAGTACCAGCAGAATCTCGACGGCAAAGCCTTTTCCGTTTCAGCCGACGAGTAACAGCACTCCCTACTATATTATTTTCCTTGCTCTTTTTTGACTTTGCCATGTCAAGCTGTACCCACAACACAAAAGAATAAAATCACTCTTCAGAACTCATTGATGCATGATACAGGCAAGCAATACTTTGATGTAAGACAACCGTATGAGGATGGAATATGTAAGAAAAACAGGACAACATGACATATTCACAGCTACGATGTGCAAACTAAGCAGAAGGATTTTTAAGAAAAAAGAAGTAATGCAAGCTAGACACCATATGAAAGATGCAACCAATATTACTCTACCAAGTTAAAAGTGTCTTGTCATAAGTGGCAATTCGAAAAATTAGAAGCAGTACAACGTAGAAATCAATGCAAGATGCAACCACTATCAAACTACCATGTTAAAGCGTCCAATCATGAGTTACTGATGCGGGATACACAAGAGCAGTACTTTGATGTAAGAACATGGTATGATAGATAGATGCAGTGTATTCTAGACACAGAAAGCCATGTCATATGCACATGTATAACGTATAAACTCAGCAGGTGCAATTTAATCAAAATAGAAGAAATACACGCTAGACAACATATGCAACATGAAACCAATTATCACACTGTTAACTTAGAGCAAGCAACTGCGATGGTGGAGTGCGGGAGATGAACTCATCATGTAGACTTGGGACTTCAACTTCATTAGCAGTAGCAGTGGCAAATCTAGAGAGTCTCTGTTTGCATCGGTGCGGAGTACCACCAACATCCCCTAACTTACTCTTTTCCTTCCTATTTTCTGATATTGCCTTATGAAGTCAAAACCACAAGAAGATGAATAAAATTAGCTCTGCATAACTAGTTGATGCATGATACAGACGAACACTACTTTGATGTAAGGCAAGCACAGGAGGATGGAATATATACAAAAAAAGACAGCGTTTCATATTCACACGTAGGATAGGAGGATGGAATATGTATGAAAAAACAGTAAGCGGAAGGCATTTCAACAAAATTAGAAGAAATGAAAGCTAGGCACCATATGAACATGCAACCAATATCACTCTATCAGGTAAAAAGTGTCTCGTCGTAAGTGCCATTTCAAGAAATTAGAAGCAGTATAAGCTAGATGACAATGCAAGATGCAACCTACATCATAGTCCCAAGTTAAATGTGTCTTATGGGTAAGTGATCGTTGCAGGTATAAGTTGTAAGCTATGCAGATGCAATTCAACATAATCAGAAGCAATACAAACTAGACATCATATGAAAAACGCAACCACGTATAACAGTTCCAAGTAAGAGCAAGCACCTGTGATGGTGGAGTAGGGGAGATGTGCTCATCGTGTACACGTATGTTCTAGAAACAGGAACACGTGTCATATTCACAGGCATTATGTGTAAAGTAAGCAGATGCAATTCAAGTTAGAAGCAATACAAGCTAGACATCATACGCAACATGCAACCACATATAATAGTGTCAAGTTAGAGCAAGCACCTGTGATGGTGGAGTAGGGGAGATGTGCTCATCATCTACATAGCTACGTTGACTGTCCAGCCTTGTGTTGTCTTGCGAATCTTGTTGGGAGGATGGCAGAGTAGAATCTATAGAGACCCCCTGTTTGAGTTGCTCTGAAGGACCACCATCATCCACTGCCGGACTAATTTCCTTCAGCTGTAATGATTTTGCATTGTGAAGTCAAACCGATAAGAAAAAGGAATAAAATTTGCTCTTCAGAACTCATTCATGCATGATACTGACGAACACTACTCTTATGAAAGGCAAACACATGATGCGAGGATGGAATATGTATGAAAAACAGGATGGTGTGACATATTTACACCTATGATGTGGTAACTAAGCAGAAGGCATTTCAAAAAATTAGAAGCACTGCAAGCTAGACACCATATGAAAGATGCAACCAATATCACTCTGCCAAGTTCAAACTGTATGGCGTTTCAACAAATTAGAAGCAGTATATGCTAGAAATCATACGCCAGACACAACCAATATCACAGTGGCGACTTAAAGGTGCCTTATCATAAGTGACTGATGCGGGATATGCAAGAATAGTAGTCTGATGTAGACACAGGAACAGATGTCATATTCACAGGCATTATGTGTAAAGTAAGCAGATGCAATTCAACAAAGTTAGAAGCAATACAAGCTAGACATCATACGCAACATGGAACCACATATAATAGTGCCAAGTTAGAGCAATCACCTGTGATGGTGGAGTAGGGGAGATGTCTCATCATCTACACAGCTACGTTGACTGTCTAGCCTTGCGTTGTCTTGCGAATCTTGTTGGGAGGATGGCGGAGTAGAATCTGTAGAGAACCTCCGTTTCAGTTGCTCGGAAGGACCACCATCATCCAATGCCTTGCCAATTTCCTCCAGCTTTATTGATTTTGCATTGTGAGGTCATACCGACAAGAAAAAGGAATATCATTCACTCTTCAGAACTCATTCATGCATGATACTAACAAACACTACTCTCATGAAAGGCAAAGTCATGATACGAGGATGGAATATGTACAAAAAAATGGACGGCTTGACATATTCACACCTATGATGTGGTAACTAAGCAGAAGGCACTTCAACAAATTAGAAACACTGCAAGACACCATATGGAAGGTGCAATCAATATCACTTTACCAAGTTAAAACTGTCTCGTCATAGGTGGCGTTCATCAAACTAGAAGCAATACATGCTAGAAATCATATTCAAGACGCAAACCAATATCACACTACCAACTTAAAGGTGTCCCATCATAAGTGACTGATGTAGGATACACAAGAAGAGTAGTTTCATGTAAGAACATGGTGTGATAGACAGATATAGTATGTACCAAAAACAGGAAAGCGTGTCATATTCACATGTATCATGTGTAAGCTAAGCAGATGCAGTTTACACTAATTAGGAGCAATACGAGCTAGACACCATATGCAACATGCAACCAGATATCACACTGCCAAGTTAGAGCAAGCACCTTGGATGGTGGAGTAGGGGAGCGGAGACTTGGACCATGTAATGCACTATCAGTACAAGGAGAATCGGTACAGATGCTCCGTTTACGTTGTTGCAGAGGACCACCATCATCGCCTTCCTTACTCTTTTCCTTCCTCTTTCTTGATTTTGCCTTGTCAAGTCAAACCCACAAGAAAAAGGAATAAAATTTGCTCTTCAGAACTTATTGATGCATGATACTGACGAACACTACTTTCATGTAAGGCAGCCGCATGATAGGAGGATGGAATATGTATGAAAAACAGGACGGCGTGACATATTGACATGTATGATGTATAAAGTGTAAACTAAGCACAAGGTGCTTGAACTTGTTAGAATCGATGCAAGCTAGAAACCATATGAAAGATGAAACCAATATCACTCTGCCAAATTAAAAGGGTGCCCTAACAAATGTATTTGACCAAATTAGAAGCAATACATGGCAACAGGCTAGAAATAATATGCAATATGCAACGAATAAAGGTGACGCATCGTAAGTAATTGATGCAGGATACAGAAGAGAGGTAGTTTCATGTAAGAACAAGGTTAACACATAGATGTAGTGTATACCAAAAATAGGAAGGCATGTCATATTCACAGGTATAGTGTGTAAACTAAGCAGATGCAATTTACCCTAATTAGAAGCATTACAAGCTAGACACCGTATGCAACATGCAACCACATATCACACTGCGAAGTTGGAGCAAGCACCTGTGATGGTGGTGTAGGGGAAGTGCTATCTTCAGGTACAGAGCAACGTTCAATATCTTCATTTAGGCTTGCTGTTTCTTGAGAATCATGTGGAGAGGATGAAATTGCATTCTTTATAAGATTATTGCGTCTCATATTAACCCACGCGCGTGACTGTCTCATCATAAGCGATAGACGCAGGATACACAAGAACAGTAGTTTGATGTAAGAACATGGTGTGATAGGCAAATGTAGTATGTACCAAAAACAGGAAGGCGTGTCATATTCACATGTATAATGTGTAAGCTAAGGAGATGCAATTTAGCAAATTAGGAGCATTGATGAGGGATACACAAGAGAAGTAGTTTGATGTAAGAACATGGTTAATAGAAAGACGTAGTATGTACCAAAAATAGGAAGGCATGTCATATTCACAGGTATAATGTATTAACTAAGCAGATGCAATTTACCCTAATTAGAAGCATTACAAGGTAGACACCATATGCAACATGCAACCACATATCACACTGCCAAGTAAGAGCAAGCACCTGCGATGATGGTGTGGGGGAATTGTGGTGATCAACTAGAGAGCTACGTTGACTATCTTCATTTAGCCTTGCTGTTTCTTGAGAATCATGTGGGGAGGATGACACTACACTCTTTAAACGAGCAGGGCGTCTCATAGTAACCCACCCGGGTGACTGTCTCATCATAAGTGATTGACGAGGGATACAAAAGAGCATTAGTTTGATGTACGAACATGGTTAATAGACATATGTAGTATGTATCAAAAACAGGAAGGCATGTCATTATCAAAGGTATAATGTGTAAAGTAAGCAGATGCAATTTAACCAAATTGGAAGCAATACAAGCTAGACACCATATGAAACATGCAACCACATTTGACAGCGCGAAGTTAAAGCAAGCACCTGGGATGGTTGTGTGTGGCAATTGAGATCATCAGCTACAGAGCTACTTTTACTGTCTCCAACTGCTGACACTGCACCCATTAGAGCGTTGAAATGCTTACTGCTTATCTTCGAATTACACTGGAGCGACTTCTATCTTTTCTTTTCTGTATTCATCAACACTGCGTCAGAGTCTGAAATACCCATGCATAAAAAAACAATAGTGTGAGTATGGGTGAAGTGTGTGCACAATTAGTACAGTGT
Source organism: Triticum timopheevii (assembly GCA_963921465.1). Taxonomy (NCBI): domain Eukaryota; kingdom Viridiplantae; phylum Streptophyta; class Magnoliopsida; order Poales; family Poaceae; genus Triticum; species Triticum timopheevii. The sequence goes on along the minus strand of OY997262.1, from coordinate 376,036,890 downwards.
AAAGGTAGCAGATAGAAGATCGGTGAGAAATAAATGACGGGAGACATATGATAGCTCTACAACATGCATGGCACACTCAATTACTACAGGATTCTATGAAAATAACAGTCGACTGAAAGCAAATAGGTCAGTCCATTTTTTCTGCACCGTCCGATGTACAAAAACGGGGAGATCGCCTTCATCTACCTCTAGCCAGTCAGTGTTAAGATCTTCCTCGAAACGCCAGCGACCATCGGCCCAGTATTCCTCCCCTTCCTGCACCCTCCCCTCAACCTCACCGCACCGCCCCCCGGCCATCCATTCAAGCCCCGCCGACCTCCAGATCAGGCGCAAGCAGCTCCTGCGCCCCACACCCCTATGATAGACACCGATGCGCCGCTTCCCCGGGGAATAGGCGGACTAGGTGCTCCGCGCGCATAAGCGGGTGCTGCATCTTTTAATTGCGGTTTGACTTACCCTGAATTGAAATCCAGGCTGGCTACTGACCTCTAGCAAAGGTGAAATAGTAAAAGGGAGGAAACCTTGTGCATTTAGTATCACGAAGAAGATGCAGTAAGAAGCGCTCAACTAGTTTCTTTCGTGGGATGAATACGATGTGAGCGGAGACATAAGATTTGCACGAATAAGGGAAGAGGAGTACCTCTTTCTGCTGGCAGTGTTGTGTCCTCCTTCTGTTTTTCCAATGATCTTGTTGTTTGCTGGAAAACAGAAGTTGTGGAGGACGGTGCATCCTTGGATGAACCCATGGCCTAGTTGTTGAGTGTGGTGCGGTGGCCGTCTGTCGGCGGCGGGGAAGCAGATCCGAGGCGGCAAACGACGGCATAGCAGGAACAACTCCGATGCGGTGGACGGTTGCGACAGTGGAGCGACAGCAGTGAGATGTAGGACGGCGTGGTCTGAGTGGTTCTGGTATGGCGCACGTCGGCGTCGGCGTCGGCGTCGTGGAGGCAGCTCTGCCTCAGCTTCAGCTGCTAAGTCCTTGAGGGTGTTGCGGTTGCGGTTGCGTTGGACGATGACGTCGGGGTACCGGCTCCGGCGTGATGGAGGAGGGCGGCGGTGCATTGGCCGCTATGGGGTGTAGGACGGAGGAGGTTGGGGTTTCGCGGCTGGTGGAGAGGGCATTTTCGCGCCCATGGAGTATGAATGGGGAAATGGAGGGAGGCGGGGAACCAAGGGGGAACAATGTTTCGGTTTGAGACGCGCTTGTTTGAAATTTGAGGAAAGTTACAAACTTTGCCCCCATCTAAAATTTCGGACATATTGCGGGTTGGGGGTAGGACAGTCATGTCAGGTGTCCCAAATGTGGGCGGGATAGATTTCGGCCGAGCGCATGGGTGTTTAGGCGCCCACAGCGTATGAATGCTTCTCAGAGGCGGTTGAGACTCGCGTCTTGGTGAAGTTACAAACCTACCCCGGTTTAGACCTTTGGACATCGGGCCGATAGGCTACACGGGCCAGAGTTAGGACAGTAATTTCCTACCACCAAAACATTAGTCTCGCGCGGTTTCGGGTAACCAGAGGCCTATTTGGTGCTTCATTCAATATTTGGGAGCAGAAGCATTAACGTTTTCGGTTCTCTTGAATTGAACTTTTAGGATTTGTCAAACTTCACAAATCATTACTCTTGAAAATCCTAAAGCTATGATTATTTTGGAATGGAGGGGGTACATTTTAATATACATTGTACACGAGTATATATTAAAAAATATGCAACTTACCTCAGTTCATGCATGGTTCCAGGTATAATCTCCTTGGTTGCAAAAAAAAAGTTAGATATGCGTATGAATATATATACCATGTTCAAACTCACAACAAAGATTGATGCCCCCTTTTACATCTGATTTACAAATGCCATTATCTTGGGTTCAAATAGATGAATGCACTTCCTATGAATTCGAATCTTCGAAACCCCCTTTATGTTGAATTTGACATGTATTTTATTTCGTAGCTAGCAATTTGGAATGTATCCATGCAAGTGACAAATGTATAAAGTGCTTCACACTAACAACATGGAGTGCACTAATTAATGTTTATATATGAATTGCAAAATCATCCATTGCTTGTATTTCAAACTGCTCTCACTCTATGGATCGATAAGATGAAATAAACACATGCACATGCTGGAATTCAATAGAGTATGGGTGTCTGATAGACCAATTTTCATCCATACGCAGTTTTGCAAAATTCATGATCTCATCCAAAAATTATAATGCCATTTATATTTTAATTTAATGCGTAGAACCGCCTTTTACATGTAGATATCTCTCTATCTAACACATAAGTGCACACACTTTATATGCATCGGCATTTCTCTTTCACACATGCTCACAATCTCTCTCAGGGTGTCTGGGTGTCTCACGCACATGCTCTCTCTGTTTCTCTATCTCTCTTTCTGACTACTATGTACCACTCTTTTCACTAATCTCAGTTGGAAAACACTATTTCTCTCACATGTATATATACACATGCACGGTCTCTACCAGCCCTCTATACGCACATATATGTGCCTACGTGTCTCCCGCACGCACATTATCTTTAGGCCTCTCTCGCACACATTCCCCCCCCCCCCCCCCCGACACACCTCTCTAATAGTAGTTGGAAGATATGATTTCATCATATCATTCGGTAGGATATCCCTGGCTGTTAGGCTGGATGGTAATACGAGGCAAAGTTTTACTCTAGTTCGGATCTCACCCTTGTAGTTGAAGAAAGAGCCTCCTGGTACTATATATTAGTGTTAGGGGTGTGTACAAAGTACACATGAATACCAGGCATTGTGCGTGTGTGTATACAATCGACGAACTAGCCCCCAAGCTTGTATAACATACTAAGGGCCTAGGGTTACAAATCATATATAGTCGGCTTATCACCAGTGGGGATAGAGTCCTCCACGACTCTGGTAGCTTCGTGTTGTACGCCGAGTCCTCCACATGGGTCTCCGTATAACACGTCTCGGTCCAACCTATGTGTGGTGCAGGATGGAACCGACCCATGAGTCTTCATGTTGACCCACCACAACTAGAAATGATGTGCCCACCACACCACACACGCAATCGGCCACTAAGAAAATAAGCATATACAATAGTACAACGGTATCTAGCTCACGATACGTCTCCATATTTTGTTGATGACACTGACGGACTTTGCATTTGATGCGTGCTCCGTATTTTGTTGACGACACTTATGGTCATTGTATTTGAAGCGAAAGCACGATATGGTCACTGGACTTCAGAATAAGCTCATCATGGTCACCACATACATTTTGTCGTGCTAACCAACATGTGGTTGGATGGTTAGAGGATAGTGGTTTCTCGAGCCCACCAAGGTTAAAGTCTCGGTGCTCGCATTTATCTTGTGTTAATTTCACTATTTTCCGGCGATGTGCATTCAGTGGGAGGAGACGTTCCACTCGACTACGAGGCACCTATGGTGACTTTGTAAAATCTCAAGATCATATATGCTGGCCCACTCTCTCGAAGGTGCGGCGGCGGACCGGCGGTGGGGAGTGGTTTCGGGGAGTGCCGGCCGGCCGCGGGCGGCGGGGACGGGCGGTGCGGCCGGTGGTGGCTGGCGGCTCGGGTGGGGGGTTGAGTTTGATGATAAACTGGAGGCCCTTGATTTCGTATCCAACGGCTGGAAAATCTAGTGACCAGAGATGAAAAAGTCAGTCCACTGACGTGTAGCCTCACCCCACACGTACAGATGCACACCCGCAAGAAAAGCACGCATGTAGGCGTGCAACAGTGACACGTACACTAACGTACACACGCATGCATGCTGGCGTGCAACACTGACACGTACACATGCACTCACGAACACACGCACGTACGCACCCATGCATGCAACACTGAAACGCACCCTTGCACGTACGCACCCATGCATGCAACACTGAAACGCACCCTTGCACGCACTCAACACTCGCACGCCTGCGTGCACACAGCACACGACGCAAGACACACGCTTAACTACATGAAAAAGATAAAGTCACACTAAATGAACAATCATCGGTTTATGAAATGCCCGCTTCTGACCGCCCTGGCCCACCAAAGGTTCCTATGCTATGTGCTGCCTGCGTTGGGTCACTGATATGCAGGCCATGCAACCAAAGAGCCCACACGTCAGTGGAAGAATGGTGCAGTGTCCTAGGTCAGAGTCGAGGGCGCCACTCGCGGCACGCCCGGCTGAACACGCCTCCGTGCCGCATTCAAACGCCTCCATGAAACCCGCCCGTGTGGAAGCCGAGAAACCCACTCTGGACACACGTCCATTCATGACCGGGCCGGCGTTAAACGCAATGCCGGCCGAGCTCCTCCCGTCCGCCATCTATTTAATCTCCTATTTAAACGAGGCCAATAGCCGGCCAAGAATCGCACACCTCCGCCGTTCTCCTATCTCCTCCACCATTTTGTCCACTCTTACAATGGCTTACGAAGAGTAGTTATTCCACATCCAAGCCGGCTGGGTAGCCCGCCGGATATGAGCTATGCAGCTCGCTGATCCACCTCCCTCCCCTCGCCTGACAGAGCCAGTTGCCGCCCCAAGCCGGCGCGCGGTTCAGCAACTCGCCGCTCTAGGCCAGCGTGATGAGGAGCGGCGCATGGGCGTCGTTGCTGCTGTCCATGCCGCCGCCTCGTACCGCGTCTCCCATTTCTGTGGCCGAGACTCCCATGCCGGCGGCCACGCCATGCAAGCAGCGACAGAAGCCGGGTGCGCGGAGAGCGACGAGTCGGTGGCCAGCGCCTCCACGTCCTCTACCATCATCAAGGAGAAGTAGAATACGGGAGGCCGCCGCCGCTTGGGTCCCATGAAGGCCACCGCGGAGGTGATGCCGGCGTACACAGCAGGTGTCTTGCCGGATCCTTTTGTTGCAAGGACCTTCGTCGACCCTGCATGGGCTCCACGGAAGAGGTCAACGTTAGGATGAACTCGAGCCGGTGCCGGCCATGGCGAAGTACTGGCCGGTGATGAACTCGAACCGGTGCCGGCCACCATCATCTTCGGCACCAGCCAATGATATCAGTTGGGCAGTGGGGAAGCGAGCCATCCTTTGCACTGAAGCATATACCTCCAGGGCTCCCGGCAGTCCGGTGATCGTGTTCCCGGACACGAGGAACACAAATCGATCGGCGGGCGACCATTTAGGCCATGTATTATATACCTGTGCTGTCCAGAACTAGCACCGCATAGTTTATTTGAATCTAATGAAATCCGTCATGTTTGTGTGAAAATCCGGTATTTTATATGATTTCCATCGTTGTTTATACGAAATACTCTGGTGGTTGCGTGAATGAGTATCAGTTTGTCTACGTGTTTGCGTGAATTTCCTCTGGTTGGTTGAGTTGTTGTCATAATGTGCGCGGCTACGGCTGGATGGCGTGATTTGCGGGTCGCCGGTCGGTCTGCGGGCGGCTTGGGCGGTGTTGTGGGAAAAAAACACAGCTCGTGCGAGCTCGTCTCCAACGTGCGCGCTGGAGGATGCATCACAGCATGAGCACCCGAGCCGTTCCTCGTTCATCGGTGGCAAAGGCACCGGTGGACAAAAGGGTCGCCAATATTTTGGCTACCCCGGGCAAGATCCAACCAGCCCCTCCCAACAGATTCAAATGCCTCATTCGCCGTGGAATTTTGCCATGTGTTGTTTTCATGGACTAGCAAGATGCCCGTTGATACGTCTCCAACGTATCTATAATTTTTGATTGCTCCATGCTACTTTATCTACAGTTTTAGGCAATATTGGGCTTTATTATCCACTTTTATATTATTTTTGGGACTAACCTATTAACCGGAGGCCCATCCCAGATTTGTTGTTTATGCCTATTTTAGTGTTTCGAGGAAAAGGAATATCAGACGGAGTCAAAACAGAACAAAATCAACTAGAGAAGTTAATTTTGGAAGGAAACCATACTGATGGGCTTGGAGTGCACGTCAGGGGTGTCCCGGGCTGCCCACGAGGGTGGGGGGCGCCCCCCTGGGTGCGCCCCCCTACCTCGTGAGCAACCCGGAGGTCCACCGATGTACCCCCTGCACCCATATATATCTACGTACCCTAAAACTTCCAGAACAGAAGATAGATCTTGAGTTCCGCCACCGCAAGCCTCTGTAGCCACCAAAAACCAATCGGGACCCTATTCCGGCACCCTGCCGGAGGGGGATACCATCACCGGAGACCATCTCCATCATCCCGGTGCTATCCATGACGAGGAGGGAGTAGTTCACCCTCGGGGCTGAGGGTATGTACCAGTAGCTATGTGTTTGATCTCTCTCTCTCGTGTTCTCTCTCTTGTTCCTCTATGGCATGATCTTGATGTATCCCGAGCTTTGCTATTGTAGTTGGATCTTATGATGTTTCTCCCCCTCTGCTCTCTTGTGATGAATTGAGTTTCCCCTTTGAAGTTATCTTATCGGATTGAGTCTTTTATGAACACTTGATGTATGTCTTGCGTGGGATAGCCGTGGTGACAATGGGTTATTCTATTGATCCACTTGATGTATGTTTTGGTGACCAACATGCGGGTTTCGTGACACTTGGGAACCTATGCATAGGGGTTGGCACACGTTCTTGACTCTCCGGTAGTAGCTTTGGGGCACTCTTTGAAGTACTTTTATGTTGGTTGGATGAGTCTGAGATTGTGTGATGCATATCATATAATCATGCCCACGGATACTTGAGGTGACAATGGAGTATCTAGGTGGCATTAGGGTTTTGGTTGATTTGTGTCTTAAGGTGTTATTCTAGTACGAACTCTTTTATAGATTGATTTGAAAAAATAACTTTGAGGTGGTTTCGTACCCTACTATAATCTCTACGTTTGTTCTCCGCTATTAGTGGCTCCGGAGTGACTCTTTGTTGCATGTTGAGGGCTTGTCATATGTTCTATCTATGTTATTATTGTTGAGAGAACTTACACTAGTGAAAGTATGAACCCTAGGCCTTGTTTCCTACCATTGCAATACCATTTACGCTCACTTTTATCGCTTGTTACCTTGCTGTTTTTATTATTTCAGATTACAAAAACCTATATCTACTATCTATTTTGCACTTGTATCTTCATCTCTTCGCCGAACTAGTGCACCTATACAAATTACCATTGTATTGGGTGTGTTGGGGACACAAGAGACTTTTAATTATTTGGTTGCAGGGTTGTTTGAGAGAGACCATATTCATCCTATACCTCCTACGGATTGATAAACCTTAGGTCATCCACTTGAGGGAAATTTGCTACTGTCCTACCAAACTGTGCACTTGCAGGCCCAACAACGTCTACAAGAAGAAGGTTGTGTAGTAGACATCAAGCTCTTTTCTGGCGCCGTTGCCGGGGAGGCTAGGTAAGTGAAGGTATATCTTTAGATCTTGCAATCGAATCTTTTTGTTTCTTGTTTTAGCACTAGTCTAGTTTATAAAATAAAACTACAAAAAAATGGAGTTGAGTTTGTCTCATACGCTTCACCTTTTTAATATCTTTCGTGAGTATGATGGAAAGGAAAATTGTGCTCAAGTGCTAGAAGAAGAATTACATATAATACTTGGCATGAAATATGTGAATGATGAGCATGATTACAATGTTTTTAGTATGAATTCCTTGAATATCCATGATGCTAATGATATGCAAAGCCATAAGCTTGGGGAAGCTATGTTTGATGGAGATGATATTTTTTGTCCCCCAAGCTTTGATGAGAAAATTTACTATGATGAAAGCATGCCTCCTATCTATGATAATTATTGTGATGACACGTATGCTTTAAATAATAATGATAACCATGAAACATGTCATTTTGATCTTAATTTTCAATCACATGATAGTTATTTTGTTGAGTTTGCTCCCACTACTATTCATGAGAAGAAATTTGCTTATGTTCAGAGTAGTAAATTTTCTATGCTTGTATATCATGAAAAGAATGCTTTAGGTGCTGGTTATATTGTTTAATTCATTCATGATGCTACTGAAAATTATTATGAGAGAGGAACATATGCTTGTAGGAATTGCAATAATGTCAAGTTTCCTCTCTATGTGCTTAAAATTTTGAAGCTATGCTTGTTTTGCCATCCTATGCTAGTTGATTATTGTTCCCATAAGTTGTTTGCTCACAAAATCCCTATGCATAGGAAGTGGGTTAGACTTAAATGTGCTAGTCATATTTTTCATGATGCTCCCATTATGTTTCAATTCTTATCTTTTATGTGAGCATCATTGTCATTATCATGCCTAGCTAAAAAGGAATTAAAGAAAAGCGCTTGTTGGGAGACAACCCAATATTTATCCTTACTTTTTTTGTGTTTCCACATGATTATGCTACTGTAGTAATCATGTTCTATAGCTTTTGTTTCAATAAAGTGCCAAGTAGAACCTTTGGGAAGACTTGGGTGAAGTTTATGTGATCTTGCTGTGAAAAACAGAAACTTTAGCGCTCACAAGATTAGCTTCCATGTTTTACTGGAGAGTGATTTTATGTTGATTCTTTCTGAATATGATTAATAAACAAATTGCGCAGGTCCAGCAATTTATTTCATAATTTTTGGGGTTCCAGAAGTATACGTTTTATATATATTACTACAGACTGATCTGTTTTTGACAGATTCTGTTTTTCTATGTGTTGTTTGCTTATTTTGATGCACCTATGGGTAGTATTAAGTGGTAAGAACCATAGAGAAGTTAGAATACAGTAGATATTACACCAATATGAATTTATAATGAGTTCATTACAGTACCTAAGTGGCGGTTTTACTTTCTTATACTAACGGAGCTTACGAGTTTTGTTTTGAGTTTTGTGTGGTTGAAGTTTTCAAGTTTTGGGTAAAGATTCGATGGACTATGGAATAAGGAGTGGCAGGAGCCTAAGCTTGGGGATGCCCAAGGCACCCCAAGGTAATATTTAAGGACAAACAAGCAGCTAAGCTTGGGGATGCCCCGGAAGGCATCCCCTCTTTCGTCTTCGTTCATCGGTAACTTTACTTGGAGCTATATTTTTATTCGCCACATGATATGTGTTTTGCTTGGAGCGTCATTTTCTATTGTTTAGTTTTTTCTTGCTGTTATTTAGAATAGTGTTTTGCATCTTTAGTTTCAATAAAAATGTCAATGATAGCCTTTGCCATGCTTATTTTGCTAGTATACATGTTGCTGTTTGAAAACAGAAAGTTTACCGCTGTTGCAAAAATTCCCTAGAAAAGTCAGAGCATGGTCTAACGTTGAATCTTTTTGCATATTGAGATCTGATAAATTTATTACAGTGGGAATTTTATTTCGTAATTCTTGGAGTCAGGGAAGTATTGATACTCTTGCATTCTTTATAGACTGTACTGTTTTGACAGATTGCTGTTATGGTTGCATTGTTTGCATATGTTTGCTTGTTTAATGATTCTATTTGATGATAGGAGTATTAAATATACAGAGGCATTTAGTATGCAATGTTGAATAATAATTTTAGTGATTTGTTACAATAGAAAATGATAAGGTTTTGCATTGGTTTATACTAACCGATCTCACGAGTTCTTGTTGAGTTTGTTGTGTAAGAAGTTTTTGATAAAAAGAGAAACCATGATATGAGAGGAATTAAGGAGACACAAAAGTTCAAGCTTGGGGATGCACAAGGCACCCCAAGATAATATTTCAAGAAGTCTCAAGCATCTAAGCTTGGGAATGCCCCGGTAGGCATCCCACCTTTCTTCTTCAACAACTATCGGTTAGTATTGGTTGAGCCTAAATTTTTGTTTCTTCACATGAGTTGTGCTATCCTTGCATTGTAGTTTTCTTTAGCTTTGCTTGCTGTTTGAATAAAGTATCAAGATCTGAAATTCTTTAATGAGAGAGAGCAATACATGATTTGGAATTTGTTATAATACTCTATGTGCTTCACTTATATCTTTTGAGCTTGATAGTTTTGCTCATAGTACTTCACTTATATCTTTTGAGCGTGATAATTTTTGCTCTAGTGCTTCACTTATATCTTTTAGTGCACGGTGGTGGATTTGTTTTAAAGAAACTATTGATCTCTAGATTATTTTGAGAGTCGTTAATAGCATGGCAATTTGCTTAATGTTAATATACTTGGTGTTCAAGATATGTGAACCTTTCTTTTGAGTGAATTGAATACTAAGATAAGTTTGATGCTTGATAATTGTTTTGAGATATGGAGGTGATAATATCAAAGTCGTGCTAGTTGGGTGATTATGAATTTGAGAAATACTTGTGTTGAAGTTTGCAAGTCCCGTAGCATGCATGTATGGTTAAAGTTATGTAACAAATTTGAAACATGAAGTGTACCTGTCTTGTGCATCCTTATGAGTGGCGGTCGGGGACGAGCGATGGTCTTTTCCTACCAATCTATCCCCCTAGAAGCATGCGCGTAGTACTTGATTTTTGATGACTTCTAAATTTTTGCAATAAGTATATGAGTTCTTTTGACTAATGTTGAGTCCATGGATTATATGCACTCTCACCTTTCCGCCATTGCTAGCCTCTTCGGTATCGTGCATTGCCCTTTCTCACCTTGAGAGTTGGTGCAAACTTCACCGATGCATCCAAACCCCGTGATACGATACGCTCTATCACACATAAACCTCCTTATATCTTCCTCAAAACAGCCACCATACCTACCTATTATGGCATTTCCATAGCCATTCCGAGATATATTGCCATGCAACTTCCACCATCATCATCATGACATACATTACTTTTGTCATATTGCCATTGCATGATCATGTAGTTGACATCGTATTTGTAGCAAAGCCACCATGCATTATTTTTCATACATTCCACTCTTGATTCATTGCACCATCCCGGTACACCGCCGGAGGCATTCATATAGATTTATATCTCGTTCTAAGTTTCGAGTTGTAATTCATATGTTGTAATCAATAGAAGTGTGATGATCATCATTATTAGAGCATTGCCCAAATAAAAAAAGAGAAAGGCCAAAATATATTTAAAAAAATAAAGGCCCAAAAGAAAGGGCAATGCTACTATCTCTTTTTCCACACTTGTGCTTCAAAGTAGCACCTTGTTCTTCATGTAGTGAGTCTCATATATTGTGCTTCAAAGTATCACCTTGTTCTTCATGTAGTGAGTCTCATATATTGTGCTTCAAAGTAGCACCATGTTCTTCAGGTAGTGAGTCTCATAAGTTGTCTTTTTTTTACTAGTGGGAATTTTTCATTATAGAACTTGGCTTGTATATTCCTACGATGGGCTTCCTCAAATGCCCTAGGTCTTCATGAGCAAGCAAGTTGGATGCACACCCACTAGTTTTATTTTGTTGAGCATTCCTAGCTCTAGTGCATCCGTTGCATGGCAATCCCTACTCCTCATGTTGACATCAATTGATGGGCATCTCCATAGCCCGTTGATTAGCCTCGTCAATGCGAGACTTTCTCCTTTTTTGTCTTCTCCACACAATCCCCATCATCATATTCTATTCCACTGATAGTGCTATATCCATGGCTCACGCTCATGTATTGCGTGAAGGTTGAAAAAGTTTGAGATTATTTAAGTATGAAACAATTGCTTGGCTTGTCATCGGGGGTATAGAAGTTGGGAACATCTTTGTGTGACGAAAATGAAGCATAGCCTAACAATATGATTTTGTAGGGATGAACTTTATTTTGCCATGTTTTTTTGAGAAGACATGATTGCTTTGATTAGTATGCTTGAAGTATTATTATTCTTTATGTCAATATAAACTTTTGTCTTGAATCTTTCGGATCTGAATATTCATATCACAATTGAGAAGATTTGCATTGAAATTATGCCAAAGTATCACTCCGCATCAAAAATTCTTTTTTATCATTTACCTACTCGAGGACGAGCAGGAATTATGCTTGGGGATGCTTGATACGTCTCCAATGTATCTATAATTTTTGATTGCTCCATGCTACTTTATCTACTGTTTTAGGCAATATTGGGCTTTATTATCCACTTTTATATTATTTTTGGGACTAACCTATTAACCGGAGGCCCAGCCCAGATTTGCTGTTTATGCCTATTTCAGTGTTTCGAGGAAAAGGAATATCAGACGGAGTCAAAATGGAATGAAATCAACTGGAGAAGTTAATTTTGGAAGGAAACCACCCTGATGGGCTTGGAGTGCACGTTAGGGGAGTCCCGGGCAGCCCATGAGGGTGGGCCCCCCTAGGCGCGCCCCCCTACCTCGTGAGCAACACGGAGGTCCACCGACGTACCCCCTGCACCCATATATACCTACGTACCCTAAAACTTCCAGAACAGAAGATAGATCGGGAGTTACGCCGCCGCAAGCCTTTGTAGCCACCAAAAACCAATCGGGACCCTGTTCTGGTACCCTGCCGTAGGGGGATCCCATCACCGGTGGACATCTTCGTCATCCCGGCGCTATCCATGACGAGGAGGGAGTACTTCACCCTCGGGGCCGAGGGTATGTACCACTAGCTATGTGTTTGATCTCTCTCTCTCTCTCGTGTTCTCTCTTGTGTTCCTCTATGGCACGATCTTGATGTATCCCGAGCTTTGCAATTGTAGTTGGATCTTATGATGTTTCTCCCCCTCTACTCTCTTGTGATGAATTGAGTTTCCCCTTTGAAGTTATCTTATCGGATTGAGTCTTTTATGAACACTTGATGTATGTCTTACGTGGGATAACCGTGGTGACAATGGGTTATTCTATTGATCCACTTGATGTATGTTTTGGTGATTAACTTGCGGGTTTCGTCACACTTGGGAACCTATGCATAGGGGTTGGCACACGTTCTTGACTCTCCGGTAGTAGCTTTCGGGCACTCTTTAAAGTACTTTTATGTTGGTTGGATGAGTCTGAGATTGTGTGATGCATATCGTATAATCATGCCCACGGATACTTGAGGTGACAATGGAGTATCTAGGTGACATTAGGGTTTTGGTTGATTTGTGTCTTAAGGTGTTATTCTAGTACGAACTCTTTTATAGATTGATCTGAAAAAATAACTTTGAGGTGGTTTCGTACCCTACTATAATCTCTACGTTTGTTCTCCGCTATTAGTGGCTTCGGAGTGACTCTTTGTTGCATGTTGAGGGCTATTCATATGTTCTATGTATGTTATTATTGTTGAGAGAACTTACACTAGTGAAAGTATGAACCCTAGGCCTTGTTTCCTACCATTGCAATACCGTTTACGCTCACTTTTATCGCTTGTTACCTTGCTGTTTTTATTATTTCAGATTACAAAAACCTATATCTACTATCTATTTTGCACTTGTATCTTCATCTCTTCGCCGAACTAGTGCACCTATTCAATTTACCATTGTATTGGGTGTGTTGGGGACACAAGAGACTTTTTGTTATTTGGTTGCGGGGTTGTTTGAGAGAGACCATCTTCATCCTACGCCTCCTACGGATTGATAAACCTTAGGTCATCCACTTGAGGGAAATTTGCTACTGTCCTACAAAACTGTGCACTTGCAGGCCCAACAACGTCTACAAGAAGAAGGTTGTGTAGTAGACATCACCCGTGCATTGCACGGAACATCAAGATGCATTTTTTTACAAACTCCCGCATGCATGCAAGGGATAATTAATGTCCTCCTTTGCTAGTACCACGAGACAAACACCATTAATATTGCATTGATTAGTGTTAGTGGCCTTGTATATCTGCAAATTGTAATTTTGATAGTGGCCCCTTGTATATAAAAATGGAGAGAGAAATATGAGAAATAAGGTGAGGAGGAGTGGGGCGTGGTGCCGTGGTGGTGACTGGTGGTCGGACTGGGCGGAGGCATGGGGATGGACGGCGCATTATGTCTAGGTTTGTATCTCTCCCACACACACACGTAGGTGGGGGACGTGCACGAAGAGAAGAGGTGCACACACGGCGCACGTACTCCCGTCTCTTTCCCAACCACACCCGCGCGGGTACATGGTGGAGCTCATTTCTATACGAAAAAAGGCAGCCCACGTGGTAATTTGGCACGTCTATTGGTTGTCCACTTGGTGGAGGGAGGATCGTCTACCACGGCTGAACAAACAAATTGCGACTTGACACGTTATGTTAAATTAAAAAAAGAGGCAAACCATGTGGGGCCTACCTTAGAGGCAAGGCTCTATACACTGGAGTACTTTTGATGTGTCCAGTCAACTCGCAGAACGAGGAGAAACTTGCTTAGTACGCCGTCTCCCCCGCCCACGGGCACGGTGGCTCGCAGGATGAGGTGAAGCTGGAGTACTACTATACGCCTTTACGCCCGCTCCCTCGCCCACGCGCACGGTGGCTCGCAGCACGCGGAGAAAATTTTACTACTCCCTTAGTTTACTGCTCGTCCCTACTACGTACTTTGGTTAGTACTCCCTCTATTTACTTATAAAAGGCCACTATAAAAAATACATTTTGCATCTATACAAGGCCACAAATAGTAATCGAGACAAAAGTTACTACTCCCTCCATTCCAGTTTATGTCTCAATTTCAAAATCTCTCCAACCAAGGTAGACGGTGAGTGGTCAAATTAATTTCGTAGTTTGCACAGTATGCTCATTTTTCTCAAGAAGTTATGTTTACCGATGCATTAATTAGAACAAATGCATGAATGACCACTAAATTTCCATGAACTTGTACATGCATTGGTTAGTTTCCTCTTGACACTGCTTGCGTCGGGTGATCTAACGCACCTCGAAAGCCAACATGTAATGGTACTACTACTAGTATAGTACTAGAATTGAGACTTATCAAACGGAAAAACGAATGTTTTTTAGATGAGCCCTATAAACCCTAGTGGGTACGTACTCCGTAAAAACAGATTTTTCCAAAACTAAGTCGCTCCCTTTCATGAATTCTGTAGTATACTCCTCCGTCGACGCTCCCTTTCATGAATTCTATACTTCCTGTCGACGACATGTGGGACATATAGCAACCGGGTCGACGTGTCAAGCACCAAATAACAATGCAGAACAGCAGGGGGGACGCACCCCACTCGTACCGGCCCAGTGTTAGTAATGAGCAATGAGACGTCAAATCACAATGCCGCACCTTCCCAGACGGACGAAGCAACCATTATTTCACACTTCGGTTCGACATCATCTCAAACCACGTACTAGTATTGCTTCTACCTCAAGAGGGACATGCGCATCACCTTGGTACATCATGACACATGGGACCGCATGACAGGCCATGCTCCCCCGCCGATCGCTGGGTAAAATCACCTCATTTTTACTATACTTCCTCTGGATCGGTTTTCTACATGGCATGCACGTTGTTCTAGGTTGAGAATTTAACTGGCTATATATATATATGTGTGTGTGTGTGTGTGTGTGATGAACAATATGCTAGCCTTTTAAAAATTGTATACTTTTGTACAGTAGTACTCCACTATTGATGGATTGCGCCATGGAGCAAAAGTTGAAATTTAAAAGAAAAACGTGGTACATATAGAGAGCGCTCGTCACCAAATTATGCATATAGTACTATTAAAAAAGCTAGTACGTGCTTAATTGGGGTGCTAAATTCTATTATAGAAATACTAGTACTAGTATGTACATACTGAAGAGTTAAAGTAACGAGAAGAAACATAACATAGTTCTGCTGGGGGCTCAACACAACACACCCCTCAAATTAAACTAAGCACACCTGAAATTAAACTATGCAACTAATCTGGTAGACACTGCATTAGAAGTTTAGAACCGCCATGAGCAACGATACTGCCACCTTACTCGGAGTCCTCGTCCACGTCCTCGACTTCGTCCTTGTCCCTCTTCCTCTTGGCCGATACTTCTTTGCTTGAACCGCCAACTTGGCTGTTGCTCTTCATCCAACCCTTGTAGATATTGAAACAAAGGTATCCATCCATTGCAGCATAGTGGATGTGGTCTATATCTAGTACATTCCGCTGCCATGCATGACGATGAAACGTGTAATGAGGTTTCTCCAGTTTGCGGTATGAATGATGAACCATGGCTCCTGCCAGGGTCAGCATTGAGGGCTGACGAGAGGGCACCAGCCGATTCTTCTGGAGGTCGAAGGGGTTGCCTACAACGAGGCCTATCCGACGCATGACTTCTTTGTCGTTCTTAAAGTCTACAGTAATGAATTTGACTGTTTTGTCCTCGAGGAAGTTCTTAAAATCCTAGCACTCAACATCGGCATGGCATATGTGGTAGACCAAGCAAACATTATGTACACAAACCTGGATCACGGCGGGCTTCTTCCTCTCTTCGTCCTTTAGATCCTTCTCTTGTCCCACGACTGGGATGTACTCAACATCTAGCCTAGCGACCCACTCATCATGTGAGTTTTCGAACATGCGTCTGAAGCGAGAAAGGCATCCTTTCACCGTCGTGGAAGTATGGGTGTAGTTGACGTTGAACTCATCGCCGGTGAGGGTTCTAACCTTGTACTCACCGCCGATCAGGGAGATTTGGGACGCCATGGATTTGGGAGGAGGGTTAGGATTAGTTGAACTGTCGTAATGTGAATAGACGGGATGACTAGGAGCGAACCGCCGTAGTATTAAAGGACGTGCGGGAAAGAGTAGGAGCGAACTGCTAGCGTGCGAACGGCAGGGTAGTGGCTTTCCATTCTCCCATGATACGGGCTTCCGAGAGCCCTTGGATCTGAGATCGAACGGTTGCATGGCGTGATTCTAGACCTATTGGTGAATATCCTATCCTGGAGGGTTATTCTTAAAATTTTCAGCAACTTAGCATGCGACCGTTTGATCTCAGATCCAAGGGCTGCCAGCAGCCCGTATCATGGTCGCGCCTACCACGACCATCACGTCGCTCGCGTGGTCGCGCCCTTGGAGATTTAACACGGTGCGTTAGGCTATCTGATGTTGGCATGTCATACATAGTCATCACTTAGTCACTCATACTACAACAAGGTTGGCTATAAGGTTGGCTATAAGTGTATTTTTTTACTCCTCTCTATCTCTTTATTCGTACTCCCTCCATCCCATAATATAAGAACATTTTTTACACTAGCTAGTGTAGTGTCAAAAACATTCTTATATGATGGGACACAGGGAGTACTAGTATTTATTGCATTTGCCAAGGAATGACCTCTTCCAATGAAATGGTGTTGCTAAGTTTGCTTCATTTAATTAGCTATAGACTCAAAATTGTCTTTTCACCTAGGTACACGCGCTTAGCACCGTTTCTTCCTTGGGTCACCAAACTAGTCTCTCTCTTCTTGATTAACTTGCCACATCAGACTTTATGCCTATGTGGCAAGCTTAAGCACCTGTAGGAGCAAGTAAGTACAATAGTGCGCTTTGCCGCTTTGCATGGCATTTTTGCATATGTGGAGGAAAGAGAGGCAAGGAAAAAGTGGAGAAGTGGGCTCTCATGCAAGAGCCAGCCTCTACTACTACATGGTGGAGCATTGGGAGAGGCACCTGTATGGAGGTGGTCAGCAATCAGGAGACTCACGCCGGTCGTAGCATCGCAGTTAAAATGATAATGGCAAGTCAAATCACGAGGCCCCACCTATCCACTAGTAACTCGCTGTTAACTCACACAGCCCTACGTTTGCAGCAGCCTACTCCCTCGTCTTCTCGCATCTCTGTCGAACCGACTAGGCGGAACTGCCCCGCCTACCGCGCAGGAAAAGCCCCGCCCTCGACTTTTAAATACAACTACTCCCTCCATCGGATGCGTTTGGTTGAAGGTATCATATGAATGGATTGGGACCATTCAATTTTTTTGGGATTGAACCATTCAATTCATGTGTTTGGCTGAATATAAGAGATGAGCTAATTATTTAAGACGGGACCACCAGTCATGCTCACATAGTCATGCATGCAAAGGGTGGCCATTTGATTCGACCGATTTGGTTGGGTGGAATGGTTCAGCATCTTCAAGGCATATTCTCTTTTTTTGACTCGAACCGTTCATGTGCTTTATAACCAAACATGTCTATTTTCTGAACGATCCCAACCCATTCATGACCACCCTTGCAACCAAACGCACGTCATCTTACGAAAACCAAATAATCCCACAATACTAAGGCGCGGTGCATTAACTTCTACCTCGTTTCTTGTTTCTTCACATATCAACCAATAAGAATCCAATGATATACTTTTTGTGACATAGTAACTCATATTTAGTTAGTCAAATGGATGACCTAGAACTACGTGCAGGCCCAATAAACCGAGATGCCTACAAATAAAAAACAAGACGGAGAGGGTAGTTCAGCACGTATCTTTTTAGATCAATATAGTCGTGATTCACCAAGGAGCAAAACCAAGTGGTAGGCTGCTCCTATCGTGTTGGTGTAGCAACTCAAGCAGGGTCAGTCCGCACACGAAATGGCGACACACTTAACAGGACCCCTTTGGAAGACATGTCGCTCATCCACCGTCTTGTTCCACGTGCGATGCACCAAATTACAGCTAGGAGCAGTGGTTGGAATTGGAGGCACCCCGGTCGTAGCGGCACAGTAGTAGAAAATGAGCGATGAGGGGTCAAATCACAAAGCCCCACCTTTCCCGCATTAAGCTGGACGGACGAAGCAACCATCATTTCACTCTAGCGCGCAAGAGCATAAAGAAAAGAGAAAACAATGATGCGTGCGGTAGCTACCTAATGCACCCTAGGGTAGGGGTCTCCACTACAGATCCTTTTTTTTAAAGCGCCTCCACTACAAATCGGCTTCTCCCTCGTCCTCTTGAATAAAACCGATGATGAGTGCGGCGGTAGGGTTTGTAGGAGTACTACGGCGTGCGGGCCACGTCGTAGTAAACGGGTTCGAGTCGACGCCTTAAATATGTGTGGGCCGCTTGGTTTTACGGGACGAGGCAGCATTTTGGGTTCGGGGACCAGTGGAGATATAGCACGTATAAAAAATTATGGACGTAGGTTCGATCGAAAGGCAATGATGCATGGGCCCTGCATTTTGATATACCCGGGGCCGCGTGAAATTTTCTACTCTACTCAAAACTAGTAAGGTACACATGTATTGAACGCATGAGATTTTAAAACCAAATTATGAATAAATACACACTATAGCATGTAAAGCTTTGAGTCATATATGCATGATGTAGATGTTCGTTTAGTTCTTATAGTTCATCTCATTCAAAATCAATTAGTTTTATAAAAATGTTAAGATTCATGGGGTTGTGCATTGTAAATCATAAAGTAAAAAACAAATAATGGCAATTCATTTAGAAAAAACAATCAATTATGATACAAAAGATTCTAGAACAAAGGAGAAGTGCTTGTTTTTTGAGGTTTGTGCATTATGCTTAAGTTCAACCATGGAGTCTTCTAAATTGTACATGTGGCAGATCTGGTGGAATGTTGATGATATCCAACAGCCTGTAGTGCTCGGATTTGCCCATCTCTACACTGTCGGGTTAGCTTCATCCAGCGACCATCTTTCAAAGTTATTGGCACACTATATAGTTCTTGTGCCATAGTTGCATGTTTTGGAAAAAAGCTACTAGTGGGCTGTACTATCTATTTAGGAATAGAAGATGCATCCGTGGAAGTTGTAGGGAAAGAGATGACATGGAGCATCTCAATTCCTATGAGTAGGGATTGGAAAAGAGATGTCATTTGGTTCACATCATAGGAACTTTTCTATTGAATCTAGAGATGACATGTATCTCAATTCCTATGAGGAGGGATTAGTAAAGAGATGTAATTTGGTTCATATCATAGGAACTTTTCTATTGAATATACGCTAATGTTTATTTTCCTTTGAAATTAAGGGAGTATAGGAATCCATTCATATGAACCAAGTGGCTCTAAAGCTATAGAAATGATATCATGTTTATTTCCTTTGAAATGTAGAGTATATGAATCTATTCCTATGAACCAATTGGCTCTAAAGGAAAAAAATCCTATAAAAATCATATCATATAGAGTTCCTATGATATTCCTCGACACTAAAGGATGGTTGAAATTGTTGCGGGTGATACGATGGTCTTTCTTTGTAGACTCCTCACCCATCTTTAAAGTTACCTATCGAAGATGAATGAAATGATATATACAGGGTATTCTACATGTGCAATTTGGTACACGAAAACTCGGTAAAAGGTTGCGAGGTTCTAATTTTCAATAAAGCTATATGCACTGCATTTCGGAGCGGAGGGAGTATACGGCAGTTGCTAACACTCATGTGGAAGATTTGTGTGTAGGAGGAGTGGCTGTTCTGTTAAATGACATGGCAAAACTGACATTGTCGGATGCCGATCTAACAGTTCTTACAGCGTTCATCAGGAAAAGGCTTGTGGCGAACATTTGTCGAATAATGATTTACGGACACATGCATTGCATTGATATGTGCCCCCTCTCTCTCACGCACATGCACCCTCACGAGTCACGACTCTCCCGAGTCCTCTTGCAGACTCGCAGGTCGCACCCATCCTCTATCTGCAGATAGCCGTCACGCACATATGTGCTCTTCACACCCTACCCTCAGAACTTCTAAAAAACAAAAGACGGCGATTTTATTTTAGCTCACACGTCACACACTTATACTATTACTCTTGCGGTGAACGTTCTTTGGGCATAGTATATATTGTACTCTCACGAAGAGAAGCGGTGCACGCACGCACTAGTTCGCTCACACCCACTCGCGGGTACACGTAGGAGCGCATTTTTTGAAGCTGGTACAACAAAATCACTCCACTATATATAAAAGCAGGAGCCTTAGCGCTTGCTTTACTAGGGTTCCTCTCGTTCACTCTCTCATGCTCTCCAGATCTAAGCAAGACATCGGTGGCCACACTCTCTCTCTCAGCTCACGGCTGGTCACAAATCCGGCCCTACAACCTCGACCGGGGCAGGTGGTGTAGGTGCATCATTCACACTGTCGTCGGCGGCGAGGGAGGAGACCAACGGCTGCCCACGCGTCCCGATCGGCGGCCGTGTCGTTCTCTCCAAGAGAGCGCCAGCTCGGGAGAGCCTCCGACCCCTTCTTCCTCCCTGTGGTATTGTGGCCAAGATGCAGCCTCCCGACGCCGTCTTTGCCACATGCCGACGACCCTTAGGTATATATTCCTTCGAAACCTACCTTGCTCTACTGCCGCAGCTCTTCCCCCTTCGTGTGGATCCTTTTCTACTTCCGTCCGCTGTTACAAAGCCACCTAGACTTCTACTATTATTAGAAGTAAAGCTAGTTCATACAGTGAACTCAAAGCGTTGGTTCAAACAGGGAAGAAAGTGGGAAAGCTGTAGCCTGAATCTAGGACTTGGTTCTAAGAGGAAACGGGGGAAAGTAGTAATATGTGTCACTGTTTAAATAACCGTATTTCGTATTTGCGCAAACAGGGATGTCTGTCTCCATATCGTTTCGGGATGTCTGTCTCCGTATCGTTTCTATCCACGCAAACAAAATCACACACCTCAGTTTTAGTACAACTGCGCAAAATGAGATGGCTATCCCTCCTTGCCGTCGTCTAACCTCCCGTCTTCAAGGTATCCCTAAATTGGTAGTAACTAAGGTAGAATGACCAACGCAATCTAAAAGAAGCTGATTCGTACGTTTTACTTCCTGATTGCAGTGCAGGGACGAGCGAAAACAACTGCATCCTAGTCCGGAATGCACTTTCTACCAGTTCATCCATGGACCGAGGACTAGCTGGCACGGCTACACGGCGGTTTTTTGGACAGGTGCGCGGACAAGAGGCATTGTGGTCTGCTTATTTCTGCAAATAGCGGTGCTTAAATTTAGTGGAATGCACAAGCATTTCAGCTGGTCAGTACACTGCATGGTTCAGTTCAGCATTCCAGCTGAGACCACAATTATAATTGGTTATTCTGGAATGAGAGAACCTAACCCTGGATGGTGGCAACAAGAAAAAACCAGAGTGAACTCCAGGAAATTTAAGCCTGCCGGGAGGCCCTTTGCCCAGAGAAGCCTTGCTTGTTTTTTCCTGATTTGTAAACCTTCTCACAACTTTGTCTTTTGCTGTGAACTAGTATATGTTTGTCATGTTCTATGAATCATTGAGATGTATAAAATTGTTTAACTTATGCTTTTCAAGATTTTTATGAAGACAAGTTTAATTGTGAGTGTTCCACATGAGCGCTGGACTAGCGTGTGAACGTTTGGAATTTATTACATTGTGGCCTCAATTAACTGCATGAACCACTGTAACAAGATACATAGTAGTTGCTTATATGTCAGACAGCAGATTGTTGATTGTTAGCTAGTCGATAGCCTAGTGTTGAAGCGAGCTGAGCCAATGTGCCGTGTTTTGCACAATTGCTTACAAGTGGGGTAGCACCAACAGTGTTTACAAGTACTTATGTATACGTCGGCGCACGGTTCTTGAACGAGTGCTCTATTTCATCAAAACACACACTGCTCGTATGATAAACCGTGACAACTTATGTATTACCATGCCATATTCATGAAAAAACTAGTGAGGACGCATCTGTTTCGGCAACAATTATGATGGTTCTCACATGATTCACGGGCACACAAAAGTAGCAGCAGTTCCCATAGACGGATTCAAATAGAGCACTAGCCCCAGAGGGGTCGATAACAGGCAAGGTTAGATAATTAGACACAATCCAAACTACTATTAAACACTAGCTAGGGAAACTATTTCATGCCTCGATCTAATTTGGGCTGGACACAAGACGGACCTTGCCATGAACATCATCGAGGACGTCCCGCAGCAGCTCAATCCTGTGAACCTTCATGAAGACAACCTTGTGGCCTTGCCACTGATAAACTTGTTTGTGGAGCCATGCCACGTCATCTTCCTGCGTAAGCTTGACAAGAACAGTATGCCTCACAAACGAAGGAGTAGCTTTGCACTTCTTGTGCTTCAGTACACCCTGGACAACACGCCTGACAACAGTGAGGCTGGAATACAACTCTTCATTGGTATAACCGCAAATGGCTTCCAGGATCCAACAGCCTAAGAACTCTGTTTTTCCAGTGCGTATATTCAGGTTGTCCCCCTCATAGCGAGTGACATGCACAACCACACAATCCTTGTCTGCATCAGGGCTCTAATTGAAACAGAAACTAATTCTGAATTACTTTTCAGTATAAGAACCACAAGTTATTTAAACCACTATGTATAGCATGGCATCGAAGCTAATAAAATTTTGCATTATTAATCACCACATACTTCCTTTTCTAAAAAAATCACCACATACTTAGATGAAAAACCATAATCGAGATCGGCAAAGAAGGAAATCACCTTGGGCAGCTCAGCTAGGAGGGGGGACACATCCTCGAAGGGGGAAAACTGCTCCTGCAGTGCCACGGAGGTTGTAACCTCAAACGGGGCGTTGACCATCTCAGTAGTGGTCGTGAGCGTATCTGGGGTCGGCTCGGTGGTTGCCTCCATCTTCTTGGAGCTCTCTATCTCGTGGGGATCAGCCTCCCACGTCTGCTCCAATATCGGTAGATCTTTGCCTGGTTCTCCTTGGTCCATCATGAAACTGACGAATACTAGGAGACCACTGAAAGGAAAACACAATCGCAATGACAATGAAACAAAAAAGAGAGTGAGGATCGGTTACTGCTTTGCAAAAGTTCTTTTTTTTCTCTGAACGAAAATATACCAACATCACGGATCCGCTTACCTTCCCTTCGTTGGGAGAGAAGAACAGTGGAAGATGCGAGTGTTCCCTTTCTTGAAGACGGTGAGGGAGAAGGGGATTCAGCAAGGAGTGAAATGATGGTTGCTTCGTCCGTCAAACTTAGACTGCAGGGAGGTGGGGTTTTGTGATACGACGGCTCATTACTGCCGCGCTACGACCGGGGTCACTCTCCGCCTGCATACTGCCTGCTAATTTGGTGGATGGCATTTGGGCCCGCGCGCTGGATGGCCCGCATGTCGGTGAACAAAAGTATAACGGCATTCAGTAGAGGGAGACGTCTCAATGACCTAGGAGGAGCCAGAAGCGGTAGAGTGTCTCCACTGTACTAGTATTAATTGTTTTTCTGAGTAGCTGTAGAGTGTCTCCACTCTATTAGTAGTAATTGTTTCTCTGGGCCCAAGAGAAAACAGCCAATCCACACTAGTAAATAGTAAAATCAATTCAAAAGGCGCTACCCACACCCAGCACACCCTCCCCTCCCCCACAAAAAAAACCTGGGTGCTCTTATTCCTCCTTGCTCCCACCCACCTCAGTCACCTCGCTTCACTCGTACCCCCAAATTCCTCACCTCACTCTTACAGAAAACCCCCAGCTCCCCTTCTTCTTCACTCGCACTACAACTAGGCTCGTCATTCGTTACTCTGCTCAAATCCGTGAGCGCGACGCAACACCCTCGAGGAAAATGGAGTCAGCTGACCCCAGCACCAAGAAGATGAGGCTCCCGCCAGCGGTGACGCCTGTTGTAGATCCCGCACCCGGCAGCGCGGGGAGAAGCGGCGACCCCGCCCCCACCGGATCCCAGGAACCCGTAGAATCTCGGGTGGACCGCATCAGCAATCTCCCGGACACCGTCCTTGGGGAGATCATCTCGCATCTCCCCACCAAGGATTGCTGCCACACCCAAGTCCTCTCAATTCGGTGGCGCCCTCTAAGGCACGTCATGCCCCTTAATCTCGACTATCGTCAGCTATCTCTCTTCAATGATTTTGAAATCCTCAGAGCCATCATCTCCTCCCACCAGGGCTCCGTTCAAAGCCTCTGCATCCCGTCATGCTACCTGAGAAAGCATACCATGCCCTGCATGGTGGACGCCTGGCTGAAATCCCCTGAATTCATAGAACTACAACTGCTTGAGTTCTACTATTCCCTAGGAAATCACATACCACATACAGAACGCCATGAACTTGTGCCCTCAGCACCGATGTCCATCTCGCGGTTTTCCTCCTCTCTCCACACCGCCACCTTTGCGCTGTGCTACCTTCCAGACAATTTGGTACTAAACCTTCGACTCCCATTTCTCAAGAAACTTTCACTTGTGCGGGTTCCTATATCGGAGGCCTCATTGCACAGCATCATCCACTCCAGTTGCCCTGCGCTGGAGTGCTTGGTGCTTGTTTCCACAGTTAGAATCGATTTTCTCCAAATAAAGTCGCCTAACCTTGTAAAAATTGGAATTTCTTTTGACGGAAGGCAGCTCATCATCCAAGATGCCCCTTCACTTCAAAGGTTGATCCTTGATTCTAGTTATTCACCGTTGCAAATAACCGTCCTCTCTGCGCCTAAACTGGAGACCTTGGGTGTAATACGTGATCTCTGTGCTCATTTCAATATGGTGTTTGGGTCCACAGTTCTTCAGGTACTTTATATTATCATCTACACTTGTAACCATATGCTGCATTTTAAATTTCTGCGCATAATTTATATATCATCTTGGAGTACACATTTTGTACTAATATTATGTTCTATGCTCAATGAAGAGTTTCTCCATGGATGGCCTATCAATGGTGCTGGATTCTGTCAAGATCTTATATATCCAAATGAATAGTTTTGATCTGAACAAGATTATTGGCTTGCTGCAATGCTTTCCATGTCTGGAGAAGTTGTATTATAAAGGTGATAATTTCACACACATTGGAAGCCCGCATATAGTGTACTAAAATTAACCGTTCAGGTGTTGCTCTTTCGACACTCTTCTTTTAGACCTTAACTGTTTTCAATTTTCATGTCTATTTAGGCAACAGGATAGGGTAAGAAAGTTATAACCAATCGGTGGATTCGTAAGCATCGGGATTTTCTCACTTCTCATGAGATTCGGTTGAAGACAATAACGCTAGAACGATATGTAGCCAACCGTGCAAACACAAGATTTGTCACATTCTTCCTGCTGAATGCGAGGTTACTATTGTCCATCAGGCTTAAGTTTATCAGCAGCATGGTTTTGACGGATGGGTATGTCGAAGAGCAAAAAAAGGAGTTTCAGGTGGGCAAAAGAGCTTCTGAACATGTTGGGCTTCTATTTACAACATATTGTGGTCATAATCCAGTAAATTTTATGATCCAGGATGTTCATTCTATGGACCTGACCGATCCAATTGACTGTGACTGCCGAAAACAGTGCTGGAGTTAGATGTTGTTTCCCTTTTAAATCTAGGTTTTTTTGTAAACCTGATGAACAATCAACCCTCGTGCTTTTGTAGAGTTTGTAAGCTGGAGTTAGATGTTCCTGCCCTTTTCAACTCGGCTGTGGCTGTCATATTTTCTTTGAAACAAGGCAAATGGCTTGCCATTCATTTAATTTAGAGTGAAATATTGTAACAAATCACAACCAAGGGAAATAACATCACTCACGCCGGCTGCTTGAGCTCACTGTGCATTACAGAAGCCAAGTGACTAGCCCCCACCGCCCCCACCAGTCAACCTTTGTACTCCCCTCCGCCTGGGATTGGACCGACGCATCTTCAACGGCTCCTGTTCGTTCCGTCCGAGGCCTCACCGTCGTCCTCCGCCTTGCAGCCTTGGTTCGCTCGCCGTGCGCGGTGTGCCGCCCTCTTGCGTTGTCAACAACGTCAACAACTGAGAGGAACAAGGAGATGACTGTATGTGGAGAGGATGACAATAGGGACCCACCAGCGTCATGGCAGTACGCAAACAAGTGCCTCTATAGTACAAGCCCAAAAATATGGTTCCTCCTAATGGTTGGACATCTAGGGCTCACGCCATCGTCAACATAGTCAATAAACGAGAGAATTACACTACGAGCGGCTGACACCAGGGACCCAGCAAGTCGCGCAGTTTTTTTTAGGAACAAGCAGTTTTTTTTGAGACAATGAGGAACAAGCAGTTGTTATTTATACTAGTTTTAGCGACGGATCAAGGTAACAATGGGGCTGTGCGGGGGCTGTGGCCCGTCTAGCCAGGGTTTTATTTATGTTTACCACATCATGAGCCTAGTTGTGTTTTTTTCTTGCTGAAAATGGCTAGCCTAGTTCTATTTTTTTAAAAAGAAATACCCAAACAAGGCCTACTTGCTTTATCGGCCCTGCTGGGCTGCAAATGTTTCAAGACGAGGAGAGTTTCATTCGATTTGCCCAGAAATGTCCTATACATTTTTTAAATACATCAAACCGGGAATTAGTTTCATTTTTATTCATTACAAGATCTTAAATTACATTGATGTTTATGCGTGGACAATTATTTTTATTTTATATTTATATAAATTATTTTTCAAAATAGTTTGAATGTGAATCGATATTTCTGGATTAAAAATAGTTGACCGCACCGTGCAAAATTTCGTATACTTTTTAACCGTGGCCACAATATGGGGTGTAATGCTAACAAAAAGAAGATGGGCTCCAAAAAAATCTTAAGAATTAGCAAATGGGCTATACATTATTAGAAATAATGGCAGATGGGATGTATGTTGTTTTCCACAGATTTGAGGCTGACTTGTGCGCCTACTACGGGTTGACGCGTATGCTTTCATAAAAAAAGGTTGACGCACACGCAACACGCTGTCAACTTAGTCAACACACGAGAGCAGTGACTGTTGGATATCCATCCAACGGCTGTCGTGCTTCTTCAATCTCTGCTCTTCATGCTCCAGCCGCTCAAACAAGCGCCGGCGGGACTGCCTGCTCCCTCCTCCCGCGGCCGGCTATGCTGCCGCGCAGGCCTCACGGTCCCACTGTACTCCCATTGCTGGCCTAGCCATCCCTCTACTCACCCACACATGATGTTATTCTCCGGCGACGGTAGACGAACCAGTAAACCCTCGTACTCCTCCGCGTGGGAAACAACTGCCGAGTATTCTCTGGCTCCGTGTCGTTCCCTTCCTAGGCCTCGCCGTCATCCACCGCCCTAGTGCTCGGCGCGACCTGGTCAATGTGGTCAATGAACGACATCCATCGGAAGTGGACTGTACGTGGAGAGGCTAACAGTTGGGTCCACGGTCGCACGCAAGGAAATGACTCCTTATTAAGTGCAAAATAATGATTCCTCCACCTGACAGCTAGGAACCACAGGAAGGGCCTCTGTATTTCGCGAAAAAATGTTCCCCCTGCTGACAGGTTGGACCCACCAGCTATATCTTTGCACGCAAGGAAGTGCCTCCTTATTACACCCAAAAAATGAATACCCCCCTGCTAGCAAGGACCCACCATATTGTTGGGATGACTTGTGGGCCTACTAAGTTGACGGGGATGGAGGGCTTTGTCAACTTAGTCAATACTCCAGTGACCGTATGATGTCCAACCAACGGCCATACGGCTTCTTCAACCTCTGGTCTTCTTGCTCCAGCCGCCCAAAGCAGCGCCGGTCGTGCCTCCTGCTCCTGCCTCCCGTGGCCGGCTGTGCTACCGCCTGCTCCTGCCTCCCGTGGCCCGGCTCCGTGTCGTCCCCTTCCTAGACCTCGTTGTCATCCACCGCCGTGGTGCTCTCAGCGTGGCATGGTCAATGTGGTCAACGACCGACTTCCATCGGAAGAGTACTGTACGTGGAGAGGCTGACAGTTGGGTCCACGGCAGCCGCAAGGAAGTGCCACCTTATTACGCGGAAAAGAATTATTCCTCCACCTGACAGCGGGGACCCACCAGACGGGCCACCAGTATTTTGCGAAATAAATCGTATCCCCCTGACTGCTGGGACCCACCGGACGGGCCACCATATTTCGCAAAAAAACGTTCCCCCCGCTATCAGCTCGGACCCATCGGAAGTGCCTCCTTATTACGCACAAAAAAATAAATACTCCCCCGGCTAGCTGGGACCCACCTTGGTGGGAGGCTGTCTTGTGGGCCTACTAAGTTGACGGGGCCGAAGGGCCTTGTCGGTGTCAAAACCGGCGGATCTCGGGTAGGGGGTCCCGAACTATGCGTCTAGGCGGATGGTAACAGGAGACAAGGGACACGATGTTTTACCCAGGTTCGGGCCCTCTTGATGGAGGTAAAACCCTACGTCCTGCTTGATTAATATTGATGATGTGTGTTACAAGAGTGGATCTACCACGAGATCAAGGAGGCTAAACCCTAGAAGCTAGCCTATGGTATGATTGTTGCTCGTCCTATGGACTAAAGCCATCCGGTTTATATAGACACCGGAGAGGGCCAGGGTTACACAGAGTCGGTTACAATGGTAGGAAATCTACATATCCGTATTGCCAAGCTTGCCTTCCACGCCAAGGAAAGTCCCATCCGGACACGGGACGAAGTCTTCAATCTTGTATCTTCATAGTCTTGGAGTCCGGCCGATCACGATAGTTCGGCTGTCCGGACACCCCCTAGTCTGGAACTCTCTCAGTAGCCCCTGAACCAGGCTTCAATGACAACGAGTCCGGCGCGCATGTTGTCTTCGGCATTGCAAGGCGGGTTCTTCCTCCAAATAGAAGATTGTGAACACCAGGATAGTGTCCGGCTCTGCAAAAAATAAATTCCACGTACCACCGTAGAGAGAATAGTATTACACAAGTTCAATCTGCTGACGTGTTCTGTGGCGTGATGTCACACCACTACCAAGCCTTTACTCGAATTGTTTTTACTATACCACCTCAGCGCGTTTAGCGAAGCGGTTTCCTTGGCACGTCTTGTCGAAGTAGAGATTGTGTTCCCCTTATTCCGAGATTCCCATCAATACGGACGTGGGTAACCCAACCGCGCCCGTTGCCACGCCCCCTCCATCGAAGGCGGGTTCCAAACGGTCACGGGGACGGCTCTTGGTATTCTTCCTCTTTATAATGAGACCAAGGCCCGTTCTTTTCCTTCAATCCTCTATCGAATCCGCCCCTCGCCCCGAGTTCCAACTCCCAAGGCTCCAGATTCAGGTACCTTCGATCTTCGACAATGTCCGGCCCCGACTTACGAGGCCGGTGGATGACCTCCTCCGTCACGGAGGAGGACGTGCGAAAGCTGAGAGACGCCAGGTACTTAACCTACGAGATTTTGCATAGGCTACTCGCCTGAGGGCAAGTTATTCCCACTCCCGAGCTTGGCGAGAGCATCGTGTTCGTGTCTCACCTCCGTTGGGGATTAGGCTTCCCGACGGATCCCTTCGTGAGGGGGCTCATGTTTTATTATGGGCTGGAATTCCACGACTTGGCTCCGGAGTCCATCCTCCACATCTCATCATTCATTGTCGTCTGCGAAGCCTTCCTCCGCACTACCCCTCACTTCGGCTTGTGGCTCAAAACCTTCAACGTGGAGCCGAAGATGATAGAGGGGCGTCAGGCAGAGTGCGGAGGGGCGGTTATAAGCAGGAGGACCGATGCTCCATGGCCCGAGGGCTCTTTTCAGGAGGAGCTTGGCTTGTGGCAACAGGAGTGGTTCTATATCACCGCTCCCAGGGGCAGCAGGCAGAGGCCGCTGCCCATCTTCCGCTCGGGCCCTCCACAACGGCTGTCATCATGGGTCAACAAGGGGCGCGACTGGGGGCCGTCCAAAGACGTACCCCTGTTGCAGGACCGGATTCGAAGCCTCCAGGAAAGGGAGATCAATCTGGTCGTAGTGGCTCAGGTTATGTTGATCCGGCGCCTACTGCCCTGCAAACGTCGCCCCCTCCGCCTGTGGGAATTTATTCCAGAGGGGCCATGCGCTCTCCAACACTTCATGGGTTTGACACCCGTGGAGATGTACAAACTGTTCTTTGGATCGCAGGAAATGCATCCGGAATTGACCGAGGATGCTGGCCTAAGCTGCAATCGCCCGGATACTCAAGTAAGTAGCCCCGTGACCGGACACATCGTCCATTTATTTATCGTGGGTTTCCCTTTTAACCAGCTATCCCTTGGACAGGAGTGGATAGCACAAGCAAAACTGATACAGTGTCCGGCCCCCCTCCCTGAGACCACACAGGATCCCGTGTTGATCAAAATGTTGGAGGTCGCACCTTTGGAGGAGGGCGAAGGGGGGCACAGGGGAACTACCACCTCTGCCAACGAGGCTTTCAATAAGGGAGGAATCAAGAGTCCCTCCTCCCAAGGGGGGAAGAGGACCGCTTCCGAAGACCCGGAGACCAAGGCCTCAAAGCGGGGAAAGAAATCTGTATCGGAAGGTCTTGTGCCGGGAAGAGCCCCGGCCGTACTGTCTCCTCGGAGGAATCAGCCCTCTAGCGAGCCGTAAGTAAAAACGGGATTTTGTAATATTGGACACCCCTGCTTAATTTCTAAGGGTAACCGAAGTTTTCACCTTGTAGTTCGGATCTCAGCCCATCTCAGCACAGCTCATCTTCGGGAGACCTTCGTCCGGAGATGATGGAGAGCGAAACGCCTCCATCTGCCGCCTCGTCGTGCGGGGCGGGCGACCCTGAGGTGTCGTCACGGAGGGTCTCCCCGAGTCCGGTGGGGCCGGAGAGTTCGGTGCCCATTGGGGTACGGCCGATGGAGCTGCAGGGTTTGCTCAAGATGGCGTCTATCTCAGAAGATCACCGCACATTAATGAGTACGGTGATTGAGAGGATCTCGTCCGCCGAAAGCGGGTTGTGTGAGGCCGTCGGAAGTTTGCTGACGGGGTTTGAGGTACGCAAAAAATGACATACCTTTTGACAGTTTTGCACATAAAGTGTGCCCTGTATACATAGTAGCCCCTAAGACTTGGTATGCTGTCGGAAGCGACAGGGTGCCGAGGATCATAATCTCAGGTATTAGTTCTCGCCTTTCCTTATGCAGGTGGCTGATAGTCCGGTGGCCAGCTGGACTGATGGAGTTGCCGAACTAAAGCGGCAACTTGACGTTGCGGATGTGGACATTGCGCTGGTCAATAAACGACTTGACGAGTCACAAGGTAGGTTGCTTCTCCATGGTCATCTGGTAAGGGAGCTGACGCCCATTCCTTACAATTTGTATGCTTGATGCAGATGGTGCTGCTGCTATGGAAGACCTTTGAGCAGAACTTGCTCGGGCCAAGGAGCAAGCCAGAAAAAGCGAGGCAGCTGCCTCGAAGGCAGCGGAAGAGCTAGAAGCCGAGAAGGCTACTCACTGCCGAAGCAGGGAGGAGATGGCCGGAATGGCCGCGAAATTAAAAGTTGCTACCGACCGCCAGGAGGTTCTTGAAAGAGAACACCGAGCGGAGCGAGAGGACCTGAAGAAGGTCGATGCCGAAGCCAAGGATGCCCGAAGTGCGATGCGGGCTATGAAGGAGGAACTACGTCAGGTCGGAGACATTGTGGCTAGAAAGCCCTTTATGCTGCGCAGGAAGTTCACGGATCCGAAGTATGCTCAGCTGGGCCGATTGTGCGGTGCGGAGGATCCCTATCTGGACTTGGCGGCGAGTGCGGCGGACGCAGTCGTACACTTCCGAAGCCAGAAGGATCACGAAATGGAAGAGCTTTTCTGCTCTCAATTCCATAGTTCGGAGCGTCCACATCCATTGAGTGATCGGCTGGTTGAGTGGGCTGAGTTGAATAGGTTGTCCGGACTTGCCATGACGGATGTGGTCACTCATCTGTGGCCGGAAAGGCCCAAGCCGAAGAGTTATTTTGGCTTGTTGCAGCAATTCCTTGGGGCGGTGCCGCATATTGAGGCGATGAAGCGGTCGGCGTGCATAGAAGGTGCACGGATGGCTCTCGCCCGTGGTAAGACATATTGGGCAGAGATGGATGCCACCGTTGTTGCATCCCGGGGTTCGAACAAAAGCCGATTCCCCACCGAGCACTATTTTGAGGAAGTCCTACAGGGCGCTTGTTTAGTAGAGTCGCAGTGCTCGAAAGATATTATGTTTGAATGACATGTATGATTTCTGAGATCATGTTTATAATGCAATAGCTTTTTATACTTGTGCATTCAAGTATTGAACTATCTCCTGTGCGGCCGTCTATGTATGTATAATCTGAAAGATGGCAGTCTTTGGCTTCAGCCCCCACGCACATGGTGCGGGGGTGTTTGCAAAAAGAAAAGTGTTGTTTCACACTTAATCCAACGTCTTGGTCCTTTTAAGGAGGTGATAGCGTAGCAAACTAGGCAACCGGACTATAATGCTTTATCACTTTCACTTAGCCATAGGAGCTCGAATGTGGGGCTACTATATATAGCCCCTGGTGGCACCGCTCTTCTCCGAACTCGGGGCGCGTATGTGCCTGACCGGGAAGCGGTCCTTCGTCAAAGCGGAGGAATTCTAAACATTCCGATGGTCGATAGAGTGGTTGACCAGTCTCTCGCTATATCATGACAGTCAGTTTTCGGCTTTCTCTACTGAGGTGCTCGCCCGGCCGAACCGGGGCACAATCGCAGTAGTTCTCCTGGTGCCGTGTTAGCCGATGATACGGAACGTAAGGCAGCAAAACACAGGAGCCGGGCAAACCCAACATTTGACCAAAGACATGATTCGGAGCTGATGCATATAAGGCCTAACTCGAGACACCGAACACTCCCTGAGGTGTTCGGTCTTTATGATATCGGGCGGAACAATGCCCTAAGCCTCTAGTGTCCAGGTACAGGCGGGGACTTCTGATGCGGCCGATGCCAAAACGCCAGCCTCCTCCTCGGCTATGGTGGGAAACCGGGGGATGTGTATCAACAAGAGACAGTAAGAAAGGTTTACGCAGGGTCTTAATCTGAAAAGAATCCTTGCAACGGGTCCCTGCTGCACGTCTGCGCCTGTGTCTCCGTTGTGCTGTATCCTGGACGGGTGTAGCACGTGCTTCATCTGTAAAAGAGAAGGACTTAGTTTCCAAGAAATATTGTGCGGAAGTTGTATTTAAAATATAATTTGGAGGATGAAGAAAGTTGAGCTTTATTGGCTCTCATCATTTAAACCCGCGGCCCCTAATAAAGGGGGTATGCGGCTGGGAAGCCCCTTGTTTAGTTACGCCGGACTCGCCTAACCGTGACCGAGGTCTGAATGACCTGTTTTTAGGGGCTTTGACCTACAAGGTCTGATCCGTGTGTGGCTGTCGAGGCAGTCTTACGTTCCCCTGATCGAGGAACATTCGGAGTTACTTTTTAATAAGATTATGCCACGTGGACCGGGCATTTTTTAAGCGAGCGAGACGCGTAATGCGGTATTGCATTAGAGCCGGCGAAAGCTTCGCGCCCCAGCAGTGCTTAAGGGCTACTGTTAAATGGGGCGATGGAGAGTGAGCTTTTCGCGACGGAGGTTGTCGGATGAACCGAACACGACCTCTAGTGGCACAGAGCCTGTATAATTGGTTTAAAGGCCTGGCGTCACTCCTTTGAAGGAAGCGCTGCTATGGTGAATTTTGGTAGGGTCTATCCCCATTCTGCGGGTGGTATCCTGGGATAGCAAATGTCGCGCTGTGTTTTTGTGTTATCACATGAAGTGAGTTCACTGTTTTGACTTCTAGTGGGAAAGTCTTCTACTTTCCGGACTTCTGCTTTTGGGGTTCGTCACTTTCGCTTGTTGTGTCGAGCCCCTTGCGTTCGGCGTTAAGTCGGCCGGACTGCTTGAAGACCCAACAATCTCTGTGGTTATGGTTTGCAGGCTTCCCGGGGGTACTGTGTATTTGGCATAGCCTATCCAGAATTTCGTTTAGGTTGGATAGCTCGTCACTGTTGTCCTTGAGGGGCAGTGTTTTATTTGGCCGAGAGCTTTTGAATCCGGCGTTAACCGTCGTACTATTTGGGCCATTTTCCTTATTCCGGCGCTGATCTTTTCTGCATCGTGACTTCCCATTTCCGTCCCTGACTTCGGATGTACTCGGGTCGCTGGTGCTGCATCTAGCCAGCCAGCTGTCCTCCCCCGCGCAAAAGCGGGTCATGAGGCTTGTTAGCGCAGCCATTGTTCTTGGTTTTTCCTGGCCGAGGTGTCTGGCGAGCCATTCGTCTCGGACGTTGTGTTTAAAGGCTGCTAAGGCTTCCGCGTCCGGACAGTCGACTATTTGGTTCTTTTTAGTGAGGAACATGTTCCAGAATTTGCGTGCTGACTCTCCGAGCTGTTGAGTTATGTGACTTAAATCATCTCCGTCCGGAGGGCGGACGTAAGTCCCCTGAAAATTTGCTCTAAACGCATCCTCAAGCTCTTCCCAACTTCCAATGGTGTTTTCTGGGAGGCTTTTAAGCCAATGCCGAGCTGGCCCTTTAAGCTTTAGGGGTAGGTATTTTATGGCGTGGAGATCGTCTCCTCTGGCCATATGTATGTGTAGGATATAGTCCTCAATCCAGACTCCGGGGTCTGTTGTTCCGTCATATGCCTCTATGTTTACGGGTTTGAATCCCAGTGGAAATCCATGATCCAGTACCTCGTCGGTGAAACATAGTGGGTGTGCGGCGCCCCTGTATTTGGGTGTGCCGTTGTCTTCAAATGCTCGGCGGGTTATGTTGCTTCCTGGAGTCTTCTTTTTTGGCCCATAGATGGACCTGGCTGGGTCATCCTTTTTCCGAGGATCTTTATGTTGATCGTGTGCCGGCTTGTGTGCGGCGCCCCTTGTTGCTCTTGGCCTATCATCTGGTCGTCTATCCGGCCAGGCAGCATCTTTCTGTTTTGACTGCGGGGGCTCTAAGGCCTCCTCGTGAAATTCGGGCAACAGCTTGCGCTTCGGGTAGCTCTTTGTCTGGTGACTAGCGCCATATTTACCTGCGGTGTTGAGTACTTTGCTCCATCTCATTCTGAGTGTGTCCTCTGTTGTTTTGAGCTTCCGCTTTTGCTTCTTTAAACTTCTTGCAGCGGCGACGAGCCTTTTATGAGGGTTCATGTGCTCTGGTGATGTGAGATCGTCTTCGCCGGGGATGGGTTGCTCGTCCAGTTCATCATGCTCGGATGGCTGCTTGGTGGCATGTGCGTCGTCCACTGCTTCGCCCTGCTCCGTATGGGTGCCATTTTGATCTGGGCCGGTCTTCGGGCGGCGCTTGCGTCGCCGTTTTGGTTGTTTGTTGGGGGAGTTGTCCTTCGCCACGTCCCGTTTTTCCTCATTATCGCTTCCTTTTGGTGTATCCACCATGTATACGTCGTGAGTTGGGGTGGCCTTCCAGTGCCCAGTAGGCGCTAGTTCTTGGTCGTCTCCGGCATCGTCGTCCATACCGTTGATGTCTTCGGAGTCGTAGTCTAGCATGTCGGTTAGATCGTCGACAGTGGCTACTAAGTGGGTGGTGGGTGGGCTTTGAATTTCTTCGTCATCCGCATCCCGACCGTCCTGGCCGCAGTCCGGCCCGGGCTCTCCTGATAACGAGAGATACTTTAGCGAACTCAGGATGTCGCCAAAAGGTGAGTGTTGAAAGATGTCCGCTGCGGTGAACTCCATGATCGGTGCCCAATCGGATTCGATCGGAGGGGGCGCGGGATGTTCAGAGTCCGGCAAGGAGTCCGGCGCCTCGAAGTCACGAGCTTTATGAGGGACAAGGTTAGTGTTCGGCTCTATCACCGTAGAGGTTGCAGCCGCTAAGGCGGTGTCTAGCCAACCGTCCTCGATCTGCGCAGCCGGCTTCGAATTGAAGATCGGAGCGGGTTCGAGTGCGGCCTCCAGGGTACTGTCCGGCTGCAGAGCTAAATCATGCTCGCCGTGACAGTGCGGCACGCTCGGCTGTGGCTCGAATCCATCGAGGATCGAGTCCCCGCGGATGTCAACCGTGAAGTTCAAACTTCCAAATCTGACCTGACGGCCAGGGGCGTAGCTTTCGATCTTCTCCAGTTGGCCAAGCGAATTGGCCCATAGTGTGAAGCCGCCGAATATGAAGATCTGTCCGGGGAGGAAGGTCTCACCCTGGACTACGTCATTGATGACGATCGAAGAAGCCATCGAGCCTATTGGTGACGGCACAAAGGAACTCTCAATGAAAGCACCAATGTCGGTGTCAAAACCGGCGGATCTCGGGTAGGGGGTCCCGAACTGTGCGTCTAGGCGGATGGTAACAGGAGACAAGGGACACGATGTTTTACCCAGGTTCCGGTCCTCTTGATGGAGGTAAAACCCTACGTCCTGCTTGATTAATATTGATGATGTGTGTTACAAGAGTGGATCTACCATGAGATCAAGGAGGCTAAACCCTAGAAGCTAGCCTATGGTATGATTGTTGTTCGTCCTATGGACTAAAGCCATCCGGTTTATATAGACACCGGAGAGGGCTAGGGTTACACAGAGTCGATTACAATGGTAGGAAATCTACATATCCGTATCGCCAAACTTGCCTTCCACGCCAAGGAAAGTCCCATCCGGACACGGGACGAAGTCTTCAATCTTGTATCTTCATAGTCTTCCAGTCCAGCCAGTCACGATAGTTCGGCTGTCCGGACACCCCTTAGTCTGGAACTCCCTCAGGCCTTGTCAACTTAGTCAATATGAATGATTCTAGCTCAAGTGACCGTACGATGTCCATCCAACGGCCGTAGTGCTTCTTCAACCTCTGGTCTTCTTGCTCCAGCCGCCCAAAGCAGTGCCGGTCGTGCCGCATGCTCGTGCCTCCCATGGCCGGCTGTGCTACCGTGGAGGCCTCACCGCCCCCTACTATTCCCACCCCTGGCCAGGCCCTGCGGCGACGGCAGCCTCACACCGCAGCCGAACCAGTGAACCCTCGTACTCCTCTCCGTGCGGGCTTCCACTGCCACGTCTTCCCCGGCTCCGCGTCGTCCCCTTCCTAGGCCTCATCGTCGTCCACCGCCGTGTTGCTCTCCGTGCGGCGTGGTCAATGTGGTCAAGGAATGACTTCCATCGGAAGAGTACTGTACGTGGAGAGGCTGACAGCTGGGTCCACGGCCACAGCCCAGTTTTTTTGTGATTTGCCAATAAGTCGCTTTGTCAGGCCTGTTGGGCTGCAAATCTTTCAATACGAGGAGAGCTTTTCATTCGGCTGGCCGAGAAAACGGCCCATCAGTAATGAGAAATGGGTTGTACATTTTTAAAACACATCAAACCAGCAATTAGTTTCAAATATATATTTTTCATTTCAAGATTTTAAATTACATTAATTTTTATGCGTGGAGAATTTGTTGGATTTTATATTGATATACATTTATTTTTAAAATCAGTTTGAATGTGAGTCGAAATTTCGGGATTAAAAACAGTTCAAACCGCACCGAAATATGCAAAATTTCGTATAATTTTTTAACCGTGGCCACAATATGGGCTGTAATACAAACAAAAATAATATGGGCTCCAAAAAAACCTTAAGAATTAGCAAATGGGTTGTAAATTATTAGAAATAATGGCAGATGGGTTGTATGCTGTTTTCCACAGATTTGAGGCTTTCCTAAAAAAAGGTTGATGCACAAGCAGTGACAGTTGGATGTCCATCCAACGGCCGTCGTGCTTCTTCAATCTCTGCTCTTCCTGCTCCAGCCGCTCAAACAAGCGCCGGCGGGACTACCTGCTCCCTCCTCCCCGCGGCCGGCTATGCTGCCGCGCAGGCAACACCACCCCATCATACTCCAATCGCTGGCCTAGCCATCCCTCTACTCACCCACACCTGCTGTTATTCTCCGGCGACGGCAGACGAACCAGTAAACCCTCATTCAGTCGTACTCCCCTCCGCGTGGGAAACAACTGCTGAGTCTTTCCTGCCTCCATGTCGTTCCCTTCCTAGGCCTCGCCGTCGTCCATTGCCCTGGTGCTCTCGGCGCGGCCTGGTCAACGTGGTCAACGACCGACATGCATCTGAAGTAGACTATACGTGGAGAGGCCGACAGCTGGGTCCACGGCCGCACGCAAGGAAATGCCTCCTTATTACGCGCAAAATAATGATTCGTCCACTTGACATCAGGGACCCACCGAAAGGGCCTCAGTATTTCGCGAAAAAACGTTACCGCCGCTGACAGCTCAGACCCACCAGCTATATCTTCGCACGCAAGGAAGTGCCTCCTTATTACGCACAAAAAAAATGAATACTCCCCCTATTAGCTGGGACCCAGTATAGTGGCAGGCTGACTTGTGGGCCTACTAAGTTGACGGGGACGGAGGGCTTTGTCAACTTAGTCAATATGCACGATTCTAGCTCCAATGACCGTACGATGTCCATCCAACGGCCGTAGTTCTTCTTCAACCTCTGGTCTTCTTGCTCCAGCCGCCCAAACCAGCGCTGGTCGTGCCTCGTGCTCCTGCCTCCCGTGGCCGGCTACGATGCGGCGGAGGCCTCAGCACCACCTACTACGCCCACCGCTGGCCAGGCCATCCCTCTACTCACCCAAGCCCCCTGTTATTCTGCGGCGACGGCAGCCTCACACCACAGCGAACCAGTGAACCCTCGTACTCCTCTACGCGTGGGCATCCACTGCCGCGTCTTCCCAGGCTCCACGTCGTCCCCTTCCTAGGCCTCGCCGTCGTCCACCACCCTGGTGCTCTCTGCGCGACATGGTCAACGTGGTCAAGGAACGGCTTCCATCAGACCTGGACTATACGTGGAGAGGCTGACAGCTGGGTCCACGGCCGCAGCAAGGAAGTGCCTCCTTATTACGTGCAAAATAATTATTCCTCCACGTGACAGCAGGGACCCACCGGACGACCCACCATATTTCGCGAAAAAAACGTTCCCCCCTGATTGCTAGGACCCACCAGCTACACCTTTGCACGCAAGGAAGTGCGTCCGGGCAAAAAAACGATTCGCCCCCCTGACTGCTGTG
This sequence comes from Triticum timopheevii, assembly GCA_963921465.1. Taxonomy (NCBI): domain Eukaryota; kingdom Viridiplantae; phylum Streptophyta; class Magnoliopsida; order Poales; family Poaceae; genus Triticum; species Triticum timopheevii. The sequence goes on along the minus strand of OY997262.1, from coordinate 375,997,623 downwards.
ACCCACCAGCTACATCTTTGCATGCAAGGAAGTGCGTCTAGGCAAAAAAACAATTCGCCCCCCTGACTGCTGGGACCCACCATGTAATGCCCCGGATCCGATGTGCCAGGTGTCTGTCAGTTATCCGTCGTCGTTGCCATGTCATGTGCTTGCGTGTTGCATTTTATCATGTCACCATGTGCATCCCATTTTGCATACGTGTTCATCTCATGCATCCGAGCATTTTCCCCGTTGTCCGTTTCGCGATCCGGCACTCCTATGTCATCCGGCGTCCCCCTTTTGTCTTTCGTTGTGAGCAGGTGTTAAACTTTCTCGGAATGGCCCGAGGTTTTCCAAGCGGCCTTGGTATAGCACCGGTAGACCGCCTGTCAAGTTTTGTGCCATTTGGAGGTCGTTTGATACTCCAACGGTTAACCGGGTAACCGCAAAGGCCTCTTTTGTGTGCAGCCCAACACCCCTTCCAAAGTGGCCCAAAACCCACCTAACTCCCCTCCATGCTCTCGGTCGTTCGATCACGATCACGTGGCCAAAAACCGCTCCTCATTTGGACTCTTCTAGCTCCCTCTACCTATATATTAGTCCACCTCCCCCGAATTCGCGGATGAAATCCTACCCTAACCCTAGTCCTCTTCCTCCCGTCGCCACCGGATGCGTCCACGCCGGCCGGACATGTCCGCCCCACCGACCGTAGCCAACCAGGTAGTGCCACGTCTCCTCCGTTGCCGTCCCCTCGCCGCCGGCCCGCGGAGCCCATCCGGGGCCCGCACGGGCCCAGATCCGCCGCCGCCCGGCCCGTCCGTCCCCGCCGCCTCGCGCCTCGCCGCCGGGCGCCGCCACGCGCCCACGAACCGGCCCGCGCCGCCCGGCCGCGCCCCGCCGCCTCCCCCGCCGGCCCGGCTGCGCCGCCGCCTCGGCTCCTCCCGTGCCCGCGCCCGTGCGCCGCTGCAGCGCCGCCTGCCTTCCCCGCCGGCCCTGCCCGAGCTCGTCGGAGCGCCTCGCGCCGCCTCTCCACCGGCCCTCCTCACCGGCAGCCGTGCCGCCTCGCCGCGGATCCGGTCGGGCCAGACCGGATCCGGTCGTCCCCGGCCTCCCCGGCCATCTCCCGCGCCCCCTCCTCGCCGGAGCTCCTCGCCGGAACCGCCTCCGACTCACCGGAGTTGGGGTGGATCAGATCCACCAGCCCGTCAAACCAAACGCCCGGATCCCTCAGTCCCGGATCCCTCCGTCCCGCGTTGACTTTCGCGGAGGTAAAATCTGCTAAGTCCCCAGATTCTGTAACAATATCATGCCATGTTCATCGCATCATATCTCTGCATCCGTAGCTCCGTTTCATGCGTGTAATATGTCAAATTGTTCGCCTCAACGAGTACTTCATTTCATTACATTGCATCATTTTCATTTGAGTTCATCTTGATGCCCGAAATGCTGTTGGAAGAGTGCTATGTGATGTTAATCTGCTGAAACTGTTATAACATGCTCATTTGTCATTTTTGCCATGATTGATGTGTGCATCCTATGAGGTTGATGTCTACATGTGTTTTGATCTATGCCATGCCATCTTTCCAGAGGTGCTATCCATGTATTTTTGTGATTTGTGTGCTGAGTGCTTAGAGCTTGCTAAGTAGGGTACTTGCTGTTGCTGATTTCAGTCCCTGTTCTGCTCTTATTTTTATGCCATGTAAACTTGATGCTACAGAGAGATCCATGCTTATTTTGAGATACTTCAGTAAGGATGTTTTGTACATATGGTTATGAGCTATCCATCCATGCCCCTGGTTGCATTTATGGCTTGTTGTAGGTTGTTGTAATCTTGCTCCAAATTTGCTAAATGATGTTGCTATCAGCCTGTTAACATGAAGTTCAGTTTTGCCATGTGTTTTCCTAGTGATCCATGCACCCTATGAACTTGTTCTTGCCATGCTTAGCTTCATAAACATGTCTTATTACTGTTGGTTGCCTTTCCATGCCATGTATTGCTCTGTGGTGAGTGGTTCAAGCTCACCAACATGCCTACTTATTGTTGTTCCTGCCATGTATGAATCTGTCATATAACTTGCCATGTTTACATGGGTGCCATCATATTTTCTGATCCTTTTTGGCTCTTGGTCAGTAAGGGACTTTTGTTTTATGCAATTAGTAGATTCATGCCATGCCTTTGTTTGCCATGATAAGTTCTTGTAACATGTTGTTTGATAGCTCTAAACATTGCAACCTGATGTTATTTCCTGATAAGCCTGAAACTGTTATTATTTGCAATCTTGCCATGTGTGTTTGGGCATGTTCTAGTGATTTCTGGAGATACCTCAGTGTTCATGTTTTGTTATGCTTTACCTGTACCTCATGACCATGCCTTTTGTTTTAATATTGAGGTGTTGTAGCATGTTGTTTTGATGCTTGCAATATGCCTACTTGCTATTTTGGACAGATTGTTGTTATAACTTGTATCATGTGTGTGTTGCACCGTTGCTCCGTTTTGAGCGTGCTCTATATGAAACTTGCTTGATTTTGCATGTAGCTTCATATTATCATGTTGCATCCTTGTTTTGAGGTGTTTGCTTGATGTTTGTATGCATTTTGCATCAATGCCATGTTTAACTTGGTTTACTTATATCTTCTATGCCGTAGCTCCGAATTAAATGAACTTTATATGTAACTTGACTAGAATCTCGTGTAGAGCATCTTGGTGCATCTTAACTTGCTGTTTAACAACTTGAACATAAGGTTTATTCAGATCTGGACCAATTTCCAAATTTGCATATGAGGACTTACCGGAATTGTTATAAGTTGTTTCCGGCCTCATTTAAACTTTTCTTAGTGTGTTGCTCTTGTTTGCATCATCTCTTGCCATGAGTAGCTTCATGTAGTTTTGTCATGCATGATGCTTGTTGTGCATCATGCCTTGTTCATGTGTGGTGTGTTTACCATGTTGTGTGCTTCTTTTCGATAGTTCCTGTTTCGTTGCGATCGTGAGGATTCGTTCGTCTACGGTTGGTTCGGCTTCATCCATTCGTCTTCTTCATGGAATCGTTCTTCTTCCTTGCGGGATTTCAGGCAAGATGACCGCTACCCTGGATCTCACTACTATCATTGCTATGCTAGTTGCTTCGTTCTATCACTATGCTGTGTTACCTATCATTTGCTCAAGCCTCCCAAATTGCCATGAACCTCTAACCTTTGACTCCCTTCCTAGCAAACCGTTGATTGGCTATGTTACTGCTTTGCTCAGCCCCTCTTATAGCGTTGTTAGTTGCAGGTGAAGTTGAAGATTTCTCCATGGTGGACAGGATTTTGATTGGGATATCACAATATCTCTTATATTATTAATGCATCTATATACTTGGTAAAGGGTGGAAGACTCAGCCTTATGCCTGGTCTTTTGTTCCACTCTTGCCGCCCTAGTTTCCGTCATACCGGTGTTATGTTCCCGGATTTTGCGTTCCTTACGCGGTCAGGTGATTTATGGGACCCCCTTGACAGTTCGCTTTGAATAAAACTCCTCCAGCAAGGCCCAACCTTGATTTTACCATTTGCCTCACCACCACCTATACCTTTCCCTTGGGTCAGAAAACCCGAGGGTCATCTTTATTTTAGCCCCCCCCCTCTCGGGCCAGTGCTTGTCTAAGTGTTGGTCCGAACTGAGTAGACTGCGGGGCCCCCTCGGGGAAACTCGAGGTTTGGTTTTACTCGTAGGATGTCTCATCCGGTGTTGCCCTGAGAATGAGATATGTGCAGCTCCTATCGGGATTGTCGGCGCATCGGGCGGCTTTGCTGGTCTTGTTTTACCATTGTCTAAATGTCTTGTAAACCGGGATTCCGAGTCTGATCGGGTCTTCCTGGGAGAAGGAATATCCTTCGTTGATCGCGAGAGCTTATCATGGGCTAAGTTGGGACACCCCTGCAGGGTATAATCTTTCGAAAGCCGTGCCTGCGGTTATAGGCAGATGGGAATTTGTTAATGTCCGGTTGTAGATAACTTGACACCTGATCTGAATTAAAACGCATCAACCGCGTGTGTAGCCGTGATGGTCTCTTCTCGGCGGAGTCCGGGAAGTGAACACGGTTTCTGGGTTATGTTTGACGTAAGTAGGAGTTCAGGATCACCTCTTGATCATTACTAGTTGACGACCGTTCTGCTTGTCCTCTTCTCGCTCTTATTGGCGTATGTTAGCCACCATATATGCTTAGTCGCTGCTGCAACCTCTCCACTTTACCCCTTCCTTTCCCATTAAGCTTTGCTAGTCTTGATACCCATGGTAATGGGATTGCTGAGTCCTCGTGGCTCACAGATTACTACAACAACAGTTGCAGGTACAGGTTTCGCGATGATCTTGACGCGAGAGCGATGTTTGCTTGTTTTGGAGTTCTTCTTCTGCTTCTTCTTCGATCAGGGGATAGGTTCCAGATCGGCAGCCTAGGCTAGCAGGGTGGATGTCGTTTGAGCTTCTGTTTGTGTTTCATCCGTAGTCGGATGTTGATCCTATGTATGATGATGTTGTATTCGTGTGGCATTGTATGCCTTATGTATGTATCCCCATCTATTATGTAATGTTGATGTAATGATATCCACCTTGCAAAAGCGTTTCAATATGCGGGTCTATCCTTGGTGGGACCTTCGAGTTCCTTTTGGATAGGGTCGCATATTGGGCGTGACAAGTTGGTATCAGAGCCTCGACCGACCCTAGGAGCCCCCTTGGTTGATCGTGTAGTTTGGCCGTTGTTGAGTCTAGAAGAAAACTGTTTTCAGAGTCTAGTTATATCGGAGAGTAGGAATTCTTTTTACTCCTCAGCCCCCTTCGTCGCTCTGGTAAGGAATCTTGACGTAGGTGTTTTGAACTACTCCTCTTCCCCTTCAAATTTTTCTTTAGGATCACCCAGTTGGTTTTCCGATCGTTGGTTCTCAGTTCTTTGCATCCGGTGCATTTCTCATCAAGTTGACTCGAGTCTCTTCATCTTTGAGTTCAATCCTTAGTTGTTTTCTTTTCCCACCCGCCCACCCTTTTCTTCTTAGAGCCGGAGTCCCTAATCGAGTATCCATCCTACTCAGGTGAAGTCTTTGCCTTCTTTCCTCAATGATTTCAACCGGTGCTTTCTCTTCAAGATATTCGTCGGTTTCCCCTTCCAAGTTGCCCTTGTTTTCCCGCCCTCCCACCCTCTTCTTCCTGGAGCCTGAGTCTCTTTTGACCATCAATTTCATTCATGTGGAGCCTCTTCAGTCTTTCCTCAGTTGTTTCAATCGGTGAATTCTCGTCTCATTCGTCATTCTTCATCTCTTTTTCTTCTCCGGTGGTTTCAATTCAAGTTTTTCGGGTTAATCATATTCTTTTCCTCGGCTCAAGTGTTCTCCTTGCTCATTTGCCTCTTGTCATTCTATTATCCCGAAGTGTTGAAGACATCTCAGGAGATTCGTCTGTGTTCGAATTAATTCGAGGTTGTCACTTCATTCAAATATTTCAATTGTTTCGGTGCATCGTCTATCTGTTCAACATCCCTTTCCAACGGTGTTATCTCTTTAGTGGGCCCTAACCCACAGGTCTTCTCCCAGGATCTTACCTGACTCTTCTAATTCCCCCGGAGTTATTCTAAATTCTTTTCAAGTGTGATGTAAGAATGGATCCCATCAGTCACATGCCTTCTCCAAGATAGCTTTCAAATCATTTCATTGTTGACTCAACCCCTTCGCTTTTCGTTCTCCCGGAGTATCTCAGTAATTTCGGTGGTGTTTCTTGTCGTCATTCTCAGCTTTGTAGATCGAAGAAGAGTTTTTCCTCTAAATCATGCCCGTTCTCTTGAAGTTTCGTGGTTATAGCTTCATGTTATCCTCTCATATTATTCCGTTTGTCAGATATTCTTTCTTACCCATCCGGAGTATGTCAGGAGTTGTTTTTCCATTTCTTTCATCGGAGGCCATCGTTCCAGAATAATTCTTCGCCCTCACATTTCAGCTACTGTTATCCAGTTATCCCGGTGCATCTGTCAAGTATTCTTTATCAGTTCGCGATCTCTTTGTCCTTTTGCACCTAAATCCCCTCAAGCGTATTGGTTCTTCTAATTCTTCCCGGCGATTCTTTCTCTTTTCTTCATTCATTTTCATTTCTAACGGTGGTTCGTTCAAGATCCATTTTCCTTGATTATCATTTTAATCCATTCGTTCTTTCGAATCCTACCGGTGGTTCATGAAGACCTTCTCAAGTTTGCGATATGTCACTTCTCAATCCTTTTCAAGAAGAATAAGTAGTACGAAAAATCCATTGTTTGTCATCAATTTAATTTGATGAAGGATAAGCATACAATAAATCTTATTCTTATTTCATCCAAGTGATTAATCCTTTTCTTCAGAGTTTGTTCTTGATGAATAAATTCTAGTTCAAAGTATTTTCATCTTTTCTTTTCCGGAGTTCAATTTTCCTCGGCCATTTCATCGGAACCTCCATCTAAATCATCGCCAGGCTTAATCTTATTCTTTCACCCTTCATTTTATCTCGTCATCCTTTTGTCACCGGAGTTCTTCATGGTGGTTATTTATGAGTTAATTCATTCTTTCAAGAGTTCATCAAGATTTTGTTGGTGGAGTTCAAGTATCTTTTCTTCTCGCGTCTCGAAGCGCAAATAATTCTTCATTTTCTTCTGAAGTGGAGTTTTGCATTTCTTCGTTCTTCTCACATATTCAAGCATTTAGTTGTGGCATAATTTCACCTCAAGTTTTGAGATGTTTTGATAAGTCCACATCAAGCTTATTCTTTCGTTGTTGATTTTCTCAACAACTCCATTCAATCCTTCCTTCTAAGTTTTTTTTTCTTTCAACTCTTTCAATTCCTTCCGGAGTTTTGTGTCACGTCTTCATCAAGTATCATTCCATCCTTTCTAGCTCGTGTTCTATTCTTTCCATTTTTAACCGGAGTGCTGCATAAATCCTTTCAGTCTTATCCGTTTCTTATCTCGTTCTAACCGGAGTTGTTTCATAGTCTATCTGATTCCGTGAGCTTTCGATTCTCGTCATTCTCGTCGTTCCTCTCTTCTTCTTGAGTGCTCTCGATTCTTTGCTTCTTCTCTTGAGTTCTTGTTTCACCTCATCCTTTTTCCCTTCCGTCTCGGTCCTAAGATCTCGGGACGAGATCTCTTGTTAGTGGAGGAGTGTTGTAACGCCCCGGATCCGATGCGCCAGGTGTCTGTCAGTTATCCATCGTCGTTGCCATGTCATGTGCTTGCGTGTTGCATTTTATAATGTCATCATGTGCATCTCATTTTGCATATGTGTTCGTCTCATGCATCCGAGCATTTTCCCTGTTGTCCGTTTCGCGATCCGGCACTCCTATGTCATCCGGCGTCACCCTTTTGTCTTTCGTTGTGAGCAGGTGTTAAACTTTCTCGGAATGGCCTGAGGTTTGCCAAGCGGCCTTGGTATAGCACCGGTAGACCGCCTGTCAAGTTTCGTGCCATTTGGAGGTCGTTTGATACTCCAACGGTTAACCGGGTAACCGCAAAGGCCTCTTTTGTGTGCAGCCCAACACCCCTTCCAAAGAGGCCCAAAACCCACCTAACTCCCCTCCATGCTCTCGGTTGTTCGATCACGATCGCGTGGCCGAAAACCGCTCCTCATTTGGACTCTCCTAGCTCCATCTACCTATATATTAGTCCACCTCCCCCGAATTCGCGGATGAAATCCTACCCTAACCCTAGTCCTCTTCCTTGCGTCGCCACCGGATGCGTCCGCGCCGACCGGACATGTCCGCCCCACCGACCGCAGCCAACCAAGTAGTGCCATGTGTCCTCCGCCGCCGTCCCTGCGCCGCCGGCCCGCGGAGCCCATCCAGGGCCCGCGCGGGCCCAGATCCGCCGCCGCCCGGCCCTTTCGTCCCCGCCGCCTCGCGCCTCACCGCCGGCTGCCGCCGCGGGCGCCGCCGCGTGCCCGCGAGCCGGCCCGCGCCGCCCGGCCGTGCCCCGCCGCCTCCCGCGCCGGCCCAGCTGCGCCGCCGCCTCGGCTCCTCCCGTGCCCGCGCCCGTGCGCCGCTGCAGCGCCGCCTGCCTTCCCCGCCGGCCTTGCCCGAGCTCGCCGGAGCGCCTCGTGTCACCTCTCCACCGGCCCTCCTCGCTAGCAGCCGTGCAGCGTCGCCGCGGATCCGGTCGGGCCGGACCGGATCCGGTCGTCCATGGCCTCCCCAGCCATCTCCCGCGCCCCCTCCTCGCCGGAGCTCCTCGCCGGAACCGCCTCCGACTCGCCGGAGTTGGGGTGGATCAGATCCACCAGCCCGTCAAACCAAACGCCCGGATCCCTCTGTCCCGGATCCCTCCGTCCCGCGATGACTTTCGCGGAGGTAAAATCTGCTAAGTCCCCAGATTCTGTAACATTATCATGCCATGTTCATCGCATCATATCTCTGCATCCGTAGCTCCGTTTCATGCGTGTAATATGTAAAATTGTTCGCCTCAACGAGTACTTCATTTGTTACATTGCATTATTTTCATTTGAGTTCATCTTGATGCCCAAAATGCTGTTGGAAGAGTGTTATGTGGTGTTAATCTGCTGAGACTGTTATAACATGCTCATTTGTCATTTTTGCCATGATTGATGTGTGCATCTTATGAGGTTGATGTCTACATGTGTTTTGATCTATGACATGCCATCTTTCCAGAGGTGCTATCCATGTATTTTTGTGATTTGTGTGCTGAGTGCTTCGAGCTTTCTAAGTAGGGTACTTGCTGTTGCTGATTTCAGTCCCTGTTCTGCTGTTATTTTTATGCCATGTAAACTTGATGCTACAGAGAGATCCATGCTTATTTTGAGATACTTCAGTAAGGATGTTTTGTACATATGGTTATGAGTTATCCATCTATCCCCCTGGTTGCATTTATAGCTTGCCGTAGGTTGTTGTAATCTTGCTCCAAAGTTGCTAAATGATGTTGCTGTCAGCCTGTTAACATGAAGTTCAGTTTTGTCATGTGTTTTCCTAGTGATCCATGCACTCTATGAACTTGTTCTTGCCATTTTTAGCTTTATAAACATGTCTTCTTACTGTTGGTTGCCTTGCCATGCCATGTATTGCTCTGTGGTGAGTGGTTCAAGCTCACCAACATGCCAACTTATTGTTGTTCCTGCCATGTGTGAATCTGTCATATAACTTGCCGTGTTTACATGGGTGCCATCATATTTTCTGATCCTTTTTGGCTCTTGGTCAGTAAGGGTCTTTTGTTCTACGCAATTAGTAGATTCATGCCATGCCTTTGTTTGCCATTATAAGTTCTTGTAACATGTTGTTTGATAGCTCTGAACATTGCAACCTGATGTTATTTCCTGATAAGCCTGAAACTGTTATTATTTGCAATCTTGCCATGTGTGTTTGAGCTTGTTCTAGTGATTTCTGGAGATAGCTCAGTGTTCATGTTTTGTTATGCTTTACCAGTACATCATGACCATGCCTTTTGTTTTTATATTGAGGTGCTGTAGCATGTTGTTTTGATGCTTGCAATATGCCTACTTGCTGTTTTCGACAGATTGTTGTTATAACTTGTATCATGTGTGTGTGTTGCACCGTTGCTCCGTTTTGAGTGTGCTCTATATGAAACTTGCTTGATTTTGCATGTAGCTTCATATTATCATGTTGCATACTTGTTTTGAGGTGTTTGCTTGATGTTTGTATGCATTTTGCATCAGTGCCATGTTTAACTTGTTTTGCTCATATCTTCTAGGCCGTAGCTCCGAATTAAATGAACTTTATATGTAACTTGACTAGAATCTCATGTAGAGCATCTTGGTGCATCTTAACTTGCTGTTTAACAACTTGAACATAAGGTTTATTCAGATCTGGACCAATTTCGAAATTTGCATATGAGGAGTTACCGGAATTGTTATATGTTGTTTTCGGCCTCATTTAAACTTGTCATAGTGTGTTGCTCTTGTTTGCATCATCTCTTGCCATGAGTAGCTTCATGTAGTTTTGTCATGCATCATGCTTGTTGTGCATCATTCCTTGTTCATGTGTGGTGTGTTTACCATGTTGTGTGCTTCTTTTCGATAGTTCCTATTTCGTTGCGATCGTGAGGATTCGTTCGTCTACGGTTGGTTCGGCTTCATCCGTTTGTCTTCTTCATGGACTCGTTCTTCTTCCTTGCGGGATTTCAGGCAAGATGACCGCTACCCTGGATCTCACTACTATCATTGCTATGCTAGTTGCTTCGTTCTATCGCTATGTTGTGTTACCTATCATTTGCTCAAGCCTCCCAAATTGCCATGAACCTCTAACCTTTGACTCCCTTCCTAGCAAACCGTTGATTGGCTATGTTACTGCTTTGCTCAGCCCCTCTTATAGCGTTGTTAGTTGCAGGTGAAGTTGAAGATTTCTCCATGGTGGACAGGATTTTGATTGGGATATCACAATATCTCTTATATTATTAATGCATCTATATACTTGGTAAAGGGTGGAAGACTCGGCCTTATGCCTGGTGTTTTGTTCCACTCTTGCCGCCCTAGTTTCCATCATACCGGTGTTATGTTCCCGGATTTTGCATTCCTTACGCGGTCGGGTGATTTATGGGACCCCCTTGACAGTTCGCTTTGAATAAAACTCCTCCAGCAAGGCCAAACCTTGATTTTACCATTTGCCTCACCACCACCTATACCTTTCCCTTGGGTCGGCCAACCCGAGGGTCATCTTTATTTTAGCCCCCCCCCCCCGGGCCAGTGCTTGTCTAAGTGTTGGTCCGAACCGAGTATACTGCGGGGCCCCCTCGGGGAAACTCGAGGTTTGGTTTTACTCGTAGGATGTCTCATCCAGTGTTGCCCTGAGAACGAGATATGTGCAGCTCCTATCGGGATTGTCGGCGCATCGGGCAACTTTGCTGGTCTTGTTTTACCATTGTCGAAATGTCTTGTAAACCGGGATTCCGAGTCTGATCGGGTCTTCCTGGGAGAAGGAATATCCTTCGTTGATCGCGAGAGCTTATCATGGGCTAAGTTGGGACACCCCTGCAGGGTATAATCTTTCGAAAGCCGTGCCTGCAGTTATAGGCAGATGGGAATTTGTTAATGTCGGGTTGTAGATAACTTGACACCTGATCCGAATTAAAACACATGAACCGCGTGTGTAGCCGTGATGGTCTCTTCTCGGCAGAGTCCGGGAAGTGAACACAGTTTCTGCGTTATGTTTGACGTAAGTAGGAGTTCAGGATCACCTCTTGATCATTACTAGTTGACGACCATTCTGCTTGTCCTCTTCTCGCTCTTATTGGCATATGTTAGCCACCATATATGCTTGGTCGCTGGTGCAACCTCTCCACTTTACCCCTTCCTTTCCCATTAAGCTTTGCTAGTCTTGATACCCATGGTAATGGGATTGCTGAGTCCTCGTGGCTCACAGATTACTACAACAGCAGTTGCAGGTATAGGTTTCACGATGATCTTGACGCGAGAGCGACGTTTGCTTGTTTTGGAGTTCTTCTTCTACTTCTTCTTCGATCAGGGGATAGGTTCCAGGTCGGCAGCCTGGGCTAGCAGGGTGGATGTCGTTTGAGCTTCTGTTTGTGTTTCATCCGTAGTCGGATGTTGATCCTATGTATGATGATGTTGTATTCGTGTGGCATTGTATGCCTTATGTATGTATCCCCATCTATTATGTAATGTTGATGTAATGATATCCACCTTGCAAAAGCGTTTCAATATGCGGGTCTATCCTTGGTGGGACCTTCGAGTTCCTTTTGGATAGGGTCGCATATTGGGCGTAACACACCAGCTACATCTTCGCATGCAAAGGAAGTGCGTCCGGGCAAAAAAAATGATTCACCCCTCTGACTACTGGGACCCACCAGCTACCTTTTCGCACGCAAGGAACTGCCTTACAGTCGGGACCCACCTGGTCGAAGCGTATGTAGCGTTGTCATTCTGGTAGCGAACTTGTACGTACATATATACTGGTCGATGTAGAGGCGCGCACGTGTCATAGTAGAGGCGCGTACGTGTCGTAGTAGAGGCGCGCACGTAGCATGTACACGTACATACAGCGGCTAGGGTGCAAGAAAGAAAATACGGCCACGTATGTGTACATACGGGCGGGGTCTCGAACGCCTAGTCGCGCATACATACGGCGAGGGCTCGTGTTCATGGTGAGGCAACGAAATGTGTCGTGTTCATGGGGAGGCAATGGAATGCGTCGTGTTCATGGGGAGGCAACGGAATGCATCGTGTTCATGGGGAGGCAACGGAATGCGTCTGTTCATGGGGAGGCAACAGAATGCGTCGTGTTCATCGGGAGGCAATGGAACGCGTGGGAGCCAACCGGCTTGGACGGAACAGGCGATGGAAACGAGGCCTGGCGTACCGCAGAATGGAGGAAACGGACCTCCTACGGTCGAAATGGGGGTCCTGTTGATCGGGAGGGGTGTGGCGTACCACAAAACGGACGAAACGGACCTCCTACGGTTGAAACGGGGGTCCTGTTGATCGGGAGGGGTGTGGCTACCGCAAAATGGACGAAACGGACCTCCTACGGTCGAAATGGGGGTCCTGTTCATCGGGAGGGGTGTGGCGTACCACAAAACGGGACTCCACGGGATACTGCTCATCTCCACCGTCGACCTCCTCCAGCCTCCACGGGCTACCCTCGACCTCCTCCAGCCTCCACGGGCTCCTGTTCATCCAGCCTCCACCGCGCGCTACTCCACCAGCTACTGTTCAACCACCCCTCCACGGGCACCCCTCCACCGTCTACTGTTCATCCAGCCCTCCACACCATGGGGTCCTGTTCAACCACCCCTCCACGACCACCCCTCCATCGTCTACTGTTCATCCAGCTATCCACACCACGGGTTCCTGTTCATCCAGAGGCAACGCCACCGCTCACTGTTCATCCAACCCACCCGCCGCAACACTCACTATTCATCCCAGAGGCAGCATCGATCTGCTTCAGTTAGCAGCAGTAACGAAGGAATCTCTCCATCGGGTTCAGTTAACAGCCATCGATCGATCCCTCGGGTTCAGTAACGCGTAGCCTGCAGTGCAATCGCTCGGGTTTAGTTAGAGCCCAACGCCTTGCTCGGCTTTAGTTAGAGCCAACGCCTCGCACACACGCGCGTACGTACGAGAGAAACGCGCATTGCTCCGCCCCCGACCTCCCACCATAACCGGCAACTCCCCGAAATTTTCCTCCCCCTTGCTTCTACCACGGTTTTTTCTGTCATGGACGGCCCAAAGAATGTCATGCAGCTGCGTCTTCGGCCCGCCCAGGACGAAAAGACCATTTTTTGTCATGATTTTTTGTCATAGAAGTAGGATCCCACCACATCTATGATGATACCGGGTTTTGTCACAATTATCGTCATAGAAGTGTCATATGTATGACAAAAAAAAATTCATTCGGCCCAAAATGTCACGGATGTGTCTTTTTTTTGTAGTGCTCGTCCCACCGATTTGATATATCCCGCGCCACTGAGTTCATTCGTCATAGCCACTGCCAGAAACCCTAGTCACTTCGGACTCACCGATGGGATCTCGGTCTCACCGAGATGACCTTGCAAACTCTCTGTTGCCGATTGCAATAATTTCGGTCGCACCAAAATATGCAATCGGTCCCACCGAGTTTGCCTGACTAACTCTCTGTTTCTCTTATCACCAAAATCAGTCCCACCAAGTTTGTGTAATCGGTCAAACCGAGATGAGATTTTACCCTAACCCTAGCACATTAGTCGTACCGAGTTGATCATATTGGTCCCACCAAAATGCCTAACGGTCACATTGTGAACTAAATCGGTCTGACCGAGTTTTATGATTCGGTCTCACCAAGGTTGGTAAATTGTGTGTAGTGGTTAGATTTTGTGTGGAGGCTATATATACCCCTCCACCCTTTCTTCATTCGTGGAGAAAGCCATCAGATCATGCCTACACTTCCAGCATTCATTTTCTGAGAGAGAACCACCTACTCATGTGTTGAGGTCAAGATATTCCACTCCAACCACATAAATCTTGATCTCTAGCCTTCCCCAAGTTGCTTTCCACTCAAATCATCTTTCCACCAAATCCAATCCTATGAGAGAGAGTTGATTGTTGGGGAGACTATAATTTGAAGCACCAGAGCAAGGAGTTCATCATCAACACACCATCTATTACCTTTTGGAGAGTGGTGTCTCCTAGATTGGTTAGGTGTCACTCGGGAGCCTCCGTCAAGATTGTGGAGTTGAACCAAGGAGATTGTACGGGCAAGGAGATCGCCTACTTCATGAAGATCTACCCTAGTGAGGCAAGTCCTTCATGGGCGATGGCCATGGTGGGATAGACAAGGTTGCTTCTTCGTGGATCCTTCGTGGGTGGAGCCCCCCATGGACTCGCGCAACCGTTACCCTTCGTGGGTTGAAGTCTCCATCAACATGGATGTACGATAGCACCACCTATCGGAACCATGTCAAAAATCTCTGTGTCTCCAATTGTGTTTGCACACTCCAATGCCATCCCTTTACATTCTTGCAACTTGCATGCTTTACTTTCCGCTGCTCATATACTCTTGTCATGCTTGCTTGACATGTACTATGAATGTTTAAACTTGTGCTTAAACTCCACCTCAACTTGAAGAACATAAAAATCGCTACTTTTCTTGGTTGAGAGTCTATTCACCCCTCTAGACACCTCTTCTCGATCCTTTCAACTTGTATCAGAGCATTGGTCTCCATTGCTTTGGTTTAATCACCATTGGAGGAAGATGGGCGAGTCTACGTTGGGGAGTCTTAGACATAGATTGCCTATACTTGATGGAGAGTACTTTCATGAGTGGAAAAATGAGATGCTTGAGATTTTCAATGAATATTATTTGAGCAAGTACATTACCAACCCTTGTGCTCGCCCTATTGATCCTTTGCATCCCACTCCCGATGAGGATCTTGACATGATTCGCAATCTTAGAACTATCAATCTTTTCATTAGAGGATTGCCTAGAAATTTGATTGGTCACTTGCCAACTCTTGATTATGCTTATACTATATGGAGATTCCTTGAGGAACGATTTCTAGACTATTCCTTGAAAAACTTATATGAGATTCTTCACAAGTCTATTGCTTTGAATAAGATGAATCCAAATGATCCTAAGTTTGAAGATTGTTTATTTGAGGTTACCAATCTTATGTGTGCCAAAGGAGATGTTGGAATCATCAGCAATATTATTTCCGAAGCTATTAGAATTCATACAGATGATCATTATCAAAATCATATATCTAATGAATCACTCTCTCTAGGAAATGATCATTTGCAAGATGATGTTGAACATGGATACTATGATGAGGATGATGATAACGACTTTGATCTTGAAGTGTCTATGAGACACTTTGGTCTTATGGCTAATCTTGGCGGCTACATGGCAGGAGGAATGGAATGGGTCCTTGATAGTGGATGTACTGATCACATCACCGGAGATAAATATATGTTTCGTGAGCTTGCTAAAAACGACGGCCCTCGGAAGTATGTCACTTTTGATGACAACTCAAAGGGTAAGGTGGTTGCCCTCGGTAAGGTGGCCATCTCACATGATAGCTCCATACAAAATGCCATGCTCGTTGAATCTCTTGGCTATAATTTACTTTCGGTATCTAGACTTGTTGATTTCAGTTTCAATGTACTATTTACTAAAGTAGATTGCAAGTGTTTCGAAGAGATAATCATAAAATGGTCTTTACCGGCATACGTAGAGGTGATCTATACATTGTTGATTTCACTAAAAAAGGCTCAACCTAGAACTTGCTTAATTGCTAAATCTTCCAAAGGATGGTTGTGGCATAGACGGTTAGGTCATGTGGGCATGCGAAATCTTGACAAGCTTATTAAAGGTGATCATATTCTTGGTGTTAAAGATGTCATATTTGATAAGGATAGACTTTGTAGCGCTTGCCAAGCAGGAAAACAGGTTGGAGGAAGCCACCCCGTGAAGAACATCATGACCACGAGGAGACCGCTCGAGCTACTTCACATGGATCTTTTCAGCCCCAATGCTTACAAAAGTCTCGGCGGTAACTCGTTTGGGCTAGTCATCGTTGATGATTTTTCAAGATTTACATGGGTGTTCTTTCTTGATGATAAATCACAGGTTCAAAAGATCTTCAAAAACTTCGCTAGGAAGGCCCAAAACCAATTTGAAGTGAAGATAAAGAAGGTCTACAACGACAATGTAACGGAGTTCAAGAACGCCAATGTGGACACGTTTCTTGACAAAGAAGGGATCTCCCATGAGTTCTCGGCTACGTACACACCTCAACAAAATGGAGTTGTTGAGAGGAAAAACCGGACACTCATCGAAATGGCGAGAATGATGCTTGATGAGTACAAGACGCCAAAACACTTTTGGGCGGAAGCGGTTGAGACAGCTTGTCATGCAACAAATCGTCTATATCTTCACAAGCTACTCGGCAAGATGGCATATGAGCTCCTCACCGGTAACAAACCCCAAGTTGGATACTTTCGAGTATTCAGCTCAAAGTGCTACATTCTTGATAAGCATCGTTGTTCAAAATTTTCTCCAAAATCTCATGAAGATTTCCTACTTGGTTATGGCTCAAACTCTCACACTTACCGTGTCTACAACAATTTCACCTGAAAGGATGAAGAGACGGTAGATGTGAAGTTTGATGAATCTAACGGCTCGCAAGTAGAGCAATTGCCAATTGATGTAGGAGACAAAGACCCTTCAGAAGCAATCCAAGACTTGTCTGTTGGCAAGATCCGTCCAACGGAGGTGAAGGAGAGTACCTCGTCCGTCCAAGTGGAAGCTTCTACCTCACGACAAGGTGAACCAAGAGTTGATATGGAAGCATCTACAAGTGGGACACATCAAGATGAAGAAAACAAGGAAGTACACCAAGATGAACCTCATCAACCTCCTTCTCCACCATGACAAGAGAATGACAACGTCAAAAATTAAGAAGGCCAGGAAGAAGAAGAAGATGATGAAGAAGATGTTCCACCCCAACCAAAACAAAAGCTCTCATGAGTTCGAGCAAGAGTCGCCAAAGACCATCCCGTTGAGCAAATCTACAATGATATCCAAACCGGGAGAATCACTCGCTCTAAAACTCATTTGGATAATTTTTGTGAACATTATTCATTCATCTCTAGTATTGAACCCATGAAGGTTGAAGAAGCATTGGAAGATCCGGATTGGATAAATGCCATGCATGAAGAGCTACACAACTTTGAGAGAAACCAAGTGTGTACATTGGTTGAGAAGCCCGACAACAACCACAACATCATTGGTACCAAATGAGTGTTTCACAACAAGCAAGAGGAATATGGACAAGTAGTTCGCAACAAAGCACATCTCGTCGCCCAAGGCTACACTCAAGTCGAAGGTATGGACTATGGTGAGACATATGTCCCCATTGCTAGACTTGAGTCCATTCGCATATTACTTGCCTATGCTAATCACCATGATATCACCTTGTACCAAATGGACATTAAAAGTGCTTTTCTAAATGGTGAAATTGAGGAGGAAGTTTATGTTAAACAACCTCCCGGCTTTATTAATCCTAAGAAACCCGATCATGTGTACAAACTTCCCAAAGCTCTTTATGGTCTCAAACAAGCCCCTAGAGTGTGGTATAACTGCTTGACCAAGTTCCTTATTGAAAAAAGGCTTTGAGATCGGAAAAATTGATTCTACTCTCTTCACTAAAAGGGTTAATGGAGAGTTATTTGTGTGCCAAATTTATGTTGATGATATTATATTTGGTTCAACTAACCCTCATTTTAGTGAGAAGTTTGAGATGTCCATGATGAGTGAACTCAAATTCTTTCTTGGTTTGCAAATCAAGCAAACTAAGGAAGGTACCTTTGTCTCTCAAACAAAGTACACCAAGGACTTATTCAAGAAATTCAATATGCAAGAATGCAAAGGTATGAATACACCCATGCCTACTAGTGGACATCTTGACTTGACTAAAGATGGTGAACCCGTTGATCAAAAAGTTTACCGCTCTATGATTGGTTCATGTTGTATCTATGTGCCTCCCGTCCCGACATTATGCTAAGTGTGTGCATGTGCGCACGATATCAAGCGGCCCCTAAAGAATGTCATCTTAAGGCTGTGAAAAGGATAGCGAGATACTTAATACATACACCAAATTTTGGCATTTGGTATCCTAAGAGGTCTTCTTTTGATCTTGTTGGCTACTCCGATTCGGACTATGCCGGAGACAAGGTTGATAGAAAGTCCTCTTTGGGTACTTGTCAATTTCTTGGTAGATCTCTTGTGTCTTGGTCCTCCAAGAAACAAAACTCAATATCCTTATCCACCGCCGAAGTGGAATACATTGCCGCCAGTTCATGTGGTACTCAATTACTTTGGATGACCCAAACTCTTAAAGATTATGGGATATATGTGAAACATTGTCGGTGTAGTGAAAACCAGGGCTACACTAATCGTCGGGCATGGGCCATGGCTGTATGCAATTACACTAAGGAGGACCCATCCTCACTGACAAGCGCTACATCCACAAGCAAGTCTCAAGCCACCTTCCTCGCAAGGAGTATTCCACCTTGCCGGGGAAGCCAGAACTAGAAGGCGGAAAACCCCGGCAAGACCCTTGCCGGGGACACCTGCGAGACCCCGGCAAGACCTTTGCCGGGGACACCTACGGGGCTATAGCCAGGCCCACGCCAACCAAGTCTCCACCGCCGTTCACATGCAGCTGCCAACCCAACCAGCTGGGTAGGCACCTGCGTGGCAACATGCAGCTTCTAGGCCAACTCAGCACATGCCTGCGTGGCGGCATGCACATCTTCGTGAAGGCTCCACCACCGCGCCACCTCAGCTGCTTGCCTGCCTACATGGCACCGCATGCATCGCTGGCTAGGGCGCGTGTCGGGGCGAGGAGGAGTGACGATGGACGGGACGAGCCTCGCTCCCGTCCCTGATAAATCAAGAGGACACCTAAGCTACGCATTAAATGTGTCTTGTCCTGTAATACGAGCGATAAGCTCATAGCACCGTAGGCCTTTCCACCTCCTGTGTGCCACTGTGGCAGCCCCTTTCGACTATAAAAGGAGGCCCATGGCGTACTGGAGGGGGGATTCGGCTCTTTGGAACCACGCAGCCACCATAGCTAGTTCAAGAGCTCAAGAACACTCAATACATCCACCAAAGTAGGATTAGGGTTTTACGCATCCTTGCGGCCCGAACCTAGGTAAACGATCCTTCTGCTGATTACTAATACTGCTCTACTCACGATCCTGTGCCCCGCAACCGCATAAGGGATCCTCGTGATCCCATAGGTGTCGTTTCCCACTGACGTCTTTGGCGCGCCAGGTAGGGGGGCGCAATTGTGAGAATCTGGTCTAGTAGTTGGCCTAGCAGTTATTCATTGCCACGGCTCTCGCGAAGGAGACGACCAGGAGAAAACGGCGCTACCGGCGAGCACGAAGGATGCCAGGGCGGCGGTGAAAAAGCTAAGTCATGCCAAACTTTAAAGTTTCCTCCTTAATATAAGGTTATCATCCTTGGAGATTCTGCCTATGTATGGAAAACCTGTACACAGAGGGGCCCTTCCGCAATTGGCAACACCCTTGTTCTGTTTCGAGTCCGCTCAACAGCTCAAGTGGCCGCGTCGAGAGCGGCAGGGTAGCCTTCCAAATTTAGCAATGCTCTCGACTCTGACTCGAGTCAAGCTCGACTGTTCGAGCGGCTGCGTTAAGGGCGGTGTCGGTGTCAAAACCAGCGGATCTCGGGTAGGGGGTCCCGAACTATGCGTCTAGGCGGATGGTAACAGGAGACAAGGGACACGATGTTTTTACCCAGGTTCGGGCCCTGTCCATGGAGGTAAAACCCTACTCCTGCTTGATTAATATTGATGATATGGGTAGTACAAGAGTAGATCTACCACGAGATCAGAGAGGCTAAACCCTAGAAGCTAGCCTATGGTATGATTGTTGTTCGTCCTACGGACTAAAACCCTTCGGTTTATATAGACACCAAAGAGGGTTAGGGTTACAGAGAGTCGGTTACAATGGTAGGAGATCTACATATCCGTATCGCCAAGCTTGTCTTCCACGCCAAGGAAAGTCCCATTCGGACACGGGACGAAGTCTTCAATCTTGTATCTTCATAGTCTAGGAGTCCGACCAATGGTGATAGTTCGGCTATCCGGACAACCCCTAATCCAGGACTCCCTTAGTAGCCCCTGAACCAGGCTTCAATGACGACGAGTCCGGCACGCATATTGTCTTCAGCATTGCAAGGAGGGTTCCTCCTCCGAATACTTCATAGAAGATTTTGAACACAAGGATAGTGTCCGGCTCTGCAAAATAAGTTCCACATACCACCGTAGAGAGAATAAACTTTACACAAATTCAATCTGCTGACGTATTCTGTGGCGTGATGTCACACCACGGCCAAACCTTTATTGGAATCTTTTTTACTGTCCCACCTCTGTGCGTTTAGCGAGGCGGTTTCCTTGGCACGCCTTGTCAAAGCAGAGATCGTGTCCCCTTATTCCGGGATTCTCATCAATACGGGCGTGGGTAACCCAACCGCGCCATTGATTACGGCGCTTGGGAGACAAGCGAGTTTTATCAGGCCGGTGGGGACGCATAGTTTCATCCGTCCATATAATGGGATAAGGATCCACCTTTTTACCTACGCCTTCTTCCTCCTTTGCTTATCCATTTCCGCACACTCGAGCTCCAGTGCCCAAGTACGCACATTTCGCCTCAACCTTCCCCGGCCATGTCCGGAGCGGGAGGCAAGTGGATGGCCTCCTCCATCACGGAGGGGCACATCAAAAAGTTGAGGAAAGCTGGATACCTGCACAACGACATTGCGCACCGGCTTCCAGACGAGGGGCAGGTCTCCCCACCCCCAGGCCCCATGAGAGGGTAGTGTTCCTTCCCCATTTCCTCCGCAGACTGGGCTTCCCACTCCACCCATTCGTCCAGGGGCTCATGTTCTACTACGGCCTGGATTTCCACGATCTGGCCCCAAATTTCATCCTCAGTATCTCAGCATTTATCGTTGTGTGCGAGGCCTTCCTCCGCATCAAGCCCCACTTCGGCTTATGGCTGAAGAACTTCAATGTCAAGCTGAAGGTAGTGGGCGGCCAGCAGGCGGAGTGCGGAGGCACCATGGTAGGCAAGATGCCCAACGTCATATGGCTCGAGGGCGCCTTCGTGGAAACCATCAAAGGGTGGCAATCGATGTGGTTCTACATCACCGAGCCGCGTGACCCTGAATGGGCAGCGGCCCCCGAATTCCGATCTGGCATCCCCACACGGCTCACTTCCTGGAAAGAGAAGGGCCTGGCGTGGGGTGATTTGGAAGAGCTGACCGGACTCCAAACCTGTGTCCAAAACCTTGTGAACAAGAATATCAAGCTCATCAATGTAGTCCAGGTCATGCTCATCCGCCGGATCCTCCCGTGCCAACAATGAGCCTTCAACTTGTGGGAATTTGATCCAGCACAGCACCAAACCTTGAGCAGGCTCTTCGACACTACGTACGAAGACGCCTGGAAGGTGCTATTCAAGGGCGCCGAGGCTCCCGCATCCGCTACCGAAGATCGCGGATTCAGCTCGCAGCATCAAGCCGGCGAGGTAAGCTATTTTGCCCTTTACAGGACACTATTTCATAGTTTGACTCTATGCGGGATCTAAAATCCCCTACCTTTGACAGGCCTGGCAGAAGAAGTCCGGGCAGGTTAACTGTCCGGCTCCCCTACCAGAAGACCCAGCGGGCGCCCGATTAACGGGACTGCTGGTTCCGGCACCTCACGTGGTGCCGGAGAAGAAGGCGAAGAAGAAGGCCACGGGAACTCGGAAGAGTTCCTGGCGTCAGGTGTTATCAGACTCATCGTCCGATGACTCCGAGGCGGACTCCTCCCGCGAAGACGAGGAGGAGAAAAAAGAGGCTTCTCCCCCAACGGGGGGAGAGAAGAAAAGGAAGGCCTCCTCAACTGGGGAGGCTGGAGGGTCCAAGAAGGGAAGGACCCTTCCTCCGGACTACTCCACCAACGCCGATGCCGGCGAAGAGGAGTGGCCCTCGAGGGCCAATCCCCTGGCGAGATCGTAAGTGTCCGGAATCCAGAATAACTCATGATTTTTCATTTGTCGCATAGTGTCTTCTAACGCCGAATACAACTATGCAGCCCGCCCAAGGATGAGCTCCCCGCTTCGTCGAGCGGCTCCCTGGGTTCGTCGGATGTGAATAGCACTTCATTTCCAACGGCCTCCTCCCCTCGCGACGCAGAAGACATCGCGGTGGAGTCCCAAAAGGGGCCCAACCAGGAGGAGGTGGTCCTGGAGGCGCCGCAAGGCGACCTCCTGGACTCCAGGCGCAAAGGGGGCAACACCCAAGAGGGCTCTAAGTCCGGCCCTGTGCCGGACTCCGTACCGGAACCTTCAATGGTTCCGGAGTCCTATAGGCAGCCCCTTCGTAAGAAGGGCAAGACTGCGACACCGGTGGCCTCCGTCCAACCGGAGGCACCGGATAGCTTGCTGGAGGCGCTTAACGGCGCCTCCATCGACGAGGCGCACCGCACTATCATGAGTGCGGTGATCCAGAAAGTTCAGTCCGCCAAGAGCGGGCTGACTGAAGCCTGTGCCAGCCTCCTAACAGGCTTTGAGGTAAGTTTTAAAGATACGTAAGAATATTACCGCATAGACAGTAGCCCCTGATGCTTAGTTCGGTGTTCAGAAAGAAAAGCCGAGTTGAGGATCCAAAAAGATATACGCATGAGTCTAACATAAATGTGTCAATATGGGAATGCAGGTTGCGCTGCTGACCTCTGCCGCACTGACTGCGGAGGTCAATGCATTGAAGCAGAGCCTCGAGCGGTCCAAGAACGAGCTCGGCCTTGCCATGAAGCAGCTCGAGGACAAGGAAGGTAAGTAATACCTTATTAAAGTAATACCTTATAGAAAGGATTTGGTTGCAAAAAATGACAGGAATAACATGGGTATTGCAGGGGCCACAAACGAGGTGGCGACCTTGAAGGAGGCGGTGTCCAAGGCCAAAAACAGTGCGGCCTTGGAGCACACTGAGCGAGAGAAGCAGGAGGCGCGGGTGGCGAGGTGCGGCAAGAGCTCCAGGCTCTCGTGGAAAAGCACGAGAGTTTGGAGCGTGACTCGAAGACTCGAGAGTCCGAGCTTGCCCTGGCTCTTGAGAGTGCCAAAGCCGCTAAGGCCGAAGCCCAGAAGGCCCTCTAGGAGATCGAGGCGATAAAGAAGATAGTGGCGGGTAAGGCATTCTTTATGCAAAGCAAGCATGTAAAAGTGAATTATCTGTTACTTACCCGAATCCGGAGCTCTCCAGGAGCATTCATTGATCTGCCCTGTAGTGTGTCTGATGCTGCCGCGTTCTACCGAGCCGAGGAGGGGAGCTCGACGGAAAAGGTGTTCTGGTCTCAATATGCTGAGGCCGGACATTCGGTGCCCCTGAGCGACCAGCTGAAGCAGCTTGTCGAGCTCCACAAGGTGGCCGAACAGGCCATGAAGGGCCTCATAGTTCGGTTGTGGCCTAAGGAAGCCATGCCTAGGAGCTACTTCGGTCTGGTGCAGCGGCTGGTGGACGCCTGTCCATGGATTGAAGTTAGCAAGCACTCCGTCTGCATTGAAGGTGCCCATCGGGCCCTTGCTCGTGCTAAAGTGCACTGGGGCAAGATGGACGCTGAGAAGCTTGTGACGGACGCGCCACCGCCGGGCAAGGAGTATCGCAAGCCCGAGATGTACTATAAGGGCGTCCTGAAGGGTGCCCGCATTATAGCGGGTGAATGCTCCAAAGATGTAATTTTTTAGTAGACTCGCATTCGTTATCCTA
This sequence comes from Triticum timopheevii, assembly GCA_963921465.1. Taxonomy (NCBI): domain Eukaryota; kingdom Viridiplantae; phylum Streptophyta; class Magnoliopsida; order Poales; family Poaceae; genus Triticum; species Triticum timopheevii. The sequence goes on along the minus strand of OY997262.1, from coordinate 375,973,858 downwards.
TACGCTGAAAACTTTGTTCATATGTGCTAAGCAACGCTTGTTAATTTAAAATATTACCTTCTGTGCGGCCGTTTATCAAATTTGAGAGATGACGAGTTGTTGGCTTCAGCCCCCATGCCACGAGTGATGGGGTGTTCGGGATAAACTTGAGCACTCTTGTTCCCATTCTTGGGTCCTTTCGAGGGAGGCGTTCAACACAACGAATGAGGCAACTGGACTATAATGCTTGAAAACTCTCACTTAGCCATAGAATTCTATAATTTTAAATTTCGGTGAAGCTCCTGGTATTCAGAAGACCGAGTTCGGGGCGCTATCCATGCCTTGGCCGGACAATGCCGACTCCTCGCTCTAAGCGGCATGAGTCTTTAGGGACCCGAAAAACCTCTCAAACAGCGACCGGCTCTCGCCCTATCATGACGGTCAGTTTTAGCTTTCTCCACTGAGGTGCTCAACCCAGCTCAACCGGGGCACAATCGCAGTGGTTCTCCCAGCGCTACCTTAGCCGATATAACGGAACGTAAGGTACCAAAACATGGGAGCCGGGCAAACCCAACTATTGACCCAAGACATGATTTGGAGCCGATGCATATAATGCTATAAGTTCGGGGTGCCGCACTTGTGAAAGTGTTCGGACTTATCACACCATGTTTTGGGGTACTTAAGCCCCTGGTGTATTGACCGTACCAAATTGTACGGGTGCAACATGTCATAGATGAACATTTATAAAGAAAAAGGAAATTCAATAATAAGCAGAAGCTATGTATTGTTTATTCAAAAGAGACTGCAATGAAAGCAGAATGATACAAATAGTGCGATAAGCAAGGGATGGGACTATTTAACATGTCTCCCTCCAGGGGTAGGCTACGGGATAGTTTGTAAAACAGGTATACTGCTCGTAATAGAGACCACCTAGACACTCGACGTAGCTTTTCTACTTCCCTGGTTGTTGCATCGTGAGTTCGGCGATTCTACTACCGGACAGGGCTTCTGGAAAACGGACTCCTAAGAATAAGAAAAAAGAAAAAAAGAATGACACAATTGGGAGCCCCTTGTGTGGTTGAGCCGCACTCTGGGCATGCCGTGGTCGTGCCCCTCCCCCTATGCCCATGGTATCTCCAGAGCGTAGTTATGTACGTGTGGCACTGGTCTCGCGATTTCGCGAGGGCCAGGGTTGGGGCCGCATTGCTACGCGTGCTCGGAACGCGCCAGGCGGTCTTGTTGTAGGTTACTCCGGGCGCTCTTGACTGTGTCCAGACGTTTAGTAGTCGGACTCGAGAATTGCCTTAAGAGGCTGCTTTGTACTTCCACCGCGAGGGCCGCCGTATGCTCCTCCATTCAGAGAGAGCGTTCGGTGTTTCCATTGACCGTGATTACTCCTCGAGGGTCTGGCATCTTGAGCTTAAGGTATGCATAGTGCGGCACCGCATTGAACTTTGCAAATGTGGTTCGTCCGAGCAGTGCATGATAGCCGCTGCGAAACGGGACTATGTCGAAGATTAACTCCTCGCTTTGGAAGTTATCCGGGGATCCGAAGACCACTTCAAGTGTAATTGAGCCTATACAGTTGGCCTCTACACCTGGTATGACGCCTTTAAAGGTCGTTTTTGTGGGTTTAATCCTTGAGGGGTCTATGCCCATTTTGCACACTGTATCTTGGTAAAGCAGGTTCAGGCTACTGCCGCCGTCCATCAGGACTCTAGTGAGGTGAAATCCGTCAATGATTGGGTCAAGAACCAATGCGGCGAATCCGTCGTGGCGGATGCTAGTGGGGTGGTCCCTTCGATCAAAAGTGATCGAGCAGGAGGACCACGGGTTGAACTTTGGGGTGACTGGCTCCATCGCATATACGTCCCTTAGTGCACGCTTCCGCTCCCTTTTGGGTATGTGGGTTGCGTATATCATGTTCACTGTCCGCACTTGTGGGGGAAAGCCCTTTTGTCCTCTATTGTTTGGCAGCCGGGGCTCCTCCTCGTCATCGCTATGCAGCCCCTTGTCATTGTTTTCGGCACTTAACTTGCCTGCCTGCTTGAATACCCAACAATCCCTGTAGGTGTGGTTGGCTGGTTTTTCGGGGGTGCCATGTATCCGGCACAAGCGATCGAGTATGCGGTCCAAATTGGACGGGCCCTAAGTATTTCTTTTGAACGGCTTTTTCTGCTGACCGAGTTTAGAGCCTCTGAATCCGGCATTGGCTGTCGTATTATCGCCGTTAATGCGGCGCTTGTGCTTGTTGCGACGCGACCTGCCATTGCTGTCCTTGGTATCCGAACTACCAGAGTTTTTGGTCAGGTTGTTACTGCGAGCTAGCCAACTGTCCTCTCCCGCGCAGAAGCGGGTCATGAGTGATGTGAGGGCTGCCATGGATTTCGGCTTTTCCTGTCCTAGGTGCCGGGCAAGCCACTCGTCGCGGATGTTATGTTTGAAGGCTGCAAGGGCCTCTGCATCCGGACAGTCAACGTTTTGATTTTTCTTGGTTAAGAACCGTGTCCAGAATTATCTGGCCGATTCATCTGGCTGCTGAATTATGTGGCCTAGGTCATCAGCATCTGGTGGTCGCACATATGTGCCCTGGAAGTTATCAAGGAATGCGGCTTCCAGGTCTTCCCAACAACCAATTGATTCTGATGGCAAGCTGTTGAGCCAATGCCGAGCCAGTCCTTTAAGCTTGAGTGGGAAGTATTTGATGGCGTGTAGATCATCACCGCGGGCCATGTGGATGTGAAGGAGATAGTCCTCGATCCAAACCGCAGGATCTGTTGTGCCGTCGTATGATTCAATGTTTACGGGTTTGAAACCCTCGGGGATTTGATGATCCATTACTTCGTCTGTGAAGCATAGTGGGTGTGTGGCGCCTCTATATTGGGCTATATCACGACATAGCTCAAATGAGCTTTGTCTACTGTGTTCGGCCCGGCCGGAATTGCTGTATCCGGCGTGACGGTTGTCATCACGTATCGTGGGGCGCACACGCGATCCGTAGATCGATCTTATTTGCCTTGCCTTGTCCTCCAATATGTCTCGCAAGTCTGGCGCATTTCTCCGTGGCTTTGTAGTTTTCGAGCGACGTCGGGGTACGACTTTAGTGGAGGGCCTAGAGGCCTCTCTGTCGCAGACACGAGGTGGCCGGTCGGCCGCGTCATGCGCTGGAGATGTAGGTTTGGGTGCTTCCTCCTCTAATTGGGGTAATAGCCTGCGTTTTGGGTAGCTCTTGGAGGGGCGATCGAGTTTGTACACTTCGGCTGCAAGGACTTCGGTCCATCTGTCCGTTAGCAAGTCTTGGTCAGCTCTAAGCTGCTGCTGCTTTTTCTTGAGGCTGCTTGCTGTGGCCATAAGCCTGCGTTTGAAACGCTCTTGTTCGACAGGATCCTCGGGCACGACAAATTCGTTGTCGTCGAGGCTTGCTTCATATTCAGAGGGAGGCATATAATTATCGTCCTCGACCTCTCTGTCTGTCGCTCTATCATGAGGGCTGGCTTCTCCCTCCTCCTGTGCTGAATCCTGCTGGAGGGGGTTGTCTTCGGCATTGTCCGGGGTGTTATTATCTCCCGTGCCAGAATCACCATTTTTGTTGTGGCGGGATTTAGAGCGGCGCCGCAGACGCTGGCGCTTGGGCTGTTTCTTGGAGGGGTCATCCTCCGTTGTTCCGTTGCCATTCCCGTCTTTTGGGCTGTCCACCATGTATATGTCGTATGACAAGGTGTCCTTCCAGTGCCCTGTAGGCGCTGGTTCTTGGTTGTCTCCTGCATCGTCGTCCATACCATTGATGTCTTCGGAGTCGAAGTCGAGCATGTCGGTTAAATCATCGACAGTGGCTACAAAGTGGATGGTGGGTGGGCGTTGAATTTGTTCGTCATCCGCATCCCAACCTTCCTGAACATAGTCTGGCCAGGGCTCTCCTGATAAAGAGAGAGACTTTAGTAAATTCAGGATGTCGCCAAAGGGCGAGTGCTGAAAGATGTCCGCGGCAGTGAACTCCATAACCGGCGCCCAATCGGATTCGACTGGCGGAGGCGCGGGAGGTTCGGAGTCCGGAGAGGAGTTGGGCACCTCAGAGTCACGGGCTTTGCAAAGGACAGGGATGATGTTCGGCTCGATCGCCGTAGAGATCGTAGCCCCCGAGGCAGTGTCCAACCACTCGTCCTCAATTGGCGAAGTCGGCTCTGAGCTAAGGGTCGGGGCGGACGCTGGTGCGGCCTCCAGGGCACTGTTAGGCAGCAGAGCTAGATCATACCCATAGAGACAGTGCGGCGCGCTTGGTTGTGGCTCGAATCCGTTGAAGATCAAGTCTCCGCGGATGTCAGCCGTGTAGTCTAAACTCCCAAATCTAACCTGATGGCCAGGGGTCTAGCTTTTGATCTGCTCCAGATGGCCGAGTGAATTGGCCCGCAGTGCAAAGCCGCCGAATACGAAGATCTGTCCAGGGAGAAAAGTCTCGCCCTGGACCGCGTCGTTGTTGATGATCGAAGGAGCCATCGGGTCTAAAGGTGATGACACGGAGGAACTCTCAATGAAAGCACCAATGTCGGTGTCAAAACCGGCGGATCTCGGGTAGGGGGTCCCGAACTGTGCGTCTAGGCAGATGGTAACAGGAGACAAGGGACACGATGTTTTTACCCAGGTTCGGTCCCTCTCGATGGAGGTAAAACCCTACTCCTGCTTGATTAATATAGATGATATGGGTAGTACAAGAGTAAATCTACCACGAGATCAGAGAGGCTAAACCCTAGAAGCTAGCCTATGGTATGATTGTTGTTCGTCCTACGGACTAAAGCCCTCCGGTTTATATAGACACCGGAGAGGGTTAGGGTTACACAGAGTTGGTTACAATGGTAGGAGATCCACATATCCGTATCGCCAAGCTTGTCTTCCACGCCAAGGAAAGTCCCATCCGGGCATGGGACGAAGTCTTCAATCTTGTATCTTCATAGTCTAGGAGTCTGGCCAATGGTGATAGTTCGGCTATCCGGACACCCCCTAATCCAGGACTCCCTCAGGCGGTAAGGTGGTTCTCCCGGCAGCAAGCACACCCAGCAGGCCAATGGGGATCCGTCCTCAAGACGCCGCCCTGGGTTTACGCGTCGGCAAGCCTACCCAGTTAACGTAGGGTGGACATACAAAGAAAGATCAAACAGGAAGATAGCATGCAGTATTTATTTGAGATATTTGCATAAACCTGTATGCTAAGGAACCTTCTCGGGGCTAGTTGCGCTCCATGTTACCTCGAGTCCGCTCGGCAACATGTGCAGCTGCGCTAGAACCAGGAAGGTAAACCTTTCTGAGAGGTGACGTTCCCGAGTAGCTGCTAAGGGTCGTTCCCTCAAGCGCTCTTGACTGGATCGTATGCACCGGAGAGCATTCCAGCAAGCATAGGGAATATTTGGCATAAGTCAAAATTTACGTGTGAATTAAGTGCAATACGGATGCTAATCAACTTGTCATATCAATACGCAGTTGCGACTCGGGGGCTGGCATCGCCTCTAGAGAAGTCTTCTTAACATCGAGAGCACAGAGTTCTCTGCTGAAAACATGATCCTTCCCTGCGGACGGCGCCAACCAGCTTGCCGGAAGCCTGCGTCGAGAACCCAGAGTTCTCTGCTGAAAACATGATCCTTCCCGGCAACCAGCTTGTCGGAGGCCAGCATCGAGAACCCAGAGTTCTCTGCTGAAAACATGATCCTTCCCGGCAACCAGCTTGCCAGAGGCCAGCATCGAGAACCCAGAGTTCTCTGCTGAAAACATGATCCTTCTCGGCAACCAGCTTGCCGGAAGCCAGCATCGAGAACCCAGAGTTCTCTGTTGAAAACATGATCCTTCCCGGCAACCAGCTTGCCGAATGCCAGCATCGAGAACCCCGAGTTCTCCGCTGAAAACATGATCCTTCCCGGCAACCATCTTGCCGGATGCCAGCATCAAGAAGCTCGTGTTCTCTGCTGAAAACATGATCCTTCCCGGTAACCACCTTGCCGGAAGCCTGCGTCGAGAACCCCGAGTTCTCTGCTGAAAACATGATCCTTCCCGGCAACCACCTTGCCGGAGTTCAGCATTGAGAACCCAGAGTTCTCTGCTGAAAACATGATCCTTCCCGGCAAACAGCTTGCCGGAAGACAGCATCGAGAACCCAGAGTTCTCTGCTGAAAACATGATCCTTCCCGGCAACCACCTTGCCGGAGTTCAGCATTAAGAACTCAGAGTTCTCTGCTGAAAACATGATCCTTCCCGGCAACCAGCTTGCCTGAAGACAGCATCGAGAACCCAGAGTTCTCTACTGAAAACATGATCCTTCCCGGCAACCACCTTGCTGGAGGCCAGCATTGAGAAACCAGAGTTCTCTGCTGAAAACATGATCCTTCCCGGCAACCAGCTTGCCGGAAGCCAGCATCGAGAACCCAGAGTTCTCTGCTGAAAACATGATCCTTCCCGTCAACTAGCTTGCTGGGAGCCAGCATCGAGAATCCAGAGTTCACTGCTAAAATCACGAGCCTTCCGGGCAACCAACTTGCCGGACGCGAGCATTGAGCCTCATCGAACAATCCGCAACCATGACCCATGCCATGCTTGGTCCCGTCTCCAGCGTCAAAGTCATGGAGTTCTCCGCTGAAGCCGGGCCTCGGGGCTACTATCGGTGTAGTGAAAACCAGGGCTACACTAACCGTCGGGCATGGGCCACGGCTGTATGCAATTACACTAAGGAGGATCCATCCTCACTGACAAGCACTACATCGACAAGCAAGACTCAAGCCACCTTCCTGGCAAGGAGTATTCCACCTTGCCGGGGAAGCCAGAACCAGAAGACGGAAAACCTCAGCAAGACCCTTGCCGGGGACACCTGCAGGGCCACAGCCAGGCCCATGCCAACCAAGTCTCCACCGCCATTCACATGCAGCTGCCAGCCCAACCAGCTGGGCAGGCACCTACGTGGCAACATGCAGCTTCCAGGCCAACTCAGCACATGCCTGCATGGCGGCATGCAGATCTTCGTGAAGGCTCCACCACCCCGCCACCTCAGCTGCTTGCCTACCTACATGGCGCTGCATGCATCACTGGCCAGGGCGCGTGTCGGGGCGAGGAGGAGCGGCGACGGACGGGACGGGCCTCGCTCCCGTCCCCGATAAAGCAAGAGGACACCTAAGCTACGCATTAAATGCGTCTTGTCCTGTAATACGAGCGATAAGCTCATAGCACTGTAGGCCTTTCCACCTCGTGTGTGCCACTGGGGCAGCCCCTTTCGACTATAAAAGGAGGCCCATGGCATACTGGAGGGGGGATTCGGCTCTTTGGAACCACGCAGCCACCATAGCTAGTTCAAGAGTTTGAGAGCTCAAGAACACTCAATACATCCACCAAAGCAGGACTAGGGTTTTATGCATCCTCGCGGCCCGAACCTGGGTAAACGATCCTTGTGCTGATTGCTAATCATGCTCTTCTCATGGTACCGCGCCCCGCAACCGTAGAAGGGATCCTCGTGATCCCATAGGTGTCGTTTCCCACCAACAAACATGTTTCGTTGCTTTGTGACAATGAAAGTGCTATTAATATTTCTCACAATCCCGTGCAACATTCTCGAACTAAGCGTATTGAGGTTCGTCATCATTTCATTCGAGATCATGTTACTAAAGGAGACACTGACCTTAAGCATGTTCGTACCAATAAGAAATTGGTGGATATATTCACCAAACTGCTTGATGAGAAAGTATTTTGCCGGTTAAGAGGTGAATTGAACATCATTGATGCTTCAAACTTGGAGTAGGAACTCCGTTTGGATACATGCAAGACATGAGCCTTTGACTAATCCTTGATATTTTTCTTATGATGATAATCATATGTATTGGATATATTTGCACCCATGCATGTTATCTAACCCTTGTAGGTACATGGATGAATCTAATTCTATGAGATTGCAACTCACTCACATCTTGAGCAATCTCTACATCACCAAGTCTCTACAATACGGTGGTTGAAGACAAGGAAGCATGAAGCCCCTCAAACATATCCTTTGACAATTTATATATATCAAATTTCTTTTGGTATCACAATTCATGATTGACACTTTGGATACACAAGTGTTTCTCCTTGCAAAGCTAACTCATGTAGGTAGATGAACTCCAATTACAAGTGGTTCTCCAAATGAACTACATCAACCTTGAGCATCCCACACAAGTTCAACTACATGATCAAGATCAACACCACCACCCAAGGTATGTTATTCCATCTTAGAGAAGCTTTACCCCAAGTCATGGGTCAAAGCAGCTCAACAAGAAGTGAATACATCAAAATGCTTAAACGAAAAATGGCAACCCCATTTTGAGCTTAAAAAATGAGTATGACCTATGATCAAGTGTCTTCACTTGACTCCTAAGTCAATATACTCTAACATAGGTGACTTTGTCACCGGCCAATTATAGATGAAGTTTTTTTGTGTTCTTGCATTTGTCTCCTGCATATTTGTTTCCCTTCTTAATTCATCTAGATCTTTTTTTGTTCTGCATTGTCTGCATCCTATTCCTTGCTAATGCTTTAGTTAATTCCCTGCAAATCCTTATAAGATCTTATTTGCTTAGTCAGCCGAGGTGACAAGTGTTTTATCTGTGTAATGAACTCGGATACAGTGGTTTATCTCTTTCGGTCAAACCGAATCACCTCGGTGCCATCGAAGACAACAACTCGGTGTTACCAATTTCAAATACTGAGGAGACACTTTGTCATTTGCATCTTGCACATTTTGTTCCAGCTCCACTCGATGATTCTTATCCTCTACCAGCACCTTATTTTTCCCTGCTACTTTGCTATGTGACTCAAGGACCAAACCTATTTTGACTCACACTCCAGAAGACCCCTTCTTGGAAATTGATGTCAAAGGTGGGTAAAGAGCTCACATCAAAGCTTAATCATATCAAAAGGGGGAAATAGAGACAGATAAATAATCACATCAAAGAGAGACCCCAGATGCTTGGTATTCAAAGAGGAGAGAAGTCACATGTCTTTAGAGGGGAAACACATGGTCATGTTGTTTGTGTGTTTGCTTTGCTCTAATTTTCTATTCCTTATCTTCTCCCAATATCCCATATAAGATTCAGGGGGAGAAAGACATCTAAGGGAAGGAAATCTTCGAATTCATTGCATATCTTTACCTTTGGGGCCATGTCTACACTCAATAGAGTACCTAGTACTCACTCTCTACATGTCATCCCAATCTTGGTACTCTTGTGGTTTGCTGCTCTTGCTCTGTTTAGTAGATGTTTCTGTGTCGTCTAACCTTGTTTACTCAGGTTCATCTCTTCCAAAGCTAGCTCAAGACCACAAGGACTCGTGAGCATGAAGGTACATTTCCTATATTTACATCATTTGCTCTGATGCATATAGCCAAGATACATGTAACTCATTGCTTGCTCTGTCATGATTATGCACTCACATGTTCTTATGTTCCATATTTACATGATTGCATACATGTAGGGGAAGCCTATGCACGTTACATGTCCTTCCAAAGCTTTACCTACCTTTCTCTATATCTTTATCTAAAAGTTTGATGTATGTTGTCATCAATTACCAAAAAGGGGGAGATTGAAAGCACAAGTGCTCCCTGGGTTATTTTGGCAATTAATGTCAACATATCTTTTGGTTGACTAATACTTTTATCAAGTATATTTCAGATAATTTCAACAGTGGAGTGGCATGGACAAGAGGATGTGGGACCCCTTCAAGATGCCAAGGACAAAGGATTGGCTCAAGCTCAAAGCTTAGGACTCTACATTTTCTATTTTAGTGATCCAAGATCACATTGAGTCCATAGAAAAGCCAATACTATTAAAAGGGGATGAGGTGTTGCTTAATGGCTTGCTTGCTCAAAGTGCTTAGCGATATGCTCCAAAGCCCTCAACCACTTTCTCATATCCACATATGTCCCATACCAAAAGTCAAACTCGGCCCCATTGATTTGATATATCCGGCGCCACCGAGTTCATTCTTCATAGCCACTGCCAGAAACCCTAGTCACTTCGATCTCAGCGATGGGATCTCGGTCTCACCGAGATGGGCTTGCAAACTCTCTGTTGCCTATTGCCATAATTTTGGTCGCACCAAAATATTCAATCGGTCCCACCAAGTTTGCCTGACCAACTCTCTGTTTCGCTTATCACGAAAATCGGTCCCACCGAGTTTGTGTAATCGGTCAAACCGAGGTAAGGTTTTACCCTAACCCTAGCACATCGGTCCTACCGAGTTGATCATATCTGTCCCACTGAAATGCCTAACGGTCACATTATGAACTAAATCAGTCTGACCGAGTTTTCTAATTCGGTCTCACTGATTTTGGTAAATTGTGTGTAGCGGTTAGATTTTGTGTGGAGGCTATATATACCCCTCCACCCTTTCTTCATTCATGGAGAAAGCCATCAGAACGTGCCTACACTTCCAGCATTCATTTTATGAGAGAGAACCACCTACTCATGTGTTGAGGTCAAGATATTCCATTCCAACCACATAAATCTTGATCTCTAGCCTTCCCCAAGTTGCTTACCACTCAAATCATCTTTCCACCAAATCCAATCCCATGAGAGAGAGAGTTGAGTGTTGGGGAGACTATCATTTGAAGCACAAGAGCAAGGACATCATCAACACACTATCTATTACCTTTTGGAGAGTGGTGTCTCCTATATTGGTTAGGTGTCACTTGGGATCCTTCGTCAAGATCGTGGAGTTGAACCAAGGAGTTTGTACGGGCAAAGAGATTGCCTACTCCATGAAGATCTACCCTAGTGAGGCAAGTCCTTCGTGGGCGATGGCCATCGTGAGATAGACAAGGTTGCTTCTTCGTGGACCCTTCATGGGTGGAGCCCTCCGTGGACTCGCACAGTTGTTACCCTTCGTGGGTTGAATCTACATCAATGTGGATGTATGATAGCACAACCTATCGGAACCATGCCAAAAATCTCCGTGTCTCCAATTGCGTTTGCACACTCCAAGCCCATCCCTTTACATTCTTGCAACTTGCATGCTTTACTTTCCGCTGTTCATATACTATTGTCATGCTTGCTTGATATGTATTGTGAATGTTTAAACTTGTGCTTAAACTCCACCTCAACTTGAAGAACTTAAAAAGAGCTACTTTTCTTGGTTGAGAGTCTATTCACCCCCCCCCCCCCTCTAGACACCTCTTCTCGATCCTTTCACACACACGCACTGGTTTGAAACGTTTGCCGTATTACCATGAATCGCACACGCATATGAGACGAAACCGTGTGTGCGTCCGAAGGGCACCACAAACATTTCACGTCAAATAACCGTCTGTTTTATTTTTTCATTGCACAGGCAGTTTTCTTTCTAACCATGTGCACACTATTTTATTCGTTCCTGTAGAATTTTTTTGGCTATAATTTATTATTTGAATTGAATATTTTGAAATATGAAACGTGCAATTCAAATTCTCAACACAATGGTTCAACAACGAATCCATAAATAAAATTGTCGGTACAATATGTTCAGTAATTACAGGATTAGACAGCACTTAACTATGATGAACCACAATATTTATAGGCGGTAAAGGTAAAGAGACAAGTGTAAATCATTTTGACTGCTGATGTTGTTGAAAAAGCGGAATGCCCATAATGTGCCTTCCCGCATGCCATAGGCACGAACAACTTCTGTCCAACCCCTTGTGACGATCACCCGCTCATCCTTCATCGCCTTCAGGAAGACTTCTAGAGCATTATCATGGCAGCATGAATTATATACTTTCACCTTAGTTGCCTCCACTCTGGTCTTGTAGTTTCCAAGGTAATCATCAGTAAATAGCTTTGGAAACAACTGAAAAGAAAAAATATCAGATCATGAGGTCTAATAGAGTAACTTGTTGTGGGTAGGGGGAAAAGGCAACAGATTACTTACCATCCTAAAATTCACTGATGTCTTGGACAAAGTGTAAATAAAGAGCTTAATTCCCATCACCCGTTTCTTTCGCCTAACAATCTTTCTTAGTTTCCTCACTTGACGCTTGTTCATGAATATCTCATTGCCCCATACGCAAAAGGGATCGAAGCATGGATTAATATCGCTCATATACGTACCTACAAGCAACCAATAAATGTTAGAAGCTAAATGAGATTGCACAAATGATGTAAAATACAACTACCTACATTCCTAAGTACAAGTATTTTTAGAGATTTCAATATGAACTACATATAGATGTATATAGAATTATAGATATAGTTTAGATTAGAATCTAGATTCACTCATTTTGCTCCTTATGTAGTCTATATTGGAATCTCTAAAAATACTTAAATTTAGGAATAGATGGTGTATAAGACATGGGATGCAGCTTACCTCGATGGCAAACAACAGCATCCCCCATTGTAGCCCTGTGTAAGTACATGGAAAGCCAAAGTTAACTACAACAGGGTTAACATCCACCAAAAATAGCAAATGGTAATAAAACGGCAGCATCTGTAGTGATATCTTCATTGCGAAAGAGTAGCACGGTAGCAAAGGTACGGATTAAAAAATGGATACAACTATTAATTGCAACAGGCTTAACAGCATCCTAATTCATGTTCTGTAAGTTTGTAGCCACTGAAATACAACTGTTTAAAAATAGATACAACTGTTAATTGCAATAGGCTTAATGGCCATTGAAACCGGTAATGATAAAAATGCAATTCGCTGAGTTAAACATCACAAGGCAGGTGCGCCAGAGCAGATAATGGTACAGTTTTCTATAAAAAAGGTAGGGGAACTAGCTAAAACATGTTAGGAATGTTTACTACAAGATGCTTAAGACAAACATAGCCATTAATTGCAACCGGTATTGGTAAGATTGAACTGGTGAGTTCATACTTGGTAAGTCCTGATAGGTAGTTGCTGGGGCACTTCATCTTGGCCAGAGCCTGCCCAAAGTCAGCGGCGGCGGAGGCAAGCTCTTCCTCTGGGTCGAAGCATGGATCAGTGCCCCCAAGATGTGTACCTACAAGAAGCAAGTAAACGTTAGAAGCCAAACTACAATTGCACAAATGATGTAAAATACTGTAAGACATGGGATGCATCTAACCTGAACGGCAAACAACAACATCGTCCATTATGGCCCTACGTAAGTACCTGGATAGGCATGTTAAGTACAACAGGGTTAGCATCCACCAAAAATAGCAAATGGGCAGCATCTCTAGTATATCTTCATTGCGGAGAGTAGCATGGTAGCAAAGTTTGTTGCTGGTATTGGTGAATTTGAACTGGACAGTTAATACTTGAACGTCACACAGTGTGCAGTACTGAAATAAACAAGGCACGAACATGCTTAATACATCAACCGTACAAAACATAGCCATTGCAAGTGGTATTGGTAAGATTTAGCTGGTCAGATCATACCTGTTAAGTCCTGGGGGGTAGTCGCTAGGGCACTTCTTCTGGGCCAGAGCCTGCACCATGTCGGTGGGGTGGAGGCGAGGTGTTCCTCCGGGTCAACACGCACAACGGCCATCGCGCCATGGACCGCCATCAGCTCCTCTACCTCCACATGATATGTGGTTGGGCTTGCACGGCGATGCTTTGGAGGTAGGGACGGTTGGGATTTGGAGGCATGAGGATGTTTTGCAGGCGCCATTTAAGCAATCAAGTCGGGGTCGTGGTAGAGATCGGTGGGTTACCTGATTGGATCCGAGCAGAATGTAGATGTGGTTGAAGCTGTGGTTGCGGCGGCGGCGGTTTGAGCTGCCGGTAGGGGGAGGCACGGGGGGCGTGGGGGGAGGGGGAGGTGGGGAGATACTGAGGAAATTTGATGGGTGGGGATGTGGTTGGAGGAATAAATTCTGAAATAACGCGCCTAATGAAAATTTTTCTGCGAAACTTGAAACTTGGGCGGGGGAAACACACAACACAGACGAAGCATGTAAAATACTCGTGTGCGAGAAAACAGAAAATTGGCAGTTCCTGTCTCCAAAAAATGTACACGTGTAGTCGATTTTTTCGGTCAAGCAAAAAAGGCACACGGGTACGGCATAGAAACTGTGTGTTTTGTGATCTTCTAATGATAAACGCAAAAAAGCGCACACGGTCACACATGCTAATCAACGCTCAAAGCCCTCAAAGGATGCTCATTGTATGTTAATACTACAAACTTAAAGTACTGCTAGTAATTTGCTCTAATACTACAAACTAAAACTACTTCTCACATGTTGCCATAAGGGCATGCTGGCCAGACATCGGCGTTCTCCTTCCCAGCCTTGTAGGCGGCAGCCATACGTGCTTCGATCTCCGCCAAACTCTCATCATCACGGCATGCGGCCTCTTCTTTCTTGCGGCGGCGGGACTCTCTTTTCTTGACTGCTTTCTGCCTTTTCCGATCCTCCTGTGTGGCTTTGGCCACTTCTAGATCCATCGCCCATTCGGCCATGGAAGCCTCAAAGTCTGCCCACGTAACTGTGTGGCCGCCGGCGGCTATGAACTCGGCGCGGCGAGATGCCGTCGCTTCCTTACCATGTGTGCGGTTGCAGGCGGCGAGGAACGCGGCGCGGCGGGATGCCATCGCTTCCTTATCGGTTACTGTGTGCCGCAGTGCCATGAACGACGCTTGGAGAGAGCTCTGGGACGTAGTGGCCGGGCAGCCGTACAGTGCGGTTGTTTTTAAGAGCTCAACAACAAACGACAAAGGAAATTTGGCTTACCTTACAATTTTGCTCGTTCATTATCGCACACGGTTCATCTTGGTCGCTTCCAGAAACAGTGTGCGCTGAGGTATTGTGTGTTGCGCGTTATGATTGGCCAGAACCCCAGCCACGCGGATCGTGCGTGTGCACCGTAGGATGTGCCGCGATCGAATCGCAATCCACGTCCCTCACATCACATCCGTGCAGCTGTAGCTGGATTGGATTTATATGCGTCAAATGCCTAGAAAATGCACATAATCCCTTAAATATGGTAAATGAGCCCGGAAAAATGCTAAATTTGAACACGGTGATTTGCAGGGTGTATGTTCGTCGTAGAAAAAAACTCCAGGGCAAAAAACAAAGAAAATTTGGGTTCCCCTTCAATCTTGGTGATTTCCCTCTCAAAAGCATGGAACTTCTCCGGCAATGGTTCAATTTATGAAGGGCGTGCATGACGACATAAGCCAAACCTTCTCAAATTTTCATCAGGGCATGGTGAGGGCATACCATGGCACCATGCCAGGCGTCATGTTTTTCAATCATTTATTTCATTTTTTCTGTAGTTGAAAATTCCAATAAACAAACGTTTGTGGTTGACTATTGCCACACATTTCATCGAAATGTATGTTCATTCCTTGTAAAAGGCATGAGAATTTACTAAATGGCACGAACATCGTTTTCCAAACCGTTCTTGTGCACCCTTTCATGCACCGATTGTTTAAACTTGAATTATGTGCATTAATGCCTAGAAAATGCACATAATCCCCTAAATATGGTAAATGAACCCGGAAAAGTGACAAATTTGAACGTGGTGATTTGCAGGGTGTATGTACATCTTAGAAAAAACTCATGGACAAAGGACAAAGGAAATTTGGATCCCCCTTCAATCTTGGTGATTTCCCTCTCGAAACCATGAAACTTCCTCGGTGATGGTTCGATTTATGAAAGCCGTGCATGACGACATAAGATAACATTCTCAAATTTTTACCAGGGCATGGTGAGGCCATACCATGGCACCACGCCAGGCGTCATGTTTTTCAAGCATTTATTTCATTTTTTGTATACCTAGTAAACAAAGCATTTATGGTTGACTATATATTGCCACACATTTCCTTGAAATATATGTCCATTCCTTCTAAAAGGCATGAGAATTTACTAAATGACACAAGGATGGTTTTTCAGACCGTTCTTGTGCACCTTTTCATGCACCAATTGTTCGAATTTGAATTATGTGCATTAATGCCTGGAGAATGCAAATAATCCCCTAAATATGGTAAATGAACACGGAAAAGTGTCAAATTTGAACGTGGTGATTTGCAGGGTGTATGTTCATCGTAGAAAAAATCACATGGACAAAGGACAAAGGAAATTTGGATCCCCCTTCAATCTTGCTGATTTCCCCCTCGAAACCATGGAACTTCCTCGGTGATGGTTTGATTTATGAAAGGCGTGCATGACGACATAAGGATAACATTCTCAAATTTTTACCAGGGCATGGTGAGGCCATAGCATGGCACCATGCCAGGTGTCATGTTTTTCAAGCATTTATTTCATATTTTGTATAGTTGTTACCCAGTAAACGACGTGTTTATGGTTGACTATTGCCACACATTTCCTCAAAATATTTGTCCATTCTTTGTAGAAGGCATGAGAATTTACTAAATGGCACGAGGATGGTTTTCCAAACCGTTCTTGTGCACCTTTTCATGCACCGATTGTTCGTATTTGAATTATGTGCATTAATGCCTAGAGAATGCAAATAATCCCCTAAATATGGTAAATGAACACGGGGAAGTGTCAAATTTGAACGTGGTGATTTGCAGGGTGTATGTTTATCGTAGAAAAAAAACTCATGGACAAAGGAAATTTGGATCCCCCTTCAATCTTGGTGATTTCCCTCTCGAAGCCATGGAACTTCCTCAGTGATGGTTCGATTTATGAAAGGCGTGCATGACGACATAAGGAAAATATTCTCAAATTTTTATGAGGGCACGGTGAGGCCAAACCATGACACCATGCCAGGTGTCATGTTTTCCAAGCATGTATTCCATTTTTGTATACATTAATTCCGGGTTCGTTTGGCCTTTTCTATACATTATTTGAATTTATGGGCATTTAATGTGCATAATTCATATTTGAACTACAAGCACATGCTCCAGTGCACCAAAGTTGGTTGAAAATCCACATGTGTGTCCTTGGGTGAATTTCTAGGTCCCATGCAAGAAATTGGAATGAAATTCAAACATCTGGGCGTCGTGGCTCGACTGGAAAGATTGAGAAACTTGGTTTTTTAATTCATGTAAATCCAAAATACGCCTGAAAATCATGAAACTTGGCATGGTGTCATGACATGGCACCAACATGCTGCGGTAAGTTTTTTGGCCGAATTGGGACAAGGTTTGGTATAAGCTGCTTGCAAACCGGAGCTTCTCTCAAAAAGGCTCGTGGTTCTGAGGGGGAACGTGTCACCTCTATGTGCGAAACGACATACATACACGTACTGCCTTCTCCCAACTTAATTTGTTTACACGGGTAGATTAGACCAAATAGAAGTAGCATGCTAAATTTTGGAATTCTTCCGGGTTTGTTTGGCCGTTTTTGTACATTAAGTGAATTTATGGGCATTTAATGTGCATAATTCAAATTTGAACTATAAGTACATGCTTCAGTGCACCAAAGTTGGTTGAAAAATCACATGTGTGTCCTTGGGTAAATTTCTAGGTCCCATGCAAGAAATGAGAATGAAATTCAAACATCCGGGCGTCGTGGCTCGGTCAAAAAGATTGAGAAACTTCGTTTTTTAATTCCTGTAGATCCAAAACACGCTTGAAAATCATGAAACTTGGCATGGTGTCATGACATTGGCACCAACATGCTGTGGTATTTTTTCTGTCCGATTTGCGAAGGTGCACACATTAAAAATCAAGAAAGTCATTTTGGAACAAGTTTTGTCACATTACAAATCGGAAACACAACTATTATTGAAACCATGGACGTTCTACTTACCAATTACGTGCAGCCACGCGTCCCTTTTTTTATTGGCTAGGAGGTGTCATGCGGGGTAGCTATTTGAGTACGGGAGGCGTGCGATCAGACCCCTGCACGTGCTCATCGGGAGGAGAGACCTTTGAACTCTATCCGTCACACACCTCCCTCCCAACATCTCCATTAATGGCGCCCGAGCCCCTGTTTCATGGCGTGGCTATGTCTCATTGGACTGAGATTTAAGAGAGAAATGTGAAAATCTGAAAAGATAGTTTTGCATGGATCTTGATATAAGATCTGGCGGACCTATATAGCATCCACTGCGACTTATAGCAAGCATGATGAATATAAGGACGATGACAGTGGATAATAATTGTCTTACATATCTAGGAAGATAACTAAAAAAGCCACATGCGGCTATGCCCGAAATACACAAGGGCAAAAGAAGAAGGAAGACGCATACAACGATCTGGCTCGCTGATCTCTACTTTCCTGATGCGCTGCAGGTCGCGGAGACTAGTTCTTGCTGTGAGCGGCGATGATCTCTTTAATCAGTTTCATGTCCTTAATACGCTGCTCGGAAGCAATCGCGGATTCCACCACCAGCCTTTTGTGCTCGATATAGAGCATGGCATTCTCGTCCATAAGTTTCTTGACGATGACACCCGTCCTCTTCAACAAGGCAGCGGTCTCCTCCGCCTGCTCCGCCCTTCCAGCGATATTTGCCCTCAGCAGGTCGCGGTCGTCCCGGAGTTGTTCAAATGAGGCATTCAACTCGTCCTGCAGCTTCATCCAGCCGGAGATTTGATCCATCTGGCTATGGACGATCGCATGCATGCGCCTGTAAGAGTCCTCGCCTGCCCGCGAGAGATTTTCCCAGGCCGCTGTGGCGCGGGAGGATATCTCTGCTGCATTCGCGGCGCGGCAGGACATCTCTGCTGCTTTCGTGGCGCGACCGGACCAGTCTGCTGCATCGATGACGTGGCGGAACCTCCGTGCTGCTTCGGCGGCACAGTGGGACATGTCGGTTGCTTTTGTGGCTAAGCAGGACATCTCTCGTGCTCCCGCTTTCATGCTCGCCTCTCCATGGTGGTAATCTCTCCACCGAGAACTCAATCTGGCCATGGCAGGCGCAAGAGAACAATGCTGAATGACTTGTTTGCTTTAGTGGATGAGGAGGTGAGGAAGGAATGTGCAATCATCTTGGCATAGTACAATATTTATAACCGAGTACTAATATGCTCCTAAGTGGGAAACCATTTAGGTTTTGATCAGTGTGAAGAGGTTGGCAATTTGGAAGGTGACGGGACGCAGGCTCAAAATTTATTGACGGTTCTATAATTTCTAAGTGGGGCACTATTCCCGGATGGCGTAACGTGGACATGCTTTCTCGATCGCGTATGTGGCATTTGGTGCACCACAATCGGCAATGTCAGCACACGTCTTGTTCCAAGAATCGTGCGCGCTCGTTATTACCATCGTGCACGCTTCTTTTAATTAGAATGTGTGCCCGTCTAGCACACACACGTTGATCTGTCTAAATGTTTCTGTTTGTTGTGGCTAATCGCAAACAGTTCATCCGTGTGAAGTGTATGCCATCAATCGCACACACCTTTGATATGGCTGACCGTTTCTGTTTTGTTGACTAATCGCAAACAGTTAATCCTTCTGAAGCGTATGCCCTCAATCGCACACACCTTTATCTAGCTGTCAGTTTCTGTTGTTCCTCCTCATCACAAACAGTTCATCCGAGTGAACCGTATGTTGTGTATCGCACACGCCTTCATCTGGCTGCCCGTTTCTTTTGTTCCTCCTCATCGCAAACAGTTAATTGAACTGAACCATATGCCCTGCATCGCACACGCAACTAAAATCTGAACCATGTTTAATGCATCCGTCATCGCAAACGTTTTAGGCATTTTTGACGGTTCTCTGACACCACCGTTTGCGATTATTGCATCGCACACAGTTTCTCGAAGGGTCTCTGATCGTAGTGTCGCGTTAGCAGCATCCTGCAGTAGTGTTAGCATTTTGAGGGGTCCACATCTCTAGTCCATGCCATACCAATCATTGAACTTCCTAAAACATTAATCTTGAATGGATATTAGTTCAATGAGCTATATGTTGTTATGAATTACCAAAAACACCCGGGAATTAGTTGCACTTTCAGTGGGCCGAGATGGAGAGCCTCGACCTTAGCAGGAGGCTGATAAAGCGAAGGAATCAACCGAGAAGAACCTTTCCTTGTGTGGTACTCTTGGAGTGCAGCCGAGTGAAGGGTCAACCAATGGATGGTGTCCTCCCCCCATCACCGAGGAGCTTGACTATCCTTCGGAGGGAGAGATCTCGCCAAAGACGAGGGCAAACTTCCAGAGGACTTTCCTACCGCACCTTGGCCATGTCCGTGTATGGTTCAGGGTGCAATGGTGGATCCCAAGAAGAGGTCTTCGATGTCGCAAAAGGAGCAACATCCAAGGCCTTGTGTCTTCCTGTGACAACATGGAAAGGCTCACTGGGTGGAAAAACACTTCACAACACCCAGATATATACAAGTGTCACTACACCAACATCACATCACGGCTTCCACAAGACCTTGATGCACGATGACAAGTTGCAAACCGGCTTGGGGCCAATACAAGACTGAAGTCCATGACGCGTCAAGGTATGGCACATGTTTTGCTTGGAGGTGGAAAGCACCATGTACAGTGACATCTGATTCACTATAGCAATCATGTTTTCCGTCCGATTCTTATTTTTAAATACACACTGAACATTTTCTTAATATACGATGAACACTTTTTATAATTGAAGCTAACTTCTTTTAATTTACAATGAACATTTTTTAAATAAAATGAGATTTGTTGTAATATACGCTGAAAAAAATTAAGTACACATTAGACATTTTTTAATATATGTTAAATGTGTTTTTACGATTAACTTATTTGTAATATACGGTGAACATTTTCTTAATATACTATGACCAGTTTTATATAATACACAAAAGGCAGAAGGGAAACAGAACAAGAAAAAACTAAAGGAAAGAGCATCGAAACAGAGAAAATGAAAAAAAAAACAGAATAGAACCACTAAAAACGAGATGAACAGTGAAAAAGCAAACCAAACCGCAAAATAATTTCAGTAAAACCGCTGGGAAGCTAACAAACGCGGCCCAGGATCTCGCACCAGTTTTTTTTTTTTGCTTGATTTTTCTGTTCCCTTTATCATATATTTTTTGGTAGCTTATGAAGCGGACTGCTTGGTCAGATCGTGGATTTGAAAACAGTTCGTGGATCTGAAATTCATGGATTTATATTGACGAATTTTAAAAAATTAAGATCATGAATCTGAAAAAAGTTCACAAATTTTCAAAAGTGTATGAATTGAAATGTTCACGAAATTTGAAAGTAAATTCATGAATTCCCATGAAATCAAAATTTAAAAAAAAATATGAAAATTGAAAAAGGTTCATATATTTTGAAAAAGTTCATATGTTTGGGAAAAAGTTCATGGATTCAAAAAAACAGTCTAGGATATGAAAAAAGCCCGTGAATTCAAAAAAAGTTCAAGAATTTGATGAAAGTTCATGAATTATACAAAGTTTGCGAACTTTTTAAAGTTCATGAATTTGAAAAAATAATATAAAAGAAACAAAAAGTAAGGAAAAAAGAAAAAGAATCAAAGAAAAAGTTCAACTAATAGAAAAAAAGGACACACAGGAAGTGAATTTTCTTTTAGTGTTGCATTTGCCACAAGAAGAATAATCTCTATCTCTACTACTAAAGGAGAATCTGCCGTCGTGATGGTTCGACCTCCTGCCCCACGAGCGATAACCATCGACAAAAAAAACTCTCTGGCGAGGGCCACGATCGCTCCCCCATTCAACATGCAAATGAAAAAAAAGCAGCGCTAAAATAGCCGCCACGAGCCATCTTTGTAAACAAACCCACGCACGCACGATCCTCTCATACGGGGCTCCCACGATCCCCTCCATCGTGACCCCCTTCCTCCGCCCTCTCTGCCCTTTCATGTGGTTTGCTCCCCCATCCCCACCCATGACGCGTCCGGAGGAGATGGTGGAGAAAGAGAGGGAGGAAGAGTAGGTACAGGGCGGCAGCGCCGGCAGTGGGAATCCCACCTTCTCAAGAGCGGGCGTCCACGAGCGCCTCAACACGCTCCAAGCCGTGTAGGTCGCCAACGTCGAGCGCCTCCGCCTCATGGCCTCCGCGCCCTAGGGCGTGAGCAAGCGCGATCCCGCTCTCCGCGTGGCACTGGTCGTCTTTCGGCATCACGGACATCGCGCCAATGACGACGACGCCGTGGAAGACGCCTTCTACGAAGACAGTAATTAAGCAGGTGTTACCTGACCTAGCTTCTCATATGAATTCATCTCTTTTCTTTTTGTTCCCAGGTTGTGTTTCTCCGTGAAAGTAGAGGGTTGATTTATGACCCTGGTAGTGGTTCATGTTTCAGATCCTTAACATCCTAAAAGCAGCATCAACCTGGACTGGATGTGCATCTTTCTAATTTACGTGGTATACAAAATTGGCATTTGGATGGTTCATGATTCCATGGAGTAGTATATAATTGGTAGTTTCATATATTTATTCACTCCACCCTGCCACATCCTGGACAACTTCTGTAGGGAAGCAGTTGCATATATACCGGCTGCAGCGGCAACACGTGATGGAAAGGACGAGCCAGCATACCAGGGGTAATCATGGACTGTGTGGACGACACCAAGGCCTAACAGCTGCGAACGCATGCAGGAACAAATGCGGACGACATGATGCTGGTCAAGGACAAGCACATCAAGGAGCTCGTTCCCATGAAGTACATCAAGAAGGCAAGAACGTATGTGTGTCCTGTTTTTTTGCTTCTTTCCCGTTGTGCTTAGTTTTAGGATTTGGTCATCGCGGGTTCAGCAAATCATCCTGCTGGTGGAGTTGGTTCCTTAGTGATGAATTAATCCTCGACTGAAGCATGGTGACTATTGCTACAGGATTTTCTTGCTGGATGGATAATTTTGGGGTTTGTTTCTGTGTGTGTGGATTGATGAGAATGTGCAGAGGGAGATTATCAATCACTTGTCTTCTCCAGGAACCTATATATAATAAAACTGAGTGAGGTAAAATTACCAAATCCTGATTCATCAGATGCTTGATAAGTTTGTTGATTCTCAATTACATTAGATCAGTGAAATTGAAGGTTAATGGTACTCCTGTTTTTGGAAATAAATGACGACTGGAATTTAAACGTTTGCATCAGGACTGGACCTGCGAAGATGCATGTAGATATGGATGCAGATTGCCAATAGTTTTACTTCAGTAGAGTTTCCTTACATTCAATGTAAAATGTGTTGCGTAGTTAAATTAGCAGCGTGTATGTAGAGGTATGTTTATATTCTAGAAATTTGCAGCTCACACACATGTTTATTTTATTATCTGCACAAATTTACCAGCTCATATTTAGTGTCCAGGTATTGATATTTCATACACCAACAATTGACCCTGCAAAAAGGTACAAAAGACCTTGTATTTTGACTGTCAAATACCATATGCATCATTTCACTGTCAAATTGACCAGGCATCTTTTATCATGTTCTCATTATTATGTGTACACTAATGCATTTCTATCTCGTTTTGGTAAGGATCTGGAGGTGGAGGGCAGCATCAACAGCCATGTTCTGGTTTCAAGTAGCCACTGAGCCTTGCTAGAAGATGGATGTACCTCATGCAATTAACTGGCTCTTAGTATCCAAAGCTACATATTGTGGTTCACAAATAATAAATCTTATAATTTGTAGTATTGTGTTATCCCTGCAGGTTAGGCAGTTAATTGTTTGTAGTTGCCTTGAAGAACTATCCATCTTCTTGATAGCTATACTCAGGACCTTACCTTCTCCCCTAACATATGTGTCAATACTTTGAGCATTATTTCACATCATAGCCATTGAGAGAGGAGAAAGAAAAAATATGTCTGAATTAGTTTTATTATTAGTGTCATTTATATTCTCAGCAGTTTTTGTATTATGTTTGACGCCCTCTTCGATTGGTTCCCTGCTTCGTTTCTGTGGTGATGGACGTGCTATGCATTTCATATACTCTGTTCTGATTTTGAATGTGAGCACTGCATGTTGCTCTATTGAAATACTAATGGAAACATTTCAAAGCCACTCTCTTGAAAACCTGGATGTGAGGCTTCTATACCTTCTTTTTCGTTTTCCCTTTTTGCTTCCCACCTCCCATTATATTAAGATACGGAGCTAGCTAAAAGTTTAGTTTATTTGTCTGTCTCATTTTCCTCTGAAGATATTGGGAAAAAAGCAAGCAAATGATTGGTTTAATATTAGTTCTAGTTGTTTGATTCCGTAGCATGTACCACTTATGATGTATTATACTCCATATTTCTTACAAATTTGTGAGCTGCAATTTGCATTGTTTTGTGCTTGGATGTAAATATTTATTTTCAGCATAAATTTATACAACACGTGATTGGAGCTAGGATGGTTCCACCCTATTTGTTGACAAAAAACAAGCTAGGATAAAATAGAGGCGCGCGGCCTACATTTATCCCTTACCATTTGCATCACTTGCATGTAAGTATCTGATTGCAAGATATTAGTTAAGGAGATACAAATGGCTACTAAGGAGTTCTATTTGTGTGTATATTTTTTGTCATTCCGTGGCAACGCACGGGCATCCAGCTAGTAAAAGATGTAAATGAGCATAACAAGTAAGCCGTCCCAGTTGGTTCTCGCGGCTTGGCGTAAACCTGAATCGTTGGGGTCCGAATCTCTCACACTTACTCATATTTTTTGAAGGATAAAACAAAGTGGGCCGGTTTCAAGATGGAGGGGAATATGTGCCAAGTTGCAAATAACACTGTAAGAGCAACTCTAGCAGACCCCGCATCCCGCCCGCCCGCATAAATCGTTTGCAGTTCGCACAAAACCGCTTTTGCGGGCCGGCGCGGGTTGGCACAGATGCAGACCCCGCATAATGGACCCGTAAAAAGCATATTCGCGGAATATACTTTTTTACGGGTCGGCTTCTGCGGGTTCTGATCTGGCGCAGCTCCTCCCGGCCCATAAAACGTAGATTTGCAACTTAAATTGATCTAGCATAATGCTTTTATTTGCTTTTGCAACAACATTAGATACAAAAGATATCACCAAATCTTGGCTAGAATAGCAAAACCAAATAAAACAAGAACCACAAGTATGCATTTTAGAAGATTTCGAACTTCCATAACTGCTCCCACTAGCTGAAGCAATATCTTCTCCATGCACTCATTGTTGATCTGCGAATTTTTGATCTTACTTTCTTCATTCTTGATCTTGCTTTCTTCAATCTTTATTTTTGGTTCCAAAGAAGTAGACGTTGCTTCCGCTCTAGTTGCACATGCAGCCGCATCATTGCCTTCAATTATACTAAGGAGTGCACTAACATCTATTAAGTTTCTTTCTATCAACAAATCAATGTATTGACCTTCCCAAAACCAAAATGAGCATCCATCGTCCTACACAAAAGAATGAGCAAGCTCCAAGTGAGCTACCGCAATTGAACTAAAGAATGAGCTATGGAACGAGCTACTGCAAACCTTCGGCGGCGGCGGGCGGACGAACCCGCGCCTGCATGCGGCGATGCGCCCTTGCCTGGGCTGCGCGAGAGGCTCCCCGACCACTCCATCGCCTGGGGTAGCAACCGGCGGCCGGGAAAAGCCAAATCCGGCGCCCCGCGAGGAAGTGCCGCAGATCTGCAAATCCGGCGGCCCACCGACGCAGGGGGGAAGGGAGGGGAGGCCACGTGCGTGTGGCGGCCTTCCGGCGTGCTCCTGCCGGCTGCTGTCGCCGGAATCTTGGGCGACAGCCGACGGCGACGCGAGGGGGAGAGGAGGGGTGGTTGGTGGGAGAAAGCGCGGGATGAAATGCCCCCCCTCCCCACCAACCGCTTCCGCTTATATGCAGGGCACCGCAGACTCGAAGGACCATTAAGGAAAGCCCCGCTCTCAGATTTAAACCATTTTTAAACCCACCCGCCCCCCCCCCCCCCACCCACCCCACACGCGCACACACACACAATCCTAAAAATATAACCCATTTGTGTACCGAAATCGAAATAGCTTCCTAAGATTTCTTGACCCAGGCCAGTTCGCACTAGACGTTGCAACACAATTTGTATATAATCTACCGCTTTTTAGTTGGACTAGATATTTACTTGTGCATTGCAACGATGGCACAAATGTTTTGTACATAAATCATCAGAATTTACCAGCCATTTTGTTTTGAATGCATTTACGTAAAAAAAAATTGCAATTGAATCAATACTTGTTAGCTCAGCAAAAAAGTAAGACAGTTCTCAGGAAAAACCGACGGAAAAAAATCAACAAAAACAAAAACGGGGGAGGTGGGGATGGGGAGGGTGGACAAAAGAAAGGGTGCACAACGAAACCTTGCGTGTTTTTTAAGTAGGAGAAGATAAATATAATCTATCGTTTCTACAACAACAACAAACAAAAATCTTCATTTTTTGTGCTGACTACTACCATGCTTCTAAATCTAAATCTAGGCTGATAGTTCGGTATCGGTTTCTTTTACCGATGTAGATATAGCATTTGTATCTTGTAAATATCACTTGTGTTGATATCAGCCGATACAAACTGTTATATTTAAACATATGACCGATAATTTGACACTATACGTCCACCTATATTGACCAATTAATACACATATGAGAATTTCCTTTCTAAAATGTTTAAAATAAGATTATATATTAAGAATTCATTAATTTATCAAAACCATGCATAATTATTTGTAAATGTGCATAAATAAAAAATTATTAGAGTAGGGATTTTTTTAGTCTTTCTTCAATTATTTCTTGACAAACATCATATCGTTTTTTCTGCACAAGCACTCAGATAGTATATTTTTGGTACTAATAGGACATGGTTTGGAGAAGAATAATGAAAAAATAGATATATTTTATTTGATATAACTCATATTGTCTAATATATCGCCCGATATCTAATATTCTATATATCGAAGCCAACCCGACAAGAAACCGATACTTTGAACCATGATTTGTCACAGTGGTGTAAGTTTAGTGCCCTCTACTCTCAAGATAGTGGTAACCCAAGTTATCATGAAAAAATGAAAATAAGGAAACAAAAAAAGAATGTTGTTTTAGAATATCCAAATAATTTGAGGATTTGGGAAAGCAGGAACAATTGTTCAATTAAAACCTAGTTATTTATGATAATAAAAAATTATTGAACGCTCCAATTTTAAACTAATTATGACCAAATGATCAAAAATATAATTGAAGGATATAAGAAAATAATAAATCTGGAATTTGTTTTGAAGATTTGATGCTTGAAAAAGGGAAATGAAAAAATGAATCATTTTGAACATATAATAATGCATGGGTTTTTCATGGACATATACTTTATGCTAGAATATTTAATCGCTTCTTTGACAAAACATACTTTTCAAATTTGCTTATTTTTTTCTCAAATTTCTGTAATCGGGAAGCCACATGTCAAAATTGTCTCCATGCAAGAAATCAAATATACTCCCACCGTTCCCAAATATAAGTATTTCTAGAGATTCCAACAAGTGACTACATACGGAGCAAAATGAGTGAATCTATACTCTAAAATATGTCTATATACATCCGTATATTGTAGTCCATTTGAAATGTCTAAAAAAGACTTATATTTAGGAACAGAGGGAGTAGATGGTTTTGACACTGACTAACAAAAGATGTCCATAGTTGAAATTCAAGGATTAAGTAAAACTTGTTGCAGTCTCAATATGGTTTACTGTTTTGCACTTCTGCATATACCTTCATTTCAGCTTTGCCCGCCTTTATCAGTGTTGATTGTCTGAGTTTACATCAGAAATTGATCTTTATTAGGTAAAATGGTTAAACTTATTGGTTCCTTTTCATTTGTTAGATTGGATCTCGTACATGCTTAAGGTACCAAAGCTCTTTACAGCCAAGAAAAGCTCAATGGGGCCAAGCTCAGCAACTGCTCATGAGTGGGCCGATTGCAAGGTTTATTGCAGCCGAAGGATCGGCACCAAGAAGGCTGGAGATGAAGCGTTGGCAAAGTGAAAATGGTACCCAAGCACAAATGATCCAATGATTAATGTGTGAGTTGAAGGCAACTGGTACGCGCGTACGTGCAGTGCAGGCGCCATCATTCTTGAGTCTTGACTCTTGAGACCAAATTAATCCCCCTCATCGACCCACAGCTAAGACGTCGCTTTTGCTTTTCCTTTCCGGTGAAAACGCATGGCCTCATAAAACCTTGTGGAGTTTGACATGGATCTTTAAGCTGTACTACTAGTGCTATCTTTTACGCCCTATGATTGAGCTCGTGATTTACCAGCGGCTGCGAGCCTGGGAGTTTCCAAGGGAGTACAATCCAGGATGAATTGCATTCTATCTTTTTTTTTTTAAAGAAGGAAGACCCCCTGCCTCTGTATTTGGCGATACATGCAGCCACTTTATTAATTATTCACAGAAGACCTTACAAAGAAATACAGCATTGAAGCCACCGTCTAGGCAACATATGTCGCTGCTCCTATCCAGTTGATGAAGAGATGCTGATAGTCCGGGCCTAATACCACAGACCTCGCAGCAAAGCCTAACATTTAAGACCTACCCTCCCCCCCCCCCCCCCACCCACCCCACCGTCTAGGCAACATATGTCGCTGCTCCTATCCAATTGATGAAGAGATGCTGATAGTCCGGGCCTAATACCACAGACCTCGCAGCAAAGCCAAACATTTAAGACCTGCCCCCCCCCCCCCCCACCCACCCCACCCCAACCAAGCCACTTGTCGGGTATGTGGCACACACCGTTCCACGCGCTCTCAGAGGCCACCGCCGCCAACTACCACCACTCCATCTTCAGAGTTGTACTGACGCATCAACTTTGCTCGATCTAGCTGCCGTCGACGCCACCACTGCGCCCAACGTCACCACCTCCCTGCGCGCGAACTGTTGAGCACATCGCGGTTGCCGACGGTACACCTCAGCACCATGCCGCCAAGTACCACTAGCCGACACAACCTGAAGTTTCTGTAAGATCTGTCGTGCGTAGCACACCTGTCGACCAGGCATGACAAAGCGTAGCACCTGTCGGCCAGGCATGACTTGGCATCTCCACCGAAACTCCGTGCAAGATGAAGCCGCTCCACCTCCTACCTTTGACTTCCAGCGCTACTCCACAAACGATGCTCCCAAGAGAAAAGCGACACCGCAGTGCCGCCATCGTCCGATCTGGAAAACCATATCCTAGGGCTTCCCCCGGAGCAGCACAAGTGGGTTGACAGTAGTTATAGACAATGCCTTCATCAAGGTAATAACGCAGAACGCCGCCATTGTCTGTCGTCGGCTCTATTTTCAGCGGCAACCATGTCTCCCCGACTCGCAACCGGGACTAGATTACGGATCTGTCCAATCACCCAGCCTCATGTCGACCACCTCCGACATAGGAGAAGACCACCACAACCATAATCCTCGTGATGCGATGCAGACCCGGAGTGCCACCGTGAGCCATTGCCGAAGCCGACTAGATGCAGCAGATCGAGGACGAAACAGCAGCAGCACGCCTAGACCCAAAGGTCCCAGATCGAGCCTGGGATGCGCCCCGGCCACCGCTGCCGTCATCTCCTACCAATCCCGCCGGCTGCAACAGATCCGCCTGATGCACCCTGGCCGCCGCTGCTCGCCATCCTCGTCGCAAGGAGGTCTAGGTCAGGCCGCCGCAACCTCAGATCTCGGGCCGCTAGAGGAGGTCCGCCGCCGCTGAGGGAGTCCTGGATTAAGGGGTCCTCGAAGAGCCGGACTATATACATGGGCCGAACTATTGGACTATGAAGATACAAGATAGAAGACTTCGTCCCGTGTCTGGATGGGACTCTCCTTTGCGTGGAAGGCAAGCTTGGCGATTCGGATATGTAGATTCCTTTCTCTGTAACCGACTTTGTGTAACCCTAGCCCCCTCCGGTGTCTATATAAACCCGAGGGTTTAGTCCGTTGGACAACAATCATCATAGTCTCATAGGCTAGGCTTCTAGGGTTTAGCCATCATGATCTCATGGTAGATCAACTCTTGTAGTACTCATATTCATCAAGATCAATCAAGCAGGAAGTAGGGTATTACCTCCATAGAGAGGGCCCAAACCTGGGTAAACATTGGTGCTTTCATTGAGAGTTCCGCTGTGACGTCGAAGATAGGCTTGATGGCTCGCCCTGTTATCAAGGACAACATCACCTCCGGGGGAGCACTGGCCTCAGGCCAAACACTTCGGCTGGGCGGCTTCACTATGACCGTCCGTTCAGCCGTCAGGCCGACGATGACCTCTCGGGTCATCGAGAATCGCCTCCACGTCAGCTCAGAATAATCCAAACAGATGGATCCGACGGAGTTGTCGTCTTTAAACGAACTCCTGGATCACACTGCCACCTTGTGAGTCACTACGGACTACGATCGGGTTGGGCTTAAACCCGATCAGAGAGAAATTGAATCTCCGCCGATCACCCATCAGATAGCGGTAGTGGAGGAGCAATGCGATGACTCTTCCTCTATAATGAGGATGGACTATGTTCGGATTTCCGAGCTGACAGAGCCGGATACCCGCCTGTGGGAAGACATGCCCCGTATTCCGAACCTAGAATCGGACTGTGGGCCTGAAAAGCTGGTTGAAATCCCGGAGTCCGAACTGTTAAGATCGGAAGTTTCTCAAGCTCTGAATCCCAGATTGGGTCAGGGCTCAGACTTAAATCCACCCACCCACCCAGATATAAGCGATCTTACCCACATCAGACAGCAGTCCCAAGAAATGGTCCATCACTTTTGGGCCAGATTCCTCCTTGTCAAGGACAAGATCAAAAACTGCCGCGATGAAGACGCAATCTCATTATTCTGCAAAAATTGCACGGACGAGGGGATCCTCAATGCAATCAACCGACGTCACGTATCACACTTCGCTGACTTGGGAACCATAGTACAGAAGTGCCGCGCAACGGAAAGCGCCTGGAAGACTCAGGCAGCCTCTTGGGAGCCACCGGTTTCCACTAAACCCCTCGTCCGAACAAAAAGGATGCACCCTCATAGGTCGCCTGACCCAATAAAAAACGAAGCCCATTATGGGGCACGGAACCGTTCTGGAGGGATGGCTCGATAGGCCATGCAAAATACACACAACACTGGATACCATACCAACCCACAGCCTTAGAGCATGTTGGATACTCCGGCAGGTGGCCAACAGCGGCAAGGATCTCCTCACTAAAAATATCACAGAGCAACATCCCACGGAAGACAACAACCCTGCAGTACTGACAGTCTTCGAGACTTTCGCCTCAAACAATAGGCACAAAAGGGCACTCCGCGGCCTCGCTGAAGTGTACAAAGTTGTAGCAATAAACCCCTGGAATGACACGGCCATAACTTTCAACGCCAGTGACGAACCAAAATTCAAAACAGTCCGGGCACCAGCCGCATTGGTGCCCAGTCCAATTGTGGATAGCTTTCGGCTTACCAAAGTGCTCATGGACGGCGGCAGCGGACTGAACCTCATTTATGAGGAAACTCTCAACAAAATGGAAATAGACAGGAGCCGCATTGAGCAAAGTAGCACGACCTTCCGAGGAATTATTCCCAGTCGGAAGGCGCGATGTGCGGGAAAAATCACACTCGATGTGGTATTTGGCACGCCGGAGAATTATCGATCCAAAAAGATAACATTTCAAGTGGCCCCTTTCAACAGTGGATATCACGCCTTGTTAGGGCGAGATGCGTTTGCCGGCTTCCAAGCTATACCCAATTATGGGTATATGAAGCTCAAGATACCCGGGCCCAATGGAATCATCACTCTTGCCAACGATCCAGACATAGCACTCTGCGCCAAAAACAAAACTGTCGCTTTGGCCCTCGAGGTTGTCTGAAGCCCTCGCAGCCGAAGAATTAACCGTGTTGCGCTCCATGTTGGATAGGGACAACGTGATACTCGATAAGCGACCCAAATCCACCTCCTTTAAACCAGCAGACAAAATAATCAAATTCCAAGTCCACCCAACAGACTCCACGAAGACAGCATCCATCGGGGCACAGCTGGACCCCATGGTCCACGCCGCACTGCGGACGTTCCTACGTGAAAACTGGGACATATTTTCCTGGCACCCTTTTGATATGCCAGGGATCCCACGCAAGCTGGCCGAACACAGCCTAAACATACTGAAGGGATACAAGCCGGTCAAGCAAACATTACGGCGCTTTTCTGAACCCAAACGACAAGCCATGGGAGAGGAGCTAGCCAAGTTACTCGAGGTCGGATTCATCAAAGAGATAAAACACCCGGACTGGCTAGCAAACCTGGTGATGGTACCAAAGAAGGATAAATCATGGCGCCTATGTGTCGATTTCAAAGACCTCAACAAGGCTTGCCCCAAGGATCCCTTTCCCCTCCCCCGCATTGATCATATTATCGATGCTACTGCAGGACATGACTCACTGTGTTTCCTCGACGCATACTTCGGATATCACCAAATCAAGATGAAGGAGTCCTATCAAGCCGCAATGGCATTCATGACCCTATATGGGCCTTTCTGCTTCAACACTATGCCTTTTGGGCTAAAAAATGCCGGTGCCACCTATCAATGCATGATTCAAACATGCCTGGAGAAAAAAATCAGCAAGACAGTTGAAGCATACGTGGATGGCGTAGTCATCAAAACCAGACACGTCGAGTCATTAATAGACGATTTGCGTCTCACATTCGACAACTTCCGAACATATGACATAAAGCTTAATCCGGAAAAGTGTGTTTTCGGCGTTCCCGCTGGAAAGCTTCTGGGCTTCATCGTTTCCAATAGAGGAATTGAGGCAAACCCAACTAAAATCCGAGCTTTGTCATAGTTGGCTACGCCAACAGACCTCAAACAAGTCCAAAAACTATCCGGATGTGTGGCAGCTTTAAGCCGCTTTATCTCCAGACTAGGAGAAAAGGCATTGCCACTCTATCGCCTTCTTCGACACACCGATCACTTCAAGTGGACGAACGCAGCAACGGCTGGATTGGAAGAAATAAAGGCTCTTCTAGCAAGCAACCCCATCCTGGCCGCGCCAAACATCGGCGAACCCATGTTATTATACATATCGGCCACACACCAAGTCGTGAGTGCGGTGCTCATCGTTGAACAAGAGGAGGACGGACACAAATTCCCGCTTCAGAAGCCAGTATACTACATATCCACCGTCCTCACACCATGCAAATCTTGGTACCCTCATTACCAAAAAATAGCATACGCGGTCTTCATGGCATCCCGGAAACTATGACACTACTTTCAAGAGTGTTCAATAACGGTGGCCTCTGAAGTACCACTCAACGACATAATAAACAACCGCGACGCTACGGGCCGGATCGCCAAGTGGGCCATTGAGCTCCTCCCATTCGACATATCATACAAACCGCGCCGGGCCATTAAATCTCAAGTACTGGCCGACTTCGTCGCCAAATGGACAGAGGCCGAACTCCCTAAAGAGTATGGCACATATTCCAACTGGGTCATGCACTTCGACGGCTCCAAAATGTTGGCAGGCCTAGGGGCAGGCGTTGTCCTAACATCCCCTACTAGAGATACTGTTCAGTACTTCCTCCAAATATTATTCACGGACTCCAACAATGCAGCCGAATACGAAGCCTTATTGCATGGTCTTTGGATGGCCGTCTCCATGGGCACACAACGCCTGGAAGTGCGCGGGGATTCAAACCTCGCAATATCTCAAATAAATGGATATTTCGACGCCAAAGATCCGAAGATGGCGGCTTACCATAACGACATTCTCAAAATGCCGGATCGGTTCGAGGGGCTCGAGTTCCACCATGTGGATCGAGAAAGTAACCAAGCGGCGGATGTCCTTGCTCGCATCGGCGCCAAGCGCGACCCCGTCCCACCTAACATATTTCTGGAAAGGCTTTTCAAGCCATCCGTGGTGTGGCAAGGGGAGAGCGGCAACACCAATCTGGATCCGAATACAACCCCCGACTCCGAGCACACCGACATCATCGGGGGCTCAGCCACCGAAATTACACCGTCGGCCCATCTCATCATGGCAGTCATTGCCCCCATGGACCGAACCCTTCTTAGCCTACCTCAATAGGCGAGAACTCCCTGAGGATCAGAATGAGGCATGCTGCATTGTGCGGCGCTCTAAAGCCTACAAAGTTCACGAGGGAGAACTCTACAACAAAGGTGCTACCCGAGTGCTTCAATGATGTATCTCCGAGGAAGAAGGGCGACAGCTCTTGGCTGAAATTCATGCCGGTCTTGGCGGTCACCACACTGCAGCTCGCACCCTTGTAAGTAAGGCCTTCTATACAGGTTTCTATTGGCCAACGGCCCGAGCAGACGCACATGACCTTGTCCAACATTGCGTCGGATGCCAGCTTCTCGCCAACCAAAGCCATATGCCACCCACCGCTCTATAAACAATCCCCATCACTTGGCCTTTTGCGGTCTGGGGGCTTGATATGGTCGGACCCCTTAAAGGAGGAAGCCATAAGAAAAAAATATCTGTTGGTCATGGTGGATAAATTCACTAAGTGGATAAAGGCCAAACCAGTTAAAACGGCCGAAGCCGGGCCAGTGATAGATTTTATATCCAGTGTTGTGCACCGTTACGGTGTTCCACACAGCATCATCACCGACATCGGCTCCAATTTCACAGCCGATGAGGTGAAATCCTGGTGTGCTAATTTGGGCATCAAGCTCGACTACGCCTCCATCTACCACCCACAAACCAACGGTCAAGTCGAACGAGCCAATGGTCTTATTATGAGCGGCATTAAACCCATATTAGTGCGGTCTTCGAAAGAATGACACAAGCACTGGGTGAAGGAACTTGACTCCGTACTCTAGGGGCTGCGGACCACGCCCAATCGTTCTACCGGATACACACCTTTTTTATGGTGTATGTTACCCTGCGACATTATTCATAACTCACCTTGAGCGCGCATGTATGAAGAGAGAGAGAGAGGCCGAGCTTGATCGGCAGGACAACCCAGATGCCCTGGAAGAGGAGCGCGACGTCGCAAAAGCCCGTTCCGCATTCTATCAACAACAGGCCCGCAGATATCAAAGCAGAGAAGCATGGACCAAGACTTATAATATTGGTGAACTCGTTCTACGCTTACTGGAGAAGAAAAAGGACAAACTCAAGCCCAAGTGGGAGGGTCTCTTCATCATTGAAGAAGTCCTCACCGGAGGAGCGTACCGCCTGCGTGATGCGTCAGACAATCGCCTAGAGCCGAACCCATGGAACGCGGCCAGACTTCAAAGATTCTATGCCTAGCGCCGGACTCTTCGTTCATCTTCTTTACCCCTTTTTGTTTCCGGGATTTATTTACCTCTCTTTTCACGTTTTTCTTTCTGTTTAAGCCTTAAAGCTTTTGTGCGGCTAAACCGTGCATCTTCGACGCACAGATTCTAAAATATGTACGTCAAGTATACCTGGGGGCTTCTCATACTAAACCTTATTATTATTATTATTATTATTATTATTATTATTATTATTATTATTATTATTATTATTATTATTACTATTATTATTATTATTATTATTATTACTATTATTTTCATAGCATCAAGCTCATCACATATGTGTCTTTTCCGCATATTGATACGTCTCCAACATATCTATAATTTTTTATTGTTCCATGCTATTATATTACCTGTTCTGAATGATTATGGGCTTTATTATACACTTTTATATTACTTTTGGGACTAACCTATTAATCGTAGGCCCAGCCCATATTGTTGTTTTATTGCATGTTTCAGTATTTCGAAGAAAAAGGAATATCAAACGGAGTCCAAACGGAATGAAACCTTCGGCAACGTGATTTTTTTGGAAGAATATCATCCTGGAGACGTGGAGTTCAAGTCAGAAGATACTCGAGGACTCCATGAGAGAGGAGGACGCCCCCCCCTGTAGGGCGCGCCCCCTGTCTCGTGGGCCCCTCGAGCACCCCCCGACCGACTTCTTTCGCCTATATAACCCTACGTACCCTAAAACCATCAGAAATCAAGATAGATCGGGAGTTCCGCCGCCGCAAGCCTCTGTAGCCACCAAAAACCTCTTGGGAGCCCGTTCCGGCACCCTGCCGGAGGGGGAATCCATCACCGGTGGCCATCTTCATCATCCCGGCGCTATCCATGACGAGGGGGGAGTAGTTCACCCTCGGGGCTGAGGGTATGTACCAGTAGCTATGTGTTTGATCTCTCTCTCTCTCTCTCTCTCTCTCTCTCTCTCTCTCTCTCTCTTGTTCTCTCTCGTGTTCCCTCTATGGCACGATCTTGATGTATCCCGAGCTTTGCTATTATAGTTGGATCTTATGATGTTTATCCCCCTCTACTCTCTTGTGATGAATTGAGTTTCCCCTTTGAAGTTATCTTATCGGATTGAGTCTTTTATGAGAACACTTGATGTATGTCTTGCCGTGCTTATCTCTGGTGACAATGGGATATCATGTGCCACTTGATGTATGTTTTGGTGACCAACTTACGGGTTCCGCCCATGAACCTATGCATAGGGGTTGGCACACGTTCTTGACTCTCCGGTAGAAACTTTGGGGCACTCTTTGAAGTACTTTGTGTTGGTTGGATGAATCTAAGATTGTGTGATGCATATCGTATAATCATGCCCATGGATACTTGAGGTGACAATGGAGTATTTAGGTGACATTAGGGTTTTGGTTGATTTGTGTCTTAAGGTGTTATTCTAGTACGAACTCTTGAATAGATTGATCCGAAAGAATAACTTTGAGGTGGTTTTGTACCCTACCATAATCTCTACATTTGTTCTCCGCTATTAGTGGCTTTGGAGTGACTCTTTGTTGCATGTTGAGGGCTTGTTATATGATCTATCTATGTTATTATTGTTGAGAGAACTTGAACTAGTGAAAGTATGAACCCTAGGCCTTGTTTCCTACCATTGCAATACCGTTTACGCTCACTTTTACTACTTGTTACCTGCTACCTCTTGAGCACTGCATTGGATTTCCCCGAAGAGGAGAGGATGATGCAGCAAAGTAGCATAAGTATTTCCCTTAGTTTTTGAGTACCAAGGTATCAATCTAGTAGGAGACCACACACAAGTCCCTCGTACCTACACAAAACGATAGCTACTTGCAACCAACGCGATTAGGGGTTGTCAATCCCTTCACAGTCACTTACGAGGGTGAGATCTGATAGAGAAGATAAATAATATTTTTGGTATTTTTGATATAGAGATGCAAAGTGAAAAGTAAAAGGCACAGTAAAAACAAAGCAAATAATAAAGTGATGGAGATTGATATGATGAGAATAGACCCGGGGGCCATAGGTTTCACTAGTGGCTTCTCTCAAGAGCATAGATATTCTACGATGGGTGAACAAATTACTGTTGAGCAATTGACAGAATTGAGCATAGTTATGAGTATATCTATGTATGATCATCTATATAGGCATCACGTCCAAGACAAGTAGATCGAAATGATTCTGCATCTACTACTATTACTCCACTCATCGACCGCTATCCAGCATGCATCTAGAGTATTAAGTTAAAAACAGAGTAATGCCTTAAGCAAGATGACATGATGTAGAGGGCTAAATTCATGCAATATGTGCCTTGCTGCCCCTTCTGTCACTGGGAAAGGACACCACAAGATTGAACCCAAAGCTAAGCACTTCTCCCATTGCAAGAACTACCAATCTAGTTGGCCAAACCAAAAGGATAATTCGAAGAGACTTGCAAAGATAACTCAATCATACATAAAAGAATTCAGAGAAGATTCAAATATTATTCATAGATAAGCTGGATCATAAACCCACAATTCATCGGTCTCAACAAACACACCGCAAAAAGAAGATTACATCGAATAGATCTCCAGGAGAGAGGGGGAGAACATTGTATTGAGATCCAAAAAGAGAGAAGAAGCCATCTATCTACTAGCTATGGTCCCGTAGGTCTGAAGTAAACTACTCACACTTCATCAGAGGGGCTATGGTGTTGATGTAGAAGCCCTCCATGGTGGATGCCCCCTCCGGCGGAGCTCCGGAACAGGCCCCAAGATGGGATCTCGTGGATACAGAAAGTTGCGGCGGTGGAATTAGGTTTTTGGCTCTATATTTGATCTATCGGGGGTACGTAGGTATATATAGGAGGAAGGAGTACGTCGGTGGAGCAACAGGGGGCCCGAGGTAGGGGGCGCGCCCTAGGGGGGCGCACCCCCACCCTCGTGACCGCCTCTGTTACTTCTTGGAGTAGGGTCCATGTCTCCTGGATCACGTTCGGTGAGAAAATCACGTTCCCGAAGGTTTCATTCCGTTTGGACTCCATTTGATATTCCGTTTCTTCGAAACACTGAAATAGGCAAAAAACAGCAATTCTGGGTTGGGCCTCCGGTTAATAGGTTAGTCCCAAAAATAATATAAAAGTGTAAAATAAAGCCCAATATAGTCCAAAACAGTAGATAAAGTAGCATGGAGCAATCAAAAATTATAGATACGTTGGAGACGTATCAGGCAGCCCAAGCTTAATTCCTGCTCGTCCTCGAGTAGGTAAATGATAAAAAGGAATTTTTGATGCGGAGTGATACTTTGGCATAATTTCAACGTAAATCTTCTTAATTGTGGCATGAATATTCAGATCCGAAAGATTCAAGACAAAAGTTCATATTGATATAAAAATAATAATACTTCAAGCATACTAATCAAAGCAATCATGTCTTCTCAAAATAGCATGGCTAAAGAAAGTTATCCCTACAAAATCATATAGTCTGGCTGTTGCTCTATCTTCATCACATAAAGTATTTAATCATGCACAACCCCGATGACAAGCCAAGCAATTGTTTCATACTTTAATAATCTCAAACTTTTTCAACTTTCACGCAATACATGAGCGTGAGCCATGGACATAGCACTATAGGTGGAATAGAATGGTGGTTGTGGAGAAGACAAAAAGGAGAAGATAGTCTCACATCAACTAGGCGTATCAACGGGCTATGGACATGCCCATCAATAGATATCAATGTGAGTGAGTAGGGATTGCCATGCAACGGATGCACTAGAGCTATAAGTATATGAAAGCTCAACAAAAGAAACTAAGTGGGTGTGCATCCAACTTGCTTGCTCACGAAGACCTAGGGCATTTTGAGGAAGCCCATCATTGGAATATACAAGCCAAGTTTTATAATGAAAAATGCCCACTAGTATATGAAAGCGACAACATAGGAGACTCTCTATCATGAAGATCACGGTGCTACTTTGAAGCACAAGTGTGGTAAAAGGATAGTAGCATTGCCCCTTCTCTCTTTTTCTCTCATTTTTTTTATTTCGTCCGGAGTCTCATCCCGATTTATGGGGGAATCATAGTCTCCATCATCCTTTCCTCACTGGGACAATGCTCTGATAATGATGATCATCACACTTTTATTTTTCTTAAAACTCAATAATTATAACTCGATACTTAGAACAAAATATGACTCTATATGAATGCCTCCGGCAGTGTACCGGGATGTGCAATGACTCATGAGCGACATGTATGAAAGAATTATGAACGGTGGCTTTGCCACAAATACAATGCCAACTACATGATCATGCTAGCAATATGACAATGACGGAGCGTGTCATATGAACGGAACGGTGGAAAGTTGCATGGCAATATATCTCGGAATGGCTATGGTAATGCCATAATAGGTAGGTATGGTGGTTGTTTTGAGGAAGGTATATGGTGGGTGTATGGTACCGGCGAAAGTTGAGCGGCACAAGAGAGGCTAGCAATAATGGAAGGGTGAAAGGGTGCGTATAATCCATGGACTCAACATTAATCAAAAGAACTCATGAACTTGTTGCAAAAATTTAGAAGTCATCAAAAAATAAAGCACTATGCGCATGCTCCTAGGGGGATAGATTGGTAGGAAAAGACCATCGCTCGTCCCCGACCGCCACTCATAAGGAAGACAATCAATAAATAAAATTGTGCTCCAACTTCATCACAAAGCGGTTCACCATACGTGCATGCTACGGGAATCACAAACTTCAACACAAGCATTCTTTAAATTCATAATCACCCAACTAGCATTACTTTGATACCTCCATATCTCAAAACAATTATCAAGCATCAAACTTATCTTAGTATTCAACGCACTCAAAAGAAAGTTTCACATATCTTGAATACCAAGTATATTAACATTAAGCAAATTACCATGCTATTAACGACTCTCAAAATAATCTAAGTGAAGCATGAGAGATCAATAGTTTATTTAAAACAAATGCACCACCGTGCTCTAAAAGATCTAAGTGAAGTACTAGAGCAAAAATTATCATGCTCAAAAGATATAAGTGAAGCACTATGAGCAAAACTATCAAGCTCAAAAGATATAAGTGAAGCACAAAGAGTATTCTAGCAAATTCCAATTCATGTATGGCTCTCTCAAAAGGTGTGTACAGCAAGGATGATTGTGGTAAACTAACAAGCAAAGACACAAATGATACAAGACGCTCTAAGCAAAACACATAACATGTGGTGAATAAAAATATAGCTCCAAGTAAATTACCGATGAAAGTAGAAGAAAGAGGGGATGCCTT
This sequence comes from Triticum timopheevii, assembly GCA_963921465.1. Classification (NCBI taxonomy): domain Eukaryota; kingdom Viridiplantae; phylum Streptophyta; class Magnoliopsida; order Poales; family Poaceae; genus Triticum; species Triticum timopheevii. Next base: position 375,933,609 of record OY997262.1, on the reverse strand, counting down.
CCGGGGCATCCCCAATCTTTGACTTTTTGGTGTCCTTGGATTATTTTGGGGGTGCCATTGGCATCCCCAAGCTTAGGCTCTTGCCACTTCTTGTTCCATAATCCATCAAAAGAATTCACCCAAAACTTGAAAACTTCACAACACAAAACTCAATAGAAATCTCGTGAACTCCGTTAGAGAAAGAAAACAAAATACTACTTCAAGGTACTGTAATGAACTCATTCTTTATTTATATTGGTGTTAAACCTACTGTATTACAACTTTTCTATGGATTATAAACTATTTTACTAGCCATAGATTCATCAAAATAAGCAAACAACACACGCAGAACAGAATCTGTCAAAAACAGAATAGTCTGTAGCAATCTGTAACTAACGCCAACTTCTGGAACTCTAAAAAATCTAAAAAAATAGGAAGTCCTGGAAAATTTGTTTATTGATCGGCAGCAAAAAGAATCAACACAAAAGCACGTTCCTGTGATTTAACAAAATTATATTCGTGCGTGCAAAGTTTCTGTTTTCAGCAGAATCAAATCAACTATCATCGTAGGTTATCCTATAGGTTCTACTTGGCACAAACACTAATTAAAACATAAAACCACATCGAAACAGAGGCTAGATGGATTATTTATTTCCTAAACAGAAGCAAAATACAAAAACAAAAAATAAAATTGGGTTGCCTCCCAACAAGCGCTATCGTTTAACGCCCCTAGCTAGGCATTGATATTTCAATGATGCTCACAAGAAAGACAAGAATTGAAGCACAAAAAGAGCATCATAAAACACGTGATAAACACATATAAGTCTAACATACTTCCTATGCATAGGCATCTTATAGTCAAACAAATTATCAAGGCAAGCAAAAACTAGCATATGCAAGGAGGCGGAAAAAAACAATAGCAATCTCAACATAACGAGAGGTAATTTATTATCATGAAAATTTCTACGACCATATTTTCCTCTCTCATAATAATTACATGTGGGATCATAAGCAAATTCAACAAAATAGCTATCACATAAAATATTTTCAACACGATCCACATGCATGCAAAGTTGACACTCTTTCGAAATAGTGGGATTAACATTAACTAAAGTCATGACCTCTCCAAACCCACTTTTATCAAAAATTTCATAAGATTGAATATTCTCCAAATATGTGGGATCTAGAGTTGACACTTTTCCAAACCCACTTTCAATATTATTGCAAACAATATTATCAATCTCATATTCATCACGGGGATTAAATAAATTTTCAAGATCATAAGAAGAATCACCCCAATCATGATCATTGCAACAAGTAGTAGACATAGCAAAACTAGCATCCCCAAGCTTAGGGTTTTGCATATTATTAGCATAATTGAAATCAAGAGAATTTATAGTAAAATCATTTAAATCATGCTTTTCGTTGAGGGAGCTATCAAGCATGGGTGCAAGAGCAACGATCTCATTTTTAACATAAGGAACTATAGCAAATTCGTCTTCTTAAATATTGGCTTCATGGCCACAAGAATAGCAAGCATCATGTTCACCAAGGGATATTTTAATCAAATCATTGGAATCATCATTATCTATAGATTCATGCATATCATTATTTTCTTCCAAAGCAACGGTCATTCTTTCGATAAATTCTTGGACATAGACATTATGAGTAAGGTTTTCATTGCAATATTTAATTATGACGGAATTTTCAGATTTGTTGAGAGTAAAATCATACTTTTCAATCAAAGAAGCAACTTCATGAGAACCCTTAAAAATGAAAAATTCTTCAGTTTGTTGATATCATAGTAACTATAAACACCCTTTGCATAAGAAGATAAGATTTCATTATCATTGAACTCACATAGGTAGGGAAGGTGTTTTTTAGGGTTCTTAGAGCAACAAGTAAAATCACACATTTCACAAAGATTCCAAGCATATCATAGCAAACTATTTATATGATACCGTAAGAGTCTCCCTTTTTCAGATAAACGATGATGCACAAAATGAGCATGCTCATCTAAAGATTTCCCATCAACTAGGCTAGTTGGAGTTTCAGCACGAGCGCATAAGGATCGAAGATGATCCAAGTAGAACACTTTAAGTGGATCCATATCAATAGATTTTTAGCAAGCAAAGATGCAAGCATATAGAAGGCACAAGTAAACACAAACAAAGATACATACGGGAAGAAGGTGAACGAAAAAGAGAGGGCGAATAAAATGGCAAGTGTGAAGTGGGGGAGAGGAAAATGAGAGGCAAATAATGTAATGCGAGAGATAGGGATTGTGGTGGGTACTTGGTATGGTTGACTTGCTTGCGTGAGCCTCCCCGGCAACGGCGCCAGAAATTCTTCTTGCTACCTCTTGAGCACTGCGTTGGATTTCCCCGAAGAGGAGAGGATGATGTAGCAAAGTAGCGTAAGTATTTCCCTCGGTTTTTGAGAACCAAGGTATCAATCCAGTAGGAGACCACGCACAAGTCCCTCGTACCTACACAATATGATAGCTACTCGCAACCAACGCGATTAGGGGTTGTCAATCCCTTCACGGTCACTTACGAGGGTGAGATATGATAGAGAAGATAAATAATATTTTTGGTATTTTTGATATAGAGATGCAAAGTGAAAAGTAAAAGGCAAAGTAAAAACAAAGCAAATAATAAAGTGATGGAGATTGATATGATGAGAATAGACCCGGGGACCATAGGTTTCACTAGTGGCTTCTCTCAAGAGCATAGATATTCTACGGTGGGTGAACAAATTACTGTTGAGCAATTGACAGAATTGAGCATAGTTATGAGTATATCTAGGTATGATCATGTATATAGGCATCACGTCCAAGACAAGTAGATCGAAACGATTCTGCATCTACTACTATTACTCCACTCATCGACTGCTATCCAGCATGCATCTAGAGTATTAAGTTAAAAACAGAGTAATGCCTTAAGCAAGATGACATGATGTAGATGGATAAATTCATGCAATGTGATAAAACCCCCATCTTGTTATCCTCGATGGCAACAATACAATACGTGCCTTGCTGCCCCTTTTGTCACTGGGAAAGGACACCGCAAGATTGAACCCCAAGCTAAGCACTTTTCCCATTGCAAGAACTACCAATCTAGTTGGCCAAACCAAAAGGATAATTCGAAGAGACTTGCAAATATAACTCGATCATACATAAAAGAATTTAGAGAAGATTCAAATATTATTCACAGATAAGCTGGATCATAAACCCACAATTCATCAGTCTCAACAAACACAACGCAAAAAAAGATTACATCGAATAGATCTCCACGAGAGAGGGGGAGAACATTGTATTGAGATCCAAAAGGAGAGAATAAGCCATCTAGCTACTAGCTATGGACCCGTAGGTCTGAAGTAAACTACTCACACTTCATCGGAGGGGCTATGGTGTTGATGTAGAAGCCCTCCGTGGTGGATGCCCCCTCCGGCGGAGCTCCGGAACAGGCCCCAAGATGGGATCTCGTGGATACAGAAAGTTGCGATGGTGGAATTAGGTTTTTGGCTCCGTATTTGATCTGTCGGGGGTACGTAGGTATATATATAGGAGGAAGGAGTACGTCGGTGGAGCAAAAGGGGGCCCACGAAGTAGGGGGATGTGCCCTAGGGGGGGGGGGCCCCCACCCTCGTGACCGCCTCTGTTACTTCTTGGAGTAGGGTCCAAGTCTCCTAGATCACGTTCGGTGAGAAAATCACGTTCCCAAAGGTTTCATTCCGTTTGGACTCCGCTTGATATTCCGTTTCTTCGAAACACTGAAATAGGCAAAAAACAACAATTCTGGGTTGGGCCTCCGGTTAATAGGTTAGTCCCAAAAATAATATAAAAGTGCAAAATAAAGCCCAATATAGTCCAAAACAGTAGATAAAGTAGCATGGAGCAATCAAAATTATAGATACGTTGGAGACGTATCATTACCTTGCTGTTTTTATAATTTCCTATTACAAATACCATTACCTGCCATCTATTTTACACTTGTATCACCATCTCTTCGCCGAACTAGTGCACCTATAAAATTTGCCATTGTATTGGGTGTGTTGGGGACACAAGAGACTCTTTGCTATTTGGTTGCAGGGTTGTTTGAGAGAGACCATCTTCATCCTATGCCTCCTACGGATTGATAAACCTTAGGTCATCCACTTGACGGAAATTTTCTACTGTCCTACAAACCTGTGCACTTGCAGGCCCAACAATGTCTACAAGAAGAAGGTTGTGTAGTAAACATCACGTATGTACCTTTTCTTCGCCATTATATTCATCGATATGACTTAAGTTTTGGCCAAGCTGGGTTGCCTGGCTCCTGTGCTTAGCCCTACGTTCCCATTAGTTCGGCTAGGGCATAAAGGGAGCACCTCTGCGATTGTTACTACCGGGTCATCCGGATGTGTACCTCAGACTGGGTGAAGCTGAAAGCTAGCGTTCTTAAGGGAATATTCGGTCGGCGAACTAAAGATGTTTTTTACTTGTCACATTATGAACACCCGGATGTTATTTATGTTGTGGTTTTCTCAATCACAGTCCGGACGTGCACGTTAAACGCATGTCGACCCAGGGAAAGGAACCCTTAACGGAACTATTCTCCCTGGAAGATGTTAATTATGATCAAAATGTAATATAACATAACTAGCCGGATACTTGTCTGTTCAAGCAACTATGAACCATATGCCTGGTTTCCACGCATACCCCAATCAATATTACCGAGCGGGTATTCGGAATCACTCCGCACCTTCTGGTCCAGAGGTCAAAGCGAAAAGGTCCGCCATGACCATTGTTTTACAACTCAGCTAGAGACAAAATTTTCAATTGAAGTACATAGTCACTTGGACTCAAAAACTTCTTCCTCTATGCCATCCAACAGGCTATCTAGCCTACAATCTTGTTGGGAATACTTGGCGGCTACTTGTACCTGGTCATATACTAAACTAATAGGAATTTCTTCTCCATTTGACCCTACAGGTCCGACCCGGGCCATGTGATTCAGGTCGAGCTTGGTATACCGAGTTTTTACCATTGCCCACGCCTCTCACGCACCTTCCCGGCAGGCCGATATCTTCCATAATCGGAAGTGTCGCCGCACTCCCTTGAATAGCTGTACAAGCCCCTCCGTACTTCCTGGGGGGGAGTGATACGTCTTCGTCGTATCTATAATTTTTGATTGTTCCACGCCAATATTATTCAACTTTCATATACTTTTGGCAACTTTTTATACTATTTTTGGGACTAACATATTGATCCAGTGCCCAGCGTCAGTTCCTGTTTGTTGCATGTTTTATGTTTCGCAGAAACCCCATATCAAACGGAGTCCAAACGGGATAAAAATGGACGGAGATCATTTTTGGAATATTTATGATTTTGGGGAAGAAAAACCAACGCGAGACGGTGCCCGAGGGGGCCATGAGGCAGGGGGCGCGCCCCTGAACCTCGTGGGCACCCTATAAGGCGGTTGACGCTCTTCTTTTGCCGCAAGAAAGCTAATTTTTGAAGAAAAAATCTGGGCGAAGGTTTCCATCCAATCGGAGTTACGGATCTCCGAATATAAAAGAAACGGTGAAAGGGCAGAATCTGCGAACGCAAAAATAGAGAGAGACAGAGAGACAGATCCAATCTCGGAGGGGCTCTCGCCCCTCCCTCGCCATGGAGACCATGTACCAGAGGGGAAACCCTTCTCCCATCTAGGGAGAAGGTCAAGGAAGAAGAAGAAGAAGGGGGGCTCTCTCCCCCTTGATACGTCTCAAACGTATCTATAATTTTTGTTTGTTCCATGCTATTATATTATCTGTTCTGAATGATTGTGGGCTTTATTATACACTTTTATATTTCTTTTGGGACTAACCTATTAGCTGGAGGCCCAGCCCATATTGCTGTTTTATTGCCTGTTTCAGTATTTCGAAGAAAAGGAATATCAAACGGAGTCCAAACGAAATGAAACCTTCGGCAACGTGATTTTTTTGGAAGAATATCACCCAGGAGACTTGGAGTTCACATCAGAAGACCCTCGAGGAGGCCACGAGATTAGAGCCCCCCCCCCCTACAGGGCGCGGCCCCCTGTCTCGTGAACCCCTCGAGCACCCCCCCTGACCGGCTTCTTTCGCCTATATAACCCTACGTACCCTAAAACCATCAGAAAGAAAGATAGATCGGGAGTTCCGCCACCGCAAGCCTCTGTAGCCACCAAAAACCTTTCGGGGGCCCATTCCGGCACCCTACCGGAGGGGGGGATCCCATCACCGGTGGCCATCTTCATCATCCCGGTGCTATCCATGACGAGGAGGGAGTAGTTCACCCTTGGGGCTGAGGGTATGTAGCAGTAGCTATGTGTTTGATCTCTCTCTCTCTCGTGTTCCCTCTAAGGCACGATCTTGATGTATCGTGAGCTTTGCTATTATAGTTGGATCTTATGATGTTTCTCCCCCTCTACTCTCTTGTGATGAATTGAGTTTCCCTCTTGAAGTTATCTTATCGGATTGAGTCTTTATTTGAGAACACTTGATGTATGTCTTGCCGTGTTTATCTATGGTGACAATGGGATATCATGTGCCACTTGATGTATGTTTTGGTGACCAACTTGCAGGTTCCGCCCATGAACCTATGCATAGGGGTTGGCACACGTCTCCTTGACTCTCCAGTAGAAACTTTGGGGCACTCTTTGAAGTACTTTGTGTTGGTTGGATGAATCTAAGATTGTGTGATGCATATCGTATAATCATGCATGTGGATACTTGAAGTGACAATGGAGTATCTAGGTGACATTAGGGTTTTGGTTTATTTGTGTCTTAAGGTGTTATTCTAGTACGAACTCTTTAATAGATCGATCCGAAAGAATAACTTTGAGGTGGTTTCGTACCCTACCATAATCTCTACGTTTGTTCTCCGCTATTAGTGGCTTTGGAGTGACTCTTTGTTGCATGTTGAGGGCTTGTTATATGATCTATCTATGTTATTATTGTTGAGAGAACTTGCACTAGTGAAAGTATGAACCCCAGGCCTTGTTTCCTATCATTGCAATACCGTTTACGCTCACTTTTACCACTTGTTACCTTGCTGTTTTTATAATTTCAGATTACAATTACCTATATCTACCATCCATTTTGCACTCGTATCTTCATCTCTTCGCCGAACTAGTGCACCTATACAATTTACCATTGTATGGGGTGTGTTGGGGACACAAGAGACTCTTTGTTATTTGGTTGCAGGGTTGTTTGAGAGAGACCATCTTCATCCTACGCCTCCCATGGATTGATAAACCTTAGGTCATCCACTTGAGGGAAATTTGCTACTGTCCTACAAACCTGTGCACTTGCAGGCCCAACAACGTCTACAAGAATAAGGTTGTGTAGTATACATCAAGCTCTTTTCTGGCGCCGTTGCCGGGGAGGTGAGTGCTTGAAGGTATATCTTTAGATCTTGCAATCGAATCTTTTTGTTTATTGTTTTATCACGATTTTAGTTTATAAAAGAAAACTATAAAAAAAATGGAGTTAAGTTTGTCTCATATGCTTCGTCTTTTTAATATGTTTCGTAAGTTTGATGGAAAGGAAAATTGTGCTCAAGTGCTAGAAGAAGAATGCTTTAAAATGCTTGGTACTTAATCTTTGAATGATGAGCATGATTGCAATGTTGTTAGTATAAACTCCTTGAATATCCATAGTACTAATGATGATTGCTCTAGTCATGATGAAAATATATCTTATAAGCATGTCAACTTTTGTGGAGTGCATGTTTGCATGAACACACAAAATAGAGAAGATATATATTGCAAGAGGCATAAGTATTTAGAAACTAAGAAGTTGCAAGAAAGGCTAGATAAGAGTGCGGAGAATTTAAGATATCTTTCCTATTGTGAATTTTGAAATAAACAAGATCATTTACATCTCCAATGCAAATTGTTTCATGATCGGATCGTGTCCAAAAATTGTGATGATTTGATCTCCCTTTCTCATTACAATGAGATTGCTTTTGGGTTGTGAAGAGTTGAAACGTTTAACTAAGCCTATTCCAGAATTTAATCTTAAGCATTTTCTTGATATTGATTTAGAAAAGATTTATATGTTTTGTGCGGAGAATTGCATTGAAAATCCTTATATTGACAATTAACTAAAGAAAAGAAAGCAAATGGAAGATGATGAGAATACTAATGAAAGGGAAGAGACTTCCCAATCTCCTCCTATTATTTCTTATGATGAATCAGGTAACGAGGAGGAGCTTTCTATTCAACCAATCTCATCAATAAAGAGCTCAAAGAGGAAGGTTGAACCTACACATAATGTGAAGAAGAAAAAGAAAAGAAGGAGCAACAAAGGTAGAAAGGTATCCCTCCCAAATGATGTTTCTCCTACTACTCATTGTGAGGATGATAATTGCTTTACTATTGGTGCTATCAATATTTTTAATGATGAGAGTGATTATGCTTATGATATGAAAGAGCCAAAGCTCAGGGAAGCTATGTTTGATGAGGATGAAATATTTGAGAATATATTTGCTGAAATTAATGTTTGTCCCAAGCTTGGGGATGCTACGTTTAGTGAAGATGATATTTTTAGCATCCCAAGTTTTGATATGCAAAGTTGTTATGAGGATAGCATGCCTCCTACCTATGATGATTATATTGATGAAAGTGGGTTCGGAAGAGTGTCAACTTTAGGAAGAAGTGATCCCACTATTTTGAGGGATTTTGAATTTTATTGTGATGAATATGAAAGTGGATTGGGAAGAGTGTCAACTTTTTTAGTGATTCCACTATCTTGGGAGAGGTTTCAATCGATTATGATGAGAACGAAGTTGCTACTTATGATGATTATTGTGATGAAACTTATGCTATAAAAAGTAGTGATGATTATATTTACAAACCTTGTCATGATTATGATTACCCTTTTTCTGAACATTACTCTTTTAGTGTGGAAACAATTTTTAGTGTTCAAGTCTTTTATGATACTCCCACTATTCTGAATGAGAAGAATTTTGCTTATGTGGAGAGTAGTAAAAATTCTATGCTTGTAGATCTTGAAAAGAATGCTTTAGGTGCTGGTTATATTGTTGAATTCATTCATGATGCTACTGAAACTTATTATGAGGGAGGAACTTATGCTTGTAGGAATTGCAATAATATCAAGTTTTCTCTCTATGTGCTTAAAATCTTGAAGCTATGCTTGTTTTACCTTCCTATGCTTGTTGATTATTGTTCCCATAAGTTATTTGCTCACAAAATCCCTATGCATATTAAGTGGGCTAGATTTAAATGTGCTAGTCATATGCTTCATGATGCTCCCATTATGTTTCAATTCTTATCTTTTATGTGAGCATCATTGTCATCATCATGCCTATCTAGAAAGGCATTAAAGAAAAACGCTTGTTGGGAGACAACCCAATATTTATACTTATTGTTTTTGTGTGTTCACATGATTATGCTACTGTAGTAATCATGTTTTATAGCTTTTGTTTCAATAAAGTGCCAAGAAGAACCTTTGGGAAGACTTGGGTGAAGTTTATGTGATCTTGCTGTGAAAAACAGAAACTTTAGCGCTCACGAGATTAGCTGCCATTGTTTACTGGAGAGTGATTTTAGGTTGATTCTTTTTGAAGATGATTAATAGACAAATTAATCAGGTCCAGAAATTTATTTCATAATTTTTGGGGTTCCATAAGTATACGTTTGGTACAGATTACTACAGACTGTTCTGTTTTTGACAGATTCTGTTTTCTATGTGTTGTTTGCTTATTTTGATGAATCTATGAGTAGTATCGGAGGGTATGAACCATAGAGAAGTTAGAATACAGTAGGTTTTACACCAATATGAATTTAGAATGAGTTCATTACAGTACCTAAGTGGTGTTTTTATTTTCTTATACTAACGGAGCTTACGAGATTTGTTTTGAGTTTTGTGTGGTTGAAGTTTTCAAGTTTTGGGTAAGGACTCGATGAACAATGGAATAAGGAGTGGAAAGAGCCTAAGCTTGGGGATTATAAAGGCACCCCAAGGTAACATTCAAGGAAAACCAAGAGCCTAAGCTTGGGGAAGCCCCGGAAGGCATCCCCTCTTTCGTCTTCGTTCATCGGTAACTTTACCTGGAGCTATATTTTTATTCACCACATGATATGTGTTTTGCTTGGAGCATCAATTTATTTTATTAGTTTTTTCTTTATTTTAGTTAGAGTAATGTTTTGCATCTTTAGTTTCAATAAAAATGTCAAGGGTAGCCTTTGCCATGCTTATTTTGCTTGTATACATGTTGCTGCTTGAAAACAGAAAGTTTACCGCTGTTGCAAAAATTCCCTAGAAAAGTCAGAGAGTGGTATAACGTTGAATCTTTTTGCATATTGAGATCTGATAAATTTATTACAGTGGAAATTTTAGTTAATATTTTTTGGATTTAGGTAAGTATGATGAATCTTGCATTCTTTACAGACTGTACTGTTTTGGCAGATTGCTGTTATGTTTGCATTGTTTGCATATGTTTGCTTGTTTAATGATTCTATTTGAGGATAGGAGTATTAAATTTGCAGAGGCATTTAGTATGCAATGTTGAATAATGATTTTAGTGATTCGTTACAGTAGAAAATGATAAGGTTTTGCATTGGTTTATACTAACCTATCTCACGAGTTCTTGTTGAGTTTGTTGTGAATGAAGCTTTTTGATAAAAAAAAAAGAGAGAAACCATGATATGAGAGGAATTAAGGAGGCATAAAATCTCAAGATTGGGGATGCCCAAGGCACCCCAAGATAATATTTCAAGAAGTCTCAAGCATCTAAGCTTGGGGATGCCCCAGTAGGCATCCCACCTTTCTTCTTCAACAACTATCGGTTAGTATCGGTTGAGCCTAAGTTTTTGCTTCTTCACATGAGTCGTGCTATCCTTGTAATGTCATTTATTCTGTTTTGATTGCTGTTTGAATAAGATACCAAGATCTTAAATTCTTAAATGAGAGAGAGTCTTCGCGTAGTTGCATAATTATTTAGCTACTCATTGATCTTCACTTATATCTGTTGGAGTAGTTTGTCGTTTGCTCTAGTGCTTCACTTATATCTTTTAGAGCACGGCGGTGGTTTTATTTTGTAGAAATTAATGAACTCTCATGCTTCACTTATATTATTTTGAGAGTCTTAAACAGCATGGTAATTTGAATGAAAACTATCATTGAAAGTGAATTGGATGCCATGATCAATTTGATACTTGATAATTGTTTTGAGATATGGAGGTAGTGATATCAGAGTCATGCTAGTTGAGGTGATTATGAAAAATACTTGTGTTAAGGGTTGTGATTCCCGTAGCATGCACGTATGGTGAACCGCTTTGTGATGAAGTTGGAGCACAATTTTATTTATTGATTGTCTTCCTTATGAGTGGCGGTCGGGGACGAGCGATCGTCTTTTCCTACCAATCTATCCCCCTAGGAGCATGCACGTAGTGCTTTGGTTTTTGATGACTTCTAGATTTTTGCAACAAGTACATGAGTTCTTTTGACTAATGTTGAGTCCATGGATTATACGCACCTCACCCTTCCACCATTGCTAGCCTCTCTTGTGCCGCGCAACTCTCGCCGGTACCATACACCCACCATTTACCTTCCTCAAAACAGCCACCATACCTACCTATTACGGCATTTCCATTGCCATTCCGAGATATATTGCCATGCAACTTTCCACCGAACCATTCATATGACGCACATTACTTTTGTCATATTGCTTTTTGCATGATCATGTAGTTGACATCGTATTTGTGGCAAGGCCACTTTCATAATTTTCATACATGTCGCTATTGATTCATTGCATATCCCAGTACACCGCCGGAGGCACTCATATAGAGTCATATCTTGTTCTAGCTTTGAGTTGTAATTTTTGAGTTGTAGATCTATAAACGTGTGATGATCTTCATTATTAGAGCATTGTCCTAGTGAGGAAAGGATGATGAAGACTATGATTCCCCCACAAGTCGGGATGAGACTTCGGACTTTACAAAAAGAAAAAAAAAGAAAAAGAAGAAAAAAAGAGAGAAAGGCCAAAAAGAAAAAAAAGAAGGCCAAAGAAAGAAAAAAAGAGAAAAAATAAAAAAATAAAATGAGAGAAAAAGAGAGAAGGGACAATGCTACTATCTCTTTTTCCACACTTGTGATTCAAAATAGCACCATGATCTTCATGATAGAGAGTCTCATATGTTGTCACTTTCATATACTAGTGGGAATTTTTCATTATAGAACTTGGCTTGTATATTCCAATAATGGGCTTCCTCAAAAAGTGCCATCGGTCTTCGTGAGCAAGCAAGTTGGATGCACACCCACTTAGTTTCTTTTGTTGAGCTTTCATATATTTATAGCTCTAGTGCATCTGTTGCATGGCAATCCCTACTCACTCACATTGATATCTATTAATGGGCCTCTCCATAGCCCGTTGGTACGCCTAGTTGATGTGAGACTATCTTCTCTTTTTTGTCTTCTCCACAACCACCATTCTACTCCACATATAGTGCTATGTCCATGGCTCACGCTCATGTATTGCGTGAAAGTTGAAAGAGTTTGAGATTATTAAAGTATGCAACAATTGCTTGGCTTGTCATCGGGGTTGTGCATGATTAAATGCTTTGTGTGATGAAGATAGAGCAACAACCAGACTATATGATTTTGTAGGGATAACTTTCTTTGGTCATGTTATTTTGAGAAGACATGATTACTTTGATTAGTATGCTTGAAGTGTTACTATTTCTTTTATCAATATGAACTTTTATTTTGAATCATTTGGATCTGAACATTCACGCCACAATAAAGAGAAATTACTTTGAGAATCATGCTAGGTAGCATTCCACATCAAAAATTCCGTTTTTATCATTTACCTACTCGAGGACGAGCAGGAATTAAGCTTGGGGATGCTTGATACGTCTCCAACGTATCTATAATTTTTTATTGTTCCATGCTATTATATTATCTGGTTTGAATGATTATGGGCTTTATTATACACTTTTATATTACTTTTGGGACTAACCTATTAACCGGAGGCCCAGCCCATATTGCTGTTTTAATGCCTGTTTCAGTATTTTGAAGAAAAGGAATATCAAACGAAGTCCAAACGGAATGAAACTTTCGACAACGTGATTTTTTGGAAGTATATCACCCAGGAGACTTGGAGTTCACGTCAGAAGACCCTCGAGGAGGCCACGAGATAGGAGGGCGCCCCCCCCCTACAGGGCGCGGCCCCCTGTCTCGTGGACCCCTCGAGCACCCCCCCCCCCGACCGACTTCTTTCGCCTATATAACCCTACGTACCCTAAAACCATCAGAAAGAAAGATAGATCGGGAGTTCCGCCACCGCAAGCCTATGTAGCCACCAAAAACCTTTTGGGAGCCCATTCCGGCACCCTGCCGGAGGGGGGATCCCATCACCGGTGGCCATCTTCATCATCCCAGCGCTATCCATGACGAGCAGGGAGTAGTTCACCCTCGGGGATGAGGGTATGTACCAGTAGCTATGTGTTTGATCTCTCTCTCTCTCTCTCTCTCGTGTTCTCTCTTGTGTTCCCTCTAAGGCACGATCTTGATGTCGCGAGCTTTGCTATTATAGTTGGATCTTATGATGTTTCTCCCCCTCTACTCTCTTGTGATGAATTGAGTTTCCCTCTTGAAGTTATCTTATCAGATTGAGTCTTCATTTGAGAACACTTGATGTATGTCTTGCCGTGTTTATCTGTGGTGACAATGGGATATCACATGCCACTTGATGTATGTTTTGGTGACCAACTTGCGGGTTCCGCCCATGAACCTATGCATAGGGGTTGGCACACGTTTTCTTGACTCTCCGGTAGAAACTTTGGGGCACTCTTTGAAGTACTTTGTGTTGGTTGGATGAATCTGAGATTGTGTGATGCATATCGTATAATCATGCTCGTGGATACTTGAGGTGACAATGGAGTATCTAGGTGACATTAGGGTTTTGGGTTATTTGTGTCTTAAGGTGTTATTCTAGTACGAACTCTTTAATAGATCGATCCGAAAGAATAACTTTGAGGTGGTTTCGTACCCTACCATAATCTCTATGTTTGTTCGCCGCTATTGGTGGCTTTGGAGTGACTCTTTGTTGCATGTTGAGGGCTTGTTATATGATCTATCTATGTTATTATTGTTGAGAGAACTTGCACTAGTGAAAGTATGAACCCTAGGCCTTGTTTCCTATCATTGCAATACCGTTTACGCTCACTTTTACCACTTGTTACCTTGCTGTTTTTATAATTTCAGATTACAATTACCTATATCTACCATCCATTTTGCACTCGTATCTTCATCTCTTCGCCGAACTAGTGCACCTATACAATTTACCTTTGTGTTGGGTGTGTTGGGGACACAAGAGACTCTTTGTTATTTGGTTGCAGGGTTGTTTGAGAGAGACCATTTTCATCCTACGCCTCCCACGGATTGATAAACCTTAGGTCATCCACTTGAGGGAAATTTGCTACTATCCTACAAACTTGTGCACTTGCAGGCCCAACAACGTCTACAAGAAGAAGGTTGTGTAGTAGACATCACCCCTTGCTTCCGGTGGCGCCGGAACACCGCCAGGGGCCATTATCATCACCGCGATCTACACCAACACCTCCGCCATCTTCACCAACATCTCCATCACCTTCCCCCATCTATATTCAGTGGTCCACTCTCCCACAACCCACTGTACCCTCTACTTGAACATGGTGCTTTATGCTTCATATTATTATCCAATGATGTGTTGCCATCCTATGATGTCTGAGTAGATTTTCGTTGTCCTATCGGTGATTGATGAATTGCCATGATTGGTTTAATTTGCTTGTGGTTATGTTGCTGTCCTATTGTGCCCTCCATGTCACGCAAGCGTGAGGGATTCCTGTTGTAGGGTGTTGCAATATGTTCATGATTCGCTTATAGTGGGTTGCTTGAGTGACAGAAGCATAAACCGAAGTAAGGGGGTTGTGGCATATGGGATAAAGGGGACTTGATGCTTAAATGCTATGGTTGGGTTTTACCTTAATGATCTTTAGTAGTTGCGGATGCTTGCTAGAGTTCCAATCATAAGTGCATATGATCCAAGAAGAGAAAGTATGTTAGCTTATGCCTCTCCCACATAAAACTTGCTATCGGTCTAGTAAGTAGTCAATTGCTTAGGGACAATTTCCCAACTCCTACCACTACTTTTTCCACACTCGCAATAATTAATTTATTGCTTCTTTATCTAAACAGCCCCTAATTTTTATTTACACATTCTTTATTATCTTGCAAACCTATCCAACAACACCTACAAAGTACTTCTAGTTTTCTACTTGTTCTAGGTAAAGCGAACGTCAAGCATGCGTAGAGTTGTATCGGTGGCCCATAGAACTTGAGGGAATATTTGTTCTACCTTTAGCTCCTCGTTGGGTTCGACACTCTTACTTATCGAAAGAGGCTACAACTGATCCCCTACACTTGTGGGTTATCAGGGAGTCAGATGGCCATAAGGCCTTGGTGAAAGTGCTAGTTATCGACTAGAGGGGGGTGAATAAGCAATTTTTATGAAAGTCTTCAAAACGTGGAAGTTTCAAAGACAAACAATAGAAATGACCTAATTGATATGCAGTAGAAGATAAACTACAACAAGCAAGCCATAGTCATGAATGCAATAATGTGAAAGTACAAAGACTAATAGCAGCTTAGTAGTAAGGATCAGGATGGAAGATAGTATGAAGCCAACCAACGATAGTAGTCAAGCAATGAAGTCAAACAGGTACGACATATAGGCAATGACTTCACGAAGACAAACACTAAGTAAAGGGAGGGAGAGGATAGAACCAGTCACTTGTTGAAGACACAGGATTTGTTGGACCAGTTCCAGTTGCTGTGACAACTGTACGTCTGGTTAGGGAGGCTGAGATTCAACTCAGAAGACCGTGTCTTCACCTTATTTCCCTTGAGCTAAGGACACACAGTCCTCGCCCAATCACTCTGGTAAGTCTTCAAGGTAGACTTCCGAACCTTCATAGACTTCGTTCACCGGCGATCCATAATGACTCTTGGATGCTCAGAACGCGACGCCTAATCGGCTAGAGGATACACAGTCCTCAAGTGTAATAAGTCTTCAGGTCACTCAGACAGAAAGACTTCAGTGATGCCTAACACCCTTTGGCTCTGGGTGTTTGTGCTTTGTCCTCGCAAGGATTTCTCTCTCTCAAAGGCTTCAAGGTGGGTTGCTCTCAAACGACAAAAGCCGTGCACTAACTCTGAGCAGCCACCAATTTATGGTGTAGGGGGTGGGCTATCTATAGCCACAAGGCAACCCAACCTGATATGTCCGAAATGACCCTGGGTCACTAAGGAACTGACACGTGTTCCAACGGTCAAATTTCAAACACACACGGCAACTTTACTTGGGCTACAAGAAAAGCTGACTCATCCAGCTCTGGATAAGATTTGCTCTCATTGTCTTCGCTCGAAGACATAGGATTTTGGTTGAGCATCACTTCAGTCATTCTGACTTTGTTCACTTGGACCCCACTTAACAGTACGGTGGTTCCTATGACTCAACAAAGAAGAAAAGGAAACAACAAAACGACACAGTCTTCGTGCTCCATAGTCTTCACTCAATGTCTTCTCATGTCATAGTCTTCAATGTGAATATCTTCACATACCACCATTGTCTTTAATGTCTTCAAACATTTTTAGGGGTCATCTCCGGTAGGTAAACCGAATCAATGAGGGACACTACCTGCGTCATCCTGCAATTCTCACAAACGCATTAGTCCCTCAACCAAATTTGTCATCAATACTCCAAAACCAACTAGGGGTGACACTAGATGCACTTACAATCTCCCCCTTTTTGGTGATTGATGACAAACTGGTTGAAGTTTTCAACGGGGATAAAGTATGTGAAATTGTAAAGGATAGGGTATTGTCTTCATAAGTGGCAAAGGCTCCCCCTGAAGATGTGCATATAAGTAATTTGCTTTTGGAATGCAAATGCACATGGCAGGTTGTACTTGTGGAGATCCTCTGCAACTTATGAAGATAATTCATCATGCATGAAATGATATAACTAAGAGAATGACATGCATAATGAAAAATGGACGTCTGCAGAATGATCTAAGTGCGGAAGTTATCATCGCACATGGAAAAGCAAATATGTAGCAGACGACCATCGAGTTTAAGTGTTACAACTCAAAGAACCAAATGTATCAAAAGCAAGAGTTGTAATCACTAGGCAAAATATAAAGCAACCGCCCATATGAACCCACTTGAAGACTATCAAACTCATATGCTTCTCCCCCTTTTGTCAGTAAGGACCAAAAAGGTTTGAAGACATAGAGCATCTACTCGTTCCCATGAGGAGTAGGTGAAGTAGCAGGGTTGTCGTTGTTGTTTGGCGGCACAGACAAACTTGGTGCAGTGTTGATGCGTGCAGAAGTAGGGGGCGGTGAAGTAGCATCGTCTTCATCATCGATCCCTTTGGCATTCACAATTGCCGCGGAGGAAGAATAGTCAGAGTCTTCAAGGGATGGAGTTTGATGTAGGACAGCATTCCATGGAGGAGTGGAGTCAAACTTGAATCTTTCAGTGAAGCCATCATCTTGAAGATCTGCTTCAGCACTGAGCAGTGTCAAACTCTTCCATGATCGCCGACAGGTCTCGTGAGTGACAAAAGCATTCTTGGTGGCAAGATTTCGAATGCGATTGACGTCCACCAAGAGGCTTTGCATCTGTCGCTTGAGCCAGAAGTGATGCTTGTCTTGTTTCTGATGCAGTGCCACAAGAAGTTCTCGGTCATTTAGGACGCGAGAGCGCTTCTTAGGCCTTTGGGCAATTGTGCTCTCAGTGGCTTCAGTTTGCGCACTGTGAGGCAGACGAGTGTTCCCAGCCATTGGATAGACACGAGTTACTACTTGGACTCCTTCCATGGGTTGAGTGAAGCTTTGCTGATCAGCATTTTGAAGACAAAGAGGCTTCTTGGCAGGCTCCGGGTATATGGCTTCAACTGACATATCAACCTCTGGTAGAAAGATCAGATGATTGCGAGCAAAGGGCTGATAATTGATAGTAGAGCTATGTGTTTGATCTCTCTCTCTCTCTCTCTCTCTCTCTCTCTCTCTCGTGTTCTCTCTTGTGTTCCCTCTAAGGCACGATCATGATGTCGCGAGCTTTGCTATTATAGTTGGATCTTATGATGTTTCTCCCCCTCTACTCTCTTGTGATGAATTGAGTTTCCCTCTTGAAGTTATCTTATCGGATTGAGTCTTCATTTGAGAACACTTGATGTATGTCTTGCCGTGTTTATCTGTGGTGACAATGGGATATCACGTGCCACTTGATGTATGTTTTGGTGACCAACTTGTGGGTTCCGCCCATGAACCTATGCATAGGGGTTGGCACACGTTTTCTTGACTCTCCGGTAGAAACTTTGGGGCACTCTTTGAAGTACTTTGTGTTGGTTGGATGAATCTGAGATTGTGTGATGCATATCGTATAATCATGCTCGTGGATACTTGAGGTGACAATGGAGTATCTAGGTGACATTAGGGTTTTGGGTTATTTGTGTCTTAAGGTGTTATTCTAGTACGAACTCTTTAATAGATCGATCCGAAAGAATAACTTTGAGGTGGTTTCGTACCCTACCATAATCTCTATGTTTGTTCTCCCCTATTGGTGGCTTTGGAGTGAATCTTTGTTGCATGTTGAGGGCTTGTTATATGATCTATCTATGTTATTATTGTTGAGAGAACTTGCACTAGTGAAAGTATGAACCCTAGGCCTTGTTTCCTACCATTGCAATACCGTTTACGCTCACTTTTACTACTTGTTACCTGCTACCTCTTGAGCACTGCATTGGATTTCCCCAAAGAGGAGAGGATGATGCAGCAAAGTAGCATAAGTATTTCCCTTAGTTTTTGAGAACCAAGGTATCAATCCAGTAGGAGACCACACACAAGTCCCTCGTACCTACACAAAATGATAGCTACTTGCAACCAACGCGATTAGGGGTTGTCAATCCCTTCACAGTCACTTACGAGGGTGAGATCTGATAGAGAAGATAAATAATATTTTTGGTATTTTTGATATAGAGATGCAAAGTGAAAAGTAAAAGGAAAATTAAAAACAAAGCAAATAATAAAGTGATGGAGATTGATATGATGAGAATAGACCCGGGGCCATAGGTTTCACTAGTGGCTTCTCTCAAGAGCATAGATATTCTATGATGGGTGAACAAATTACTGTTGAGCAATTGACAGAATTGAGCATAGTTATGAGTAAATCTATGTATGATCATGTATATAGGCATCACATCCAAGACAAGTAGATCGAAATGATTCTGCATCTACTACTATTACTCCACTCATCGACCGCTATCCAGCATGCATCTAGAGTATTAAGTTAAAAACAGAGTAATGCCTTAAGCAAGATGACATGATGTAGAGGGCTAAATTCATGCAATATGATAAAAATCCCATCTTGTTATCCTCGATGGAAACAATACAATACGTGCCTTGCTGCCCCTTCTGTCACTGGGAAAGGACACCACAAGATTGAACCCAAAGCTAAGCACTTCTCCCATTGCAAGAACTACCAATCTAGTTGGCCAAACCAAAAGGATAATTCGAAGAGACTTGCAAAGATAACTCAATCATACATAAAAGAATTCAGAGAAGATTCAAATATTATTCATAGATAAGCTGGATCATAAACCCACAATTCATCGGTCTCAACAAACACACCGCAAAAAGAAGATTACATCGAATAGATCTCCAGGAGAGAGGGGGAGAACATTGTATTGAGATCCAAAAAGAGAGAAGAAGCCATCTATCTGCTAGCTATGGACCCGTAGGTCTGAAGTAAACTACTCACACTTCATCAGAGGGGCTATGATGTTGATGTAGAAGCCCTCCATGGTGGATGCCCCCTCCGGCGGAGCTCCAGAACAGGCCCCAAGATGGGATCTCGTGGATACAGAAAGTTGCGGCGGTGGAATTAGGTTTTTGGCTCTGTATTTGATCTATCAGGGGTACGTAGGTATATATAGGAGGAAGGAGTACGTCGGTGGAGCAACAGGGGGCCCACAAAGTAGGGGGACGTGCCCTAGGGGGGGCGCCCCCCACCCTCGTGACCGCCTCTGTTACTTCTTGGAGTAGGGTCCAAGTCTCCTGGATCACGTTCGGTGAGAAAATCACGTTCCCGAAGGTTTCATTCCGTTTGGACTCCGTTTGATATTCCGTTTCTTCGAAACACTGAAATAGGCAAAAAACACCAATTCTGGGCTGGGCCTCCGGTTAATAGGTTAGTCCCAAAAATAGTATAAAAGTGGAAAATAAAGCCCAATATAGTCCAAAACAGTAGATAAAGTAGCATGGAGCAATCAAAAATTATAGATACGTTGGAGACGTATCAGGCATCCCCAAGCTTAATTCCTGCTCGTCCTCGAGTAGGTAAATGATAAAAAGGAATTTTTGATGCGGAGTGATACTTTGGCATAATTTCAACGTAAATCTTCTTAATTGGGGCATGAATATTCAGATCCGAAAGATTCAAGACAAAAGTTCATATTGATATAAAAATAATAATACTTCAAGCATACTAATCAAAGCAATCATGTCTTCTCAAAATAGCATGGCTAAAGAAAGTTATCCCTACAAAATCATATAGTCTGGCTGTTGCTCTATCTTCATCACACAAAGTATTTAATCATGCACAACCCCGATAACAAGCCAAGCAATTGTTTCATACTTTAATAATCTCAAACTTTTTCAACTTTCACGCAATACATGAGCGTGAGCCATGGACATAGCACTATAGGTGGAATAGAATGGTGGTTGTGGAGAAGACAAAAAGGAGAAGATAGTCCCACATCAACTAGGCGTATCAACGGGCTATGTACATGCCCATCAATAGATATCAATGTGAGTGAGTAGGGATTGCCATGCAACGGATGCACTAGAGCTATAAGTATATGAAAGCTCAACAAAAGAAACTAAGTGGGTGTGCATCCAACTTGCTTGCTCACGAAGACCTAGGGCATTTTGAGGAAGCCCATCATTGGAATATACAAGCCAAGTTCTATAATGAAAAATGCCCACTAGTATATGAGAGCGACAACATAGGAGACTCTCTATCATGAAGATCACGGTGCTACTTTGAAGCACAAGTGTGGTAAAAGGATAGTAGCATTGCCCCTTCTCTCTTTTTCTCTCATTTTTTTTATTTCGTCCGGAGTCTCATCCCGATTTATGGGGGAATCATAGTCTCCATCATCCTTTCCTCACTGGGACAATGCTCTAATAATGATGATCATCACACTTTTATTTTTCTTAAAACTCAATAATTACAACTCGATACTTAGAACAAAATATGACTCTATATGAATGCCTCCGGCAGTGTACCGGGATATGCAATGACTCATGAGCGACATGTATGAAAGAATTATGAACGGTGGCTTTGCCACAAATACAATGCCAACTACATGATCATGCTAGCAATATGACAATGACGGAGCGTGTCATATGAACGGAACGGTGGAAAGTTGCATGGCAATATATCTCGGAATGGCTATGGTAATGCCATAATAGGTAGGTATGGTGGTTGTTTCGAGGAAGGTATATGGTGGGTGTATGGTACCGGCGAAAGTTGAGCGGCACAAGAGAGGCTAGCAATAATGGAAGGGTGAAAGGGTGCGTATAATCCATGGACTCAACATTAATCAAAAGAACTCATGAACTTGTTGCAAAAATTTAGAAGTCATCAAAAACTAAAGCACTACGCGCATGCTCCTAGGGGGATAGATTGGTAGGAAAAGACCATCGCTCGTCCCCGACCGCCACTCATAAGGAAGACAATCAATAAATAAAATTGTGCTCCAACTTCATCACAAAGCGGTTCACCATACGTGCATGCTACGGGAATCACAAACTTCAACACAAGCATTCTTTAAATTCATAATCACCCAACTAGCATTACTTTGATATTATCACCTCCATATCTCAAAACAATTATCAAGCATCAAACTTATCTTAGTATTCAACGCACTCAAAAGAAAGTTTCACATATCTTGAATACCAAGTATATTAACATTAAGCAAATTACCATGCTATTAACGACTCTCAAAATAATCTAAGTGAAGCATGAGAGATCAATAGTTTCTTTAAAACAAATGCACCACCGTGCTCTAAAAGATCTAAGTGAAGTACTAGAGCAAAAATTATCATGCTCAAAAGATATAAGTGAAGCACTATGAGCAAAACTATCAAGCTCAAAAGATATAAGTGAAGCACAAAGAGTATTCTAGAAAATTCCAATTCATGTATGGCTCTCTCAAAAGGTGTGTACAGCAAGGATGATTGTGGTAAACTAACAAGCAAAGACGCAAATGATACAAGACGCTCCAAGCAAAACACATAACATGTGGTGAATAAAAATATAGCTCCAAGTAAATTACCGATGGAAGTAGAAGAAAGAGGGGATGCCTTCCGGGGCATCCCCAAGCTTTGACTTTTTGGTGTCCTTGGATTATTTTGGGGGTGCCATTGGCATCCCCAAGCTTAGGCTCTTGCCACTTCTTGTTCCATAATCCATCAAAAGAATTCACCCAAAACTTGAAAACTTCACAACACAAAACTCAATAGAAATCTCGTGAACTCCGTTAGAGAAAGAAAACAAAAGACTACTTCAAGGTACTGTAATGAACTCATTCTTTATTTATATTGGTGTTAAACCTACTGTATTCCAACTTCTCTATGGATTATAAACTATTTTACTAGCCATAGATTCATCAAAATAAGCAAACAACACACGCAGAACAGAATCTGTCAAAAACAGAACAGTCTGTAGCAATCTGTAACTAACTCAAACTTCTGGAATTCTATAAAATCTAAAAAAATAGGAAGTCCTGGAAAATTTGTTTATTGATCAGCAGCAAAAAGAATCAACGCAAAAGCACGTTCCTGTGATTTAACAAAATTATATTCGTGTGTGCAAAGTTTCTGTTTTCAGCAGAATCAAATCAACTATCATCGTAGGTTATCCTATAGGTTCTACTTGGCACAAACACTAATTAAAACATAAAACCACATCGAAACAAAGGCTAGATGGATTATTTATTTCCTAAACAGAAGCAAAAAACAAAAACAAAAAATAAAATTGGGTTGCCTCCCAACAAGCGCTATCGTTTAACGCCCCTAGCTAGGCATTGATATTTCAATGATGCTCACAAGAAAGACAAGAATTGAAGCACAAAAAGAGCATCATAAAACACGTGATAAACACATATAAGTCTAACATACTTCCTATGCATAGGAATCTTATAGTCAAACAAATTATCAAGGCAAGCAAAAACTAGCATATGCAAGGAGGCGGAAAGAAACAATAGCAATCTCAACATAACGAGAGGTAATTTATTATCATGAAAATTTCTACGACCATATTTTCCTCTCTCATAATAATTACATGTGGGATCATAAGAAAATTCAACAAAATAGCTATCACATAAAATATTTTCAACACGATCCACATGCATGCAAAGTTGACACTCTTTCGAAATAGTGGGATTAACATTAACTAAAGTCATGACCTCTCCAAACCCACTTTTATCAAAAATTTCATAAGATTGAATATTCTCCAAATATGTGGGATCTAGAGTTGACACTTTTCCAAACCCACTTTCAATATTATTGCAAACAATATTATCAATCTCATATTCATCACGGGGATTAAATAAATTTTCAAGATCATAAGAAGAATCACCCCAATCATGATCATTGCAACAAGTAGTAGACATAGCAAAACTAGCATCCCCAAGCTTAGGGTTTTGCATATTATTAGCACAATTGAAATCAAGAGAACTTATAGTAAAATCATTTAAATCATGCTTTTCGTTGAGGGAGCTATCAAGCATGGGTGCAAGAGCAACGATCTCATTTTTAACATAAGGAACTATAGCAAATTCGTCTTCTTAAATATTGGCTTCATGGCCACAAGAATAGCAAGCATCATGTTCACCAAGGGATATTTTAATAAAATCATTGGAATCATCATTATCTATAGATTCATGCATATCATTATTTTCTTCCAAAGCAACGGTCATTCTTTCGATAAATTCTTGGACATAGACATTATGAGTAAGGTTTTCATTGCAATATTTAAGTATGACGGAATTTTCAGATTTGTTGAGAGTAAAATCATACTTTTCAATCAAAGAAGCAACTTCATGAGAACCCTTAAAAATGACAAATTCTTCAATTTGTTGATATCATAGTAACTATAAACACCCTTTGCATAAGAAGATAAGATTTCATTATCATTGAACTCACATAGGTAGGGAAGGTGTTTTTTAGGGTTCTTAGAGCAACAAGTAAAATCACACATTTCACAAAGATTCCAAGCATATCATAGCAAACTATTTATATGATACCGTAAGAGTCTCCCTTTTTCAGATAAACGATGATGCACAAAATGAGCATGCTCATCTAAAGATTTCCCATCAACTAGGCTAGTTGGAGTTTCAGCACGAGCGCATAAGGATCGAAGATGATCCAAGTAGAACACTTTAAGTGGATCCATATCAATAGATTTTTAGCAAGCAAAGATGCAAGCATATAGAAGGCACAAGTAAACACAAAAAAAGATACATACGGGAAGAAGGTGAACGAAAAAGAGAGGGCGAATAAAATGGCAAGTGCGGAGTGGGGGAGAGGAAAATGAGAGGAAAATAATGTAATGCGAGAGATAGGGATTGTGGTGGGTACTTGGTATGGTTGACTTGCTTGCGTGAGCCTCCCCGGCAACGGCGCCAGAAATTCTTCTTGCTACCTCTTGAGCACTGCGTTGGATTTCCCCGAAGAGGAGATGATGATGCAGCAAAGTAGCGTAAGTATTTCCCTCGGTTTTTGAGAACCAAGGTATCAATCCAGTAGGAAACCATGCACAAGTCCCTCGTACCTACACAAAATGATAGCTACTCGCAACCAACGCGATTAGGGATTGTCAATCCCTTCACGGTCACTTACGAGGGTGAGATATGATAGAGAAGATAAATAATATTTTTGGTATTTTTGATATAGAGATGCAAAGTGAAAAGTAAAAGGCAAAGTAAAAACAAAGCAAATAATAAAGTGATGGAGATTGATATGATGAGAATAGACCCGGGGACCATAGGTTTCACTAGTGGCTTCTCTCAAGAGCATAGATATTCTACGGTGGGTGAACAAATTACTGTTGAGCAATTGACAGAATTGAGCATAGTTATGAGTATATCTAGGTATGATCATGTATATAGGCATCACGTCCAAGACAAGTAGATCGAAACAATTCTGCATCTACTACTATTACTCCACTCATCGACTGCTATCCAGCATGCATCTAGAGTATTAAGTTAAAAACAGAGTAATGCCTTAAGCAAGATGACATGATCTAGAGGGATAAATTCATGCAATGTGATAAAACCCCCATCTTGTTATCCTCGATGGCAACAATACAATACGTGCCTTGCTGCCCCTTTTGTCACTGGGAAAGGACACCGCAAGATCGAACCCCAAGCTAAGCACTTTTCCCATTGCAAGAACTACCAATCTAGTTGGCCAAACCAAAAGGATAATTCGAAGAGACTTGCAAATATAACTCGATCATACATAAAAGAATTTAGAGAAGATTCAAATATTATTCATAGATAAGCTGGATCATAAACCCACAATTCATCAGTCTCAACAAAAACAACGCAAAAAGAAGATTACATCGAATAGATCTCCACGAGAGAGGGGGAGAACATTGTATTGAGATCCAAAAGGAGAGAATAAGCCATCTAGCTACTAGCTATGGACCCGTAGGTCTGAAGTAAACTACTCACACTTCATCGGAGGGGCTATGGTGTTGATGTAGAAGCCCTCCGTGGTGGATGCCCCCTCCGGTGGAGCTCCGGAACAGGCCCCAAGATGGGATCTCGTGGATACAGAAAGTTGCGACGGTGGAATTAGGTTTTTGGCTCCGTATTTGATCTGTCGGGGGTATGTAGGTATATATAGGAGGAAGGAGTACGTCGGTGGAGCAACAGGGGGCCCACAAAGTAGGGGGACGTGCCCTAGGGGGGGGCGCCCCCCACCCTCGTGACCGCCTCTGTTACTTCTTGGAGTAGGGTCCAAGTCTCCTAGATCACGTTCGGTGAGAAAATCACGTTCCCAAAGGTTTCATTCCGTTTGGACTCCGCTTGATATTCCGTTTCTTCGAAACACTGAAATAGGCAAAAAACAACAATTCTGGGTTGGGCCTCCGGTTAATAGGTTAGTCCCAAAAATAATATAAAAGTGGAAAATAAAGCCCAATATAGTCCAAAACAGTAGATAAAGTAGCATGGAGCAATCAAAAATTATAGATACGTTGGAGACGTATCATTACCTTGCTGTTTTTATAATTTCATATTACAAATACCATTACCTGCCATCTATTTTACACTTGTATCACCATCTCTTCGCCGAACTAGTGCACCTATAAAATTTGCCATTGTATTGGGTGTGTTGGGGACACAAGAGACTCTTTGCTATTTGGTTGCAGGGTTGTTTGAGAGAGACCATCTTCATCCTATGCCTCCTACGGATTGATAAACCTTAGGTCATCCACTTGACGGAAATTTTCTACTGTCCTACAAACCTGTGCACTTGCAGGCCCAACAATGTCTACAAGAAGAAGGTTGTGTAGTAAACATCACGTATGTACCTTTTCTTCGCCATTATATTCATCGATATGACTTAAGTTTTGGCCAAGCTGGGTTGCCTGGCTCCTGTGCTTAGCCCTACGTTCCCATTAGTTCGGCTAGGGCATAAAGGGAGCACCTCTGCGATTGTTACTACCGGGTCATCCGGATGTGTACCTCAGACTGGGTGAAGCTGAAAGCTAGCGTTCTTAAGGGAATATTCGGTCGGCGAACTAAAGATGTTTTTTACTTGTCACATTATGAACACCCGGATGTTATTTATGTTGTGGTTTTCTCAATCACAGTCCGGACGTGCACGTTAAACGCATGTCGACCCAGGGAAAGGAACCCTTAACGGAACTATTCTCCCTGGAAGATGTTAATTATGATCAAAATGTAATATAACATAACTAGCCGGATACTTGTCTGTTCAAGCAACTATGAACCATATGCCTGGTTTCCACGCATACCCCAATCAATATTACCGAGCGGGTATTCGGAATCACTCCGCACCTTCGGGTCCAGAGGTCAAAGCGAAAAGGTCCGCCATGACAATTGTTTTACAATTCAGCTAGAGACAAAATTTTCAATTGAAGTACATAGTCACTTGGACTCAAAAACTTCTTCCTCTATGCCATCCAACAGGCTATCTAGCCTACAATCTTGTTGGGAATACTTGGCGGCTACTTGTACCTGGTCATATACTAAACTAATAGGAATTTCTTCTCCATTTGACCCTACAGGTCCGACCCGGGCCATGTGATTCAGGTCGAGCTTGGTATACCGAGTTTTTACCATTGCCCACGCCTCTCACGCACCTTCCCGGCAGGCCGATATCTTCCATAATTGGAAGTGTCGCCGCACTCCCTTGAATAGCTGTACAAGCCCCTCCGTACTTCCTGGGGGAAGTGATATGTCTTTGTCGTATCTATAATTTTTGATTGTTCCACGCCAATATTATTCAACTTTCATATACTTTTGGCAACTTTTTATACTATTTTTGGGACTAACATATTGATCCAGTGCCCAGTGTCAGTTCCTGTTTGTTGCATGTTTTATGTTTCGCAGAAACTCCATATCAAACGGAGTCCAAGCGGGATAAAAACGGGTGGAGATCATTTTTGGAATATTTATGATTTTGGGGAAGAAAAACCAACGCGAGACGGTGCCCGAGGGGGCCATGAGGCAGGGGGCGCGCCCCTGAACCTCGTGGGCACCCTGTAAGGCGGTTGACGCTCTTCTTTTGCCGCAAGAAAGCTAATTTTCGGAGAAAAAATTTGGGCGAAGGTTTCCATCCAATCGGAGTTACGGATCTCCGAATATAAAAGAAACGGTGAAAGGGCAGAATCTGCGAACGCAGAAATAGAGAGAGACAGAGAGACAGATCCAATCTCGGAGGGGCTCTCGCCCCTCCCTCGCCATGGAGACCATGTACCAGAGGGGAAACCCTTCTCCCATCTAGGGAGAAGGTCAAGGAAGAAGAAGAAGAAGGGGGGCTCTCTCCCCCTTGATACGTCTCAAACGTATCTATAATTTTTGTTTGTTCCATGCTATTATATTATCTATTCTGAATGATTGTGGGCTTTATTATACACTTTTATATTACTTTTGGGACTAACCTATTAACTGGAGGCCCAGCCCATATTGCTGTTTTATTGCCTGTTTCAGTATTTCGAAGAAAAGGAATATCAAACGGAGTCCAAACGGAATGAAACATTCGGCAACGTGATTTTTTGGAAGAATATCACCCAGGAGACTTGGAGTTCACATCAGAAGACCCTCGAGGAGGCCACGAGATTAGAGCCCCCCCCCTACAGGGCGCGGCCCCCTGTCTCGTGGACCCCTCGAGCACCCCCCCTGACCGGCTTCTTTCGCCTATATAACCCTACGTACCCTAAAACCATCAGAAAGAAAGATAGATCGGGAGTTCCGCCACCGCAAGCCTCTGTAGCCACCAAAAACCTTTCGGGGGCCCGTTCCGGCACCCTACCGGAGGGGGGGATCCCATCACCGGTGGCCATCTTCATCATCCCGGTGCTATCCATGACGAGGAGGGAGTAGTTCACCCTTGGGGCTGAGGGTATGTAGCAGTAGCTATGTGTTTGATCTCTCTCTCTCTCGTGTTCCCTCTAAGGCACGATCTTGATGTATCGTGAGCTTTGCTATTATAGTTGGATCTTATGATGTTTCTCCCCCTCTACTCTCTTGTGATGAATTGAGTTTCCCTCTTGAAGTTATCTTATCGGATTGAGTCTTTATTTGAGAACACTTGATGTATGTCTTGCCGTGTTTATCTGTGGTGACAATGGGATATCATGTGCCACTTGATGTATGTTTTGGTGACCAACTTGCAGGTTCCGCCCATGAACCTATGCATAGGGGTTGGCACACATCTCCTTGACTCTCCAGTAGAAACTTTGGGGCACTCTTTGAAGTACTTTGTGTTGGTTGGATGAATCTAAGATTGTGTGATGCATATCGTATAATCATGCATGTGGATACTTGAAGTGACAATGGAGTATCTAGGTGACATTAGGGTTTTGGTTTATTTGTGTCTTAAGGTGTTATTCTAGTACGAACTCTTTAATAGATCGATCCGAAAGAATAACTTTGAGGTGGTTTCGTACCCTACCATAATCTCTACGTTTGTTCTCCGTTATTAGTGGCTTTGGAGTGACTCTTTGTTGCATGTTGAGGGCTTGTTATATGATCTATCTATGTTATTATTGTTGAGAGAACTTGCACTAGTGAAAGTATGAACCCCAGGCCTTGTTTCCTATCATTGCAATACCGTTTACGCTCACTTTTACCACTTGTTACCTTGATGTTTTTATAATTTCAGATTACAATTACCTATATCTACCATCCATTTTGCACTCGTATCTTCATCTCTTCGCCGAACTAGTGCACCTATACAATTTACCATTGTATGGGGTGTGTTGGGGACACAAGAGACTCTTTGTTATTTGGTTGCAGGGTTGTTTGAGAGAGACCATCTTCATCCTACGCCTCCCATGGATTGATAAACCTTAGGTCATCCACTTGAGGGAAATTTGCTACTATCCTACAAACCTGTGCACTTGCAGGCCCAACAACGTCTACAAGAATAAGGTTGTGTAGTAGACATCAAGCTCTTTTCTGGCGCCGTTGCCGAGGAGGTGAGTGCTTGAAGGTATATCTTTAGATCTTGCAATCGAATCTTTTTGTTTGTTGTTTTATCACGATTTTAGTTTATAAAAGAAAACTATAAAAAAAATGGAGTTAAGTTTGTCTCATATGCTTCGTCTTTTTAATATGTTTCGTAAGTTTGATGGAAAGGAAAATTGTGCTCAAGTGCTAGAGGAAGAATGCTTTAAAATGCTTGGTACTTAATCTTTGAATGATGAGCATGATTGCAATGTTGTTAGTATAAACTCCTTGAATATCCATAGTACTAATGATGATTGCTCTAGTCATGATGAAAATATATCTTATAAGCATGTCAACTTTTGTGGAGTGCATGTTTGCATGAACACACAAAATAGAGAAGATATATATTGCAAGAGGCATAAGTATTTAGAAACTAAGAAGTTGCAAGAAAGGCTAGATAAGAGTGCGGAGAATTTAAGATATCTTTCCTGTTGTGAATTTTGAAATAAACAAGATCATTTACATCTCCAATGCAAATTGTTTCATGATCGGATCGTGTCCAAAAATTGTGATGATTTGATCTCCCTTTCTCATTACAATGAACTTAGATTGCTTTTGGGTTGTGAAGAGTTGAAACGTTTAACTAAGCCTATTCCAGAATTTAATCTTAAGCATTTTCTTGATATTGATTTAGAAAAGATTTATATGTTTTGTGCGGAGAATTGCATTGAAAATCCTTATATTGACAATTAACTAAAGAAAAGAAAGCAAATGGAAGATGATGAGAATACTAATGAAAGGGAAGAGACTTCCCAATCTCCTCCTATTATTTCTTATGATGAATCAGGTAACGAGGAGGAGCTTTCTATTCAACCAATCTCATCAATAAAGAGCTCAAAGAGGAAGGTTGAACCTACACATAATGTGAAGAAGAAAAAGAAAAGAAGGAGCAACAAAGGTAGAAAGGTATCCCTCCCAAATGATGTTTCTCCTACTACTCATTGTGAGGATGATAATTGCTTTACTATTGGTGCTATCAATATTTTTAATGATGAGAGTGATTATGCTTATGATATGAAAGAGCCAAAGCTCAGGGAAGCTATGTTTGATGAGGATGAAATATTTGAGAATATATTTGCTGAAATTAATGTTTGTCCCAAGCTTGGGGATGCTACGTTTAGTGAAGATGATATTTTTAGCATCCCAAGTTTTGATATGCAAAGTTGTTATGAGGATAGCATGCCTCCTACCTATGATGATTATATTGATGAAAGTGGGTTCGGAAGAGTGTCAACTTTAGGAAGAAGTGATCCCACTATTTTGAGGGATTTTGAATTTTATTGTGATGAATATGAAAGTGGATTGGGAAGAGTGTCAACTTTTTTAGTGATTCCACTATCTTGGGAGAGGTTTCAATCGATTATGATGAGAACGAAGTTGCTACTTATGATGATTATTGTGATGAAACTTATGCTATAAAAAGTAGTGATGATTATATTTACAAACCTTGTCATGATTATGATTACCCTTTTTCTGAACATTACTCTTTTAGTGTGGAAACAATTTTTAGTGTTCAAGTCTTTTATGATACTCCCACTATTCTGAATGAGAAGAATTTTGCTTATGTGGAGAGTAGTAAAAATTCTATGCTTGTAGATCTTGAAAAGAATGCTTTAGGTGCTGGTTATATTGTTGAATTCATTCATGATGCTACTGAAACTTATTATGAGGGAGGAACTTATGCTTGTAGGAATTGCAATAATATCAAGTTTTCTCTGTATGTGCTTAAAATCTTGAAGCTATGCTTGTTTTACCTTCCTATGCTTGTTGATTATTGTTCCCATAAGTTATTTGCTCACAAAATCCCTATGCATATGAAGTGGGCTAGACTTAAATGTGCTAGTCATATGCTTCATGATGCTCCCATTATTTTTCAATTCTTATCTTTTATGTGAGCATCATTGTCATCATCATGCCTATCTAGAAAGGCATTAAAGAAAAACGCTTGTTGGAAGACAACCCAATATTTATACTTATTGTTTTTGTGTGTTCACATGATTATGCTACTGTAGTAATCATGTTTTATAGATTTTGTTTCAATAAAGTGCCAAGAAGAACCTTTGGGAAGACTTGGGTGAAGTTTATGTGATCTTGCTGTGAAAAACAGAAACTTTAGCGCTCACGAGATTAGCTGCCATTGTTTACTGGAGAGTGATTTTAGGTTGATTCTTTTTGAAGATGATTAATAGACAAATTAATCAGGTCCAGAAATTTATTTCATAATTTTTGGGGTTCCATAAGTATACGTTTGGTACAGATTACTACAGACTGTTCTGTTTTTGACAGATTCTGTTTTCTATGTGTTGTTTGCTTATTTTGATGAATCTATGAGTAGTATCGGAGGGTATGAACCATAGAGAAGTTATAATACAGTAGGTTTTACACCAATATGAATTTAGAATGAGTTCATTACAGTACCTAAGTGGTGTTTTTATTTTCTTATACTAACGGAGCTTACGAGATTTGTTTTGAGTTTTGTGTGGTTGAAGTTTTCATGTTTTGGGTAAGGACTCGATGAACTATGGAATAAGGAGTGGAAAGAGCCTAAGCTTGGGGATTATCAAGGCACCCCAAGGTAATATTCAAGGAAAACCAAGAGCCTAAGCTTGGGGAAGCCCCGGAAGGCATCCCCTCTTTCGTCTTCGTTCATCGGTAACTTTACCTGGAGCTATATTTTTATTCACCACATGATATGTGTTTTGCTTGGAGCGTCAATTTCTTTTATTAGTTTTTTCTTGCTTTTAGTTAGAATAATGTTTTGCATCTTTAGTTTCAATAAAAATGTCAAGGGTAGCCTTTGCCATGCTTATTTTGCTTGTATACACGTTGCTGCTTGAAAACAGAAAGTTTACCGCTGTTGCAAAAATTCCCTAGAAAAGTCAGAGAGTGGTATAACGTTGAATCTTTTTGCATATTGAGCTCTGATAAATTTATTACAGTGGCAATTTTAGTTAATATTTTTTGGATTTAGGTAAGTATGATGAATCTTGCATTCTTTACAGACTGTACTGTTTTGGCAGATTGCTGTTATGTTTGCATTGTTTGCATATGTTTGCTTGTTTAATGATTCTATTTGAGGATAGGAGTATTAAATTTGCAGAGGCATTTAGTATGAAATGTTGAATAATGATTTTAGTGATTTGTTACAGTAGAAAATGATAAGGTTTTGCATTGGTTTATACTAACCTATCTCACGAGTTCTTGTTGAGTTTGTTGTGAATGAAGCTTTTTGATAAAAAAAAAAGAGAGAAACCATGATATGTGAGGAATTAAGGAGGCATAAAAGCTCAAGATTGGGGATGCCCAAGGCACCCCAAGATAATATTTCAAGAAGTCTCAAGCATCTAAGCTTGGGGATGCTCCAGTAGGCATCCCACCTTTCTTCTTCAACAACTATCGGTTAGTATCGGTTGAGCCTAAGTTTTTGCTTCTTCACATGAGTCGTGCTATCCTTGTAATGTCATTTATTCTGTTTTGATTGCTGTTTGAATAAGATACCAAGATCTTAAATTCTTAAATGAGAGAGAGTCTTCACATAGTTGCATAATTATTTAGCTACTCATTGATCTTCACTTATATCTGTTGGAGTAGTTTGTCCTTTGCTCTAGTGCTTCACTTATATCTTTTAGAGCACGGCGGTGGTTTTATTTTGTAGAAATTAATGAACTCTCATGCTTCACTTATATT
Source organism: Triticum timopheevii (assembly GCA_963921465.1). Taxonomy (NCBI): domain Eukaryota; kingdom Viridiplantae; phylum Streptophyta; class Magnoliopsida; order Poales; family Poaceae; genus Triticum; species Triticum timopheevii. The sequence continues at coordinate 375,900,092 of OY997262.1, read as the reverse complement.
ATTTTGAGAGTCTTAGACAGCATGGTAATTTGAATGAAAACTATCATTGAAAGTGAATTGGATGCCATGATCAATTTGATACTTGATAATTGTTTTGAGATATGGAGGTAGTGATATTAGAGTCATGCTAGTTGAGGTGATTATGAAAAATACTTGTGTTAAGGGTTGTGATTCCCGTAGCATGCACGTATGGTGAACCGCTTTGTGATGAAGTTGGAGAACTATTTTATTTATTGATTATCTTCCTTATGAGTGGCGGTCGGGGACGAGCGATGGTCTTTTCCTACCAATCTATCCCCCTAGGAGCATGCACGTAGTGCTTTGGTTTTTGATGACTTCTAGATTTTTGCAACAAGTACATGAGTTCTTTTGACTAATGTTGAGTCCATGGATTATACGCACCTCACCCTTCCACCATTGCTAGCCTCTCTTGTGCCGCGCAACTCTCGCCGGTACCATACACCCACCATTTACCTTCCTCAAAACAGCCACCATACCTACCTATTACGGCATTTCCATAGCCATTCCGAGATATATTGCCATGCAACTTTCCACCGAACCATTCATATGATGCACATTACTTTTGTCATATTGCTTTTTGCATGATCATGTAGTTGACATCGTATTTGTGGCAAGGCCACTTTCATAATTTTCATACATGTCGCTATTGATTCATTGCATATCCTAGTACACCGCCGGAGGCACTCATATAGAGTCATATCTTGTTCTAGCTTTGAGTTGTAATTTTTGAGTTGTAGATCTATAAAAGTGTGATGATCTTCATTATTAGAGCATTGTCCTAGTGAGGAAAGGATGATGAAGACTATGATTCCCCCACAAGTCAGGATGAGACTTCGGACTTTACAAAAAGAAAAAAAAAGAAAAGAAGAAGAAAAGAGAGAAAGGCCAAAAAGAAAAAAAAGAAGGCCAAAGAAAGAAAAAAAAGAGAAAAAAAAATAAAATGAGAGAAAAAGAGAGAAGGGACGACGCTACTATCTCTTTTTCCACACTTGTGATTCAAAATAGCACCATGATCTTCATGATAGAGAGTCTCATATGTTGTCACTTTCATATACTAGTGGGAATTTTTCATTATAGAACTTGGCTTTTATATTCCAATAATGGGCTTCCTCAAAAAGTGCCCTAGGTCTTCGTGAGCAAGCAAGTTGGATGCACACCCACTTAGTTTCTTTTGTTGAGCTTTCATATATTTATAGCTCTAGTGCATCTGTTGCATGGCAATCCCTACTCACTCACATTGATATCTATTAATGGGCCTCTCCATAGCCCGTTGGTACGCCTAGTTGATGTGAGACTATCTTCTCCTTCTTGTCTTCTCCACAACCACCATTCTACTCCACATATAGTGCTATGTCCATGGCTCACGCTCATGTATTGCGTGAAAGTTGAAAGAGTTTGAGATTATTAAAGTATGCAACAATTGCTTGGCTTGTCATCGGGGTTGTGCATGATTAAATACTTTGTGTGATGAAGATAGAGCAACAACCAGACTATATGATTTTGTAGGGATAACTTTCTTTGGTCATGTTATTTTGAGAAGACATGATTACTTTGATTAGTATGCTTGAAGTGTTACTATTTCTTTTATCAATATGAACTTTTATTTTGAATCATTTGGATCTGAACATTCACGCCACAATAAAGAGAAATTACTTTGAGAATCATGCTAGGTAGCATTCCACATCAAAAATTCCGTTTTTATCATTTACCTACTCGAGGACGAGCAGGAATTAAGCTTGGGGATGCTTGATACGTCTCCAACGTATCTATAATTTTTTATTGTTCCATGCTATTATATTATCTGGTTTGAATGATTATGGGCTTTATTATACACTTTTATATTACTTTTAGGACTAACCTATTAACCGGAGGCCCAGCCCATATTGCTGTTTTAATGCCTGTTTCAGTATTTCGAAGGAAAGGAATATCAAACGGAGTCCAAACGGAATGAAACCTTCGACAACGTGATTTTTTGGAAGTATATCACCCAGGAGACTTGGAGTTCACGTCAGAAGACCCTCGAGGAGGCCACGAGATAGGAGGGCGCCCCCCCCCCCCTACAGGGCACGGCCCCCTGTCTCGTGGACCCTTCGAGCACCCCCCCCCCCCCCGACCGACTTCTTTCGCCTATATAACCCTACGTACCCTAAAACCATCAGAAAGAAAGATAGATCGGGAGTTCCGCCGCCGCAAGCCTATGTAGCCACCAAAAACCTTTCGGGAGCCCGTTCCGGCACCCTGCCGGAGGGGGGATCCCATCACCGGTGGCCATCTTCATCATCCCGGCGCTATCCATGACGAGCAGGGAGTAGTTCACCCTCGGGGATGAGGGTATGTACCAGTAGCTATGTGTTTGATCTCTCTCTCTCTCTCTCTCTCTCTCTCTCTCTCTCTCGTGTTCTCTCTTGTGTTCCCTCTAAGGCATGATCTTGATGTCGCGAGCTTTGCTATTATAGTTGGATCTTATGATGTTTCTCCCCCTCTACTCTCTTGTGATGAATTGAGTTTCCCTCTTGAAGTTATCTTATCGGATTGAGTCTTCATTTGAGAACACTTGATGTATGTCTTGCCGTGTTTATCTGTGGTGACAATGGGATATCACGTGCCACTTGATGTATGTTTTGGTGACCAACTTGCGGGTTCCGCCCATGAACCTATGCATAGGGGTTGGCACACATTTTCTTGACTCTCCGGTAGAAACTTTGGGGCACTCTTTGAAGTACTTTGTGTTGGTTGGATGAATCTGAGATTGTGTGATGCATATCGTATAATCATGCTCGTGGATACTTGAGGTGACAATGGAGTATCTAGGTTACATTAGGGTTTTGGGTTATTTGTGTCTTAAGGTGTTATTCTAGTACGAACTCTTTAATAGATCGATCCGAAAGAATAACTTTGAGGTGGTTTCGTACCCTACCATAATCTCTTTTTTTGTTCTCCGCTATTGGTGGCTTTGGAGTGACTCTTTGTTGCATGTTGAGGGCTTGTTATATGATCTATCTATGTTATTATTGTTGAGAGAACTTGCACTAGTGAAAGTATGAACCCTAGGCCTTGTTTCCTATCATTGCAATACCGTTTACGCTCACTTTTACCACTTGTTACCTTGCTATTTTTATAATTTCAGATTACAATTACCTATATCTACCATCCATTTTGCACTCGTATCTTCATCTCTTCGCTGAACTAGTGCACCTATACAATTTACCATTGTATTGGGTGTGTTGGGGACACAAGAGACTCTTTGTTATTTGGTTGCAGGGTTGTTTGAGAGAGACCATTTTCATCCTACGCCTCCCACGGATTGATAAACCTTAGGTCATCCACTTGAGGGAAATTTGCTACTATCCTACAAACTTGTGCACTTGCAGGCCCAACAACGTCTACAAGAAGAAGGTTGTGTAGTAGACATCACCCCTTGCTTCCGGTGGCGCCGGAACACCGCCAGGGGCCATTATCATAGCGCGATCTACACCAACACCTCCGCCATCTTCACCAACATCTCCATCACCTTCCCCCATCTATATTCAATGGTCCACTCTCCCGCAACCCACTGTACCCTCTACTTGAACATGGTGCTTTATGCTTCATATTATTATCCAATGATGTGTTGCCATCCTATGATGTCTGAGTAGATTTTCGTTGTCCTATCGGTGATTGATGAATTGCTATGATTGGTTTAATTTTCTTGTGGTTATGTTGCTGTCCTATTGTGCCCTCCGTGTCACGCAAGCGTGAGGGATTCCTGTTGTAGGGTGTTGCAATATGTTCATGATTCGCTTATAGTGGGTTGCTTGAATGACAGAAGCATAAACCGAAGTAAGGGGGTTGTGGCATATGGGATAAAGGGGACTTGATGCTTAAATGCTATGGTTGGGTTTTACCTTAATGATCTTTAGTAGTTGCGGATGCTTGCTAGAGTTCCAATCATAAGTGCATATGATCCAAGAAGAGAAAGTATGTTAGCTTATGCCTCTCCCACATAAAACTTGCTATCGGTCTAGTAAAGTAGTCAATTGCTTAGGGACAATTTCCCAACTCCTACGACTACTTTTTCCACACTCGCAATAATTAATTTATTGCTTCTTTATCTAAACAGCCCCTAATTTTTATTTACGCATTCTTTATTATCTTGCAAACCTATCCAACAACACCTACAAAGTACTTCTAGTTTTCTACTTGTTCTAGGTAAAGCGAACGTCAAGCATGCGTAGAGTTGTATCGGTGGTCCATGGAACTTGAGGGAATATTTGTTCTACCTTTAGCTCCTCGTTGGGTTCGACACTCTTACTTATCGAAAGAGGCTACAACTGATCCCCTACACTTGTGGGTTATCAGGGAGTCAGATGGCCATAAGGCCTTGGTGAAAGTGCTAGTTATCGACTAGAGGGGGGTGAATAAGCAATTTTTATGGAAGTCTTCAAAACGTGGAAGTTTCGAAGACAAACAATAGAAATGACCTAATTGATATGTAGTAGAAGATAAACTACAACAAGCAAGCCATAGTCATGAATGCAATAATGTGAAAGTACAAAGACTAATAGCAGCTTAGTAGTAAGGATCAGGATGGAAGATAGTATGAAGCCAACCAACGATAGTAGTCAAGCAATGAAGTCAAACAGGTACGACATATAGGCAATGACTTCACGAAGACAAACACTAAGTAAAGGGAGGGAGAGGATAGAACCAGTCACTTGTTGAAGACACAGGATTTGTTGGACCAGTTCCAGTTGCTGTGACAACTGTACGTCTGGTTAGGGAGGCTGAGATTCAACTCAGAAGACCGTGTCTTCACCTTATTTCCCTTGAGCTAAGGACACACAGTCCTCGCCCAATCACTCTGGTAAGTCTTCAAGGTAGACTTCCGAACCTTCACAGACTTCGTTCACCGGCGATCCACAATGAATCTTGGATGCTCAGAACGCGACGCCTAATCGGCTAGAGGATACACAGTCCTCAAGTGTAATAAGTATTCAGGTCACTCAGACAGAAAGACTTCAGTGATGCCTAACACTCTTTGGCTCTGGGTGTTTGGGCTTTGTCCTCGCAAGGATTTCTCTCTCTCAAAGGCTTCGAGGTGGGTTGCTCTCAAACGACAAAAGCCGTGCACTAACTCTGAGCAGCCACCAATTTATGGTGTAGGGGGTGGGCTATCTATAGCCACAAGGCAACCCGACCTGATATGTCCGAAATGACCCTGGGTCACTAAGGAACTGACACGTGTTCCAACGTTCAAATTTCAAACACACACGGCAACTTTACTTGGGCTACAAGAAAAGCTGACTCATCCAGCTCTGGATAAGATTTGCTCTCATTGTCTTCGCTCGAAGACATAGGATTTGGGTTGAGCATCACTTCAGTCATTCTGACTTTGTTCACTTGGACCCCACTTAACAGTACGGTGGTTCCTATGACTCAACAAAGAAGAAAAGGAAACAACAAAACGACACAGTCTTCGTGCTCCATAGTCTTCACTCAATGTCTTCTCATGTCATAGTCTTCAATGTGAATATCTTCACATACCACCATTGTCTTCAATGTCTTCATACATTTTTAGGGGTCATCTCCGGTAGGTAAACCGAATCAATGAGGGACACTACCTGCGTCATCCTGCAATTCTCACAAACGCATTAGTCCCTCAACCAAATTTGTCATCAATACTCCAAAACCAACTAGGGGTGGCACTAGATGCACTTACAATCTCCCCCTTTTTGGTGATTGATGACAAACTGGTTGAAGTTTTCAACGGGGATAAAGTATGTGAAATTGTAAAGGATAGGGTATTGTCTTCATAAGTGGCAAAGGCTCCCCCTGAAGATGTGCATATAAGTAATTTGCTTTTGGAATGCAAATGCACATGGCAGGTTGTACTTGTGGAGATCCTCTGCAACTTATGAAGATAATTCATCATGCATGAAATGATATAACTAAGAGAATGACATGCATAATGAAAAATGGACGTCTGCAGAATGATCTAAGTGCGGAAGTTATCATCGCACATGGAAAAGCAAATATGTAGCAGACGACCATCGAGTTTAAGTGTTACAACTCAAAGAACCAAATGTATCAAAAGCAAGAGTTGTAATCACTAGGCAAAATATAAAGCAACCGCCCATATGAACCCACTTGAAGACTATCAAACTCATATGCTTCTCCCCCTTTTGTCAGTAAGGACCAAAAAGGTTTGAAGACATAGAGCATCTACTCGTTCCCATGAGGAGTAGGTGAAGTAGCAGGGTTGTCGTTGTTGTTTGGCGGCACAGACAAACTTGGTGCAGTGTTGATGCGTGCAGAAGTAGGGGGCGGTGAAGTAGCATCGTCTTCATCATCGATCCCTTTGGCATTCATAATTGCCGCAGAGGAAGAATAGTCAGAGTCTTCAAGGGATGGAGTTTGATGTAGGACAGCATTCCATGGAGGAGTGGAGTCAAACTTGAATCTTTCAGTGAAGCCATCATCTTGAAGATCTGCTTCAGCACTGAGCAGTGTCAAACTCTTCCATGATCACCGACAGGTCTCGTGAGTGACAAAAGCATTCTTGGTGGCAAGATTTCGAATGCGATTGACGTCCACCAAGAGGCTTTGCATCTGTCGCTTGAGCCAGAAGTGATGCTTGTCTTGTTTCTGATGCAGTGCCACAAGAAGTTCTCGGTCATTTAGGACGCGAGAGCGCTTCTTAGGCCTTTGGGCAATTGTGCTCTCAGTGGCTTCAGTTTGCGCACTGTGAGGCAGACGAGTGTTCCCGGCCATTGGATAGACACGAGTTACTACTTGGACTCCTTCCATGGGTTGAGTGAAGCTTTGCTGATCAGCATTTTGAAGACAAAGAGGCATCTTGGCAGGCTCCGGGTATATGGCTTCAACTGACATATCAACCTCTGGTAGAAAGATCAGATGATTGCGAGCAAAGGGCTGATAATTGATAGTAGAGTGTAGCTTGATGAGGCACATGACCCATGGAGCATAGAATTTCAGGCCAAAAAGGCCAGATCCAGACGCAACCAGTTGTTGGATGAAGAATTCTTGTGTATTGAAGCTGATGCCATTGAGGATGTAAAAGACCAATGTCTTCATGGCTCCTTCAAGTTTTGCAGCTGACGAATGCCCTTTGATAGGCCATAGAGTTCGCCTGATGATGTGATATATTGTGTAGGGCAGATACTCAAGGTCATCAACAAAGAACTCCTTTGGGTATTCAGCGTCAGGTGGCAGAGGCTTCATCATGCTCAACATCTGGCTCATGTTAGGCTCTGGCTTATGGAAGATGCTCTCCAGTGCATTGCGGTGGAGTTGACAATCAGGTTCGAACAGCTCTCCGAGAGTGGGTAGGCCTGTAAGCTCAATGACGTCAAGAGCTTTGGCTTCATGATGAACATTTCCTGTCATCCACTCAAGAACCCATGTCTTTGTATCCCTGTAGTAGCCGCGAATGTGGAGGGTAGCATAGAATTGAAGCAAGAGTTCCTCATTCCAATGTTCTTTGTCTGTCACAAAGCTGAGCAGACCTGCGTCACGAAAGCAGTCAAGTGCTTCTTCTAAGCATGGCAGTCCAGCAATGGCTTCAGTGTCGAGGCGCATGTGAGGGAAAATGCGCCCTTGATCATACAGAACGCAGGAGTAATAGCTTCGCTGCTGATAGCTCCAAAAACGATTAGATGATATTCTTGGCCTTGAGTAGGGGTTCTTTGCTCTGTCAAAGAAGGTGTTGTGGCTTTTGAAGCCATTTGCATTGAAGGACCCTATAGAGGTGGCAGTACCTGGGAACCTTGGCAGTCTTGGCTTTGGTTTCTGGACCAGAGGCCTATGCTCAACATGATAATCAAACTGTGGACCAGAGGCATTAGGCGGAGGGACCAGAACGGGCCATTTAACAGTGATTAGTTGACCATAGTTGTATGCTTGCTCAATTGTATGGGGCCTTGGTGGCGGAATAGGAGTAGTGGGCAACAACAGAGGCTTCAGGCTGCACAACAAAAGCTTCAGGAGCAGTTGCATCATTGGCTTCTGGCACATTGGTTGGTGCAGGCTCCACACTTGCTTCAGCCATGACTACGTCATTGGCTTCATTTGTGTTTGTGGTGGCAGCCTCAAGATTTTCAACCTCCACTTGATGAGCTGGAGGGTCGGGCACTGGCACGTTCACTTCAGGAACAACTTCTTCAGTAATGGGGGGAGTGGGGACACGTTCTTCTTCTTGTTTGTCATCGGCTAATGCAGTCGGATTGTCTTCAGCAGCTTTGGCTTCAGACACGGAGACATTCACAGTCGGAGTGGCTTCTGGAAACACTTGACGTGCAACAGATTGGTGGTGCACTTATCCTTCTGGAACGCTTGAAAGAGGGACTTGAGGCCTTGGTCCTTTGTGAAGCCTGCGTAATGCTTGCGACGCCTTTGGAGATGGAGTTGGCTGGGCCTCATCCTCTTCTTCTTGCACAGGTGGTGTGACTTGTTGTTATTGGGGAGTACTCGGGGAGTCTTGTTGTTGTGGGTGATCAGCCCATGATGCATCCTGAGCAATTGGCGTTAGAGGACGACCAATGCTGATGAGTTCGCTGTTCGTGAGAACAGGCGATGATACCAAGTTGTGTTTGATCTGAGGAAGAACTCCATCATCTTCAACATTGTCATTGTGACCAATGTCTTCAGCAGCGGTGGGATTAACTGCTGGAATGTCTTCAGCTTCATGAGCCTCTGTGAAAGTAGGTTCATGAACTATCATTCATCGTTCTTGGTGTTCAGATGCAGGGCGAACCATTGAGATAGGTTCAACAACTAAGGGCTCTGTGGGAGCAGCCTGATTCTTCTTGGTTTTGCGCTTCTTCTTGGAGGGAGCAACATCAGAGGCTTCAGGATTTTTCCTTTTTCTGGCTTCAGCCTCGGCAGTCCTTGTCTTCTTCAAATCTGAAGCGGTTGACCTGACCTTTGGCTTCGAGCCAGTCATGCTGCTTGGGAAGACTGCGAGGTTCTTCCTGCCTTGAAGGTGCTGATTGGTCAGTTGATGGCTTCTTCTTCGTTGCAGCCATTCTAGGGTCAATGCCAGGACGACCAAGAGCCTTGCGCTTCTCAGCCTCATTGTAGGCTCGCACACACTTGTCAGCCAGACTCTTCATACGCTCACGAGAGCCTTTAGCTTCTTCGCGCTTCTTGAGAAAGGCTTCTTTGAGCTCGTGCAGCATGATCTTGAAGTTTTTGACATCTTGCACGCTGAGCTTGGCCACATGCTTCTTGAACTGGGCTTTCTCATAGTCGATCTTGTGCTTCAGTTCAACGATGCGCTGAGCAAGAGCTAGCTCAGAAGCAATGGCGCCATTGAAGGAGACGCTGAGGCCAATGGGAAGTTGCAGATCATCAAAGCTGAGATTTGGGGTGTCAAACCACTCATCAATGAAGTTATGGATGATTGCCACATCAAAGAGAGGCAAATCATTAAAGATCTCTGCTTCTTCCTTGCTCTTGATCAGTTTCTCAAGAGCATCATCTGCAAGATCTTCATCGCTGGACAGATCAATGTGCTCTTCTCGCAGAATGGCAGCAGGTGTCGGTGTCAAAACCGGCGGATCTCGGGTAGGGGGTCCCGAACTGTGCGTCTAGGCGGATGGTAACAGGAGACAAGGGACACGATGTTTTACCCAGGTTCGGGCCCTCTTGATGGAGGTAAAACCCTACGTCCTGCTTGATTAATATTGATGATGTGTGTTACAAGAGTAGATCTACCACGAGATCAAGGAGGCTAAACCCTAGAAGCTAGCCTATGGTATGATTGTTGTTCGTCCTATGGACTAAAGCCATCCAGTTTATATAGACACCGGAGAGGGCTAGGGTTACACAGAGTCGGTTACAATGGTAGGAAATCTACATATCCGTATCGCCAAGCTTGCCTTCCACGCCAAGGAAAGTCCCATCCGGACACGGGACGAAGTCTTCAATCTTGTATCTTCATAGTCTTGGAGTCCGGCCGATCACGATAGTTCGGCTGTCCGGACACCCCCTAGTCTGGAACTCCCTCAGTATCCCCTGAACCAGGCTTCAATGACGACGAGTCCGGCGCGCATGTTGTCTTCGGCATTGCAAGGCGGGTTCTCCCTCCAAATAATTTATAGAAGATTGTGAACACCAGGATAGTGTCCGGCTCTGCAAAAAATAAATTCCGCGTACCACCGTAGAGAGAATAATATTACACAAGTTCAATCTGCTGACGTATTCTGTGGCGTGACGTCACACCACTACCAAGCCTTTACTCGAATTGTCTTCACTGTACCACCTCAGCGCGTTTAGCGAAGCGGTTTCCTTGGCACGTCTTGTTGAAGCAGAGATCATGTTCCCCTTATTCCGGGATTCCCATCAATACGGACTGGGGTAACCCAACCGCGCCATTGATCGCGGCGCTTGGGCGATAAGCGAGTTTTACCAGGCCGATGGAGACACATGTTTTTGTCCGCTCATATAAGGGGATAAAGATCCAACCCTTTTACCTGCGCCTTCTTCCTCCTTGGCTTATCCATCTCCGCGAACTCAAGCTCCAGCGCCCAAGTCCGCACTTCTCACCTCAACCTTATCCAACTATGTCCGGAGCGGGAGGCAAGTGGATGGCCTCCTCCGTCACGGAGGGGCAGATCCAGAAGCTACGCAACGCTGGATATTTGTCCAGCAACATCGCGCACCGGCTCCCCGACGAGGGGGAGATCATCCCCACCCCCAGGCCCCATGAGAGGGTAGTATTTCTTCCCCATTTCCTCCGTGGACTGGGCTTCCCACTTCATCCCTTTGTCCGGGGGCTCATGTTCTACTACGGCCTGGATTTCCATGATCTGGCCCCGAATTTTATCCTCAACATCTCGGCGTTTATCGTCGTGTGCGAGGCCTTCCTCTGCATCCAGTCCCACTTCGGCTTGTGGCTCAAGACCTTCAGTGTCAAGCCGAAGATTGTAAAGGGCAGCCAAGCGGAGTGCGGAGGCGCCATGGTGGGCAGGATGTCCCACGTTACTTGGCTGGAGGGCACCTTCGTGGAAACCATTAAGGGGTGGCAATCGGGGTGGTTCTACATCACCGAGCCGCGTGACTCTGATTGGGCAGCGGCCCCCAAATTCAGATCTGGCATCCCTACACGGCTCACCTCCTGGAAAGAGAGCGGCCGGATCTGGGGTGATTCGGAGGAGCTAACAGGACTCCAAGCCTGTATCCAAAAGCCGGTGGACAAGAAGCTCAAGCTTGTCAACGTAGTCCAGGTCATGCTCATCCGCCGGATTCTCCCATGCCAACGACGGGGCTTCAACATGTGGGAGTTCGATCCGGCGCAGCACTAGACTCTGATAGGCTCTTCGACACTACGTACGAAGATGTCTGGAGGGTGCTGTTCAAGAGCGCCGAGGCTCCCGCATCCGCTACCGAAGATCGCGGATTCAGCTCGCAGCGTCCAGCTAACGAGGTAAGTGATTTAGTCGCTTGTTTTCCATAGTTTGACTCTATGCGGGATCTATACTCCCTTTGCCTTTGACAGGACTGGCTGGCGAAGGCCGAACAGACTATCTGTCTGGCCCCATTGCCAGAGGACCCAGCGGACGCCCACCTAACAGGGCTGCTGGCCCCGGCACCCCATGTGGTGCCGGAGAAGAAGGCCAAAAAGAAGGCCACGGGTACTCGAAAGAGTTCCCGTTTTCAAGTGTTATCGGATGATGAATCCGAGGCCGACTCCTCCCACAAAGGCGAGGAGGAGAGGAAGAAAGCCTCTCCCCCAACGGGGGGGGGGGGGGGAAGAAAAGGAAGGCCTCCCCAACAAGGGAGGTCGAAGGGTCCAAGAAGGGGAAAACTATTTCCCCGGACTGCTCTGCCAATGCCCGTGACGACGACAAGGACTGGCCTCCAAGGGCCAAGCCTCTGGCGAGATCGTAAGTATCCGGACTCCCGAATAACTTCATGGTTTTTCTTTTCGCCACGTATTGTCTTTATAATGCCGCATACAACCCTGCAGTCTGCCCAAGGATGATCTTCCTACTTCGTCGAGCGGGTCCTTGGGTGCGTCAGACATGGATTCCCTTCCGACCGCCTCCACCCCCCATGATGCGGACAATGCCAAGGCGGGATCCCAAGAAGGGACCCGCCAGGAGGAGGAGGCCCCGGAGGTGTCGCGGGACAACCTCCCGGACTTTGCACCGGACTCGGCCCCGGAGACTACAGTAGCTCCGGAGTCCGGCGGGCGACCCCTTCGTAAGAAGGGCAAGACCGTGACGCCGGCAGCCTCCATCCAACCGGAGGCGCCGGATAACTTGCTGGAGGCGCTCAATAGCGCCTCCATTGAAGAGGAACACCGCACTGTTATGAGTGCGGTGATTCAGAAGGTTCAGCGTGCCAAGAGCGGGATAACCGAAGCCTGCAGCAGCCTTCTAACAGGCTTTGAGGTAAGAATTTCGATATATATAAATGGTACCGCATAGACAGTAGCCCCTGATGCTCGGTTTGGTGCTCGGAAAGAAAAGCCGGACTGAGGATCTAAAAAGATATACGCAGGAGTCATAAAAAAAATGTCAATATGGGATTGCAGGCTGTGCTGCTGACCTCCACCGCACTGTCTGCGGAGGTCAATACTTTGAAGGAAAACCTCGAGCGATCCGAGAACGAGCTCGGCCGTGCCAAAAAGCAGCTCGAGGACAAGGAAGGTGAGTAACACCTTATTACAATTGTACCTTATAAAAAAGGATTTTGGTTGCAAGAAAAATGACAAGGATAACGTGGATGTAACAGGGGCCACGAACGAGGTGGCGACCCTGAAGGAGGCGGTGTCCGCGGCCGAACGTAGCGCGGCCGCGGAACGCACCGAGCGAGAGAAGCATGAGGCGCGGGTGGTGGAGGTACAGCAAGAGCTCCAGGCTCTCGTGGAAAAACATGAGAGCTTGGAGCGTGACTTGAAGACTCGAGAGTCCGAGCTTGCGACGGCTCTTGAGAGTGCCAAGTCCGCTAAGGAAGAAGCCTATAAAGCCCTCCAGGAAATCGAGGCGTTGAAGAAAATAGCGGCGGGTAAGGCATTTTTCATGCAAAGTAAGCATGTGAGTGTGAGTTACCTATCACTGACCCGAATTCGGAGCTCTCCAGGAGCGTTCACAGATCTTCCTCGCAGCGTATCCGATGCTGCCGCATTCTACCGGGCCGAGGAGGGGAGCTCGACGAAGAAGGTCTTCTGGTCTCAGTATGCTGAGGCCGGACATCCGGTGCCCCTTAGCGACCAGCTGAAGCAGCTGGTCGAGCTCCACAAGGTGGCCGAACAGGCCATGAAGGGCCTCATAGTTCGGCTGTGGCCTAAGGAGGCCATGCCTGGGAGCTACTTCGGCCTGGTGCGGCGGCTGGTGGATGTGTGCCCGTGGGTTGAAGTCATCAAGCACTCCGCTTGCATTGAGGGTGCTCGTCGGGCTCTTGCCCGCGCAAAGGTGCACTGGGGCAAGATGGATGCCTAGAAGCTTGTGACGGACCCGCCGCCGCTGGGCAAGGAGTACTGCACGCCCGAGATGTATTATAAGAGTGTCCTGAAGGGTGCCCGCACTATTGCGGGTGAGTGCTCCAAAGATGTAATATTTGAGTAGACTCGCATTTTGTTATCCTGTGCACTGAAAACTTAGTTCATATGCGCTAAGCAACGCTTGTTAATTTAAAATATTACCTTCTGTGCGGCTGTTTATCAAATCTGAGAGATGGCAAGTCGTCGGCTTCAGCCCCCATGCCGCGAGTGCTGGGGTGTTCGGGATAAACTTGAGCACTCTTGTTCCCATTTTTTGGTCCATCTAGGGAGGCGCTCAACACGACGAACAAGGCAACCGGACTTATAATGCTTGAACACTCTCACTTAGCCATAGAATTCTATAATTTTAAATTTCGGCGAAGCCCCTAGTCTTCGGAAGGCCGAATTTGGGGCGCTATCCACGCCTGGGCCGGACAAAAACCGGCTCCTCGCTCTAAGCGGCATAAGTCTTTAAGGACTCGCAAAAAACCTCTCGAACAGCGACCGGCTCTCACCTTATCATGACAGTCAGTTTTAGCTTTCTCCACTGAGGCGTTAACCGAGCTCAACTGGGGCGCAATCGCAGTGGTTCTCCCAGTGCTACCTTAGCCGATACAACGGAACGTAAGGTACCAAAACATGGGAGCCGGGCAAACCCAACTATTGACCCAAGACATGATTCGGAGCCGATGCATATAATGCTATAAGTTCGGGGTGCCGCACTTGTGAAAGTGTTCGGACTTATCACACCATGATGCGGGAAACATAAGCCCCTGGTGTATTTGAACCGTACCAAAGTACGGATGCAACATGCCGTAAATGAACATATGTATAAAAAAGGAAATGTTATAAGCAAAAAGGTGCTGCATTGTTTTATTCAGGAAGTGCTGCTATGAATGCAGAACGATACAAATAGTGCGATAAGCAAGGGGCGGGACTGTTTAAGCATGTCCCCCTCCAGGGGTAGGCTGTGGAGTGGTGTATAAAACAGATTTAATGCTCGTAATGGAGACCACCTGGATATTCGTTGTAGCCTTTATCCTTCCCTGGCTGTTGCATCGTGAGTTCGGCAGGTCTGCTGCCGGACAGGGCCTCTGACGAACGGAGTCCTGTGGGTAAAAAATAAATAAAAAGGAGAAAAGAAAAACAGAATGACACACTTGAGAGCCCCTGGTGTGGTTGAGCCGCAGTCTGGGCCTATCGTGGTCGTGCCCCTCTCCCCATGCCCATGGTATCTTCACAGCGTAATGGTGTACGCGAAGGACCTGTCTTGACGTTTTGCGGGGGCTGGGGTTGGGGCCGCACTACTACGCGTGCTCGGAACGCGCCAGGTGGTCTTGTTGTAGGTTACTCCGGGCGCGCTTAGCTGTGTCCGGCCGCTAAACGGCCGGACTCGAGAATTGCCTTAGGAGGCTGCATTGTGCTTCTGCCGCGAGAGCTGTTGTTTGTTCCTCCGTGCGGAGAGAACGTTCAGTGTTTCCGTTGACCGTGATGACTCCTCGAGGGCCTGGCATCTTGAGCTTGAGGTATGCATAGTGTGGCACCGTGTTGAACTTTGCAAACGCGGTACGTCCGAGCAGGGCATGATAGCCGCTGCGGAACGGAACTATGTCGAAGATTAACTCCTCGCTTCGGAAGTTATCCGGGGATACGAAGACCACTTCCAGTGTGACTGAGCCTGTACAATTGGCTTCTACACCTGGTATGACTCCTTTAAAGGTCGTCTTGGTAGGTTTAATCCTTGAGGGGTCTATGCCCATTTTGCGCACTGTATCCTGGTAAAGCAGGTTCTGGCTGCTGCCGCCGTCCATCAAGACTCTGGTAAGGTGAAATCCGTCGACGATTGGGTCTAAAACCAATGTGGCGAATCTGTCGTGGCGGATGCTGGTGGGGTGGTCCCTTCGGTCAAAAGTGATCAAGCAGGAGGACCATGGATTTAACTTCGGGGCAACTGGCTCCATCGCGTATACATTCCTGAGTGCACGCTTCTGCTCCCTTTTGGGTATGTGCGTTGCGTATATCATGTTCACCATCCGCACCTATGGGGGGAAACCCTTATGTGCTCTATTGTTCGGCGGTCGGGTCTCTTCCTCGTCATCGCTATGTAGCCCCTTGTCATCGTTTTCGGCAATTAACTTGCCTGCCTGCTTGAATACCTAACAGTCCTTGTTGGTGTGGTTGGCTGGTTTTTCAGGGGTGCCGTGTATCTGGCACGAGCGGTCGAGTATTCTGTCCAAATTGGACGGACCCGGAGTAGTTCTTTTGAATGGCTTTTTCCGCTGACTGGGTTTAGAGCCTCTGAATCCGGCATTGACTGTCGTATCCTCACTATTGTCGCCGTTAGTGCGGTGTTTGTTTTTGTTACGACGCGGCCTGCCATTTCGGTCCTTAAAATCCGGAATGCTAGAATTTTTGCTGAGATTGTTGCTGCGTGCTAGCCATCTGTCCTCACCTGCGCAGAAGCAGGTCATGAGTGATGTGAGGGCTGCCATGGATTTCGGCTTTTCCTGTCCCAGGTGTCGGGCAAGCCACTCGTCGCGGATGTTATGCTTGAAGGCCCCGAGGGCCTCCGCGTCCGGACAGTCGACGATTTGATTTTTCTTGGTTAAGAACTGTGTCCAGAATTGTCTGGCCGATTCGTCTGGCTGCTAAATTATGTGGCTTTGGTCATCCGCGTCTGGTGGTCTCACATACGTGCCTTGGAAGTTATCGAGGAATGTGGATTCCAGGTCTTCCTATCTCCCAACTGACTCTGCTGGCAAGCTGTTAAGCCAATGCCGGGCTGGTCCCTTAAGCTTGAGGGGGAGATATTTGATGGCGTGAAGATCATCACCGCGGGCCATGTGGATGTGAAGGAGGTAGTCTTCGATCCAAACCGCGGGGTCTGTTGTGCCATCATAGGATTCGATATTGACGGGTTTAAACCCTTCGGGGATTTGATGATCCATTACTTCATTTGTGAAGCATAGCGGGTGTGCGGCGCCTCTGTACTGGGCGATGTCACGACGGAGCTCAAGAGAGCTTTGTCTATTTTGTTCGGCCCGGCCGGACTTACTGTGTCCGGCGCGACGGTTGTCGTCACGTATCGTGGGGCGCCCACGCGATCCATAGATCGATCTTGATTATCTTGCCTTATCCTCCAATATATCTCGCAACTCTGGAGCGTTCCCCTGTGTCCTTGTGCTTTTCGAGCGATGCCGGGGTACGGTTCTAGTGAAGGGCCTAGAGGCCTCCCTGTCGCGACCACGGGGTGGTCGGTCAGCCGTATTGTCTGCTGCTGATGCGGGTTCATATGCCTCCTCCTCTAATCGGGGGAGCAGCTTGCGTTTGGGATAGCTTTTGGAGGGGCGTTCGTGCTCATGCTCTTCGGCCGCGAGGACTTCAGTCCATCTGTCGGCTAGCAGATCTTGATCAGCTCTAAGCTGTTGCTGCTTTTTCTTGAGGTTGTTTGCCGTGGCCATAAGCCTGCGTTTAAAACACTCTTGTTCGACGGGATCCTCAGGCACGACGAATTCGTCGTCGTCGAGGCTCGCCTTGTCTCCGGAGGGAGGCATATAATCCTCTACCTCTTCTTCTGCCACTCTTTCATGAGGGCTGGCGTCTCCGTCTTCCTGCGCTGAATCTTGCTGGAGGGGGTTGTCTTCGGCATTGTCCGGGGTATTATTATCTCCGGTGCCGGAATCGCCATTCTTGCTGTGGCGGGATTTGGAACGGCGCCGCTGACGTCGGCGCTTGGGCTGTTTTTGGGAGGGGTCATCCTCCGCTGCTCCTTTGTCATTCCGGTCCTTTGGAGTATCCACCATGTATATGTCATATGATGAGGTGGCTGTCTAGTGCCCAGTAGGTGCTGGTTCTTGGTCGTCTCCGGCATCGTCGTCCATACCGTCGATGTCTTCGGAGTCGTAGTCTAGCATGTCGGTTAGATCGTCGACAGTGGCTACCAAGTGGGTGGTGGGTGGGCTTTGAATTTCTTTGTCGTCCGCATCCCAACCGTCCTAGCCGCAATTTGGCCAGGGCTCTCCTGATAACGAGAGATACTTTAGCGAACTCAAGATGTCGCCAAAAGGTGAGTGTTGGAAGATGTCCGCCGCGGTGAACTCCATGACCGGCGCCCAATCGGATTCGATCGGAGGGGGCGCGGGAGGTTCGGAGTCCAGCGAGGAGTCCGGCACCTCGGAGTCACGAGCTTTATGAGGGACAAGGTCAGTGTTCGGCCCTATCGCCGTAGAGGTTGCAGCCCCCGAGGCGGTGTCTAGCCATCCGTCCTCGATCTGCGCAGCCGGCTCCGAATTGAATATCGGAACGGGTTCGAGTGCGGCCTCCAGGGTACTGTCCGGCTGCAGAGCTAAATCATGCTCGCCGTGACAGTGCGGCACGCTCGGCTGTGGCTCGAATCCATCGAGGATCAAGTCCCCGCAGATGTCAGCCGTGAAGTTCAAACTTCCAAATCTGACCTGACGGCCAGGGGCGTAGCTTTCGATCTGCTCTAGTTGGCCAAGCGAATTGGCCCGCAGTGCGAAGCTGCCGCAGGAGGAAGGTCTCACCCTGAACTGCGTCGTTGATGATGATCGAGAAGCCATCGAGCCTGTTGGTGACGGCACAGAGGAACTCTCAATGAAAGCACCAATGTCGGTGTCAAAACCGGCGGATCTCGGGTAGGGGGTCCCGAACTGTGCGTCTAGGCGGATGGTAACAGGAGACAAGGGACACGATGTTTTACCCAGGTTCGGGCCCTCTTGATGGAGGTAAAACCCTACGTCCTGCTTGATTAATATTGATGATGTGTGTTACAAGATTAGATCTACCACGAGATCAAGGAGGCTAAACCCTAGAAGCTAGCCTATGGTATGATTGTTGTTCGTCCTATGGACTAAAGCCATCTGGTTTATATAGACACCGGAGAGGGCTAGGGTTACACAGAGTCGGTTACAATGGTAGGAAATCTACATATCCGTATCGCCAAGCTTGCCTTCCACGCCAAGGAAAGTCCTATCCGAACACCGGGCGAAGTCTTCAATCTTGTATCTTCATAGTCTTGGAGTCCGGCCGATCACGATAGTTCGGCTGTCCGGACACCCCCTAGTCCGGAACTCCCTCAGCAGGAGTCAATGTCTGATCGGTATTCTTGACGACTTTCTTTTTATTCTCTGTCTTCTTGGAGATACGTGATAGATCTTCAGACTGCACACTGTCTTCAGGAGGTGCAGTGGCCAGTGGTTTCACACGTGAAGCTTTTGGAGGAGCAGCTGTTCTTGAAACCTTAGCCATCTTTGGCTTCTGTGGCTTTGGAGTAGGAGCTGGGGCTTCATCAGTGTCAGCATCATCATCAGAATGATCCACTTTGGTACCTTGGACCGAGATGTGAGTGATGAGGCCATCAAGGTTGTAGAAAGGACCGATGACATTGGGTTCTGCATCACGTGAGCCGTCAGCACGGGGAGCAGAGGGACCAGGGTTGAAGTCAAATCCCAATGACTTCTTGTTTTCCTTGGCCGATGCCTTTGCATGCCGGAAGTTGCGCTTGAAGAGATTATCATCATGACACCAGAGCAATGACGATGGGTCGGCATTTTCAGGCTGAGGTCCACGGACCATACAAGGATAGAAACCCTGTGCAATAGCTTCAGCTCTGTTCTTGGGTGGAAGGCCTCGATAGAGAATATCACCCCAAGGACTTTTGATAGCATTCTTCTCAGCGTATTCCTGGGTCACAAACTTGTATTTGAACCATTGTTCAGCCCAATATCGTTGAATCCATTGGATTCGTGTCTTGCGCTAATTATAATTCTCTTCAGGATCTGTCTTGTAAAGCTCTGCGAGGTCATCAGGCAAATCTTTTGATGTTCCCCCACGACGCTGTCTGCCGCCCTTCCTTACTGATTTCTCTACAGCCATGAACTTCAAACTGAATGGCTTCAACATGTTCAAAGGCTTCAAAGGCTTTCGCTTGCTGGACAAACAGGAACTGGCTTCGGGAGAGTTAATGTGTTGCTGTAAGAATTCTGCAAACGAATGCAGATTATGAGAACCAAGGGATTCTCCCACGGACATGTACCTGTGACAGCATTAGAGATGCGAGGGAAGGGGAAGAGGTCATATGCATTCTCAGAAGATTTTGAAGATAAATCGGTTTGAAGACATTGACCTCATGATGCGAAGACATTCACTTATATGTTAAGAGTTGGTTCCAGATTTGTACGAATTCGTGAATAAGTATAAGTGAGGAATCTAACTAGATATGAAGCTTAAGTGAATATACTAGGCAGTATGAGATGCAGACAGAATAGATCTAACATTGTATAGGCAGAAACCAATTTTGGTAAATAGGATGAATCTTTGAGGATCAAAAAGATGGTAAAAATAGAGTTGTATTTACCACACGAAGAACTGCTAGATGGGATGAATAGGAGACCGAGCAGTTCAATCCACCGTGCCCTAACTTGGCGACGGAGGACACCTACGGCGGCGGCGGGGAGGACGATGTCCGCGGCCGGCATGAGGACGGCATCGGAGAAGTCGCGGCAGCTAAGCGCTTCGTCGCCGGCGTCGTCGAGAGCTAGCGGTGGCGCTAGGGTTTTGACGAGGTGGAGAGGTGGAAGAAGGTTTTCTTTACCGCAAGGGACATATATTTATAAGGAAGTGTGCGGCACAGCGCAATTACGCAGGTGCCCCTGGCGGTTCACATCTGAGGGGCACGTGGCAAGCATGCAACATACTCAGAGTTGTCCCACGTTCCCACGCCCGCCAGGTTTATCGGATGCTTGTTCCGGCTTCTCCAAATTTCAAACAATAAGGATGAATCATTTAAAATAGACTCAATGTTTGTCTCTGTGTCTTCTGCTGACAAGGACGCAGAGAAGACATTAGATAGTTTCAATAGAATGCATATGATTTGGACAGATAGAGTTTGAGATAGAAAGCATAGAGAGATTAGGGTCCGATCACATTCACTTAGTTCAAAAGATTCAACTAGGAAGACATAGCTATAAGTGAATCCTGTAGAGGACTGAACACTAGTGTATATATCAGAAAGCAATCAAATCAACATAGTGAAGAATATCATGAAGATAAGTTGAAATTGAAAACAAACCAAATGCGAAGACATTGCAAAAATAACGCCATGAGTGAAACAGTTCAAACGGAGAAATTTGGTGGTGGCGTTACCCACCGTATAGGAAGTATTAGACCCAGACACGGCGCACAATTATCGTGGCGCTCCGAAGTCAAATTCCATGTTAATGTATTCACACTTAGAATGTAAGTCTTCATTGATTGAAGATATACTTTACTTCGTGTGTTGCACATCTAAGTCATCAACATGCATAAGTGTTAGGATGTGTGCCTGATCACAGGACATTTGAGGATTCCAAGATAATCAGCTCACACCGTAACTTGCAAAACCTTTTCTCGTCCAAGGGCTTTGTGAAGATATCTGCCAGTTGCTCTTCAGTGTTGACGTGAATGATGTCAATATCTTTCTTCATGACATGATATCTGAGAAAGTGATGACGAATTTCAATGTGCTTTGTCTTCGAGTGCTAGACTGGATTGTTGGCAATCTTGATGGCGCTTTCGTTGTCGCAGAAGAGAGGTACTTGTTTCAGATTGATGCCATAGTCCTTGAGAGTTTGCTTCATCCATAGAAGCTGAGTGCATCAAGATCCAGCAGCAATGTATTCAGATTTAGCAGTTGAGAGTGATACACGGTTTTGCTTCTTTGAAGACCAACAGACAAGTGATCGTCCCAGAAAGTGACATGTGCCTGATGTAGACTTGCGATCCACCTTGTCACCAGCATAATCAGCATCCGAGAATCCAACCAGATCAAATTTTGAGCCCTTTGGATACCATAATCCGAGTGTTGGGGTGTAAGCCAAATATCTAAGAATTCGCTTCACAGCTAAGTGATGCGATTCCTTTGGTGCCGCTTGGAATCGAGCACACATGCAAACACTAAGCATAATATCTGGCCTAGATGCACATAGGTAAAGTAAGGAACCAATCATGGAGCGGTATACATTTTGATCGAACTCTTTACCATTGTCGTCGGGACCCAGATGGTGTTTGGCTGGCATTGGTGTCGTATAACCTTTGCAATCTTGCATTCCAAACTTCTTCAGACAATCTTTGATGTATTTTTCTTGAGATATGAAGATGTCATTCCTTTGCTGACGAATTTGAAGACCAAGGAAGAACTTCAGCTCACCCATCATGGACATCTGATATTGCTCTTGCATCATGTATCCAAACTCATCAGTATACTTCTGGTTGGTGCAACCGAAGATAATGTCCTCCACATATATTTGGCACACAAACAGTTCTCCATCATATGTCTTCGTGAAGAGTGTGGGATCGAGGGATCCAGGTTTGAAGCCTTTGCTCTTCAGGAAGTCTTTGATTATATCATACCAAGCGCGAGGAGCTTGTTTGAGGCCATACAGTGCTTTGTTTAGCTTGTACACCATATCAGGATGTTTTGGATCTTCAAACCCAGGTGGTTGAGCAACGTATACTTCTTCTTCAATCTTGCCGTTGAGAAATGCACTCTTCACATCCCTTTGATATAGCAAGATGTTGTGGTGGTTAGCATAGGCTAGCAGTATGCGAATAGCTTCAAGCCTAGCCACAGGAGCAAATGTTTCATCGAAGTCAATTCCTTCAACTTGAGTATATCCTTGAGCCACAAGACGTGCTTTGTTTCTGACGAATTGACCATGCTCATCTTGCTTGTTTCGATATATCCATTTTGTGCCAATTATGTTATGCTTGCGAGGGTCAGGACGCTTGACTAGTTCCCAAACATTGTTCAGCTTGAACTGTTGAAGTTCTTCTTGCATAGCTTGTATCCATTCAGGTTCCATAAAGGCTTCAGCAACTTCCTTAGGTTCTGATATTGACACAAAGGAAAAGTGCCCACAGAAATTTGCTAACTATGTTGCTCTTGAGCGAGTAAGTGGACCAGGTGCATTAATGCTATCAATTATCTTCTCAATTTGCACTTCATTTGCAACTCGAGGATGAACTGGACGAAGACCTTTCTCTTGCTGATCATTGTCATCATTGGGAGGATTGTCTTCAGTCTGAGCATTGTCTTCAGGTTGGTTAGGTGCAGAAATGATAAGTTCCTCTTCAGGCTGTGCTTCAGAAGGCATGATTTCACCAGTTCCCATCAGCTTGATAGATTCGCTGGGCGGAGCTTCATCTAGTGTACTTGGCAGGAGCTCTCTTTGTGAACCATCGGTTTCATCAAATCGCATGTCCACAGTTTCGATGATTTTGTAGAGATAGAGGTTGAAGACTCTGTAAGAGTGCGAGTCCTTTCCGTAACCGAGCATGAAGCCTTCGTGAGCTTTAGGTGCAAATTTTGACTTGTGATGGGGATCCTTGATCCAGCATCTAGCTCCAAATACTCTGAAGTAGCTGACATTTGGCTTCTTGCCAGTAAGGAGCTCATAGGATCTTTTGTTCAGAAGCTTATGGATGTAAATACGGTTGATGATGTGACATGCTGTATCAATAGCTTTAGGCCAGAACTTTCTTGGTGTCTTGTACTCGTCGAGCATTGTTCGAGCCATCTCAATGAGGGTTCTGTTCTTGCGCTCTACGATGCCATTTTGCTGAGGTGTGTATGGAGCAGAGAACTCATGAGTGATTCCCATTGTATCCAGATAAAGATCAAGCCCGGTGTTTTTGAACTCAATGCCGTTGTCACTTCTGATATGCTTGATCTTGATGCCATAATTGTTCATGGCTCGATTGGCGAAGCGTCTGAAGACATCTTGCACTTCAGTCTTGTAGAGAACTATGTGCACCCATGTATATCTTGAGTAGTCATCAACAATGACGAAGCCATAGAGACAAGCAATTGTTGTGAGGGTAGAGTAGTGAGTAGGGCCAAATAAGTCCATGTGTAACAGCTCGAAGGGTTGAGATGTCGTCATGATTGTCTTCGAGGGGTGCTTTGCCCTAGTCATCTTTCCAGCCTCGCAAGCACCACACAAATGATCCTTCTTGAACTTGACACCGTCGATGCCTATGACATGCTTCTTCTTGGCGAGTGTGTGTAAGTTCCTCATGCCAGCATGCCCCAGCCTCCGATGCTAGAGCCAGCATTCTGAAGCTTTTGCAAGAACACATACGGCAAGCTGTGGACCTGCTGAGAAATTTACCATGTATAGATCATCTTTCCGTTACCCTTCAAAGACTAGAGACTTGTCAGATTCCATTAATACAAGGCAACAATATTTTCCGAATAGCACAATCATGTTCAAGTCACAAAGCATCAAGACAGACATTAAGTTGAAACCAAGGGATTCAACAAGCATCACTTTATCCATGTGTTGATCCTTTGAGATTGCAACTCTACCTAGACCCAATACCTTGCTTTTACCAGTGTCAGCAAATGTGATGTGACTCTTGTCTGATGGACGTAAGGTTGAGTCCATGAGAAGACTTCGATCACCAGTCATATGATTAGTGCATCCGCTATCCATAATCCATTCTGAAGCATGAGGTGTCATACCCTATAGTACAGTTAGGGGGATAGGCTTCACCAAGAGTATTGTGAAGCATAAACATTGGACGGGTAAGAGGATTATTGAAGCTCAGATCAAGATTAGGACAGATAGGATGAATGGAAAACAATTCAGGAACAAAATACATAGTGAGACCATTTGGGCATTTGATCTTGCGCCCTACAAGATGTTTTAGGTCCCCAGCAATAGCATCAGACGCCCTTGATTTTCGGCTGGAGACCCTTCCCTGCAAAAGAAAGTTAATTCTTCTTAACCACCCACATCTTCAGGGGTGGCTTAGAAGCAATGAGTCTAAGTGCAGCATCTGAGAACTTCGGCTTTGGAGCCCTAGCAAATAGCCTTGCAGGAGATGAATGATACTCATATGAATAAGCAGAAAAGTTCTTAGTTCTATGAACATAGCGGTTTGAAGACACACGCTCATATTCATAAGTTTGAGTACGATTTCCCTGCAAAACATTGGCGTTAGGGTGACTCAGGTGAGTCCTCTGTCTGTATGAAGCCTTTGGACCATATGACGCCTTAGGTCTGGGGTTTGTCTTCTTCCCTGGTGGTGTCATGATCACATTCACTGGAAGATACTCAAGACAGCTTTTGGGAACCCAGATCTTCTTCATAGGTGGTCCATTCCTGCAGTTAGTACCAATATACCTGGCAAACACTTCACCATTCTGATTCTTGAACAGCTTATAGTTTGCATCAAGGGATTAATCAATGATAATAGGATTAGCACAGGTAAAGCCAGATAAGGTGGATGGATCCACTGAAGGTCCCTTTGCAGCAACCCATGTGGTTTTGGGATACTGCTCAGGCTTCCAGTAGGAACCATCAACATTCATTTTCCTCTCGAACCCAACACCATCTTTCCTAGGGTTTCGGTTCAAGATCTGCTTTTTGAGGATATCACATAATGTCTGATGCCCTTTCAGACTTTTATACATCCCTGTTTCAAGCAATGTCTTCAACCTAGCATTTTCATCAGCAATAGTAGTGGTATCCTCTGCAGAGGGGTTAGTTACCACATCAGTAGTTGAAGACAATGCAACAGTAGCAGCAGTGGAACATTCAGCAAAAGAGGTAGCGTTATCACGCTCAAGGCATTTCAGACATGGTGGTTCAAATCCATCCAGAGCGGGATTGATCTGTTGAGCGCGAAGTGACTCATTCTCTTTTTGAAGATCTTCATGAGCCGCTCTCAATTTCTCAAGCCCTTGCTTCCTTTGAAGATAATCATAGGAGAGCTTTTCATAAGTGGTTGAGAGCGTTTCATGATGACTTTCAAGTTCTTGGTACTTAGCATGAAGATTTTTTATGTCTTCAACTAAGGACTGTGAGCGTGTCATTTCCGCGTCCAACAGGTCATCGCTTTTGGCTAACAGTTTTTGAGTATGTTCCATAGCTTTTTGTTGTTCAGTTGCAATTTTAGCAAGTGTTTTGTAGCTAGGTTTGGATTCACAATCAGAGTCATCTTCACTTGATGTTTGAAAGTAAGCATCACGTGATTTTACCTTGGCACCACGTGCCATAAAGCAGTAGGTGGGAGCAGGGTCATCCTTGTCATCAGCTTCAGCGTTGGTGTGGAAGTCATTGTCTTCAGTGTTGAAGATGGACTTGGCAACATAGGCTGTGGCTAGAGCCAGACTTGCAACGCCAGGGTCGGACTCCTCTTCAGACTCCACCTCCGCCTCCTCAGAAGCAGACTCCTCCTCTGAATCCATCTCCTTGCCAACAAAAGCACGAGCCTTGCCAGATGAGCTCTTCTTATGAGATGAAGACCTTGATGAGGACTTGGAAGAAGACTTTGAAGATTTCTTCTTCTTCTTGTCATTAGAATCATATTCCTTGCTCTTCTTCTTCTTCTTCTCATTGTCCCACTGTGGACACTCAGAGATATAGTGTCCAGGTTTCTTGCACTTGTGACATATTCTCTTCTTGTGGTCATGAGTGGAAGCTTTATCATTTCTTGAGCTGGATCGTGAAGACTTTCTGAAGCCCTTCTTCTTAGTGAACTTCTGGAACTTCTTCACAAGCATAGCAAGTTCCTTTCCAGTGTCTTCAGGATCATCAGAACCGCAGTCAGATTCTTCTTCAGATGAGGAAACAACTTTTGCCTTCAAAGTGTGAGTTCGGCCATAGTTGGTACCATAGATATCTCTTTTCTCAGAAAGCTGGAACTCATGTGTGTTGAGCCTCTCAAGTATATCAGACGGATCGAGTGTCTTGAAGTCAGGGCGTTCTTGTATCATGAGGGCAAGGGTGTCAAAGGAGCTGTCAAGTGATCTCAGTAGTGTCTTGACGATTTCATGCTTGGTAATCTCAGTGGCGCCGAGAGCATGAATCTCATTTGTGATGTCGGTGAGGCAATCAAACGTGAGCTGGACATTTTCATTGTCGTTTCTCTTGAAGCGGTTGAAGAGGTTGCGAAGAACATTGATCCTTTGATCTCTCTGGGTTGAGACGCCTTCGTTGACCTTGGATAGCCAGTCCCAGACTAGCTTCGACGTTTCCAGAGCACTCACACGGCCATACTGTCCTTTGGTCAGATGACCACAGATGATGTTCTTGGCGGTAGAGTCCAGTTGAATGAACTTCTTGACATCAGTAGGGGTGACACCTTCACCAGTTTTGGGAACGCCGTTCTTGACGACATACCAGAGGTCAACATTAATGGCTTCAAGATGCATGCGCATCTTATTCTTCCAGTAGGGATATTCAGTTCCATCGAACACGGGGCAAGCAGCGGAGACTTTGATTATCCCTGCAGTCGACATAGCTGAAACTACAGGTGGTTAAACTGAATCACATAGAACAAGGGAGTACCTTACTCTGATACCAATTGAAAGTGCTAGTTATCGACTAGAGGGGGTGAATAGGCGATTTTTATGAAAGTTTTCAAAACATGGAAGTTTTGAAGACAAACAATAGAAATGACCTAATTGATATGCAGCAGAAGATAAACTACAATAAGCAAGCCATAGTCATGAATGCAATAATGTGAAAGTACAAAGACTAATAGCAGCTTAGTAGTAAGGATCAGGATGGAAGATAGTATGAAGCCAACCAACGATACTAGTCAAGCAATGAAGTCAAACAGGTACGACATATAGGCAATGACTTCACGAAGACAAACACTA
This sequence comes from Triticum timopheevii, assembly GCA_963921465.1. NCBI lineage: Eukaryota > Viridiplantae > Streptophyta > Magnoliopsida > Poales > Poaceae > Triticum > Triticum timopheevii. Next base: position 375,872,916 of record OY997262.1, on the reverse strand, counting down.
AGTAAAGGGAGGGAGAGGATAGAACCAGTCACTTGTTGAAGACACGGGATTTGTTGGACCAGTTCCAGTTGCTGTGACAACTGTACGTCTGGTTAGGGAGGCTGAGATTCAACTCAGAAGACCGCGTCTTCACCTTATTCCCCTTGAGCTAAGGACACACAGTCCTCGCCCAATCACTCTGGTAAGTCTTCAAGGTAGACTTCCAAACCTTCACAGACTTCGTTCACCAGCGATCCACAATGACTCTTGGATGCTCAGAACGCGACGCCTAACTCGCTGGAGGATACACAGTCCTCAAGTGTAATAAGTCTTCAGGTCACTCAGACAGAAAGACTTCAGTGATGCCTAACACTCTTTGGCTATGGGTGTTTGGGCTTTGTCCTCGCAAGGATTTCTCTCTCTCAAAGGCTTCGAGGTGGGTTGCTCTCAAACGACAAAAGCCGTGCACTAACTCTGAGCGGCCACCAATTTATGGTGTAGGGGGTGGGCTATTTATAGCCACAAGGCAACCCGACTTGATATGTCCGAAATGACCCTGGGTCACTAAGGAACTGACACGTGTTCCAACGATCAGATTTCAAACACACACGGCAACTTTACTTGGGCTACAAGCAAAGCTGACTCATCCAGCTCTGGATAAGATTTGCTCTCATTGTCTTCGCTCGAAGACATAGGATTTGGGTTGAGCATCACTTCAGTCATTCTGACTTTGTTCACTTGGACCCCACTTAACAGTACGGTGGTTCCTATGACTCAACAAAGAAGAAAAGGAAACAATGAAACGACACAGTCTTCGCGCTCCATAGTCTTCACTCAATGTCTTCTCATGTCATAGTCTTCAATGTGAATATCTTCACATACCACCATTGTCGTCAATGTCTTCATACATTTTTAGGGGTCATCTTCGGTAGGTAAACCGAATCAATGAGGGACACTACATGTGTCATCCTGCAATTCTCACAAACGCATTAGTCCCTCAACCAAATTTGTCGTCAATACTCCAAAACCAACTAGGGGTGGCACTAGATGCACTTACACTTGGCAATACTTTGCATCGTCTGCCAAGCTCGCTCGTGCATTTGCGATAGCTCTTGTAGCAGATCGCTCGACGATCTGGACACCTCCTCTTCGGGGCGGCCCGTCAATATACCTACAGACATAATTACTGCCAGTTACTTTCCTTGCCGAACTATGTAAAGGTAAGTCCGAACACATACTAAATATGCCGCCTCGCAGCCTCCTATTCTCCTTCACGAATTCAGCCAGCTGGGCCCGTACGTCTTTTAGTTCCACACCCAGCTCGGTGTTGGCATCTTGGAGTTTGTTCTTCTCCATCCTGACCTGTGTCAGTATACATTCGCCTGCGGCCAGTTTCCTTTGAGCTCCTGGACCTCCCGCTCGTGCGACTTCTGGTGCCTCTTCCAGATGATCTGATGACTCTGCCATAATATTTGCACCTGTATTAATACTCCTGGTATATGATCATGTTTTCTCCATAGAGGGGAACATTACCAGACGCTGCCTTCTTGGATTTCTCCAGTTCGGCGGTAGTAGTAGTTAGCTGGGCTTGACACTTCTCCAGACAACAGGTTATTCTTCTCTTTGAGCACCTGGATATACAACGATCCTTAAAATCAGTTGCTTAAACTGCTTCAATTCTCGGGGACTACTGGTATATAATTATCAGAATTGTGCAAGTATGAACTTACCCGCATATCTTTCAAATACTATTATGTGGCTCTAGAAAGACCATCTCGAGCAGCTCGGATGTACGCATCACTCGAGTTGAAGGCATTGAAAGCCTCTTCTGAAAAATCAGGGTCGTGAAGAGCGGCCCAACGACGCAGATGATTCATGGCGCTTTCCACTTTGGAGTTTGTGGCGGATACTTTATCCAAATCCTCCGCAGAAGACAATCCGGTGTCACTTCCGCGTTAGCCTCAGTCCTCCAGATAGGGTCCTGAATCCGGCTAGTAGAGGCATGACCGGCAGGATCCCCGGACACAGTCCGGTGAATGTTTTTCCTGATAAGACAGAACAGATACTGTCATACTTTAAGATGACAACCATGGAGCATATATAAAACCATACCTCTTCGATGACGGCTCGGCCATATTTCCATTTGCCTTCCTCTTCGAGGGCCTGCCTGGCATAGGCGCCGCCTTCTTGCGAGTCACCTCGGGTGTAGCGTGGTGCGCCGATCGCCTCCCCTTTAGAGCATAAGATAGTGCAGTGGGTAAGGCAGAAAGAGGAAATCCTTTTGAAGGATGAGTCGCCTGATTACTTACATGCGATGCAGGGAGAAGGCCGGGATAGTCAGCGATGATGCCCATCTCTGTGCCATCATAGCTCGCCTGGTAAAACACTCCTTCCCCGAGCTCCACGAATATATCCGGATCCTCTTTGAATCCGGGGTCAAGGGCCCGGTTGTGGTCCTCTGGCTGTGGTGCTGGGTTGTGGATTTCCCTGGTGATTTTCCGCCATTCATGTTATAAATGGACGGGTTAATATTTATGAAAAAGGACTCAGGGAGTAAGTAGAGTAGAGTAGTGGGATGGAAACTCACCCAGCTGGGAGGGTTGCACATGGAAACCCCATCTCTGGGCTTAATGCGGATGAACTCCTCTTTCTCCCCTTTGTATAATCTGGACAATATTTTCGTCAAAGTAGCGGAAGTGTCCGGACACTTCCGACCGCAGCGGGTGGCATCATCTTCTCCATTGAAGTGCCACATAGGACGCCCTCGGTATTGGAGCGGCTGAACCTCTCACATTATGGATATCGCCATAACCTCGACTATTGATAGTCCGGATTGAGCAAGCGTCTTTATCTTGCTCATCAATTGATGGACTTCTGTGTTATCTTCTTCCCTGAGACTCCGGGGACGCCAGCTGAGGCATTTCTTCAATGGAGCACTTGAAAATTCAGGAAGACCCATTCGGACTAGGTCAGGAAGGGAGACATCCTCAACATAGAACCATTTGGAAGGCCATTCTTCGGATGCCTTCTTCAGTGTGCCGGATAGGCATCCGATCCCAGCGATGCGCCATATCTCAGCCCCGCCCACTTGGAATATTGATCCCTCCTGATTATGAGGGACGAGGCAAAACAGCATCTTCCATAACTCGAAATGGGCCTCACAACCCAGAAGTAGCTCGCAAAGAGCAACGTAACCCGCGATGTGCAGGATAGAGGCAGGAGTAAAATTGTGCAGTTGGAGGCCATAGTGCTCCAGAAGCCCTCGGAGGAACGGATGGATTGGAAATCCGACGCTTCTCAACAAGTAGGGAACAAAGCATACTCGTTCCCCTTGGATGGGTTGGGGAACTTCTCCGCCTACTCCCCACCGTCGAAGGAGGCCAATCCGGCTCGAACGGGGACTAGATCTGCGGAGGGAAGAAACCCCTGGGTCTACAGCTTCACCAGTTGGCTGTGGGATACAGAACACTTTTACCAATCACCCTGTTTGGGGCCGTGAGGGTGGGGGGAAGAGCTGCGAGCCTGGCCATGTTGGGGTGGTTTCTGCGGGCAAGCTCCGAGGATTCCTCGTTTGGGGGAGATGGTGTCGATTAGATCTGAAGATCCTCGTCTCTTTAAATAGACAATTTTCTCACATGGTCAGGGTGGAAAGTGCAAAAATGCCCTGACCTCTCGCATTCGCTCGACACGTGGAAGCTGAAATCATGAAGGTGCAGAAGCCGATGAGCGCGGCATTAAATGGAAAGCCAGATACTGCTCTTTAAATCAGGTGCTTTAAAGTATTCGGAGAAGGAACCCGCCTTGCAATGCCAAAAACAATCTACGTGCCAGACTCATTGTCATTGAAGCCTGGTTCGGGGGCTACTGAGGGAGTCCTGGATTAAGGGGTCCTCAGACGGCCGGACTATATACGTGGGCCGAACTGTTGGACTATGAAGATACAAGATAAAAGACTTCGTCCCGTGTCCGGATGGGACTCTCCTTTGCGTGGAAGGCAAGCTTGGCGATCCGGATATGTAGATTTCTTTCTCTGTAACCGACTTTGTGTAAATCTAGCCCCCTCCGGTGTCTATATAAACCGGAGGGTTTAGTCCGTAGGACAATAATCATCATAATCTCATAGGCTAGACTTCTAGGGTTTAGCCATTACGATCTCGTGGTAGATCAACTCTTCTAATACGCATATTCATCAAGATCAATCAAGCAGGAAGTAGGGTATTACCTCCATAGAGAGGGCCCGAACCTGGGTAAACATTGTGTCCCCCGTCTCCTGTTACCATTAGCCTTAGACACACAGTTCGGGAACCCCTACCCGAGATCCACCGGTTTTGACACCGACAGCCGCCGCGCCACATGGCCTTCGCCCGTCGACGTTGTCGGCAGCGGCGGAGGGAGGGGAGGTGCGCGGAGGACGAGGGGAGGTTGGATGGTGGCCGCCCGGTGCGGCTCAGCGGCGGCCGCATGGGTCGGGAGGGGAAGGAGGGGTCACAGGGTCGTGAATCGCAGAGGATCATGGGGGCTAAATGGAGCACCAATTTTCTATCATTTGCCAACCAGTTTATAACATCTGAAAAACAGATATACTTCCTTCGTTCCTAAATATAAGTCTATTTAGATATTGCACTACAAACTACATACAGATGTATATAGACATATTTTAGAGTGTAGATTCACTCATTTTGTTTCGCATGTAGTCCATAGTGCAATCTTTAAAAAGACTTATATTTAGGAACGGAGGGAGTACAAGCAAAGCCTGCATCATTATGCTCTCGGACACAAAGCACTATAACAAGTGCAGTCGCAGTAATCTGATGATGCTTTGGATTGACAAGGCTTAACCTATCATAGTACTAACATGCCACACTGGATCTGGTGACTGACGAAGTGATGAGCATAGATACCACATACCAGTAGATCTCTGGACTGGACCTTATCCTCCCGCTGTGCCTGAAAACGAAATTGCCACTTGCCAGAGCCTGATATCACTGGGAAAAATTGCTGGTGCATCAACAATTCAACAATAGGCACTGCCACCTGTCCACCATTTGTGTCATCTCTTTCTCATCCCCTGTGGCTGTAGCTGGAGGGGCAAATCATACGTTGATTGCACTGTCGTCCGGTACGGTGCAGACAGTTTTGCCGGAGCAGGACCGCGCATTATGCAACACTGCCACAGATGGGTTAGGATGGATGGGGTCACCCGGCGATGCATGGCATGTGCATGTGCGCTATGGGCATGTTACATGTATCCGGTCGATCGGTCCCGGCACGATGCGCCAGCAGTTTCTCCTTGTCCCGCCACCAACCGTTGGGGATTCCCGCATCTGCATCAGCGGGTAGCATGGAATCTCTGTTGATATTTCGTAAACTTGCAGTAGTACCAATACATTTTACTGCAGAACGGAACATCCTCTTCGGATTTACAGGTTACAGCAAAGCAAAGCAAAGCAAAGCCAGGAGCCGCAGCTCCGGCTCGATCTTCGCCTTTGCCCCTCGCACGGCTGGACCTAACAAGATCGGCCCGGCGTACGTGCGCGGGTGGCCAGCGGCGCCCAGCGAGACGACGGGGAAAGTTCCGGCGCACGGAGGCAACTCGGGCCGTGCCCAGATCCCAGCACAGTGCTGCGGTGTCCGGTTCCCGGCCGATCGAGACGCGGCAACCACCTGTCGCCGTCCGTCGCCCACCCAACCGACGCGCGCGGGCGGGAGCCGTCGACCGCTCGTCGAATCGTCCGTGCCCTGCCGTCCCCGAGACGCCGCCACCAACCTACGCACGCCGCGGTAGACTGATCACTGGACTGGGATCTACTCCTACGTACGATAAAAAAGAACCTGGACTGGGATCGACATGACCGGTGGTTTGGATGGCGCTCTCCTGTCTTACTTCGTTCGCACAGCAGTTCCACTTCCAGCCCCCCCTGCTCGTCCGGCTCATGGCATGCCTGCCTACACGCTCGCGGGAATGTTTGGGTTTTTCTGGCACGAAATAGTACAGATGCCACAAGATTTATCTTGGCACGGCAACAAAGTACGTACTCGCCGGAAGTAATTCTAGGGGAACCGAGCCGCCCGGGTATGATCTCATCTCATCTCGCGCTTTGGATCGAGCGACGTACCTCGAAAGCAAGGCCGATGCACGTGCGCACTCTAGGGTCTCGTTCATGAGTTGCAGGCGCATGTTGCCGGCATTTGACTACACGATTTGTCAGAAGGAGGGACTTTGACAGGCTGCCGGCTGCCTCACACTTATTACATATCCATACCATCGCCTCGAGTTGAGAATGATCATCTTTTTTTTTTCTTGGCAAATGGAATGAATAATTATCATCTCATCTCATCTCATCGGGCAGCAAATCATCCACCGACCAGACAAGCCAGCTGATTATTCCGATCCCCACCACCAGCACATGCCACGTACAGTATCTTAACTAGAGCCTTATCGGCATCTATCGCAGTGGCCGCAGCAGATCCCTAATTGCCCACGGTCCCACATGCCAGCAAAATTATTTTTCTTTCTCGAGTTTCATTAAACATGGTTGTGATGATGAAATTGGTTAGGTATAATTTTGTATCAAAACCGTCTTTGATTTGAATCCAAATATCCAAGTAATTTTGATTGTACCCCTAAAAATGTATTTTGATTGTAAGAGATATTTGACATGCAAACATAATTTGATTTGAATCCCAAAGTACGGTTGTTAGGAGCAGAGACCCTTACAAACACACTCTTATGTAAATTGAAAAATATATCTAAGTCCCTGGGAATGTCGAAGTCTTCTTCATCAGGAATTCACTGGTTCCACATCGTAGGCAAAGCGTGTCGCCGCATTTAGGCCTCCGTCTGAGCGAAGCAAAGTTGTTGAAACCCAAAAGTTTATAGAAGCAACGTCTAGGAAGTTTGATGTACACCAGAAGACGTCGGTGGCTGCTATCTGCCGTTTGTGTAGCAAATCGTTGCAGCGAGGAAGAAACATCAAATATGGCGTGTAGAACACGTAGGTCTAGCCAACTGGACTTGGGGAACACAAATCTCACATGTTGCTCCGACGAGGCCAAAGTTGGCGAACGTTTTTCGGCCGAAACTAGAATCGAAGGATTAAGATGCAGAACCATGTTGTCTACTTTGGGGGACAATGCAATTGAGACAAATTTGCAGAAGCAAATGCCAGAGCCAAAGAACCAGATCTTGGGACACACAATACTCCACACCCTTCCGACAATTAGAAATGGCACCACCGAAACCAGGGTTGGGCTGGGACCTTATTTTTGTTGTCGCCACTGTCCTGCCAACGCCGCTCGAAGATTAACCCAAAAGTGCATAATCTAAGCACCGGGTCCTCACCCCTCCAAAATGTCGGAGCGACGGGCGGAGGGAGAGGGGGGGGGGGGGGGTCTCACTGGGAAAGCGATAGATAGATTGTTCAACACCTTGCATAGGTTGATGGACAAACTAACAACCCTTGGGACACCTCCACACACTAAAGGCACAATATGGCGGAAAATGAAGGTGCATATCGTAAGTAATAAAATATAGTATTGGCGTTAATTTTGTTGATGTCACACTAGTGAGGATTTTGGTTCCCCGGGTCCATGAAACCCAAAATTTTCAAAAATAATAATCAAAGGTCACTTCTTTTATTGAAGTTAACATTTATAAAAAATAATTACACATACATATGGATGTTTACCGCATTACTGTAATTTTTTATGATGAAATACAATTTTATCCATAAAAAAAAGCAAAATCATATACTATGATGCATAGTGCATGTGCTAGAAATGCAAGATTTTGTGTGTGTAGCTCACATCAAAACATATTTCATCATGAAACTTTACATCAATGCACTATACATCCCCATATATGTCTCTATTTTGATCGCAAAAATAAAAATAAAATATGTCTCTATTTTCTGGAACATATAAAAAACGTGAATTTCGATTTTTTTTCTTCAAAAAGTAAATAAATCAGGGGACCCATAAGCAATTTTCCGCTATAACATCAGCTTTATTTACTCCCCGCAACCGCAAGTGCGATGCGTCGTTGACAGCGCGCCGCAGCCCCGCGAGCCTCCCGCCGGGCCCCAACGCACCATCGTCAGGAGGGTGGCGAAACCTTTACGGCTAAACAAAACAAAGCTTTCCCAGCTCAGAGCCCCAGACGCAGCAGCAGAGGGAGAGCTCACGCTCACGCTCACGCACAGCACCACCCCTCCCTCCGGCCCCCACCATCCCTCTCCGTCTCCTCGCGATCCCGCACAGCTCATCGCATCTCCTCGAGGGGAAAAGCGACAGAGCCGCACCCACGCCACACACGAGAGCCACCACTCGGCCAGCGAGCACACCACACGCACAGGAGCGAGGAGAGAGGGCCGGCATTGGCTCCAGCCTCGCTCGCAGGAGGGAAAAGCCAGGGGCTCCAATCGAAGCTTCCCGATCCAGATCCGACCCGGCGGGCCCGTCCCCGGCCGCCCAGCCGGATCCCGGCGGCGCGGCGGCGGCATCTGTTTGGCTAGCGCTCCGGTGAGCCCTTTTGCGGGGCGGGGCGGTCTGAGATGGAGGACCTGCTGGACGCCGAGATCGGCAAGAACGACTACGACTGGTGAGCGTCACTCGCACGAATCCTTTTGTTATTTATTAATTTCCCGGGTTTTGGGGCGAGTGAATCATCCGTCTGCGTGTGCTCTTAAAAGCTGGAATTAAATGATTAATGCAGCGTGCTTACGAAGGATGTTAACTCTGCGCTGTCTTCAATTCTTTGTATTTTTGGTCGATTTGTACCGGTTAGGATGTTAACTCTGTACTCTCTGGCCTGAGTAAGCTGATATTGGGGGTGCCATGTGTGTTCCGTTCCGCAGAGAGGGTACCAAAAATACGTCGGATTTTCATTTGTAGGCTGTCTGCTTCAGTAGTAGCTGTGGTGGATGTTGGATGTAAGCGTTTCTTGTCGAAGGCAAGTGCGGAGCAAAGCGGGAACCTTAAAGGCCCAACTTTGGGGGATCTCATTATTTGGCTTCAGTACATACATACTCAATTTGTAGACCATGGAAACAAACAAATAAACACGGTGGGTGGAAGGGAATGCATACCTAATACCTTTATGGTCTGAATTCAGTTTATTCTCTATATGGGAAAGAGAAATCATAATGTTGGTGAGATAAGACTTAAGACGCGTGTGAGGTGACCAGGTCAATTTGGAGGCATTAGCATGATATTCTGCAAATGAAGAGAATATCATTTTAGTGCTTCTCCCACATAATCATATGTGCACATTTGTGAGCCTTAGTAGTGAAGAATGATCTATTCAGTAATACCTCCGTTCACTAATGAAGGACGTTTTGGCAGTTCAATTTAAATACCAAAATGTCCTACATTAGTGAACAGAGAGTGTACTTATTTGTTTCCTCTTGTTAATGCATGTCAGCATGTGTTTCCACTCTTATGTAACATGTTTTGTGTTGCACTCCTCAGGCTTCTTACTCCGCCTGGGACGCCCCGTGTTCCTGCTCTGGAGGTTGCTCAGAAAATACCATCCTCAAATATATTACCTAAGCACACCCTCACTAGATCTTCCTCAACTACAAGAGCATCAAGGGTACGTAAAATGTGCTATCTGTGTGGAAAATGATCATAATAAATATGCCACTGCTTGAAGATTTTCGTTTGCAAACTAGTCCAGGATATGTTTTTCTGCGCAAATGATCTCATTAAATTCTAGGAACTATGCTCTGTACAATTGGAATTCGGTAATTTGGTGACCGGCCTCGCCTAATTTTTCTATGTTGCATTGCTCGTATTTAAAATCAAAGAACAGGATTGAATGTATCTTCTGGAGACATGCATGTGTGGCAAACAATTGTTATCTAGTATAGACGCACTCTTTTGAATTTTCTGGTTTCTTGGAATGGATTATTTTCTCATCTAAATTCTGTCAATTATAACCATAGTTTTCTAATGCCAATAAGCATTGTGTGCAGCTTTCGGTGTCTCAAACAGAGAATGGACATTCTGCAGTTCCCACCAGACCAGCAAGAAGTAACTCTGTAACCCGCCCTTCTATCCAATCAACTCTCATGTCAAGCAATAACAGGACATCAGTTCTCAATGCAAGTATTTCATCTGTCAGTTCAAGACCTACAACCCCAAGTAGGCGAAGCAGCACCATTGCTGCGCCAAAACAATTGGTGCCAGCTTCACGTCCAGTTCCAGCAAGGTCATCTACTCCTGTTAAAGCTCGTCCATCTACACCATCCAAGACTCGCCCGTCTACTCCTGTGAAAACTCATCAAACAACATCCAACTCTACAACTGACGCAGCTGCTGGCAGGACCACAGCCACCCAAAGTTCAAGGCCATCAACTCCAAATTCTCGCTCTCGAATTATGTTGAATTCATCTTCAGGGTCTATTCCTGCAATGAGCCGCCCAAGTCCATCTATAGGTATAATTCCTGCGACGAGCCGCGCAGGCGCTTCCTCAAGTAATGGTCATGGGACAAGCCATCCCACCTCATTGTCTTCTGGCACAGTTCCTTCAGTGAGTCGCTCCACCTCACGATCATCTACACCTACACGTCAGCCTGCAGTGCGTTCATCGGTCCCAGCTATGGGCCGTTCGCCTTCTTTTGGACGGACTTCTAGTAGCAATAGCTTGACCACATCCATGAACCGACCTGCAGCTAGCAGTGGCCGAAGTTCAGCACCGTCATCGGCTCCATCATCTCGCCCAAGTTCCCCAGGTCCACGACCCCGAGCTCCAGTGTGCACACATGACATTCCTTCCTCGGCTCCATCATCTCGTCCAAGCTCCCCAGGTCAACGACCTCGAGCTCCAGTGCGGCCACATGATACCCCTTCATCGGCTCCATCATCTCGTCCAAGCTCCCCAAGTCCACGGCCCCGAGCTCCAGTGCGGCCACTTGATATCCCTGATTTCCCAAATGAAACGCCACCAAACCTGAGGACAAAGCTACCTGAGCGACCACTATCTGCTGGTAGATCACGCCCGGGAATGGCTTCAGGAATAAGATCAAACCCACATGCTGAACAGTTAGCTGCCTCGGCTCCTGCGAAAAAGCTCTTCGTGCCTGCTGCAAGTCGTAATAAGTTTTCTGATCCACCATCAAAGGCACCTTCTCGCTCAAATGGACACCAAAATAGGCAGTCTGAAAGGTCCGTTGTTGACAGCCAAGCTACTAGAACTGCACGGACTGGTGCAGTTGCAGGCGATAATGGATTTGGGAGGACAATTTCAAAGAATTCACTTGACATGGCGATCAAGCACATGGTATGTTTCTTGTTGTATTCACATCATAATAAATAACATCCTGTGTCTTAGTTTCTGTTGCATTACGGTTTTGTTACTGACTGAGTTTCTTAAAAAAACATTCTTCACATCATAGCATCTTCAAGTTTTTTTCCCCCGCCTTTTAGCATTTAAGTTACAGTGGTGAAGTAGTCGTATCTGCGCCTCTTTATGCAACATTACAAGGCCAGTATATTTTCATTTTCAAGGTGGAAAAGTCATTGCTGCAAGTGAATTAGTCGTATGGTCCAGAATACAGACCGGAGTTGTAAAGTTGGACTATTTCACATCTGAGTAGCAAAGGCATCTTTTAGTGATGCAAAATTAATCATCTTTTAGTGATGTATAAAATTGAAAATACACATAAGCATTGCTGTGAAACTGCATTAAGCATGTGGTGTGTACCAAAATCATGTAATACCAACATTCCAGATAGACCAGAGTTGGTAAACTGCATTTTGCATTTGAATATCCTGTCAAGTAAAGTGAAACTCAAAAAATGTTCTTGACTGGCTCCTTGTTAGATCTATTTCATGCCTTTGCTTGTTTTATTCTGTTGAAGAAGCTAATTACACCAGTGTACTTCCTTTTGATAGGACATTCGGCAGAACCTGGGTGGCATCCGTGGCGCATCCCTGTTCCCCCACAGCATCCGCTCGAGCGCCGGCAAGGTCTGTCCGGTCCGAATGTCTGACCCCGGGCATCCCACCTCGAACGGGGACCACCCGCACTACGCCGACAACGGCAGCACCAACGGGCACTTCTTCTCAGGGGACTCGTACGGAGCTTTGTCCCGCAACGGCGGCAGCTCGACCGACTCGCCGGACCGGGGAAGCTTCGGGACCAAGGAGACGTCCCTGAGCGAGCTGGACATCTACGGCAGCTCGCGGTACGAGGCGATGCTGCTGCGGGGGGAGGACGTGAGGAACACGAGCTGGCTGCACGGCGGGTTCGACGACGACAAGCCCGACCAGAGCCCCCTGTTCGACCACCGGTTCGAGCCGCTCCCGGAGCCCTTCAGCCCCTTCTGACGCTGACGGCCGCCTCCCTGCCTCTGTATGTAAAGTCTGCCCCCCCGGTCGTCGCCTGTTCCTCACGTCCTTCGTTTTGTGTTTGCACAAGATGTGTAGTCTGTATGCCCTTTGATCTGTTTCTGTTTCATAGTTGGTTCTGCGGCCTCTGCACGCACGCCCTTTCTTCTTCTGCCGAAATGGACGAGGCTGAGAGAAACTCCGGGTTTGTGTAACTTAATTTCTTGTTGCCTAGAGGCCGGAGAGTTGGTTTTCTTCACAGAAGATTGTTGTTGTACTGAAAATCGACAAAGTACAGATAGATACTTGATGAACAGTAAAGAGCATTTGTGAGTTGTTGTAATCATGTGTGACCATCTCAGGCTGCTGCTGCGCTCCCAATCGACGGCTCCTGACCACACAAGTTGGAAGCGTGGCGACTAGTAGAAGTTTAGTACGTAGGGGCCCTGTTTCACGACCTGGTTAACCAGAGCCGTAAACAATGCCATCCTGATAGTGGAAGAGAGAAGGATGATTGGCGGTAGCAGCAGCGGGTGGCACTGGCGGAGTGTTCATGCCGTTACGCTGGCTGGATCCGGCCGCGGCAAGTGGGCCACGAGGAGTTTGTCTGTCCGATCGACCACGCGGTCCCGCGCGACCGGACGGCGCCGGCACGGCACGGCAAGGCAGCGGGTGGCGTGCATCCGCCCGCTGTAGCCTGGGCGCCGGGGCGTCCGCGCGCCCGCGCCCTGGACCGGACTGCCATACCACATTGGTTTCTGTCGCGGGTCGCAACGGGGACGAGTGAGACAAGGGTGGTCGCCCTCCGAATGCAACCCACGCCCAACCGCCCTCGGTGTCAGTCAGGGAGGCTGACTGCTTCACGCACAATACTTGCGTTGTGCGTCACTTTTACCTTTTCCTCCTCGGGTGTGCTTTGACCTTTTGATCTCCGGGCATCTACGGACCAGAGGAAGCGCGACCTGACCACGGGCCATAGTGTCTTTGCGTCGATCGAGGTAACTAGCAGATGCATCTAGGACTGCATGTGCAAAGTGACTATCAAGACCCGTGCGTCTGCGTGCAAGCGGAAGTGTTTTTTAAGACTTTGCAAAATTCACACTCTTGAGTTTCCAAATTTTTAAACAAGTCACACACTTAGAACATGGGTAAAAGATTGCTCTTGTGAGTTTTCGTAAAAAAATGATCATAGTTTAAGTTTAGAGCTTCTTTGGTCCATAGGATAGGAAAATCATAGGAAGTAAGATTGACATGTATCTCAATTTCTATAGTAAAAGAGATGCCACTTGATTTATAGTATAGAAAAAAATTCGTTGGGTGTTGGCTAATTTTTTTCTTTGAAATGTGAAGCATTGGTTCCCACCCCGTGTAGGAATATGAGTCCATTCCTACAAACGAAAGGACTCAAAAAGGAACCCCCCCCCCCCCCCCCCCTACCCTACAGAATTCTTATCATTTTGAATTCCTACAAATGTATGTTTGAGTTAGCTAGGCTCGGGCAGTGGCCAATCTGGTCTGGCACCGACTCAAGGTCACGTACCCCAGGCCAACCGGCTTTGTCAGGCCCTTATCGAATTGTAAGCTATGGCGGGCTCAACGAGGCTTATCTCGAGTGGCGGCATGGCATCGTCGGCTATGCAGGGCGTGGCGGTGGAGATCATGCGTCCGCCTAGATCTGTTGGCGACACAATACTTGGCTGTGGCCGTGTGTGGCAAAATATGAGGAAGGCCGACACGAGGTTGTGGTGTTGCGTTTGTGGTGGCTAGCCTCTTGGGTGCGATGTTTTGATTGGGCCCAGATCTATGCAGCAAGACGTTGACATGTTCTCAACTGGGATCGTATGGAGGTGCACTGAAGACCCTCTCAAGTGTAATTTTCTCCAGTAGCGTGGGGGACCTTGGCCTCTCCTAACACCGGGATCCGCCTAGCTAGGAGTCGTTAGCTGGTAGCAAGGTTGTTAAGTGACGGTTCGATGACAAGTATGCATTCTCTTCTTCTTCTTTTTCGCGGGTAAAGTATGCATTCTCTTCGGGTACCCATGATCTCGCCTCTTCAAGTAGATGAGGCATTGTCGACACATGTCGTCATGACCTTGTTAAAGGTGTTGGCTCTACTTTTTCTTCGAGGATTAATATCTCATGTTTGACTTCTAGTTGAACCTGTCAACACCAATGCACACGGGATAATTTCTTCTTGAAAGTTTTATCTAGGCATGAGGTAATTACACAAAACCACCGTATTTAGGGCCGGTGTAAGAACTAGCCACCATATTGGGAGAAAATCCTAGGCATGCGAGTAATAAATCACACCGATTCACGAATTAGCTCGCGAAGCGGCCAAGCTGACTGGTGGGTACTGGATGTTGGGTCAACGTAGAGCGCTGTGAGCGCAGGCGGTATACGGTCGCTAGGTTAGACCCCGAGGTGTTGGTTTTGTGGTAAATTTTTTCGTTGTTCCGTCGCATGGTACTAGGTTTTTGTGATAGGAATGCAGATTCCACCTCGAGCCGGTTGGCCTTGTTTATTCTTTCTTGTAAATGTTCCGTTTGGTATCGATGTTTTGACTTTACTTAGCATTGTTGAATAATCGATCAATAATATTCGGTATTATTGTGTCTGCATTAACGGAAGCAGAGGCCATGGATGCTATCCTGCTTCTCCGGGAAAAGCAATTCTTTCAATGAATTGCAAGCTGTGATCTACTCCCGTATGCATGCGTACTGATGCTTCCCCGTCACCGTCAGTCGAGTACCCACTGGGACCCTACCTACGCCTCAGCCCCTTGGCAAACGCAGGCCACGATCGCCATGGCATGTGCTCAACACATCACTCGTGGTCGTGCATCAGTGCGTGCCGCCCCGCGGACGTCGACCAGATCCGACCGAGTCCATGTCCATCCACGGATGCAGCAGCAGCAGCAGCTTTGCGTTGCAACCACTCGGCGGATCCATCCATCACATGCATCCACATCATTCATATGGGTCGCCATTACCCATTAGCAGCAAAGCACGAAAGCGAAAGTCCAAAACAAAAGCCAGAGCCATTGCCCATTGGATCGTCTTTTTTATGTCTCCCGCTCTCTGAACTTTGCTCTTGTACGTACGCAGCACAGGGCATCGGCTACTTGGGTATAGGGCTGCAAACGAGTCGAGCTCAAGCGAGTTGGAGTTGGCTCAGCTCAACTCATATGAAAATTCGAGCGAGCTCAAACTTAGTAAAGCTCATGATCGAGCTGTAGAACAAGACTCGTGCTCAGCTTGTAACGATCTTGAGTCGATCTCGAGCTAGTTTCGAGCTAAATGAGATGGTAAAAATTATAAATCTATGGATGAAAAACAAAAAAAATTAAGGTGAATATGCTGGGAACCTTTGCCAAAAATATAGGATATTTAACACATAGTCGATCACGTGCCATAATTAGGCATAACTCTTCTCTACACTTAATTAAGTTTTCATGTTCGTTGCTAAATAAAATGGGAAAAAATTATGGAAAACAAAAATGTTAATAAATTATCTTATTTTCATTTAATATATGGCATGATCATTTAACATAATGATATTCTGTCGAGCTATCGAGATAAAATCGAGCGAGCCAACATTGGCTCAAGATCGGCTCGTTTCTCGGTCGAGCTACATAAAGTGTTCAAACTCAGCTTGTTTTGTTTTCGAGTCGATTCCGAGTCGAGTCAAAAAACGAGTCGATCTCGAGCGGCTCACAAGCCTCGAGCTTTTCTTGCAGCTCTATTTGGGTACGCCGGGTAGGTAGGTACGCTGGGTACCCACGCCCAAATGGCAGCCAGCAGTGCCGGAAACTGAATCGGGAAAAGGGGTGGATGGATCATCCAGGGATCGACGTGATGGCGTCCATGTGCTGCTGATCGACCGATTTTGCCACCGCTGTAAATGATCACCAGCGTCGCTTTGCACGTAGTACTGTTTAGTTGCATGATGATGTGATTGCGAAGCTCTTGTTGTAGGTGGATGTACTGGCATACAGTAGATCATAATTGGCGCATGATCCGTGGACCTTTCCATCGGGGTAGCAGGACGTAGTAGTGCCGTTGAGCTCCTCGATTACTTACGCACAACGTCTATAATATTCAATTCGATTACCCGCATGTTAGCGAGGACAGACCGACCGATTAATCTAGTCGTAGTTAGTCATCATGCATGAGTTACTGTGATCCAATTTTGGATGAAATCTATTAGGAATAGTTTAATTGACATGTGTCGAATTGTCATTTTTTTCGAGAAAAATTCTGATTTATTCATCTTCAATCATGACAGTACAACGAATACCAGAAATAATAAAAATTACATCCAGACCCATAGACCACCTAGCGACGACTACAAGCACTGAAGCGAGCCGAAGGCGCGCCGCCATCATTGCTCCTTAATCGCCGGAGTCGGGCACAACTTGTTGCAGTAGATAGTCGGGAAGTTGTTGTGCTAAGGCCCCGTAGGACCAGCGCACCAGAACAGCAACCGGCGCAGATGAAGAATAACGTAGATCAGAAGGATCCAATCCAAGGACACACGAACGTAGATGAACAACAACGAGATCCGAGCAAATCCATGAAAGATAGATCCGCCGGAGACCCACCTCCACACGCCCACCAACGGTGCTAAACGCACCATCGGAACGTGGGCTGGGCGGGGAGACCTTTATTTCATCTTCAGAGAGCCGTCGTCGTCTTGTCTTCCTAAGTAGGACACAAACCCTAACAAAACTGAAAGAAACGACTAAAAACGAAGCCCTCTCGCCGACCCTTGCCGAGATCCACCACGCCCCCATGGCCCTAGGACCACCGGAGAGGAGGCCGACCTGCGGCGGCGCCGGCAGGAGGCAGAAACCCTAGATTTTGTGTGGAGGAGGAGCTCCAGTTTCTCTGACGTGAATTTGTGTCGAATTGTCATTAGTAAAATGTCATTAGTGAAGGGGTGTGTCCAACCATGAATAGACGTCTCGTACGGACGCGGTTGTCTATACAGACGCGACTCTTCCCCCTCTCACTTAATCTTGTAAGAGCTGCCTTTTGAAGGCATCCCTTGAACATGTATATATATCTTGAGATCAATACAATCAAAGGACTAATCATCCACTACCTTTCAATCCTAAGAGCAATATCATAAAGCACATTGTTCTAAATTTACTTATCCTCACAAATAATAAAAAGTGAGAAAACAATTTGCAATATCATGTCAATTGAATTGGTATGACACATCATCTACATTTTCAAAGTTCAGGGTGAGTAATGTGCTGGAATTTTTGTCTATTTGGGCAAAGTCCAATAGCAGTTTCAGAAATTCGTAATAAATCCTAGAGGCCCACGCAGCCCATTCGTGCAACGCAAGAGGTGGAACTAAAGTTTAGTCCCACATTGCTAGTTTAGAGGGAGTTGGACCTCTTTATAAGAGAGGCTCTTTCCCCACTTGTATGAGCATGAGAACAAGAGGGACATCCACGCGCGCTCCTCCTCCGCCGCCCGCCTCGCCGCGCCGCGCCGCGCCGCGGGTTTGACCAGAGTGGTTTCGGCTGCTGGCTGTTCGCTTCGTCTTCGTCTCTTTGTTTCACCTTCCGTCACTGCTGTCGGTGTCAAAACCGGCGGATCTCGGGTAGGGGGTCCCGATTTGTGCGTCAAGGCTGATGGTAACGGGAAGCAAGGGAACATAGATGTTTACCCAGGTTCGGGCCTAGTACAAGAGTAGATCTACCACGAGATCGTAGAGGCTAAACCCTAAGAGCTAGCCTATGATGGTATGATTGTAATTGTGATCGGCCTTCTAAGGACCAACCTCTCCGGTTTATATAGACACCGGAGAGGGCTAGGGTTTACATGGAGTCGGTTACAAGGAAAGAAACACAATATCCGGATCGCCAAGCTTGCCTTCCACGCGAAGGAGAGTCCCATCCAGACACGGGCCGAAGTTCGAACAGTCCGGCTGTCCGGATACCCCCTAATCTAGGACTCCCTCAGACGACGTGACATGTTATTACGGTCGGGTCATTATTCGAACCGCTTTCCCACAACCAGCCACATCGCATATTGCGAGGCAGTTTCTTTGACACGTCTTGTCAAAGCAGAGATCGTGTCCCCTTATCACGAGATTCTCATCAATACGGGTATGGGTAATCCCACCACGCCATCAATCGTGGCTCTTGGGAAGCTAGCGATTCCCAACGGGCAAGTGGGGAGGCGCACCGCTTTCGGCGCCTCTATAAAGGGATAAGATTTCCCCATTTCCGCCCACGCCTTCTTCCTCCTTTGCTCACTCTTTCCCCCTCAAGCTCCAGCTCCCAAGCCCAAGTCTTCTCCGCACATCTAAACATGTCCGGAGCAGGAGGCAAGTGGGTGGCTTCCACCGTCAAGGAGAAGCACATCACAAATCTTCGGGCAGGCGGATACTTGGCCGCAGACATAGCGCACCGGCTACCGGATGCCGGGAAGGTCATTCCAACCCTAGGACCCCACGAGAGGGTCGTATTTGTCGCCCACTTCGTCCGTGGACTGGGATTTCCACTCCATCCCTTCGTCCGTGGGCTCATGTTCTACTACGGGCTAGATTTCCATGATCTAGCCCCGAATTTCGTCCTCAACATCTCGGCGTTCATCGTCGTATGCGAGGCCTTCCTCCGCATCCGGCCTCACTTCGGCCTATTGCTGCAAACCTTCTGCGTGAAGCCGAAGATTGTAAGCGGCCAGCAAGCGGAGTGCGGAGGGGCCATGGTGGGCAAGATGCCTAACGTCACGTGGCTGGACGGTTCCTTTGCGGAGACCGTAAAAGGGTGGCAATCGGGGTGGTTCTACATCACCGAGCCGCGCGGCGCCAACTGGGCGGCGGCCCCCGAGTTCTGATCCGGAGCCCCCATGCGGCTCACATCCTGTGAAAAGAAGGGCTTGTCCTGGGGCGAATCTACGGAGCTGACCGGACTCTAGACCTGCATCAAAATCATGAAGGACAAGAACATCAAGCTTGTCAACGTGATCCAGGTCATGCTCGTTCGCCGGATTCTGCCCTGCCAAAGGCGGGCATTCAATTTGTGGGAGTTCGTCCCGGTCGAACGCCAGACGCTCCGGAAGCTCTACGACATGACGCACAAAGGCGCATGGAAGGTGTTGTTCAAGGCCTCCGAAGTACCTCCTCCCACATCCGAGGACCGCGGGCTTCACGCCGCGCGGCCTCCTAGTCAGGTGAGTTCTCAGACTACCACCGGATTCGGTTCTTCCCAATATATTCATGGGAGAGCCTTAAGTAGTTATGCATATTTGCTCAGGATTATGTGGAGACAGCGGAGCAGGTTTTTTGTCCAGCTCCGCTGCTAGAAGGCCCAGCTGATGCTCTCCTGACGGAGATGCTGGTCCCGGCACCGCACAAGGTGCCGGAGAAGAAGGCTGAAAAGAAGGCCCCGGGGACCCAAAAGGGTCTCCGGCATAAGGTTGTGCCAGAAGCCTCGTCCGAAAACGACGAGGCACACTCCTCCCACGAAGGGGAGGAGGAAGAAGAAGAAGACGCCCCATCCGAAAAGGATGAGGGGCCCGGGGAGGCGGACCAGGGGGTCGGAAAAGGCCCTCGGCGCAAGGCCGTCATACCCATGTCGTCCGACGACGACGAGACAGATTCCTCCCGCGGAGGCGGGGGGAAGCAAGAAGAAACTCTACCTCCCTGCACCGGGGAGGAGAAAAAGAGAAAAGCCGCCCCGGAGGGGGAGGCTGGGGCATCCAAGAAGGGGAGGGTGTCCCTTCTGGACTACTCCGCCACGGCCGCTCACAGCGAGGAGGGGTGGTTGCCCAGGGGGAAGCCCCCAGTGCGATTGTAGGTGTCCACACTCTATCATGATTTCACTTCATAGTTTTTGTATTTATAATGCGAAACATATATGCAGTTTGGCCAGGGTTCATCCCGAGGTATGTTCCTCCGGATCCCTGAGCGATTCAGAGATGAATTCGCTTCCGACGGCCACTACTCCTCAACCCGCGGATGACATGGAGGTGTTGTCCCGAAGGCTCCCAGAGTAGGGGGAGGTGACTCTGGAGACGCCCCAAGGCGGGATTCCAGATGTCGGACACGCGGGGTTCAAGATCCCCGCGGATCGTGTCGATGAGAGGCACGGTAAGCCGGGCTCTCAGCCGAACACAGTTCCGGAACCTTCAATGGTTCCGGACTCAGGCGGGCGGCCCCTCGTTAGGGAGGGCGAGCCGTCTGTGTAGAGGACTTCCATTGTGCCCGAGGCACCGGATTGTTTACGGGAAGCGCTTCGCGGTGCTTCCATGGATGAAGAGCACCACACTCTTATGAATGCGGTGATTCAGAAGGTTTCGTCTGCCAAAAGCGGACTAACCGAAGCCTGGACCAGCCTGCTGACCGGCTTTGAGGTAAGTAATAAAAAATGTATGAGATTACCACCCGATAGGTAGTAGCCCCTGATACTTTTTTTGGTGATCGGAAGGAAAAGCCAAATAGAGGGTAAATTATGATCCACAGGAGTTTAATAATAAATATTCGTGTGAATAAGCAGGTTGTGCTGCTTGCCGCTGCTGCCCGCACAGCCGAGGTTGCCGAACTAAAGCGGGACCTGGAGCAGGCGCAGGGAGAGCTCGACCTCACTAAGAGGCAGCTCGAAGAGAACAAGGGTAAGTGATTCCCCGCTCTTCTGTATTTACGGATAAACAAAATTGGTTAGTCTAACGCCAAAGCATCGTGACTGTGTGACAGGGGCCACCGTCGAAGTGGCGTCCCTGAAGAAAGCGATGTCCGAGGCCGAAGACAAGGCAGCCTTGGACTACAAGGAGCACGAAAAGCAAAGTGCTAGAGTTTTCGAGGTACAACAAGAGCTCCGGGACCTCGGTAAGAAGTACGAGTCCATGGAGCATGATCTGAAGATGAAAGAGGCCGAGCTTGCGAAGGCCCTTGTGAGTATAAAGGACGCCAAGGCCGAAGCCGAGAAGGCACAGCAGGAAATCCAGGAGGCCAAAAAGATAGCAGCGGGTAAGAAGTTCTTTATGCAAAGCAAACATATGGAGGAGGCGTTTCTTTTACTTACTCGAATTCGGAGCTCTCCAGGGGCATTCGCAGATCTGCCACGCAGCGTATCAGACGCTGCGGAGTTCTATCGTGCCCAGGAGGGGAGCTCAACGGAGAAGCTATTCTAGTCCCAGTAAGCTGGGGCCGAACACCCAATGCCTCTGAGTGACCAACTGAAGCAGTTGGTCGAACTCCACAGGGCGGCCGGACTGGCTATGAAAGGTTTCATAGTCCGGATGTGGCCTGGTGAGCTCCTGCCCACTAGCTACTTTGGCCTCATCAAGCGGATGGTGGATGCCTGTCCACGGCTTGAAATGATCAAGTGATCTGTTTGCATTGAGGGTGCCCGCCGGGCCTTTGCCCGCGTCAAGGTGCATTGGGGCAAGCTCGATGCGGAGAAGCTGGTGAAGGACGGGCCGCCGGAGGGCAAGGCGCATCGCCATCCCGAGATGTACTATGATGGCGTTATGAAGGGTGCTCGTCTCGTGGCTGATGAATGTACCAAGGACACCATTTTAGAATGAATTCACTTCTGTCATGTTTGTAATTTAAAGACGAAGTTACTTGCGCTATGTAGCGCCTTTGTTATTTAAAATATTACCTTCTGTGCGGCTGTTTATAAAATTCTGAAAGTAGGCCAGTCGTCGGCTTCCGCCCCCACGTAACTAGTACTGGGGTGTTCGTGGAAAACCCGGACACTCTTTATCCAAATGTTTGGTCCCTTAAGGAGGTGTCCGGCGCAGCGAACAAGGCAATCGGACTATGCGGCTTTATAACTTTCACTTAGCCATAGAAGTCTACAATTTTAAACTTCGGCAAAGCCCCTAGAATCTGGAAGGCCGAATTGGGGCGCTATACATGCTTAGATCGGACGAAGCCGATTTATCGCCTAAAGCGGAAAATCTTTAAGGATTTTAGGACCTCTCGAACAGCGACCAGCTCTCGCCACATCATGCCGGTCAGTTTTTGGCTTTCTCTACTGAGGTGCTCGTCCGGAAGAACCGGGACACAATCGCAGTAGTTCTCCCTGCGCTACCTTAGCCGATATAACGAAATGTAAGGTACCAAAACAAGGGAGCCGGGCTAACCCAACTGTAGACCCAAGACATGATTCGGAGCTGATGCATATAGTGCTATAAGTTCGGGGTGCCACACTATTGAAAGTGTTCGGACTTGTATTGCCGTATTATGGGGTGCCATAAGAAGCCCCTGGCAAACTGACCGTACCAAGGTGTACGGATGCAATATCAAATAAACATTTATGAGAAAAAAAATGCTCAAATAAGAATAGTAAGCTGACACTATATATGGTCTCCCATTGATGAATAATACGTTTAAGCGTATGTTTACAATATATGCATTAAGCGGAGATAAATAGGACTATTTGACATGTCCTATCAAGGGGCAGGCTGTGTACAGATAGATAAAGCAGGTATAATGATCATAAATAGATTCCAGCTGGGTATTTCCTTCTGTGCACAATGCCTGTTGCCTCCTTGGTTGTCTCTCCCATGTAAGTCCGGCAATCCGGCTCTTCTGAGGATGCTGCGCTAAAGCGATGTCCCGAAAGGTAAAAGGGAAAGATGATGAAGGTATTTGGCGGTTACCCGCACTATTGACCGAGTCATTGTTGTGCCTCCGCCTATGCCCATGGTATCTTGAGTGCGTAATTGTGTACGTGTGGCACGAATGCTGCTTTGATGGGGCTTGAGCGGAGGCCGGACTGCTAATCACGCTCTTGGCATTCCTGATGATCCTGTTGCAGGGTGCTTCGGACTCACTTGATGGTGCTTGAGGTTGTCATAGCCGGATTGGTGGTTTGCCGGAGGAGGCCGCATTGTACTTCTGCCGCGAGGGCTGCACTATGCTCTTCTGTACGGAGAGAGCGGTCCATGTTTCCGTTGACTGTTATGACCCTGCGCGGACCTGGCATCTTGAGCTTGAGGTATGCATAATGTGGTACCGCATTGAATCTAGCGAATGCGGTTCGTCCGAGCAGTGCGTGGTAACCACTACGGAAAGGGACGATATCAAAGATTAACTCTTCGCTCCGGAAGTTGTCCGGGGATCCGAAGACCACTTCCAATGTTATAGAGCCCGTACAGCGGGCCTCTACTCCAGGAATTACACCTTTAAAGGTGGTTTTGGTGGGCTTGATCCTTGAAGGGTCAATGCCCATTTTGCACACCGTGTCCTGATAAAGTAGGTTCAGGCTGCTGCCGCCGTCCATAAGGACTTGCATGAGGTGGAATCCGTCAATGATTGGGTCTAAGACCAATGCGGCTGAGCCGCCGTGACAGATGCTAGTAGGATGATCCCTACGATCAAAGGTGATCGGACAAGCTGACCATGGGTTGAATTTGGGGGCGACTGGCTCCATCGCATAGACGTCCCACAGTGCTCGCTTTCGTTCCCGCTTAGGGATGTGAGTGGCGTAGATCATGTTGACCGTTTTCACCTGGGGGGGGGGGGATTTCTTTTGTCCCCCCGTGTTCGGACGCCGGGGCTCTTCGTCATCGTCGCTGTGCAGCCCCTTGTCCTTGTTTTCGGCGTTTATTTTGTCGGCCTGTTTGAACACCCAGTAGTCTCTATTGGTGTGGTTGGCTGGCTTGTCCGGGGTGCCATGAATTTGGCACGAGCGCTGCAGTATGCGGTCCAGACTGGACGGTCCCTGATTATTTCTTTTGAACGGCTTTTTCCGCTAACCGGACATAGATCCACTGAATCCGGCGTTTACTACCGTGTCTTCAGTGTTTTTGCCATTGTTCCGTCGCTTGTGTCTGTTGCGTCGTGGCTTGCCGTTGTTATCGCGGACATCCGAGGTGCCGGAATGTGGTGTGGTGCCGCTGCGAGCCAACCAGCTATCCTCGCCCACGCAAAAGCGGGTCATTAGTGTTGTGAGAGATGCCATGGACTTGGCTTTTTCCTGGCCGAGGTGTCGAGCAAGCCACTCGTCACAGATATTATGCTTAAAATCCGCCAGGGCTTCGGCGTCCGGACAATCAACTATTTGGTTCTTTTTAGTTAGGAACCGAGTCCAGAATTTCCTGGTTGACTCTCTGGGCTGTTGAGTAATGTGGCTCAGGTCATCGGCGTCCGGTGGTCGCACATATGTGCCCTAGAAGTTGTCGAGGAATGTGCTACCTCTTGAGCACTGCGTTGGATTTCCCCGAAGAGGAGAGGATGATGCAGCAAAGTAGCATAAGTATTTCCCTCAGTTTTTGAGAACCAAGGTATCAATCCAGTAGGAGACCACGCATAAGTCCTTCGTACCTACACAAAACGATAGCAACTCGCAACCAACGCTTAGGGGTTGTCAATCCCTTCACGGTCACTTACGAGAGTGAGATCTGATAGAGATAATATTTTTGGTATTTTTGATAGATAGATGCAAAGTAAAAGTAAAGGGCAAAGTAAAAACAAAGCAAGTAAATAAAATGATAGAGATTGATATGATGAGAATAGACCCGGGGGCCATAGGTTTCACTAGTGGCTTCTCTCAAGAGCATAAGTATTCTACGGTGGGTGAACAAATTACTGTTGAGCAATTGACAGAACTGAGCATAGTTATGAGTATATCTAGGCAATGATCATGTATATAGGCATCACATCCAAAAGAAGTAGATCGAAACGATTCTGCATCGACTACTATTACTCCACTCATCGACCGCTATCCAGCATGCATCTAGAGTATTAAGTTAAAAACAGAGTAACGCCGTAAGAAAGATGACATGATGTAGAGGGATAAATTCATGCAATATGACAAAAAACCATCTTGTTACCCTCGATGGCAACAATACAATATGTGCCTTGCTGCCCCTTTTGTCACTGGGTAAGGACACCGCAATATTGAACCCAAAGCTAAGCACTTCTCCCATTGCAAGAACTACCAATCTAGTTGGCCAAACCAAAAAGGATAATTCGAAGAGACTTGCAAAGATAACTCAATCATACATAAAAGAATTCAGAGAAGAATCAAATATTTTCCATAGATAATACTGGATCATAAACCCACAATTCATCGGTCTCAACAGACACACCGCAAAAAGAAGATTACATCGAATAGATCCCCATGAGAGAGGGGGAGAACATTGTATTGAGATCCAAAAAGAGAGAAGAAGCCATCTAGCTACTAGCTATGGACCCGAAGGTCTGAAGTAAACTAATCACACTTCATCGGAGGGGCTATGGTGATGATGTCGAAGCCCTCCGTGGTGGATGCCCCCTCCGGCGGAGCTCCGAAACAGGCCCCAAGATGGGATCTCGTGGATACAGAAGGTTGCGGCGGTGGAATTAGGTTTTTGGCTCCTGTTCTGATCGTTCGGGGATACGTAGGTATATATAGGAGGAAGGAGTACGTCGGTGGAACGTCGAGGGGCCCACGAGGTAGGGGGCGCGCCCAGGGGGCGCCCTCCACCCTCGTGACCTCCTCGGGCACTGCTTGGAGTATGGTCCAAGTCTCCTGGATCACGTTCGGTTGGAAACTCACGATCCCGAAGGTTTCATTCCGTTTGGACTCCGTTTGATATTCTGTTTCTTCGAAATACTGAAAAAGGCAAAAAACAGCAATTCTGGGCTGGGCCTCCGGTTAATAGCTTAGTCCCAAAAGTAATATAAAAGTGGAAAATAAAGCCCAATATAGTCCAAAACAGTAGATAAAGTAGCATGGAGCAATCAAAAATTATAGATAAATTGGAGACGTATCAGGCATCCCCAAGCTTAATTCTTGCTCGTCCTCGAGTAGGTAAATGATAAAAAAAGAATTTTTGATGCAGAGTGATACTTTGGCATAATTTCAATGTAAATCTTCTTAATTGTGATATGAATATTCATATCTGAAAGATTCAAGACAAAAGTTCATATTGACACAAAGATAATAATACTTCAAGCATACTAATCAAAGCAATCATGTCTTCTCAAAATAACATGGCAAAAGAAAGTTCATCCCTACAAAATCATATAGTTAGGCTATGCTTCATTTTCGTCACACAAAGATGTTCCCAACTTCTATACCCCCGATGACAAGCCAAGCAATTGTTTCATACTTAAATAATCTCAAAAAAATTCAACCTTCACGCAATACATGAGCGTGAGCCATGGATATAGCACTATGGGTGGAATAGAATATGATGATGGGGATTGTGTGGAGAAGACAAAAAAGGAGAAAGTCTCACATTGACGAGGATAATCAACGGGCTATGGAGATGCCCATCAATTGATGTCAACATGAGGAGTAGGGATTGCCATGCAACGGATGCACTAGAGCTATGAATGCTCAACAAAAAGAAAACTAGTGGGTGTCGTGGTTCTAAGTCTGACAGTAGAATGGGGGGTAGGTATGGAGAGGCAAGATCCTAGCTATGGAGTAGTTGTATACGCAAGGGATTTACAAGTTCAGGCCCTTCTCGGAGGAAGTAACAGCCCTACGTCTCGGAGCCCGGAGGCGGTCGACTGGATTATGTGCGTATGAGTTACAGGGGTGCGAACCCTTTACACTGAGGAGGGGGGTGGCTTATATAGTGTCTGCCAGACCCCTCCGGCCCTCAGTTATGCAGGGTTTAAAGTACATAAAGATGGGCATTACTGGTAACGCCTCACATAAAGTGTCATCATGACCATAAAGACTATTTAATTAAAGACCGTTCGGATGCAGAGTGGCTCTTGATCTCTTGCTGGTCGAGTGAGTCTTCATGGTCGAGTGTCTTCGAGTCCGTCGAGTGGAATCCCTCTTGGTCGACTGGAAGGCAGTTTCTTCTGAAGATGTCCTTGGGGAGGGTACTTTGGATAGGTTCGTGACCCTACCCTAGGTACATGACTTCATCATTAGCCCTCAAATGGATCGAGGTTTGAGTGAGGAAGGAGTTGATAATCTTTCCGCCCCGTTTTTGTGTTCTGAACATGTCTCATCTTGGACCAATAATCTTTTGCAATGATGGCAGCAACTTTTATTTCAGTCGCCTTGATCCATTCCTTTCTTTTGTCGAGTGAACTTTTGAACTTAGTGATCTTCTGAGCGACGGATCGCAGGAAATCTATCGTCTGACATATTGATCTGCCGTTAGCGGATTTTGTGGGATCTGAATTTAGGGAGGCGCGCGAAGCGGGGCGGCCCGCTGTACTCGCATGGGATAGGGCGTGCACGCCTCGATTTTCGCGCCGCCTTTTTCGCCACGTATCACGCGTGCGCGACTGTTTCGGGATGTGACAGGATCGCACGGGCCTACTTGTCAGCCACTCGGAAGCGACTTTATATAAAGCGCCGGGCGAGGGTTTTTGAATAGTGCCTTCTCATTCTTCTCTCTGCCCTCTTCACCTCCGCCTGCTGCACCTGCTCTCACCTCCGCCCAGCCGCTCCTCGCGTGCTTCGCCGGCGACAATGGTGAAGGAGAAGACGGCGGCCTTGGAGCGCGCGAAGAAGGCGACGACGACGGGGAAAGCAAAGGGGAGAGCGCCCAGTCGGGGCGGATCTTCGTCAAGGTCTCGCCTGCCGCAAGGTTGGGTTCAAGGGGATTGGATCCGCTCAACCATCACCGAGGCGGATCTCAATGACCTGGCCAACAAGGGATTGATCCCCCACGGGTCGGCGAGGCTCCCGGGGTCCGAGTGGCAACCGCAGCCGCAGGAGGGTGAGTGCGTTCTCCTAGCCACACATGTAGATCGTGGATTCTCTCTGCCGCTGAGTGTTTTCTTCCGAGGGTTTCTAAACTTCTTTGGGGCGCAACTCCATCATTTCACTCCAATTCCATTGCCTATCTTGCTGCTTTCCTGTCCATGTGCGAGAACTTCCTGGGTTGTCGACCACACTGGGCTCTCTTTAAGCACATATTCACCTGTCGCTCACAGACGGTGAAAAAGGCGAGTCCGGACGATGACAGGACTAGGGTTATCCAAATGTGCGGGGGTCTTGGGATTCAGATGAGGAGTAAGAGCACTTTCCCGGCCATGACCCTTCCTGAGTCGGTCAGAGGGTGGCAGTCGACCTGGTTCTACCGCCAAGACGAGTCGACGCCGGGGCAGTCGACTGGTCTCCCTCCGTTCTCCATGGACCGAGTGAACAAACCCTCTTCTCTGAAGGTGCTTCCTGAGGAGAAACCTCAAGTAAGAATGTTGATGGAGCGCGTAGTCCAGCTTGTTCGAGACGGAGTGACGGGTATGGATCTTCTGGAGGTCTTCCTGAGACGGCATATCCAACCGCTTCAGTACCGAGGCCACCTGATGTGGTTGTACTGTGGTACCGAAGACACCACTCGGGTCCATCCAGAAGCGGTCGACGACGCCACACTGGAGCGGTGGGTGGCCGCGATCACAGGGAATAAGGACAACCCACGAGGTGCTAGGAGGATCCCACCACTCGACTATTCCTACACATCGGACACGGTATGACTGCTTATCTCCGATTGTAACCTTGCTTTATTCATTCTGTTTTGCTACGAATCGGCCGATTGACCTTCGTTTTGTTTTGTTGTCTGTCAGGCCACCACCGAGTTATACTCGATGCCCAATGGAGCACAAACGCCGACTGAAGAGGAGGAAGGAAGTGGGGGCGAAAGCCCAGAGGAGTGGGAATCGAATGCTGCTGACGACGACGAGGGTGATGACTCTGGCAAGGAGGAAGAGGAGGAGGAGGAGGAGGAGGAGGAAGTTGTACCTCCTCGCTCGGAAAGACGTTCGAAGCTTGTCTATGATCCCGCGGCCGAGCGCGGTAAGGGGGTCGCAACCGTCACACAATCAACCAAGCGCCCTCGGACTACTTCTCCGGCACCGACTGAGAAAGCTCCGAAGCAATCTCGAGTGGTGCCGTCGAAGCCGGCGAAAGTCTTGCCGAAGATGAAGATGGTGATCCCCACAATCTCAGGGTAATGGTGTAACTTGAGTTTTCCCATTTCATGAACTTGTTCTTGGTCGACTCATGAGCTAATCGACTGACTTATGGAACCGCAGTGCTGCCACTTCTGATACCTCGGCCAGGGCCGAAGATCACGAGATGGAGGATGTTGTTACTTCAAAACCTGGTACGACTCTTGTAGTTTCGTCTTTAGTCGATTGACTTCTTGTCTATAGTTCTGATTCTTTTCCGCAGTTTCATCCAACGTCGTTATTGACCTTCCTGATGACGACGACGAGGAACCACTGAGGCAGAGGAGGAGCAGGAAAGCATCTGCTGGTAAGGCGACTCAGGACGTGCCAGCACCCGAGATGTTGATCATGGAGGGAGACAACGTCACTCGGCCTACCGTATCCTTTGCGGTGCCGTTGACGAGTGCTCGCCCTTCATCGTCGAGTGCCGCTCAACCTTCGCTTTTCTCAACCCACCACATCCCAGAAGACCAAGCTAGCGCTGCTAAAGAAGCAATACGCCAGGTGGGGGTCATGATGGAGCAAGTGAAGGCAATCCGAGAAGCTAGCCAAGCAGCCTATGACGCTAGTTCAGCTCTTCAGAGTAACGTTCAGGTCAGTCGGTCACCGCCTGTTCTGTTAGGATATGATATCTGAAAATCCTTCTTTCTGAAATTCCTAGAGTTTGTCCTACACTCACTGGGTATGTCGATTGAAATTCCGGGTTTAGTGGGGGCACGCTGAGTGCACCCACTGGGTGTAGTCCCCAAGGCTATGGTGGACTGCTGGCAGTCGACCATAGTCTTTATGTCTTAAGTTTTTTTTCCTTACTCGACTAGGTCGAATGGATTCATAAAACTAGTGGGGGCACGCTGAGTGCACCCACTGGGTGTAGTCCCCGAGACTATGGTCGAATGTTTGTATTCGGCCGTAGTCTTAGAAACGCTATGACTTTTCCTTAGTCACTCGGAAGTGAATTGTCTTTGACATCTGTCGATTGGTTCTTCGCAGAAATCATGCGATCTTGCGGCTCGTTATACTGAGGTGGAGAACAAACACATCCAGCTCGAGCTTGATCTGAAGCTGACCCAGGAGAACTTAACGAAGGCGAAGGAGGAAGCTAAAGGTATGTTTGGTGAGGTCTTCGACGACTGCCTTTGCCTCTCGTTTGTTTCAGAGTCTGATCTCACTGTAACTTTGCAGACAAAGTGAATGCTGCCCTGAAGAAGAAAGACCTTGACTTGGATGAGATGCAGAAAACGGCTTTAGAGAAGACCAGGCTCGCAGACGAGAAGCTGGCTTCAGTCACCAAGCTCGAAGAAGAAAATGCCAATCTGAAAGCTGCTCTTGATGCTGCCAACCAGGAGGTCAGTCGACTGAAAAGCGATAAGATCGACCTGAATGATAAGGCCAGTGAGTTGCGGGAAAGAAGAACGATTTGGAGGCTTATTTGGGTGGACTCACCAAAAAGCTATTCCTCATGCTTGAAGGTAATCTTTTGTACCAAACAAACACTTTAACTGTGATCTTTCCACTGTTGTCTTGACTCGGTGGTTGAACTTTGCAGAATTTTGCCAGAATTTTGAAGAGGAGACTGGCCGACTGGAAGTAAACTTGGATCCCATCAATTCTCCTGTGAAAGATGAAGTCGCTATGAACGTGCTCCGGCTTGAATCTCGCGTTGCTGCTGTCATCGACTATCTCGCAAGACTGAAGGTCACAACTTCTCGCATCGACACAACACTCTGGCCAAGAGAGACGCTCCAGAACGACCTTGAGTCCCTGATGACTCGACTGAATGAAGTCCCAAGTCGAGTGCAGGAGTGGAAAAAATCTTCTGCTAGGTGCGGTGCGGATGTTGCTCTGTCCTTGGTCCGCGTTCACTGCAAGGATGCACGAGAGGACAAGCTGGCGGCCCTCAGGGTGGCTAACACCAAGAAGTACGACTTCCGATCTTTCATGGAGACCTTCATAGCCGCTGCCACTCGGATTGCAGATGGAATCGACCTGGACGAGTCTGTTGCACCTTCTAGCCCTCCACAGGAGGGGTAAAAAACTTCTGAGCTTGATACTTTAAATTTGCCTCGGTATGCCGAGTGATTTTTGTAACCAACAAACCTTAACAGGCTTAGCGCCTGAGCACTTTCGGTTCTGTTAGGCTTTATCCGAACCTGGATTCGTCGTTGAATATGTTTGCATTCGGTTTGAGGTGTCTTTTGCAGGTTAAAGCGAGGTGCTCATTGCAATCGACTTGTTCCCCAATATACTTAGGCGAGCACCGGGCTGCAGCTAAGCCCCCGAGTGGGAGGTCTGCTCTCCACTCGGTAGGATTTTCAAAAACTTAGGCAAGCACTGGGCTGCAGCTAAGCCCCCGAGTGGGAGGTCTGCTCTCCACTCGGTAGGATTTTCAAAAACTTAGGCGAGCACTGGGCTGCAGCTAAGCCCCCGAGTGGGAGGTCTGCTCTCCACTCGGTAGGATTTTCGAAAACTTAGGCGAGCACTGGGCTGCAGCTAAGCCTCCGAGTGGGAGGTTCGCTCTCCACTTGGTAGGATTTTCAAAAACTTAGGTGAGCACTGGGCTGCAGCTAAGCCCCCGAGTGGGAGGTTTGCCCTCCACTCGGCAGGATTTTCAAGGCATACCTCTAGAGAAGAGGGTAACAGTCGACTTGTACCTCGTCCTCCTTGCAGAGCGTACGTTGTATTTGTGGCATAGCTCGGAAGGAGAGGGTAGCAGTCGAACTGCACCTCGTCCTCCTTGCAGAGCGCACGTTGTATTTGTGGCGTAGCTCGGAAGGAGAGGGTAGCAGTCAACCTGCACCTCGTCCTCGTCCTCCTTGCAGAGCGCACGTTGTTTTTGAACTTAGGCGAGTACTTGGACTGCAGCTAAGCCTCCGAGTGGAAGGCTGGCTTACCACTCGGTAGGATTTTGTTTAACTTAGGCGAGTACTTGGACTGCAGCTAAGCCTCCGAGTGGAAGGCTGGCTTACCACTCGGTAGGATTTTGTTTAACTTAGGTGAGTACTTGGACTGCAGCCAAGCCTCCGAGTGGAAGGCTGGCTTACCACTCGATAGGATTTTGTTTAACTTAGGTGAGTACTTGGACTGCAGCTAAGCCTCCGAGTGGAAGGCTGGCTTACCACTCGGTAGGATTTTGTTTAACTTAGGCGAAACGGATTTCGCAGCTAAGCCCCCGAGTGGGAGGCCGGCTCACCACTCGGTTAGGATTTTTTTTAGAGACTTAGGCGAATCAGATACGCAACCAAGCCACCCACTGGGGGATTGCTTTATGTGAACAAAAGTAATGATAGTTACTGGGAAAATTATAAAGCCCTTGTCTTTGATAAATAAACTACAGAAGTACTTTTATTACAACTCATCCGAGTGAATACTTAAGTGTAAAAGGGGCGGAGAAGCTCCGCGTTCCAAGCTCGGGGCTCGTCGATGTTGTGCTCGACGTTGCAAAGACGGTATGCTCCATTGTGGAGAACCTTGGTGATGACGAAGGGGCCTTCCCAACAAGGAGCAAGTTTATGTGGTTTCTGCTGATGTACTCAGAGAACCAAATCTCCTTCCTGGAAGGCTCGACTCTTCACGTTTTTGGCGTGGAAGCGACACAAGTCTTGTTGATAAATGGTTGATCGGATCAGAGCCATCTCCCTTTCTTCCTCTAAAAGGTCGACTGCGTCCTGCCGTGCTTGTTCTGCTTCAGCTTCGGTGTAGAGCTCGACCCAAGGAGCATTATGGAGAAGGTCACTCGGCAAGACTGCTTCAGCTCCGTAGACCAGGAAGAATGGGGTTCTCCCAGTCGATTGATTAGGCGTGGTCCTTAACCCCCCAAAGCACCGAGGGAAGCTCGTCGACCCATGCTCCAGCCGCATGCTTGAGATCACGCATCAGTCGGGGCTTCAACCCTTTAAGAATCAAACCATTGGCCCGCTTTGCTTGTCCATTCGACTGAGGATGGGTGGCTGATGCATAGTCGACTCGTGTGCCCTGAGAAGTGTAGAACGCCCTGAACTCCTCCGAATCGAAGTTTGACCCATTTTCAGTGATGATGCTGTGCGGGACTCCATATCTGAATATCAATTCTCTGATGAAGCTGACAGCAGTACCGGCGTCAAGGTTCTTGATGGGTTTAGCCTCGATTCACTTGGTGAACTTGTCGACTGCTACCAGCACATGCGTGAAACCCCTTCTGCCTATTCTCAGGGGCCCTACCATATCCAACCCCCATACTGCGAAGGGCCAGACGAGTGGTATGGTCTTCATAGTTGATGCGGGCTTGTGTGACATATTGGAGTAAAATTGACATCCCTCACACTTATCGACTATCTCCTTTGCCATTTCATTCGCTCTTGGCCAATAAAATCCGGCTTGGTATGCTTTGGCCACGATGGTCCGAGAGGACGCATGATGTCCACAGGTCCCCGAGTGGATGTCATCCAAAATTATTCGACCTTCCTCTGGTGTTATGCATTTCTGACTAACTCCAGTCGCGCTTTCTCTGTACAGCTGTCCCCTCATCACAGTAAAGGCTTTAGATCGGCGGGTGATCTGTCGAGCCTCTTTTTCGTCTTCCGGGAGCTCTTTCCTCAAGATATACGCGATGTATGGTACTGTCCAATCGGGAGTGATCACCAAAGCTTCCATGATCAGGTCGACCACTGCTGGCACTTCGACCTTAGTCGGGTCTGTGATACTCTTGGGTTGCGGAGCTTCTTCGGTAAAAGGATCTTCTATGACTGATGGAGTATGGATATGCTCCAAGAACACATCACTAGGAATGGCTTCCCTCTTGGAACCTATCTTCGCCAAATCATCAGCCGCTTGATTCTTCAGTCGAGGTATGTGATGGAGCTCCAGCCCTTCGAATTTCTTTTCAAGCTTCCTCATTGCATTGCAGTATCCAGTCATGGCTGGGCTTCTAACGTCCCACTCCTTCATCACGTGATTGACCACCAAATCTGAGTCGCCATAAACCATAAGGCGACGGACGCCGAGTGAAATGGCCATGCGCAACCCATACAAGAGTGCTTCATACTCTGCTTCATTGTTGTAGGAATCAAAGTGGATCTGGAGCACATATCTGAGTTTATCTCCTCGGGGGGAAACTAGAACAACCCCAGCACCAGAACCATTTAACATCTTAGAGCCATCAAAGAACATGGTCCAATGCTTCGAGTGAACTTGAGTCGGCTGCTGTTGTTCAATGCACTCGGCAAGGAAATCTGCTATAGCCTGGGACTTAATGGCTTTCTTTGCCTCAAATTTGATATCAAGGGGAAGAAGTTCAATCGCCCATTTAGCCACTCGACCAGTTGCATCTCTATTGTGTAGAATCTCTGACAATGGTGCGTCGCTGATGACTGTAATGTCATGATCAGAGAAATAATGAGCAACCTTCTTCATGGTCATGTAGATCCCATATACGAGCTTCTGATAATGAGGATATCTTTGCTTCGTTGGAGTCAAAACTTCAGAGAGATAATACACTGGGCGCTGAACTTTGAAGGTTTTACCTTCCTCTTCCCGCTCGACCGTAAGTACTGTACTGACGACCTATACTGTGGCTGCAATGTAAAGCAACAAAGGCTCTTTGCTGATTGGAGCAGCAAGAACCGGCTGGGTGGAGAGCAGAGCTTTTAGCTCGGCAAACGCTGCATCAGCTTCTGGAGTCCACTCGAACTTGTCTGCCTTCTTCATCAGTCGGTAAAGAGGTAACGCCTTTTCACCGAGGCGAGAGATGAATCGACTTAACGCGGCTAAGCATCCAGTAAGCTTCTAGACATCGTGCACACGCACAGGGCGTTTCATTCGGAGTATGGTGCCAACTTTTTCTGGGTTAGCATCGATTCCTCGTTCTGAGACGAGGAAACCGAGTAACTTTCCGCCAGGTACTCCGAATGTGCACTTTGATGGATTAAGCTTGATATCGTATCTCCTGAGATTGGCAAATGTTTCAGCTAGGTCAGTCAATAGGTCGGAACCCTTTCGTGACTTGACCACGATATCATCCATGTACGCTTCCACGTTCCGACTGATTTGAGTGAGTAGACACTTTTGAATCATCCTCATGAACGTGGCTCCGGCATTCTTGAGACCGAATGGCATGGTGATATAGCAGAAGTACCCGAATGGAGTGATGAAATCTGTTTTGATTTCGTCAGGTCCATACAGACGGATCTGATGATACCCGGAATAGGCGTCTAAAAAAGACAATCTCTCGCACCCCGCAGTCGAGTCGACAATTTGGTCGATGCGAGGGAGAGGAAAATGATCTTTCGGGCAGGCTCAATTGATATGTTTGAAATCAATGCACATGCGAAGTGAGTTGTCCTTCTTGGGAACCATGATGACATTGGCGAGCCACTCGGAGTGGTATATCTCTTGGATAAACTCTGCTGCAAGGAGTCGAGCCACCTCCTTGCCAATGGCTTTTTTCTTCTGAACGGCGGACCGTCGAAGATTTTCTTTAACAGGTTTCGCTTTTGAATTGACTCTAAGGCGATGCTCAGCCAGCCCCCTGGGAACACCCGGCATGTCAGCTGGCTTCCATGCGAAGATGTCCCAGTTCTCACGGAGGAACTGGATGAGCGCTTCTTCCTATTTAGAGTCAAGTGTTGTGGAAATATGGGTCGGAGCTGCGTTGGGATCGGTCGGGTGAATTTGAACAGGTTTTGTCTCTCCAGACGACTGAAACGCTGATTATGTGGCAGGCTTCTTGGCCCGCAACAACTCACTCGGATCTGCATTTTTCTTGTACCCTTCCAGCTCTACCATTGTTATCTGGGAATCGGCAATTTTCGAGCCTTTCTGAAAACACTCTTCTGCCTTCTTCCGATTGCCAGTGATAGTGATCACACCTTTGGGACCGGGCATCTTCAGTTTGAGGTACACGTAACATGGTCGAGCCATGAACCGTGCGTAAGCAGGTCTCCCCAAAATAGCGTGGTAAGCACTCTGAAAATCCACGACTTCAAATGTTAGCTTCTCTTTGCGGAAATGCTTCGAGTCGCCGAACACTACATCCAGAGCTATTTGGCCGAGTGACTCAGCCTTCTTTCCAGGAATGACTCCGTGAAAACTCATGTTACTGGAGCTGAGCCTAGACATCGGAATGCCCATTCCCTTGATCATCTCTGCATACAGTATATTCAATCTACTGCCGCCATCCATCAATACCCTCGTCAGCCGAGTGCCTTCGACGACTGGGTCGACCACCAGCGCTTGCCTCCCAGGGGTGGCAATGTGAGTGGGTTGATCGGACTGGTCGAACGTAATGGGAGTTTGTGACCATCTCAGATAGCTTGGGTTCGATGAGGCGACCATATTCACCTCGCAGTTGATCACTTTCAGTCGACTTTTGCTCTCTACATCAGCAAAAATCATCAGGGTGGAATTGACATGGGGATAACCTCCATCACTGTCCTCCTTGTCCTCAGCCTTGTCCGACTCCTTCTCTTTGTCCTTGGGATGCTTGCCTTGAAACTGCTGGATCAAGAGCCAGCACTGGCGAGTGGTATGCTTTGGGTAGATGAAGTTACCCTCTTTGTCTTTCTTCGTGTGGATGTGACATGGCAGATCCATCACGTCATTTCCTTCTTTATCCTTTACCTTCTTGGGGTTCCAAGATCCTTTGGGCTTTCCTTTGAATTTGCCCTGAGTCACGGCCAGAGCCTCTCCAGGAGCAGCTGGCTCGGCCTTCCGCTTCTGCTTCCGACTGGAGTTTCCTTTCTCCGACTGACTCGGCTTGTACTTGCCACTCCGGAGTCGGTCCTCTTCTTCACCATTGGCGTACTTTGTGGAGATTTCCATCATTCGACTCAAGGTCATATCCCCGGTCCGACCAAACCTCAGGCTCAACTCTCTGTTCTTGACGCCATCCTTGAAGGCGCAGACCGCTTGATGGTCCGACACATTCTCCACGGTATGATGCAAAGTGATCCATCTCTGGATGTAATCTCGCAATGTTTCACTCGACTTTTGTACGCAGACTTGCAACTCCACCAATCCGGCCGGTCGCTTGCAAGTTCCCTCGAACGTCCTGATGAACACTCGGGAAAGATCTTCCCAAGTATAAATGCTGCTAGGAGCTAACTGATTCAACCACGCCCTGGCCGAACCCTCTAGCATGAGTGGCAAATGCTTCATGGCCACCTCATCGTTACCGCCACCAATCTATACCGCCACTCGGTAGTCTTCAAGCCAAGTTTCAGGCTTGGACTCTCCGGTGAACTTACTTACCCCAGTCGCCAACCTGAAGTTGGGGGGTATCACTGCAGCTCTGATGGCTCTGCTAAAGCATTCTGGACCTGAAACATGGACTCGATTGCTAGTGGGCACATCTCTGTCATGGCCACCTCTGTGAGCTCTGTTCCGATCGACCAGACCTTGCACGATGATGGATCTCGCATCAAAGCCTGGTTCTCTGGGATCGACCGGAGCTCTCCGCCCAACACTAAGCTGGCGCCTGTCACCTTGCTGTCGATGGACGTTAGACCCACCTCTCGGGGGAGGAGTGGGCACTCGACGCCTATCATCACAATCAAATCGGTCATCATAGTGATCCCGCCGGCCTTCACGTCCCACGCGCCTCGGAGGCGACCTTGGGCTGTGAGCCAACTGAACAGTATTCGCAGCGACGGATCGACTGTGAATCCTGTTGCGCGACTGTGACACGATTGAATTCTGATCTCCTGCTGCTCTAAGCAAGTCCCTGATCTGCATCAAGCCTCTACCAGCCTCTAACTAAGAGGGCTGAATTGACTCTGCTATACGGGCTGCAGCTGCTAAATTCTGAATCGGGGTTCGATATACTTGAGTCGGTTGCGGAAAGAGTTGACATCAACTGGAGTCGGGTACTCGTTGCCGCGCACGCTCGTCAAGAGCTCGCTGGAGGTTCTCCAGTCGAGTGCGTTCAGCCAAGTTGGCCAAACGCGCCTCTTCCAAGGCTCGAGCCTCGGGAGTTTCTCCTACAATGGGCGTATGCAGGGCATCCATGTTCCTGCGGCGAAGTTCTTCCCTTTGCAGAGAAGTAAGTGGCACGGGTTGATATTCCTCATGCGCCTGAGCGGGGTCGCCTCCACCGTCCACCCCGTCGTCGCGGGGGAAGCCGGGAGGGCTACGAGGCCCGTTGACCATCAGGACCTCCGCCGCTGGATCACTGCTGTCGCACTCAGATGCAGTCTCTACGGAGCCAGTCGACAGATCGAACAGGCCGTAGAGAGATTCGTCGGGCTCGATTGCCACGACTTGGGTGGTGGCCGACTGGCGAGCCACTGCGTGCCTCACCCACGCCGAAGCCTCGACCGACCAGTGCGCTTGCGCTGGCGGGAGACAGGGAGGGAGGATGACACGAAAGCCGTCCGATACGGAGTCGACGGTTGCCGTAGCAGAACGCCGCGGACACACGCCCGAAAATGCGTCGCGCCGCAGACGGGGAGCGCGTCGATGTTGAGTGGAGCCTCCTGGAGCCAAGCGGAGTCGTCGGCGATGAAGGTGAGTGCGCCGAGATGGATCTCGCGACCCTCGACCAAAACTCCACCCGAAACCATGATGAAAGCAATCGGAACAATTGCAACTTCTCCAAAAATCGCTAAGACACCTGCCCCACGGTGGGCGCCAACTGTCGTGGTTCTAAGTCTGACAGTAGAATGGGGGGTAGGTATGGAGAGGCAAGATCCTAGCTATGGAGTAGTTGTATACGCAAGGGATTTACGAGTTCAGGCCCTTCTCGGAGGAAGTAACAGCCCTACGTCTCGGAGCCCGGAGGCGGTCGACTGGATTATGTGCGTATGAGTTACAGGGGTGCGAACCCTTTACGCTGAGGAGGGGGGTGGCTTATATAGTGTCTGCCAGACCCCTCCGGCTCTCAGTTATGCAGGGTTTAAAGTACATAAAGATGGGCGTTACTGGTAACGCCTCACATAAAGTGTCATCATGGCCATAAAGACTATTTAATTAAAGACTGTTCAGATGCAGAGTGGCTCTTGATCTCTTGGTGGTCAAGTGAGTCTTCATGGTCGAGTGTCTTCGAGTCCGTCGAGTGGAATCCCTCTTGGTCGACTGGAAGGCAGTTTCTTCTGAAGATGTCCTTTGGGAGGGTACTTTGGACAGGTTCGTGATCCTACCCTAGGTACATGACTTCATCAGTGGGTGTGCATCCAACTCGCTTGCTCATGAAGACCTAGGGCATTTGAGGAAGCCCATCGTAGGAATATACAAGCCAAGTTCTATAATGAAAAATTCCCACTAGTATAGACAACTTATGAGACTCACTACATGAAGAACAAGGTGCTACTTTGAAGCACAATATATGAGACTCACTACATGAAGAACAAGGTGCTACTTTGAAGCACAAGTGTGGAAAAAGAGATAGTAGCATTGCCCTTTTCTTTTTTTCTTTTTTTTGGGCCTTTTTTGGCCTTTCTCTTTTTTTGGGCAATGCTCTAATAATGATGATCATCACACTTCTATTGATTACAACATAAGGATTACAACTCGAAACTTAGAACAAGATATGACTCTATATGAATGCCTCCAGCGGTGTACCGGGATGGTGCAATGAATCAAGAGTGACATGTATGGAAAATAATGCATGGTGGCTTTGCCACAAATACGATGTCAAATACATGATCATGCAATGGCAATATGACAAAAGTAATGTATGTCATGATGATGATGGTGGAAGTTGCATGTCAATATATCTCGGAATGGCTATGGAAATGCCATGATAGGTAGGTATGGTGGTTGTTTTGAGGATGATATAAGGAGGTTTATGTGTGATAGAGAGAATCGTATCATGGGGTTTGGATGTACCAACGAAGTTTGCACCAACTCTCAAGGTGAGAAAGGGCAATGCACGGTACCGAAGAGGCTAGCAAAGGCGGAAAGGTGAGAGTGCGTATAATCCATGCACTCAACATTAGTCAAAAAGAACTCATATACTTATTGCAAAAATTTAGAAGTCATCAAAAATCAAGTACTACGCGCATGCTCCTAGGGGGAAATATTGGTAGGAAAAGACCATCGCTCGTCCTCGACCGCCACTCATAAGGATGCACAAGCCAGGTACACTTCATGTTTCAAATTTGTTACACAACTTTAACCATACGTGCATGCTACGGGACTTGCAAACTTCAACACAAGTATTTCTCAAATTCATAATCACCCAACTAGCACGACTTTGATATTATCACCTCCATATCTCAAAACAATTGTCAAGCATCAAACTTATCTTAGTATTCAATTCACTCAAAAGAAAGTTTCACATATCTTGAATACCAAGTATATTAACATTAAGCAAATTACCATGCTATTAACAACTCTCAAAATAATCTAAGTGAAGCATGAGAGATCAATAGTTTCTTTAAAACAAATCCACCACCGTGCTCTAAAAAGATCTAAGTGAAGCACTAGAGCAAAAATTATCACGCTCAAAAGATATAAGTGAAGCACTATGAACAAAACTATCAAGCTCAAAAGATATAAGTGAAGCACATAGAGTATTATAACAAATTCCAATTCATGTACGGTCTCTCAAAATATGTGTAAAGCAAGGATGATTGTGGTAGACTAACAAGCAAAGACGCAAATAATACAAGACGCTCCAAGCAAAACACATATCATGTTGGTGAATAAAAATATAGCTCCTAGTAAATTACCGATGGAAGTGGACGAAAAGAGGGGATGCCTTCCGGGGCATCCCCAAGCTTTGACTTTTTGGTGTCCTTGGATTATCTTGGGGGTGCCATGGGCATCCCCAAGCTTATTCTCTTGCCACTCCTTGTTCCATAATCCATCAAAAGAATTCACCCAAAACTTGAAAACTTCACAACACAAAACTCAACAGAAATCTCGTGAGCTCCGTTAGAGAAAGAAAACAAAAGACTACTTCAAGGTACTGTAATGAACTCATTATTTATTTATATTGGTGTTAAACCTACTGTATTCCAACTTCTCTATGGATTATAAACTAATTTACTAGCCATATATTCATCAAAATAAGCAAACAACACACGAAAAAACAGAATCTGTCAAAAACAGAACAGTCTGTAGAAATGTGTAACTAACGCAAATTTATGGAACTCTAAAAATTCTACCAAAATAGGAAGTCCTGGAAAATTTGTTTATTGAACATCAGCAAAAAGAATCAACGCAAAAACACATTTCTGTGATTTATCATAAGTAAATTCGTGCGCGTAAAGTTTCTGTTTTTCAACAGAATCAAATCAACTATCATCGTAGGTTATCCTATAGGTTCTACTTGGCACAAACACTAATTAAAACTTAAAACCATATACAAACAGAAGGTAGATGGATTATTTATTCCTAAAGAGAAGCAAAAACAAAAAACACAAAATAAAATTGGGTTGCCTCCCAACAAGCGCTATCGTTTAACGCCCCTAGCTAGGCATTGAGAATTTTAATGATGCTCACAAGAAAGACAAGAATTGAAGCGCAAAGAGAGCATCATGAAACACTTGACAAACACATCTAAGTCTAACATACTTCCTATTCGTAGGCATATTATAAGCAAACAAATTTTCAAGGCAAACAAAAACTAGCATATGTAAGGAAGAACAAAGAGATGATAGCAATCTCAACATGAAGGGAGGTAATTTAGTAACATGAAAATTTCTACAATCATATTTTCCTCTCTCATAATAATTACATGTGGGATCATAAGCAAATTCAACAAAATAGCTATCAAATAAAATATTCTCAACACGATCCACATGCATGTAAAGTTGACACTCTTCCAAAATAGTGGGATTAACATTAACTAAAGTCATGACCTCTCCAAACCCACTTTTATCAAAAATACCATAAGATTGAACATTCTCCAAAAATGTGGGATCTAAAGTTGACACTCTTCCAAACCCACATTCAATATTATTGCAAACATTATTATCAATCTCATATTCATCATGGGGCTTAAATAAATTTTCAAGGTTGTAAGAAGAATCACCCCAATCATGATCATTGAAACAAGTAGTAGACATTGCAAACTAGCATCCCCAAGCTTAGGGTTTTGCATATTATTAGCATAATTGACATCAAGAGAATTTATAGGAAAATCATTGCAATCATGCTTTTTATTCAAGGAGTTATCGTGAATCTCTTCATAAATTTCTTCATCATAATTTTCAGATTCACGAATTTCAAGCAAAACCTCATAAAGATAATCTAGTGCACTCAACTCACTAGCAATAGGTTCAACATAATTGGATCTCTTAAAGAGATTAGCAAGTGGATGAGGATCCATAAACTTTTAGCAAGCGAAGAATTCAAGCAAAAAATAAGGTACATGGAGACACAAGATCGAACGAAAGAGGGGCGAATAAAACGGCAAGGGTGAAGTGGGGGAGAGGAAAACGAGAGGCAAATGGCAAATAATGTAATGCGAGAGATAGGGATTGCGATGGGTACTTGGTATAGTTGACTTGCTTCCGTGAGCCTCCCCGGCAACGGCGCCAAAAATTCTTCTTGCTACCTCTTGAGCACTGCGTTGGATTTCCCCGAAGAGGAGAGGATGATGCAGCAAAGTAGCGTAAGAATTTCCCTCAGTTTTTGAGAACCAAGGTATCAATCCAGTAGGAGACCACACACAAGTCCCTCGTACCTACACAAAACGATAGCAACTCACAACCAACGCTTAGGGGTTGTCAATCCCTTCACGGTCACTTACAAGAGTGAGATCTGATAGAGATAATATTTTTGGTATTTTTGATAGATAGATGCAAAGTAAAAGTAAAGGGCAAAGTAAAAAACAAAGCAAGTAAATAAAATGATAGAGATTGATATGATGAGAATAGACCCGGGGGCCATAGGTATCACTAGTGGCTTCTCTCAAGAGCATAAGTATTCTACGGTGGGTGAACAAATTACTATTGAGCAATTGACAGAATTGAGCATAGTTATGAGTATATCTAGGCAATGATCATGTATATAGGCATCACGTCCAAAACAAGTAGATCGAAACGATTCTGCATCTACTACTATTACTCCACTCATCGACCGCTATCCAGCATACATCTAGAGTATTAAGTTGAAAACAGAGTAACGCCGTAAGCAAGATGACATGATGTAGAGGGATAAATTCATGCAATATGATAAAAACCTCATCTTGTTATCCTCGATGGCAACAATACAATACGTGCCTTGCTGCCCCTTCTGTCACTGGGTAAGGACACCGCAAGATTGAACCCAAAGCTAAGCACTTCTCCCATTGCAAGAACTACCAATCTAGTTGGCCAAACCAAAAAGGATAATTCAAAGAGACTTGCAAAGATAACTCAATCATACATAAAATAATTCAGCGAAGAATCAAATATTTTCCATAGATAATACTGGATCATAAACCCACAATTCATCAGTCTCAACAAACACACCACGAAAAGAAGATTACATCGAATAGATCCCCACGAGAGAGGGGGAGAACATTGTATTGAGATCCAAAAATAGAGAAGAAGCCATCTAGCTACTAGCTATGGACCCGAAGGTCTGAAGTAGACTACTCACACTTCATGAGAGGGGCTATGGTGATGATGTAGAAGCCCTCCGTGGTGGATGCCCCCTCCGGCGGAGCTCCGGAACAGGCCCCAAGATGGGATCTCGTGGATACAAAAGGTTGCGGCGGTGGAATTAGGTTTTTGGCTCCTGTTCTGACCGTTCGGGGATACGTAGGTATATATAGGAGGAAGGAGTACGTCGGTGGAGCGTCGAGGGGCCCACGAGGTAGGGGGCGCACCCTCCATCCTCATGACCTCCTCGGGCACTGCTTGGAGTAGGTTCGAAGTCTCCTAGATCATGTTCGGTTGGAAAATCACGATCCTGAAGGTTTCATTCCGTTTGGACTCCGTTTGATATTCTGTTTCTTCGAAATACTGAAAAAGGCAAAAACAGCAATTCTGGGCTGGGCCTCCGGTTAATAGGTTAGTCCCAAAAGTAATATAAAAGTGAAAAATAAAGCCCAATATAGTCCAAAACAGTAGATAAAGTAGCATGGAGCAATCAAAAATTATAGATACGTTGGAGATGTATCAGAATGCGTCTTCCAGGTTTTCCCAACTGCTAATGGAATTTGCTGGCAGGCTGTTTAGCCAGTGCCGGGCTGGTCCTTTGAGCTTAAGGGGAAGATACTTGATGGCGTGTAGATCATCTCCGCCGGCCATTTGAATGTGGAGAAGGAAATCTTCGATCCATACTGCGGGGTCTGTTGTGCCATCGTATGATTCAATGTTTACGGGTTTGAACCCTTCTGGGAATTCATGATCCATCACTTCGTCAGTGAAGCAGAGGGGGTGTGCGGCACCTCTGTGCCGGGTTATGTGGCTACACA
The DNA here is from genome assembly GCA_963921465.1 of Triticum timopheevii. NCBI lineage: Eukaryota > Viridiplantae > Streptophyta > Magnoliopsida > Poales > Poaceae > Triticum > Triticum timopheevii. The sequence continues at coordinate 375,828,403 of OY997262.1, read as the reverse complement.
GTTCGAATTGGTCTGGGTTGCTGTGTTCGGCCCGGCCGGACTTGTTGATAATGTATCCAGCGTGACGGTCATCGTCGCGCGCTTGGGTGCGCCCTCGCGATGCGTAGATCGATTTTGGCTATCCTGCTTTGTTTTCCAGAATATCTTGCAGGTCTTGCCTGTTGCCCTGGGCCGTAGTGTATCGGCGTGGGGGTGCGGGATGGTATTCAGGCTGATATCCCATTTTATCCCGGCCACGGGGTGGCCGGTCAGCAGTTTGGCGCTCGAGTCCGTATTCCTCAGCTGCCAGGACTTCAGTCCATCTGTTTGTGAGCAGGTCTTGATCAGTCTGGAGTTGTTTCTGCTTCTTCTTCAGGCTCCTCACAGTGGCTATAAGCTGACGCTTGAAGCGCTCCTGCTCCACGGGATCGTCAGGCACGCCGAACTCGTCGTCGCCGAGGCTAATCTCGTCTTCGGAGGGGGGCATGTAGTTGTCCTCCCCCAGGTATCTGTCCGTCGCCTATTCTTCTGGGCTGACCTGCTCAACTTCCTATTCGGCCTGCTCGAAGGCGGGCTGGTTAGGTTTATATTCCTCTTCTGCATCATTCGGATTGGTTTCATCTCCGGGGCCGATATTGTTGTGGCGGGGCTTGGAGCAGCGCCAACAACGCCCATGCTTTGCTTTTCTTCCTGAGGGGTTATCCTCCGTTGCCTCGTCGCCATTGGTTTCCTTTAGAGTGTCCACCATATATATATCGTATGCGGAGGTGGCCGTCCACCGCCCTGTGAGCGGTGGCTCTTGTAATTCTCCTGCATCGTCGTCCATACCGTCGATGTCTTCGGAGTCGAAGTCAAGCAAGTCGGTTAGATCATCGACCCTGGCAATGAAGTGAGTGGTGGGTGGGCAACGAATTTCGTCATCGCCTGCTTCCCACTCAAGTCGGACATAGTTCGGCCCAGAGCCTCCTGACGAAGAGAGAGACTTCAATGAGTTCAGCATGTCGACAAAGGGCGAGTGCTGAAAGATGTCCGTAGCGGTAAACTCCATTACCGGAGCCCAGCCTGGCTCGGCTGGCTCAAGGGTGTGCGGACCGGAACCAACAACTGGATAAGAGTCTGGGGGCCCGGCGTTACAGGCTTCCACAGAGGTGAGACCTGTGTTCGGCTCCACCGCCGATGAGTGTGCGGCCTACGGGGCGGGGTCCAGCCCTCCGTCCTTAGGCAACGCAACCTGCTCCGGATTTAGATCCGAGGCTTCTGCCGGGGTGATATCCCGCGCATCGTCTGACATCAAGTCTAAGCCGTGCTCATCATGACTGTTTGGTGCTCCTGGCACAGGCCCGAATCTGTCGAAAATCAATTCTCCGCGAATGTCCGCCGTGTAGTTCAAGTTTCCGAACCTAACCTGGTGGCCGGGGGCATAGCTGTCGATCTGCTCCAGATGGCCAAGCGAATTGGCCCGCAATGCGAAGCCGCCGAACACGAAGATCTGTCCGGGGAGAAAAGTCTCGCCCTGGACCGTGTTGTTGATGATTGGAGGCGCCATCAAGCCTTGTAGCGACGACACAGAGGAACTCTCAATAAAGCACCAATGTCGGTGTCAAAACCGGCGGATCTCGGGTAGGGGGTCCCGATCTGTGCATCAAGGCTGATGGTAACAAGAAGCAAGGGACACAGATGTTTACCCAGGTTCGGGCCCTCTCGATGGAGGTAAAACCCTACTTCCTGCTTGATTAATATTGAAGATATGGGTAGTACAGGAGTAGATCTACCACGAGATCGTAGAGGCTAAACCCTAAGAGCTTGCCTATGATGGTATGATTGTAATTGTGATCGGCCTTCTAAGGACCAACCTCTCCGGTTTATATAGACACTGGAGAGGGCTAGGGTTTACATGGAGTCGGTTACAAGGAAGGAAACACAATATCCGGATCACCAAGCTTGCCTTCCATGCCAAGGAGAGTCCCATCCGGACACGTGCCGAAGTCTTGAGTCTTGTATCTTCATGCTTCAATAGTCCGGACGATGTATACAGTTCGGCTGTCCGGATACCCCCTAATCCAGGACTCCCTCAGCTGCCCTCTCGCCTCAGAGAGATGCACCTATGATCTTCCTCATCCCGGCTTGCAGCGTGCACCGCAGGTCGGGACAGTAGGCCTCCGAAACCGCACCTCTTTGAGTCCTGTACGGGAGAAGGGTGATAAGTTTTTTGGGGAGCGCTCTGCACGACTACTGACTTCTTTGTCACGGACGCCCCGGACTCCGACGACTGCTTCCTCAACATCGACAACCTCCTCGACGACATGGAGGACACCGACCCCAAGACCAGTGCCTCTGCTCCGGCTGTTGTCCCGTACGTGTTCTTGTTTTCCTGTTAGAGGTCCTGCCACAGTTCCTTGTTCTACTGTTTGCCCTAGACATGTTAGGATCTACCTCATATATGCATCTTGATCTACTGTCTGCTCTAGAGATGATTGGTTCTAGCTCATATATGCAGATGTTATTTACCTTCTCTTTGTCAAATTGCATGACTTGTTTTATCACTGCTATACTAGTCATGCTTTATCTAGTATTTCTATTAATAAAATCATTTGGTAAATTACTCATATTTCCAACAATCCAAAAACCTTATTATAGGCAATTTACCCCAAGTGGTTTTGATGCTTCCATGAGACCTCCTATGTTTGAGGGTATCCACTATAAGAGGTGGCGCGTGAGAGCAGTCTTATGGTTTCAAACCATGAGTTTCTATGATGTCACTCTTGGCAAACCCGAAGGAGAACAAGATGCCCAACAGGCACAAGCTTTTCAAAAAATGGATACCTTGTTTAAGGCTGCTCTCTTGAGTGTTCTTGGTGAGAACATAGTTGATGCTTATGCGTCAATTGATAATGGAAAAGATATGTGGGACGCACTCGAGGCCAAGTTTGGGGTCTCAGATGCTGACACTGAGCTGTACATCATGGAGCAATTCTATGACTACAGGATGACTGAAGAGCGCTCCGTGGTTGAGCAAGCTCATGAGATACAGTCATTTTCTAGAGAACTTAAGCACTTCAATTGTATCCTACCGGAAAAGTTTATTGCCGGAGGTATCATCACTAAGCTTCCTCCCATGTGCCGGAACTTTGCTACCTCACTGAAGCATAAGAGGCAGGAGTTTTCCGTTCCGGATCTGATTGGTACTCTTGATGTGGAAGAAAAGGCGAGAGCAAAGGACAACCGTGCTCGAGGTATTGAGGGAGGTTCTAGTGCCAATCTGGTACAGAAGAAGAACTTCCAGCCCCACAAGTTCAAGAACAAGGGCAAGTTTGATGGTAAAGCAAAGTTTGATGGGAAGAACAAGGCTGTGCAGCACACGAACTTCAAGAAGAAGAATGACAAGAAGAAAGGTGTTTGTCATGTGTGTGGGGATCCTGATCATTGGGCTCCAAGTTACCCTAATCTCTATGACAAGCGTCATCCTGGGAAAGGCGGCAAGACCGCTAATGTTGTCATTGGAGACACTAACATGAAGGATGTTGGGTATGGTATATTTCCCACTATTCTTTCAGTATGTCATTCTCCTGATTGGTTGATTGACACGGGTGCTAATGTGCATGTACGCGGTGATATTTCCATATTTTTGTCTTATCAGACCGCAGGGACTTCAACCGTGCTGATGGGAAACGGTTCAAGTGCTTCTGTTCGTGGTGTTGGCATGGTCGATCTGAAGTTTACTTCGGGGAAGATCATGCGGCTGAAGAACGTGCATTATGTCCCCTCCGTCAATAAAAATCTTGTTAGCGGATCTCTTCTGTGTAGAGATGGCTACAAGCTTGTCTTTGAGTTGAATAAATTTGTAATATCCAAGTATGGAACCTTTGTCGGTAAAGGCTATGAGTCAGGAGGCTTGTTTCGTTTATCCTTGTCAGACATTTGCAATAAAGTTGTTAATCATGTTTGCAACAATAGTGAATCAAATGTGTGACATTCACGTCTTTGTCATGTTAACTTTGGTTGCATGTCGCGACTAGCGAAGTTGAACTTAATCCCTAGTTTCACCACTGTCAAGGGATCCAAGGGTCAAGTGTGTGTGCAAGCTAAGCAACCTCGTAAGTCTCATGTGACTGCGGAAACGAGAAATCTTGCACCACTAGAACTCATACATTCAGATCTATGTGAAATGAATGGTGTTTTGACAAAAGGTGGAGAGAAATATTTCATGACTTTAATTGACGACTCCACTAGATACTGCCGTGTGTATCTTCTGAAATCTAAGGATGAGGCTTTGAACTTTTTCAAGATCTATAAAGCTGAAGTGGAAAACCAACTTGATCGAAAAATCAAGAGGCTTAGGTCCGACCATGGTGGAGAGTATTTTTCCAATGAATTTGATGCTTTTTGTGCGAAACATGGTATAATCCATGAGAGGACGCCTCCCTATTCACCTCAGTCAAACGGGATGGCCGAAAGAAAGAACCGTACTCTAACTGATTTGGTTAACGCCATGTTAGACACATCGGGTCTCTCCAAGGCATGGTGGGCAGAGGCGATATTGACTGCATGCCATGTCCTAAACCGAGTTCCCACAAAGAACAAATAGATAACTCCATTCGAGGAATGGGAGAAGAAAATGTTAAAGCTCTCTTATCTACGAACCTGGGGTTATTTGGCGAAAGTCAATGCGCCAATTCCAAGAAGCGGAAGCTGGGACCAAAAATTGTGGATTGTGTTTTCCTGGTGTCGGTGTCAAGACCGGCGGATCTCGGGTAGGGGGTCCCGAACTGTGCATCTAGGCGGATGGTAATAGGAGACAAGGGACGTGATGTTTTTACCCAGGTTCGGGCCCTCTCGATGGAGGTAAAACCCTACTCCTGCTTGATTAATATTGATGATATGGGTAGTACAAGAGTAGATCTACCACGAGATCAGAGAGGCTAAACCCTAGAAGCTAGCCTATGGTATGATTGTTGTTTTTTCTACGGACTAAAACCCTCCGGTTTATATAGGCACCGAAGAGGGTTAGGGTTACACAGAGTCGGTTGCAATGGTAGGAGATCTACATATCCGTATCGCCAAGCTTGCCTTCCATGCCAAGGAAAGTCCCATTCGGACACGAAAGGAAGTCTTCAATCTTGTATCTTCATAGTCCAGGAGTCCGGCCAAAGGTGATAGTTCGGCTATCCGGACACCCCCTAATCCAGGACTCCCTCAGTAGCCCCCGAACCAGGCTTCAATGGCGATGAGTCCGGCGCGTAGATTGTCTTCGGCATTGCAAGGCGGGTTCTTCTCCAAATCCTGTGTACCTGTTTGAATAACATCCGGCTTCTTGTAAATATTGCGCTCCTCGGCTTTCACGCCCAATAATGGCCATCTTCCACGTGTCGAACGAATGTGAAACGCCAGGGTATTTTTACATTATACCCCCCTAGCCGCGCAAATGAGCTGCCTATAAAAGAGACGGGGATCTAGATCCGAATCACACCATCCTCCCTTCGCGAGCATTCATTAGAGCGCATCTGACAGAAATCCATTCCATCATGGACAGTCGATGCGGCTCCTCCTCTCACCCTTCCAGCCCCCAGCCTGGAGATTGGGAAAGATGCTCCGTCCCGCACATCAAGTTAGTGATGCTCCAAACCAAGGGATTTCTTCCCCCAGCCTTCATGGTTCCGGTTTGAGCCCGACTCACCACCTATAAGGGCGGAAAGCAAGCGGAGAGCGTCCCCAGCCCCTCCAAAGGAGAGCGGGTATGCCTTGTCTCTTATTTGATAAGAGGGCTCGGATTTCCAATTCATCCGTTTCTCCTGGGGCTCCTGGAGTTCTATGGCCTCCAGTTGCACAACCTTACGCATGCCTCCATTTTGCATATTGCAGGCTTCGTGGCCCTTTGCGAGCTGTTTTTGGGCATCGAGGCTCATTTTGCGTTGTGGAAGAAGCTGTTCTGCCTTGTGCCCCGTTCTCAATAGGGGTCAATATATCAAGTGGGCGGAGCCGAGCTATGGCGCATCGCCGGGACCGGATATCTATCCGGAACCCCAAAGAAGGCGTCCGAAGACTGGCCTTCGGAATGGTTTTATATAGAAGATGCCCCCCTGCCGGACCCTGTTCGGATCGGCCTCCCTGAGTTCAATAACGCTCCTTTGAAGAAGCACCTAAGCTGGCGTCCACGGAGCCCTTAGAAGGAAAAGGACATGGACGTCCTTTACCTGATTAGCCGGATAAGGTTGTTGGCTCATTCCGGACTGACCATGATCAGGGTCATGGCCACATGCATTATGCGGGGGGTGCAGCCGCTCTAGTATAGAGGCCACCCCATGTGGGATTTCAATGGGGAGGATGATGCCACCCGCTGCGGCCGTAAGGGGCCGGGATCGGTCGCCGATCTGATGAAGATCTTGTCCGCGTTGTACAAGGGAGAAGAGGAGGAATTTCTCCGCGTCAATCCACAGGACGGATTTTCTATGTACAATCCTCCAAGCTGGGTAAGGGGACATTTATTTTTGCCTATCCGATCCATACTCCCATAGTCAAGTATCTCATTTTGTGATTTCGGTGCAGGAACTGCGCCGGGCCATAAAGGATATAAACAGCCCGCCTCCACAACCCGAGGATCCAGAACGGTTCCTCGATCCGACCTCCCAAGAGGATCCGGACATATTGGTGGAGCTGATCAATGGGGTATTTCACCAACTGAGCATCGATAATGCCTTGGTCGCCATTACGGCCAATTACCCCGGAATACTTCCAGCCTCACAGGTAACTAAGACCAAAGTCCCAATACTTTGAAAATGACCCATCCGTGCTTGTTTTTGATCACCGTATACCAATGGTGTTTCGCAGGGGGTGCCCTTGAGGCGGAAGGCCGAGCCTGCGGCGGCTAGCCAACAAGGGGCAACACAGCCCAGCAGGCTAAAAAGAAGTGCAGTCCGGACCGAAACTCCGGCGCAACGGTATGGCGTGCCACCTCACTCCCAAGCTTTATTCCCGGGAGACATACTAATGCTCGTGCTTTTTCAGGAAGAAGAGCGCTCGCCGGACTGTATCCGGAGAGGTTGCCAATCAATCCTCCGCTCGCCAGGCTCCAAAGCCAGGTCCAGAAGCGGAGGCGAACACGAGGCGTGCGTCGGATGCTCCTCCGACAGAGGATGCCAACAGGTTATCTGTCACCAATTCTGAGGTGGAGAGTGCCATGAATCACAGGCATCGCCGGACAGTTCTTCGTGACGCGTGTTTCTCCCCAGAGGCATTGGATGCCTTTAGTTCGGGAGATGCACACCTCTGTGCCGCTCAAAATGGTCTAGCCAGAGCCACGGAGCAGTATGTAAAAGACATACGGGTGAGAAAATTTGACAGTTATATGTGCCAGTAGCCCCCGAGACTTGAAATAGTTAGAATAACTGATTTAAGGATCATTTATTGTGCAGGATCTTACAGAAAAGAATACCCAACTGTCCCAGGAGCTGGAGGAGTGCAAGGCCCAACTTGAGGCCGCACTAGCCGCAGCGGGGGAAGCCAAAGAGACCCCCTCTGGTAATATATGCTTCAAAAGATAAGTAACTTGTGAAGTGCGGCGTGTGTAGAAGTCTGACAATAATATTGCAGATGGCGTCGGGATAGATCCGGACAAGCAACATCTCATGCGCCGGTTAAAGGCCGGCGAGAATGTGCTTACAAGGGTGTGGCAAGAGAAAAATAATCTCCAAGATGCCAACACCCAGTTGGGTGAGGAACTAAAGTATGTTCGTGCCCAGCTGTCTGACTCCGTTAAGGAGAATCGGCGGCTTCGACGCGGCATTTTTAGTAAGTGCTTGAACAAACTTTTGAAAAAAAGAGTTCGACGAGGAAGTCGACTAACAGGGTTATATCTGTAGGTATGCTCACAGGCCGCCCTGCAGAGGAAATGCCCGGTTCTACGGGTGACCTTCTTCCCGAGCTCTTACAACTGCACGAACGAGTTCGGCAGGTGATGAAAGGCGTCGCTCAGGCCTAGTGGCCATCTCTCTCCCCGCCCGAAGGCCTTGGAGAGCTTGTATAGAGGCTTAGGGAGCGCGGCGGCGCTTCTGATTATGGAAGATATCAGCCTGCCGTCAGGGTGCCAGGGAAGCCTGGGCCATGGTGAAGACGCGGTACACGAAGGCTGACCCAAACCACATGGCCGAGGTCGGACCTGCGGGGCCCGATGGGAAGGAGATCCCTGTGAGCTTAGTGTACGGCCAAGTAGACTGGCCGCAAAGTATTCCCAGCAGGACCGTAAACTAGACAGACTATTAGATGGCATTGAAGAGGAATACAATCAGTCGGATTGACTATGTAATTAAAGATGACATGTAAAATGCCTTCTAGCCGGATTGTAGATCGTTTTTCATAGCAGACCTTTTCGCTTCAACCTTGGGAGCCAATAGTCCGGAGTGTGTCCGAATACCCTCACGGTTATGTAAGAACCGAGGCATGCGTGGAGACCAGGTGTAGGGGTCATTAGTGCTTTATCAGACAAGTGCCCAACTAGTTATGTTATATTACATGGTTAGTAAGAAACATCTTCCAGGGAGAATAGTTCCGTTAGGGGTTCCTTTCCCTGTGAGACATGCCCTAAAGTGCATGTCCGGACTGCGAAAAGAGCAGAAAAACATCTGGGGGCAGATAAATAAATAGGTAAGAAATCGTCTTTTAGTTCACCGACCGCATATTCTCTTAAGAATGCTAGCTTTCGGCTTCACCCAGTCTGAGGTACACATCCGACTGACCCGGCAGTAACAATCACAGAGGTGCTCCCTTTACCGCCTAGCCGAACAATCGGGAATGTAGGGGTAAGCACAGGAGCCAGGCAACCCAGCTTGGCCAAAACTTAAGTCATATCGATGCATATAATGGTGAATAAAAGGTACATGCGGAAGTGTGACACATGTGTTGGGCATGAAGACCGTATAAATAAACTTCTGTTAAAGAAGCCCCCAGGTATAATGAGCGCGGATAGCGCGTCAAGTGTTTGCGAACGATGCGCGAACAAGCTTTCAAAGGCTGCAATAGAAAAGGAGGGAGAGGGAGAGAAACAGAAGACAGCTAATATGTAAAATGTAGACGGAGGAAGGAGACGAACTCAGAATCCGGCGCTAGGCGTAGAATCTTCGGAGATGGGCTGCGTTCCATGGGTTCGGCTCGAGTCGGTTATCCGATGCATCTCGCAGACGGTACGCACCACCGGTCAGGACTTGGTCGATGATAAAGGGACCTTCTTTAAGGGGTGAATTTATCCACCAAGCATAAATCCATTTGGTGAATTTATCCACCATGACCAGTAGGTATTTTTGCTTGTGGGTTCCTCCTTTAAGGGGTCCAACCATGTCAAGCCCCCAGACCGCGAAGGGCCAGGTTATGGGTATAGTTTTGAGGGCGGTGGGCGGCATGTGGCTTTGATTAGCAAAGAGCTGGCAACCGATGCATCGTTGGACTAAGTCCTGAGCATCTGCCCGGGCCGTCGGCCAATAAAATCATGTGCGGAAGGCCTTGCCTACAAGGGCCCGGGCTGCGGCGTGGTGCCCGCCGAGTCCGGCATGAATTTCAGCCAGAAGGTCCCGCCCTTCCTCTTCGGAGATACACCTTTGAAGGACTCCGGTTGTGCTTTTCTTGTAAAGCTCTCCCTCATGGACCTTATAGGCTTTAGATCGCCGCACTATGCAGCGGGCCTTGTTTTGGTCCTCGAGAAGTTCCTGCCTGGTTAGGTAGGCTAGGAATGGTTCCGTCCACGGGGCAATGACTGCCATTATTACGTGGGCTGAAGATGTTACTTCGTTGGCAGAACCACCAATTGTGTCAGAATGTTCGGCGTCGGGCAGTGCGGTTGGGTCCGGGTTGTTATTTCCGGAATCTCCCTCCCATAGTACGGATGGCTTGAACAGCCTCTCTAGGAAGATGTTGGGAGGGCCGGCATCGCGCTTTGCGCCAATGCGCGCCAATACGTCTGCTGCCTGGTTGTTATCTCGGGCTATATGGTGAAATTCGAGCCCTTCAAACCGAGCTGACATTTTTAGGACGACGTTGCGATAAGCTGCCATTTTCGGATCCTTGGCGTCGAAGTCTCCATTTATTTGGGAAATCGCAAGGTTCAAATTCCCGCGTACCTCTAGGCGTTGAATGCCCATGGAGACTGCCATCCGGAGGCCGTATAGAAGGGCCTCATATTTGGCTGTGTTATTGGAGTCTGTATACATTATCTGTTGTACGTATTGAACCGTATCTCCGGTTGGGGACGTCAAAACGACGCCAGCCCCCAGACTGGCCAACATTTTTGAGCCGTCGAAGTGCATTATCCAGTTGGAATATGTGTCGTACTCTTTAGGGAGTTCGGCTTCAGTCCATTCGGCGACGAAGTCGGCCAAAACTTGCGACTTAATAGCCCACCGTGGCTTATAGCTTATGTCGAACGGGAGGAGCTCAATGGCCCATTTGGCAATCCAGCCCGTTGCGTCGCGGTTGTTTATAATGTCGTTAAGAGGTACTTCGGAGGCTACCGTTATTGAACACTCTTGAAAGTAGTGTCGCAACTTCCGGGATGCCATGAACACCGCGTACGCTATCTTTTGATAATGCGGGTACCGTGACTTGCATGGAGTTAGGACAGTGGACACGTAGTAAAGTGGTTTTTGAAGGGGGAACTTGTGTCCGTCCATTTCTTGTTCGACAACGAGCACTGCGCTCACAACTTGATGAGTTGCCGCGATATATAATAGCATTGGTTCGCTCGTGTTGGGCGCGGCCAGGACCGGGTTTGTTGCCAATATGGCTTTTATTTCTTTGAGACCGGCCGTGGCGGCATCCGTCCACTCGAAGTGTTCGGTGCGTCGGAGGAGGCGGTAAAGAGGTAACACCTTTTCTCCTAAATGGGAGATAAAGCAGCTTAGAGCCGCCACGCATCCCGTCAATTTTTGTATTTGCTTGAGGTCCTTTGGGATATCCAGTTGTGACAGAGCTCGGATCTTGGCTGGGTTTGCTTCAATTCCTCTACCGGATACAATGAAGCCCAAGAGTTTTCTGGCTGGAACGCCGAAAACGCATTTTCCCGGGTTAGGCTTAATGTCATATCTTCGGAGATTATCGAACGTGAGCCTCAAATCGTCTACTAGAGTTTTGACGTGCTTGGTTTTGACGACCACATCGTCTACGTATGCCTCCACTATTTTGCTAATCTGGTTTGCCAGACATGTCTAAATCATGCGCTGATATGTTGTGCCGGCGTTTTTGAGCCCAAAGGGCATTGTGTTGAAGCAGAATGGGCCGTATGGGGGTGATGAATGCCGTTGCGGCCTGGTCGGGCTCTGCCATCTTAATTTGGTGGTAGCCGGAGTAGGCGTCGAGGAAACACAATGAATCGTGTCCTGCGGTAGCGTTGATAATTTGATCGATGCAGGGGAGTGGGAAGGGATCCTTTGGGCAAGCCTTGTTGAGGTCCTTAAAATCAACGCATAGGCGCCAGGATTTGTCCTTCTTTGGTACCATCACCAGGTTTGCTAGCCAGTCCGGATGTTTTATATCTCTGATGAATCCGGCCTCCAATAATTTGTCTAGCTCCTCTCCCATGGCCTGTCTCTTGGGTTCGGAGAAGCACCGAAGAGCCTGTTTGACTGGCTTGAATCCTTTTAGGATGTTTAGGCTGTGCTCGGCCAGCCGGCGTGGGATTCCTGGCATGTCTGAAGGGTGCCAGGCAAAAATGTCCCAATTTTCGCGTAGGAATTCTCGTAGTGCGGCGTCTACATCACGGTTTAATTGTGCCCCGATGGAGGGCGTTTTCGTAGGGTCCGTTGGATGGACTTGGAATTTGACTATTTCGTCCGGTGGTTTAAAGGAGGTGGACTTGGATCTCTTATCGAGTATCACATCATCCCTATTCACCGTGGAGCGCAGCGCAGTGAGTTCTTCGACCGCTAGGGCTTCGGATAGTGCCTCAAGGGCTAGTGCGGCTATCTTATTTTCGACGCGGAGCGCTGTGTCTGGGTCACTAGCAAGAGTGATGATTCCGTTGGGCCCGGGCATTTTGAGCTTCATATACCCGTAATGGGGTATAGCTTGAAAAATTGTGAATGCCTCTCGCCCTAATAGAGCGTGATATCCGCTGTTGAACGGGGCCACTTGAAACATGACCTCCTTGAACCTGTAATTATCCGGCGTGCCGAATAGCACATCCAGTGTGAGTTTTCCTGTACAGCATGCTTCCCGACTGGGGATTATTCCTCTAAAGGTTGTGCTGCTTCGCTCAATGCGGCTCTAGTCTATTTCCATTTTTCGAAGGGTTTCCTCGTAAATGAGGTTCAATCCGCTGCCACTGTCCATGAGTACCTTTGTGAGGCGAAAGCCGTCCACTATTGGACCGAGGACCAGTGCGGCTGGTGCTCGGGCTGTTCGGAATTTAGGTTCGTCACTGGCATTAAAGGTAATAGCCATGTCACTCCATGGGTTTATTGTTGCTACTTGGTAGACTTCGGCAAGGCTGCGGAGTGTTTGTTTCCGCATATTATTTGATGCGAACATCTCGAAGACTGTTAATACCGTACTGGTATCATTGGGCTGATGCTCTGGAGCTAGAAGCTCTTCGCCACTTTTGGCCACCTGCCGTAGTATCCAACATGCTCTAAGGCTATGAGTTGGAGTGGCGCCCTCTGTACTATGAATTTTGCAGGGTCCATTGAGCCATCCCTCCAGTACGGTTCCATGCCCTATAGAGGGTTTTTGCTTTTTGGTATTTAAGCCAGGTGCCTGGCGATGATGCACCCTTTTATTTCGGACTTGGGTTGTATTCAGGGCCATATTGTCCCAAAAATTGATTTCGGTTTTCCAGGCGATTTCCATCTCACAGTACTTTCGTACTATGGACGCCAAGTCAGCGAAGCGTGTAATTTCATGACGACTTACGGCGTTGAGGATTCCCTTGTCCGTGCAATTATTGCGGAAGAATGTAATCGCGTCCTCCTCTCGGCAGTCCTTTATCCTGTTCATAACCATGAGGATAGCCCAGTAATAGTGTACTGTTTCTGCGGGCTCTTGCTAGATTTGGGATAGATCGCTTGTGTTTGGGTGGGCGGGTGGAATTAAATCCGGAACCCCGTCCAATCTCAGGCTCAGGGGCCAAGAAGTTTCCGAACTCGGAAGCTTGGGTGCTTGGATGTTGTCCAATGCATCTAGCCGGCTGCCTGACTTTAGGTTCAGGGCTTGAGTTACGTCCTCCCCTCCGCGGGAATCCGGCATGGAGTGATCGGGAATCCGGACATAGCTAGTCCTTAAAATCGAGGAAGAGTCGCCGTATTGCTCCTCAACCACGGCAACGTGGTGGGTAACCTGGGGAGAATTGATCTCTCTCAGATCGGTTTTAGGCCCAATCTGATCATAGTCTGTAGCGACTCCCAGGGCGGCGATGCGATCCAAGAGCTCGTTTATGGAAGAGAGCTCCATCGGATCTAACTGCTCGGCGAGTTCCGAGCTAACGTGAAGATTGCTTTCGATGACCCGAGAAGTCATCGTCGGCGCGGTGGCCGGACAGGCGGTCATAAGGAAACCGCCTACCCGGAGAGTTTGGCCGATAGCCAAAGCTCCTTTAGCAATAGTGCCGTCTTTAAAGACGGGATGAGGCATCCTTCCTGATGGCGACGACACAGAGGAACTCTCAATGAAAGCACCAATGTCGGTGTCAAAACCGGCGGATCTCGGGTAGGGGGTCCTGAACTGTGCATCTAGGCGGATGGTAACAAGAGACAAGGGGCGCGATGTTTTTACCCAGGTTCGGGCCCTCACGATGGAGGTAAAACCCTACTCCTGCTTGATTAATATTGATGATATGGGTAGTACAAGAGTAGATCTACCACGAGATCAGAGAGGCTAAACCCTAGAAGCTAGCCTATGGTATGATTGTTGTTTTTTCTACGGACTAAAACCCTCCGGTTTATATAGGCACCAAAGAGGGTTAGGGTTACACAGAGTCGGTTACAATGGTAGGAGATCGACATATCTGTATCGCCAAGCTTGCCTTCCACGCCAAGGAAAGTCCCATCCGGACACGGGACGAAGTCTTCAATCTTGTATCTTCATAGTCCAGGAGTCCGGCCAAAGGTGATAGTTCGGCTATCCGGACACCCCCTAATCCAGGACTCCCTCACCTGGGATATGCTTTTCATAGCATTGGTTATATATTCTTGGTTGTAAAATCTGAGGTACCTGACATGCATGTCGGTACGATTATGGAGTCGAATGATGCGACTTTCTTTGAAGATATCTTTCCCATGAAGGATATGGCTACCTCATCTAATTAGGAGATGCCTGGTTCATCGAATTAGGAACCAGTTACAATTACTGAACCTGCCATTTCGATGGAACACTTTGAAAGTCCTGTGGAGGAGAACAATGAAGTTCCTACTAGGAGCAAGAGACAGAGGACTGCAAAGTCCTTTGGTGATGATTTTCTTTTGTATCTCATAGATGACACTCCCAGTTCTATTTCAGAGGCCTATGCATCTGAAGATGCTGACTACTGGAAGGAAGCAGTTCGTAGCGAGATGGATTCCATCTTGGTGAATGAAACTTGGGAGATAACTGATCGTCCTTATGGGTGCAAACCTATAGGATGCAAATGGGTATTCAAGAAGAAGCTTAGGCCTGCTGGTACTATTGAAAAGTACAAGGCTCGGCTCGTGGCTAAGGGTTATACCCAAAACGAAGGTGAAGACTTCTTCGATACTTACTCACCTGTGGCTCGACTGACCACTATTCGAGTTCTACTTTCACTAGCTGCCTCACATGGTCTTCTCGTTCATCAAATGGAGAGTGAAGACTGCTTTCCTAAATGGAGAGTTAGACGAGGAAATTTATATGGAACAACCAGATGGATTTGTAATAGATGGTCAGGAAGGGAAAGTGTGCAAGTTGCTGAAGTCTTTGTATGGACTCAAGCAAGCACCCAAACAGTGGCATGAGAAGTTCGAAAGAACTTTAACAGCTGCAAGCTTTGTTGTGAACGAAGCTGACAAATGTGTGTACTATCGCCATGGTGGGGGCGGGGGAGTTATGCTTTGCTTGTATGTTGATGACATACTGATTTTTGGAACAAATCTGAATGTTATTAAGAAGGTCAAGGATTTCCTTTCTCACTGTTTTGAGATGAAGGATTTAGGAGTGGCTGATGGCATTCTGAACATCAAGTTGTTGAGAGATGATGATGGTGGGATTACATTGCTTCAATCTCACTATGTGGAAAAGATCTTGAGTCGCTTTGGCTACAGTGACTGCAAGCCCTCTCCAACACCATATGATGCTAGTGTGTTGCTTCGAAAGAATCAAAGAATTGCAAGAGACCAATTGAAATATTCTCAGATTATTGGCTCGCTTATGTACTTAGCCAGTGCTACAAGACCTGGCATCTCTTTTGCTATCAGCAAACTAAGCCGGTTTGTCTCAAAACCAGGAGATGTGCATTGGAAAGCTCTAGAGAGAGTTTTGTGTTATTTGAAAGGCACTGCGAATTATGGAATTCACTACACTGGGCACCCAAAGGTGCTTGAAGGGTATAGTGACTCAAACTGGATCTCAGATGCTGATGAGATAAAGGCCACGAGCGGATATGTATTCACTCATGGAGGTGGCACTGTTTCTTGGAAGTCTTGCAAGCAGACCATCTTAACGAGGTCAACAATGGAAGCAGAACTCACAACACTAGATACAGCTACGGTCGAAGCAGATTGGCTTCGCCGGCTCTTGAATGACTTGCTGATTGTTAAGAAACTTGTACCGGGTATCCTTATGAACTGCGACAATCAAACTGTGATCACGAAAGTGAACAGCTCAAAGGATAACATGAAGTCATCAAGAGACGTTCAGAGAAGGTTAAAGTCTGTCAGAAAAAAGGAGAAACTTCGGAGTTATTGCATTGGATTATATCCAAAGGTCTAAAACTCTCGCAGATCCTTTTACTAAGGGTCTATCACGTAATGTGATAGATAATGCATCGAGGGAGATGGGTATGAGACCCACAATATGAGTTGTTCACAGTGGTAACCTATTCTTTGTGATCGGAGATCCCGTGAATTAGATGTGGAAGACAAGTTGTTGGTCAACTGGGAGGAGAGTACCCTTACTGTTAAAAATAACACTCCATGAAGATGCAATAATCTCCTAATCTACATGGCAGGTTGATGTATATCTTAATGTGTTCTAAGTGGCTCTTTGAAGCAGAGATGTTGTCCTGCAAAACATATTTTGAAGAACGCACCTATATGAGTCTGATTGTTAAACGTTGCAATCTATGAGAGTAGGCTTCTCTCTAGTAAACTCATGAAAGGTCTTGGAGTATGACGCATAAGCTCCACCCGCGGGGAAGACCCACGGTAGCCACATATCTGTCAAGGCTTTATGTGAAGCTAGATTCACAGAAAACTTGCAGTTCAAGGCCCAGTCCACTGTTCAAGTTGCTTACTAGTGTAGCATAGAGTTCTAGGTGGAAGTTCAACTTAACAGTCTCCACTACAGTACCGGTATATAAAATGGTGTTTTGGAACCAAAGGCAAATTTTGTGTGCCTCCGGGATCTGGTGGGGGATTGCTGGAATTTTTGTCTATTTGGGCCTAGCCCAATAGCAGTTTCAGAAATTCCTAATAAATCCTGGAGGCCCACGCAGCCCATTCATGCAAGGCAAGAGGTGGAGCTAAAATTTAGTCCCACATTGCTAGTTTAGACAGAGTTGGACCTCTTTATAAGGGAGGTTCTTTCCCCACTTGTATGAGCATGAGAATAAGAGGGACATCCACGCGCGCTCCTCCTCCGCCGCCCGCCTCGCCACGCCACACCTCGTCACGCCGCGCCGCGGGTTGCGGAAATGAGCCGAGCTAATGTCTACATTTTTGCCATGCACTACGGGTATACGAAAGGTCACACGAAAGCTGAAAAGTTTTTGCGATAGTGGAGTTTGAATGCAAACGGTGCAGCCCTTCGACTGCTGGCTATTCGCTTCGTCTTCGTCTCTTTGTTTCACCTTCCATCGCATCCCTCTCGCCTCTTTCTCTTGCGCCTATAAAAGGGAGGTCGCTCCTCTCAAAGAGACGCACCAGAACTCATTCTTCCTCTCGTCACTGGTTCCTGAACACCGCGCTGCTGCTACGATCTTCCTCATCCCGGCTTGCGGCGTGCACCGCAGGTCGGGACAGTAGGCCTCCGAAACCGCACCTCTTTGAGTCCTGTACGGGAGAAGGGTGATAAGGTTTTTGGGGAGCACTCTGCGCAACTACTGACTTCTTCATCACGGACGCCCCGGACTCCGACGACTGCTTCCCCGACATCGACAACCTCCTCGACGACATGGAGGACACCGACCCCAAGACCAGTGCCTCTGCTCTGGCCGTTGTCTTGTACGTGTTCTTGTTTTCCTATTAGAGGTCCTGCCACAGTTCCTTGTTCTACTGTTTGCCCTAGACATGTTAGGATCTACCTCATATATGCATCTTGATCTACTGTCTGCTCTAGAGATGATCAGTTCTAGCTCATATATGCAGATGTTATTTACCTTCTCCTTGTCAAATCACATGACTTGTTTTATCACTTCTATACTAGTTATGCTTTATCTAGTATTTCTGTTTGTCGGGGGTTGGATGCGACATATGCCAACGGGTGGCTTATCATGGTGGGGGCGAGTAGAACGTCGCCGGTGCCTAGAAACGGGATGAGGCGCAGACATGCACGCCGACGAATCTTACCCAGCTTCGGGGCTCTCCGGGGAGATAACACCCCTACTGCTGCTCTGCGGGGTCTCCGCATGATCACTATGGGATGATAGTACAAAGGTGCTCCTTGAGCTGTTTCGGGTGGCAGGAGAGAGCAAGGCTGGCTCCTCCCTTTGCTTGCTATGTGTCTAAAAACCTATCCAGGGCCGAACCCTTTGCATGGGTGCCCCGGGGGGTTTATATAGGCCTACCCCCCGGGGGTACAATGGTAAACTGACTGGGTGTGGCCCCCAGCTGTCTGTCTCTCATGCTGCCGCCCCCCTGCCGGCTTCTGGGGCCCGCCGACTGGCGGGCCCCACGGATAGGCCGGGCACTGTGCAGCACTCCTGATGACGCAGGCTTGGTCATGGGGTCGTGGGAACAGTGCCACCGTCTGTCGGGCGATCTCTGTCGCCACTCCCCGTCCAATCTGGTTTATGGCTCGTGGGGCCCTGACTGAGAGGCGGCCGACTCTGGGAAGGCCGACTCCCGCAGGGCCGTCTTCGGGCTCTCCGGCCGTCTTCTTCTCCCTCACTGACGAGGGGCCCGGCGGTCTTCGGGCCGTACAGGCTGCCGTCATGGGCACAGTGCCTTGCGCACTGTGGCTGATGTCAGGGGAGGCATGGCAACAGTGCCGCGCCTTACCGGAGATCTCCCGGTGGTACGGTTCACTATAGCCATGCCTTCCTCCCGTAGGTTTGAGGGGACGGCCACGTCGGGACCGTACCCTGCGTCGGTCTTCGTGAAAAGGTCGCGGGCCGACTCTCATAGTCGGCCCCTTGAAAGGTCGCAAGCCCGGAGTCGGCTTGCTTCAGAGTCGCCAGCTGGGACTCGGCCTTCTTTGGAGGTCGCCGGCAGGTACTCGGCCTTCTTCGAAGGTCGCCGGCAGGGACTCGGCCTTCTTCGAAGGTCGCTGTCCGGGACTCGGCTGAGGGGCACGGCCTGCCCTAACGTCTTGAAAGATCTTGGGACCCGGGTCAGCCTACCCGTGGCCCATTACTCCGACAGTAGTCCCCGAAGCTGGTGAAGCCCGGCGGGTGCCACCTCGAGGGGCTTCAGCAGTTTCATTTCATCTGGTGCCGACTCTGAGACTCGGCTGCTGTTGCTTCGGGCCGCCTCACCGATGTCGGACTCGTTCGGCGAGGGGCCGCCATCCGCAAGTTGTGGCGGGAAAAACGGGAGGTGTATCGGCCACGCTTCCCTGCCATTATCGAGACGGTCCTGCCGCGCGGCGCCACGTGGAGGCGATAGTCTGTCTGCCCACGCGCGTGATGGGACGGGCCGTCAGGTGGGTCCCGCCATTACCGTGCCCCGGGCCCCGAGCGGATCCGCTGTGGCCGGTGGCGGTTGGCATCCCCACGTCGTTACTGCGCACAGTAACTTCGTGGGGGCTGATCATGGGCGGCGTGGGGCCGCGGGCGCAGTTAATCCCCCCGTCGCCTCCTCGGCTTCTCAGCCCGTAGGGCTATAAGTAGGCGGGGAGGAGCGGGGCGGCACTGCACGCGCACTCTCTCGCCCGCTCTTCCGCCCTTCTCCTTCCTTCGCCGTGAGCCACGACATTTTTCCTCTGCCGCAAGCGAAAAAACCTTCTTCCTCGCCGGCGATGAGCTCTTCTTCCGCCGCGCCGCCCGCTTCGCGCTCCGGCGAGTGGGATGGCTCGGACGTGGAGGCGGAGGACATTGAGTTCCTTCGCCGGACTCGCCGTCTCCCCAGCGCGGACCTGGTGCACGCCCGTCCCGCGCCGGCGGGAGAGATCCGGCCCGCGCCGGAGGAGGGCGAGCGGGTCATCTTCCGCTCGCACCTTATGCGTGGGCTGGGGCTTCCGGCGAGCGGATTCTTCCGCTCGTTCCTCGAGTTCCGCAGACTGCAGCCGCACCACCTCACCCCCAATGCGGTGGTGCTTCTCTCCGCCTTCGCCACCCTGTGCGAAGGCTATATCGGCGTTCTCCCCACCCTCGAGTTGTGGGGGGAGTTCTTCTCCGCCAAACTCGGCACTCAGGCCGCCGGCACACCGGCTCGGTGCGGCACCTACATCGCGGTGCGGCGCACGACGGCCGACAATCCTTTTCCGCCCATCCTGTTGGTGAAGTCGGTGAAGATGTGGCAAAAATCCTACTTCTACGTGAAGAACATCTCCACCGACGGCGACTGGGTCAACCTGCCGCCTTTCAACCCCGAGCCGCTGACTGGCCGGCTGGCTGGTTGGTCCCATCGATCCAAGTCCCTCTCGACCTCCGGAGGCGGCGCCGTGGCGCGGCTCCGAGTCATGCTGCAGTCGGAGGGGCTCATCGCCTCCGATCTTCTGGCCGCCTTCGTGGTGCGCCGGGTTCTTCCGCTCCAAGGCCGGCCTCACCTCATCTGCCAGATGAGCGGCCGACACGATCCGAGCCGGCTGTGCACCAGGGACATGCCACGTGGGGAGGTGGCGAACTTGGTGAACCACATCGCCCACTGCGGGTTCACGGAGGAGTGGCAGTTCGGCAAGGAGCCGTACTCGCGCGACAACCCCCCTCCAATGGTAAGTCGCATCTATCTGCAGCTCGATCTTGTTTCCGTCAGACCTCGAGCTCTGATCTTTGTTGGTGCCTTCTGGGCAGAATCCCCTTACGGCGCCCTCAGCCGGCGCCACAAGAGAGCCTTGCGACTACGTCCCAGATTGCGAGGTCAGCGACGTTGACGACCCCGACCTGGGAGCGGCGGCACTGGAAGCCGACGCCGAAGGCGGCAGAGAGGGGGCAGACGGCAGCCTCAGACCGTCGGCGACCTTCGCCGGCTGGCCCGAGGGCGACGCTGACGCGGAAGTCGCCCCGCGCTGCCAGCCGAAAGCCGGCTCCTCCAGCCAAGCCGGCGCGAAGAGGCGTCATGTCGGGCCGAGTGTGCCCGGCGGCAAGTCGAAGAAGTTCACGGGCGCCGCCGCCGCGACCAAGCGGGAGGAGGCGGCCGCGAAGGCCAACCGCTTCCGAAAGGAAGTGAGAAGACCGCCACTAGTTTCTTCGTGAGTCTTCTTACTCTATCGTTTCTTTCCTGGATCTCGCTTGGAGTTTTTCTGATTTTCCCTCCGACCTTCTCCAGCGCTCCCCTTTCTCTTGAAACAGTCGCCGTCCCCTCCGTCATGGGGTCGGTGGAGACGTCTGCCAACACGCGGCGGATTGATCCCGCCGCCGACCTTCGGGAGGCGACAGAACGGAACGCGCGAGAGAAGCGCGAGGAGGCGGAGGCCGAACGCCTGGAGAAGGCGGAGGCCGAGAAGGCTGCCGCCAACGCCCAGCGGCGCCTGGAGGAGGCCGTGGCTGCGGCCGAGGCGAAGCGGCATGCCGAGGAGGTCGCGCGTCGCCGATCGGCGATGCTCGTCCCTCCACTATCGTCGGCACCGCCGGCAACTGAGTTCACGGGGCAGACCGGGGAGGTCGGCACCGCGAACCTTCACACGGAGGAGGGCGGCGACGTCTCAGGCTCGGATACTCACGCGTCGCCCCCGCCGCCCTCGCCGCCTCCGTCCTCAAGGCCGCACGGCAAACAGCCGGTGGACCCGCAGGATCCTCCGACAGTGGATGACGCCGATGCGCAGCTACTTCTTCAGGTCGCCGTGCCAGCGCGCCGCCAGATTGAGAGGACGAACTCAGCGCCACGAGCTCGGGAAACCGGCGCTGCAAGCTCGGCGAACCTGGACGTCGAGGCCTCAAGTGCTGCGCCCACCGGCTGGCTGCGTGAAGGCGGCACCGGCCCGCTGAACCAGGCCCTTCTGGACGTCCAGTCGAAGCTGCGCAAAGAAGGCGACGCCCTCCAACTCTACACCAAAGCGCATCTGGCCCTGCGGACCTCTGTCCGGGTATGCTTCGTTTTTCCTCTTTTTTTTAGTTTCTGTCTTTTCCCGTGGGGGCGCGCCAGCGCACCCACTGGGTGTAGTCCCCGAGTTCGGGGTCGGCTGCTGAGCAGGCGACTCGGAACTCCTTCTGGCGAGCTCCGAAGGCTAACTTTGCTTTTCTGGCTTTGCAGGAATACCACAATCTCCGCGCCACTGCCTTCAACCGTAATGTTGAAGAGCTGCGGAAGCGGACCGCCGATCTGACGGAAAGCCGAGGTGGGCTAGTTCTTTCTTCCTCGCGGGGGCGCGCTGGCGCACCCGCGGGCTGTAGTCCCCGAGATTCGGGCCGACTGCTGAGCAGTCGGGCCGGATCTCCCGGCGATCTCTCTTCCTTCTTCTCCGCAGGGGCGCGCTGGCGCGCCCGCGGGCTGTAGTCCCCGAGATTCAGGCCGACTGCTGAGCAGTCGGGCCGGATCTCCCTGGCGACCTTTCTTACTGATAACGTCTCTTGATCTTCAGACGCCAATGCCGCCCTCCAGGAGCAGCTGAATGAGGCCAACACCGCTCGCCGCGCCAAGGAGGAGGAGTGCGACAAGCTCGTCCAAGAGCGCGACCTACTGACGACGCAGCTGGCCGAGCAGAAAGAGCTGCTCCGGAAGGCGCAGGAAGACGCCAAGTCGCGGGAGGATGCCCTCATAGCCGAGGTCGAGGTCGAGCGCTCCGCCTGGACCGATCGGGAGGCGATGCTGACCTCCGGCTACCACGAGCTTGAGGACATCGTCGATGGTAATTATTTTTTCTCTTCTTTGGTCTTCCGACTCTTGTGTCGGGCTGATTCCTGATTTCTCTGACTGTCTTCTTTTCTGTCTTGGCAGACTTCTTCCCCGGCCACTCGCAGGGCGTTCCTCTAGTCATCGAGGCGGCTCGGGAGGAGCGAAGGGCGAAGGGCGAAGTGATTGCCGCCAACGCCCCCCGAACCATCGACGAGCAGCTCCTGAGCATCGAGGTCCGCCTTCGTCCTGCTCATCTTCTGCTGCGCCGTCTTCAACGCGCCGGCGCTCAAGTCGTTGCCGCTCTGTGGCCGGAGGTGCCAGCTCTTCGTACCGCTAGCCGGACGGCCGACTGGCTGGAGGTCGCCGCCGGTCGCTTCGAGGCTTGGAGGGGCTCCTCAGCCCGTGCCGGAGCACGCCGGGCCTTGGAGTTCGTCAAAGGGTGGTATCCAGGGCTGGACCTGGACCGTCTGGCCGCGTTCCGGTCAGAGGCCCAGGCCAAGCTGGAGGCTGTGGAAGGTGCCCTTGTCGAGCGCGCGGCGGCCATCGCCGAGTACACGGATACTAGCGTCTTCGTGCCGGAGCGGACCGAAGGCGGCGAGGAGGTCCCACCGGAATGGTTCGGGATGCACCCGGAGTGCGAGGAGGACTCGGCGGAGGTGATCGGCTCCAGCGTCGAGGAGGAGGACGAGTCGGAGGACGGAAGCGAGGAGGAGGCGCCAGAGGACGAAGCGGGCGGCCAGCCCCAGCCTGATCACGCCTCCAGCAACGAGCCTCAGAAGAACAAGGCGACTGTCGCTGGAGGCGGCCAAGCCGAGACCGCCCAGCCGACTGCCCCGACGTCCGACACCGCCGCCACCTCCGTTCCTCCGGCTCCGGAGGCAGCCCCCTAGAGTGCTTCAGTTTTACCTGTCTCTTTTGTTCTTTTGAAAAACTTGTCAGTTTTGAACAATTCCACCCGCGGGGTGTATTCGGCCAAGGGCCTTATGTAAATATTTATCAAATTTCCGCCTTTTCTTGCTTTGGTTCTTTAGACTTTTTCCTTTGCCGCCTTCCTTCAGTTGCCGCCTTGCCGACTGGGCAGCCGCTCTGCGGACTGCCACTGGGTCAAGTGCTCAGCTACTTTTAGGGAGGCAAGTACTTAGTCGTTTAGAATACCTTAGCAAGTTGGCTGAAAATTGACAGGCCGACTTTCGGGAGTCGGCTATTCTTGATGAAAATTGAGACTGCGAGCCGACTGCTCGCGAGTCGGCTCGGTAAGGGGAGGCTGGCAGCCGTCTTGGGCTATACGTAGCTCTTAAGTCCTTAGCCGTTTTTCATGTGTGCGCTCGTTCTTTCCCGTCCCCTGCTTACCGAGAGTCGCTCTGCGAGCTGCGGCTTTCGGCAGGAGACGGCTTTGAGCGCAGCACATTACTTGTCTGACTTCAGGGAGCATTTCATAGCGCGAGACGGCGAGTCCCCGGGCCGACTAGTCGGACCCGGTGCCAGATAGTATGATAAAAGGGGAAAGCATACTCGGAAGCGTAATCCATATCATACAGATAATCAAAAAGGCAGTCCCCGAGCTCGTCCCGGGGGGCCTAAGGTCTTAGTACTTTAATACAAAAGAGGGTAGCGTGATACATACTGCATCAACTGTAAAATCTTCGCAGAAGATTTGCGTTCCACGGGCGCTCTGTTTCTTTGCCGGAGTCGTCCCTCTTGCGCGCTCGAGGCTTCTGAGCGTCGATCAGGTAGTAGGCGTCGTTCCCTAGCACCTTGCTGATGATGAAGGGACCTTCCCAAGGCGCCGACAACTTGTGCTGGCCGGCTGTTCTCTGAATCAGCCGGAGCACAAGGTCGCCCTCTTGGAATGATCTTGGCCTGACCTTGCGGTTGTAGTATCGGCGCAGACTCTGCTGGTAGATGCCGGACCGACTGAGTGCCAACAGTCGGCCTTCTTCCAGCAGATCGACGCTGTCTTGGCGTGCTTCCTCAGCCTCCTCTTCGGTGTACATGGAGACTCGTGGAGAGTCGAACTGTATGTCCGTCAGGATGACGGCTTCGGCACCGTAGACGAGGAAGAACGGCGTGAAGCCGGTTGACTTGTTTGGGGTTGTGCGCAGGCTCCAGAGGACGGCAGGCAGCTCTTCAACCCAATAGCCGGCCGAGCGCTCGAGTGGTTCGACCAATCGAGGCTTGATGCCGGACAAGATGAGGCCGTTGGTTCGTTCTACCTGGCCATTTGACTGCGGGTGGGCAACGGACGCTAAGTCCAGTCGGATGCCCTGCGTCGCGCAGAAACGTGCCAGGGTGCCCTTGGCGAAGTTGGTGCCGTTGTCTGTGATGATGCTGTGCGGTATGCTGTATCGCACTGTGATGTCGGCAATGAAGGTCATAGCTGTGGGCCCGTTTAATTTCTTGATGGGCTTTGCTTCTACCCACTTGGTGAACTTGTCCACTGCGACAAGCAAATGAGTTAGGCCGCCTCGGGCCGTCTTGAATGGTCCCACCATGTCCAAGCCCCAGACTGCGAAGGGCCAGGCAATGGGGATTGTCTTCAGCGCGGAAGCCGGCTGGAGGGGCTTGGAGCGGAACACCTGGCACCCCTTGCATTTCTTGACTAGTTCTTTAGCTTCTTCCAGGGCGGTTGGCCAAAAGAAACCGTGCCGGAAGGCTTTGGCCACGAGCGCCCTTGAAGCCGCATGGTGGCCGCACTTTCCCTGATGGATGTCTCTGAGGATCACTTGGCCTTGCTCTGACTCTACGCAGCGCTGGTGGACACCAGTGACACTGCGCCTGACTAGCTCTCTGTTGACTATGGTGTAGGCTGCTGCTCGGCGTTGTACTTGCCGAGCCAGGGTCTCGTCTGCTGGTAACTCCTTGTTTACTAGGAACTTGAGGATGGGCTGCACCCATGAAGGTGCTGCTATCTCTTCAACTGCTACCACAGCGACTTGGACACGGGTGGCTGGGCTGGGAGGCGGTGGGTTGGAATCTGCCGCCGCTTGCTGGTGAGGGAATCTCTGGGCCGACTGGCGCAGCTTCCGGGCCGACTAGCGCAGTCCCCGGGCCGGGTTTGGAAGTCCCCGAGCTGACTGGCGCAGTCCCCGGGCTAACTGGCGCAGTCCCCGGGCCAGGTTTGGAAGTCCCCGAGCCGACTGGCGCAGTCCCCGGGCCGACTGTGGCTTTCTTGAGGTCGCTTGCCGGGGCCTTGGAGTCGGATCCGACTACCTCTGGCGGAGCCGGCACGAAGATGGAGTCGGATTCTGGTGAAGGCTTGACTGACGGCTTGAGGAGGCGCTGAAGGGCGACGCCAGAAGGTATCGCTTGGCGAGTGGAACCGATCCGCGCCAAGGCGTCTGCTTGATCGTTGTCATTTCTCGGTACATGAAGGAATTCGCACCCCTCGAAGTATCTGCTGAGTTGCTGCACCAGGAAGCGGTAGCTTGCCATGTTTGCGTCTTTGGCGTCCCAGTCGCCGGATGACTGCTGAACCACCAAGTCGGAGTCGCCGTAGCACAGGATCCGGCGAGTGCCGAGTTCTTTGGCAAGCCGGAGTCCGTGGATGAGCGCTTCATATTCAGCGACGTTGTTGGAGGCGGCGAAGTGTATTTGCAGCACGCATTTGAGCTTGTCGCCCTTGGGGGAGGTGAGGACGACACCGGCTCCAAGGCCGGTGCGCATCTTGGAGCCGTCGAAGTGCAGCCGCCAATGAGTAGAGTCGGGCACTGGTGGCAGGTACTGAGTCTCGGCCCAGTCGACGAGGAAGTCGGCCAACGCCTGCGACTTGATGGCGGTGCGAGGTTGATAGTAGATGGTGTAAGGAGCTAGATCGATAGCCCACTTGGCCACTCGGCCGGAGGCATCTCGGCTTCCAATGATCTCGGCGAGTGGGGCGGTGCAGACCACCGTGATCGGATGCTCTTGAAAGTAGGGCTTCAGCTTCTTGGCGGCAAAATGCACGCCGTAGCACATCTTCTGATAGTGAGGGTAGTTCTGCTTGGAGGTCGACAGTACCTCGCTCAGGTAATACACCGGTCTCTGGACCGGAAGCGCTTTGCCTTCCTCCTTGCGTTCGACTACAACAACCGTGCTGACTACCCGGCTGGTGGCGGCGACGTACAAGAGCATGGGCTCTTTGGGAGTCGGAACCGCCAGCACAGGGGGAGTCGCAAGCATCTTCTTTAGTTGGAGAAATGCCTCGTCTGCCTTGTGGTTCCACTCGAAAAAGGTGGTCTTCTTCATCAGTTGATACAAAGGCAGAGCTTTCTCGCCCAGCCGACTGATGAATCGGCTGATTGATGCCAAGCAGCCGGTGAACTTCTGCACATCCAACAGTCGGCTGGGTACCTCCATTCTCTCAATGGCCTTGATCTTCACGGGGTTACACTCTATGCCGCGTTCGGAGACCAAAAAGCCGAGGAGTTGGCCAGCCGGGACTCCGAACACGCACTTCTCAGGGTTGAGCTTGATCTGGAATCAGCGCAGATTGTCAAAGGTCTCTTTGAGGTCTTCCAGTAGCGCCCCACGCTTCTCTGTCTTCACCACCACATCATCCACGTAAACATGGGCGTTTCTGCCGAGTTGCTTGAGGAGGCACTTCTGCATGCAACGCTGGAAGGTGGCGCCGGCATTCCTCAAGCCGAACGTCATCGTCAGGTAGCAGAAGGCTCCAAACGGCGTGATGAATGTGGTCTTTAGTCTATCTGCTGGACTCAGCATGATCTGGTGATATCCTGAGTATGCATCTAGGAAACTCAACAGCTCGCATCCGGCTGTGGAGTCTATCACCTGATCGATCCTTGGCAGAGCAAATGGATCCTTCGGGCAGGCTTTATTGAGGCTGGTGTAGTCTATGCACATCTGCCACTGCTTATTCTTCTTCAATACCAGCACAGGGTTGGCTAACCACTCCAGAAAAAACAACTCCATGATGAATCCGGCTGCCAGGAGCCGGGCTATCTCTTCTCCCACAACTCTTCTCTTCTCTTCTGACAGGCGGCGCAAGGGCTGTCTGACGGGCTTTGCATCCGACCTGACGTGTAGCTTGTGCTCGGCGAATTCCGTCGGTACACCCGGCATGTCCTTGGGGGACCATGCGAAGATGTCCCGATTCTCACGGAGGAAATCGACGAGCTCGCCTTCCTATTTGCTGTCGAGGCCTGTGCCTATGACAGCGTATTTCTCTGGGTGCTCCGGGTCCAAGGGTATCTTCTTGGTTTCTTTAGCTGGCTTGAATGATCCTTCTGCCTCCGACTCCTTGGGGTCGGGCGACATCTCTGGGTGCTTCCCAGCCATCGCCACGACGCGGTCAAGGAGCCGCTTCTCGGCTGCGATCACCAAAGACTCGGCCAGCCGACTGCTCTCGGCCGCGCAAGCGGACGACTTCTTGTAATCGCCAGCAATAGTCAGGATCCCCTTGGAACTCGGCATCTTCATCTTGAGGTAGGCATAATGGGGAACCGCCATGAATTTGGCCAAGGCAGGCCGGCCAAGCAGGGCGTGGTACGGGCTCTCCAAGTCTACCACCTCGAACCAGACAGGCTCTCGGCGGAAGTGATCTTTGTCTCCGAAGAGGACGTCTATCAGAATCTTGCCGATCGGTGAGCAGGAGAGGCCGGGCACAATTCCATGGAATACGGTGCGGCTGCTCTGTAACTGCCTTCGCCTGATTCCAAGCTTCTCCATTGTGTCCTTGTACAGGATGTTTATGCTGCTGCCTCCATCAATCAGGACCCGTGAGAAACGGGCGGCCCGCTTATCAGTGGCCAAGGTCGCGCCTAGGACCAGAGCGTAGGAGCCCGGACTCGGCATCACTTCTGGATGATCCGCCCGACTCCAGCTGATAGGCTTCTCGGACCAGTGCATGAACTCTAGGGCGTCAGTTGCTACCGCGTTGACTTCTTGCTGTTGTCGGCGCCTGCTGCGCCGGTCATCTGCCATGCTAGTGAACACTACGTAGGCTCCGTGCTCTTCTGGGAACTCGTCTTGGCTGCGGGGGCGGCGGCGGAGGTGGCGGCCCCGTAGGCGGCGGAGGGGCGAGGCCGTCTCCCTTGGCGATCCTGGCGAGCCAATGGCACTTCCTGGTGGTGTGGTTCGACGGCTTCGCGCCGCTATGGAACTTGCAAGGTCCATCCAAAGTCTACTCATAGGAGAAAGCCGGCAACCAATTGGACTTGCCGCCTTTCTGCCGCTTGGCCTGAGGCTGCCCCTCCGGCTGCTGATCTTCTACTGCTGCGACCTGCCGACTATTGGAAGTCGGCTGAGGGGCCTTGCGCTTGTTGTCGTTCTGCTGCTGTCGCCGGCCGGCGTCTCCAGCCGGGGTTCTGGGGGCCTGGGGAATCACTTTGCCAGCCGCGTTAACTTGAATCTCCGTCTTCATAGAAGAGTCGGCCGTGGCGTACTTGTCTGCTATGACTAGCAGTTCGTCGAGGGTCTCGGGCTCGTCGCAGAGGAGCTTGTGCTTGAGGAGGGTGCCCTCTCGGCACCCAGCCGTGAAGTACTCGATGGCCTGCACCTCGTGCACGCCCTCGCAGGAGTTTCGAAGTTCGCCCCAGCGCGTGAGGTAATCGCGTGTTGATTCTTCAGGGCCTTACACGCACAAGGAGAGCTGGCGCGGCTTGGGAGGTCGCTTGTACGTTCTGGTGAAGTTGCGAATGAAGGCTTCAGTAAAGTCGACCCAGCTATTGATGCTGCGGGGCTTCAGGCTGTTCAGCCATGTCCGGGCCGTGCCCTGGAGCATGAGGGGAACATACTTCACGGCGACTCGCTTGTTGCCGTTGGCTATGTTGACGGCTGTGGAGTAGTCCGTCAGCCAATCCTCCGGCTTCACGGAGCCGGTGTATTTGGGCGTGTCTCGGGGGAGCGTGAACCCTCTGGGGAAGGGCTCGTCTCTGATGCGGGGCCCGAAGCAAGGCGGACCCAGCTCATCTTCTTCTTCTAACGCCAGGGATCTGTGGAGTCGGTCGATCCGGTGGCAGGCGTCATTCTCTCCAACTCCCTCTCGGTGGCCGAGGCGACCTCCGAGAGTCGGATGCTCAACAGGAGGCGGAGAAACTCGCCGCTCTCTTCGGGGTGGGGAAGGCAGATAATCGTCTCGCCGTTCCACTGCCCTGGGGCGGCCGTCTTGGTCGCGCTCGATGGTGATGCGAGTCCGGCTGTGACTGGCAGCCGACCCCTTCTCTTTCCTCCCGCGGACTCCGCCAGTCGGCGTCCGGGAGGTCGCGCCTTGGTCTCGGCGAGGGGGTAAGTCGTCGTTCGGCTGCCGCAGTGCGTCTGCGCGGCCGCCTGCCGCGTTTTGTGCCGCAACCGCATCGAGGAGTTGCTGGACTCGCTCCGTTATTACACGGCGCTCTTCGCCTTCGAGGTTCTTCAGTTCTTCGGTCGCCGCTTGGGCGGCGCAGATGTTCTCCGCAGGGGTGGCGTACACGGCGCGTTTCGCCCCGAGCAAGTCGTCGATGGCCGCGTCGCGCTCTCGGACCGCACCTAGACGGCTCGGCCCAGTCGGAGCCGGCGAGCCGCCTACAGCATGATCCATCTCGCGCTGGTATGCTTCTGACAAGCGTCTCATGCTTGCCAACTTCTTGGCGCCTTCGATGATCTGAAGGCGGCGTTCTTCCAGCATCTCCGCGTCCGCGCCCTCTGGGATGGGCGCGGCCAGGCCTTGCAGGGCCGCTGGCAGAGGGTCCTGGGCGTTTTCGCCGGAGTGCTCGCCGTGGCTGATGACGAGCACCTCCGTGACGGCGCTTCCGCCACTCTCCTCGTACGGAAGCGGCTCGTCGTAGACCACCACGTTGGTGGGGAAGATATCGAGCGATACGGCGTCGGAGTCGACCAGCATCGGGTCAGAGGAGCCTACGGACTCCAAATCTACGGCGGGCTCACCGGTGACGTGGAGTTGGTCGAGGAGGCCCGCGAGGAGGCTCTCGGGGCCACCCGCCCCCGCACTCAGTGTGGGCTCGTCGGAGAGGCGCGCCTCGCCAATGAGTTCGGCGAGGCCGCTCGCAGCGCAGGCGGCTTCAGCGCCACGCAGCGTGTCGATGCAGACTCCATCTGGCGAGCCGGGCTGGCTGCGCTCGCCAGGGAGGAAGAGGGTTCCCGTCCAGAACAGATCTCCGAACGACGGTGCACCTCGCCCCACGGTGGGCGCCAAATGTCGGGGGTTGGATGCGACATATGCCAACGGGTGGCTTATCATGGTGGGGGCGAGTAGAACGTCGCCGGTGCTTGGAAACGGGATGAGGCGCAGACATGCACGCCGACGAATCTTACCCAGCTTCGGGGCTCTCCGGGGAGATAACACCCCTACTGCTACTCTGCGGGGTCTCCGCATGATCACTATGGGATGATAGTACAAAGGTGCTCCTTGAGCTGTTTCGGGTGGCAGGAGAGAGCAAGGCTGGCTCCTCCCTTTGCTTGCTATGTGTCTAAAAACCTATCCAGGGCCGAACCCTTTGCATGGGTGCCCCGGGGGGTTTATATAGGCCTACCCCCCGGGGGTACAATGGTAAATTGACTGGGTGTGGCCCCCAGCTGTCTGTCTCTCATGCTGCCGCCCCCTGCCGGCTTCTAGGGCCCGCCGACTGGCGGGCCCCGCGGACAGGCCGGGCACTGTGCAGCACTTCTGATGACGCAGGCTTGGTCATGGGGTCGTGGGAACAGTGCCGCCGTCTGTCGGGCGATCACTGTCGCCACTCCCCGTCCAATCTGGTTTATGGCTCGTGGGGCCCTGACTGAGAGGCGGCCGACTCTGGGAAGGCCGACTCCCGCAGGGCCGTCTTCGGGCTCTCCGGCCGTCTTCTTCTCCCTCACTGACGAGGGGCCCGGCGGTCTTCGGGCCGTACAGGCTGCCGTCGTGGGCACAGTGCCTTGCGCACTGTGGTTGATGTCAGGGGAGGCATGGCAACAGTGCCGCGCCTTACCGGAGATCTCCCGGTGGTACGGTTCACTATAGCCATGCCTACCTCCCGTAGGTTTGAGGGGACGGCCACGTCGGGACCGTACCCTGCGTCGGTCTTCGTGAAAAGGTCGTGGGCCGACTCTCATAGTCGGCCCCTTGAAAGGTCGCAAGCCCGGAGTCGGCTTGCTTCAGAGTCGCCAGCTGGGACTCGGCCTTCTTTGGAGGTCGCCGGCAGGTACTCGGCCTTCTTCGAAGGTCGCCGGCAGGGACTCGGCCTTCTTCGAAGGTCGCTGTTCGGGACTCGGCTGAGGGGCACGGCCTGCCCTGACGTCTTGAAAGATCTTGGGACCCGGGTCAGCCTACCCGTGGCCCATTACTCCGACACTGTTAATAAAATCATTCGATAAATTGCTCATATTTCCAACATAATGTCCCAAACCTATAACCTGTTAGCAGTCGTTAGATTGCATACATTGTACTCCTTTTCCCTTCATGAGTTTTCCCTAATGATTTCTCATAAAAGGTTTTTAACGAGACAATATAAACACAAGTGTCCGTATATGCCAGATCATTTTTTTCTTATATTTTCCCACTAGGTTTTAAAGAAGTTTTCGATGGCATATCAAATCACACTCTTTTCCTTATGAGTTTTCTCCTGAAGTTTCTCATAATGGTTTTTAATGAGGCAATATCTTCTCAAAGATCATATGTCATACTTTTTATTTTATCTATTAGGGTTTTAAAGGAAGTACTCAAGACATATTTATTGTTCTCTAAACTCACCAATGAGTTTTCTTCCTTCTCAAAGGTTTTTCTCATTTGAGTTACCAAGAAGAAAATAATCATTATGTTGCAACATTTTCTCCTTATTTTTTCGGAAATGTTAACGCCCACACGTGTGGTTGTTCACCATCTCGACCACACGCATCCATCACCGTCGAGTACTTTATGCACGAATCTTGGCGCAATCTGGTCGATTTTCTGCTCCACGTAGGACAAGGCGCGTGTGTGGTGTGTGAGACAGTTCGCCCGCACGTTGGTTGCCCTCCCGCGGTCAGCGGTTGCCACTCGGGGGCATGCGGTGGAACTGCTACACGCCCGCACGCCACGCGGCGACCATGGTTGACGTCAAACACGTCGCGCACTTCGCCCCCTCCCCCTCATGGTTCCATTTACTCACCCCCGCAGTTACTCGCACAACCCACTTCGCATTTCAAACCATTGGAGGAGAAGGCGAGGGGAGAAGGTGACGGCGGAGGCGGAAGAGTCGACGGTGTTCGCGGCCGTCAGTGGTGCTCGCCGGACCGGCTTCGCTGGAGTGCCTGCAGATTGAAGGTAATGCTCGCTCCAACTCTCACAATCCTTTCCTGCATTTTCCCCCTTCCCTCCCTGTTTGATGCTTCGCTCGAGATTCATAGAGATTCAGGCGATTTGGCGATGCGTCAGCGTTCCCGCCGGCGGCGGAGTCCTGTGCTTGCCATTTTCGGTGGCACTGGGCAGTTTTGTCGCCGACGCGGCGGCGGCCTCGCCGGTGTGGTTCTGCCTGTCCGGAGGCACACACTGGTTTCCCTTGGGATTGGGCCGGTGTTTTCCAGTCTGTTAGTTGTGCATTGGTTCGAATTGGTGTTTGTGATCAGTTCGGGGAGAATTTTGAGGTTGAATTTGAAGTCATTGTAGTTGCCATTGAACCCTAGATCTAGTTAGTTGTTTTTGAAACTGCAGTATGAAGGCAAACGTGGTAGTTTGAATAACTATCATGACTATATGGCAACTAACTTCCTGAATGACTGTGATAGTTGCCACAAACATGCTTTCCCATGTGGCAACTAACTTCCTGAAATGACTGTGATAGTTGCCACAAACAAGCTTTCCCATGCGGCAACTAATTTATTGAATGACTATGATAGTTGCCACACACATGCTTTTCCATGTGGCAACTAATTTCCTGAATTACTATGATAATAGCCACAAACATGCTTTTTCATTGTGGCAACTAATTTTTCTGAATGATTGTGATAGTTGCCACACTGTATGAATGGTAAAGTGTAGTAAATCGGTAGTCACTACAGTTTCAGTAACCAACTGCACTGGATGGCAACTAATCTGCACATCAACTGTGCCTCTTACCACATGGATAGTATATTCTTGTGGCAAATAGAATGTGAACACACTGTGTCTGTTACCATATTGTAGACAGGACAATGTGGCAAATTGGCTCCATAACATGGCAACTAATTTGCATATCAATTGTGTCAGATGCCATACATATGCTTTTCATGTGGCAAGTTTTTTGTCTGACCACAACATGTCTATTGCCATGTTACAGTCAGTATAATGTGGCAAATTCATTGTACGGCAGACGCAATTTCTGTGTTTTGCAATGATGACTTGTGATATCTGAACACACTGTGGCAATTTTCAGGTTCTTCATTAGATGTTTTTCATCGCTTTTCTGTATTATGTGTTGCATTTTAACATGGCAATTTCAACCTAGCACATTTTTGCCGTTGAACACATGGCAATTCACTGGTGTATTCAGGACAGGGTGTGAGCTGCCGCATCTTAGTTTTTGTGCAGTGGAGGATTTTTTGACTTTATATCGTACTATCTTGTGCTAACATGGCAACTTCAACATTTTGTTTTCAAGTGCATTTACGATCTGTACACTTTTTTTTAAATGTAACCAATGTGCTTAATTGCCACATTTATGTTTTCGACAATTATAGGGGGGATGCGTGCGTGTTTGTGATATTTTGCATTCACTAGTTGACATTTTCTGTTCGGTGGCAACTGCTTACTTCCTGCATTTTCATTTCCACCATGACAATTTGGTATGTTCCTACCTCAGCAGAATGGCTCGCGGTGATCACCAAAACGATGATGATGATTTCATGGATCCACCACAGCAGAATCGTGCAACTGGACAGTGAAAAGAGGGCGATGAGGTAACTGTCCACACACCCCTCCTCCTCCTGCATATGTTATTGGTTGCCACCTCGAGCTTGCAGTCGTCTGTCATGAACTAAAATTTCATGGCAGTGCAAAACATGGCAACAACTAATCACTTTTTTGTTTGTTTTTTGCAGAAGAAGAAATGTATTCGCAATAGGGCCTCCCAAGAACAATTAACTACATTGACTGACAGATTAACCGACAATCAGAAGGGAGCGGCTGCTGAGATGGGTATGCAGGCTCTGATGAATGTCTGGTGCACGAATCTTGTCAACCCTGTATGCGACTGGCTTGGTGAGATTTACGACCCCGCCTCCAGGGAATTTGTGATTTTGGGACATGGAAGACTACCGTTGAACGAGGAATCCGTGTTCTGCACTTTGGGTGTGCCTCGTGGACAGATCAAAGTCCCGTACGAGGTCAATAACAAGATCGAGGAAGCGTTGTTCCCCCGTTTGTTTCCTGGGTTGGCATCCATGCCGAACACGTCTGTACTGGCAGATTTGCTGCAGGCCATGACAACCCATGGAGATGTTTTTAAGATGAAGCTACTCATGTACCTCATCTCAGCTGTTTTTGCGCCGACCACTTCTCTTCGCCCAAGCAACAAATGCTTCCCCATCCTGGTGAATGATCTATCTTTACTACTTTATTTTCCTTCAATCTTTTCGCTCCGATGTCATGTGTAAAGCTAGTCACTGCCAGTGTTTTCTGATGTTTTTTTCCATTTGATTTCTGATGCGGCAACTCGTTGTCCTGAAATTTTGTGCGGTGCAGGCGGAACTGAAAGATGTGAAGAACATGAATTGGTGTAAGTTTATTGCCGACTTCCTGCACGATGCATTCTCAAGCAAGATGTACCAAAAGGGTTGTCGACTGCATTTAATGGTATTTTTTTACCAGTCCTTTTCTGTGAACACTCTTTTTAACACCTTTTATTCATGCATGGCAACCTGATCATAACAAGATGGCAACTGCCATAATGACAATATGGCAACTGCCGTAATGACAATATGGCAACTGCCATCATATTATGATGGCAACTGTCATCATACTATGATGGCAACTGCCATCATGACAATATGGCAACTGCCATCACACTATGATGGCAACTAGCACATACAGATGGTAACTTCTTCTTTTTCTCTTTTTCATGCACTTCAACTTGATTATCATGGGAACATAGATTATCCTTTTTTTGCAAAGTACCATGATGGCAACTGATATTTCTTTCTTTTTAAAATTGTTGTACATCAGCTCATGTACGTCGACTATCTTGATCTGCCCACCGTGGATTTCACTGGGACAGGAGGCCCGCCACCTACGCACAAGTTTGTTGTTTCTGCGTGGACTATCGATGCTATCAAGGCTGTGCTTGCTGCAAACAGGGTAACTGATACCAAATATGAAAAACTGCAGGTTAGTTCTGGTTTCTTTCTCTACACGGCATGCTTACAATTTTTTGTGGCATAACATTTGAAAAAAATCATCATGCGGCAACCGTCTGTGGTTCACAAGAGATGACTACCTTTGTTAGCCATGGCTGTCTACGTATTGTATTCATGTCTCACTCCACATGGCAACTCCGCCATTCGTGCTGAAACTTATATTCGCGTCTTCTTTTTTTGTTGCATTTGCAAC
This sequence comes from Triticum timopheevii, assembly GCA_963921465.1. Classification (NCBI taxonomy): domain Eukaryota; kingdom Viridiplantae; phylum Streptophyta; class Magnoliopsida; order Poales; family Poaceae; genus Triticum; species Triticum timopheevii. The sequence continues at coordinate 375,792,661 of OY997262.1, read as the reverse complement.
ACATGAACTGCTAGTCAGTGTTCATCATTCTCTCTCTTACATCCTAGCTATTTTTTTTGTTTTTTCCAGCTGATGGCCAAGCATGCTATAGACTACAGCGTGTTTGGGGGGCCTCAAAACTTTGAAAAGTGGATGGACGTGCACCCAGCTCCGTCTTTCCCTACTGAGGTAATCAAAAGATCTACATATATGGTTGCCTTGGATTATTTTTGATGTCGTGCAAGTGACTGTAATATGGGTGGTTATTGATGCTTCTTGTTTCGTGCACAGGCGAGGGCACCTGTTGAGCATCTAATTGGGCAGTTTGCATCCGGAATGACCGGCTTGCTCAGGAAGTTGGTTGAGGGGTGGACGTCCCTCAGTGGCTCTGACAACGACGCGGTTACGAGGAAGTTCACTTCATTTGTCCCAGAACGGACACATCGGCCAACTGGTTGTCGTGGCCGGTATGACTACAACAGTTCCCAAGAGCCCGCTGACACACAATATGAACTAGATGGAGACGTTGGTCTCAGCAAGGATGACGACGATGACATGGAGAACGTGCAATAGGACACCGATGATGATGAACATGCTGAAGTTCGTGCAGGTGGTAACAAGGGCAAGGATGCACCAGATGTCCCCCCACTGGAGAAAGTCAAAGAACATACGGCTGAGAGAGGCGAGGGGGTGTTGCCATCAAAGAGGGGGAGGGCTCCAGAGGATGTTGTGCAGGGTTCTCCTGGCAAGAGGTCTAGGACCGATCCCGTAGCTGCCAGGAGGAGGTTCGACTTTAATTTTAGTTTTTTGCTTTGTCTATATTTTTGGAACGGACTGATCCCTTTTTGCACTTGTTTTTGCCAAGCGCAGCAACGAGTTTGCTCTCTGACAATTGCCACCTTTTTTCCTCCATCTCATACGTGCAGTGAGCCGACAGCTGGTGGACGAGCAGTTACGAAGAAATAGGCGCCAATGCCAACCCGTGTTTCTGCTCGGTTGAACAAAGGTGCCCCCATTGCTGGTGACACCCCTTCCACCAGGTCATCTCCTCGTACGACGACGTCCAACACCGGGGATCCTACCGTGTTGCCAGACCTGAGAAAGCCAGTCAAGAAGTAGGTTTTCCATGCGCTTTCATTCACATAGTGCTATATTTTTTGATTTTTCAAGGCATTCGTTCAGCTTGTCACATGGTCTTCTGTCATCATCCCCACATGGCAACTGCTGTTTTTCAAATGATTTTTTCCTTCCTTTTTAAGTGCATGGCAACTCCTACTTGTATTTACATGGCAACTGCCATCTAGGCCAAATTGCAATTCTTATTGTACCTAATGGCAACTGCCATCTTTTCCATTGGCTTGTGTGCTCATCCCATACCTAGTTTTGAAATTGCATTCATGGCAGATCAGACATTTTTATCATTCTTCAAGTTGGCTAACATGGCAACTATTGCTGGATTTGCATGGCAACTGCTACCTATGCCACATGGCAACTCATATTCCCCTTACATGGCAACTACCAGCTTTTCCACTTATTTTTCATTTTTTTTAGATTTCTACCATGGCAAATATTTTTTGTTCATTTTTAATACCTTTTTCATGTGCTTTCTTTTTTTGCAGGGTGAAGAAGACTACTACACGCGGGGCCAAGCATATCAGTAGGGACCCACTCGAACGCCTTCATTCAAAGTTGTCAACAGGGGGCAACTCAGATGTTCATGAGGCGCCAGGCGACAAAACTACTGCTACACCATCAACTGTTCCCACTAACTTTGACGCAAGTGGCCAACCATCTCCGTCGGTTGTAGATGTGCAGGCTAGAATAACAGGCATCCGTACATCGGGGAGTGACGAGTCGGTATCTGCCAGGACAGCTGAAATATTGCCAACTCTTCTGGCAATGAAGGATGCTGCTGTGAGCCATGACACCCCATCAGCAAGCGTTGAAGTGGACGCTCCCGAGACCAACCTACACAAGGAAGATTCCCGCTCATCTGATGTTGATTCCAAGCGCGTGCGTGGTGGCACTCCTGTGTCCACGACAGAAGTGGCTGAGGTGGCAGTTCACAATGACATGCCATCTACAGGTGAGAGTCTTGGCACAACAGCTCCAGCTCCTGTCGGTGCAGATACTGCTAAGGCGACTGTTTCGCGTGCTGGTCTTCCACCTAGGCGTCGTAGCCCCCGCAAGCAATCAACAGACATACCCAATGCACCAGCTGTAGCTAGGAGCAGCAGAGATGAGTCTGGGTATGTTCCTGCGTCCACACTGTTCCCGCCACCTGCCAAAAGCAATGTGATGGAGAAACCGGAAGACCGGAGCACAACTGATGCAGGTGTCAAGCCGGGCATGAGTGACACAGGTGAACGTCTGGAGCAGACTGCGCCTTTACCTGCAGTGGAAATCCCCAGCTTAAATCTGCGCACTTCCAGGCTCCCAGTCAATGTGGGTGTCCCATATAGCCCAAACAAGATTGTCAAGAAAGTTGCGGCTGATACCGCTGACAACACGCCCCGCCTACAAATAACCCTGATCATTCTGTAGCGGCCGACTCAGATATGTTTGTTGATCTTTCACCCTTGGATTCTGCCCCGCAAGCTGTTCATGGTCCGGCCAGTAGGCATGAGAGGCACCCAATGGCCTTCACCCCACCGAGCTTTAGTCTTGGCATCAGTCAAGATCAACCAGTGGTGCCAGATCCTATGCCAGTTGCCTTTGCTTTCCCGGGAGGCATGCCCGCAATGATGGCGCAGCCAATGGTCGAGGGCAGGAAGGCTGTCAAGTTCGCAGAGCCGATAGTCCAAGGTACATTTATCGTGTGCTTATCATTTTCTTGTATACATCTTTGTAGTTTGACTTTTTTCCCAATCATATTTTTTGGGGTTCTCACTTGTGATGGCAACTGATATGTGATGACATGGCAACTGGATTTGATGCACCATGTCACCTACATTATTTTTGCTGCCATGTTGCATTTTTCCATTCGGCAAGCACATGGCAAGTGGAGTTGACACAACATGGCAACTGTAGTTGCTGTGACATGGCAAATACAGTGCAATACACATGGCAACTGGATTTGCTGCACCATGTCACCTGCATTTTTTGTTTTTGATGCTGCATTTTTCCATTCGGCAAGCACATGGCAAGTGGAGTTGACACAACATGGCAACTGTAGTTGTTGTGACATGGCAACTACAGTGCAACTACATGGCAACTGTAGTTGCTGTGACATGGCAACTGTAGTTGCACCACACATGGCAACTCCCCACTTTTTGTACCTACATTTCACATCATGCACCCTATCTTCTCACAAACCATCTATTTTTGATTTCTAGGTATCCTAATCCACTTTTTTGATCCTCGCAGCCACCCCTGAGGAGATTTCACCGTCACTTGATGAAGCTTACCGCAGGATCGAGGAGGCAGCATTGCAGAGGAGGTCCTCATGAGGGCAGGGGCAATCAAGTTCCAACGTGCCTGCAGATACAGTATTTGAGGATACCATTAGGAGTGCCACCCCTGGTTCTGTGAGGCAGCAGAGGGTAGTTCACCCACCTCCCGCGGAAGATTACGAGCCCGAATTCAGGGCCACAAAGGAACAAACCCAGCTGTACGATATTGTCAAGTGATTTGGAAATGCTAGGGCCAGCACCAAGCACATGAAGGAGCTGAAAGCGTAAATGACCACACCACACAATCTCTCATTTTGCTTTGCTCTTTTTTTACCATTCATCTTCTTCGTACTTTCTATACATGACCCGCTTACGTTTTAGTTCTTTCATTTTTTTACTTAGTAGGCATGATTCTTTCATGTTATATCATTTTCATACAGCTCATGTTTGGACAGAACCAAGGTCATTCAATGCGAAGCGACGTACGTCGACCTGGGTGATCTTGCCGAGTCCGTGAGGCCAAACGGTAAAATGTCGACGAATGTAGTTGCATGTGGGATTGACTACATCAACAATCATACGGATGTGTGTGCCGACAAAATAATCATGCATTACAGTGTGACCTGCAAAATATGGGATGGTGACTTCCACCACAAAATCCCGAGGAAGAATTTTGCTCAGCACAGTGAATTCAAGCTCACACTAAAGAAATATGTGAGCACTCCTTCCCTGTTTGCACTTTTTTTCACATGGTATGGTTTTTTGCCATCATCTGCACTCTGTTTATGTGGCAGATGTTTCATGTGCCATCAGCTGCCGTGCAAACTGACTTTCCGATTTTTGCATCCCGTGCAAACTATATGGCAACTTCAAAGTAAAATACATGACAAATTTTGTTCATACATGGACGGCAACTTTCTTTTGAACTACCACACCATAACTAAACATTCTACGTGATTCTACTTTTTTTGTCCCTCTGCTGTTCTTCATGTGAACTCTGCTTCTCATTTCCTTCACTTTTACATGCAGGTCATGTTCCCCATGTTCCAGGAGCTTGCACCACACGACCCACACGACAAGTGTGGTCACCACTATGCAATCTGTCTTGACTGAAGAACCAACGCTTTGAGGTGCTTGATTCAATGCGTTCGGCAGCTGATGCAGACCTTACTTCGCATGCTGAATTCTTCATCAACAACGTCAAAGAGACATGGAACCGTCACTACGAAAACTCAAAGGTCCAGATCAGACATTTCCCGGTTGAGTACGTGGTGACTACGAATCAAGGGAACACGTAATTTCCTACCCCCTCCTTCATGTGCCATTTACATCAATCCCACCCCTCTTTTGTTGTTACATATGAATTGAAGTTTATCACTGCTATGTATGTCCTTTTTTGCGAGTTCACCTGACTCTTTTTCTTGTGCAGGACGGACTGTGGCTTTCACACGTTGGAATACTTTGCAAAGTGGGAAGGTAGACTTGTCCCCACTGTCACAGCTGCAATGGTCGTTGAGCTCCGGAAAATTTACACATGGAACTGGTTGACGAATGAAGATTTCAACAAGCGGTCCAGAGCACGCGAGTTAGTGGAGGAAGCTGTCAAGAAAGTCATCAAGAAGTACAAGTGATCACGTGGCGTTACACACCGGACGCATACCTTAAATTCTGTTGCCGAGGAATGTAAGGTACTATCTCTTTGTTCTTGTCAAAACCATGTTCGTGTGCTATGTTATGACTGCAACCCCGCGTAGCCTAGTATGTAGTGGTGGTGTGTGAGCGACATTTGAATATTTTCTGTAATATATGTGTGAATGTGAACCTATTTAGGCGTGACAATAGATACGTTTTATCTTTATCATTATTACTATGGTTTCATCGTTTGTAGCAACAGTTTGCTGTTTCAAATGCATCTAGGATGTTTTAAAACATTGCAAAATGTAGTTCATCAGTTATGGTTAGTGAAAGTCATCGTCGTTTTTCATTTGGCTGCTTTGCTTCTTCTTTTTCATCGCTAACTGTACCGGCTAGCATGGTAGTTTGATCATGTAGCCGTAACCTTTCCTGTGGTTGATGCACGTTACACTTTTTTCTACTTGTTTCCCATACATTGCACACAACACACTATGTGTGACTAAACCGCGTCGAATTATCATGGAAATATATGCGATGCAGAGTCATTACAATTACCATGTCATATTTCAGTATAGCTAACATGGCAGATTCAGTACAAACAACACGATAGATCCAGCATAATTAACATGGTAGATCCAGTATAATTAATATGGCAGATCCAGTACAACTAACATGGCAGATCCAGTACAATTAACATGGCATATTTAGTATAAAATAGCATGGCAGATTAACTACACATAACATGGCAGATTAAGTACCCATAACATGGCAACTGCATTTATCCATTCAATGTATTTTCCTTCAACTTCTGATGCCCCTCAATAGTCATTCTCCCAATTTAAAAAAAATTCACAACATCTAGGGTACAAAACAAAATGTCCACAAGGACCATGTCACAGCGCCCCAATTTTTGCTTATGGATTGCCCGTCCCTTTCTTCGTTTTCTTGTGTTTTGCTTGAATCTCCAATCCCGATTTGTACCTTATCTCTCTTGGACGAACCTTTGTGATGGAACGGGGTGGGTTCCTGACCTGGGTTTGTGTGCTTGCTGTTCTAGATCCTATCTCCCAGTTTTCAGATGATGGCCCCATGGATGAAGGCACACTTGATGTGCGGGGGAACCAGTGTAAGGCTTCCTCAGCTTTCCTCTTCTTGATCTCATCAAGCTCTCTTTTCAGGGCCTTCCTGTGTTTTTCTGCGACTCTCGCTGTCTCATCACTCTTGCATGCTTCATTAATTAGCTCAGCATAGTTATTTGTCAGCACAATGTGCCTCACAGCTTCCATGGTTGACTCAGGTCTCTCGTCATGCACAACCAGAACTGCGTTTGTTGTCTGCGGCGCCAACGCGTCGTCAGCGTCCCAAGTCCATCGCCGCCTTATGAAATGGCGGGGCATCCGTGTCACCGCGTTCATGTCCATTACTTTTAGTATGTGACAACACACAATGTCGTCCCATTCAAACTTGCAGCATTGGCAGTAGTATTCGCCTTCACCTATCGAGGCTTTGACGAAGTAGTTCCTTCCTTTGTCCGGGTCTTCAGGTTCTGAATTTGACATGCCCAAAATAGAACACACCTTGAACGTATGTTCGTCCACCTGAAAAGCCATGAACATGCTGTCACGCTTTATTTCTTCCTGGAATCTGCAAGTTTTGTGTGCTTTCTGTTAAACTATCGTGCGCTCTTTTTTTGTAGCACCTTATGTTGTCATGGAAATAGAAATACATTTTGTTTGAACATGGCAAACATAGTACATTGAACATGGCAAATATAGTACATTAGACATGGCAACTGTAGTACATTAGACATGACAACTGTAGTACATTAGACATGAGAACTGCAGTACACCAGACATGGCAACTGCAGTACACTAGACATGGCAACTGCAATACAGTTTCAACTGGCCATCGTCATTTTCGCACCAACATTCCCCAATGGAAGCACATTGCATAAAAGATGGCAACTGCATTTTATTAAACATGGCATCTACAGTTGAGTAAACATGGCAATTGTATTTCAACAAACATGGCAGTTGCATTTTAGTAAACATGGCACTTGCATTTCATCATATGTGTCGACAATATAACATTTTTCAGTTGACATTGGCATTTGCATACCAACATGCCCCAATGGAAGTACAGTGCATTAAACATGGCAACTGCACTTCATTGAACCTGGAAAATGCATCCGAGCAAGCATGGCAAACAGAATTTTCATTGAACATGGCAACTGCAGCTGAGTAAGCATGGCAAACAGTATTTCATTAAACATGGCAACTGCATATCATGGCAACTACATTGCACTCTATATGGCACCTACTGCCTTCGTGCTTTTGCGCAAATAAGACTGCAAATGCAACTGACTTGTTAAAGATCTTGTTGGTGTATATCTTGCTCATTTGCCTCTCCATCGGAAAATACATTAGCAATTTTGGCTGCTTTAGCGCGGTGGTCGCTTCTTGTTGTAGCTCAGATCCCAAAATTTTTTGTTGCAAAGCTGTGTACTGCTTGGCAAACTGTAGCAAATGAGTTGCCAGGGCTCACGTACCGCTTCAAAACAGCATTGAACCCCTCGCTGCGCTGCGTAGTCTGCAGAAAGGGGAAGAAGCACTGCATGAAGTAGGCCGGTACCCAGTACATTCGCTTCTCCCACAGGCTAGCAAGAGTCTAGTTGTCTTGGACTTGATATGTTTCAATCATGGCCATCCAGCTCCTTTCAAACTCCTCCACCATCAAGCTGTGGTCCATGCATAGCTCGAATGCCTTGTGCAGCTCTAGACGGCCAGCAAAGAATGGTCCTAGCGTCTCCTCAGCCTTCTTTATAATGTGCCACCTGTAGTGCCTATGCACTGCCAACGGAAAGACCTCCTCTATGCCTACACGCATGCTGAAATCCTGGTCTGTTATTATGTTCATCGGAGCAAGTCCATCCATGCACTCCAAGAAGGTCTTGAACAGCCAAACGTACCCATCCATGTCTTTGTTCCGAACGAGCCTGCAGCCGAACTGCAACGACTGATTATGGTTATTTATTCCTATGAATGGAGCGCATGGCATCTTGTACATATTAGTGAGATACGTCTCGTCGAATGAAATGCAATCTCGGAAATGTTTGTAGGCTCTCCTTGCAGCACCATCCACCCAATACATGTTCTTGACACGGTCCTCATCGCCCAACCTTATCCTGTAGAAGAAATCTGGATCTTCCTTCACTTTCTCATCGAAGTAGGCCATTGTGGCCTCTATGTCAGCCAACTTGTTCTCTCTACGGTACTTTGCTTGTAGGTTTGTGACGTCAGCTGGTATGTAGGGCATGCTACTCAGAGTCCCCTTTTTGATGTGGATGAGTGATAGTATCTGGACCATTCTTAATGGACCAACGTTACAATCATGTAGAAGCTTTATGAATTGCCTTTCAACGGGGTTGAATCCTCTACGGGCAGTCAGAAATTTTACCAGGTCGAACTTCTTTATGAGTTTGTGGTTGTGCTCGTCAAAATATTCAGTGACCACATACTGTGTTCCATCTACGTTTAGCTTACACCGGACAGGGCATCCCGTCTTGAGAATGATACCTCTCTTTCGTTCCGGAACGACGGGCGCAACACCTTTCCCCTTCTTGTTCCTTCGTGCCTTGTGGCACCTCATCTCACCTCTGATGTACTCGTTAGTTTTCTTAATTTTCCTATGGTATTCGGTGTTGACGGCAAACCCATGGAACTTTGCATATGTTTGGTAAAATTCCTTTGCTTCTGCAAAGATTCAAATCTCTGCCCAACGTACGGTGGCTGAGGTACCACGATCTCTGATTGCCCATCATCTTCATCCCCTTGTGCCTTGTCGTCAGTTTCATCATTCACTTCAGTATCGGCGACAGTTTCATCTACTTGAGTGTTGCCAGTGCTTGTGTTCAAAGGGGTGCCTGTCGGAATTGCTGGAATGATTGCCATTTCCGACTCTGTCTCGGCATTGTTTGCGGCATGATTGTCTGCTCGCTGGTGGAACGCGTCTTCCGTGCGCTCAGAGCTCCCCGCAGTAGATGTCCCCGCGCCGCTGTTCACTGTAGTTGTAGGCCCTGTAATAGAAAAAACAGGTATAAGAGTAAGATTTTGTTTGAATAACATGTTTATTGCAACGGATCACATCAACTTCGAGTGATTTGGCATGACATCATTCAAACAGCAAGCCGTGAGTCTGCGCGTGGACATGCATGGCAACTGTAGTTGTCCAGTCATGGCAGCTACAGTCCAACAAACATGGCAACTATTGTTTGCCAATGCATGACAACCAGATCCTTTTTAGTACGAAAACTTGGGTTCTATATGCATGGCAGCTGCAATCCTGCATACATGGCAAATACTGCTACCAACACATGGCAACCACTGTGTTCTAGCATCAAAACTATTGCATTCTAAGCCTGATCTCACTAGGCAAATGCGATCAACCATTAGTGCTGCACACATGCTTTTAGCACTTGGATTATTTTCAAAGACCATACATGACCCATTGCACACAATCACTTGTTAGCGTTTTATGCTTGGTTTTGTCCACGATCACTACTACTAATCTTCTTTTTCGTCACGTGCTATTTTTTGCCACAAAAACAAACGTAGTGCTCTTTTGTGGTTCAATTTTTTCCTTAGCGTGTTGTGCTGCATGTGCCCATCTTGTGTGGTCTGTGACACCAAATTGACGTTCTCTATCTGCAATCTGTGAAGCTTGCCATGAGACGTTTGCCGGGGTACCACCACCGTAATAACCTGTAAGCATCGTAGTAGTTGGTCAATACATGGCAAATGCAGTTTGTACTAGCATGGCAACTGCAGTTGCCCTGTCATGGCAACTGCAGTTGTCCTGGCATGGCAACTGCAGTTGTCCAGGGAGGGCAACACCAGTTGTTCAAGGATGACAACTGCAGTTATTTATCCATGGCAATTGCAGTTGTCCAATTATGGCAACTGCAGTTTTCAACTATGCTCCTTCTGCTAATTCACCGTCCGCAACTTCACTTTTTTATGGACTCACCTGTGTATGACGTCGATGGCAGGTACATGGGTGCTGCCTGATGCCACGCGCTGCATGAAGGCTCTGCATTTTCACCCGTCATAACTCGTGAGTCTTTTTGCCAACTTTTGCAAGTTTATTTTTCATGTCCAGACCAGTATGTGTTCTTTTTCGTATGCGTTACCTTGATTAGCCATATTAGCTAGTTGAAGTTGGCTGCCCGTACATTTGTCAGTGTTAGCGCCCTGTGACTGAACTTGCCACAGAGGCCCCCTGAGTGTGTTTTGGTCATAAGAACCTACGAAAAAATGACAGTGTACGACATAAGTAGAATGTCATCTTCATCGTTGCGAACATGGCAACTGTTATTTTCTTTTGTTATTACGCATCATACCAATGCCTGCATATTGTTCTAGTAGTGGCAGCAATGGCCCTGCAGAATGAGTTGACTATACTCTGATGCATCCCAAGGGAGCGTTTCTGGCCTTTGAGAACCCCAAGTATCAGCGCCATCTTCGTGATTCATTCTTTCCGTGTCTCGCTTCTTCCAATGTGTTCTTAATCACTGCATGAACAAGAACGCATCAACAATCCACAAAAATTATATTCTTCTGCTGCTTGCACGTAGAAGATAACACGTCAGTGTTATCACATTTTCATGCGTAGGCAACCAACACATCGCGGCAATTAGGACATGCACATGGACACTCTTTTTTCTAAAATTTTGGGTGCTAGCTATCCGTTCGATTAGATGGCAACAGCCACTACAATAGGATGGCAAGCAACAGGTCAACTTGGTGGCAGTTACTGACAACGAAAGGTGGCAACTGGCGTTATACACAAGTGGCAATTAATTTTTCCCACCCCCTTTATTCCAAATTTGTCATTCCTCTCCTTTTTTAGGGATTCCTACTCATCCATTTCATTACCAACTTCTTGCGTCAATCAAACTAGGAACTTAAGTTAATCTCAAGCGTAGTACATGACAGATCTGGTGTATTCTGCTTGGCAAATGCAAAGATACACCGAACCATGTAGTGTTTTACCCCTATAGCATGGATCCAGTTATCACCTTCATCTGTAAATTTGTAATTTTCTGCCCAGAAGAAGGATGAGAAGCAGTATGCTATCGGGAGATTTCACCTGCTTTTAGCTGATCGTCTTTGGAGGGCAGGGTTGGAGTGGGGGGCTGGGGTGGGGGAGGGTTGGGGTGTGATTTGCGGTGGGAAGGCCCTACGGATCTGCTCTGGTTGCCATGGCAACCAGAGAAGGCCGGCGACGGAGGTAGGGGTTCGAGAGGCGGGGGGCGATGGCGGCAGTCGAGAGTGGGGATCGATCGGAGGCCGGGAACGGATGGGTCGTGCGGGCAGCGGGGTCGTCTGGCCCAGACGGGGTCGTGCGGGCGGGTTCCTGTCCATGCCACACGAGGCGTGCAGGCGAGTTCCTGTCCATGCTACACGTGTGGCAGTTATCGAGACCCTATTTTTTTCATGGGGTTTAAAGGAGTTTTAGTAGCATATTTGCACTATTCTCCTCATATATATTCCACGGGTTTTTTGGTGAGACTCTCAATATTATATAAAGGAATTTTGAAGATAAATGCACAAGAAGCCTACAATGATGAATATTGAAGAAGTCTTCGACGATGAACCATTCAAGAAGCAGTGTTATACAAGGGGGAGTGTTAGGAATAGTTTCGCACGTTCTGTATAGCTAATTGACATGTGTTAATTAGTGCACCGTCATTAGTAAAACATCATTAGCGAATGGGTGTGTCCAACCCCGAATAGACATCTCGTACGGACCCATGTGTCCATACAGACGCGACTCTTCCCTCACTCTCTTAACTGCTGCCTTTTGAAGCCATCCCTTGAACATGTATATATAATCTTGTGATCAATACAATCAAAGGGCCAATTGTCCCCTTCCTTACCCAAAAAGGATCCCCGCTTTGTATTCCAAAGCAACCAACACCGAGTACATAGATCGCTATGGCGAGCAGCACAACACACCAAAAAAAAGGAAGAAGAAACAAATGCTAACTACGGCAGCTCGGCAAAGCACGGATGACCCGCCACCGCAGCGCCCACCGGATAAAAACCACCATAGGCCGAGGTTCCGAACCACCGTGTACCAAGCAGCACCTCCAAGAAGGAATGCGACACCGACGACGCTGCTATCTGGACGAGTCCTAGGGTTTCCCCCGGCACACCGAGGGAGGTGGGGGGAGAATACCACCGACACCCTCCAGGAAGGAATGGTGGCACCCGCAGGTGTCACCACATCGGGGCCGAAGCCGGCAGGGATTTCTCCCGCATTCCCAGACCCAACCGCCCAACCAGATGAAATTGACCCGCCAAATCGTCACCCACCCCCATGCGCCAAAACGCCGCCACCAACGCTGCCTCACTACGAACACTACCACGAGGCCAAGAGGACCGGAGAGAAGCGCACCACGACGGGAGCAGCAACATCGACGCCGAGCGGGAGGGAACCACCTCCACCGCCGTCGTGCGGGAGGCCCATGCCTCCGGCACCGTCGCGGTAGCCGTCCGGACATGGCCGCGGGGCATGCCGGGCCACCCCTGGCCCAGCCAAGCCCGCAGCGGGCCCATTAAGCCCTGCCGGCCACGATGCAGCAGGTCAGCATCGGCGCCGCCAGCACCCAGCCACTCGTCGCGTCTCCCCCGCCTTCGAGAAGCCACGCCGGAGACGATCCCCGCCGCCGGCCCGCCCAAGCCCAGATGGGGCCCGAAGGGCCCAGATCTGGGCCGAGCGGATGACACCAGATCGCGCCACCCCGCCGCCCAGCTGTCCGCCTGCGTCGCGCCATGGAGCCCCGCCGCCACGCCAGACCATCGCCGCCGAAGTGCACCCCTCGAAGCAGCTCCGCCCGCGCCGGAGAGCGACTGTAAGGGGAAGGGTAGGGAGGCCGCCGCCACCAGCAGCCCCGGGGCCAGGCCGGCCGCGGGCGCCGGCGACGGCGGCGGGAGGGAGGGAGGGAGGGGGTGGCTGGAGGGAGGAGGAGGGACGCGCGGCCGGTTGCCCGCGGGGAAGGGGGGGGGGGGGGGGGGGCGGTCGTGAGAGAGGAGCCGGTGACCAACACTAACCAGATCTCTATTGTTACTGCATTCCTGTCCCCTTCCTTTCAATCTACTACTTTTACTTAAACAGAATCGTAAAGCTCTTGCGTCCCGGACCGCTCAGACCAGAGTGGTTTCTGTCCGTACCACGTACACCCACACGATTCCACCACGGCAGACCAGAGAGAATGTTCTGCGTGGACAACCCCAAGGAAATGATAAACTAGAGCAACAGCCCGCCGTATTGCAATTTTATCTGCCCCTTGTTTACCTTGTAGACGTTGGTACCAACGTACTTGAGCTGATTAGTCAATGCACGCACCGGCCGCTTGATTAATCAATCAATCGCTAGTGTTATTAAGTCATGTTACACTACCAGCCAGAGAGAGAGAGCGAGAGTAGTTGTACCACCACACCACTAAGATAATTATTACAACCTGTGATGGATCAATAATTACTAAGAAGTACAACTGGAGATCGAGTATAATACAGCAACGGGAAAGAAAGATGCAGATACGTACTGTACGTGCTAGGGGGTGGGGGAGCCACGCGACCGGCTGTACATCCCGGTGCAACGCGCGCAGTGCCACTGGGAGTACCACTGCCGTGGTTGGATGTCAACCTTCCGCACCACTGACACCTCGACCCCCACCGCATTTCAGTGTTGGCCGTGCCGCAGTCTGAGCGGGCGCGTGCGGTGGAGATTCGCACGCGACGTGCTCTCCTCACGTCGGAGCAACGCCACGACTTGGCGTACGCGCCAGACTACCCGAACTGGGATGTCTGATTCGTCACCGAGCATGACGTGCGCCGCCGCGATGCCGTCCAGATCGAGGCATACCCTTCACCGCCAACACTGGTGGTGAGGCAGGAGGACGAGGAGGCTGAGGCCACGTACCAGACGGCATCAGAGGAGGCCATGGAACACGCTCTCGAGGAGTCGAAGCACGAGGAAGACCCCCGCTGGCCTGGCCTTGAGGAGGCGCTCCAGCTATCAGCGGCCGGCGACCGCGTCTACTTGCAAGGGTGTAACCACCACCGGCAGGACTCACATCCATAGAGTCTTTGGGTAGGCGTCGTGCGGGAATGGGTTTTTGCGCCTTCCATTTGGCTGGGCGCGACGACGGAGGAGGAGGCAGCCTACCTTGAGCAGTGGAGGGACCGCGCACTGGAGGAGGAGCGGGAGGATGGGGAGCGCGAGGAGGACGAGCGTTGGAAGCGTTGGGTGCACGAGGAGAAGGAGCGAAGGGAGCATGAGGAGGAGGCATGCCCGGCGTTAGCCAGAGCCACCATAACAGCAGACACCGAAGTAGGCGCCATTGGCATCCTACCAGAGGGCTTTCCTTGAGCTGCCCTGCTGGAGTTCTTTGACCTCACCCGCTCCGCCGACGTCGACACCGACGCCAACGCTTAGGTCTGCAGGCTAGGGTGGTTAGGCGGCTGTGTTTTCCTTTTTGTTTTTTTATTAATGTTTTGTGTTTAATCATGTTTTGGCCGTCCTCGTGTGGGAGTGGATCCCAGCCACAAGTAAGAGCATGATTGCGAGGCTGGTCGTCCTCCGGTTGCCGTCGCTCCAGCACCTCCGCGCCACCAGCATTCACCATCTCCCCACTGGGGGGGCCACCTTGCGTACGACCGTATGTGAAGACCAAGGTCTTCCAGAGGTATTGGGAGACGGGCACTCCGCTGCCGTGGAGCGACGTGCACCTCCCCAACTACTGGCACCTCTCGGCAAACATGTGCCCATTCCTCTGATCTCGGTGAGTGGCCGTGGCCGTCCGGAGGAGATCAACCGCCACCGCGCCCCGCCTGTCGCTGAAACTCGTCAACGACGCCAGATAAGTGGTCGACTTCCTGCCCTGGGATACGTGGCTCCGCGACGAGCATGACCTGCGACGACAATCTTACTTTGTCGGTCGTGCTCCGCGCTCGCCACGGGCAAGTTCTGGTAGCCGCGCGCTCTCTCTCAGCCCGTCCCAGTAGCCGGGTCGTGTGCGGCCTCACGTCGACGCCCCCCTCACCGTCCCCGCCACCAGCACGTCCCATGTCCAACGAGGAGGAGGAGGAGCTCGTCATGCACGTGCTCGAGTACTCCGTCCGGGAGCACGACTGCGCCTAATGGGAGGCCTCGACGAGATGCTGGCCCTCACTGTCGCAGGCGACGTCCCCCCCCCCCCCCCCCCCCTCCCCCCGCCCCCGGAGTTGCAAGTCAAGGAGGATCACATGGTGGGGATCAAGGAGGAGGTCGTCGAGGACCCAACCTTAGTGGCATTGGTGGGGCAGTCCTGGACGTGGACGGACATGGTGCCATGCACGCGGAGTATGTGCCCGTGCCACCCGTGTGGGCTGGTGCCGACATGGCGTCGTCGTCCCCGCGCATGTCCAGAGGTGGTGCAGGCCCCTCCGGCCTGGCAGCTGCCGCAGGGGCCACCAACCCACCTATGTCAGCCACCGCCATAGGCCGGCTTGAGCGTGGACGGCGAGGACGGCGGCGGCAAGGCGGCAAAAATCAAGTTTTTCTAATTTTTAGTTAAGTTTAATGTGTGACCGGAACTTTTGTGGACTGTTTTAAATTTTTTTTTGAGGGAACTGTTTTAATTTTTAATAATGTGTAATTAAGTTTATTCTAAGTTTTTAAATGTGTGTCTGCTTTTTCTTCAAAATCCAAGCTGGACAAGTTGAGATGCAGCTGCCGATTGGGTGTACTAGTAGGCGGATCGTCCAGAACGGGACACGGCCATCTGTCTTTTCGACTTAAATGGACAAAATTTGGACAAAACAAATTGAGTACCTTATAGAAAAGAAAAAGCGTATGCCCGGGCCCACGGGTCAGAGGCAGGAAGAAGCCCTTGGCAGCCTCTTGGCCAACTCTTAAATGCACAGCGAGTTTGCACACACACAGGCGCGCGCACCTGACCTGACCGCACACTTCTCCCGCACAACCGCACTGTACTGCACTACCTCAGACTCAGAGGAGGGAGGGGGGAGACTACGCAGGTCGGCTGCTCACGGCGGGTCCGGCCGGAAGGGAGGCGCCGGCGGAATGCTGCGGGCCGTTGTTCGTTCCTGGAGCAGAATTCGTGGCGCGTGATCCCGCGCTTCTTGGCCCTAATCGGCGGGCGGCGGCAAGCCTCGGGCCCTGAGGCGAACGGCGGCGGTTGGTCGATTCGAGCGGCCGCGAAGGAGGCCGGGGTTTTCTTCCTTCGGGGCGGGGCGTTGGCGCTGGGTCTTCTTGCTGCGCTGGTCTGCGCTCAGGAGCACGCCGAGGCTGGGATTTTCGCGAGGTATGTACGGGACCTCGTACCTGAGTACAATGCAGTTCGTTCCTCTCATTTCCTGCAAATAAAAAAGTTCATTCCTCTCAATTCTGTTGTGCCTAATCAGGCGATTTCGTGCACTTTTTCATTATAAAAAGAAAGTAAAAGCAAAGATACTACTAGAATGTATGGGCAAGTTCGTTTCCTAGTGCTATTAATAATTTGGGGTTTTGCTTTAGAAAAGTGTTAAATTCAGGAGCTGGACAACCCGCCATGGAGTGTTTCGCTGTGATCAATCGATGCCATTTCTGCTTCGGTTTGCAGATTTGGTAGGCGCTTTAATCTTTTACTCCCTCCGTCCTAAAATAAGTGTCTCAAACTTAGTGTAATTTTATACTACAGCTAGTACAAAGTTGAGACAGTTATTTCGGGACCGATGGAGTATTTTATCTTGAGTCCTGCTACACATACGATGAATCTTTGTACGATTTACGTATGACAGCCACAGCAGCCGTTCGATGAATCACACGGATGAGTGGGATCACGTCGTACGAAAATCGTATGCACTATTCATCGTACGCACAGCAATTCCGTTTTATCTTGCTTCCACTGACCATTAAAAAACCTGAAACTGTAAAATAGCCAGCCAGGCCTGTGCAAGGAGCAAATTTACCTGTACAGTTTCCAAGCTTAAATGCTCTCGGAGAACATGGAAGCATGAACTCTCCTATAAATTACAATCTTACTGCTGCAAGAAAAGCAATTCACTGCACTACATTACTACAGATACAACTGTGGATTGTTTGTATGTAGTACCGTTTTTTAGGAAACTGTTTGTACGTAGTGCGCAGACAGTGAAGCCTGAGATGCCCTGCTCTACCATCGTGCCAGCTCGTGTGCCGTGCTGCCCATGATCACACACATGGACATGGTACATCCGTCCATTAATCCGCAGAGAGCCCCACGCCGGCCCCCGAAACCATGAAAAAAAAGGAATCCCCATCCCCGCTCGCATCTGAGACCACCTGCTTTATGTGCTGGACTTTTGGTTCGGTGCTGCTGCTTTCTTTCAAAGCGCTAGCTTGGTCCTTGAGAAAATTACATGTAGACAGTAATCAAGCCTCGGTTAGGTGCTCTGCATTGTTGCTTTTGTGCATGTTCCATTCCATCAGTGCAGCTAAGGAGTTCACCAGTGTGCTGTGGCTTTCCTTTATCTATTGCAAGTCCTATTGGAATCCCGCCTTGTCACTATCCTTGCGTCCTTTCTGGCAAGGACCGAGCGCCTTGTTTAGGCGTTAAGAAAACTGGGGTGTCCTGTACAGTACAGAAAAGGATAAAGAGGAGCGCTGGGATGCTTTGCAAAAAGATATGTAGGTTTCGTTTTATTGTAGCACATGATCGGACCTGCCCCATCTCAGAAATATAAAGCTCAGAGCTGCACCGATTAACTACGAGGGTGGGGCTTTGGATTGGTTAGTCTAAAGGAAAGACAAGGGTGTCATTCGTTGTAATGTTCCTCTGGGAGGGGAGGTTGGTATATGTAGCAGTTGAGAAAATCTGATGGACCCCTGAACATGTCGATGGGTGGTAGCGCTTTGTCATTTTGTTATGGGTTTGTGTTTTTGTTTCAATAATGAGCTTTCCTCCGGCTTTCGATGCCACTAACAAGGATCAATTATGACGCAAAGCGTGGAAAGCTGTTGGTGTTTGCAACACTGAGAGATGCTGTATCTAGGTTCCTTGGATCTTAAGTAATGTTGGCACTATTGAACAGAGCTGCATTTTTACTGTCTGTGTAAGTAGTCTCCTTTGCCATTATAAACTGTGGTTGATTGATAGCCTGACACACCCTGTGTCAAATCCTATTAATCTCACAATAGACTCCTTTCTGGTCATCAAATTTGCTATTGTTTGGCAGGACCAGGAATCTGATATTACATTTTCCAAAATCAGACCCAGGATTGCAAACATGAGTGAACATTCATCTTGTAAACTGTTCATGGATGAAAGCATTTCCTTCCATCCAACTGCACAACTCTCTTGGTAGTTCTACATTATTGGTCCTTTATTGCAATGACAGAAGGAAATAGTTAATTCTCTTTTGCCTTTTCTCATGGTCCCTAAAGCAATGATGTTCTGTTAGTTGCTTAATCATGAAGTAACTATCTACATTGGGAAACCCCTATGCTTCATCACTTCATTTTTTGTATCCAAAATCCATTGCACTTCTACTATGTTTTTCCAGTTATGAACTGCATATTATACACCCACTATGATTTATACTCTTGATGTTATAAGAACCAATCTCACTTACTCATGACTTTCTTTTTCCTTTTGTGTAGCAGGAGTGAAGCATTGATGACCGTCGGATTATAATTCTTGTTCTCCTTGTTCTCTAGCCATCCTAACAATGCAACATCTTTTGCTCATAGCTTTTCTTTCTGCTTCTCTGTTCCTTCCTTACCCTCCTTGTGCCAAAGGGGCGGATCTGAACTCTGACAAGCAAGCCCTTCTTGCATTTGCTTCATCCCTGCCTCGTGCAAGAAAGATCAACTGGACCCTCACAACGCAGGTCTGCACATCTTGGGTTGGGGTTACATGCACACCAGATGGGAAGCGTGTGCGTATGCTGCGACTACCTGCAGTAGGACTATTTGGTCCTATGCCCTCCAACATACTTGGCAAGCTTGATGCCTTAGAGGTGTTAAGCCTTCGGTCCAATCGTCTTACTGTTAGCCTACCCCCTGATGTAGCATCCATTCCTTCTCTGCACTCTCTTTATCTTCAGCGCAACAACTTGTCGGGCATAATACCTACATCACTGTCCTCAAATCTAGCATACCTCGACCTGTCGTACAACTCATTTGTTGGGGAAATCCCATTGAAAGTGCAAAATATGACTGAGCTTACTGGGTTGTCTCTCCAGAACAACTCTCTTTCTGGACCCATCCCTGATCTTCACCTCCCCAGATTGAGATATTTGAACTTGAGCTACAATAACCTCAGTGGGCCCATTTCGGCTTCTCTGCAGAAGTTTCCAGCCAGTTCTTTCTTGGGGAATGCTTTTCTATGTGGATTTCCCCTGGAACCATGTCCAGGAACCACACCTTCTCCTTCTCCGAATGCACCACCTTCCCAGGAAAGCAATTTGGAAAAGTTTTGGAGAAAGCATCACAAAATTATCATAATTGCAATACTTGCTGGAGGAGCTGCAATATTGTTGATTTTGATTATCATACTCGTGATATGCATCTGCAAGAGAAAGAGAGACGGCGAGCCTCGCGCAGCTTCATCCTCATCCAAAGGGAAGGGTGTTGCGGGTGGAAGAGGAGAAAAATCCAAGCCAGAATACAGCAGTGGTGTTCAAGAAGCAGAGAGGAACAAATTAGTTTTCTTTGAGGGCTGTTCATATAATTTCGACTTGGAGGATCTGTTGAGGGCTTCAGCTGAAGTCCTTGGAAAAGGAAGCTACGGCACGACCTACAAAGCTGTCCTTGAGGATGGCACGACAGTGGTGGTCAAGAGGCTAAAGGAGGTGGTGGCTGGAAAGAAGGAATTCGAACAGCAAATGGAGATAATTGACAGGCTTGGCCAGCACCAGGGTGTTGTTCCCTTGCGTGCTTTCTATTACTCCAAGGACGAGAAGCTCTTGGTCTATGACTATGTTACACCGGGTAGCCTTTCAGCTGCTTTGCATGGTATGCTCTTTATCTCAAGTCTTCGATTTGAACCACTATGCAAGTATGCATTTCATTTACCTGTTTGAATTTTGAAACTTGTTTTGACCTGGTGTTTCGTCACTCACTTAGATGACAAGTACATGCTATTCTATGGTAAAAATTGCCTTCAAATATGTAGCACTGTGAAATTGTTCCTGAAATAATTAGGAACCTGCAGTTTGTTCAATGCAATCTAAGTAAGTGTGCCAACTATGCATTCTGGCATGGTCAGAACTGAGGTCGCCTTTATGTTAATCTTTCGGAACCTCGAAGCGAACGATGAAGACAATTCCTTAGATATACGAAATTCCGAGTTGGTTATTCTGAATTAGATAAGAAGATTATACAGCATTAGTACTGTACTATACATTCCTTATATGCTGCCTTTCGACCCTCGGTCGTAAGCATGCTGAATAAAATGGAAGATAGATTACGGCAGTGCATGCTGATGTCAACAAGTTCCTTCCTCGCTATTTATTTGTTTATTTTAGGACCTTTACTTATTTTCTGAACTTCTGATGAACATTCTGAGGGAGTTGCTGCTGTAGTTTTGTAGCTATAAGTTTTTCAGACTTTTGAGCTGCTGTTGTTCTATGGATGCTGAAATGTGTAGAAAAGAATAGGTGCCGATTTTCTTCACCTGTATAGTTAACTTGCATCTTTGTACTAGCACATATGTATTGAGACGACGAAGTTACATGATCACAGACTTACCATCCATTGTGAACACATAGGGAACAAGTCTGCTGGAAGACCACCACTGGACTGGGAGACGAGAGTGAAGATATCGCTCGGCGCCGCAAGAGCGATCGCTCATCTTCACACCGGAGCAGGCGGCAAGTTCATCCACGGCAACATAAAGTCGAACAACATCATCCTCTCGCGGGAGCTGAGCGCGTGCGTCTCGGACTTCGGCCTCGCGCAGCTCATGGCCACCCCTCACTTCCACCCGCGGCTCGTCGGGTACCGCGCGCCGGAGGTCCTGGGGGCCAAGAGGCCGACGCAGAAGTCCGACGTGTACAGCTTCGGCGTGCTGCTCCTGGAGATGCTGACGGGGAAGGCCCCCCTGAGATCCCCCGGCCGCGACGACTCCATCGAGCACCTCCCGAGGTGGGTGCAGTCCGTGGTCCGGGAGGAGTGGACCTCGGAGGTCTTCGACGTGGACCTGCAGAGGCACCCCAACACCGAGGACGAGATGGTGCAGCTGCTCCAAGTCGCCATGGCGTGCGTCGCCGTTCATCCGGACCAGCGGCCGAGGATGGAGCAGGTCGTCAGGAGGATAGAGGAGATCCAGAGCTCCGGCTCCGGGACGACGACGAGGACGTCTCCCGAGGACAAGCCGAGGGAAGAGCACATCCAGATCACCTGAGGCGAAAACAATAGGTCTGATACTGATAGCGTCCCCGTCTGCCTGCAAACTAAGTTGATGGCCATTTTGTTTACTGATATCATTCTTTTACTAGCAGTAAGTAAATTTGCTTCCCGTTATTGGTTTCAGATTCTCAGTGGTAGCTCTGCTGATCGTATCGTAGGGTGTTGTCTGTTGTGGTGTGACTCTTTAGAGTATGGTTGATATTTTTCATTAGAGAGTGGTTGATATTGACTCACCGAATGAGCAATCTGGTCTGTCACTTGCCTGTTACTGATATTTTCTCCAACTGAAACTATGCTTGGTTCAGTTAGTCACTGCTGTTATTTAGGCAGAAAGAAAGAGGATCTGCTGACAGTTACTGATACTGCCGCTGCCTTTGATGATTGGGGGGGGGGGAGCCAAAATTTCGAAATGGAGGGGCCAAGCCAAGGTTGATAAACAACGTGGGCACCCTGAAAAAATAGCTATCTTGATACTATATAATGTGCCGCTTTTCTTGTGCAAAATAATTCGACTCTACGATTGCCCGTAATATAAAAAATGTTAATAATTATCCAAAGAGAGCTAACCAGCTAATTTTGATTCAATGTGGATTATCACACAATGCTCTACCAAAGTTATCTCCCATTTAGGCGATGGTTAAGATGAATAAATCTTTATAGTGTTTGTTTAGCGATTTTGTCATCATAAAGCATAACTGCAAGTTTTAGAATTGGCATCACATAACAAGCAACCAGAAGAACTAAAATCTTCCCCTCAAACAAAGAAGAACTAAATTTTTTATCTAAAAAACTAAAATCTAATGTATAATTTCGACATATATAAGAAATAAGATGAAAACTGAGAAAGAAAGATAATACAATAATCAATGGTGCTACTACTAACCCTGCTATTTTGTTTTTCTGATTGAAGAATTGACAGGTGCAGTCTGTAGAGGTTAAGCCGGTTGCGCCGTCGCCTTAGGATTTCAATCAAAATCACTATCAGGAGGAGCAAAGGGCGCATAGCGGCAGCGGTGTAATCCAGGAGACCCTAACCTTTTTTTTTTTGAGAAATCACAGGAGACCCTAACCGAACGGAGGATGCCATCCGGCCATGTTTGGGCTTCGAATGAGCCTTTATTATCTTCAGATTTTGTGCTTAGGAGGGGCCAAGTACGTGTGAACAACCGCGCGCTAGGGGTTGTGCGAGCCCCTATATCTCGACTTCAGCGAGTCTAACTTCCGACTCGCTGAAGGGGGAGCGAGGTAGGCCGGCTGTAAGTGCATCTAGGGCCACCCCTAGTTGGTTTGGAGTATTGATGACAAAGTTGGTTGAGGGACTAATGCGTTTGTAAGAATTGCAGGATAACGCAGGTAGTGTCCCTCATTGATTCGGTTTACCTACCGGAGATGACTCGTAAAAATGTATGAAGACATTGAAGACAATGGTGGTATGTGAAGATATTCATATTGAAGACTATGACATGAGAAGACATTGAGTGAAGACTATGGAGCGCGAAGACTGTGTTGTTTCGCTGTTTCCTTTTCTTCTTTGTTGAGTCATAGGAACCACCGTACTGTTAAGTGGGGTCCAAGTGAACTAAGTCAGAATGACTGAAGTGATGCTCAACCCAAATCCTATGTCTTGGAGCGAAGACAATGAGAGAAAAGCTTATCTAGAGCTGGATGAGTCAGCTTTGCTTGTAGCCCAAGTAAAGTTGCCGCGTGTGTTTGAAATCTGACCGTTGGAACACGTGTCAGTTCCTTAGTGACCCAGGGTCATTTCAGATATATCAGGTCGGGTTGCCCAGTGGCTATAAATAGCCCACCCCCTACACCATAAATTGGTGGCTGCTCAGAGTTAGTGCACAGCTTTTGTCGTTTGAGAGCAACCCACCTCGAAGCCTTTGAGAGAGAGAAATCCTTGCGAGGACCAAGCCCAAACACCCAGAGCCAAAGAGTGTTAGGCATCACTGAAGTCTTTCTGTCTGTGTGACCTGAAGACTTATTACACTTGAGGACTGTGAATCCTCCAGCCGGTTAGGCGTCGCTTTCTGAGCATCCAAGAGTCATTGTGGATTGCCGGTGAACGAAGTCTGTGAAGGTTTGGAAGTCTACCTTGAAGACTTACCAGAGTGATTGGGCGAGGACTGCGTGTCCTTAGCTCAAGGGGAATAAGGTGAAGACGCGGTCTTCTGAGTTGAATCTCAGCCTCCCTAACCAGACGTAAAGTTGTCACAGCAACTGGAACTGGTCCAACAAATCCTGTGTCTTCAACAAGTGACTGGTTCTATCCTCTCCCTTCCTTTACTTAAGTTTGTCTTCGTGAAGTCACTGCCTATCTGTCGTACCTATTTGACTTCATTGCTTGACTACTACTGTTGATTGGCTTCATACTATCTTCCATCCTGATCCTTACTACTTAGCTGCTATTAGTCCTGTACTTTCACATCATTGCATACTTGACTAAGGTTTGCTTATGGTAGTTTATCTTCCGTTGCATATCAACTAGGTCATTTCTATTGTTTGTCTTCGAAACTAACATGTCTTGAAGATTTTCATAAAAATCGCCTATTCACCTCCCCTCTAGTCGATACTAGCACTTTCAATTGGTATCAGAGCAAGGTACTTCCTTGTTCTGTGTGATTCGGTTTAACCACCTGAAGTTTTAGCTATGTCGACTACAGGGATAATCAAAGTCTCCGCTGCTTGCCCCGTGTTCGATGGAACTGAATATCCCTACTGGAAGAATAAGATGTGTATGCATCTTGAAGCCATTGATGTTGACCTCTGGTATGTCGTCAAGAACGACGTTCCCAAAACTGGTGAAGGTGTCACCCCTGCTGATGTCAAGAAGTTCATTCAACTGGACTCTACTGCCAAGAACATTATCTGTGGTCATCTGACCAAAGGACAGTATGGCCGTGTGAGTGCTCTGGAAACGTCAAAGCTAGTCTGGGACTGGCTATCCAAGGTCAACGAAGGCGTCTCAACCCAGAGAGATCAAAGGATCAGTGTTCTTCGCAACCTCTTCAACCGCTTCAAGAGAAACGACAATGAAAATGTCCAGCTCACATTCGATCGCCTCACTGACATCACAAATGAGCTTCAAGCTCTTGGCGCAACTGAGAATACCAAGCATGAAATCGTCAAGACACTACCGAGATCACTTGACAGCTCCTTTGACACCCTTGCTCTCATGATACAAGAACGTCCTGACTTCAAGACACTCGATCCGTCTGATATACTTGAGAGGCTCAACACACATGAGTTCCAGTTTTCTGAGAAAAGAGACATTTATGGTCCCAACTATGGCCGAACTCGCGCATTGAAGGCAAAAGTTGTTTCCTCATCTGAAGAAGAATCTGACTGCAGTTCTGATGATCCTGAAGACATTGGAAAGGAACTTTCTATGCTTGTGAAGAAGTTCCAGAAGTTCACTAAGAAGAAAGGCTTCAGAAAGTCTTCACGATCCAGCTCAAGAAATGATGAAGCTTCCACCCATGACCACAAGAAGAGAACCTGCCACAAGTGCAAGAAACCTGGTCACTACATATCTGAGTGTCCACAGTGGGACAATGAGAAGAAGAAGAAGAAGAGCAAGGAATATGATTCTGATGACAAGAAGAAGAAGAAATCCTCAAAGTCTTCTTCTAAGTCTTCTTCCAAGTCTTCATCACACAAGAAGAGCTCATCTGGCAAGGCTCGTGCCTTTGTTGGCAAGGAAATGGATTCAGAGGAGGAGTCTGCTTCTGAGGAGGTGGAGGTGGAGTCTGGAGAGGAGTCCGACCCTGGCGTTGCAAGTCTGGCTCTAGCCACGACCTATGTTGCTAAGTCCATCTTCAACACTGAAGAGAATGACTTCCACACCAACGCCGAAGCTGATGACGAAGACGATCCTACTCCCACCTACTGCTTCATGGCACGTGGTGAAGGTAAAATCACGTGATGCTTACTTTCAAACATCAAGTGAAGATGACTCTGATTGTGAATCCAAACCTAGCTACAAAACACTTGCTAAAATTGCAACTGAACAACAAAAGGCTATGGAACATACTCAAAAACTGTTAGACAAAAGCGATGACCTGTTGGACGCGGAAATGACACGTTCACAGTCCTTAGTTGAAGACATAAAAAATCTTCATGCTAAGTACCAAGAACTTGAAAGTCGTCATGAAACGCTCTCAACTACTTATGAAAGGCTCTCATATGATTATCTTCAAAGGAAACAAGAGCTTGAGAAATTTAGAGCGGCTCATGAAGATCTTCAAAAAGAGAATGAGTCACTTCGCGCTCAACAGATCAGTCCCTCTCAGGATGGATTTGAACCGCCATGTCTAAAATGCATTGAGCGTGATAACGCTACATCTGTTGTTGAATGTTTCACTGCTGCTACTGTTTCATTGTCTTCAACTACTGATGTGGTAACTAACCCCTCCGCGAAGGATACCACTACTATTGCTGATGAAAATGCTAGGTTGAAGACATTGCTTGAAACAGGGATGTACAAAAGTTTGAAGGGACATCAGACACTCTGCGATGTCCTCAAAAAGCAGATTCTGAACCGAAACCCTAGGAAAGAGGGTGTTGGGTTCGAGAGGAAAATGAATGTTGATGGCTCGTACTGGAAGCCTGAGTAGTACCCCAAAACCACATGGGTTGCTGCAAAGGAACCTTCAGTAGATCCGTCCACTTTATCTGGCTTTACCTGTGCTAATCTTATTATCATTGATGAATCCTTTGATGCAAACTATAAGCTGTTCAAGAATCAGAATGGTGAAGTGTTTGCCAGGTATATTGGTACTAACTGCAAGAATGGACCACCTACGAAGAAGATCTGGGTACCTAAGCAGTACATTGAGAATCTTCCTGTGAATGTCGTCATGACACCACCAAGGAAGAAGACAAACCCCAGACCTATGGCTTCATATGGCCCAAAGGCTTCATACAGATACAGGACTCACCTGAGTCACCCTAACGCCAATGTTTTGCAGGGAAATCATACTCAGACTCATGAATATGAGCGTGTGTCTTCAAACCGCTATGTTCATAGAACTAAGAACTTTTATGCTTATTCATATGAGTATCATTCATCTCCTGCAAGGCTATTTGCTAGGGCTCCAAAGCCGAAATTCTCAGATGCTGCACTTAGACTCATTGCTTCTAAGCCACCCCTGAAGATGTGGGTGGCGAAGAAGAATTAACTTTCTTTTGTAGAGAAAGGTCTCCAGCCTGAAATCAATGGCGTCCGATGCTATTGCTGGGGACCTAAAACACATTAAGGACGCATGATAAAATGTCTTTATATATACTTCACATCTGAATCGCTTACCAGTCATACTCTTTGTCCTAACTTTGATCTAAGCTGTGACAATCCTTGTATGTGTCAAATGCCTATGCTTCACAACACTCTTCGTGAAGCCTATCCTCCTAACTGCACTGTAGGGCATGTCACCAAAAGCTTCAGAATGGATTATGGACAGTGGATGCACAAATCATATGACTGGTGATCGAAGTCTTCTCATGGACTCAACCTTACGTCCATCCGACAAAAGTGACACTGGTAAAAGCAAGGTATTGGGTCTAGGTAGAGTTGCAATCTCAAAGGATCAACACATGGATAAAGTGATGCTTGTTGAATCCCTTGGTTTCAACTTAATGTCTGTCTCAATGCTTTGTGACTTGAACATGATTGTGCTATTCGGAAAATATCGCTGCCTTGTACTAATGGAATCTGACAAGTCTCTAATCTTTGAAGGGTATTGAAAAGATGATCTATACATGGTAGATTTCTCCGCAGGTCCACAGCTTGCTGTATGTCTTCTTACAAAAGCTTCAGAATGCTGGCTCTGGCATCAAAGGCTGGGGCATGCTGGCATGAGGAACTTACACTCACTCGTCAAGAAGAAGCATGTCATAGGCATCGAGGATGTCAAGTTCAAGAAGGATCATCTGCGTGGTGCCTGCGAAGCTGGAAAGACGACTAGGGCAAAGCACCCCTCGAAGACAATCATGACAACATCTCAACCCTTCGAGCTGCTACACATGGACTTATTTGGACCTACTCACTACTCCACCCTCACAACAACTGCTTGTCTCTATGGCTTCGTCATTGTTGATGACTACTCAAGATACACGTGGGTGCATATAATTCTCTACAAGACTGAAGTGCAAGATGTCTTCAGACGCTTCGCCAATCGAGCAATGAACAATTATGGCGTGAAGATCAAGCATATCAGAAGTGACAATGGCACTGAATTCAAGAACACCAGACTTGATCTTTATCTGGATACAATGGGAATCACTCATGAGTTCTCTGCTCCATACATACCTCAGCAAAATGGCATCGTTGAGCGCA
Source organism: Triticum timopheevii (assembly GCA_963921465.1). Taxonomy (NCBI): domain Eukaryota; kingdom Viridiplantae; phylum Streptophyta; class Magnoliopsida; order Poales; family Poaceae; genus Triticum; species Triticum timopheevii. Next base: position 375,764,881 of record OY997262.1, on the reverse strand, counting down.
AGAACAGAACTCTCATTGAGATGGCTTGAACAATGCTCGATGAGTACAAGACACCAAGAAAGTTCTGGCCTGAAGCTATTGATACAGCATGTCACATCATCAACCGCGTTTACATCCATAAGCTTCTGAACAAAACATCCTATGAGCTCCTTATTGGCAAGAAGCCAAATGTCAGCTACTTCAGAGTATTTGGAGCTAAATGCTGGATCAAGGATCCCCATCACAAGTCAAAATTTGCACCTAAAGCTCACGAAGGCTTCATGCTTGGCTATGGAAAGGACTCGCACTCCTACAGAGTCTTCAACCTCTATCTCTACAAGATCGTCAAAACTGTGGATGTGAGATTTGATGAAACCAATGGTTCACAAAGAGAACTCCTGCCAAGTACACCAGATGAAGCTCTGCCCAGCGAATCTATCAAGCTGATGGGAACTGGTGAAATCATGCCTTCTGAAGCACAGCCTGAAGAGGAACTTATCATTTCTGCACCTAACCAACCTGAAGACAATGCTCAGACCGAAGATAATCCTCCCAATGATGATAATGATCAGCAAGAGCAAAGTCTTTGTCCAGTTCATCCTCGTGTTGCAAATGAAGTACAAATTGAGAAGATAATTGACAACATCAATGCACCTGGTCTACTGACTCGCTCAAGAGCAACACAGTTAGCAAACTTCTGTGGGCACTTTTCATTCATGTCAATATCAGAACCCAAGAAAGTTGCTAAAGCCTTTATGGAACCTGAATGGATTCAAGCTATGCAAGAAGAACTTCAACAGTTCAAGCTGAACAATGTTTGGGAACTTGTCAAGCGACCTGACCCTCGCCAGCATAACATTATTGGAACAAAATGGATATATCGAAACAAGCAAGATGAGCATGGTCAAGTCATCAGAAACAAAGCACGTCTTGTGGCTCAAGGATATACTCAAGTAGAAGGAATTGACTTCGATGAAACATTTGCTCCTGTGGCTAGGCTTGAAGCTATTCGCATACTACTAGCCTATGCTAATCATCACAACATCTTGCTATATCAAATGGATGTGAAGAGTGCATTTGTCAATGGCAAGATTGAAGAAGAAGTATATGTTGCTCAACCACCTGGCTTTGAAGATCCAAAACATCCTGATATGGTGTACAAGCTAAACAAAGCACTGTATGGCCTCAAACAAGCTCCTCGCGCATGGTATGATATGATCAAAGACTTCCTGAAGAGCAAAGGCTTCAAACTTGGATCCCTTGATCCCACACTCTTCATGAAGACATATGATGGTGAACTGTTTGTGTGCCAAATATATGTGGACGACATAATCTTCGGCTGCACCAACCAGAAGTATACTGATGAGTTTGGATACATGATGCAAGAGCAATATCAGATGTCCATGATGGGTGAGCTGAAGTTCTTCCTTGGTCTTCAAATTCGTCAGCAAAGGAATGGCATCTTCATATCTCAAGAAAAATACCTCAAAGATTGTCTGAAGAAGTTTGGAATGGAAGACTGCAAAGGTTACACGACGCCAATGCCAGCCAAACACCATCTTGGTCCCGGCGACAATGGTAAAGAGTTCGATCAAAAGGTATACCGCTCCATGATTGGTTCTTTACTTTATCTATGTGCATCTAGGCCAGATATTATGCTTAGTGTTTGCATGTGTGCTCGATTCCAAGCGGCACCAAAGGAATCGCATCACTTAGCTGTGAAGCGAATTCTTTGATATTTGGCTTACACCCCAACACTCGGATTATGGTATCCCAAGGGCTCAAAATTTGATTTGGTTGGATTCTCGGATGCTGATTATGCTGGTGACAAGGTGGAGCACAAGTCTACTTCAGGCACATGTCACTTTCTGGGTTGATCACTTGTCTGTTGGTCTTCAAAGAAGCAGAACTGTGTATCACTCTCAACTGCTAAATCTGAATACATTGCTGCTGGATCTTGTTGTGCTCAGCTTCTATGGATGAAGCAAACTCTCAAGGACTATGGCATCAATCTGAAACAAGTACCTCTCTTCTGCGACAACGAAAGTGCCATCAAGATAGCCAACAATCCAGTCCAGCACTCGAAGACAAAGCACATTGAAATTCGTCATCACTTTCTCAGAGATCATGTCATGAAGAAAGATATCGACATCATTCATGTCAACACTGAAGAGCAACTGGCAGATATCTTCACAAAGCCCTTGGATGAGAAAAGGTTTTGCAAGTTACGGTGTGAGCTAAATATCTTGGAATCCTCTAATGTCCTGTGATTAGGCACACATCCTAACACTTATGCATGTTGATGACTTAGATGTGCAACACACAAAGTAATGTATATCTTCAATCAATGAAGACTTACACTCTGAGTGTGAATACATTAACATGGAATTTGACTTTTGAGCGCCACGATAATTGTGCGCCGTGTCTGGGTCTAATACTTCCTATACGGTGGGTAACGCCACCACCAAATTTCTCTGTTTGAAGTGTTTCACTCATGGCGTTATTTTTGCAATGACTTCGCGTTTGGTTTGTCTTCAGTTTCAATTTATCTTCATGATTTTCTTCATTATGATGATTTGATAGCCTTCTACAACATTCACTTATAGCTATGTCTTCAAGTTGAATCTTTTGAACTAAGTGAATGTGATCGGACCCTAACCTCTCTATGCTTTCAATCTCAAACTCTATCTGTCCAAATCATATGCATTCTATTGAAACTGTCGAATGTCTTCTCTGTGTCCTAGTCAGCAGAAGGCACAGAGACAAACATTAAGTCTGTTTTAAATAACTCATCTTTATTGTTGAAATCCGGAGAAGCCGGAACAACCATCCGACATGCCTGGCGAGCATGGGAACATGGGACAACTCTGAGTATGTTGCATGCTTGCCACGTGCCCCTCAGATGTGAATCGCCAGGGGCACCAGCGTAATTGCGCTGTGCCGCACACCTACTTATAAATACTTGTCCCCTGCGGTAAAGAAATCCTTCTTCCACCTCTCCACCTCGTCAAAACCCTAGCGCCACCGCTAGCTCTCGACGACGCCGGCGACGAAGCGCTTAGCTGCCGCGACTTCTCCGACGCCGTCCTCACGCCGGCCGCGGACATCGTCCTCTCCGCCGTCGCCGTAGGTGTCCTCCGTCGCCAAGTTAGGGCATGGTGGCCTGAACTGCTCGGTCTCCTATTCATCTCATCTAGCAGTTCTTCGTGCGGTAATTATAACTCTATTTTTACCACCTTTTTGATCTTCAAGATCCATCCTATTTACCAAAAGTGGTTTCTGCCTACACAATGTTAGATCTATTCTGTCTGCATCTCATACTGCCTAGTCTATTCACTTAAATTTCATATCCAGTTTGATTCCTCACTTGTACTTATTCACGGATTCGTACAAATCTGGAACCAACTCACAACATATAAGTGAATGTCTTCGCATCATGAGGTCAATGTCTTCAAACTGATTTATCTTCAAAATCTTCTGAGAATGCATATGACCTCTTCCCCTTCCCTCGCATCTCTAATGCTGTCACAGGTACATGTCCGTGGGAGAATCCCTTGGTTCTCATAGTCTGCATTCGTTTGCAGAATACTTACAGCATCACATTAATTCTCCTGAAGCCAGCTCCTGTTTGACCAGCAAGCGTAAGTCTCTGAAGCCTTTGAACGTATTGAAGCCATTCAGTTTGAAGTTCATGGCTGCAGAGAAATCAGTAAGGAAGGGTGGCAGACAACGTCGAGGGGGAACATCAAAAGATCTTCCTGATGACCTAGTAGAGCTCTACAAGACAGATCCTGAAGAGAATTATCATCAGCGCAAGACACGAATCCAATGGATTCGATGCTATTGGGCTGAAGAATGGTTCAAGTACAAGTTCGTGACCAAGGAATATGCAGAGAAGAATGCTATCAAGAGTCCTTGGGGTGATATTCTCTATCGAGGCCTTCAACCCAAGAACAAAGCTGAAGCTATTGCACAAGGTTTCTATCCCTGCATGGTCCGAGGACCTCAGCCTGAGAATGCCGATCCCTCATCATTACTCTGGTGTCGCGATGATACTCTCTTCAAGTGCAACCTCCAGCACGCAAAGGCTTCGGCCAAGGAGAACAAGAAGTCATTGGGATTAGACTTCAACCCTGGCCCCTTTGCTCCACGTGCTGACGGCTCACGTGATGCAGAACCCAATGTCATCGGCCCCTTCTCCAACCTTGACGGCCTCATCACCTACATCTTGGTCCAAGGTGCCAGAGTAGATCATTCTGATAATGATGCTGACACTGATGAAGCCCCAGCTCCTCCTCCTAACCCGCAGAAGCTAAAGAAGCCTAAGGCTTCAAGATCAGCTTCTCCTCCAACAGCTTCACGTGCGAAGCCACTGGCCACTGCACCTCCTGAAGACAGTGTGCAGTCTGAAGATCTATCACGTATCTCCAAGAAGACGGAGAAGAAAAAGCAAATCGTCAGGCATACTAATCAAACCTTGACTCCTGCTGCCATTCTGCCTGAAGAACCCATTGATCTGTCCAGCGATGAAGATCTTGCAGATGATGCCCTTGAGCAACTGATCAAGAGCAAGGAAGAAGCAGAAATCTTCAACAACCTGCCTCTCTTTGATGTGGCAATCATCCATAACTTCATTGATGAGTGGTTTGACACCCCAAATCTCAGCTTTGAAGATCTGCAGCTTCCCATTGGACTCAGCGTCTCCTTTAATGGCGCCATTACTTCTGAGCTAGCTCTCGCTCAGTGCATCGTTGAGCTGAAGAACAAAATTGATTATGAGAAGGCTCAGTTCAAGAAGCATGTGGCGAAGCTCAGCGTGAAAGATGTCAGAAACTTCAAGGTCATGCTGCATGAGCTTAAAGAAGCCCTTCTCAAGAAGTGCCAAGAAGCCCAAGGATCTCGCGAACGTATGAAGAGTCTGGCTGACAAGTGTGTGCTTGCCTACAATGAGGCTGAGAAGCGCAAGTCTCTTGGCCGTCCTGGCATTGACCCCAGGATGGCTGCGAAGAAGAAGAAGCTCTCTACTGCCCAACCTGCGCCTTCAAGTCAAGAAGCACCTCGAATTCTCTTCCCAAGCAGCATGACTGGCTCGAAGCCAAAGGTCCTGTCAACCGCTTCAGAACAGAAGAAGACGAGGGTTGCCGAGGCTGAAGCCAGAAAGAGGAAGAATACTGAAGCCTCTGATGCCGCTCCCTCCAAGAAGAAGCGCAAAACCAAGAAGAATAGGGCTGCTCCCATAGAGCCCTTGGTTGTTGAACCTATCTCAGTGGTTCGCCCTACGTCTGAACATCAAGAAAGACGGATGATAGTTCATGAGCCTGCTCCCATAGAGGCTCATGAAGCTGAAGATATTCCAGCAGCTGAACCCACCGCTGCTGAAGACATTGGTCAAGATGACAATGTTGAAGATGATGAAGTTCTTCCTCAGATCGAACACAACGTGGTATCATCGCCTGTTCTAACAAACAGCAAACTCATCAACATTGGTCGTCCTCTAACGCCAATTGCTCAGGATGCATCGTGGGCTGATCACTCACAGCAACAAGACTCCCCAAGAACTCCCCAACAACAACCACAAGCTACACCACCTGTGCAAGAAGAAGAAGAAGACTTTGAGGCCTAGCCAACTCCATCTCCAAAGGCATTGCCAGCATTTCGCAGGCTTTGCAAAGGACAAAAGCCTCAAGTCCCTCTTTCGAGCGTTCCAGAAGGAGAAGTGCATCATCAACCTGTTGCACGTCAAGTGTTTCCTGAAGCCACTCCAACTGAGAATGTCTCCGCGTCTGAAGCCCAAGCTGCTGAAGACATTCCGGCTGCATCAGCCGATGAAAGACAAGAAGACGTATGTGTCCCTACTTCCCCAGTTATTGAAGAAGCTATTCCTGATGGGAACATGCCAGTGCCCGACCCTCCAGCTCGTCAAGTGGAGGTTGAAAATCCTGAAGCTGCCACTACCAACGCAAGTGAAGCCAATGACGTAGTCATGGCTGAAGCTAATGTGGAGCTTGCACCAACCAGTGTGCCTGAAGCCAATGAGGCAACTGCTCCCGAAGCACCTGTTGTGCAGCCTGAAGCATCAGCTGCTGCCACTGCTCCTGTTCCGCCACCAAGGCCCTATACAATTGAGCAAGCATACAATCATGGTCAGCTAGCCACTGTCCGATGGCCCATTCTGGTCCCTCCGCCTACTGCCTCTGGACCTTAATTTGATTATCATGTTGAGCATAGGCCTCAGGTCCAGAAACCAAAGCCAAGACTGCCAAGGTTCCCAGGCACTGCTAATTCTACAAGGTCCTTCAATGCAAATGGCATCAAAAGCCACAATACCTTCTTAGACAGCGCCAGGAACCCCTACTCAAAGACAAGGATATCATCTGATCGTTTCTGGAGCTATCAACAGCGAAGCTATTACTCCTGCATTCTGTATGATCAAGGGCGCATTTTCCCTCATATGCGCCTCGACACTGAAGCCATTGCTGGACTGTCGTGCTTAGAAGAAGCACTTGACTGTTTTCGTGATGCCGGTCTGCTCAGCTTTGTGATTGACAAAGAACATTGGAATGAAGAACTTTTGCTTCAATTCTATGCTACCCTCCACATTCGCGGCTACAACAGAGATATCAAGACATGGGTTCTTGAGTGGATGATCGGAAATGTTCATCATGAAGCCAAAGCTCTTGATGTCATCGAGCTTACAGGCCTATCCACTCCCGGAGAGCTCTATGAACCTGACTGTCAACTACACCGCAATGCATTGGAGAGCATCTTCCACAAGCCTGAACCCAATATGAGCCAGATGTTGAGCATGATGAAGCCTTTGCCATCTGACGTGGAATATCCAATGGAGTTATTTGTTGATGACCTTGAGTATCTGCCTCACACCATATATCACATCATCAGGCGAACTCTATGGCCTATCAAAGGACATTCATCAGCTGCCAAGCTTGAAGGAGCCATGAAGACTTTGGTCTTTTACATCCTCAATGGCATCAGCTTCAATTCCCAAGAATTCTTCATCAGGCAACTTGCTGCGTCTGGATCTGATCTTTTTGGCCTGAAATTCTATGCTCCATGGGTCATGCGCCTCATCAAGCGACACTCTTCTGTCAACTATCAGCTCTTTGCTCGCAATCATTTGATCTTTCTACCAGAGGTTGATATGTCAGTTGAAGCCATATACCCTGAGCCTGCCAAGGAGCCTATTTGTCTTCAAAATGCTGATCCAAAGCTTCACTCAGTCCATGGAAGGCATTCAAGCAGTAACACGTATCTATCCACTGTCTAGAAATACTCGTCTGCCTCATCATGCGCAAACTGAAGCCACTGAAAGCACCATTGCCCAAAGGCCTAAGAAGCGCTCTCGTGTTCTAAATGACCGAGAACTTCTTGTGGCACTTCATCAGAAACAAGATAAGCATCACTATTGGCTCAAGAGATAGATGCAAAGCCTCTTGGTGGACGTCAATCGCATTCAAAATCTTGCCACCAAGAATGCATTTGTTGCTCATGAGACTTGCCGGTGATCATGGAAGAGTTTGACGCTGCTTAGTGCTGAAGCAGATCTTCAAGACGATGGCTTCACTGAAAGATTCAAGTTTGACTCCACTCCTCCATGGACTGCAGTCCTACGTCGAACTCCATCCCTTGAAGACTCTGACTATTCTTCCTCCGCGGCAACTGTGAATGCCAGAGTGATAGATGATGAAGATGATGCTACTTCACCGCCTCCTAGTTCTGCGCGCATCAACACTACACCAAGTACGTCTGCACCGCCAAGCAACAACGACAACCCTACTGCTTCACCTACTCATGAGGACGAGTAGATGCTCTATGTCTTCAGACCTTTTTGGTCCTTACTGACAAAAGGGGGAGAAGCATATGAGTTTGATAGTCTTCAAGCGGGTTCATATGGGCGGTTGCTTTATATTTTGCCTCGTGTTTACAACTCTCGCTTTTGAAACATTTGGTTCTTTGAGTTGTAACACTTAAACTCGATGGTCATTTGCTACTTATTTACTTTACTGTGATGCGATGATAAATTCCGCATGTGCGATGATAACTTCCGCACTTAGATCATTCTGCAAACGTCCATTTTTCATTATGCATGTCATTCTAGTTGCTATATCATTTCATGCATGATGAATTATCTTCATAAGTTGAAGAGGATCTCCACAAGTACAACCTACCATGTGCATTTGCATTCCAAAAGCAAATTACTTATATGCACATCTTCAGGGGGAGCCCTTGCTACTTATGAAGACAATACGCTATCCTTTACAATTTCACATACTTTATCCCCGTTGAAAACTTCAACCAGTTTGTAATCAATCACCAAAAAGGGGGAGATTGTAAGTGCATCTAGTGCCACCCCTAGTTGGTTTTGGAGTATTGACGACAAAGTTGGTTGAGGGACTAATGCGTTTGTGAGAATTGCAGGATAACGGAGGTAGTGTCCCTCATTGATTCGGTTTACCTACCGGAGATGACCCGTAAAAATGTATGAAGACATTGAAGACAATGGTGGTATGTGAAGATATTCATATTGAAGACTATGACATGAGAAGACATTGAGTGAAGACTATGGAGCGCGAAGACTGTGTTGTTTCGCTATTTCCTTTTCTTCTTTGTTGAGTCATAGGAACCACCGTACTGTTAACTGGGGTCCAAGTGAACTAAGTCAGAATGATTGAAGTGATGCTCAACCCAAATCCTATGTCTTCGAGCAAAGACAATGAGAGCAAATCTTATCCAGAGCTGGATGAGTTAGGTTTGCTTGTAGCCCAAGTAAAGTTGCCGTGTGTGTTTGAAATCTGACCGTTGGAACACGTGTCAGTTCCTTAGTGACCCAGGGTCATTTCGGACATATCAGGTCGGGTTGCCCAGTGGCTATAAATAGCCCACCCCCTACACCATAAATTGGTGGCTGCTCAGAGTTAGTGCACGGCTTTTGTCGTTTGAGAGCAACCCACCTCGAAGCCTTTGAGAGAGAGAAATCCTTGCGAGGACCAAGCCCAAACACCCAGAGCCAAAGAGTGTTAGGCATCACTGAAGTCTTTCTGTCTGTGTGACCTGAAGACTTATTACACTTGAGGACTGTGAATCCTCCAGCCGGTCAGGCATCGCGTTTTGATCATCCAAGAGTCATTGTGGATTGCCGGTGAACGAAGTCTGTGAAGGTTTGGAAGTCTACCTTGAAGACTTACCAGAGTGATTGGGCGAGGACTGTGTGTCCTTAGCTCAAGGCGAATAAGGTGAAGACGCGGTCTTCTGAGTTGAATCTCAGCCTCCCTAACCAGACGTACAGTTGTCACAGCAACTGGAACTGGTCCAACAAATCCTGTGTCTTCAACAAGTGACTGGTTCTATCCTCTCCCTTCCTTTACTTAAGTTTGTCTTCGTGAAGTCATTGCCTATCTGTCGTACCTATTTGACTTCATTGCTTGACTACTACTGTTGATTGGCTTCATACTATCTTCCATCCTGATCCTTACTACTTAGCTGCTATTAGTCCTGTACTTTCACATCATTGCATACTTGACTAAGGTTTGCTTATGGTAGTTTATCTTCCGCTGCATATCAACTAGGTCATTTCTATTGTTTGTCTTTGAAACTATCATGTCTTGAAGACTTTCATAAAAATCGCCTATTCACCCCCCCTCTAGTCGATACTAGCACTTTCACCGGCCCACGTGCGCGGGAGGTCACAGCCAGTTTTCTGTTTTTATACGTTTTCTATTTTCTGTTTTTTCTTCATTTTCATACTTTTGTTTACACTTTATAATATCATAAATATATAGATATTACAAAAACACTACAAAAAACATTTGTAAAATATTGAACAAGCATTTGAATAAATGTTGAAGAGGTATTTGAAAAATGCCAATCAGGCATTCAGAAAATGTTGAACAAGTATTCAACAAATGTAGAACAAGTATTTGAAAAAATGTTAATCAAGCATTCAGAAATATTGAAAAAATATTGGAAAAATATTTGAAAATTGTTGAATAAGTATTTCAAAAGTGTTAATTAAGCATTCAAAAAATGTGAAGAAGTATTTAAAAAATGTTAATCAAGCATTTGGAAAAGTGTTAATTAAGCATAGAAAAATTGTTGATCATGTATTAAAAAAATACTGGATTTTTTATCTTATATATAAAAATGATAATCAAGAGTTTAAAAAATGTTGAACAAGTATTTAAAAAATATTAAACAAGCATTTGGGAAATGTCAAATGTGTAAAGAAAAAATGTTGACTATGTACTAAAAGATGATGAAATATTTGATCACATATATAAACATGTTAATCAAGCATTTGAAAAATTCTTGAACAAGTGTTTGAATAATCTTAATCAAGCGTTCAAAAAATATTAAATGTGTATATAAAAAATATTGAAATGTATTAAAAAATGTTAAATCTTTTATATGAAAATTGATAATCAAGCATTTGAGAAAATTTTAAAAGTGTGTATAGGAAAAATGTTGACCACGTATTAAAAAGAATGTAAGTCTTGAATTTGATTTTTTTAAAATGTGTGTTAGAAAAAATGTTGACCATGTATTAAAAGAAGTTAAATTTGTATCGAAAAAATGTTAAATGTGTATTAAGACAATATTGTTGACATATACAAAAAACATAGAATGAAAACCAAAAGAAACAAAGAAAACCAAATGATGAAAAATGAAAATAAAACACAATAGAGCCAAAAAAGAAAAATAAAAAACTGCAAGAATAATGAAAGAAACAGAGAAATTTGATGAAAACCAGAAAAGAAATAAATAAGACCCAAAAAAAGAGAGAAACGCAAAAAATGAAAATCAAGAAAAGAAACAAATAAGAACAAAGAAAAAATGACAAAACCGGTGAAAACCAGGAAATAAAGGAAGGGAACCGATAGAAACCAAGAAATAAAGAAATAAATACTGAAGAAAGAAAAAAAACAAAAACCAATGTAAACAAGAAAAAATCAAAGAAAAACAAACAAAACCGATGAAAAGCAAGAAAGAAAGGAAGAAACCCGATGAAAAAGCAAAGAAAACAGAAAAACAGTGAAGAAACGAAGAAAAAAGAAAGAAAAACAAAAAGATATGATAAAACGGAAAAACATGATGTGAGCGAACCAGCGAACGCATTTGGTTGAACCAAAGGAAAAAAATCTGGCGAAAACAGCCAGCCCAGTAGCTATAGTGCGTAAGGAAACTTCAGCGAGATGGAAGTAGCGCCCGCTCAACGCAAGATATAGTCCTCGCGGTGCGAATGCGCGAGATATGAACAGTTTCTGAAATTGATGAACAATTTTTGCATTTGATGAACATTTTCTAATTCAATGGACAAATTTTGATTTTATCTAAACATTTTTTAAATCCTATGAGCAAAACAATTGAATTTGATGATCATTTTAAGAATGGTTGAACATTTTTTTACATTGATGAATATTTTTGGAATTCGTTGAACAAAAAAATGTTTGTGAATTTGAAAAGAAAATTCACACAAAATTGGAAAATTAAGAGAATAATAAATAGAGAAGAAAAAGGGAAATAGAAAAAATGAATAAAGGAAAAACAAAATACAAAAACGGAAAATGGGCCGGGCCATACAAACGCCCAGGCTTGTGCGTCATATAGGGTTCCCCCTTGCAGGCACCGTCGGACCCACGTGGTCGTAGCTGGTGTCACAGTACACCGGGTGATTTTTGTCATTGTGTTATATGTAAAGCACATGTACAGTTGTGACACCGCTAAAATTAGTCGATGGGTACCGATAAAATTAAGCGAAACGGCTTGGAGCTGGCCCATCTACTAGCCCATGCGGCAATTTGGTCAATCATGTGGTGGAGGCACACATGATAGTTTTATCAATCTGGTTTGGTTTGTGTATATACATGTGCCGTCGCATCTTCGTGTTGATTTCTTCACAAGCTAGCGCCTGCCCTGTCGCCGTCCACCTTCCTACTCGCCACCGAAGCATCACGACGCGCCAATGTTGCCTTGCCGGACTCGCCTAGATCATCGGAAAGAAAAAGGTACGACAAGAGAACCCCCTCGATCTATTTTAAGTGTGTGTGTCTCTATGTCTCACAATTTTGTTTCCCAAAGACCGAACTAGGGTTTCAAATCTTAAGGATGTTACAATTACATATTGTGTTTTCTTTTTCATTTTCAAGAGTCACGTCTGTTTGAGAATTGGATTACTGGGATTTTTAACTTTTATGGTGATACACATTTTTTGAGAATTCCATTATTGAGAATTTCAAGATTTTGGAACTGCTTTTCATTTTGCCAATCATCATTGTTTTCATTGTTGGAGTTTTTATGCTTTACCATTGTTTAAATTTATATAATCGACTAGTAATTGCTAAGGCTCTGTTTGGAAGCAATGTTTTCTAGAAACCTCAATATTCGAATACTACAGTTTTTAATCCCATGAAAATTGAATATTTTAGTTTATGAAACCATCAGTTCGTAAAACTACTGGAAAAACAGTGACGTGTTTGGCAAGCAAGTATTGTTGGGGAACGTAGTAATAATTCAAAAAATTTCCTACGTGTCACCAAGATCAATCTAAGAGTTGCTAGCAACGAGAGAGAGGGAGTGCATCTTCATACCCTTGAAGATCGCTAAGCGGAAGCGTTACAAGAACGCGGTTGATGGAGTCGTACTCGCGGCGATTCAAATCGCGGAAGATCCGATCCAAGCGCCGAACGGACGGCGCCTCCGCGTTCAACACATGTACAGCCCAGGGACGTGTCCTCCTTCTTGATCCAGCAAGGGGAGAGGAGAAGTTTAGAAAGAAATAAAAGAGGGAGAACTCTGGTAGCACGACGGCATGGTGGTGGTGGAGCTCGTGGTTCTCCGGCAGGGCTTCGCCAAGCACTACGGAGGAGGAGGAGGTGTAGGAGGGTGGAGGGCTGCGCCATGGGAAGGGTTCGTTACAGCCCTCTCTCTCCCTCACTATATAGGGGAAGGGGGAAGGAGGAGGCGCCCTAGGGTTTCCCTAGGGGAGGGGCGGAGGCCACAGGGGAAACCCTAGATGGGTTTGGGCGCCCCCACCCCTAGAAAACATGGCCCCCAAGCCGGGAAGGGCGGCTGCCCTAGGGGAGGCGTCCCCACCTCTCCAGGTTACGTGAGATGGGGTGGGAGGGGCGCACATCCCCTTAGTGGGCTAGTGTGCCCCCTCCCTTGTCCCATAAGGCCCCCAAACGCTTGCCGGGGCCTCCGAAACTCCTTTCGGTCACACTGGTCGTCACCCGGTACCTCCGGAACAATTCCAGACTCCAATACCCTTCGTCCAATATATCGATCTTCACCCCCGGACCATTCCAGAGTTCCTCGTCACGTCTGGGATCTCAGCCGGGACTCCGAACAACCTTTGGTAAGCACATACTATCCCCATTACAATTCTAGCGTCACCGAACCTTAAGTGTGTAGACCCTATGGATTCGGGAACCATGCAGACATGACCGATATACCTCTCCGGCCAATAACCAATAGCGGGATCTGGATACCCATATTGGCTCCCACATGTTCCACAATGATCTCATTGGATGAACCATGATGTCGGGGATTCAATCAATGCCGTATACAATTCCCTTTGTCCATCGGTATGTTAGTTGCCCGAGATTCGATCGTCGGTATCCCCTGTTGGAAATATGCCCTAGAGGCAATAATAAAAGTGTTATTATTATATTTCTTTGTTCATGATAATAGTATTTTATTCATGCTATAACTGTATTATCCGGAAATCGTAATACACGTGTGAATACATAGACCACAATATGTCCCTAGTGAGCCTCTAGTTGACTAGCTCGTTGTGATCAACAGATAGTCATGGTTTCCTGGCTATGGACATTGGATGTCGTTGATAACGGGATCACATCATTAGGAGAATGATGTGATGGACAAGACCCAATCCTAAGCCTAGCATAGAGATCGTGTAGTTCGTATGCTAAAGCTTTTCTAATGTCAAGTATCTTTTCCTTAGACCATGAGATTGTGCAACTCCCGGATACCGTAGGAGTGCTTTGGGTGTACCAAACGTCACAACGTAACTGGGTGGCTATAAAGGTGCACTACAGGTATCTCCGAAAGTGTCTATTGGGTTGGCACGAATCGAAACTGGGATTTGTCACTCTGTGTAAGCGGAGAGGTATCTCTGGGCCCACTCGGTAGGACATCATCAGAATGTGCACAATGTGACCAAGGGGTTGATCACGGGATGATGTGTTACGGAACGAGTAAAGAGACTTGCCGGTAATGAGATTGAACAAGGTATCGATATACCGACGATCAAATCTCGGGCAAGTATAATACCGCTAGACAAAGGGAATTGTATACGGGATTCATTGAGTCCATGACATCGTGGTTCATCCGATGAGATCATCATGGAACATGTGGGAGCCAACATGGGTATCCAGATCCCGCTGTTGGTTATTGACCGGAGAACGTCTCGGTCATGTCTGCATGGTTCCCGAACCCGTAGGGTCTACACACTTAAGGTTCGATGACACTAGGGTTATAAAGGAAGTTTGTATGTGGTTACCGAATGTTGTTCGGAGTCCCGGATGAGATCCCGGACGTCACGAGGAGTTCCGGAATGGTCCAGAGGTAAAGATTTATATATGGAAAGTTGTTGTTCAGGTTCCGGAAAAAGTTCGGGTTTTTTCGGTATTGTACCGGGAAGCTTCCAGAAGGTTCCGGAGGATTCCGGAGGGGTCCGGAGGTCCGGAAATTGTTCCACCACGTCCAATACAGTAGCATGGGCTGTAGGGGGGCGCCCTAGCCTTAATGGGCCAAGGGAACCAGCCCCCCCAAGGCCCATGCGCATGGGAGGGGGAAAACCCTAAGGGGGAGGGCCTCCACTTGACTTGGGAGGCACTCCTCCCCCCCTTGGCCGCACCCCTTCCTTGGAGGAAGGGGAAAGGCTGCGCCTCCGCCCTCTCCCTTGCCCCTATATATAGTGGAGGGGAGGGAGGGCAGCCGCACCTGAAGCCCTGGCGCCTTCCTCCCTCCCGTGACACCTCCTCCTCTCCCATAGGTGCTTGGCGAAGCCCTGCAGGATTGCCACGCTCCTCCACCACCACCACGCCGTTGTGCTGCTGCTAGATGGAGTCTTCCTCAACCTCTCCCTCTCTCCTTGCTGGATCAAGGCATGGGAGACGTCACCGGGCTGTACGTGTGTTGAACGCGGAGGTGCCGTCCGTTCGGCACTCGGATCTCCGGTGATTTGGATTACGACGAGTACGACTCCTTCAACCCCGTTCTCTTGAACGCTTCCGCTTAGCGATCTACAAGGGTATGTAGATGCACTCTCCTTCCCCTTGTTGCTGGTTTCTCCATAGATATATCTTGGTGACACGTAGGAAAATTTTGAATTTCTGCTACGTTCCCCAACAGTGGTATCAGAGCTAGGTCTATTGCGTAGATTCTTTGCACGAGTAGAACACAAAGTAGTTGTGGGCGTTGGTTTTGTTCAATATGCTTACGGTTACTAGTCCAATCTTGTTTCGACGGTATTGTGGGATGAAGCGGCCCAGACCGACCTTACACGTACTCTTACGTGAGACAGGTTCCACCGACTGACATGCACTTGTTGCATAAGGTGGCTAGCGGGTGCCAGTCTCTTCCACTTTAGTCGGAACGGATTCGATGAAAAGGGTCCTTATGAAGGGTAAATAGCAATTGACATATCACGTTGTGGTTTTGCGTAGGTAAGAAACGTTCTTGCTAGAAACCCATAGCAGCCACGTAAAACATGCAAACAACAATTAGAGGACGTCTAACTTGTTTTTGCAGGGTATGCTATGTGATGTGATATGGCCAAGAAGAATGTGATGAATATATGTGATGTATGAGATTGATCATGTTCTTGTAATTGGAATCACGACTTGCATGTCGATGAGTATGACAACCGGCAGGAGCCATAGGAGTTGTCTTAATTTATTGTATGGCCTGCGTGTCATTAAACAACGCCATGTAATTACTTTACTTTATTGCTAACCGGTAGCCATAGTAGTAGAAGTAATAGTTGGCGAGACAACTTCATGAAGACACGATGATGGAGATCATGGTGTCATGCCGATGACGATGATGATCATGGAGCCCCGAAGATGGAGATCAATGGAGCTATATGATATTGGCCATATCATGTCACTACTATATAATTGCATATGATGTTTATTATGTTTATGTATCTTGTTTACTTAGAACGACGGTAGTAAATAAGATGATCCCTTACACCAATTTCAAGAAGTGTTCTCCCCTAACTGTGCACCGCTGCTAAAGTTTGTCGCTTCGAAGCACCACGTGATGATCGGGTGTGATAGATCCTTACGTTCACATACAACGGGTGTAAGACAGATTTACACATGCAATACACTTAGGGTTAACTTGACGAGCCTAGCATGTACAGACATGGCCTCGGAATACGGAGACCGAAAGGTCGAGCATGAGTCGTATAGTAGATACGATCAACATGAAGATGTTCACCGATGATGACTAGTCCGTCTCACGTGATGATTGGACACGGCCTAGTTGACTCGGATCATGTAATCAGTTAGATGGCCAGAGGGATATCTATCTGAGTGGGAGTTCATAAGATGAACTTAATTATCCTGAACATAGTCAAAAGATCTTTGCAAATTATGTCGTAAGCTCGCGCTTTAGTTCC
This sequence comes from Triticum timopheevii, assembly GCA_963921465.1. Taxonomy (NCBI): domain Eukaryota; kingdom Viridiplantae; phylum Streptophyta; class Magnoliopsida; order Poales; family Poaceae; genus Triticum; species Triticum timopheevii. Next base: position 375,748,239 of record OY997262.1, on the reverse strand, counting down.
ACTGTTTAGATATGTTCCTAGAGAAAATAAAGTTGAAAGTTGAAAGTAGCGATTATGCGGACAGTAGACAGCTTATGTCCTTAATGCACCGCTCAGTGTGCTGAACCCCAAACGTCGTTTGTGGATGTTGCGAACATCGGACATACATGTTTTGATAACTACGTGATAGTTCAGTTAAACGGTTTAGAGTTGAGGCACCAACGACGTTTTTTCGAAATGTCGCGGAACATATGAGATGTTTCGAGGGCTGAAATTGGGATTTCAGGCTCGTGCCCACGTCAAGAGGTATAAGACCTCCGACGATTTTCTTAGCCTACAAACTAAGGGAGAAAAGCTCAATCATTGAGCTTGTGCTTAGATTGTCTGAGTGCAACAATCACTTGAATCGAGTGGGAGTTGATCTTCCATATGAGATAGTGATGTTTCTCCAAAGTCATTGCCACCAAGCTGCTGGAGCTTTGTGATGAACTATAACATATCAAGGATAGAGATGATGATCCTTGAGGTATTCGCGTTGTTTGACATCGCGAAAGTATAAATCAAGAAGGAGCATCAATTATTGATGGTTGGTGAAACCACTAGTTTCAAGAAGGGCAAGGGCAAGAAGGGGTGCTTCATGAAATGGCAAATCAGCTGCTGCTCTAATGAAGAAACCCAAGGTTGAACCCAAACCCGAGACTAAGTGCTTCTGTAATAAGGGGAATAACCACTGGAGCAGAATTACCCTAGATACTTGGTAGATGAGAAGGCTGGCAAGGTCGATAGAAGTATATTGGATATACATTATGTTAATGTGTACTTTACTAGTACTCCTAGTAGCACCAGTGTATTGAGATACCGGTTCGGTTGCTAAGTGTTAGTAACTCGAAATAAAAGAGCTACGGAATAAACGGAGACTAGCTAAAGGTGAGCTGACAATATGTGTTGGAAGTGTTTCCAAGTCTGATGTGATCAAACATCGCACGCTCCCTCTACCATCAAGATTATTATTAAACCTGAATAATTGTCATTGTGTGTTTGCGTTGAGCATAGACATGATTGGATTATGTCTATCGCAATACGGTTATTCATTTAAAGAGAATAATGGTTACTCTATTTATTTGAATAATACCTTCAATGGTCTTGCACCTAAAGGAATGGTTTAGTGAATCTCGATCGTAGTGATACACATTTTCATGCCAAAAGATATAAGATAGTAATGATAGTACCACTTACTTGTGGCACTGCCATGAAAGTCATATTGGTATAAAACGCATGAAGAAGCTCCATGTTGATGGATCTTTGGACTCACTCGTTTTTGAATAGTTTGAGACATGCGGACCATGTCTATTGGTGTATACGCATGAAGAAACTCCATGCGGATGGATCATTTGGACTCACTTGATTTTGAATCACTTGAGATATGCAAATCATACCACATAGGCAAGATGACTGAAAAGCCTCGGTTTCAGTAAGATGGAACAAGATAGCAACTTGTTGGAAGTAACACATTTTGATGTGTGCAGTCCAATGAGTGCTGAGGCATGCAGTGAATATCGTTATGTTCTTACTTCATAGATGATTCGAGTAGATGTTGAGTATATTTACTTGATAAAACACAAGTCTGAATTATTGAATGGTTCAAGTAATTTCAGAGTGAAGTAGAAGATCATTGTGACAAGAGGATAAAATGTCTATGATATGATCATAGAGATGAATATCTGAGTTACGAGTTTGGCACACAATTAAGACATTGTGGAGATTGTTTCACAATTAATAGCGCCTGGAACACCATAGTGTGATGGTGTGTCCGAACATCATAGTTGCATCCTATTGGATATGGTGCGTACCATGATGTCTCTTATCGAATTACCACTATCGTTCATGGGTTAGGCATTATAGACAACCACACTCACTTTAATAGGGCACCACGAAACTCCGTTGAGACGACATCGTATGAACTATGGTTTGGAGAAACCTAAGCTATCGTTCCTTAAAAGTTTGGGGCTGCGACGCTTATGTGAAAAAGTTTTAGGTTGATAAGCTTGAACCCAAAGCGGATAAAATGCATCTTCATAGGACACCCAAAACAGTTGGGTATACCTCCTAATTCAGATCCGAAAGCAATAGGGATTGTTTCTTGAATCGGGTCCTTTCTCGAGAAAAGGTTTGTCTCGAAAAGTTGAGTGGGAGGATGGTGGAGACTTGATGAGGTTATTGAACCATCACTTCAACCAGTGTGTAGCAGGGCACAGGAAGTTGTTCCCGTGGCACCTACACCAATTGAAGTGGAAGCTTATGATAGTGATCATGAAGCTTCAGATCAAGTCACTACCGAACCTCGTAGGATGACAAGGACGCGTACTACTTCGGAGTGGTACGGTGATCCTGTCTTGAAGGTCATGTTGCTAGACAACAATGAACCTACGAGCTATGGAGAAGCGATGGTGGGCCCAAATTCCAACAAATGGTTAGAAGCCATGAAATCTGAGATAGGATCCATGTATCAGAACAAAGCATGGACTTTGGTGGACTTGCCCGATGATCGGCAAGCCATTGAGATAAATGGATCTTTAAGAAGAAGACGGACGTGGATGGTAATGTCACCATCTATGAAGCTTGACTTGTGGCGAAGAGTTTTTCACAAGTTCAAGGAGTTGACTACGATGAGATTTTTTCATCCGTAGCGATGCTTAAAGTCCGTCGGAATCACGTTAGCACAAGCTGCATTTATGAAATCTGGCAGATGGATGTCAAAACGAGTTTCCTTACCAGTCGTAAGGAAAGGTTGTATGCGATACAATCAGAAAGGTTTTGTCGATCCTAAGGATGCTAAAAGGTATGCTGGCTCCAGTGATCCTTCTAAGGACTGGAGTAAGCATCTCGGAGTTGGAATGTACGCTTTGATAAGATGATCAAAGATTTTGGGTCTATACAAAGTTTATGAGAAACTTGTATTTCCAAAGAAGTGAGTGGGAGCACTATAGAATTTCTGATGAGTATATGTTGTTGACATATTGATGATCAGAAATGATGTAGAATTTCTAGAAAGCATATAGGGTTATTTGAAAGGTGTTTTTCAATAGAAAACCTTGATTAAGCTACTTGAACATTGAGCATCAAGATCTATGAGGATAGATCAAAAACGCTTTATGGTACTTTCAAATGAGCACATACCTTAACATGATCTTGAAGGTGTTAAAGATGGATCAGTCAAAGAAGGAGTTCTTGCCTGAGTAGTAAGGTACAAAGTTAAGACTTAAAGCTCGACCACGGCAGAAAAGAGAGAAAGGACGAAGGTCGTCCCCTATTCTTCAGACGTAGGCTCTATAGTATGCTATGCTGTGTACCGCACCGGAAGTGTGCCTTGCCATGAGTCAGTCAAGGGGTATAAGAATGATCCAGGAATGGATCATTGGACAGTGGTCAAAATTGTCCTTGAAGTAAATAAGGACATGTTTCTCGATTATGGAGGTGATAGAGAGTTCGGCGTAAAGGGTTACGTCGATGCAAGCTTTAACACCTATCCGAGTGACTCTGAGTAGCAAATCGGATACGTATAGTGGAGCAACCATTTGGAATAGCTCCAAGTGGAGCGTGGAAGCAGCATTTACAATATGACCTAGAGATTTGCGAAGTACATACGGATCTGAATGTTGCAGACCCGTTGACTAAAACCTCTCTCACAAGCAGAACATGATCAAACCCCAGATCTCATTGAGTCTTAATCACATGATGATGTGAACTAGTTTAGTGACACTAGTAAACTCTTTGGATGTTGGTCACATGGTGATGTGACCTGTCAGTGTTAATCACATGGTGATGTGAACTAGATTATTGACTCTAGTGCAAGTGGGAGACTGTTGGAAATATGCCCTAGAGGCAATAATAAAAGTGTTATTATTATATTTATTTGTTCATGATAATAGTCTTTTATTCATACTATAACTGTATTATCCGGAAATCATAATACACGTGTGAATACATAGACCACAATATGTCCCTAGTGAGCCTCTAGTTGACTAGCTCGTTGTGATCAACAGATAGTCATGGTTTCCTGGCTATGGACATTGGATGTCGTTGATAACGGGATCACATCATTAGGAGAATGATGTGATGGACAAGACCCAATCCTAAGCCTAGCATAGAGATCGTGTAGTTCGTATGCTAAAGCTTTTTCTAATGTCAAGTATCTTTTCCTTGGACCATGAGATTGTGCAACTCCCGGATACCGTAGGAGTGCTTTGGGTGTACCAAACGTCAAAACGTAACTGGGTGGCTATAAAGGTGCACTACAGGTATCTCCGAAAGTGTCTGTTGGGTTGGCACGAATCGAGACTGGGATTTGTCACTCCGTGTAAGCGGAGAGGTATCTCTGGGCCCACTCGGTAGGACATCATCAGAATGTGCACAATGTGACCAAGGGGTTGATCACGGGATGATGTGTTACGGAATGAGTAAAGAGACTTGCCGGTAACGATATTGAACAAGGTATCGGTATACCGACGATCGAATCTCGGGCAAGTATAATACCACTAGACAAAGGGAATTGTATACCGGATTCATTGAGTCCATGACATCGTGGTTCATCCGATGAGATCATCGTGGAACATGTGGGAGCCAACATGGGTATCCAGATCCCGCTGTTGGTTATTGACCGGAGAACGTCTCGGTCATGTCTGCATGGTTCCCGAACCCGTAGGGTCTACACACTTAAGGTTCGATGACACTAGGGTTATAAAGGAAGTTTGTATGTGGTTACCGAATGTTGTTCGGAGTCCCGAATGAGATCCCGGACGTCACGAGGAGTTCCGGAATGGTCCAGAGGTAAAGATTTATATATGGAAAGTTGTTGTTCGGGTTCCGGAAAAAGTTCGGGTTTTTTCGGTATTGTACCGGGAAGCTTCCAGAAGGTTCCGGAGGATTCCGGAGGGGTCCAGAGGTCCGGAAATTGTTCCACCACGTCCAATACAGTAGCATGGGCTGTAGGGGGGCGCCCTAGCCTTAATGGGCCAAGGGCACCAGCCCCCCCAAGGCCCATGCGCATGGGAGGGCGAAAACCCTAAGGGGGAGGGCCTCCACTTGACTTGGGAGGCACTCCTCCCCCCCTTGGCCGCACCCCTTCTTTGGAGGAAGGGGCAAGGCTGCGCCTCCCCCCTCTCCCTTGCCCCTATATATAGTGGAGGGGAGGGAGGGCGGCCGCACCTGAAGCCCTGGCGCCTCCCTCCCTCCCGTGACACCTCCTCCTCTCCCGTAGGTGCTTGGCGAAGCCCTGCAGGATTGCCACGCTCCTCCACCACCACCACGCCGTCGTGCTGCTGCTAGATGGAGTCTTCCTCAACCTCTCCCTCTCTCCTTGCTGGATCAAGGCATGGGAGACGTCACCGGGCTGTACGTGTGTTGAACGCGGAGGTGCCGTCCGTTTGGCACTCGGATCTCCGGTGATTCGGATCACGACGAGTACGACTCCTTCAACCCCGTTCTCTTGAACGCTTCCGCTTAGCGATCTACAAGGGTATGTAGATGCACTCTCCTTCCCCTCGTTTCTGGTTTCTCCATAGATAGATCTTGGTGACACGTAGGAAAATTTTGAATTTCTGCTACGTTCCCCAACATCCCCATACCTCGTTCAATCTCGTTACCGGCAAGTCTCTTTACTCGTTCCGTAACACATGATCCCGTGACTAAATCCTTAGTCACATTGAGCTCATTATTTTGAAGCATTACCATGTGGCCCTAGAGATACCTCTCCGTCATACGGAGTGACAAATCCCAGTATCGGTTCGTGCCAACCCAACAGACACTTTCGAAGATACCTGTAATGCACCTTTATAGTCACCCAGTTACATTGTAACGTTTGATACACCCAAAACATTCCTACGGCATCCGGGTGTTACATAATCTCATGGTCTAAGGAAATGATACTTGACATTAGAAAAGCTTTAGCAAACGAACTACATGATCTTGTGCTATGCTTAGGATTGGGTCTTGTCCATCACACCATTCTCCTAATGATGTGATCCCATTATCAACGACATCCAATGTCCATGGTCAGGAAACCACAACCATCTATTGATCAACGAGCTAGTCAACTAGAGGCTCACGAGGGACATATTGTGGTATATGTATTCACACATGTATTATGGTTTCTGGTTAATAAAATTATAGCATGAACAATAGACAATTATCATGAACAAGGAAATATAATAATAAACATTTTATTATTGCCTCTGGGGCATATTTCCAACAGTCTCCCACTTGCACTAGAGTCAATAATCTAGTTACATTGTGATGAATCAAACACCCATAGTGTTCTGGTGATGATCATGTTTTGCTCGTGGAAGAGGTTTAGTCAACGGGTCTGCAATATTCAGATCCATATGTGCTTCGCAAATCTCTAGGTCATATTGTAGATGCTGCTTCTGAAAGTGCTAGTATCGACTAGAGGGGGGGGGGTGAATAGGCGATTTTTATGAAAGTCTTCAAAACATGATAGTTTCGAAGACAATGAGCAGAAATGACCTAATTGATATGCAGCGAAAGATAAACTACAATAAGCAAACCATAGTCAAGTATGCAATGATGTGAAAGCACAGGACTAATAGCAGCTAAGTAGTAAGGATCAAGATGGAAGATAGTACGAAGCCAATCAACAGTAGTAGTCAAGCAATGAAGTTAAACAGGTACACAGATAGGCAATGACTTCACGAAGACAAACTTAAGTAAAGGAAGGGAGAGGATAGAACCAGTCACTTGTTGAAGACACAGGATATGTTGGACCAGTTCCAATTGCTGTGGCAACTGTACGTCTGGTTAGGGAGGCTGAGATTCAACTCAGAAGACCGTGTCTTCACCTTATTCCCCTTGAGCTAAGGACACACAGTCCTCGCCCAATCACTCTGGTAAGTCTTCAAGGTAGACTTCCGAACCTTCACAGACTTCGTTCACCGGCAATCCACAATGACTCTTGGATGCTCAGAACGCGACGCCTAACCGGCTGGAGGATTCACAGTCCTCAAGTGTAATAAGTCTTCAGGTCACACAGACAGAAAGACTTCAGTGATGCCTAACACTCTTTGGCTCTGGGTGTTTGGGCTTGGTCCTCGCAAGGATTTCTCTAAAATCTCAAAGGCTTCGAGGTGGGTTGCTCTCAAACAACAAAAGCCGTGCACTAACTCTAAGCAGCCACAAATTTATGGTGTAGGGGGTGAGCTATTTATAGCCACTGGGCAACCCGACCTGATATGTCCGAAATGACCCTGGGTCACTAAGGAACTGACACGTGTTCCAACGGTCAGATTTGAAACACACACGACAACTTTACTTGGGCTACAAGCAAAGATGACTCATCCAGCTCTGGGTAAGATTTGCTCTCATTGTCTTCGCTCGAAGACATATGATTTGGGTTGAGCATCACTTCAGTCATTCTGACTTAGTTCACTTGGACCCCACTTAACAGTACGGTGGTTCCTATGACTTAACAAAGAAGAAAAGGAAACAGCGAAACAACACAGTCTTCGCGCTCCATAGTCTTCACTCAATGTCTTCTCATGTCATAGTCTTCAATATGAATATCTTCACATACCACCATTGTCTTCAATGTCTTCACACATTTTTAGGGGTCACTTCGGTAGGTAAACCGAATCAATGAGGGACACTACCTGCGTTATCCTACAATTCTCACAAACGCATTAGTCCCTCAACCAACTTTGTCGTCAATACTCCAAAACCAACTAGGGGTGGCACTAGATGCACTTACAATCTCCCCCTTTTTGGTGATTGATGACAAACTGGTTGAAGTTTTCAACGGGGATAAAGTATGTGAAATTGTAAAGGATAGGGTATTGTCTTCATAAGTAGCAAGGGCTCCCCCTGAAGATGTGCATATAAGTAATTTGCTTTTGGAATGCAAATGCACATGACAGGTTGTACTTGTGGAGATCCTCTTCAACTTATGAAGATAATTCATCATGCATGAGCTGATATAGCAAATAGAATGACATGCATAATAAAAAATGGATGTCTGCAGAATGATCTAAGTGCGGAAGTTATCATCGCACATGCAGAATTTATCATCGCATCACAGTAAAGCAAATAAGTAGCAGACGACCATCGAGTTTAAGTGTTACAACTCAAAGAACCAAATGTTTCAAAAGCGAGAGTTGTAAGCACGAGGCAAAATATAAAGCAACCGCCCATATGAACCCGCTTGAAGACTATCAAACTCATATGCTTCTCCCCCTTTTGTCAGTAAGGAACAAAAAGGTTTGAAGACATAGAGCATCTACTCGTCCTCATGAGTAGGTGAAGCAGCAGGGTTGTCGTTGTTGTTTGGCGGTGCGGACATACTTGGTGCAGTGTCGATGCGTGCATAAGTAGGGGGTGGTGAAGTAGCATCATCTTCATCATCGATCACTCTGGCATTCACAGTTGTCACGGAGGAAGAATAGTCAGAGTCTTCAAGGGATGGAGTGCGACGTAGGACTGCAGTCCGTGGAGGAGTGGAGTCAAACTTGAATCTTTCAGTGAAGCATCGTCTTGAAGATGTGCTTCAGCACTAAGCAGCGTCAAACTCTTCCATGTTCGCTGACAAGTCTCCTGAGCAACAAATGCATTCTTGGTGGCAAGATTTCGAATGCGATTGACGTCCACCAAGAGGCTTTGCATCTGTCTCTTGAGACAATAGTGATGCTTATCTTGTTTCTGATGAAGTGCCACAAGAAGTTCTCGGTCATTTAGAACATGAGAGCGCTTCTTAGGCCTTTGGGCAATGGTTCTTTCAGTGGCTACAGTTTGCGCACGATGAGGTAGACGAGTATTTCCAACCATTGGATAGATTCATGTTACTGCTTGAATGCCTTCCATGGACTGAGTGAAGCTTTGGTGATCAGCATTTTGAAGACAAAGAGGCTTCTTGGCTGGCTCAGGGTATATAGCTTCAACTGACATATCAACCTCTGGTAGAAAGATCAAATGATTGCAAGTAGAGGGCTGATAATTGACAGAGGAGTGTCGCTTGATGAGGCGCATGACCCATGGAGCATAGAATTTCAAGCCAAAAAGGTCAGATCCAGACGCAACAAGTTGCTTGATGAAGGATTCTTGGGAATTGAAGCTGATGCCATTGAGGATGTAAAAGACCAATGTCTTCATGGCTCCTTCAAGCTTGACAGCTGATGAATGTCCTTTGATAGGCCATAGAGTTCGCCTGATGATGTGATATATTGTGCAAGGCAGATACTCAAGGTCATCAACAAAGAACTCCGTTGGATATTCAGCGTCAGATGGCAAAGGCTTCATCATGCTCAACATCTGGCTCATATTGGGTTCTGGGTTATGGAAGATGCTCTCCAGTGCATTGCGGTGTAGTTGACAGTCAGGTTCTTAGAGCTCTCCGGGAGTGGGTAGACATGTAAGCTCAATGACATCAAGAGCTTTGGCTTCATCATGAACATTTCCGGTCATCCACTCAAGAACCCATGTCTTGATATCCCTGTTGTAGCCGCGAATGTGGAGGGTAGCATAGAATTGAAGCAAAAGTTCTTGATTCCAATGTTCTTTGTCAGTCACAAAGCTGAGCAGACCGGCATCACGAAAACAGTCAAGTGCTTCTTCTAAGCACGACAGTCCAGCAATGGCTTCAGTGTCGAGGAGCATACGAGGGAAAATGCGCCCTTGATCATACAGAACGCAGGAGTAATAGCTTCGCTGCTGATAGCTCCAGAAACGATCAGATGATATTCTTGGCTTTGTGTAGGGGGTTCTTTGCGCTGTCAAAGAAGGTGTTGTGGCTTTTGAAGCCATTTGCATTGAAGGACCCTGTAGAATTAGCAGTACCTGGGAACCTTGGCAGTCTTGGCTTTGGTTTCTGGACCTGAGGCCTATGCTCAACATGATAACCAAATTGAGGTCCAGAGGCAGTAGGCGGAGGTACCAGAATGGGCCATCGGACAGTGGTTAGCTGACCATGATTGTATGCTTTCTCAATTGTATAGGGCCTTGGTGGCGGAACTGGAGCAGTGGCAACAACTGAGGCTTCAGGCTGCACAACAGGTGCTTCGGGAGCAGTTGCCTCATTGGTTTCTGGCACACTGGTTGGTGCAAGCTCCACATTAGCTTCAGCCATGACTACGTCATTGGCTTCACTTGCGTTGGTGGTGGCAGCTTCAGGATTTTCAACCTCCACTTGACGAGCTGGAGGGTCGGGCACCGGCATGTTCACATTAGGAACAGCTTCTTCAATAACGGGGGGAGTAGGGACACATACGTCTTCTTGTCTTTCATCGGCTGATGCAGCCAGATTGTCTTCAGCAGCTTGGGCTTCAGACACGGAGACATTCACAGTTGGAGTGGCTTCAGGAAACACTTGACGTGCAACAGGTTGGTGATGCACTTCTCCTTCTGGAACGCTCGAAAGAGGGACTTGAGGCCTTTGTCCTTTGCGAAGCCTGTGAAATGCTGGCAACGCCTTTGGAGATGGAGTTGGCTGGGCCTCAAAGTCTTCTTCTTCTTCTTGCACGGGAGGTGTAACTTGTGGTTGTTGTTGGGGAGTACTTGGGGAGTCTTGTTGCTGTGGGTGATCAGCCCACAATGCATCCTGAGCAATTGGCGTCAGAGGACGACCAATGCTGATAAGTTTGCTGTTCGTGAGAACAGGCGACGATACCACATTGTGTTCGATCTGAGGAAGAACTTCATCGTCTTCAACATTGTCATCTTGACCAATGTCTTCAGCAGCGGTGGGTTCAGCTGCTGGAATGTCTTCAGCTTCATGAGCCTCTGTGGAAGCAGGCTCATGAACTGTCATCCGTCGTTCTTGATGTTCAGATGCAGGGCGAACCACTAAGATAGGTTCAACTACTAAGGGCTCTGTGGGAGCAGCCCTATTCTTCTTGGTTTTGCGCTTCTTCTTGGAGGGAGCAGCATCAGAGGCTTCAGGATTTTTCCTTTTTCTGGCTTCTGCCTCGGCAGCCCTCGTCTTCTTCTGTTCTAAAGCGGTTTACAGGACCTTTGGCTTCGAGCCAGTCATGCTGCTTGGGAAGATAATGCGAGGTGCTTCCTGACTTGAAGGTGCAGGTTGGGCAGTAGAGAGCTTCTTCTTCTTTGCAGCCATCCTGGGGTCAATGCCAGGACGGCCAAGAGACTTGCGCTTCTCAGCCTCATTGTAGGCAAGCACACATTTGTTAGTGAAACTCTTCATGCGCTCACGAGAGCCTTGGGATTCTTCGCACTTTTTGAGAAAGGCTTCTTTAAGCTCATGCAGCATGACCTTGAAGTTTCTGACATCTTGCACGCTGAGCTTTGCTACATGCTTATTGAACTGAGCCTTTTCATAGTCAATCTTGTTCTTCAGCTCAACGATGCGTTGAGCGAGAGCTAGCTTAGAAGCAATGGCGCCATTGAAAGAGACACTGAGGCCAATGGGAAGCTGCAGATCTTCAAAGCTGAGATTTGGTGTGTCAAACCACTCATCAATGAAGTTATGGATGATTGCCACATCGAAGAGAGGCAAGTTATTAAAGATCTCTGCTTCTTCCTTGCTCTTGATCAGTTGCTCAAGGGCATCATCTACAAGATCTTCATCGCTGGATAGATCAATGGGTTCTTCTCGCAGAATGGCAGCAGGAGTCAAAGTCTGATCAGTATGCTTGACGATTTGCTTTTTCTTCTCCGTCCTCTTGGAGATACGTGATTGATCTTTAGACTGCACACTATCTTCAGGAGGTGCAGTGGCCAGCGGCTTCGCACGTGAAGCTTTTGGAGCAGCTGATCTTGAAGCCTTAGGCTTCTTTAGCTTCTGTGGCTTTGGAGGAGGAGCTGGGGCTTCATCGGTGTCAGCGTCATTATCAGAATGATCTACTCTGGCACCTTGGACCAAGATGTAGGTGATGAGACCATCAAGGTTGGAGAAGGGGCCGATGACATTGGGTTCTGCATCACGTGAGCCGTTAGCACGGGGAGCAGAGGGACCAGGGTTGAAGTCTAATCCCAATGACTTCTTGTTTTCCTTGGCCGATGCCTTTGCATGCTGGAAGTTGCGCTTAAAGAGAGTATCGTCACGACACCAGAGCAATGATGATGGGTCGGCATTCTTAGGTTGAGGTCCACGGACCATGCAGGGATAGAAACCTTGTGCAATAGCTTCAACTCTGTTCTTGGGTTGAAGGCCTCGATAGAGAATATCACCCCAAGGACTTTTGATAGCATTCTTCGCTGCATATTCCTTGGTCACGAACATGTACTTGAACCATTCTTCAGCCCAATAGCATCGAATCCATTGGATTTGTGTCTTGCGCTGATGATAATTCTCTTCAGGATCTGTCTTGTAGGGCTCCGCTAGGTCATCAGGCAGATCTTTTGATGTTCCCCCTCGACACTGTCTGCCACCCTTCCATACTGATTTCTCTGCAGCCATGAACTTCAAACTGAATGGCTTCAATACGTTCAAAGGCTTCAAAGACTTACGCTTGCTGGTCAAATTGGAACTGGCTTCGGGAGAATTAATGTGATGTTGTAAGTATTCTGCAAATGAATGCAGACTATGAGAACCAAGGGATTCTCCCACGGACATGTACCTGTGACAACATTAGAGATGCGAGGGAAGGGGAAGAGGTCATATGCATTCTCAGAAGATTTTGAAGATAAACCAGTTTGAAGACATTGACCTCATGATGCAAAGACATTCACTTATATGTTGTGAGTTGGTTCCAGATTTGTACGAATCCGTGAATAAGTACAAGTGAGGAATCAAACTAGATATGAAATTTAAGTGAATAGACTAGGCAGTATGAGATACAGACAGAATAGATCTAACATTGTGTAGGCAGAAACCACTTTTGGTAGATAGGATGAATCTTGAAGATCAAAAAGACAGTAAAAATAGAGTTATATTTACCACACGAAGAACTGCTAGATGGGATGAACAGGAGACCGAGCAGTTCAGTCCACCGTGCCCTAACTTGGCGACGGAGGACACCTACGGCGACGGCGGAGAGGATGATGTCCGCGGCCGGCGTGAGGACGACGTCAGAGAAGTCGCGGCAGCTAAGCGCTTCGTCGCCGACGTCGTCGAGAGCTAGCGGTGGAGCTAGGGTTTTGACAAGGTGGAGAGGTGGAAGAAGGATTTCTTTACCGCAGGGGGCATGTATTTATAAGGAAGTGTGCGGCACTACGCAATTATGCAGGTGCCCCTGGCGGTTCACATCTGAGGGGCATGTGGCAAGCATGCAACATACTCAGAGTTGTCCCACGTTCCCACGCCCGCCAGGCATGTCGGATGGTTGTTCCGGCTTCTCCGGATTTCAACAATAAAGGTGAGTTATTTAAAACAGACTTAATGTTTGTCTTTATGCCTTCTGCTGACTAGGACGCAGAGAAGACATTCGACAGTTTCAATAGAATGCATATGATTTGGACAGATAGAGTTTGAGATTGAAAGCATAGAGAGGTTAGGGTCCGATCACATTCACTTAGTTCAAAAGATTCAGCTAGAAGACATAGCTATAAGCGAATGCTGTAGAGGACAGAACACTAGTATATATATATATATCAGAAAGCAATCAAATCATCATAGTGAAGAAAATCATGAAGATAAATTGAAACTGAAGACAAACCAAATGCGAAGTCATTGCAAAAATAACGCCATGAGTGAAACACTTCAAACAAAGAAATTTGGTGGTGGCATTACCCACCGTATAGGAAGTATTAGACCCAGACACGGCGCACAATTATCGTGGCGCTCAGAAGTCAAATTCCATGTTAATGTATTCACACTCAGAATGTAAGTCTTCATTGATTGAAGATATGCTTTACTTAGTGTGTTGCACATCTAAGTCATCAATATGCATAAGTGTTAGGATGTGTGCCTGATCACAGGACATTTGAGGATTCCAAGATATTTAGCTCACACCGTAACTTGCAAAACCTTTTCTCATCCAAGGGCTTTGTGAAGATATCTGCCAGTTGCTCTTCAGTGTTGACATGAATGATGTCGATATCTTTCTTCATGACATGATCTCTGAGAAAGTGATGACGAATTTCAATGTGCTTTGTCTTTGAGTGCTGGACTGGATTGTTGGCTATCTTGATGGCACTTTTGTTGTCGCAGAAGAGAGGTACTTGTTTCAGATTGATGCCATAGTCCTTGAGAGTTTGCTTCATCCATAGAAGCTGAGCACAACAAGATCCAGCAGCAATGTATTCAGATTTAGCAGTTGAGAGTGATACACAGTTCTGCTTCTTTGAAGACCAATAGACAAGTGATCAACCCAGAAAGTGACATGTGCCTGAAGTAGACTTGCACTCCACCTTGTCACCAGCATAATCAGCATCCGAGAATCCAACCAAATCAAATTTTGAGCCCTTGGGATACCATAATCCGAGTGTTGGGGTGTAAGCCAAATATCAAAGAATTCGCTTCACAGCTAAGTGATGCGATTCCTTTGGTGCCGCATGGAATCGAGCACACATGCAAACACTAAGCATAATATCTGGCCTAGATGCACATAGATAAAGTAAAGAACCAATCATGGAGCGGTATACCTTTTGATCGAACTCTTTACCATTGTCGCCGGGACCAAGATGGTGTTTGGCTGGCATTGGCGTCGTGTAACCTTTGCAGTCTTCCATTCCAAACTTCTTCAGACAATCTTTGAGGTATTTTTCTTGAGATATGAAGATGCCATTCCTTTGCTGACGAATTTGAAGACCAAGGAAGAACTTCAGCTCACCCATCATGGACATCTGCAATCCTACTCGTCGCGTCGTGGTTGTTTATAATGTCGTTGAGAGGTACTTCGGAGGCCACTGTTATCGAACTCTCTTGGAAGTAGTGTCACAGCTTCCGGGATGCCATGAACACCGCATACGCTATCTTTTGATAATGTGGGTACAGGACTTGCATGGAGTTAATACAGTGGATACATAGTACACTGGTTTTTGAAGAGGGAATTTGTGCCCTTCTGTTTCTCGTTCGATGACGAGCACCGCGCTTACAACTTGATGTGTTGCCGCGATATATAACAGCATTGGTTCACCCAAGTTGGGCGCGGCCAGGACCGGATTTGTTGCCAATATGGCCTTTATTTCTTCGAGTCCGGCCGTGGCAGCGTCCCACTCAAAGTGTTCGGTGCGCCGGAGGAGGCGATAGAGGGGAAACGCCTTTTCTCCCAAGCGGGAGATGAAGCGGCTTAAAGCTGCCACGCATCTAGTTAACTTTTGTATTTGTTTGAGATCTTTTGGGATATCCAACTGTGACAGAGCTCGGATCTTGGCTGGGTTTGCTTCAATTCCTCTACCGGATACAATGAAGCCCAAGAGCTTTCTGGCTGGTACGCCGAAAACGCATTTTTCCGGGTTGAGCTTAATGTCATATGCTCAGAGGTTGTCGAATGTGAGCCTCAAATCATCTACAAGAGTTTCGACGTGCTTGGTCTTGACGACCACGTCGTCTACGTATGCCTCCACTGTTTTGCCGATCTGGGTTGCCAGACATGTCTGAATCATGCGCTGATATGTTGCGCCGGCGTTCTTGAGCCTGAAGGGCATTGTGTTGAAGCAGAATGGTCCATATGGAGTAATGAATGCCGTTGCGGCCTGGCCTGTTTCCGCCATCTTGATTTGATGGTATCCGGAGTATGCCTCGAGGAAGCACAATGAATCGTGTCCTGTGGTAGCATCGATGATTTGGTCGATGCGGGGAAGGGGGAAAGGATCCTTTGGACAGGCCTTGTTAAGGTCTTTAAAATCGACACAAAGGCGCCAGGATTTGTCTTTCTTTGGTACCATTACCAGGTTCGCTAGCCAGTCCGGATGTTTTATGTCTCTGATGAATCCGGCTTCTAATAGCTTGGCTAGCTCCTCTCCCATTGCCTGTCTTTTGGGTTCGGAAAATCGCCGAACAGCCTGTTTGACTGGCTTGAATCCTTTGAGGATGTTTAGGCTGTGTTCTGCCAGCCTGCGTGGGATTCCTGGCATATCTGAAGGGTGCCAGGCAAAAATGTCCCAATTTTCCCGAAGGAATTCTCGTAGTGCAGCGTCTACATCGGGGTTTAATTGTGCCCCAATGGAGGCCGTCTTTGTGGGGTCCGTTGGATGGACCTGGAATTTGACTATTTCGTCCGCTGGTTTAAAAGAGGTGGACTTGGATCTCTTATCGAGTATCACATCATCCCTGTTCACCATGGAGCGCAACGCAGTGAGTTCCTTTGCCGCTAGGGCTTCGGATAGTGCCTCTAGGGCTAGTGCGGCTGTCTTGTTTTCGGCGCGGAGTGCTATGTACGGATCACTGACAAGAGTGATGATTCCATTGGGCCCGGGCATTTTAAGCTTCATGTATCCATAATGGGGTATAGCTTGAAAAATTGTGAATGCCTCTCGCCCTAATAAGGCGTGATATCCGCTGCTGAACGGATCCACTTGGAACGTGACCTCCTCGGACCTGTAATTGTCCGGCGCGCCGAACACCACATCTAGCGTAATTTTTCCTGTGTAGCACGCTTCCCGACTAGGGATTATTCCTCTGAAGGTTGTGCTGCTTTGCTCAATGCGGCTCCAGTCTATTTCCATTTTTCGAAGGGTTTCCTCATATATGAGGTTTAATCCGCTGCCGCCATCCATGAGTACCTTGGTAAGACGAAAGTCATCCACTATTGGACCGAGGACCAATGCGGCTGGTGCTCGAGCTGTTCGGAATTTTGGTTCGTCGCTGGCGTTAAAGGTGATAGCCGTGTCGCTCCATGGATTTGTTGTTGCTACTTGGTAGACTTTGGCGAGGCTGCAGGTTGTTCGTTTCCGCATATTGTTTGATGCAAAAGTCTCGAAGACTGTTAATACCGTACTGGTACTACTAGGCTGGTTTTCCGGGGCTAGAAGCTCTTCGCCACTTTTGGCCACCTGCCGTAGTATCCAACATGCTCGAAGGCTATGTGTTGGAGTGGCGCCCTCTGTACTATGAATTTTACAGGGTCCACTGAGCCATCCCTCCAGTACGGTTCCGTGCCCTCTAGGGGTTTTTTGCTTTTTGGCTTTTGTCCCGGGTGCCTGAGCATGACGCACCCTTTTGTTTCGGACTAGGGTTGTGTTCGGAGCCGGATTGTCTCAAAACTTAGTTTCGGTTTTCCAGGCACTCTCCCTCGCACAGTACTTTCGTACTATGGACGCCAGGTCAGCGAAGCGTGTAATTTTGCAACGACTTACGACGTTCAAGATTCCCTTGTCCGAGAAATTGTTGCAAAAAATTGAGATTACGTTTTCCTCACGGCAGTCCTTTATCCTGTCCATAACCAGGAGGAATCTGGCCCAGTAACGATGTACTGTTTCAGCAGGCTCTTGTCGGATTTGAGATAGATCGCTTATGTTTGGGTGGGCGGGTGGAATTAAGTCCGGAACCCTGCCCAACTTGAGGCTCAAGGGCCAAGAAGTTTCCGAATTTGGAAGCTTGGATTGCTGAATGTCGTCCAACGAATCTGGTCCGCTGCCTGACTTTAGGTTCAGTGCTTGATTGCATCCGTCCCTCCGCGGGAGTCCGGCATGGAGGGATCTGGAATCCGGACATAACTGGTCTTTAATATAGGAGAAGAGTCGCCGCGTTGTTCCTCCACCACCGCAACGTGGTGGGTAGTCTGGGGAGAGTTGATCTCTCTCAGATCGGTTTTAAGCCCAATCTGATTGTAGTCTGTAGCGACTCCCAGGGCGGCGAAGCGATCCAAGAGATCGTTTACGGAGGAGAGCTCCATCAGATCTAGCTGCTCGACGAATTCTAAGTTGACGTGAAGATCGCTTTTGATGACCCGAGAGGTCACCGTCGGAGCGACGGCCGAACAGGCGGTCATAAGAAAACCACCTAGCCGGACAGTCTGGCCGGTGGCCAAAGCTCCTTTGGCAATGGTACGGTCTTTAAAGACAGGAAGAGGCATCCTTCCTGATTGTGACGGCACAGAGGAACTCTCAATAAAAGCACCAATGTCGATGTCAAAACCGGCGGATCTTGAGTAGGGGGTCCCGAACTGTGCGTCTAGGCGGATGGTAACAGGAGACAAGGGACACGATGTTTTTACCCAGGTTCGGGCCCTCTCGATGGAGGTAAAACCCTACTCTTGCTTGATTGATATTGATGATATGGGTAGTACAAGAGTGGATCTACCACGAGATCAAGGAGGCTAAACCCTAGAAGCTAGCCTATGGTATGATTCTTGTTATTGTTGTTGTGTCCTACGGACTAAAACCCTCCGGTTTATATAGACACCGGAGAGGGCTAGGGTTACACAGAGTCGGTTACAATGGTAGGAGATCTACATATCCGTATCGCCAAGCTTGCCCTCCACGCCAAGGAAAGTCCCATCCGGACACGGGACGAAGTCTTCAATCTTGTATCTTCATAGTCTTGGAGTCCGGCTGATGATGAGAGTTCGGCTATCCGGACACCCCCTAGTCCAGGACTCCCTCAGGGAGGGCTGTGCCAGAACTTGGGGTGCGGCTGCCCTCCCACCCCTCCACTATTTATAGGTGGGGGAAGAGGGGGCCGGCCCCCCTTGATCCCATCTAGGGTTGGGGGCGGCCGCCAAAGGGGGGAGGAATGCCTCCCAAGTCAAGTGGAGGCCCTCCCCCTTAGGGTTTCCCCTCTCCCATGCGCATGGGCCTTGGGAGGGCTGGTGCCCCTGGCCCATTAAGGCTAGGGCGCCTCCTTACAGCCCATGCTGCTGTATTGGACGTGGTGGAACATTTTCCGGACCTCCGGACCCCTCTAGAATCCTTTGGAACCTTCTGGAAGCTTCCCGGTACAATACCGAAAAAACCGAACTTTTCCCGGAACCCGAACAACAACTTTCGATATATAAATCTTTACCTCCGGACCATTCCAGAACTCCTCGTGACGTCCGGGATCTCATCTGGGACTCCGAACAACATTCAGTAACCATATACAAACGTCCTTTATAACCCTAGCGTCATCGAACCTTAAGTGTGTAGACCCTACGAGTTCGGGAGACACGTAGACATGACCGAGGCAACTCTCCGGCCAATAACCAACAACGGGATCTGGATACCCATGTTGGCTCCACATGTTCCACGATGATCTCATCGTATGAACCACGATGTCGAGGATTCAATCAATCCCGTATTCAATTCCCTTTGTCTAGCGGTATAGTACTTGCCCGAGATTCGATCGTTGGTATCCCGATACCTTGTTCAATCTCGTTACCGGCAAGTCTCTTTACTCGTTCCGTAACACATCATCCCATGATCAACCCCTTGGTCACATTGTGCACATTATGATGATGTCCTACCGAGTGGGCCCAGAGATACCTCTCCGTCACACAGAGTGACAAATCCCAGTCTTGATTCGTGCCAACCCAACAGACACTTTTGGAGATACCCGTAGTGCACCTTTATAGCCACCCAGTTACGTTGTGACGTTTGGTACACCCAAAGCATTCCTACGGCATCCGGGAGTTGCACAATCTCATGGTCTAAGGAAATGATACTTGACATTAGAAAAGCTTTAGCATACGAACTACACGATCTTTGTGCTAGGCTTAGGATTGGGTCTTGTCCATCACATCATTCTCCTAATGATGTGATCCCGTTATCAATGACATCCAATGTCCATGGTCAGGAAACCGTAACCATCTATTGATCAACGAGCTAGTCAACTAGAGGCTTACTAGGGACATGGTGTTGTCTATGTATCCACACATGTATCTAAGTTTCCTATCAATACAATTATAGCATGGATAATAAACGATTATCATGAACAAGGAAATATAATAATAATAACTAGAGGCTTACAAGGAACCATTTGTCGGAATTTCGGCCCACCATCGCTTCTCCATAGCTCGTAGGTTCATTGTTGTCTAGCAACATGACCTTCAAGACAGGATTACTGTACCACTCTAAAGCAGTACACATCCTTGTCACCCTACGAGGTACGGTAGTGACTTGATCCGAAGTTTCATGATCACTATCATAAGCTTCTACTTCAATTGGTGTAGGTGCCACAGGAACAACTTCCTGTGCCCTGCTACACACTAGTTGCAGTGATGGTTCAATAACCATATCAAGTCTCCACCATCCTCCCACTCAACATTTCGAGACAAACTTTTCCTCGAGAAAGGACTCGGTTCAAGAAACAATCCCTATTGCTTTCGGATCTGAATTAGGAGGTATACCCAACTGTTTTGGGTGTCCTATGAAGATGCATTTTATCCGCTTTGGGTTCGAGCTTATCAACCTGAAACCTTTTTCACATAAGCTTCGCAGCCCCAAACTTTTAAGAAACGACAACTTAGGTTTCTCAAACCATAGTTCAAACGGTGTCGTCTCAACGGAATTATGTGGTGCCCTATTAAAGTGAGTGCGGTTATCTCTAATGCCTAACCCATGAACGATAGTGGTAATTCGATAAGAGACATCATGGTACGCACCATATCCAATAGGGTGCAACTATGATGTTCGGACACACCATCACACTATGGTGTTCCAGGCAGTATCAATTGTGAAACAATTTCCACAATGTCTTAATTGCATGCCAGAGCTCGTAACTTAGATACTCATCTCTATGATCATATCATAGACATTTTATCCTCTTGTTACGACGATCTTCAACTTCACTCTGAAATTACTTGAACCATTCGATAATTCAGACTTGCGTTTCATCAAGTAAATATACTCAGTATCTACTCAAATCATCAGTGAAGTAAGAACATAACGATATCCACTGCGTGCCTCAGCACTCATTGGACTGCACACATCAAAATGTGTTACTTCCAACAAGTTTCTATCTTGTTCCATCTTACTAAAAACGAGGCTTTTCAGTCATCTTGCCCATGTGGTAAGATTTGCATATCTCAAGTGATTCAAAATCAAGTGAGTCCAAATGATCCATCTGCATGGAGTTTCTTCATGTGTATACACCAATAGACATGGTTCACATGTCTCAAACTTTTCAAAAACGAGTGAGTCCAAAGATCCATCAACATGGAGCTTCTTCATGCGCTTTATACCAATATGACTTTGATGGCAGTGCCACAAGTAAGTGGTACTATCATTACTATCTTATATCTTTTGGCATGAAAATGTGTATCACTACGATCGAGATTCAATAAACCATTCCTTTAGGTGCAAGACCATTAGAGGTGTTATTCAAATAAATAGAGTAACCATTATTCTCCTTAAATGAAAAACCGTATTGCGATAGACATAATCCAATCATGTCTATGCTCAATGCAAACACCAAAAGACAATTATTCAGGTTTAATACTAATCTTGATGGTAGAGGGAGCGTGCGATGTTTGATCACATCAAACTTGGAAACACTTCCAACACATATCTTCAGCTCACCTTTAGCTAGTCTCCGTTTATTCCGTAGCCTTTTATTTCGAGTTACTAACAATTAGCAACCGAACCGGTATCTTAATACCCTGGTGCTACTAGGAGTACAAGTAAAGTACACATTAGCATTATGTATATCCAATATGCTTCTACCAACCTTGCCAGCCTTCTCATCTACCAAGTATCTAGGGTAATTCTGCTCCAGTGGTCGTTCCCCTTATTACAGAAGCACTTAGTATCGGGTTTTTGTTCAACCTTGGGTTTCTTCACTAGAGCAGCAACTGATTTGCCGTTTCATGAAGTATCCCTTCTTGCCCTTGCCCTCCTTGAAACTAGTGGTTTCACCAACCATCAACAATTGATGCTCCTTCTCGATTTCTACTTTCGCGGTGTCAAACATCACGAATACCTCAAGGATCATCATATCTATCCCTGATATGTTATAGTTCATCACGAAGCTCTAGCAGCTTGGTGGTAATGACTTTGGAGAAACATCACTATCTCATCTGGAAGATCAACTCCCACTCGATTCAAGTGATTGTTGCACTCAGACAATCTAAGCACAAGCTCAATGATTGAGCTTTTCTCCCTTAGTTTGCAGGCTAAGAAAATCGTCGGAGGTCTTATACCTCTTGACGTGGGCACGAGCCTGAAATCCCAATTTCAGCCCTCGAAAACATCTCATATGTTCCGCGACGTTTCGAAAACGTCTTTGGTGCCTCAACTCTAAACCGTTTAACTGAACTATCACGTAGTTATCAAAACATGTATGTCCAATGTTTGCAACATCCACAAACGACGTTTGGGGTTCAGCACACTGAGCGGTGCATTAAGGACATAAGCTTTCTACTCTCCGCATAATCGCTACTGTCAACTTTCAACTATATTTTCTCTAGGAACATATCTAAATAGTGGAACTAAAGCGTGAGCTTACGACATAATTTGCAAAGATCTTTTGACTATGTTCAGGATAATTAAGTTCATCTTATGAACTCCCACTCAGATAGACATCCCTCTAGTCATCTAAGTGATTACATGATCCGAGTCAACTAGGCTGTGTCCGATCATCACGTGAGACGGACTAGTCATCATCGGTGAACATCTTCATGTTGATTGTATCTACTATATGACTCATGATCGACCTTTCGATCTCTTGTGTTCCGAGGCCATGTCTGTACATGCTAGGCTCGTCAAGTCAACCTAAGTGTTTCGCGTGTGTAAATCTGGTTTACACCCATTGTATGTGAACGTAAGAATCTATCACACCCAATCATCACGTGGTGCTTCGAAACGACGAACTTTCGCAACGGTGTACAGTTAGGGGGAACACTTTCTTGAAATTTTAATGAGGGATCATCTTATTTACTACCGTCGTTCTAAGCAAATAAGATGCATAAACATGATAAACATCACATGCAATCAAAAAGTGACATGATATGGCCAATATCATATTGCTCCTTTTGATCTCCATCTTCGGGGCTCCATGATCATCATCGTCACCGGCATGACACCATGATCTCCATCATCGTGTCTTCATGAAGTTGTCTCGCCAACTATTACTTCTACTACTATGGCTAACGGTTTAGCAATAAAGTAAAGTAATTACATGGCGTTGTTCAATGACACGCAGGTCATACAATAAATTAAGACAACTCCTATGGCTCCTGCCGGTTGTCATACTCATCGACATGCAAGTCGTGATTCCTATTACAAGAACATGATAAATCTCATACATCACATATCATTCATCACATTCTTCTTGGCCATATCACATCACATAGCATACCCTGCAAAAACAAGTTAGACATCCTCTAATTGTTGTTTGCATGTTTTACGTGGCTGCTATGGGTTTCTAGCAAGAAAGTTTCTTACCTACGCAAAACCACAACGTGATATGCCAATTGCTATTTACCCTTCATAAGGACCCTTTTCATCGAATCCGTTCCGACTAAAGTGGGAGAGACTGGCACCCGCTAGCCACCTTATGCACCAAGTGCATGTCAGTCGGTGGAGCCTGTCTCACGTAAGTGTACGTGTAAGGTCGGTCTGGGCCGCTTCATCCCACAATACCGTCGAAACAAGATTGGACTAGTAACAGTAAGCATATTGAACAAAATCAACACCCACAACTACTTTGTGTTCTACTCGTGCAAAGAATCTACGCAATAGACCTAGCTCATGATGCCACTATTGGGGAACGTAGCAGAAATTCAAAATTTTCCTACGTGTCACCAAGATCTATCTATGGAGAAACCAGCAACGAGGGGAAGGAGAGTGCATCTACATACCCTTGTAGATCGCTAAGCGGAAGCGTTCAAGAGAATGGGGTTGAAGGAGTCGTACTCGTCGTGATCCAAATCACCGGAGATCCTAGTGCCGAACGGATGGCACCTCCGCGTTCAACACACGTACAACCCGGTGACGTCTCCCATGCCTTGATCCAGCAAGGAGAGAGGGAGAGGTTGAGGAAGACTCCATCCAGCAGCAGCACAACGGCGTGGTGGTGGTGGAGGAGCGTGGCAATCTTGCAGGGCTTCGCCAAGCACTGCGAGAGAGGAGGAGTACTTGGGAGAGGGGGAGGGCTGCGCCAGAACTTGGGGTGCGGCTGCCCTCCCACCCCTCCACTATTTATAGGTGGGGGGAAGAGGGGGCCGGCCCCCCTTGATCCCATCTAGGGTTGGGGGCGGCCGCCAAAGGGGGGAGGAGTGCCTCCCAAGTCAAGTGGAGGCCCTCCCCCTTAGGGTTTCCCCTCTCCCATGCGCATGGGCCTTGGGGGGGCTGGTGCCCCTGGCCCATTAAGGCTAGGGCGCCTCCTTACAGCCCATGCTGCTGTATTGGACATGGTGGAACATTTTTCGGACCTCCGGACCCCTCCAGAATCCTCCGGAACCTTCTGGAAGCTTCCCGGTACAATACCGGAAAAAACCAAACTTTTCCTGGAACCCGAACAACAACTTTCGATATATAAATCTTTACCTCCAGACCATTCCGGAACTCCTCGTGACGTACGGGATCTCATCCGGGACTCCGAACAACATTCAGTAACCACATACAAACTTCCTTTATAACCCTAGCGTCATCGAACCTTAAGTGTGTAGACCCTACGGGTTCGGGAGACACGTAGACATGACCGAGAGAACTCTCCGGACAATAACCAACAGTGGGATCTGGATACCCATGTTGGCTCCCACATGTTCCACTATGATCTCATCGGATGAACCACGATGTCGAGGATTCAATCAATCCCGTATTCAATTCCCTTTGTCTAGCGGTATAGTACTTGCCCGAGATTCGATCGTCGGTATCCCGATACCTTGTTCAATCTCGTTACCGGCAAGTTTCTTTACTCGTTCCGTAACACATCATCCCGTGATCAACCCCTTGGTCACATTGTGCACATTATGATGATGTCCTACCGAGTGGACCCAGAGATACCTCTCCGTCACACGGAGTGACAAATCCCAGTCTCGATTCGCGCCAACCCAACAGACACTTTCGAAGATACCCGTAGTGCACCTTTATAGCCACCCAGTTACGTTGTGACATTTGGTACACCCAAAGCATTCCTATGGCATCCGGGAGTTGCAGAATCTCATGGTCTAAGGAAATGATACTTGACATTAGAAAAGCTTTAGCATACGAACTACACGATCTTTGTGCTAGGCTTAGGATTGGGTCTTGTCCATCACATCATTCTCCTAATGATGTGATCCCGTTATCAACGACATCCAATGTCCATGGTCAGGAAACCATAACCATCTATTGATCAACGAGCTAGTCAACTAGAGGCTTACTAGGGACATGGTGTTGTCTATGTATCCACACATGTATCTGAGTTTCCTATCAATACAATTATAGCATGGATAATAAACGATTATCATGAACAAGGAAATATAATAATAATAACTAATTTATTATTGCCTCTAGGGCATATTTCCAACAACAACTTAGATCAAAGTTAGGACACATAGTATGACTGGTAAGCGATTCAGATGTGAAGTATATAGTAAGACATTTTATCATGCGTCCTAAATGTGTTTTAGGTCCCCAGCAATAGCATCGGACGCCTTTGATTGCAGGCTGGAGACCTTTCTCTGCAAAAGAAAGTTAATTCTTCTTCGCCACCCACATTTTCAGGGGTGGCTTGGAAGCAATGAGTCTAAGTGCAACATCTGAGAATTTTGGCCTTGGAGCCCTAGCAAATAGCCTTGTAGGAGATGAATGATACTCATATGAATAAGGAGAAAAGTTCTTAGTTCGATGAACATAGCGGTTTGAAGACACACGTTCATATTCATGAGTCCGAGTATTATTTCCCTACAAAACATTGGCGTTAGAGTGACTCAGGTGAGTTCTGTATCTGTATGAAGCCTTTGGGCCATATGAAGCTATAGGTCTGGGGTTTGTTTTCTTCCTTGGTGGTGTCATGATGACATTCACAGGAAGATTCTCAATGTACTGCTTAGGTACCCAGATCTTCTTCATAGGTGGTCCATTCCTGCAGTTAGTACCAATATACCTTGCAAACACTTCACCATTCTGATTCTTGAACAGCTTATAGTTTGCATCAAAGGATTCATCAATGATAATAGGGTTAGCGCAAGTAAAGCCAGATAAGGTGGATGGATCTAATGAAGGTTCCTTTGTAGCAACCCATGTGGTTTTAGGATACTGCTCAGGCTTCCAGTAGGAGCCATCAACATTCATTTTCCTCTCGAACCAAACACCCTCTTTCCTAGGGTTTCAGTTCAGAATCTGCTTTTTGAGGACATCGCAGAGTGTCTGATGTCCCTTCAAACTTTTGTACATCCCTGTTTCAAGCAATGTCTTCAACCTAGCATTTTCATCAGCAATAGTAGTGGTATCCTCCGCAGAGGGGTTAGTAACCACATCAGTAGGTGAAGACAATGAAATAGTAGCAGCAGTGGAACATTCAACAACAGATGTAGCATTATCACGCTCAATGCATTTTAGACATGCTGGTTCAAATCCATCCTGAGCGGGACTGATCTGTTGAGCGCAAAGTGACTCATTCTCCTTTTGAAGATCTTCATGAGCCACTCTCAATTTCTCAAGCTCTTGTTTCCTTTGAATATAATCATATGAGAGCCTTTCATAAGTAGTTGAGAGCGTTTCATGACGACTTTCAAGTTCTTGGTACTTAGCATGAAGATTTTTTATATCTTCAACTAAGGACTGTGAACGTGTCATTTCTGCGTCCAACAGGTCATCACTTTTGTCTAACAGTTTTTGAGTATGCTCCATAGCCTTTTGTTGTTTAGTTGCAATTTTAGCAAGTGTTTTGTAGCTAGGTTTGGATTCACAATCAGAGTCATCTTCACTTGATGTTTGAAAGTAAGCATCACGTGATTTTACCTTGGCACCATGTGCCATGAAGCAGTAGGTGGGAGTAGGATCGTCTTCGTCATCAGCTTCAGCGTTGGTGTGGAAGTCATTGTCTTCAGTGTTGAAGATGGACTTGGCAACATAGGTTGTTGCTAGAGCCAGACTTGCAACGCCAGGGTCAGACTCCTCTCCAGACTCCACCTCCGCCTCCTCAGAAGCAGACTCCTCCTCTGAATCCATTTCCTTGCCAACAAAGGCACGAGCCTTGCCAGGTGAGCTCTTCTCGTGTGATGAAGACTTAGAAGAAGACTTTGAGGATTTCTTCTTCTTCTTGTCATCAGAATCATATTCCTTGCTCTTCTTCTTCTTCTTCTCATTGTCCCACTGTGGACACTCAGATATGTAGTGACCAGGTTTCTTGCACTTGTGGCAGGTTCTCTTCTTGTGGTCATGGGTGGAAGCTTCATCATTCCTTGAGCTGGATTGTGAAGACTTTCTGAAGCCTTTCTTCTTGGTGAATTTCTGGAACTTCTTTACAAGCATAGCAAGTTCCTTTCCAATGTCTTCAGGATCATCAGAACTGCAGTCAGATTCTTCTTCAGATGAGGAAACAACTTTTGCCTTTAATGCGCGAGTTCGGCCATAGTTGGGACAATAGATATCTCTTTTCTCAGAATTCTGGAACTCATGTGTGTTGAGCCTCTCAAGTATATCAGACGGATCGAGTGTCTTGAAGTCAGGACGTTCTTGTATCATGAGGGCAAGGGTGTCAAAGGAGCTGTCAAGTGATCTCAGTAGTGTCTTGACGATTTCATGCTTGGTAATCTCAGTTGCGCCAAGAGCTTGAAGCTCATTTGTGATGTCAGTGAGGCGATCGAATGTGAGCTGGACATTTTCATTGTCGTTTCTCTTGAAGCGGTTGAAGAGGTTGCGAAGAACACTGATCCTTTGATCTCTCTGGGTTGAGACGCCTTCGTTGACCTTGGATAGCCAGTCCCAGACCAGCTTTGACGTTTCCAAAGCACTCACACGGCCATACTGTCCTTTGGTCAGATGACCACAGATAATGTTCTTGGCAGTAGAGTCCAGTTGAATGAACTTCTTGACATCAGCAGGGGTGACACCTTCACCAGTTTTGGGAACGCCGTTCTTGATGACATACCAGAGGTCGACATCAATGGCTTCAAGATGCATACGCATCTTATTCTTCCAGTAGGGATATTCAGTTCCATCGAACACGAGGCAAGCAGCGGAGACTTTGATTATCCCTGTAGTCGACATAGCTAAAACTCCAGGTGGTTAAACCGAATCACACAGAACAAGGGAGTACCTTGCTCTGATACCAATTGAAAGTGCTAGTATTGACTAGAGGGGGGGGGGGTGAATAGGCGATTTTTATGAAAGTCTTCAAGACATGATAGTTTCGAAGACAAACAATAGAAATGACCTAGTTGATATGCAGCGGAAGATAAACTACCATAAGCAAACCTTAGTCAAGTATGCAATGATGTGAAAGTACATGACTAATAGCAGCTAAGTAGTAAGGATCAGGATGGAAGATAGTATGAAGCCAATCAACAGTAGTAGTCAAGCAATGAAGTCAAATAGGTACGACAGATAGGCAATGACTTCACGAAGACAAACTTAAGTAAAGGAAGGGAGAGGATAGAACCAGTCACTTGTTGAAGACACAGGATTTGTTGGACCAGTTCCAGTTGCTGTGACAATTGTACGTCTGGTTAGGGAGGCTGAGATTCAACTCAGAAGACCGCGTCTTCACCTTATTCCCCTTGATCTAAGGACACATAGTCCTCGCCCAATCACTCTGGTAAGTCTTCAAGGTAGACTTCCAAACCTTCACAGACTTCGTTCACCGGCAATCCACAATGACTCTTGGATGCTCAGAACGCGACGCCTAACCGGCTGGAGGATTCACAGTCCTCATGTGTAATAAGTCTTCAGTTCACACAGACAGAAAGACTTCAGTGATGCCTAACACTCTTTGGCTCTGGGTGTTTGGGCTTGGTCCTCGCAAGGATTTCTCTCTCTCAAAGGCTTCGAGGTGGGTTGCTCTCAAACGACAAAAGCCGTGCACTAACTCTGAGCAGCCACCAATTTATGGTGTAGGGGGTGGGCTATTTATAGCCACTGGGCAACCCGACCTGATATGTCCGAAATGACCCTGGGTCACTAAGGAACTAACACGTGTTCCAACGGTCAGATTTCAAACACACACGACAACTTTACTTGGGCTACAAGCAAAGCTGACTCATCCAGCTCTGGATAAGATTTGCTCTAATTGTCTTCGCTCGAAGACATAGGATTTGGGTTGAGCATCACTTCAGTCATTCTGACTTAGTTCACTTGGACCCCACTTAACAGTACGGTGGTTCCTATGACTCAACAAAGAAGAAAAGGAAACAGCGAAACAACACAGTCTTCGCGCTCCATAGTCTTCACTCAATGTCTTCTCATGTCATAGTCTTCAATATGAATATCTTCACATACCACCATTGTCTTCAATGTCTTCACACATTTTTAGGGGTCATCTTCGGTAGGTAAACCGAATCAATGAGGGACACTACCTGCGTTATCTTGCAATTCTCACAAATGCATTAGTCCCTCAACCAACTTTGTCGTCAATACTCGAAAACCAACTAGGGGTGGCACTAGATGCACTTACAGCTTCCACGTTCCACTTGGAGCTATCCCAAATGGTTGCTCCACTATACGTGTCCGGTTTTCTACTCAGAGTCATCCAGATAGGCATTAAAAGTCTCATCGACGTAACAAACTCTTTATCACCTCCATAACCGAGAAACATTTCCTTATTCCTCTAAGGACAATTTTGACCGCTGACCAATGATCCACTCCTGGATCACTCTTGTACCCCCTTTCCAGACATGTAGCAAGGCACATATCAGGTGCGGTACACCGCATGGCATATCGTATAGAGCCTATGGCTAAGGCATAGGGGACGACCTTCATCCTTTCTCTTTCTTCTGCCGCGGTCGAGCTTTAAGTCTTAACTTCACACCTTACAACTCAAGGAAGATCTCCTTCTTTGACTGATCCATTTTGAACTCCTTCAAAATCATGTCAAGGTATGTGCTCCGTGAAAGTCTTATCAGGCGTCTTGATCTACCTATATAGATCTTGATACCCAATATGTAAGAAGTTTTACCCAGGTCTTCCTTTAAAAAACTCCATTCAAACAACCCTTTATGCTTTCCAAAAATTATACATCATTTCCGATTAACAATATGTCACTCACATATACTTCTCAGAAATGTTGTAGTGCTCCCACTCACTTTCTTGTAAATACAAGTTTCTTGTAAACTTTGTACAAACCCAAAAGCTTTGATCACCTCATCAAAGCGTATGTTCCAACTCCGAAATGCTTGCTCTAGTCCATAGAAGGATTTCTGGAGCTTGCATACCTTTTAGCATCCTTAGGATCGACAAAACCTTCTGGTTGTATCACATACATCCTTTCCTCACGGAAACCGTCAAGAAAACTTTGTTTTGACATCCATGTGCCAGATTTTGTAAATGAAAATGCAGCAACTGCTAGCATAATTCTAACAGACTTTAGCTTCGCTATGATTGAGAGTATCTCATCACAGTCAACTCCTTGAACTTGTCGAAAACTTCTTTGAGACAAGTTGAGCTTCATAAATGGTGACATTACCATTAGTGTATGTCTTCTTCTTAAAGATCCATTTATTCTCAATGGCTTGCCGATCATCGAGCAAGTCCACCAAAGTCCATACTTTGTTCTCATACATGGATCCTATCTCGGATTTCATGGCTCCTAGCCATTTGTTGGAATCCAGGCCCACCATCGCTTCTCCATAGCTCGTAGGTTTACCGTTGTCCAACAACATGACTTTTAAGACAGGGTTACCACTCAAAAGTTGTACGCACCCTTGTCGACCTACGAGGTTTGATAGTAACTTGATATGAAACTTCATGATCATCATCATTAGCTTTCTCTTCAACTGACGTAGGTGCCACAAAGACATCTTTCTGTGCTGCGCTACTCTCTGGTTGAAGTAAAGGTTCAACAAGCTCATCAAGTTCTATCTTCCTCCCACTCAATTATTTTGAGAGAAACTCTTTCGCGAGAAAGGACATGTTCTTAGTGACAAACACTTTGCCCTCAGATCTGAGATAGAAGGTATACCCAATCGTCTTCTTTGGGTATTCTTTGAAGACACAATTGTATGCTTTGGGTTCAAGCTTTTCTGGCTGAAGCCTATCAACATAAGCATCACAACCCCAAACCTTAAGAAACGACAACTTAGCTTTCTTGCCAAACCATAGTTCATACGGTGTCATCTCCACGGACTTAGATGGTGCCCTATTTAAAGTGGATGTAGTTGTCTCTAATGCATAACCCCAAAATGATAGTGGTAGATCGGTAAGGGACATCATAGATCACACCATATCCAATAGAGTGCGATTTCGATGTTCGGACACACCATTACGCTATGGTGTTCCAGGTGGCATCAATTGTGAAACGATTCCACCTTGTCTTAAGTGATTGCCAAACTCATAACTCAGATACTCTCCCCTTGATCATATTGTAGGAACTTGATCTTCTTGTTACGATGATTCTCAACTTCACTCTGAAATTGCTTGAACTTTTCAAACATTCAGGCTTATGCTTCATTAAGTAAACATGCCCATATCTACTCTATTCATTGGTGAAGGTGAGAAAATAACGATATCCACCACACGCGTCAACACTCATCGGACCGCACACATCAGCATGTATGATTTCCAACAAGTCACTTGCCCGTTCTATTGTTCTAAAAAACAGGGTTTTAGTCATCTTGCCAACGAGGCATGGTTCGCATGTGCCAAGTGATTCAAAATCAAGTGACTTCAAAAGTCCATCGGCATGGAGGTTCTTCATGCGCTTTACACCAATATAACCTAAGCGGGAGTGCCACAAGAAAGTGGTACTATCATTATCAAGTCTATATCTTTTGGCATCAATGTTATGAACATGTATATCACTACCACCGAGAGTCAATAAACCATTCACATTGGGTCCATGACCATAGAAGGTGTTATTCATCTAAACAGAATAACCATTATTCTCTAACTTAAATGAATAACCGTATTGAAATAAACATGATCTAATCATGTTCATGCTCAACGCAGACACCAATGCAAACAACATTTATCTGGGTTCAACACTAATCCTGAAGGTAGAGGGAGCATGCGATGGTGATCACATCAACCTTGGAAACACTTCCAACACATTGTCACCTCGCCCTTAGCTAGTCTCCTTTTATTCCGTAGCTTTTGTTTTGAGTTACCAATATTAGCAACTAAACTAGTATCTAATACCCAGGTGCTACTAGGAGTATTAGTAAGGTACACATACATAACACATATATCTAATATACTTTTGTTGAAGTTGCCAGCCTTCTTATCTACCAAGTATTTGAGGCAGTTCCGCTACCAATGACCATTCCCCTAATAGAAGCACTTCGTCTCGGGTTTGGGTTCTTGGGATTCTTCATTGGAGCGGCAACTGGCTTGCCATTCATGAAGTTTCCCTTCTTGCCCTTGCCCTTCTTGAAACCAGTGGTCTTATTGACCATCAACCCTTGATGCTCCTTCTTGATTTCTACCTTCACGGCCTTAAGCACGACGAACAGCTCCGGGATCACCTTCCCTGGCATGTTATAGTTCATCATGAAGCTCTAGTAGCTTGGTGATAGTGACTGAGAACTCTTTCAATCACTCTCTTATCTGGAAGATTAACTCCCACTTGATTCAAGCGATTGAAGTACCCAGACATTCTGAGCACATGTTCACTGGTTGAGCTATTCTTCTCCATCTTGTAGGCAAAGATCTTGTCAGAGGTCTCAAACCTCTCAACACGTGCATGAGCCTGAAATACCAATTTCAGCTCTTGGAACATCTCATATGTTCCATGGCGTTCAAAAATGCCTTTGGATCTCCGATTCTAGGCCATAAAGCATGGCGCACTAAACTATCAAGTAGTCATCAGAACATGTCTGCCAGATGTTCA
Organism: Triticum timopheevii; assembly: GCA_963921465.1. Classification (NCBI taxonomy): domain Eukaryota; kingdom Viridiplantae; phylum Streptophyta; class Magnoliopsida; order Poales; family Poaceae; genus Triticum; species Triticum timopheevii. The sequence continues at coordinate 375,715,535 of OY997262.1, read as the reverse complement.
CAACATCCACAGACGCTAGAGGGGTTGGCACACGGAGTGGTGCATGAATTACAGAAGCCTTCTGTGTAGCAGTGAGGACAATCCTCAGACTATGGCCCTAGTCCGCACAATTGCTCATAATATCTTTCAACTTAGTCTCTCTCTAGGAACTTATTAAAACAGGGAGCTAAAGCGCGAGCTATTGATCTACAACATAATTTGCAAGGAAAATTTAGACTATGTTCATGATAATTGAGTTCATCTAATCAAATTATTTTAATGAACTCCCACTCAGATAGACATCCCTCTAGCCATCTAAGTGATACATGATCCGAATCTACTAGGCCGTGTCCGATCATCACGCGAGACGAACTAGTCATCAATGATGAACATCTCCATGTTGATTGCATCTACCATACAACTCATGTTAGACCTTTTGGTCTCTCGTGTTCCGAGGCCATGTCTGTACATGCTAGGCTCGTCATGTCAACCTAAGTGTTTCGCATGTGTAAATCTGGCTGAAACAACGAACCTTCGCAATGGTGCACAGTTAGGGGAACACATTCCTTGAAATTTTAGTGGGGGATCATCTTATTTATGCTACCGTCATTCTAAGAAAATGAGATGTAAACATGACAAACATCACATGCAAATCATAAAGTGACATGATATGGCCAATATCATCTTGCGCTCTTGATCTCCATCTTCGAGGCGCGACATGATCACCATCGTCACCAGCATGACACCATGACCTCCATCATTATGATCTCCATCATTGTGTCTTCATGAAGTTGTCTCGCCAACTATTACTTCTACTACTATGGCTAACGGTTAGAAATAAAGTAAAGTGATTACATGGCACTTATATTGACTCGCAGGTCATACAATAAATTAAGAAAACTCCTATGGCTCCTGCCAGTTGTCATACTCATCGACATGCAAGTCGTGATTCCTATTACAAGAACATGATCAATCTCATACATGACATATATAATTCATCACATCCTTTTGGCCATATCACATCACATAGCATACCCTGCAAAAACAAGTTAGACATTCTCTAATTGTTGTTGCATGTTTTACGTGGCTACTAAGGATTTCTAGCAAGAATGTTTCTTACGTACGCAAATGCCACAACGGTGATATGCCAATTGTTATTTACCCTTCATAAGGACCCTCTTCATCGAATCTGATCTAACTAAAGTGGGAGAGACAGACACCCGCTAGCCACCTTATGCCACAAGTGCATGTCAGTCGGTGGAACCTGTCTCACGTAAGCGTACATGTAAGGTCGGTCCGGGCCGCTTCATCCCACAATGCTGCCGAATCAAGATAAGACTAGTAATGGTAGGCAAATTGACCAAATCATCACCCACAACTACTTTGTTCTACTCGTGCATAGAATCTACGCATAGACCTAGCTCTGATACCACTATTGGGAACGTAGTAATAATTCAAAAATTTCCCTACATGTCACCAAGATCAATCTAGGAGATGCTAGCAACGAGAGAGAGAGAGAGAGAGAGAGAGAGAGAGAGAGAGCATCTTCATACCCTTGAAGATCTCTAAGTGGAAGCGTTACAAGAACACGGTTGATGGAGTCGTACTCGCGGCGATTCAAATCGCAGAAGATCCGATCCAAGCGCCGAACGGACGGAGCCTCCGTGTTAAACACACGTACAGCCCGGGGATGTCCCCTCCTTGATCCAGCAAGGGGAGAGGAGAAGTTGAGGGAGAACTCCAGCAGCACGACAGCGTGGTGGTGGAGCCCGTGGTTCTCCGGCAGGGCTTCACCAAGCACTACAGAGGAGGAGGAGGTGTATGAGGGGGAGGGCTGCGCCAGGGGAAGGGTTTGTTACATCCCTCTCTCTCCCTCACTATATATAGGGGAAGGGGCGCAGGAGGAGGCGCCCTAGGGTTTCCCTAGGGGAGGGGCAGCAGCCACAGGGGAAACCCTAGATGGGTTTGGGCGCCCCCACCCCTAGGAAACTTGGCCCTAAGCCGGGAGGGGCGTCTGCCCTATGGGAGGCGCCCCCACTGAGGAAGTCCTGGATTTAGGGGTCCTCGAACAGCCGGACTATATGCGTATGCCGGACTGTTGGGCTATGAAGATACAAGATAGAAGACTTCGCCCCGTGTCCGGATGGGACTCTCCTTTGCATGGAAGGCAAGCTTGGCGATTCGGGTGTGAAGATTCCTTTCTCTGTAACCGACTCTGTGTAACCCTAGCCCCCTCAAACCGGAGGGTTTAGTCCGTAGGACAACAACAATCATAACCATAGGCTAGCTTCTAGGGTTTAGCCTCTTCGATCTCGTGGTAGATCAACTCTTCTAATACTCATATCATCAAGATCAATCACACAGGAAGTAGGGTATTACCTCCATCAAGAGGGCCCGAACCTGGGTAAACATTGTGTCCCCCGCCTCCTGTTACCATTAGCCTTAGACGCACAGTTTAGGACCCCCTACCCGAGATCCGCCGGTTTTGACACCGACATTGGTGTTTTCATAGAGAGTTCCACTGTGTGGCCACCATAAGGGCTTGATGGCTCCTTCAATCATCTACGACAACGCCGTGCAGGGTGGAGTTTTTCTCCCGGACAGACCTTCGTATTCGATGGCTTCGCACTACGGGCCAACTTGTTTGGTCATCTGGAGCAGATCGACAGCTACGCCCTTGGCCATCAGGTCAGGTTTGGAAGCTTGAACTACACTGCTGACATCCGCGGAGTCTTGATATTCGACGGATTCGAGCCCATGACAGCTGCGCCCTGCCACCATGATGAACATGACATAAATCTACCATCAGACTGTGCGCAGGAGATTGCGCCTGTAACTGCACTGGCCCTAGATCCAGAGCGGAGCGCGCCAACCGAGGACGGGAGGCTCAACCTCGCCATGGAAGCCACGGACTTAGTGGCGTTAGAGCCAAACACAGATCTGACCTCCCACGAGGCCTGTGTCATCGGAACCTCGGACTCGTCTCCGGCCATAGGCTCCGAGCCGCCTGTATCTGCACCCATCGAATCCGACTGGGCGCCGATCTTAGAGTTCAGCTCCGCGGACATCTTCCAACACTCACCCTTAGGCGACCTGTTAAACTCATTAAAGTCCCTCTCCTTGTCAGGAGATTCATGGCCGAACTATGTCCGGCTCGAATGGGAAGCGGACGAAGAAGAGCTGCGTTGCCCACCCACCACCCACTTGATGGACACTATCGACGATTTGACCGACATGCTTGATTTCGACTCTAAAGACATTGACGGTATGGATGACGATGCCGGAGAAGCACCGGAAGCACCGCCCACAGGACGCTGGACAGCCACCTCTTCATACGATATATATATGGTGGATACACCCAAAGAAAACAATGGCAATGACATAAAAGACCCAGTTGAGGATAAACTTCCTGAGAAGCAGTCTAAGCGCCGACGTCAGCGGCGCCACTCTAAATCACGCCATGGTAAAAATAGTGATACCGGCACAAGAGAGAATAGCACTCCGGACGATGCTGAAGACAACGAAGACCCCGCCAAGCCAAGTTTCGAATAGGCTGGATGGGAAGATGGGCGAGCCAGCCCCGATGAATAGGATGTGAACGAAGACTCGAAAGACAGCAATTACATGCCCCTCTCCAAGGACAAGGTGAGCCTCAGCGATGAAGAATTTATCGTGCCTGAGGATGCCGTTGAGCAGGAGCGTTTCAAGCGCCGGCTTATAGCCACTACAAAAAGCCTGAAGAAGAAGTAGTAGCAGCTTCGAGCTGATCAAGATCTGCTCACTGATAGATGGACCAAAGTCCTAGCGGCCGAGGAATACAGACTCAAACACCCAACCAAAAGTTACCCAAAGCGCAAACTGCTACCTCAATTCAATGACGAGGCATTGGAGCCAGCACTACTAGCGCACAATGCGGCTGACAGACCACCGCGTGGTCAAGATAAAGCGGCAATTCAGCCCGAGCACCAGCCGGCACCACGTCGCCGAATAAACAGAAACACAACAGCTCGGGGAAACACACATGACCTGCGGTACAACTTGGAGAACAGAGCAGGCCAGACCAGATCGATCTATGGATCGCGAGGGGGGTGGCGCCCCAATGCGCAACGACGGCCACCACACCAGATACGACAAATACACACTTGTCTGGGCCGAATACTGCAGACCGGCTCCATTTGAGCTACGTCGTGACATAGCCCGGCACAGAGGCACCACACACCCCCTATGCTTCACCGATGAAGTAATGGAACATGAATTCCCAGAGGGGTTCAAACCCGTAAATATCGAATCCTATGACGGAACAACAGATCCCGCGGTATGGATCAAGGACTTTCTCCTCCATATACATATGGCCTGCGGCGATGACCTCCATGCCATCAAGTATCTCCCGTTAAAACTCAAAGGACGAGCTAGGCACTGGTTGAATAGTCTGCCAGAAAACTCCATTGGCAGTTGGGAGAACTGGGAAGATGCATTCCCTTGACAACTTCCAGGGCACTTATGTCCGACCTCCGGATGCCGATGACTTAAGTCATATAACCCAACAGCCTGGAGAGTCTGCCAGGAAATTCTGGACTCGGTTCTTAACTAAAAAGAACCAAATCGTCGACTGTCCGGATGCTGAAGCCCTAGCGGCCTTTAAGCACAACATCCATGATGAGTTGCTTGCCCGATACCTCGGCCAAGAAAAGCCGAAGAACATGGCAGCCCTCACGACGCTCATGACCCGCTTTTGCACGGGCGAGGATAGCTGGCTAGCTCGTAGCAATAGCACTTCAAGTAAGCCTGGCACTTCCGAAGCCAGAGACAGTAACGGCAAGCCCCGACGTAGTAAACACAACCGTTGTAACAATGGCGAATACTCTGAAGACACGGCCGTTAATGCCGGATTCAGTGGCTCCAAGTCCGGGCAGCGGAAAAAGCCATTTAATAGAAACAATTTGGGCCCTTCCAGCCTGGACCGCATACTCGATCATCTGTGCCAAATCCACGGCACCGCCGATAAGCCAGCCAATCATACCAACAGAGAATGTTGGGTCTTTAAACAGGCCGGCAAGTTAAACACCAAAAACGGAGAAAAGGGATTGCAAAGCGACGACGACGAGGAACCCCGACCGCCGAACACAGGGGGATAGAAGAAGTTTCCTCCCCAAGTGAAAACGGTGAATATGATATATGCTACCCATATCCCCAAAAGGTAACGGAAACGCGCACTAAGGGACGTCTACGCGATGGAGCCAGTCGCCCCAAAATACAACCCATGGTCCTCCTGTTCGATCACCTTCGATCGAAGGGACCATCCGACCAGTATCCGTAATGGCAGTTCAGCCGCATTGGTGCTTGACCCCATCATTGACGGATTCCACCTCACACGCGTCCTCATGGACGGTGGTAGCAGCCTGAACCTGCTTTAGCAAGATACAGTGCGCAAAATGGGTATTGATCCCTCAAGGATCAAGCCCACCAAAACCACCTTTAAAGGTGTCATACCAGGTGTAGAGGCCTGCTGTACAGGCTCAATCACACTGGAAGTGGTATTCGGATCCCCGGATAATTTCCGAAGTGAAGAATTACTCTTCGACATCGTCCCCTTCCGCAGTGGTTGTCACGCACTGCTCGGACGAACCGCATTTGCTCATTTCAATGCGGTGCCGCACTATGCTTACCTTAAGCTCAAGATGGCCGGACCTCGCGGTGTTATAGTAGTCAATGGAAACACGGAGTGCTCCCTCCGTACCGAGGAACACACCGTGGCCCTTGCAGCAGAAGTACAGAATAGCCTTCTTAGGCAAAACCTCAATTCGGCACTAAAGCCCCCGGACACCGTTAAGCGAGTCCGCATTACTCTGCAACAGGACCATCCGGCTCGTCCAGAGCTCAGCTTGCAACCCGGCCTTCGTCCTAGTCCCAACAACACGGTAAAATGCGTGCCGCGCGTACACAACTACGCACTTAAAATACCATGGGCATGGACAGAGGCACAACTAGACTACGGTCCACAATGCGTCTCAACCGCTCCTGGATCCGCATACCTTCACTTTTTCTCTTTCTTTCAGGTTTTTTCTCTTTGCGAGGCCTTTTCTGATAAACATGCTCATCGGACCCGTAGCGGGATGGATACGCCAGGAAAGCTAGGGGCTCGGACGTACACGAGAATACCCAGGTGGTCTCTGCTAACGATTGTCATACCTGTTTTCAAATACCCGCAAGCAGCTCGCTCTTGGTCATGGCATGCTAAATAGCCTTATTTGCTTATGGCACTACTTGTACACATACACTTTGATGTATTAATTAAATTAGAATGAAAAATAATTGGCAGCATCAGCTCATTACATAATTTTTTCCTTGTCTCTTTGTTTATTATAAATCGCATCCGTACGTTCTGGTACGCCTTAATTCGCTAGGGGCTCCATTGTACCCCATAACACGGCAAGAAAGTCCGAAGACTTTTACAATGCAGTTCAGCACCCCGAACTTATAACATTATATGCATTGGCTCCAAATCATGTCTTTGGTCAATAGTTGAGTTGCCCGGCTCCTGTGCTTGCTACCTTATGTTCCGCTATATCGGCTAAGGTAGTAAAGGGAGAACTACTGCGATTGTGTCCCGGTTCTTCCGGACGAGCACCTTAGTAGAGAAAGCCGAAAACTGACTGTCATGATGCGGCGAGAGCTGGTCAGCTGTTCGAGAGGTCACAAAATCTTTAGCGATTTCTTCCGCATCATGCGATAACTAATGCATCATGCGACGGATCCGTTTTTATCTGATCAGGCATTTTACAATACCCCGAGTTTGGTCTTCCGAACACTAGGGGATATGCCTTCCTTCCTTTTGTCAAACTCCTATGGCTAAGTGAGGGTGATAAAGCCTTATAGTCCGATTGCCTCGTTCGTCACGCTAAACACCTCCTTTAAGGACCAAAAATCTGGAGTAAAGAGTGTTTAGATTTATCCCGAACACCCCTGTAATTCCTACGTGGGGGCAGAAGCCGACGACTGGCTAACTCTCAAAATTACTTTAAAAATGGCCGCACAGGAGGTAATAGTCCAAATAACAAGCATTATTTTACATAAAGACCATGTTTCATATTACAGCATAGGATAACATGCATACATTCATGGGAAGATAATATCCTTGGAACACTGCTCCGCCACAAGGCGAGATCCCTCTAGGACACTGTCATAATACAGCTCGGGCATGCGGTGCTCTTTCCCGTCGGGTGGTCCTTCGGTCATCAGCTTCACAGCATCCATCTTCGCCCAATGCACCTTGGCGCGGGCAAAAGCCATTCGCGCACCTTCGATGCAGACCAACTGCTTGATGGCGTCAAGCCGAGGGCAGGCACTAACCAGCCGCTTCACGAGTCTGAAGTAGCTCCTGGGAATCGGTTCGGCAGGCCATAGCCGGATAATCAAATCCTTGAGGGCTAGTCCGGCCTCCCTATGCAGCTCGAACAGCTACTTCAGCTGATCGGTAAAGGGTACTGGGTATTCTGGTGCAAGATATTGCGACCAGAGTAGCTTCTCCATAGAGCTCCCCTCTTCGGCTCGATAGAATTGTTCAGCGTCAGACACGTTGCGCGGCAGATCCACAAACACCCCTGGAGAACTCTGAATCCGGGTCAGTAAACTAAATCTTTCCTTTGCGTATTTGCTCTGCATAATAAAGGCCTTACCCGCGGCGATCTTTCGGGCCTCCTGGATTTCCTGGAGGGTGCCTTGGGCTTCAGCCCGGGCATCGCATGCGGATTGGCGAGCCTTGGTGAGTTTGGACTCTTGATCCTTTATACTCTGCTCCAAGGTCTCACACTTCCCTATGGCTTCTTGGAGCTCTCGTTGAACTTCAATGACCCGGGCCTCGTGGTTTTCACGAGTGGCCTGCTCCTTGGCAACCCTTTTCTCGGCCTCGGCTACCGCCTTCTTCAGAGCCTCGACTTCGGTCGTCGCTCCTATTACATAACACGACATTTTTTAGTCAACATAACTATTCACTTGTATTTAAATACAAACAAAGTTATCCCATACCTTGGGTATTCTCCAATTGCTTTTTCACTTGGCCGAGTTCCCTTTCGGCCTGCTCCAGTCTCTGCCTCAGTCTAGAGACCTCCACAGTATGCGCGGTTGTAGTCAATAATGATGCCTGATCATTCACATAGGTATTTCCTAGTTAGTCTTCTGCGAAATATATTTGATCCCCTGTCCGGATTTCTTTTCGAAACACCGAACAGTGTATTAGGGCTACTATCTATATTATGACATTCTTTTAACTTCATTACTTACCTCAAAGCCTGTTAGAAGGCTGGTGCAGGCTTCGGTCAGCCCACTTTTGGCGGACTGAACCTTCTCAATCACCGCACCCATAAGGGTACGGTGCTCTTCAACGATGGAAGCGGTTTGCAGCGCCGCCAATAAAGTATCCGGCACCTCAGGGTGGACTAAGGTTGCCGGTGGAATAGGCGCACCACCTTCTGTTGAAGAAGGTTGCGGGCCCGATTTCGGAGCCATATTGGTCTTCGGAGTTATCTCTGGCCGGGGGCCAAATTCAGGATGGCCCCCGCCTTCAGCATCCATGGGGGTCTGCTCCCCCATGTGTCCGGTCACCGGGGTTTGGCCCTCCGGCGCCGCCTCGACGGTCTCCCGAGCTTCGCCCTGGCCTGGGCCCCTTTGGGACGACACCTCCATGTTGTCCACGTCTTTGGGGGAAGAGGCCGTCGGGAGGGTCTCGCTGTTCATCGCATCCAGGTCCAACGAATCTTCTGACGAAGATTGCCCGATGTCGGACCTGGCCGGACTGTAGAATATGTGACTCGATACATTAATGCTATGCAAAAGTGAGACTGGATATATGAAGATGTCCGGGTTTTCTTTGTACTCACGATTTGGCCAGGGGCTTGACCCTGGGTTTCCATTTCGGGCTGCTGTTGGTGGCTGCCGTGGATTCATCTGGAAGGGAGGCTTTCCCCTTCGTAGACGTTTCGGCCTCCAAATGTGTGGAGGCCGTCCTCTTCTTTCCCCCCCCCCCCCTTCGCGAGGGGAGACTGGATTTCCTCTTCTTCCTCCTCCTCCTCCTCGTCTTTTTCGGCGGAGGAGTGGGCTTCAGTGTCTTCGGACACCACGTCCGAAGTACCCTTGCGACAGAGCCCGCCCCTGGTCTCCTTGGCCTTCTTCTTCGGCGCCTTGTATGGTGCCGGGACCAACATCTTCATCAGAAGTGGGCCGACTTGTTCTTTAGGCAGCGGAGCCGGACTGTAGATCTGCTCTGCCTTCTTTGTCCAGTCTTGAAAGAATCATTCGGGAAATATTAGGTGTTTTCCCCAAGGTATACAAATAGAGGATACACCTTGAGAACATATAAAGACTCACCGAACTTGCGGGGCGGGACGCTTTGTGCCCGCGATCCTCGGTGGTGTCCGGCCATGACTTGCCGGGCTTGAATAGCACCTTCCAGATGTCTTCGTGCATCGTGCTAAAGAACTCAAGCAAGGTTTGGTGCTTGGCCGGATCAAACTCCCATAGATGGCAAGTCCGGCGTTGGCAGGGAAGGATCTGGCGAACTAGCATCACCTGGACCACATCGACAAGTTTGATATTCTTGTCCTCCATGCTATTGATACGCGCTTGGAGTGCCGTCAGCCCGTCGGACGAAGGCCAGTCTAGGCCCTTTTCGGGCCAAGACATGAGCCGCGGTGGGGTTCCGGATCAGAACTCAAGGGTGGCGTCCCATTTTGCACTGTGTGGCTCGGTAATATAGAACCACTGTTGTTGCCAACCTTTGACGGACTCATTGAATTTACCCGATGGCCATTTGACGTTGGGCATCTTGCTCACCATGGCCCCTCCGCACTTGGTGTTTTCGCGGCCGACCACCTTGGGCTTCACATTGAAAATCTTTAGCCACAGCCCGAAGTGTGGCGGGATGCGGAGGAAGGCTTCGCACATGACAATGAATGTCGAGATGTTGAGGAAGGAATTGGGGGATAGGTCATGGAAATCTATCCCGTAATAGTACATAAGGCCGCGAACAAATGGGTGGAGGGGAAACCCTAGCCCGCGGATGAAGTGAGGGAGGAATACAACCCTCCCGTGGGGTTCCGGAGTAGGGACGATCTGTCCCGCCTCTGGGAGACGATGTGCGATCTTCTTGGCCAGGTATCCGGCCTCTCGGAGTTTCTTGATATCCTTCTCCTTGACGGAGGAGGCCATCCACTTGCCTTGCGCTCCGGATCCAGACATGATTGGAGTGCTTTTTGGGCAGAAGAGATGGGTTCTTGGGCGTTGGAGCTTGAGGATGAATGAGCAGAGGAAGAAGAGGGCGCGGGTGAAAGAGGGGAATCCTTATCCCTTTATAAAGGCAGTAAAAATCGTGCGCCTCCCTGTTCACCCTAAAACTCACTTATTTCCCAAGTGTCGTGCTGATGGCACGGTTGGGTTACCCATATGCTCGTATTGATGAGAGTCCCGTGATAAGGGGACACGATCTCTGCTTCGAAAGACGTGCTAATGAAACCGCGCCTCGAAATACGGAGGGGCAGGATAAAAACGGTTTGAATAAAGACCGGGCCGTGGCGTGATGTCACGCTATGAGTTGTCAGCAGATTGAACTCGTGGGATATTGTACTCTCTATCGTGGTATGTGGAATTTGTTTTGCAGAGCCGGACACAATTCTTGTGTTCAAGATCTACTTTGAAGTATTCGGAGAAGGAACCCGCCTTGCAATGCCGAAGACAATCTATGCACCAGACTCATCGTCATTGAAGCCTGGTTCAAGGGCTACTGAGGGAGTCCTGGATTTAGGGGTCCTCGGACAGCCGGACTATATGCGTATGCGGACTTGTTGGGCTATGAAGATACAAGATAGAAGACTTGGTCCTGTGTCCGGATGGGACTCTCCTTTGCGTGGAAGGCAAGCTTGGCGATTCGGATGTGAAGATTCCTTTCTCTGTAACCGACTCTGTGAAACCCTAGCCCCTCCGCGTCTATATAAACCGGAGGGTTTAATCCGTAGGACAACAACAATCATTACCATAGGCTAGCTTCTAGGGTTTATCCTCTTTGATCTCGTGGTAGATCAACTCTTGTAATACTCATATCATCAAGATCAATCAAGCAGGAAGTAGGGTATTACCTCCATCGAGAGGGCCCGAACCTGGGTAAACATTGCGTCCCCCGCCTCCTGTTACCATTAGCCTTAGACGCACAGTTCGGGACCCCCTACCCGAGATCCACCGGTTTTGACACCGACACCCACTTCTCCAGGTTACGTGAGATGGGGTGGGAGGGGTGTGATGATCCGCAAGTATATGGGGTCAATTGTAGCCTTTTCGATAAGTAAGAGTGTCGAACCCAACGAGGAGCAGAAGGAAATGACAAGCGGTTTTCAGCAAGGTAATGTCTGCAAGTGCTAAAATTGTAAGTAGCAGAGTAGTTTGATAGCAAGATAATTTGTAACAAGCAAGTAACGAAAGTAGTAACAAAAGTGCAACAAGGTAGCCCAATCCTTTTGAGGCCAAGGACATGCCAAAACGGTCTCTTATGATAAGCAAAGTGTTCTTGAGGGTACACGGGAATTTCATCTAGTCACTTTCATCATGTTGGCTTAATTCGTGTTCGGTACTTTGATAATTTGATATGTGGGTGGACCGGTGCTTAGGTGCTGTTCTTACTTGAACAAACCTCCGACTTATGATTAACCCTCTCACAAGTATCCGCAACTACGAGAAAAGTACTAAGAATAAATTCTAACCATAGCATTAAACTTTTGGATCCAATCGGTCCCTTACAGAATAGCGCATAAAGTAGGGTTTAAGCTTCTGTCACTCTCTCAACCGACCATCTAATAACTACTCCACAATGCATTCCCTTAGGCCCAAATATGGTGAAGTGTCATGTAGTCGACATTCACATGACACCACTAAGAGAATGGCAACATACATACCATCAAAATATCGAACACATATCAAGTTCACATGATTACCTGCAACATGATTTCTCCCGTGACCTCAAGAACGAAAGTAACTACTCACAAATGATAAACATGCTAAAGATCCGAGGGGTATTAAATATCATAATGGATCTGAACATATAATCTTCCACCAAATAAACCATATATTAATCAACTACAAGATGTAATCAACACTACTAGTCACCCACAATCACTAATATATAGTTTTGATAAAAAGATTGAACACAAGAGATGAACTAGGGTTTGAGAGGAGTTGGTGTTGTGAAGATGCTGACGAAGATAGCCCTCCCCAAGATGGGAGAGTTGTTGGTTATGATGATGATGATGATTTCCCCCTCTGGGAGGGAAGTTCCCCCGGCGGAATCGCTCTGCCGGAGGGTAAACATGCTCCTGCCCAAGTTCCACCTCGAGGCGGAGGCGCTTCATCCTGAGTGTCCTCCTCTGATTTTTTTTCTAGGTCAAAATGACTTATATACCAGAATATGGGAACCAGAGGTGGGCCGAGGAGGGCAGCACCCACCAGGGTGCGCCTGGGCCTCCTGGCGCGCCCAGGTGGGTTGTGCCCACCTGGTGGCCCTCCTCTGGTACTTATTTGGTCCAATATTTATTAAATATTCCATAAAAATTCCTCGGGGAGTTTCAGCTCATTTGGAGTTGTGCAGAATAGGTGCTTGACGTAGCTTTTTCAGGTCCAGATTTCCAGCTGCCAGAATTCTCCCCCTTTGTGCAGCCCTTGCATATTATGAGAGAAAAGGCATCAGGATTACTCCAAAAGGCATTATTATACAATAAAACAACATAAATAATAGTAGGAAAACATGATGCAAAATGGATGTATCAACTCCCCTAAGCTTAGACATCGCTTGTCCTCAAGCGAAAACCGAAATCGAAAAACATGTCCACATGCTTAGAGAGAGAGGTGTGGATAAAAACAAAAATACGGACATAGCAGCATCATGTGACTTATTATAACAGCAAAAAACTTTAATATAAAACTTTTATCATAGAAATTTTATCATAGACTTCTCATGAACAAGTGATAATTCATCACAACATCGAAGTATAAAGCATAAACTCTATTGGAAATTGTCAAACTATGTTCTTAGTCAACTTTGCAACTACAATTCATCATATTTTTAGGAAGGGTCATGTATCAGAGCCTTTAGGCAAGTCCACATGCTCAACCATCATTTAGTCTTCTATGATTGCTAACACTCACCGCGTACATATGAGCAAAATGTTTCAACCAGACACAAAGAAAGATATGGGCTTATAGTTTCGCCTACCAACACACTCACCTCAAGGGTAATGTCAACAATAATAACTTATGCCACCCATATTCAACTGGACATATGTGCCTAGATCTTTCCTCACCACATGATGCTTGCCAAAGGAGAAAAATAAAAGGAATACAGAGAAAAACTTTGACTCTTGCAGGAAAGTAAATACATAAAAGTAAAAGATAGGCCCTTCGTAGAGGGAAGCAGAGGTTGCCATGCGCTTTTTGTTTGTATGCTCAACCCCTGAGTACAAGAGAACATCACGTTATATTGCCCCTTGTGATGGCAACCTTTATTATGTAGTCTGTCACATTTATTCTTCACCATCACAAGTTCGTACAATGCTCAATTTTCCCTTACACTAAATGATCTCACATTTTTATAAGCAATTTTTATTGCCCTTTTTGCACCGATGACAACTTACTTGAAGGATCTTACTCAATCCATAGGTAGGTATGGTGGACTCTCAAACAAGATAGGGTTTAAGGGTTTTGGATGCACAAGTAGTATCTCTACTTAGTGCGGAATTTTTGGCTAGCAAAGATAGGGGCAAGAACCACATGTTGAAGGATCTATGACAATATAACTTCTATGTGAATATGAACAAACATAAATCAATAAGTTGTCTTCCTTGTCCAACTTCAACAATTTTGGCAAATAATATTTTGATGGGTGCTCACAATCATAAAAGATGTCACATCCCTAGTTCTGGTATGCTCAAGGCTTGCTAGTCATGTGTGCATCATGTTTAAATTCCATTTAATTTTGAAATGAGGATTTGTGAAACCCTCAGAATCATCTCTGGAAATGACCCAAATAAAAAGTGCTCCAAAAAGGTCCAAGAAAATGCTCATGTTGCTCTCTGAAAATATTGGACAGAGATAAAAATCAAACCAATATTTTTAGGAGCTCATAAGTATTTATTTTGGGCATTTGGATTAATCCAGTAATTATTTTGCCTTGGATATATATATATATATATATATATATATATATATATATATATATTATACATTATATATGTCCAAAAACTATGCCATTTATTAAGGAGCTCTGGAATAATATAACTAGCTTCTATAAAAATTGGTATAAGAAAATAAAATGATTTAGTACTTATATTAAATCAAAACAAATGTTAGAAAATAGAAAAGAAAAACAAAAGGGAGAAGAGACTTACCTGGCGCTTACCTCCCTGTGCAGCCCGTTCCTGGCCGACCCAGTTGGCCAGCCCAGCCCACCTGCCCCCCCCCCCCCTCCTCTGTCGTCTTCCTCCTCGACAGGAGGACGGGCGCATGCCCGACGCACGCGCACGCGCCACCTCCTCCCTCCCTGCCTGCCTGTCCTCCCTCTCGTCACTCTGGATGCCTCGCGCGACACCACGCGCCGCCCCGTACCCCTCTCACTCTCCCCCGGTCCTCTCCTCTCCTCTCCCTTGCTTTCTCTCTCACGTCCGAACGCGCCCGCCGCCGCCGACGAGCACCACCGCGGCCACCAGCCACCCCTCGCCCTGCCGCTGCGCCCAGAAGATCCGCCTTGTCGCCCTAGCCCTCTTCGCCGAGCCACGCGGCACCGGAAGCCCCCGAATGGCCTCACCAAGTTCGTCTTCAACCTCCCGACGCCGGAGATCCGCCTCGCCACTCCGCTCAGCTCTGGCCTCCCCCAAGCACGCTGACACCTCCGCCGAATCCGCTGTGAGCTCCGCCGCACTCTCCCCCTAACCCCGCCGTGTTTTGTGCTCTGTAGCTAGCCCCGTCGTCGGAGCCGAACTCCGGCCGCCGCCACAAGCTCGCTTCCGGCAAGCTCCGACCTCCCCGTGTCCAACCACTCGCACCACTGGATGCCGCAGCTCCCCAGCTACGCGTCGCACGTCTCCACCATCGATTTGGTCACCAGAGGACCAAATCCGAGGCCCTCCGCCGCGTCTGGCCTTGCCGGCGTCGAGTCGCCGGCAGGTTTGACCTGTTCGAGCCGGGGTTTGACCTGTTCGAGCCGGGGTTTGACCTCCCTGGGGTCAACACACATGGGCCCCGCCCCTGACTAGATTAGCTTAGGACTAATTACCCCTGCTGACACTGACCAGTGGGCCCAGTGCCACTAATCCTTTAATTAAGATAAAACTAACCCCCCAGTTTAACCCGTGTCACTGACGTGTGGACCCCACACGTCAGGTTTGACCAGTCAGCACTGTTGACTTGCTGACGCAAGCATGACGCAGTGCTGACACAATTATTTATTTTCTGGATTATTTTAAATTAGGAAATTCCAGAAAATGATTCAAACTTCAAAAAATCATAGAAATTCAATCGTAGGTCAAATTGAGATAATTTATATATGAAAAATTATCAGAAAAATGCAATCTTTCCATATGTACTAGTTTCATGCATGACAAACCAACTTATACATGTTGTATAAGTGAAAACATGTAAATGGCATTTGTAAGAGCTTAATTTGGAGTTGCATTTGAACTCTTGGTTCAAATGAACTTCAACCAAATGATTGCTAGATGCATTAGCACAAACCACATCACATCTTCATGCCATGTTCACGCATAATATTGTTGCATATGCTTGTGTTTTGATTGTCAACACCGTTCCTTCTCGATAGGTCCTGCTCCGGAGACCGCTCCAGAGTACCTGTCTGAGGAGCAGTGCTCCCTTGTTGATCTACCAGGCAAGCAAACCCCCTTGTTCATTCCAATACAATCCTACTCTCTCACTCCTGCCCTCAGTTATTGCATTAGGACAACAACGATTCATCTGCTACTTTGTGCTGCGGTAGTTGAACCCATTCCTCTGCATGACCTGTCATTGCCACAGTAAATAGTTGAAACCCACTAGCATGTGTAGGAATTGATTGAGCCATGTTGTGTTCCTACCATGCTATGCCTGCTATTGCTTAGAGTTGTGTTAGGTCTGATTCATTGGGAATGAATTGGAGTGTTACGATATGTTCTGATTCTGAGAGTGAAGTGTGTGAACACGATTTGGTAAAGGTAGCGGTGAGAGGCCATGTAGGAGTACATGGTGGGTTGTCTCACTAGAACCGTCCTTAAGCACTGAGTTCTATGTATGTTGTCCAATGACTCGATACTACCACACATTGGGTTCCGGTAACTCGGCCCCTCTCGACTTATTAACCAACTTGATCTCTGTCCAGGAGTCGCAACTAGTTTCTGGTGTTTGTAGGTAGTGCTATTTTTCTACCAAGTGGCACCCGGCAGGGTGGGCTTGGGACAGACTAGGCACACGTGGCCTGGTGTACCGAGTGGCACCCGGATGGTGGGCTCAGGAACCCTGCACACATCGTTTGGGGCTGTGAGCGACACCCCGGCCGGATCTCCTTGTGGATGGAACCCGAATAGGCGGTAAACCTGGACTAGGGTCTTGTGTGGTTAGTCAGGTCGTGCCCGACACCCTTGCCAGGCTTCCGCTTGAAGGATGCCGAGATACATGACGTGTACATGGCGGTAAGTGGCGAGAGCGTGTGCGAAGAACTACACCCCTGCAGGGTTAACATGATCTATTCGAATAGCCGAGTCCGCGGTTATGGACTTCTTGGATGCTTACATGGTACATAGACAACTTGAAGTGGATACTCTAAAATGCTCAAGACAAGTGTGAGTGCTATGGACGGCCTTCTCGTAGGGAGACGGGGATGAATCCATAGTAGTGTATTGTGTGGTGATTAGTGGACTCGTGTGCGCCATCTCACCTCAAAGAAGTTTCTCGTAGTCGTAGAACAGGATAGCCACCGAGTCAAAGGTGGCTTGCTGCAACTAAACCCCACATTACCTTTTGATACAAATGCATGTATGATAGGATCTGATGTAAGTCTTGCTGAGTACCTTTGTACTATGTTGCTTTATTTATGTTTTTGCAGCGGAGACTTCGGTCTTACTAGTGTTCTCGTGGACTTCGACGAGTAGCTTGTACCTCAACTACGATCTAGATAGGATGTTGTAGATAGTCAGGCTCTTCAGCCTTTTTCATTTGTAGATGTCTGTACTCAGACATGTAATGCTTCCGCTTGTTGCTTGTCTGATCTGAATGTTGGGTCATGTGACCCCTGTTTGTAATAAATGCTATGATGGCTCTTTGAGCCTTATCTATATGAGTTGTTGAGTTATGCTGTGATGCCATGTTGTACAACACATACTTGCATGTTATGCGTACGTGTAATGTGTATTGCTATGTGTGGGATCTGACTATCTAGTTGTTTATTCTTAGTAGCCTCTCTTACCGGGAAATGTCTCCTAGTGCTTCCGCTGAGCCCTGGTAGCTTGCTACTGCTCCAGAACACTTAGGCTGGCCGGCATGTGTCCTTCTTCGTTCCTGTGTCTGTGCCATCAGGGAAATGTCACGTGGTGTCTACCGGAGTCCTGTTAGCCTGCTACAGCCTGGTTTGTCGGAGTCCTGCTAGCCCAGTTGCTATAGCCTGGATTCACTCACTGATGACCGACACGTTCGTTGCTGGGTCATGTATGCATGTCCCTGTAAGTTAGTGCCACTTTGGGTTCACAACTAGCCATGCCAGCCCGGGTTCTTTGTCATATCTGATTTTGTTTTTGAACCGGGGAGGAACCAATTCATCTTTATCTTCCTCGGAGGTCTAGCTATGGTGCCTCTCATCCCCATAGGATTTGGGGTTTGCGATGAGATTAGCAACATAGCTCTCACCCTCGGAGTCTTGGGACGACATAATTCCAGATCTGACAAGAAAATAGAGAGAAAAGAAAAAAGGAGATTTCTCCGTGATGCGGAGGTTAACAGGTTCGGGAGGTATATATAGATTTTTTTTATCTTGGGGAACAAGCAGAACGGAAGAAAAACGGAGTCTGGAAAGTACCTGAGGTGGGCACAACCCACCTGGGCGCGCCAGGCATGCCTGGCACACCCTGGTGTATCGTGCCCACCAGGGTCACTTTCCTGGAAGTTTCTTATTTTCCTACTTTTCTAAATATTCCAAAACTGACAAAAAATATTTTTGTAGATTTTTCGGAGTCCGTTCACTTACCGTACCACGTACCTCCCTTTTTTCATTATTCTGGGGTGTTCCAGAAGGTTTCCTTTATGTGTTCTTCCGGTGTCAAAGTTTGGATAATATTGCTTTCAACATTAATGGGCGTACCTGAGATATAGTGTTTTATTCGTTGCCAATTGACAACCTTCAGGTTAGTACCTTTGGCATTATTTATTTTGAGAGCTCCGGATCGATAGATCTCCTCGATGACATAGGGTCCTTCCCATTTGGAGAGGAGTTTTCATGCAAAGAATCTGAAATGAGAGTTATACAAAAGAACATATTCTCCAACTTTGAACTCACTCTTTTGGATTCTTTTGTCATGCCATCTTTTAACTTTTTCTTTGAATAACTTAGCATTTTCATAAGCCTGCGTTCTCCGTTCATCTAATGAGCTAATATCAAATAACCTCTTTTCCCCAGCAAGTTTGAAATCATAATTGAGTTCTTCTATTGCCCAAAATGCTTTATGTTCTAACTCAAGAAGTAAATGACAAGCTTTTCCATAAACCATTTTATATGGAGACATACCCATAGGATTTTTATAAGCCGTTCTATAAGCCCATAGTGCATCATCTAATTTCTTAGACCAATTCTTCTGGGACCTATTAATAGTCTTTTGTAAGATTAGTTTTATTTCTCTATTGCTAAGTTCAACTTGACCACTAGACTGAGGATGATAAGGTGACGCAATTCTATGATTATCATCATACTTAGCAAATAAAGTGTGAACCACCATCAGTCATTAAATATCTAGGGACTCCAAACCTTGGGAAAATAACTTCCTTAAGCATTTTAATAGAGGTGTTGTGATCAGAACTACTAGTTGGAATAGCTTCTACTCACTTAGTAACATAATCAACAACAACCAAAATGTGTGTATACCCATTAGAGGAAGGAAAGGGTCCCATGAAATCAAATCCCCAAACATCAAATGGTTCAACAGCAAGTGAATAATTCATAGGCATTTCTTGACGCTTACCGATATTACCCATTCTTTGGCATTCATCACAAGATGAGACAAACTTATGGGCATCTTTGAAGAGAGTAGGCCAATAAAACCAGATTGCAATACCTTATGAGCGGTTCTATCTCCCGCATGATGTCCTCCATAAACTTCATAGTGACATTTCCATAGGATTTGTTCATGTTCATGCTTAGGTACACAACGTCTAATAATACCATCTACTCCTTCTTTATAAAGATGTGGGTCATCCCAAAAGTAATGTCTTAAATCATAGAAGAATTTTTTCTTTTGTTGGTAAGTGAAGCTAGGTGGTATGTATTTAGCAACAATATAATTAGCATAGTCAGCATACCAAGGTGTACTATGAGAAACATATGCAGCTAGTTGTTCATCAAGGAAGCTATCATTAATTGGTTGTGGGTCATCAAGAATATTTTCAAGTCTAGACAAGTTATCAGCTACGGGGTTCTCTACTCCTTTTCTATCAGTGATATGCAAATCAAATTCTTGTAGCAGAAGAACCCACCTAATGAGTGCAGGTTTAGCATCTTTCTTTTCCATAAGATATTTTATAGCAGCATGATCGGTGTGCTCAATTACTTTATAATCAACAATGTAAGATCTGAATTTATCACAAGCAAACACCACTGCTAAGAATTCTTTTTCACTAGTAGCATAGTTTCGTTGAGCACTGTCTAGAGTTTTACTTTCATAATGAATAACATTTAGTTTCTTATCAACTATTTGTCCTAGAATAGCACTGTCGGTGTACTAGAGTAGGGGTACCCTAGTATCCTGAACTTGTGCACGGGCAGTCGCAGCACCCCGCGGCAGGGCTGGCCAGGTGACCGCCAAGGTCCTCCGTGGCTCCTTAGGAGACAAGACCCCGGCAAGAGGAGCTTGCCGGGAAGCCATCCAAGAACAAAGTATTCGAGCCAATAAAACAAGGCCCCGGCAAGAGGAGCTTGCCGGGAAGGCCAACCAAGGCATCTCAAGAAAGCTTGCCGCGACGCGCCACGCGTCCCAGCAAGGCTCGGTGAACGACAAGCTCCCGGGCCCGACAAGACAACGACCGCGGCAAGGCACTTGCCGCGACAAGCGGCCACTCCGCACCCGCGCTCCAGCACATCCACCAACGTGTCGCCTTGGGACCCTTCCAGGCACGCGTGGCGGAAGGCTGTGCAGCCAGTGGTGCACAGTGGCGAGCGGCGCTAACAAGATCGCTATCGTGGCGAGCGGTGGCGCCCCTGACGGTCCCTGTCTTGCACTGTTTGGGCGACACAGACGGGCATTTAATGCCCTTGTCCCCTGCCATCAGGGTTAGGTATGATACACTGTATCTACAGTATAGGTAGTTGTACCTACCACATTCATTTTTCCGTTTTTACCCTCGTCTACGTTGCCACCTGTCGGTGACCCCTTGATCATATAAAAGGAGGCCCATGCGCAACGTAGAGGGGGTTCGGCTCATTCGAAACACCAGAAACACTCTCACGCTCGGTCCGGTAGCTCTCATCGCTCCCGAGCAAGAACTGAATATACACATACATGCAGCAGTAGGAGTGTTATCTCTCTAGAGAGCTCTGAAGCTGGGTAAACTGCTCGTGTGCATCGCCTCGATCTGCTCTTCGTGCGACCTCCGCCCCCCACCGAACCGAAAGGGGCTCGGTCCGCCGGTCCCATAGGTGTTCGTGTATCAGTTTCCCCGATATCTTTGGCGCACCAGGTAGGGGAGATCCAGGCTGTGGCGACCGCCGACAAGCAAGACGGCTCCGGCAAGCAGTACTGCAAAATCCACCGCACCAAGGGCCATGACCTCCAGAGCTGCAAGAAAGTCGAGCAGCTTGTTGAGTAGCAGAAGGCTGAGTACGAGCGACGCGACAAGGAGAAGGCCCAGGAAGGTGCTGGAGGAGCTGGCAAGAAACGCCCCGGCCGGGGAGGACGCCGCGGCAAGGCCAAGCAGCGGCAAGGAGACAGACCTCCCCGCGGCCGCGACAAGGATGAAGATGACGACGACGACGAAGATATGGATGATGACGAGGCCGATGAGCAGGAATTCCAGAAAGCCACAGAGGTCCTGTGTGTTGACGGCGGTGCTTCCCTGCATACTTCGCACCGTCAGCTCAAGTAGTGGATGCGAGAAGTCAATGCAGCGGAACCATCCATGGAGTCACGCAGGCCTCTAAAATGGTCCAGCACGCCTATCATCTTTGATATTGAGGATCACCCTGATCGCATAACTGCGGTCGGGTGCTTGACGATGTTGGTTTCACCAACTATCCGCAACCTCAAGGTCACAAAGATGCTAGTTGACGGCGGGGCCGGCTTGAACCTGATCTCCTCCGCGGTCCTCCAGAAACTCCAGATCCCTGACAGCGAGCTCGAAGAGACCGGCACGTTCCAAGGAATCAACCCGGGAAGGAGCAATCCGAAGGGAAAGATCACGCTGCCGGTGACATTTGGCAGCGAGCTGAACTTCAGAACTGAGAGGGTCACTTTTGACGTTGCTGATTTTCCATTACCTTACAATGGAATACTCGGCCGTCCGGCACTCGCCAAGTTCATGGCAGCCTCTCATTATGCATACAACATGCTCAAGATGCCAGGCCCAATAAGTGTCATCTCTGTCTCTGGCGACAAGAAGGATGCTCTTATCTGCGCCGACAAGATCTACCGGGAAGCAACAGCCACAGCTAATCGTAAGTCACTTGCCGCTGAAGCTCCCGGGGGGAAGAAGAAGACCAAGTCCGGCAAGAGCTCTGATGCCCACTCCGGCAAGCGCACCTCTTCGGAGTGCTGCGCTACCGTCGAGGACGCACCATCGAGCTCCACCGGCAAGTGTAAGAAGACGATGGCAGCTCCACCAAAGACCAAGAAGGTGTCCGCCAAGGAGGACGGCACTGGTGGTACCTTCACCATCAGTGCCACTCTCGACCCTAAATAGGAAAGCGCGCTCGTTGCTTTCCTGCGGGCGAATGTCGATGTATTTGCGTGGCAACCGTCTGACATCCCCGGTGTTCCCAGGAAAGTAATTGAGCACCACCTTGACGTTTGTCCTCATGCGCGACCCGTCAAGCAAAAAGTCAGGAAACAGGCAGTGGAGCGCCAAGAATTCATCGCAGAAGAAATCCAGAAGTTGGAAGCAGCAGGCCTTGTCAGAGGACTGCTCCATCCTATGTGGTTGGCCAATCCTGTAGTAGTGCGCAAGGCTAACGGGAAATGGAGGCTTTGTATCGATTTCACCGATGTCAATAAAGCTTGTCCCAAAGACCCATTTACCTTGCCGCGCATTGACCCGATTGTTGACTCCACGGCCGGATGTGATTTGCTTTCATTTCTTGATGCATACTCAGGATACCATCAGATCTTCATGGCAGAAGAGGATGAGGAGAAAACCGCGTTCATCACCCCATGTGGCACATACTGTTTCGTACGGATGCCTTTTGGTTTAAAGAATGCTGGTTCAACATTTGCAAGGGTAGTCCATGTCGCTTTTGAGCCACAAATACACAGAAATGTAGAAGCCTACATGGATGACATGGTGGTCAATAGCAAGGACAAGGCAACCCTGATCCAAGATTTAGATGAAACCTTTGCAAATCTGCGCAAGATAAACCTCAAGCTCAACCCCGAGAAGTGCGTGTTTGGAGTCCCCTCCGGCAAGCTTCTCGGGTTCTTTGTGTCTCAGCGGGGAATTGAAGCCAATCCCGACAAGATCAAGGCCATCGAGCAGATTGAAGCACCGAAGCGCGTCAAGGATGTGCAAAGACTTGCCGGTTGCATGGCAGCTCTCAGCAGGTTTATCTCTAGATCTGCTGAGCGCACCCTGCCATTTTTCAAAATATTGAAAAAGGCAGGTCCAATGAAATGGACTCCGGAAGCGGAGGCTGCGCTGCAGGACTTGAAAAGATACCTGTCCCCCACTCCAATACTTGTTGCACCTAAGCCACAAGAGAAGTTGCTGCTGTATCTAGCGGCAACCAATCAAGTGGTTAGTGCTGCGTTAGTGGCGGAGAGGGAGGCGGATGATGAGCCAGCAACCACGGCAAGTGCATCCAGCGACAAGCAGGGGGCTTCACCGACAAGCTCTGGTTCCGACAAGGATGGGTCTGCGCAGGTGCACGAGGAGGTGCAGAAGAAAATGGTGCAGCGCCCAGTTTACTTTGTCAGTTCCCTTCTGCAGGGGGCTAGGTCAAGGTATTCTGGTGTGCAGAAGTTGCTTTTCGGCCTTCTCATGGCCTCGAGAAAGCTGCGCCATTACTTCCAAGCACATGAGATCACAGTTGTTACTCGCTTTCCGCTGAAGAGGATACTGCAGAATCCAGAAGCAATAGGCAGGATTGTCGAGTGGGCGCTGGAACTGTCAAGCTTTGGCCTCAAGTTTGAGAGCACTTCAACTATCAAAAGCAGAGCATTGGCAAAGTTCATAGCAGAGTGGACGCCAACCCAAGATGAAGAGATTCCAGAAACGAGCATCCCCGTCAAGGAGGCGAGCAAGGAGTGGCTCATGTACTTTGATGGTGCCTTCTCGCTGCAAGGCGCCGGTGCGGGCGTGCTACTTATCGCACCCACCGGAGAGCACCTCAAGTACGTAGTCCAGATGCACTTTCCCAAGGAGCAAGCAACAAACAATACTGCAGAGTATGAAGGTTTGCTTGCCGGTCTCAGGATCGCAGCAGACCTTGGGATCAAGAAGCTCATTGTCAGGGGTGACTCACAGCTTGTCGTCCGCCAAGTGAACAAGAACTATCAGAGTCCGTTGATGGAAGCTTATGTTGATGAAGTGAGAAAGCTAGAAGAGTACTTTGACGGCCTACAGATGGAACATGTTCCAAGAGCTTAGAATGACATTGCTGATGGCCTGTCAAAGTGCGCCGCACTAAAGTTACCTATGGAACCAGGGATCTTTGTGCTCAAGCTGACTCAACCATCCGTGACACCATCAACTGGACAGAGCAAGAAGAGGAAGTTGATTTCTGGTGACTACTTTCCGGCAGAGCTCCCCGAAGGCGCTGCCAAGAAGGTCCCCAAGATCAACGCCAAGAGTGCCGAGGAGCAGTCTGCTCCGGCGAGCCCTAGGGTTTGTTCCGTTGAAGCAGACGCTCCCGGCAAGTTTTGCTCCGGCAAGCTTGCCGGGGAACATCAAGCTCCGGCTGGGCCGCCCGCGCTTGCCGTAGAAGCGGATGTTCCCACAGCAGCAGATGTGCCTTTAGTCCTTGTTGTCGAGCCGCAAGCTCCAGCATGGGCGCAGCAGATTGTCCGTTTCCTTCAGACAGGAGAACTTCCCGAAGAGCAAGAAGAAGCGGAAAGAGTAGCCTGGCAGTCAAGTATGTACAAGTTTGTCGACAACACACTGTACAGAATAAGACTCAACGGTGTGAAATTGAAGTGTATTTCCCGGGAAGACGGACAACAGCTGTTGGCAGAGATACATGGAGGCATATGTGGTCACCACATTGGTGCAAGAGCACTTGCCGGCAAAGCATTTTGGCAAGGTTTCTTTTGGCCGACAGCCCTCCAGGATGCCACTGCACAAGTAACCAAGTGTGAAGCATGCCAGTTCCATTCCAAGCAGATACACCAGCCAGCTCAAGCTCTCCAGACGATCCCTTTATCCTGGCCATTTTCGGTCTGGGGGCTCGACATCCTCGGCCCCTTCCCCCGAGCTGTCGGGGGCTTTGAGTACTTGTACATTGCAATCGACAAGTTCACAAAGTGGCCGGAAGTGGAACCAGTGAGGAAGGTGACAGCACAGTCAGCAGTCAAGTTCTTTAGGTCGATTGTTTGTTGTTTCGGGATCCCCAACAGGATCATCACCGACAACGGCACACAATTCACGAGCCGCACCTTCATGCAGTACGTCCAAGATCTTGGCGCCAAGGTCTGCTTCGCTTCTATTGCTCATCTGAGAAGCAACGGTCAAGCGGAGAGGGCAAATGCTGAAGTGCTGCGCGGGCTCAAGACCAGAACTTTCGACAGGCTGCACAAGTGCGGAAGGAACTAGATCGAGGAGCTACCGGTGGTTCTTTGGTCGATCAGGACGACGCCAAATCGAGCCACTGGACAGACACCTTTCGCTCTAGTCTATGGAGCAGAGGCAGTTCTCCCCACGGAACTCGTATACGGGTCGCCTCCAGTGCTCGCTTATGATGAGTTTGAGCAAGAGCAGCTGCGACAAGAAGACGCATTGCTCCTTGAGGAAGATCGTCTTCAGGCCGCTGTACGAGCTGCTCGATATCAGCAAGCTTTGTGCCGCTACCATAGCCGCAAAGTTAGTGCCAGAAGTTTCGAGGAAGGCGACCTTGTTCTTCGGCACGTTCAGTCCGCCAAGAATTCCAAAAAGTTGACGCCGAAGTGGGAAGGCCCTTATCGGGTGAAACGAGTCACTAGGCCTGGCGCTGTCCGCCTTGAGACCGAAGATGGCATTCCGGTGAGCAACTCCTGGAACATTGAGCATCTTCGTAAGTTTTACCCATAAGGCGCGGTTGCTGGAAGCTGTTCCGGCAACCACCTTTTGTACAAGTCTTGCCGCTGTTGCATGTAATCCTTCGTACAAAGCCGGGCGCAGACCCCGTGCATAAATAAAGTTCATGTGCTCCGCACACCTTGTCAATTTCATGCTTTCTTTCTTTTCGCATGTTTTATCTGACACTTTGTGCAGCACCAACCTCCGGTAAGCAATAACGAGCCGTAGAGCTCCATACCTGTATTTTCTCTTCTTTCTTTTTCTCAAAGGAAGGAAGGTTCCCTCGCCCACAAGGTTTGCCGGGGGGAAAAGAGAAGATAATGGTGTGGACCGGGCCGTTCAAGAAAGTTTCGCCTTACCGGGAAGCAAACAACAGAAAAGCTAAGTTGCCAAAGTTTGAGCAATCAATTTTAAATTTAAAAAGTTATCTTCCTTGAACGACCGTGCTTTGTATGGAAAACCTGTGCATGGAGGAACCAACTTGTAGCTAGTTGCGCCCTTACTTTGTTTCGAGTCCACTCAACAACTTAAGTGAGCTGCGACTAGTTGCGACAAGGTTTCTTGTTGGTAGCGGCACCGCCAGCAGGCTGCTGACGTCCCGCACTCAGCGCTCGCGGCAAGGGTGCCTGCGCCAGCAAGTTCCCTAAAAGCGTAGGGTAAAAACATACAAAGGAAGGAATCAAGTAGAGGAAATAACACAGTAATCGATATCTAAAATAAAGTTATATTACAAGATAGCTTGTCGCAGCTTTAACGGGTTGTTATCGTAACATGACTAGCAGCGGCAAGAAAAGAAGAAAACGGGCGGCCTAATCTACGCGGCCACCATCGACCCTCTTGACCTCATTCACCTTGTCCACAATGGGTGCGACAAGGGCCTTGAGCGCTTCCAGATCAGCATCTGCCGGCAGCTTCTTGAGGACGTTGGTGAGGTTGAGGCCTGGGTTGCAGAAGGCCACTTTCACCAACACCTTCTCTAGAACTGTGGCGCAGATCGTGCGCGACTCGTCGGCCAGCTGCTTTGGGATCTTCTCTCGGAGCTGCTGGAGGGCTGTCGCCACGCCTTTAAAGAACAGGGTGAGCTTGGCGCTGGGTTGGAGGTTCTCATCGGAGGAGTACCTAAAGTCCTCTGCCCCCAGCTGCGCCAGCTCCCCATCAATGACTGCAGCGATGTTCACAAGGCCCTCCGTCCAGAGCTCCACCGTCTCCCTGAAGGTGTTCTGGGTTACGGCGGCCCTCGTCAGCAGCGCTTCGTTGCCCTTGATCTCCTCCTTCAAGGCCACCTCCCGCTCCTTGGCGCCGTCCAGCGTCTGAGTCAAAGTGGCCAGCTTCAACTCAAGATCAGCGTTGGAGTCCTTGGCGGTGCTCAGCTCCTTGCCCTTCTCGACGAGTTGACCCTGCAGCTCACCATGGGCAAGGGCGTCCTTCTCGCGCTCACGCTTGAGCGCGGCAAGCTCCTCGCCGCTCGTCTTGAGAGCAGCCTCCAGCTGCGCCACCTTTGTCTCCAATTCCTTCTTGGGGGCCTCGGCAGCTGCGGCCGCGTCCTTTGCTTCCTTGAGAGCCCCGCCAAGTGCTTTCTCGCACGCGGCGAGATCCTCCTCGTGGCTGTCGAGGTTAACTTTCCGCTGCGCCAGCTCACCTTCTTGCGCAAACAGCTTCTCGCCGGCGAGCCGTTGTTGCTCTTCAGCTTCGGCCTTCTCGAGGAGGAAGGCCTTCCGCTCCTCAGCAAGTTGCTCCCGCTCCTCCGCCAAGGCCCGGAGAGCTTCCTGGCGGAGACCCCGGAGCTCCTCCGCGCGCTTCTCAATATCCATGCTTGCCTTCGCGACAAGCGCCTCCCGGGACTCCAGCTTGGCTTGGCGGGCGCGGTAGAGTGACATCAGCCTCCGTAGCAGCCGCTCCTCCTCAGGCTCGTCGCTGCTACTTCCCGGCGCGTCGACAAGCGACAACCCAGCGGAGGCAAGCACCTCTCCATCCAGGACTTCTCCTTCAACCGGCGCCCTGGAGCTCGACGCCCAGGGGAGCTTGATGAAGATGCCCTCGCCGGCCCTCAGATAGGCGCCGGGCTGGGGCTCCTCGGAGCCTGGCGCTGCGGCAGCGGCGGAGGGATCGGCGGTCGGTGTAGCGCCTGGCGCTCCTGCGGCCTCAGGGCCGTCAGTGCGATCACCGGATCCCTCGCCAGCTTCTGCGGCGGCAGCCTTGGCGGCCTCTTCTCCGGCGGGCTTGTTAGCGCCGTCTCCTTCTTCGGTGGCCGCGGCGTCATCAGTATCGCCGCGCACATTCTCCTCGCCGCCCGCCTCGGTCTCCATCGGCTCCGTGGAAGGTGGATCTGACGACCGGAGAAGAAGGAGAAGTCAAGCAGGTGGCACGTCGGAGGTGGTTTCCGAGCCCTCCTGGTGAAGCTGTTCTGCTCCTACACAAACAAACCAACAGTCGGATGTCAGCAAAGAAAAGAACACCCATACGCGCCCAACAATGGGAAATAAGTTGTATACTTACGCTGGGGGCTGCCTCGGGGAGTAGTTGCCGGGTCCGGCAAGGTGGTCTCGGGCGCACCCCCTGCCGTCACCGTGGGCTCGTCCTCGATGATAACCACCGGAGCCTTGGCTCTCTTCGCCGCTCTCTGGGCCAGGGTCCAGAAAGGGAACAAGGTTCAGAGTAAAGCAGATCAGATACAAGACAGAAATAGCAAAAATTGAAGAACTACAAGTACTACAAAGTTTCTTACTCGTCTTCTTCCTCGTCAGAGCTGAGCGCGGAGAGGTCGAAGTCCGGCCCACACTCGGCACGACGAGGCGGAGGAATAGGATCCCTTGGCCGCTTGGCGGGCGCAGTGGCGGTGGCCCGGGAAGACCCCGCTCCAGTTGCCGCAGCGGTGCGAGGCGCTCCCGCGGCAACATCGCTTGTCGCGGTGGAGCGTGTCGCGCAGCGTGACGGCTGCTGACTCCTTTGTCGCCCCGCTGCGTCCTCGGCCTTGCGAAGACGCCTTCTTGGTGGAGCTGGGGGCTACGCTGGGGGCTCCGCCTACGGCAAGCGGCCTGGAGATGGCGGGCCGCTCGCACCCTCGGCGGGCTCGCTCGACTCGGCGTCAGGCGCGGCAAGCTCTTCCTCGCCGTCAAGCCACTCTCGCTCGGCAAGGCTTGCCGCCTCTGCTGCCTCTGCCTCCTCCACGGTGAACCTGAACTCGCCCGCGGCAGCGGCTGCCGCCGCCTCTTCCGCCCTGGTGGCGATGCGCTGCATCTCCTCCTCGGTGGTGTCGCGGGTGAGGCTCCTCTGCTCGTCGGCGCGGACCGCCACCTCCACCAGGCCGTCGAAGAACTGCTGCACAACGTCGTCCGCTGGCTCTTGCCACGTTGGGACAAGACCATGCGAGTCGCACAGCGGCATCATCGCGCGGATGCGGTCGAGCGAAGAATTGTTGCATAGCGGGACGACCCCCGCCGGCAGCCTGAACCACTCTGGATGTTGGGACTCGTGCTTGAACAGCTCCTTGAGCATCGCAT
Source organism: Triticum timopheevii (assembly GCA_963921465.1). Taxonomy (NCBI): domain Eukaryota; kingdom Viridiplantae; phylum Streptophyta; class Magnoliopsida; order Poales; family Poaceae; genus Triticum; species Triticum timopheevii. The sequence goes on along the minus strand of OY997262.1, from coordinate 375,686,361 downwards.
CCAGTTCCAGCACGGTGAAGTTAAAATTGAGGCCCGGGCGTAGCCTCATGATATTCGCCGGAACACCGAACTCCCAAGCGGGTCTCCTCCTCTCTTGCAGGGGGGCGATGCGGCGGCGGAGAAAGTCTGCGCCTACGGCGCCCACAGTAAGCCCGGCAAGCCTGAGCCGCAAGATCCGCGTTGTGGCGATCTTCAGCTTGTCGTCTTCCACAGCCAAGCTACTCCAATCGCCGCCACACACTACTGGGACTTGGCGCAGGGCGGTGAATGGCTGCGGGTTCTCCTCCATGATCCAACACCAATCCGCTCTCCACTCCTCCCATTTGCTGCGGAGCTCCCCTTCCAGATACGCCTCCTTCTTGCCGACCCTCGAGATCTAGGCGATCCCGCCGGATAGAGGCTCTCCTCTCTCGACCCGGGGCATGAAGTAGTGGTGGAAAAGGGCTACATTTGGGTGGACTCCGACAAAGTTTTTGCAGAGATGTGCGAAAATTGCCATGGTCAGAACGGCGTTGGGGGTGAAGTCAAGGAGGTGAAACCCGTAGGTGTTCATGATATCACAGAAAAACTCTGAGAAGGGCGGGCAGAGCCCGCAGTAGAAGAACAGTACGAAGAAGGGGTATCCGTGTGGAGCCCGTTTCAAAGCGGCGGCGGAGAGTACCTTCGTGCGCGGATGCGCTCGCGTCTCCGTCGACCAGAAGAGGTAGTACGACTCCCTCAGCTCCGCCGCATCGAGCTCGGATGGGAAAGTGGCCCACTCCTTTCGCAGCGCCTCGAGCCGCAGCGCCTCGGCCGACTTCGCGACCTTCCCGGTCTTCGGAGCCATGGCGAAGGTGGTGGAGGAGATCGACGGTGTTGGTGGCGACGACGGAGATGGGAGGCGGAGCGGTGCTCTCTCTCAGAAGGGGGGGGAAGCGGCGGATATTTTGGAGTGGAAACCGGCGAGATGGGCGACTGCCCCTGTTTCCTCTGCTTATAAAGAGGGAAGGGGCGGACGTTACGCTTTTCCAAATAAAGAAATCACCCACGATCTCTCCCACGACGCCGCATTCAACGCGTGCCCTTCGGGGAGGGCGCGGTGGATACGGAGTGAGAAACGGCACGACCCAGGCCGCGCGTGCCCGTGCCCTGTTTTGGGCCTGGCCCGACAGCACTCGGCACCGTGTGTGGCCCAGGCCCGGGGGCACCTGTCGGTGTACTAGAGTAGGGGTACCCTAGTATCCCGAACTTGTGCACGGGCAGTCGCAGCACCCCGCGGCAGGGCTGGCCAGGTGACCGCCAAGGTCCTCCGTGGCTCCTTAGGAGACAAGACCCCGGCAAGAGGAGCTTGCCGGGAAGCCATCCAAGAACAAAGTATTCGAGCCAATAAAACAAGGCCCCGGCAAGAGGAGCTTGCCGGGAAGGCCAACCAAGGCATCTCAAGAAAGCTTGCCGCGACGCGCCACGCGTCCCGGCAAGGCTCGGTGAACGACAAGCTCCCGGGCCCGACAAGACAACGACCGCGGCAAGGCACTTGCCGCGACAAGCGTCCACTCCGCACCCGCGCTCCAGCAAATCCACCAACGTGTCGCCTTGGGACCCTTCCAGGCGCGCGTGGCGAAAGGCTGTGCAGCCAGCGGTGCACAGTGGCGAGCGGCGCTGACAAGATCGCTATCGTGGCGAGCGGTGGCGCCCCTGACGGTCCCTGTCTTGCACTGTTTGGGCGACACAGACGGGCATTTAATGCCCTTGTCCCCTGCCGTCAGGGTTAGGTATGATACACTGTATCTACAGTATATGTAGTTGTACCTACCACATTCCTTTTTCCATTTTTACCCTCGTCTACGTTGCCACCTGTCGGTGACCCCTTGATCATATAAAAGGAGGCCCATGCGCAACGTAGAGGGGGTTCGGCTCATTCAAAACACCAGAAACACTCTCACGCTCGGTCCGGTAGCTCTCATCGCTCCCGAGCAAGAACTGAATATACACATACATGCAGCAGTAGGAGTGTTATCTCTCCGGAGAGCTCCGAAGCTGGGTAAACTGCTCGTGTGCATCGCCTCGATCTGCTCTTCGTGCGACCTCCGCCCCCCACTGAACCGAAAGGGGCTCGGTCCGCCGGTCCCATAGGTGTTCGTGGATCAGTTTCCCCGACAAGCACCAACATCATAATCACTAGCATCACACATAATCTCAAAAGGCAAGTTCCAATCAGGTGGTTGGACAATAGGTGCAGTAATTAAGGCTTTCTTTAGTCATCATCAAACACAAAGAGAATATCCTTTTGCAAAAGATTAGTAAGAGGCCTAGAAATTTTAGAAAATTCTTTGATAAACCTCCTATAGAAACCAGCATGACCAAGGAAACTACGAATACCTTTGATATCTTTAGGACATGGCATTTTCTCAATTGCATCAACCTTGGCTTTGTCCACCTCAATGCCTCTTTCGGAAATTTTATGGCCCAAAACAATACCTTCTTAACCATAAAGTGGCACTTCTCCCAATTCAAGACGAGATTTGTTTGTTCACATCTCTGCAAGACTCGATCAAGATTGCTTAAACAATCATCAAAAGACTTCCCATAAAAAGAAAATTCATCCATGAAAACCACAACAATCTTTTCACAAAAATCAGAGAATATAGCAGTCGTACATCTTTCAAAGGTAGCAGGTGCATTACATAAACAGAAAGGCATACGTCTATAAGCAAATGTTCTGAAGGGACAAGTAAAAGTGGTCTTTTCTTGATCAGATTGTAAAATAGGTATTTGTGAAAAGCCAGAGTATCCATCAAGGAAGCAAAAATGTGTTTGCTTGGATAATCTTTCTAACATTTGATCGATAAAAGTCAGAGGGTAATGATCTTTTCTAGTAGCTTTATTTAATTTTCTATAATCAATTACCATCCTATAGCCTATGACAATTCTTTGTGGAATAAGCTCATTCTTATCATTAGGAACAACAGTAATACTTCCTTTCTTAGGGACACAATAAACAAGACTTAACCATCTACTATCAGCTATAGGATAGATTATACCTACTTCCAGAAGTTTCAATATTTCCATTCTTACCACTTCTTTCATTTTCGGATTTAACCGACGTTGGTGATCAACAACGGGTTTAGCATCAGGTTCCATATTAATCTTGTGCTGACATAGAGTGGGACTAATGCCCTTAAGATCATCAACAGTATATCCAATAGCGGCCCTGTGCTTCCTTAGAACCTTCAATAATCTTTCTTCTTCATGTTCTGAAAGGTTAGCACTAACAATAACAGGATATATCTTCTTTTCACCAAGATAATAAGCATATTTCAGAGTATCTAGCAATTGTTTTAATTCAAACACAGGATCACCTTTAGGTGGAGGAGGACCTCTAGAGTTTCAATAGGCAAATTTTGTTTAAGCAGAGGTTGTTGTTCAAAAAAGATTCTATCTATCTCATTTCTTTCACGCATATGCATATCATTTTCATGGTCTAGCAAATATTATTCCAGAGGATCAGTAGGAGGTACATCAATAGAAGCAAGACCAATAATCTCATCCTTTTAGGCAAATCTTTCTTATGGGGTTGTTTACTAAACTTGGAAAAATTAAACTCATGAGATTCATCACCAAAGCTAACACCGACAGTTTGTTTCTCGCAATCTATTTTGCATTGACGGTGTTTGATGTGTACTACACAACCTTCTTCTTGTAGACGTTGTTGGGCCTGCAAGTGCACAGGTTTGTAGGACAGTAGCAAATTTCCCTCAAGTGGATGACCTAAGGTTTATCAATCCGTAGGAGGCGTAGGATGAAGATGGTCTCTCTCAAACAACCCTGCAACCAAATAACAGAGAGTCTCTTGTGTCCCCAACACACCCAATACAATGGTAAATTGTATAGGTGCACTGGTCCGGCGAAGAGATGGTGATACAAGTGCAATATGGATGGTAGATATAGGTTTTTGTAATCTGAAAATATAAAAATAGCAAGGTAACTAATGATAAAAGTGAGCGTAAACGGTATTGCAATGATAGGAAACAAGGCCTAGGGTTCATACTTTCACTAGTGCAAGTTCTCTCAACAATAATAACATAGATAGATCATATAACAATCCCTCAACATGCAATAAAGAGTCACTCCAAAGCCACTAATAGCGGAGAACAAACGAAGAGATTATGGTAGGGTACAAAACCACCTCAAAGTTATTCTTTCAGATCAATCTATTCAAGAGTTCGTACTAGAATAACACCTTAAGACACAAATCAACCAAAACCCTAATGTCACCTAGATACTCCATTGTCACCTCAAGTATCCATGGGCATAATTATACGATATGCATCACACAATCTCAGATTCATCTATTCAACCAACACATAGTACTTCAAAGAGTGCCCAAAGTTTCTACCGGAGAGTCAAGACGAAAACATGTGCCAACCCCTATGCATAGGTTCATGGGCAGAACCCGCAAGTTGATCACCAAAACATACATCAAGTGGCACGTGATATCCCATTGTCACCACAGATAAGCACGACAAGACATACATCAAGTATTCTCAAATCCTTAAAGACTCAATCCGATAAGACAACTTCAAAGGGAAAACTCAATTCATCACAAGACAGTAGAGGGGGAGAAACATCAACTACAAATAGCAAAGCTCGCGATACATCAAGATCGTGCCATAGAGAGAACACGAGAGAGAGAGAGAGAGAGAGAGAGATCAAACACATAGCTACTGGTACATACCCTTAGCCCCGAGGGTGAACTACTCCCTCCTCGTCATGGAGAGCGCCGGGATGATGGAGATGGCCACCGGTGATGGGTTCCCCCCTCCGACAGGGTGCCGGAACGGGCTCCCGAGAGGTTTTTGGTGGCTACAGAGGCTTGCGGCGGCGGAGCTCCCGATCTATCTTCTTATTCGATGTTTTTAGGGTATGTAGGCTTATATAGGCGAAACAAGTCGGTCGGGGGATCCTCGAGGGGCCACGAGAGGGTAGGGCGCGCCCATGGGGTGGGCACGCCCCCCTGTCTCGTGGCTCCCTCGATACTCCCCTGGCTTGCACTCCAAGTCTCCTGGATGATAATCTTTCCAAAAATAACGCTACCGAAGGTTTCATTCCGTTTGGACTCCGTTTGATATTCCTTTTCTTTGAAATACTGAAACAGGCAATAAAACAACAATATGGGCTGGGCCTCCAGTTAATAGGTTAGTCCCAAAAATGATATAAATGTGTAAAATAAAGCCCATAAACATCCAAAAGGGGTAATATAATAGCATGGAACAATCAAAAATTATAGATACGTTGGAGACATATCAAGCATCCCCAAGCGTAATTCCTGCTCGTCCTCGAGTAGGTAAATGATAAAAACAGAATTTTTGATGTGGAATGCTACCCAGCATAATTCTCAATGTAATTTTCTTTATTGTGGCATGAATGTTCAGATCCAAATGATTCAAAATAAAAGTTCATATTGACATAAGAAATAGTGATACTTCAAGCATACTAATCAAAGTAATCATGTCTTCTCAAAATAACATGGCCAAAGAAAGTTATCCCTACAAAATCATATAGTCTGGCTGTTGCTCTATCTTCATCACATAAAGTATTTAATCATGCACAACCCCGATGACAAGCCGAGCAATTGTTTCATACTTTAATAATCTCAAACTTTTTCAACTTTCACGCAATACATGAGCGTGAGCCATGGACATAGCACTATATGTGGAATAGAATGGTGGTTGTGGAGAAGACAAAAAGGAGAAGATAGTCTCACATCAACTAGGCATATCAACGGGCTATGGAGATGCCCATTAATAGATATCAATATGAGTGAGCAGGGATTGCCATGCACCGGATGCACTAGGGCTATAAATATATGAAAGCTCAACAAAAGAAATTAAGTGGGTGTGCATCCAACTTGCTTGCTCACGAAGACCTAGGGCATTTTGAGGAAGCCCATCATTGGAATATACAAGCCAAGTTCTATAATGAAAAAATCCCACTAGTATATGCAATTGACAACATAGGAGACTCTCTATCATGAAGATCATGGTGCTACTTTAAAGCACAAGTGTGGAAAAAGAGATAGTAGCATTGTCCCTTCTCTCTTTTTCTCTCATTTTATTTTTTTCTTTTCTTTTTTTCTTTTTCTCTTTTTTTTCTTTGGCCTTCCTTTTTTCTTTTTCTTTTTGTAAAGTCTGGAGTCTCATCCCAACTTGTGGGGTAATCATAGTCTCCATCATCCTTTCCTCACTGGGACAATGCTCTAATAATGAAGATCATCACACTTTTATGGATTTACAACTCAGGAATTACAACTCAAAGAGAACAAGATATGACTCTATATGAATGCCTCCGGGTGTGTACCGGGATATGCAATGAATCAAGAGTGACATGTATGAAAATTATGAAAGTGGCCTTGCCACAAATACAATGTCAACTACATGATCATGCAAAGAGCAATATGACAAAAGTAATGCGTGTCATATGAACGGAACGGTGGAAAGTTGCATGGCAATATATCTCGGAATGGCTAGGGAAATGCCATAATAGGTAGGTATGGTGGCTGTTTTGAGGAAGGTATATGGTGGGTGTATGGTACCAGCGAAAGTTGCGCTGCACAAGAGAGGCTAGCAATGGTGGAAGGGTGAGGGTGTGTATAATCCATGGACTCAACATTAGTCAAAAGAACTCATGTACTTATTGCAAAAATCAAGAATTCATCAAAAACAAAGAACTACACGCATGCTCCTAGGGGGATAGATTGGTAGGAAAAGACCATCGCTCATCCCCGACCGCCACTCATAAGGAAGACAATCAATAAATAAAATTGTGCTCCAACTTCATCACAAAGCGGTTCACCATACGTGCATGCTACGGGAATCACAACCCGCAACACAAGTACTTTTCATAATCACCTCAACTAGCATGACTTTAATATCATTACCTCCATATCTCAAAACAATTATCAAGTATCAAATTGATCATAGCATCCAATTCACTTTCTATGATAGTTTTTATTATACCCAACTTGGATGCTCATCATTCTAGGACCAACTTTGTAACCATAGCAAATACCATGCTGTTCTAAAAGACTCTCAAAATAATATAAGTGAAGCATGAGAGACTAGCAATTTCTACAAAATATAACCACCGCCGTGCTCTAAAAGATATAAGTGATGCACTAGAGCAAATGACAAACTACTCTGAAAGATATAAGTGAAGATCAATGAGTAGTCGAATAATTGTGCAACTATGTGAAGACTCTCTAACATTAAGGAATTTCAGATCATGGTATTGTATTCAAACAGCAGTCAAGCAAAATAAAATGACATTGCAAGGATAGCACAACTCATGTGAAGAAGCAAAAACTTAGGCTCAACCGATACTAACCGATAGTTGTTGAAGAAGAAAGGTGGGATGCCTAACGAGGCATCCCCAAGCTTAGATGCTTGAGAATTCTTGAAATATTATCTTGGGGTGCCTTGGGCATCCCCAATCTTGAACTTTTGTGTCTCCTTAATTCCTCTCATATCATGGTTTCTCTTTTTATCAAAAGCTTCATCCACAACAAACTCAACAAGAACTCGTGAGATAGGTTAGTATAAACCAATGCAAAACCTTATAATTTTCTACTGTAACAAATCACAAAAATTATTATTCAACATTGCATACTAAATGCCTCTGCATATTTAATACTCCTATCCTTAAATAGAAACATTAAACAAGCAAACATATGCAAACAATGCTAACATAACAGCAATCTGCCTAAACAGTACAGTCTGTAAAGAATGCAAGAGTATCAATACTTCCCTAACTCCAAAAATTATGAGAAAAATACTAAGCTGTAGAAGATTTATCAGAGCTCATTATGCAAACAATTTCAACATTATACCATTCTCTGACTTTTCTAGGGAATTCTTGCAACAGCGGTAAACTTTCTGTTTTCAAACAGCAACATGTATACTAGCAAAATAAGCATGGTAAAGGCTATACTTGACATTTTTTATTAAAAATATAGATGCAAAACATTATTATAAATAACAGCAAACAAATACTAACAAAAGAATATGATGCTCCAAGCAAAACACATATCATGTGGCGAATAAAAATATAGCTCCAAGTAAGGTGTGACACCCAAAAAAAATTAACCTTGTTTTGTTAATTAAAATTTTACCAGGAAATTAAAACTTTTATTTTCTGGGCTCACTTTTGATTTTTGAAACATTTCCTTTCTTATCATCATGGAGTGTTTACCTCAAGTGAAATACTTCCCAAATTTATTGGACTCTCTTACCCTCTCAAATAAAACTTTTCTTTTATCAGAGCGATTAATTATAAAATTATTTCCCTGATCTTTATTCCTTTAAAAATGGTTTTTCCATGGTTTGTGGTCCTTTTTGAACTACAACCATTTGATAAAATCTTTTAAAAATCCCACCAAAATTTGGAGATGTCATGTGATGTTTCTAAATCACTTTTATGCAAAAATATATTTCTTTCATTTAATATTTTGGGCTCTATCCCAAATTTTCAAATCTGGTCCAGTGGGCAATTTTGCACTACAACCTATTTAAATATTTCTTTAAAACTTTCACCAAAATTTTGGGATGTCAATATGAGTATGTTAATTAACTTTTTGCAAAAACCTAGTGATGTTCTTTGGAATAAATGAGTGAATCAACCTCTTTTCCACTCTGGTTCAACTTGATGATTTGTACAACAACTATATTTTAAGTTGCTCCTTTATCCATGATTCTTTTACCTACTTGTAGTCCTCCATGCTAAACCCCTAAGTCCAGGAGCATGCACCCATTGGATCATTTTTGGTTCATGAAATGATGCCATTCACCTCCTGTCTAGAATTGAAGTTCTGCAAAACTTGCACTAGCAAGTTTGTGCTTTTCACAAACTAACCTCACCACCCTCTCTTTCATCTAAAGAGACCCCACTCTGGAAGATTTGACCACCCCAAGTACTTCCTAGATGCCTCTGGCATTTTGTCAAACAACCTGTGTGCATGGACAGATTTGGCATGGTTGAAGGTTTTGTGTTGTGAGCTTTTCCCTTGACCCAAACCAAGTTGTCTATTAGCCTTCTATATGTCTCTAACCTAGGCCTGTGGATTTGCATTAGCTTTCTAGCAACTTGGGTCGCCCTGGCATTTCGTCGAACGAGTGCCGTGCACGCCCAGAGCGCGAGCAGAGCGCGCGTTTTGCACGTGCTCGCGCCCGAGCCAACTCACCCCCCCTGGATAAGTTTCCCCGAGCTCATCCAAATCCTCTCCCTCTCGCCACGTCACGCTAGAAGCCCCGACCGCCTCCTCGCCCCCTGCAGCATAGCCAGCAAGCCGCTTGGCGGCACGCCCGCGGCCGCATCCGCCACCGCCAGGGGCAGCACCGCCCAAACCACCACAGCGCGCCAGCTCGCCTCCTTAGACAGTGGAGCGTTCGTCGTTTGCCCCTGGAGCTAGCCAGCCACCGCCATGTCGCCCTGCCGCATAGTAGGGCGGTCCGCCGACGAGCTCATCCACGGCCGCCGCGAACCGACTTGGAGGCCCTATATAAGGAAGCCTCGAGCTCCCCCGAGCACTCAGGTAGCCTCACGCCATCTCCCTAGTGCCCCGTTGCCGTCAATTGAAGGGGAGCAGGCCGTCTTCAACCTCTCCGGTCAGCTCGGCCGCCGCCTCGTTCGGGTTCAGCCCGGCGCCACCAGGGCCTCCCCCACCCTTCCATCACCACAACTCGGCTCCTCATTGTTTTGCCGAGCCGCCCAGACCCCAAACGACGACGGAGCATCACCCTAGCCCGAAACCCCAAATCCACCGAAGTTTCCCTCCGCCGCAGAGCTCGCCACCGGCGATTTCCTCCACCTCCGATGACCCTACGACCACAGGGAGGATCCATCCCCGCCCTCAGCTCCCCGCGAGGAACCGCCGTTCGCTGGCGATGAACGCCGGAGCCGCGCCTCTGCTCGGGCAGAGGAAGAGGAGAGGGTGGAGACTAGTCAAACATGACTAGTGGGCCCCCTGGACCCACTGTCAGTGGCCCCTGCGCGGTCCACGCTGGATAAGTGGAGGCGTAAAACCTCAAGTACGCCTCCTCTGCCCGAAAGCGTAATCTCGTTTGAAATGTTTTCTTTTTCTGTTTTTATTAAAAACAGATTTTTACCAAAACTTTGACTAGCTACAACTTTTTAAATATAACTCCTAATGAGTTGATTCTTTTTCCTACCTCTCTCAAATATTTTCTAGTTTATTTTAAGATTTATTTGAAAAAATTCCAGACAACTTTTTTGTGCTATTTTGGAAATGTGTGTTAATTCAAATTTATTTTAAAATAGGGTTTTGAGAGAAAGAAGGAGGCTTTCAAAATTTTTGGAGAGCACCCCATTTCTCCACACCTTGAAGGCAAGCATCCTGAACCCTGGCATAATGTTTTTGATGTGTTGGTTGACACGATTATAACACCACCTTATTTCGGAAAAACTCGTTATTTTATGTGGTGATATGAGTATTTGCATGAATGCATATTAGTGACTTCCTTGCTATTGGAAATGAGTATACTTATGATGGTAATCACCCTCATGTATCTTGCATGCATACCGGAAAGGAATCCGGGAAAAGCCTCTGCCTTGGGTAGGCGTGAGCTTGTCGCCGGTCTCCGTCGGGACGGTTATGTCCGGTATGGCATAGTAAGGTATAATGAGTGTTGATTGTGTTGGTTGAAATATTTTTGTTATACATGTCATGCAGGGAAATTATAAACCTCCTGAGTCGACCGTAGATCGAGTCTTGTTCCAGTAACCCCCACACTTGTTTCGTGCTACCACTTGTCCTTGCCACAGGTAGGGTATGGTTCAGTAATTTGTCAACCCCTTTCTAGCACACACTGTACAGAGGGGCCGGGATGAAGGTACCAAGGCCATGGATTAAAGCCAGTCATCCGGTCAGGGGGCATGGGTGTTTCGGTTGTAGCCGAGGGGGTAGCTTCCCCAGTTTTGCGCGCGGTATAAATTTTGTGATCCCATGCTAATCAAGGTTGTAGCCTCCCCACTTAGAGTTTTGCTTAACGGGTGTCGTGGGTGATTCTAGACACCGGTAAGTTAAGCTGGTGTGTGCAAGTCAGGTGCGTTTTCATTTAAAAGACCGTAGAAGGAATTAGTCTTGATGGACTAAAGGAATCTGTTACTCGTGGGTAAAGAGTACACCCTCTGCAGAGATCAAATCTATTCGAATAGCCGTGTCCATGGTTAAGGATTACAGTCTGGGATGGGTCAAGTGTCGGTCTTAGTGTCGGTCTTCGGAGGAGGAACTGCTAAACTAGAACATGGATCATGATTTGTGACTTGTGCTGCTATGATGATTATGATTATTGTTATTACTATGGACTAACCCATTATATTATTGAGTATCCCTGGGACGGTTCTACCTCCTGGATATTCGTTGTGATTATTTCTTATAAGCCCTTTATGTGGTGTCGCTGAGACGCCCGACTGTGGCATTGCTTGTTACTTATTTTCTTATAAGCCCTTTATGTGGTGTCGCTGAGACGCCCGACTGTGGGATTGCTTGTTATTTATTTTCTTATAAGCCCTTTATGTGGTGTCGCTGAGACGCCCGACTGTGGAATGCTTGTTATTTCTTTTCTTATAAGCCCTTTATGTGGTGTCGCTGAGACGCCCGACTGTGGCATTGCTTGCTATTTATTTTCTCTATAAGCCCTTTATGTGGTGTCGCACAGACGCCCGACTACGGCATTTACTTCCACTCCATTGTTGCATATCCATATAAATAACCTGCTTGCATGCATCAGAGATATTATTTTATGACTGACGATGTGATCATAGAATATTTCAGCGTATGTTTATCATTTATATTATCCCAGTGTTCATAATGTTTGCGAGTACATTCAAAGTACTCACCGGCTTGTCCCTGGCTATTGTCTTGGCCAGATTTCTTGCACGGAGAGGAGCGACGTGATGACAGCCCCAGAACCTAAGCAGTGGTGGTAGCAGCCTCGCGAAGATAGGAGTTACCTGGTCAGCTGTTCCTGTGGGAAATGGAGTCCCATAGACACTGATGATCGACAAACCGCTTCCGCCATCAACCACTAGAAACCATTTGTTGTACTCACAGGCCAGAATGGTCTTGTACTACATATTTTGTATTTTGCTTGGAAATTCTTTAACAAGTTGGTGCCTCATCAGCTAACAGTAATCCTGGGGCTGGTGAGCACAACAGCCATTTTCTGGAAATTAATACCCGGAAAACCGGTCGTGACATAAGGTTACCGATGGACGAAGACGAAAGAAGGGATGCCTTCTGGGGCATCCCCAAGCTTAGGCTCTTGGTTATCCTTGAATATCTTGGGGTGCCATGGGCATCCCCAAGCTTAGGCTCTTGCCACTCCTTATTCCATAGTCCATCGAATCTTTACCCAAAACTTGAAAACTTCACAACACAAAACTCAACAGAAAACTCGTAAGCTCCGTTAGTATAAGAAAATAAAACCACCACTTAGGTACTGTAATGAACTCATTCTAAATTCATATTGGTGTAATATCTACTGTACTCCAACTTATCTATGGTTCATACCCTTTGATACTACTCATAGATTCATCAAAATAAGCAAACAACACAAAGAAAACAGAATCAGTCAAAAACAGAACAGTCTGTAGTAATCTGTATCAAACGTATACTTCTGGAACTCGAAAAATCCTACCAAATTAGGAAGTCCTAAAAAATTTGTGTACCAATCTAGATCAAAGAGAATCAGATCAAAGAGAATCAGATCACAAGCACATTTCTGTGAATTAACAAAACTAATTTACTGGGTGCAAAAGTTTCTGATTCTCAGCAGGATCAACACAACTATCACCGTAAGCTATCCTAAAGGTCTTGCCAAACAAAGGCTAATAGAAAAAAGAATAGAGGTATAACAGGCATAATATCCATGATTGGATTGAAAATAGCATAAGATTCGGGTAATTTGGCAAAGAAAAAACTAGTAGGATAAAGAACAGAATTAAAACAGATACAGGTTAAACTTTACTTGGCACTTTATTGAAACAAAAGCTATAAAACATGATTATTACAGTAGCATAATCATGTGAACACACAAAAACAGTAAGGGTAAATATTGGGTTGTCTCCCAACAAGCGCTTTTCTTTAATGCCTTTCTAGCTAGGCATGATGATGACAATGATGCTCACATAAAGATAAGAACTGAAAAATAACGAGAGCATCATGAAGCATATGAATAGCACATTTAAGTCTAACCCACTTCCTATGCATAGGGATTTTGTGAGCAAACAACTTATGGGAACAATAATTAATTAGCATAGGGAGGGAAAACAAGCATAGCTTCAAGATTTTCAACACATAGAGAGGAAACTTGACATTATTGCGATTCCTACAAGCATAAGTTCCTCCCTCATAATAATTTTCAGTAGCATCATGAATGAATTCAACAATATAACCAGCACCTAAAGCATTATTTTCATGATCTACAAGCATAGAAAATTTACTACTCTCCACATAAGCAAAATTCTTCTCATGAATAGTAGTGGGAGCAAACTCGACAAAATAATTATCATGTGAGGCATAATCCAATTGAAAACTAAAATCATGATGACAAGTTTTATGGTTATAATTATTCTTAATAGCATACAAGTCATCACAATAATCATCATAGATAGCAACTTTGTTCTCATAATCAATTGGAACCTCTTCCGAAATAGTGGAATCATCACTAAATAAAGTTGACACTCTTCCAAATCCACTTTCATGTTCATCACAATAAGATTCAACATCCTCCAAAATACTGGGATCACTACTTCCTAAAGTTGACACTCTTCCAAACCCACTTTCATGAATATAATCATCATAAGTAGGAGGCATGCTTACATCATAATAAATATTCTCATCAAAACTTGGGGGACTAAAAATATCATATTCATCAAACATAGCATCCCCAAGCTTGTGGCTTTGCATATCATTAGCATCATGGATATTCAAGGAATTCATACTAACAACATTGCAATCATGCTCATCATTCAAAGATTTAGTATCAAACATTCTATAGATTTCTTCTTCTAGCACTTGAGCACAGTTTTCCTTTTCACCATACTCACGAAAGATATTAAAAAGATGAAGCGTATGAGACAAACTTAACTCCATTTTTTTGTAGTTTTCTTTTATAAACTAAACTAGTGATAAAACAAGAAACAAAAAGATTCGACTTCAAGATCTAAAGATATACCTTCAAGCACTCACCTCCCCGGCAACGGCGCCAGAAAAGAGCTTGATGTCTACTACACAACCTTCTTCTTGTAGATGTTGTTGGGCCTGCAAGTGCACAGGTTTGTAGGACAGTAGCAAATTTCCCTCAAGTGGATGACCTAAGTTTTATCAATCCATAGGAGGCGTAGGATGAAGATGGTCTCTCTCAAAAAACCCTGCAACCAAATAACAAAGAGTCTCTTGTGTCCCCAACACACCCAATACAATGGTAAATTGTATAGGTGCACTAGTTCGGCGAAGAGATGGTGATACAAGTGCAATATGGATGGTAGATATAGGTTTTTGTAATCTGAAAATATAAAAACAGCAAGGTAACTAATGATAAAAGTGAGCGTAAACGGTATTGCAATGATAGGAAACAAGGCCTAGGGTTCATACTTTCACTAGTGCAAGTTCTCTCAACAATATAACATAGATAGATCATATAACAATCCCTCAACATGCAACAAAGAGTCACTCCAAAGCCACTAATAGCGGAGAACAAATGAAGAGATTATGGTAGGGTACGAAAACACCTCAAAGTTATTCTTTCAGATCAATCTATTCAAGAGTTCGTACTAGAATAACACCTTAAGACACAAATCAACCAAAACCCTAATGTCACCTAGATACTCCATTGTCACCTCAAGTATCCGTGGGCATGATTATACGATATGCATCACACAATCTTAGATTCGTCTATTCAGCCAACACAAAGTACTTCAAAGAGTGCCCCAAAGTTTCTACCGGAGAGTCAAGACGAAAACTTGTGCCAACCCCTATGCATAGGTTCATGGGCGGAACCCGCAAGTTGATCACCAAAACATACATCAAGTGGCACGTGATATCCCATTGTCACCACAGATAAGCACGGCAAGACATACATCAAGTATTCTCAAATCCTTAAAGACTCAATCCGATAAGACAACTTCAAAGGGAAAACTCAATTCATCACAAGAGAGTAGAGGGGGAGAAACATCATAAGATCCAACTACAATAGCAAAGCTCGCGATACATCAAGATCGTGCCATAGAGAGAACACTAGAGAGAGAGATCAAACACATAGCTACTGGTACATACCCTTAGCCCCGAGGGTGAACTACTCCCTCCTCATCATGGAGAGCGCCGGGATGATGGAGATGGCCACAGGTGATGGGTTCCCCCCTCCGGCAGGGTGCCGGAACGGGCTCCCGAGAGGTTTTTGGTGGCTACAGAGGCTTGCAGCGGCGGAACTCCCGATCTATCTTCTTATTCGATGTTTTTAGGGTACGTCGGCTTATATAGGCGAAAGAAGTCAGTCGGGGGAGCCTCGAGGGGCCCACGAGAGGGTAGGGTGCGCCCCGGGGGTGGGCGCGCCCCCTGTCTCGTGGCTCCCTCGATACTCCCCTGGCTTGCACTCCAAGTCTCCTGGATCATAATCTTTCCAAAAATAACGCTGCCGAAGGTTTCATTCCGTTTGGACTCCATTTGATATTCCTTTTCTTTGAAATACTGAAACAGGCAATAAAACAGCAATATGGGCTGGGCCTCCGGTTAATAGGTTAGTCCCAAAAATGATATAAATGTGTAAAATAAAGCCCATAAACATCCAAAAGGGGTAATATAATAGCATGGAACAATCAAAAATTATAGATACGTTGGAGATGTATCAGTATTCAAGAAAGGTCTACCAAACATAATGGGACAAAAGTCATCTTGTGGGGAGCTAAGAACAAGAAAACCAGTAGGGTATTTTATCTTCCCATACAAGACTTCAACATCTCTAAGAATCCCAATTGGTGATATAGTATCTCTATTAGCAAGTTTAATAGTGACATATATGGCTTCTATTTCAACAGGTGCTATTTCATCTTTAATTTCTTGATATAAGGAGAAAGGAATAGCACTCACACTAGCACCTAGGTCACATAAGCCATGATAACAGTGATCTCCTATCTTAACTAAGACAACATGCATGCCAACAACTGTTCTATGTTTATCTCTTCCTTCAGGTTTGGAAATTCTAGAAGCTTCACTATAGATGTAAATAACATGTCCATCAATATTATCTACTAAGAGATCTTTAACCATAGAAACACTAGGTTCAACTCTGATTTGTTCAGATGGTTTGGGTGTTCTAACATAACTTTTGTTAACCATAGTTGAAGCTTTAGCATGTTCCTTCATCCTAACAGGGAAAGGTGGTTTTTCAATATAAGCAGCGGGAACAACTGGATCAACATTGTAAATGACAGTTTCTTCTTTAGCTTTTACCGGTTCTTTGATTTCTTATTTAATTGGTGGGTGATATTTAAACCGCTTTTCCTTAGGGAGATCAGCATGAGTAGCAAAAGATTCACAGAAGGAAGCTACTATCTCAGAGTCAAGTCCATATTTAGTGCTAAACTTTTGAAAAGCATCAATATTCATGAAAGATTTAACACAATCAAACTTAGGTTCAACACCTGACTTTTTACCTTCATTGAGTTCCCAATCTTTTGAGTTGCGTTTAATTCTTTATAAAAGATCCCACCGGAATTCAATAGTCTTCTTCATAAAAGAACCAGTACAAGAAGTATCGAGGATGGATTGATCATTACGAGAAAGCAAAGCATAAAAATTATGAATAATAATTTCTCTTGAGAGCTCATGATTGGGGCATGAATATAACATTGACTTAAGCCTCCCGCAAGCTAGAGCAATACTTTCTCCTTCACGAGGCCAAAAATTATATATATAATTCCGATCATGATGAACTAGATGCATAGGATAATTTTTTTGATGAAATTCCAATTTCAAATGGTTCCAGTTCCAAGATCCAATATCATCACATAGCCTATCCCATGTCAATGCTTTTCCCTTCAAAGATAAAGGGAAAACCTTATTCTTAGATTCATCTCCGAGAAAACCTGCAAGCTTAAATAATTCACAAATTTCATCCACATATATCAAGTGCATATGAGAATGTTCGGTTCCATCTCCTGCATAAGGATTAGCTAGCAGTTGTTCCAACATACCTGAAGGAATTTCATATTAAATATTTTCAATAGGTGAAGTAGCTTGAGGGGAAATTAATTGTGGTTCCGGTCGAGGTGAAGATACCCCGAACAAACCCCTCAAAGGATTGTTCTCCATAGTAGCAAGTGACAATAAATTTCAGCACGTAGTAATAATGTTTCATTACCAATTTCCACTTACCAAGAGCGCTTCACTCCCCGACAACGGCGCCAGAAAATAGCCTTGATGACCCACAATTATATGGGGTCAATTGTAGCCTTTTCGATAAGTAAGAGTGTCGAACCCAACGAGGAGCAGAAGGAAATGACAAGCGATTTTCAGCAAGGTAATGTCTGCAAGTGCTAAAATTGCAAGTAGCGAAGTAGTTTGATAGCAAGATAATTTGTAACGAGCAAGTAACGAAAGTAGTAACAAAAGTGCAGCAAGGTAGCCCAATCCTTTTGAGGCAAAGGACAGGCCAAAACGGTCTCTTATGATAAGCAAAGTGTTCTTGAGGGTACACGGGAATTTCATTTAGTCACTTTCATCATGTTGGCTTAATTCGTGTTCGGTACTTTGATAATTTGATATGTGGGTGGACCGGTGCTTAGGTGCTGTTATTAATTGAACAAACCTCCTACTTATGATTAGCCCTCTCGCAAGCATCCGCAACTACAAGAAAAGTATTAAGAATAAATTCTAACCATAGCATTAAACTTTTGGATCCAATCGGTCCCTTACGGAATAGCGCATAAACTAGGGTTTAAGCTTCTGTCACTCTCGCAACCCACCATATAATAACTACTCCACAGTGCATTCCCTTAGGACCAAATATGGTGAAGTGTCATGTAGTCTACGTTCACATGACACCACTAAGAGAATGGCAACATACATACCATCAAAATATCAAACACATATCAAGTTCACATGATTACTTGCAACATGATTTCTCCCATGACCTCAAGAACGAAAGTAACTACTCACAAATGATAAACATGCTCAAGATCTGAGGGGTATTAAATAGCATAATGGATCTGAACATATAATCTTCCACCAAATAAACCATATAGTAATCAACTAAAAGATGTAATAAACACTACTAGTCACCCATAGGCACCAATCTATAGATTTGATAAAAAGATTGAACACAAGAGATGAAGTAGGGTTTGAGAGGAGTTGGTGCTGTGAAGATGTTGATGAAGATAGCCCTCCCCAAGATGGGAGAGTTGTTGGTGATGATGATGACGATGATTCCCCCTCCGGGAGGGAAGTTCCCCTGGCGGAATCGCTCCGCATGAGGGCAAAAGTGCTCCTGCCCAACACTACAAAAAAATACACTTCCGTGATGATACGTGTTTGTCACAGTAGGTCGTGTTTTCTGTCATGCAAGTACATACATGACGATTTTATGAAAGAATCAAGATAGTCATACCTGTGCTGTCGTAGAAGTGTTCCATGACATTACCAAAATTATCATCACGGAAGTGTCCACTTCCATGACAATAAATCACGCGTCACAGAAGTGCTTTCGTCAAGGGTGACCGACACGTGGCATCCACCGTAACGGAACGCCGTTAAGCTATCGGGTCTGGTTTTGGATCCGATAACCCGTTAACAACCCCGACCAATGGGGATTTTCCACGTGTAAAATCATCATTGGCTGGAGGAAACACGTGTCGGCTCACCGTTGGGACAGATGTCATCCACTCATTGGACCGAAGGCGCCTATGATACGGCGACACGTGGCACGGCCCAACAGAGGCCCATTCCTGTGAGAAGGCCGGTCCGTTTGACTTGGTCAAAAGGTGGCGGGTCGGCCCACGAAAAGCCTGTTAACGGCCTGTTCGCATATAGCCCATTTATAGCCCGCTAACCCAGGGCCCGTTATGACCTCTCCGAATTAGGCCCAGTAGCGTCATCTGGGCTGTCCAATATGATTCCAGCCCATTTTAACTTCCGGCCCATGTGTGGCCCATGACTTCTTTTGGCCCATATGAGGCCCTTTGTAACTCTTGGCCCATTAACGGCCCATGGTGAAACTGGCCCGTAATGAACAGTGTATCACTTTATACCCATTGACGGCCCGTTTTTCCATTGGGCCGTTTCCAGCCCAAGTTATCTTTCGGCCTTCTCAGGGCCCATTGATTCTTGGGCTCATTTGCAGCATTCGGTTACATACGGCCCGTTACTGTCATTTTCTGCTTGTGGGCCAAATTTAGCCTGTCGTTACAGTCGGCCCGTTTGCGGACCGTTAATACGTTGGGTTGTTTTCATGTAAAAAAACCCGTTGGTTGTTTTCATGGAGTTATCAAATACGGCCTATTAAC
The DNA here is from genome assembly GCA_963921465.1 of Triticum timopheevii. Classification (NCBI taxonomy): domain Eukaryota; kingdom Viridiplantae; phylum Streptophyta; class Magnoliopsida; order Poales; family Poaceae; genus Triticum; species Triticum timopheevii. Next base: position 375,666,807 of record OY997262.1, on the reverse strand, counting down.
GGCCCGTTATGGTCCACGAATAGTATGGCCCATGATTAGCGAAATGATGATATGCCCCGTAGAAGGCCCATGGATCCTACGGCCCGTATGAGGCCCATGGATAGTATGGCCCATAGAAGGCCCATGGATCATACAGCCCATAGAAGGCCCATGGACCCTACAACCCGTAGAAGGCCCATGAATCCTAAGGCCCGTATAGAAGGCCAATGGATCCTATGGCCCATATAGAAGGCCAATGGATCCTACGGCCGGAAGAAGGCCCATGGATCATACGGCCTGCAGGAGGCCCATGGTTACAATAGTCCGTGTGTTACCATGATTATTTTGGCCTAGTTACCAAAAATAGGCTATTGTGGCCACTAGAAAAACACAGAAAAAGAACTGCAGTGACTACAAGCAAACAACTAAACAAGACAATAAGGAAATAAATAAGCAAGCAATTAACGCTAGCCTATTACCGCTATTACACATATTACATCCGCTGGGCATCAAAGTTTGCCACTAGTGCAAATATAGGGAACAAAGCAGCATATTACATACACTAGCCGTCAACATTGGCCACCCGTGCAAATAAACGCGGCAGCAAAATAAGAGCATAACTGAAACAACTTCAGAAGAGCTCAAGAAACGTTATCCTGGGTATCCACCATGCTAGCAATAAGCTTAGCAAGCTTATTAGCTTTGTCCTGTTTGGCGCTAAAATCCTCCAACGCTTGCTATTGCACCAGAAAGTATGCATCTGAATGCTCCAGGGACTTCCGCAGTCCTTCCGCTTCTTGTCGCAGCACAGCTGATCGATGTCTTTCAGCTTGTAATTGAGACTCAAGAAACCGAACTGATTTAGATAGTGAGTTTGAATAGCTTGTGCAAGCGGTAGTGGCCAGTAACTCGAACACTAAAGCAATACAGGACTTTGGGGTTGTCTCGCTGTCTTCAAGATAGTCTTCCTTAGCTGTTTTATCAGCTTTGTTGGAGACCAACAAGGATGTGTCACTATCCTGAACCTTATCTGCATTACTTCCTTTACTATTGCTTAAAAAGGCACTCTTCCCCAATATTCTGTCAGCATTCTAAAAGAAGAAACAAGCAGACACATAACAAGTTTAGCATGTACTAGTATATGAAACTCATTTTGGTGAACCAGTTCATTAGTAAGGTGGACAAGATTAAACTACCAAGTCTTCTATTGCCAAGTACTAGTACATAATAAAAGCATCAAACAAACATATATCTATGTCCTATGGTCACTACATTGTCTTGCCAAATCAAAATAGAGACACGGTTCAAATCATATCAGTTCAAGACAAAGCAGCAGTGAAAGAATACAAAGCGTGGGAAACTACACGGCACAACAAGATTTCAGATGGGTACCACGGGTCTACATGTACAACAACACTATTGGCTCTGTTGTGATGCTAGTAATGTGCATGATATGAAAGTCTATTGTATACACAATTGAAATTGAAATCAACAGAGCTATTGATAAGAGCAAACCTGTTAAAGAAACATGCGTGAACATACCTGCTATGCCATTGGAGTTTCAATTGGATCCTTCAATTTAAAAATAAGTTTGTATGAGTAAATACAGTGATACAAGAGCAAAGTAACCATAGTTAAAAATGGCGCGCCTAAGCGAGCGCTTAAGTGCGCCTAGGCTCTAGGCGTTGGCAAAACGCATTGTGCATAACTATGCTTAATCTGTGCATAACTGCGCATAAGCATGCGCTTTGGTCAGTAAAGTGCAAGGCGGTGGCAAAACGCACAATTAACGCCTAACGCTTTTTTGAACTATGATAGCAATGGAATCTTAAATTAGAACAGTTGTTCTTCAGGTTTAGGCACTTGTTCTACATGAACAAAGTACAGTAAGACGCAAGAACATAATACATAAAAATAGAAAATGAGCTCATAGACCTTACCACATTCTTGGTTAGGGACCAGTACAGAACAAGGCATTCCCAATCATCATCCAGTAAATGTGTCTCATGAGAACATAAGGGAATTTGATGAGTTTCTTTGCCGGTGAAGTACGTTTTCTTCAGGTAATGCCGATACTGCCACCAAGCATTCTTGAAGATAGCAGAGGTATTAGCACAGGTTACCTCATCCTGAGTTTCCAAATCGGTCCTTCTCTATAGAGAAAAATGGGAAAATTTGCTGTATTATAACCATCATGGAGGTAGGATGTATGGGACAAAGAAAAGTAATTGCCATGAATAACATTACTTACACATAAATCCTGGACAAACACCTGCAACTGGCATTTTCCTTCATCTTCAGTATAATATTTCCAAGATGGGAAGATACGCACATACGATTTAACAACATCAAATGCGATAGATGCTAAACTACAACTAGCTGGTTGTGCTTCCTCCACAGGAATAGGTGTACTAACTGGTGGAGTTGGGGTTCGTCGTGATAGTACTGGCACTTTGGGCACTGGAGCTGCCTTACTAACTGCTCTTGTTTGGGAGCTCTGTGGTGGAGATGGCGTTGTGTCAGCAGGAACTGGGTTACTATCGGCTGGGGTTGGGGTTAGATTGGGTGAAGTTGGTTCTCTGTCCATCACAGTAGGGGTACAATCTGCGAGAGTTTGGGTTATGTGTGGTAGGGCTAGTTCTTGTGCATGTACAACTGGGGTGCTATCTCCACCAAGAGGTAGCACTGTTTTATTTGAAGACCGTGTTTTTAGTCTGCTAGATACTGGCATCACCCGCTCCAATTCAAATGGCTGATAAATAGGAAACATAGTTGAATGTACAGACATTGTATGAGAGACAGATGCAATAGATAGTGTGGAAAAAAGAGGGCATGAAATAGTTGACATGTATATTGTTTAACTAAAACGGATAGCATGACATAATTTCACATATATGATGTCTATCTAAACTTGATAGCATAGCATAACATAATTCAAAGATATGATGAATAACTAAACAGGATCGCATGACATAATTCACCTGCATGTTATCTAAGTAATCAGGATCGCATCACTTAATTCACATATGTGATTTATATGCTAAACAGAGGGCATTCGATATGATGTCTGAACTAAGAACATGGTGTTGAATATTGTGTATATGATGTCTAAACTATGCAATGCAAGACACCATATGCATGATATGAGCAGTATAACCGTGCCAAGTTAGACCATACACCTCAGTGGGGGAATAGGATTGGTCATCTGTCTCTGAATCCATCTCTGAGGAGCTATCGGGACCCAACAAGAGATCTGCTTCGACAGGTAGCACTGTCTGCTCTGAAGGCCTTGTTTTCACTCCAGATTTTTCCATCTCCCACCCAAATGGCTGATTCACAGGAAGAGTAGTTTAATGTACAAACATTGTCGACAAATGGAAATGTAATGAAGAAAAGGATGGGCAAGATATCATTCAAATATATGATGCCTGGTTAAACAGGATGGCATTGCACATTTCACATATATTATGGCTGGCTAAAAGACATGAGACTGCATAATTCCCATATATGATATAGAAGCTAAACAGGTGGCATTACAAAACATGTCTAAACTAAGCAGATGACATATATGATGTCAAAAGTAGGCACTGCAAGGCAACATATGCATGATATGACTAACATCATCATGCCAAGGTAGAGCAAACACCTTGGAGGGGTAAATAGGAGTGGTCAGCAGCGTCTGAATCCACCTCAGAACAGATATCTTCCTCTGGATTACAATCTGGAGAGGGTGGGGAGGGTTTGCCATTGAACCCACCATGGAGCGATGTCTGCATGACATTGTATTGCCGCACAAAACTCTTCTCTTTTTCTCTACATGTTCAGCATGACTATGTACAATATTTGACATGCATACAAAAAAATATGGTGAGATTATGTAAGGAGAGCATGCAGAAATTTAGAGTGATGGTAACAACCAGTGGATGGATCCAAAAATAATGATAGCAGGCTGATGATTGCTTTAAATTAATAAAAAGACAGATGATGATTGCTTTACTATTTGTTTCCCACCCAAGATGAACAACATAGGCATACCCTAGGTGAACCAGATATTAGACAGACATACTATTCATTGATGCCTCGATATGTGCCCCACAACTAATTTAGAACTCAAGTTTGAACATTAATTTGGACCTGACTTGGGAGTCCAAGAGCTGAACAGGATGATAAAGTAGCAGGTAAGTCTAAGCAATGCATAACATAAGCAGAAACAAAAGAGTGCGACCTCTCTTGTGGACCCGTGTACTCCTTAGGTTCATCTGCTGAGTCGATGATGGTGATGCCGTTGCGGTGTGTGCCGGCGGCAGGGAAGGAGATCTGAGGCGGCGAAAGACGGTCAGGAGTCATGATGTCTGGTTTGGTGGATGCTTCTGTCGATGGAGCAGCTCAGGTGAGGTGGACGACGTCGCGGCAGGAGCAGGACAAACCACACAAAGTTCCCTTCGACATGTACCTGTAACTGAAGTAATTCTGTAAGGGCTCATTTGGCTTGCATGATTCTTAAAACACAGGATAGGAAAAACACTAGAATAGGATAGGAAAATGCACATGGTAAATAGAGCATTTGTAAACACAGGATTTATGTCAACTTGGGTGTTTGGTTTACAGGAATTGGAAGAGCAAAGGAATGCAAAGAAACATGGCCAAAATAAAGTGAAACCATATGAAATCATGTACAGATAGAATGTTATTCTGGCACTAATGCACTTGGTCTTGTTTTCATGCATATGATTTTGAAAAGTAGGTCCAGGTGGATGTTTTGCTTCATTTCTTTCAACAAAATGCATGAATAATTGGGTTGGTCGCTGAAGCAGTTGAGGCAGAGGTGGCTGTCGGAGGTGTGGAGGAAGATCTGAGGAATCTGTAGACGGTGTCCAGGGCACTGCTCTGTTGTGATGGATCGTTCTGTCATTGGAGCAGCTCTGGTGAGCCGTAAGACGTCAAGGCTGAAGCAGCACAAGACAGACATCGTCAATCTCAAGTGGGATTCTAATAACATCTCCAATAGATGATGTAAAATGGATGTAAAATTTACATCACCAAAAACCACCTGACTACAACAGATGAGGTAAAAACTGTTGACTTTGAACTTAACTGTCGAAACTGAAATTTACTGTGGAATTTGAATGCTACTATCAAAACTGAACGCAATGGTAGCAGAGAGGCACTTGACATGTAGTTTAGGGAGGGCCTGCAGTTCATCTTCAACCTGCACCCCCCTGAGCCGCCAGCCACCACCGGCCGAACCGCCGGCCCCAGCACCGCTGTCGGTGTCAAAACCGGCGGATCTCGGGTAGGGGGTCCCGAACTGTGCATCTAGGCGTATGGTAACAGGAGACAAGGGACACGATGTTTTTACCCAGGTTCGGGCCCTCTCGGTGGAGGTAAAACCCTACTCCTTCTTGATTAATATTGATGATATGGGTAGTACAAGAGTAGATCTACCACGAGATCAGAGAGGCTAAACCCTAGAAGCTAGCCTATGGTATGATTGTTTTTCGTCCTACGGACTAAACCTCTCCATTTTATATAGACACCGGAGAGGGCTAGGGTTACATAGAGTCGGTTACAATGGTAGGAGATCTACATATCCGTATTGCCAAGCTTGCCTTCCACGCCAAGGAATGTCCCATCCAGACACGGGACAGAGTCTTCAATCTTGTATCTTCATAGTCCAGGAGTCCGGCCAAAGATGATAGTTCGGCTATCCGGACACCCCCTAGTCCAGGACTCCCTCAGTAGCCCCTGAACCAGGCTTCAATGACGACAAGTCCGGCGCGCATATTGTCTTCGGCATTGCAAGGCGGGTTCCTCCTCCGAATACTTCATAGAAGATTTTGAACACCAGGATAGTGTCCGGCTCTGCAAAATAAGTTCCACATACCACCGTAGAGAGAATAATATTTACACAAGTTCAATCTGCTGATGTATTTCGTCGCGTGACGTCACACCACGGCCAAGCCTTTATTAGAATTGCTTTTACTGTTCCACCTCAGCGCGTTTAGCAAAGCGGTTTCCTTGGCACGTCTTGTGAAAGCAGAGATCGTGTCCCCTTATTCCGGGATTTTCATCAATACGGGCGTGGGTAACCCAACCGCACCCGTTGGTGCGCCCCCTCTATCGAAGGCGAGTCCCAAACGGCCACGGGGAGGGCTCTTGGTATTCAACCTCTTTATAACGAGACCAAGGCCTGCTCCTTTCTTTCAATCTCAATTGAATCTTCCCCTCGCCTCGAGTTCCAACACCCAAAGCTCCAGATTCAGGCGCTTCGGACCTTCGACAATGTCCTGCTCCGACCTGCAAGGCCGGTGGATGCCTTCTTCCGTCACAGAAGAAGACGTGCTAAAGTTAAGAGACGCCAGGTATCTAACCGGCGAAATTTCGCATAGGCTGCCTATCCAAGGGCAGGTTATTCCTACTCCTGAGCCTGGTGAGAGCGTGGTGTTCGTGTCTCACTTCCTTCGGGGTTTAGGCTTCCCGACAGACCCCTTCATGAGGGGGCTCATGTTTTATTATGGGCTGGAATTCCACGACTTGGATCCGGAGTCCATCCTCCACATCTCATTGTTCATTGTCGTATGTGAAGCCTTCCTCTGCATCACCCCTCACTTCGGATTGTGGCTCAAGACCTTCAATGTGGAGTCGAAGATGATCAAGGGGCAGCAGGCATAGTGCGGAGGGGCTATTATAAGCAAGAGTGCTGACGCTCCATGGCCCGAGGGCTCTTTTCAAGGGGAGCTTGGTTTGTGGCAACAGGAGTGGTTCTACATCACCGCTCCCAGGGGCACCAGATGGGTGGCGCCACCTGCCTTTCGCTCGGGTCCTCCACAACGGCTGGCGTCATGGGTCAATAAAGGGCTTGACTGGGGGCCGTCCAAGGACGTGCCTCTGTTGCAGGGCCGTATTCGAGATCTCCAAGAGAGGGAGATCAATCTGGTAGTAGTGGCTCAGGTCATGCTGATTCGACGCCTTCTGCCCTGCAAACGTCGCCCCCTCCGCCTGTGGGAATTCAATCCAGAGGGACCGCGAGCTCTCCAGCACTTCATGGGCTCGACGCCCGTGGAGATGTATAAAGTGTTCTTCGGATCACAAGAGATGTGTCCGGACTTGACCGAGGACGCAGGTCTGAGCTGCAATCGCCCGAATACTCAAGTAAGTAGTCCTGTGCCCGGACACGCTATCCGCACTTTTATCATAAACTTCCCCTTTAAAGAGCTGTCCCTTGAACAGGAGTGGATAGCGAAAGCAAAACTAATAAGGTGTCCGGCCCCCCTCCCTAACACCATGCCGGATCCGGTGTTAACCAGGATGCTGGAGGCTGTGCCTTTGGAAGAGGGCAAAGGGGGGAACAAGGAAACTACTTCCTCCGCGAAGGAGGCTTGCAAAGAAGGGGGGACCGAGAATCCCTCCCTCCAGGGGGGAAGAGGACCGCTTCTGAAGATCCGGAGGCCAAGGCCTCAAAGCGGGGGAAGAAATATTCACCAGAGGGTCCTGCGCCAGGAGAAGCCCCGGCCGCACTATTTCCCCAAGGGAATCAGCGCTCCGGTGAGCCGTAAGTAGAAAGGGGAGTTTTGTAATAAGGGACATCCCTATTTTTATTTCTAAAGATAACCGAAGTTTTACCTTGTAGTTCGGATCTCAGCCCTTCTCAGCAGAGCTCATCTTCGGGGGATCTTCGTCCGGAGATGATGGAGAGCGAAACGCCTCCATCTACCGCACCGTCAGGCGGGGCGGACGACCCTGAGGTGTCGTCGCGGAGGGTTTCCCCGAGTCCGGCGGGGCTGGAAGGTCCATCACCAACTGGTGTACAGTCGGAGGAGCTAAAGGATCTTCTCGAGCGAGCGTCTATCTCAGAAGATCACCGTGCGTTAATGGATATGGTGATTGAAAGGGTTTCATTCGCTGAGAGCGGATTGCATGAAGTCGTCAGAAGTTTACTGACGGGGTTTGAGGTACGCGAAAATGATATACCTTCTCACAGTTTTGCATATAGAATGCGCCCTGTATAGATAGTAGCCCCTGAGACTCGGTATGTTTTCAAAGGTGACAGCGTGCCGAGGATCATAATCTCAGTTGTAAGACGCCGCCTTTCCTATATAGGTGGCGGAGCGTTCGGTGGCCAGCCGGACTGATGGATTTGCCGAACTGAAGCGGCACTTGACGTTGCGGATGCGGACATCACGTTGGTCAATAAGCGACTTGTCGAGTCACAAGGTATGCGGCCTCTCCGCGGACACCTGGTAAGGGAGCTTGACGCCCGTGCCTTACAACATGTATGCTTAATGCAGATGGTGCCGCTGCTATGGAGGACCTTCGGGCGGAGCTCGCCCGAGCCAAGGAGCAAGCCAGAAGAAGTAATGCGGCTGCCTTGAAGGCGGCCGAAGAGCTAAAAGCCGAACAGGCTGCTCACTGCCGAAGCAGGGAGGAAATGGCCGAGATGGTCGTGAAGCTGAAGAATGCTACCGACCACTGCGAGTTTCTTGAAAAAGAACGCCGAGCGGAGCAAGAGGACCTGAAGAAGGCCACCGCCGAAGCCAAGGATGCCCGCTCCGCGATGAGAGCTATAAAGGAGGAGCTACGTCAAGCCGGGGATATCGCGGCTGGAAAGCCCTTTCTGCTGTGGAGGAAGTTCAAGGATCCGAAGTATGCTCAGTTGGGCCAGCTGTGGGGTGCGGAGGATGCTTATCTGGATTTGGCGACGAGTGTCGCAGACGCGGTTGCACACTTCCGAGGCCAAGAGGATCACGGAAGGGAAGAGATTTTTTGGTCGCAGTTCCATAGTCCAGAGCGTCCACTTCCATTAACCGATCGGTTAGCCGAATGGGCTGAGCTAAATAGGTTGTCCGGACTTGCCATGAAGGATGTCGTTTGTGGCCGAAAAGGCCCGAGCCGAAGAGTTATTTTGGCTTGGTGCAGCAGTTCCTTGATGCGGTGCCGCATATCGATGCAATGAAACAGTCGGCATGCATAGAGGGTGCACGGATGGCTCTTGCCCATGTCAAAACATACTGGGAAGAGATGAAGGCCACCGATGTTGCATCCCAGGATTCGGACAGAAGCCGAGTACCTGCCGAGCACTATTTTGAGGAAGTCCAGTAGGGCGCTCGTTTAATAGAGACGCAGTGCTCGACGAATATTATGTTCAAATGACATGTATGATTTGTGAAACCATGTTTCAAATATAATATAAGGGCTTTTTATACTTGTGCGTTCAAGTATTGAAATACCTCCTGTGCGGCCGTCAATGTATATATGTATATAACCTGAAAGATGGCAGTCTTTGGCTTCAGCCCCCACGCACATAGTGCGGGGGTGTTTGCAAAAAAGCGCATTTTCACACTTGATCCAACGTATTGGTCCTATGAAGGAGGTGATAGCGTAGCAAACTAGGCAACCAGACTATAATGCTTTATCACTTTCACTTAGCCATAGGAGTTCGATGGTGGGGCTACTATATAGCCCCTAGGGGCACCGCGCTCTCCGAATTCGGGGCGCGTATGTGCCTGACCGGGAAACGGTCCTTCGTTAAAGCGGAGGAATTCTAAACATTCCGGTGGTCGATCGAGTGGTTGACCAGTCTCTCGCTATATCATGAAAGTCAGTTTTCGGCTTTCTCTACTGAGGTGCTCACCTGGACGAACCGGGGCACAATCTCAGTAGTTCTCCTGGTGTCGCGTTAGCCGATAGAGCGGAACGTAAGGCAGCAAAACACAGGAGCCGGGCAAACCCAACATTTGACCAAAGACATGATTCGGAGCTGATGCATATAAGGCCTAACTCGAGACGCCGAACACTCCCTAAGGTATTCAGTCTTTATGAAAACGGGCAGAACAATGTCCTAAGCCCCTAATGTCCAGGTATGCGCAAAAATTTCTGGCGCGGCCGATGCCAAAATGCCAGCCTCTTCCTCGGTTATAGCAAGAAACCGGGGGATGTGTATCAACAAGAGACAGTAAAAAAGGTTTACGCAGGGTCTTAATCTGAAAAGAATGCTTGCAACGGGTCCCTGCTGCACGTCTGCGCCTGTATCTCCGTTGTGCCATATCCTGGACAGGTGTAGCACGATGTTCATCTACAAAAGAGAAGAACTTAGTTGGGAAGGAAAAAGACCGTGCGAAGAATGTATTTTAAAATAAACAGAGTATGATTCAAAAAATGAATAAAATTGAGCTTTATTGTCTCTTGTTGTACATGCGTGGAGCCCCTTGTAAGGGGGTACGCGGTTAGTAAGCCCCTTGTTTATTTATACCGGACTCGCCTAACCGTGTCCGGGGTCTGAATGACCTGTTTAGGTGCTTTGATCGGCAAAGCCGGATTAGTGTGTGGCTGTCAAGGTAGTCTCACGTTCTTCCGTGTTCGAGGAACACTCGAAGTTTCCCTTTAATGAGATGATGCCGCGTGGACTGGGCATTTTAAGTGTAAGAGATGCATAATGCGGTATTGCGTTAAAGCGGGCGAAAGCTTCGCGTCCCAATAGTGCTTGATAGCTACTTTTAAATGGGGCGATGTGGAAGATTAACTTTTTGCGACGGAAGTTGTCGGATGAGCCGAACACAACCTCTAGTGTTAGAGAGCCCGTACAATGGGCATATGGGCCTGGCATCACTCCTTTAAAGGAAGTGTTGCTATGGCGAATTTTGGTTGGGTCTATCCCCATTCTGCGGATTGTGTCCTGATATAGCAGGTTTAGATCACTGCCGCCGTCCATTAGGACTTGTGTAAATTGTAGTCCGTCGATTATAGGATCTAATATCAAAGCAGTCCATCCTGCATTCCGGATACTTCCGGAATAATCCTGATGGTCGAAAGTGATTGGTTTTGACATCCAGTGTTGGGACTCCGCTGGGGTGGACCGTGCGGCGCGTATTTCAATGGGCGCCGCTCTATTTTTCCTTGTTGTCACTTGAAGTGAGTTTACTGTTTTGACCTCTTGTGGGAAATTCTTTTGTTTTCCGGTGCTCTGCTTGTGGGGTTCGTCATCGTCCTCACTAGGTGTGTCGAGCCCCTTGTGTTCGGCGTTAAGTCGGCCGGACTGTTTGAAGACCCAACAATCTCTATGGGTATGGTTTGCAGGCTTCCTGGGGGTACTGTGGATTTGGCATATCTTGTCCAAGATTTTGTTTAGGTTGGATAGCTCGTCGCTGTTGTCCTTAAGAGGCAGTTTTTTGTTGTTCTGCCGAGAGATTTTGAATCCGGCGTTGACTGTCGTGCTCTTTGGACTGTTTCCCTTGGTCCGGCGCTGGTCCTTACTGCGTCATGGTTTCCCGTTTCCATCCTTGACCTCGGATGTACTTGGGTTGCTGGTGCTGCATCTTGCCAGCCAGCTATCCTCTCCTGCGCAAAAGCGGGTCATGAGGCTTGTTAGTGCGGCCATTGTTCTCGGCTTTTCTTGGCCAAGGTGTCTGGCGAGCCATTTGCCTCGGACGTTGTGTTTGAAAGCTGCTAAGGCTTCGGCGTCCGGACAGTCGACTATTTGGTTCTTTTTGGTGAGGAACCTGTTCCAGAATTTGCGGGCTGACTCTCCGGGCTGTGACTTAAATCGTCTGCATCCGGAGGGCGGACATAAGTCCCTTGAAAAATTGCCCAAAACGCATCCTCGAGCTCTTCCCAACTTCCAATGGTATTTTCTAGGAGGCTTTTGAGCCAATGCTGGGCTGGCCCTTTGAGCTTGAGGGGTAAGTATTTTATGGCGTGGAGGTCATCTCCTCTAGCCATATGTATGTGCAGGATGTAATCCTCAATCCAGACTCCAGGGTCTGTTGTTCCGTCGTATGCCTCTATGTTTACGGGCTTGAATCCCACTGGAAATTCATGATCCAGCACCTCATCGGTGAAACATAGGGGGTGTGCGGCGCCCCTGTATTTGGGTGTGCCGTGATGTTCGAATACTCGACGTGTTGTATTGCTTTCTAGAGCTTGCTTTCTTGGCCCATAGATAGACCTGACTGGGCCATCCTTTTGGTGCGGATCCTTATGCGGATCGTGTGCCGGCTTGTGTGCGGCACCGCTTGCCGCTCTATGTTTGCTGTGTGGTTGTCTATCCGACCGGGCGGCCTCTTTGTTCTTTGATCGTGGGGGCTCTACGGCCTCCTCGTCGAATTCGGGCAGTAGTTTACGCTTCGGGTAGCTCTTTGTTTGGCGACTATCGCCGTATTTGTCTGCGGTGTTGAGTACTTTGCTCCATCTCATTCTGAGTGCATCTTCCGCTGTTTTGAGCTTCCGCTTCTGCTTCTTCAGACTACGTGCAGTGGCGACAAGCCTTTTGTGGAGGTTCTTCTGCTCCAACGATGTGTCCGGCGTGAGATCGTCCAGACTGTTGTCTTCGCCGGGGACAGATTGTTTATCCAAGTTATCCTGTTCGGATGGTTGCTCGAGGGCATGTTCGCCGTCCACCGGTTCGCCTTGCTCTATGGTTGGGTCTGTATGCGTGCTGTCTTTGTCGAGGCGGGACTTTGAGCGGCGCCTACGTCGCCGTTTTGACTGCTTTTCGAGGGAATTATCCTTCGCAGCATCCCGTTGTTCCCCGTTATCGCTTCCTTTAGGAGTATCCACCATGTATACATCGTGAGTTGAGGTGGCCTTCCAGTGCCCTGTAGGCGCTGGTTCTTGGTCGTCTCCGGCATCGTCGTCCATATCATCGATGTCTTCGGAGTCAAAGTCGAGCATGTCGGTTAAATCATCGACAGTGGCTATAAAGTGGGTGGTGGGTGGGCTTTGAATTTATTCATCGTCCTCATCCCAACCTTCCTGACCATAGTCCGGCCAGGGCTCTCCTGATAACGAGAGAGATTTTAGTGAATTCAGGATGTCGCCAAAGGGCGAGTGCTGAAAGATGTCCGCGGCAGTGAATTCCATAACCGGCGCCCAATCGAATTTGATTGGCAAGGGCGCGGGAGGTTCGGAGTCTGGCACCTCGGAGTCACGGGCTTTGCGAAGGACAGGGCTGGTATTCGGCTCTATCACCGTAGAGGTAGCAGCCCCCGAGGCGGTGTCCAGCCATCCGTCCTCGATCGGCGCAGTCGGCTCCGAGCTAAGGGTCGGAGCGGACACTTGTGCGGCCTCCAGGGCACCGTTCAGCGGCAGAGCTAGATCATGCCCACCGTGACAGTGCGGCACGCTTGGCTGTGGCTCGAACCCGTCGAAGATCAAGTCTCCGTGGACGTCAGCCGTATAGTTCAAACTTCCAAATCTGACCTGACGGCTAGGGGCATAGCTTTCGATCTGCTCCAGATGGCCAAGTGAATTGGCCCGCGGTGCAAAGCCGCCGAATACGAAGATCTGTCCGGGGAGAAAAGTCTCACCGTGGACCACTCGTCGTTGATGATCGAAGGAGCCATCGGGCCTATAGGTGACGACACAGAGGAACTCTCAATGAAAGCACCAATGTCGGTGTCAAAACTGGCGGATCTCGGGTAGGGGGTCCCGAACTGTGCGTCTAGGCGGATGGTAACAGGAGACAAGGGACACGATGTTTTTACCCAGGTTCGGGCCCTCTCGGTGGAGGTAAAACCCTACTCCTGCTTGATTAATATTGATGATATGTGTAGTATAAGAGTAGATCTACCACGAGATCAGAGAGGCTAAACCCTAGAAGCTAGCCTATGGTATGATTGTTGTTCGTCCTACGGACTAAACCTCTCCGGTTTATATAGACATCGGAGAGGGCTAGGGTTACACAGAGTCAGTTACAATGGTAGGAGATCTACATATCCGTATTGCCAAGCTTGCCTTCCACGCCAAGGAAAGTCCCATCCGGACACGGGACGGAGTCTTCAATCTTGTATCTTCATAGTCTAGGAGTCCGGCCAAAGATGATAGTTCGGCTATCCATACACCCCCTAGTCCAGGACTCCCTCAACCGCCTCGCCGCCTCGAAACAACTCCCCACCGCCGCCCCGGCCAGCACTCTAGCCCCCCCCCCCCACCCGGAACCCTAAGATAGATAGTGGGGTACCTCTCCGGCGAGCCCCTGTCCCCGCTGCGGGTGGTTCTTCCTTAACTCCGGCGAGCCCCCCCAACCCCTGAAAATTGACTAACCCAAAAGTCGATTCAGTCGACTGAAGTGTGGCTTAATCGGAGCAGAGCAGCAGCACGAGCGAGGGGGAGAGCAGCAGCAGCAGCTGGGCGAGCGAGCGATCGAGCGAGAGCCGGAACAGCAGCAGCAGCAGCGCGAGCGAGCGAGCGAGAGCCGGAGCAGCAGCAGCAGATCCGGCTGGTATGGACGCCGCCGCCGAAGGGGCCTCGCACTGGGGGAGAGCCACCATGGAGATGTCGCCCGCGACGCCGGCTTCAAGGTAGCCGCTCCATGGGGGTGCGGGATGGAGCACCGTCGGCGCCGGGAGGTCGAGTTAAGGAGAAGGTGCGATGCGATGAGTGTACAACCTCTTTGGTGGCGCTGAGTAGGCCTCGGCTTCATCCGAGGAGTCGGTGAGGATGATGCAGTTCTGGTGGAGCAGGTTAAGGTGGTGCTGTGGGGACGGAGCAGCCGCGATAGACGAGGCGATCATCGGAGCAGCTCCTTGGAGATGGAGGACGGGGCGGCTGAACCGGCGGGACGGCGAGATGGACGATAGATCCTCATCCGGGGAGGTGGACGAGGGACGTCGAGCTATTGCGGTGGACGACGTTGTAGGGGAAGAGGCTCCGGCTGGGCAGCGGTGATGTGGCGGACGGAGGAGGGTGGGGTTTCGCGGCTGGAGTGGAGAGGTTATGGTGGCCTGGGATTTCGAATGGCGAAAAGGGGGCGATGGGAGGGGGTGAAGCATGACTTAGGGACGCGCTTGTCCAAAATGTAGGGTGTGTTACAAAAGTACCCCCCACCGATTTGAACTAGCGGCCCTTTCGGCTCAGGGTTAGAAGGGGGATTTTGCGTGTCAGGATTTGGCAGCTGGAGGGAGTTTTCGCGCGCGTTGTAATTTCGGGATAGCAAGGCGCGGGTTGTGAAGGCGCCAAATTTGGGAGCACGATATCTGAATTTTTGGGATACAACAAGACGTGGGTTGAATTTTGGGGACAAGCCTAACGTGTAGTAATATTGTACTTGTACATACCAAATCAATTCACACTTCCCTCAACCAAAAAGAAAACGAAAAAAAATAAAACTATTCACACCACACAAAGAGAGAGTCTTGCCCCGTTTTACTATACAAATGCTATTCAAAGCTACTCCCTCCTTCCATCTATATAGGGCCTAATGCGTTTTTCGATGCTAACTTTGACCAAATATTAGAGCAATAGTATATGACATGCAACCTACACAAAGCACACCGTTAAATTCGTCTGTGAAAGGTTCTTTCAATGATATAATTTTCACATTGTGCAAGTCATGTACTATTAATCTTGTCAATAGTCAAAGGCGGTCTTAAAAATCTCATTACACCCTATATAGATGGAAGGAGGGAGTATGAATCCATGTTATGTCCGATTAAATTTTTTCGCTTGCTATATAATGCATGTAACCTACTCATACCAACATTTTAGTGCATTCCAAATGTCTATACTACCGCTGCAATTCGAACTAAATTTGAATTCGTTTCTCTATTTCAATAAGAATCTACAATCATGATTGTTGCCAACTTCAACCATCATTCCTGTATTACCTTAATAACACACCACATGATTACTATAGATATAGATATGAACTATGTGTACTACATGAACTCGAATTCTATTTTTTGAATACACTTGATGTTGATTCCAAATAATAGTACATTTGATGTACTAACTATATATTCATAATCTAAACCATGTTCCATACGTACACCGTGTTTATCACACAAAGGATAGTGCCCCGGCCCCTACATTATGACAAGTATTTCGACCTGAGTTGCAAAAGCCACACATTAGCCCAAATTATATTCAATGTTCTACATTATGATATCTTCTTCAAGTATCCGTATCCACTTTTTTATAATGAATTATGATCTTTGTTCATCTTTTACACCTTCACGATCCTCTTCTATTTGTAGCTAGCTAGCGCTAACTTTCTATCATGCATGCACACGCCCGCCCCCTCTCACCCACCCATAGCGTCCCCTCCATCGCGCACGTTCATTATTTCTCTTTAGGTCGTCCACCAGCGGTGTGTGGAGGCCCCCGGCTCCTTCTTTCCAGCACACACCGGTCGATATACCTCTCTAGCCAAGTGTGCTACAACAAACACATATATACTTCCCCTCTTCTCTTCTCACCGTCCATGCCCCCCTATGTCCAATACGATTCCACGCAGGTGCACACTCCCGCCCCTCTTTTCATTGATCACATACTCGCACACTCCTCCCCCCTCGACATGGTAGGCCTCTCGCACCACCTCCTAGCCACACCCTCTCCCCCTGTCTGCCTCTCCGGACCCTATTTGCTTCTAACACATGCAGGCGTGTATATGAACTGATCTCCCTACATATAGCCAGGTCGATTATAATTCGTTTTCACCAAGCACCAATACACTTACCTCGCTAGCTATGTCTCTCCTTTTCTCGGACACACGACAGTTGATCTTCCTATGTAGTTACGTATGATTACCACAACCATATCTTCTCCCCTCATCATCCTTGAATACCCCCAACCCATCTCTCACACGCACGTGCATAGACAGACAGACATCCCCCGCCCTCTCTTATTGATATTGCATGCATACCCTCCGTTTGTCTAGCAGGCCTCTCCCACCATTTGTGAGACGCCACTCCACCACCAACCCTCCGACGCTCTACCTTTGTCTTTTTCCCAACCTTATTCCTCTGCTACACATATCCATGGATGTCGATCGATCTCCCTCAATACATAGCTAGGTCTCTCTCCTTCCCCACACATATACTAGTCGATCGGTCTCTACCCCCTCCCCCCCCCCCACACACACACACGCCGATAGTCGAACGTTGTAGGTAGGTATCCATGCCACGGAGAAAAACTGCACCTCTACCCTCTCAAATTCCAGTAGGCCAGCCGCCTTGTATCTTTGACGTGGGAAAACACAAATTCGATGGCACTCTTTATCGATCGCGCAGCCACACACTTCATCCCTGTTTTCAATTCTATCGATATCTCACGTCCATGACTCCATTTCACACACATTGCATATGTTATGTTTTTCTGATTGAGATATCATCAACACATTGCCTCTGTTTCGCACAAACCATCTCTCTCACACCCACCCACGTATGTACCTGCACCTAAAGAAGAAGTGCACGCAGGACGCACATACTCACATCTCATTCCCTGCCACACCCGCGCGGGTACACGGTGGAGTTCGTTTCTGTACGAAAAGGCAGCCCACGTGATAATTCGACGCGTGTAGCGGTTGTTTACTCGAAGGAGGGTTGGGTACCATGCCTAGACGGAACAAAGTTTGACTTTATGTGTTAGCATTAAATAAAGTTATATATTCCTCAATGGCACGTATAGAATATAAAACGATTGCCGTGGGGAAAATGAAAAAATGGGTTTATCTCTCATCACACCATCTCACACAAGGCCGTCGTGGCCTCTCTCTCTCACCGTTGGTCAGTGATCCGACCGCATCCCGTCCGCCGGCGGAAAGGGAGGATGTGCATCGTCTCTCCGTTCGACTGCTTTGAGGCAGCACGTCCCGATCTGCGATACCCACCGTTCTCTCTGACCAAGCTCCGGCGTGGTAGGGACTTTGCCACTTGCTCGCTGCCGCAGTATGGGCAGATCCCGGCTGCCGGCGCCCTCCTAGTAACATCCCGACGACCCTCACATACAGCTTCCTCCGAACTTGCTCCACTGCCCATCTTCCCACGTTGCTGCATGTGGGTCTTCTTTAGTTGTTTGCTTAAATCGTATGTCGACCGCCATACTTTCCATCTTGCAATCTCATCCTCAAACCATTTTAGATAAACCACCATGTGCTATCTTTCCCTTATTACATGGAACATGCTTCTTTTTGCCGGCGTATGTGTCTTCAACTCGTGTTATTGGGCAGTAATTGTTTCCTTTCGACCTCCTTTGGCAAACAGGGCTATCTATTTTCACCTCGTTGCTATTGCGACCTTTTGGTGAACTGCACAAATCACTTTTCTGAAGAGTGTTTTGTGCAGTTCCGCCAAAATGTCACACGGGCAACGTTTTTACATTTCTGTGGGACTGCGGAAAAAGGGAATTTGGTTTTGCTATCCTCCTCATCCAACTTCGTGCCTAATCTTCTCCAACAAGAAGTTAGTCCTAAAGAGAGATCGTAGAGGTGATCGGCTTCTATTTATGTGTGTTATGTTTCATCATCTAGTTCCACTATTATTGTAATCACACTGACTGGATATCTTTGCAAACAGGGATGGTCTGCTCGATTTTAGTGGAGCTGCACAAAATGATCGGATTGTTGTGTCCTTCATACACCTCTTTTTTGGATACAGAGCTGGGTGAAACTAGCTGCCAAGCAATGAACACTATGCCAAGGAAATGGAGCCATGCCTACGGACAACATCGGTCAATTATATTTTTTTTCTTTATTTTTACACCTTCTCACAACTTTGTCATCAGTTGTGATGTGAATATTGGCGCTGATCTGTGAACCATTGAGATGCATTAGCCATGGTAGTTTAATTTGTATTTGATGGAATGTTGTAACGAGATAGTCTCGAGGCAAGACACATGAATCCTAAGTTGAAACCTTTTTTTCCTGCGGGAACCAAAGTTGAAACCTTCATAGCATCATAGTACAATTTCATCAAAATTATGCGTACATATAAACAAATCCTGAAGGATTGATAGCAATGCCAGAAACAATTCAACTTTGTTTCGCCGACATGTTGGACATCCTTCATCCGACTCCACCTGCCATGCAGCAATATTGAGTGCACAACACAACTTCAGGGAAAGATTCACCCCGGTCGTTGCATCGCAGTAGTAATGACTAGTGAGCAGTCAAATACAAGAGCCCCACCTTCGCCACAGTAAGTTGCTCGGACGAAGCAACCATCATTTCTCTATTCCTTGAATCCGGTGGTACTCCCATATTTCCACAGTAATAAGTTGCTCGGGCGAATCAACCATCACTATATCCGCTCATGTGTGATGACCACAGGAGCTATCCATTCAGATTGCATGTTAAAAAATATAAAGGTCGATAACTAATGCGGCAAACTTTCAAAAAAACTAATGCGGCACCTCGGGCCAATGCGGCCAGATCGCATTTTGCACGAGAAATTACACACCATGTTTCGTTGACATGTGGTCCCATTCCAACATATCCGTGAGACGACGGCGAGTCCTTTTCTACTAGTAGTATTTCCGAACGGACGTGTAGGCCGGGGCGCCTCTTCATGAACCGTGGCAAACTGGCAACCGTCCACCGACTCTTCGCCTTTCCCTCTCGATTTGGAACTGCTGTCGCACGCTCTTCCTCTCCCTCCTCCATTTTCCTTCAGCCCTTCACCCTTTCTCCTGCCATTGTTTGATCGTCTTCTCCATGGAGGGAACAGGCCGAAAACGACCCCGTTATTCTTGCCCCGGTCTGAAAGATGACGTGGTGGAGGAACTCATTGATCGGTGCGACGTCATCACCTCGGCTAGCATGGCAGGTTCGTTCAAGCCCATTCTCGACTCAATTAATAACATCATTACAAGGAACCCAAGAGTCAAGGAGCGGTTTGATCTCCCCTATCTTCTTCGCCGTGACCCAGATGACTACTGGCGCGGGGACGACGGAGGCCTCGCCTTGTGCAAGTTGATGCCGCTTGATAATGATACGTATGATGTTAAGATGCCATCGCTTGAGGGCAAGGATTGGGCAGGCGCAAATGGAGATTGGGTTGTTTACATTGGGTCCAACTGCGAGTGGGAACTTGTGAATGTGTACACTCGTGACCGGGTTCCACTTCCAAAAATCTCAGCATACTGCCCAGAGGTTGAGCACACCGGTATTGTACGCACATTCAAATACGATCATGGTGACTGTCTTCTACGGAAGATAGCAATTTGTTGAGTTCCCAACCGCTCTTGGAATTACAACAACTATGAAGTTGTTGCTATCTTTGACAAGCTTGTTTCCGTCCTTCGTGGTTCGACTAGATGGATATTGCTCAAAAATTAGTTTCTATACACGGATGTGTACTATGATGCAATTCAATACGAGGGCCTTGTGTTTGCTGCCACCACTCGTGGCACTGTTTTTGCATGGAAGCCTTATACTTTCGGTACGTTTGTCTTCCACCATAATTATAATTGTTTCATCCACATGCCTGCGGGTTAGCAAGTTTCCCTTTACTAATTAACCTTCTTCTTGTGTTTCCAAGGTCCTGTGAACATTCCACCACCTATACTTGAAAAATTTTATAACCAAGGGGGAGATGACGATGGTGATGATCATGAGCATGAGGACGAGCAGAACGTATATACTCAGTGGCACCTGGCAACTAATTCCGATGGATCACCTCTTCTTGTGTGTATACAGCGCACTGTGTTTGTTACTACTGAGGGAGCACGTGTTCTCTCCGATGGTCGCACTTTCCGGACCTATTCCAACACCCGTTGCATGGTATTCGGGATGGATACTAGTGTGCTAGCGCCAACACCTTCTCCCTGGTACAGAACTGATAGTCTTGGAGAAAACTCGCTCTTCCTTGGACAAAACTATCTGATGATGGTGAAAGGCGATCCAACTGCTGTTGACACAATGTTACTAGTACCATTTATGAGAAGCAACTATGTCTATACCTCGGACATTTCGGTGGTTCCCTACCTTGGTACTGATATAGTAGGCTGCATCAGCCTGGATGATCGGTCCTGCGTTGGTCTCGAGATCGACAATAGATGGCCCGTCCCAGAGAATCACTTGTGGTTCAAAGCAAGCGTTTCCAACGCCGAGGAATGGTTGAGTTGAAGTTCGTTTCATTGCTTGTTATTTGTTGTGTGGTGAAAACTTTAGTATTTATAATGTATCCTCATTCTCGATGTGGGTTGATGACCTGTTGTGTGTAATAAAATGATATGCCTATGATAAACTTACTAAATTTATGAATGGCTTTTGAGTCGCTTCTCTGAGTGAGTGGTGCGATGAGGCAAAAAAATATTTTCCGAATACATAATTGTACGTGCATTGCAACAGGTTATCGGATGAGGCCAATCAACAATAGTAGTACACTATTTGTACTAGCTTCACATGCTTCGCGCGTCGGGCGGGTGTTTTTACTGTAGCCATATGTTAATATGTGTTCGCTGTACGTAACCAGCACCTCGAATCCTCGATACTAGTACTATATAGTAGGAGTAAGTAGTAGGAGTAGTAGGGTGGCATGGGCCAGAACAAGCATTCACGTCCAGGAGTACGGCACACGCCACCACCATGACATCCATCTGACACCATATTATTTCTTGGACTCCGTGCTAGAGCAATCTCTTCAACCTTGTCGTTTCTCTAACTTCGGCCATCACGCGGCGGGCGAGGTGAGGGTTTGCTGATAGTCGGTTTCCTCAACTGCGGCTCCACTTGTAAGGCCAACTCCAACGCACGACCCCAAACGGACCTCCGTTTTGCACGAACTCCAAAGATAATTTTGACTAGAAAAGCAAGACCAAAGAAAACAAGAACCACAAGAATACATTTTACTACTCCTGTAAGTTGGATTAGTGCCTTCTCGATGCATTCATTGTTGATCTGCAGAGGCTCGATCTTGCGTGCTTCTTTCTTCTTCGAGTGTAAAGAAGTACTACCTCCGTCCTGGTTTATTAGTCCCCTTTGTAATTTGTGCTAAAGTTTGATAAAGATTTAACTGATAAAATGTCAGTGCATGTCAACAAAAATTATATTTTTGGATTCATATTTGAATATAGTTTTCGATGACATAATTTTTTATGACATGCATGAACATTTTGTTAGTTAAATTTACAGCCAAAATTTGGCACAGATTACAATGGGGACCAATAAACTAGGACAGAGGTAGTCGATGTTGCTTCCTCGCATCTAGTCTCATCTCTAGCCTCTATGCTAGCTAAAAGTGCTAGAACATCTACTAAATTGCGCTCTATCAATATATGGATATACTCTTATTCCCAATACCAAGACTTGCATCCATTCTACTCCCTCCGTTGCACAATACATGCCTTCTATTTGTCAAAATATATATGTATCTAGACATGTTTTAGTATATAGGTACATCCATTTTTGGACAAATGGAAGTCAAGTATTTTGGAACGGAGGGAGTACACAATAAAATTTTTAAGTTAACACAACTAGTCTAATCCGAGAGCACAACCAAAGATTTGGTCGGGTTCTTCCTCCTTTTGCCGACACGTGGGACATCCAGCATCCAGGTTGTGTCATGCAAGAAAATAGAGTGGTAGTTGAAGCCACGTGATGTGCATCTTGGGTTAAACTGTAAATAGAATCTTACTACTCTTGAGTAACTCCAAAAGCGGCCACCGAAGATCTTTATTGGATTTGTTTTTCATCACCAGCACGTCGAGGTGAAAGATGTGCAGGTTCAGTGGGTCCTCTTGCGTTTTCACTGACATGTGGGACCGCATGTGAGCAAACAGACGATAGGCTCCACGCGTCCGCTGGCTGGCTGAGAAGAGAGATAGAGGAGGGCTGAGCACGGACTCCGGGAAATTTGTTCTACGTAACCAGCACCTTGATATTCGCGTGTGGTTGTTTCTAGAATAAAAAAAAGGAGGTACCCCTACTTATGTTACTCCACTACGCCTAGCCTAAGGTTAGTAGGTGACCTTGCGCTTGGCTCTTCGCCTCTTCCACCGCTTGTAAGCAAAAGTTTCTCCTCGTGCTGCGAGCCACCGCGCACGTGTTGGCGAGGGAGAAGGCGTAATCAAGCTTCTCGTCATTCTGCGAGTTGACGGGACACATCAAAGTTAGTTACTACTAGTACGTACTCTCTCCAAAAAAGGGCTGACCATGTCATTGCTACCATCCCGTGCTCCGTCGTTGAGTACGTGCACTATTCATGTGCCATCGAGGAGAAAAAATATTGCGTAGGTGCCATCGAAGTGCACGACTCACTTACGAAAAAGGGTTTCCCCCGCTTTTCCCCCCGCACGACTCAGTTACGCACTTCTTATCTGATTATCTCCATTTTCTTGCATGACACGTGCACCTTGATGCTAGATGTATCGCGTGTTGGGAAAAGGATGAACAAAGCGCACGTAAAAGAAAAGAATTGAAGAGCATAGATTCCGAACGACCGAGAAGGAGCAAGGAACCTCGTGGTGGAGCGTCTACAAGGAACCTTGCGCGTTTTCCCCTGGTTTTGCCGCCTGCCTGCCTATAAACAAATAAAAGAACATGAACTTTTCGCTAACCACTAGAAACGGTACATCAGGATGCTAAGTTAAAGATGTTTTATACTCCCTCCATTCCCAAATATAAGTCTTTTTAGAGATTTCAATAAGGGACTACATACGAAACAAAATGAGTGAATCTACACTCTAAAATATGTCTACATACATCCGTATGTTGTAGTCTATTTGAAATGGCTAGAAAGACTTATATTTAGGAACGGAGGGAGTAGTTTATATTGAATTATTGATAACCACGCAACAAGCCACGCATGTATAGGACGCATGCAGCCACGCATGTACACAAGCCAACGCACTAACTCCATCCGATCCAACTCATGCACATATGCGCACAACATGGAGCACAACACGCACGTACACAAGACGTGCATGCACACACGCTCAGCCACAGAATGCACGTGAATAACACATGCATGCGCACACACTCGACTGCATGGAGGCATGCGCCATCCGCGGCGACGTCCAGTTCGTCATGCTACGACGAAGCTCGCACGCAACGGCGCATACGCATCTCTTGCAGCACCTCTTTGCCGTCGTTGCTCAACTACTAGCCGGAGATGAAGACGGCCGCAACCTCGGCCTTAGAGCTAGCACCGATGGAAAAACACGCACGCTGCATGCACACGAGCACATACAGAGTGCCCACGATGTGGTGGTGGTGCGTCCCCAATCGCCTCTACTCCTTCTGCGCACGTTGTTTATCAAGGCGGCTGCATGCTAATGATGATGTGGGTGAGATCTTCTAGGACTCAGATGATGACGAGGAAAATTATGAGACACAAGGTGACGTACACCGTCAAGGTCCACGGTCAAGGGGGTGCTAGTAAGTGCTTAGATGTGCTTAGAGCAAGTACAATAGAGTTGAGTCGGCGGGCTATAAGGAATAAACTAGTATATTTTTGCTTAGTTGGGGGAAAGAGGAGAGGAGAGAGAAGGTAAGCGGGCTCTTCGTGAAGAGCCAGCTCAAGCACGTGCTCCTAGGCACTTTTGTGAGAATGAAAGGTGGGCCACATAATAAAAAAATAGTACACTCTTTTGATCTACTATTGTACATGTTGACTATAAGATGGGATGTAGATGACATGGCACTGGCTTATAGCCAGCAGCTGGCTATACTATTAACCATGCTCTTTAGATGAGGTGCTAAGTGCATTAAATGGCTTAGTAACTCAAGTCTTCAATGCATAGGTGCTTAGCTTATTGGTGCCACATCATATTTTATGCCTACGTGGCAGGCTTAGCAGCTATACATGGTGGAGCACTGGGAGAGGCCAAGGCTGGTCATAGTGGGGAGTAACTTATACTGTAACATATTACTATGTTACTCTAAACATCTCTATAAATCGGAAAGGAGGGAGTAGTAACATAAACTAGTGTCATATGCAGAGTATGGGAGCACATGATATTTCCCCGTCCGGACCGATCCCAAGTTGGCTTCTCACCTTCTTGGCCCAACAAAAACCCCTCCCCCCCCCTCCCGTGCGCGCTTCCCGCTAGCGCCAGCTGAGCCCGCCACTCCACATTGATGGCAAGTCAGGATGACGCGACCTCTCACTGCTTCCACCGTTGAAGTGGCGCGCCGACCGAGGGCACCGCCCGCTGCACGCCCGGCATTTCAGGCTACATAGTGGAGAGTAACTTTAGAGCAAGTACTACAATTAGATGACATAAGCAGGCTATAAGGATTTAAATATAGTATTTGTGCTTAGTTGAAGGAGAGAGAAGAGGAGAGAGAAGAGAAGCGGATTGTAAACGTGTAGCCGGTTGTACTCCAACATACTTTGTGAGACAAAAGGTGGGGCCATTATTAATGATATAAGTATTTATACTAAATGGACTAACGGACGCCTTAATTACTCCGTTTGTTTTTTGAGACAAACCTTGGTGGGGCTATTATTGACTTTTTAAAGCTATTATTGACTTGGACGTGGGGTTTGGGGGCCAAAGGCCTACTATTATACTCGCGCGACCGACCTAACATGCTCTACCCTAGCCACCGTTGTATCATATGGTTTCACACTGTTCCAGATCTTAGCGCCGCCACGCAATTCTTCTCCGGACCTCCTTCCGGCGTGCACCGCGAGAAGGGACGGCAGTCCTTCGAACCCCGCCTTTCGTGATCCTGTACGGGGGAGGGGCGATCAGGTTTTTGGGGAGCACACTCCTATGACTGCTGCCAGCGATGACTTCCTCAACGACAGCCTTCTTCCCCGACCTCGGTAACCTCTTCATCAACGACATGAGTGATAACATCAACCACATCGGTTCTGCTCCCGCTGTACAGTATGTGATTCTGTCCTCCTAGTTTAGTCCACATCATTACTGTGATGTTTGCAATTGTCGTCATGATCTATTTACTGCTGATTCGGATTAAATCTCATACTAAATTGCTCATATATTCAACAATCCAATCCAAAAACCTGATTATAGGCAATTTACTCCAAGTGGTTTTGCTGCGCTTTTGAAGCCGCCTACTTTTAAGGGGGTGCGATATAAAAGGTGGCGCACAAGAGCAGTATATTGGTTTCAGATCATGTACTGCTATGACGCCACTAAGGGTAAGCCTGAGGGCGATCTTAATCCTACACAGCAGGAAGCTTTTCAGAACATGGATACCCTCTTCAAAGCCGCCATGTTGAGTGTTCTTAACAATCCCATTGTGGATTCATATATGTCGTTTGACAGCGGCAAAGACATGTGGGCTGCGCTCGAGGCCATGTTTGGGCCCTCGGGCGCTGGCAATGAGTTGTACGTCATGGAGCAATTCTGTGACTACAAGATGACTGATGAGCGCTCTGTTGTTCAGCAGACTCATGAGATACAGTCACTCTCTAAGGAACTTGATTACTTTAAGTGTGTGTTGCCGGACAAATTTGTTTCTGCGACCATCATTGCCAAGCTTCCACCTTCGTGGAACGATTTTGCTACTTCTCTAAAAAACAAGAGACATGAGTTTTTTGTTTTGGATCTCATTAGCACTCTTGATTTTGAGGAGAAGGCGAGAGCAAAAGACACACGTGCTCGGGTCGCTGAGGGAGCTTCTAGTGCCCACATGGTACACGAGAAGAACTTCCAGCCCAACCAGCCCTAAAACAACAAGAACAAATCTCAGGGGAAAGGCAAGTTTGATGCAAAGAACAAGCCGTCACATTCTACCAACTTCAAGAAGAATTCTCATAACGGGATGGGATACAAACCTCAATTTTGGTAGCACCGCACAAAATTTATATGGCTGCATCTACCTGCTGTTAGCTAACCTCATGGTGCTCCAGGTATTCCTACATTCGTAACTAGATACAATGACCACCGCAAGATGAAATTAGCTTATACGTACGTTGACTTGCTGAATGCAGTGTGGAACGATCCTGTCATGTGTGGAGCAGCAAACAAGCAGTGCAGCCGAAGGTGGAAATCAACCAAGGACTTATGAAATTATAAAGAATCTTCTTCAGGCATGTCAGTATCCCCTTCGTCCAGATGATCTTTTTTTGTCATGTCGAGCTATTGATATGTGCTACTGTTTTGCAACACCGTTTAAGTATAGCTATTGTTTTCCTATCTTTTCAGATTCAGGACAATGAATATGATTTCAGGGGAACTGCACAATATGGACCCATGTTGAGTCATCTCTATTGCCTCATGTGTTTGCTGCAAATGTGTCAGCATCAATTGCAAGATGAGGCAGCCAGCTAGCTGTGGAGTTGCCAACATGCTCAAAGTGCTCACAACATTGAGAAGAAACAAGCATGCCCAGGAAATTAATGTGTGCGCAGGGAGGCCCTTTGCTCAGAGAAGTATCGACCGATTTTCTTTATTTCCACACCTTCTCACAACTTTGTATTGGTTATAGTATGGTGAATCATTGAGATTCATAGGCATGCTGAACTTTTGTTCTTCTGAATGTTAGTTTAATGTGAGTGTCTGCATCCAGTACCGCATCCTCTAATTTGGTGGATGCACACATAGAAAATAAATCTCCTTAATTTACTCCATAACCACCCTATTAAATAGGCCTAGTAACAAACCAGGCGCATGCAGTGGCCGGCGGGCACATGCATCCTGCATGCATGGCCAATCAGCCAAGTCCATGCGCCAGCTCCAATGCAGCAACGCAAAAGAAGAGAGCGGTTCTTGGGAAAAAGCGACTAGTTAGTGCAGCGGGCCTTATAAACACGAACAGCTCGCTCTCCCGCTTCCGTCTCCCCCCCCCCCCCCAATTCCCCCCGCTCCCCAATCTTCCTCACTCGTCCAGAAAACCCCGCTCACCTTCTTCCTCACTCGTACAGAAAACGCCTGCTCCTATTCTTCCACTCCTACAGAAATCCCCAGCCCTCCTTCTTCCCCACTCTCACTGCCACTAGGCTCATCTCTAGCTACTCTGCTCAAACCCGTGAGCTCGGCACGACGCCCACAAGGAAAATGGAGTCGGCTGGCCCCAGCACCAAGAAGATGAGGCTCCCGCCCGCGGTGACGCCGGTTGTAGATCCCGCACCCGGTAGCGCGGGGAGAAGCGGCGAGCCCCCCTCCCCCCCACCCGGATCTGAGGAACCGGTAGAATCTCTGGTGGACCGCATCAGCGATCTCCCGGGTGTCATCCTTGAGGAGATCATCTCCGCTTCTCCCCACCAAGGATTGTTGCCGCACACAAGTCCTCTCAACTCGGTGGCGCCCTCTATGGCGCACCGCGCCCCTCAATCTCGACTGTCGTCAGATATCTGTCCTTCCTGAATTTGATCTCATCAGAGCCATCGTCTCTTCTCACCAGCAGGGCCCCGTTCAATGCCTCTGCATCCCGACAAGCTACCTGTTGTCCATACCCGGCAAGGTGGACGCTTGGCTGACATCCCCTGAATTCAGAAAACTCCAGCAATTTGAGTTCTACCATTACCACGAAAGTTTCATGCCACGAACATACCAAGAATTCGTGCCCACACCACCGTTGTCCATCTCACGGTTTTCCTCCTCTCTCCACACCGCCACCTTCGCCCGGTGCCATCTACCAGACAATCTGGTACAAATGCTTCGACTCCCACTGCTAAAAAAACTTTCGCTTGTGGTGGTTTATCTGTCGGAGGCCTCACTACACAACATCATCCACTCCAGTTGCCCTGCCCTGGAGTGCTTGCTGATTGTTTTGGGAATAGAAATCGGTATCAGTTGTGTCCAAATAAAGTCGCCTCACCTTAAAAGCATTGGAATTTGTTTGAAAGGACAACAGCTCATCATCGAAGATGCCCCTTCACTTGAAAGGTTGCTCCTTCATAATTGTTATACACCTTCAGAAATAATTGTCGTCTCTGCGCCCAAACTGGAGACCTTGGGTGTAATTCGTGACCCGTTTAATAATCACAAAGAGTTGGTGTTTGGCTCCTCACTTTTTCAGGTACCGTATATTATCATCTACACATTTGCAATCATATGCTGCATTTTTCATTTGTGCGCATCAGTTTTGTATCATCTTGGAGTACACTTTGGGTACTAATATTATGTTATATGCTCAATGAAGAGTTCGTCCATTGATAGCCTATCAATGCTGCTGGATTCTGTCAAGATCATATATATATATATATATATATATATATATATATATATATATATATATATATATATATATATATATATATCAAAATGTATAGTTTTGATCTGGACATAATTATTGGCTTGCTACGATGCTTTTGATCTCTGGAGAATTTATACATAGAGGTGATGATTTCATGCACATTGAAAGCCCGTGTATATTGTACTAGAATTAACTGTTCAGCTGTCGTTCTTTCGACATACTCTTTTTTCACACCTTAACTGTTTTCAATCTTCATGTCTACTTAGGCAGAACCACATGGAGAAAAACATATAACCAATCGTTGGCATAATAAGCACAAGGATTTTCTCAGTTCTCATGACACTCGTTTGAGGACAATAACGATGGGACGATATGCATCCAACCAGGCAAACAGAAGCTTTGTCACATTCTTCCTGTTGAATGTGAGGTTGCTATTGTCCATGAGGCTTAATTTTTACAACAAGAGATTTCTCACGGACGAACATGTTGAACAGCAAAAAAAGAAGTTTCACGTGGACAAATGGGCTTCTAAATGTGCTCGGCTTCTATTTACAATAAGTTTTAGACATCCTGAAATAATTTTTTTTGCACAGGATGTTGATTTTATGGATCAGACTGATCCATTTGTTTGTGACTGCAAAAAAGAGTGGTTGGGTTAGATGTTACTGTCATGTTCAATCTGAGTTTTGTCTAAAAATTTGATGAACAATTAATCCTTGGGCTTTTTGTACCATTTGTATGCTTGACTTGCATGTTGTTGCCCTCGTACTCCCCTCCACCTTCCACTCCGCATCTTCCATGGTTGCTGTTCGTTCCCGTCCGAGGCCTTGCCGTCGTTCTCCGCCTTGGTTCGCTCGCTGTGCCCGCCGCCGTCTGGCGTTGTCAACATGGTCAACAACCAAGAGGAATCAGGAGATGACTGCACGTGGAGAGGCTGACAATAGGGACACACCAGGGTCATT
Source organism: Triticum timopheevii (assembly GCA_963921465.1). NCBI lineage: Eukaryota > Viridiplantae > Streptophyta > Magnoliopsida > Poales > Poaceae > Triticum > Triticum timopheevii. The sequence goes on along the minus strand of OY997262.1, from coordinate 375,637,041 downwards.
GCATTTCGCAAGCAGGTGCCTCGTTATTACAAGCCAAAAAAACACTTCCTCCTAATTGTTTGACAACTAGGTTCCACGCCATTGTCAATGTAGTCAATAAACAAGAAAATTACACAACGAGCGGATAACACCAGGGACCCAGCAGCTCGCCCAATTGTTTTTCAGTTTCAGAGACGGAGCTCAACTGCGTGATGTGCGGGGGCTGTGGCCCGTCTAGCCCACGCTTACACTTTTATTAAGCACATGACGAGCCCAGTTGATATATTTTTTCTTGCTGAAATTGGCTGGCCTAGTTCTTTTTTTAGAGAATACCAAAACCGAGGCCTACTTGCTTTTCTCAGCCCTGCTGGGCTGCAAATCTTTCAAGACAAGGAGGGATGTAAGTAGTAAGAAATGGGCTTCCCCAGAAAATGGCCTATAAGTTGTAAGAAATGGGCTGTAAATTTTTAAACCAAAGCCAACCGGAAATTGCATTAAGATATCATTTTTTTCAGGATTTCTCTACTCTCTACTCTTATAAAAACCAAAGCCAACTGGCAATTACATTAAAATATCATCTTTTCTCCCACAAGATAAACTACTCATACAAATGCATCTTCATGTTCCGTGCAACAAACGGGCATCTTGCTAGTTAAGATTCTAAATTTCATTCATTTTTTTGCGGAGAATTGTTTTTTGAATTTTATTTTGATATAATTTTTTGAAAATTATTTTTAACGTGACTTGAAATTTCATGATTAAAAGAGTTCGGACCCCACCGAAATATGCAAAATTTCGTTGAATTTTTTAGCAGTGCCCAGAATATATTGTTTGTAATGCTAATAAAAAGAATATGGGATTCAAATATCCTTAAGAATTACCAAATGGGCTGTAAATTATTGAAAATAATGGCTAATGGGTTGTATGCTGTTTTCCACATATTTGGAGGCTGACTTCTGGGCCTACTAGGTTGACGATGACGTTGTCCTAATTTTTTTTGATGCGTATGCAAGGGTTTGTCAACTTAGTCAACACACAGCAGTGACTGTTGGATGTCCATCCAACGGCCGCCGTGCTTCTTCAATCTATGATCTTCCTGCTCCAGCCGCCCAAACCAGCGCGGGCGGGACTGCCTGGTCCCTCCTCCCGTGGCTGGCTGTGCTGCCGCCAGGCCATCCCTCTAACCACCCACACACCCTGTTATTTTCCAGCGACGTCAGCCTCACTCCGCAGCCAACCAGTCAGCGCTCGTTCTCCCCTCAGCGTGGGCATCCGCTACGGTGGCTTCACCGGCTCCGAGTGGTTCTCTTCCTGGACCCCACCCTCGTCCACCGCGTTTGTGCTCTCGGCACGGCGAGGTCAACATGGTCAACAAACAACAACCATCGGAAGAGGCTAACAGTAGGGGCCCACACAGGGAAATGCCTCCTTATTACACGCAAAATAATGATTCCTTCACCTGATAGCTGGGACCCACCGGAAGGGCCTCTGTATTTCGCGAAAAAAACGTTCCCCCCGCTATCAGCTCGGACCCACCGGAAATGCCTCCTTATTATGCACAAAAAAATGAATACTCCCCCTGCTAGCTAGGACTCACCTTGGTGGGAGGCTGACTTGTGGGGCTACTAAGTTTACGGGACGGAGGGCTTTGTCAACTTAGTCAATATGAACGATTCTAGCTCCTACGATGTCCATCCAACGGCCGTAGTGCTTCTTCAACCTCTGGTCTTCGTGCTCTAGCCGCCCAAAGCAGTGCTGGTCGTGCCGCATGCTCCTGCCTCCCGTGGCCGGCTGTGATGCCGCGGAGGCCTCACCACCCCCTACTACTCCCACCGCTGGCCAGGCCATCCCTCTACTCACCCACACCCCCTGTTATTCTGCAGCGATGGCAGCCTCACACCATAGCCGAACTAGTGAACCCTCGTACTCCTCTTCGCGTGGGCATCCACTGCTGCGTCTTCCCCAGCTCCGCGTCGTCCCCTTCCTAGGCCTCGCAGTCGTCCACCGTCGTGGTGCTCTCAGCGCGGCGTGGTCAATGTGGTCAACGACCGACTTCCATCAGAAGAGTACTATGCGTGGAGAGGCTGACAGCTGGGTCCACGGCGGCCGTAGGAAGTGCCTCCTTATTACGCGCAAAATAATCATTCCTCCACCTGACAGCAGGGACCCACCTGACGGGCCACCGTATTTCACGAAAAAATGTTTTCCCCCTGACTGCTGGGATCCACCAGCTACACCTTCGCACGCAAGTAAGTGCGTTCGGGCAAAAAAAACGATTCGCCCCCCTGACTGCTGGGACCCACCAGCTATATCTTCGTACACAAGGAAGTGCATCCAAAAAAACAATTCGCCCCCTGACTACTGGGACCCACCAGCTACATCTTCGCACGCAAGGAAGTGCGTCTGAAAAAAGATGATTCGCCCCCTTGACTACTGTGACCCACCAGCTACACATTCGCACGCAAGGAAGTGTGTCCGGGCAAAAAAAAATGATTCACCCCCCTGACTGCTAGGACCCACCAGCTATATCTTCGCACGCAAGGAAGTGCCTGACAGTCGGGACCCATCTGGTCGAAGCGTACGTAGCGTTGTCATTCTGGTCGCGAACGTGTACGTACATATATACTGGTGGATGTAGAGGCGCGCACGTGTCGATGTAGAGGCGTGCACGTGTCGTAGTAGAGGTGCGCACGTAGCATGTACACGTACGTACATCGGCCAGTGTGCAAGAAAGAAAATACGGCCACGTATATGTACATACGGGCGGGGGCTCGAACGCCTACTCGCGCATACGTATGGCCAGGGCTCGTGTACATGGCTGGGTCGGAACGGAGAAATAGCGTCGTCGTTGTGTTCATGGGGAGGCAACGGAATGCGTCGTGTTTCATGGGGAGGCAACGAAATGCGTCGTGTTCATCGGGAGGCAACGGAACGCGTGGGAGTCAACCGGCTGGGTCGGAACGGAATGCGTCATCGTGTTCATCGGGAGGGCTTGGACGGAATAGGCGATGGAAATGAGGCATGGCGTACCGCAGAACGGAGGAAACAGCCTTGTGTTCGACCGGCCACGTTCAAAACGGGATCCTGTTCATCGGGAGGTGTCTGGTGTACCGCAAAACGGAGGAAACGGACCTCCTACGGTCGAAACGGGGGTCCTGTTGATCGGGAGGGGTGTGGCGTACCGCAAAACGGACGAAACAGACTTTTGTTGGAGCGCTACGGTCGAAACGGGGGTCCTATTCATCGAGAGGGGTGTGGCGTACCACAAAACGGGACTCCACGGGATACTATTCATCTCCACCGTCGACCTCCTCCAGCCTCCACGGGCTACCGTCGACCTCCTCCAGCCTCCACGGGCTCCTGTTCATCCAGCCTCCACCGCGCGCTACTCCACCGGCTACTGTTCAACCACCCCTCCACGGGCACCCCTCCACCGTCTACTGTTCATCCAACCCTCCACAGGGCCGTCATGTTCATCCAGCCCTCCACGGGGTCGTCCTATTCATCCAGCCCTCCACACCACGTTAGCATATTATGAGAGAAAAGGCATTAGAATTACTCCAAAAAGCATTATTATACAATAAAACAACATAAATAACAGTAGGAAAACATGATGCAAAATGGACATATCAGGGCGCATAGCCCCTTAGTGGGCTGGTGTGCCCCCTCCCCTTGGCCCATAAGTCCCCCAAACGCTTGCCGGGGCCTCCGAAACTCCTTTCGGTCACACTGGTCGTCACCCGGTACCTCCGGAACAATTCTGGACTCCAATAGCCTTCGTCCAATATATCGATCTTCACCTTCGGACTATTTCAGAGTTCCTCATCACGTCCGGGATCTCATCCGGGACTCTGAACAACCTTCGGTAACCACATACTATTCCCATTACAACTCTAGCGTCACCGAACCTTAAGTTTGTAGACCCTACGGATTCGGGAACCATGCAGACATGACCGAGATACCTCTCCGGCCAATAACCAATAGAGGGATCTAGATACCCATATTGGCTCAGACATGTTCCACGATGATCTCATCGGATGAACCACGATGTCGGGGATTCAATCAATCCCGTATACAATTCCCTTTGTCCATCGGTATGTTACTTGCCCGAGATTCGATCGTCGGTATCCCCATACCTTGTTCAATCTCGTTACCGGCAAGTCTCTTTACTCGTTACGTAACGCATGATCCCGTGACTAACTTCTTAGTCACATTGAGCTCATTATGATGAGGCATTACCAAGTGGGCCCAGAGATACCTCTCCGTCATATGGAGTGACAAATCCCACTCTCGATACGTGCCAACCCAACAGACACTTTCAGAGATACCTGTAGTGCACCTTTATAGTCACCCAGTTACGTTGTGACATTTGATACACCCAAAGCATTCCTACGGCATCTGGGAGTTGCACAATCTCATGGTCTAAGGAAATGATACTTGACATTAGAAAAACTTTATCAAACGAACTACATGATCTTGTGCTATGCTTAGGATTGGATCTTGTCCATCACATCATTCTCCTAATGATGTGATCCCGTTATCAATGACATCTAATGTCCATGGTCAGGAAACCACAACCATCTATTGATCAACGAGCTAGTCAACTAGAGGCTCACTAGGGACATATTGTGGTCTATGTATTCACACATGTATTACGGTTTCCGGTTAATACAATTATAGCATGAACAATAAACAATTATCATGAACAAAGAAATATAATAATAACCATTTTATTATTGCCTCTAGGGCATGTTTCCAACAAGTATGTAGCAATGTATTTGACCACCACTAGAGTGCCTTTGTTGTTTTTTCTCAGTTTTTAAAATGAAGGTCCCGATCTTATTTTAATACTATAAAAATACCATAGTTTTGTAGATACTATGGTTTATAATACTAGAAAAAAGTGATAGTGAAACTTTTTTGCAAGGAAATACTACAATTTTGATTAGAGCCAAACATCTCAAAGTATTTGAAAGCATAGTTTTTCAAAATATTGTAGTGTTCTTGAAATACTTTAAAAATACTTTGCAACCAAACACACCCTATGACTTTTCAGCTGGTGGAATTGAGGAGGGAGGAAAAGCGAAACTGGTGGAGGCAATTCTATTGTAATATGCGATTTTGAGGGAGGCTAAAGTTGTCTTTTGGCATATGGAGCCGATTGGGAGGAGCTCCAGCCCAAAATAGCAGTTGTGTCTTTTCAGTGTTTTTTGTGGAGCACTCTCAAAGAAGAGCTGCACAGAGCCGGTCTGGGAAGATGGTCTTTGGGGCGGCTCCGGCTTCTAGAGCACGAGGAGCTGTAGAAGTTGCTCCTTGGAGCTGAAACAAAGGGACTATAGGGTGTTTATTTTTATGTATAGCATTGTATATTCCTATGCATATGTGACGTATATGTCGACGCCAGGTCATTTTTGTCGTGGATTCGCCCCTGACCTACATGAGCTCCTCCTGCTTCTAGGATTTACATACAAAATCTTCAGTACGTATCATTACTATTATGAATACAAGTAATGTATGCCTATAGATGTACATCTTAAAAAAATAAATCTTCAGTATGAGCTCACCTTTTAATACGTAGCATATACGTGTTCCCAATATTTCTGCATAAAGCACAAAATGTGTAGTATTTTTGTGTCCATTATTAAAACAAAGGATGAAATATTTGTTACTACAAATCATCTGAAAAATATGTCATGTAATATTTGTAGATGTTTTTATGATAGGTATGTCCGCATCAATCCATCTCTCCGCAAATCCGGTTCATCATCACCGTGCAAAGCACATCGAGCTTGATATTCACTTTGTTAATGAGCAGGTGACTCTTGGGAATGTTTGAGTACTTCACATTCCCACACGCAATAGTTTGTGGATATCATGATGAAGGGCTTGCCGGCATCCACATTCACGGGGTACGAGGCCGGACGAGAGACGGTCGGCTCCAGCAAGCTCCGATGCGATCACAAATAGAATGGAATGAGATAAAAGGCACCGAGAAGGTGTCGGGGCTGGTTTTCCGCGACATAAAATCCCAGCAAACGACCCTTGTGTCATCACCAGCCCTAGGATTACTGATGCTCATGGACACTTACTTGATACAGAACTCCAAGCAATTGGAAACGATTCGTGGATCTCCAACGTTGATGGGACTCCATTCCCACGGGAACAACTGATGAAGCCATGTACCTAGGGTAGGGTCATGGACCTGTCCAAAACACCCTCCCCAAGGACATCTCTAGAAGAAACTACCTTTCAATCGACCTGAAAGGATTTCACTCGACGGACTCGAAGGCACTCGACCATGAAGCCACTCACTCGACCGCCAGGAGATCTAGAGTCACTCTGCACACAAACGGTCAGTCATTAAGTAGTCTTTATGGTCATCATAGCACTTTATGTATGGCGTTACCAGTAACGCCAGATCTTAATGTACCTTAAACCCTGCATAACTGAGGGTCGGAGGGGTCTGGCGGACTCTATATAAGCCACCCCCCTCCTTAATGTCAAGGGTTCGCACCCCTGTAACTCATACGCGCATAATACAGTCGACCGCCTCCGGGCTCCGAGACGTAGGGCTGTTACTTCCTCCGAGAAGAGCCTGAACTCGTAAACATCTTGCGTATACAACTACTCCATAGCTAGGATCTTGCCTCTCCATTCCTACCCCCCCCCCCTATTCTACTGTCAGACTTAGAACCACGACAACAACTGACCTGGATAACTTCTATCTCACATAGTTGCTATCTTTGAATCCTAGGTTGCGGGGGTGTCTTCGTAGTACCCCCCTCTGAATCGTGATCTGGCCAAGACAATAGCCAGGGACAAGCCAGTGAGTACATTTGAATGTACTCGCAAACATGGTGAACAAAAGATATACCGAATGCATATGCTCATGATGAATTAAATTACATGCATGTGCTGACTAAAAATTAAAGCATGGCATGCCAAATAACAATACGATGCGTAAGAATAAATAAATCATGTTAGTAGTAAATCAAGAAATGAAATGGAACATCCGGCGTAGGACCACCCGAGGAATTCCAAGAGAAATGCCAAGCGGGTGTCTGAATGCGACGCCTCGAGAGGTCTTGAAAAGAAATGCCAAACGGGTGTCCAAAAGCGACGCCTCCAGAGATCTTGAAAAGAAATGCCAAACGGATGTCTGAAGTGACGCCTCGAGAGGTCTTGATAATAAATGAGTATCCAAATGGACTGGCCATCCCAAGTGATACTCAAAAAAGAAAATACAATTGAGTATCTAAGGTAGTCTATCCATCCCAATAGATACTTAAGGTTGCACAAAAGAGGAAAGGGTTAGCCCACGGTAATATTCATGTCAACAATAATATTCATAATGGCACCAGTAGTGACAATAATTACGTGCAAAATGAACCATGATCAATTTATTTATTTCCTCCGGATATTGACACTAAGGCTGACACTTGACCAACCCAGACTGTAGTCCTTAACAGCGGACACGGCTATTCGAATAGATATGACTCTGCAGAGGGTGTACTCTTTACCCACGTGTATAGGATTTCTTTAGCCAACACCAAGACGCTGACTAATTCCCATTACGGCCTTTGGGTTGAAAACACACCTGACCAACACACACCAGATTAAATTTCCGGATGCCGGGAATCACCCAAAACATCGTTCAAGAGAAACTCCAAGGCGGGGAGACCGTCAACTCGAGTAGCATGGGATCACTATTGAAATGTGCGGATTACATGGGGTGCCCCCCTCTCGGCCCAGCCGGATACACCCATGCCCCCTGACCCGATGAATGGCATTGCAACCGGTACCTAGAAACCTTCATCGCGGCCTCTCTGTACGGTGTGTGTAGGGAAAGGGGTTAACAACTTACTGAACCATACCCTACCTGTGACGGGGACAAGTGGTAGCACGGATCATGCATGTATGATTAGCAATATGCAAATTTTATATGAATTCAACATATTCATAATTCAATTGTACTTGCAAACAAACAACTATGCATTCACCATATCATGTGTTCAAGATGCTTGCCTTGAGCATGCAGAAAGATTGGGTGCACTCCAAAACTTTGAAAATTTTATCTCCCCTCCATTTTCCTATTTTCAAAATATTGCAATTATCACATAAAGCCAAAACAGTGCTAAAAAGTTGTTTGGAATTTTTTGAAATAAATACTAAAATAAACTAGATGAAATTTGAGAAGTAACAGAAAAAGAATCAAGTCATTTGGAGTTGTGGTTTAAAAAATAGAGGCAGTCAAAGTTTGGTCAAAATCTTAATTTAAATTAAAACAGAAAAAGAAAACGGTTCAGAAGAGAATACACTTTCCAGAGGAGGAGACGTGCTTTCAGAAATACGCCTTCACTTAAAACGCTTCGGGTGGCCTGTGGGTCACTAGCAGTGGGCCCACCTGGCCCTTTGGTCAGGTTTGACCGGTCCTCGCGCACACCTCCCTCTCCAGCAGAACAGAGGCGCAGCTCCGGCGGTCCTCGCCGGTGAGCGGCGGTTCCCCTCAGAGTTCCGAGCACAAGGGAAGGTCCTTCCTAAAACAAGTGGGGGGGGGGGGGGGTGAATCCCTAATTTAATTGGCCGGTCCATACACACACCACCCCACCTACAAGTCTTCAGGACCGGCCCATGTAGGGTGCGAGGTCCCCCTGTTTTTTTTTCTTTTTCCTTTTTTCTTTTATGTTTATTTTTCTGTTTTCTGTTTTCTGTTTGTTTTGTTTTATATTATGGAAAATGATACCCCTCAACCGACTGATTTCTTGGAACCCATCTGCCGCCTCGCTCGCACAACACATGCCCCACATCCCACAAGACATGCCGCTGGCTTGTGATGTTTTTTTACAACATCACCAATGTTTCACAAGTTTCTTCCGTAACATCAGCTATGTTGCAAAAAGACCAAGACGGAAAAAGAAACTTTGTAATAAAGCCTCTGTTGTAAAAAAAAACTGCAACAAAATCTCAGTTGCCAAAAAAATTGCAAAAAGATGAAGATGAAATGAGAAATTATGCAACAAAGCCTTCGTTGGAAAAACCCCTGCAACAAAATCTTAGTTGCAACCTATGTTGCAGTGATAGAGGGCGCTGATGCGCCAGATCTGACATCGCGCGAGCTGGAGGATGTTTTAAAAAGATCAGCCGGCAGACGTGTAGCAGTCCCATTATATTATTCCTTTTTCATTCTTATTCCTAGGTTTTTCAGTTTTAGAAACTATTTTGAAGTCGTGAACAAGGTTTAAAATTGTAATTTGTTTATGAAATAATGATCATGTTTTAAATTCGCAAACATATTTTGAAAATCCTGAAATAATGCTTACAAATTCATGAACATTTTTCGAAATTAAGGAACAAATTTTCCAAATAGAGAACATTTTCTGAATTCGTGAACATTCTCTTCATTTATGAACATATTTTGAATTTGCAAATGTTTTTTTATAATTCATAAACATTTTTGAATTATTGAACATGTTTTTCAAATTGTAAACATTTTTTGAATTCACAATTTTTTTGTGATTTCTTGATTTTTGTTCAAAATGCACATTTAAAAAAATCATCGAATTCATTCTTTGTTCATGGATTTAAAAAATGTTCATCAAAATTCAAAATCTGTTCACTGACCTAAAAAAGTGTTCATTAAATTCTCAATTTGTTCATCATTTTCAAAAAAATGTTCATCGAACTGAATTCTTTTTCATAGATTTCAAATTTTGTTCATACATTTTTCAAAAAAAAATTCTTAAATACAAACTTTGTTCATCAAGTTCAGAAATTTTTCATCAAATTCAAAATTGGTTCATGAAATATAAAAAAGCTCATCATTTGTAAAAAAATGCAGATAAAAATCGTCAATTAAAATAAAAAATGTTCATTAAAAATCAAATAATGTTCAATCTTTTCACTAGCAATCATGTTTAATTCAAGAACTATTTACAATGTTTTTCAAATTTAAAAAACACCCGAATTATTTTAATATAGAATAAAACAAAAACATAAAATAAATAAAGACGGCACTCGCCCGGTGCATGGGCCATATACGAGCTCTTTACAAATTCCAGCGATCGGTTTACCGAACGCCTCGGCTCATTACAGTACTATCTTAGCTATACCGAGCGGTTTTCTACCGATTTTAGGAACCTTATAGTAGGTTCTTGAACCGGATATTTTAATATTCTTTAATCTTTTTCTCTTTCTTTTTCCTTTTTCACTGTTTTTTGTTTCTCAAATTTTTTCTATTCCTTTTTTATTTTTCTTTTAGTTTTTTCATTTTTATTTTCCAAGTCTATATTCCTTTTACAACATGTGTTCAATAATAAAAATTAACTCTTTTTTCTAAATTTGCTCATTTTCCCTTAAATATTCCTGCTTTCAACTTTTGTTCTAAAATTCCAAAAAAATAAATAGAATTTCAATGTTTTTCGCCTCTTTTTAGAAAATGTTCAAAAATCCAAAACTATACAAATTTCAAAAAAAAATTCCAAATTCAAAAAACAATATTTAATTCTGAAGCAATGTTCACATATTCAAAATTTGTTCTTATTTTCTAAAAAAGTTTCTGTTTTTTATTTTTCTTTAGAAATTCTTTAAGAACAGAATTCTAAAACGTGTTTGCATCTTTTAAAATAATATCCGATAGTAAGAAAACTCATATTTCAGGAATTTATGCACTGTTAACTTTTTTCACAAATTGAAAAAAATTGGAAAAATGTGCGTTCGATAGGACCTCTCCGGGAACGACATAGCGAACGAGAGACCACGTCCAGTTGCTGGGCCGGCCCATGTGAGCGTTTGCATCACATTGGCAGAGCCATGCACAGGAGACAGCGCGACTGGGCTGACCTATCGAGTTTTACCGAGGGACCAAAAAAGATAGCAAAAATCAAGGGTAACACTATGCGAGGATTCGAACAGGAGACATGCCGCTTCGGATTGTGAGATGATTGCCACACCACCAGACAAGTTTTTACTTTGTATTGCAGCGCGTGACCTAACAAACTAACGTAGCGTAGAAGTCTGCTCTACTCTAGCGAATCTGAATAAGATACTATGGTGATAGTTTTTTCTAAAAAAGTGTACTTTTTTAGAAAGCGTATATTTGGAAACTGTGCAAGCCTTTTTTGAATTTCTGAAAAAAAAAACAATCAGCAACAGGAGTATTTTAATATGTTAACAAATTTTGAAACCGCAAACATTTTTTGAATTTTTTAACAAATATTTGGAAAAACGGAACATTTCATGAAGTTCTGAAAAAAAAATTATAACTACAAACATTTTTAGAATTATGAAGAAGAAATTAAAAATGGAACTTTTCATCAAATTCCAAACAAAAAATTGGAAATGCGAAAATATTTAAAATTTGTGACCAAAGTTTGGAACCGTCGATATTTTTTGGATTGTGAACAAATTTTAAAAGAACAGAAACCTTTTTTGAATATTTGTACAAATTTTTGTAAAACATACATTTTTTAGAATTTTTGTAAAACATATTTTTTTAGAACAAACTAAATATTTTTTGAAATTCCTGAATATATTTGTGAAATATAAACACTTTTTGAAACATGTGAACAAATTTTGAAAAAGTAAATATTTGATGAAATTCTGAACAATATTTGAAAATTTCAAACAAAGTAAACAGGAAAAAGGAAAAAAGTAAAAAAACAAAAACAAAAAGGGAAGAAATAAATGACTAAAAGGAAACATAAAGTAAAAAGGAAAATAAAATTGGAAAAATAAAATAAAACAAAGAAAATAAAAAAGAAAGAAAAAGAACTATTGTTAGGAAAAACGTTAAGAAAAATAAACCAAAAAAGGAAAAACAAATAGGAAAAAGAAAATGAAGAAAAAACTATAAATAAGGAAAAAAGAAAAAACGGTTCAAGAGCCTTCGAGAAAGTTTCCAAAACAGGAAAAAAAACTAGGACGAAAACATTGAGAAGGTTTCCAAAACCAGGATCGCTGAAGCGATTAAACAGGCCGGTCCAAGCCGATTGATCGTTCGATGTCATGTGCGGGGAAGAGCCACAGTTAGAGGCTATGAAAACATATTGTCGAGTAAACGCACAGGGGAGTCCGCCCTGGGCTGGCCCAGTAGTGAGTATGCGCTCTAGCAAGGGATAAAAAATCCAAACAATGTGTGTGGTGTGCGCACTTGCGCGGTATCGAAACCGTGAACTCCTGTGGCTGTGCACGCCATCCTAACCAACAGACGAAACAAACTTTATTATCGCACTCGTTTAAGAACTATCTACTCATACAGACATGCTATAGCTGACTAAACATTAGTGTAGGAGTATTGTAGGTACTGCATATTTTAGCAAGAACTTTTTTCAGATTTTGACAAGTTTTGTAGAAGCACGTCTTTTAAAAACAATGAAAGATTTTCAAAATTTTAAACGATTTTCTAAAAAGGCAAATATTCTTTTAAACAATTTTTATTTTGTGAACATTATATTTCAAATTAACGAACATTTCCTCAAAATTCTGAACATTCTTCTGAAAGCACGCATATTATCTTCAAATTTGTGAATATTTGCTTAAAACACTTGCACATCTAATGAAATGAATGAACAATTTCAGAAAAAATGAACATTTTTTCAATTTGCAAACATATTTTAAAATGCATTTTTTAAACATTAATGAACATTTACTAAAACATAAACATTTTCAAAATTGGTGACATTTTTTAGAACACGGACATTTTTCAAAATTTATGAACCTTGTTTTTGAAAAGGTGAACATTTTCAAAAACCCGAACATATTTTCAAGATTGTGAACCATTTATAAAAACACAAATACATTAAATGGAATGAAAAAAAGATGAAATAAACAGAAAAAACAAAAAAATTGAAAAGAAACAGAAAAAAAATGAGAAAAAAACTGAAGGAAAACATGTTGGGTTTCTACAGTTTTGGGAACCTTGTACAAGGTTGGGTTTCTGTTTATTGTGGCTTTTTCCTGTTGTTTTTTGTGGCTGGTTTTCTTTTTCCTCCTTTTTTTTGTGGCTGGTTTTCTTTCAGGCTTTTTCTCTGTTTTTTCTTTTCTGTTTCTTTTCATTTTTATTTTCGTTTATTCCTTTTATTTCTTATTTTTTCTGTTCATTCCGTTTAATGTTTATTTCTTTTTTATAAAATTCACAAATTCCAAAAATTGTTCACAATTCAAAATTATTCACAAATTTGAAAATATGTTAGGATTTTCTAAAAATGTTCGCCTTTTAAAAAAATTATCGCAATTTTTGAAAATGTTTGTGTTTTACAAATCTCGTAATTTTTAAAATAATTGCAATTTCAAAAAACGTTCGCAATTTGGAAAGATGTGCACGTTTTCAAAAACTGTTCGTAAATTTTTTAAGATGTGCAAGTTTTTTAAGAAAATGTTCACAAATTTGAAGATAATATACGCGCTTTTCAGAAGGATGTTCACAGTTTGGAATAAATGTTCCTTAATTTGAAATAAGTTGTTCAGAAAATCAAAAAATTGTTCGCCTTTTCAGAGTAATGTCCAAATTCTTGAAAACCTTTTTTAAAGACATTATCTTGCCAAAAATATCAAAAAATTTTAAAAAAATTATGCTAAAAATGTAGTTGTTACAGTACTCCTAAAGTATTGTTTTAGTTACCAACAACATGTCCGTATGAGTAGATTTTTCATAAATGAGTAAGCTACTTACGCGACACTGAAGTTTGTTTCGTTTGTTATCTAGCATCGTGTGCACGGCCGCGGGAGGCCATAGGAGGTCACAAGTTTCGTTTATCCATCATTTAAAAAATATTCATCAAATTTGAAATTTGTTCATCGACTTATAAAAATGTTCATCTTATTCAAAATTTGTTCATCCATTTTTTTATAAAAATGTGCATCTGACTCAAAAAATGTTCATCGTATTCGAAATTTGTTCACCATATATTTTAAAAATGTTCATAAAATTCAAAAACGTTTTGTTCATTTTTCAGAAAGGTCATCTGATTTTTAAAAAATGTTCTTGAATTGAGAATTTGTTTATGAAGTTCAAAAAATGTTCATCAAATTCAAAATTTGTACGTCTGATAAAAATGTTTGCCAATATCCAATTTCATGAACATTTTATGAAATCACAAACATTTTTCAAATTCATGAACATCATTTCAATTTAGGAACATTTTTTGGCTCCACAGATTTTTCACAATTTGCATTTTTTGAATTTTGAACTATTTCAAAATCCTGAATTATTTAAAGAAGAAAAAAATGGAAGAAAAAAAGAAACACGAAAATAGGGGCGCCCCGCCACCGCTCATGGGTCGGCCCAAATGAGCGCGCGAGGGGAGCGAAGGGTGCGCGTTGCGTCTCCGACAGCGCACCGCGCGCTGAGGTCCCGGGGCGCCCTTCCTTTAGGGAAGCTATTCGCGTAGAAAAATCTGAGCATCCTAGTTAATTAGGCCTGGCAGCCGGATGTATCCCATGTAGAGTTCTTTTGAGGGAAGCATGATCCAGTATGCCGACTATAGAAGAGCCCCACCCAATATCCAATATGACGACTGGGTAACCAAAAAGTAGTGGCTACTCTCGGGTGTACCACACCCAAGTTTTTTCAAAAAAATTAGAAAAAGGTTATCAAACGACATCCAAAAAATCTGAAATTTTGCGACATCTAACTCTATCAAATGTTTGATGTTCTTGCAAAATTTTATCGAAAAATAACATCCCTTGAACTCTCACCAAAAATAACAAAATCACCGCTTAAAGTTTCGTGCACTGTTTGAGCAGCTTGGGCGCCGCTATCGAGAGAGAGCGCACCTCGTTAGCGGCGACACAACCATATCCTCGATCCTTACCACTGTCCTTGGCCTCCACGTCTACTACCTTCTCATCTCCTGGTTTCGATGCTCTGTGATGATCGAAGGGGAGAAAAAGATGAGAACCAAAGGAACAAGGCAGACGCGTTTCCCAGGTCCCTGGTATCTCCATGTCCCGCAAGATCGGTTGTTGTGGACGAAGGAGCCATCATGGCCAAGGCGACCAATGACGAGTCGTCGAGGCGTGGTGCCGGGATGCAGGCGGCACTTGGGCTGGGCGCTGCTATACGGGATGGCGTCATCGGGACTATCCAAAATATGAGCGTCGAGTCGGTTGTTCCGACGTGTGGTCTTCACCACCGCTGGCGCCAAGTCAAGCTGCAGATGGGACTGCTAGTGGGTGTCCCACCACAACCCACTTAACCCGGCGTGTGGTCTTCGCCACTGTCGACGCCAAGTCAGGCTACATGTGGGACTGATAGTGGGTGTCCCACCACAGCCCACTTAACCCGGTGTGTGGTCTTTGCCACTGCCGGCGCCAAGTCAGGCTGCAGGTGGGACTGATAGTGGGTGTCCCACCACAGCCCATTTAACACTTGACACCTTTTGGTAGGTGATAGCCAACACTTCAATAAATTTTATGTGGGTTATCTGAACATAAGTGGTGCCCTCGGCACCACCTCCACCTCGTCGCCCATCGGCCAGCACCCTCAAGTCTCAGAGACCTCGCCTTCTCAATGGATGTATCGCGCCGGCAGAGGCGTCACGAGCGGAGAGACACGACGGGTCGGCAACAAGGCGAGACTTAAAAGAGGAGAAGTTAAGGAAGCCGCCAAACGGTGGCGATGGTTTCGCTGCTCCCGTCCGGCCGGAGTAGCGGGGATCGGCGAAACTTGATTGGGACGGCGATGAACGGACCGATGGGATCGAGCGGACCCTTGCGCTCGACAGAGTGGAGAGGAACGGATCGGTGGGTGGTCGTCCAGCCAGTTGCTGCCATCGCGGAGCCGGGAGCTGTGGTGGCGGCTCTTCCTCTAGATCCACCGCAACCTGCACTGGCCCTGGTCGGCGTGCCCGAGCGATGACGGCACCCCGGCGGCGGGTCCATGTCAAACACGCACGAGGAGCCGGCCGACTGCAGGAACAAACGGCGATGGTGGACGAGTCGCCACCACCGACGCAGGTCCCAAACCAATCGGTCGCCTTCTGCGCTGACAACTCCCTGATTGACCGCGTCAGCTAGTGGGTGAGCAGCATCAAGCACTGAGTGCCTCCGCATCGCAGAGGAGGACCAGTTCTTCCGCCAAGCAATTGCCTTGTACTGATGTTCTCTTATTCCAAAAATATGTATACATACATGTGATGTTCATGCTGGCTGCGGTCAACTGATTTCGGCAGATCTTGGAGCTTGGTGATCTATTTATTTGATTTTGCATGGCCAGGTGATCAGAACCAAAAGAAGAGACATATTGATAATGCGTATCTTCTGTAACAGATGTCTGATGCTTACTTTCGTATACTGTTTCAGATTTGGAGCCGGAACAATATGTCTTGTCTTTGGTTACAGACTTACAGGTACACTCTTCTTTATTTCCTTCAAATTTTTTTCCGTCCTTTGTATTCCAGTTTATGTTACGGTGTCCCTGATACTCTGATATTCATTTCATTTAGTACTTTGTTTTGCGAAGGACTTGCCAATGGTCTTCTGGAATTGTATATTAGCAAGGGCAGCCTTGAATGTACTCAGATGATCTTAACTTGTGGCTCTTTTTTCTGTTTGCTTGATTGCAGTATCTTCTCATTTCTTCTGCAATAATCAAATAAGTACTGTATTATTCTAGAGAGCTTGTCAAATAAACAGACCATGGGCTAATGAAAAGTATTCAAATGCTTATGTACTGACTACATCAGGACATTTACCCTTGAAGAGATTAGGGTCTGTTTACTAAAGCTTTGCACCAACATTACTAAATCAGAAATAAGACAAATGCTGGATCCGATTTGTCAGCCTCACTCTTTTCTGTTGCTAATAGTTTTTTATTATAATTAATTGTGAAATAGCTGCCACTGCATCTGTAGTGAATCATCAATTACCATGACTTGCTAATAACTGTCAGAATCTTGAATTTCCTGCCAAAACGTGCTAACTTCTTATGCTATTTTCACTAGAGAGGATGCTTCATGCAGTGGCGGTGCTAGAGGGTGGACAGGATGGGACGTGCGACATATGACTTCATGTATCACCGACACAAGCAATAATAATATGCATTCCAAACAGAATATGTGTGAACAACATGAACGGTAGTAGATATGTGTCCCTCCATAAGCCTCCCTAGATACTCTCTGTTCCTTTGTCCATTTCGTTTCTTACTATTATCATTAAATAAAATCTGTAGCTAGAATCGCTAAGTACAATTCATGTTTCAGTTATGTTTTATGCATCTTGGCCATGTTCTGAACTTTCTAGCGATAGAGGCAGAGTATGTTTCGTAAAAAAAAATTATCATCATCAAATTTCTTGACACCTAAGGTTATATACTTTGAACAATACGAAACCCAATCTTTCATCTGTAGTTTGCGTACTCAATATCCATTGCTATATGTCTCAAACGCTGCTTGACATGCTCTCGGATTGGGCATGATGTTTCATCGTGTCCAGGTCCTATTTGTCAGCGTTGTGAACTATTGGTCTGAGTATGTCACGTTAAACCTGCTACGATAAAGGTCAAAAAGAAAAGTGCAAAAAAGATATGGCATGTCAAGGGCGCGGCATCATGGGCCTGGTGTAACTTATGTCACCAATTGGGTCATCGTGCCCGAGAGTGCAAATTGGACAGTTCTGTTACTTATCACCCACCTGCTAGTACACATTGCCCTCTTCTGCTGATGGATTCAGATTCTGCTGCTGCCTTCCAACAGGTGGGTCATTCTGATGCTGCTGTACAAGTTCAGAACATGGATAAGACAGATGTTCAGATGGTGGAAACGAACTTGGTTTTCAGCTCTCTGCTGATCCCTGGTGGGTCGATGCACGAGGAGATGGCTCATGCTGCTAAGATGGCCAGAATTGAGAGTGAGTCAGAGACTGTTGGCAAGGACATGGACATGCAGATGAAGCAGCTGGTGCCTGCTGCTGCGGTTCGTCAGAAGGGTAAAGCGTGCTAAGATGCCCACTCCTCTGGTTACTACTCCCTCCGTCCGAAAAAGCTTGTCCCAAGCTTGTCTCTCAAATGGATGTATCTAGCACTAACTTGATGCTAGATACATTCATTTGAGAGACAAGCTTTTCCGGACGGAGGGAGTACTGCACTAAGACGTGGTCTAAGAAGTGATAAGGAGGGCTTTGAGGAGTTGCCTCTCGCCCCTGGATGGCACTTCCCGTCGCAAAAAATCTGCTATACCTCTTGCTTCTGCACCAGCCATGCTCCAGATTGCTACAATGCAGAGGATGGGGGTGGATCTTTGCGACATTGATCCTAAGGATCTCTCTGAAGAAATGCTTCTTCGCAAGTAGTTTTTTTCTGTCTGTCAGTTAGTTTGTTGTGCCAGTTGGTCATTTCTGTCAGTCTGTTAGTCTGGTCTGTCTTTTACTTTGCGTGTCATGTCATCTGTCATCTGTCGTCTGGAACATCTTAGGTTGGAATGTATGTGGTCTTAATGCTGGAACTAAATGGAACTCGATTAAGAATAAGATTGAGGAAAGTGCTGCCTCTGTTTTTTGCCTTCAGGAGACGAAAAAGTCTTTGTTTGATTTCAGTTTTATCTGTAATATCGCTCCTCGGCGCCTTGATCACTTTGCCCGTGTTCTTTTATTGGGGCTTCTGGTGGAATTTTGGTCCTTTGGAACAGTCGCTTATTTACGGGCATGATTATTAAGCAGGAATCTTTCGGCATCGTAATTGAATTTCAATCTACTGCTTCAGCTGAAAAGTGGACACTAGTGAATGTGTATGCCCATGTGTTGAACCAAGGAGGTCTGAATTTGTGCAGTGGCTTGCTGATCTGATCATACCAGATGAGGAGCTCTGGCTCTTCTTGGGAGACTTCAATTTTTATAGATATGCTGAGAATAGGAATAAATATGTTGGCCAAGCCTATCCTTAAAGGCTTTCCAAGTATCGGTCTCACAGGAAGTGCTTGATCTAATTCATGTGGTTCTCAACTTGGAAAAGCATGATATTTACAAGCTTTGTAAAGATTTCCATCACCCCCGCAAAAAAAAGTGAAGATTTCCATCAAGGGAAAGTGGATCTGACCAGCGTAAATGCATCAATTATAACTCTGATTCTGAAGAAGGCTTGCCCTGAGACCCCTAATGACTTCCTTCCTATTTCCCTTCTCAACTCTTGTCTAAAATTATTGACAAAATTGCTTGCTGATAGGCTAAGCTAAATCTTGCAGCTTGTTCATACTCATCAGTATGGGTTTATTAAATCCCGCACAATCCATGATTGTCTGGCTTGGTCGTTTGAGTACTTGCACCATTGTAAAACATCTGGCAAGGAGGCAGTAATATTAAAATTTGATTTCGAGAAGGCATTCGATTGGGTTGAGCATAAACCTATTTTGCAAATTTTGGAAAAGGGTTTTGACAGTACTTGGTTGAAATGGATTGATATGATTTTCTCGACTGCTTCTTCGGCTGTTCTGTTAAATGGAGTGTCAGGCAAAACCTTTACCTGCAAACGTGAGGTCAGGCAGGGAGATCCGTTATCACCTTTGCCTTTTGCCATTGCAGCTGACCTTTTGCAGACATTGATCAACAAAAAATTTACTGAAGGAGTTCTCTCACCTCCTGTGCTTTTTCCTGGGCATGACTTTCCAGTTGTGCAATACGCTGATGACACTTTGCTTATCGTTGAAGCTTCTTTTCACCAGCTGGTGTGATCAAGAAGATTTTATTGGTCTTCCAACAGGCCACTGGGCTGAAGGTTAATTTTCATAAAGCATGCCTAGTTCCTATAAATGTTGACCCAAATCAGGCAAGGTTGCTGGCTGGATTCTTTGATTGTATGGTTGGTTCCATGCCCTTTTACCTATTTGGGACTACCTATGGGAACTATAAAGCCAACAGTCAATGATCTCTCCCCCCTTGTCTGCACACTGGAAAGAAGATTAAATGCTGCTTCAGATTTCTGAACTATGCTGGTAGGTTAACATACATAAACTCGGTCATATCTGCACTGCCTACCTTCTTTATGTGCATGATAAAGCTTCAGAAAACTGCAATTGCTCATGTTGATAAGATAAGGAGATCCTGTCTTTGGAGGAAGGATGACATCACAGAACATCCTAACTCACTCGCTGCTTGGCACTTAGTTTGTAGACCAAAAATCAAGGGAGGTCTGGGTGTGATTAGCTTGGAACTTCAAAATGAAGCCCTTCTCCTTAAACATCTTTTTAAATTGAGAGATCATTGACATGGCCTGGAAAGCTTATTATGCTTGTGATGCACCCCAAGCTTGATGGTTGATGCATGCGAATATAGTTGTCAAAGATTAAAAGATGCTATTGGTATTGAAGAGACGGGGGGCAAAAACATAGTTAATTATTTCCCAGTAAAAGCTCAAACAAAGGTGTATCGTACTTACATGGCACAGTTATGGCAGAAAAAACAGCAGCATCTCTAGTCCTGCATCCGCAAGGCTGAAGTGCTCCTTGTGTAATTCAGCTGACTAAGCTTGAAAATGCTACTCCATGAATGCAAATCTCTAGTCCTGCTTGTGATGCACCTTGGGTAGGTAGGTGATGTACATTTACAAAGAGAGCCCCACGCTGGCCTCCCAAACCATGAAAAAAAGGAATCCTTATCAACCATCGCATCCGAGAACGCTACTGCTTTCTTTCAAAGCGCTAGCTTGGTCCTTGAGAGAATCACATGTAGTAGTCGAGCCTTGGTTAGGTGCTCTGCATTGCTGCTTTTGTGCCAAGGAGTTCACCAGTGTGTTGTGCCTTTCCTTTATCCATTACAAGTCCCATTGGAATCCCGCCTTGTCACTATCCCTGTGCCCTCTCTGGTAAGGACCTGGCGCCTTGTTTAGGCGTCAAGGAAACTGGGGTATCCTGTACAGTACAAAAAAGACTAAAAGAAGTGTTAGATGCTTTGTACAAAGATAAGTACTTGTGTAGGTTCCGTTTCATGCAACACATGATCGCACCTGCCGCATCGGAGATATAAAGCTTGTGCGAAAGGCGTGAAGCGTCGTACCCTGATCGGGGTCGCGCCTGCGTGTTATATAGACAGGGGCTTATCCCTGGATATGCATACAAGTAGTTGGGAGAGATTACGTCTTGAGTAGCAAGGAAGAAATAAGAGATAGAGATAAGTACATGCAATTAAGAGAGAATCTAAACTATCTTCTAGCTACCTCCTGCTGAAGCTACGTGACACAAGTCATCGTGACGTGATGCATGACATGGTGATGTTTAACACCCTCCCTTAATCACAACTTGGACAAGTTGAGATTACGTTTAAACTCTTCAAAACTCCGTGTAGGTAATGCCTTGGTAAACCCATCTGCAAGCTGATCTCTGGAATGAACAAACCGGATTTCCAATTGTTTATTAGCAACACGTTCTCTAACAAAATGGAAATCAATCTCAATGTGTTTTGTTCTGGCATGAAAAACTAGATTTGCAGAGAGATATGTAGCACCAAGATTATCACACCACAAGCATGGTGCTGGGATTCGTCTTATGCCAAGCTCTCTAAGTAAAGGTTGAACCCATATAATTTCTGCCGTTGCATTTGCTAAGGCTTTATACTCTACTTCTGTACTGGACCTGGATATTGTAGCTTGTTTCTTGGCACACCAAGATATAAGATTTGGTCCAAAGAAGATTGCAAATCCACCTGTAGACCGTCTATCATCCAGACATCCTGCCCAGTCAGAGTCAGAAAAAGCACTAACCAGAGTTGACAGAGACTTGCTGAAAGTAAGACCAGTGTTCAGAATATTTTTGATATATCTGACTATGCATTTGGCTGCAGTCCAATGAACTGTTATAGGAGCATGAAGAAACTGGTATACTTTATTAACAGCAAATGAAATATATGGTCTTGTAAGCATCAAATATTGAAGTGCACCTACCAGACTTCTGTAGTTTGTGCTATCCTCTTGATTCAAGGGATCTCCTTCTATAAGTGACAATTTTTCTGAACTAGATAAGGGAGTGGGTGATGGTTTGCAACCTTGCAACCCTACTCGTTTGACTAGGTCAGTAGCATACTTTTTTTGAGAGAGATGAAGATCATTACCATGTTTCTTGACTTCAATCCCTAAGAAAAAAATGCAAGTCTCCAAGATCCTTCAAAGCAAACTCAGCACTCAAATCCTTTAATAGTCCTGCCACTGCCTCATCAGATGAGCTTGTAACAATTATATCATCCACATAAATAAGTACAAATATAGATGTATTTGACCTATTGTATATAAACAGGGAAGCGTCAGACTTAGAAGGAATGAAACCAAGAGCTTGCAGTTTATGACTGAGCCTGGAATACCATGCTCTAGGAGCTTGCTTCAACCCATAATTAAATGGCCTTATCAAGCCTGCAGACATGAGAGGGAAATTTTCTGTTTTCAAACCCAGGAGGCTGTTTCATGTAAACCTCTTCTTCCAGGACACCATGGAGGAATGCGTTCTGTACATCTAGTTGCCTGAGACTCCATCCTCTTGAAACAGCAATAGACAGAACAAGACGAATGGTAGCAATTTTTATGACTAGACTAAAGGTATCTTCATAGTCTATGCCATACCTTTGTTTAAAACCTTTTGCAACCAGTCTAGCTTTATAGTGATCTATCGTTCCATCAGATTTTCTCTTGATTCTGAATACCCATTTGCAATCTATCAAATTTTTACCTTGTTTTGGGGGAACCAGATGCCATGTTTTGTTCTTCTGAAGAGCCATGTATTCTTCTTCCATAGCCCTTTTCCACTTCAAATCACCAAATGCTTCTTGCAACAAAGTCGGTTCACCTGTGGTACATGCCATGCCAAACTTGGTAATGTGCTTGTAATTGACAAGTTTAATTACCCCTTTTTGAAGACGTGTACGTGTTTGTGAAGCGGGTACAACCGCTGGATGCACAGAAGATCCGTCAGGCGCCTCGGATCCTACACCAGATCTGTCCATAGGATCTTCTGCGGCTTCAGCTGATGAAGAAGAGTTGTGATCCGACGCAGAAGATCCGAACCCGGCCCCTGCCAGCGGCTCGTCAGGGGGCGATGATGACACCGGCCGACAGGGATCTACGCTGGATCCCGAGCCGATGAGGGAATCAGACCGACCAGTGGGGTGGTTCGTGGAACGGTGCGCATAGCAACGGTCCACTCCCATGGGCCACCGAGTCAGAGGAGGCCCAGTGGTCGACGCTGATTAGCGCGGCCCGGTGTCCGCTGCTTGGCGAATAGGAGAAGCCTGCGTGGCAGAGGCGGGGCCGCCGCTGCTGGCGCGGTCGCGGTTGTCGCCTGGTGCACCCGAGGTAGGGCCCCCGCTACTGACGTGGTTGTCGCCTGGTGTGCCCACATGGTCACTGCTGCCTGCTGGCACTGAACCCGAGGCGCAGGTTCCCTGCCACGGCACGGATCCTGCAGAAGATTACGCGACAGTCTGCGGCAGTGACGATCCCGAGGGGGATATGCTCCCTGGGGCTGGACACATAAAATGCTGCCTGTTTAGGGTGATTTCTTCACCGCTTTGCACGATTTCTTTGCCATTTCCTTGTCCTGTTTCACCACAAAACTCAGCCAAACAGGTGTTATGAGGGTCAGTCAATATTGCATCATCACAATTATTTCCCCGTGGATCAACACCGGTTAGGTGAGATGGGAGAAGAAGAATTTCTTGAGGTAGAAGGGCGCCGGCATTAGGATGTAGATCAGAAAACGGGAATTTTGTTTCATCAAAGACTACATCACGAGAAATATATACTCGGCCAGTAGAGACATCAAGGCATTTGACACCTTTGTGTTGAGCACTATACCCTATGAAGACACACTGTTTTTACCGAAACATGAGCTTACGCTTATTGTATGGGCGCATATTTGGCCAACAGGTGCACCCAACACACGCGAAGAGTGGTATAGTCGGGTTTGGTATGAAGAAGACGTTCCATAGGTGTTTCATTATCAATGACACGACTAGGTAACATGTTTATGATGTGCACGACTGTGAGGAACGCCTCATCCCAGAATTTCAAGGGCATGGATGCGCCGGCTAAGAGCGAGAGACCAACCTCTACGATATGACGGTGTTTGCGTTCAACAGACCCGTTCTGTTGGTGAGCATCTGGGCATGACACGTGGTGAAAAATACCAAGTTTTTGGAAGAAGGAATTTAACTTTTTGTATTCCCCTCCCCAGTCGGATTGGACAACAATGATCTTGCTATCGAATTTTCTTTCAACGAGTGCTTGAAAATTTTGAAAGACTTGAAAAACATCGGATCGCTTTTTAAGTAGATAGATCCAAGAGAATTTACTATAGTCATCAATAAAACTTATGTAGTAAGTGTGTCTACCTACAGAAGATGGGGCAGGACCCCAAACATTAGAGAAAATAAGTTGCAATGGTTTAGTAGAGACACTCATAGAAATAGGATATGGCAACTGATGACTTTTAGCTCTTTGGCAAGAATCACAAATTGTTTCAACATTACGCTCTCCAACATATGGGAGCTTATTTTTCCTAAGCACTGGTTCTACTAAAGAAAAAGATGCATGCCTTAGACGATCATGTCACCGGGTTGAAGATAACTTGGTGACAACACATGCTGTTTTATTGAATATCCTAAGCTCGGGAATCAACAGATATAGCTCTCGAACACATCTACCTCGATAGAGGACTTTCTTCGTGACCTGATCTTGGATAAAAAAGAAATAGGGGTGAAACTCAAGAAAGACATGGTTATCAATGGCAATGCGATGAACTGAAAGGAGATTCATGGAAGCTCTAGGGACATGCAATATTTTTCTAACATGGATTTTTCGGTGAGGGGTTTTAATAATTGAATGACCAATATGACTAATTCTCATACCTTCTCCATTGGCGGGGTGGACTTGCTCCTGGCCACGGTATTTCTCCCTCATGGTGACCTTCTCTAACTCGCCGGTGATGTGGTTTGTAGCACCACTGTCAACATACCAGTTGGTGTCGACTCCATACGAGGCCTCTGGCCCACCAGCTACTTTCTCATCTTGGGACGAGTCTTAATCCTCTTCGAAGCGATACCAGCAATCCTTTGCTGAGTGCCCTTTTCCACAGATTTGACACTAGATGGTGTCAGGGCGTGACTTGGGGGGAGTTGCGACGGCCCTTGGAGTTGGTGTAGGAGGGCCACCCACTGCCGTTGTTGTTGCTGGGGCCGCGGGAGTTGCTGTTGAAGTTGTCGCCGTTGCTGGTTTTGCCCTTCCGCGGTGGGCCGCGGTAGCGTGATCCGCCACCGCCACCACCACGGCCGCGAGTGGCAGCATTCGCCGACGACTTGAAGCCGTCGTTCCCCTGGAAGAGCGCAACATGCTAGTTGAAGTTGCTCATCTGGGAGAAGAGCTCGTCGATGGTGACCGGCTATGTGCGCGCGTCGAGGGCAGAGACGAGAGGCTGGTACTCCATGTCGAGACCGGCGAGGATGTAGGAGACTAGCTCGCCGTCTTGAAGAGGTTTGCCCGCAGCTGCAAGTTCGTACGCAAGCGACCGCATATATGCGAAGTACGTCGCCACAGACTGTGTTCCCTTCTGTGCATGAGAGAGCGCGATGCGGATGTTGTTCACCCTGGACAGCGACTGCGAGGAAAACATCCCTGCTAGTGCCGCCCAGAGCTCATGTGCATGATCAATGGAGGTGACCTGCACTAGTACTTCTTTTGTCAGATTGTTCAACAGATAGCCCAATACCTGTTGATATTCTCGGATCCAAACCAAGTGGAGAGGATTGGGTATCGACTCTTCTTTCCCATCCTTGTCCTTGGTGACGACGCGCTTGGCCGGCTCCGGTGTGGTTCCATCCACGTATCCGAAGAAGCCGGCTCCTCTGATTTGCGGGGTTATCTGGGTACGCCAGAGAACATAGTTGGTGCGGGATAGCCTCTCGGTGACTTGACCGGAGAGGTTGGAGTTGGCTGCGGCAGAGGAGGACAAGGCGGTGAGCTTTGGTGGTAGAAAAACCCTAGCGAACTAGACATGGTGAAAAAAAGGGGCTCTGTATACCATGTGCGAAAGGCGTGAAGCGTTGTACCCTGATCGGGGTCGCGCCTGCGTGTTATATAGACAGGGGCTTATCCCTGGATATGCATACAAGTAGTTGGGAGAGATTACATCTTGAGTAGCAAGGAAGAAATAAGAGATAGAGATAAGTACATGCGGTTAAGAGAGAATCTAAACTGTCTTCTAGCTACCTCCTGCCGAAGCTACGTGACACAAGTCATCGTGACGTGATGCGTGACATGGTGATGTTTAACAAAGCTCAGCTGCATGCACTGGTTAACTAGAGTGAACTACCACCAAAGTCTAATATACAACCATGATTTTTTTTGAAACACGGTCCCTTAAGGCCTAATTCAGATAATCAAACTACTTCATCAAATCCCGATTGTGTGGGTGTGAAGTGGAAAAATCCCGTTCTGGCTGGCAGCGGGCATAGGACTGAAAATCCTCTTTTGCCGGGCCTTTTGGACTCGAAATCCAAACGGAGAGAGGGTTCGAATCCACCTTAGAACGAACAATGGTGATCTCCCCTCCCGCGACTAGGCGGCTAGGGTTCCCCCTCCTCCCCTCTCGTCACCGCCGGCCCTCCCGCCGCCGCCGGCCGCCGGCTCGCGCCCCGCCTCCGTCCCCTTCCGCCCTTCCCCTTCCCCTTCCCCCGTCCAGATCCGTCTCGCGCCGCCTCCCCGGGAGGTGGCCGGGGCGGAGCTCGAGCTCCTCACCCACGGGCCCCCTCCTCCCCGGTCTCCCCCGCCGCCGCCGGCGGACGCCCTCGGCGCTGGCCCGGGTGGTGCCGGCGGTGGCGGGCCTTCTCATCCACGCGCGCGCGTGCTCCCTTCCCGGGGCAGGGAGGCAGCGGCGGTGCAGCCCGGCTTGGCTGCAGTCCGGCGGCGGCCGACGGCAGGCGTCGTGTCGGCGCTGCTCCTTGGCGGCGGGGCAGCGTGGTGGTGCTGGGTGGCCAACGTCGTGCCCCCGGCCCAAACCTGGGCCCGTCGGGCCCCATCTGGGTCCTAGCGGGCCGGCCCCCCCGGTGTGGATCGTTGTCTGTGGTGCAATGAGGAGGAGGAGCGGCTCGGATATGGGATGGCGGCGCCGAGGACGTGTCGGCAGCAGCGCCGAGGACGTGTCGGCAGCAGCGCGAGGGCAGGAGCTTTACGGGCCCACGAGGGCTCGGCCGGGCCTGGTGTGCTCCTGCTATTGCGCCCGGATGGCTACCATCGCTTACAGTGTAGGTAGGGCCCTCCCGCGTGCCGACAGTGCTGATGCCCTAGTCCCGGCTCTGATTCTTCGCCATGCTGTCCTCACTTCGCGGTGCCGTGGTGAGACGGGGGGCTTCATGACCACGTTGGCGTAGGGTGGTGGTTGGTTTGGTGGCAGGCTCCGGAGCGCCCGAGGTGCGAGTTGGGATCGGGGGAAAACCCTGTCGGCATGGCCGACTGTGACGCCCGGATAATTAAGCTACAGTGATCCCCCGCTAATGATGCCACGTCACGTCAGTTACTGTTGATAAACTCTAGATAATTCAAAAACCGAAACAAATTTAGAATTTAATTAAAGGAAAACAATAAAAGTTTTCAAACATTAAAATAAAAATGTTCAATTTGTACTAAATATTACATAGATAATTATGGTGTAGAGGACACAGCTTTATAAAATGCATAAATATTTTAAATTGAATTAAAACAGTAGAGAAAATAAAGAAAAGGGAAAAGAATAAAAACAGAAAACCAAACTACAAAATACAAATAAAAAGAGTAGAGGCCCCTGGCCAACTGGGCCAGACGGCCCCGCTGGCCGACCCGCTGGCCCACTCGGCCGACCCACTCGCCCTGGCCTATATGGCCTCGTACCCCAAACCCTAACCCCCCCGTCGCCCGCTCACCCCACTCCCACTCGCTTCCCCCCCCCCCCCCACTCCCCTCGATTGGATCTGGATCGGGAGGAGAACCCGATCCCCTCGCCCCTCCACCCCCAACGCTGGCGGCCGGAGCGCTCCATCGCCGGCCTGCCTCCTCCAACGTCGACGTCGTCCCCGTCCTCCTCCACAACGGACCTCCCTGAACTCCCCCGCGCCCACTGCCCCGTTCCCTACAGACACGCGGTAAGGTCCCGGCCTCCTCTCTCTCCCTCGCCTCGACGTGCACCCCGCGCCACGCGCGCTCACCGTGAGCGCCGCATCTGCCGCCGCACCCTTGCTCCGACCGGCTCCGGCCGCGCCCTGGCCGTTCTGCGCGCGCGACCCGCGCCCTCCTGGCCTGCCCCGTCCTGGCCTCCACCGCACCCCCACTCTGGCGGCGCCTCCTACTGCCGCCGCGGCCACGCCGGCGCGTCCCTTGCCCGCTGCCGCTGCTCCACTCGAAGCGGCGCCTCTGCCGAGCCCACCCACCGCCCAGCCATCGCCGGAGATGGCCGCGCCCGCTTGCCCCGCTCGGGTGCCCAGCCGGGTCCCGGCGCCCACCCGCGCCCGTGTGCCCGCAAGGCCCTGGACCACTTACACGCGGGCCCCAGCGCCCAGAACGTTTGTAAAAAAGGGGATTTAAAAAAAAGAGAAAGAATAATAAACAGATAAATAGTAAATAAAATTAAACTTACTTAATTAATTAATTAACTAAATTAATTAAGTTAATTAATCCTAGTTAATTAATCTAATTAATCTGTTAGTTTAATTAAACAGTAGTTTGTTTAGCCTAAACCCTAATTAAGTCTAAACAGTGGATGACAGGTGGGTCCCACTGGACCCACTGGTCAGGTTGACCAGTCAACCCTGTTGACTACTGACGTCAGCATGACATCATGCTGATGTCATAAATACATTTTCAAATTAAATTAAATAATTAATTAAATTCCAAAAATTATTAAAATCTTTAGAAAATCATATCTTTTAATCCGTAACTTGGATTAAATTATTTTCAACATGAAAGTTGCTCAGCACGATGAGACAATTTCGGATACGCAACCCGTTCGTCCGCCACACCCCCCTAACCTATCGAACTCGCAACTTTCCCCCTCTGGTTCATCTGTCCAAAAACGCGAAACACCGGGAATACTTTTCCGGATGTTTCCCCCCTTCACCGGTATTACCTCATACCACGTTAGGGCATGCCTAGCATCACGCTTTGCTTTGTCATGCATCGTTATGCATCTGTTTGCATTATATTCATTGTTTCTTCCCCCTCTTCTTCCGCTAGACATCGAGACCGACGCCGCTGCTACCTAGTACGACTACGGAGTTGACGACTCCTCCTTCTTGCCAGAACAACCAGGCAAGCCCCCCCTTGATCACCAGATATCGCCTATTCTTCTCTATACTGCTTGCATTAGAGTAGTGTAGCATGTTACTGTTCGGTTACTCCTATTCTGTTGCATAGCCTGTCATTGTTGCTACAGTCATTGATACCCTACCCGCAATCCTAAATGCTTAGTATAGGATGCTAGTTTATCATCATTGGCCCTACATTCTTGTCAGTCTGCCTTGCTATACTATTGGGCCGTGATCACTCGGGAGGTGATCACGGGTATATACTATACATACATACATACATACATACATACATATTATACAGATGGTGACTAAAGTCGGGTCAGCTCGTTGAGTACCCGCAAGTGATTCCAATGTGGGGGCTGGAAGGACATGTGGCTCCATCCCGGTAGAGGTGGGCCTGGGTTCCCGACGACCCCCGACTGTTACTTTGTGGCGGAGCGACGGGGCAGGTTGAGACCGCCTAGGAGAGAGGTGGGCCTGGCCCTGTTCAGCGTTCGCGGATACTTAACACGCTTAACGAGATCTTGGTATTTGATCCGAGTCTGGCTACTGGCCTATATGCACTAACCAACTACGCGGGAACAGTTATGGGCACTCGACGTCGTGGTATCAGCCGAAGCCTTCATGACGTCAGCGACTGAGCGGCGCGCGCCAGATTGGACCGCGTAACGTGACTTCCTTAGTAATGGAGGTTGCTAGGTCTGCTTCCGGCCGCCCACGCAACGTGCAGGTGTGCAATGGGCGATGGGCCCAGACCCCTGCGCGCATAGGATTTAGACCGGTGTGCTGGCCTCTCTGTTGTGCCTAGGTGGGGCTGCGACGTGTTGATCTTCCGAGGCCGGGCATGACCCAGGAAAGTGTGTCCGGCCAAATGAGATCGAGCTTGTTGGGTTATGTGGTGCACCTCTGTAGGGAAGTTAATCTATTCGAATAGCCGTGATCTTCGGTAATAGGACGACTTGGAGTTGTACCTTGACCTTATGACAACTAGAACCGGATACTTAATAAAACACACCCTTCCAAGTGCCAGATACAACCCGGTGATCGCTCTCTAATAGGGCGACGAGGAGAGGATCGTCGGGTAGGATTATGCTATGCGATGCTACTTGGAGGACTTCAATCTACTCTCTTCTACATGCTGCAAGACGGAGGCTGCCAGAAGCGTAGTCTTCGACAGGATTAGCTATCCCCCTCTTATTCTGGCATTCTATAGTTCAGTCCACTGATATGGCCCTTTACACATATACCCATGCATATGTAGTGTAGCTCCTTGCTTGCGAGTACTTTGGATGAGTACTCACGGTTGCTTTCTCCCCCTTTTCCCCCTTTCCTTTCTTTCTGGTTGTCGCAACCAGATGCTGGAGTCCAGGAGCCAGACGCCACCGTCGACGACGACTCCTACTACACCGGAGGTGCCTACTACTACGTGCAGCCCGCTAACGACAACCAGGAGTAGTTAGGAGGATCCCAGGCAGGAGGCCTGCGCCTCTTTCGATCTGTATCCCAGTTTGTGCTAGCCTTCTTAAGGCAAACTTGTTTAACTTATGTCTATACTCAGATATTGTTGCTTCCGCTGACTCATCTATGATCGAGCACTTGTATTCGAGCCCTCGAGGCCCCTGGCTTGTATTATGATGCTTGTATGACTTATTTATGTTTTTAGAGTTGTGTTGTGATATCTTCCCGTGAGTCCCAGATCTTGATCGTACATGTTTGCATGCATGATTAGTGTACGATTGAATCGGGGGCGTCACACCGCCACCGGCGTGGTGGTGCCCGTGGGTGCCACCTGACCTTCCGGAGGGCGTCGGGGGCTACCCTTTCTCTCGCCTCGTCGTGTACCGGGGGAAACCCTTGGCAACAACGTCGTCATCGTCGCGATCCTTCTTGGAGGTGTTGATAGGTGCCGGCGCTTCGGAGTCTTGGAGCCTAGTGGAAGATCCCGGTGGGCGCAGCGATCGCGAGGCTCCTTCGTTTTTGTTGATCCGCCGTTGTCGGCATTTGTTTCTTTTGCTCTTTCTCTGTCGTTTATTTTGGGCGCGCATGTGCTGCTTCCGACCCAGCACCTATCCCTGCATGGTTCGGTTGGTTGCTTTGTATACAAAGCAGGAGGAACCCTTTTTCGGTAAGGCATGATTCATTAAAAATGATAGAAGGGAGTTGCTGGGTTAATTAATGGGAACCCAGATGAAAACCGTTGCAACACGCTCCCAACATGGCACCAATAACACGTGCTCACCTGAGGCCACGCACTAGGCAAGCCGCTGGCTCCGGTCACCCGAGCAACCTTTAGCCGACACCCTACAACCAAAACCGAAGCCACCACTCCGGCATCCACACCGACCCTGAGGACACGCACTAGACGAGCCCAGTAGGGACACAGGTTGGGCTCGAAGCCCAACGAGCTCTGTCGTGGACCAGCCGGGCGCCCAGGCCCAGATCTTGGCCCATGGTGTTATAGCCCACCCAATGGACACACATCACCAACCCCCATCCTCCCGAGCGGCATAGGAACCCTAACCATCGGAGAGGACGGCCCCTCCAGGCCAACTCCGACGCCACCCACTACCGAGGTAGGCACTAGCAGTCAACGAGGGGCACGGGGAGGCCCTCGCCGGCCAAGGAGTCTTTGGACACCACAGTGGCGTTTGTGGCTCACACGACACCGGTCGAACCGCCTCCATCGCCGACGAGCATTGCCCAACCACGCCCACGCCCGTAAGGCCAGCCGCCACCATGAACTTTAAACTTCTACTTTGCAACCTCAAACTTTCAAAACCGGACAAGAATCAACCCCGTCTCCAATCAAACCGGTTTCAACCCTATTTTGATTGGTTTTGATGGTTAAAATCGTGGTACAAAAAAACAAAGAACAAAAATCTTTATAACACAAACCAGCCCGAGGCGTCTCCCACCAGATCAGGAGTATAATAAACCTACAAGTACGAACGATTATGGAGTTTTTACTTAATCTTTCTAACTAACTAACCTCCCCCTGATTTCCAGTGGGGTGGGGCCCGTCTCATCCCGAACTTTCAATCCCAAGTATACCTGGCCATGGGAAGCCCGGCCCGGCCGGCCCGACCCGGTCCGACCCGACGCTGCCCCCGGGCCGGGCTCAGGCTTAGAATTTGAGCCCAAGGGCTGGGCCAGGCCGGGCCTAGGCCCGTCGTTTTTGCATTTTTCTGAAGGTCGGGACGGGCCGGCCCGGAGCCCAACGGGCTTTTACGTGTTCGGACCGGGCTCGGGCCTAGAAAACAGGCCCGATGGCCGGCCCGGGCCGGGCCCGACCTGGGTTTTTTCGGGCTTGGCTAGGTCCGGCCTGAAGCCCGGCCCCGCCCGAGGTATGGCCAGGTAGTCCTGGCCATCTCAGGCCCGGCCCAGTCGGCCCACCCAGGCCCGGCCCTAAAATCTAGGGCCTAGGCCCGATGGGCTTGCCCATGGGCCGGGCTTGGGCCTGAGTGAAGGAAATATGCCCTGGAGGCAATAATAAAGTTATTATTTATTTCCTTATTTCATGATAAATGTTTATTATTCATGCTAGAACTGTATTAACCGGAAACATGATACATGTGTGAATACATAGACAAACATATAGCCACTAGTATGCCTCTACTTGACTAGCTCATTAATCAAAGATGGTTATGTTTCCTAACCATAGACATGTGTTGTCATTTGATTAATGGGATCACATCATTAGGAGAATGATGTGATTGACATGACCCATTCAGTTAGCTTAGCACCCGATCGTTTAGTATGTTGCTATTGCTTTCTTCATGACTTATACATGTTCCTGTAACTATGAGATTATGCAACTCCCGTTTACCGGAGGAACACTTTGGGTGCTACCAAACGTCACAGCGTAACTGGGTGATTATAAAGGAGTACTACAGGTGTCTCCAAAGGTACATGTTGGGTTGGCATATTTCGAGATTAGGTTTTGTCACTCCGATTGTCGGAGAGGTATCTCTGGGCCCTCTCGGTAATGCACATCACTATAAGCCTTGCAAGCAATGTAGCTAATGAGTTAGTTACGGAATGATGCATTACGGAATGTGTAAAGAGACTTGCCGGTAACGAGATTGAACTAGGTATTGGATACCGACGATCGAATCTCGGGCAAGTAACATACCGATGACAAAGGGAACAACGTATGTTGTTATGCGGTCTGACCGATAAAGATCTTCGTAGAATATGTAGAAACCAATATGGGCATCCAGGTCCCGCTATTGGTTATTGACCGGAGACGTGTCTCGGTCATGTCTACATTGTTCTCGAACCGTAGGGTCCGCACGCTTAAGGTTTCGATGACAGTTTTATTATGAGTTTATGAGTTTTGATGTACCGAAGGAGTTTGGAGTCCCGGATGAGATCAGGAACATGACGAGGAGTCTCGAAATGGTCGAGACGTAAAGATCGATATATTGGACGACTATATTCGGAGTTCGGAAAGGTTCCGAGTGATTCGGGTATTTATCGGAGTACCGGAGAGTTACGGGAATTCGCCGGGGAGAAGCATTGGGCCTTATTGGGCCATACGGGAAAGAGAGAGCGGCTGCCTAGGGCAGGCCGCGCACCCTCCCATGGCCTAGTCCGAATTGGACTAGGGGGAGGGGCCGCACCCTCTCTTTCCTTCCCTTCTCTCTTCCCTTTCCTTCTCTCCTACTCCTACTACATGGAAGGGTTCCTAGTTGGACTAGGAAAGGGGGAATCCTACTCCCGGTGGGAGTAGGACTCCCCTAGGGCGCGCCATAGAGAGGGTCGGCCCTCCCCTCCTCCACTCCTTTATATACGGGGGCAGGGGTACCCCATGGACACACAAGTTGATCTTCGTGATCGTTCCTTAGCCGTGTGCGGTGCCCCCCTCCACCATATTCCACCTCGGTCATATCGTAGCGGTGCTTAGCCGAAGCCCTGCGACGGTTGAACATCAAGATCGTCACCACGCCGTCGTGCTGACGGAACTCCTCCCCGAAGCTTTGCTGGATCGGAGCCCAGGGAGCGTCATTGAGCTGAAAGTGTACCAAGAACTCGGAGGTGCCGGAGTAACGGTGCTTGGATCGGTCGGACCGGGAAGACGTACGACTACTTCCTCTACATTGCGTCAACGCTTCCGCTTCGGTCTATGAGGGTACGTAGACAACACTCTCCCCTCTCGTTGCTATGCATCACCATGATCTTGCGTGTGCGTAGGAATTTTTTTGAAATTACTACGTTCCCCACAGTGGCATCCGAGCCTAGGTTTTATGCGTTGATGTTATATGCACGAGTAGAACACAAGTGAGTTGTGGGCGATACAAGTCATACTGCTTACCAGCATGTCATACTTTGGTTCGGCGGTATTGTTGGATGAAGCGGCCCGGATCGACATTATGCGTACGCTTACGCGAGACTGGTTCTCCCGACGTGCTTTGCACACAGGTGGCTGGCGGGTGTCAGTTTCCCCAACTTTAGTTGAACCGAGTGTGGCTACGCCCGGTCCTTGAGAAGGTTAAAACAGCACTAACTTGACGAACTATCGTTGTGGTTTTGATGCGTAGGTAAGAACGGTTCTTGCTTAGCCCGTAGCAGCCACGTAAAACTTGCAACAACAAAGTAGAGGACGTCTAACTTGTTTTTGCAGGGCATGTTGTGATGTGATATGGTCAAGACGTGATGAGATATAAGTTGTTGTATAAGATGATCATGTTTTGTTGAAGTTATCGGCAACTGGCAGAAGCCCTATGGTTGTCTCTTTGTTGCATAAGATGCAATTGCCAAATAATTGCTTTACTTTATCGCTATGCGATAGAAATAGTTGCAAGAGCAATTGTTGGCGAGACGACCATGTGACGACACATTGATATAGATCAAGATGATGGAGATCATGGTGTCATGCCGGTGAAGATGGAAATCATGACAATGCTTTGGAGATGGAGATCAAAGGCACAAGATGATGATGGCCATATCATGTCACATATTTTGATTGCATATGATGTTTATCTATTATACATCTTATTCTTGCTTTGATTGACGGTAGCATTTTAAGATGATCTCTCACTAATTATCAAGAAGTGTTCTCCCTGAGTATGCACCGTTGCCAAAGTTCGTCGTGCCCAGACACCACGTGATGATCAGGTGTGATAAGCTCTACGTCCATCTACAACGGGTGCAAGCCAGTTTTGCACACGCAGAATACTCAGGTTAAACTTGACGAGCCTAGCATATGCAGATATGGCCTCGGAACACGGAGACTGAAAGGTCGAGCGTGAATCATATAGTAGATATGATCAACATAATGATGTTCACCATTGAAAGCTACTCCATTTCACGTGATGATCGGTTATGGTTTAGTTGATTTGGGTCACGTGATCACTTAGAGGATTAGAGGGATGTCTTTCTAAGTGGGAGTTCTTAAGTAATATGATTAATTGAACTTAAATTTATCATGAACTTAGTCCTGGTAGTATTTTGCAAATTATGTTGTAGATCAATAGCTTGCGTTGTTGCTTTCATATGTTTATTTTGATATGTTCCTAGAGAAAATTGTGTTGAAAAATATTAGT
Organism: Triticum timopheevii; assembly: GCA_963921465.1. Taxonomy (NCBI): domain Eukaryota; kingdom Viridiplantae; phylum Streptophyta; class Magnoliopsida; order Poales; family Poaceae; genus Triticum; species Triticum timopheevii. The sequence goes on along the minus strand of OY997262.1, from coordinate 375,601,279 downwards.
AGCAATGATGCGGATTGGATCCGTGATCTGAGGTTTATCCTCATTGCTGCGCAGAAGAATTATGTCCTTGATGCACCGCTAGGTGACAGACCTATTGCAGGAGCAGATGCAAACGTTATGAATGTTTGGCTAGCTCAATATGATGACTACTTGATAGCTTAGTGCACCATACTTAACGGCTTAGAATCAGGACTTCAAAGATGTTTTGAACATCATGGACCATATGAGATGTTCCAGGAGTTGAAGTTAATATTTCAAGCAAATACCCGAGTTGAGAGATATGAAGTCTCCAACAAGTTCTATAGCTAAAAGATGGAGGAGAATTGCTCAACTAGTGAGCATGTGCTCAGATTGTCTGGGTACTACAATCGCTTGAATCAAGTGGGAGTTAATCTTCCAGATAAAATAGTGATTGACAGAATTCTCTAGTCACCATCACCGAGTTAGTATAACTTCGTGATGAACTATAATATGCAAGGGATAACGGAAACGATTCCCAAGCTCTTCGTGATGCTAAAATCGACGAAGGTAGAAATCAAGAAAAACATCAAGTGTTGATGGTAGACAAGACCACTAGTTTCAAGAAAAGGGCAAAGGGAAGAAGGGGAACTTCAAGAAGAACGGCAAGCGAGTTGCTGCTCAAGTGAAGAAGCCCAAGTCTGGTCCTAAGCCTGAGACTAAGTGCTTCTACTGCAAAGGGATTGGTCACTGGAAGCGGAACTACCCCAAGTGATTGGCGGATAAGAAGGATGGCAAAGTGAACGTAAGTATATTTGATATACATGTTATTGATGTGTACTTTACTAGTGTTTATAGCAACCCCTCAGTATTTGGTACGAGTTCAGTTGCTAAGATTAGTAACTCAAAACGGGAGTTGCAGAATAAACGTAGACTAGTTAAGGGTGAAGTGACGATGTGTGTTGGAAGTGGTTCCAAGATTGATATGATCATCATCGCACACTCCCTATACTTTCGGGATTAGTGTTGAAAACTAAATAAGTGTTATTTGGTGTTTGCATTGAGCATGAATATGATTTGATCATGTTTATTGCAATACGGTTATTCATTTAAGTAAGAGAATAAATTGTTGTTCTGTTTACATGAATAAAACCTTATATGGTTACACACCCAATGAAAATGGTTCGTTGGATATCGATCGTAGTGATACACATATTCATAATATTGAAACCAAAAGATGCAAAGTTAATAATGATAGTGCAACTTATTTGTGGCACTGCAGTTTAGGTCATATTGGTGTAAAGCGCATGAAGAAACTCCATGCTGATGGGATTTTGGAATCACTTGATTATGAATCACTTGATGCTTGCGAACCATGCCTTATGGGCAAGATGACTAAAGACTCCGTTCTCCGGAACAATAGAGCGAGCAACTGACTTATTGGAAATAATACATACTGATGTATGCGATCCGATGAGTGTTGAGGCTCGCGGCAAGTATCATTATTTTCTGACATTCACAGATGATTTGAGCAGATATGGGTATATCTACTTAATGAAACATAAGTCTGAAACGTTTGAAAAGTTCAAAGAATTTCAGAGTGAAGTTGAAAATCATCGTAACAAGAAAATAAAATTTCTACGATCTGATCGTGGAGGAGAATATTTGAGTTACGAGTTTGGTCTTCAATTAAAACAATGTGGAATAGTTTCACAAATTCATGCCACCTGGAACACCACGTCATAACCGTACTTTATTGGATATAGTACAATCTATGATGTTTCTTACCAATTTACCACTATAGTTTTGGGGTTATGCATTAGAGACAGCTGCATTCACGTTAAAAGGGCACCATCTAAATCCGTTGAGACGAAACCGTATGAACTGTGGTTTGGCAAGAAACCAAAGTTGTCGTTTCTTAAAGTTTGGGGTTGTGATGCTTATGTGAAAAAGTTTCATCCTGATAAGCTCAAACCCAAATCGGAGAAATATGTCTTCATAGGATACCCAAAGGAGACTGTTGGGTACACCTTATATCACAGATCCGAAGGCAAGACATTCGTTGCTAAGAATGGATCCTTTCTAGAGAAGGAGTTTCTCTCGAAAGAAGTGAGTGGGAGGAAAGTTGAAACTTGATAAGGTAATTGTACCTTCTCCCTTATTGGAAAGTAGTTCATCACAGAAATCTGTTCCTGTGACTACTACACCAATTAGTGAGGAAGCTAATGATGATGATCATGTAACTTCAAATCAAGTTACTACCGAATCTCGTAGGTAAACCAGAGTGAGATCCGCACCAGAGTGGTACGGTAATCCTGTTATGGAAGTCATGTTACTAGACCATGACGAACTTGCGAACTATGAGGAAGCGATGATGAGCCCAGATTCCACAAAATGGTTTGAGGCCATGAAATCTGAGATATGATCCATGTATGAGAACAAAGTATGGACTTTGATGGATTTGCCCGATGATCGGCAAACCATAGAAAATAAATGGATCTTCAAGAGGAAGACGGACATTGATAGTAGTGTTACTATCTACAAAGCTAGACTTGTCAAAAAAGGTTTTTGACAAAGTTCAAGGTGTTGACTACGATGAAATTTTCTCACTCGTAGCGATGCTTAAGTCTGTCCAAATCATGTTAGCAATTGCCGCATTTTATGAAATCTGGCAAATAGATAACAAAACTGCAATCCTTAATGGATTTCATAAACAAGAGTTGTATACGATGCAACCAGAAGGTTTTGTCAATCATAAAGGTGCTAACAAAATATGCAAGCTCCAGCGATCCATCTATGGACTGGTGCAAGCATCTCAGAGTTGGAATATACGCTTTGATAAGTTGATCAAAGCATATAGTTTTATACAGACTTGCAGTGAAGCCTGTATTTACAAGAAAGTGAGTGGGAGCACTACAACATTTCTGATAAGTATATGTGAATGACATATTGTTAATCGGAAATAATTTAGAATTATTCTGCAAAGCATAAAGGAGTGTTTGAAAGGAGTTTTTCAAGGAAAGACCTCAGTGAAGCTGCTTACATATTGAGCATCAAGATCCATAGAGATAGATCAAGACGCTTGATAAGTTTTTTTCAATGAGTACATACCTTGACAAGATTTTGAAGTAGTTCAAAATGGAACAGTCAAAGAAAGAGTTCTTGCTTGTGTTACAAGGTGTGAAATTGAGTAAGACTCAAAACCCGACCATGGCAGAAGATAGAAAGAGAATGAAAGTCATTCCCTATGCCTTGGCCATAGGTTCTATAAAGTATGCCATGTTGTGTACCAGATCTATTGTATACCCTACTCTGAGTTTGGCAAAGGAATACAATTTTGATCTAATAGTAGATCACTGGACAGCGGTCAAGAATATCCTTAGTAAGGACTAAGGAGATGTTTCTAGATTATGGAGGTGATAAAAGAGTTCGTTGTAAAAGTTACATCGGTGCAAACTTTTACACTAATCCAGATGACTCTAAGTCTCAAACTGGATACATATTGAAAGTGGGAGAAATTAAGCTAGAGTAGCTCCGTGCAGGGCATTGTAGACATAGAAAAATGCAAAATACATAACGGATCTGAATGTGAAAGACTCGTTGACTAGGATTCTCTCACAAGCAAAACATGATCACACCTTAGTACTCTTTGGATGTTAATCACATAGCGATGTGAACTAGATTACTGAATCTAGTAAACCCTTTGGGTGTTGGTCACATGGCGATGTGAACTATGGGTGTTAATCACATGATGATGTGAACTATCGATGTTAATCACATGGTGATGTGATCTAGATTATTGACTCTAGTGCAAGTGGGAGACTGAAGGAAATATGCCCTAGAGGCAATAATAAAGTTATTATTAATTTCCTTATTTCATGATAAATGTTTATTATTCATGCTAGAATTGTATTAACCGGAAACATGATACATGTGTGAATACATAGACAAACATATAGTCACTAGTATGCCTCTACTTGACTAGCTCATTAATCAAAGATGGTTATGTTTCCTAACCATAGACATGTGTTGTCATTTGATTAATGGGATCACATCATTAGGAGAATGATGTGATTGACATGACCCATTCAGTTAGCTTAGCACCCGATCGTTTAGTATGTTGCTATTGCTTTCTTCATGACTTATACATGTTCCTGTAACTATGAGATTATGCAACTCCCGTTTATCGGAGGAACACTTTGGGTGCTACCAAACGTCACAACGTAACTGGGTGATTATAAAGGAGTACTACAGGTGTCTCCAAAGGTACATGTTGGGTTGGCGTATTTCGAGATTAGGTTTTGTCACTCCGATTGTCGGAGAGGTATCTCTGGGCCCTCTCGGTAATGCACATCACTATAAGCCTTGCAAGCAATGTAGCTAATGAGTTAGTTACGGAATGATGCATTACGGAACGAGTAAAGAGACTTGCCGGTAACGAGATTGAACTAGGTATTGGATACCGACGATCGAATCTCGGGCAAGTAACATACCGATGACAAAGGGAACAACGTATGTTGTTATGCGGTCTGACCGATAAAGATCTTCGTAGAATATGTAGGAACCAATATGGGCTTCCAGGTCCCGCTATTGGTTATTGACCGGAGACGTGTCTCGGTCATGTCTACATTGTTCTCGAACCGTAGGGTCCGCACGCTTAAGGTTTCGATGACAGTTTTATTATGAGTTTATGAGTTTTGATGTACCGAAGGAGTTCGGAGTCCCGGATGAGATCCGGGACATGACGAGGAGTCTCGAAATGGTCGAGACGTAAAGATCGATCTATTGGACGACTATATTCGGAGTTCGGAAAGGTTCCGAGTGATTCGGGTATTTATCGGAGTACCGGAGAGTTACGGGAATTCGCCGGGGAGAAGCATTGGGCCTTATTGGGCCATACGGGAAAGAGAGAGGGGCTGCCTAGGGCAGGCCGAGCGCCCCCCATGGCCTAGTCTGAATTGGACTAGGGGGAGGGGCCGCACCCTCTCCTTCCTTCCCTTCTCTCTTCCCTTTCCTTCTCTCCTACTCCTACTACATGGAAGGGTTCCTAGTTGGACTAGGAAAGGGGGAATCCTACTCCCAGTGGGAGTAGGACTCCCCTAGGGCGCGCCATAGAGAGGGCCGGCCCTCCCCTCCTCCACTCCTTTATATACAGGGGCAGGGGGCACCCCATGGACACACAAGTTGATCTTCGTGATCGTTCCTTAGCCGTGTGCGGTGCCCCCCTCCACCATATTCCACCTCGGTCATATTGTAGCGGTACTTAGGTGAAACCCTGCGACGGTTGAACATCAAGATCGTCACCACGCCGTCGTGCTGACGGAACTCCTCCCCGAAGCTTTGCTGGATCGGAGCCCGGGGAGCGTCAACGAGCTGAACGTGTGCCAAGAACTGGGAGGTGCCGGAGTAACGGTGCTTGGATCGGTCGGACCGGGAAGACGTACGACTACTTCCTCTACGTTGCGTCAACGCTTCCGCTTCGGTCTACGAGGGTACGTAGACAACACTCTCCCCTCTTGTTGCTATGCATCACCATGATCTTGCGTGTGCGTAGGAATTTTTTTGAAATTACTACGTTCCCCACACTGAGTTTTGAGCCCATCAGTAGGGCCTGGACGGGCTTGGGCTTGACATATTGGCATTTTAAGGAAGAGGCCCGGCCCACGGCCCTAAGCCCTAAGGGATTTTTAGGGCTTTTTACCAGATGGGCCGGGCTTGGGCTTGAAAAGTAGGCCGAGTGATAGGGCCTGGGAGGGTCTGGGCCTCAGTTTTCTAAAGTGGGCTTTTTTAGGCCCGGCCGAAGCCCGGTCCGGCCCGGCCCATGGCCAGATATATGGCCAGGTATTCCCAAGTCTCAACATTAGCCTGTCCGTTGCTCCCGTAAAAACCCCCGTCGAACCTAGCATTGCCGATTGCTCCCCTATAGCGCTCCCGGGAGACGGCACCCACTGCCGGCCGGCGATCCCTGCCACCTGCGCCACCATCCTCCCTCCTCCCCTCCCCTCCACCCCTCCCCTCCTCCTAGACGAGATCCACTCGAGCCGCCCAGCCCCCCGCTCACCTCGCCCATGCCCCTCCAAAAGCACCTCGCCCACGGCTCACACACAGTCGCGCTCACACACACACACACACACACACACACACACACACACACACGCGCGCGCGCGCGCGCGCACACACACACACAGACGCACTACTTGTAAGACAATGAGTTTTGGGGGAACCAGCACAACCCTCTAGGGGTGGCTTATCTCATATATATAATGGGTATATTACAATACGTACAATATACGTACACAATTACAGAAGCTATACATAGTCTAACACCCTCCCTCAATCTTAGCCACTTTCTAAAGAACTGAGAAGGGTAAGATTGCGCCTACAAGCCTCAAACTGTGGTAGAGGTAAAGACTTAGTGAACATGTCTGCAAGTTGATCCTTAGATGAGATAAACTTGATCTGGAGTTGCTTCTGCGACACACGTTCCCGTACAAAGTGATAATCAACTTCAATGTGTTTCGTTCGGGCATGAAATACCGGATTTGCAGAAAGGTATGTAGCACCGATGTTATCACACCAAAGGATAGGAGGCTGCGGTTGAGACAAACCCAACTCCTGAAGCAAAGACTGCACCTAGATAATCTCTGCAGTAGCATTAGCCACAGCCTTGTACTAGCTTCAGTACTGCTACGTGACACAGTAGCCTGTTTCCGAGCACTCCAGGCGATCAAATTAGGGCCAAAGAACACTGCATAACCCCCCGTGGATCGCCTGTCATCTGGGCTACCAGCCCAATCTGCATCAGAGAAGGCCGAAAGAACCCGAGAGGAAGTCGGCCGAATATGCATCCCAAATGTCACGGTGAACTGAACATAATGAAGAATGCGTTTAACCGCAGCCCAATGAGTATCTCTGGGAGCCTGAAGATACTGACAAACCCTGTTAACAGCATAAGAGATATCTGGTCTCGTGATCGTCAAGTACTGAAGCCCACCAACAATGCTCCTGTACTCTGTGGCATCCGCAGGAGACAAAAGCTCACCATCAACAGCTGTGATCTTGTCGGTAGACGACATGGGTGTGGTAGTCGGTTTGCACTTCAGCATACCAGCTCGCTGCAACAAATCCAAGGAGTACTTCTTCTGCGTAAGAATAAGACCAGTAGCACGAGAAGTGACCTCAACTCCAAGAAAGTAGTGAAGCTTCCCAAGATCTTTGACCGCAAAATCAGCACCAAGAGAGCAGACAAGAGCATCAGCAGCATACTGAGAAGAGCTGACAAGGATAATATCATCGACATACACCAAAAGATACATATTGACTTCTGGCTTCTGTAGAAGAAATAATGAAGAGTCAGCAGTGGACGGCACAAACCCATGAGCACGAAGGGCAGAGGCAAGGCGGGCATGCCAGGCACGAGGAGCTTGCTTCAAACGATAGAGTGCTTTGGTGAGACGACAGATATAGTCAGGATGATCAGGATCAGAAAAACCAGGCGGCTGTTTCATATAAACCTCTTCCTCCAAGAATCCATGGAGAAAAGCATTCTGCACATCAAGTTGATGACGTGACCAATCACGAGAAACAGCAATAGAAAGAAGAAGCCGAATAGTGGTAGGCTTGATGACAGGACTGAAGGTGTCCTCATAGTCAAGACCATGGCGCTGCCGAAAACCTCGAGCAACAAGTCGCGCTTTGTAACGCTCAATAGATCCATCCGAATGCTTCTTCACTTTGAATACCCATTTTGAGTCAATAACATTTACCCGTGGTGGTGGAGGAACGAGAGTCCATGTCTTGTTACGAAGGAGAGCATGATACTCCTGCTCCATAGCCTCTTGCCAATGAGGAATGCGCATGGCAGCCTGATATGAGCGGGGCTCAGAAGACGGATCCGCAACAGCAGCAGTCAAACAAGCAGCCAACCAAGCAACAGTACCATCCTTGCGTTCCTTGGGTTTGAAAATGCCACTGCGACTGCGTGTATGTGGTCGGGAGACAGGAGCCACCGAGGTCGACGGAGCGGGCGGCAACGGGCTGGAGGACGGCGATGTAGACGAGTCGGCCGGTGACGAGGAGCCAGACACGGTGGCCTCGGGCGCGGTCGGCGTAGCAGGCCGGCCCACAGGCGAGGCCAGCGGGGCAGACGGAGCTGGTGGTGATGCCGGCGGCACGGACCGAGCCGAGGGTGAGCCCGACATAGTGGGCCGAGGCACTGGCGAGGCCGGTGTCGCGGGCCGAGCCACGGGAGAAGGCGGCGTGATGGGCCGAGCCGCAGACGACTCCGGCGTAGAGGGCCGAGCCATTGGAGACACGGCGGCCGCTGGCATAGCAGGCCGAGCAGTGGACAAGCTCGGCGTGGCAGGCTCTTCGGGCGACCGTGCATGGGCACATGGATCGATGCCATGCAACATAGGGCGATCGACGTGCCCATCAGAAGGCGGCGATGATGATGGTGAATCCTCCAATAGTTCCAAACGAGCCCCACGTCCGGTTCCTGCACCATGGTTAGGTAACAGCACAGGAGAGTATGCAACATCATCAAATTTGTCAGAAGCAACAGAGGATGAATGCAGGGATGGTGGTTCGACAGTGGACACATGACGTTTGGCAAAGGGAAAAACATGCTCATCAAACACGACATCCCGAGATATATAGACACGATTTGTGGGAACATGAAGACATTTGTAACCTTTATGAAGAGAGCTATAGCCAAGAAAAACACACTTCTTGGAACGAAGGTGCGGCCAGCAAGCACACCCAAAAACCCTGAGAAAGGTATAGTCAGGTTGTTCATTAAGGAGAACCTCAATGGGAGTCTTCATGTTTAAAACACGAGTGGGAGTACGGTTTATGAGAAAGCATGCAGTGGTGAAAGCATCACTCCAAAACCGAAACTGAACAGATGCATGGGCCAAAAGAGTAAGACCAGCTTCAACAATGTGACGATGCTTATGTTCTACTGAACCATTCTGCTGATGTGTATGTGGACATGCTAAACGATGAGCTATCCCAAGCGACTGAAAGAAGGAGTTGAGGTTGCGATACTCGCCCCCCCCCCCAGTCCGACTGGACATGAACAATTTTATGCTTGAGAAGGCGTTCAACATGTTGTTGAAACTGAACAAAAATGTCAAACACATCAGATTTTCGTTTAATAAGATAAAGCCAGGTAAAGCGACTATAAGCATCAACGAAACTAATATAGTAATTGTGACCACTGACAGAAGTCTGAGCAGGACCCCATACATCTGAAAAAACAAGTTCTAAAGGATGTTTCACCTCACGACTGGACTCCGAAAAAGGAAGTTGATGACTCTTCCCCTGCTGACAAGCATCACACACTGCTACATCTTTATTACTAGAGAGGCTAGGAAGCTCATGACGACGCAAAACATGACGAACAATAGGTGTGGCCGGGTGACCAAGACGAGCATGCCACTGTGACGGAGAGACCCGAACTCCACTGAAAACGCGGGCGACGCCAGGATGCTCCAGACGGTAGAGTCCCTGGCACAACCGCCCACTAAGAAGAATGTCCCTCGTGCCCCGATCCTTAATAAAAAGATCAAAAGGGTGAAATTCACAAAGCACATTATTATCACGTGTGAGTTTAGGAACTGAAAGAAGATTACGTGTCACAGATGGAACTCGAAGAACATTGCGAAGCTGAAGACTCCTATTGGCATGTCTAGTGAGAAGAGATGCTTGACCAATATGAGAGATGTGCATACCTGCTCCATTGGCGGTGTGGATCTTGTCGGAGCCATGATAGGGTTCACGAGTGTGAAGCTTCCCCATCTCGCTGGTCAGATGCTCTGTCGCCCCAGAGTCCATGTACCAGTGTGGATCGATGGAGTAGGACTAAGTGTGTCCCTGTTGCTTCTGCGACGCCGGACGATCAGCCATGGCGACCTGATGGGCATTATTGCGTGTATCCTTGCCGTCATTGCCAAGACCAAGGAAACTCCGCTGAAAGCGCTTGTGACACTTGGAGGCTCAGTGCCCATCGCGGCCACAAAGCTGACACACACGCAGACCGCCAGCCCCCGGTAATGTCGCAGTAGGTGGGGGGGCCGAGGCAGGCGGTGGTGGCAGCCCCAAGGGAGCCCGGGATGATGAAGAAGAGCGGCCACCCTTGGTGGCGGCATTGGCCGAGAGGGAGCCATTGCCCCTAGAGCGACGCGTCTCGGCCCATTGCTCAGTGAGAAGGAGACGGGAGAAAACCTCGTGTGCCAGCATGGGTGTCGAGTTGCCCCGCTCGTTGATGATCTCGACTAAGGCATCATACTCCTCATCAAGACCATTGACAATAAACGAGTTGAACTCAGAGTCGGTGAGGGGCTGTCCAATGGAGGCCAACGTGTCGGCGAGGCCCTTGACCTTGTTGTAGAACTCAGTGGCAGTGGAGTCAAGCTTCTGACACTCGCCAAGCTGACGACGGAGTGCAGAGACACGGGCCTGAGACTGCGCTGCGAAGGTGCGTTCAAGGATGGTCCAGGCCTCATGAGACGTCTTCGCGAAGACAACAAGCCCGGCGACAGCCGGCGAGAGCGACCCCTGGATGGACGAGAGGTTCGCCTGGTCCTGCCCCGTCCAGACACGATGGGCCGGATTGTAGACCGGACCGTGCACGCTGTCCACCAGTGCGGGGGGGCAGGGAAGAGATCCGTCGACGTAGCCGAGCAGGTAGTGGCTCCCCAAGAGCGGGAGAACCTGCGGACGCCAGAAGATGTAGTTGTCGGCGGAGAGCTTGATGGTGATGAGATGACCGAAGTGAAACGGCGGCGGTGATGACGATCCCATCGAGGGGGCTGCCTGAGGTGCAAGCACCATGGAGGCAGCCGGAGGCACCGAAGTCGGTGCGGGGGTAGGCAGTACCGCAGCCGGGGCGGACGCCGTAAAACCCGCGGCGGGACGGACGCCGCAAACCCCGCCATCGGGGTGGTGTCGGGCACTGCCGGCAGGAGCGGCGGGACAACACCCGCGAGATCGGGGACGGACGGCGGCACCGCGGTGTGGACCGCGAGGTCGCGCCCAAGCGAGGGCGCCGGCGGTGTCGAGTAGACGGAGCCAATGCTCCGTGTCCCGAGCGGGGCCGGGACGGCGACGGCATCCAGCGGGAGATTGAGCAGGGCCGCAAGGGAGGCCGGGAGGAGCCCCGCGGCAGTGGAACCGGTGGTGGCGGCGGTCGACATGGCGGCGGCGCGATCGGTGGCGCGGCGGCGGCGGTGCGGGTATTAGGGTTTGGTAGCGGAAGTGATCGTAACCTAGCGTGATACCATGTAAGACAATGAGTTTTGGGGGAACCAGCACAACCCTCTAGGAGTGGCTTATCTCATATATATAATGGGTGTGTTACAATACGTATAATATACGTACACAATTACAGAAGCTATACATAGTCTAACACTACTACACCTCAGAGGAGGGAGGAGACGACACCAGGGGAGCCCAACTGTGGTGAGTGGCAGAATTTATGGAGTGGATTTCAGAGTTGTAGTGACTTGCAATCTTCTTCATCTTTCCTCCTCCTTGCTGTAATGTGAGTCTAATGTTTCAATTGTGGTGAGTGGCAGCGCCGAGTTGACTCACCTTCGTGTCAGGTGGATGCAGCTGCAGCTGCAGCTACCCAGACTCCTGGTGTGCGGATTCGTCATGGATGCTGCCAGTACTGCAAGAGGACGATGCATCAACCAGCTACGAGAAATGAGGCTGCTTCCTGGTCATCCTCTAGTCAGTTGACTGAATGTACAAGAGAGAAACTGCAATCGACCACAACGACGACATGTGGTTTACAACTTGCTTGCCTTCACTTTCTTCCTATTTTTCCATGTGTAGATTAATGTGGTGTTGTCTACTTACTAATCACGGTCTGTTCCTCCTGCAAATGCCAAATAAAACAGTTTCACGGGTGAAAAGAAAATTCGCATCCGTTTTTGCTCTTGCAGTCGTCATGTTGATCTTTTATAATGGAAAGTTAAAAGAAAATGTTGTCCTGTAGCCACAACCGATGCCGCGTATAGCTGTATACTGAATTTATTGGAGCAGTTCTCATGTTATCGGAAATCCTAATTTCTGGATAATCTTGGTTGGTGAAGGACACAAAATTCTATCAATATTTGTAGCTTTGTGTTGTTGTTAATTAGTAACCAATTGGGGATTTAGGAATTAGAGTTGTGGGAACAATCCATGTAACTGTGCCATCAAACCGGAATCAGAAATTAATTTTGTATTTGTGAATTTGAAATGGAAGAGACACACTTGTAGGAAACAATTTTCTTTTCATATCACTAACTACAGCTATGTTCATACTTGTGCCATGAATGTATTGCTCTTTAGAATCTCGTGGCTAATGGAGTTCCTGCAGGGCTGGAGCACGGAGACAATGGTGGCCGTAATGATCATAGTGACCGCCAGCGCCCTCCTCCGCAAGAAACCCAAGGGTATGCAGGCCTGAACCCCTACATATATATAGGCATTGTCGCGTGCGTGCTAGAGCTCTGTCTAGTTTTATAAACTGATTAGAGCGTGGGTTCTATGAATCGAGGATGCTTCCTGACGGCTAGGGGGTTCCCTGAAAGAGCTGGTGTGGATTGATAGCGTTTGGGTTTCTGCGTGGAGTGGCTGTGACATGTATCGGGGACTAGAATGAATCTGAATTGTGTGTAGGGATTGGCTATCTTCTTTGTTATTGTAGGTATTTTGTTTCAGATAAATATAGATATCTTTGAATCTATGAGTAACTACATGTTCAATCTTGATCCAAAGTTTATGCCTTTGCAGTATGATTCGACTATTTAGTTCACATCCTTTTGTCTCTGCAGATTCTAATGCAATTTTAAACTTTTCTTGTGAGTCATTTTGCGCACTGCTACCCTCTGGATAAATTATTTGCTCTATCTAAAGCAGGGCTCCCGTGTTACTATGCATGCCGATTTTGCTAATTTATGATGTGTAGATTATTTGATCTAATGTATTGTCTGCTTACTCTTGGGAGTGTGGATGACTGTGATTTGCTTTGTGCTTATTCTACATATTATGTGCAAGCATAGTGTTCCTTGCACGGGCATGATGATGAGCGAATAATCGTAGTTCTCCGATTGCATACTTTTGACATTGGGCGGGGCTTCCATGTTGGTATTCATGGCCAATCTGGCTAATTTATTATTAGTAGATTGTTTGGTCTAATTTACTGCTTGCTTATTCTTGGGAGTGTGGATGACCGTGATTTGCTATGTGCTTATTCTACTTATTATGTGCAAGCATAGTGTTCCTTGCACGAGCATGGTGATGGGAGAATAGGGCCCTGTTCGGTAGTCACCTGCTCCTAGAATCTGCGGAGCGGGGGAAGTGCAGCTCCACCAACTCCGCTCCCGGAGTTGCGGAGCGGAGTGAAACCGAACAGGGCCTAAATCGTAGCTCTCTGATGAATCCTTTTGCCATAGGTGACGTTCTAGGAAAAGATCCAACGGCAAGCCAGTGGAACTCGAGGGTGGCTGCCGGCCGGCGAGTACCGTCGGAGCAGGGCGCAGCCGTGCAGGGTTGGCCGGGCGCGACTCGTGGACGCGTGTGCCACTGGCGTGGAGCTCCGGCAGTCTGCCGCCCCCATCGGCTCCTGGTCCGCCGCCGGTCAAGGATAGGTCTGGTCGCGGGAGCGGCTCGGTCTCGTGCGGTGCGAGAGGGAAAATCCTGTTCGCCGCTCGCTGCGGCGAATTGTCGCTGTTTCGCAGAAGCGAGCGAGCGAACGTTCGGGGTTGGGCCGGTCCGTTTTAACATTGCACCGATACCGGTTTTGGGAACCTTCTCTGATGTTACCAGCCGTTTTTTTATTTTCATTTCTTTTTCTTTTTCTGTTTCATTTTTCTTTTCTTTTATTGTTTATTGTTTCTTTCTTTTTTTTCCTTTTAAAAAATGTTCACTTTTTCAAAAAATGTTCGATTTTCAAAAATTTGTTCGTGTTTTCAAATTTGTTTCGGAGTTTCAGAAAATCGTTTGTGTTTTTAATTTTTGGTCGGTTGTTTCAAAAATTGTTTCCGATTTCAAGGAAAATTCACATATTCAAAAAATGTTCACTTTTAAAAAATTGTTCGCGGTTTGAAATGTTGTTTGGGAGTTTAAAAAATGTTCGGGTTGTCAGATTTTGTTTGGAATTTCAAAAAATGTTCCCATATTCAAATTTTGTTCATAGATCCAAAAAATGTTCGAGCTTTTGAATTTTGTTCGGAATTTCAAAAAATATGTTCCCATTTCGTGATTACAAATTTTGGTCAGAACTTGAAAAATGTTCACGTTTCAGAAAAATTCAAGAATATTAAAAGATGTTTGTGATTTCTAGTTGTTCGGAATTTCATGAAATGTTCCATTTTAATGTTTTTGTTCATAAATTCAAAAAATGTTCGCGGTTTCAAAATTTTGTTCCAATTATCATGAAATGTTTCCACTTTTCAAATATTTTTGTTGAAAAAATAAAAAAAATGTTCACGGCTTCAACATTTGTTCAGAATTTCATAATTTTCTCACAAATTCAAAAAAATGTTTATGTTTTTCAGAAAACAATATTTTCGTTCTATTTTTCTGCTTTTTCAATTTTTTATATATTAAAAAAATTCCTGTCGCCGTTTTTTTCTTCAGGAATTCAATAAATGTTGGCACTTTCTTGAAAATATAGATTAAAAAAACGTTCAACCTAGTAACTAATTCAGTTTCGCTACAATAGCTACTTTCGGTTCGCTACAGTATATACCATTCCGGTTCCATATCTATGGTTAGTTCTTTAAATGATCTACTGCTTTATTGGCAGCAGTACTCGTTATCCCGAGTGGCTAATAGTGCTTGATAGTACGCAGTTGGTCTCCGTGCTATATTTTTCGTCCCGCGGTAGAACTTAACGGGCCGGCCCAGTCAGGTCCCTCTCTGTGCGACGCAAAGCGCGTCAAATAAGGGCTCCCGTGCGATATATGTACTGCTTGTTCGCTATGGGCACATACCAGTCGGGCTGTTGGTTCCGTTCGTTGTTGCCGTGTTGGGCTGCTGGGCTGAGATGAAGTGTACTAGTAAAAAAAAAATCTTTTTCTCGAGGGTAGACCTGTAGTTGGGATGCATGTCGATAAGATTGATAGATCGCCTATTCATTTGAGTTCAATACATCCCAATCCAAATGCACGTTTAGGTGCTAAAATCCAAACATCAGTATTCTTTGTCAGTTCGAACTGCTCAACTTGGTATCGATAAAACATCTATATATGCTCTCCCAGCTCTATGAAATATATTCTTTTCGTTCTTTACGAGATTATGGTACAAAATCTACATGACTCGGTATTGTGTGCTCACCTTAAGTTTCAATATATTTTTCTGGCAAAAACTTTGTAGATATACAGTTCATGCAAGTACCTACCGGCATACTGCCCCCCCCCCCCCCCCCCCCACCCAAATGTAGGCGTGGATGTAAAATGGATGCTGTGCTAATTTAAATGTCTCCTGGCCACAAAAATTTCGAAACAAAGGGAGTACTAGCTAGATTTCGTCAATGTTTTGTAGCCACGTTTTGGACTAGTAAGGGCATGTCCAATGCATGGACACCTGCATGTATGCTTAGACTATTAAAATTAATAGTTACTCAATTATCATTGACGGAAGAGTCGCTAGCCACAGCGCAGGGCATCTATTTGAGCGCTTACAATATTTTTTCCGCTAAAAAGATACTTGTAGCTCGAGCTCAGAATAGTAGTTTCGCGTCGTGTGTCACTTTTCCCTTTTCTTCCTCGGGTGCTTTCACCTTTTGATCTCCAGGCATCTACTGACCACAGGAACCGCGACCTGAGCATGGACCATCGTGTCTTTGCACCGATCCAGCTAACCAGGAGATGTATCTAGGACTGCATGTGCAAGGTGACAATCAAGACCTGCGTGCAAGCGAAAGTGTTCTTTAAGACTTGGCAAAAATTCACATTCTTAAGTTTCCATTTTTTAAAACAAATCGTGGGCTTATAACCTGTGTAAAAAACTTTGTGGATTTTTGTAAAAAAAGATCATTTGTTTAAGTTTAAGGACTCATTTGGTTCATAGGATATGAACCAAATCATACGAAATGAGATGACATATATTTCAATTCCTTTAGAAAAAAAGATGTCATTTTAATAGGAAATTTTTCGTTGGGTCTAAGCTAAGATATTTTTCCTTTGAAATGTGAAGGATTGGTTCTATCCTACTTAAGAGTAGGAATCATTCCTACGAACCAAGGATTTTTTTTCTACAAAATTCCTATCATTTAGAATTTCTATAATCTTTACCTAATAATAAAGCAAATTGGGTTTCGGCGGTCCGTCATTAGAATTACCCCCGAAGTTGGCATAAATTACCCACTATGCCACCCGTAAGTTGAAAAAACGGTTCGTTTTTTTCAAAATCGCGCCCAGTTTTACGTTATTAGACGTCGCTACGTTCATATAACAGGATCGTCCCAGCGGCGTAGTGGCATTGATCGCCGCCCCGCCCCTGGGAGACCAGGGTTCGATCCCCAAGACCTACCTCTTTTCTCTCCTCTTTTTTTCTATCGCAAGCGCGCATCCTCCCCGCACTCAGCAGTTAATGGGCCGGCCCAGTTGCACCGTTTTCCTATTTTGTTTTTTCCTTTTTAATTTCTCATTTTTGTTTTAGTTTTTCCTTTTTAAATTAATTTTTGATTTATAAAAGAACCAAATTTTAAAAAGCTGTGAGTTATTTTTTTATTGAGAAATCATAAATTGTTTGTGAATTCAAAAAACATTTCAAAAATCATAAAATGATCACGGTTTCAAAAAACTGTTCATGTTTTACAAAAAAGATCAAGATTTCAAATAAATGTCATGAAATGAGAAATGTTCATGCTTCCTAAAACAGTATTATTCAAAACATATTCATGAGTTTAAAAAATGTCCATAAAATTTAGAATATGTTCAAAAAATTGAAATAGATCCATAAATAATGAACATAACGAACTGTCGCTTACGTGCAGGTTTTATTAGGACATCTGTAGAGGTCGTTTTATGATTTTATTTAGTCCATTGCGTCGGGTAAAAAAAGGTTTTCGTATCTTGTACAACGTTGAGCCCCCCAAAATTGACACAACTTTCTGTGGGTTACTTTTTGTAAGCTATATAAAACTACAACTATGTTTATTCTGGCATGATAATACTGATTATGAGAAACACCATTACGCTAGGTCAGGGTGAGACACATCATTCATCAGTCTAGCTCAGACAGTGTCCATCAATGTAGTTTGCTCAGTGAATTTTTTTCGTTGTGGCGCCTTAGGAGATCAAGTCGTGATAAGACCATCATATTTTTTTAAATGACTTTTTAAAAGTACCTTATCTCATCATGACATCACTCGGATATAGTTTATGAAAATAACATTTTAAAAGTCCTTATCTCATCCGGGCATTTGATTCAGACTTTTTTTATTCTATCACACCTGTATAATCTAATAGTTTTACCCTTCAAAAAATCTAATAGTTTTTCTTCCGTTGCAACGCACGGACAAATTTGCTAGTATTCTTCTAAACCAAAGAGGACCTAAGTTTGTTTGAGCGTGGTGGCAATCTGGTCTAGCACCGACTCTGGCATCACGTGCCACATGCCAACCAGCCTGGTCAGGCCCTTATCGAGCCGTAAGCAATGACGGGCTCGACGAGGCTATCTCGATTGGAGGCATGGCATCGTCAGCTATGCCGGGCAGGACGATGTTTGTCGGCATCGCGAAGGCGTGCAACCTCCCTCGACAACGTGCAACGGAGATCATGTGTCCGATAGATCCGTTAGTGGCACAGTACTTGGCTGTGGCGCCGTGTGGCAAAACATGACGAAGGCCGACACAAGGTTGTGGCATTGTGCCGGTGGCAGCTGACCTCTTGGGTACGATATTTTGATTGGGGCCGAATCTATGCAGCAACACGCTGACCTGTTCTCATCTGGGCATGGTTGAGCTAGGATCATATGGAGGTGCATCGACGACCCTCTCAGGTGGAATTTTCTCCAGCAACATGTGGGTCCTTGGCCTTTCCTAACATCGAGATCTGGCTACCAAGGAGTCATCAGCTGGTAGCGAGGTTGTTAAGTGACGGTTCGACGACAAGTATGCCTTCTCTTCGGGTGAAACCCACGATCTCGCGTCCCCAAGTAGACGAGGTATTATCAACACACGTGTGCCATGACCTTGTTGAAGGTGTTGGCTCTAGCTTTGCTTCAAGTGTGAAAATCGTAATGTTCGACTTTTGGTTGAACCCGTCAACATCAATGCACGTGTGATAATTTCTTCTTGGAAGTTTTATCTAAGCGTGATGTAATTACACAAAACCATCATATTTTCCAGATAATTTTCTAGCTGTGCACGTGTGATAATTTTCTTACAAGGATGAAAGCTTTGCGCTGCAACCTGCACCCACTCGGCGGTTCCATCCATCACATGCATCCACCTCATCCATAGCAGCAAAGCTAAAGTGCAAAACCAAAGCCAGAGCCATTGGATCATCTTTTCTATCTCTCTCGCTCTCTGTCGACTTTCTCTTGTACGTACACGCAGTACCAGGGCATCGGCTATTTGGTAGGTAGAAAAAGGCAGGCATCAGGGTCCGAAGCTGAATCCGGAAAAGTGGCAGGACAGACAGACAGACTGATTAATCTAGTCGTAGTTAGTCACCATGCATGAGTTACTGTGATCCAACTTTGGATGATGGGATCGTAAAGCTCCTGCATCCCGGACCGCTGACACACCAGAGTGGTTTCTGTCCGTACTACCTACGTACGCCCACACGGTTTCATCATGGACAACCCAAGGAAATGATAAACTAGAGCACCAGCCAGCCAGCCGTGTTGCAACTAGTAATACAGATTTGATCTGCCCCTTTGTAGACGTTGGTACCAACGTACTTGAGCTGATGCGTAGTCAACGCATGGACCGGCTGCTTGAGTAATTAATGGATAAGTCTACCATGATGCTGCACTACCAGGTACCATTACAACCTGTCAAAAACTTGAAACTGTAAAACAGCCAGGCATGTGCAAGGAGCACAGAAAGAAAGAAAGACGCAGGCACGTACGTGGTGACGTTGTTTTGGCAAATAAAAAGCGTACACCCGGGCCCACAGCTCAGAGGCAGCAAGAAGCCCTTCGCAGCTTCTGGCCAACGCCCCGCCGGGCCCGCCACCTCGCCCACGCGGATAAAGCACTGTAATCAGGAGGGAGGGAGCCAGGAGGAGACGACGGCGGAGACGACACTGGGGGAGCGGCCAAGATGGTTCTCCCTCCTCGGCCTCCCGTGATTTCTTCATAGATCGACATCGGGATCCTCCGATCCTTCTCCCGTGATGCTTCTCCCTCCTCGGCCTCGGATCTCTTCTTGCTTTGCAGCTAATGTGCTTGGGTTGCTTACTTTTGCCATGATTTCGTTCGTTCAGCCGATCGGGGAAGCTGGTGCAGATTGAACACGCGCTCACAGCTGCTGACCGCCAAACCTCGCTTCGCATCAAAGGTGCGTTCTGTGCAGTGATCTGCCCCCAACTTTTTGCCATTAGTGGTCTTATTATGCTGCCATCGTCGATTTACTGCGCAAGTTTTTGTGATTCTGGACTAAGTTTGAGACAGTAGTGATGTGCAGTTGTGTTTTTTCTAATCTTTACCTTATTCTCCCCGTCGCAGCGTTTCTGCAAAACCCCCCTGTGTGTTTTAGTAATTGAACCCGCGATCCCTTTTAAGTGATGTGAAAAAACCTTTCGTTTTTTACAAAAGTACCCCTGCGTTTGTAAGGATTCAACCCGCGATTCCTCTGATTCTTATCCAGACGCCCACGCTTGCTTACGAGCCGCGGCGGAGCACGAGAAGTTGAGGGGCGGCGCCCTTGACGGCGGCGTAGACGGCTAAAGCCACGGCGGAGGACGAGTGGCGATAATTTCAGCCCTTACCCCCTACTCTCTCTCTCTCTCTCTCTCACGGAAGCAACCGTGCGATGGCGACCACCGCAGCAAGCAGGTCCGGCGGCCTCAGCAGCGGCTCGCCGGAGGTAGAGGATGCAGGAAGGGGTAGAAGGAGATAGGACTGGAGACCCCCGTCTCTCGATGCAGTGGTTCATATCCTTGCACTGCTCCACTATCTATGGTGATGTTTCATACACTGCACGTAAGGTATTTGACAAAATGACCACAGAATTGTGTATCTTAGATACCATTCGGGGGTACATACAGTGTTTTCTATTAGTAGAAGCACGGTAGACACAAGACAGGGATATATTGAGGCTAAGAACATATTTTTTAGTTTGTTTAGCCATTGTTCTTTTTTACCTGTAATCGGTTCGTTCATTACATGGGAACCCGGACTTGCATTGGTGCCAAGTTTGGCTCACACATTTACAAGCTTTTATCTGACTTACTTGCAGTTTGTACAACACACACAATTTGGATCAAGTGCATAAGCCAATAGCTGGAGATCTAAATTAAAATTGGGGTGTTTCTGTTAAGGCCTCTAGATCACAGTTCAGTAGAGGGAGGTCAGTTGTAGCGGAATTTCACATGCTGCAGTAACAAGACATACACATGCATTGACTGTGTGCCCCCTGCATTTAATTGTAATTGCGTTCCCGATGCAGCAGGGAACAAATCAAACTTCTCATTCAGAACTATTTATGGGGAACCCAGACATTTCTGGTAAGTATCGATGTGCAAAAAACATGTGTAAAAACACATCATCAACATTTGCTTGTAACACCCTAAAAAAACATTTGCTTGTAACATCTGCGGTCATCTAGGACTACGGAATTATGCCATATGTCAGTCATAATTTGAGCGTTTTAAATTATTTTGTAATGTTATCGTTGATTTTTTATGAGATTGTTGCTCCTTAAACTTGTAGATTGACAATATGAGTGCTGCCCTTTAGGGCAAGCATCAAAGCTTTAACATTGCCCACTAGGTCGAGAAGATTGAGAGAATCAACATGGTTACCTGGTGCACCCGACGGAGATAAATATGTATAACCCGTTGCAACGCACGGGCCTTTTTGCTAGTCACGAATAACACTACTTCTATTGTCTATGTTTTTCCACTTATGAACTGCAGCATATAATACACCTACTATGGTTTAGACTCTTGATTGATGTTATATGAACCAATGTCACTTACTCTTTTCCTTTTGTGCAGCAGGAGTGAAACATTGATGACCCTTTCTTGGTCATCCTAACAATGGAACATCTTGTGCTCATAGCTTTTCTTTCTGCTGGTCTGCTTCTTCCTTGTGCCAAAGGATCTGATCTCAACTCTGACAAACAAACCCTTCTGGAATTTTCTGCATATCTTCCTCATCCAAGAGAAATAAACTGGTCCCTCACAACCCAGGTCTGCACATCCTGGGTTGGGGTTACATGCACACCAAACGGGAAGCGTGTTCATATGCTGCGACTACCTGCAGTAGGACTGTTTGGTCCTATGCCCTCCAACATACTTGGCAAGCTTGATGCCTTGGAGGTGCTAAGCCTTCGGTCCAATTGTCTTACTGCTGGCCTCCCCACTGATGTAGCATCCATTCCATATCTGCACTCTCTCTACCTTCAGCGCAACAACTTGTCAGGCACAATACCTACTTCCCTAGCTTCAAAAATAACGTTCCTCGACCTGTCGTACAACTCATTTGTCGGAGAAATCCCATTGAAAGTGCAGAATATGACTGGGCTTACTGGGTTGTCTCTCCAGAACAACTCACTTTCTGGACCCATCCCTGATCTTCACCTCCCTAAACTGAGGTATTTGAATTTGAGCTACAATAACCTTAGTGGGCCCATTCCAGCTGCTCTGTAGAAGTTTCCAGCCAATTCTTTCTTGGGGAATGCTTTTCTATGTGGGCTTCCCCTGGAACCATGTCTAGGAGCAACACTTTCTACTCCTTCTAATGCAGCACCTCCCCCGAATTCTAAAGATGGTCCCAAGACCATAGTCATTGCAGCAGCTGTTGTAGGAGGGCTATTAGTTATTGTTGTCATTGCGATAATCTTGGTACTATGCTGCTTCAAGAGGAAGGGAGGTGGGGATCCTGAGGAAGCAGAGAGGAACAAGCCAAGAGCTTCATCATCCAAAGGCAAAGGAAGAGCAGAATACAGCAGTGGTATCCAAGAAGTAGAGAGGAACAAGCTAGTTTTCTTTGAGGGCTGTTCTTATGTTTTCGACTTGGATGATCTGTTGAGGTCTTCAGGTGAAGTCACTGGAAAAGGAAGCTACGGTCCGACCTACAAAGCTGGTCTTGAGGATGGCACGACAGTGGTGGTCAAGAGGCTGAAGGAGGCGGTGGCGGGAAAGAAGGAATTCAAACAGCAAATGGAGATAATCGACAGGCTTGGCCAGCACCAGGGTGTTGTTCCCTTGCGTGCTTTCTATTACTCCAAGGACGAGAAGCTCTTGGTCTATGACTATGTTACACCGGGTAGCCTTTCAGCTGCTTTGCATGGTATGCTCTTTATCTCAAGTCTTTGATTTGAACCACTATGCAAGTATGCATTTCATTTACCTGTTTGAATTTTGAAACTTGTTTTGACGTGGTGTTTCATCAATTACTTCGATGACAAGTACATGCAATTCTATGGTAGAAATTGCCTTTAAATTTGTAGCACTGTGAAATTGTTCCTGAAATAATTAGGAACCTGCAGTCCAAGTAAGTGTGCCATTTATGCATTCTGGCATGGAGAGAACTGAGATCGCCTTTATGTTAATCTTTTGGAATCTCGAAGTGAACGATGAAGACAATTCCTTAGATATACAAAATTCCGAGTTGGTTATTCTGAATTAGATAAGAAGATTATACAGCATTAATACTGTACTATACATTCCTTATATGCTGCCTTTCGACCCTCGGCCGTAATGGTGCTGAAGGAAAATGGAAGATAGTTTGAGGCAGTGCAAGCTGATGTCAACAAGTTCCTTCCACACTGATTTATTTGTTTAGTGTAGGACCTTTACTTCTTTTCTGAACTTCTGATGAACATTCAGAGGGAATTGTTTGTGGTTTTGTAGCTACAATTTTTTAGAATTTTGAGCTACTGTTTTTCTATGGATGCTGAAATGTGTTGAAAAGAATAGGTGCCGGTTTTGTTCACCTGTATAGTTAACTTGCATCTTTGTACTACCGCATATGTATTGAAACGACGAAGTTACATGATCACCGACTTACCATCGATTGTGAACACACAGGGAACAGATCTGATGGAAGAGCACCACTGGACTGGGAGACGAGAGTGAGGATATCGCTCGGCGCCGCACGATCGATCGCTCATCTTCACACCGGAGCAGGCGGCAAGTTCATCCACGGCAACATCAAGTCGAGCAACGTCCTCCTCTCGCGGGATCTCAGCGCGCACGTCTCCGACTTCGGCCTCTCGCAGCTCATGGCCCCCCTTCAGTTCCACCCGCGGCTCGTCGGGTACCGCGCGCCGAAGGTCCGGCAGGCCAAGAAGCCGACCCAGAAGTCGGACGTGTACAGCTTCGGCATGCTGCTACTGGAGATGCTGACAGGGAAGGACCCCCTCCGGTCCCCCAGCCGTGACGGTTACGTTGGGCACCTCCCGAGGTGGGTGCTGGCCGTGGTCCGGGAGGAGTGGACCTCGGAGGTGTTCGCCGAGGACCTGCAGAGGCAGCCCAACACCGAGAACGAGATGGTGCAGCTGCTCAAGGTGGCCATGGCGTGCGTCACCATTTACCCCGACCAGCGGCCGAGGATGGAGGAGGTCGTGAGGAGGATCGAGGAGATCCGTAGCTCTGGCTCCAGCTCCGGCTCCGGGACGACGACGAGGACCTGCCCCGAGGACAAGCCAAGGGAGGAGCACATCCAGATCACCTGACCTCAGTGGCGTAGTTGCGAGGTGGCCAGCATGGTCGCCCAATAGTTCTTTCTAACCTAGTATAAGGTTGCTTGGGTGGCCAGGGTGGTCGCCCATTAGTTCCAGATCACCTGACCTCCAGGATGCTCCCTCGATTTCGATTGATTTGGTCCATCGGATGGTGGTGAAACTGCTATTCCTTGTGTTCGTTGACGTTGGTTCTTTGCTGAATTTTTTTGCTGTTGAATGTCACCTCGCGGCCTCTTACCTGATTGGCTTTTTTTAGCAAGAAAGCTAGGTCTTATTGATTAATACCAATGTTTATAGGAAAAGCGAGTGGGTCACTTGACGTGCCCAACCAAATATGGCGCCCATAAGGGAGAGAAGTACCTGACCTAGCTAACCTATGAGCTTCAATATCTGAAACTTGAGGTTTGAAAACAAAATTACAAGAAGTAAAATTTCTAACAGTTTCTAGGATCTCTCTAATAACACTTCCATAGCTTCCTCCCATGCCCTGGCGAATATGGTTCACCACCTGTTTATAATCCGATGCGATTTGGAGATGCTGCATCCCCAAGTCTTGCGCCAGTGAAAGAGCTTCTCGGCAAGCTAAAGCTTCCAAACTAGCTGGATCCGCTATGCCCTAGATAACTAACACTGACGACCCAAGATAGGAACCATCGCGATCACGGCAGATGGCTGCTGCGGTACCTGCATTGTGCTACACTGAAACTCCGCCGTCCACATTTATCTTCACTAGTCCCTCATCAGGCGGGATCCAGTGTCGTTGCCATTATTGCATGTAGAATCAGCTCTTGTTGTAGGCTTAGGTATTACCGAAATTTGATCCAACTCAAAAAAGAAGTTTGAAACAAATGTGTGAGTTTCATAGGGGCTCTGATTAATACCTTCGTGAATGAGTTTTCTCCTTGCATACCATATCGCCCACAAGGTCACCGTCATCCGTGTGAACTCGTCGTGACTTGGAACATCCATCATTGAAAAGAGCCAGCTCCTAGCATCTGGCTCTGGTGTTGCAATCATATGCTCTAACGAATCATGGTCCACTAGAACCCATACACAACGCGCCATGGTGCACTCTAGGAGACTGTGTCTCCACAAGTCTTGAGCTCCACACACGAAGCACTAGTCATGGTGTGACATCTTTCTATGCTTGCGTACATCCTCCATTGCGAGTGAATTCTTTGAGAGTTTTTTTTTGACGCGTCAACGGCGGGCTTACGCCGGCCTGAACATATATTAATGACCAAGAATCAATTACAACAACATAGGGGATAAAAGGGGGGGGGTACAAGGGGAGAGAAAGGTAATTAAGCTACAATCTCGCGGCTAGGTGATACAACATGGAGCCCCAGTCTCGAAGAAGACCTTTTTAGAAGGAATATTACATCGATGGGCCCAGAGGGCAAGGTCATCAGCCGCTTCTCTGATAATGCAATGAATGCCTTGGTTGCATTGTCGAAATACTTTGGCATTGCGTTGTTTCCAAATGTTCCACAGGACAACAAGAAGTACTATGGACCTGACTTTATTTGAAGTAGCCCCCTGCCAAATATGGAGGAGATTATCCGTGCGTCCTTCATGCAGGCTGCCGAGCTCATCCCAAAGTGGCTTTAGAGGAGTGCGGTGGAATAGGAGATTGAGGGAGTCCTGGATTAGGGGGTCCTCGGGTGTCCGGACTATTTGATATGGGCCGGACTGATGGGCCGTGAAGATAAAAGCAGAAGATCCCCCCCCATGTTCCGGTAGGACTCCTATATGCATGGATGGAAAGTTAGATGTCTGGATATGTTATTCCCTTCCCCCGCAAACCGACCCTGTACAACCCTAGGCCCCTCCGGTGTGTATATAAACCGTAGGGCTTAGTCCGTAGAGGTTATCAGAATATTCAGAGGCTAGACAACTAGGGTTTAGCCATTACGATCTTGAGGTAGATCAACTCTTGTAACCCCTATACTCATTGAATACAATCAAGCAGGACGTAGGGTTTTACCTCCTTTAAGAGGGCCCGAACTTGGGTAAACATTATGTCCCCATCGTCCCTTGTTACCATTGATCCTCAGACGCACAGTTCGGGACCAGATACGTCTCCGTCGTATCTATAATTTTTGATTGTTCCATGCCAATATTATTCAACTTTTATATACTTTTGGCAAATTTTTATACTATTTTTTGGGACTAACATATTGATCTAGTGCTCAGTGCCAGTTCCTGTCTGTTGCATGTTTTTGTTTCGTGGAAACCAAATATCAAGCAGAGTCCAAACGGGATAAAAATGGACGGAGATTTTTTTGGAATATTTATGATTTTTGGGAAGTAAAATCAATGCAAAACGGTGTCCGGGGTGGCCACGAGACAGGGGGGCGCGCCCTCCCCCCTGGGCGCGGCCTGGGCTCTCGTGGGCCACCCGTAAGGCAGTTGACGCTCTTCTTTTGGCGCAAGAAAGCTAATTTTATGAGAAAGATCTGGGCGAAAGATTCACCCCAATCGGAGTTACGGATCTCTGGATATTTAAAAAACGGTGAAGGGGTAGAATCTGAGAACGCAGAAACAGAGAGATAGATCCACTCTCGGAGGGGCTCTCGCCCCTCCCAAGCCATGGGAGCCAAGGACCAGAGGGGAAACCCTTCTCCCATCTAGGGAGGAGGTCAAGGAAGAAGAAGAAGAAGAAGGGGGGCTCTCTCCCCCTTGCTTCCGATGGCGCCGGAGCGCTGCCAGGGGCCATCATCATCACCGCGATCTTCACCAACAACTTCATCGCCTTCATCACCAACTCTTCCTCCCTCTATGCAGCGGTGTAACCTCTCTCTTACCCGCTGTAATCTCTACTTAAACATGGTGCTCAACTCTATATATTATTCCCCAATGATGTATGGCTATCTTATGATGTTTGAGTAGATCCGTTTTGTCCTATGGGTTAATTAATGATCGTGATTGGTTTGAGTTGCATTTTTTATTATTGGTGCTGTCCTATTGTGCCCTCCGTGTCGCGCAAGCGTGAGGGATTCCCGCTTTAGGGTTTGCAATATGTTTATGATTTGCTTATGGTGGGTTGCGTGAGTGACTGAAACACAAACCTGAGTAAGTAGGTTGTTTGCGTATGGGATAAAAGGGGACTTGATACTTTAATGCTATGGTTGGGTTTTACCTTAATGAATCTTTAGTAGTTGCGGATGCTTGCTGGAGTTCCAATCATAAGTGCATATGATCCAAGTAGAGAAAGTATGTTAGCTTATGCCTCTACCTCAAATAGAATTGCAACAATGATTACCGGTCTAATTATCGATTGCCTTGGACAAATAACTTTCTCGTAACAAAAAGCTCTCTACTAATACTTACTTTATTGCATCTTTATCTAAACAGCCCCTAGTTTATGTTTACGTGCTCTTTATTATCTTGCAAACCTATCCTATCACACCTACAAAGTACTTCTAGTTTCATACTTGTTCTAGGTAAAGCAAACGTCAAGCGTGCGTAGAGTTGTATCGGTGGTCGATAGAACTTGAGGGAATATTTATTCTACCTTTAGCTCCTCGTTGGGTTCGACACTCTTACTTATCGAAAACTGTTGCGATCCCCTATACTTGTGGGTTATCAAGACCTTTTTCTGGCACCGTTGCCGGGGAGTCATAGCGTGGGGTGAATATTCTCGTGTGTGCTTGCTTGCTTTATCACTAAGTAATTTCTATTTGCTGTTCTTAGTTGTTCTCTATCTTTAGTTATGGATATAGAACACAAAAAACCAAAAAAATTTGGATGTACTTGCTACTCATGTAGATGGGGTAACTCCTAAAACCCTCGATTCTCATTATGTGAAAGATATTAAGTACTACTTTGATAATCCTGAGAAAACCCCATTCAACTTTATAATGGGAGACACGTTGGATCAACGTGAATACTTTAGGGATTATCGTTCGACACAAAAAGGGAAACTATTATGGGATCAATTTATTATTTTGCGTTGGTATGCTCGTCAACTATGTGTGATACATGATTATACTTGTTGCTCTAGGATGAAGGATCCACACCTTCCCTTTTCATGCAAATTCAATGATAATGAAACCTTGGCTTCTTATGCTAATGGTAGATATGATTACTATGATGTGGAACAAATAGAAGAATTTGTTGCTTTTATGGGTGCTTATGAGATTGAATCTATGTTTAAAGCGTTCGACGATTTTGATGATTCAGTTTGTAGGCCTGAAAATCTTGCTATACTTAGATATTGCTATGAAAATTATGAATACAACTACTATATTAATGCTTTTATGAAGAAAGTGTCCGCTGTCCAAGAAGAGATTAATATTTTGCAGGAAGCTATGGAAGAAGAAATTGATGAAACTATGAGCTCATTGGATGAAAAAGATGATGAGGAGAGCGAAGAACAAAAGGAGGAAGAGCGGATTAGCTACCCGTGCCCACCTTCTAATAAGATTAACCCTCCAACTCATACATTATTTAAATCCCCTTCGTGCTTACCGAAGGATGATTGCTATGATGATTGCTATGATCCCTTGAATTTGTTTGAAATATCCCCTTTTGATGATGCTTGCGATGCTTGTGGCCAAGATGCCAATATGAATTATCCTTATGGAGATGAACTTGCTATAGTTCCTTATGTTAAACATGAAATTGTTGCTATTGCACCCACGCATCATAGTCCTATTATCTTTTTGAATTCTCCAAACTACACTATATCGGAGAAGTTTGTGCTTATTAAGGATTATATTGATGGGTTGCCTTTTACCATTGCACATGATGATTTTGATCAATGTAATATGCATGTGCTTGATGCTCCTACTTGCAATTATTATGAGAGAGGAACTATTTCTCCACCTCTCTATGTTTCCCATACTATGAAATTGCAAGAAACTTCTTATACTATGCATTGGCCTTTACTACGTGTGCATGAATTGTTCTTTTATGACATGCCGATGCATAGGAAGAGAGTTAGACTTCGTTGTTGCATGATTTATGTTACTTTGTGCTCACTACTAAATTACAAATCATTGTTAATTAAAATTGGCTTTGATATACCTTGGGATCCGGGTGGATCCATTACTTGAGCACTATATGCCTAGCTTAATGGCTTTAAAGAAAGCACTACCAGGGAGACAACCCGGAAGTTTTAGAGAGTCATTTATTTCTGTTGAGTGCTTTCATATAGTCTAAAAACAAAAAAATAAATAAAGAGGGGAACCTAAAAACTTTTTAAAAAGGAAAGTGAAAGTGAGAAAGATAAGCATTGTTGAAGTGGGAGCTAGCCTTGAACTTTGTTCATGCTCACAGAAACTTTGTGAATCTTGATTACAGAAACTTTTCATCAGAAATAACTATCCCCTTGTATAATTCCATTGTATTATAAAAATAAGGTGCCAATGTTTGCCTTTAGGATGTTTACAATGCTTGTTGGTTTGTACGGTGCAGGACAGAAACTTTGGCTGTAGTGCGCGATTTTAAATTTTTAACTGGAACGTCATTTGGTTCTGATTCTTTTTGCACTGTCTTTCTATACAAATTGTTTATTTTTCCTAATTTTGGTAGAATTTTTGGGGTACCAGAAGTATGGTGGATGTTCAGATTGCTACAGACTGTTCTGTTTTTGACAGATTCTGTTTTTGATGCATAGTTTGCTTGTTTTGATGAATCTATCAATTTATATCAGTGGATTAAGCCATGAAAAAGTTATATTATAGTAGACATAATGCAAAAAGAAGATATGAATTGTTTTGCTACAGTACTTAGAGTGGTGATTTGCTTTATTATACTAACGGATCTTACCGAGTTTTCTGTTGAAGTTTTGTGTGGATGAAGTGTCTAAACGAGGAGGTCTTGATATGAGGAAAAGGAAGAGATGCAAGAGTTCAAGCTTGGGGATGCCCGAGGCACCCCAAGTAAATATTCAAGTAGACTCAAGCGTCTAAGCTTGGGGATTCCCCGGAAGGCATCCCCTCTTTCTTCAACAAGTATCGGTATGTTTTCGTATTCGTTTCGTTCGTTCATTATGTGCAAGTCTTGGAGCGTCTTTTGCATTTAGTTTTTATTTTTATTTTATGCACCATGCTGGTATGAGATAGTCCTTGGTTGATTTATAGAATGCTCATTGCACTTCACTTAAATCTTTTGAGTGTGGCTTTATAGAATGCTTCATATGCTTCACTTATATCATTTGAAGTTTGGATTGCCTGTTTCTCTTCACATAGAAAACCGCCATTTGTAGAATGCTCTTTTGCTTCACTTATATTTGTTAGAGCGTGGGCATATCTTTTTTAGAAAGAATTAAACTCTCTTCCTTCACTTATATCTATTTAGAGAGATGACGGGAATTGGTCACACATGGTTAGTCATAAAATCCTACATAACTTGTAGATCGCTGAATATGATATGTTTGATTCCTTGCAATAGTTTTGCGATATAAAGATGGTGATATTAGAGACATGCTAGTGGGTTGTTGTGGATTGTAGAGACACTTGTGTTGAGGTTTGCAAGTCCCGTAGCATGCACGTATGGTAACCGTTGTGTGACAAATTTGAAGCATGGGGTGTTTCTTTGATTGTCTTCCTTATGAGTGGCGGTCGGGGACGAGCGATGGTCTTTTCCTATCAATCTATCCCCCTAGGGGCATGTGTAGTAGTACTTTGCTTTGAGGGCTAATAAACTTTTGCAATAAGTATATGAGTTCTTTATGACTAATGTGATTCCATGGATTATACGCACTTTTACCTTTCCATCATTGCTAGCCTCTTCGGTACCGTGCATTGCCCTTTCTCACCTCGAGAGTTGGTGCAAACTTCGCCGGTGCATCCAAACCCCGTGATATGATACGCTCTATCACACATAAACCTCATTATATCTTCCTCAAAACAGCCACCATACCTACCTATTATGGCAATTCCATAGCCATTCCGAGATATATTGCCATGCAACTTCCATCATCATCATATACATGACATGAGCATTCATTGTCATAGTGCTTTGCATGACCGTAAGATAGCTAGCATGATGTTTTCATGGCTTGTCCAGTTTTTGATGTCATTGCTACGCTAGATCATTGCACATCCCGGTACACCGCCGGAAGCATTCATATAGAGTCATATCTTTGTTCCAGTATTGAGTTGTAAGTAAATAAAAGTGTGATGATCATCATTATTAGAGCATTGTCCCCAAAAAGAAAAAAAAGAAAGGCCAAAAAGAAAAAAAAGAAAGGCCAAAGAAAAAAAAGAAAAAGAAAAAAAGAAAATAAATAAAAGGGGCAATGTTACTATCTCTTTTTCCACACTTGTGCTTCAAAGTAGCACCATGTTCTTCATGTAGTGAGTCTCATATCTTGTGCTTCAAAGTAGCACCATGTTCTTCATATAGATTGTCTCCTATGTTGTCACTTTCATATACTAGTGGGAATTTTCATTATAGAACTTGGCTTGTATATTCCAACGATGGGCTTCCTAAAATGCCCTAGGTCTTCATGAGCAAGCAAGTTGGATGCACACCCACTTAGTTTCTTTTGTAGAGCTTTCATACACTTATAGCTCTTAGTGCATCCATTGCATGGCAATCCCTACTCCTCACATTGACATCAATTGATGGGCATCTCCATAGCCCGTTGATTAGCCGCGTCGATGTGAGACTTTCTCCTTTTTGTCTTCTCCACATAACCTCCATCATTATATTCTATTCCACCTATAGTGCTATATCCATGGCTTGCGCTCATGTATTGCGTGAGGGTTGAAAAAGCTGAAGCGCATTAAAAAGTATGAACCAATTGCTCGGCTTGTCATCAGGGTTGTGCATGATGGGGGCATTTTGTGTGACGAAAATGAAGCATGGCCAAACTGTATGATTTTGTAGGGATAAGCTTGCTTTGGCCATGTTGTTTTGATCCAGTGCCCAGTGCCAGTTCCTGTCTGTTGCATGTTTTTTGTTTCGCGGAAACCCAATATCAAACGGAGTCCAAACGGGATAAAAACGGACAGAGAATTTTTTTGGAATATTTATGATTTTTGGGAAGTAAAATCAACGCAAAACGGTGTCCGGGGTGGCCACGAGACAAGGGGGCGCGCCCTGGGCTCTCGTGGTCCACCCGTAAGGCGGTTGATGCTCTTTTTTTTGGCAAAAGAAAGCTAATTTTATGAGAAAGATCTGGGCGAAAGATTCACCCCAATCGGAGTTACGGATCTCCGGATATTTAAGAAACGGTGAAGGGGTAGAATCTGAGAATGCAGAAACAGAAAGATAGATCCAATCTCGGAGGGGCTCTCGCCCCTCCCAAGCCATGAGAGCCAAGGACCAGAGGGGAAACCCTTCTCCCATCTAGGGAGGAGGTCAAGGAAGAAGAAGAAGAAGAAGAAGGGGGGCTCTCTCCCCCTTGCTTCCGGTGGTGCCGGAGCGCTGCCGGGGGCCATCATCATCACTGCGATCTTCACCAACAATTTCACCGCCTTCATCACCAACTCTTCCTCCCTCTATGCAGCGGTGTAACCTCTCTCTTACCCGCTGTAATCTCTACTTAAACATGGTGCTCAACTCTATATATTATTCCCCAATGATGTATGGCTATCTTATGATGTTTGAGTAGATCCGTTTTGTCCTATGGGTTAATTGATGGTCGTGATTGGTTTGAGTTGCATGTTTTATTATTGGTGTTGTCCTATTGTGCCCTCCATGTCGCGCAAGCGTGAGGGATTCCCGCTATAGGGTTTGCAATATGTTTATGATTTGCTTATGGTGGGTTGCGTGAGTGACTGCAACACAAACCCGAGTAAGTAGGTTGTTTGCGTATGGGATAAAAGGGGACTTGATACTTTAATGCTATGGTTGGGCTTTACCTTAATGAATCTTTAGTAGTTGCGGACGCTTGCTAGAGTTCCAATCATAAGTGCATATGATCCAAGTAGAGAAATTATGTTAGCTTATGCCTCTCCCTCAAATAGAATTGCAACAATGATTACCGGTCTAGTGATTGCCTTGGACAAATAGCTTTCTCGTAACAAAAAGCTCTCTACTAATACTTACTTTATTGCATCTTTATCTAAACAACCCCTTGTTTATGTTTACGTGCTCTTTATTATCTTGCAAACCTATCCTATCACACCTACAAAGTACTTCTAGTTTCATACTTGTTCTAGGTAAAGCAAACGTCAAGCATGCGTAGAGTTGTATCGGTGGTCGATAGAACTTGACGGAATATTTATTCTACCTTTAGCTCCTCGTTGGGTTCGACACTCTTACTTATCGAAAACTGTTGCGATCCCCTATACTTGTGGGTTATCAGGACCCCCTACCCGAGATGTGGCGGTTTTGACACCGACATTGGTGCTTTCATTGAGAGTTCCATTGTGTTGTCGATAGAAGGATCGATGGCTCGCCTTGTCATCAACAACGATACCACTTCTGGTAGGAGCCTAACTTCAGGACAGGTCCTTCAGCTTGGTGGTTTCACCATGGGTACCCACATGGCCATCAAGCCGACGCCGCCCCCCCCGCGATCGCCAAACATCACCTCCACATCGGTCTCAAACACTCCGAAAAGATGGATCCGGCAGACATCTCATCCTTGAACGAGCTGCTAGATCGCATCGCTGCCCTGGGGTTCTCAACGGATTATGATCGGATCGGTCTTAAACCTGACTAGAGGGAAATCAATCTCCCGCTGATCACACACCTGGTGGCGGTCGTCGAGGAACGAGATGAGAACACTTCTTCCCCTAAGTTAAAAACTAGCTATGTTCGGATCTCCGAACCCATTAAACCAGATACTCTTCCTTCAGAGAAGACCTCGCGTCCCCCAAACTCAGGGTCAGTCTTAGGGTCCGGGGAGCACTTGGATCTTCCCGGACCTGAACCTGCGATCTCGGAGATTTTACAAGCTCTGAACACAATTTTGGGACGGGATTCAAGTTTTAGCCCACCCGCCCACCACAATCAATACTCTCCAAGTAATTCAAGCCCTCCAGACATATACGACCTGATGTATGTATGGGAGAAACCTCAGGAAATGGTTCATCATTTTTGGGCCAGGTTCCTACTTGTCAAAAACAAGATTAAATATTACTGCGACGACGACGCAGTCTCAGTTTTTCATCACAATCGCACCGATGAGGGAATTCAGAATGCCCTCGACCGCCGTCGCATACAATGTTTCACGGAACTATCACACGTAGTATGGAAGTACTGCACGATGGAAAGCACATGGATGGCCCAAGAAACCCAATTGGAACCTGATGCCTTTAAGCAGTGCATTGCCTGGACAAAACGGGTACACCCTCACGGGGCATCCGGTCATAAGCCCGTCGGCAAGAAAAACAAACCCTTTGCGGGACACATGTCCGTTCTTGACAAACTCCTCGACAAACCCTGTCAGATACATACAACACCGAGCACCGAACCAACTCATGGTCTTCGGGCATGTTGGGTACTCCGGCAAGTGGCTAAAAGCGGTGAGGCTATCCTCACCACCGCTACTCCAGATAAGCATTCTCCGGAGAATGATGATCTTAACGTCTTTACAGTCTTCGAGACCTTCTCTTCAAATAATCGGCGCAAAAGGGCACTCCATGACCTCGCCGAAATTAACCAAATAACCACAATGAGCCCATGGAACGATGTGGCGATTACTTTCACCGCCGACGATGAACCAAAGGCCCGATCAGTCTGAGCACCCACCACCTTGGTCTTAAACCCAATTGTGGACGGCTTTCGACTTACCAAAGTGCTCATGGACGGCGGTAGTGGACTTAACCTCATCTATGAGGACACGCTCGACAAAATGCGTATTGATAAAGCACACATCAAGCAAAGCAGTACCACCTTTCGTGGCATTATCCCCAGTCGAGAAGCACGATGTTAGAGGAAAATCAAACTTGATGTAGTATTCGGCACGCCTGAGAATTACAAGTCCGAAGAGTTGCTCTTCCACGTGGTTCCCTTCAATAGCAGATATCACGCCCTTCTAGGGCGGGATGTTTTCTCACACTTCGAAGCCATTCCCCATTGCGGGTACATGAAGCTTAAAATGCCAGGGCCCAATGGAATACTCATAGTTACAAGTGATCCAGATAAAACACTCCGCGCCGAAAACAAAACCGCATCCTTGGCCCTTGAGGCACTATCTGAAGCCCTTGCGGCCGAGGAACTAACCACCCTGCGATCCATGGTGGACAAGGACGATGTGATTCTCGATAAGAGACCCAAATCCACCTCTTTTAAACCAGCAGATGAAATAGTTAAATTTCAAGTGCACCCGATGGATCCTAACAAAACAGCGTCCATTGGAGCACAGCTGGATCCGACGGTAGATGCTGCCCTACGAGTGTTCCTGTGCGAAAATTGGGATATCTTTGCCTGGCACCCTTCGGACATGCCCGGGATCCCACGCAGACTGGCCGAACACAGCCTCAACATAATCAAGGGGTTCAAACCAGTCAAACAAATGTTGCGGCGATTTTCCGAACCCAAACGACAAGCTATGGGGGAGGAGCTAGCCAAACTACTTGAGGCTGGGTTCATCAGAGAAATCAAAAACCCGGATTGGCTAGCTAATGGTGATGGTGCCGAAGAAGGATAAATCTTGGCACCTTTGTGTCGATTTCAAAGACCTCAATAAGGCTTGCCCCAAAGACCCTTTCCCATTGCCCCTCATTGACCAAATTATTGACACGACCGCGGGACACGACTCTTTGTGTTTCCTCGATGCTTACTCTGGATACCATCAGATTAAAATGAAGGAGTCCGACCAGGCCGCAATGGCGTTTATTACCCCGTATGGGCCTTTCTGTTTCAACACTATGCCTTTTGGGCTGAAAAACGCTAGTGCCACTTACCAACGCATGATTCAAACATGTTTGGAAAAACAAATCAGCAAGACAGTGGAAGCATATGTGGACGACGTGGTCATCAAGACTAAACACGTTGAATCATTGGTGGATGATCTCTGCCCCACATTCGACAACCTCCGAACATACGGCATACGACTCAATCCGGAAAAATGCGTTTTCGGCGTTCCAGCCGGAAAACTACTAGGGTTCATTGTCTCCAATAGATGAATTGAAGCAAACCCAGCCAAAATCCAAGCCTTGTCGCAGCTGGCCATACCAACAGACTTAAAGCAGGTACAAAAACTAGCAGGGTGCATGGTAGCTTTGAGCCGCTTCATCTCCAGATTAGGAGAAAAAGCATTATCACTTTATAGACTGCTTAGATGCACCGACAACTTCGAATGGACTGATGCGGCTATAGCCGGATTGGAATAAATAAAAACCTTATTAGCAGGTAACCCAATCTAGCTGCCCCAAGTGTTGGCAAGCCTATGTTGCTTTATATATCCGCAACTCACCAGGTAGTGAGCAATGTACTCGTCGTCGAGCGAGGGGAAGAGGGACATAAATTCCCCATCCAGAAACCAGTATACTACGTATCGGCGGTCCTCACACCATGCAAATCCCGATACCCTCACTATCAAAAGATAGCTTACGCGGTCTTTACGGCATCCCGAAAACTTCAGCACTATTTTCAAGAGTGTTCGATCACGGTGGCATCCGAACTACCACTCAGTGACATCATAAACAACAGGGATGCCACTGGCCGCATAGCTAAATGGGCCATTGAGCTCTTACCATTTGAAATAACATACAAGCCGCGCCGAGCTATTAAATCTCAGGTGCTGCCCGACTTCGTCCCAACTGGACAGAAGCCGAGCTCCCTAAAGAGTGTAGTTCATACTCCAACTGGATCATGTACTTTGACAGCTCTAAAATTCTAGCCGGACTGGGGGCCGGTGTCATCTTGACATCCCCTACGGGGGACACAGTCCGCTACGTGCTGCAAATCATGTATAAAGACTCCAATAATGTAGCCGAATACGAGGCACTTCTACATGGTCTCCGCATGGCTGTCTCCATGGGCATACAACGCCTAGAGGTGCGCAGCGATTCAAACCTCGCAATATTCCAGATAAATGGAGAGTTCGATGAAAAATATCCAAAAATGGCAGCATATCGAAGCACCATATTAAAAATATCGGCTCGGTTCGAGGGGCTTGAGTTTCATCACGTCGCTCGAAATAGTAACCAGGCCGCAGACATCCTTGCTCGCATGGGCGCCAAGCGCGACCCCGTCCTGCATAATACCTTTGTGGAAAGGCTCTTTAAGCCATCTGTGGTGTGGCAGTATGAGAGCGGAAACACCAGTCCAGACCTGATAATGCCCCTAGCAGCCGAGCATAATACATATATCATCGGGGGTTATAATATCGAAATAACACCCTCTGCTCATGAAGTCATGGCCATTATTGCTCCATGGACCGAACCCTTCCTGGCCTACCTTAATAGGCAGGAGCTTCCTGATGATCAAAATGAGGCCCGCCGCATAGTTCGACGTTCTAAAGCCTATAAAGTTCACGAAGGAGAACTGTACAAGAAAAGCACTACTGGAGTCCTCCAACGGTGCATTTCTGAAGAGGAGGGGCGACAACTTTTGGCTGAAATACATGCTGGTCTGGGCGGCCATCATGCCGCAGCTCGGGCCCTTGTAGGCAAGGCCTTTCGGACAGGTTTCTTCTGGCCAACGGCCCGAGCAGACGCACAAGCCCTTGTGCAATGTTGCGTAGGATGCCAGCTTTTCGCCAATCAAAGTCATATGCCTCCCACTGCCTTAAGAACAATCCCCATCACTTGGCCTTTCACGATCTGGGGGCTAGACATGGTCGGACCCCTTAAAGGGGGAAGCCACAAGAAGAAATATCTACTGGTTATGGTGGATAAATTCACTAAGTGGATAGAGGCGAAACCAGTAAAACGGCTGAATCAGGGCCAGTGATCGACTTTACATCCGACATCGTACACCGTTATGGTGTCCCGCACAGCATCATCACCGATAATGGCTCCAATTTTACAGCCGATGAGGTGAAAAATTGGTGTGCTAACTTGGGCATTAAACTCGACTACGCATCCATCTCCCACCCTCAAACAAACGGTCATGTGGAACGGGCCAATGGCCCGATAATGGGCGGCATTAAACCTAGACTGGTGCACTCCCTGTGGGAGTCAGATAAGCACTGGGTTGAGGAACTCGATTCCGTGCTCTGGGGGCTGCAGACTACGCCTAATCGAATGACCGGATACACACCTTTTTTCATGGTGTAAGGCACAGAAGCTGTCTTGCCCTGTGACATTATTCATGACTCACCTCGAGTGCGCATGTATGAAGAGAGAGAAGCCGAGCTCGATCGGCAGGATGACCTAGACGATCTTGAAGAGGAGCATGATATTGCACGAGCCCGTTCCGCATTTTATCAACAACAGGCTAGGCGATACCAAAGCAGAGAAGTGCGGGCCAAGACTTATAACATCGGCGAACTCATTTTTGCGCCTCTCGGAGAAGAAGAAGGATAAGCTCAAACCAAAATGAGAGGGGCCCTTCATCATAGATGAAGTTCTCACAGGAGGAGCCTATCACCGAATCCATGGAACGCTGCTCGGCTCCGACGATTCTATGGGTTGTTCGGCCGCATCCTTTTTATTTTTTCTAGTTTCCTTTTTCCCCCTCTTCTTTGAATTTTTCCTTTTTCCCCCTCTTCTTTGAATTTTTCCTTTTTATATACATCCCAGGGTATGTTCAGATCTGCTGAACTGTTAGGGGTACACATCTTAAATGTATACACCCCACTATGACTGGGGGCTTCTTTCATGAAGCTTATTACTACAAGCTTGTGGCTTGTATTGTCTATGTCGTTTGTCATATACACTTTTTGCCATTATATATGCACCTCTATGACTTAAGTGTTTGCCAATCTGGATTGCCTCGCTCTTGTGTTTATACCATATGTTCCCGATTGTTTGCCTAGGGTGTAAAGGGAGCACCTCTGCGATTGCTACAACCGGGTAATCCAGACCTGTACCTCAGACAGGTGAAGCCAAAAGCTAGCGTTCTTAAGAGAATAATTGGTCGGCAAGCAACGACAAATTGTTTACGTTTTTTTAACTCTTCTACAAAATACGGGATAGGCTCCCCGTACTTCAGATCAAAGCCTAGGCATGCCAACCCAAGGAAAGGAACCCTTAACGGAACTATTTTGCTTGGAAGATGTTTCTTACGTTAAATAGTAATATAACATAACTCCCCGAACAAAATTTTGTCTGTTTGAGCAATATGACTAGATTGCTTGGTGCTACCTCTTGAGCACTACGTTGGTTTTCCCTTGAAGAGGAAAGGGTGATGCAACAAAGTAGTGTAAGTATTTCCCTCAGTTTTGAGAACCAAGGTATCAATCCAGTAGGAGGCTCCACACGAGTCCCTCGTACCTAAACAAACAAACAAGAACCTCGCAACCAACACGATAAAGGGGTTGTCAATCCCTTCACGACCACTTGCGGAAGTGAGATCTGATAGAGATAATAAGATAAGATAAATATTTTTGGTATTTTTATGATATAGATTGAAAAGTAAAGATTGCAAAATAAAGTAGATCGGAAACTTATATGATGGAAAATAGACCCTGGGGCCATAGGTTTCACTAGTGGCTTCTCTCAAGATAGCATAAGTCTTATGGTGGGTGAACAAATTACTGTCGAGCAATTGATAGAAAAGTGCATAGTTATGAGATTATCTAGGCATGATCATGTATATAGGCATTACGTCCGCTACAAGTAGACCGACCTGCCTGCATCTACTACTATTACTCCACCCATCGACCGCTATCCAGCATGCATCTAGAGTATTGAGTTCATAAGAACAGAGTAACACATTAAGCAAGATGACATGATGTAGAGGGATAAACTCAAGCAATATGATATAAACCCCATCTTTTTATCCTCGATGGCAACAATACAATACGTGCCTTGCTGCCCCTGCTGTCACTGGGAAAGGACACCGCAAGATTGAACCCAAGGCTAAGCACTTCTCCCACTGCAAGAAAGATCAATCTAGTAGGCCAAACCAAACTGATAATTCGAGGAGACTTGCAAAGATAACCAATCACACATAAAAGGATTAAGAGGAAATTCAAATATTTCTCATAGATAAACTTGATCATAAACCCACATTTCATCGGATCTCGACAAACACACCGCAAAAAGAGTTACATTGAATAGATCTCCAAGAAGATCGAGGAGAACTTTGTATTGAGATTTAAAGAGAGAGAAGAAGCCATCTAGCTAATAACTATGGACCCGAAGGTCTATGGTAAACTACTCACAACTCATCGGAGAGGCCTTGGCGATGATGTAGAAGCCCTTCGTGATCGATTCCCCCTCCGGCGGAGCGCCGGAAAAGGCCCCAAGATGGGATCTCACGGGTATAGAAGGTTGCGGCGGTGGAAATAGGGTTTCGTGGTGCTCCTAGATGTTTTCGGGCTACGTAGATATATATAGGAGGAAGAAGTAGGTCGGTGGAGCCATGAGAGGCCCATGAGGGTGGGGGGTGCGCCCACCCCCCTAGGGCGCGCCCTCCTGCCTCGTGGCTACCTCGCCTGCTTGTTGACGTCCACTCCAAGTCTCCTAGATTGCGTTTGTTCCAAAAAGATCGCTCCCGAAGGTTTCATTCCGTTTGGACTCCATTTGATATTCCTTTTCTTCGAAACACTGAAATAGGCAAAAAAACAGCAATTTAGGCTGGGCCTCCGGTTAGTAGGTTAGTCCCAAGATGATATAAAAGTGTAAAGTAAAGCCCATAAACATCCAAAACGGGTAGTATAATTAAATCTGAGAAAAGTTTGATACCTGAACCATAACTCAACCAAACTCACGTGAGCTAGCTTGACACTTGAACCTAAACTAAACCCACGATAGCTCCCTTGCCACCCAACCAAAACCAAACTTGATGGGAATTTTAACCACACGAAACTGAACCAAGCCTTCAACCATGGGTTGAAACTGTTTACATAAATGGGTTCAGAACCATTTGTAAATGGGTTAAGCACTATATTAAAAGTCAACCAAAAAACAACAAGCACACTGAACCAACTTACTGCTTCACCCAACTGGAGTTTAACAATGACATCTCAAACTGAATATACATTACAAAGGACTCATATTCAAAATTGAGCATCAAGTCAACCTCTAAAGAAATGAAATTAACAAAGAAACAACACAAGTAACTGGAGCATCAGGAATCCACATCATCTAAACAAAGATGGGCTATCAAATAGACAATCTATATAACAAGCATGGCCATGGCTACGGCAGCCGCTAGTACTCGGCGCAGAAGTTCACATCCTTCATGAAAAAGATCATCACGTTGGCCCCGACACAAGCACCCGAGAACATGAGAATGGCCATGACCTGCAAAATAACATGGACATCATTTCACTTAGAAAACACTTGCTTATCACTGGAAGCCTAGAATATATATCAACAAAAAATAGTGCTGGCAACTCCTATTACAGGTTTTGGTGCATTTATTACGTGCTAGATGAAATGAACACTCATTCCAAGAACAGAGGAAGAAATAGGGCAACAAGACCCGACTGTGTTCCAACCAACAAATTCAATGAACTTATGACATGCCTATGGACTGGCTGATTCATCACTCCTTTATTCATCACTCACTTCTTGTCAAGAGTGTCATATCAAACCAAAGTCCAATAGTTCTATAGACTAGTCTTGGCAATGTTTACTCGCTTAGCGACAGTGGTTTTGCTTGTCCAATCACTATAACGGAAAAAAGGAGCAAGGCAAAGGCAAATCGATGATCATGATCATATTTTTACCTTTTCTTGGTTTCATGTTTTTAGCCATGTGCTTACTGTCCATCTCCTGCAAATGAAACAAAGGATTAATTTAAAGGCATATGAACACTTCTATATTGCAAGTTTTATATATCCCATTCTACACAAGTAGTGGAACCAAAATGTAAGCGGTTAACTCACCCTCCTTTGGTTTGAACAACCAATCTTTAGCACAAATTTCACATCCCTAGCTTCTGGTATTGCACTAGGCTAGCTTCATGTGTGCATCATGTTTAAATTTTGCTTAAACTTGAAATGGGGATGTTCAAACCCTAGCATTATATCAACTCAACGCAAAGAAATTGATGATGTCGTGTCAGAAATGCCACCTGATCGGGCACCTGGCCCTGATGGATTTAATGGGGCCTTCTTAAAAGCTTGTTGGCCAATCATTAAAAATGATTTTTATCTCCTTTGTGATGAGTTTCATCAAGGCGGCCTCAATCTTGAAAGCATTAATGCAGGTTTCATCACTCTGATCTCCAAGGTGAATTCGCTTGAATGTGTTAATGACTTCCGACCGATCACACTTCTTAACTGCTGTTTAAAGTTGATCACTAAAATCTTGGCGAATAGGCTCCAAAAAATTATCCTTCGCATTGTGCACCGAAACCAATATGGTTTTCTTCGTGTCCGATCGATCCATGACTGCCTAGCCTGGGCTTTCAAATATATTCACCAGTGTCAGGCCTCCAAATGAGAGATTGTCCTCCTAAAGCTAGACTTTGCGAAGGCTTTTGACACGGTCGAGCATTCTGCCATGCTACTAATTTTGAAAAACATGGGTTTCCCGCCCAAATGGTTGGCTTGGATGGAGAGTATCTTTTCATCGGGTAAATCTTCTGTGTTGCTGAATGGGGTGCCAGGTCGACAGTTTTTGTGTAAATGTGGTGTTCGTCAAGGTGATCCGATGTCCCCCCTGATTTTCGTCCTTGCCGCTGATCTACTTCAAAGTGCTATCAACACAGCACTCCAGCAGGGCTTGATCACACACCCCATCCCTCCTACTGGTGACGCTAAA
Organism: Triticum timopheevii; assembly: GCA_963921465.1. Taxonomy (NCBI): domain Eukaryota; kingdom Viridiplantae; phylum Streptophyta; class Magnoliopsida; order Poales; family Poaceae; genus Triticum; species Triticum timopheevii. Next base: position 375,558,724 of record OY997262.1, on the reverse strand, counting down.
TACCCTGTAATCCAATACACTAACGACACAATTATCGTCCTTTCGGCCTGCATGGACCAAGCAGCTAGGATCAAGCTCATCCTCAAAGATTATGCCACCTCGATTGGCTTGAAGATCAACTTTAAAAATCCACGCTTGTGTCAATTAATACACCGCCGAGCAAATGCAATGACTTGGCCAATCTTTTTGGGTGCGCACAGGCCAACATGCCCTTTACTTATCTCGGTCTGCCCCTTGGCACCACCCGGCCTTCTGTCCTTGATCTGACGCCATTTGTCTGCAAAGCAGAAAGGAAAATCACCGCTGTGATGTCCTTAATGTCCTACGCGGGCAAGCTTGCTTTGGTCAACTCGCTCATCACCTCGATGGCTATCTATCCCATGGGGACTCTCAGATTGCCGCCCAAGATACTTGCTCAACTTGATAAAATCTGCAGACACTGCCTCTGGAACAAACACACGGCGGATGGGGATAAATAGAACTCTTTGGCTGCTTGGGACATGGTATGTCGACCTAAAAAGTGTGGTGGTTTGGGCATCCTTGACCTTAAAATTCAAAATGATGCTCTCTTGCTCAAATTCCTGCATAAATTCTACAACAGAATGGATGTCCCCTGGGTTCGGCTCATTTGGGAAACCTACTATGTTTACTCCATCCCACATGTTTCGGACAGTTGTGGCTCCTTTTGGTGGCGTGACCTTGCAAATATTATGCCAATCTACCGTGGCATTACCCAGGTATAGGTCAAACGTGGCGCTTCTGTCCTATTCTGGAAAGATAACTGGAATCAGTCCCTCTTGGCAGAGCAATATCCACGCGCTTTCTCTTATGTCCTTAATGAGGACTTGTCTGTGCATGGGTTCCTGACTGCCCACGCCCTCCATGAAACCTTTCAACTACCACTGTCGATACAAGCTCATGACGAACTCAAGCTTCTCCAAGCTGATTTGGCTGCGGTGACTTTGGAAGATCGTAACGATGTTTGGTCCTATTGTTGGGGATCAACTTTGTTCAAAACACAGCATACTATCAGTTTGTTTTCCGAGATGTGGTTGCGCACGTGGCTTTCAAGTGGCTCTGGAAGACTAAATGCATACCCAAAATCAAAGTCTTTGGCTGGTTTTTACTCTCAGACCGGCTCAACACGAGGAATATTCTCAAACGGCGTCACTACAATATTGGTAACAACTTTGACTGTCTTCTTTGCGGGCAGCACATAGAAGAAACAGTGGAGCATCTCTTCTTTCATTGTACCTTCAGTAAGGAATGTTGGAGCTTGCTACGCATGTCTTGGGCTACACATGGAGATAGATTGCAGCTAGTGGAGAACCTAAAGGCACAACACCCAAGGAAAATGATCATGGAAATATTCCTCACTGCTGCTTGGAGCCTTTGGAAGGAACGCAATAATAATTACTTTAGACGTGTGTCACCCTCTATCCCTTCTTGGTTCAACAGATTCAAGGAAGACTTTGGCAATATTAGATATAGACTGCCTAGTGAAAAGAGACATGTTGTCTCCTCCTTCTTGCAAAGTCTGCCTCAACATAGTTAGGACTGAGTCTTTGTTCTAACCCTCCCCCCATCCACATACTTCTTTGTAAAAATCACCATGTAACTGTTCTTTTGTTTGTTTATATATACATGCAGTAGGAGCCTTTCCTACTGTCTTAACCCTAAAAAAACTCAACTAGGGTGGATTAAAATCTTTTTCAGTAAACCCAAAAAGTTCCTAAGAATATATTCATCATTTTTGGCAGAGGTTTCATTTAAATTTGAAATGAGGATTTGTGAAACCCTCAGAATCATCTCTGAAATGACCCAAATAAAAAGTGCTCCAAAAAGGTCCAAGAAAATGCTCATGTTGCTCTCTAAAAATATTGGACAGAGATAAAAATCAAACCAATATTTTTAGGAGCTCATAAGTATTTATTTTGGGCATTTGGATTAATCCACTAATTATTTTGCCTTGGATATATATATGTAACTCCACCTATGTTGTCTCAACATAGCCGGTCCCAAGCCCGGGTAAAGGAGGAGGGTTGTGATAGGCTTGGCGAGCCAACGTAAAAACTCAGCCACTCTTATGGAGATGAAACCCAAAAGATTTTTGTTGGGGCGTAACCCTCTCAGCGACGCGCCACATCGGAACCCGGGTGTGGTGGAAAATGGGCAAGGGCCGGGCCGTCACCCCTCAAGTGGCGCGCCGTATCTTGATCCGGATACGGTGGCAAGTGAGCGAGGATCGGGTCATCGCATCCTTAGTGGCACGCTACATCGGCGCCCGGATGTAGTGGAAAATGAGCAAGGGTCTTCGCATTTGACTCGACGAGTGCGAAGGGTAAGGAAGCTAGCCGAGCCTAGGAGGATTCTCTTAGGTAGCTGGAACGTAGGGTCTCTGATAGGGAAGCTTCGGGAGCTAGTTGATGCAGCGGTGAGGAGAGGTGTTGATATCCTTTGCGTCCAAGAAACCAAATGGAGAGGACAGAAGGCGAAGGAGGTGGAGGATACCGGCTTCAAGCTGTGGTACACGGGGACGGCTGCAAATAGAAATGGCGTAGGCATCTTGATCAACAAGAGCCTCAAGTATGGAGTGGTAGACGTCAAGAGACGTGGGGACCGGATTATCCTGGTCAAGCTGGTAGTTGAGGACTTGGTTCTCAATGTTATCAGCGCGGATGCCCCGCAAGTAGGCCACAATGAGAACACCAAGAGGGAGTTCTGGGAAGGCTTGGAAGACATGGTTAGGAGTGTACCGATTGGTGAGAAGCTCTTCATAGGAGGAGACCTCAATGGCCACGTGGGCACATCTAACACAGGTTTTGAAGGGGCGCATGGGGGCTTTGGCTATGGCATCAGGAATCAAGAAGGAGAAGATGTCTTAAGCTTTGCTCTAGCCTACAACATGATTGTAGCTAACACCCTCTTTAGAAAGACAGAATCACATATGGTGACTTTTAGTAGTGGCCAACACTCTAGCCAGATTGATTTCATCCTCTCGAGAAGAGAAGATAGGCGTGCGTGCCTAGACTGTAAGGTGATACCTGGAGAGAGTGTTGTACCCCAGCATAAGCTGGTGGTTGCTGACTTCCGCTTTCAGATTCGTGTCCAGCGGGATAAGCGTGCCAAAGTTGCTAGAACGAAGTGGTGGAAGCTCAAGGGGGAGGTAGCTCAGGTGTTCAAGGAGAGGGTAATTAAGGAGGGCCCTTGGGAGGAAGGAGGGGATGCGGACAATGTGTGGATGAAGATGGCGACTTGCATTCGTAAGGTGGCCTCGGAGGAGTTTGGAGTGTCCAGGGGAAGGAGAAGCGAAGATAAGGATACCTGGTGGTGGAATGATGATGTCCAGAAGGTGATTAAAGAGAAGAAAGATTGCTTCAGACGCCTATACCTGGATAGGAGTGCAGACAACATAGAGAAGTACAAGATGGCAAAGAAGGCCGCAAAGCGAGCTGTTGGTGAAGCAAGGGGTTGGGCATATGAGGACCTCTACCAACGGTTAGGCACGAAGGAAGGTGAAAGGGACATCTATAAGATGGCTAAGATCCGGGAGAGGAAGACGAGGGATATTGGCCAAGTCAAATGCATCAAGGACGGAGCAGGCCAACTCTTGGTGAAGGACGAGGAGATTAAGCATAGATGGCGGGAGTACTTCGACAAGCTGTTCAATGGGGAGAATGAGAGTTCTACCATTGAACTGGACGACTCCTTTGATGAGACCAGCATGCGTTTTGTGCGGCGCATCCAGGAGTCTGAGGTGAAGGAGGCTTTAAAAAGGATGAAAGGAGGCAAGGCGATGGGCCCTGATTGTATCCCCATTGAGGTGTGGAAAGGTCTCGGGGACATTGCGATAGTATGGCTAACCAAGCTTTTCAACCTCATTTTTCGGGCAAACAAGATGCCAGAAGAATGGAGACGGAGTATATTAGTACCAATCTTCAAGAACAAGGGGGATGTTCAGAGTTGTACTAATTACCGTGGAATTAAGCTGATGAGCCATACAATGAAGCTATGGGAGAGAGTCATTGAGCACCGCTTAAGAAGAATGACAAGCGTGACCAAAAATCAGTTTGGTTTCATGCCTGGGAGGTCGACCATGGAAGCCATTTTCTTGGTACGACAACTTATGGAGAGATATAGGGAGCAAAGGAAGGACTTGCATATGGTGTTCATTGACTTGGAGAAGGCCTATGATAAGATACCGCGGAATGTCATGTGGTGGGCCTTGGAGAAACACAAAGTTCCAGCAAAGTAAATTACCCTCATCAAGGACATGTACGATAATGCTGTGACAAGTGTTCGAACAAGTGATGTCGACACCGGTGACTTCCCGATTAAGATAGGACTGCATCAGGGGTCAGCCTTGAGCCCTTATCTTTTTGCATTGGTGATGGATGAGGTCACAAGGGATATACAAGGAGATATCCCATGGTGTATGCTCTTTGCGGATGATGTGGTGCTAGTTGACGATAGTCGGACGGGGGTAAATAGGAAGTTAGAGTTATGGAGACAAACCTTGGAATCGAAAGGGTTTAGGCTTAGTAGAACTAAAACCGAGTACATGATGTGCGGTTTCAGTACTACTAGGTGTGAGGATGAGGAGGTTAGCCTTGATGGCTAGGTGGTACCTCGGAAGGACACCTTTCGGTATTTGGGGTCAATGTTGTAGGAGGATGGGGGTATTGATGAAGATGTGAACCATCGAATCAAAGCCGGATGGATGAAGTGGCGCCAAGCTTTTGGCATTCTCTGTGACAAGAGAGTGCCACAAAAGCTAAAAGGCAAGTTCTACAGGACGGCGGTTCGACCCGCAATGTTGTATGGCGCGGAGTGTTGGCCGACTAAAAGGCGACATGTTCAATAGTTAGGTGTGGCGGAGATGTGTATGTTGAGATGGATGTGTGGCCACACGAGGAAGGATCGAGTCCGGAATGATGATATACGAGATAGAGTTGGGGTAGCACCAATTGAGGAGAAGCTTGTCCAACATCGTCTGAGATGGTTTGGGCATATTCAACGCAGGCCTCCAGAAGCTCCAGTGCATAGCGTACGGCTAAAGCGTGCGGAGAATGTCAAGAGAGGGCGGTGTCGACCGAATTTGACATGGGAGGAGTCCGTTAAGAGAGACCTGAAGGATTGGAGTATCGACAAAGAGCGAGCTATGGACAGGGGTGCATGGAAGCTTGCTATCCATGTGCCAGAGCCATGAGTTGGTTGCGAGATCTTACGGGTTTCACCTCTAGCCTACCCCAACTTGTTTGGGACTAAAGGCTTTGTTGTTGTTGTTGTTGTTGTTGTTGTTGTTGGATATATATATGTTATTAGGAACTTTTTGGGTTTATTGAAAAAGATTTTAATCCACCCTAGTTGAGTTGATTTAATGCTAGGGTTTGAACATCCCCATTTCAAGTTTAAGCAAAATTTAAACATGATGCACACATGAAGCTAGCCTAGTGCAATACCAGAAGCTAGGGATGTGACAACAAACAAGAACTTCTAGCATATCAGGGTTCAAAGAGCTTCTCTTGTCGCCTAGTATCCTCTTACCACAACTGAAGGCTGATTCAGATGCCACTGTGCTCAAAGGAATTGCAAGAAAGTCACGGGCCATAGATGCCAATATAGGGAACTTTTTGCCATGCCTCTTCCACCAACCCAAGACATCAAAATCATCACCGACTTTCGGATGCTTCTTCCAAGTATGCATCAAGCTCGGATTTGTGTACATGTGACCTCCGACGAGACTTGTGCTGGGCAAACTCTTCTTCCAACTTCCTTTTCCCTACAACAGGTGATCCAATAATGATATTGCCTTGACTAGAAGGTGTCGAGTGTGCAGTGCTTGATGCTGCAAGTAGCTCATATTCCTTGACATACTTTCTCACCCATTCTAAAGCAATTTCCACTTGTTTTGTAATTTTCTCCCCGTCGGTAGACAACTTGCAATAGAAGAAATCCAAGTAATCTTCTTTCCTCCTTGGATCCAGGAATGTAGCAATGACAAGTGCATGGTTAAACTCAATGCCCTTGCTTTTTCTACGACGGTTAGGATCTGCATTCTCCTTCTCCTCGGGATCCCAATATTTATCAAGCTTCATTTGCATCACTGCCACCAATTCCTTCAACACATCAGAGTTCTGCCAACTCGGATCTTTCAATGCATGGCGAATAGAAAGCACAACTGGCGGAAACTTATGTGAAGTTGGCTTCCTATGAGCTGAAACAATCAAAGTAAGCTCTTCAAAAGCTTTTAGAAACTCACAAATAGCTTTTGCCTTCTCCCATTCCTCCTCACTTGGAGAATCCATCATCTTTCTGTTGGCATAACTAGCGAGAACAGATTTGTACGTTAATGCTTCTACAAGCATTTTCCAGGTTGAGTTCCATTTGGTTGGTGTATCAACAGAGATGCCTTTCTTTGCATGTAGACTCATCCCACTTGCAATTGTATTGAAACCTTGAAGTCTTGAAGGAGAAGAGTCAATATACTTCATCAGCTCACGTATCATGTCAATAGCTTCATGGATTATTTTCATTCCATCCTAAACCAAGATATTAAGAATGTGTGCACAACACCTGACATGCAAATGTTGACCTTCAAGTAGCAGCTCATGTTCGTGATATTTTATTAACTCCTCACATGCATTAGTATTATTGCTGGCATTATCTAGTGTCGAAGTGAATAATTTGCCTCTTATTTTCCATTCTGTTAAGCAACAAACTATTTCTTCCTCTATCGCATAGCCTGTGTGGGGATACTTCACTTCTGCGAAACTTATGGTCTTGTTCTTGTAGTTGAATTCTGCATTGATATAATGGGCGGTGATGCACATGTAGCCCAAGTCCTGTGATGATGTTCACATGTCAGATGTTAAGCAAATGCGAGAATCCGAATTTTGTAGCTCTACTTCGATATCTTTCTTCATTCCCTTATACATCTTCTCTGCATCATCACAAATTGTGTGACGACCCTTGATTTGAAATGTTGGCTGCATTGAGTCAATCCATGGCTGAAGGTGGGGATCTTCAAACTTAAGAAAGGGGATCTCAGCATGGACGCAATACTTGACCATGCGTTCACGACAAACTTTTTCATCAAACACAAACAGACCTTCATATGCTTTTTTTTTCATGGTCAACAAAAACCTCTTCCTACAAGCATCTTGAATTGATCGGCAAGCCTCTGCAATATGGGTCCTCAAACTGCTTGTCCCAAACTTGGTGTGAAGTTGCACTCCACAGTATTTGCACACATCCTTGAGATCACCACCTACGAGAACCAGATCTACTTCATAATGCTCCCATACCTTGGACCTTCTAGCATGTGGTACTCGACTCGTATCCTCATCCATGGAATCAGCACTCTCCGAACCCTCTTATGTAGACATGCCTCAAATTTTATAGCACACTGCATTGGGAAAAATATGTGGAAAGTTACTGTTAGAAAATGGTAGAATATAGAGCAAGAAGGTTCCTAAAATGTGGAATCAGCACTCTCATCATTCCAACTCACTAGCCAACTCTAGGTATTATGGAATAGAAAGTGGTTCTAGAATAATAATTATCATTGTTCTTTATACAAGAAGAGTGTCTAGCATGATTTTGACAAGAATTAAAATTAATAATTCTGGGCTAGAAGAAAAATATATAACCACATAGATTCGGCAAAGGTGTCCCATCACTGAAGATAGAGACCTGAAGTGAGGATGTTATGGATGCATATAACCCATGAAGCAAAATATTGAAACAGCCCCCGGAAGCACAGTTGGTCATGATAACATCAAGTGAGGTCTCTATCAATATATAACCACTGAAGATGGCCCATCACTGAAAATTGATACTTCCCAAATCACTCTTAAAATGGCAGAATTTCACTAAAGTGCAGAATTGGGCATACTTCCCAAATAACCACAGGAAGTGCAGAAGCAATGATATCTGAAGCAAATGCTGAACACTGATACTTCCCAAATCACTCTTAAAATCATACTAAAGTGCAGAATTTCACTAATGAACACTGATACTAAAGTGCATCATGCAACATGCCAAGCTCCACGGATGCAACTACCGATGGCAACATTCATAACCGGCGCTTGGCATGAGCGCCGCCGAAGCTTCGCTCCACATGCACGACAAAGCCAAACAACAAAGCGTCACTCGCCTCTCGCAAACTGAAACTGAACCTAACATGTACAATCATACAGAGAACAAATCGAAGTGGTTCTTTGTTGAGGAATAAAGACCTGGTTGCTGCTGTTGTTGTTGCAGACAAGGAGGGGACCAGCAGGGGCACCTTGCCGGCGATGCCGTCAGAGCACCTTGCCGGCTTGCCGCAGGAGGAGCAGGACCTGGTCAACAGGAGTAGCCGGTCAGAGAGAGAGAGAGAGAGAGAGAGAGAGAATCCGAATTTTGTAGCTCTACTTCGATATCTTTCTTCATTCCCTTATACATCTTCTCTGCATCATCACGAATTGTGTGACGACCCTTGATTTGAAATGCTGGCTGCATTGAGTCAATCCATGGCTGAAGGTGGGGATCTTCAAACTTAAGAAAGGGGATCTCAGCATGGACGCAATACTTGAGCATGCGTTCACGACAAACTTTTTCATCAAACACAAGCAGACCTTCGGATGCTTTTTTTTTCATGGTCAACAAAAACCTCTTCCTGCAAGCATCTTGAATTGATCGGCAAGCCTCTGCAATATGGGTCCTCAAACCGCTTGTCCCAAACTTGGTGTGAAGTTGCACTCCACAGTATTTGCACACAGCCTTGAGATCACCACCTACGAGAACCAGATCTACTTCATAATGCTCCCATACCTTGGACCTTCTAGCATGTGGTACTCGACTCGTATCCTCATCCATGGAATCAGCACTCTCTGAACCCTCTGATGTAGACATGCCTCAAATTTTATAGCACACTGCATTGGGAAAAATATGTGGAAAGTTACTATTAGAAAATGGTAGAATATAGAGCAAGAAGGTTCCTAAAATGTGGAATCAGCACTCTCATCATTCCAACTCACTAGCCAACTCTAGGTATTATGGAATAGTAAGTGGTTTTAAAATAATAATTATCATTGTTCTTTATACAAGCCAGAGTGTCTAGCATGATTTTGACAAGAAATAAAATTAATAATTCTGGGCTAGAAGAAAAATATATAACCACAGAGATTCGGCAAAGGTGTCCCATCACTGAAGATAGAGACCTGAAGTGAGGATGTTATGGATGCATATAACCCATGAAGCAAAATATTGAAACAGCCCCCGAAAGCACAGTTGGTCATGATAACATCAAGTGGGGTCTCTATCAATATATAACCACTGAAGATGGCCCATCACTGAAAACTAATAATTCCCAAATCACTCTTAAAATGGCAGAATTTCACTAAAGTGCAGAATTGACATACTTCCCAAATAACCACAGGAAGTGCAGAAGCAATGATATCTGAAGCAAATGCTGAACACTGATACTTCCCAAATCACTCTTGAAATCATACTAAAGTGCAGAATTTCACTAATGAACACTGATACTAAAGTGCATCATGCAACATGCCAAGCTCCACGGATGCAACTACCGATGGCAACATCCATAACCGGCGCTTGGCATGAGCGCCGCCGGAGCACCGCTCCACATGCACGACAAAGCCAAACAACAATGCGTCACTCGCCTCTCGCAAACTGAAACTGAACCTAACATGTACAATCGTACAGAGAACAAATCGAAGTGGTTCTTTGTTGAGGAATAAAGACCTGGTTGCTGCTGTTGTTGTTGCAGACGAGGAGGGGACCAGCAGGGGCACCTTGCTGGTGATGCCGTCAGAGCACCTTGCCGGCTTGCCGCGGAGGAGCAGGACCTGGTCAACAGGAGTAGCCGGTTAGAGAGAGAGAGAGAGAGAGAGAGAGAGAGAGAGAGAGAGAGAGAGAGAGAGAGAGAGAGAGAGAGAGAGAGAGAGAGAGGGAGAGAGAGAGGGGGGGAGAGAGAGGGAGAGAGAGGGGGGAGAGAGAGAGAGAGGTACCTGCCGGCTGTCGGCGGAGACGGCCCGACGACCTCAACCCTAGCGGACGGGGAGGGGTGGCGGCAATGATGGGAGGGCCATCTCGGGGTAGCTCATGCTGGATCTTATGTCCCAAGGAGGGGGCGACGACAGAGGGGACGCCGAGGCCGTGGCGCAAGGAAGGGACGACGAGGGGGAAGAGACAGGGGGGCGTGCGGGCCGCGGCGAGGGCGAAGACGGAAGAGACAGGGGGCAGCGCGTGGGTTGGGTACTTGGGTTGGGGAGCAGTCGAAGGCAATGAACCCATACAGAAAACCGGGTTGTACCCACAGTTTGTAGCACATAATACATCAAACGGTTTCAACCCATAACCAACTAACCCAAACTGGTTTCTCTCCAAACCCAAACCAAACCGAACTAAAGAAAGTCTCAGCCCAATAAAACCTAAACCAGTCAAGCCCATAATAAAAAACCAAACCATTTCAACCAGTTTTTCTAAAACCACTCCCAGATTTAAGTATAATAGCATGGAACAATCAAAAATTATAGATACGTTGGAGACGTATCACCTGGTTTCCGGACATAATGAGTCTTTCTTACATTTCAACAGGGTATCCGAGAACACTCCACCTTCTTGGTTCAGAGGTTGAAGCCGAAGGCTTGCGATGACAAATTTTGACATGTTCGGTTGTAGATAAGTTCGATGATAAAGTACATTGATACATTGAATCGAACACCTACTCTTTATCTATGCCATCTATAAGACTATCTAAACTACAATCTTCTTTCGAATATTTCGTAGCTATCATAACTTGGTCATATACCAAGTTCACGGGAATCTCTTTTCCGTCCGGTCCCTAAGGTCCAACTTGGGCCATATGATTCGGATCGAGTCCGATGTAGCGCGTTTTCACCATCGCCCACGCCTCTCGTGCACCTTTCCGGCATGCGGACGCCTTCCATAGCTCGAAACAGCGCCGGACACCTTTGAACAGGTTCGCCAACCCCTCCATACTTTTTGGAGGGGCATCGGATGGCCATAGGGCCTTAGCCATACTTCTCATAGCTTTCCGGGTCCGCTCATGCACTATAGACAGTTCCTTAAGCATGTCGCCTCCAAATCCGGATACTTCCTCTTCAGGCCCACCGGCTAACAGACTTGCAACAACAGAGTTGTGATAATCCGAATTATGGGATACTATGAGTCCTTTGGAAAGTTCAAAAGGCCATACCGAATATGCCGCTTTTCAACTTCTTATTCTTTTTTGCGCGATCGATAACTGAGCCTGTAAGCTCTTTATCTCCTCGGCTTGTTTATCCTTTCCTCCTCAAGTTTTTTTCTTTTGATCAGTGGTCATTGTGGCCTTTTTCATCTCCGCAAGCTCTATGTCAGCGGCGTTCAGCTTTGTTTAGTTTGTTTTCAGCTACTAGGACAGCGCGTTGTTCTTCTCCCTGAGAACCTGCAGGTCCTAACGATCCTTAAATCTGTTGGCCTAACCGCTTCAACTCTCGGGGGATACTAGCATATATCTATTAAATTTGCACAAACTATTACCTGCATATCCTTTGAAAACAGTTGAGTAACTCTAGCAAGTCCGCCCCGGGCGGCTCGGATATATGCATCCATGGAGCTATGGGTGGTAAACTCCTGTTCAGTAAAAACTTGAGTGCGCATGACCTCTTTTAGTCGACGATGATTCATCACGCTCTCCACCTCGGAATTCATGACGGATACGTCATCCAAATCCTCATGAGGGGCGGATCAGGCACTGTATCAGCTCTCGCCCTGGTTGACGAGCCCGGAGCCAGATTAGCTGATACTCGGCTAGCAGGGTGTTTGCCCGCAGTTTGCCCTGTGCTCCTCCTGAAATAAGGTGGAGGAGAATTTAACAATCTGATCTCATGCTTAGGCACATATCAAAGGACATACCTCTTTGAAGAAGGAGGGGGCTCGAGCCCTCCTAGTTTCCTTTCGGTTTGAACGATCGCCCTGCTTAGAGGCTGCTCTCAATGGAGTCCAGTTGGCTAAGTGCCGATCCTATGAAACACAATTTAGTGTGATGGATAAGGTGCAAGTAGGGGCTTCTTTTTGAGGAAGCTTTCTAAGTACTTACAATGGAGAAAGGGTAAAGGCAGGGGTAGTTGGCCGTAATATCCACTTCCGAGCCATCAAGGCTCGCTTGATAAAATAGTCCATCATGAAACTCTATGTATATATCCGGGTCCTCGCAGAAGTTGGGGTCTTCGTTGCGAGCGTAATCCTCTAGCTGTTGTGAGGGGCAATGAATACTCTCGACCACCTTCCTCCATGACTGTTTTAAGACAACAAGAAAATTTTGATTAGCATGCCTCGATAACGAGGTAAAACAGTGCTGATAATCAAAAACTTACCCATTCAATGGGTTTGTACATGGGAAAACCTTCCCGGCAATTTAAACGGAGGAAATCTTCTCTCTCCCCCTTATAAAGATCGGCCAGGATTATGGCCAGTTCGATGGGGTATCCAGGCCCTTGCGTCTGTAACATGATGCATCATCCTCTCCATTGTAACATCATAAAGGGGTCACTCTGGACTGAAGGGGCTGAATACATCGCTTTATCGCAATGGCCATGACTTCGATTATCGAGAGCTTGGAGTGAGCAAGTAATCTGACCTTTCTGACTAACCTCTTCACTTCCGTGTTGTCTTCTGATGTCTACTACACAACCTTCTTCTTGTAGACATTGTTGGGCCTCCAAGTGCAGAGGTTTGTAGGACAGTAGCAAATTTCCCTCAAGTGGATGACCTAAGGTTTATCAATCCGTGGGAGGCGTAGGATGAAGATGGTCTCTCTCAAGCAACCCTGCAACCAAATAACAAAGAGTCTCTTATGTCCCCAACACACCCAATACAATGGTAAATTGTATAGGTGCACTAGTTCGGCGAAGAGATGGTGATACAAGTGCAATATGGATGGTAGATATGAGTATTTGTAATCTGAAAATATAAAAACAGCAAGGTAACAAGTGGTAAAAGTGAGCACAAACGGTATTGCAATGCGTTGAAACAAGGCCTAGGGTTCATACTTTCACTAGTGCAAGTTCTCTCAACAATAATAACATAACTGGATCATATAACTATCCCTCAACATGCAACAAAGAGTCACTCCAAAGTCACTAATAGCGGAGAACAAATGAAGAGATTATTGTAGGGTACGAAACCACCTCAAAGTTATTCTTTCTGATCAATCTATTCAAGAGTCCATAGTAAAATAACACAAAGCTATTCTTTTCGTTCGATCTATCATAGAGTTCGTACTAGAATAACACCTTAAGACACAAATCAACCAAAACCCTAATGTCACCTAGATACTTCAATGTCACCTCAAGTATCCGTGGGCATGATTATACGATATGCATCACACAATCTCAGATTCATCTATTCAACCAACACAAAGTACTTCAAAGAGTGCCCCAAAGTTTCTACCGGAGTGTCAAGACGAAAACGTGTGCCAACCCCTATGCATAAGTTCATTGAACCCGCAAGTTGATCACCAAAACATACATCAAGTAGATCACGTGAATATCCCATTGTCACCACAGATAAGCACGACAAGACATACATCAAGTGTTCTCAAATCCTTAAAGACTCAATCCGATAAGATAACTTCAAAGGGAAAACTCAATCCATCACAAGAGAGTAGAGGGGGAGAAACATCATAAGATCCAACTATAATAGCAAAGCTTGCGATACATCAAGATCGTATCACCTCAAGAACATGAGAGGGAGAGAGAGATCAAACACATAGCTACTGGTACATATCCTAAGCCCCGAGGGTAAACTACTCCCTCCTCGTCATGTAGAGCGCCAGGATGATGAAGATGGCCACCGGTGATGGATTGCCCCTCCGATAGGGTGCCAGAACGGGCTCCTGAGAGGTTTTTGGTGGCTACAGAGGCTTGCGGCGGCGGAACTCCCGATCTATTGTGCTCCTCGATGTTTTCGGGGTATATGGATATATATAGGTGAAAGAAGTCAGTCAGGGGAGCCACAAGGGGCCCACGAGGGTGGGGGCGCGCCTAGGGGGGTAGGGCGCGCCTTGGACCCTCGTGGCCACCTCGAGCTTCCCTGATGTCTACTCCAGGTCTCCTGGATTGCTTCCGTTCCAAAAATAACTCTCCCGAAGGTTTAATTCCGTTTGGACTCTAATATTCCTTTTCTTCAAAACACTGAAATAGGCAAGAAAACAGCAATTTGGGTCGGGCCTCCGGTTAATAGGTTAGTCCCAAAAATAATACATAAGTGTATAATAAAGCCCATAAACATCCAAAATGGGTAATATAATAGCATGGAACAATTATTATAGATACGTTGGAGACGTATCAAGCATCCCCAAGCTTAATTCCTGCTCGTCCTCGAGTAGGTAAATGATAAAAACATAATTTTTGATGTGGAATGCTACCTAGCATATTTCTCAATGTAATTTTCTTTATTGTGGCATGAATGTTCAGATCCAAATGATTCAAGATAAAAGTTCATATTGACATAAAAGTAATAATACTTCAAGCATACTAACAAAGCAATCATGTCTTCTCAAAATAACATGGCTAAAGAAAGTTTATCCCTACAAAATCGTATAGTAAGGCTATGTTTCATTTTTGTCACACAAAATACTCCCATCATGCACAACCCCGGTTTCAGCCAAGCAATTGGTTCATACTTTTTAAAGCTTCAGCTTTTTCACTCTCACGCAATACATGAGCGTGAGCCATGGATATAGCACTATGGGTGGAATAGAATATGATGATGGAGGTTGTGTGGAGAAGACAAAAAAGGAGAAAGTCTCACATTAACGAGGCTAATCAACGGGCTATGGAGATGCCCATCAATTGTTGTCAACATGAGGAGTAGGGATTGCCATGCAACGGATGCACTAGAGCTATAAATGTATGAAAGCTCAACAGAAGAAACTAAGTGGGTGTGCATCCAACTTGCTTGCTCACGAAGACCTAGGGCATTTTGTGGAAGCCCATCGTTGGAATATACAAGTGATAACCCACAAGTATAAGGGATCACAACAGTTTTCGAGGGTAGAGTATTCAACCCAAATTGATTGATTCGACACAAGGGGAGCCAAAGAATATTCTCAAGTATTAGCAGTTGAGTTGTCAATTCAACCACACCTGGATAACTTAGTATCTGCAGCAAAGTATTTAGTAGCAAAGTAGTATGGAAGTAATGGTAACAGTGATAAAAGTAATGGTACCAGTTTTGTAGTGATTGTAATAGTAGCAACGGTAAAGTAAATAAGCAAAGCACAATATGTGAAAAGCTCATAGGCATTGGATCAGTGATGGATAATTATGTCAGATGTGGTTCATCATGTAATAGTTATAACATAGGGTGACACAGAACTAGCTCCAGTTCATTAATGTAATGTAGGCATGTATTCCGAATATAGTCATACGTGCTTATGGAAAAGAACTTGCATGACATATTTTGTCCTACCCTCCCGTGGCAGCGGGGTCCTAATGGAAACTAAGGTATATTAAGGCCTCCTTTTAATAGAGAAGTGGACCAAAGCATTAGCACTTAGTGAATACATGAACTCCTCAAACTACGGTCATCACCGGGAAGTATCTCGATTATTGTCACTTCGGGGTTGTTGGATCATAACACATAATAGGTGACTATAGACTTGCAAGATAGGATCAAGAACTCACATATATTCATGAAAACATAATAGGTTCAGATCTGAAATCATGGCACTCGGGCCCTAGTGACAAGCATTAAGCATAGTAAAGTCATAGCAACATCAATCTCAGAACATAGTGGATACTAGGGATCAAACCCTAACAAAACTAACTTGACTACATGGTAAATCTCATCCAACCCATCACCGTCCAGCAAGCCTACGATGGAATTACTCACACAAGGTGGTGAGCATCATGAAATTGGTGATGGAGGATGGTTGATGATGACGAGGTGACGAATCCCCCTCTCCGGAGCCACGAACGGACTCCAGATCAGCCCCCCGGAGAGAGATTAGGGCTTGGCGGCGGCTCTGTATCGTAAAACGCGATGAAACTTTCTCTCTGATTTTTTTCCCCGCAAAAGCAAATATATGGAGTTGGAGTTGAGGGCGGTGGACATCCAGGGGGCCCACGAGGTAGGGGGCGCGCCCAGGGGGAGGGGCGCGCCCCCACCCTCGTGGACAGGGTGTGGCCCCCCTAACACTTTCTTTCGCTAGTATTTTTTATTAATTCTGAAAATTTGCTCCATGGATTTTCAGGTCATTCTGAGAACTTTTATTTCTGCACAAAAATAACACCATGGCAATTCTGCTGAAAACAGCGTCAGTCCGGGTTAGTTCCATTCAAATCATGCAAGTTAGAGTCCAAAACAAGGGCAAAAGTGTTTGGAAAAGTAGATACGATGGAGATGTATCAACTCCCCCAAGCTTAAACCTTTGCTTGTCCTCAAGCAATTCAGTTGACAACTGAAAGTGATAAAGAAAAACTTTTACAAACTCTATTTGCTCTTGTTGTTGTAAATATGTAAAGCCAGCATTCAAGTTTTCAGCAAAGATTATGAACTAACCATATTCACAATAACACTTAGGTCTCATGTTTACTCATATTAATGGCATAATCAACTAGCGAGCAATAATAATAAATCTTGGATGACTACACTTTCTCAAAACAATCATAATATGATATAACAAGATGGTATCTCGCTACCCTTTCTGAGACCGCAAAACATAAATGCAGAGCACCTTTAAAGATCAAGGACTGACTAAACATTGTAATTCATGGTAAAAGAGATCCAGTCATAGTCATACCCAATATACACTAATAGTAATGCATGCAAATGACAGCGGTGCTCTCCAGCGGGTGCTTTTTAATAAGAGGGTGATGACTCAACATAAAGGTAAATAGATTGGCCCTTCGTAGAGGGAAGCAGGGATTTGTAGAGGTGCCAGAGCTCGATTTTAAAATAGAGATGAATAACATTTTGAGCGGTATACTTTCACTGTCAACATAACAACTATGGGATCTCGATATCTTCCATGCTACACACATTATAGGTGGTTCCCAAACAGAATGGTAAAGTTTATACTCCCCCACCACCAACAAGCATCAATCCATGGCTTGCCCGAAACAACGGGTGCCTCCAGCTAGCAACAATCCTGGGGGAGTTTTGTTTAATTATTTTGATTTGATTTGATCTTTTGATCATGGGACTGGGCATCCCGGTTACCAGCCATTTTCTCGTGAATGAGGAGCAGAGTCCACTCCTCTTGAGAATAACCCACCTAGCATGGAAGACACAGACAACCCTAGTTGATACATGAGCTGCTCGAGCATACAAAACAGAATTTCATTTGAAGGTTTGGAGTTTGGCACATACAAATTTACTTGGAACGGCAGGTAAATACCGCATATAGGAAGGTATGGTGGACTCATATGGAATAACTTGGGATTTATGGAGTTTGGATGCACAAGCAGTATTCCCACTTAGTACAGGTGAAGGCTAGCAAAAGACTGGGAAGCGACCAACTAAGAGAGTGACAACAGTCATGAACATGCATTAAAATTAATCAACACCGAGTGCAAGCATGAGTAGGATATAATCCACCATGAACATAAATATCGTGAAGGCTATGTTGATTTTGTTTCAACTACATGCGGGACATGTGCCAAGTCAAGTCACTCGAATCATTCAAAGGAGGATACCACCCTATCATACCACATCACAACCATTTTAATAGCATGTTGGCATGCAAGGTAAACCATTATAAGCTCCTAGCTAATTAAGCATGGCATAATCAACTATAATCTCTAATTGTCATTGCAAACATGTTTATTCCTAATAGGCTGAATCAGGAACGATGAACTAATCATATTTACAAAAACAAGAGAGGTTGAGTTCATACCAGCTTCTCTCATCTCAATCAGTCCATCATATATTGTCATTATTGCCTTTCACTTGCACGACCGAACGGTGTGGATAATAATAACAGTGCACGTGCATTGGACTAAGCTGGAATCTGCAAGCATTCAATTCAAGGGAGAAGACAAGGTAATATGGGCTCTTGGTTAAATCAACAATCATGCATATGAGAGCCACGTTTTCATTATGGTCTTCTCCTCTCGACCCCCAAAGGAAAGAAAATAAATAAAACTATTTACACGAGAAAGCTCCCAACAAGCAAAAGAAGACGAGAAATCTTTTTGGGTTTTCTTTTAATTACTACTACAAGCATGGAAATTAAACTACCTAATTTTTTTGGTTTTCTTAAGGTTTATCAAACACACAAGAAGAAAGCTAGAAAAAGAAATTAAACTAGCATGGATAATACAATGAAAGAGTATGAGCACCGACAACTAGAATGAGTGTGTGAACATGAATGTAATGTCGGTGAGAAATAAGTACTCCCCAAGCTTAGGCTTTTGGCCTAAGTTGGTCTATGCCCATGGATCGCGGCTACTCTCCCCGGTGTACTAAGGAGTGTCATCGTACTGCCACTGGCTGGCGATCTGCTCCAGATCCCACTGATAAGATGATGGACGATAAGGGTCAAGTGGTGGTTCCGGCTCAGGCTCTGGAGCTGATGTCTGGCCTCGGTGTGCGTAAATAGCCACCGGCAAGATGAGGTAATGGCCTGCAGTTAAATCAAACAAAGAGGGCGCATGCAAGATAATAATCTCATTGTGTTTCTTATTAAATCTCAGGTTATATGGAAGCATCTTATCATCATTGTTAACAATAAACTCATGTGCTACCATGCTCTTATAATCTAGAAAAATAGGGGGCAACACTTTTTCTTCTTTCTCAAAATGCCTAATAGGTATCTCGAAGTGTTTAGCAAGGCGTGATGCATAGATACCTCCAAAGATGGGGCCCTTCATACGGTTCAGGCTTAACCGTTTAGCAATAATGACACCCATACTAACAGAGTTATCACGAAATAAGGCATGGAACAAAATAATAATATCAGGAACACTAAGGTTTCCACAGTTTCCGCGACCAATTAAGCATCGACTAGCAAATATGGCAAAGTAGCGTAAAACAGGAAAAATGTATGCTAGTAATTCTTGCATCGGAAACCTTCCTCGATTCCCCTACAGTAATAGTATCAATAAAACCATCCACATCTTTACGATGTGGTTCCTCTAAGCTGCCCTCGAAGGGTATTCTGCAGACCGCGCAAAAATCACGTAATGACATCTCCCTAGCCACATCATATAAATGGAAAGCTACTGAAGGAGGTGACTTCTTAGGATAATAGTAGAAGTTTTGCATGAAAGTATTGGTGAGTAAGAGATACTGTTCGATCCAGTCGTGGAGGAAGTCGGTGAGGCCCGCATTATCAGCCAAAGAATAAAAGTCTTCATAAATCCCGGCTGCTCTCAAGAAATCATCACAAGGCCATTCACACGGCCGTACTTCCGCCACACGAGGAAGATTATACTTGGCCTTTTCTTTCTCCTTAACTTGTTTGTCCTTGGAGCCTTGGCTAGAAGAGCCCCTCAAAAATCTCTTGATCATTTTATGAAAATTTCTGAAATTTTTAGTAACTCAAAATAAAAGTGAATCAAACTCAACAAAACTGATAGCAACTACTCCCACAAGTGCCTAGAGCCTATATCATGCATTAGCATTACTTGGGACCTCATAAATTTAACATGCAAGCTCAAGAACAGGGTCACCTAGGCAGCAAAAATTTGCAATGAATAAAGCACTAGAACAAAAAATAATTGGACCATTGGAGGAGTCACATACCAAGGAACAATCTCCCAAAGCAGTTTTGTGAATGGAGCTTTTAGCAAGGAGATCAAAAATCGCAGCAAAATGAGCTAGAACTCGTGCTTGAGCTGGATGGTGATTTTTTTGGGAGGAAGATGAAGTGTGTGGGTGCAGGAATAAGTGGAGGGGGGCCACCGTGGGCCCACGAGGTAGGGGGGTGCATCCTGTAGGGGTGGGCGCGCCCTGGACCCTTGTGGCCAGGTGCCAGCTCCCCTTGCTGTGTTCTCAGTGCCAAATATTCTCAAATATTCCAAAAAAATCATAGTAAATTGGCAGGGCATTTGGAGAACTTTTATTTTTGGGTATTTTTTGCATGGATAATTCAAAAAACAGACAGAAAACACTAATTTTTCTTTATTTATTCTTAATAACAGAAAGTAAAAGGAGGGTATAGAAGGCTGTGCCTTCTAGTTTCGTCCATCTCATGATCATCAAAAGGAATCCACTAACAAGGTTGATCAAGTCTTGTTAACAAACTCATTCCGAATAACATGGAACCGGAGAACTTTCAAATAACACTAGGTTACCTCAACGGGGATATGAACGCCCCCAATAATAAGAATATCATATTTTTTCTTGACAGTAGGAAGAGGGAATTCAAAACCTCCAATAATGATAGTTGGAATTTTTCCAATAGAATTGATACTGTGAACTTGAGGTTGTTTCCTCAGAAAGTGTACCGTATGCTCATTACCATTAACATGAAAAGTGACATTACCTTTGTTGCAATCAATAACAGCCCCTGCAGTATTCAAAAAGGGTCTACCAAGGATAATTGACATACTATTGTCCTCAGGAATATCAAGAATAACAAAGTCCGGTAAGATAGTGACGTTTGCAACCACAACAGGCACATCCTCACAAATACCGACAGGTATAGCAGTTGATTTATTAGCCATTTGCAAAGATATTTTAGTAGGTGTCAACTTATTCAACTCAAGTCTACGATATAAAGAGAGAGGCATAACACTAACACCGGCTCCAAGATCACATAAAGCAGTTTTAACATAGTTTCTTTTAATGGAGAATGGTATAGTTGGTACTCCCGGATCTCCAAGTTTCTTAGGTATTCCACCTTTAAAAGTGTAATTAGCAAGCATGGTGGAAATTCCAGCTTCCGGTATCTTTCTTTTATTTGTAATAATATCCTTCATGTATTTAGCATAAGGATTCACTTTAAGCATGTCAGTTAATAAGCACATACGTAAGAAGATAGGTCTAATCATTTCAACAAAGCGCTCAAAATCCTCATCATCCTTTTTCTTGGATGGCTTAGGAGGAAAAGGCATGGTTTTCTGAACCCATGGTTCTCTTTCCTTACCGTGCTTCCTAGCAACAAAGTGTCTCTTATCATAACGTTGATTCTTTGATTGTGGGTTATAAAGATCAACAGCAGGTTCAATCTCTACATCATTATTATTGCTAGGTTGAGCATCAACATGAACATTATCATTAACATTATCACTAGATTCATGTTCATCACCAGATTGTGTTTCAGCATCAGAAATAGGAATATCGTTGGGATTCTCATGTGTGTCTACAACAGGTTCACTAGAAGCATGCAAAGTCCTATCATTTTTCTTTATCTTCTTTTTAGAAGGACTAGGTGCATCTAAATTATTTCTCTGAGAATCTTGCTCAATTATCTTAGGGCGGCCTTCCGGATACAAAGGTTCCTGAGTCATTTTACCAGTTCTAGTAGCCACTCTAATAGCAAAGTCACGTTTATTATTTAATTCATCGAGCAAATCACTTTGAGCTTTAAGTACTTGTTCTGCTTGAGTGGTAACCATAGAAGCATATTTGCTAATGAGCTTAAGTTCACCTTTAACTCTAGCCATATAATCACTCAAGCGTCCAATCATGTAAGAATTACTCTTTAATTCTCAACCAACATAAGCATTGAAATTTTCTTGTCTAGCCATAAAATCATCAAATTCATCTAAACATTGGCTAGCAAACTTAGTAGACGGGATTTCAACTTTATCATATCTATAGAGAGAATTTACATTTACTACCTGTGTCGGGTTATCAAGGCCATGTGTTTCTTCAATAGGTGGTATATTAAGACCATGTATTTCTTCAACGGGAGGTAAATTCTTAACGTCTTCAGCTTTAATACCTTTTTCTTTCATAGATTTCTTTGCCTCTTGCATATCTTCAGGACTGAGAAATAGAACTCCTCTCTTCTTCGGAGTAGGTTTAGGAATTGGCTCAAGAGTTGGCTTAATTGGCTCAGGAATTGGCTCAAGAAGAGTCCGATTATTTTCATTAGTCAACATATTATTCAATAGCAATTCAGCTTGATCGACTGTTCTTTCCCTGAAAACACAACCAGCACAACTATCCAAGTAGTCCTTGGAAGCATCAGTTAGTCTATTATAAAAGATATCAAGTATTTCACTTTTCTTAAGAGGATGATCAGGCAAAGCATTAAGTAACCGGAGAAGCCTCCCCAAGCTTGTGGGAGACTCTCTTCTTCAATTTGCACAAAATTATATATTTTCCTCAAGGCAGCTTGTTTCTTATGAGCAGGGAAATATTTAGCAAAGAAGTAATAAATCATATCCTGGGGACTACGCACACAACCAGGATCAAGAGAATCAAACCAAGTTTTAGCATCACCCTTTAATGAGAACGGAAATATCTTAAGGATATAATAGTAGCGAGATTTCTCATCATTAGTGAACAGGGTGGCTATATCGTTCAATTTAGTAAGATGTGCCACAACAGTTTCAGATTCATTGCCATAAAAAGGATCAGATTCAACCAAAGTAATTATCTCAGGATCGACAGAGAATTCATAATCCTTATCAGTAACAAAGATAGGTTAAGTAGCAAAAGCAGGGTCATATTTCATTCTGACATTTAGAGATTTCTATTTAAGTTTAACTAATAACTTCTTAAGATCAGATCTATCATTGCAAGCAACAATATCTCTAGTAGTTTCTTCATCCATAACACAACCCTCAGGAACAACATGCAATTCATACTTAGGGGGAGAACCTTCATCATCACTATCTTCAATAATTTCATTCTCTCTAACCCTAGCAAGTTGTTCATCAAGAAATTCACCTAATGGCATAGTAGTATCAAGCATAGAAGTAGTTTCATCATAAGTATCATGCATAGTAGAAGTGGCATCATTAATAACGTGCGACATATAAGAATTCATAGCAGTAGCAGGTTTAGGTGTCGCAAGCTTACTCAAAACAGAAGGTGAATCTAGTGCAGAGCTAGATGGCAGTTCCTTACCTCCCCTCGTAGTTGAGGGAAAAATCTTTGTTCTTTCGTCTTTCAAGTTCCTCATAGTGACCAGAAGATATAAATCCCAAGTGACTCAAAGAATAGAGCTATGCTCCCCGGCAACGGCACCAGAAAATAGTCTTGATAACCTACAAGTATAGGTGATCGCAACAGTTTTGGAGGGTAGAGTATTCAACCCAAATTTATTGATTCGACACAAGGGGAGCCAAAGAATATTCTCAAGTATTAGCAGTTGAGTTGTAAATTCAACCACACCTAGATAACTTAGTATCTGCAGCAAAGTATTTAGTAGCAAAGTAGTATGGAAGTAACGGTAACAGTGATAATAGTAACAGTAGCAGTTTTGTAGTGATTGTAATAGTAGCAACGGTAAAGTAAATAAGCAAAGCACAATATGTGACAAGCTTGTAGGCATTGGATTAGTGATGGATAATTATGTCAAATGTGGTTCATCATGTAACAGTTATAACATAGGGTGACATAGAACTAGCTCCAGTTCACCAATGTAATGTAGGCATGTATTCTGAATATAGTCATATGTGCTTATGGAAAAGAACTTGCATGACATCTTTTGTCCTACCCTCCCGTGGCAGCGGGGTCCTAATGGAAACTAAGGGATATTAAGGCCTCCTTTTAATAGAGAAGTGGACCAAAGCATTAGCACTTAGTGAATACATGAACTCCTCAAACTATGGTCATCACCGAGAAGTATCCCGATTATTGTCACTTCGGGGTTGTCGGATCATAACACATTAGAGGTGACTATAGACTTGCAAGATAGGATCAAGAACTCATATATATTCATGAAAACATAATAGGTTCAGATCTGAAATCATGGCACTCGGGCCCTAGTGACAAGCATTAAGCATAGCAAAGTCATAGCAACATCAATCTCAGAACATAGTGGATACTAGGGATCAAACCATAACAAAACTAACTTGACTACATGGTAAATCTCATCCAACCCATCACCGTCCAGCGGCGACGAATCCCCCTCTTCGGAGCCCTGAACAGACTCCAGATCAGCCCCCCGAGAGAGATTAGGGCTTGGCGGCGGCTTCGTATCGTAAAACGCAATGAAACTTTCTCTCTGATTTTTTCTCCATGAAAGCAAATATATGGAGTTGGAGTTGAGGTCGGTGGACGTCCAGGGGGCCACGAGGCAGGGGGCGCGCCCAGGGGGAGGGGGCGCTCCCCCACCCTCGTGGACAGGGTGAGGGCCCCCTAACGCTATTTCTTTTGCTAGTATTTTTTATTAATTCTGAAAAGTTGCTCCGTGGATTTTCAGGTCATTCCGAGAACTTCTATTTCTGCACA
Source organism: Triticum timopheevii (assembly GCA_963921465.1). Taxonomy (NCBI): domain Eukaryota; kingdom Viridiplantae; phylum Streptophyta; class Magnoliopsida; order Poales; family Poaceae; genus Triticum; species Triticum timopheevii. The sequence continues at coordinate 375,534,355 of OY997262.1, read as the reverse complement.
AAAATAGCACCATGGCAGTTCTGCTGAAAACAACGTCAGTCCGGGTTAGTTCCATTCAAATCATGCAAGTTAGAGTCCAAAACAAGGGCAAAAGTGTTTGGAAAAGTAGATACAATGGATACGTATCAACAAGCCAAGTTCTATAATGAAAAAATCCCACTAGTATATGAAAGTGACAAAATAAGAGACTCTCTATCATAAAGATCATGGTGCTACTTTGAAGCACAAGTGTTGAAAAGGATAGTAACATTGTCCCCCTGCCTTTTTTTTCTTTTTGGGCCTTTCCCTTTTTTATTTGGCCTTTCTTTTTTTAAGGGACATTGCCCTAATAATGATGATCATCACACTTCTATTTATTTGCAAATAATGGATTACAACTCGATACTAGAACAAAATATGACTCTATATGAATGCCTCCGACGGTGTACCGGGATATGCAATGAATCAAGAGTGACATGTATGAAAAATTATGAAGGCGGCTTTGCCACAAATACGATGCCAACTACATGATCATGCAAAAGCAATATGACAATGATGGAACATGTCATAATAGGTAGGTATGGTGGTTGTTTTTAGGAAGATATAAGGAGGTTTATGTGTGATAGAGCGTATCGTATCACGGGGTTTGGATGCACCGGTGAAGTTTGCACCAACTCTCAAGGTGAGAAAGGGCAATGCACGGTACCGTAGAGGCTAGCAATGATGGAAGGGTAAGAGTGCGTATAATCCATGGACTCACATTAGTCATAAAGAACTCATATACTTATTGCAATAGTTTATTAGCCCTCGAAGCAAAGTACTACTACGCATGCTCCTAGGGGAAGGGTTGGTAGGAGTTAACCATCGCGCGATCCTGACCTCCACTCATAAGGAAGGCAATCAAAAGAGCACCCCATGCAACAAATTTGTTACACAACTTTTACCATACGTGCATGCTACGGGACTTGCCAACTTCAACACAAGTATTTCTCAATTTCATAATTACCCAACTAGCATGACTCTAACATTACCACCTTAATATCTCAAAACAATTATCAAGCATCAAGTTGATCATAGCATCCAATTCACTTTCTATGATAGTTTTTATTATAACCAACTTGGATGCCCATCATTCTAGGACCAATTTTATAACCATAGCAAATACCATGCTTGTTCTAAAAGACTCTCAAAATAATATAAGTGAAGCAAGAGAGATCAATAATTTCTACAAAATAAAACCACCGCCGTGCTCTAAAAGATATAAGTGAAGCACTAGAGCAAAAATTGTCTATCTCAAAGGATATAAGTGAAGCACATAGAGTATTCTAATAAATTCCGAATCATGTGTGTCTCTCCGAAAAGGTGTGTATAGCAAGGATTATTGTGGTAAACTAAAAAGCAAAGACTCATATCATACAAGATGCTCCAAGCAAAACACATATCATGTGGCGAATAAAAATATAGCTCCAAGTAAAGTTACCGATAGACGAAGACGAAAGAGGGGATTCCTTCCAGGGCATCCCCAATCTTATGCTCTTGCCACTCCTTATTCCATAGTCCATCAAATCTTTACCCAAAACTTGGAAACTTCACAACACAAAACTCAACAGGAAATCTCATGAGCTCCGTTAATGCAAGAAAGAACAACCACCACTTAAGGTACTATAATGAACTCATTATTTATTTATATTGGTGTCAAACCTACTGTAATCCAACTTCTCTATGGTTCATACCCCCCCAATACTAGCCATAGATTCATCAAAATAAGCAAACAACACACGAAAAACAGGATCTGTCAAAAACAGAACAGTCTATAGCAATTTATAACTTTTGAATACTTATGGAACTCTAAAAATCCTACCAAAATAGGAAGTCCTAGGAAATTTATCTATTGATCTACTTCAAAAATAATCAACTAAAAATCATTTTTGTGTGATTTATTAAAATTATTCTCGTGCGCGCAAAAGTTTCTGTTTTTCAGCAAGATCAAATTAACTATCACCGTAGGTTATCCTATAGGTTCTACTTGGCACAAACACTAATCAAAACATAAAAACACATCTAAACAGAATCTAGATGAATTATTTATTACTAAACAGAAGCAAAGAAGCAAGGAACAAAAATAAAATTGGGTTGCCTCCTAGCAAGCGCTATCGTTTAACGCCCCTAGCTAGGCATAAAAGCGAGAATAGATCTAAGTATTGCCATCTTTGGTATTCAATTCATAAGTGCTCGCATAATAGATTCATAAGGTAATTTTATTTTATTTCTAGGAAAGTGTTCCATGCTTTTCGTTAATGGAAATTGGAATCTAACATTCCCTTCCTTCGTATCAATAATTGCGCCAATCGTTCTAAGGAAAGGTCTACCAAGAATAATAGGACATGAAAAATTGCAATCTATATCAAGAACGATAAAATCTACGGGCACATAATTCCTATTTGTAACAATAAGAACATCATTAGTCCTTCCCATAGGTTTCTTAATAGTGGAATCCGCAAGGTGCAAGTTTAAATAGCAATCATCAAATTCACGGAAACCTAACATATCACATAAAGTTTTTGGAATCGTGGAAACACTAGCACCCAAATCACACAAGGCATAGCATTCATGATCTTTAATTTTAATTTTAATAGTAGGTTCCCACTCATCATAAAGTTTTCTAGGGATAGAAACTTCCAATTCAAGTTTTTCTTCATAAGATTGCATCAAAGCATCAACAATATGTTTGGTAAAAGCTTTATTTTGACTATAAGAATGAGGAGAATTCAACACGGATTGCAACAAGGAAATACAATCTATTAAAGAACAATTATCATAATTAAATTCCTTGAAATCCAAAATAGTGGGTTCATTGCTATGTAAAGTTTTGACCTCTCCAGTACCACTTTTATCGAATTTAGCATCAAGATCTAAAAACTCTGAATCATTGGGACGCCTTTTAACTAAAGTTGACTCATCTCCAGTCCCATCATTATCAAGATTCATATTGCAAAACAAAGATTTAATAGGGGACACATAAATTACTTTTAGATTTTCATCATTATTTTCATGGAGACTAGAAGAACACGCTTTTACAAAGCAATCCTTTTTAGCACGCATCCTAGTGGTTCTTTCTTTGCACTCATCAATGGAAATTCTCATGGCTTTGAGAGACTCATTGATATCATGCTTAGGTGGAATAGATCTAAGTTTCAAAGAATCAACATCACAAGAAATTCTATCCACGTTCCTAGCCAATTCATCAACTTTAAGCAATTTTTCTTCAAGCAAAGCATTGAAATTCTTTTGAGAGATCATAAATTCCTTAACAATATTCTCAAAATCAGAGGGCATCTTATTAAAATTTCCATAAGAGTTGTTGTAGGTATTACCATAATTATTAGAGGAATTACTAGGTAACGGCCTAGGATTAAAGTTTCCTCTATACGCGTTTTTACCAAAATTATTCCTACCAACAAAATTCACATCCATAGATTCATTATTATTCTCAATCAAAGTAGACAAAGGCATATCATTGGGATCAATAGGAGCACTCTTATTAGCAAACAATTTCATAAGTTCATCCATCTTTCCACTCAAAACATTAATCTCTTCTATCGCATGAACTTTTTTACTAGTAGATCTTTCGGTGTGCCATTGAGAATAATTAACCATAATATTATATAGGAGTTTAGTAGCTTCTCCTAAAGTGATTTCCATAAAAGTGCCTCCCGCGGCCGAATCTAAAAGATTTCTAGAAGCAAAATTCAATCCGGCATAAAAATTTTGTATGATCATCCATAAATTTAAACCATGTGTAGGGCAATTGTGAATCATTGATTTCATCCTCTTCCAAGATTGGGCAACATGTTCATGATCAAGTTGCTTAAAATTCATAATATCTTTTCTAAGAGAGATGATCTTAGCGAGAGGAAAATACTTAGAGATAAAAGCATCTTTGCACTTATTCCACGAATCGATACTATTTTTAGGCAAAGACGAAAACCAAGTTTTAACACATTCTCTAAGTGAAAACGGAAATAACTTCAATTTAACAATATCATTATCCATATATTTATTCTTTTGCATATCACACAAATCAACAAAGTTGTTTAGATGAGTAGCGGCATCTTCACTAGGAAGGCCGGACAATTGATCTTTCATAACAAGATTCAACAAAGCAGCATTGATTTCACAAGATTTAGCATTGTTAAGTGGAGCAATCGGAGTGCTAAGGAAATCATTATTGTTGGTATTGGAAAAGTCACACAATTTAGTATTATCTTGAGCCATTGTGACAAGCAATCCAACACACAAGCACACAAGAGGCAAGCGAAAAAGAGGCAATGGAAAAGAGAGGGATAATAAAACAGCAAGGGTGAAGTGGGGGAGAGGAAAACGAGAGGCAAATGGCAAATAATGTAATGCGAGGGAGATGAGTTTGTGATGGGTACTTGGTATCTCTTGACTTGAGCGAAGACCTCCCCGGCAACGGCGGCAAGAAATCCTTCTTGCTACCTCTTGAGCACTGTGTTGGCTTTCCCTTGAAGAGGAAAGGGTGATGCAGCAAAGTAGCGTAAGTATTTCCCTCAGTTTTGAGAACCAAGGTATCAATCCAGTAGGAGGCTCCACATGAGTCTCTCGTACCTACACAAACAAACAAGAACCTTGCAACCAACGTGATAAAGGGGTTGTCAATCCCTTCACGTTCACTTGCGAAAGTGATATCTGATAGAGATAATAAGATAAGATAAATATTTTTGGTATTTTTATGATATAGATTGAAAAGTAAAGATTGCAAAATAAAGTAGATCGGAAACTTATATGATGGAAAAAAGACCCTGGGGCCATAGGTTTCACTAGTGGCTTCTCTCAAGATAGCATAAGTATTACGGTGGGTGAACAAATTACTGTCGAGCAATTGATAGAAAAGTGCATAGTTATGAGATTATCTAGGCATGATCATGTATATATGCATCACGTCCGCGACAAGTAGACCGACTCCTGCCTGCATCTACTACTATTACTCCACACATCGACCGCTATCCAGCATGCATCTAGAGTATTAAGTTCATAAGAACAGAGTAACGCATTAAGCAAGATGACATGATGTAGAGTGATAAACTCAAGCAATATGATATAAACCCCATCTTTTTATCCTCGATGGCAACAATACAATACGTGCCTTGCTTCCCCTCCTGTCACTAGGAAAGGACACCGCAAGATTGAACCCAAAGCTAAGCACTTCTCCCATTGCAAGAAAGATCAATCTAGTAGGCCAAACCAAACTGATAATTCGAAGAGACTTGCAAAGATAACCAATCACACATAAAAGAATTCAGAGGAGATTCAAATATTTCTCATAGATAAACTTGATCATAAACCCACAATTCATCGGATCTCAACAAACACACCATAAAAAGAGTTACATCGAATAGATCTCCAAGAAGATCGAGGAGAACTTTGTATTGAGATTCAACTAATAACTATGGACCCGAAGGTCTGTGGTAAACTACTCACAACTCATCAGAGAGGCCTTGGTGATGATGTAGAAGCCCTCCGTGATTGATTCCCCCTCCGGTGGAGCGCCGGAAAGGGCCCCAAGATGGGATCTCACGGGTACAGAAGGTTGCGGTGGTGGAAATAGGGTTTCGTGGTGCTCCTGGATGTTTTCGAGGTACATAGATATATATAGGAGGAATAATTAGGTCGGTGGAGCCACGAGGGGCGCACGAGGGTGGGGGCGCGCCCACCCCCCTAGGGCGTGCCCTCCTGCCTCGTGGCCGCCTCGGCTGCTTCTTGACGTCCACTCCAAGTCTCCTGGATTGCGTTTGTTCAAAAAAGATCGCTGTTGAAGGTTTCATTCCGTTTGGACACCGTTTGATATTCCTTTTCTTCGAAACACTGAAATAGGCAAAAAAACAGCAATTTGGGCTGGGCCTCCGGTTAGTAGGTTAGTCCCAAAAATGATATAAAAGTGTAAAGTAAAGCCCATAAACATCCAAAACGGGTAGTATAATAACATGGAACAATCAAAAATTATAGACACGTTGGAGACATATCACCTGGTTTCCGGACATAATGAGTCTTTCTTACATTCCAACCTGGTATCCGGGAACACTCCACCTTCTTGGTTCGGAGGTTGAAGCCGAAGGCCTGTGATGACAAATTTTGACATGTTCGGTTGGAGATAAGTTCGATGATAAAGTACATTAATACATTGAATCGAACGCCTACTCTTTATCTATGCCATCTATAAGACTGTCTAAACTACAATCTTCTTTCGAATATTTCGTAGCTATCATAACTTGGTCATATACCAAGTTCACGAGAATCTCTTTTCCGTCCGGTCCCTGAGGTCCAACTCGGGCCATATGATTCGGATCGAGTCCGGTGTAGCGCGTTTTCACCATTGCCCACGCCTCTCGTGCACCTTCCCGGCATGCGGACGCCTTCCATAGCTCAAAACGGCGCCGGGCACCGTTGAATAGGTTCGCCAACCCCTCCATACTTTCTGGAGGGGCATCGGATGGCCATAGGGCCTTAGCCATACTTCTCATAGCTTTCCGGGTCCGCTCAGGCACTACAGATAGTTCCTTAAGCACGTCGCCTTGAAATCCGGATACCTCCTCTTCAGGACCACCGGTTAACAGACCTGCAACAACAGAGTTGTGATAATCCGAATTATGGGATACTATGAGTCCCTTGGATAGTTCAAAAGGCCATACCGAATATACCACTTTTCAACTTCTTATTCTCTTTTTGCGTGATCGATAACTGAGCCTTTAAGCTCTTTATCTCCTCGGCTTGTTTATCCTTTTCCTCCTCAAGTTTTTTCTTTTGATCAGTGGTTATTGTGGCCTTTTTCATCTCCGCAAGCTCTGTGGTGGCAGCGTTCAGCTTTGTCTGGTTTGTTTTCAGCTCCTGGGACAGCGCGTTGTTCTTCTCCCTGAGAACCTGCAGGTCATAACGGTCCTTAAATCGGTTGGCCTAACCACTTCAAGTCTCGGGGGCTACTAGCATATATCTATTAAATTTGCACAAACTATTACCTGCATATCCTTTGAAAACAGTTGAGTAACTCTAGCAAGTCTGCCCCGGGTGGCTCGGATATATGCATCCACAGAGCTGAGGGTGGTAAATTCCTGTTCAGTAAAAACTGAAGCGCGCATGACCTCTTTTAGTCGACGATGATTCATCACGCTCTCCACCTCGGAATTCATGACGGATACGTCATCCGAATCCTCATGAGGGGGCGGATCTGGCACTGTATCAGCTCTCGTCCTGGTTGATTAGCTGATACTCGGCTAGCAAGGCGTTTGCCCGCAGTTTGCCCTGTGCTCCTCCTGAAATAAGGTGGAGGAGAATTTAACAATCTGATCTCATGCTTAGGCACATATCAAAGGACATACCTCTTTGAAGAAGGAGGGGGCTCGATAGCCCTCCTAGTTTCCTTTCGTTTTGAACGATCTCCCTGCTTAGAGGCTGCTCTCAATGGAGTGCGGTTGGCTAAGTGCCGATCCTATGAAACACAGTTCAGTGTGATGGATAAGGTGCAAGTAGGGGCTTATTTTTGAGGAAGCTTTCTAAGTACTTACAATGGAGAAAGGGTAAAGTCGGGGGTAGTCGGCCATAATAGCCACTTCCGAGCCATCAAGGCTCGCTTGATAAAATACTCCATCATGAAACTCTATGTATATATCCGGATCCTCGCAGAAGTCGGGGTCTTCGTTGCGAGCGTAATCCTCTAGCTGTTGGGAGGTGCAATGAATGTTCTCGACCACCTTCCTCCATGACTGTTTTAAGACAACAAGAAAATTTTGATTAACATGCCTCGATAACGAGGTAAAACAGTGCTGATAATCAAAAACTTACCCATTCAATGGGGTTGTACATGGGAAAACCTTCCCGGCAATTTAAACGGAGGAAATCTTCTCTCCCCCCTTATAAATATCGGCCAGGATTATGGCCAGTTCGATGGGGTATCCAGGCCCTTGCGTCTGTAACGAGATGCATCATCCTCTCCGTTGTAACACCATAAAAGGGGTCACTCTGGACTGAAGGGGTTGAATACATCGCTTTATCGCGATGGCCATGACTTTGATTATCGAGAGCTTGGAGTGAGCAAGTAATCTGACCTTGCGGACTAACCTCTTCACTTACGTGTTGTCTTTTGATGTCTACTACACAACCTTCGTCTTGTAGACATTGTTGGGCCTCCAAGTGCAGAGGTTTGTAGGACAGTAGCAAATTTCCCTCAAGTGGATGACCTAAGGTCTATCAATCTGTGGGAGGCGTAGGATGAAGATGGTCTCTCTCAAGCAACCCTGCAACCAAATAAAAAAGAGTCTGTTGTGTCCCCAACACACCCAATACAATGGTAAATTGTATAGGTGCACTAGTTCGGCGAAGAGATGGCGATACAAGTGCAATATGGATAGTAGATATGAGTATTTGTAATCTGAAAATATAAAAACAGCAAGGTAACAAGCGGTAAAAGTGAGCACAAACGGTATTGCAATGCGTTGAAACAAGGCCTAGGGTTCATACTTTCACTAGTGCAAGTTCTCTCAACAATAATAACATAACTGGATCATATAACTATCCCTCAACATGCAACAAAGAGTCACTCCAAAGTCACTAATAGCGGAGAACAAACGAAGAGATTATTGTAGGGTACGAAACCACCTCAAAGTTATTCTTTCTGATCGATCTATTCAAAAGTCCGTAGTAAAATAACACGAAGCTATTCTTTTCGTTCGATCTATCATAGAGTTCGTACTAGAATAACACCTTAAGACACAAATCAACCAAAACCCTAATGTCACCTAGATACTCCAATGTCACCTCAAGTATCCGTGGGCATGATTATACGATGTGCGTCACACAATCTCAGATTCATCTATTCAACCAACACAAAGTACTTCAAAGAGTGCCCCAAAGTATCTACCAGAGAGTCAAGACGAAAACGTGTGCCAACCCCTATGCATAAGTTCATTGAACCCGCAAGTTGATCACCAAAACATACATCAAGTAGATCACGTGAATATCCCATTGTCACCACAGATAAGCATGGCAAGACATACATCAAGTGTTCTCAAATCCTTAAAGACTCAAGCTTCCCTGACGTCTACTCCAAGTCTCCTGGATTGCTTCTGTTCCAAAAATAACTCTCCCGAAGGTTTCATTCTGTTTGGACTCTGATGTTCCTTTTCTTCGAAACACTGAAATAGGCAAGAAAACAACAATTTGGGTTGGGCCTCCGGTAAATAGGTTAGTCCCAAAAATAATATAAAAGTGTATAATAAAGCCCATAAACATCCAAAACGGGTAATATAATAGCATGGAACAATGAAAAATTATAGATATGTTGGAGACGTATCAAGCATCCCCAAGCTTAATTCCTGCTCGTCCTCGAGTAGGTAAATGATAAAAACAGAATTTTTGATGTGGAATGCTACCTAGCATATTTCTTAGTGTAATTTTCTTTATTGTGGCATGAATGTTCAGATCCAAATGATTCAAGATAAAAGTTCATATTAACATAAAAATAGTAATACTTCAAGCATACTAACAAGTAATCATGTCCTCTCAAAATAACATGGCTAAAGAAAGCTATCCCTACAAAATCATATAGTCTGGCTATGCTCTATCTTCATCACATGAAATATTTAAATCATGCACAACCCCGATGACAAGCCAAGCAATTGTTTCATACTTTGATGTTCTCAAACTTTTTCAACTTTCACGCAATACATGAGCGTGAGCCATGGTCATAGCACTATATGTGGAATAGAATGGTGGTTGTGGAGAAGACAAAAAGGAGAAGATAGTCTCACATCAACTAGGCGTATCAACGGGCTATGGAGATTCCCATTAATAGATATCAATGTGAGTGAGTAGGGATTGCCATGCAACAGATGCACTAGAGCTATAAGTGTATGAAAGCTCAACAAAAGAAACTAAGTGGGTGTACATCCAACTTGCTTGCTCACGAAGACCTAGGGCATTTTGAGGAAGCCCATCATTGGAATATACAAGCCAAGTTCTATAATGAAAAATTCCCACTAGTATATGAAAGTGACAACATAGGAGACTCTCTATCATGAAGATCATGGTGCTACTTTGAAGCACAAGTGTGGAAAAGGATAATAACATTATCCCTTCTCTCTTTTTCTCTCATATTTTTGGTGGGCTTATTTGGCCACCCCCCCTTTTTTTAATAAAATCCGAAGTCTCATCCCGACTTGTGGGTGAATCATAGTCTCCATCATCCTTTCCTCACTTGGGACAATGCTCTAATAATGAAGATCATCACACTTTTATTTACTTACAACTCAATACTTAGAACAAAATATGACTCTATGTGGATGCCTCCGGCGGTGTACCGGGATATGCAATGAATCAAGAGTGACATGTATGAAAGAATTATCAAGGTGGCTTTGCCACAAATACGATGTCAACTACATGATCATGCAAAAGTAATATGACAATGATGGAGCGTGTCATAATAAACGGAACGGTGGAAAGTTGCATGGCAATATATCTCGGAATGGCTATGGAAATGCCATAATAGGTATGTATGGTGGCTGTTTTGAGGAAGGTATATGGTGGGTTTATGGTACCGGTGAAAGTTGCGCGGCACAAGAGAGGCTAGCAATGGTGGAAGGGTGAGAGTGCGTATAATCCATGGACTCAACATTAGTCATAAAGAACTCATATACTTATTGCAAAAATCTACAAGTTATTGAAACAAAGTACTATGCGCATGCTCCTAGGGGGATAGATTGGTAGGAAAAGACTATCGCTTGTCCCCGACTGCCACTCATAAGGAAGACAATCAATAAATAAATCATGCTCCAACTTCATCACATAACGGTTCACCATGCGTGCATGCTACGGGAATCAAGAACTTCAACACAAGTATTCCTCAAATTCACAACTACTCAACTAGCATGACTCTAATATCACCATCCTCATATCTCAAAACAAATATCAAGTATCAAACTTCTCATAGTATTCAATGCACTCTCTATGATAGTTTTTATTATACCCAACTTGGATGCCCATCATATTAGGACCAATTTTATAACCAAAGCAAATACTATGCTGTTTTAAAAGACTCTCAAAATAATATAAGTGAAGTATGAGAGATTAATAATTTCTACAAAATAAAACCACTGCCGTGCTCTAAAAAGATATAAGTGCAGCACTAGAGCAAAATTGTCTAGCTCAAAAGATATAAGTGAAGCACATAGAGTATTCTAATAAATTCTGAATCTTGTGTGTCTCTCCCAAAATGTGTGTGCAGAAAGGATGATTGTGGTAACTAAAAATCAAAGACTCATATCATACAATACGCTCCAAGCAAAACACATATCATGTGGTGAATAAAAATATAGCTCCAAGTAAAGTTACCGATAGATGAAGACGAAAGAGGGGATGCCATCCGGGGCAACCCCAAGCGTAGGCTTGGTTGTATTTGAATATTACCTTGGGGTGCCTTGGGCATCTCCAAGCTTAGGCTCTTTCCACTCCTCATTCCATAGTCCATCGAATCTTTACCCAAAACATGAAAACTTTACAACACAAAACTCAATAGAAAACTCGTAGGCTCCGTTAGTATAAGAAAATAAATCACCACTTATGTACTATTGTGAACTCATTCTAAATTCATATTGGTGTAATATCTAATGTATTACAACTTCTTTATGGTTCATACCCTCCGATACTACTCATAGATTCATCAAAATAAGCAAACAACACAAAGAAAACAGATTCTGTCGAAAAATAGAACAGTCTGTAGTAATCTGTATCATTCTAATACTTATGTAACTCCAAAAATTCTAAAATAAATTGGTGGACCTGAGGAATTTGTCTATTAATCATCTGCAAAAATAATCAACCTAAAATCACTCTCCAGTAAAAAATGGCAGCTATTCTCGTGAGCGCAAAAGTTTCTGTTTTTACAGCAAGGTCGCATAGACTTAGCCCAAGTCTTCCCAAAGGTCCTACTTGGCACAAACACTAATTAAAACATAAACCACATCTAAACAGAGGCTATATGAATTATTTATTACTAAAAAGTAGCAAAAATCAAAGAACAAAAGTAAAATTGGGTTGCCTCCCAACAAGCGCTATCGTTTAACGCCCCTAGCTAGGCTTGATGATTTCAATGATGCTCATATAAAAGATAAGAATTGAAACATAAAGAGAGCATCATGAAGAATATGACTAGCACATTTAAGTATAACCCACTTCCTATGAATAGGGATTTTGTGAGCAAACAACTTATTGGAACAATAGTCAACTAGCATAGGAAGGCAAAACAGGCATAACTTTAAAACTTTAAGCACATAGAGAGGAAACTTGATATCATTGCAACTCCTACAAGCATATATTCCTCCCTCATAATAATTTTCAGTAGTATCATGAATGAATTCAACAATATAACCAGCACATAAAGCTTTCTTTTCATGATCTACTTGCATAGAAATTTTACTACTCTCCACATAAGCAAAATTCTTCTTATTCGGAATAGTGGGAGTATCATAAGAGACTTGAATACTATAAATTGTTTCCATATTAAAAGAGTAATGTTCAGAAAAAGGGTAATCATAATCATGACAAGTTTTATAAATATAATCATCACTAATTTTTATAGCATAAGTTAAATCACAATAATCATCATAAGTAGCAACTTTGTTCTCATCAAAATCAATGAAACCTCTTCCAAAATAGTGGATTCATCACTAAATAAAGTCATGACCTCTCCAAATCCACTTTCATAAATATTATAAGATTCAACACCCTCCAAAATAATGGGATCATTACTTCCTAAAGTTGACACTCTTCCAAACCCACTTTCATCAATATAACCATCATAAATAGGAGGCATGCTATCATCATAACAAATTTGCTCATCGAAACTTGGGAGGCTAAAAATATCATCTTCATTAAACGTAGCATCCCCAAGCTTGGGAAAAACATTAATTGCAGCAAATAGATTCTCAAACATGTCATTCTCGTCAAACATAGCATCCCCAAGCTTGGGCCTTTTCCTATCATAAGCATAATCACTCTCATCATTAATAGTATGGATAGCACCAATAGTAATGCAATTATCATCATCACAATGAGTAATAGGAGCAACATCATTTGGGAGGGATACTTTTCTATCTTTGTTTCTCCGTCTTTTCTTTTTCTTATTCACATCATGTGTGGGTTTAACCCTCTTTTTCGAGCTCCTTATTAATGAGATTGGTTGAATAGGAAGCTCCTCCTCGTTACCTGATTCATCATAAGAAATAATAGGAGGATATTGGGAAGTCTCTTCCCTTTCATTAGTATTCTCTTCATCTTCTATTTGTTTTCTTTTCTTTATGTAATTGGCAATATAAGGATTCTCAATGCAATTCACCGCACAATACATAAAAATTTCATCTAGATCAAAATCAAGAACTTTATCAAGGACAAATTCTGGAAGATCCTTAGTTATATGTTTCATTTCTTCATAACCCACAAGCAAACTAAGTTTATTATGATGTGCAAGGGAAATCAAGTCATCACAATATTTGGACACGATACGATCATGAAACACTTGCATTGGGGATTTAAATGATCACATTCATTGCAAAGTTCACAAGGATGGCAAAGAAATTTTAAATTTTCAGCACAAACATCTAGCCTTTCTTGCAACCATTTAGTTTCTAAATACTTATGCCTCTTGCAAAATCTATCTTCCCTATTTGATGTGTACTTGCAAACTCTATGCACTCCACAAAAGTTGACATGCTTATAAGAGACATTTTCATCATGACTAGTGCAATCATCATTAGTACTATGGATATTCAAAGAGTTCATACTAACAACATTGCAATCATGCTCATCATTCAAAGATTTAGTGCCAAACATTTTATAGACTTCTTCTTCTAGCACTTGAGCACAATTTTCCTTTCCATCATTCTCACGAAATATATTAAAAAGATGAAGCGTATGAGTCAAACTCAATTCCATTTTTTTGTGTATTTTTATTTTATAAACTAAACTAGTGATAAAACAAGAAACTAAAAGAATCAATTGCAAGATCTAAAGATATACCTTCAAGCACTCACCTCCCCGGCAACGGCGCCAGAAAAGAGCTTGATGTCTACTACACAACCTTCTTCTTGTAGAAACTGTTGGACCTCCAAGTGTAGAGGTTTGTAGGACAGTAGCAAATTTCCCTCAAGTGGATGACATAAGGTTTATCAATCCGTGGAAGGCGTAGGATGAAGATGGTCTCTCTCAAGCAACTCTGCAACCAAATAACAAAGAGTCTCTTGTGTCCCCAACACATCCAATACAGTGGTGAATTGTATAGGTGCACTAGTTCAGTGAAGAGATGGTGATACAAGTGCAATATGGATGGTAGATAAAGGTTTTTGTAATCTAGTAGGCCAAGCCAAACTGATAATTCGAGGAGACTTGCAAAGATAACCAATCACACATAAAAGGATTGAGAGGAGATTCAAATATTTCTCATAGATAAACTTTATCATAAACCCACTATTCGTCGGATCTCGACAAACACACCGCAAAAAGAGTTACATCGAATAGATCTCCAAGAAGACCGAGGAGAACTTTGTATTGAGATTCAAAGAGAGAGAAGAAGCCATCTAGCTAATAACTATGGACCCGAAGGTCTGTGGTAAACTACTCACAACTCATCAGAGAGGCATTGGCGATGATGTAGAAGCCCTCCGTGATTGATTCCCCCTCCGGCGGAGCGCCGCAAAAGGCCCCAAGATGGTATCTCACGGGTACAGAAGGTTGCGACCGTGAAAATAGGGTCTCGTGGTGCTCCTGGATGTTTTTGGGGTACGTAGATATATATATATAGGAGGAAGAAGTAGGTCGGTGGAGCCACGAGGGGCCCACGAGGGCGGGGGGTGCGCTCGCCCCCCTAGGGCGCACCCTCCTGCCTCATGGCCGCCTCGGCTGCTTCTTGACGTCCACTCCAAGTCTCCTGGTTTGCGTTTGTTCTAAAAAGATCTCTCCCGAAGGTTTCATCCCGTTTGGACTCCATTTGATATTCCTTTTCTTCGAAACACTGAAATAGGCAAAAAAACAGCAATTCGGGTTGGGCCTCCAGTTAGTAGGTTAGTCCCAAAAATGATATAAAAGTGTAAAGTAAAGCCCATAAACATCCAAAACGGGTAATATAATAGCATGGAACAATAAAAAATTATGGATACGTTGGAGACGTATCATCTTCTTCCTTGGGACTTCGGGGGCGCCAATTGAGGCGTTTCTTCAAAGGAGCACTGGAGAATTCGGGGAGGCCACGCCAAACTGGGTCCGGAATGGGAACACCTTCAATATAAAACCATTTCGAAGATCACTCCTAGGATACCTCCTTGGGAGTTCCGACAAGGTAACCTGATCCGGCTATGCGCCATACTTCGGTGCCGCCCACTTCAAATATGGAACCCCCTCGATGACGAGGGATGAGGCAAAATAACTTTCTCCATAGTTCAAAATGAGCCTCGCAGCCTAAAAACAGTTCGCAAAGAGCGACAAAACCCGAGATGTGCAGGATAGAACCTGGAGTGAGGTTGTGCAGCTGGATCTCGTAGAATTCCAATAGGCCTATGAGAAAGGGGTGGATCGGGAATCCTAAGCCTCGCAGAAGAAACGAGACGAAGCACACCCTCTCCTCCTTGTTTCGGTTGGGGAAGGCTAATCCCGCTCGCACAGAGACTAGATTTGCGAGAGGGAGATATCCCTGCGTCTGAAGTCAACTCAACTGAAGGTGAGACACTGAGCAGCTTCGCCAATCACCCTCTTGAGGGCCATGAGGGCGCGAAGAAGAACTAGGAGCATTGGCCATGTTTTGAAGTTTTCTGCGTCTGGATCTGATGTGGATGACATTTGGGGATCTAACCTCTTTATATAGACGCCACCCTGTGTGGTCAGGGGCTTATTTGTAAAAAAATATTTTGAACCGTTCGCATTCACCCGACGCGTGGAAATCGAGGCGACAACAGGGAAGAATCATAAAGGCAGAACGTGAAGGTCAGAGCCGTACTGTTATCCGTCCGAGGTATGATGAAGAACCTACCTTGTGAAGACATGAGCCTAATACTACATCGTCATTGAACGCAAGCTCAGGGGCTACTGAGGGAGTGCTGGATTAGGGGGTCCTCGGGTGTCCGGACTATTTGATATGGGCCAGACTGATGGGCCATGAAGATAAAAGCAGAAGACTTTCCCCCCGTGTTCGGGTAGGACTCCTATATGCGTGGATGGTAAGTTAGATGTCCGGATATGTTATTTCCTTCCCCCGCAAACCGACTCTGTACAACCCTAGGCCCCTCCGGTGTGTATATAAACCGGAAGGCTTAGTCCGTAGAGGCTATCAGAATATTTAGAGACTAGACAACTAGGGTTTAGCCATTACGATCTCGAGATAGATCAACTCTCGTAACCCCTATACTCATTTAATACGATCAAGCAGGACATAGGGTTTTACCTCCTTTAAGAGGGCCCAAACCTGGGTAAACATTGTGTCCCCATCGTCCCTTGTTACCATTGATCCTCAGATGCACAGTTTGGGACCCCCTACCCGAGATCTGCTGGTTTTGACACCGACAGAGATGGTCGATGCTTTCGCACTACCCGCAAAGTGGGCATGCATCAGAGGTGGCTAGCGCTCGGCAGAAACGGTGTTCATTTGTGTATAGTCGGTCTTTGTGAGCCAGCCATAGGAAAATCTGACATTTGTTTGGTGCAAAGTTCTTCCAGATCACCGTAGGAAATTGATCCTTCGGACTGGAAGCCCAGATTGCCTTGTATGCCCTTTTGGTGCTAAGGGTTTTGCCCGAGAGCCTGCTTATTCTAGAGTCAGGTACCTGCAATTTCAAATTTACCAAGAGCATAATAATACGCAAGTTTGCCAGTCTGCATTCCGCGGCATGGGATAATCTAGGAGTAAGGTCAAGATTTAAAATGGAGGAAGAAAGAACTCTAGCAACCGAGGCTAATTGCCTAGTGGAGTGGGTGTATAGGGCAGGGAATTGAAGAGCCAAGGTAGTGGTGTTGTTAGGAAGCCAGAGATAATGCTAGAAGGCGGTGGTTGCACCGTTACCAATAGCAACAGAGGTGATAGAGCAAAAAAGGCCTAGACCTTTGAGGATATCATTCCATACCGTGGTGGCAGAACTTTGATAGGAGCCATGGTCATGGGATTCAGACCAGCCATACTTAGAAACTAGGTAGGAATTCTCTGAGTGGACACCAACATCATTGAGATTGGAGAGGTGTTTAAGCAGAAGACACACGTTCATGTGTTTAAGAGAGGAGAACCCTAGACCCCCATTAGCAAAAGGAGAACACACCAGATCCCAAGCCACTTTCCATTGCCCGCCAGTAATCAATTCTTTCCCGGACCAGAAGAAAGCACAACAACGTTTATCAATCTCAAGAAGCGTTCCGGCCAGCAACAACAACGCACTCATAGCATAGATCAGAAGTGCTCGAAGAGCAGCATGTACCAGAATCGCCCTCCCGGCCAAGGAAAGTAAAAGGCCTCACCAACCGGCCAGCCACCTATCTATCTTATCGATGATGAAGAAGAAGTCAGCCAACTTTAGTTTTTTTTGTAGAGAGTGGTAGGCCAAGGTAGGATTGGGGGAAGGCGGCCACATGACAACCTAAGATCGAGGTGAGGTAGGTAGAGTGATCATCTTCAACATGGATAGGAGCAAAGGTACTCTTTTGGAAATTAATCTGAAGACCCGTGGCTTCAGAAAATTGATTTAGAAGAAGCTTAAGGTGTTGCAGCTGAGCCGCATCAGCAGGTAGGACTAGCAAAGTGTCATCGGCGTATTGAAGAACAGGACAAGGCAAGCGATGATCGATCGGGTGGGTTAAAAGTCCAGAGCTTGAGGCATGAAGGATCAACCACTGCAGCATGTCTACGACAATAATAAAAAGGTACGGGGAGAGCGAATCACCCTGGCGAAGGCCCTTACAACAATTAAACCAAGGACCAGGCTTGCCGTTAAGAAATATGGCGGAGCTGCTGGAAGTGTTAAGGTTTTGGATCCATTGACACCGCTTGGGGGGAATCCTTTGGCGTGTAAGATAGAGGAGAGAGCATCTCAGGATACTGAGTCGAAAGCTTTGCGGAAATCTAACTTAAGAACTATTGCCGGGATTTTTTTTTTTCTTGTGGCAGGACTGAACAATGTCGGCCGTGTAGATGAAATTTTGGGCGATGCCATGACCACGTATAAAACCATACTGGTCATCATGGATGAGGTGTGGGATGAAGGTCTAGGCCCTGTTCGTGAGGCAATTAGAGGCAATTTTAAGAGAGCAATTCTGAAGGGAGATTGGGTGAAAGTTTGCAGGGTCATCGGAGCCAAGCTTCTTGGGAAGCAACACAACGAAAGCTTTGTTAATCCTCTTGAGATCGGCGTTGCAGCAGTGGAAATCATGGAGAAAGTTCAAAAGATTCAGTTTGACAAGGTCCCAATTCTTCTTATAAAAAGCAGGGCTGAAATTCTTTGACAGTCTCCATAAGCACTTTTATCTTCGATGGTACAATAGTTTTCCATAATGTAGTCCATGATTTTTCAATTTCAGAGCTATTAGAGGACCCCACACGATTTTCTAGCCAATCTTCTCGGCGTTCTTGATAGCCATGATCATCCTATATGCAGAACGGATAGAGAAAACACCGTTCTTTTCAAAATTCCACGCCCAGAAGTCCTCTATGGTTCGAGTGCACACTGAGATCTGCAAGATAGCGGCTGTGTCATATGGCAAGAAAACTTGCTCAACAAGTTGTGCATCACCCCTTGCGTTACCCCAGTCCAATAACTCAAAGGCCAACTGAGGCGGCTAGGCAATCAGTGACACGTGTATATGCATGTGTCCGTGTATGTTTACCTGATTGGTTGGGTCAACTGTTTCTAGGTGCATGGGTATTAGGATTAAATACGAATGCTTGTTCATATCTGTTCCGTGCATGTGTATATGCATGTGTCCGTGTACGTTTTCTAAACCATCAGTGAGTAGGACTACTAGTTGGCCAGGTTAGCTAGTACTCCTACTACAACAAACAATGTCTTTTGTTGTATCTTGTTACTGCAATTCTAACTGTGTGCTACAACAAACAGAGGCTTTTCATGTGCAAATTTAATGTAAACTTTCTTTTTTTGCAGTTACTCCAGGGGAATTTACACCTATGTTCTCAGTAGAATTTGAACACAATGGACTTTTCTGTGGACTGGGTGCTAATAGGCAATATATGTAGGATGCAGACATGATGTGTTCGATTATTGTCATCCTCATAGTGGGTCAACACAAGTTATGAAGTATTGCCTGGAAAAGATTGGATATGATACTTCAGATCCTAAGATTCATGTGTACTGGTGCTTGCCTGAGAACAAGTCAATTTTGGATGGTATGGTTTGTGTGGATAATGATGAAGTAATTGTTGCAATGAACTATTGATGCCTGAAGATATTCCACTATCTGGAAATGCACCTCATGATGATATCTGAGATTGGTTGTTATCATAGTTCAGTTATGAACTAGCTATTTTGTTGGAATTCATTTATGCATTAGCTAAATTTATGTACTGAACCTGTTATGTACTGAACTTGGTAGATGCATTACCTATTAGGTACTGTTAGAATAAATCCGAGGCATACCGTTGATCATCCGAGGACCAAGCAATCACACGAGGCACGACACCGAGATTTGTTAACGAGGTTCACCGATATGGCTACATCCCCGGGGCCTGACTATGGGCACTCCTCCCCATGACACCGCTACAATACCGCACCTGGTCGCCCTGGACACCGGCATATGCCGCCGGCTTCCCCTGCGTTCCGGTGCTATTATGTTGGCATAGGTTACATCGTGTGTCTACCCCCGCTATATATGAGAGGCCTAGGATACAAGTGTCCTACTAGGACACGACTCCACATCCTATGTAAACATGATACAACTACAAGTCCAACTGTAACCTACCTTGTACACAATATTCGACACAACTTTAACAAACTCCACCTTGGCGAATATTCTCCACCACCTTGAATTCGTCAATGCGTCAAACTTCCATGTACATTGGACTTGAGCTCATCCCATGAGAACCGCTGCTACTCCAAAGACTCCATATGACTCCACCTGCAACTTGTAGTCCCTTCTTTTCTTGACCACGGTCAACACTCGAGCAAAATTAAGTTCCTTGTTACTCTAGCTTTTGCTCCCAACTTCCAGAGTACCCGTCCAACGCCATCATACACTGATCACTGACCTGCGTGAAAGTGAACAACTCACATATTGGGGGTCACACATAAGAGTTACCCGAACTCAACATCACCGCTCCTTTCTTGACTGCATGTCTGAAACTTGAAGGAATTTCATCATTGCTTGTAGTCATCCCAAGTCAAATTCGCAGTTGTCTCACCACATGTATGACCACCAGAGCCCTGGCCCGTCTCCATGTCCCGTGCATACCGCACGCCTCGTCGCTATTACCGCGTCAAGCCTTCGCTGTCCCGGTCGAGTCTCAAGGGTCGCGAACCCACACCACTCAACCCCCCTGCAGAGTACCATCGATCATCACCGACCGATGACGAGTTTCACGCTCCCATCGGACCACTGGACTCTAGTCCAAGCTACATGTCACTCGCTTTTCCCGCTTGCTGAATAGGCTTTGATTCCCTGGATCCTTACACCATAGCCCCTCAATCCAGCTCCACCTTCAACATGACTCCATGGTAGATGATCAGTCCACCCTCGCGTCCCGTCGACTTCAAACTCACATGCGTACGCCATCTTGAATCAACCCCACGCCATAGTCTTGTCGAAGTCACACAAGCCTCGGGCTTGTACCACGTGTTTCCACGCCCCAGAAGTCTGTCACCATCAGCATCACACTCCTATGTCGCCGCCGCCGATCCCGCACCATCTTCTATACCAACCGACTTGCGTCGATCCCGTCAGACTCTAGTCCAACCCAGCCGAACTTATCCGACTGCACGACATGTTTCGCGATGTACTCGCCCGACCTTGTCTGCCGCTAGCACACGCACCTTCCGATCGCTTCTTGAAGATTACAACTTGACCAACTCTGCTTCCAGCTCGCAAATCGCCGACCATACTGTCCCGCATTACGATCGCTTCCGCGGATTTATGTCGATGCATCTTCTTCCTCTAGATCAACTCTCACCGCCTCCGAACAACCTAGCTCATGATACCACTTGTTAGAATAAATCCGAGGCATACCGTTGATCATCCGAGGACCAAGCAATCACACGAGGCACGACACCGAGATTTGTTAACGAGGTTCACCGATATGGCTACATCCCCGGGGCCTGACTATGAGCGCTCCTCCCCATGAGGCCATGACACCGCTACAATACCGCACCCGGTCGCCCTGAACACCGGCACATGCCGCCGGCTTCCCCTGCGTTCCGGTGCTATTATGTTGGCATAGGTTACATCGTGTGTCTACCCCCGCTATATATGAGAGGCCTAGGATACAAGTGTCTTACTAGGACATGACTCCACATCCTATGTAAACACGATACAACTACAAGTCCAACTGTAACCTACCTTGTACACAATATTCGACACAACTCTAACAGGTACTGATACATGTGAACTGGATATTTAGGTGGAGCTTATAATGCACTGGTTGTTTATGCATTGCCTGTTATTTAGTGAACTTAAGTTCTTTGATCGTTTCTGCAATATCTCCTTAAGTTTGGTTCAAATTTTTAGTGAACTTCAGTTATATTCCGATTTGGTTACCACCTTTTAAAAGCTAGTTCGTCGTCTGTTAGTTACTGAAACCTGAGGTTATTTTCTCATTTGATTTCGTGAGCATTTTTAGTGACTTAGTTCCGTTCCGATTTGTCTATTAGGTACTCAAACCTGAGCTTTTTTTCCTAACTTGTACGACGTGATCTGTACAGTTTAAGCTGTAAAATTTCAAATCAGGTGCAGAACTTAGCCTGTAAAACTAAACTTTAGTTGCGAAAGAGGTTCAGAAACCTGAGTTTTTTTTCACCAATTTATACTACTTGATCTGTACAAGTATCAAAACAGGTGGAAAAATCACAGTTCAAATTGGACGTGTTCTGAACAAGTAGAAGGGTCACTGATGTATTCTCCTGAACTAAATCAGGCTGGAAATAAATATGTGTGTATATATGAAAATGTTTCATCCGCAGGCAATACATTGTTTTAGCACAAGGAGTCGGCTACACGCCTAGACTGAGGCAGCGGGAAATGACGGAGAGGCTAGCTCTAGCCAGACAATAAAAAGATTTTTTTTTCCGAGAAAATAGCAGGAGCTCTGCCTTTGCATTAAGAAGAAGAGAATTGACCAATTTATAAGAAAAATTGGCCGAAAACCGATACATCGACACACACCAGCCCCGAGGCTACGTACCGAACGAGCCGACTCCCCTGTTGCCCAAACAACCAGAGTTGCCACTCCACCACACGACCCGGAGCCGCCACTCCGGCTTACAAACCACAAAAAACTCACACACGTCGGCCCCGAGGCCGCACTCCATACGAGTCGACGACTCTGCCGTCCACACGACCAGAACCGACACTCCACAACACAGGGGTGCTCTCCGAAGCCGCCGCTCCGACTTCCCCGCCGGCCCCGAGGCCACGCACCACCTGAGCTGATGACGCTGCCACCCACGCGACCAGATCAAACACTCCACGACAATGCTCTTCGGAGCCGCCGCTACGACTTCCTCACCGGCCCCGAGGCCGAGCACACGCCTGGCCGACGAAGAACCCACAAAGCCACCCGAGCCACCGCGACCTGACGAGGACCAGACCTCCAAGGCGTCGCCCCCAAGAGGGAAGCGACAAGAATGCCGCCGACGCCCGTTCCGACCAAGGTTAAAACTTGGGTTTTCACCCGGAAAGCCCGAGACTGAGGCGACAATGGTGGTGAAGGGGCTCCACGACGACGCCTCCAAGGAAGGAACGACGTCCGAGGACGCCGTCGACGCCGGCAATGACCGAGGTCGAGCTAGGCTTTCGCCCGGAGCTCACCAAATCCATCCTCACCGTAGACTGCCCAGCAAACCGTCTCCGGCATCATGCCGACCGTCCTCGCCCAGCCACATGACCAAGCAGACAAGGCAGCACGTCGCCGTGCAAGTTTTAATCACAAATACGAAGATTTTTATGTGCAAGTCTGAATCACTGTGCAAACTTGCAGACAAAGATGAGGCATACATTGAAGCACAAAACGCTACATTGACCAATCAGACAAGTTTTCAACATCACATAACACTGTCAGCTTTGCAGTACAAAATTCTACTTATCATAATTCTTCAGTATATTTCAACAGTACAAGCATTAAGCATCACACAACCCCGTTGACCACCCACTCCTTACGACCGTTCCTAAGATACCAGCTGCCGCCGCTCATCGATACTGTCTCTACGGCGTGCGGACGATGTCCAGCCGCCACTGAGACCGCCTCTGCCTCGTGTGGAAGATGCCTCATGTCGCCGCCGCAAGCGAGACCGGCTCTGCTTCTCGCGGCCGATGTCCCACTGCCACGGACAACCGCGCTCCTTCGCGACGCCGGAGGTATGCGATGCCGAAGTGCGCGACTGTCGGAAGCCCTCGACGTTGGAAGCGTGGGCGCAGGCTTGGTGTTAGGGATTTGGACACGGGAACGGGGAATTAGAAACCAGGACCTCATAAAGTCATAATGGAGTACTACATAATAACGCCGATTTTTTTAAAAGTATTATCATTATTTTAACAAATTCCAAGAATATATGGTCTAATTTGGAAATTTCAAAAATATTAGCCCATCAGCCTCGCTCAGGCCGAAGAGGCACTTTTCGGCTGCTTTTAGACCGAAGTTCGCTCTTGGGTCACGCTTGAGCCAAGGTGTGTTGTTTTGGGGGAGTAAATTGCAGAAAACCACCACTTTGAATGCTAGATTTGCGAAAAACACTACAATACTTTTTTTTTTTGCAAAAAACACCATGTCTACGGTAATCTTTTTGCAAAAAACACTGATCGGCAGATCAGGCTCAGTTAAGTGAGTTTATGATAGGTGGGGTCCATTTTTTGCCTACGTGGCATAAAGTTTAGTTTAATGCGAAAAGCCCCCCAACTTTCTCTTCCTTTCCCAGGCCCATCCCAACCCCGACCCCGACCACGGCCTCCATCCATCCCAACCCTCGGCCGCCCCCATCCCGATCCCCGCAGAGGCCCGCCGTCGCCGTTCCTGCACCGAGGGCGAGGCAGAGGACGCTGCCTGTGGCCCATCTCTACCCCCGCTCCCCCTCCCCTACCTGGCCGAGGAGCGGCTAGAGCTGGCGTCCCTCGCCCCTTCCTCCCCAGGCCGCCGTCGTGTCCCATTCGAATCTGGCCACATCGGATTTCTGCAAATGGTCTACAGACAGTGGCAATGGCGCCTTGCTCTGGCACAGCACCGCCCACGAGTCCCCGCAGTTGGAGACGATGATGTGGGACGAGCAGACGACCGCGGTCACCACCATCGTCCCCGCGGTGTCCGGCGCCTCGACCTCGGCGTCCACGCGACAGAAGCAGTCCACGAACACCTTCCCCCACTGCTTCTTGGAGTCCATAGATCTCAGATTGTCGCATCCGCCGACACGGTCCTCTGCGGCGCACAGCTCCTCGGCGAGCGCGGCGTGGAGCCTGTCTCGGCAGTAGTTGGCGTCCTGGGCACAGCTCGGTGGTGGTGAGCGCGTGGGGCCACATCGGGAGGACGACGACCAGAGCAACGCGTTCTCCACCCACCACAGACGGACAAATCGGACAATGCGCCACCGATCTGCTGCAGAACGACAACCGGGGGCTAATTGTGTTTTTCATTTTTGATTTAGGGGTGTCTATGTAAAATTCTAGGGTCTAGTTTGTAATTTTAGATTAAAATTCACCTGACACAAAAGGTCACGCCACGTAAGCAAAAAAGGGCCCCACTTGTCATAAACAAGCTTAATTGAGCCCGATCCGCCGATCAGTGCTTTCTGCAAAAAGATTACCATAGACACGGTATTTTTTGCAAAAAAAATGTATTGTAGTGGTTTTCGCAAAGCTTGCCTTTAAAATGATGTTTTTTTGCAATTTACTCTGTTTTGGGGTGATGGGCACTCTTCGGCCTCGCCCTGACCGAAGAGCTGTCTTCAGTCTACACCAAGCCGAAGAGGGGAGTGCCACACGCCATAGCAAGTGCTAGAGCCTAAGCCCACATCTATCTGCTAGTAACTTTTATTTGACGTACGTGAACATGTTTCACGCATGGCAGGACATATTACAAAATATGGACATGGCGAAACATTTTTTTGAATGTGTGTGAGCATTCTACTTGATACATACGCGCCGACTCAAACGGACGCGCTCTTTGTCCGCTTTTCGTCTGTTTGGATCGGTCAAGCGGACATGCACGTCCATTTTTTTATTTGGGTCGGCAGGTGCATCCAATGAGAGGCATACACATTTTTGCCGACGTGACCGACACCGACTAAGTTAAGCATAATTATACATAAATGGCACGCGGCCCTTCCACACACTGCCAGGCGGGCCCTCTCTAGGTGGCTGCACTAATTATGACCGCCTGGGTTGTTGGTCGGCGGGCTTGTGGGGTCGCGGCGGACAGCAAGGGGACGCGCAGCGCGTCTGTTTCGCGTCCGCACCGACACATTTGAGGCACAAATTTGAGCCGGAAAGGGTCCGTGCGGATGCGAAGCAGACGGGTTTTGGGAATTGACCGGCGCATTGGGCCATCGTTTTTGTCCGCGGCGATCCAAACGACGTGGTGGACGAAATGGGTCTCCCGGTTAGAGTTGCTATAAGTGTCTAAACTTTGTACTAATTTTAGTACACAATTATACTAAGTTTCTTTCAAATCCATAATTATACTTATTTTAGGATGAAAGGAGTATAATTATTTATTTTTAGAATGTGCTGTGCACCGACAAAGAGGGCGGGCTGCCTCGAGTGGTGAAAGCTAGCAGCGTAGACAGTGGCGCTGGAAGCGTCGCGAGTCGAAGTAAGGTGGCACAAGTCTCGTGAGTTACAGTCAGGAGCTGCCAGAGAGATGCCAAATCTCGTTGTTTGTTGGTTCTCGCGGGCTACAACCAACCTTAGGCCGAAACTAGCATGCCTCTGAGCATACATGCAGATGAACAATCTACTGTACTTTATTACTAGTATAATTCTAAGGGAAACTGCTCCCTTTCATCCGGATGTACACACTCGCAACGACAGCCACGTCGTGCGTTTGACTAGAAGAACGCCCGTGTGCAACGGGGCCACATTAACTTTAAGAGTTTAATATTACGACATTGGCGACCTTTTTTACCATCAAATCCACACACTCTTCCTTCCTCTTCCTCACTCTCTCTCCCCCTCTCCCTCTCTCCAACACACACATATTCATCTTATTGGGTATGAGACCATAATTCATCTATTTCACACACACACGCTAGTGCATAACAATATGAATTATGTGTATTATATTTGCCACCAGAACTGAAGGAATTAATTTCATGTAAATCGGCCAGCCACAGCTCCAAGAATACGCGGAGGAGGTGGCCCGGGTCAGCTTCAGCGCCGTCCGGCGCGGGCCACGGGCCCACTTCCAAGTGCACGTGCAATGCACGTCTTCACAAATATTATAACCAGATGTGAGAAATCACATACTAACATGATGTTGCAATCAATTTGTAATTAAAGAAGCCAAAAGTCTTTTTTCTTAAATCAGAATTCCTTATGCTAGAGTTTAAACAAACCCGACAATAACATGATCAAAAAAAATTTTGCTCTACTTATCACCTAATTAAGCAAATGCATGACTTATGAAGCGGATAAGAAATCATGTTAACTTGGAACTAAAATTCCAACAAAAGATTGAGGAACAAACATTTTTATCATTGCTCTGAAGTCTGAACCTCCTTCTATTTGTTAGTGAAATGTGAGTATGCTTGGAAGATAATAATTTCTTATGCAACATATGCTTTTACATCTGAAAGAGCTACAAAATATGTTGACCTACCTATGTGAACTTCCTAAATCAAGCGGATAAAATTATTTCTATCGGCAATATAAAATACTAAACATTAGAAAGAAAGGGACAATGTCCACTAACCATGCAAATATTCTGACCATGGGATATTTAGGCTGGCGTATATGGGAAATCAAAGCTAAAAATGACTCGATGAGTTAGGGATACATCAATAAATATTGTAAAAAGTGATAAAAACAAATCTGCAGCAACTCGCGACCCCACGAACTCGTATTCGCAATGAGCAAGTTAGTGAGGCCGCCACGGTAGGCTAGCACCAAGGGACAAGGGCAACAACCGCCTTCCCATCCAACCTACTGATTCTGTTGGCGCTACTTTCATCCTAAGCCCATGAGTACCGCTAGTGTGTTGCCACGTACGGAGAAACTACGAACTGAAATTTTCATCCAAATCATGAAAAATGTTAATGTTCCTCTCCTCTCCCATCCCTCGTGTGAACATACCCAATTCGTGGTTGGCTCGCTACATTCAGTGTAGATCTGATCTGCAGTGCCCTCGCTCTTGATTAGTTGCCGTAGTGCCACGCATCTACGCCAACAAGCTGGGGAAACAAATGCAAATGTTAGACCAAGTCAAAATCAACCACCCCACAATCGTAACAATAGAAAAGATAATAACGAAAATTTAACAGAAGAACTACTGCTTGGCTCCCAGATCCATCTCGATAGCCCTTGATCTGGCTGCTGAGCTTCTCCTAGCCGCCTCAACATCACGTCATTACCAAACATGTAGTGGATGCCTAGTGGGACAAGGATTAAGAAATAACATGAGGTGAAAAATACGATGGCTGTCAATTCCATAAGACGATCCAAGTAATTTGACAAAACAGATCGGGAGCATCTTGTATAATCTCAAAAAAGCAACTAAAAATATGAGAAATGAATTGATGAAAATCAGCCCCTGCTCTCATTCATGCTCGCTTTTGTAATGGGAGGAAAGGAATGGGGATATCGGGAGAAGAAAGGATCGCATGGACGGCAAGCCTCCAGCACCGGCAAGGGGGTTGCTTCACATCCAATCTCCACGGCCGCCGTCTCCATGGGGACGAACTCCCATGTTCACAACCGGGCTCCCAATCGGCCGCTGCCTCGCCGACCTTGACGACGAAGTAGTCCCTCCCTTCGATCCCATTCGCAACGAAGGCAACACCATCCCAGCGGACGGGTCTGCGGTGAGATCCCTACTGGATTATGGTCGCGCCTCCCCAAACCTCACCGCGGGACACATGAGAGGGCGCCGTTGCCATGGTCAGGCTTGGATGGGGAAAGAAGGCGACATAGCAGCAACGACGCCTTCGCCAGGATTGGTGGCGACGGCGGCGGCGAGCGAGCGAGAGGACGGCGGCGGCGAGAGAGTAGGAGGGTGGTGGCGGCAGTCCATCGGCCACCGTGACATGAGAGGAGGATGGGGATGGGGCCGCGATCTGGACGTATGGAGCGGTCGAGAGGAGGGGAAGCAGGCGGCTGGGTTTTTCCATCGTGCGGGGTTTGGGGGAGGTCAAACGAGAGGGTTTTTTCGTGCGGGAGGCAGAGCAACGAGGGCGGATGTAGGGTGACGGGACGCTGTCAGTTGGCAGGAAAAGGAAAGCTACGCGTTTTTTTAGGCAGTAGAGATGATTGATGATAAGAAAGGGAAAATCACATCAATATAAAGAAATATCCCATCAATACTTGATTGATTGCGATTTATTTTTTATATGGTAACTAATCTGATCATCAATACTTGATTGATTGCAATTTATATTTTATATGGTAACTAATCTGATGGGTTTATGTGGGTGGTGAAGCGAAAAGGCAGGTGGGAGGGAGACGAAATAAAACCAGCGAAATAAAACCAACGAAAGTGATGAGGCGAAATAAAACCAGCAAAAAATAACCGGCGGACTATTCACCAACTGCTCTATTAGGAGTAGAGACACGCGTCCCAGGCACCCCATCCACCGCTCGATCCTCTCTCGACCGCTCCTTTTTCCCCTGTCACAGCGTCTTCATCCATCTCTCTCTTGTCTTCTATCCTGTGAGATCTCGCCCACCATCGATCCTCCACGAGCTGCCAAGGGTGGTCCACCTCCATGAGAACACATACCGCAGGGTGGTCTGGCTGCTGTCAGCACCACTGCGAGGCCACAAGGAGTGTTGCGACGCTGGACGACGACTCTGCGATGGCGGCATGACTGCTCCGACGGTCGCAATAATGCAAAGAGGCGTGCTTGTGATGGGGCCCCTGCTTCTCGGCGGATGTTGTGATGGCGTCTTAGCTGTGATTATGAGTCGGCTGTGTGGGGACCCCGACTAATAGGTCAGGATCACCGAATGCACGTGTACAGTGATCCCAGAGATCAATGCTCACTGAACACACAGAAGCTGAATAACAAGAGTCTTACATCCATACATACCATTTCACAAGTAGGACCATTATGGTCAAGTATTGAGTATATCATCGCAGCGGAAATCTTCGTCGATAACTTGGACCCATGCCATCTGCCTTAACCCTACAGGCATACTGACTGGGAAGCATCCTAGCTCGCATGTTCGTCTCCAAAGAACTCTTCTTCGAACTCCGGTTCTTCCATGCCTAGTAGATTAAATAACCAGTGGCAAGCCAATGAGTACTTTGAATGTACTCGCAAGCAACCAAAGAGTGATAACAAAATATTATGCAAAGCTCTACTTCTTAATTGGCATTGTTGCGGAAAGCTAGTTTTTCTCATGCAAGTATGATCAACATTTACCGAGGGCATGAATGCGTCTGCAACAAGTATCAGGAGGTTACAGACATCAGCCTCGAGAAAGAGTTATGAACAACTCATGCTCAAGCTCATCATGACTTCCTCATGAATCACATAAAGAATATCACCAAACCGTGTTGTTTTTCAGAAACATATGTGTCACGCCCAATATGCGATACTATCCTAAAGAGACTCGAAGGTCCCACCAAGGATAGAACCGCATATTGATACACTTTTGCAAGGTGGATATCATTACATCAACATTACATTATAGATGGGGATACATACATAAGGCACACAATGCCACACGAATACAACATCATCTTACATAAGAGCACCATCCGACTATGGATGAAACACAAACAGAAACTCAAACGACATCCACCCTGCTAGCCCAGGCTGCCGACCTGGAACCTATCCCCTGATCGAAGAAGAAGCAGAAGAAGAACTCCAAAACAAGCAAACATCGCTCTCGCGTCATGATCATCGCATAACCTATACCTGCAACTATTGTTGTAGTAATCTGTGAGCCACGAGGACTCAGCAATCCCATTACCATGGGTATCAAGACTAGAAAAGCTTAATGGGAAAGGAAGGGGTAAAGTGGTGAGGTTGCAGCAGCGGCTAAGCAAGTATGGTGGCTAACATACGCAAATAAGAGCGAGAAGAGAAGCAAAGGAACAGTCGTGAAGTTAGCAATGATCAAGAGGTGATCCTGAACTCCTACTTACGTCAAACATAATCCAGAAACCGTGTTCACTTCCCGGACTCCACTGAAAAGAGACCATCACGGCTACACACACGGTTGATGGATTTTAATTCGAATCTGGTGTCAAGTTATCTACAACCGGACATTAACAAATTCCCATCTGCCACATAATGCGGCACGGCTCTCGAAAGTTTATACCCTGCAGGGGTGTCCCAACTTAGCCCATGATAAGCTCTCGCGATCAACGAAGGATATTCCTTCTCCCGGGAAGACCCGATCAGTCTCGGAATCCCGGTTTACAAGACATTTCGACAATGGTAAAACAAGACCAGCAAAGCCGCCCGATGTGCCGACAAATCCTGATAGGAGCTGCACATATCTCATTCTCAGGGCACACCGGATGAGCCAGACGTCGGGTTGGCATAGACCCTGGTTGCCCGTGGGCGCCGGACATCGCTCGGTTTGGACCAGCACTTAGAGAAGCACTAGCTCGGGGGGGGGGGGGGGGGGCTAAAATAAAGATGACCATCGGGTTGGCCGACCCAAGGGAAAGGTATAGGTGGTGGTGAAGCAAATGGTAAAACCAAGGTTGGGCCTTGCTGGAGGAGTTTTATTCAAAGCGAACTGTCAAGGGGGTCCCATAAATCACCCAACCGCGTAAGGAACGCAAAATCCGGGAACATAACACCGGTATGACGGAAACTAGGGCGGCAAGAGTGGAACAAAACACCAGGCATAAGGCCGAGCCTTCCACCCTTTACCAAGTATATAGATGCATTAATTAAATAAGAGATATTGTGATATCCCAACATAATCCTGTCCATCATGGGGCAATCTTCAACTTCACCTGCAACTAAGAACGCTATAAGAGGGGCTGAGCAAAAGCGGTAACATAGCCAAGCAACAGTTTTCTAGGAAGGGTGAAAAGGTTAGAGGCTGACATGGCAAATTGGGAGGCTTGATCAACAAGAGATAGGTAGCGCGGCAAAGCGATAGAACGAAGCAACTAGCATAGCAATGATAGTAGTGAGATCTAGGGTAGCGGTCATCTTGCCTGAAATCCCGCTAGGAAGAAGAACAAGTCCATGAAGAAGACAAACGAACGTAGTCGAACGAATCCTCACAACTCCGGAACGAAACCGAAGCTAACGAGAGAAGCAAACCATAAAGAAGCAAAAACCATGGTAAATGCACAAGCATAAACATGACATGATGCACAATCAAGTATGATGCATGTCCGGTTTAATGAGGCATGGCATGGCAAAGTGCAACAAACAATACTACAAGTTAAGTGGAGCTCAATATGCAACGAGTTGCATATTGACGGAACACCACATTCGAGTTATTTAGTTCGCTCTCGTTTAGGTACACAACAATATTAAATATTGTTAAACATGACAAGAGGTGAAGCATAAGTAAACTAACTATTTAGGCAAGTTTAAATGAGGTCGGAACAAGAAACAACATTTTCGGAAAATCCTCATATGCAATTTATGAATTTGCTACTGTTCTGCCCTAAAACATATTTTAAAGTTGTTAAACAGGAAAATAAAGTGGACCATCTTAAACTAGGCATTTTTCCACCCCATTTACATATAAAGTTTATTTAAAACCGAGCTACGGTTATTTAGTTATGAAATAAATCATTTTAGCATGGCATTTAAACAAATTTAAACAAACAACATTTTAAACATGGATGAAAGTGGCATATTATTAATCTACACAAAATTCTAAGCAATTTACATGTTTAAAACATATTAATCCGATGCACAGTTAATGAGTTATTATATGCATGAACATGGAGGGTTTTTTTGTAAAATAGACGTTCACTGGATAATGCTAAAATCGCGGAACTGAAAAAAAAATACTCTGGGCCGAATCTACTGGCCCAACAGTGCACAGGGGGGTGCTGGATCTGATGCTCACCATGGGCAAAGCCCAGGTTGGTGGAGATGGGAGCCGGGCTGCGGGAGGATCGTGGCCTGCGCGTGGAGTGGCCGCGGTCAACGCGAACGAACGGGTTCCTGCTGCTCGTTACCAACAGAGGCAGCAGCAGCAGGTCATGGTGACGCAGGAGACGGGCAGAGCGTGATGCAGAGGCAAGGGACCCGCGGGCGCGGTGGAATCGGGCAGTCCGAGGGTTGGGGAGGCGGTTCCCGGCGACGAGGAACTCCGGCGGGACGGACTTGGCAGGGCGGCGGCGGGACTAGCGTCCATGGCAGCTGCTACTCCTGTGTACAAACACAGAGAGAGACAGAGAGGTGAGAGAAGGAGAAAAGGGCGCGAGGCCAAGGGAGAGGCAAGCGGCGGCAGGGCTCACTGAAGCGCATGGGGAGGCGAGGAAGAGCTGCTTGCTCCGGAAGCGGGATCCTGATGGCTTCGATGGGCAGAGGGAGGCGGACCGGGTGGAGCTCGCGCTCCAGCGAGCTGCTGCTCGTGCAGTCCAGACAGAGACGGGCGGCCTCGGGACGACTGGGACTCGTCGGGGCAGGGGCGCGGACGCGAGGCTTTGGCGTCGAGGAACGGAGCTTGACGGCGGGATCCAACAAGGAGGCATCGGAGATGACCGGATCTGGGCCAGAGGCGGACGTTGGCGGCTTCCACGAGCAGCGATCGTTCCTGCAGCGGTGAAGTACACAGAGAGAGGGATATCATGAGAGAGAGATTGAAGGGAAGGATAGAAAGTAGTAGGGGAAGTAGGGAAGGATAGGTGCAGGCTGAGCGTGGGGTGGACTGCTGTCGATGCTGAGGGTGCTCGGGCGCCATGAGCAGGGGAGCCTTGCTTAGGTCGAGGCAGAGGAGAAGCGGGGAGGTGCCTGCGGGATTGGATGGAACGGGGGAAGGAGGTGGATTGGATCGGGATGAGATCCCGAGGAAGACAGTGGCGGCGGCCGAGAGGGATCGATGGGACATGTCCCTAGATTTTAGGGTTGATCTTTATATATCAAGTGGATTTTGGGTAGAGGTCCAATTGGACCCTCCGATTTAGATCGGGCGGTCGAGAAAAACAGACTAGGGAAGCTCAAATAAGAAAACAGTGATGTTTTAGGGACGTTTGGGGATGATCCGAATCCAACGGTGATGACTGAGCAGGTCGGGTTTGGGGCAGTTTTCGGATGCGCGAGAGGTGGTCTGCACTGTGCAAAGAGGGGTCAAACGGTCGGGCAACAAAAGAATGGTTGGTCCAAGAAAGGTCAACGGACGCAACGGAGAGAAGCGAGAAGCGGCAACTACGAGCGGATGCAAGTTTTAAGAAAACAATGCCGATGCAATGCGGATGATGCGATGATGAAATGCATGACATGAAACAAAAAGCAAAACGAAAGACAATAACCCAACCACGAAGGAAATATCATATCGCCGGAAAAGGCAAGAGTTGGAGTTACGAATATGGAAAGTTGTATCCGGGGCGTTACAACACTCCACCACTACGAGAGGATCTCGTCCCGAGATCTAGGATGGCACCGGAGAGAAACGGACGAGGAAGAGAAGAGGTAAAACTAAGTTGCTTCTTCGACAAACGAGTGAAACCACAAACCTTGAGAGGTTGAACAAATTGAAAAAAAACAAAACAACGGAGATGACCAAGAATGCAAACAGTTCGTTGGGCAAGAGGAACAAGGAACATTACGAGAACTTGAAGATTGCAAAGACATGCATCAAGAGTTTAATGGACAAGATAGAATTTGAGACCACTCCGATTAAAACAAGATGAGAGAGGAAGAATTCGGGCAGCACTCCGGTTGAACATGAAAGGAATAAAACATGAGCTTGAGAAGATGAGATGATACTTGATGAAAACAACAACACACTGCCTCCGAAACTATTGAAAGAATGGCACAATGGGTAAGAAGGATTTCAAACAGTACTGAGGTTGAATAGAGAGGCAAAATTTGATAAGATGAAAGAACTTGAATGAGAACACAACACTCCGGTTGAAAGGAAAAGCAAGGAAAGAACATGATCTTCACAATTCGAGATGATGAGTGAAAAGAGCAACATCACAATGCCTCCGGAAGAAAGAATAGAAGATAGATCACTGGAATAACCGAATGGAGTAGAAAATGCCAACTTTTGCCACAAGTGAACTTGGAAAGCATCCTTGCAAAGAAGAATCAAACGGAGTTGTTGGAAAATCAACAACGAGAAGCGCAAGCTTGTTGTGGGCTTATGGAAAACATCTCGAGACTATGAGGTGACAACCGGCCACTAATGGAAACCATTGATTTGATTGAGAGCACCAAAGAGATGAAAAACTTCTTCACCAAGAGGATAGGAGAAAAACTCGGATCATTGATAGCACCATAATTAGCAATATTCCTTAGGGAAGGCTTTAGGTGAAATCTTTACCAAGATAACTCCAATGGAGGGATTAATGGATTTAGAGTACCTCATTCTTGACAACATGTGACTCATGAAACATGAAGGAAATTGTCAAGAGTGACATAACACCACCTCAAAAGATAAGGTAGGAAGAATTGCACTTCGGATGCAAGATGAAAAATGCTTGAACTCCTCAGGACAAAACATGTGTTAAGCACCATGTTTATTTTAGAGTATAGCTTGGCGGATCTTAACTTCGAGAGAAATCTTGAAGAACAATTGAAGGATGAAAGAAATCCTTGACGAACCACCATGTTGAGCCTTCGTGAGAACTCCGGTAATAAAATCAAAGGATGATAACAAAGAAAGAGAGGTTGAGAACACAAGGTGAAGCCTTGCGATGATTTAGATGGAGCTTCGCGACAAGATAATGCGGAAAACTTGGAACTCCGGGCAAGAAAGATGAATAACTTGGAACCGATAATTACTTCATGATGAACAAACTCCGGAAGAAGGAATTAATCACTTGGATGAAACAAGAATAAAATTATGTCATGCCTATCCTTCATGAATTTAAATTGATGGCAATCAATAGATTTGGCATACTACTTATTCCCGTATAAAGGATTAAGAGAGATATAACGCAAACTTGAGAAGGTATTGATGGAACCACCGGTGGAATTGAAACAAGGAAAGAACAAATGAATTGATACGATAACCAAGAAAGAAAACTCTTGAACGCACCACCATAAGAATTGTAAATGAAAGTAGCAAAGGCGCAATTCACTGGGAAGAATTGGAAAACGAATGAAGATACTTGACGGGATTTAGATACATGAGAACGAAGAGATCATGAACTGGTTAGAGGTTATTTGAACGAATCACCGGTAAAATTTGGAGAACAAGAGTTGAAAGTTGAGAATGAGTAATACTCAGAAATGATGGCATTCGGATTAACAAGAAAGGAAACAACTCCTGAAATGTGTAGGATGGTTGAAAAAAATTCTCACAATGGAAAACAATTATGAGAGGATGACACAAGCTAGAACTATGAATCTTCAAGAGAACGGACCAAGATTTAGAGGAAACACTTCTTCGGTCTTCACATGTTGAGAATGATGACGAGAACCACCACCAAATTGTTAAGAAACTCCAGCAGGATTAAAAGAGGAAAGGTTGAGCCAAAGATGAAAAGAATTTAAAAGCGACCTTGGAGAAGGCATGTGACTGATGAAAATTCATTCTTATGTCAACTTTGAAAAAGAATTATATAATAGCTCCGAAAAACAAAGGAGTCAGGTAAGATCCTGGGAAAAGACCTGTGGGTTAGGGCCCACTCAAAAGAAAACACCGTTGGAAATGATTTTAAAGAGAAAATGCACCGGTTGAATTAAATGGCTTGAATGAGATAACAATATCCAAATAGCTTGAACGGATTAAGAATGGAAACACAAATCTTCTGAGATATCTTCAACACTCCAGAACAAATGAATAGGAAGAAGTGAATGATTACGAGGTGCATCGGCATGAGAAAGCATTAGAAACGAGGAAAGGAATATGATGAACACTGAAAGCTTGAGTTAAATCCACCGGAAAAGAAACAACAATGAATGATGATGAACTTGAAACTGTTGAGCATCTTCATGGGAAATCACCGGATAAGAACATTGAAATAAAAGAATGAAGAGACTTCCCACAAATAAAAGGGATACATGATTAAGAAATCTGAGTCCTTGACAAAAACGGGTGGGAGGGCGGGAAAACAAAGGCAACTTGGAACGGATGAAACAAACATCATTGAGAAAACTTAGAAATGATCTTGCGGGTGGGGAGAATGATCGGATCCACTTGAAGAGAAGCACACCGGTAGGAAAAGAATTAACATGACAACCTCGATGATCAAGAAGGATAAGTATTCACATAGCAATATGAGAACACCGTTTATGAAAGGTATGGATTCAACATTTGACTTCGAAGCAACTCAAACACCACCACTCAAAACAAAACAAAGGATTGGCTTGCAGAAATAAGCCGGAACAAATCCATATGATAGAGATTTACCCAATCCCATATCTGGCATCTGTCGGAAAGATATTCTAGGAGCTACCTGAATTCCCACCTATAAACTCCCGAAACTTTCTGGTTATGCAATCAGGTGTTGGGGATACAGGGGAAGCAATATATCTCACCCAAACTAACAATCCCTACATCCAGCTGTATCCATCCGTCAACACATAACCAAGAAAACTCCGGAAATCGTGTACCTCAACCTTCGAAAAGCATCCGTTATATGAGCTATGGCAATACTCCTGAACTCCCCAGTACTGGGTGGCGTCGAGGTTATCTCACCAACAACTGCATAAAAGAGATTTTCGATGTCGGCAAAACTCAGGTATTCCAGAGCTGCAACGATAAAATTATGACGACAACACCTCGGAGCTCAACTCCTCGGGACACTGCCACAACCCCTAAATGTCAGGAGGCACCAAGAACAATGTTCTCGTCACAAGACTATTGGAACGATCCCAAGAGACCCGCGTGATCCTAAAAATATTTAGTGAAATTTGAGGAGAGGAAAGACAAAACATCTACGTCAGGAGTCCTCACCAGAGCGACGAAGGGGGCTGAGGAGTAAAAAGAATCCTACTCTCCGTTATATATAATCCTAAGACTCAAAACATTTTTTTCTAGACTCAACAACGACCAACAAACAAGGGGGCTCCTATGGTCGGTCGAGGCTCTGATACCAACTTGTCACGCCCAATATGCGATAGTATCCTAAAGACACTCGAAGGTCCCACCAAGGATAGAACCGCATATTAATACGCTTTTGCAAGGTGGATATCATTACATCAACATTACATTATAGATGGGGATACATACATAAGGCACACAATGCCACACGAATACAACATCATCTTACATAAGCGCACCATCCGACTACGGATGAAACACAAACAGAAACTCAAACGACATCCACCCTACTAGACCAGGCTGCCGACCTGGAACCTATCCCCTGATCAAAGAAGAAGCAGAAGAAGAACTCCAAAACAAGCAAACATCGCTCTCGCGTCATGATCATCGCATAACCTGTACCTGCAACTGTTGTTGTAGTAATCTGTGAGCCACGAGGACTCAGCAATCCCATTACCATGGGTATCAAGACTAGCAAAGCTTAATGGGAAAGGAAGGGGTAAAGTGGTGAGGTTGCAGCAGCGGCTAAGCAAGTATGGTGGCTAACATACGCAAATAAGAGCGAGAAGAAAAGCAAAGGAACGGTCGTGAAGCTAGCAATGGTCAAGAGGTGATCCTGAACTCCTACTTACGTCAAACATAACCCAGAAACCGTGTTCACTTCCCGGACTCCGCCGAAAAGAGACCATCACGGCTACACACACGGTTGATGGATTTTAATTCGAATCTGGTGTCAAGTTATCTACAACCGGACATTAACAAATTCCCATCTGCCACATAACCGCGGGCACGGCTCTCGAAAGTTTATACCCTGCAGGGGTGTCCCAACTTAGCCCATGATAAGCTCTCGCGATCAACGAAGTATATTCCTTCTCTCAGGAAGACCCGATCAGTCTCGGAATCCCGGTTTACAAGACATTTCGACATTGGTAAAACAAGACCAGCAAAGCCGCCCGATGTGCCGACAAATCCCGACAGGAGCTGCACATATCTCATTCTCAGGGCACACCAGATGAGCCAGACGTCGGGTTGGCATAGACCCTGGTTGCCCAGGGGGCGCCAGACATCGCTCGGTTCGGACCAGCACTTAGAGAAGCACTGGCCTGTGGGGGGGCTAAAATAAAGATGACCCTCGGGTTGGCCGACCCAAGGGAAAGGTATAGGTGGTGGTGAAGCAAATGGTAAAACCAAGGTTGGGCCTTGCTGGAGGAGTTTTATTCAAAGCGAACTGTCAAGGGGGTCCCATAAATCACCCAACCGCGTAAGGAACGCAAAATCCAGGAACATAACACCGGTATGACGGAAACTAGGGAGGCAAGAGTGGAACAAAACACCAGGCATAAGGCCGAGCCTTCCACCCTTTACCAAGTATATAGATGCATTTAAATAAGAGATATTGTGATATCCCAACATAATCCTATCCATCATGGGGCAATCTTCAACTTCACCTGCAACTAAGAACGCTATAAGAGGGGCTGAGCAAAAGCGGTAACATAGCCAAGCAACGGTTCGCTAGGAAGGGTGAAAAGGTTAGAGGCTGACATGGCAAATTGGGAGGCTTGATCAACAAGAGATAGGTAGCGCGGCAAAGCGATAGAACGAGGCAACTAGCATAGCAATGATAGTAGTGAGATCCAGGGTAGCGGTCATCTTGCCTGAAATCCCGCTAGGAAGAAGAACGAGTCCATGAAGAAGACAAACGAACATAGTCGAACGAATCCTCACAACTCCGGAACGAAATCGAAGCTAACGAGAGAAGCAAACCGGAAAGAAGCAAAAACCATGGTAAATGCACAAGCATAAACATGGCATGATGCACAATCAAGTATGATGCATGTCCGGTTTAATGAGGCATGGCATGGCAAAGTGCAACAAACAATACTACAAGTTAAGTGGAGCTCAATATGCAACGAGTTGCATATTGACGAAACACCACATTCGCGTTATTTAGTTCGCTCTCATTTAGGTACACAACAATATTAAATGTTGTTAAACATGACAAGAGGTGAAGCATAAGTAAACTAACTATTTAGGCAAGTTTAAATGAGGCCGGAACAAGAAACAACATTTTCGGAAAATCCTCATATGCAATTTATGAATTTTGCTACTGTTCTGCCCTAAAACATATTTTAAAGTTTATAAATAGGAAAATAAAGTGGACCATGTTAAACTAGGCATTTTTCCACCCCATTTACATATAAAGTTTATTTAAAACCGAGCTACGGTTATTTAGTTATGAAATAAATCATTTTAGCATAGCATTTAAACAAATTTAAACAAACAACATTTTAAACATTTTAAACATGGATGAAAGTGGCATATTATTAATCTACACAAAATTCTAAGGAATTTACATGTTTAAAACATATTAATCTGATGCACAGTTAATGAGTTATTATATGCATGAACATGGAGGGTTTTTCTGTAAAACAGACGTTCACTGGATAATGCTAAAATCTCGAAACTGAAAAAAAAATACTCTGGGCCGAATCTGCTGGCCCAACGGTGCACAGGGGGGTGCTGGATCTGATGCTCACCATGGGCCAAGCCCAGGTTGGTGGAGATGGGAGCCATGCTGCGGGAGGATTGTGGCCCGCGCGTGGAGTGGCCGCGGTCAATGCGAACGAATGGGTTCCTGCTGCTCATTACCAACAGAGGCAGCAGCAGCAGGTCATGGCGATGCAGGAGACGGGCAGAGGCGCGATGCAGAGGCAAGGGACCCACGGGCGTGGCGGAATCGGGCAGTTCGAGGGTTGGGGAGGCGGTTCCCGGCGACGAGGAACTCCGGCGGGACGGACTTGGCAGGTCGGCGGCGGGACTAGCGTCCATGGCGGCTGCTACTCCTGTGTACAAACATAGAGAGCGACAGAGAGGTGAGAGAAGGAGAAAAGGGCGCGAGGCCAAGGGAGAGGCAAGCGGCGGCAGGGTGTCACGACCTAGGGTCGGCCAGAATTCGACGGCGGCGAGCCGGAGTGGCAGCAGGAGGAGCAAGGGGAAACGGAGTCGAGAGAGAGAGAGATACAGAGCAGAGGAGATAAGAACAGAGCGAGAGGACAGAATGCTTTTGATTTCAAATTTCATACCCATCACTGTTTACACTCTTGCTTATATAACGCAAGTATTACGCAGCCCGTCGGCCCACTCTCTCGAGCCCAACACCCCTCGGCCCATGTAACGCTTCGTTCAAATCCCCTAGCCTCTCTTGCGCGCGTTGCTTGTCTTCTGCGCTGTCTCATTGCTGATCGCCTGTGAGCCACTACTTACAGTACCCGCCCCTGAAGAACCAGCTTGTCCCCAAGCTGGTGCGCTAGGAAACCTGGTCTTGAGCACCTCATAGTCTTCCCAAGTTGCTGACGCAGCCGGAACAGTAGCCCATTTCACTAGGACTTGCAAATGCACGGCATTCCCTTTCTTGACCAAGCGACGATCAAAAATTTCTTCAGGTATGACCCCTAGTGCTGTCAGATCTATCGGAACTGGTAGTGTGGTGAACACCGGGGTGTGATCTGGCACATGGCCCTTTAATTGAGAGACATGAAAAACCGGATGCACCTGGCTCCCCTGTGGTAGTTCCAGTTTGTAAGCTGTCGTTCCAATCTTGGCCACAATTTTGTAAGGTCCAACGTACTTGAGTGCTAGCTTGTGACAGGGTCTGTTTACCACAGTAGATTGAGAATACGGTTGCAGTCTCAGATACACCATCTCCCCTGGCATGAACACTCTGTCTGAGCACTTTTGGTCAGCAAAGTGCTTGTACTTGCTCTGCGCCCTTGCCAAGTTATCTTTCAGGGTAACTATGTGTTCAGTGTGGGTGGCCATCCATGCCCTGACATCTGGGTGTGGAGATACAGGATGCCCTTCCAACTGACCTATGTTAGGAGCATGGCCATACAGAGCTTGGTATGGTGTACACCCCAGAGAAGAATGATATGTAGCATTGTACCAGAATTCAGCCTGCGGCAGCCAGCTTGCCCACTTAGCAGGACAGTCATGCACTGCACACCTCAGGTACATCTCAAGGCACTGATTCACTCTTTCAGTCTGTCCATCGGTTTGAGGATGGTATGCTGTACTCATTTGCAACTCTGTCCCCCACACTCTAAATAGCTCTTTCCAAAATGAATTGGTGAAGATCTTGTCTCTGTCTGACACAATAGACAGTGGCAATCCATGCAACCTGACAATATTGTTGAGAAACACTTTGGCTACTGATGTTGCTGTGAAAGGGTGCTTCAGAGGGAGGAAATGGCTTACTTTAGTCAATCTATCCACCACCACTAGTATAGCATTGTAACCATCTGATTTAGGTAGTCCCTCAATGAAGTCCATACTGATTGCTTGCCATGGACTGTCAGGGACAGGCAGAGGTTGCAACAGGCCTGGTTTCTTGCATAACTCATGTTTGGCCTGTTGGCAAATGGCACATTGCTTGACAAAATTTTCTATAGCTACTTTCATCCCTTCCCAACTGAATAGTTGCTTCACTCCATGATATGTTGGAAGAATACCAGAGTGGCCCCCCACAGGACTTGCATGAAAAGCCTGAATTAGCTTTGTTTGGAGAC
This sequence comes from Triticum timopheevii, assembly GCA_963921465.1. NCBI lineage: Eukaryota > Viridiplantae > Streptophyta > Magnoliopsida > Poales > Poaceae > Triticum > Triticum timopheevii. The sequence continues at coordinate 375,492,269 of OY997262.1, read as the reverse complement.
CAACATTTGCTCCTACCCAAATCTTGTGATCTTGCTTCAGTAATCCCTCCTGTAGCTGAAAACCTGGACAAGCAGCTGGATCCACTGCTAGTTTATGTAGCATGGAACAAGCCACAGGATCAACAACATAAGAATTTAGGATCTCTTGCACCCACACTGGTTTACTGGTGGATATGTTTTGCACAGCAAACAAGTGTGCTACTCTAGAGAGAGCATCAGCAACAGTGTTTTCCACTCCTTTTCTGTATTGGATAGAGAACTGCAGCCCCACTAGCTTGGTCATAGCTTTCCTCTGCAAATCTGAAGTCAGGTTCTGATCTCCCAGATGACACAGGCTTTGGTGACCAGTTTTGATCACAAATGGTGCTCTAGACAAATAAGATCTCCATCTGTCCACTGCCATCATAATTGCCAGAAACTCCTTCTCATAGATGGATTTCTTCTGATTTGCCACTCCTAGAGCTTTACCGTAGAATGCAACAGGGTGCCGTTCTTGAGACAAAACAGCACCCACTCCAGTGTTACAGGCATCAGTTTCTACAGTAAAAGTTTTGTCATAGTTAGGCAGTGCTAAAACTGGAGTGTTGATCATGGCTTCCTTCAATTGTTGGAAAGCTTGTTGAGCTGCTGTGGACCACTCAAATGCCTGTTTTTTGAGAAGAGCAGTGAGAGGTTTGGCCAGTAACCCATAATTCCTCACAAACTTTCTGTAATACCCAGTCAGTCCTAAGAATCCTCTTAATTCAGTGACATTAGTGGGTGTAGGCCACTGTATCATTGCTTCAGTCTTTGCAGGATCTGTGGCTACTCCCTTGTCAGAAATTATGTGTCCCAAATACTCCAGAGATTGCTGGGCAAACACACATTTTGATTCTTTCACAAACAGTTGATTTTCCTTGAGGATGTTGAACACAGACTGGAGATGTTCCAAATGATCCTCCAGGGTCAGACTGAATACCAAGATATCATCCATAAACACTAGCACATACTTTCTGTTTGGACCTGCAAACATGAAGTTCATTACACATTGAAATGTCCCTGGTGCAGTTGCTAATCCAAAAGGAACAACTCTGAACTAAAACTGTCCATGGTGAGTTTTGAAGGCTGTTTTGTATTCATCCTCTTCCTTCATCCTTATTTGGTGGTACCCAGCCCTCAGGTCTAACTTGGAGAACCACTTACTGCCTCCCAACTCATCCAATATCTCATCAATGACAGGCATTGGAAACTTGTTTCTGATAGTTACCTCATTCAGTCTTCTATAATCTACACTGAATCTCCATGTACCATCTTTCTTTTTTACTAACAGTATTGGAGCAGCAAAAGGGCTCATACTGGGAGTGATTAGGCCAGCATCTAACATTTCCTTAACCTGTCTTTCTATCTCATCTTTCTGTTGTGGTGAATATCTATATGGTCTGCAGTTTACAGGTACAGTATCTGGCGGTAGATTGATGGAATGATCAAAGGCTCTGTGGGGAGGAAGAGACTTTGGCTCTTGGAACACTTCCTTGTTCCTATCCAATACTTGCTGCGCAGCTGGAGGTATATCAGTGACAGGTGCCATAACTATGCGATTCAGTAAAGCTGTAGCCCACACTTCATTGCCCTTCTCCCACTTTAACAGTTGCTCTGCAGAAACCTCCTCTATTTGTTCTTGATGTTTGGGCAGCACACCTTGCAGTTTGATCTCTTGATCTTTATATTGAAATTGAATCCACTTGTCAGCCCAATGGCATTTCATGACCCCCCACTGTTCCAACCAGTCCATCCCTAGTATAATGTCATGTCCTCCTAATGGTAACACTTGCATGGAGTTACAGAAACTGTGGCCTTGAATCCACCAAGTGAGCTGAGGAACTATTTCAGTGCAGGTGATAATCTCTCCATTTGCCACCTTCACTGGCCGAGGTTGTTCCAGTTTCTCTGCAGTAAGGGATACCTTGTCCAACAGTGACTGATCCACAAACATATGGGTGCTGCCTAAGTCTACAAGGATCAATACAACTTTGTTGCCCACCAGTGCTCGAAGCTGAATTGTTCTGGGATGGGTTGCACCTGACAGAGCTGTAGCTGAGATCATAGCACACTCTTCAGTATCTGCTGTAACTAGAGCATCCAACACTGCGTCTGAAATAATCTCATGTGGATCAACCATCTCTGTTGCTTTCAGCTGTGCTCCCCCTGGTACTGCTTGGTTACATGTGTGCCCTGGTGTGAACTTATCTCCATATTTGTAGCACAGTCCATTTTCCCGACAATACTCTTTCAACTGTTTGGCTTTCCACAGCTCTCATGTAGCCAATCCAGATCATGTGTCTGATTTGTTGTACGTCGTCCGGGCATAACTAGATTTGTTATTTTTCTATTGCAGTAGTAAACCCTCCTGTACTGACGCATACAGAGCTGCTATCTGTATCGTACTTGGTATCTGAAACTCGACAGCTGATCTGAGCTCTTCCTTGAGACCCATGACAAAACGAGTAACCAGGAAAGTATCACTGATTGTCGGCTCATACAGTTTAACCATGTATACCAGCTGCAGAAATTGATGTTTGTTTTCGTTGACAGTTTCTCGCTGCTTCAGGAGCATTAGTTCCTTCATCTTCTGTCGATACACATCAACATCAAACTCCAACAGTACCGCCTGACAGAACTGCTCCCAAGTGTGGAACTCACCCAATTGTTTGAAGGCCTGGTACCAACGGGCTACATTATCAGACAAATACAGAGATGCAGACGTGACTCTGAAGCTCTCTGGGATGTTGTACAATCTGAAAAACGCGTCGCACTTGTCGAGCCAAATTCGAACATCTGTGCCATCAAACTTGGGGAAATCCATCTTCGGCATCCATTGCCGCTTGTTCGTGTTCTCCTCTGTCACTGGAAGTATAGGTTGGAGATGAACAGAGGCTACCTCAGGTATTTGAAGCGGACGCGGTGGTGGTCGCCCCACCGGTTGTGGTCTCGCCCCCAGGATGCCGTCGGAGATCTCAGACGCAGTTGGTGACGACGCCTCCGGTACTGCCTGCTGCTTGCTCATCTGCGCCCCATGCGCCTGGCTTTGCTGCACTTGGCCGAGCGTGTTGCACAAGAGGTCGACCTTGACCTGGACTTGGTCGAGGCGCGCTGATTGCTCGGTCAGCTTGGCGTCGAGGGCCGCGAGTTGCGCGTTGAGGCCGTCGACGGTGGCCAATTTGCTCTACATGGCGCGGATTTCCGCGATTCCTTCAACATCCTTTCCTGAAGCGCCTCCATCTCGTCCGCGATGAAGCGCGACTGCGGGTTCGGCTTGAATGTCGTCGTGGTCGCTGAATTTCAGTGAAACAGCCCACCTCAGGTCAGGGATTACGCAGATCGAACCCGAGGGTGATCCGCTACTGTCGCCCCGGATTTGCTGGGCACGGGTCGGGAAAAAAAATTCTAGGGCAATTCGCGGCGGAGCGGAGAGACGGCTCTGATACCAGACTGTCACGACCTAGGGTCGGCCGGAATTCAACGGCGGCGAGCCGGAGTGGCAGCAGGAGGAGCAAGGGGAAACGAAGTCGAGAGAGAGAGATACAGAGCAGAGGAGATAAGAACAGAATGAGAGGACAGAATGCTTTTGATTTCAAATTTCATACCCGCCACTGTTTACACTCCTGCTTATATAATGCAAGTATTACACAGCCCGTCGGCCCACTCTCTCGAGCCCAACACCCCTCGGCCCATGTAACACTTCATTCAAATCCCCTAGCCTCTCTTGCGTGCGTTGCTTGTCTTCTGCGCTGTCTCATCGCCGATCACCTGTGAGCTACTGCTTACACAGGGCTCACCGGAGCGCATGGGGAGGTGAGGAAGAGCTGCTTGCTCCGGAAGCGGGATCCTGGTGGCTGCGATGGGCAGAGGGAGGCGGACCGGGTGGAGCTCACGCTCCAGCGAGCTACTGCTCGTGCAGTCCAGACAGAGACGGGCGGCCTCGGGACGACGGGGACTCGTTGGGGCAGGGGCACGGATGCGAGGCTTTGGCGTCGAGGAATGGAGCTTGACGGCGGGATCCAACAAGGAGGCATCGGAGATGGCCGGATCTGGGCCAGAGGCGGACGTTGGCGGCTTCCACGAGCAGCGGTCGTTCCTGCAGCGGTGAAGTACAGAGAGAGAGGGATATCATGAGAGAGAGATTGAAGGGAAGGAGAGAAAGTAGTAGGGGAAGTAGGGAAGGATAGGTGCAAGCTGAGCGTGGGGTGGACTGTTGTCGATGCTGAGGGTGCTCGGGCACCATAAGCAGGGGAGCCTTGCTCCGGTCGAGGCAGAGGAGAAGCGAGGAGGTGCCTGCGGGATTGGATGGAACGGGGGGAGGAGGTGGATTGGATCGGGATGAGATCCCGAGGAAGACAGTGGCGGCGGCCGAGAGGGATCGATGGGGCATGTCCCTAGATTTTAGGGTTGGTCTTTATATATGAAGTGGATTTTGGGTAGAGGTTCAATTGGACCCTCCGATTTAGATCGGGCGGTCGAGAAAAACAGACTAGGGAAGCTCAAATAAGAAAACGGTGATGTTTTAGGGACGTTTGGGGATGATCCGAATCCAACGGTGATGACTGAGCAGGTCGGGTTCGGGGCAGTTTTCGGATGCGCGAGAGGGGGTCTGCACTGTGCAAAGAGGGGTCAAATGGCGGGGTAACAAAAGAATGGTTGGTCCAAGAAAGGTCAACGGACGCAACGGAGAGAAGCGAGAACGGCAACTACGAGCGGATGCAAGTTTTAAGAAAACAATGTCGATGCAATGCGGATGATGCGATGATGAAATGCATGACATGAAACAAAAAGCAAAACGAAAGACAAAAACCCAACCACGAAGGAAATATCATATCGCCGGAAAAGGCAAGAGTTGGAGTTACGAATATGGAAAGTTGTGTCCGGGGCGTTACAGTATGGACATAGTCTAAGCAGCACCACCCAACTGTCCTTGACCGTGGACATGGCTATTCGAATAGTTTTACACTCTGCAGAGGTTGCACACTTTACCCACAAGATCCGGGGAACTTCCGTGTCATCCACGACCCGCGATACCTCAAGTACCCGGGGTAAGCACCCGATCACTATCTTTCCCTAAACGACACTAACATGGAGTCCACTCGATTGGTAGTAACCCCCGTGCCTAACATTTCACATCATAAAGTTGTGGAGTCTCGCTCCCATATTCATCACATACCACAAGCACGGGGTACCAATGGTGTGTCCGGTGCCCTGTGAAAACAGTCATGGCCGCCCTACCTGGCACGACCCCGTCCCGAGAGAGCGCACCAACAACTCTCCCGTCATTAGTAATGCGGGCTCCAAGCTAGTATCGGCCTAGGTAATCAATAATGCCCTTTCCCATATAAGGGTAGAGTGGTTGCGCATGCCAGGTTGGGACAGTCGACAAATCTTAAATCTAATCCGTCTCTGTAAACAACACTTTTATCAAACCTCGGTACACTACTTCTCCACCAAGTAGTGACCTAGTTCATCATCATCTCCCAGGGGCATCAGTGGCACCCACTGGGCTGTTTGCAAGTATGTCAAACCACACTTGTTTCTTTCCATGCATAGCCCTGACCCACTTTGCGTAGCCATCTACTATAGCATATTTCTACAACCCACCAACACAACTCTAGCAACGGTAGAGTCATGAACAATGCAAGTACCAATGGAGTATGCAACGGAGGCAAGCCTAGCAAGGTTGCCATTCAAGGTATATCATGCGCTCAGTGAAGCAACGAAAATGCTATTATGATGTAAAATGGTTCACCATGGTCAAAGGGCTGCTTGCCTGGTTCATCAGAGTCTTCAAATCTTCTGGTCCTTCTCCAAGTATTTCGTCTACTTCGTCAACTAACGTTGGAAACCATTATAGTAAGCAACACAACAAGGCAGAAAATAAAAGTGCTCTAAAAATATTAATTTGACTTTTCTAGGACTTCTCTGGTTATATGAAAAATAACCAGAGTGGTTTCATTGGAATTGGGTCAGTGGATATTCCTAAACATTTTGATACGATGGAATCAAGGGGTTTATGGATTTGCAAGAAGTGTACAGAAATATATTTTTGAAAAATGAGCAAAGGCACCCATTTAACAAATCATGATTTTAGAAGCATCTAGGAGTTGGTTTCACTGGATTTGGAGTTCAAATGAATTTCCTATGAATTTGCAGAGTTGACAAATATGAAGAAACGGCTCATTATATTGTGTGGCACAGAAAGTATTAAGAAAAATGTTCATAAACTAAGTTTTGAACTTATAAACATCTAGGAAGTTGAATCATGGAATTTGGATCAAAAATGGGCTCTCTGTGATTTTCTAAAGTTCACTACAGAAATGGAAAAACAAGATTTTGATGAATGTTTGTGAAGAAGAAGTCTCTGGAAAAATGTGCATGTTGCACCAACAGGTAGATCATGATTTATAGAGTCACTAGAAATTTGAATCATCAAATTTGGACTTAATATGAATATTCTATGGATTTTACCAGTCCACAGAAAAAGAAAAAGAAAAGGAATTTACCTAAATGGGCCGGATCTAGGGAGGTAGCAGCGTGCACTGGGCGAGACTTAGCGGGGCAGCACACTGGGCCTGCCCTAGCCTCTCGCGCGCGCCCGCTGGGAGGCCACGTCGAAGGCGGCTTCGCGGAGTACGCCTCTATTGGGAAACGTAGTAATTTCAAAAGAAATTCCTATGCATGCGCAAGATCATGTTGATGGCATAGCAACGAGAGGGGAGAGTGTATGTCCACGTACCCTCGTAGACCATTAGTGGAAGCGTTATGACAACGCGGTTGATGTAGTCGTACGTCTTCACGATTCGACCGATCCAAGCTCCGAACGTACGGCGCCTCCGAGTTCAGCACACGTTCAGCTCGATGACGATCTCTGGGCTCCAATCCAGCAGAGCGTCGGGGATGAATCCCATGAGCACGACGGCATGGTGACGGTGATGATGTTCTACCGGTGCAGGGCTTCGCCTAAACTCCGCGACGATATGACCGAGGTGGAATATGGTGGAGGGGGGCACCGCACACGGCTAAGGAACGATCCGTAGATCAACTTGTGTCTATGGGGTGCCCACCCGCCCCCGTATATAAAGGAGCCAGGGGGGAGGAGGCGGCCGGCCAAGGAGGGCGTCCCAAGGGGGGAGTCCTACTCCCACTGGGAGTAGGACTCCCTTCTTTCCAAGTAGGAGTAGGAGAAGGGGGGAAAGAGGAGGAAGAGGGGAAGGAAAGGGGGGGGGGGGGCGCCCCCTTCCCTTGTCCTATTCGGACCAGGAAGAGGAGGGGCGTGTGGCCCCCTCCTGCCTCCTTTTCTCTTATCCCTCGAGGCCCATGTAGGCCCAACAACCCCCCGGGGGGTTCCGGTAACCTCCCGGTACTCCGGTAAAATGCCGATTTCACCCGGAACCATTCCGATGTCCAAACATAGGCTTCCAATATATCAATCTTTATGTCTCGACCATTTCGAGACTCCTCGTCATGTCCGTGATCACATCCGGGACTCCGAACAAACTTCGGTACATCAAAACTTATAAACTCATAATAAAACTGTCATCGTAACGTTAAGCGTGCGGACCCTACGGGCTCGAGAACTATGTAGACATGACCTAGAACTATTCTCGGTCAATAACCAATAGCGGGACCTGGATGCCCATATTGGTTCCTACATATTCTACGAAGATCTTTATCGGTCAAACCGCATAACAACATACGTTGTTCCCTTTGTCATCGGTATGTTACTTGCCCGAGATTTGATCGTCGGTATCCAATACCTAGTTCAATCTCGTTACCGGCAAGTCTCTTTACTCGTTCCGTAGTGCATCATCCCGTAACCAATTCATTTGGTTACACTGCTTGCAAGGCTTATAATGATGTGCATTACCGAGAGGGCCCAGAGATACCTCTCCGACAATCGGAGTGGCAAAACCTAATCTCGAAATACGCCAACTCAACATGTACCTTCGGAGACACCTGTAGTACTCCTTTATAATCACCCAGTTACGTTATGACGTTTGGTAGTACCCAAAGTGTTCCTCCGGTAAACAGGAGTTGCATAATTCTCATAGTTACAGGAACATGTATAAGTCATGAAGAAAGCAATAGCAATATACTAAATGATCAAGTGCTAGGCTAACGGAATGGGTCATGTCAATCACATCATTCTCCTAATGATGTGATCCCACTAATCAAATGACAACACATGTCTATGGTTAGGAAACATAACCATCTTTGATTGATGAGCTAGTCAAGTAGAGGCATACTAGTGACTATATGTTTGTCTATGTATTCACACATGTATCATGTTTCCGGTTAATATAATTCTAGCATGAATAATAAACATTTATCATGATATGAGGAAATAAATAATAACTTTATTATTGCCTCTAGGGCATATTTCCTTCAGTCTCCCACTTGCACTAGAGTCAATAATCTAGATTACATAGTAATGATTCTAACACCCATGGAGTCTTGGTGCTGATCATGTTTTGCTCGTGAGAGAGGCTTAGTCAACGGGTCTGCAACATTCAGATCCGTATGTATCTTGCAAATCTCTATGTCTCCCACTTGGACTTGGTCCCGAATGGAATTGAAGCGTCTCTTGATGTGCTTGGTCCTCTTGTGAAATCTGGATTCCTTTGCCAAGGCAATTGCACCAGTATTGTCACAGAAGATTTTCATTGGTCCCGATGCACTAGGTATGACACCTAGATCGGAAATGAACTCCTTCATCCAGACTCCTTCATTTGCTGCTTCAGAAGCAGCTATGTACTCCACTTCACATGTAGATCCCGCCACGACGCTTTGTTTAGAACTGCACCAACTTACAGCTCCACCGTTTAATAAAAACACGTATCCGGTTTGCGATTTAGAATCGTCCGGATCAGTGTCAAAGCTTGCATCGACGTAACCATTTACGACTAGCTCCTTGTCACCTCCATATACGAGAAACATATCCTTAGTCCCTTTCAGGTATTTCAGGATGTTCTTGACCGCTGTCCAGTGATCCACTCCTGGATTACTTTGGTACCTTCCTGCCAAGCTTATCGCTAAGCATACGTCAGGTCTGGTACATAGCATTGCATACATGATAGAGCCTATGGCTGAAGCATAGGGAACATCTTTCATTTTCTCTCTATCTTCTGTTGTGGTCGGGCATTGAGTTTGACTCAACTTCACACCTTGTAGCACGGGCAAGAACCCTTTCTTTGCCTGATCCATTTTTAACTTTTTCAAAATTTTGTCAAGGTATGTGCTTTGTGAAAGTCCTATTAAGCGTCTTGATCTATCTCTATAGATCTTGATGCCCAATATGTAAGCAGCTTCACCGAGGTCTTTCATTGAAAAACTTTTATTCAAGTATCCCTTTATGCTATCCAGAAATTCTATATCATTTCCAATTAATAATATGTCATCTACATATAATATCAGAAATGCTACAGAGCTCCCACTCACTTTCTTGTAAGTACAAGCTTCTCCAAAAGTCTGTATGAAACCATATGCTTTGATCACACTATCAAAACGTTTATTCCAACTCCGAGATGCTTGCACCAGTCCATAAATGGATCGCTGGAGCTTGCATACTTTGTTAGCACCTTTTGGATCAACAAAACCTTCTGGCTGCATCATATACAACTCTTCTTCCAGAAATCCATTCAAGAATGCAGTTTTGACATCCATTTGCCAAATTTCATAATCATGAAATGCAGCAATAGCTAACATGATTCAGACAGACTTAAGCATCGCTACGGGTGAGAAAGTCTCATCGTAGTCAACCCCTTGAACTTGTCGAAAACCTTTCGCAACAAGTCGAGCTTTATAGACAGTTACATTACCATCAGCGTCAGTCTTCTTCTTAAAGATCCATTTATTCTCAATGGCTTGCCGATCATCGGGCAAGTCAACCAAAGTCCATACTTTGTTTTCATACATGGATCCCATCTCAGATTTCATGGCCTCAAGCCATTTTGCGGAATCTGGGCTCATCATCGCTTCCTCATAGTTCGTAGGTTCATCATGGTCAAGTAACATGACTTCCAGAATAGGATTACCGTACCACTCTGGTGCGGATCTTACTCTGGTAGACCTACGAGGTTCAGTAGAAACTTGTCCTGAAGTTTCATGATCAATATCATTAGCTTCCTCACTAATTGGTGTAGTTGTCACAGGAACCGGTTCTTGTGATGAACTACTTTCCAATAAGGGAGTAGATACAGTTATCTCATCAAGTTCTACTTTCCTCCCACTCACTTCTTTCGAGAGAAACTCCTTCTCTAGAAAGGATCCATTCTTAGCAACGAATGTCTTGCCTTCAGATCTTTGATAGAAGGTGTACCCAACAGTCTCTTTTGGGTATCCTATGAAGACACATTTCTCCGATTTGGGTTCGAGCTTATCTGGTTGAAGTTTCTTCACATAACCATCGCAACCCCAAACTTTAAGAAACGACAACTTTGGTTTCTTGCCAAACCACAGTTCATAAGGCGTCATCTCAACGGATTTTGATGGTGCCCTATTTAACGTGAATGCGGCCGTCTCTAAAGCATAACCCCAAAACGATAGCGGTAAATCAGTAAGAGACATCATTGATCGCACCATATCTAGTAAAGTACGATTACGACGTTCGGACACACCATTTCTTTGTGGTGTTCCAGGTGGCGTGAGTTGCGAAACTATTCCGCATTGCTTCAAATGTAAACCAAACTCGTAACTCAAATATTCTCCTCCACGATCAGATCGTAGAAACTTTATTTTCTTGTTACGATGATTTTCCACTTCACTCTGAAATTCTTTGAACTTTTCAAATGTTTCAGACTTGTGTTTCATCAAGTAGATATACCCATATATGCTCAAATCATCTGTGAAGGTGAGAAAATAACGATATCCGCCACGAGCTTCAACATTCATCGGACCACATACATCTGTATGTATGATTTCCAACAAATTTGTTGCTCTCTCCATAGTACCGGAGAACGGTGTTTTAGTCATCTTGCCCATGAGGCACGGTTCGCAAGTACCAAGTGATTCATAATCAAGTGATTCCAAAAGTCCATCAGTATGGAGTTTCTTCATGCGCTTTACACCGATATGACCTAAACGGCAGTGCCACAAATAAGTTGCACTATCATTATCAACTCTGCATCTTTTGGCTTCAACATTATAAATATGTGTACTACTATCGAGATTCAATAAAAATAGACCACTCTTCAAGGGCGCATGACCATAAAAGATATTACTCATATAAATAGAACAACCATTATTCTCTGATTTAAATGAATAACCGTCTCGCATCAAACAAGATCCAGATATAATGTTCATGCTCAACGCTGGCACCAAATAACAATTATTTAGGTCTAAAACTAATCCCGAAGGTAGATGTAGAGGTAGCGTGCCGACTGCGATCACATCGACTTTGGAACCGTTTCCCACGCGCATCGTCACCTCGTCCTTGGCCAGTGCTCGCTTATTCCGTAGTCCCTGTTTCGAGTTGCAAATATTAGCAACAGAACCAATATCAAATACCCAGGTGCTACTACGAGCTGTAGTTAGGTATACATCAATAACATGTATATCACATATACCTTTGTTCACTTTGCCATCCTTCTTATCCGCCAAATACTTGGGGCAGTTCCGCTTCCAGTGACCAGTCTGCTTGCAGTAGAAGCACTCAGTTTTAGGCTTAGGTCCAGACTTGGGTTTCTTCTCTTGAGCAGCAACTTTCTTGCTGTTCTTTTTGAAGTTCCCCTTCTTCTTTCCTTTGCCCTTTTTTTTCTTGAAACTGGTGGTCTTGTTAACCATCAACACTTGATGCTCCTTCTTGATTTCTACCTCCGCGGCTTTTAGCATTGCGAAGAGCTCGGGAATAGTATTGTTCATCCCTTGCATATTATAGTTCATCACAAAGCTCTTGTAGCTTGGTGGCAGTGATTGAAGAATTCTGTCAATGACACTATCATCAGGAAGATTAACTCCCAGTTGAATCAAGTGATTATTATACCCAGACATTTTGAGTATGTGTTCACTGACAGAACTATTCTCTTCCATCTTGTAGCTGTAGAACTTATTGGAGACTTCATATCTCTCAATCCGGGCATTTGCTTGAAATATTAACTTCAACTCCTGGAACATCTCATATGCTCCATGACGTTCAAAACGTCGTTGAAGACCCGGTTCTAAGCCGTAAAGCATGGCACACTGAACTATCGAGTAGTCATCAGCTTTGCTCTGCCAGACGTTCTTAACGTCGTCAGTTGCATCAGCAGCAGGCCTGGCACCCAGCGGTGCTTCCAGGACGTAACTTTTCTGTGCAGCAATGAGGATAATCCTCAGGTTACGGACCCAATCCGTGTAATTGCTACCATCATATTTCAACTTTGCTTTCTCAAGGAACGCATTAAAATTCAACGGAACAACAGCACGAGCCATCTATCTACAACAAACATAGACAAGCAAAATACTATCAGGTACTAAGTTCATGATAAATTTAAGTTCAATTAATCATATTACTTAAGAACTCCCACTTAGACAGACATCTCTCTAGTCATCTAAGTGATCACGTGATCCAAATCAACTAAACCATAGCCGATCATCACGTGAGATGGAGTAGTTTTCAATGGTGAACATCTTTATGTTGATCATATCTACTATATGATTCACGCTCGACCTTTCGGTCTCCATGTTCCGAGGCCATATCTGCATATGCTAGGCTCGTCAAGTTTAACCTGAGTATTCTGCGTGTGCAAAAACTGGCTTGCACCCGTTGTAGATGGACATAGAGCTTATCACACCCGATCATCACGTGGTGTCTGGGCACGACGAACTTTGGCAACGGTGCATACTCAGGGAGAACACTTCTTGATAATTTTTAGTGAGAGATCATCTTAAAATGCTACCGTCAAACAAAGCAAGATAAGATGCATAAAGGATAAACATCACATGCAATCAATATAAGTGATATGATATGGCCATCATCATCTTGTGCTTGTGATCTCCATCCTCGAAGCACCATCGTGATCACCATCGTCACCGGCGCGACACCTTGATCTCCATCGTAGCATCGTTGTCGTTACGCCATCTATTGCTCCTACGACTATCGCTACCGCTTAGAGATAAAGTAAAGCAATTACAGGGCTTTTGCATTTCATACAATAAAGCGACAACCATATGGCTCCTGCCAGTTGCCGATAACTTCGGTTACAAAACATGATCATCTCATACAATAAAATATAGCATCACGTCTTGACCATATCACATCACAACCTGCCCTGCAAAAACAAGTTAGACGTCCTCTACTTTGTTGTTGCAAATTTTACGTGGCTGCTACGGGCTTTAGCAAGAACCGTTCTTACCTACGCATAAAAACCACAACGATAGTTTGTCAAGTTGGTGCTGTTTTAACCTTCACAAGGACTGGGCGTAGCCACACTCGATTCAGCTAAAGTGAGAGAGACAGACACCCGCCAGCCACCTTTAAGAACAAGTGCTCGTAACGGTGAAACCAGTCTCGCGTAAGCGTACGCGTAATGTCGGTCCGGGCCGCTTCATCTCACAATACCGCCGAACCAAAGTATGACATGCTGGTAAGCAGTATGACTTGTATCGCCCACAACTCACTTGTGTTCTACTCGTGCATATAACATCAACGCATAAAACCTAGGCTCGGATGCCACTGTTTGGAAACGTAGTAATTTCAAAAAAATTCCTACACACACGCAAGATCATGTTGATGGCATAGCAACGAGAGGGAAGAGTGTATGTCCACGTACCCTCGTAGACCGTTAGCGGAAGCGTTATGACAACGCGGTTGATGTAGTCGTACGTCTTCACGATCCGACCGATCCAAGCTCCGAACGTACGGCGCCTCCGAGTTCAGCACACGTTCAGCTCGATGACGATCTCCGGGCTCCAATCCAGCAGAGCGTCGGGGATGAGTTCCGTCAGCACGACGGCATGGTGACGGTGATGATGTTCTACCGGCCCAGGGCTTCGCCTAAACTACGCGACGATATGACCGAGGTGGAATATGGTGGAGGGGGGCACCGCACACGGCTAAGGAACGATCCGTAGATCAACTTGTGTCTATGGGGTGCCCACCCGCCCCCGTATATAAAGGAGCCAGGGGGAGGAGGCGGCCGGCCAAGGAGGGCGCGCCAAGGGGGGAGTCCTACTCCCACTGGGAGTAGGACTCCCTTCTTTCCAAGTAGGAGTAGGAGAAGGGGGGAAAGAGGAGGAAGAGGGGAAGGAAAGGGGGGGCGCCGCCCCCTTCCCTTGTCCTATTCGGACCAGGAAGTGGAGGGGCGCGTGGCCCCCTCCTGCCTCCTTTTCTCTTATCCCTCGAGGCCCATGTAGGCCCAACAACCCCCCCGGGGGGTTCCGGTAACCTCCCGGTACTCCGGTAAAATGTCGATTTCACCAGGAACCATTCCGATGTCCAAACATAGGCTTCCAATATATCAATCTTTATGTCTCGACCATTTCGAGACTCCTCGTCATGTCCGTGATCACATCTGGGACTCCGAACAAACTTCGGTACATCAAAACTTATAAACTCATAATAAAACTGTCATCGTAACGTTAAGCGTGCGGACCCTACGGGTTCGAGAACTATGTAGACATGACCTAGAACTCTTCTCGGTCAATAACCAATAGCGGGACCTGGATGCCCATATTGGTTCCTACATATTCTACCAATATCTTTATCGGTCAAATCGCATAACAACATACGTTGTTCCCTTTGTCATCGGTATGTTACTTGCCCGAGATTTGATCGTCGGTATCCAATACCTAGTTCAATCTCGTTGACGGCAAGTCTCTTTACTCGTTCCGTAGTGCATCATCCCGTAACCAATTCATTTGGTTACATTGCTTGCAAGGCTTATAATGATGTGCATTACTGAGAGGGCCCAGAGATACCTCTCCGACAATTGGAGTGACAAAACCTAATCTCGAAATACGCCAACTCAACATGTACCTTCGGAGACACCTGTAGTACTCCTTTATAATCACCCAGTTACGTTGTGACATTTGGTAGTACCCAAAGTGTTCCTCTGGTAAACGGGAGTTGCATAATTCTCATAGTTACAGGAACATGTATAAGTCATTAAGAAAGCAATAGCAATATACTAAACGATCAAGTGCTAGGCTAACGGAATGGGTCATGTCAATCACATCATTCTCCTAATGATGTGATCCCACTAATCAAATGACAACACATGTCTATGGTTAGGAAACATAACCATCTTTGATTGATGAGCTAGTCAAGTAGAGGCATACTAGTGACTATATGTTTGTCTATGCATTCACACATGTATCATGTTTCCGGTTAATACAATTCTAGCATGAATAATAAATATTTATCATGATATGAGGAAATAAATAATAACTTTATTATTGCCTCTAGGGCATATTTCCTTCAGCCTCCACTTAAACGGACGGGCCCGCCTGCTGGGTCGCTGACGTGCGGGCCCCAACAGCAGGTCGTCTTCCACCTCCTGCGCTGGTGCGACAGGAAGCAGAGGAGGCGCTCGACGCCGGTAGCCGGCGCTACAGGGCGTCTCCGGTGATGTTCTGCCCACCGGCGTGCTCAGGGGACCCGGCCGCGTCCATCCGTGGGTGGCACGGTCGCCCAGGGGCACCGGGTGGAGCAGGGTGCTGGCCGGCGGACGAGACCGGTGGTGAGTTTTGGGCATGGCGAGGCAGGCACGGGGAGGAAGGACTGATGTGCGGGGAGAGTTGGCGGTGGTGCTGGTGCTGCTTTGGAACAAAAAGGCCGCAGGAGGGGCTCTCAGTGGCGCAAATTTAGGCGGAGGCCGGCGGCATTGCTCCGACCATGGAGATGCAAGGAGGGCACGATGAGGGAAGTGGGTTGGTCTAGGGGGTGAACGGGAGGGAGAGAGAGGCAAAGGAGTAGAGAGGAGGCTCGGGGGTGGCCTTAAATAGAAGGGGGCGAGGTGCACCGTGGCTCGTGCGCCGACAAGCTTCTAGCCGTTGCTGGAGGTCACGGGGGCGTGCGTGGGCGTGTCTGGGGCGCTCGTGGGGTTGGTCTAGGGCGAGGGGAGAGAATAGAGATAGCGGGGAAGGGCCAGAGCATCGCGCGTGTGAGGCTGCCCATTGGAGTGCTCGGGCGGCCGGTGCGCGTGCGAGAGGAGGCAGGAGGAGGGAGAAGGTGGAGGGGGACAGGGGTGTAGCGTGTCACAGACGTCGAGGCGCATCGTCGGGCACGCTGGGGAGGCCCGAGGTGGCCGGAGGCGGTTGGAAGGGGGCGGCTACAGTGCGGGTGTGCACTGTAGCGCGCTCTGGAGCATGCCAATTGCATGCCAGGGCATTCCTTTGGCTTGTAGGGCACGGCCACTTGTGTCTGGGTTGTTTAGGGAGGAGTAAACAAAGGGTAGAGGGCCTTGGATGCCCTGGCCAGCCAGTAGGAGAGGAGAGAGGTTGAGGGAGAGAGGGAAATGGGCTGTCCAGAGAGAGAAAGTGGGGTTTTACCCCTCCAATAATTGAGCTGTGGATTTGCCATTGCTACTGGAGGTGCAAGGGGACTAGGAAAGGCTGTGGTAAAAAGTTAAGGCCATGGAGAAGAGTGGAAGAGATCAAAAATGGCATTTTGGTAAAGTGTCAGAAGGTGTTTGATAATGGTTTGAGCAAGTAGATGAATTCCATCTGCCATGAGACTCCATAGGGTGAAATGACACATATAATTAGGGCCTTCCACCAATTTTGCAACTTTTGTAAACCCTAGAAATGAACAGAAACGGATTTTCCAAGATTTAGTCATGCAAATCTGTTCTCCTTGATGCACCACTTAGTTTAGTGTCATCATTTGAGTATATAAACATGTCCACAAAAGTTGAGATCAAAAGGATAAAGTTTCCAATGTAGAGTTGCTCAAACTTGGTTCTGGACAGGAATTGTTTTGGCGCACTTTGATCAAGTTAACTTGTCCTCCAACTTGTGACATTTAGTCTAGATGAATTATTAGACCATTTGAGCATGTTAAAAAGGTTTGAGAACATTTGGACATGTTTGGCAATGTAAAGTTGCTCAAACTTCAAAATGGACAGAAATGGTTTTGAGGGGATTTCATGGAGTTATACTACTGTCCATGACATGATACTTGTCAAGATCATCAAACATGTCATATGTGACACGCTAGAATTTTCTTGGAATTTTTGGAGAATATTTTCTTTGTAAATATTTCAAAAGCTTGAAATATCTAGAAAGGGTTTTTGAGGGATTTGACCAATATTTTGAACATGACCATGTGTTGAAACTCTTATATATGGACAATATATGTCCACTGAGTTTCCCTAGGTTTTTGTAAAATATTTTTGAAACAATAAAATAATTTTTTCCTATTAAAGACCATTTATGGCCTTAAGAAAAAGCTTTTAAATAAAATAGGAAAATAACTTTTAAAATAATATTGTTGTGGTTTATGGGTATCCTATATCTAATAGGAGTCAAATATATTTTTTTGAAATATTTTTACTGCCCTTAGTTAAGTACTTGCAGTGCAAACTCAATTCAGGGGTTTTTGGAAAACTAATTTTTAAAAATACTACTTGGCCAAATTATTTTTGTAAGAAATTATTTTTATGTCCTATACACATGGCATGATAATTGGGCAAGATTTTTGGATCAAGGAGAAGGAGTATAAGAGTTGGAGGATTTATTTGATTTTTAGAGCACTTGCAAACAGCAGACAAAAATCAAATCAAGCAAAGACCAATACACACAAAAGTTTTTGTCAAACCACAATTTATCATGATTTATTAGCTTAAGTGTTGTGGCATGAAAATCAGGGTGTGACAAGCTGCTTCAACAACTCGACTGCGATGGCGCCGCCATACAGCAAGCCGGTGTTCCGACGGTCGTCGATGTGCTGATGCGCCTTGCTGCGAGCCGGTGCTGCAATGGCGCCGCCGTGCAGCAAACAGGTGACGCGATGAACGCCAATATGCTACGAGAGCTGCTGCGACGCTGCTGCTGCCGTGATGGCGACGAGCCAACAGTTGCGACGGTGGTGCGGTTTATACCGCGATGCTGCGACGATGCTACTACGATGGCAGAGAGGAGTCGGCTGCAGCAACAACGGCTATTGCGAGCACGGCGGCGGGCCGACTGTTCGACAATGCTGCGACGGTGGTCTGGCTTTCTCCGGCGATGTTGCGACGGTTGCTGAGATGGCACTGCGACGACTGTGGTCATGCTGATCCGGCGACCGTGCGTGTTGCGAGCCGGTGCTCCGACGGCGCCGCCGTGCTGCGAGCCGGTGCTCCGACGGTGGCACCGGGTCAGCGAGTCGGCGCTACGGAGAAGAAAGACATCAGGTTACATGTTGTTGACGAGGAGTGCCTCCTTTTACGTTGACTCGTCTGACGGTTGGGAACACTCAGACTAAAATGAAGACGGTGAGGGAGGCGGCTGCTGTTTACCCAATACATGCGCATGCCGCCTAGCATGCGCCAATTCTAAGTGAAACACACAAAAATCTAATCTAAGTGATCTAACGGCACAGATCCAATAGGAGAAGTCCTCCCACTTGCACACGCTGACGCAGTTGCTTTTGCTGATGCAGGTGCCCTCTTCCGCTTGGCCTAGGCTGAAGACAACACTTCGGTCAGGGCGAGGCCGAAGTTGATCTCTTCGGCCCAGAACGGCCACTCCTCGGCTCAGGGTATGACCGGAAGACCGGACTTCGGTCTAAGCACGGCCAAAAAGTGCCTCTTCGGCCAGAACAAGACCGACGGCTAATATTTTCGAAATTTCCAAATTAGACCATATATTTTCAGGATTTGTTAAAATAATGATAATACTTTCATAAAAAAATCAATAACGCCAGGGGGGTTTGTGCAAAAGGTAAGAGCAAGTATAATAGTGGGCTATAATAAACCCGCTTACATGACACTTTTGTCTATGTAGAGAAGAGAGACAAGGAAAAAGTAAAGGAGCGGGCTCTCATGCAAGAGCCCGTCTCTATGCGTGTTTCTAGGTAAAATCATTTAATGAGAAGAAAGAGATAGAAACAAAGTGAAAAAGAATTGTTGGCTTATAGCCAACCTTATAGCCAACTCTATTGTATGAATAATTAATATTGCTAACTCTTGATGGCATGACATGTCTATATAGCCAGCAGCTGGCTATATTATTAATCATGCTCCCAGTGCTTCACCGTGGACAGGTGCTAAGCATGTCACATAAGCAAAAATATGACATGACACAACAATTAATGAGGAGAGGGAGCACTTTGGTGATCCAAGAAGAACCAATGCCAAGTGCGTGAACCTAGGAAAACCACTTAAACGAAACAACTTGACCAATGCATGAAAGACTTTAGGTGCTAACTCAAATAAGATGAGCTTAGCAACAACAAGTTAAACACCTATGCATTGTGAAGTTAAGTTGCTAAGCTATTTAATGCACTTAGCACCTCATCTAAGCATCTTTGCATTGAAGAGGCCAAACACAGATGCGTACCACTTGATGACATGGCATCCGATGTGGCAGTTTATCAGCATTTTGTATCTAACTGTTACCGCATCAAGACTCAAGTGAACAGTTTTCATGTTTTTTCAAGTTTTTGTATGGATCTATTATCGCTGTGCAAGTTCATTGTACTTATGATGATATTAACTTTAGAATGAATGAACTGCTAGCATCCAGTGCATGAGGACCTGAGATTTATTTTGGTGGCATGACGTTTTAGAGAGCAGCTGCCATTAACTTTTTTTTGAGGGACATTTGCCATTAACTTTGATTGTACACCCCTCCTGGTTTCCTCCTCTTGAATGCCCATTTGGGTTCTTTCTTATGATGAAAGAGGTTTTGTCTGGTACTAAAGATCTTAGTTTTGTTTTGAGTGACTTCAACTTTCATTATAGACCGTGATGAGAATTGTCTTCAAGAAGGTTTGATTGGAGTTTCTCTTGATTGGATTATCTCAAGTTGCCTCTTTTATAAATGATTCGAATATGTCTCAGAAGTCTGGTTAAGACTAAGCAATGCATGAAAACTGAGTCGTTCATGGGACACTACTTTTGTAGATATTAAACTCCATCACACATGGATGACCATGATTCATTTTCCTGTAGCAATTAGCATTCGCCTTGCATTATTTTCTTTATAGGTAGCTTATAAACGGAGAGAAGAAAGGTTTTATCCAGTTTTGTGAAGATTGGCCACATTGGACTTCATCTCATGTTTTTATTAGCATAGATATACACTCAAGAAAACGCACCGCGTTCATCAATCCATCAGCCAAGATCTTATTTTATTCCAATAGACGGCATAATTTATATATTCTCGAATTGCACAACCTTATTTCGGATTGGTGGGCAATTCTGATTACACTGATATTGGTGTTCAAAACATGGTATGCCTGGCGCATTGAGGCAACAGTAGCACCCTCCATTCCAGCCCCAGAGTTCACCTTTTGTCTTGCAATCTCTAATAACACAAAATTTCACAGTAACTTTGCTCTCATCTATTGACGAGACTGCCATAGTCGCGTTGGCATGGCCATCTCCATAGGTGCTTTGGGGCTCAGGACGACCTATTACATCAGTAATATTATATGAATAACAGTGCAGAATATGCAAATATATACATACACATATGTAAAAAAATATGGTTGTGATGATACTTACATTGTCCAACCATAAGAAGGCACCCGATGAACAAAAAAGCAATCATGTACACCACGCTGCCCCCCTTCATATTTTGCACGAACTGTGTATCTGATTTTGAGATAGACATACACAATATGAGGCAATGGCCGAACCCCCCCTCTCGCCTCAGTACATATAGAGGGTACATGTATCTAATTGAGTACGTACGAGATATGATTTGATTGTCACATTCCATAAATAGTACAAGCATGACAGGCCTGCGATGCGATTTACAGATCGCATAATTACGGTATGGCGCATGCATCCTAAGGTAGTTTGAATTAGGGATTCGTACAATCGCCAGAAATATTTGATAATCTGCCAGATCAGTAACCATATAGGAGTACTACACTAACTTGGTCGTTTATGTTTGCCTGGTGATAGTACTGGCCGGAACAGTATTGTACCGCCCTCTATGGCTATTTGTGTCACCGGTGATTTAACCGTACACCGTTAAGTTTGTGAAGTTAACGTTTTTCTTCCTGTCCCTGGCGGCTGGAACCCTAGCCGTCGCCAGGAGACCCAATCTTTCAGCGCCGTCCTCCGGCGGCTCCCCTCCGCCGGCGACCTCGGTCGTCGCTGGTGAGGGAGGTCGCCGGATCCACGCGTGTGGATCATTTTTACTCCCTCATAGTTTAGATTTTTAGGCTGTTCATCGTCTTTGTTTCGGCGGCGACGATGACAGTGCTGAATAAAGATTCTTCGGATTCTTTCTTGACAAGGCCATTGGTCCTATGGTTGGGGATGGATTTGGAAACCAGTCTGTTCCAGCAAGGATGGCGTGGCGGCGGCGGCATCCTCGTGGTGGACCTGTGTCCTCGGGCTCCGCCGTTGCGACAGCGTTTGCTCCAGCGTCAGCGCGGAGCTTGGGGGATAGTCCAGGAGCAGATGCAGATTGTGGTCTGCATCGACGACATCTGGAAGACGGAACATGTGCTGGGTCCGTGGTTCGTGGATGGCAGGTATGGTTTCCTTCCGCGATGTCTTAGTCACGGTGGGGTGCCAGATCTGGAGTTCGATGGCGTGTCCGGGGTGTTGCCCCGGTCTGATTCGTTCAACGGTAAGGGCTTCACTTTTGGTGAGCCACCTTGGAGGTCCGCAAAGCTGCATAACAGCGATGGAGCCACGTCGAGCTCGGGTGAAGAGGTGATCCATCATTCTTTTCTCCGGTGGCTGCTGTCATGGTGCCGGAGGCAGGTGATGGGCGTTGGTGTCAAGCTCAGAGATGTTCTGCTATCTTTTCAGTTTTGTCATGTCGGTCCTTACGTGACTTGTACTTTAATCTTTATGATATGAATGAGACACGTATCCATGCAAAAATTTTTTTGTCAAGTTTGTCCCACTGAAGCCTCGTCGTCGAGCGAGCACCAGAATTTGAACCCTGATGGGCTGCAGACAACACAGTCTCTCCAACCATTCAATCACAGGTTGATTTACCCGTACTCCGTTAAGTTATACTGTATAATAGAGCTTGGGTCGTGCTAACTACCACACGTGTGGCAGGAAGGGAGACGCACCACACATCTCTAATGTAAACAGATTGCCACGTCATCGCATGCATGCATGCAGGAATCTTTTTGGATTTTCAGTTTTTAAAATGTTTTATCTCTTAAACGAAAAATCCGATTGAAAATCCGTTTTCACCATTAAATCCCTCGCGATGAGATCTTCGAAACTAGATCCCATGTTGATATGTTTTGATGAAATTTTTTTTGGATTAAAAGTTGCTACGTCTATTGCATATGAATTGCCATGATGTTTACACTGAAGTTGCCATGATATGTTTCAGCTATTTTCTTCTACATTTAAAAGTAATTTTTGACATTTATAAAACGGGGAATTAAGAAACTAGACTTGCCATGAATCATAAACTAAAATTGCCATGATACATGCACGTAAAATTGCCATGGTTCATACAAAAAATAATTTTCATGGTCAACGTACTGGAGTTGCCATCATCAAAATACTAAAATTGCCTTGATCTACAAACTAAAATTGCCATATGGCAACTTTAGTTTAAGTCCTATGGCAACTGCAGTGTAAACATCGTGGCAACTTCTGGCAAAAAAAATAATTCGTCGAAACATATCAACATGGGGTCTAGTTTTGAAGATCTCGTCGAGACGGATTTAATGGTGAAAACGGATTTTTTGTTCGCTTTTTTATTTAGGAGATACAACATTTTTAAGCCGAAAACCAAAAAAAATTCTGCTGATGTCATCTATTCATACGTGGCAAAATGAGTGGTGATGAAGACGTGTGGATGATGTGCAAACGCCCACACGTGTGGGCGTTAACATTTCCGTAAAGCTTTGCTTTCCCTAAAAAAAGTAGTCCATATACTACGCATCCGGTTGAGATATTCCTACCCATCTTCCAGGTTAGTTAGCATACTCCCAACCGCCATTGAATTTGAAAAATTATTTATAGAAAAAGTGTACCACGATATATATAAAACATGTGTCCCTATCTATAGCTATACGATTGTAACTCCTCAGACACACTCGCAGGTGGTCGTTACTTCTGGCAGGATCTGGACCGGCCTCACAGATTAATACTAGTCTTTGTTGTATACTTTGTCCTCACTTGTGCTCATCTGAAACCAACTTCCCGGTCGGTCATCCATACTGAAATTACTTCAACCTGAGCACGCTTAACTTTGAAGTTCTTTCCGTATTGGCTCAAAAAAAAGGAATTCCAGGAACCTACGTCCTTGTCGCCCCATAGAAACGGTCCCTCTTGGCACATACGTCCATGCGAGCAGTCTGGCACATGTGGCATGCCGTGTGTCATGACGGGTCACAAACGTCATGTACAACATGACCGCGGACCTGGCCCGCAAGCATATGTGTAACAGTGCGGGTCGGCTATGATACCAACTTGTAATGCTCCGAACACACTCGCCGACGGTTGTTACTCCTGGCGGGATCCAGACTGGCCCCGCAGATCAATACTAGTCTTTTCTGTGCACTTTGTGCTCGCTCGTGCGCACCCGGAGCAACTTCCCGGCCAGTCACCCACCGTGAAATTACTCCAAGCCGAGCACGCTTAACTTTGGAGTTCTTTTCGAATGGGCTCCCGAAAAAAAGGAATTCCTTATTAATATGAGTAGTCTATCATCCTTAATAAGTCAGACTATCACAACCATATGAAAAAGAAAACCAAAGGGCAGATCCAATCAATCTCAACCATTAAACCATGTTGATCCAACAATCTAAACTATTTCAATGGTGAACGCTCAACATGTTTATTTTAGCGTACAATTAATATCATACCAAATATCATCATCTGTGCTAGTAATCATAAAATGAACATGTAATTAATATTCTACATAATATCAATGTGCAATTAATTTTCTCTATAATATCAACGTACATTGAACATACGTGTTTATCTATATCTGTACGTTTGCTGGGGCATTTGAGTGGACAGGAGAAACTAAAAATATGAATGTATAGAGGCATACTACAAATGAATGCTAGAAGAAAAACTACAAATGAATTTACCCAAATGAACTAATATAAATTAACAAAATTAGGTCGATTAAGTCACATAATTGAAGTGGGTTGTAATAAGAACGAATGGTGCACACATATTCGAGATCATTCTCATAAATACATAGATTGGTGAAGTAAAACTAGCACACATATTTGAGATCATTCCTATAAATAGTTAGATTGATGAAGTAAAACTAATACCATTTCCACCATCCATTATTTAAATGATAATAGGATTTATAATTTTTTATAAAAAATCTATTAAGAACGACCAAAGTTATCTATAAAAATCGTGTCATAAAGAACAGATGTAACCATATATACTAGGAATTAGGGGTGGCCGCACATACAAGCTCTGGGACCAGTTGACCCCACACCTTTTGCGAAAAACAACCTAAAATTATTGTACTCTAGGAAGAAAATAATCCAAACAATTAATAATGACACTGAGATTCTTTTGTTTGGCTTCACCACTGATAGGAAATCTAGAACTCATACTAGGGAAATAGAAATCCTACTCACCACCCAATGAGACGCAAGCGTTCTAGCACACCATTAATTATATAGTGGATAATAACTATAGCAATTTAGATTTAATAATATGAAATATGGTTGTATAGTCCAGTGTCCGGTACAAAGCACAAAAACATGATCATGCAGCACGCATTTTAGGAAAAAGAAACAACCGGAAAGCGCAACGGTCACACACGTGTCATTATACCGCTGAAATCACCATCGACGCTGGCAGGTAAACAGGAGTCGAACATCCATGTCGCTTGAATTGTCCTTTTTGCAATTCAAAGAATAGTAATTTTAGAAAAATGACGAGCTCTCAGATGAAAGGTGATACATTTTTGCGCACATGTATATGCATGTGTACCATTTGTGGCATCTAAACTTTTATGAATAAAAGTACATAATTAATGGTTGGATTCGTATACTGGAAATATATAATTAGAACAGATACAAAAATGACAAAGACACGAGCAAAAGGGATGGCGTATGAAGGAAGTAAATGAGGAAATATCCTTAATATACATTACATGTATGACCAATAATATCAAGATGAACATGCGTGGATGCATATGTTGGTAGGTAAGAAATGGTCGACATGAGTAAGATATGAAGAAAGTGAATGAGAAAAAACATCCTTAAGCACAAATACCAGTATATAATGATAAGTGGTCATATTAAGATGGACGTGTATGGATGCATGTGTAGGTAGGCAAGGGACGAGACTTGCCTGCTCCCCATGTGTGTGCCCATCCGTGCCCCCGCATATGTGGCATGATTTGATTGGAACAAAATAAGGCCCGGCCCCACCCCCTTAAAGTCAGGGGGGAGATGATTAGATTAGAAAGGAAAAAGAAAAAAAGACAACCGTAGGATGAAGTGATTTGACTGTATAATATTGTGTTAACTAAGAAAATCAAGGCAATTAAGAATGCAACCAATGATTTGGCCGGAACAATAGTACAGTCGGTATACATAGAAGCTACTCATGTTTAGATCTAATCCTCGAGGGAAATTGCCCCAAAGACATATTAGTGCTAAGATACATAATAAGGGATGAGGAGAGGATCGCAGAGGGGAAACATCATGATTCGTCTATATGAACTTGCATCTTTCTTCTGAATTCACATACCAAGGTATTTTTATCAACTAACTAAAATGCAATCAATAATCCGACCATGTTCCTCGGGACATTCCTTTTGACAACAATCTATTTTTTAAAATATCAAAGTACTCTTTCTTGCAAGGTGATCACCATATTATCTTTTACAATCTATTGATATGACATATACTTCATAGAAAATTATATAAGATAATATATGAGAAAGTGGCCATAAACTTGGCAAAATAATCCAAAATATAACAGTATATATATAGTCAATCTAGCCGCGCAAATGCGCGGGTCACTCTGCTAGTTATTGTTGGTATTGTAAAAGTCACACAATTTGGTATTATCTTGCGCCATCGTGACAAGCAATCCAACACACAAGCACACAAGAGGCAAGCGAAAAAGAGAGGCGAACAGAAAAAAGAGGGCGAATAAAATGGCAAGGGTGAAGTGGGGGAGAGGAAAACGAGAGGCAAATGGAAAATAATGTAATGCGAGGGAGATGAGTTTGTGATGGGTACTTGGTATTTCTTGACTTGAGCGAATACCTCCCCGGTAACGGCGCCAGAAATCCTTCTTGCTACCTGTTGAGCACTGCGTTGGTTTTCCCTTGAAGAGGAAAGGGTGATGCAGCAAAGTAGCGTAAGTATTTCCCTCAGTTTTAAGAACCAAGGTATCAATCCAGTAGGAGCACTAGTAGAAAAGGGGCCAATGGTCCAGGCCGGTCCAGCCCATTAGTCCCGGTTCAATCCAGAACCGGGACCAATGGGGGCATTGGACCCGGTTCGTGAGCCCCAGGGGCCGGCCGGGCCACGTGGGCCATTGGTCCCGGTTCGTCTGGACCTATTGGTCCCGGTTGGTGGGACGAACCGGAACCAATGGCCCTCGCTCTTGGCCCAACACCATTGGTCCCGGTTGGTGGGACAAACCGGGACCAAAGGGTTGGTCCTCGTTGCGGCCAGAGTTTAGTCCCACCTCGCCAACCGAAGGGGAATCGGACCAGTTTATAAGCCCCTCCCTCTCTGCCTTATTGAGCTCATCTGAAAATGAAAATAGATGCCCTTATATAGGGAAATTAGCCTAAATTCATACGGAATTCGATTGAAATTCGTTATGAATTTAAGTTCATTTTCCTCTATAAGCGCATCTATGCTCATTTCTGAGTAGTTTTTTATATTTTTTTTCTTTTCTGCTATATTTATTTTTTCTTTTTATTTCTGAGTTGTACTAAGCCATTAAAAATAAGGATATATGCTCCTTTTTTAGTACAGTTAATCACAACTAACTTTTGCTTCTATTCATTTCTGAGTAGTTTTCAATATAGTTTTTTTTCTTTTCTGTTATATTTATTCTTTTTTTTTGAGTTGTAATAAGTCATTAGAAATAAGCATCTATGCTATTTTTTTAGTAAAGTTAATCAAAATTATTTTTTCTTCTATTTATTTCTGAGTGGTTTTTTATATAGTTTTTTTTCTTTTCTGCTACATTTATTTTTTTCTTTTTATTTTTGAGTTGTAATAAGTCACTAAAAATAAAAAAGAGGCGCAATGCTCATTAAGACGAAGCCGCTCCACCTCTTTCCTCTGACTTCCAGCGCTGCTCCACAAAACAATGCTCCCAAGAGAGAAACAACACCGCAGTGCCGCCATCATCCGGTCTGGAACACCAGATCCTAGGGTTTTCCCCCGGAGCAATACGAGTGGGTCAACGGTAGTCACACGACGATGCCTTCATCATGGTAATGACATGGAACGCCGCCATCGCCCGCCGTCAGCTCGGTTTTCACCGGCAACTACGTCCCCTGACTCGCAGCTGGTGCCAGATGACGGATCCCGAGATTCGAACACCCAGCCTCAGGCCGACCACCTCTGACTGAAGAGATGACCACCATCGCTGGCTGCAACGGTCAGAATTATTTTTTAGTAAAGTCATTAAAAATAAAAAAGAGGCGCAATGCTCGTTAATTTGCTTCAAGCCTTTCGGAATAGTGTCAACTGCACTGCACATAGCTCTGTGCAGTCTACCGTATTCCTCAAGGCTTGAAGCTAACCAACGTGCAGGAGCATTGAGCCTCTTCGTCATTGTCTCTGCACTCAGGGCTTATAAACAGCTGCGACTGCCTCTCACTTGGCGAGGTGGGACTAAAAAACAGCTGCAGGAAGAATCAACAAAAAAATAGCTGCAGAAAATAAAAAAGTAGTTACACGGGTCCATTGGTACCGGTTCATGGAACCAACCGGTACAAATGCCAATCTTTGGTCCCGGTTCGTTGGACCAACCGGGACCAATGCCCCCCCTTTAGTCCCGGTTGGAGCCACCAACCGGGACCAAAGGTCTTCGTTTCCCGCCCTTTGCGCTGCTGAAATTAGGCCTTTGGTCCTGTTTGGTGACACCAACCGGGACTAAAGGGGGCATTAGTCCCGGTTGGCGCCTCCAACCGGGACTAATGCTCTTGCTATATATACCGGACTTGGCAGTTTTCGCCAAATCCCATCTCTTTCTCGCCCCTGCCCCGAGCCTCTACTCCTCGTCGCCGTCGCCGCCGAGCCCGCCCCACGCCGCCCCGAGCCCGCCGTCCCCGTCGCCACCCTGAGCCCGTCGTCGTCGCCGCCCCCATCGCCGCCCACGTCCCGCGCCGCCCCCGTCATCGCCTCCCGCATCCCGCGCTGCCGTGCCTCGACGTCGTCGCCAGCCGTCGCCCCTGCCCCGAGCCCGCCGTCCCCGTTGCCGCCCCCGAGCCCGCTGTCCTCGTCGCCCCTGCCCCGCGCTGCCCCGAGCCCGTCGTCGCCCCTGCACCGCGCCACCTCGACGCCGGCGTGAGCGTTTTTTTATTTTTGTTAGATTGTTTTTAGATTCTTTTTGTAGTTCATAGATTTTTTTGTTAGGTTAGATGTGTAGTAATTTAGATATGTAGTTCATAGATTTTTTTGTTAGATTAGATTTTTTTGTTAGATTACATGTGTAGTAATTAATTTGTTCATATTATGTTAGATTTTTTTTAGATTAATTAGATTTTTTTTGTTAGACTAGATATGTGTAGTAATTAATTTGTTCATATTATGTTAGTTTTTTTCTGTTAATAGATTTTTTTGGTGATATTATTATTGAATATGCATGTTTGGTGATATTATTGTTAACAGATTTTTTTGGGTGATATTTAGATTGTGTAATTAATTTTGTTCATAGAATTTTAATGATTTTTTTGTTCATAGTATTTAGAAAAAGGAAAAAAACAAGAAGTAGTTTATATATAGTTAAACTAGCTAGTTGATTTAATAAACTAATTTATTCTACTATATAATGAAGTAGTTTGTTTTTACTAAGTACTACTTATTTATTTATAGTAAGTGCTTAGTAGTTGAACTAGATAGTTGATTTAATTAGATTTTTTTGTTAGATTAGATTTTTTTTGTTAGATTACATGTGTAGTAATTAATTTGTTCATATTATGTTAGATATTTTTGTTAGATTAATTAGATTTTTTTTTAGATTAGATATGTGTAGTAATTAATTTCTTCATATTATGTTAGATTTTTTTTCTGTTAATAGATTTTTTTTGGGTGATATTATTATTGAATATGCATGTTTGGTGATATTATTGTTAATAGATTTTTTTTGGTGATATTTAGATTGTGTAATTAATTTTGTTCATAGAATTTTAATGATTTTTTTGTTCATAGTATTTAGAAAAAGGAAAAAAAATAAGAAGTAGTTTATATATAGTTGAACTAGCTAGTTGATTTAATAAACTAATTTATTTTACTATATAATGAAGTAGTGTGTTTTTAGTAAGTACTACTTATTTATTTATAGTAAGTGCTTAGTAGTTGAACTACATAGTTGATTTAATTAATAAAACTACTTTTATTTAACTATATATAGAAGTAGTTCCCGCATCGACGTCGGCGATGCCTATCCCGCATCCTCGTCGTCGTCGACTCGGCGGTGGAGGCCTGCTTGATCAGGGCCATGTTCGGGAATGGGCTCCGCTGGGTTGGTATTGTGAGGTGCTACCTTCCGGGGGACGTAGGTTGGTGAGGAGGCAGCCCGTTGTTTACCCGATCCTTGTTTGGTGGCGGTCGCGTGGGCCAGTGACGGTGGTGAGGCATCCGGACAACGCGGAGGTGGTACGTCACCGTGTCAGCGAGGAGGACGAGCACGTCCGTCTCTACATGGTTGCATTGGTGGGGAGGTTCGATAATACCTGGCAGGTTCTTCAGGGATCTCACTGGTGCTATGATCCTGCGATGGTTCCTTATCTTTGGGTGTCCACCGCCCGCGTCGATACTCGTCGGGAGCTATGGTTATAGTTGTATTAGTGATAATATTCGACGATGTACGGACACCAAGAGATGATGTACTTTTGCTTATAATTATTGAATGCATGCTAATTTGAATACTATACTTTATTTTATGATTTGGTTTTGCTTATTTTATGATTTGGTTTTGCTTATTGAATGCTCATATTGGATAATTTCTCCTTCATTCCCGTGTGCTAGACAATTTGATATAATTAATAATGCATTCGGGAATGAAAGGAGGAGCTACGTACATCGATCATCGATAGTCAACCCGTGATTAATAATAATGATCTAGTTTAATATTTGAATTATGAACGTATAGGCCGGAAATGTCGTACTCATCGGACGACGAAAACCGCCCGGGGGAGTGCGACTGGTGCCATGACGACCGAGGTATCTGCGACAGGTTCATTGTGCTGGACGAAGATCGGCGCTTCAGCATTAAGCTCGAGGAGACCTTCGATGTTCATACGGTACGCAACGGACGATAATAGTTTTTTTCGTAATTACTCATGACTTCAACTATTTTAATCATGACAATATTTTTCTTCTTTTCCAATTCGACTAGCTTATCCCATGCTTTGCAAGATGCCTTGGAGAGGATGAGTTTTGAAGACCATGAAAGTTTCGAAACCAAAAAAATTATCCTAAGTACCCATCATGGTGTGGATTTTTAAGTAAAGCTGTACAATGCTCAGAGTGTAACCCATTTTGGTTGCAAAAATTGGGAAGCACTTTGCAAGATGTATGGTTTTGATGAGGGTATGCTTGTTACCATGGATCTTGGTGATCCTACAATCGAGCAAGAGAGACCTACGATTTTCGTCCTTGTGGATACACCTCCAATTCTTCCCCCATGTGAGCTTAACATAGTTATTAAGCAATTTATATTGTTTATTTGAAAATAGTTGACAACTTATTCTCCATTGACAGCTTATTTTCATTCTTCAAAGAATGTGCGGAAGATGATAGACAGAACCTACTACACCGAAGGCTCCGAACTAACTTATAAGGAGAAAAATCATTTGGTCGGATTTTGTACTGATCTTGAGAATTACAATGTCTACAATTGAACTCCTCAACATTATGGTCAATACGTGCCACTAGTGCACGTGTTGAACTACGGTAACTACCATGGAGATACCCTGGTATGATTTTTTACTATTACAACATTCGTGCATCTTTTTGCACACTTCTAAAACTAGTACATCATATCATTGCTAACTACGAAGTTATTACTATGTTTTTCAATAGATAATCCCAAATGATTGTGTGCCTCATCTGATGTATACACGGGGTAGCCTTCATGTTTTGAACATACACCCAGGTCGTCCTACGAATCTCAACTGTCCATACCGGGTTTCTAAAAGAAGTGGAGACATGATAATCAAAGAATGGAAAAAAATGTATGGACAGTCGTAAGGAGCTTCTTGGAAGCAACATTCAGCGAAGGGCAAAAATTGGAGACAGGATGATCGCCATTCTTCATAATGGAGAGTCAGGGTCTATATTGTTTTATGCTATTTTACCTTAAGGGTTTTTAGGTCCTACCTGATACTGATGATCATGTGCTAAGAACAATTATGTAGGGTTGGGTTCGATGACTATGAGGATGATGATCGTATGACTTATTATTAATAACGAGTATAAGTTGTATATGATGATGCATGATTAGTAGGACTTGTTATTATATATATATGATGATGTATGATGCAAGCATGCATGAGCATTTTATATCTGCGGTTGCAATGAACATAGCAGCAGCGTTGATAAACCAAGGACGAAGATATAAGAGAGGACACTTCTCTCTATTAGCTAGCTATAATAACAACCTAAAAATAACCCCTAAAGCAGCCACTTTTTTTTAAAAAAAATTGACTTTTGGTCCCGGTTGATGAACCGGGACTAAAGGCCCTTACGAAGCGGGACTAATGGGTGGTTTTCTACTAGTGAAGGTTCCTCAAAAGTCCCTCGTACCTACACAAACAAAAAAGAACCTCGCAACCAACGCGATAAAGGGGTTGTCAATCCCTTCACGGTAACTTGTGAAAGTGAGATCTGATAGAGATAATAAGATAAGATAAATATTTTTGGTATTTTTATGATATAGATTGGAAAGTAAAGATTGCAAAATAAAATAGATTGGAAACTTATATGATAAAATATAGACCCAGGGGTCATAGGTTTCACTAGTAGCTTCTCTCAAGATAATATAAGTATTACGGTGGGTGAACAAATTACTGTCGAGCAATTGATAGAAAAGTTCATAGTTACGAAAATATCTAGGCATGATCATGTATATAGGCATTACGTCTGCGACAAGTAGTGTCGGAGTAATGGGCCACGAGTAGCCTCACCCGAGTCCCTGAACCTATCAAAACTTGGGGCCGACTTTGCCCCACAACACCCCACACTGAAGCTCCGCCTTCCGGAGGCCGGCTGGCCCAACGGCCGGCCACCGGAGGACGGCCAACCAACAGCAGATGGCACCAAGAGCGGCCGGCTCCAGTCAGCCGGCCTCTAGAAAGGACAACGTCGTGTAGGCGGCCACTTGGCGCCCTCAGAGTCTGCACCCCCATCAAGAGGACGAGACAGGGCGTGGCTACAGTGAAGTCCCTCACCCCCGAATCTTGGGCCCGGCGTGGCCACAGTGCCCCGTATGGGCGGAGATCTCTGCATGGTGCGGCACTGTTGCCACTCCCCCTTGACGTTACTCCAGACAGGCGGAGCCCTGTTCCCCACGACGACCTGTCGGTATGGCCTGCGGGCTGCGGGCCCTATCAGGCAGTGATAGCCCGGAAGGCGGCGGATGCCGGACCAGTCGGACTTGGGGGAGGCCGGCCCCCAGCAGGCGGCCGTCCCCCTCCCTCGAAGTCAGTGCGCCATTAACCTGATAAGACAAGGTGCGGCTACAGTGATCTTCCACCAGGCGGCGGGACTGTAGCCACACTCGGCTGACCAAGCCCGCGTCATTAGAAGCACGGCTATAGTGATCAGCCACCAACCAGACCCACCAGCAGCGGGAGCGGCCTGTCGGCTCCGTACCGGACCAGTTGGCGGGGCCCACCAAGCGGCAGGCCCTAGTAGTCGGCGGAGAAGCCGGAGGCCAGAGACACTGACAGCCGGGTCCAGCACACGACCAGATTACCGTTGTACCGCTGGGGGGTAGGCCTATATAAACCCCCCAGGGCACCCATGCAAAGGGTTGCCACTCCATTAGAACTAGCCACAACCCTAGAGCGGGAAGAGAGCTAGCCTTGCCTCCTTCTGCCTCTAGCACACAGCTCAGGGAGCACCATTGTATCACTTGTGCCTTAGTGATCATGCGGAGACCCCGCAGAGCAAGACTAGGGGTGCTATCTCCTAGGAGAGCTCCGAACCTGGGTAAAGTGCGCCGGCGTACGTGTCTACGCCTTATCCCGCTTCCAGGCACCAGCGACGTTCTACTCGCTCCCACCATGATAAGCCATCCATTGGCATATGTCGCACCCAACCCCCGACATTTGGCGCCCACCGTGGGGCGAGGTGTACCATCTCCCGGAGACCTGCTCTGGACGGGAACCTTGTTCCTTCCTGGCGAGCGAAGCTAGTCCAGCACGCCTGACGACGTCAGCCTCGACGCGCTGCACGGCGCGGAGATCGCCTGCACGGCGAGCTGCCTCGCCAACCTTGTTGGCGAGATTCACCTCTCCGATGAGCCGGCCTCCGACGCGGGCACTGGCTGCCCCGAGAGCCGTCTCGTCAGCCTCCTCGACCAGCTTCCCGTCACCAGCGAGCCTGCTGTGGACCTGGAGTCTGTTGGCTCCACCGACCCGATGATCGTCAACTCAGACACGGCGTCGCTTGACGCGTTCCCCACCAACGTGGTGATCTACGACGAGCTGCCTCCTCGCGAGCACTGCGGCGGGAGCACCGTCACGGAGGTGCTTGTCATCAACAGTGGCGAGCGCTCGGCCGGAGACGCTCGAGACCCACTCGATGCAGCGCTGCGAGACCTGTCGGCGCCTATTCCAGAGGATGCAAACACTGAGATGCTCGAGGCACGCCGCGTCCAGCTCCTCGAAAGTGCTAGCCGACTGGCCAGCATGCGACGCCTATCGGCGCGAGATGGACCGAGCCGTTGGTAGCACACCGGCTCCTGTGGGGCCTAGCCGCATCGGCTCGATCCGATAGCGTGGCGCGACCATCACCGGCATGTTTGGGGTAGAACGCCCCGTCTACGCCACGCCTGCAGAGAACATTCAGGCCGCCCAGGCGGTGACGGATGAGCTGGACAAGTACGAGGGTGATGAGCGCCGCCACATGATGGAGCGATTCCAGCAGCTCCTAGATGCGGCCGCCGCGTAGCACGAAGCCGGCTGCCGCGCTGAAGTGCCCGCCCAGCAGAACGCTGAACCGCCCCCTCGCCAGGACCATGGCGCGACGTCCCGAATGCCGACTGGTGGCGCCCGCGGAAGAAGAGGCAACGAGCCGGCTGCCAGCCGCAGCCGGACTCGCCTCTCCATCGAGCGTGACGAAGATGGTCGCCCTCGAGCGGTGGAGCGGCGAGGCGATTCGCCCCCTCCTTTGCCTCGTGGAGCAAGGCATCCCACTCCGCCGCCTGTCACGCACCCGACACTCAGCGACCGCCTTGGCCGCCGAGAGGGAGTCGGAGAGAACGACGCTCGCCATCGGATCGATCGTCTCAACCGATCCCTGGCACTAGAAGAAGAAGACGCATTGGGCCCGCCCTGTTACGACCCACGAATCCGAGATGAACCCTTTCCCAAAGGGTTCACGCTCCCAAGAGATACACCCAAGTAGACCGGCTCCGTGAAGCCGGAGGACTGGCTGGTCGATTACTCCACGGCCATCAGCATAGCGAACGGCAACAAGCGCGTTGCCGTGAAGTACGTCCCGCTCATGCTTCAAGGCATTGCCCGGACATGGCTCAACAGCCTGAAGCCTTGTAGCATCAACAGCTGGGTTGATTTCACCGAAGCCTTCATCCGCAACTTCACCAGCACGTACAAGCGGCCTCCCAAGCCCCGACAGCTCTCCTTGTGCGTCCAAGGGCCCAGCAAATCGACTCGCGATTATCTCACATGCTGGGCCAAGCTGCGCAACTCCTGCGAAGGTGTGCACGAGGTGCAGGCAATTGAGTACTTCACCACCGGGTGCCGAGAGGGTACCCTCCTCAAGCACCGACTTCTCTGCGACGAGCCTGTGACTCTCGACAAACTATTGATCATTGCCGACAAGCACGCCACGGCCGACTCCTCCATGAAGGCAGAAATCTTAGTTGACGCGTCCGGCAAGGTGGCACCTCAGGCCCCTCGGACTCTGGCTGGTGACACCAATCGGCGACAGCATCCAAGCGACAACAAGCGGAAGGCCACCCGCTGGCTTCCACCAGCTGGCAGGTGGCGATAGTCGAGGACCAGCAGCCGGAGGGGCAGCCAGTGCCCAAGCGTCAGAAGGGCGGCAAGCCCAATTGGTTGCCCGCCTTCTCTTACGAGCAGACCCTAGATACACCCTGCAAGTTCCACAGTTGCGCAAAGTCGTCCAACCACACCACACGGAAGTGCCATTAGCTCACCAGGATAGCCAAGGGAGATGGACTCCTGCCTCCTCTGCCTGCCGGCCCGCCGCCTCCTCAGCCCTAGCAGCCGGCGGCCCGGCCAGTCGGCGCCATACAAGACGAGTATCCAGAGGAGCACAGAGCTTATGTTGTGTTCACCAGCGTGGCCGATGACAGACGCAGCAGACGGCAGCAACAGCAAGAAGTACACGCAGTGGCCTCAAATACTCCAGAATTCATGCATTGGTCTGAGAAGCCCATCAGTTGGAGCAGGGCCGACCATTCGGAAGTGATGCCTTCCCCTGGTTCCTACGCCCTGGTCCTAGATGCTACCATTGCAATGGAGAGGCGGGCAGCTCGTTTCTCCAGGGTCCTGATAGATGGCGGTAGCAGCATCAATATCCTGTACTGTGACACGATGGAGAAGTTGGGAATCAAGCAGAAGCAGCTCCTCCCCAGTCGGAATGTATTCCATGGCATAGTCCCTGGCCTTTCCTGCTCACCAATCGGCAAGACTCAAATTGATGTCCTCTTCGGAGACAAGAATCATTTCCGCTGTGAGCCAGTTTGGTTTGAAGTGGTGGACCTTGAAAGCCCCTACCATGCGCTGCTTGGCTGGCCTACCCTGGCCAAGTTCATGGTGTTCCCTCACTATG
Organism: Triticum timopheevii; assembly: GCA_963921465.1. Lineage (NCBI taxonomy): Eukaryota > Viridiplantae > Streptophyta > Magnoliopsida > Poales > Poaceae > Triticum > Triticum timopheevii. Next base: position 375,455,962 of record OY997262.1, on the reverse strand, counting down.
CTTATCTCAAGATGAAGATGCCGAGTACCAAGGGGATCATGACTGTAGTCGGAGACTACAAGAAGTCGACCGCCTGCACCGCGGACAGCAGCCGGCTGGCCGAGTCCCTCGTGATTGCAGCTGAGAAGCGGCTCCTTGACCGAGTGGTGGCATGGCAGGCAAGACACTGGAAATGTCACCCATCCCCAAGGAGTCGGAGGTTGAGGGCTCGTTCAAACTAGCAAAGGAAACGAAGAAGATACCCCTGGACCCGGAGCACCCGAAGAGGCACACTGTCATAGGTGCCAACCTTGACAAGAAATAGGAAAGCGAGCTCGTCGATTTCCTCCGTGAGAACAGGGACATCTTCGCATGGTCTCCCAAAGACATGCCTGGTGTTCTGGTGGATTTCGCCGAGCACAAGTTACATGTCGGACCTAATGCCAAGCCGGTCAGGTAGCCCTTATGCCGCCTGTCAGAGGAGAACAGAAGAGTTGTCGGAGAAGAGATAGCCCAGCTTCTAGCAGCCGGTTTCATCATGGAAGTATTATTTCCAGAGTGGCTGGCCAACCCAGTTCTTGTGCTGAAGAAAAATAAGCAGTGGCGCATGTGTATTGATTATACCAGCCTCAACAAAGCTTGCCCCAAAGACCCCTTTGCCCTGCTGAGAATTTACCAAGTGATAGACTCCACAGCCGGATGCGAGCTGTTGAGTTTTTTGGATGCATACTCAGGGTACCATCAGATAAAGCTGAACCCGGCCGACAGGCTGAAGACCGCCTTCACCATGCCATTTGGAGCCTTCTGCTACCTGACCATGACGTTCGGCTTGCGAAATGCCGTCAGCACGTTTCAGCATTGCATGCACAAGTGTCTCCTCAAGCAACTCGGTAGAAATGCCCATGTCTATGTGGATGATGTGGTGGTGAAGACAGAGAAGCATGGCACGCTGCTGGAAGACCTCAAGGAAACCTTTGAGAACCTGCGCCGCCTCCAGATCAAGCTCAACCCGGAGAAATGCATCTTTGGAGTACCGGCCGGCCAACTTCTCGGTTTTCTGGTCTCAGAGCGCGACATAGAGTGCAACCTGTGAAGATCAAGGCATTTGAGAAGATGGAGGTGCCCACCCGACTGCTGGACATGCAGAAATTCATCGGCTGCCTGGCATCAATCAACCATTTCATCAGTTGGTTGGGCAAAAAGGCCCTTCCCCTGTACCAGCTCATGAGAAGACCACTTTTTTCGAGTGGAACGACAAGGCGGACGAAGCTTTTTTCTAACTCAATAAGATGTTGACAACCCCGCCTATCTTGGCGGCTCCAACCGAGAAAGAGCCCATGCTCCTCTACATCGCCGCCACCAGTTGGGTGGTCAGCACAGTCATAGTGGTAGAACGCAAGGAGGAGGGCAGAGCATTGCCGGTCCAGAGGTCGGTATATTACTTTAGTGAAGTACTGTCTGCCTCCAAGCAAAACTACCCACACTATCAGAAGATGTGCTATGGTGTGCACTTTGCCGCCCAAGAAGTTGAAGCCTTACTTTCAAGAGCACCCAATTACTGTTGTCTGCACTGCTCCGCTTGCTGAGATCATTGGAAGCCGGGATGCTTCAGGACGAGTGGCCAAGTGGGCTATTGACCTGGCCCCTTACACCATCTACTACCAGCCTCGCACCGTCATCAAGTCACAAGCATTGGTCGACTTCCTCGTCGACTGGGCCGAGACCCAGTACTTGCCGCCAGCGCTAGACTCCACCCGTTGGCGGATGCATTTTGACGGTTCAAAAATGCGCACCGATCTAGGAGCCGGCATCGTCCTCACCTCTCCCAAAGGCGACAAGCTCAGATATGTGCCGCAAATCCATTTTTCCACCTCCAATAACGTACCCGAGTACGAGGCACTCATACACGGGCTCCGGCTTGCCAAGGAACTCGGCATTCACCGGATCCTATGCTATGGTGACTCTGACTTGGTGGTCCAGCAGTTGTCAGGCGACTGGGATGCCAAGGACGCGAATATGGCAAGCTACCGCTTCCTCGTGCAGCAACTCAGTGGATACTTTGACGGGTGCGAGTTCCTCCATGTGCCAAGAAATGATAACGAGCAAGCAGATGCCTTGGCACGGATCGGCTCCACCCAGCAAGCGATACCAGCCGGCGTCGCCTTGCGGCGCCTCCTCAAGCCGTCTATCAAGCCATCACCAGAGTCCGACTCCATCTTCGTGCCGGCCCCTCCCGAAGTAGTCGGATCCGACTTGAGGACCCCAGAAGCCGGCGCGGGGACTTCGGCAGGCGGCCCGAGGACTGCAGCCACCGCACCCGGCCCGGAGACTTCAAAACCTGGCCCGGGGACTGCAGCAGTCGGCCCGGGGACTTCTTCAAGGCAGCAGGCGGCCATCGACTCCAACCCGCCGCCTCCCGGCCTAACCGCCCTTTTACAAGTTGCAGTCGTGGTAGTCGGAGAGATAGCAGCACCCTCATGGGCTCAACCCATCCTCAACTTCCTAGTGAACAAAGAGTTGCCGGCCGATGAGATCCTATCCCGACAAGTGCAACGGCAGGCAACAGCATACACCATAGTCAACAAAGAACTGGTTCGGCGCAGCGTCACTGGTGTGTACCGGCACTGCGTGGAGCCGGACCAGGGTCAAGCAATCCTCAAAGATATTCACCAAGGCAAATGTGGTCACCACGCGGCTTCAAGATCACTTGTTGCCAAAGCTTTCCGCCATGGTTTCTTCTGGCCGACTGCTCTAGAAGACGCCAAAGAGTTGGTCCAGAAGTGCAAAGGGTGTCAGAAGTTCCGCTCCAAGCCACACTTACCAGCTTCTGCACTCAAGACCATTCCCATTGCCTGGCCCTTTGCTGTTTGGGGTTTGGGTATGGTGGGGCCATTCAAGATGACCCGTGGTGGCATGACTCATCTGCTTGTCCCTGTGGACAAGTTCACCAAGTGGATAGAAGCAAAGCCAATCAAGAAGCTGAATGGGACGACTGCTGTGACTTTCATCGCCGACATCACCACTCGGTACGGCATACCACATAGCATCATCACCGACAATGGCAGAAACTTTGCCTAAGGAGCCTTGGCTCGTTTCTGCGTGACGCAGGGCATCCGACTGGACTTAGCGTCCATTGCCCATCTGCAGTCAAACGGCCAAGTTGAGCGAGCAAACGGCCTCATTCTGTCTGGCATCAAGCCCCGACTAGTCAAGCCTCTAGAGCGTTCGGCCGGCTGCTGGCTCAATGAGCTGTCGGCCATCCTCTAGAGCCTGCGCACGACTCCAAACATGTCGACCGGCTTCACGCCCGTCTTCCTCGTCTATGGTGCTGAAGTCGTCATCCCGACGGACATAGAGTTTGAATCCCCACGAGTCACCATGTACACCGAGGCAGACGCCAAGGAGACGCGAGAAGACGGTGTCGACCTGCTGGAGGAGGGTCGGCTGTTGGCACTCAGCCGGTCCGCCATCTTCCAGCAGAGTCTGCGCCGATACTACAACCGCAAGGTGAAGCCAAGATCCTTCCAAGAGGGAGACCTTGTGCTCCGGCTGATCCAGCGAACAGCCAGCCATCACAAGCTCTCGGCACCTTGGGAAGGCCCTTTCATCATTAGCAAGGTGCTGGGCAACGATTCCTACTATCTGATCGACGCTCAGAAGCCCAGAGCACGCAAAAGAGATGACTCGGGCAAGGAGACGGAGAGGCCATGGAACGCAAACCTCCTCCAAAGATTTTACATTTGAAAGTAGTATGTATCACGCTAACTTTTGTATTATGTACGAAGACTCCGGGTCCCCCGAGAAGAACTCGGGGACTACCCTCTTTTTATCTATATGATAAGTGTTATGCCTATGAGTGTGTATTGTTTTATTATTTCCACCTGGCACCGGGTTCGACCAGTTGGCCCGGAGGCTCGCCGCCTTCTGCTATATGCCGCCTCCTGCAGCCGGACAAGTAGTGTGTTGGAACCAAAAACTTCCCTTGTCAGAAGCCACAGCTCGCAGAGCGACTAAATGGCGGGCAGGGGTTGCAAAACAGTGCCCACATGAAAAATGGCTAAGGGAAGAACACATATAGTCGAGGCCGGCATCGTGCCCGTTCGGCCGGCTGCCGAGCAGCCGCCCGGCCGGCTTCTACTTGTCTTGCCAACACTCCGAACGGCTAAGTACTTGCTCTCCATCAAAGGTAAGTACTCGACCCAGCCGCAGTCCGCAGAGCGGCTGCTCGGCTGGCAAGAGGATAGCCGAGGGAGGGCGGCAAAGGAAAAAATCAAGGAGCTTAAAAGCAAGAAAAGTTAGAAGCCGGCAAAGCAAAGCATGAATTGCGATAAAATATTTACATAGATAAAGGCCTATCGGCCAGCATTCAGCAGAGTTGATGTACACCCCGAGGGTGGAATTGTGCAAATTTAACCAAGTTGTCCAGGCTAGCAAGTAGAAAAAGAAAAAGACAACATCCTAAGGGGCAGCAGAAGGCTCCGGATGGACGATGGAGTCGGCGGCACCAGTTGGGGCGGCGAACGACTGGACGGCAGAGTCGGTGGCGTCCGTTGGTGGAACGGGCGGCTGGTCGGTCTCCGCCTGGCCGCCTCCAGCAGTGATCGGCGCCTTGGAGCGCGGATCATTGCTTGTGGCCCGGTCAGGTTGAGGCTGACCATCCGCTCCAACCTCTAGCACGTCATCCTCGCTTTCCAAGTCCTCCTCCTCCCCTACATGGCTGGAGTTGATTACTTTAGCCGAATCCTCGCTGTCCTCCGGGTTCAGACCGAGCCACTCCACCGGCGCTTCAGTGCCTTCTTCGACCACCTCCGGGATGAACACGCTGGTGTCAGTGTAGTCGGTGATCGCCGCCGCCCTGCTGATAAGTTCGGCTTCCACCGCCACCAACTCCTCCTGCGCCTCTAGCCGAAACGTAGTCAGCTGGGCTAGATCTAGCTCAGGGTACCACGCCTTGACGAACTCTAGGGCTCGGCGTGCTCCTGCCCGGGCTGCAGAGCCTTTCCAGGCCTCCAGGCGGCCGGCCGCCACCTCCAGCCAGTCGGCAGTCCGACTGGGGGTGCGCGGAGCCTGCACACCTGGCCAGAGGGCGGAGATCGCCTGGGCTCCGACGCGCTGAAGGAGGCGCAACATCTGATGGGCGCGCCGAAGACGGGCCTGGATGCTGAGGAGCTGCTCGTTGAGAGTCCAGGGGGCATCATCGGCAATCTGCATGCCTTCCGCCCTCCGCTCCTGGCGCTGGGCCTCGATGATCTAGTTCGCAGCGACGGAGTGGCCTGTGAAGAAGTCTGTTTGAACAGAAGGCAAGAAAAGCCAAAGGTCAGAAACTAGCAGTCGGCCTTGATAAGGACCGGCAACTCAAAAACAAGAAAGAAAAGGAAACGAGGTTCACCATCGACCAAGTCTTTGATGCTACTGAAGCAGGCAGCCATCTACGCCTCCTTGTCGGCCCAGGCGGAGCGCTCGATCTCGAACTCAGCAAGGAGGTCGGTCTAGTTCACCTTCGCCTCCCTCTGAGCCGTCTTGAGGGCCTCCGCCTGCTCCGCGAGCTGAGTGACCAGCCGGTCACGCTCTTCGGCCAGCTTGCTACACTCCGCCTCCTTGCCGTGCAGGGCGGTGTTGGCTTCGCCCAGTTGCTGCTGCAAGGTGGCGTTGGCCTCTATAAAAAGGGAGGAAGGAAAGAATGTCAGTCAAACAACAAAGAAGGGATGCAGTTGTCGGGGAGATCCGGCCCGACTGCTCAGTAGTCGGCCCGAATCTCGGGGACTACAGCCCACGGGTGCGCTATCGCGCCCCCGCAGAGAAAAAGTTACCAACAAATATAAAGTCACTGAAAAGATTCGGCCTGACTACTCAGCAATCGGCCCGAACCTCGGGGACTACAACCCGCGGGTGCGCCAGCGCCCCCCCGCGAAGAAAGGAAGTCGAAACTTACTGTGTCTCTCGGACAAGTTGGCGGTCTGCTTCTCCAGCTTCTGGACCCCGGAGTTGAAGGTGGCCGCGCGGGAGATTGTGGTAATCCTGCAAGAGGGATATCAGATAAAGTTAGCATTCGACACCTGCAAGTTAAAGTTCCGGACCGCCTGCTCAGTAGACGGCCCGAAACTTGGGGACTACACCCAGTGGGTGCATTGGCGCGCCCCCACAAAGGATGCAAGAAGATCAAAATAAAGAGAATTAGGAAACTTATGCGGATGGCTGCCCATAAATCCAGGAACGCCTCGTTGCATCGCTTGAGGGCTTCGGCTTCGGCCCGGAGCTTAGCCTGGACGTTGAGGGCCGCGCGGCGCTGGTCGCCTCGGTGTCAGGGATCGATGAGCTCGTGGCACCGGCCTCCAGCGGCCGCGGTGCCGTGGCCGCCTTTGTAAGACAGCGGCGCGCGGGCGTGCAGACCTCAGGAGTCAGGTCCGTCACCACCACGGTCCCGGCTGGTGGTACCGGCGGGGCGGCCGGCTGCTCGTCCTACGTTCCGCCGGTTGGCGGTGGCGGCGGCGGCATGATGACGTCCGGCATGGCCACGTTGCCGCCCTCCCTCTCCATGACCGGCTGCTCATCGCCAGCTCCCCCAGTCGTCGCCACAAACTCCGGCGGAGGTGGCGCGGTGTTCATGGGAGTCACGAGCAGCGGCTCCTGGCGGCGTGCGGCCTCTGCAAGCCGTTCCTTCTCCGCGGTGTCAGCCTGTGCCTGCGCCAGCTTCCTCGCTGCAGATGCTGCGGCCTTGTCTGCCTCCGCCTTCGCCATGCGGGCGGCTTCCTGTTCCTCGCGCACCTCCCATGGGTTCCGCTCCTGCGCCTCTCGGAGGTCGGCGGCCGGGTAGATTCACCGGCTCGTGGTGGAGGTCTCCACGGACCTGATGACCGAGGCGGCGGCCTACTTCTCGAGGGTGAGCGGGCCCTGAGATAAGAAGGCAGGACAAAAAAGTTTTTTAGGACAGATTGGAAAAGAGGTGGAAGCGTAAGAAGGGTACTTACGCTGACACCATGGGCGGCACCATCGGTTGCCTCTGGAACTTGGTAACCTTCGCCGCGGCCTCTTTCCACGTGGTTGCCGCAGCTGGGTTCTTTGGCTTCTTCGGCACGCTGCCGAATAGGGCGGCGCCTTGCTTCTGCTTGCACTTGCCGCCTCGCGCGGGCGGCCCGATAGAGGGGACGACACCGGTGTTAGCAGTGCTCCGGGAGGGGCGCGACTCGACTTCATCATCGTCATCATCAGGCCAGCATTCCACGCCGCCGCCCTCCTCGGAGCCGCCTGCTCCGTCGCCACCGCCTGCTGCGTCGTCCTCCAAGGCAGCCGCCCCCAAGTCGGGATCGTCCATGTCGCTCACTACCAGGTCCGGCAGGTAGTCGTCACCCGGCCCCACGATGGTGGCAGTCGCCGCTGACATATAAATCTGCGCTCCAGAAGAGGAGTCGCATCACACCAGGAACAAGACTAAAAGTCAGAACTAAAAGAAGGAATCGAGGGACTCACGGCAGGCGGCGTGTTTTCACGGGAATACGGCGGCTTCCGGAACCGCCAGGTGATAACCCACAAGTATAGGGGATCGCAACAGCTTTTGAGGGTAGAGTGTTCAACCCAAATTTATTGATTCGACACAAGGGGAGCCAAAGAATATTCTTGAGTATTAGCAGTTGAGTTGTCAATTCAACCACACCTGGATAACTTAGTATCTACAGCAAAGTGTTTAGTAGCAAAAGTGGTATGATAATAAAGGTAGCGGTAGCAAAAGTAAAGATAAATGTTTTTGGGTTTTTGTAGTAGTTGTAACAGTAGCAACGGAAAAATAAATAAGCGAAGAACAATATATGAAAAGCTCGTAGGCAATGGATTAGTGATGGATAATTATGCCGGATGCGATTCCTCATGCAATAGCTATAACATTGGGTGATATAGAACTAGCTCCAATTCATCAATGTAATGTAGGCATGCATTCCGTAAATAGTCATACGTGCTTATGGAAAAGAACTTGCATGACATCTTTTGTCCTACCCTCCCGTGGAAGCGGGGTCCTAGCGGAAACTAAGGGATATTAAGGCCTCGTTTTAATAGAGAACCGGATCAAGGCATTAGCACATAGTGAATACATGAACTCCTCAAACTACGGTCATCACCGAGAAGTATCCCGATTATTGTCACTTCGGGGTTGTCGGATCATAACACATAATAGGTGACTACAGACTTGCAAGATAGGATCAAGAACACACATATATTCATGAAAACATAATAGGTTCAGATCTGAAATCATGGCACTCGGGCCCTAGTCATAGCAACATCAATGTCAAAACATAGTGGATACTAGGGATCAAACCCTAACAAAACTAACTTGATTACATGGTAAATCTCATCCAACCCATCACCGTCCAGCAAGCCTACGATGGAATTACTCACGCACGGCGGTGACCATCATGAAATTGGTGATGGAGGATGGTTGATGATGACAACGACGATGAATCCCCCTCTCCGGAGCCCCGAACGGACTCCAGATCAGCCCTCCCAAGAGAGATTAGGGCTTGGCGGCGGCTCCGTGTCGTAAAACGTGATGAAACTTTCTCCCTAATTTTTTTCTCCCCGAACATGAATATATGGAGTTGGAGTTGACGTCGGTGGAGGTCCAGGGGGCCCACGAGATAGGAGGCCGCGCCCTAGGGGGGGTCGCCCCCCTGTCTCGTGGACAGGCTGTGGGCCCCCTGGCATTAATTCTTTTGCCAGAAATTCTTATTAATTCCAAAAAGTGCCTCCGTGGATTTCCAGGACATTCCGAGAACTTTTCTTTTCTACACATAAAACAACATCATGGCAGTTCTGCTGAAAACAGTGTCAGTCCGGGTTAGTTTCATTCAAATCATGCAAGTTAGAGTCCAAAACAAGGGCAAAAGTATTTGGAAAAGTAGATACGTTGGAGACGTATCAACTCCCCCAAGCTTAAACCTTTGCTTGTGCTCAAGCAATTCAGTTGATAAACTGAAAGTGATAAAGAAAAGCTTTTACAAACTCTGTTTTCTCTTTTTGTTGTAAACATGAAAAGCCAGCATTCAAGTTTTAGCAAATATTATGAACTAACCATACTTCCAATAACACATAGCTCTCACAATTACTCATATCAATAACATAATGAGCTAGCGAGCCATAATAATAAAACTCGGATGACAATACTTTCTCAAAATAATCATAACATGATATAACAAAATGGTATCTCGCTAGCCCTTTCTGAGACCGCAAAACATAAATGCAGAGCACCTTTAAAGATCAAGGACTGACTAAACATTGTAATTCATGGTAAAAGAGATCTAGTCAAGTCATACCCAATATAAATCAATAATAATGAATGCAAATGACAGTGTGCTCTCCAGCGGGTGCTTTTTAATAAGAAGGGTGATGACTCAACATAAAAGTAAATAGATAGGCCCTTCGTAGAGGGAAGCAGTGATTTGTAGAGGTGCCAGAGCTCGATTTTAAATTAGAGATTGAACAACATTTTGAGCGGCATACTTTTGCTGTCAACGCAACAACTATGAGATGGCTGTATCTTCCATACTACATGCATTATAGGCAGTTCCCAAACAGAATGGTAAAGGTTTATACTCCCCCAACCACCAACAAGCATCAATCAATGGCTTGCTCGCAACAACGAGTGCCTCCAACATACAAGAGCCCTGGGGGAGTTTTGTTTAATTATTTTGATTTGCTTTGATCTTTTTGGATCATGCGACTGGGCATCCTGGTTACCGGCCCTTTCTCGTGAATGAGGAGCGGAGTCCACTCCTCTTGAGAATAACCCACTGATACGTCTCCAACGTATCTATAATTTTTGATTGCTCCATGCTACTTTATCTACTGTTTTGGACTATATTGGGCTTTATTTTCCACTTTTATATTATTTTTGGGAATAACCTATTAACCGGAGGCCCAACCCAGAATTGCTGTTTTTTTGCCTATTTCAGTATTTTGAAGAAACGGAATATCAAACGGAGTCCTAACGGAATGAAACCTTCGGGAACGTGATTTTCTCACCGAACGTGATCCAGGAGACTTGGACCCTACTCCAAGAAGCTTCCGAGGAGGTCACGAGGGTGGAGGGCGCGCCCCCCTAGGCACGCCCCCTACCTCGTGGGCCCCTCGGAGCTCCACCGGCATACTCCTTCCTCCTATATATACCTACGTATCCCCGTATGATCAGAAGAGGAGCCAAAAACCTAATCCCACCACCGCAACCTTCTGTATCCACGAGATCCCATCTTGGGGCCTGTTCCGGAGCTCCGTCGGAGGGGGCATCCACCATGGAGGGCTTCTACATCATCACCATAGCCCCTCCGATGAAGTGTGAGTAGTTTACTTCAGACCTTCGGGTCCATAGCTAGTAGCTAGATGGCCTCTTCTCTCTTTTTGGATCTCAATACAATGTTCTCCCCCTCTCTCGTGGAGATCTATTCGATGTAATCTTCTTTTTGCGGTGTGTTTGTTGAGACCGATGAATTGTGGGTTTATGATCCAACTTATCTATGGAAAATATTTGATTCTTCTCTGAATTCTTTTATGTATGATTGAGTTATCTTTGCAAGTCTCTTCGAATTATCCGTTTGGTTTGGCCAACTAGATTGGTAGTTCTTGCAATGGGAGAAGTGCATGGCTTTGGGTTCAATCTTGTGGTGTCCTTACCTAGTGACAGAAAGAGTTGCAAGGCACGTATTGTATTGTTGCCATTGAGGATAACAAGATGGGGTATTTATCATATTGCATGAATTTATTCCTCTACATCATGTCATCTTGCTTAAGGCGTTACTCTGTTTTTAACTTAATACTCTAGATAGCGGTCGATGAGTGGAGTAATAGTAGTAGATGCAGAATCGTTTCGATCTACTTGTCACAGACGTGATGCCTATATACATGATCATTGCCTAGATATACTCATAACTATTCTCAATTCTATCAATTGCTCAACAGTAATTTGTTCACCCACCGTAGAATACTTATGCTCTCGAGAGAAGCCACTAGTGAAACCTATGGCCCCCGGGTCTATTCTCATCATATCAATCTATATCACTTTATTTACTTACTTTGTTTTTACTTTGCCTTTACTTTTTACTTTGCATCTATCTATCAAAAATACCAAAAATATTATCTCTATCAGATCTCACTCTCGTAAGTGACCTTGAAGGGATTGACAACCCCTAAGCGTTGGTTGCAAGTTGCTATCGTGTTGTGCAGGTACGAGGGACTTGCACGTGACCTCCTACTGGATTGATACCTTGGTTCTCAAAAACTGAGGGAAATACTTACGCTACTGTGCTACATCATCCTCTCCTCTTCGGGGAAAACCAACGCAAGCTCGAGACATAGCAAGAAGAATTTCTGGCGCCGTTGCCGGGGAGGCTTACGCAAAAGTCAACATACCAAGTACCCATCACAATCCCTATCTCTCGCATTACATTATTTGCCATTTGCCTATTGTTTTCCTCTCCCCCACTTCACCCTTGCCGTTTTATTCGCCCTCTCTTTCCCAATCTCCTCCTCTCTTTCCGTTGCCTTTTCCTCGTCCTTTTGTTTGCTCGCGTGTTAGTTTGCTTGCTTGTCATCATGACTAGTCTTATATCTTCTCCGTTATCTCCCGAGAATGAAGTGCGAAATTTTAAAAAAAGGGAGGGAGAAAATCTAAAAGATGCTTGGTATAGAATTTGCAATGCTCAAAATAGATCCACCAGGAAGCAATCTACTTCAGTTCTTCTTCGCAATTTTTATGTAGGTGCTAATCCTTGGTATAGATATATCCTTGATACCATTACCGGAGGGAATTTCTTGGGTAGCCATACTTTTGATTCCTATAATGCTTTAATATATTTATTTGGCTCACCTCCTCTTTTGGTTAATGGAACTATGTTAACTTTGGAGCATGTTATGCAAAGGCTTGAAATTATTGAAACAAAGTTGCTACCATCGAATCCATTGAAAATCTAGATAAAAAGATTCATAATCAAATTACTCAATATGGATCTAAGGTAGAATTGACTTTGAAAAATATTAAGGAGAAGGAACCCATGGTTAATGAAAAAATAAATCTAGACTCTACTCGTATCGATAAACTTGAGGGTATCATTACCAATTTGGGAACCGCTTTTTCTTCATTAAAGAATACTCCTAGTCCTCCTACTAAAATTTCCAAGCTTATGTATGTTCCTAAAAATAAGGGTGAATCATCTAGTAAGGAAAATGCGGATCTTAAATCTATAAGTATCCATCCCGATCTTTTTACTATCATTAAGGAACCATTTGCTACGAATGAATTTTTCGATCTTATGCCTAAAGGTTTGATAATTTCTAGAAAGAAAGAAAATTCTAAGGGAGGTAGATGCCTCATTGAAGAATTGCCTACCAAAGATGGCAATACCTAGATCTATCCTTGCTTTTATGCCTAGCTAGGGGCGTTAAACGATAGCGCTTGTTGGGAGGCAACCCAATTTTATTTTGTGTTTTTTGTTTTTGGTTCTGTTTAGGAATAAATAATCCATCTAACTTCTGTTTGGATGTGTTTTTATGTTTTAATTAGTGTTTGTGCCAAGTAAGACCTATAGGATAACCTACGATGATAGTTGATTTCATTCTGCTGAAAAACAGAAACTTTGCGCGCACGAATTTAGTTATGATAAATCACAGGAACGTGCTTTTGTGTTGATTCGTTTTGCTGATGATCAATAAACAAATTTTCCTGGACTTCCTATTTTGGTAGAATTTTTAGAGTTCCAGAAGTTTGCGTTAGTTACAGATTACTACAGACTGTTCTGTTTTTAACAAATTCTGTTTTTCGTGTATTGTTTGCTTATTTTGATGAATCTATGGCTAGTAAATTAGTTTATAAACCATAGAGAAGTTGGAATACAGTAGGTTTGACAACAATATAAATAAATAATGAGTTCATTACAGTACCTTGAAGTAGTCTTTTGTTTTCTTTCTCTAACGGAGCTCATGAGATTTCTGTTGAGTTTTGTGTTGTGAAGTTTTCAAGTTTTGGGTGAATTCTTTTGATGGATTATGGAACAAGGAGTGGAAAGAGCCTAAGCTTGGGGATGCCCATGGCACCCCCAAGATAACCCAAGGACACCAAAAAGTCAAAGCTTGGGGATGCCCTGGAAGGCATCCCCTCTTTCGTCCACTTCCATTGGTAATTTACTTGGAGCTATATTTTTATTCACCAACATGATATGTGTTTTGCACGGAGCGTCTTGTATTATTTGTGTCTTTGCTTGTTAGTTTACCACAATCATCCTTGCTGTACACACCTTTTGAGAGAGCCATACATGATTTCGAAATTGTTAGAATACTCTATGTGCTTCACTTATATCTTTTGAGCGTGATAATTTTTGCTCTAGTGCTTCACTTAGATCTTTTAGAGCACGGTGGTGGATTTGTTTTAAAGAAACTTGATCTCTCATGCTTCACTTAGATTATTTTGAGAGTCTTTAATAGCATGGTAATTTGCTTAATGTTAATATACTTGGTATTCAAGATGTGTGAAACTTTCTTTTGAGTGCGTTGAATACTAAGATAAGTTTGATGCTTGATAATTGTTTTGAGATATGGAGGTGATAATATCAAAGTCGTGCTAGTTGGGTGATTATGAATTCAAAGAATTCTTGTGTTGAAGTTAGCAAATCCCGTAGCATGCACGTATGGTTAAAGTTGTGTAACAAATTTGAAATATGAAGTGTACCTGGCTTGTGCATCCTTATGAGTGGCGGTCGGGGACGAGCGATGGTCTTTTCATACCAATCTAACCCCCTAGGAGCATGCGCGTAGTACTTGATTTTTGATGACTTATAAATTTTTGTAATAAGTATATGATTTCTTTTGACTAATGTTGAGTCCATGGATTATACGCACTCTCACCTTTCCGCCATTGCTAGCCTCTCCGGTACCGTGCATTGCCCTTTCTCACCTTGAGAGTTGGTGCAAACTTCACTGGTGCATCCAAACCCCGTGATACGATATGCTCTATCACACATAAACCTCCTTATATCTTCCTCAAAACAGCCACCATACCTACCTATTATGGCATTTCCATAGCCATTCCGAGATATATTGCCATGCAACTTCCATCATCATCATCATGACATACTTTACTTTTGTCATATTGCCATTGCATGATCTTGTAGTTGACATCGTATTTGTGGCAAGGCCACCATGCATTATTTTCCATACATGTCACTCTTGATTCATTGCACCATCCCGGTACACCGCCGGAGGCATTCATATAGAGTCATATCTTGTTCTAAGTTTCGAGTTGTAATCCTTATGTTGTAATCAATAGAAGTGTGATGATCATCATTATTAGAGCATTGCCCAAAAAAAAGAGAAAGGCCAAAAAAAAGGCCCAAAAAAAGAAAATAAAAGAGAAAATAAAAAAGGGGCAATGCTACTATCTCTTTTTCCACACTTGTGCTTCAAAATAGCACTTTGTTCTTCATGTAGTGAGTCTCATATATTGTGCTTCAAAGTAGCACCTTGTTCCTCATGTAGTGAGTCTCATAAGTTGTCTTTTTATAATAGTGGGAAGTTTTCATTCTAGAACTTGGCTTGTATATTCCTACGATGGGCTTCCTCAAATGCCCTAGGTCTTCGTGAGCAAGCAAGTTGGATGCACACCCACTAGTTTTCTTTTGTTGAGCATTCATAGCTCTAGTGCATCCGTTGCATGGCAATCCCTACTCGCTCACATCTATATCTATTGATGGGCATCTCCATAGCCCATTGATACGCCTAGTTGATGTGAGACTTTCTCCTTTTTTGTCTTCTCCACACAATCCCCATCATCATATTCTATTCCACCCATAGTGCTATATCCATGGCTCACGCTCATGTATTGCGTGAAGGTTGAAAAAGTTTGAGATTATTTAAATATGAAACAATTGCTTGGCTTGTCAGCGGGGGTATAGAAGTTGGGAACATCTTTGTGTGACGAAAATGAAGCATAGCCTAACTATATGATTTTGTAGGGATGAACTTTCTTTTGCCATGTTATTTTGAGAAGACATGATTACTTTGATTAGTATGCTTGAAGTATTATTATTTTTGTGTCAATATGAACTTTTGTCTTGAATCTTTCGGATCTGAATATTCATATCACAATTAAGAAGTTTTACATTGAAATTATGTATCACTCCGCATCAAAAATTCTTTTTTATCATTTACCTACTCGAGGACGAGTAGGAATTAAGCTTGGGGATGCTTGATATGTCTCCAACGTATCTATAATTTTTGATTGCTCCATGCTACTTTATCTACTGTTTTGGACTATATTGGGCTTTATTTTCCACTTTTATATTATTTTTGGGACTAACCTATTAACCGGAGGCCCAGACCAGAATTGCTGTTTTTTGCCTATTTCAGTATTTCGAAGAAACGGAATATCAAACGGAGTCCAAACGGAATGAAACCTTTGGGAACGTGATTTCCTCACCGAACGTGATCCAGGAGACTTGGACCCTACTCCAAGAAGCTTCCGAGGAGGTCACGAGGGTGGAGGGCGCGCCCCCTGGGCGCGCCCCCCTACCTCGTGGGCCCCTCGGAGCTCCACCGACGTACTCCTTCCTCCTATATATACCTATGTATCCCTGTATGATCAGAAGAGGAGCCAAAAACCTAATTCCACCGCCGCAACCTTCTGTATCCATGAGATCCCATCTTGGGGCCTGTTCCGGAGCTCCGCCGGAGGGGGCATCCACCATGGAGGGCTTCTACATCATCACCATAGCCCCTCCGATGAAGTGTGAGTAGTTTACTTCAGACCTTCAGGTCCATAGCTAGTAGCTAGATGGCTTCTTCTCTCTTTTTGGATCTCAATACAATGTTCTCCCCCTCTCTCATGGAGATCTATTCGATGTAATCTTCTTTTTGCGGTGTGTTTGTTGAGACCGATGAATTGTGGGTTTATGATCCAACTTATCTATGGAAAATATTTGATTCTTCTCTGAATTCTTTTATGTATGATTGAGTTATCTTTGCAAGTCTCTTCGAATTATCCGTTTTGTTTGGCCAACTAGATTGGTAGTTCTTGCAATGGGAGAAGTGCATGGCTTTGGGTTCAATCTTGCAGTGTCCTTACCCAGTGATAGAAAGAGTTGCAAGGCACGTATTGTATTGTTGCCATCGAGGATAACAAGATGGGGTATTTATCATATTGCATGAATTTATTCCTCTACATCATGTCATCTTGCTTAAGGCGTTACTCTGTTTTTAACTTAATACTCTAGATGCATGCTGGATAGCGGTCGATGAGTGGAGTAATAGTAGTAGATGCAGAATCGTTTCGATCTACTTGTCACGGACGTGATGCCTATATACATGATCATTGGCTAGATATACTCATAACTATGCTCAATTCTATCAATTGCTCAACAGTAATTTGTTCACCCACCGTAGAATACTTATGCTCTCGAGAGAAGCCACTAGTGAAACCTATGGCCCCCGGGTCTATTCTCATCATATCAATCTATATCACTTTATTTACTTACTTTGTTTTTACTTTGCCTTTACTTTTTACTTTGCATATATTTATCAAAAATACCAAAAATATTATCTCTATCAGATCTCACTCTCGTAAGTGACCGTGAAAGGATTGACAACCCCTAAGCGTTGGTTGCGAGTTGCTATCGTGTTGTGCAGGTACGGGGGACTTGCGCGTGACCTCCTACTGGATTGATACCTTGGTTCTCAAAAACTGAGGGAAATACTTACGCTACTGTGCTGCATCATCCTCTCCTCTTCGTGGAAAACCAACGCAAGCTCGAGACGTAGCACCCACCTAGCATGGAAGATATAGGCAGCCCTAGTTGAAACATGAGCTGCTCGAGCATACAAAACAGAATTTGATTTGAAGGTTTGGAGTTTGGCACATACAAATTTACTTGGAACGGCAGGAAAATACCGCATATAGGTAGGTATGATGGACTCATATGGGACAACTTTGGGGTTTAAGGAGTTTGGATGCACAAGCAGTATTCCCACTTAGTACAGGTGAAGGCTAGCAAAAGACTAGGAAGCGACCAACTGAGAGAGCGACAACAGTCATAAACATGCATTAAAATTAATTCACACTGAATACAAGCATGAGTAGGATATAATCCACCATGAACATAAATATCATGAAGGCTATATTGATTTGATTCAACTACATGCGTGAACATGTGCCAAGTCGAGTCACTTAATACATTCAAAGGAGGATACCATCCCATCATACCACATCATAATCATTCTAATAGCATGTTGTCACGCGAGGTAAACCATTATAAATCATAGCTAATCAAGCATGGCACAAGCAACTATAATCTCTAAATGTCATTGCAAATATATTTACTTCATAATAGCTGACCCAGGAACGATGAATCATCATATTTACAAAAACAAGAGAGGTCGAGTTCATACCAGCTTTTCTCATCCCAATAAGTCCATCATATATCGTCATTATTGCCTTTCACTTGCACGACCGAAAGATGTGTACAATAATAAGAGTGTACGTGCATTGGACTAAGCTGGAATCTGCAAGCATTCAACTCAAGAGATAAGACAAGTAATATGGGCTCTAAATTAAATAAACAATCATGCATATAAGAGCCACTAAGCATTTTCAATATGGTCTTCTCCACCCCCAAAAGAAAGAAAAGAAAATAAAACTATTTACACGGGAAAGCTCCCATCAAGTAAAAGAAGAACGAGAAATCTTTTTGGGTTTTCATTTTAATTTCTACTACAAGCATGGAAATTAAACTAACTATTTTTTTTGGTTTTTCTTAAGGTTTATCAAACACATAAGAAGAAAACTAGAAAAAAAAGAAATTTAAACTAACATGGATAATACAATGAAAGAGTATGAGCACCGACGACTAGTGTGTGAACATGAATGTAAAGTCGGTGAGAAATACATACTCCCCCAAGCTTAGGCTTTTGGCCTAAGTTGGTTTAATACCAAGGATCGCCGCTACTCTCTCCGGTGTAGTGGGAGGTGTAATCAGGATACCACTAGCTGGTCATCTCCGGATCCCACTGGACAGATGATGCACGATAAGGGTCCAGCTCAGGTTCCGGCTCAGGTTCAGGTTCTGGAGTAAAAGCTTGAGCTCAGTGATTGTTCACCGCTTCCGACGTGATAAGACGATTTTCTGCAAGCAAATCAAACAACAGAGGCGCATGCAAAATAATAAACTCAAAGTGTTTCTTATTGAATCTAAGTCTATACAAGAGCATCTTCTCTTCGTTGTCAATAATAAACTTGTGTGCTACCATGCTCTTGTAATCTAAAATGTGAGGAGGTATTTTTGTCTCCTCCTCCTCATGGTGCCTAATGGGTATCAGAAAATGTTCAGCAAGACGTGCAGCATAGATACCTCCAAATATGGGGCCTTTTGTACGATTCAGGGCTAGCCGTTTAGCAACGACGGCACCCATACTAAAAGTATTGTCTCCTAGCAAAGCATGTTGAAGAATAATAATATCTGGAACGCTCAAATTTCCACTATTTCCACGACCAATCAAGCATCTACTAGCAAATATGGCAAAGTAGCGTAAAACAGGAAAGTGTATGCTAGAGACCTTCGCCTCGGAGCCCTTCTTTGGCTCCTCTACAGCAATAGTATTAACAAAGCCACCCACATCTTCACAATGGGTTTCATCTAATTCTCCCTCATAAGGTATCCTACATACCGCACAAAAATGATGTAAAGACATTTCTTTGAATTCATCATATAAATGAAATGATACTGCGGGCAGTGATTTCTTAGGATAATAATAAAAGTTTTGCACGAAAGTATAGGTGAGTAAGAGATACTGATCGATTCGGTCGTTCATGAAACCGGTGAGGCCCGCAGTCTCGATTAAAGCATAAAAGTCTTCATGAATTCCGGTTTCTTTCAAGAAATCCTCACATGGCCATTCGCACGACCGTACTTCCGCTAAGCGAGGAAGATTATACTTGGCTTTTTCCTTCTCTTTGGCTTGTTTTTCCCGAGAGCTTTGGCTAGAAGAGCCTTTAAAAAGCCTCCTTAACATTTTCTAAAAATTTCTGAAATTTTAGTAACTTCAAAATAAAAGTGAATAAAACTAAACAAGTTTTATAGCAACTACTCCTACAAGTGCCTAGAGCCTATATCATGCATTGGAATTGCTTGGGACCTCAAAAATTTAACAAGCAAGCTCAAGAACATGGTCATCTAAGCAGCAAAAATTTGCAATGAATAAAGCACTAGAACAAAAACTAATTGGACCAATGGAGGAGTCACATACCAAGCAACAATCTCCCAAAGCAGTTTTGCGAAAGGAGCTTTGACCTAAGAGATTGAAAATCGCAGCAAAACGAGCTAGAACTCGTGCTTGAGCTGGATGGGTTTTTTTTGGGTAGAAGATGAAGTGTGTGGATGCTGGCATAAGTGGAGGGGAGCCACCAGGGGCCCACAAGACAGGGGGGCGCACTCTACAGGGGGGGCGCCCTCCTCTCTCGTGGCCTGGTGCTTGCCCCTCCTGCAGTGTTTTCAGTGCCTAAAATCCTCAAATATTCCAGAAAAAATCATACTAAATTTGCAGGGCATTTGGAGCACTTTTATTTTCGGACTATTTTTTAATGCATGGATAATTCAGTAAACATACGGATAATACTATTTTTGCTTTATTTATTCTAAAAGACATAAAGTAAAAGGAGGGTACAGAAAGTTGTGCCTTCTAGTTTCATCCGTCTCGTGATCATCAAAATGAATCCACTAAGAAGGTTGATCAAGTCTTGTTAACAAACTCATTCCGAATAACACAGAATTGGAGAAATTTCGAATAACTCTAAGTTACCTCAACGGGGATATGAAAATCCCCAACAATAAGAATATCATACTTTTTCTTGACAGTAGGAAGAGGAAATTCAAAACCTCCAAAAATGATAGTTGGAACTTTTTCAATAGAATTGATGTTATGAACTTGAGATTGTTTCCTCGGAAAGTGTACCGTATGCTCATTACCATTAACATGAAAAGTGACATTGCCTTTGTTGCAATCAATAACAGCCCCTGCAGTATTAAGAAAAGGTCTACCAAGGATAATCGACATACTATCATCCTCGGGAATATCAAGAATAACAAAGTCCATTAAGATGGTGACATTTGCAACCACAACCGGCACATCCTCACAAATGCCGACAGATATAGTAGTTGATTTATCAGCCATTTGCAAAGATATTTCGGTAGGTGTCAACTTATTCAATTCAAGTCAACGATATAAAGAGAGAGGCATAACGCTAACACCGGCTCCAATATCACATAAAGCAGTTCTAACATAATCTCTTTTAATGGAGCATGGTATAGTAGGAACACCCGGATCTCCAAGTTTCTTTGGTATTCCACCCTTAAAAGTGTAATTAGCAAGCATGGTGGAAATTTCAGCTTCCGGTATCTTTCTTTTATTTGTGATGATATCCTTCATATATTTAGCATAAGGATTTACTTTAAGCATATCAGTTAAGCGCATACATTAGAAAATAGGTCTAATCATTTCAGCAAAGCGCTCAAAATCCTCATCATCCTTTAACTTGGATGGTTTAGGAGGAAAGGGCATGGGTTTCTGAACCCATGGTTTTCTTTTTTTACCGTGCTTCCTAGCAACAAAATCTCTCTTATCATAACCTTGATTCTTTGATTGTGGGTTATCAACATCAACATCAGGTTCAATCTCTACATCATTGTCTTTGCTAGGTTGAGCATCAACATGAACATTATCATTAACATTATCACTAGGTTCATGTTCATCACCTGATTGTGTTTCAGCATCAGAAATAGAAATATCATTGGGATTCTCAGGTGTGTCTACAGTAGGTTCACTAGAAGCATGCAAAGTTCTATTGTTTTTCTTCTTCTTATTTTTAGAAGAACTAGGTGCCTCTAAATTATTTCTTTGAGAATCTTGCTCGATTCTCTTAGGGTGTCCTTCAGGATACAAAGGTTCCTGAGTCATTCTACTAGTTCTAGTAGCCACCCTAACATCAAAGTCATTTTTATTATTCAATTCATCAAGCAAATCATTTTGAGCTTTGAGTACTTGCTCAGCTTGAGTAGCAACCATAGAAGCATATTTGCTAACGCGGTGAAGTTCATCTTTAACTCTAGCCAGATTATCACCTACGTGTCCTATCTCGAAAGCATTATTCTTTAGCTCTTTACCAACATAAGCATTAAAACTTTCTTGTCTAGCCATAAAGTCGTCAAATTCATCTAAGCATGGGCTATGAAATTTAGTAGAGGGTATTTCAACTTTATCATATCTATAGAGAGAATTTACCTTTACTACCTGTGTCGGGTTATCAAGACAATGTGGTTCTTCAGGCGGTAAATTAAGACCATGTATTTCTTCAATAGGTGGTAAATTCTTAACATCTTCAGCTTTAATACCTTTTTCTTTCATTGATTTCTTTGCCTCTTGCATATCTTCAGGACTGAGAAATAAAACACCTCTCTTCTTCGGAGTGGGTTTAGGAATAGGCTCGGGAGTTGGCTCAATTGGTTCAGGAATTACTTCAGGAATTGGCTCAAGAAGAGTCCAATTATTTTCATTAGTCAACATATTATTCAATAGTATTTCAGCTTCATCGACTGTTCTTTCCCTGAAAACACAACCAGCACAACTATCCCAGTAGTCCTTGGAAGCATCGGTTATTCCATTATAAAAGATATCAAGTATCTCATTTTTCTTAAGAGGATGATCAGGCAAAGCATTAAGTAACCGGAGAAGCCTCCCCCAAGCTTGTGGGAGACTCTCTTCTTTGATTTGCACAAAATTATATATTTCCCGCAAGGCAGCTTGTTTCTTATGAGCAGGGAAATATTTAGCAGAGAAATAATAAATCATATCATGGGGACTACGCACACAACTAGGAGCAAGAGAATTATACCAAGTCTTAGCATCACCCTTTAATGAGAATGAAAATATCTTAAGGATATATAAATAGCGATACTTCTCATCATTAGTAAACAGGGTGCCTATATCATTCAACTTGGTAAGATGTGCCACTACAGTTTCAGATTCAAGGTCATAAAAAGGATCAGATTCAACTAAAGTAATAATATCAGGATCAACAGAGAATTCATAATCCTTATCAGTAACACAGATAGGTGAAGTAGCAAAAGCAGGATCGGGCTTCATTCTACCATTAAGAGACTGCTGCTTCCATTTAGCTAATAATTTCTTAAGATCATTTCTATCATTGCAAGCAAGGATTTCCATAGCAGCTGCTTCATTCATAACATAGCCCTTAGGAACAATAGGTAATACATAATCATTGGGGGAACCTTCATCATCACTATCATCAATAATAGGTTCTTCAATATTTTCATTCCCCCTAACTCTAGCAAGTTGTTCATCTAGAAATTCACCTAATGGCAAAGTAGTATCACGCACAGAAGTAGTTTCATCATGCATAGCAGAAGTGGCATCATCAATAACATGCGACTTATCAGAATTCATAGCAGTAGTAGGTTTAGGTGTCGCAAGCTTACTAATAACAGAAGGAGAATCTAGTGCAGAGCTAGATGGCAGTTCCTTACCTCCCCTCGTAGTTGAGGGCAAAATCTTGGTTTTAGCGTCTTTCAAGTTCTTCATAGTGATCAATAGATATAAATCCCAAGTGACTCAGAGAATAGAGCTATGCTCCCCGGCAATGGCGCTAGAAATTATTCTTGATAACCCACAAGTATAGGGGATCGCAACAGCTTTCGAGGGTAGAGTATTCAACCCAAATTTATTGATTCGACACAAGGGGAGCCAAAGAATATTCTTGAGTATTAGTAGTTGAGTTGTCAATTCAACCACACCTGGATAACTTAGTATCTGCAGCAAAGTGTTTGGTAGCAAAACTGGTATGATAATAAAGGTAGCGGTAGCAAAAGTAAAGATACATGTTTTTGGGTTTTTGTAGTAGTTGTAACAGTAGCAATGGAAAAATAAATAAGCGAAGAACAATATATGAAAAGATCATAGGCAATGGATCAGTGATGGATAATTATGCTGGATGCGATTCCTGCAATAGCTATAACATTGGGTGATATAGAACTAGCTCCAATTCATCAATGTAATGTAGGCATGTATTCCGTAAATAGTCATATGTGCTTATGGAAAAGAACTTGCATGACATCTTTTGTCCTACCCTCCCGTGGAAGCGGGGTCCTAGCGGAAACTAATGGATATTAAGGCCTCCTTTTAATAGAGAACCGGATCAAAGCATTAGCACATAGTGAATACATGAACTCCTCAAACTACGGTCATCACCGAGAAGTAACCCGATTATTGTCACTTCGGGGTTGTCGGATCATAACACATAATAGGTGACTACAGACTTGCAAGATAGGATCAAGAACACACATATATTCATGAAAACATAATAGGTTCAGATCTGAAATCCTGGCACTCGGGCCCTAGTGACAAGCATTGAGCATACCAAAGTCATAGCAACATCAATCTCAGAACATAGTGGATACTAGGGATCAAACCCTAACAAAACTAACTTGATTACATGGTAAATCTCATCCAACCCATCACCGTCTAGCAAGCCTACAATGGAATTACTCACGCACGGCGGTGAGCATCATGAAATTGGTGATGGAGGATGGTTGATGATGACGACGGTGACGAATCCCCCTCTCCGGAGCCCCGAACGGACTTCAGATCAACCCTCCCGAGAGAGATTAGGGCTTGGCGGCGGCTCTGTGTCGTAGAACGCGATTAAACTTTCTCCCTGATTTTTTCTCCCCGAACGTGAATATATGGAGTTGGAGTTGACGTCGGTGGAGGTCCAGGGGGCCCACGAGATAGGAGGCCGCACCCTAGGGGGGTGCCCCCCTGTCTCGTGGACAGGCTGTGGGCCCCTTGGCATTAATTCTTTCACCAAAAATTCTTATTAATTCCAAAAAGTGCCTCCATGGATTTCTAGGACATTCCGAGAACTTTTCTTTTCTACACATAAAACAACATCATGGCAGTTCTGCTGAAAACAGCGTCAGTCCAGGTTAGTTTCATTCAAATCATGCAAGTTAGAGTCCAAAACAAGGGCAAAAGTGTTTGGAAAACTAGATACGTTGGGGACGTATCACCCGGCTCCCTCTGACACCTTGAGGTCGGAGATCTCCTTCACCATCCTCGCCACCTCGGAAGTCGGCATCTCCTTCGTGCACATACTGCTTGGGTCGCGGTGCCCGCTCATCCGACAGATCAGATGAGGGCGGCCCTGAAGCGGGAGGACCCTACGCTCGACGAATGCGATGAGGAGGTCGGAGGCCACAAGGCCCTCCGACTCCTGGAGCACCCCGAGTCGGCTAATGGTGGCTGTCGTGTCCGCCGACACCGGCTTCGGCTTGTAGCCCCAGTTGGGCCGAAGCCCGACAGGGGGCCCGGCCTCGTAGGCCGGCAGGTTGATGAAGTCGACAGCCGAGTCGACGTTCTCAACGTAGAAATAAGACTGTTGCCACAGTTTCACCGACTTTGACAGCTTGATGACCGGGATGGCATTCCTATTCGCTGGTCGGCGCATGGCGACGAATCCTCCACACTCGGCCGCCGTATCCTTGGCGGAGGTGCCCAGCTTTCCGTAGAAGAGCGCTCCCCACAACTCGAGTGTGGGGAGGATGCCGAGGTAGCCCTCGCACGCTGTGACGTAGGCGGAGAGCAGTGTCACGATGTTGGGCATCAGGTGATGCAGCTGGAGGTGGTTGAAGTCCATGAACGAGCAGAGGAAGCCGCTCGTCCGGAGACCGAAGCCGCGGAGGAAGTGCGAGCGGAAGACGACCCACTTGTCCCCCTTCGGCGCCGGCGAAATCTCCTTCGCCGGCGGCACCCGCCTTGACGAATGCCGCGTTGGGCATCTGGCGCGTGTTTTGGAGGAAGGTGAGGTGGTCTTCAATCACCGTCGAGCCATCCCAGTCGCCGCCCTTCTTGCGCACCATGGCCTCGAGCGGAGCTGAGGGGGGAGGAGGAGCACGACGGCGGTGAACTGCGGCAACACTATGGCAAGCACTGAGCAGCGGCAACAGTAGTGGCAGAGAGAGCAAGAGGAGGAAAAGAGTATGGGGAGGAGGGCGCGCGTGCTCTGTCACTCCCCTCCCTCCCTCTACTTATAGCCCTTGGGTTGCGAAGCCGAGGGGGCGGGGTGTGGGATCGTGGGATTAACTACGCCCACGACCCCACGACCCCCCGATTACTGCGTGAAGTTACCGCGCCTTAAACGCTCACTGGAATCGCAACCGCCCGTCCCGGCCGCAGCGGATCCGCCCGCGTGCCGAGGCCTGGTAGTGGCGGGCCCGGCCCACTGTCACGTCCCATCAGGAGCGTGGGGTGGCAGGCTGGCCGGTCTGACGTGCGCCGCGTGGCGTGCTTGTGGCGGGCGGCGGGCCTAGGAAGCTTAGCAGGCACGCCACCCGTTTCCCGCCTTGGCGTTCAAAATTGGCCAACGAACTCGCCTTGTCAAAACCAACTCCAGCAGTCGGCGTGTCGCAAGGAGGACCGAGCATTCTTCCAGAGCTCGGAGAGGGGGGAAGCCACTGAGTCTTCGCGACCCCTCGACTGCAAAGCCTCAACGGCTTCGGGGACTACTGTCGGAGTAATGGGCCACGGGTAGCCTCACCCGAGTCCCTGAACCTATCAAAACTTCGGGCCGACTTCGCCCCGCAACACCCCACAACTGAAGCTCCGCCTTCCAGAGGCCGGCTGGCCCAACGGCCGGCCACCGGAGGACGGCCAACCACCAGTAGACGGCACCAAGAGCGGCTGGCTCCAGTCAGCCGGCCTCTAGAAAGGACAGCGTCATGTAGGCGGCCACTTGGCGCCCTCAGAGTCTGCACCCCCATCAAGAGGACTAGACAGGGCGTGGCTACAGTGAAGTCCCTCACCCCCGAATCTTGGGCTCGGCGTGGCCATAGTGCCCCGTACGGACGGAGATCTCTGCACGGCGCGACACTGTTGCCACTCCCCCCTTGACGTCACTCCAGACAGGCGGAGCCCTGTTCCACACGATGACCTTTCGTTACGGCCTACGGGCTGCGGGCCCTATCAGGCAGTGATAGCCCGGAAGGTGGCGGATGCCGGACCAGTTGAACTTGGGGGAGGCCGGCCTTCAGCAGGCGGCCGTCCCCCTCCCTCGAAGTCATTGCGCCATTAACCTGATAAGACAAGGTGCGGCTGCAGTGATCTCCCACTAGGCGGCGGGACTGTAGCCACACTTAGCTAACCAAGCCCGCGTCATTAGAAGCACGACTACAATGATCAGCCACCAACCAGACCCACCAGCAGTGGGAGCGGCCTGTCGGCTCCGTACCGGACCAGTTGGCGGGGCCCACCAAGCGGCGGGCCCCAGTAGTCGGCGAAGAAGCCGGAGGCTAGAGACACTAACAACCGGGTCCAGCACTCGGCCAGATTACCATTGTACCCCTGGGGGGTAGGCCTATATAACCCCCCCCCCCTCAGGGCACCCATGCAAAGGGTTCCCACTCCATTATAACTAGCCACAACCCCAGAGCAGGAAGAGAGCTAGCCTTGCCTCCTTCTGCCTCTAGCACACAGCTCAAGGAGCACCATTGTATCACTTGTGCCATAGTGATCATGCGGAGACCCCACAGAGCAAGACTAGGGGTGTTATCTCCTAGGAGAACCCTGAACCTGGGTAAAGTGCGTTGGCGTACGTGTCTATGCCTTATCCCGCTTCCAGGCACCGGCGACGTTCTACTCGCTCTCACCATGATAAGCCATCCATTGGCATATGTCGCACCCAACCCCCGACAAGTAGACCAAAATGATTATGCATCTACTACTATTACTCCACACATCGACCGCTATCCAGCATGCATCTAGACTATTAATTTTATAAGAACAGAGTAACGCATTAGGCAAGATGACATGATGTAGATGGATAAACTCAAGCAATATGATATAAACCCTATCTTTTTATCCTCGATGGCAAAAATACAATACGTGCCTTGCCGCCCCTGCTATCACTGGAAAAGTACACCACAAGATTGAGCCCAAAGCTAAGCACTTCTCGCATTGCAAGAAAGATCAATATAGTAGGCTAAACGAAACTGATAATTCGAAGAGACTTGCAAAGATAACCAATCATACATAAAAGAATTCAGAGGAGATTCAAATATTTCTCATAGATAAACTTGATCATGAACCCACAATTCATCGGATCTCGGCAAACACACCGCACTTACATCGAATAGATCTCCAAGAAGATCGAGGAGAACATTGTATTGAGATTCAGAGAGAAAGAAGAAGCCATCTAGATAATAACTATGGACCCGAATGTCTGTGGTAAACTACTCAAAACTCATCGGAGAGGCCTTGGAGATGATGTAGAGGCCCTCCATGGTCAATTCCCCCATCCGCGGAGCGCCGGCAAAGCCTCCTAGATGGAATCTCGTGGATATAGTTTTTCGTGGTGCTCCTGGATGTTTTGGGGTACGTGGATATATATAGGCGAAGGAGATAGGTCAGGGGAGCCATGAGGGGCCCACGAGGGTGTGGAGCGCGCCTACCCCCCTCCCCCTAGGGTGCACCCTCCTGCCTCGTGGCCACCTCGGCTGCTTCTTGACGTCCACTCCAAGTCTTACGGATTGCGTTTGTTCCAAAAAGATCGCTCCCGAAGGTTTCATTCCGTTTGGACTCCGTTTGATATTCCTTTTCTTTGAAACACTGAAATAGGAAAAAAAACAGCAATTCGGGCTGGGCCACCGGTTAGTAGGTTAGTCCCAAAAATGATATAAAAGTTTAAAGTAAAGCCCATAAACATCCAAAATGGGTAATATAATAGCATGGAACAATAAAAAATTATAGATACATTGGAGACGTATCAGGGGATAGCGAGACCCCGCGGCGGCTTGGTGATTGTTGCAATGGGTGGGTCCTGTTGTGGCCAAAGAGTCTGCTTCGTCTGGAGGCGTCCGGGAGCACACCCACGAGCACGCAGTTAGGTATGAACATCAACAGCTCACCTACTCAATTAGCATCGGCTGTCGTGCTGGGTGATAGTGGAGGGGGTGAGGAAGAGGCTCCATTAGTCACTGGTGACGTCGCCATAGATGAGGATGAGGATGACGATGACAATCAATAGTATGTCAATACTGGCGCCTACTTAGGGTTTGAGCGTCATGAGTCGGTGCCTGAATTGCGGCCTCCGGAGTCTGAACGTATTATGGACAATTCTGGTACCAAAGAAGTCTAGGAAGAGACCGACGAAAGGCAAAAAAGCTACTTCTATGATCCAGCCGCCTCAGCAGCCTCGGGTTCAAGACTGTATAGATATCCCTAGTGCGGCAAAATGGCATATCGCCGGTGAACCATTCCTACCTAAAGCAGCGATAGGGGCCAGATTTGGCAATGTAAGGAGACTTCATGACGATGTGCTACAGAGAGAGAAAGGCCTCCTTGCCTCGGAAAATCCAGGATACCCACTCTACGTGGTTAACGTGCCGTGGCAATTGTCATACGTCGACACATTCCCCGCGGAGAAGTTCTTCCTTCGATTCGATTACATCTTCGACATGTTTCACTGGAAGAAGTTGTTTTTTACGTTTGTCTGCCTTTATGCCTTGCACATGAACTCCCTTATCGGGGTTGAGCAGATACCTTTTATCTGTGTCGCTGACCCGTATTTCATGCACGAGGTATTCTTGGCAGTCTGCGCAAAGCACTATGAATATGCGAGGGACTACCTCGTCAATTTCATGCTTGCCAATAAGGACAAGGAGGCGATTCTCGTGCCTTATCATCCCCTATAAGTCATCCACGCGGATATCCTTCCTTCGATTTCAAGCATTCATTTGCACGGTGGAGGATAATAAATTTGAGGTGTACTTATTTTGCACAGTGGCAGGCGTGCCGTCCTCATCATCCTCCACCCCCGATACTCCCTCGCTCTTCACTTGGACTCGTCGAAGAACATTACCAAAAAGGATTACACCCACATCAAGTATGTTCTCGACATTGCTATCTTTTACTACGGCAAACGGGGTGGAGAGGTCAACGATAAGAAGACAAGGAACGAGAGGCCCGCCTTCAGCCATAAGACTGACTTCTGCTGCATCTAGCAACTGAGTGATTCTCTTAATGATGGATTCTATGTCCTACACCACATGCTGGAGTACAGACGGGATCACCAGAACCTTCGCATGTCACCTAAATCCGGCGATGCCCATATTCTGCAATGGGCAAAGGACTTAGGAGATATCGAGGATCATCGACTTCGAGCTGAGCTCTATCACATCCAGCGTGAACTTGCCCAAATCATCATGAAGGAGGTCCTCGAAAAAACAGGGATGTTCTACGAAGAAGGACAAATGTTGCCGGAAGACGTCCGAACACGCGTAGCCTCTCAGTGTCTCGACATGAAGCCTTTCACTAAGCTCGGGGACTATCTCCCTAACATGGATGGATGGCACGACATGTTGGAGTGATTGTCGATATATGACAATGTGTCTGCTTAGTCCATAGTTTCTGTATAACAAAACTTTGAGTTATGCACAGCAAAACTTTTTTTGTGATGTAATTAAACTGTCCTCCTCCTCGACTAGCGAAGATCACTCTACTTAGGGCATTTTGGGTACGATGAACTTTGTTATTTATGCTTATGATATGTTGCTTCTATTTTTGCCAAGTCTGTCTCTTTCTGTTGCTCAACTATATATGTTGCATATCATCGACTCATGTGATGATGCAGGTACATAGATCATCGATGGCGAAGAAGTACTATGCCAGGAGTATACGACGAGTGGCCGAAGTGTCAGGCCCAGGTGTACCAGTTTCCGGTTTCCGAGCGACAGCTAGTAGTTAGTTTAGGTTCATGCTAATGCGAGAGAGGGATACAAACTCATGTACTTCATAGTTCCACTCTCACTCATAGTGATAGCTCTTCTCGCGTATATCATTGTTTAGATGGATGACGATGTAGTTGCAAGTAATCACGACTTGTATCGCTATTTTCAAGATGATGACGAGATACCACTTTGTGTTGGATGATGATTATGATGATGACATGATTTGATGAGACTATTTGTATGTATATGCTATGATTACATTTGTATGTGTATGATATGCTAAAGATTATTGTATAAAGCCTATTCAAATACAAAACAAATATGCAGAAAAAACAGAAACTAATAAAACTAGTAGTAGCGAGGGAAACAAAGTTAGCAGTAGCGCTTCCTGCTAAAAAGCGCTGCAGATATTTGCAGTAGCGCTCTGCACTAAAGCGCGCTACTGCTAGCCATGTATAGCTGTAGCATGGGATGACAAGGGATACTGCTACACGTTAGCTGTAGCGCCTTATCAGTAGCACGTCGTCTCGCGCTACTGATAGGCAAAATACCCGCGCTACTGCTAGGGTTTTCCCTAGTAGTGAAGCGCTGCTGCGTCCACCCTCTCGAGCTCCTTTCAACTGCAGTCGTTCGGGTCTAAACTGTCACTATGTGCCTGTGGGCCTACTGGGCCTGCTGCGGGCCTGAATCCTAGCCCATGATCGGGTTTCTAGTCGTATTCAGGCCGTGGTGGCCCAGTAGGTGGCACTTTTTTTGCTTTATCTATTTTATTTTGTTTCTACTTACTGTTGCTATTTTTATTTATTTTATTAAAGTTTATTTATTTTACTTTATTAAAGTTTATTTTGTTTCTACTTATTTATTAAAGTTTATTTTGTTTCTATATTTATTTTATTTTGTTTCTACTTATATATTTTCTTTTATTTTTTGCTTTTTTATTTATTTTATGAAAATTATTTATTTTATTTCTTTTATTAAAGTTTATTTATTTTACTTTATTAGAGTTTATTTTGTTTCTAATTATTTATTAAAGTTTATTTTGATTTTTTATTTATTTTATGAAAATTCTTTTTGCTTTTAATGTTTTGAACGGAAAATACTTTGATTATTTTAGTTGCATAAATTTTATATAATTTTAGTTTCAATAATACTAGAGGTTTATAAAAGCTTTTTGGTTGATCCCTGAAATTGAAAAGCATTTCACCCACATAGCATGTGTTAAAAAGTTGAGAGGGTTACGAAAAGAACTGGATGCACTTCATGTACAAAACAGACAATCTCTTTGGAAGTATCTGGGTTTCGGACGAAAACTCATCTGTGACAAAGGGATTTCATTTGTTCAAATGTAACTGTAGTGATATTCTACATCAAAGGCATCATCATAATAGTTGTTGATAGAAAGTCTTCACTTTTTCTTTGCTTGTGTTCTTTGCTTATTGCGCTGTAACCATGGATAATCTTCATCGTTTAACAGGGTGCTTGGGTCAGCCTTGACTTTGAAGGGAGGAATTTCATGGAACTTTTCATAATCTTCAGACACGTCTGTCTTGCCCTCCAATCCCATGATGTCTCTTTTTCCTGAAAGAACTATGTGGCGCTTTGGCTCATCGTATGATGTATCTGCTTCCTTATCTTTTCTTTTTCTCAGTTTGGTAGACATGTCCTTCACATAGAAGACCTGCGCCACATCATTGGATAGGACGAATGGCTCGTCTGTGTACCCCAGATTGTTCAGATCCACTGTTGTCATTCCGTACTATGGGTCTTGCTGTACCCCGCCTCCTGACAGATTGACCCATTTGCACTTAAACAAAGGTGAAAGATCGAGGATGTCGCCTAGAGGGGGAGGGGGTGAATAGGCGCTTTAAAACAATTATGGTTTAGGCTTGAACAAATGCGGAATAAACCTAGCGGTTAATTTGTCAAACATAAAACCTAAAACAACTAGGCTCACCTATGTGCACCAACAACTTATGCTAAGCAAGATAAGCAACTATGTGATAGCAAGATATATGATAAAGAACAATATGGCTATCACAAAGTAAAGTGCATAAGTAAAGGGCTCGGGTAAGAGATAACCGAGGCACGCGGAGACGATGATGTATCCCGAAGTTCACACCCTTGCGGATGCTAATCTCCGTTTGGAGCGGTGTGGAGGCACAATGCTCCCCAAGAAGCCACTAGGGCCACCGTAATCTCCTCACGCCCTCGCACAATGCAAGATGCCGTGATTCCACTAAGGGACCCTTGAGGGCGGTCACCAAACCCGTAAAAATGGCAACCCTTGGGGGCGGTCACCGAACCCGTACACTTTGGCAACCCTTGGGGGCGGTCACCGGAACCCGTCAAAATGCTCGGGGCGATCTCCACAACCTAATTGGAGACCCCAACGCTTGCCCGGAGCTTTACACCACAATGAAACCTTCTAGGGCACCCAAGCACCCAAGAGGAACAAGATCTAGGGTGTCCAAACACCCAAGAGTAACAAGCTCAAGGGTACCAAGCACCCAAGAGTAATAAACTTCTCAACTTGTAACTTCCACGTATCACGCGGAGAACTCAAACCGATGCACCAAATGCAATGGCAATGGCACACGGAGTGCCCAAGTCCTTCTCTCTCAAATCCCACTGAAGCAACTAATGCTAGGGAGGAAGATGAGAGGAAGAACAAGAAGGAGAACACTAAGAACTCCAAGATCTAGATCCAAGGGGTTCCCCTCACATAGAGGAGAAAGTGATTGGTGAAAATGTGGATCTAGATCTCCTCTCTCTTTTCCCTCAAAAACTAGCAAGTATCCATGGAGGGATTGAGAGTTAGCAAGCTCGAAGAAGGTCAACAATGGGGGAAGAACACTAGCTCAAAGGATAAGGTTCATTGGGGAAGAAGACCCCCTTTTATAGGAGGGGAAAAATCCAACCGTTACCCCACTGTACATCCCCGCACAGAGCGGTACTACCGCTGAGAGCGGTACTACCGCTCCCACCCAGCGGTACTACCGTGCTGACGAGGAAGACAGGGCCCTGGCCCAGAGCGGTACTACCGTGGGAGTAAGAGCGGTACTACCGCTTGGAACGGTACTACCGCTCCTAGTACCGCAAAACCCGACACGAAAAACATTGGTCTCGAATCGAGGCAGTACCAGTGCGGAACCGGAGCCGTACTACCGCTTATGGCCATGGGCGGTACTACCGCTATGGGACAGCGGTACTACCTCTTATGGCGATAAGCGGTACTACCGCTCCGGCCCAGCGGTACTACCGCTGGCTCCATCCTTATGCCACAACCACGAAAACAAAGAATACTCCAAGGAAAACCAGAACTGCCATAACTTCTTCATATGAGCTCCGAATTGAGCAAACTCAAGCTTGTTGGTTATAGTAAGAAGAGGTAGGGAAGGTATGCCTAACAAACAAAGGAGCGAAACCTCCAACTGAGAAGAACCGGCATACCCTCCAACATTGAAAACATCATGGAAGATGCATGAGAACTCCGTTTTCGATGAACTCGAGCTTGTCATAAAAATGACCACAAGCTCCAAATCTCACAAGGAGAAGAACCAAACAAGAACCAAAAAGATGATGCAAGGATGCAATGGTTTGAGCTCTCTATGAACGATACGATCAAGCAACTCATCGAGAGCCCCCCTTGATAGTACGACAATCGATCCTATAACCCGGTCTCCCACAACTACCATGAGACCGGTAAAATAGAAAACCTATCAAGGGCAAACCTTTGCCTTGCACATGGTCCACTTGAGCTAGATGATGACGATCTTGACTCCCTCAAGTTGGACCACCTTTCTTGATTGTGTTGGCTCGATGAAGACTAGTTGATTGCTCCCCCATCCTCCACTATGGGTGAGCCTCTCTTCCGCACATCTTCACAAGTCCATTGTCACCACAATGGACGACAAGCTTCAAGCATTTGATCTCTTCGTGATGGTTCACTTGAACTTGCACACCACAACCTAACTCCACAAAGAACTCTCACAAAGATCATGGGTTAGTACACAAAGCTTAATTGACAATGCTTACCATACCATGGGATCGCTTGATCCCTCTCGGTACATCTTCTATGCTTTGTGTGTTGATCAACTTGGTTCAATCTTTGACTTAGTCTTGACCAACCTTGAATCTTTCCTACTCTCTTCATTTGGATGATGTCTTGAAGGTAAACATGAATGATCACACAATCTTCTTCTTCAAGACATGCTTGCAATAAGCTCAACACTCACATGACCAATCTTTGGATAATTCCTTAATAGCACCTTGGCAACCTCATAAACTCCTTGAAACCAACACATGGACTTCAAGAAAAGCCTATGGACAAATCCTTCAAATATAACTCAAGACAACCATTAGTCCATAGAGATTGTCATCAATTACCAAAACCAAACATGGGGGCACCGCATGTTCTTTCAAAAGGGACCTTAATATCATATCCATAGTCAAGTTCCCATATGTCCACTATGTAACCATAATATGTGTTCTTTCCCCTCTTGGTTGCTGCATCAAAGCGGACACCACTGTTTTGGTTGGTTCTCTTTTGATCTTGGGCGATCGTGTAAAATATATTCCCATTTACCTCGTACCCTTTGTAACTCATTACAGTCGAAGTTGGTTCCCTCGCCAACGAGTACAGAGTCATCAGAAACAGTGTTGTCACACCTGATACGTCTTTGGAACCAACAGCCGAAACTCCTGATGTGTTCACATGTAATCCAGTCGTCACACTAGTCCGGGTGTTTTGAGCGCAGAATGTTCTTGTGTTCATCGACATACGGGGTCACCGAGGTAGAATTCTGTAGAACCGTGTAGTGTGCTTGAAAGCAAGAATGCCCGTCCCTACATATTATTGAGTCCCCTCCTAGAGTGCCTTTTCCACCGAGTCTCCCCTCATACCGCGATTGAGGGAGACCTATCTTCTTAAGGTCAGGAATGAAGTCAACACAAAATCCAATGACATCCTCTGTTTGACGGCCCATGGAGATGCTTCCTTCTGGCCTAGCGCAGTTACAGACATATTTCTTTAGGACTCCCATGAACCTCTCAAAGGGGAACATATTGTGTAGAAATACAGGGCCCAGAACGACAATCTCGTCGACTAGATGAACTAGGACGTGCGTCATGATATTGAAGACGGATGGTGGGAACACCAGCTCGAAACTGACAAGACATTGTGCTACATCACTCCTTAACATTGGTAGGATTTCTGGATCGATCACTTTTTGAGAGATTGCATTGAGGAATGAACATAGCTTCACAATAGCTAACCGAATGTTTTCCGGTAGAAGCGCCCTCAATGCAATCGGAAGCAGTTGCGTCATAATCACGTGGCAGTCATGAGACTTTTAAGTTCCGGAAATTTTTCTCTGCCATATTTATTATTCCCTTTATATTCGACAAGTAGCCAGACAGGACCTTCATACTGAGCAGGCATTCAAAGAAGATTCCCTTCTCTTCTTTGGTAAGAGCGTAGCTGGCAGGACCTTCATACTGCTTTGGAGGCATACCGTCTTTTTTGTGCAAACGTTGCAGGTCCTCCCGTGCCTCTGGTGTATCTTTTGTCTTCCCATAGACGCCCAAGAAGCCCAACAGGTTCAGGCAAAGGTTCTTTGTCACGTGCATCATGTCGATTGAAGAGCGGACCTCTAGGTATTTCTAGTAGGGTAGGTCCCAAAATATAGATTTCTTCTTCCACATGGGTGCGTGACCCTCAGCGTCATTCGGAACAGATAGTCCACTGGGACCCTTTCCGAAGATTACTTCTAAATGACGGACCATAGCAAGTACGTGATCACCGGTACGCATGGCGGGCTTCTTGCGGTGATCTTCCTCGCCTTTGAAGTGATTCCCTTTCTTTCGACACTGATGTTTGGTCGGAAGGAATCAACGATGCCCCAGGTACACATTCTTCCTCCATTTGTCCATGTATATACTTTCAGTGTCATCTAAACAGTGTGTGCATGCGTGGTATCCCTTGTTTGTCTGTCCTTAAAGGTTACTGAGAGCAGGCCAATCATTGATGGTGACAAATAGCAACGCATGCAGGTCAAATTCCTCGTGTTTGTGCTCATCCCACGCACATACAGCGTTTCCAATCCACAGTTGTAAAAGTTCTTCAACTAATGGCCTTAGGTACACATCAATGCCATTGC
This sequence comes from Triticum timopheevii, assembly GCA_963921465.1. Taxonomy (NCBI): domain Eukaryota; kingdom Viridiplantae; phylum Streptophyta; class Magnoliopsida; order Poales; family Poaceae; genus Triticum; species Triticum timopheevii. Next base: position 375,420,015 of record OY997262.1, on the reverse strand, counting down.
CTGGTTGCTTAGGGCCTTGGATGAGAATTGGCATCATAATGAACTTCGACTTCATGCATAACCAAGGAGGAAGGTTATAGATACATAGAGTCACGGGCCAGGTGCTGTGATTGCTGCTCCGCTCCTCGAAAGGATTAATGCCATCCACGCTTAAACCAAACCATACATTCCTTGTGTCACCTGCAAATTCCTCCCAGTACTTTCTCTTGATTTTTCTCCATTGCGACCCGTCAACGGGTGCTCTCAACTTCCTGTCTTTCTTACGGTCCTATCTGTGCCATCGCATCAACTTGGCATGCTCTTTATTTCTGAACATGTGTTTCAACCGTGGTATTATAGAAGCATACCACATCACCTTGGCAGGAACCCTCTTCCTGGGGCACTCGCCGTCAACATCACCAGGGTCATCTCGTCGATCTTATACCGCAATGCACCGCATATATACCGGGCATGCGTTCAAATCCTCGAACGCACCATGGTACAGGATGCAGTCATTAGGGCATGCATGTATCTTGTGCACCTCCAATCCTAGAGGGAGTACAACCTTCTTTGATGCATACGTACTGTCGGGCAATTCGTTATCCTTTGAAAGCTTCTTTTTAAATATTTTCAGTAGCTTCTCAAATCCTTTGTCAAGCACACCATTCTCTGTCTTCCACTGGAGCAATTCCAGTATAGTACCGAGCTTTGTGTTGCCATCTTCGCAATTGGGGTACAAACCTTTTCTGTGATCGTCTAACATGCGATCGAACTTGAGCTTCTCCTTTTGACTTTCGCACGGTCTCCTTGCATCAACAATGACCCGGCGAAGATCATCATTGGGCACATCGTTTGGTTGCTCTTGATCTTCAACAGCTTCCCCCGTTGGGCACATAGTTGTCATCGTCCTCTTCTTCTTCGATGTCTTCCATCATAACCCCTATTTTCTCCGTGCTTGGTCCAAACATTATAGTGTGGCGTGAAACCCTTATAAAGCAGGTGGGTGTCAATGGTTTTCGAGTCAGAGTAAGACTTCGCATTCCCACATATAAGGCATGAACAACACATAAAATCATTCTGTTTGTCTGCCTCAGCCATTTCGAGAAAATTATGCACGCCCTTAATGTACTCGCAGGGTCAGTCCTGAGATTTTGGGGGCCCGGGGCGAAACTAAAACCCAGGGCCCTTAACTAAACCATCAAAACAATAGACTATGAAAAAAGTAGGCAATGATGCGTGATGCAAAGTCATGTTTATGTCATGCTTGAACTACAAGTGTAGGAGTATATATTATTTTAGGTACCAAAACAACAGAAAACTCTATAATAGTCCTAAAGAATTTGCATCCAAAATGCATAGTTGGATTCACGTTTTTAGTTCTTGGAATGACTATGGTAAGACTATTAGTACAAATTAGAATATCTGAGAAATTAGATAGAAGGTCAAAATCCATACAGCTGATGTGAAAAATATTCCTTTGTATATTCAAAAATTAAATACCTTCATATTTTTAAACAATAAATCTGTGGTGCAGCGATATTGCAAAGTTACTCCCACCTAGCGACTTGTGCAAATGATTAAATTACGAGTTAGTTACCGGATTGTGCCGTCATTGCTCAGCTTATATATAAACCAACCGCCATGAGCAGCATCCAGAACCTCGTTCTTCCCTTGATCTATTTGATGATGAGATCTATACCAGGACCACCACATGAACATCAATATTAAACTACAGAACTAGAACGATTAACTGTACAAACAATGGATGGCGTCGACCGGCCGGCAATACTCACCTCTATAGACGACACACAACAGCTCCGGTCCGCCGCTGATCTCCGGCGCGCACCCGTCGTCCCATCCCTGGGCCTCCTCCTTAAGAAAGCATTGGTTGATCTGCCATAATCTGGGCGCAAGGAGGAGGAGCAAAGGCGGCGGCTGCTGCGTACACGATGGCGATGCATGCGTGGGTTCCTGGATGGATCCCGCGACTCGATGCGTGAGTTACGACGATGTATCATAAGCTGCATCTACGATAGGTGCTACTACTTGGCTATGGGCCAGCCCCAATAACCTCATTTTTTACTGCAGCTATGAAATTATAGGCCTAATGTAATACATAATTGGGGGCCCCTTCACCGCGGGGGCCCGGGGCGGCCCCCTGCCCCCCTCAGGGCCGGCCCTGTGTACTCGGAGGTGTGTCTGTCACCGTACATCTGATCCATTGACGGTTCATCTGCGTGGATTATATATAATTAAGTGTGTTAAAAACTATTACAGAACATCATGAAGAGATAATTAAGTGACCAAATTAATAAAAGTTCATCATCACCTTAAAACCAAAGTACATATATAGTTCTCATTGAACAACATATAGCTCTCCAGAGCATTTAATTAATTAAACCATACATTGAAACTATGTAAAACATTTTAATGCAAAAACAAATGCGATCATAATCGCAACCAAGGTAACAATTGATCCAACAACATAATGATCCCAGGTCTCGGTATGAATGGCATTTTTTAATCTTTCTAATCTTCAAGCGCATTGCATCAATCTTGATCTTGTGATCATCGACGACATCCGCTACATGCAACTCCAATATCATCTTCTCCTCCTCAATTTTTTTTTTATTTTTTCCTTCAAGAAATTGTTTTCTTCTTCAACTATTTAACCTCTCGACAATAGGGTCGGTTGGAATTTCCGGTTCACATACCTCCTAGATAAATAAAATCTATGTCACGTTGGTCGGCATAATTGTCATAAACAATAAATGAACCAAATAGTTATAAAGATAATATATACCACATCTGAATCATAGACAGGACGAGGGCCGACGGGGGCGGATACCAAAACCATCGCACTAAATAATAAGAAGCGATAATAAAAATAAGAAAATTATACAAGTATCTATCTAAACATACAAGTAAGAATTTTTTCCCTTCAGAAAGAAGATAAGAACAACAGGCGCACCATGGTGGTGCTAGCGACGAGATCGGCACAGGCGATCGACGGCGGTGAAGACGGGGACGGGACGTGACAGACTGCTAAACCTAGACAAATATTGAGGAAAATGGAGCTTGGAGGTCAAGCTTGGAGAGGAGAAAGCTTAAGTAGTGTGGCTCGGGCATTCCATCGAACACCTCGTGTGCACAGGAGGTGAGCTAGAGCACCACAAAGCTCTCCAACGGCCGGCCAGAAAAATAGAGCAGTGGAATGCTCTGCTCGCGAGCAAGGGGGTATATATAGGCAACTCATTGGTCCCGGTTTGTGGCTGGAACCGAGACTAAAGGACCACATTTGGTCCCGGTTCAAGCCACCAACCAAGACCAATGATGGTGGGCCAGGAGCGAGGCCCATTGGTCCTAGTTCGTCCCACCAACCGGGACCAAGGGACTAGACGAACCGGGACCAATGCCCCACGAGGCCCGGCAGGCCTCCCGGCCTCACGAACCAGGATCAATGGGCCCATGGCTCCTGGTTCGTGACTGGACCGGAACTAATGGGCTTATCTGGCCCGAACGAAAGCCCTATTTTCTACTAGTGTATACATGGAGATAGAAGCACAATTTCAGCACCAACAAATATGTTATATCGTGGATGTCGTCCCCCTTTACATCATTGTTTTATGAAATGCACTAACGCTCCAGGAAGGTTGTTTTGAGTATATTTGTATATTTGTTACAACAAGTATGATTTGGTGTGAAATTTGCCAATGTCGTGTGATGAACCTTGTTGTTTAGTATTGAATCATTAGTAAGTGTTTAGTAACCTCCTGTTTTTGAGATGTTACCTTTGTAGCGTAGTTGTTTTTGAGAGCGGCAATGGTATGGACGAGCTCGCCTGCTCCTGGTACATGTACCAATGGGACAGCGATGCATTCCAGGTTGTGTTCAATGCGATCGTATGGAGTAACAGCGGATGCACCCAATCCAACAGTGCCATAGGGAGACGGATCGGTGTAAACTGACGGTGGCTTAGCGGTCTAATGTGCTCGGTACAGGTCTCTTATCGCGGTACATAATGACTGTCAGCAGATGCGGTCGGACGCGCGCAAATGGAGTGTTCTTAAGGGCAATTTCAACGCTAGACCCTAAACAGGCGTTCGTTTCGTCCGTATTTTATCCGTTTAGGGCAGAAAAATGAACATTTATGCCCGTCTTTTCTCCTTGGCCCGTGTATGCATCCAACGGAGCTACCCATCCCAAACAGTCCGTGCTCGCCACGTCAGCTGCGGCCACCCCGGCCCGCCCCGCCCGCGCTCTCCCTCTCCCGCCCGCTCGCCATGCCGTCCCGCACAGGAGCCGCCCCCGCGCCTTCCCTGCCCCGCCGCCGCGCTCTCCCTCTCCCGCGTGCTTGACGCACGCTCGCCACTCCACCCCATGGCGCCCCTGCTGCCTCCCGCCGACGCGGTCACCGAGCCCGCACAGAGCATGCCCATGAGCTTCTGCCGTTGCCATATCAAGCTTGGACCGGTCATGGAGCAGAACGGACACGAACCGGACAGAAAATGGGTATGCATGCTCCTACACATTGGGCCGTTTGTTTTGTCCGTTTACCCGCAAACAAACATACGCGAACTATTTGGGGTCATGCGTTGGACTTGCCCACGACCACAGACGGACATCCGTTGTGTCTGGTTTCTGCCCGTTTGCATCGGCAAAACGGACGCTCGTGTCCGTTTACGGTCATTCGTCCGATGGTGCGCCCAAACCGTCCGCCAAATTTCAAATATTTGTCTGACTAAAATTTAAACAAAAATAGACATTGCAAAATAATTAAAACGGCATATATTACATTAACTTAAAAAGTCCACAAAAGTCACGACCGCACATTAAAATTAAACTAGGAAAAAGCTTGAACCCTAGATCGAATCATCATCGTCGTCCTTGTCCTCGTCGTCCATGGTGAGGTCAATGTATGGCGGTGACTGCCAAATGTCGGCTGGTAGACCCGTCCGCTGGCTGCCAAAGCGGTGCGGGGCAGCGCCTGTGGCTGCCAATGCGGGGTCCGTGGGGGTGGTGACCACGCCTGTTGTGGTTGTGGAGGGAGTGGTGACCACGGCTCGGCTCCCACCCACGAGGCCTGGTGGTGCGACGGCGGTGAGGGCGGGCTGCATGGCATCATGGATGTCGACGTCCACAACTACCTCACCAAGGTCGGGTTCCATATCAGAGTGGGAGGCTCCTCGACCACCTCCTCCTTCACCTCGAGTTCGGGTATGGCGAGGTCACTGGTGGACGACAATGCCATCATGACATCCATGACGTCCCACTGCTCGTGTTGCACATGCTCGCACTCCCTCTCGGAGTCCTCCTTCACCCTCCTCACTAGCTCCTCCTCTTCGGTGGTCATTGTGGGAGGTGGTGGTGGTGGGGATGGCGAGGGAGAGGGTGTCGGCGTTAGCCCGCGCACGACCACGTGACCATAATGGGCTGGGAGCGCGCGCACCGGTTGGGGTGGGAGCACGCAGATGGGGCGGGCTATGAGCACGACCGACAAAGAAAGTTTATCGGCGCATGTCGTGGTCGTCCCGGAACCGCATGTCCTACAAGGGGGAGTCGATGCCGTACCTGCAGTCGGCGAGGAGGTGACGTCGGGTATGTGCCTGCTAACGGTTGATCTCGAACAGGCGGGCACGGCCGCTTGCATGGCCGGCATCGGCACCCGATTCGGGCTCAGATGCCACCCATTGGGTAGGTGAGCATAAGGACAAGTGATTGTGGTCGCCATCTCCTGGTACTGGTGGTAGATGTCCACCTTCACGCATGGGCAGTTATGCGGCGAGGCGGCCGGATGGGGAAGGGAGAAGGCAGGGCAAGGTTGAGGTGGCGACGACGCATTTCGATGAGGTGGAGGGCCCAACTTCGTGGTCATGCTTCCCCTTGCCAGGGATCCACTTCCACTTCCCCATGCTGATGGCCGGCGGGAGCGAGGAGGGAGGAGAGGGGGCGACGGTAGTGTTGGGTTTTTCGGGCGACGAGGGGTAGTGGAAGAGTGTGGGTGCGGCGAAAATTTATGTCCCCATCACAACCCACGGAAATTTTTATTATACTTGATGAAGTACCATGCGAATGAAGCGAAAGACAACATTCTTGACCTTTTACATGAATATCTCATATGCATCAAGTAGATCTTAGTTTGTAACAAATAATAATCATTACTCTCTTTGTATATATCATCGAATTACATTGCAAGTGGAGTGGATTTCAATTTTTCTATACATGTTAAATTTGAGTAGCGGATTATATATTTATTATTTGAAGGGGCGCTACAGCGGGCTTCCAAGTTCCAACTACATGAGATATACTCTATAGCACTATGGTCCCTAATTTATAAGACCTCACAATCAATTGAGGTCTTTAATTTAGACTTATGGTCATCCAATTTTGACTGGGTCAACAATTCCATAAGGAGATATCACATTCAATTATTTGAATTCACTATTAAAAGATCGTGGATGTACCCTAGGGGATGAATAGGCGCTTTAAAATAATCATGGGTTAGTATTGAACAAATGCGAATAAAACTAGCATTTAATTTGTCAAGCACAAAACCTAAAACAACGAGGCCCACCTATGTGCATCAACAACTTATGCTAAGAAAGATAAACAACTAAGTGATAGCAAGATATATAACATGAAACACTATGACTATCACAGAGTAAATGCATAAGTAAAGGGCTCGGATAAGAGATAACTGAGGCATGCGGAGACGAGTATGTATCCCAAAGTTCACACCCTGGCGGATGCTAATATCCGTCTGGAGCGGTGTGGAGGCACAACACTCCCTGAAATGCTACTAGGGCCGCCGTAATATCCTCACGCCCTCGCACAATGCAAGATGTCGTCATTTCATTAAGGGACCCTTAAGGGCGGTCACCGAACCCATACAAATGGCTATCCTTAGGGGCGGTCACCGAATCCATACAATTGGAAACCCCTGTGGGCGGTCACCGGAACCCGTACAAATTACTGGGGGTTTACTTGATCTACGTAGTACGTGGATTTCACCATTTGCGTGCTTTTATATGGTTCTAAGGGTTGTAGTATGAGGTATTCAGATGCAAACGAGCAAATTTGGGGCGTGGGCGTGTCCTCAAGCGTTTGAGGGATCGGATTTGCTATCCAATAATGTAGACGTTGTAAGGAGACCAAGTCAAAATCGAAGGATGCAAATCTAAAATCACCGGCCTCAATTGATTCTTGAACCATTTACCCTAAGAAGCCTAGTGATATACTCCCTTCGTCCGAAAATACTTGTCATCAAAATGAATAAAAGGTGATGTATCTCGAACTAAAATACGTCTAGATACATCCTTTTTAATCAATTTTGATGACAAGTATTTCCAGACTGAGGGAGTAGTAGATTTATGTGTGCAATTAGGAAACAAAAATGTCAAAGGGCGTTCTACTAGTGTGGTGGAGGTGTCAACTTGACAACGAGCTGTATTGACTATCAACGAGACTACGTGTGATTTACCTGGCATCAAGTTTAGCTGTGTGCATGATCTTCTGAATTCTCACTTTTATTTTTAGGTTTTTTTTTGTCTAGTTTTTTTTAGGAAATGCCATCATGGCTAGTTTTATTTCATCTCAAATAACGACAAATCATCCAAAATAAGGCTACGGATAAAAGAGGGAGGATTGTCCGTCCACACACCCGGAGGATCAACCCTAGCCCTTCTAGCCAACTCATTAGCCACGCGATTCGAATCACGCGCACAATGCTCAAAACTAACATGGCCAAAATTATTACAAATCTCAAAGCAATCATTAAGAATAGGGGCCACTACTGAATTAACTGCTCCTTGATTAATCTCCTTGACCAATTCTGCACAATCTGTGTGAACTAGCAGTTTATGAATACCCAGAGAATCTGCAAGTTGCAGACCCTTCTTCATAGCCATAGCTTCGGCTGTATATGCATCAATTGTTTTACCCATATAGGAGACCTCAGCTGCAATAAAATCGTCAGCATCATCTCTCAAGATCGTGCCAATGGAAGCAGTACTCCCTTCATACTCAAATGATGCATCTATATTCAGCTTGACTGTACCCTGCGGTGGTTTAGCCCACATTATCTCTCTTGCCGGAAGTTGAACAGTGCCCGCCCGACAAAAGTTAAGAGCAAGAGCTTGTATTGATAAGGCAGAACGTTCAGGTTCAGGTATCTTTTCTCCTTTTGCACACTGTCTCCTTTCCCACCATAGGAACCAAATGGCCACCGCAATCAAACATGATACAGGGATTTGAGCAAGATATAGTGGGTCATCAATCGAAGTACAAATCAGCTCCTCCAGTACAGCTGAACCGGCCCTATCAACATTCAGAGTTCTTTCAACTTTTTCTAATAAACCCAGATTTCCCCAAACCATCTGCGCTCGGGCACATTCAAATAAAGCATGCCGAATGTCTTCAGTATACACCTGACACACAGGACATGCAGTATGAATTTTCATATGCTTGTTAGCAAGAATAGATTTACATGGAATAGCACCATGTAGCGTTCGCCACACATGAACCTTGACTTTCCCTGGGATTTTCAATTTCCATATTATTCTCCAAATTGGGTTAGCAGCCGAACCACCTTGTATGTTACTTCCTTCAAACTTTCTGCCATACCTACGGTTCCACTCAATGTAGTAGGCTGATCGTACAGTAAAATTATGTGACTTTGTATATTGCCAGACAATGAAATCTTCCATATCTACGTTTGACAAAGGGATTTGAAGGATTCTGTCTGCATCCACTCCCCAAAAAATATCTCTAATTAATGTCTCGTCCCAATATCCAGTAGCCGGATCAATAAGCTCATGTACGATTGTGAGGAGAGAGGAACCTCGCATGGTAACTATCTTCCTGGAGCTACTAGTAGGGATCCATGGATCATCCCAAATATTTACTGTTAAACCATTCCCAATTCTCCAAATACATCCTTGATTAATAGTTTTTGTCTAGTTATTTGCCTGAACAAGAATTTCATTTGCTTTTGTTTGTTTCTTACTGAAATAAATTGCTTGGCACTGTACAACCGAACCATGGCGACAGTAATTCAACATGCATGCGACCAATAACAGGTGGCAACCCGTGGTCTGGTGGGCCGACCAACCCGTGGTCAAACAAAACCCGGCGTTACGTGCCGTCCCCATCGCTTGGACGTCGTGTGCCGCGATCCGCTCCAACGTCCTCTCTCGCCGTCACGTATACGCATTAAATATGCCAGCGTCTTCATACTGTAATACCGTCTACGTCCCATATCCAAAACGAACGGACGCGTCGACATACCGTCCACGCCATGGAATTTTCGAGTTGTTTTTGGTATAATTTTAACCTATGTTGGGCAGTTGCTTTGCTTATGCATGGATGTGCTGCAAACTTTATTTTATAGGGCATTGCTCTCTCATGTTCGCCCTCTTAGTACTGAAACGGATGAAAGTGGTTACCTTTCATGGTCTCATGGATGTACCGAACTTGATACTGTCTTATAATCTCACGACGATGTTGAATTCGATGATGTCTTCTATTATAAATGAATGTTTCTTCATTTTAATTTTGTTGTCATATTTGAATAAGTACGCTAAAACAGGATTCCCACTAACTCGAGAAATATTTGCTTGACCACATCGTTGGGACCAGCCAATGGCGAAGCCACACTTCAGCTGGGTAGTCAATTGACTACACAACTTTTTGCATAAACAAAATAAATTAAGTTGAAATCATGCCAAAAAATCTAACAAATGTGTCGTGGTGGGCGCACGGCAGATGCCAAGGGATGGCTAAACAGAGGAGGAGGCTCGAGGGCGCTGGTGGGCTCCAGAGGCGAGGTTGGAATGAGCGGGCGCGAGACGCCGGACATACCCAGGTTCGGGCTCTCCGGAGAGATAATACCCCTAGTCCTGCCGAGTGTAGTTGGATAATTGATAGTACAATGTTGCTCCTGGAGCTGTATGGAGGAGGAAGGAAGCTGGCCAAGGCTTGGGCTGCTCCTTCTCTCCGGTGTTGCTGTTTGGTGGCTAGTCCTATGCTTACTTGCTTCTCTCTCGTATATCTTTTCTGCTTGCCTGATCCTGGGCTCCTGGGGGGTTTTGTAGACCAACCCCCAGGGGTACAACAGTAATGTTACAGGTCGGTGGGTCCGTATTGTCGGTGTCCGGGGAACTGTGCGCCGTCTTGTCGATCGTCAGGGCGTGGCCGAGTCGAGTCGTGTACAGTGCTCTCCGTCAGGCTGCCGCTTTTTGCTGTCGTCAGCGGTGAGGGCGGGGGCACTGTAGCCACGCCGGCCCTGGTCAGCGGGTAGGTGAGGGGCACTGTTGCCACGTTCCCGCTGACCAGAGGCATGGGCGGGGCACTGTTGCCTCGATCATCTTTGATTGAAGACTCATCCCTATCGATGGCCTGGATGGGACGGGAGCTGACCCGCGGCTGGATTGCGTAGCACGCCACTGGTGGCGCTGGCTTGTTGAGGAAGCTTTGGTTGTGCCGAGTTCGGCTGTCTTGCGCTAGTCGTTGGGGCCGAGTCGACGTGTCTTGCCGGGTCGGCGATTCCGGACGGGTTGCGGGGCTTGGCCGGGTCGAGCAACCCGGCCAAGTGCGTGCCGGTTTTGAGGGGCGGTGCCAGCCCCATTGTTTCTGAAGAGGATCCGGGTTCCGTTGCCTGCCCGGGATCCATCCCCCCGATAGTAGTCCCCGAAGCTGTGAAGGTCCGCCGTCTTCGGACGAGTGGGCCTTCGCAGTTTCCCCCTTAAGCAAGGCGGATTCTGCGAGTGTCGGGTCCGGCAACACCCACTGTGTGCCGGTTTTCTCGGAAACCGGATCGCGGCACCCCGGCCGTGGCGGGAACCGAGGAGTCCGTCGAATCTTGGGGCAATCCCTCGGGCTTTGCGCTGGCGCCACGTGGTGCCCGGAAGTCGGAGGGGCTTGACAGGCCACGCGCGTGACGGGACTCGGCGACGGGCTGGGGCCCACCGCCGCACGCCCTCGGTCCATGCGCGCGGATTTATTGCGGTGTCCGGGGGCGGTTGCTCTTCTCCGGGCAGTTACTGCGTGGGTACGTGCGCACTTATTGCAGGGTAGTGGAACGGGCGCGTGCAGACGATCCCACTTCCCAACTTCCCCACGTTCAAACCGAGGGTTATAAATCGGGGGGCAGGGGGCGGCGGACATTATTCTCACTCGCGCCCTCCAGTCCCTTTGCTCTCGCTGCGCTCTTTGCAATTGACGCACTGCGGCGCCCGCTGCTCCGAGCAGAACTCCTTCGCCATCCATTTCCTTCTTCTTCCTTTGATCATGGCGCTGCCATCGGGCTCCTGGATGCATTCGAATGTCACCACCGAGGACATCACCCAACTCCGGGTGACGCGGTGCCTGCCGCGGGAGACGGACGTCGACGTCCACCTGCCGTGCGGTTGTCAGAGGCCTCGGCCCGAGGGATAGGAGCACGTGGTCTTCCTCACGCACTTTTAGCGCGGGTTTAGGCTGCCGGCGAGCACCTTCTTCCGCGCGTTTCTAGAGTTCTTCAGGCTCCAGCCACATCATCTTGGCGCCGACGCCATCGTCCAGCTCTCCGGCTTCATCACCCTCTGCGAGGGGTACCTGGGGGTCGAACCCTCCATCGACCTCTGGGCGCGCTTCTTCTCCTTGAAGCAGCAGGGCCCGTCGGCCGGGGAGTTTGCCGATTGCGGCGCCGCCGTCATCTTGAAGCGGTTGGGGGTAGATTTCCCCAAGATCCCGCTGGAGGATTCTGCCAAGAAGTGGCAGAACTCCTTCTTCTACATCCGCAACCGTGGGGCGGATCGCATCAACCTTCCGGCCTTCGCCATCGCGCTGCCGCGGGCGAAGACAAACTGGGGCTACTCGCCCAGGCGCCCGTCGCAGGAGATCATCAATCTCTGCGAGCGGGTGACGGTGATGAGGACGTAGGAGGGGCTCACCGTCACCGACCTCCTCGCCGCGTTCATCATGCACCGGGTCCTTCCGCTTCAGGGGCGCTCCTGCCTCATCGGCGAAATGGTCGGCCTTCAAGACCCCAACCACATGGGGTCGACACGGCTGTCCGCGGAGCAGATCGCACGCGGCGTGACTGACATCTCCAAGGCCAACCTTGGAAAGGACTGGCGGTTCGGCAAGGCGCCGCACAGCGAGTCGAACCCGGCGCCGCAGGTGAGTGTCTGGTCTTCTTACTTTCCTGCTGTGCACCTCCTCATCTGTCCTGACGTGATGTGGGAGGTACTTCTGAACGCGATTCGACATCCTTACGCTCGGGCTGCGTCGCAGGTGGCGCCGGTGGCGCCAGAGGAGCCCGCGTCCCACGGCGGGAAGGATGAGGCTGAGTCCGACCCCGGCGCTGGGCGTCGCGTGGGTAAGTCTCGTATCTTTCTTCATGTGTCTTGAATTGCTGATCACGGCACGACGCACGCGATGCTGATGCCGGTTGTTGGTGTAGTGGCGTTGGGCAGGGGAGGTGGCCACGCGGGCAGAGCCGGGTCCTCGCACGGGGTGGCGCCGAGCCGCCCGCATGGGAAAGACAGCGTCGCACCGCGACCCCGGGCCTCAAAGCGCACGGCGGACCTGGCCGGGGCCGGGAGGCCGGCCAAGAGGAAGCGCGGCGGTGGGCACGGGAGGCCAACCCCGGTCCCAGTCTTGTCGGGGTGAGCTTCATCTCTCGCTTGTGCCCAGATTTTTTGAGCTAGTCTTGCTTCTTTTTTGCTCATTCTGTCTTCTTCTTCAGGTCGCAATCGCGCTGGCGAGGGAGGCGGCGGAAGCCGCGGCCGCCGAAGGGGCCGCGTTTCGCAGGAGCTGGTCCGACCTTGCCGACCAGGCCGAGGTGGAGGGACGGGCCGACTCGGACCTTGGCTTGGCGGGACAGGAACCGGGCCGAGGCGGAGCTGGAGGCGGCGTCGGTCCGTGCTTGGACCGATGTGGCGGCGGTATGGGCGCGAGCCGGCGCGGAGCCGGCCTGGCACGAGATGCCGGAGGGCACGATGGTGGCGGTGACGGTCTTTGAGCCATCGTCGGTGAGGGAGCCCGGCCGTGGAGGCCGGGCTGAGGTAGTGGTCCTCGACGGGGAGGTCGTGGAGGTGGCGCATGACACCCCGCCGCGGGCCGATGTGCTCGAGCGAGCGGGGGCTGATGGCGGTGGAGGCGGCGTCGTCTTGGAAGAGGTGCTGCAGGCGGCGGTGCCGGAGGCACCGCCGGTTTTGTAGGAGGCGCCGCGGGCGGCGGTGTTGGAGGCCACCCCGGCAGCTGGGCCGGTGGTGGCGCAGCAGGCCGTCCCGGCGACCGGTCCGGAGGCGGCGACGCAGGGCGTCCTGGCGTCCGGGTCATCGTCGGCGCTGGGAGGGGCGTCGGAGGAGGTGCTGGCCGCGTCGCGAGCGGTCAGCAGGGAGCACGCCTTGGTGCCCCGGCAGGGACGGCGCCGAGCTGTCGTGCCGCAGCCGGCGCGGAGCGGGGGTGCCGTTGTTTTTGGGCCTCAGACCCAGGAGGAGGCGGCGCTGGACGCCGTCAGCCACCGCCTGCGAGGCCGGACGGAACGGCTCGAGGCCTTTGCTCAGGCTGAGGTGGAGCGGATGCGCGACCTGGAGCGCTCCGTTCTGGTAAGTCTTCTTTTTCTTGCAATTTCTTCTTTGTGGGGGCGCGCCAGCGCACCCACTGGGTGTAGCCCCCGCGGTTCGGGCTAACTACGTAGTAGTTGGGTCGAATCTTTAGAGCGTTGGCCTTGTTCTGATTTCTGCTTTCTTCAGCATCTTGACGCCTTCCGGGTCGCCGCCTACAATCGTCTCCTAGGCAAGCACTGGGAGCTCATGGAGCAGCTCGCCGCCAAGGAGGAGGAGCTCGTGTCGCCGCATGTATTCTTGTGCTCTTTTCTAGTGGGGGCGCGCTAGCGCATCCACTGGGTGTAGCCCCCGAGATTCGGGCCAACTGTGTAGCAATTGGGCCAAATCTGAAGTCTTGCTCTTTTCTTATGGTGAATCCTTCTTTTTCGCAGCCGAGGTGCTGTCCTGGCGAACTCGTCTGCTTCGGGGCGGTCATCACAATGACCGGCTCGTTGCCGACACTGTCCGTCTTGGCGTCAAGGCAGAGCAGGGCGGAGGCGGCCGCAGCCCGGCGGTCTCTCGATAAGGCCAACCGGCTGCATGAGCAGCTGGCGAGTCACAAGAGCCGTCTCGAGGACGAGGTGGAGCCCCTTAAGGCGGAAGCCGCCAAGGTGGCGGAGGCGCAGTGGGCCCTGGTGGAGGCGGACCAACAGCGCGGCCATCTGGCCGACGACAAGGGCCGGCTCCAGGCCGAGGTGGATCGCCTGTGGGGGAAGGTCACAACGGCTGAGGGGGCCCGTCAGGACGAGGCCCGTCGCCGCGAGGCGGCCGAGAAGGCGGCCGAACACAAGGACGCCGAGCTGAAGGCAGCCCTTGCCAAGGCGGCCAATCTGGAGAAGGCGCTTGAGGAGCGCGACCGAGCCATCGAGCGGGAGCTGCGTGGTACGTTGCTTGAGGCGCAGCACTTGGAAGAGTTCTTCTCCAGTAAGTGCTTTTTCTTGTAGTTTGCCGGGTCGGGATCCGGCCTTTCTTCCTTGTTGTTCTTCTTCTAACTCGCTTCTTCCTTTGCAGCAGGGGCCTCCCCGGAGACGCAGCGGCTGGCGGAGGGAGCCGTCCGCTATCAGCGCGACCCGACCAGCTTCGTTGGGTCCGGGACGGATCCGCAGGCGCCCTGGACCTTCCCGGAGATCATCGCCACCGCTGAGGCCCACCTGCGGGTCCTGGGAACACAGATGGAGCGGTTGTCCCAGGCCAGCACCGCGATGACGGCGGCCCTATGGCTAGACTCCGTCCAACCGAGCAGCTTCTCGCGCCTGGTGTGTTGGTTGGAGATGGGGCCGGACCGGCTTGGCGAGTGGCGTGTCTCCGCCGCTCGTGCCGGTGCTGAGATGGCGCTCCGGTTCGCGTTGTCCTGGCATCCAGACCTGCAGATGGATGCGTTGATGGGCCAGCGGGCTGGTTCGGAGCAGCTCTTGCAGGAGCAAGCCGGCCGGATCGCCTCCTAGGCCAGCTACATCGCCGAGTTCGCCTTCCACGACGAGTTCCATCCAGAGCGGACGGAAGACGGTAGGGCCGTGGATGGCAATGACTACGGCTTGCTCCTCCACAATCCGGAGGGGAGCTCGGAGGAGATGGGCGTCTACCGCGACGCGGGTGCCGAGGAGGACACCGACACCTCGCTGTACCCGGAGGCCGCCAGGGGAGAGCCGTCGACGTCACAACGCAGCGCTGGAGATGCTTGAGACACTTTGTGTAAAATCTGTTAAGTAGCAGGTCCACCCACCCACTGGGGGTTTTAGGGTGTAATGAACTCAGGCCGTGGGCCTTTTCTTAAATATTTGTGTAAATGTCGTGGGTGCTTTTGCTTTTGCCTTCTGTTTTTTGGACCAATTTCATGTGCTTTTCCTTTCTCAATCCTCCCCCCCCCCCCCCCGCGAGTCAGACTGTCGAGGCTCCGGTCCGTGACAAGGAGTTCGGTTCTTCGAGAGGAGCGCGCAGGACTTGGGTTCCTTGAAACGTTGAGCGCGAGCGAAACACCCACTGGGCCGGCTGGTGGCGATCCGGCAAAGCCGGTTGGCGAGCAGAAGGTCGTGCGGCTGTTCATTTGATGAATGGCGGGCCGGGTTGATCGACCCGGCAGCCTTTGACTTAGTGTATGAAGAGTAAAGGAGTTTTGGCCCGTTGTGCTTGCCAGCTGACAACCAAAGCTGGATCCGTGGCTTTAGGGCGAAGTGGGGGACCGCGGCATCCTAACTTTATCAGGAATCACCAAGTAAGGCGGCAGGGTGGCGACCGAGCCGGCCAGCCCTCGAGCCCCCGGGTCAAGCGAGTCGGACCGGTGGCCGGGTTCAGTGGTATAGTGATGCAGAAAAATAGGGACACAATAAATTGGTCGACAGAAGGCAGCCCCCGAGTCTCGTTCGGGGACCCCATAGTTTCATGCGTTTACAAGAGGCGTACACTCGTGCGGCTAACTGTAAAACGGGCGGAGGAGTTCCGTGTTCCATGGCCGGGTCGTTTCTTCATTGGCGGTGTCCTTCTTGCGCTTCCTTGACTTGGATGCATCGATGAGGTAGTAAGCGTTGTGGTCGCGCAAGGCCCTGCTCACGATGAATGGGCCCTCCCATGGAGGGGACAACTTGTGCTGGCCTGCCTGCTCTTGGACGAGTCAGAGGACGAGGTCGCCCTCGCGGAACGCGAGGGGCTTTATCTTCTTGCTGTGGTAGTGCCTCAGGCCTTACTGGTAGATGGCCGAGTGACTGAGCGCCAGGAGGCGTGCTTCATCGAGCAGGTCGACGCCATCTTCGCGGGCTTCTCTGGCTTCGACTTTGGTGTACATCGCGACGCGCGGCGAGTCGAACTCGACGTCGGTCGGGATGATGGTTTCGGCTCCGTAGACGAGGAAGAACGGGCTGAACCCGGTCGACCGATTCGGCGTTGTGCGTAGACTCCAGAGAACGGCCGGCAACTCGTCAAGCCAGCTGCTGGGTGAGCGGATGAGTGGATCGACGAGTCGCGGCTTGACGCCGGACAGGATGAGTCCATTGGCCCGCTCGACCTGCCCATTGGACTGCGGATGCGCAATGAAGGCCAGGTCAAGGCGGATGCCGGAGACAGAGCAGTATTGCTCGAGCGCACCCTTGACGAAGTTGGTGCTGTTGTCGGTGATGATGCTGTTCAGCAATGCCTTAGCGCACCGCTATGTCCTTGATGAACCGGACGGCTGTTGGCCCGTCTAGTTTCTTGATTGGTCTTGCATCGATCCACTTGGTGAATTTGTCCACTGCCACCAGCAGGTGCGTCATGCCGCCTCGAGCGGTTTTGAAGGGTCCCACCATGTCGAGTCCCCAGACCGCGAAGGGCCAGGCGATCGGTATGGTGCGGAGTGCTAACGTCGTCTGGTGGCTGCGTTTGCTGAAGCTCTGGCATCCCTCACACTTGAGGACGAGCGACTCAGCATCTTGGAGGGCCGTGGGCCAGTAGAAACCGTGGCAGAACGTCTTGGCCACCAGGGATTGTGATGCGGCATGGTGCCCGCACTCGCCCTGATGTATGTCGAGGAGGATGTCGATGCCCTGTTCTTGCTCGACGCAGCGCTGGAACACGTCGGTGGAGCTGCGCTTGACGTGCTCGTTGTTGATGATGTTGTAGGCGGATGCCCGGCGCTGCACTTGAGCTTCGGTCTCGTCCATGGGGAGAATCCCATTCTCCAAAAATTCTGATATTGGGAGTGCCCAAGATGGAGCCGTAACCACGGCGAAGACGGCCACCAGTGTGGGTTCTGAGTCGGCAGCCCCCGAGCCGGGTTGAGCGGCCCCCGGGTCGGGGATGGCGACGGCCGGGTCCGGGATGATGGTGGCCGGGTCGAGCTCAGCAGCCCCTGGGCCGGGTTCAGCAGCCCCCGGGCCGGGTTCAGCAGCCCCCGGGCCGGCGTGAGGTGCGGCCGGGTCGTCTGGAACGTGGATGGACTCGGAGTCCGGCGATGGCTTGACGGACGGCTTGCGCAGGTGCTCGAGGAAGACGCCGGACGGGGTGGCTTGTCGTGACGAGGCGATCTTGGCGAGCGCGTCAGCTGCTTCGTTCTCCGCGCGCGGGACGTGTAGGAACTTGCAGCCCTCGAAGGATCCGGACAACTTTTGGACGAGGAAGCGGTAGCTTGCCATGTTGGAGTCACGGGCGTCCCATTCGCCGGAGCACTGCTACACCACCAGGTCCGAGTCGCCATAGCACAAGATGCGCCGGATGCCGAGTTCCTTGGCAGGCCTCGGCAAGCCGGAGGCCGTGCACAAGGGCTTCATACTCGGCGACGTTGTTGGAGGCGGCGAAGTGGATCTGGAGCGTGTAGCGGAGCCGGTCGCCCTTTGGGGACGACAGTACGATGCCGGCCCCAAGCTGAGTCGCATCTTGGACCCGTCAAAATGCATGCACCAATGCGTCGAGTCGGGGGGTGGTGGCAAGTACTGGGTCTCGGTCCAGTCGACGAGGAAGTCGGCCAGGGCTTGATACTTGATCGTGGTGCGGGGCTCGTAGAGGATGGTGTGGCCGGCTAGCTGGATCGCCCACTTGGCAACCCGGCCATAGGCATCCCGGCTCCCAATGATTTCTCCGATAGGCGCCGTGCTGACCACGGTGACAACATGCTCTTGGAAATACTGCTTCAGCTTCTTGGCGGTGAAGTACACGCTATAACACATCTTCTAGTAGTGCGGGTAGTTCTGCTTGGAGATGGAGAGCACCTCGCTCAGGTTGTAGACTGGGCATTGGATGGCTTGGATCTTTCCCTTCTCTAGTCGCTCGACCACCAGCACCGTGCTGACCGCCCGCGAGGTCGCGGCTATCTAGAGCAGCAACGGCTCCTTGTCGGTCGACGAGGCCAGGACTGGTGTGGTGGAGAGCATGCGCTTGGGGTCTTGGAAAGCCTCATCTACCTTGCTGTTCCATTCAAACGGGCTTGTCTTCTTCATCAGCTGGTAAAGGGGTAGCGCCCTCTCGCCCAGTCGGCTTAGAAACCGACTGACCGAGGCCACCGGTGAACTTCTGGACATCGCGCAGCCGAGCCGGCTTGCGCATGAGCTCGATGGCCTTGATCTTCTCCGGGTTCGCCTCAATGCCGCGTTCCGAGACGAGGAAGCCGAGTAGCTTTCCGGTCAGGACGCCGAAGACGCATTTTTCCGGGTTAAGCTTGACCTTGTATTTGCGGAGGTTGGCGAATGTTTCCTTCAAATAGTCGAGGAGCGTGAGGTGCTGCTTGGTCTTCACCATGTTGTCGTCCACGTACACGTGGATATTGCGGCCGAGTTGCGGCAGCAGGCATTTCTGCATGCAGCGTTGGAAGGTGGCACCGACGTTCTTCAAGTTGAACGACATGGTGATCTAGCAATACGCCCCAAAGGGCGTGATGAAGGACATCTTCAGGGCGTCGGCCGGGTCCATCTTAATCTGGTGGTAGCCGGAGTAAGCGTCTAGGATGGACAGGAGCTCACACCTAGCGGTCGAGTCGATGACTTGGTCGATCCGCGGGAGAGCGAACAGATCCTTGGGATAGGCCTTGTTGAGGCTGGTGTAGTCGATACACATGCGCCAGCTCTTGTTCTTCTTCAGGACGAGGACTGGATTGGCCAGCCACTCGGGGTGAAAACACTTCCATTATGAAGTCGCCCGCCAAAAGCTTGGCGACCTCTTCACCAATGGTTATTCTCTTCTCTTCAGAAAATCGTTGTAGGGGTTGACGGACAGGCTTGGCGTCCTTGCGGACATGAAGTTTGTGCTCGGCGTACTTCCTCGGGATACCCGGCATGTCCTTGGGGGTCCATGCGAATATATCCCGATTCTCACGGAGGAAGTCGACGAGCTCGCCTTCCTATTTGCTGTCGAGGCGGGCACCTATGACAACATACTTGCTGCAGCTGGGGTCTTCCGGGTTGAGCTTCACTTTCTTGGTCTCCTTGGAGGGCTTGAAGGCGGCCTCGTCGGCTGGGTCCGGGGTCGGGATCTACGCATCGGAGGCCTCGTCTGCCAGGGCGACGATCTGGTCGAGCTGGCGCCGCTCCTCGGCAATGACCAGCGATTCGGCCAACTTGGTGCCATCTCGGGCGCACTCCAGGGACCTGCGGTAATCGGCGGTGATGGTGATTAGGCCCTTGGGACCCTGCATCTTCATCTTCAGATATGCGTAGTGGGGAACCGCCATGAACTTGGCGAGCGCGGGCTGGCCCAGCAACGCTTGAAACACGCTGGACAGGTCCACCACCTCGAACCAGATCGGCTTGCGCCGGAAGTGGCTGCTGTCCCCAAATAGGACATCGAGCCGGACCCGGCCAATGGGGGAGCAGGAGAGGCCGGGCACGATGCCGTGGAAGATCGTCCTGGTCGGCTCCAGGTCCTCGGCCTTGAGGCCGAGCTTGGTCATCGTGTCGCGATAGAGGATGTTGATGCTGCTGCCGCCGTCGATGAGGACTCGGGAGAACTTGCATGTGCGGCGCATGACGATGGTGGGGTTGAGGACGAGGGTGTAACCACCCGGACTCGGCATGACTGCCGGGTGATCCTCCCGGGTCCAGGTGATCGGCCGATCCGACCAATGCATGAACTCCGGCTTGGCCGGGACGACAGTGTTCACCTCCTGCCGAAGGAGGCGCTCGCTGCACTTGTCGTCGCCGAGGCTGGTGAAGACGACGTAGGCCGCGTTCTGGTCCGGGTAGGCGTTGTTGCGCATCGCGTCGCCAGCTGGAGGCAGCGGTGGAGGCGGAGGCGGCTGCCCCGTGCCCGGAGCCGGAGCCGTAGGAGGCGGGACGTCGCCCCTCATGATGCGCTTGGTGATGGCGCAATGCCGAAGCGTGTGCGTTGAGGGTCTTGCGCCGCTGTGGTGCTTGCAGGGGGCGTTGAGCATCTGCTCGAAGCTCATGGCGGGTTGCCATGCCGTCTTGCCCGTTTGCCGCCAATTTGCCACCGGGTCCGCCGCGGGCTCGGTGGCCGCGACAAGCCGGTTGTCGTGACGCTACGCCGGCTGGTCGGCCTTGCGCTTGTTATTCTGATGATGCTGCTGCCGGCTGCTTTCGCCGGCCGGCTTCGGAGGGGAACCGGCTTCGTCTTGTCGGCTTCATCCAGCGCCACCTGGATCTTCATGAGGGAGTCGGCGTTGGCGTACTTGTCCGCCGTCACCATGAGCGCAGCCATGGTGGCCGGCTCAGAGCGTAAGAGCTTGTGCTTGAGGAGGGTGCCATCTCGGCACCCGCTGACGAAGTACTGGATCGCCTGGACTTCATGGACGCCCTCGCAACTGTTCCGGAGCTCGGTCTAGCGTGCGAGGTACTCGCGACCGGTCTCCGTAGGCCCTTGCACGCACATGGCGAGCTGGCTAGGGCGGTCGGGCCGCTTGTAGGTCCCCATGAAGTTGCGGACAAAGGCTTCCTCGAAGTCCACCCACATGTTGATGCTGCCCATCGGCAGGCTGTTCAACCACGTGCGGGCCGACCCTTGGAGCATGAGCGGTGCGTAGCGCATGGAGAGACGACGATTGGCACCGGTGATGCCAATGGACGTGGTGTAGTCGGTGAGCCAGTCTTCTGGCTTCACTGTCCCGTTGTACTTGGGGGTGTCGCGGGGGAGCATGAACCCTTTGGGGAAAGGCTCCTCCCGGATGCGCGGGCCAAAGCACACCGGCCCGATAGCGCCGCTCTCCTCCACCTCCAGGGAGCGAGCGAGCTGATCAAGGCGGTGGTGAGCGTCGGCGTTGTCGATGGCAAGCGGGCCGAGTCGACTTGCGGCCAGGCCACGGGGGGCCGGGTTGGTTGGAGCCGGATGCCGGCCATGCTGGCCGGGTCCACGCTGGATCTCTGGGACGGGCTCGTCGCCCAATCCGCCGGCGGCTGTAGCGGCCGGGTCGCGCCGAGTCCGGGCTCGGCCGGAGTGCGTCTCACCGGGTGGCGAGGAAGCGGTGTGCAGAAGTTTGCCGGGCCCGCCAAGGCGGGCGGAGCCAGATCCCGCCTGCTTGGCGAGCTGGTTGAGGCGATCCTGCTGGGTGTTGGCGGCGTGGAGGAGTTCGTGCATCCGCCTGATGCACTCTTTCAGCTCCTCACCCGTGAGCTGGTCCAGGCTGGCTGCGGCTGCGGCTGCTTGGGCGGCGCGCATGTTCTTCGCTGGGGTCTCGTAGACGGTTGGGACGGCACCGAGGGCCCGGCCGATCACGCCTCCCCGGGCACGCACGCCGGCGACCCGGCTTGGCTCGGCCGCGGCGGGCATGAATCCGTAGGCGGCATTGCGCTCCAGCTGAGCGGCGTCCAGGCGATGCTGAGTGGCGATGAGGTCTCGGACAGGTCCAGCATCTGCTGGTGCCTTTCCTCGAGTTGGGTTCGGGTGTCAGTGACGTCGGTGCCGATGTGGATGCGGAGGCTCTACATTGCGGAGTGCAATGGATCGAACGGCTCGGTCCGTTTCGCCGTAGCCCTGACTTCGGCAGCCTTCCTCATCTTCCTCGACGAGGAGGAGGCACCGTCGCCGGTGACGAAGACCTCCACACAGATGTCCATTTCCCCAGCGGTAACGCCGCCTCGAGGGACATGGGGGAGTCGGAGTAGCTAAGCACCTCGCTAGGGTACTCGTCGGTCGCGAACACATCGATGATGCGCAGCGCGGTGAAGGAGGCGGCAAGCGCGCCGACGACGTCGTCCGCCAGCGTGACAGACTCGTCGGTGTAGGAGAAGGGCCCCGTCTGAAGCATGCTCCCGGCCAGCTCCTCGAGCTGTCCACGGTGGGCGCCAACTGTCGTGGTGGGCGCACGACAGATGCCAAGGGATGGCTAAAGAGAGGAGGAGGCTCGAGGGCGCTGGTGGGCTCCAGAGGCGACGTTGGCATGAGCGGGCGCGGGACGCCGGACATACCCAGGTTCGGAGCTCTCTGGAGAAATAATACCCCTAGTCCTGTTGAGTGTGGTTGGATAATTGATAGTACAATATTGCTCCTGGAGCTGTATGGAGGAGGAAGGAAGCTGGCCAAGGCTTGGGCTGCTCCTTCTCTCCCGTGTTGCTATTCGGTGGCTAGTCCTATGCTTACTTGCTTCTCTCTCGTATATGTTTTCTGCTTGCCTGATCGTGGGCTCCTAGGGGGTTTTATAGACCAACCCCCCAGGGGTACAACAGTAATGTTACAGGTCGGTGGATCCGTATTGTCGGTGTCCGGGGACCCGGGCTGGGTCCCACTGAGGGCTTGTGGTTCGCCGGTTTCCCCTAGATGCGGGCCCCACATGCCTAGGGGAACTGTGCGCCGTCTTGACGATCGTCAGGGCGTGGCCGAGTCGAGTCGTGTACAGTGCTCTCCGTCAGGCTGCCACTTGCTGTCGTCAGCGGTGAGGGCGGGGGCACTATAGCCACGCCGGCCCTGGTCAGCGGGTAGGTGAGGGGCACTGTTGGCGCGTTCCCGCTGTCCAGAGGCATGGGCGGGGCACTGTTGCCTCGGTAATCGTTGATTGAAGACTCTTCCCCATCATATGGCCTGGATGAGATGGGAGCTGACCCGCGGCTGGATTGCGTAGCACGCCACGGGTGGCGCTGTCTTGTTGAGGAAGCTTTGGTCGTGCCGAGTTCTGCTGTCTTGCGCTAGTCGTTGGGGCCGAGTCGACGTGTTTTGCCGGGTCGGCGAGTCCGGCCGGGTCGAGCGACCCGGCCAAGTGCATGCCGGTTTTGAGGGGCGGTGCCAGCCCCCATTGTTTTTGAAGAGGATCCGGGTTCCGTTGCCTGCCCGGGGTCCATTCTCCCGACAAAATGCATACATATGACAACACAACATTCAGTTAACCTGATCCTCAAAAAAAAAAAAACATTCAGTTAACCCCACATGATTAGATTTCTGGCACGACTAAGGAATGAACTCGCCGTGTGCACAAAGACTCGGCAGGCAGAAAGGGAAATTGGACGGACACACGGAAGCTCCGGGATTGTTTTCCAAGCGTCATATACGCGAGTCGTTCGTTCAAACAAAAGCTTTTTATTTTTTATTAATACTAACTGAGTTCATTCGATCAAATAATGACGTGTGTGTGCCCTTTTTGGTTCTGTGCGTAATAAATTCAACTCTTAGGAGCAAGAAGGAAAGATTTAAAAGAAGAAGTAATCCGCTATTACGAGCAGTTGAGCACAAAGGAAAGAAGTTAAAAGAGGAAATAAATTTGGCAGGAAAGAAAGTAAAATAATTAAAAGAAGAAATAATCTGCTATTGTGAGCAGTTGATCATGAAGAAAAGAAATTAAAAGAGGAAATAAATTTGACAGAAAGAAAGGAATTAGAAGAACAAATAAATTCTGTGTCCTATCTAATGGTAGAGATGACCATTAAATAAATGGGCACACCCTAATGATGTACTCCACTTCTTGATAATGTTGTTTTCAATTTCCTGTGGTATATACTCTCTCCGTCCGAAAATATTTCTCATCAAAATAGATAAAAGAGGATGTATCTAGATGTATTTTAGTTCCAGATACATCTCTTTTTATCGATTTTGATGACAAGTATTTTCGGACGGAGGGAGTATAAATTAGAGCATCTCCAGCTGGGGCCCCAAGACGCCCACCAAGGCACTTTTTGGGCGCCGGCAGTGAAAAAAGCTCCCAGCCACACCCCCAAAGTCCTGTTTTGCGCGATTTGCCAAAAATGCAACCGGCGATCTCAGGCGAAACCCAACAACCGGGGGGGGGGGGGGGGGGGGGGGCAGCTGGGGAGGCCGGCACTAATTTTTGCATGCAAATGGTCCACTGGTAAGTGTCCCCAACTCCCTTTCTCTTCTGTAAGTCCACCCACGTGCGAGCACAAAGCACCACTCCCTCTCTCCTCTCCAAGCCCACACTCCCTCTTTCCCCGGCGACGACTACGCTCTCCATGTAGCACTCCGGGCGGGCGAGGCCGGAGCTCGCCGTGCGTGGCCGGGGATGGCAAGGCCGGGGCGGGCGCTGGCCGGAGCTGGCGTGGCCAGGGCTGGCGAGGCCGGGGCGGGCGGTGGCCGGAGCTGGCGAGGTGGGGGCGTGGCTGGAGCGGGCAAGGCCGGGGTGAAGGAGGAGCGCACGTGGCCGGGCGGAGCGGCGCGGGCGTGACCGTGGATAGACCCCAAATTAACGATCAGTCCATGGAGCAGCTCCGGCAGGTGAGCGAGGCCTTCGCCTGCATCGCTGCCCTCATGGTCATCCACCACGAGCTCCGTGTCAACCCGCGCCAATGTCGCCTCCTCGCCGACGCATGCGAGGTGGCCTTCGACGCCGTCGCCGCCGAGGTGCGCGCCTGCCTCCGCTTCGACGACTGCCTCGCCAGCAGGTGGAAGCCGCTCGAGTCCCCGCTCCGCGAGCTCTGCCGCGCCGTGCGCGACGCCGAGCACTACATTGGTGCGGGTTGGCGTCGCGCGGACCTGCATGGCGGCGGCAGCAGCAGGTGGGCGCCCGCGGCCGCGCTCAAGCACGGCGCCGAGTGCGTCGAGGTTGTGTTCGAGCTGCACCTCCACGGCCTCCTCTGGTGCGTCGCCGTCGTGCTCGAGGCCGTCGAGGTCGTCGCCGAGGCCACCGCGGCGCTCAACCCGGATGAGCTCGCGTGCCGGCAGGTGCTCTTCGCCCGGGATTACGACTCCTCGATCAAGCGTTGTTTCGACGAAGCAGGGTGGGCACGCAGGGGCTCGCCGTGAGGATGGACTCGGGCGCGGCGTGGGCATGGCCGGAGCGGCGCGGACGTGGCCTGGGCGGCGCACGCATGGGCTGGGCAGGTGTGCGCGTGGGGGGACGACTGAAAAAAATCTCATCCCCAAAGCAAAAATTTCGCCGGGGCAACCCTAGAAGGCCGAAAAAACGCCTTCTAGGGGGCACAACGGCGGGAGATGTTGTTTATGCTTGACCATGTTTATATTATAATTTTATATGGATTATTTAGGGCGGTGGGAAAGTCAAGCTTTTTGGCTGGAAGTGTGAAAGTAAAGTTAACAATTGATTGATTTCCAATCAATGTGAATAAAGTTCGTGAATATTAATTTTGGTTCTCTTTTATACTTGATGATTAGAACAATAAGTTTACTCTCATCGGTTTGGTTTTTTAAACTATGGTGCGAGGGCCATGGTGGAAGAATGCGACATATTTTACTGCCTGAAAAATCTCCAAGGTCACGGTAGAGATGAAGAAGGTCGACATGCACCGGCTGATATGTCAAGGCATGATTTGTGTTGAACCACGTGAAGTGAACCTGACGGTTGCAAGGCACAAGGAGTTACAAGTCGGTGCAGGAATAGGCTCGATTTTGTTTCGTCGGTTGCAATGCACGGGCATTTGTATTAGTATATTTAAATGGATTGATGTGGTTGTTGTGTGTTTTCCCCCTCTATATGTATTTAACTAGGAGATAATGGCTTCACATATTTTCATCAAGCAATACCATTCAATATTACAAATAGACGGGCGTGGCAACACGCGACGTCGATGATCAAGTACTTCTGACATACATTTCTTGAATTGTGAGCCGGACATAAATAAGAACTTTTTTGTTTTATAGTGGCAAATGTTTTTTATATGCCGTACATTTTTTCTATAAATAATTTTTGAAACTCAATGGCGGTTGGGAGTATGGTAACAAACCTGGGATATGGGTAGGAATGACTCAACCCTATGCATATATGGTTACTGATCTAGAAGATCACCAAGTACTTCTGGGGTATATGGTTACTGATCTAGTAGATTACAATATAATCCTGGCAATTAATCCCTAATCCAGGACTATCTGAGAGGATGCATATGCAGTAATTAGTAACTGTGCGATCTGCAAATCGCATCACAGGCTGTCATGCTTGTACTATATATGGAATGTGGCAATTAATGCACGTCTCGTAGTTAATGCATTGCCGTCTATATATATATTGAGGCGAGAGGGGGTCGTGGCCGTCACCTCATATTGCGTCTATCTCATAATCACACAGTTCGTGGAAATATGAAGGGGGCCAGCGTGGCGTACATCATTGTTGTTCTGTTCATCGGCTGCCTTCTTATGGTTGGACAATGTAAGTATATTTTGTGATTATATATAGTTGTGCATTATGGACTGATATTCATATAATTTACCTATTTGTAATAGGTCGGCCTGAGCCCGAGAGTACCTACGAAGATGGCCTTGCCAACGCAACTATGGCAGGCTCGTCATTAAATGAGAGCAAAGTTACTGTGAAATTTTGTGTTCTTAGGGATTGTAAGACCAAAGGTGAATATTGGGGCTTGAAAGGGTGCTACTGCTGCCTCAATGTGCCGTCCATACCGTGTTTTGACCACAGACTTGAGTGTCAGCAGAATTGCCCACCAGTCTGAAATAAGGTCTTGCGTCATGCGAATATATGAATTAGGCAACTTATTAGAATAAAATAAGATGTTGGCTGATGGATTGATGAAGACAATCTTTTCTTGAGTGCATATCTATGGTAGTAAAAACATGAGACGAAGTCCAATGTGATGGATTGATGAACACATCACCTTTTATTGAGTGTACATTTTCTTATGTCATTTATTTATATTTACTAACTGGTGGCACAATTTGTGCTCTTGTTTCTTTTTTGCAAAACTAGTAAGCTTGTACATGAAATGTACATCTCAAACGATGACCAAATAATGTCCACATCAACATAAAAAAGAATACACAATATTGTGTTGTCGCTCAAGTTGTATTTTCAACTGCGGGACATCGCTATGATCTTGTTGCTGTGTAGAGACAATAATATATTGTTTGTCCGTTCAGTGTCCTTGATAGATTGTAAAAGAAGAAAACAAGTTATTTTAGAAAGCAACCTTGCATTGTGTTCTTATTTGGTCCATGCAGATGCAATCCTTCGGTTAGTCTTAATATCATGGTGTAAGCAATTAACAACTAAAATCTGAGAGAGAGAAAAATATAAAGGATATTTAGATCAACAAATAGTATACATATGGGATTTGCCTTAATAATGTATCATGCGATTTCAGACAATCATTACATGCTGCAAATTCTCAGAAATCACAGTTGAATGGCCACTAAAATGGAAAAAAAGATGTCTCAAATAAAATATATCAATGACGTCGAACTAACATTCTTTCTAAAGTAAAATGAAAATACTAGACCTACAAAAAGGCCTACGAAAAACTACTTAACTTTCCATGCCTAACCAATAACCCCCTTTCTTAATTTCACCCAATCAAAAGATGGCTCCTAACCATCTACGTTAATTAAGATCTGCTACCTGGGTGTACCATTACTCAAAGTAAATCTCGACCTCAAAAGACTTTAAGAGGCTTTACAACGTAGGTTTTGTCCACAAGAAGGAATCTATTTGGATGCACATGGTAGTGCTACACGTGAGGGGTGAATTTTTTTTCCATGAGGGGCGGGGTCGCAGGCAGAGTTGCGCTAATTGCAATTAGCACGGAAGATTGGATGAATTTAGGTTGTAGGATTTGCTCTAGGGATGGACAATTTGGATCTCTACAGTTTGTGCTTTTATAGGGGTAGTAGATTCTCTTTGTTTATAGTGGTCATTTCAACTGTCAACAATGAGCACCTCAAGTAAAAAACAAATCTGTAGGAAATACCTTGCTCGGTAGAAAAGTAATGTATCTTGCGATCTGTGAGAAGTCCCTTGCTCCATAGAAAGCACACTCAGGTGTAAATGAATAATGTGGATTGTATAAAAAACATATAATGGATATATTATTCGTCAGAAAGATCTCATTGGAGCCAAGCTCCGCAAGTTCAGTGTGAAGTAAGACGAGCTAATCTATTACTGTGAAGACATGTCAAATGCATCAATGAGGTTGAGAAAACCTAGTAGAGTAGTAATTAATCCCCTCTACTCCAGCTGTAAAAAAAATGGAGTCATTGGACACGCTAATTCTAGAATGGTACTTCCTCATACGCCCTGATTTCAGTTTAGATTAAAAAAATATTCAGGAAAAAAAGAAAAAAAACACTATTTACAATCTTCGGCAATGCATATTGTAGACCCTTCCCTCTTTTTTACCGATGATAGCATGTGGATTTCTCTAGAAGACTCTTAGTAAACTCACCATTTCATATTGTTCATTTATACACAAGGTAATTCATCAAATTAAGGACAGTAAAACTGAGCCTAAAGCGAGTCATCTCACGCCATCAGCTTTCTCGACCGTCCATTGTCCCGATCAAGTCTTTTCTATTCTTGGATGCAGCTGGTTTTTTTTAGGCAAACACACGTTTTTTATTAACTCTGTTGCAAAATGTTTACAGGAATATTGACTCGATCATAGCGAAGATCGAGCCAAACATCACTAGTAGAAAAGGGGGCAATGGTCCAGGCAGGGCCAGCCCATTAGTTCCGGTTCAGTCCAGAACTGGGACCAATGGGGGCACTGGACCCGGTTCGTGAGCCCCGGGGGCCCGCCGGGCCACGTGGGCCATTGGTCCCGGTTCATCTGGACCTTTTGGTCCCGGTTGGAGGGACGAACCGGGACCAATGGTCCTCGCTCCTGGCCCACCACTATTGGTCCCGGTTGGTGGCATGAACCGGGACCACAGGCTGCCCTTTAGTCCCGGTTCATGCCACCAACCGGGACTAAAGGGTTGGTCCTCGTTGCGGCCAGAGTTTAGTCCCACCTCGCCAACCGAAGGGGGCTCACACCGGTTTATAAGCCCCTCCCTCTCTGCCTTGTTGAGCTCCTCTCAAAATGAAAATAGATGCCCTTATACAGGGAATTTGACCTAAATTCATACTGAATTTCTCTGAAGTTAGTAGAAATTTATTATGAATTTAGGTTGAATTCTCTCTATAAGCGCATCTATGCTCATTTTTTTAGTAAAGTTAATCACAACTACTTTTTCTTCTATTTATTTCTGAGTAGTTTTTTATATAGTTTTTTTCATTTCTGCTATATTTATTTTTTCTATTTATTTCTGAGTTGTAATAAGTCATTAAAAATAAGCATCTATGCTCATTTTTTTTAGTAAAGTTAATCACAACTATTTTTCTTCTATTTTTTTTGAGTTGTAATAAGTCATTAAAGATAAGCATCTATGCTCATTTTTTAGTAAAGTTAATCACAACTATTTTTTCTTCTATTTATTTCTGAGTAGTTTTTTATATAGTTTTTTCTTTTCTGCTATATTTATTATTTTCTATTTATTTCTGAGTTGTAATAAGTCATTAAAAATAAGCATCCATGCTCATTTTTTTAGTAAATTTAATCACAACTATTTTTTCTTCTATTTATTTCTGAGTTGTAATAAGTCATTAAAAATAAGCATCTGTGCTCATTTTTTTAGTAAAGTTAATCACAACTATTTTTTTCTATTTATTTCTGAGTAGTTTTTTATATAGTTTTTTTCTTTTCTGCTATATTTATTTTTTTCTATTTATTTCTGAGTTGTAATAAGTCATTAAAAATAAAAAAGAGGCACAATGCTCGTTAATTAGCTTTAAACCTTTTGGAATAGTGTAAACTGCACTGCACATAGCTCCGTGCAGTCTACCATAATCCTCAAGGCTTGAAGCTAAGAAACGTGCAGGTGAGCATTGAGCCTCTTCTTCATCGTCTTTGCACTCAGGACTTATAAACCGCTGCGAGTGCCTCTCGCTTGGCGAGGTGGGACTAATTAAAAACAGGTGCAGAAAGAATCAACTAAAAAACAGCTGCAGAAAATAATTAAGTAATTAGACGGGTGCATTGGTACCGGTTGGTGGCACCAACCGGGACCAATGCCTCTCTTAGTCCCGCTTGGTGGCACCAACCGGTACCAATGCCTTTCTTTAGTCCCGGTTGGTGCCACCAACCGGGACCAAAGGTCTTTGTTTCCCGCCCTTTGGGCTGCTGAAAAGAGGCCTTTGGTCCCGGTTGGTGCCACCAACCGGGACTAAAGGGGGCATTAGTCCCGGTTTGTGCCACGAATCGTGGCCAAAGCCTTTGCTATATAAGTAGCACTTAGGAAAATTTCAGAACCGCGCATCCCCACTTCGATCTCTCCTCCTCCTCTCCCCCGACGGCGGCGAATCCATCCTCGACGCCGGCAGGCTGCCCGAGCCAGCCCTCGCCCCGCGCCGCCCCGACGCCGCCGTCCCCTGCCGCCCCGACGCCGTCGCCGCCCCGCCCCGCCCCGACGCCGCCATCCCCTACTGCCCCGGCCCGCGCCGTCGCCGCCCCGCCCCGCCCCGACGCCACCGTCCCCTGCCGCCCCGGCCCGCGCCGTGACCGCCCCGCCCCGACGCCGCCGTCCCCTGCTGCCTCGACCCGCGCCGTCGCCGCCCCGCCCCGCCCCGACGCCGCCGTCCCCTGCCGCCCCGGCCTGCGCCGCCCCGACGCCGTCGCCGCCTCGCCCCGCCCCGCGCCGCACCTCACCGTCGCCGTCGCCGTCGCCCTGAGCAACTTTTTATGATTTTTGTTAGATTTTGTTAGATTTTTTTGTAGTTCATAGATTTTTTTTAGATTTTTTTGTAGTTCATAGATTTTTTGTTAGATTAGATGTGTAGTAATTTAGATGTGTAGTTCATAGTATGTTAATTTAGATTGTGTAAATAATTTGTTCATATTGTGTTAGATTTTTTTCTGTTAATAGATTTTTTTGGTGATATTATTGTTGAATATGCATGTTTGTATGTTCATATATATGCAAAGATCGAATATGTCAAATTTTTATGATTTTTTTCTGTTCATAGAACTTTTATGATTTTTTTGTTGTAATTTTGTTCATAGAATTTTAATGATTTTTTTGTTCATAGTATTTAGAAAAAGGAAAAAAAATAAGAAGAGAAAGTGTTTAATATAATTAGTTAGAAAAATACTAGTTTACTTTTAGTAAGTACTACTTTATTTTATTTATAGTAAGTGCTTCATATATAGTTGAACTAGCTAGTTGATTTAATAAACTACTTTATTTTACTATATATATAAGTGGTTTGTTTTTAGTAAGTACGACTTTATTTATTTATAGTAAGTGCTTAGTAGTTGAACTAGCTAGTTGATTTAATTAATAAAACTACTTTATTTAACTATATATAGAAGTAGTTCCCGCATCGACGTCGGCGATGCCTATCCCGCATCCTCGTCGTCGTCGACTCGGCGGTGGAGGCCTGCTTGATAAGGGCCATGTTCGGGAGTGGGCTCCGCCGGGCTGGTATTGGGAGGTGCTACCTTCCGGGGGATGTAGGTTGGTGAGGAGGCAGCCCGTTGTTGACCCGATCCTTGTTTGGTGGCGGTTGCGTGGGCCAGTGACGATGCTGAGGCTTCCGGACACCGCGGAGGTGGTACGACACCGTGTCAGCGAGGAGGACGAGCACGTCCGTCGCTACATGGTTGCATTGGAGGGCAGGTTCGACAATACCTGGCAGGTTCTTCAGGGATCTCACTGGAGCTATGATCCTGTGATGGTTCCTTATCTTTGGGTGTCCACCGCCCGCGATGATACCCGTCGGGCGCTACGGTTCTAGTTGCATTAGTGATGCTATATTAGTGATAATATTCGACGATGTACGGACACCAAGAGATGATGTACTTTTGCTTATAATTATTGAATGCATTGAATGCTCATATTGGTTTTGGTTCTAATTTGAATACTACTTTATTTTATGATTTGGTTTGCTTATTTTATGATTTGGTTTTGCTTATTGAATGCTCATATTGGATAAGTTCTCCTTCATTCCCGTGTGCTAGACAATTTGGTATAATAATGCACTCGGGAATGAAAGAAGGATCTACGTACATCACCGAAGTCAACCCGTGATTAATAATAATGATCTACTTTAATATTTAAATTATGAACATAGGCCGGAAATGTCGTACTCAGACGACGAAAACCGCCCGGGGGAGTGCGACTGGTGCCACGATGACCGAGGTATGTGCGACAGGTTCATTGAGCTGGACGAAGATCGGCGCTTCAGCATTAAGCTCGAGGAGACCTTCGATGTTCATACGGTACGCAACGACGACAATAGTTTTTTCATAATTAAGCACGACTTCAACTATTTTAACGTGTATTTTTCATTTTTTCCAATGCGACTAGCTTATCCCATGCTATGCAAGACGCTATGTCTTGGAGAGGATGGGTTTTGAAGACCATGAAAGTATGGAAACCAAAAAAATTGTCCTAAGTACCCATCATGGTGTGGATTTTCAAGTAAAGCTGTACAATGCTGAGAGTGTAACCCATTTTGGTTGCAAAAATTGGGAAGCACTTTGCAAGATGTATAGTTTTGATGAGGGTATGCTTGTCACCATGGATCTTGGTGATCCTACAATCGAGCAAGAGAGACCTTCGATTTGGCTCCTTGTGGATACACCTCCAATTCTTCCCCCATGTGAGCTTAACATAGTTATTAAGTAATTTATATTGTTTATTTCAAAATAGTTGACAACTTATTTCCATTGACAGCTTATTTTCATTCTTCAAAGAATGTGCGGAAGATGGTAGATAGAACCTACTACGCCGAAGGCTCCGAATTAACTTATCGGGGAAAAATCATCTGGTCGCATTTTGTACTGATCTTGAGAATTACAATATCTACAATTAAACTCCTCAACATTATGGTCAATACGTGCCACTAGTGCACGTGTTGAACTACGGTAACTACCATGGAGATATCCTGGTAAGATTTTTTACTATTATGACATCCGTGCATCTTTTTGCACACTTCTAAAACTAGTGCATCATTGCTAACTACGAAGTTATTACTATGTTTTTCAACAGATAATCCCGAATGATTGTGTGCCTCATCTGATGTATACGCACGGTACCCTTCATGTTTTGAACATACAACCAGGTCTTCCTACGAATCTCAACTGTCCATACCGAGTTTCTAAAAGAAGTGGAGACATGACAATCAAAGAATGGGAAAAATGTATGGACAATCGTCAGGAGCTTCTTGGAAGCAAAAGGCAGCAAAGGGCAAGAATTGGAGACATGATGATCGCCATTCTTCATAATGGAGAGTCAGGGTCTATATTGTTTTATGCTATTTTACCTTAAGGGTGTTTAGGTCCTACCTGATACTGATGATCATGTGCTAAGAACAATTATGTAGGGTTGGGTTCGATGACTATGAGGATGATGATCGTATGACTTATTATTAATAACGAGTAGAAGTTGTATGATGATGCATGATTAGTAGGACTTGTTATTATATATGATGATGTATGATGTGAGCATGCATGAGTTATTATATCAGCGGGTGAAATGAACATAGCAGCAGCGTTGGTAAACCAAGGACGAAGATATAAGAGAGGACACTTCTCTCTATTAGCTAGCTAATAACAACCTAAAAATAACCCCCAAAACCCCTAAAGCAGCCAATTTTTTTTTAAAAAAAAGAAAAACATGGACTTTTGGTCCCGGTTGGTGCCACCAACCGGGACCAAAGGCCCCCCTGACTGGGCTCGGCGCACCGGCCACGTGGAGGCACATCTGTCCCGGTTCGTGTTTGAACCGGGACTAAAGGCTGGAGGTATTAGTAACGACCCATTAGTCCCGGTTCATGAACCGGGACTAAAGGCCCTTACGAACCGGGACAAATGCCCCCTTTTCTACTAGTGCATGTCTACCAGCCCCTAGAGAAGAGGCGTGCTTCGCGAGGCTATGTGCCTCAAAATTACAAGTTCTACTTTCAAAGGAGAAAAAGCAACTTGTAAAAGGTATCATCCTAGT
Organism: Triticum timopheevii; assembly: GCA_963921465.1. Lineage (NCBI taxonomy): Eukaryota > Viridiplantae > Streptophyta > Magnoliopsida > Poales > Poaceae > Triticum > Triticum timopheevii. Next base: position 375,385,864 of record OY997262.1, on the reverse strand, counting down.
CTTAAGTTCCTGAATGATCGCACCGTGGAATGCGCTGGACCCATTCTTGATTTCTTCCACCAGCCCCTGGCAATCAGTGGCCAAATCGATATTTGAGAGATTAAGATCTACGGCTAGGGACAGACCTTCTCGGCAAGCTAGTGCTTCTAGAGCAGTCTGATCAGCCATATTTGGCACCACCAAGACCGACGCCCCCAAGTAATCTCCATGCTCATCCTGCAGAAAGCTGCTGCAGCTCCAACGCCGCCATTCTGCGAGAAGGCACCATCAACATTGATCTTTGCATGATTCGAAGAGGGAGGAATCTAGCGCCTTCTAGTGTCTCGGACTACTGATGGTTGCACCTTCTCCTTTCTAGCATTAACCGTCCCTTGCTCGGACAGGTAAGATTGCACAAATTGATGGATTTGCTCGGGGCTCTGGAAGGTGCTATCATAGATTGCTTTGCGCCTCGCCATCCAGATGGCCCACAGTGTGACAATCATCCTCGTAAATTCATCGTGCGACAGGGAATGATGCATGAAGAACAACCACTATTTCGCCCGAGATCACTACATAAAATCAAATGTTTAGCCACATTTGCATCCGATAATGCCCACGTACATCTGGCCACTGTACTGTCCAAAAGCGAGCGGCGCCATGAATAGGCACATCCACACAGAGTACATGTACTTGACGTCGCCATCTTCCTGTGATGCAGGACATCTGTTGAAGGTATGGACTGGTGAGCAAAGCGCCAAACGAAGTTTTTTAGTTTTGAAGGTACTGACATTTTCCATAGTTTTGTCCACGTCTTTGCTTCCCCTGAACTAGAGGACCCTGACACTCTCTCGAGCCAGCTCTCACGCCTGATCTTGGTTTCAACAAGCATCCGGTAAGCTGATCTCACACTGAAAAATCCCTTCTCAAAATGCCAAGCCCAAAAAACCTCAATGTTACGGGTGCACAAAGGAATGCTCAAGATCGCCTCTGCATCCATTGGTAAAAAACCCTGGCATACCAAATTTGTATTCCATGATCCCTTGGTATGGTTTATAATCTCATGCACCATTTTAGGTGGGTTCGGGACCAAAGGCATGAGAGGTCTGAGCGGAGGTTTGCGTGGAATCCAGTTGCAAGTCCAGATAGGAGTTGAACGACCAATCCCAATCCAGCGAGAGACACCCTGCTTGAGAACCTCCCTTCCATCAAGTATAGACCACCATATTTTTGAGGGATTGGAGCCAAGTTCTGCATCAAGAAAAGTGGTTGTGGGAAAATACACCGCTTTTAAAATTCCAGCATTGAGAGAAGATGGATCCTGTAGTAAACACCATGCTTGCTGAGCCAATAACGCCAAGTTAAAAATTTTGAGATCCCGAAAGCCAAGGCCCCCCATATATTTTGGACTTGTCATTACTTGCCATGATACCCAATGTGGCTTCCTTTTTCCTTCTTTGCTTCCCCACCAAAACCCTCGAATCAAAGAGTTTATATGCTCACATAGACCACGAGGTAGTCGGAAACATGCCATAGAATAAACAGGGATAGCCTGAGCTACTGATTTAATAAGAACCTCCTTCCCACCAGCTGACAGGATTTTTGCAATCCATCCCTTCACCTTATTCCAAATCTTGTCCTTTAGGAATTTGAAAGTTCCATTCTTTGAGTGACCCACATCCGTCGGCATACCCAAATACCTTTCATTCAGTGATTCATTTGGAACTTGCAATGACAACTTCACCAATTCTCGAGTACTGTTAGAACAACCCTTGCTAAAGAAGATAGAAGATTTATCCTTATTAACCCGATGCCCCGATGCATCACAATATTGGTTCAATAGGTTTGATACCTCGTCCGCACCCTCAGCACTAGCTTTAAAAAACAGCAGGCTGTCATCGGCAAACATGAGATGATTCACCGGCGGAGCCGTTGAAGACACCTTGATCCCGCTTAAATGTGATGACCGATTAGAGTTTAAAAGGCACTAAAGGGCCTCCGCTGCTAACAAAAAAAAAGGTAGGGTGAAATAGGATCTCCCTGTCGAATCCCCCTCGTTTGTCTGAATTGTTCCAACTTTTTTACATTGAACAAAACAGAGAATGATACTGACCTGACCATCCCCATTATTACCTGGACCCACTGCTGGTCAAAACCAAGCTTCCACACGGTCATATGCTTTCATTATATCAAGTTTGAGAGCTGAAAAACTATTAACCTTCGACCTGTTTCTTTTCATGAAGTGCAAACATTCATAGACAGAAATTATATTATCATGGATCAACCTACCAGGCACAAAGGCAGATAGCTCTTCAGAAATGATAACTGGCAGAATAGCATTGAGTCTATTGGCCATCACTTTCAAAGCAATCTTGTAGACCACATTATACAAGCTTATAGGTCGAAACTGTGATAGAAGTGTGGGATTTTCTACCTTTAGTATGAGGACAAGTACTGATTCATTGATAGATTCCGCACTATCCTCCCCTTTCACAATTCCCAGTACCGCTGATGTTACCTCCTTTCCACATACATCCCAGTGACGCTGAAAAAATGAGCCGGAAACCCATCCGGACCCGGGGCCTTTGTCGGGAACATTTGGAACAAGGCTCTTTTAAATTCCTCTTCTGTATAGGGTGCATTCAAAGATGCATTCATATCAGCTGTCACTTTATGAGTTACATGATTGAGCACTTGTTCCATATTGGCTACCCCTTCTAAAGCAAAAAGATTGTTATAGAATTACTTTGCCATTTGTTCCATCTCCGCGGTATCTGAAGTTGTGGAACCGTCAAGCTTCGTGAGCACCTATATAAGATTTTTGCGTCGCCTCATGCTCACTCTATGGTGGAAATACTTCGTGTTCTTGTCTCCCGAGGCGACCACTCAATCCATGATCGTTGGCGCCACAATATCTCTTCTCTGTAGTAGAGTTACACTAGCTTCTCAATAATATTTAACTCCTCTGATACGTCCATTTTGCATCATGCTTTTATATCGATATTTATTGCATTATGGGCTGTTATTACATGTTATGTCACAATACTTCTGGCTATTCTCTCTTAGTTTACAAGGTTTACTTGAAGAGGGAGAATGACGACAACTGGGATTCTGGGTTGGAAAAGGAGCAAATATTGGAGACCTATTCAACACAGCTCCAAAAGTCCTGAAACTCCATGAAAGTCATTTTGGGAATCAATAAAAAATATTGAGCGGAAGAAATACCTGAGGGGGGCGACCCACCACCCACGAGTGTCACCTGGCAGCCCTCCGGTGCCCATCTTCTGCTATATGAAGTCTTTTACCCTAGAAAAAAATCATAAACAAGCTTACGGGATGAAACTCCGCTGCCATGAGGCGGAACCAATCTAGGGCTCTGGCGGAGCTGTTCTGCCGGGGAAACTTCCCTCCGGGAGGGGGAAATCATCACCATCGTCATCACCAACGATCCTCTCATCGGGAGGGTGTCAATCTCCATCAACATCTTCACCAGAACCATCTCCTCTCAAACCCTAGTTCATCTCTTGTATCCAATTTTTGTACCAAAACCTCAGATTGGTACCTGTGGGTTGCTAGTAGTGTTTATTACTCCTTGTAGTTGATGCTAGTTGGTTTACTTGTTGGAAGATCATATGTTCAGATCCTTAATGCATATTAATACCCCTCTGATTATGAACATGAATATGCTTTGAGTAGTTACGTTTGTTCCTGAGGACATGGGTGAAGTCTTGCTATTAGTAGTCATGTGAATTTGGTATTCGTTCGATATTTTGATGAGATGTATGTTGTCTCTCCTCTAGTGGTGTTATGTGAACGTCGACTACGTGACACTTCACCATTATTTGGGCCTAGAGGAAGGCATTAGGAAGTAATAAGTAGATGATGGGTTGCTAGAGTGAAAGAAGCTTAAACCCTAGTTTATGAGTTGCTTCGTAAGGGGCTGACTTGGATCCATATGTTTCATGCTATGGTTGTGTCACAACCCTAGATTAGCCTTGTTTGTCTTTCCGTCTCATCATGTCCTCATCATAGTTATGTTTATGAAATTTGAATTGAGGTTAGTTCAAACCCTCATAAATCATTTCAGAAATAATGAACATTAAAACCTCTTCAAAGAAGTCCAAGAAAATGTTCCTCTTAGTCTCTGAAAATATTGGCAAGAGGAAAAATTCAAACCAATATTTTTGGTATCCCGGAAACATTTATTTTGGGCTTTTGAATTAATTCAATAACTATATGCATTGGATATATATATTTTTTGTATAATTAATATATGTCCAATAATTTTGGAACATTTTATGTGGTTTGGTATATTCTAGTTCTAGACACATAATTAGTTTCAGGATTTTATAAAATGGTTTGGTGTTAAAACTAAACCCAAAACAAATTGCACAAAAGAAAATAGAAAACAGAGAAGAGAGAGAGAGAGAGAGAGAGAGAGAGAGAGAGAGAGAGAGATTTACCTAGGCTTACCTGGCCGGCCCAGTGGACAGCCAACCCACGAGGCCCAGGCGCCAGTCACCCCTAACCTCCTGCTAGTAGGCAGGAGGGCGTGTGGCCGCGGTGCGCGTGCACACGCTCGCCAGCTCCTGCTTGCCGCTGCTGCTGGAGACGGCCCCGAGCGCCACGACACCCCCCTGACCGCCCCTCTCTCTCTAGACCCCCTCCTCCTCCGCTGCTCTCTCTCCCCTCCTCTGTTTTCTCTCACGCACAGCCACCCGAGCGTGACCATCGCCCCCGCTCGTCGTTGCCGCGACCATCGCCGTCCTTACGATGCCCCGAGCTGCCCAAGAGCTCTGTCTCGTTCCCCTCTTTGTCATCACCGGCCCGTGCAGCACTGGACGCCATCGAACGCCGTCCATGCCGCCTTCTTCAACCTCGGGTCACCGGAAATCCGCTTTGCCGCCCTGCTCAGCTCCGGCTCCCCCGAGCTGGCTTACCTACTCTTCATCTCCGGCATGAGCTCCTCCCCCAAACCCTCCTCTTCCCCGTCTCGTTTGCATGCCGTAGTCGCCGTCTTGCCTGAGACCGAACCGCGCCGCCGCCCGAGCTTCTCGTCACCGTGCCCACAGGCACCGCAACTCCCAACGGAGCACACCTACGTGCTCACCATGCCGCGCAGGTGCCGTAGGAGCCAAGCATGCCACCCCACGGCCACTTCAGCCTCGTTTTTGAGTGCGCCCGAACTCCGGCCGCCGCCAAAGTCGACGCCGCGCTCAACTTCGGCCGCCGGATCCACTCCCGCTTGCACAGGGAGATGCGGAGCACTCCCAGCAGCACGCAGCGTCCCTCCGCCCTCCTTTTGGTCGCCGGAGGGCGAAACCCGAGCCCCCGCCGCGCCTGCTGTCGCCGGCGACGAGCCACCGGTGTTGTAGGCCCGGTTGACCAGGGGTTTGACCTTCCTGGGTCTATGACATGCGGGGCCTGCCCAGCTAATTAACCTAGTTTAGGTTTAAACTTTATTAGTTTAACCTAGATTAGCGCTAATTAAACTAGGTTAGTTTAGTTAGCCACTGACAGGCGGGCCCCCACCGGTCAGTTTGACCTGGGCTGACCCGTTGACTCAATGATGTCACGGTGATGCGATGCTGACGCCGTAAAGTATTTTCTGGATTTAATCTTATTCAGGAAATTCCAGAAAATGTCCAAAACTTCTAAAAATCATACAAATTCAACCGTAACTCCAAATGGAATAAATTACATATGAAAAATGCTTAGACAAATCCAAAGAATTTGTTTATGTCATTATCATGCATATTTGAACAACTTAAAGCTGCTGTATACAACAATTTGAATTAATGGCATTTGAAATGTCATATATGGAGTTTGAATTTGAATCTTAGATTCAAACCAACTCCATTTAACTTGCTGATAGTTGCATTAGCTCGAATCACAGCATATTGCCATGTCACATTCATGCATCATATTGTTGCATTGCATTGATTGTGTTTCTTCTTTGTTTGTCGGTGCTTGTTCCCTCTCGATAGACGTGTTCCGACGATGAGTTCGATGACATCGATGAAGAGCTATATTATCTTCAGAAGTGCCTGGCAAGCAAAACCCCCTTATTCATTCCGATACAATCCCACTCTCTCGCTCCTGCTCTCTTTAACTGCATTAGGACAACAACGATTCATCTGTTATTGCTGCGGTAGTTGAACCCCTTATCCTCTGCATGACATGTCATTGGCTTAGTAAATAGATGAAACCCACTAGCATGAGTAGGAGTTGTTTGAGCCCTGATGTGCCTACTCATTCATGCTTGTTTGTCATGCCTGCTACTGCTTAGAGTTGAGTCAGAATGGTGATGAACATGTCCTACTGTGTGTGAGCTAAGTGTGTGAACACGATTTGGTAAAGGTAGCGGTGAGAGGCCATGTAGGAGTACATGGTTGGTTGTCTCATTGAAGCCCTCCTCAGGAACTAAGTTCTGTGTTTGTGATCCATGAAACAGCTACTACCATGCATTGGGCCCTGAAATATGACCCTTAACCACCCTAGTCCTTTGTCCAGGAGTTGCAAGTAGTTTCTGGTGTTTGTAGTTGCTGGAGGCCGTGCGCAGCGCTGACCGGAGGGGTGGGCTGTGATGCGGTTGGCACGTGGCCGGGTATGTCGGGCGCCTGTTTGGTGTCGCGGAACCCTGTACACATCGTTCGGGGCCGTATGTGGAAACCTCGGCCGGACTCCCTGCGGATGGAACCTAAATAGGCAATAAACCTGGACTAGAGACTTCAGTGTTTAGGTAGGTTGTGGTCTACACCCACGTCGGCTTTCGCTTCAAGTCTGCCGAGCACATGTCGTGTGCAGACGCTAAGTGGTGGAAACATGTATGAAGAATAGCCGCATCATCCATCTATTCGAATAGCCGCATCCGCGGTAAAGGACTTCTGGGTTGCCTATACAGTTCATAGACAAGTGAAAGTGGATACTTTAAAATACGCAAGATAAGCATGAGTGCTATGGATGGCGTTCTCGTAGGGAGATGGGAGCGGATCCATAGTGGTGTATTGACATGGTGAATATGTGGACTCGTGTGCGCCACCTCAAAAGAGTTACTTGCAGTCGTAGTTCAAGATAGCCATCGAGTCAAAGCTGGCTTGCTGCAGTTAAACCCCACCATCCCCTTTGTTGATAATGATGCATATGTAGATAGTTCTGATGTAAGTCTTGCTGGGTACATTTGTACTCACGTTTGCCTATTTTATGTTTTTGCAGAGAGACTTCAGTCTCACTAGTAGTTCCGCGTGGATTTCGACGTTTAGCTTGTTACCTCAGCTACGATCTTGTGCCCTCGGCAGGATCTTGCAGATAGTCAGGCTTCTTAGCCTTCTTCATTTGTAGATGTCTGTACTCAGACATGTTAAGCTTCCGCTTGTGCTTTGACTTGTATGCTCTAAATGTTGGGTCATGAGACCCATGTTTGTGATATCTCGCTCCTCGAAGCCTAATGAATAAATACTTGAGTTGTAGATTCATGTTGTGATGCTATATTGTATTTGCACGTATCGAGCATATTGTGTGTGTATTATTGAAATTCTTAGTATGTGTGGGATATGACTATCTAGTTGTTTATCCTTGGTAGCCTCTCTTACCGGGAAATGTCTCCTAGTGCTTCCACTGAGCTTGGTAGCTTGCTATTGCTCCGGAACACTTAGGCTGGACGACATGTGTCCTTCTTCGTTCCTGTGTTTGTCCCTTTGGGGAAATGTCACGCGGTGTCTACCGGAGTCCTGTTAGCCTGTTACAGCCCAGTTTACCAGAGTCATGCTAGCCCAGTTGCTACAGCCCGGATTCACTCGCTGATGACCGTCACGTTCGTTGTTGGGTCATGTATGCCTGTCCCTGTAAGTTAGTGCCACTTTGGGTTCACGACTATCCATGTTAGCCCGGGCTCCTTGCATATGGATGCTAGCGACACTATCATATATGTGTTCCAAAAGGCGCAAACGGTCCCGGGCCTGGTAAGGCGACACCCGTGGGAATACCGTGCGTGAGGCCGCAAAGTGATATGAGGTCTAACATGCTAGATCGGTGTGGCATTGAGTCGGGGTCCTGACAGCTTTGGTATCAGAGCTTGACTACCTGTAGGATTACCAAGCCAAACTGGTCGAAGTTGAGAGAAATTCTTTAGTTATATAAGGGAATTGATTGTGGGATGGAACGTAAGGCTCTTTTTACTCCTTATACCTTATGCCTTCTGATATCAATCATCTTATCTTTGCTACGGGGTTAAGGAATTAGGATTTCTCTTCTTTCTATCAGGATCACGTGTTACTAATCTGTAGACTTATGGAATTGTTGGACTTAATCCTCGGTTCAGTTCCTACTACTTCCGTGTATTCATAGCTGGCCTTAGAATCATGATATTGTGATGATCGAGTGGTTATGCCACCATTTTGCAGGATGTCTTAAATCCTTTTGAGCATTTACAATGGTTATGCTATCCGAGTCATCCCAGGTTTTCTAATAGTCTGATGCATTTGCAAATTCCTTCTTACTATTCCAAAGTTCCTTTCACTACAAAAAAAGACACATCCATGACATTTTGGGCCGAACGAATTTTTTTTCTGTCATACATCTGACACTTCTATGACGATAATTGTGACAAAACCCGGTATCATTATATATGTGGTGGGCTCCTACTTCTATGACAAAAAATCATGACAAAAAATGGGCTTTTCGTCCTGGGCGGGCCGGAGACGCAGCTGCATGACATTCTTTGGGCCGTCCATGACGGAAAAAACCGTGGTAGAAGCGAGGGGGAGGAAAATTTCTGGGAGTTGCCGATTATGGTGGGAGGTCGGGGGCCGAGCGATGTGCGTTTCTCTTGTACGTACACGCATGTGTGCGAGGCATTGGCTCTAACTGAACCCGAGCGAGGCGTTGGGCTCTAACTGAACCCGAGCGATTGCACTGCAGGCTTCGCGTTACTGAACCCGAGGGATCGATCGATGGCTGTTAACTGAACCCGATGGAGCGATTCCTTCGCTACTGCTACTAACTAAAGCCGGTCGATTGGATGAACAGTGAGCGTTGCGGGGGGGGGGGGGGGGTTGGATGAACAGTGAGCGGTGGCGTTGCCTCTGGATGGACAGGAACCCGTGGTGTGGAGGGCTGGATGAACAGTAGACGGTGGAGGGGTGGCCGTGGAGGGGTGGTTGAACAGGACCCCGTGGTGTGGAGGGCTGGATGAACAGTAGACGGTGGAGGGGTGCCCGTGGAGGGGTGGTTGAATAGTAGCCGGTGGAGTAGCGCACGGTGGAGGCTGGATGAACAGGAGCCCGTGGAGGCTGGAGGAGGTCGACGGTAGCCCGTGGAGGCTTGAGGAGGTCGATGGTGTAGATGAATAGTATCCCGTGGAGTCCCGTTTTGCGGTATGCCACACCCCTCCCGATGAACAGGACCCCCGTTTCGACCGTAGGAGGTCCGTTTCGTCCATTTTGCGGTACGCCACACCCCTGCCGATCAACAAGACCCCCGTTTCGACCGTAGGAGGTCCGTTTCCTCTGTTTTGCGGCACGCCACACCCCTCCCGATCAACAGGACCCCCGTTTCGACCGTAGGAGGTCCGTTTCCTCCGTTTTGTAGTATGCCACACCCCTCCCGATCAACAGGACCCCCGTTTCGACCGTAGGAGGTACGTTTCCACCATTTTGTGGTACGCCAGGCCTCGTTTCCATCGCCTGTTCCGTCCAAGCCGGTTGGCTCCCACGCATTCCGTTGCCTCCTGATGAACACGACGCATTTCATTGCCTCCCCATGAACACGACGCATTCCGTTGCCTCCCCATGAACACGACGCATTCCGTTGCCTCCCCATGAACACGAGCCCTCGCTATACGTATGCGCGACTAGGCGTTCGAGACCCTGCCCGTATGTACACATACGTGGCTGTATTTTCTTTCTTGCACCCTGGCCGCTGTACGTACGTGTACATGCTATGTGCGCGCCTCTACTACGACACGTACGCGCCTCTACTACGACACGTGCGCGCCTCTACATCGACCAGTATATATGTACGTACACGTTCATGACCAGAATGACAACACTACGTACGCTTCGACCAGGTGGGTCCCGACTGTCAGGCAGTTCCTTGCGTGCGAAAATGTAGCTGGGGGCCCCATCAGTCAGAGGGGCAAATTGTTTTTTTTTTGCCCGGATGCACTTCCTTTGCGTGCGAAGATGTAGCTGGTGGGTCCCAACAGTCAGGGGGGCGAATCATTTTTTTTTGCCCGGACGCACTTCCTTACGTGCGAAGATGTAGCTGGTGGGTCCCAGCTGTCAGGAGGGCGAATCGTTATTTTACCCGAACGCACTTCCTTGTGTGCGAAGATTTAACTGGTGGGTCCCAGCAGTCAGGGGGAAACTTTTTTTCGTGCAATACGGTGGCCCGTCTGGTGGGTCCCCGCTGTCAGGTGGACGAATCATTATTTTCCGTGTAATAAGGAGGCACTTCCTTGCTGCGGCCGTGGACCCAGCTGTCAACCTCTCCATGTACAGTCCACGTCCGATGGAAGTCGTTCCTTGACCATATTGACCACACTGTGCCGAGAGCACCACGGCGGTGGACGTCGGCGAGGCCTAGGAAGGGGATGACTCGGAGCCGGGGAAGACGCAGCAGTGGATGCCCACGCGAAGAGGAGTACGAGGGTTCACTGGTTCGGCTGCGGTGTGAGGCTGCTGTCGCCGTAGATTAACAGGGGGTGTGCGTGAGTAGAGGGATGGCCTGGCCAGCAGTGGGAGTAGTAGGGGGAGGTGAGGCCTCCGTGACATCACAGCCGGCCACGGGAGGCAGGAGCATGCGGCACGACCGGTGCTGGTTTGGGCGGCTGGAGCAAGAAGACCAGAGGTTGAAGAAGCACTACAACCGTTGGATGAGCATCGTACGGTAACAGGAGCTAGAATCGTTCATATTGACTAAGTTGACAAAGCCCTTCGTCCCCGTCAACTTGGTAGGCCCACAAGTCTGCCTCCCAGTATGCTGGGTTCCAGCTGGCAAGGGGAGTATTCATTTTTTATGTGTAATAAGGAGGCACTTCCTTGCGTGCGAAGATAGCTGGTGGGTCCGACAAGTCAGAGCGAGGCACATTTTTTCGCGAAATGCAGAGGCCCTTCCGGTGGGTCCCAGATGTTAGGTGGAGGAATCATTATTTTGCGCGTAATAAGGAGGCATTTCCTTGTGTGTGGCCGTGGACCCAGCTATTAGCCTCTCCACACACAGTCTACTTCTGATGGTGTCGTTCGTTGACCACGTTGACCACGCCGCGCCGAGCGCATCCAAGATGGTGGACGACGGCGAGGCCCCGGACAGCAACGAGCCAGAGATGGGAAGACGCGGGAGTAGAGTCACAGACGGACAGGTGTACGAGGGTTAACTGGTTCTAGTGCGGTGTGGTTCGGCAGTCGGTGGAGAAGAACAGGAGGTGTGGAGGGTTGTAGGGATGGCCTGGCCAACGGTGGAGTAGCGCTTCATAGCGAAGCGTGCTAAGCAGAGCTGCTAGCAGCAGGAGGCGGGAGGTGGTCCCGGTGGCGCTGGAGGAAGAAGACGAGAGATTGAAGATGGATGTCGGCCGTTGGATGTAAATCCAACAGCTAACATGTCAGAATCATTTGTTGACTAAGTTTACAACGACTTGCGTTGGCTTCGACCTATTGGCCCACATTTCAGCCTCCAAAAATGTGGCACGTATTCAACCCATTTTTTCAGAATTTACAGTCTTTTTTTGCACGGTAGAATTTACAGTCAATTTGATCTTCTTTTTTTTGAATTACAGCCATAAGCTGGGCTGGGTGAACAATTAATATAGTTGTCATGCGGCCCATTTATTTTATTTCCTAAAAAATTACAGGCCATTTGCACTTTATCTAGATACACGATTTTGCTGGGCTGATTCTAATTATAATGTTGGGTTGGGCCAGCAATGTTATCAAAAAATAAAAAAGGGCTGATCATTTTGTTATAAATATATTTAAATAATAAGTGATATTATTACATTCGTCCTTAAATCTTACCAAGCTTTTGTACACAATCACTAGGATTTTCGTGCCAAAACAATCCAGGATTTTATTTGTTAAGAAATTATTTTTATAAGTTAATAAGATGTGGGATATTGTTTTCTTACATATGTAAGTATCTGTTAAATATATGATGATAATAAAAATAATATATAATAACATATAAAATAATTTAAATATATATAATATAATTAAAAGGGAAACATAAGTTGTACCTGGCGTTCCTATTCTTATATAGAAAAATTAGAACAGACCTCTGCGTTTTCTTCAAAAAAATACATAAATTGGGTTGCCAAAAATAAAACCTCGGATGGGAGGTCCATAGGCCGGTCGATACATGACGGTCCTAAGAAAATACAAACAGGCCCTCCCATCCGAGGTCGTGGGCTGCGCATGTTAAAAATGAAAGCCTAGACGGGGCAGCCCAAAACCACGTCCAACACTTGCCAAAACTCCGTCCCTCGTTTTCTCTGTGTTTCGCACACTCAACATTGTGTGGGCATTTTGACTGTGCATCATATGAAGATGTGCTATGCATGAATGTTGATCAACATGATATTAACTGGCTAGTAGTTCCATTTTCGACCACGAATAAAACTTCCAACATGATGTTAACCCGGTTTGAAAAGGCCGTGTTAATATAAATGCTCTGCCTCTGAAAGTTGCAGTTTCTTATCTGAAACTGAACTTGCAGTTTCTTATCTGAAACTGAAACTTGCAGTTTCTTTTTGTCTACACTTTTATACTCCTATGAAACTACATTTTGTTAAGTGCTAAAAATAGATCTCTAGAATTCATAAAATTATTCATATGCTCAATACTGCAAATCTGAAATTCAAAAGACATTCACATCTGAAAGTAATCTCAAAATACACAACACAAAACACAATTGACAACCTACAAATACTGACAACCCTAAGCTCCTCCTACAATTCACAACCTACCCGACTATTGGGCTGGGGGTAGTCCCCTCCTATTCCTCGGCGGGAGCCAGCTGCCCCATGAGACGATGTGAACGGCGAGGGAGATGATGGAGGGGAAGCGTCATCGGGCCAACTGCTTTTCTCCTCTTGCAGTTGGGTTCGGTCGACGAAGACTCCACCGGCTCGCTCTGGCAGGACACCCTCACAAACGACAGCCTGTAGATGCTCGATCCTTCAATCTCTGGTGGATGCTCCATCTGGGACCGATACTCCCACAACCGCTCCCTCACGATCGGATTCGGTGAATCTGTTTGCTCCATGGCCCAGAGGAGCAGCTCTATGTACTACGGCGCGACTCCCTCCGGGAGTATCGCCGCCTTTTTGCTCTGTTGTAGATATTTGGCCATGGATGTCGCCGTCGCCGCTAGTTGGTCCTTGTTGTCAAACCAAGACTATATCTCCAACATCCTAGCTAGCTTCACAGGGTCGCCGTCCGCGATCCTCACGTATCGGTTGTACTCCTCCATCGATCTACTTCTCCACAGCACCTTCACTCGCCGGCGGTGGTTTTTGAATGGAAGTGGAGAGGAGCGGCGCTGGTTTTGGATTAGAATGGGAGAGGTGCGACGCTGGTTTTGGACTGGAACAGGAGATGACGGGCGGTGGTTTTGAAATGGAAGAGGAGAGGAGCGGCACTGGATTTAGATTGGAACAGGAGAGGACCGGCGGTGGTTTAAGAGGAGAAGAGCGGAAGAGCGACGCTGGTCCTGGAAGTATTTTTTGTTGTTTTGCGTATTTTGGGTCAAAGTTTGACCACGTACTGCATGTGACAAGCAAAATGTGAATGCACGTCACCAAAAATTGTATCGTTTGGTTCGTATCTGAATGTACTTTCAAATTATATTATTTTGGCAACGTATAACGTATATTTTATGTGCGAAAATCATGGTCAATTATGACCCAGAATAAAAGGGAGACTAGTTAATGTGGGGTCGCTTTCTTAATTGAAGGGTAAATTGATTTTGATTTTGATTTAGTCACAGCGCGCCGGCCCTCTCGCCCAATCCTAAATTGCTGCCGCACGCTCCTCTCCCTCTTCTCCATTGCAAAACCACCTCCTGTCCTCTCCATCATCTCCATTCCAAAACCACCATCTCGCCTCTCCCTCTTCTGATGTTCTCCATTGCAAAACCACCTCCTCTCCTCTCCATCATCTCCATTCCAAAACCACCTCCTCTTCTCTCCATCATCTCCATTCCAAAACCACCATCTCGCCTCTCCCTCTTCTGATCTTCTCTCCATTGCAAAACCAACTCCTCTCCTCTCCATCATCTCCATTCCAAAACCACCTCCTCTCCTCTCCCTCTTCTCTATTGCAAGACCACCGTCTCTCCTCCCATCTTCCAAAGCTAGCACCGGACCACTCAGAACGACATCTATGGAGAGGATGCAGCAGCGAATCAGGCAGATCGCCGGCGGCGACCAGGCAAAGTTAGCCAGGTTGAAGGAGATACTTAGTTGGTTTGACAATGAGTGGGAGATTTCAAGGACGGTGTGGGCCATGTGGCAATGTATGCGAAAGAGCGAGACGGCGGCGATGTACGTGGACTCCTCGGCGGCAGTCATGCCGCAGTCCTCCGAGTTCATCGAGTATCTCCTATGGGCGATGGAGCAGAGAGATTCGCCTAGGCGACAGTTAGGTGGAGGTGGTGGGCGTACAGGTCGAAGGTCGAGCACCCAAAGGATAATGAATCGATCGAGTATGGTGTGCCATTCTTGAGGGTGCAGAACCAGGCGGAGCCACAAGACTATTCATTCTCCCACCGCAAGAGGAGGCCGGATGGCGCGACGTCGCTTCCCTGACGTTCTCCACGGTTCCCTCGACGCTCGCCTCATTTCAACGGTGGCGGTAGGGTTTAAGGTAAGCTTCGCACTAACCTAATCTTCCACCTGCTCATGCTTACAATCAGTGTGATAGCTAATGAAAATCATGCTTACAATCAGTCTCCGAGTACTACGCCAATCACCCTAAAATAGCTCTGGACCTCTAAGTCAAAGTTGTGACACAGTGTACAAATAAAGAAAAATAGATTGGTGCTTCTTTCAGAAAAGAGTACTCCCTAGAAAACTGCCAATATAAGCTACTAGTATTTGGTTAGAGGATTTGCTGGAGAGAAAGATCCGTCCACGGAGAGCGCCACACATCCCACTGGTTGTGGTGGATGCCAATGCGTTCATGCAGCATGGTTGGTGTCGGTAATTTTTACTTGGCACACCTCGCACTATGCATATATGTCGGTTCCATACGTACATTTGTGCAATTCCACCAAAATGCTGCTGAATAACCCTGTTTGCATAGATAATGAAAAAGCGTGATTACATTATAGTGGCACTAGTTGATGAAACACACAAAATAAATAGAAGAAAATATTGCGATAGTATCATAGTATGCCATGCTGCGAGGGCAAGATGGGCCCTGTGACGCCTCATACGGTACGCCTCATACTGGACATCGTCCCAAGTCTCCCAGATACACCTTCTGCCAGTGATGAACATCAGTGTACAACAGTAGTACAAGGAGGCGCCTTGAGACATTGAAATCTCTATTTTTGTACATATCAACTAAAATTAAGCACCCAGTTTGCAGAAACGCTTAAACATTAACAATGGGACTAGTTGCTGAAACATACTTTAACAAAGAGAAGAACTTTCTTTATCTACATAGGAAATGAAATGATAGAGATGACACTCACTCTATTTTAACTGTATTATTACTTCATTTTATCAGTTACACTAGGGTCGAGCAGGTGGCAAACGAGGTGTACCGTGCGTCGCGAGGATGGAGGCCGGGGGTGCTTAGACTGGGATGCTGAAACTGGCTCTTTCAGTCACCAACATGGATGATTCAATTCATGGGACCTTTTGGTGCAGTTCACCTAAAATGAAGCAATGTCCTGTGAGCTAGCAGCTTCTTCTTCAATTTTTTTTAAGAAAAGGGCTCCAGCCTCGGTTCCATTTCCATCAGAAAACGAAACCCACAGAGCTTCTTCTTCATTAGTTGCAATAAAATTGAGAAACATCAAGGTTGGTTGTGAAGCTCCTGGAATGCTCAACTATAATTTGGATATCATTTGTGCAGTTCAACTAAGATCGAGCGTGAAATGTATATCTCTGTTTGCACAAAAAAGGTGGAAAGGAGGGTGACTAACAAGTGATGAAACATGCATCAAATGAAAAGAAGCATGTTCCTTATCTGAATGGCAATCCTACAAGGAAAGTAGCAATTTCTAAAGCAGTGGCATTGCTAGATATTAGTGTGGGCATTAGGATTAACTATGACAACCGTTAAATACGACATTACTTTTTGCACGGGAGAGTAGGCGGACTAGGACAGTTGCATTTCTAATGAAAAGAACCGACTTATCTTAATGGGAAATTTTAGCAGGACATGTAAAGAAGTGCCATTGATTCATATTACTGGAGGCATTACATTGAAAACAACATTGGTTTAATGTGTCCTTACTTTTAACAGTGCGACTGCTACATTTTACCAGTGGCATTACATAAGAGTGGCTCGGGGTAACAAACATCAGAACAGGATATCTGGGTTGGTCCCATTTTTGTTCGGTATAGCCACCTTATACTGTGTGAGGCTAGCAAATCTAGTGCTGGATTTACTCTGTTGACTTGTCCCCCAGTCCCCACTTTCTTTCCTTTTTCAACCAATAGATCGGGTTTATATTGAGTTTGTACTGCGTTTACCTTTATTTCCCTATTAGACCTAGAGACCAGTTGGATAGCCAGTCTCTGCTACTTTTCGCCCCCATTATTTCCTCTTTCGACCAAGTCCTAGATTCAGGTAACAAATCCTCCCCCACCCCCCACCCCCTTTCTTCCTTGTTTGAACCAAGTAGTACTAGATTCGAGTGCATGAACTAGTTTTACCTCTTAAACGTAAAAAATTAGGTGGTTTTCGAACAACCGAACGATCCTATCTACGAGGGGGCCTGAGAAATAGTAAAAGTTACAAATGCAGCGACGTTAGGAGCTCGGGAAGTAGAGCAAGGCCGGTTTCAAAGGAAGTTATACCTGATGGTCGCCGGGATGTCGCTAGGTGGGCGGCGGGAGGCCGGATCTGCCCACACTACGGCAGCGAGGAAGAAGGGATCGGAGGCCCTCCCTCGCCAGCGGTGCCTGGGAGAGAATGACAATGCAGGCTGATCGAGACGCGCCCAGCAGTGGGTAAGAGCTGTCGCCAAGGACGACCGCGTGAACGTTGCACATTCTCACCTTCCCCCACGGAGAGGATCCGGCTGGATCTGTGACCAGCGGTGAGCAGAGAGAGAGAGAGAGTGTGTGGCCACCGCTGTCGTGTTTAGATCTGGAGAGGCCGAGACAGTGTGAAGAGAGAAACACTAGCAAGCAAGCGCGGAGGCTCCTGCCTATATAGTGGAGTAGTACTTAGTTTTCTTTTGTCTACCGGAGCCAGCTTAACCTCGTCAATGGCTGTCGAGAAGTCTTCATGCACGTGGCCCGGAGGCGAAGTTGTTGTCATTTTGATCTGAAGTGCCGAATTATAACATATAACACAAAAAAATGCCACATGACAAGAAATCATTACCTCACTGCCCAAAGGAGACAACATGAATCCCGACAGACAAACTAGACGAGGAACAAAGCTCAAATTAAAGATAAACTCGTAGAAAAGGGGTCCGTCAATAGATCTCCTAATTAACATAGCCGGCTTGACCTAGATGGCAGCCGAGTAGTCACTGTTCGTGCATGTGCCCCCAATGACTAGCCCAACTCAGTTGTCGTTGTTTACCCTCGCAGTGATCCGAAGCACATGAAACCTAATTTAGCGAGATGACAAGAAACCTTTTTTTAGATTTCTCACCACAACTACAACCATGTACTACACAGCCTGCATGATATGTAGACGATAGCCAATCCAGGCGTGTCTGCTGGAGTCTGGTCACATGCATGGACGAACTGATCTTCCGTGTCTTGCAGGGATCGTCCAAGCACCAACATAGTACAACACTTCTCTAGTACTATCGCTCGTCTCCCTCTTCTATTAAGTCACCCGACTTCCGGGGCCGGGGAGTGTGCCTATGGTCGGTTCTCAATTGTTGCCCCACATGTGTGTGCGAACACAATATGACGCGCGTTCCATTCGGAGAGCAGCATGCCAGACCGACCGACCGTCTGGGGTGCGACGCGAACGCAACGGGCTTGCTGTATACTCCATACATGTGTACTGCCATTTTCTAGACGCTTTGCTCCATGGCGCGGGCGCAATCGATGGATACCGTTGGGGATATAACTATTTGTGTAAGCCGCCCAGGAGGGGCCGGGTTACGCAAAGAGTCTTCATCAGAGGAAGCCCAAAGCCAAGCATGAAGATGGTGGTTCAATAAAGAGCTTAAGGCCCACGGGCGGCTTAAGCCCATTGTAGTAAACCGCCATAATGGCATGACTTGTAATGTAAGGTAGATTTAACTGGTCACCGAGCCGGACTCTGTTAATAAGCCGGCCGGGACTCTGGAAGCCGCAGGTGTCAACCCGTGTATATAAGGGAACAACCTGCAGACGATTTAGGGCAAGAAACAACTCATCGAGAACCGGGCATAGCGTGTCTCGCTCCCTGGTTACCAAAACATCAATACCAACCCTACTAGATGTAGGCCTTACCTTCACCTTAAGGGGCCGAACTAGTATAAACTCTCTCGTGTCCCTTGTCCCGATTTAACCCCTTCAAGCTTCCTAGTTGCGATGGCTCCACAACTAAGTCCTTTCACGAGGACATCTGACGTGACTATTCCACGACAGTTGGCGCCCACCGTGGGGCCAGCGCACGGTAGATTTGAGTTCTTGAAGGGCAACTTTGAAGGGCTCAAGGTCAAGGGGTACGTAGTGGGCCGGATGACCAAGAGTCGTCGCGGCAAGATCTACATCGACGATGAAGGCTGGGGCCCCGACACCGGCTCAATTGAGTACGGGTACCGGGTCCCCTTCGGCGGAATCCACGTCTTCATCGGCCGGATCGGTGAGTCGGGCCCTGAGCCGGACAACTGCACCGACCTCGTCGAGACGGCTCAGCGTGCGAGGAAGACCTGGACTCAGCTGGTCGTGAGGCGTGCCTTCGTGGGCTGCGTCCACGGAGAGGAACTTTCTTGATATGAAGATGGGGGGTGAGACGGCCATCCTTTCAGACGATGACTCGTCCGCCGGCTCAACAGATTCGTTGTATCAGGTACAAGACGGCGTGCTCAGAGGCTGTTCCGATGGCATCAGTATTTCGGACCTCGATGAGCCGCCAAGGTGGGCTGGAATCTTCATGGCTGGAACTCAGCCCGGCTCAAACTCTACAGCGGCAACAACGATCACGTCCGGGTCAGGAGCAGCCGGGGAAGGAGGCCCCGTGCGCCCACCAGCTCAGGCGCTGATAGATCTTATGGACAAACTTACGGCCTTGTTAACCACCACGGTTATTCCTGCAGATAAGGATGAGCATGACGCAGCTGTAGCTCAAGTGCGTGAGGAGATAGCTCAGGCCAAGGAGGCTTTGGCAGCTAAGGATACCAGACTAGCTGCGGAGCGGGCGGCTCTCGACGCCTGGGCTCAGCGCTTGCAGTCAGAAGCTTACTAGCTCATGATGAGCTTAAACGCCTCCAACAAGGTGATGAGGAGGAGACATCAGAAAATGCAGTCTCGTTTACCTCCGAATTACGACCCCCGGGTTCTCTTTGCTACACCCGGAGCCGGCCCTAGTAACCCGCCAGAGGCCGACCGGCTTATGACAGCCGGAACAGGAGAACCAGCTCAGCCTCGGGATATGGTGCCGCCTCACGTGAGCATGCCACCACCGCGTTATATGCTGATTCCATCGGGTCACTTTTCCAACCCCATGGAGAACTTAATAGCAGCTTCAGCACATTTAGCGGCTCTTCCCATGGAAGGTGATGACCCGACGGCGGTGGAGACCCGGAGGGTCAGGGAGCTCCTTCAGACGGCCCTGGCTCAGCAGGAGAACTATTCTTACAGCCGGGACAGGATTCATTCCACTCCCCCGCCCTGGGGAGCACCACCTCGCCAGAACCGGAGTCCGAGTTACAGCAGACGCATGGAGTCAGAAGCCTTGTCAAGCAACGCCCAACGACGTAACCAACCTGGGGGCTATGACCAGGCGCAGGACCAAGTATGTCAGGAGAATGATCACCCGGAGTATCCAATGACATCGGTTGAGGCGGGAGTGGCCACTAGAACTGGCGGTGTCCCATGCCTGGTGCCGGCTCTACGTGACGTACGTCTGCCCAAGGACTTCATGGGACCCCGAAAGGTACCAAATTACACGGTCGATTTATAGCCCACGGCGTGGATCGAGAGTTATGAGATGGCCATGGAGTTGCTGGAAGTCAATGACGCAGCAATGGCTAAGTATTTTACCATGATGTTGGATGGAACGGCCCGGTCTTGGCTAAAGGGCTTACCACCCAATTCCATTGGTTCATGGGGCGAGTTAAAGGCCCGGTTCATCCAGAACTTCAAGGACACCTGTAAACAATCTATGTCGATTGTGGACTGGACGGATTGCAAGCAGGAGGAAGGAGAATCCACCACCCATTGGGTACACCAGGTCAAAGAAATAATTCATTCCTCTGATAAGATGGATGCCGGCTCTGCAGTTCTTATGCTAGAGAAAAATTGCCGTTTTGAGCCGCTGAGGATGAAACTGGGGCGCCTTAAGCGTGACCTCATAGATATGGGTACGCTGATGGAGGCTTTAGTCAAATATGCCGATTCTGATAGTACCAAGGATCCCGTGTCTGACGATGAGAAGACAGGGAAGGGAAAACAGAATGGCAGTGGAAAGGGTCAGCAGCATAACCCGGGGAATCAAGGCGGCAATAAGCGTAAGGCGGACGGTAACCTGGAGTTTGTGGCCAATGCCAACGCGCGAGGTAACAATAAGATATATAAGGGTAAGCCACCTCAGTCTGGCGGGTCAGGCCCCTCTCTTGAGCAGTTACTCAACGAGCCCTGCCCAAAACACGGCACCCGGGAGCGCCCTGCCACACATTTATGGAAGGATTGTGCGATCATGAAGGCATTTAAAAATTCCAACACCTTCGATGGTCGTCAAGGATCTGGTGGCGGCTCAGGGGCCGGCGGCTTTCATAGCCAGGGCGGCGGTTCAAATTCTGGTTTTCAGGGGCATTCAGGTGGTAACTGTTGGGGAACGTTGCAGAAAATTAAAATTTTTCCTACAGTTTCACCAAGATCCATCTATGAGTTCATCTAAGGAACGAGTCAAGGGAGTGAGTTTGCATCTACATACCACTTGTAGATCGCGTGCGGAAGCTTGCAAGGGGATGGTGATGATGGAGTCGTACTCGACGTGATTCAGATCACCGATGTCCAAGTGCTGAACGGACAGCACCTCCGCGTTCAACACACGTACGGGACGGGAGATGTCTCCTCCTTCTTGATCCAGCAAGGGGGAAGGAGAGGTTGATGATGATCCAGCAGCACGACGGCGTGGTGGCGGATGCAGCAGAACTCCAGCAGGGCTTCGCCAAGCGTCTACGGGATGAGGACGAGGTGTAGCAGGGGGAGGGAGGCGCCAAGGCAATGGGTGTGGCTGCCCTCCCCCCTGCCCTCCTTTATATAGGACCCCAGGGGGGCGCCGGCCCTGGGAGATTGGATCTCCCAAGGGGGCGGCGGCCAAGGGGGGAGGAGTGCCCCCCAAGGCATGTGGTGCGCCCCCCCACCCTAGGGTTTCAACCCTAGGCGCAGGGGGTGGGCCTAGGGGGGCGCACCAGCCCACTATGGGCTGGCTCCCCTCCCACGTCAGCCCATGGGGCCCTCCGGGATGGGTGGCCCCATCCGGTGGACCCCCGGGACCCTTCCGGTGGTCCCGGTACATTACCGGGAGACCCCGAAACTTTCCCGATGGCCGAAAAACCACTTCCTATATATTATTCTTTACCTCCAGACCATTCCGAAACTCCTCGTGACGTCCGGGATCTCATTCGGGACTCCGAACAACATTCGGTGTGCTGCATACTCATATTCATACAACCCTAGCGTCACCGAACCTTAAGTGTGTAGACCCTACGGGTTCGGGAGACACGCAGACATGACCGAGACGACTCTCGGGCAATAACCAACAGCGGGATCTGGATACCCTTGTTGGCTCCTACATGCTCGTCGATGATTTCATCGGTTGAACCACGATGTCGAGGATTCGATCAAATCCCATATACAATTCGCTTTGTCAATCAGTACGTTACTTACCCGAGACTCGATCGTCGGTATCCCAATACCTTGTTCAGTCTCGTTACCGCCAAGTCACTTTACTCGTACCGTAATGCATGATCCCGTGGCCAACACCTTGGTCACCTTGAGCTCATTATGATGATGCATTGCCGAGTGGGCCCAGAGATACCTCTCCGTCATACGGAGTGACAAATGCCAGTCTCGATCCGTGTCAACCCAACAGATACTTTCGGAGATACCTGTAATGCACCTTTATAGTCACCCAGTTACGTTGTGACGTTTGATACACCCAAGGCACTACTACGGTATCCGGGAGTTACACGATCTCATGGTCGAAGGAAGAGATACTTGACATTGGCAAAGCTCCAGCAAACGAACTACACGATCTTTGTGCTATGCTTAGGATTGGGTCTTGTCCATCACATCATTCTCCTAATGATGTGATCCCGTTATCAAAGACATCCAATGTCCATAGTCAGGAAACCATGACTATCTGTTGATCACAACGAGCTAGTCAACTAGAGGCTCACTAGGGACATATTGTGGTCTATGTGTTCACACGTGTATTACGATTTCCGGATAATACAGTTATAGCATGAACAAAAGACAATTGTCATGAACAATGAAATATAATAATACTTTTATTATTGCCTCTAGGGCATATTTCCAACAGTCTCCCACTTGCACTAGAGTCACCAATCTAGTTACATTGTGATGAATCGAACACCCGTAGAGTTCTGGTGTTGATCATGTTTTGCTCGCGAGAGAGGTTTAGTCAATGGATCTGCGACATTCAGATCCGTGTGTACTTTGCAAATCTCTATGTCTCCATCTTGAACATTTTCACGGATGGAGTTGAAACGACGCTTGATGTGCCTGGTCTTCTTGTGAAACCTGGGCTCCTTGGCAAGGGCAATAGCTCCAGTGTTGTCACAGAAGAGTTTGATCGGCCCCGACGCATTGGGTATGACTCCTAGGTCGGTGATGAACTCCTTCACCCAAATCGCGTCATGCGCTGCCTCCGAGGCTGCCATGTACTCTGCTTCACACGTAGATCCCGCCACGACACTCTGCTTGCAGCTGCACCAGCTTACTGCTCCACCATTCAACATATACACGTATCCGGTTTGTGACTTAGAGTCATCCAGATCTGAGTCAAAGCTAGCGTCGACGTAACCCTTTACGACGAGCTCTTCGTCTCCTCCATAAACGAGAAACATGTCCTTTGTCCTTTTCAGGTACTTCAGGATATTCTTGACCGTTGTCCAGTGTTCCTTGCCGGGATTACTTTGGTATCTTGCTACCAAACTTACGGCAAGGTTTACATCGGGTCTGGTACACAGCATGGCATACATAATAGATCCTATGGCTGAAGCATAGGGGATGACACTCATCTCTTCTATATCTTTTGCCATGGTCGGTGACTGAGCCGAGCTCAATCTCACACCTTGTAACATAGGCAAGAACCCTTTCTTGGACTGATCCATTTTGAACCTCTTCAAAATCTTATCAAGGTATGTGCTTTGTGAAAGACCTATGAGGCGTCTCGATCTATCTCTATAGATCTTGATGCCTAATATATAAGCAGCTTCTCCAAGGTCCTTCATTGAAAAACACTTATTCAAGTAGGCCTTAATGCTGTCCAGAAGTTCTATATTATTTCCCATCAAGAGTATGTCATCTACATATAATATGAGAAATGCTATAGAGCTCCCACTCACTTTCTTGTAAACGCAGGCTTCTCCATAAGTCTGCATAAACCCAAACGCTTTGATCATCTCATCAAAACGAATATTCCAACTCCGAGATGCTTGCACCAGTCCATAAATGGATCGCTGGAGCTTGCATACTTTGTTAGCGTTCTTAGGATCGACAAAACCTTCCGGCTGCATCATATACAGCTCGTCCTTAAGATGTCCGTTAAGGAATGCCGTTTTGACGTCCATCTGCCATATCTCATAATCATAGTATGCGGCAACTGCTAACATGATTCGGACGGACTTCAGCTTCGCTATGGGAGAGAATGTCTCGCCGTAGTCAATCCCTTGAACTTGTCGATAACCCTTAGCGACAAGCCGAGCTTTATGGATGGTAACATTACCATCCGCGTCTGTCTTCTTCTTGAAAATCCATTTGTTTTCTATCGCTCGCCGATCATCGGGCAAGTCTGTCAAAGTCCATACTTTGTTTTCATACATGGATTCTATCTCGGATTTCATGGCTTCAAGCCATTTGTTGGAATCTGGGCCCGCCATCGCTTCTTCATAGTTCGAAGGTTCACCGTTGTCTAACAACATGATTTCCAGGATAGGGTTGCCGTACCACTCTGGTGCGGAACGTGTCCTTGTGGACCTACGAAGTTCAGTAGCAACTTGATCCGAAGTACCTTGATCATCATCATTGTTTTCCTCTTCAGTTGGTGTGGGCATCACAGGAACATTTTCCTGCGCTGCACCACTTTCCCGTTCGAGAGGTAGTACTTCTTCGAGTTCTACTTTCCTCCCACTTACTTCTTTCGAGAGAAACTCTTTTTCCAGAAAGCATCCGTTCTTGGCAACAAAGATCTTGCACTCCGATCTTAAGTAGAAGGTATACCCGACAGTTTCCTTAGGGTATCCTATGAAGACGCATTTTTCCGACTTGGGTTCGAGCTTTTCAGGTTGAAGTTTCCTTACATAAGCATCGCATCCCCAAACATTTAGAAACGACAGCTTAGGTTTCTTCCCAAACCATAATTCATACGGTGTCGTCTCAACGGATTTAGACTGTGCCCTATTTAAAGTGAATGTAGCTGTCTCTAGAGCGTATCCCCAAAATGATAGCGGTAAATCGGTAAGAGACATCATAGACCGCACCATATCTAATAGAGTGCGATTACGATGTTCGAACACACCGTTACGCTGAGGTGTTCCAGGTGGCGTGAGTTGTGAAACGATTCCACATTTCCTTAAGTGTGTACCAAATTCGTGACTTAAGTATTCTCCTCCACGATCTGATCGTAGGAACTTTATCTTTCGGTCACGTTGATTCTCCACCTCATTTTGAAATTCCTTGAACTTTTCAAAGGTTTCAGACTTGTGTTTCATTAAGTAAACATACCCATATCTACTCAAGTCATCAGTGAGAGTGAGAACATAACGATATCCTCCGCGAGCCTCAACGCTCATTGGACCGCATACATCGGTATGTATGATTTCCAACAAGTTGGTTGCTCGCTCCATTGTTCCGGAGAACGGAGTCTTGGTCATTTTGCCCATGAGGCATGGTTCGCATGTGTCAAACGATTCATAATCAAGAGACTCTAAAAGTCCATCATCATGGAGCTTCTTCATGCGCTTGACACCAATGTGACCAAGGCGGCAGTGCCACAAGTATGTGGGACTATCGTTATCAACTTTACATCTTTTGGCATCCACACTATTAACATGTGTAATATTACGCTCGAGATTCATCAAGAATAAACCATTGACCATCGAAGCATGACCATAAAACATATCTCTCATATAAATCGAACAACCATTATTCTCAGACTTAAATGAGTAGCCATCTCGTATTAAACGAGATCCAGATACAATGTTCATGCTCAAACTTGGCACTAAATAACAATTATAAAGGTTCAAAACTAATCCCGTAGGTAAATGTAGAGGCAGCGTGCCGACGGCGATCACATCGACTCTGGAACCATTCCCGACGCGCATCGTCACCTCGTCCTTTGCCAGTCTCCATTTATTCCGCAGCTCCTGCTGTGAGTTACAAATATGAGCAACGGCACCGGTATCAAATACCCAAGAGTTACTACGAGTACTGGTAAGGTACACATCAATTACATGTATATCAAATATACCTTTGGTGTTGCCGGCCTTCTTATCCGCTAAGTATTTGGGGCAGTTCCGCTTCCAGTGACCCTTCCCCTTGCAATAAAAGCACTCAGTCTCAGGCTTGGGTCCATTCTTTGACTTCTTCCCGGTAACTGGCTTACTGGGCGCGGCAACATCCTTGCCGTCCTTCTTGAAGTTCTTCTTTCCCTTGCCCTTCTTGAACTTAGTGGTCTTATTGACCATCAACACTTGATGTTCTTTCTTGATTTTAGCCTCTGCAGACTTCAGCATCGAGAACACTTCAGGAATGGTTTTCACCATCCCCTGCATGTTGTAGTTCATCACAAAGCTCTTGTAGCTTGGTGGGAGCGACTGGAGGATTCTGTCAATGACCGCCTCATCTGGGAGGTTAATGTTCAGCTGGGTCATACGGTTGTGCAACCCAGACATCTTCAGGATGTGCTCACTGACAGAACTGTTTTCCTCCATCTTACAACTATAGAACTTGTCGGAGACATCATATCTCTCGACCCGGGCATGAGCTTGGAAAACTAGTTTCAGCTCTTCGAACATCTCATATGCTCCGTGATGCTCAAAACACTTTTGGAGCCCCGGTTCTAAGCTGTAAAGCATGCCGCACTGAACGAGGGAGTAATCATCAGCACGAGTTTGCCAAGCATTCATAATGTCTTGGTTCTCTGGGACGGGAGCGTCACCTAGCGGTCCTTCTAGGACATATTGCTTCCTGGCAGCTATGAGGATGATCCTCAGGTTCCGGACCCAGTCCGTATAGTTGCTGCCATCATCTTTCAGCTTGGTTTTCTCTAGGAACGCGTTGAAGTTCATGTTGACATGAGCGTTGGCCATTTGATCTACAAGACATATTTGCAAAGGTTTTAGACTAAGTTCATGATAATTAAGTTCTAATCAAATTATGAACTCCCACTCAGATTAGACATCCCTCTAGTAATCTAAGTGTTACACGATCCGAGTCGACTAGCCCGTGTCCGATCATCACGTGAGACGGACTAGTCATCGTCGGTGAACATCTCCATGTTGATCGTATCTTCCATACGACTCGTGTTCGACCTTTCGGTCTCCGTGTTCCGAGGCCATGTCTGTACATGCTAGGCTCGTCAAGTTAACCCTAAATGTTTTTGCTGTGTAAAACTGTCTTACACCCGTTGTATGTGAACGTAAGAATCCATCACACCCGATCATCACGTGGTGCTTAGAAGCGACGAACTGTAGCAACGGTGCACAGTTAGGGGAGAACACTTCTTGAAATTTTTGTAAGGGATCATCTTATTTACTACCGTCGTCCTAAGTAAACAAGATGCATAAACATAATAAACATCACATGCAATTATATAGTTGTGACATGATATGGCCAATATCATATAGCTCCATTGATCTCCATCTTCGGGGCTCCATGATCATCTTGTCACCGGCTTGACACCATGATCTCCATCATCATGATCTCCATCATCGTGTCTTCATGAAGTTGTCACGCCAACGACTACTTCTACTTCTATGGCTAATGCGTTTAGCAATAAAGTAAAGTAGTTTACATGGCGTTCTTCAATGACACGCAGGTCATACAAAAAATAAAGACAACTCCTATGGCTCCTGCCGGTTGTCATACTCATCGACATGCAAGTCGTGAATCCTACTACAAGAACATGATTTCATACATCACAATTCATCATTCATCACAACTTCTGGCCATATCACATCACATGATCAATCGCTGCAAAAACAAGTTTAGACGTCCTCTAATTGTTGTTGCATCTTTTACGTGGCTGCAATTGGGTTCTAGCAAGAACGTTTTCTTACCTACGAATAACCACAACGTGATTTTGTCAACTTCTATTTACCCTTCATAAGGGCCCTTTTCATCGAATCCGCTCCAAGTAAAGTGGGAGAGATAGACACCCGCCAGCCACCTTATGCAACTAGTGCATGTCAATCGGTGGAACCGGTCTCACGTAAGCGTACGTGTAAGGTTGGTCCGGGCCACTTCATCCCACAATACCACTGAAGCAAGAAAAGACTAGTAGAGGCAAGCAAGTTGACAAGATCCACGCCCACAACAAAATTGTGTTCTACTCGTGCATTAGAGAACTACGCATAGACCTAGCTCATGATGCCACTATTGGGGAACGTTGCAGAAAATTAAAAATTTTCCTACGGTTTCACCAAGATCCATCTATGAGTTCATCTAAGCAACGAGTCAAGGGAGTGAGTTTGCATCTACATACCACTTGTAGATCGCGTGCGGAAGCTTGCAAGGGGATGGTGATGATGGAGTCGTACTCGACGTGATTCAGATCATCGATGTCCAAGTGCTGAACGGACAGCACCTCCGCGTTCAACACACGTATGGGACGGGAGACGTCTCCTCCTTCTTGATCCAGCAAGGGGGAAGGAGAGGTTGATGATGATCCAGCAGCACGACGGCGTGGTGGTGGATGCAGCAGAACTCCAGCAGGGCTTCGCCAAGCGTCTACGGGAGGAGGACGAGGTGCAGCAGGGGGAGGGAGGCGCCAAGGCAATGGGTGTGGCTGCCCTCCCCCCTGCCCTCCTTTATATAGGACCCCAGGGGGGCGCCGGCCCTGGGAGATTGGATCTCCCAAGGGGGCGGCGGCCAAGGGGGGAGGAGTGCCCCCCAAGGCATGTGGTGCGCCCCCCCCCCACCCTAGGGTTTCAACCCTAGGCGCAGGGGGTGGGCCTAAGGGGGTGCACCAGCCCACTATGGGCTAGCTCCCCTCCCACGTCAGCCCATGGGGCCCTCCGGGATGGGTGGCCCCACCCGGTGGACCCCCGGGACCCTTCCGGTGGTCCCGGTACATTACCGGGAGACCCCGAAACTTTCCCGATGGCCAAAAAACCACTTCCTATCTATTATTCTTTACCTCTGGACCATTTCGAAACTCCTCGTGACGTCCGGGATCTTATCCGGGACTCCGAACAACATTCGGTGTGCTGCATACTCGTATTCATACAACCCTAGCGTCACCGAACCTTAAGTGTGTAGACCCTACGGGTTCGGGAGACACGCAGACATGACCAAGACGACTCTCGGGCAATAACCAACAGCGGGATCTGGATACCCTTGTTGGCTCCTAAATGCTCCTCGATGATTTCATCGGTTGAACCATGATGTCGAGGATTCGATCAAATCCCGTATACAATTCCCTTTGTCAATCGGTACGTTACTTACCGGAGACTCGATCGTCGGTATCCCAATACCTTGTTCAGTCTCGTTACCGGCAAGTCACTTTACTCGTACCGTAAGGCATGATCCCGTGGCCAACACCTTGGTCACCTTGAGCTCATTATGATGATGCATTACCGAGTGGGCCCAGAGATACCTCTCCGTCATACGGAGTGACAAATCCCAGTCTCGATCCGTGTCAACCCAACAGATACTTTCGGAGATACCTGTAATGCACCTTTATAGTCACCCAGTTACGTTGTGACGTTTGATACACCCAAGGCACTAGTACGGTATCCGGGAGTTACACGATCTCATGGTCGAAGGAAGAGATACTTGACATTGGCAAAGCTCTAGCAAACGAACTACACGATCTTTGTGCTATGCTTAGGATTGGGTCTTGTCCATCACATCATTCTCCTAATGATGTGATCCCGTTATCAAAGACATCCAATGTCCATAGTCAGGAAACCATGACTATCTGTTGATCACAACGAGCTAGTCAACTAGAGGCTCACTAGGGACATATTGTGGTCTATGTGTTCACACGTGTATTACGATTTCCGGATAATATAGTTATAGCATGAACAAAAGACAATTATCATGAACAATGAAATATAATAATACTTTTATTATTGCCTCTAGGGCATATTTCCAATAGTAACAATCAGCAGTAGTCTGGTCAAGGTGGACAACAGCAGCAACAGTCGGGTTATCAAAGTAATCCGAAGCAGTTGAGTGGTGGACAGTATCACGTATTTACCACTAGCTTGTGCAAACGTGACCAGAAGGTTCATAAGAGGGCGGTGAATTCCATTGAGCCGGCAATCCCTTGTTATTTAAGGTGGTCAGAACAGCCCATTGTATGGAGCAGAGAGGATCATCCTCCGCGGGTCAATAATCCGGTCAGTTGGCTTTGGTAGTGGCACCTCAAGTTGGTGGGTTTAAGTTCACCAAAGTGCTCATGGATGGGGGTAGCAGCATCCACATCCTTTACTACGAGACCTTTCAGCGCATGGGGTTGACTGATAAAAACCTGAGAACATCCAACACTGTTTTCCATGGAGTTGTCCCTGGTAAGTCGGCTTACCCAGTTGGCAGGATTGAGCTGGAAGTGGCTTTTGGAGACGAACATGACTCCTGAGCTGAGAAGTTGATGTTTGAAGTGGTCAAGATCAGGAGCCCATACCACGCTCTATTTGGACGGCCGACTTATGCTAAGTTTATGGCCCGGCCATGTTACGTTTATTTACAGCTCAAGATGCCGGGTTACAAGGGCACAATCACTGTACAACGCGGCTTATGCTGAGTCGGCCTGTGTAGCAGAGGAGCTCAAATTTTATCAAGATAATGTTGACCCGGCGGATATGACATCCCTGAAGAAGCCAACTACAGAGCATGACCCGGCGCTGAAGTTTAAGTCGGCGGCTGAGACGAAGCTTGTTGATTTCACCCCGGGTGATACTTCTAAACAGTTCAGCATCAGCAGCAACTTGGATCCCAAATAGGAAAGCGCGCTCATCGCGTTCATCCGTGAGAACCGGGACATCTTTGCATGGAAACCTTCTGACATGCCGGGTGTACTGAGGGAACTCGCTGAGCACACTCTCAATATTGATCCGAAGTATAAGCCGGTTAGGCAGTTTCTTCGCTGTTTTAATGAACAGCAACGAAAAGCTATTGGAGAAGAAGTCGCCCGGCTCTTAGCGGCCGGATTTATCATTGAAGTTTTTCACCAGGAGTGGTTGGCTAACCCAATGCTCGTCCTCAAGAAGAATGGCACCTGGCGGATGTGTGTGGACTACACGGACTTAAACAAGGCTTGTCCGGCTGACCCTTTTGCCCTCCCCCATATTGATCAAATCACTGATGCTACGGCGGGTTGTGAGCGCTTGAGCTTTTTGCATGCTTACTCCGGTTATCATCAGATTAAGATGGCAGTTAAGGACCAGGAGAAGACGGCTTTCATCACTCCGTTTGGAGCCTTCTGCTATGTATCTATGCCATTTGGGCTCAAGAGTGCCCAGGCGACTTACCAGCGGTGTGTGCAGAATTGTTTGCACGACCAAATTGGGCGTAATGTCCATGCCTATGTGGATGACATTGTGGTGAAGTCCAGAGAAAAGGAGACCTTGATATCCGACTTAAAGGAGACCTTTGATAATCTCCGGGTCTACAAGATGATGCTTAACCCGGCCAAATGCGTGGTTGGTGTCCCTGCAGGCAAGCTTTTGAGCTTTCTGGTGTCCAACAGAGGCATCAAAGCTAACCCGGAGAAGATCAAGGCGATTACCTCTCTGGCTAAACCGGCGTGCATCAATGATGTTCAGCGACTGGCAGGTCGCGTCGCTGCCTTAAGTCAGTTCATAAGTCGGCTCGATGAGAAGGCCCTCCCATTGTATCAGATGATGAAGAAAGCTGACACCTTTGTGTGGAGTGAGGCTACCGATGCTGCTTTTGAGGACTTAAAGAAACAATTGTCTGAGCCACCGGTTCTTGTGACTCCAATTGGCAAAGAGCCGTTGCTGTTGTATGTGTCTGCCAATTCGCGAGCCGTCAGCGTTGCCATCGTGGTGGAACGTAAGGAAGCCGGCAAGGAGCATCCGGTTCAACGGCCGGTTTACTACATCAGTGAGGTGCTCATTGAATCCAAGAAAAGGTACCCTCATTGGCAGAAGCTTGTTTATGGGGTGTTCATGGCAAACCGGAAGTTGAAGCTGTATTTTCAAATCCATCCTATAACTGTGGTAAGTTCTGCCCCTTTGGGAGACATTATTCAGAACAGAGAGGCCACAGGACGAGTCGCCAAGTGGGCTATTGAGCTTGGGCCTCATGGCTTGAAATACATGCCCCGGACGGCTATTAAGTCCCAGGCCTTGGTGGACTTCATCAATGATTGGACAGAGTTACAAGCCCCTGAGGAGAAGCCGGATAACACATACTGGACTATTCACTTTGACGGGTCTAGGCAGCTAGAAGGCTCGGGGGCTGGAGTGGTTTTAACTTCCCCTCGAGGTGATAAATTTCGCTATGTACTCTGGCTTATGTTTCCATGTACTAACAATGCAGCCGAATATGAGGCATTACTTCATGGTCTCCGGGTGGCTAAGGAGATGAACTTTAGCCGGGTACGATGCTTGGGCGATTCAGATTTGGTGGCTCAACAAGTGTCAGGCAAGTGGGATTCCAAAGACCCCCTCATGGCGGCTTATCATCGTGAAGTAGATGCTGTGGCTGGTCACTTCACGGGTTATCAAGTGGAGCACATTGATCGAAGGAAGAACGAGGCGGCTGATGCCTTAAGCCGGTTGGGATCCCAACGTAAGCCGGTGCCGCCCAACACCTTTCTTGATGTGTTACACAATCCTTCTGTCAAGGTACCTACCGAGGAAGACTTAGCAGTTCCATACCCGGAGGCACAGCTGGTGGCGGCTCTTCATGTTATCCCGGATTGGATGGTGCCTTACTTGGCTTATATGACCCGGGGTGAGTTGCCAGAGGATGAGACATTGGCAAGACAAATCGTCAGGCGCTCCAAATCCATGACGATTGTTAACGGCGAGTTACATCACCTCAGCGTCACGGGAGCGTTTCAATGCTGCGTATCACCTACAGAAGGCCAAGAAATACTCTATGAGATCCATGAAGGAGATTGTGGCCATCACGCCTGGTCAAAATCCCTCATAGCCAAGGCCTTTCGTCATGGTTTCTATTGGCTGACGGCTCATGCTGATGCAGAGGACCTGGTCAGTAAATGTGACGGGTGTCAAAAGTTCTCACAACGAGCTCATGTGCCAGCTCAAGATTTGAGGATGATCCCAATTACTTGGCCATTTGCAGTTTGGGGGCTTGACATGGTCGGACCTTTCAAAAGGTCTAAAGACAAAAAGACACATCTGCTGGTGGCAGTGGACAAGTTTACCAAGTGGGTTGAAACAGAGCAGGTCAGTAAGTGTGATGCAGCCATGGCGGTTCAGTTCATAAAAAAGGTGATCTTTCGCTTTGGTTTTCCGCATAGCATCATAACTGATAATGGCACTAATCTCTCTAAGGGTGCCATGGAAGAATTCTGTCGAGGAGAACATATCCGACTTGATGTTTCGACTGTTGCTCATCCTCAATCCAATGGTCAAGCAGAGAGAGCTAATCAAGAGATCCTGAAAGGCATCAAGCCCCGGCTCTTGCTCCCCTTACAGTGGACTCCGGGTTGTTGGGTGGAGGAGTTACCCTCCGTGTTATGGAGCATCAACACTACGCCTAACAGATCCACGGGATACACACCTTTTTTTATGGTTTATGGAGCAGAGGCGGTCCTACCAAGTGACATCTGGCACGACTCACCTCGAGTGGCGGCTTACGTTGAGGCGGATAACGAAAAGGCTCATCAGGATGCACTTGACTTGTTGGACGAGGAGCGAGACTTGGCAATAGCCCGCTCGGCGATTTACCAACAAGACCTGCACCGCTATCACAGCCGCCGGGTTAGAAGCAGAACCTTTCAGGAAGGCGACTTGGTGCTCCAGCTCATCCAGGATTAGTCTGACATGCACAAGCTATCCCCGCCTTGGGAAGGACCCTTTGTGGTCACCAAGAATCTTCACAACGGGTCATATTATCTCATCGATATTTGAGAGTGCAAGGAATCCTTTAAATCGGAGGAGGAGACCCGCCGGCCGTAGAATATAGCTCATCTCCGGCCTTACTATACTTAAGGTTCTTCTTTAAGATACTTTTTATAATGTACATATTATATAAAGCAATAAAGCAGGACCTCTGTCATTTTTTCCCATAAAGAAATGTTTCATGTTTTCTTTATCAGGTGACGGACACTGCCAACAGGGGGACGGATCATATCTGAATCTGGATTTCCCTTTGGTCCGGCTTATGATCTTATCTGAATCTAGCTTTGGTCACTTGGGGGCTTCTTGTTCAAACATAGGTCGTATTCGAACCAAAGAGAACATAGCTGTCGATACCCACTTGATGGGCATACTGCCAAATCCACTTGGGGGCTTCCTGATCAAATTTGAATCATAGCTTAACCCCTTTGGGTCTGACGTGGATCGTATTCGAATCAGCGTCATTAAACAACTCTAATGTTCACTTGGGGGCTTCCTGTCCAAACATAGGTCGTATTCGAACCAAAGAGAACATAGCTGTCGATACCCACTTGATCGGCATCGCCAAAGCCATTGGGGGCTATATGATCGTATCCGAATCTTAGCTTAACCTCTTTGGAACGGTTTTTCTGATCGTATTCGAATCAGGAGCTTGTGAACATTTGCAAATATGGCTATTTTTACTATCATTGAAACCTTCTTGAAGAGATGGTTCTTTCCGGCTTTATATTAGTTACTTCAGGTTCTAACAAGTGCCAGGTCAAAACTTATATGGGTCGGAGAGGTTATTAAAAAGGTATCACAGGTATGCTGTTCTAATTATGTTTAACTAATCATGAACCGGCTTGTACATATGACTTTTGATCATGTCCGGGTTATCAATATTTTATAACCCGCTGGTGCAGTGAATCGCCCAAGGTAAGCTTTGCCTGTTTTACATGCAGGTTAAAACCGAGCAAGGTGAAGGATCGAGGAAACACTTGATTAACGCAAGCAAGATGAATTTAGTACTGGCAGCTTAATAAAAGCGATACGTACCATAAGGCATGACAGGCATTAAGAAGTTTTTTCTATCGTACTACAAGACTCCTCGAGTCTGATTAAGTGAAGCATTGTTCTTTGCCAAAATTGTAATCCGGCTGGCGGCTCATTCCTCCGGCTAGTTTGATGACTCCGGGTTATCCTTCCCCGCCTCTCCTTCGGTTGTTGTGTCCTAGAAGGTGGACGAGGCCCAGTCAATGCCGCTCAAAACTTCAAATTCAGCTTCATCATCTATTAAACCGGCCGGGTCCACTTCAGGGGCAAAGGTATGCTTATGCGTTGGAGGAAGTAGGCTGACTTGGTCATATGGGACATTGGGGATTCTCCGGTTCTCGCTATCATAACCCGGCGAATACTTGGTGAGATCAGTGTCCTCCCCAATGAGAGTCGCCGGAGGGCGGACGACCTTAACACAGGCAGTAAAGTCCTGTTCGCCAAAAGCAGTGCCATCCTCCTAACGACTTGGATATCCAAGAGAGAGGTCAGCAAGGTCAAGCTCTGGCACCCAGGCTTTTGCCCGACTCAACGCAGCCACGGCTCCGGCTCTCGCGGATGCCCGCCTTAAGTCTTGAATGCGCTGAGGCAGCACCAAAAGATGTCTCAACACGTCTTGCAGGAGCCGGGGAGAGGTATTTGATAAAGCCACAGCAGTCAACGTCCGCTGTGACCCGGAGTATAGCTGCTCTGTCAAGGTGTACACTGCCTTAAGCTTGACCAACATGTTTTCCTTCAGATTGGTACTCCTGGGGCCTGCATATTCACAAGTATAACGGTAAGCCGGAGGCAGCTATTGAAATGACTCTTGAAGGATTATGATGTTTATGAGCGGCTTACCAAAGATAGCTGAGACCATTTGGGATATGTGCCGCTTTAAGTCGGACAGCTCATTTGTTGCTTCGGCAAGAGATGCCTCCGCTGTCTCAACCCGGTCACCAATGAAGCCCTCTCATCAACCCAAGCCTTCTTTTCCGATTCAAAATTCTTCTTCAGCTTCTCTTGTTCAGAGATACTGAATTTAAACTTGGAATTGGCTTTCTGAGCTTCGAGCTCTTGGGTTTTCAACTGGCTCTTCAAGTCAGCAATCTCCGCCTCAAATTGACTTGCGGTGGCCTGCATTGACATCCGGTAAGAATCTTGGTAAGATAACATTTAAGTCCCAAGCACTTTACAAGTAAAGATACTTGGCACTTGGGGGCTAATGTATGTTTAAAGAATTTTTAAGTCTGTTTTACCAAGTTACACATATTAAGTCTCAAGCACTTTACAAGTAAAGATACTTGACACTTGGGGGCTAATGTGACCCAAATTTAACGTTTCATGTCAACTCCGGGTTAAATATATTCAATTTAACTGGACAACAACTAATGGCTAGCATATTACTAAGTCTATAGCATATTCAGTAATAAGCAATAGATTGGGGGTTGGTACAGTAAGTAAGATTCAGAGAGAAAGCTCAAATTTTACCTCAGATTTATGCTGTGTTTGCTTCACCATGTCAATTTCCAGGTCACGGCTACTGTGTACTTGGTTCAGATAGCCCGAAACTATATCACCAATGCTTAGATGAGAGTAATCAGTGATGTCTTGTTTGGACCTCCGGCTCTGAGCAAACTCTTCCTTGGCGGTGCATTGGGCAAGGGCAGTGGGCCGGCCCGGTTCAACATACTGGCTCTTCACAATTTCAACTTCCGGATCAACCTTCTTGGCCGGGCTAGGAACTTCCGGGTCATCCGAGGTATGAATCACGTCTTCTGCAGGCGGGTCAGAAGTTGGCTGTGGGATGTCAGAAGCCGGTTCAGGCGGTGGTTGATGAGCGGAGCTGTCCGGAACAGATGAGTCAAACACTGGTTCAGTAACCACCGGGTCTTGGGACGGCTTATTCTTCTTTGCCCTCTTGCTGGGCTTTACTTTCCCACTGTCAATCAAAGTGGAAGGATAAGTATCAAAGCATGAGTATGGATAAATTCAACGTAAGAAAGGTTATATTACCCGGGAGCCGTTTTGAAAACCGGCATGTTTGATTGCATCGACTCACCGGAAGAAGGAGAGTTATCCTGATAGTTGGAGTCAGATGAATTGAGAGGTTGGCGAATCAAACCCATCAAGGGTAAAACAAAACGTAAGTCAGAGATAACCTTAGTACGACGCTTCCTGGTTACATCGGGTAAGCCGGAGGAAAGCTCTGCGTCCTGGTTGGCCTGAGTCTGCATCCGGCTCTCAAGCTGCCATTGCTTCAAAAGAAATTGAGGATCTTGTTAAGCGAGAGGGTGTGAAAACCTTACTTTCCAGGTCACCCTTCGGATTCTTTGTGTTGGCAAAGGCTCTGAGTCGGAGGAAATTATAGTTACCTCTTCGCCAGCTGCTTGGTTGTTCCCAGTATCCTCCTAAAAGGATCTAAATGTTAGTAAAGTAAAAGTGAAGGAGTTAAAGAACATTAAAAAAGATTACCTCTTCCTCATTTGAAGAAGAGTCGTCCAATCTCATCATATCAGAGGCACTGGGGTTCTTATTTTTAGAGGTACCCGTCCTGGCGGCTTTCCTTTCGGTCTTCTTGGCTGCCCGTGCCAGTTTCGCAGCCTCATGGTCATACTTGACCTTCCAGAAGTTGTCATTGGCCTGTGGAAAAAGACAAGGAATCATAAGTACTAGAAGATAACATATTAAAGAGTATTTGTGAAGATTAGTAACTTACTCCAGGAGCCGGATTCTTCTTGCAGAAGGGAAGCAAGCTGAAAGTATTACTGGTTACAGTGCCCTCCTTCAAAAGTGATTGGACTGTAGCGTTTGCTACATCGTCCGGTAAGTCCTTAGGGCTATGACGCATTGAGTCATCCTTTTCGCCTATGTAAGTACACATTAAGCCGGAGCGGCGGCTTAATGGTAGTATCCGCCAGGTGACCCAGACCCGGACCAAATCAATGCTAGTTAACCCGTTGCCCAAAAGGGCCTTGATCTTTCTGATGGTGGGGTTAAGAGGAAGGCGCTCCACAGCAGTTAGCTTGTCCGCCAGAGGATGATTGGACTCAAGGCACAGGGCGTGAAAGCCGGGTAGAGGCTTCTCGTTAGCCGGAGAGGTGTCTTGGCAGTAGAACCATGTTTGGTTCCAGTCTTTGGGGTGACTCGGTAGCTCAGCGTAAGGAAAAAGGCAGTCTCTCCGCCGCTGGATTGAGATGCCGCCAAGTTCAAGACTAGGACTGCTGGCGCGCTCATTCTGCCGGTTCAAATAAAAAAGCTCTTTGAACAGCAGCAGGCTTGGTTCCTCTCCTAAGTAGACCTCGCAGAAGACTTGGAAGTTACACAGATTGGACACAGAATTGGGTCCAATGTCTTGAGGCCTCAGGTCAAAGAAAGCCAGAACCTCCCTGAAGAATTTTGAGCTGGGAGGGGCAAACCCCCGGTTCATATGGTCTGTAAAAACGATTACCTCCCCGTCTTTGGGTTGAGGTATTTCTTCAGACGGGTGAGGGGCACGATAGGACATGACCTCCTTTTTTGGCAGATGGCCCGACGCTACAAACTCGACAAGTTTGCTTTTGGTGACTGTAGATGGAGCACAGTTGCACGTCACAGAGGCCTTAACCGCCTTAGGGGCCATCTACGACAAAGTAAGAAAGTCCCGGTTCAAATTTAACCCGGAAGAAATATTCAAGATTATTTAAAGTAGCGCCTTAAGCAAGGGGCCTAATGATATAAGGGTGACAGTGCAACAATATTTAAACTGCTACAAGTATCAAAGAGCAGTTCACCATCCTTAAGGTCATGAGAAGAAAGCAAGTTTTTCTGTTCAGTGTCACTCATTTAAACCGGCTACATGGACAGTCGTGTTTATGGGTATTTGACAGAAGTAATTTTTTGGGTGATACAAACAGGTTTTACCATCTACCACTATTATCTTGGATCAAACAACTGTTCTGAAAAGAAAATTTTCTAGACCTAAGACTGGAGCGGATAAAGTTCAAGGGCTTGAATGGGGCCTCTATGTGACAGAAAGGGGTTTATTTGCATTTCAAAGTAGGTGCAAAACATCTACCGCATCAGTTTTTATCATCCTCAAGATCAAG
Organism: Triticum timopheevii; assembly: GCA_963921465.1. Classification (NCBI taxonomy): domain Eukaryota; kingdom Viridiplantae; phylum Streptophyta; class Magnoliopsida; order Poales; family Poaceae; genus Triticum; species Triticum timopheevii. The sequence goes on along the minus strand of OY997262.1, from coordinate 375,346,910 downwards.
AAGGGCGAGGATAAAGAAATCTACGGGAGAAAGCTACTGAACAGCGAAGAACTCGAGGGACTCGAAGAACTCGAAGGCCTTGATGTAGATCTAGGGAGCAGGAAAGGGGAGACTCACTGATGCAAGGTTGCCGCGGAAGGGTGTCGCGTTCTTTCTGGTCCAACCAGGTTGATGCAGCGGCCTGAGTTGGTGAAGACAGGAAGATCTGCGGCGGCGGCGGCGAAGCTCGAGTGGCAGAGAAGAGGCAAGAGGAAGAAGACGACTGAAAGGAGGATAATGGGAGACCTAGGTCGCGCCTATTTATAAGGAGAGGATAACTGAGACGGCGTAGGAAACGAGGAGATAAGAATTATTATCTAGCAGCCCCGACGCATTGATTTTCGGAACAGTCAATAAAGGCAGAGATCCGTTGAAAGATACGGTGACGTCACAACAGCTTAAACCGGATCCAGAAGATGACATCATGGCGGGTTAACAAAAACTCTCTATATAGTCAGAAGACCGAAGATTTAATTCTTTAAAAATATTTTTAGATTGACATGAACAGGTTCAAATCAATCCGGGGCCTAATGTTGGGGATATGACTATTTGTGTAAGCCGCCCAGGAGGGGCCGGGTTACGCAAAGAGTCTTCATCAGAGGAAGCCCAAAGCCAAGCATGAAGATGGCGGTTCAATAAAGAGCTTAAGGCCCACGGGGGGCTTAAGCCCATTGTAGTAAACCGCCATAATGGCATGACTTGTAATGTAAGGTAGATTTAACTGGTCACCGAGCCGGACTCTCACTACAAGAAATATGTCAACTTATGACCACCACTATTGGTCACTAAAAGGTCAGAAATTTCCATTTATGACCTTTTTGTGACCAAAAACAGAAGGTCAAAAGCTGGCCGTCGTAAACTGACTATAGCGACCTTTCTTCTGAAATGGTCGTAAACGTTTACGACCAAAATAAAGGTCGTAAATTTAACGACCAAATGTTTTGGTCACTAGCAATCCGACCACACCACGTCGGATCCACCGTGGCAAGCTGACGTGGCAGAATTACGACCAAATGAAAAGGTCGTAAAATAGAATCAGCCCGGTCCATTTCAGCCGTCTTGATGGGCCAAGCCCAATAATTCAGCCCATTTAATTTTTTTTCTCTTTATTTTGCTTATCTGCATGTGCCTGGCCCAATAATTTGGCCTTTTATTTTCTGGGAATTGAACCTTTTTCTGATGATTTTTTTATATATTCCACTATTGTTTTGGGCCACAGCCTTTTTAATCTAGTTCGAATTTGGGCCTTGGCCTTTTTATTTTCTGTTATGCAGCCTTTTACAATTTTTTTTCTTACAGTCATTTCTTTTTTTAGGCCCAAGCCTTTTTGGTCTAATTCTTGTTTGGGCCTTGGCCTTTTTAGAGCCCAGGTTCTCATTTTGCATAACTATAAACAGAAAGGCCCAGGTGCACAAGTGATCCACAAGCCCAGGTGCACAAGATCACATAACTTCACAGGATCACATAACTTCACAGAAAATAAACACAGGTTCACAAGATCACATAACTTCACAGGATCACATAACTTCACAGCTCCCAGGTTCAAATAGCAAAATGGAACAAAATGCAATAGCTCAGCTCAGCTCCCAGGTTCACAGGTTCAAAATGCAACTACCTTAGCTCCAGGTTCACAGCTCAAAGACAAAGAGGTTCAAAGACAAACTGCATAGCCATCAAACTGCCTTAGCTCCAAAGAGAGCCATCAAGTGGGCTAACTTCTCTTCCTGTTCTTGAGACTTCTTGCGCAGCAGCTCAAGTTCCTTGTCGCATGCAGCTTCAGATTCTTCTGCCTTCATCTTGATTGCCGCCAATTCTTCATGCACCAGTTCAGCTTGAAGCTCAGACCTCTCCAACTTCTGCTCAACGTCACGAACATGGGCAGCAACTTTGGCAGAGTTGTTCCTAGATGACTGGAGGCCAACATTCCTGAGGAATGTGCTTTGCTTGACTTCGGTCTTGAGGACTTGTTCGACAATTTCAACAGCAGACTTTGGCTCTTCACCTTCTGGTACCGGCGCTTCCTTCATTTTTTCCATCTCAAGCTAGCATATGGAGGAAAATGATAGGCATTAGTGGGAGATCTATTTCACATTTTGCAAACCAAACCAAGCAAGAGAAACCAAACCAGCACAAAAATGGATTATTTGAAGTAACCAAACCAGCACACAAAATCTATACAAGAAGATGATGACTAGTGACCTGGAGACATGCAATTGGAACAATATGATCACTTCATTAAGCCTAGAATGGTGGTTCTATATAAGATGGCTTCTCGAGTGAGCCGATCATCAAACTAACATTCAGATCAAATTTCATCATATCATAAAAAATGCATCAAATAGCTACAGCAAGTTCTGATCAAATTTCCTTCTCAAGCCTACAATTGGAACAATATGAAGTATCAAACAACATCAAAGCATGGAACATAGCATGTATTCTTGACTGGCTCCGAGTCAAACAACATCAAATCATCAAAGCATCAAAGCTGGCTGTGAATCAAATAGGGCAAAGCATGGAGTGACTTACTATATCAGTCTTGACTGGCTCCGAAAACCCGTGCTTCGTGCTGTTGTGGGTGGCCTTAAACAAGTCAATCGCAGACAGCTCCTCACCCTTACGCTCTTCTTTCTGAAATGTTTTTCAACAAAAATCAAAATGTTATTCAGCAAGAATTAGAAATGTTATTCAATGAGGAACCAAAGGTAAGGTCTCTAGAGAAGAGTTCTCACAGTGGCAAAAATGTGTGTTGTTTAGTGCCTGGAACCAGTTCTTTGACTGTACACGACTTTTTGTCGATTCATCTTGTTCGACAAACAGGTTTCCTAAAAAAAAGCATACTGTCAGCATGATCTAGCACTAGCATATCATGTGCAGAACATAAAGCATCAAACAAAGCAGAGACAAACCTTGTGTCTTGGGGTAGACCACATCTCCACCAGAGCTTGCCATTCACCATCCGTTAGATCAGGCACCGGAGACTTAATGCTAACTTTATTTGCGGTTACGGTATCAAAATACTTCTTCTTGATCTGATGGCGTCTGTTCTTTGAATATTTCTGCAGAATATCTTTGCACGAGGTCTTGATGATCTCCGAGTCCGTGTTCATCTCAAAATTTGCCTACCAAGATAGCAAACAAGGTAGGAACAATATTAGTGATCATGCATGGGTGTAACAGAAAATAGATAGCACATTAACTATGAAACAAATAGCTTACAGCAACTTTCCCAATGTAGTTCTCCGATAGACTAGCATTTTTTTTGTATAGCTTGAAGTGAGGAAGAACCGGAAGATGGCTTTTTGCAACGAGTCCACACTCAGAAGCAAGCTTTGCTGCCTGCAAAGGCTTCTCTGGACGAATCATCCCTTCAGCAATTTGGATAGGCACCTTGCTACCAAGCGACTTGGTGATCCTCTCTAGCCCTCTGCCCTTTCTAAGTCTAGTCTTGGGACTCATTGCATCTGAAAATGAAACTGAACTCATAAATTAGAATAGAAATCGACAAATGCAGGAATCAACAAAAGCATACATGATCATTCCATTTGGAAAATGCACTAGTAAAAGATAGCGTTGCAAAGGTCAACTTGCCTGATTGAAGCACAAGCTGCTGTTCTTCTTCATTGATGACAGCATTCCTGTCAATAGAAGGTGCAACAGGGCTGAGGTCTGTGTGGACAGTGCCTGCTTCATCAATGCAGATGGTTCCAGCTTCATCTAGGCAGACAGTGCCATTTCCATCCATGCTGAGAGTGGTTCCTTCATCCATGGGCGGCAACTCATCACCCGTTTGCACCGAGGTCTGAGAGTCCATGAGCAGCATACTTTCCTGATGGTCCGTCGCAGTTGCCATCCTTGCTTTCTGCCTTGTGACTCTATCAAGGGCAGGTTCATCAGGTTCCAGGATCCTCTTTTTTTGTCCTGGAGCTGGGGCCATCACCCTTCCTGGAGGCATTGCAGGAGATGTTTCTGAGCTCTTGTGCTTCTTGCTGACTGTCTTCTTAACACCAGGCCTCTTTGTCCTAGATTCCTTCAGTGCCTCGTATAAACAGCACGGAAAAAAGCATTAGATCACAAGAGAAATATGTGAGCACAAGGAATAACATAGATTAACAGAACCCCAACCCTCCAAGCAAGACAGAGTTTGCACCTTAACAATCTTGTTGACTACAACATCATCCACTTCCTCTCCATCAATAACTTCATCCTCTTTAGGATTGTACTCTGGGTCATCATTGATAACTCCACTACCCTCTTGAACCTCATCACTTCTACCTTCTTGTACACCCTTTGTTTTCCTAATCATCGACGCTATTGCACCGATGCCAAGGGACCGGAACACCTGATTGTTCCTCATGATATATCTAGCCCTAACCTTCTCGTACTCGGTGAGAGGCTCTTCTTTGCATGATACAGGAAACATAACTATTAGGTGAATGTTTGGAATGCATGGACAGGCATCCAAACATATCTTATGAAATTTTATTATCATTTAATCCTAGTTATTCAGGTAAGGAAGACTAACAGCACACAGGCACAATTAAGCCAGCTTATTCAGATTGCAGCAATACATTTCACTTAGCATATTAAGACACAGATTTTATGAAACTGGCCACAAGGAGCAAGTTGCATACCAACGGTTGGCCTCATGCTTGACCTTGTCCTCCTTGCCATGGATGATCTTGAGGTGGTGCTTGCAAAATAGAATAAACAACAATCAGATACAACAGGGATAAAGTAAAATGATGCACTTGTATCAATAAAGGAAAGCATTTGGACCATCATGCACATACATGTAATACATGTGAAACAAACTTGATGGATAAACAATACAGTGATCTAGTGTTATTAATTAAGAAAACATGTAAGTGCACCAAACAAGCATGCATGTACACTAGGAGCAAGTAAGCAAAGTGCATAAGTGCTACTAATACAAGCAAGCAAGCAAAGTGCTACTGATAGAAACAAGCAAGCAAAGTGCTACTGATAGAAACAAGCAAGCAATGAAGGAAAATGAAGAGAAGGAAGCAAGTACTATTGATACAAACCCTAATTAATAAGCAAGCAAGTAGATTCTTCTCCAAGTGCTAGTGATACAAGCAAGTAATGCTGATGGAAACCCTAATTAAGCATGTATGCCAGCAAGCAACATGTATGCTAGCAAGCAAGCAACATGAACTAGTGAATTGGTGTCATGTACACATGCTTAGACAGTCTGACAGGAAGCTAGACGAGTATATCATGAGGACCTTCAAAACAACTAGATGTTGCCACTGGTAAAGCATGAAACAACTATACTTGCAGCAGTACAAAAGCAGATGAAAAAACTATACTCAATTATTGATTATGCTATCTCTACACACCAAAAATGGCTACAGACTAGATGACAAAAGTTAAGACATTTTGACAATTAGAATCAACCTTGTATATTACAGCAATCAAAATTATCTAGCACCAATCTAGTATATATTAAAACTAGTCATACTGCCTTAACACAGCAGGAATTCCAATACCACAATAAGTACTAAGCATTCCCGTGTTCACTGGAAAGAAGAACACAAGCTTCATGCACATATCATGAAAGAAGAACACTGCTACAAACCCCAGTAGTGCTACTGATAGCAAAGTGCTACAAGCAATCAAGTACATGTTCATACTAACCCAAGTTGCAAGCAAGCAAAGTGCATAATACAAGCAAGCAAGCATGGAAAGTGCTACTGATAGAAACAAGCATAGTGCTACTGACACTAACAAGCAAACAAGGAAGGAAATTGAAGGGCAACAAACAAGAAAGCACTGTTGATACAAACAAGGAAGCAAGTAGCTTCTTTTCGAAGTGCTGTTGGAAACCTAATTCACCATCTATGCTAGCTGAGTAATTGAACCATACACAAGCAAGTACTGATACAAGCACCATCAACCAGACATCATCCACTTCCCCATCCATCCCCATCTGCAGCCTCGCCGTGAGAGAGGGAGATCCGGCCGAAACCCCGACAGAATCCTAACCCTGACCCCATGAACCCTAACCCTAACCCCATGAACTAGAGGGAGATCATCCCCACGCAACAATAAACATGAACCCTAACCCCAAGAACCACCAGAGAACCTACCGAACTAGAGGACCTACCGAACCACCAGGAGATCCTAACCCTAGAATATCCTAACCCATGAGGGGGATCTACTAGAGGGGAGATGGATCCACCAGAGGGGAGGTGGATCCACAAGAGGAGGGGAGATGGATCAAGGGGAGAAGTACCTAGGGGGAGATGATGTTGACGATGCAGCGGTGGTCGTCGTTGATCGGGCCGTCGTCGATGTAGCCGCCGTCGTCGTTGATGTAGTCGATGTGGCCGCCGCCGTCGTCGATGTAGTCCACGGCACGGAGGAGGGGAGGGAGTGGGAGCGGGGCGGCGCGGAGCAGGGAGGTGCGGGGCGGAGCAGAGGAGGGGCGGCGCTAGGGTGGGGAGGTGGGGAGGTGGGGAGTGGGGCGGTGCGGAGCGGGGAGGGAGAAGCTAGGGTTCGTCGGGGAGAGGGGAGGGGAATGGGGAAATTTTGGGAGGGGAGGGGAGGGGATCCCGCATGTTAGTGGGAGAGGGAGTGGTGGGTCCTGCCTGGTAGTGGGAGAGGGAGTGGAGGGAAATTTTGGGAGAGGGAAATTTTGGTGGATGGAAAATTTTGGTGTGGGAGGGAAATCCTTGTGGGTTTGGGTGTAGAAAAAATAGGTTTTTTTTGTAAACTTTGTAGAAATCATGGTTAAAATCATACCGAGTAGCTCAAGAAAATGCCGGTATTGCAAGTTTAGTATTTTTGCTAGTTGGTAGGCCACATTAGATGATGTGACACGGAGGTCTCCCATTTTTTTGAATTTTTTTGAATTTTTTACGGTGTTTTCAAAAACCGGCTGATTTCGTCGCGGCGGCCGTCCATGGCTAGGGTTTGAGCCGTGCAAATCTGTTGTCAATTCTGTGATGAAATGCCTACCTGTGAAGATAAAAAGCATTTTTAGTCAAAATAACGGGCAAGCTATGGAGGACCCGCAGTTCAAATTCCAGTCGGTTCCAGCTGAATCGGCCGAAGGTGGTCCGAATTGCCGGGAGTAGCTACGAGGGTCGGAAATGCATGCTTTTTGGCGACTGTCCGTAAAATAGGGCCTACTTTGAGATAGACATGGAATGGCGACGTTTGGGGTGCCCCTCCTTGTAGCCGCTTCACGAAAAACGCATGTCTTTTTGCATTCAAAAAATGAAAAACGGTTTTTTTGTTAAACAAGTTGGAACCACGCTTTGTCAGCATTGTTTGCCATCACAAGACGGAGGCATGCGCCCAATTTGGGCATATTATCAGAAACTATTCAACGGATGCGGCCATATCATTGCTAGTTTGGCTTGAAAGGCATGAATCTTCGTTCATGGTAGGTCGTTTTTGAGAACACTTTTTCAAGAAAACGCCGGTATTGCAAGTTTGGTATTTTTGCTAGTTGGTAGGCCACATTAGATGATGTGACGCGGAGGTCTCCCATTTTTTTGAATTTTTTTGAATTTTTTACGGTGTTTTCAAAAACCGGCCGATTTCGTCGCGGCGGCCGTCCGTGGCTAGGGTTTGAGCCGTGCAAATCTGTTGTCGATTCTGTGATGAAATGCCTACCTGTGAAGATAAAAAGCATTTTTAGTGAAAATAACGGGCAAGCTATGGAGGACCCGCAGTTCAAATTCCAGTCGGTTCCAGCTGAATCGGCCGAAGGTGGTCCGAATTGCCGGGAGTAGCTACGAGGGTCGGAAATGCATGCTTTTTGGCGACCGTCCGTAAAATAGGGCCTACTTTGAGATAGACATGGAATGGCGATGTTTGGGGTGCCCCTCCTTGTAGCCGCTTCACGAAAAACGCATGTCTTTTGCATTCCAAAAATGAAAAACGGTTTTTGAATTTTTACGGTGTTTTCAAAAACTGGCGGATTTAGTCACGGCGGTCGTCTGTGGCTATGGTTTGAGTCATGTTTTTAGCATTCAAAAAATGAAACTTATATTGTTTCATACAGGAGCATGCACAAAAACCCATAATTTTATCTTTCATCCATGAGCATGCATTTTCAATTCCCATCAATTACCAAACTGAATATTCATTGTTAAAAACATGACTTGTTTAGATGACACTGTCATACAGCATCATGCACAAAATTAAACCTGACATACTTAACATTGACATGTTCATATTACACTAACAAGCTTAAACCTAACATGCTGAACACCTTCTTAACATCTTCACTCCTCCTTCTTCTCCTTCATCAACCTGATGCGCTCAGAGTGGCGAATCCCAACGCGGATGTACTCCTCTACCACAATTGGCATGGTCCTGTCGCCAAGCTGTGGGATTGCAGGAGCCGCCACCATCGCGAGGTCGTCGTCCGCCACCACCATCGCGAGGTCGTCGTCTGCCACCACCATAGCAAGGTCGTCATCCGCCACCACCATAGCAATGTCGTCATCCGCCACCACCATAGCAGGGTCGTCGTCAGCCACCACCATAGCATGTTCGTCGTCAGCCAGAATAGGCTGCTCCTCGTCATCCCCGCTCTGCTCCTCGTCGTCATCCCCGCTCTGCTCCTCGTCGTCATCCCCGCTCTGCTCCTCGTCGTCATCCCCGCTCTGCTCCTCGTCATCCCCGCTGCTGCTCCCATTGCCTGGCCAAATGCAACAAAGTGTGAACATGGTGTTGTCATCGTGCAGGTAGAGGAAGCCAAAAGGACAGGAAGAAGAGAGGCAGAGAGCTTACTGGCATCGTCGTCGTGCTGGTAGTACATGCGGCACATGGTGTTGTCGAACATCTTCACGGTGAACATGGCGTCGCCGTCGTAGCGGAAGACAAGGAAGTACCCGAGCTGTAGCTCATGGGCGGGGGCGAAATGCTCCCAGCCGGGCCCTAGGTACATGTGGCCTTCACCATCAAACACCACCAACACTTCCCACAGCCTGTGAAGCCCGCTGCCGGCCTCCTGCAGCTTCACTTTGTGGGGCTCACGGCCGGCGAGCATCTTCGCAAACCTGTCAGGCAGCCTCTGCAGCGAGGGTCAAGCAGTGGTTAATTGTGGCAATCAAGCACTAGACAGCAGAGTGATGATAAAGAAATGAGTGATGATAAACATACCTGCCTACTGCAAGATTTCTCAATTATGATCTCGAAGAACTCGAAACCGTCCAAGCTAGCCATCTCACCTCTACTCTAAACAAGCAATAGGAAACAAGCAATAGTAAATTAAACAACATGACTGGATAGAAATAGGAAACTGGAACATAAATAGGAAACAAGCAATAGTAAATTCAACCACAGAATAACCACAACAGCATGTTCAACCACAACAGCATGTTCAACAAGACTTGTCAACAAGAAATAACCACAACAACATGTTCAACCACAGAATTCAACCGCAACAGAATTCAACAGCATGTTCTGGCAACAGTAACAGCATGTTCACCATAGAATTCAACAGCAATAGAATTTGGTTAATTCAGTTAATTAACCACAGAATTCAACAGCAACAGAACAGCATGTCTACCAACAGAGCAATAGTTAATTGCTGTCAGGTGACTACCAACAGAGCATAGATCCACCAACCACACTACCTACCACAACAACATAGTAATCAAACAACAATTCAACCACACTAGATCCACCAACAGAGCATACTAAATCCACCAAGAACAATATGCCTAAATCCACCAATAGATGCCTAGTATGCATAACAAATCCTAGATTCTCAAACCCTAGAGCAGAAGAGAAAGGAGAGAGGATATGAAGCGGATGGCTTACCGCGGCGGAGTCCGAGAAGAAGTGGTCGCCCGCGGCGTAGGGCAAGCTGCGCGGGAGGCACCGGACCAGCAATCCTAATAAAACGCTAATCCGGCGGCAAGAACCCTAATCTATCATAACAGTAGATAGGAAGAGGAAGAGGAAGCGGATTCATACCCACAGTGACGGAGAGTCGGCGACGGAGAGAAAGTATGCAGCGGCGGTGGGAGAGGAAGAAGCCGGTGGCGGCGGAGAGGAGGAGCGGGTCGAGTGGATAGGAGGAGTGGAGAGGGGGAGTGGGGAAAAGAGTGGATAGGAGGAGGAGCGGGCCCGATTGTCAGCGAGATGATTGATACATTGAAAAGGCTGGGCATAGAGTACAAAACCAGCAACCTCTTCCTAGTCCAGTGGTAGAAACCAAGTGAACTAAGCGCACGGTCCTGGGTTCGAGTCCCCGCTTCCGCACATTTTTTGGGCAAATTAAACGCATATTTTTTGGCCGCGCGAAATAAGTGAAATAAGTATTTTCTGGGCAGAGTAGCAAACTGGTCCACTTGTCAGCGAGTGGGTCGAGTGGCCCACTTGTCAGCGAGGTATGTGTTAAATACTTGCCTGGTTTAAGAGAAAAGAGATGGCATAGAGTAGATGATCAGTAACCTCTTCCTAGCCCAGTGGTACAAACACAGTGAAGCGAGCGCACGGTCGTGGGTTCGAGTCCCCACTCGCGCATATTTTTTTGCTCTGACCAAAACATCTTCAGTTCAAAAAAACATGAATTAAACATCTTCAGTTCTGAAACTTGAACTAAACATCTTCAGTACAAAACTACTAAATGATCACAAAAACAACCAAAAACTACATCTGCTACAACCATCTGCTACAACTACTAAATGATCACATCCAAAATGTGTTTTGCATCCAAAATGCTTACAAAATACTACAACCATCAGGATCACATCAAATGCTTACACAAGGAAATCAAATGTTTTGCATTTTTCATCACCATTTTGTCACAGGATCACACCACTACAGCCATCAGGATCTTCAAGCATTTTGCTACCTGGAGATAATTGTAGTACATCAGGATCACCATGCATATGCACAAGAAGGATCACTACAGAGAGTTAGAAGGATCACCAAGGAGACCAAATTTACCTTCATGTCCATTCGCTACTCATCGTCGTCGATACGAAAACAAGGAACTCTATGCCCACTCCTGTTTTCCTCATCATCACTCCAATATTGCAGCATAGTATGATCAGTCCGGTTTTCCTCGTCCTCGCTTTCATGTCCATCCTCTACCACCTTTCTTCTTTTCTTGATGCCTTCAACTATTGCAGCACAAACGATCACACGTTCCCGGTCCCTTCGCACTCTGCTTTGCACCGGAACTTCCATAGAGTCATCATCAGCTTGCAACGGAACTTCCGTAGAGTCATCATCTTGGTATGTTAGTCCACCATCATCGGGGCCCTTTTCCACTTCAGTTTCAGTCACACTCCACAAGTGTCTGTGCTGAAAGTTTTGCACAACTCACCATTTTCTGTGCATAAGAGTGTCTGGCAGATAAAACACCATTGTTGCTTGTGTTGTTAGAATAAAGGGATCACTCTTATACCAGCACCTTGCAGTGTTGATGCTTTTGAAGTGGCCATCATATTTGACAAAAGAGTCTCTCCTCTTCTTGCTACCAAGCTCAAACCAGTCACAGCGAAATAAGACAACCGAGCAATGGATGCCTCCACTAGAGTTGTACTACAACTCCACGATGCTTCGAACCTGACCATAGAAGTCAATGATCTCACCATCATGTGACCCCTTAGTGACGATTCCACTATTCTGTGTCTTCCTTTTTTCCTCGCGGTCAACGGTGTGGTACCGGACACCGTCAGCAATGCATGCTGAATACACTCTCACTCGCTTATCCGGTAAGCATGCCAAAGCAAATAGATCATCATTGACCTTCTTCTCCTCATGCAACTTTCCAATCTGCACAAATAAACCATTTAGCAAACAATGGTATTTTTTTTCGAGAAAACGCAAAAGAGTTGCGTTTCATTGCATTGAACAGGAAGACATCGGGGGTACAACCTCCAGAAAGGAGGGACACACACACACACGCACACACACACACACACGACCGTCCTCACCAAGTGACTACAGCTAGGTGAGGAGGTGCCCTCAACTACAGACACGCAATGACATTAGGCCTCGCCCATGTTGGAAATATGCCCTAGAGGCAATAATAAAAGTATTATTATATTTCCTTGTTCATGATAATTGTCTTTTATTCATGCTATAACTGTATTATCCGGAAATCGTAATACACGTGTGAATACATAGACCACAATATGTCCCTAGTGAGCCTCTAGTTGACTAGCTCGTTGTGATCAACAGATAGTCATGGTTTCCTGGCTATGGACATTGGATGTCGTTGACAACGGGATCACATCATTAGGAGAATGATGTGATGGACAAGACCCAATCCTAAGCCTAGCACTAAGATCGTGTAGTTCGTTTGCTAGAGCTTTTCCAATGTCAAGTATCTCTTCCTTAGACCATGAGATTGTGCAACTCCCGGATACCGTAGGAATGCTTTGGGTGTACCAAACGTCACAACGTAACTGGGTGGCTATAAAGGTGCATTACAGGCATCTCCGAAAGTATCTGTTGGGTTGGCACGAATCGAGACTGGGATTTGTCACTCCGTGTAAACGGAGAGGTATCTCTGGGCCCACTCGGTAGGACATCATCATATGTGCAATGTGACCAAGCAGTTGATCACGGGATGATGTGTTACGGAACGAGGAAAGAGACTTGCCGGTAACGAGATTGAACAAGGTATAAGGATACCGACGATCGAATCTCGGGCAAGTACAATACCGCTAGACAAAGGGAATTGTATACGGGATTGATTAAGTCCTTGACATCGTGGTTCATCTGATGAGATCATCGTGGAACATGTGGGGGCCATCATGGGTATCCAGATCCCGCTGTTGGTTAGTGACCGGAGAACGTCTCGGTCATGTCTGCATGTCTCCCGAACCCGTAGGGTCTACACACTTAAGGTTCGATGACGCTAGGGTTATAAAGGAAGTTTGTATGTGGTTACCGAATGTTGTTCGGAGTCCCGGATGAGATCCCGGACGTCACAAGGAGTTCCGCAATGGTCTGGAGGTAAAGATTTATATATGGGAAGTCCTATTTTGGCCACCGGAAAATGTTCGGGATTTTTCGGTATTGTACCGGGAAGGTTCTAGAAGGTTCCGGAGTGGGGCCCACCTGCATGGGGGACCCACATGAACGTGGGTAGTGGGGGAAAGACCCACACCCCTGGTCAAGGCGCACCAAGATCCCCCTTTAGAAGGAATAAGATCATATCCCGAAGGGATAAGATCAAGATCCCTAAAAAGGGGGGATAGCCATCGGTGGGGAAGGAAATGATGGGATTTCTTTCCTCCCACCTTGGCCAACGCCCCAATGGACTTGGAGGGCAAGAAATCAGCCCCTCCACCCCTATATATAGTGGGGAGGCGCATAGGAGCGATACACGAAGTTCTGGCGCAGCCCTTCCCCTCTCCCAAGTCCTCCTCCTCTCCCGCGGTGCTTGGCGAAGCCCTGCAGGATTGCCACGTTCCTCCATCATCACCACGCCGTTGTGCTGCTGCTGGACGGAGTCTTCCCCAACCTCTCCCTCTCTCCTTGCTGGATCAAGGCATGGGAGACGTCACCGGGCTGTACGTGTGTTGAACGCGGAGGTGCCGTGCGTTCGGCACTTGATCATCGGTGATTTGAATCACGACGAGTACGACTCCATCAACCCCGTTCACTTGAACGCTTCCGCTTAGCGATCTACAAGGGTATGTAGATGCACTCTCCTTTCTACTCGTTGCTGGTCTCTCCATAGATAGATCTTGGTGATACGTAGGAAAATCCTTTGAATTTCTGCTACGTTCCCCAACAGTGGCATCATGAGCTAGGTCTATTGCGTAGATTCTTTGCACGAGTAGAACACAAAGTAGTTGTGGGCGTTGATGATGTTCAATATGCTTACCGTTACTAGTCCAATCTTGTTTCGACGGTATTGTGGGATGAAGCGGCCTGGACCGACCTTACACATACTCTTACGTGAGACAGGTTCCACCGATTGACATGCACTTGGTGCATAAGGTGGCTAGCGGGTGCCAGTCTCTCCCACTTTAGTCGGAACGGATTCGATGAAAAGGGTCCTTATGAAGGGTAAATAGCAATTGGCATATCACGTTGTGGTCTTGCGTAGGTAAGAAACGTTCTTGCTAGAAACCCAAAGCAGCCACGTAAAACATGCAAACAACAATTAGAGGACGTCTAACTTGTTTTTGCAGGGTATGCTATGTGATGTGATATGGCCAAGAAGAATGTGATGAATGATATGTGATGTACGAGATTGATCATGTTCTTGTAATAGGATTCACGACTTGCATGTCGATGAGTATGACAACCGGCAGGAGCCATAGGAGTTGTCTTTATTTATTGTATGACCTGCGTGTCATTGAACAACGCCATGTAATTACTTTACTTTATTGCTAACCGGTAGCCATAGTAGTAGAAGTAATAAGTTGGCGAGACAACTTCATGGAGACACGATGATGGAGATCATGATGATGGAGATCATGGTGTCATGCCGGTGACGATGATGATCATGGAGCCCCGAAGATGGAGATCAAAAGGAGCAAAATGATATTGGCCATATCATGTCACTATTTGATTGCGTGTGATGTTTATCATGTTTATGCATCTTGTTTACTTAGGACGACGGTAGTAAATAAGATGATCCCTTACAACAATTTCAAGAAGTGTTCTCCCCTAACTGTGCACCGTTGCTACAGTTCGTCGCTTCTAAGCACCACGTGATGATCGGGTGTGATGGATTCTTACGTTCACATACAACGGGTGTAAGACAGATTTACACAGCAATACACTTAGGGTTAACTTGACGAGCCTAGCATATACAGACATGGCCTCGGAACACGGAGACCGAAAGGTCGAGCATGAGTCGTATAGTAGATACGATCAACATGAAGATGTTCACCGACGTTGGCTAGTCCGTCTCACGTGATGATCGGACACGGCCTAGTTTGACTCGGATCATGTGATCACTTAGATGACCAGAGCGATGTCTATCTGAGTGGGAGTTCATAAGATGAACTTAATTATCCTGAACATAGTCAAAAAGACCTTTTGCAAATTATGTTGTAGCTCACGCTATAGTTCTACTGTTTAGATATGTTCCTAGAGAAAATATAGTTGAAAGTTGATAGTAGTTATTATGCGGACAGTAGAAAGCTTATGTCCTTAATGCACCGCTCAGTGTGCTGAACCCCAAACGTCGTTTGTGGATGTTACGAACATCAGACATACACGTTTTGATAACTACGTGATAGTTCAGTGAAACGGTTTAGAGTTGAGGCACCAAAGACGTTTTTCGAGATGTCGCGGAACATATGAGATGTTTTGAGGGCTGAAATTGAGATTTCAGGCTCGTGCCCACGTCAAGAGGTATAAGACCTCCGACGATTTTCTTAACCTGCAAACTAATGGAGAAAAGCTCAATTGTTGTGCTTGTGCTCAGATTGTCTGAGTACAAAAATCACTTGAATCGAGTGGGAGTTGATCTTCCAGATGAGATAGTGATGTTTCTCCAAAAGTCATTGCCACCAAGCTGCTAGAGCTTCGTGATGAACTATAACATATCAGGGATAGATATGATGATCCTTGAAATATTCGCGATGTTTGACACCGTGAAAGTAGAAATCAAGAAGGAGCATCAATTGTTGATGGTTGGTGAAACCACTAGTTTCAAGAAGGGCAAGGGCAAAAAGGGATACTTCATGAAACGGCAAAACAGCTGCTGCTCTTGTGAAGAAACCCAAGGTTGAACCCAAACCCGAAACTAAGTGCTTCTGTAATAAGGGAACAGCCACTGGAGCAGCATTACCCTAGATACTTGGTAGATGAGAAGGCTGGCAAGGTCGATAGAAGTATATTGGATATACATTATGTTAATGTGTACTTTACTAGTACTCCTAGTAGCACCAGGGTATAAGATACCGGTTCGGTTGCTAAGTGTTAGTAACTCGAAATAAAAGCTACGGAATAAACGGAGACTAGCTAAAGGTGAGCTGACGATATGTGTTGGAAGTGTTTCCAATGTTGATATGATCAAGCATCGCACGCTCCCTCTACCATCGAGATTGGTGTTTGCGTTGAGCATAGACATGATTGGATTATGTCTATCGCAATACGGTTATTCATTTAAGGAGAATAATGGTTACTCTGTTTATTTGAATAATACCTTCAATGGTCTTACACCTAAAATGAATGGTTTATTGAATCTCGATCGTAGTGATACACATGTTCATGCCAAAAGATAGTAATGATAGTACCACCTACTTGTGGCACTGCCACGTAAGTCATATCGGTATAAAACGCATGAAGAAGCTCCATGTTGATGGATCTTTGGGCTCACTCGTTTTTGAAAAGTTTGAGACATGCGAACCATGTCTATTGGTGTATATGCATGAAGAAACTCCATGCAAATCGACCGTTTGAACTCACTTGATCTTGAATCACTTGAGACATGCAAATCATACCACATGGGCAAGATGACTGAAATCCTCGGTTTCAGTAAAATGGAACAAGATAGAAACTTGTTGGAAGTAACACATTTTGATGTGTGCAGTCCAATGGCTGCTGAGGAATGCAGTGAATATCGTTATGTTCTTATTTCACAGATGATTCGAGTAGATATTGAGAATATTTACTTGATGAAACACAAGTCTGAATTATTGAATGGTTCAAGTAATTTCAGAGTGAAGTAGAAGATCATCGTGACAAGAGGATGAAATGTCTATGATATGATCATAGAGATGAATATCTGAGTTATGAGTTGTTGGCACACAATTAAGACATTGTGGAAATTGTTTCGCAATTAATACCGCCTGGAACACCATAGTGTGATGGTGTGTCCGAACATCATAGTTGCACCCTATTGGATATGGTGCATACCATGATGTCTCTTATCGAATTACCACTATTGTTCATGGGTTAGGCATTAGAGACAACCACATTCACTTTAAATAGGGCACCACGTAATTCCGTTGAGATGACACCGTATGAATTATGGTTTAGAGAAACCTAAGTTGTCGTTTCTTAAAGGTTTGGGGCTGCGATGCTTATGTGAAAAAGTTTCAGGATTGATAAGCTCGAACCCAAAGCGGATAAAATGCATCTTCATAGGACACCCAAAACAGTTGGGTATACCTCCTAATTCAGATCCGAAAGCAATATGGATTGTTTCTTGAATCGGGTCCTTTCTCGAGAAAAGGTTTGTCTCGAAAAGTTGAGTGGGAGGATGGTGGAGACTTGATATGGTTATTGAACCATCACTTCAACCAGTGTGTATCAGGGCACAGGAAGTTGTTCCCGTGGCACCTACACCAATTGAAGTAGAAGCTTATGATAGTGATCATGAAGTTTTGGATCAAGTCACTGCCGTACCTCATAGGGTGACAAGGATACGTACTACTTCAGAGTGGTACAGTAATCCTGTCTTGAAGGTCATGTTGCTAGACAACAATGAACCTATGAGCTATGCAGAAGTGATGGTGGGCCCAAATTCCGACAAATGGTTAGAAGCCATGAAATCCGAGATAGGATCCATGTATCAGAACAAAGCATGGACTTTGGTGGACTTGCCTGATGATCGGCAAGCCATTGAGATAAATGGATCTTTAAGAAGAAGACGGACGTGGACGGTAATGTCACCGTCCATGAAGCTCGACTTGTGGCGAAGAATTTTTCACAAGTTCAAGGAGTTGACTAGCGATGCTTAAAGTCCGTCGGAATCATGTTAGCATTGGCTGCATTTATGAAATCTGGAAGATGGATGTCAAGACAAGTTTCCTTACGAGTTTTTGTAAGGAAAGGTTGTATGTGATACAATCAGAAAAGTTTTGTCAATCCTAAGGATGCTAAAAGGTATCCTAGCTCCAGCGATCCTTCTAAGGACTGGAGTAAGCATCTCGGAGTTGGAATGTGCGCTTTGATAAGATGATCAAAGATTTTGGGTTTATACAAAGTTTATGAGAAACTTGTAATTCCAAAGAAGTGAGTGGGAGCACTATAGAATTTCTGATGAGTATATGTTGTTGACATATTGATGATCAGAAATGATGTAGAATTTCTAGAAAGCATATAGGGTTATTTGAAAACGGTTTTTCAATGGAAAACCTGGATTAGGCTACTTGAACAATAAGCATCAAGATCTATAAGATAGATCAAAATGCTTAATAGTACTTTCAAATGAGCACGTACCTTGACATGATCTTGAAGGTGTTCAAGATGGATCAGTCAAAGAAGGAATTCTTGCCTGAGATGTAAGGTATGAAGTTAAGACTTAAAATCTCGACCACGGCAGAATAGAGAGAAAGGACGAAGGTCGTCCCCTATGCTTGAGACATAGGCTCTACAGTATGCTATGCTGTGTACCGCACCTGAAGTGTGCCTTGCCATGAGTCAGTCAAGGGGTACAAGAGTGATCCAAGAATGGATCACAGGACATCGGTCAAAGTTATCCTTAGTAACTAGTGGACTAAGGAATTTTCTCGATTATGGAGGTGATAAAGAGTTCGACGTAAAGAGTTATGTCGATGCAAGCTTAACACCTATCCGGATAGCTCTGAGTAGAAATACCGGATACGTATAATGGAGCAACTTTTAGTATAGCTCCAAGTAGAACAGTTATTTGGAATAGCTCCAAATAGAGCATGGTAGCTACATCTAGGAGATGATATAGAGATTTGTAAAGCACACACGGATCTAAAAGGTTCAGACCCGTTGACTATAACCTCTCTCACAAGCATAACATGATCAAACCCAGAACTCATCGAGTGTTAATCACATGGTAAATGTGAACTAGATTATTGACTCTAGTAAACACTTTGGGTGTAAGTCACATGGGGATGTGACCTTGAGTGTTAATCACATATCAATGTGAACTAGATTATTGACTCTAGTGCAAGTGGGAGACTGTTGGAAATATGCCCTAGAGGCAATAATAAAAGTATTATTATATTTCCTTGTTCATGATAATTGTCTTTTATTCATGCTATAACTGTATTATCCGGAAATCGTAATACACGTGTGAATACATAGACCACAATATATCCCTAGTGAGCCTCTAGTTGACTAGCTCGTTGTGATCAACAGATAGTCATGTTTTCCTGGCTATGGACATTGGATGTCGTTGACAACGGGATCACATCATTAGGAGAATGATGTGATGGACAAGACCCAATCCTAAGCCTAGCACTAAGATCGTGTAGTTCGTTTGCTAGAGCTTTTCCAATGTCAAGTATCTCTTCCTTATACCATGACATTGTGCAACTCCCGGATACCGTAGGAATGCTTTGGGTGTACCAAACGTCACAACGTAACTGGGTGGCTATAAAGGTGCATTACAGGTATCTCCGAAAGTATCTGTTGGGTTGGCACGAATCGAGACTGGGATTTGTCACTCCGTGTAAACGGAGAGGTATCTCTGGGCCCACTCGGTAGGACATCATCATATGCGCAATGTGACCAAGGAGTTGATCACGAGATGATGTGTTACGGAACGAGGAAAGAGACTTGCCGGTAACGAGATTGAACAAGGTATAAGGATACCGACGATCGAATCTTGGGCAAGTACAATACCGCTAGACAAAGGGAATTGTATACGGGATTGATTAAGTCCTTGACATCGTGGTTCATCCGATGAGATCATCGTGGAACATGTGGGAGCCATCATGGGTATCCAGATCCCGCTGTTGGTTAGTGACCGGAGAACGTCTCGGTCATGTCTGCATGTCTCCCGAACCCGTAGGGTCTACACACTTAAGGTTCGATGACGCTAGGGTTATAAAGGAAGTTTGTATGTGGTTACCGAATGTTGTTCGGAGTCCCGGATGAGATCCCGGACGTCACGAGGAGTTCCGCAATGGTTTGGAGGTAAAGATTTATATATGGGAAGTCCTATTTTGGCCACCGGAAAATGTTCGGGATTTTTTGGTATTGTACCGAGAAGGTTCTAGAAGGTTCCGGAGTGGGGCCCACCTGCATGGGGGACCCACATGAACGTGGGTAGTGGGGGCAAGGCCCCACACCCCTGGTCAAGGCGCACCAAGATCCCCCTTTAGAAGGAATAAGATCATATCCCGAAGGGATAAGATCAAGATCCCTAAAAAGGGGGGATAGCCATCGGTGGGGAAGGAAATGATGGGATTTCTTTCCTCCCACCTTGGCCAATGCCCCAATGGACTTGGAGGGCAAGAAATCAGCCCCTCCACCCCTATATATAGTGGGGAGGCGCATAGGAGCGATACACGAAGTTCTGGCGCAGCCCTCCCCCTCTCCCAAGTCCTCCTCCTCTCCCGCGGTGCTTAGCGAAGCCCTGCAGGATTGCCACGTTCCTCCATCATCACCACGCCATTGTGCTGCTGCTGGACGGAGTCTTCCCAACCTCTCCCTCTCTCCTTGCTGGATCAAGGCATGGGAGACGTCACCGGGCTGTACGTGTGTTGAACGCGGAGGTGCCGTGCGTTCGGCACTTGATCATCGGTGATTTGAATCACGACGAGTACGACTCCATCAAACCCGTTCGCTTGAACGCTTCCGCTTAGCGATCTACAAGGGTATGTAGATGCACTCTCCTTTCTACTCGTTGCTGGTCTCTCCATAGATAGATCTTGGTGATACGTAGGAAAATCCTTTGAATTTCTGCTACGTTCCCCAACAGCCCAGCCTTGCCTCCAGCCAAAATGGCGAAGCACCGAGACTCGGAGCAACAGGGCAGCATCACTGCCATTGCCAGACACTTCCAGGGACGAATGCAGCTTCAGGACTGCCTAGGCCGACGTACCTCGCACCCATGTGCCTAGAGAGTCGGCGGGTGAAAGGCAGGGCCTGATTGGAACTGGTGTAGCATCCATTGGGGATCGCTGGCGCAGGCAAACGTTGCGACCTGCTCCTTGTCTAGCAGTCTACGCCAGATCGATGCATCGCCAACCACCATCTTCTGCATCAAGTACTCCACTTGCAGCCAAAGCAGCGCCATCAAGAGGGGAACGGCGTTGAGACGCCGCCGCTGCCCGGTCCAGGAGGCCGGACCTAGGAACAATGGTATTTAACAATGGGTGAATAACACAGAAAACATAAAACATGTGGCTAAAGATCTCACATGATTCTTAAACCAATTAGCAAACACCTTGGCAACCCTTTTATCAACATTGATATCGCTTTCTTCCTGATTTAACTCTTCCTTGCATTTCCTACAATGCCAACAAAACATGTGAATTAAAACATTTGGCTGGTGCCAACCCAAGCAATATATATATATATATATATATATATATATATATATATATATATATATATATATATATATATAATGAGTGCACAAGATATAACGTACTCGATATATGGTAGAACCTCGGCGCAATTGCTGAGCACAAACCAAACCATCTTGTCATACTCATCACCAGCCTCCAAGTATTGTGAGGCTCCAAGAAAGTTCACACCATGGTTGAAAACAGAGACATCACCACTTTGCGAATCAAACCGCTCTCTATTTCTGCCCGGCCGGTTCCATCTTGTTTCCACATCACCAAAGTATCTAGAGCAAAAAGTCAAGCACTCGTCAACGACATATGCTTCAGCAATAGAACCTTCAGGTCTTGCTGTGTTTCGCATATAACGCTTACAAGTAAGCAGCCTTCTTTCGATTGGGTACATCCAACCGTACTGCACAGGGCCTCTAAGCATTGCCTCTTTGGGTAAGTGCACCGCCAAATGGACCATCACGGTGAAGAAAGCTGGAGGGAAAATCTTCTCGAGCTTCCAAAGAATAATTGGGATTTCTTTTTCAAGTCTTTCCAAGACAGTTAACTTGAGGGTTTTGCAGCACAGTTCTCTAAAGAAATTTCCAAGCTCAGCAACCGCTTCATATATATCGTTGTGCATGATTCCTCAGAGGCCCGCCGGTAAAATCCTTTGGAGGAGGATGTGACAATCATGGGTTTTCAGTACTGAAAGCTTGAATCCATCAGAAGTAACACACTTTGCTAGGTTAGCAGCATAACCATCTAGAAATTTCACCGCTCTTAGGAATTCACAGAATGCAAGCTTTTGTTCTTTATTCATTGTATACCATGCTCGTAGAATTTCAAATGAATCTTCATCTTCATTGTGCTGTAGATGCAAATCTTCTCTTATGCCCATTTCCTCCAAATCAAGCCTAGAACTAACCGTGTCCTTTGTCTTCCCTTCAATGTTCAGAAACGTCCCTAGCAGATTCTCGCATATGTTTTTCTCAGTGTGCATTACATCGAGATTATGCCTTAATTTCAGATCAGCCCAGTATGGCAGGTCCCACAAACAAGACCTCCGGTCCCAACATTGACCTTCCTCACGCTTTCTTTTCTTCGCTAGCTTTCCTGGTCTCACATCTTTCACCTTTTCAAGTTGCTGCTCCAGCTCTTCTTTAGTGAATTTAGCTGGCTTGTCACGGGTTTCATTCTCACCATTAAAATCTTTGCTTTCGGGAAAGAAAGCAGCGGTGCCCAATATAGCATATCTTGCTCCTTATTCTCTTTGAGCAAGGGTCTTTGTCACAATGGACACAAGCCTGATAACCTGCTGTGATCCTCCCAGACAGAGTGTGCAGAGCCGGGAAATCATGGATGGACCATATGATCGCAGCATGTAGATTGAACTTTTCTTCCAGACTCAAGGCATCGTATGTAGGTACACCAGTCCAGAGCTGGAGCAGTTCTTCTACGAGGGGCTCCATAAAGACATCAAAATCCTTTCCTGGAGAATCTGGACCCGGGATAAGCAATGACATCATGAAGTTGGACTGATCCATGCATGCCCATGGTGGCAGGTTGTACGGCACCACAAAAACTGGCCACATGCTATAAGACGTGCTCATGTTCCCAAACGGATTAAACCCATCTGTGGCAATGCCAAGTTTTATGTTCCTTGGATCTGCAGTAAAATCAAAATGTATACGGTCAAACTCTTTCCATGCCTCTCCATCCACTGGATGGCTCAGCTCATTGTCCACAGGTTGCCGCTTCAGCTTGTGCCACTATACCTCACGCGATGATTTCTTCGAGATGAACATCCGCTGCAGCCTTGGTATCAAGGGAAAGTGCCTCAGTACCTTCTCCGGTATTGACTTCTTCCCATCAGCATCTTTCCACCTAGATGCATTGCATTTTGGACAGTTGTCATGCTTTGCTAAATCCTTCCGAAACAAGACACAGTTATTTGGGCACACATGTATTGACACATAACCTAACCCCAGCCTGCAGATTATGCTCAATGCTTCATCATGAGATCTGGGAACACAACTATCAGGGAATTGTAAGCTCAAAAGACGGAGTATTGCATTGAATGCGGCATTGCTAATCCGGTAGAAAGACTTGATGTGGAGTAACTTCACGGTGAAGGTAAATCTTGAAAATTTACCCCCTTCATGAGCTACGCGCTTCGCCTCCTCTAACACCTCAGCAAACAATGATTTCTGTCCATCAGCACAATCTTCAGCATCGTACAAATCCTTCAATAGGTCAGGAATCCTATCATCTTCATGCCCATCCTCTTCCTCCAAAACAACTTTATCTCGCAAACCTTTTCCATGAAATCAAGGCCAGCATCACCACCACCCATCATGTGAGGGGCCTCTGTATCAGCTTCAAAATGTTGAGGTTGTCTGTCTAAAGGTTCTCCATGATATATCCATCTATCATATGTGTTGGACATCCCATTAAGAAGAAGATGATCTTCCACTCTTCCTTGAGCCATTCTTGGACGGTTGAGGCATTCACAACATGGGCAAAGAATGTGAGCATCATTGGCAAAATTTGCCCGAATAAATGCCATGAAATCATCAACTCCTTTCATATGTTCTTTCGAAAACTTTCTAACTCCTTTTCTAATCCAGCTTCTGTCCATCTGCCAAAGACAACAAATTGTTGCAACTTAGCAAATCAATTTCAGTGCATCAAAATTAATTAATGAAAATGGATGGAAGTAATGGAAGCTAAAATTCCAGAAAATTTTATATGCTAATTGCCTAACCACAAGGCCTGAAGAATTCTTAACAAACAAGCTGAACAATTCCTAACAGCACATCAAGAAAATTCATCTATGCATTATCTACCAAACAAGCAAGCTATCTCCTAACTACTAACAGTGCATCAACAAAATTCATCTATGCTGAAGAACATCTGACTGAAATCCATCTCCCACTGGTCGGGTGAGTCCCCCATGCTCACATCTGGCTGAAATTCATCTCCCACTACTTAGAGAGGAGAGGGGGGAAGAGGTGAGGGGTGCATACCGGGAGGTGTGCTTGCGGCGGCGGCGAGTCCCCCATGCTCGGCGAGCCCCCACCACCGTCGGTCACCTACGCCCCTGCCGCCCCACGCCTCCACGCCCTGCCTCGCCTTCGCCCCCTGGCAGCCCCGCCCCCGCCTCCGCCCCCTGCTGGTTGCTTCCGCCGCGAGGCCGTGGGCGATGTCACCTGCGGCAAGGCCGTGGGCGAGGTCACCTGCGGCGAGGCCGTGGGCAAGGTCACTTGCGGCGAGGCCGTGGGCGAGGTCACCTACGGCGAGGCCGTGGGCGAGGTCACCTGGTTGCTTCCGCCTCCGCCCGCCGCCACCTGGTCGGAAGACCTAGAAAAACGTTAAGTGTTGATCTGTTCGATGCCACCCGCCGCCACCCGGTCGGAAGGTCCCACTTGTCACTGGTACGTGAGAGCCGTGGTTTTATATACTATATGGAAAACTACCCACACATTAGCAACAACCTCTCTCTAGCCCAGCGGTAATGAACGAACGAATCCAGCGCGAGGTCGTGGGTTCGAGTCCCCGCTAGCGCATATTTTTTAGGGAATTAAACGCTCGCTCAACCACCTGTCAAATGGGTCCCGCCTGTCAGTGTTGCAAAGAGCCGTAGTTCTATATAATGTATAGATAAACTCCTAGATGCGAGCAACTGGCCCTCTCTAGCCCAGCGGTAGCATGCGAGCCAACCAAGCGCGAGGTCGTGGGTTCGAGTCCCGCCTCGTGCATCTTTTTTGGGCGAATTAAGCGCTCGGCCCCATCTGTCAAATGGGTCCCGCCTGTCAGTGTGTCCCCCGTCCATCTGTTGAATATTAAAACTCAAGCAAAAATGACACCTAGACAGAGACACATAAGTGAGGTTGCTGAGGTGGCTGCCTAATCATCCTAATTCATTCAAACTCAAGTGTAGTGACCATTTTATATTGGTCGTTATCAGCTACGCATGAGGCAGTGGACAGTGCTACTAGCTTTACGACCATTTCCTCTAATGAAATTATGACCTTTCTGACCAAAATGGTCGTTATGGTCTAGGGTTTAGAGCCCCCAGACAGCTTTTGACCAATTGGTCTAAAATGGTCATAAATTTATGACCAATTCTTCGAGGGTCACTGACAGAAGGTCATAAGTTGACATATTTCTTGTAGTGTATGTTAATAAGCCGGCCGGGACTCTGTAAGCCGCAGGTGTCAACCCGTGTATATAAGGGGACGACCTGCGGACGACTTAGGGCAAGAAACAACTCATCGAGAACCGGGCATAGCGTGTCTCGCTCCCTGGTTATCGAAACATCAATACCAACCCAACTAGACGTAGGCCTTACCTTCACTGTAAGGGGCCGAACTAGTATAAACTCTCTCGTGTCCCTTGTCCCGATTTAACCCCTTCAAGCTTCCTAGTTCCGATGGCTCCACAACTAAGTCCTTTCGCGAGGACATCTGACGTGACTATTCCACGACAGATACAAAATTAGTATACTGTATACTATTTAAAAGTCGAAGGCGGGGCTTTTCCTGCCCGGTAGGCGGCGGGACAGTTCTGCCTAGTCGGTTCGACAGAGACGCAAGAAGTCGAGGGAGTAGGCTGCTGCAAACGTAGGGCTGTGTGATTTGACTGCGAGTTACTGCTGGACAGGTGGGGCCCCGTGATTTGACTTGCCAATATCATTTTAACTGCGGCGCTATGACCGGCGTGAGTCTCCCTATTCCTGACCACCTCCATACAGGTGCCTCTCCCAATGCTCCACCAAGTAGTAGTAGAGGATGGCTCTTGCAAGAGAGCCCACTTCTCCACTTTTTCCTTGCCTCTCTTTCCTCCACATATGCAAAAATGCCATGTAAAGCGCACTATTGTACTTACTTGCTCCTAAAGGTGCTTAAGCTTGCCACATAGGCATAAAGTCTGATGTGGCAAGTTAATCAAGAAGAGAGAGACTAGTTTGGTGACCCAAGGAGGGAACGGTGCTAAGCGCGTGTACCTAGGTGAAAAGACAATTTTGAGTCTATAGCTAATTAAATGAAGCAAACTTAGCAACACCATTTCATTCGAAGAGGTCACTCCTTGGCAAATGCAATAAATACTAGTACTCCCTGTGTCCCATTATATAAGAACGTTTTTGACACTACACTAGCTAGTGTCAAAAACGTTCTTATATTATGGGACG
This sequence comes from Triticum timopheevii, assembly GCA_963921465.1. NCBI lineage: Eukaryota > Viridiplantae > Streptophyta > Magnoliopsida > Poales > Poaceae > Triticum > Triticum timopheevii. The sequence continues at coordinate 375,320,498 of OY997262.1, read as the reverse complement.
GAGGGAGTGCGAAGAAAGAGATAGAGAGGAGTAAAAAAATACACTTATAGCCAACCTTATAGCCAACCTTGTTGTAGTATGAGTGACTAAGTGATGACTATGTATGACATGCAAACATCAGATAGCCTAATGCACCGTGTTAAATCCCCAAGGGCGCGACCGCGCGAGCGACACGGCAGTCGTGGTAGGCGCGACCATGATATGGGCTGCTGGCAGCCCTTGGATCTGAGATCAAACGGACGCATGCTAAGTTGCTGAAAATTTTAAGAATAACCCTCCAGGATAGGATATTCACCCATAGGTCTAGAATCATGCCATACAACCGTTCGATCTCAGATCCAAGGGCTCTCAGAAGCCCGTATCATGGGAGAATGGAAAGCCACTACCCTGTCGTTCGCATGCTGGCAGTTCGCTCCTACTCTTTCCCGCACGTCCTTTAATACTATGGCGGTTCGCTCCTAGTCGTCCCGTCCATTCACATTACGGTAGTTCCACTAATCCTAACCCTCCTCCCAAATCCATGGCGTCCCAAATCTCCCCGATCGGCGGTGAGTACAAGGTTAGAACCATCAACGGCGATGAGTTTGACGTCATCTACACCCGTACTTCCGCGACGGTGAAAGGATGCCTTTCTCGCTTCAGACGCATGTTCGAAAACTCACATGATGAGTGGGTCGCAGGGCTAGATGTTGAGTACACCACAGTCGTGGGACGACAGAAGGATCTAAAGGACGAAGAGAGGAAGAACCCCGCCGTGATCCAGGTTTGCGTAGATAACGTTTGCTTGGTCTACCACATATGCCATGCCGACGTTGGGTGCCAAGATTTTAAGAACTTCCTCGAGGACAAAACAGTCAAATTCGTTACTGTAGACTTTAAGAACGACAAAGAAGTCCTGCGTCGGATAGGCCTCATTATAGGCAACCCCTTCGACCTCCAGAAGAATTGGCTGGTGCCCTCTCGTCAGCCCTCAATGCTGACCCTGGCAGGATCCATGGTTCATCCTTTGTACGGTAAACTGGAGAAACCTCCATACACGTTTCATCGTCATGCATGGCAGCGGAATGTACTAGATATAGACCACATCCAGTACGCTGCAATGGATGGCTACCTTTGTTTCAATATCTACAAGGGTTGGATGAAGAGCAACAGCCAAGTTGGCGGTTCAAGCAAAGAAGTATCAGCCAAGAGGAAGAGGGACAAGGATGAAATCGAGGACGTGGACGAGGACTCCGAGTAAGGTGGCAGTGTCGTTGCTCATGGCAGTTCTAAACTTCTAATGCAGTGTCTATCGGATTAGTTGCATAGTTTAATTTCAGGTGTGCTTAGTTTAATTTGAGAGGTGTGTTGTGCTGAGCCCCCAGCAGAACTATGTTATGTTTCTTCTCGTTACTTTAACTCTTCAGTATGTACATACTAGTACTAGTATTTCTTTAATAGAATTTAGCACCCCAATTAAGCACGTACTAACTTTTTTAATAGTAGTATATGCATAATTTGGCAACGAGCGCTCTCTATATGTACCACCTTTTTTTTTAATTTCAATTTTTGCTCCATGGCGCAATCCATCGATAGTGGAGTACTACCGTACAAAAGTATACATTTTTTAAAAGGCTAGCGTACTGTTCATCACATATATATATAGCCAGTTAAATTCTCAACCTAGAACGACGTGCATGCCATGTAGTAAACCGATCCGGAGGAAGTATAGTAAAAATGAGGTGATTTTACCCAGCGATCGGCGGGGGAGCATGGCCTGTCATGCGGTCCCACGTGTCATGATGTACCAAGGCGATGCGCGTGTCCCTCTTGAGGCAGAAGCAATACTAGTACATGGTTTGAGATAATGTCGAACCGAAGTGTGAAATAATGGTTGCTTCGTCCGTCTGGGAAGGTGCGGCATTGTGATTTGACGTCTCATTGCTCATTACTAACAGTGGGCCGGTACGAGTGGGGTGCGTCCCCCCTGCTGTTCTGCACTGTTATTAGGTGCTTGAGACGTTGACCCGGTTGCACATGAGATGACCCCCACATCCTTTGTCAAAATAAACAACACCCCGATCAATGCATTTCACTCTTCCGTGCAACGGACGGGCACCTTACTTGCCCCTACAGGTTCTTAAGCTTGCCACATAGGCATAAAGTCTGATGTGGCAAGTTAATCAAGAAGAGGAGACTAGTTTGGTGACCCAAGGAAGAAATGGTGCTAAGCGCGTGTACTTACGTGAAGAGACAATTTTGAGTCTATAGCTAATTAAATGAAGCAAACTTAGCAACACCATTTCATTGGAAGAGGTCACTCCTTGGCAAATGCAATAAATACTAGTACTCCCTATGTCCCATGATATAAGAACGTTTTTGGCACTACACTAGTGTCAAAAACGTTCTTATATTATGGGACGGAGGGAGTACGAAGAAAGAGATAGAGAGGAGTAAAAAAAATACACTTATAGCCAACCTTATAGCCAACCTTGTTGTAGTATGAGTGACTAAGTGATGACTATGTATGACATGCCAACATCAGATAGCCTAACGCACCGTGTTAAATCTCCAAGGGCGCGACTGTGCGAGCGACGCGATGGTCATGGTAGGCGCGACCATGATACGGGCTGCTGGCAGCCCTTGGATCTGAGATCAAACGGTCGCATGCTAAGTTACTGAAAATTTGCAGAATAACCCTCAAGGATAGGATATTCACCCATTGGTCTAGAATCACGCCATGCAACCGTTCGATCTCCGATCCAAGGGCTCTCGAAAGCTCGTATCATGGGAGAATGGAAAGCCACTACCCTGCCGTTTGCACGCTAGTAGTTCGCTCCTACTCGTCCACGCATGTCATTTAATACTATGGCGGTTCGCTCCTAGTCGTCCTGTCCATTCACATTACGGCAGTTCCACTAATCCTAACCCTCCTCCCAAATCCATGGCGTCCCAAATCTCCCCGATCGGCGGTGAGTACAAGGTTAGAACCATCACCGGCGATGAGTTTGACGTCATCTACACCCGTACTTCCGCGATGGTGAAAGGATGCCTTTCTCGCTTCAGACACATGTTCGAAAACTCACATGATGAGTGGGTCGCGGGGCTAGATGTTGAGTACACCACAGTCGTGGGACGAGAGAAGGATCTAAAGGACGAAGAGAGGAAGAAGCCCGCCGTGATCCAGGTTTGCGTACATAACGTTTGCTTGGTCTACCACATATGCCATGCCGACGTTGGGTGCCAAGATTTTAAGAACTTCCTCGAGGACAAAACAGTCAAATTCATTACTGTAGACTTTAAGAATGACAAAGAAGTCCTGCGTAGGATAGGCCTCATTATAGGCAACCCCTTCGACCTCCAGAAGAATTGGCTGGTGCCCTCTCGTCAGCCCTCAATGCTGACCCTGGCAGGAGCCATGGTTCATCCTTCGTACGGTAAACTACTAGCACTAGTAGTACTAATACCTGCATAGTGGGAACACGTTCAGGTTTAGTACGTAGTACTAGTAGGTTTGAGCAGGCTTTCGAATGTGATGGGAACAAGGTAAAGATTAATTGATGGTTTTGGTTTCGAGGCCTGAAAAAGCTCCCGATGAGTTTAGTGGAACATAAATTTCAAGTAGACTACACTGCTCAAATGCGTAAATATTATGTTACTATCAAAAATTGGCACAAAATACGAAGGAGACCAATGGAAGTACTACTAACAACCCACGATTTAACTACTAGCATGCGCGCAGTGGAGTAATAATGTCTTTCTTCCGCCCTCACATCCACTCAATTTGCGTGCGCTGTATTAATTGACCATCAATGAAGTGAACGACTTTACACACGTCAAATTATCACATGGGGTGGATCTTGGTACAAAATTGCGTCAGCCCGTGTACCCGCGTGTGCGTGCGAGCGAATGAGTGTGTGCGTGGCGTGCGTGCACATCTTCACTTCGTGCATGTACCGCCAGTATGGCTCAGGGAGGACGAGTACATTCTTCTGGAACCAGGAGCACGTCACTGTGATCAATCCACGCAAGGAGGTCGTGACAACGCCTCCACATGTGCCATGTGGCTTCATGAACTGTAAGAGAGACAATGTGTAGCGTGCCATTGGTATTCTAATTTACGTGTTTTTCACATACTCGAAGTACTAGTAATTTACACGTGCATTGCACGCATCAGATTTTGCAACCAAATTATGAATAAATACCACACTATAGCATGTAAGCTCTTAGTCATATATGCATGATGTAGCCCTTCGTTTAATTCTTATTGTTCATCTCATTCAAAATCAAATTATTTTTATAAAAAAACTAAGAACGCGTCAATAGGAAAAACATGGGATTATAGTGGAATGTCGTCTTGAATCCTACAGGATTGTACGAGTGTTTGATTTTGCATAGAAAAAACACAGAATTCTTTCAAAGAGGTTTGAGTGGATGGGATGTTTCCTATGAAATCTAGTGCACATGAATCATATGGAAAAATTCCTATGGTTTACAATCCTACGAATCAAACAACCAAGATAGGAAAAATTCCTAATGATTAGAATCCTCCAAATTTTTTTGAGAATCCTTTGAATCAAAGAAGCCCTTAATCTATTTTATGATTCATGGAATTGTGCGTTGTAAAGAATAAAGTAAAAACAAATAATGGCAAGTCAACTAGAAAAAAAGTTTGGACAGTTATGATATGGACGATTCTAGAACAAAAGAGAACCACTGTGGTTTTGAGGTTTGTGCATTATGCTTAAGTTCAACCATGGAGTCTGCTAGATTGTACATGTGGCAAAATCCGGTGGGGGGCTAGAAGATGGTGCGAGGGGCCGAGTGGAGGGAGACTATGAAGGAATGCACAAGTGCGAGATCGATATTTAGAGAGAGAGGGTGAACACGTGCGCTCTTGCACGCAGTGGCGGAGCCATGAAAAATAAATGAGATAGGGGGCCAAGCATTGCTAATCCTATACGAGGAGGGTCAATTCATGAAATTAAACCTTTTTTAGCAGCAATTGTCTAATGATCATATTCATATTAGCCTCGATATATAGTGATGTTAGGGGGGCAGGGGCAGCCTTGCCCCCTGTCTTCGCCATTGTGCACGCATCTGAGAGATGAAGCGGAAGGCATGGATGATGAGAGGGGGACGTTGGATATATAATTAATGTGGGTGTATTAGCTATTTATGTTAATCCTATATAGAGAGGTATAGATTGATCGATGTGGACATGGGAAAGAGGGTGAGACCTCACTGGATATATCGATTGATCGGTCTGTGTGGAAAACTATGAAAGACCTAGCTATATACACACATACATAGAGGAACATCGATCATTGCGCATGCACGCGTGAGAGATAAAGAATGCCCGGTATGAGGGAGAGGGGGATGTGTGTGGGTGTGTGCCTTCATGGGAGACCGACCTGAAGAAAAAGATTGCATGCGTATGATAGATAATGCCGACTGGTAGTGTGTGTGCACGCATGAACGAGAGAAAGTTAGTGGTACAATTATAAAGAGAAGACTACTGTGTGGGTGTAAAAGAATAGGTGAGGTCATAATCAATGTAAAGTTGAATTCAAATATTTGAATAAGAGATCTTGAAGTTTGAAACCCATGCATGCATGAATATAACGGAGATCTGTGTGGTGTGCTTTGGAAACAAGCATGTTGTAATGTATACACATTGAACTAGGTCAGACTGATTTGAATTTGAGATACCGATGGCAGACATCATTTGCCCATGTCGCATCCGTGCATGTAATTGGAGATGATGGGCGGCTTTCGCATCACATATCTATATCTATACCCCTATATATATTATATTATATATATTTTTATATTGTGTGCGGGTAACTTTAACTTTGAAAGATGGTCGTTGGATGAGGCAAATCCAATGGTCCAAAGATGACAAATTTGAGCACTATTGGACGTTGGATATCATCTAGATTCCACCAGATTTCGCCACATGTATAATCTAGAAGACTCCATGGTTGAACTTAAGCATAATGCACAAACATCAAAACACAAGCACTTCTTATTTGTTCTAGAATCTTCCATACCAGAATTGCCCAAATGTTTTTCTACATGATTTGCCATTATTTGTTTTTACTTTATGTCTTACAACGCACAATTCCATGAATCTTAAAATAGATTAGCTTTCTTATAAATACTAGATGATTTTGAATGAAATGAACTATAAGAATTAAACGAACATCTACATCATGCATATATGACTCAAAGCTTGCATGCTATAATGTGGTATTTATTCATAATTTGGTTGCCAAATCTCATGCGTGCAATGCACGTGTACCTTACTCTAGTCTAAATGGTGTTTGTGTGTGTGTGTTATGCGGGTTGAGGTGCAAATTGTCTTTTTTTGGGTACACATTAAGCTTGTTCTTCCGAAATTTCAAGCCGCGCCTTGGTATGTTGAAAATTGAAGCTAGCGTCTCTGTCTATCGTGCTGCAATACTCCCGCCTCTTCAACCCGCGCCCTGTTAGCCTGAAATATTTAAGATATATCTTTGTCTCATTGTGCTCCAAAAACTCCCTCCATCTAAACCCATGCCTTGCTATTCCGAAATTACAACGCGCGCGAAAACTCCCACCTCCTGTGAAATCCCGACACGCGGAATGCCCGTGGTACCTCTGAACCGAAAGAACCGCCTCAAATCGGTGGGGGGTACTTTCGTAACTTACCCCACATTTCGGACAAGCGCGTCTCTAGGCCATGGTTCCCCACTGCCATCCCATCTGCCCACCCATTCGTACATCGAGGCCGCAAAAACCCACGAGGAAACCCCACACCCTGCTCCGTCCGCCACCCAGCCGGAGCTTCTTCCCCGACGACGTCGTCCACACCAACACCTCGACGTCCCTCATCCACCGTACCGGATGAGGATCCGTCGTCGATCTCATCATCCCGCCGGTTCAACCACCCCATCCTCCTCCTCCAAGGAGCTGCCACGATGTTCCCCTCATCTTTCGCGCCACCTCCATTCCCACACCACTGTCTTCACCTGCACCACCGAAAGAGCATCATCATCACCGTTTCCTCGGATGAAGCTGCGGCCTAATCGGCGCCACCAAAGAGGTTGTACACTAATCGCCGCATTTTCTTCTTGATTCGATCTCACGGTGCTGCCGGCACTCGGTCCCGAGCCAACACGGCGCGGCTCCATCCACGGCGGCGTCGCCGGCCACTTCCTCCACGGTGTCGCTCCCTCGGTGGCGACGTCCACATAAGTAGGAGCTGCTGTTGCTTTAGCTCTCGCTCGCGCTGCTGCTCTGCTCTTGCTCTCGGTCCCCTGCCTGGTCTGCTCTTGCTATTGCTCTTGCTCGCGCTGCTGCTCTCTCTCTTGCTCTTGCTTGCGATGCTGCTCCGATTTGGCTACACTTCAGTCGACTGAATCAACTTTTGGGTCAGTCGATTTCCAAGGGGTGGGCTCGGCTGGGTGAAGGAAGAACCAGCCGCAGCGGGGAGGGGGGCTCGCCGGAGAGGTACCCCACTATCTATCTTAGGATTCAGGATGGGGGTGGAGGTCGCCGGTGGTGGCGGGGCGTTGGCGGGACGGTGGCGTGGGGATCATCGGAGAAAAAGCTCGGCACGGGAGGGGCCTAGAGGGATGGCCGGGGCGGCCGTGGACCGGCGGTGGGGAGTGTTTTCGGGGCGGGCGGCGCGACGCACCGCCGGCCGCGAGCGGCGGGGGGCTGCTGTTTGGCTAGTTGTGGTTGGCGGCTCAGGGGGTGGAGGTTGAAGATGAACCGCAGGCCCTTGATTTCGTATCCAACGGCTACAAAATTGACTGACCAGAGATGAAAAATTCAGTCGACCGACGTGTCGCCTCACCTTGCTAGTGCGTTCAATTTCGACAGCAAAATTCGGTTTCGACAGCAAAATTCAGTTTGTACAGTTAGGTTCAGTTTCAACAGTTAAGTTCAGTTTCGACAGTTAAGTTCAGAGATGAGCGGCTGACGTATTTTACATCTAGCACTTTGTTGTTATGTATTTTACATCATGTATTGGAGATGCTATTAGAATTCCACTCAGGTTAACGTTGTTCGTTGTCTCTCTTGTCCTGCTTCAGCCTCGGTGTCGTACAACTCACCGGAGCTGCTCCAATGACGAAACCCTCCATCACAGCGGAGCAGTACCTCGGGCTCCATCTCCAGACGCCTAAGATCTTCTTCCCCTCCTCCGACAGCAATGTCAGCCGGAGCATCCTCACTGGCCAACCCAATCACGCTGATATCGACATGGCTTCGCCAAAGAGGTTGTACACTTGTTGCATCTCTTTTTTACTCTACATGTTATATATATTGTCCACTGAGCACTCGTAGTAATGGGAAATACGATTATTTCATCCTACTATATGACAAGCAGTGAGGTACCAAGCAACTTAGCTATCCGTGATGGACTCTCTTGAACGCCATCATTATTTATCTCTGCGCGTTTGAGCTGTGCATTTGTCGATGGGCCTGGGAGTTGAGCTAGTATGGCAGTGGCCTGGGTCCAAAGTAATAGAAGTAGCACAAAAACATTTTTTTAGTGTAGGATTTTCCTTGCTAAAGCCTGCCTACTAGAATCGCCAGTGCTTGAAAGGAAAAGTGAATGAAAAACATAGGAATTGGAAAGTTTCCTATGGTACTACTTTTCATGAATTTGGTGCAAAGGAATGGAGCAAAGGAAAAATGTAGGATTCGTTCCTTTAGTGTCTCCTTGAAAGAAAAACCGTAGGAATTCCAATTTCCACTTCTCCTCCTTTTCATATTCCTATTCATCAAGCACAAGACTAAGAGATAGTAGCATAATAGCATTATAACCGTACATGTTCTTGTGGTTTGACTTAATCTCACCATGCTTTTTTGCATCCTGTGATCTTCCAATTGTTGTGAATCAAACACCCAGATTGGCAGAAATCCTGTGTTTTTAAATTCTCTATTTTGCACGTGCATTCATATCCTATTCCTGTCTATTTCCTATCCCTACATTGTTAGAATCCTCAAATTCAAACAAGCCCTTACTCAATTACTTCTATTACAGATATGTGTCAAAGAAAACCTTGTGTGGTTTGTCCTCCTCCTGCGGTGCTGTGTTCCACCCCAGCTCAGCTGCTCCAACGATGGAAGGGTTCATCACAGCAGGGATCCGCTCTCCAGACTATCTTTCGCCGCCTCAGATCTTCTTCCCCGCCGCCGGCAGCCACGACAACTGCATTACCATCATCAACTGAGCAGATGACCTTGAGGACTACACGGGTCCGCAAGAGAGGTTGCACTCTTCCGTGTCTGCTTACGTTATGCGTCGCTTAATATGATGACATGCTACATTATCGTCGTGTCCACCTATTAGACTCTGAGTCAGGTCCAAACTAATGCTGAAACTTGAGTTTTTAAATGGTTGTGGGGTACATATTGGGGCAGCAATCAGTACTATCTGTCTACTATCTGGTTAATCTCCGGTGTCTACTATGAGTTTCATGTTGGGTGCAAACAAACATTAAAGGATCCATTATCTGTATTTTTTAACTAAAGCTATTATATGCCTGCTATCATTGGTTTTGGGTCTATCCACAGTTTGCTACCATCACTTTGGATTTGTGCATGCACTCCTTACATAATCTCACTATGTTTTATTCCTATGCATGCCAGTTATTGTACACAATGGAACTGATTATGTAGAGCAAAAGATACGAGCCTTGCGTGGCAATAAAATTTCATGCAGACGTCGTTCCATGGTGGGCGCAAAGGCAGCCCCCCTCCACCCATTTCGGATCGTAATCAAGAGGAAGATAACTGTTCTGAGGGAGATTCAGAAGGAGAAGACCACTCCTATTTACCCCATGAGGTCTTCGCTCTAACTTGGCATGCTGATGTTGGTAATATCATGCATATGGTGCCTTGCATTGCTTACTGTATACATTAAAGATGTCATCTGCTTAGTTTAGACATGCTTTGTGTCAATGCCATCTGTTTTGTTTCTTTATCGTATATGTGAATCATGCAATGCCATCTTGTCTAGCCAGGCATCATATATGTGAATTTTGCAATGCCACCCTGGTTAGCCAAACATCTTATATGTGAATTATACCATGCTATTATTTTTTATTATGTGTTAAATTTGTCAACAATTTTAGTACATTCAATTACTCTTCCTGTGCATCAGCCATTCGGCACGGTCATGGAAAAATCTGGAGTGGAAACAAGGTCTTTAGAGAAGACAATGCTATCTGACAAAGTGCATGTCTTGCTGGTTATCGATAGCTCCTCAGAGGAGGATTCAGAGACAGATGACCAGTCATATCCCCCCCTGAGGTGCATGCCCTAACTTGGCAGGGTTATGTTACTCATATCGTGCGTATGGTATCTTGCATTGCTATGTCATTTGCTTAGTTTAGACATGCTTTGTGTGAATGCCACCTGTTTAGTGTCTAATTACCATATATGTGAATTATGCAATGCCATCTTGTTGCAAGACATTATATATGTGAATTATGCAATGTTATCTTGTTGCAAGGCATTATGTATGTGAATTATGCAATGCCATGCTGTTTAGGCAAGCGTCATATATGTGAATTATATCATGCCGTCCTTTTTTTGTATTTCTCATTGCTTTTGTCGACAATGTTTGTATATTCAACTGCTCTTCCTGTGCATCAGCCATTTGAATTGGTGATGGAGAAATCTGGAGTGAAAACAAGGTCTTCAGAGCAGACAATGCTACCTGCTGAAGCAGATATCTTGCTGGTTAGAGATAGATGACCAGTCCTATTATCCCCCTGAGGTGTATGCTCAAACTTGGCAGGGTTATATTACTCATATAATGCATATGTTGTATTGCAATGCTTATTTTTACATCATATACAAAATATTGAATGCCATCTCCTTAGTTGACACATCATATATGCAATTGCCCTCTGCTCACTTCCTTAGTATATAAATCATATATTTGAATTATGTCATGCCATGATGTTTACATAGACATCATGTATCTGAATTATGGCATGCAAACCCATTTTCTAAAGACATAATATAGTTATATCATCTCATCCTGTTTACATAGTCATCATATTTTAAATTATGTCATTCTATCCGTGAATTATATCATGCCATCATGTTTCCATCGACGGCATGTTTGTGATTTATGGCATGCCAACCACTTTAATAGACACGTCGTATAGTTATACCATGTCAACATGTTTACATAGTCATCATATTTTGAAGTATGTAATTCTATCATGTTTAGTTAGCCATCATACATGTGAAATTGTGTCATGCTATCCTGTTTAATTAGCCATCATATATGTGAAATTATGTCTTGCTATTCTGTTTGCTTAGACAACATAAATGTGAATTATTTCATGCCCTGTTTTCTTCCCTACTATCCATTGCACCTGTCTATCTTAAAATGTCTGTACATTTAATTACTTTTCTTGTTTATCAGCCATTTCAATTGGAGGGAGTGATGGCAGTATCTGTGGGAGTAAAAACACGGTCTTCAGAAAAGATCGTGCTACCTATCGATGCAGATAGAACCACGGTTGTACTTGCCCAAGAATCAGCCCCACCACACATAACCCACACTCATGCAGATTGTACCCCTACCCAGTTGGACAGAGAACCAGCTACACCCCTTCTAACCCCAACCCCAGCAGATAGATGCCCAGTTCCCGTTGACACAGCACCGTCTCCACCACAGAGCACCCAAACACGAGCAGTTAGTAAGGCAACCACAGTGCCCAAATCACGAGGACCACCACTCCGAAGCCGAAGTCAACGCTTAAAGCAGAAGAAGAATTGTTCTTAGGTTAGGTTCCATAGCTATGGTTCATACTACTTTGCTCTTGCATCACTGTATTTACTGATACCAGCCAATTTCAAATTTGAAGGATGCAATTGAAACTCCAATGGCGCAACAGGTTTGTTTTAAACCTGTTTCTTCAACGTGTTTGGCTGTTTGCTGTTGTAACTTGCTCTATGTTGATTTCAATTTCAATTGAATAAATAGTTATGTTCTCATGCCATGCACATTACAAGTGTTGTTATTGTTGTGTAGTTTCCCACGCTTATATTCTGTCTATGCTGCTTTGTCTTAAATAGATATGATTCGAACTGTATCTATCTTGATTTGGCAACATAAACTAGAATGATATAGACCATACAGTGACCATACTACATAGATATACGTTTGTTTCATGCTGTTATCCTGTCCACCTTACTACTGAACTGGTTTACCAAAATGAGTTTCATATACTACATTGTAAACCTGAGATGTGTTTGTTTGTTTCCCTTTTAGAACACGGATAAACTATTGGAGAAGAGTACCCTGTTATGCAATGGTAAAGGAAGTAATGCAGATAAGGTTCAAGATAGTGAGACATCCCTATTGGTCTCCAAGAAAGCTGATAAAAACTATATTGAGGACACTAAGACAACCCCAAAGTCCTATCTTGATGTAGTGTTCGAGTTACTGGCTACCACTGCTGGCACCAGCTCTTTGAACTTGTTGCCTGAATCAGTTCGGCTTCTTGAGTCTCAACTTCAAGTTGAAAGACATCGATCAGATGTTATGCGACAGGAAGCGGAAGGACAGAGGAAGTCCCTGCAGAATTCAGATGCATACTTTCTGGTGCAACAGCAGGCGCTGGATGACTTAAGCGCCAAACAAGAGAAAGTTAATAAGCTTGCTAAGCATCTTGCCAACATTATGGGTACCCAGGATATAGTTTCTTGAGCTCTTCTGAAGTGGTTTCAGTTCTGGACTTGTTTTGCTGCGGCGTTTATATGCTGCTATGTTCCCTATATTTGCACTGGTGGCGAACTTTGATGCCCAGTGGATGTAATATGTGTAATAGCCATGATAGCCTAGTGTAAGTTGCTTGCTTATTTATTTCCTTGTTTTCTTGTTTATTTGTTTGCTTGTAGTCAGTGCAGTTCTTTTTCTGCGGTTTGCTAGTGGCTGCAATAACCTATTTTTTAAAACTAGGCCACAATAACCATGGGCTAATATTTAGTGTAGTGACACTTCACCTACGGGCCGTAGAAACAGTGGGCCTTCTACGGGCCATATAAATAGTGGGCCTTCCACGGGCCTTAGAAACAATGGGCCTTCTACGGGCCGCAGAAACAATGGGCCTTCTATGGGCTGTATCATCAATGGGCCTTATACGGGCAGTATGATCGATTGGCCAAACATGGGCCAATAACAGGCTGCATTATGGCCGTAAACGGGCTAGAGTTGGAATCGTCCGTTCATGGGCCGACCATAACGGGCCGTCGTTAATAGGCCGTATTTCATGACGCTATGAAAACGGCCCAACGTGTTAACGGACCACAAACGGGCCGACTATAACCACGGGCTGAATTTGGCCCATAAGCAGAAAATGACAGTAACAGGCCGTAAGTAAATGAATGCTGGAAATGAGCCCAAGAATAAATGGGCTCTGAGAAGGACGAAAGATAATATGGGTTGGAAACGGCCCAATGGAATAACGGGCCCTTAATGGGTATAAAGTGATACACTATTCATTACGGGCCAGTTTCACCACGGGCCGTTAATGGGTGTAAAGTAATACACTGTTCATTACGGGTCAGTTTCACCACGGGCCGCTAATAGGCCAAGAGTTACATAGGGCCTCATATGGGCCGAAATACGTCATGGGCCATACATGGGCCAGTAGTGAAAACGGGCTGGAATCATATTGGGTGGCCCAGATGACGCTATTGGGCCTAATTCGGATAGGGAGTAACGGGCCTTAGGTTAGCAGGCTATAAATGGGCTATATGCGAACAGGCCGTTAACAGGCTTTACATGGGCCGGCCCGCCACCTTTTGACCAAGTCAAATGGGCCGGCCTTTTCACAGGAATGGGCCACTGTTGGGCCATGCCACGTGTCGACATATCATAGGCACCTTCTGTCCAATGAGTGGATGACATCTGTCCCAACGGTGAGCCGACACGTGTTTCCTCCAGCCAATGATGATTTTACACGTGGAAAATCCCCATTGGTCGGGGCTGTTAACGGGTTATCGGATCCAAAACCCGACCCGATAGCTTAACGGCGTTCCATTACGGTGGATGCCACGTGTCGGTCACCCTTGACGAAAGCACTTCTGTGACGCGTGATTTATCGTCATGAAAGTGGACACTTCCGTGATGATAATTTTGGTAATGTCATGAAACACTTCTACGACAGCACAGGTATGACTATCTTGATTCTGTCATAAATTTGTCATGGATGTACATGCATGACAAAAAACGCGACCTACTGTGACAAACACGTATCATCACGGAAGTGTATTTTTTTTGTAGTGTTTGTGCCAGATTAACCACACTAATCAGTGAGTTGAGGTATTCTATTGCCACAACGTATATGTTGGAACTGTTATTATGACCCTAGGTGTTTTAGGGGATCATTTAGTAATCTAGCCATGTCTTGCCTCCAGTGTGATGATCCTGGCCATTATTCTTGAAAGCATCCCGTGATGCCCCTTAGTAGTAGGTATTCTACCCTGGGTTTTGAACCCGAGATTCACCCTACTTACTTCACATTGATAGTGTTGCTAGTTCCTTTAGGCTATTAGTAACCTTTGCGACAGTCCTCGAGGTCTGTGGTATTCCATTCTTCCAAATACCATGAACCATTCTTGGCATATGTTCTTTTGAACTAAAAGATCACAACCAGAGTGCTCTTGACGGGTTCTCGATTCTATGCTGCCAGTCCTACCTATCTGCATGGATTATCTGGAAGAAACTTGTTGACCTTGGTTCGATATACTAATCTATGCATCCACAACTCGGAAAACTGTATGTTCCTTTGAGTTGTCCCTCTTTAGCTGTTTCTGACCTTTGTCTATCAATTGATAGCCAAGAGTAGTCGTGCACTCGTGTTCATCGATGCCTATTATTCTTGTGGTCCGTCAAGAAATTCTATTTGGAATGACTAGGAGAAACAAACTCTAGTATCTCATCCATTTCTAGGATTTGGTCAAAGCAGTTGTATTCCGCAGATCAAAACATCAATCCAGCTTTTATTCTGTTCTACCCTGGAGTATTACCGTCTTATGTCAGGAGTGTCATGGGAATTGCACACCATCTTATGAATTCTTGACGCAGTGATGCTCTCGCCATCATTATTCATTCCCCGGATTCCGTGTTATTGTAACTGGAATGCCAACAGGTGAACTAGGATGTGTGAAATCAATACTCCTAGCAACCCCGTTGCTTGGTAGTTAAAGGACAATAATTTCATTCTTAGCGTGTTGGTTATTGAATCACCATCCTAAGGTTGATCGTTCTACCTAGTTCTTATTTCCGGTGCACTCCTCGATCAATGAGTTAGGATTGTGTTAATCCCTCACACTTTTGATCATATCGTCTTGCCCTGAAAAGCAAGATTGTTCTCGAGCTTAGTAACATATCGGTGGTTCGTGATTTTCCAAATATCTTCTCGAAAGTATCACCAGGTCGTCACCTGACCGCTATGTTGAGTTCATGATCATGTTGGTTTTCTTGTAAACCATCCTTTCTCCAAGAATTTGTGTCGGATACCCTGAGCTAGTTGGTTAAGCTAAACAACAACTTGGAGAGTTGGAAGATGAAAGCTTGTCCGACTTAGTTCATTTTAAGGGATATCTTGTATGTGTGTTGAAGGAAGATGATATCTTCATCGATTGATCCTCGTGGCCAGTTGTTGGACCTATTGTCTTGTCAAAACTTTGATTTGAGTGTGGGATATCCTCAAATCAAATCAGAACCAACGATGTTCGTAATGTTGTCTTACTCGTGGTTGATTCCTCTTGCATACACCATTATATCTTTTGGTCTGACCAATGTTATCACCTTGTTCACATAATTGTGGAACTCCATTTATATGGAAACCTGGATGAATTGTTGTGGAGCCCATCGACAACATCCACGTCCTCCCCATAATTTTGTTGTACTTTAAGCTAGTATTGGAAACTTCTATAAGATTTATCTTCATGTCCCATTCATGAAGCATATGTTTGGATGAAAGAAGTGACTTCCTCTAATTCATGTGCATCAGGTGTAAGTTGCCGCCATGAATTTGAGAAAAGTTTGTTTTAACTTACTCTGGAATCATCCCAAGTCAGCCATGCATGTGCGAAGTAAACTTTGGTTTGTGAGATTAGCTACCTCCATTCCACATGTATTTCCTAGCACACCAAGCCACTGATTGATTTGTTCAAGATAAAGGAGTCTGTTCTAAGGTTATCACTTTAGACTTCCGTGCGGACACTTCGATATCATTAATTATGGTTCCCCATCTGAACTTGATAGTGTTTTATTATAAGACTACTATGTGGTCATTCTTGTCTTGGACAACATGCTCACATGTATGTAGCAGAACCAGCTCATGTTTTGGAGCTTGCTATCATAGTTCATTTCTCAAGAATCTCGGAACGCCATCTCGTCGATTTGTGTTGCAAACTTTCTTTTCCAGACACGTTGTCTGAATTACCCTGTTACCAACCAGATCTGAATCTCAGGCAGATATGATGGTTGGAACTTCTTCCAAGAACTATGATATAGGTTCCAGTGAAGTGGACGCACCTAGCTAGAAGTACTATTATTGTAGTATCTTGTTTAAGCCGTTTGGTCACTTCCCATGAGGATTTCGCATGGCTTATTTTGGAAGCTGTTCCTTATGGATTTTGTGCTCCCGAAGGCCGACCTTTACTTGATGGCCATGTTGATGCTTTTTAAGCATGACTATGGTAGCTAGAACATCAAGGAGAACATTAGAAGAGGAGTGCTAAATGTCTCTCGGTCGATCATCCAGGTTTTGTTCCTTGGCATTGCTAAGGAAAAATCTGAGAAAGTGTTGTCTTCCTTTGCATCTGCATCATCCATCACTATTCATCATGGTAGTATGATGTGCTGCCAGGATCCTCGACACGGATGTTGGTAAGACCTTGATGAGTAAGGAAATGCTCAAGTTCTTGAAAGCACGCTCAGCCACTGGGTTATAGCCTCAGTATGTATTGGAATGTGCCTTCTGTTTGCCGAGTTGTCTTATAACTCTAGTTTCCTTTATAAACTGAGTATGCCATTCTTTCGAACTCCTTCAAATGATAGATTGTGATTGCCTTAGGCTGGTATGAAGAGTTTCAAGGATCTATGGATCAAAAGTGATTCTTTTTGCCACTTAAGGGATGATTCTATGGGTCACCCTCCTCCAAGATGTCTCGTTTTGGTGTCATGGCAACTGAACTCCTCGCTACGTGGAATTGTTACCTACCTAGTGAACCTTTGTCATGTGTTTCACTCCATCCCTCTAGACGTATGCTTCGTGTCCCAGCTTGAGAGTTGTTTCAGCGTCTCGCTCCATGAGTTGATCCTGAGTTGTTCAATCTTCTATAAGATCGATCCTTCTAGAGTTTTCTCTTTCCTCTCTTTGTCATGTTAGTTGGAGTTCTCGGGGCAAGACATCGAGACAATGATGGTGATTGAATCAACATTGTTTTGAAGCGCCACCTGGATCATGAAGATTGTGTTAGTTTGCGTTCCCCTTCCATCTTACCCTACACTTGAATCTCGGGACGAGATTCTTGCTTAGTGGGGGTGAGTTGTCACAGCCCTAGATTAGCCTTGTTTGTCTTTGCATCTCATCATGTCCTCATCATAGTTATGTTTATGAAATTTGAATTGAGGATAGTTGAAACCCTCATAAATCATTTCAGAAATAATCAACATTAAAATCTCTTCAAAGAAGTCCAAGAAAATGTTCCTCTTAGTCTCTGAAAATATTTGCAAGAGGAAAAATTCAAACCAATATTTTTGGTATCCCAAAAACATTTATTTTGGGCGTTTGAATTAATTCAATAACTATTTGCATTGGATATATATTTTATATAATTAATATATGTCCAATAATTTTGGAACATTTTATGTGGTTTGGTATATTTTAGTTCTAGACACATAATTATTTTCAGTATTTTATAAAATGGTTTGGTGTTAAAACTAAATCCAAAACAAATTGCAGAAAAGAAAATAAAAAACAGAGAAGAGAGAGAGAGATTTACCTGGGCTTACCTGGCCAACCCAGTGGACAGCCAACCCACGAGGCCCAGGCGCCATTCACCCCTAACCTCCTGCCAGTAGGCCGAAGGGCGTGTGGCCGCGGCGCGCACGCACACGCTCGCCAGCTCCTGCTTGCCGCTGCTACTGGAGACGTGTAAGTGCATCTAGTGCCACCCCTAGTTGGTTTTGGAGTATTGACGACAAAGTTCGTTGAGGGACTAATGCGTTTGTGAGAATTGCAGGATAACGCAGGTTGTGTCCCTCATTGTTTCGGTTTACCTACCGGAGATGACCCCTAAAAATGTATGAAGACATTGAAGACAATGGTGGTATGAGAAGATATTCATATTGAAGACTATGACATGAGAAGACATTAAGTGAAGACTATGATGCGTGAATACTGTGTGGTTTCATTGTTTCCTTTTCTTCTTTCTTGAGTCATAGGAACCACCTACTGTTAAGTGGGGTCCAAGTGAACTAAGTCAGAGTGACTGAAGTGATGCTCAACTCAAATCCTATGTCTTCGAGCGAAGACAATGAGAGCAAATCTTATCCAGAGCTGGATAAGTCAGCTTTGCTTGTAGCCCAAGTAAAGCTGACGCGTGTGTTTGAAATCTGACCGTTGGAACACGTGTCAGTTCCTTAGTGACCCAGGGTCATTTTGGACAAATCAGGTTGGGTTGCCTAGTGGCTATAAAAAGCCCACCCCCTACACCATAAATTGGTCGCTGCTCAGAGTTTGTGCACGGCTTGTGTCGTTTGAGAGCAACCCACCTCGAAGCATTTGAGAGAGAGAGAGAGAGAGAAATCCTTGCGAGGACAAAGCCCAAACACTCAGAGCCAAAGAGTGTTAGGCATCACTGAAGTCTTTCTGTCTGTGTGACCTGAAGACTTATTACACTTGAGGACTGTGAATCCTCCAGCCGGTTAGGCGTCGCGTTCTGAGCATCCAAGAGTCATTGTGGATTGCCGATGAACAAAGTCTGTGAAGGGTTGGAAGTCTCCCTTGAAGATTTACCAGAGTGATTGGGCGAGGACTGGGTGTCCTTATCTCAAGGGGAATAAGGTGAAGACACGGTCTTCTGAGTTAAATCTCAGCCTCCCTAACCAGACGTACAGTTGACACAGCAACTGGAACTGGTCTAACAAATCATGTGTCTCCAACAAGCGACTGGTTCTATCCCTTCCCAATCTTACTTAAGTTTGTGTTCGTGAAGTCATTGCCTATCTGTGTATCTGTTTGACTTCATTGCTTGACTACTAGTGTTGATTGGCTTCATACTATCTTCCATCCTGATCCTTACTACCTAGCTGCTATCAGTCCTGTACTTTCACATCATTGCATACTTGACTATGGCTTGCTTAGGGTAGTTTATCTTCCGCTGCATATTAATTAGGTCATTTCTGTTGTTTGTCTTCGAAACTTCTAAGTTTTGAAGACTTTCATAAAAATCGCCTATTCACCCCCCTCTAGTCGATACTAGCACTTTCAATTGGTATCAGAGCAAGGTACTCCCTTGTTCTGTGTGATTCGGTTTAACCACCTGGAGTTTCAGCTATGTCGACTGCAGGATTGAGGAACATATCTTGTCCCACCTTTGACGGTCATGAGTATCCTCGATGGAAGGCCATGATGAAGAAGCGACTCATGTCCATGGATAGCAAACTGTGGACCGTCACTGAGATTGGCCTCACTGATCTATGCAAGATGGCTGAGGCCGATGACATTCGCAAGTACACTCTACTGAACCTTACGGCAAAGGATGTCATTTGCTCTCATCTGTCCCGAAATCAGTTGAGGAATGTTATGCACCTCAATCACGTGAAGCTAATCTGGGACCGGCTTTCTGAGGTCTATGAAGGTCATCGTACTCGTCATGATCCTTGGTTTGAGGACTACAAGGAGTCTCTTAAAGAGATGACTTTTGCACCTGAATCGTCATCATCTTCACCATGCCTCATGGCAAGGGGTGATAAGGTAACTGAATGCTATCTCTCTGAATCTAGCGATGATGAATCAGGTGATGAATTTGGCCCCAGTTATGACAAGCTTGCTTCCCTTGCCACTAAACAGCAAAGAATCTTGGAAAAGGTTCAAGACATGCTTAGTAAGAGCGATGATATGTTAGGTGAAGAAATGGATCAGTCAAAAGCTTTGGCTGATAGTCTTCAGAGACTTCATGCCAAGTTTGACGCCCTTCAAGATCAACATAATGCTCTCTTGTCTGATCATGAGAAGCTTTCTTCTGAATGTCTTCAAAGAAAGCTAGACCTTGAAAAGATAAGAGTGGATTATGAAGATCTTAAGAAGGAGCGCGATTCATTACTTGCTCAACAAATCAGTTCCGCTCAGGATGGATTTGAACCACCATGTCTAAAATGCTTTGAGCGCGATAACGCTACATATGTTGCTGAATGTTCCACTGCTGCTACTGTTTCATTGTCTTCACCTACTGATGTGGTTACTAACCCATCTGCGGAGGATACCACCGCTATTGTTGATGAAAATGCTATGTTGAAGACATTGCTTGAAACAGGGATGTACAAAAGTTTGAAGGGACATCAGACTCTCTACGATGTCCTCAAAAAGCAGATTCTGAACCGAAACCCTAGGAAGGAGGGTGTTGGGTTCGAAAGGAAAATGAATGTTGATGGCTCGTACTGGAAGCCTGAGCAGTACCTCAAAACCACATGGGTTGCTGCAAAGGAACCTTTAGTAGATCCATCCACTTTATCTGGCTTTACTTGTGCTAATCCTATTATCATTGATGAATCCTTTGATGCAAACTATAAATTGTTCAAGAATCAGAATGGTGAAGTGTTTGCCAGGTACATTGGTACTAACTGCAGAAATGGACCACCTATGAAGAAGATCTGGGTACCTAAGCAGTACATTGAGAATCTTCCTGTGAATGTCATCATGACACCACCAAGGAAGAAGACAAACCCCAGACCTATAGCTTCATATGGCCCAAACGCTTCATACAGATACAGGACTCACTTGAGTCACCCTAACGCCAATGTTTTGCAGGGAAATCATGCTCAGACTTATGAATATGAGCGTGTATCTTCGAACCGCTATGTTCATAGGACTAAGAACTTTTCTGCTTATTCGTATGAGTATCATTCATCTCCTGCAAGGCTATTTGCTAGGGCTTCAAAGCCAAAATTCTCAGATGCTGCACTTAGACTCATTGCTTCTAAGCCACCACTGAAGATGTGGGTGGCAAAGAAGAACTAACTCTCTTTTGCAGAAAACGGTCTCCAGCCAGCAATCAATGGCGTCCGATACTATTGCTGGGGACCTAAAACACATTAAGGATGCATGATAAAATGTCATTCTATATACTTCACATCTGAATCGCTTATCAGTCATACTATATATATGCTGTGACTGTCCCTGTATATGTCAAATGCTTATGCTTCACAACACTCTTGTGAAGCCTATCCTCCTAACTACACTGTAGGGTACATCACCAAAAGCTTCAGAATGGATTATGAACAGTGGATGCACAAATCATATGACTGGTGATCGAAGTCTTCTCATGGACTCAACCTTACGTCCATCCGACAAGAGAGACATTACATTTGCTGACACTTCTAAAAGCAAGGTATTGGGTCTAGGTAGAGTTGCAGTCTCAAAGGATCAACACATGGATAAAGTGATGCTTGTTGAATCCCTTGGTTTCAACTTAATGTCTGTCTCAATGCTTTGTGACTTGTACATGATTGTGATATTTGGAAAATATCGAATCCTTGTACTAATGGAATCTGACAAATCTCTAGTCTTTGAAGGCTATCGAAAAGATGATCTATACATGGTAGATTTCTCAGCAGGTCCACAGCTTGCCGTATGTCTTCTCACAAAAGCTTCAGAATGCTGGCTCTGGCATCGAAGGCTAGGACATGCTAGCATGAGGAACTTACACTCACTCGTCAAGAAGAAGCATGTCATTGGCATCGAGGATGTCAAGTTCAAGAAGGATCATCTGTGTGGTGCCTGTGAAGCTGGAAAGATGACAAGGGCAAAGCACCCCTCGAAGACAATCATGACAACATCTCAACCCTACGAGCTGTTACACATGGACTTATTTGGACCTTCTCACTACTCCACCCTCACAACAACTGCTTGTCTCTATGGCTTTGTCATTGTTGATGACTACTCAAGATACACATGGGTTCATATAATTCTTTACAAGACTGAAGTGCAGGATGTCTTCGGGCGCTTCACAAATCGAGCAATGAACAATTATGGCGTCAAGATCAAGCACATCAGAAGTGACAATGGCACTGAATTCAAGAACACTGGACTTGATCTGTATCTGGATACAATGGGAATCACTCATGAGTTCTCTGCTCCATACACACCTCAGCAAAATGGCATCGTTGAGCGCAAAAATAGAACCCTCATTGAGATGGCTCGAACAATGCTAGATGAGTACAAGACACCAAGAAAGTTCTGGCCTGAAGCTATTGATACAGCATGTCACATCATCAACCGTGTGTACATCCATAAGCTTCTGAACAAAACATCGTATGAGCTCCTTACTAGCAAGAAGCCAAACGCCAGTTACTTCAGAGTATTTGGAGCTAGATGTTGGATCAAGGATCCCCATCACAAGTCAAAATTTGCACCTAAGGCTCACGAAGGCTTCATGCTTGGCTATGGAAAGGATTCACATTCCTACAGAGTCTTCAACCTTTATCTCTACAAAATCGTTGAAACTATGCATGTGAAATTTGATGAAACCAATGGTTCACAGAGAGAGATTCTGCCAAGTACACTAGATGAAGCTCCTCCAAGCGAGTCTATCAAGCTGATGGGAACTGCTGAAATCATGCCCTCTGAAGCACAGCCTGAAGAGGAACTTATCATCTCTGCACCAAATCAACCTGAAAACAATGCTCAGACCGAAGACAATCCTCCCAATGATGACAATGATCAGCGAGAGCAAAATCTTCGTCCGGTTCATCCTCTAGTTGCAAATGAAGTTCAAATAGAGAAGATAATTGACAACATCAATGCGCCTGGTCCACTCACTCGATCAAGAGCAACACAGCTAGCAAACTTCTGTGGGCACTTTTCATTTGTGTCAATATTAGAACCCAAGAAAGTTGCTGAAGCTTTTATGGAACCTGAATGGATTCAAGCCATGCAAGAAGAACTTCAACAGTTCAAGCTGAGTAATGTTTGGGAACTTGTCAAGCGACCTAACCCTCGCAAGCATAACATTATTGGAACAAAGTGGATATATCGAAACAAGCAAGATGAGCATGGTCAAGTCATCAGAAACAAAGCACGTCTTGTGGCTCAAGGATATACTCAAGTTGAAGGAATTGACTTTGATGAAACATTTGCTCCTGTTGCTAGGCTTGAAGCTATTCGCATACTGCTAGCCTACGCTAATCATCACAACATCTTGCTATATCAAATGGATGTAAAGAGTGCATTTCTCAATGGCAATATTAAAGAAGAAGTATATGTCGCACAACCACCTGGCTTTGAAGATCCAAAACATCCTGATATGGTGTACAAGCTAAACAAAGCACTGTATGGTCTCAAACAAGCTCCTCGTGCATGGTATGATACAATCAAAGACTTCCTGAAGAGCAAAGGCTTCAAACCTGGATCCCTCGATCCCACACTCTTCACGAAGACATATGATGGCGAACTGTTTGTGTGCCAAATATATGTGGATGACATAATCTTCGGCTGCACCTACCAGAAGTATAGTGATGAGTTTGGGTACATGATGCAAGAGCAATATCAAATGTCCATGATGGGTGAGCTGAAGTTCTTCCTTGGTCTTCAAATTCGTCAGCAAAGAAATGGCATCTTCATATCTCAAGAAAAATACCTCAAAGATTGTCTGAAGAAGTTTGGAATGGAAGACTGCAAAGGCTACACGACGCCAATGCCAGCCAAACACCATCTTGGTCCCGACGACAATGGTAAAGAGTTCGATCAAAAGGTATACCACTCCATGATTGGTTCTTTGCTTTATCTATGTGCATCTAGGCCAGATATTATGCTTAGTGTTTGCATGTGTGCTCGATTCCAAGCGGCACCTAAGCAATCGCATCACTTAGCTATGAAGCGAATTCTTCGATATTTGGCTTACACCCCAACACTCGGATTATGGTATCCCAAGGGCTCAAAATTTGATTTGGTTGGATTCTAGGATGCTGATTATGCTGGTGACAAGGTGGATCGCAAGTCTACATCAGGCACATGTCATTTTCTCGGTCGATCACTTGTCTGCTGGTCTTCAAAGAAGCAGAACTGTGTATCACTCTCAACTGCTGAATCTGAATACATTGCTGATGGATCTTGTTGTGCTCAACTTCTATGGATGAAGCAAACTCTCAAGGATTATGGCATCAACCTGAAACAAGTACCTCTCTTCTGCGACAACGGAAGTGCCATCAAGATAGCCAACAATCCAGTCCAGCACTCGAAGACAAAGCACATTGAAATTCGTCATCACTTTCTCAGAGATCATGTTATGAAGAAAGATATCGATATTATTCACGTCAACACTGAAGAGCAACTGGCAGATATCTTCACAAAGCCCTTGGATGAGAAAAGGTTTTGCAAGTTACGGTGTGAGCTAAATATCTTGGAATCCTCTAATGTCCTGTGATCAGGCACACATCCTAACACTTATGCATGTTGATGACTTAGATGTGCAACACACAAAGTAATGTATATCTTCAATCAATGAAGATTTACACTCTGAGTGTGAATACATTAACATGGAATTTGACTTCGGAGCGCCACGATAATTGTGCACCGTGTCTGGGTCTAATACTTCCTATACGGTGGGTAACGCCGCCACCAAATTTCTCTGTTTGAAATGTTTCACTCATGGCGTTATATTGCAGTGACTTCGTATTTGGTTTGTCTTCAGTTTCAATTTATCTTCATGATTTTCTACACTATGATGATTTGATTGTTTTCTGATATATATATATATATATATATATATATATATATATATATATATATATATATATATATATATATATATATATACACACATATATATACTAGTGTTCTGTCCTCTACAGCATTCACTTATAGCTATGTCTTCAAGATTGGATCTTTTGAACTAAGTGAATGTGATCGGACCCTAACCTCTCTATGCTTCCTATCTCAAACTCGATTTTTCCAAATCATATGCATTCTATTGAAACTGTCGAATGTCTTCTCTGCGTCCTTGTCAGCAGAAGGCAAAGAGACAAACATTAAATCCGTTTTAAATGACTTATCTTTATTGTTGAAATCTGGAGAAGCCGGAACAACTCTCCGACATGCCTGGCGGGCGTGGGAACGTGGGACAACTCTGAGTATGTTGCATGCTTGCCACGTGCCCCTCAGATGTGAACCGCCAGGGGCACCAGCGTAATTGCGCTGTGTCGCTCACCTACTTATAAATACTTGTCCCCTGAGGTAAAGAAATCCTTCTTCCACCTCTCCACCTGCGTCAAAACCCTAGTGCCACCGCTAGCTCTCGACGACGCCAGCGACGAAGCGCTTAGCTGCCGCGACTTCTCTGACGGCCGTCCTCACACCGGCCGCGGACATCGTCCTCTCCGCCGTCACCGTAGGTGTCCTCCGTCGCCAAGTTAGGGCACGGTGTGCTGAACTGCTCGGTCTCCTATTCATCCCATATAGCAGTTCTTCGTGCGGTAATTATAACTCTATTTTTACCACCTTTTTGATCTTCAAGATTCATCCTGTTTACCGAAAGTGGTTTCTGCCTATTCAATGTTAGATCTATTCTGTCTGCATCTCATACTGCCTAGTCAATTCACTTAGATTTCCTGTCTAGTTTGATTCCTCACTTGTACTTATTCACGGATTGTTACAAATCTGGAACCAACTCACCTATATAAGTGAATGTCTTCGCATCATGAGGTCAATGTCTTCAAACTGATTTATCTTCAAAATCTTTTGAGAATGCATATGACCTCTTCCCCTTCCCCCGCATCTCTAATGCTGTCACAGGTACATGTCCGTGGGAGAATCCCTTGGTTCTCATAGTCTGCATTCATTTGCAGAATACTTACAGCATCATATCAATTCTCCCTAAGCCAGTTCCTGCTTGACCAGCAAGCGTAAGTCTCTGAAGCCTTTGAACGTATTGAAGCCATTCAGTTTGAAGTTCATGGCTGCAAAAAATTCAGCAAGGAAGGGTGGCAGACAGCGCAGAGAAGGAACATCCAAAGATCTGCCTGATGACCTAGCAGAATTCTACAAGACAGATCCCGAAGAGAATTATCATCAGAGAAAGACACGAATCCAATGGATTCGACGCTATTGGGCTGAGGAATGGTTCAAGTACAAGTTTGTGACGAAGGAATATGCAGAGAAGAATGCCATCAAGAGACGTTGGGGTGATATCCTCTATCGAGGCCTTCAACCCAAGAACAGAGCTGAAGCCATTGCTCAAGACTTCTATCCTTGCATGGTCTGTGGACCACAACCTGAGAACGCCGATCCCACTTCACTACTCTGGTGTCGTGACGACTCTCTCTTCAAGCGCAACTTCTAGTTTGTTATGGCTTCGGCCAAGAAGAACAAGAAGTCATTGGGATTGGACTTCAACCTAGGTCCCTCTGCTCCCCGTGCTGACGGCTCCCGTGATGCTGATCCCAATGTTATCGGCCCCTTCTCCAACCTTGACGGCCTCATCACCTACATCGTGGTCCAAGGTGCCAGAGTAGATCATTCTGAAAATGATACTGACTCCGATGAAGCCCCAGCTCCACCTCCAAAGCCGCAGAAGCAAAAGAAGCCAAAGGCTTCAAGATCAGCTGCACCTCCGAAGACTTCTCGTGCGAAGCCACTGGCCACTGCACCTCCTGAAGCCAGTGTGCAGTCTGAAGATCAATCCCTTGTCTCCAAGAGAACGGAGAAGAAAAAGCAACTTGTCAGACCAACTGATCAAGCCTTGACTCCTGCCGCCATTCTGCGCGAAGAACCCATTGATCTGTCGAGTGATGAAGATCTTGCTGATGATGCCCTTGAGCAGCTGATAAAGAGCAAGGAAGAAGCAGAAATCTTCAACAACTTGCCTCTCTTTGATGTGGCAATCATCCACAACTTCATTGATGAGTGGTTCGACACCCCCAATCTCAGCTTTGAAGATTTGCAGCTTCCCATTGGCCTCAGTGTCGCCTTCAATGGCGCCATTGCTTCTGAGCTAGCTCTTGCTCAGCGCATCGTTGAGCTCAAGAACAAGATTGATTATGAGAAGGCTCAATTCAAGAAGCATGTGGCCAAGCTAAGTGTTCAAGACGTCAGAAACATCAAAGTCATGCTACATGAGCTTAAAGAAGCTTTTCTGAAGAAGCGTGAAGAAGCTCAGGGCTCTCGAGAGCGCATGAAGAGTTTGGCTGATAAGTGTGTGCTCGCCTACAATGAGGCTGAGAAGTGCAAGTCACTTGGTCGTCCTGGCATTGACCCCAGGATGGCTGCAAAGAAAAAGAAGAAGCTTCCTACTAACCAGCCTGAACCTTCAAGCCAAGAAGTCCCTTGCATTATCTTCCCAAGCAGCATGACTGGCTCGAAGCCAAAGGTCACCACAACCGCTTTAGAACAGAAGAAGACGAGGGCTACCGAGGCTGAAGCCAGAAAGAGAAAGAATACTGAAGCCTCTGATGCCGCTCCCTCCAAGAAGAAGCGCAAGACCAAGAAGACTAGGGCTTCTTCCACAGAGCCCTTAGTTGTTGAACCCATTTCAGTGGTTCGCCCAGCGTCAGAACATCACGAACGAAGGATGATAGTCCATGAGCCTGCTCCCACAGAGGCTCATGAAGCTGAAGATACTCCAGCAGCTGAACCCACTGCTGCTGAAGACATTGGTCATGATGACAATGTAGTAGATGATGAAGTTCTTTCTCAGATCGAACATGACGTGGTATCATCGCCTGTTCATACGAACAGCGAACTTGTCAGCATTGGTCTTCCTCTGACGCCAATTGCTCAGGATGCATCGTGGGCTGATCACCCACAGCTACAAGACTCCCCCAGTACTCCCCAACAACAACAACAAGCTACACCCCCCGTGCAAGAAGAGGATGAAGACTTTGAGGCCTAGCCATCTCCATCTCCTAAGGCGTTGCCAGCATTCCGTAGGCTTCGCAAAGGACAAAGGCCTCAAGTCCCTCTGTCGAGCGTTCCAGAAGGAGAAGTGCAACGTTCACCTGTTGCTCGTCAAGTCTTTTCTGAACCTACTCCAACTGTGAATGTTTCCGAGTCTAAAGCACAAGCTGCTGAAGACATTCCGGCTGCATCAGCCAAAGAAAATCAAGAAGAAGTACGTATCCCTACTCCCCAAGTAATTGAAGAAGCAGTTCCTGATGTGAACGTGCCTGTGCCCGACCCTCCTGTTCGTTAAGAGGAGGTTGAAAATGTTGAAGCTACCACCGCCAACGCCAATGAAGCCAATGACGTAGTCATGGCTGACGCCAATGTGGAGCCTGCTCCAACCAGTGTGCCTGAAGCAAATGTGGCCACTGAACCTGAAACCAATGAGGCTGCTGCACCTGAAGCAAATGGGACAACTGCTCCCGAAGCACCTGTTGTGCAGCCTGACGCCTCAGCTGTTGCCCCTGCTCCTGTTCTGCCACCAAGGCCCCATACAATTGAGCAAGCATACAGTCATGGTCAGCTAACCACTATCCGATGGCCCATTCTGGTACCTCCCCTACTGCCTCTGGACCTCAATTTGACTATCATGTTGAGCATAGGCCTCAGGTCCAGAAGCCAAAGCCTAGGCTGCCAAGGTTTCCAGGTACTGCAAACTCACCAGGGTCCTTCAATGCAAATGGCTTCAAAAGCCACAATACCTTCTTTGACAGCGCCAAGAACCCCTTCTCCAAGCCAAGAATATCATCAGATCGGTTCTGGAGCTATCAGCAGAGAAGCTATTACTCCTGCGTTCTATATGATCAAGGGCGCATTTTCCCTCATATGCGCCTTGACACTGAAGCCATTGCTGGACTGCCGTGCTTAGAAGAAGCACTTGATTGCTTTCGTGATGCTGGTTTGCTCCACTTTGTGACAGACAAAGAACATTGGAATGAACAGCTATTGCTTCAATTCTATGCTACTCTACACATTCGCGGCTACTACAGAGACATCAAGACATGGGTTCTCGAGTGGATGACTGGAAATGTTCATCATGAAGCCAAAGCTATGGATATCATCGAGATCACAGGGCTAGCCACTCCTGGAGAACTATATGAACCTGACTGTCAGCTACACCGCAATGCAGTGGAGAGTATCTTCCATAAGCCAGAACCCAATATGAGCCAGATGTTGAGCATGATGAAGCCCTTGCCATCTGAAGCTGAATATCCAACAGAGTTCTTTGTTGAAGACCTTGAGTATCTGCCTCGCACCATATATCATATCATCAGGCGAACTCTATGACCTGTCAAAGGACATTCATCCGCGGCCAAGCTTGAAGGAGCTATGAAGACTTTGGTCTTCTATATTCTCAATGGCATCAGCTTCAACACTCAAGAATTCTTCATCAGGCAACTTGCTGCTTCTAGCTTTGATCTATTTGGTCTAAAGTTTTATGCTCCATGGGTCATGCGCCTCATCAAGAAACACTCATCTGTCAACTATCAGCCCTCTACTCGCAATCATATGATCTTTTTGCCAGAGGTTGATATGTCAGTTGAAGCTATATACTCTGATCCTGCCAAGAGGCCTCTTTGTCTTCAGAATGCCGAGCACCAAAGCTTCACTCAACCCATTGAAGGTGTTCAAGCAGCGACACGAATCTATCCATTGGCTGGAAACACTCGTCTGCCTCATCGAGCACCTACTGAAGCCACTGAAAGCAGCATTGCACAAAGGCCTCGGAAGCGTTCTCGCGTTCTCAATGACCGAGAACTTCTTGTGGCCCTTAATCAGAAACAGGATAAGCATCATTTTTGGCTCAAGAGATAGATGCAAAGCCTCTTGGTGGATGTCAATCGCATTCACAACCTTGCCACCAAGAATGTCTTTGTTGCTCATGAAACTTGTCGGTGATCATGGAAGAGTTTGACCCTGCTTAGTGCTGAAGCAGATCTTCAAGACGATGGCTTCAATGAAAGATTCCAGTTTGACTCCACTCCTCCACGGACTGCTGTCCTACGTCGCACTCCATCTCTTGAAGACTCTGAATATTCTTCCTCCGCGGCAACGGTAAATGCCAGAGTGATCGATGATGAAGATGATGCTACTTCACCACCTCCTACTACTACGCGCATCGACACTGCACCAAGATCATCTGCACCGCCAACCAACAACGACAACCCTGCTGCTTCACCTACTCATGAGGACGAGTAGATGCTCTATGTCTTCAAACCTTTTTGGTCCTTACTGACAAAAGGGGGAGAAGCGTATGAGTTGATAGTCTTCAAGCGGGTTCATATGGGTGGTTGCATTATATTTTGCCTCGTGCTTACAACTCTTGCTCTTGAAACATTTGGTTCTTTGAGTTGTAACACCTAAACTTGATGGTCGTCTGCTACTTATTTGCTTTACTGTGATGCGATGATAAATTCCGCATGTGCGATGATAACTTCCGCACTTAGATCATTCTGCAGACGTCCATTTTTCATTATGCATGTCATTCTACTTGCTATATCATTTCATGCATGATGAACTATCTTCATAAGTTGAAGTGGATCTCCACAAGTATAACCTGCCATGTACATTTGCATTCCAAAAGCAAAATTACTTATATGCACATCTTCAGGGGGAGCCCTTGCTACTTATGAAGACAATTCCCAATTCCCTATCCTTACAATTTCACATATTTTATCCCCGTTGAAAACTTCAACCAGTTTGTCATCAATCACCAATAAGGGGGAGATTGTAAGTGCATCTAGTGCCACCCCTAGTTGGTTTTGGAGTATTGACGACAAAGTTGGTTGAGGGACTAATGCGTTTGTGAGAATTGCAGGAAATGCAGGTTGTGTCCCTCATTGTTTCGGTTTACCTACCAGAGATGACCCCTAAAAATGTATGAAGACATTGAAGACAATGGTGGTATGAGAAGATATTCATATTGAAGACTATGACATGAGAAGACATTAAGTGAAGACTATAGTGCGTGAAGACTGTGTGGTTTCGTTGTTTCCTTTTCTTCTTTCTTGAGTCATAGGAACCACCGTAATGTTAAGTGGGGTCCAAGTGAACTAAGTCAGAGTGACTGAAGTGATGCTCAACTCAAATCCTATGTCTTCGAGCGAAGACAATGAGAGCAAATCTTATCCAGAGCTGGATAAGTCAGCTTTGCTTGTAGCCCAAGTAAAGCTGCCGCGTGTGTTTGAAATCTGACCGTTGGAACACATGTCAGTGCCTTAGTGACCCAGGGTCATTTTTGACAAATCAGGTCGGGTTGCCTAGTGGCTATAAATAGCCCACCCCCTACACCATAAATTGGTGGCTTCTCAGAGTTTGTGCACGGCTTTTGTCGTTTGAGAGCAACCCACCTCGAAGCATTTGAGAGAGAGAGAAATCCTTGTGAGGACAAAGCCCAAACACCCAGAGCCAAAGAGTGTTAGGCATCACTGAAGTCTTTCTGTCTGTGTGACCTAAAGACTTATTACACTTGAGGACTGTGAATCCTCCAGCCGGTTAGGCGTCGTGTTCTGAGCATCCAAGAGTCATTGTGGATTGCCGGTGAACGAAGTCTGTGAAGGTTTGGAAGTCTCCCTTGAAGACTTACTAGAGTGATTGGGCGAGGACTGGGTGTCCTTAGCTCAAGGGGAATAAGGTGAAGACACGGTCTTCTGAGTTAAATCTCAGCCTCCCTAACCAGACATACAGTTGACACAGCAACTGGAACTGGTCTAACAAATCCTGTGTCTTCAACAAGCGACTGGTTCTATCCCTTCCCAATCTTACTTAAGTTTGTCTTCGTGAAGTCATTGCCTATCTGTGTATCTGTGTAAGTTCAAACGAGCTCCTCCCCCGAACCCTCCTCTTCCCCGTCTCGTTTGCACGCCGTAGTCGCCGTCGTGCCTGAGACCGAACTGCACCATCGCTCGAGCTTCTCACCGCCGTGCCCACAGCCACCACAACTCCCAACCGAGCACACCTACGTGCTCACCGCGCCGCGCAGGTGCCATAGGAGCCAAGCACGCCACCACACGGCCACCGCAGCCTCGTTTATGAGTGCACCCGAACTCCGGCCGCTGCCGAAGTCGATGCCGCGCTCAACTCCGGCCGCCGGAGCCCCTCCCGCTTGCGCAGGGAGATGCGGAGCACTCCTGCCAGCACGCAGCGTCCCTCCACCCTCCTTTTGGTCACCGGAGGGCGAAACCAGAGCCCCCGCCACGCCTGCTGTCACCGGCGACAAGCCACCAGTATTTTAGGCCTGGTTGACCAGGGGTTTGACCTCCCCTGGGTCTATGACATACGGGCCCCACCCGGCTAATTAACCTAGATTAGAGCTAATTAAACTAGGTTAGTTTAGTTAGCCACTGACACGCGGGCCCCCACCAGTCAGTTTGTCCTAGGCTGAACCGTTGACTCGATGGCGTCACGGTGATGCGATGCTGACGCAATAAAGTATTTTCTGGATTTAATCTTATTCAGGAAATTCTAGAAAATGTCCAAAACTTCTAAAAATCATAGAAATTCAACCGTAACTCCAAATGTAATAAATTACATATGAAAAATGACTAGAAAATTCCAAAGAATATGTTTATGTCATTATCATGCATGTTTGAACAACTTAAAGCTGATGTATACAACAATTTGAATTAATGGCATTTGAAATGTCATATATGGAGTTTGAATTTGAATCTTAGATTCAAATCAACTCCATTTAACTTGTTGATAGTTGCATTAGCTCGAATCACAGCATATTGCCATGTCACATTCATGCATCATATTGTTGCATTACATTGATTGTGTTTCTTCTTTGTTTGTCGGTGCTTGTTCCCTCTCGACAGACATGTTCTGACGATGAGTTCAATGACACCGATGAAGAGCTATATTATCTTCAGAAGTGCCAGGCAAGCAAAACCCCCTTGTTCATTCTGATACAATCCCACTCTCTCGCTCCTGCTCTCTTTAACTGCATTAGGACAACAACGATTCATTTGTTATTGCTGTGTAGTTGAACCCCTTATCCTCTGCACAACCTGTCATTGCCACAGTAAATAGATGAAAACCCACTAGCATGTGTAGGAGTTGTTTGAGCCCTGATGTGCCTACTCATTCATGTTTGTTTGTCATGCCTGCTATTGCTTAGAGTTGAGTCAGGTCTGATTCATCGGGGATGAATCAGAATGGTGATGAACATTTCCTACTGTGTGTGAGCTAAGTGTGTGAACATGATTTGGTAAAGGTAGTGGTGAGAGGCCATGTAGGAGTACATGGTGGGTTGTCTCATTGAAGCCGTCCTCAGGAACTGAGTTCTGTGTTTGTGATCCATGAAACAGCTACTACAATGCATTGGGCCCTGAAATATGACCCCGCTCGACTTCTTAACCACCCTAGTCCTCTGTCCTGGAGTTGCAAGTAGTTTCTGGTGTTTGTAGTTGCTAGAGGCCGTGCGCAGTGCTGACTGGAGGGGTGGGCTGTGATGTGGTAGGCACGTGGCCGGGTATGCCGGGCGCCCGTTTGGTGTCGCGGAACCTTGTACACATCGTTCGGGGCCGTATGCGGAAACCTCGGCCGGACTCCCTGCAGATGGAACCTGAATAGGCGATAAACCTGGACTAGAGACTTGAGTGTTTAGGTAGATCGTGGTCTACACCCACGTCGGCTTTTGCTTGAAGTCTGCCGAGCACATGTCGTGTGCAGACGCTAAGTGGTGGAAACATGTATGAATAAGTACACCCCTGCAGGGTTAACATCATCTATTCGAATATCCGCGTCCGCGGTAAAGGACTTCTGGGTTACCTATATAGTTCATAGACAAGTGAAAGTGGATACTTTAAAATACACAAGATAAGGGTGAGTGTTATGGATCCATAGTGGTGTATTGATATGGTGAATATGTGGACTCGTGTGCGCCACCTCAAAAGAGTTACTTGCAGTCGTAGTTCAGGATAGCCACCGAGTCAAAGCTGGCTTGTTGTAGTTAAACCCCACCATTCCCTTTGTTGATAATGATGCATATGTAGATAGTTCTGATGTAAGTCTTGCAGGGTACATTTGTACTCACATTTGCCTATTTTATGTTTTTGCAGAGAGACTTCAATCTCACTAGTAGTTCCGCGTGGATTTCAACGTTTAGCTTGTTACCTCAGCTATGATCTTGTGCCCTCGGTAGGATCTTGCAGATAGTCAGGCTTCTAAGCCTTCTTCATTTGCAGATGTCTGTACTCAGACATGTTAAGCTTCCGCTTGTGCTTTGACTTGTATGCTCTAAATGTTGGGTCATGAGACCCATGTTTGTGATATCTCGCTCCTCGGAGCCTAATGAATAAATACTTGAGTTGTAGAGTCATGTTGTGATGCCATGTTGTATTTGCACATATCAAGAATATTGTTTGTGTGTTATTGAAATGCTTGGTATGTGCGGGATCTGACTATCTAGTTGTTTATCCTTGGTAGCCTCTCTTACCGGGAAATTTCTCCTAGTGCTTCCACTGAGCTTGGTAGCTTGCTACTGCTCCGGAACACTTAGGATGGCCGGCATGTGTCCTTCTTTGTTCCTGTGTCTGTCCCTTCGGGGAAATGTCACGCGGTGTCTACCGGAGTCCTGTTAGCCTACTACAGCCCGGTTTACCGGAGTCCTGCTAGCCCAGTTACTACAGCCCGGATTCACTCACTGATGACCGACACGTTCGTTGTTGGGTCATGTATGCATGTCCCTGTAAGTTAGTGCCACTTTGGGTTCACGATGAGCCATGTCAGCCCGGGCTCCTTGCATATGGATGCTAGCGACACTATCATATACGTGTGCCAAAAGGTGCAAACGGTCCCGGGTCTGGTAAGGCGACACCCATGGGAATACCGTGCGTGAGGCCGCAAAGTGATATGTGGTGTTACATGCTAGATCAGTGTGGCATTGAGTCGGGGTCCTGACAGGTTGGGTTTACCTTAATACTTCTTTTGTAGTTGCGGATGCTTGCAATAGGGGTTAATCATAAGTGGGATGCTTGTCCAAGAAAGGGCAGTACCAAAACACCGGGCCAACCCACATATCAAATTATCAAAGTAACGAACGCGAATCATATGAGCGTGATGAAAACTAGCTTGACGATAATTCCCATGTGTTTTCGGGAGCGCTCTTCTCTATATAAGAATTTGTCCAGGCTTGTCCTTTGCTACAAAAAGGATTGGGCCACCTTGCTGCACCTTATTTACTTTCATTACTTGTTACCCGTTACAAATTACCTTATCACAAAACTATTTGTTACCGACAATTTCAGTGCTTACAGAGAATACCTTACTGAAAACCGCTTGTCATTTCCTTCTGCTCCTCGTTGTGTTTGACACTCTTACTTATCAAAAGGACTATGATAGATCCCCTACACTTGTGGGTCATCAAGACTCTTTTCTGGCGCCGTTGCCGGGGAGTGAAGCACCTTTGGTAAGTGGAAATTGGTAAGGAAACATCTATCTATACCTATACTAATTACAGACTCCCTAAAAATTCCCAGGGTAATTAGATTATATGAGCCATTTGTCGGTGTCAAAACCGGCGGATCTCGGGTAGGGGGTCCTGAACTGTGGTCTAGGCGGATCTCGGGTAACAGGAGACAAGGGACACGATGTTTTTACCCAGGTTCGGGCCCTCTCGATGGAGGTAAAACCCTACTCCTGCTTGATTGATATTGATGATATGGGTAGTACAAGAGTAGATCTACCACGAGATCAAGGAGGCTAAAACCCTAGAAGCTAGCCTATGGTATGATTGTTGTTCGTCCTACGGACTAAAACCCTCCGGTTTATATAGACACCAGAGAGGGCTAGGGTTACACAGAGTCGGTTACAATGGTAGGAGATCTACATATCCGTATCACCAAGCTTGCCTTCCACGCCAAGGAAAGTCCCATCCGGACACGAGACGAAGTCTTCAATCTTGTATCTTCATAGTCTTGGAGTCCGGCCAATGATGATAGTTCGGCTATCCGGACACCCCCTAGTCCAGGACTCCCTCAGTAGCCCCCAAACCAGGCTTCAATGACGAAGAGTCCGGCGCGCATATTGTCTTCGTCATTGCAAGGCGGGTTCTCCTCCAAATTCCATGTGCTTGTTGAATGGTGTCCGGCTTCTTATAAATGCTGCACTTCTTGGCTTCCACGTCCAATAATGGCCCTCCTCCACGTGTTGTACGAATGCTAAAAGCCAGGGTATTTTTACACTTTACCCCCTAGCTGTGTG
Source organism: Triticum timopheevii (assembly GCA_963921465.1). Lineage (NCBI taxonomy): Eukaryota > Viridiplantae > Streptophyta > Magnoliopsida > Poales > Poaceae > Triticum > Triticum timopheevii. The sequence continues at coordinate 375,284,121 of OY997262.1, read as the reverse complement.
AATAAGCTGCCTATAAAGAGAGGCGAGGATTTAGATCCGAATCACACCATCCTCCTTCCACGAGTATTCATTGAAGCGCCTCTAATAAAAATCCACTCCACCATGGACAGTCGACGCGGCTCCTCCTCTCACGCTCCCAGCCCTCAGCCAGGAGATTGGGGGAGATGTTCAGTCCCGCATAGCGAGCTAGTGATGCTCCAAGCAGAGGGATTTCTTCCCCCAGCCTTCATGGTTCAGGTTGGAGCCAGACTTGCCACCTACAAGGGCGGAAAGCAGGTGGAGAGCGTCCCCAATCCCTCCAAAGGAGAGCGGGTATGCTTCGTCCCTTATCTAACAAGGGGACTCGGATTTCCCATACATTCGTTTCTCCAGGGGCTCCTGGAGTTCTATGGGCTCCAGCTTCACCACCTTACGCCTGCCTCCATCCTGCACATCGCGGGCTTCGTGGCCCTTTGCGAGCTGTTCTTGGGCGTCGAGGCCCATTTTGTGCTATGGAAGAGATTGTTTTGCCTCGTACCCCCGTTCTCATGAGGGGTCGATATATCAAGTGGGCGGAGCCAAAATATGGCGCATCGCCGGGACCGGATATCTATCCGGAACCCCGAAGAAGGCGTTCGAAGACTGGCCTTCGGAATGGTTTTATATGGAGGACGCCCCGCTACCGGACCCAGTACGGATCGGCCTCCCGGAGTTCAGCAACGCCCCTCTGAAGAAACGCCTAAGTTGGCGCCCTCGGAGCCCTCAACGGGAGAATGATAGGGACGTCCAATATCTGATGGGCCGAATAAGGTTATTGGCTCATTCTGGATTGACCATGATTGGGGTCATGGCCACATGCATTATGCGGGGGGTGCAGCCGCTCAAGTATAGGGGCCACCCCATGTGGGATTTCAACGGGGAGAATGATGCCACCCGCCATGGCCGCAAGGGGCCGGGATCGGTCGCCGATCTGGTGAAGATCCTGTCCGGCCTATACAAAGGGGAGAAGGAAGACTTCCTCCGTGCTAGTCCATTGAATGGATTTTCCATGAACAACCCTCGGAGCTGGGTAAGCGGACATTTATCTATCCGATCCATATTCCCAAAGTTAAGTGCCTCATTTTGTGATTTCGACGCAGGAACTGTGCAGGGCCATAGAGGACATACACAGCCTGGCTCCACAGCCCGAGGATCCGGAAGGATCCCTCGATCCGGCCTCCGAAGAGGATCCGGACATAAAGGTGGAGCTGATCGATGGGGTGTTCCACCAACTTAGCATTGACAATGCTTTGGTCGCCATTACGGCCGACTACCCCGAAATATCTCCGGTTTCCCAGGTAACTGTGACCGGAGTCCTGATACCATTACTCATCCATGCTTATCTCTGACCACCGTATACCAATGGTGTTCTGTAGGAGGTGCCTTCGAGGCGGGAAGCCGAACCTGCGGCGGCTGGCTAACAAGGGGCAGCTCAGCCCAGCAGGCGGAAAAGAAGTGCGGCGCGAATCGAGACGTCGCCCCAATGGTATGGCACGCCACCATGTTTTCGGGAAAGATTCCGAGAAGGCATATTAACGCTCGTGGTTTTTTCAGGAGAAAGAGCGCTCACCGGACTGTGTCCGGAGAGATTGCCGATCAAGCCTCCGCTGGCCAGGCTCCAACGCCAGGTCCGGAGGGGGAGGCGAGTGCAAGGCGCATGTCGGGTGCTCCTCCAACGGAGGACGCCGACAGGTTGTCCGCCACCCGATCTGAGGTGGAGAGCGCCATGAATCACAGGCGCCGCCGGACAGTTTTTCGTGACGCATGCTTCTCCCCGGAGGCGTTAAATGCCTTTAATTTGGGAGATGCGCACCTCCGTGCTGCTCAAGATGGTCTAGCCAGAGCCACGGAGCAGTATTTAAAAGACATACGGGTGAGGAATTTTGAAAGTTATATATGCCAGTAGCCCCCAAGACTTAAAATAGTTAGAATAACTGATTTATGGATCATTTGTTATGCAGGATCTTACGGAGAAGAATACCCACCTGTCCCAGGAGCTCCAAGAGTGCAAGGCCCAACTTGAGGCCGCACTAGCCGCCACAGGGGGAGCCACAGAGACCCCCTCTGGTAAGATATACTTCGAAAGATAAGTAGTTTGTGAAGTGTGGCGTGTGTATAAGTGTGACAATAATATTGCAGATGGCACCAGACTAGATCCGGACAAGCAACAGCTACTGCGCCAGCTGAAGGCCGGCGAGAAGGTGCTTACGAGGGTGCGGCAAGAGAAGAATAAGCTCCAAGATGCCAACACCCAGCTGGGCGAGGAGCTAAAAGATGTGTGGGCCCAGCTGTCGGACTCCATGAAGGAGAATTGGCGGCTTTATCGCGGCATTTATAGTAAGTGCTTGAGTGAACTTTTTGAAAAGAAGAGTTCGGCGAGGAAGTCGATTTGACAAAAATATGTCTGCAGGCGTGCTCACAGGTCGTCCTGCGAAGGAAATGTCCGGTTCAACGGGTGACCAACTTCCCAAACTGCTGCAACGGCACGAACGAGTTCGGCAGGTGATGAGCGGAGTCGCCCAGGCCTTGTGGCCATCCATGTCCCTACCCGAAGGTCTTGGAGAGCTTGTGGAGAAGCTTCAGGGAGCACGGCGGCGCTTTCGATTGTGGAAGATATCGGCCTGTCGTCAAGGCGCCAAGGAGGCCTGGGCCATGGTGAAGACACGGTATGCGAAGGCTGACCCAAACCACATGGCCGAGGTCGGACCTATGGGGCCCGATGGGAAGGAGATCCCTGTGAGCTTAGTGTACGACCAAGTAGAGTTGGCTGCAAAGTATTCACAGCGGGACTGTAAACTAGACAGTTTATTAGATGGTATCGAAGAGGAATACCATCAGTCAGCTTGAATGTGTAATTTAAAATGACATAGAAAATGCCTTCTAGCCGGATTGTAGATCGTTTGTCATTGCGGACCTTTTCGCTTCAACCTCGGGACCCGACAGTCCGAAGTGTGTCCGAATACCCTCACGGTTATGTAAGAAACCGGGGCATTCATGGAGACCAGGCGTAGGGGTCATTAGTGCTTTATCAGACAAGTGCCCAACTAGTTATGTTATATTACATGGTTAGTAAGAAACATTTTCCAGGGAGAATAGTTCCGTTAGGGGTTCCTTTCCCTGGGAGGCATGCCCTAAAGTGCATGCCCGGACTGCGAAAAAAAGTAGAAAAGCATCTGGGGGCAGATAAATAAATAGGTAAGAAATCATCTTTCAATTCACCTACCGAATATTCCCTTAAGAATGCTAGCTTTCGGCTTCACCCAGTCTGAGGTACACATCCGGCTGACCCGGCAGTAACAATCGCAGAGGTGCTCCCTTTACCACCTAGTCGAACAATCGGGAACGTAGGGGTAAGCATAGGAGCCAGGCAACCCAGCTTGGCCAAAACTTAAGTCATATCGATGCATATAATGGTGAATAAAAGGTACATGCGGAAGTGTGACACATGTCTTGGGTATAAAGCCCGTATAAATAAGCTTTTGTGAAAGAATCCCCCAGGTATAATGAGTGTGAATAGCACGTCAAGTGTGTGCAAACAATGCGCAGGCGAGCCACCGAAGGCCCGTGAGAGAAGAAGAAAAAAAATATAAAAAGGGGGGGCAAGAAAAATAAAAGACAGTTAAAGTATAAAATATGGACGGGGGAGGGAGACGAACTTAGAATCCGGTGCTAGGCGTAGAATCTACGGAGACGGGCTGCGTTCCATGGATTTGGCTCAAGCCGGTTATCCGATGCGTTTCGCAGACGGTACGCCCCGCCGGTCAGGACTTGGTCGATGATGAAGGGACCTTCCCATTTGGGCTTGAGCTTGTCCTTTTTCTTGTCCGGCAGGCGTAGAACTAGTTCGCCAACATTGTAAGTTTTGGCCCGTACTTCTCAGCTATGATATCTTCGAGCCTGATGTTGATAGAATGCGGAACGAGCTTTTGCCATGTCACGCTCCTCCTCTAAGGTGTCCAAACTGTCCAGCCGATCCAGCTCGGCCTCTCTTTCTTCGTACATGCGCACGCGAGGTGAGTCATGAATTATGTCGCAGGGCAAAACTGCCTCTGCGCCGTATACCATAAAAAATGGTGTGAATCCGGTAGTGCGGTTTGGCGTGGTCCGCAGCCCCCAGAGTACGGAGTCGAGCTCCTATACCCAGTGCGTGTTGGATTCCTTAAGGGACTGCACTAGTCTGGGTTTGATGCCGCTCATGATTAGACCATTTGCTCGTTCGACTTGACCGTTAGTTTGAGGGTGATGGACTGAAGCATAATCGAGCTTGATGCCCATGTTTTTACACCAGAGTTTGACCTCGTCGGCCGTGAAGTTCGTGCCGTTATCAGTGATGATGCTGTGGGGGACACCGTAACGGTGTACTACCCCTGATATGAAGTCTATCACGGGTCCGGATTCGGCCGTCTTAATTGGCTTGGCCTCTATCCATTTGGTGAATTTATCCACCGTGACCAATAGGTATTTTTGCTTGTGGGTTCCTCCTTTAAGGGGTCCAACCATATCAAGCCCCCAGACCACAAACGGCCAGGTGATGGGTATAGTTTTCAGGGCGGTGGGAGGCATGTGGCTTTGATTAGCAAAGAGCTGGCAACCGACGCATCGTTGGACTAAATCCTGAGCGTCTGCCCGGGCCGTTGGCCAATAAAATCCTGTACGGAAGGCCTTGCTTACAAGGGCCCGAGCTGCGGCGTGGTGCCCACCGAGTCCCGCATGAATTTCAGCCAGAAGATTTCGCTCTTCCTCTTCGAAGATACACCTTTGAAGGACTCCGGTTATGCTTTTCTTATAGAGCTCTCCCTCATGGACTTTATAGGCTTTAGATTGCCGTACTATGCAGCGGGCCATGTTTTGGTCCTCGGGAAGTTCCTGCCTAGTTAAGTAAGCTAGGAATGGCTCGGTCCACGGGGCAATGACTGCCATTATTTCGTGGGCTGAAGGTGTTATTGCATTGGCAGAACCACCAATTATGTCAGAATGTGCGGTGTCGGGCGGTGCAGTTGGGTCCGGATTGTTGTTTCTTGGACTCCCCTTCCCATAGTACGGATGGCTTGAAAAGCCATTCCAGGAAGATGTTGGGAGGGACGGCATCGCGCTTTGCGCCGATGCATGCCAATACGTCCGCTGCATGATTATTATCCCGGGCTATATGGTGAAATTCGAGCCCCTCAAACCGAGCTGACATTTTCAGAACGGTGTTACGGTAAGCTGCCATTTTCGGATTCTTGGCGTCAAAGTCTCCATTTATTTGGGATATCGCGAGGTTCGAATCCCCCCGCACCTCTAGGCGTTTAATGCCCATGGAGACCGCCATCCGGAGGCCATGTAGAAGGGCCTCGTATTCGGCTGCGTTGTTGGAGTCTTTGTACATTATCTGGAGTACGTATTGGACTGTGCCTCCGGTTTGGGGATGTCAGGACGACGCCTGCCCCCAGGCCGGCCAACATTTTGGAGCCGTCGAAGTGCATGATCCAATTGGAGTATGCACCGTACTCTTTAGGGAGTTCGGCTTCTGTCCATTCAGCGATGAAGTCAGCCAACACTTGCGACTTGATAGCTCGCCGTGGTTTATAGGTTATGTCAAATGGTAGGAGCTCGATGGCCCATTTTGCAATCCTGCCAGTCGTGTCGCGGTTGTTTATAATGTCGTTAAGAGGTACTTCAGAGGCTACTGTTATCGAACACTCTTGAAAGTAGTGTCGTAGCTTCCGGGATGCCATGAACACTGCATACGCTATCTTTTGATAATGTAGATACCGGGACTTGCATGGAGTTAGGATAGTGGATACGTAGTACACTGGTTTTTGAAGAGGGAATTTGTGTCCTTCCGTTTCTCGTTCGACGATGAGCACCGCGCTTACAACTTGATGTGTTGCCGCAATATATAATAACATTGGTTCGCCCAAGTTGGGCGCGGCCAGGACCGGATTTGTTGCCAATATGGCCTTTATTTCTTCGAGTCCGGCAGTGGCGGCATCCGTCCATTTGAAGTGTTCGGTGCGCCGGAGGAGGCGGTATAGGGGTAATGCCTTTTCTCCCAAGCGGGAGATGAAGCGGCTTAGAGCCGCCACGCATCCAGTCAATTTTTGTATTTGCTTGAGGTCTTTTGGAATGTCCAATTGTGACAGAGCTCGGATCTTGGTTGGGTTTGCTTCAATTCCTCTACCGGATATAATGAAGCCCAAGAGCTTTCCGGCTGGTACGCCGAAGACGCATTTTTTCGGGTTGAGCTTAATGTCATATGCTCGGAGGTTGTCAAATGTGAGACTCAAATCGTCTACTAGAGTTTCGACGTGTTTAGACTTGACGACCACATTTTCTACGTATGCCTCCACTGTTTTGCCGATCTGGGTTGCCAGACATGTCTGAATCATGTGTTGCGCCGGCGTTTTTGAGCCCGAAGGGCATTGTGTTGAAGCAGAATGGTTCGTATGGAGTAATGAATGTCGTTGCGGCTTGGTCTGGCTCCGCCATCTTGATTTGATGGTAGCCGGAGTATGCGTCGAGGAAGCACAATGAATCGTGCCCTGCGGTAGCATCGATAATTTGATCGATGCGGGGAAGGGGGAAAGGATCCCTTTGGACAAGCCTTGTTAAGGTCCTTGAAATCGACACACAGGCGCCAGGATTTGTCCTTCTTTGGTACCATTACCAGGTTTGCTAGCCAGTCCGGATGTTTTATGTCTCTGATGAATCCGGCTTCTAATAGTTTGGCTAGCTCCTCTCCCATTGCCTGTCTTTTGGGTTCGGAAAATTGCCGAAGAGCCTGTTTGACTGGCTTGAATCCTTTTAGGATATTTAGGTTGTGCTCTGCCAACCGACGTGGGATTCCTAGCATGTCTGAAGGGTGCCAGGCAAAGATGTCCCAATTTTCCCGAAGGAATTCTCGTAGTGCGGTGTCTACATCAGGGTTTAATTGTGCCCCAATGGAGGCCGTCTTTGTAGGGTCCGTTGGATGGACTTGGAATTTGACTATTTCGTCTGCTGGCTTAAAAGAGGTGGACTTGGATCTTTTGTCAAGTATCACGTCATCCCTATTCACCGTGGAGGGCAGTGCTGTGAGTTCCTCGGCCGCTAGGGCTTTAGATAGCGCCTCTAGGGCTAGTGCGGCTGTCTTATTTTCGGCGTGGAGCGCTACGTCCGGATCACTAGCGAGGGTGATGATTTCGTTGGGCTCGGGCATTTTGAGCTTCATGTACCCGTAATGGGGTATAGCTTGAAAAATTGTGAATGCCTCTCGTCCTAATAAAGCGTGATATCCGCTGCTGAACGGGGCCACATGGAACATGATCTCCTCGGACCTGTAGTTGTCCGGCGATCCGAATACTACATATAGTGTTATTTTTCCTGTGCAGCATGCTTCCCGACTAGGGATTATTCCTCTGAAGGTTGTGTTGCTTCGCTCAATGCGGTTCCAGTCTACTTCCATTTTTCGAAGGGTTTCCTCATAGATGAGATTTAATCTGCTGCCGCCATCCATGAGTACCTTAGTAAGGCGAAAGCCGTCCACTATTGGACTGAGGACCAATGCGGCTGGTGCTCGGGCTGTTCGGAATTTAGGTTCGTCACTGGCGTTAAAGGTAGTAGCCGTGTCGCTCCATGGATTTATTGTTGCTACTTGGTAGACTTCGGCGAGGCTGCGCAGTGTTCGTTTCCGCATATTATTTGATGCGAAAGTCTCGAAGACTGTTAATACCGTACTGGTACTGTTAGGCTGGTTCTCTGGGGCTAGAAGCTCTTCGCCACTTTTGGCCACCTGTCGTAGTATCCAACATGCTTGAAGGCTATGTGTTGGAATGGCGCCCTCTGTGCTATGGATTTTGCAGGGTCCGCTGAGCCATCCCTCCAGTACGGTTCCGTGCCCTTTAGGGGGTTTTTGCTTTTTGGTTTTTAACCCAGGTGCCTGAATATGATGCACCCTTTTATTTTGGACTAGGGTTGTGTTCGGAGCCGGATTGTCCCAAAATTTGGTTTCGGTTTTCCAGGCACTCTCCATCGCACAGTACTTTCGTACTATGGACGCCAACTCGGCGAAGCGTGTAATTTCACGACGACTTATGGCGTTAATGATTCTCTTGTCCGTGCAATTATTGCAGAAGATTGAGATTGCGCTTTCCTCACGGCAGTCCTTTATCCTGTCCATAACCAAGAGGAATCTGGCCCAGTAATGGTGTACTGTTTCAGCAGGCTCTTGCCGGATTTGAGATAGATAGCTTGTGTTCGGGTGGGCGGGTGGAATTAAATTCGGAACCCCGTCCAATCTAAGACTCAAGGGCCGAAAAGTTTCCGAACTTGGAATCTTGGGTTGTTGGATGTTGTCCGACAAATCTGGCCCGCTGCCTGAATTTAGGTTTAGTGCTTGGTTGACGTCCGTCCCTCCGCAGGAATCCGGCATGGAGGGGTCGGGAACTCGGACATAGCTTGTCCTTAATGTAGGAGGAGAGTCGCCATGTTGTTCCTCCACCACAACAACATGGTGGGAAGCCTGGGGAGAGTTAATCTCTCTCAGATCGGTTTTAAGCCCAATCTGATCGTAGTCTGTAGGGACTCCCAGGGCGGCGATGCAATCCAAGAGCTCGTTTAAGGAGGAGAGCTCCATCGGATCTAGCTTATCGGCGAGTTTCGAGTTGACGTGAAGATTGCTTTTGATGACCCGAAAGGTCATCGTCGGCGAGGCGGCCGGACAGGTGGTCATAAGAAAACCGCCTAGCCGGATAGTTTGGCCGATAGCCAAAGCTCCTTCGGCAACGGTGCCGTCTTTAAAGACGGGACGAGGCATCCTTCCTGATCGCGATGGCACAGAGGAACTCTCAATGAAAGCACCAATGTCGGTGTCAAAACCGGCGGATCTCGGGTAGGGGGTCCCGAACTGTGCGTCTAAGCAGATGGTAACAGGAGACAAGGGACACGATGTTTTTACCCAGGTTCGGGCCCTCTCGATGGAGGTAAAACCCTACTCCTCCTTGATTGATATTGATGATATGGGTAGTACAAGAGTATATCTACCACGAGATCAAGGAGGCTAAACCCTAGAAGCTAGCCTATGGCATGATTGTTGTTCGTCCTACGGACTAAAACCCTCCGGTTTATATAGACACCGGAGAGGGCTAGGGTTACACAGAGTCAGTTACAATGGTAGGAGATCTACATATCCGTATCGCCAAGCTTGCCTTCCACGCCAAGGAATGTCCCATCCGAACACGAGACGAAGTCTTCAATCTTGTATCTTCATAGTCTTGGAGTCCGGCCAATGATGATAGTTCGGCTATCCGGACACCCCCTAGTCTAGGACTCCCTCACCATTCATCTGGTGGGACCGAGTTATTATGGTCTAGATTAACCCAGTATAAATTCCATCGTTAATACAAGAAAACGAAAAAAATAGGAACCATTTATTTTTTGGGACCGTGTTTCTACCGTCGAGATCTAACCTACGATGGATATCTAATCTACAATCGATCAGGACATGGAAACATACAATTGATGGACTAAGTTACCCGGTAGTAGTCAAATCCCAACTCTCTTTAAAAAACAAATCCCAACTACATTGGGCATACGTGCGTTATCTTCATGGCAGCCTGGCAGGCATCTCCTTTCCCTCACGCGTTGTCTTCTTCCTCTCTTCGCTACTGCCACCGAGTTAGATCAGGCGACAGATCAAATCTCCCGGTTGGTTTGTATTGCACCAGCACAAAGAAGTTAGCGCAGGCTCGGCCTCAGCCCTCCGGTGCCATTAGCCCCTTCCTTTGCATGTAGCTTTTTATCTAGAAAAGAGAGATTGACAATTAGATGAGTGCTGTTAGCCGCGGCCAAGTTCTACGGCTCTAATCTCCGGTGGTTGAGGAATGATATTGCAGCTGTTGCTAGACATGTTGTTACGTGTACACACAACACCAACGTGGGATTATATGGACAGTCATCGGACGCGTCGATTCAGTGCCCACTGCCACTGAAAGCTGCTGCAGGTCACTGATATGTCTCCAACGTATCTATAATTTTTGATTCCATGCTATTATATTACCCCTTTTGGATGTTTATGGGCTTTATTTTACAGATTTATATCATTTTTGGGACTAACCTACTAAGGAGGCCCAGCCCATATTGTTATTTTTTTTGCCTATTTCAGTATTTCGAAGAAAAGGAACATCAAACGGAGTCCAAACGGAATGAAACCTTCGGGAGCGTGATTTTTGGAACGAACATGATCCAGAGAGCTTTGAGTGCAAGTCAAGAAGCTCCTGGGGGCCCCACGAGATAGCCCCCCACCCTATAGGGCGCGCCCCCTGTCTCGTGGGCCCCTTAGGCGACCACCGACATACTTCTTGTTGGAAATATGCCCTAGAGGCAATAATAAAAGGATTATTATTATATTTCCTTGTTCATGATACTTGTCTTTATTCATGCTATAATTGTATTATACGGAAGTCGTAATACACGTGTGAATACATAGACCATAATAAGTCCCTAGTAAGCCTCTAGTTGACTAGCTCGTTGATCAACAGATAGTCATGGTTTCCTGACTATGGACATTAGATGTCGTTGATAACGGGATCACATCATTAGGAGAATGATGTGATGGACAAGACCCAATCCTAAGCATAGCACAAGATCGTGTAGTTCGTTTTGCTAGAGCTTTTCCAATGTCAAGTATCTTTTCCTTAGACCATGAGATCGTGTAACTCCCGGATATCGTATGGGTACTTTGGGTGTACCAAACGTCACAACGTAACTGGGTGACTATAAAGGTGCACTACAGGTATCTCCGAAAGTGTTTGTTGGGTTGACACATATCGAGACTGGGATTTGTCACTCCATATGACGGAGAGGTATCTCTGGGCCCACTCGGTAATGCATCATCATAATGAGCTCAAAGTGACCAAGTGTCTGGTCACGGGATCATGCATTACGGTACGAGTAAAGTGACTTGCCGGTAATGAGACTGAACGAGGTATTGGGATACCGACGATCGAGTCTCGAGAAAGTAACATACCGATTGACAAAGGGAATTGTATACGGGGTTGATTGAATCCTCGACATCGTGGTTCATCCGATGAGATCGTCGAGGAGCATGTGGGATCCAACATGGGTATCCAGATCCCGCTGTTGGTTATTGACCGGAGAGCCGTGTCGGTCATGTTTACGTGTCTCCCGAACCCGTAGGGTCTACACACTTAAGGTTCGGTGACGCTAGGGTTGTAGAGATATGAGTATGCAGCAAACCGAAAGTTGTTCGGAGTCCTGGATGAGATCCCGGACGTCACGAGGTGTTCCGGAATGGTCCGGAGGTAAAGAATAATATATAGGAAGTGCAGTTTCGGCCATCGGGAGAGTTTTGGGGGTCACCGATATTGTACCGGGACCACCGGAAGGGTCCCAGGGGTCCACCGGGTGGGGCCACCTATCCCGGAGGGCCCCGTGGGCTGAAGTGGGGAGGGGACCAGCCCCTGGTGGGCTGGTGCACCCCCCTGGGCCCCCCTCTACACCTAGGGTTGGGAACCCTAGGGGAGGGGGCGCCTCCACTTGCCTTGGGGGGCACTCCACCCTTCTTGGCCGCCATCCCCCCCCCTAGAGATCCCATCTCTAGGGCCGGCGCCCCCCCTGGGGGCCTATATAAAGGAGGGGGGAGGGAGGGCAGCCGCACCCTGAAGTCTTGGCGCCTCCCTCTCCCCTGCTACACCTCTCCCTCTCGCAGAAGCTCGGTGAAGCTCTGCCGGAACTCTCCTGCATCCACCACCACGTTGTCGTGCTGCTGGATCTTCATCAACCTCTCCTTCCCCCTTGCTGGATCAAGAAGGAGGAGACGTCAGCCACTCCGTACGTGTGTTGAACGTGGAGGTGCTGTCCGTTCGGCACTTGGTCATCGGTGATTTGGATCACGACAAGTACGACTCCCTCAACCCCGTTCTCTTGAACGCTTCCGCTCGCGATCTACAAGGGTATGTAGATGCACTCCTATAACTCGTTGCTAGATGAACTCATAGATGGATCTTGGTGAAACCATAGGAATTTTTTTTATTTTCTGCAACGTTCCCCAACAGTGGCATCATGAGCTAGGTCTATGCGTAGTTCTCTATTGCACGAGTAGAACACAAATTTGTTGTGGGCGTAGATGTTGTCAACTTTCTTGCCGCTACTAGTCTTATTTTGCTTCAGCGGTATTGTGGGATGAAGCGGCCCGGACCGACCTTACACGTAGGCTTACGTGAGACTGGTTCCACCGACTGACATGCACTAGTTGCATAAGGTGGCTAGCGGGTGTCTGTCTCTCCCACTTTAGTTGGAACGGATTCGATGAAAAGGGTCCTTATGAAGGGTAAATAGAAGTTGACAAATCACGTTGTGGTTTTTTCGTAGGTAAGAAACCGTTCTTGCTAGAACCCTATTGCAGCCACGTAAAAGATGCAACAACAATTAGAGGACGTCTAACTTGTTTTTGCAGCAATTGCTTTGTGATGTGATATGGCCAAAAGTTGTGATGAATGATATATTGTAATGTATGAGATCATGTTCTTGTAATAGGAATCACGACTTGCATGTCGATGAGTATGACAACCGGCAAGAGCCATAGGAGTTGTCTTAATTATTGTATGACCTGCGTGTCAATGATTTAACGCCATGTAATTACTTTACTTTATTGCTAAACCATTAGCCATAGTAGTAGAAGTAATAGTTGGCGAGCAACTTCATGGAGACACGATGATGGAGATCATGATGATGGAGATCATGGTGTCATGCCGGTGATGAAGATGATCATGGAGCCCCAAAGATGGAGATCAAAGGAGCTATATGATATTGGCCATATCATGTCACTACTACATAATTGCATGTGATGTTTATTATGTTTATGCATCTTGTTTACTTAGAACTACGGTAGTAAATAAGATGATCCCTTATAATAATTTCAAGAAAGTGTTCTCCCATAACTGTGTGCCGTTGCTAAAGTTCGTCGTTTCGAAGCACCACGTGATGATCGGGTGTGATAGATTCTTACGTTCACATACAACGGGTGTAAGACACTTTTACACATGCAAAACACACTTAGGGTTAACTTGACGAGCCTAGCATGTACAGACATGGCCTCGGAACACAGAGACCGAAAGGTCGAACATGAGTCGTATGGAAGATACGATCAACATGGAGATGTTCACCAATGATGACTAGTCCGTCTCACGTGATGATCGGACACGGCCTAATCGACTCGGATCGTGTAACACTTAGATGACTAGAGGGATGTCTAATCTGAGTGGGAGTTCATTAGATAATTTGATTAGATGACCTTAATTATCATGAACTTAGTCCAAAACCTTTGCAAATATGTCTTGTAGATAAAATGGCCAACGCTCATGTCAACATGAACTTCAACGCGTTCCTAGAGAAAACCAAGCTGAAAAATGATGGCAGCAACTATACGGACTGGGTCCGGAACCTGAGGATCATCCTCATAGCTGCCAAGAAAGCATATGTCCTAGAAGGACCGCTAGGTGAAGCACCCATCCCAGAGAACCAAGACGTTATGAAAGCTTGGCAGTCACGTGCTGATGATTACTCCCTCGTTCAGTGCGGCATGCTTTACAGCCTAGAACCGGGGCTCCAAAAGCGTTTTGAGCAACACGGAGCATATGAGATGTTCGAGGAAATGAAAATGGTTTTCCAAGCTCATGCCCGGGTCGAGAGATATGAAGTCTCCGACAAGTTCTATAGCTGTAAGATGGAGGAAAACAGTTCTGTCTGTGAGCACATACTCAAAATGTCTGGGTTGGACAACCGCCTGTCCCAGCTGGACATTAACCTCCCGGACGAGGCGGTCATTGACAGAATCCTTCAGTCGCTCCCACCAAGCTACAAGAGCTTTGTGATGAACTACAATATGCAGGGGATGGTGAAAACTATTCCTAAAATATTTTCAATGCTGAAGTCGGCAGATGTAGAAATCAAGAAAGAACATCAAGTGTGGATGGTCAATAAAACCACCAAGTTCAAGAAGGGCAAGGGTAAGAAGAACTTCAAGAAGGACGGCAAGGATGTTGCCGCGCCTGGTAAGCCAGTTGCCGGGAAGAAGTCAAAGAATGGACCCAAGCCTGAGACTGAGTGCTTTTATTGCAAAGGGAAGGGTCACTGGAAGCGGAACTGCCACAAATACTTAGCAGACAAGAAGGCCGGCAACACTAAAGGTATATGTGATATACATGTAATTGATGTGTATCTTACCAGTACTCGTAGTAACTCTTGGGTATTTGATACCGGTGCCATTGCTCATATTTGTAACTCACAGCAGGAGCTGCGGAATAAGCGGAGACTGGTGAAGGACGAGGTGACGATGCACATCGGGAATGGTTCCAAGGTCGATGTGATCGCCGTCGGCATGCTACCTCTACATTTACCTACGGGATTAGTTTTAAACCTCAATAATTGTTATTTAGTGCCAAGTTTGAGCATGAACATTGTATCTGGTTCCCGTTTGATACGAGATGGCTACTCATTTAAATCCGAGAATAATGGTTGTTCTATTTATATGAGAGATATGTTTTATGGTCATGCCCCGATGGTCAATGGTTTATTCTTAATGAACCTCGAACGTAATGTTACACATATTCATAGTGTAAATACCAAAAGATGTAAAGTTGATAACGATAGTCCCACATACTTGTGGCACTGCCGCCTTGGTCACATTGGTGTCAAGCGCATGAAGAAGCTCCATGCTGATGGACTTTTAGAGTCTCTCGATTATGAATCATTTGACACATGCGAACCATGCCTCATGGGCAAAATGACCAAGACTCCGTTCTCCGGAACAATGGAGCGAGCAACCAACATATTGGAAATCATACATACCGATGTGTGCGGTCCAATGAGCGTTGAGGCTCGCGGAGGATATCGTTATGTTCTCACTCTCACTGATGACTTGAGTAGATATGGGTATGTCTACTTAAGGAAACACAAGTCTGAGACCTTTGAAAAGTTAAAGGAATTTCAGAATGAGGTAGAGAATCAACAAACGAAAGATAAAGTTCCTACGATCAGATCGTGGAGGAGAATATTTAAGTCACAAATTTGGTACGCACTTAAGGAAATGTGGAATCGTTTCACAACTCACGCCGCCTGGAACACCTCAGCGTAATGGTGTGTCTGAACATCGTAATCGGACTCTATTGGATATGGTGCGGTCTATGATGTCTCTTACCGATTTACCGCTATCATTTTGGGGATACGCTCTAGAGACAGATACATTCACTTTAAATAGGGCTCCGTCTAAATCCGTTGAGACGACACCGTATGAATTATGGTTTGGGAAGAAACCTAAGCTGTCGTTTCTAAAAGTTTGGGGATGCGATGCTTATGTCAAGAAACTTCAACCTGAAAAGCTCGAACCCAACTCAGAAAAATGCGTCTTCATAGGATACCCTAAGGAAACCATTGGGTATACCTTCTACTTAAGATCCGAGGGCAAGATCTTTGTTGCCAAGAATGGATCCTTTCTGGAAAAAGAGTTTCTCAAAAGAAGTAAGTGGGAGGAAAGTAGAACTCGATGAAGTACTACCTCTTGAACCGGAAAGTAGTGCAGCTCAGGAAAATGTTCCTGTGGTGCCTACACCGGCTGGAGAGGAAATTAATGATGATGATCAAGGTACTTCGGATCAAGTTGCTACTGAACTTCGTAGGTCCACAAGGACACGTTCCACACCAGAGTGGTATGGCAACCCTGTCCTGGAAATAATGTTGTTAGACAACGGTGAACCTTCGAACTATGAAGAAGCGATGGTGGGCCCAGATTCCAACAAATGGCTTGAAGCCATGCAATCCGAGATAGAATCCATGTATGAAAACAAAGTATGGACTTTGATAGACTTGCCCGATGATCGCGAGCGATAGAAAACAAATGGATCTTTAAGAAGAAGACGGACGCGGATGGTAATGTTACCATCTATAAAGCTCGACTTGTCGCTAAGGGTTATCGACAAGTTCAAGGGGTTGACTACGATGAGACATTCTCTCCCGTAGCGAAGCTGAAGTCCGTCCAAATCATGTTAGCAATTGCCGCATACTATGATTATGAGATATGGCAGATGGACGTCAAAACGGCGTTCCTTAACGGACATCTTAAGGAAGAACTGTATATGATGCAGCTGGAAGGTTTTGTCGATCCTAAGAATGCTAACAAAGTATGCAAGCTCCAGCGATCCATTTATGGGCTGGTGCAAGCATCTCGGAGTTGGAACATTCGCTTTGATTAGATGATCAAAGAGTTTCGGTTTATGCAGACTTATGGAGAAGCCTGCGTTTACAAGAAAGTGAGTGGGAGCTCTGTAGCATTTCTCATATTATATGTAGATGACATACTCTTGATTGGAACTGATATAGAACTTTTGGACAACATTAAGGCCTACTTGAATAAGTGCTTTTCAATGAAGGACCTTGGAGAAGCTGCTTACATATTAGGCATCAAGATCTATAGGGATAGATCGAGACGCCTCATAGGTCTTTCACAAAGCACATACCTTGATAAGATTTTGAAGAAGTTCAAAATGGATCAGTCCAAGAAAGGGTTCTTGCCTGTATTGCAAGGTGTGAGATTGAGCTCGGCTCAATGCCCGACCACAGCAAAAGATAAAGAAGAGATGAGTGTCATCCCCTATGCTTCAGCCATAGGATCTATTATGTATGCCATGCTGTGTACCAGGCCTGATGTAAACCTTGCCGTAAGTTTGGTAGGAAGGTACCAAAGTAACCCGGCAAGGAACACTGGACAGCGGTCAAGAATATCCTGAAGTACCTGAAAAGTACAAAGGACATGTTTCTCGTTTATGGAGGTGACGAAGAGCTCGTCGTAAAGGGTTACGTCGATGCTAGCTTCGACACAGATCTGGATGACTCTAAGTCACAAACTGGATACGTATATATGTTGAATGGTGGAGCAGTAAGCTGGTGCAGCTGCAAGCAGAGCGTCGTGGTGGGATCTACATGTGAAGCGGAGTACAGGGCAGCCTCGGAGGCAGCGCATGAAGCAATTTGGGTGAAGGAGTTCATCACCGACCTAGGAGTCATACCCAATGCGTCGAGGCCGATCAAACTCTTCTATGACAACACTAGAGCTATTGCTCTTGCCAAGGAGCCCAGGTTTCACAAGAAGACCAGGCACATCAAGCGTCGTTTCAACTCCATCCGTGAAAATGTTCAAGATGGAGACATAGATATTTGCAAAGTACATACAGATCTGAATGTCGTAGATCCGTTGACTAAACCTCTTTCGCGAGCAAAACATGATCAACACCATACCTCTATGGGTGTTCGATTCATCACAATGTAACTAGATTATTGACTCTAGTGCAAGTGGGAGACTATTGGAAATATGCCCTAGAGGCAATAATAAAAGGATTATTATTATATTTCCTTGTTCATGATAATTGTCTTTATTCATGCTATAATTGTATTATCCGGAAATCGTAATACACGTGTGAATACATAGACCATAATATGTCCCTAGTAAGCCTCTAGTTGACTAGCTCATTGATCAACAGATAGTCATGGTTTCCTGACTATGGACATTAGATCTCGTTGATAACGGGATCACATCATTAGGAGAATGATGTGATGGACAAGACCCAATCCTAAGCATAGCACAAGATCGTGTAGTTCGTTTTGCTAGAGCTTTTCCAATGTCAAGTATCTTTTCCTTAGACCATGAGATCGTGTAACTCCCGGATACCGTAGGAGTGCTTTGGGTGTACCAAACGTCACAACATAACTGGGTGACTATAAAGGTGCACTACAGGTATCTCCGAAAGTGTTTGTTGGGTTGACACGGATCGAGACTGGGATTTGTCACTCCGTATGACAGAGAGGTATCTGGGCCCACTCGGTAATGCATCATCATAATGAGCTCAAAGTGACCAAGTGTCTGGTCACAGGATCATGCATTACGGTACGAGTAAAGTGACTTGCCGGTAACGAGACTGAACGAGGTATTGGGATACCGACGATCGAGTCTCGGGCAAGTAACATACCGATTGACAAAGGGAATTGTATACGGGGTTGATTGAATCCTCGACATCGTGGTTCATCCGATGAGATCATCGAGGAGCATGTGGGAGCCAACATGGGTATCCAGATCCCGCTGTTGGTTATTGACCGGAGAGCCGTCTCGGTCATGTTTACGTGTCTCCCGAACCCGTAGGGTCTACACACTTAAGGTTCGGTGACGCTAGGGTTGTAGAGATATGAGTATGCAGCAAACAGAAAGTTGTTCAGAGTCTCGGATGAGATCCCGGACGTCACGAGGAGTTCCGGAATGGTCCGGAGGTAAAGAATAATATATAGGAAGTGCAGTTTCGGCCATCGGGAGAGTTTCGGGGGTCACCGGTATTGTACCGGGACCACCAGAAGGGTCCCGGGGGTCCACCGGGTGGGGCCACCTATCCCGGAGGGCCCCGTGGGCTGAAGTGGGGAGGGGACCAGCCCCTGGTGGGCTGGTGCGCCCCCCCAGGCCCTCCTCTGCGCCTAGGGTTGGGAACCCTAGGGGAGGGGGCGCGTCCACTTGCCTTGGGGGCCACTCCACCCCCCTTGGCCGCCGCCCTCCCCTAGAGATCCCATCTCTAGGGCTGGTGCCCCCCTGGGGGCCTATATAAAGGAAGGGGGAAGGAGGGAAGCCGCACCCTGAAGTCTTGGCGCCTGCCTCTCCCCTGCTACACCTCTCCCTCTCGCAGAAGCTCGGCGACGCTCTGCCGGAACTCTGCTGCATCCACCACCACGCCGTCGTGCTGCTGGATCTTCATCAACCTCTCCTTCCCCCTTGCTGGATCAAGAAGGAGGAGACGTCATCCGCTCCGTACGTGTGTTGAACGCGGAGGTGCTGTCCGTTCGACACTTGGTCATTGGTGATTTGGATCACAACAAGTACGACTCCCTCAACCCCGTTCTCTTGAACGCTTCCGCTTGTGATCTACAAGGGTATGTAGATGCACTCCTATCACTCATTGCTAGATGAACTCATAGATGGATCTTGGTGAAACTGTAGGAATTTTTTTTATTTTCTGCAACGTTCCCCAACACTTCTTCCTCCTATATATACCTATGTACCCCGAAAACATCCAGGAGCACCACGAAACACAATTTCCACTGCCGTAACCTTCTGTATCCACGAGATCTCATCTTGGAGCCTTTGTCGGCACTCTGCCGGAGAGGGAATCAACCATGGAGGGCCTCTACATCAACATCCTTGCCCCGCCGATGAGTTGTGAGTAGTTTACCACAGACCTACGGGGCCATAGTTATTAGCTAGATGGCTTCTTCTCTCTTTTTGGATCTCTATACAATGTTCTCCCCCTCTCTTGTGGAGATCTATTCGATGTAAACTCTTTTTGCGGTATGTTTGTCGAGATCCGATGAATTGTGGGTTTATTATCAAGTTTATCTATGAACAATATTTGAATCTTCTCTGAATTCTTTTATGTATGATTGAGTTATCTTTGCAAGTATCTTCGAATTATCAGTTTGGTTTGGCCTACTAGATTGGTCTTTCTTGCCATAGGAGAAGTGCTTAGCTTTGGGTTCAATCTTGCAGTGTCCTTACCCAGTGACGGAAAGGGTTGCAAGGCACGTATTGTATTGTTGCCATCAAGGATAACAAGATGGGGTTTATATCATATTGCATGTGTTTATCCCTCTACATCATGTCATCTTGCTTAATGCGTTACTCTGTTCTTATGAACTTAATACTCTAGATGCAGGCAGGAGTCGGTCGATGTGTGGAGTAATAGTAGTAGATGCAGGCAGGAGTCGGTCTACTTGTTATGGACGTGATGCCTATATACATGATCATGCCTAGATAATCTCATAACTATGCGCTTTTCTATCAATTGCTCGACAGTAATTTGTTCACCCACCGTAATACTTATGCTATCTTGAGAGAAGCCTCTAGTGAAACCTATGGCCCCCGGATCTATCTCTTAACATATTTGCTTTCAATCTACCTTTATTTGCATCTTTACTTTTTGCATCTATATTATAAAATACCAAAAATATATTTATCTTATCATACTATCTTTATTAGATCTCACTTTCGCAAGTGGCCGTGAAGGGATTGACAACCCCTTTATTGCGCTGGTTGCGAGTTCTCAGTTTGTTTGTGTAGGTGTGTGGGACTTTTGAGGAGCCTCTTATTGGATTGATACCTAGGTTCTCAAAACTGAGGGAAATACTTACGCTACACTTTGCTGCATCACCCTCTCCTCTTCAAGGAAAACCAACGCAAGCTCAAGACGTAGCAAGAAGGATTTCTGGCGCCGTTGCCGAGGAGGTCTTCGCTCAAGTCAAGACATACCAAGTACCCATCACAAACCCATCTCCCTCGCATTTACATTATTTGCCATTTGCCTCTCGTTTTCCTCTCCCCCACTTCACCCTTGCCGTTTTATTTGCCCCCTTTTTCCCAATCTCCTCCTCTCTTTTCGCTTGTCGTTTTTCTGTTTGCTTGTGTGTTGGATTACTTGTTGCCATGGCGCAAGATAATACCAAATTGTGTGACTTCTCGAATACCAATAATAATGATTTCCTTAGTACTCCAATTGCTCCTCTTAATGATGTTGAGTCTTGTGAAATCAATACCGCTTTGCTAAATCTTGTTATGAAAGATCAATTTGCCGGCCTTCCTAGTGAAGATGCCGCTACTCATCTAAACAATTGTTGATTTGTGTGATATGCAAAAGAAGAAAGATACAGATAACAATATTGTCAAATTGAAGTTATTCCCGTTTTCACTTAGAGATCGTGCTAAAGTTTGGTTTTCGTCTTTGCGTAAAAATAGTATTGATTCTTGGAACAAGTGCAAAGATGCTTTTATCTCTAAGTATTTTCCTCCCGCTAAGATCATCACTCTTAGGAACGATATTATGAATTTTAAACAACTTGATCATGAGCATGTTGCCCAATCTTGGGAAAGAATGAAATTGATGCTTCGCAATTGCCCTACTCATGGTTTGAATTTATGGATGATCATACAAAAAATTTATGCCGGTTTGAACTTTGCTTCTAGAAATCTCTTAGATTCGGCCGCAGGAGGCACGTTTATGGAAATCACATTAGGAGAAGCTACAAAACTGCTTGATAATATTATCGCTAATTATTCTCAATGGCACACCGAAAGATCTTCTAGTAAAAAAGTGCATGCTATAGAAGAAATTAATGTTTTGAGTGGAAAGATGGATGAACTTATGAAGATGTTTGCTACTAAAAATACTCCTCTTGATCCAAATGATATGCCTTTGTCTTCCTTGATTGAGAATAATAATGAATCTATGGATGTGAATTTTGTTGGTAGGAATAGTTTTGGAAATAATGCTTATAGACGAAATTTTAATGCTAGACCGTTCCCTAGTAATCCCTCTAATAATTATGGAAATTCTTACAATAATTCTTATGGTAATTTTAATAAGATGCCCTCTGATTTGAGAATAGTGTGAAAGAATTTATGATTTCTCAAAAGAATTTTAATGCTTTGCTTGAAGAAAAATTGCTCAAAGTTGATAATTTGGCTAGGAACGTTGATAGACTTTCGCTTGATGGTAATTCTCTTAAACTTGGATCTTCTTCTCCTAAGCATGATATCAATGAGTCTCTCAAAGTAATGAGAATTTCCATTGACGAGTGCAAGGAAAGAACCGCTAGATT
This sequence comes from Triticum timopheevii, assembly GCA_963921465.1. NCBI lineage: Eukaryota > Viridiplantae > Streptophyta > Magnoliopsida > Poales > Poaceae > Triticum > Triticum timopheevii. Next base: position 375,262,443 of record OY997262.1, on the reverse strand, counting down.
GCACTCTAAAAAAGAAAGCTTTATAAAAGCGTGTTCTTCTAGTTTTCGTGAAAATAATGATGAGGATCTTAAAGTTATTGATGCGTCTCCGATTAGATCTATGTTTTGCAATATGAATTTTGATGATTATGGGAGTGATGATGAATCAACTTTGCCTAGAAGGCGTCCCAAAAATTCGGAGTCTTTAGATCTTGATGTTAAATTTGGTAAAAGTGAGATTGGAGAATCCTCAACTTCTAATAATGTTGAACCCACTATCTCAGATTTCAAGGAATTTGATTATGATAATTGTTCTTTAAAAAGGTGTATTTCCTTGTTGCAATCCGTTGTTAATTCTCCTCATGCTTATAGTCAAAATAAAGCTTTTACCAAACATATTGTTGATGCCTTGATGCAATCTTATGATGAAAAACTTAATTTGGAAGTTTCTATACCTAGAAAACTTAATGATGCGTGGGAACCTACTATAAAGATTAGAATTAAAGATTATGAGTGTTTTGCTTTGTGTGATTTGGGTGCTAGTGTTTCCACGATTCCGAAAACTTTATGTGATATTCTAGGTTTCCATGATCTTGATGATTGCTCTTTAAATTTGCACCTTGCGGATTCCACCATTTAAAAGCCTATGGGAAGGATCAATGATGTTCTTATTGTTGCAAATAGAAATTTGGTGCCCGTAGATTTTATCGTTCTTGATATAGATTGCAATCTTTATTGCCCTATTATTCTTGGTAGACCTTTCCTTAGAACGATTGGTGCGATTATTGATATGAAGGAAGGGAATATTAGATTCCAATTTCCATTAAAGAAATGCATGGAGCACTTTCCAAGAAAGAAATTCAAATTACCTTATGAATCTATCATGCGTGCTACTTATGAATTTAGTGCCAAATATGGCACTCGTTAGTTCTATCCTTGCTTTTATGCCTAGCTAGGGGCGTTAAACGATAGCGCTAGTTGCGAGGCAACCCAACTTTCTTTATGCTTTTTGTTTTTGCTCCTGTTTAGTAATAAATCTTGAATCTATCTTCTGGTTAGATGTGTTATCTTTTAATTAGTGTTTGTGCCAAGTAGAACCTATAGGATAACCTACGATGATAGTTGATTTGATTCTGCTGAAAAACAGAAACTTTGCATCTATATTATAAAATACCAAAAATATATTTATCTTATCATACTATCATTATTAGATCTCACTTTCGCAAGTGGCTGTGAAGGGATTGACAACCCCTTTATTGCATTGGTTGCGAGTTCTTAGTTTGTTTGTGTAGGTGCGTGGGACTTTTGAGGAGCCTCTTACTGGATTGATACCATGGTTCTCAAAACTGAGGGAAATACTTACGCTACACTTTGCTCCATCACCCTCTCCTCTTCGAGAAAAACCAACGCAAGCTCAAGACATAGCAGTCACCAAAGTTCTACTGCCGCGAGCTCCACTTCTCCAAGGATGGTGTTGCCGCTACAGCCGTGAACATTGCGTGTGCACAATGCTCCCTATGTTCAAGATGATTGTCTTCTGCTTCCTGACGATACATGGGGTTCTTCTGGCCTCCAATCCTAGAAAGAGAGATATCTGAGTAGAGAGAAGGAAACGACGAGGGCTATCTCAGGACAACAGACTGCATAGATTGCTCAAAGGAGAATTTACATGGAGCAGAGAAGGTAACATGGCCAATTGAAGGAGATCAACGCCTTTGTCCCAAATTTGTCAGGGCGCATATAAGTATTATTCAACATTGCAAAGGTAAACCCTAATTATCCATTAGTTGGAAATAAGATAGTTGCGTTTACCTTTGCATGGATTCCTCTCAAATCCCAGGCTTACTGTACAACTCCATTTAGGTACTATATGAGTCCGATGGGTTTTCTTAGTTCTCTTTGCACATGTTCTATTTTTATAATAATGTATCATCTGGAGATCTATTAACATGTATATTCAGAAATGGCCACCACCGAAAATTGTGGTCCTGATTCAAGTGTATTAGCAAAAGACCAAAATCATATATCATGTAGTCCTTGAACTGTTGCTTCGTCTTTCTATGTACTAATTATACTTTTCGACATAAATGTCAGGTTGTTATAAGAAACAAGCGCCCACATGTACATTTTATCATTTGAGGGAAACCCACATGCACAACTAGATCATGTATAGGGAAAGCTAAAGATACGTATGGTTCGTTTCATTGAAGAGAACCCACCAACATCAGTGGATACGGAAGAAGACGAGGAGTTAGCTGCGAATCAGGTGTCCGACAAATTCCATACGAGAATGCGTAAAACTGATTCCATTGTGCATTTACACCACTTACTGGATGACATAAATTGCATGCAGGAATGCGTAAAACTGATTCCTTTGTGCATTTAGAAGACTTACCGGATGGCATTTTGATATTCAAGTTTCTGAGGTGACTAGAGGATAATGAACTAGGAACATATACATGATGGATGTACGGTTGGTAGCCTTGCCACATTTTTTAGGACAAGTTAACACATGAAAAATTTAAGATAAAACAGTTAAGCAAGAGGGCATGAATATGCCTCTATGTCATGTACAAATTAGTTTCTTTAACCACTGATGTTCACAATAATCTATCTTAGTGCATGTCCCATATCTAAGAAATACAAATTTGAACTAATATTTCCTGGTAGTGAATCGTGATTCTATGATGACTCAGATTAGAAATATTTCTAAATGTGCCGGATCGCTATTGCTTTCAAGCCCTAGATTAGTATTATTTGTAGATAATATTTGTAAGAGTATCCCAATTCCATATAATATTCAAAAAGTTATTCTCATAAAAATATTTACTTTTTAGTCGTGGAAATTTGCCAGGATCAAAGATTAGCATACATATTGAGTAAGTCGTACACACATCGAGTTAAAAATTAACTAGTTGTAATATCTTGACCAATGTAAAATTAGCTATATTAGCAAAGCTGGTTAGGCTGAACATAGGAGATCTTCACAATCATGAATGGGGAATTCAAACTGCTCCCTCCATTCCATAATGTAGCACATTTTTTCAGCAGTCAAATTTAACAAAATTTGACTAAGTTTATTGAGAAAGTCATGCCATTCTACAATATCAAACATATACTATGTGAAAACATATTTAATGATTGATCTAATTATATGGATTTGGTATTTTTTTTAATGTACATATTTTCCTTTGTAAAATTGGTGAAAGTTTAATAAAATTTACTTTTAGACAAATCCACATGCACTACATTGTGGAATGGGGGGGAGTGTGCTTTGTAACATCCATTAAAGTTGAGTATCATGCCCTCACATGTTCAAACTTGTTTCTGCTATATGTTTGTCTTATAAGTCAAAATAATATAATTCACGTAAAAAGTTTTGTAGGTACACTGTTTCTATAACACTTTCTATAAAATAGATAAGGGATCATTTATCCAATCAGTATCACAACTTACTCGATATCGATCGATCTGTTTTATTATATGGCATCAACTTTTGACAACTACTTTACCGTGACAACTTACAAAATAAGTTGAACAAAACAATATTTACAAACTAGCCCGTGCAACTGCACGGGTTGACGACTAGTTTATATAGTGTGCTAAAATTTACCGTCACTTGTTACTATGGAAACTAATCCTTTGAGGGGCTTGTTCGGGGTATCTTCACCCCGACCAGTAGAGCAAAGAGTTTCTGCTCAACCTACTGAACCTACTGAAAATGTTTACTTTGAAATTCCTTCGGGTATGGTAGAGAAACTGCTAGCTAATCCCTTTGCAGGAGATGGAACATTGCATCCCGATTTACACCTTATCTATGTGGATGAAGTTTGTGGATTATTTAAGCTTGCAGGTATGCCCGATGATGTTATCAAGAAGAAGGTCTTCCCTTTATCTTTGAAGGGGGTGCATTGACATGGTATAGGCTATGTGATGATATGGGATCATGAGACTATAAACGATTGAAATTGGAATTTCACTAGAAGTTTTATCCTATGCATCTTGTTCATCGTGATCGTAATTATATATATAATTTTTGGCCTCGATGGGATTGACACTAATGGCGCACCAGACAAGTGGTGCGCCATTAGTATATACTAATGGCGCACCACCTTCTGATACGCCATTAGTGTTGAAACTACTAATGGCGCACCTGCCCAAAGGTGCGCCATTAGTATCAAAAAAATTTGAACTAGTGCGCCTGTCCAAACATACTAATGGCGCATCCTGACGAAGTGCGCCATTACTAGTTGTAACTAGTAATGGCGCACCTGTCAGAAAGTGCGCCACTAATGTTGTTTTTTTATTATATTTTTTATTCCTTTTTTTGCAAAACTACTAATGGCGCACTGTTCCACCGTGCGCCATTACTAGTTTAAACTAGTAATGGCGCACCGTGGGACAGTGCGCCATTAGTATGTTATTTTTTTTTTGCAAAACTACTAATGGCACACCACCAGAGGGTGCGCCATTAGTAATCTGGATTACTAATGGCGCATTTATGGTTGGTGCGCCATTAGTAAGTGGGCAGCAACAAGATATTTTGGACAGCCTCTCCTCCCACACTCACTTTCTCCCCACTTCATTCTCTCCACATCCTCATCCTTGTCTCGGGTGCCTCCTCTTTTTCACCTCATTTCCACCATATATTCATTCAAATTAAGTGGTTAAATTGCCTTGTTTTGATAGGTAAGTAAGGGGGGAAGCTATATTTATGTTGTTCTCCCTACAACAATGTGCACATGCACTTTCTATGGCCTAGCTAGATCTATGTATGTTCGTGGTGTTGCATATGTTTGTGGTGTTGCATATGTGTTTGTGTTTGGAGGTGTACCGGTATTTGAAATGCGATAGTTTCCAATATTTTGCCGGAATGTTGATTCATTTCTGTTTCGGTGAGAATTTTGGCATTAAGCATTCTTTTTGTTCCTATTTTTAGGGAAAGTCATGCCAAATTTTTTCTTGGTTCTAAAATATCATTTTGCTCTACCCCGCAGGCAACCATGGTCCGCACGATGACCGAAGGCATCATGAATAGGTTTTTGAGGTCTGCGAAGGCCGAGATGCTTCAAGAGAACGAGACGGAGATAAGATGTCCGTGTCGAAGATGCAAGCTGAACAACCTTATTGCGGACCCGGATTCCGGGCAGGTGAGGGACCACCTGCTCTTGCGTGGTTTCATGGATGGCTATCGGTGGCAAGGTGATGAAGATGACTACGAAGTCGTCCATGGGGGCCGGGCAAGAAATGAGGAAGGGCAGCAAGACAACCACCGCGGCTCGGGCGGGCGAGAAGACGAAGAATCCCCAGGAGATGATCACGATGGTGATGTTGTACACAGTCATCATGTAGAAGATACAGGACATGATGATGAGGAAGATGCCGGAGCAGACGACGGGCATGATCATGAAGATGATGATGCCGGCGGAGCAGACGACGCTGGACCATCGATGGGCTGGGTGCAGGACCCTCATATTCAAGAGCTGCTTCTCAAGCAGACGGATAACGCAAGAGCTGCCGCCCGAGAGAAAGCCAAGATGGATCAACTTGTGTTAGACGCGGTTACTCCATTGTATGAAGGATGCAGGCCCGAGGATACCCGCCTGAAAGTAACGCTCATGGCTCTGGAGATGAAGGTAAAACACAAAATGACCGACGCATGCTTCGACGAGAACATGTCATTCTGGCACGAACATCTTCCCAAGGGGAACAAGTGCCCGACCAGTTTGGAGGAGGCGAAGAAAATCGTGTGTCCTCTGTATTTACCGCACGTGAAATACCATGTGTGCATGAACAATTGCATCATTTATCGGGACGAGTACGCGGAGTCTACCATATGTCCGGTGTGCGGCGTCACTCGATACAAGAAGAGGAAGAAAGCTCCTCGAAAAGTGGTGTGGTACTTTCCGATCACTCCTCGTCTGCAGTGGTATTTCGCGGACCCTAAGGTAGCAAAGCTCCTGCGTTGGCACGCGGATAGGGAGGAGAAGAAGCGAGAAGACGACGCAAATGATCCGGAGATAGATAAAAAAGACAAGATGCTGAGTCACCCTAAGGATGCGAGCCAGTGGCAAGCGTTGAACTTCGAATACCCAGAATTTGGGAACGATCCAAGGAACATCGTGCTGGGCGTGAGCACCGATGGAGTCAATCCGTTTGGCAGTTAGAGAAGCACACATAGCACCTGGCATGTGTTTGTGTAGATGTACAACCTTCCCCCCTGGTTGTGCATGAAGAGGAAGTACATTCACATGAGTATGCTAATTGAAGGGCCAAAACAACCAGGGAACGACATCAATCTGTATCTGGGGCTGCTGAAAGAGGAGCTTGACACGCTGTGGAAAACGCCAGCCAATACGTGGGACGCCGCAGAGAAAGAATATTTCCCTATGAGAGCCGCACTGCTCACGACGGTGCACGACTATCTCGGTTACGGATATCTCACGGGGTAGGTAGTCCACGGATTTTCTGGATGCGTAAGGTGCATGGATGACACAACGTATCGCCAGCTAGATAGAGATCCCGGGTCTTCGAAAACCGTGTTCATGGGACATCGAAGGTGGCTTCGCGGCGATGACCCGTGGAGGAAACGCAAGGATCTGTTCGATGGTGAAACCGAACCCCGAAAACGCCCGTGTACGAGGAGCGGCGAGGAAATAGACAAGCTGTTGAAAAATTGGAAAGACTGCCCACTGCCGGGAAAGAAGCAAAAGGCGCCAGAGCCGGGAAAGAAGCGAAAGGCGCCAGAGCCGCTGCTGAAGGTATGGAAAACGAGGTCTGTTTTCTGGGACTTGCCGTACTGGAAGATCCACCGTGTGCCTCACAGCCTCGATGTCATGCATACCACGAAGAACGTGTGCGAGAGTCTGCTTGGTACCCTGCTCAACATGCCAGAGAGGACCAAAGATGGGCCGAAAGCAAGGGCAGACTTGAAATCAATGGGCATCAGGCAGGAGCTTCACCCTAATGATGATGATGATGATGATGATGATGATGATGATGATGATGATGAGGCAAAGCAGGACACAGAAAGTCGTCGCAAAGGTAAAAAGGCCAAGAAGACTGGAAATGACTACCCTCCCGCGTGCTTCACTCTAAGTCAGGAGGAGATCGAGAAGTTTTTCACCTGCCTCCTAGGAGTAAAACTTCCTTATGGTTACGCGGGGAAGATAAGCAGATACCTAGACCCAGCGAAGCAGAAGTTCAGTGGGATGAAGTCTCACGACTGTCACGTGCTGATGACGCAGATACTTCCAGTTGCAATCCGTGGGATCATGGACGCGCACATCCGTGAAACGCTATTTGGCCTATGCAACTTTTTCGACGTCATCTCTCGGAAGTCGATTGGCGTGAGGCAACTCAGAAGGCTACAGGAAGAGATCGTGGTGATACTATGCGAGCTTGAGATGTACTTCCCGCCCGCATTCTTCGACGTTATGGTGCATCTGCTGGTCCATATAGTGGAGGATATCATCCAACTCGGGCCGACGTTCCTACACAGCATGATGCCGTTCGAAAGGATGAATGGTGTCATCAAAGGATACGTTCGCAACATGTCACGTCCAGAGGGAAGTATAGCCAGGGGCTTTCTGACCGAAGAGTGCATCTCCTACTGCACGAATTATCTAGGCATCGAGAACCCCGTTGGTCTGCCCGTCAACAGGCACCTCGGCAGGCTCGCTGGATGGGGTCACCGTGAGGGTCGTCGCGAAATGCTTGTCGACTTAGAGGGTCGACTCGCCGACTTTGAAAGAGAAAACCTAGTCGCACTACAACACATAGACGTGGTCGATCCTTGGGTGGTAGAGCACAAAACCTTTATTAAGAAGACGTACAATGACCGGGGCCAACAGAGGACGGACGAAGATATAATCAAAGATCACAACTCATGTTTCACGCGTTGGTTCAAGCAGAAGCTTCTGTCGTACCCTTTACATGAGGATTCTTCCGCGGAAGAACAACTCATATTCGGCTTGTCACAGGGCGCCGAGCACAACCGGATGACCTATGAGGCGTACGATATCAATGGCTACACATTCTACACTGAGGCCAAGGACATGAAGAGCGATGGTTATCAGAACTCCAGGGTAACGATGGAATCCTACACCATTAACGACAAGGACAGATACTACGGAAGGATCGAGGAGATCTGGGAGCTGAGCTACGCTGGAGAGAAGGTCCCGATGTTCCGTGTCAGATGGGCGAAGAGCGTCCTAAAAGAAGACCGGTATTTCACCACCATGGCTATACCCAAAGCCAAATCCAAGACCGTGGGCGCAAACGTCACCGCGAAAAATGAGCCATGGGTACTTGCTTCCCAAGTGGACCAATGCTTCTTCATTACCGACCCGTCAAAGCCCAGTCGTGTTGTCGTGAGGAGAGGCAAAAGGAAGATCATCGGAATGGATGGAGTAGCCAATGAGCAAGACTTCGACAAGTACGGTGACCCGAGGATCGAACATGACGACGATGATGAAGTAGCAGCATACACCACAAGAAGAAGCAGGACCACCCTACCTAAAGGACGTCCGTTCCACAGAAGAACTCCACTTGCGAAAAAGAAGGGCAAGAAGAATGTGAACAGATAGCTAGCTAAGATCGATTGTATTTAAATCGTAGCCTTCATTTCTCGATTGTATTTCATGGGCACTTTTTGAACTATCATGAATATTTTTAAATTTCATGTACACTCGATCTCGATCCCCCTCCATCTCGATCACTATCCCACCTCGCCAGATCCGGTCCCCCTCGCTGCCGAGCACCCCCCCGGTCCACCGGCCGCCGTCGCCGACCCCCCGCACCCTCGATTCCCCTACTCAACCGCCGCCGCCGACCCCCCGCACCCCTCCCCTACTCAACCGCCGCCGCCGACCCCCCGCACCCCGCGCACCCTCCCCCGCTCCACCGGCATTACTGTTTGATGATATTTTTTAAAAAATTATTACTGTCTTATAAAAAATATTGATGTTATGATTTAAACAAGTTTGAACATATTTAAACACAAATAAGTATCAAACAGCATTTTAAATGCATAAAAAAATTGTGGAGCTTGGGAATCGAACCCAGGACCTCCTGGTGTGAGAACTGGCTGCTGACCAGTCGAGCTAGTAGAGGGAACTTGGTGTGGATCAGGTCAGGTGGGACATAACCTGTTGGCTCGAGCAGAAATCAAAAAAAAATTACTAATGGCGCACCAGGGTGAGGTGCGCCATTAGAATGGATGTACTTATGGCGCACCGATGGGTGGTGCGCCATTAGTATTGTGCCGCCCCCACCCCAGCGGCCCAAACCTATCCCCTTCCCCTCTCTCTCCCTCGCCCTCGATCCCCTTCCCCTCTCCTCTCCCGACGCCGCTGCCCCGCCGCCTCGACGCTGCCCCGATGCTGCGACGCCGCCCCGTCGTCCTCGTCTCCGCCCCGACGCCCCGATGCCGCGACGCTGCCCTCATCGCCGGTGGCCCGGACGCCGCCCCGTCCACACCACCGTCGCCGGAGCACCACCACCACCCAGACTCGTCGCCCCACCTCGTCGCCTCGTCCACACCACCGCCCCCGTGAGCTCCCCCTCCTCCTCTCCCCCTCTCCCCCTCTCCCCCTATCCCGTGTGCTACAAGCAGTTGCAACAGTGTCTCATCTAGATGATCCCTCCCATGGCATTTTCCTTGGAGTAACTACTCTTAGCAGCTGGGGACAACCATTAACGATCACATCATTATATAGTGTCCTGATTTTGTTGTTTTCATCAACAAGCAGTAGTAAAGTCTTGAATTCCTTATTTTCTCTCACCCCAGCAGCAATAATTTCTTCACTGTCAACACAGACCAGGCCATCACAATGTCCTTTCCAGGCAGCCACCAGTACACTTGCAGGGCAGGAAATCCATTAGAATAATCCAACTTGTCCAAACAATACTTCAGATGTTCCAAAGACCATGTATCAGCATGACAGTAATCAAACACTGAATATGTACTGCCAATATGTGATCTATTAACCCCTTGTCAAATGAAAATCCCATTATGCTCAAACTCAACAGACAACAACAAAGTTTCTTCTCCTGAAGTAACTGCAAAAAAGGAAACTTTTTCCATCAGACTTAACTGAAATAAACAGCAAATATGGCATAATTCAGCGACCAAACAGGGCATAATTCAGTTCAATTATATGCTCTGTAGCATGCGACAACAACACCATCATAAAGAACTGCATTAATCATTTAACTATAGAGAAAAAATAACTATGCCATGGGCAGAATTCCTACAAGCAGTTGGCATGGCAAAAAAAATTGGTGTAGTTGCCATGGCACAATTCTGGAGTAGGAGTAGTTTCCATGTCATAATTGTTACGAGTAGTTGCCATGGCAAGTTTTTGCGGTAATTGCCATGGCATAATTCAACAGCTACATCAGACACATGTCAAGTTTACTTTTGTAGCATGATCTAATACTAATACATATGTGTATGTGCTTATTTTAATCCAGTGAAATATGGCACTGAACTGTAGCTAGCTAAACGGTAGTTTTGCTTAAATTGGTGAAATTTGGCACTGAAATGTAGCTAGCAATGCAAATATCTCAATGAGTTCAGCTCTATTTTCTGTGTGAAACTGTTGTTGTTAAATGAAGCCACATTCCAGTCCACATGCCAATGTATTTTCCATGTTGTCATGGAGGCCTTTTTTGCCTTGTCCACCCGAGAGGCCCTTGAGTTTGCTGGAATGTCGATTAACTTCCGTTCCAGCAAATTCGGGTACTCCATATGTCCTATTTTCAGCAAAGGTCATGCTGAAATTTTCCGTGAATTTTAGCATGACTTTGCTAAAAAAGGACATATGGGGTACTTGTGACTAATGATGAAAGCTTAGGCTTTTAGGGTGCCTCGGCGTCGAAAAACCCTCAATGATAAAAGCTTAGCTTTTAGGATGCCTCGGTGTCGACAAACCCTAAACAATAACCAACTTTTTGACCAAACTTTGTTCCTATTTAGAGAGAAACATGGCCAACAACGATGAGGCCGGGGGTTCGGGCGGCAAGGCATTCTGGGAGCTGTCCCAGGAGATGGAGGACCAACCTCAGTTATATGAGGACGCTGCCTTCCCCACCGATCCTGAGACCACTGATGGTACCACCGAGGATGACCCCACTGATGCCACCACTGATGGTGCCGCCGAGGATGCCACCACTGATGATGGCGGCGCACGCACAGATGGCAGCCAACCGAAGAGGCAACGGAAGGACCGGCGCCCGATCGTGCTCCTCACCCTCAAGGAGGAAGTTACTGAAGTGGACTCCAACGGGAATCCAACGGCGCCCGAACGAATAGTCAAGGGGTACTCGCTTCAGCTCGGGTGCATTCTCCGGAGCACCGTCTCGATCAACACCAAGAACCCGAGGCATCCTGACCGAGGGAATTTGCGCAACCTCCTCTTCACGAAGCTGCACGAACGATACAAGTTCCCCGCTGAATTTGCAAACACAAGCCTCAAAGGGAATAAAGTGAACAATGCTGCCCTCACGAAGATGAGCAAGGCCCTGTCTACTTGGAAAAGCAATGTGAAGATAATGATCGAGAAAGGTGAGAGTTATGAGAAGATCATGGAGAAAAATCCTTCGATCACCGAAGATGACTACAACGACTTCAAGATCAATTGCTCGAGCACCACAAACTCCCAATCAAGTGAGTGGGGGAAACAAATGCGGGAGCTGAACATAGGGGAACACACACTCGGTCCCGGCGGTTACAAAGTGGCGGAGCCTATATGGGACAAGGAGGAGGCGTACCGTACCGAGCAAGGCCTACCGCCCCTCTTTAATAAATACGGTGACAAGCAGACCAGGAACTTTGTCAGGGCCCGGTACAAGAAGGACCCAAAAACAAAGGAGCTTACCACGGATCTGAAGACCAGGAAGCTTGAGCTTGTTCTGGTAAGGAATACACCCCCGCGTAATTAGCTCCATATGGTTGCATTCTAATTAATGAAGCCAAATTTCTAAATGGTTCACATTGCTTCCGCAGGCGACTGAAAGCAGTAGCGCGGGGTCGACTAAGAGCAACCCTTGGGACACCACTCTAAATAGGGCGTTGAATGTAATGAAGAACAAGGATAAGCTCAGTAAGCCGACGTCAGCTGGTCGTGTGGCCGGCAAAGGCTTGTCGACAAAATGGGGGTCATACTATACCGCTGGTGTGCGGAAGGAGAAAAAGACCAGCTCGGAAAGCCAGGCGCGCGAGGTTCAAGAACTCAAGGCACAGGTGGCGCGGATTCCGGAGATTGTCCAAGAGCAAGTGGAACAACGACTCGGAGCGACGATCACCGCCATTATGCCTACCTTGATCTCGGGGTTGAGTGCGTGGATTGCGGGCGGCCAATAGGGGCCGCCCCCGATTCCTAGCTTCACGGCCAGCAACTCGCAGAATGCGATGGCGGGGCCATTGGTGCCTCCGGCGGAGGCGGCATTGGTGTCTCCGACGCCGGCACGGGAGCTTAATGCACCCGGGTGTACGCCGGCCGGCACCTCTGCAGCAAGCGGCCCCTCCGTCAACTGCACGCCCGCCGTTGGCGGTGCCTCGACATTAGCCGAGCTCGATGCCATCATCACGGTAACTAATTAAGCCTCTCTCGGCCGAGGACTTCATCTCCTTGCCTTTGACTGGGCATCCCTGACGCCCTACATGTTTTTGCAGGGCGCCGCCGACGTTCTGTGCACTCTCCTCCACTTCGTGAACAACGAGTTGGTCGATGTCGCCAAGGGCAAAATTCTTCAACAGGGCAACCCCTTGTTCCACGGTACCCAGATGCCACCCAACTTGTTTAGGGTTCAACTGGTTCGGGTGCTGCCAGGCTGCGACGAGTTTTTACCTCCAATTCGACCCGTTGGGGCCGACGATGATGACGTGATGACCCTCAGCGCCTGCCTGAGCTGGCCCCTGCTTTGGCCAAAGAGCCAGATTCGTTTGGGGGCGGGGGACACCACCCCAAAGACAACACCGCCAGTCGTGTCGGCACCAAGTCGGCCCCATGGCAAGACCGCCACAACAGTGCCGGACATCCCTATGCCACTGGATCCAAACATGCATATGGCACAGGATCAGAACGACGACAACAACGACGACGATACATTTGGCAACGTCGATCAGTACTTTGCCGATCATGGGTACGATGGCGACTTCATGGGGACTCCTTCTCAAGAACCCAACCCAACAAAAGACGTGTGCGATCTAGCTGGTACCGCGGAGAAGCCAAGTTGCAACAGGCGCCCTCTGGCGTTCAGCTCTCAGGAGACGCCTCCAGCTGCCGACTTCACCGAGCCTCAGATAGGCGAGGTGCAAAATGTTATCAGCGCCAACACACTCAAGAAGGCGGTCTGTGAGCAGAACTCGGTCCCATTACAGGAGAAGAAGAAGGCATGCAAAATAAAGACTAAGAAGGGTGCGAGCCAGCCGGCACCGAGTACGATCCGTGCTCAGGACGGGCCACCTTCACCTAAGGATATCTCGAGGAGGGTGCATGTGGCGGGTAGGGCGATGCTACCGACAAATATGCTCAATGCTGCAACCGGTGCTATGCGGAGTCTGCATGACAGTGTTCTTTCTTTGGAGAAGCGGCGCCTCAGAGAGAAGGATGTGGCATACCCGGTTTTCGCGGCCAAGGTGCCAGAGGGCAAGGGCTTTGTGGATAACTCCATCGGGCGTACGATCGTCCTGCGGTTTGATGATATCCACGCTATGTTGAACCTTCATCCGCTGCACCACACCTTCGTTCGGCTATTTTCGCTGAGTATGGAGATGCGGATCATTCGCGACAAGACCCCGGACATCGTGATAGTCGACCCCTTCTACATGCGTGCCAAGATCTTGGGCAGCGCTGGGGACCGGCAAGTCGCGAGTTCTTACCTCGAAGGCGTCATTCTGGCAAACCAAGATAAGGATAACTTCCTCGTGCCTTACTTTCCCGAGTAAGTCCTCCCCTCAACCGGCCCGTAACATATGAATTCTTAGATTTCGATCGTTTTTCTTTTAACATTCCATGTTTTCTGCAGTGACACACATTGCACGCTCATCCTCCTAAGCCCCAAATATTCCATGGCCACGTATTTCGACCCGGACCGTCAGTCGAACGTAGACTACACAAATGTCAAGAAGGTTCTTGATGATGTTCTCCCCGGCTACGCCAAATCTGGAGGCACCTTCACCAAGCCTATTCGTAAGTACGGCAAGCATGTGTTCTCCCACAATACGACGTTCTGCTGCGTCAAGCAGCCGCTTGGCGGTCAGAAGGGTGCCTACTATGCCATCCATCACATGCGGGCGATCATACGGGACCATCATCAACTTCTGCTACCGAGTAAACTCAAAGATTGGGCAAAGAGCGTGTTGGCAATCCAGGATGCGGACCTCCGACAAGAATTCTTTCGCATCCAGTCGGAGTTTGCGGAAATCATCCATCAAGATGTCCTTCGTACCTTGGGGCAGTTCTACCTCAACAATCAACCGTCCAACAGCGACATCGACACAATGCTACAAATGCAGGCTGACAACGACCGTTATTTCATGACTCCCACGATAGACGGCGGCTTCATCCACGCTCCGGTCCCTTGAGTCGAGTCGAAAGCAGCTGTGTCTAGTTCTGAAACATCGATTGGCTCATGTTGTAATTAAACTTTAATGAACTTGTAGTATGTCTCTTTGGTTTCGAGAGTATGCTATTAATGTCTTGCTTTTCTCTTCCGATCGTTCTGTTGCATACTTATATATTGCTTATGTATTGTCTGTGAATTGGTACTAACGTTTCGTTTGGCTAGTGCATAGCGATGCCGACGTATGTCGTGTACAAGGGTAAGGTTCCCGGAGTCTACGACGACTGGGAGGAGTGTCGGAGACAGGTTCACCGATTCAGCGGTAACAGTTACAAAGGGTACACCACTAGGGCCGAGACCGAATCTAGATACGCCCGCTATCTAGCGGGAGAGGGGAGGGAGCGTTGGAGGAACCGGATGAAGACGAGTTTCATCGTGATGATGCTCATCGTGATGACCGCAGCTCTCTTCTATGTGATGGTAGTTTAGATGATCGATATCGACTTGTAATGAGAAGACAAACTCGCTACTCGCGGTCTCGAGACTTGTAATATAATGTTCTATCTTTGTTCGGTCTTTTCAATTCGGATACTAATATGATGAATTGTATTCGTAGACTAATATGATGAATTGTATTCAAAGACTAATCTTCTATTGTATTCGATGAATCTGTTGTTGATGTGTGCTGTCTATATTTTGTCCAATTATACATTTTGTAACCTGTGCAAAAAAAAGAAAATAAAAAATAAAAAAAACCTAATATTCATACTAATGGCGCATCACATCACAGTGCGCCATTAGTATGACAAAGTATACTAATGGCACATCACTAAACAGTGCGCCATTAGTATGCCGAGGTTACTAATGGCGCATATTGTTGCCGTGCGCCATTAGTATGCCAGAGCACCTGGGTATACATGGCCCCTGGGAGGCATACTAATGGCGCACTTATGTATACACTAATGGCGCATCAGGGGTGCGCCATTAGTATAGATACTAATGGCGCACCAGTGGTGCGCCATGAGTAAAATATACTAATGGCATGGCACTAATGTCGCACCACTAATGTGCCATTAATGGCCAAATTAGGTGCGCCAAATATATCAAGAAGAAGGTCTTCCCTTTATCTTTGAAGGGGGGTGCATTGACATGGTATAGGCTATGCGATGATATGGGATCATGAGACTATAAACGATTGAAATTGGAATTTCACCAGAAGTTTTATCCTATGCATCTTGTTCATCGTGATCGTAATTATATATATAATTTTTGGCCTCGCGAAGGAGAAAGCATCGCTCAAGCTTGGGGGAGGCTTAAGTCAATGTTACATTCATGCCCCAATCATGAGCTCTCAAGAGAAATGATTATTCAAAAAAATTTATGCTCGGCTTTCTCTCAATAATCGCTCCATGCTCGATACCTCTTGTGCTAGTTCTTATATGATGAAGACTATTGAATTCAAGTAGGATTTATAGGAAAGAATTAAACGCAACTCTGAAGATTGGGATTCCGACGAAGGTAAGGAATCAGCTATAAGACCTAAGTTTGATTGTGTTAAATCTTTTATGGATACCGATGCTTTTCGTGTCTTTAGCACTAAATATGGAGTTGACTCTGAGATAGTAGCTTCCTTCTGTGAATCATTTGCTACTCATGTTGATCTCCCTAAGGAGAAGTGGATTAAATATAATCCTCCCACTGAAGTAAAAGTAGTTGCACCTATTATAGTTGCAGAAAAGACTATCACTTATAATGATCGTATTGTTCCTTCCACTTATATTGAGAAACCACCCTTCCCTGTTAGGATAAAGGATCATGCTAAAGCTTCAACTGTGGTTCGTCAGAGTAATACTAGAACATATACACCACCAGAGCAAATTAAAATTGAACCTAGTATTGCTATGGTTAAAGATCTCTTGGCTGATAATATTGATGGACATGTTATTTATTTATGTGATGCTGCTGCTAGAATTGCTAGACCCGATGCTAAGACACATAGACCTATTGTAGGCATGCCTGTTATTTCTATTAAAATAGTAGATCATTGTTATCATGGCTTATGTGATATGGGTGCTAGTGCTAGTGCAATACCTCATTCCTTATATGAAGAAATTATGCATGACATTGCACCTGCTGAGATAGAAGATATTGATGTTACAATTAAGCTTGCCAATAGAGATAATATTTCACCAATTGGGATTGTTAGAGATGTTAAAGTCTTGTGTGGGAAAGTTAAGTATCCTGCTGATTTTCTTGTTCTTGGTTCCCCACAAGATGACTTTTGTCCCATTATATTTGGTAGACCCTTCTTGAACAGTGCTAATGCTAAGATAGATTGCGAAAAGGATGTTGTTACTATTGGTTTGGGGGATATGTCTCATGAGTTTAATTTTGCTAAGTTTCGTAGACAACCCCATGATAAAGAATTGCCTAGTAAGGATGAAATTATTGGTCTTTCTTCTATTGCCGTGCCTCCTAATGATCCTTTAGAACAATATTTGTTAGACCATGAAAATGATATGTTTATGAATGAAAGAAGGGAAATAGATGAAGTATTCTTTAAACATGGACCTATTTTGAAACACAACTTGCCTGTTGAAATCTTAGGGGATCCTCCACCACCCGAGGGCGATCCCGTATTTGAGCTTAAACCATTACCTGATACTCTT
The DNA here is from genome assembly GCA_963921465.1 of Triticum timopheevii. Lineage (NCBI taxonomy): Eukaryota > Viridiplantae > Streptophyta > Magnoliopsida > Poales > Poaceae > Triticum > Triticum timopheevii. Next base: position 375,245,224 of record OY997262.1, on the reverse strand, counting down.
AAATATGCTTATCTTGATGAAAAGAAGATATATCCTGTTATTATTAGTGCTAACCTTTCAGAGCAGGAAGATGAGAGATTATTGAAAACTCTGAAGAAGCACTGTGCTGCTATTGGATATACTCTTGATGATCTTAAGGGCATTGATACGTCTCCAACGTATCTACTTTTCCAAACACTTTTGCCCTTGTTTTGTACTCTAACTTGCATGATTTGAATGAAACTAACCCGGACTGACGCTGTTTTCAGCAGAACTGCCATGATGTTGTTTCATGTGTAGAAAAGAAAAGTTCTCAGAATGTCCTAGAAATCCATGGATGCACTTTTCAGAATTAATAAGAATTTTTGGCAAAAGAATCAAGGCCAGGGGGCCCACGGGCTGTCCACGGGACAGGGGCGCCCCCCCCCTAGGGCGCGCCCTCCTATCCGGGCCCCCTGGACACCTCCCGACCTCAACTCCAACTCCATATATACCGTCTCGGGGAGAAAAAAATCACAGAGAAAGTTTCATCGCGTTTCACGATACGGAGCCGCCGCCAAGCCCTAATCTCTTTTGGGAGGGCTGATCTGGAGTCCGTTCGGGGCTCCGGAGAGGGGGATTCGTGGCCGTCATCATCATCAACCATCCTTCATCACCGATTTCATGATGCTCACCACCGTGCGTGAGTAATTCCATCGTAGGCTTGCTGGACGGTGATGGGTTGGATGAGATTTACCATGTAATCAAGTTAGTTTTGTTAGGGTTTGATCCCGTATCCACTATGTTCTGAGATTGATGTTGCTATGACTTTGCTATGCTTAATGCTTGTCACTAGGGCCTGAGTGCCATGATTTAAGATCTGAACCTATTATGTTTTCATGAATATATCTGTGTTCTTGATCCTATCTTGCAAGTCTGTAGTCACCTATTATGTGTTATGATCCGACAACCCCGAAGTGACAATAATCGGGATACTTCTCGGTGATGACCGTAGTTTGAGGAGTTCATGTATTCACTATGTGTTAATGCTTTGTTCTGGTTCTCTATTAAAAGGAGGCCTTAATATCCCTTAGTTTTCGTAAGGACCCCGCTGAACATGGGAGGGTAGGACAAAAGATGTCATGCAAGTTCTTTTCCATAAGCACGTATGACTATTTACGGAATACATGCCTACATTACATTGATGAACTGGAGCTAGTTCTATATCACCCTATGTTATAACTATTGCACGAGGAATCGCATCTGGCATAATTATCCATCACTGATCCATTGCCTATGAGCTTTTCACATGTTGTTCCTCCCTTATTTACTTTTCCGTTGCTACTGTTACAACTACTACAAAAACCCAAAAACATTTATCTTTTCTTTGCTACCGCTATTATTATTATCATACCACTTTTGCTACTAAACACTTTGCTGCAGATACTAAGTTATCCAGGTGTGGTTGAATTGACAACTCAACTGCTAATACTCAAGAATATTCTTTGGCTCCCCTTGTGTCGAATCAATAAATATGGGTTGAATACTCTACTCTCGAAAGCTGTTGCGATCCCCTATACTTGTGGGTTATCAAGACTAATTTTTGGCGCCATTGCCGGGGAGCATAGCTCTATTATCTGAGTCACTTGGGATTTATATCTGTTGATCACTATGAAGAACTTTAAAGACGCTAAAACCAAGATTTTGCCCTCAACTACAAGGGGAGGTAAGGAACTGCCATCTAGCTCTGCACTAGATTCTCCTTCCGTTATAAGTAAGCTTGCGACACCTAAACCTGCTACTGCTATGAATTCTGATATGTCGCATGTTATTGATGATGCCACTTCTACTATGCATGATGAAACTACTTCTGTGCGTGATACTACTTTGCCATTAGGTGAATTTCTTGATGAACAACTTGCTAGATTTAGGGGGAATGAGAATATTGAAGAACCTATTATTGATGATAGTGATGATGAAGGTCCCCCCAATGATTATGTTTTACCTGTTGTTCCTAAGGGTTATGTTATGCATGAAATAGCTGCTATGGAAATTCTTGCTTGCAATGATAGAAATGATCTTAAGAAATTATTAGCCAAATGCAGCAGCCTCTTAATGCTAGAATGAAACCCGATCCTTCTTTTGCTACTTCACCTATTTGTGTTACTGATAAGGATTATGAATTCTCTGTTGATCCTGATATTATTACTTTAGTTGAATCTGATCCTTTTTATGGCCTTGAATCTGAAACTGTTGTGGCACATCTTACCAAGTTGAATGATATAGCCACCCTGTTTACTCATGATGAGAAGTCTCGCTATTTATATATCCTTAAGATATTTCCGTTCTCATTAAAGGGTGATGCTAAAACTTGGTATAATTCTCTTGCTCCTGGTTGTGTGCGTAGTCCCCAGGATATGATTTATGACTTCTCGACTAAATATTTCCCTGCTCATAAGAAACAAGCTGCCTTGCGGGAAATATATAATTTTGTGCAAATCAAAGAAGAGAGTCTCCCACAAGCTTGGGGGAGGCTTCTCCGGTTACTTAATGCTTTGCCTGATCATCCTCTTAAGAAAAATGAAATACTTGTTATCTTTTATAATGGACTCACCGATGCTTCCAAGGACTACTTGGATAGTTGTGCTGGTTGTGTTTTCAGGGAAAGAACGGTTGTCGAAGCTAAAATACTATTGAATAATATGTTGACAAATGAAAACAATTGGAATCTTCCCGAGCTAGTTCCTGAAGTAATTCCTGAACCAATTGAGCCAACTCCTGAGCCTATTCCTAAACCCACTCCAAAGAAGAGAGGTGTTTTATTTCTCAGTCCTGAAGATATGCAAGAGGCAAAGAAATCAATGAAAGAAAAAGGTATTAAAGCTGAAGATGTTAAGAATTTACCTCCTATTGAATAAATACATGGTCTTAATATACTGCCTGAAGAACCACATTGTCTTGATATCCCGACACAGGTAGTAAAGGTAAATTCTCTCTATAGATATGATAAAGTTGAAATGCCCTCTACTAAATTTCATAGCCCATGCTTAGATGAATTTGATGACTTTATGGCTAGACAAGAAAGTTTTAATGCTTATGTTGGTAGAGTGTTAAAGAATAATGCTTTCAAGATAGAACGCGTAGGTGATAATCTGGCTACAGTTAAAGATGAACTTCACCAAGTTAGCAAATATGCTTCTATGGTTGCTACTCAAGCTGAGCAAGTACTCAAAGCTCAAAATGATTTGCTTGATGAATTAAATAATAAAAATGACTTTGCTGTTAGAGTGGCTACTAGAATTGGTAGAATGACTCAGGAACCTTTGTATCCTGAAGGCCACCCTAAGAGAATCAAGCAAGATTCTCAGAGAAATAATTTAGAGGCACCTAGTTCTTCTAAAAGGAAGAAAAAGAAAAATGATAGAACTTTGCATGCTTCTAGTGAACCTATTGTAGACACACCTGAGAATCCCAATGATGTTTCTATTTCTGATGCTGAAACACAATCAGGTGATGAACATGAACCTAGTGATAATGTTAATGATAATGTTCATGTTGATGCTCAACCTAGCAAAAACAATGATGTAGAGATTGAACCTGTTGTTGATCTTGATAACCCACAATCAAAGAATCAACGTTATGATAAGAGAGATTTTGTTGCTAGGAAGCACGGTAAAGAAAGAGAACCATGGGTTCAGAAACCCATGCCCTTTCCTCCTAAACCATCCAATTCAAAGGATGATGAGGATTTTGAGCGCTTTGCTGAAATGATTAGACCTATTTTCTTACGTATGCGCTTAACTGATATGCTTAAAGTAAATCCTTATGCTAAATATATGAAGGATATCATCACAAATAAAAGAAAGATACTGGAAGCTGAAATTTCCACCATGCTTGCTAATTACACTTTTAAGGGTGGAATACCAAAGAAACTTGGAGATCCGGGTGTACCAACTATACTATGCTCTATTAAAAGAAATTATGTTAGAACTGCTTTATGTGATCTTGGAGCCTGTGTTAGTGTTATGTCTCTCTCTTTATATCGTAGACTTGAATTGAATAAGTTGACACCTACTGAAATATCTTTGCAAATGGCTGACAAATCAAATGCTATACATGTCGGTATTTGTGAGGATGTGCCTGTTGTGGTTGCAGATGTCACTATCTTAATGGACTTTGTTATTCTTGATATTCCCGAGGAAGATAGTATGTCTATTATCCTTGGTAGACCTTTTCTTAATACTGCAGGGGCTGCTATTGATTGCAACAAAGGCAATGTCACTTTTCATGTTAATGGTAATGAGCATACGGTACACTTTCCGAGGAAACAATCTCAAGTTCATAGCATCAATTCTATTGAAAAATTTCCAACTATCATTTTTGGAGGTTTTGAATTTCCTCTCCCTACTGTCAAGAAAAAGTATGATATTCTTATTGTTGGGGATTTTCATATCTCCGTTGAGGTAACTTAGTGTTATTCGAAATTTCTCCGGTTCCGCTTTATTCGGAATTAGTTTGTTAACAAGACTTGATCAACCTTGTTAGGGGGTTCATTTTGATGATCACGAGATGGATGAAACTAGAAGGCACAACCTTCTGTACCCTCTTTTTTAATTTCTGTTATTTAGAATAAATAAAGCAAAAATAGCATTATCCGTCTGTTTTTTGAATTATCCGTTCATTAAAAAAATATAGTCCGAAAATAAAAGTGCTCCAAATGCCATGCAAATTTAGTATGATTTTTTCTGGAATATTTGAGGATTTTAGGCACTGAAAACACTGCAGGAGGGGCAAGCACCAGGCCACGAGAGAGGAGGGAGCCCCCCCCCCCTGTAGGGCGCGCCCCCTGTCTCGTGGCCCCCTGGTGGCTCCCCTCCACTTATGCCAGCACCCACACACTTCATCTTCTACCCAAAAAAATCCCCATCCAGCTCAAGCCCGAGTTCTAGCTCGTTTTGCTGCGATTTTCGATCTCTTAGCACAAAGCTCCACTCGCAAAGCTGCTTTGGGAGATTGTTGCTTGGTATGTGACTCCTCCATTGGTCCAAATAGTTCTTGTTCTAGTGCTTTATTCATTGCAAATTTTTGCTGCTTAGGTGACCATGTTCTTGAGCTTGCATGTTAAATTTTTGAGGTCCCAAGCAATTCCAATGCATGATATAGGCTCTAGGCACTTGTAGGAGTAGTTGCTATCAATCTTGTTTAGTTTTATTCACTTTTATGTTGAAGTTACTAAAATTTCAGAAATTTTCAGAGAATGTTAAGGAGGCTCTTTAAAGGCTCTTCTAGCCAAAGCTCTAAGGAAAAACAAGACAATGATAAGGAAAAACCCAAGTATAATCTTCCTCACTTAGCGGAAGTACGGTCATGTGAATGCCCATGTGAGGATTTCTTGAAAGAAGCCGGAATTCATGAAGACTTTTATGCTTTAATCGGGACTGCAGGCCTCACCGGTTTCATGAACGACCGAATCGATCAGATACCGTATGAGGGAGAATTAGAGGAACCCCATTGTGAATATGTGGATGGCTTCGTTAAAACTATTGCTATAGAAGAGCCAAAGAAGGGCTCTAAGGCAAAAGTCTCTAGCATACACTTTCCTGTTTTATGCTACTTTACTATATTTGCTAGTAGATGCTTGATTGGTCGTGGAAATAGTGGAAATTTGAGCGTTCCAGATATTAATATTCTTCAACATGCTTTGCTGGGAGACAATACTTTTAGTATGGGTGTCGTCGTTGCTAAACGGCTAGCCCTGAATCGTACAAAAGGCCCCATATTTGGAGAAAATTGCCTTGTTACGCCGGAAGCGGTGAACAACCATCTAGCCCAAGCTTTTACTCTGGAACCTGAACCTGAATTGGACCCTTATCGTGCATCATCTGTCCAGTGGGATCCGGAGATGACCAGCCAGTGGTATCCTGATTACACCTCCCACTACACCGGGGAGAGTAGCGGCGGTCCTTGGTATTAAACCAACTTAGGCCAAAAGCCTAAGCTTGGGGGAGTACGTATTTCTCACCGACTTTACATTCATGTTCACACACTAGTCGTCGGTGCTCATACTCTTTCATTGTATTATCCTTGCTAGTTTAAATTTCTTTTTCTAGCTTTATTCTTGTGTGTTTGTTAAACCTTAAGAAAAAACAAAAAAAATAGTTAGTTTAATTTCTTTTCTTGTAGTAGAATTAAAAAGAAAACCCAAAAAGATTTCTTGTTCTTCTTTTACTTGTTGGGAGCTTTCCCGTGTAAATAGTTTTATTTTCTTTTCTTTCTTTTGGGGGTCAAGAAGACTATATTGAAATTGCTTGGTGGCTCTTATATGCATGATTGTTTATTTAATTTAGAGCCCATATTGCTTGTCTTCTCTCTTGAGTTGAATGCTTGCAGATTCCATCTTAGTCCAATGCACATGCACTCTTATTATTATACACATCGTTCGGTCGTGCAAGTGAAAGGCAATAATGATGATATATGATGGACTTATTGGGATGAGAAAAGCTGGTATGAACTTGACCTCTCTTGTTTTTGTAAATATGATGATTCATCGTTCCTGAGTCAGCTATTATGAAGTAAACATATTTGCAATGACATTTAGAGATTACAGTTGCTTGTGCCATGCTTGATTTGCTATGAGTTATAATGGTTTACCTTACGTGCCAACATGCTATTAGAATGATTATGATGCGATATGATGGGATGGTATCTTCCTTTGAATGTATTAAGTGACTCGACTTGGCACATGTTCACGCATGTAGTTGAATCAAATCAACATAGCCTTCATGATATTTATGTTCATGGTAGATTATATCCTACTCATGCTTGTACTCGGTGTGAATTAATTTTAATGCATGTTTACGACTGTTGTCGCTCTCTCAGTTGGTCGCTTCCTAGTCTTTTGCTAGCCTTCACCTGTACTAAGCGGGAATACTGCTTGTGCATCCAAACTCCTTAAACCACAAAGTTGTTCCATATGAGTCCACTATACCTACTATATGCGGTATTTACCTGCCGTTCCAAGTAAATTTGTATGTGCCAAACTCCAAACCTTCAAATGAAATTCTGTTTTGTATGCTCGAGCAGCTCAGGTTTCAACTAGGGCTGCCTATATCTTCCATGCTAGGTGGGTCATTCTCAAGAGGAGTGGACTCCGCTCCTCATTCACGAGAAAGGGCCGGTAACCGGGATGCCTAGTCCCATGATCCAAAAAGATCAAAAAGCAAATCAAAGTAATTAAACAAAACTCCCCCAGGGCTGTTGTATGTTGGAGGCACTCGTTGTTTCGAGCAAGCCATGGATTAATGCTTGTTGGTGGTTGGGGGAGTATAAACCTTTACCATTCTATTTGGGAACTTCCTATAATGCATGTAGTATGGAAGATACAGCCATCTCATAGTTGTTGGATTGACAGCAAAAGTATGCCGCTAAAAATGTTATTCAATCTCTATTTTAAAATCGAGCTCTGGCACCTCGACAAATCCCTGCTTCCCTCTGCGAAGGGCCTATCTATTTACTTTTATGTTGAGTCATCACCCTTCTTATTAAAAAGCACCTGCTGGAGAGCACACTGTCATTTGCATTCATTATTATTGGTTTATATTGGGTATGACTTGATGGATCTCTTTTACCATGAATTACAATGTTTAGTCAGTCCTTGATCTTTAAAGGTGCTCTGCATTTATGTTTTGCGGTCTCAGAAAGGGCTAGCGAGATACCATTTTGTTATATCATGTTATGATTATTTTGAGAAAGTGTTGTCATCCGAGTTTTATTATTATAGCTCGTTAGCTGATTATGTTATTGATATGAGTAATTGTGAGACCTATGTGTTATTGTTAGTCTGGTTAGTTCATAATATTTGCTGAAACTTGAATCTGGCTTTTCATGTTACAATAACAAGAGCAAACAGAGTTTGTAAAAGTTTTTCTTTATCACTTTCAGTTTATCAACTGAATTGCTTGAGGACAAGCAAAGGTTTAAGCTTGGGGGAGTTGATACGTCTCCAACGTATCTACTTTTTCAAACACTTTTTCCCTTGTTTTGGACTCTAACTTTCATGATTTGAATGAAACTAACCCGGACTGACGCTGTTTTTAGCAGAACTGCCATGATGTTGTTTTATGTGTAGAAAAGAAAAGTTCTCGGAATGTCTTGGAAATCCACGGAGGCACTTTTCATAATTAATAATAATTTTTGGCGAAAGAATCAAGGCCAGGGGGCCCACGAGCTATCCAAGAGACAGGGGGGGCCTAGGATGCGCCCTCCTATCTCGTGGGCCCCCTAGACACCTCCTGACCTCAAGTCCAACTCCATATATACCGTCTCGGGGAGAAAAAAACAGAGAGAAAGTTTCATCGCGTTTCACGACACGGAGCCGCCGCCAAGCCCTAATCTCTCTCGGGAGGGCTGTTCTGGAGTCCGTTCGGGGCTCCGGAGAGGGGGATTCGTCGCCATCGTCATCATCAACCATCCTCCATCACCAATTTCACGATGCTCACCACCGTGCGTGAGTAATTCCATCGTAGGCTTGCTGGACGGTGATGGGTTGGATGAGATTTACCATGTAATCAAGTTAGTTTTGTTAGGGTTTGATTCCTAGTATCCACTATGTTCTGAGATTGATGTTGCTATGACTTTGCTATGCTTAATGATTGTCACTAGGGCCCGAGTGCCATGATTTAAGATTTGAACCTATTATGTTTTCATGAATATATGTGTGTTCTTGATCCTATCTTGCAAGTCTATAGTCACTATTATGTGTTATGATCCTACAACCCCGAAGTGACAATAATCGGGATACTTCTCGGTGATGACCGTAGTTTGAGGAGTTCATGTATTCACTATGTGTTAATGCTTTGTTCCGGTTCTCTATTAAAAGGAGGCCTTAATATCACTTAGTTTTCGTAAGGACCCCGCTGAACACAGGAGGGTAGGACAAAAGATGTCATGCAAGTTCTTTTCCATAAGCACGTATGACTATTTACGGAATACATGCCTACATTACATTGATGAACTGGAGCTAGTTCTATATCACCCTATGTTATAACTATTGCATGAGGAATCGCATCCGGCATAATTATCCATCACTGATCCATTACCTACGAGCTTTTCACATATTGTTCTTCGCTTATTTATTTTTCCGTTGCTACTGTTACAACTACTACAAAAACCCAAAAACATTTATCTTTACTTTGCTACCGCTACTATTATTATCATACCACTTTTGCTACTAAACACTTTGCTGCAGATACTAAGTTATCCAGGTGTGGTAGAATTGACAACTCAACTGCTAATACTCAAGAATATTCTTTGGCTCCCCTTGTATCGAATCAATAAATTTGGGTTGAATACTCTACCCTCGAAAGCTGTTGCGATCCCCTATACTTGTGGGTTATCAGGCATTAGTTCCACTCTATGCCAACACAAAATAAAATTGGAGGAAGACGCCAAACCAGTTATTGATCACCAATGACGGTTAAATCCTAAGATGAAAGAAGTGGTAAGAAAGGAAATACTAAAGCTCCTTGAGGCAGGTATAATTTATCCCGTTGCTGATAGTCAGTGGGTAAGTCTTGTCCATTGTGTCCCTAAGAAGGGAGGTATCACTATCGTTCCTAATGATAAAGATGAATTGATCCCGCAAAGAATTATTACAGGTTATAGGATGGTAATAGATTTCCGCATATTAAATAAAGCTACTAAAAAAGATCATTACCCTTTACCTTTTATTGATCAAATGCTAGAAAGACTATCCAAACATACACATTTTTGCTTTCTAGATGGTTACTCTGGTTTCTCTCAAATACCTTTGTCAGCGGAGGATCAAGAAAAGACTACTTTTACTTACCCTTTCGGTACTTTTGCTTATAGACGTATGCCTTTTGGTTTATGTAATGCACCTGCTACCTTTCAAAGATGCATGATGGCTATATTCTCTGACTTTTGTGAAAATATTTGTGAGGTATTCATGGATGATTTCTCCATTTATGGATCCTCTTTTGATGATTGTTTGAGCAACCTTGAACGAGTTTTGCAGAGATGCGAAGATACTAGTCTTGTTTTGAATTGGGAGAAGTGTCACTTTATGGTTAATGAAGGCATTGTCTTGGGTCATAAAATTTCTAAAAGAGGTATTGAAGTTGATAAAGCTAAAGTTGATGATATTGAAAAGATGCCGTGTCCCAAGGACATCAAAGGTATAAGAAGTTTCCTTGGTCATGCCAGTTTTTATAGGAGGTTCATTAAGGACTTTTCTAAAATTTCTAGGCCTCTAACTAATCTATTACAAAAAGATATTCCTTTTGTCTTCGATGATGATTGTGTAGAAGCATTTCAAATACTTAAGAAAGCTTTGATTTATGCACCTATTGTTCAGCCACCTGATTGGAATTTACCCTTTGAAATTATGTGTGATGCTAGTGATTATGCTGTAGGTGTTGTTCTAGGACAAAGAGTTGATAAGAAACTAAATGTTATTCAATATGCTAGTAAAACTCTAGATACTGCCTAGAGAAATTATGCTACTATTGAAAAAGAATTCTTAGCAGTTGTATTTGCTTGTGATAAGTTCAGACCTTATATTGTTGATTCGAAAGTAACTATTCACGCTGATCATGCTGCTATTAAATATCTTATGGAAAAGAAAGATGCTAAACCTAGACTTATTAGATGGGTTCTCCTATTGCAAGAATTTGATTTGCATATTATTGATAGAAAGGCAGCTGAGAACCCCGTTGCAGACAACTTGTCTAGGTTAGAGAATGTTCTTGATGACCATACTACCTACTGATGATAGCTTTCCTGATGAACAATTACCTGTCATAAATACTTCTCGTACTGCTCCATGGTATGCTGATTATGCTAATTACATTGTTGCTAAATTCATACCACCTAGTTTCACATACCAGGAAAAGAAAAAGTTTTTCTATGATTTAAGACATTACTTCTGGGATGATCCACACCTTTATAAAGAAGGAGTAGATGGTGTTATTAGACATTGTGTACCTGAGCATGAATAGGAACAGATCCTATGCAAGTGTCACTCCGAGGCATATGGAGGACACCACGCTGGAGATAGAACTGCACATAAGGTATTGCAATCCGTTTTTTATTGGCCTACTCTCTTCAAAGATGCCCGTAAGTTTGTCTTGTCTTGTGATGAATGTCAAAGAATTGGTAATATTAGCAGACGTCAAGAAATGCCTATGAATTATTCTCTTGTTATTGAACCATTTGATGTTTGGGGCTTTGATTATATGGGACTGTTTCCTGCCTCTAATGGATATGCACATATTTTAGTTGTTGTTGATTACGTTACTAAGTGGGTAGAAGCTATTCCAACTAGTAGTGCTGATCATAACACCTCTATTAAGATGCTTAATGAAGTTATTTTTCGGAGTTTTGGAGTCCCTAGATATTTAATGACTGATGGTGGTTCACATTTTATTCATGGTGCTTTTCGTAAAATGCTTGCTAAGTGCTACGTCTTGAGCTTGCGTTGGTTTTCCTTGAAGAGAAAAGGATGATGCAGCAATAGTAGCGTAAGTATTTGCCTCAGTTTTTGAGAACCAAGGTATCCCAGTAGGAGGCTCCTCGAAAGTCCCACGCACCTACAGAAACAAACAAGAACTCGCAACCAACGCAATAAAGGGGTTGTCAATCCCTTCAAGGCCACTTGCGAAAGTGAGATCGGATAGAGATAATATGCTAAGATAAATATTTTTGGTATTTTTATGATATAGATTGGAAAACTAAAGATGCAAATAAAAGTAGATTGAAAGCTTATATGATAAGAGACAGACCCGGGGGCCATAGATTTCACTAGCGGCTTCTCTCAAGATAGCATAAGTATTACAATGGGTGAACAAATTACTGTCGAGCAATTGATAGAAAAGCGAATAATTATGAGATTATCTAGGCATGATCATGTATATAGGCATCACGTACGTGACAAGTAGACCGACTCCTGCCTACATCTACTACTATTACTCCACACATTGACCGCTATCCAGCATGCATCTAGAGTATTAAGTTCATAAAGAACAGAGTAATGCATTAAGAAAGATGACATGATGTAGAGGGATAAACTCATGCAATATGATATAAACACCATCTTTTTATCCTCAATGGCAACAATACAATGCGTGCCTTGCTGCCCCTGCTGTCACTAGAAAAGGACACCGCAAGATTGAACCCAATGCTAAGCACTTCTCCCATTGCAAGAAATATCAATCTAGTAGGCCAAACCAGACTGATAATTCGAAGAGACTTGCAAAGATAACTTAATCATACATAAAAGAATTCAGAGGAGATTCAAATATTTCTCATAGATAAACTTGATCATAAACCCACAATTCATCGGATCCCGACAAACACACCGCAAAAAGATTTACATCGAATAGATCTCCAAGAAGATCGAGGAGAACATGGTATTGAGATTCAAAGAGAGAGAAGAAGCCATCTAGATAATAACTATGGACCCGATGGTCTGTGGTAAACTAATCACAACTCATCAGAGAGGCTATGGTGTTGATGTAGAAGCCCTCCATGGTTGATTCCCCCTCTGGTGGAGCGCCGGTGAAGGCTCCACGATGGGATCTCGCGGATACAGAAGGTTACGTTGGTGGAAATAGTTTTTCGTGATCACCTCTGATGTTTTCGGGGTACATGGGTATATATAGGAGGAAGAAGTAGGTCGGTGGACACCCGAGGGGCCCACGAGACAGGGGGCGCCCTTCACCCTCGTGGCCGCCTTGTTTATTTCTTGACTTCTACTCCAAGTCCTCTGGATCACGTTCGTTCCAAAAAGATCGCTCCTGAAGGTTTCATTCCATTTGGACTCCGTTTTATATTCCTTTTCTTCGAAACACTGAAATAGGCAAAAAAAACAGCAATACGGTCTGGGCCTCCGGTTAGTAGGTTAGTTCCGAAAATGATATAAATGTGTAAAGTAAAGCCCATAAACATCCAAAACGGGTAATATAATAGCATGGAACAATTAAAAATTATAGATACGTTGGAGACGTATCAAGCATCCCCAAGCTTAATTCTTGCCCGTCCTCGAGTAGGTAAAAGATAAAAACAGAATTTTTGATGTGGAATGCAACCTAGCATAATTCTCAATGTAATTTTCTTTATTGTGGCATGAATGTTCAGATCCAAATGATTCAAAATAAAAGTTCATATTGACATAAGAAATAGTAATACTTCAAGCATACTGATCAAAGTAATCATGTCTTCTCAAAATAACATGGTTAAAGAAAGTTATCCCTACAAAATCATATAGCCTAGTTGTTGCTCTATCTTCATCACACAAAGTATTTAATCATGCACAACCCCGATGACAAGCCAAGCAATTGTTTCTTACTTTAGTAATCTCAAACTTTTTCAACTTTCACGCAATACATGAGCGTGAGCCATGGACATAACACTATATGTGGAATTGAATGGTGGTTGTTGAGAAGACAAAAAAAAGAGAAGATAGTCTCACATCAACTAGGCGTATCAACGGGCTATGGAGATGCCCATTAACAGATATCAATGTGAGTGAGTAGGGATTGCCATGCAACAGATGCACTAGAGCTATAAATGTATGAAAGCTCAACAAACTAAACTAAGTGGGTGTGCATCCAACTCGCTTGCTCACGAAGACCTAGGCACTTTGAGGAAGCCCATCATTGGAATATACAAGCCAAGTTCTATAATGAAAAATTCCCACTAGTAAATGAAAGTGACAACATAGGAGACTCTCTATCATGAAGATCATGGTGCTACTTTGAAGCACAAGTGTGGTAAAAGGATAGTAGCATTGTGTCGGCGTTCTGGGAACGGGGGTCCCCAGACTTGCCTGCCTGCGGCCTGCGGCGTGGCTCAAAGGAGGCCCAGCACAGCCCATCTTCATCAACACAAGCTCAAGACCCTCGCGGGGCGGACGACAAGGAGCTTCCTTAGGCATGGCCTCGTCAGGCTGGCTCGTGAGGAGGCGGAGAGTTCAAGGCGGGGTACCTCGCGAGGTTCCCATGACGCAAGCCATGACGACCAAGGGCGCCAGTCGGGCGCCAGCCCGCGCAGTGTCCTCCTTTCCTCTTTGGTGCAAAGGGGGCAAGTGCAAGCGAGAGAATCAAGCAAAGGCGTCCATTTCGGTGCAACGAGACCAAGACCAGCCCTACGGCCGGAAGGAAGTCATTGTGGAGCCCAAGCCGGCATCACCGCCAGAGCCTTTGACAGGCGAGGACCAACTTTAGTCAGGATAAGTGTACCCGCTGTTCCCCTTCAAAATGGCCAATTGTTGGCGCCCTTCCCGCTCAATATTTGGGAAGAGGCCCAGGGCCTTTGCCTATAAATAGGACTAGCCACCCCCAGGGTAGGGCAATCTGGCCCTGACCTAGCAATCGGGATCCTCACCAAGAAACCAGTAGATAGAGCGATTGAAATCCTCCCAGCAGTTCCTCGCACCGGCTAAGAACAGACCCTCGCGAGGCTGTTCTGCCTTATATTGTTCATCATCAAGCCCAAGAGGCAATCCACCACACCACACACTGGAGTAGGGTATTACACCACAATGGTGGCCTGAACCAGTATAAATCTTGTGACTCTTGTGCTGTTCAGTTTGGTAGTTTAGGTCCTAGCGATTCGGCGAGGAGCGAGCCGGTAGAGGGTTGAATCTCCACGCGCACCCTAGTGTTCGAACCTCAAGGGTCTGCCGGAACTCGAAATCCGACATTTGGCGCGCCAGGTAGGGGTGCACCGGGATCCACCTTCTGCCGCTTCGCGCCCCGTCGCATCGTCATCACCATGTCCGACGACCAGGCGGGCAACCCTGATCCTTGGGCGGCTTGGCCCGCCCGTGCAGAGCCGCTCGCCCCGGGCGACCCCATGCCCCAGGCAGCTCGCGGTCCGCAGGGCGCTGCGGGCCGTGGGCGACGCGGACAGGCCTCGACGGCTCTAACACCGCGGCAGACGCGGTCGGCAGCGAGGACCTCCAACCACGCCGCGTCCACGGCGCCATACACCCGCCAGGAGCAAGCGAACTCAAGGGCCGCGCTCATGGTGGCCCGAGAGCTGCTGCAGTGCAGACTGATGGAAGGCGGCCGTGACGTACTGCTAGAGCGGGTGGCGGAGCTCCTGGGCTTCGCCGCCTTGGGGGCTCACCCCTTCTGCACTCCGCTCTCGCCTCAGGCCCAGGGCAGCCCGCGCGGGGGCCCTGCGTGCAACCGCGGGCTCCAAAGCTACTCCAACACCAGCGAAGCCGTCAGCACAGGGCCGGCGGCAGTGCCGACTCCCCTCCCCGCCAGCGAAGAAGGACTCGTTGTGGCCCACGGCCCCCGTTGGCCGCCGCGCTACCATCACCAGGCTGGCACGTCAAGCAGAGCTGCATGGCACGCGGAGCCCTACGGCGCAGCCTTCGGGGTAACAGCCACGGAAGAGTACGTGCCCCACATGATGGATCAAGGGCACCCGCGCGAGGGCGAACAAGGCTCGCTCCTCAGCCCAAGCTGGGGGGACGAGGCGCCAGAAGCTGAGCTCTTCCAGGAACCCCGGGACGGCACCGCCGGCCACGCTGGGAGCAACGATTATCGGGTACCACTAATCCCTCAGGAGCAGGCATACACTAATCATGGGTCGCAGGAGGTGCAGGTCACCACAGCGAGCAGTCTCTTACCCCTCAGGAGGGGGGCGTCGGGGGCTGCAGGAGAGGGGCCGAGATCCGACATCACCATCGCGGCGTTCGGAGCAAGGCGTTCCCAGGAGGTAGGCCCTCCCTGGGGAGGTGCCTCAGGGCTTGCTCCTGGCGGAGGACCCATGGTCGTCTGGGGAACTGCTGGCGACCGCTCTACCCCATCGGTGGCGTCCTGGTTTCCGGTCGTCGTTGATGGCACTAGAGTGTGGCGCAAGGTGGGGCCCTCGTCTGGCGATATGAAGCAAGGCCGGTACCTGTGAAGAAGGCCCAGTGCCTGTGAAGCTCGCCGCCCCGTGACACTCTCACGTAATAATGAGTGGGGTTGTACACGCCCCGGAGTCTCAGGGGTGCTGGCCTCAGGCCCTGGGGCTCCCTCCCACGCCCAGTGGCAGCACCTAGCTCCGCGCTGGTGAGAAGACGTCCAAGACTAGACTAGGTGCCGGACACGGCCTTTTGTTTGCTTTCATTGCTTTTCCCTTGGTTGCTGCTTTCCCCCGCTGGATTTAAGTTGAACTCGAATTTGAGATTTGCGTGTGTTGGGGAAGGGGTTCTTAGTCTCGTTCGAGAAATCTCTCGCGTTTCGGTTACAATCTCGCCTTAGCTGCCTCCTCTCGTGAGCCCCTCGCGAGCCAGGTCTGGCCTAGCTTGCGTGCAGCCCAGACTGCCGCCGTCATACCCCCTCGGGAGGGTTTTTTCACTGCAGATCCTACGGATTTGATTAGGAGGCGTTCGAGGCACCACAGCCTCCCACAAATTATCTCAGGACCCGCGCAGGACGAAGGTAAACTAACCAGCCGGCTCGTCACCTAGCCAACCACTAGGCACGGGCCTATGAGCAATGTAGCATTGACTAGTGCGCTAAAACATTGCGTTTTACATGAGGGGCACCCCCTCCCAGAATGCTCCCACAACCATCGGGACAAAAGCCTGAGTTCTATTCATGAAAGACAAGGAAACAGGAACGTCGTGCTATCAATCAGATAAATCCCCCAATGCATCCTCAGGAGCGCCGCCCGAGCTGTCGCTGGCGTCGCTGGCCTCGCCATCGCCCTCCGCATTGCCACCAGTGGCGTTAGGGCCGTTCACCACGCCGCCCTCGTCGGCGGCCACAATCACGCCGTCGTTGTCTGAAGCGAAGACTCTCACAAGGGCGTCCACGTTGTCTTCCACCCAATACGTCAGGTCGTCTCGGACGGCCTGGGGGACTGGGGCGATGGCAGCGTCAAAGTCAAAATGAGGATCCATATTCCGGAGATGGCTGAAGACACGGGAAAAGGCGCGCCCGAGCAGGGCTCGGCTCCTCTCCTCCACCAACCTGTTGGCACGAACCGATCGTGCCTCCAGCTGCGTCACGATGGCGGTGAAGAACTGAAGGTTGCCAGCGTAGTTAATGGCACGCGGCTCGCCGACGGCCGCCTCGCAGATGTTACCTAAGGCTGTGTTGGCCCTCTCCCAAAGCGTGGTGAGCATCGGGGTATGCTCGTGTTCCAAGAGCCACCGCTGACACATCTCGTCCGCATTCTGACAGGCGACGGCCTCAGCCTCAACCACCTGTTGGCGAAGAAGAAGCACCTCGGCGCGGGAAGTAGTTGACTCCCCATGCGCCGCCTTGAGTGTGGCCTGTAAGGCATCAACCCGCCGCATCGCTTCCTCCATCTTGGTCCTCAGGACGGTGGTCCTACCGTCGGCCTCGGTCCGGACCAACTCCAGCCTCTCCGAGAACTCGCGCTCGAGATTCTGGCGCACCGTCGCCACCCGACGTCCGACCTCCTCCGAGACACGGGCTTCCCGCGCGGTGACGTCATCCTCCGCCCGTGTCACCCAGCACTCCCTCGTCTCCAGGCGCTCGTGCTCGCGCGCGTGTTCGGCGGCTTCCAGCGTTAGCGCCTCCTCACGCTTCTGGAGCTCCGCTGGGTCGCCGGAGGCCACCTTCATCGACGCAAGCGCCGCCTCGCGCAGCTCCACCTGCTCCTCCAGTGAGCGGCACCGGGCCAAGAGTTCCTATGCCCGCTCCTCCGTGGCCTCTCGCCGCCGGTCAGCTTCCCGGGCTTCTTCGACGGCCTGGGAACGGGCCTCCTGAGAGGCCGCCAGCGACGCCTTGGCCTCCTCATCATCAAGATCGCGCCGACGGTGCGCGAGGGCGGCAGCCGCCTCCAGCTCGCGCCTCTACGCAACCAGCCGAAGGCCCTAAGCCTCAAGGCGCGCGTCCTCATCAGCGAGTTCCTCACCAAGCAGGCTCACCGCGTCAGCCGCCCTCCGGAGGAACCCTTGGCGAAGGGCGCGACGCTCCCGAGCGCGCTCGAGTACGTCTTTCACACCACCATCCGCCCCAAGCGAGCGCCGTGGGGCGCGGATCAGCATTCCCCCCTCGGGCAGGGGGCTGGGGGCTGGCGCCCTTGAGACGGTCGGGCGCCCCCTGCCAGAAGCCCGACCTGAAGCCAGTCCATCCCCGGGTGAAGAGCGCAGGGAGTACCTCAACCAATCACGGTCCACCACCAGGCGAGAGGCCCACGGCAGGCTGGCTATGCCGCGAGAAGGCCAGCGAAGGAAGACCGCGGAGAGCGCGAATCCGCGTTGTGCTTCGGGACGACTCGTCTCGCCAACCGGCCTCGCCACAAGGGCCCGGCTGCTCGGGATGATCGAAAACGACGGAGGAGGTGGAGGAGAGTGGGATGGCTCCTCGTCCACCCCCGTGAGCTCGGAAGGAAGGGCCCTGCGGGGCAAAGATCAGAACAAGCAACGAAAGAGTCAGGAACAGGGAAGGGAGAAGGCTTACTCGTCGATGGCGTAGTACTTCCTACGCTTCAGCAGGCGGCAAGGGTAGTCATCACCCAGGGCCTCCCTTCTCTTCCGTAGGGCCTCAAAGTCCACTCGGAAACGACCCAAGAGTTGAGCACAGGTGTCGGCCTGCAACGAAGAGGAAGCTCCGAGGTGACTCGCGTCAGGGGCGTCCGCCTGGGGCGCGGTGCTGGTCGCCTCACCCAGAAGAGCGGCTGGGGCCTCAGGGGCCTCAGCCGCAGGCACCGCGGGCGACCACTCGCCACCCTCAGCTGCGGAAGCGCGGGCCTCAGGGGCCGCTCCCTCATGAGCGCCGCCCAGTGCTGTCGCCTCAGCGGAAGCACCCTCGGCCTCCGGAGGCTCATGCCTCCCCGCCTCGCCACCTGAGGAAGAGTCGCCCCGGACGGCTGCGAGGGCGACCACCACCACTAGGTTCTCGCGAGGCCCCTGGAAGCCAGCCGGGCGTGGCCCCATTCGTCGAAGATGGGCATCTGGCTCACGAAGTCGCCTCTGTTCGAGCAGAGGTACAGCAAGGCCCCCCCTTGATGAATGTCGCCGGGGGAAGGATCCCCAGTCAAGACCAAGAGCACCTTCCTCAAAGCTTCAGGCGTCAGGTCCTCTTCCTGGAGCCGCATACGGTCCCCACGACCGATGTAGGCCCACATTCGATGAGAATGGCGCTAGAGAGGGGCGACGCGGCGTAGCAAGAACTCCTTCACCACCTTGGGCGCCGTCACGCCAAGCTCCCTCAGGAACTCGAAGCGACGCCAGACGAAGGCGAGCCGGGGGCTCGCGAGCGTCTCCTGGCCCCAGGCCGAGTTGGGGATAGCAGGCGAAGATGGCTCCGTCAGCAGGGGGCTGGGCACCCCTACGTCCACATACAGCCACCGCTCGGGAAACCCTGGCGCGGATGGAGGAAGACTGAAGTCAATTCCAGAAGCCACTGTCTCAGGCGCAGCGATGAAGCTTACGCACCCCGAACATTGGGTGGGGTCGACAAGGCGCAAAGAGAAGAAGTGGCGCAGCAAGGCGACCGAAGGAAGGATGCCCATCATTGCCTCGCAAACGAAGGCAAATACCGCGAGAAGGGTGATGGATTCAGGACCCAGATGCATCATATGGATCTGATAATGGGAAAGCACGGCGTTGAAGAAATCAGAGAAGGGGAGAACTAGTCCCGCCCACAGGGCGTCGGCGAAATACCGGACCTCGGTGGGAATCCTGTCAACGGAGAAGCGGGACACGGGCCAGGCCGTCGTCCTCCCGCACTCGTTGAAGATGGTGGCCAGGGCTGCGCGGACCTTGCCCATGCCTTCTTGATTGATTATGACCGGCCAATCGACGGCGGGGGCCGCCGTCGACGACGAGCGAGGCGGCGGCACGGGCTTCTTCCCTTTTCCCTTCCTCGGCGGAGCCATGACGACAGGAAAGGGATGGGGGAAGGTTCGAGATTGGATTGGATGCGGAAGCTGGAGTTCGAGAGAAGAAAGGACAGGGAGCGCTCAAGCAGCAGAAAGGGGAGCGGATGTGTGCGGCAGGAACAGTGCCGCCCATGTCCAATCAACCGCCACGCGGCGCCCAAGGTTGCAGGCTGTTAGGGCCCGTGACGCTTCGCACTTGCCCTTTCGCCTCTCTGCTCGGCCAAGTTCGGGTGCGCCATGGGCCCGGGGGCTACTGTCAGCGTTCTAGGAACGGGGGTCCCCAAAC
The DNA here is from genome assembly GCA_963921465.1 of Triticum timopheevii. NCBI lineage: Eukaryota > Viridiplantae > Streptophyta > Magnoliopsida > Poales > Poaceae > Triticum > Triticum timopheevii. Next base: position 375,225,102 of record OY997262.1, on the reverse strand, counting down.
TTGCCTGCCTGCGGCCTGCGGCGCCTCAAAGGAGGCCCAGCACAGCCCATCTTCATCAACACAAGCTCAAGACCCTCGCGAGGGGCCAAGCCTCATGGGGCGGAAGACAAGGAGCTTCCTCAGGCACGGCCTCGTCAGGCTGGCTCGTGAGGAGGCGGAGAGTTCAAGGCGGGGTACATCGCGAGGTGCCCATGACGCAAGCCATGACGACCAAGGCTGCCAGTCGGGCGCCAGCCCGCGCAGTGTCCTCCTTTCCTCTTTGGTGCAAAGGGGGCAAGCGCAGGCAAGAGCATCAAGCAAAGGCGTCCATTTCGGTGCAACAAGACCAAGGCCATCCCTACGGCCGGAAGGAAGTCATTGTGGAGCCCAAGCCGGCGTCACCACCAGAGCCTTTGACAGGCGAGGACCAACTTTTGTCAGGATAAGTGTACCCACTGTTCCCCTTCAAAATGGCCAATTGTTGGCGCCCTTCCCGCTCAATATTTGGGAAGAGGCCCAGGGCCTTTGCCTATAAATAGGACTAGCCACCCCCAGGGTAGGGCAATCTGGCCCTGACCTAGCAATCGGGATCCTCACCAAGAAACCAGTAGATAGAGCGATTGAACTCCTTCCAGCAGTTCGTCGCACTAGCCAAGAACAGACCCTCGCGAGGCTGTTCTGCCTTGTATTGTTCATCATCAAGCCCAAGAGGCAATCCACCACACCACACACTGGAGTAGGGTATTACACCACAATGGTGGCCTGAACCAGTATAAATCTTGTGTCTCTTGTGCTATTCAGTTTGGTAGTTTAGGTCATAGCGACTCGGCGAGGAGCGAGCCGGTAGAGGGTTGAATCTCCGCGCGCACCCTAGTGTTCGAACCTCAAGAGTCTGCCGGAACCCGAAATCCGACACATTGTCCCTTCTCTCTTTTTCTCTCATTTCCTTTTTTTCTTTTCCTTTTTTTCTTTTTTCTTTTTTTTGGGGCCTTTTCTTTTTTTTGGCCTTTCTTTTTTTTTCTCTTTTTTTATAAAGTCTGAAGTCTCATCCCGACTTCTGGGGTAATCATAGTCTCCATCATCCTTTCCTCACTGGGACAATGCTCTAATAATGAAGATCATCACACTTTTATTGATTTACAACTCAATACTTAAACAAGATATGACTTTATATGAATGCCTCCGGCGGTGTACCGGGGCATGCAATGAATCAAGAGTGACATGTATGAAAATTATGAAGGTGGCCTTGCCACAAATACGATGTCAACTACATGATCATGCAAAGAGCAATATGACAATGATGATACGTGTCATATGAACGGAACGGTGGAAAGTTGCATCGCAATATATCTCGGAATGGCTATGGAAATGCCATAATAGGTAGGTATGGTGGCTGTTTTGAGGAAGGTATATGGTGGGTGTATGGTACTGGCAAAAGTTGCGCGGCACAAGAGAAGCTAGCAATTGTGGAAAGGTGAGAGTGCGTATGATCCATGGACTCAACATTAGTCATGAAGAACTCATATACTTATTGCAAAAATCTACAAGTCATCAAAAACAAAGTACTACGCGCATGCTCCTAGGGGGGTAGATTGGTAGGAAAAGACCATCGCTCGTCCCCGACCGCCACTTATAAGGAAGACAATCAATAAATAAAATTGTGCTCCAAGTTCATCACAAAGCGGTTCACCATACGTGCATGCTACGGGAATCACAAACTTGATCACAAGTATTCTTTGAATTCATAATGACCCAACTAGTATGACTCTAATATCACTACCTCCATATCTCAAAACAATTATCAAGCATCAAATTGATCATAGCATCCAATTCACTTTCTATGATTGTTTTTATTATACCCAACTTGGATGCCCATCATTCTAGGACCAATTTTATAACCATAGCAAATACCATGCTGTTCTAAGAGACTCTCAAAATAATATAAGTGAAGCATGAGGGACTAACAATTTCTACAAAATTAAGCCACCGCCGCGCTCTAAAAGATATAAGTGAAGCACTAGAGCAAAAACTATCTAGCTCAAAAGATATAAGTGAAGCACATAGAGTATTCTAATAAATTCTAATCAAGTGGGCTTCTCCCAAAAGGTGTTTACAGCAAGGATGATTGTGGAAAACTAAAAAGCAAAGACTAATATTATACAAGACGCTCCAAGCAAAACACATATCATGTGGCGAATAAAAATATAGCTCAAAGTAAAGTTACCAATAGACGAAGACGAAAGTGGGATGCCTTCCGGGGGCATCCCCAAGCTTAGGATTTTGGCTATTCTTGAATATCTTGGGGTTCCATAGGCATCCCCAAGCTTAGGCTCTTGCCACTCCTTATTCCATAATCCATCAAATCTTTACCCAAAACTTGAAAACTTCACAACACAAAACTCAAAAGGAAATCTCATAAGCTCCGTTAGTGCAAGAAAGAAAAACCACCACATAAGGTATTGTAATGAACTCATTATTTATTTAAATTGGTGTTAAACCTACTGTGTTCCAATTTCTCTATGGTTCATACCCTTACATACTAGCCATAGATGCATCAAAATAAGCAAACAACACACGAAAAACAGAATCTGTCAAAAACAGAACAGTCTATAGCAATCTGTAACTCTCGAATACTTTTAGAACTCTAAAATTCCTAACAAAATAGGAAGTCCTGGGAAATTTGTCTATTGATCTATAGCAAAAAGAATCAACGCAAAAGCACGTGTCTGTGAACTACTAACATTATTTTCGTGCATCCAAAGTTTCTGTTTTTCGGCAGAATCAAATTAACTATCACCATAGGTTATCCTATAGGTTCTACTTGGCACAAACACTAACTAAAACATGAAAACACATCTAAACAGAAGGTAGATGATAAATTTATTACTAAACGGAAGAAAAAACAAAAAACATAAATAAAATTGGGTTGCCTCCCAACTAGCGCTATCGTTTAACGCCCCTAGCTAGGCATAAAAGCGAAGATAGATCTAAGTAGTGCCATCTTTGGCATTCAATTCATAAGTAGCTCGCATGATAGATTCATAAGGTAATTTGACTTTCTTTCTTGGAAAGTGCTCCATGCCTTCTCTTAATGGAAATTGGAATCTAATATTCCCTTCCTTCATATTAATAATTGCACCAATCGTTCTAAGGAAAGGTCTACCAAGAATAATAGGACAAGAAAGATTGCAATCTATGTCAAGAACGATAAAATCCACGGGCACCAAATTCCTGTTTGCAACAATGAGAACATCATTGATCCTTCCCATTAGCTTTTTAATGGTGGAATCCGCAAGGTGCAAATTTAAAGAGCAATCATCAAGATCATGGAAATCACATAAAGTTTCCGGAATTGTGGAAACACTAGCACCCAAATCACATAAAGCATAACACTCATGATCTTTAATTTTAATCTTTATAGTAGGTTCCCACTCATCATTAAGTTTCCTAGGTATAGAAACTTCCAAATTAAGTTTTTCATCATAAGATTGCATCAAGGCATCAACAATATGTTTGGTAAAAGCTTTATTTTGACTATAAGCATGACGAGAATTCACAACGGATTGCAAAAAGGAAATACAATCTATTAAAGAACAATTATCATAATTAAATTCCTTGAAATCCAAGATGGTGGGTTCAATGCTATTTAAAGTCTTGACCTCTTCAATCCCACTTTTACCAAATTTAGCATCAAGATCTAAAAACTCTGAATCATTGGGACGCCTTTTAACTAAAGTTGACTCATCTCCAGTCCCATCCTTATTAAGATTCATATTGCAAAACAAAGATTTAATAGGGGACACAACAATAACTTTAAGATCTTCATCATTATTTCCATCTAGCTTTTCTGGTTTGGCAGCCATCTTATTGACTAAGGTAGCTTGCTTATCAGAAATTTGGGCTATAGAATTTTTAAGATGACTAATTTGAGAGTTCAAACCATAAATTTCTTTAGACATATCATCAAGCTCTTTGTTCATAAACCTCATTAAGCTTTTTTGTTCATAAACCAACATCTTGAGCTTGCGTTGGTTTTCCATGAAGAGGAAAGGGTGATGCAGCAATAGTAGCGTAAGTATTTCCCTCAGTTTTTTAGAACCAAGGTATCAATCCAGTAGGAGGCTCCTCGAAAGTCCCACGCACCTACACAAACAAACGAGAACTCGCAACCAACGCAATAAAGGGGCTGTCACTGCGAAAGGACACCGCAAGACTGAACCCAAAGCTAAGCACTTTTCCCATTGCAAGAAAGATCAATCTAGTAGGCCAAACCAAACTGATAATTCAAAGAGACTTTCAAAGATAAATTAATCATACATAAAAGAATTCATAGGAGATTCAAATATTTCTGTAACATCCCAAATTTTTCCAAATTTTGGAATGTTAATAATAAGATATTATTGAGTGAATTGCTATGATTTTCATGGGAAATTAAAACCCTTTGATATTTCATCCAATTGCTTTTCTTTTGGACACCTATGAAATATTTTGAAACCACAAATAAAAATGAAGTGAGAATAAAATGACTTTCTCAAATGTGGTGGAAGAATATTTTACGTGAAGTTCTTTGAATTTTTAGTTCCATCTGAAATTGGATCTCATTTGAAATTTTAATGCCATTTAAATATTTCCAACAAATTTAATGAGAGGAGATAATGTGACTTCTCCAAAATATATTTGGAAATATTTAGTACTGCATAATTATCATTTCATGAATTTGCAGAACTCTAAACTGAATTTTTGATTATTCAATTATGTCCATAAAGTGAGAAGGGTAGTTTGTGAGCAAACTTAATTTTATTAAATTCGGAGACTAATTTTATTGGACTCTAAATAATATTGGCACTAATGTAAACATTTTTATTATTTGTTTTAAGTATACTTTTGTGCACGTACTTATGTACGTAATTATATTTTTCAATACTAATTCCTAAACTATCTAGCTTGACCCAGTATATATTTCTCTCTCAAAATCTCGGACAGGCGCGAGACAGCAGCACAGCACAGCCCACCTTGTTTTTTGTATTTTTTTCCTTGCCTTTTCCTTTGGGCCAATATCCTCCACTAAGGCCCATCCCTCTTTCTGGTAGTGAAAGCCCAGGCGCTGGGTCTTCTTCTTCCTCCTCGTGCGCACCAACAGAGAGGAACAAGCGTGGCCTCCTCCTCTTCCTCCCCTCCTCCCAGTTAATTCTTTGCCCATTTCACTTCGGCGTCTACAAGAAAAATGCGGAGGACAATTACGAGCCCATTCAGGGAATCAAAACTCAACTTTACTGTTTTAATTCGTCGAATGGATCCGTGAAACGTACATGCACGAACAACCATTATTGGCCGCACTAAGGTCGTCCTGGATCTCTTCGTATGGACTCCCCTCGCACCTATAAATACCATCCCTGGATACAACCCACTCCCCTACATCATCACGCTCAAAAGCCCTCTCTACTTCGATCCCTCCTGCGGGCAATTGCTCGCCGGCATCCGACAAAGCATCAAAGTCCGACGACGATTCCGTCGCGACCGAGGTACCCCATGCCCCAACTCCTGAACCTTTCTCTCCATCCAGTGGATTCGAATCTTGTTGAACCTTTATCTTGTTCGATTGTACAGCCGGAGCACACTGTTTTTCGTCATCGCATCCGCCGGAGCTCCGCCCAACTCCGGCGAGACCTCACGGTTGCCCGAGGACAGGGCCGAGCCCTCCGTGGTTATCCTCGAGCTTGCATGGGCCTCCTCTCCCGCGTACGCCGCTTGTACTACGCCGTAGCCCTCGCCAACGCCGAACCCGAGCACCGCCGCCGTCTTCTCCATCACCGGCGACCGTAAGTCCGGTGAGCTCCTTCCCTTCCTTTTCTTGATCGTTTGATCACGATCCAACCACCCGTAGCCCTCCTCTGTTAGTTAAAAACGCGAAGGGGTATCTGCCTGTAGTAACACGCCACGTGGCAGCTCAATTAAAATCTCGTAATTAATTTCCAGAAAAATACCTAACCTTCAGAAATTCATATCTTTTAATCTCCAGCTCGGAATTCAACAAATATAATATCCCTGGATTGCTTAGAACATCTAATTTGTTATAAGATTTTCAAATCTCATTTTTGGTCAAGTTAAAATTTAGTTTTGATTTAAATGGTAATTTGAGTAATTTTGCTATATCTTTTATTCTGCGAATCATATAAAAATGTTTTATATATGAAAATTGGACCTTAGGACCATACCAATCTGTTAGAACTCATGGTATAATTTTTCAGCAAGTTTAGTTACTATTTTAGTCCAATGCCCTAATTTTGACCATCCTCAGTCACCGATTAATAACTTCGTTCAAATAGAATTTAATCCTAGAATAAATCTCTTAGATGGATCCCTAAAAACCCTCTCTGGTTATTTGAATCCACCACAAAAATTTGGAGTTACAAGATTAAAATTTGAATTCTTTATCTTGAAACGTATGCCATACCCACTTCCGTTTAACCAAGTCAAATATTCCGAACAACCCATTATAAAATTGTCGTAGAATCTTGCCTCACAACCCTCATTCTATCAAACCATGATCTTCACTTTGTATTAATTTGATCCGCCCCCGGAATATGATTTATGTCATATTTTCAAGCAAGCCAACTTTGTCCTATCTCAACCCTACCACGTCATAGTAACTAGCTTAGTAATTGTAAAAACTAAATAATCTGTATTGTGAATTTGTATCTTTTATTTGGATCTTTATTTGCAATTGTTGTGTGTTGAATTATTTTCTTGTATCGTTAGATATATCGTAAGGTGAAGGAGAGACGACTCTAAGTAGAATATATCAACTTCAAGAATCGGACAAGTTGCAAATTGATCATACTTCAACCTATATTTTCATACTATGCATATCTCTTTAAATTTTAATATTATGCATGTTTTATAAAGGTTTTGCAAAGTATTATTTAAAGTTAGAGCCATAGGTTCAAAACTGACCACCATGCTTGGCCACGCTTGCGCAAAATGGGTGGGATGAAAACAAAACTTATTTTAAACCTTTAAACTTGCTCTCTTTGGAGCAACGTCTGTGAAACTATTTTGAAAAGAAAAATTATATATATATTATTATCTACTCCCTGGACGGAATGGTATTGACGGGAGCGTCTACAAGTGATTGCGCTTATCGGGGTCTTGCAGTGAATGCGCCCGACTGGGGTCTTGCACACAGGTTTTTGGCGGGGACTGCCGTCCAGGGGAATGAGATCTTCCAAGTATAGTTTGATGTAGCTTCCAGTACAGCCACATGCTACTATGGGCTCTGGTTTAGCTTAGTACTAATGGGGACCGCCATCGGAGAGGGGCTTTCATTGCCTAAGTTGCGGGCGGCTTGGTCAGGTATAGGGGGCTGTTACGGAAAGGTTTTGTCACAGTCTCCTCCTAGTCGTACACCCAAGTGTGTAACGGTAAACGGGGTTGGTTGTGTCATGTGGGGAACTTGTACGACTTTTGCAGAGGATTTAACCTAATCGATTAGCCATGCCCCCGGTTACGGGCCAATTTGAGCAACTGAAGACTTGGATTGAAGAAGCATCTCCCCTCTCTTTTCTAAAAGTCTGTTTTAAGGGAAGGGAAAGTTGAGGAATGAGCACAATGAATGTGTTTCACTTCAACCATATTTAAGTTTTACCAAAATTTGGAGAATGAGCACTGGTGCATATATCCATGTGTCTCACTCCTACCTTTTATACTAAAAACTATTTCTGTTTCAAAAGAAGTTAACAAAAATTAGCATAGGAGAAAATTGGCTTTATGCAAATGAAACCTCCACCAATACTTACCCTACGTATATATTCTATTATACTTTCCTTTGCAACTTGCGAGTACATTCCACGTACTCAACCTGCACCTGTCATGTGCAGATCTCAACAGATTAAGAGACGATAAGGTTATGGACTACACTCAACAAGCCCAGTGGTGTTGATGGAGCCCTAACTTAGCGACTACGTATTATTCCGCTATATTATGTGCCAGCATTGAGCTGTGCCAATGGTATGTATTTGTTTAATTCTAGATGTACCGTTGTAGTAAAATGATGTATGTTTTACTGATATTCATTCTTGTTACTGTGTGTGCTAGCTATGATCCAGGGATAGCACAGAAAGCACAGAGACTTGGATTTTACCAAATTCGGGTCATGACAATTTCTCATAGATAAACTTGATCATAAACCCACAATTCGTCGGATCCCAACAAACACACCGCAAAAAGAGTTACATCGAATAGATCTCCAAGAAGATCAAGGAGAACATGGTATTGAGATTCAAAGAGAGAGAAGAAGCCATCTAGCTAATAACTATGGACCCGAACGTCTGTGGTAAACTACTCACAACTCATCGGAGAGGCTATGGTGTTGATGTATAAGCCCTCCGTGGTCTATTCCCCCTTCAGCGGAGCACCGGCGAAGGCTCCAAGATGGTATCTCGCGGATACAGAAGGTTACGGTGGTGGAAATAGTTTTTCGTGGTCGCCTTTGATGTTTTCGAGGTACATGGGTATATATAGGAGGAAGAAGTAGGTCGGTGGACGCCCGAGGGGCCCATGAGACAGGGGCGTGCCCGGTAGGGGGGTCACCCTCCACCCTCGTGGATGTCTCGTTTATTTCTTGACTTCTACTCCAAGTCCTCTGGATCACGTTCGTTTAAAAAAGATCGCTCCCGAAGGTTTCATTCCGTGTGGACTCCATTTGATATTCCTTTTCTTCGAAACACTGGAATAGGCATGGAACAATCCAAAACGTGGTAAAGTAAAATAAAGCCCATAAACATCTAAAATGGGTAATATAATAGCATGGAACAATCAAAAATTATAGATACGTTGGAGACATATCACTAAGTATGATGTTAATCATAGAATTGCATCTCCATATCACCCACAGCCTAGTGGTCAAGTAGAATTGAGTAACAGAGAGCTCAAATTAATTTTGCAAAATATTGTTAATATATATAGAAAGAATTGGTCCAAGAAACTTGATGATGCATTATGGGCTTATAGAACTGCATATAAAAATCCTATGGGTATGTCTCCATATAAAATGGTTTATGGAAAAGCATGTCATTTACCTCTCGAACTAGAACATAAGGCATATTGGGCCATTAAAGAGCTCAATTATGATTTCAAACTTGACGGTGAGAAGAGTCTATTTGACATAAGCTCACTTGATGAATGGAGAATCCAAGCCTATGAGAATGCCAAACTGTTTAAAGAAAAAGTTAAAAGATGGCACGGCAAAGGGATACAAAAGCGTGAGTTTAACGTGGGTGACTATGTGTTGCTATTCAACTCTTGTTTAAGATTTTTTGTAGGAAAACTTCTCTCTAAATGGGAAGGCTCTTACGTTATCGAGGAGGTCTATCGTTTCGGTGCCATAAAAATCAACAACTTCGAAGGCACAAATCCAAAGGTGGTGAAGGGTCAAAGAATCAAACATTATATCTCAGGTAATCCTATAAATGTTGAAACTAATGTTATTGAATCCGTAACCCCAGAGGAACACTTTACAGAACGTTTCAGACTCCGAAAAGGAATAGGTATGTGGTACGGTAAGTAAACCGACTCCAAAACAGTTCTAATAGCAATTTTCTCCATTTTGGAATATTTAAGAAAATAGGAAAATAAGAAGTAGTCCGGAAAGGACACGAGGTGTCCACGAGGGTGGACGGCGCGCCCTACCCTCTTGGGCGCTCCCCCTGTCTCGTGGGCACCTCGTGTGCTCTCCGGACTCTATTTTCTTGCACGATACTTCTTTTGGTCAGTAAAAATTCATTATATAATCTCCCACAGGTTTTGACCACCGTATCACGCAAAAATCCTCTGTCTTTGTTTTGAGCTGTTTTTCTGACAGATCTGACGTCTTCAAGCGCCCCAAGGACAAGTTTTTCGAGAGGGTCATCAACCCCTACCTCACGGAGGTGCTACATCACCCTCAAACCATTGTGATGCGTGAGGGGGTTCTGCACATCCGTGATGTTGAGGGATGAAGGAGTACCGGAAGCATGGAGACAAAGCTCGAAACAATGGAACAACAAGTTTTCAAGTGCCAAGGGATGGTGGAACGAGGACTCAATGCCAACCAGGTGATGATCGCGGAGTTCACCAACAACCACAAGCTGGACGCCAAGAACATTGGGGAGACCATCTTCAAGCTTCATGAGAAAATCAATCATCTCCAAGCCCAGACCTATGACCTACGAAAACCAAAACTGTGAGTATGAATATAGATTCAAGAGGATAAGTTTGGCTACCGATCTGAGGATCCCATAGACTCGATCATCCTTCTATGATGGTGAGCCTATGCCTTAGAAGACGGACGGCAAGCGTACATCATCAACAACTCCATCATGACCACCTCCAAGGAATTAATCACATGGGTATGGGCACTCCCCTTGGCAACTGCCAAGCTTGGGGAAGGTGCCCCGGTATCGTATCACCATCACACCCCTATATTTACCGTTTTACTTAGTTCGATCCCTTTGGTAATATCTTGATCTAGTAGAATAAAGTTTTGGTATGAATTAATTTTGAGTTTTGCTTTATGATCCCTTTATGTAATCGAGTCTGTGAGCTATACATAATAAAGATTAGTGTTGAGTCAAGGGCTTTGCTATCTTATGATCTTGAGAGAATAAAAGAACAAAAAGAAATAAAAAAGACCATATTGATCTTATGGATAGTAATGACTTCACACATAAAGAGTAAGATGCATAAAAGTTGTTGAGAGTTGGCAAACATAATTTTGGTCATCGTTGCAATTAATAGGAAGTAATAAAGAAAGAGAGGTTTTCACATATAAATATACTATCTTGCACATCTTTTATGATTGTGAGCACTCATTAAAGTATAACATGCTAAAGAGTTGATGTTGGACAAGGAAGACAACGTAATGGGTTATGTTTTCTCACATCTTAGTTAAAGTATATTGTCATGGATCATCCAACATGTTGAGCTTGCCTTTCCCCCTCATGTCATCCAAATTTCTCGCACCAAGTAGAGATACTACATGTGCTTCCAAATATCCTTAAACCCAGTTTTGCCATCAGAGTCCACCATATCTACCTATCGATTGAGTAAGATCCTTCAAGTAAGTTGTCATGTTGTATGCAATAAAAATTGCTCTCTAAATTAGTGTGGAGAAAATAAACTTTGTATGATCTTGTGATATGGAAGTAATAAAAGCGACAGACTACAAAATAAAGGTTCATATCACAAGTGGCAATATAAAGTGATGTTCTTTTGTATTAAGATTTCGTGCATCCAACCATAAAAGGACATGACAACCTCTGCTTCCCTCTGCGAAGGGCCTATCTTTTACATTATACAAGAGTCAAGGTGATCTTCACCTTTCCTTTTTACATTTTATCCTTTGGCAAGCACCACGTGTTGGAAAGATCCTGATATATATATCCAATTGGATGTAAGTTAGCATGAACCATTATTGTTGACATTACCCTTGAGGTAAAAGGTTGGGAGGCAACACTATAAGCCCCTATCTTTCTCTGTGTCCGACTAAAACTCCATAACCATAAGTATTGCGTGAGTGTTAGCAATTGTGAAAGACTAAATGACAATTGAGTATGTGGACTTGCTGAAAAGCTCTTATATTGACTCTTTACGATGTTATGATAAATTGCAATTGTTTCAATGACTGAGATCATAGTTTGTTGTTTCCTAATGAAGTTTCTGATTCATACTTGACATTGTGAATAGATTGTTACTTGAGCATAAGAAATCATATGACAATATATATATATATATATATATATATATATATATATATATATATATATATATATATATGTGTGTGTGTGTGTGTGTGTGTGTGCTGTTGTTATAAGAATGATCATGATGCCCTCATGTTCGTATTTTATTTTAGAGGTAGTTACACCAGTGGTGCCTTTACTTGCCACCAATGTTCAGTTTGGTGCACAAACTTGAAAAATACGCCGAACTGGTGCTAAAACTTGGCTCTTTCGTTCAAATACAGTTCAGTTCACGTTTTGATACATCCGCACTGCTGACTAGGATGCCAGCATGCTTGCGGGGCCCATTGTCAGCGACTGCGAGTGCGCACAGAGGCGTGTGGCTGGATTGTTTCGAAAAAAAAACTTCATGTTTTTATTTTTCGCACAGAAGCCCCTGAGCCGGTGGGACACAACAGTCCTGAAATTTTTACATGTAAGCCCGCCCGTATCCTAACATCTCGTAATTCGATCGTGCATGTTTTTTCTGCCTTGAACTGTTCTCCACGTATCGATCGTTCGGAGCCGCCGGAGCCGCCGCTTGGGTGGATCGCCAAGACGGCATTGATCGTCGCGGGCGTGGATGGCGGAGCCTCGTCGGCGAGGTCCCGGTGATGCAGCCCCTCTATATGGTGAGAATTGCCTCGTCTCCTTTGCCCCTTTGTCCCCTGTTTTCGTTAGGGTTTTATAGATAAATTTGTGGTGCAACAGGTCATGGGCTGATGTGATGATTCGTCGTTGTGTTTAGGTTATTCTCTTGATGCGCATTGACACATAGGAGGTGTTTGGTTCGGACTTTCTTAGCTGTAAACCGATTAATAACGTTCTTGTGTTTGGATTAGACTGGTCGTAAACAAATACCATTACTTGTGTTTGGATTAGTCTGGTCGTAAACAAATACCATTACTTGTGTTTGGATCAGGCTGGCCGTAAACAAATACCATTACTTGTGTTTGGATTAGGCTGGCCGTAAACAAATACCGTGTAATCAGATACACTGGTAGTGCAAACCTGATTCTGCTCGCTGGTGAGTATAATCGGAAGACCATACCGCTCCTTCTCAGATTCTCGTCAGGCTCGGCTTCCTCTCAGTCGAGATCGAATCCATGGCCGCCCTAATTGATAAATGAATCTGCTCTTCCACTCGTACTGTACCTTTGAATTTTGGACATAGAATGTTGGACACTTGCTTAACTGAATTTTTTGACAGTTTCTTAACTGAATTTTGGCTAGTTATGGCTCAGCTAATTGTCAGACATCTATTCCACTTTGATGGCATTTCAGAGTTCCCATTATCCTCCACTCATACTCTACCTATGTAGCTTGCAATATGCACTTTGCACTACTTTTCAAAGTAAGTAATAGTGCTAACTGAATTTTGCACTACTGTACAAATTCATGTATGCAATACTGTACAAAGTAACTGACAGTGCTAACTGCACTTTGCACCACTCTACCTCTGTAGCTTGCAATATGCACTTTGCACTACTGTACAAATTCATGTATGCATATATCTTGACATCGGAGCTCATTGCTGCACTACCTAGTACTAACTAAATTTTTATTCTTCTTCTAATAAAGTTAAGAGCATTGAGAGTTAACTGAATTTTGTTTTGTTTACTAAATTGTGTGCTGTAATTTGAAGCGAAGTGAACTAAGTTCTTCTTATTTGCATTGCAGGTGCTTTTGATGGTCTTTTCTCAGTTGAGATTCACCACAAAGGCTTCTTTTGTGGAACTGACAGCAAGAGCACATACATGGATTATGAAGTTGCTTGGTTTGACAACTGTGATAGCGATACTTGGTCCATATTATGGATTAATGATTTTCTACAATGTCTAGGGTATGACAGAGAGAGTGTAAAGCTTGATGTGTTTTGGTGTCAACCTGGAAAGACATTGGTTGATGGACTAAGAGAGATAAAGTATGATGCAGACATACTTGCAATGATAGCAGCAACTATAGAGCACAAGAATTTTTTGCTCATTGTAGACCATGGAGAGAAACATGACGGTGTTTTGAGAGATGACACTATGGTTGATGAACTGCCAAAGGTGATCAGTCCAGGAAAAGAAAGCAAGGGAAAAGAGCAAAATATTCAGGATGAGGAAAGAAGTGTGCCAAATAAGAGGGTAAGGAGGTTATTTGGGGATGGATCATTCTCGGGTTTTGGTGATAAAGAAATGGAGGAAGAAGGTGGAGTAGATGCAGCAGCCGTAGATTCAGAGATTGATGAGGATTTCTATGACAGTGACTTTGATGTAGAGGATGGGGACGATGATTTGTTTGAGAAAAATATAGATAAAGAAGTGGATGATCACAAAGAGAAGGATACATCATGTGACTATGAAGCAGAACTAGCAGAGGATGCTCTAGATGATTCCCACCTAGACATGTCCAAAGAATAGAGGGACAAGTTGAAGTATCACTTCAAGGCATTTAATGCAGAAACAGATTTGAATGACCCTGTGTTTAGACTTGGCATGGTGTTTGGTAACGTGCAGGAGCTGAGACATGCTATAACATCATATAGCATCAGGAACAGGGTTCAAGTGAAGAAGACAAGGAACACTTCTACCAGAGTTGTAGCTCAATGCTCTGGTGATTGCCCGTGGTATCTTCAGGCAAGCAAGGATAACAGAACTGCTAGTTTTGTCATAAAAAAGTACTTTGATGAGCACACTTGCAGTAAGTCGTGGAACCGTAAAGGGTTGACAGCTCCTTTCTAACCAGAAAATTCAAAAATGAATTCATAAACAATGAGAAGATGCCCTTAAAGAAATATGAAGAGAAGGTTCAAACAAAGTTCAACCTCATACCAACCAGGAGCAAACTGGGAAGATCCAGAAGAGCATCGGTGAAGGAGATAAGGGGGGATGATGATGATCAATACAAGAAATTATGGGATTATGGAGAGGAATTAAGACAAAGCAATCCTGGTAGCAAATTTTTCCTATGCACAAAGGAGATAGAAGATGAGAAGACAAAAGAGATACATGAGCACTTCTCGACATTGTACTGGTCTTTAGATGCATGCAAGAGAGGTTGGCTTCTAGGGTGCAGGCCTATAATTTTTATTGATGGATGTCACATAAAGACAAGATATAAAGGAAATTTACTAACAACCGTTGGTATTGACCCAAATGATTGTATCTACCCTATAGCATTTGGCATTGTGGAAGTGGAGTCAACTAGCAGCTGGGAGTGGTTTCTGTCTAGCCTGAAGGATGACCTCAACATATGCAACACATCTCCATACACAATCATGAGTGACAAGCAAAAGGTATGAGCTAAATAAATCTATATGTGTCATTATGTTGCCTAATGTGTTATGTTAAATTGCAGGGTCTGATAAAAGCAGTGGCAAAGATATGGCCTGATGCTGAACACAGGTTTTGTGTGCGGCATATGTACCAGAATTTCCACAAGATCCACAAAGGTGAACAGTTGAAGAACAACTTGTGGTCAATTGCTAGGGCCACAAATATTCCTGCATACACTGGAGCAATGGAAAAGATGAAACAAGACAGCTTTGATGCATACAAATGGGCTGAGAAATGGCCTCCAAGAACCTGGATTAAAGCATTTTAACCCATTTCCAAAATGTGACATTCTACTCAATAACATGTCTGAAGTTTTCAATAGGTAAGCATTCGTTGTACTTGAGTTATAGCATGTACAACTTAGTTAATTCTCGTGTGTGTAGTAACATGTTTGTTTTCAATCAATTGGCAGCTGGATCTTGCAATCAAGAGAACTACCCATCAAGTCAATGTTGGACAACATGAATGACAAGATCACAACAAGGATGTACAACAAGCAGAAGGAGTTATCCACTGATAGAAAATGGACAAGAAGATTGTGCCCAAAAATTCAAAAGAAACTTGACAAGTTTACTGAATGGGCTGCTCACTGCATGGTTCAAGGGGCATGTCAAAAGGTTTTCAAGGTGCTGTCAATGCACCATTCGTATATAGTTGATTTGAACAATGAGAGTTGTGATTGCAAAAGATGGGAGCTGTCTGGAATTCCATGTCATCATGATATAGCTTGTGCTAGAGAGGAGAGGATAGATCCTGAAAGCCTGGTGCATGAATGCTATTCAGTAGCAACTTACAAAAAAGCCCATGGTTTCAACATCAAACCCATGAGAGACCAGGAACATTGGACAAAGATGGATGGAGTTGAGGTGTACCCACCTGTGTACACAAAGGTAATGGGCAGACCAAGGAGAAACAGAAAGAAAGATCCAGAAGAGAAGCAAGACAAGGAAGGAGGGAAGAAACTGAGTAAACATGGTGTGACCATGCACTGTTCTGTGTGTGGAGGTGCGAATCACAATAAAAAAGGCCACAATAAATGGCAAGAAATTAACAGAGAGGCACATGAAGCTATAGAAGATGATTCAAAAGAAGAGTTTGATGATCCATCCATAATTTCTGTAAGTTATAGTGTGCACCAAGTTTCTCATTTCTATTATTACTTTCAGTCATATGGTCAACTAAACTATTGTAAATACAGAATATAATGCCACACATAGTACATCCAACGATGGATCCAACTCAAACCCCAGGATCAATTGTTTATTTCATGCAACAAATGGTAATGTTCTTAATCTTCTATGTTTCTTTGTTTGAATCTTGTTCGTTATCACTTTGACTGAATATTATTCTAAAACACTGTCTACATTTTCCTTTGCTTAATTAGGAGAGGATGTCATAACAACCAGTCATGGATCATGGCCCTCTTCCTGAGTATGCATTTGTTGCACAAGCCAGAGCTACCATGCCTCCACCTAGAGTGACAACAGCTATGCCAAGTGGCAGGGTCAGAAGGAGAGGTGTTACTGAAGATATTCCTGAAGATGTTCCTCAATCAAGCCACCAAGTAAATCCAAATGCAAGAGTCAACAAGAGGCAAGTTACAGGAAGAGGTGGAAGAGGAAATGGGAGAGGAAGAGGTGGAAGAGGAAATGGGAGAGGAAGTGCTATAGGAGGTACAAGGGGAGGTGGAAGAGGAGCTGGGAGAGGCAATTCTACTGGAGGTGCAAGAGGTGCCGGAAGAGTAGATGGCAATGGAGGAAGGACAGAACCAGGGGCTGAACTATGGAACTTCATCTTTGGAGCAAATACAGATAACTCACATGTGGGAGCAGAGGAGGAGCCAATCACACAAAATGCACCACAGGGGGATGAGTGGCCCAATGACTTCCTCTCCATATAGATGGGGAAAGTGATACACAAGTTCATGTTTGAACTTGATTAAAATGTGACAATGAACTTGATCTTTTGCTTACAGGCCTATTTTGATTACAAGACCTATTCTTATTTTCTTATTAATGTATGAACATTTGGAATGTGATGTTATGTACCTTGAATTTTAAGTATTTGGCTGTAATGTTATTTACCAGACTTGTTCATAGTGTTGCTATGAAAAATTTGGTACCGGATATCACTTTGTTGCTGTCAACATTTAGCTCAGATGGTCACACAATTGCTGTCAAAATTTGTATCTCTTGACAATGTGCATGCCAAGATTTGGCAGTAATATTTGGTGCTGCTTTGATATTAATTATCATGTCCTACTGTCAAAATTATAGTTAATTGTCATGTTTATCTGAATGCACATGAATTATTCGATTCAAATCATGTTTGTTGTCAACATTGCTTTCTTTTGTATTAATTTCTCAATTTTTGGTATATACTCTCAGTTTGGTTTGCTGCAAGATGTATTGTGTTTGTGATGCATCAAGGTTTACAGTCATGTCAAAATGAGACCTATACATCTCAAAACATCTCAGTTTGTGATATATCATTGCTACTGGAAACAAAACATCTCAAATTACCATTTCCATTCAGTACACAGACCAAGCAATTCAGTAGTACATCTCATTGAGTTTAGTCTCAAATAAACCAAAATGCGTTTATACAAAATACATCAGGACCAGCCAGCGATTGCAAACATTACTGCAACTAAATCAAAATACAATACAACAAACATTCTTATCCTATATCTCTATATAGCAACTGATCTCTTCTCCTTTCTCTGCTTCTCCTTTAGAGCTTCTATCTCACCATCTTTGTCTGTCAGCTTTCTCATCCTGTTAATCAACGATTCACACAGTAATAAGTGGCTCCAAATTAATTGATGTGATCTACTCGTATTATGTACAAATCATGGAATTAATAGGACCTCCAGAATTAGCACTCGCTAATACATCATACTGCCACACCAAAAATCGTCGTGTAGCCACATTGTTGTGCCCACACAAATTGTCGAGCAGCTGCATTAAGAGGAAAAACTTCAGGCAGTTCATGATATATCAGGAACTAAATTCTTGTTTTAGAATATACCTCCGATAGGCATTCCAGCACTTGAAGGAGAGATCCTTCAGCTCTTCTGTAAGTTTAGAATTTCTCCTCCTGAGAATGAAATAAGAAAATCCACAATACCTCACATACAGAGTACTAGAGAGGGGATATGGATTGAATACCTGATTTTTGCCCCAATATAGACAGAACAATCTTGGCCCATTGGTCCTCGTCTTCCTCCATCTTCGCCCCGATGACGACCATTCGCGGTACGCTGGTGCTGTACATGGACGACAAGTGAAACAGGGGTGAGAGAGGGAGTCAAATATGGGTGACAGAAGGGACGAGAGAGGTGGCCGGCTTCGCTAACCTCAGCTCTATGGGCTCGCCGCCGCCGACCAGCTCCAGCGCTCGCCGTCGTAGACGAGCTCCAGGGCTTGCCGCAACCGTCCATCTCTATGGGCTCGCTGCCGCCGACTAGCCCCAGCCCTCGCTGTCGCCGACCAGCTCCAAGGCTCGCCATCGTAGACCAGCTCCAGGGCTCCCCGCCGCCGTCCAGCTCTAGGGATCACCGCCGCCGTCCAGCGCTACTTGTGCCGCTAAGGTTGAAAGGGGAACGAGGTTTGGGATTCGGGGGTGGTTCAAAGCGTTGGCTCTGTTGTGTCCCACCGGCTCAGGGGCTTATGTGCGAAAAATAAAAACATGAAGGTTTTTTTTCGAAACAATCCAGCCACACGCCTCTGTGCGCACTCGCAGTCGCTGACAATGGCCCCGCAATCATGCTGGCATCCTAGTCAGCGGTGCGGATGTATCAAAATGTGAACTAAACTGTATTTGAACGAAAGAGCCAAGTTTTAGCACCAGTTCGGCGAATTTTTCAAGTTTATGCACCAAACTGAACATTGGTGGCAAGTTAAGGCACCACTGGTGTAATTACCACTTTATTTTATTAACACCTCTATCTATAAACATGTGGACATATTTTTCGATATCGGCTTCCGCTTGAGGACAAGCGAGGTCTAAGCTTGGGGGAGTTGATACGTCCATTTTGGATCATGCTTTTATATCGATATTTATTGCATTATGGGCTGTTATTACACGTTATGTCACAATACTTATGGCTATTCTCTCTTATTTTACAAGGTTTACATGAAGAGGGAGAATGCCGACAGCTGGGATTCTAGGCTGGAAAAGGAGCAAATATTGGAGACCTATTCTCCACAGCTCCAAAAGTCCTGAAACTCCATGAAAGTCATTTTGGGAATTAATAAAAAAATATTGAGCGGAAGAAATACCTGAGGGGGGCCACCCACCACCCACGAGGGTGGGGGCGCGCCCTACCCCCCTAGGTGTGCCCCCTGCCTCGTGGGCCACCTGGCAGCCCTCCGGTGCCCATCTTCTGCTATATGAAGTCTTTTACCCTGGAAAAAATCATAAGCAAGCTTACGGGACGAAACTCCGCCGCCACGAGGCGGAACCATTCTAGGGCTCTAGCATAGCTGTTCTGCCGGGGAAACTTCCCTCCGGGAGGGGGAAATCATCATCATCGTCATCACCAACAATCCTCTCATGTGGAGGGGGTCAATCTCCATGAACATCTTCACCAGCACCATCTCCTCTCAAACCCTAGTTCATCTCTTGTATCCAATCTTTGTACCAAAACCTCAAATTGGTACCTGTGGGTTGCTAGTAGTGTTGACTACTCCTTGTAGTTGATGCTAATTGGTTTACTTGGTGGAAGATCATATGTTCAGATCCTTAATGCATATTAATACCCCTCTGATTATGAACATGAATATTCTTTGTGAGTATTTACGTTTGTTCCTAAGGACATGGGTGAAGTCTTGCTATTAGTAGTCATGTGAATTTGGTATTCGTTCGATATTTTGATGAGATGTATGTTGTCTCTCCTCTAGTGGTGTTATGTGAACGTCGACTACATGACACTTTACCATTATTTGGGCCTAGAGGAAGGCATTGGGAAGTAATAAGTAGATGATGGGTTGCTAGAGTGACAGAGGCTTAAACCCTAGTTTATGAGTTGCTTCGTAAGGGGCTGATTTGGATCCATATGTTTCATGCTATGGTTAGGTTTACCTTAATACTTCTTTTGTAGTTGTGGATGCTTGCAATAGGGGTTAATCATAAGTGGGATGCTTGTCCAAGAAAGGGTAGTACCCAAGCACTGGTCCACCCACATATCAAATTATCAAAGTAATGGACGCGGATCATATGAGCGTGATGAAAACTAGCTTGACGATAATTCCCATGTGTCCTCGAGAGCGCTTTTCTCTATATAAGAACTTGTCCAGGCTTGTCCTTTGCTACAAAAAGGATTGGGCCACCTTGCTGCACCTTATTTACTTTCATTACTTGTTACCTGTTACAAATTACCTTATCACAAAACTATCTATTACCGACAATTTCAGTGCTTGCAGAGAACACCTTAGTGAAAACCGCTTCTCATTTCCTTCCGCTCCTTGTTGGGTTCGACACTCTTACTAATCGAAAGGACTACGGTAGATCCCCTACACATGTGGGTCATCATCCTCCAGTGAAGGTTCGGTTCTAGCTGCACTATTCTATAATTCTTCAAGCCTCTTCTTCAAAGTTTTGATTTCCTTTCTAACACTCCCGAAGGTATCATTATTCCAAAAAGATAGGTTCGCTGAAATGTTTTTCATCTTCTCCTTGATCGCGGCTGCAGAATTCACCTGGGCTGAAGTGTCCCATCCGGCGACTACTGTTGGTTTCAGTCCATCATGCGATTCCCACATGAGTTCGTACCTAAACTGTTTATCTCCCCGCTGATTTTGTTCTGTGGTGTCCAATCACAAGTTTATGGCCTTGTGATCTGAAGTGGCTGCTGATAAGTGAGTAAGTTCGCTCTGAGGGAATAGATCCATCCAATCTACTGAACCCAAGGCGCGGTCAAGCCTGACGTGTGTATACGAACCTCCAATCACTTTTTACGTATGTCTAGAAGCTTCCCTTGTATCCCAGGTCGGCGAGGCCACATGCATCCACCATATCCGGGAAGCCGTGAATTTGGTTGTGACTCTGTTGACCAATACCCCTGTGTTCTTCATGCCATAACACCTCGTTAAAATCGCTGATATAGAGTCATGGGAGTGGGCTGTGCGAGGCCAAACCTTTCAACGTGTCCCATATTCTGTATCTCACATGTGTTTGTGCTTCTCCATAGACACAGGTCAGTCTCCACTCCGCAGGCCCTAGGCCCTGGACAATGAAGTCAACATGATACTTAGAGTAGCCCAAGTTAATTAGATTTATTCCATTGTTCCAAAACACACCAATACCACCGCTCCTACCGGGGCTATCAATAGCAAAAACATTATCAAAACCTAAAGAGCCAGAAGAACTTCTACTCTAGCCTTGTTGACCTGAGTTTCTACGATACAAAGAATAGAAGGGGCAAAATTCGCCGTGATTTCATGGAGCTCTCGAACTATCGCGGCATTGCCGGCTCCACGACAGTTCCAACATATAATACTCATTTTTCCTGGTGACCCTCCTGATTGGAGGTCGCCAAAGATGCCAATTTTGCTGTGTTTAGAGAACCCGAATTCTTGTGCTTCTTCTTGTCCCTTGGCAAGATATACGAAGGCGGCGGTGGAGGGATGTCGTGATCATCAACCACCTCTGCATGCGATATTGAGCCAGTATAGTCCTTACTTTTAGCAGCCACAACCGCTATCTTTTCTGTAGATTAATCCAGCTTCCTCCTAGATGCTTCGTCCCCCTGTCCTGCTCCATCCATCGGCCCAGTCTCCTTCAGAGGGCTTTCAGCCGTGTCACGGAGGTCGTCCTCCCCATGTAGTCCAACCTCCTGGGAAGAGCGCTTCCTTGCACCTGTTATGTTTCCCTGATTAGTTGGGTTGCACCAACCACCCCCTGAGTTGCGGCCGCCACCTCTATTTCCAGCTCTTCCTCTCTGAGAATTCGACCTTGCCCAGCTGTTGCCAAATTGATTTGATGGCAGGCTCCTCCTTGTTGCAATCATCCACTCACCATACTCGATCTCGTCGTCACCATGGATGTCGTTCCCACACTCCTCCATGATATGACCCATGATTCCGCATACCTCACATAAGCATGCAATTTTCTCATATTTGACAGGGGGAAACAAGCGCTCTTTCTCCGTGAGGTTCAACAGAGTGAAGCAGATCAGAGGTTCGGCGATAACAATCTTTGCCCTGACTTGTAAATTGTTGCCCTCAAAAATTCTATTGGGGTTCATCTCCACACTCTTTACCTGACTGATTCGCCTAGCCAGTTGGTTTATGATCGTTCCTTACGGTAAAGGTCAGGTGTATCATGAATCTGCGCCCACACATACACATGGTCCAGGGGTACTGCTTCCAGTTTACCTTTGCCATCATATTCCTCTATCGCCACCATCAGGCCTCGAAAGATCTAGGGCCCTTGATGCATAACCCTATTCCAATCCGCAACACAAAAAACTTGGATCATGAACAGATTATCATCAGCCTCCCGGATATCTGGATCATACGCCAGCCTCCACGCAAACTTCATTGTGTCCTTGAATGCATCTGCACTGAAAGTCTTGCGCATGTTGACCTTGGCTACTGCTTGAAGGTGCCCTAGAGGCAATAATAAAGTTATTATTTATTTCCTTATTTCATGATAAATGTCTATTATTCATGCTAGAATTGTATTAACCAGAAACTTAGTATATGTGTGAATACATAGACAAAATAGAAGTGTCCCTAGTATGCCTCTACTTGACTAGCTCGTTAATCAAAGATGGTTAAGTTTCCTAACCATAGACATGTGTTGTCATTTGATGAACATGATCACATCATTAGGAGAATGATGTGATGGACATGACCCATCCGTTAGCTTAGCATTATGATCATTACAGTTTCATTGCTACTGCTTTCTTCATGACTTATACATGTTCCTCAGACTATGAGATTATGAAACTCCCAAATACCAGAGGAACACCTTGTGTGCTATCAAACAATCACAATGTAAATGGGTGATTATAAAGATGCTCTACAGGTGTCTCCGAAGGTGTTTATTGGGTTGGCATAGATCGAGATTAGGATTTGTCACTCCGTGTTTCAGAGAAGTATCTCTGGGCCCTCTCAGTAATGCTCATCACTATAAGCCTTGCAAGCATTGTGATTAATGAGTTAGTTGCGGGATGAAGTATTACGAAACAAGTAAAGAGACTTGTCGGTAACGAGATTGAACTAGGCATGTGATACGTCTCCAACGTATCTACAATTTTTGATTGTTCCATGCTATTGTATTACCCATTTTGGATGTTTATGGGCTTTACTTTACACTTTTATATCATTCTTGGGACTAACCTACTAACCGGAGGCCGAGCCCAAATTGCTGTTTTCTTGCCTATTTCAGTGTTTCGAAGAAAAGGAATATCAAACGGAGTCCAAACAGAATGAAACCTTTGGGAGCGTGATTTTTGGAACGAACGTGATCCAGGAGATGTGGAGCTAAAGTCAGGGAATCTTCAAGGAGGCCACGAGGCAGGGGGCGCGCCCACCCCCCTAGGCGCGCCCTCCACCCTCGTGGGCCCCTCGAGGCTCCCTTGACTGACTTCTTTTGCCTATATAAGTCCATATACCCTAAAACCTTCGAAAAATAAGATAGATCGGGAGTTTCGCTGCCGCAAGCCTCTGTAGCCACCAAAAATCAATCGGGACCCCGTTCCAGCACCCTGCCAGAGGGGGGGGGTCCCTCACCAGTGGCCATCTTCATCATCTCGGCATTCTCCATGATGAGGAGGGAGTAGTTCACCCTCGGGACTGAGGGTATGTACCAGTAGCTATGTGTTTGCTCTCTCTCTCTCTCTCTCTCTCTCTCTCTCGTGTTCTTGACTTTGCACGATCTGATGTATCGCGAGCTTTGCTATTATAGTTCGATCTTATGATGTTTCTCCCCCTCTACTCTCTTGTAATGGATTGAGTTTTCCCTTTGAAGTTATCTTGTCCGATTGAGTCTTTAAGGATTTGAGAACACTTGATGTATGTCTTGCCGTGCTTATCTGTGGTGACAATGGGATATTCACGTGATCCACTTGATGTATGTTTTGGTGATCAACTTCGGGTTCAATGAATCTATGCATAGGGGTTGGCACACATTTTTGTCTTGACTCTCCGGTAGAAACTTTGTGGCACTCTGTGAAGTACTTTGTGTTGGTTTGAATAGATGAATCTGATATTGTGTGATGCATATCGTATAATCATGCCCATGGATACTTGAGGTGACAATGGAGTATCTAGGTGACATTACGGTTTTGGTTGATTTGTGTCTTAAGGTGTTATTCTAGTACGAAACCTATGATAGATCGAACGGAAAGAATAGCTTCATGTTATTTTACTACGGACTCTTGAATAGATCGAGCAAAAAGGATAACTTTGAGGTGGTTTCGTACCCTACCATAATCTCTTCGTTTGTTCTCCACTATTAATGACTTTGGAGTGACTCTTTGTTGCATGTTGAGGGATAGTTATATGATCCAAGTATGTTATTATTGTTGAGAGAACTTGCACTAGTGAAAGTATGAACCCTAGGCCTTGTTTCCTACCATTGCAATACCGTTTGTGCTCACTTTTATCATTAGTTACCTTGCTGTTTTTATAATTTCATATTACAAAAACCTATATCTAACATCCATATTGCACTTGTATCACCATCTCTTCGCCGAACTAGTGCACCTGTACAATTTGCCATTGTATTGGGTGTGTTGGGGACACAATAGACTCTTTGTTATTTGGTTGCAGGATTGTTTGAGAGAGACCATCTTCATCCTATGCCTCCCACGGATTGATAAACCTTAGGTCATCCACTTGAGGGAAATTTGCTACTGTCCTACAAACCTATGCACTTGGAGGCCCAACAACGTCTATAAGAAGAAGGTTGTGTAGTAGACATCAAGCTCTTTTCTGGCATCGTTGCCGGCCGGGTAGGTGAGTGCTTGAAGGTATATCTTTAGATCTTGCAATCAAATCTTTTTCTTTCTTGTTTTATCACTAGTTTAGTTTATAAAAGAAAACTACAAAAAATGGAGTTGAGTTTGCCTCATACACTCCATCTTTTTAATATCTTTCGTGAGAATGATGGAAAGAAAAATTATGCTCAACTGCTAGAAGAAGAATGCATTAAAATGTTTGGTACTAAATCTTTGAATGATGAGCATGGTTGCAATGTTGTTAGTATGAACTCTTTGAATATCCATAGTACTAATGATGATTGCACTTGTAATGATGATTGCACTAGTTAAGATGAAAATGTCTCCTATAAGCATGTCGATTTTTGTGGAGTACATTGGGTTTGCAAGTACACACCAAATAGAGAAGATAGATATTGCAAGAAGCATAAGCATTTAGAAACTAAATGGTTGCAAGAAAGGCTTAATGTGAGTGCTGAAAATTTAAAATATCTCCACCATACTTGTGAACTATGCAATGAACATGGTCATTTAAATCTCCGATGCAAATTGTTTCATGATCGTATCGTGTCCAAAATTTGTGATGATTTGATTTCCCTTGAACATCATAATGAACTTAGTTTGCTTTTGGGTTATGAAGAATTGAAACATGCAACTAAGCATATTCCAGAATTTAACGTGAAGAATTTTCTTGATATTGATCTAGAGAAGATTTATTTGTATTGTGCGGTGAATTGCATTGAAAATCCTTATATTGCCAATTACCTAAAGAAAATAAATCAAATAGAAGATGAAGAGAATACTAATGAAAGGGAAGAGACTTCCCAATATCCTCCTATTATTTCTTATGATGAATCAGGTAACGAGGAGGAGCTTTCTATTGAACCAATCTTATTAATAAGGAGCTCAAAGAAGAAGGTTGAACCCACACATAATGTGAAGAAGAAAAAGAAAAAAAACGGAGAAGCAAAGGTAAAAAGGTATCCCTCCAAAATGATGTTGCTCCTACTACTCATTGTGATGATGATAATTGCTATACTATTAATGATGAGAGTGATTATGCTTATGATATGAAAAGGCCCAAGCTTGGAGATGCTATGTTTGATGAGGATGACATATTTGAGAATATATTTGCTGAAATTAATGTTTGTCCCAAGCTTGGGGATGCTACGTTTAATGAAGATGATATTTTTAGCCTCCCAAGTTTTGATATGCAAAGTTGTTATGATGATAGCATGCCTCTTACCTATGATGATTATATTGATGAAAGTGGGTTTGGGAGAATGTCAACTTTATTTAGTAATGATTCCACTATCTTGGAAGAGGTTTCAATTGATTATGATGAGAACAAAGTTGCTACTTATGATGAATATTGTGATGAAACTTATGCTATAGAAAGTAGTGATGATTATATTTATAAAACTTGTCATGATTATGATTACCCTTTTTCTGAACATTACTCTTTTAATGTGGAAACAATTTTTAGTATTCGAGTCTCTTATGATACTCCCACTATTCAGAATAACAAGAATTTTGCTTATGTGGAGAGTAGTAAATTTTCTATTCTTGTAGATCATGAAAAGAATGCTTTAGGTGCTGGTTATATTGTTGAATTCATTTATGATGCTACTGAAAATTATTATGAGGGAGGAACATATGCTTGTAGGAATTGCAATAATGTCAAGTTTCCTCTCTATGTGTTGAAAATCTTGAAGTTATGCTTGTTTTGCCTTCCTATGCCAGTTGATTATTGTTCCCATAGGTTGTTTGCTCACAAAATACATATGCATATGAAGTGGGTTAGGCTTAAATGTGCTAGTCATATGCTTCATGATGCTCCCGTTATGTTTCAATTCTTATCTTTTTTGTGAGCATCATTGTCATCATCATGCCTAGCTAGAAAGGCATTAAAGAAAAGCGCTTGTTGGAGACAACCCAATATTTACCCTTACTGTTTTTGTGTGTTCACATTATCATGCTACTGTATTAATCATGTTTTATAGCTTTTGTTTCAATAAAGTGCCAAGTAATACCTTTAGGATAGCTTACGGTGATAGTTGTGTTGATCCTGCTGAAAATCAGAAACTTTTGCACCCAGTAAATTAGTTTTGATAATTCACAGAAACGTTCTTATGGTATGATTCTTTTGCTCTGGATTGGTACACAAATGTTTTAGGACTTCCTAATTTTGTACTATTTTTGGAGTTCCATAAGTATACATTTGATACAGATTACTACAGACTGTTCTGTTTTTAACAGATTCTGTTTTCTATGTGTTGTTTGCTTATTTTGATGAATCTATGAGTAGTATCAGAGGGTATGAACCATAGAGAAGTTGGAATACAGTAGATATTACACCAATATGAATTTAGAATGAGTTCATTAAAGTACCTAAGTGGTTGTTTTATTTTCTTATACTAACGGAACTTATGAGTTTTCTGTTGAGTTTTGTGTTATGAAGTTTTCAAGTTTTGGGTAAAGATTCGATGGACTATGGAATAAGGAGTGGAAAGAGCCTAAGCTTTGGGATGCCCAAGGCACCCCAAGGTAATATTCAAGGACAACCAAGAGCCTAAGCTTGGGTATGCCTCGGATGGCATCCCTTCTTTCGTCTTCATCCATCAGTAACTTTACTTGGAGCTATATTTTTATTCACCACATGATATGTGTTTTGCTTGGAGGGTAATTTTCTTTTGTTTTGTATTGCTTGCTGTTTGAATAAATTACCAAGATCTGAAATTGTTAAATGTTAGATAATCTTAACCTAGTTGCACAATTATTTTTCTACTCATTGATCTTCACTAATATCTTTCGGAGTAGTTTGTCATTTGCTCTAGTGCTTCACTTATATATCTTTTAGAGCACGGAGGTGGCTTTATTTTGTAGAAAATATTGATCTATCATGCTTCACTTATATTATTTTGAGATTCTCGTAGAACAGCATGGTATTTGCTTTGGTTATAAAATTGGTCCTAGAATGATGGGCATCCAAGTTGGGTATAATAAAAACTATCATAGAAAGTGAATTGGATGCTATGATCAATTTGATACTTGATAATTGTTTTGAGATATGGAGGTGGTGATATTAGAGTCATGCTAGTTGGGTAATTGTGAATTTAAATAATACTTGTGTTGAAGTTTGTGATTCCTGTAGCATGCACGTATGGTGAACCGCTTTGTGATGAAGTTGGAGCACAATTTTATTTATTGATTGTCTTTATTATGAGTGGCGGTCGGGGACGAGCGATGGTCTTTTCCTACCAATCTATCCCCCTAGGAGCATGAGCATAGTACTTTGTTTTCAATGACTTGTAGATTTTTGCAATAAGTATATGAGTTCTTCATGACTAATGTTGAGTCCATGGATTATACGCACTCTCACCCTTCCACCATTGCTAGCCTCTCTTGTGGCGCGCAACTTTCGCCGGTACCATAAACCCACCATATACCTTCCTCAAAACAGCCACCATACCTACCTATTATGGCATTTCCATAGCCATTCCGAGATATATTGCCATGCAACTTTCCACTGTTCCGTTTATATGACACGCATCATCATTGTCATATTGCTCTTTGCATGGTCATTTAGTTGACATCGTATTTGTGGCAAGGCCACCTTCATAATTTTCATACATGTCACTCTTGATTCATTGCATATCTCGGTACACCGCCGGAGGCATTCATATAAAGTTATATCTTGTTTTATGTATTGAGTTGTAATAATCTTGAGTTATAAGTAAATAAAAGTGTGATGATCTTCATTATTAGAGCATTTTTGCAGTGAGGAAAGGATGATGGAGACTATGATTCCCCCACAAGTCGGGATGAGACTTCAAACTAAAAAAAAGAGGCCAAAGAGCCCACCAAAAAAATAAAAAAAGAGAATAAAGGACAAAAGAAAAAAAGAGGCCCAGAAAAAGAGAAAAGAGAAAAAAAATGATGAAATGAGAGAAAAAGAGAGAAGGGGCAATGCTACTATCTTTTTACCACACTTGTGCTTCAAAGTAGCACCATGATCTTCATGATAGAGAGTCTCCTATGTTGTCACTAGTGGGAATTTTTCATTATAGAACTTGGCTTGTATATTCCAATGATGGGCTTCCTCAAAAATGCCCTAGGTCTTCATGAGCAAGCGAGTTGGATGCACACCCACTTTGTTTATTTTGTTGAGCTTTCATACATTTATAGCTCTAGTGCATCCGTTGCATGGAAATCCCTACTCACTCACATTGATATCTATTAATGGGCATCTCCATAGCCCGTTGATACACCTAGTTGATGTGAGACTATCTTCCTCTTTTTTGTCTTCTCCACAACCACCATTCTATTCCACATATAGTGCTATGTCCATGGCTCACGCTCATGTATTGCGTGAAAGTTGAAAAAGTTTGAGATTACTAAAGTATGAAACAATTGCTTGGCTTGTCATCGGGGTTGTGCATGATTAAATACTTTGTGTGATGAAGATAGAGCAACACCCAGACTATATGATTTTGTAGGGATAACTTTCTTTAGCAATGGTATTTTGAGAAGACATGATTGCTTTGATTAGTATGCTTGAAGTATTACTATTTCTTATGTCAATATGAACTTTGATGTTGAATCATTTGGATCTGAAAATTCATGCCACAATAAAGAAAATTACATTGAGAATTATGCTAGGTAGCATTCCACATCAAAAATTCTATTTTTATCATTTACCTACTCGAGGACGAGCAGGAATTAAGCTTGGGGATGCTTGATACGTCTCCAACGTATCTATAATTTTTTATTGTTCCATGCTATTATATTACCCGTTTTGGATGTTTATGGGCTTTACTTTACAAATTTATATCATTTTTGGGACTAACCTACTAACCGGAGGCCCAACCCAAATTGTTGTTTTCTTGCCTATTTCAGTGTTTCGAAGAAAAGGAATATCAAACGGAGTCCAAACGGAAAGAAACCTTCAGGAGCGTGATTTTTGGAACGAACGTGATCCAGGAGACATGGAGCTGAAGTCAGGGAAGCTTCGAGGAGGCCACGAGGTAGGGGCGCACCCTCCACCTTCGTGGGCCCCTCGAGGCTCCCCTAACCGACTTCTTTCGCCTATATAAGTCCATATACCCTAAAACCTTCAAAAAACAAGATAGATTGGGAGTTCCGCCGCCGCAAGCCTCTGTAGCCACCAAAAACCAATTGGGACCCCGTTCCGGCACCCTGCCGGAGGGGGGGATCCCTCACTTGTGGCCATCTTCATCATCCCGGTGCTCTCCATGACGAGGAGGGAGTAGTTCACCCTCGGGGCTGAGGGTATGTACCAATAGCTATGTGTTTGATCTCTCTCTCTCTCTCTCTCTCTCTCTCTCTCTCGTGTTCTTGACTTTGCACAATCTTGATGTATCGCAAGCTTTGCTATTATAGTTGGATCTTATGAGGTTTCTCCCCCTCTACTCACTTTTAATGGATTGAGTTTTCCCTCTGAAGTTATATTGTTGGATTGAGTCTTTAAGGATTTGAGAACAATTGATGTATGTCTTGTTGTGCTTATCTGTGGTGACAATGGGATACTCACGTGATCCACTTGATGTATGTTTTGGTGATCAACTTGCGGGTTCAATGAATCTATGCATAGGAGTTGGTACACGTTTTCGTCTTGACTCTCCGGTAGAAACTTTGGGGCACTCTTTGAAGTACTTTGTGTTGGTTTGAATAGATGAATCTGAGATTGTGTGATGCATATCGTATAAGCATGCCCACGGATACTTGAGGTGACAATGGAGTATCTAGGTGACATTAGGGTTTTGGTTGATTTGTGTCTTAAGGTGTTATTGTAGTACGAACTCTATGATAGATCGAACGGAAAGAATAGCTTCATGTTATTTTACTACGGACTCTTGAATAGATCGAGCAGAAAGGATAACTTTGAGGTGGTTTCATACCCTACCATAATCTCTTTGTTTGTTCTCCGTTATTACTGACTTCGGAGTGACTCTTTGTTGCATGTTTAGGGATAGTTATATGATCCAAGTATGTTATTATTGTTGAGAGAACTTGCACTAGTGAAAGTATGAACCCTAGGCCTTGTTTCCTACCATTGCAATACCGTTTGTGCCCACTTTTATCATTAGTTACCTTGCTGTTTTTATAATTTCATATTACGAAAACCTATACCTACCATCCATATTGCACTTGTATCACCATCTCTTCGCCGAACTAGTGCACCTATACAATTTTCCATTGTATTGGGTGTGTTGGGGACACAAGAGACTCTTTGTTATTTGGTTGCAGGATTGTTTGAGAGAGACCATCTTCATCCTACGCCTCCCATGGATTGATAAACCTTAGGTCATGCACTTGAGGGAAATTTGCTACTGTCCTACAAACCTCTGCACTTGGAGGCCAAACAACGTCTACAAGAAGAAGGTTGTGTAGTAGACATCAGTATGATGATACCGACGATTGAATCTCGGGCAAGTAACATATCGATGACAAAGGGAACAATGTATGTTGTTATGCTGTTTGACCGATAAAGATCTTCGTAGAATATGTGGGAGCCAATATGAGCATCCAGGTGTCGGTGTACTAGAGTAGGGGTACCCTAGTATCCCGAACTTGTGCACGGGCAATCGCAGCGCCCCGCGGCAAGGCTTGCTGGGTGACCGTCAAGGCCCTCCGTGGTTCCTCTGGAGCCGTTCAAGAACAAAGTATTCAAGACAAGACCCCGGCAAGAGGAGCTTGCCGGGAAGGCCAACCAAGGCATTCAAGCTAGGGAGACAAGGCCCCGGCAAGAGGAGCTGCCGGGAAGGCCAACCAAGGCATCTCAAGAAAGCTTGCCGCGACGCGCCACGCGTCCTGGCAAGGCTCGGTGAGCGACAAGCTCCCGGGCCCGACAAGGCAACGGCCGCGGCAAGGCACTTGCCGCGGCAAGCGGCCACTCCGCACCCATGCTCCAGCACATCCACCCACGTGTCGCCCTGGGGCCCTTCCAGGCGCGCGTGGCGAGAGGCTGTGCAGCCAGCGGTGCACGGTGGCAAGCGACGCTGACAAGATAGCCATCGTGGCGAGCGGTGGCGCCCCTGACGGTCTCTGTTTGCACTGTTTGGGCGACACAGACGGGCATTTAATGCCTTTGTCCCCTGCCGTCAGGGTTAGGTATGATACACTGTATCTACAGTATAGGTAGTTGTACCTACCGCATCTCTTTTTCCATTTTTGCCCTTTGTCTGCATTGCCACCTGTCGGTGACCCCTTGAGCATATAAAAGGAGGCCCATGCGCAACGTAAAGGAGGTTCGACTAGTTCGAGGCTGGAAACACTCTCACGCTCGGTCTGGTAGCTCACAATGCTCCCGAGCAAGAACTCAATATACACATACATGCAGCAGTAGGAGTATTATCTCTCCGGAGAGCTCCAAAGCTGGGTAAACTGCTCGTGTGCTTTGCCTCGATCTGCTCTTCGTGCGACCTCCGCCCCCCGCCGAACCGAAAGGGGCTCGGTCCGCTGGTCCCATAGGTGTTCGTGGATCAGTTTCCCCGACATCTTTGGCGCGCCAGGTAGGGGGCGTTGAGATTGTGTGAACCTGATCTGGCGTTCACACGAGCTAGATCTTCATTTTCTTCATCAACATGCCACCGAAGAAGAAGGTTTCGGAGGCAGCTGTTCCGTCCGCGTCGATCCCACCGCCACCGGAGCAAATGGGTGGTGGGGTAGACGCCGACGGAAGAACGGGCGTCGACGAGGGAGATCACGGTGCTGCCGGGTCCAAGGACAAGGCTGCACAAACCTCGGCGTCCGTACGTGCACTGCGCCCATCTCAGGAGGCGCAGGACCAACAGCGTCATGGTATCCGCAGTACCATGCGTTCGTTGGACCAAAATCAAGCTGGTGGATCTCGGGGTGCTCAAGATCAGCGTGCGCGCCAACATGCTGGCGCGAGCGAGGCACGGTCGCCCGGACGGGATACTGCTCCTTCTAACATAGTTTTGGCGCGAGCTCAACTGCTCCTGGATTACCCTCCAACGGCGGACAAGACCGACGAATGGAGGGCCACCATTCAGAGTCTCATCGGCTTCGCCAACAGCGACGTTCCGCGGCAACCAAGCACCTCGCTGCCGCGGCAAGACTGCCGGGCGCGAACCGGTGGGGAAAAAACCAGTGGGGGTGCAACCTCCATGCACTCTCCACCCCGAAGGCCAAGATCGCCGACTCGCCCGGTCCACCTCGACAGCGACTCCACCGCGTCATCGGATCCACGAGCTCGTCGCGATCAGCGCCAAGTTCTTCACGAACGACAACAAGAAGACGTTCGTACTCGCATCGAGCGCCGAAGAGAAGCGCGGCGTCAATCAGACCAGCGCGCTGGGCCCTCTGTCGACATGCATGCGCCAGTGGAACCAGGCGACTTGTCGTACGCGGTAGGTTGCCCTGCATTCACTCGTGAGCTGCGGCAAGTCCAGTGGCCCAGCAAGAAGAATTTCAAGCCAGATGTACCAGAGAAGTACGATAGCAAATCGCATCCGTTGGAGTTCCTCAGCATCTACACCATTGCGGTGCAAGCTGCCGGGGGACGAGACGACAAGATCCTTGCCAACTACTTCCCGCTGGGGCTCAAGCCCAACGTCAGATCCTGGCTCATGCACTTGCCAGACAACTCCATATCTTCCTGGGCGGATCTATGCCATCAGTTTGTCGCCACCTTTACAGGCGGCCACAAGTCCCATGGCCAAGAGAGCGACCTTCATCTGCTCGCCCAGAAGGAAGGAGAGCCCCTGCGCAAGTATATTCAGAGATTCAGCCGTGTACAGCACAACATCCCAGATGTCCACCCTGCCGCGGTTATCAGCGCGTTCCATCAAAACGTGCGAAACCGCAGGATGCGGGAGGAGATGGCGATGTGCAAGATCAGAGACGTCAGTGAGCTATATGCCCTGGCTGACAAGTGTGCACGTGCTGAGGAAGGGAGGAAACTCCCCGGAGAGAATACAGTAGCAGGAGGATCTGATAGTGAGGATGCTGCCCCGACAAAGAGAAACCAGCGGCGGAACAACAGAAAGAAGAAAGGCAAAGACGTGCTAGTTGTTGAGCAGTCCGGCAACGGAGGTGGCGCCAAGAAAGCCAAAGCTGGTACCTCCGGCGAGCAGGCTGTGGCGGTCGCCGACAAGCAGGACGGCTCCAACAAGCAGTATTGCAAGATCCACCGCACCAAGGGTCATGACCTCCAGAGCTGCAAGAAGGTCGAGCAGCTTGTCGAGCAGCAAAAGGCTGAGTACGAGCAACGCGACAAGGAGAAGGCCCAAGAAGGTGCTGGAGGAGTCGGCAAGAAACGCCCCGGCCGGGGAGGGCGCCGCGGCAAGGCCTAGCAGCGGCAAGGAGACAGGCCTCCCCGCGGCCGCGACAAGGATGAAGATGACGACCACGACGAAGATATGGATGATGACGAAGCTGATGAGCAGGAGTTCCAGAAAGCCACAGAGGTCCTGTGCGTTGACGGCGGTGCTTCTCTGCATACTTCACACCGCCAGCTCAAGCAGTGGATGCGGGAAGTCAATGCAGCAGAACCATCCGTAGAGTCGCGCAAGCCACTGAAATGGTCCAACACGCCTATCATCTTTGACATTGAGGACCACCCTGATCGCATAACTTCGGTCGGGTGCTTGCCGATGTTGGTTTCACCAACTATCCGCAATCTCAAGGTCACAAAGATGCTAGTTGATGGCGGGGCCGGCTTGAACCTGATCTCCTCCATGGTGCTCCAGAAACTCCAGATCCCTGACAGCGAGCTCGAAGAGACCGGCACATTCCAAGGAATCAATCCGGGAAGGAGCAAGCCGAAGGGTAAGATCACGTTGCCGGTGACATTTGGCAGCAAGCTGAACTTCAGGACTGAGAGGGTTACTTTTGACGTTGCTGACTTCCCATTGCCCTACAATGGGATACTCGGCCGTCCAGCGCTCACCAAGTTCATGGCAGCCTCTCACTATGCATACAACATGTTGAAGATGCCAGGCCTGATAAGTGTCATCTCTGTCCCTGGCGACAAGAAGGATGCTCTTATCTGCGCCGACAAGATCTACCGGGAAGCAGCAGCCGCAACTGATCGCAAGTCACTTGCCGCTGAAGCTCCCGGGGGGAAGAAGAAGACCAAGTCCGGCAAGAGCTCTGATGCCCACTCCGGCAAGCGCACCTCTTCGGAGTGCTGCGCTACCGTCGAGGACGCACCATCGAGCTCCACCGGCAAGTGTAAGAAGACGATGGCAGCTCCACCAGAGACCAAGAAGGTGTACGCCAAGGAGGACGGCACTGGTGGTACCTTCACCATCAGTGCCACTCTCGACCCTAAATAGGAAAGCGCGCTCGTTGCTTTCCTGCGGGCGAACGTCGACGTGTTTGC
Source organism: Triticum timopheevii (assembly GCA_963921465.1). Classification (NCBI taxonomy): domain Eukaryota; kingdom Viridiplantae; phylum Streptophyta; class Magnoliopsida; order Poales; family Poaceae; genus Triticum; species Triticum timopheevii. The sequence goes on along the minus strand of OY997262.1, from coordinate 375,189,726 downwards.
GTGGCAACCGTCTGACATCCCCGGTGTTCCCAGGAAAGTAATCGAGCACCATCTTGCCGTTTGTCCTCATGCGCGGCCCATCAAGCAGAAAGTCAGGAAGCAGGCAGTGGAGCGCCAAGAATTCATCGCAGAAGAAATCAAGAAGTTGGAAGCAGCAGGCCTTGTCAGAGGAGTGCTCCATCCTACATGGTTGGCCAATCCTGTAGTCGTGCGCAAGGCTAACGGGAAATGGAGGCTTTGTATCGATTTCACCGATGTCAATAAAGCTTGTCCCAAAGACCCATTTCCCTTGCCGCGCATTGACCAGATTGTTGACTCCACGGCCGGATGTGATTTGCTTTCATTTCTTGATGCATACTCAGGTTACCATCAGATCTTCATGGCAGAAGAAGATGAGGAGAAGACCGCATTCATCACCCCATGTGGCATGTACTGTTTCATACGGATGCCTTTCGGGTTAAAGAATGCTGGTTCAACATTTGCGAGGGTAGTCCATGTCGCTTTTGAGCCACAAATACACAGGAATGTGGAAGCCTACATGTATGACATAGTGGTCAAGAGCAAGAACAAGGCGACTCTGATTCAAGATTTAGATGAAACCTTTGCAAATCTGCGCACGATCAACCTCAAGCTTAACCCCGAGAAGTGCGTGTTTGGAGTCCCCTCCGGCAAGCTTCTCGGGTTCTTTGTGTCTCAGCGGGGAATTGAAGCCAATCCCGACAAGATCAAGGCCATCGAGCAGATTGAAGCACCAAAGCGCGTCAAGGATGTACGAAGGCTTGCCGGTTGCGTAGCTGCTCTCGGCAGGTTTATCTCTAGGTCTGCTGAGTGCGCCCTGCCATTTTTCAAAATATTGAAAAAGGCAGGTCCAATGAAATGGACTCCGGAAGGGGAGGCTGCGCTGCAGGACTTGAAGAGATACCTGTCCTCCACTCCAATACTTGTCGCACCTAAGCCACAAGAGAAGTTGCTGCTGTATATAGCGGCAACCAATCAAGTGGTTAGTGCTGCGTTAGTGGCGGAGATGGAGGCGGATGATGAGCCAGCAACCACGGCAGGTGCATCCAGTGACAAGCAGGGGGCTTCGCCGACGAGCTCTGGTCCCGACAGAGAAGGATCTACGCAGGCGCAAGAGGAGGTGCAGAAGAGAATGGTGCAGCGCCCAGTTTATTTTGTCAGTTCCCTTCTGCATGGGGCTAGGTCAAGGTACTCTGGTGTGCAGAAATTTCTTTTCGGCCTTCTCATGGCCTCGAGAAAGTTGCGCCATTACTTCCAAGCACATGAGATCACAGTTGTCACTCGTTTTCCGCTGAAGAGGATACTGCAGAATCCAGAAGCAACAGGCAGGATTGTCGAGTGGGCACTGGAGCTGTCAAGCTTTGGCCTCAAGTTTGAGAGCACTTTGACTATCCAGAGCAGAGCATTGGCAGAGTTCGTAGCAGAATGGACGCCAACACCAGATGAAGAAATTCCAGAAACGAGCATCCCCGTCAAGGAAGCAAGCAAAGAGTGGCTGATGTACTTTGATGGTGCCTTCTCGCTGCAAGGCACCGGTGCTGGCGTGCTACTTGTCGCACCCACCGGAGAGCACCTTAAGTACGTAGTCCATATGCACTTTCCCAAGGAGCAAGCAACGAACAATACTGCAGAGTATGAAGGTTTGCTTGCCGGTCTGAGGATCGCAGCAGACCTTGGGATCAAGAAGCTCATTGTCAGGGGTGACTCACAGCTTGTCGTCCGCCAAGTGAACAAGAATTATCAAAGTCCATTGATGGAGGCTTACCTTGATGAAGTGAGAAAGCTAGAAGAGAACTTTGACGGCCTGCAGATGGAACATGCTCCAAGAGCTCAGAATGACATTGCTGACGGCCTGTCAAAGTGTGCCGCACTTAAGTTACCTGTGGAACCAGGGATCTTTGTGCTCAAGCTGACTCAACCTTCTGTAACACCATCAACTGGACAGAGCAAGAAGAGGAAGTTGGTTTCTGGTGACTATTTTCCGGCATAGCTCCCCGAAGCCGCCGCCAAGAAGGTCCCCAAGATCAACACCAAGAGTGCTGAGGAGCAGTCTGCTCCGGCAAGCCCTAGGGTTTGTTCCGTTGAAGCAGACGCCCCCGACAAGTTTTGCTCCGGCAAGCTTGCCGGGGAACATCAAGCTCCGGCTGGGCCGTAAGCCCTTGCCGTAGAAGCGGATGTTCCCGCAGCAGCAGACGTGCCTTTAGTCCTTGTTGTCGAGCCACAAGCTCCAGCATGGGCACAGCAGATTGTCCATTTCCTTCAGACAGGAGAACTTCCGAAGAGCAAGAAGAAGCGGAAAGAGTAGCCCGGCAGTCAATTATGTACAAGTTTTTCGACAACATACTGTACAGAAGAAGACTCAACGGTGTGAAATTGAAGTGTATTCGCCGGGAAGACGGACAACAGTTGTTGGCAGAGATACATGGAGGCATATGTGGTCACCACATTGGCGCAAGAGCACTTGCCGGCAAAGCGTTCCGGCAAGGATTCTTTTGGCCGACAGCCCTCCAGGATGCAACTGCACAAGTAACCAAGTGTGAAGCATGCCAGTTCCATTCCAAGCAGATACACCAGCCAGCTCAAGCTCTCCAGACGATCCCTTTATCCTGGCCATTTTCGGTCTGGGGGCTCGACATCCTCGGCCCCTTCCCCCGAGCTGTCGGGGGCCTTGAGTACTTGTTCGTTGCAATCGACAAGTTCACAAAGTGGCCAGAAGTGGAACCAGTGAGGAAGGTGACAGCACAGTCAGCAGTAAAGTTCTTTAGGTCGATTGTTTGCCGTTTCGGGATCCCTAACAGGATCATCACCGATAACGGCATGCAATTCACGAGCCGCACCTTCATGCAGTACGTCCAAGATCTTGGCGCCAAGGTCCGCTTCGCTTCTGTTGCTCATCCGAGAAGCAACGGTCAAGCGGAGAGGGCAAATGCTGAAGTGCTGCGCGGGCTCAAGACCAGGACTTTAGATAGGCTGCGCAAGTGCGGAAAGAACTGGATTGAGGAGCTGTCGGTGGTTCTTTGGTCAATCAGGATGACGCCAAATCGAGCCACTGGCCAGACACCTTTCGCTCTAGTCTATGGAGCAGAGGCAGTTCTCCCCATGGAACTCGTATACGGGTCACCTCGAGTGCTCGCTTATGATGAGCTTGAGCAAGAGCAGCTGCGACAAGATGACGCGCTGCTCCTTGAGGAAGACCGTCTTCAGGCCGCTGAACGAGCTGCTCGATATTAGCAAGCTTTGCGCCGCTACCATAGTCGCAAAGTTAGTGCCAGAAGTTTCGAGGAAGGCAACCTTGTTCTTCGGCGCGTTCAGTCCGCCAAGAATTCCAACAAGTTGACGCCGAAGTGGGAAGGCCCTTACCGGGTGAAACGAGTCACTAGGCCTGGCGCTGTCCGCCTTGAGACCGAAGATGGCATTCCGGTGAGCAACTCCTAGAACATCGAACATCTTCGTAAGTTTTACACGTAGGGCGCGGTTGCCGGAACCTGTTCCGGCAACCACCTTTTGTACAAGTCTTGCCGCTGTTGCATGTAATCCTTCGTACAAAGCCGGGCGCAGACCCCGTGCATAAATAAAGCTCATGTGCTCCGCACATCTTGTCAATTTCACGCTTTTTTCTCTCTTTGCATGTATTATCTAACACTTTGTGCAGCACCTACCCCCGGTAAGCAATAACGAGCCGTAAGGCTCCATATCTTTATTTTCTCTTCTTTCTCTTTCTCAAAGGAAGGAAGGTTCCCTCGCCCACAAGTTTGCCGGGGGGAGGGGAAGGAGAAGATAATGGTGTGGACCAGGTGTCGTTCAAGAAAGTTTCGCCTTACCGGGAAGCAAACGACAGAAAAGCTAAGTTGCCAAAGTTTGAGTAATCAGTTTTAAAAATTTTAAGTTATCTTCCTTGAACGATCGTGCTTTGTATGGAAAACCTGTGCACGGAGGAACCAACTCGTAGCTAGTTGCGCCCTTACTTTGTTTCGAGTCCGCTCAACAACTTAAGTGAGCTGCGACTAGCCGCGACAAGGTTTCTTGTCGGTAGCGGCACCGCCAGCAGGCTGCTGACGTTCCACACTCAGCGCTCGCGGCAAGGGTGCCTGCGCCGGCAAGTTCCACACTCAGCACTCAGCGCTCGCGGCAAGGGTGCCTGCGCCGGCAAGTTCCCACAAAGGAAGGAATCAAGTAAAGGAAATAACACAACAATCAATATCCAAAATAGAGTTATATTACAAGATCACTTGTCGCAGCTCTAACAGAGTGTTCTCATGACATGACCAACAGCGACAAGGAAAAGAGAAAATGGGTGGCCTAATCTATGCGATCGTCCTTGACCCTCTTGATCCTGCTCACCTTGTCCACAATGGGTGCGACAAGGGCCTTGAGCGCTTCCAGATCGGCATCCGGCGGCAAGGACCTGAGGACGTTGGTGAGGTTGAGGCCTGGGTTGCGGAAGGCCACCTTCACCAGCACCTTCTGAAGAGCTCCCACGCAGATCTTGCGCGACTCGTCGGCCAGCTGCTTTGGGATCCTCTCCCGGAGTCGCTGGAGCACCGTCGCCACGCCTTTGAAGAACAGGCTGAGCTTGGCGCTGGGTTGGAGACGCTCATCGGAGGAGTACCCAAGATCCTCCATACCCAGCTGCGCCAGCTCCCCGTCGATGGTGGCGGCAACATCCACAAGGCCCTCCGTCCAGTGCTCCACATTTTCCCTGAAGGTGTTCTGGGCGGCGGCAACACTCGCCAGCAACGCCTCATTGGCCTTGACCTTCTCCGCCAAGGCCGCCTCCCGCTCCCTGGCCCCGTCCAGCGTCTAGGTTAAGGTGGCCAGCTTCAGCTCGAGATCGGCATTGGAATCCTTGGCGGCGCTTAGCTCCTTGCTCCTCTCGGCGGCATCCTTCTTGGCGGCCTCGGCAGCTGCGGCGGCATCCTTTGCTTCCTTGAGAGCCCCGCCAACTGTTTGCTCCCGCGCGGCAAGCTCCTCTTCGTAGCTGTCAAGGTTAACCTTGCGCTGCGCCAGCTCGCCTTCTTGCGCAAACAGCTTCTCACCGGCAAGCCGCTGTTGCTCTTCAGCTTCGGCCTTCTCAAGGAGGAAGGCTTTTCGCTCTTCGGCGAGTTGCTCCCGCTCCTCCGCCAGGGACCGGAGAGCCTCCTGCCTCATACCCCGGAGCTCCTCCGCACGCTTCTCGATGTCCACTCCCGCTTTCGCCACCAGCGCTTCTCGTGACTCCAGTTTGGCTTTTCAGGCGCGGTAGAGCGCCAGCAGCTTCCGTAGCAGTCACTCCTCCTCAGGCTCGCCGCCGCTGCTGCTTGGCGCGTCGACCAATGACAGCCCCGCGGAGGCAAGCACTTCTCCGTCCAAGACTTCTCCTTCGACCGACGCCCTAGAGCTTGACGCCTAGGGGAGCTTGATGAAGATGCCATCGCCGGCCTTCAGATAGGCGCCGGGCTGGGGCTCTTTGGAGCCTGGCGTTGTGGCAGCGGCGGAGGGATCGGCGGTCGGCGCAGCGCCTGGCGCTCCTGCAGCCTCAGGGCCGTCAGTGCGATCACCGGATCCCTCGCCAGCTTCTGCGGCGGCAGCTTTGGCGGCCTCCTCTCCGGCGGGCTCATCAGCGCCGGCTCCTTCTTCGGTGGCCACGACATCGTATGCATCGCCACGCGCGTTCTCCTCTCCGGCGACCTCAGTTTCCATTGGCTCCGTGGCAGAAGGATCTGATGACCGGAAGAAGGAGAAAAGTCAAGCAAATATTCAGAAAGAAAATCAGAAGAAGAAGAACCCAAGGGAAGTTTTTCAGGCAAGAGGGTTACCCGTGCTTGGATCTGCAGTCGTAGTCTCAACCACCGGAGGGTCGCTGGTACTACCCCTTGCCGGAGAACTGTCCCTTTCCGGAGAGTTCTCCCTTGCCGGAGAACGCTCCCTTGCCGAGGAATCCTCCCTTGGCGGTGTGGTCGAAGTAGACGACACTTCGGGAGTGGTTTCTGGACGCTCCTGGTGAAGCTGCTCTGCTCCTGTACAACCCAACAATCAAGATATCAGCAAAGAAAGAGCACTCATGCACACCTAACAGTAAGAAGTAAGCCATATACTTACGCTGGGGGCTGCTTTGAGGAGTAGTTGCCGGGTCCGGCAGGGTAGTCTCAGGCACGTCCCCTCCTGTTGCGATGGGTTCATCCTCGATGACAATCACCGGGGCCTTGGCTCTCTTCGCCGCTCTTTGAGCCAGCGTCCTAAAAGGGAATAGGTTCAGAGTGAAGCAGATCAGATACAAGATAAAGCAACAAAACTGAAGAACTACAAGTACAACAGAGAAATCTTACTCTTCTTCTTCCTCATCGGAGCTGAGCGCGGAGAGATCGAAGTCCGGCTCCCCTCCGGTGCGACGAGGCGGAGGAGTAGGTTCCCTTGTCCGCTTGGCGGGGGCAGGAATAGTGGACCGGGAAGACCCCGCTCCAGTTGCCGCTGCAGCGTGAGGTGCTCCCGCGGCGACAGTGCTTGCCGCGGTGGAGCGCGTCGCGCGGCGCTGCGGCTGCTGACCCGTCTGCCGCCCCGCTACGTCCCCGGCCCTGCGGAGACGCCTTCTTGGAGGTGGTTGTGGCTCCGCTTGCGGCGAGCTGGCTGAAGGTGGAGAAGAGGTGGAGCCGATCTTCAACGAGTCGCTCACGCCCTCGGCAGGCTCGCTCGACTCTGTTTCAGGCCAGACAAGCTCTTCCTCGCCGGCAAGCTCCTCTCGCTCGGCAAGGCTTGCCGCCTCTACTGCCTCTGCCTCCTCCACGGTGAATCCAAATTGGCCTGTGGCAACGGCTGCTGCCGCCTCTTCCAGTCTGGTGGCGATGCGCCGCATCTCGTCATCAGTGGTGTCGCGGGTGAGGCTTTTCTGCTCGTCGGGGTGGATCGCCACTTCTGCCAGGCTGTCGAAGAACTCTTGCACGACGTCGTCGGCAGGCTCTTGCCAAGTGGGGACAATCCCATGCGAATCGCAGAGCGGCATCATTGTGCGGATGCAGTCAAGCGAAGAGTTGTTGCAGAGCGGAACGACCCCCCTCGGCAACCTAAATGCTCCGGGATGCTCGGGATCATGCTTGAACAGCTCCAGGAGCATTGCGTCCAGCTCCAAGACGGTGAAATTGAAATTGAGGCCCGGACGCAGCCTCATGATGTCCGCCGCGTTCTGGAACTCCCAGGCGGGTCTCCCCCTCTCCTGCAGGGGGGCGATGCGGCGGCATAGGAAATCTGCGCCAACAGCGCCTACGGTGAGCCCGGCAAGCCTGAGGCGCAGGATCCTGGTGACGGCAATCTTCAGCCTAGCGTCCTCCGGAGCCAAGTTGCTCCAATCGTTGCCACGCACTACTGGGGCTTGGCGCTCGGCGGTGAACGGCTGTGGGTTTTCCTCGACGATCCAGCACCAGTCCGCTCTCCACTCGCCCCACTTGCTGCAGAGCTCGCCCTCCAAATAAGCATCCTTCTTGCCGAGTCTCGAGATCCATGCGATTCCGCCAGACAAGGGCTCTCCTCTCTCGACTCGGGGTATGAAGAAGTGGCGGAAAAGGGCTACGTTTGGGTGGACTCCGACAAAGTTTTCGCAGAGATGTGCGAAAACTGCCATGGTCAGAATGGCATTGGGGGTGAAATCAAGGAGGTGGAGCCCGTAGGTGTTCATGATGTCGCAAAAGAATTCGGAGAAAGGTGGGCAGAGCCCGCAGTAGAAGAACAACACGAAAAAGGGGTATCCGGTCGGAGCCAGTTTCGAGGCGGCGGCCGAGAGTACCTTCATGCGCGGATGCACTCGCGTCTGCGTCGACCAAAAGAGGTAGTAGTATTCCCTCAGCTCCTTCGCGGCGAGCTGGGGGGGGGGGGGGGGGGAGTCGCCCGCTCCTTTTGCAGCACCGCGAGCCGCTGCGCCTCGGCCGACTTCACGCCCTTCCCCTTGTCGGCTTTCGGAGCCATGGCGAAAGTGGTGGGAGAGGTCGACGGCGTTGGTGGTGCTGGTGGCGACGGGGGGCGGAGCGCTGCTCTCTCTCAGAAGAGGGGAGCGGCGGAGATTTTGGAGTAGTAACCGGCGAGATGGGCGACTGCCCTTGTTTCCTCTGCTTATAAAGAGGGAGGGGGCGAACGTTACGCCTTTCCGAATAAAGAAACCACCCACGATCTCTCCCACGATGCTGCATTCGACGCGTGCCGTTCGGGAGGGCGCGGTGGATACGGAGTAAGAAATGGCACAACCCAGGCCGCGCGAGCCCGTGCCCTGTTTTGGGCCTGGCCCAACAGCGCTCGGCACCGTGTGTGGCCCAGGCCCGGGGGCTCCTGTCGGTGTACTAGAGTAGGGGTACCCTAGTATCCCGAACTTGTGCACGGGCAGTCGCAGCGCCCCGCGGCAAGGCTTGCTGGGTGACCGCCAAGGCCCTCCGTGGTTCCTCTGGAGCCGTTCAAGAACAAAGTATTCAAGACAAGACCCCGGCAAGAGGAGCTTGCCGGGAAGGCCAACCAAGGCATTCAAGCTAGGGAGACAAGGCCCCCGCAAGAGGAGCTTGCCGGGAAGGCCAACCAAGACATCTCAAGAAAGCTTGCCGCGACGCGCCACGCGTCCCGGCAAGGCTCGGTGAGCGACAAGCTCCCGGGCCCGACAAGGCAACGGCCGCGGCAAGGCACTTGCTGCGGCAAGCGGCCACTCCACACCCACGCTCCAGCACATCCACCCACGTGTCGCCCTGGGGCCCTTCCAGGCGCGCGTGGCGAGAGGCTGTGCAGCCAGCGGTGCACGGTGGCAAGCGGCGCTGACAAGATAGCCATCGTGGCGAGTGGTGGCGCCCCTGACGGTCTCTGTTTGCACTGTTTGGGCGACACAGACGGGCATTTAATGCCTTTGTCCCCTACCGTCAGGGTTAGGTATGATACACTGTATCTACAGTATAGGTAGTTGTACCTACCGCATCTCTTTTTCCATTTTTGCCCTTTGTCTGCGTTGCCACCTGTCGGTGACCCCTTGAGCATATAAAAGGAGGCCCATGCACAACATAGAGGAGGTTCGACTAGTTCGAGGTTCGAAACACTCTCACGCTCGGTCTGGTAGCTCACAACGCTCCCGAGCAAGAACTCAACATACAAATACATGCAGCAGTAGGAGTATTATCTCTCCGGAGAGCTCCGAAGCTGGGTAAACTGCTCGTGTGCTTCGCCTCGATCTGCTCTTCGTGCGACCTCCGCCCCCCGCCGAACCGAAAGGGGCTCGGTCCGCCGGTCCCATAGGTGTTCGTGGATCAGTTTCCCCGACACCAGGTTCCACTATTGGTTATTGACCGGAGGTGTGTCTCGGTCATGTCTACATAGTTCTCGAACCCGTAGGGTCTGCACGCTTAACATTCGATGATGATATGTATTATGAGTTATGTGTTTTTGACAAACGAAGTTTGTTCGAAGTCCCGGATGAGATCACGGACGTGACGAGCAGTCTTGAAATGGTCGAGACATAAAGATTGATATATTTGACCATGTTATTTGGACACTGGAAGAGTTCCGGGAAGTTTCGGGTAAAACCGGAGTGCCGGAGGGGTTACCGGAACCCCCGGGGGGAACTAATGGGCCACCATGGGCCTTGGTGGAGAGAGAGGAGGGCGGCCATGGCATGCCGCCCCCCCTTGGAGTCCGAATAGGACAAGGGAAGGGGGGCGGCGCCCCCCTTTCCTACTCCCTCTCCCTCTCCTTCATTTCCCCTCTCTCCCTTGTGGTGGAATCCTACTAGGACTACTCCTCTCTTGGGCGCGCCCTAGGGGCCGGCCGGACTCCCCCTTGCTCCTTTATATATGGGGGCAGGTGGGCACCCTAGAACACACAAGTTTCTCTTAACTGTGCGTGGTGCCACCCTCCATAGTTACACACCTCGATCATACCATCGTAGTGCTTAGGCGGAGCCCTGCGCCGGTAGGATCATCATTACCGTCGCCACGCCATCGTGCTGACAGAACTCACCCTCGTCCTTAGCTGGATCAAGAGCACGAGGGACGTCATTGAGCTGAACGTGTGTTGAACGCGGAGGTGTTGTACATTCGGTACTTGATCGGTTGGATCGTGAAGAAGTTCGACTACATCAACCGCGTTATTGAAACGCTTCCGCTTTCGGTCTACGAGGGTACGTGGACACACTCTGCCCTCTCGTTGCTATGCATCACCTAGATAGATCTTGCATAATCGTAGGATTTTTTTTGAAATTTACCACGTTCCCCAACACTGCTAGCCAGCGCTTCTCCTTCTCTAGCTGTGAGATCTCTTCCTAATTGACAATTGATATGTCTCCGTCGTATCTACTTTTCCAAACACTTTTGCCCGTGTTTTGGACTCTAACTTGCATGATTTGAATGGAACTAACTCAGACTAATGCTATTTTCAGCAGAACTGCCATGGTGTTATTTTTGTGGAGAAATAAAAGTTCTCGGAATTACCTGAAAATCCACGAAGCAACTTTTCAGAATAAATAAAAAATACTGGGAAAGAATCAGCATCAGGGGGCCCACACCCTGTCCACGAGGGTGGGGAGCGCGCCCCCTCCCCTAGGGCGCACCCCTGCCTCATGGGCCCCGTGGACGTCCACCGACCTCAACTCCAACTCCATATATTTTCTTTCACGGAGAAAAAAATCAGAGATAAAGTTTCATCGCGTTTTACGATACAGAGCCGCCGCCAAGCCCTAATCTCTCTCGGGAGGGCCGATCTGGTGTCCGTTCAGGGCTCCGGAGAGGGGGATTCGTCGCTGTCGTCATCATCAACCATCCTCCATCACCAATTTCATGATGCTCACCGCCGTTCGTGAGTAATCCCATCGTAGGCTTGCTGGACGGTGATGGGTTGGATGAGATTTACCATGTAATCAAGTTAGTTTTGTTAGGGTTTGATCCCTAGTATCCACTATGTTCTGAGATTGATGTTGCTATGAATTTGCTATGCTTAATGCTTGTCACTAGGGCCTGGGTGCCATGATTTCAGATTTGAACCTATTAAGTTTTCATGAATATATGTGAGTTCTTGATCCTATCTTGCAAGTCTATAGTCACCTATTATGTGTTATGATACGACAACCCCAAAGTGGCAATAATTGGGATACTTCTCGGTGATGACCATAGTTTGAGGAGTTCATGTATTCATTATGTGTTAATGCTTTGGTCCGGTACTCTATTAAAAGGAGGCCTTAATATCCCTTAGTTTCCATTAGGACGCTGCCACGGGAGGGTAGGACAAAAGATGTCATGTAAGTTCTTTTCCACAAGCATGTATGACTATATTTGGAATACATGCCTACATTACATTGATGAATAGGAGCTAGTTCTTTGTCGCCCTATGTCATAACTATTACATGAGGAATCACATCCGACATAATCATCCATCACTGATCCAATGCCTACGAGCTTTTCACATATTGTGCTTTGCTTATTTACTTTACCACTGCTACTATTACTTTTGCTACTGTTACCGTTACTTCCATACTACTTTGCTACTAAATACTTTGCTACAGATACTAAGTTATCTAGGTGTGGTTGAATTGACAACTCAACTGCTAATACTTGAGAATATCCTTTGGCTCCCCTTGTGTCGAATAAATAAATTTGGGTTGAATACTCTCCCCTCGAAAACTGTTGCGATCCCCTATACTTGTGGGTTATCAAGACTATTTTCTGGCGCCGCTGCTGGGGAGCATAGCTCTATTCTTTGAGTCACCTGGGATTTATATCTGCTGATCACTATGAGGAACTTGAAAGACGAAAGAACTAAGATTTATCCCTCAACTACGAGGGGAGGTAAGGAACTGCCATCTAGCTCTGCACTAGATTGTCCTTCTGTTATGAGTAAGCTTGCGACACCTAAACCTGCTTCTTCTATTAATTATGATATGTTGCATGTTATTGATTATGCCACTTCTACTATGCATGATGCTTATGATGGAACTAATTCTGTGCTTGATACTACTGTGCCATTAGGTGAATTTCTTGATGAACAACTTGCTAGGGTTAGAGAGAATGAAATTCTTGAAACTGATATTATTGAAGATAGTGATGATGAAGGTTCTCCCCCTAAGTATGAATTGCCTGTTGTTCCTGAGGGTTATGTTATGGATGAAGAAACTACTAGAGATATTCTTGCTTGCAATGATAGATCTAATCTTAAGAAGTTATTAGCTAAATTGAAACAGAAAACTCTGAATGCTAGAATGAAATATGACCCTGCTTTTGCTACTTCACATATCTTTGTTACTGATAAGGATTATGAATTCTCTGTCGATCCAGAGATAATTACTTTGGTTAAATCTGATCCTTTTTATGGCTATAAATCTGAAACCGTCGTGGCACATCTTACTAGATTGAATGATATAGCCACCCTGTTCACTAATGATGAGAAATCTCGCTACTATTATATGCTTAAGATATTTCCATTCTCATTAAAGGGTGATGCTAAAACTTGGTTTAATTCTCTTGATCCTGGTTGTGTGCGTAGTCCCCAGGATATGATTTATTACTTCTCTACTAAATATTTCCCTGCTCATAAGAAACAAGCTGCCTTGAGGGAAATATATAATTTTGTGCAAAGTGAAGAAGAGAGTCTCCCACAAGCTTGGGGGAGGCTTCTCCGGTTACTTAATGCTTTGCCTGATCATCCTCTTAAGAAAAATGAAATAATTGATATCTTTTATAATGGACTAATCGATGCTTCCAAGGACCACTTGGATAGTTGTGCTAGTTGAGTTTTCAGGGAAAGAACAGTCGATCAAGCTGAATTGCTATTGAATAATATGTTGACTAATGAAAATAATTGGACACTTCCTGAACCAACTCCTGAGCCAATTCCCGAACCAACTCCTAAACCAACTCCTAAGAAGAGGGGTGTTCTATATCTCAGTCCTGAAGATATGCAAGAGGCAAAGAAATCTATGAAAGAGAAAGGTATTAAAGCTGAAGATGTTAAGAATTTACCTCCTGTTGAAGAAATACATGGTCTTAGTCTACCACCTATTGAAGAAATACATGGTCTTGATAACCCGACACAGGTAGTAAAGGTAAATTCTCTCTATAGATATGATAAGGTTGAAATCCCGTCTACTAAGTTTCCTAGGCAATGTTTAGATAAATTTGATGACTTTATGGCTAGGCAAGAAAATTTCAATGCTTATGTTGGTAGATAATTAAAGAGTAATTCTTACATGATTGGACGCTTGAGTGATTATATGGCTAGAGTTAAAGGTGAACTTAAACTCATTAGTAAATATGCTTCTATGGTTACCACTCAAGCAGAACAAGTACTTAAAGCTCAAAGTGATTTGCTCGATGAATTGAATAATAAACATGATTTTGCTGTTAGAGTGGCTACTAGCACTGGTAAAATGACTCAGGAACCTTTGTATCCTGAAGGCCACCCTAAAATAATCGAGCAAGATTCTCAGAGAAATAATTTAGATGCACCTAGTCCTTCTAAAATGAGAAAAAGAAAAATGATAGGACTTTGCATGCTTGTAGTGAACCTGTTGTAGACACTCCTGAGAATCCCAATGATATTTCTATTTCTGATGTTGAGACACAATCTGGTGATGGAGATGAACCTAGTGATAATGTTAATGATAATGTTCATGTTGATGCTCAACCTAGCAATAATAATGATGTAGATATTGAACCTGCTGTTGATCCTGATAACCCACAATAAAAGAATCAACGTCATGATAAGAGAGACTTTGTTGCTAGGAAGGACGGTAAAGAAAGAGAACCATGGGTTCAGAAACCCATGCCCTTTCCTCCTAAAACATCCAAGAAAAAGGATGATGAGGATTTTTTGAGCACTTTGCTGAAATGATTAGACCTATCTTCTTACGTATGCACTTAACTGATATGCTTAAAGTTAATCCTTATGCTAAATACATGAAGGATATCATTACAAATAAAAGAAAGATACCAGAAGCTGAGATTTCCACCATGCTTGCTAATTTTACTTTTAAGGGTGAAATACCGAAGAAACTAGGAGATCCAGGAGTACCAACTATACTATGCTCCATTCAAAGAAACCATGTTAAAACTGCTTTATGTGATCTTGGAGCTGGTGTTAGTGTTATGCCTATCTATTTATATCGTAGACTTGAATTGAGTAAGTTGACACCTACTGAAATATCCTTGCAAATGGCTGATAAATCAACTGCTATACCTGTCGGTATTTGTGAGGATGTGCCTGTTGTAGTTGCAAACGTCACTATCTTAACGGACTTTGTTATTCTTGATATTCCCGAGGACGATAGTATGTCGATTATCCTTGGTAGACCATTTTTGAATACTGAAGGGGCTGTTATTGATTTCAACAAAGGCAATGTCACTTTTCACGTTAATGGTAATGAGCATACGGTACACTTTCCGAGGAAACAACCTCAAGTTCATAGCATCAATTCTATTGGAAAAATTCCAACTATCATTATTGGAGGTTTTGAATTTCCTCTTCCTACTATCAAGAAGAAATATGATATTCTTATTATTGGGGATGTTCATATCCCCGTTGAGGTAACCTAGTGTTATTCGAAATTTCTCCGGTTCCATGTTATTCGGAATGAGTTTGTTAACAAGACTTGATCAACCTTGTTAGTGGATTCCTTTTGATGATCATGAGATGGATGAAGTTAGAAGGCACATCCTTATGTACCCTCTTTTTACTTTCTGTTATTTAGAATAAATAAAGCAAACTTAGTATTTTCTGTCTGTTTTCTGAATTATCCATGCAATAAAAAATACCCTGAAAATAAAAGTTCTCCAAAGGCCCTGCTAGTTTAATATGATTTTTTCTGGAATATTTGAGAATATCTGGCACTGAGAACACAGCAAGGGGAGCAAGCACCTGGCCACGAAGGTCTAGGGCGCGCCCCTTGCCTCGTGGGCCCATGGTGGCTCCCCTCCACTTATTCCTGCACCCACACACTTCTTCTTCCTCCCAAAAAAATCACCATCCAGCTCAAGCACGAGTTCTAGCTCACTTTGCTGCCATTTTCGATCTCCTTGCTCAAAGCTCCTTCGCAAAACTGCTTTGGGGGATTGTTCCTTGGTATGTGACTCCTCCAATGGTCCAATTAGTTTTTGTTCTAGTGCTTTATTCATTGCAAATTTTTGCTGCCTAGGTGACCCTGTTCTTGAGCTTGCATATCAAATTTATATGGTCCCAAGTAATTCTAATGCATGATATAGCCTCTAGGAACTTGTGGGAGTAGTTGCTATCAATTTTGTTGAGTTTGATTCACTTTTATTTCGAGTCACTAAAAATTTCAGAAAAAGATGAGATTTTTCTTGAGGGGCTCTTCTAGCAAAGGCTCCAAGGATAAGCAAGCTAAGGAGAATGAAAAGCCCAAGTATAATCTCCCTCGTGTCACGGAAGTACGACCATGTGAATGGCTTTGTGATGATTTCTTGAGAACAGCCGGGATTTATGATAATTTTTATTCATTGGCTGATAATGCGGGCCTCACCGACTTCCTCCACGATCAGATCAAACAGTATATCTTACTCACCAATACTTTTGTGCAAAATTTCTACTATTATCCTAAGAAATCACCTCCTTCAGTAGTGTTTCATTTATATGATGTGGCTAGGGAGATGTCACTTTATGAATTTTGCACGGTTTGCAAGATACCTTTCGGGAGTAGCTTAGAGGAACCACATCGTAAAGATGTGGATGGATTTATTGATACTATTACTGTAGGAGAATCGAGGAAGGTTTCCGATGCAAGAATTACTAGCATACATTTTCCTGTTTTATGCTACTTTGTAATATTTGCTAGTCGATGCTTAATTGGTCGCGGAAACTATGGAAACCTTAGTGTTCCTGATATTATTATTTTGTTCCATGCCTTATTTCGTGATAACTCTGTTAGTATGGGTGCTATTATTGCTAAACGATTAAGCCTAAACCGTACAAAGGGCCCCATCTTTGGAGGTATCTATGCTGCACGCCTTTCTAAGCATTTCAGGATACCTATTAGGCATTTTGAGAAAGAGGAAAAATTGATGCCTCCTACCTTTTTAGATATAAGAGCATGGTAGCACACGAGTTTATTGTTAAAAATGATGATAAGATGCTTTTGTATAATTTGAGATTTCATAAGTAATATAGTGAGACTATTATCTTTCCTGTGCCTTCTTTGTTTGATTTAACTACAGGACAATACCTCGTCTTGCTGGCAGCCGTTTACGCGTACCGGGGCTAGACGTCAGCTCCTGATCCCGAGCCGGAACCACCACTTGACCCTTATCGACCATCATCTTATCAGTGGGATCCGGAGGAGATCGCCAGTCAGTGGCAGTATGATGATACTCCTCAGTACACCGGAGAGAGTAGCCATGATCCGTGGGCATAGACCAACTTAGGCCGAAATCCTAAGCTGGAGGAGTACATATTTCTCACTGACATTACATTCATGTTCACACACTCATTCTAGTTGATGTCCTCATATATTTTCATTATACTATCCTTGCTAGTTTATTTTCTTTTTCTAGCTTTCTTCTTGTGTGTTTGAATAAACCTTAAGAAAAACCAAAAAAATTAGTTAGTTTAATGTCCATGTTGTAGTAGTAGTAATTAAAAAGAAAACCAAAAAGATTTCTCGTTCTTCTTTTGCTTGTTGGGAGCTTTCCTGTGTAAATAGTTTTATTTGTTTTCTTTCCTTTGGGGGTCAAGAGGAGAAGACCATAATGAAAATGTCTAAGTGGCTCTCATATGCATGATTGTTGATTTAACCAAGAGCCCATATTGCTTTCTCTTCTCCCTTGAATTGAATGCTTGTAGATTCCAGCTTAGTCCAATGCACGTCAACTATTATTATTATACACACCGTTCGGTCGTGCAAGTGAAAGGCAATAATGACGATATATGATGGACCGGCTGAGATGAGAGAAGCTGGTATGAACTCGACCTATCTTGTTTTTGTAAATATGATTAGTTCATCGTTCCTGATTCAGCCTATTATGAATAAACATGTTTGCAATGACAATTAGAGATTATAGTTACTCATGTCATCCTTAATTAGCTAGGAGCTTATAATGGTTTACCTTGCGTGCCAACATGCTATTAAAATGGTTGTGATGTGGTATGATAGGGTGGTATCCTGCTTTGAATGATTCGAGTGACTTGACTTGGCATATGCTCACGCATGTAGTTGAAACAAAATCAACATAGCCTTCACGATATTTATGTTCATGGTGGATTATATCCTACTCATGCTTGCACTCGGTGTTGATTAATTTCAATGCATGTTCATGACTGTTGTCTCTCTCTCAGTTGGTCGCTTCCCAGTCTCTTTCTAGCCTTCACCTGTACTAAGCGGGAATACTGCTTGTGCATCCAAACTCCATAAACCCCAAAGTTATTCCATATGAGTCCACCATACCTTCCTATATGCGGTATTTACCTGCCGTTCCAAGTAAATTTGTATGTGCCAAAGTCCAAACCTTCAAATGAAATTATGTTTTGTATGCTTGAGCAGCTCATGTATCAACTAGGGCTGTATGTATCTTCCATGTTAGGCGGATTATTCTCAAGAGGAGTGGACTCCGCTCCTCACTCACTAGAAAATGGCTGGTCACCGGGATGCCCAGTCCCATGCTCAAATCAAATCAAAATAATTAAACAAAACTCCCCCAGGATTGTTGCTAGTTGGAGGCACCCGTTGTTTCGGGCAAGCCATGGATTGATGCTTGTTGGTGGCGGGGGAGTATAAACTTTACCATTCTGTTTGGGAACCACCTATAATGTGTGTAGCATGAAAGATATCAAGATCTCATAGTTGTTACGTTTACAAAGAAAGTATATACCACTCAAAATGTTATTTATCTCTGTTTCAAAATCGAGCTCTGGCACCTCTATAAATCCCTGCTTCCCTCTGCGAAGGGCCTATCTATTTACTTTTATGTTGAGTCATCACCCTCTTATTAAAAAGCACCCGCGGGAGAGCACCTCTGTCATTTGCATGCATTACTATTAGTTTATATTGGGTATGACTACGACTGGATCTCTTTTACCATGAATTACAATGTTTAGTCAGTCCTTGATCTTTAAAGATGCTCTGCATTTATGTTTTGCGGTCTCAGAAAGGGCTAGCAAGATACCATCCTGTTATATCATATTATGATTGTTTTGAGAAAGTGTTGTCATTCGACTTCTATTATTATTGCTCGCTAGTTGATTATGCCATTGATACACTACAAAAAAATACACTTCCGCTATGCTACGTGTTTGTCACAGTAGGTCCCGTTTTTGTCATGCATGTACATCCATGACGATTTTATGACAGAATAAAGATAGTCATACCTGTGCTGTCGTAGAAGTGTTCCATGACATTACCAAAATTATCATCACGGAAGTGTCCACTTCCATGACGATAAATCGCGCGTAACAGAAGTGCTTTCGTTAAGGGTGACTGACACATGGCATCCACCGTAACCGAATGCCGTTAAGCTACCGGGTCGGGTTTTGGATCCGATAACCCATTAACAGCCCCGACCAATGGGGATTTCCCACGTGTAAAATCATTATTGGCTGGAGTTAACACGTGTTGGCTCATCGTTGGGACAGATGTCATCCACTCATTGGACAGAAGGCGCCTATGATACGTCGACACGTGGCATGACCCATCAAGTTTAAATGGGCAGGCCCAACTAAAGGCCCACAAGATTTTGCGGACCATAATGGGCCGGCCCAGATAAACGCCCACGAGATTTTGCGGACCATAATGGCCTGGCCCAGCTAAAGGCCCGCAAGATTTCACGGGCCATAATGGGCCGGCCCAGGTAAAGGCCCACAAAATTCTTGCGGATCATAATGGGCTGGCCCAGCTAAAGGCCCACGAGATTTCGCCGACATTAATGGGCCGGCCCAGCTGTAGGCCCACAAGATTTTGAGGACCCTAGTAGGCCGGCCCATTAACTGGCTGCCATGTTTTGGGCCAAATGTCGGCCCATATTTGATCCAGTCCGTTAATGGCCTGCCATGTTCTGGGCCTAATAATGGCCCATATGAGATCCGGCCCGTTAAAAGCCTCCCACATTCTAGGCCAAATCATGGCCCAGATCAGGTCCGAACCTTTAAGAGGCTTTGGGCTCAGTTATGGCCCATATCAGATTCGGCCCGTTAACTGGACGCTATGATTTTGGGCCCACTTGCTAAAGGCCCATTTAGTAATCCGGCCTGATATTAGTTTCGGTCTGTTAAGGGCCGGTTTAACATTTCGGCCCTATATTAATTTCGGCCTATTAAAAGCCCATCATGTAGTTGGGCCTAACTACGACCCGGTTTGCATTTGGCCTGCTCGCAGCCGATATCTGATTGGGACAAACAAGGACCGAGACAACTTTGGCCTGTTAAAATCCCGCGATTTTATTCGCAAAATCATGGGCCGGGGTCCATTTCGGGCTGTTGCCGGCCCGTGAGCTATTCGGCACGTTTCAGGCCAAACCTACTTCTCAGCCTCCTAAAGCCCATTGAGTTTTCTTGCGAAAAGAGGGCCGGGGGTTACTCGGCCTATTAAAGGCCCGAATCTACTAGTGGGCTAGTTTGACGGGGCCCATGATGCGGATCATACATCGTGATTGCATGACGGCCCGATTATGTACCATAATTTTACGGTTTGGCTGGTTTACTGCGAAGACTGGATATATATACAGTAAAATAACTGCAGCACGTGAATAAGAAAAAACCTAGACTATACAATAAAGAAATTACGACATATTACATCCACTGGGCATCAAAGTTCGCCACTATGATAATAAAGCACAAGCAGACAGCAGATTACATACACTGGGCATCAAAGATCGCCACCAATGCAAATAAACACGCCGACAAAATAATATAAAAAAGCGACAGCACTTCAATAGAGTTCAAGAAAGGTTAGCCCTGCTGGGGAGCTGTAGCGCAAGCAGCTGAGCAAGATGATGAGACTGCGCTTGTTCAACACTTATATCTTCCTCACTTTGAAAGATAAACAAGCAGACAGATGACAAGTTTTGCACATAAAAGTATCAGTGCTGACAATTCATCACATTTCTTACTGACAAATAAAGTGCACAGTTTAAAATTGCATTAACACAATATGGTATTGTTCAGGTCAAGACATGGCAGGAAATGACATTGTGAAGGAGTTGGCAGCTTCACGACACCACTGGATTACAGATCAAGAACTCATAAGTATCAATGGTTAGTGTGCTGTCAATTTATCCCATTTCAGATTGGCAAATAAAGAGACGGTTTAAATAATAGTAGAATGATATGACATTGTTCATAGTTAAGACATTGCAGAATATGACATTGTGCTGTAGTGGGTAGGTTCACCACACCACTGGATTACGGATGAAGAATAGAAGCATACATGCAGTGCAAAAGAAGATCACTTGCTATGTATAGTTTAATTTACATGGTATGAATAAGGAACTTGGTTGTACAATTGAAAACTTAAATTGAGAAGGACAAACTTTTGTTTATGAACTACATAATAAACTTTAAACATGCAATTTGGTGCAAACACCAAAAATAAACAGTTGTTGCAGCCATGCCTAACCAAATATACAAAACAAAGTTTGAAGGCTTGAGAAGGACAAACTTACATTACTGGTGAAGATAGGCTCTATAAAGCCCTTGTCCATGCTGATGGGGGGGGGCAATTCAAGAAGTTTACCACAGAATCTTCTTCATAAGCATTGACTTTATTCTACATTTGGTTAAGAGTAGATATAGATGTGATAATATACAAAAAAATGGAGAATATTTAAGATAAGATGAAGAGTGATGCTACATAGCCAAGTAGCTATAAATGTATGTGCAGCGATATAGGCAAAAGGCACAGCCAAGAGCAATGCACATCTAAACCTCTTCAGTACCAATCTTATGGTAAGAGTAAATATAGATCTGATGTGTAGAAAATGTAGGGCAAAGGAAAATAAGCTGCAGAGTGATGGTACATGAACAACTACTTGTCAATATAAGTACACTGATAAAGGACAGCATGTACTTACAAGAACAATGCAGAGCTAAAAAAATTCATTGGCATTGGATATATTCTACACTAATGTAACCATTCATACATATCAGATAATTTGGAGCGAACAATTGATAAGCAAGCTATCATGCATACTGCTGTCACATAATGAACCAGGTATGTATGCAACTACAGTGATACAGGACAACAGGTACTAACAAGAGCAAAGCAGCGGGCAACATATTTGCGATATCCTGTCGTTCTTTTCAAACCGGAATTCGTCTTCGAGCAGATTTCCTGCAAAAAAGATCTGTAAGGCACATGCGGAAAAGTAGAAGTTCAAATTTTCATGTATTTCATAGACAGTACCTCATCCTGGGAACGAGACCAGTTAATAACAAGGTTTTTCCATTCAATGTCTTCTAAATTTAGCACAAGAGACTTCACCAGAAATTCGTTTATAGACTTGCTATCAAAGTGTGATTTCCTCAGGTAACACCGATACTACTGCAATGCTTCCTTGAAAAGCACAAGCAAGCTTTGCTCGTCATGACTATCCAGATTTACCCTCGCCTAGTTACAACAATGTAATGCAAATTATTGATGTGTGCGATCAGCAGAAAACAGGAAAATAATAACCATGAATAATAGCACTTACACGTAAGTTGGACAGGAAGATGTGAAAATGGTGTTTGTCTTCACTATAATCTTCCCATGATGGGAATATATGAACGTAGTCCCTAACAACATTGAAAGCATTGTCTTTTAAACTGGGAATAAATGGAATGGGGTTCCAATCTGCAGGAATTGGCCGTCTCTGTAGTTGGGATAGGTCTTCGGCCGGTGGACTTGTTGTACTTTTTGCTGGAGTGGGATTTTTCTATGGTACGGATGGTGTATGGCAAATGAAATCGGTATACCTTTTGCTGGAGTGCAGGTCCTGTGTGGTGGGGCTAGTGGTGTGGCCAGTGAAGTATGGGTACAATCTGCTGGAGTCTGTCCTACATTTTGTGTCACTGGTTGTACAACCAATATAAGTGGGGCGTTGTCTAATTTCTCCGGCACCACCATGTTTTTCAAGGACTTTGCTGGTGCTCCTTCAGGTTCGGCAATCAGCCTCTTCCTTTTTGATGTCTGATGTACAAGAACAACATTTGAGTGTAAAAACATGGTATGATGACAGATGGAATATGTATTGATAATGGATGGGCATGGCATCTTGAGTTATATGATGAGTAAACTAAGCAGATGGCGGTGCAACAAAGTAGAAGAAATGCAAGACAACATATGCAAGATACGCGCAATCAATTAAACCTTGCCAAATTAGAACAGGCACCTTGATGGGTGAACAGGACAGGCCATCTGCCATCTGCCTTTGACTCCTCGAGGTTAGAATAGTCATTAGGATCATATTCTGAACAAGAATCAACAGGTGGAGAGCGTACGAGTTTCATTGCTTCCAGAATGGCACTCAATGCCTTGGTGCCAATTTTGTAAGTCATTGCAGTGTTCCACAATATTCTTCTCATGCGCGGATTTTGATATTCACTGTAATTGCGTATAATATCTGAGAACCATGAACACATAAATAGTTGTGAGATTATCTTTGTAATGCACATGATATTCTAATATAGGGGCACCCCTGTAAACACTTGTGTGCTATCACTGGATTCTGATGAGAGAGCTCATGTGTGCTATAATATGGTGCATGCATTTATATAATCTGGCACAAGTACACAAAAAATAGGCTCTAGAAGTAAGGATAGCTGGCAGATGATAGGTTCATAATATACTGTATAGAGAGTTTATTGCCAAACCATGATAACAAGAGCACGCAGCAACGAGGCAGATCATCATGTACATAACAGGGGTACACCATAAGCACGATATATAAATCGGGAAAGTGGAACTGGTTTGAAAATACGGTGTTGTATTGCCGCTAGTAATTGAAAGCCTATCAATCATGTATAGGCCAGCTCTATCAGCTGTTGACTGCAGATGTCCCTGCGCCCCTTCCTGACAAGGAACATACTGTACGTACTAAATACAGAATAAACAAAGAGGAACATGTTAAAGAACAGAAGAGGAAGCATATTCTTGAGGTTCCACTTCATTGCATACAATGTTGGTTGCCCACTCATGATGAATCACAGCATCCAAAGAAATGCAATTCCATGATGTCTCTCTATATGTGGCAATTTTGAACAAGAGTCATTAGGATCATATTCTGAACAAGAATCAACATGTGGGAAGCGTATGAGTTTCTTTGCATCCAGAATGGCACTCAATGCCTTGGTGCCAATTTTGCAAGTCATTGCAGTGTTTAGCTTCAAGAGTGCACTGCTGCTAGTGCAACACAAAGCAGCTACACAGATCATAGTGTAGATATAACGGGGAAAACCGTAAGCATCAGAGTAAAATCAGCAAAGTGGAACTTGCTAGAATATATGTGTTAGTATTGCCGGTACGGCTAGAAAGGCTTCGAATACTAGCTCTCTTCAAGTGAAGGTGTGGTACTATTAATATCAGTGTAACTCTCAAAGGCGACACAACTCCCCGCATTTCCTGCTATTCTTATAGGATTCAAGTGGGCAGGCCACTACAAATCCTATTCCTATGTTTACAAGATCCTATGAATCAAAGAGGCTCAAAGTGTCCATCACAACCGACCGTATAGACCTCTACACTGCAAATGTCCCTGCTCATCTTCAGTACAAGGAACATACTGTACTACTATCATACTCCCTCCGTTCCAAAATATAAGTCTTGGTAGAGATTTCCACTATGGATCACATACAGATGTATCCAGATACATTTTAGAGTGTAGATTCACTCATTTTGCTCCATATGTAGTCCATGGTGGAATCTACACAAAGACTTGTATTTAGGAATGGAGATAGTACATATTAAAGAAGAACGGAAGAGGAACATGGTAAAGAAGAGCAAGCAGATTTTGGATAATAAAATGTTGGTTGCGTAGTGCCCACACATGATGAACCAGAGCGCATTAAGAATGCAACTCCCAGCTATCTCTCGACCATTTCAGGCGGTTGGATGAAGATCCTACGTCTCCTAACCCTTCTCCTTCCTCGTCTCTGATTCTTCCCATACAGAACACCGCACGGGCCGCCGGTCGGACCACCGGCACCCACCGCCTGTGTTCCTCCGCCATCCCCACCCCCACCCCCGCCCCAACCCCCACCCATGTCGAGTTTTCTTCGTTCGGCGAGGCCCCACAACCAGCTGAGCCCCTTCGATCGCACCGGCGAACTCCAGTGAGCTCTGAAAAATCGACTGACCCAATTTTGAAATTTAGTCTACTGTGATTTAACTAGTGTGGAATATAAAAGGGGAAACCATAAGCATTGGGAGTATAGTGTTGAGCATGCCATGGCAGATCTGAAGGTGCAAACCGGACAAAGGCAACTTTGCAACCAAGACAAGAATCAGAGTAAAGCAGTGGCGATTTATTTTCTTGCTACGATAAATAAGTTGAGCAGATACGAAAGAGTACCGCCTCTGGTGCGGCGCCGTGTACGCATCTGCTGAGAATTTGACGGTGTTGCGGTAGTGATGGTTGTCGGCGGCGTGGAAGCAGATCTAGGAGGGTAGACGGTGGCGGCAGGGCGCGGTGGATGAGACGGTCGTAGGAGCGGCGCCGGCAAGGTGGACGACAGCGGGGATGAAGCGAGAGGACGGGATGCAAGGATCCCGGTCCGAAGGCGTGGATGAGAGAGGTCGATCTCTTGTAATGGACGGCAGCGTCGGGGTATCAACTCCGGCATGGTGGAGGAGGACGGCGGTGGATGGGGTGGCGGACGGCGGCGGACGGAGGAGGGTGGGGTGGAGAGGGTGTTTTGGCGCCCACGGAGTACGAAGGGGAAAAGGGAGGTAGAGAGGAAGGGGGAACCATGTATTCAGGGCGTGCTTGTCTCAAATGCGAGGAAATTTACAAACTTAGCCCATCGTGTATGAATATGAATCGGGGAGGGAGTCGATTTCGGTCGAGGACACACTGTGTTTTGGCGCCCACCGTGTATGAATCCGGGTGAGAGGCCACTACTAGGGAAAAGCCTAGCAGTAGCGAGGGTTTTAGGCCTATCAGTAGCGCGGGCAGGAGCGCTACTGATACGGTGCTACAGCTAAAGCTTAGCAGTAGCATGCCCCAACCCACGCTACTGCTAAATCGACTTAGTAGTTGCGATTTCCTAGAGGAGCGCTACCGGTAATTAGTAGTAGCGCTTCTCCCTGCCCGCACTACTACTATTATTTCGTATTTTATTTCTTTTTTATTTCATGTTGTATTCATACACCTTTACACAAGTTTTCATACAACAAGAATTTAGAGATTGTTTTTACATCATAATGAGTTATTACATCACGGGGTGAAAGAACCGTTGACTAGTTTCAAGTGGATGTCCATCCACTTGAAACTAATCCACGGTTCTTTCACCCAATGATATAATAAACATCATCATCAGCAGCAGCAGCAGCATATCATTAACAACTTATCATCATAATACATCATTGTCATATAACACCTCCTCAAGATCATTTGGAGGAGTTCGATAATATGTATTGTAATCCTCAAGATAAGTACAATAAGCGATCAGATGACTTTTCTCCTTATAAGTTAATTGGGAGCCATCAGTGTAGTGGGTTTTGTCTACCATCTTCCGCACATTCTTTGAAGAATCAAAATAAGCTATCAATGGAAATAAGCTGTCAACTATTTTGAAATAAACAATATAAATTAGTTAATAACTATGTTTGAGAAACTCACATTGCGGTAGAATCGGAAGCGTATCAACAAGGACCCAAATGTCCATATTGTCTTGCTCAATGTCAGGATCACCAAGATCCATGGTGACAATCATACCCTCATAAAAACCATACATTTTGCAAAGTGCTTCCCAATTTTGGCAAACAAAATGGGTTATGCTCTGAGCATTGCACAAATTTACTTCAAAATCCATATCATGATGGGTCCTTAGGTGTATTTTCTTTGTTTCAAAATTTTCATGGTCTTCAAAACCCATCCTCTCCAAGACATAGCGTCTTGCATGGCATGGGATAAGCTAGTCGAATTGTAAAAGATGAAAATTAGACGTTGAAATAGTTGAAGTCATGCTTAATTATGAAAAAAAAACTTGTCATTGCTTGCGTACCATTTAACATCGAATGTCTCCTCGAGCTTAATGCCGAAGCGCCAATCTTCGTCTAGCTCAACGAACCTGTCACACATACCTTGATCGTCGTGGCACCAGCTACACTCCCCTGGGAGACTATCGTCGTCCGAGTACGACATTTCCTATGTTCATAATTCAAAGATTAAACTTGTACATATTCTAGCACAAGTCATGCCAGAATTCTTGGAAAAATCCGGCATGACCTTTGCTAAAAAAGAACATATCGAGCGCCTGAAATTTGCCAGAACAGAAATTAATCAACACTCCGGCAAAACATAGGCCACTCGGAAGTGTAACCTGAACATGACCGGCCACTTGGGTAACCACATATCCTATATGAGCAACACAAGATATACATGGAGATTTGGCAGGTCTCACCTCGAGGTCGGAGGGGGCCGGTGACGGGGACGACGTCGGGGATGATGGACGGGCTCCTTGATTTCTGCAAAAGCAAAAACCCTATAAGTTATCACTAATAAATCCCGAATAATTACTTAAACTAAAAAAATAACAACAAATATGACATGTTCAGCTAGTTCTATTAATTCAACTAGTTCTTACTAAATATAAACTTACACTACTAGAAACAGAGTATTTGCCATCAGCCCTTTCTTTGCCGTCTACTAGCGGACGGCAAAGGAGATCTTTGCTATCCGTTTCCAAAAAACAGATGGCAAAGAACTGGCTGATGGCAAAGATCATATTTGCCATCAGCCAGTTCTTTGCCGTCCGCTAGCGGACGGCAAAGAAGCTTTCCCGTCGGCTAGCGGACGGCAAAGAGGGAGGGGCCCCACTGAAGAGCTGCTCAAAAAAAACTTAACGGCCCTCCCTCTTTGTCATCCGCTAGCGGATGGCAAAGAGCAAAAAAGCGGACGACAAAGGGGGGCAGACGGCAAAGATTTACCCTATCTAACGGCGGTCGCGCCCCACCCCGCCCCTCTCTCTCTGTTTCTCTCCCTCTTCACACGCGCGCCGCCGCCCCCACCACTCTCCGCCGCCCCGTCAACCCACCACCCTGCCGCCCCGTCGCCCCACCACCCCGCCGTCCCGTCGCCCCACCACCCCGCCGCCCCACCGGGCCCCTGCCCCGGTGCCACCGCGGCCCCGTCGCCCCCGCCGACCTGTCGTCTCGGCGCCACCGCGCCCCGGCCCCCCCGCGCCCCACCGCCCTGGCTCCAGCCCCCCCCCCCCCCCCCGCGCCCCACCACCCGGCGCCCCACCGGCCCCCCACCCCGTCGCCCCCGCCGCCCTGCCGTCTCGGCGCCGCCTCGCCCCGGCCCCACGGCGCCCCCCCTCCCCCGCGCCCCACCGCCCCGGCCCCAGCCCCGTCGCCACTGCCGCCCGGCGCTGCCGCCCCAGGCCGCCCCGCCCCCCTCCTCCAGCGGCCACCTCCTCCATCGGCCCTGCCCCAGGTGAGCTCTACCTCCTCTTTTTTCTGTTTTTTTCTGTTTTTTTAGTTTTAGGTCTATGTTTAGTTTAGATTTAGTTTTAGGTTTAGGTTTAGTTTTAGTTTAGTTTTAGGTTTAGATTTTGTTTTTTCCTTTTTTTTCTATTTTTTTAGTTTTAGGTTTATGTTTAGTTTAGATTTAGTTTTAGTTTTAGTTTTAGTTTTAGATTTAGGTTTAGTTTTAGGTTTAGGAAAGAAGAAGAAGAAGAAAAGAGGAGAGGAGGAGAAGAAGAAGAGGAAAAAGGAAAGGAAGAAGAAGAAGAGGAGGAGGAGAAGAAAAAAGAAGAAGAGGAAGAAGAAGAAGAAGAAGAAAGAGGAGAGGAGGAGAAGAAGAAGAGGAAAAAGGAAACGAGGGGGAAGAAGAAGAAGAAGGAAAAAAAGGAAGAAAAGGAAGAAAAGGAAGAAAAGGAAGAAGAGGAAGAAGAAGAAATGGAAAAAGAGGAAAAAAACTGACCCGACACGGCACCCCGACCCCGAGACCCCGACCCCGACACTGACACCCCGACCCTGATCCAGAGGCCGACGGGGTCATATATTTGTGAATTATTAGTTTGGTCATATATTTTTCAATTTTTTTATGAAAAACATCATATATAATTGTGTTGATCAGGTAGTTTTAAAGGTGCAGTTGTTTCATTGCTGCGAGGTTTGGTGTTCGACGACCTCGCCGTGCGTTTGACGAGCTGTGCCCCTTCGTTCGTGAGTGAGCAGAAATGACATGTCCTCCTCCCCCATTAATTATTTGATCTATTCCAATGAAACTTGATAGCTAGCTTCTTTAATCCAATGCAGCATTTGATTTTGCATCTCCCGACCGAGGCAAGATTGGGGGGGCGTGCAAAATCGTTGGTGCTACCCAACTGAGAGGATGCAGAAGACGCTTCGAGAAAAATGTAAAAATAAACATAGAATTGAAGTGTCGATGGCTGAGGCATTCATCACTGAGGAGGCGGCAAACTTCGTGACAGCACACTACGAAACCAACAATCGTCATTTGCATAATCCGAAGCCTCGGTACAATGCTGATGAGCCTAAAAAGGGTGGATCCAACCTCAGCCTATTCAAAGGGAGTCTCGCACCAGCCAGTGTTTCAAATCCAGTATCTTTGGATAACGAAGAATGGCGGACCATTTCGTTGTATATCTTCAACAACCTGATAGAAGTGCGGCCGTACATCGAGTAAGTTCTCGGTACATTGTTTCGCAACTTCTATTTCCTTTGAACTACTCTTATTCCTGGATATTTCATACAGTTGACACGTCACCCTATTCTCGTATGGAGTGGTGATCCAAAAGGATTCCGTCGAAGAGTATGAGCTTCTCGCAAAGCAAGGAGGCGGCTATCCCAGTTTCATCTCTTGGTTCAAACAAACGGTAAATTCTATTAGACAATTTCATTTCATTCGCTAATTTGTGCGTAATGCAACAATTCTTTCATATTAAACTTGTAGGCTAATTCAGATTCTATGGACGCCGAATTGAGACAAGTCGCTAATGGTTTTGACTATAAGATCCGTTCATTTGACAAATACGACATCAACGGGTATCGCTTTCGTACCTATGGCAAAGAGCTATCCATGGCCGACCGAAAGTCTACAAATTGTTGTGTATCTGCTATTGGCGAAGGAGGTACCGAGTATTATGGGAGAGTTGAAGCATTTTATGAACTTCTATTCTATGGTGAAAACCCACCGAATGTTGTAGTCTTCAAATGTTATTGGTTTCAGCCGAAGGAGACTAGAAGGACTCATGAACATATAGGGCTAGTTGAAATCAACCAAAGCACCCATTTAGATGTTCCTAATGTCTATATTACGGCTCAACAGGCGACCCAAGTATTCTATCTACCGTGGGCCTGCCAAACTAATCCAAATCTGAAAGGTTGGGATGTCGTTTATGAAGTGCCGCCACGTGCTAGACTATCTCCCCCAAAGGAAGAGGATTATGAACCTCACATTAACCCAGACACATATGAAGGACAATTCTTCCAAGAGACACGTCTTTCCAAAAAGTGTTTCAAGAACCGGTATACTTCACCCCAAAACATTGATGTAGACAGCGACAGTGAATCCCACATCACCCCAGAGAGGAACAAGAAGAGCCGAAACAAGAAGAGGTTACTGCTGCGGATGACCTCTCAATGCTTGACCGATTACGTAAAGGTGGCCTTCCACATGTTGATGCCACTGAACCCTATGAGCACGTCATTGATTATAGTGATGATGATGATTATGCATTTATTGATGATACTGATCGAGATTATTAGTAGTGTCAGGTATTCAATTTTTTTATGTTGTACTTGATGATGATACACTTAAGTGATATAAATATTATTATTTATGTCGGTATTTTTTTATGTTGTACTAATTTCGTTTACTCTTTGTCATGGCACGTGTTGAAAGATGGAAGGGGAGCCGACTGATCAGGCCAAGGACAAACGTGCCCAAATTGAAGGTGTGCCGCACCATCAAGGTAGCTCCAACTTATATTAGTTCGGGGGGAATTGGGTATGTGGTTTTCTTCATGATTAATGCAATTCATTCATCATGCTAGCTTGAGCCCTTTAATTACTAATTTACTTTGTTTCTCTCTTTCAGGCATGCTATAATAAGACGGATAAGGTGCCAGAGGGGTAAAACCTGTATGTCATGGCCCACACTGCCTCTTACAAGCAAGTCAAGGGGAAGGCGAGGAAAGGGGAGGAGTTTAACCCGAGCCAGATTCCCTATAATCCAGAGCAGGTGACGATATCTAGTGGCGGGAGGTCCCGTGGCTCCATAGCCATTGATCCAGAGATTGCTCCTGAGACCACGGTGAGTTTAATTTGAATGGACGTTACTTGCTAGTCTTAACATTTGAGTGTCATCATGCTAACGAAACATTGGAAATGATCTTTGGTGTAGCGTAACTCCACACAAGCATCACATAATCCTTCTCCAGCTACTGGCACGAGCCAGCCCACTCCCACACCTCCATGATCAAGGTAAGTTTCTCTAGTTTTTTGCTTAACAAATGCATAAAGACCTAGACTTAGCTTTATTTCCTCCAAAACCAGCCATGACCTCCAAAACCAGCCATTTTACCTAAGTTAGCTCTAAAACGATCTATACTTAGATTTGTTTCCTCCAAAATGACCTAAGTTAGTTATAATATGCTTAGTTAACTAGGTTTTCTCAATAATGACATGTACTTACCTTACTTATGTAAAAAACGGCATATTAGTTTAGTTAGCTCATAAACGATCCATTTTACCTACGTTAGCTCTAAAATGATGCATTTTACCTAAGTTAGCTCATAAACGATCCATTTCACCTAAGTTACCTCACAAACAATGGCGTGCTTCTTCTTCTAGTCTTCTTCTTCTAGTCACCTTTTCCTAACTTTCTTATTTGCCACTTTGCAGATTTCATTCACTTCTCGGAAGCTAGCTTGCTATGATGGAGTGCTTGTTTTTTATTTCATTCTCTTCTAGTATTCTTCTAGCTTGCTACGATGGAACTTGCTATCTTGATGAAACTTTGCATTGTAATATGTATGTGCAACTTCCTAATGGTTGCAACTTATGTGTATGTGCAACTTGCTATGTATGAATGGATGGAACTATATATGTATGTACGATGAAACTTATGTGCTGTTAAATAGCCCTGTGAAATATATCTATATATGTCATATATATTTGCTGTGAAAATTGTTGGATTTAGAAAAAACAGAAAAAAAGAGCCAATATGTAGGCTCTTTGCCATCTGCCACCGACGGCAAAGGGCTCTTTGCCATCAGCCGCGGACAGCAAAGAGGCCACATGGCAGGCAACTGTGCTTCCTGGGAGGCTGACCAATTTGGTCAGTTTGCCTATAGCGGCTGACGGCAAAGAGAAAAAAACTTTGCCTACAGCGGCGGACGGCAAAGGCCTGCCGTGTAGTGACGTCGGCTGACATCATCCGGCGGATGGCAAAGGCCTTCCGAAGTTTGCCGTCAGTGACGGACGGCAAAGGCCTGCCGTTGACCACCTAAAGGAGTAACAGCGCATTTATTGCCGTCCGCATTCTTTGCCGTCCGCTGCTGATGGTAAAGGCCCATTTGCCGTCAGCCTCCCGAAGCAGACGGCAACGAAGCTCTTAGTCGTCCCGTACTTTGCCGTCCCCTTTTGCCGTCCGCGGCGGACGGCAAAGACCTTTGTCGTCCGCCATCCATGCCTTTGCCGTCCGCCGTGGTAGATGGCAAAGTAGCTGATTCCTGTAGTGTTACTATAAATAGAAAAAAAACTAGTTCTTTCTAAAAGTAAAGTAGTTCAACTAGTTATATTAATTTACTTACTAAACTAGTTCAACTAAAACTAAACTAGTTCAACTAGTTTATTAATTTACTTACTAAAAATACATTAGCTCTATCAATTCAACTAGTTCAACTAGTTTATTAATTTACTTACTAAACTAGTTCAACTAAATCTAAACTAGTTCAACTAAAACTAAACTAGTTCAACTAAAACTAAACTAGTTGAACTACTAAAAATCATTATCTATGAACCCTAAATTAACATCTACTACTACTAAAAAACATCTAGTACTAACTAATTAAGCAGAGAGAAAGGGGGTGGGGAGGGGTGGGGGGCTTACAGAGAGGGGAGAGATAGTGGCAGGGAGGTGCTCGGCGACGGAGAGGTAGGGGCGGCGAGGGCGGGCTCGGGATTGGGAGGCGGCGGTGCTGGGCGGGCTCGGGCGGCGGCGGTGAGGTCGAGGGCGGCGACGGTGAGGTCGAGATCGGCGGCGGGCGGCGGCGCTGGGGTTGAGGGCGGACGGCGTCGGTGAGGGCAGGCTCGGGCGGCAGCGACAAAGAAGTAGAGGAAAGGGGGGAATGGAGGACTTAGCCAAATTTTGAGTTGGTGGGTGGTTAATTCAGAAGTAGCAGTAGCGTGTTTCGGAAAGTGCGCTACTGCTACGTTAGCTACAGCGCGTTCTGGTATACACGCTACTGCTACTCCTTTCTCTTTTTCCCTTTTTCATTTATTTTTCTTCACATTTTATTTTTTTTCCTTTCACCTTATTCTATTTCTTTCATTTTCAATTACCTTTCTATTTGTTTTCCATTTAATTTTATATCCTTTAGCAGTAGCGAGTTTAGAAGAAAACGTGCTGCTACAAAGGAAGTAGTGGTAGCGTGGTTCTATATGGATCGCTACTACTATGTGTAGCCTATCGGCTAAGCCGTGGGAATTATTGTGGTAGCGCTTGTTTCCGAACATGCGCTACTGCAAACGTTTGAGCTATAGCGCGCTTTGCACAAACACGCTACTACAAATTAGCAATAGCGCCCTATTTTAACCAGCGCTACTGCTATACCTCTATGTATAGGCTTTTCCCTAGTAGTGGGCGGTTACGTTACGTTTGGGTGAAATTACAAACCTACCCCTATCGAAACCTAGAGAAATCCAGCAGATAGGCTTTGCGTGGCAGGGATAGGCAATAGTAATTTCCATCTTGCAGATTTTGGTTTCAGGCGGTTACTGCGACTTTCCCCGCTTCGTTCAAATTTTGCAGAGTGCACTTTTACCGTGCCAACTCAATTCGAATCTCGTTTGTATTCTATTTTTTTCGGGCAGGATCCATTTTCAATTGGAATTACATTTTATATACATCATTTTTTATATATACTTTCAAAAGCACAACACCATTAATACATAAATATGGTTTACAAATGGCATGATCTCAGATTCATAAGGTTGTATCCATCAATTTGGATTTACAAATATTTGAAACCACTTTATGTTGAAATCCAATGTATGCATTCCTCTCTAACTGTCTCCAATTAATGTGTGTTTTATGCGGGTTTTTTTACTTCTCAAACATGTGTAATGTGTTTCACACACGCAACACATAGTGCAATCCCGTTTAGACATTAATTGCATATAAACCATGCATTGTTTGTAATTAAAGAATCTATGGATCACCAATATTGATAAACTATATAACATTACATGTGTGCCAAAATTCAAATGAATATGCATGTTTGATACACCAATTTGCGTTATGATATTATCAATGTCGTGATCTCCAGTTTAAATATTTGAATCCCCTTTAATCCAGATATTCGTCTCATATAGCTATCACTCATGCTTATATAGGACTATCTCTCTGGACCTATACGCGTTCATCGTCTCTTAGGTATCTCTCGTGCTACCTGTATGTCGACAATGATCTTTTATCTTCATAACACACTGACGGTACTCTCTCCCTCGACCTTCATCACTCTATCTCTCTCTAAGTATATCTCGCTCCCTGCTATGTGTCTCTAACTATGATTCTCCATGTGGAATCTCTTTCTCTCACACAAACACAAAACTTTGTCTCCCGGGGTCTCATTTCTCTCTACTATTCCCATGTGTGCCACTCGCACACCCCTCATACAGAGATGTCTTTCGCTCCTTAGATATGAGAACCTACGACTCTTCCTCTTAAATATCTATTTCTCACACACAAACACAAACTCTGTCTCCCAGGGTCTCATATTTCTCCATTGTTCTCTTGTATGTCGCTCACACACACTCTCTCTCCCTAGAGATATCTTGCGTTCCCTCATATGTCTCTCCAGCTATCACTCTTGTTGTGAAATATATTTCTCTCTCGCAGGCACAAAACTCTGTCTCTCGGGATCTCATTTCTCTCTGATATCTGTTTGTATGTGACTCACATGCACCCTTTCTCTATCTCTCTCACACCCACACACATAACTCAGCCTTCTGATCCACTCGACTCGTATCTCTAACGCACACTAGCTAGCATCTTTATCTTTCTATTTATCTGTTTCTCCATCAACCTTGTTTCTCGCCCTCACTCTTGATTCCTATCACGCACACTACAAACGTTTATCTCTACATGCAGTCAAGTGCCCTATCACACACATATATAACTTCACCCTCTGAACCACCCGATGGTCATCTCCAACACCCAAACTAGCGGATGTCCCTCTTGCTAGCATCTCCATCTTCGTATGTATCTGTAGTTTCTCCGTCAACATTTCTTTCTCGCACGGAGTCTTGATTCCTATCACCCACACTATATATTTCTCTCCATACATATGCATTTATAGGTTGATCTCTTTTGCACAATCGTTGCGCCTCACTCCCTCTGCTCGCCATAGATGCATGCTCCAGCCCACGCCACTATCTCTTAAAGACAAAAACACATGCTCAATTGTCGGGCCTTCTTCCCTGCATTCTCACATACATGCATATTGTCATACCGATCCATCTCTCCCATGTCGTTGATCTTATGACTTATGTCTTCTTTCTTTTATCTCGATCATGCACGCGCGCGCACACACACACACATCCCACGTATACATGTATACCTCTCACACATGCACGTTCAAGGTCTCTATGTCTCCATACGTAGTTAATTACCCTCAATCCTAACGCCATGTCGAATCGTTGTCCTCTTTTGTGCACATAACTTCCGCCTGGATGGGTAAAACACACACTCACACTTAACAATCTCCTTCTAGCTACCCCCCCCCCCCCCCCCGCCTCTCACTCTTCCCCTATATCCTCGAAACCAATAAGACCATCCCTTTTTTTAATTCCCGCCTACATGCACCATCGAAATATATAGTAGTCTTCCTCAGTGTCTCTCGAACAAACACGTTCTCTCGATGTCGACTCCTCTCACGCGCACACACCTTCTATTCCCTCTCTACGGGCATTTTCTCTCTCGCACCCCATCGTTGGTGGCCTCTGCTGTTCGAAATATGCCCTAGAGGCAATAATAAATTAGTTATTATTATATTTCCTTGTTCATGATAATCATTTATTATCCATGGTATAATTGTATTGATAGGAAACTCATATACATGTGTGGGTACATAGACAACACCATGTCCCTAGTAAGCCTCTAGTTGACTAGCTTGTTGATCAATAGATGGTTACGGTTTCCTGACCATGGACATTGGATGTCGTTGATAATGAGATCACATCATTAGCAGAATGATGTGATGGACAAGACCCAATCCTAAGCCTAGCACAAAGATCGTGTAGTTCGTATGCTAAAGCTTTTCTAATGTCAAGTATCTTTTCCTTAGACCATGAGATTGTGCAACTCCCGGATACCGTAGGAATGTTTTGGGTGTACCAAACGTCACAACGTAACTGGGTGGCTATCAAGGTGCACTACAGGTATCTCCGAAAGTGTCTGTTGGGTTGGCACGAATCGAGACTGGGATTTGTCACTCCGTGTAAATGGAGAGGTATCTCTGGGCCCACTCGGTAGGACATCATCATAATGTGCACAATGTGACCAAGGGGTTGATCACGAGATGATGTGTTACGGAACGAGTAAAGAGACTTGCCGGTAACGAGATTGAACAAAGGTATCGGCATACTGACGATCAAATCTCGGGCAAGTACAATACCGTTAGACAAAGGGAATTGAATACGGGATTGATTGAATCCTTGACATCGTGGTTCATCCGATGAGATCATCATGGAACATGTGGGAGCCAACATGGGTATCCAGATCCTGCTGTTGGTTATTGGCCGGAGAGTTGTCTCGGTCATGTCTACGTGTCTCCCGAACCCGTAGGGTCTACACACTTATGGTTCGATGACGCTAGGGTTATAAAGGAAGTTTGTATGTGGTTACCGAATGTTGTTCGGAGTCCCGGATGAGATTCCGGACGTCACGAGGAGTTCCGGAATGGTCCGGAGGTAAAGATTTATATATGGGAAGTCCTATTTTGGCCACCAGAAAATGTTCGGGATTTTTCGGTATTGTACCGGGAAGGTTCTAGAAGGTTCCGGAGTGGGGCCCACCTGCATGGGGGGACCCACATGAAAGTGGGTAGTGGGGGCAAGGCCCCACACCCCTGGTCAAGGCACACCAAGATCCCCCCCCCCCCCTTAGAAGGAATAAGATCATATCCCGAAGGGATAAGATCAAGATCCCTAAAAAAGGGGGGATAACAATCGGTGGGGAAGGAAATGATGGGATTTCTTTCCTCCCACCTTTGCCAACGCCCCAATGGACTTGGAGGGCAAGAAACCAGCCCCTCCACCCCTATATATATTGGGGAGGCGCATGGGAGCTTCACACGAAGTTCTGGCGCAGCCCTTCCCCTCTCCCAAGTCCTCCTCCTCTCCCGCGGTGCTTGGCGAAGCCCTGCAGGATTGCCACGCTCCTCCACCACCACCACGCCGTCGTGCTACTGCTGGATGGAGTCTTCCTCAACCTATCCCTCTCTCCTTGCTGGATCAAGGCATGGGAGACGTCACCGGGCTGTACGTGTGTTGAACATGGAGGTGCCGTCCGTTCGGCACTAGGATCTCCGGTGATTTGGATCACGACGAGTACGAGTCCTTCAACCCCGTTCTCTTGAACGCTTCCGCTTAGTGATCTATAAGGGTATGTAGATGCACTCTCCTTCCCCTCGTTGCTAGTCTCTCCATAGATAGATCTTGGTGACTCGTAGGAAAATTTTGAATTTCTCCTACGTTCCCCGACATCTGCCATACACATCACCTCTCTATGATGAAGCCATCACACTTAAATTACATCTGCCACAGAGGACCCTGCGACACACACACACACACACCCAAACACACACTAAGACTCCATCTCTCTCTCTCTCTCTCTCACACACACACAAACACACACAAACACTCCACACACACGCATGCACGCACGCACCCCCCCCACACACACACAGACACACACTAAGACTCCATCTCTCTCTCTCACACACAGACACACACAAACTAAGACTCCATCTCTCTCTCTCTCTCTCTCTCACACACACACACACACACACCCCACACACACACTAAGACTCCATCTCACACACACATGCTCTAGGCGGAGCATTTGTTCCTACCACCCTTCATCCAACCTTACCCGTATGATAAACAATCACCTTTATTTACTTGCATAACATGGACGAATTCCACTTTACTTTAGTAGTTAGCAAACTTATCATCTCTACCCTTATAAAAAACGAGTTGGTGATGATGGTGTTCCTGCCATCTTGTAATACAGACCGTATGATCTATATCTGACGGATAGAAAGCAAACTATGATAATTTTACAAAAGATACCCGCACCTCTCTCCACATCATTATCTCCCGCAACCTCATTGCTCAGCAATTAAAAAAGGAATAAGTCTCTGGAACAATCTAGCATGCATGGTGGCTGCTGCCGCCTGCCGGCGCCGTCCATCCCCATGCCTCCGCCCATTCCGACCACCAGTCACCACCATGCTCCACTCCTCCTCGCCTTATCTCTCATCTTTCATTTTTTTCAATGACATTCTCGAGATACCAGTTTTCCGATAAAATTCTCGAGATATCATTAGTTTTTGCACATGGTATTACTCTTGCATTGGTCAATCACAACAGGTGTTTTGTAAAAAAATGCGTATTGATATTCCGTGCAATGCACGAGAATCTTGCTTGTAATTATATAACGCAAATCACGAGTAGGAAGTGACATTTTTTTAACACAACCATGTTAACATGGCCACGTAAATCACTAGCTAAAGTAAATACCATTATGCTTATATACCGATGCAAAAGGTTGAGTACATGTTCGAAGAGTAGAGTCGCACACACGCACTCTATCTCTCAGAATCTCTCTCACACACACACCAGTTACGTGACGCCCACTTAAAAAGACACGTATGTACACGTGATGCTGCGTATTTACTTAAGCCGGAAGGCGAACCCAAACAGTAGATGCATTCATTCCCCTCCCACCACCTCTTCTCTGGTCGCCGTCGCCCGGTAGCCATGGGCCGGCCAAAGGTAACAACATACGCCATACTCCCGCCGGAGCGGCGCTTTAATATGGAAATTTTAGTGGTCATGCATGCATCTTTTTGTGCTAGCACTCCTATATAAGGGTTGACCGGTCGCTTCCCGCGGACGTGTGTGGGCGGTGGAAGAGGAAGGAGAAGGGAAGCGGGCTGTGGAGTAACGTTTTTTTACCACAATTTCTTAGGAAACTGAGTGCAATAATTGAGTAGTTTTGCAAACTACCAGTACTACACCTGAAACGGTTCAAAACCTATACTCGCTTGCCAGCGCACGCTTCCCGCGTGAAACGGTCAGCGTTGCCCTGGAGCGTCAGTGCCGCATTAATGCCCGGCCAGGGCGGAGGCGACCTCTCACTGGCTCTGGCTTTGAAGTGGCGCGACGGCCGAGAGAGCGCCGCTTCCCGGTGCACGCGACTACTCCGCATCAAGACTGGCCATAGGCCCTGTTTGGATCCATGGGTTAGAGTTAGTTTGAGCTAGTTGGGGCTCAAATAGCCCTAAAGTATCCAAGCATGAGGGCTTAAATTGGAGCAAGTTGCACCGAACCCACCAAAAAAACTATCCCACCCAAGAGGTGCTAACTGGAGATAGTTCTCTTTGGGACCACTGAAAAATCACTTTTCTCTCTCCATCAAGTGCATTTATTGTCAATCTAACCTTGTCACCCAAACACCTCTTTGGCTATAGTTAGTTCAATGTTAGTCATGAGTTAGTCTAACCTCTAGCTAAGTTAGAGTATCAAACAGGAGCAGTATAGGACATTGATACGTCTCCAACGTATCTATAATTTTTGATTGCTCCATGCTACTTTATCTACTGTTTTGGACTATATTGGGCTTTATTTTCCACTTTTATATTATTTTTGGGACTAACCTATTAACCGGAGGCCCAGCCCAGAATTGATGTTTTTTGCCTTTTTCAGTACTTCGAAGAAACAGAATATCAAACGGAGTCCAAACGGAATGAAACCTTCGGGAACGTGATTTTCTCATCAGATAAGATCCAGGAGACTTGGACCCTCCATCAAGAAAGCCACGAGGCGGTCACGAGGGTGGAGGGCGCGCCCCCTAGGCGCGCCCCCCTACCTCGTGGGCCCCTCGGAGCTCCACGGACGTCCTCCTTCCTCCTATATATACCTACGTATCCCCAATAGACCAGACACGGAGCCAAAAACCTAATTCCACCGCCGTAACGTTCTGTATCCACGAGATCCCATCTTGGGGCCTGTTCCAGAGCTCCACCGGAGGGGGCATCCACCACGGAGGGCTTCTACATCAACACCATAGCCCCTCTGATGAAGTGTGAGTAGTTTACTTCAGACCTTCGGGTCCATAGCTAGTAGCTAGATGGCTTCTTCTCTCTTTTTGGATCTCAATACAATGTTCTCCCCCTCTCTCGCGGAGATCTATTCGATGTAATCTTCTTTTTGTGGTGTTTTTGTTGAGACCGATGAATTGTGGGTTTATGATCCAACTTATCTATGGAAAATATTTGATTCTTCTCTGAATTCTTTTATGTATGATTGAGTTATCTTTGCAAGTCTCTTCGAATTATCCGTTTGGTTTGGCCAACTAGATTGGTAGTTCTTGCAATGGGAGAAGTGCATGGCTTTGGGTTCAATCTTGCGGTGTCCTTACTCAGTGATAGAAATAGTTGCAAGGCACGTATTGTATTGTTGCCATCGAGGATAACAAGATGGGGTATTTATCATATTGCATGAATTTATTCCTCTACATCATGTCATCTTGCTTAAGGCGTTACTCTGTTTTTAACTTAATACTCTAGATGCATGCTGGATAGCGGTCGATGAGTGGAGTAATAGTAGTAGATGCAGAATCGTTTCGATCTACTTGTCTCGGACGTGATGCCTATATACATGATCATACCTAGATAACCTCATAACTATGCTTAATTCTATCAATTGCTCAACAGTAATTTGTTCACCCACCGTAGAATACTTATGCTCTTGAGAGAAGCCACTAGTGAAACCTATGGCCCCCGGGTCTATTCTCACCATATCAATCTCCATCACTTTAATTACTTGCTTTGCCTTTTACTTTTTACTTTGTATCTTTATACAAAAAATACCAAAAATATTATCTCTATCAGATCTCACTCTCGTAAGGGACCATGAAGGGATTGACAACCCCTAAGCATTGATTGCGAGTTGCTATCATTTTGTGCAGGTACGAGGGACTTGCGCGTGACCTCCTACTGGATTGATACCTTGGTTCTCAAAAACTGAGGGAAATACTTACGCTACTGTGCTGCATCACCCCCTCCTCTTTGGGGAAAACCAACACAAGCTCGAGACGTAGCAAGAAGGATTTCTGGCGCCGTTGCCGGGGAGGCTTACGCAAAAGTCAACATACCAAGTACCCATCGCAATCCTATCTCTGCATTACATTATTTGCCATTTGCCTCTGATTTTCCTCTCCCCCACTTCACCCTTGCCGCTTTATTCGCCCTCTCTTTCCCTTTGCCTTCCTGTTTGCTTGTGTGTTGGATTACTTGTTTCCATGGTGCAAGATAATACCAAATTGTGTGATTTCTCGAATACAAATAATAATGATTTCCTTAGTACTCCGATTTCTCCTCTTAATAATGATGAGTCTTGTGAAATCAATACCGCTTTGCTGAATCTTGTTATGAAAGACCAATTCGCCGGCCTTCCTAGTGAAGATGCTGCTACTCATCTAAACAATTTTGTTGATTTGTGTGATATGCAAAAGAAAAAAGATACGGATAACAATATTGTCAAATTGAAGTTATTTCCGTTTCACTTAGAGATCTTGCTAAAGTTTGGTTTTCATCTTTGCCTAAAAATAGTATTGATTCTTGGAACAAGTGCAAAGATGCTTTTATCTCTAAGTATTTTCCTCCCGCTAAGATTATCACTCTTAGGAACGATATCATGAATTTTAAACAACTTGATCATGAGCATGTTGCCCAATCTTGGGAAAGAATGAAATTAATGCTTCGCAATTGCCCTACTCATGGTTTGAATTTATGGATGATCATACAAAAAATTTATGCCGGATTGAATTGTGCTTCTAGAATCTTTTAGATTCGGCCGCGGGAGGCACTTTTATGGAAATTACGTTAGGGGATGCTACCAAATTGCTTGATAATATTATGGCTAATTATTCTCAATGGCGCACTGAAAGATCTTCTAGTAAAAAAGTGCATGCTATAGAAGAAATCAATGTTTTGAGTGAAAAGATGGATGAACTTATGAAGATGTTTGCTCCTAAAAATACTCCTCTTGATCCTAATGATATGCCTTTATCTACTTTGCTTGAGAATAATAATGAATCTATGGATGTGAATTTTGTTGGTAGGAATAGTTTTGGTAACAACGCTTATAGAGGGAATTTTAATCCTAGGCCTTTTCCTAGCAATCCTTCTAATAATTATGGAAATTCCTACAACAACTCTTATGGAAATTTCAATAAGATGCCCTCTGATTTTGAGAGTAGTGTTAAATAGTTTATGAATTCACAAAAGAATTTTAATGCTTTGCTTGAAGAGAAATTGCTTAAAGTTGATGATTTGGCTAGGAACGTTGATAGAATTTCTCTTGAAATTGATTCTTTAAAGCTTAGATCTATTCCTCCTAAGCATGATATCAATGAGTCTCTCAAAGCTATGAGAATTTCCATTGACGAGTGCAAAGAAAGAACCGCTAGGATGCGTGCTTCCAAAGATGCCTTTATTAAAGCGTGTTCTTCTAATCCCTATGAAAATCAAGATGAAGATCTAAAAGTTATTGATGTGTCCCGCATTAAATCTTTGTTTTGCAATATGAATCTTGATGAATCTGAATATGATCTTCCCTTACATAGAAGGCGTTCTAAGAATTCTGAGTTTCTAGATCTTGATGATGAAATTGATGAAAGTAGGATTGAAATAAATAGAAACCGTGATGTTGCTAAACCTACTATTTTGGATCTCAAGGAATTTAATTCTGAAAATTGCTCTTTGATTGATTGTATTTCCTTGTTGCAATCCGTGTTAAATTCTCCTCATGCTTATAGTCAAAATAAGGCCTTTACCGAACACATTGTTGATGTCTTGATGCAATCCTATGAAGAAAAGCTTGAGTTGAAAGTTTCCATCCCTAGAAAACTCCATGATGAGTGGGAACCTACCATTAAAATTAAAATTAAAGATTATGAGTTTCATGCTTTGGTGATTTGGGTGCTAGTGTCTCTACTATCCCCAAAGCTTTGTGTGATTTGCTAGATTTCTGTGACTTTGATGATTGCTCTCTAAACTTGCATCTTGCGGATTCCACTATTAAAAAACCTATGGGAAGAATATATGATGTTCTTATTGTTGCAAATAGGAATTATGTGCCCGTAGATTTTATCGTTCTAGATATAGATTGCAATCCTTCATGTCCTATTATTCTTGGTAGACCTTTCCTTAGAACGATTGGTGCAATTATTGATATGAAGGAAGGGAATATTAGATTCCAATTTCCCTTAAAGAAGGGTATGGAACACTTCCCTAGAAAGAAAATAAATTACCATATGAATCTATCATGAGAGCCACTTATGGATTGCCTACCAAAGATGGCAATACCTAGATCTATCCTTGCTTTTATGCCTAGCTAGGGGCGTTAAACGATAGCGCTTGTTGGGAGGCAACCCAATTTTATTTTGTGTTTTTGGTTTTTGCTTCTGTTTAGGAATAAATAATCCATATACCTTCTGTTTGGATGTGGTTTTATGTTTTAGTTAGTGTTTGTGCCAAGTAAGACCTATAGGATAACCTACGATGATAGTTG
Source organism: Triticum timopheevii (assembly GCA_963921465.1). Taxonomy (NCBI): domain Eukaryota; kingdom Viridiplantae; phylum Streptophyta; class Magnoliopsida; order Poales; family Poaceae; genus Triticum; species Triticum timopheevii. Next base: position 375,146,534 of record OY997262.1, on the reverse strand, counting down.
ATTTGATTCTGCTGAAAAAAGAAACCTTAGCGCTCACGAGATTAGCTGCCATTTTTTACTGAAGAGTGATTTTGCGTTGATTCTTTTTGATTCTGATCAATAAACAAATTGTCCAGGACTTCCTATTTTGGTAGAATTTTTAGAGTTCCAGAAGTTTGCGTTAGTTACGGATTACTACAGACTGTTCTGTTTTTGACAGATTCTCTCTTTCGTGTGTTGTTTGCTTATTTTAATGAATCTATGGCTAGTAAATTAGTTTATAAACCATAGAGAAGTTGGAATACAGTAGGTTTAACACCAATATAAATAAAGAATGAGTTCATTACAGTACCTTGAAGTAGTCTTTTGTTTTCTTTCTCTAACGGAGCTCACGAGATTTCTGTTGAGTTTTGTGTTGTGAAGTTTTCAAGTTTTGGGTGAATTCTTTTGATGGATTATGGAACGAGGAGTGGCAAGAGCCTAAGCTTGGGGATGCCCATGGCACCCCCAAGATAATACAAGGACACCTAAAAGTCAAAGCTTGGGGATGCCCCAGAAGGCATCCCCTCTTTCGTCCACTTCCATCGGTAATTTACTTGGACCTATATTTTTATTCACCAACATGATATGTGTTTTGCTTGGAGCGTCTTGTATTATTTGTGTCTTTGCTTGTTAGTCTACCACAATCGTCCTTGCTGTACACACCTTTTGAGAGAGCCATACATGATTTGGAATTTGTTATAATACTCTATGTGCTTCACTTATATCTTTTCAGCTTGATAGTTTTGCTCATAGTGCTTCACTTATATCTTTTTGAGCGTGATAATTTTTGCTCTAGTGCTTCACTTAGATCTTTTAGAGCATGGTGGTGGATTTGTTTTAAAGAAACTTGATCTCTCATACTTCACTTAGATTATTTTGAGAGCCATTAATAGCATGGTAATTTGCTTAATGTTAATATACTTAGTGTTCAAAATATGTGAAACTTTCTTTTGAGTGAATTGAATACTAAGATAAATTTAATGCTTAATAATTGTTTTAAGATATGGAGGTAATAGTATCAAAGTCGTGCTAGTTGAGTAGTTGTGAATTTGAGAAATATTTGTGTTGAAGTTTGTAAGTCCCGTAGCATGCGCGTATGGGTAAAGTTGTGTAACAAATTTGAAGCATGAAGTGTACCTGGCTTGTGCATCCTTATGAGTGGCGGTCGGGGACGAGCGATGGTCTTTTCCTACCAATCTATCCCCCTAGGGGCATGCGTAGTAGTACTTTTGCTTCGAGGGCTAATAAACTTTTGCAATAAGTATATGAGTTCTTTATGACTAATGTGAGTCCATGGATTATACGCACTTTTACCTTTCCGCATTTGCTAGCCTCTTCGGTATCGTGCATTGCCCTTTCTCACATTGAGAGTTGGTGCAAACTTCGCCGGTACATCCAAACCCCGTGATATGATACGCTCTTTCACACATAAACCTCCTTATATCTTCCTCAAAACAGCCACCATACCTACCTATTATGGCATTTCCATAGCCATTCCGAGATATATTGCCATGCAACTTTCCACCGTTCTGTTCATCATGACATACTTTACTTTTGTCATATTGCCATTGCATGATCACGTAGTTGACATCGTATTTGTGGCAAAGCCACCACGCATTATTTTTCATACATGTCACTCTTGATTCATTGCACCATCCCGGTACACCGCCGGAGGCATTCATATAGAGTCATATCTTGTTCTAGTTTCGAGTTGTAATATCAAGTTGTTGTAATGAAAGTGTGATGATCATCATTATTAGAGCATTGCCCTAGTGAGGAAAGGATGATGGAGACTGTGATTCCCCCACAAGTCGGGATGAGACTCCAGACGAAAAAAAGAGGCCAAGGAAGCCCAAATAAAAAAAAGAGGCCATAAAAAAAGAGAAAAGGCCCAAATAATATATATATATGAGAGAAAAAGAGAGAAGGGGCAATGTTACTATCCTTTTACCACACTTGTGCTTCAAAGTAGCACCTTGTTCTTCATGTAGTGAGTCTCATATATTTGTGCTTCAAAGTAGCACCTTGTTCTTCATGTAGTGAGTCTCATATATTTGTGCTTCAAAGTAGCACCACGTTTTTTATAGTGAGTCTCATAAATTATCTTGTTCATACTAGTGGGAATTTTTTATTATAGAACTTGGCTTGTATATTTCAATGATGGGCTTCCTCAAAATGCCCTAGGTCTTCGTGAGCAAGCGAGTTGGATGCACACCCACTAGTTTTCTTTTGTTGAGCATTCATAGCTCTAGTGCATCTGTTGCATGGCAATCCCTACTCCTCATGTTGACATCAATTGATGGGCATATCCATAGCCCGTTGATTAGCCTTGTCAATGTGAGACTTTCTCCTTTTTTGTCTTCTCCACACAATCCCATCATCATATTCTATTCCACCTATAGTGCTATATCCATGGCTTGCGCTCATATATTGCGTGAGGGTTGAAAAAGCTGAAGTGCGTTAAAAAGTATGAAACAATTGCTTGGCTTGTCATCGGGGGTATAGAAGTTGGGAACATCTTTGTGTGACGAAAATGAAGCATAGCCTAACTATATGATTTTGTAGGGATGAACTTTCTTTGGCCATGTTATTTTGAGATGACATAATTACTTGATTAGTATGCTTGAAGTATTATTATTTTTATGTCAATATGAACTTTTATCTTGAATCTTTCGGATCTGAATATTCATACCATGATTAAGAAGATATACATTGAAACTATGCCAAAGTATCACTCCGCATCAAAAATTCTTCTTTTTATCATTTTGGAATTAAGCTTGGAATGGCCAACGTATCTATAATTTTTGATTGCTCCATGCCACTTTATCTACTGTTTTGGACTATATTGGGCTTTATTTTCCACTTTTATATTATTTTTGGGACTAACCTATTAACCGGAGGCCCAGCCCAGAATTGTTGTTTTTTGCCTTTTTCAGTATTTCGAAGAAACAGAATATCAAACGGAGTCCAAACGGAATGAAACCTTCGGGAACGTGATTTTCCCATCAGATAAGACCCAGGAGACTTGGACCCTCCATCAAGAAAGCCACATGGCGGTCACGAGGGTGGAGGGCGCGCCCCCCTGGGTGCGCCCCCCTACCTCGTGGGCCCCTCGGAGATCCACCGACGTCCTCCTTCCTCCTATATATACCTACGTATCCCCAATAGACCAGACACGGAGCCAAAAACCTAATTCCACCGCCGCAACCTTCTGTATCCATGAGATCCCATCTTGGGGCCTGTTCTAGAGCTCCGCCGGAGGGGGCATCCACCACGGAAGGCTTCTACATCAACACCATAGCCCCTTTGATGAAGTGTGAGTAGTTTACTTCAGACCTTCGGGTCCATAGCTAGTAGCTAGATGGCTTCTTCTCTCTTTTTGGATCTCAATACAATGTTCTCCCACTCTCTTGTGGAGATCTATTCGATGTAATCTTCTTTTTGCGGTGTGTTTGTTGAGACCGATGAATTGTCGGTTTATGATCCAACTTATCTATGGAAAATATTTGATTCTTCTCTGAATTCTTTTATGTATGATTGAGTTATCTTTTCAAGTCTCTTCGAATTATCCGTTTGGTTTGGCCAACTAGATTGGTAGCTCTTGCAATGGGAGAAGTGCATGGCTTTGGGTTCAATCTTGCGGTGTCCTTACTCAGTGACAGAAAGAGTTGCAAGGCATGTATTGTATTGTTGCCATCGATGATAATAAGATGGGGTATTTATCATATTGCATGAATTTATTCCTCTACATCATGTCATCTTGCTTAAGGCGTTACTCTGTTTTTAACTTAATACTCTAGATGCATGCTGGATAGCGGTCGATGAGTGGAGTAATAGTAGTAGATGCAGAATCATTTCGGTCTACTTGTCTCGGACGTGATGCCTATATACATGATCATACCTAGATAACCTCATAACTATGCTCAATTCTATCAATTGCTCAACAGTAATTTGTTCACCCACCATAGAATACTTATGCTCTTGAGAGAAGCCACTAGTGAAACCTATGGCCCTCGGGTCTATTCTCATCATATCAATCTCCATCACTTTATTTACTTGCTTTGCCTTTTACTTTTTACTTTGTATCTTTATACAAAAAATACCAAAAATATTATCTCTATCAGATCTCACTCTCGTAAGTGACCGTGAAGGGATTGACAACCGCTAAGCATTGGTTGCGAGTTGCTATCGTTTTGTGCAGGTACATGGGACTTGTGCGTGACCTCCAACTTGATTTATATCTTGGTTCTCAAAAACTGAGGGAAATACTTAGGCTACTATGCTGCATCACCCCCTCCTCTTCAGGGAAAACCAACGCAAGCTTGAGACATAGCAAACATGCAAGTTGCTCAAAGTATACAGGCAAATTCGTACGTGAAAGGATCTTTTTTCTTTTCGAAAACAGAACGTGAAAGGAATTTTTTTTAGAATGCTCTTGGCATGTCGCTAACATGTGATGAGTTAACCGACCTCAATAGACGGCAAAAATGCCAGCCCGCCGCACTTTGATAGAGACGAGGAGCAGTGGCGGAGCGTAGTGGGGACAATTCCGGGCGCTCGCCCCCCGTTGGTAGATGAAATTTTGCCACATATGCTTATTTTTATGCTAATCACTATACTAATCTTCCGGCGTCTCTAATCACCCAAGCATTTTCTATGTTATACACTTATTTGGCCCTGCCTAGTATTTGGTTCAAGCTCCGCCACTAACGAGGAGGCAGAAGCGATACAGGCTGCTGGATTACTAGACATAGGTGTCGCATGGAAGCCAAGAAATATGGTGATAGCGTGGGTTAGCCATGTATTAGTATGATGTAACTACACTGGGCTGTCGTGCTTCGTACTCTTCCAATCCACTGTGGAGATGATTGGTTAATTTTATATCACTGAATAATATTAAATATTATGAGTGTAGACGCTCCACCACGAGGTTCCTTGCTCCTTCTCGGTCGTCTGAAATCTATGTTCTTCCACTCTATTTTTTTTACGTGAGCTTTGTTCATCCTTTTGACAACACGCGAGACATCTAGCATCAAGGTGCACGTGTTATGCAAGGATCGTTCCATCTATATGAAGAACACATGGGACTGGAACTACGAGACGGACATGTACCCAGGAGTGGACGTACGAACCTGAGTAATGTAGCGTATTAAGTGAAGTAGAAAGGCACAAATGGTATGAACATGCGTGGCATATAGGGTGTGTTTGGTTGCGTTCTCGTCTCAGCATAGTTGTTCCCTCTTCATGCATGCTCAACGCAACACCCCTCTTCATGCATGCTCTCTTCATGCATGCTTCTAGTGTATTTGTGCTAAACTAGTGTGGACTCATGCACCCTCCATACACTCTACCAAACACCCAAAAGTAGGTCGAGAAGGGAACTCTTGGGCAGCATTTATCTCTTACTACGTACTACCAATAAATGTTGTACGTGCAATGCATGGTGATGTTATGGAGTACGTGCCTAAGTACTCTACTACTACTATATTAGTTAGAGGCACATATTAACTTTTATATTTGTTTACGTGTATGCCCCGAGACCTTCCAACTAGACGTGTCTTTCTCTCCAGGTCACACTTTGTATCGTTCATACCACTAAGTACTACTACATGGGGTGAGTGTATGCGCGTGTATATGAGTGCCTGTGTCTGTACTGATGCTCAAAAAAAGTACTACTACGTGTGGCCTCCGACCCATAAGTGGAAGAAGTGGAGGCGCTCTACCACGCTGTTTTTTTACGCTGGTCTCTACCACACTGTTCATGTCCCACTCCTTTCGCTGACGTGTGGGACATCCAGCACGTGCCGTGTTTGGCACCCTTGGTCGTAAGAGTTGAAACGCTAGCATTCATCAGAAATAAAAAATAATTATAAATCAGCAGTGATACTATTTTTTGTGAACCAATTAGCAGTGATATTATACCATGCGGTTTCCTTGCTCCTCAATATCGGAAAAAATACTTCCGTTCGCCAAAATGTGGGACATCGACCATCCTGGTCCACTTGCCATGCACGAAGAACTCCAAGGGAGAGTCACCACGTCGTCGTGCCGCAGTAACAATGACTAATGAGACGTCAAAACACAGGCCCACTTACCACTTTCAAGTTGCTCGGACGAAGGAACCATCATGACTTCGTTGAATTCTGCTTCTTGAAGAAAACTAATGTACCAGCAGTACTGCTAGCTACAGTAGTTACTCCAACAGAGGCCTCCTTTCATTCATAGGATAGGAATTTTATAGGAATATGAAAATCATAGGAAGTGAGATGACATGCATCTCAATTCCTATAGAGAAAGAGATGACATTTGATGCATAGGATAGGAATTTTTCCATTTAGTCTAGGCTAATGTACTGGTAATTTGCTCTAAAAACTACAGTAGTAACTAGTAGTACTGGTACGTGCTCGTACTCAGACACAGACACACACACTAACTACTAGTACTACTACTTCTCGCATGCTGGCCAGACGACGTCGTTCTCCTTCCCGGCTTTGTCGGCAACACCCCACCGTGCTTGGATCTCCGCCGACCTCTCCGCAGCAACGCGTGCATCCTTTTCTTTCTTGCGGCGGCGGGCCTCTCTTTTCTTGAGTGCTTTCTGACTTTTTCGCTCCCTCTGTGCGGCTTTGGCCGCCTCTTGCTCTACCGCCCATTCAGCCTTGGCATCTTCAAATTCCTCCCACATAGTTGTGAGGTCGCGAGCGGCCATGAACTCGGCACGGCGGGATGCCATCGCTTCCCTACCATTTTGTGTGCGGTCGTGGGCGGTGAGGAACTCGGTGTGGCGGGATGCCATCACTGCCTTACCGGTTAGTGTGCGGCGCGGTGGCATGAACGACGCTTGGTGAGAGCTCTGGGGTGGAGTGGCTGGACAACCGTATAGTGCATTGTTTTGTCAAGAGCTCAAGGACATAATACGAAGCAAATTTGGATTCCCCTTCAATCCTGGTCATTTATTACCGAGTAAAATGCATTGGCGGTCATCGAACTTGTCTTGATAGCTCACTTTGATCATTGTATACGAGATATGGTGATTATACGGTCACTGGCTCAGCGTATAGCTCCGTATTTGTCTAGTTGACCAGTCAAATAGTCCGCATGCGCCTCATCAGCTCGTGTTCTTTATCTATCTACGCGGGCCTACCTGTCAATGGAGAAAGAAATATTGTAAAAACCAAAATTATGCGTATGTGGGGAATCAAACCTAGGACTCGTCGCTGCAACGCACCCTCGTCAGCCAAATGAAAATGAAATACTTCACGTCAGACACTCACGCTCATGCTATCAAAGCATGCTAATGCATGCACGTCGCCCTCTAAATCAAAGTCCTGCTCATGGCGCAACGCAAATGGCGAGCCCATCACCTGCGTGCCCCGCCGGTGCCTGACATTAATGTTTAATCATTTAATGGAGGCCTACACGAACGTCGAGCATGTATTCGCCTGGCTCAACACCAACGGTCATACTCGGACCGCCTTGCTCATGTATATCGTCCATCACAACGACAATCTATAAAAAAGCATAGCTAGAGAGGGTACTATGGTAGTATGGTACGGAGTATGTACTATCGTGAGCGACCGATCTTAGTGCCTCTGCACACCGAAACCCCTTCCATCTCTACCACGCGCTTCCCGCCTGAAACGGTCACCGTCTCTCCAAGATGTCAATGCCACATTCACCGGACTTAACTGCAGGTGCAATTGGTGTGTCACTGACATGCGGGCTAGATAACTGTTGGGCCCACATGTTAGTAACCCGACGCATCTGCAGTTAAGTCACTGAAGTAGCATCTGCATCCATGCCCGACGAACCTACTCCGGCGCCAGTTGTTCATCCGTCTGCCGCGGCTCATTGCCATTCGTCTGCTATATTAACTTGAGCCCCAGCTCCCAGCGAAAGCCAAACACCCACACTTATTCTCCTCCGGTCCCTTCCTTCTGTCGGCACCACTCCAACCATGGCCTCCTCGCGCTCTGAAGCTCTCTTGGACGTACTGTCGCAGGAGCAGACAAGGGACATCGGCGGCTCCGCTTCGGGCGCGCTCCAAACCTCTCTTCGACGTACTGTCGCCGGAGCAAACGAAGGAGATCGCCGGCACCCCCCCGGCTGCCCTCCGTCGCCACGACCACGAAGCCGGCGCGCGTGCACGGGCACAGCCGGCAGCGAGGAAGAGTAGTACACGGTAGGTCGCCGCCGCTCTAGTCCCGGGAAGGCCACCGCTACTCCACTCAGTCGACGCCAAGCTTGGTGGGGTAAACATCGGCGGGCGATTAGCCGCTTGACGGCGACATGGAGGCGGAAATCTTCAGAACCTTGTGCTTCGGAGGAGGAGGTTATCGAGGCAGATGAGGAGGAGGCAAAGGCAGTGGCCGGCTTTCTCGGGTTCATGGCCGGACATGGTGGTCGGGCGCCGGCGATCATTTAGATTAGGTTTATAGTAGGTTTTATTACAGTTTGTGCGAAATATGTAATGAATTTCGTCCAGTTTGTAGGAAAAGTTTTGGAAATGTAATTAATTTCATCCGGTTAATTTGAAATTTGCTTTGTTTGCACGAATTTCGTCCGGTTAGTTCATATAGTTGTCGAAAGGTATGCGGGCAGCATCGGATGTCATCCATCAGTGTCCTTGGATAGATGCCGGTGTAAATTTGTGGGCCAGCGCTGGAGATGCCCTAACTATCATGCTATAATCGCTAACAGTCCTCCATTATTTGGTAGGGAACAGTTATCCCTCGATCAAAATCAGATCCGCGGTGTTTCGCACTCCTCCCGCGTAAGAGTGTAAACTCTTGCTTGCATAAAAATGGAGCAAGTGGACGGCACTGTAACACGTCATATCACTCGAACTAGCCCGCCTAACGAGCGGGAAAGCACCGCCCTCATCATTTTGTTCTGGATTTCTATCGATCGATTGCGTGAAAATGTTATGCTTCGCAAGTTCTAAAGGAAAAGGCGGCACACTTACGACTCGTACGCGTCGCACCCTCAACAGTCTGGCTCGCACGCCGCTCGCCGGAGGGGACACACATTGTCTTGCAATTTCATTGACATGTGGGACCATAATTGAATAAACTGTCGATAGCCGAAATCTAATCGCTCGGCGAGCGTCGACTGAGAAGAGAGAAACGGGGGAGCGAGAAGAGATCACCCGCCCGCCGCGCACGGACTCCAAGAAATATATGGTGATAATGTGAGGTGGGCCATGCTGGAGTCCGGACCGCTTCCAGAGCCCGCTCTCACTGCCCTGGCCCCTCAAGACGCCAGCTGCTCGCCGCATGCATGCATAGCAAGTACTACTCCTTATGTGGAGGAGAGAGAGGCATTGACAAAGTCAAGGAGTGGGCCCTCTCTACACGTGCTCCTAGGTATAATAAATAATTCTAAAAAAAGGCATAAAAACAATTTTGTCTTCAAAAAGAAAGGTAAAAAACATTTGAGAGGAAATAGATAGAGAGAAAGTGAGAAAAAGCTGTAACCTGGGCATTACATGAGGAAGGAGGGAGTGGTGCACATGCCAAGTTCACTGGGCTGCCGTGTTTCACACTCCTCCATCGTAATAGTGGAGACAATAGCTTTCATCAAAAATAAACAATGAATACTCGTTGGTCGTCCTCTATATCGGAAAGAATACTTTCATTTGCCGACATGTGGGACGTCGACCATCCTGGTCCACCTGCCATGCACAAAATTATCCTGGTCTACCCCGGTTGTATCGCAGGCCCAACCTTTCCCACTGTAAGTTGTTCGGACGAAGGAACCATCATGACTTCGTTGAATTCCGCTTCTTCAAGAAAACTTACTGTACCTGCAATACTGCTACCACACACGAAGACTGGATGGCACTGTACCACGTCATATCACTGAAACCCACTAGGCCAAACTAGCCCGCCTAGGTCATCTATTTGGAACGGAGGGAGTACGTCTCTGCACTGCTATGATTCTGTGTTGCACGTTCTCTGTACTTTTGCTACGATTTTCCTACCCTATGAACCAAATGACGCCTGAATGTATCCGTGTGTCGACTATTGTCTAATCGATTGCTAAGCCTACAATTTTAGGAGCTAAGGCTATTGGTCGATCGACGAGGGATAAGTATAAGCGTACCATGAGCTCACTAGCCCCAATGTTTCTCTTCGATGAGTGTTTTGCATGTACTATAGCTCGCACAGTAGCTAGCCTACTAACACCAAGAATCATTAAACAAGCCCTGCTGATATGATAAACAGTTCAAACTTACATCTAAGCATGCCATATATTACATCAAAAGCTGGTGAGGATACATTTGTTTCCATAACTCGGAGAGGGTTCGCATGATTCACTATCAAACAAAAGTAGCAAGATCCGCCCACACAAGACAGTGCACTAGCCCTAAGATGGTTTGATAACACGCATCGTTCTGGTAATTAAACACAGGGCAATGCAAACTACCCTGAAAGATTAGCGCGACCAACTATTTCTTGTCATCGATCTCTCGGGCAATGACCACAGCACGGACAGTGGCATGGGAATCGATTTCTGGGGAAATGTCCACACGACTAACCGCGACATCGGAATCGATCTCCGGGGCGATGTCCACAGGATGGACAGCGGCATCGGAATCGATCTCCGGGGCAATGCCAACAGGACGGGCCACGACATCGGAATCATCAAGGACGTCCACCGGCACCTTCACAACCCTAACATATTAGCAAGCACGTTGCAAATAATCAAAAACCACAACTATGGTAATAAGCCATTATTTTTTACCTTGTGCAGCTCACCGAGGGATCTCATCCCTCCAGGGGCCATCTCCTCGTCCTCGATGGGGGCCATCACCTTGCTAGGGGAATACTGCTTCTCAACGGTGACTATCTCCTCAAACTCGGTCTTGAGCCTCACATAGGTGGCAATCAGAGTTCCTGGGGTAGGCACGGTGGGGCCCTTGCTGTTCTTCCAAGTTTCTTTGAGGAGTTCATCCACCAACGTCCTCAACTCTTTGGCCAGTGCTTGTTTCTTGGAGTTCTTCGTCTCCATGGGTTGGCCCGCCAACATGGTCAACTTGTTGGTCGGTGCTCGCTTCCTGGAGATTGCTGTCTCCAGTGGGTTGTCCACCGGCAACTCTTTGCCTAGTGCTCCAGGATCCATCAATGAACTGACAAACAAAAAGCAATCAAAAGGAAACCACAATCACAATGAAAACGGGAAAAGAATAGGATGTGAGAATCGGTCGGTGCTTCGCAAAAAGAAGATTCTTGGAATGAAAATATAGCAGCATAACTGATTCGCCCACCTTTCCTTCGTTGGTACAGAAGAAAAATGGCAGAAGTGAGTAGCCTGGAGTAAGGTTTTCTTCAAGAAAGGGAAGAAAGGGCTTGAACGAGCGTTCTAGTGAAATGATGGTTGCTTCGTCCAGTCCAACTTGGAGGCCACCTTACCACTGTTGGTAAAAGTGTGGGTTTTGTCATATGACGGGTCATGACGGCCACACCGGGGTGACAGGTGAGTCTCGACTGTAGCACCTCGTTGTGATTTGGTGGATGGCACGCGGGCCCGGATGCTTTGAAATGTCACGCATGTAGATAGAGCAGCTAGTCATGTAGGAGTGCTCAATATTGTGCACCGCGACCAAGGCAAAGAGGAAAACAAGAGAACTACGTAATTAATGCATGAGTTTAATTAGTAGTTTTGTAAAGTACGAGATACATTCCTCCAATCGCAAAATGCCTTGGTTCATGAGATTTGAGATTTGAGATTTTGTCTCATGCAAGAGACTGGCTAGTATATGCGTGCTCCAAGGCACCACACCACGCGAGCGTTCGCAACTGCCACGTTCGGGTTGCGCTTGGCTCTTCGCCTCTTCGAGAAGACAAACAGTGATGTTACTCCTACTTCTATAGTATCGAATCCACTGCTGCATGTCCGTCCACCTCGTGCGGGAGGGATAGCATGTAGCAAAAGCTTCTACTTACTGCTCCTGCCTTTGCTTCTATGACAGGTGGGCCCAATAGGTGGTTGGCCCTCCTGTCATGCAGCCAAAGGCAGGCGCAGTTAAGGCACCGGAGCTTAGTCCGCGAGGGAGAGGGTGTTGTAGTAATCAAATTTTTCGGTCTTGTACGAGTTGATGCGACACATCAAAGCACTGCACTCGATATAAGAGTAAATATAGATCTGATGTGTAGAAAATGTAGGGCAAAGGAAAATAAGCTGCAGAGTGATGGTACATGAACAACTGCCTGTCAATATAAGTACACTGATAAAGGACAGCATGTACTTACAAGAACAATGCAGAGCTAAAAAATTCTTTGGCATTGGATATATTCTACACTAATGTAACCATTCATACAGATCAGATAATTTGGAGCGAACAATTGATAAGCAAGCTATCATGCATACTGCTGTCACATAATGAACCAAGTATGTATGCAAGTACAGTGATACATGACAACAGGTACTAACAAGAGAAAAGCAACGGGCAACATATTTGTGATATCCTGTCGTTCTTTTCAAACCGGAATTCTTCTTCGAGCAGATTTCCTGCAAAAAAGATCCGTAAGGCACATGCGGAAAAGTAGAAGTTCAAATTGTCATGTATTTCATAGACAGTACCTCATCCTGTTAACGAGACCAGTTAATAACAAGGTTTTTCCATTCAATGTCTTCTAAATTTAGCATAGGAGACTTCACCAGAAATTCGTTTATAGACTTGCCATCAAAGTGTGATTTCCTCATGTAACACCGATACTGCTGCAATGCTTCCTTGAAAAGCACAAGCAAGCTTTGCTCATCATGACTATCCAGATTTACCCTTGCCTAGTTACAACGATGTAATGTAAATCATTGATGTGTTCGATCAGCAGAAAACAGGAAAATAATAACCATGAATAATAGCACTTACACGTAAGTTGGATAGGAAGATGTGAAAATGGTGTTTGTCTTCACTATAATCTTCCCATGATGGGAAAATATGCACGTAGTCCCTAACAACATTGAAAGCATTGTCTTTTAAACTAGGAATAAATGGAATGGGGTTCCAATTTGCAGGAATTGGCCGTCTCTGCAGTTGGGATAGGTCTTCGGCCGGTGGACTTGTTGTACTTTTTGCTGGAGTGGGATTTTTCTGTGGTACGGATGGTGCTATGGCAAATGAAATTGGTATGCCTTTTGCTGGAGTGTAGGTCCTATGTGGTGGGGCTAGTGATGTGGCCAGTGAAGTATGGGTACAGTCTGCTGGAGTCGGTCCTACATTTTGTGTCACTGGTTGTACAACCAATATAAGTGGGGCGCTGTCTGATTTCTCCGAATCCACCACGTTTTTCAAGGACTTTGCTGGTGCTCCTTCAGGTTCGGCAATCACCCTCTTCCTTTTTGATGTATGATGCACAAGAACAACATCTGAGTGTAAAAACATGGTATGATGACAGATGGAATATGTATTGATAATGGATGGGCATGGCATCTCGAGTTATATGATGAGTAAACTAAGCAGATGGCGGTGCAACAAAGTAGAAGAAATGCAAGACAACATATGCAAGATACGCGCAATCAATAAAACCTTGCCAAATTAGAACAGGCACCTTGATGGGTGAACAGGACAGGCCATCTGCCTTTGACTCCTCGAGGTTAGAATAGTCATTAGGATGATATTCTAAACAAGAATCAACAGGTGGGGAGCGTATGAGTTTCATTGCTTCCAGAATGGCACTCAATGCCTTGGTGCCAATTTTGTAAGTCATTGCAGTGTTCCACAATAGTCTTCTGATGCGCGTATTCTGATATTCACTGTAATTGCGTATAATATCTAAGAACCATGAAAACATAAATAGCTGTGAGGTTATCTTTGTAATGCACATGATATTCTAATATAGGGGCGCCCCTGTAAACACTTGTGTGCTATCAGTGGATTCTGATGAGAGAGCTCATGCGTGCTATAATATGGTGCATGCATTTATATAATCTGGCACAAGTACACAAAAAATAGGCTCCAGAAGTAAGGATAGCTGGCAGATGATAGGTTCATAATATACTGTATAGAGAGTTTATTGCCAAACCATGATAACAAGAGCACACAGCAACTAGGCAGATCATAGTGTACATAACAGGGGTACACCATAACCACGATATATAAATCGAGAAAGTAGAACTGGCTTGAAAATACGGTGTTGTATTGCCGCTAGTAATTGAAAGCCTATCAATCACGTATAGGTCGGCTCTATCAACTGTTGACTGCAGATGTCCCTGCGCCCCTTCCTAACAAGGAACATATTGTATGTACTAAATACAGAATAAACAAAGAGGAACATGTTAAACAACAGAAGAGGAAGCATATTCTTGAGGTTCTGCTTCATTGCATACAATGTTGGTTGCCCACTCATGATGAATCACAACATCCAAAGAAATGCAATTCCATGCTGTCTCTCTATATGTGGCAATTTTGAACAAGAGTCATTAGGATCATATTCTGAACAAGAATCAACATGTGGGAAGCGTATGAGTTTCATTGCATCCAGAATGGCACTCAATGCCTTGGTGAAAATTTTGTAAGTCATTGCAGTGTTTAGCTTCAAGAGTGCACTGCTGCTAGTGCGACACAAAGCAGCTACACAGATCATAGTGTAGATATAACGGGGGAAACCGTAAGCATCAGAGTAAAATCAGCAAAGTGGAACTTGCTAGAATATATGTGTTAGTATTGCCGGTATGGCTAGAAAGGCTTCGGATACCAGCTCTCTTCAAGTGAAGATGCGGTACTGTTAATATCAGTGTAACTCTCAAAGGCGACACAGCTCCCCGCATTTCCTGCTATTCTTATAGGATTCAAGTGGGTAGGCCACTACCAATCCTATTCCTATGTTTACAAGATCCTATGAATCAAACAGGCTCAAAGTGTCCATCACAACCGACCGTATAGACCTCTACACTGCAAATGTCCCTGCTCATCTTTAGTACAAGGAACATACTGTACTACTATCATACTCCCTCCATTCCAAAATATAATTCTTGGTAGAGATTTCCACTATGGATCACATACAGATGTATCCAGATACATTTTAGAGTGTAGATTCACTCATTTTGCTCCATATGTAGTCCATGGTGGAATCTACACAAAGACTTGTATTTAGGAACGGAGACAGTACATATTAAAGAAGAACGGAAGAGGAACATGGTAAAGAAGAGCAAGCAGATTTTGGATAATAAAATGTCGGTTGCGCAGTGCCCACACATGATGAACCAGAGCGCATTAAGAATGCAACTCCCAGCTGTCTCTCGACCATTTCAGGCGGTTGGATGAAGATCCTACGTCTCCTAACCCATCTCCTTCCTCGTCTCTGATTCTTCCCATACAAAACACCGCACGGGCCGCCGGCCGGACCACCGGCCCCCACCGCCTGTGTTCCTCCGCCACCGCCACCCCCATCCCTGCCCCAACCCCCACCCACGTCTAGTTTTCTTCGTTCGGCGAGGCCCCACAACCAGTTGAGCCCCTTCGATCGCACCGTCGAACTCCAGCGAGCTCTGAAAAATCGACTGACCCAATTTTGAAATTTAGTCTACTGTGATTTAACTAGTGTGGAATATAAAAGGGGAAAACCATAAGCATTGGGAGTATAGTGTTGAGCATGCCATGGCGGATCTGAAGGTGCAAACCTGACAAAGGCAACTTTGCAACCAAGACAAGAAATTAGAGTAAAGCAGTGGCAATCTATTTTCTTTCTGCGATAAATAAGTAGAGCAGATACGAAAGAGTACCGCCTCTGGTGTGGCGCCATGTACGCATCTGCTGAGAATTTGACGGTGCTGCGGTAGTGATGGCTGTCGGCAACGTGGAAGCAGATCTAGGAGGGTAGACAGTGGCGGCAGGGCACGGTGGACGAGACGGTCGTAGGAGCGGCGCCGGCAAGGTGGACGACAGCGGGGATGAAGCGAGAGGACGGGATGCAAGGATCCCGGTCCGAAGGCGTGGATGAGAGAGGTCGATCTCTTGTAATGGACGGCAGCGTCGGGGTATCAGCTCCGGCATGGTGGAGGAGGATGGCGGTGGATGGGGTGGCGGACGGTGGCGGACGGAGCAGGGTGGGGTGGAGAGGGTGTTTTGGCGCCCACGGAGTACGAATGGGGAAAAGGGAGGTAGAGAGGAAGGGGGAACCATGTATTCAGGGCGTGCTTGTCTCAAATGCGAGGAAATTTACAAACTTAGCCCTCGTTTCAAATTTCTACTACATCACAGCAACATTAGTCGGTTGGGGATAGGACGGTAATCTCGCATACACCGAATATTTGCCGACGAGAGTTTGTTTTTGGCGCCCATCGTGTATGAATATGAATCGGGGAGGGCGTCAATTTCGGCCAAGGACACACTGTGTTTTGGCGCCCACCGTGTATGAATCCGGGTGAGAGGCCACTACTAGGGAAAAGCCTAGCAGCAGTGAGGGTTTTAGGCCTATCAGTAGCGCGGGCAGGAGTGCTACTGATACGGCGCTACAGCTAAAGCTTAGCAGTAGCATGCCCCAACCCACGCTACTGCTGAATCGACTTAGTAGTTGCGATTTCCTAGAGGAGCGCTACCTGTAATTAGTAGTAGCGCTTCTCCCTGCCCGCGCTACTACTATTATTTCGTATTTTATTGTATTCATACACCTTTACACAAGTTTTCATACAACGGGAATTTTGAGATTGTTTTTACATCATAATGAGTTATTACATCACGGGGTGAAAGAACCGTGGACTAGTTTCAAGTGGATGTCCATCCACTTGAAACTAATCCGTAGTTCTTTCACCCAATGATATAATAAATATCATCATCAGCAGCAGCAGCATATCATTAACAACTTATCATCATAATACATCATTGTCATATAACACCTCCTCAAGATCATTTGGAGGATTTCGATAATACGTATTGTAATCCTCAAGATAAGTACAGTAAGCGATCAGATGACTTTTCTCCTTATAAGTTAATTCAGAGCCATCAGTGTAGTGGGTTTTGTCTACCATCTTCCGCACATTCTTTGAAGAATCAAAATAAGCTATCAATGGAAATAAGCTATGAACTATTTTGAAATAAACAATATATATTAGTTAATAACTATGTTTGAGAAACTCACATTGCGCTAGAATCGGAAGCGTATCAACAAGGACCCAAATGTCCATATTGTCTTGCTCAATCTTAGGATCACCAAGATCCATGGTGACAATCATACCCTCATAAAAACCATACATTTTGCAAAGTGCTTCCCAATTTTGGCAACCAAAATGGGTTATGCTCTGATCATTGCATAGATTTACTTCAAAATCCATATCATGATGGGTCCTTAGGTGTATTTTCTTTGTTTCAAAATTTTCATGGTCTTCAAAGCCCATCCTCTTCAAGACATAGCATCTTGCATGGCATGGGATAAGCTAGTCGAATTGTAAAAGATGAAAATTAGACGTTGAAATAGTTGAAGTCATGCTTAATTACGAAAACACACTTGTCGTTGCTTGCGTACCGTTTCAACATCGAATGTCTCCTCGAGCTTAATGTTGAAGCGCCAATCTTCGTCCAGTTCAACGAACCTGTCGCACATACCTCGATCATCGGGGCACCAGCTGCACTCCCCTGGGAGACTGTCGTCGTCCGAGTACGACATTTCCTACGTTCATAATTCAAAGATTAAACTTGTACATATTCTAGCACAAGTCATGCCAGAATTCACGGAAAAATCCGGCATGACCTTTGCTAAAAAAGGACATATCGAGCGCCTGAAATTTGCCAGAACGGAAATTAATCAACACTCCGGCAAAACATAGGCCACTCGGAGGTGTAACCTGAACATGACCGGCCACTTGGGCACCACATATCCTATATGAGCAACACAAGATATACATGGAGATTTGGCAGGTCTCACCTCGAGGTCGGAGGGGGCCGGTGACGGGGACGACGGCGGGGATGATGGAGGGGCTCCTTGATTTCTGCAAAAGCAAAAACCCTATAAGTTATCACTAATACATCCCGAATAATTGCTTAAACTAAAAAAATAACAAGAAATATGACATGTTCAGCTAGTTCTATTAATTCAACTAGTTCTTACTAAATATAAACTTACTATAAATAGAAAAAAAACTAGTTCTTTCTAAAAATAAAGTAGTTCAACTAGTTACATTAATTTACTTACTAAACTAGTTCAACTAAAACTAAACTAGTTCAACTAGTTTATTAATTTACTTACTAAAAATACATTAGTTCTATTAATTCAACTAGTTCAACTAGTTTATTAATTTACTTACTAAACTAGTTCAACTAAACGAAACTAGTTCAACTAAATCTAAACTAGATCAACTAAAAGTAAACTAGTTCAACTAAAACTAAACTAGTTCAACTACTAAAAATCATTATCTATGAACCCTAAATTAACATCTACTACTACTAAAAAACATCTAGTACTAACTAATTAAGTAGAGAGAAACGGGTTGGAGAGGGGTGGGGGGCTTACAGAGAGGGGAGAGACGGTGGCGGGGAGGTGCTCGGCGACGGAGAGGTAGGGGCGGCGATGGCGGGCTCGGGATCGGGAGGCCGCGGTGCTGGGCGGGCTCGGGCGGCGGCGGTGAGGTCGAGGGCGGCGACGGTGAGGTCGAGATCGGCGGCGGGCGGCGGTGCTGGGATTGAGGGCGGGCGGCGTCGGTGAGGGCAGGCTCAGGCAGCGGCGACAGAGGAGTAGGGGAAGGTGGGAATGGAGGACTTAGCCAAATTTTGAGCCGGCGGGTGGTTAATTCAGAAGTAGCAGTAGCGTGTTCCGGAAAGTGCGCTACTGCTACGTTAACAACAGCGCGTTCTGGTATACACGCTACTGCTACTCCTTTCTCTTTTTTCCCTTTTTCATTTATTTTTCTTCATATTTTATTTTTTTCCTTTCACCTTATTCCATTTCTTTCATTTTCAATTACCTTTCTATTTGCTTTCCATTTAATTTTATATCCTTTAGCAGTAGCGAGTTTAGAAGAAAACGCGCTACTACAAAGGAAGTAGCGGTAGCGCGATTCTATATGGATCGCTACTACTATGTGTAGCCTATCGGCTAAGCCGTGGGAATTATTGTGGTAGCGCTTGTTTCCGAACATGCGCTACTGCTAACATTTGAGCTATAGTGCGCTTTGCACGAACACGCTACTACATATTAGCAGTAGAGCCCTATTTTAACCAGCGCTACTGCTATACCTCTGTGTATAGGCTTTTCCCTAGTAGTGGCCGGTTACGTTACGTTTGGGTGAAATTACAAACCTACCCCTATCGAAACCTATAGAAATCCAGCAGATAGGCTTTGCGTGGCAGGGATAGGCAATAGTAATTTCCATCTCGCAGATTTTGGTTTCGGGCGGTTACTGCGACTTTCCCCGCTTCGTTCAAATTTTGCAGAGTGCACGTTTACCATGCCAACTCAATTCAAATCCCGTTTGTATTCTATTTTTTTCTGGCGGGATCCATTTTCAATTGGAATTACATTCTATATACATCATTTTTTATATATACTTTCAAAAGCACAACACCATTTATACATAAATATGGTTTACAAATGGCATGATCTCAGATTCATAAGGTTGTATCCATCAATTTGGATTTTCAAATATTTGAAACCACTTTATGTTGAAATCCAATGTATGCATTCTTCGCTAACTGTCTCCAATTAATGTGTGTTTCATGCGGGTTTTTTTACTTCTCAAACATGTGTAATGTGTTTCACACACGCAACACATAGTGCAATCCCGTTTAGACATTAATTGCATATAAACCATGCATTGTTTGTAATTAAAGAATCGATGGATCACCAATATTGATAAACTATATAACATTACACGTGTGCCCAAATTCAAATGAATATGCATGTTTGATACACCAATTTGCGTTATGATATTATCGATGCCGTGATCTCTAGTCTAAATATTTGAATCCCCTTTAATCCATATATTCGTATCATATAGCTATCACTCATGCTTATATAGGACTATCTCTCTGGACCTATACGCGTCCATCGTCTCTCAGGTATCTCTCGTGCTACCTGTATGTCAACAATGATCTTTTATCTTCGTAACACACTGACGGTACTCTCTCCCTCTACCTTCATCACTCTATCTCTCTCTAAGTATATCTCGCTCCCTGCTATGTGTCTCTAACTATGATTCTCCATGTGGAATCTCTTTCTCTCACACAAACACAAAACTTTGTCTCCCGGGGTCTCATTTCTCTCTACTATTCCCATGTGTGCCACTCGCACACCCCTCATACAGAGATGTCTTTCGCTCCTTAGATATGAGAACCTATGACTCTTCCACTTAAATATCTATTTCTCACACACAAACACAAACTCTGTCTCCCAGGGTCTCATATTTCTCCACTGTTCTCTTGTATGTCGCTCACACACACTCTCTCTCCCTAGAGATATCTTGCGTTCCCTCATATGTCTCTCTAGCTATCACTCTCGTTGTGAAATATCTTTCTCTCTCGCAGACACAAAACTCTGTCTCTCAGGATCTCATTTCTCTCTGATATCTGTTTGTATGTGACTCACATGCACCCTTTCTCTATCTCTCTCACACCCACACACATAACTCAGCCTTCTAATCCACTCGACTCCTATCTCTAACGCACACTAGCTAGCATCTTTATCTTTCTATTTATCTGTTTCTCCATCAACCTTCTTTCTCGCCCTCACTCTTGATTCCTATCACGCACACTACACATGTTTATCTCTACATGCAGTCAAGTGCCCTCTCACACACATATATAACTTCACCCTCTGAACCACCTGACGGTCATCTCCAACACCCAAACTAGCGGATGTCCCTCTTGCTAGCATCTCCATCTCCGTATCTATCTGTAGTTTCTCCGTCAACATTTCTTTCTCGCACGGAGTCTTGCTTCCTATCACCCACACTATATATGTCTCTCCATACATATGCATTTATAGGTTGATCTCTTTTGCACAATCGTTGTGCCTCACTCCCTCTGCTCGCCATAGATGCATGCTCCAGCCCACGCCACTATCTCTTAAAGACAAAAACACATGCTCAATTGCCGGGCCTTCTTCCCTGCATTCTCACATGCATGCATATTGTCATACCGATCCTTCTCTCCCATGTCGTTGATCTTATGACTTATGTCTTCTTTCTTTTATCTCGATCATGCGCGCGCACACACACACACATCCCACGTATACATGTATACCTCTCACACATGCACGTTCAAGGTCTCTATGTCTCCAAACGTAGTTAATTGCCCTCAATCCTAACGCCATGTCGAATCGTTGTCCTCTTTTGTGCACATAACTTCCGCCTGGATGGGTAAAACACACACTCACACTTAACAATCTCCTTCTAGCTACCCCCCCTGCCTCTCACTCTTCCCCTATATCCTCGAAACCAATAAGACCATCCCTTTGTTTATTTCCCGCCTACATGCACCATCGATATATATAGTAGTCTTCCTCAGTGTCTCTCGAACAAACATGTTCTCTCGATGTCGACTCCTCTCACGCGCACACACCTTCTCTTCCCTCTCTACGAGCATTTTCTCTCTCGCACCCCATCGTTGGTGGCCTCTGCCATACACATCACCTCTCTATGATGAAGCCATGCACACTTAAATTACATCCGCCACAGAGGACCCCGCAACACACACACACAAAGCACGCACGCACCCCCCCACACACACACTAAGACTCCATCTCTCTCTCTCACACACACACACAAACACACACAAACACACACACACACGCACGCACGCACGCACCCCCACACACACACACACTAAGACTCCATCTCTCTCTCTCTCTTTCTCTCTCTCTCTCACACACACACAAACTAAGACTCCATCTCTCTCTTTCACACACACACACACAGTAAGACTCCATCTCACACACACATGCTCTAGGTGGAGCATTTGTTCCTACCACCCTTCATCCAACCTTACCCGTATGATAAACAATCACCTTTATTTACTTGCATAACATGGACAAATTCCACTTTACTTTAGTAGTCAGCAAACTTATCATCTGTACCCTTATAAAAAACGAGTTGGCGATGATGGTGTTCCTGCCATCTTGTAATAAAGACCGTATGATCTATATCTGACGGATAGAAAGCAAACTATGATAATTTTACAAAAGATACCCGCACCTCTCTCCACATCATTATCTCCCGCAACCTCATTGCTCAGCAATTAAAAAAGGAATAGTTCTCTAGAACTATCTAGCATGCATGGTGGCCACTGCCGCCTGTCGGCGCCGTCCATCCCCATGCCTCCGCCCATTCCGACCACCAGTCACCACCACGCTCCACTCCTCCTCGCCTTATCTCTCATCTTTCATTTTTTCGATGACATTCTCAAGATACAAGTTTTCTGATAAAATTCTCAAGATATTATTAGTTTTTACACATGGTATTACTCCTGCATTGGTCAATCACAACAGGTGTTTTGTAAAAAAATGCATATTGATGTTCCGTGCAATGCGCGAGAATCTTGCTTGTAATTATATAACGCAAATCACGAGCAGGAAGTGACATTTTTTTGACACAACCACGTTAACATTGCCACATAAACTAGCTAAAGTAACTACCATTATGCTTATATACCGATGCAAAAGGTTGAGTACATGTCCAAAGAGTAGAGTCACACACACGCACTCTGTCTCTCAGAATCTCTCTCACACACACACCAGTTATGTGATGCCCACTTAAGAAGACATGTATGTTACAATTTGTGCACCCGCGGGTACACGTGATGCTGCGCATTTACTTAAGCCGGAAGGCGAACCCAAATAGTAGCTGCATTCATTCCCCTCCTGCCACCTCTTCTCTGGTCGCCGTCGCCCGGTAGCCATGGGCCGGCCAAAGGTAACAACATACGCCATACTCCCGCCGGAGCGGCGCTTTAATATGGAAATTTTAGTGGTCATGCATGCATCTTTTTGTGCTAGCACTCCTATATAAGGGTTGACCGGTCGCTTCCTGCGGACGTAGCGGGTGGTGGAAGAGGAAGGAGACGGGAAGCGGGCTGTGGAGTAACGTTTTTTACCACAATTTCTTAGGAAACTGAGTGCAATAATTCAGTAGTTTTGCAAACTACCAGTACTACACCTGAAACGGTTCAAAACCTATACTCCCTTGCCAGCGCGCGCTTCCCGCGTGAAACAGTCAGCGTCGCCCTGGAGCATCAGTGCCGCATTAATGCCCGGCCAGAGCGGAGGCGACTTCTCACTAGCTCCGGCTTTGAAGTGGCGCGACGGCCGAGAGAGCGCCGCATCCCGGTGCACGCGATTGCTCCGCGTCGAGACTGGCCATAGGCCCTGTTTGGATCCATGGGTTAGAGTTATTTTGAGCTAGTTGGGGCTCAAATAGCCCTAAAGTATCCAAACATGAGGGCTTAAATTGGAGCAAGTTGCACCGAACCCACCAAAAAAACTATCCCACCCAAGAGGTGCTAACTGGAGATAGTTCTCTTTGGGACCACTGAAAAATCACTTTTCTCTCTCCATCAAGTGCATTTATTGTCAATCTAACCCTGTCACCCAAACACCTCTTTGGCTATAGTTAGTTCAGGGTTAGTCATGAGTTAGTCTAACCTCTAGCTAAGTTAGAGTATCAAACAGGAGCAGTATAGGACATGCAAGTTGCTCAAAGCATACAGGCAAATTCGTATGTGAAAGGATTTTTTCTTTTTGAAAACAGAACGTGAAAGGAATTTTTTTAGAATGCTCTTGGCATGTCGCTAACATGTGATGAGTTAACCTACCTCAATAGAAGGCAAAAACGCCAGCCCGCCACACTTTGATAGAGACGAGGAGCAGTGGCGGAGCGTAGTGGGGACAATTCCGGGCGCTTGCCCCCCGTTGGTAGATGAAATTTTGCCACATATGCTTATTTTTATGCTAATCGCTATACTAATCTTCCAGCATCTCTAATCACCCTAGCATTTTCTATGTTAAACAATTATTTGGCCCTGCCTAGTATTTGGTTCACGCTCCGCCACTGACAAGGAGGCAGAAGCGATATAGGCTGCTAGATTACTAGAGATAGGTGTCGCACGGAAGCCAAGAAATATGGTGATAGCATGGGCTAGCCATGTACTAGTATGATGTAACTACACTGGAATGTCGTGTTTCGTACTCTTCCAGTCCACTGTGGAGATGATTGGTTAATTTTATATCACTAAATAATATTAAATATTATGAGTGTAGACGCTCCACCACGAGGTTCCTTGCTCCTTCTCGGTCGTCTGAAATCTATGTTCTTCCACTCTATTTTTTTTACATGAGCTTTGTTCATCCTTTTGCCAACACGCGAGACATCTAGCATCAAGGTGCACGTGTTATGCAAGGACCGTTCCATCTATATGAAGAACACGTGGGACTGGAACTATGAGACGGACATGTACCCAGGAGTGGACGTACGAACCTGAGTAATGTAGCGTAGTAAGTGAAGTAGAAAGGAACAAATGGTATGAACATGTGTGGCATATAGGGTGTGTTTGGTTGCGTTCTCGTCTCAGCATAGTTGTTCCCTCTGCATGCATGCTCAACTCAACACCCCTCTTCATGCATGCTCTCTTCATGCATGCTTCTAGTGTATTTGTGCTAAACTAGTGTGGACTCATACACCCTCCATACACTCTACCAAACACCCAAAAGTAGGTCGAGAAGGGAACTCTTGGGCGGCATTTGTCTCTTACTACGTACTACCACTAAATGTTGTACGTGCAATGCATGGTGATGTTATGGAGTACGTGCCTAAGTACTCTACTACTACTATATTAGTTGGAGGCACATATTAACTTTTATATTTGTTTACGTGTATGCCCCGAGACCTTCCAACTAGACGTGTCTTTCTCTCCAGGTCACACTTTGTATCATTCATACCACTAAGTACTACTACATGGCGTGAGTGTATGCGCGTGTATATGAGCGCCTGTGTCTGTACTGATGCTCAAAAAAAGTACTACTACGTGTGGTCTCCGACCCAGAAGTGGAAGAAGTGGAGGCGCTCTATCACGCTGTTTTTTTACGCTGGGCTCTACCACACTGTTCATGTCCCACTCCTTTCGCTGACGTGTGGGACATCCAGCACGTGCCGTGTTTGGCACCCTTCGTCGTAAGAGTTAAAACGCTAGCATTCATTAGAAATAAAAAATAATTATAAATCAGCAGTGATACTATTTTTTTGCAGACCAATCAGCAGTGATATTATACCATGCGGTTTCCTTGCTCCTCGATATCGATAAGAATACTTCCGTTCGCCAAAATTTGGGACGTCGACCATCCGGGTCCACTTGCCATGCACGCAGAACTCCAAGGGAGAGTCACCCACGTCATCGCGCCGCAGTAACAATGACTAATGAGATGTCAAATCACAGGCCCACTTCCCACTTTCAAGTTGCTCGGACGAAGGAACCATCATGACTTCGTTGAATTCCGCTTCTTGAAGAAAACTAATGTACCAGCAGTACTGCTAGCTATAGTAGTTACTCCAACAGAGGCCTCCTTTCGTTCATAGGATAGGATATTTATAGGAATATGAAAATCATAGGAAGTGAGATGACATGCATCTCAATTCCTATAGAGAAAGAGATGACATTTGATGCATAGGATAGGAATTTTTCCATTTAGTCTAGGCTAATGTACTGGTAATTTGCTCTAAAAACTACAGTAGTAACTAGTAGTATTGGTACATGCTCGTACTCAGACACAGACACACACACTAAGTACTAGTACTACTACTTCTCACATGTTGGCCAAACGCCGTCGTTCTCCTTCCCGGCTTTGTCGGCGACACCCCACCGTGCTTGGATCTCCGCCGACCTCTCCGCAGCAACGCGTGCATCCTTTTCTTTCTTGCGGCGGCGGGCCTCTCTTTTCTTGAGTGCTTTCTGACTTTTCCGCTCCCTCTGTGCGGCTTTGGCCGTGCCTTGCTCTACCGCCCATTCAGCCTTGGCATCTTCAAATTCCTCCCACATAGTGGTGAGGTCGTGAGCGGCCATGAACTCGGCACGGCGGGATGCCATCGCTTCCCTACCATTTTGTGTGCGGCCGTGGGCGGTGAGGAACTCGGTGCGGCGGGATGCCATCACTGCCTTACCGGTTAGTGTGCGGGGCGGTGTCATGAACGACGCTTGGTGAGAGCTCTAGGGTGGAGTGGTCGGACAACCGTATAGTGCATTGGTTTGTCAAGAGCTCAAGGACATAAGACGAAGCAAATTTGGATTCCCCTTCAATCCTGGTCATTTATTACCGAGTAAAATGCATTGGCGGTCGTCGAACTTGTCTTGATAGCTCACTTTGATCATTGTATACGAGATATGGTGATTATACGGTCACTGGCTCAGCGTATAGCTCTGTATTTGTCTAGTTGACTAGTCAAACAGTCCGCATGCGCCTCATAAGCTCGTGTTCTTTATCTATCTACGCGGGCCTACCTGTCAATGGAGAAAGAAATACTGTAAAAACCAAAATTATGCGTATGTGGGGAATCAAACAACGGACTCGTCGCTGCAACGCACCCTCGTCAGCCAAATGAAAATGAAATACTTCACGTCAGACACTTACGCTCACGTTGTCAAAGCATGCTAATGCATGCACGTCGCCCTCTAAATCAAAGTCCTGCTCATGGCGCAACGCAAACAGCGAGCCCATCACCTGCGCGCCCCGGCGGTGCCTGACATTATTGTTTAATCGTGTGATGCAGGCCTACGCGAACGCCGAGCATGTATTCGCCTGGCTCAACACCAACGGTCATACTCGGACCGCCTTGCTCATATATATCGTCCATCACAACGACAATCTATAAAACAGCCTAGCTAGAGAGGGTACTATGGTAGTATGGTACGGAGTATGTACTATCGTGAGCGACCGATCTTAGTGACACTGCACACCGAAACCCCATCCATCTCTACCACGCGCTTCCCGCCTGAAACGGTCACCGTCTCTCCAGAATGTCAATGCCGCATTCACCGGACTTAACTGCAGGTGCAATTGGTGTGTCACTAACATGCGGGCCAGATAACCGTTGGGCCCACATGTCAGTAACCCAACGCATCTGTAGTTAAGTCACTGAAGCAGCGTCCGCATTCACGCCCGACGAACCTACTCCGGCGCCAGTTGTCCATCCGTCTGCCGCGGCTCATTGCCATTCACTCGCTATAGTAACTTGAGCCCCAGCTCCCAGCCAAAGCCAAAGACCCACACTTATTCTCCTCCGTCCCTTCCTTCTGTCGGCACCACTCCAGCCATAGTCTCCTGGCGCTCTGAAGCTCTCTTGAACGTACTGTCGCAGGAGCAAACGAGGGACATCGGCGGCTCCGCTCCGAGCGCGCTCCAAAGCTCTCTTCGACGTACTGTCACAGGAGCAAACAAAGGAGATCGCCGGCACCCCCCCCCCCCCGGCCGCCCTCTATCGCCATGACCACAAAGCCGGCGCGCGTGCGCGGGCGCAGCCGGCAGCAAGGAAGAGTAGTAGACGGTAGGTCGCCGCCGCTCTGGTCCCGGGAAGGCCACCGCTACTCCACTCAGTCGACGCCAAGCTTGGTGGGGTAAACATCGGCGGCCGATTAGCCGCTTGACGGCGACGTGGAGGCGGAAATCTTCAGAACCTTGTGCTCTGGAGGAGGAGGTTATCGAGGCGGATGAGGAGGAGGCGAAGGCAATGGCCAGCTTTCTCGGGTTCATGGCCGAACATGGTGGTCGGGCGCCGGCGATCGTTTAGATTAGGTTTACAGTAGGTTTTATTATGGTTTGTGCGAAATATGTAATGAATTTCGTCCAGTTTGTAGGAAAAGTTTTCGAAATGTAATTAATTTCATTCGGTTAATTTGAAATTTGCTTTGTTTGCACGAATTTCGTCCGGTTAGTTCATATAGTTGTCGAAAGGTATGCGGGCAGCATCGGATGGCATCCATCAGTGTCCTCGGACAGATGCCGGTGTAAATTTGTGGGCCAGCGCTGGAGATGCCCTAACTATCATGCTATAATCGCTAACAGTCCTCCATTATTTGGCAGGGAACAGTTATCCCTCGATCAAAATCAGATCCGCGGTGTTTCGCACTCCTCCCGCGTAAGAGTGTAAACTCTTGCTTACATAAAAATGGAGCAAGTGGACGGCACTGTAGCACGTCATATCACTCGAACTAGCCCTCCTAACAAGCGGGAAAGCACCGCCCTCATCA
The DNA here is from genome assembly GCA_963921465.1 of Triticum timopheevii. Taxonomy (NCBI): domain Eukaryota; kingdom Viridiplantae; phylum Streptophyta; class Magnoliopsida; order Poales; family Poaceae; genus Triticum; species Triticum timopheevii. Next base: position 375,118,351 of record OY997262.1, on the reverse strand, counting down.
TTTTGTTCTGGATTTCTATCGATCGATTGCACGAAAATGTTATGTTTCGCAAGTTCTAAAGGAAAAGGCGGCACACTTACGACTCGTACGCGTCGCACCCCCAACAGTCCGGCTCGCACGCCGCTCGCCGGAGGGGACACACGTTGTCTTGCAATTTCATTGACATGTGGGACCATAATTGAATAAACCGTCGATAGGCGAAATCTAATCGCTCGGCGGGCGTCGGCTGAGAAGAGAGAAACGGGGGAGGGAGAAGAGATCGCCCGCCCACCGCGCACGGACTCCAAGAAATATATGGTGATAATGTGAGGTGGGCCATGCTGGTGTCCGGACCACTTCCGGAGCCCGCTCTCACCGCCCTGGCCCCTCAAGACGCCAGCTGCCCACCGTGTGCATGCATAGCAAGTAGTACTCCTTATGTGGAGGAGAGAGAGGCATTGACAAAGTCAAGGAGTGGGCTCTGCAAGAGCCCGTCTCTACACGTGCTCCTAGGTATAAAAAATAATTCTAAAAAAAGGCATGAAAAACAATTGTGTCTTAAAAAAGAAAGGTAAAAAACATTTGAGAGTAAATAGATAGAGAGAAAGTGAGAAAAAGCTGTAACCTGGGCATTACATGAGGAAGGAGGGAGTGGTGCACATGCCAAGTTCACTGGGATGCCGTGTTTCACACTCCTCCGTCGTAATAGTGGAGGCAATAGCTTACATCAAAAATAAACAATGAATACTCATTGGTCGTCCTCTATATCGGAAAGAATACTTTCATTTGCCGACATGTGGGACGTCGACCATCCTGGTCCACCTGCCATGCACAAAATTATCCTGGTCTACCCCGGTCGTATCGCAGGCCCAACCTTTCCCACTGTAAGTTGTTCGAATGAAGGAACCATCATGACTTCGTTGAATTCCGCTTCTTCAAGAAAACTTACTGTACCCACAATACTGCTACCACACACGAAGACTGGACGGCACTGTACCACGTCATATCACTGAAACCCACTAGGCCAAACAAGCCCGCCTAGGTCATCTATTTTGGAACGGAGGGAGTACGTCTCTGCACTGCTATGATTTTGTGTTGCACGTTCTCTATATTTTTGCTATGATTTTCCTACCCTATGAACCAAATGAGGCCTCAATGTATCCGCATGTCGACTATTGTCTGATCGATCTCTAAGGCTACAATTTTAGGAGCTAGGGCTATTGGTCGATCGATGAGGGATAAGTATAAGCGTACCACGAGCTCATTAGCCCCAATGTTTCTCTTCGGTGAGTGTTTTGCAAGTACTATAGCTCTCACAGTAGCTAGCCTACTAACACCAAGAATCATCAAACAAGCCCTACTGATATGATAAATAGTTCAAACTTACATCTAGGCATGCCATATATTACCTCAAAAGCTGGTGAGGATACATCTATTTCCATAACTCGGAGAGGGTTCGCATGATTCACTATCAAACAAAAGTAGCAAGATCTGCCCACACAAGATAGTGCACTAGCCCTAAGATGGTTTGATAACACGCATCGTTCTGGTAATTAAACACAGGGCAATGCAAACTACCCTGGAGGATTAGCGCGACCAACTATTTCTTGTCATCGATCTCTCGCGCAATGACCACAACATGGACAGTGGCATGGGAATCGATTTCTGGGGTGATGTCCACAGGACTGACAGCGACATCGGGATCGATCTCTGGGGCGATGTCCACAGGATGGACAGCTGCATCAGAATCGATCTCTGGGGCAATGCCAACAGGACGGGCCACGACATCGGAATCATCAAGGACCTCCACCGGCACCTGCACAACCCTAACATATTAGCAAGCACGTTGCAAATAATCAAAAACCACAACTATGGTAATAAGCCATTATTTTTTACCTTGTGCAGCTCACCGAGGGATCTCATCCCTCCAGGGTCCATCTCCTCGTCCTCGATGGGGGCCATCACCTTGCCAGGAGAATACTGCTTCTCAACGGCGACTATCTCCTCAAACTCGGTCTTGAGACTCACATAGGTGGCAATCAGAGTTCCTGGGGTAGGCACGGTGGGGCCCTTGCTGTTCTTCCAACTTTCTTTGAGGAGTTCATCCGCCAACGTCCTCAACTCTTTGGCCAGTGCTTGTTTCTTGGAGTTCTTCATCTCCATGGGTTGGCCCGCCAATATGGTCAACTCGTTGGTCGGTGCTCGCTTCCTGGAGATTGTTGTCTCCAGTGGGTTGTCCACCGGCAACTCTTTGCCTAGTGCTCCAGGATCCATCAATGAACTGACAAACAAAAAGCAATCGAAAGGAAACCACAATCGCAATGAAAACGAGAAAACAATAGGATGTGAGAATCGGTCGGTGCTTTGCAAAAAGAAGATTATTGGAATGAAAATATAGCAGCATAACTGATTCGCCCACCTTCCTTCGTTGGTACAGAAGAAAAATGGCAGAAGTGAGTAGCCTGGAGTAAGGTTTTCTTCAAGAAAGGGAAGAAAGGGCTTGAACGAGCGTTCCAGTGAAATGATGGTTGCTTCATCTAGTCCAACTTGGAGGCCACCTTACCACTGTTGGTAAAGGTGTGGGTTTTGTCATATGACGGGTCATGACGGCCACACCGGGGTGACAGGTGAGTCTCGACTGTAGCACCTCGCTGTGATTTGGTGGATGGCACGCGGGCCGGATGCTTTGAAGTGTCCCGCATATAGATAGAGCGGCTAGTCATATAGGAGTGCTCAATATTGTGCACCGCGACCAAGGCGGAGAGGAAAACAAGAGAACTACGTAATTAATGCATGAGTTTAATTAGTAGTTTTGTAAAGTACGAGATACATTCCTCCAATCGCAAAATGCCTTGGTTCATGAGATTTGAGATTTGAGATTTTGTCTCATGCGAGAGCCTGGCTAGTATAGGCGTGCTCCAAGGCACCACACCACGCGAGCGTTCGCAACTGCCACGTTCGGGTTGCGCTTGGCTCTTCGCCTCTTCGAGAAGATGAACAATGATGTTACTCCTACTTCTACAGTATCGAATCCACTGTTGCTTGTCCGTCCACCTCGTGCGGGGGGGATAGCGTGTAGCGAAAGCTTCTACTTACTGCTCCTGCCTTTGCTTCTATGACAGGTGGGCCCAACAGGTGGTTGGCCCTCCTATCATGCAGCCAAAGGCAGGCGCAGTTAAGGCACCAGAGCTTAGTCCGCGAGGGAGAGGGCGTTGTAGTAATAAAAAAATTCGGTCTTGTACGAGTTGACGCGACACATCAAAGCACTGCACTCGATATAAGTCTTTTTACACATAAAAGGACTACTTCGTATGTAGACATATTCTGCTTCGTATGTAGTCACTTGTTGCAATCTCTAAAAAGACTTATATTTGGAAACGGAGGGAGTACAACGCATGCATGCATGCCGTGACTTTCCTTTTGATACTTGCATGTGTTGATTTGATGCACCTTGCCAAAGTTTGACTATAAATTTAACTAACCAAATTTTCATGCATGTCACAAAAAATTAAGGGGTTGTTTGGATTGTGACTATGTTTGTGTTATGTTGCCACATTATTTTTCCCACACTTGCCACACTTGCCTAACCTGAGTTGCTCAAATTGTTAGACACACTTTGGCTTGCCTAAGGGAATCTTGCCACAATTTTTGTGTCTATGACATGTGGGGTTCACTGCTAATAAAAAAATTCTTGTCTTAGGTGTGGCTAATAAAAAAGACTTATATTTAGGAACGAAGGGAGTAGAAAATATAAATAATAATGCATGTTGGGGCAACCCACGTTTCTACTAATTTTAGCCGTGGGCTTGTTCACAAATTTTACGAGGGGGTGGTTGTTCATTAAATGGAGGGCCTTGTAGTACCAGACTTGAACGATACAAAGTGCGACCTGGCACACCGTAACACCACTTGGAACAAGCGGGTAGCTATCTCAAAAAACAATCAACAACTAAAAAAACCGCGACCTGGCATGTAGTAGTACACAATTTTAAACGATTGTTTTGATGGAGTGAAAAAGAAAAACTACCCCACTACGTATATATAGGCCGGAGCCTCCGCGCTTGCTTGCTAGGGTTGCTCTATTCACACACACTCTCATCCTTTCCAGATCTAAACAAGCTAGCGGTAGTAACACTGTCTTTCTCCCTTCAAAAAACACTGGCTTTCTATCCTCACCGCTGGTTACAGATCCGGACATATCCCCCTCCGCCGGTGAAGGGGAGGAGGGGCAGCGTTTAGGCCGTCATCGGCAGAGAGGGAGGAGACCCACTGCCGGCCGCATCGTTATCTCTGGCCGAGCGCCGGGGCGGGAGGTCCTCCGATCCCTTCGTCGTTGCCTGTGGGCGGATCCGGCCTCCCGCCGCCCACCTATCCACATCCCGACGACCTTCAGGTATATCTTCGTTCGAAACCGCCTTAGCTCTACTTCCCCAGCTTGCTACGTCACTGCATGTGCATCATTTTCTACCTCTCGACCCCTCTCGATCGGATGGTCCAACGTCACCTATTTTTTTTTCTTCTATTGTTAGAGGTAAAGCTACTTCATGGAGTCGAATCTTGTACTCCCTCCGTCCGAAAATACTTGTCATTGAAATGGATGTATCTAGAAGTATTTTAGTTCTAGACACATCCATTTTGATGACAAGTAATTCCGGACGGAGGGAGTACTTGGTTCAAACAAGAAATAAAGTGGGGGTGGGGGAATTTAGTATGTACATTGGACTTGGTACAAATAGGAAGGAAAGGGGTTGAAAGTAGTACAGACTGGTCATCCAACTGGTCTCTTCGTCGAAAAGGGAAATATAGGGGTAACGCTGTACACAGTGGTATGACCAGGACTAGATTTGTTGTCCACACATAGGAGTAGGTGGCTAGAGTGAACAAAAATGGAACCAACCCAGATATGTTTCTTGGATGTTTGTTTCTCGGGGCAACAAACTATGAGTCACCACTTTATGCCCCTATTTATGTACATGGTGCTGGACTGCTGGTGCACCCACTGTCCCATGCCCTTTGTCCCTGGTAAAAATGAAGCCATGCCACTGTTATGAGACATGACAAGTTTAGCCAAATGTTTTTGCCTGTAATTGTTTGAGACTCTGACTGTTTCCTCTGTACCTTTTTGTGCAAACAGGGATATACAATTCGCCTGGTTGCTGGTGTGACCTTTTGGTGCACTACACAAAACTCTTCTTAAAAGAAGTGACTTTTGTGCTATTTAGCTGGAATGTCAAAATGGAACAGTTGGTTCATTTCGGTGGAACTGCACAAAGGGAGATCTGCGTTCCAATCCTCATCATCCATATTGGCGCCATAACCTTCCTTTAGGTAAGAATGATATTTAATGCATGTGTTCATCTCTATTTTCCGACTGCCATGAGAAAATAATGCTATTTTTTACTAGTACACTTGTACTCCCTCACTGAAAAAACAAATTCTGAATTAGAAGGCTAATCATGTACTTGGTTTCACCAACTGGTGAGGAGAAGGAGAAATAGAACATGAAGAGGAGGAAGAAGAAGAATAAACAGTGCCAAGGCAATCTTGCTGAAGCCAGAGGCCTCAGTCGAGGCCATTCAAGGGTTCCGGCAACGACTACCTTACAGGTGAGATGATCCTCCAGGGAGCCCTTCCACTTCTGCTGTCTCACTTAATTAATTAGAAGTACTTAAGTACCACTAATTTATTACTGCCTAATTTTCCTGTTGGAGTTGAAAAAATCTTTAGTAGGACCCTATGCTGAATCATGTACGTGTATGTTTGTCTATGGAGGTGAATCATGTGGTGGAGCTGGGAGGGAATATTATTAGTGTCATGACATAATAGTGCTATTGTTTTGCATGTCAATTTATTGCCATTGTTTCAATGAGGCAATGTTTTGCGTATTGTCCATCATTAATTTGATGCTACTGTTTGAGTAATATGCTAATGTCTTCCTATCCTTTCTCACTAAGCTAATGAAGGTTTCACCATGTTCCTACTAGTGCAAACAGGGATCATGTTGTGCCAATCATACATTTTAGTGGAACTACACAAGACAATACAATGAACTGTATCCCAGCCAATGCTTTAACTCTGCTGGAAGTTCTTGATAATCTTTCGATATAATCTCAGCACTGGTAAACAAGAGTGATTTCAACCATACATTTGAAGTGCACAAAAATATATACTATTGTGTGATTCCAGTGAGTGCTTTATCATCTCTTATGGGACTACATGAATAAGCTTTTTTTCTCAGGTTGGTACGGGCCTAAGGCCTTCATCCATATTAGTTTGCTGTCATCACTATTTGTATCGTGCTACTGTCATGAGAAACTCCTTTATCTTTGCACGTTAAAGTTTTGCAACCTATGATAAATGGCAATGCTTTGAGTGTTGAGCTAATTGGCACTGATTAAATAAACTAATACCTCTCTTTAAGCAAGACTACTATATTGCTAACTTTACCCATTAAGATAATGAGGGTGCTTCTATTTGTTAGTGTATGTTTCATCAACTAGTCCCACTATTACAGTAATCTCACTCTCTCAATATATGTGCCAACAGGGATGCTCAATTTTGGTGGATCTGCACAAAAACTTTGGATGCTTCATTGCCTCAACAGCTTCCGTCCTTTCCTGTCAGTCGCTAATCTCCGCTTTCTTTCTTCCTTTGCTGTCAGTCGCTTGGCTTATCTCGGCTTCCAGTCAAAGGAAATACTAATTGATATGCTACCTCACATAGGTTGGTACTGGTCTTTATCCTGATTATTGTGCTTGTCATATGTATTGGTAATTTTGTATTGTGCTACTGTTTGCCGATTTCATGAAGGAGTAATTTGGATCCTGAACTCGCAAGCAAATCATTACATCAGGTGATTTCAGTAGGACTGCACAAAATGATCAGATGGACAGGTACTTATGTTGCTGCTATGTACTCCAAAGTTCACTCAAACAAGCATCGATGTTGAAAAGAAGTGCCTATATTCATTCGAGTATCAACCCGCGTCAACCAATTGTCAAACTCCAAGTTTTAGGAGAGTGGACGTCAAAAATATTGCTTGATGCATAGCCTAGAAAAAAGCAGTCCAGTCTTTGGTCCCAACTTGTGCCTTTTGGTTATCGGCACATATGGTAGCGAACTATTTGGTATGGAGTCTAAAGATTCCAGACAAGTTGGTTGACGCGTATATTCATCTGGCACTTAATCAGTCTGCACGCCAAGGATGCTCCATTTCAGTTGAACTGCACAAAAAAATTGGGTGGTTCATTTTCTCAACCGCCTCCTTTCTTGTCTGCAATGTAGAATTTTGGCGAGATACAGGACCAAGATGAGCAGGTAAACTAGTTGGATGAAACTAGTGGCCAAGTTGCTCAAACCTCCCTCGGCACGAGGCCACTATTTGAGGATAAACCTACAAGCAAAGTTCAGATTGTCTATGCTGCCTCTTATGTACTCGAAAGTTTACTTGTACAAGAACTAATTTTAGCAAGAAGTACCTCCGATTGAACACCATTTACCAGTCTATACCCTAGGTAATTGAAGTTCGTCCATGGATCATATTGGCTGTGATCTCAATCATTTGGATGCATAAACATACTGAACATGTGTATATCTGAATCTTTTTGTGAATTATGTATGAATATTGTCGTGTGATCTATTAATCATTTGGATGCATAGATACGCTGAGCTTGTGTATATATGAATCTTTTGAGTTGTTGATAGTGAATGTTGGCTATGAATATGAACGTGTCCTGTGAACCTGAGTTTGATACGAATGTTTACCTTTTCTGTTGTATTTGTGTGTGAACTTGTTAGTATGCCTAGTGGGGGTATAAAACACAGGTATCTTATAAAAGTAATGCTGTGTCCAATTTATGTTTTCCCTTCTAACCACATTATATATATTTATATTATTACTATTATCGTATATTTTATAGAGACTTATATATACATTATAAAAACATCCCACGTGTTATTAACTTATAAAGGTAAATGTTTAACGGAAGTTGGCAAGGAAAATCCTGGTTGTTTTTGACTCACAGGCAAGGAAAATCCTGGTGATTGCGAACAAAAGCTTGCGAAGATTTTAAGGACCAATTTAATAATAACGTGCTCATTTTTATTTTGAGCAATAACTCGCTAATTTGTTAATTATATATATAAAAAATGTGCCACTCTGGTTTACTGATATTAATTGCTCCTTCTAACATAACATTATATATATAATGAGCCCACCTAATACGTGTATTTCAAGGAAGTGCAAATGGGCTGGGATTTCTTAGAAAATATAAATGGGCCTGATTGACGCGAAACTATTTGTTCACCCTGCCCAGCAAATGGACTGTACATTCTAGAAAACATGGGTTAAATATATGCCACATTTTTGCAGGCTGACATGTGGGGCAATAGGTCGAAGCCTACGCAGAGCATTGTCAACTTGGTCAACAAATGATTGTGTCATCCACAGCCATTGGATTTATATCCAACGGCCGGCATGCACCTTCAATCTCTCGTCTTCTTCCTCCAGTGTCGCCGGGACCGCCTGGTCCAGCCTCCGGCGGCTAGCGGCTCTGCTTAGCACACATCGCTGCAAAGCGCTACCCCACCGCCGGCCAGGCTATCCCTCCACCCCTCGACACCTCCTGTTATTCTCCACAGACTACAGTCCCACGCTGCAACAGAACCAGTTATAACCCTTCTCCTCCTCTCAATCTATGACTCCACTGCCGCGTTTTCCCATCTCCGAGTCGTTCCCGTCCGGGGCCTCGCCATCATCCACCGCCTCGCTGCACTTGGTGCGGCGTGGTCAACAAATGAGAGTCATCGGAAGAGGACTGTACGTGGAGAGCCTGACGGCTGGGACCCACGAGGTCCATGGTCGCACGCAAGGAAAGTTCCTCCTTATTAAGCTGTCAAAAATGTTTCCTCCACCTGACAGCTGGGACCCACCGGCTGTATCTTCGTACGGAAGGAAGTGCCTCCTTGTTTTGCGAAAAAAATTATTCATCCCGTTGACAACTGGGACCCGTCAGATTTGGTGACAGACTTGTGGGCCTACTAAGCAGACGTGTACGCACGGCTTTGTCAACTTAATCAACAAATGATTCTAGCAGCTGGACCGTTGGATGTTAATCCAACAGTCGTGCTCCTTCTTCAACCTCTATTCTTGCTCCTGTCTCCCGTGGGCGGCACCGCGGTTGTGCTGCCGCGCACCCGAACCAGTGAAGTTTCCCACTCCTCTCCATTTGCGACTCCACTGCCCCGTCTTCCCCATCTCCGGGTCGTTCCAGTCTGGGTGCGCTCGGCACGGTGTGGTCAACGTGGTCAACAATCGAGAGTCATCGGAAGATGATTGTATGTGAGAGGCTAACAGTGGGGATGCACCACGCCCATGGACGAATGCATGCAACGGAACACGGTGTGGTCAACGTGGTCAAGGAACGACTTCCATCGGAAGTATACTGTATGTGGAGAGTCTCAGTTGGGTCCACGGCCGCAGCAAGTAAGTGCCTCCTTATTATGCGGAAAATAATGATTCCTCCAACTGACAGCAGGAACCCACTGGACGGGCCACCGCATTTTGCGAAAAAAACGTTTGCCCCCTGACTGCTGGGACCCACCTGACGGGCCACCGTATTTCATGAAAAAAACGTTCCCCCCGCTGTCAGCTCGGACCCACCGGAAGTGCCTCCTTATTAAGCAGAAAAAAATGAATACTCCCCCTGCTAGCTGGGACCCACCTCGGTGGGAGGCTGACTTGTGGGCCCACTAAATTGACGGGGATGGAGGGCTTTGTCAATTTAGTCAATATGAACGATTCTAGCTGCAGTGACCGTACGATGTCCATCCAATGGCCATCGTGCTTCTTCAACCTCTGGTCTTCTTGCTCCAGCCGCCCAAAGCAGCGCCGATCTTGCTGCCTCCTCCTGCCACCCATGGCCGACTGTGATGCCGTGAAGGCCTCACCGCCCCCTACTACTCCCGCCGCTGGCCAGGCCATCCCTCCACTCACCCACACCCCATGTTATTCTGCGGCGACGGCAGCCTCACACCGCAGCCGAACGAGTGAACCCTCATACTCCTCTACGCGTGGGCATCCACTGCCCCATCTTCCCCGGCTCCGCGTCGTCCCCTTCCTAGGCCTCGTCGTCGTCCACCGCCATGGTGCTCTCGGCGCGGCGTGGTCAATATGGTCAACGACTGAATTCCATCGGAAGAGTACTGTACGTGGAGAGGCTGACAGCTGGGTCCACGACAGCCGCAAGGAAGTGCCTCCTTATTATGCGGAAAATAATTATTCCTCCACCTGACAGCGGGGACCCACTAGACGGGCCACCAGTATTTTGCAAAAAAAACATTTCCCCCTGACTGCTGGGACCTACCGGATGGGCCACCGTATTTCACAAAAAAAATGTTCCGCCCGCTGTCAGCTCGGACCCACCAGAAGTGCCTCCTTATTACGCACAAAAAAATGAATACTCCCCCGGCTAGCTGGGACCCACCTTGGTGGGAGGCTGACTTGCGGGCCTACTAAGTTGACGAGGACGAAGGGCTTTGTCAACATAGTCAATATGAACGATTCTAGCTCCAGTGACCGTACGATGTCCATCCAACGTCCGTAGTGCTTCTTCAACCTCTGGTCTTCTTGCTCCAGCAGCCCAAAGCAGCGCCGGTCGTGCCGCATGCTCCTGCCTCCCGTGGCCAGCTGTGCTGCCACGGAGGCCTCACCGCCCCCTACTATTCCCACCACTAGCCAGGCCCTACGGCGACGGCAGCCTCACACCGCAGCCGAACCAATGAACCCTCGTACTCCTCTTCGCGTGGGCTTCCACTGCCGCGTCTTCCCCGGCTCCACGTTGTCCTCTTCCTAGGCCTCGCCGTCGTCCACCGCCGTGGTGCTCTCCGTGCGGCGTGGTCAACATGGTCAAGCAAAGACTTCCATCGGAAGAGTACTGTACATGGAGAGGCTGACAGTTGGGTCCACAGCCACAGCCCAGTTTTTTGTGATTTGCCAAGTAAGTCGCTTTGTCAGGCCTGTTCGGCTGCAAATCTTTCAAGACAAGGAGAGCTTTCATTCGGCTGGCCGAGAAAATGGCCCATCAGTAATGAGAAATGGGTTGTACATTTTTTAAACACATCAAACTGACAATTAGTTTCAAATATCTTTTTTTCATTTTGAGATTTTAAATTACATTAACTTGTATGCATGGAGAATTTGTTGGATTTTATGTTGATATACATTTATTTTTAAAATCAGTTTGAATCTGAGTCGAAATTTCGGGATTAAAAACAGTTCGGACCGCACCGAAATATGCAAAATTTCGTATAATTTTTTAACCGTGGCCACAATATGGGCTGTAATGCTAACAAAAAGAATATGGGCTAAGACAAAACCTTAAGAATTAGCAAAGGGGCTGTAAATTATTAGAAATAATGGCGGATGGGCTGTATGCTATTTTCCACAGATTTGAGGCTTTTCTATAAAAAAGTTTGACGCACAAGCAGTGACTGTTGGATGTCCATCCAACGGCCGTTGTGCTTCTTCAATCTCTGCTCTTCCTGCTCCAGTCGCTCAAACAAGCACCGGCGGGACTGCCTGCTCCCTCCTCCCCGCGGCCGGCTGTGCTGCCGTGCAGGCCTCACCGCCCCACTGTACTCCCATCGCTGGCCTAGCCATCCGTCTACTCACCCACACCTGTTGTTATTCTCTGGCGACGGCAGACGAACCACTAAACCCTCGTACAGTCGTACTCCCCTCCATGTGGGAAACAACTATCGCGTCTTCCCTGCCTCCGTGTCGTTCCCTTCCGAGGCCTCGCCGTCGTCCACCGCCCTGGTGCTCTCGGCGCGGTGTGGTCAACGTGGTCAAGGAACGGCTTCCATCGGACATGGACTGTACGTGGAGAGGCTGACAACTGGGTCCACGGCCGCAGCAAGGAAGTGCCTCCTTATTACGCGCAAAATAATTATTCCTCCACCTGACAGCGGGGACCCACCAGACGGGCCACCGTGTTTGGGGGAAAATTGTTTCCCATGACTGCTGGGACCCACCAGCTACATCTTCGCACACAAGGAAGTGCGTCCGCGCAAGAAAAACGATTCGCCCCCCCCCCCCTGACTGTTGGGACCAACTAGCTACATCTTCGCAGGCAAGGAAGTGCCTGACAATCGGGACCCACCTAGTCGAAGCGTACGTAGCGTTGTCATTCTGGTCGCGAACGTGTACATACATATATACTGGTGGATGTAGAGGCGCGTACGTGTCATAGTAGAGGCGCGCACGTAGCATGTACACGTATGTACAGCGGTCAGGGTGCAAGAAAGAAAATACAGCCACATATGCGTACATACGGGCGGGGTCTCGAACGCCTACTCGCGCATACGTACGGCGTGGGCTCGTCTACATGGCTGGGTCGGAACAGAGAAACGGCGTTGTCGTCGTGTTCATGGGGAGGCAAAGGAATGCGTCGTGTTCATGGGGAGGCAACGGAATGCGTCGTGTTCATCAGGAGGCAACGGAACGCGTGGGAGCCAACCGGCTGGGTCGGAACGAAATGCGTCGTTGTGTTCATCGGGAGGGCTTGGACGGAATAGGCGATGGAAATAAGGCCTGGCGTACCGCAGAACGGAGGAAACGGCCTTGTGTTCGCCGGCCACGTTCGAAATGGGATCCTGTTCATCGGGAGGGGTATGGCGTACCGCAAAACGGAGGAAACGGACCTCCTACGGTCGAAACGAGGGTCCTATTGATCGGGAGGGGTGTGGCGTACTACAAAACAAACGAGACGGCCTTGTGTTGGAGTGCTACGGTCGAAACGGGCGTCCTGTTCATCGGGAGGGGTGTGGCGTACCGCAAAACGGACGAAACGGACTTGTGTTGGAGCGCTACGGTCGAAACGGGGGTCCTGTTCATCGGGAGGGGTGTGGCGTACCGCAAAACGGAGGAAATGGACCTCCTCCGGTCGAAATGGGGGTCCTGTTGATCGGGAGGGGTGTGGCGTACCGCAAAACGGACGAAACGGACTTGTGTTGGAGTGCTACGGTCGAAACGGGGGTCCTGTTCATCGGGGGGGGTGTGGCATACCGCAAAACGGGACTCCACGGGATAGTATTATCTCCACCGTCGACCTCCTCCAGCCTCCACGGGCTACCGTCGACCTCCTCCAGCATCCACGGGCTCCTGTTCATCTAGCCTCCACTGTGCGCTACTCCACCGGCTACTGTTCAACCACCCCTCCATGGGCACCCCTCCACCGTCTACAGTTCATCCAGCCCTCCACACCACGGGGTCCTGTTCAACCAGCCCTCCACGGGCACCCCTCCACCATCTACTGTTCATCCAGCCCTCCACACCACGGAGTCCTGTTCATCCAGAGGCAACGCCACCACTCACTGTTCATCCAACCCCCCCCCCCCCCCCCCCGCAACGCTCACTGTTCATCCCAAAGGCAGCATCGATCGGCTTCAGTTAGTGCTACGTCTTGAGCTTGCGTTGGTTTTCCTTGAAGAGGAAAGGTTGATGCAGCAATAGTAGCGTAAGTATTTCCCAGAGTTTTTGAGAACCAAGGTATCAATCCAGTAGGAGGCTCCTCAAAAGTCCCACGCACCTACACAAACAATCAAAGAACTCGCAACCAACGCAATAAAGGGGTTGTCAATCCCTTCACGGCCACTTGCGAAAGTGAGATCTAATAGAGATAGTATGATAAGATAAATATATTTTTGGTATTTTATAATATAGATGCAAAAAGTAAAGGTGCAAATAAAAGTAGATTGGATGCAAATATGATAAGAGATAGACCCGGGGGCCACAGGTTTCACTAGTGGCTTCTCTCAAGATAGCATAAGTATTACGGTGGGTGAACAAATTACTATCGAGCAATTGATAGAAAAGCGAATAATTATGAGATTATCTAGGCATGATCATGTATATAGGCATCACGTCCGCAACAAGTAGACCGACTCCTGCCTGCATCTACTACTATTACTCCACACATCGACTGACTCCTGCCTGCATCTAGAGTATTAAGTTCATAAGAACAGAGTAACGCCTTAAGCAAGATGACATGATGTAGAGGGATAAAATCATGCAATATGATATAAACCCCATCTTTTTATCCTCGATGGCAACAATACAATATGTGCCTTGCAACCCTTTCTGTCACTGGGTAAGGACACCACAAGATTGAACCCAAAGCTAAGCACTTCTCCCATGGCAAGAAAGATCAATCTAGTAGGCCAAACCAAACTGATAATTCGAAGAGACTATGGACCCGATCATGCATAAAATAATTCAAAGGAGATTCAAATATTTCTCATAAATAAACTTGATCATAAATCCATAATTCATCGGATCTCAACAAACACACCGCAAAAAGAGTTTACATCGAATAGATCTCCACAAGAGAGGGGGGGAACATTGTATTGAGATCCAAAAAGAGAGAAGAAGCCATCTAGCTAATAACTATGGACCCGAAGGTCTGTGGTAAACTACTCACAACTCATCGGAGGGGCTATGGTGTGAAGGTAGAAGCCCTCCATGGTGATCCCCCCTCCGGCGGAGCGCCGGCGAAGGCTCCAAGATGGGATCTCGCGGATACAGAAGATTACGGCGCTGCAAATTGTGTTTCGTTGGCTCCATAGATGTTTTTGGGGTACGTAGGCTTATATAGGAGGAAGAACTACGTCGGTGGCCGCCCGAGGGGCCCGCGAGACAGGGGCGCGCCCTATAGGGGGGGCGCGCCCTACCCTCTCGTGGCCGCCTCGGCTGCTTCTTGACTTGCACTCCAAGTCCTCTGGATCACGTTCGTTCCAAAAATCATGCTCCCGAAGGTTTCATTCCGTTTGGACTTTGTTTGATATTCCTTTTCTTTGAAATACTGAAATAGGCAAAAAAACAGCAATCCGAGCTGGGCCTCCGGTTAGTAGGTTAGTGATAACCCACAAGTGTAGGGGATCGCAACAGCTTTCGAGGGTAAAGTATTCAACCCAAATTTATTGATTCGACACAAGGGGAGCCAAAGAATATTCTTTAGTATTAGCAGTTGAGTTGTCAATTCAACCACACCTGGATAACTTAGTATCTGCAGCAAAGTATTTAGTAGCAAAAGTGGTATGATAATAAAGGTAACGGTAGCAAAAGTAAAGATAATTGTTTTTGGGTTTTTGTAGTAGTTGTAACAGTAGCAATGGAAAAGTAAATAAGCAAAGAACAATATGTGAAAAGCTCGTAGGCAATGGATCAGTGATGGATAATTATGCCGGATGCGATTCCTCATGTAATAGCTATAACATAGGGTGATATAGAACTAGCTCCAATTCATCATTGTAATGTAGGCATGTATTCCGTAAATAGTCATACGTGCTTATGTAAAAGAACTTGCATGCCATCTTTTGTCCTACCCTCCCATGGCAGCGGGGTCCTAGCGGAAACTAAGGGATATTGAGGCCTCCTTTTAATAGAGAACCAGAGCAAAGCATTAGCACATAGTGAATACATGAACTCCTCAAACTACGTTCACCACCGAGAAGTATCCCGATTATTGTCACTTCGGGGTTGTCGGATCATAACACATAATAGGTGACTATAGACTTGCAAGATAGGATCAAGAACACACATATATTCATGAAAACATAATAGGTTCAGATCTGAAATCATGGCACTCGGGCCCTAGTGACAAGCATTAAGCATAGCAAAGTCATAGCAACATCAATCTCGGAACATAGTGGATACTAGGGATCAAACCCTAACAAAACCAACTTGATTACATGGTAAATCTCATCCAACCCATCACCGTCCAGCAAGCCTACGATGGAATTACTCACGCACAGCGGTGAGCATCATGAAATTGGTGATGGAGGATGGTTGATGATGACAACAGCGACGAATCCCCCTCTCCGGAGCCCCGAACGGACTCCAAATCAGCCCTCCTAAGAGAGATTAGAGCTTGGCGGTGGCTCCGTGTCGTAAAACGCGATGAAACTTTCTCCTTGATTTTTTTCTCCCCGAACGTGAATATATGGAGTTGGAGTTGAGGTCACTGGAGGTCCAGGGGGCCCACAAGATAGGGGGGCACGCCCTACAGGAGGGGGCCGCCCCCCTGTCTCGTGGACAGGCCCTGGGCCCCCTGGTGTATTTCTTTCGCCCAGAAATTCTTATTAATTCCAAAAAGTGCCTCCGTGGATTTTCAGGACATTCCGAGAACTTTTCTTTTTGACACATAAAACAACATCATGGCAGTTCTGCTGAAAACAGCGTCAGTCCGGGTTAGTTTCATTCAAATCATGCAAGTTAGAGTCCAAAACAAGGGCAAAAGTGTTTGGAAAAGTAGATACGTTGGAGACGTATCAACTCCCCTAAGCTTAAACCTTTGCTTGTCCTCAAGCAATTCAGTTGATAAACTGAAAGTGATAAAGAAAAAAATTTACAAACTCTGTTTGCTCTTGTTGTTGTAACATGGAAAGCCAGCATTCAAGTTTCAGCAAATATTATGAACTAACCATACTCACAATAACACTTAGGTCTCAGAATTACTCATATCAATAACATAATCACCTAGCGAGGCATAATAATAAAACTCGGATGACAACACTTTCTCAAAATAATCATAACATGATATAACAAAATGGTATCTCGCTAGCCCTTTCTGAGACCGCAAAACATAAATGCAGTGCACCTTTGAAGATCAAGGACTGACTAAACATTGTAATTCATGGTAAAAGAGATCCAGTCAAGTCATACCCAATATAAACCAATAGTAATGAATGCAAATGACAGTGTGCCTCCAGCGGGTGCTTTTTATAAGAAGGGTGATGACTCAACATAAAAGTAAATAGATAGGCCCTTCGCAGAGGGAAGCAGGGATTTGTAGAGGTGTCAGGGCTCAATTTTAAAATAGAGATTGAATAACATTTTGAGCGGCATACTTTCGCTGTCAACGCAGCAACTATGAGATGGTTGTATCTTACATACTACATGCATTATAGGCAGTTCCCAAACAGAATGGTAAAGGTTTATACTCCCCCAACCACCAACAAGCATCAATCCATGGCTTGCTCGAAACAACGAGTGCCTCCAACTAACAACATCCCTGGGGGAGTTTTGTTTAATTATTTTGATTTGCTTTGATCTTTTTGGATCATGGGACTGGGCATCCTGGTTACCGGCCCTTTCTCGTGAATGAGGAGCGGAGTCCACTCCTCGTGAGAATAACCCACCTAGCATGGAAGATATAGGCAGCCCTAGTTGTAACATGAGTTGCTCGAGCATACAAAACAGAATTTCATTTGAAGGTTTGGAGTTTGGCACATACAAATTTACTTGGAACGGCAGGTAAATACCGCATATAGGAAGGTATAGTGGACTCATATGGAACAACTTTGGGGTTTAAGGAGTTTGGATGCACAAGCAGTATTCCCGCTTAGTACAGGTGAACACTAGCAAAAGACTGGGAAGCAACCAACTGAGAGCGACAACAGTCGTAAACATGCATTAAAATTAATTCACACCGAATACAAGCATGAGTAGGATATAATCTACCATGAACATAAATATCATGAAGGCTATGTTGATTTGATTCAACTACATGCGTGAACATGTGCCAAGTCGAGTCACTCAATTCATTCAAAGGAGGATACCATCCCATCATACCACATCATAATCATTCTAATAGCATGTTGGCACGCAAGGTAAACCATTATAACTCATAGCTAATCAAGCATGGCATAAGCAACTATAATCTCTAAATGTCATTGCAAATATGTTTGCTTCATAATAAGCTGAATCAGAAACGATGAACTCATCATATTTACAAAAACAAGAGAGGTCGAGTTCATACCAGCTTTTCTCATCTCAATAAGTCCATCATATATCGTCATTATTGCCTTTCACTTGCACGACCGAACGATGTGTATAATAATAAGAGTGCACGTGCATTAGACTAAGCTAGAATCCGCAAGCATTCAACACAAGAGAGAACACAAGTAATATGGGATCTAAGTTAAATAAACAATCATGCATATAAGAGCCACTAAGCATTTTCAATATAGTCTTCTCGACCCCCAAAAGAAAGAAAAGAAAATAAAACTATTTACACGGGAAAGCTCCCAACAAGTAAAAGAAGAACGAGAAATATTTTTGGGTTTTCATTTTAATTCTACTACAAGCATAGAATTTTAAACTAACTAATTTTTTTGGTTTTTTTCTTAAGGTTTTTCAAACACACAAGAAGAAAACTAGAAAAAGAAATTTAAACTAGCATGGATAATACAATGAAATAGTATGAGCACCGACGACTAGTGTGTGAACATGAATGTAAATTGGATGAGAAATACGTGCTCCCCCAAGCTTAGGCTTTTGGCCTAAGTTGGTCTAGTACCAAGGACCGCCTGGCTGATATCCATAAGTGAAACTGGGGTCGTACTGAGATGCAGCGGCAACTGCCTCCTGAGCTGTAGCGTGTTGGCGAGCTGCCTCCGCTCCCCTCTCGTGTTCAGCTGCTTCCTCCTTGGTAACAACATATCTTCCTTTTGCCCGATAATCAAAAAGGTAGGGAGCAGGAAGAGTAACAGGGACGACATTGCGTCTGTCATAGATTAGTCGATAATGGAGGAATTGTTCATTCCTCGCAAGAAATTGATGATTGAACATAGCTTCTTTATCCAAATAAATAGGAGGTAAAATCATATCCCCCTCTCGTGGGGCTATATTAAGATAATTAGCCACACGGGTTGCATAAATTCCTCCAAATAAATTTCCCTTTCTACTATTATTCTGCAACCTACGTGCAACTATTGCCCCCAAGTTATAACCTTTATAACCTGAAACAGCACTCTTGAGGACACAAAGATCAGGGACACACATGTGACATGCTTCGTCTTTACCATTAATGCATCTACCAATGAAGAGAGCAAAATAATGTATAGCAGGAAAATGAATGCTCCCTATGGTAGCTTGTGCTATGTCCCTAGATTCTCCCATAGTAATACTAGCAAGAAAATCTCTAAATTCAGATTTATGAGGATCATTAATATTACCCCACTGTGGGAGTCTGCAAGCAATTGTGAAATCCTCTAAATCCATGGTATAAGATGTATCATAAATTCAAACATGACACTAGGAGAATTACGCGCACAGTTATATTTAAACCTCCGCATAAAGGAATCAGTCAATTGATAGTACTGAGGACACTTATCTTCTAAGAAGTCCTCCAGCTCGGCATTACGCACATACGCGTCAAATTCCTCCATGAAGCCTGCTTCGACCATAAAATCATCGGATGGCGACTCACAAGCTCGTACATTTGCGTCCCTCGGCAATTCAACATCTTGCTCACCTATAGCAATCCTTGGCCCTTTCTTTGCCGAGGAACCACCTTGGTACATTCTTCTAAGCATAATTCTTTTTCTGAAAATTTCTGAAATTTTAGTAACTTCAAAATAAAAGTGAATAAAACTAAACAAGATTGATAGCAACTACTCCTACAAGTACCTAGAGCCTATATCATGCATTAGAATTGCTTGGGACCTCATAAATTTAACATGCAAGCTCAAGAACATGGTCACCTATGCAGCAAAAATTTGCAATGAATAAAGCACTAGAACATAAACTAATTGGACCAATGGAGGAGTCACATACCAAGCAACAATCTCCCAAAGCAGTTTTGTGAATGGAGCTTTAAGCAAGGAGATCGAAAATCGCAGCAAAAAGAGCTAGAACTCGTGCTTGAGCTGGATGGGGATTTTTTTGGGTAGAAGACGAAGTGTGTGGGTGCTGGCATAAGTGGAGGGGGCCACCAGGGGCCCACGAGACAAGGGCACGCCCTATAGGGAGGCGCGGCCTCCACTCTCGTGGCCTGGTGCTTGCCCCTCCTGCAGTGTTTTCAGTGCCTAAAATTCTGAAATATTCCAGAAAAAATCATACTAAATTTGCAGGGCATTTGGAGCACTTTTATTTTCGGACTATTTTTTAATGCACGGATAATTCAGAAAATAGACAAATAGTACTATTTTTGCTTTATTTATTCTAAATAACAGAAAGTAAAAAGTAGGGATAGAAGGTTGTGCCTTCTAGTTTCATCCATCTCATGATCATCAAAATGAATCCACTAACAAGGTTGATCAAGTCTTGTTAACAAACTCATTCCGAATAACACGGAACCGGAGAAACTTCGAATAACACTAAGTTACCTCAACAGGGATATGAAAATCCCCAACAATAAGAATATCATACTTTTTCTTGACAGTAGGGAGAGGAAATTCAAAACCTCCAAAAATGATAGTCCGAACTTTCCCAATAGAATTGATGCTATGAACTTGAGATTGTTTCCTCGGAAAGTGCACCGTATGCTCATTACCATTAACATGAAAAGTGACATTGCCTTTGTTGCAATCAATAACAGCCCCTGCAGTATTAAGAAAAGGTCTACGAAGGATAATCAACATACTATCATCCTCGGGGATATCAAGAATAACAAAGTCCGTTAAGATAGTGACATTTGCAACCACAACAGGCACATCCTCACAAATACCAACAGGTATAGCAGTTGATTTATCGGCCATTTGCAAAGATATTTCAGTAGGTGTCAACTTATTCAATTCAAGTCTACGATATAAAGAGAGAGGCATAACACTAACACCGGCTCCAAGATCACATAAAGCAGTTCTAACATAATTTCTTTTAATGGAGCATGGTATAGTTGGTACCCTGAGATCTCCAAGTTTCTTTGGTATTCCACCCTTAAAAGTGTAATTAGCAAGCATGGTGGAAATTTCAACTTATGGTATCTTTATTTTGTTTGTAATGATATCCTTCATATATTTAGCATAAGGATTTACTTTGAGCATATCAGTTAAGCACAGACGTAAGAAAATAGGTCTAATCATTTCAGCAAAGCGCTCAAAATCCTCATCATCCTTTGTTTTGGATGGTTTAGGAGGAAAGGGCATGGGTTTCTGAACCCATGGTTCTCTTTCTCTATCGTGCTTCCTAGCAACAAAATCTCTCTTATCATAACGTTGATTCTTTGATTGTGGGTTATCAAGATCAACAGCAGGTTCAATCTCTACTTCATTATTTTTGCTAGGTTGAGCATCAACATGAACATTATCATTGACATTATCACTAGGTTCATGTTCATCACCTGATTGTGTTTTAGCATCAGAAATAGAAATATCATTGGGATTCTCAGGTGTGTCTACAATAGGTTCACTAGAAGCATGCAAAGTTCTATCGTTTTTCTTTTTCTTCTTTTTAGAAGAACTAGGTGCCTCTAAATTGTTTCTCTGAGAATCTTGCTCGATTCTCTTAGGGTGGCCTTCAGGATACAAAGGTTCCTGAGTCATTCTGCCAGTTCTAGTAGCCACTCTAACAGCAAAATCATTTTTATTATTTAATTCCTCAAGCAAATCATTTTGAGCCTTAAGTACTTGCTCAACTTGAGTAGCAACCATAGAAGTATATTTGCTAATGAGTTTAAGTTCACCTTTAACTCTAGCCATATTATCGCTCACACGTCCTATCTCGAAAGCATTATTTTTTAACTCTCTACCAACATAAGCGTTAAAACTTTCTTGTCTAGCCATAAAGTCATCAAATTCATCTATGCACGGAATATGAAATTTAGTAGAGGGGATTTCAACTTTATCATATCTATAGAGAGAATTTACCTTTACTACTTGTGTCGGGTTATCAAGACAATGTGGTTCTTCAACAGGCGGTATATTAAGACCATGTATTTCTTCAATAGGAGGTAAATTCTTAACATCTTCACCTTTAATACCTTTTTCTTTCATTGATTTATTTGCCTCTTGCATATCTTCAGGACTGAGAAATAAAACACCTCTCTTCTTCGGAGTGGGTTTAGGAATAGGCTCAGGCGTTGGCTCAATTGGTTTAGGAATTGCCTCAGGAATTGGCTCGGGAAGAGTCCAATTATTTTCATTAGTCAACATATTATTCAATAGTAATTCGGCTTCATCGACTGTTCTTTCCCTGAAAACACAACCAGCACAACGATCCAAGTAGTCCTTGGAAGCATCGGTTAGTCCATTATAAAAGATATCAAGTATTTTATTTTTCTTAAGAGGATGATCAGGCAAAGCATTAAGTAACCGGAGAAGCCTCCCCCAAGCTTGTGGGAGCCTCTCTTCTTTGATTTGCAAAAATATATATATTTCCCGCAAGGCAGCTTATTTCTTATGAGCAGGGAAATATTTAGCAGAGAAGTAATAAATCATATCCTGGGGACTACGCACACAACCAGGAGCAAGAGAATTATACCAAGTCTTAGCACACCCTTTAATGAGAACGAAAATGTCTTAAGGATATAAAAATAGTGAGACTTCTCATCATTAGTAAATAGGGTGGCTATATCATTCAACTTGGTAAGATGTGCCACAACAGTTTCAGATTCAAGGCCATAAAAAGGATCAGATTCAACTAAAGTAATGATTTCAGGATCAACAGAGAATTCATAATCCTTATCAGTAACACAGATAGGTGAAGTAGCAAAAGTAGGGTCAGGTTTCATTCTAGAATTAAGAGACTGCTGCTTCCATTTAGCTAATAATTTCTTAAGATCATATCTATCATTGCAAGCAAAGATTTCCCTAGCAGCTTCTTCATTCATAACATAACCCTTAGGAACAATAGGCAATACATAATCATTGGGAGAACCTTCATCATCACTATCATCAATAATAGCATCTTCAATATTTTCATTCCCCCTAACTCTAGCAAGTTGTTCATCAAGAAATTCAACTAATGGCAAAGTAGTATCATGCACAGAAGTAGTTTCATCATTCATAGCAGAAGTGGCATCATCAATAACATGCGACATATCAGAATTCATAGCAGTAGCAGGTTTAGGTGTCGCGAGCCTACTAATAACGGAAGGAGAATCTAGTGCAGAGCTAGATGGCAGTTCCTTACCTCCCCTCATAGTTGAGGGCAAAATAGTAGTTTGGTCGTCTTTCAAGTTCTTCATAGTAATCAACAGATATAAATCCCAAGTGACTCGGAGAATAGAGCTATGCTCCCCGGCAACGGCGCCAGAAATTAGTCTTGATAACCCACAAGTTTAGGGGATCGCAACAGCTTTTGAGGGTAAAGTATTCAACCCAAATTTATTGATTCGACACAAGGGGAGCCAAAGAATATTCTTGAGTATTAGAAGTTGAGTTGTCAATTCAACCACACCTAGATAACTTAGTATCTGCAGCAAAGTATTTAGTAGCAAAAGTGGTATGATAATAAAGGTAACGGTAGCAAAAGTAAAGATAATTGTTTTGGGGTTTTTGTAGTAGTTGTAACAGTAGCAACGGAAAAGTAAATAAGCAAAGAACAATATGTGAAAAGCTCGTAGGCAATGGATCAGTGATGGATAATTATGCCGGATGCGATTCCTCATGTAATAGCTATAACATAGGGTGATATAGAACTAGCTCCAATTCATCAATGTAATGTAGGCATGTATTCCATAAATAGTCAGACGTGCTTATGGAAAAGAACTTGCATGACATATTTTGTCCTACCCTCTCGTGGCAACGGGGTCCTAGCGGAAACTAAGGGATATTAAGGCCTCCTTTTAATAGAGAACCGGAACAAAACATTAGCACATAGTGAATACATGAACTCCTCAAACTATGATCATCACCAAGAAGTATCCCGATTATTGTCACTTCGGGGTTGTCGGATCATAACACATAATAGGTGACTATAGACTTGCAAGATAGGATCAAGAACACACATATATTCATGAAAACATAATAGGTTCAGATCTGAAATCATGGCACTCGAGCACTAGTGACAAGCATTAAGCATAGCAAAGTCATAGCAACATCAATCTCAGAACATAGTGGATACTAGGGATCAAACCCTAACAAAACTAACTTGATTACATGGGAAATCTCATCCAACCCATCACCGTCCAGCAAGCCTACGATGGAATTACTGACGCACGGCGGTGAGCATCATGAAATTGGTGATGGAGGATGGATGATGATGACGACGGCGACGAATCCCCCTCTCTGGAGCCCCGAACGGACTCCAGATCAGCCATCCCGAGAGAGATTAGAGCTTGGCGGCGGCTTCGTGTTGTAAAATGCAATGAAACTTTCTCCTTGATTTTTTTCTCCCTGAACGTGAATATATGGACTTGGAGTTGAGGTCGGTGGAGGTCCAGGGGGCCCACGAGATAGGGGGCGCGCCCTATAGGGGGGGCGCCCCCTGTCTCGTGGACAGGCCTTGGGCCCCCTGGTGTATTTCTTTCACCTAGAAATTCTTATTAATTCCAAAAAGTGCCTCCGTGGATTTTCAGGACATTCCGAGAACTTTTCTTTTCTACACATAAAACAACATCATGGCAGTTCTGCTGAAAACAACGTGAGTCCGGGTTAGTTTCATTCAAATCATGCAAGTTAGAGTCCAAAACAAGGGCAAAAGTGTTTGGAAAAGTAGATGCGTTGGAGACGTATCAGTTAGTCCCAAAAATGATATAAATGTGTAAAATAAAGCCCATAAACATCCAAAAGGGGTAATATAATAGCATGGAACAATCAAAAATTATAGATACGTTGGAGACGTATCAAGCATTCCCAAGCTTAATTCCTGCTCGTCCTCGAGTAGGTAAATGATAAAAAAGGAATTTTTGATGTGGAATGCTACCTAGCATAATTCTCAATGTAATTTTCTTTATTGTGGCATGAATGTTCAGATCCAAATGATACAAAATAAAAGTTCATATTAACATGAAAATGGTGATACTTCAAGCATACTAATCAAAGTAATCATGTCTTCTCAAAATAATATGGCCAAAGAAAGTTATCCCTACAAAATCATATAGTCTGGCTGTTGCTCTATCTTCATCACACAAAGTATGTAATCATGCACAACCCCGATGACAAGCCAAGCAATTGTTTCATACTTTAATAATCTCAAACTCTTTCAACTTTCACGCAATACATGAGCGTGAGCCATGGACAAAGCACTATATGTGGAATAGAATGGTGGTTGTGGAGAAGACAAAAAAAGAGAAGATAGTCGCACATCAACTAGGCATATCAATGGGCTATGGATATGCCCATTAATAGATATCAATGTGAGTGAGTAGGGATTGCTATGCAACGGATGCACTAGAGCTATAAATATATGAAAGCTCAACAAAAGAAACTAAGTGGGTGTGCATCCAACTCGCTTGCTCACGAAGACCTAGGGCATTTTGAGGAAGCCCATCATTGGAATATACAAGCCAAGTTCTATAATGAAAAATTCCCACTAGTATATGAAAGTGACAACATACGAGACTCTCTATCATGAAAATCATGGTGCTACTTTGAAGCACAAGTGTGGAAAAAGAGATAGTAGCATTGTCCCTTCTCTCTTTTTCTCTCATTTTATTTTTTCTTTGTTTTTTTCTCTTTTTTCCTTTATTTTTCTTTGGCCTTTTTTTCTTTTTGGCCTTTCTATTTTTTTCTTCTTCTTTTTTTTCTTTTTGTAAAGTCCGAAGTCTCATCCCGACTTGTGGGGGAATCATAGTCTTCATCATCCTTTCCTCATTAGGACAATGCTCTAATAATGAAGATCATCACACTTTTATAGATTTACAACTCATAGCTAGAACAAAGTATGACTCTATATGAATGCCTCCGGCGGTGTACCGGGATATGCAATGAATCAAGAGCGACATGTATGAAAATTATGAAGGTGGGCTTGCCACAAATACGATCTCAACTACATGATCATGCAAAAAGCAATATGACAAAAGTAATGCGTGTCATATGAACGGAATGGTGGAAAGTTGCATGGCAATATATCTCGGAATGGCTATGGAAATGCCATAATAGGTAGGTATGGTGGCTGTTTTGAGGAAGGTATATGGTGGGTGTATGGTACCGGCGAAAGTTGCGCGGCACAAGAGAGGCTAGCAATGGTGGAAGGGTGAGGTGCGTATAATCCATGGACTCAACATTAGTCAAAAGAACTCATGTACTTGTTGCAAAAATCTAGAAGTCATCAAAAACAAAATCACTACGCGCATGCTCCTAGGGGGATAGATTGGTAGGAAAAGACCATCGCTCGTCCCCGACTGCCACTCATAAGGAAGACACTCAATAAATAAAATTGTGCTCCAACTTCATCACAAAGCGGTTCACCATACGTGCATGCTACAGGAATCACAAACCTCAACACAAGTATTTTTCATAATCACCTCAACTAGCATGACTTTAATATCACTACCTCCATATCTCAAAACAATTATCAAGCATCAAATTGATCATAGCATCCAATTCTTTTCTATGATAGTTTTTATTATACCCTACTTGGATGTTCATCATTTTAGGACCAACTTTGTAACCATAGCAAATACCATGTTGTTCTACAATACTCTCAAAAAGATATAAGTGAAGCATGAGAGACTAGCAATTTCGTCAAAATTAAGTCACCGCCGTGCTCTAAAAAATATAAGTGAAGCACTAGAGCAAAAACTATCAAGCTCAAAAGATATAAGTGAAGCACATAGAGTATTCTAGCAAATCCTAATCAAGTAGGTTTCTCCCAAAAGGTGTGTACAGCAAGTATGATTGTGGTACACTAAAAAGCAAAGACTAATATAACACACGACGCTACCAATGAACGAAGACGAAAGAGGGGATGCCTTCCCGGGGCATCCCCAAGCTTAGGCTTTTGGCTATACTTGAATATCTTGGGGTGCCATGGGCATCCCCAATCTTAGGCTCTTGCCACTCCTTATTCCATAGTCCATAAAAGCTTTACCCAAAACTTGAAAACTTCACAACACAAAACTCAACAGGAAATCTTATAAGCTTCGTTAGTGAAAGAAAACAAAACCACCACATAAGGTACTATAATGAACTCATTCTTTATTTATTTTGGTGTTAAACCTACTGTATTCCAACTTCTCTATGGTTTATAAACTATTTTACTAGCCATAGATGCATCAAAATAAGCAAACAACACACGAAAAACAGAATCTGTCAAAAACAGAACAGTCTGTAGCAATCTGTAACTAACCCCAACTTCTGGAACTCTAAAACTCCTACCAAAATAGGAAGTCCTGGACAATTTGTCTATTGATCAGCAGCAAAAATAATCAACACAAAAGCACGTTTCTGTGATTTAAAAAAACTAAATTCGTGCATGTTAAGTTTCTGTTTTTCAGCAGAATCAAATTAACTATCATCATAGGTTATCCTATAGGTTCTACTTGGCACAAACACTAATTAAAATATAAAAACGCATCTAAACATAAGGTAGATGCAAGATTTATTACTAAACATGAACAAAAACAAAAACACAAAGAAAATTGGGTTGCCTCCCAACTAGCGCTATCGTTTAACGCCCCTAGCTAGGCATAAAAGCGAAGATAGATCTAAGTAGTGCCATCTTTGGCACTCAATTCATAAGTAGCTCGCATGATAGATTCATAAGGTAATTTGACTTTCTTTCTTGGAAAGTGCTTCATGCATTTCTTTAATGGAAATTGGAATCTAATATTTCCTTCCTTCATATCAATAATCGCACCAATCGTTCTAAGGAAAGGTCTACCAAGAATAATAGGGCAAGAAAGATTGCAATCTATATCAAGAATGATAAAATCTACGGGCACCAAATTTCTATTTGCAACAATGAGAACGTCATTGATCCTTCCTATTGGCTTTTCAGTGGTGGAATCCGCAAGGTGCAAATTTAAAGAGCAATCATCAAGATCATGGAAACCTAGAATATCACATAAAGTTTTCGGAATCGTGGAAACACTAGCACCCAAATCACACAAAGCAAAACACTCATGATCTTTAATTCTAATCTTTATAGTAGGTTCCCACCCATCATTAAGTTTTCTAGGTATAGGAACTTCCAAATTAAGTTTTTCATCATAAGATTACATCAAGGCATCATATGTTTGGTAAAAGCTTTATTTTGACTATAAGCATGCGGATAATTAACAATGGATTGCAACAAAGAAATACAACCTTCTAAAGAGCAATTATCATAATCAAATTCCTTGATATCCGAGATAGTGGGTTCAATGCTATTTAAAGTCATGACCTCTCCAATCCCACTTTTACCAAATTTAGCATCAAGATCTAAAAACTCTGAATTCTTGGGACGCCTTCTAGGTAAAGTTGACTCATCATCAGTCCCATAATTATCAAGATTCATATTCCAAAACAAAGATCTAATAGGAGACACATCAATAACTTTAAGATCTTCATCATCATTTTCATGGAAGCTAGAAGAACACGCTTTTATAAAGCAATCTTTCTTTGCACGCAATCTAGCGGTTCTTTCCTTGCACTCATCAATGGAAATTCTCATTGCTTTGAGAGACTCATTTATATCATGCTTACGAGAAGAAGATCTAAGTTTAAGAGAATCAACATCAAGCGAAAGTCTATCAACGTTCCTAGCCAAATCATCAACTTTGAGCAATTTTTCTTCAAGCAAAGCATTAAAATTCTTTTGAGAAATCATAAATTCTTTCACACTATTCTCAAAATCAGAGGGCATCTTATTAAAATTACCAGAAGAATTATTGTAGGAATTTCCGTAATTATTAGAGGAATTACTAGGGAACTGTCTAGAATTAAAGTTTCCTCTATAAGCATTGTTACCGAAACTATTCCTAACAACAAAATTCACATCCATAGATTCATTATTATTCTCAATCAAAGTATAGAAAGGCATGTAATTGGGATCAAGAGGAGTATTCTTAGTAGCAAACAATTTCATAAGTTCATCCATCTTTCCACTCAAAACATTGATTTCTTCTATAGCATGCACTTTTTTACTAGAAGATCTTTTGGTGTGCCATTGAGAATAATTAGCGATAATATTATCAAGAAGTTTTGTAGTATCTCCTAACGTGATTTCCATAAACGTGCCTCCCACGGCCGAATCTAAGAGATTTCTAGAAGCAAAGTTCAAACCAGCATAAAAATTTTGTATGATCATCCATAAATTCAAACCATGAGTAGGGCAACTGTGAATCATCAATTTCATTCTTTCCCAAGATTGGGCAACATGCTCATGATCAAGTTGTTTAAAATTCATAATATCGTTCCCAAGAGTGATAATCTTAGCGGGAGGAAAATACTTAGAGATAAAAGCATCTTTGCACTTGTTCCAAGAATCAATACTATTTTTAGGCAAAGACGAAAACCAAACTTTAGCACGACCTCTAAGTGAAAATGGAAGTAACTTCAATTTAACAATATTGTTATCCGTATCTTTCTTCTTTTGCATATCACACAAATCAACAAAGTTGTTTAGATGAGTAGCGGCTTCTTCACTAGGAAGGCTGGCGAATTGATCTTTCATAACAAGACTCAGCAAAGCAGTATTGATTTCACAAGACTCAACATCATTAAGAGGAGCAATCAGAGTACTAAGGAAATCATTATTATTGGTATTCGAGAAATCACACAATTTGGTATTATCTTGCGCCATGGAAACAAGTAATCCAACACACAAGCAAATAGAAAAAGGCAAGCAAAAGAGAGAGGAGGATATTGGGAAAGAGAGGGCGAATAAAATGGCAAGGGTGAAGTGGGGGAGAGGAAAACGAGAGGCAAATGGCAAATAATGTAAATGCGAGGGAGATGGGTTTGTGATGGGTACTTGGTATGTCTTGACTTGAGTGAAGACCTCCCCAGCAATGGCGCCAGAAATCCTTCTTGCTACGTCTCGAGCTTGCATTGGTTTTCCTTGAAGAGGAAAGGGTGATGCAGCAATAGTAGTGTAAGTATTTCCCTCAGTTTTTGAGAACCAAGGTATCAATCCAGTAGGAGGCTCCTCAAAAGTCCCACGCACCTACACAAACAAACAAAGAACTCGCAACCAACGCAATAAAGGGGTTGTCAATCCCTTCACGGCCACTTGCGAAAGTGAGATCTAATAGAGATAGTATGATAAGATAAATATATTTTTGGTATTTTATAATATAGATGCAACAAGTAAAGATGCAAATAAAAGTAGATTGGAAGCAAATATGATAAGAGATAGACCCGGGGGCCATAGGTTTCACTAGTGGCTTCTCTCAAGATAGCATAAGTATTACGGTGGGTGAACAAATTACTGTCGAGCCATTCATAGAAAAGCGAATAATTATGAAATTATCTAAGCATGATCATGTATATAGGCATCAAGTCCGCAACAAGTAGATCGACTCCTGCCTACATCTACTACTATTACTCCACGCATCGATCGACTCCTGCCTGCATCTAGAGTATTAAGTTCATAAGAACAGAGTAACGCCTTAAGCAAGATGACATGATGTAGAGGGATAAACTCATGCAATATGATATAAACACCATCTTTTTATCCTCGATGGCAACAATACAATACGTGCCTTGCAACCCTTTCTGTCACTGGGTAAGGACACCGCAAGATTGAACCCAAAGCTAAGCACATCTCCCATGGCAAGAAAGATCAATCTAGTAGGCCAAACCAAATTGATAATTCAAATAGACTTGCAAAGATAACTCAATCATACATAAAATAATTCTGAGGAGATTCAAATATTTCTCATAGATAAACTTGATCATAAACCCACAATTCATCGGATCTCGACAAACACACCGCAAAAAGAGTTTACATCGAATAGATCTCCACAAGAGTGGGGGAGAACATTGTATTGAGATCAAAAGAGAGAAGAAGCCATCTAGCTAATAACTATGGACCCGATGGTCTGTGGTAAACTACTCACAACTCATCGGAGGGGGTATGGTGTTGATGTAGAAGCCCTCCGTGGTGATTCCCCCTCCGGCGGAGCGCCGGCGAAGGCTCCAAGATGGGATCTCGCAGATACAGAAGGTTACGGTGGTGGAAATTGTGTTTCGTTGGCTCTTGGATATTTTCGGGGTACGTAGGCTTATATAGGAGGAAGAAGTACGTCGGTGGCCGCCCGAGGGGCCCACGAGACAGGGGGCACGCCCTATATGGGGGGGCGCCCTACCCTCTCATGGCCGCCTCGGCTGCTTCTTGACTTGCACTCCAATTCCTCTGGATCACGTTCGTTCCAAAAATCACGCTCCAGAAGGTTTCATTCCGTTTGGACTCCATTTGATATTCCTTTTCTTCGAAATACTGAAATAGGCAAAAAAAGAGCAATACGGGTTGGGCCTCCGGTTAGCAAGTTAGTCCCAAAAATGATATAAATGTGTAAAATAAAGCCCATAAACATCCAAAAGGGGTAATATAATAGCATGGAACAATCAAAAATTATAGATACGTTGGAGACGTATCAGTTAGCAGCAGTAGCGAAGGAATCGCTCGATCGGGTTCAGTTAACAGCCATCGATCGATCGCTCGATTCAGTAACGCGTAGCCTGTAGTGCAATCGCTCGGGTTCAGTTAGAGCCCAACGCCTCGCTCGGGTTCAGTTAGAGCCAACGCCTCGCACACGCGCGTACATGTACGAGAGAAACGCGCATCGCTCGGCCCCCGACCTCCCACCATAACCGGGAACTCCTTGAAATTTTCCTCGCCCTCGCTTCTACCACGGTTTTTTCCGTCATGGACGGCCCAAAGAATGTCATGCAGCTGCATCTCCGGCCCACCCAGGACAAAAAAAACCATTTTCTGTCATGATTTTTTGTCATAGAAGTAGGAGCCCACCATATCTATGATGATACCGGGTTTTGTCACAATTATCGTCATAGAAGTGTCATATGTATGACAGAATTTTTTTTGTTCAGCCCAAAATGTCACGGATGTGTCTTTTTTTGTAGTGATATGAGTAAACGTGAGACCTAAGTGTTATTGTGAATATGGTTAGTTCATAATCTTTGCTGAAAACTTGAATGCTGGCTTTACATATTTGCAACAACGAGAGCAAACAGAGTTTGTAAAAAAAATTCTTTGTCACTTTCAGTCTGTCAACTAAATTTCTTGAGGACAAGCAAATGTTTAAGCTTGGGGGAGTTGATACGTCTCCATCGTATCTACTTTTCCAAACACTTTTGCCCTTGTTTTGGACTCTAACTTGCATGATTTGAATGGAACTAACCCGGATTGACGCTATTTTCAGCAGAACTGCCATGGTGTTATTTTTGTGCAGAAATAAAAGTTCTTGGAATGACATGAAAATCCATGGAGCAACTTTTCAGAATAAATAAAAAATACTGGGGAAAGAATTAGCATCGGGGGGCCCACACCCTGTCCACGAGGGTGGGGGGCGCGCCCCCTCCCCTAGGGCGCAACCTAGTCTCGTGGTCCCCCTGGACGTCCACCGACCTCAACCCCAAGTCCATATATTTGCTTTCGCGGAGAAAAAAAATCAGAGAGAAAGTTTCATCGTGTTTTACGATATGAAGCCGCCGCCAAGCCCTAATCTCTCTCGGGACGGCTGATCTGGAGTCCGTTCGGGGCTCCGGAGAGGGGGATTCGTCGTCGTCGTCATCATCAACCATCCTCCATCACCAATTTCTTGGTGCTCACCACCGTGCGTGAGTAATCCCATCGTAGGCTTGCTGGACGGTGATGGGTTGGATGAGATTTACCGTGTAATCAAGTTAGTTTTTTAGGGTTTGATCCCTAGTATCCACTATGTTCTGAGATTGATGTTGCTATGACTTTGCTATGCTTAATGCTTGTCACTAGGGCCTGGGTGCCATGATTTCAGATCTGAACCTATTATGTTTTCATGAATATATGTGAGTTCTTGATCCTATCTTGCAAGTCTATAGTCACCTATTATGTGTTATAATCCGACAACCCCGAAGTGACAATAATCGAGATACTTCTCGGTGATGACCGTAGTTTGAGGAGTTCATGTATTCACTATGTGTTAATGCTTTGGTCCGATACTCTATTAAAAGGAGGCCTTAATATCTCTTAGTTTCCATTAGGACCCCGCTGCCATGTGAGGGTAGGACAAAAGATGTCATACAAGTTCTTTTCCATAAGCACGTATGACTCTATTTGGTATACATGCCTACATTACATTGATGAACTGGAGCTAGTTCTGTGTCACCCTATGTTATAACTATTACATGAGGAATCGCATCCGACATAAGCATCCATCACTATTCCAATGCCTACGAGCTTTTCACATATTGTGCTTTGCTTATTTACTTTACCGCTGCTACTGTTACTTTTGTTATTGTTATCGTTACTTCCATACTACTTTGCTACTAAATACTTTGTTGCAGATACTAAGTTATCCAGGTGTAGTTGAATTGACAACTCAACTGCTAATACTTGAGAATATTCTTTGGCTCCCCTTGTGTCGAATCAATAAATTTGGGTTGAATACTCTACCCTCGAAAACTATTGCGATCCCATATACTTGTGGGTTATCAACAATCACATCATCCAATTTAGATTCCTTGAGCTTCATATTGTTCATCGCAGTCTCCAGATCAACAACCCTTTTTCCCCTCCTCCCGGACGAGGAAGAGCTGCCCGGTCCGTTCCCTGCATCACGCGCCGCCATCTGGCCGCGGCAAACCCTAGCCGCCAATAGTGGCGTAGCTAGGCGGTGGCTAGGGTGGTCCATGGACCACCCTGGATTTTTCCCATAGCTTGTATATAGTGTAGTAAAAATATTTCTTTGAAAATAAATAAACTTATGTAAATATTTCTATTTATGGACCACCCTGGCTTATTGGGCTGGCTACGCCACTGCCCGCCAACACATGTCGAGGCCGGGCGGAGGGAATGACCTTCCCCAACAAGCCCCAACGCGCTCACAGAGAGGGAAGAAGATCACCAGATTGGTATGTTATGGTGAAAAAACTCAATGGCGACGGAAAATCGCCGGAGTAGTAAACCCTAGGTCCAGGGTAGAGGTCCTGCAACTGGGTTTGTTGTCCTTGGGCATGTACTCCCGTGGCTGTTTTGAAGCCCTGTAGTTAATTGGGCCCGTTTCCCCTACTGAGCCCAAGGCAATGACCGGCCTGAGTGTTACCCGATAAAGGCCCAAACTCCTCCTCCCGCGAAACATTGCATGAGAAAAAGGCCGATCGATCGTTGTCCCTGCCCAAAGAAGATCACCCGACGAACCCCTCAAAAAAAGATCACTCGACGAGAGAGAGTCGGGGGTGAAACCGTGGACGGGATCCGTCGGACGCCTCGAGAGAGAAAGGAGGGCATTTTTCCATTGATCTACTCCCTCCTTTTCAGTTTATAGGGCTCAAATCTGAAATCTCATCAACCAAGGCATTTCGTGAGTGGAGGAATGTATCTCGTACTTTACAAAACTACTCAAATTAAACTCATACATTAATTTGGATTAATTGCAGTGCATGCATGCTTGGCCACTAGATGAGTAGGAACATTACATGCATTAGTGTATTCCTTTTTAATTCTTGCATGCAAAGATTTAATGCGCCTTGAAAACTAAAAATGAAATGGAGATGAGCCCTTTAAATTGAAAAAACAAAAAAAGTTGAAATAAGCCCTATAAACTGGAAAGAAGGGAGTATGAAGGAGAGAGGAAGCGACCCCGCCACCGCGGACGATGCAGGCCAACGGCACGGCTGCTCGTTTGCTTGAAACTGCTCCACTCAAATTAGAAGGACGCATTCATTCTTCAGTTTCTCTTCAGGCATTGATGGCGGGATGTGATGTGCCCATCGTTTCCCTGCCTCGCTGCAGTTACATGTATCCAGAAAGATACAGTGGGAGGAAGCCAGCACCCTTGGAGATTGGCGATCCCTGGCCGTCCGATTAGTTTCTTGATTCATTTTCGTCCGTTTGATCATGAGATGAGGAGACGTCGGCCGTCGGATAAAACGCGACACTGTGGATTGTAACAGTGTGCGCCCCAGGCTGCCACCGCGCGTAATTCCTCATCATGTCGAGGGTATTTTGGACATTTTGCACACGACTATAAATCAACGGCGGCTCCCATGCTAAAATCTAGGGAAAAGTGTTTAAATCACCCGGATGATTTTCTGGAAAATTCATCCGCATCCCACGCGTGCCACGCGTCCAGGCCCACGCACCGCCCATCGCTCTCCCTTATCTTATCTCCAGGCGTCACGGGAGATCCACTCGTTGTATTCCCCTATCCTTTCTCCTACCTATGCCTCCTTCCCCGCTAGTCTCTCAGAGCATCTCCAGCCGTTGGCCCCCCAGGAGGGGCTAAAAATCGCCCCCTGGGGGCGCACCGGCGCTAACCCGCGCGCTGGGGGCATGATGCACCCTAGTCGCGGCGACCATGTTATTTTGAAAATTTTAAACACGACACAAACACGGCGCAAATTCATTGCAAACTTCGGCGAGTTCGTTCAAACTTAAACATATTTTACAAAAAAAAGAAAAAACTACTAGGGGCCGCTGCTCGCCGTCTCCATTCTCCGCTCCTCGCCGTCTGCCTCGCCGCTCCCCGCCACCCGCCGCCCGCCCTCGCAGTTCTACATGCCAAGGAGGCTGTAGAACTGCGTGTAGTCGTAGCCGGCGGCGGCCGCCGCCGCCGCCTCCGCCGTCGCCGCCCCTGCTGCATCCCTCCCCCGGTTGGCGTGGCGGGTTGGACGGTCCGGGGGCGTCCTCGTCCTCATCGCTGTCGAGGATGACAATGTCGTGCTCGTCCTCGCGCCCGCTCTTGCGGGCTTCGATCTCCTCCAGGGCCCGGCGCTGCCGGACCATCTCATCGCGGAGGTAGTCGTCCCACGCGCACTACAGGGCATCCTCGTCGGAGAAGCCGTGCTGAGATATCTTCTTGTACTCCGGGGGGAGGCTGGGCTCCGGCTTGGGCTCGACGAGGACGAAGCGGCCGGATGGGGGTGGAGTCGCTGAAGCAGACGCCAGAGCTGCGGGTGCGCGCGCTGACCGGTGTGCCCTGGGGCTCCGGCTTGACAGGGCGGAGGCAGGGAGAGTCCGACGAGCGGCCGGACGAGGAGGAAGACGCGCCGGGCCGCTCCATATGCCTCGGCGTCCAGGAGTTCCCACGGCGGCGTGAGAAGGTTGGGGGAGCGGGGTACTCGAGGCGCGACGTGTTGCCGCCCTCGATGTACTCGAGGACGGCCTCCAACATGCGGCCGGGTATGCCCCACCACCGGCGCCGGCCCTCAGAGTTGAGCCTGCCGGAGGGCACGACGCCGTTCGTCGCCTCGAGCTACTAGGCATGTCGGCGGCGAAAATAGGGCTCCCAGAGCGGGCTGTCGGGGGTGTACCGTGGGCCTTCCCTCGCCGCCCGCAGTAGGGACGCGCGGATGCATTTGATCTCTGCACGACGCGCCGTCCCGGTGGGTGGTGGTGGCACTGGCACACCACCGGCACTGATCCTCCACGCCCCGGGCACCCGCATGTCCGGTGGGGCCGGGTACTCGGCCTCGAAGAGGAGGCGAGCCTCGTCCTCGTGCAGATGGCGGCGCCCGAAACCATTCGCCGTCGTGCCGTCGCCTCGGAAGCGCTCGGCCATCCTTCTGAGCTGGAGACGGCGAGAGGAGGAGGGGGAGATGTGGGCGCGTCGGTGGTGTAGTGTGTGTGCGTATCTCTGGCGCGCTGGTTCTCGGCTTTATATAGGCGGAGGCGCCACGCGGTAGGCTTGGCCGGCGCGTTACGCATGGCGGGAGGCGTGGCGGGCGAGGGGACGTGCGTCGCCCGGACTTCACTGTGCCGCCCGTGAGGCATCAATGGAGGCTGACAGGCGCGGCAGCGCGCGCAGCTTTGGCATTGATTCACCGCGGGAAACGAGGCGATGAGGATGACGAAGCGGCGAGAAGAGAGTCGAGTCGCTGACATGGCTGGCCCATGGTGCTTTCACGCCAAAAAATATTAGCCCGGCGCTCCCGAGCGCCCCCCAGCGCGCCGGGTTCGGGTTGGATCCGCCGGCGCAAATTTCGGCCCGAGCCGGCAAAAAATGGGCCCCTGGGGGCGCGACTGGGCTGATTTTTTGGCGCCGGCGGCCGAAAATTTACCTAGGGGGGCTTGTTGGGGGCGCGGCTGGAGATGCTCTCACTATCTCTCATTCTTGCAACCTAGCCGGCTGCCACCGAAGCCACGACTCACCGCGAGCTGCTGCCATCAATTGCTGCAACACACAGAAGAGAAAAGTGTGGTGCTGCGAGCGCCTGACGTACGTCAGCATTAAGATCTCGGCCGACACCACTGCTGCATCCCCGCTTCATCCTGGCACTGGTGTTCCAATGGAGCTTCGCCAGAGTTACATTAGAGCTTCGCCGGAGCCGTCGCTACTGCATTGGAGCTCCTCTGGGGATGCAATGGAGCTTTGTCGGAGTTGCATTGGAGCTTCGTCAGAGCCGTAGGTGATGCGTTGGAGCTCCGCCGGGGGCTACAATGGAGCTTGGTAGGATGGGTCGGTGCTGCCATGAGCGTCACTGCGCCAGTGCTGCAGAAGTGGCCGAAAACCTCAGCAACTACTACATACAGTGGCGAGCGTGGAGCAGAGCTAGTGATGCGACGGAGCATCACAGGTCTTCGCCTGTGTTGCTGCAACACAGCATCGTCGGTGCCGCCGGCATGGTCGTCAGTGCTGTAATGCAGAATCACAGGGGCCATGGGGGTGTTGCGATAGAGGAGGCAAGGTCGGGGGTGTCCTCGTGGATGTCTGGTGAGAGGAGGAAGACGGGTTGCGAGCCTACCGATCGAACGGCCCCGTGCGCCTAATCAAATGGCTCTCGAGGCAGATGATATTTCGCAAACATCATCGGCATGATTTGTAGCAGTGGCCAAAATGTAGCCGCCGCCTCCTCCGCCCTCGCTAGCTTACACCCCTCCCGCAGCCGCCTCCCTCCGCCCCTCGCACTCACCGCTGATCCCGTCTCCTCGCTCCTCCCCGTTCATCCCTATTCCCTAGCCGCCATCCCAATCTCCATGGCCCCTCCTTCTCCATCGTGGCCCGTTGCTCCGTCAGCAACCTCACGCCGGTCTGGTTCGAGCCGCTCCGCACCACCCCGGCCCGACCCCACTTCTTCCAAGCTGACGCGGCCACCGTCGACGGCGAGGATCAATACCAGCCGCAGGAGGAGCAGGAGCGCGGCGGGAAGGAGGAGGATGACCAGGGAGACCGAGCTGCCATTCGCCACCGGCTGTTGACACCTCGTGTTCGACCACATAGAGGGAGCAGCGGACCGTCGTCCTTGCGTTCGTTCTCCTCCAGGAAGAAGACGACCCAAGGTGAGCCACCTCTGATCCATCTTGCGGAGGCAGTGGGGACTCCAACCTGAGGCTCCACGGCGGCGGCCAGCGTGTTCATATCTCCCTCAATGAGAGGACAGGTACGTGCCCTACTGTGTTCCATCCATCGATCCATCCTCCCACTCTTGTTGCCGCCTTCTGTTCCTCATGGCGCCTGCCTCTTTTTGCTTTTTTGGTGTATATTCAGGCTCCGGTTTGTGTCACACGGCGTGTAGCTCCACAGCTTCTTCAGGGCTAGCATCAAGCTGCCCTCTGACTATGTTGCCAGCGTCGTCGTCGCCTTCTACGTGAGTACATACATAACGCACCCCTGCACTGCGCCGTGCTTCTTGCAAATGAACCAATATAATGCAGAGAGAGTGACTAGAAAATCACTGCTAATAGACTTTGGCATCCGGCACATGTCGAACGGCGACATGTGCGAGAAGACGCACGGCGAGCTGGACTTCGAGTTCCTTACAGGGACAACTCGCCTCTCCCTTATGCAATATCACTAGGCTGGAGTTAGGGGTCATGGCTTCAGGTCAACAACACACGTCTTAGCTCTAACGTGATACAAGGCCCTGACACAGACTGCAGATACACTCTAAAAATACCAAACTGTTAAATCGTGAGAAATTCATAGTATATGTGATTCTGTAGATTGTATTTATACGTATGTGAAGCTTTTTGCAAAATGGAGCAGAAAGAAAATAAAAGAGCTTTTTGTTTAGCTTAACAGAGAAAGACTAAAATACATTTTGTTTCCATCACAAGAATGGATGCAAGTTTCTTGTGCATTGGATTCCAAGGGGAAGTTACATCCAGAAAAAAAAACAAGAATCAATTGTAATAACACATTCCTACAAAGTGAGCAATCAAAGTATACTTCTATGGTTGTGCAAAGTCAATAACAAAGAAACGAAGTATGCTAAATGTTTGCTCTGATTTATATGATGACATTGCTTCTTGAAACTTAAGACCACTTTGTAATGTTTTGGACAAGCTTTTACCCAAGTGCAGTATTTGGTTTACTATTTGCCTCAGTGTACCCAACTTTTCTGGTGGACCAAATGCCTAGCAACATGTCACGACCGTGGGTCGGAATGGATCGCCGGCGGCGAGGTAGCTAGCGGTAAGGGCAGGGTAGCGCACTCATGGCGAGAGGAAGGAGAAAAGAGAGCAGCTCGGGAGAGGATAACAGCAGGAGAGGGGAAAGATAGACGAGAGGCTCAGAATGTTTCAATTTTCAAAACTTGTCGGTTATAGAGACACTCGCTTGCTTATAAATCCGCAAGCCCACGCAACACCACACGGCACGCCGCGCCCATTCAAATCTTCCCGCTTCCACCAGAGCTCCCTCGCCTCTTCTTGCACCTGTCAGCACTGTCTGAACCTGATGCCATCGCCTCGGCACTTACAGTACCCGCCCCTGAAGAACCAGCATGTCCCCATGATGGTGCAGCTGGAAACCTCTGCTTGAGCACCTCGTAATCTTCCCACGTAGACGAAGTGGCCGGTATGGTAGCCCACTTAATTAGCACTTGCAAGTGAGAGGTGTTGCCCTTCTTGACCAGACGGTGATCCAGAATCTCTTCAGGACAAACGCCAGGAGCAGACAGATCGATCGAAACAGGCAACAACGAAAACACTGGTGTATGATCTGGCACATGGTTCTTCAGTTGGAACACATGGAAAACTGGGTGAACTTGACTGCCTCGCAGTAATTCCAGGCGATAAGCTGTTGTTCAAATCCTGTCCAGTATTTTGTAAGGCCCAAAATACTTCAGTGCCAGCTTGCGGCAGGGTCGGTTCACAACTATGGACTGAGTGTAAGGTTGTAGCCGTAAGTACACCATCTCCCCGATAGTAAATTCTCTCTCGGAGCATTTTTTGTCAGCAAAATGCTTGTATTTACACTGAGCTCTGGTCAAGTGTTCTTTGAGTGCTGTAGTGTGTTTAGTATGATCTGCCAGCCAAGTATTCACATCTCAGTTGAGAGAGGTTGGATGTCCCAGCAGCTGTCCCATGTTAGGAGCACACCCATAGAGGGCTTTGTGAGCTGTACACCCCAGAGACGAATGATATGAGGTGTTATACCAAAATTCAGCCTGAGGAAGCCACACTGCCCACTTTGCTGGAAACTCATGTACTGCACATCTTAGGTACATCTCAAGGCACTGATTTACTCATTCCGTTTGACCATCTGTTTGGGGGCGGTATGTTGTACTCATTTGTAGTTCAGTACCCCATACTCGAAAGAGCTCCTTCCAGAATGCACTAGTAAAAATTTTGTCCCTGTCAGACACAATAGTCAAGGGCAGACCATGCAGCTTAACTATATTGTTCAAAAACACCTTGGCAACAGAGGCTGCAGTGAATGGATGTTTCAAAGGAAGAAAGTGTCCCACTTTGGTGAAACGATCCACCACCACTAAAATAGCAGAGAAACCATCATATTTTGGTAGTCCTTCAATGAAATCCATATTGATGGACTGCCAAGGGCTGTTAGGCACAGGCAAAGGCTGCAATAGACCTGGTACTTTGCATAATTCATGCTTTGCTTGTTGACAAGTTCCACATTGTTTGACAAAATTTTCCACATTAGTCTTCATATTTGCCTAACTGAACAATTGTTAACCCTGTGATATGTTGGCAAAATTTCAGAGTGACCCCCCCCCCCCCCACAGGAGTAGAATGGAAGGCCTAGATCAGTTTAGTTTGCAGTCCAGTGTTGGCCCCCACCCATATCTTGTGATCCTGTTTTATCAATCCTTCCTGTAACTGAAATCCAGGGAAAGCACTAGGATCCACTACAAGCTTTTGCAACATGGATAGAGCCACAGGGTCTACAGAATAAGAATTTAAAACTTCCTGCACCCATATAGGTTTGCTTGTGGTTACATTCTGAGTAGCAAACAGATGTGCAACCGTGGACAAGGAATCAGCAGCAGTATTTTCCACTCCTTTCCTGTACTATATGGAGAATTGTAAGCCCACCAGCTTAGTCATTGCTTTCCTCTGCAGATCAGATGTCAGGTTTTGATCACTCAAATGACATAGGCTTTGATGATCTGTTTTTATAACAAAAGGTGCTCTGGTCAGGTATGATCTCCACCTGTCTATAGCCATCATAATTGCCAAAAATTCCTTCTCATAAATGGATTTCTTCTGACTGGTCACTCCTAGAGCTTTGCTATAGTAAGCCACAGGATGGCCTTCCTGAGATAACACAGCTCCTACTCCAGTGTTACAAGCATCTGTCTCTATAGTGAATGTTTTCTCAAAGTTTGGTAAAGCTAGCACTGGTGGGTTACTCATAGCTTGCTTGAGGAGTTGAAAAGCCTGTTGAGCTGCATCAGACCATTCAAAAGCATGTTTCCTCAGTAGGGTTGTTAGTGGTTTTGCCAATAGTCCATAGTTCTTCGCAAATTTCCTATAATACCCAGTTAGACCCAAAAATCCTCTGAGTTCAGTCACATTTGTAGGCACAGGCCACTGTAGCATTGCCTCAGTTTTTGTAGGATCTGTAGCCACACCTTTGTCAGAGATTATGTGGCCTAGATACTCCAGGGACTGTTGTGCAAAAACACATTTGCTTTCTTTGACAAACAGTTGTTGTTCTTTTAGTATATCAAAAACTGACTAAAGATGTTCTAAGTGTTCTTCCAAAGTAAAACTGAACACAAGAATGTCATCCATGAATACCAGGACAAATTTCTTGTTTGCTCTAGCAAATATGAAATTCATGACACACTGAAAAGTACTAGGAGCTGTAGCCAAACCAAATGGCATAACTCTGAACTGGAACTGACCATGGTGTGTTTTAAAAGCAGTTTTAAACTCATCCTCCTCTTTCATCCTGATTTGGTGATACCCAACTCTCAGGTCTAGTTTAGAGAACCACTTAGCCCCTCCTAACTCATCCAGAATTTTATCAATTACTGGCATAGGAAACTTGTTTTTTACTGTCACTGCATTTAGTCTCCTGTAGTCCACACAGAACCTCCAAGTGCCATCTTTTTTCTTGACCCAGAGCACAGGAGCAGCAAATGGGCTCATACTAGGTGTGATCAGACCACTATCCAACATTTCCTTTACTTGTCTCTCAATCTCATCCTTCTGTAAGGGAGAGTACCTGTAAGGCCTGCAATTCATAGGCACAGTGTTTGGCAGTAAATTGATATTGTGGTCAATCACTCTGTGTGGAGGCAGACTGTGAGATTCTTGAAGCACTTCCTTGTTTCTGTCCAAAACCTGTTGGACTTCAGCTGGGATTTCAGTGGAAGGTGCCATTACTATTTTGTTTAGTAAGGCAGTAGCCCACACTTCATTCCCTCTTTCCCACTTCAGCAACTGATCAGCAGAAACTTCAGTAATTTCTTCTTGTTGGGCAGGCAGTACTCCTTGCAACCTAACTGTCTGTCCTTCATATTGGAACTGAATCCATTTGTCTGCCCAGTGACATTGCATGACACCCCACTGTTCCAACCAATCCATACCCAGTATAATGTCATGCCCTCCTAAAGGCAGCACTTGCATAGCATTGGTGAAATTGTGGCCCTGCATCCACCAAGTGACTTTAGGTGCTACTTCAGTGCTCTGAATAATGTTTCCATTTGCCACTCTGACTTGCATTGGTTGTTTCAGTGTTTCAATTTTGACTGCAATCTTGCTCAGTAATGCATGATCCACAAATGTGTGTGTGCTGCCTGAGTCCACTAAGATCAACACCACTTTGTTTCCCACAAGAGCTCTCAATTGTATTGTTTTCGGATGTGCTGCCCCTGACATAGCTGTAGCTGAAATTGGGGCACACTCCTCTGGTCCCCCTTGCACTAAATCATCCAGTACAGCATCAGAGATTATTTCATGTGGGTCTACTAGTTCAGCTGCTTTGAGCTGGTGCTTGGTTGCACATATGGCCAGGAGCAAATTTCTCCCCACACTTATAACAGAGTCCATTCGCTCGCTGATATTCCTTTATTTGTTTGGCCTTCCACAAATCACCTGTAGCCAGACTGGACTTGTTCTCTGTCTTTGCATATTGTGCCTTGGGAAAACTTGATTTGGTGGATTTTTGATGCAAAAGTAAACCCTCTTGAACAGATGCAT
This sequence comes from Triticum timopheevii, assembly GCA_963921465.1. Lineage (NCBI taxonomy): Eukaryota > Viridiplantae > Streptophyta > Magnoliopsida > Poales > Poaceae > Triticum > Triticum timopheevii. The sequence continues at coordinate 375,075,171 of OY997262.1, read as the reverse complement.
AAAGAGCTGCCAGTTGCACATTCGATGGAATTTGCAGTTCCACTGCTGACCTGAATTCCTCCTTGAGCCCCATGATAAATCTAGTGACGAGGAATGTATCACTGACTGTAGGCTCATATAACTTGACTATGTACACCAACTGTAAGAACTGTTGCTTGAATTCTTCCACAGTAGCTGTCTGTTTGAGCATCATCAGGTCCTTCATCTTTTGGCGATACACATTCATGTCAAACTCTTGCAAAATTGCCTGACAGAATTGATCCCAAGTGTGCAGCGCACCTGTCTGCTTAAATGCTTGGTGCCAGTGAGCTGCATTGTCTGTCAGATAGAGCGAGGCTAATGTGACTTTAAAACTGTCAGGTATCTGGTACAACCTGAAGAACGCCTCACACTTATCAAGCCAAATTCGCACATCCGACCCATCAAACCTCAGAAAATCCATTTTCGGCATCCACTGGCGCTTTGCCGTATGTTCCTCCTCAGCCGGTAGCACAGGGGACTGAAATTTGACAGGTTTGATCGGTACCTGAACTGGACGTGGTGGAGCACGATTTGTGAACCCAGGGCCAGCCCCCAATATGCCATCCGACACTTCTGATGTTGTGGGAGAAGAGCTCTCGCCCATCATGTGCTGCTTCCCCGTCTGAACCGCATGGAAGTGCCTCTGCTGCACTTGCCCTAGTGTGTCGCAGGATAGGTCAACCTTGACCTACACCTGATCCAGCCTTGCGGACTACTCGGAAATCTTCGCGTCGAGGGCTTCGAGCTGTGCACAAATTCCATCCACCGCTTCCCATTTGCTCTGGGTCACGCGCAGCTCAGCGAATTCCTTAAGCATCCGCTCCTGGAACACCTCCATCTCGTCCGCAATGAATCGCGTCTGTGGGTTGGGCTTGAAGGTCATCGTCGTCGTGGATTCCCCGAATCAACCCACCTCAGGTCAGGGATTACGCAGATCGAACCCTAGGGTGATCCGCCACCGTCGCCTCGGATTTGCTGGGTACGAGACGGAAAAAAAATTGGCGTGACGCGGAGCGGCGGAGAGGATCGACGGCTCTGATACCAGACTGTCACGACCGTGGGTCAGAACGGATCGCCGGCGGCGAGGTAGCTAGAGGTAAGGGCAGGGTAGCGCACTCATGGTGAGAGGAAGGAGAAAAGAGAGCAACTCGGGAGAGGATAAGAGCAGGAGAGGGGAAAGACAGACGAGAGGCTCAGAATGTTGTCAATTTTCAAAACTTGTCTATTACAGAGACACTCCCTTGCTTATAAACCCGCAAGCCCACGCAACACCACATGGCCCACTGGCTCAAGGCCACACATGGCCCACCACACGGCACGCCGCGCCCATTCAAATCTTCTCGCTTCCACCAGAGCTCCCTCGCCTCTTCTTGCGTCTGTCAACACTGTCTGAACCTGATGCCATCGCCTCGGCACTTACACAACACCATGTAATATACTCCCTCCGTCCGAAAATACTTGTCATCAAAATAGACAAAATGGGATGTATCTAGAACTAAAATGCATCTAGATACATCTCCTTTTATTCATTTTGATGACAAGTATTTCCGGACGGAGGGAGTAGGAATGAAAGAAAAGTGAGTATACGACATAATGTTGGCATTTTTCATATGGTGAAGTTCTGATTTTGTACTTAATCTAAAACATTAGTGCTATGTTTTACTTTGTTGGTAACCATGTCCATTTGTAAGCATCCTGCCCTTCTTAGTTTCAGTGGAACTTAATAATATCATCTCTCATTATTTTTGTCCCTCGTTATTTTATATCATATGAAAGTTGTTTACGCATCGGTATCTTTTTGCAGAAAGGACTGCATACATTGTACATTTGACTGGAGGTTTAATTCATCTGATATTGTCTTAACTAATTGTGAGTGAGTTTACATTAATCTATCATTACAAAATGCTTTCTTCTGTTCTTCCAGTCTGCATGCTTTGTGACCTTACAACTTCTCAAGATGTCAATATATCTGCTTATGACTATTCTAATTATTCTCATGGTTGCTTTCCCTTTTGACGACTCATATGCATGATGTCGGTGTACTAGAGTAGGGGTACCCTAGTATCCCGAACTTGTGCACGGGCAGTCGCAGCACCCCGCGGCAAGGTTTGCCGTGCGACCGCCAAGGTCCTCCATGGTTCCTTTGAAGCCATTCAAGAACAAAGTATTCAAGCCAAGGAGACAAGACCCCGGCAAGAGGAGCTTGCCGGGAAGGCCAACCAAGGCATCTCAAGGAACTTGCCGCGACGCGCCACGCGTCCTGGCAAGGCCCGGTGAGCGACAAGCTTCCGGGCGCGACAAGACAACGACCGCGGCAAGGCACTTGCCGCGGCAAGCGAACACTCCGCACCCGCGCTCCAGCACATCCACCAACGTGTCGCCCTGGGGCCTTTCCAGGCGCGCGTGGCGAGAGGCCGTGCAGCCAGCGGTGCGCAGTGGCAAGCGGCGCTGACAAGATTGCCATCGTGGCAAGCGGTGGCGCCCCTGACGGTCCCTTTCTGCACTGTTTGGGCGACGCAGACGGGCATTTAATGCCTTTGTCCCCTGCCGTCAGGGTTAGGTATGATACACTGTATACACAGTGCAGGTAGTTGTACCAACCGCGACACTTTTCCATTTTTACCCCTTGCATGCGTTGCCACCTGTCGGTGACCCCTTGAGCATATAAAAGGAGGCCCATGCGCAACGTAGAAGGGGGGAGGGCCAGAAAACTCTCACGCTCGGTCTCGTTAGCAGCTCGAGTGTACTGTAGCATTCGGCGCTCCCGAGCAAGAACTCAATACAACCCGACAAGCAGCAGTAGGAGTATTATCTCTCCGGAGAGCTCCGAAGCTGGGTAAACTGCTCGTGTGCTTCACCTCGATCTGCTCTTCGTGCGATCTCCGCCCCCCGCCGAACCGAAAGGGGCTCGGTCCGCCGGTCCCATAGGTGTTCGTGGATCAGCTTCCCCGATATCTTTGGTGCGCCGGGTAGGGGGCGTCGAGGTTATGTGAATCTGATCTGGCGTTCACACGAGCTAGATCTTCATTTTCTTCATCAACATGCCACCGAAGAAGAAGGCTTCGGAGGCAGCTGTTCCGTCCGCGTCGATCCCACCGCCACCGGAGCAAACGGGTGGTGGGATAGACGTCGGCGGAAGAATGGGCGTCGACAAGGGAGATCACGGTGCTGCCGGGTCCAAGGACAAGGCTGCGCAAACCTCGGCGTCCGTACGTGCACCGCGCCCATCTCAGGAGGCGCGGGACCAACCGCGTCAAGGTATTCGCAGTACCATGCGTTCGTTGGACCGAGATCGAGCTGGTGGATCTCGGGCTGCTCAAGACTAGCGTCCACGCCAACATGCTGGCATGAGCGAGGCATGGTCGCCCGGACGGGATACTGCTCCTTCTAACATAGTTAGAAGTCTGAGCATATCCCGCTCCTCGCACCGTTCGCCACTGCCGCCCACCACTCCAGCAGAAGCTTTGGCACGAACTCAACTACTCTTGGATTACCCTCCAACGACGGACAATGCCGACGAACGGAGGGCCACCATTCAGAGTCTCATCAGCTTCGCCAACGGCGACACTCCGCGGCAACCAAGCACCTCGCTGCCGCGGCAGGACTGCCGGGCGCGAACCGATGGCGACAAAACCAGTGGGGGTGCAACCTCCATGCTCTCTCCATCCCGAAGGCCAAGATCGCCGACTCGCCGGATCCACCTCGACAGCGACTCCACCGCGTCATCCGATCCACGGGCTCGTCGCGATCAGCACCAAGTTCTTCACGAACGACAGCAAGAAGACGCTCGTACTCGCATCAAGCGCCGAAGAGAAGCGCGGCGTCAATCCGACCAGCGCGTTGGGCCCTCTGTCGACATGCATGCGCCAGGGGAACCAGGCGACTTTCCGTACGCGGTAGGCTGCCTTGCGTTCACTCGTGAGCTGCAGCAAGTCCAGTGGCCCAACAAAAAGAATTTCAAGCCAGACGTACCAGAGAAGTACGACGGCAAGTCGCATCCGTCGGAGTTCCTCAGCATCTACACCATCGCGGTGCAAGCTGCCGGGGGACGAGACGACAAGATCCTTGCCAACTACTTCCCGCTGGTGCTCAAGCCCAATGTCAGATCCTGGCTCATGCACTTGCCGGATAACTCCATATCCTCTTGGGCAGACTTATGCCATCAGTTTGTCGGCGCCTTTATAGGCGGCCACAAGCCCCATGGCCAAGAGAGCGACCTTCATCTGCTCGCCCAGAAGGAAGGAGAGCCCCTGCGCAAGTATATTCAGAGATTTAGCCGCGTACAGCACAACATCCCAGATGTCCACCCTGCCACGGTAATCAGCGCGTTCCATCAGAACGTGCGAAACCGTAGGATGCGGGAAGAGATGCCGATGTGCAAGATCAGAGACGTCAGTGAGCTGTATGCCCTGGCCGACAAGTGTGCACGTGCTGAGGAAGGGAGGAAGCTCCCCAGAGAGAATACAGTAGCAGGAGGATCTGATAGTGAGGATGCTGCCCCGGCAAAGAAAAACCGGCGGCGGAACAACAGGAAGAAGAAAGGCAAAGGTGTGCTAGTCATTGAGCAGTCCGGCAACGGAGGTGGCGCCAAGAAAGCCAAAGCTGGTACCTCTGGCGAGCAGGCTGTGGCGGTTGCCGACAAGCAGGACGGCTCCAGCAAGCAGTACTGCAAGATCCACCGCACCAAGGGCCATGACCTCCAGAGCTGCAAGAAGGTCGAGCAGCTTGTTGAGCAACAAAAGGCTGAATACGAGCAACGCGACAAGGAGAAGGCCCAGGAAGGTGCTGGAGGAGCCGGCAAGAAACGCCCCGACCGAGGAGGACGCCGCGGCAAGGCCAAGCAGCGGCAAGGAGACAGACCTCCCCGCGGCCGCGACAAGGATGAAGATGACGACGACGACGAAGATATGGATGATGACGAGGCCGATGAGCAGGAGTTCCAGAAAGCCACGGAGGTCATGTGTGTTGACAGCGGTGCTTCTCTGCATACTTCACACCGCCAGCTTAAGTAGTGGGCACGGGAAGTCAATGCAGCAGAGCCACCCATCGAGTCACGCAGGCCTCTGAAATGGTCCAGCACGCCTATCATCTTTGATATTGAGGACCACCCTGACCGCATAACTGCAGTCGGGTGCTTGCCGATGTTGGTTTCACCAACTATCCGCAACCTCAAGGTCACAAAGATGCTAGTTGACGGCGGGGCCGGCTTGAACCTGATCTCCTCCGCGGTACTCCAGAAGCTCCAGATCCCTGACAGCGAGCTCGAAGAGATCGGCACATTCCAAGGAATCAATCCGGGAAGGAGCAAGCCGAAGGGAAAGATCACGTTGCCGGTAACATTTAGCAGCGAGTTGAACTTCAGGACTGAGAGGGTCACTTTTGACGTTGCTGACTTTCCATTGCCTTACAATGGGATACTCGGCCGTCCAGCACTCGCCAAATTCATGGCAGCCTCTCACTATGCGTACAATATGCTGAAGATGCCAGGCCCGATAAGTGTCATCTCTGTCCCTGGCGACAAGAAGAATGCTCTTATCTGCGCCGACAAGATCTACCGGGAAGCAGCAGCAGCAACAGATCACAAGTCACTTGCCGTTGAAGCTCCCTGGGGGAAGAAGAAGACCAAGTCCGGCAAAAGCTTTGATGCCCACTCCGGCAAGCGCACCTCTTCGGAGTGCTGCGCTACCGTCGAGGACGCACCATCGAGCTCCACCGGCAAGTGTAAGAAGACAATGGCAGCTCCACCAGAGACCAAGAAGGTGTCCGCCAAGGAGGACGGCACTGGTGGTACCTTCACCATCAGTGCCACTCTCGACCCTAAATAGGAAAGCGCGCTCGTTGCTTTCCTGCGGGCGAACGTCGACGTGTTTGCGTGGCAACCGTCTGACATCCCCGGTGTTCCTAGAAAGTAATCGAGCACCATCTTGCCGTCTGTCCTCATGCGCGGCCCGTCAAGCAGAAAGTCAGGAAGCAAGCAGTGGAGCACCAAGAATTCATCACAGAAGAAATCAAGAAGTTGGAAGCAGCAGGCCTTGTCAGAGGAGTGCTCCATCCTACGTGGTTGGCCAATCCTGTAGTCGTGCGCAAGGCTAACGGGAAATGGAGGCTTTGTATCGACTTTACCGATGTCAATAAAGATTGTCCCAAAGACCCATTTCCCTTGCCGCGCATTGACCAGATGGTTGATTCCACGGCCGGATGTGACTTGCTTTCATTTCTTGATGCGTACTCAGGATACCATCAGATCTTCATGGCAGAAGAGGATGAGGAGAAGACCGCATTCATCACCCCGTGTGGCACATATTGTTTCATACGGATGCCTTTCGGTTTAAAGAACGCTGGTTCAACATTTGCAAGGGTAGTCCATGTCGCTTTTGAGCCACAAATACACAGAAATGTGGAAGCTTACATGGATGACATAGTGGTCAAGAGCAAAGACAAGGCAACCCTGATTCAAGATTTAGACGAAACCTTTGCAAATCTGCGCAAGATCAACCTCAAGCTTAACCCCGAGAAGTGTGTGTTTGGAGTCCCCTCCGGCAAGCTTCTCGGTTTCTTCGTGTCTCAGCGAGGAATTGAAGCCAATCCCGACAAGATCAAGGCCATCGAGCATATTGAAGCACCGAAGCGCGTCAAGGATGTACGAAGACTTGCCGGGTGCATGGCTGCTCTCAGCAGGTTTATCTCTAGATCTGCTGAGCGCGCCCTGCCGTTTTTCAAAATATTGAAAAAGGCAGGTCCAATGAAATGGACTCCGGAAGCGGAGGCTGCGCTGCAGGACTTGAAGAGATACCTGTCCTCCACTCCAACACTTGTCGCACCTAAGCCACAAGAGAAGTTGCTGCTGTACATAGCGGCAACCAATCAAGTGGTTAGTGTTGCGTTAGTGGCGGAGAGGGAGGCGGATGATGAGCCAGCAACCACGGCAGATGCATCCAGCGACAAGCAGGGGGCTTCGCCGACAAGCACTGGTCCCGACAAAGATGGATCTGTGCAGGCGCATCAGATTATGCAGAAGAGAATGGTGCGGCACCCAGTTTACTTTGTCAGTTCCCTTCTGCAGGGGGCTAGGTCAAGGTACTCTGGTGTGCAGAAATTGCTTTTCGGCCTTCTCATGGCCTCGAGAAAGCTGCGCCATTACTTCCAAGCACACGAGATCACAGTCGTCACTCGTTTTCCGCTGAAGAGGATACTGCAAAATCCAGAAGCAACAGGCAGGATTGTCGAGTGGGCGCTGGAACTGTCAAGCTTTGGCCTCAGGTTTGAGAGCACTTCGACTATCCAAAGCAGAGCATTGGCAGAGTTCGTAGCAGAATGGACGCCAACACCAGATGAAGAAATTCTAGAAACGAGCATCCCCGTCAAGGAGGCAAGCAAAGAGTGGCTGATGTACTTTGATGGTGCCTTTTCGCTACAAGGCGCCGGTGCCGGCGTGCTACTTGTTGCACCCACCGGAGAGCACCTCAAGTATGTAGTCCAGATGCACTTTCCCAAGGAGCAAGTAACGAACAATACTGCAGAGTATGAAGGTTTGCTTGCCGGTCTCAGGATCGCAGCAGACCTTGGAATCAAGAAGCTCGTTGTCAGGGGTGACTCACAGCTTGTCATCCGCCAAGTGAACAAGAATTATCAGAGTCCGTTGATGGAAGCTTACGTTGATGAAGTGAGAAAGCTAGAAGAGCACTTTGACGGCCTACAGATGGAACATGTTCCAAGAGCTCAAAATGACATTGCCGATGGCCTGTTGAAGTGCGCCGCACTTAAGTTACCTGTGGAACCAGGGATCTTTGTGCTCAAGCTGACTCAACCGTCTGTAACGCCATCAACTGGACAGAGCAAGAAGAGAAAGTTGGTTTCTGGTGACTATTTTCCGGCAGAGCTCCTCGAAGCCGATGCCAAGAAGGTCCCCAAGATCAACACCAAGGGTGCTGAGGAGCAGTCTGCTCCAGCAAGCCTTAGGGTTTGTTCCGTTGAAGCAGACGCTCCCGACAAGTTTTGCTCCGCCAAGCTTGCCAGGGAACATCAAGCTCCGGCTAGGCCGTAGGCTCTTGCCGTAGAAGCGGATGTTCCCGCAGCAGCAGATGTGCCTTTAGTCCTTGTTGTCGAGCCGCAAGCTCCAGCATGGGCACAGCAGATTGTCCGTTTCCTTCAGACAGGAGAACTTCCCGAAGAGCAAGAAGAAGCGGAAAGAGTAGCCCGGCAGTCAAGTATGTACAAGTTTGTCGACGACACACTGTACAGAAGAAGACTCAACGGTGTGAAATTGAAGTGTATTCACCGGGAAGACGGACAAAAGTTGTTGGCAGAGATACATGGAGGCATATGTGGTCACCACATTGGCACAAGAGCACTTGCCGGCAAAGCATTCCGGCAAGGTTTCTTTTGGCCGACAGCCCTCCAGGATGCAACTGCACAAGTAACCAAGTGTGAAGCGTGCCAGTTCCATTCCAAGCAGATACACCAGCCAGCTCAAGCTCTCCAGACGATCCCTTTATCCTGGCCATTTTCGGTCTGGGGGCTCGACATTCTCGGCCCCTTCCCCCGAGCTGTCGGGGGCTTTGAGTACTTGTACGTTGCAATCGACAAGTTCACAAAGTGGCCGGAAGTGGAACCAGTGAGGAAGGTGACAGCACAGTCAGCAGTCAAGTTCTTCAGGTTGATTGTTTGCCGTTTTGGGATCCCTAACAGGATCATCACCGACAACGGCACACAGTTCACGAGCCGCACCTTCATGCAATACGTCCAAGATCTTGGCGCCAAGGTCTGCTTTGCTTCTGTTGCTCATCCGAGAAGCAACGGTCAAGCGGAGAGGGCAAATGCTAAAGTGCTGCGCGGGCTCAAGACCAGGACTTTCGACGGGCTGCGCAAGTGCGGAAAGAACTGGATTGAGGAGCTGCCGGCGGTTCTTTGGTCGATCAGGACGACGCCAAATCGAGCCACTGGCCAGACACCTTTCGCTCTAGTCTATGGAGCAGAGGCAGTTCTCCCCACGGAACTCGTATACGGGTCACCTCGAGTGCTCGCTTATGATGAGCTTGAGCAAGAGCAGCTGCGACAAGATGACGCGCTGCTCCTTGAGGAAGACCGTCTTCAGGCTGCTGTACGAGCTGCTCGATACCAGCAAGCTTTGCGCCGCTACCATAGCCGCAAAGTTAATGCCAGAAGTTTCGAGGAAGGCGACCTTGTTCTTCGGCGCGTTTAGTCCGCCAAGAATTCCAACAAGTTGACGCCGAAGTGGGAAGGCCCTTACAGGGTGAAATGAGTCACTAGGCCTGGCGCTGTCCGCCTTGAGACCGAAGATGGCTTTCCGGTGAGCAACTCCTAGAACATTGAACATCTTCGTAAGTTTTACCCGTAGGGCGCGGTTGCCGGAACCTATTCCGGCAACCACCTTTTGTACAAGTCTTGCCGATGTTGCATGTAATCCTTCATACAAAGCCGGGCGCAGACCCCATGCATAAATAAAGCTAGTGTGCTCTGCACATCTTGTCAAGTTCATGCTTTCTTCTTTTTTGCATGTGTTATCTGACACTTTGTGCAGCACCTACCCCCGGTAAGCAATAACGAGCCGAAGGCTCCATATCTTTATTTTCTCTTCTTTCTCTTTTTCAAAGGAAAGAAGGTTCCCTCGCCCACAAGTTTCCCGGGGGGAAAGGAGAAGATAATGGTGTGGACCGGGCGTCGTTCAAGAAAGTTTCGCCTTACCGGGAAACGAACGACAGAAAAGCTAAGTTGCCAAAGTTTGAGCAATCAGTTTTAAAATTTTTAAGTTATCTTCCTCGAACAACCGTGATTTGTATGGAAAACCTGTGCGCGGAGGAACCAACTCGTAGCTAGCTGCGCCCTTACTTTGTTTCGAGTCCGCTCAACAACTTAAGTGAGCTGCAACTAGTTGCGACAAGGTTTCTTGTCGGTAGCGGCACCGCCAGCAGGCTGCTGACGTCCCGCACTCAGCGCTCGCGGCTCAGGTGCCTGCGCCGGCAAGTTCCCTAAAAGCGTAGGGCAAAAACATACAAAGGAAGGAATTAAGTAGAGGGAATAACACAGCAATTGCTACCCAAAATAGAGTTATATTACAAGATAGCTTGTCGCAGCTCTAACAGAGTGTTCTCATGACATGACCAGCAGCGACAAGGAAAAGAGAAAACGGGCGGCCTAATCTACGTGATCGCCCTCAATCCTCTTGATCCCGCTCACCTTGTCCACAATGGGTGCGACAAGGGCCTTGAGCGCTTCCAGATCAGCATCCGGCGGCAAGGACCTGAGGACGTTGGTGAGGTTGAGGCCTAGGTTGCGGAAGGCCACCTTCACCAGCACCTTCTGAAGAGCTCCCGCGCAGATCTTGCACGACACGTCGGCCAGCTGCTTTGGGATCCTCTCCCGGAGTCGCTGGAGGGCCGTCGCCACGCCTTTGAAGAACAAGATGAGCTTGGCGCTGGGTTGGAGGCGCTCATCGGAGGAGTACCCGAGATCCTCCATCCCCAGCTGCGCCAGCTCCCTGTCGATGGCGGCGGCAACATCCACAAGACCCTCCGTCCAGTTCTCCACATTCTCTCTGAAGGTGTTCTGGGTGGCGGCGGCACTTGCCAGCAGCGCCTCGTCGGCCTTGATCTTCTCCGTCAAGGCCGCCTCCCGCTCCCTGGCGCCGTCCAGCGTCTGGGTCAAGGTGGCCAGCTTCAGCTCAAGATCAGCGCTGGAGTCCTTGGCGGCACTTAGCTCCTTGCTCCTCTCGGCGAGAAGACCCTGCAGCTCGCCATGAGCGGTGGCGTCCTTCTCGCGCTCACACTTGAGCGCAGCAAGCTCCTCGCCGCTCGCCTTGAGGTCGGCCTCCAGCTGCGCCACTTTCGCCTCCAGCTCCTTCTTGGCGGCCTCGGCAGCTGCGGTGGCATCCTTTGCTTCCTTGAGAGCCCCGCCAACTGATTGCTTGTGCGCGGCAAGCTCCGCCTCGTGGTTGTCAAGGTTAACCTTGCACTGCGCCAACTCACCCTCCTGTGCAAATAGCTTCTCGGCAGTAAGCCGTTGTCGCTCTTCAGCTTCGGCCTTCTCGAGGAGGAAGGCTTTCCACTCCTCGATAAGTTGCTCCCGCTCCTCTGCCAGGGACCGGAGAGCTTCCTGCCTCAGACCCCGGAGCTCCTCCGCACGCTTCTCGATGTCCACTCCCGCCTTCGCGACAAGCGCCTCTCGCGATTCCAGCTTGGCTTGTCGGGCGCGGTAGAGCGACATTAGCTTCCGCAGCAGCCGCTCCTCCTCAGGCTCGCTGCTGCTGCTTCTTGGCACGTCGACCAGCATCAGCCCAGTGGAGGCGAGCACCTCTCCATCCAGGATTTCTCCTTCGACCGGCGCCCTGGAGCTTGATGCCCAGGGGAGCTTGATGAAGATGCCATCGCCGGCCTTCAAATAAGCGCCGGGCTGGGGCTCTTCGGAGCCTGGCGTTGTAGCTGCGGTGGAGGGATCAGCGGTCGGCGTAGCGCCTGGCGCTCCTGCGGCCTCAGGGCCGTCAGTGCGTTCGCCGGATCCCTCGCCAGCTTCTGCGGCGGCAGCTTTGGCGGCCTCTTCTCCGGCGGGATCATCAGCGCTGGCTCCTTCTTCGGTGGCCACGGCGTCGTCGGCGTTGCCACGCGCGTTCTCCTTGCCGGCGACCTCGGTTTCCATTGGCTCCATGGCAGATGGATCTGACGACCGGAAGAGGGAGAAAAGTCAAGCAAATATTCAAAAAGGAAATCAGAAGAAGAAGAACCCAACGGAAGTTTTCAGGCAAGAGGGTTACCTGTACTTGGATCTGCAGTCGTGGTCTCAACCACCGGAGGATCGCTAGCGCTGCCCCTTGCCGGAGAACTGTCCCTTGCCGGAGAATTCTCCCTTGCCGGAGAACGCTCCCTTGCCGGGGAATCCTCCCTTGGCGGTGTAGTCGAAGCAGATAGCATTTCGGGAGCGGCTTCCGGGCGCTCCTGGTGAGGCTGCTCTGCTCCTACACAAACCAACAATCAAGATATCAGCAAATAAGGAGCACCCATGCGCGCCTAACAGTAAGAAGTAAACCATATACTTACGCTGGGGGCTGCTTTGAGGAGTAGTTGTCGGGTCCGGCAAGGCGGTCTCAGGCATGTCCCCCGTTGGCGCAATGGGTTCATCCTCGATGACAATCACCGGGGCCTAGACTCTCTTCGCCGCTCTCTGGGCCAGTGTCCTGAAAAGGAATGGGTTCAGAGTGAAGCAGATCAGATACAAGACAAAACAGCAAAAATTGAAGAACTACAGAGCAGCAAAGAATGTTACTCTTCTTCTTCCTCGTCGGAGCTGAGCGCGGAGAGATCGAAGTCCGGCTCGCCTCCGGCACGACGAGGCGGAGGAGTAGTTCCCCTTGGCCGCTTGGCGGGGGCAGTGGCGGTGGTGCGAGAAGACCCCGCTCTAGTTGCCGCAGCGGCGTGAGGCGCTCCCGCGGCAACAGTGCTTGCCGCGGTAGAGCGCGTCGCACGGCGCGGCGGCTGTTGACTCGTTTGCCACCCTGCTACATCCCCGGCCTTGCGGAGACGCCTTCTTGGAGCTGGGGGCTCCGCCTGCGGCGAGCTGGTTGAAGGTGGGGAAGAGGAGGAGCCGATTTTCAACGAGTCGCTCGCGCCCTCGGCGGGCTCGCTCGACTCACCTTCGGGCTCGACAAGTTCTTCCTCGCCGGCAAGCTCCTCTCGCTCGGCAAGGCTTGCCGCCTCTGCTGCCTCTGCCTCCTCCACGGTGAATCCAAACTGGCCTGCGGCAGCGGCTGCTGCCGCCTCTTCCAGCCTGGTGGCGATGCGCTGCATCTCATCATCAGTGGTGTCGCGGGTGAGACTCTTCTGCTCATCGGGGCGGACCGCGACTTCTACCAGGCCGTCAAAGAACTCCTGCACGACGTCATCTGCAGGCTCTTGCCAAGTGGGGACGATTCCATGCGAGTCGCACAGCGGCATCATTGCACGGATACGGTCGAGCGAGGAATTGTTGCACATCGGAACGATGCTCCTCGGCAGCCTGAACGCTCCGGGATGCTCAGGATCGTGCTTGAACAGCTCCAAGAGCATTGCGTCCAGTTCCAAGACGGTAAAGTTGAAGTTGAGGCCCGGGCGCAGCCTCATGATATCCGCCGCATTTTGGAACTCCCAGGCGGGTCTCCTCCTCTCCTGCAAGGGGGTGATGCAGTGGCGGAGAAAATCTGCGCCAACGGCGCCTACAGTGAGCCCGGCAAGCCTGAGGCGTAGGATCCTGGTGACGGCAATCTTCAGCCTAGCGTCTTCCGGGGCCACGCTGCTCCAATCGTTACCGCGCACTACAGGGGCTTGGCGCTGGGCGGTAAATGGCTGCGGGTTCTCCTCGACAATCCAGCACCAATCTCCTCTCCACTCATCCCACTTGCTACGGAGCTCTCCTTCCAGATAGGCTTCCTTCTTGTCGGTTCTCGAGATCCAGGCGATTCCACCAGATAAGGGCTCTCCTCTCTCAACTCGAGGCATAAAGAAGTGGCGGAAAAGGGCTACATTGGGATAGACTCCGACAAAGTTTTCGCAGAGATGTGCGAAAACTGCCATGGTCAGAACGGCATTGGGGGTGAAGTCAAGGAGGTGGAACCCATAGGTGTTCATGATATCACAGAAGAATTCGGAGAAAGGCGGGCAGAGCCCGCAGTAGAAGAACAGCGCAAAGAAAGGGTATCCTGTCAGAGCTAGCTCCGAAGCGGTAGCTGAGAGTACCTTCGTGCGCGGATGCGCTCGCGTCTGCGTCGACCAGAAGAGGTAGTAGTACTCCCTCAGCTCCTTCGCGGCGAGCTGGGGGGGGGGAGATTGCCCGCTCCTTTCGCAGCGCCGCGAGCCACTGCGCCTCGGCCGACTTCACGCCCTTCCCCTTGTCGGCTTTCGGAGCCATGGCGGAGGTGGTGGGGGAGATCGACGGTGTTGGTGGCGCTGGTGGCGATGGGGGGCGGAGCGCTGCTCTCCTTCGGCTTTGGGAAGAAGGGGGGAGCGGCGGAGATTTTGGAGTAGCAACCGGCGAGATGGGCGAACTGCCCCAGTTTCCTCTCCTTATAAAGAGGGAGGGGGCGGACGTTACGCCTTTCCAAATAAAGAAACCACCCACGATCTCTCCCACGATGCCGCATTCGACGCGTGCCGTTCGGGAGGGCGCGGTGGATACGGAGTAAGAAACGGCGCAACCCAGGCCGCGCGTGCCCGTGCCCTGTTTTGGGCCTGGCCCAACAGCGCTCGGCACCGTGTGTGGCCCAGGCCCGGGGGCTCCTGTCGGTGTACTAGAGTAGGGGTACCCTAGTATCCCGAACTTGTGCACAGGCAGTCGCAGCACCCCGCGGCAAGGCTTGCCGTGCGACCGGCAAGGTCCTCCGTGGTTCCTTTGAAGCCATTCAAGAACAAAGTATTCAAGACAAGACCCCGGCAAGAGGAGCTTGCCGGGAAGGCCAACCAAGGCATCTCAAGGAACTTGCCGCAATGCACCACGCGTCCCGGCAAGGCCCGGTGAGCGACAAGCTTCCGGGCGCGACAAGACAACGACCGCGGCAAGGCACTTGCCGCGGCAAGCGACCACTCCGCACCCGCGCTCCAACACATCCACCAACGTGTCGCCTTGGGGACTTTCCAGGCGCGCGTGGCGAGAGGCCGTGCAGCCAGCGGTGCGCAGTGGCAAGCAGCGCTGACAAGATTGCCATCGTGGCAAGCGGTGGCGCCCCTGACGGTCCCTTTCTGCACTGTTTGGGCAACGCAGACGGGCATTTAATGCCTTTGTCCCCTGTCGTCAGGGTTAGGTATGATACACTGTATACACAGTGCAGGTAGTTGTACCAACCGTGACACTTTTCCATTTTTACCCCTTGCATGCGTTGCCACCTGTCGGTGACCCCTTGAGCATATAAAAGGAGGCCCATGCGCAACGTAGAAGGGGGGAGGGCCAGAAAACTCTCACGCTCGGTCTCCCTAGCTGCTTGTGTGTACTGTACCACCCAGCGCTACCGAGCAAGAACACAATATACAATCAGACAAGCAGCAGTAGGAGTATTATCTCTCCGGAGAGCTCCGAAGCTGGGTAAACTGCTCGTGTGCTTCGCCTCGATCTGCTCTTCGTGCGATCTCCGCCCCCCGCCGAACCGAAAGGGGCTCGGTCCGCCGGTCCCATAGGTGTTCGTGGATCAGCTTCCCCGACACATGATATGTCTTATCCTTAAACTTCTTATATCACATTTTGTTTTACTTGGCCGTTGCATCTAGGAATTTTTGTGTAAACAGATCTACCATTGGTATATATGTTGAAGTAGTAACTTTAAACCTCCCTGCAGTACAAAACAATAGTTACTTTAAACCATATGCAAGCCCATTTTACATGAAATTTTCTGGTTTTATCACATTGCACTGTCCACCGATGAATAGAACCTATACAGGCTGCTGTATGAATATCATCACCTTTTTTAAAGTTGATTGCCTTCAGTGGTATGTACTACTATTTTCTTCAGACATATAACAATGGATAGAATGTGCACAGCTGTGTTTCTATAGTTATTTGCCCTTCATAAAAAAATTCTACCTGCTTAATGATTGTCATTCAGAATTTAGATGTTTTTTGGATGAAAATGATGTTTCATTCTTTCAGTAGTCCACTGGATAGTCCAAAATCTTTTTTTTGAAAGATCCAGCGTTGCTGGCTTTTCATTGGCTTAGCAGAAGAGAGAGCTTACAAAAAGGGTGATCAAGTGATCAGGGTCTGAGCGCGCGGTAGGAGAGGGCACAAATGCCGCCCACCACCACTTCAAAAAAGAAAAGACCGCAAAAAGAAAATATACAAGCAATAGTTTACTCCTTCGTAACCTCCCCGAAAGGGGCCTCTATGCCGCTGGCTCCGGCGAGCCGCCATTGCTCGATGTCTCTCCGACAGGCTGCTAGAATGTCGCGCCAGCTCGATGGTTTTCCTTTGAATGTGCAGCTGTTATGCTCCTGCCAGATTTGCCAGGCCAGCAGCGTGATCATTGTCTTGATGCCCTTTCTGTCGTGAGATGTCGCGGTGTTGACGATCGCGGTCACTGCCTCGGTGGTGGTCGCGCAAGCTTCCCAGGTGCTTGGAGAGAGTGCAGCACAGCCGTGCCAGGTGGCCGCCGATGCCCAGGCTTGGCATGAAGTTGGGCATTCCCAGAGAAGGTGAAAGAAGGATTCTAAGTTTCTATAGCAGAGCTGACAGAAATATCCGTTGGGCCAACCTCTTCGTTGCAGGTGGTCGTTGCACCAGAGTCAATTAAGGTGGAGCAGCCAGAGGAAAAATTTGACCTTGCCTGGCACCCAAATCTTCCATATGAGCTGATGTAACTGCTCCCTCGGCTCGTCTGTGAATTGCATGCTGTAAGCTGCTCTTGTCGTGTATTGGCCTCCCGCCTTCCATCTAATCGCGTCTGCCACCCCTTCTCGGAGGATCAGGTTGGCCTCGTTGATCTGGTGCCGAAGCAGGATGACCTAGGGGATGATTTCCATAGTGTCGTCGTGTCTCAGATCGAGCACCCATCTGTCTCCATGTAGGGCCTCCGCCACCGTGCGGTTTTTCCTGACGGATCGGCCGAACAGCAGTGGGAAGGCCTGGCAGAGCGGCTGCTCACCCAGCCATGGGCAGTGCCAGAAGAGGGCCCGGTTTCTGTCGCCCACCTCCACCTTTGTGGTCGAGGCGAAGAGAGCCCGGTCTTTGACATCGCATGGTGATCCTGTGCCCGCCCACGGCCGTGCTGGGTCGGTCCAAGCCAGCCAAAGCCACCGGAGCCGGAGCGCGCGCGCGAATTGCTCCATGTCCTGGATCCCGAGGCCACCACGGTCGATCAGTGACGTGACTGTCCGCCAGCTAACCTTGCACTTCCCGGCGGTGATCTCCTCGTGTTGGGCCCATAGGAATCGCCGTCGGGCCTTGTCCACGTCTTTGAAGAATTTCTTTGGCATGCGAAGAACGGCCATCGCAAAGGCGGGCAGCACTGTCAACATGCACCGAACGAGCGCACGCCGCCCTGCGATGGGCATGAGCCGCCCCTTCCACGCTGCCAGTCGTGCGTGAACGCGGTCGAGGAGGTACTGAATGTGAACAAGCCGAAGTTTGCCCTTGTAGAGGGGGAGCCCTACATATCTAATTGGGAGACCTACACTCTTGCCGTCGAAGTTTGTCAGGACGTCCCCTAGATCTGCGTTGTCGCAGTTGAGCGTTGCTACTGATGATTTCTGTGGGTTGCAGTGCAGTCCCGTGGCATCCTCGAACCCTTCCAGAATTTGCATGATGGTATCAACTTCCTGCCGCTCTGGATTGGCGAAGAGGATGGCATCGTCGGTGTAGAGCGTGGCCCGCAGCCATGCCGCTCTGGCAGGCAGCGAGGTTAGGATGCCAGCCGTCTGTGCTGCCTCCAGCGGCCGGTGAAGGGGGTCGATCGCCAGGATGAAGAGGAGTGGCGACAGCGGGTCCCCTTGCCGCAGCCCCCGCCGGTGGAGAAAGGCTTGTCTGAGGTCACCGATGAGCGTGTAGGCTGAGGAGGCAGTGGAGAGGAGCAGGGCAATCCAGTCTCTCCGGCATGCCGGGAAATTTAAGCGCTGCAGCAGCTCCAATAGATACTCCCAGGACACCGAATTGAAGGCTTTTAAGATGTCGATCTTGAGCAGCAGCTCCAGCGCTTTCTTCCTCTGGAGCATCCAGATTGTGTTTCGCACGTAGAGGAAGTTGTCATGTATCCCTTTCTTCTTCTAAAAAGCGCTCTGGGCGGGGGAAACCAGTTGATCCAGAACGCCAACGAGCCTGGTGGAGAGCACCTTCGCGATTAGTTTAGCCACCGAGTGAATGAGGCTAATCGGCCGAAACTCGGCCAGTTTTGTTGCGCCGGACTGCTTCGGCAGCAGCACGATGATTGCTCTGTTGAGAGCTGCAAAATCACCGTCAGCCAGCCGGTTAAACGCTTCAAACACTGCCATACATCCGCTTTGATCGTCTGCCAGCAAGCCCTGAAGAAAGTGTCGTTGAACCCGTCCGGTCCAGCTCACTTCTCTGTCGGAGATGCGCAGATCGCAACCCACACCTCCCCCTCCGTGAAAGGATTGTCGAGGCCCATCCCCGTCTGCAGCTGTGGGAGCTCAATCGAGTCCCAGTTAATTGTCCGAGCCCTCCTTCCCTTTGTGCCAAGCAGGGCAGAGAAGTGCTCGTGCACTAGCTTGGCTTTGTCACTGTGGTTTGTGGCCTGCCTGTCTGCGGCTTCAATGTAGTGGATGTATTTTTCCTCCTCCTGGAGATGATCTTGGCCTGGAAGAACTATGTGCGAGCATCACCCGCTTTCAGCCAGGTGGTCCGTGCTGCCTGCCGCTTTCTGACATGCTCAATTGCTGCTAGCCCGACAATCTTCAGTTTCAGCGTCTTCCTTAGCCAAAACTCGCTAGGAGTGAGATGACGCTTTTCATCCTGGTAAAAGGGCAGCTATGATTCACCGGCGTCTGCCATGCCCTGGCCACCGTTTGCTCAAAATGAGGGAGTTTGGGCCAGAAAGATTCAAATCTGAAGATGGCCTTGCGTGGTGGATCCGCCGCGTCTGAAAGAAACAAAGGGCAATGATCCGAGCAGGAGGTGGATGCATCCATGAGGATGTACGATGGGAAGGAGGCTTCCCATTCTTGGTTGCAAAATACTTTGTCGATCGCGACAAAGGTTGGGTTTTCCCTCTCGTTGCTCTAGGTGTAGCGCCTGTTCTTGCACTTGATCTCCTTCAAGCATGCCCTGTCAATGGCGTCTCTGAACCTGCCCATAATTCTCCTGTTCAGGTTGTGGTTGCTCTTGTCCCGTGCCTCATAGATGATGTTGAAATCACCGTTTATCAGCCAAGGCTCTCCATGGGGCGGTCTGATTCTGATCATCTCATCAAGGAACTCATCTTTTCTTGCTTCGTCAGTGGGGCCGTACACTGTTGTCAACCAGAAGGAGGGGTTGTAGTGGAGCTGGAGGACACTGGCGGTGATGGACAATTGCCCTACTAAGTGTGTGGCGACGGCGATCTTTGAGGAATCCCAGAAGATTGCAGCCCCGCCGCGCGTGCCCACGGCCGGGAGCATGGCGCAGTTATCCAGCCGGACGCCACCAATCTCCCTGACTATGCCCTGAGTCCACAAGTCTATCTTGGTCTCTTGCAGACAAAGGAGAGCGAGGTTGTGAGCATTGGTTGTCTCACAAATGGTTGCCCTCTTTGCCGGCGTGTTCAAGCCCCTAACATTCCAGTTCATGATGGATATGATTGTGTTACTCATAACTCATTTGAAAATTCTCCGACAACAAACCAAATTCTATTACTGAAGAAAGCATTCTGGTACAGAGACACCGCCTCCCATCCGTGGCGTGCCAGCGTCCACCCATACGCCCCAAATCACGCTGACTACGAGCTAAACATCGATAACCTGCACTAATCATAAGGAATAAACCAACTCATACTGGCTTAAGGCCAGCTACAGCCGGAGACTATCTAAATCGAGCGCTAACATGATCTACTCCTACGCTACTCCGTCTGGGCCGACCAAGCCGGCCATGGTACGCAGCGCCTGGACGTCGAGGCGAGTGAGCTTGGCGATGCAGGAGATGTCGTCCTCGGTGAGAGGCTCATCAAAGCGACGCAGCAGTGCCTCCACGGCTTTCACCATCATCCGCTCCTTTGGACCCAGGACACCGAGCTCCTAAACCAGTCGGAGCGAGGCTCGCTGTGCGACCGGGGTGGAGGAGGGGTTGGCCGCCTGCCTGGCGCTGTGCCGGGTGGGGGCCGATGGCGCACGCGTCTTGGGAGGGGCGGAGGACCGCCGTGCCGACGAAGGAGATGCCAAGAGGGGGGAAGGAGCCTCGCGGAAGGGCATCTGAGCGGTGGCGCCATCTTGCCCGAGATGCAACTGCTGCACTTGGTGAGTCACCGCTCCGAGCGAGGTTGCAGTCATGGGAGGGGGCGGTGCGGTCCTACATGCCTGGATGGGGCCGGGCTGCATGCATGCAGGGGGCCCACCAGGAGCCGCCACGTCCACGCTGGATTCATGCGTCCCATCGCCACCAAAGTCGAGCTGCGCCGCCAGGGCGCCAACGATGGCCTCCTCCAGCTCCTCCCGCCCAGGCTCGACGCGAGACGGGGGCGGCAGCTGGATCTCATTGCCGGAGAAGAAATCGGCGACGGGGTCGGGGTTGCGGCAGGCCGGGGGCGGCGGAGGGGGCGGAGAGAGTGCGCGATGCAGAGGCAGGGGCAGAGTGACGCAGATCGTGGCCTCCCGCCCAAGGCAGCTTGAGCTGCGATGGCGGCTGATGGGGGTGCGGCTGCGCTGCCTCTTCTGCTGGTGGCGGTCCTTGGCCGCCACCGGAGCCTTGCTTGAGTGGCTCCGACCAAGCAGCGTGTCCGCCCAGGAGCGCCTGGCCCCGCGCTCGCCGTCTTTGTCATCATGATCCCTGCGGCCGCCACCGCGCTGCAGCCCGTGGCAGCCGGAGGAGGCCACCGCAGAGGGCTGGCGGCGAGCCTGCCCATCCTCCACATGCCTGGTCCATGTCCCCGTGAAGATCTTCGGGAAGGGGCTCCTCCCCCGATCTTGGCGAGGGGAGACCGCTCTGGCGCGAGGAGGAAGACTGCGGCATGCGGGGCGTCCAGTCCTCGATCCGGTCCACGTGTAGCAGCAGCTCCCGACGCCGGACGCCGGGCGGTGGGGCAACCTGGTGGCTCGGAGGCGAGTACCCCAGCATGGCCTCGACCTTGCCCGCAGCGTGGGCGGCGGGCCAGAGCGTGCGCCTGGTGGGGATGTGCGCGACGTTGGCCGCCCACACCCAGCAAGCGAAGGTCTTGGTGTGACCCCGCTCGTGTGTGCGCCTATCCAGCCGGTCGACGATGCAGAGATCGCCGAGTACTTCGACCGTGCCCTCCAACGACCACAGTTGCATGGGCATCCACTCGATGACGACCCGAACATGGAGGGTGCAGTCGTCCGGCACCTCATGGTCATCCTCATGCCAGCCCTTCACCGCGAAGTCGACGCCATCCGCCTTGATGATGCCGCGGCGGATGGCGTTCTCCTTGTGCGCCGGGAGCTCAAAATGGACGAGGAAGTCTTCCGGGTTATGGCTGGTGATGCGCAGCAGGTGGGGCAGCGTGTGGATCTGCTCCTCGATCTCACGGCCCACCGACATCGGGCTCGCCGCATGCTGCGCCGTCGCGGCCGAGAGGAGCACCGCATGCTTGCGAAGCAGGAACTCCTGGTGCTCCATGGCCGGCGTGGTCACCACCACGTTGTGGCTCGACCTTGGGCGGTGCGAGGGGTCGGTGAGGTACGCCTGGCGGTCCATGGCAGGCGGCAGCGACGACAGCATGGGGAAACGCAGCCTCTCCTTCACCGGGCCGCGCTGGGGACAGGCGTGGTGAGTGGGGAGGAGATGCTTGCTCGGCTACGAAGCTTTGGATTTTGATGGCAGTCCCTACCATAGTGGCCCTGCAGCTTACAGATGATGCAGCGCAGCGGATCCTTACAATCTACTCGGCAGTGACTACTGCTGAGACAGCGAAAGCACAGGCCGGTGAAGCGGCTTAAGAAGGCGGCACGGCCCGCATCGCCATTAATGGCAGGGCGCCTACCCGACCGCCCAGACGAACGGCGCCCAGGCTTGCCCGCTGGCCTCTGGAGTGTGCGCCGCTCCTTCCGCGACTTGACCTCTGTCCAGTCGACCTTGCCGCCCGAAGAGGAAAGGGGCGGTGCAGGTGGAGGCACGACCACAACGGATTTAAGCTTGCACTTCCTAGAATAGGGGCGCTCCTCATGGACCGCGGCGGGGCATGCGGCCCCGCCCTTGGAGCTCTCGCCCTGCAGCAGGAGACGCTCCGGACCATCGGGGCGGACCGTTGACGCAGGAGGCGAGGGGGTGGGGGCGGACTAGAGACCAGCTCTTGCATCGGACCGGCGGATCTAGGCAGATCTGCAGCGGACAAGGGCGAGCCCCGGCCCGATCCAACGCTTCGGGAGGAGCGAGCTGAGCAGCAGGACCCCACCGGGGAGGACGGACGCATGGCTGGGTGGTGCCCCGGCCCGGGCGGGCAGGGACGGTGGCTAGGTGGCCGCCGCCGCTGGAGCGGCACGCGGCGTGGAGGAGGAGGGGAGCGCTAGGAGGAGGGGAGCCGCTGTGGTAGTCTTGTCCAAAATCTCTTTTACATAGTTAAGTATTTGTTGGTAACTCAGAAGTGGTTTTTCATAACTAACCGTGCATGCATGTTTAGTTATGCACCTCGAACTTTATTGTAGTCTGCAAGAAGTTTCCAACTGTTCCACTCCTCGTTTGTGCATCTTATCAGTAGATGCTTATTTATTTAGTCATCTCGGTTATTTGATCAGCTGACGGTTCAATACAACTTTGATGCTTGAATGTCTCAAAAAGAAGGTAAAGATGGATATATGCCCCCTGTTGAAGTTACTATTGTTTTTTTTCTTACTTCTATAGTTGTATTCAGTTTCTAAAGGCCTTTCAAACTTTCTATTCTTACAGATATCTGCATTTCCATACATTTTCCCAAGTTGTGGATTTGGAGTGACCAGCACGATTGTGTTCCCCATTAGACATTATCTACCATCTGCCCGACATTTCTTATTTCATATGCAAGCAGCTAACTGACATAACATGATTATGTTTTGGCTGTAGCTCTACTTGTTCAAGGATGTTGTTCATAGCTATTATGTTTTTTATCACATTTTATGGATGATTGTAGCTATAATGTTGTTCATATAAGATACATGGCAAAGTATTTGTGCAACCTCTGTATTTGTCCAACGTGTTCTGCGTTGCAGGAGGAGCAAGCGGACGCTGGTCTGGCATCAAGCTGAGGTGAGCCCCTCCTTTCCATGTATCCTTTTTCTTTGGGAGATGACGCCTTTTCTTGACTTTGCCTGTTGTCATGCGTGCAGCCATGTTCAGGTTGGAGCGGTGATGGCAGCAGGACGGACGGCGCCGGCAACAAGCACAGTTCCTCATCTTTGTCTCCAACAAAAAGGATCATCTGGTGACAAAACACCTCCTCCTTCTCTTCTCTGTGTTTGCTCGCTATGGAACTTGGTCATTGCAAAACTTGGGCTTCATCATATGGACACCTCTATGTGGCATCTTGAGAGTTCGGTCAAGGAATGGTGGACAAATAGGACCGGCGCCGGTGTCCCCAACAGGAAGGCCATGGCCTCTTTAACCATGCTCGTGTCATGGACCATTTGGAATGAGCGAAATGCCCGTGTTTTCCAGAACAAGAGTGCTTGATAACCCACAAGTATAGGGGCTCGCAACAGCTTTCGAGGGTAGAGTATTCAACCCAAATTTATTGATTCGACACAAGGGGAGCCAAAGAATATTCTTGAGTATTAGCAGTTGAGTTGTCAATTCAACCACACCTGGATAACTTAGTATCTGCAGCAAAGTGTTTAGTAGCAAAAGTGGTATGATAATAATAGTAGCGGTAGCAAAGTAAAGATAAATGTTTTTGGGGTTTTGTAGTAGTTGTAACATTAGCAACGGAAAAGTAAATAAGCGAAGAACAATATGTGAAAAGCTCGTAGGCAATGGATCAATGATGGATAATTATGCCGGATGCGATTCCTCATGCAATAGTTATAACATAGGGTGATATAGAACTAGCTCCAGTTCATCAATGTAATGTAGGCATGTATTCCGTAAATAGTCATACGTGCTTATGGAAAAGAACTTGCATGACATCTTTTGTCCTACCCTCCCGTGTTCAGCGGGGTCCTTGCGGAAACTAAGGGATATTAAGGCCTCCTTTTAATAGAGAACCGGAACAAAGCATTAACACATAGTGAATACATGAACTCCTCAAACTACGGTCATCACCGAGAAGTGTCCCGATTATTGTCACTTCGGGTTGTCGGATCATAACACATAATAGGTGACTATAGACTTGCAAGATAGGATCAAGAACACACATATATTCGTGAAAACATAATAGGTTCAGATCTGAAATCATGGCACTCGGGCCCTAGTGACAAGCATTAAGCATAGCAAAGTCATAGCAACATCAATCTCAGAACATAGTGGATACTAGGGATCAAACCCTAACAAAACTAACTTGATTACATGGTAAATCTCATCCAACCCATCACCGTCCAGCAAGCCTACGATGGAATTACTCACGCACGGTAGTGAGCATCATGAAATTGGTGATGGAGGGTGGTTGATGATGACGACGACGATGAATCCCCCTCTCCGGAGCCCCGAACAGACTCTAGATCAGCCCTCCCGAGAGAGATTAGAGCTTGGCGGCGGCTCCGTGTCATGAAACGCGATGAAACTTTCTCTCTGATTTTTTTCTCCCCGAGACGGTATATATGGAGTTGGATTTGAGGTCAGGAGGTGTCCAGGGGGCCCACGAGATAGGAGGGCGCGCCCTAGGGGGGGCGCGCCCCCCTAGGGCGCGCCCCCTGTCTCGTGGACAGCCCGTGGGGCCCCTGGCCTTGATTCTTTCGCCAAAAATTCTTATTAATTCTGAAAAGTGCCTCCCTGGATTTCCAGGACATTCCGAGAACTTTTCTTTTCTACACATAAAACAACATCATGGCAGTTCTGTTGAAAACGGCGTTAGTCCGGGTTAGTTTCATTCAGATCATGCAAGTTAGAGTCCAAAACAAGGGCAAAAGTGTTTGGAAAAGTAGATACGTTGGAAACGTATCAACTCCCCCAAGCTTAAACCTTTGCTTGTCCTCAAGCAATTGAGTTGATAAACTAAAAGTGATAAAGAAAAACTTTTACAAACTCTGTTTGCTCTTGTTGTTGTAACATGAAAAGCCAGTATTCAAGTTTCAGCAAATATTATGAACTAACCATACTCACAATAACACATAGGTCTCACAATTACTCATATCAATAACATAATCAGCTAGCGAGCTATAATAATAAAACTCGGATGACAACACTTTCTCAAAATAATCATAACATGATATAACAAAATGGTATCTCGCTAGCCCTTTCTGAGACTGCAAAACATAAATGCAGAGAACCTTTAAAGATCAAGGACTGACTAAACATTGTAATTCATGGTAAGAGAGATCCACTCAAGTCATACCCAATATAAACCAATAATAACGAATGCAAATGACAATGTGCTCTCCAGCGGGTGCTTTTTAATAAGAAGGGTGATGACTCAACATAAAAGTAAATAGATAGGCCTTTCGCAGAGGGAAGCAGGGATTTGTAGAGGTGTCAGAGCTCGATTTTAAAATAGAGATTGAATAACATTTTGAGCGGCATACTTTTGCTGTCAACGCAACAACTATGAGATGGCTGTATCTTCCATACTACATGCATTATAGGCAGTTCCCAGATAGAATGGTAAAGGTTTATACTCCCCCAACCACCAACAAACATCAA
Organism: Triticum timopheevii; assembly: GCA_963921465.1. Classification (NCBI taxonomy): domain Eukaryota; kingdom Viridiplantae; phylum Streptophyta; class Magnoliopsida; order Poales; family Poaceae; genus Triticum; species Triticum timopheevii. Next base: position 375,049,758 of record OY997262.1, on the reverse strand, counting down.
TCCATGGCTTGCTCGAAACAACGAGTGCCTCCAACATACAACAGCCCTGGGGAGTTTTGTTTAATTATTTTGATTTACTTTGATCTTTTTGGATCATGGGACTGGGCATCCCGGTTACCGGCCCTTTCTCGTGAATGAGGAGCGGAGTCCACTCCTCTTGAGAATAACCCACCTAGCATGGAAGATATAGGCGGCCCTAGTTGTAACATGAGCTGCTCGAGCATACAAAACAGAATTTCATTTGAAGGTTTGGAGTTTGGCACATACAAATTTACTTGGAACGGCAGGTAAATACCGCGTATAGGTAGGTATAGTGGACTCATATGGAACAACTTTGGGGTTTAAGGATTTTGGATGGACAAGCAGTATTCCCACTTAGTACAGGTGAAGGCTAGCAAAAGACTGGGAAGCGACCAACTGAGAGAGCGACTACAGTCGTAAACATGCATTAAAATTAATTCACACCGAGTACAAGCATGAGTAGGATATAATCTACCATGAATATAAATATCATGAAGGCTATGTTGATTTGATTCAACTACATGCGTCAACATGTGCCAAGTCGAGTCACTTAATACATTCAAAGGAGGGTACCATCCCATCATACCACATCATAATCATTCTAATAGCATGTTGGCACGCAAGGTAAACCATTATAACTCATAGCTAATCAAGCATGGCACAAGCAACTATAATCTCTAAATGTCATTGCAAATATGTTTACTTCATAATAGCTGACCTAGGAACAATGAATCATCATATTTACAAAAACAAGAGAGGTCGAGTTCATACCAGCTTTTCTCATCCCAATAAGTCCATCATATATCATCATCATTGCCTTTCACTTGCACGACCGAACGATGTGTATAATAATAAGAGTGCACGTGCATTGGACTAAGCTAGAATCTGCAAGCATTCAACTCAAGAGAGAAGACAAGTAATATGGGCTCTAAATTAAATAAACAATCATGCATATAAGAGATACTAAGCATTTTCAATATGGTCTTCTCGACCCCCAAAAGAAAGAAAAGAAAAGAAAACTATTTACACGGGAAAGCTCCCAACAAGTAAAAGAAGAACGAGAAATCTTTTGGGGTTTTCATTTCAATTCTACTACAGGCAAGGAAATTAAACTTACTATTTTTTTTGGTTTTTCTTAAGGTTTAACAAACACATAAGAAGAAAACTAGAAAAAGAAATTTAAACTAGCATGGATAATACAATGAAAGAGTATGAGCACCGACGACTAGTGTGTGAACATGAATGTAAAGTCGGTGAGAAATATGTACTCCCCCAAGCTTAGGCTTTTGGCCTAAGTTGGTCTAATACCAATGACTGCCGCTACTCTCCCCAGTGTAGTGGGAGGTGTAATCAGGATACCGCTGGTTGGTCATCTCCGGATCCCACTGGACAGATGATGCACGATAAGGGTCCAGCTCAGGTTCAGGTTCTGGAGTAAAAGCTTGGGCTAGATGGTTGTTCACCGCTTCCATCGTAACAAGGCGATTTTCTGCAAGCAAGTCAAATAACAGAGGTGCAGGCAAAATAATAAACTCAAAGTGTTTCTTATTGAATCTAAGTCTATAGAAGAGCATTTTCTCTTCGTTATCAACAATAAACTTGTGTGCTACCATGCTCTTGTAATCTAAAATGTGAGGAGGTAATTTTGTCTCCTCCTCCTCATGGTGCCTAATGGGTATCTGAAAATGTTCAGCAAGGCGTGCAGCATAGATACCTCCAAATATGGGGCCTTTTGTATGATTCAGGGCTAGCCGTTTAGCAACGACGGCACCCATACTAAAAGTATTGTCTCCCAGCAAAGCATGTTGAAGAATAATAATATCTGGAACGCTCAAATTTCCACTATTTCCATGACCAATCAAGCATCTACTAGCAAATATAGCAAAGTAGCATAAAACAGGAAAGTGTATGCTAGAGACGTTTGCCTCAGAGCTCTTCTTTGGCTCTTCTACAGCAATAGTTTTAACAAAGTCATCCACATCTTCACGATGGGGTTCCTCTAATTCTCCCTCATAAGGTATCCTACATATCACGCAAAAATCACGTAAAGACATCTCTCTGAATTCATCATGTAAATGAAATGATACTGCAGGCGGTGACTTCTTAGGATAATAATAAAAGTTTTGCACGAAAGTATTGGTAAGTAAGATATACTGATCGATTCGGTCATTCATGAAACCGGTAAGGCCTGCAGTCCCAATTAAAGCATAAAAGCCTTCATGAATTCCGGCTTCTTTCAAGAAATCCTCACACGGCCATTCACATGACCGTACTTCCACTAAGCGAGGAAGATTATACTTGGGTTTTTCCTTCTCTTTGTCTTGTTTTTCCTCAGAGCTTTGGCTAGAAGAGCCTTTAAAGAGCCTCCTTAACATTCTCTGAAAATTTCTAAAATTTTAGTAACTTCAACATAAAAGTGAATAAAACTAAACAAGATTGATAGCAACTACTCCTATAAGTGCCTAGAGCATATATCATGCATTGGAATTGCTTGGGACCTCAAGAATTTAACATGCAAGCTCAAGAACATGGTCACCTAAGCAGCAAAAATTTGCAATGAATAAAGCACTAGAACAAAAACTATTTGGACCAATGGAGGAGTCACATACCAAGCAACAATCTCCCAAAGCAGTTTTGTGAATGGAGCTTTGAGCTAAGAGATCAAAAATCGCAGCAAAACGAGCTAGAACTCGGGCTTGAGCTGGATGGGAATTTTTTTGGGTAGAAGATGAAGTGTGTGGGTGCTGGTATGAGTGGAGGGAAGCCACCAGGGGGCCACGAGACGGGGGGCGTGCCCTACAGGGGGGGCACCCTCCTCTCTCGTGGCCTGGTGCTTGCCCCTCTTGCAGTGTTTTCAGTGCCTAAAATCCTCAAATATTCCAGAAAAAAATCATTATAGGGCATTTGGAGCACTTTTATTTTCGGACTATTTTTTAATGCACGGATAATTCAGAAAACAGACGGGTAATGCCATTTTTGCTTTATTTATTCTAAATAACAGAAAGTAAAAAGAGGGTACAGAAGGTTGTGCCTTCTAGTTTCATCCATCTCGTGATCATCAAAATGAACCCACTAACAAGGTTGATCAAGTCTTGTTAACAAACTCATTCCGAATAACACGGAACCGGAGAAATTTCGAATAACACTAAGTTACCTCAACGGGGATATGAAAATCCCCAACAATAAGAATATCATACTTTTTCTTGACAGTAGGGAGAGGAAATTCAAAACCTCAAAAAATGATAGTTGGAACTTTTTCAACATAATTGATGCTATGAACTTGAGATTGTTTCCTCGGAGAATGTACCGTATGCTCATTACCATTAACATGAAAAGTGACATTGCCTTTGTTGTAATCAATAACAGCCCCTGTAGTATTAAGAAAAGGTCTACCAAGGATAATAGACATACTATCGTCCTCGGGAATATCAAGAATAACAAAGTCCGTTAAGATAGTGACATTTGCAACCACAACAGGCACATCCTCACAAATACCGACAGGTATAGCAGTTGATTTATCAGCCATTTGCAAAGATATTTCAGTAGGTGTCAACTTATTCAATTCAAGTCTACGATATAAAGAGAGAAGCATAACACTAACACCGGCTCCAAGATCACATAAAGCAGTTCTAACATAATTTCTTTTAATAGAGCATGGTATAGTTGGTACACCCGGATCTCCAAGTTTCTTTGGTATTCCACCCTTAAAAGTGTAATTAGCAAGCATGGTGGAAATTTCAGCTTTCGGTATCTTTCTTTTATTTGTGATGATATCCTTCATATATTTAGCATAAGGATTTACTTTAAGCATATCAGTTAAGCGCATACGTAAGAAAATAGGTCTAATCATTTCAGCAAAGCGCTCAAAATCCTCATCATCCTTTGACTTGGACGGTTTAGGAGGAAAGGGCATGGGTTTCTGAACCCATGGTTCTCTTTCTTTACCGTGCTTCCTAGCAACAAAATCTCTCTTATCATAACGTTGATTCTTTGATTGTGGGCTATCAAGATCAACAGCAGGTTCAATCTCTACATCATTGTTTTTGCTAGGTTGAACATCAACATGAACATTATCATTAACATTATCACTAGGTTCATGTTCATCACCTAATTGTGTTTCAGCATCAGAAATAGAAACATCATTGGGATTCTCAGGTGTGTCTACAGTAGGTTCACTAGAAGCATGCAAAGTTCTATCATTTTTCTTCTTCTTCTTTTTAGAAGAACTAGGTGCCTCTATATTATTTCTCTGAGAATCTTGCTCGATTCTCTTAGGGTGGCCTTCAGGATACAAAGGTTCCTGAGTCATTCTACCAGTTCTAGTAGCCACTCTAACAGCAAAGTCATTTTTATTATTCAATTCATCAAGCAAATCATTTTGAGCTTTAAGTACTTGCTCAGCTTGAGTAGCAACCATAGAAGCATATTTGCTAACGCGGTGAAGTTCATTTTTAACTCTAGCCAGATTATCACCTACGCGTCCTATCTCGAAAGCATTATTCTTTAACTCTCTACCAACATAAGCATTAAAACTTTCTTGTCTATCCATAAAGTCATCAAATTCATCTAAGCATGGGCTATGAAATTTAGTAGAGGGTATTTTAACTTTTTCATATCTATAGAGAGAATTTACCTTTACTACCTGTGTCGGGTTATCAAGACAATGTGGTTCTTCAGGTGGTAAATTAAGATCATGTATTTCTTCAATAGGAGGTAAATTCTTAACATCTTCAGCTGTAATACCTTTTTCTTTCATTGATTTCTTTGCCTCTTGCATATCTTCAGGACTGAGAAATAAAACACCTCTCTTCTTCGGAGTGGGTTTAGGAATAGGCTCAGGAGTTGGCTCAATTGGTTCAGGAATTACTTCAGGAACTGGCTCGGGAAGAGTCCAATTATTTTCATTAGTCAACATATTATTCAATAGTATTTCAGCTTCGTCGACTGTTCTTTCCCTGAAAACACAACCAGCACAACTATCCAAGTAGTCCTTGGAAGCATCGGTTAGTCCATTATAAAAAATATCAAGTATTTCATTTTTCTTAAGAGGATGATCAGGCAAAGCATTAAGTAATCGGAGAAGCCTCCCCCAAGCTTGTGGGAGACTCTCTTCTTTGATTTGAACAAAATTATATATTTCCCGCAAGGCAGCTTGTTTCTTATGAGCTGGGAAATATTTAGCAGAGAAGTAATAAATCATATCTTGGGGACTACGCACACAACCAGGAGCAAGAGAATTATACCAAGTCTTAGCATCACCTTTTAATGAGAACGGAAATATCTTAAGGATATATAAATGGCGAGACTTCTCATCATGAGTAAACAGGGTGGCTATATTATTCAACTTGGTATCTGCCACAACAGTTTCAAATTCAAGGCCATAAAAAGGATCAGATTCAACTAAAGTAATAATATCAGGATCAACAGAGAATTCATAATCCTTATCAGTAACACAAATAGGTGAAGTAGCAAAAGAAGGATCGGGTTTCATTCTAGCATTAAGAGACTGCTGCTTCCATTTAGCTAATAATTTCTTAAGATCATTTCTATCATTGCAAGCAAGAATTTCCATAGCAGCTGTTTCATGCATAACATAACCCTTAGGAACAACAGGTAAAACATAATCATTGGGGGCACCTTCATCATCACTATCATCAATAATAGGTTCTTCAATATTTTCATTCCCCCTAAATCTAGCAAGTTGTTCATCAAGAAATTCACCTATAGGGGATTGCAGCTTTCGAGGGTAGAGTATTCAACCCAAATTTATTGATTCGACGCAAGGGGAGCCAAAGAATATTCTTGAGTATTAGCAGTTGAGTTGTCAATTCAACCACACCTGGATAACTTAGTATCTGCAGCAAAGTGTTTAGTAGAAAAAGTGGTATGATAATAATAGTAGCGGTAGCAAAGTAAAGATAAATGTTTTTGGGTTTTTGTAGTAGTTGTAACAGTAGCAGCGGAAAAGTAAATAAGCGAAGAACAATATGTGAAAAGCTCGTAGGCAATGGATCAATGATGGATAATTATGCCGGATGCGATTCCTCATGCAATAGTTATAACATAGGGTGATATAGAACTAGCTCCAGTTCATCAATGTAATGTAGGCATGTATTCCGTAAATAGTCATACGTGCTTATGAAAAAGAACTTGCATGACATGTTTTGTCCTACCCTCCCGTGTTCAGCGGGGTCCTTACAGAAACTAAGGGATATTAAGGCCTCCTTTTAATAGAGAACCGGAACAAAGCATTAACACATAGTGAATACATGAACTCCTCAAACTACGGTCATCACCGAGAAGTGTCCCGATTATTGTCACTTCGGGGTTGTCAGATCATAACACATAATAGGTGACTATAGACTTGCAAGATAGGATCAAGAACACACATATATTCATGAAAACATAATAGGTTCAGATCTGAAATCATGGCACTCGGGCCCTAGTGACAAGCATTAAGCATAGCAAAGTCAAAGCAACATCAATCTCAGAACATAGTGGATACTAGGGATCAAACCCTAACAAAACTAACTTGATTACATGGTAAATCTCATCCAACCCATCACCGTCCAGCAAGCCTATGATGGAATTACTCACGCACGGCGGTGAGCATCATGAAATTGGTGATGGAGGATCGTTGATGATGACGACGGCGATGAATCCCCCTCTCCGGAGCCCCGAACGGACTCCAGATCAGCCCTCCCGAGAGAGATTAGGGCTTGGCGGCGGCTCCGTGTCGTGAAACGCGATGAAACTTTCTCTCTGATTTGTTTTCTCCCCGAGACGGTATATATGGAGTTGGAGTTGAGGTCCGGAGGTGTCCAGGGGGCCCACGAGATAGGAGGGCGCGCCCTAGGGGGGCGCCCCCTGTCTCGTGGACAGCCCGTGGGCCCCCTGGCCTTGATTCTTTCGCCAAAAATTCTTATTAATTCTAAAAAGTGCCTCCGTGGATTTCCAGGACATTCCGAGAACTTTTCTTTTCTATACATAAAACAACATCATGGCTGTTCTGCTGAAAACAGCGTCAATCCGGGTTAGTTTCATTCAAATCATGCAAGTTAGAGTCCAAAACAAAGGCAAAAGTGTTTGGAAAAGTAGATACGTTGGAGACGTATCAGTGCTCCACCACCAATCTTGCTAAACAACATCATCTGCAAGGCAAACCTTTGGATCACCGCCGGAGCAAAAAAAATTAGGGAACATTATTTTGTGTGAGTAATCTTCCATGTCGTGTAAAAGTGTGCCCTTGTAACAAACTCTATCCTCTTCTTATTTAATAGATGAGGCAAATCTTTTGCCTTCATTTGAAAAAAATAAATAGACAGAAGTTATTTCAGGACAGGGTATCTTGCTGGAAAACAGACTGTAGTCTGTACCAGTGGCGAGTCCAGTAGCTAGGCGTAAACAGGCTCTAGCCTACCCTCGAGAAAAAGATTTTCTTTTTTACTAGTACACTTCATCTCAGCCTAGCAGCCCAACACGGCAACAACGAACGAAACCAATAGCCCAACTGGTAAGTGCCCATAGCGAACAAGCAGTACATCTCTCGCACGGGAGCCCCTATTTGACGCGCTTTGTGTCAAATTGGCGGCCTGACGCATAGAGAGGGACTTGACTGGGCCGGCCCATTGAGTTCTACCGTGGGACGAAAAATATAGCACGGAGACCAACTGTGTACTATCAAGCACTACTAGCCACTCAGCCTAACGAGTACTGCTGCCAATAAAGCAGTACATCATTTAAAGAACTAACCATAGATGTGGAACCGGAATGGTATATACTGTGGCGAACCGAAAGTAGCTATTGTAGCGAAACTGAATTAGTTACTAGGTTGAATGTTTTTTTAAGTGGCGTGCTACGCGTCGGCCGGCGGATTTGTTTCAAAGATCCGCCGCCTCGCGAGTCGTCCGATTACATTGCTCAACGTATGACCCTTTTTTGCAACAAGAGTATTGTTTCAGAAACAATGGTGACCATTGCAACAAGAGCTTTGTTTCAGAAATATATCAGTGACTTTTGCAACAAGAGTTTTGTTTCAGAAACATTAATGATGATGCAAAAAGCATGAGTGTAATCCTTCTTGCAACAAGAGCTTTGTTTTGGAAACATCCGTTGACTATTGCAACCTGATCTTTGTTTCAGAGACATGGCACGCGGGGAATGGATCCAGCAGGGATTGCTCCCAGACGATAGCGCCGGCGAAGAGGTTGTGCGCTGCACCACTCGCCACTGCAACGATGCTCGAGCAACACTGATCTCAGGGCAGATGCGAGCGGCGGGGCGACCGCTGCCCGGCCAGCGGCAAGTGAGGCGGCGAAGAAAAATAGGAGGAATGGAAGTAGGGCGGCGAAGGCCTCCCTCGCCGGCGAATGATGGCCACCGGAGCGGAATGACTGCGAGCAAGGGCGCGAACATGATGCGAGCGAACGTCTCCCTTGCGGCGCTGATTCGGTACAAAAGAAATCGAGGGGACTGGGGATAAGGTAGATGGAGCCAGAAGGCGCGCTGTTGCAGAAGACGTGCGGTGGTGGGTCCGCTAGGGATGCGTGGCGCACAACAGAGGCGGCGGACATGCAGGTAATTATCGACCGGTTGATGAGAAACGTTTCCCTTTCTTTAATCTATATTTTCAAGAAAGTGCCAACATTTATTGAATTACTGAAGAAAAAACCGGTGACGGGAATTTTTTCAATATATAAAAAAAATGAAAAAGCAGAAAAATGGAACCAAAATATTGTTTTCTGAAAAACATAAACATGTTTTAGAATTTGTGAACAAATTATGAAATTACGAACAAATGTTGAAGCCGCGAACATTTTTTTGATTTTTTCAACAAAAATATTTGAAAAGTGGAAACATTTCATGATAATTGGGGCAAAATTTTGAAACCGCAAACATTTTTTGAATTTATGAACAATAACTTTAAAATGGAACATTTCATGAAATTCCGAACAACTAGAAATCGCGAACATTTTCTGAAATGTGAACATTTTTCAAGTTCTGACAAAATTTGTAATCACGAAATGGGAACATATTTTTTGAAACTCCAAACAAAATTCAAAAGCACGAACATTTTTTGGATCTATGAACAAAATTTGAATATGGGAACATTTTTTGAAATTCCAAACAAAATCTGAAAAACGAACATTTTTTAAACTTCCAAACAACATTTCAAAATGCGAACAGTTTTTTAAAAGTGAACATTTTTTGAATATGTGAATTTTTCTTGAAATCGGAAACATTTTTTGAAACAATCGACCAAAAGTTGAAAACACAAACAATTTTCTGAAACTCAAATTTTTGAAAATCGAACATTTTTTGAAAAAGAGAACATTTTTAAAAAAGGAAAAGAAAAAGAAAAAGAAACAATAAACAAAACAAGAAAAGAAAAACGAAAAAGAAAAATAAAAAGAAATGAAAATAAAAAAACAATTCATGAACCTTCTAGAAGGTTCCCAAAACCAGAAAAACCGACTGGGAACATCAGAGAAGTTTCCCAAAACCGGTATCGGTGCAATGTTAAAACGGGCCGGCTCAACCCCGAAAGTTCGCTCGCTCGCTTCTGCGAAACAGCGACAATTCGCCGCAGCGAGCGGCGAATAGGATTTTCCCTCTCACACCGCACGAGACCGAGCCGCTCCCGCGACCGGACCTATCCTTGACCGGCGGCGGACCAGAGAGCCGGTGGGGGCAGCAGACTGCCGGAGCTCCGCGCCAGTGGCGCACGCGTCCATGAGTCGCGCCCGGCCAACCCTGCACGGTTGCGCCCTGCTCCGACGGTACTCGCCGGCCGGCAGCCACCCTCCAGTTCCGTTGGCTTGCCGTTGGACGTCGGTGAATGGTGACCGCATGACCGGAGGAAGGAGGAGTTGGAAATTTTTTGCTTTGCAGTTTGCAGTCTTGCACCAAATTGGCAACAAAAACAATGGGTAATTTGGTTCAATTTTTGATATATTGTTTGTTGTAAGTTTGCATATTGTCATATATTATCTGCTAGCCGCCGCCTCCTCCTCCACAAAAGAGCTAGGGTTTTTGCCTCCCGCTGGCGCCGCCGCATATCCGCTCCTCTCCGGTGGCCCTAGGGCCATGTGGGCGCGGTGGATCTCGGGGCCGGCGGGAGGGCTCCGTTTTTAGTTGTTTCTTTCAGTTTTGCTAGGGTTTGTGTCCTGCTCAGGAAGGCGAGACGGCGGCGGCTCCCTGAAGATGGAATAAAGGTCTCCCGCCTAGACCCCATTCCGGCGGTGCGTCTAGCATCGTTGGTGGGCGTGTGGAGGTGTGTCTTCAGCGGATATTTCTTTGGTGGATTTGCTCGGATCTCGTCGTTGTTCGTCTACGTTCGTGTGTCTTTGAGTTGGATCCTTCCGATCTACGTTGTTCTTCATCTGCGGCGGTTGCTATTCTGGTGCGCTGGTCCTACGGGGCCTTAGCACGACGACTTCCCGACTGTCTACTACAACAAGTTGTGCCCGACTCCGGTGATGGATGGGTGATGACGGCGACGCGCCTTCGGCTCGCTTCAGTGCTTGTAGTCGTCGCTAGGTGGTCTATGAATCTGGATATAATTTTTACTATTTTTGGTATTCGTTGTACTGCCATGATGGAAGGTGAATAGACTGGAAATTTTCTCACAAAAAAAAAGTTTGCATATTGTCTACATTTAGCTAAGCAGGAAAGTTTGAGCATATTTGGACAAATGAACTAAAAGATTACGGCTATTTAGCTAAGCAGATTCAAAATTTGGTTCAAAAATTAATATGTTTCAAAAATTTCAGAAATATTCCAGTAAATACGACATGTTTCCGGTAGTAATCTGGGAAAATCTCAGCTTATTTGGACTAAAGAATTATGAGATGAGTTTTTTCTTCAAACAAACGTTTCGTTTTTTTTCTTTACGGTTAACTTTGAGCCGATCATTCGTTTTTGTCCTAGATTCGCCACTGGAGGGAGTATATGTTTCGTTGGCGAAGAAGACAAAGGGAAGGTAGCTAGTGCGTATGTATCCAACAAATTAGAGCCTTAGCCTCTAGTATTGTGCATGTGAACCAACAAATTAGAGCATAGCCTCTAGTATTGTACTACCTCTATAAACTAATATAAGAGCATTTAGTGATCTAAACGCTCTTATATTAGTTTATGAAGGGAGTACATGTGAATCTTTTCACATGCACAAACTAATTATTCATGACGGCATACCTAAGGCGGCATTGACAACTCATAGTTTGATGAAGAGTTTGGTGTGCTGGATCTCTGGCACCAATGGTCCCTCCATATTAGAAGGGAGAGAGAGGATTGGTGTAATAGTTTATTTATTGCTTGAGCCTCATAGGCGTATATATAGTGAATACATGATTTTTTTGGAGTACAAGGCAAGGTAGAACAAATCCTATGCTATCCTATACTACCTAAATAATCACGATACTCAACATCCCCCGCAGTCATGACGGTAGCAACACAGACGGTGAGACTGGAGAAGAATCCAAAGGCAAGCAGATGGATACACCCCCCCCCCCCCCCCCCCAGTCGTAACGGTCGATGCATCGCGGAAGTCGTCGCTGGAGTGAAAACCGACAAGTTTGCTCAAGTAAGGCGGTAGCTCTTTGTGCCGATGTCGATGTAGCGGAGAGCATAGTGTGGTGTAGTCATGGTCGAGGTAGCCGTGCGGGGACGCCGTGGTCGATGTCGAGTCGGGGTGGCCAGTGTCGAGGTAGTCGACGTGGACCGGAAAGAAGAGTGGCGGCTAGGAGCGCGGCGGTGCTCGAAGTAGGCGAGGAACAACCCGATAACATGACGAAGACCGGTACAGACAGTGGCGTTCCCGCACCTAGGAAGGCGGCGCGGTGCATACCACACAGAAGTTGACGCGCACGGGTCGGGCGACGGCGGGGAAGACCTCAGGACAGTCGCACGGAACGCATGTCACGCTCGCTACGGCCCGATGGGTGACGCAGCGACAGCTCAAGGGTCGGTGCAGCTACGGGGACGCCCTGGAGCGGATGACCTCGAGACGGCGGTGGACCGCGGACCGCGGGACTACGGCCCAAAGAGGTGATGCAGCGGCAGCGCGCAGGTCGGGGCAGCCGGGGGAGCACCACGGGGGGACGACAAAGACCGCGTGTCATGCTCTCTACGGCCCGATGGGGCGACGCAGTGGCAGCGCGAGGGTCGATGCAGCCACGAAGACGACCTCAGGGCGGCGGTGGACCGCGGGCCTCGGCACTACGACCCGAAGGGACGACGCGGCAGTAGCACGCAAATCGATACAGTAGGGAGAAACCATGAGGCGGTGACGCTGCGGTCCGAAGGGACGATGCAGCTGCAGCCCGTTGCTCGATTGGTATAGATACGCGCATACATGATGACGATCTTCAATCTTGGAGAGATCCAGCACAGGAGTACCCAAGCGGCTAATGCGAACACGCAACATCTAAGTGTACATGAGAGCTGATTGGACAAGTACATGCAGGAACATGAGCAGGACGAGAGACCAGCGCATGAACGCACCGGCGGCCGCCGATCAGCGCAGCTGACGCGCAGCGTGCGTGTAGCAAGAGCATTGTGTGGTCGGAGACGATGAAGATGCCAATGAAGTAGGTGTGCATTGAGACGACAGACGGCAGCAGGCGACGCAAACTGATATTAGTTTGAAAAACTAAAAGAGAAAACATCGATCAAACGAACGGCGAGAGAGAAAACAACCCAAATGAAAGGATCAAAAGAAAACTCTTTAGGACAGCCGGTCAACACGACCGACAGACGAACCCTGGGTAGGTACGGGCGGTGCGGTCCCTGGCGGCGGTCATGGAGAGCGATCGCCTCGGGGGCAGTGCGAAGCGGAAGCGGCGGGCAGCAGCTAGGGTTTGGATCGGTTAGGCTGATACTATATTAGAAGGGAGAGAGAGGATTGGTGAAATAGTTTATTTATTGCTTGAGCCTCGTAGGCATATATATATATATATATATATATATATATATATATATATATATATATATATATATATATTGAGTACATGATCTTCTTAGTGTACAAGTAAAGGTAGAACAAATCCTACGCTATCCTATACTACCTAAATAATCACGATACTCAACACTCCAAAACAACTCCCTTTCCGGACCCATCCCTGATCTTCACCCCCAAAATTGAGGTATTTGAATTTGAGGTACAATAACCTTAGTGGGGCCATTCCAGCTGCTCTACAAGAATTTCCAGCCAATTCTTTCTTGGAGAATGCTTTTCTATGTGGCTTTCCCTGGAACCAGTCCGGGAACTATTGGACTAGTCGGCAGAATTCTGATTAATTTCAGTAAATAATTCATGATAAGAATAGAAAATAGCATGCAACAATGTTACTCATATTAGTAAAGAGCAAAATAATGTTGGCCATGTTTTGACAAACTTTTGTAGGACGGAGGATCGCACTGTAATTTGAATTTTCTCCGGCCCTTATAATATCCCTAGACTGTGTAGGGAAGAATTTCTTTTCTCTTCAGTAATACATTTTTAGAAACATTACAACCGAGCACTCTTCCAGTGTTCTCAGACTATCACCGTTTTCTACCATCAGATCGGCAGTCCTGGGCTATCTTGGCCGTCGGATGCACCTTCGATCCCTTCGGGAGCGGTAAACAAACTGGGACGATGCTCCCACAACAAAATCGACTTCCCTTGTCCACTTCTGGCAATAAAAACAAGGAAATCACTTGTTTTCCACCGACTGATAACAATGAAGCTTAAACCGCCTCCCTATCTCGCTTCTCGCCACGTGTCCCGTGCGAACCCACGGACCGCTTCCACTCTCCATCTCATCTTCTTCGACAGCCACATAGTATTTCTGCGCGGTCTCTCTCTCCCGTATCACCCATTCCATCCACAACGAAGCAACAACGAGTCACCGCTGGCCACGGGCGCAACGAGGGACGAGCACGGTTGACGTTGCTTCCCACCCGGCGACCGGCCATCGCCGCGTGCGCTGCATAGCAGCAACCGTTGTCGATCTCGCGCGCTGCGTCCCATCCACTGTCCCCTCATGCGCCATCGCCGCCGCGTGCTGCATTGAAGCATTCGCCGTCGTCTTCGTGCGTTGCATAGAAGCAATCACCGTCGATGTCGCGCACTGCACCGCATCCGTCGTCGCCTCCATGCGCCGCATCCGCCGTCGCCATCGCGCACTGCATCGCAACAACCGCCGTCGCAGCATCCGCCTTCGCCGCCATGCGCTGCGTCGCAGCATCCGTCGTCGCTGCCGCCCGCCGCGCATTGCATGCATAGCAGCAACCGCCGTTGCCGCCATGCGCTGCGTCTTAGCATCCGCCGTCGCTGCCGCGCGTTGCATAGCAGCAACCGCCGTCGCCGCTATGCGTTGCGTCGCAGCATCCCCTGGCGCCGCAGCACGCTATTGCTGCAATGGTGGCCGCCGCTGGCGCTCTCCCCGGCGAGGCGCGCGACTTGGCAATGCAACACGCATGCTTTGTTGCGTGATTCGAAGGTACGCTGGTGCTACAACTGGCGGACGGTGCTCCGCCGTTGCTACAACTACAAGGAGTCTTGTTGGGCTCCGATGGTGCTAAAAAGGCCACCGTCGTGACACAACCGGCATGCTACACGATGCAGCTTGGATGCTGTTGTGACGCACGTGTGTCCTTCTGGAGCAGCGAGCAAGCATCGCGCGCGTGCTGCTGCGCGAGTCAGGCGGCACGGCCATCGCCGTCAGGCGCAAAGCATGCTGCTACGGAGCTAGTCAGGCGGGGATGGTCTCGCACATCAGCGACGCGGGGATAACGAAGCAGTTTTATTCTGTTGTGCCTTGATGACTGAATCAGATAGCTACGTTGCATCCAAATCACGACGGATCGGACGGCTACCAACCCGGCTGATTTCCAAGAGAAATCAGTCGGTTGATGCCTGGCAGCGGCCTAAAAACAATCGCGAAGCGGGATACGAGGTGAGCGTGTCATGCCTCGCCAGTCCAGAGTTGCGCCTGGTCCGTGCGGCTCGGGTGAGAGGGTCTGAGGGAGAAGCGAGCGTCGCTGTAGATCGAAGCTACAAGACTTTAATGACGCGCGTTGTACACCACTCGCCCGCGACGGATAATTGTAGGTCAATTACCATCTCGATCTGTGCTATTTCGCTTCCATATAGTCTCCTTCGTCCGGCTGTTCAATCCACACCCCCTTTTGCTGCTTCGACTTCTCTGCTTTGTCTTCTTCAAGGTCATTCTCCATTGAATTTGGGATTCGTGTTTTATTGATGCTGATTTCTCTACTCCCAACTGAATGCAGGTGCTCTTTAGTATAGATTGATGCAATAATGCTAAACATACAAAGAGTTACACGCAATTACACGCTGACTAGGATTTTTTTCATCTACTAACCAATCACAAACTTGCCCCCCTGATTTTCAGAGGGGTGGGCCGCCTCCCCACCTATTGACCAATCAAATTAACCCTCTTTGTAAAACCTTGTAACTCGTTTGTACGTGTAGCATTACTCCAGATTGATGTGCTGTGGAGAGGCGACGACCATGACCATGGCCGACATGAGTCCACAACGGCAGCGGCGGTGGCGAATTTCCCAATGAAGCTGAGGAGAGGCAATGATGATGTGGGCCTGAGACTACGGCGGCGGCGGTGGCTCCCGCGCAGCGAGATCCTCCACTACCCATGCCGCCTTCTTGCTGCAGGTTCGATCTTTCTTTCAACCTCCATATTGTGCAGATCCATCCATGTCGAACCCGATTGTGCCAATTCCATAATTGATGGGACGAACTGTCTTGTACAGAATTGCTGCCTCTGGTTCAGATTCTAGAGGACACAAGGTAGAAGTTTAGCACAACATGAAGAATTATCTATCTCTTTGTTTTTTATAAGTATATATCACGGGAGTATCAATGTTAGTGCATGGCAAATGTTAATTTGATACATGTTTTTTTGTTGTCCCAAAATTTTGCGGGAGTTACAGAGGATATAGGGACTGTTTCACATCTGAAAATCCATGCCCTGTAACTTCCAGGCTACACCTTCCCCTCTGCTGCTTACAAATTAGCTCTTCAGGTTACTTCAAGTCGAGATTATTTTGATATGGTAGCAACAGTGGGTTGTTTGAGTGGTGCAGGAGCCAACTCTTGCTTTTCCAATGCATTTATTTTCGGTTCATGCTATTATTACCTGGATCCTAAGCATGCCATCATTCAGGTTACTAAAGTAAATTCTTTAGTGTGCCAATGAACATGAAGCAGTTGGGCATTCAAGCGCTGCTTTCGAGTGTTATCAGTAGTCCACCAAAATAGCTTCTGAGCTGATCCAGGTACACATGCAAATTCCATGTAATGTTAATCTAAGAGGAGAGAGAATATTGTTTGGTTGACTTGCGTATATTGTAATAAAGCACGCAATATTCAGTTGAAGTATCGAACAGTAAAGATTATATTGTTGTTGTGTACTCCCTCCGTTCCTAAATATAAGTCTTTTTAGACATTTCAAATGGACTACAACATACGAATGTATGTAGACATATTTAAAGTATAGATTCACTCATTTTGCTCCGTATGTGGTCACTTATTGGAATCTCTAAAAAGACTTATATTGTGGAACGGAGGAAGTATGAAGCAGGTGCACAAATGACATTCCTACAATTCCTGAAGTGACCGTATCAAACAGTAAAGATTATATTGTTGGTCCGTATCGAATAGTAAAGATTATATTGCTGCTCCATATCGAACAATAAATGAAGCTTGTTGACATTTTAATTGCCGACGATTCATATTTCACACCATTTGTCGGCTCTAGAGTAAGCACACTCCTACAAATCTCTGGCCTCAACATGTTGTATAATCTTTATTTTTAGTACTTTGGTTATCAAGTTTGGCAGTGGGGTGAGCCCCCAAATAGTCAATTCTCTCTCTCAAAAAAAAAAAAAGAGGTTGTCTGTGCGGATTATTGCAAGAAGATGAAGTACAGATTACACAATTATAACTAGATCGGAAGTATTAGAAATGTGTATTTTAACTGGCTCCAACTATCAGAAAAGAAACAAGACCAATGAGGCGCTAGCATGTGTGGCATGCCGACCACCAAGGGGGTTCAGAACTCAGACCTGCCTGTGACAACTTTTGTAATAGTCGGAAAATCGGTCTGAAATGAGTTCATGCACTCAGCCATAAGCTTAGGAGTCATGATAAGTAAACCATGACTTTATCGGTGTCTCTTGAGCGTACTACCTTCACCATTTCATGAAAAAAAAACATAAAACATGTGTGTTATAGCCTTCCTTAAAGATAAGATAGTCCTAAGAAAGGAAAATATGTAGTATGCACAAACATAATAAATAGTTCTAGAAATGGATACAGCAGGCAAATAGAGTTGATTGATCTAACTTTTAGATCTTATCAGTTATTCAACCAAATGATCAAACAACTGCCGAGCTTTTGGTTTGGTGGTGCATTTTCTAACTTACAGTTCAGAAACTTCTCAAGAATCTAACAACATGCATGATTTCAGGTAATCAAGCAGAGGTACAATGTTGCTTTTGTTGACAACGGCTGTTAGCGAGCTGGATTCTTTTGATGTACTAAACGAGCTGATGAATAATGGGTGAAAATACATGTAAGCCGGGTAAGATGATGAGATTTTTTTTCCACATGCATCTATTAGTAATATATTCTGTTTTCGAGGTCTTCCTTTTAAAAGTGATAATGTCGTGATTCATTCAGGTGATCATCGAAATGCTTACAACATGATGCCAAACTTTATACCTTTGACACAGTCTGAAAGTGTAGGTGTGCCATGCTCCTCCATGGGTGTCTTACATTATAACTACTAGATCGGTATCGCGCCTTGCGCGAGGGTGCCGGTCCCAACGTTTTTTGTCAAGCAGGTAATGCTAAGTTAGGATAACAATAAATCGAAGAAAAATATTCGATTGTAATAGTAACAAGACATAGCATTGCTCACATAACGCTGCTCAATATCATCACAAAAAGATCACAACGGATCAATAAAGCTAGAACCGATTTAAATGCGTTCGTAAGATCACAAAAGATAGCACTCGACATGTAGATCAGAAGTGCACCTTGGCGCAAAGGTGCCTGGCTTAACGCTCAACACAGTGATCCAACACATAAAACTCCAACATAACATTTTTATACATTCAAAGGAAATTAGAATAATTGGTCAAGCCAAATGTGTTCTGTACAAATCACAAACACTAAAGATGTACCGAAAGTAAGGTATATAGTTGTTGCCCCTGAAAACTGAGTTTAGAGCATACAGATTAAGAGAACATTTGGCACATAACAAATGGTGAAGATATAGCAAAAGCAAGGTAATGAATATATAATCTGCCAACATGATATTATTTAATCTACCAGCTCATGACAAATACTTAATTTGTTCCAAAAGCAAAGCCCGGGACAACTGAGCCGGCTCACAGCACGTGCCAAGGCACAGATCCAACATTTGGAATTTCTCATGACATAGGAGCAAACAAAATACATAGTAGTAAAATTTTAGTACAAAGCGTCAAGATTCGTTACGATGCTTCGTGCATCTCATAGATAATGATGGCATCAAGTGGATTAGACACTGTGCAAGGTTTGCTCCATCTCCGCGCCTCCCCCGCCACCCCTTCTGCGCCAAGGACGACCACAACAACAGTACAAATGGCTGTCAAGTGCTCTCTTCCTTATAGCCAACCAAAAATACTTCCAATCCAAACTTCCATTGCATTCAAGCTGCTGATCAGCTTACAAATAACTACAAGCATTTGAAGGTAACCTTGACCTCCAGTAAAATTGACAGAAATGTGCTCCTTCATGCAGTGCATACATCTCAAAAAACTTATTAAGCACCCTACACACAAATTGGGTGATGTCAACTGTAGCCATCAAACGAAGACTCGTACTTTGTAAAGATCCTTAATCGGTTGTCCATAATATAGACAAACAAATATGAATCAGGAACCAAACAATTTAATCGGTTGCAAATTAAAGTACCCTTCGTATCCCTCTGAATCCGTTTTAGATGACAAACAATAAACTATGGCAATAAAAATCAGTAGCCAAAACCCGTAGGCCAGAAAATAGCATTAGTCATTCCTTGAACTATGCCATGAAAGCATCATATATACATCATCGATCTACATTATAAGGAGAACTATGTACAAAAATGTGAACCGGAGTTATACCCCTTGCATCATGTAATTCTGGGGAGTTAGACCCTCTCAACATATTATCACACAGGGTGCCCAAAAATATATATTACCACAATACATCTATCCATCCATCAATAATGGAAGTACTAATACATAACTTCCACCCAGAGTAGCATGGAATTGCACAAATAATACATAGCAAGGGATTCATTATTTCAACGCATGGTAAGTTATGAAATACATCATCTAAACAAACAAAATAATATTTGTTTGTGCCTCTTATTATTACTGTTATCGTGGTACCCACAATAAGGTGGAAATGTTAGCTTATTCAAGGGGGGCCTACAAACTTCGATCTCATGAGGGCTAAAATGGTTTTGGATTAATGAAGCTTACAACTGGTAAATCGAGTGAGCTGGTAAGTATGGCAAACAAATTAAAGTAGAATGATCCCCAAATGTCTTTTGTTACACTATTCAACATTGACAGAGTTTTACAACTCAGTGTTTCTTGTCTTGGAATATAAAGGGATTTGAACTTCATATAATATTAAAAGCAGGTTAATCGATCTTAGATCTTGCGACCATGAATCCAATCCTCTACTGATTACTCTCAAATTCAAATAGAAGTGAAGAGAGCTAATTATTCGTGTGTGCCACATTCAGAGAATTGATGGCTATTCATAAAATCAAAATTAAGATCCATTCTCTCTAGAAGTAACTAAAATGAAAGGGGAACAGAGAATAATATCTTGTGCCATATTGGGATTAATGCACTGATGAGAGACTCAAACAATGAAGGTTGGATCTATAGAAAGGATCAATTGATGGTTTGTTCTGGAGATAAAGTAGGGAAATCAACAAAACTTTCATTTCTAATTCAGGCACGGTTCAAGTTTCATGACTACACGACTTCTCTGCAGCAAGTTAATCACTAATCAGATGTATACCGGGGGGGGGGGGGGGGGGGGGGCTATAAACAACATGCATATTTAATGCACACAAACAAATCAGAGATTTGTGGGGGAGAAGGGATGGCTCACCACTGCACCCGCAGATCCAAGCACCACCACCTTGGAGTCTGCTTGTATTTTCATGGAACAACATATAGGCATAGATAAATAAGAATCTGCAGAAAGAGAGATTCTAGGGATTAATTCACAAGAAATTAGCTTTGTGTTCATAACCATAACTTCAAAATCAAGCCACGCATCTTTAGTACAGGGCCCAAGTTAGCAGGAGCACAATCTAGAAATACACAACACCAAAATGCTAACTTAACATGAGAAAAAAAATCAATACCTAAGAAGAAGATTTGATCATTGATTATTTCCAAGGAAGAATACTGAAAGAAAGAATCACATATTGAACCTTAGAATAGGGTTGATCTTTTTGTTTGAAACTTAGCAGAGCTTCATATCAACTCCGTACTCCGCAATGTAGCTCTGCTAGCAGTTTACACTTCAATAAAAGATCTTTCTATTTGGAACCTAGCAGAGCTTCATATACAATGGAAGGAATTGCTCTGGATTCTTTCTCATTTAATAGAAGTATATTGCACTACTGACAACAAAAAGGAAGACATATGCATTGAAATCAATGCTAACTGAAGTGAATCACAAAAATAACTTTCACATTTATATAAAATGTAAATACAGTAGCCCTCAGTTGTAGACCTCTGTTCTAGCCAAATTAGGGAGCTCAATGAGGCATGGTGCTACACTGCTGCTCAAGTAATTGCCCAGGTGCCAGTCTAAGGACACAACCAAGCAACACACAGGTATATAAAATTTAAAAACATCTAACCACTTGATGCAAGCAAGATACTTAAGGAAAATAAATAAACTCTTCTAAGGGCTACTCAAGTCAATCGACCACTGCCAGGATACTTGTTCAAGCAGTAAAACAACTTGAAAGCAAGCTCCTATAGACAACTGACACAACATAGGAACGATCGGTGTCTTTCAATCCAGTCATTGCCATATGTAAGGGGAAAACATGAGTAGGAATTGATCTGCATAAAAATGCAGGAGACAAAGAAAATTAACCAGAACTACCTCATGTGAACTAAAATGTACCGAGGAAGTGAACTTTATGCAGGCAAAGCAATGCAAGGCAACATTGGAAAACAAAGAGGAAATAAAAGCAGCACATGGACATCACATATTGATCATATCACGCTAGAATCCACCTTTGCACATGGATGAGCTAAAATTAGACAACTATATTGAGTCAGACACACTACTTAAGGGCGAAGTAGTAACAAAACACCATTCTTATGTTACCATACACGATGTCGCTGGAACACAAGGCACAGGACAACATTCAATCATGAAGCTCAATACTAAATTAACACAAATCAAAGGAGGCAGCCTTTCGGAATAAACAAAATAACCGATAGACGATAGGGATGGCTATAAAATGAAATGTTCCAAAACTTTGCAGTGTAAACAACCAAAAGGTGCAAATAAACACCGACTGCTATAGAAATACTCCTACTCCACGTAGCTGCCGGATATGATGCTTATCATCATCTAAGAAAACAAATTTAGCTTTGAGAGAAAAAAAATCTACATAGCTGAAGCAACCTTCGCTGGTTACCTGTTCCAAGGATTCGGTGACTGTAGTAGTAAAATTGTGAAGAAACGACGCGTTATATAAACCAGCGCCGTTTCATTGGTCGGCTCTAGGGAAATCTCAAAACATATCTACAGAATCAAATACACTAATATCACTAGCAATAATAGAAAAGCATATGTTTTATCAGCAGAGATACAAAACAGACACACATTATCATTCATAACAGAATGGGTTACTAAGAAAGATACAGCCTATTCATTCTCTACATGTTCAGTCCTTGCACCAGGTTAAAATTCCAGTTACTCTGTGTAATATTGATTCCCCACCGGGCAGTATCTATACTCTCAATGGTTAATTAGATAGTAGCCAACAAAATTAGAAATGCAATGAGAAGAATCAGAACCTCTTCCATCTTTCTGTACTTTGAATCTCCATAAACATCATGATTTATGTGCTTCCTGCCGCCTCTTCCATCTTTCTGTACTTTGAATCTCCATAAAAATCATGGTTTCTATGCTTCCTGTCGCCTCTTCCAAAAGCAGTTCAACCAATTATTCTACAGAAAGCAACGATACGAGAAATGTTGATATGAGAAACGCCAAGATCTAACTCACTTGTAATAGGCAAATGGATATACATACGAACTTGTCTGTGTGCACCCCTGGGTGGAGAGGCAGGGAGAGTTATTCTTCCATTATCCAAAACAAAACAATTAATCATGCTCTGTTTGATTTTGACATGCTGACCAATGCACAACTCATTTTTGCATTCCTTCATAGCAGGTTTTGAATGGTGATCAATATTTGGACAAATCTTGCTGGTCCGTGAGAATGCAATGAACAAACCGTTTCTTGTGCTATACATGAATCCTTTAACGATGAAAAGGGAACCTTTGTTTACAGTAAACATGCATTTAAGCTAGCAACCACTGTTACATCCTCAACAACCAAGAGTGCTAAAAATGAACCGGGGGGTGTGGGGTGTTGTCTAGCCAAGAGTCACGGAGTAGACTAATCCGATCATTTGGGTGCGGCAGCTCATCATCGTTGAGACAAGCCTAGGTGGTAAACACTGCTCTACACGCGCCCACAATGTTTTCTCCAATAGCTTGACTAACCTAGGTGGTAAACTTTCTCTACCTAAATGCTGGCTTGGCCTCTGTTGAAACTGTTCACAGGTTAAGGAAACAAATCTGCTTCATCCCCAAGACTCTGGCTACCTCTGTGACCTACAATCCAAGATCACTTGGGACTGGGGAATTCCAACGAACACAAAATGTGCGTGAGCATCGCCAGCCAGTCCACTACCAAACACGCACACACACAAGGAGCTAAGACGGGCGGCTTACTGACCTGTCTGACCCTTGTGCCTTGCGCGGTCGAGCAGAGGCGTGATTCGCCGGACCACCGCCTCCCCCCTCGACGCCGCATAGATCGCGTGGGGACGAAGAGGGCTCGAGGAGGCGTGGCCGCTGTTTACGCAGGTGGGCGCGAGAGAGCGGAGCAGGAAGAGCTGCATGCGGAAGGCCGGGGAGGCAGCCCACATGCGGCCGCGCCGCCGCGTCCGGCGTCAAACCCGGCGCTGCCCTCGCCGCCCTCGTCCCCCGCCGCCACGTCGGAGATGGGGAAGATGAAGACCCACAGCTTGGGGCAGTCAAGATGCTCGGGTGAGGAGACCGAGATGAGCGCGTCGAGGCCCTTGTCGGGGAGCTAGTACCTGACCGGGAAGTGCGGGTCGGTGGCATCGGCGAAGGCGCAGGAGCAGGTCCTGCAACGCCACCACACGGTGGATCTAGCCGGCTCGTCTCACACGGGACGCTTGGAGGAGAACGACGACGAGGTAAACTCGTGCTGGACGATGACGGCGTGGGAGGCGGACGGATTTGACCGGAGGCAGCCTCTGGGTGCCTCGCACGTCGGATTGGAGGCGGGTGACCTCGGGTCAACTTCTTGCCCTCCCGCGCGGTGCAGCTAGGGAGGAAGAGGAGCGCAGCGGCTTCCGCGACTGGTGATGGAGAGAAGAGACGCGACGGGGAGGGCGGGCCACGGGAGGTGAGGAGGCAGGGGCGGCGGCGCCATGGGGGCGACAGGAGGAAGAGAGGGGATTGGCGGAGTGAGGATCGGGAGGAAGGGAGACAGGCACCCTCACCCCCATCCACTCTCCAGCCAACCGAGGCCGGACACGTCACGGGCCGGACACGTGAAATGACGAAATTGCCCTCGGCGGGGCTCGGTATTATCGGCGGTGGCACGGGATATTTGCCCGCTGACGGAGGCCACGCGCTGCACAGTCCACACTTCTAGCCAAAGTCGCTGACCGGCGCGGCCCACCAGCGAGTGAACCCACACGTCAGTGAGGGAGCATAGTAATTGTGGAGTAAGAAAAGTTAGTAAGAAAACCGAATGGAGGCTACTATTCATCATTATTCATTGTAGCAGTGATCCAGGCTTGATCCGACGGCCGAGGTCATCCGAAGGCGAGATCCTACAGTCCAGAATGCATCAAAGGAAGATCCGACGGCCAGGAATCCCGAGCGGGGAGAAGCCTGGGTGTCCACTGCTATGCTTGTTTCTGGATGTGGTTTCGGTGATGGTGTCATAGTTATACCTATGACTTCAGTAATGTTTAACAAAGGTTGTGCTTGTAACTGGTTATGTTGGATTTAGAGTGTTATTTTTGCTGTCACATTTGTAGTCACATAACTTTATGTCTTTAACATTGCGTTCTAAAGTTAGAAAAAAAATAGAAAAAATATAGCAATGGGTTAGATAACATTTCTCTACATTTTCAGTGTTTTGTGTATATTTAAATGGGGGCCGCAAGCTCACAACACACATATTTTACCATGAGCCGTCCTAACTAAAAACTTTATAACTCAGGCGTAAGCTCAAACCAACTTGAAGCCCACTAGACCTAAGCAGAAGAAAAAAATCATATAGGCGCACTACTTTATAGCAATCTGGTCAAACTACCTCTTTGATTACGACCAATATACTTCATTGCAAACTGGTCAAATTACCTCTTAGGTTATACAATATAATGTAGGATTTCCTTCCCTATAAGTAAAATAGAAATATATGTATGATCTTCTATACTACTCCCTCTGTTTCAAAATAAGTGACTTAAAGTTAGTACAAAGTTGAGTCACTTATTTTGGGATGGAGAGAGTATTATATTGTAAAAATGGATGGGCGAGGCAACGCGCCCCTCTGCTGTTTTCCTGCATTTTTCTTTCCCTCTCCCGAGTTTGAGCAATTGAATGAAAACCAATGGCTATATATGCTGGAGTCAGCGAATTATATGACACACTATCTCTGTCTATCAGCATCTTAAACTTATGTTGCTATCATCACCATTCTGAGCTTTTTTTTTACTATGAACCACCATCACAAGTTTACTCTTGATAACAGTGCATGTTGATTTTTAGATCAGATTGTGGATCCCATCTCCAAGTTATGCAATATGGTGCTACTTAATTCTAATATCTCATATTGTATCTATCATTTTTTTAGTTGGGTATCATTTCATCTTTGAGAATGTGATGCACCACAATTTTTGTAAGTATTATGGTTGGCATTGTGTTCTCCAAGGTTGTAATCGGTAACAAAACTTGGTTCTTATGATGGCCATGATTTTAGAAATGCAAATCTAAGATTTTTGTTGAGATCTCAGTTCTTATTGTTGAAGCTTGCTCTTGTGATATTTGTTTTGTTTCGTGTCGAGATTGTTTACACAAACCCTTCGACCTTAGTTTCCCTAAATTTTAACCTACAGAAGCTATGGTAGTACTCTAAACTTATTCTAAGGCATCAACTCCGAACATTTCATAGTACAATGGGCGTAGCAACCGGCGCCATCAATTATCTAGTACTCCCTCCGGTCCTTTTTAGTTTGCGTATAACACTTGACCCGCATACCAAGATGAGAATTTTGTGGATGATTTTGGACTAGTCTACCCCTCCGTTTGCATGGAGAAAGCTGCAGCCCTTTATTTACTGATGCAAACTGACTGGCTGCATGTAGCGGTATTTTACTCCCATGCATGGTCCCCGCATGCTTACCAGGCCACATGCATCCATAACCTCCTGTGCACAGTCCCGCATGCAAACCAATTGGCCGCGAGGCGCGCCTCTCCCTCGGGAACGCATGCGAACAGTTGCATACAAAGCAAATAATTAGGGGCAAAACAGGAAAGAATGACCAAAACTTCCTACCGCGCAGACTAATACGAGAAAAACGGAAAAACCTTAGACGCAAAGTAAAGAGGACCGGAGGGAGTACTTCTTTAACATCCAACAACTCCCCCCCCCCCCCCCCCAAAAAAAAATCACTTATGCTGACGGGTTGGACTACCTTCTCCTTCTCCGAATGCAACGTCTCCCTCAGCACAAAGACTCTTGGCAAAGCGTCACAGACCTATCCTGATTGCAGGAGGGTATTATTGTTGATTTTGATTGTCATCTGCTTGACATGCATCTTCAAGAGACTGAAAGACCGAGCGACAGACTCGGCTTCATCTTCATCCAGAGGTTTCTCCAAAGGAAAGGGTGTTTTCTTACTACGTTTTAAATTTTTTGACTATGCAAAGGAAAGGGTGTTGCGGGTGGAAGAGCGGAAAAATATAAAATATATATTTACATCACAAATACACTAGGGCGGATCTATGCGTTAAGACGAGGGGGCCAACGCCCCCCCCCCCCCCCCCCCCCCCGCCCCCGCCCCCAGCTTTGAACGAATTTATGAAAAAAAGAATATGAGAGAGCTTAGATGAGAATTGGTCCATCCAGACCACCTGAGGCGACAAACAATAGATTTGATACTGCTAGTGTCGCTCTGCCTACCTGCAAACTAAGTTGATAGCCATTTTTTTACTGAATCTTCTTGGATGGTTTTTGATCATTCTTACTAGCAGTAAATTTGTTTCCCGTTATTGGTTTATCTTCTCGGTGGTGGCTCCGTTGATCATTTGTAGGGTGTTGTGTTGTGACTCTTTAGAGTATGGAGTATAGTTGATACCAGAAGGGTTAGGCGCAATTTGTTGCGCCGTTGGTGTGTTGGGTTTTTATATTTTTTCTACTCCCACTGTTTCAAAATATAATGTGTATTGATTTTTTTAAAAGTCAAACCTCTTTAAGTTTGACCAAATTTGTAGAGAAATATATACATATCCATAATATCAAATTGATATCATTAGATTCATCATGAAATGAGTTTCCATATTTATTTATTTAGTATTGTGGATATCGATGTCTTTGGTTGTCGATTGATTTGAAAAATCATTGACCCAGTCAAAATCGTGAACTAAATTTAAAATTGAATACCTCAATCAAATGGGGGAGCTCCTAGAGAATATAATGGATTAAAAGAAGGACATCAATAAGTTCCGAACGTTTGGGATGGATTTAACCATGACAAATAGAATGCTTTTTTGGGTAATTTATATTTGTTGACCATGGCGAGTTTAGTTGGTAAGCATGCCAATTCCGTCCTCAGTTTATTTTTTGCGAGGACATTGTTGTGCTTGCCAACTAAACTTGACATCTTCACGTCAACTAAAATTGCCATTAAAACGTTCAGTTTCCATGGTCAAATCTCGAACATTCGGGATTTATCATTCGTAAAAATAATTGAATGAGAGAGTTCCTTGAGAAAAAAAAATATTGGCCCCGTCAAAAGGGGGTGACCCAATGCTAAATTGGAGACCTCAATTGACCATGAGAGTTTCAAAATTAGGGAACATAATGAATTAAAAGAGTCGAACAAAAGAGCTTTTGGAGAAAAAAATATTATTGACCTATCAAAATCGGGTGACCTAATTGCAAATCCAAGATCTCCATTAAACGTGAGAGCTCTAAAATTAAGAAGCATAGTGTATTTGTAGATTTTTCATTAGAGAATGGTTGATGCTGATTCGCTGAAATTGCAATCTGGTCTGTCACTTGCGTGTTACTGATATTTTCTCCAACTGAAACTATGCTTGGTTCAGTTATAGTATATATCTCTGGGGCTGGTTATTTAGGTAGAAAGAAAGAGCATCTGGTGGCAGTCGCTGATATTGCAAGTCAAGTCAAGCTGCCGCTGCCTTTGTTGACGGAGGCGGTCTCCGGAACCAAAACATTGGCTTCTACGCTGACGCTCTCAACGGATCCGGTACGGGTCAAACTGTGGCATTGCATGCAAGCGCTTGCTTGGTCAAATCAAAACAGAGAAAATTGACCTAACCCAACGGTGGCAAAGTTTTACGTCAGTCAGAATATCGCTAGTAACATAGCGCACTTCAAAAAAAAAAATTGCTTACGTGACAAGTAGTTAATGTGAAGTGGTAACATAATATGTTACTGTAACTTAGCGGTTTCCAAGACAAGATGAGTCTACAAGCTAATAAATAGAGTCATCTATGACACTACTACTATGTTAGGGCATCTCCAGCCGCGCCCCCAACAGGCCCTCCCCAGGCGATTTTGCCGCGCCGGCGCCAAAAAAAGGCCCCAGTCGCGCCCCCAGAAGCCCGTTTTTCGCGGGCTCGGGCCAAAACTGGTTGCTAGGTCGCCCCCAGGGGCCGAACTAGCGCCGGCACGCCCCCAGGCCGCTCTATTTAGGCGCCCTGGGGGGCCGAACGGCTGGAGATGCCCTTACCTTGCACTATGAAGGTAGTACCTTAGACGAGTGTCATATGCATGACACTAGTTTAAGTTACTCCCCACTATGACCAGCCTTACAGTTACTAGCTAAGTTACTATAACTACTCCCTCCGTCACGGTTTAGAAGGCGCGCTTGGAAATTCTCTGGGATCTAGGTGGTTATCTATTGGTTATGAGATGGGCTAAAAAATAGCATTCACACTATGCATGCATATAGAAATAGTACTTCGGAGTACTAATTAGCTATTAGAAATAAATGCAATGCGCCCTAAACCTTGTCTATTTTTGAAACGCACGTAAATTTAACTGTGCCTTCTAAACCGTGACGGAGGGAGTACCTCTCTCTCCTCATTAACTTACTGCCACATAAGCAAATTTGCTGAGTTGGACTCGATGTTACTGCTGAAATTACTCCCACTATAGCTAGTCTCAGAAATATATGTTTCTTTTTTGTGACATATCTTAGGATTTTCTTTTGAGGGGTACATACCTCAGGTTGTTTTTTTAGACGAACATACCTCAGGATGTAAGTGGCGTTGGTGTCCCACATATGCCGTCCAAAAAAAAAGCCCAAATGGCATTGGTGGACATCCACTAAAATTAAGTGGCATATATGGATAATCCATCAAAGCCCACGTTGCCCGCGACCGGCCTGTTAATCGTCTCCTTCCCCAAACCATGCCCTAGGGTGCTATCGTTGTCGCCGCCGCCGCCACCCGCATAGCCTCCCCCTTCCAATCCTCTCTCTGCTCCATGGCGTCGCCGTGTTTCTCGAATGGGCCGAGGAATGAAAGGGCGGTGGGGAAATGTGTCTGAAATGAAATTCTAGTTTGCCAAAGTTCTAGTAAATTTGTCACAGGATTTGATTTGGCAAGTGGGTGATTTTGCACTAGCCCGTTGGCTCATGCAATTTTCATGGCACAATGTTGTGGCCAGAAGTAAAATGCTAGTTGGTCTAGGAAGTTGGAGGCGCCTACCCAGGCTCGGGGACTGGTGTCATGCTAGGAGTACATGAAGTGCCATCGCTCTTCCTACTGTGGTTGTTTGTGCTATGATGTAAGCGGCGTACGGTATCTCGTGATAGGGATGCGGGGTCGGTGGCTCCGGATGGCGGTCCGCATCATTGCTCTTCGGCGGGCATCATTGCGATGGTGGTGACTCTCATCTCGGGTTGTGTGGGCAACGGGAGGTGTTGCGACGGGTACCTCGAACGTGCCCTCTCTCTTTAAGGGGAGGCGTCCTGATCCAGATATGGGGGTCTGATATCGTCGCGCTCCTCCTGGTTGCCTCGTGGTGACATGGGTGAGTTGTTAAGCGAAAGCTCCGTGCCTTGGCACCGATGACGACAACTTCCGTGGGTGATGCGCTTCTGCAAAGCCACACAACTTTGCTTCTAATTTGCGGGAAATAACACGCCCGGACGCTCGGCGGATCGATATAGTTTCGCATTGGATGACACAACACGTCCAGACAATGCAGCCGGACGTATGGGGGCGGTTTAAGAGTCGACGTCGGAGATGCCCTTATATACAAACTTAACTGCACAAATCGAGCACATTTAAGGCTAGCTTAGTGAAGACACACACTCTCTCTCTCTTATGGAAAGGGGTTACTCTTGCCCCATTTTTATTAAAAACAAGGCAACATCCAACTAGTGAAGCCATTCTTATTCTTTTTGGGAAGAAAAACAGAAGTACTATTTGCCAAGAGATCATCGTAGGCAGGCCGACTTGACAATGTGGTTGTTTCTTGCAAATACTCCCTCCATTTTATAATGCAGTGCGCCTGCGCTTTTCGAGATCTAAGTTTAACCATCAATTTAACCAACGAGACCGACTGTGGCGGGAGCAAAAATTATACCATTGAATTCGTATAGTGGTATAATTTTTGCTCCCGCTGCAGCCGGTCTCGTTGGTTAAATTTATGGTCAAATTTAGATCTTAAAAAGCACGGGCACACTATATTGTAAAATGGAGGGAGTAACTCTTATATATTTTTTATAAGTTTGGATTGCTTATAGCTAAGTTAATGCATCAGATTTGTCCTCCAAACCAAAGCTAGGGTTTGTGCCTCTCGCCGGCGCCGGCGCATGTTCACCTATTTCCAGTGGCCCTAGGGGCATGGGGGTGTGATGGATCTTGTCAAGGGCCGGAGGGGGGGGGGCTTCTTTTCTTTGTTAGTCGTTCCTTCGAGTTTTGTTAGGTCCGTGTCCTGCTCAGGAAGACGAGACGGGGGCGGCTTTCTGAAGATGGAATAAAGGTCTCCTCGCCTGGCGCCTGTTCCGGTGGTGCGTCTATCATTGCTGGTGGGCGTGTGGAGGTGTGTCTCTGGCAGATCTATCCTCGAGAGATTTGCTCGAATCTGGTTGTTGTTCGTCTATGTTCGTGTGTCTTTGGGTTGGATCTCTTTGATCTACGTTATTCTTCATCGACGGCGGTTGCTGTTCTGGTGCGTTGGTCCTATGTGGGTAGCACGATGATTTTCCGACTGTCTACTACAACGAGTTGTGCCCGACTCCGGCGATGGAGAGGCGATGACGGTGGCGCACCTTCGTCCCGCTTCAGTGCTTGTAGTCGTCGCTAGGTGATCTATGGATCTGAACGTAATTTTTATTTTTTCTGGTGTTCGTTATGTCATGATTGAAGATGAATAGATCGGAAGTTTTCTCGAACAAAGAAGTTTGAATTGCTTACTACTCTCTCCGTTTCGATTTACTCGTCGTGGTTTTAGTTCAAAATTTGAACTAAAACCACGACGAGTAAATCGGAATGGAGGGAGTAGTTACTACGAGTGTCATGTGGTAAATAACTTTTTTTTTTGGCGAGGGTAAATAATTCTTATATACTCGACCCACGAAAGTTGCATTCTGCACCTTGTGACATCCCGTCATACATCGTCACGAAAATGGCGAGGAACAATATCACCAATTATTACCACCACTACTGTAGCGAAGCGTCCCAACAAAAAAGGAAAAAAGAGGAACAAGTGCATGACACTCTGACGTAGACCATGAGGGCAACAAACACTTGGGCTATGGGAAATTGGAATTTGTCTAGCTAGCTCCATAAAAAACTCTTTTGCCTACCGGAAAAAACGAATAGATTCCTGTCCCTGACTCTTCTGACAATCAGTAATTTCGAGAGCGAAAATAACAAAAAAGACCGGGGAACGTTCCAAACGCAGACCGGCCGGGCCAATTATAAATACCGGCCACGGACCCGGCGCCCGGTTTCAAACCAAACCCGTCGCGCACGACACCACAAAGCGAGGGGCGGACCCGGAGAAAAAAAGACCACCAAAGGCAGGCGTCCTCCGTCCCTCTGTCCTCGCCGTCCCCAACCTCTCGCTGCAAAAAGGTGCGGAAACCTTCGCCTCCCTCCCCCCGTCCAGCCTCTTTCGCGTGATTCTCCCTGCCCGGTCGCAGATCGGCGCGGGTAAGCCCCCTCCCGCCCCCTCCCGATCCGGATCCGTCCCCGCCGCCGCGACGTTTCTGTAGAGTTTTTCGTTCCGGTGCTGGTTGGTGCCGCCCACCGGTAGATCTGCGCTTTGGTTCGGTTTGGCGCGTCGCCGCCGCGGCGGGTTCGTGGTTCGATGGGGGGTTTTGTCAGGCGGGAGTCCGATTCGGTGCGCGGCCCCTTGGGGTGATTTGACTCGATTGTGTTCGATCTCTCGGGAGCCGCGCGTTTGGTCGTCGCCGTCACCGTCGCCGCTAGGTTGTTAGGTTATTCACGTTCTCTGCGATGCGTGCGTAAAATTATTTGGTCCTGTGTAGACAAGATTATTCGCTTGTTTGTCGCATGCTTGCTTACATATGAGTATATTATCTGAGAATTACGAGGATCACTCGTCCAGTCTCATGTATTCATGTGAGGTTCGAGGTTTATATGATCTCCGAGATGCCCGAATCGATGGGAGGATTCCACACCAGTGGCAATTGTGTGCTAGTGAGCTAGTGTTTGTTCTCTCATAAGCTGGGCTTTGTGGTTGCTGTTTACTTCGATCCCTTATTGCCCTTCTTACTGAATACATGAGTACATAGGCCATGGGAGTTTGAAACATTGCTATGTTTCTGTGCTGGGCTGAACTGCTGGTTCCTACTTCTGATGGGTTTTCGATGGATTGTTTAGCTTCCTGAGTAGAATGTTTGAGTTATATTTTCACAGCTATTAGGCTGTGTCATCATCATGGAGTAAATTTGGGGTCATAGCATGGCTACAGCAATTTTGTTCCTCATTATGTTGTAACTAGAACATCTTTTCTCTCCTTCTAGGTTGCTTGTCATGGCATCAAAGCGCATCCTCAAGGAACTCAAGGACCTGCAGAAGGACCCGCCCACATCATGCAGCGCAGGTTTGAATTTGACTTGTTTCCATTGGACATCTATATGCCACACAACACTATCTTCGTTCACACCTTTTGTTCCCTGCTTTATCCTGGCATGCCATCTCATGGACTCTAATTTTTTGTTTGTAAATTGTTTAGGTCCTGCTGGTGAGGACATGTTTCATTGGCAAGCAACAATTATGGGACCCCCAGACAGTCCCTATGCCGGCGGTGTTTTCTTAGTGAACATTCATTTCCCTCCGGATTACCCTTTCAAGCCACCAAAGGTATAGGACTTAGGAGCATCCTCTTATTCGCAAACCCTCATTATGTGTGCTCTGCCTGCTTTCATAGTCCTTGATATTGTAATCTGGAAATTTTTATCTGTTATTTCCACCCTGCTCAGCCAGGGAGTTACACTCGCCGGCTAGATAGAACAACAATGGTTCTATATTTTCTTAGTCAATTAATCTCCCTGGTTCACCTGTCCTTTTATAGAGTATGGATATCCTAATAATAGAATACCAACTGCGACACATAAACAATAGGCGATATCAATCTCAATCTCCAATCTCTAGAATATAACTTGCTTACTAAGGAAACAGCTAATTAATCTGTATCTGCTGCCATATTTGCCCTTTGCTACTCTTTTGGGCCTGTCATGCCCATAACACTTGTGATCACCTTTTTGCGTAGAGGGGTTGTAACATTTACTCCTGCTAGGCGCTGTGTGCACTTTCCTGTTGATGCTTTTCTCAATGTCCACTCATGGTATTATAACTATCAGTGTGGCCCTTTTATGGACCGCCATAAAATCATCTTTTGGTTACATATATAGCTAACATGGTATGCAGTGTGTTCTGAAATATCCTTTTCTCCCTGGATGTGGTCTTTCAAAGTTGTAACACTGTTAGTAATTTGGTATATAGGATTGTTGTCCTGTTTATGCCTTTCGTCCAGTTGATCTTAAAGTAAACATGACATAAACACTTTTCAGTTTTCATGAGGTGGGATAGACATGCTATAATGGTATGGATGATGTTGTTTATGACAGCACTATAATGATCTTGTTGCTGTTGCTAACATATATAGCAATTGGTAGACAACACCTGATATTTTTTTTGTTTTGTCTCAATCTTCCTTCTTTACTAAAATTCACATTGAAGAACTTAGTAGGACCATGTGGTGTTTGGATGCATCATTTGTTTTACTATTTGTACATTGCTAAGTGCAGTATTCTAATGTTTAGGTGTCGATATTCCTCCCTACCATGCATTTTAACCCATGCTTGTGCCATTTTAATTGGTATGTTCCCTTTCTAGGTATCTTTTAAGACAAAGGTCTTCCATCCTAATATCAACAGCAATGGAAGCATATGCCTTGATATTCTTAAGGAGCAGTGGAGCCCTGCTTTGACGATCTCCAAGGTCATCCTCGTCACCATCCTCATTTTCTATTTGCACACAACTCTCTCTATATGCTTACTAAAAATACAAGTCACTTGTAGAAGTCTGCTCCAGTACCACTATTTTTTGCATTACTTGTTTGCTACTCCCTCTGTAAACTAATATAAGAGCATTTAGATCACTAAAATAGTGATCTAAACGCTCTTATATTAGTTTAGGGCGTACATGCTATCCCTGCCATATTTAGGGACACTTTTGTTGTTTAACATGTGAGACTGACAAGTTGTTCATAAGCCAAAAGGAGTGCATGTTTGTTCAGTTTTGCATTTTCCCTGAAACCGCTTGCTGTCCATTATTGATCTGTTGTGTGTTTTGATGTCATACAGGTCTTGCTCTCTATCTGTTCCCTGCTGACCGATCCCAACCCGGATGATCCCCTTGTTCCCGAGATTGCCCACATGTACAAGACGGATCGGTCAAAGTACGAGACGACAGCCCGCAGCTGGACGCAGAAGTACGCCATGGGTTGAAGACCTGCATCGTGGACAACTGAAATGTCGCTTCAAGAAAAATATTTATGGGCCATTGTTTCTCCGATTTGTTGCTGGTTGTGTGTAATCCGATCCTCAAGGATTGTAAATTGCATTCGGCGTCGGCCCTATCATCAATTGCCACTAGTATCGGCAGACATGCATGCCTATCAGCCTATTCACCTATGCTTGTTGGGTTAACCTTCATCAGTGTTGGTGTTATTTGGTAAATGTTCATTAAAACATGTTTGCTTCATGACCTTGTCCAGATTTATCTTCTTTTGTTTTTAGGTAATGTTTTCGTATGTATGTATGTTCAGTTTGGTTGTTCTTCGCAGCTAAAGCATCAAAGGGTAGTTGCAACTAGCAATATACCAGAAGCTCGCTGCAAAACGTGTTGGCTCTGCATATTAGCTTTGCCCTAAGTCAAACTTTGTAAACTTCTCAATGATGATGAATCTAATGTTAGTACTATTGATTAGATATTGTAGGTTTTAGTAACTTTTTCTACAAAATTTGTCAAAGTTTACTTGGCTTTAATTTAGGACAAAGCTAATATGCGAAGTACATGAAAACAGAGGGAGTATAACCTCATCTGCTGTCCATCATCAGAAAGTAAAAGCGCTAATCCCGTCCTTTTTTCATTGCTCTCTACTGTATTCTGTAGAGTTTTCCATACTTTGGCATGACTCGTGAGCTTCGAGTCTCTAGCCATGACAAGTAGGTGAAGACGACAGATTTGCTGAGAAATCGTAAGCAGCGGCGCGTGCGCCTTTATTTTTAGATGTTTGAGTGCTTATATAGGTAGGTGTTTGAAAAATAATCAACTTATGCTTAATCACCAGTGCTTAAAGTGGAAAAGGGCTTATTTCTGTTGATTAAAAAAAATATAGAAACTCAAGCCGGCAAATAAGAGTGTGGATAAGGAGCAGCAGCAACCATGGTCTTCACGGTATGCAGCAGAGCCAGGAAGGCCACCGCCACCCGAAATACTGGGATGTGCTGCCACCGCTGACCGGCGCTAGCACCGCCGTGCGCCTTACCTTGTCACGTCCTGGCGCTGCGCTGTGCTGTGCTGTGCTGCGCCGGCAGAACGGCCGTGCTTGCGTGCACGTCGCCGTCCAGTTTGGTCCATTCCGCAGGCATAAAACGACAGCACAGCAGGCACCTTCCTCCGCAGTTGACACCAAACTAATTTTGGACTTGGGAGGGGGTCGGTCGGTCGCCTCATTCATTTCTTTCTCGCCCTCCCTCTCCCGCGCGCGCGCGCGCGTACGTCTTCCCTTCCCAGAACCCCGTTCCCAGCCGCTCCCTCCCTCGGCCTATTTGCAGATCCCCTGTCACCACGCCCTCCGGTTTCGACGGTTTGAGCTGCTGCTATTAACGGCAAGGGCCGTTCCGCCCCGGCGCCACCCGCCTCTCTCCGAGCCCCCGCCGCCCGCCGGGGTGGGCTTGCCGTGGACGACGGCCGGCAGGCGCCCAACGCGGGGAAATCTGAATCTTCTGTTGGATCCATCCCATCATCAGGAGAAGGAGGAACATAGGCTTCTTGGTCCTGCGCAAGGTATGCATGTATACGTGCATTTCATTCTGCTCTCAGCTGTAGTAATAACCAGGCTGCATGCATGGCTGCCGAAAGCTATTCGCCGGTTCCATATCATGGCGTTTCTTTAATCTACAATGTACATCTAAGCAATGTGGTAATTGTATGTTTATTCCTTGGCGGTCAAACAGTCATATTCGTTGTTGGAGTTCTCTTCCAATTTAATGAATGCATCTCCTTTGGATAAATTTTTTTTGACGCCCTAGGATTCTGAAACTGTTGCATGCGGATTCAGGCAAATATGTTGAGCAAGATTTGCTATCGTGCAGACAAACCTCTCGGCTCTATTGGATTTGCGGTGGTTGTGACTTGCGGACATCAAATCTGTTTCAGTTTCTATCTAAAACAAACAGCACGTTTTTGGCTGGTC
Organism: Triticum timopheevii; assembly: GCA_963921465.1. Taxonomy (NCBI): domain Eukaryota; kingdom Viridiplantae; phylum Streptophyta; class Magnoliopsida; order Poales; family Poaceae; genus Triticum; species Triticum timopheevii. Next base: position 375,013,142 of record OY997262.1, on the reverse strand, counting down.
TCTTCTTGTTCATATTTCTGCAATCTCTGGCCATTGTTTTGAAAAATTGGAGTGCTATTCACTATTTGTATGTACACCCTCTGTTCCTAAATATAAGAAGTTTTCGCACTTCAATTTAAACTGTCAAAACATCTTATATTTAAGAACAGAGGTACTCCCTTAGTGATCTAAACTCTCTTATATTTCTTTACAGAGGGAGTAATACATATTTATATTCACCATTTCGCCATCTAGAGCTAGCTATGTTAATCATATTTGATATATTGGTATGATGTTATGGCATAGTGTATTGCTTTTATTCAGTCAAATAGTGAAATCAGCACTGAAAATATATACCTCTTTTTCCTCCTCGTCTACCAGAGTCCAGGAGTCTGGTCATCCTGACGGATTTGCTCGAACCAATGGGATGCTGCGGCAGCGTGAGTAGTTTTTACTCACATCTCATTTGCAACTGGCAACTTTGATAACTGAATCGTGCACTAGCATCTTTATTGCATAGCTTGTGTTTGTTTGCCATGCTACATAGTGCTTTTTTTTTGTTGGTCAACTGATTGTAAGGCCCAAAGGAAGCCGTTTATCGAGTTATACATTAGTAAATCGAGCTCTTTGGTTATGCTTCCCTTTGCAGAACCCTGTAGATGAGGAGGAACACCTAGACTACAGCTCTGGGAATGTGACTCTTATAACCGATCTAAAGAGTTGGGAGAAGAAAGTGGAAGATGCAACTGACGCCAATAAAACAGTAAGTAGCCTACAACCTAACTCATACTCTGGACACAAGGATATATAGGTGCATGTGACTTTCCAATTTGGAATTCGTGCAGCTGTTTTGATTAACCATGCTGACATTTTTCAACTGCACAGCTTGTTGTAAAATTCAGCGCAGTATGGTGTGGCCCGTGTAGGATCGCTGCTCCTACGTACGCCGAACTTTCTTTGAAGCATTCCGATCTTGTTTTCGTGTCTGTGGACGTAGACGAACTACCGGTACACAAATGTTCCGCCGATCCATTACTAATTTAGCTTTGAGCGAATGCTCAAACTAAATGTCATTTCAATATATGTTTTTTGTCAGGAACTGGTCACGCAATTCGACGTACGTGCCACGCCGACATTCATCTTCTTGAGAGATAAGGAGGAGATCGACAAGCTGGTGGGGGGGAACCAGGCCGATCTTCAGCAGAAGTTCGAACCATACTGCCGGCCAGGTGACGAAGTTATGAGTAAACAGTCTTTCGAGGACAAAACCTGATGTTCCTGCCTGCCAGTCAATAGAGCTTCAGTATGAGCACGGCCTCCATTGTCTGGGAGCATCAGCAAGAGCCTGCTCGGCGGCATACGTAGGTTCGAGAAACTGACCAGCAGAAGTAGGATTTCTTGGTAGCGTCCACACTCGATCAGCAGTAAATTAAGTTAGCCCAGCATCTGTAACTTTGCACCACACACGCTGTCCATATGAACTCGCACAAAAACAATGTACTGATTGATTGACACCAGCCAGATGCCTTGAGATCTCATGAATCATGACTGTACAACAAAATTGCCAATGCCATTGGTGATCTTGCGTCTCACTCATGTCAGGACTCAGGACAGAATTTATGGGATGGAGATCTATATAGAAACTATATGCAGGGGTTTGATCGCTTGTTCAAAGAAGACAGACATATCAATTATTTGGTGAGCTGCAGCTTTGACAGGACGGCCGCTGCCCGATCTCCGCCGAGCAGGAAATAGGGGTGCCGGAGCGCGGCGGCGGCGGAGAGGCGTCCCTTCTCCCGCTGCGAGATGAGCTTGGTGGCCAGGTCCCAGCCTCTGCCGGAGTCGAGGTCCAGGATCTGCAGGTCGGGTCTCCGGCGCGTGGTCTCCCGCCACCTGTTGAGGTCGTAGCCGGCGGCCTTGAGCTCGGAATTGAAGTTCTTGAGGCCCGAGGGCGACCTGAGCGCCGGCGTGGCCATCTGCATGAGCACGATCCCGGCCGAGTACATGTCGAAGAGGTCGGGGCTGTTGAGCTGCCAGAGGATCGGGGAGAGGATGGCGGCGATGGGCTCGGCGGGCGGCGTGGGGGTCTCCTCGGGGAGAACGTAGAGCTCGGGCGGGCAGTAGTCCGGGTCGAGCAGTGTGCGGTCGGGCACGTAGTTCTTGCCGATGCGCAGGTCGGTGGCGGCGCCGAAGTCGATGAGCTTGACCTGGCCCCGGCGGGTGACCACGAGGTTGGAGGGCTTGATGTCGCGGTGGACGATGCCGGTGTCGTGGATGCGGCGGAGCGAGGTGACGAGCTGCCGCATCACCTGCTTCACCACGAGCGCGGCGCGGGTGAGCGCGTCCACGCCCCGCAGCGCGCGCCCGAACATGAGCGGCTCCAGGTTCGCCGGGAAGCCCCGGTCCGTCACGTAGTTGCCCAGCGTCCGGTCGCCCTGCACGCGGGAAGGAGTTCAAATGTCAGAGCGCGCGCGTTTGGAGCTTATCGGTCATTGCCGGGGCAGGCAAGCCGAGCGGGTGTTCTGCTTTGCTCCTGCTGGCGTCAAAATTGTCCAATGTACACTTTATCATTCAACAAATAAGATGCTATTCCTTACGTAGTACAACAGGCCTATTAGCTCAGCTGGTTAGAGCGTCGTGCTAATAACGCGAAGGTCACAGGTTCGAGACCTGTATGGGCCAATTTTTTTTTGATTTTTTGACAGAAATCTTTCTTTTCCCATTTGCATTTTCTTTCTATGGAGAATCTTCTGTACTTGGATAACTATACCAGACTCACGGAGCTTCACCCTATTTTCAAGCAGAGCAATGCTACACGCACCGACAGATTTTTACTTAGTTCACGGAGAGGCTCGGCTGGGATAATATGATTGGAGGAATTAAGGTGAGGGGGTGTAGCTAGGATAATATGATTGGAGGAATTAAGGTGAGGGGGCCCACACCCCCCGAAAATCAAAGGGGGGGGGGGGGGGGGGAAGATTAATTAATAGCACATGGGTCCGTAAAGGCCCGTATTACTCCGTGTGTATAGAATTATCGTTTCAAGCATGTACTTTTCTGGAGGCAATCCTTCCAACCATGTTAACACACATACCTCGTCACAATTCTGATTTTGGGAAGAATAGGCTTACCTACGCCCTGTTTGGCAGCTCTCCGCTCCGAGCGGAGCAGGCTGCAACCTATTTTTCGGAGTGGCAAATGGGTCGCCCCGTGCGCTCCACGGAGCTAGGTGACTGCCGAACAGGGCTCTATTCCCTGACTCTCTTCCGGTGCCTCTTTGTAGTTGCTCCGACGACTCGGACTACAGGTGGTTGGTGGCGGCACTGTGTTGGTCCATGAGAAATGGTGAACACAATCAAGACTACAGTTTCTGTGGTCACTTAGGGGGTTGCCTAGTAGGGGCGGTCGTCGGTGGGTCTTTGGCGAACATGCCGGCTCCGGTCCGTGGACCTGCCGACACCTTCCGAAGCACTTTTACGTCATTTGTATGGGCTGTAGTGGTACGATTGCACCCATGGAAGGGTGATTCGGGCAACATGAGGTTGAGGGATGTCCGAGAGAAATCCTTGTTCTGGTATTGGTTGAAACCAAAGACAACAATGTGTGCAAGTCCTCAGAATATCTTGAAAGCTTTGATGTGGGGTTGCACTTCTCTCCTCGTCCGACGACCTTGACTGCGAGGGAAACCTGTGATCCACTAGATCGGGTGATAGAGGCGTTTTTGCATCTTTCTCCTCCTCGGGTGATAGTTTGTTGCAAAGGTGGGTGCCCTGAGGTGCCGAGATCTGCTTGGTAACGATGATTGCATCAAGCAGGGCTTGGGTTCCAATACTGCTTTCCGACATGGTCGATTGGTTCTCCGGTGCTTCGTTAGGTCGCCATGGAGTCAGAATTGCGGCGGTGGTGATCACGTTGCAATCATTGTTCATTCGGGGGGGGGGGGGGGGGGGGCTCGATTGTGACCAATTGTTGGCATGGAATACCATGGCTTTTGTGCGGTTATTGTGGATTGCTCCATTGGTGGTAGTCTACCATGAAGTTGAAGTCGCTAGTTAGGGCAATATGTAACGACAACGACCCCTGTCTACCTTTATTGATATTCTTCTTCTTAGCAGTGTGTGCTTGTGGTAGCCAGGTCGGGTAGGGGTACAATGCGTATTGTCATGCTCCGCGATATTAGTGTGGATAGAGTAGCGTATCACTTGGCAAACTATGATCGTGCGGAGTGTAGCACTGCAAGTTGGCTTCATAGAGGACCCCTGTAAGGCTGGCCATAGTGGGAGTAACATAGGTAGTAACATACATGCCACATAAATAAAAAAAATGATGTATCAAGTAATTAATGAAGAGAGAGGCAAATAGAGTAACATAATATGTTACCATCACATAGCGGTTTCCAATGCAAAATGAGTCTACAAAGCAATAAATGAGGTGATGCATGACACTACACATATGTTACTACCCACTATAGAGGTAGTAACATAGACTAGTAACATATGCATGTTACTAGTCTAAGTTACTCCCCACTATGACCAGCCTAATATTGGAATGAAACCCCCCATTTTCCATGTAAAAAAAAAAACTTTTGCGTTATTTATGAAGAAGCATAGTACCTCAAATTTCCAGACGAGCCACTTGCCGCCCATGACGAACTCCGACTTGGTCTTGTCGGCGACGAAGCTCCCCATGAAATCCGCGCACGACTCCGGCGCCGCCCTCGCTACCCGGTAGTTGAACCACTCCTCGTAGTCGCCGCACTCCTTGGCTCCAACCGTCCCCACTTTTATCTGCAACTCAAAACACGCGCCACCGGCCCACCCATCAGATTCGCCATTTTTGCTTGCAACCCCGAGCTAGCGTCGCTTGCACCAGGCTCACCTTCTTGAGTATGACCTTCTCCTTGTACCTGTCGTCGAGCTGGAGCTTGGTCTTGGCCTTGCCGGCCCTCTCCTCGACGGCGGGGCCACCCCTGGGCACCACGGCGCCAGAGTACACCACCCCGAACGACCCCTCCCCGATGCGCTCGCCCACCACGAAGTCGCTCATCTTCAGGCTCCGGCGCCCCAGCAGCGTGTCCAGCGCCTGCTGCAGCGGCGCGAACACGTACGTGTCCACCGCGCCGCTCAGCACCCCGGGCCGCGCCGTCAGGTACAGCCACGTCACCGCCACCACCCCGAACAGCGCCCACCGCTCCGCCTCGTTCATCCCCGCCGTCAGCTCCTCCATCCGGGACAGCGCGTCGTCTGCCACGCGCACCGCCGGGCTGGACGCGTCCAGGTTCAGCGCGGAGAGGAGCTCGTCCGGGATGGCGTCCACGGCCGCGCCGACGCCGTCGGTCGCCGAGTCCGGCGCGCTCGTCAGAACCCCGTCCGGGACGACGAGGGCCGCGTTGGCATTGGCCGCTTCGCTGGCCAGAGGCGAGCTCAGGAGCCCGTCTGGGACAGCCGCGCCGGCGCCGGCGCCAATGGATGCCGCGTCGCTGGGGGCTGGGTCGGACGAGTCCGCTTGCAGCGACCTCTTGAGCTCGGTGAAAAGGTCACCCCAGCCATCGGTGCCCGTGTCGCTGACCACGGTCGCAACCACCGGGTCGGGCCTGCCAAGGTGCAGCGTGCCGCTGAGGAGCTCGTCCCCCGCGCCGCCGTCGGTGACCGCGGCACCGCACCTGATCAGCCGGTGCCTGGCGCCGTGCGGGTGGAGCAGCGCATGGTGTTTGTTGGCGAAGGTGGGCGGGGGCAGGAGGGAGGAGGAGGCCATGGAGAGGATGGCGCGCCTCTCATGGGAGGAGGTGGAGGCGCGCGTGTTTGAGAGGTGGAGGTGAGCAGTCTGAGCTGAGCCGAGCTGAGGCTGCGGAATGTGCTACGTGGCAACCGGGCAGGGGGTTGCAGGACGCGCGCGGATGGGATAACGATGGGCCGAGTGAGAAAACAATGGCCCAGCGAGTTATATCGGGCTTCGGCCCGAGGCCGATTCTACCCTTGCGATTGGACTTTTCAATTTCCTCTAAAAAAAAGGGGGAAATTTTGAAGCAGACAGTTTAGCAAAGTTTTCACTATCTCTAGATTTTGGCTAGTTTCACCTCATGACTTTGTAAAAATTCCTCCGAACTTTTTTGTTGAAGAACGCGTGAAGAGGTTTCTCAAAAAAAAAAATCCTCTAAAGAACGGATTGAACTTTTCAATTTTGGATCATTACTATAAAAGGTCCTTTTGCAATATTTATAATCAGCTAAATGCTGTGTTCCAATTCCAACCACCAAATCATGGCCACTTCTTTCCACATACGCCACCTACTAAAATAGCACTTCCTCGGAGTGCTGTATCTTTGCTGTCTCGAGGGAGGACGACTCTTTCTGGTGGGTGCTCGTCGTCCTCCTCCTACTTCTTCTTCCCTTTGTCTTCACGTTTCAGAAATCCATCCGCCCGCCATAGAGGCACCGTGTAATGCTATCACGGAGAAGCCCACGAAGAAGCTCTGAAGAAGATTTTGACAACGAGAGAGGTGTGTCTGCCTGTTCTTCATTTTCTGTATTTGCTCGGTGCTTTAGGATCTCATCGTGCCATTTTTCTGTCGAATTTATCCATGAATGACCCTGACTCCTGAGCCTATGTCTCAACAATCAAGTGCGGTAATAAAATGCCATGTACTCAACATCATAAATCCTCTTTTTTTTTCCTCTCAGTAAAAGAATTCGGGATTATATAGTTCTGACTTGGCTCTCTGAATGCAAATGATGAAGAAACGTCCTAGAATGAAATGACCAATTCAATAACTCGTCGCACAAGGGCTGTCATAAGCAGTTAGCCCACTGGTTGACCTCTGGCCCTTGTGGCCAATGAAGCCTTTAGTTGAGTTTTTTTTTTAAAAATTGACGAACCACTTGTTCTAGGTTCGAAATGGACATCCCAACGTTCTTCCTATTTTTTGTCCAACTAATTCAATGAATCGTAGGTAGCTGCTCTCCTACCATCGTCTAAGCTTCCAAGGACAGGAAACAACGTGCCGGACACGCGGCGACGACGACGACGACGATGCGTGCCGGGGGCACGAAGACGCGGTTCGGCCGGTGCCCATACTGCCGCGCCATGATCTGCCAGAGCACCGCCGCCGCCATCTACTACTGCACCAAATGCCGCACTCCGATCCGAGGTGCGCCGCATAACCACTGTGCAACACATGTGCGCCGTTGAGTTCTGCTCTAATTTGCTTCGGTTCTGCTTCTGCCTCTCTCCGCAGGCAAGAACAGGGAGCCGACGGACGATGAAACGGACAACGCTCTGAGCAGTCTGGAGATCCTCTCGGCCGTCGACACCGAGTCGGTCTTCTCCGACGAGCTCGAGGGTTCCTCTACGCAGCCCTCGGTCATCGACGTCGACGGCGACCAGCCTCCCTTCTCCTGCGGCTACAACTCCAACTCTGATGCCAACAGCCAGGGGATCACGGCTTCTTCACCTTCGCCGTACAGAGGCTTCGGTTCACCACGGGTCGGCACCCCTCGGAGCAATAGCTGCGTACCTCGGGGCGTCGAAGACGGCCGCGTCGGCTCGGATGGACAAGACGAGGTTCGAGTTGTTCGACCGGTGAACAGTCGCGTTGATGCGCTCCGGGCGTCGTCTCGGCGGACGAGGCGGGCGTCGAGCGCTTCTGACCCGAGCATTCTGCGTCGACGGGACTTTTCTGTCTCGGATGCCGAGGAGGCGCCAGGAAACGCGTCGTCCGGGCAGCAGCTCCGGCAACCGGCGCTGAGCTCTAGGGAGCTCAGGATGTCTGCCAGCGTGTCCGCTGTCACGGCGTCGCCCCTGACGGACCCGGCGTTCCAAAGGGACCTGCTGCACGCGCTGGACAAGCTCCGGGGCATGATCGCCAGCATCGAGCTGCAGCCGCGGTCGGCGAGCGGCGGGGGCGGGGCGGTGACGCGGCGCGACTCTCGTTTGTTCCGGCGGCTGGAGTCGCGGCTCGCGGAGGAGCTTCCCGCAGACAACGCGGCGGCACGTGGCCCGCGTCGGAACGGTTACTCGAGCACCGGCTCCGCCTCGTGGTCGTCGTCGGCGTCGTCGTCCAGCGGACGGGGCGAGCAGCGCGCGGCGAGGCCGCGGAGGAGGCGCCACTGCCTCCCGGTCCTGGGGGGCGCGCCGTTCGTTGTCTGCGGCGGGTGCTCCGAGCTTCTCCAGGCGCCCACGTCGGCGGTGCCGTCGAGGAGGAGGGAAAACGTCAGGCTGTGGTGCGGCGGGTGCGAGGAAGTGCTCGAGGTGGCGCTTCCCGCGGCCGCGGGTATCGCTGGCCCGGCGCGCCAGACGAGCGGGGTGTCCGGGTCGGGTGAGCTGGAACGCGCGGCGAGCAGGAGCGACGGCGCGCAGCAGGTGCCGTTGCTGCTGCACCGCGCGCTGGGGTACGACTCAATGAGCCAGCTTCTGCAGAGCCGGCGGTACTGAAGTGCTGAAAGAGCATATCTAGCAGACCCCTCAGGACATGGGCGAGCTTTTTACACGTTCTTTTTCACAAGTGGTTCTAAGAGCATATCTAGCAGACCCCTCAGGACATGAGCAATGGAAGCATCACCTTGATGCTGCTCCATGCATCTGTTTAGACATGAAGTATTAAAACTATTATTTACACTTCTCTTTACCCAACCGAGGCAGCCATAGGCAGATGTTATCATAGCGGACCCATCTCAATTCTTTTCTCCCCCATCTATTTCTTCCTCCTTGGTTCTTCACCTTCTCTCTCCTCCTTTTTCCTCTTTCTCTAGCTTTTCTCATGGAGCACCTACCTCCTCTGCAGGAGACTGGTTCCTGTGCAGAGCATCACCCGAACCCGAGTTCCAGGCTCCGAGCCGAGCTGGACATGCGGGGCAGGACCATGGGGCAGCCTATTGGTCATGCCCTTAAAATCGCAAACTGCAAAACTGGGATATGAATAAATAAAATGCAATTTAAATGTTCATTTTATCTACGGCCGAACAGATACTGTAAAACAAACTGTAAAACTAGGATAAAGAGCTTCTTCCTCCAATCCGGCCGCTACCGCGCCGGCCACGCTGGTCGTGCCCTGTTGCCCGTCGGTCGCGCCCTGTCCCTGCCGGCCGCACCCAGCCTCGCCGGCCACACCCTGTCGCCTTCACCGTCCGGGCCTTGCTCTATTGCCAGCCGCGTCGGCCGAGTCGTGCCCCTTTGCGTGCCGCGCCGGGAGGATTCCGGCGGCCAGGTTGAGGGCATAGGAGGTCACGGCGATGTCGAGCTCGTCCAATTCAAACCGGCGGCGATCGATTGCGGCATCTGGCGGCCTTTTCTGTTGTGCGATGATGAATTTCGGCGAGTTAAGGGGGATTTCTGAAAAATTACGTGGCGGCGTGTTTGCTCCGACGAGGTTTGACCGGTATACGGGGCCCCCTTGATCCGACCTTCCAACCTCCAAACATAAGGGTTTCGGGTGTGCATTTTTGGTGGCCCTTAAAATTTTTACTAGTTGGACCAATTTTACGATTTCTGTTCTAGACACTTTTTCGACCAAAACTGTAAAACGCAAAAATTATAAGAGGTTGACCACTTATACGGGGCCTGCTAGAGATGCTCTAAGTCTCTAAGACAAATTAGCACTGTGGTATTGGGTAGCTGACCTTTTTGCGTTGTGGCTCAATTGTTACATGTACAAACGTGATTCTTCTGTTTTTTGGATGGCGCATGAAAACAGATTGGCGTCACCACAAAGTCCAAGATTTTTTTAGTCTCTGAGACGAGATGGAAAAATCTGAAATTACTTCTGAGATGACTTTAGCTGGAGTTGCCTAAAAACAAGGATGCCGACAACTGCCACATGTGTGGCATGTAGTAACACCGCACATACGTTTTTTACACTAAAGTTACCATAAAAAACTCTAAAAAAACTGAAACTTGTCATCCAAACAGAAAGTTGTCATGCTTCACAATTAAAGTTGCCATCCTCTTGTAACTAAAATTGCCATCAAAAAATGTGTGGGCAAAATTGTTTCGTGCCACATGTGTGGGCGTTATCGTTTGAAAAAAAACAAGTGTGATTCTTGCATCCCAGATCTTCCAGAGAAAGAGCAGCATCATGAAAGTATGGAGTGACTCGGGGATGTGTTGGGAAGTTGGTTTTCCAAGTGAGCTTGATGTCATTGCAGTTTGATCTGATACCAAATTCCCTCCAAATAGCTTTTGCCTTGGGCACATTTGGACCAGGTGTAGGCATGTTGTGGTGCAGGCACCTGAGGCGCTTGTCTGACTGTAGGATGGTCTTTTGGTGTAGGTATTTGCAAGTGTTTAGTTTGTCATTATGCAGTAACCGTCCAAAGATCTTGACCCTATTTGGAACCCTGGAGGACCACACCAAATTCAGTGCAGGATCATCAACTGCCTTGCACATGGTGGAGTATGCGGCCTTATTTGAGAAAGCTTGGCCTCCAACAATGCATCGCCGATCTAGCGTTTCAGAGAGGGATACACTCTACATAAGAGAACGAATGCAAACAATTTCTTGTGTTGCAACAGTGGTTAGTGTATTACGCAGGTCAGAGCCAATCTCCTCATGTAAGATAACAAATGCATTTGGGTGCAGGTGATGAGAATAAATTGCAAAGGAAGCAGTGGAAAGTGAAACAGGTAGTAGCCATCTATCTAGCCAAAAGAAAATTGACTTGCAATCATGCACAGAGCATTGTGTTAATTCTCTCAAATTGTCTAAATTTGTGTGGACTAATCTAGCAAGATAGGATCCCTTGTCTCCATAAGAGACGGGAAAGGGTGACTCATGCACGATCCACTGCTTCCAAGGTAGGCTGATGGAATGAAGGAACTTGAATGTAAATTTTATCATCAAACAAAATTTTTGTGCCTGAATGTTTTTAACACCAAGATCACCTGCAGATTTCGGTTTGCAAACCTTGTCCCAGTCAACCAAGCATTGTGCACCAGAACATGTATCTTGTTGGACCAGAAGAAGCATCATCTCTTTTTATCCAATATTTCACATCTGGATAGATATCGATCGAATGTGTCATTGACGGGTTGGAAAGCTGAGGTGGGGAGTTTGTTGGGGATATGGGAGGCCCAAGTAGGTTCGAGGAAAATGGGAGGCGCGGTGAATTATAATTATTTTCTCGGTGCTTATTTGAAGAATACTGCCCATAGAAGGATGAGCGAAACAGACTATGCACTGCTGTAAGGGCATATTTATCCCCAAGGTGTTTTGGTGATTGATGACAATGCTTTTGCGGACTAATCGTGTGCATTGAGTTTTTCAGAGATTCATTCTTTGGCACGAGACGATTCCCTCCTCTCGGTGCTTTAGTCAAGACGGTGTAGCTCTTTCGTCTCTCTGTTGGTGGACTAGTTTCGTAGGAGTCACCGTACTATCAAGAGGGGATCCGCTTTGGTAAGGCTAGGGTGGAATCGACACGTACACATCCCTATCACACCCGACGTTCCTTTCCGCTTCTTTGGAGCTACCTTTCCTCTCCTTGCCTGCCTTGACCTGTCCCAGCGATAGTACCACGGTCCTCAGTGATAGTACCGCCGAAGCACGTCAAGCGGTAGTACCGCTTGCTGTCTTCGGCCGTAGTACCGCTGTGGTTCCGGGCTACTACCGCCTCGACTCGAGACCTCTGTTTTTCGTGTCGGGTTTTGCGGTACTAGTAGCGGCAGTAGTGGCGGTAGTACCGCTCCAAGCGGTAGTACCGCCCATACTCCCGCGGTAGTACCGCCCGTACTCCCGCGGTAGTACCGCTCTGGGCCCAGGTCCCTGCTACCCTCGTGAGCGCAGCAGTACCGCTGGGAGGGAACGGTAGTACCGCTGGTACAACGATAGTACCGCCCTGCCCAAGCGGTAGTACCGCTCTGTGCGTGGCTTCTTGGGGGGGGGGGGGGGGTAACGGTTGGATTGTTTTCCCCACTATATAAAGGTGTCTTCTTCCCCAAAGTTGACTTACCTCTTCCCCCAAAAGCTCCATTGTTGCTCCAAGCTCCATTTTCGCCCGATCTCTCTCCCTAGCCAATCAAACTTGTTGATTTGCTCGGGATTGGTTGAGAAGGCCCCGATCTACACTTCCACCAAGAGAAATTTGATTCCCCCACTAATCCCTAGCGGATCTTGTTACTCTTGGGTGTTTGAGCACCCTAGACGGTTGAGGTCACCTCGGAGCCATAGTCCATTGTGGTGAAGCCTCGTGGTGTCGTTGGGATCCTCCAATTAAGTTGTGGAGATTGCCCCCAACCTTGTTTGTAAAGGTTCGGTCGCCGCCTTCAAGGGCACCAATAGTGGAATCACGGCATCTCACATTGTGTGAGGGCGTGAGGAGAATATGGTGGCCCTAGTGGCTTCTTGGGGAGCATTGTGCCTCCACACCGCTCTAACGGAGACGTACTTCCCTTTAAAAGGAAGGAACTTCGGTAACACATCCTCGTCTCCACCGGCTCCACTCTTGGTTATCTCGTGCCTTTACTTGTGCAAGCTTATTTGTGTTGTATCCCTTGCTTGCTTTTGTGCTAGTTGTTATTGCATCATATAGGTTGCTCACATAGTTGCATATCTAGACAACCTATCTTGTTGCAAAGTTTAATTTGGTAAAGAAAAGTTTAAAAATTGTTAGTTGCCTATTCACCCCCCTCTAGTTAACTATATCGATCCTTTCAATTGGTATCAGAGCCTCGTCTCTTTATTAAGGACTTTGCCGTCCGAAGAGTATGGTTGACACCGTAGACCATGGGGAGGAGGAGCACTCTGGTGTGAATCCGATCTCGTCTACGGGTGATGGGGAAACCGCGGTGTCCCGTGAGGAATTCAATGTGGCCTTGGACACATTGAAAACCTCCATGACAACCACGGTAGAAAGCATGTTTAATAAATTCTTAGAAGGACTTAAACTACCTACCTCGCCGTTGAAAGTGGGTGATCCCACTAACAAGGTGACGGATGCTAACTCCGACAAGGGGGAAGCTAATAGTGAGAAGGGTCCTTCTACTAGTGGTAGAAATGGCACTGGCATCTTTGCCCATGTGGAACCTCCAACTTATGGGGGACCAATTCCATCTTCTCATTTAAATCATGCCGGTCCTCCCCCTAAGATTGTGAAAAATGAGGATTTTGATACTTGGGTGTATCACTTCAAGCGTCATTTAAATCATGTGAATACTAATCTTTGGAGAATCATTGAAGAAGGTTTATATCCACATGACCGAAGCAACTTCACCCCGAGAGAAGTTGTGGATAATCAATTCAATGAGAGTGCTCTCTTCATCATCCAAGATGCAATCCTTCTCGAAGATCTCCCTCATCTTCAACCCCATGCCATGGCCAAAGATGCATGACAATGCGTTGTGTCTCTCTATCGAGGAAGTGCTAGCATTCAACGCTCCAACTATGAAGTGGTACAAGATGAAGCCGATGAGTTTGCAATGAAAGAAGATGAAGAACCTCGTGAGCTCTTTCGAAGAGTGACCAAACTCGCGGTCTCACTCCGAGATCATGGGAGCAAGGACACGGATGACAATTGGATCAAGCGCAAGTTCCTCAAGGCCATGATGCCCTACAACAAGGCCATGTCCTCCGTCATTCGTCAAAGACCGGACTTCCACTCCATGACATCAAGTGAAGTGTTGGATGAGTTCGTTGCAATGAGCATCTTGGACAAGACCGCCGACAATGCGGTGCTTCGTTCTCAAAGGGCAAAGAAGCCCAATCCTGCCTTGAAGGACAAGGTTATTGTGGAAGAAGAGGAAGAAGAGGAGGATGAGGAGAGCAACCCCGAAGATACGAAATATGATTATCATGAGCACATGGCTCTTGCTTCAAGACAATTTTGGAGCAAGAAGAATTCAAGACCCAACAAGAACAACTCAAGTGGCTTCAAGGGCAAGCAACGAGTTAGAACTTGTTTCAACTATGGCAATGTGATCCATTTTGTTGCGGATTGTCCTTACGAGAAGCGGGAAGACAATGGTGGCAAGTTCATCCGAAAAGACAAAGCCAAGTCCTTCCCCAACAAGAACAACTTCACCAAGAAGACTCCTACTCGTGGGTTGGTGGTTCAAGAATAATACCATGAGGATGATGATGATGATGAAAATGGAGAAACAATGGTCATGGCCTCCATTGTCATTGCTACCTCTCCCTGGGTGTCTCTCTTTGATTCACCCAACGAGAACATCACCGCCAAGTGCCTCATGGCTAAAGCCTCTAACAAGGTAACCCCCAACATCAAAACCACCATCATCACTAATCCCTCTTTGGAGGGTTGCATTGATGAACATGATGGGTCTAATGAGGAAGTGAATGAATTTGAGTCATTTATGAGTAAGCTCAAGGGCAAATCCAGGAAGCACTTTGTTGCTCTCTTGGAACAACTTGGTGAAGCCAATGACATGATCGAGGCTCACGAAGAAACCATCTCTAAGATGGAAAGTCATAGTCGTGACTATGCCGATGAGATATCGGATCTCTCTAATGCTCTTGAGGAAGAGCATGGGCATCATTTGACTCTTGAGGAGTCATACAATGATGACCATGCTAAGTTAAAGAAAGATCTTGATCATGCTCTTGTCGTGTCTCGTGTGCTAACCTCCGAGAAGGCTAAACTTGGGGTTGATCATGCTAGACTCAAGGAGGAGTTTGATGTGCTTGACAAGGCCCACAAGGTCTTGAAGGGTGCTCATGCTAACCTCAAGGAGTCTCATGCTCAACTCCAAGTTAAGCTAACCAAGGAAAAGGCCACCTTTCCTCATATGGTATTAATTGATAATGCATATGCTACTAACCCGTGTTGTGAGCATGTGCATCTTGTGGAGGAGAATGCCAAGTTGAAGGTGTTGGGGAACGTAGTAATTTAAAAAAAATTTCCTACGCACACGCAAGATCATGGTGATGGCATAGCAAAGAGATGGGAGAGTATTGTCCACGTACCCTCGTAGACCGTAAGCGGAAGCGTTATGACAACGCGGTTGATGTAGTCGTACGTCTTCACGATCCGACCGATCCAAGCACCGAACGTACGGCACCTCCGAGTTCAGCACACGTTCAGCTCAATGACGATCCCCGGGATCCGATCCAGCAAAGCTTCGGGGATGAGTTCCGTCAGCACGACGACGTGGTGACGATGATGATGTTCTACCGGCGCAGGGCTTCGCCTAAACTCCGCGACGATATGACCGAGGTGGAATATGGTGGAGGGGGGCACCGCACACGGCTAAGGAACGATCCGTAGATCAACTTGTGTGTCATGGGGTGCCCCCCTGCCCCCGTATATAAAGGAGCAAGGGGGAGGGGGCGGCCGGCCAAGGGAGGGCGCGCCAGGGAGGAGTCCTACTCCCAGCGGGAGTAGGACTCCCTCCTTTCCTAGTCCAACTAGGAGAGGGGAAGGAAGGGAAGGAGAAGGAGAAGGAAGGAGAGGGAGGAAAAAGAGGAAAGGGGGGCCGGCCCCCTAGTCCAATTCGGTTTGGGCTGGGGGGCCGCGCGCCCTGCCTCCTCTCTTCCACCACTTGGCCCATGAGGCCCATTGCTTCTTTCTCGTATTCCCGTAACTCCCCGGTACCCCCGAAAATACCCGAATCACTCGGAACCTTTCCAAACTCCGAATATAGTCGTCCAATATATCGATTTTTATGTCTCGACCATTTCGAGACTCCTCGTCATGTCCCCGATCTCATCCGGGACTCCGAACTCCTTTGGTACATCAAAACTCATAAACTCATAATATAACTGTCATCGATACCTTAAGCGTGCGGACCCTACGGGTTCGAGAACTATGTAGACATGACCTAGAACTATTCTTGGTCAATAACCAATAGCGGAACCTGGATGCTCATATTGGCTCCTACATATTCTACGAAGATCTTTATCGGTCAAACCGCATAACAACATACGTTGTTCCCTTTGTCATCGGTATGTTACTTGCCCGAGATTCGATCGTCAGTATCCAATACCTAGTTCAATCTCGTTACCGGCAAGCCTCTTTTCTCGTTACATAATGCATCATCCCGCAACTAACTCATTAGTCACATTTCTTGCAAGGCTTATAGTGATGTGCATTACGGAGAGGGCCCAGAGATACCTCTCCTACAATCGGAGTGACAAATCCTAATCTCGAAATACGCCAACCCAACATGTACCTTTGGAGACACCTGTAGTACTCCTTTATAATCACCCAGTTACGTTGTGACGTTTGGTAGCACCCAAAGTGTTCCTCCGATAAACGGGAGTTGCATAATCTCATAGTTACAGGAACATATATAAGTCATGAAGAAAGCAATAGCAACATACTAAACGATCAAGTGCTAGGCTAACGGAATGGGTCATGTCAATCACATCATTCTCCTAATGATGTGATCCCGTTAATCAAATGACAACTCTTTTGTCCATGGCTAGGAAACATAACCATCTTTGATAAACGAGCTAGTCAAGTAGAGGCATACTAGTGACACTATGTTTGTCTATGTATTCACACATGTATTATGTTTCCGGTTAATACAATTCTAGCATGAATAATAAACATTTATCATGATATAAGGAAATAAATAATAACTTTATTATTGCCTCTAGGGCATATTTCCTTCAGTCTCCCACTTGCACTAGAGTCAATAATCTAGTTCACATCGCCATGTGATTTAACACCAATATTCATATCTGTATATGATTAACATAGTTCACATTGTTATGTGACCAATACTCAAAGGGGTTACTAGAGTCAATAATCTAGTTCACATCGCTATGTGATTAACACCCAAAGTGTACTAAGGTGTGATCATGTTTTGCTCGTGAGAGAAGCTTAGTCAACGGGTCTGTCACATTCAGAGCCGTATGTATTTTGCAAACTTTCTATGTCTTCAATGCTCTGCATGGAGCTACTCTAGCTTTTGCTCCCACTTTCAATATGTATCCAGTTTGAGACTTAGAGTCATCTGGATCAGTGTAAAAGTTTGCACCGATGTAACTTTTACAACAAACTCTTTTATCACCTCCATAATCGAGAAACATCTCCTTAGTCCTCACCAAGGATATTCTTGACCGCTGTCCAGTGATCTACTATTAGATCAAAATTGTATTCCTTTGTCAAACTCAGAGCAAGGTATACAATAGGTCTGGTTCACAGCATAGCATACTTTATAGAACCTATGACTGAGGCATAGGGAATGACTTTTCATTCTCTTTCTATTTTCTGCCATGGTCGGGTCTTGAGTCTTACTCAACCTCACACCTTGCAACACAGGCAAGAACTTTTT
Organism: Triticum timopheevii; assembly: GCA_963921465.1. Lineage (NCBI taxonomy): Eukaryota > Viridiplantae > Streptophyta > Magnoliopsida > Poales > Poaceae > Triticum > Triticum timopheevii. The sequence continues at coordinate 374,995,938 of OY997262.1, read as the reverse complement.
CTTTGATTGTTCCATTTTGAACTATTTCAAAAATTTATCAAGGTATGTATTCATTGAAAAATCTTATCAAGCGTCTTGATCTATCTATATAGATCTTGATGCTCAATGTGTAAGCAGCTTTACCGAGGTCTTTCTTTTAAAGAACTCCTTTCAAACACTCCTTTATGCTTTGCAGAATAATTCTACATTATTTCCGATCAACAATATGTCATTCACATATACTTATCAGAAATGTTGTAGTGCTCCACTCACTTTCTTGTAAATACAGGCTTCACCGCAAGTCTGTATAAAACTATATGCTTTGATCAACTTATCAAAGCGTATATTCCAACTCTGAGATGCTTGCACCAGTCCATAGATGGATCGCTGGAGATTGCATATTTTGTTAGCACCTTTAGGATTGACAAAACCTTCTGGTTGTATCATATACAACTCTTCTTTAATAAATCCATTAAGGAATGTAGTTTTGACATCCATTTGCCAAATTTCATAAAATGTGGCAATTGCTAACATGATTCGGACAGACTTTTAAGTATCGATACGAGTGAGAAAATCTCATTGTATTCAACACCTTGAACTTTGTCAAAAACCTTTTCGACAAGTCTAGCTTCGTAGATAGTAACACTACTATCAGCGTCCGTCTTCCTCTTGAAGATCCATTTATTTTCTATGGTTTGCCGATCATCGGGCAAGTCCACCAAAGTCCACACTTTGTTCTCATACATGGATCCCAACTCAGATTTCATGGCCTCAAACCATTTTGCGGAATCTGGGATCATCATCGCTTCCTCATAGTTCGTAGGTTCATCATGGTCTAGTAACATGACTTCCAGAACACGATTACCGTACCACTCTGGTGCGGATCTTACTCTGGAAGACCTACGAGGTTTGGTAGCAACTTGATCTGAAGTTTCATGATCATCATCATTAACTTCCTCACTAATTGGTGTAGGAATCACTGGAACTGATTTCTGTGATGAACTACTTTCCAATAAGGGAGAAGGTACAATTACCTCATCAAGTTCTACTTTCCTCCCACTCACTTCTTTCGAGAGAAACTTCTTCTCTAGAAAGGATCCATCTTAGCAACGAATATCTTGCCTTCGGATTTGTGATAGAAGGTGTACCCAACAATTAACTTTGGGTATTCTATGAAGACGCACTTTTCCGATTTGGGTTTGAGCTTATCAGGTTGAAACTTTTTCATATAAGCATCGCAACTCCAAACTTTAAGAAACGACAGCTTAGGTTTACTGCTAAACCATAGTTCATAGGTGTCGTCTCAACGGATTTAGATGGTGCCCTTTTAAACGTGAATGCAGCTGTCTCTAATGCACAACCCCAAAATGATAGTGGTAAAACCGATAAGAGACATCATAGATCGCACCATATCCAATAAAGTGCGGTTACGACGTTCGGACACACCATAACGTTGTGGTGTTCAAGGTGGCGTGAGCTGTGAAACTATTCCACATTGTTTTAATTGAAGACCAAACTTGTAACTCAAATATTCGTCTCCGCGATCAGATCGCAGAAACTTTATTTTCTTGTTACGATGATTTTTCCACTTCACTCTGAAATTCTTTGAACCTTTCAATTATTTCAGACTTATGTTTCATCAAGTAGATATACCCATATCTGCTCAAATCATTTTGTGAAGGTCAGAAAATAACGATACTTGCCACGAGCATCAACACTCATTGGATCGCATACATCGGTATGTATTATTTCCAATAAGTCAATAGCTTGTTCCATTGTTCCGGAGAATGGAGTTTTTAGTCATCTTGCCCAAAAGGCACGGTTCGCAAGCATCAAATGATTCATAACCAAGTGATTCCGAAAATCCATCTTTATGGAGTTTCTTCATGCGCTTTATACCGATATGACCCAAACGGCAGTGCCACAAATAAGTTGCACTATCATTATCAACTTTGCATCTTTTGGCATCAATATTATGAATATGTGTATCACTACGATCGAGATCCAACAAACTATTTTCATTGGGTGTATGACCATCAAAGGTTTTATTCATTTAAACAGAACAACAATTATTCTCTGATTTTAAATGAATAACCGTATTGCAATAAACGTGATCAAATCATATTCATGCTCAACGCAAACACCAAATAACATTTATTTAGGTTCAACACTAATCTCGAAAGTATAGGGAGTGTGCGATGATGATCATATCAATCTTAGAACCACTTCCAACACACATCGTCACTTCACCCTCAACTAGTTTCTGTTTATTCTGTAACTCCTGTTTTGAGTTACTAATCTTAGCAACCGAACAAGTATCAAATACTCAGGGGTTATAAACACTAGTAAGGTACACATCAATAACATGTATATCAAATATACCCATGTTCACTTTGCCATCCTTCTTATCCACCAAATATTCAAGGCATTTCCGCTTCTAGTGACCATTTCCTTTGCAGTATAATCACTCAGTTTCAGGCTTTGGTCCAGCTTTGGGCTTCTTCGCGGGAGTGACAACTTGCTTGCCATTCTGCTTGAAGTTCCCTTTCTTTCAGTTTGCCCTTTTTCTTGAAACTAGTGGTCTTGTCAATCATCAACACTTGATGCTCTTTCTTGATTTCTACCTTCGTTGATTTCAGCATCACGAAGAGCTCGGGAATCATTTTCGTCATCCCTTGCATTATAGTTCATCACGAAGTTCTACTAACTTGGTGGTGGTGACTAGAGAATTCTGTCAATCACTATCTTATCTGGAAGATTAACTCCCACTTGATTCAAGCGATTGTAGTACCCAGACAATCTGAGCACATGCTCACTAGTTGAGAGATTCTCCTCCATCTTTTAGCTATAGAACTTGTTGGAGACTTCATATCTCTCAACTCGGGTATTTGCTTGAAATATTAACTTCAACTTCTGGAACATATCATATGGTCCATGACGTTCAAAACGTCTTTGAAGTCCCGATTCTAAGCCATAAAGCATGGTGCACAAAACTATCAAGTAGTCATCATATTAAGCTATCCAAACGTTCATAACGTCTGCATCTGCTCCAGCAATAGGTCTGTCACCTAGCGGTGCATCAAGGACATAATTCTTCTATGCAGCAATGAGGATAAACCTCGGATCACGGATCCAATCCGCATCATTGCTACTAACATCTTTCAACACAATTTTCTCTAGGAACATATCAAAATAAACATATGAAAGCAACAACACGAGCTATTGATCTGCAACATAATTTGCAAAATACTACCAGGACTAAGTTCATGATAAATTTAAGTTCAATTAATCATATTACTTAAGAACTCCCACTTAGACAGACATCTCTCTAGTCATCTAAGTGATCACGTGATCCAAATCAACTAAACCATGTCCGATCATCACGTGAGATGGAGTAGTTTTCAATGGTGAACATCACTATGTTGATCATATCTACTGTATGATTCACGCTCGACCTTTTGGTCTCCGTGTTCCAAGGCCATATCTGTATATGCTAGGCTCGTCAAGTTTAACCTGAGTATTCCGCGTGTGCAACTGTTTTGCACCCGTTGTATTTGAACATAGAGCCTATCACACCCGATCATCACGTGGTGTCTCAGCACGAAGAACTTTCGCAATGGTGCATACTCAGGGAGAACACTTCTTGATAATTAGTGAGAGATCGTCTTAAAATGCTGCCATCAAACTAAGCAAAATAAGATGTATAAAAGATAAACATCATATGCAATCAAAATATGTGACATGATATGGCCATGATCATCTTGCGCCTTTGGTCTCCATCTCCAAAGTACTGTCATGATCTCTATCGTCACCGGCACGACACCATGATCTTCATCATATTGATCTATATCAATGTGTCGTCACATGGTCGTCTCGCCAACTATTGCTCTTGCAACTATTGCTATCGTATAGCGATAAAGTAAAGCAATTATTTGGCACTTGCATCTTTATGCAACAAAGAGACAATCATAGGGCTTCTGCCAGTTGCCGATAACTTCAACAAAACATGATCATCTCATACAACAACTTATATCTCATCACGTCTTGACCATATCACATCACAACATGCCCTGCAAAACAAGTTAGACGTCCTCTACTTTGTTGTTGCAAATTTTACGTGGCTGCTACGGGCTGAGCAAGAATCGTTCTTACCTACGCATCAAAACCACAACGATAGTTCGTCAAGTTAGTGCTGTTTTAACCTTCGCAAGGACCGGGCGTAGCCACACTCGGTTCAACTAAAGTTGGAGAAACAGACACCCGCTAGTCACCTGTGTGCAAAGCACGGCGGTAAAACTAGTCTCGCGTAAGCGTACGCGTAATGTCGGTCCGGGCCGCTTCATCCAACAATACCGCTGAACCAAAGTATGACATGCTGGTAAGCAGTATGACTTGTATCACCCACAACTCACTTGTGTTCTACTCGTGCATATAACATCAACGCATAAAACCTAGGCTCTAATACCACTGTTGGGGAACGTAGTAATTTCAAAAAATTTCCTACACACACGCAAGATCATGGTGATGGCATAGCAACGAGATGGGAGAGTATTGTCCACGTACCCTCGTAGACCGTAAGCGGAAGCGTTATGAAAACACGGTTGATGTAGTCGTACATCTTCACGATCCGACCGATCCAAGCACCGAACATACGGCACCTCCGAGTTCAGCACACGTTCAGCTTAATGACGATCCCCGGGCTTCGATCCAGCAAAGCTTCGGGGATGAGTTCCGTCAGCACGACGGCGTGGTGACGATGATGATGTTCTACCGGCGCAGGGCTTTGCCTAAACTCCGCGACGATATGACCGAGGTGGAATATGGTGGAGGGGGGCACCGCACACGGCTAAGGAACGATCCGTAGATCAACTTGTGTGTCATGGGGTGCCCCCTGCCCCCGTATATAAAGGAGCAAGGGGGAGGGGGCGGACGGCCAAGGGAGGGCGCGCCAGGGAGGAGTCCTACTCCCACCGGGAGTAGGACTCCCTCCTTTCCTAGTCCAACTAGGAGAGGGGAAGGAAGGTAAGGAGAAGGAGAAGGAAGGAGAGGGAGGAAAAAGAGGAAAGGGGGGCCGGCCCCTAGTCCAATTCGGTTTGGGCTAGGGGGGCCGCGCGCCCTGCCTCCTCTCTTCCACCACTTGGCACATGAGGCCCATTGCTTCTTTCTCGTATTCCCGTAACTCCCCGGTACCCCCGAAAATACCCGAATCACTCGGAACCTTTCCAAACTCCGAATATAGTCGTCCAATATATCGATCTTGACATCTCGACCATTTCGAGACTCCTCGTCATGTCCCCGATCTCATCCGGGACTCCGAACTCCTTCGGTACATCAAAACTCATAAACTCATAATATAACTATCATCGAAACCTTAAGCGTGCGGACCCTACGGGTTCGAGAACTATGTAGACATGACCTAGAACTATTCTTGGTCAATAACCAATAGCGGAACCTGGATGCTCATATTGGCTCCTACATATTCTACGAAGATCTTTATCGGTCAAACCGCATAACAACATACGTTGTTCCCTTTGTCATCGGTATGTTACTTGCCCGAGGTTCGATCGTCAGTATCCAATACCTAGTTCAATCTCGTTACCGGCAAGTCTCTTTTCTCATTACATAATGCATCATCCCGCAACTAACTCATTAGTCACATTGCTTGCAATTCTTATAGTGATGTGCATAACCGAGAGGGCCCAGAGATACCTCTCCTACAATCGGAGTGACAAATCCTAATCTCGAAATACGCCAACCCAACATGTACCTTTGGAGACACCTGTAGTACTCCTTTATAATCACCTAGTTACGTTGTGACGTTTGGTAGCACCCAAAGTGTTCCTCCATTAAACGGGAGTTGCATAATCTCATAGTTACAGGAACATGTATAAGTCATGAAGAAAGCAATAGCAACATACTAAACGATCAAGTGCTAGGCTAACGGAATAGGTCATGTCAATCACATCATTCTCCTAATGATGTGATCCCGTTAATCAAATGACAACTCTTTTGTCCATGGCTAGGAAACATAATCATCTTTGATAAACGAGCTATTCAAGTAGAGGCATACTAGTGACACTATGTTTGTCTATGTATTCACACATGTATTATGTTTCCGGTTAATACAATTCTAGCATGAATAATAAACATTTATCATGATATAAGGAAATAAATAATAACTTTATTATTGCCTCTAGGGCATATTTCCTTCAGAAGGATCAACTTGAGAAAGGTCTTGTGATATGCATTCAAGGTGAGAAGAACCTCAACGACCTTTTGATCAATCAAAAGGAAGTTGTGGCCAAGAAGGGAATTCGGTTGCACCCAACTCCAAGAATAAGAAGAAGAATGACAAGACCAAACGACCTCCTCCTCTCAAGCAAACTTTTGTGAAAGAGGGAGAGGGTGCTCCTAAGGAGAAGAAGGAAAATGTGAAGGGTGTTGATGTTAAAAAGGGCAAAAACATCCCCTCCAACAAAGCCGGCGACTTTAACCCATCATATGTGTTGTGCCGTGCTAGTGATGGGCATGTTTATGCTAAATTTGTTGGTTCTCCTTATGAGTACATTGAATGGTCTATTTGGGTTCATAAGACCCTTGTTACTAACATCAAAGGACCCATTACTAAATGGGTACCTAAAACCAAGCATTGATCTCTTGTAGGTGTTTGCTTCCGGTGGAGGATCATGGTTGCTCGATAGTGGAGCAACAAATCACATGACTGGGAGCAAGGACTTGGTGTTGGACGTGCAAAAGATTCCATCTATGCCCACCAATGTCGAGTGGGGTGATGCCTCAAATTCTAAGGTATTGGGTCTTGGCAAGTGTCGGTGTCAAAACCGGCGGATCTCGGGTAGGGGGTCCCGAACTGTGCGTCTAGGCGGATGGTAACAGGAGACAAGGGACACGATGTTTTACCCAGGTTCGGGACCTCTTGATGGAGGTAAAACCCTACGTCCTGCTTGATTGATATTGATATTGTGGGTATTACAAGAGTGGATCTACCACGAGATCAAGGAGGCTAAACCCTAGAAGCTAGCCTATGGTATGATTGTTGTAATGGTTGTTGTTATGTCCTACGGACTAAAGCCATCCGGTTTATATAGACACTGGAGAGGGCTAGGGTTACATAGAGTCGGTTACAATGGTAGGAGATCTACATATCCGTATTGCCAAGCTTGCCTTCCACGCCAATGAAAGTCCCATCCGGACACGGGACGAAGTCTTCAATCTTGTATCTTCATAGTCTTGGAGTCCGGCCGATGATGATAGTCCGGCTATCCGGACACCCCCTAATGCAGGACTCCCTCAGTAGCCCCTGAACCAGGCTTCAATGACGATGAGTCCGGCGCGCATATTGTTCGGCATTGCAAGGCGGGTTCCTCCTCCGAATAATTCATAGAAGATTGTGAACACCAGGATAGTGTCCGGCTCTGCAAAATAAATTCCACATTCCACCGTAGAGAGAATAATATATACACAAGTTCAATCTGCTGACGTTTTTTGCGGCATGACGTCACACCACTACCAAGCCCTTACTTGAATCGTTTTTTTACTTTACCGCCTCAGCGCATTTAGCGAAGTGGTTTCCTTGGCACGTCTTGTCGAAGCAGAGATCATGTTCCCCCTTATTCCGGGATTCTCATCAATACGGACGTGGGTAACCCAACCGCGCCATTGATGGTGGCGCTTGGGAGATAAGCGAGTTTTACCAGGCTGGTGGGGGACGCATAGACTTCGTCCGCCCATATATAAGGGGATTAGGATCCACCCTTTCACCTACGCCTTCTTCCTCCTTTGCTTATCCATCTCCGCGCACTCGAGCTCCAGCGCCCAAGCCCGCTCATCTCGTCTCAACCTTCCCCAGTCATGTCTGGAGCGGGAGGCAAGTGGATGACCTCCTCCGTTATGGAGGGGCACATCGAAAGACTGCGCAGCGCCGGATATCTATCTGGCGACATCGCGCACCGGCTGCCCGACGAGGGACAGCTCATCCCCACCCCCAGGCCCCATGAGAGGGTCGTATTCCTTCCCCACTTCCTCCGCGGACTGGGCTTCCCACTGCATCCCTTTGTCCGGGGGCTCATGTATTATTACGGCCTGGATTTCCATGATCTGGCGCCAAACTTCATCCTCAACATCTCAGCGTTTATCATCGTGTGTGAGGCCTTCCTCTGCATCCAGCCTCACTTCGGCTTGTGGCTCAATACCTTCAATGTCAAGCCGAAGGTGGTGAAGGGCACTCAGGCAGAGTGCGGAGGCGCCATGTTGGGTAAGATACCCAACGTCGTCTGGCTCGAGGGTGCCTTTGTGGAAACCATCAAGGGATGGCAATCGGGGTGGTTCTACATCACCGAGTCGCGTGACCCTAGATGGGTTGCGGCCCCCAAATTTAGATCTGGGATCCCCACGCGGACTCCAAGCCTGTATCCATAGGCTGGTGAACAAGAAGCTCAAGCTTGTCAACGTGGTCCAGGTCATGCTCATCCGCCGGATTCTCCCGTGCCAAGAACATGCATTTAAATTGTGGGAGTTCAATCCAGCACAACACCAGACCTTGAGCAGGCTCTTCGACACTAGGTACAAAGACGTCTGGAAAGTGCTCTTCAAGGGCGCCGAAGCCCCCGCATCCGCCACCGAAGATCGCGGATTTCGCTCGCAGCGCCAAGCTGACGAGGTGCGATTATTCAAAGTCGTAATGGTATAAATTATTGGTCAATTCCACTGATTCTTCTTTCCCGTTCCTTCACTGGCTATAGCGATTCTACCCCTTTACGGGACACTTGCTATTCATAGTTTGACTCTATGCGGGTTTCAATTTCCCGTTTTCCTTTGACAGGACTGGATGAGGAAGGCGGAGCAGATCATCTGCCCAGCTCCTATGCCAGAAAACCCAGTAGACGCCCGTCTAGCGGGGCTGCTGGTTTCGGCACCGCACGTGGTGCCGGAGAAGAAGGCCAAGAAGGAGGCCACGGGTACTCGAAAGAGTTCCCGTTTTCAGGTGTCCGACGACTCTGAGGCGGACTCCTTCCCCGAAAACGAGAAGGAGAAAGAGGACTCTCTCCCAGAGGAGGGAGAGAGGAAGAGGAAGGCTTCCCCAACAGGGAAGGCCAAAGGGTCCAAGAGGGGAAGGACTATTCCCCTGGACAGCTCCGCCAACGTCAACGTTGGCGACGAAGAATGGCCCTCAAGGGCCAGGCCTCCGGCGAGATCGTAAGTATCCGGATTCCTGAATGATTTACAATTTCTCTTTTGTGTCACATAGTGTCATTCTAATGCCGCATGCTGCCTGTAGTCCGGCATATGACGATCTCCCCGCTTCATCGAGCGGGTCGTTGGCTCCATCGGATGTAGACTCCATCCCGACCGCCTCCACCCCTCGCGATGCTAAGGACGCCAAGGTGGGATCCCAAGAAGGGACCCATCAGGGGGAGGCTCCGGAGGCGCCACAAGGCGGGCTCCCAGACTTTGCGCCGGACTCCACGTCGGAACCCGCAGTGGTTCTGGAGTCCGGCCGGCGGCCCCTTCGCAAGAAGGGCAAGACCGTGACGCCGGCGGCCTCTGTCCAACCGGAGGCGCCGGACAATTTGTTGGAGGCACTCCAAGGCGCTTCCATCGAGGAAGAACACCGCACTATTATGAGTGCGGTGATTCAGAAGGTACAACTCGCCAAGAGCGGGCTGACCGAAGCCTGCAGTAGCCTTCTATCAGGCTTTGAGGTAAGAAGTTAAAAATAGGCAATGTAATACCGCATAGACAGTAGCCCCTGATGCTCGGTTCGGTGATCGGAAAGAAAAGCCGGACTGAGGATCTAAAGAAAAAGATATATGCAGGGTTGCTAAAAAATTATGTCAATATGGGTTGCAGGCTGCGCTGCTGACCTCTGCCGCACTGACTGCGGAGGTTGGTGCTTTGAAGCAGGAGCTCGAGCAGTCCGAGCAAGAGCTCGGCCGTGCCAAGAAGCAACTCGAGGACAAAGAAGGTGAGTAATACCACTTTGAATTTGTACCTTACAGAAAAGGATTTAGGTTGCGACAAAAAATAACAAGGATAACGTGGGTACTGCAGGGGCCACGAACGAGGTGGCAACCCTGAAGGAGGCCGTGTCCGCGGCCGAACGCAATGTGGCCGCGGAACGGGCAGAGCGAGAAAAGCAGGAGGCGCGGTTGGCGGAGGTTCGGCAAGAGCTCCAGGCTCTCATGGAAAAGCATGAGAGTTTGGAGCGTGACTCAAAGACTCGAGAGTCCGAGCTTGCCTCGGCTCTCGAAAGTGCCAAAGCCGCCAAGGCCGAGGCCGATAAGTCCCTTCAGGAGATTGAGTCGGTGAAGAAGGTAGCGGCGGGTAAGTCATTTTCATGCAAAGCAAGCATGTGAATGTAAATTACGTGTTACTTACCCGAATTCGGAGTTCTCCAGGGGCGTTTGCAGATCTGCCTCGCAGCGTGTCTGATGCCGCCGCATTCTACCGAGCCGATGAGGGGAGCTCAACGGAGAAGGTCTTTTGGTCTCAGTACGCTGAGGCCGGCCATCCGGTGCCCCCTAGCGACCAGCTGAAGCAGCTGGTCGAGCTCCACAAGGTAGCCGAGCAGGCCATGCAGGGCCTCATAGTCCGGCTGTGGCCTGGAGAGGCCATGCCTGGGAGCTACTTCGGCCTCGTGCGGCGGTTGGTGGATGCGTGCCCTTGGGTGGAGGTTATCAAGCGCTCCGCCTGTATTGAAGGTGCTCGTCGGGCCCTTGCCCGCGCAAAGGTGCATTGGGGCAAGCTGGATGCGGAGAAGCTAATCACTGACGCGCCACCAGCGGGCAAGGAGTATCGTACGCCCGAGATGTACTATAAGACTGTCCTGAAGGGTGCCCGCAAGATTGCGGATGAGTGCCCCAGGGATGTAATTATTGAGTAAATTCGCAATGTGTTATCCTGTGTGCTGAAAACTTTGTTCATATGCGCTAAGCAACGCTTATTAATTTAAAATATTACCTTCTGTGCGTCCGTTTATTAAATCTGAGAGATGGCAAGTCATCGGCTTCAGCCCCCATGCCACGAGTGCTGGGGTGTTCGGGATAAACTTGAGCACTCTTATTCCCATTTTTGGGTCCATCTAGGGAGGCGCTCAACACAACGAGCAAGGCAACCGGACTTATAATGCTTGAACACTCTCACTTAGCCATAGAATTCTATAATTTTAAATTTCGGCGAAGCCCCTAGTATTCGGAAGACCGAGTTCAGGGCGCTATCCACGCCTTGGCTGGACATTATCCGGTTCTTCGCTCGAAGCGGCATAAGTCTTTAGGGACTCGAAAAGACCTCTCGAACAGCGACCAGTCTCTCGCCTTATCATGACAGTCAGTTTTAGCTTTCTCCACTGAGGCGTTAACCCGGCTCAACCGGGGCGCAATCGCAGTGGTTCTCCCAGTGCTACCTTAGCCGACAGAATGGAACGTAAGGTGCCAAACATGGGAGCCGGGCAAACCCAACTATTGACCCAAGACATGATTCGGAGTCGATTCATATAATGCTATAAGTTCGAGGTGCCGCACTTGTGAAAGTGTGCGGACTTATCACACCATAATGCGGGGAACATAAGCCCCTGGTGTATTCGGCCGTACCAAAATATACAGATGCAACATGTCGTAAATGAACATAAATATAAAAGTAATGCAATTATAGGAAAAAAATGCTGCATTATTTATTCAAGAAATCCTGCTATGAGTGCGGAATGATACAAATAGTGCGGTAAGCAAGGGATTGGACTAATGAAATGTGCCTCCCTCCAGGGGTAGGCTGCGGAATTGTATATTTAACAAATTTAATGCTCGTAATGGAGACCACCTGAGTGTTCGTCGCAGCCTTTGTCCCTCCCTGACTGTTGTATCATGAGTTCGGCAGGTTCACCGCCGGACAGAGTCCTGTGTAAAAAAGAAGAAAAATGAAAAAGGAGCAACACACTTGGGAGCCCCTGGCGTGGTCGAACCGCACTCTGGGTCTGTTGTGGTCGTGCCCCTCCCCCTATGCCCATGGTATCTTCATGGCGTAATGATGTACACGGAGAGTTTGTCTTGCGATCGTGCGAGGGCTGGGGTTGGGGCCGCATTGCTACGCGTGCTCGGAACGTGCCAGGTGGTCTTGGTTGATGTTGCTCCGGGCGCGTTTGGCCGTGTCCGGTCGTTTAACGGCCGGACTCGAAAATTGCCTTTGAAGGCTGCTCTGTACTTCTGCCGCGAGAGCCGCTGTATGTTCCTCCGTTCAGAGGGAGCGTTCCGTATTTCCATTGACCGTGATGACTCCACGAGGGCCTGGCATCTTGAGCTTGAGGTATGCATAATGCGGCACCGCGTTGAACTTTGCGAACGCGGTTCGTCCGAGCAGAGCGTGATAGCCACTGCGGAACGGGACTATGTCGAAGATTAATTCCTCGCTTCGGAAATTATCCGGGGATCCGAAGACCACTTCCAGTGTGACTGAGCCTGTACAATTGGCCTCAACACCTGGTATGACGCCCTTGAAGGTTGTCTTTGTAGGTTTAATTCTTGAAGGGTCTATGCCCATCTTGCGTACTGTATCCTGATACAGCAGGTTCAGGCTACTGCCGCCGTCCATCAGGACTCTCGTGAGGTGAAATCCATCGACGATTGGGTCTAAAACCAATGCGGCGAATCCGCCATGGCGGATACTAGTCGGATGGTCTCTTCGATCGAAAGTGATCGGGCAAGAGGACCATGGGTTGAACTTTGGGGCGACTAGCTCCATCGCGTATACGTCCCTTAGTGCACGCTTCCGCTCCCTCTTGGGTATATGCGTTGCGTATATCATGTTTACCGTCCGAACTTGTGGGGGGAAACCCTTCTGTCCTCTGTTGTTCGGCGGCCGGGTCTCTTCCTCGTCATCGCTGTGTAGCCCCTTGTCATTGTTTTCGGCAATTAATTTGCCTGCCTGCTTGAATACCCAACAATCTCTGTTGGTGTGGTTAGCTGGCTTTTCGGGGGTGCCATGTATTTGGCAAGAGCGGTTGAGTATTCAGTCCAAATTGGACGGGCCCGGAGTGGTTCTTTTAAATGGCTTCTTCCGTTGACCGGGTTTGGAGCCTCGGAATCCGGCGTTGACTGCTGTATCCTCATTGCTGTCACCGTTAATGCGGCGTTTGTTTTTGTTTCGACGCGACCTGCCATTGCGGTCCTTGGTGTCCGGACTGCCAGTATTTTTACTGAGGTTGTTGCTGCGAGCTAGCCAGCTATCTTCTCCCGCGCAGAAGCGGGTCATGAGTGATGTGAGGGCTGCCATGGATTTCGGCTTTTCCTGTCCTAGGTGCCGGGCCAGCCACTCATCGCAGATGTTATGTTTGAAGGCAGCGAGGGCCTCTGCATCCGGACAGTCGATGATTTGATTTTTCTTGTTAAGAACCGTGTCCAGAATTTGTCTGGCTGATTCGTCTGGCTGCTGGATTATGTGGCTTAGGTCATCTGCGTCCGGTGGTCACACATATGTGCCCTGGAAGTTGTCGAGGAACGCGGCTTCCAGGTCCTCCCAACACCCAATTGACTCTACGGGCAGGCTGTTGAGCCAATGCCGAGCCGGTCCTTTAAGCTTGAGCGGGAGATATTTGATGGCGTGAAGATTGTCGCCGCGGGCCATGTGGATATGAAGGAGATAATCCTCAATCCAAACCGCGGGGTCTGTTGTGCCATCGTAGGATTTGATGTTAACGGGTTTAAACCCTTCAGGGATTTGATGATCCATTACTTCGTCAGTGAAGCATAGTGGGTGTGCGGCGCCTCTGTATTGAGCAATATCACGACGTAGCTCAAAAGAGCGTTGTCTGCTTTGTTCGGCCCGGCCGGAGTTGTTGTATCCGGTGCGACGGTATTCGTCGTGGGTCTTGGGGCGCCCGCGAGATCCATAGATGGATCTGGATTGTCTTGCCTTGTCCTCCAATATATCCCGCAAGTTCGGCGCATTCCCCCGTGGCTTCGTACTTTTTGAGCGGTGCAGGGGTACGGTTTTGGTGGAGGGCTTACATGCCTCTCTGTCGCAGCCACGAGGTGGTCGGTCTGCCGTATTGTGCGCTGGTGATGAAGGTTTGTATGCTTCCTCCTCTAGTCGGGGGAGCAACTTGCGTTTTGGGTAGCTTTTGGAGGGGCGTTCGAGTTCATACTCTTCGGCCGCGAGGACCTCGGTCCATCTGTCGGCCAGCAGGTCTTGTTCAGCTTGAAGCTGTTGCTGCTTTTTCTTTAGACTATTTGCTGTGGCCATTAGCCTACGTCTGAAACGCTCTTGATCGACGGGATCCTCCGGCACGACGAATTCTTCGCCATGGAGGCTTGCCTCGTCTCCGGAGGGAGGTATGTAATTATCATCCTCGACCTCTTCGTCTCCCGCTCTCTTGTGAGGGCTTGCTTCTGCATCCTCCTGCGCTGAATCTTGCTGGAGGGGGTTGTCTTCGACACTTTCTGGGGTGTTGTTATCTCCTATGCCGGAATCTCCATTCTTGCTATGGCGGGATTTAGAGCGGCGCCGCTGACGTCGGCGCTTGGGCTATTTCTTTAAGGAATCTGCCTCCGCTGCTTCTTCGCCGTCCCAATCTTTTGGGGTGTCCACCATGTATATGTCGTATGACGAGGTGGCCTTCCAGTGCCCCGTAGGTGCTGGTTCTTGATCGTCTCCGGCATCGTCATCCATACCGTCGATGTCTTCGGAGTCGTAGTCTAGTACGTCGGTTAGATCGTCGACAGTGGCTACAAAGTGGGTGGTGGGTGGGCTTTGAATTTCTTCGTCGTCCACGTCCCAACCATCCTGGTCGTAGTCCGGCCAGGGCTCTCCGAATAGCGAGAGATGCTTCAGCGAATTTAAGATGTCGCCGAAGGGTGAGTGCTGAAAGATGTCCGCAGCGGTGAACTCCATGATCGGCGCCCAATCAGATTTGATTGGCAGGGGCGCAGGAGGTTCGGAGTCCGGCAGGGAGTCTGGCACCTCGGAGTCATGAGCTTTATAAGGGACGAGGTCAGTGTTCGGCTCCATCGCCATGGAAGTTGCAGCTCTCGAGGCGGTGTCCAGCCACCCGTCCTCGATCTGCGCGATCAGCTCTGGACTATGGGTCGGAGCGGATTCGTGTGCGGCCTCCAAGGTGTTGTCCGGCGGCAGAGTTAGGTCGTGCCCATCGTGACAGTACGGCATGCTCGGCTGCGGCTCGGATCCATTGAAGATCAAGTCTCCACGGATATCGGCCGTGAAGTTTAGGCTTCCAAACCTGACCTGACGGCCAGGGGCGTAGCTTTCGATCTGCTCCAGATGGCCAAGTGAGTTGGCCTGTAGTGCGAAGCCGCCGAATACGAAGATCTGTTCGGGGAGAAAAGTCTCGCCCAGGACTGCGTCATTGTTGATTGAAGAGGCCATCAAGCCTATCGGTGACGACACAGAGGAACTCTCAATGAAAGCACCAATGTCGGTGTCAAAACCGGCGGATCTCGGGTAGGGGGTCCCGAACTGTGCGTCTAGGCGGATGGTAACAGGAGACAAGGGACACGATGTTTTACCCAGGTTCGGGCCCTCTTGATGGAGGTAAAACCCTACGTCCTGCTTGATTGATATTGATATTGTGGGTATTACAAGAGTGGATCTACCACGAGATCAAGGAGGCTAAACCCTAGAAGCTAGCCTATGGTATGATTGTTGTAATGGTTGTTGTTATGTCCTACGGACTAAAGCCATCTGGTTTATATAGACACCGGAGAGGGCTAGGGTTATATTGAGTCGGTTACAATGGTAGGAGATCTACATATCTGTATCGCCAAGCTTGCCTTCCACGCCAAGGAAAGTACCATCCGGACACGGGACGAAGTCTTCAATCTTGTATCTTCATAGTCTTGGAGTCCGGCCGATGATGATAGTCCGGCTATCCGGACACCCCCTAATCCAGGACTCCCTCAGCAAGGTTGTCATTTCTCATGATCTAACGATCGAGAAAGTCATGCTTGCTGAGTCCCTTGCATACAATTTACTTTCCGTTCGTCAACTTGCACTCATGGGTTTTGCCACTTTCTTTGACATTGATACTGTGGCCCTCTTGTGGAGCAAGAATCTTAAAGTAGCCTTTGTTGGGCATGTCGAGAACGGTCTCTATGTGATTAACTTTTCGGAGCGACCTGTTGGAAATATGCCCTAGAGGCAATAATAAATTAGTTATTATTACTATATTTCCTTGTTCATGATAATTGTTTATTATCCATGCTATAATTGTATTGATAGGAAACTCAGATACATGTGTGGATACATAGACAACACCATGTCCCTAGTAAGCCTCTAGTTGACTAGCTCGTTGATCAATAGATGGTTACGGTTTCCTGATCATGGACATTGGATGATGTTGATAACGGGATCACATCATTAGGAGAATGATGTGATGGACAAGACCCAATCCTAAGCCTAGCACAAAGATCGTGTAGTTCGTATGCTAAAGCTTTTCTAATGTCAAGTATCATTTCCTTAGACCATGAGATTTTGCAACTCCCGGATACCGTAGGAATGCTTTTGGTGTACCAAATGTCACAACGTAACTGGGTGGCTATAAAGGTACACTACGGGTATCTCCGAAAGTGTCTGTTGGGTTGGCACGAATCGAGACTGGGATTTGTCACTCCGTGTAACGGAGAGGTATCTCTGGGCCCACTCGGTAGGACATCATCATAATGTGCACAATGTGACCAAGGGGTTGATCACGGGATGATGTGTTACGGAACGAGTAAAGAGACTTGCCGGTAAAGAGATTGAACAAGGTATCGGGATACCGACGATCGAATCTCGGGCAAGTACTATACCGCTAGACAAAGGGAATTGAATATGGGATTGATTGAATCCTCGACATCGTGGTTCATCTGATGAGATCATCGTGGAACATGTGGGAGCCAACATGGGTATCCAGATCCCGCAGTTGGTTATTGGCCGGAGAGTTGTCTCGGTCATGTCTACGTGTCTCCCGAACCCGTAGGGTCTACACACTTAAGGTTCGATGACGCTAGGGTTATAGGGAATAGATGTACGTGGTTACCGAATGTTATTTGGAGTCCTGGATGAGATCCCGGATGTCGCAAGGAGTTCCAGAATGGTCCGGAGGTAAAGATTTATATATGGAAAGTTGTTGTTCGGGTTCCGGAAAAAGTTTGGGTTTTTCCGGTATTGTACCGGGAAGCTTCCAGAAGGTTCCGGAGGGGTCCAGAGGTCCGGAAAATGTTCTACCACATCCAATACAACAGCGTGGGCTGTAAGGGGGTGCCCTAGCCTTAATGGGCCAGGGGCACCAGCCCCCCTAAGGCCCATGCGCATGGGAGAGGGGAAACCCTAAAGGGGAGGGCCTCCACTTGACTTGGGAGGCACTCCTCCCCCCTTGGCCGCCGCCCCCTCCTCAGATTGGATCTGAGGGGGCCGGCCCCCCTCTCCCTTGCCCCTATATATATGTGGGGGGTCGGAGGGCAGCCGCACCCAAGTTCTGGCGCAACCCTCCCCCTCTCCCAAGTACTCCTCCTCTCCCGCGGTGCTTGGCGAAGCCCTGCAGGATTGCCACGCTCCTCCACCACCACCACACCGTCGTGCTGCTGCTGGACGGAGTCTTCCCCAACCTCTCCCTCTCTCCTTGCTGGATCAAGGCATGGGAGATGTCACCGGGCTGCATGTGTGTTGAACGCGGAGGTGCCGTCCGTTCGGCACTAGGATCATCGGTGATTTGGATCACGACGAGTACGACTCCATCAACCCCGTTCACTTGAACGCTTCCGCTTAGCGATCTACAAGGGTATGTAGATGCACTCTCCTTCCCGTCGTTGCTAGATTACTCCATAGATTGATCTTGGTGATGCGTAGAAAATTTTGAATTTCTTCTACGTTACCCAATAGTGGCATTATGAGCTAGGTCTATGCGTAGTTTCTATGCACGAGTAGAACACAAGTTGTTGTGGGCGTTGATTTTGTTCAGTATGCTTACGTTACTAGTCCAATCTTGTTTCGACGGTATTGTGGGATGAAGCGGCCTGGACCGACCTTACACGTACACTTACGTGAGACAGGTTCCACCGACTGACATGCACTTGTTGCATAAGGTGGCTAGCGGGTGCCAGTCTCTCCCACTTTAGTCGGATCGGATTCGATGAAAAGGGTCCTTATGAAGGGTAAATAGCAATTGGCATATCACGTTGTGGTTTTTGCGTAGGTAAGAAACGTTCTTGCTAGAAACCCATAGCAGCCACGTAAAACATGCAAACAACAATTAGAGGACGTCTAACTTGTTTTTGCAGGGTATGCTATGTGATGTGATATGGCCAAAAAGAATGTGATGAATGATATGTGATGTATGAGATTGATCATGTTCTTGTAATAGGAATCATGACTTGCATGTTGATGAGTATGACAACCGGCAGGAGCCATAGGAGTTGTCTTAATTTATTGTATGACCTACGTGTCATTGAACAACGCCATGTAATTACTTTACTTTATTGCTAAACTGTTAGCCATAGTAGTAGAAGTAATAGTTGGCGAGACAACTTCATGGAGACACGATGATGGAGATCATGGTGTCATGCCGGTGACGATGATGATCATGGAGCCCTGAAGATGGAGATCAAAAGGAGCAAAATGATATTGGCCATATCATGTCATTTTTGATTGCATGTGATGTTTACCATGTTTATGCATCTTATTTGCTTAGAACGACGGTAGCTTAAATAAGATGATCCCTCGCAATAATTTCAAGAAAAGTGTTCCCCCTAACTGTGCACCGTTGCGAAAGTTCGTTGTTTTGAAGCACCACGTGATGATCGGGTGTGATAGATTCTAACGTTCACATACAATGGGTGTAAGCCAGATTTACACACGCAAAACACTTAGGTTGACTTGACGAGCCTAGCATGTACAGACATGGCCTTGGAACACAAGAGACCGAAAGGTCGAGCATGGGTCGTATGGTAGATACGATCAACATGAAGATGTTCACCGATGATGACTAGTCCGTCTCACGTGATGATCGGACATGGCCTAGTTGACTCGGATCATGTAATCACTTAGATGACTAAAGGGATGTCTATCTGAGTGGGAGTTCATAAGATGAACTTAATTATTCTGAACATAGTCAAAAGATCTTCGCAAATTATGTCGTAAGCTCGCGCTTTAGTTCTACTGTTTAGATATGTTCCTAGAGAAAATTTAGTTGAAAGTTGATAGTAGCGATTATGCGGACTAGGTCCGTAAACTGAGGATTGTCCTCATTGCTTCGAAGAAGGCTTATGTCCTTAATGCACCGCTCAGTGTGCTGAACCTCGAATGTCGTATGTGGATGTTGCGAACATCTGACATACACGTTTTGATAACTACGTGATACTTCAGTTAAACGGTTTAGAGTTGAGGCACCGAAGACGATTTTGAAACGTCGCGGAACATATAAGATGTTTCGAGGGCTGAAATTGGGATTTCAGGCTCGTGCCCACGTCAAGAGGTATAAGACCTCCGACGAGTTTCTTAGCCTGCAAAATAAGGGAGAAAAGCTCAATCGTTGAGCTTGTGCTCAGATTGCCTGAGTACCACAATCACTTGAATCGAGTGGGAGTTAATCTTCCAGATGAGATAGTGATGTTTCTCCAAAGTCATTACCACCAAGCTATTATAGCTTCGTGATGAACTATAACATATCAGGGATAGATATGATGATCCTTGAGATATTCGCGATGTTTGACACCGTGAAAGTAGAAATCAAGAAGGAGCATCAATTGTTGATGGTTGGTGAAACCACTAGTTTCAAGAAGGGCAAGGGCAAGAAGGGATACTTCATGAAACGGAAAATCAGCTGCTGCTCTAGTGAAGAAACCCAAGGTTGAACCCAAACCCGAGACTAAGTGCTTCTGTAATAAGGGGAACATCCACTGGAGCAGAATTGCCCTAGATACTTGGTAGATGAGAAGGCTGGCAAGGTCGATAGAAGTATATTGGATATACATTATGTTAGTGTGTACTTTACTAGTACTCCTAGTAGCACCAGGGTATCAGATACCAGTTCGGTTGCTAAGTGTTAGTAACTCGAAATAAAAGGCTACGGAATAAACGGAGACTGGCTAAAGGTGAGCTGACGATATGTGTTGGAAGTGTTTTCCAATCTTGATGTGATCAAGCATCGCATGCTCCCTCTACCATCGAGTTTGGTGTTTGCGTTGAGCATAGACATGATTGCATTATGTCTATCACAATACGATTATTCATTTAAGGAGAATAATGGTTACTCTATTTATTTGAATAATACCTTGAATGGTCTTGCACCCAAAATGAATGGTTTATTGAATCTCGATCGTAGTGATACACATGTTCATGCCAAAAGATATAAGATAGTAATGATAGTACCACCTACTTGTGGCACAGCCATGTAAGTCATATTGGTATAAAACGCATGAAGAAACTCCATCTTGATGGATCTTTGGACTCACTCATTTTTGAAAAGTTTGAGACATGCGAACCATGTCTATTGGTGTATATGCATGAAGAAACTCCATGCAAATGGACCGTTTGGACTCACTTGATTTTGAATCACTTGAGACATGCAAATCATACCACATGGGCAAGATGACTGAAAGCCTCGTTTTCAGTAAAATGGAACAAGAAAGCAACTTGTTGGAAGTAATACATTTTGATGTGTGCAGTCCAATGAGTGCTGAGGCACGTAGTGGATATCGTTATTGTCGGTGTACTAGAGTAGGGGTACCCTAGTATCCCGAACTTGTGCACGGGCAGTCGCAGCACCCCGCGGCAAGGCTTGCCAGGTGACCGCCAAGGTCCTCCGTGGTTCCTTTGGAGCCATTCAAGAGCAAAGTATTCAAGCCAAGGAGACAAGGCCCCGGCAAGAGGAGCTTGCCGGGAAGGCCAACCAAGGCACCTCAAGGAACTTGCCGCGACGCGCCACGCGTCCCGGCGAGGCCTGGTGAGCGACAAGCTTCCGGACGCGACAAGACAATGACCGCGGCAAGGCGCTTGCCGCGGCAGGCTACCACTCTGTACCCGCGCTCCAGCACATCCACCAACGTGTCGCCTTGGGGCCTTTCCAGGCGCGCGTGGCAAGAGGCTGTGCAGCCAGCGGTGCACGGTGGCAAGCGGCGCTGACAAGATTGCCATCGTGGCAAGCGGTGGCGTCCCTGGCGGTCCCTTTCTGCACTGTTTGGGCGACGCAGACGGGCATTTAATGCCTTTGTCCCCTGCCGTCAGGGTTAGGTATGATACACTGTATAGGTGGTTGTACCAACCGCAATTCCTTTTACGTTTTTACCCTTGCCTACGTTGCCACCTGTCGGTGACCCCTTGAGCATATAAAAGGAGGCCCATGCGCAGCGTAGAGGGGGGTTGGAAGACAGAAACACTCACGCTCGGACTCGTTAGTAGCTCGTGTGTACTGTAGCACTCATCGCTCCTGAGCAAGAACTCAATACACTCAGACATGCAGCAGTAGGAGTATTATCTCTCCGGAGAGCTCCGAAGCTGGGTAAACTGCTCGTGTGCTTCGCCTCGATCTGCTCTTCGTGCGATCTCCGCCCCCTGCCGAACCGAAAGGGGCTCGGTCCGCCAGTCCCATAGGTGTTCGTGGATCAGTTTCCCCGACATCTTTGGCGCGCCAGGTAGGGGGCGTCGAGATTGTGTGAACCTGATCCGGCGTTCACATGAGCTAGATCTTCATCTTCTTCATCGACATGCCACCGAAGAAGAAGGCTTCGGAGGCAGCTGTTCCGTCCACGTCGATCCCACCACCGCCGGAGCAAATGGGCGGTGGGGTTGACGCTGGCGGAAGAACGGGCGCCGACGAGGAAGCTCACGGTGCTGCCAGGTCCAAGGACAAGGCTGCGCAGACCTCGGCGTCCGTACATGCACCGCGCCCATCTCAGGAGGCGTAGGACCGACAGCGTCATGGTATTCGCAGTACCATACGCTCGTTGGGCCAAGATCGAGCTGGTGGATCCCGGGGTGCTCAAGACCAGCATGCACGCCAACATGCTGGCACGAGCGAGGCACGGTCGCCTGGACGGGATACTGCTCCTTCTAACATAGTTAGAAGTCCGAGCATATCCCGCTCCTCGCACCGTTCGCCACTGCCGCCCACCACTCCAGCAGAAGCTTTGGTGCGAGCTCAACTGCTCCTGTATTACCCTCCAATGGCAGACAAGATCGATGAATGGAGGGCCACCATTCAGAGTCCCATCGGCTTCGCCAACAGTGACACTCCGCGGCAGCCGAGTACATCGCTGCCGCGGCAGGACTGCCAGGCGCGAGCCGACGGCGACAGAACCGGTGGGGGTGCAACCACCATGCGCTCTCCACCCCGAAGGCCAAGATCGCCGACTCGTCGGATCCACCTCGGCGAGCCCTAGGGTTTGTTCCGTTGAAGCAGACGCTCCCGACAAGTTTTGCTCCGGCAAGCTTGCCGGGGAACATCAAGCTCCGGCTGAGCCGCAGGTTCTCGCCATAGAAGCGGATGTTCCCGCAGCAGCAGATGTGCCTTTAGTCCTTGTTGTCGAGCCGCAAGCTCCAGCATGGGCACAACAGATTGTCCGTTTCCTTCAGACAGGAGAACTTCCCGAAGAGCAAGAAGAAGCGGAAAGAGTAGCCCGGCAGTCAAGTATGTACCAGTTTGTCCACAACACACTGTACAGAAGAAGACTCAACAGTGTGAAATTGAAGTGTATTCACCGGGAAGACGGACAAAAGCTGTTGGCAGAGATACATGGAGGCATATGTGGTCACCACATTGGCGCAAGAGCACTTGCCAGCAAAGCGTTCCGGCAAGGTTTCTTTTGGCTGACAGCCCTCCAGGATGCAACTGCACAAGTAACCAAGTGTGAAGCGTGCCAGTTCCATTCCAAGCAGATACACCAGCCAGCTCAAGCTCTCCAGACGATCCCTTTATCCTGGCCATTTTCGGTCTGGGGGCTCGACATCCTCGGCCCCTTTCCCCGAGCTGTCGGGGGCTTTGAGTACTTGTACGTTGCAATCGACAAGTTCACAAAGTGGCCGGAAGTGGAACCAGTGAGGAAGGTGACAGCACAGTCAGCAGTCAAGTTCTTCAGGTCAATTGTTTGCCGCTTTGGGATCCCTAACAGGATCATCACCGACAACGGCACGCAATTCACGAGCCGCACCTTCATGCAGTATGTCCAAGATCTTGGCACCAAGGTTTGCTTCGCTTCTGTTGCTCATCCGAGAAGCAACGGTCAAGCGGAGAGGGCGAATGCTGAAGTGCTGCGCGGGCTCAAGACCAGGACTTTCGACAGGCTGCGCAAGTGCGGAAAGAACTAGATTGAGGAGCTGCCGGTGGTTCTTTGGTCGATCAGGACAACGCCAAATCGAGCCACTGGCCAGACACCTTTCGCTCTAGTCTATGGAGCAGAGGCAGTTCTCCCCACGGAACTCGTATACAGGTCACCTCGAGTGCTCGCTTATGATGAGCTTGAGCAAGAGCAGCTGCGACAAGATGACGCGCTGCTCCTTGAGGAGGACCGTCTTCAGGCTGCTGTACGAGCTGCTCGATACCAGCAAGCTTTGCGCCGCTACCGTAGCCGCAAAGTTAATGCCAGAAGTCTTGAGGAAGGCGACCTTGTTCTTCGGCGCGTTCAGTCCGCCAAGAATTCCAACAAGTTGACGCCGAAGTGGGAAGGCCCTTACCGGGTGAAACGAGTCATTAGGCCCAGCGCTGTCCGCCTTGAGACCGAAGATGGCATTCCGGTGAGCAACTCCTGGAACATTGAGCATCTTCATAAGTTTTACCCGTAGGGCGCGGTTGTCGGAACCTTTTCCGGCCACCACCTTTTGTACAAGTCTTGCCGATGTTGCATGTAATCCTTTGTACAAAGCCGGGCGCAGACCCCGTGCATAAATAAAGCTCATGTGCTCCGCACATCCTGTCAATTTCATGCTTTCTATTTTTTGCATGTGTTATCTGACACTTTGTGCAGCGCCTAACCCCGGTAAGCAATAATGAGCCGTAAGGCTCCATATCTTTATTTTCTCTTCTTTCTTTTTCTCAAAGAAAGGAAGGTTCCCTCGCCCACAAGTTTGCCGGGGGGAAAGGAGAAGATAATGGTGTGGACCGAGCATCGTTCGAAGAAGTTTCGCCTTACCAGGAAGCAAACGACAGAAAAGCTAAGTTGCTATAGTTTGAGCAATCAGTTTTAAAAATTTTAAGTTATCTTCCTCGAACGACCGTGCTTTGTATGGAAAACCTGTGGGCGGAGGAACCAACTCGTAGCTAGTTGTGCCCTTACTTTGTTTCGAGTCCGCTCAACAACTTAAGTGAGTTGCGACTAGTTGCGACAAGGTTTCTTGTCGATAGAGGCACCGCCAGCAGGCTACTGACGTCCCGCACTCAGCACTCGCGGCTAAGGTGCCTGCGCTGACAAGTTCCCTAAAAGCGTAGGGAAAAAACATACAAAGGAAGGAATCAAGTAAAGGAAATAACATAGCAATCGCTACCCAAAATAGAGTTATATTACAAGATAGCTTGTCGCAGCTCTAACAGATTGTTCTCATAACATGACCAGCAGCGACAAGAAAAAGAGAAAACGGGCAGCCTAATCTACGCGGTCGCCCTCAACCCTCTTGATCCCGCTCACCTTGTCCACAATGGGTGCGACAAGGGTCTTGAGCGCTTCTAGATCAGCATCCGGCGGCAAGGACCTGAGGACGTTGGTGAGGTTGAGGCCTGGGTTGCGGAAGGCCACCTTCACCAGCACCTTTTGAAGGGCTCCTGCGCAGATCTTGCGTGACTCGTCGGCCAGCTGCTTTGGGATCTTCTCCCGGAGTCGCTGGAGGGCCGTCGCCATGCCTTTGAAGAACAAGCTGAGCTTGGCGCTAGGTTGGAGGTGCTCATCGGAGGAATACCCGAGATCCTCCATCCCTAGCTGCGCCAGCTCCCTGTCGATGGCTGCGGCAACATCTACGAGACCCTCCGTCTAGTGCTCCACATTCTCCCTAAAAGTGTTCTGGGCGGCAGCCGCACTCGCCAGCAGCGCCTCGTCGGCCTTGATCTTCTCCTTCAAGGCCACCTCCCGCTCCCTGGCGCCGTCCAGCGTCCTGGTCAAAGTAGTCAGCTTCAACTCAAGATCTGCGTTGGAATCCTTGGCGGCGCTAAGCTCCTTGCTCCTCTCGGCGAGACAACCCTGCACCTCGCCAAGGGTGTAGGTGTCCTTCTCGCGCTCACGCTTGAGCGCAGCAAGCTCCTTGCTGCTCGCCTTGAGATCGGCCTCCAGCTGCGCCACCTTCGTCTCGAGCTCCTTCTTGGCGGCCTCGGCAGCTGCGGCAACATCCTCTGCTTCCTTGAGAGCCCCACCGAATGTTTGCTCGCGCGCGGCAAGCTCCTCCTCGTGGCTGTCAAGGTTGACCTTCCGCTGCGCCAACTCGCCTTCCTGCGCAGACAGCTTCTCGGCAGCAAGCCGCTGTTGCTCTTCAACTTCAGCCTTCTCGAGGAGGAAGGCTTTCCGCTCCTCGGCAAGTTGCTCCCGCTCCTCTGCCAGGGACCGGAGAGCTTCCTGGTTAAGACCCCGGCGCTCCTCCGCGCGCTTCTCGATGTCCACTCCCGCCTTCACGACAAGTGCTTCTCGGGATTCCAGCTTGGCCTGTCGGGCGCGGTAGAGCGACAACAGCTTCCGCAGCAGCCGCTCCTTCTCAGGCTCGCCGCTGCTGCTGCTGTTTGGCGCGTCGACCAGCGTCAGCCCAGCGGAGGTGAGCACCTCTCCATCCAAGATTTCTCCTTCGACCGGCGCCCTGGAGCTTGACGCCCAGGGGAGCTTGATGAAGATGCCATCGCCGGCCTTCAAGTAGGCGCCGGGCTGGGGCTCTTCGGAGCCTGACGCTGCAGCAGCGGCGGAGGGATCGGCGGTCGGCGTAGCGCCTGGCGCTCCTGCGGCCTCAGGGCCGTCAGTGCGATCGCCAGACCCCTCGCCAGCTTCTGCGGCGGCAGCTTTGGCGGCCTCTTCGCTGGCGGGATCATCAGCGCCGGCTTCTTCTTCGGTGGCAACGGCGTCGTCGGTATCGCCACGTGCGTTCTCCTCGCCGGCGACCTCGGTTTCCATCGGCTCCGTGGCGGATGGATCTGACGACCGGAAAAGGGAGAAAAGTCAAGAAGATATTCAAAAAGAAAAACAGAAGAAGAAGAACCCAAGGGAAGTTTTCAAGCAAGAGGAATACCTATACTAGGATCTACAGTCGTGGTCTCCGCCACCGGGGGGTTGCTGGTGCTGTCCCTTGCCGGAGAACTGTCCCTTGCCGGAGAACTGTCCCTTGCCGGAGACTTCTCCCTTACCGGAAAATCCTCCTTTGCCGGAGAACGCTCCCTTGCCGGGGAATTCTCCCTTGGCGGTGTAGTTGAAGCAGATGGCATGTCGGGGGCGGCTTCCGGGCGCTCCTGGTGAGGCTGCTCTGCTCCTACACAAACCAATAGTCAGATGTCAGCAAAGAAAGAGCACCCATGCGCGCCTAACAGCAGGAAGTAAACCATATACTTACGCTGGGGGCTGCGCTGGGGGCTGCTTCAGGGAATAGTTGCCAGGTCCGGCAAGGTGGTCTGACACGTCCCCTGCTGTCGCGGTGGGTTCGTCCTCGATGAAAATCACCGGGGCCTTGGCTCTCTTCGCCGCTCTCTGGGCCAGAGTCCTGAAAAGGAATGGGTTCGGAGTAAAGCAAATCAGATACAAGACAAAACAACAAGAATTGAAGAACTACAAGTACATCAAAAGAATCTTACTCTTCTTCTTCCTCGTCGGAGCTGAGCACGGAGAGGTCGAAGTCCGGCCCACCTTCGGCGCGACGAGGCGGAGGAGTAGGTTCCCTTAGCCGCTTGGCAGGGGCAGAAGCGGTGGACCGGGAAGACCCCGCTCCAGTTGCCGCAGCGGCGTGAGGTGCTCCCGCGGCAACAGTGCTTGCCGCGGTAGAGCGTGTCGCGCGGCGCGGCGGTTGTTGACTCGTCTGCCGCCCCGCTACGTCCCCGGCCTTGTGGAGACGCCTTCTTGGTGGAGCTGGGGGCTCCGCTTGCGGCGAGCTGGCTGAAGGTGGGGAGGAGGAGGAGCCGATCTTCAACGAGTCGCTCGCGCCCTCGGCGGGCTCGCTCGACTCAGCTTCAGGCCCGACAAGCTCTTCCTCGCCGGCAAGCTCCTCTCACTCGACAAGGCTTGCCGCCTCTGCTGCCTCTGCCTCCTCCACGGTGAATCCAAACTCGCCCACGGCAGCGGCTGCTGCTGCCTCTTCCAGCCTAGTGGCGATGCGCTGCATCTCATCATCGGTGGTGTCGCGGGTAAGGCTCTTCTGTTCATTGGAGCGGACCGGCACTTCTACCAAGCCGTCAAAGAACTCCTGCACGACGTCGTCTGCAGGCTCTTGCCAAGTTGGGACAATTCCATGCGAATCGCACAGCGGCATCATTGCACGGATGCGGTCGAGCGAGGAGTTGTTGCACAGCGGAACGACACTCCTTGGCAACCTGAACGCTCCGGGATGTTCAGGATCGTGCTTGAACAGTTCCAGGAGCATCGCATCCAGTTCCAGGACAGTGAAATTGAAGTTGAGGCCCGGGCGCAGCCTCATGATATCCGCCGCATTTTGGAACTCCCAGGCGGGTCTCCTCCTCTCCTGCAGGGGGGCGATGCAGCGGCGGAGAAAGTCTCCGCCAACAGCGCCTATAGTGAGCCCGGCAAGCCTGAGGTGTAGGATCCGGGTGACGGCAATCTTCAGCCTAGCGTCTTCCGGGGCCACGTGGCTCCAATCGTTGCCGCTCTCTACTGGGGCTTGGCGCTGGGCGGTGAATGGCTGCAGGTTCTCCTCGACAATCCAGCACCAGTCTGCTCTCCATTCATCCCACTTGCTGCGGAGCTCTCCCTCTAGACAAGCTTCCTTCTTACCAGTTCTCGAGATCCAAGCGATTCCGCCGGATAAAGGCTCCCCTCTCTCAACTCGGGGCATAAAGAAGTGGCGGAAAAGGGCTACATTTGGATGGACTCCGACAAAGTTTTCGCAGAGATGTGCGAAAACTGCCATGGTCAGAACGGCATTGAGGGTGAAGTCAAGGAGGCGGAACCCGTAGGTGTTCATAATGTCGCAGAAAAATTCATAGAAAGGCGGGCAGAGCCCGCAGTAGAAGAACAACGTGAAAAAGGGATATCCATTCGGAGCCAGTTCCGAAGCGGTAGCTGGGAGTACCTTCGTGCACGGATGCGCTCGCGTCTCCGTCGACTAGAAGAGGTAGTAGTACGCCCTCAGCTCCTTCGCGGCGAGCTGGGGGGGGGGGATTGCCCGCTCCTTTCGCAGCGCTGCAAGCCGCTGCGCCTCGGCCGACTTCACAACCTTCCCCTTGTCGGCTTTCGGAGCCATGGCGAAGGTGGTGGGGGAGATCGACGGCATTGATGGTGCTGGTGGCGATGGGGGGCGGAACACTGCTCTCTTTCAGCTTTGGGAAGAAGGGGGGAGCGGTGGAGATTTTCGAGTAGCAACCGGCGAGATGGGCGAACTGCCCCTGTTTCCCCTGCTTATAAAGAGGGAGGGGCAGACGTTCCGTCTTTCCGAATAAAGAAACCATCCACGATCTCTCCCACAACGCCGCATTCGACGCGTGCCGTTCGGGGATAGCGCGGTGGATACGGAGTAAGATACGGCGTAACGCAGGCTGCGCGTGCCCGTGCCCTGTTTTGGGCCTGGCCCAATAGCGCTCGGCACCGTGTGTGGCCCAGGCCTGGGGGCTCCTGTCGGTGTACTAGAGTAGGGGTACCCTAGTATCCCGAACTTGTGCACGGGCAGTCGCAGCACCCCGCGGCAAGGCTTGCCGGGTGACTGCCAAGGTCCTCCGTGGTTCCTTTGGAGCCATTCAAGATCAAAGTATTCAAGCCAAGGAGACAAGGCCCCGGCAAGAGGAGCTTGCTGGGAAGGCCAACCAAGGCACCTCAAGGAACTTGCCGCGATGCGCCACGCGTCCCGGCGAGGCCTGGTGAGCAACAAGCTTCCGGACGCGACAAGACAACGACCGCGGCAAGGCGCTTGCCGCGGCAGGCTACCACTCTGTACCCGCGCTCCAGCACATCCACCAACGTGTCGCCCTGGGGCCTTTCCAGGCGCGCGTGGCAAGAGGCTGTGCAGCCAGCGGTGCGTGGTGGCAAGTGGCGCTGACAAGATTACCATCGTGGCAAGCGGTGGCGTCCCTGGCGGTCCCTTTCTGCACTGTTTGGGCGACGTAGACGGGCATTTAATGCCTTTGTCCCCTGCCGTCAGGGTTAGGTATGATACACTGTACAGGTGGTTGTACCAACCGCAATTCCTTTTATGTTTTTACCCTTGCCTACGTTGCCACCTGTCGGTGACCCCTTGAGCATATAAAAGGAGGCCCATGCGCAACGTAGAGGGGGGTTGGAAGACAGAAACACTCACACTCGGTCTCGTTAGCAGCTCGTGTGTACTGTAGCACTCATTGCTCCCGAGCAAGAACTCAATACACTCAGACATGCAGCAGTAGGAGTATTATCTCTCCGGAGAGCTCCGAAGCTGGGTAAACTGCTCGTGTGCTTCGCCTCGATCTGCTCTTCGTGCAATCTCCGCCCCCCGCCGAACCGAAAGGGGCTCGGTCCGCTAGTCCCATAGGTGTTCGTGGATCAGTTTCCCCGACAGTTATGTTCTTACTTCACGGATGATTTGAGTAGATACTGAGCATATTTACTTGATGAGACACAAGTCTGAATTATTGAATGGTTCAAGTAATTTCAGAGTGAAGTTGAAGATCATCGTGACAAGAGGATAAAATGTCTATGATATGATCATAGAGATGAGTATCTGAGTTACGAGTTTTGGCACGCAATTAAGACATTGTGGAAATTGTTTCACAATTAATACCGCCTGGAACACCATAGTGTGATGGTGTGTCCGAACATCATAGTTACACCCTATTGGATATGGTGCGTACCATGATGTCTCTTATCGAATTACCACTATCATTCTTGGGTTAGGCATTAGAGACAACCACATTCACTTTAATAGGGCACCACACAATTCCGTTGAGACGACACCGTTTGAACTATGGTTTGGAGAAACCTAAGTTGTCGTTTCTTAAAAGTTTGGGGTTGCGACGCTTATGTGAAAAGTTTCAGGTTGATAAGCTCAAACCCAAAGCGGATAAATGCATCTTCATAGGACATCCAAAACAGTTGGGTATACCTCCTAATTCAGATCCGAAAGCAATAGGGATTGTTTCTTGAATCGGGTCCTTTCTCGAGGAAAAGTTTGTCTCGGAAAGTTGAGTGGGAGGATGGTGGAGACTTGATGAGGTTATTGAATCGTCACTTCAAACTAGTGTGTAGCAGGGCACAGGAAGTTGTTCCTGTGGCGCTTACACCAATTGAAGTAGAAGCTTATGATAGTGATCATGAAACTTCGGATCAAGTCACTACCAAACCTCGTAGGTCGACAAGGATGCGTACTACTTCAGAGTGGTAGGTACTACTGTCTTGGAGGTCATGTTGCTAGACAACAATGAACCTACGAGCTATGGAGAAGTGATGGTGGGCCCGGATTCCGACAAATGGCTCGAAGCCATGAAATCCGAGATAGGATCCATGTATCAGAACAAAGCATGGACTTTGGTGGACTTGCCCAATGATCGGCAAGCCATTGAGATAAATGGATCTCTAAGAAGAAGACGGACGTGGACGGTAATGTCACCGTCTATGAAGCTCGACTTGTGGTGAAGAGTTTTTCACAAGTTCAAGGAGTTGACTACGATGAGATTTTCTCATCTGTAGCGATGCTTAAGTCTGTTGGAATCATGTTAGCATTAGCTGCATTTATGAAATCTGGCAGATGGATGTCAAAACGAGTTTCCTTACCAGTTTTCGTAAGGAAAGGTTGTATGTGATACAATCAGAAAGGTTTTGTCGATCCTAAGGATGCTAAAAGGTATGCTAGCTCCAGCGATCCTTCCATGGACTGGAGTAAGCATCTCGGAGTTGGAATATACACTTTGATAAGATGATCAAAGATTTTGGGTTTACACAAAGTTTATGAGAAACTTGTACTTCCAAAGAAGTGAGTGGGAGCACTATAGCATTTCTGATGAGTATATGTTGTTGACATATTGTTGATCGGAAATGATGTAGAATTTCTGGAAAGCATATAGGGTTATTTGAAAAGTGTTTTTCAAGGGAAAACTTGGATTAGGCTACTTGAACATTGAGCATCAAGATCTATGAGGATAGATAAAAAAATGCTAAATGGTACTTTCAAATGAGCATATACCTTGACATGATCTTGAAGGTGTTCGAGATGGATCAGTCAAAGAAGGAGTTCTTGCCTGAAATGTAAGGTATGAAGTTAAGACTTAAAGCTCGACCATGGCAGAAAAGAGAGAAAGGACGAAGGTCGTCCCCTATGCTTTAGACGTAGGCTCTATAGTATGCTATGCTGTGTACCGCACCTAATGTGTGCCTTGCTACATATCTGGCAAGAGGGTACAAAGGTGATCAACGAGTGGATCATCAGATAGCGGTCAAAATTATCCTTAGAGGAATAAGGATATGTTTCTCGGTTATGGAGGTGATAAAGAGTTCGACGTAAAGAGTTGTGTTGATGCAAGCTTAACACCTATCCGGATAGCTCTGAGTAGAGAAACCGAATACGTATAGTGGAGCAACCATTTGGAATAGCTCCAAGTGGAGCGTGGAAGCAACATTTACAATATGACCTAGAGATTTGCGAAGTACATATGGATCTGAATGTTGCAGACCCGTTGACTAAAACCTCTCTCACAAGCAAAACATGATCAAACCCCAGAACTCATTGAGTCTTAATCACATGATGATGTGAACTAGTTTAGTGACACTAGTAAACTCTTTGGATGTTGGTCACATGGCGATGTGACCTGTGAGTGTTAATCACATGGCGATGTGAACTAGATTATTGACTCTAGTGCAAGTGGGAGACTGTTGGAAATATGCCCTAGAGGCAATAATAAATTAGTTATTATTACTATATTTCCTTGTTCATGATAATCGTTTATTATCCATGCTATAATTGTATTGATAGGAAACTCAGATACATGTGTGGATACATAGACAACACCATGTCCCTAGTAAGCCTCTAGTTGACTAGCTCGTTGATCAATAGATGGTTACAATTTCCTGACCATGGACATTAGATGTCGTTGATAACGGGATCACATCATTAGGAGAATGATGTGATGGACAAGACCCAATCCTAAGCCTAGCACAAAAATCGTGTAGTTCGTATGCTAAAGCTTTTCTAATGTCAAGTATCATTTCCTTAGACCATGAGATTGTACAACTCCCGGATACCGTAGGAATGCTTTGGGTGTACCAAACGTCACAACGTAATTGGGTGGCTATAAAGGTACACTACGGGTATCTCCGAAAGTGTCTGTTGGGTTGGCACGAATCGAGACTGGGATTTGTCACTCCGTGTGACGGAGAGGTATCTCTGGGCCCACTCGGTAGGACATCATCATAATGTGAACAATGTGACCAAGGGGTTGAACATGGGATGATGTGTTACGGAACGAGTAAAGAGACTTGCCGGTAACGAGATTGAACAAGGTATCGGGATACCGACGATCGAATCTCGGGCAAGTACTATACCGCTAGACTAAGGGAATTGAATACGGGATTCATTGAATCCTCGACATCGTGGTTCATCCGATGAGATCATCGTGGAACATGTGGGAGCCAACATGGGTATCCAGATCCCGCAGTTGGTTATTGGCCGGAGAGTTGTCTCGGTCATGTCTACGTGTCTCCCGAACCCGTAGGGTCTACACACTTAAGGTTCGATGACGCTAGGGTTATAGGGAATAGATGTACGTGGTTACCGAATGTTGTTCGGAGTCCCGGATGAGATCCCGGACGTCACGAGGAGTTCCTAAATGGTCCGGAGGTAAAGATTTATATATGGAAAGTTGTTGTTCGGGTTCCGGGAAAAGTTCGGGTTTTTCCGGTATTGTACCGGGAAGTTTCCAGAAGGTTCCGGAGGATTCCGGAGGGGTCCGGAGGTCCGGAAAATGTTCCACCATGTCCAATACAGCAGCATGGGCTGTAAGGGGGCTCCCTAGCCTTAATGGGCCAAGGGCACCAGCCCCCCCCCCCAAGGCCCATGCGCATGGGAGAGGGGAAACCCTAAAGGGGAGGGCCTCCACTTGACTTGGGAGGCACTCCTCCCCCCCTTGGCCGCCGCCCCCTCCTCAGATTGGATCTGAGGGGGCCGGCCCCCCTCTCCCTTGTCCCTATATATATGTGGGGGGTGGGAGGGCAGCCGCACCCAAGTTCTGGCGCAACCCTCCCCCTCTCCCAAGTACTCCTCCTCTCCCGCGGTGCTTGGCGAAGCCCTGCAGGATTTCCACGCTCCTCCACCACCACCACACCGTCGTGCTGCTGCTGGACGGAGTCTTCCCCAACCTCTCCCTCTCTCCTTGCTGGATCAAGGCATGGGAGACGTCACCGGTCTGCATGTGTGTTGAACGCGGAGGTGCCGTCTGTTCGGCACTAGGATCATCGGTGATTTGGATCACGACGAGTACGACTCCATCAACCCCGTTCACTTGAACGCTTCCGCTTAGCTATCTACAAGGGTATGTAGATGCACTCTCCTTCCCCTCGTTGCTAGATTACTCCATAGATTGATCTTGGTGATGCGTAGAAAATTTTGAATTTTTGCTACGTTACCCAACACAATCCACTAAGACCGCGACATGCCTAATGGCTAAAGTTGATGTGGGATGGCTTTGGCATCGCCGTCTAGCCCACGTCAATATGAGATCTTTGCAAAGTCTCCTAAAGGGGGACCATGTCCGTGGACTAACAAATGTTAGCTTTGCCAAAGATCGTGCTTGTAGTGCTTGTATTGAAGGAAAGCTTCATGAGAAGGCTCACCCTCCCACGTCCATCATCTACTCGAAGAGACCCTTGGAGCTCCTTCACATGGATCTTTTTGGGCCTCCATCGTGTGATAGTCTTGGAGGTAGAAAGTATTGCTTGGTGATTGTGGATGATTATTCAAGATACACTTGGGTATATTTCTTCAAGAGGAAGAGTGAGACTCATTTAAACCGTCATCGACTTTGCAAATGAAGCTCAACGTTAACATAATGCAAAGATCTTGACAATAAGAAGTGACAACGGCACCGAGTTCAAGAACTACACCTTGGATGAGTTTCTTAGTGATGAGGGGATCAAGCATCAATATGCTGCACCATATACCCCTCAACAAAATGGTGTTGCGGAGAGGAAGAACCGGACATTGATGGATGCGGCAAGGACCATGATGGCAGAGTTCAAGTCTCCATACAACTTTTGGGCCGAAGCCATCAACACAGCATGTCATGCATCCAATCGGCTTTATCTCCGCAAGGGCTTGAACAAAACTCCTTATGAAATACTCATCGGTAACAAGCCCAATCTCAAGTACTTCCGGGTGTTCTGGTGTAAGTGTTTCATTCTCAAGAAAGGTGTTCGTTTGTCTAAATTGAGGCTAGAGCTTATGAGGGCATATTTGTTGGTTATGCTACAAACTCTCATGCTTACCGTGTCCTCAACAAGTCCACCAGACTCATTGAGGAGACGTGTAACGTGGAGTTTGACGAAAATAACGACTCCCAAGTGGAGCAAAGTGGTACTTGTGACGTAGGTGATGAAATTCCTCCCCAAGCCATAAGAAGAATGGGTATTGGTCATATTCTACCCATTGAGGAACCCCTTGTGGCCGAAGGAGAAGGACAATGCTCCACTCAAGTGGAGCCATCACCTTCCCAAGACCCACACGCTTCCGAAGAACAAAGTGAAGGCCCTCAATCACGTGAACAAGACCAAGGGCAAGATCAACCTCAAGATGGTGGTGAACCACCAATTGATGCCCAAGGTCAAGTTCTTCCCCTCGAGCAAGTTCAAGATCATGAGCAAGCTCAAGATCAAGAACAAGCTCAAGACGGCGCTCAAGATAATCAAGTTAACCCTCCTCCTTCCACATCCGAGGAGGAATTAGAGCGCCGTGCCGCGAAGATTGCTTCCAAGCTCACCACCAAAGGTCATCTCATGGAGAATGTGGTTGGAAGCCTAAGAAAGGGGGTAAGAACTCGTAGACAATTAGCAAACTATTGTGAGCATCACGCGTTTGTTTCTTGTGTTGAACCCCAAAAGGTCTATGAGGCACTCGAAGATTCGGATTGGCTCAATGCCATGCATGAAGAACTCAACAACTTCGAGTACAACAAGGTGTGGAGATTGGTGCCAAGGCCGTCGGGGAACCACAACGTCATTGGAACCAAGTGGATATTCAAGAACAAGCAAGATGCTCATGGGAACATCATTCACAACAAGGCAAGATTGGTAGCACAAGGCTACTCCCAAGTCGAGGGTATCGACTACGGTGAAACCTTTGCTCCCATTGCTCGCCTTGAATCCATACATTTGTTGATTGCTTATGCTTCCCATCACAACTTTAGGTTGCAACAAATGGATGTGAAAAGTGCTTTTCTTAATGGTCCTATTAATGAGTTGGTCTATGCCAAGCAACCCCCCGAGTTCGAGGATCCCTACTTCCCGGATCATGTGTATCAACTCGATAAGGCACTTTATGGCCTTAAACAAGCCCCACGTGCATGGTATGACCACCTTACCGAGTTGTTACAAGATCGTGGATTTGAGGTGGGGCAAATTGATCCCACTCTTTTTACTAAGAAGGTCAAAGGGGAGTTGTTTGTATGCCAACTATGGAGAAGCAAATTGATCCCACTCTTTTTACTAAGATCTTTGGTTCCCCTAACAAAGCTTTCAATGAGGAATTTGCTGCTCTCATGACCTCCAAGTTCAAGATGTATTCGATGGGAGAGTTGAAGTTCTTCCTTGGTTTTGATATCAAACAAAGAAGAGAAGATACCTTCATCAACCAAGCCAAATACACTCAAGACATGCTAAAAAGATTCAAGCTAAGTGATGTCAAGCCGGCTTCTACTCCAATGCCTACCAAGTGCCAACTTGACATTGATCCCAATGGTAAAGCAGTGGATCAAAAGGTATATCGATCCATGATTGGCTCTTTGCTTTACCTTTGTGCATCTAGACCGGGTATCATGTTGAGTGTGGGAATGTGTGCACAGTTTCAAGCCGCACCGAAGGAAAGCCACTATGTGGTGGTCAAGCAAATCTTTCGATATTTGGCTCATACCCCAAACTTTGGCTTATGGTACCCAAGAGGGGCAAACTTCAAGCTTGAAGGATATACGGATTCTGATTGGGCGGGAGACAAAGTGGATATGAAGTCCACTTCCGGAGGGTGCCAATTTCTTGGTTGCTCTTTGGTGAGTTGGTCTTCCAAGAAGCAAAGTTGTGTGTCTCTCTCGTCCACCGAAGCGGAGTATGTGGCAGCCGGTAGTTGTTGTGCACAACTCTTATGGATGAGGCAAACTTTAAAGGAGTATGGTGTCATTTGTGACAAAGTGCGCGCCTCTTTGGTGTGATAATGAAAGTGCCATCAAGATTTCTCTCAACCCGGTGCAACACTTCAAGACGAAGCATATTGAGATTCGGTATCACTTCATCCGGGATCACATTAGGCGAGGGGAGATCGAGCTCAAGTATGTCAACACTCATGATAACCTTGCAGATATTTTCACGAAGCCCTTGGATGAAGCAAGATTTCGCGAGTTAAGGCATGAGCTAAATATCATTGATTCGAGCAATGTGACTTGAACCCTTGCACACCCCACCTCACTCAACTTGTTGTCTAGTTTAGATGTAGGCATGGACATAGGGGGAGTGTTGTTCTCTCAATGAACTCTCCCTCCCCCCATTATGCATAGATTGATCTAGTCTTTCACTTTAACCATTTTTGATGGTACTTGTGCTTCAAGGACGAGTTTTGATCATGGGTCCAAGGTTAAAATCTTTGCGACGCCATACCTCTTGACTCAAACATAGGTGGCCTCGGCCACCGCCCTCTCTTGAAGAGGTGTGTTTTGGCCCTTTGTTAGTGTGTTTGTGGCCGTGTTGGTCTTTCCTCCTTCCTGGCTGTGTTTCTCCGTTTCTTTTTGAGCTTAGCCATTCTGCCTAGTGCCTTTTTGTTGCTGGGCGGTACTACCGCTGGTGGTGCATGGTACTACCGCTTTAAGCGGTACTACTGCCCACCAGCACGGTACTACCGCTGCGGGGCGGGGTCAGGGGGTTATGTCGTGGGCAGGGGGAGGTTTCCCTTCCCCATACCCATTCGCTCACCCCCTTGCTCCGTCTCGTCTCTCCAGCAACTGGCACCGCGGGAGGGCTCCGGTGGATCTCCTTCTCCGGGGCGTCCCTCTCCATTCCCTTCGGTGGAGTCGATCCCCACCTTGTCCTCTTGCCATGGATGCCGGTATTGCCCCTGTTCCCTCTCTCTTCTTGTCTAGATTTCCAATCTAGCATCTTAGGGGCAATAGTGGTTGCATCTCTAGATTTTTGGCCAAATCTAGGCTTGAGTAGGATGGAGAAGGCATCTAGGCAGTTTGGATTAGTGATTGGTAGAAGTATTTTTGAATTTGGTAGGACAGTAGTGCCGGATCTGACCACGGCAGTAGGAAACCGCTGTTTCCCCGTCTCGAGCGGTACTACCGCTCCGTCTAGAGCGGTACTACCACTTGGAGCGATACTGCCGCTCACAGGTCACGGTACTACCGCCCTCTACCAAGTTCCATCGTACTCTTACCACTCAGTGATCCTTTTGTTGTGTTTCGTGGCTTATGCTCATTCTTTCTGGTTGTTTTGCGTGTTCTTGTGTGTGGTTCCAGGTGATGAACATCCTGAGCATCAGGCTCGGCGTATCAACCCCGGTCGTGCCACGTCAAAGCATTACCACACAACTGAGTCTGCAGGAGGTTCCTCAAGTGCTCCACCTCCACCTCAACTCAAGAAGAAGTGTGCTGTCAAGCCGAAGCAATCTGGCAAAACCGTGCCGGAAATGCAAGCCAAGGAGTTCTGGGCAAGGCGTCGCCGCAACCCCTATGAGGCAGACCAAGATCCCACTTTGGTCAACCGTCCGTTCTGGAACGGGTTTCAGTTTGCCATATTCTTTGATGTGCTCAAGGCCAAGAAGAACCTCTATGTTGACGTGCGCTCCATCAACACCAACTGTATGGAGAAGGATCCTGAATACTTTGGTGAAGCTCTTCAGATGTGCACTCAACTGAACATTCTTGGTATCATGCAATTCAACAAAGATTATGATGCTGATATTGTGGCTCAATTCTATGCCACGGTTCATCTCGGGACTGATGAGGACATGACTCTGACTTGGATGACCAATGGCAAGTTGCTTTCTGTCAAGTGGAAGGCGTTCATGGAGTTACTTGGGGTGGAAGATCATGGGCTTACATCTCCTGTCGGCTTTCGCCCACACCGCAACACCACCTCCACTCACAAGCAAGCACTCTGGCCCTACTGCACTCTGAAGATCAACCCTGAGATGAAGAAGGAAATGTATGAGTTGCCTGCCTTTCTGGACATTCTTCACCGTGTCTTCCATGAGACTCTTTTCCCTCGCATCAGGAATCTGGATATGGTTCATTCTTATCTCGTGGACATGCTTCTCTTATGCCAGCGTGAGAAGGAAGAAAACACCGGCGAGTCCCTAGATATCTCTCATGTTATGTGGTATGAGCTCTTATCTGCTATCTCCGAGCGCAAGTGCCCGATTTATGGTCCGTTCATCATGCTGCTTATTGAGAAGGCCTGGGATCCTGTCTATCCCAAGGTGATGCTAGAGACTGGAGAGTTGGTCTCTCATGAGATCAAGCGTCTGAGGAAGAAGGACAACTGGGCACTCAGGTCCCTAAATCTAGAGGTCCTTCGTCTGCTGCTGCCATGGAGATCGAGGAGGAGGCTGAGGCTGAGGATGATGATGACTATGAGCCTTCTGGGGCAGAGCCCTCTTGGGCAAAGAAGCTCAAGCTCAAGATGAAGAAGCTGTTCTGCTTGGAGTCTCACGGTCAGTACATGACTCATGTGGCTGAGAAGAAGGCTCGAGGTCGTCACAAGGAGCTCATGCGTCTGTTGGGTGCTGCTACGTCTCGAGCTTGCGTTGGTTTTCCCTGAAGAGGAGAGGATGATGCAGCATAGTAGCGTAAGTATTTCCCTCAGTTTTTGAGAACCAAGGTATCAATCCAGTAGGAGGTCACGCGCAAGTCCCTCGTACCTGCACAAAATGATAGCTACTCGCAAACAACACGATTAGGGGTTGTCAATCCCTTCACGTTCACTTACGAGAGTGGGATCTGATAGAGATAATATTTTTGGTATTTTTGGTATAAAGATGCAAAGTAAAAAGTAAAAGCAAAGCAAGTAAATAAAGTGATGGAGATTGATATGATGAGAATAGACCCGGGGGCCATAGGTTTCACTAGTGGCTTCTCTCAAGAGCATAGATATTCTACGGTGGGTGAACAAATTACTGTTGAACAATTGATAGAATTGAGCATAGTTATGAGGTTATCTAGGTATGATCATGTATATAGGCATCACGTCCGAGACAAGTAGACCGAAACGATTCTGCATCTACTACTATTACTCCACTCATCGATCGCTATCCAGCATGCATCTAGAGTATTAAGTTAAAAACAGAGTAACGCCTTAAGCAAGATGACATGATGTAGAGGAATAAATTCATGCAATATGATAAATACCCCATCTTGTTATCCTCGATGGCAACAATACAATACGTGCCTTGCAACCCTTTCTGTCACTGGGTAAGGACACCACAAGATTGAACCCAAAGCCATGCACTTCTCCCATTGCAAGAACTACCAATCTAGTTGGCCAAACCAAACGGATAATTCAAAGAGACTTGCAAAGATAACTCAATCATACATAAAAGAATTCAGAGAAGATTCAAATATTATTCATAGATAAGCTGGATCATAAACCCACAATTCATCGGTCTCAACAAACACACCGCAAAAAGAAGATTACATCGCATAGATCTCCACGAGAGAGGGGGAGAACATTGTATTGAGATCCAAAAAGAGAGAAGAAGCCATCTAGCTACTAGCTATGGACCCGAAGGTCTAAAGTAAACTACTCACACTTCATCGGAGGGGCTATGGTGATGATGTAGAAGCCCTCCGCGGTGGATGCCCCCTCTGGCGGAGCTCCGGGACAGGCCCCAAGATGGGATCTCGTGGATACAGAAGGTTGCGGCGGTGGAATTAGGTTTTTTGGCTCCCTCCCTGGTCTATTGGGGGTACGTAGGTATATATAGGAGGAAGGAGTACGTCGGTGGAGCGTCAGGGGGCCCACAAGGTAGGGGGGCGCGCCCAGGGGGCGCCCTCCACCCTCGTGACCGCCTCTGATGCTTCTTGGAGTAGGGTCCAAGTCTCCTGGATCATGTTCGGTGAGAAGATCACGTTCTCGAAGGTTTCATTCCATTTGCACTCCGTTTGATATTCTGTTTCTTCGAAATACTGAAATAGTCAAAAAACTGCAATTCTGGGCTGGGCCTCCGGTTAATAGGTTAGTCCCAAAAATAATATAAAAGTGGAAAATAAACCCCATTATAGTCCAAAACAATAGATAAAGTAGCATGGAGCAACCAAAAATTATAGATACGTTGGAGACGTATCAGGCATCCCCAAGCTTAATTCCTACTCGTCCTCGAGTAGGTAAATGATAAAAAGAGAATTTTTGATGCGGAGTGATACTTTGGCATAATTTCAATGTAAATCTTCTTAATCATGGTATGAATATTCAGATCCGAAAAATTCAAGACAAAAGTTCATATTGACATAAAAATAATAATACTTCAAGCATACTAACAAAGCAATTATGTCTTCTCAAAATAACATGGCCAAAGAAAGTTATCCCTACAAAGTCATATAGTCTGGCTATGCTCCATCTTCCCCACACAAAGTATTTAAATCATGCACAACCCCGATGACAAGCCAAGCAATTGTTTCATACTTTAGCATTTTCAAAACTTTTTCAATCTTCACGCAATACATGAGCGTGAGCCATGGATATAGCACTATATGTGGAATAGAATGGTGGTTGTGGAGAATGCAAAAAGAGGGAAGATAGTCTCACATCAACTAGGCGTATCAACGGGCTATGGAGATGCCCATCAATAGATATCAATGTGAGTGAGTAGGGATTGCCATGCAACGGATGCACTAGAGATATAAGTATATGAAAGCTCAACAAAAGAAACTAAGTGGATGTGCATCCAACTCGCTTGCTCACGAAGACCTAGGGCATTTTGAGGAAGCCCATCATTGGAATATACAAGCCAAGTTCTATAATGAAAAATTCCCACTAGTATATGAAAGTGATGAAATGAGAGACTCTCTATCATGAAGATCATGGTGCTACTTTGAAGCACAAGTGTGGTAAAAGGATAGTAGCATTGTCCCTTCTCTCTTTTTCTCTCAATATTTTTTTATTTGGGCCTTTTCTCTTTTTTATGGCCTCTTTTTTTATATTTTCGTCCGGAGTCTCATCCCGACTTGTGGGGGAATCATAGACTCCATCATCCTTTCCTCACTTGGGACAATGCTCTAATAATGATGATCATCACACTTTTATTTTTCTTACAACTCAACAATTACAACTCGATACTTAGAACAAAATATGACTCTATATGAATGCCTCCGGCGGTGTACCGGGATATGCAATGAAACATGAGTGACATGTATGAAAGAATTATGAAAGGTGGCTTTTGCCACAAATACGATGTCAACTACATGATCATGCTAGAAATATGACAATGATGGAGCGTGTCATAATAAACGAAACGGTGGAAAGTTGCATGGCAATATATCTCGGAATGGCTATGGAAATGCCATTATAGGTAGGTATGGTGGCTGTTTTGAGGAAGGTTTATGGTGGGTGTATGATACCGGCGAAAAAGGTGCGCGGTATTAGGGATGCTAGCAATGGTGGAAGGATGGGCAAAAGTGCGTATAATCCATGGACTCAACATTAGTCATAAAGAACTCATATACTTATTGCAAAAATCTAGAAATTATCAAAGCAAAATATTACGCGCATGCTCCTAGGGGGATAGATTGGTAGGAAAAGACCATCGCTCGTCCCCGACCGCCACTCATAAGGAAGACAATCAATAAATAAATCATGCTCCGAGTTCATCACATAACGGTTCACCATACGTGCATGCTATGGGAATCACAAACTTCAACACAAGTATTCTTTAAATTCACAACTACTCAACTAGCATGACTCTAATATTATCACCTTCATATCTCAAAACAATTATCAAGCATCAAACTTATCTTAGTATTCAACGCACTCAAAAGAAAGTTTCACATATCTTGAATACCAAGTATATTAACATTAAGCAAATTACCATGCTATTAACGACTCTCAAAATAATATAAGTGAAGCATGAGAGATCAAGTTTCTTTAAAACAAATCCACCACCGTGCTCTAAAAGATCTAAGTGAAGCACTAGAGCAAAAATTATCACGCTCAAAAGATATAAGTGAAGCACTATGAGCAAACTATCAAGCTCAAAAGATATAAGTGAAGCACATAGAGTATTCTACCAAATTTCAATTCATGTATGGCTCTCTCAAAAGGTGTGTACAACAAGGATGATTGTGGTAAACTAACAAGCAAAGACGCAAATAATACAAGATGCTCCAAGCAAAACACATATCATGTTGGTGAATAAAAATATAGCTCCAAGTAAATTACCGATGGAAGTGGACGAAAGAGGGGATGCCTTCCAGGGCATCCCCAAGCTTTGACTTTTTTGTGTCCTTGGATTATCTTGGGGGTGCCATGGGCATCCCCAAGCTTAGGCTCTTGCCACTCCTTGTTCCATAATCAATCAAAAGAATTCACCCAAAACTTGAAAACTTCACAACACAAAACTCAATAGAAATCTCGTGAGCTCCGTTAGAGAAAGAAAACAAAAGACTACTTCAAGGTACTGTAATGAAATCATTCTTTATTTATATTGGTGTTAAACCTACTGTATTACAACTTCTCTATGGATTATAAACTATTTTACTAGCCATAGATTCATCAAAATAAGCAAACAACACACACAAAACAGAATCTGTCAAAAACAGAACAGTTTGTAGCAATCTGTAACTAACGCAAACTTCTGGAACTC
The DNA here is from genome assembly GCA_963921465.1 of Triticum timopheevii. NCBI lineage: Eukaryota > Viridiplantae > Streptophyta > Magnoliopsida > Poales > Poaceae > Triticum > Triticum timopheevii. Next base: position 374,952,831 of record OY997262.1, on the reverse strand, counting down.
TAAAAATTCTACCAAAATAGGAAGTCCTAGAAATTTTTTTGATTGATCAACATCAAAAAGCATCAACACAAAAAGCACGTTCCTGTGATTTATCATAACTAAATTCGTGCGTGCAAAGTTTCTGTTTTTCAGCAGAATCAAATCAACTATCATCGTAGGTTATCCTATAGGTCCTACTTGGCACAAACACTAACTAAAACATAAAACCACATCCAAACAGAAGGTAGATGGATTATTTATTCCTAAACAGAAGCAAAAACAAAAAACACAAATTGGGTTGCCTCCCAACAAGCGCTATCGTTTAACGCCCCTAGCTAGACATAAAAGCAAGGATAGATGTAGGTATTGCCATCTTTGGTAGGCAATCCATAAGTGGCTCTCATGATAGATTCATATGGTAATTTTATTTTCTTTCTAGGGAAGTGTTCCATACCCTTCTTTAAGGGAAATTGGAATCTAATATTCCCTTCCTTCATATCAATAATTGCACCAATCGTTCTAAGGAAAGGTCTACCAAGAATAATAGGACATGAAGGATTGTAATCTATATCAAGAACTATAAAATCTACGGGCACATAATTCCTATTTGCAACAATAAGAACATCATTAATTCTTCCCATAGGCTTTTTAATAGTGGAATCCACAAGATGCAAGTTTAGAGAGCAATCATCAAAATCACGGAAATCTAGCAAATCACATAAAGTTTTGGGGATAGTAGAGACACTAACACCCAAATCATGAAAATCATAATTTTTAATTTTAATTTTGATAGTAGGTTCCCACTCATCATGGAGTCTCCTAGGGATAGAAACTTTCAACTCAAGCTTTTCTTCATAAGATTGCATCAAGGCATCAACAATGTGTTCGGTAAAGGCCTTATTTTGACTATAAGCATGAGGGGAATTTAGCACGGATTGCAACAAGGAAATACAATCAATTAAAGAGCAATTTTCATAATTAAACTCCTTGAGACCCAAAATAGTGGGTTTAGCAACATCACGGTTTTTCAATCCCACTTTTATCAATTTCATCATCAAGATCTAAAAACTCAGAATTCTTAAAACGCCTTCTAGGTAAAGGAAGATCATATTCAATTTCATCAAGATTCATATTGCAAATCAAAGATTTAATAGGGGACGCATCAATAACTTTCAGATCTTCATCTTGATTTTCATAGGAATTAGAAGAACACGCTTTATGTCACATCCCTAGTTCTGGTATGACCTGGACTAGCTAGTCATTTGTGCATTATGTTTAAATTCCATTTAAAATTGAAATGAGGATTGTGAAACCCTCAGAATCATCTCTGGAAATGACCCAAATAAAAATTGCTCCAAAAAGGCCCAAGGAAATGTTCATGTTGCTCTTTGAAAATATTGGGCAGAGATAAAAATCAAACGAATATTTTTAGGAGCTCATGGATATTTATTTTGGCCATTTGGATTAATCCGATAATTATTTGCATTGGATATATATATGTCATATATATAATATATGTCCAATAATTATGCTAGTTGCCGAGGAGCTCTAGAATAATATAGTTAGCTCCTGCAAAAATTGGCATAAGGAAATAAAATGATTTAGTATTTTAATTAAATCAAAACAAACGTCAGGAAAAAATAGAAAAATAAATAAAAGAGGAAAACCCTACCTGGACTTACCCGCGGCCTGGCACTGTGTGGCCTGGCCCAGCGGCCCAGCAGGCTGGCCCAGCCAGGAGGACAGAGGCACGCGCCAGGAGGACAGAGGCTTCCGCTTGAAGGTTGCCGAGATACATGACGTGTACATGGCGGTAAGTGGCGGGAGCGTGTGTGAAGAAGTACACCCCTGCAGGGTTAACATGATCTATTTGAATAGCCGGGTCCGTGGTTATGGACTTCTTGGATGCTTACATGGTACATAGACAACTTGAAGTGGATACTATAAAATGCTCAAGACAAGTGTGAGTACTATGGATGGCCTTCTCGTAGGGAGACGGGGATGAATCCATAGTAGTGTATTGTGTGAAGATTAGTGGACTCGTGTGCGCCACATCACCTCAAAGAAGTTCTGGTAGTCGTAGAATAGGTTAGCCACAGAGTCAAAGATGGCTTGCCGCAACTAAACTCCACATTACCCTCTTGATACAAATGCATGTATGATAGGATCTGATGTAAGTCTTGCTGAGTACCTTTGTACTCATGTTGCTTTATTTATGTTTTTGCAGCGGAGACTTCGGTCTTACTAGTGTTCTCGTGGACTTCGACAAGTAGCTTGTACCTCAGCTACGATCTTGATCGGGCGTTGTAGATAGTCAAGCTCTTCAGCCTTTTTCATTTGTAGATGTCTGTACTCAGACATGTAATGCTTCCGCTTGTTGCTTGATTGCTCTTAATGTTGGGTCATGTGACCCCTGTTTGTAATAAATGCTATGATGGCTCTTCTGAGCCTTTATCTATATGAGTTGTTGAGTTATGCTGTGATGCCATGTTGTACAGCACATACTTGCATGTTATGCGTACGTGTAATGTGTATTGCTATGTGTGGGATCTGGCTATCTAGTTGTTTATCCTTAGTAGTCTCTCTTACCGAGAAATGTCTCCTAGTGCTTCCACTGAGCCCTGGTAGCTTGCTACTGCTCCGGAACACTTAGGCTGGCCGGCATGTGTCCTTCCTCGTTCCTGTGTCTGTCCCTTCGGGGAAATGTCACGCGATGAACACTGGAGTCCTGTTAGCCCGCTACAGCCCGGTTCACCGGAGTCCTGTTAGCCCAGTGCTACAGCCTGGATCCACTCGCTGATGACCGACACGTTCGATGCTGGGTCATGGATGCCTGTCCCTGTAAGTTAGTGCCACTTTGGGTTTACGACTAGCCATGTCAGCCTGGGCTCCTTATCATATGGATGCTAGCGACACCATCATATACGTGTGCCAAAAGGCGCAAACGGTCCTGGGCAAAGGTAAGGCGACACCCGTGGGGATACCGTGCGTGAGGCCGCAAAGTGATATGAGGTGTTACATGCTAGATCGATGTGGCATTGAGTCGGGGTCCTAACAGTTTTGGTATCAGAGCCTGACTGCCTGTAGGATTACCAAGCCAAACTGGTCGAAGTTGAGTCTAGAAATTCTTTAGTTATATAAGGGAATTGATTGTGGGAAGGAACGTAAGGCTCTTTTTACTCCTTTACCTCATGGCCTTCTGATCTGAGTCATCCTATCTTTCCTGCGGGGTTAATGAACTAGGCTTTCTCTTACGTCTATCAGGATCACGTGTTACTACTCTGTAGTTCCATAGGATTGGTTGATCAGAGTCATATCCCAGTTTCGAGTACTTCCAGTGTAGTCTGTTTAGTACTATCTCAGAACCTTGAGTGGTGATGTTTTTAGCAGGATGTCTCATTCTGAGCATTTTACTGCCGTTATGCTGCCGGAATTGCCCTAGGAGTTCGAGATATACTAATTTCCTTATCCTACATTCTATAGCCTATAATTGATGCTGATTCCGTCCCTGGTTTCGTTTCTCAGGATGTCATCAAGTTCTATTGTTCGTAGTCAGAACCACAGAGATGGTAGGGACGAGGATCCTCCCGACCAGCCTTCGCTGGCAGAATTCATGTTAGAGATGGAGAGGAACAAGCGTGAGTCTAACCGCTTGTTGGCACGTATCGAGGAGAACACCGCACATCAGTTCAAAGGGTCTGCTACCATTCATGACTTCATTCGCTTGCACCCACCCACCTTTCATCATTCTATTGAGCCACTCAATGCAGATGACTGGCTCCATAGCATCACTCATAAGTTGCGTTCCACAAACATATCTGAAGATGACAAGGTCACCTATGCCACATACCACCTGGAAGGTCCTGCTAGTCTTTGGTGGCAGAACTATGAGGCTATGCTTCCAGCTGGTCAGATTCCTACCTGGAGAGATTTCACTGAGGCTTTTCGCGAGCATCACATTCCTGAAGCCCTCATCGATCGCAAGAGAGAAGAGTTCTATAGTTTCACCCAGAGTAAGATGGCTGTTGATGCTTACAGTAGAGAGTTTGAGAACCTCGCCCGCTATGCCACAGAAGAGGTGTCCACGGACGCCAAGAAGCAGGCTAGGTTCCGGAAGGGTCTCAACCCCAAGTTGCGTCATGATCTCCACCTGCATCATTGTGATACATTCCAAGCTCTTGTGAACAAGGCCATTAATGCAGAGACAGCTCAGCTCACTTACGAGGAGTCTCGTAAGCACACCCGTGATCTGGGATCTTCCTCCGGTTCTAGTTCTCAGAAGCGCCGGATTTGGGTTCCAAACTCCGCTCTTCCTTCCAGATATGCACCGAGACCATCTTATGTGGTGCCTTCCCCAGCTCAGTCATATGCTCCAGCCAGGCCTATTGGTAGACCGCTTGTCAGTGCGGGTCCACGTCCAACTTCAGGGACTTGCTTCACATGCGGGAAGCCAGGACACTATGCACGTGACTGCTCTCAGACTAGTTATGCTCCACCCCAGCCCGAGAAGTCTGTTGGCTGTGTTAAGCCACCTGGCAAGATGATCAGTGTCAAGTCAGCTCCCACTGAACGTGGACGCGTGCATCACGTCTCAGCTAGAAACGCTCATGATGATCCGGATGTCGTTCTTGGCACACTCCTTGTCAATTGTCATCCAGCATCGGTTTTGTTCGATACTGGAGCGTCTCACTCCTTCATTTCTGAAAGCTATGCTAACTTGCACAACATGTCTTTTTGTGATATGCCCTCTCCACTAGTCATTCAAACTCCTGGATCCAAATGGCAAACTTCTAGTGTAAGCCATGGTAGCGAAATCCTTGTAGACAGACTTGTATTCCTCGCTTCACTTATAGCCCTCAAGTCTACAGATATTAACATCATCTTGGGTATGGACTGGATGACAGCCCATTATGCCAAGATTGATTGTTACACTAGGTCCGTTCAGCTTACACACCCATCTGGCCAGATAGTCACTGTCCCCACTAGAGTTGCAAAGCGTCAGCTCTATTCTCTTAATGCCAGCCCTCTTCCAGACCTTGAAGATATCCCGGTAGTCCGTGACTTTCCGGATGTCTTCCCAGAAGAACTGCCAGGTGTTCTACCTGACAGAGATGTAGAGTTCGTCATAGATCTTATCCCAGGAACTGCTCCAATCTCTAGGAGACCTTACAAGATGGCACCCTTAGAACTAGCCGAGCTTAAGAAACAACTTGATGAGTCCTTACAAAAGGGTTTCATCCGTCCTAGTTCTTCTCCTTGGGCTTGCCCCGTCCTCTTTGTCAAGAAGAAGGATGGTACGGATCGGATGGTTGTAGATTATTGTCCCGTTAATTTGGTCACGATAAAGAACAAATATCCGCTCCCCAGGATCAACGACCTGTATGATCAGCTCGCTGGATCCTCAGTCTTTTCCAAGATGGATTTGAGGTTAGGCTACCACCAAATCAAAATCAGAAATGGGGACATTCCCAAGACAGCCTTTGTCACTCGTTATGGCCAGTACGAGTACACCGTCATGTCTTTCGGTCTAACCAACGCTCCAGCTACTTTCTCCCGCTTGATGAACTCGATCTTCATGGAGTACTTAGATAAATTTGTCGTGGTTTACCTCGATGATATTCTTATTTACTCGAAGAACGAGGAAGAGCATGCCGAACATCTTAGACTTGTGTTAGAAAAACTCAGAGAGCACCGTCTTTATGCCAAGTTCTCCAAGTGCGAATTTTGGTTGCCAGAAGTGACCTACCTAGGCCACGTAATCTCTGGTAGGGGCATTGCTATCAATCCCAAAAGAGTTAAGGCCGTTCTTGATTGGACTCCACCTGAAACCGTTAAACAAGTTAGGAGTTTCCTTGGTCTAGCCAGCTATTGTCGCCGCTTTGTTGAAAACTTCTCCAAAGTAGCTAAACCCCTCACGAAACTTCTCAAGAAAGATAAAAAGTTTGAGTGGTCCCCACAGTGTGAGTACAGTTTTCAGGAACTGAAAAGACGCCTGACTTCTGCTCCCATACTTGTGCCACCGGATTTCACTAAGGACTTTGTTATCTATTGCGACGCCTCACGATAGGGACTAGGTTGCATTCTTATGCAGGATCGTCATGTGATTGCCTATGCATCTCGACAGTTGCATCCACATGAGGAGAATTATCCTACACATGACCTAGAGCTTGTAGCCGTAGTCTATGCACTCAAGACCTGGCGACATTACCTCCTTGGTAAACGTTGCGAGATCTACACTGATAACCAGAGTCTCAAGTATATCTTCACCCAACCGGATCTGAACCTTAGGCAAAGACGTTGGTTGGAGTTGATCACAGATTATGATCTAGGGATTACCTACACCCCAGGCAAAGCCAATGTTATGGCTGATGCGCTAAGCCGTAAATCCTATTGCAACAATCTCATGTTGCAGCAGGGCCAACCACTTCTCCATGAGGAATTTTGTAAGCTTAACCTTCACATAGCTCCTCACGGATTCCTTTCTACCTTGGTGGCGAAACCTACTCTCGAGGATCAGATAATTACCGACCAGAAGTTTGATAGGGGTGTTATCCGCATCAAGAGAAACATTAAGAAGGGAGTTGGTGGATGTTTCTCTATGGATGATCATGGTGTTGTTTTCTTTGAGAATCGCTTGGTGGTTCCCAAGAATCAACATCTGTGACAATTGATTCTTAAGGAGGCGCATGAATCTCCTCTCACGATTCATCCCGGTAGCACTAAGATGTATCAGGATCTACGCCAGAGGTTCTGGTGGACTAGGATGAAGAGAGAAATCGCTGAGTTCATTGCTAAATGTGACGTTTGTCGTCGCGTTAAGGCAGAGCATCAAAGGCCTGCTGGCACCCTTCAGCCTTTAGCTATTCCTGAGTGGAAATGGGATAAAGTTGGTATGGACTTCATCACCGGCTTTCCCAGGACCAAGAAAGGGAATAATGCTATCTTCGTAGTCATTGATCGTCTCTCCAAAGTGGCGCACTTCCTACCTGTTCGAGAGAGTATCACTGCTAGTCAGCTCGCTGACTTATATATTTCTCGAATAGTATCACTTCATGGTGTTCCACTACAGATCAATTCAGACCGTGGCAGTCTTTTCACTTCCCATTTCTGGGAGAGTTTCCAAACTGCCATGGGAACCCATCTTTCCTTCGGTACCGCTTTCCACCCTCAGTCGAGTGGTCAGGTGGAACGGGTCAATCAAATTCTCGAAGACATGCTTAGAGCTTGCGTTATCTCATTCGGTATGGATTGGGTGAAATGCCTTCCTTTCGCCGAGTTTGCTTATAACAATAGCTATCAGTCCAGTCTCAAGAAAGCTCCTTTTGAGATTCTCTATGGACGAAGATGTCGAACACTTTTGAACTGGTCAGAAACCGGTGAAAGACAGTTCTTTGGACCGGACATGATCCAGGAGGCAGAAGAGCAAGTTCTCATCATTCGCGAGAATTTGAAAACAGCCCAGTCTCGTCAAAAGAGCCAATATGATCGTCATCATAAGGATATGACTTATGAAGTTGGCGACAAAGCTTACCTTCGGGTTACTCCTTTGAAGGGTACCCATCGTTTCGGTATCGAAGGAAAGTTGGCTCCTCGTTACATTGGTCCCTTTTGCATTCTCGCTAAACAAGGAGAGGTTGCCTACTAGTTGGAACTACCCCAACATCTTTCTCGAGTCCATGATGTCTTCCACGTCTCTCAACTCAGGCGTTGCTTCTCGGATCCTATCCGCGGAGTGGACCACGAAACGCTTGATCTCCAAGATAACCTCACATACCGAGAGTACCCGGTTCGCATTCTTGATCAAGCAGAGCGTGTTACCCGACGTCAGAACATCAAGTTTCTCAAGGTTCGGTGGTCTCATCATTCCGAGAGAGAAGCTACTTGGGAGCGAGAAGATCGTCTTCGACTGGAGTACCCCACCTTCTTTCCGTCGACCCCTGAATCTCGGGACAAGATTTTTTCAAGCGGGGGCGAGTTGTCACATCCCTAGTTCTGGTATGACCTGGACTAGCTAGTCATTTGTGCATTATGTTTAAATTCCATTTAAAATTGAAATGAGGATTGTGAAACCCTCAGAATCATCTCTGGAAATGACCCAAATAAAAATTGCTCCAAAAAGGCCCAAGGAAATGTTCATGTTGCTCTTTGAAAATATTGGGCAGAGATAAAAATCAAACCAATATTTTTAGGAGCTCATGGATATTTATTTTGGCCATTTGGATTAATCCGATAATTATTTGCATTGGATATATATATGTCATATATATAATATATGTCCAATAATTATGCTAGTTGCTGAGGAGCTCTGGAATAATATAGTTAGCTCCTGCAAAAATTGGCATAAGGAAATAAAATGATTTAGTATTTTAACTAAATCAAAACAAATGTCAGAAAAAAATAGAAAAAGAAATAAAAGAGGAAAACCCTACCTGGACTTACCCGCGGCCTGGCACTGTGTGGCCTGGCCCAGCGGCCCAGCAGGCCGGCCCAGCCAGCTGGCCGACGCCAGTCGTCCCCTTCCTCGCGCCAGGAGGACAGGGGCACGCGCCGGCGTGCGCGGCCACGCGTCCGGCTGGGGCCACGTCTCCCCGCCACCTCCTGCTTCTCCCCCTCGTCGTCTGGATGCCCCGTGCGACGCCACGCGCCGCCCCGACCGCTCTCACTCTCCCCCTATTCTTTCCCTCGCTGTTTCCCCACCGCGCCCGAACGCTGCCTCGCCACCGCTCGCTGTAGCCGTAGCCACTGCCTTCCCCTCGTTCCTCCGTCGTGTCCACGCACTCCGCCGCTGTGGGCTACGCCTCCTCGACAAGACGCACGGCGCCGGACACCCTGGAACGCCGCCATCGCTATCGTCTTCGCCTCCGGCCGCCCGAGATCGCCGACGACATTCCGGCCACTCCAACCCTTCCCCGAGCTCGCGCACGACGCCATCGAGACCGCCGTGAGCATCTCCCCGTTTCCCCTCTCTTCTCCCCCTTGTTCCCGCGTCGTAGCCATCGTCTCCACCATGGCCGAACCTTCGCCGCCGCCCGAGCTCGCCGTCGACGCAGCTTCGGTGACCATTTGGTCACCCCGGCGAGTCCAACAAGCTCGTAAGGCCCCGTAGAGCATTCCTAGCGCTTTGCTTCTTCCGTCTTCGAGCTCCAAACGCGCTCTCGTGCACGACTGAACTCCGGCGGCCGCAACCGAGCTCGCTGCCGCCGACTCCGGCCATCCCAGGCCCAGCCACGGCCACCGCCCGATGTGCCATCGAGCTGGCTCTCCAACGCGCCTAGCCGCGCATCATTTGGAGCACCACAGAGGAAACCCGGGGCACAAGTACACCGCGGATCTCGCCGGCGACTAACCGCCGGCGGGTTTGACTTGTTTGACCTGGGTTTGACCCCCCAGGGTCACTGACGCGTGGGCCATGCCCCTGTTTAGTTTAGGTGTTAGTTTCGTTAGCGCTAATTAACTCAGTTAATTAGTTGTCTCTCTGACAGGTGGGCCCAGGCCCTAATTAACCTAGGTTAGTGCTAACCTAACACTAACTAACTCTGTTAGTTAGATGTTACACTGACATGTGGGTCCCAGCCATCAGGTTTGACCTGGGCTGGCGCCTTTGACCTGCTGACGTCACACTAACGTCAGGCTGATGCCATTATTTATTTTCTGGATTAAATTAATCAGGAAATTCCAGAAAATGATTTAAACTTCAAAAATTCATAGAAATTCAACCGTAGCTCAGATTGAAATAATTTATATATGAAAAATTATCAGAAAAATGTAATCTATCCATATATCCTAGTTTCATGCATGACAAACCAACCTAAACATGTTGTATAAGTGAAAACATATAAATGGCATTTAAAGAGACTTAATTTAGAGTTGCATTTGAACCTTTGGTTCAAATGGACTTCAAACCAAATGAATACTAGTTGCATTAGCTCAAACAGCATCACATCTTCATGCCATGTTCATGCATCATATTGTTGCATATGCTTGTGTATTGATTGTTGTCACCGTTCCTTCTCGATAGATCCTGCTCCGGAGACCGTTCTAGAGTACCTGTCTGAGGAGCAGTGCCCCCTTGTTGATCTACCAGGCAAGCAAACCCCCTTGTTCATTCCGATAAAATCCTACTCTCTCGCTCCTGCTCTCAGTTATTGCATTAGAACAACAACGATTCATCTGCTACTTTGTGATGCGGTAGTTGAACCCATTCCTCTGCATGACCTATCATTGCCACAGTAAATAGTAGAAACCCACTAGCATGTGTAGGAGTTGATTGAGCCATGTTGTGTTCCTACCATGCTATGCCTGCTATTGCTTAGAGTTGTGTCAGGTCTGGTTCATTGGGAATGAATTGGAGTGTTATGACATGTTCTGATGCTAAGAGTGAAGAGTGTGAACACGATTTGGTAAAGGTAGCGGTGAGAGGCCATGTAGGAGTACATGGTGGGTTGTCTCACTGGAACCATCCTTAAGCACTGAATTCTATGTATGTTGTCCAATGACTCGATACTACCACACATTGGAATGCTTAAGTGCCCCTCTCGACTTATTAACCAACTTGATCTCTGTCCAGGAGTCGCAACTAGTTTCTGGTGTTTGTAGGTAGTGTTAGTAGTCTACCAAGTGGCACCCGGCCAGGTGGGCTTGGGACAGACTAGGCACACGTGGCACGGTGTACCAAGTGGCACCCGGATGGTGGGCTTGGGAACCCTGTTCACATCGTTTGGGGCCGTGAGCGACACCCCGGCCGGATCTCCTTGCGGATGGAACCCGAATAGGCGATAAACCTGGGCTAGAGTCTTGTGTGGTTAGTCAGGTCGTGGCCGACACCCTCGCCAGGCTTCCGCTTGAAGGTTGCCGAGATACATGACGTGTACATGGCGGTAAGTGGCGGGAGCGTGTGTGAAGAAGTACACCCCTGCAGGGTTAACATGATCTATTCGAATAGCCGGGTCCGCGGTTATGGACTTCTTGGATGCTTACATGGTACATAGACAACTTGAAGTGGATACTATAAAATGCTCAAGACAAGTGTGAGTACTATGGATGGCCTTCTCGTAGGGAGACAGGGATGAATCCATAGTAGTGTATTGTGTGAAGATTAGTGGACTCGTGTGCGCCATATCACCTCAAAGAAGTTCTGGTAGTCGTAGAATAGGTTAGCCACATAGTCAAAGCTGGCTTGCTGCAACTAAACTCCACATTACCCTCTTGATACAAATGCATGTATGATAGGATCTGATGTAAGTCTTGCTGAGTACCTTTGTACTCATGTTGCTTTATTTATGTTTTTGCAGCGGAGACTTCGGTCTTACTAGTGTTCTCGTGGACTTCGACAAGTAGCTTGTACCTCAGCTACGATCTTGATCGGACGTTGTAGATAGTCAGGCTCTTCAGCCTTTTTCATTTGTAGATGTCTGTACTCAGACATGTAATGCTTCCGCTTGTTGCTTGATTGCTCTGAATGTTGGGTCATGTGACCCCTGTTTGTAATAAATGCTATGATGGCTCTTCTGAGCCTTTATCTATATGAGTTGTTGAGTTATGCTGTGATGCCATGTTGTACAGCACATACTTGCATGTTATGCGTACGTGTAATGTGTATTGCTATGTGTGGGATCTAGCTATCTAGTTGTTTATCCTTAGTAGTCTCTCTTACCGGGAAATGTCTCCTAGTGCTTCCACTGAGCCCTGGTAGCTTGCTACTGCTCCGGAACACTTAGGCTGGCCGGCATGTGTCCTTCCTCGTTCCTGTGTCTGTCCCTTCGGGGAAATGTCACGCGATGAACACCGGAGTCCTGTTAGCCCGCTACAGCTCGGTTCACCGGAGTCCTGTTATCCCAGTGCTACAGCCTGGATTCACTCGCTGATGACCGACACGTTCGATGCTGGGTCATGGATGCCTGTCCCTGTAAGTTAGTGCCACTTTGGGTTTACGACTAGCCATGTCAGCCCGGGCTCCTTATCATATGGATGCTAGCGACACCATCATATACGTGTGCCAAAAGGCGCAAACGGTCCCAGGCAAAGGTAAGGCGACACCCGTGGGGATACCGTGCGTGAGGCCGCAAAGTGATATGAGGTGTTACATGCTAGATCGATGTGGCATTGAGTCGGGGTCCTGACACTTTAATAAAGGCATCTTTGGAAGCACGCATCCTAGCGGTTCTTTCTTTGCACTCATCAATGGAAATTCTCATGGCTTTGAGAGACTCATTGATATCATGCTTAGGAGGAATAGATCTAAGCTTTAAAGAATCAATCTCGAGAGAAATTCTATCAATGTTCCTAGCCAAATCATCAACTTTGAGCAATTTCTCTTCAAGCAAAGCATTGAAATTCTTTTGTGAATTCATAAACTCTTTAACACTACTCTCAAATTTAGAGGGCATCTTATTAAAATTTCCATAAGAGTTGTTGTAGGAATTTCCATAATTATTAGAAGGATTACTAGGATAAGGCCTAGGATTAAAATTCCCTCTATACGCGTTGTTACCAAAACTATTCCTACCAATAAAATTCACATCCATAGATTCATTATTATTCTCAAGCAAAGTAGATAAAGGCATATTATTGGGATCAGAAGAAACACTCTTAGCAAATAAATTCCTAAGTTCATCCATCTTTTCACTTAAAACATTGATTTCTTCTATAGCATGCACCTTTTTATTAGTAGATCTTTCAGTATGCCATTGAGAATAATTAACCATAATATTATCTAGGAGTTTAGTAGCATCTCCTAAAGTGATTTCCATAAAAGTGCCTCCCGCGGCCGAATCTAAAAGATTTCTAGAAGCAAAATTCAATCCAGCATAAAAAATTTGTATAATCATCCACAAGTTCAAACCATGAGTAGGACAATTATGTAGCATTAATTTCATTATATCCCAAGCTTGTGCAACATGTTCATGATCAAGTTGCTTGAAATTCATAATATCGTTCCTAAGAGAGATAATCTTAGCGGGAGGAAAATACTTAGAGATAAAAGCATCTTTGCACTTGTTCCAAGAATCAATACTATTTTTAGGCAAAGATGAAAACCATGCTTTAGCACGATCTCTAAGCGAAAAAAGAAATAGCTTCAATTTAACGACATCATTATCGACATCTTTTTTCTTTTGCATATCACATAAATCAACGAAGCTATTCAGATGAGTAGCGGCATCTTCACTAGGAAGGCCGGCGAATTGATCTTTCATAACAAGATTCAACAAAGCAGTATTGATTTCACAAGATTCAGTATTGGCAAGAGGAGCAATCGGAGTGCTAAGGAAATCATTATTATTGGTATTGGTGAAGTCACACAATTTGGTAGCATCTTGAGCCATCGCGACAAACAAGCAAACTAACACACGAGCAAACAAATTGACAAGGAAAAAGGCAACGGAAAGAGAGGGGGAGATTGGGAAAGAGAGGGCGAATAAAATGGCAAGGGTGAAGTGGGGGAGAGGAAAGCGAGAGGCAAATGGCAAATAGTGTAATGCGAGAGATAGGGATTGTGATGGGTACTTGGTATGTTGACTTTTGCGTAAGCCTCCCCGGCAATGGCGCCAGAAATCCTTCTTGCTACGTCTCGAGCTTGCGTTGGTTTTCCCCGAAGAGGAGAGGATGATGCAGCATAGTAGCGTAAGTATTTCCCTCAGTTTTTGAGAACCAAGGTATCAATCCAGTAGGAGGTCACGCGCAAGTCCCTCGTACCTGCACAAAACGATAGCTACTCGCAACCAACGCGATTAGGGGTTGTCAATCCCTTCACGGTCACTTACGAGAGTGAGATCTGATAGAGATAATATTTTTGGTATTTTTGGTATAAAGATGCAAAGTAAAAAGTAAAAGCAAAGCAAGTAAATAAAGTGATGGAGATTGATATGATGAGAATAGACCCAGGGGCCATAGGTTTCACTAGTGGCTTCTCTCAAGAGCATAGATATTCAACGGTGGGTGAACAAATTACTGTTGAGCAATTGATATAATTGAGCATAGTTATGAGGTTATCTAGGTATGATCATGTATATAGGCATCACGTCCGAGACAAGTAGACCGAAACGATTCTGCATCTACTACTATTACTCCACTCATCGACCACTATCCAGCATGCATCTAGAGTATTAAGTTAAAAACAGAGTAACGCCTTAAGCAAGATGACATGATGTAGAGGAATAAATTCCTACAATATGATAAATACCCCATCTTGTTATCCTCGATGGCAACAATTACGTGCCTTGCAACCCTTTCTGTCACTGGGTAAGGACACCGCAAGATTGAACCCAAAGCCATGCACTTCTCCCATTGCAAGAACTACCAATCTAGTTGGCCAAACCAAACGGATAATTCGAAGAGACTTGCAAAGATAACTCAATCATACATAAAAGAATTCAGAGAAGATTCAAATATTATTCATAGATAAGCTGGATCATAAACCCACAATTCATCGGTCTCAACAAACACACCGCAAAAAGAAGATTGCATCGAATAGATCTCCACGAGAGAGGGGGAGAACATTGTATTGAGATCCAAAAAGAGAGAAGAAGCCATCTAGCTACTAGCTATGGACCCGAAGGTCTGAAGTAAACTACTCACACTTCATCGGAGGGGCTATGGTGATGATGTAGAAGCCCTCCATGGTGGATGCCCCCTTCGGCGGAGCTTCGGAACAGGCCCCAAGATGGGATCTCGTGGATACAGAAGGTTGCGGCGGTGGAATTAGGTTTTTTGGCTCCCTCCCTGGTCTATTGGGGGTATGTAGGTATATATAGGAGGAAGGAGTATGTCGGTGGAGCGTCAGGGGGCCCACGAGGTAGGGGGGCGCCCTCCACCCTCGTGACCGCCTCTGGTGCTTCTTGGAGTAGGGTCCAAGTCTCCTGGATCACGTTCGGTGAGAAGATCACGTTCCCGAAGGTTTCATTCCGTTTGGACTCCGTTTGATATTCTGTTTCTTCGAAATACTGAAATAGGCAAAAAACAACAATTCTGGGTTGGGCCTCCGGTTAATAGGTTAGTCCCAAAAATAATATAAAAGTGGAAAATAAAGCCCATTATAGTCCACAACAATAGATAAAGTAGCATGGAGCAATCAAAAATTATAGATACGTTGGAGACGTATCAGGTGCCACCGTTAACAGTGGATCTGAGGACCAGCTTACTGAGGAGGAGGAGTGGATTCAGCAGCACTGCCCGTGGACAGATTCTGATGCCGAGCAGTTCTCGACCGATGACGGTGGCAAAGACGATCCCGCTGAGATATGATATTTGAGACCCTCACTTGCTATCACCTGGAGCCGTAGCAACACTCCCTCTCCTTTTTGGTGTCTCGATGCCAAAGGGTTAGAGAGTTTAGGGATTTGTGTCTTCCGTCTTCTGTGTGGTGTGTTTGTGTTTTCTCGCTGTTTGCTTTGTTTGGTTTTGTGTCAGTGACACCTAAGTTCCAGACATATGGTGTGAGACATATGCTACCTTATCTTTAGATTATCTTTATCTATGTCTATCTAGCTTATGAGTTGCATGCTTATCCTGTTATTTATTTTGCTCTCATATACCCTGCTTAGGTTGTTGGTCTCTAAAATGTAGGGCGAGCGTTGATCCTAGTATGTGTGCTGTGCAGTCCAAAGCACTTATCTAGATAGCACACATCTAGGGGGAGCCCCTCTACATTTTAGGACGGTAGGGTTTTGTGCATGTCCTATGTCTTTTCCCGTTTGTGCAAATGCCGTATTGTCATCAGTCCACAAAAAGGGGGAGATTGTAAGGGCATATTTATCCCCAAGGTGTTTTGGTGATTGATGACAATGCTTTTGCGGACTAATCATGTGCGTTGAGTTTTTCAGAGATTCATTCTTTGGCACGAGATGATTCCCTCCCCTCGGTGCTTTAGTCAAGACGGTGTAGCTCTTTCGTCTCTCTGTTGGTGGACTAGTTTCATAGGAGTCACCGTACTATCAAGAGGGGATCCGCTTTGGTAAGGCTAGGGTGGAATCAACACATACACATCCCTATCACACCCGACATTCCTTTTCGCTTCTTTGGAGCTACCTTTCCTCTCCTTGCCTGCCTTGACCTGTGCCAGCGGTAGTACCGTGGTCCTTAGCGGTAGTACCGCCGAAGTAGGTTAAGCGGTAGTACCGCTTGCTGTCTTCGGCCGTAGTACCGCTGTGGTTCCGGGCTACTACCACCTCGACTAGAGACCTCTATTTTTCGTGTCGAGTTTTGCGGTACTAGTAGCGGCAGTAGTGGCGGTAGTACCGCTCCAAGCGTTAGTACCGCCTGTACTCCCGTGGTAGTACCGCTCTGGGCCCAGGTCCCTGCTACCCTCGTGAGCGCGGCAGTACCGCTGGGAGGGAACGGTAGTACTGCTGGTACAGCGGTAGTACCGCCCTGCCCAAGCGGTAGTACCGCTCTGTGCGTGGCTGCTTGGGGGGGGGGTAATGGTTGGATTGTTTTCCCCACTATATAAAGGTGTCTTCTTCCCCAAAGTTGACTTACCTCTTCCCCCAAAAGCTCCATTGTTGCTCCAAGCTCCATTTTCGCCCGATCTCTCTCCCTAGCCAATCAAACTTGTTGATTTGCTCGGGATTGGTTGAGAAGGCCCCGATCTACACTTCCACCAAGAGAAATTTGATTCCCCCACTAATCCCTAGCGGATCTTGTTACTCTTGGGTGTTTGAGCACCCTAGACGGTTGAGGTCACCTCGAAGCCATAGTCCATTGTGGTGAAGCCTCGTGGTGTCGTTGGGAGCCTCCAATTAAGTTGTGGAGATTGCCCCAACCTTGTTTGTAAAGGTTCGGTCGCCGCCTTCAAGGGCACCAATAGTGGAATCACGGCATCTCGCATTGTGTGAGGGCGTGAGGAGAATATGGTGGCGTGCCTCCACACCGCTCTAACGGAGACGTACTTCCCTTTAAAAGGAAGGAACTTCGGTAACACATCCTCGTCTCCACCGGCTGCACTCTTGGTTATCTCGTGCCTTTACTTGTGCAAGCTTATTTGTGTTGTATCCCTTGCTTGCTTTTGTGCTAGTTGTTATTGCATCATATAGGTTGCTCACATAGTTGCATATCTAGACAACCTATCTTGTTGCAAAGTTTAATTTGGTAAAGAAAAGTTTAAAAATTGTTAGTTGCCTATTCACCCCCCCTCTAGTCAACTATATCGATCCTTTCAACTGCAATTCCCACGGAGTTGTTTCACTCTTCTCTTCAGATGCGAGAAAGATGCAATACCATTTGTCGATGTTGTCTTCGATGGCTTTCCTCCCTTACAACCTTTGGTCGCCGCCGATATTGGTGCCGGCTGACGTCACGCGCGACGGGCTAGTTTGCGTAGTGCTTCGGTCCGCCATGGTCTCGTCTTTGTTGGTAGCGATGCCGACAGGGAATAGATTTCTTCTGGATACCTTTGTGATGTAGTGCCTTATGTCTTTGGTGTGGATCTATGTTCAAGCATGATTTGCGTGATGGTGGCAACATTTTGAAGACAGGTGTACTTTAATCCCGTTGTCATGTTGGTGTCTGCTATAACGGTTTGTCTTTCATTTGTGGCCTTGTACCTAATGCAGCGGGGTTGCTGGTGTTGTCTCCCTTAGCACAACGGCAACAATGATCTCATCTGGAAGATTGTCAGCGCGAGACAAGATGTGTGGTTCCGGGATGATGGCTTCGGGTCTCCACTTCAAGGAGGGCGATACATTAAAATTCTTACATTATAGAATGAATCAGATCTTCCTAAGTAAGATTCAAACCTACCACTAGCCATTCACAGCCCGCTTTGTCGATTCACAAGACAACTTCATCTACTATGGCACTTATTCGGTCATGGAAAGTTGGTGTCTCCCCTTTGTCCAGCAAAGCTTCGGTTACAATAACAACATGTGCTTTTTGCGTTTAGGTCCCCCAAGATTGTATTCTCATCTTTCATGAGGTCCTTTTTACAAGTGTTGTGCATATAGTCTTTCGGTTGCCTCGACTACTTGTAGGGTTGTAGTGCAACTGTTGAATGAATGTCATGTGATTTACGTCAAAAAGGAAAATATTGTGGGAGATATCTTTGTCAATTGTGATAAATAATTGATTTGCCATATCAAGATGCTTTGGAGCCGGCTCCTTTGGCTTTGCCTCAAGGCACGTCTGACATGTCGATCTTTCCCTACCTAGCCCATTCAACGGGCACCTTACTTGACTACAATTTGTGAGAGAAAAACAAAAAATCAGGTGGCAAATCACTTGTGTTGTCTGGTCTTCTCGTGCCAAGAACAAAGCATGATTGTCGAAGCACGGTCAAGCTACCAACGTGCATCACCGTCAAGCTGCTACCGTTGAAACGCGGGCTACATGGTATCGGCAATCACAAAAGGCACATGGATCCCGATTTGAGCGAACGTCTGATCTGGATCCTGGATCAAAGCCGGATCGAATGAATCGTGCCCTAGAAGGGGAAAACGAACAAACATTTCCTTTGATGGGATATCGACCACCATCACGAACCACTCCGGGCCTTCATGTCAAAAAATAGTGGGCACTCTTAAAAGGGTTGTTAAAAACAACACGTGGTAAGGAAAATTTGGGCCAAAAAAGGCCCAGCTTCAGCACAACGAAAAACAACCCTTAAAAATCTTTTTTTTCATCGGAATTGATTAACTAAAAACATACTACCTCTGTAAACTAATATAAGACCTTTTATATCACTACTTTAGTGATCTAAAAGGTCTTATATTAGTTTAGAGAGGGAGTACGAATTAGCTAATCTTTTATAATGAAACTATTGCATGTCAACCGATTAAAAATAATGTCCAGGAAAAAAAACCTTGTAGCTATGGAATTTAATTTGCCACGACATCTAAATTTGCAGGTAAGTGAGAATTTTGCATACAAAATAATAAAAAGATGTACAAGAATTTTTCCATCATCTTGTAATAAAAAATGCCACGCTCTATTTTTCAAGTCATAACATTTGAAACACATGCAATGAAAGAAAATGGCATGGTATAAATAATAAAATTTCCATGTAATGTACCAAACTTCTCCCTTTTTTATAAATGACCACAACTTGCCTTGCGGTTGAGATAAAAAATTGCAAACATGATCAGGAAAAGTAATACATCACAACTATGAAAAAAATTAATTTGCCTTGACATCCAAATTTCCAAGTACATGGCAAATTTGCCTACAAAATAGCAAAAATGACATAATGGATTTTTGGCATGATATTATAATAGAAATGCCATGCTCTATATTTTATTTGTCATAACATACGATAGAAATAATAAAATTGTTGCAATGTATCAAAACTTGTCTTGATAGAAATAATAAACTTTCCATGCTATGAAAATAAAATTTCCAAAATAACATATGGCTCCAGGGAATTTTTTTCTTGCCAGGATTCATGAAATAAAATTGCCATGCTATGAACATAAAGTTGCATGTCTTTGAAAATAAATTTGACATGGTCTAGGAAATAAATTTTGACATGGACCAGAAACAAACTAAATTGTCGTGGCTCTGAAAATTATTTTTTCGTGGAACTAAAAAATAAATTTACCACGGTCTATGGAAAAATTAAATTGACATGGCTATGAAAATAAATTGGCATGTATTTGCAAGTAAAAATTGTCATGGTCTAGCAATGCAATTTGCCATGGTGTAAGAAATTAAAATGATCTCTGATAAATGGCGAATGTGGAAAAAATTATGTCATGGAAAATTTAGAATTTTTGTTATCGAATTGGGGGAAAACTCAGAAAGAACACAGTGTATTAACATCAAAAAATTTAAAATATGTTACGAAACAAAAAATAGAGGGTAATTTGACATGGTAAAATGATATTAGATTCACCACAATTTGCCATGGTCTATGCAAAAAAATAAATTCTAATTCATGGAAAATGTTGAAAAAATTATGTCATGGAAATTTTTGGATTTTCATTATCTAATTAATGGAAAATTCAGAAGAACATAGTACAATGGCATGGTAAATTTTTAAAAATTTGATATGCACATAGTACATTTGCATGGCAAACGAACGATCTAAAAATTGCCGTGGTTATGAAAAAAAATCCCTAATTCATGGCAACGGTAGGAAAAAATTATGTCAATGTAAATTTTGTAATTTGTTCTAAAATCGATGGCAAATATCAGAAAGAACATAGTACATTGACCTGACAACTTTAAAAGAAATTCGTCATGGCATGGTAAATGCCAAAAAAAATTAGTCACACGACAAATTATATGAAATTTATAAAAGGGGCCACATGGCAACTTTGGATTTTTATTGGAATTTACCCGGGATTGCCACACCAAATCAGGGAAGCCAAAAATTTGGCAGAGGAATCGGCCGCCTACGTTCTGCCCGCGCGTGGGTGCAATATTTGAACTAGACGACCAAAATATTGAGGCCTCATTCGGCTTGGAGGATTTTTGTAGGAAAAACATAGGAACAAGGATACTGGAGGAAAAATTCCTATATATGCATTCAGTTTGTAGGAAATGAGTAAAGGAGTTTCATAGGAATATTACTCATTTCCTGTGTTTTTGGAGGAAACTACACATCTACTGAAAGCTCATTTTGCGCGTAGGAACGAGGCAACTCAATTCCTTAGGATGACAAGTGACATCCTATCAAATTCCTATACTACTTATAATTCCTACATTTTGATTTCTTCCAAACCGAATGAGCGTGGAAACAGGTTCCTGGCTTTAATCCAAACGCCCGCCCATGCAGCTAGTCAACACCAAGATTTTGGCGTGGTAGCTATTGGTGATCCGAACGGCCCCTTATTGTTATCTAAACTTTGACATGATTATAGTTTTTCTTTGTAAATTTCCATATACCCCCATGGCAAATATATATAAACATCATGGCATAAACTACACTAATTTTGAAAAAGGGTCGCAAGGCCGCTTGACAATTCTTTTAAAGACACTACATATATTGTGGTAGTTGTAGAATAATTTTGTACTAATTTGGCAAAACAAACACCTTAAAGAAAAATGAAAAACGCACAAACTTGCCATGATAAAATGGGTACTTTTCATAGTAAAGTTTGTACATGTCACATGTCAAATTACAACAACACAATGTTTTTCTGAATAATGGTAACTTGTACACAAATTTCTGAGGGTCTTTTGTGGGAAAATAATTTAGGTGTTTTATTCTCCAAAGTAATGGCAACATTTCGTGGGAAAATAATTTTCACATGGAAAATTTGGGAAAAAGGTTTGTACTGGTCACATGACAAATTTAGAATAAATGTTTGTTCTGGTTGAAGGAAATATGCCCTAGAGGCAATAATAAAGTTATTATTTATTTCCTTATATCATGATAAATGTTTATTATTCATGCTAGAATTGTATTAACCGGAAACATAATGCATGTGTGAATACATAGACAAACATAGTGTCACTAGTATGCCTCTACTTGACTAGCTCGTTGAATCAAAGATGGTTAAGTTTCCTAGCCATAGACATGAGTTGTCATTTGATTAACGGGATCATCGTTTAGTATATTGCTATTGCTTTCTTCATGACTTATACATGTTCCTATAACTATGAGATTACGCAACTCCCATTTATCGGAGGAACACTTTGGGTG
Organism: Triticum timopheevii; assembly: GCA_963921465.1. Classification (NCBI taxonomy): domain Eukaryota; kingdom Viridiplantae; phylum Streptophyta; class Magnoliopsida; order Poales; family Poaceae; genus Triticum; species Triticum timopheevii. The sequence goes on along the minus strand of OY997262.1, from coordinate 374,931,278 downwards.
CTACCAAACGTCACAACGTAACTGGGTGATTATAAAGGAGTACTACAGGTGTCTCCAATGGTACATGTTGGGTTGGCGTATTTCGAGATTAGGTTTTGTCACTCCGATTGTCGGAGAGGTATCTCTGGGCCCTCTCGGTAATGCACATCACTATAAGCCTTGCAAGCAATGTAGCTAATGAGTTAGTTACGGAATGATGCATTACGTAACGAGTAAAGACTTGCCGGTAACGAGATTGAACTAGGTATTGGATACCGACGATCGAATCCCGGGCAAGTAACATACCGATGACAAAGGGAACAACGTATGTTGTTATGCGGTTTGACCGATAAAAATCTTCGTAGAATATGTAGGAGCCAATATGGGCATCCAGGTCCCGCTATTGGTTATTGACCGAGAATAGTTCTAGGTCATGTCTACATAGTTCTCAAACCCGTAGGGTCCGCACGCTTAACGTTACGATGACAATTTTATTATGAGTTTATAAGTTTTGATGTACCGAAGTTTGTTCGGAGTCCCGGATGTGATCACGGACATGACGAGGAGTCTCGAAATGGTCGAGACATAAAGATTGATATATTGGAAGCCTATGTTTGGACATCGGAAGTGTTCCGGGTGAAATCGGCATTTTACCAGAGTAACATGGGGTTACCGGAACCCTCCCGGGGGTTATTGAGCCTTCATGGGACCTAAGGGAGAAGAGGAGAGGAGGCAAGAGGTGGGCTGCGCCCCCTCCCCTCCCTAGTCCGAATAGGACAAGGAGAGGGGGGCGGCGCCCCCCCCCCCTTTCCTTCCCTTCTTCCTCCTCCTTCCCCCTTCTCCTACTCCAACTAGGAAAGAAGGGAGTCCTACTCCCGGACTCCCCCTTGGCGCGCCCTCCTTGGCCGGCCGCCCCCTCCCCCTTGGCTCCTTTATATGTGGGGGCAGGGGGCACCCTAGGACACACAAGTTGATCTACGGATCGTTCCTTAGCCGTGTGCGGTGCCCCCCTCCACCATATTCCACCTCGGTCATATCGTCGTGGAGTTTAGGCGAAGCCCTGCACCGGTAGAACATCATCATTGTCACCACGCCGTCGTGCTGACGAAACTCATCCCCGACGCTTTGCTGGATCGGAGCCCGGAGATCGTCATCGAGTTGAACGTGTGCTGAACTCGGAGGTGCCATACGTTTGGTACTTGGATCGGTCGGATCGTGAAGACGTGCGACTACATCATCTGCGTTGTCATAACGCTTCCGCTTACGGTCTACGAGGGTAAGTGGACAATACTCTCCTCTCTCGTTGCTATGCCATCACCATGATCTTGCGTGTGCGTAGGATTTTTTTTGAAATTACTACGTTCCCCAACAGTGGCATCAGAGCCAGGTTTTATGCGTAGATGTCATATGCACGAGTAGAACACAAGTGATTTGTGGGCGATACAAGTCATACTGCTTACCAGCATGTCATACTTTGGTTCAGCGGTATTGTTGGATGAAGCGGCCCGGACCGACATTACGCGTACGCTTACACGAGACTGGTTTTACCGCCATGCTTTGCACACAGGTGACTAGCGGGTGTCTGTTTCTCCAACTTTAGTTGAACCGAGTGTGGCTACGCCCGGTCCTTGCGAAGGTTAAAACAACACTAACTTGACGAACTATCGTTGTGGTTTTGATGCGTAGGTAAGAACGGTTCTTACTAAGCCCGTAGCAGCCACGTAAAATTTGCAACAACAAAGTAGAGGACGTCTAACTTGTTTTTGCAGGGCATGTTGTGATGTGATATGGTCAAGATGTGATGCTATATTTTATTGTATGAGATGATCATGTTTTGTAACCGAAGTTATCGGCAACTGGCAGGAGCCATATGGTTGTCGCTTTATTGTATGAAATGCAAACGCCCTATAATTGCTTTACTTTATCACTAAGCGGTAGCGATAGTCGTAGAAGCAATAGATGGCGTAACGACAATGACGCTACGATGGAGATCAAGGTGTCACGCCGGTGATGATGGTGATCATGACGGTGCTTTGAAGATGGAGATCACAAGCACAAGATGATGATGGCCATATCATATCACTTATATTGATTGCATGTGATGTTTATCCTTTATGCATCTTATCTTGCTTTGATTTACGGTAGCATTTTAAGATGATCTCTCACTAAATTATCAAGAAGTGTTCTCCCTGAGTATGCACCGTTGCGAAAGTTCTTCGTGCTGAGACACCACGTGATGATCGGGTGTGATAGGCTCTACGTTCAAATACAACGGGTGCAAAATAGTTGCACACGCGGAATACTCAGGTTAAACTTGACGAGCCTAGCATATACAGATATGGCCTCGGAACACGGAGACCGAAAGGTCGAACGTGAATCATATAGTAGATATGATCAACATAGTGATGTTCACCATTGAAACTACTCCATCTCACGTGATGATCGGACATGGTTTAGTTGATTTGGATCACGTAATCACTTAGATGACTAGAGAGATGTCTTTCTAAGTGGGAGTTCTTAAGTAATATGATTAATTGAACTTAAATTTATCATGAACTTAGTCCTGGTAGTATTTTGCAAATTATGTGTAGATCAATAGCTTGCGTTGTTGCTTTCATATGTTTATTTTGATATGTTCCTGGAGAAAATTGCGTTGAAAGATGTTAGTAGCAATGATGCGGATTGGATCCGTGACCTGAGGTTTATCCTCATTGCTGCACAGAAGAATTATGTCCTTAATGTACCGCTAGGTGACAGACCTATTGCAGGAGCAGATGCAGACGTTATGAATGTTTGGCTAGCTCAATATGATGACTACTTGATAGTTTAGTGCACCATGCTTAACGGCTTAGAATCGGGACTTCAAAGACATTTTGAACGTCATGGACCATATGAGATGTTCCAGGAGTTGAAGTTAATATTTCAAGCAAATACCCGAGTTGAGAGATATGAAGTCTCCAACAAGTTCTATGGCTAAAAGATGGAGGAGAATCGCTCAACTAGTGAGCATGTGCTCAGATTGTCTGGGTACTACAATCGCTTGAATCAAGTGGGAGTTAATCTTCCAGATAAGATAGTGATTGACAGAATTCTCTAGTCACCATAACCAAGTTAGTAGAACTTTATGATGAACTATAGTATGCAAGGGATGACGAAAACGATTCCCGAGCTCTTCGTGATGTTGAAATCGACGAAGGTAGAAATCAAGAAAGAGCATCAAGTGTTGATGATTGACAAGACCACTAGTTTCAAGAAAAGGGCAAAGGGATAGAAAGGGAACTTCAAGTAGAATGACAAGCAAGTTGTCACTCCCGCGAAGAAGCCCACAGCTGGACCAAAGCCTGAAACTGAGTGCTTACACTGCAAAGGAAATGGTCACTGGAAGCGGAAATGCCCTGAATATTTGGTGGATAAGAAGGATGGCGAGGTGAACAAGGGTATATTTGATATACAGGTTTTTGATGTGTGCCTTACTAGTGTTTATAGTAGCCCCTGAGTATTTGATACTTGTTCAGTTGCTAAGATTAGTAACTCGAAACAGGAGTTATATAAACAGAGACTAGTTAAAGGGGAAGTGACGATGAGTGTTGGAAGTGGTTCCAAGATTGATATGATCATCATTGCACACTCCCTATACTTTTGAGATTAGTGTTAAACCTAAATAAATGTTATTTGGCGTTTGCGTTGAGCATGAATATGATTTGATCATGTTTATTGCGATATGGTTATTCATTTGAAGTTAAAGAATAATTGTTATTCTGTTTACATGAATAAGACCTTCGATGGTTATACACCCAATGGAAATAGTTTGTTGGATCTCGATCGTAGTGATACACATATTCATAATATTGATGCCAAAAGATGCAAAGTTAATAATGATAGTGCAACTTATTTGTGGCACTGCCGTTTGGGTCATATCGGTGTAAAGCGCATGAAGAAACTCCATAAAGATGGATTTTTGGAATCACTTGGTTATGAATCATTTGATGCTTGCGAACCGTGCCTTTTGGGCAAGATAATTAAAACTCCGTTCTCCGGAACAATGGAACAAGCTACTGACTTATTGGAAATAATACATACCGATGTATGCGATCCAATGAGTGTTGATGCTCGTGGCAAGTATTGTTATTTTCTGACCTTCACAAGATGATTTGAGCAGATATAGGTATATCTACTTGATGAAACATAAGTCTGAAATAGTTGAAAGGTTCAAAGAATTTCAGAGTGAAGTGGAGAATCATCGTAACAAGAAAATAAAGTTTCTACGATCTGATCGTGGAGGAGAATATTTGAGTTACGAGTTTGGCCTTCATATAAAACAATGTGAAATAGTTTCACAACTCACGCCACCTAGAACACCACAGCTTAATGGTGTGTTCGAACGTCATAACAGTACTTTATTGGATATAGTGCAATCTATGATGTCTCTTACTGATTTACCACTATTGTTTTGGGGTTATGCATTAGAGACAGCTGCATTCACGTTAAAAGGGCACGATCTAAATCCGTTGAGACGACACCATATGAACTGTGGTTTAGCAAGAAACCCAAAGTTGTCGTTCCTTAAAGTTTGGGGCTGTGATGCTTATGTGAAAAAGTTTCATCCTGATAAGCTCAAACCCAAATCGGAGAAGTGCGTCTTCATAGAATACCCAAAGGAAATTGTTGGGTACACCTTCTATCACAGATCCGAAGGCAAGATATTCGTTGCTAAGATGGATCCTTTCTAGAGAAGAAGATTCTCTCGAAAGAAGTGAGTGGGAGGAAAGTAGAACTTGATGAGGTAATTGTACCTTCTCCCTTATTGGAAAGTAGTTCATCACAGAAATCAGTTCCAATGATTCCTACACCAATTAGTGAGGAAGTTAATGATGATGATCATGAAACTTCAGATCAAGTTGCTACCAAACCTTGTAGGTATTCCAGAGTAAGATCCGCACCAGAGTGGTACGGTAATCGTGTTCTGGAAGTCATATTACTAGACCATGACAAATCTACGAACTATGAGGAAGCGATGATGAGCCCAAATTCCGCGAAATGGCTTGAGGCCATGAAATCTGAGATGGGATCCATGTATGAGAACAAAGTGTGGACTTTGGTGGAGTTGCCCGATGATCGGCAATCCATATTGTATAAATGGATCTTCAAGAGGAAGACAGGTGCTGATGGTAGTATTACTATCTAAAAAGCTCGACTTGTCGCGAAAAGGTTTTTCGACAAGTTCAAGGTGTTGACTACAATGAGATTTTCTCAACTGTAGCGATGCTTAAGTCTGTCCGAATCATGTTAGTAATTGCCACATTTTATGAAATCTGGCAAATGGATGTCAAAACTACATTCCTTAATGGATTTATTAAAGAAGAGTTGTATATGATACAACGAGAAGGTTTTTTCAATCCTAAAGATGCCGACAAAGTGTGCAAGCTCCAGCAATCCATCAATGGACTAGTGCAAGCATCTCGGAGTTGGAATATACGCTTTGATGAGTTGATCAAAGCATATGATTTTATACAGACTTTTGGAGAAGCCTATATTTACAATAAAGTGAGTGGGAGCACTACAACATTTCTGATAAGTATATGTGAATGACATATTGTTGATCGGAAATAATGTATAATTATTCTGCAAAGCATAAAGGAGTGTTTGAAAGGAGTTTTTCAAAGAAAGACCTCGGTGAAGCTACTTACACATTGAGCATCAAGATCTATATGGATAGATCAAGACACTTGATAAGATTTTTCAATGAGTACATACCTTGATAAATTTTTTGAAATAGTTCAAAATGGAACAATCAAAGAAGGAGTTCTTGCCTGTGTTGCAAGGTGTGAAGTTGAGTAAGACTTAAGACCCGACCATGGCAAAAAATAGAAATAGAATGAAAAGTCATTCCCTATGCCTCAGTCATAGGTTCTATAAAGTGTGCTATGCTGTGAACCAGACCTATTGTATACCTTGTTCTGAGTTTGACAAAGGAATACAATTTTGATCTAATAGTAAATCACTGGACAGCGGTCAAGAATATCCTTAGTGAGGACTAAGAAGATGTTTCTCGATTATGGAAGTGATAAAAGAGTTCGTTGTAAAAGTTACATCGGTGCAAACTTTTACACTGATCCAGATGACTCTAAGTCTCAATCTGGATACATATTGAAAGTGGGAGCAATTAGCTAGAGTAGCTCCATGCCTAGCATTGAAGACATATAATATTTGCAAAATACATACAGCTCTGTATGTGACAGACCCATTGACTAAATTTCTCTCACGAACAAAACATGATCATACCTTTGTACTCTTTGGGTGTTAATCACATAGCGATGTGAGCTAGACTATTGACTCTAGTAAACCCTTCGGGTGTTGGTCACATGACGATGTGAACTATTGGGTATTAATCACATACGGATGTGAATATTGGTGTTAAATCACATGGCGATGTGAACTAGATTATTGACTCTAGTGCAAGTGGGAGACTAAAGGAAATATGCCCTAGAGGCAATAATAAGGCTATTATTTATTTCCTTATATCATGATAAATGTTTATTATTCATGCTAGAATTGTATTAACCGGAAACATAATGCATGTGTGAATACATAGACAAACATAGTGTCACTAGTATGCCTCTACTTGACTAGCTCGTTGAATAAAAGATGGTTAAGTTTCCTAGCCATAGACACGAGTTGTCATTTGATTAACGGGATCACATCATTAGGAGAATGATGTGATTGACTTGACCCATTCCGTTAGCCTAGCACTTGATCGTTTAGTATATTGCCATTGCTTTCTTCATGACTTATACATGTTCCTGTAACTATGAGATTATGCAACTCCCATTTACCGGAGGAACACTTTGGGTGCTACCAAACGTCACAACGTAACTGGGTGATTATAAAGGAGTAATACAGGTGTCTCCAATGGTACATGTTGGGTTGGCGTATTTCGAGATTAGGTTTTGTCACTCCGATTGTCGGAGAGGTATCTCTGGGCCCTCTCGGTAATGCACATCACTATAAGCCTTGCAAGCAATGTAGCTAATGAGTTAGTTACGGAATGATGCATTACGTAACGAGTAAAGAGACTTGCCGGTAACGAGATTGAACTAGGTATTGGATACCGACGATCGAATCTCGGGCAAGTAACATACCGATGACAAAGGGAACAACGTATGTTGTTATGCAGTTTGACCGATAAAGATCTTTGTAGAATATGTAGGAGCCAATATGGGCATCCAGGTCCCGCTATTGGTTATTGACCGAGAATAGTTCTAGGTCATGTCTACATAGTTCTCGAACCCGTAGGGTCCGCACGCTTAACGTTACGATGACAATTTTATTATGAGTTTATAAGTTTTGATGTACCGAAATTTGTTCGGAGTCCCGGATGTGATCACGGACATGACGAGGAGTCTCGAAATGGTCGAGACATAAAGATTGATATATTGGAAGCCTATGTTTGGACATCGGAAGTGTTCCGGGTGAAATCGGCATTTTATCGGAGTACCGGGGGTTACCGGAATCCTCCCGGGGGTTATTGGGCCTTCATGGGCCCTAAGGGAGAAGAGGAGAGGAGGCAAGAGGTGGGCTGCGTCCCCTCCCCTCCCTAGTCTGAATAGGACAAGGAGAGGGGGGCGGCGCCCCCCTTTCCTTCCCCTCTTCCTCCTCCTTCCCCCTTCTCCTACTCCAACTAGGAAAGAAGGGAGTCCTACTCCCGGTGGGAGTAGGACTCCCCCTTGGTGCGCCCTCCTTGGCCGGCCGCCCCCTCCCCCTTGGCTCCTTTATATACAGGGGCGGGGGGCACCCTAGGACACACAAGTTGATCTACGGATCGTTCCTTAGCCGTGTGCGGTGCCCCCCTCCACCATATTCCACCTCGGTCATATCGTCGCGGAGTTTAGGCGAAGCCCTGCGCCGGTAGAACATCATCATCGTCACCACGCCGTCGTGCTGACGGAACTCATCCCCGACGCTTTGCTGGATCGGAGCCCGGAGATCGTCATCGAGCTGAACGTGTGCTGAACTCGGAGGTGCCGTACGTTCGGTACTTGTATCGGTCGGATCATGAAGACGTACGACTACATCAACCGCGTTTCCATAACGCTTCCGCTTACGGTCTACGAGGGTACGTGGACAATACTCTCCTCTCTCGTTGCTATGCCATCACCATGATCTTGCGTGTGCGTAGAATTTTTTTTGAAATTACTACGTTCCCTAACACTGGTCACATGTCACCGATGGGACAAACCTAGTACTTGCCAAAGCTAGTACAAGGTACAAACAGTGAAAAAAAATCCATGTGTTTACCCTCCACCTCTCCCCTACCCAAAATTTGTTATGACATGAAAAAAAGGATTCGCTATGGTATGCACAATAAATTTGCCATGTTATGCCCAAAAGATGTGGTTATAGAAATAATAAAATTTAGGAATTTGTTTTCGCAGAAAGCAAGGCAACTTGTACTTGTGTAGGTTTTCTGGACCTTTTCTTGTTTGTTTTCTAGAGGGCAGGCGCTAGGTATTGTACATGGCAATTTCACCTTAAATTTGTCGGCAGTTTTTTTTTTGTAACGACAAAAATATTCCTATTGCCACAAGGTACTGGTCAGTGCATATGAATACGCATGGCACCTGCATGCGTAGAACACCGAAAACATCTACTCCTTCTGTTCTTAAATATTTGTCTTTTTAAAGATTTCAAATGGACTACCACATACAGATGTATATAGACATATTTTAGTGTGTAGATTCACTTATCTTGCTCCGTATGTAGTCACTTATTGAAATCTCTAGAAAGACAAATATTTAGGAACGGAGGGAGTATAAAAAAAAGCTCTGGAATTGAACATGTATGCAACCACATGTACCGGCTACATAGTTGCCACCCACGAGACTCCGAATCTGGCCGCCTAGCACAAAAAGTAAGTTTATAATTCAATTTAGTGGCACAAGGTGAATCAATATACTTGGAACTCCATCATAAAAAAACACACTTGGCTAATTCCATGCGTAGTTGCCCTGGGCAGACTCTGAGTTTGCCGCCTAGTACAAAAAGTAATCCTCTAGTGCGGCGGTGGAGAAAAGTGTTTGATGAGCATCTCGTCTCTCTCTCTCTCTCTCTCTCTCTCTCTCGGTGAGGACGCGAGGAGGGGGGGGGGGGGAGGGCGGGAGCGAATGTTGCGAAGGCTTTGTTATTATTCCTTGGCGCAGTTGCAAAATTTGCATAATTCCCTCTTTACGTATGATGGTGATGGTGGTGGTGGTGGTGGTGGTGGTGGTGTGTGTGTGTGGGGGGGGGGGGGGGGGGGGGTGATAAGGTGTTCGACAACTATGCACGTCCCCACGGGCGCATTTTTGAAGTGAACAAAGGGGGAGCCTGATGTGGTGAGCTTTTGCGCTTCAAGGTCTGCAATCGATTTGATGGCGACCAATGCGTTGGATAGGAACCTCTAGAAGTTTGATGTCAGATTTATAGTATGTACAGGAAGGTAGAATCATCTCCAATATCCTCCTTTTTGAAACAAAAAATCATATCCATTTTCCTAATCAAGCTTTTAAAAGAGATTCTTCTCTGTTTTTTTTTCAGTGTGCATTCTCTCTCTTTTTTTATGGGTTCTTTTTTTTTGTTACCTTCAGACCTTTTGTCTTTCAGGCCCAAGAGGCCTCTGGAGGAAATGACTTCAGGCCTCCTCGCTGGGCTCTTTCAGGCCCAAGAGTCGGCACTAACACATCGTGGCCCAGTTACTGCCACGCGGCGCCATACCCTAGCAAGCTCTCTATATAACAGGGTGCAGCCCCCCTATTCGCCGCCGCAGAACTCTCCTCCTCCCATCCGCCACCCAGCTGATGCCGCCGCCGCAGCAATCCTGCCGCCGTCTATCGTTTTGATGATTGTTTTTGCGGATCGTGCCTTCAGTTTGATGGTTTTCTTCTTCTTTTCCTGCTTCTCTCTCTGATACTGCTTTTGGTTTGATCTGATGATGATGCTTCCGCATCTCATATGGAAAGAAGCTTCTTCCCTGTGATCCAGATTCGTTCGATTGGTCGCGGGGGAACGCTGCAGCCTTGGAGCTCTTTCCTGAGAGCAAGTGCGCAGGATATAATGCTGGCCGGCCGATCTAGATGGCTCTCCAGTTTGGCTTTTCTGTGCCATTTTCTTCCGTGTTCTGCATCCCATGATTTATTTTCTCAGATCACATGGTATAGGATTATTGCTTTGCGTTTTTTCTCAGAGGATATCCACTGCCTGCTGATGTGGCTGTTGCCTTCTGCCCCTATTCGTCATCAAGTAACGTTGCTCTTAATAAGATGATTTATAATTAACAACTGACGTGAAACAACTACCTGTTGCCAGTTTGGAACTCTCGTCTTCATTTCAACCGCCTGTAGTTTAAAGGCCGTACTGAAAAGTTAATCGGCTGTATGCCTATGTAGAAGGTCGAATTGGTGGCCCAATCGCCTGTAATAGATTTTGTCGCAGGAATAAAGAAACCACAGCGTCCAAACTAAACCAGCAGAACTTTAGCAACTTTTTTTTTGCGGGTGAAGAAGCCTTCTTCGGCTTGATCCCTTTGTGTTGCCCTTGCTAATTCTGTGCTCTGTGAAATTGTTTTAACTGGTTACGTGGAACTGTCCCAGTAAGTTGGCAGCGTGGGTATAAAACATTGACAAAATACATTTGGGGAGTTAAAAATATTAAATCTATAACATGCTAAGTAAGAGTATTTACAGAAGGATCTAACGTTTGTGAAGAAATACAATATTGGGATGAGATGACTTGCATTGTGTGGAACCTTTTAACGATAAAATAAATAGTTTGTGCACCAAGTTTGTAACTTGCAGTGCGTCTATGTAGTTTCTTATTTTCAAAGATGAGACGACTTCTCAGCATTGGGTGTAAAAGCAACATGCTTACAGTACACCTATTTGGGTAAGATTTGGAAATAATTGTGTCCGGCAAAGGTAAAAATATTTATCAGGCGATTGTTACATGGAACTCTACCGTATCGTGTTACACATGTCAATAGACATGAAAGTTTCGCCCTTTTGTCCATGCTCGAATGGGAAAGAAGATACAAAACACATTTTTGTGTGAGAAGGCAAAGGAGGTTTGGGGTAAGCTGGGGATGTATGAGGTAATTATGAAAGCTTGTGTTATTGATCGTGCGGGTGAGGCTGTTTTTGAATTCTTACTTGTGTTGCAAGAACTATCTATATTAGGTTGCCAGAATGCAAGTGTATTAATCGCGATAACCTTGGGGAGCACTCCTTCTATCATTCATAAAATATGCTTATCTCTCCTTGGTCGTAAAGCTTCGCTTTGCTTTCATTTACTGAAAATGCCATTGGAGTTTCCAGTCGGGAGGCCCAGACAAGCAACTTCTCTTCCTCTTTCGAAAAGTAGCAAAGCGGTGTCAGGTTGGAAGCCTGCGGGCCAGTCTGTTCTGGGAGAGACGCATGTTGGTTCATGAAGGGAAGTCTCAAAATGTGAACCAGATTTTGATAGGGGTTCGTGCTATAACGGCAAATTATGTGAATGCCCACTCCCCTAGTGCGACTAGTAGAAAAGAAGGATGGAGCCGACCTCCTATGGGTTTTGTTAGCTAAATGTTGATGCTTCTTTTGACCATGATCTGCTCGGGCATGGCAGGTGTTGTATCCAGAGATGACAAAGGAAAATTCATTGTTGGCGGAAATTGAAAGATCGATTGGTGTGTTGATGTACTAACAACAGAAGCGATGGCTCTAAGGTTTGGTTTAATTCTTGCACAAAAGGCGGGATGCAATCGTCTTATTGTTAACTCTGATAATACGAAAGTCATTGACACAATGAAAAATGGAGGACAATCTAGAGGAGTTGCGGCGGCAGTCTTTGAGGATTGCTACTTCATGGCATGTGATTTCCTGTTGACTAGATTTAAACATTGTAATAAGGTACTCCCTCCGTTCGGAATTACTTGTCTCGAATATGGATGTATCTAGAACTAAAATACATCCAAATACATCCATTTCTGCGACAAGTACATCCGAATACATCCATTTCTGCGACAAGTAATTCCGAACGGAGGGAGTAGCTAATAAGGTAGCTTAAGAACTTGCTAGGCTAGCGAAAGTTTCTGTACCTAGAGATTTTTTAAGAAGCCCATGGAGAATATTGTATCTTTTCTTATAGATGATGTAATCATTATTTTCAATTAATACTAGTAAAAGTGCCCGTGCGTTGCAACGGGTGAACAACAAAAACTCACAAAAATTATAATGGTCACCATAAAACAATTCAAGTTAATCAGATTGTGCCAACTAATGTAAATCCTACAAATCAAATCAATACTTAAGAATAACTCATGTAAGAAAGAGGAACCTGAGCTTAGAAAAAAAGAGGAACTTGCACACCATCCTGCCTTAATGGAAGCTCCTTCTGGCGCTGCTAGTGGCCATCGCTGTGCCTCCTTGTCCTCGTGGGCAGACGTGGGGAAGGAGCAGATCCTCAGATCAAGGAGGCCATGGGCGGGAGCAGCCGCTCAAGGAAAAGAACTACATATACTAATATCAACACTTCAGTATAGCAATATAACTTATGTAGCATCGCCCAAAAAATTAGTACAGCAAAAGGGCATGGAGTAAAAAAACATGGTCCAAAATCATCTACTGGAAAAATAAATCAAAAGGACAATGTTTTTGTACCCACATGGGGATCAATGTTTTGTTTTAATGTTCTATGAAGAGGTTGTGGCTCATGCCTCATGACATTTACAAGAGGAAAAATTCAGATTATCTCTAGGTGCTAGCACTTTGCAGAAGCCTGCAAATCCAGTTTGGCTCCTCCAGTTAGTTCATGGTGTGCTGCCGCCTGCAGAAATAAGTCAAGAGCCAGCACATCCTTCGATGCCCGGTAGTGCGCCTAGCTATACAAATTTCACATATTACATGCCAGCTTCTATACCACATCCGATGAATCAGAGAGGCATAGTACCTTTCTAATATTTGCATACCACAATTTGGATAAGGTAAAATTTCATTTTGATAACATTTGTGATGCTGCCTCAAGTGTGTATCAACCTCATCATGGATTCCACCACAAGCTTTGAGAACAGAGAAAATATGTCTTCCAACAACTTGGCTGGCCATGGTTGCTCCAGACTCCACAGCCAGGCCTGCAATTTTTATTTGGCGGTGTTCATCAGTCCACAAAATAAATGGGTAATGATATGAAGGGGTAAGATGATAGCTAACCATTGTCAAGAATTTAGACTATATCGTTAAGAAGGACCGATGTGATTCGATGCACGGTCGTGATGACAATTGACCCGGAAAAATTATGTTGTAGTGTGTTCTGGATCAGGTTATTGGTTGCACTGTCCACCGAAGCAGTGGCTTCGTCCAGGACCAGTATCTTGGTGCGCCTAAGAATCGCCCTACCAACACAGAAGCTGGAAATGGCCCATGCTCTAGTTCTGTCCATTCTCTACCATTTCGAGGGTAACTTTGAATTTTAGAAATTTCCAAAGAAGCAAGACTACCAAAATATGAACTGTATGGCACAATAGAGCAGACCTGGTGAGTCAAGTTTTAGCTCCTTTCTCCGAACTTCATCTCATAGCCGACAGTAATCCAAGGCCTGAAATGTCAAATAATATTTTTCAGATAAGTTAAGAAGATCATAGGGCCTCTGTATTCGAGAAATGCAAACAACCATATTGTGGAGACATAACAAACTAAAAAACAATTGCGAGCACTTTAAAAGAGGGCCCTCTGTTTCTGTTATTTTTTAATTCACCATGACCACTTTGTGCACACGCAGATGTAATCAACATAACAACATCTGTATTCATCAACCTCTGAGATGGAAATCAGGAGACATATTTGTGAACTCAGATGTTAATTGTGAACCATCTCTTAAGCTTGCCTGCTGAAGTAAGCCACTGTTTTCATGTTCCAAGAGGTCGAATTTTCATGCTGGTTCTAGTGATATTTTTCAGACTGAAATTATTTGTTAACATATACATATAAAATCATACTGATTGTAGAGGAGCTAAATATCTCAACCCCTTTTTACTGGAAATGATATGGATATCATACTCGTGTATTCAGTGATGGCATAATGTTCCTGTTTTACTCTCTGAACTATATGTGCAAGGACAAAGCGAGAGCCATGGGGGAAAACAAAAAAGGATCAATGTAGTGAGTTTGAGTGTACATGCAACAGTCTGGAACATCAAATTCATTACACTGATACAACCACAAGAACTTGCATATACTAACTTATTAAGCTCTGCAGTGTCATCACAAATGTGTTGAAGCAATCTGTATAAAAAGTTCCTTACCTATGGAGGAGCATGTCTGGTTGTGGTGGTAGTCGGACTTGGGGCCAAAGGAGATGAGGTCACGGCCCTTGTCAAGGACGACATCTACCTCGCCAGCTCCCAACTTGGCACTGTCAAGGCCCACTGCAACATTGAGCTCCCAACAACGCTAACTTTTCCATATGAAAGAAGCAAATATTACTTAACAACAATAAATTATGTTCTCAAATTCAACATCCTTCAGAGCACCGGGGTCTCTAGCTCTCTGCCAATCCGAAGTTCCAAACGGTCCAATGCAAAAACCTCACAAAGTCACCACAAGCTTATTTCCTGTTCTTTCGGTTCGAAAGAACTCTGAAGAATTTCAGGTATCATCGACCTGAGAATGGAAACAAAGCTTGGAAATGTCACTGCTAATCGATGGCAGAATTAGTTTCAGAAATATATATAAAGAACAGAGGTTCTGGAAATATTTTATAAACTGCCAGCGTCTAGGATTCTAATCTAAAGAAAATAGAACACATAAGGTTTCTGGTATTTTTTTTCTATTATTAAGGACTTGTAGCCTCCTGACTCCTGTCATGAAGTGGCTTGCTTGGACCTCATGCAGGAACTTAACATATTTGATGTGCTTAACATTCAAAGGACTGATGTGCTTGATGGCGATTTGAACTACATGTCTTCTTATGTTATCCATTATCATAACCACATATGAAAATTACTAATTAGTATAAAATCACCCCTTTGATGTGAAAAGCATCTAAACAGATGATTGGCAATAGTACTGCACATAGCTAAATTATTTGGACTGGGTTGACCACTGAAGGCCATGCTACACCGTTGATCCCATCATGTAGGCCTAAATTCGCGTTGTTGGTGTGGTTGGGCATTTCATCAAACACCCAGAAGGACATAGTTTAATCAGTACAGAATTTGGCCACCAACGAATTGAGAGAGAAGCACTCAAAGAAGCATGGAGAACGGCACCATACCTCCCCCGCCTTTGCCGCCACCGCCCTCCTCCACCTGTATATCCCTTCCCCTCCACACCTCATGTCGTTGCGCCGCTGCAGCGGCAGGAGGACGATGTTGCTGCCTATCTGGAGGGACACGACCGGGAGGGAGCTCGAGGGAGTCGCGTCGATAGGGGGGCGCTACCGGCGGCGAGTTGGTTCAGCGCACAGATGGTTAGTCGTGGCGGCGCGAGATGCAGGGGGAGTTTTCGCCAGCGGCGCGCAGAGATTTGACTCGCAGGCGGTGTCGGAGTTGGGGCGCCGGAGTTCGGGGGTGGGGACATGGAGGAGATGGGTCATGCCCTGGAGCTCACCTCCCCGAGATCCTGGTGCTGTCGTCCTCCTCGAATTCCTGCTGCCCGATCCGGCCTCCGTGGCATGGGTGTACTCCTTTGAGCCAAAGGTGGCTCCGCAGATGCGAAGGCTGACGGCGTGGAGGGGCCCTGAATTAGTACCACCTCGCGTATATTCTTTAAATTTAAACTGAAAGCGTAAATTCACAAAAAAGAAAACGTATTGTGACGGTGAACCCGGAGACCCAATCCGTGCTTTATTATTAGGGAGAGATAAAGTGCATGTTCTCTTTTAAAAAAACATGCTACATTACACGTATATCTATGTGTGTGTTGGCTTTAGGGACAAAGGGACTGAAATCCGATCTGCGCATCAAGAGTGTCACTATTCACTCAACTTATTAACAGTAAAGATTTTGGAAGCCCTTAACTCATCCATCCAAATAGATCGGTAGCCATTATTGATGGATGGACATGGGCCAAGAATAATGTGGAGACTATCGAACAACAAATCTTCATAACATGAAGAATCAAACCAACAAAAGCAATACGGTATTATAATTAGAACTGATAAATGGATCCGCAAGGAAAAGACTGGCTCCATTCCAATGCTACAGTAGAGAGTTTTCTTCTTCGCAAAAGCACTCTATAAAGACGGAAGAGGTGTTTTTTCCTTTGCAAAAACACTACAAAGACGCAGATGAAAACCACAACTCTCATAGCAAAGGACCGAGGAAGTCTCCTAGCCCGCGAAGCGGATTTTCTGCGCACGGCTCCTTTTGGTGCACGTTATCTCTGTCGCTCGTTGAAGCGCTAAGATCGTTATCCTGACGTAAGTGTGGGTGGTCAGTAAATTCAGTACGTTGTACAAGCTCGGCACAGATGTATATACATGGTTCAAGACGCGCGAACGAAATAGTGTTGTCTCCTCGAATGTGAGCCGTACCTTGGGGGCATGGGTTTTAGGGACCTGAAGCTCTTCAACTTGGCGTTGCTCGGCAAGCATGGGTGGAGGTTTATCACTAACCCTGAATCACTCTGTGCTCGGGTAATGAAGGGCCGCTACTTTCCTGATGGTGATTTTATGGAGGCCACGGTGCCAAAGACTTCCTCTGCAATTTGGCGAGCGATAGTCGCAGGCAGGGCGGCGCTCCAAGCTGGTTTGATTAAGAGGGTGGGAGACAGCAGTCCAATCTCTGTTTGGCATGACAGATGGATCCCAGGCCTCACATCTTTGTCGCCCATGGTGGTTCCGGGCGGGACTACTATTGGGATGGTTGATCAACTCATTGATTTCGAGAATTGGACGTGGCGTCGGGACCTGATCAGAAATGTTTCTACCGCACCCGACGATGATGCTATTCTGAATATCCCACTACGGGCAGGTGGTGGTGATGATTTCCTTGCTTGGGCCCATGAAGAAGTGGCATCTACTCTGTAAAGTCGGCGTACCGTGCTCTTGTGACTCAGAAGGAGCTTGCAGCTCTAGAGGAAGGGACGGTTACCGGATCCTCACAGACCGAAGAACAGATGTGGAAGTCGCTTTGGAAGCTCAAGGTTTTGCCCAAGGTTCGTGTTTTCTGGTGGAGGGTGATACGTGGAATACTCCCAGATGAATGCACCTTGAGGCATCGACATATAAAGATAATCAGCAGATGTAATGTCTGCAATGCAATGGATGAGGACTTAATGCACGCCTTAGTGCATTGCTCCCATGCAAAATTGTTCTGGGAACAAGCATTTGCTCTCTTCGATCTTCGAAGGCCAAGATTGCACCCGGATACATGGTCCCGTGACATTTTATGTGAGGGGTGAGGGGAGGTTTTCTGATGTGGAAAAGGCTCAAATGATATCAGTTATGTGGGCAATATGGCACTCCAAGAATAGAGTTACTCATGCAGATGATCAGCTTGATCCTTATACCTCGGTTAAGAGGATCAGGGAGGACTTGGCTTTGCTCGATTTTCCAGACAAGCATGCATCGATACTCCCTGGGTTTGGGTGGAGACCTCCAGAGTTGGGGATAGTCAAGATCAACACAGATGCGGCTGTGAATGTGGATTCCAACAGGATAGGAATGGGCGGTGTTGCTCGTTCCAAAGATGCTTTGTTGGGTGCATGGAGTAAACCCCATCTGGGGATTTCGGATCCGTTCATCGGGGAAACAATGGCACTGCGCGATGGAGTTATCTTCGCTAGTCTTCGTGGCTTCTCCCAGGTGATCATGGAAACAGACTGCCTAGAGATCGTGAATCTCTGGAACACTGGTCACAATAGCCTTTCTGTTGTGGCTCCTTTACTATTAGAAATTAGAGAGCTAGCTGTCTCTTTTTCATCTTTTGTTATTCAACATGTAAGTAGATCAGCCAATGTTCCGGCCCATCTTTGTGCTAAACATGCATGCACATTGATAGTCACCGAAAGTTGGACTGGTTCTAGACCTTCTTTCCTACTCACCAGCCTCTTGGCTGATGATGCTAGGAGTTCTTTCGTTGAATAAAAGCTCTCTATTGGAACGCAAAAAAAAAATTGAGCCGTACCGCCTAGAAAGGCAGGAGAGAAGAAACAAAACCAATAAAAGATCAGACGAGACAGAATTGGTAACGTGACCGTCTTCTCATTTTCTTGCCTTAGTTTCATATAACTCTACCTCGCTTTCCAAAAAAGTATTGATTGAGATTTCCCTTTTATGATGGCTATCCCGTTTCTATTACTTACTGAATTTCTTGTATACTGAGTGTCCATTGATGGCAGAACAATTGAGTGGCGGGGGCATTATATGTTCCTGCGTTTTACTTGTACGTGCACAGGTTACTAGCCACAGGGCGCTAATGAAGGGCCAGCTGGTGCGCGCATGGACGCAGTTGTCGGGACTGCACAATGTGTGCTTTTAGGTTACGAAAAATGTGGTTGAAACATCTGTGCCGGCAGCAGGGCTGCAACACAGTACCACTTTCATCCCCCGCCTCCACACAACGGGGCAACCCTCGTTCTTCAAGCTAATGGAGTTCATCGGCGACGACGGGGGTGAAAGGTTAGCAGTTTCATAGCAGCTTGTTTCTTGCTTCGAACAGTGCGTAGCCAATCACAACTCCATGCGTGACGATATGCATTTTTTTGGCGAAAACAATTTAGGTAACAGCCAGATCCTGGACGACGGTCGTTTTTTTTGGGAAAAACTCGCCAAGCTTCAGTCGGTGAGCAGCGGCTTCCACCGGAGATGGATGAGCCAGCTTAGTCGGTTCTTGCGATCTGTCTCGCATTGGGTTGGACTGCATTTATGAGGTTTCGTCTGCCTGGGCTGGGTTGGCCCAAACAGCGCGGGCTCGACGGCTTTCGGATAGAGCATGCGTGTACATCCATCGTCCTTCGGCTGGGTTGAGAACGCAACTCCACGCGGCTCGTACGCCTATAGCTAGATGGTCGGGGTGGGGTTTGACTTCAATGGTAGTGGAGTGCATCAGAGTGGTTGAGACTGACAAAACTTTAACCACCGTGTGCGCCGACGGGCGTCGGCCTGACAGATCAAAACCAACTCCTTGGTCCAACGGCGCTGAGAACCGATTGGACCTGTCATTGCAACGCTTTGATGTTCATTGCCTGGTGATTCAATGTGTTCGAACAGTGAAGGTTGGCTATGTCCGTTTAGTTCATATAATGCATTCCTCCGGAAAAATAGTTCATATAATGCACTGACTAAAGGGTGGAGGAAAACCAATGTGCATGTGTGCCTGCAACGCGTTAAAAAAAGGAGCGTCCGCACATGTGTGGGTTAGACTGTTCCACAAATTCATAAAAATTTGAATCTGAATGGAGCCTCGACATTCTAGCTGGGCTATATATAGAGGTTGAGTTCTTTTGAAAACGATATCAAACACGGGAAGAGGAACGAGGCGAATATGCAAGCCATGTGTCCTCCCAAGACAAGCGCGTTGCTGAGCTGGCTGTTGGAGGTGAGTTCTAGTTATTTATAAAAATCGTAGATTTGTTCCGGATTTTCAATTCAAATATTTTATCAGTTTGCCATTACTGCAAAAAAAAGGCGGTGGTGCACAAACTGATGTCAAAGAGAAATTTGCAACCAATATAGAATAAGATAGGTCGGCTAATGACAAGCTCATCTGTGAGGTTAGTTGAGTCCAATAGAAAAAAGTTATATGAAAAGTGAAAAAAAACCATTTTTTTACCACATTTAGACTCAAGATTTTCACGCGCTTAACTTGAATAAACAGGACTCCGTCCTTGGGCAGTGCATGGGGTCCATTGCTGGAGTTGGCGAGCATGGTGGTGAGCAGGTTGGGGAATTTGTTTATAACAGGGTGAAAGCTTGTTCAGTGTTTATAAAAGAAGTTTTTACTAAATACATTTTGATTTTTGATCAGGAGGGGCGTGCGGTTGATGAATGCGTGCCAGTCAATGGAGGAGCTTGATGAAGATTGTTGATGGGGCTAATCATAGTTGAGGGGGCAAAGAAGATAAGTTATGCATGACTAGGAAATCTTGGATATTCAAGCCTAATAATTAAGACCACATCTAACAGTTTTCCTAGAGTGTGTGTGTGTGGCGGGGGGTGGGGGGGGTGGGCAATGGCCCCCTTTGGACCCATGAAGCTCCGCCACTTGTGCTAGTAGAGGGCTTTGGGGAGAACGATCCCAACGACAAGATATGTAGTGCCGCCGACTACTTGTTGGAGGTTTCCCACGCATCTTGTTCGATGGTTGCAGAGGAGGATGAAGTGGACAGCCATGCATCAAAGCGGCAGGAGAGAGAGAGAGAGAGAGAGAGAGGGGAGGAAGGGAGGGAAGGAGAGGGAGAGAAAAAACAAAACCAATAAAAGATCAGACGCGACAGAATTGATAACGTGAATGTCTTTTCCTCTACTTGCCTTAGTTTCATATAACTCAACCTCGCTTTCCAAAAAAAGTATTGATTGAGATTTCCCTTTTATGATGACTATCCCTTTTCTATTACTTACTGAATTTCTTGTCTACTAGGTGTCCATTGATGGCAGAACAGTTGAGTGGCGGGGGCATTATATGTTCCGGCGTTTTACTTGTACATGCACAGGTTACTAGCCCGAGGGCTCTGATCAAGGGTCAGCTGGTGCACGCATGGACGCAGTTGTCGGGACTGCACAATGTGTGCTTTTAGGTTACCAAAAATGTGGTTGAAACATGTGTGCCGGCAGCAGGGCTGCAACACAGTACCACTTTCTTCCCCCGCCTCTAGACAACGGGATAGCCCTCGTTCTGCAAGCTAATGGAGTTCATCAGCGACGACAGGGGTGAAAGGTTAGCAGTTTCATAGCAGCTTGTTTCTTGCTTCGAACAATGAGTAGCCAATCATAACTCCATGCGTGACGATATGCGTTTCTTTGGCGAAAACAATTTAGTTAACAGCCAGATCCTAGACGGCAGTCGTTTTTTTTTGAGAAAAACTCGCCAAGCTTCAGTCGGTGAGCAGGGGCTTCCACCGGAGATGGACGAGCCAACTTAGTCGGTTCTTGCGATCTGTCTCGCATTGGGTTGGACTGCATTTATGAGGTTTCGTCCGCCTGGGCTGGGTCGGCCCAAACAGCACGGGCTCGACAGCTTTCATACAGAGCATGCATGTACAACCATCGTCCTTCGGCTGGGTTGAGAAGGCAACTCCATGCGGCTCGTACACCTATAGCTAGATGGCCGGGTGGGGTTTGACTTCAATGTTACTGGAGTGCATCAGAGCGGTTGAGACCGACAAAACTTTAACCACCGCATGTGCTGACGGGCGTCGGCCTGACAGATCAAAACCAGCTCCTTGGTCCAACGACGTTGAGAACCGGTTGGACCTGTCATTGCAACGCATTGATGTTCATTGGCTGGTGATTCAATGTGTTCGAACAGTGAAGGTTGGCTATGTCCATTTAGTTCATATAATGCATTACCCCGCAAAAAAGTTCATATAATGCATTAACTAAAGGATGAAGAAAAACCTATGTGCATGTGTGCCCGCAACGCATTAAAAAAAGGAGCGTCCGCACATGTGTGGGTTAGTAGTGTTCCACAAATTCGTAAAAATTTGAATCTGAATGGAGCCTCGACATTCTAGCTGGGCTATATATAGAGGTTGAGTTCTTTTGAAAATGGGAGCGAGGCGAATATGCAAGCCATGTGTCCTCCCAAGACAAGCGTGTTGCTGAGCTGGCTGTTCGAGGTGAGTTCTAGTTATTTATAAAAATCGTAGATGTGTTCCAGATTTTCAATTCAGATATTTTATAAGTTTGCCATTACATGCAAAAAAAGGCGGTGGCGCACATACTGATGTCAAAGAGAAAATTTGCAACCAATAGAGAATAAGATAGGTCGGCTAATGACAAGCTCATTTGTGAGGTTAGTTGATTCCAGCAGAAAAAAGTTATATGAAAAGTGAAAAAACAAGTTTTTACCACATTTAGACTCAAGATTTTCACGCGCTTAACTTGAATAGACAGGACTCCGTCCTTGGGCAGTGCACGGGGTCCATTGCTGGAGTTGGCGAGCATGGTGGTGAGCAGGTTAGGGAATTTTTTCATAACAGGGTGAAAGCTCGTTCATTGTTTATAAAAGAAGTTTTTACTAAATACATTTTGATTTTTGATCAGGAGGGGCATGCGGTTGATGAATGCGTGCCAGTCAATGGGGGAGCTTGATGAAGATTGTTGATGGGGCTAATCATAGTTGAGGGGGCAAAGAAGATAAGTTATGCATGACTCTGGGAAATCTTGGATATTCAAGCCTAATAATTAGGACAACACCTAACATTTTTCCTAGAGTAGGGGGGTGGGCAATGGCCCCCTTTGGACCGATGAAGCTCTGCCACTTGTGCCAGTAGAGGGCTTTGGGGAGAACGATCCCAACGACAATACATGTAGTGCCGCCGTCTACTTGTTGGAGGTTTCCCATGCATCTTGTTTGATGGCTGCAGAGGAGGATGAAGTGGACAACCATGCATCAAAGCGGCAGGAGAGAGAGAGAGAGAGAGAGAGAGAGAGAGAGAGAGAGGGAGGGAGGGAGGGAGGGAGAGGGAGAGAAAAAACAAAACCAATAAAAGATCAGGTGAGACGGAATTGGTAACGTGAACGTCTTTTCGTCTTCTTGCCTTAGTTTCATATAACTCAACCTCGCTTTCCAAAAAGTATTGATTGAGATTTCCCATTTATGATGGCTATCCCGTTTCTATTACTTACTAAATTTCTTGTCTACTGGGTGTCCATCGATGGCAGAACAGTTGAGTGGTGGGGGCATTATACGTTCCTACGTTTTACTTGTGCGTGCACAGGTTACTAGCCCGAGGGCACTGATCAAGGGCCAGCTGGTGCACGCATGGACGCAGTCGTCGGGACTGCACAACGTGTGCTTTTAGGTTATGAAAAATGTGGTTGAAACATGTGTGCCGGCAGCAGGGCTGCAACACAGTACCACTTTCTTCCCCCGCCTCCACACAACGAGGCAGCCCTCGTTCTGCAAGCTAATGGAGTTCATCGACGACGACGGGGGTGAAAGGTTAGCAGCTTCATAGCAGCTTGTTTCTTTATTCGAACACTGAGTAGCCAATCACAACTCCATGCGTGACGATGTGCATTTTTTTGGCGAACACGGCAGTCGGTTTTTTTGAGAAAAACTCGCCAAGCTTCAGTCGGTGAGCAGCGGCTTCCACCGGAGATGGACGAGCCAGCTTAGTTGGTTCTTGCGATTTGTCTCGCATTGGGTTGGACTGCGTTTATGAGATTTCGTCGGCCTGGGTTGGGTCGGCCCAAACAGCGCGGGCTCGATGGCTTTCAGATAGAGCATGCGTGTATGGCCATCGTCCTTCGGCTGGGTTGAGAAGGCAACTCCACGCGGCTCGTACGCCTATAGCAAGATAGCCAGGGTGGGGTTTGACTTCAATGGTAGTGGAGTGCATCAGAGTGGTTGAGATTGACAAAACTTTAACCATGGCGTGCGCCGACGGGCGTCGGCCTGACAGATCAAAACCAGCTCCTTGGTCCGACGACGCTGAGAACCGATTGGACTTGTCATTGCAACGCATTGATGTTCATTGGCTGGTGATTCAATGTGTTCGAACAGTGAAGGTTGGCTGTCGGTGTCAAAACCGGCGGATCTCGGGTAGGGGGTGCCGAACTGTGCGTCTAAGGCTAATGGTAACAGGAGGCAGGGGACACAATGTTTTACCCAGGTTCGGGCCCTCTTGATGGAGGTAATACCCTACTTCCTGCTTGATTGATCTTGATGATATGAGTATTACAAGAGTTGATCTACCACAAGATCGTAGAGGCTAAACCCTAGAAGCTAGCCTATGATTATGATTGTCGTTGTCCTACGGACTAAACCCTCCGGTTTATATAGACATCGGAGGGGGCTAGGGTTACATAGAGTCGGTTACAAAGAAGGAAATCTACATATCCGAATATCCAAGCTTGCCTTCCACGCAAAGGAGAGTCTCATCCGAACACGGGACGAAGTCTTCAATCTTGTATCTTCACAGTCCAACAGTCCGGCCAAAGTATATAGTCCGGCTGTCCGAGGACCCCTTAATCCAGGACTCCCTCAGTAGCCCCTGAACCAGGCTTCAATGACGATGAGTCCGGCGCGCAGATTGTCTTCGGCATTGCAAGGCGGGTTCCTTCTCCGAATACTCCATAGAAGAATTAGAACACAAGGATCGTGTACGGCTCTGCAAAACAAATTCCACGTACCACCGTAGAGAGTATAATATCCCACAAATCTAATCTGCTGACAGCTTTTTGTAGCGTGACATCACGCCATGGTCCGGTCTTTATTCGAACTGTTTTTCACAACCAGCCACCGCACATATCGCGAAGCGGTTTTATCGGCACGTCGTGTCGAAGCAGAGATCGTGTCCCCTTATCACGAGATGCTCATCAATACAGACATGGGTAACCCAACTGTGCCATCAAACATGGCGTTTGGGGAATAAGCGATTTTAACGGGCAAGTGGGGAGGCGCATGATTTTTGCTGCCTTTATAAGGGGAAACGAACTTTCCCTTTCACCCACGCCCTTATCTACTCATCCATTCCTTTCCGCTCGAGCCCTAGTGCCCAAGCGCTCCTCTTCTCCGCCCAAAAAGGCTTTCCCGAAGATGTCCGGATCTGGAGCTGGAGGCAAGTGGATGGCCTCTATCGTCCGGGAGAAGGATATCAAAAAGCTTCAGGGGGCCGAGTATCTGGCCAAGAGAATTAGCCACCGTCTTCCGACGGCGGGACAAATCGTCCCCGTATTTCTCCCTCACTTTGTCCGCGGGCTAGGGTTTCCCCTTCACCCATTTGTTCGTGGCATCATGTACTACTACAGGATTGAGTTCCATGATCTATCCCCAAATTCCTTCCTCAAAATCTCGACATTCATAGTCGTGTGCGAGGCCTTTCTCCGTGTCCCGCCGCACTTCGGCTTATGGCTAAAGATTTCTAATGCAAAACCCAAGGTAGTGAGCAGCAAGCATGCCGAATGCGGAGGTGCCATGGTGAGCAAGAAGCCCAACGTCACATGGCCAACCTGAACTTTCAATGATTCCGTCAAGGAGTGGTAGCAGCAGTGGTTCTACATCACCGAGCCGCGTGTCAAGGAGTGGACCGCCGTTCCAGAGTTCAGATCCGGTGCCCCCCTTGTGACTTACATCCTGGCACAAGAAGGGCATGAACTGGGCTTTGTCTGACGAGCTATCAGAGCTCCAGACGCGCGTTCAAGACATGGAAGACAAGAGCGTCAAGCTCGTCAATGTAGTCCAGGTGATGTTGGTTCGCCGGATTCTACCATGTCAACACCGAGCTTGCAATCTATGGGAGTTCGACCCGGCCAAGCACCAGACCCTGCTAGAGCTTTTTGGTTCTACGAACAAGGACATCTGGAAGGTGCTTTTCAAGTCCGTCAAACCGTGGCCGGACTCCGCCGAGGACCGTGGGTACAACTGTCCCGCCTCGCAAGTTCGGTAAGCAACTAAATGTTTGACAACTCATGTTTTCTATCCGTACATCCTCAGGAAAATACTTAACGTATTTCCTATCATTTTACTAGGGCTGGGCGAAGAAGGCGGGGCGGATCTACTGTCTAGCCCCTCTGCCAGAAGAACTGGCCGGCTCACTTCTGATGAAGATGCTGGTCCCGGCGCCATATAAGGCGCTGAAGAAGAAGACCAAAAAGGAGGCTAAGAAGACCAGGGGCGGCCTCCGTCGCCGTGGTGCCCTGGACACAAAATTCGAAGACTCCAATGCCCATTCTTCCTCCGAAGAGGACGGGGAGGAGGAGGACGAATCTCCCACAAGGGAAAAGAAGAAAAGAACGGCCTCCAACTCCTTGGAGGCCTATTCACCTAAGAGGGGAAAAACTCCTCTTCAAGAGGAGTCCACCGGCGCCACCGATAGTAGCCCGGAGTGGGATCCCAGGGCCGAGCCCCTGGTGAACTCGTAAGTATAAAATACGAACACACTCATGCGTTCGAACTTTGATATGGCATCACATTCTAATTTGAGTTGTGCTTTTCTTTTTCAGTCCGGCGAAGCCTCGCGCCGAACAATCCTCGTCAGAAGATCTGCTGGGTTCGGACGCTATGGGGAGCAGGACACCCCCGAAGGCCTCCTTCTCCAAACGTAGGACTGAAACCGAGGTTTCGTCCCAAAAGGACCCAAACCACGGAGGAGAGGAGAAGGTTGCAAAGGCGGCGCCAGGAGGCCATACTTCAGGGGCCGGTCACACGGGAGAGAAAGCTCCCGTGGGTGTCGACGGCGGGGGTCATCTTGAATCCGAACCCAAGCCGGACATGATTCTAGAGATCCATAAGGTCCCCGAGTCAGACAAATAGCTTCCGCCAACTGGAGGAGGTATGCCTGCTCCACCGGCCGCCTCCGTCCAACCAGAGGTGTCGGATACTTTATTGGCGGCGCTGAAAGGTGCCTCCATCGTTGATGAACACCGTGCCCTCATGGGTGCGGTGATTGAGAAGATTCAGTCCGCCGAGGGTGGGCTGAATGAATCCTGTATCAGCCTCATAAGAGGCTTGAGGTATGTTTTATGAGTTTTTGGGAGAGTGTCATGGTATAGATAGTAGCCCTTGAGACACTGTTCGGTGAAAGAAAGAACCGGACAGAGAATCAAATTCATGTTCGCAGGAGACTCACTTGATGACATTTGTCACTCATTTTAACTAGCAGGCATCTGTAGCGACTGCCGCCTCTCAAGCTGAGGAAGTATCCGGACTGAGGCATAGTCTGGAGCGGGCCGAAGGAGAACTTGGCCAAGTGAAGAGACAGCTGGAGAATAATCAAGGTATGTAGAAACCTTGTTTATGTAGAACAAATGAATAAGTGTACATGATGGAAATATTTTTATAATGTGCTCTAGGAGCGACGGCAATTGAGGCTCTCATGAGGGCTGTGGCCGAAGCCGAGAAGAAAGCAGCCGCAGAGCAGGCTCTTCGTGAGAAACACGAGGCTAGAGTTATTGAGGCTGAGCGAGAGCTTCAAGAGGCCGTGCGGAAATGCGAGACCTTGGAGCAGAGTTTAGCGGGGAAGGAATCTGAACTCTCCCAGGCTCGCCAAGCTGCAAGTGATGCCCGGGGGGAAGCCCAAGGTGCCCTGAAGGAAATCCAGGAGGTGAGGAAGATTGCGGCTGGTAAGGCTTTTTCTGTACAAAGCAAGTATCGGAGATGAGAAAATCAAATCTGACAACTTGAGTTTTGATGTATACAGCAGTATTTACGGAGCTGCCACGCAGCATATCTGATGCCGCCCAATTCTACCGAGCTGAAGGGGGGAATACTGCGGATAAGCTCTTCTGGATGCAGTATCTGGCGCCGAATTATCCGGTGCCTTTCTCCGATCAGCTGAAGCAGCTGATCGAGTTGCATAAGGCGGCCGAGTTAGCCATGAAGGATTTAATTATCCGGCTGTGGCCTGCTGAGCCGATTCCGAGCAGCTACTTCGGGCTCGTGAAGCGGCTTGTAAGTGCCTGCCCTCGACTCAAAGTCATCAAGCGATCGGTCTGCATAGAAGGTGCGCGAATGGCCTTCGGCCGTGCCAAGGTGCATTGGGGGAAGATGGATGCAGAAAAGCTGATGACCGAGGGACCGCCGGAGGGGAAGGAGCACCGTAATCCCGAACTGTATTATGAAGGTGTCTTGAAAGGAGCCTGCCTTGCGGCGGAGCAATGCACCAAGGACCTTATATTTCCATAAATACGGTCATGTTCGTCCTTTGTAATATTTGAACAAGAGCATTCTTATCATCTATTGCTTGTTGTTTGAAAGTTTTTCTTCTTGTGCGGCTGTTTTATATATTAATCCTGAGAGTCGGCTAGTCGTCGGCTTCCGTCCCCACGTAGTGAGTACGGGGGTGTTCGGGATAAACCTGAGCACTCTTTATCCCAATTTTGGGTCCTTAAAGGAGGTGTTCAGCACAGCGAACTAGGCAATCAGACTATAAGGCTTTATCGCTCTCACTTAGCCATAGGAGTTGTTACAAGGAAGGTAGGCGCAACCCCTGGTGTCTGGAAGACCGCACTAGGGGCTCTATAAGCGCCTGATCGGAAAAGGCTGATCCGTCGCACGCTGCATTGGTTATAGCATTATGCGGAAGGAATCTTTAAAGATTTTAGAACCTCTTGAACAGCTGACCAGCTCTCGCTGCATCATGACAGTCAGTTTTCGGCTTTCTCTACTGAGGTGCTCGTCCGGAAGAACCGAGACACAATCGCAATAGTTCTCCCAGTGCTACCTTAGACAATATAGCGGAACGTAAGGTACCAAAACATAGGAGCTGGGCAAACCCAACTATTGACCCAAGACATGATTCAGAGTTGATGCATATAATGCTATAAGTTTGGGGTGCCGAACTACCGTGAAGGTGTTCAGACTTTTTTGCCGTAGTATGGGCGTGACGAAGCCTCTAGCATATTAAGGCATATCGCGATAAGCAGCCGCCTTTTAACAAAATAGTTTTAAATAAGAAATAGGAGTAGGTGAGCATCTGTGACACCCCAAAATTTTGACCTTGTTTTATTAATTAAAATTTTGCCAGGAAAATAAATTTTTATTTTCTGGGCTCCCTTTTGATTTTTGGACCATTTTTCTCTCTTGTTATTATGGAGTTTTCCCCCAAAAAGAAAACCTTTCAAATATGTTATTGGGCTTGTTTATCCTCTTAAGAAAAACTTTTCTTTTATTAGTAGAACTAATTACATAATTAATTTACTTGATCTTTATTTTCTTGAAAAATGGTTTTTTTCAAAGTGATATGGCCATATTTCAACTACAACCATTTGATAAATTCACTTAAAATTCCAACCAAAATTTGGAGGTGTCAGGTGATGTTTTAAAATCACTTTTGTGCATAAAGATATTTCTTTCATTGAATATTTTGAGCTCTACACCATATTTTCAAATCTGGTCCAGTGGGCAATTTGCACTACAGCTTATTTAAACATTTCTTTCTAGCTTCCACCAAAATTTTGGGATGTCAACAGGAGTATATTAATCAACTTTTTGCAATAACCTAGTGATGTTCTTTGGAAAAATTGAGTGAACCATCCTCATCTTCATTCTGGTCCAACTGGATGGATTGTACTACAGCTATCTTTTAACTTGCTCCTTTTACTGTGATTCCTTTTCCCACTTGTAGCCCTCCCTGCTAGAACCTTAAGTCCAAGAGGTTGGACTCATTGGAGCAATTCTAGTACATGCAATCATGCCCTGTTCTTTCTATCCAGAACTAAATTTTTGCAAAACTTGCACTAGCAAGTTTTTCCTTTTGGCAAACTAACCTCACCACCCTCTCTTTCATCTAAAGAGACCCCACTCTGGAAGATTTGACCACTCCAAGAAATGCCTAGGTGCATGTGGCATTCTGTCGAGCACCCTGTAGGCATGACCAGTTTTGACATGAGTTTTAGTTTGCATAATGATCTTGCTTCCCTGGCCTAACCACCATGTCCAATAGACTCCTAGCTACTCTTAACCTAGGTCTGCTAATTCCAAGCCTCACCCGAGACCTCTAACGCGCCCTGGCATTTCGTCGAGCACGTCCCGTGCGTGCTCTGGGCACGAGCAGAGCGCGCGTTTTGCACGTGCCGCACCCGAGCCGCCACGTCGCGCCCCTGTTTTTTGCCCGCTCTGTAGCGCCACGCCACGCGCTCCCCTCCTTACCGCAACGCGCCAAGCCGCCCTGGCAGCCTACAGCACCACCGTCAGAGCTCTTGGCGGCACGCCGGCGTCCGCAGCGCATCTCGGCCAGGTCGGTGCCGCCCAAGCCGCCAGCGCTTGCCACCTGCCTCCTGGAGCAGTGCGAGCTCATCCGCAAGCGTGTCTCCTAGCGCCCATCGCCGCCACGTCGCCAAGCTACAGAAAGACGGTCGCCGGCGACCTTATCCGTGGCCGCCGCTGAACCGCCTCGACTCGCCTATATAAGGAGCCTCGAGCCCGTCCCCGCACGCAGGCAGTCCCAAGCCATCTCCCTAGGCCCCCCATTGGCAGCCAATCAACTCGGGGAGGTCTCCTTCCCCATCTCCGGCAACCGCAGCCGCCGCCACTGCCCCGGCCATTCCGGCGCCACCAGGGCCTCCCCCTCTCCACTCTCTCCACCAGAAGCTCTCCCTTCCTCTCGTGAACCCTCCCCCCTGCTCGATTTTGATCGGGAACCACCACAGCCCCAAAACCACTTTACTTCCGACGCCGCCGGCCGCCGCGAAGCTCGTCGCTGACGACTCCCTCCATACCCATCACTCCCTCAACCACCGGAAGAACCGCCCCAGTCTTGCGGATCCATCCCCACCCTCGGGGGCCCGCGAGGAGCCGCCTAACGCCGGTGACGATCGCCAGAGCCCCCGCCTCCGTTCGGGCAGAGGAAGAGGAGGGAGAAGTAGACTGGTCAAACCTGACTAGTGGGCCCCTAGACCCACTGTCAGTGACTCCCCGCGCGGTCCACGCTGGATAAGTGGAGGCGTAAAACCTCAAGTACGTCTCCTCTGCACGAAAGCGCAATCCCGTTTGAACCGTTTTTCCTTTTCTATTTTTTAAAAGAAAAACAGATTTTGACCAAATGTTTAACTGGCTATAACTTTTTAAATACAACTCCAAATGAATTGATTCTTTTTCCTACCTCTCTCAAATTTGACCTAGTTTATTTTAAGATTTATTTGAAAAATACTTCAAACAACTTTTGTGCTGTTTTTGAATTTGTGTGTTAATTCAAAAATATTTTTAAATAGGATTTTGGAGAAAGGAGAAAGACTTCCAAAAGTTTTGGAGTGCACTCTGCCTTTCCACACATTGAAGGCAAGCATTCTGAACCCGGACATAATATTTTTGGTGTGTTCGTTGACACGTTTATAACACCACCTCATTTTGGAGAACTTGTTATTTCATGTGATATGATCATATGCATGAATACATATTAGTGATTTCCATGCTGTTGGATATGAACACACTTGTGATGATAATCATCCTCATGTGCCTTGCATGCATGCCGGAAGGAATCCGGGAAAACCTCTGCCTTGGGTAGGCATGAGTGTGTCACCGGTCTCCGTCGGGACGATTATGTCCGGTATGGCATAGTGAGGTATAATGAGCGGTGATTCTGTTGGTTGAAATATTTTTGTTATACATGTCATGCAGGGAAATTATAAACCTCCTGAGTCGACCATAGATCGAGTCTTGTTCCAGTAACCCCCATACTTGTTTCGTACTACCACTCGTCTCTACAACAAGTAGAGTACGGTTCAGTAATTTGTCAACCCCTTTCTAGCACACACCGTACAGAGGGGCCGGGATGAGGGTACCACGGCCATGGATTAAAGCCAGTCATACGGTCAGGGGGCATGGGTGTTTCGGTTGTAGCCGAGGGGGTAGCTTCCCCAGTTTTGCGCGCGGTATAAATTTTGTGATCCCATGCTAATCGAGGTTGTAGCCTCCCCACTTAGAGTTTTGCTTAACGAGTGTCATGGGTGATTCCAAACACCGGTGAGTTAAGCTGGTAGATGGAATTAGTCCCAATGGACTAAAGGAATCCGTTACTCGTGGGTAAAGAGTACACCCTCTGCAGAGATTAAACCTATTCGAATAGCTGCGTCCATGGTTAAGGACTACAGTCTGGGATGGGTCAAGTGTCGGTCTTAGTGTCGGTCTTCGGAGGTGAAACTGTTAAACCAGAACTGGAATCACAACTTGTGACTTGTGATAATTATGATTATTATTATTGTTGACTAACCCGTGATATTATTGGTATTATCGAATATCCCTGGGATGGTTCTACCTCCTGGATATTTACTGTGTTTTCTTTTAAAGCCCTTTATGTGGTGTTGCTAAGATGCCTGACTGCGGCATTTCTTTTAAAGCCCTTTATGTGGTGTCGCTAAGACGCCCGACTGCGGCATTTCTTTTAAAGCCCTTTATGTGGTGTCGCTAAGACACCCGACTGCGGCAGTTCTTTTAAAGCCCTTTATGTGGTGTCGCTAAGACGCCCGACTGCGGTATTTCTTTTAAAGCCCTTTATGTGGTGTCGCTAAGACGCCCGACTGCGGCATTTCTTTTAAAGCCCTTTATGTGGTGTCGCTAAGACGCCCGACTGCGGCATTTCTTTTAAAGCCCTTTATGTGGTGTCGCTAAGACGCCCGACTGCGGCATTTCTTTTAAAGCCCTTTATGTGGTGTCGCTAAGACGCCCGACTGTGGCATGCTTGTTATTTATTTCATAATTTTAATACTACTATGTTATTGCATATTCATAAATAACATGTTTGCCCGCATCAGAGTTTTATTTACCTGTTGTGACTGGCGTCATGAGCATAAAATATTTTCAGCACATCATTGTTATATTATACCTGTGTTCATAATGTTTGCAAGTACATTCAAAGTACTCACTGGCTTGTCCCTGGCTATTGTCTTGGCCAGATTTCCTGCGCGGAGAGGAGCATTGCGACGACAGCCCCAGAACCTAAGCAACGGTGATAGCAGCCTTGTGAAGATAGGAGTTAACCTGATCAGCTGTTCCTGTTGGGAAATGGAGTTCCATAGACACTGATGATCCACAAACCACCTCCGCCGTCAACCTCTAGAAATCACTTGTTGTACTCATAGGCCAGAATGGTCTTGTACTACATATTTTGTATTTTGCTTGGAATTTATGTATCAATTTGGTGCCTCATCAGCTAACAGTAATCCTGGGGCTGGTGAGCACAACGGCCATTTTCTGGAAATTAATACCCGGAAAACCGGTCGTGACAGCATCACATAAATCCACATGTTGTATTTGAGTAATACGTCAATGCGTATGAGTACAGATGATGTGATAAAAAGAAATATGATTGCGGAACCTGCTGATACCGGGCGTGCGGAAGTTGTGTTCGGGTCCGTGGTGTAGTCGGATGATTACAGGGGAATATCTAGAGATTCCTTGACGCGCTCGAACTATTCCCACGCCCTCCATCATAGCCTATGTAAAGGTGAACCTGTAAAGAAAACGTAAGAAATGGTTTTGCGCCACCTGGCGGTTGAGCCGTAGTATGTGGCTTGTATTATCCTTTTCCGGAATGTTTTTAATTAATCTCCGGGCGGGTCGGGCTATCCTGCCGCTCAGTAGTTCGGACTCCATTGATGGTGTCCGGGAGCTTGGCCTTCGACTCGAGGTTCGACTGTAAGGTGCCGTCCATTGTTCTTGCTGTTAAAGCGGTGGTAGACTCTGCCATTAACCGTGATGACGCCGCGTGGACCGGGCATCTTTAATTTACGGTAGGCATAATGTGGCACTGTGTTGAACCGAGCGAATGCAGTTTGTCCGAGCAGTGCCTGATGGTCGCTGCGAAAGGGGACGATGCCGAAGACTAAGTCTTCGGTATGGTGATTGTCCGGAGATCCGAAGACCACTTCCAGTGTGACTGAGCCTGTGCAACAGGCCTCTACACCTGGTATGATACCTTTAAAGGTGGTTTTTGTGGGCTTGATCCTTGAGGGGTTGATTCCCATTTTGCGCACTGTATCCTGGTAAAGCAGGTTCAGGCTGCTGCCTCCGTCCATAAGGACTTGTGTGAGGTGGAATCTGTCAATGATGGGGTCGAGGACCAATGCGGCCGAATCGCTATGACGGATACTGGTAGGGTGGTCCCTGCGATCGAAGGTGATCAGGCAAGAGGACCATGGGTTAAACTTTGGGTCGATTGAATAGACCTCCCTTAGTGCATGTTTCCACTTGGGAATGTGGCTTGCGCATACCATATTCTCCGTTTTCACCCGGGGAGGGAATTTCATCTTTCCTCCTGTATTCGGTGATCGGGGCTCTTCATCGTCATCGTCGCTTTGAGACCCCTTCCCCTTGTTTTCGGCGTCTGACCTGCCGGCTTGTCTGAAGACCCATCATTCTCTATTGGTGTGGTTGGCTGGTTTTCCAGGGGTGCCATGAATTTGGCATGGATGGTCGAGTATGCGGTCAAAACTGGACGGGCCTGAATTGTTTTTGTTAAATGGTTTCTTCCGCTGACCGGATTTGGAGCCGCTGAATCTGGCATTGACTGACGTGTCTTCGGGATTATCACCGTTTTTGCCGCGCTTGTGTTTGTTGCGCTGTGAGTTGTCGTTGCTATCCTTGGCTTTCGATGTGCCGGGATTGCTTGCTGCATTGTTTCTACGAGCCAACCAGCTATCCTCGCCCGCGCAAAAGCGGGTCATGAGTGTTGTGAGGGCTGCCATGGACTTTGGCTTTTCCTGGCCGAGATGTTGGGCAAGCCATTCGTCGCGGATGTTATGCTTAACGGCCGCTAGGGCTCCGGCATCCGGACAGTCGATGATTTGGTTCTTTTTGGTTAGGAACCGGGTCCAAAATTTCCTGGCCGACTCTCCGGGCTGCTGGGTTATGTGACTTAGATCATCAGCATCCGGTGGCCGCACGTAAGTGCCCTAGAAGTTGTCAAGGAATGTGTCTGCCAGGTTCTCCCAACTCCCGATGGAGTTTGCCGACAAGCTATTCAGCCAATGCCGAGCCGGTCCCTTTAGTTTTAGTGTGAGGTACTTGATGGCGTGTAGATCATCTCCGGGGGCCATGTGAATGTGGAGGAAAAAATCTTCTATCCATACCGCGGGGTCTGTGGTACCATCGTATGATTCAATATTCACGGGTTTAAACCCTTCCGGGAATTCATGATCCATTACTTCATCAATGAAGCATAGGGGATGTGCTGCGCCTCTGTGTCGGGCTTCATTTTATTCGGCCCGGCCGGATTTGTTAGTGTATCCAGCGTGACGATCCTTGTCACACGTTGGGGCGCATCCCCGTGATCCGTAGATCGATCTTGACTGTCCTGCTTTATTTTCCAATACATCCCGCAGGTCCTTCGTGTAGCCCCGGGCCTTTGTGTTATTGTTTGATTGGCCATGGGGTGCGGTCTGGACTTCGGGCTGGTACACCGTTTTGTCGCGGCCACGGGGTGGCCGGTCAACCGCATCATGTGCTGGTAGCGTGGGTTTTAAAGCCTCTTCCTCGAGCTGAGGTAGCGGCCTGCGCTTTGGGTAGCTTTTGCTAGGGCGCTCGAGTCCATATTCCTCGGCAGCCAGGACCTCGGTCCATCTGTCAGTTAGCAGATCTTGATCAGCTTGAAGCTGTTGCTGTTTTTTCTTCAGGCTTTTTGCAGTGGCTATAAGCCGACGTTTGAAGTGCTCCTACTCGACGGGATCCTCAGGCACGATGAATTCTTTGTCGCCGAGGCTTACTTCGTCTTCAGAGAGAGGCGTGTAATTATCGTCGTCTGATTCTCCATCAGTTGCATGTTCCTTAGGGCTAGCTTGCCCATCCTCTTGCTCGGCCTGCTCAAAGCCTGGCTGGGCAGGATTGTCTTCGCCTTCGGCACCATCTAGATTGTTATCTCTTGTGCCGGTATCGCTATTTTTGCTATGACGGGGCTTGGAGCGGCGCCGATGACGCCGGTGTCTAGATTGCTTCTCCAAAGGGTTGTCTTCCATTGCCTCATCGCCATTGTTTTCTTTAGGGGTGTCTACCATATAAATGTCATATGATGAGGTGGTTGTCCAGCGCCCTATAGGCGGTGGTTCCTATTCTTCTCCTGCATCGTCGTCCATACCGTTGATGTCTTCGGAGTCCAAGTCAAGCACGTCGGTTAAGTCATCGACAGTGGCTATAAAGTGGGTGGTGGGTGGGAGACGAATTTCTTCGTCGTCTGCTCCCCACTCGAGCCGGACATAGTTCGGCCAGGAATCTCCTGACAAGGAAAGATACCTTAATGAGTTCAGCACATCACCCAAGGGCGAGTGCTGAAAAATATCCGCGGCGGTGAACTCCATGATCGGTGCCCAATCAGATTTGATAGGAACGAACGGACGCGGTTTGGATCCTGTGTCCGGAGACGAGTCCGAGGGTCCGATGACACCACCCTCACAGGAGGTGGCGTCAGTGTTCGGCTCCGACGCCGATGAGTGTGCGGCTTCCGTGGCGGGGTCCATCCACCCGCCCTTGGAAGGCACGACCTGCTCCGGATTGATTCCCGGCGCCACCGCAGGCACGATCTCCCGAATATTGCCAGACGATAGATCAAGGTCATGCCCGTCGTGAACGTTCGGTGCACCTGTCATGAGCTCGAATCCGTCGAATATCAAGTCTTCGCGGATGTCGGCAGTATATATAGTTTAAGCTTCCAAACCTGACCTGATGGCCAAGGTCGTAGCTATCGATCTGGTCCAGATGGCCAAGCGAGTTGGCCCACAGTACGAAGCCACCGAATACGAAGATCTGTCCGGGAAGGGAAACCTCCCCCTAGACCGCATTGTTGAAGATGATCGAAGGAGCCATCAAGCCTTACAGCGACGACACAGTGGAACTCTCAATGAAAGCACCAATGTCGGTGTCACAGCCGGCGGATCTCGGGTACGGGGTCCCGAACTGTGCGTCTAAGGCTAATGGTAACAGGAGGCAGGGGACATGATGTTTTACCTAGGTTCGGGCCCTCTCGATGGAGGTAATACCCTAATTCCTTCTTGATTGATCTTGATGATATGAGTATTACAAGAGTTGATCTACCATGAGATCATAGAGGCTAAACCCTAGAAGCTAGCCTATGATTATGATTGTCGTTGTCCTACGACTAAACCCTTCGGTTTATATAGACACCGAAGGGGGCTAGGGTTACACATAGTCGGTTACAGAGAAGGAAATCTACATATCCGAATATCCAAGCTTGCCTTCCACGCAAAGGAGAGTCCCATCCGGACACGGGGCGAAGTCTTCAATTTTGTATCTTCATAGTCCAACAGTCCAACCAAAGTATATAGTCCGGCTGTCCGAGGACCCCTTAATCCAGGACTCCCTCATTGGTTATGTCCGTTTAGTTCATATAATGCATTCCTCTTCATATACTGCATTGACTAAAGGGTGGAGAAAAACCAATGTGCATCTGTGCCCGCAACGCGTTAAAAAAAGGAGCGTCCGCACATGTGTGGGTTAGAACCGTTCCACAAATTCGTAAAAATTTGAATCTAAATGAAGCCTCAACATTCTAGCTGGGCTATATATAGAGGTTGAGTTCTTTTGAAAACGGGAGCGAGGCGAATATGAAAGCCATGTATCCTCCCAAGACAAGCGTGTTGCTGAGCTGGCTGTTCGAGGTAAGTTCTAGTTATTTATAAAAATCATAGATTTGTTCCAGATTTTCAATTCAGATATTTTATCAGTTTGCCATTACATGCAAAAAAAGGAGGTGGCGCACAGACTAATGTCAAAGAGAAAATTTGCAACCAATAGAGAATAAGATAGGTCGGCTAATGACAAGCTCATCTGTGAGGTTAGGTGCTTCCAGCAGAAAAAAGTTATATGAAAAGTGACAAAAAACCAAGTTTTTACCACATTTAGACTCAAGATTTTCACGCGCTTAACTTGAATAAACAGGACTCCGTCCTTGGGCAGTGCACAGGGTCCATTGCTGGAGTTGGCGAGCATGGTGGTGAGCACGTTAGTGAATTTTTTCATAACAGGGTGAAAGCTCGTTCAGTGTTTATAAAAGAAGTTTTTACTAAATACATTTAGATTTTTGATCAGGAGGGGCGTGCGGTTGATGAATGCGTGCTAGTCAATGGAGGAGCTTGGTGAAGATTGTTGATGGGCTAATCATAGTTGAGGGGGCAAAGAAGATAAGTATGCATGACTCTAAGAAATCTTGGATATTCAAGCCTAATAATTAGGACCACACCTAACAGTTTTCCTAGAGCAGGGGGGGCAATGCCCCCCTTTGGACCCATGAAGCTCCGCCACTTGTGCCAGTAGAGGGATTTGGGGAGAACGATCCCAACGACAAGACATGTAGTGCCGCCGTCTACTTGTCGGAGGTTTCCCTCACATCTTGTTCGATGGCTCCAGAGGAGGATGCAGTGGACAACCATGCATCAAAGCGGCAGGAGAGAGAGGGAGGGAGGGAGGAAGAGGGAGAGAAAAAACAAAACCAATAAAAGATGAGACGAGACGAAATTGGTAACGTGAACGTCTTTTCTTCTTCTTACCTTAGTTTCATATAACTCAACCTCACTTTCCAAAAAAGTATTGATTGATATTTCCCTTTTATGATGGCTATCCCGTTTCTATTACTTACTAAATTTCTTGTCTACCGGGTGTCCATCGATGGCAGAACATTTGAGTGGCGGGGGCATTATACGTTCCTGCGTTTTACTTGTGAGTGCACAGGTTACTAGCCCGAGGGCGCTGATGAAGGGCCAGCTGGTGCGTGCATGGACGCAGTCGTCGGGACTGCACAATGTGTGCTTTTAGGTTACAAAAAATATGGTTGAAACATGTGTGCAGGCAGCAGGGCTGCAACACCGTACCACTTTCTTCCCCTGCCTCCACGCAACGAGGCAGCCGTCATTCTGCAAGCTAATGGAGTTCATCGACGACAACGGGGGTGAAAGCTTAGCAGTTTCATAGCAGCTTGTTTCTTGCTATGAACACTTAGTAGCCAATCACAACTCCATGCATGACGATATGCATTTTTTTGGCGAAAACAATTTAGGTAACAGTCAGATCCTGGACGGCAGTCGTTTTTTTTGAGAAAAACTCGCCAAGCTTCAGTCGGTGAGCAGCGGCTTCCACCGGAGATGGACGAGCCAGCTTAGTCGGTTCTTGCAATCTATCTCGCATTGGGTTGGACTGCGTTCATGAGGTTTCGTCCGCCTGGGCTGAGTTGGTCCAAATAGTGCGGGCTTGACAGCTTTCAGACAGAGCATGCGTGTACGGCCATCGTCCTTCGGCTGGGTTGAGAAGGCAACTCCACGCGGCTCGTACGCCTATAGCTAGATGGCCGGGGTGGGGTTTGACTTCAATGGTAGTGGAGTGCATCAGAGTGGTTGAGACTGACAAAACTTTAACCACGGCGTGCGCCGATGGGCGTCGACCCGACAGATCAAAACCAGCTCCTTGGTCCAACGACGCTGAGAACCGATTGGACCTGTCATTGCAACGCATTGATGTTCATTGGCTGGTGATTCAATGTGTTCGAACAGTGAAGGTTGGCTATGTCCGTTTAGTTCATATAATGCATTCCTCCGCAAAAAAAGTTCATATAATGCATTGACTAAAGGGTGGAGAAAACAAATGTGCATGTGTGCCCGCAACGCGTTAAAAAAGGAGCATCCGCACATGTGTGGGTTAGAACTGTTCCACAAATTCATAAAAATTTGAATCTGAATGGAGCCTCGACATTCTAGTTGGGCTATATATAGAGGTTGAGTTTTTTTGAAAATGGGAGCGAGGCGAATATGCAAGCCATGTGTCCTCCCAAGACAAGCGCGTTGCTAAGCTGGCTGTTCGAGGTGAGTTCTAGTTATTTAAAAAAAATCATAGATTTGTTCCAGATTTTCAATTTAGATATTTTATCAGTTTCCCATTAAATGCAAAAAAGGCGGTGGCGCACATACTGATGTCAAAGAGAAAATTTGCAACCAATAGAGAATATGATAGGTCGGCTAATGACACGCTCAACAACCAAACAATATATTTACTTCTGGCTGTAGAACAGATGCAAAGGTTATTGGTTACCTTCTGAAGTTGGGCAGGCCATTGCCAGGTACTGGTGATTTGCTTCCTACCAGTCCGGGCGTGTGCATAAAGAAATGAGTTAGTGTGAGCCAAAAAATGGGCGCAAGTTGTTATTAGTGGTAAAGGATATAGAAAATGCAGCACTATAAAAGGTATAAAAATGGTATCATTCTCTACGGTGCTCGTTAGTAAACATGATTCACGCCCCGATATCTTGCAACATGTGCAAGTGTCAGCAAGGAAATGGACAAGGTTATCCACAAATTTGAACATGGCCGTTTGGGTCCAATGCCTGATCTCGTTTATGGTGGCTGCCAAGATAGAATTGTGCTCTGTTAGCAGAATCCTTATAGGTAGCCTAGCCTGTTGTGAAAAAGTAATGCATGAGATAGCAGAGACTACGCATGTGTTGTGTGTCGATGGATACATACTACAGTGTTTCATCAAATAAATGATATTTGATCTATTGCTTATCATGTTAGGGTACTTCCTACGCATCTGATTAGCAAAGTCAGCTGGGAAAGCTCTGTTGCCAAAAATAATTGGTGACAATGGTTCTGCTAGCCCATCTACAGTGGGTGGGGTTGTTTGAGGATTTATTGCACGCTTGCCATGTGCAGGGGCATCATCTAGTGCTAGCCGGGTGCTACATTCCAGTGCATTTCCGATTAATTGAAACTGCATTAGAAAAAAAGTGTTGGTTCGTTGCATATAAAAATGTGTTGTTACTAGAAAAGACATAATGCGGAAAAGGGAATAGAGAGGGTGTGTGTACAACAAGTGTCCAAAGCATGGTTTCTTACACTAGGACCTAAGAACGCTGTGCCGCTAAATGCGTCATGTGTTACTGCTTGAATGAGCCTCTTGATCATTCCACAATCGAAACCTTGATTCTTGGGTATATGTTTTGTGGAATGCAGGAGCTGGAGATAGATATTTTGTTGAGTACCGTGACCTGTAGTGTTGTGGAAACATAGCTGGTAGTAAGACAACACTAGAAAAGGCTGTCGAAGTGGATATGATCATAAGCAGGCAAAGAAAAGCAGGGGGAGGGGTGTGATGTATATTATCTCGAGGAGAAGGTGACAACCAATTATTTGAATGATGCTTGTTTGTTGGGAGATATAAGACTTCATCTTGATTGCTCCTTTCAATAGGTCTTCTCTGACATATCGGCACTAGTTGAATGAATTAATCTCTGATGGAACGACCAACGCAGCCCAGTATTCTATGCTTGTGTAGTCATGCTTTGCAGATGGGTTTAAGACGTGCCCAATAGAGAAAACAACATAAGCAATCTTGAAGCAATCTCTCAGCAGACGAGATGAGTTCTCTCCAAGGGGTAGCAGTAGAAAATATTCTAGGGCCTTGAGACTGTGAACACTCTTAGAGCTGAATGTGGATGCTAGCTTGGTAAACTCAATGCATGGCTCTGAAATTTTTGTGTGACCTGGGGGTATCAATATGTTGCCGTTCGGCAATGCAAAATCGTGTTGGACATCTAGATCTGTGATTGCAATCTCCCTTCCCATCCCAAGATCAACCTTGGAGGTTAAAGGGTCGAGTCTCTCCATTAAGAATGAACTGAACTTTAGATTTGTCTTGTGAGATATTTTGATTTCCAGCAGTCCACCGAAACCAGTTTCCTTTGCCAACTCGTGTTTCTGGTGGTCGAACTGAGAAACAGTACAACAAAACTTTTGGAGAGAAATCCTAGATGTGAGCGTTGGATTGGCATTGCAGATCTGTAGATCTTCCCCAATAACCATAATTCGCGGATCGGATCCCTCCATACCCTAGGAATATGATGGAGAATTTAAGAGGGTGAGGTTCTGTATTATCAAGACTAGGTCGATTGGGGGAAAAACTTGCAAATCTGCGTAGACTAAATTTCAAGTTTTTTACGGGGCAGTGCCTAAATGCCTGTAGATAATGAAAGGATGCTTCATAAAACAAGCATTGCAAAAATGGTTGCGGAGAGGAGGGGGAAGGGAGAGGTGGTGGTGGTATC
Source organism: Triticum timopheevii (assembly GCA_963921465.1). NCBI lineage: Eukaryota > Viridiplantae > Streptophyta > Magnoliopsida > Poales > Poaceae > Triticum > Triticum timopheevii. The sequence continues at coordinate 374,889,648 of OY997262.1, read as the reverse complement.
AGTTGTGGATGAACCCGGTGACGACGCTTGCTTGAGTCTGGGGTAGGCGGTGGCTGGCAACTCCCGTGGGCCGGCCGTGGTGGCCAGGTTGTTCCACTGGGCGCGGCTGAGTTAGTAGCGGACTGAGCTAGGCGATGAAGAAGATTGGGAGGAAGAGGGGTGTGATGTCGTGCGATTTGGTATGGAGAAAAAAATTAGAACAACATTTAATGAGTTCATATCGGTCAGCCGTGCTTTGGCTGTCTCCCTCTCGTGCGTTCACATCTATCATGTCGGCCAGAAAAAAATGCTTGGCATTGCAACAATGGCTGACAATTTTTTTTACAAAATCTATACTTTTGAAATGCCTCGTGGATAAGAAGGGTATGGACAAAGTTGAAGACCTACAGGCGATTGGAAAAAGCAGAATGGTAGTGTGAATACAAAATGCAGGCCAAATGTTCTGCAGATGGAGAAAATGGGATTACAAAAACCAGGCACATATGCATCACATGTTCAAACCGAACAAGAGCCACAGTGTTGTCCCATGGTACAAAAACAAGAGATAATCTAGTGACTGCAAAAGGGAGGAGGGAGGGGAGAGAGAACTGAGCCGGTCCATGTACACGTAAGGTTTCATAAGGTGGAGATACGATCCTAAAAGTCTTGAAGTGTCAGATCCGTCAGTGATTCTGCTCGATCTCAAAGCCAGAGGACGTCCACGATACACATAGCACTGAACGCCGTGCTAAAGAAGTACTATTTGCCTAGCCCCCTCTTTGTATCACTCTCAAACTATAGGTCCGCTCGCCTCGAAAGGCATGTAGTAGGCCAACCCAGTAGGATACTTTAGCCTTTTTTATATCAAGGACTCTTTTTTCACTTTTTACTTATATTTTATATTCTAAATGTGTGGGAAATATTTATATATAATACATATGTATTTTTATAAATTTTTAATATGTTCTCATGCTTAAAAAATGTTTGTATGTTTAAAAACATATCGTGTAATTTTTTATTCATGCTTTTTGAAAATGCCCATGCAATGTTGAAAAATGTATTAACATATATAACAATGTTCATGGGTTTAAAAAATACTACTCTCTTTGTTCACAAATAAAATATTTCAATACGGACTATTTAAGGATTGAAATGGGTGAACAAACACACTTGTAGGTGTTTATATATCCGATTCAGAAAAAGGCGACATCTTATATCTGTGAACTGAGGGAGTATGTTTAGGACTTTTAAAAGGAATGTTTATACAATGTAAACAAATGTTTGTGAATTTTTTATTGAAAATGTTTCATACCATCGAAGATATTTTTTGTGACATATAAAAGATGATCTAATACTAAAAAAATGTTTAGCATGTTTAAAACATTATTTAGGGCATTTATGTAAAATCTTCAATGCAAAAACAAAGAAAACCGATGATGAAAAACATAGAAAACAAAAAAACACAAAGAAAATGACGGAACCTTTAAAAAATTGGGCGAAAGTTCCCTAAATACAATCCCCACTATAGCATAAGGTCGCTAAAACCGCATAAAACACAAGTGTTGTCCGGACGCCCAAGGCGAGTTGTTGTACTATCTAGGTAAAGATATAACATTAGTGTACATAACTAGATCGACTGATGATTGGTTGTATGTACATGTTTGGCCCGTGTAAACTCGCGGGAGCTATTTCTCACATATATGTGAGGCGTAGCTAGCTCTGGCCGCGCGATCGATTTAGTGGGTCGTCACATTAAGGCTTTTTCTTGGAAGGTTCTTTAGATTGGTTTGGACTAGTTTAAGAACCTTCCATGTGGTTTTTCTTCTTCATTCCTTTGTATTTATTTATCTGCTTTGTTTGGGTCTTTTTATATTTTTACATTTTCCCCGATTTTTCTTTGTCTTTTTATTTCAATGTATATTTTTTTAAGACAAGTTGTACATTTAACATATAACCGTGAAACATTTCGTATACATCTTTGAACATTTTTCAAATCCATGAAGAACATTTTGTTAAATACATATTTGACATTTATTGAATACATTTGAAATAATTTTCAAAATTATGCGAACACATTTTTGTTCAAAATTGTGTGAACACATTTTTGTCATTGTATATACATCTTTTAAAAATGTCACGGATATAGTTTCGAAACTTATGAGTATTTTTCAAAATATCTTACGAAGTTTTTGAATGGCATGATTCTTTTAAAATTATGTGAAATTTGTTTACATGGTATAAATGTATTTTAAAAATACCACAATGTTTTTTAAACTTGTGAACACTTTATAAATGTGACAATCATTTTTCCAGGATACAAACATTTTTCTAATTAAGCTACTCCTGCCGGTCCGAATTAATTCACGATGCCTCTATAGAAATTACGTAAGACATTGTATAGAGGTTTCGTCAATTAATTTAGATCTAAGGGATAACATATTTTTGACACTGGTTTAACATTTGTAAATTCAGGGTGAGCGTGTTTTAAAATTTGAGTAAATTATGTTTTGAAATATATGTATTTAAGTATTACAAAAATAGTAAAATTCGTAAATAAAAATAAATTATTAACATACGTTAACAAAAATGAACACTACTTGGGCGCTCCAATAATAATGACCAGTGGCGTCGAGACCTACGTCAGTCTGGGCACACCTATGTCTCGCTTAAAGTGAGACGTAGCAGCTTTGCGTCAGGACAGCGCTAGAAGCGCCAGTCCAGGCGTGCGGGAGGCCACAGCCTCGTTTCTTTTTTTTCTTCGTTTCCGCTTTTTTAAACTTTTGTTTATACTTCCAAATATTCTAAATAAATATATTACAAAAATACTTAAAATAATATATTTGAAAAAATTGTTAACCATTTGAAAAAAAATTAAACGAATATAGAGAAATGTGTTAAAAAATATACAATATGTATGAAAAATGTTCATTATGCATTATTGTGCCTTTGTGCAACAACCCAATCATTTTTTTGATATATTCCCTCCATTCCTAAATATAAGTCTTTGTAGAGATTTCATTATGAACTACATACGGAGTAAAATGAGTGAATCTACACTCGAAAATGCATCTACATACATCCGTATGTGGTTCATAGTGGAATCTCTCCAAAGACTTATATTTAGGAACGGAGGGAGTAATAAATAGTGTGTCACAGTGCCACAACAAAAGATATTTTTGACTAAAAATCATAACATAAACAGTTGAGCAAGCAAAGCAATCAGAAGTCCATAACAATCATTGAAAAGTAATTTAAGATAGAGGTAATATTTGCAATTTTTTAATCAAGCATTTAAAATGTTAAAAATATGTATGAAAAAATGTTGACCATGTGTTAGGAAAATATTATACTTGTATTTGATAATCTTAAATATGAATTAGAAAAATGCTTTGGGCATATACATAAAAGATAGCATAAAACCCCCAAAACAAAGAAACACGAAAAGACAATGGAAACAAAAAAAGAGACAAAATAAAACAAAAACCCCGGAGTAATAAGTGTAAACAAATGAAAACATTGAAAATTGAGAAAGAAACAACGGAAAACAAACTAACCTGATGAAAGCTTCAGTCAGTGAGCAGCGGCTTCCACCGGAGATGGACGAGCCAGCTTAGTCGGTTCTTGCGATCTGTCTCGCATTGGGTCGCACCTAATAGTTTTCCTAGAGTAGGGGAGTGGGCAATTGCCCCCTTTGGACCCATATATGAAGCTCCGCCACTTGTCCTAGTAGAGGGCTTTGGGGAGAACGATCCCAACGACAATATATGTAGTGCCGCACACTACTTGTTGGAGGTTTCCCACGCATCTTGTTCCAGGGTTGTAGAGGAGGATGAAGTGGACAACCATGCATCAAAGCGGCAGGAGAGAGAGAGGGAGGAAGGGAGGGAGGAGAGGGAGAGAAAAAACAACACCAATAAAAGATCAGACGGGACAAAATTGGTAACGTGAACGTCTTTTCGTCTTCTTGCCTTAGTTTCATATAACACAACCTCGCTTTCCAAAAAAGTATTGATTGAGATTTCCCTTTTATGATGGCTATCCCGTTTCTATTAGTTACAGAATTTCTTGTCTACCGGGTGTCCATCGATGGCAGAACAGTTGAGTGGCGGGGGCAGTATATGTTCCTGCGTTTTACTTGTACATGCACAGGTTACTAGCCCGAGGGCGCTGATCAAGGGCCAGCTGGTGCACGCATGGACGCAGTTGTCGGGACTGCACAATGTGTGCTTTTAGGTTACGAAAATGTGGTTGAAACATGTGTGCCGGCAGCAGGGCTGCAACACAGTACCACATTCTTCCCCCGCCTCTACACAACGGGGCATCCCTCGTTCTGCAAGCTAATGGAGTTCATCGACGACGACGGGGGTGAAAGGTTAGCAGTTTCATAGCAGCTTGTTTCTTGCTTCGATCACTGAGTAGCCAACATAACTCCATGCGTGACGATATGCGTTTTTTTGGCGAAAACAATTTAGGTAACAGCTAGATCCTAGACGGCAGTCGGTTTCTTGAGAAAAACTCGCCAAGCTTCAGTCGGTGAGCAGGGGCTTCCACCGGAGATGGACGAGCCAGCTTAGTCGGTTCTTGCGATCTGTCTCGCATTGGGTTGTACTGCATTTATGAGGTTTCGTCTGCCTGGGCTGGGTCGGCCCAAACAGCGCGGGCTCGACGGCTTTCAGATAGAGCATGCATGTACAACCATCGTCCTTCGGCTAGGTTGAGAAGGCAACTCCACGCGGCTCGTACACCTATAGCTAGATGGCCGGGGTGGGGTTTGGCTTCAATGGTAGTGGAGTGCATCAGAGCGGTTGAGACCAACAAAAGTTTAACCACCGCGTGCGCCAACGGGCGTCGGCCTGACAGATCAAAACTTGCTGCTTGGTCCAATGAAGCTGAGAACCGGTTGGACCTGTCAATTCAACGCATTGATGTTCATTGGCTGGTGATTCAATGTGTTCGAAAAGTGAAGGTTGGCTATGTCCGTTTAGTTCATATAATGCATTCCTCCGCAAAAAAAAGTTCATATGATGCATTAACTAAAGGGTGGAGAAAAACCAATGTGCATGTGTGCCCGCAACGCATTAAAAAAAGGAGCGTCCTCACATGTGTGGGTTAGTACTGTTCCACAAATTCGTAAAATTTTGAATCTGAATGGAGCCTCGACATTCTAGCTGGGCTATATATAGAGGTTGAGTTCTTTTGAAAACGGGAGCGAGGCGAATATGCAAGCCATGTGTCCTCCCAAGACAAGTGCGTTGCTGAGCTGGCTGTTCGAGGTGAGTTCTAGTTATTTATAAAAATCGTAGATTTGTTCCAGATTTTCAATTCAGATATTTTATAAGTTTGCCATTACATGCAAAAAAAGGCGGTGGTGCACAGACTGATGTCAAAGAGAAAATTTGCAACCAATAGAGAATAAGATAGGTCGGCTAATGACAAGCTCATCTGTGAGGTTAGTTGATTCCGGCAGAAAAAAGTTATATGAAAAGTGACAAAAACCAAGTTTTTACCACATTTAGACACAAGATTTTCGCGCGCTTAACTTGAATAAACAGGACTTTGTCCTTGGGCAGTGCACGGGGTCCATTGCTGGAGTTGGCGAGCATGGTGGTGAGCAGGTTAGGGAATTTTTTCATAACAGGGTGAAAGCCCGTTCATTGTTTATAAATGAAGTTTTTACTAAATACATTTTGATTTTTGATCAGGAGGGGCGTGCGGTTGATGAACGCGTGCCAGTCAATGGAGGAGCTTGATGAAGATTGTTGATGGGGCTAATCATAGTTGAGGTGGCAAAGAAGATAAGTTATGCATGACTTTGGGAAATCTTGGATATTCAAGCATAATAATTAGGACCACACCCAACAGTTTTCCTAGAGTAAGGGGGGTGGGCAATGGCCCCCTTTGGACCCATGAAGCTCCGCCACTTGTGCCAGTAGAGGACTTTGGGGAGAACGATCCCAACGACAAGACATGTAGTGCCGCCGACTACTTGTTGGAGGTTTCCCACGCATCTTGTTTGATGGCTGCAGAGGAGGATGAAGTGGACAGCCATGCATCAAAGCGGCAGGAGAGAGAGAGGGGGAGGGAGGGAGGGAGAGGGAGAGAAAAAACAAAACCAATAGAAGATCAGACGAGACGGAATTGGTAACGTGAACGTCTTTTCATCTTCTTTCCTTAGTTTCATATAACTCAACCTCGCTTTCCAAAAAAGTATTGATTGAGATTTCCCTTTTATGATGGCTATCCCATTTCAATTAGTTACCGAATTTCTTGTCTACTGGGTGTCCATCGATGGCAGAACAGTTGAGTGGCGGGGGCATTATACGTTCCTGTGTTTTACTTGTGCGTGCACATGTTACTAGCCCAAGGACGCTGATCAAGGGCCAGCTGGTGCGCGCATGGACGCAATCGTCGGGACTGCACAATGTGTGATTTTAGGTTACGAAAAATGTGGTTGAAACATGTGTGCCAGCAACAGGGCTGCAACATAGTACCACTTTCTTCCCCCGCCTCCACACAACGTGGAAGCCCTCTTTCTGCAAGCTAATGGAGTTTATCGACGGGGGTGAAAGGTTAGCAGCTTCATAACATCTTGTTTCTTGCTTCGAACACTGAGTAGCCAATCACAACTCCATGCGCGACGATATGAATTTTTTTGGCGAAAAAATTTAGGTAATAGCCAGATCCTGGACGGTAGTCGGTTTTTTTGAGAAAAACTCGCCAAGCTTCAGTCGGTGAGCAGCGCCTTCCACCGGAGATGGACGAGCCAGCTTAGTCGGTTCTTGCGATCTGTCTCGCATTGGGTTAGACTGCGTTTATGAGGTTTCGTCCGCCTGGGCTGGGTTGGCCCAAACAACGCGGGCTCGACGGCTTTCAGATAGATCATGCATGTACGGCCATCGTCCTTCGGCTGGGTTGAGAAGGTAACTCCACGCGGCTCGTACGCCTATAGCAAGATGGCCGGGGAGGGGTTTGACTTCAATGGTAGTGGAGTGCATCAGAGTGGTTGAGACTGACAAAACTTTAACCACGGCGTGCACCAACGGGCGTCGGCCTGACAGATCAAAACCAGCTCCTTGGTCCAATGATGCTGAGAACCGATTAGACCTGTCATTGCAATGCATTGATGTTCATTGGTTGGTGATCCAATGTGTTCGAACAGTGAAGGTTGGCTATATCTGTTTAGTTCATATACTGCATTCCTCCACAAAAAAAGTTCATATACTGCATTGACTAAAGGGTGGAGAAAAACCAATGTGCATGTGTGCCGTCAACGCGTTAAAAAAAGGAGCGTCCGCGCATGTTTGGGTTAGAACTATTCCACAAATTCATAAAAATTTGAATCTGAATGGAGCCTTGACATTCTAGCTGGGCTATATATAGAGGTCGAGTTCTTTTGAAAACGAGAGCGAGGCCAATATGCAAGCCATGTGTCCTCCCAAGACAAGCACGTTGCTGAGCTGGCTGTTCGAGGTGAGTTCTAGTTATTTATAAAAATCGTAGATTTGTTCCAGATTTTCAATTCAGATATTTTATCAGTTTGCCATTACATGCAAAAAAAAGGCGATGGCGGACAGACTGATGTCAAAGAGAAAATTTGCAACCAATAGAGAATAATATAGGTCGGCTAATGACAAGCTCATCCGTGAGGTTAGTTGATTCCAACAGATAAAAGTTATATGAAAAGTGACAAAAAACCAAGTTCTTACCACATTTAGACTCAAGATTTGCACGCGCTTAACTTGAATAAACAGGACTCCGTCCTTGGGCAGTGCATGGTGCTGGAGTTGGCGAGCATGGTGGTGAGCAGGTTAGGGAATTTTTTCATAACAGTGTGAAAGATCGTTCAGTGTTTATAAAAGAAGTTTTTACTAAATACATTTTGATTTCTGATTAGGAGGGGCGTGCGGTTGATGAATGCGTGCCAGTCAATGGAGGAGCTTGATGAAGATTGTTGATGGGGCTAATCATAGTTGAGGGGGCAAAGAAGATAAGCTATGCATGACTCTGGGAAATCTTGGACATTCAAGCTTAATAATTAGGACCACACCTAACAGTTTTCCTAGAGTAGGGGAGTGGGCAATTGCCCCCTTTGGACCCGTATATGAAGCTCCGCCACTTGTGCTAGTAGAGGGCTTTGGGGAGAACGATCCCAACGACAATATATGTAGTGTCGCCGACTACTTGTTGGAGGTTTCCCACGCATCTTGTTCCATGGCTGCAGAAGAGGATGAAGTGGACAGCCATGCATCGAAGCGGCAGGAGAGAGAGAGAGAGGAAGGAAGGGAGGGAGGGAGAGGGAGAGAAAAAACAAAACCAATAAAAGATCAGACGGGACAGAATTGGTAACGTGAACGTCTTTTCGTCTTCTTGCCTTAGTTTCATATAACACAACCTCGCTTTCCAAAAAAGTATTGATTGAGATCTCCCTTTTATGATGGCTATCCCGTTTCTATTAGTTACAGAATTTCTTGTCTACTGGGTGTCCATCGATGGCAGAACAGTTGAGTGGCGGGGGCATTATATGTTCCTGCGTTTTACTTGTATGTGCACAGGTTACTAGCCCGAGGGCGCTGATCAAGGGACAGCTGGTGCACGCATGGACGTAGTTGTCGGGACTGCACAATGTGTGCTTTTAGGTTACGAAAAATGTGGTTGAAACATGTGTGCCGGCAGCAGGGCTGCAACACAGTACCACATTCTTCCCCCGCCTCTACACAACGGGGCACCCCTCGTTCTGCAAGCTAATGGAGTTCATCGACGACGACGGGGGTGAAAGGTTAGCAGTTTCATAGCAGCTTGTTTCTTGCTTCGAACACTGAGTAGCCAATCATAACTCCATGCGTGACGATATGCATTTTTTGGCGAAAACAAGTTAGGTAACAGCCAGATCCTAGACGGCAGTCGGTTTTTTGAGAAAAACTCGCCAAGCTTCAGTCGGTGAGCAGGGGCTTCCACCGGAGATGGATGAGCCAGCTTAGTCGATTCTTGCGATCTGTCTCGCATTGGGTTGGACTGCATTTATGAGGTTTCGTCTGCCTGGGCTGGGTCGGCCCAACCAGCGCAAGCCATGTGTCCTCCCAAGACAAGCACGTTGTTGAGCTTGCTATTCGAGGTGAGTTCTAGTTATTTATAAAAATCGTAGATTTGTTCCAGATTTTCAATTTAGATATTTATCAGTTTGCCATTACATGCAAAAAAAGGCGGTGGCGCACAGACCGATGTCAAAGAGAATATTTGCATCCAATAGAGAATCAGATAGGTCGGCTAATGACATGCTCATTGATTCCAGCAGAAAAAATTTATACGAAAAGTGACAAAAAAACCAAGTTTTTACCACATTTAGACACAAGATTTTCACGTGCTTAACTTGAATAAACAGGACTCCGTCCTTGGGCAGTGCATGGGGTCCATTGCTGGAGTTGGCGAGCATGGTGGTGAGCAGGTTAGTGAATTTTTTCATAACAGGATGAAAGCTCGTTCAGTGTTTATAAAAGAAGTTTTTACTAAATACATTTTGATTTTTGATCAGGAGGGGCGTGCGGTTGATGAATGCATGCCAGTCAATGGAGGAGCTTGATGAAGATTGTTGATGGGGCTAATCATAGTTGAGGGGGCAAAGAAGATAAGTTATGCATGACTCTGGGAAATCTTGGATATTCAAGCCTAATAATTAGGACCACACCTAACAGTTTTCCTAGAGTAGGGGGTGGGCAATGGCCCCCTTTGGACACATGAAGCTCCGCCACTTGTGCCAGTAGAGAGCTTTGAGGAGAACGATCCCAATGACAAGACATGTAGTGCCGCCATCTACTTGTTGGAGGTTTCCCACGCATCTTGTTTGATGGCTCCAGAGGAGGATGAAGTGGACAGCCATGCATCAAAGCGGCAGGAGAGAGAGAGAGAGAGAGAGAGAGAGAGAGAGAGAGAGAGAGAGAGAGAGAGAGAGAGAGAGAGAGAGAGAGAGAGAGAGAGCTGCCGTCGAAGCAACAAATGCCATCTAGTTCTTGCATCGGTTCCAATCTCGCATAAACTCGCTCCCCTGAGTGAGCGCTGAATTCATTGGAGCTGTCAGGTGGGACAAAGTTAAAAAATTATTCAACAACCAAGCAATACATTTACTTCTGGCTGCAGAACAGATGCAAAGGTTATTGGTTACCTTCTGAAGTTGGGCAGGCCATTGCCAGGTACTGGTGATTTGCTTCCTACCAGTCCAGGCGTGTGCATAAACAAATGAGTTAGTGTGAGCCAAAAAATGGGCGCAAGTTGTTATTAATTGTAAAGGATATAGAGAATGCAACACTTTAAAAGGTATAAAAATGGTATCGTTCTCTACGATGCTCGTTAGTAAACATGATTCACGCCCCGATATCTTGCAACATGTGCAAGTGTCAGCAAGGCAATGGACAAGGTTGTCCACAAATTTGAACATGGTCGTTTGGGTCCAATGCCTGATCTCGTTTTTGTTGGCTGCCAAGATAGAATTGTGCTCTGTTAGCAAAATCCCTATAGGTAGCCCCGCCTGTTGTGAAAAGGTAATGCATGAGATAGCAGAGACTACGCCTGTGTTGTGTGTCGATGGATACATACTACAGTGTTTCATCAAATAAATGATATTTTGATCTATTGCTTACCATGTTAGGGTACTTCCTATGCATCTGATTAGCAAAGTCAGCTGGGAAATCTCTGTTGCCAAAAATGATTGGTGACAATGGTTCTGCTAGCCCATCTACAGTGGGTGGGGTAGTTTGAGGATTTATTGCACGCTTGCCATGTGCAGGGGCATCATCTAGTGCTAGCCTGGTGCTGCATTCCGGTGCATTTTTGATTAATTGAAACTGCATTAGAAAAAAAGTGTTGGTTCGTTGCATATAAAAATGTGTTGTTACTAGAAAAGACATAATGCGGAAAAGGGAATAGAGAGGGCGTGTGTACAACAAGTGTCCAAAGCATGGTTGCTTACACTAGGACCGTAGAACGTTTTGCCGCCAAACGTGTTATGTGTTACCGCTTGAATGACCCTCTTGATCGTTCCACGATCGAAAACCTTGATTCTTGGGTATATGTTTTGTGGAATGCAGGAGCTGGAGATAGATATTTTGTCGAGTACCATGACCTGTAGTGTTGTGGAAACATAGCTGGTAGTAAGACAACACTAGAAAAAGCTGTCGAAGTGGATATGATCATAAGCAGGCAAAGAAAAAGCAAGGGGAGGGGGGGTGTGATGTTTATTACCTCAAGGAGAAGGTGACAACCAATTATTTGAATGGTGCTTGTTTGTTGGGAGATATCAGACTTCATCTTGATCGCTCCTTTCAATAGGTCTTTTCTGACATATCGGCACTAGTTGAATGAATTAATCTCTGATGGAACGACCAACGCAGCCCAGTATTCTATGCTTGTGTAGTCATGCTTTGCAGATGGGTTTAAGACGTGCCCAATAGAGAAAACAACATAAGCAATCTTGAAGCAATCTCTCAGCAGACGAGATGAGTTCTCTCCAAGGGGTAGCAGTAGAACAAATTCTAGGGCCTTGAGACACTGAACACTCTTAGAGCTGAATGTGGATGCTAGCTTGGTAAACTCAATGCATGGCTCTGAAATTTCTGTGTGACCTGGGGGTATCCATAAACCAGCAGTCCACTGAAACCAGTTTCCTTTGCCAACTCGTCTTTCTGGTGGTCGAACTGAGAAACAATACAACAAAACTTTTGGAGAGAAATCCTAGATGTGAGCGTTGGATTGGCATTGTAGATCTGTAGATCTTCCCCAGTAACAATAATCCGCGGATCGGATCCCTCCATACCCTAGGAATATGATGGACAATTTAAGAGGGTGAGGTTCTGTATTATCAAGACTAGGTCGATTGGGGGAAAACTTGCAAATCTGCGTAGACTAAATTTCAAGCTTTTTACGGGGCAGTGCCTAAATGCATGTAGATAATGAAAGGATGCTTCATAAAACAAGCATTGCAAAAATTGGTTGCAGAGAGGAGGGGAAAGGGAGAGGTGGTGGTGGTACCTGTTGTGGATGAACCCGGCGACGATGCTTGCTTGAGGCTGGGGTCGGCGGTGGGTGGCAACTCCCATGGGCCGGCCGTGGTGGCCAGGTTGTTCCACTGGGCGCGGCTGAGTTAGCAGCGGACTGAGCTAGGCGATGAAGAAGATTGGGAGGAAGAGGGGTGTGATGTCGTGCGATTTGGTATGGAGAAAAAAATTTTAGAACAACATTTAATGAGTTCATACCGGTCAGCCGTGCTTTGACTGTCTCCCTCTCGTGCGTTCACATCTATCATGCCGGCCAGAAAAAAAATGCTCGGCATTGTAACAATGGCTGACAAAAAAAAACAAAATCTATGCTTTTGAAATGCCTCCTGGATAAGAAGGGTATGGACAAAGGTGAAGACCTACATGCGATTGGAAAAAGCAGAATGGTAGTGTGAATACAAAATGCAGGCTAAATGTTCTGCAGATGGAGAAAATGGGATCACAAAAACCAGGCACATATGCATCACATGTTCACACCGAACAAGAGCCACAGTGCTGTCCCATGGTACAAAAACAAGAGATCATCTAGTGACTGCAAAGGGAGGAGGGAGGGGAGAGAGAACTGAGCCGGTCCATGTACACGTAAGGTTTCGTAAGATGGAGATACGATCCTAAAAATCTTCAAGTGTCAGATGCGTCAGTGATTCTGCTCGATCTCAAAGCCAGAGGACGTCCACGATACGCATAGCACTGAACGCCGTGCTAAAGAAGTACTATTTGCCTAGCCCCCTCTTTGTATCACTCTCAAACTGTAGGTCCGCTCGCCTCAAAAGGCATGTAGTAGGCCAGCCCAGTAGGATACTTTATCCTTTTTTATATCAAGGACTCTTTTTTCACTTTTTACTTATATTTTATATTCTAAAAGTGTGGGAAATATTTATATATATGGATATTTATTTATTTTTATAAATTTAATATGTTCTCATGATTAAAAAATGTTTGTATGTTTAAAAACATATCGTGTAATTTTTTATTCATGCTTTTTGAAAATGCCCATGCAATGTTGAAAAAAGTATTAACATATATAACAATGTTCATGGGTTTAAAAAATACTACTCTCTTTGTTCACAAATAAAATATTTCAATACGGACTACTTAAGGATTGAAATGGGTGAACAAACACACTTGTAGGTGTTTATATATCCGATTCAGAAAAAGGCGACATCTTATATCTGTGAACTGAGGGAGTATGTTTAGGACTTTTAAAAGGAATGTTTATACAATGTAAACAAATGTTTGTGAATTTTTTATTGAAAATGTTTCATACCATCGAAGATATTTTTTGTGACATATAAAAGATGATCTAATACTAAACAAATGTTTAGCATGTTTAAAACATTGTTTAGGGCATTTATGTAAAATCTTCAATGCAAAAACAAAGAAAACCGATGAAGAAAAACATAGAAAACAAAAAAACGCAAAGAAAATGACGGAACCATTAAAAAATTGGGCGAAAGTTCCCTAAATACAATCCCCACTATAGCATAAGGTCCCTAAAACCGCATAAAACACAAGTGTTGTCCGGACGCCCAAGGCGAGTTGGTGTACTATCTAGGTAAAGATATAACATTAGTGTACATAACTAGATCGACTGATGATTGGTTGTATGTACATGCTAGGCCTGTGTAAACTCGCGGGAGCTATTTCTCGCATATATGTGAGGCGTAGCTAGCTCTGGCCGCGCGATCGATTTAGTGGGTCGTGACATTAAGGCTTTTTCTTGGAAGGTTCTTTAGATTGGTTTGGACTAGTTTACGAACCTTCCATGTCTTTTTTCTTCTTCATTTCCTTGTATTTATTTATCTGCTTTGTTTGGGTCTTTTTATATTTTTACATTTTCCCCCATTTTTCTTTGTCTTTTTATTTCAATGTATATTTTTTAAGACAAGTTGTACATTTAACATATAATCTTGAAACATTTCGTATACATGTTTTAACATTTTTCAAATCCATGATGAACATTTTGTTAAATACATATTTGACATTTATTGAATACATTTGAAATAATTTTCAAAATTATGCGAACACATTTTTGTTCAAAATTGCGTGAACACATTTTTTTCATTGTATATACATCTTTTAAAAATGTCACGGATATATTTTCGAAATTTATGAGTATTTTTCAAAATGTCTGATGAAGTTTTTGAATGGCACGATTCTTTTAAAATTATGTGATTTTTTTTACATGGTATAAATGTATTTTAAAAATACCACGGTGTTTTTTGAACTTGTGAACACTTTATAAATGTGACAATCATTTTTCCAGGATACAAACATTGTTCTAATTATGCTACTCCTGCCGGTCCGAATTAAGTCACGCTGCCTCTATAGAAATTACGTAAGACATTGTATAGAGGTTTCGTCAATTAATTTAGATCTAAGGGATAACATATTTCTGACACTGGTTTAACATTTATAAATTCATGGTGAGCGTTTTTTAAAATTTGAGTAAATTATGTTTTGAAATATATGTATTTAAGTATTACAAAAATAGTAAAATTCGTAAATAAAAAGAAATTATTAACATACGTTTACAAAAATGAACACTACTGGGGCGCTCCAATAATAATGACCAGTGGCGTCGAGACCTACCTCAGTCTGGGCACACCTATGTCTTGCTTAAAGTGAGACGTAGCAGCTTCGCGTCAGGACAGCGCTAGAAGTGCCAGTCCAGGCGTGCGGGAGGCCACAGCCTCGTTTCTTTTTTTTTTCTTCGTTTCCGTTTTTTTAACTTTTGTTTATACTTCCAAATATTCTAAATAAATATATTACAAAAAATACTTAACATAATATATTTGAAAAAATTGTTAACCATTTGAAAAAAATTAAAGGTGTATAGAGAAATGTGTTAAAAAATATACAATATGTATGAAAAATGTTCATTATGCTTTATTGTGCCTTTGTGCAACAAACCAATCATTTTTTTGATATATTACCTCCGTTCCTAAATATAAGTCTTTGTAGAGATTTCATTATGAACGACATATGGAGTAAAATAAGTGAATCTACACTCGAAAATGCATCTACATACATCTGTATGTGGTTCATAGTGGAATCTCTCCAAAGACTTATATTTAGAAACGGAGGGAGTAATAAATAGTGTGTCACAGTGCCACAACAAAAGATATTTTTGACTAAAAATCATAACATAAACAGATGAGCAAGCAAACCAATCAGAAGTCCATAACAAATCATTGAAAAGTAATTTAAGATAGAGATAATATTTGCAATTTTTTAATCAAGCATTTAAAATGTTCAAAATATGTATGAAAAAATGTTGACCATGTATTAGGAAAATATTATACTTTTATTTAATAATCTTAAATATGAATTAGAAAAATGCTTTTGGCATATACATAAAAGATAGCATAAAAACCAAAAAACAAAGAAACATGAAAAGACAATGGAAACCAAAAAAGAGACAAAATAAAAAAAAAACCCCGGAGAAACAAGTGTAAACAAATGAAAACATTGAAAATTGAGAAAGAAACAAAGGAAAACAAAGTAACCCGATGAAAGTGGGAAAGAAAGAAACAAAACCCAAAAATGATGCAAAAAAAGAAAAAGGAAAAACAGTGAAAACCAAGAAGAAGAAAAAAGGAACACTAAAGAAAAAAAGGAAAAAAGAAAAGAACCCCAGTGAAAACAAAAAAAAGTAACAAAAAAAAGTAACAAAAAAACATATAAAATAATATAATATACAGAAAATTAAAAACAGGTAAGGAACAAAGAAAACCGTTAAAAAATAAAGGAAAAAGGGGAAAAAAGCAGCAAAGAAAAAAGAAACCAAAAAAGAGATGAAAAGCAAATAAAAGGCAAAATAAACGACCGCGAGAAATAAAACAGTGAGGCAGTGAAGCATTCGGCTCAGTTGTAAATAGTGATCATGAACGAAGCAAAAAAAAAAAAAAAAACAAAAAACGGCCCAGCCTAGTTACTCCGCAAGAAGCTATTCCCCTCAGGCGGGAGCAGCTTACACTCGCCTAAAGCGAGATATAGCTCCCGTGTTTCGGTCTTTGTTATAAGCGAGACAAAGTGCTGTCCTGTAAATCTCTATGTACTTCATTGGATTATGCCGAAATCACTAGTTAAGAAGTACTCGTTGCGAAGATCATTCCAATTCCCCAGGTTGCGACAAGTGGCGCTGCATGTGCGCCACTTGTCGCAACCTGAGAGTTTTTTCTTTTTTCGTAGATCCGTTTATTCAAAATGTTTTATCTCTTAAACCGTGCTTCCAAATCTTGAATTGCTTTCGCCGTTAGATTCCTTGCGTCGAGATCTTCAAAACTAGATCCCATGTTGATAGGCTTTGACGATTTTTTTTTACAAAAAAACTGGACGAAAAAAACCGACGAGAAAACCGAACCGGGAGCACGGGTTTTTCCCTTTCCGAAAGAGGCACGCCCGTACCTCTGACGAAATCACAACCGTGCTTCTTGCGGAAGCAAAAACCGTGACTCTCGCGAAAGAAAAAAAAAGAAAAAATGCGTTTTTTTTCCCTTTTCGAGGAAGTACGGCCGTGACTCTCGCGAAAGCACAACCGTACCTCTCGCGGAAGCAAAACCGTGCCTCTCGCGAAATAAAAAAAAACAGAAAACGCATTTTTTTCGTTTCCGAGGAGGCACGGACGTGACTCTCGCGAAAGCACAATCGTGCCTCTCGCGAAAGCAAAACCATGCCTCTCGCGAAAGAAAAAAAACCTAGAAAATGCGTTTTTTTCCGTTTCCAAGAGGCACGGCCGTGACTCTCGCGAAAACACAACCGTGCCTCTTGCGGAACAAAATCGTGCCTCTCGCAAAAGGAAAAAAAGAAGTGAAAACGGGTTTTTTTCCGTTTCCAAGAGGCACGGCCGTGCGTCTCGCGAAAGCACAACCGTGCCTCTCGCGGAACAAAATCGTGACTCTTGCGAAAGAAAAAAGACGCGTTTTTTTCGCAATTTTTTTCCAGACCGGTGAAAAACCAAAACATCGAAACCCCCCGGAAAAAACCGTTTAAAAAGCCGAAAACGCGTGCGGAAAAATTAAAAAAAGAAATCCGAAGGAAGCGCCCAGAGCCCGACATATGGCGAATCGTTGAGAGCGCGCCAAGTGACGTTGATCGTTGCGAGGCTTTCGATGAAGCGCTTGTTAATTAGTTGCCCTTGGATTATGCCCAATACAGATTTTGGTGGTGGCCTCTTGATTTCGGTGGACCAGAACGCCGGCCTTGCCCGGCCTGACAATATTGGCAATAGTTTGATATAGGCCATACGATCTTGTCTCTGCTGGGTTCAAATGACTCTTAAAAAATAAAAATAAAACAATGTTAAATTTATTAACTTAAATTGAAGTACACTTGGAGCATCTACAACCGAACACTCAGACGTCCGGTGAACAGCCCGGTCACTGACCGGTCAAAAAAAGCGATCCAGACGGACGCCTCAAACCGGCCTCAAACGCCCTGCCTGACCGGCAACTCTCATATCCAGGTCAAATCGGGGGCGGATATGGGTGGTCCAGGCGCGGCCGTGCGCGTCCGCAACGTCGGAGCTGACTCAGACCGGCCCACGTGACCCCTCATACATTCATCTCCATCCCTTCCCAGACCTAACCTTAACCACTCCATTCCACTCCCCTCCAGTCCACTCCGCCCCCAAAACTCCCGCCTAACGATCCCCAACATTCTTCGGCATGGAAAGCAACGGATATGAGTCCTCCATCAGCCGATGTGTGGAGCGGGACCTCATCCCAGTCGGGCCAGAGGAGGAGATGGTCGTTTGCATTGCGCTCCACCGCAGCCGCAAGGAGAATGCCCGACATCGGTCGGGCTCGAACTGCTGGGAATCCATCGCGTCCGCCTAAATGGTGCGTGGATCCCATGCGGGGCGTGTCGTTGCTGCCTTGCCGGAGACGGCGCGCTCCGTCTGGCGTTTGAATGCCTTGGCAGCGCGCATCCTCTTCGTTGGCATGGCGACGACGAGGCCATCTGTGGCCTGTCCGCTGAGTGTATGGAGCGGCGTGCCCATCGTGCAAGGCAGAAGGCGAGGCCGTGGCAGCCCATGGCAAACATCGGCGAGGCGGAGTTGGTCTCTCCGGCGGCGAGACGGATGGCCTGCAATCCCGGGCACCGCAGCCATGTCATGGTGGACGTGTCGGCCTCCAATCACTCCGATCACGACGGATCCATCGTCGACCTCACATCCACTGGCGACGTGCACCAACGAGGAAGAGTAGGGCATGGGAGACGGCGGCTGATAACCCACAAATATAGGGGATCGCAACAGTTTTTGAGGATAGAGTATTCAACCCAAATTTGTTGATTCAACACAAGGGAAGCCAAAGAATATTTGCAAATATTAGCAGCTAAGTTGTCAATTCAAGCACAGTTGGAGATTAATTATCTGCAGCAAAGTGATTAGTTATCAAAGTAGTATGATAGTTTTGATAGCGACAACAATAGTAACAGTAACAGTGATATCAATGATTTTGTAGGAAGTGCAATAGTGATAGTAGCAGTAGTAACTTAGCAGAAACAATATAAGAGAAATTTGTAGGCATTGGATCGGTCAATTCGTTGGATGATATTCATCATATAACAACCATAACCTAGGGCGATACGGTACTAGCTCCAGTTCATAAATATAATGTAGGCATGTATTCCGTAAATAATCATACGTGCTTATGGAAAGAACTTGCATGACATCTTTTGTCCTACCCCCCCGTGGCAGCGGGGTCCTATTGGAAACTAAGGAATATTAAGGCCTCCTTTTAATAGAGAACCGGAACAAAGCATTAACACACGATGAATACATGAACTCCTCAAACTACGGTCATCACCGGGAAGTGTCCCAACTTCTATCACTCCGGATTTGCCGGACCATAACACGTAGTAGGTGACTATAACTTTCAAGATCGGATCTAGAACATAGATATAATGGTGATAACATAAACGGTTCAAATATGAAATCATGACACCCGGGCCCAAAGTGACAAGCATTAAGCATGGCAAAGTCATAGCAACATCAATCTCAAAACATAATGGATACTAGGGATCAAGTCCTAACAAAACTAACTCCATTACATGATGAATCTCATCCAACTCCTCACCGACTAGCGAGCCTACGAAGGAATTACTCACTCTCGATGGGGAGCATCATGGAATTGGCGATGGAGAAGGGTTGATGATGACGAAGATCGAAGATGCCCCTCTCCGGAGCCCCAAACGGACTCCAGATCTGGCCTCCCGATGAAGAACAGGAGGTGGCGGCGGCCCCGTCTCATGAAACTTGATAATTCTCCCTCCCTGGTTTTTTTCTCCAAATATGTGATTTGATAGTATCAGGGCTGGAGTCTGCGGGGCCACCAAGTGGGGACAACCCACCTGTGCGCGCCTGAGGGGGGGGGGGGGGAGGGGGAGGGGGCGCCCTGGTGGGTTGTGCCCACCCAGGTGCCCCCCTCCGGTGGTTCTTGGCTCCAGAAATTATCTTTATTTGTATAAAATTTCCTCGCAAAGTTTCGTTCCAACCTGAGAACTTTTATTTTTGCACAAAAAACAACACCATGGTAGTTCTGCTGAAAACAACGCCAGTCCGGGTTAGTTTCATTAAATCATGCAAATTAGAGTCCAAAACAAGAGGAAAAGCGTTAGGAAAAGTAGATACGACAGAGACGTATCAGAGGTGCCTCGAGTCCCGTGAGTCTGTGTATGTCCCATGTCCTACGCTACCACACTGGCTATCGGAACAACACTCGAGGGGCGCAACCTCCAGACATGCGAACGACATAGCCGGAAGGCCTCTGCTTAGATTAGGTTTCACGTTGCATGTAATTGTATGAATTTGAGGTTTCGTAATTGAGATATCTGGTTGTGGAAATGATTATTTGAGGTTTGATCCATCCGAGATTAGCGGATCGCCCCCGCGTCGTCTCCCGGCGACACGGGTGGCTGCTTTCTCCGTCCTTCTCTCCCCCGTCTCTGAGCCATCTGCCCTCGCCGTCGCTCAGCAAAGCCCTTGCGGTCAAGGGCAGTGGCGAGGAATAGTTTTCCATTTCCTTCAGAACTGGCGATGGCTTAGGCTGGTGTAGCAGCATTCTGAGTGCAGCAGCGGTGGTGCCGTGGGTTGTCGTAGTAGCGGAGGTGTTGAGCCACACACCGGCGCCGTGACGACCAGTACCTCTCATCAGGTGGTCGGCCACGACCTCTTGCAGTTCTCCATAGTGGATTCTCTGATTGGCGGCAACCCCAATAGGGTACACCTGCAGTGCGTGGGTTGCCGAGTGGCGATCTCCGCTCCTCAGCATTGCGGCCCAGGAGTGGTGCTCTCTGATCCCTTCCTGACCACTTCCATGGCCGCGCTCGATGGTACGATGGTCGGTGCAGCTGGTCGTGTTAGTTTAGATCTGGACTCCATGGGTGGCGGAGCTTCTGCCGGCCGGTCAAGCTACTGATTGCGGTGGCCATCGAATGGTCCTCATGAGGGTTCTTCACTACGGACCCGGTGGCTGCTGCCAACGGCTCCTACCACTGAGGTTGTGAGATGCAACCGAAAGGCTCCTTTGTGGATTTTGGCGGCTCTCACTTCAGGTAGTTTGCATGCGGCGATGAGATGCAATCTATGAACGGCGGCTTGACGCAGAGGGTATGGTTGTGCAACATCAACTGTTGGATTTTAGCCCAAGGCATGTACTTGTTGGGTTCGTGAAAAACGGCGGCGATAACACATTATTGACTTTTTGGTGGTGCTTGTAAGTACCTGGTCTTGAGCTCTGGGGTGAAAGCCTTAGGTCTGAGTGAGTTGGTTATACCTGGCAATGACGATGTTGTTTGCATCTTCACCTTATTGAAGGCTTTGCTCAGATATGCTCGGACTTCTTCAGGGTGAAACCTAAAATTTGACCTTCAGTGGTTGGACTCGGTGACGGTGGCGCTTGAGCGTCGTTTCCTTCCTGAAGGCGTTGCTGTTGAAGAATATTTTTCGTTGTCTTTGTGGTGTCAGAAATAGTTGGTCTGGATATGGTCACTGTTACAGTTTGTCGATCACTATTTTGATCACTTCAGTTTCTTCCTCGCTTTGACATAGCTTGATCTTGTATGACTTTCCTAATTATCAGCGTTTATTTGCGTGTGTTGGTGTTTGATGTGTGCATCCTAGTTATACAGAGGCCGAGTGTGTATTCATTTTGTTTGTATCTCCTTGAAGCTTTATTATAAATTAATAAGATCCACGTTTTATCGAAAAATTTGAGGTGACCGGACACTGTCCATGGACGCGTCAACGAGCGTTTGAGGGGTTGGATTTGGTGTATCCAGCTGTAGATGCTCTTATGAAAGATAATATTGCTATATGTTTTTTGCATCTGTGATGGCCCGTCTACGTTTTGAGAATGATTTAAGTACGTACTCCCTCCGTAAACTAATATAACAGTGTTTAGATCACTACTTTACAGAGGGAGTACATGACAGTCTCTCTCAACCGATGTGAAACCACGTGATCGTGGGTGTGGCTGAAGCATCTATCCATGACCCGATCGATTAAGGCGTACATATGCAAGGATGCCATTTATCGGTGCCAAATAATGCAGGTGTAGTGGCACGTTGCTGACGATGGACGTGCTTACGGCAGAGACCTGACGCCGCACAGCTGCATGACAGCCAGCAATCACCTTAATTTTATCTTCTCTCTGGCCATCGCATAAGCAGACAAAGGCAGGGTGCTCGCAGTTGACCATGCAATAGATCTATAATACCGCGTATCATGCATCCCACTCAATTAGGGAACACATAGAGTATAGTAAATCACAAGTGTCAGGCTTAATTAGTTAGAGTATATTAGTACATCCACTGGCAGTGGGAACAGCTTAATTATATCGGATTTTGTGAGATGCAGTACTGCACACAGGTTCTGCGAACAAAATACACTTGCCCGGCTTCTCCTTCTCTAGAGGGGAGATTCAGACATCTGAGAATTAGCACAAATAATTGTTATTAGTTATACTCCATGTCTACGCACCTAATCGCGTCATTTACCCAGCGTCACTAATCGTAGTCGTCATGTGCTTGTGTCAGCTTGTCAGGAACGATCTTGGATAAACTAATCTACACGGAGCGTCAGGATATATAACGAATCACATGAAGCCATGAAGGATACGACCTGCCGTTAGTTAATTTCCGTAGTAATCGTGATTTGAACACCAGTTCCTTTGCTCAGTATGGCATGCTTTAGGATTGATGTCCATATTTGAAGTTCACTGGCCGGCGGAATTTTAGATTTTCTTGGAGGGCGACGGGGTTTACAAGCTGGATGGGTATCATATGATCAACTTGTAATTGTGATTGGCATCAACGAGGCAGGTATGCATGCCCGCACGAGGGACCCCTATTAGTCAAACACTCGAACCTGTCGTTTATGATCATTGAGCGTTTTTCTTTCTTTCTCGAGGAGTATGGACATACGGTTGATAGGCACGACCACGCGATCTATTGCATAATCCATGTCACACTCGCTGCATGACACATCATGTGACCAAACCAATGCACTTGCGTCCACTCAAATCGCCAGCAAATATCTGGACCAAACTGTTAAGACACAGTTTGTAATCCAATGAGTCCACGTGTCCATTTCCCGCAAACCGAAGGCAAATTAGGGGGCTTTGCAGGAGTCCAGACCTCCTTCACGTAGGACTTTGACACCCCAGCCCACCCAAACCACACCCGGACCCTGCGTCTCCATCCCTTCCCCCTTTCTGATCCACATCTCCTTCCTCCCGGCCAACGCCGTCGCTGTACCACCCCGGCCGCCGCCAAAACCTTGCCGGACCTCTACGACCTCCGCCGCTTCACCCAGCCTCCATGCTGCTTTGCCTAGGCCGTCGCTCCACACCTCTCGTTCGTCTGCCGCGCAGGAACCATTCGCCCATGTGGATACCATCCATGGGGGTCACCATGCCCGACATTTGGTGAAATGTCGTGCTAAATTTTCAATAATAGTTCTCCCTTTGAAGCAATGGATTCGGGCATGGAGTACATCTACAAGCAATACATTGAGTCTACAAGCAATACATTGAGTCGCCGGACAAGGAGGATTATGCGGATGAAACGACATGATGCAGGCGGTCCTTGCAGTTGCAGAGCGTGCAAAACAACATGTTCTTAAATTCAGGGGATCGATTAAGGGTCATCGAGTAATGAATCAGAACAGGGCACGAAGGCATTTTGACATTGATGGGCGATTACTTTGCCTCCGATGCCCTATTCACAAACAATTTTCACCGGCCCTTTTGGATGCGGCAAAATGTGTTCGATCACCTCGACAATGGCACTCGGGCCTATGATGACTACTTCATCTTGAAGAATGATGCCATAGAAAGAATTGGGTTCTATGGTTACCAGAAGTGCATGGCTGCATTGCGGATGCTTCCATATGGTATGGCCACAGATTCGTGGGACGAGTACCTCCGGATGTTTGAGAACAAATACCAAGACACCATGGTCAGATTTTCTACTACGGTAGTCAAGGTATTTGGACCTTAGTACTTGAGAGCACCAACTGATTGCACTCTCGGAAGCAAGGGGATGGCCAGGTACACTCAAATATCTTAATCGCATGCATTTGAGATGGAAGAACTTCCCAAAAACTCTACGAGGGCAATATCAGGGTCATGTTAAGAAGCCCACCACCATTCTTGAAGCAGTTGCTTCATAGGACCTCTGGATTTGGCACTCTTTCTTTGACATGTACGAGTCTCATAATGACATCAATGTGTTGCAGCGGTCTTCATTGTTTGCTATGTTGACTAAAGGACAAGCTCCTCTGTGCAACTCTACTGTCAATGGGCACGACTACAAGATGGACTACCATCTGGTTGACAATATCTATAGTCCATGTGCCACCTTCTCAAGACCATCTCTGAGTTAGTTGGTTAGAAAAGAGACCACTTTGCCAAAGACAAAAAGGAGCTAGAAAGGATGTGGAGAAGGCATTTGGTGTGCTCCAATCCCGTTTTGCAGTTGTTCGTGGACCTGCTGAAAGAAATGTGATTTGGAGACCTTATAGGAGATGATGACATTTTATGTGATCATGCACGACATGATCGTGGTGGATGAGGGTGAAAATACGGCCCGAGGTCTGGAACTTGAGAAAATGAGTGATCCTATCCAACTTACAAATCAAAATTCAGCCATGTTTGATGATGTGTCCAAATGCACCAACAAATTCAGTATCAAACAACTCATGAGCAGCTCAGGGAAGATCTGATTGAGCATATGTGGGCACTTAAAAGGGACAATTAGAACATATGTGCGAGTTGAATTCAAGTTTGAACTATTTTGTTTCAAAACATTGTTGGATTGTAATATTTACATTTGAACTCTATCACATTTTAATATTCTCACTCCTCGGAGATTTGATATGCTATTATTTTGAGTGTTGCGGACTTAAGAAAAAAACAAGGGCAGCCGTTTAGGGGACATGATTGGATGGTTGACTCCCATATCCATGTCCGCAGGGGAGTTCGGGTCAGTCCACAAACAAATAGCGTGTCCACTTTGAGGATAGACGTTGAAGATGCTCTTATACCACATATAATGGTTACAGCATTAACCAATATCTACAACAGTAAACCAAGATAGTATTCTAGCCAAACCTGACCCTGTTCCTATAAATTGAGCAAGGATGGGACTCAAACATGTCAAGGATGGCGCCGATTGCAATGTGGCCTTATAGCAACTCTACCAGAATCGTTAATATGGCGACTTTGGTCTAAAAGGTCACTCTATTAGAGTCGCCATAATTTATGCAGGGTGCTCCATATACAGCTCGCGAGCTTCAATATTTGAAGGTTGTTGCCATTGGTTTGGAGTGTGCATCATCCGCCAACCACTTGTGCTAGAGAGAATTTTCACCTCCCTCTTCGCCTCCATCATTGGCCCATGTCAATTTAAGTTATACTTTTTCCCGCTGCCCGCCATGTTTTTCCGCCATCTGCCACCTGCAGGTATAAAAAGCCGCAAAATCTTCACTTCCCTTCTCACTATTCACAACCTCCACTTCCCTTCTAGCCGCCCACTACGTCCATTATCAGTGATGGCGGACTGGGTACTGTTATTGGAGGAGGAGCGGGATCAACGGAGGAGAAGCGGGTAAAATTTATACCGGGCATTTTGAAAGATGCATAAGGATTTCCGCAAGGATTAGCGCATGTGTCCCCAAAATGGTGAACATAATTTTCCAATTAGGTGGAAAGAAATCAAGGACTCGACGATGATTGTGTGATGCATGGAGGAGTGAATTTGACATCAATGTTTGGAATTGTGAGAACCAGGTAATCCATGGGGATACATGGATTGTTAGATTCTTAGCCTAACTCTAATGCACGACCACAAACGGAAGTGTGTTTTGTCTTGGTTATGTCTGTTTGCGTTGGCAAAACAGACGCGAGGGTCCGTTTGCGGTCGTCCGCCCGTCGATGCCCCAACCGGCTGCCGCATCAAATAGTTTCTGCATTTTGGACATACATTTTAAATAAAAAACATGAAAAATAATTTAAGACGATAACCTTTATATTATTTAACTTAAGTCCACAAGTCCTAGATGAAAATTAAAATTAAACTTGAACTAAAGAAAACATAAAAATAAGGAAACCCTAGATCGGCCGTCGCTGCCGTGCTGCCCCCTTCAGTCCCCACCATCCTCGTGGTGAGGTTGATGTACGTAGGTGGCTGCCAAAGGTGGGCCGACGGCCCCTGTGGAGGCTGTCAAAGTTGGGTGGGTGTCATCTGCTGTGGCTGTGGCGCCACTGGTGGCCATGGCGGGGACAATTGTCGATGTCAAAACTGGCATATCTCGGGTAGGGGGCCCAAGCTGTGAGTCTAAGGATCAACGATAACAAGGGACAATGGGGACACGATGTTTACCCAGGTTCGGGCCCTCTTAAAGGAGGTAAAACCCTATGTCCTGCTTGATTGTATTCGATGAGTATAGGGGTTACATGAGTTGATCTACCTCGAGATCGCAATGGCTAAACCCTAGCTGTCTAGCATATGATTATTCTGATAGCCTCTATGGACTAAACCCTCTGGTTTATATATACACCAGAGGGGGCCAGGGTTATACATAGTCGGTTTACAAGGGAAGGAAATAGTACATCCGAACACCAATCTTGCCATCCACGCATATAGGAGCCCTACCCGGACACGGGGGATAGTCTTCTGCTTTGTCTTCACGACCCATCAGTCCGGCCCATATCGAATAGATCGGACACCCGAGGACCCCCTAATCCAGGACTCCCTCAGTAGCCCCTGAACCAGTCTTCGATGACGATGTGTTCGTCACGTGGATTATCTTCGGCATTGCAAGGCGGGTTCCTTCTCTTGAATATTTTAAGTCAGCTTCCCGTATAAAGGAACTATGTCCGGCTCTGCATAATCAATACAACCCTTAGCCATGATGGCAAGATGTCAAAACAGGAACAATGTCTTTTACTGAGAACTTTTTTGGCGAACCGTCACACTTGACTCTTTAATATTTCGAACCATTTTCATGCCTCCCGTTTCGCGTTTCGAGGCTTAGCCTCCATTGGCACGTCTTGTCAAAACAGAGATCACGCCCTCCCATTACGGGATTCTCATCAATATGGTTTGGGTAACCGAACCGTGCCTTACGCACGATCTCGTTGGGAACAGGCGAGGTTTATGGCTTGAGAGGGGGACCGTTGGTATTTTCACCGTCTATAAGAGGATAAAGATCCCACCTTTTTCCTCACGCCTTCCTCTAGCTTCTGTTTTCCAACCTCCAAGCTCTAGCACCCCAAAATTCCGATCTTTCCCACCACCACCACCCTCCCCAGCAATGGCTGGGTTCGATTCCAAGGGCAAATGGGAGGCCTCCTCCATCACCAAATGGGAGGCTATCTGTCCGCGGATATCGCTCATAGGCTCCTTGACAAAGATCAGGTTATCCCTACTCCGGGGCTCGGTGAGAGGGTTGTGTTCATCCCTCATTTCCTTCGAGGGCTAGGGTTTCCCCTCCACCCCTTCGTCTAAGGTCTCATGTTCTACTACGAGTTAGATTTCCACGATCTAGCCCCAAATTCCTTCCTCCACATATCGGCGTTCAGCATCGTGTGTGAGGCTCTTCTCCGCATCCCGCCACACTTCGGCCTATGGCTCAAGGTTTTCAATCTGAAGCTGAAGGTGGTCGACGGACAACACGCAGACTATGGGGGGGCCATGGTAAGGAAGCTCCCCAATGCCTTCTAGCCCAAAGGGGCATTCGTTGAGACTATCAAGGTTCGGCAGCAGGAGTGGTTCTACATCACCGAACCCCGCGACGCCAAATGGGCGGCTACGCCTGACTTCAGATCTGGACCCCCCACGAGACTCACCTCATGGACCGCCAAGGGCCTTGATTAGGGGTCCCAACCGGAGGTGAAGATGCTGCAGAAATGCATCTCCAACATGTTGGGTACAAACACTGGTCTCACAAACATGATTCAAGTGATGCTCTTCCGCCGTATCCTTCCCTGCCAACTCCGGGCCTCCCCTTGTGGGAGTTCAATCCGAAGGAGCCACGGACCTTGAAGCGCTTCTTCGGCACCACACACGAAGATATATGGAACCAACTCTTCAAGGCCCATAAAAGTTAGCCGATGAAGACCGAGGACATCGGACTCGACATTGAGAACCCGGCCTCGATGGTAAGCATAATCTTTCCGCAGACCTATCCGGTCAATACTTCAAATATAATAAAGATTATATCGCCTACCTTCTATACAGGGCTGGATGGCAAAGGCAGAGCAGATCCACTGTCCAGCACCGCTGCTTGAGAATCCGGCCATACCCGTGCTAACGGAAATGCTGGTCCCGACGCCCTATCAGATGCCGGAGAATAAGGCCAAGAAGAAGAAAGGCAAGGAGGCCAAGGGCGGCCCCCGCCACAAAGGTCCTTCGGACATAGTGTCCGGAGAGAACGAAGCCCTCTTTCCCATGAGGGAGACGAGGAAGAAGAGGAGTAGGAGGACGTGGAAAGCGACTCCCCCCATAAGGGGAGGAAGACGAAGAGGACGACCTCTGAAGACCCGAAGGGGGAGGTGTCAAAAAGAGGGAAGCTGGCCCTCCTGGACAGTTCTGACTCAAAGTCCGAACTAGTCCCCAAGAGACCTCCCAGGGTGAAGCCCCGGGCCGAATCGTAAGTATTCAGAAACTTACCGTTGATCTTTGGTCTTCCTGCTTCCATTATGTAAGTTGTTTTGTTATTTTCCTTTCAGCCCTCCTTGCGAGCTCCCACAAACTCCATTATCAGAGGGGAACTCCCTGCCGCCCGAAATGGCAGAGAGTGACACGGCGCCTCGAGCCCCCTCGCCTATCACCATGGAGGACACCGAATCATGATTCTGAAGGACCTCTCCTGGCCGAGGAGGGTGAGGGAGTCCTGGATTAGGGGGTATCCGAACAGCCGGACTATATACTTTGGCCGTACTATTGGACTATGAAGATACTAGATTTAAGACTTCGCCCCGTGTCCGGATGGGACTCTCCTTTGTGTGGAAGGCAAGCTTGGATATTCGGATATGTAGATCTCCTTCTCTGTAACCGACTTTGTGTAACCCTAGCCCCCTCCGGTGTCTATATAAACCGGAGTGTTTAGTCCGTAGGACAACAACAATCATAATCATAGGGTAGCTTCTAGGGTTTAGCCTCTACGATCTCGTGGTAGATCAACTCTTGTAATATTCATATCATCAAGATCAATCAAGCAGGAAGTAGGGTATTACCTCCATCGAGAGGGCCCGAAACTGGGTAAACATCGTGTCTCCAGCCTCCTGTTACCATTAGCCTTAGACACACAGTTCGGGCCCCCCTACCCGAGATCCGCCGGTTTTGACACCGACATTGGTGCTTTCATTGAGAGTTCCACTATGCCGTCGCAATAAGGTTTGATGGCTCGCCTTGTTGTCAAGGACAACATTACCTCTGGAGGAACCCTGGCTGTAGGCCAGACCCTTCGACTGGGCGGCTTCATCATGACCGCCCGTTCGGCCTCCACACCGACGATGACTTCTCAGGTCATCAAAAACAGCCTCCACGCCAGCTCAGAATTCCCCGAGCAGATGGATCCAATAGAGCTCTCCTCCCTGAATGAGCTCTTGGATCGCATCGCCGCCCTGGGAGTCACTACAGACTATGATCGGATCGGGCTTAAACCCGACCAACGGGAGATTAACTCTCCACCGGTCACCCATCAGATAGCGGTGGTGGAGGAACAACGCAGAGATTCTTCCTCTATTATGAGGACAAACTATGTCCGGATTCCTGAGCTCTCTGAGCCGGATACCCGCCTATGAGAGGACATTGCCCAGGATCCGAACTTAGAATCGGGCAGCGGTCTAGGAAAATTGGGCAGCATCCTGGAGTCCGAGCCGCCATGCTCGGAAACTCCTCAGCCCCTGGGTTTCAGATTGGGTCAGGGTTCAGAGTTAAATCCACCCACCCACCCAGATGCAAGCGACCTTTCCCACATTAGAAAAGAGCCCCAGGAGACAGTACATCACTTCTGGGCCAGATTCCTCCTTGTAATGAATAAGGTTAAGGACTGTCGCGAGGAAGACGCAATCTCATTCTTCTGCAAAAATTGCACGAACAAGGGAATTCTCAACACCATAAGTCGCCGTGAGATAGTACACTTTGCTGACTTGCCGGCCTTAGTACAGAAGTACTGCGCGATGGAAAGTGCCTAGAAAACCCAAATAAAATTCTGGGATCCTCCGGCTGTCACTAAATCCCTCGTCCGAACTAAAAGGGTGCGCTCCCGTAAGCCACCCAATCCAATAAAAAAGAAGCCAAAGCCACTCACTGGGCGTGGAACCGTACTGGAGGGATGGCTCAATGGGCCATGCAAAATTCACAGTACACCGGATACAATACCAATGCACAGCCTTAGAGCATGTTGGGTACTCCGGCAGGTGGCCAAAAGCGGAGAGGACCTCCTCATTAATAATACCGCAGAGCTCCACCCCACAGAGGATAATAATACAATACTGACAGTCTTTGAGACTTTCACCTTAAACAATAGGCGTATGCGAGCACTCTGCAGCCTTGCCGAAGTCTGCCATGTTGCAGCTATTGGAAATATGCCCTAGAGGCAATAATAAATTAGTTATTATTATTATATTTCCTTGTTCATGATAATCGTTTATTATCCATGCTATAATTGTATTGATAGGAAACTCAGATACATGTGTGGGTACATAGACAACACCATGTCCCTAGTAAGCCTCTAGTTGACTAGCTCGTTGATCAATGGATGGTTACGGTTTCCTGACCATGGACATTGGATGTCGTTGATAACGGGATCACATCATTAGGAGAATGATGTGATGGACAAGACCCAATCCTAAGCCTAGCACAAAGATCGTAGTTCGTATGCTAAAGCTTTTCTAATGTCAAGTATCATTTCCTTAGACCATGAGATTGTGCAACTCCCGGATACCATAGGAATGCTTTGGGTGTACCAAACGTCACAACGTAACTGGGTGACTATAAAGGTGCACTACAGGTATCTTCGAAAGTGTCTGTTGGGTTGGCACGAATCGAGACTGGGATTTGTCACTCCGTGTAAACAGAGAGGTATCTCTGGGCCCACTCGGTAGGACATCATCATAATGTGCACAATGTGACCAAGGGGTTGATCACGGGATGATGTGTTACGGAATGAGTAAAGAGACTTGCCGGTAACGAGATTGAACAAGGTATCGGGATACCGACGATCGAGTCTCGGGCAAGTACAATACCGCTAGACAAAGGGAATTGTATACGGGATCGATTGAGTCCTTGACATCGTGGTTCATCCAATGAGATCATCGTGGAACATGTGGGAGCCAACATGGGTATCCAGATCCCGCTGTTGGTTATTGACCGGAGAACGTCTCGGTCATGTCTACATGTCTCCCGAACCCGTAGGGTCTACACACTTAAGGTTTGATGACGCTAGGGTTATAAAGGAAGTTTGTATGTGGTTACCGAATGTTGTTCGGAGTCCCAGATGAGATCCCGGACGTCACGAGGAGTTCCGGAATGGTCCGGAGGTAAAGATTTATATATGGGAAGTCCTGTTTTGATCACCGGAAAAGTTTCGGGTTTTTTCGATAACGTACCGGAACCACCGGGAGGGTCCCGGGGGTCCACCAACCCCGGAGGGCTGCATGGGCCAAGTGTGGGAGGGGACCAGCCCCAGGTGGGCTGGTGCGCCCCCCACAGGGCCCAAGGATCAGGGAAGTAGGGAGGGAGGGCAAACCCTAGGGCAGATGGGCCCTAAGGCCCACCCTAGGTGCGCCTCCCCCCTCTCCCCTTGTGGCCGCCACCCAGATGGGATCTGGTGGCTGCCGCCACCCCTGGGGAGGGAACACTAGAGGGGGCGCAGCCCCCTCCCCTTCCCCTATAAATACATGAGGTCTGGGGGCTGCCAAAGACAAGAGAACATCTCCTCTTGGCGCAGCCCTACCTCTCTCCCTTCTCCTCTCCCGCGGTGCTTGGCGAAGCCCTGCTGGATCAGCACGCTCCTCCATCAACACCACGCCGTTGTGCTGCTGCTGGATGGAGTCTTCCTCAACCTCTCCCTCTCTCCTTGCTGGATCAAGGCGTGGGAGACGTCACCGGGCTGTACGTGTGTTGAACGCGGAGGTGCCGTCCGTTCGGCACTAGGATCTCCGGTGATTTGGATCACGACGAGTACGACTCCTTCAACCCCGTTCTCTTGAACGCTTCCGCTTAGCGATCTACAAGGGTATGTAGATGCACTCTCCTTCCCTTCGTTGCTGGTTTCTCCATAGATAGATCTTGGTGACACGTAGGAAAATTTTGAATTTCTGCTACGTTCCCCAACAGTGGCATCATGAGCTAGGTCTATTGCGTAGATTCTTTGCACAAATAGAACACAAAGTAGTTGTGGGCGTTGATTTTGTTCAATATGCTTACCATTACTAGTCCAATCTTGTTTCGACGGTATTTTGGGATGAAGCGGCCCGGACCGACCTTACACGTACACTTACGTGAGACATGTTCCACCGATTGACATGCACTTGGTGCATAAGGTGGCTAGCGGGTGCCAGTCTCTCCCACTTTAGTCGGAACAGATTTTATGAAAAGGGTCCTTATGAAGGGTAAATAGCAATTGGCATATCATGTTGTGGTTTTGCGTAGGTAAGAAACGTTCTTGCTAGAAACCCATAGCAGCCACGTAAAACATGCAAACAACAATTAGAGGACGTCTAACTTGTTTTTGCAGGGTATGCTATGTGATGTGATATGGCCAAGAAGAATGTGATGAATGATATGTGATGTATGATATTGATCATGTTCTTGTAATAGGAATCACGACTTGCATGTCGATGAGTATGACAACCGGCAGGAGCCATAGGAGTTGTCTTTATTTATTGTATGACCTGCGTGTCATTGAACAACGCCATTGAATTACTTTACTTTATTGCTAACCGGTAGCCATAGTAGTAGAAGTAATAAGTTGGCGAGACAACTTCATGGAGACACGATGATGGAGATCATGATGATGGAGATCATGGTGTCATGCCGGTGACGATGATGATCATGGAGCCCCGAAGATGGAGATCAAAAGGAGCAATATGATATTGGCCATATCATGTCACTATTTGATTGCATGTGATGTTTATCATGTTTATGCATCTTATTTGCTTAGAACGACGGTAGTAAATAAGATGATCCCTCATTAAAATTTCAAGAAAGTGTTCCCCCTAACTGTGCACCGTTGCGAAACTTCGTCGTTTCGAAGCACCACGTGATGATCGGGTGTGATAGATTCTTATGTTCACATACAACGGGTGTAAGCCAGATTTACACACGCGAAACACTTAGGTCGACTTGACAAGCCTAGCATGTACAGACATGGCATTGGAACACAAGAGACCGAAAGGTCGAGCATGAGTCGTATAGTAGATACGATCAACATGAAGATGTTCACCGATGATGACTAGTCCGTCTCATGTGATGATCGGACATGGCCTAGTTGACTCGGATCATGTAATCACTTAGATGACTAGAGGGATTTCTATCTGAGTGGGAGTTCATAAGATGAACTTAATTATCCTGAACATAGTCAAAATATCTTTGCAAATTATGTCGTAAGTTCGCGCTTTAGTTCCACTGTTTAGATATGTTCCTAGAGAAAATATAGTTGAAAGTTGACAGTAGCGATTATGTAGACAGTAGAAAGCTTATGTCCTTAATGCACCGCTCAATGTGCTGAACCCCAAACATCGTTTGTGGATGTTGCGAACATCGGACATACACGTTTTGATAACTACGTGATAGTTCAGTTAAACGGTTTAGAGTTGAGGCACCAAAGACGTTTTCGAAACGTCGTGGAACATATGAGATGTTTTCGAGGGCTGAAATTGGGATTTCAGGCTCGTGCCCACGTCAAGAGGTATAAGACCTCCGACAATTTTCTTAGCCTGCAAACTAAGGGAGAAAAGCTCAATCGTTGAGCTTGTGCTCAGATTTTCTGAGTGCAACAATCACTTGAATCGAGTGGGAGTTGATCTTCCAGATGAGATAGTGATGTTTCTCCAAAGTCATTGCCACCAAGCTGCTAGAGCTTCGTGATGAACTATAACATATCAGGGATAGATATGATGATCCTTGAGGTATTCGCGATGTTTGACACCACGAAAGTAGAAATCAAGAAGGAGCATCAATTGTTGATGGTTGGTGAAACCACTAGTTTCAAGAAGGGCAAGGGCAAGAAGGGATACATCATGAAACGGCAAATCAGCTGCTGCTCTAGTGAAGAAACCCAAGGTTGAACCCAAACCCAGGACTAAGTGCTTCTGCAATAAGGGGAACAGCCACTGGAGCAGAATTACCCTAGATACTTGGTAGATGAGAAGGCTGGCAAGGTCGATAGAAGTATATTGGATATACATTATGTTAATGTGTACTTTACTAGTACTCCTAGTAGCACCAGGGTATTAAGATACCGGTTCGGTTGCTAAGTGTTAGTAACTCGAAATAAAAGAGCTACGGAATAAACGGAGACTAGCTAAAGGTGAGCTGACGATATGTGTTGGAAGTGTTTCCAAGTTTGATGTGATCAAACATCGCACGCTCCCTCTACCATCAAGATTAGTATTAAACCTGAATAATTGTCATTTGGTGTTTGCATTGAGCATAGACATGATTGGATTATGTCTGTCGCAATACGGTTATTCATTTAAGGAGAATAATGGTTACTCTATTTATTTGAATAATACCTTCAATGGTCTTGCACCTGAAGGAATGGTTTATTGAATCTCAATCGTAGTGATACACATTTTCATGCCAAAAAGATATAAGATAGTGATGATAGTACCACTTACTTGTGGCACTGCCATGTAAGTCATATTGGTATAAAACGCATGAAGAAGCTCCATGTTGATGGATCTTTGGACTCACTCGTTTTTTGAAAAGTTTGAGACACGCGGACCATGTCTATTGGTGTATACGCATGAAGAAACTCCATGCAGATGGATCGTTTGGACTCACTTGATTTTGAATCACTTGAGACATGCAAATCATACCACATGGGCAAGATGACTGAAAAGCCACGGTTTCAGTAAGATGGAACAAGATAGCAACTTGTTGGAAGTAACACATTTTGATGTGTGCAGTCCAATGAGTGCTGAGGCATGCAGTGAATATCGTTATGTTCTTACTTCACAGATGATTCAAGTAGATGTTGAGTATATTTACTTGATGAAACACAAGTCTGAATTATTGAATAGTTCAAGTAATTTCAGAGTGAAGTTGAAGATCATTGTGACAAGAGGATAAAATGTCTATGATATGATCATAGAGATGAGTATTTGAGTTACGAGCTTTGGCACGCAATTAAGACATTGTGGAAATTGTTTCACAATTAATACCGCCTGGAACACCATAGTGTGATGGTGTGTCCGAACATCATAGTTGCACCCTATTGGATATGGTGCGTACTATGATGTCTCTTATCGAATTACGACTATCGTTCATGGGTTAGGCATTAGAGACAACCACACCCACTTTAATAGGGCACCACGTAATTCCGTTGAGACGACACCGTTTGGAGAAACCTAAGTTGTCGTTTCTTAAAGGTTTGGGGCTGCGACGCTTATGTGAAAAAGTTTCAGGTTGATAAGCTCGAACCCAAAGCGGATAAAATGCATCTTCATAGGACACCCAAAAATAGTTGGGTATACCTCCTAATTCAGATTCGAAAGCAATAGGGATTGTTTCTAGAATCGGGTCCTTTCTCGAGGAAAAGTTCGTCTCAAAAATTGAGTGGGAGGATGGTGGAGACTTGATGAGGTTATTGAACCATCACTTCAACCAGTGTGTAGCAGGGCACAGGAAGTTGTTACCGTGGCACCTACACCAATTGAAGTGGAAGCTTATGATATTGATCATGAAGCTTCGGATCAAGTCACTACCGAACCTCGTAGGATGACAAGGACGCGTACTGCTTCGGAGTGGTACGGTGATCCTGTCTTGAAGGTCATGTTGCTAGACAACAATGAACCTACAAGCTATGGAGAAGCGATGGTGGGCCCAAATTCCGACAAATGGTTAGAAGCCATGAAATCCGAGATAGGATCCATGTATCAGAACAAAGCATGGACTTTGGTGGACTTGCCCAATGATCGGCAAGCCATTGAGATAAATGGATCTTTAAGAACAAAACGGACGCGGACGGTAATGTCACCGTCTATGAAGCTCGACTTGTGGCGTAGAGTTTTTCACAAGTTCAAGGAGTTGACTACGATGAGATATTCTCATCCGTAGTGATGCTTAAGTCCGTCGGAATCATGTTAGCATTAGCTGCATTTATGATATCTGGCAGACGGATGTCAAAACGAGTTTCCTTACCAGTTTTCGTAAGGAAAGGTTGTATGTGATACAATCAGAAAGGTTTTGTCGATCCTAAGGATGCTAAAAGGTATGCTAGCTCCAGCAATCCTTCCATGGACTGGAGTAAGCATCTCGGAGTTGGAATGTACACTTTAATGACATGATCAAAGATTTTGGGTTTGTACAAAGTTTATGAGAAACTTGTATTTCCAAAGAAGTGAGTGGGGGCACTATAGAATTTCTGATGAGTATATGTTGTTGACATATTGTTGATCAGAAATGATGTAGAATTTTCTATGAAGCATATAGGGTTATTTGAAAAGTGTTTTTCAAGTGAAAACCTGGTTTAAGCTACTTGAACATTGAGCATCAAGATCTATGAGGATAGATCAAAAACCGCTTAATAATACTTTCAAATGAGCACATACCTTGACGTGATCTTGAAGGAGTTCAAGATGGATCAGTCAAAGAAGGAGTTCTTGCCTGAGTTGTAAGGTATGAAGTTAAGAGTTAAATCTCGACCACGGCAGAAGAGAGAGAAATGACGAAGGTCGTCCCCTATGCTTCAAACGTAGGCTCTGCAGTATGCTATGCTGTGTACCGCACCGGAAGTGTGCCTTGCCATGAGTCAGTCAAGGGGTACAAGAATGATCCAGGAATGGATCATTGGTCAGTGGTCAAAAAATTGTCCTTGGAGTAAATAAGGACATGTTTCTCGATTATGGAGGTGATAAAGAGTTCGGCGTAAAGGGTTACGTCGATGCAAGCTTTAACACCTATCCGAATGACTCTGAGTAGCAAACCGGATACGTATAGTGGAGCAACCATTTGGAATAGCTCCAAGTGGAGCGTGGAAGCAGCATTTACAATATGACCTAGAGATTTGCGAAGTACGCACGAATCTGAATGTTGCAGACCCGTTGGCTAAAACCTCTCTCACAAGCAAAACATGATCAAACCCAAGAACTCATTGAGTCTTAATCACATGATGATGTGAACTAGTTTAGACACTACTAAACTCTTCGGATGTTGGTCACATGGCGATGTGACCTGTCAGTTTTAATCACATAGCGATGTGAACTAGATTATTGACTCTAGTACAAGTGGGAGACTGTTGGAAATATGCCCTAGAGACAATAATAAATTAGTTATTATTATTATTGTATTTCCTTGTTCATGATAATTGTTTATTATCCATGCTATAATTGTATTGATAGGAAACTCAGATACATGTGTGGGTACATAGACAACACCATGTCCCTAGTAAGCCTCTAGTTGACTAGCTCGTTGATCAATGGATGGTTATGGTGTCCTGACCATGGACATTGGATGTCGTTGATAACGGGATCACATCATTAGGAGAATGATGTGATGGACAAGACCCAATCCTAAGCCTAGCACAAAGATCTTAGTTCGTATGCTAAAGCTTTTCTAATGTCAAGTATCATTTCCTTAGACCATGAGATTGTGCAACTCACGGATACCGTAGGAATGCTTTGGGTGTACCAAACGTCACAACGTAACTGGGTGACTATAAAGGTGCACTACAGGTATCTCCGAAAGTGTCTGTTGGGTTGGCACGAATCGAGACTGGGATTTGTCACTCCGTGTAAACGTAGAGGTATCTCTGGGACCACTCGGTAGGACATCATCATAATGTGCACAATGTGACCAAGGGGTTGATCATTGGATGATGTGTTATGGAACGAGTAAAGAGACATGTCGGTAACGAGATTGAACAAGGTATCGGGATACCGACGATCGAGTCTCGGGCAAGTACAATACCGCTAGACAAAGGGAATTGTATACGGGATCGATTGAGTCCTTGACATCGTGGTTCATCCGATGAGATCATCGTGGAACATGTGGGAGCCAACATGGGTATCCAGATCCCGTTGTTGGTTATTGACCGGAGAACGTCTCGGTCATGTCTACATGTCTCCCGAACCCGTATGTGGTTACCGAATGTTGTTTGGAGTCCCGGATGAGATCCCGGACGTCACGAGGAGTTCCGGAATGGTCCGGAGGTAAAGATTTATATATGGGAAGTCCTGTTTTGGTCACCGGAAAAGTTTCGGGTTTTTTCGGTAACGTACCAGGACCACCGGGAGGGTCCCGGGGGTCCACCAAGTGGGGCCACCAACCCCGGAGGGCTTCATGGGCCAAGTGTGGGAGGGGACCAGCCCCGGGTGGGTTGGTGCGCCCCCCACAGTGCCCAAGGCGCAGGGAAGTGGGAAGGGGGGCAAACCCTAGGGCAGATGGGCCCTAAGGCCCACCCTAGGTGCGCCTCCCCCCTCTCCCCTTGTGGCCGCCACCCAGATGGGATCTGGGGGCTGCCGCCACCCCTGGGGAGGGAACCCTAGAGGGGGCGCAGCCCCCTACCCTTCCCCTATAAATACATGAGGTCTGGGGGCTGCCCAAGACAAGAGAACATCTCCTCTTGGCGCAGCCCTACCTCTCTCCCTTCTCCTCTCCCGCGGTGCTTGGCGAAGCCCTGCTGGATCACCACGCTCCTTCATCACCACCACGCCGTTGTGCTGCTGCTGGATGGAGTCTTCCTCAACCTCTTCCTCTCTCCTTGCTGGATCAAGGTGTGGGAGACGTCACCGGGCTGTACGTGTGTTGAACGCGGAGGTGCCGTCCGTTCGACACTAGGATCTCCGGTGATTTGGATCACGACGAGTACGACTCCTTCAACCCCGTCTCTTGAACGCTTCCGGTTAGCGATCTACAAGGGTATGTAGATGCACTCTCCTTCCCTTCATTGCTGGTTTCTCCATAGATAGATCTTGGTGACACGTAGGAAAATTTTGAATTTCTGCTACATTCCCCAACAGCAGCAACAAATCCATGGAACGACACGGCTATAACTTTCAATGCTAGTGACGAACCTAAATTACGAACAGTTCGGGCACCAGCCGCATTAGTCCTTAGTCCAATTGTGGACGGGTTCCGGCTTACTAAAGTGCTCATGGACGGCGGCAGCGGGTTACACCTCATTTATGAGGAGACTCTTAACAAGATGGAAATAGACAAGAGCCACATCGAGCAAAGCAGCACGACCTTCAGGGGAATCATCCCTAGTCGGGAGGCACGATGTGCGGGAAAAATCACACTCGATGTGGTATTCGGCACGCCGGAGAATTATAGGTCCAAAGAAATCATATTCCAAGTGGCCCCGTTCAGTAGGCATTCACAAGCTTTCAAGCTATACCCCATTACGGGTACATGAAACTCAAGATGCCCGGGCCCAATGGAATCATCACTCTAGCTAGTGATCTGGACATAGCACTCCGCGCTGAAAACAAAACCGCCGCACTAGCCCTCGAGGCATTATCCGAAGCCCTCGCAGCTGAGGAACTAACCGCGCTGCGCTCCACAATGGACAGGGACGATGTGATACTCGACAAGCGACCCAAATCCACCTCTTTCAAACCAGCGGACAAAATAGTCAAATTCCAGGTCCACCCAACGGACCCTACAAAACAACATCAATTGGGACACAGCTGAACTCGACAATAGACGCCGCACTACGAGAGTTCTTGCGCGAGAATTAGGACATCTTCGCCTGGCATCCTTCAGACATGCCAGGTATCCCATGCAGGCTAGCCGAGCATAGCCTAAACATACAAAAGGGATAAAAGTCGATCAAGCAGACTCTTCGGCGATTTTCAGAACCCAAGCGACAAGCCATGGGAGACGAACTAGCCAATTTACTTGAGGCCGGATTCATCAGAGAAATAAAACATCTGGACCGGCTAGCAAACCTGGTGATGGTACCAAAGAAGGACAAATCCTGGCGCCTATGCGTCGACTTCAAAGACCTTAATAAGTCTTGCCCAAAGGATCCCTTCCCACTACCCCGCATCGATCAAATAAACGATGCTACCGCAGGACACGACTCACTGTGTTTCCTCGACGCATACTACGGATACCACCAAATCAAGATGGCGGAGTCCGACCAAGCCGCAACGACATTCATCACTCCATACGGCCCCTTCTGTTTCAACACCATGCCTTTCGGGCTCAAAAACGCCGGTGCAACCTATCAGTGCATGATTCAGACATGCTTGGAAACACAAATCAGCAAAACAGTGGAGACATATGTAGACGACATGGTCATCAAGACAAGACACGTTGAATCCTTAATAGACGACTTGAGGCTTAAGTTCGACAATCTCCGAACATATGACATCAAGCTCAATCCGAAAAATGCGTCTTCGGTGTACCTGCCGGAAAGCTCTTGGGCTTCATTGTTTCCAATAGAGGAATTGAAGCGAATCCGGCTAAAATCCGAGCTCTGTCATAGTTGGCTACCCCAACAGACCTCAAGCAAATCCAGAAATTAACTGGATGCGTGGCTGCCTTAAGCCGCTTTATCTCCCGATTAGGAGAAAAGACATTACCTCTCTATCGCCTTCTCCGACGTACCAACCACTTTGAGTGGACGGATGCGGCCACGACCGGACTGGAAGAAATAAATGCCCCCTTGGCCAGCAACCCAATCCTGGCCGCACCAAGTATTGGTGAACCCATGCTATTATATATGGCTTCTACACATCAGGTTGTAAGCGCAGCGCTCGTCGTCGAACGAGAGACGGACGGACATAAATTCCCGCTTCAAAAGCCGGTATACTTTGTATCCACTGTCCTGACTCCATGCAAGTCACGGTACCCACATTATCAAAAGATAGCATACGCGGTCTTCATGGCATCCCGAAAACTACGACACTACTTTCAAGAGTGTTCGATCATGGTAGCCTCTGAAGTACCACTCAATGACATAATAAATAACCGCGATGCTACGGGCCGGATTGCTAAATGGGCCATCGAGCTCCTCCCTTTCGACATAACATACAAACCACGACGAGCCATTAAGTCGCAAGTACTGGCTGACTTCATCGCCGAATGGACGGAAGCCAAACTCCCTAAAGAGTACGATGCGTACTCCAATTGGATCATGCACTTTGACGTCTCTAAGATGCTGGCTGGTCTAGGGGCGGGCGTTGTCCTGACATCCCCCACAGGAGATACAGTCCAATACGTACTCCAAATACTGTACATAGATTCCAATAATGCAGCCGAATACGAGGCTTTGTTGCACGGTCTTCGGATAGCGGTCTCCATGGGCATCCAATGCCTAGAATTGTGTGGGGATTCAAACCTTGCAATATCTCAAATAAATGGAGACTTTGACGCCAAGGACCCAAAAATGGCGGCCTACCGCAATGCCGTTCTTAAAATTTCAGCTCGATTCGAGGGGCTCGAATTCCACCACGTGGTAAGACAAAAAATCAAGCGGCGGATATCTCGCCCGCATTGGCGCTAAGCGCGACCCCGTCCCACCTAACAACTTCCTGGAAAGGCTGTTCAAACCATCCGTGGTATGTGAAGGGGAGTCTGGCAATTTCAGTCCAGACCCGAATACAACCCTAGACTCCGAACACTCTGACATAATCGAAGGCTCTGCCACCGAAATAACACAGTGAACCCACGTGATCATGGCTATAATCGCCCCGTGGACAGAGCCCTTCTTGGCCTACTTAAATAGGCAAGAACTCCCCGAGGATCAAAATGAGGCACGTTGCATCGATGCTCTAAAGCCTACAAAGTCTACAAGGGAGAGCTTTACAAGAAAAGCGCGACCGGAGTGCTCCAAAGGTGCATCTCCGAAGAGGAAGGACGACAGCTTTTGGTATAAATTCATGCCGGACTCGGTGGCCACCATGCTGCAGCTCGGGCCCTAGTAAGCAAGGCCTTTTGTACATGTTTCTACTGGTTGATAGCCTGAGCGGACGCACAGGACCTCGTCCAACATTGCGTCAGTTGCCAGCCTTTTGCCAATCAAAGCCATATGCCGCCTACCGCTCTCCAAACAATCCCCATAACCTGGCCCTTTGCAGTCTGGGGACTCGATATGGTTGGACCCCTTAAAGGAGTAAGCCATAAGAAAAAATATTTGTTGGTCATGGTAGATAAATTCACCAAGTGTATAGAGGCCAAGCCAGTTAAAACGGCCGAATCCGGACCAGTGATAGACTTTATATCTAGAGTCGTACACCGTTACGGTATTCCCCATAGCATCATCACCGATAACGGCTCCAACTTTACAGCCGACGAGGTGAAAACATGGTGCGGCAAGATGGGTATTAAGCTAGATTATGCCTCTGTCTATCACCCACAAACAAATGGTCAAGTCGAACGAGCAAACGGTCTTATTATGAGCGGCATCAAACCCAGACTAGTGCGATCCTTAAAGGAATCAGATTCGCACTGGGTCGACGAGCTCGACTCTATACTATGGGGGCTGCGGACCACGCCCAATCGTACCACCGGATACACACCATTTTTCATGGTGTATGGCGCAGAGGCAGTACTGCCCTGCGATATCATTCATGATTCACCTAGAGTGCGCATGTACGAAGAGAGAGAAGCCGAGCTAGATCGGCACGATAGTTTAGATGCCCTGGAGGAGGAGCGGGATGTCACGAAGGCCCGTTCCGCATTTTATTAGCAGCAGGCTCGGAGGTATCAAAGCAAAGAAATACGGGCCAAAACATATAACATTGGCAAACTCGTTCTACGCCTACCGGAGAAGAAAAAGGACAAGCTCAAGCCCAAGTGGGAGGGTCCCTTCATCATTGACAAAGTTCTCACCGGAGGAGCGTACCGTCTGCGTGATGCATCAGATAATCGACTCCAGGCGAACCCATGGAATGCGGCCAGACTCCGAAGATTCTACGCCTAGTGCCGGACTCTGTGATTGTCTCCTCACCTCCGTTTTTCCTTTTTTATGTACATATATCTTATTTCTCTCTCTGTTCTATATATACATAGCTTTAAAAGCTTCAAGTACGCTTTGACCTCACACTCCTACTGCACTATGCACGCTCAATATACCTGGGGGCTTCTTATACAGAAGCCTAACTTAAATTGCCTTGTGGGCTTCATTCCCACCACATATGCGTCATTTCTCCATATGTGCCTTTTTTCACCATTATATGCATCAACATGACTTAAGTTTTGGCCAAGCTGGGTTGCCTGGCTCTTGTGTTTATGCCCTACGTTCCCGTTAATTCGGCTAGGGCATAAGGGGAGCACCTCCGATTGTTACTGCCGGGTCAGCCGGATGTGTACCTCATACTGGGTGAAGCCGAAAGCTAGCGTTCTTAAGGGAATATTTGGTCGGTGAACAAAAGATGTCTTTTACTTATTACAATACATGCCCCCAGATGTTTATATCCTGCGACATTTTTCGCAGTTCGGACATGCACATTAACGCATGCACACCCAGGGAAAGGAACCCTTAACCGAACTATTCTCCCTGGAAGATGTTTCTTACTACCCATGTAATATAACATAGCTAGTTGGGTACTTGTCTGTTCAAGCACTTATGACCCCTACGCCTGGTTTCCACGCATACCCTAGTTTTTATATAATCGCGCGGGCATTCGGAAACACTGCAGACTATCAGATCCAGAGGTTGAAGCGAAAAGGTCGGCCAAGACAAATGATCTACAATCCGGCTAGGGACAAAATATGTACTTCGAAGTATACAAGTCACTTAGACTGACCAAATTCTTCTTCTATACCATCCAACAGGCTGTCTAGCCTACAATCCTGTTGGGAATACTTTGCAGCTAAAGCTACCTGGTCATATACCAGACTGACGGGGATCTCTTCCCCATCTAGCCCTACAGGTCTGACCTCGGCCATATGGTTCGGGTCGGCCTTTGTGTATCGCGTCTTCACCATGGCCCAGGCTTCCCTTGCACCTTGTCGGTAGGCTGATATCTTCCATAATCAGAAGCGCCACCGCGCTCCGTTGAGCATCTCCACAAGCTCTCCCATGCCTCCGGGCAGGGATGCGGAAGGCCACAAAGCCCGGGCAATACCTTGCATCACCTGCCGAACTTGCTCGTGCACTTGTGATAGTTCTTGGAGAAGACCGCCTGCAGATCCAGCATCTCCTCTCCGGGATGACCTGTCAGCATACCTACAGATATAATCCTGTTAGCGTGTTTCTTCGCCGAACTATTCAAAGGTTCATTCAAGCACTTACTAAAAATGCCGCGTCGAAGCCGCTTATTCTCCTTCATGGACTCAACAAGCTGGCCCCGGACATCCTTCAATTCAACGTCCAGCCGGGTCTTCACGTCCTGGAGATCATTCGTCTCCCATATAACTTTTGTAAGCACACGCTCGCCAGCCTTCAGCTGTCGTTGAGCATGAGGGTCATCCTCCGATACAATCTCCGGATTACTTCCAGGATCGTCTGCAGAATCTATTGTTAGATCTGCACGCATGCCGAATACTAAACTGGTATACGTCAGTACATTCTTTTTGATCAAGACAAAAGTTACCAGACGCTACAAGAAATATGTCAACTAGTGACCTTCTGTCAGTGACCCTAGAAGAATTGGTCATAGATCTATGACCATTTGAGACCAATTGGTCAAAAGCTGTTTGGGGGGACTCCAAACCCTAAACCATTGCGACCATTTTGGTCAGAAAGGTCGTAATTTCCTTACAAGAAATGGTCACAAAGCAAACAGTGCAGGTCCACTGCCTTATTTCTAGTTGTTAACGACCAATATAGATGGTCATAGCCTTGTAGATTGTGGTGGGTTGTGATGACTAGGCGCCATCTCATCAGTTTTGCCTATGTGTCATGTCCATGTGTCAATTTTTGCCCTAGGTTGTGAAGCAACCTATATTTCTGTTATTCCAAAAATTCCCAAAAAATTCTCATAAATTGTTTGGATCATATCTTCATCAAATATGTCAAAAACCTTCCTTACCTAGTTCAAAAATAACTCAACAATATTCATTTTCCTATCCTGTTAAAAGCAGCGCTTTGTGAAGGAAGTACCACTTTGGCATGTCCAAATGGTATCCATTTTCTACAGTGCTTTCCTATGCCCAAATAACCATCCTCCACCAAATGCCAGCTCAATCCATTCATTATTTTGAGCCCAGCTTCAACATTCGTATATATGTCCAGTGTGGTACTTTGCAAA
This sequence comes from Triticum timopheevii, assembly GCA_963921465.1. Classification (NCBI taxonomy): domain Eukaryota; kingdom Viridiplantae; phylum Streptophyta; class Magnoliopsida; order Poales; family Poaceae; genus Triticum; species Triticum timopheevii. The sequence continues at coordinate 374,844,737 of OY997262.1, read as the reverse complement.
GCAAGTACCACCTAGGCTCCTCCTTTTGAGGTGAAAATTTGTGAAGACGGTCTTCTTAGTAACTGATCATCCTCAGCCAAAACTCACGCCCATTAGCCATGTGCATTTCCCGTACCGCAAATCAAACACTTGGCTGCTTATTCATGTTTGAGCATTGACCGGTCTCCTCGTGAGAATCTTATGTTGTGATTTTCTTCCAAGCACCTACCTGGGGAGTGCCCAACCCACTAGACATGCCTAGGCCGCCCAGAACACATGGCAACGCCACGGTCACGTGGTGACCACGTGGTGGGCATGCGAGCTTACGCGCTATAGAGTTGGGGCCCTCGACCACCGTCCAAACCTCAATGTCTCGCCATCAAACCATGTATTTCTGATTAAATAGATACTTATTTACCTAGAAATGATTTTTAGAAAAAATAAAGAGCAAACTATGAGGCAACTGCAGTTCAAATTTGACCCGCTTCCAACTGAATCGACGGGAATTTGTCTTTTACACCAGAGGTGGATCAAAAATTTTGACACCCAACCATTTTGTCAATTGTGCATTAAATATGGCCTAGTATTTTATAAAACTGATTAGGTCCAATTTTGCAACAAATATATGGTAGGTCCTTCACAAAAAAACTCATTTCGGGCATTTGGAAAATGGAAAATGAATTTTCCGTGCAAAGAAAATGAAAACTCCCTTAGGCAACATTGTTTGGAATTCCAAGATGCACCCTTGTGCACAATATGAGATCATTTGAACAAACTATGCCATGAATGTGGCCATAAGATTGATCATTTGGCTTGAAATCCATGAATCTTCACACTTGATAGCTCATTTCTGAGAACAATTTTTTAAAATAATTACCGTATTACAAGTTTATTATTTTTCCTGGAAACTTGGTCACATATAATGACACAGTGCAAAAGTTTTCCAATTTTTTGATTTTTTTGAATTTTTTATGCCCGTTTCAAAATGCGGTCAAAACGACGGGCTTGACCGTTCCTATCTAGTGGTTGAATCTTCGAATTTTTTTTGGTGTTTCTATGATTAAATAGATACTTATGTACCTAGAAATGATTTTTAGAAAAAAATAAAGAGCAAACTATGAGGCAGCTGCAGTTCAAATTTGACCCGCTTCCAACTGAATCGACGGGAATTTGTCTTTTTCACCAGAGGTGGATCAAAACTTTTGACACCCAACCATTTTGTCAATTGTGCATGAAATATGGCCTAGTATTTTATAAAATTGATTTGGTCCAATTTTGCAACAAGTATATGGTAGGTCCTTCACAAAAACAACTCATTTCGGGCACTTGGAAAATGGAAAATGAATTTTCCGTGCAAAGAAAATGAAAACTCCCTTAGGCAACATTGTTTGGAATTCCAAGATGCACCCTTGTGCACAATATGAGATCATTTGAACAAACTATGCCATGAATGTGGCCATAAGATTGATCACTTGGCTTGAAAGCCATGAATCTTCAAAATTGATAGCTCATTTCTGAGAACACTTTTTTAAAATAATTACCGTATTACAAGTTTATTATTTTTCCTGGAAACTTGGTCACATATAATGACATAATGCGAAGGTTCTCCAATTTTTTGATTTTTTTTGAATTTTTTATGCCCGTTTCAAAATGCGGTCAAAACGGCGGGCTTGACTGTTCCTATCTAGTGGTTGAATCTTGGATTTTTTCGGTGTTTCTCTGATTAAATAGATACTTATGTACCTAGAAATGATTTTTAGAAAAAATAAAGAGCAAACTACGAGGCAGCTGCAGTTCAAATTTGACCTGCTTCCAGCTGAATCGACGGGAATTTGTCTTTTTCACCAGAGGTGGATCAAAACTTTTGACACCCAACCATTTTGTCAATTGTGCATTAAATATGGCCTAGTATTTTATAAAATTGATTTGGTCCAATTTCGCAACAAATATATGGTAGGTCCTTCACAAAAACAACTCATTTCGGGCACTCGGAAAATGGGAAATGAATTTTCCGTGCAAAGAAAATGAAAACTCCCTTAGGCAACATTGTTTGTAATTCCAAGATGCACCGTTGTGCATAATATGAGATCATTTGAAAAAACTATGCCATGAATGTGGCCATAAGATTGATCATTTGGCTTGAAAGCCATGAATCTTCACACTTGATAGCTCATTTCTAAGAACACTTTTTAAAAATAATTACCGTATTACAAGTTTATTATTTTTCCTGAAAACTTGGTCACATATAATGACACAATGCGAAGGTTTTCCAATTTTTTGATTTTTTTTGAATTTTTTATGCCCGTTTCAAAATGCGGTCAAAACGGCGGGCTTGACCGTTCCTATCTAGTGGTTGAATCTTGGAATTTTTTGGTGTTTCTCTGATTAAATAGATACTTATGTACCTAGAAATGATTTTTAGAAAAAATAAAGAGCAAACTATGAGGCAGCTGCAGTTTAAATTTGACCTGCTTCCAGCTGAATCGACGGGAATTTGTCTTTTTCACCAGAGGTGCATAAAAGCTTTTTACAGCCAACCATTTGGTCAATTATCCATTAAAATATGTCCTAGTATTTTAGAAAATAGATTTGGTACAATTTTATAACAATTATTTGTTAGGTCCTTCACAAAAAAAACTCATTTTGGGCACTCGGAAAATGATTAAAAATTGGTAGAAAGATCAGAAATGCATACAAATTGGTCCTTATCCATAAAATTTAGTATAACTCTAGTAAAAATTTGTGTGGTGCCCTTTTGCAAAAAAATTTGACAGCTACTTCACAAAATCTCTCTACTTTTAGTACTTCAAAACTAATTTAAATCACTGATTTTCTGAACCAATGAGAACTCTTCCCACGGATCGATGACATGGCGTCCATCCATCCATCCATCTCTACATCCCACATCCATCCATCCATCCATCTATATACATAAAAAAAGAAAAAAAGAAAAGAAAAGGAGATACCCCCACCCGCAGCCCAAACCCTAGCTCAGATCGCACTCTTCCCCCATCTCCTCGCCGCCGCCGCCCCTCCTCTCGATCCACTCCTCTCCCTGCCCACCGCACCCTTCCTCCTCACCCACCGCCCCGACCTCCGCTCCGCTCCAGGCTGTCGTCATCCAACCTCATCACCGACAGCCCCTCCCCTCTCCTCCTAGATCCACTCGGGCTACTCATGTCGTGGCCAGATCCGGCAGGAACTCCCTCCCTCCCACCAGCTCCACCGACGAGCCCTTCCTCACCGCATCCATGGCCCCCCTGTGCCCTTCCTCACCGCATCGCCACCCAGACCCCTCCCTTCCCCACCACAAGCAGCATCGCCACCCCAAGCCACCTCCCTTCCCACCATACCTCAACATGCACCGCAACCAGTCAGATCTCCATGGCGGCATGCGTCAAGGATAGCATCCGCCTGACCGAAGGGTAAGGATGCTCTCGCTCGTTCTCCTTGTTCCGGATCCGGTTTTTTTCCCTCTTTCGCCAGATCTGACGCTGATTTGGTGCTTTTCTCGCCTAGGTAAGCCGGGGAACGACGCAGATCTCACGCCCAGGTCTGGATCTCACGCTGCCGGCAGCTGCACGCCCCCCTCCCCGCTCCGCCGGATCTTCCTCTCCTCCTCCCCACGCCACCGGATCTTCCTCTCGGGCTCTCCCCCGCACCGCTGGCTGCTGTTCTACGACCTCGTCTGCCCCGAGCTCTTCTTTTCTTCAGGCAGGTGAGCCTCGTCCTCTTCTTCTCTTCTTCTCTGGCATGCTCAAAATTGGGCATGCTCTGCTGCTCTGCTCTGTACTTTGTCGGCCCGTAATGTACCTGCTTGAGTAGTTGACTATAAGTGAAGTAGACTAGTATTACTTAGTTTGCTTGCTGGCTGCTGCTGCTGGTGCTGGTGGTGGTTTGGTTGCTAGCTGCTGCTTTAGCTGCTTGCTTTGGTTCCTGGCTTACTGATTTTGCTAGGTGCTGTCGTTTGCTTGCTGTTGCTGCTTGCTGCTAGCTGCTACTGGTAGCTACTGCTGCTTGTGCTTGCTGCTAGTTGCTACCTAGTAGCTACTACCTTATAAATTGTAACTGTAAAATAATGTAATTTCTAACTTTTTCCATACTGTTCATTGATGTTTGCGCCCTGTTATTTCTGTACTGATGGTAGGATTTCTGTGTTAAACATAGGCCTATTGTTCTTTGTTTATCTCCATTGTTTCCTAGGTAGCTAGTTATCTGTCTGACTCTATTTCCTGTCAAAATTTGTTATTCCACCAATAGTTTTTGCACAACACTTCTTGTATCAAGTTTTGATATAAATCTGTCATGCAGGTGTATGGAAGCACAAGAAGAGTGATGGCCATGAAGACTATGGTCTCCTTGTTAGCGAGCCAGCCATGACTCGTCCAACATTTTAGTGATACCAATGGTTCCCTAGCTAATAACTTGATTGTGGATTTAATTTTCCACCCCAACTGCATTTTGTGCTGTCTGCCCTATCACATATATCCCAAGAATATTGCATCGACTCTATTTGACATTTGTAACCTCATATTCAGTTATTCACCTGTCACTTTCTGGATAAGTTTTCTAAACCTTCTGTTTGCTGCAAACAATTGCTTAGGATGAATATTGTTCTTCTATCTAGTTCATATGCATGATCATTTGTTTTGTGAAGGCATGCTTTTAACCTTTTGAGTCAGGCATGCATAAATTACCTGCCCTATCGCTTATAAAGTTCTGTTGAAACAAGGTTGAAGCATTTTTCTCATCTACGCTGCGTGTCTATATATAGCAGCACCGTTTTAGTTGTTCTGTAGGTTATTAGTAGAATTCAACTAGCCAATTAACAAGTGAACTCACTATGCATTTGCTGAATCCATATTTGGAAAGTTCACTGATCCTGCTACTATAACAAACTGCTGGTGGTGGCTCTTTCCTAGGTAGTACATGCATCATCGGTCCTATATAGCTGCTGCTTATATACTCATCAGTCCTATATAGCTGCTGCTCATATACTCATCAGTCCTATATAGATACATGAGTGATATATACTACTTGCCTGCTGCTGTATCATATTGCTTACTTTTTTTACATCAGATCAACTATGAAGAGAATTGGTGGTGGTTAGGGTGTTCTGGTGCTTATGTAATCTTCTTTTAGGCCTTTCAAGATAGAGTTCTTTAGCTGAGAAGTTTAGCAAATGCTGTAGTGCTTATGGTTTAGTTTTACACTTGCGTAAAAATGAATGGCTGCTACTATTTCTAGTTTTAGGTTGGGATGAGATGCATGTTTGCATGCTTGTGCTTCTGTCACTACAATCTATACTACTGCTATTGTCATATCCTAGTTGTTTTGTTGCTATCAATATCTGTCCCATGTTTTGTTTCCTTGCATGCTTACTACTACAATCTATACTACTATTGTGCCGGATGTTCACATGTTAATTTTTGTTGACTAAAATCTCTTATGCCGTTGACTTAGCTTGACCCAGAACAGCAGCATCCTTGATGCGACTAACCTTCACCTCGTTCTTTCCCTCGCAGACTCGAAGGAGGCCGTATGCAAGGCACCAAGGTGCATGGTGCTCACAAGCGACGAACAAAGGCTGTTCGACATCGGCTACACAAACCACCATTCTAAGCTCCTACCTTTGCTATGCTACAACCATGCTCTGTTTCATGGATTAGTTAGGATTTTGATGCTTTTTGTGCCGTGGTTGAGTCCTTGCTGACTGTTGTGTCGATGATCAAGTGTTGTTGCCTCATTCGGCTATTTTATTCGCTGCTGGTAATTAGTAGTATTAGAGTGTCGCTGGTTTATTAGGATGTGGCTGAAACCATTGGATGGCCTTCCTGTACATGTTATCCAGCATTAGTACTTGTCCTATTTTTTGTTTCCTTGCTGGACATGCATGTTATGGTCCCATTTTTTGTTTCGGTGCTGGACATGCATGTTATGGTTCAAGTGTCGATGATGTCGAGTAGATAGTTTGCTAGCTATATACCTGCTGCTGATTGATGCTCTTGTGGTCTCCTGGAATCATATTATACTATATCTAGTGTTCTTGTGGTTCTGTGAAGATGCATCACAAACATCTAGGTCTTTAAAGTTGGCTGAATCTGTTGCTTTATCATATATTTGGCCCGTAAATCTACATTTCTATGAGATCTCTTTCAATATATAATTTTTTGATAGTCCAGGAATAATCTAATAATCTAATGCTGGTTGTCTATGTGTTCACTCTTTTACAGGAGCTCCAGGTCTATGAAATTTGAAGTTCGAAGCCGTATAGCCCTACTCAACAAAGAGTTCTCTCTATGTTTGACTGTAATAGACTGTAAATATTGTAATATTGTAACAATAGGCATATTGGGTTGTAATAGACTATCTACAGATTGTAGTAGACTTAGTGTTACTTGATGAACAATCTGATGAGTGAGAACAATTTAAGATGCACCTTTGTAATATTGTAACAGATTGTAAAAGACTAGTGTATGTTTGAAATAGTGATTATGTTTGTTGAAAAGATGTGAAATGGAAACTTGACTAGTGGGAACCACTTGTGAATAAAATCTGAGCATTTTTTAAATTTTTGACATGTGGGACTGATGTATGGCATTATGACTAGTGGGACCAGCGCTAAAATATAATGATTGAAAATAGAAAATAAATGATTGTAAGAAGGCCAAGGACCAAAAATAAAGACACTGAAATATTGGGCTTGGCCCATGTAGCCCACAAGAATTGACTTGGAAAAAATCTAGAATTGTTGGGCTAGGCCCATGTAGAAAATCGAATTGGACCGGGCTGAATCTTGTGCCACATCAGATTGCCACGCTGGATGTCTACGTGGCCTGGGAGGTTGCTAGTGACCAAAACGCCATAGTAGACGTATTTTGGTCATAAACGTCTACGACCATTCCAAAAGAAAGGTTGCTATAGTCAGTTTACGACTGCCAGCTTTTGACCTTATGTTTTTGGTCACAAAAAGGTCACAAATTGAAAACAGTGACCATTCAGTGACCAATAGTGCTAGTCACAAGTTGACATATTTCTTGTAGTGAGATGAGGCCTTCTTGGGCTCCTCCATTCCGGCAACTGTGGCCCGCAGTTGGGCTTTGCACTCTTCCAGCTCTTTAGATAGCTGGGTATTCTTCTCGGTAAGAACCTATGCACATAATTGATCCTTAAATCAGTTGTGCCAACTGTTTCAAGTCTCAGGGGCTATTGATATACGTACTTATCAAAGTTTCTTACCTGTATGTCCTTTACATACTGGTCCGTAGCTCTGGCAAGGCCATCTTGAGCAGCTCGGATGTACGCGTCCCCTGAGTTGAAGGCATTGAACGCCTCTTCAGAGAAATTAGGGTCGTGTAATGTGGCCTGTCTACGCCTGTGATTCATGGCGCTCTCCACTTCGGAGTTCGTAACGGATAATCTATCTGCGTTCTCTATCGGAGGACTGTCCGGCTTTGCCCCCGCGGTAACCTCCGCCCTAGTGTCCGGCTTCGGAGTCCGGCTGGTGGAGGCATGACCCGCAGGCTCTTCGGCTGTAGTCTGGCGAGTGCTTTTTCTGCTAGGGAGCCATGGACATTATTATATTTCAAAGGACGATAAACTGCGTAGCAGGTTTTTTAATCATACCTCTGTGATGGCGTCTCGGTCCTGACCGCCTTCCTTTTAAACCGACCTGGCTTTGGGGCTCCTTGTTGACAAGTCACCTCGGGTTCGGCGCGGCATTCCGATGACCTTCCCTGTACAATGCAGTTCAAGTGCGGTGGGTAAGGTGCAAAGAAGGTATCCTTCCTGTGAATTGGGACTCCGGTTCTACTTACATGCGATGCAGGGAGTAGGCCAGGATAATCAGCTATGATGGCCACCAAGGCGCCATCACAACTTAACTGATAAAAGTTCATGTCGATGAGCTCCACAAATGTGTCCGGACCTTCTTCAAGTCCGGGGTCAAGGGCCCTGTCGGGGTCCTCTGGCCGTGGAGACAGGTTGTGAACCTCCCTCATGGCTCTTCGCAGTTCCTGCTAGGAATTGGCGAGGTAAATATTTGTGATAAGAAATGCGGGAAAAGGCTGGAGTAAAAGGTGGCAGCTCACCCAACTTGGGGGGTTGTACATGGAGAATCCATCCCTTGGTTTAATCCGGATGAACTCCTCCTCTTCTTCTTTGAATAAATCAGACAATATTTTTGCCAGAGTGGCGGCCGAGTCCGGACCTTTACGGCCGCAACGGGTGGCGTCGTCTTCTCCATTGAAGTGCCACATGGGTTTCCCTCGATACTGAAGTGGCTGCACCCCCCGCATTATGCATATTGACATAACTTCAATAATTGTCAGTCCTGATCCGGCCAGTGTCTTTATCCTGTCCACCAGAAAAAGGACCTCTCTGTTATCTTCCTCCTGGGGGCTCCATGGGTGCCAGCTGAGGCGTTTCTTCAATGGGGCATTGGTAAAATTAGGAAGGCCCATTCGAATAGGGTCCGGAAGAGGGACGCCCTCCATATAAAGCCACTCCAAAGGCCAGTCTTCGGATGTCTTCTTCGGAGTACCGGACAAGTATCCCGTCCCGGCGATGCGCCATATTTTGGCTCCGCCCACTTGATATATTGACCCCTCCCGAGTACGGGGTACGAGGCAAAATAGCCTCTTCCATAGCTCGAAATGAGCTTCACAGTCCAGAAACAGCTCACAGCAGGCGACGTAGCCAGCGATGTGCAACATGGAGGCAGGGGTGAAGTGATGCAGCTGGAGGCCATAAAACTCCAGGAGCCCGCGGAGGAACGGTTGGATTGGAAATCCGAGTCCCCTCAGCAGAAAAGGGACTAGGCATACATGCTCCCCCTTGGATGGATTGGGAAAACTCTCAGCTTGCTGCCCACCATTATAGGTGGCCAGTCCGGCCCGGATGGGGACCATGTATGCGGGCAGGAGAAACCCCTGGGTTTGCAACTCTACCAATCGGCTATGGGGAGCAGAACACTTCTCCCAGTCGCCTGGCTTAGTACTACGGGTGCGAGAGGAGGAACCGCGACGACCGGCCATGATGGAATGGATTCTTCCAGGCGCGCTCTGATGGATGCTCGCAGGGAAAGGATGGTGTGATTTGGATCTAAGGATCCCCGTCTCTTTAAATAGACGATTTACTTACATGGTCAGGGTGGCAAGTGTAAAAATGCCCCGACTTATCGCATTCGCTCGACACGTGGAGATGGCCATTACTGCAGCACAGAAGCTGAGGAGGGCAATATTGATGGGAAGCCGAACACTGCTCGTTACAATAGGTACTCTGGAGAATTTGGAGAAGAACTTGCCTTGCAATGCCGAAGACAATCTGCGCGCCGGACTCATCGTCATTGAAGCCTGGTTCAGGGGCTACTGAGGGAGTCCTGGATTAGGGGGTATCCGGACAGTCGGACTATATACTTTGGCTGGACTGTTGGACTATGAAGGTACAAGATTGAAGACTTTGCCCCATGTCCGGATGGGACTCTCCTTTGCGTGGAAGGCAAGCTTGGCTATTCGGATATGTAGATCTCCTTCTCTGTAACCGACTTTGTGTAACCCTAGCCCCCTCCGGTGTCTATATAAACCGGAGGGTTTAGTCCGTAGGACAACAACAATCATAATCAGAGGCTAGCTTCTAGGGTTTAGCCTCAACGATCTCATGACAGATCAACTCTTGTAATACTCATATCATCAAGATCAATCAAGCAGGTAAGTAGGGTATTACCTCCATCGAGGGGGCCCGAACCTGGGTAAACTCGTGTCCCCAGCCTCCTGTTACCATTAGCCTTAGACGCACAGTTCGGGACCCCCTACCCGAGATCCGCCGGTTTTTACACCGACAGGGGGGGTGAACGAAGCCGTCGAGAAAGCGCCTGAGGTTAACACCTTGGTCATTGAAAACCTGGGGTGGGGGCAACCCCCATGACAACCAACGGTGGGGAGCCCCAACAATCCCGACTCCCGCCGAACACCATTTTGGAGACCAACATGGCTTCGGGATTGGATAAGCAGCCCCCTTCGAAAGAGGGGGGAGGAGCAGCAGCTCCATTAGTAGCCTCCATTAATCTGGAGGCGCCTCGTGCTCTGGAGGAAGCACTACAAAGTGCCTCCATCGTGGAGGAGCACCTTTCCCTGATGGGTGTGGTTATGGAGAAGGTTCAGTCTACTAAAAACGGACTGAACGAGGCCTTCTGCAGCCTACTGATGAGCTTTGAGGTATGCGACGTAATGTTCTAAAAAAATTCATATAAAAGAACAAACTTGTATATAGACAGTAGCCCCTAAGGCTTTGTATGGTTTAGAAAAAACCAGACAGAGGATCCACATAGTAATGAGGATAGTAACATACTATGCCACCATTGAAACATGCCTCCATGTTGGCGGCTACCGCCCATGCTATAGAAGTTTCCGAAGTCAATCGAAAGCTTCAAGTGGCCGATGAGGAGCTTGACCGCATCAACAAGCGATTCAATGAAACGCAAGGTATGTGTACAATGTTAAGAAGGAATTTATTTTGATATCAGAAGCGATATGTATATTGAGAGGTTAACTCACAAATTTTTTGATTATGATCATAGGTGGCGCAGCCGAGGTCGAGACCCTCAAAGGTGCCCTTTTCCAAGCCAAGAAGTAGGCATAGGCAAATAAGGTAGCCGCTGATAAGGCGGCTGCTGCATTAGAGGCCGAACAAATTGCTCGCCACTAACATGAAGATCGGGTGGCCGAAGTTGAGCGGAGCTGAAGGATGCCATCAGCAAATGCGAAACGTTGGAGCAGAAGACTTTGACCCAGTCCCCCGAGCTTGCCAAGGCTCTCTGTGATGCCAAAGAGGCGCGAAGCGAGTCCCGGAGCGCTTGCGAAGAGATCTACCAGGCGAGGCAGATAGCGGCTATTAAGGCCTTTCTTTTGCAAAGTATCTTTGGGGATCAGAGGTATGTTTTGCTCACACGAGTGTGGAGTTCCCCAGGCGTGTTTGTGGATCTTCTGAAGAGTGTCACTGATGCTGCACAGTTCTTCCGAGCCCAGGAGGGGAAGTCAACCGAGAAGCTGTTCTGATCGCAATATCTCGCGCCGGAACACCCGACGCTTCTGAACGACCAGTTGAAGCAGCTGACGGAGCTGCATAGGGTGGCAGGCCTGGCCATGAAGGACCTAATAGTCCAACTCTGGCCGGCAAAGCCGGTTCCTAGTAGCTACTTCGGTTTGGTGAAGCGGCTGGTTGATGCGCGGCCGCAAATTGATGCTGTGAAGCGCTTGGTCTGCCTAGAGGGTGCCCGGATGGCCTTCACCCGTGTCAAGATGCAGTGGGCGAAGATGATGGCCACCAAAGTGGCGACTGCAGGTCCGCCCGAAGGCAAAGATCATCGAAAGCCGAAGAGGTACTTCGACAACGTCCTAGAAGAAGCCTGAGTAGTAGAGGGCAAATGTTCTAAGGGCGCGTGATACTTGAGTGAATGTGTTCAGGTTGTACAAACCATGTTATGAACCTGTGCTGTGAGATATCTATGCTTGTTCCTTTTGTTTCAAGTGATTTTTCCTCCTGTGCGGCCGTTTATTGTTATATTTCTGAAAGTTGCCAGTCGTCGGCTTCAACCCCCATGTAGATGCTACAGGGGTGTTCTACATAATGTGTGACCACACTTTATCCAACGTCTTTGGCCGTAAAGGAGGTGTCCGCGAGGTGAACTAGGAAATCATACTATGCAGCTTTATTACCTTCACTTAGCCATAGGAGTTTAAATGTGGAGCTAAGTACTAGCCCCTGGTGCGTGTGCAACTATCCAGTCTACGGTGCCTTTTCCACGCTGCTGGACGAAGACCAGCCCCTCGTATAACATAGGGTGAATTGCTAATGATTTGTAGTATAATACAAAGTCGCCGGATCGCTGACCAGCTCTTGCTTATCATGACAGTCAGTTTTTGGCTTTCTGTACTGAGGTACTTGATCGGATGAACTAGAAATACAATCGCAGTAGTTATCCCTTTACTACCTTAGTCGAACGAGTGGAACATAAGGTGGTAAGCACAGGAGCCGAGCAACCCAACTATGGACCAAAGACATGATTTGGAGCCGATGCATATAATGCAATATCCGGGACGCCGAAGAGTTCCCTATAGGTGTGCGGACTTAAAATGTGCAGGGCCGTAAACAACCTCGGGTGTTAAGGCCGGACTAAAGCATGTGTGGCAGTCTGAAGTAGGGAGGGAATACAGACGATAATATAAAATGAATGAGTCCAAACAAAAGTGGTGATCAACTGCTTCCTTTATACCCGGATTAATACGTCGAGACGTGTTGTTACAGATAATGCCATGAATATCGAGGCCATGTTACATGCCAAAAGTTTACACAAGGGAAAGGTTTACATAGGCCTAAAAGTATTGGTTTGAAGATCCCAATGGTGCCCTGCCGCACGTTTGCGCCGTTTCTCCTTGGTATGGAATCCTTTGAGAGGAGGAGTTGATGGTCGTCTGCAAGAAAGAGGGACCTAGAGAGGAGCCCCCGTACAAATGTAGAGTGGGTAGGTTTTTTTAACGAACCCACAGTGGGAAAAATATGTAAGGTCCGAATAGGGTCAAGCCGTACTATGGACCATTTCCACAATGTGGCTCTAGCGTTGCACAAGGTATTTTAAGTATGTAGTTATGTACGCATGGTACGTATGCTGCAACCTTATGGGGCGGTTAGCGGAGGCTAAACTGCTATTCAAGCTCCGGATCCATCGAGCTACCGTGTGATGCATATCGGACTCGTTTAGCAATGTCATGGGTCTTGATGAATGATGAGCTGTTCAGCTTGATGAGGCCGCCCTGTACCTCGGCTGCTAGGGCCGCAGTGTGCTCCTTAGTACGGAGGGAGCTCTCCATATTTCCATTTACTATGATGACGCCACGTGGTCCACGAATTTTAAGCTTCAGATAACTATAGTGCGGGACTGCATTAAAGTGGGCGCAAGCAGTTCGTCCAAGAAGTGCATGATAACCACTGCGAAAAGGGACAATGTTGAAGATCAATTCTTCGCTTCGGAAGTTGTCTGGAGAGCCGAATACTACATCCAGTGTTAGGGAGCCCATGCAGCGGGCCTCCACGCCGGGTATCACTCCCTTAAAGGTAGTGTTACTAGGCTTAATCCTTGACAGGTTGATACCCATTTTACGAACAGTATCTTGATAGATCAAGTTGAGGATGCTGCCGCCATCCATAAGGACTCTAGTGAGATGGTATTCGTCGATGATAGGATCGAGTACCAGGGCCGCCGAACCTCCTTGATGGATACTCGTTGGGTGGTCCCTGCGCTCAAAGGTTATCGGACAAGCCGACCATGGGTTGAATTTTGGGGAGACAGGCTCTACGGCATAGACGTCCCTTAATGCGGGTTTGCGATCCCTCTTGGGGATGTGGGTGACATAGATCATGTTCACCATTTTCACCTCGAGGGGAAACTATTTTTGTCCCCCGGTGTTCGGCGGGCAAGGCTCATCATCATCCTCACTTTGAGGTCCTTTCCCCTTATGGTCGGCATTTAATTTGCCAGTCTGTTTGAAAACCTAGCAGTTTCTGTTGGTGTGGTTAGTAGACTTGTCAGGGGTGCCATGAATCTGGCAAAGTCTCTCTAGTATTTTGTCAAAGTTGGATGGACCGTCCCTATTGCCATTGAATGGCTTCTTCCATTGACCGGGTTTGGAACCAGTGGACCCAGCGTTTACTGCCGTATCCTCGGTTTCATTATTGTTCCAACATTTGTTTTTGTTGCGTCGTGGTCTACCATTGCCATGCCTGGCCTCAAAAGTGCTGGGGTCGCTAGAGCTATTGCTTCTATGAGCCAACCAGCTGTATTCACCCGCACAGAAGCAGGTCATAAGTGCAGTAAGACCTGCCATGGTCTTCGGTTTTTCCTACCCGAGGTGTCAGGCGAACCATTCGTCACAGACACTATGTGTGAATGCCGCTAAGGCTTCGGCGTCTGGATAGTCCACAATTTGGTTCTTTTTAATTAGGAACCGATTCCAAAGTTTGCAAGCTGACTCTCTGGGTTTCTGGACTACCTGACTTAGGTCACCAGCATCCGGTGGCCAGACATAAGTGCGTTGAAAGTTGGCCCAAAAAGCCTTCTAAATCTTCCTAACTTCCAATGGAGTTCTCTGGGAGGCTATTCAACTAGTGCCGTGTTGGTCCTTTCAGCTTTAGAGGAAGGTAGTTAATGGCGTGGAGGTCATCTCCGTGAGTCATGTGAATGTGGAGAAGAAAGTCTTCAATCCATACGGCAGGATCCGTTGTTCCATCGTACTGCTCCATGTTCACGGGTTTATTCCGGAAATTGGTGTTGCATTACTTCATATAAAGCACATAGGGTGTGCAGCACCTCTATACCGGGCAACATTGCAACGGAGTTCGGGTGACATCTGCGTTCTGTGCTAACCCCAAACTTGATTATATTCATCATGCCAGGCTTGATGGTCGTCATCTTGTGCTGGGGCACATCCTCTTGATCCATAGATTGATCTAATCTGGCCGGCTCTATTGGTCAGGTCTTGACATAAGTCGTACGTGTAGCCCAGAGCCACTGTCTCCTTACCTCTATGGCGAGGGGGCGCGGGTTGATGTTCGGCATAATGATCCGTTTTGTCCCGTCCACATGGTGCTCGGTCTAGTTGATCAACATGATTGTATTTTGATGGTATTGGCTCAAAGGCCTCATTGTCGAATTGTGGCAGCAGCCTGCATTTGGGGTAACTCTTTGTTGGTCGCTCGAAGCCATATTCTTCGGCGGCTAGGACCTTAGTCCATTTGCCATTGAGCATATCCTGTTTGGCTTAAAGCTGTTGTTGTTTCTTTTTCAGGCTCCACGTGGTGGCGATGAGCTGTCGCTTGAAGCGTTCTTGTTCGAGGGGTTCCTCTAGGACATTAAACTCATCGCCACCAAGGCTAACATCCTCTTCGGAGACATGTAAGTAGTTACTATCTTCTGAATCCTCGTGATGGCATGTTCGGGGCTGTATTGACCCTCTTCACTTTCATTTTGCTCTAACGCAGGTTCGACGGGGTGGTCGGGGTCTTCAGCATTGTCGGGAGTGTCATTATCTTCGGTGCGGATACTTCTTTCCCTTGCCCGACGCGATCGTGAGCGGCGCCGCTGACGCTGATTCTTTGGTGGTTCATTGATAGGCTTGTCCTCATCTGGATCTTGAGTGCCATCATCGTCCTTCTTATCATGTGTATCCACCATGTAGACGTCATAGGTAGAAGTGGCCATCCAACTCCCAGTGATATGCGGGTTTTGACCTGGTTCGGCGTCGACATCATCATCCATGCCATCGATGTATTCGGAGGCGTAGTCTAGCACATGTTAGTTAAATCCTCGGCAGTGGCTATTAAATGGGTGGTGGATGGGACGTAAAATTCCCTACTCTCAGCCCCCAGTCCCAGTTGGGCGTAGTTCGGAGGTGACACTTCCGTGATGGCGAGAGATTGTATTAAGTCCAGCGTTTCATTTAGGAGCCGAAAGCTGGATAGGAGTCTGAGGATCTGCGGAGACATGCTCGGTGATAACCACTTGATCGAGCCCGATGGACGCAGACCTGGATAGTTCGGAGTTGACGTCCAGAGGCGAGTCCGGCTTCCCAATGACGGGAGAGTCCTGTTTGACTCTAGGTTCGTCGACGGCGTGGTCACATCTGGCTTTTCGGCTGGAAGCTCTGTGACAAGAGAGAGTCCGACGGGGTTCATCCTCCTGTCTTCGTTCGATGTGGTCCGCCCCAGATCTAAGGCCGAGGCAGATACGAGCGTCGATCCCTAGATAGGGTCTGATAGTGGATCCGAAGGGCCACCTTCGTATGGGTGGGGAGTGGCGGCCGAGGCCGTGAACCCCTCGAAGATCAGGTCTCCTCTATCGGCGATGTAATTCAAACTTCCAAACCTGATCTGGTGACCAGGAGCGTAGCTGTCAGCCTGCTCAAGGTGACCGGTCGAGTTGGCACGTAGCACGAAGCCGCCAAACACAAAGAGTTGACCAGGGAGAAAGGTCCCCTTGGAAACAGCGTCGTCATTGATGACGAGGCGAGCCATCGATTCTTCCGTCGACAACACATCGGAGCTCTCAATGAAAGCACCAATATCGGTGTCAAAATCGGCAGATCTCGTGTAGGGGGGCCCAAGCTGTGAGTCTAAGGATCAATGGTAACAAGGGACAATGGGGACACAATGTTTTCCCAGGTTTGGGCCCTCTTAAAGGAGGTAAAAGTCCTACTTGATTGTATTCGATGAGTATAGGGATTACAAGAGTTGATCTACCTCGAGACAGTAATGGCTAAACCCTACCTGTCTAGCCTATGATTATTCTGATAGCCTCTACGGACTAAACCCCCCGGTTTATATATACACTGGAGTGACCCAGGGTTGTACAGAGTTGGTTTACAAGGGAAGGAAATAGTACATCCGGATACCAATCTTGCTGTCCACGCATATAGGAGTCCTACCCGGACACAGGGGATAGTCTTCTGCTTTATTTTCACGGCCCATCAGTCTGGACCATATTGAATAGACCGGATAACCGAGGACCCCCTAATCCAGGACTCCCTCAATAGTGACCATGGCTTGACTCCCACCCACGAGGCCGGCGCAGACAGGTACTCCAGCGTGCAGGGCACCATCGATGTCCACTTCCATTACCGCGCTACCATGGCAAGTCCCTGGGCCTGGCCGGAGCCGCCCAAGGCTCCAAACCACTTCTTCTTTCACCTCTAGCTATGGTATGGCGATGTCGCCCTACGGTCAACAATGCCATGTGCACGTCAAGGCCGTCACCGACAGTGGCGTGGATGTAACCCAATACCGCTGGCACACCACCACCTTGATGTATGGCTACATGCGCGGCAAGGCAGCCAATGAAGAAATGGAGAAGGCGGGCGGCAACATGAAGTAGCCGGCAACGCTCCCCGATGACGCGGAGGACGACCATGCTTCGTGGTCGTGCTTTGCCTTCTTGCCGGGGATCCACTTCCACATCCCCATGCCGGCGGCCGGTGGGGAGCGAGGAGCGAGGGCGGCACTAGGGTTCGAATTATCGGGGCGTGAGGGGGCAGTGGAAAGAGCGTGGATGCGGCTGGAGTTCAGAAGTGGACTGGCCGGTCCACGACTTCTCCATTAAAAAAGATGCGTCGGGGCGGCTGGGAGGCTAATGTGCGGACCCGACCACGCATGCGGATTAAATGGGGTCGGCAGGAAGCGGTTGCACAACCGACATGCGGGCCCGATGGCGGACGGTGAGAGGACATGCGCACGTTAATCCAGTGTCTGTCTGGAGGCAAATTCGGCCTAAATTTGCTCATGCTCCCGCCCATTGGGCCATGACATTTGTCCGTTTCAACTCAAATGAACTGGGGTGGATGAAATTGGGTCATGCATTGGATTGGCCTTACGGTTTCTAGCATCACCGTTGGAATCGAGTCGTCACTACCGGAAATCGGCACATGAAAGCTGAAAGTACCATCAAAATTGGTACCTCGTCGTAATCGCACTCACCCTCACGGTTGTGCTCGTGGTCGTCCAAGCCCTCACCACCGTGCTGGGGTTTAACTGGATATTGTTGGTTTAACTAAATATAGATGTATTGAAGATTGGAAGAGAAAAAGAATGTGTCACTGATGAATCGATCGCATGATATGTAAACAGCCATTAGGATGATTTCGTGTTTACATTTTGTCACGACAGCTTCCATATATTCAGACAAACTGCGCTTCATATACGACACCGAGGCTGTCATACAGTGTGCGCTTCATATACGATTCAGAGGCTGTTAATATGGGCAACTCCAGTGGGAAACCATGTGATGGGTGTCTTGCGGTACGTCCACGACGACCCAATCATAGTCTCACAAGGCCGCATGCATGGTTCCCCGTGATAACCTAGCCTCCCACTACCTCCACTATCATCGTCGGTGAACTGGGTGCTGTTATTAGAGGAGGAGCGGGATCAACGGCAGAGTAGCACTGGTAAAATTTATACCAGGCATAAAGATTTCCGCAAGGATTATCGCACATGTCCCCAAAATGGTCAACATAATTTTTCTGTTAGGTGGAAAGAAAATGGTGACTCGACGACGATGGTGTGGTGCATGGAGGAGTGTTTCGACGTCGATGTTTGAAATTGTGAGAACCAAGGAATCCATGGGGATACATGATTTTTTTTGCGGGGATACATGGATTCTTAGCTTCTTGCGGTTTCAAGCATCACCATCGGAATCGAGTCGTCCCCATCGGAATCGTCAAGCTGAAGTCGCTAGCGAAATTGGTACCTCATCGTAATCTTCCTTACCCTCACAGTAGTGTTCGTGGTTGTCCAAACCCTCATCACCATGCTCGAGTTTAACTGAATATTGTTGGTTTAACTGAATATAGATGTACTGGAGATCGGAAGAGAAAAAGAATGTGTCACTGACGAATCAATCGCTTCATATGTAAACAACCATTAGGATGATTTCTTGTCTACATTTTGTATCGGCAACCTCCATATTCAGACAAAGTGCCCTTCATATACGACACGAAGGCTGTCATACAGTGTGCGCTTGATATACGATACGGAGGCTGTTTTTTTTGTACTCCAAAAGCTGTCGGTGTACAAAAGTAGGGGCCCTGCTTTTGACCCCTTTACTTGTGCACGGGCAGTCAGAGCCACCCGCCGCGGCCATGCATAACAGGGCACGAAAGGGAAACCGGAGAAAAGCCGAAGGCACAAGACAACATCAAGGACCAAGGCCACAAAGCGTAGACGGGCGAAGCAGGTTGCCCCGGCAAGACCCTTGCCGGGGGCAGCCTCGGCAAGCCCCTTGCCGGGGTAGCTCACCCACACCAGTGGAGCGGGCCACCCTCAAGCCACGGTCTCCAACAGCTATGTTGGACCAGGGCTCGGGAGGCACCTCCATGGTGGCATGTAGATCTTTGTGAAGACATAGAATGCTCAAGATCAGATGAGGATTGGAAAGCAACAGTCCTCACCAAGATTCTTACCAAAGGAATCCACAAGACCCCCGACAAGACCCTTGCCGGGGACGCCAGCGCGCCACGGCAGGACCCTTGCCGGGCCACCCGGCAAGACCCTTGCCGAGCCACCCGGCAAGACCCTCGCCACGGGCGACAGCAGGGCCACTGCCAGGCCCACACCAACCAACTCCCCGCCACCGTTCACATGCAGCTGTCAGCCCAACCAACTGGGCAGGCACCTACGTGGCAGTATGCAGCTTCGAGGCCAACTCAGCACGCACCCACATGGCGGCATGCAGACCTTCGTGGAGGCTCCACCACCGCGCCACCTCTGCTGCTTGCCTACCTACATGGCACCACATGCATCGCTGGGCAGGGCGCGTGTCGGAACTAGGGGGAGCAGCGACGGACGGGACGGGCCTCGCTCCCATCCCTGATAAAGCGAGGGACACCTAAGCCTCGCATTAAATGCGCTTTGTCCTGTAACACCAGCGATAAGCTCTCAGCACTGTAGCACTTTCCACCTCCTGTGTGCCACTGTGGCAGCCCCTTTCACCTATAAAAGGAGGCCCATGGAGCACTAGAGAAGGATTCGGCTCTTTGGAACTTGGCAACACCCAGAGCTAGTTCAAGAGCTCAAGAACACTAAATACATCCACCAAAGCAGGATCGTAGGGTTTTAGCCATCTTTGTGGCCCGAACCTGGGTAAATCCCCTTTGTGCTGTCTGCTAGTCCCGCTCTTCTCACGATCCCGCGCCCCGCAACCGTAGTAGGGATTCCAGTGATCCCATAGGTGTCGTTTCCCACCGACATCTTTGGCGCGCGAGGTAGGGGACGTGCAATTGTGAGAATCTGGTCTAGCAATTGACCTAGCTGTTCTTCATCGCCATGGCTCCTAAGAAGAAGACGACCACGGCGATCGGCTTGTTCGGGACCGGATTTCCAGTACCGATGCGGACCAGTAGCGGGCCAGTCGCGGAAAGAACCCGTGGTGCGGTCCGCGAACATCCACATCACCCTAGCGGTTCAGGCCTGGCGGGTGGCGTTGTTCGTGCGCCAGGCGACGAGCCACCAGTCACGGGCTTCGGAGACGGAGTCGGGCCCCCCCGCAGGCGGTGCGGGGCCCTCAAGAGGCGCCGCCATCCCGCCGAACGGCGGCACGACGACCTCCAAGATGCCAACACCAGCGCCCACGGCGCGCTCTTCTCAGGTTGTGCGTGATGAGCAGCATCACCCTGCCGGTGACCCTACGCGCCGCCCTGGGAAGAGCCCCGTGCACCCAACGCATGATGAGGAGGGCCAGCATGAGCGCCGAGGTGCTGATGGAGGTGGTGAACGGCCGCGGGGCCGTGACGCAGCTCCTTCTAACGTGGTTAGAAGTCGAGGCGCATCGCGGTCCACCCAGCTTTCGCCACCACCCACGCCAGCGGAAGCCCTAGCACGCGCGCAGCTGCTCCTCGATTTTCCTCCCGCCGCGGAGAAGCTCAACGAATGGAGGGCCACCGTCCGGAGCCTCATCGGCATCGCCAACAACGATGAGTTGCGGCCGGCGGGACCCGTAGGCCGTCGCTCCACCGGGCCACCACATGCCAGCGGAGACCGTGCCAGAGGCGATGCGGCCACAGTGCACTCCCCTCCTCCATCCCGGCCTCCCCGGGCGTCGGTCCGTTGTGACGTTGCTCGTGATGATATCTCCATCGCGTCGTCCGACCCGCGAACCAACCGCGATCAGCGTCAAGTCCTTCGGGAGCGGGTTCATGAGGACGCTCGAACTACCATCGAGCACCGACGTGACGCGTGCCACCAGTCGGACAGGCGGGCAGGGCCCGCTACGGACCACCCAGCGCTGGGAGGCTACGGTGGCCTACCCTCCGAGGTGGGTTGTCCGGCTTTCACCCGTGAGCTGCGGCAGTTCCAGTGGCCCTCCCACCGTACGTTCAAGCTCGACGTTGGCGAGAGGTACAACGACAAGACTCACCCATCAGATTTCCTCAGCATCTACACCAATGCGATGCAAGCTACTGGGGCCCGTGACGATAAGGTGCTTGCCAATTACTTCCCGCTAGCACTCAAGCCGAATGTTATGTCATGGTTGATGCACTTGCCGATGGATTCCATCTCTTCTTGGGCGGATCTGTGCCATGAGTTTGTTGGTGCCTTTACCGGAGGTCACCAAGCTCATGGCCAGACGAGCGATTTACACATCATCCCCCAGAAGGAAGGTGAAAACTTGCGTAAGTATATCCAAAGGTTTAGCCGGGTGCAGTACAACATCCCCGATGTTTATCCCGCCGCGGTGATCAGTGCGTTCCACCAGAATGTGCGCAACCGCAAGATGCGCAAAGAGCTGGCGATGAACGAGGTCAAGGATGTGGCCGAGCTTTATGTCCTGGCCGATCAATGCGCTCGCGCTGAAGAGGGAAGGAAGTAGCCCGACGAAGATGCCGGTGCGGAAACTGACTCCACTGGCGACACCGCCACCCCAGCAAAGAAGGGCCAGCGCCGTAACATGAAACGCAAGGGCAAGGCCGTGCTTGCCGTCGAGGGATCCGATGACACCGGCGCCACCAAGAAGACCAAGGCGAACGACCCCGACAAGGAGGTTGTCGGGTGTGTCGCTTGCCGGGCCTTGGCGGCTGCCGACAAGCCAGGAGGCTCCGACAAGCAGTACTGCAAGATCCACCGCACCAAGGGCCATGACCTCCAAAACTACCGGCATTTAGAGCTGCTCGCCGAGAAGTAGAAAGCCGAGTATGAGCGGCGGGACAAGGAGAAAGGCCAAGACGGTGCCGAGGGGTCCGGCAAGAAACGTGGCGGCCAAGGAGGCCGCCGCGGCAAGGATAATCAGCAGGAGAGGCCCGCCCGAGGATGCGACAGGAAGCAGGAAGACGATGATCATGACGAGTTTTAGAAAGCCACAGAGGCCATGTGCATCGATGGTGGCTCCTCGCTGCATACATTCCACCGCCAACTCAAGTAGTGGGCGCGTGAGATCATCGCGGTGGAGCCATCGCTCGACGCACGTAAGCCACTGAAATGGTCCAGCACGCCCATCATCTTCGACACCGAGGACCACCCTGATAGCACTACTGCAGTCGGGTGCTTGCCATTGTTGGTTTCACCAACAATCCGCAACCTCAAGGTGACTAAGATGTTGGTTGACGGCGGGGCCGGCTTGAATTTTATCTCGCCTGTTGTGGTCAAAAGGCTGCAGATCCCTGGTGGAGACCTCGAGGAGACGGGCCACCCGGCAAGACCCTTGCCGGGCCACCCGGCAAAACCCTGGCCACGGGCAACAGTAGGGCCGCTGCCAGGCCCGCACCAACCAACTCCCCGCCGCCGTTCACATGCAGCTGCCAGCCCAACCAACTGGGCAGGCACCTGCGTGGCAGTATGCAGCTTCGAGGCCAACTCAGCACGCACCTACGTGGTGGCATGCAGTCCTTCGTGGAGGCTCCACCACCGCGCCACCTCAGCTGCTTGCCTACCTACATGGCACCACATGCATCGCTGGCTAGGGCGCGTACCGGAACGAGAGGGAGCGGCGACGGACGGGACGGACCTCGCTCCCATCCCCGATTAAGCGAGGGACACCTAAGCCTCACATTAAATGCCCTTTGTCCTGTAGCACCAGTGATAAACTCTCAGCACTGTAGCACTTTCCACCTCCTGTGTGCCACTGTGGCAGCCCCTTTCACCTATAAAAGGAGGCCCATTGCGCACTAGAGAAGGATTCGGCTCTTTGGAACTTGGCAACAGCCAGACCTAGTTCAAGAGCTCAAGAACACTAAATACATCCACCAAAGCAGGATCGTAGGGTTTTACGCATCTTTGCGGCCTGAACCTGGGTAAATCCCCTTTGTGCTGTCTGCTAGTCCTGCTCTTCTCACGATCCCGCGCCCTGCAACCGTAGTAGGGATTCCAGTGATCCCATAGGTGTCGTTTCCCACAGACAAAAGCGTACCGTATACTAGACCTAGCCATGGGATACCCAACCCGACCTTGCCGACGGGCCAGGCCTGGGCCTGAGATCTAAGCCCAACACCCAGACCGGGCCAGGCTCGGGCCTCGCATATTTGCAATTTAGGGAAGGGCCCGGCCCGACGGCCCAAGGTCCGGCAGGCTTTTTGTAATGCCCTCGATGCGGCTATATCTCCCACGTGTCGAAGCACGACTTAGAGGCATAACCGCATTGAAAGCAATGTCGCAAGTGAGGTAATCTTCGCACAACCCATGTAATACATAAGGGAAAAGATACATAGTTGGCTTACAGTCGCCACTTCACACAATACATAAATAAACATCCATCATCCAGATTACACTCAAGGTCCGACTACGGAACCAGAATAAAAGAAGACTACCCCAAATGCTACACAGATCCCCGATCGTCCAGACTGGGCACCTCTACTGATCATCTGGAAACGAAACATAGTAACGACCAAGGGCCTCATCAAATTCCCACTTGAGCTCGGTTGCGCCATCTGCGCTGGTATCCTCGGCACCTGCATCTGTTTTGGTAGAATCTATGAGCCACGGGGACTCAGCAATCTCACACTCACGAGATCAAGACTATTTAAGCTCATAGGTAGGAAAAAGGCAATATGGTGGAGCTGCGGCAAGCACTAAGCATATATGGTGGCTAACATACGCAAGTGAGAGCGAGAAGAGAAGTAACGCATCGGTCGAGAAGCTAGAAGCGATCAAGAAGTGATCCTGAAACTACTTACGTCAAGCATAACTCAAACCGTGTTCACTTCCCGGACTCCGCCGAGAAGAGACCATCACGGCTACACACGCGGTTGATGCATTTTAATGAAGTCAAGTGTCAAGTTATCTACAACCGGACATTAACAAATTCCCATCTGCCTCATAACCATGGGCACGGCTTTCGAAAGATTATATACCCTGCAGGGGTGTCCCAACTTAGCCCATCATAAGCTCTCACGGTCAACGAAGGATAAACCTTCTCCGGGGAAGACCCGATCAGTCTCGGAATCCCGGTTCGCAAGACATTTTGACAATGGTAAAACAAGACCAGCAAAGCCGCCCGATTGTGCCGACAAATCCCGATAGGAGCTGCACATATCTCGTTCTCAGGGCACATTCGGATGAGCAATACGTACGGCAACCGAGGATACCCCAAGTTGCCTCAGGGCGGCACCGCAAGTGGCTCTAGTTTGGACCAACACTCGGAGGAGCACTGGCCCGGGGGGGGTAAATAAAGATGACCCTCGGGCTCGCGAAAACCCAAGGGAAAAAGGCTTAGGTGGCAAATGGTAAAACCAAGTCTGGGCCTTGCTGGAGGAGTTTTATTCAAAGCGAACTGTCAAGGGGGTCCCATAAATCACCCAACCGCGTAAGGAATGCAAAATCAAGGAACATAACACCGGTATGACGGAAAACTAGGGCGGTAAGAGTGGAACAAGTCACCAGGCATAAGGCCGACCCTTCCACCCTTTACCAAGTATATAAGGTGCATTAAATTAAACAGGAGATATTGTGATATCCCAAAATATCCACGTTCCGACCTGGAACAGACTTCATCTTCACCTGCAACTAGCAACGCTATAAGAGGGGCTGAGCAAAAGCGGTGACATAGCCAATCAATGGTTTGCTAGGACAGGATGGTTAGAGGTTTACATGGCAATAGGGAGGCATGGTAAACAAAGACAGGTAGGGCTAACATAGCGAAAGAGTGAGCAACTAGCAAAGGAAAGATAGAAGTGATATCGAAGGTATGGTCATCTTGCCTGCAAAGTTCTCAGAGTTGTCGAAGGCTTGATCCTCGTAAGCTTTCTCAACAGGTTCCTCGTTCACGTACTCGTCTCCCGGCTCTACCCAAAGCAAGAACACAAGCAAAGGAACCTCAATAAACCACGGTGCAATGCACAAACAACATGATGCTAAACATGCCGTGATATGCGAGATGTGATATGCAATGCATATGCGTGCTTCGAGAGGAAAAATGATGAACAAGGCATCAACTTGGCAAACCAAGTATGCCGCTGGAAATATGAGATGATTTCGGTTGAAATCGATATAAAGATCACCGGAAACGGATGCGCGGTTTGCAAATGGCAAGCAAAACAATAAGGGCACAAAACTGCGATTAACAGCAGGATGCTACTTAGCATGCAACAAGAAACTATGCTACAGCACCCCAACATAAAAACAAAGCATATGGCGATGACATACAGGAGATGCTTTACAAAATAGGAATACTGAGCTACGGCTAAATCACATCATAACAGGTCCAAACAAGCATGGTGAAAGTGCAAAAAATATCAGGCTGGACATGGCATAAACAACATCAGGAAGCAATGTTCAGAGCAAGTTATAAGCATGCTACAGGAACTTATAATAGCAAAACAAGGCATGGCATGAATCTACTCAAAGCATGGATCAAAAGTCCCTTACTGACCATAAGCCAAAAAGGATCAGAAGAAATGATGGCATGCATGTAAACATAGCAAGTTTCGTTAAAAGATTCAGCAAACTGAGCATCGCATTGACAGATTTACGAAGGCACCTTCGTGAGCTCGATGCACTCACTACAGAGCACCTCATGATAAACTAAGCATACACACATCAAGAAGACATGGCATAGGATCTATACATGGCAAGAACAACATCATAGCATACACGGATCAACTACAACAACCTCGTAGAAATTGAATATCATGCAAACAATCTGCCAGGAAACATTTTGTAGCAAAAGTAGAGCACGAAAATGACATGCTAGACTACTCCATAATTTCCAACAAGGGCATGAATGGCTAGAGCATAACCATATGTTCAAAACATCCTTACTGAAGTATCTCTAAATATGCATGGATCTCTCTGTAGCAACATGTTTACATGGCATCACAATAACAGCAGAACAGGGACTAAAATCAGCAATATCACGAAGCCTAGTTTGCATGCTTGTGCTAGTCACCACATAGATCACAAAAATACATGGCATGCACCCTTGTAAAGCTGGCATGGCATAGATCAAAACATATGTTGGGCTCAAGTTCATAAGATGCACACATTGATCATGGCAAAAATGACAAAAGTGCAAGTTCTGTTAACAAACAGAAACTAACATCACATAGCCCTCTTCCAACAGCATTTCGGGCATCAAGATGAGCTCAAATGTAAATGATGCAATGGAATGAAATGATGTACTCTTCGAGACGAACAATTTGACATATTACACGAACGAAATGGAGCTACGGATGCGAAGATGTGGTGCGAAGAACATGCAACAATTTTAACACAGAAATAGGACTTAGTGAAAAAACGAGGGGGGGAGAGTGAACCGGATCTGGATCCGAGGTCGCCGGCCGGAGTTGAGCCGGAGGGGGAAGAGGAGGCGGCCGGAGTCGGGGCCGAGGCGGCGGGCTCCGGCGGCCGGGGCGACAAGGCGACGGCGGCGCGGGACCGCGGCGGCGGAGGGCGGCGGCGGGACAGCGGAGCGCAGCGGCGGAGGGCGGCGGCGGCGCGGGACGGCGGCCGGAGGTGGCTGCGGAGGAGAGGCCGGCGGCGAGGCGGGCGGAGGTCGCCGGCGACGGCGCCGACCGCGGCTGCGCGGGCGAGCGGCGGCGGGCGCGCGGCCCGGGCTCGTGGGCCGGGAGGGCCCCGCCTGGGCCCGGCAGACCGGCGGCGCGGGGGCGCGGCGGAGGCCACGTGTTGAGCCCGGATTCGCCGGGGGCGCGGCGGCGGACGCGTCCGGTCCGATCCGAACGTGTCCGGCGGCGCGGAGAGGGATTTTTTTAGGGTTTTCCCGTGAATTCGGGGGAGGGATCTATATATAGAGGTAAAGGGAGCTAGGAGTGTCCAAATGAGGTGCGGTTTTTGCCCACACGAAAGTGAGCGAACGACCGAGAGCATGGAGGGGAGTTAGATGGGTTTTGGGCCACTTTGGAAGGGGTGTTGGGCTGCAACTTAAAAGAGCCTTTGCGAGAGTGCGGTTAACCGTTGGAGTACCAAACGAGCTCCAAATGACCCGAAACTTGACAGGTGGTCTACCTGTGCTATACCAGGGCCACATGGCAAGGCTCGGTCCACTCTGAGAACGTTCAACACCCGCACACGAAAAGATACAAGAGGGGTGCGCCGGTGCATGTGGGAGTGTCGGATTGCGAAACGGACAACGGGGAAAATGCTCGGATGCATGAGACGAAACACATATGCAAATGAGATGCACATGATGACATGATATGAGATGCATGACATGAAAAAAATGCAAAAAGAAAAACAAAACCCAACCACGGAGGGAATATCATAGCACGTAGCCGAAAATGGCAAGAGTTGGAGTTACAAAGATGGAAAGTTACATCCGGGGTGTTACAACACTCCACCACTACAAGAGGATCTCGTCCCCAGATCCAGGACTGAAAGAACTTCGGATATTCGGAACGGAGGTGATCCTCGCGCTCCCAGGTGGCTTCTCGATTGGAATGGTGTGATCACTTCACTTTCAGGAATTTGATTGACTTGTTTTGAGTCTTGCGCTCGGTTTCTTCAAGAATAGCAACGGGGTGCTCATGATAAGAAAGATCTTCTTGGAGGTCAATTTCTTCAAAGTTGATAGTGCACTCAGGAGTCTTGAAGCACTTGCGGAGTTGTGACACGTGAAACACATCGTGCACGTTTGCAAAGTTGGATGGAAGCTCAAGTTGATAGGCGAGATCGCCTCTTTTGCCAATGATCTTGAAAGGACCCACGTATCTAGGGGCAAGCTTCCCTTTGATACCGAAGCGACGAGTGCCTTTCATTGGAGAGACGCGGAGGTAGACATGGTCTTCGATTTCAAAAGCCAAGTCACGGTGCTTGCTATCATAGTAACTCTTCTGGTGCGATTGCGCGGCTTTGAGATTCTCACAAATGACTTTGCACATTTCTTCGGCTTCTGTGATCAAGTCGTTGCCAAGAAGTTGGCGTTCACCTGTCTCAGACCAGTTGAGAGGAGTACGACACTTTCTGCCATAGAGAATTTCGAATGGGACCTTGCCCGAACTCATTTGGAAGCTGTTGTTGTATGAGAACTCGGCATATGGAAGACAATCTTCCCACTTCATGCCAAAAGAGATGACACAAGCCCTGAGCATATCTTCAAGGATTTGATTGACTCACTCGACTTGGCCACTTGTTTGAGGATGGAAAGCTGTGCTGAAACGAATGTTGGTACCCATGGCCTTCTGAAAGGAGTCCCAGAACTTAGAAGTGAAGATGCTTCCACGGTCTGAGGAGATCAATTGCGGAATGATGTGCAATGAGACAATTCTGGAGGTATATAGCTCTGCCAACTGAGCTGCTGTGATAGATTCTTTGATAGGAAGAAAATGAGCCACTTTGGTAAGCTTGTCAATGACAACGAAGATAGCATCATTTCCATGCTTGGACTTTGGAAAACCAGTCACGAAGTCCATCTCGATGTGATCAAACTTCCATTCTGGAATAGCAAGAGGTTGGAGGAGACCAGCTGGTCTTTGGTGTTCTGCTTTCACCCTTCTGCAGACATCACATTCATTCACGAATTGAGCAATTTCTCGCTTCATTCGAGTCCACCAATATGACTGCTTGAGGTCATGGTACATCTTCATACTTCCAGGATGAATGGATAGGAGGGAATTGTGTGCCTCATTCATGATGACTTTTCTCAGATCGCCTTTAGGAACCACAATTTGATCCTCGAAGAAAAGAGTATCTTTGTCATCCAAGCGATAGCACTTGTATTTGGAAATGCCCTTGTCAATACCACGTTTCACCTTCTTCACCATGGTATCCAGGAGTTGTGCCTCACGAATTTGATCTTCCAAAGTAGGAGAGACTATGAGGTTGGCAAGAAAGCCTTGAGGAACAACTTGAAGATTCAGCTTGCGGAAAGCTTCACAAAGATCCGGTTGAAATGGCTTGAGAATTAGACTGTTGCAATAAGCCTTTCTGCTCAGAGCATCTGCAATCACATTCGCCTTGCCAGGAGTATATTCAATACTTGGATTGTACTCTTGAATCATTTCGACCCATCGAGTTTGCCTGAGGTTGAGGTTTGGTTGAGTGAAGATATACTTGAGGCTCTTGTGATCAGTGAAAATGTCCACTTGCCTTCCCAATAAGAGATGTCTCCATGTTATCAATGCATGGACAACTGCCGCCAACTCAAGATCATGAGTGGGGTAGTTCTTTTCGTTGGGCTTCAACTGGCGAGAGGTATAGGCCACAACTTTCTTCTCTTGCATTAACACAGCATCGAGACCTTGAAGAGAAGCATCGCAGAACACTTCGAATGGCTTGGATTCATCAGGAGGAGTCAAGATAGGAGCTGTGACTAGCTTCTCTTTGAGGGTGTTGAAAGCGACATCACACTCAGGCGTCCAGACATACTTGACATGCTTCTGGAGGAGGTTGGAAAGAGGCTTTGCAATCTTAGAGAAGTTCTCAATGAATCTTCGGCAATAGCTTGCAAGACCAAGAAAACTGCGGAGCTGCTTGACATTCTGAGGAGGTTCCCAATCCAGAACTGCAGAAACCTTCGCCGGATTGACAGCAATTCCCTTGGCGGAGATGATATGACCAAGGTAAAGAACTTCATCAAGCCAGAACTCACATTTGGAAAACTTCGCATAGAATTGATGCTCTCTGAGCTTGTCGAGCACCAATCGCAAATGTTTGGCATGATCCGACTTATTCTTGGAGAAAACCAAAATATCATCGAGATACACCAAGACGAATTCATTTGTGTATGGGTTGAAGATAAAATTCATCATGCGAGAGAAAGTTGGAGGAGCATTGACAAGGCCGAAAGACATGACAGTATATTCATAAGAAACATAGCTTGTTCTGAATGCTGTCTTGGGGATATCTTGTTCACGAATGCGAATCTGATGATAACCCATACGAAGGTCAAGCTTGGAGAATACTTTAGCACCTTTGAGTTGCTCGAAAAGCTCATTGATGTTGGGAAGTGGATACTTGTTCTTGATTGTCTTCTTGTTCAATGGACGGTAATCGACGCAAAGTCGGTCCGTGCCATCCTTCTTCTGGACAAAAAGAACTCCACAACCCCATGGAGATGAACTCGGTCTGATCAAACCCAGACGCTCTTGTTCATCGAGCTGCTTCTTCAATTCCTTCAGCTCCTTGGGTCCAAGCTTGTAAGGACGCTTGCAAACGGGTTCAGTACTAGGCTCAAGATCAATAACGAACTCGACTGGCTGATGAGGAGGCATACCTGGAAGCTCTTCTGGAAAGACATCTTGGTACTCACAAACGACTGGAATTTGAGAAATAGCATCCAATTTGCCCTTCTCATTGAGAGAAAACAACCGAATGGTTTCATCACGAGCGGCATAGAAAATAACATCCTCAGAAGGGTGTGTCAATTGAATTTGTCTGGCAGCACAATCAAGCTGAGCCTTGTGCTTAGAAAGCCAGTCCATCCCAAGAATTAGATCAATATGAGAGTCACCAAGGACAACTGGAGAAGACAGAAATCTGTAGTCGCCCATCTTGATAGAAACATCCGGAACCAAAACTCGAGAAGTCATTTGCTTACCCGGGGACACAATCTTCAACGGGACAGGAATCTTTTCCATCACAAACTCATGCTTGGCAACAAAAGGTCTTGAAATGAAAGAAAGCGATGCACCAGTATCAAATAAAACTTTTGCAGGAATATCATTAACAGGAAGATTACCCATTATCATGTCAGAAGAATCCTCTGCCTGAGCTGCATTCATCATGTTCACCTTTGCATGCTTTGGATTATGCTTGACCACTGCATTGCTTGAAGATCTCACAGGAGGAGGAGGAGGAAGGTGCCTTTGATTGAAGCATTTGTTCGCATAGTGACCTTTCTGCTGGCACTTTTTGCAAGTCACTTCTGAGAGCGGACGGTGATAAGGAGCATTTGACCTTGGAGCTTCAGGCTAAGACTTGTTCTGATAGCTTAGGTTGGGTGGGTGGGAAGATCCACGACCACCTAAGTTCTTCTGTTGGTAAGGCTGACGAAACGGAGGAGGAGGAAGGTAGAACTTTTGCTGCTTAGCTGCCACTTGAGAGGAAGAAGAAGACTGAACTGCATCCCTGATTCTCTTCTTAGATGCCTCACACTTGAGCTGAGCACCTTCTTGCTTGAGTGCCATATTGTAGAATTGATTGAACTGAGTAGGCTCAACAAGAACGAGAGCTAACTGCAGATCTTCTCTAAGGCCACCTCTGAATTGATAGATCATACTCTTTTCATCAGGAACGTCTTGTTTAGCGAAGCGAGCAAGTTTCTGAAACTGCTTGTTGTATTTGTACACTGACATGTTGCTTTGCTTGAGATTGCGGAACTCCTCACGCTTGCTCTCAACAACACTGGTAGGAATATGGTGAGCTTTAAAGTCCCGACAGAAATCAGTTCAAGTAATCACTCGACCACCTCTAGAATCCTTGTATTGCTGGAACCAATCAGCTGCCTGATCCTTGAGCTGAAAAGAAGCGAACTTGACATAGTCCTCAGGCCTGACATTGCTGCATTCGAAATGCTTGTTGATATCCACGAGCCAATCATCAGCGTCTGTGGCCTCGGCACAATAGCTGAAAGACTTCGGCTGATTTGCAAGGAATTGGTTGAGGGTAGGAAACTGAGGCTGATGATTGAACTGCCCTTGACCTTGATTCCCTTGGTTGCCTTGGCCTTGGTTGCGCTCTTGCATGAGCTGAATCATCATCTGGGCATGGGCGTTAGAGGCTGCCATCAAATCTTGCCATGCCTCCGGAGGCGGAGGTGGAGGGTTCGCCTGACTATCATCATTGCGTTCCAGATTCTGACGCGTTGGCGGAGCCATCCTGAAGAGGGTGACATCCGTTAGCATCTTGATAGACAGATAGACAAGTTGAATCAACGGATAGAAATTGCAACATATAGTCTTCACAATAAACATTCGAACAAGGATGAACGAATGAATTCCAAAGTAAACATCACGTCCATAAAGGTGAGAAGCCACTTGATAAGATATTGATGATAGAAAAATAAAAGGCAAGGTACGGATGGAACAAATAAGTGGTAAGGATTACCCAATCACAAACCAAATATCTGCGGGAAGAAATGCTAGAGCTACTTGAATCCCACCTATAAACTCCCGAAACTTTCCGGTTATGCAATCAGGTGTTGGGGATACAGGGGAAGCAATATATCTCACCCAAACTAACAATCCCTACATCTAGCTGTATCCATCCTTCAACACATAACCAAGAAACCTTCGGAAATTGTGTACCTCAACCTTCGAAAAGCATCCATTATACGAGTCATGGCAATACTCCCGAGCTCGCCCCAGTACTGGGTTATCGGGGTTATCTCACCAACAACTGTACAAAAGAGATTTTCGATGTCGGCAAAACTCAGGTATTCCAGAACTGCAACGATAAAATTGTGATGACAACACCTCGGAGCTCAACTCCCCGGGACACTGCCACAACCCCTAAATGTCAGGAGGCACCAAGAACAATGTCTCGTCACAAAACCATCGGAACGATTCCAAGATACCCGCGTGATCCTAAAAAAATAATTTTTAGTGAAATTTGAGAAGAGGAAAGTCAAAACATCTACGTCAGGAGACCTCACCAGAGCGATGAAGGGACTGAGGAGTAAAAAGAAATCCTACTCTCCGATATATATAATCCTAAGACTCAAAACATTTTTGTTCTAGACTCAACATCGCCAGCAAACAATCAAGCAGGGGGCTCCTAAGTCGGGGATGGCTCTGATTACCAACTTGTAACGCCCTCGATGCGGCTATATCTCCCACGTGTCGAAGCACGACTTAGAGGCATAACCGAATTGAAAGCAATGTCGCAAGTGAGGTAATCTTCGCACAACCCATGTAATACATAAGGGAAAAGATACATAGTTGGCTTACAGTCGCCACTTCACACAATACATAAATAAACACCCATCATCCAGATTACACTCAAGGTCCGACTACGGAACCAAAATAAAAGAAGACTACCCCAAATGCTACACAGATCCCCGATCGTCCAGACTGGGCACCTCTACTGATCACCTGGAAACGAAACATAGTAACGACCAAGGGCCTCATCAAATTCCCACTTGAGCTTGGTTGCGCCATCTGCGCCGGTATCCTCAGCACCTGCATTTGTTTTGGTAGAATCTGTGAGCCACGGGGACTCAGCAATCTCACACCCACGAGATCAAGACTATTTAAGCTCATAGGTAGGAAAAAGGCAATATGGTGGAGCTGCGGCAAGCACTAAGCATATATGGTGGCTAACATACGCAAGTGAGAGCGAGAAGAGAAGCAACACATCGGTCGAGAAGCTAGAAGCGATCAAGAAGTGATCCTGAAAGTACTTACGTCAAGCATAACTCAAACCGTGTTCACTTCCCGGACTCCGCCGAGAAGAGACCATCATGGCTACACACGCGGTTGATGCATTTTAATGAAGTCAAGTGTCAAGTTATCTACAACCGGACATTAACAAATTCCCATCTGCCTCATAACCGCGGGCACGGCTTTCGAAAGATTATATACCCTGCAGGGGTGTCCCAACTTAGCCCATCATAAGCTCTCACGGTCAACGAAGGATAAACCTTCTCCCGGGAAGAGCCGATCAGTCTCGGAATCCCGGTTCGCAAGACATTGCGACAATGGTAAAACAAGACCAGCAAAGCCGCCCGATTGTGCCGAAAAATCCCGATAGGAGCTGCACATATCTCGTTCTCAGGGCACATCCGGATGAGCAGTACGTACGACAACCGAGGATACCCCAAGTTGCCTCAGCGCGGCACCGCAAGTGGCTCTAGTTTGGACCAACACTCGGAGGAGCACTGGCCCGGGGGGGGGGGGGGGTAAATAAAGATGACCCTCGGGCTCGCGAAAACCCAAGGGAAAAAGGCTTAGGTGGAAAATGGTAAAACCAAGTTTGGGCCTTGCTGGAGGAGTTTTATTCAAAGCGAACTATCAAGGGGGTCCCATAAATCACCCAACCGCGTAAGGAACGCAAAATCAAGGAACATAACACCGGTATGACAGAAAACTAGGGCGGTAAGAGTGGAACAAGTCACCAGGCATAAGGCCGAGCCTTCCACCCTTTACCAAGTATATAAGGTGCATTAAATTAAACAGGAGATATTGTGATATCCCAAAATATCCACGTTCCGACCTGGAACAGACTTCATCTTCACCTGCAACTAGCAACGCTATAAGAGGGGCTGACAAAAGCGGTGACATAGCCAATCAACGGTTTGCTAGGAGAGGATGGTTAGAGGTTTACATGGCAATAGGGAGGCATGGTAAACAAAGACAGGTAGGGCTAACATAGCAAAAGAGCGAGCAACTAGCAAAGCAAATATAGAAGTGATATCGAAGGTATGGTCATCTTGCCTGCAAAGTTCTCAGAGTTGTCGAAGGCTTGATCCTCGTAAGCGTTCTCAACAGGTTCCTCGTTCACGTACTCGTCTCCCGGCTCTACCCAAAGCAAGAACACAAGCAAAGGAACCACAATAAACCACGGTGCAATGCACAAACAACATGATGCTAAACATGCCATGATATGCGAGATGTGATATGCAATGCATGTGCGTGCTTCGAGAGGAAAAATGATGAACAAGGCATCAACTTGGCAAACCAAGTATGCCGCTGGAAAGATGAGATGATTTCGGTTGAAATCGATATAAAGATCACCGGAAACGGATGCACGGTTTGCAAATGGCAAGCAAAACAATAAGGGCACAAAACTGCGATTAACAGCACGATGCTACTTAGCATGCAACAAGAAACTATGCTACAACACCCCAACATAAAAACAAAGCATATGGAAATGATCTAAAGGAGATGCTTTACAAAATAGGAACACTGAGCTACGGCTAAATCACATCATAACAGGTCCAAACAAGCATGGTGAAAGTGCAAAAAATATCAGGCTGGACATGGCATAAACAGCATCAGGAAGCAATGTTCAGAGCAAGTTATCGACATGCTACAGGAACTTATAATAGCAAAACAAGGCATGGCATGAATCTACTCAATGCATAGATCAAAAGTCCCTTACTGGCCATAAGCCAAAAAGGATCAGAAGAAATGATGGCATGCATGTAAACATAGCAAGTTTCGTTAACAGATTCAGCAAACTGAGCATGGCATTGACAGATTTACGAAGGCACCTTCGTGAGCTCGATGCACTCACTACAGAGCAACTCATGATAAACTAAGCATACACACATCAAGAAGACATGGCATAGAAGCTATACATGACAAGAACAACATCATAGCATACACGGATCAACTACAACAACCTCGTAGAAATTGAATATCATGCAAACAATCTGCCAGGAAACATTTCGTAGCAAAAGTAGAGCACAAAAATGACATGCTAGACTACTCCATAATTTCCAACAAGGGCATGAATGGATAGAGCATAACCATATGTTCAAAACATCCTTACTGAAGTATCTCTAAATATGCATGGATCTCTCTGTAGCAACATGTTTACATGGCATCACAATAACAGCAGAACAGGGACTAAAATCAGCAATATCACGAAGCCTAGTTTGCATTCTTGTGCTAGTCACCACATAGATCACAAAAATACATGGCATACACCCTTGTAAAGCTGGCATGGCATAGATCAAAATATATGTATGGCTCAAGTTCATAAGATGCACACATTAATCATGGCAAAAATGACAAAAGTGCAAGTTCTGTTAAGAAACAGAAACTAACATCACATAGCCCTCTTCCAACAGTATTTCGGGCATCAATATGAGCTCGAATGTAAATTTTGCAATGGAATGAAATGATGTACTCTTCGAGACAAACAATTTGACATATTACATGAATGAAACGGAGCTACGGATGCAAAGATGTGATGCAAAGAACATGCAACAATTTTAACACAGAAATAGGACAGTGAAAAAACGAGGGGGAGAGAGTCAACCGGATCTGGATCTGGCCGGATCGGATCCGAGGTCGCCGGCCGGAGTTGAGCCGGAGGGGGAAGAGGAGGCGGCCGGAGTCGGGGCCGAGGCGGCAGGCTCCGGCGGCCAGGGCGACGAGGCGACGGCGGCGCGGGACCGCGGCGGCGGAGGGCGGCGGCGGGACAACAGAGCGCGGCGGCGGAGGGCGGCGGCGGCGCGGGACGGCGGCCGGAGGTGGCTGCGGAGGAGAGGCCGGCGGCGAGGCGGGCGGAGGTCGCCGGCGACGGCGCCGACCGCGGCTGCGCGGGCGAGCGGCGGCGGGCGCGCGGCCCGGGCGCGTGGGCCGGGAGGGCCCTGCCTGGGCCCGGCGGACCGGCGGCGCGGGGGCGCGGCGGAGACCACGTGTCAAGCCCGGATTCGCCGGGGGCGCGGCGGCGGACGCGTCCGGTCCGATCCGGACGTGTCCGGCGGCGCGGAGAGGGATTTTTTTAGGGTTTGCCCGTGAATTCGGGGGAGGGATCTATATATAGAGGTAGAGGGAGCTAGGAGTGTCCAAATGAGGTGCGGTTTTCGCCCACACGATCGTGATCGAACGACCGAGAGCATGGAGGGGAGTTAGATGGGTTTTGGGCCACTTTGGAAGGGGTGTTGGGCTGCAACTTAAAAGAGGCCTTTGCGAGAGTACGATTAACCGTTGGAGTACCAAATTAGCTCCAAATGACCCGAAACTTGACAGGTGGTCTACCGGTGCTATACCAGGGCCACTTGGCAAGGCTCGGTCCACTCCGAGAACGTTCAACACCCGCACACGAAAAGATACAAGAGGGGTGCGCCGGTGCATGTGGAAGTGTCGGATTGCGAAACGGACAACGGGAAAAATGTTCGGATGCATGAGACGAAACACGTATGCAAATGAGATGCACATGATGACATGATATGAGATGCATGACATGAACAAAATGCAAAAAGAAAAACAAAACCCAACCACGGAGGGAATATCATAGCACGTAGCCGAAAATGGCAAGAGTTGGAGTTACAAAGATGGAAAGTTACATCCGGGGTGTTACACTTTTACTATGATAGGCCATGCCTGGGCCTGATATTTAGGCCTGACGCCAGGCTGGGCTGGGCCCGAGCCCAGGTTTTTTGCAGCGGTCTTTGTTTGGCCCGGCCCGGCCTGACATTTTGCCAGGTATACCGTATACCATATTTTTATACGGCAACTCCCAGTGGGAAAGCGAACCAACATGTGGTTGGATGGTTAGAGGGACTGTGGTATCCCCAGTCCACCAGGGTTCAAATCCTGATGCTCGTATTTATTCCTGGATTTATTTCAGAATTTCCGGCGATGCGCATTCAGTGGGAGGAGACGTTTCCGTCGACGACAAGGCGCCTACGGTGACTTCGTAAATCTCAAGATGATATGCCGGCTCAATCTTTCGGAGATGCTCATAGGGGTAAAGTGGGCGTGTGTGCGTTCATAGAGATGAGTGTATGCGCGTGTATATGAGCGCTTGTGTCTGTACTGATGTTAAAAAACAAAACTCCCAATGGGAAACCATGTGATGGGTGCGCCTTGCGGTACGTCCACGACGACCCAATCATAGTCTCACAAGATCGCATCGCATGCATGGTTGGTTCCCCGTGACGAGCTGCTGCAAAGCACCCACCAGGCGCCAGTTAACCTGATCAAAATGTCACCTGGGATAGAATAAACGCATCCCAAAAACTATAGATTTGTCTCCAAGAGCCAACTGACCAACACAATTATTTGTCCCTTTCTCAAGACACGGCTGGTGACCGCCGACGGGCCATCATGTACGCATTCTTTATGCGAGTGCAGACGTAACAGTTGGGGCGTCACCGTGCTGACGTACGGGGCCCGACGTACGTCCCTTGCATCGACCCAGCGGTGGACAAAAACCTGACGATGCATGCGATGCGAGCCGAAGCTCCTTGGAGCCGCTGATGGCCTAGTGGGTCGGTGAGAACGTGGGTGGCAGACCACGCCCTGATTAGCGGCTAATTTGATTACCCCCATTTGACTAATGCAGACCGGGTGAACGGGCTGCTCACTGCATGCGCTAGACTGCGAATTATCACGTGGGCGACGAACTGAGCTCCAAGACACTAGTAGAACCCGGTGATTAACCATCAAACTAATCTTGTGTTGGCCATTATCTGGAATTCTTATGTTATTAGGGGCCTCTTAACTGTGTGCAGTATACAACAAGGGGGTCCCAAACACACCGTGACAGAGCCAAATTACCTCAGCCCCTGGATGTCACATAGGCCACATCACGCCGACGATTCTTCCACCGGTCATCAAATAATCACGTGAAGCGAAAGCCACAACCACTACTTTTTGTCTGCGTAGATCACACATGCAATTGGACTTGACCAACAATTCAAAAATTAGTCATGAAAATGACAATTACTATGTACTACTACATCCATTGATGTTTTTTTAAAACATAGACGTCAGGGACGTCCGGCTTTAAATTGATAAAGCCCTCAACATAGGCAGCGTGCATAAGCGAACAAACAAACAAACGGCAGTCACCAAGTACTGAGGCATGCCACACAGGACATGACAGCGAGATAAAGTGCATTACAGGGCCTATAAAGCCAAACTAACGAGCACGCAGGCTCGGGGGGATCCAACTCCAAAAGAAACTGCCCATCCCTATGAGGCAGCAGACGAAGGAGACGGGGCTCGAGACGCTGAGTAAACGGAGCGAAGTCGGGTGATAGCTTGTTGGTGAAGATCGGCGTCCTGTTGCCTTCCCAGCGGGGCCCACTGCTGCAAGAATAAGATGCATTTGAAAATAACATCAGCGGGGTGAGAGGGAAACACTCCCTCAATAGTAAGCTTGTTACAGATGTTCCATAAGGCCCATAACATGGCCGAGGCACACGTCCACATGATCCGGCGCAGAGAGCCCGGGATCGAGGATAAGAGAGACACGAGCTCAGAGCGCGAGCGTGGATCCCAATCCACCTCTGCGGCCTCACGGACCGCACTCCAAGCAAAGCACGCCAAAGGACACCGGAAGAACGCGTGGTCAGCGTCTTCTGCGTCAACACACAAAGCGCAAGGGCCGGAAGCGGGGCCGTTGCGCTTAGATATATTGATAGAGGTAGGAAGGCGATCTTGGCATAGTTGCCAAAGGAAGACCTTAATCTTGAGCGGGATTCTCGCCTTCCAAAGCCCCGTGGCTGCCATAGGGGCATGGCCGCGACATAACTCGC
Source organism: Triticum timopheevii (assembly GCA_963921465.1). Classification (NCBI taxonomy): domain Eukaryota; kingdom Viridiplantae; phylum Streptophyta; class Magnoliopsida; order Poales; family Poaceae; genus Triticum; species Triticum timopheevii. The sequence continues at coordinate 374,805,619 of OY997262.1, read as the reverse complement.
GATACAGGGACTTGACAGTGAACTTGCCAGAGCCCGAAAGTCTCCAGGAGACCACGTCTGCGGAGTCCGACAGACGCACGTTAACTATCAGAGCCCGCAGGCGATCCCAATCATCCAGCTCCAGCCCCACAAGCTCTCTTCTGAAGTGAATAGGGGGCGGAGTGGCACTAAGGGCCGAAGCAACCAATTGGTTGGGCTCAACCGCGATGGAGTAGAGGTGGGTGAACTCCAACCAAAGAGGCTGCTGGCCTATCCAAACGTCGTGCCAAAAACGCGTGGAGCGGCCATTATTAACCGTGAACCTCGCACCCATGGTGAAGTATGGTTTGAGGGCTTGGATGGAGGTCCAGAAAGGGGACCCCTGAGGTGTTGCCTCAAAGAAATTCCCATGTGGGAAATACTTGGCACGCAGGAGGTCAATCCAGAGGCCGGTCCCTCCCTGGGATAGCTTCCAGATCCACTTGCACATAAGCGCAATGTTCATCAGCTTAGAGTTGATGATCCCGAGGCCCCCCTGGGCTTTAGGTCTGCAAACGGCTTGCCACTTGACCATGTGGTACTTCCGTTTAGGGCCCGCTCCTTCCCAAAAGAAACGTGCCCGAGGTGTGTCCATTTTCGTGTGGACCCCATCCGCCAGCAAGAACATACCCATGGCAAACATTGGTAGGGATGAGAGGCTGGAGTTGGTAAGGATTAGTCTTGCCCCTGAAGACATAAATCGGCCTCTCCACGGACATACCCGGTCCGCCACCTTAGTGGTGAGAGGTTCCCAATCGGCAATCGTGCATTTCTTCTTTGAGATTGGGAGGCCGAGGTAGGTAAACGGAAACTTCCCAAGTTTGCAATTAAGCAAGTTGGCAGCCCGTTCACTTTCGGCCGCGTCCATCCCTATGGACACCACTTCACACTTGTGGAAGTTAATTTTTAGCCCGGACATGAGTTCAAAGCACAGCAAGATGGCCTTAACCATTGCGATACTATGAGCGTCCGGTTCAAAAAGGAGGAGAGTGTCATCCGCATACTGCAAGTGTGACACGCCTCCTAGGACCAGGTTGTCGACCACTCCCCTGATGTGGCCAGCGGCGCGAGCTTTGTCTAGCATTGCGCCCAGGGCGTCCGCCACAAAGTTGAAAAGCAATGGTGAGGCTGGGTCCCCTTGACGTAGCCCACGTTTGTTGCGGAAGAAGTTCCCTACTTCTCCATTCATCGCTATCGCCGTTTGGCCTCCCGAGACCAATTGCATCATACGGTGAACCCAAACCGACGAAAATCCTCGATCCAAAAGGATTTGCCGGAGGAACTCCCAGTTCACTCGATCGTATGCCTTCTCAAAATCTAGTTTTAAAAGAATCGCCGGCTGGCGAGTGCGTTTGAGCGAGTGAACGATTTCTTGGAGGGCCATCGGACCCTCCAAAATGTTACGACCACGGATGAAAGCCGACTGGTTCCTACTAATAATACGATGCGCTACCGGAGAAAAGCGCGTAGAACAAGCTTTAGAACAAATCTTAAACGGGACATTGATAAGCGCTATTGGGCGAAAGAGTCTAATGTTGTCCGCGCCTTGGACTTTAGGGATAAGAGAGAGAATCCCAAAGTTAAGGCGGGAAATATCTACTGTACCACGCATAAACCCGTTACAAACTTCGAAAATAGACCCTTTAAGCACCTGCCAAAACCTTTTGAACATCGCCACCGGCCACCCATCTGGTCCTGGGGCGGTGTCAGATTTCATCCCAAGGACGGCCTGGTTAATCTCCTGGGGAAGGAAGGCTAGGCCCAAGCCTTCATTCTCCGCGTCCGTGACCCACAGCGCGGGGTCCCAAACATCCGACCGCAGCCTAGCCCTGGCCTCCTCCCTGGAGCCCATCAACTGGATGTAAAAGTCGTAAATATGTCGAACTATATCCTGTTGACGCAAAAGGAGCCCCTGCTCAGATTGCAGTCGAAGGATGGCGCATTTGCGACGCCGGCCGTTAGCATAGGCATGGAAATATTTTGTGTTCGCATCCCCTTTGAGCGTCCACTTGATTCCATCGCGCCTACGCCAGTATTCCTCCTCAGCATGAAGGAGGGCCTCAACTTGGGCCTCAACAGCGTAGCGCTGGGCCCAGTCTTGCTCCGAGAAGACCTAGGAGTCCGCAGCTGCATCCATACGGGCGAGGTCCGCGACCAAACGCGCACGGAGCAGCTTGTCCTCACGGCCCTGGTTGGCCCCCCCAGCCTTTTAGGGCCGCACGCATTCCCGCCCCTGCGGCAATCCAGAAATCCATGGGCCCACGCGAGTGCCCGATCCGGGCAACACAAGTTTCCCATTTGGAAAGGAAGATTTGCTCGAAATCCGGGTGCTCAAACCACGCAGTCTCAAAGAAAAACCGGGGGCTACGTTTTAACCTTTCCTCCCCCGAGGAAAGGATTAGAGGAACGTGATCCGACCCGATCCTCGTTTCCGCGTGTAGGGAGCACATGGGGAACATCATTTCCCACTCCGCGGACATAAACACGCGGTCAAGCACGGACCGAACTGGTGTAAGCTGCTTGTTTGTCCAGGTGTAACGTGCTCCCACGCGGGCCATTTCCCTAAGGGCCATTGATGCTATCGCGTTATTAAACATGGACACCCTTGTCCAGTTAATGATCCCGTTGTTCTTGTCCGCCCCCGAACGGATTAAGTTGAAATCCCCACCAACAATCAGCGGAAAGTTGCGCGCACCTAAGGCCACAACCTTCTCCTGTAGTTCCCCCAAGAACTCTTGAGAGTGCGTGTGATCAGCCGGGCCATACACCACTATAACCTCCCACTCACGGAGGGTTGCTCGATGGCGCACGTGTGCCAACATGAAGAAACGGCCGGCATCCCACGCCACCACCTCGCAGCAAACCAGACTGACACCAAGAAGTAGGCCCCCCGAGTGGCCCACCGCAACCACCCAGTGCCATGCAAAGCGTTCGAGGGGGTCGATGGCTAGCATGTCTCGGTGAGAGAATTCCGTTTTAATGATTTCCTGCAAACCAACGACGTCGATATCCTCAATGCGAATGAATTCTTTAAGCTGGGTCCGCCTCCCAGCGTGGCCGAAGCCTCGGATGTTCCAGAAGATGAAACACATTAGATTATGCGGTTGCGGAGGCGGATACCGCGAGCGGTAACCGCTTTGGCCACTCGCCGTGTCTTGACAGGACCACGGGCTGAGGGGGACGGCGCAGCCCTTGCTGCCATGTCCACCTGATCGGGCCGCGCAACAGGCGCAACGCGGGGCACCAGAGAAGCCCCTGCTTCTTCGGCTACCGGCGCAACGCGGGCCACCGCTGCCTGAGCCAGCGCGGCCTGCGCAATTTCTTTAGCCCGAATGAGAGATAGGAGCTCTCGCGCCTCCCCCTCAAAAGACAAATCTACCCCACTATCCGCTAAAATACCCCCGAGACGCTCATCCGAATAATCATCGAAAATCGTAAATCGGGGAAGGGGGTTACCTTCGGTCTCCATGTTCTTCTGAGCCAGCAGAAACTGAGCGTGTTGAAGAGCAGGAAGGTTGCCCTTGGCGCCCTTCGGTCGAGAGCTCGCCCGCTCCTGCGCCACCGTGGTCGCCACAACCGCCTTGGAGCATTTGGCCGTGGTGATGGGCACCGTCTTGGTCACCTCCGCCCGGAGCACGTTCGTAGGAGGAGGAGGAGCCACCGTCGAAGGCCCACCGATCGGACCCCCAGGGGAGGCCAGCGCCATCACCACCGGCCGGTGCGAGACAGGCGTGTCCGCACGGACCGATGGCGGGCTCACCGGCGTCTCCTGAGGAGCCTTGCGACCCGCGACCTTCTTGTGGAGACGCACCCCGCCGCACAGGGCCGCGCGCAGACATGGGGGAGCGCGACGCGACAACACGCAGCTCACCCACATCAGCAGCCGCCGGGGAGACGAGCATGGAGCGGCCCTCCGAATCGCACGAAGCCGAAATGCCCTTGTCGAGGTCGAGGCCGAGGGACATGTTGGAGCCATATTGATTGAAGCCCGTCTCGTTGCTGCCCACGACCACTTGGCGCTCCTCCAGATCCTTTGCGGCCCCCGAAGCCGGGGCCATGGCGTCGGAAGCCTTGTCCTTGATGCCCAGCTTATCCCAGGTCGCGGTGTCGATGGAGTCGTCACCCATACTTGTGTCCTTGTCCTTGTCCTTGTCATTGTCCATGTCGTTCGGTCCCTTGTCCATGGTAGCAGGGGGGATGGGGAGGGGGAGCATCACCCTGATTGCCACCCGCCTCGGCCTCCAGCCGGATGGTGTAGCCCTCGCTATTGAACCAAATTTGGACGTAGCCTTTGAGCTTCGCCGGGGAGCGGCACGCAAAGCGCATGCGTACTGGACCCAGCCCCACCAGCGACGCCTTGTCCACCTCCATCGGGCACCCGATCATCACAGTCCCTGCCATGAGACGGTCCACGCGGCGATGCTTGGGTGGCACTCCCCAGAGCTTAACCCACACATCCGGCATGAGATCGGCCTTGGGCGCTTCCCGGGTCGCTTCTTTGATGTCCGCCATGATGTCGTTGAGGGAAAGATAAAGCTTGCCGCTTCGCGTCGCCATCCGCAGCATGGCCTTGTTGGGGAAGACGACGGAGAACGTGTCATCTCTGACGGCCGACACTTGCCAGTCTCATTCCCCCTCGAAGAGGTGAGGGAGCTCGGCCTCCAAGATGGGGATCGACAACGTGCCCGGCGCCGCCGAGATGAACACCGCGTCCACCACCACCGGAGCGTGGATCTCCTCGCCCTCCGTCTCCATTTAGGGGAGGCAGAAGAAGCCCTCGCCGGGGATGGCGTTGCCCATGATCTGCAGCAGCAGTGGCCGCCCGTGAGTGGGGCAGTGCGCCGACGCGTGCCCCTCCTCATGGCAAACGACGCACAGGGGCTTGAAATGACACATATTCTGGTAGTGGCCCACCCGACCACACTTGAAACATTCTGGCCCGTCGGACTCCTCCACTGGGATCGGGGAATCGGCCGGCCCCTTCGACGCCGACGGCCCGGCCGGCGGCAGCAGCGCCGGGCCAGCCCCCTTCTGCTTCTGCTTCTTGGCAAGAGGATCCCAGCCCGCTCGCCGCTTGGAGGAAGGAGGGATTCTTTCCTCTTGAGCTCCTTCTTCTGCTCCAGCCCGCGGCACCGATATTCCTCCTTCTTCTTCTTTTTGCGCTCGCGCTCCTCCATCTTCTTCCGCTCTTGCTCCGCGAGCCACCAAGGAGGCGGCGGCCCCCAACCCCCTCCTCCGCCAGGGGCGCCGCCACCTTGGAGAGCGCCTTCGCCCGCAGATCTTGCTCGCGTTGACGCTCAGCCGCCGGGATCGGGGGCGACATCGGTGGCTTCTCCACTCGGCGGGATCCCATCCTCACCGCGGAAGCGAACGAGCGAGTGAGTGGGGAGGGAAGAGGGGAGCCATGCAGACGGCGCGCGAGGTGCCCGAATCGCCGCACCTGCGAGTGAGATGCGGGAAACCCTAGCAATAGATCTAGGGCACCCTTCGGCAGCCACAACCACTTATATATAGGCGGAGACGGCCGCACCACCCCTGTCGCGGTGCGCTCGGGCCTAGTCACTTGCGGGCGCAAAGTAACTGGGCCAGGCTGACCAGGCCCAAGCACAGAGGCGCGCCCCTGCGTCCCCTTTGGCACTTGCGAGGTTGGGTCGGCCACTGGGCCCCCCAGCCCACGCATTGGCAGACTGGGCCAGTCCGCAAGGCCCAGCAAGGAAGACGGCCCGCGTGGCAGCAGCTCCAAAACCCTAGCCATGGACCGCGTCTCCCTCGCTGGATCCGCCCCACCGCCGTCGTCGACCCCTGTCGACTCCGACGAGCTCACCGAGCCCGAGGGCGGCGCAGCCAGCGCCAGCTCCTGGCGCCCCTCCTCCGGCAAGGCACGCGAGCGGCCCTCGGGGCCTGCATCCACACCCCGCGGCGGACGCCAGATCCGCGTCGCAAGGCCGCGCCCGCCACGCCCGCCAGGGGCGAACGCACGCCGGCGACCGGCCACGAAGGAGCCGCCCAGCTCCTCCTCACGGGCAACAAAGTCACCCACCGAGCACGTCGACGACGGCCTCGGCTCCTCACCATCACTCACCTGACCACTTACTTGCACGGGCTCCGCCTCCTCGTCGGAGTCGGAGTCGTCCCCCCCCCCCCCCCCCCCCCTCCCAGCGCCCAGAAGCGGCTGCCAGAGGTGACCGGGCCAGGGGGCCGCCCGCCAGGCGAGGCGCAGCACCGGGCGCGCCCCACCGCCGAGCGGACCGCCGTCCAACCTTCCGCCGACACCACGGGGATCCCCCCGCCGGCGCCCGCGGAATCGCCTCCCTGGTCGCCTAGTCGCACGAGAGCCGTTGGGTCGCCCTTCATCCGTTCGCCGTGGAATAATGTTGCCCCTAGTTTCTCAAGGAGCATCCATTGATGTTCAATATCCCAGATTCACACTCACCCCTGTCGCTAGTGCATGTATTGTTTTGTTTTTTGTGTGCATCAATGAATCGATATTATTTTGTTTCGATTGTGACCATCCCAGTTGATTTTTTTATCCAGTGTCACAATTATGTGTACAAAATGTAAAAGTGTTTAGGACAAACCAAGGGCCAATTAAACTAGCCAGGGAGATAAAGTCATTGTCCTGACCTTGCCGAAAACCGACAGTTAATTAATGTCTCTGTTTTATTAAGGTGACGTCCAGATGTTATTGAGCCAACTGATATTCTCTACGGTCGACCTCTCAATCTAGTGCTAGATACACCAAATTGAAATATACTTTTAGAAAAAAGCATCCTTACACCCGCTCTGAAGATTTCTAATGACTTTATTTGAAGGCTTCATTCTATTTCTACATAGAAGCCCTCATAATTTTAAGACCTCTTTAACTACGGGATTTCCTGTTCTCACAAAAAAGACGTGGAATTTCCTAGATACGATAATATAATAAAACACTTCATTTGAATGTTATATACACACCGCAAGCAGGCTAAAGTACTTATACCTAGAAATTTGGGTGGATAAAAAAAACTCTCGAGAATATATAGTGCAAAGAAATCCTTAGGTAATAAACTCCTAAAGATTCCGATCCCGCAAACAAGACGACCACATATGAAAAGCCCTAAGGATTTAAATCATCCCCAAATTATGTGAAATTCATTTGAGACAAATAAATTCATATGTTTGTGGCCCACAAAACACTTTGATTCCTTATTTTAAAACAACGAAGAATAATACAATGTTTGTTTACACAGTGTTCAATTTTTTTTGTACATACTACATACAAATTTGGCTTCGCTAGGGACTATTTTGGTCATTGGTGTATGTGTGTAGGAGGAGTGGTCGATAGAAGAAACTCCCTCTAACCAATTAAGAAAAATAGAGTTAGCAACTTTAATACTTATTTGCAGTCCCACATCGATTCAGTGGGTGCAAAATCTAGTTGGACTAACGACGGCCAGTCAAGGTTAGTTGATCATAATGCTGGTGGAAGGAGGCCTATGTTGTGGTGACCGATGTGTAAGGGGACATTTGATGAGTTTTGTCCCACATAGGCTATGGATGGTGCAAATCACGAGTTACAAGGGTAACGGTTCCATACTATCAGGTTAGTCTTTTAGGGGAACACATGGAACACTACTTCTCACAATGTTGTTTTGCTCCATGGTTGGGCTTGGCGGGCCGAGACACTGTTATAATGGCCCTGTGGTGTATGTGAGCCATAGATTTTGGTTTAGTGAGTACGGGATTGCATAACTGTATTGGCACTGTATATTTCTTTCATATCCTATAATAATTTAGAAACATCACAATTGTGCGGTATTCCAGCCCTCCAGAGCCACTTGCATTTTTGGCCTTTCTATGTCTTCCCAGTCCCCCACCTCGGCTTCCTCCGATGACCATCGAGCGGTATATGTAATGGGTCGCTACTCCGGTAACAATAAACTATATGATCATACATAATCGATCCTAGGTAGGTATTGTACACCAAAGAGGTCATAAACCACATTTTTTTTTTCTTCAAAAAGGAGGAATACCCCCGGCCTCTTCACCAAGCGATGTACACAACCATCATAAACCACACATAAACTTTGTTGATTTTGTTTTATTATATAGTCTTTCCTTTGGTCATTGTCTTCCATGAGTCATATTCACAAATTAGCCCCAAATTCAAATAACCCACACATATGGTCAGTCACACATGCACACATGCATGCGCTTAAACACTTGCAAGACTGGATAGATAAAGAATTCCCTTTTGCACCTAAACACGCTATAGATACTCTTCAGTCGACAGGCATTTGCATTATCAGCGTTGAATAATTAAACCCATACGGACACATAGCCATAACACCTTCCCGGCCAGCTGGTCTCGAAGGCCATTATCCAAAGCATCCAGCAGGTCCAACCCCAGCCAGGGTTCACATCGTCTCCACCTCCTGAATATTCCCCAACGGCGAGGCGGCCCAAGTCCGAGATGTCGCCCCCGCCGGCGCCCCCGTCGCCCTCCGACCAGAGAGACGCTGTCATAGAGGAGCTCCGGAAGGGCTCTCAGCTTGCGGAGTTCCTCCGGCAGCAGGTGGAGCTCATCCCGGAGGACAGCCGCCGTGACGCCGCGCTGGCCAACGTGAGCGACATCACCACGGCCCTGGCGTCGTCACTCTCTGTGCTCCAGTCGGAGAGAGAGCAGTACTACTGCTCCTCCTCCTCCGACGCCGGCCATGCTTCAGGCGCCTCCGGTGGTGGCGAGGTGCGAAACGGCGCAGTCGCACGCACCAGGAACAGGAAGGCGAAGCATCGGCGAGGCACCTATGGCGAGGAGCTTCCAATGTGAGTACCTACTTAAAGACTCCGTGCGATGTTTGCTACAGCAAATAGTACTGTTGGATAGTACTGTGGCATGCGTATCTGTGGGGATCTGTGCTTGAGAAGGATTGGTATTATCAGATCTATGGTGTATTTTTGGTTTTGCAGTGAGGATGAACTAGCCATTCATATCCCTAAAAAAGAACTAATCACTGACATCCCATGGCACAGTTAACAGCCATCTAATCTAGTTCCTTCAGATTCTTGATAACGAAGTTGTTGCTTTGTTGCTAGATCTTGTTTATCCCAGTTGGTGGGGCATCATGCAGTAGCATATTGTTGTTTCTCTGCGTACCATTGATCTATATTTTATGGTTGGCTAGGAAAGTATATATATGTGCAGTAAAGCTTATTTCTTTTTATTTCTCCCATCTTGTTATATAGCAAGGAAATACTAACCGAGGCACCAGAAAATGATCGATTCCACTGGAGGAAATACGGGGAGAAGAAGATCCTCCATGCTGATTTTCCAAGGTATAATGCTTTATTTGATGGACTTTTATCCATCCCTGCCCCGTTGTCATATTAATTTCTATACATGTGGCATTAGCTTATGGATATGTACCTTGCATTTCCTCCTGTGGATCAATAACGAAAGCTAGTAATCAGTTTCTGTAAGTAGTAACTAGTACACCTCTATTCAATTCCTTTGTACCTTGGCATATATCTGTGGATCCTTAGATGCAGAAGCCGGGAGAGTTGTCTCTTTCATTATGTAGTTTGTTTATTTTATCTAATTTAACCCACATCAATTAGTTTCCCAAAATATAGTTCAATTATGTCCCATTTGGGGGACATTGAATATTAGCTACCCTCCGAAAGCTGACTTAATTTTCTAGTAAGCTTTTGGTTAGTATAACAGTTAGGGCCTCCATATCCTACCTTTAATTAGACAGACATATGAATATATGCGCTAGCACAAAAAATTGTACATAAAATGAGACGTTATACTAGATATATTCCTCTTTTTTTTCAGTGTGTGGAGGTTCGAAAAGTTTTTCCATAGATGCATATATTATTATATTGTGCATCATTGATGACTCAACATGCTTTTGATGTCAAGCTATTGTAGAGGCCGGGTTTGTCTACCGGTGACTCGGCATCATTTACCCGCAGTTTCAAACAGCGGGCTATGCCAAATAGTGGCATCCTACTCAAACAGCTATAGCGCTGCCATTGCGGGTTATAACCTCACTATTTTGCAACCTTATCAGACAATTGTACATGAATACGATTTAGTGGCATCCTGCTCAAGCCACTATAGAGTGGCTATATAAAACTTTGAATTAATTTACCGCATTTCAACTCTTGCGAGAAGTAATTTATGGCAATTCACAGTGTGTTTTCCATGTAGGCCTAACTCCTGACTCCTAACTCATGTTTGTTCCAACAAAAATTAACCGAGAACATAAAAAATCTATGTGTTCACCCGCTTGGTAAATCAACCTTTTGCAGGTTATACTACAGATGCGGATACAGCGACGAGCACAAGTGCCCGGCGAAGAAGTACGTGCAGCAGCAGAACAGCAGCGACCCGCCCATGTTCTTGGTCACCCTCATCAACGACCACACATGCGATACTTTGTTCCCAGATGAAGACCAAGACCAACCACCCAGCAGCTCAAGCAGCCCTAATAACTCTCAGGTGCTCGACTTCTCCAAAGCGTCGCTCTCTTCGGCTGTTGGTGTCTCGAGATTGAAGAAGGAGGAAGACGCGGACATGTCCGTGACCGTGCCCAGCTACAACTACACGTATGATGAGCTGTCTTCTTCCTCGCTGCCGTTCCTGTCGCCCAAGCAGTGGGAGATGGAAATGGAGGTCAAGTCACTTTTTCGTCGTCACTCTGGGGATGGTAGCTAGCTAGTTAGCCCGTGAAACTCAGTGTTTTAGCTAGATCAACTTGTTGGATGCAAACATCTACCTGAACCTTAATAATTGCATGCATGTTGTGAGAGATAATTGTAATGATAGTAGTACAACATCACAAGTTACTACAAAGTTTTTTGAGACGAAACTACTATAACAGACTTGAGCTTATTTCCTCGCAAAAAAAAGAAGAAGACTTCAGCTTATTTCCTCGCAAAAAAAAGAAGACTTGAGCTTATTTATGCCTATGCAGTGCAACAGGCGTGCTGTCTCTGAAGCTTGCCCTTAATTGCTCCATATTCTCATGTAAGACCATCGCAAAAAAATAATAATTCTCTAAAACACATTTAGCTTCTAAGCTCGTGTTCGTCCATTCTGCAAGTATTTATGTTCTGTAACTAAATTACAGTAGGTAAATCACACCTGCTGTTTTCCATAAAACAATAATATTAGCTAGATCCTAGCTGGCCCAGCCCATTTGTTCCAAAGGAACACAAATGGATAGAAAGCGTTCTATCAGAGATGCACAATGTTAGCACGAATCATTCTTTCTAGGGTTTGAGAGTAGGAGGCAACTGCATTTCCCCTCGACCCGTCAACGCCGCTGCAGGTTCCCCTGCCCTCTGCCGACCACTATGGCAGTGTGATGGTGAGGGAACCCCGGATATGTGTGTTCGTATCATATTCTATTGGGGTTTTGAGTTTTTCGTTGTCGGTGAAGTTGGGTTAGCAACGCCATGAGAATAATAATCCTTGGCTTTTTCCCTGTCGATTCATGGTAGGGGTGTCGACGTGTACGATGTCAATCGTTGAGCATCGGGTATGGCATGATTAGCGTTTTTCCACGACGGCGGCGTCCTACGGAGGGGGTGACGTTGCGGCATGGTTTTGTTCTCCACAAGATACAATTCTGTCAGGGAATTATGAAGTTTATGTTCCCATGGCTGGATATGGAATTATTGTTTGGCCCTCCTCGTTGCTAGCTTCTTTGGGACGACTCTTCTCGAATCATGGTCACCAACGTCTGCTAGTCTGTATCAAATGACCTCCCGGTCACTGTTTCTACAGACTCGTGTGTTTCAACAAGGTTACTTTGTAAGACGGAGACCCGGATGCGGCAACGAGATGTATACTCACAGCATGCCGTCGGTGAATGCATAAGGAAGACTGCAGTGACTTCTTCAAGGACTTACCTGTAGTTTCTTATTCTTGTCAGGGAGTCCTTGCAATTGTTTAACTTTATTTAATATATGAGCTTGGGCGTTTACCTAAAGAGAAAAAAATGCATAGCGTTGGCCAAGAAAAGCTACATTTGAAAAGTTAACCAAAACAGTTCGTTAGCAACGCTAAGCTTGGATCAGCTCACAGGAAACAGCATCTTGCAAGTAGCAATACAAATAAACTAGAGCTAGCCAGCCAGCCAGGGGTGCACCAAACTTCCATGTCATATTTAAAATGTTCAAAAAATTCCAAAAAAAACAATGTAGCATATTCACACAACATTAATGTATGTTGTCAAAAATATATTCGAACGTAGCTCAAAAAACAAAAATATCAAATCCGACACTGAATAGTACATAAGATAAGTTGGACTTTAGATTTGATCCATTATCACATTGATGTCAAAATTATCATTTATGTATCTCAAGTAGTGTTTTAAATTTTAATATACAATTTTAAGACAACATACATTGAATTTGTGTCAATGTGTTATATTTTTTGAATTTTCCAAATATCTTAAAATATGCTACGGCATATGCACTCAGCGGTAGCACCACAAGGATGAGTGCACAGTATACAAACTACTCCCTCCGTCCGAAAATACTTGTCATCAAAATGATAAAAAGATATATATCTCGAACTAAAATACGTCTAGATACATCTTTTTTTATCCATTTTGATGACAAATACTATATTTCTGGACGGAGGGTACTCCTACATTCTTATCCTCAATTAATCGATGCTGATGTCATGGACGCTGTCGTGAGCATTGCGTGGCAACAGGACATAATGGCCGGCACATGAATAAAGTAACGAAGCGTGTCGATATGGTGGTGTGGCTTTCCTTGTAGTCTCATCAACATCTAATCACGAGTCATGTGCACACACTAGGCAGAGCCAGCTATGCCACCAGCCAAGTTCACATCTGCAAGTTGTTGATAGTCCACTCAGGGCTCTGCATCGAGACAAAATTAACAAGTGATTTCAAAGTCATTGCAAACGAGCACGTTCTTCCGATCACATCCTGCACAAACACGGCTTGTTATCAAGTTGATCATTAGATAGTTCATCAAAGGCAAATCAAGTTGATCATTAGAAAACATTACTACAGTACGGTACAAAACAAGCTGTTGATCTATGGATGGATGCAAAGGTCACAGAGGAACGCTCTTTTTTCCAAAAAAAAGTAAAAATAGTAACAAATCTAATCGGGGGGAATGATCAACTTGATCCTGCTTGTTATCAAGTTGATCATTTGATAGTTCAATGCATTATTACAGTATACGAAGCAAGTTGTACCCTAGGGGTTGGGAAGAATTTCCTTCACCGTCATACCCTGTGGTGCTAGGGCGACCGCTAGGGCGACCGCGCGGGTGGCTACATGCGGCCGGGCCCTTCGACGCCGGCCACCACCGGTGATCGCCGGAGGGTGGGCGGGCGTTTCTGGGCGCTCGCGGAGGAGGATAGCGGGGATGATAATGAAGACGGCGGGCGCTCCGGCGGCTCGACGGCATATTCTCCGACACCTTCAGATGTGATTTGCGAAGCTTTTGATCCCGGCTACGATGAGGAGGAGGTGGCCGGGATTGTGGAGGAAGTTGTCCCTCCTGAGGATCCGGCGAGGACCGGTCTGCGTCTCGGGGAGAACTTGGAGTTGCTCCGGCGTGTCGTTCACCGGCGGACGGCGGCATCGGCTCTTCAGCCATGGAAAGGACCTATTCCCAAGGTGAGTCTCCCGAAGCTTACTGTTCTCGATTTAGTTCGACCCGAGGCGTGGACGGTTGTCGTTAGAAGGAAGAAGGGGGGCCGAACGGCGACTGGCCGGCAGCAGGCGGCGCCGGCGGCGTCAATCGGGATCGCAGCTGCTAGGGCGGCACGTTTGAATTCCCTGATTGGCGCTGCTGGGCCACCGGTGATTACTGGGCCATCTTCGGCTGGGTATGAGGCCCAGGCCGAGGTGGCGGCAGTTGGGCCGGTTTCAGTCGGGCTGGACAAGGAGGATTCATTGATGGCGTCGATCGACTACGTGCGAGGGGCATGCAGCGATCTTTCTGAACCCTCTGGCTCCTTCGAGCGCCGTAGGGTTTTCTATCGAAAGCGTCCTTCTCGTCGTTTAGATCGTGGTGGCCGTGCCCGACGTATCCCTCCGCTTCAACCCATGGAGGGTCGGGGGGGGGGCACGGGGAAGAACTCGGCTGGGTCGTGCCGTGCCGGGCTGGTGATGCCGGTGGCCTCGGGCGGCGGCCGTGGAGCGGAGGTGCCGCTGCCGGTGGCAGGAACTGGCTGTGGTGTTGTTGCTCCTGAGGCCGGCCGTGGCGTGCAGGCGGCGGGTCGGGGTATGGCCCCGGCCGTGGCCAACTCTTCGGCCCTTGGCCGCGGCACTGGAGCGCTCGGCCCCCGCCCGCCGGTCCCGGTCATTGCTGCAGCGGGGCGGGGGGTGGTCTCCGTCCGCCGGCCCCGGTCAATGCTGTTGCGGGTCGGGGTGGTTGCCTCCGCCCGTCGGCTCTGGTCACGGTGGCTGTCGCGGGTCGGGGCGTTGGCCTTGGTGCCCGGCCGCCGATTCAGGGTTCGGGGGCATTGCCGTCTGCTGGGCGTGCTGGTCCACGGCCTCCTGCGCCTGTCCATGCGGCTGTGGGAAGCGGTGCTCCCCCCCTGCGACCTCCGGTGCATGCGGTTGTGGGGCGGGGTGTTGTGCCGTCGTTGCCTCGTGCCGCGCCACCGCCTCACCACATCGCACGACCGGTGCAAAAACCTTCGGGCCCAACGCACACGCGGAAGAACGCGGGTGATGGCGTGACTGATGGGCCGCCCAGAGGACAGTAGGGGGACGATGGTTTTGATGCTTACGGGGTTGGCCAGCACCGTGGTTCGTCGTCTACGGGAGGTGGACGCGACTACGCATGGCAGAGTGATGGTTCTGTCGAGAGACCATTCCTGGGTCCGACAGGTGGTTTTGTCGAGGGTGCTACTGGCCCGAACAACCAGCAGAGAGGTGGATACCGTGGGCATCATGGTGGCCGTGGTGGTGGACGTGGTCGGTATCGCAGAGCCCCCCCCCCCCCCCCCCCCCCCCCGCCACCGGTCGTGGTTGACCAGCAGGTATCGGATATGGCTGTTGATCCCGTGGGGTCGACCGAGTTACCAAGCCAGGCGATGGAGGTCGTGACGGCTTTGGCCAACGTGGATGTTCCTGCGACTGGTGTTGCAGCTGAGGCAGTGGACAGGGCTGAGTCTGATAGAGCGTCCAAGTGGGCGCGTAAGAAGGCAAACATGTTGTGTTATCGTTGTGGCGAGAAGGGTCACTTTATTGCTGAGTGCATGGCGGAACTTTGTACCTCCTGTGGTAAGACTGCTCACGTTATGGGGGACTGCCCGGTGCTACGTGACCAGTCTCCTGCTCTCACGATGTACGGAGTATATTGTGCTGAACTCACGTTCTTTGAGTCTCCGGCAACGAGAGAGATTCCGGTTGAGACTTAGAGCTTGACTACGGGAATTGTGAAAGCTACCCGCGAGGTGGTGTCTGAGGCTCAAATTGTGCAGCGACTTCAGGAGCTGGCTCCAGGTGACTTTCAGTGGGAGCTCGTCCAGATTGAGGAAAATGTGTTTACGGTTGATTTCCCAACGTCGGACGATCTGCAGAAGTTGTTGAGTTTTGGGTTGTGTAAGGTTCCTGGTACTAAGTGCATTCTCGAATTTCACGAGTGGAAGAAGGTGGAGCCTAAGGGAAAGCCGCTCACTCAAGTGTGGCTGCGGTTTTCAGGGGCCCCATCCGAGTCTTTGACAGATGCTCGCGTTGTGGCTAGTTTGGGTACGATGGTTGGAAAAACTGAGGAAGTGGACATGGCTTTCACCCGTGCCCATGGGGTGGCCCGGCTCTTAGTGGGCGTTCTGGACATCGAGTTCGTCCCGGATATGGTCAACTGGTTTTATCGGGGAGAGGTGTTTCCTCTTGAGATTGAGTTTGAGGATTCTGAGCTGTTTGCCGATGCGGTTATTGGGACTGATATGGATATGCACGAGGGGGATGGTGATGCCGGTGCTCATGGGGACACGACTGATGAGGCGGGACGTGAGAGGACCAATGGTTCGGGTCCGGTTGCTCAGTTGCCCGGGGATGGTTCCGAAGCAGAGCCAGCCCCGGTTTCGTCAGCTCCGATGAGTACGCTGAGGTTTGGGTCCTTTGAGCCAGCATCGGCTCCTCCCAGGCTTTGGAGTGACAGGGTGGAGTCTGATGATAGCTTTGAGTGTATGCTTCCGCCTTTGGAGCTTGATGCTGTGGCTGGTTCTGTCGTAGATGCCTCGTTGGGGACGCTCTCGGAGACAACCTTGGGAGGGGTTAGGGAGGTGGAGCCTCAGGTGGTGCCGCCTTCCCCTACCACCCCAGTGGTCTCGAGCCGGGTAACGACGTCGGACTCGGAGGTTCGGCCTGGGGAGGGGAGTCCAGGGCAGGTGGCCTCGGCCTCTCCTTTTCCTGGCCTGGTGCCGGAGACACCGGTGACGCCGATGATGGTCGGCTGTGAGGGCGGCCGAATGGGTCAGGCGGACCTGGCCCTTCCTCTGACGGTGCCGGCTACTGTGGCCGCCTCTCCGGTGCGGCTGGGGACGGGTATGGGGCAGGTTGCCTCTACTCCTCCTCCTTCTTCGCCAGTCAGACCGTCGACTTCAGGTCTCACAGCCAGGACGGGAGGGGAGCCTGGGCCGCCGGCGCCCGTGCTACCCTCCCCCCCCCCCCCCCCCGGCGGCCTGTCTGTGGGGCATGTGAGCCCTCCGTCGCCTCATCAGGTATGTTTGGCTGACGTTGCAGCACGAGGCTTTACGCGGGAGGAGGTGATTTCATTTGGTGGGATCCCCGATCCGGCCTCGGCGGGGCTTCGGATGAGCTCTCGGTTCCAGGACAACCCGGAGGTGGATGACATACAACTGAGGTGCGCTATGAGGGCGGCCAAGCTTCGGGATGCTGAGATTACTACTGGTATGTCTGTCAATATTTCCAATTCTTTATTGCATTTTTCTAATGAGGAAATTATACATAATGCAAACCAATTAGGAGTTTCGCTAGGGGCAAATGATAGTGAAATTTCCAAATCGGTTAATGATCTTCTAGATTTGGAGGAAGAACGAGCATTAGTGACTATTCGTAATCTGGCTGCGGTGAAACCCATGAATGATAATGAGATTCATGCATTGGGGGTCTGAGTGCTTGATAATATGTGTGCGGATCTAGCACCATCTGACCATGAGTGTGAGGAGGAGGATGTTCCCCTCGACCATGCAGTTGCTTGTGCTTCTGAGCCCGGCTATGAGGACCGGGTGAAAGAACCTAGTAAACCTAGGCGCAAGTGGAAACGGAAGATTTACCCCGACTCTGCGGTTCGTAGGAGTGCTAGGATTCAGACTGCCAAAAAATTTCATGATGAAATATGAAAGGAATCTTTTGGAATAGCAGAGGTCTAAAGGACTTGGCTAAAAGAAGGTTCCTTGCTGAGGCATCGTTGGAGCATCCGTTAGACTTTGTTGCTCTTTCAGAAACTGGTCGTGAAAAATTTGCGCCTCAGTTTCTTGCCTCTCTGGTCGGAGGTGTTGAGTTCGACTGGCATTGCCTTCCTCCAAGAGGAAGATCGGGTGGGATCTTAATTGGTGTGAGATGCGATTCGTTGGAAGTCCGAAGTGTAGTGATGGGTGACTTCGCAGTTAAGTTTCAAGTCAGGTCTAAAGCCGATGGTTTTAACTGGGCTTTGGTGGCGGTATACGGTGCTGCACAGCCTGAGCTTAAACCGTAGTTTTTGGCGGACCTCGTTCGAATATGTGGGTCTGAGCAGCTTCCAATTTTAGTTGGAGGTGACTTCAATATCATTAGAAGGAGAGAGGAGAAGAATAATGATAACTTTGATGGCAGGTGGTCGTTTATGTTCAATACTATTATTGAAAGTTTGGATCTGAGGGAGATCGAGCTTTCTGGTAGAAAGTTCACCTGGGCTAATGCTATGCCAAATCCGACATATGAGAAGCTTGATCGAGTTCTCGCGAGCATTGAGTGGGAACAGAAGTACCCTCTTGTAACGGTACAAGCCCTCTCGCGTGGAATTTCCGATCATACTCCATTGTTCGTCGACTCAAGGGAGCCGAGCCACGTTGGAAACAAAAATACCTTTTCTTTCGAGATGGCCTGGTTTGAACGCGAAGGTTTCTTGGACCTGATTGCCCGGGAATGGGCTAAGGGTGCGGGATGGAAGACTTCGGTCAAGCATTGGCAGAATAAGATTAGGCATTTGAGAAGCTTCTTACGGGGGTGGGCTATGCATCTTAGTGGAGTGTACAAGATTGAAAAGGAAAGGCTCCTTTCTCTTATTCAGACCCTTGACTTAAAGGCTGAATCCACGGTGTTGCAGCCAGCAGAACACCAGGTGAAAATCGAGGCGGAGAAGAGGTTGAAAGAACTTCTCCGCGAAGAAGAATTGAAGTGGGCCTTGCAGGCTAAGGTCCAAAAAGTCGTCCAGGGGGACGCAAATACTCAGTTCTTTCACATGATTGCTAATGGTAAGCATAGAAAGAAGAGAATCTTTCAGCTTGAGCAAGATGAATGAACGATTGTAGGACATGACAACCTAAAAACTTATATCACCGAATATTACAAGAAGTTATTTGGACCTCCGGAGGATAGTTGTGTGTCCCTCGATGAGTCCAGGGTTGAGGATGTGCCTCAACTGTTGGCTACTGATAATGATATTTTGGTTGCCCCGTTCTCTGAGAAGGAGGTGTTTGAGGCTATTGCACAGATGAAGAACAACAAGGCTCCTGGACCGGATGGGTTCCCGGCTGAGTTCTACAAAAAGTGCTGGCACATTATTAAGGGGGATCTGTTACCTATGTTTAATGATCTGTTCTCTGGACAACTTCATTTATTTCACTTCAATTTTGGAACAATTACATTGCTTCCTAAGAAAATGGATGCTGTGAGAATTGAGCAGTTCAGGCCGATCTGCCTTCTCAATGTTAGTTTCAAAATTTTCACCAAGGTCGGGACTAATAGGCTCACACAGATTGCGCATTCTGTGGTGCAGCAATCCCAAACTGCTTTCATGCCGGATAGAAACATCCTTGAAGGGGTGGTTGTCCTTCATGAAACGCTCCATGAAATCCATTCAAAAAAACTAGACGGTGTTATTTTTAAGGTGGATTTCGAGAAAGCGTATGACAAAGTCAAATGGCCATTCCTCCAGCAGGCATTGCGTATGAAAGGGTTCGATGAAGCTTGGCGCCGCCAGGTGGAATCGTTTACGCAAAAAGGAAGTGTTGGAATTAAGGTGAATGATGACATTGGTCATTACTTCCAGACACATAAAGGCCTAAGACAAGGAGATCCGATGTCCCCTATCCTGTTTAACATTGTGGTTGACGTGTTAGCAATTATGATAGGAAGGGCTAAGGAGAGTGGTCAAGTAGGTGGCTTGGTACCTCATCTTGTTGATGGAGGTATGTCCATCCTTCAGTACGCTGATGATACAATCATCACGGAGCATGATTTGGCCAAGGCGAGAAATATGAAGCTGGTGTTATGCCTTTTCGAACAATTGACCGGGCTTAAAACTAACTTTCACGAGAGCGATTTGTTTTGCTTTGGTAGAGCCAAAGATGACCAAGAAGCTTATAGGCAATTGTTTGGGTGTGAATTGGGGGCATTGCCTTTCTCTTACCTAGGTATACCAATTCACCACCGTAAGCTAACGAACAAAGAATGGAAATGCATCGAAGACCGATTTGAAAAGGAACTGAGTTGCTGGAAGGGCAAGCTCATGTCATACGGAGGCCGATTGATTTTGATTAATTCGGTACTCACGAGTATGCCTATGTTTCTCTTATCGTTTTTTACCGCTGGCGTTTCTTTTGGCAGGGTGATGAATTAAAAAGAAAATACCGGCTAGCTAAATGGGATGTCATCTGTAGACCGAAAGACCAAGGAGGTCTCGGCATTGAGAATCTCGAAGTTAAGAACAGATGCCTTCTTAGTAAGTGGCTGTGGAAGTTAGCCCATGAGACCGAGGCCATGTGGGCGCAAATACTTCGTAGCAAGTACCTTCAGACCAAAACTTTGTCCCAGGTGACGGTCAGGCCGACCGATTCGCCTTTCTGAAGAGGTCTGATGAAAGTCAAACAATCCTTGTTTAATAGGACAAAGTTTACTATTGGCAACGGTGCTAGTACACATTTCTGGGAGGATACTTGGTTCGGAGAAACACCCTTGGCCATTCAATACCCGTTGTTATATCGGATTGTGCAACGTCGTGAGGTGTTCGTTGCAACGATCTTTCAATCTATCCCCCTTAATATTCAATTTCGACGGTCCCTAGCGGGCAATCGTTGGGAAGAATGGCTCCATCTCGTTAGGAGACTGATGGAGGTTCAGCTTTCCCAACAACCCGATGAATTACGCTGGCAGCTTACTAGGTCTGGAGTATTCACAGTTAAATCAATGTATATTGATGTCATTAACTCAAGCCTCATTCCTACCTCTAAGCATGTTTGGGCTATCAAAGTACCTTTAAAAATAAAAGTGTTTATGTGGTTTGTTCATAAACAAGTTATATTAACCAAGGACAACCTGACTAAGCGTAATTGGACAGGATCTACTAGGTGTAGCTTTTGTGATCGGGATGATACGATTAAGCACCTTTTTCTTGATTGCCCGCTAGCCAAAGTTCTTTGGCAGACAGTCCACATTGCTTTCAATATTACGCCACCTCCTACTGTAAACGCGTTATTTGGGGTGTGGCTTAATGGGATTGAGCCTGACTTAGCTAGACAAATTCGTGTCGGAGTGTGCGCGTTGCTGTGGTCTATTTGGAATTGCAGAAATGATTTGATTTTTAACAGAACATCATGCATTCAATTTTTGCAGGTTATCTTCCGGGCCACTGCATTGATCCGTTCGTGGTCGCTACTCACTCCGATGGAGGCCAGGGAGCATTTGGTTACTGGATCTATCCGTTGGGAGATGGTAGCTCGGGATATCTTCAACCGGTTTGGATGGCGGTCATGTAATAGGATAGGCAATTAGTTTACCTATCTGTTTTTAGCCAGCCGGTTGTGGCGTCCCTTTTCTGGCTAGTTTATTGTTCTAGCCTTTTTGGTTCTGTGTGAGCCCTTTTTTCAGTTCGAGACTTTTAAGACCTTGTTGGAACATATTTACTTGTTTTAATAAGAGGGCCGTATGCATCGCTCCGATGCAGAGGCCGGGGTGACTCCCCTTTTTGAAAAAAAATACGAAGCAAGTTGTTGGTGTATGGATGGATGCAAAGGTCAGAGAGGAACACCCATTTTTCCAAAAAGAGTAACAAATCTAATCGGGGAGAGCAAGTGTTCTTGGCGTTTGCTATAATGCCAAGTTGACAACTGTGTTTAGCTTAGCTGGGCGACGTCAACTCCTGGCCCGGAAGACGGGCAAGCTTAATTAGCTTAATTCATACTCCCAATTCTTATAACTTCTTTTGTCTTATTGTGAAATTCTTATCGATCGAACCTACCAATAGAGTTTTGAACAATCAAGAGTATTTTCCACAAGGGGACACGTTCAGTCGACTGATCGCATTGTGCACAAATACCTTTTTCTTTTCTGCGCAGAAAATACTGATTGTTGTTGAGATACCTAGCTTTGGTGCCATATTGTCAACGTTCATCAAGGGCAAACCAAGTTGATAATTTGATAGTTCAGATCATGACGAAACAAATATGGATACAGAGGTCAGAGAGGAACATCCATTAATTTTCTAAAAATAGTAACAAAAATAATGCATGGGAGAGAGCAAGTGTGCTTGGGAGAGAAGGAGAATATGCCAAGTTGCCAACTGTGTTTAGCTTCATCGGGCATGGTCAACTCCTGCTCCGGAAGACGGGCAAAGTTAATTAGCTTAATTCATAGTTGCCTGAAATGGCCAGCATAGTGATGTTGACAGAAACATACCACCTCTTTTGTCTCTTCTGAAATTCCCATCGCTCGGACTAGTACAGATTTGACCAGTCAAGTGTCTCAAGAGTATGCTTGTAAAGTTGTAATCAAGGTCTAGTAATAAGAGCATCTACAGCCGAATACATAAATTCCGACCCATCAAACGCCTACGAACGAGTCCAAACATGTCTGCGATTGTGACCGGTCACATCTCAAAAAGTCATTTGCGCAACCGGATACCCGGTTATGAAAGCTCAAATCAATACAATTACATGGAACGTGACACCTAATCTAAGCGGCGCTTGTCCGGCTCTGCCGTGTCCAAGTCCGGTGGCGGTTGCGCCCCTCGAAGTGTTGCTTACCAGCGACGTAGAGTAGGACATGGGACATGCACCGACTCATGGGATTCGAGGCGCCGCCGTCCCCCATGCCCTACTCTTCCTCCGGAGTCCGGAGCCTTCATGGTGACGGTCGATGGGAGATCGACGATGGATCCATCATGTTTGGGAGAGGCCGACACATCCACCACGACGAGGCAACACCGCTTGGGGTTGCAGGCCATCCGTTGAGGCATCGGAGAGCGTGACTCCGTCTCGCCAACGTCGGCCGAAGCCTCCCGCGTGCAGTGCTTCGTAGAACGGGCACGCCACGCCATACCCTCGTGGCCTAGTCACAGATGGCCTCGTCGTCGGCGCGCCAACGAAGAGGCTTTGTGCCCGCCAAGGCATTCGGACGCCAAATGGAGTGCATCGCCTCCACCGAGCAAGCAACGACGCACCGAACGTTGGATCCACGCGCTATTTGGGCAGACATGATGGACTCCCGACGGATTCAGGCTAATCGTAGTTGTGCATTCTCCTCGCGAGCACGGCGGAGCGCAATACAACCGGTCACTTCCTCCTCCGACCCGACTGGAATGAGGTCCTAGTACGCAGACCGTCTGACGGAGGATTCAAATCCACTGCCCTCCATGCGGGAGAAGCCAGAAGTGAGCTTGGGGACGGAAGAGAGGGGAGTGGAGTGGCTAGGTTTGGTCTGGGGAGCGGATGGGGACGAATATATGTGTGATTGGGGTGGACCAGCGTGGGTCCAATCTGATGTGACGGACACACCCAGGCTTCCCCATATCCGTCATAGATTTGGGCTGGATATGAGGGGTGTCGGTCAGTTCGGGTGTTTGAGTTCGATTTGAGACGCGTGAAGTGCCCGGTTGTAGATGCTCTATGGCCAACTACAACTCGCGACCCCAAACATACGTCAGTTTTGTCTGGATTCTATCTGTTTGGGTCAAGAAAATGGGTATTGTCCGGCCGCCCCTGACCGAGCTTGGCCGGTACGCCCAACCTACACATTTCATCCGGTCTCCACGAAAACTGAAATACAAGTTGAAATAGCCCGCACCAATAGCCAGGTCAACGTCCATACTTCATGCCGGCCAGGGCGCCAGCGGTCAACACACATGCCAGCCAACAAAACATCACCCAGGGTTCACGCCGACACTTTAGCCAGTGGTCGGCACACTTGCCAGTGCACAAAGAAGGCCATAGTTCTTGTCACGCGGCCCCTAGTTCGTGCCAACACACAAGCCGACATAAAAAGTGATATCGCCCTTGGCCGTAGCTCCATCATCTGGCTCGAGCACCATCTTTTGTTTCTTCTTGAACCAAACTCTTCTGTTTGGGGACATCTTGCTCAAGTGCACTGTCATGATCTCCACCTCCTTTGCAATGAAAGCTAGCGCCACCTCTTTGTCTTTGGTGTTAACGTTGGTTGCCTCAATCTCAAGCTTCTTCATTTGGATGGTCTCCTCAATCTCGAGGTTCCTCCTTTTGACAGCCTCCTCCATCTCGAGCTTCTTTGTTGGGAGCTCGATGTAGGCCTTCATTTTCTCCTCTTTTTCTTAGCGCTTCCTCTGGTGCCTTGCTTCCTTTTGGGTGACCATGTTTTGCAAAGTTTCTTGCAAGGTGAACGATGCCGCATCATGCTTCTCATCCACCTTCGAGTTGGTCTTGGCCCTCGGCTGCTTCACTCACTCTTCATGCTCAACGACAGTCGCCGACCCTCCATTCTTCTTTTAGGCCGCATATTCCTCTTTGAACTTGGGGCAATCTTTGATGATCATCAAACAATGCTGGGTTTGGGTGGCTTGTCCCCATATTGGGCCATGAAGGCTTTAAAAGTATGGAATGCCTACACAATCAACGTGAAGGCCATAATGTAATACCGAGGGACACAAAATGCAACAAACATGAAAAAGTGGCATAGGAACAAAGAGAAGAAGTTGTATACCATGCGCTCACGCCTAGGCCACTCACGGGACGGCCTCAATGCTCTCAAGGGCGGCACAAAACTTGTTGCATTCTTGTTAGATAAACTCCCTCCTCTTTTGGATTGAGTTGATGCCATAGGTGCTCGAAAACTTGTAGGGCGGGAACTTCCTACGTTCATGGAAGTAACCATGAACTCCCCCCCCCCAAAACGGCCCCTTTTTGCTCGGCGCCAGTCTTGGGATCTTTCCCTTTTTTCTTCCATCCTTCGCATATTAACTTCTCCTCATCTTTGGTGTATGTTTCCGTCCGAATGCTTTGCCTCCTCTTTTGTGCATTGGCTTTTAGGGTGAGCTCATCGATAAACAGTGGCTCATCCTCAATGTTTACGCCATCTTATCTGTCTTCATAATACATGCCATCATGACATGGATCGCTTTCATCATCAGTCGCTTCTTGGTTGATGTGGCCGCCAACGTTTCCGACACCATCATCTTGGCCGCGACTGTCTTGGCTTTGTGTCTCATCGGGATTGAAGACGTGGCCACGACCCTCGTAGATGATTTTATCCATGAAATCATCAAAGTAGGCCGGGTCATCTTGCCCCTGCGTTGGGTTGGGCATTCCGCCGAACAGCTTGCGAGCATCGGGAAGGTTGTTCATAGGAATTGCCCGCGGCCGCTTCTTTTGCATCCTTGTGGCCGACTGGCCGACACCGGAACCTGGTATGATGTTGAGGTCCATGCTAGCCGCGACAGCGGGGGTGGCCGGCGCGATCACGCTACCGTCTAATGACGTGAAGAAATGGGTCGCACCACGGTCGTGCGTCGGATGGAGACTACTCATCCGTAGTGTTATGAAGGAGCACGATGACTGCCCATATGGAGGGTGAACGATCGATGAGCAGGTGCTCACCGCGGTCATGGCGGTGGCAGTAAGATTGGCTGATGTGGGTTGGCTAAACCTAACATGAGGAGGGCGTGTTGCGTCGCTGCCTGATAACCCACAAGTGTAGGGGATCGCAATAGCTTTCAAGGGTAGAGTATTCAACCCAAATTTATTGATTCGACACAAGGGGAGCCAAAGAATATTCTTAAGTATTAGCAGTTGAGTTGTCAATTCAACCACACCTGGATAACTTAGTATCTACAGCAAAGTATTTAGTAGCAAAGTAGTATGATAGTAATGGTAATAGTGGCAAAAGTAAAGATAATAGTTTTGTAGTAGCTGTAACAGTAGCAACGGAAAAGTAAATAAGCAAAGCACAAGATGTGACAAGCTCGTAGGCATTGGATTAGTGATGGATGATTATGTCGGATGCGATTCCTCATGTAATAGCTATAACATAGGGTGACATAGAACTAGCTCCAATTCATCAATGTAATGTAGGCATGTATTCCTAATATAGTCATATGTGCTTATGGAAAAGAACTTGCATGGCATCTTTTGTCCTACCCTCCCGTGGCAGCGGGGTCCTAGCGGAAACTAAGGGATATTAAGGCTTCCTTTTAATAGAGAACCGGACCAAAGCATTAGCACTTAGTGAATACATGAACTCCTCAAACTATGGTCATCACCGAGAAGTATCCCGATTATTGTCACTTCGGGGTTGTCGGATCATAACACACAATAGGTGACTATAGACTTGCAAGATAGGATCAAGAGCTCACATATATTCATGAAAACATAATAGGTTCAGATATGAAATCATGGCACTCGGGCCCTAGTGACAAACATTAAGCATAGCAAAGTCATAGCAACATCAATCTCAGAACATAGTGGATACTAGGGATCAAACCCTAACAAAACTAACTTGATTACATGGTAAATCTCATCCAACCCATCACCGTCCAGCAAGCCTACGATGGAATTACTCATGCACGGCGGTGAGCATCATGAAATTGGTGATGGAGGATGGTTGATGATGACGACGACGACGAATCCCCCTCTCCGGAGCCCCGAACGGACTCCAGATCAGTCCTCCCGAGAGAGATTAGGGATTGGCGGCGGCTCCATATCGTAAAACACGATGAAACTTTCTCTCTGATTTTTCTCTCCGCGAAACGGAATATATAGAGTTAGAGTTGAGGTCGGTGGAGCTCCAGGGGGCCCACGAGACAGGGGGGCGCGCCCAGGGGGAGGGGGCGCGCCCTCCACCCTCGTGGACAGGGTGTGGGCCCCCTGGTCTTCATCTTTTGCCAGTATTTTTTATATTTTCCAAAACTTATCTCCGTGGATTTTCAGGTCATTTCGAGAAGTTTTGTTTTCTGCATAATAAACAACATCATGGCAGTTCTGCTGAAAACAACGTCAGTCCGGGTTAGTTTCATTCAAATCATGCAAGTTAGAGTCCAAAACAAGGGCAAAAGTATTTGGAAAAGTAGATACGTTGGAGGCGTATCACTGCCTGTGGGGCCTTGTTGACCAGGGTCTCATTATCCTCAGAGGTAAGCATCGAGGATGGGCTGGGCGGCAGCCGCACTGGCCCTACGGCCAGCCCTCTTCATCGATTCTCGGGCAAGTTGTTGGGGGAATTACCCACGGATTAGACTCGGGTACCCAAGATGCAACTCGCCAATGCCAGAGGGCCCAAGACTGGGTTGTCTAGGGAGCTACCTGGGCTGGGTTTGAATGGGCATGTGGCCCTCATGGAAAACCAACTAGAGAAGGTAGGACCCGGCCCTCCGGAGTCCGTATATGAGACAGAGCCTTCCTAACTTGGAAGGCATGGGGGACCTAGAGGACTTAGTGTAGGACCCCGGTCGCGTGTAGAACCCGGAGTCTCTAGTGACACCAGAGATCCGACTATTATATAAGGGGGTTCCTGGGTTGCCCAAAGGGACAAGTTTTTGCGCTCTCAAGAGATAGGTAGCGAAACAACACCCTTGTAATCAAGATCACCATATTTCATAAGCAAACTAGCAGGACTAGGCTTTACCCTGAACAAGAGGGGCCGAACCCGGGTAAACTCATGTCTCTCGTTCCTGATCAGCCCCATCCAAGGCTTCACCTCGTAGCTATGGCCCCACACCAAGTTCTTCTATGAGGACACTTGTCGTGTCGACCCAACGACACAAGCTCCGCCGGCGTGAGCACTTTCTTGGGCTTCTTCTTCACGAGCGCGACGACAGTGGCGGCCAGAATGGCAGTGGCAGCGTTCTTTGGTTCGGTGGCCATGGCGGGAGGCGGGAGGGTTTTGGGGGGAGAAGGAGGGAAATGGGGAAGTTGTGCCCCCGACGTGCGGGCCAGGGGGAAGGACAAGGGTGGGCGTCGCGCGTGTCCACGCTCTGTCCGTTTCGACGCGATCCCGGTTCAAAGTTGAGCCGGAATGGATCACGGACGGACAGAAAACGGACACCCGCTCATGTGCGTGGTGCGTTGGACCGCGTTTTCTTGTTCGTTTCGACCCAAAACGAACACGACGGACCAAATGCGGCCACGCCTTGGAGTTGGCCATGTACTAGCGCTGCAATCTAAATGCCACTGCAACATACTGTATCAACTATAGTTGTGAAGTGTGCAGGTGTGAACGCCTCGGTTACTTTAGCCGAGGCACGACGCGCCATGCGACGCGGTACATGATGGAAGCAACCGCGCGTATTCGAAACGGCACGTGGGTAAATTAATTGATCTGGTTGAGCCTCACTCTCTCGATCGAGCTCACCACCACCGTACGTACTACGTTGGTACGTGCCATGTGCTCCTTGGTCGCCGCTGCTTCCTCGAGCTGGCGCTGTCCAAAGGTCGATCCAAATTCCAAACTCAGCCGCGTGCGTGTATAAATCTACACCACCTTTCCACGGGGACCTCCACCACCACCTCCACTTCCTCTTCCTCGGACGAAAAGCTTAGATCCAGAGCAGCTGCCACAGCACAATCATCGGAGTCGCGTAGAGCCAAGGTAGAAAGCAATCTTTGGATCCGCACACACATGGCGGCACTTGTCACTCCCGCGGGTTGTCCCACCGTGTCCGAGCTGGTCGTGCAGGGCCGGGACTCCGCCGCCGTCCTCGAGGCCCTGCTCCGGGGCGCGTCGTCCCCCGACAACGCCGGCATCCGGGAGCTCGCCGCGGAGATTCTCCGCTGCTGCGACCGCGCGCTCGCCGCGCTCCACGGCGGCGAAGGCGCCGTGGTCGATGTCTCCGGCGGCAGGAAGCGAAAGTCGGGACCCGGCGGCGCTGACAACCTGACGAGGCCGAAAAGAAGGTAGGCTCGCTGGCAAACTGATGTTGCGCTTGCACATGAGCGGGGCGGTGTTGCCCACCGCGCCGGCGTTGAGGTTTCCAGCCGAGCATTGATTTAACAAGACGGCTTCACTTTTTTCTCCAGGATGCGCGCGAGCAGCGGAGAGAAGGCGGCGAGGGTCGAGAGGAGGCGGACGGCGGAGGACGGGTTCATATGGAGGAAGTACGGGCAGAAGGAGATCCACAACAACAAGCATCCGAGGCTCTACTTCAGGTGCACCTACAAGCACGACATCGGCTGCCCGGCGACGAGGCAGGTCCAGCAGGCGGAGGACGACCCCTCCCTCTATGTCATCACCTACTTCGGCGACCACACCTGCTGCCAGGGCGACGCCGCTGGCGCCGTCCTGGAGGCCGAGGACGTCAAGATGCAGCCGTTCGTCATCAACTTCGGGTCGGTCACCGCGAGCAGCGGCTCGCCGTGGCTCTCCTCGCCCAGCGACACCGACGATGGCCGGAGGAGCGACAGCGGGGCCTCACACTCGTCGCAGGCCGTGTGCTCGTCAGAGGAATTCGAAGTGAAAGAGGCCAAAGTTGAGTCAACGTCGGAGGACTCACAGACGGTGGATCCGGCGGCGGCGGACCTGAGTTCGTCGGCCGACTTCTCATGTGCATCGCCGGCATGGGATCCTCTGTCCGGTTGCTTGGACTGGGACCACTTCGGCGACAGCCCGTTCGATTGTGAGTTCATGGATTTTGACGCCATTCCTCTGCTCCAATAGCTTAGTGTTTTTTTTTTTGCGGGTGTTCCAATAGGTTAGTTGCTGTTCTGGTTCTCTCAGCGCAGATGTTTTTGTGAAATACGTATGTGTTTCTATCTATATTTGTCGTAGCAGCCAGTGATGAACAACATGAGAGTGAGTGCTTGCACAATCATTTGTAGTACTAGTAGTTTAATCTGAGCTGGTTGCTAATCTACACCGTCCAAAGAGCATATCCCATAATCCAACGGCGATGCTGATGCGTTAGGTTTAAGGATGGACATGGCGCACGATATGAGGTCCGTAGCCACTGTAGTCAAACCCTCTGCCGTGAGACATACAATTTGGATTTTTCTTTTTTGCGGGTATACAATCTGGATCTGTGTTGGCTACATGGTGTGTGTCCATGCCCACAACATCGGAGGCCTTGAACTCTAAATCTCTAATCATGCATGTTTGCGTGTGCACGACTTGCACGTAAATAAACAAGCGTTAGGTGGGAGGAGGAGCCTATCCGGTTATAGTCAAATCGCTGTAAACATCATCATGTTATTCTATGTCGTTTCTTATTGCGAGATGTTATCAAATGTTTGCACATAGAGCCAAGGATGCGAAGTAAAGATTTGTTAAACGATGGTCCCAACCCCAATCGCCAGCAAGATCGAGTTTAAGAATCCACATTGCATATTGAGCGCAACGGGAGTAGGCGCGGGTATAATAAGCTAGAGAATACCGATCAAGTTGTATAGTAGCAGTACTCCTCGTTGTAGGCATGCAAATGGGTAGCCTAACATTCACCAATTTGCATCCCAGCTACCTCGTTGATCGAGTTGAGTAGTATGTTTTGTACTAATAGCAGTACTAATTAATTATTCACTTCTGCTAACAGACATCAGATGGAGAGATAGAAAAACACACACAAGGAACTCGCTGATATGCACAAATACCATTCAAAATAACCATTCAAATATGCCACTGCCATTGGTTGACGTACAATTGGTTTTTGGAACGATTATTCACTTTGCCTTAGCTTGTGTGGAAATGGATAAAATCAATGTTTGGCCACAACATGAAACTATTCAAAAAAATACTGAAAATACTAGTGCAAATATTAATGATATTTGGTAGTTTTATAGATAAGTAAAAACTGGGCAGTATATTTCGGCTATACATTTCACACTGAAAATCGGCTATATATTTTTTAAGCAAAATTTCATCAAAATTTCATAAGTTTACAAAAAAGTGTGAAAACCATGCATTGAATTATAAATCATGTCTTTAGAATACATGATGGTAATCTTTCAGCCTGTCCTGGCCAGTAGTTTAAGAGAAATTTAATTAGCAATTTTCTGATAAAAAATTGGAAACTTCTCAAAAATGAAATGTTTATAGTAATTATAAATGTAGTCCTTACTATTCTAGTCAAATTTTAGCCAATTTTGTGCAATAGTTTAAGATGAATAAAGTTGTCAAGTTTTTCAATCAAATTTTGGCAGAAATTTCAAAGTTCTAAATGAAAAAATTACATCTCATGATAACAAGCAAGAATACGCGGTAGATGGTTGACCTTTATAATTTGGCAAAGAGCTTTTGTTCTTATTTATGGACCTAACTTGTAGAATGGCCAATATGATAACATATGGAAACAGTATATATCTTGTACATAGTAAACGTCTTAACTCACGGTAGCAATGTATCTATACCCCACAAAAGAACAAGGGCATATTTGGATGTCGAACATTTTGAGTGTTGTCTGGGCATATGAGGAAGTTCTCAATGATATATACAGGATTGCTCACAAAAAGGCTTGTCAATCTGCTCGCTCAGACTGGGATTACTTTTGCGAGGCCCTGAGTTTGATTATTTAGCACATTCTTCAATTTGATGACAATGCATTACCAATAGCTTGTTTATTTTACTCTCATGATAGATTTTTTTTCTCAAACACTCGTGGGAGCTCATCATTTTCTTAAGAGGAAAAAAGCCAATATAGCATGAGTGACCAAAAAAATACGATTACTAACAAAAAGGAAGGGAAAACCCTCCGATAAACAAAAAAAAAACAATGAATCTGAGCTAATCTAGACCTAACAAGTGCCACAATGGAAGTAGGCCTAAATCACCAGGATTGCTCATGTGTAGGCACAGGAATTCTCAAGAGTGATCACCACTGAATGACTATATGCGTGACAAAGGGAACAAGCCCTTCAAGGGAGGAGCGGGCACACCGATCGTGCAGGTGAATCTTTCATTGATCTGAGAAAGTGAGGAGATGCTGCCAAACTCCCATCGCAGTGTCAGGGGACTTCTCGTATGCGGCAAGCTGTAGAGTGGCCCGATCTTCACAAATTGGAGGTGGATTTGAGGAACAATGGAGAGTAATAACTAAAGGGAGATCACAATCAAATCACAAGGGAAACATGGAGGAAAACACATGATAGAGAGGATTCACAAGCCAAGGTTCATTTTATAACTATAAAAAGGCAATGCAAGAGGTGCAATTGATTCAAAATTCCTGATGTCTGATGAGATGGAGGTGAGAGGAATCGTCTCCACAAGAGGGAGGCCTTGATCCCACTTGGGGAGATATACGAGCACACTTCTCGTTAGTTTAGTCTCTAATACTTTCCTAAGCCTACAAAGTGTAGGAGGTATGAAATATATAATTTCCCACGAACATGTATGGACGTAGGTGAGATTCCATGGGCCTAGCCCAACCATTTTCTCATAGAAAATCTCAGAGATCCATGGGGCTGGGGGAATTCAGGGTGTTTAGACACGATGGGGCCATAGTTCCAAGGTCCACGAGCCTGGGTATCAACAAGCAATTTTAAAGGTAGTTTGAAGTTCTAGCGCTCTCGAACCCCGAGCTCCGGGTGTCTAGAAGTTGTGTACACGAAACTTGGGGTTAACTCTTCTTAAGCTCGTAGTTCCTTGCTCCTCGTCAGCGACTTGCCCGTCCTTCCTCGCTTCTCCATGATCAATGCCTTCACACCAAAGTATGCATAGAGTTTTCCCATGTGCAATTTAGCAAAGAGATACGTCTGAAATCACTTGTAGTCAAAGGCGTATCTTTTTTTGAATCAAGGTGACGTCTAATGCATTGATACGTTGCAAATTAATTCTTCCATGATAAAAGTACTAAATGAGTATATAGAAGTCATGGAAAATAATGCTCCAACAAGGTTTAATGAAAGCCCATCAAAACCATCAGGCCCATTATCCACATGAAGCATCCTAATAACCTCATCAATTTCATTATTGGGGAACAAAATATCTAAACACTGAATCTCGTCACATTTTTGAATGAGAGAGTTTAGATCTAGCAAAGAAGTTTGAAGTGATTGACCAAGTCTTTATTAAAAGGCTCTCCATAAAAGGGTTGTGTTGGGTTGGTGCTCATGATATTCAGTATCTGTGTCATCTTTCAGCATAGAGATCTTGTTGTGTCCATATTTTGCTTGCAGTTTTTTTGAATTCTCCTCGCCCACTATAATCGACATAATAGCGACTCTTTGCTTCCAACATGCTCTCTAGAAAGCAAGATTTTTCAGGAGATGTTCCTTGATGATCTCTCTGCCATTCCAGTCAATATTGGTTAGGCTCCTAAATTCCTAAATAGTTTCCCAAAGGGTGATAAGGGCATTGACATCTTTAACTGAAGTAGCGAGATTTGAAATCCCTTTAGACTAGATTTTCACCCCTTTTCTAAACGGTTTGAATTAGTAGGAATTTTGGCACTATCCACTATTTGGAAATGTAGTAGAAAAGAAATTCGGACCTACAAACCATCCCTGGATCACTATGGAGATACATGTGAGATTGGATCCAGATTAGATTGCTCACGAATATAGCGCACCAGAGAGAATAGTTGGTGGAGCATTTTGATGCAGATTACCGCAGCTAGGTTATACCTCACAGCCGCGAGAATTCATCCCTCGAACTGATCCATAGATCAAGCACCAAACATACAGTGCCTCTGTAGGTATCTATGCATACGGAATCATCCATCCTACACAGCTTCGCCATCCAGAACAAGAGATACATCATAGAACTAGAGGAGGAGGAGCCTAACGACGCACAAACTATGTGTGTGTGTGTGTGTGTGTGTGTGTGAGAGAGAGAGAGAGAGAGAGAGAGAGAGGGTAGGCTCCATGAAAAATCAGATACGTATGGAGGGGGTTGCCACCACCTATTTATAATAGGCCAAGGAGGTGACAATTTGGGGAGGGGGATGCTGTTGGGAAACGTTGCATGGAAAACAAAAAAAATTCTACGCACATGCAAGATCTATCAAGGAGATGCATAGCAATAAGAGGGCAGAGTGTGTCTACATACCCTCATAGACCATAAGCAGAAGCGTTTGTTAACGCGGTTGATGTAGTCGAACTTCTTTGCGATCCAGCCGATCGAGTACCGAACGTACAACACCTCAGTGTTCAGCACATGTTCAGCTCGGTGACGTCCTCGTTTCTTGATCCAGAAAGACGGCGAAGTAGTGGATGAGTTCCGGCAGCACGACGGCGTGGTGACGGTGATGGTGATGCTATCTCCGCAGGGTTTTGCCTAAACACTACGAAAAATATGACCGAGGGACGAAACTGTGGAGGGGGGCGCCGCACATGGCTAAGAGATTGTGGTCGTTATGTGTGGCGCCGCCTCTAACATATATATAGGTGGGGGAGAGGGGAGTCAGCCAGGAGGTGCCCCAAGTACGCCGAATCCTACTTCGGGTCCTCCCTAAGTCGCGCCCCCTTTCCTTATTAGGTGAGCAGGGAAAGGCAGGGGAGGGTGGCGCCCCCCTTTCCTTTCTCCCATGAGAAGGGGAATACAGTGAAGGAAATATGCCCTAGAGGCAATAACAAAGTTGTTGTTTATATTTCCTTATATAATGATAAATGTTTATTATTCATGCTAGAATTGTATTAACCGGAAACTTAGCACATGTGTGAATACATAGACAAACATAATGTCACTAGTATGCCTCTACTTGACTAGCTCGTTGAATCAAAGATGGTTAAGTTTCCTAGCCATAGACATGAGTTGTCATTTGATTAACGGGATCACATCATTAGAGAATGATGTGATTGACTTGACCCATTCCGTTAGCTTAGCACTTGATCGTTTAGTTTGTTTCTATTGCTTTCTTCATGACTTATACGTGTTCCTATGACTATGAGATTTTGTGTGCTACCAAACGTCACAACGTAACTGGGTGATTATAAAGGTTCTCTACAGGTGTCTCCGATGGTACTTGTTGAGTTGGAATAGATCGAAATTAGGATTTGTCACTCCGATTGTCGGAGAGGTATCTCTGGGCCCTCTCTGTAATGCACATCACTATAAGCCTTGCAAGCAATGTGACTAATGAGTTAGTTGTGGGATGATGCATTACGAAATGAGTAAAGAGACTTGCCGGTCATGAGATTGAACTAGGTATGGTGATACCGACGATCGAATCTCGGGCAAGTAACATACCGATGACAAAGGGAACAACGTATGTTGTTATGCGGTTTGACCGATAAAGATCTTCGTAGAATATGTAGGAGCCAATATGAGCATCCAGATTCCGCTATTGGTTATTGGCCGGCGACGTGTCTCGGTCATGTCTACATAGTTCTCGAACCCGTAGGGTCCGCACGCTTAACGTTCGGTGACGATCTGTATTTTGAATTTATGTCTTTTGATGTACCGAAGGTAGTTCGGATACCCGGATAAGATCGGGGACATGACGAGGAGTCTCGAAATGGTCGAGCTGTAAAGATCGATATATTGGAAGGCTATATTCGGACATCGGAAAGGTTCCGAGTGATTCGGGTATTTTTTTGGAGTATCGGAGAGTTACGGGAATTCGCTGGGAGAAGTATTGGGCCTTATTGGGCCATACGGGAATAGAGGAGGCAGGTCAAAGGGAAGGAGGCGCGCGCCACCCCATGGGTCCGAATTGGACTAGGGGAAAGGGGGCGGCGCCCCCCCT
The DNA here is from genome assembly GCA_963921465.1 of Triticum timopheevii. Classification (NCBI taxonomy): domain Eukaryota; kingdom Viridiplantae; phylum Streptophyta; class Magnoliopsida; order Poales; family Poaceae; genus Triticum; species Triticum timopheevii. Next base: position 374,770,537 of record OY997262.1, on the reverse strand, counting down.
TGCCCTTTCCTACTCCCTCTCTCTTTCCCTCTTTCTTCTCTCCTACTCCGGAAAGGAAAAGGGGAATCCTACTAGGACTTGGGAGTCCTTCCCACACTTGGCGCGCCCCCTCTAGGGCCAGCCTCCTCCTCCTCCCTCCTTTATATACGTGGGCAGGGGACACCCCAAAGGACAACAAATACACAAGTTGATCATTGATCTTTAGCCGCGTGCGGTGCCCCCCTCCACCATAATCCACCTCGATCATATCATAGCGGTGCTTAGGTGAAGCCCTGCATCGGTAGCTTCATCAACAGTGTCATCACGCCGTCGTGATAACGGAACTCTCCTTCGAAGCTCTACTGGATCGTGAGTTCGTGGGATGTCACCGAGCTGAACGTGTGCAGATCGCGGAGGTGCCGTACGTTCAGTACTAGGATCGGTCGATCGTGAAGACGTACGACTACATCAACCGCGTTGTCATAACGCTTCCACTTACGGTCTACGAGGGTACGTGGATGACACTCTCCCCTCTCGTTTCTATGCATCACCATGATCTTGAGTGTGCGTAGGAAAATTTTGAAATTACTGCGTTCCCCAACAGTGGCATCTAAGCCAGGTTTATGCGTAGATGTTATATGCACGAGTAGAACACAAGTGAGTTGTGGGCGATACTAGTCATACTGCTTACCAGCATGTCATACTTTGATTCGGTGGTATTGTTAGATGAAGCGGCCCGGACCGACATTACGCGTACGCTTACACGAGAGTGGTTCTACCGACGTGCTTCGCACATAGGTGGCTGGCGGGTGTCAGTTTCTCCAACTTTAGTTGAATCGAGTGTGGCTACGCCCGATCCTTGTTGAAGGTTAAAACAACACTAACTTGACAAAATATCGTTGTGGTTTTTATGCGTAGGTAAGAACAGTTCTTGCTCAGCCCGTAGAAGCCACGTAAAACTTGCAACAACAAAGTAGAGGACGTCTAACTTGTTTTTGCAGGGCATGTTGTGATGTGATATGGTCAAGACATGATGCTATATTTTATTGTATGAGATGATCATGTTTTGTAACGAAGTTATCGGCAACTGGCAGGAGCCATATGGTTGTCGCTTTATTGTATGCAATGCAATCTCCCTGTAATTTCTTTACTTTATCACTAAGCGGTAGCGATAGTCGTAGTAGCAATAGTTGGCAAGACGACAATGATGCTTCGATGGAGATCAAGGTGTCAAGCCGGTGACGATGGTGATCATGGCAGTGCTTTGGAGATGGAGATCAAAGGCACAAGATGATGATGGCCATATCATATCACTTATATTGATTGCATGTGATGTTTATCTTTTATGCATCTTATTATGCTTTGACTGACGGTAGCATTATAAAATGATCTCTCAATAAATTTCAAGGTACAAGTGTTCTCCCTGAGTATGCACCGTTGCCAAAGTTCGTCGTGCCGAGAAACCACGTGATGATCGGGTGTGATAAGCTCTACGTTCACATACAACGGGTACAAGCCAGTTTTGCACACGCAGAAATACTTGGGTTAAACTTGACGAGCCTAGCATATGCAGATATGGCCTCGGAACACTGAGACTGAAAGGTCGAGCGTGAATCATATAGTAAATATGATCGACATAGTGATGTTCGCCATTGAAAACTACTCCATCTCACGTGATGATCGGACATGGTTTAGTTGATTTGGATCACGTGATCACTTAGATGATTAAAGGGATATCTATCTAAGTGGGAGTTCTTAAGTAATATGATTAATTGAACTTTAATTTATCATGAACTTAGTCATGATATTGTTTTGCAAATAATGTTGTAGATCAATAGCTCGCATTGTTGCTTCCATATGTTTTATATGTGTTCCTAGAGAAAACTAAGTTGAAAGATGATAGTAGCAATGATGCGGACTGGGTCCGTGATCTAAGGTTTATTCTCATTGCTGCACAAAAGAATTATGTCCTTGATGCACCGCTAGGTGACAGACCTAATGCAGGAGCAGATGCAGACGTTATGAACGTTTGGCTAGCTCAATATGATGACTACTTGATAGTTTAGTGCACCATGCTTAACGAATTAGAATCGGGACTTCAAAGACGTTTTGAACGTCATGGACGATATGAGATGTTCCATGATTTGAAGTTAATATTTCAAGCAAATACCCGAGTTGAGAGATATGAAGTCTCCAACAAGTTCTATAGCTAAAAGATGGAGGAGAATAGCTCAAGCAGTGAGCATGTGCTCAGATTGTATGGTACTACAGTCGCTTGAATCAAGTGGGAGTTAATCTTCCAGATAAGATAGTGATTGATATAATTCTCTAGTCACCATCACAAAGTTAGTAGAACTTCGTGATGAACTATAGTATGCAAGGGATGACGAAAACGATTCCCGAGATTTTCATGATGATGAAATTGATGAAGGTAGAAATCAAGAAAGAGCATCAAGTGTTGATGATTAACAAGACCACTAGTTTCAAGAAAAGGGCAAAGGGAAAGAAAGGGAACTTCATGTAGAATGGCAAGCAAGTTGTCACTTCCGTGAAGAACCCCAAAGCTAGACTAAAGCCTGAAACTGAGTGCTTCTACTGCAAAGGAAATGGTCACTGGAAGCGGAAATGCCCTGAATATTTGGTGGATAAGAAGGATGGCAAAGTGAACAAGGGTGTATTTGATATACATGTTATTTATGTGTACCTTACTAGTGTTTACAGTAGCCCCTAGGTATTTGATACTTGTTCGGTTGCTAAAAATTAGTAACTCGAAATAGGAGCTACAGAATAAACAGAGACTAGTTGACGGTGAAGTGATGATGTGTGTTGGAAGTGGTTCCAAGATTGATATGATCATCATCGCACACTCCCTATACTTTCGGGATTAGTGATAAACCTAAAAATATGTTATTTGGCGTTTGCCTTGAGCATGAATATGATTTGATCATGTTTATTGCAATACGTATTAATTTAAAGTCAGAGAATAATTGTTGTTCTGTTTACGTGAATAAAACCTTCGATGGTCATACACCCAATGAAAATAGTTTGTTGGATATCGATCGTAGTGATACACATATTCATAATATTGATGCCAAAAGATGCAAAGTTGATAATGATAGTGCAAATTATTTGTGGCACTGCCGTTTGGGTCATATCGGTGTAAAGCGCATGAAGAAACTCCATAAAGATGGATTGTTGGAATCACTTGGTTATGAATCATTTGATGCTTACGAACCATGCCTTTTAGGCAAGATGACTAAAAATCCGTTCTCCGGAACAATGGAAGGAGCTACTGACTTGTTGGAAATAATACATACCGATGTATGTGGTCCAATGAGTGTTGATGCTCGTGGCGGGTATCGTTATTTTCTGACCTTCATAGATGATTTGAGCAGCTATGAGTATATCTACTTAAGACAAGTATGAAACATTTGAAAAGTTCAAAGAATTTTAGAGTGAAGTGGAGAATCATTGTAACATGAAAATAAAGTTTCTACAATCTGATCGTAGAGGAGAATATTTGAGTTACGAGTTTGGCCTTCATTTAAAAACAATGTGGAATAGTTTCACAGCTCACGCCACATGGAACACCACATCGTAATGGTGTGTCTGAACGTCGTAACCGCACTTCATTGGATATGGTGCGATCTATGATGTATCTTACCGATTTACCACTATCGTTTTGGGGTTATGCATTAGAGACAACTGCATTCACTTTATAGGGCACCATCAAAATCCATTGAGACGACGCCTTACGAAATGTGGTTTGGCAATAAACCAAAGTTGTTGTTTCTTAAAGTTTGGGGCTGCAATGCTTATGTGAAAAAGCTTCAACCTGATAAGCTCGAACCCAAGTCGGAGAAGTGCGTCTTCATAGAATACCCAAAGGAAACTGCTGGGTACACCTTCTATCACAGATCCGAAGGCAAGATATTTGTTGCTAAGATGGATCCTTTCTAGAGAAGGAGTTTCTCTCGAAAGAAGTGAGTGGGAGGAAAGTAGAGCTTGATAAGGTAATTGTACCTTCTCCCGAATTGGAAAGTACTTCATCACAGAAATTAGTTCGAGTGATTCCTACACCAATTAGTGAGGAAGTTAAAGATGATGATCATGAAACTTTAGATTAAGTTACTACAAAACCTCATAGGTCTTCCAAAGTACAGTCTGCACCAGAGTGGTACGGTAATCCTATTCTGGAAGTCATGTTACTAGACCATGATGAACCTACAAACTATGAGGAAGCGATGATGAGCCCAGATTCCGCGAAATGGCTTGAAGGCCATGAAATCTGAGATGGGATTCATGTATGAGAACAAAGTGTGGACTTTGGTGGACTTGCCCGATGATCAGCAAGCCATAGAAAATAAATGGATCTTCAAGAGGAAGACAAACACTGATAGTAGTGTTACTATCTACAAAGCTCGACTTGTCGCAAAAAGTTTTTCGACAAGTTCAAGGTGTTGAATACGATGAGATTTTCTCACTTGTATCGATGCTTAAGTCTGTCCGAATCATGTTAGCAATTGCCACATTTTATGAAATCTGGCAAATGGATGTCAAAACTGCATTCCTTAATGGATTTATTAAAGAAGAGTTGTATATGATGCAACCAGAAGGTTTTTTCAATCCTAAAGGTGCTAACAAAGTGTGCAAGCTCCAGTGATGCATCTATGGACTGGTGCAAGCATCTCAGAGTTGGAATATACTCTTAGATGAGTTGATCAAAGCATACAGTTTTATATAGACTTGCGGTGAAGCCTGTATTTACTGGAAAGTGAGTGGGAGCACTACAGCCTTTCTGATAAGTATATGTGAATGGCATATTGTTGATGAGAAGTAATGTAGAATTTTCTGGAAAGCATAATTCAAAGAAAGACCTCAGTGAAGCTGCTTACACATTGAGCATCAAGATCTATAGAGATAGATCAATACGCTTGATAATATTTTTAAATGAGTACATACCTTGATAAGATTTTGAATTAATTCAAAATGGAACAGTCAAAGAAGGAGTTCTTGGCTATGTTGCAAGGTGTGAAGTTGAGTAAGACTCAAAACCCGACGATGGCAGAAAATACAAAGAGAATGACAAGTCATTCCCTATGCCTCAGTCATAGGTTCTATAAAGTATGCTATGCTTTGTACCAGACCTATTTTATACCTTGCTCTGAGTTTGGCAATGGAGTAAAATTTTGGTCTATCAGTAGATCACTGGACAGAGGTCAAGAATTCCTTAGTGAGGACTAAGGAAATGTTTCTCGATTATGGAGGTGATAAAAGAGTTCGTCGTAAAGAGTTACATTGGTGCAAGCTTTTACATCGATCCAGATGACTCTAAGTCTCAAACTGGATACATATTGAAAGTGGGAGCAATTAGCTAGAGTAGCTCCGTTCAGAGCATTATAGACATAGAATATTTGCAAAATACATACGGCTCTGAATGTGACAGACCTGTTGACTAAACTTCTCTCACGAGCAAAACATGATCATACCTTAGTACTCTTTGGGTGTTAATCACATAGTGATGTGAACTAAATTATTGACTCTAGTAAACCCTTCTGGTGTTGGCCACATGACGATGTGAACTATGGGTGTTAATCACATACAGATGTGAATATTGGTGTTAAATCACATGGTGATGTGAACTAGATTATTGACTCTAGTGCAAGTGGGAGACTGAAGGAAATATGCCCTAGAGGAAATAATAAAGTTGTTATTTATATTTCCTTATATCATGATAAATGTTTATTATTCATGCTAGAATTGTATTAACCGGAAACTTAGTACATGTGTGAATACATAGACAAACATAACGTCACTAGTATGCCTCTACTTGACTAGCTCGTTGAATCAAAGATGGTTAAGTTTCCTAGCCATAGACATGAGTTGTCATTTGATTAACAGGATCACATCATTAGAGAATGATGTGATTGACTTGACCCATTCCGTTAGCTTAGCACTTGATCGTTTAGTTTGTTGCTATTGCTTTCTTCATGACTTATACATGTTCCTATGACTATGAGATTATGCAACTCTCGAATACCGGAGGAACACTTTGTGTGCTACCAAACATCACAACGTAACTGGGGTGATTATAAAGGTGCTCTACAGGTGTCTCCAATGGTACTTGTTGAGTTGACATAGATCAAAATTAGGATTTGTCACTCTGATTGTTGGAGAGGTATCTCTGGGCCCTCTCGGTAATGCACATCACTATAAGCCTTGCAAGCAATGTGACAACTGAGTTAGTTGTGGGAGATGCATTACGGAACGAGTAAAGAGACTTGCCGGTCACGAGATTGAACTAGGTATGATGATACCGACGATCGAATCTCGGGCAAGTAACATACCGATGACAAAGGAAACAACGTATGTTGTTATGCGGTTTGACCGATAAAGATCTTCATAGAATATGTAGGATCCAATATGAGCATCCAGGTTCTGCTATTAGTTACTGGCCGGAGACGTGTCTCGGTCATGTCTACATAGTTCTCGAACTCGTAGGGTCTGCACGCTTAATGTTCGGTGACGATTGGTATTATGAGTCTATGTGTTTTGATGTATCGAAGGTAGTGCAGAGTCCCGGATGAGATCGGGGACATGACGAGGAGTCTCGAAATGGTCGAGCCGTAAAGTTCGATATATTGGAAGGCTATGTTCGGACATCGGAAAGATTCCGAGTGATTCGGGTATTTTTCGGAGTATCGGAGACTTACGGGAATTCGCCGGGAGAAGTATTGAGCCTTATTGGACCATACAGGAATAGAGGAGGCATGCCGAAGGGAAGCAGGCGCCCCCCCCATGGGTATGAATTGGACTAGGGGAAAGGGAGCGGCGCCCCCTTGCCCTTTCCTACTCCCTCTCTCTTTCCCCTCTTTCTTCCCTCCTACTCCGGAAAGGAAAAGGGGAATCCGACTAGGACTTGGGAGTCCTAGTAGGACTCCCCACACTTGGCGCGCCCCCTCTAGGGCCGGCCTCCTCCTCCTCCCTCCTTTATATACGTGGGCATGGGACACCCCAAAGGACAACAGATACACAAGTTGATCATTGATCTTTAGCCGTATGCGGTGCTCCCTCCACCATAATCCACCTCGGTCATATCGTAGTGGTGCTTAGGCGAAGCCCTGCACCGGTAGCTTCATCAACACCGTCGTCACGCCGTCGTGATGACGGAACTCTCCCTCGAAGCTCTACTAGATCGTGAATTCGTGGGACGCCACCGAGCTGAACGTGTGCAGATCACGGAGGTGTCGTATGTTCGGTACTAGGATCGGTCGATCGTGAAGACGTACGACTACATCAACCGCGTTGTCATAACGCTTCCGCTTATGGTCTCCGAGGGTACCTGGACGACACTCTTCCCTCTCGTTGCTATGCATCACCATGATCTTGCGTGTGCGTAGGAAACTTTTGAAATTACAGTGTTCCCCAACTGGCAGGAGGGGCTAGCCCTCCCCCTTTTACTTCCTTAGGGCCGACAGCAAGGGAGAGGGGTGCGCCAGCCCCCTTGTGGGCTGGTCTGTTCCACCCTTGGAACCTATCGAGGGTGTCCGGAACCCCTTCTGGTGACCCGATGACTACCCTGTGCACTCCGAAACTCTTCCGGCGTCCTAATATCATCGTCCTATATATCAATTTTTCCTCGGGAGCTCCTCGTCATGTCCGTGATCTCATCCGGGACTCCGAACAACATTCGGTCACCAAATCATATAACTCATATAACACTATATCGTCAACGAACATTAATTGTGCAGACTGATGTCTACTGTGCAACCTGCTTCTTGTAGACTCGTGTTGGGCCTCCAAACGCAGAGTTTTGTAGGACAGTAGCAAATTTCCCTCAAGTGGATGAACTAAGGTTTATCAATCCGTGGGAGGCGTAGTACGAAGATGATCTCTCTCAAACAACCCTGCAACCAAATAACAAAGAGTCTTGTGTCCCCAACACACCCAATACAATGGTAAATTGTATAGGTGCACTAGTTCAGTGGTGATACGAGTGTAATATGGATGGTAGAAATATATTTTTATAATCTGAATAAATAAAAACATCAAGGTAACAGGTGATAAAAGTGAGTAAAAGTGGTATTGCAATGCTTGGAAACAAGGCCTAGGGTTCATACTTTCACTAGTGCAAGTTCTCTCAACAATGATAACATAATTGGATCATATAACAATCCCTCAATGTGCAACGAAGAATCACTCCAAAGTTCCTATCATGGAGAGCATAAGATAAAATTGCTTGTAGGGCACAAAACCACCTCAAAGTTATTCTTTCTGATCAATCTATTGGGCTATTCCTATAAGTGTCAGAAACAGCCCTAGAGTTCATACTAAAATAACACCACATGACATGCATGAATCAAACCCTAATGTCACCTAGATACTCTAATGTCAGCACAAGTATTCGTGGGTCAATTATACAATATGCATCACACAATCCCATATTCATAATATTTAATCCAACACAAAGAACTTCAAGAGTATCCCAAGATTTCTATCGAAGAAAGGAATATGAAAATGCGTACCAACCCCTATGTATAGATTACCCCAATGTAACCACGGGAATCTGCAAGTTGATAACCAAAACATACATCAAGTGGATCAATAGAACATCCCATTGTCACCATGGATATCCTATCGCAAGATATATGTCAAGTGCTCTCACATCCAAGGATTCAATCCGACATAACAAAACCGGAAAGGAAAATATTCAATTCATCACAAGGTAGAGAGGGAAGAACACCATAAGATCCAACTATAGTAACAAAGCTCGCGGTACCTCAAGATCGTGCCAAATCAAGAACATGAGAGAGAGAGAGAGAGAGATCAAACACATAGCTACGAGTACATACCCTCAGCCTCGAGGGTGAACTACTCCCTCGTTGTCATGGAGACCGCCGGGATGATGAAGATGGGCTCCGGTTATGATTTCCCCCTCCGGCAGGGTGCCAGAACGGGTTTAGATTGGTTTTTTGTGGCATCGGTTTCATGTCAGGAGGGTCCACGAGGCAGCGGCAAGACAGGGGACGCGCCCTCCACCCTTGCTGTTACCTCGGGACTGGCCCGACTCCGGTGCTTCGGGGGTCTCTTTTGGTCCATAAAAAATCACCGTAAATTTTTAGCCCATTCCGAGAACTTTTATTTCTGCACAAAAAGTGACACCACGGTAGTTCAACTGAAAACAACGTCAGTCCGGTTTAGTTCTAATCATATCATACCAAAATCATATTAAATTGTTCTAGACATGGCATGAATACTTCAGAAATTATAGATACACTGGAGACGTATCAGCACCCCAAGCTTAATTCCTGCTCGTCCTCGAGTAGGTAACTGATAAAAGAAATAAATTATGAAGTGTGAATGCTAGCAAGTGCACAAGTTTGATCATTGATAATTTCAATCACTTCTTCTAGCATCATTATATATCATAAACAGTAGCTCGTCTCATAAAACTTTTCATGATCAAGTAGCAAGCTATTCACGTGTTAAAGCATAGATCATAAACTTTCTTGAGAACTAACAAACTAGGTTCTCAGTAATCAAACAATTGCAATTCATCTTATTTTCAGGAAGGGTCTATGTAAGAGGTTTGATTTAGCAAATCCCACATACTCAACTATCATGTAGTCTTCCATGATTGCTACCACTCAAAGCATATTTTTAGAACAAGTAGGATCCATCGAACACAGAGAAAGATAGGGGCTTAATGTTTCGCCTCCCAACTTATTTATCATATAGATAATTGTCAATAATAATAATAATTTAGGACCAAATATATTTCAATGGCCATATATGCTCAGATCTTTTCCCATCACATGATGCTTGCCAACTAAAGAGTAGGTTGGAATGAGAAGGAATACTACTGACTCTTGCATAAAAGTAAAAGATAGGCCCTTCACAGAGGGAAGCAGGGATTTGCAGAGGTGCCAGAGCTCGAAGCTTTTAAAACATAGATGAATATAATTTTGAGAAATTTGCTTTCATTTTCAACATAACGACCGAGAGTTCTCACTATCTTCACACATTATAGGCGGTTCCCTAATAGAATGGTAAAGTTTTTACTCCCCCTCCACCAACAATCACACTCCACGACTGATCTGAAACAACGGGTACCGTACATACCAACAACTGTCCTGGGGGAGTTTTGTTTGATGATTATATTTTGATTTGATTTCAAGCATGGGACTGGGCATCTCGATTACCATCCACTTTCTCGTGAATGATAAGTGAGTCAACAATCATTGTGAGAATAACCCACCTAGCAAGGAAGATACTGATAGCCCCTAATCGCTACATGAGCAATTCGGGCATACAAAACAGATTATTATTTGAAGGTTTAGAGTTTGGCATATGCAAACTTACTTGGAACGGGAGGTAAATACTGCATATAGGTAGATATGGTGGACACTCATGGAAGAACCTTGGTTCAAGGATTTTGGATGCACAAGCAGTATTCCCGCTTAGTACATAAATTTTGGCTAGCAAAAGATTCTAAATAGCAAGCACCACATGTTGGACTTCAACTAATATGCTCAAGTTGGAAAATAATTAATGGGGCTCACAATCATAGAAGATGTCCAAGATAATATATTTATATGTGAAATCTCTCTTCCTTCAACACTATTTCATGAATTGTTCAAGTGACCAATACTATGTTTGCTAACTTTCAATAAATTTACCACCTCTACTTCTTATATGTGAAGTCATTACTCCCCATGGTATAAGCATATGGAACATATATAATTTCATATTTATGATATTCAATTTATTCAACCATTTACTCCTAGGATATAAGTAAAGCACATGAGTAAATGACAAAGTACTCCAAAAAAGATATAAGTGAAGATCAATGAATAGTTGAATAATTATGTAGCTATGTCAAGACTCTATCTCATTAAAAAAAACTCAGATCTAATGTATTTTATTCAAACAGCAAGCAAAACAAAATAAAATTACATTGCAAGGATAGCACATATCATGTGAAGAAGCAAAAACTTAGGCTCAACGAAAACTGACCGATAGTTGTTGAAGAAGAAAGGTGGGATGCCAACCGGGGCATCCCCAAGCTTAGATGCTTGATACTTCTTGAAATATTAACTTGAGATGCCTTGGGAATCCCCAAGCTTGATCTTTTGTGTCTCCCTAATTCCTCTTATATCACGGTTTTCCGAAATCTTAAAAACTTCATACACACAAAAATCAACAAGAACTTGTGAGATAAGTTAGTATAAATCCATGCAAAACCTTATCATTCTCTACTGTATAAAAATCACTAAAATTATAATTTGACATTGCGTGCTAAATTCCACTGCATATTTAATACTCCCATCCTCAAATAGAATCACTAAACAACCAAACATATGCAAACAATGCAATCATAACAGTAATTTGTCTAAACAGAACAGTCTGTAAATGATGTGGTAGGACCCATACTTATTTAACTCAAAACATTTTAAAAAATTACCACACTGTAGAAAATTTGTTGCTACTCATTGTGTAAAAATTTCAAGATTTTACCATGTTCTAACAATTCACAAATATTCAGACAATGATAGGAAACTTCATGTTTTCAGAACAACAACATATAAACTTGCAAAATAAGCAAGGTAAAGGCTACACTTGACCTTTTTATTGAACTAAAAGATGCAAACCATTACTCTAAATAACAACAAGTAAATCCTAATAAAATAAAATGACGCTCTCAAGCAAAACACATATCATGTGGTGAACAAAAATATAGCCTCAAGTAAATTTACTGATCGATTGAAGACAAAAGAGGGGATGCCATCCGTGGCATCCCCAAGCTTAGATGCATGGTTGTCCTTGAATATTACCTTGGGGTGCCTTGGGCATCCCCAAGCTTAGTCTCTTTCCACTCCTTATTCCATAGACAATCGAAACTTTACCCAAAACCTAAAAACTTCACAACACAAAACTCAACAGAAAATCTTATGAGATCCGTTAGTATAAGAAATAAAATCACCACTTAGGTGCTATTGTGAACTCATTCTAAATTCATATTGGTGTTATATATACTATATTCCAACTTTTCCATGGTTCATACCCTCCGATACTACTCATAGATTCATCAAAATAACCAAACAACACATAGAAAATAGACTCCGTTTAAAACAGAACAATCTGTAGCAATGAGGAAACTTCGTATACTTATATAAATTCCAAAATTCTGAAAAATTAGGACAACCTGGGTAATTTGTATATAAATCTTGTGTAAAATATTAAGATCAAAAGAATGCTTCTTTGATTTTTGAAAATTGTTTTACTAGGAGCAAAAGTTTCTGTTTCTCAGCAAGATCAAATCAACAATCTTCCAAACTATCCCTAAGGTCTTACTTGGCACAAACACTAAACTAAAACATGAAAACACATATAACCAAAGGCTAGATGACAAAATTATTGGAAAGAGTGTACAAAAAGGTAAAAACAAAATAAAATTGGGTTGCCTCCCAACTAGCGCTATTGTTTAACGCCCCCCCTAGCTAGGCATGATGATTTTAATGATGCTCACACAAAAGATAGGAATTGAAACACAAAGAGAGCATCATGAAGCATATGACTAGCACATTTAAGTCTAACCCACTTCCTATGCATAGGAATTTTATGAGAAAACAATTTATGGGAATAAGAATCAACTAGCATAGGAAGGCAAAACAAGCATGGCTTCAAAACTTTCAACACATAGAGAGGAAACTTGATATTATTGAGATAGGTAAAAGCATACGTTCCTCTCTCATAATGATTTTCAGTAGCATCATGAATGAATTCAACAATATAACCACCACATAAAAGCATTCTTTTCATGATCTACATGCAATTGAATCTTTAGATCTTGCAATTGAATCTTTTAGTTTCTTGTTTTATCACTAGATTAGTCTATAAAAGAAAACTACAAAAAATGGAATTGAGGTTGCCTCGTATGCCTCATGTTTTTAATATCTTTCGCGAAAATGATGGAAAGCAAAATTATGCTCAAGTGTTAGAAGAAGAAGTCTATTAAATGTTTGGCACTAAATTTTTGAATGATGTTGTTAGTATGAATTCTTTGAATATCCATGATGTTAATGATATGCAAAGCCACAAGCTTGCGGATACTATGTTTAATGAAGATGATATTTTTTGTCCCCCAAGTTTTGATGAGGAAATTTATTATTTATGATAGCATTCCTCCTATTTATGATGATTATGTTGATGAAAGTGGGTTTGGAAGAGTGTCAACTCTAGGTAGTATTGATCCCACTATTTTGGAGGTTGTTGATTCTTTTCACAATATTGATAAAAGTGGATTTGGAGAGGTCATGACTTTATTTAGTGATGAATCCACTATTTCGGAAGAGATTCCAATTGATTATGAGAATAAGCTGCTATCTATGATGATTATTGTGATGACATGTATGCTATAAAGAATAATGATAACCATGATACTTGTCATCTTGATTTTAATTTCAATTAGATTATGCCTCACATGATAGTTATTTTGTTGAGTTTGCTCCCACTACTATTCATGAGAACAAATTTGCTTATGTGGAGAGTAATCAAATTTCTATGATCGTGGCTCATGAAAAGAATGCTTTATGTGATGGTTATATTGTTGAATTCATTCATGATGCTACTGAAAATTACTATGAGAGAGGAACATATGCTTCTACACATTGCAATAATATCAAGTTTCCTCTCTATGTGCTTAAAGTTTTGAAGTTAGGCTTGCTTTACCTTCCTATGCTAGTTGATTATTGTTCCCATAAATTGATTGCTCACAAAATCCCTATGCATAGGAAGTGGGTTAGACTTAAATGTGCTAGTCATATGCTTCATGATGCTCCTGTTATGTTTCAATTCTTATCTTTTATGTGAGCATCATTGACATCATCATGCCTAGCTGAAAAGACATTAAAGAAAAGCACTTGCTGGGAGACAACACAATATTTACCACTACTGTTTTCGTGTGGCCACATGATTATGCTACTGTAGTAATCATGTTTTATAACTTTTGTTTCAATAAAGTGTTAAGTAAAGCCTTTGCGATAGTGTGGATGATAGTTGACTTGATTCTGTGCAAAAACAGAAACTTTTGCTCTTAGTCCAGAAATTTTGAAAATTCACTGGAACGTGATTTTGATCTGAATATTTTACACATGATTGATATGCAAATTTTCTATGTTGTCCTAATTTTTCAGAATATTTGGAGTTAGATAAGTATACGAAGTTTCCAGATTGCTATAGACTGTTCTGTTTTTGAGAGATTCTGTTTTCATTGTGTTGATTGCTTGTTTTGATGAATCTATGAGTAGCATCGGAGGGTATGAACCATGGAGAAGTTGGAATAAATTAGATATAACACCAATATTAATTTAGAATGAGTTCACAACAGTACCTAAGCGGTGATTTATCTTCTTACTAACGGAGCTCATAATATTTTCTGTTGAGTTTTGTGTTGTGAAGTTTTCAAGTCTTGGGTGAAGTTTCGATGGACTACGGAATAAAGAGTGGCAAGAGCCTAAGCTTGGGGATGCCAAAGGCACCCCAAGGTAATATTCAAGGACAACCAAGCATCTAAGCTTGGGGATGCCCCGGATGGCATCCCCTCTTTCGTCTTCGTTCATCGGTAACCTTACTTGGAGCTATATTTTTATTGACCACATGATATGTGCTTTGTTTGGAGCGTCATTTTATTTTGTTTATATTTGCTTGCTATTATTCAGTGACATGTTTTCTATCTTTTAGTTCAATAAAAAGGTCAAGTATAGCCTTTACCATGCTTATTTTACAAGTCTATACATTGCTGTTTTGAAAACAGAAAGTTTGATGTTATGTTTTGAATATTGTTGAATGGTCAGAACATGATAAAATCTTGAAATTTTTACACAGTAAGGTACAACAATTTTTCTACAGTGTGGTAATGTTTCAGGATTTTTAGATTTAGGGAAGTATGATTCCTCTTGCATTCTTGACAGACTGTTCTGTTTAGACAAATTGCTGTTATGTTTGCATTGTTTGCATATGTTTGCTTGTTTAATGATTCTATTAGAGGATAGGAGTATTAAATATGCGGAGGCATTTTGTAGTAAATATTAAATAATAATTTGTGTTTTTCTATAGTAGAGAATGATAAGGTTTTGCATGGATTTGTACTAACTTATCTCATGAGTTCTTGTTGAGTTTTGTGTGTATGAAGTTTTTAAGATTTAGGAAAACCGTGATATAAGAGGAATTAAGGAGACACAGAAGCTCAAGGTTGGGGATACCAAAGGCATCATAAGCATCTAAGCTTGGGGATGACCCGATTGGCATCCCACCTTTCTTCTTCAACAACTATCAGTCAGTTTTGGTTGAGCCTAAGTTTTTGCTTCTTCACATGATATGTGCTACCCTTGCAATGTCATTTTATTTTGTTTTGCTTGTTGTTTGAATAATATCCCAAGATCTGAAATTCTTAAATGTTAGAGAGTCTTCACATAGTTACACAATTATTCGAGTACTCATTGATCTTCACTTATATCTTTTGGGAGTAGTTTGTCATTTGCTCTAGTGCTTCACTTATATGTTTTTAGGACGGTGGTTTTATTTTGAAGAAATTGATGAACTCTCATGCTTCACTTATATTATTTTGAGAGTCTGAACCATCATGGTAATTTTCTTAGGTTATGAATTTAGTCCTAATATGATGGGCATCCAAGAGGGACATAATAAAAACTTTCATATAAAGTGCATTGAATACTAAGAGAAGTTTGATTCCTTATGATTGTTTTGAGATATGAGGATGCTGATATTAGAGTCATGCTAGTGAGTAATTATGGATTGTAGAAATAATTGTGTTGATGTGTGTGCTTCCCGTAGCATGCACATATGGTGAACCATTATGTAACAAAGTCGGAACATGATTTATTTATTCATTGTCTTCCTTATGAGTGGCGGTCGGGGACAAGCAATGGTATTTTCCTACCAATCTATCCCCCTAGGAGCATGCACGTAGTACTTTGTTTCGATAGCTAATAGACTTTTGCAATAAGTATGTGAGTTCTTTATGACTAATGTTGAGTCCATGGATTATACGCACTCTCACCCTTCCACCATTGCTAGCCTCTCTAGTACCATGTAACTTTCGCATGTACCATGCACCCACCATATACCCTCCTCAAAACAGCTACCATACCTACCTATTATGGCATTTCCATAGCCATTCTGAGATATATTGCCATGCAACTTCCACCGTTCAGTTTATTATGACACGCTTCATCATTGTCATATTGCTTAGCATGATCTTGTAGTTGACATAGTATTTGTGGCAAACCCACCATTCATAATTTTCATACATGTCACTCTTGAGTCATTGCATATCCCGGTACACCATCGGAGGCATTCATATAGAGTCATATTTTATTTTAAGTATCGAGTTGTAATTCTTGAGTTGTAAGTAAACAAAAGTGTGATGATCATCATTATTAGAGCATGGTCCCATGTGAGGAAATAAAAAAAGAGGCCAAATAAGCCATTCAAAAAATGAGAGAAAAGAGAGAAGGGGCAATGTTACTATCTTTTTTCCACACTTGTGCTTCAAAGTAGCACCATGATCTTCATGATAGAGAGTCTCCTATCTTGTCACTTTCATATACTAGTGGGTATTTTTCATTATAGAACTTGGCTTGTATATTCCAATGATGGGCTTCTTCAAATGCCCTATGTCTTCATGAGCAAGAAAGTTGGATGCACACCCACTTAGTTTCTTTTTGAGATTTCATAAACTTATAGCTCTAGTGCATCCGTTGCATGGCAATCCCTACTCACTAACATTGATATCTATTGATGGAGATCTCCATAGCCCGTTGATACGCCTAGTTGATGTGAGACTATCTCCTTTTTGTCTTCTCCACAACCACCATATTCTATTTCACCTATGGTGCTATGTCCATGGTTCACGCTCATGTATTGCGTGAAAGTTGAAAAAGTTTGAGAACATCAAAAGTATGAAACAATTGTTTGGCTTGTCATCGGGGTTGTGCATGATTTAAATATTTTGTGTGATGAAGATGGAGCATAGCCATACTATATGATTTTGTAGGGATAACTTTCTTTGGCCATGTTATTTTGAGAAGACATGATTACTTTATTAGTATGCTTGAAGTATTTTCAGTTTTATATCAATATTTAACTTTTGTTTTGAATCTTATGGATCCGAACGTTCATGCCACAATAGAGGAAATTACATGGATAAATATGTTAGGTAGCATTCCACATCTTATGGATCTGTTTTTATCATTTACCTACTCGAGGACGAGTGGGAATTAAGATTGGGGACGCTTGACACGTCTCCAACGTATCTATAATTTTTGATTTTTCCATGCTATTATATTATCTGTTTTGGATGTTTTATATGCATTAATATGCTATTTTATATCATTTTTGGACTAAACTATTAACCTAGAGCCTGGTGCGAGTTTCTGTTTTTTCATTGTTTTTGAGTTTTGCAGAAAAGGAATATCAAACGGAGTCCAAACGAGCTGAAAATTTATGGTGCTTTTTTAGGGACCAAAAGAAGCCCCCGAAGCACAAGAGTTGGGCCAGAAGAGTCCCGAGTCAATGACAAAGGTGGAGGACGCGCCCACCCCCCTAGGGCGCGCCCCCTGCCTTGTCGCTGACTCGTGGACCCCCCTGACGTGAAACCGACGCCAAAAATTCATATAAATCCAGAAACCCCTAGAAAGAAACCTAGATCGGGAGTTCTGCTGCCGGAAGCCACTATAGCCAGGAAAAACCAATCAGGAGCCTATTCTGACACCCTGCCGGAGGGGGAATCCATCACCGATGGCCATCTTCATCATCCCGGCGGTCTCCATGACGAGGAGGGAGTAGTTCACCCTCGAGGCTGTGGGTATGTACTGGTAGCTATGTGTTTGATCTCTCTCTCTCTCTCTCTCGTGTTCTTGATTTGGCACGATCTTGATGTACCACAAGCTTTGTTACTATAGTCGGATCATATGGTGTTTCTCCCCCTCTATCTCCTTGTGATGAATTAAGTCTTTTCCTTTGAGATTTTGTTATGTCAGATTAAATCTTTGGACGTGAGAGCACTTGATGTATGTCTTGTGATGGGATATCCGTGGTGACAATGGGTTGTTCTATTGATCCACTTGATGTAAGTTTTGGTTATCAACTTGCGGATTCCCGTGGTGACATTGGGTTAATCTATGCATAGGGGTTGGTACATGTTTTCATATTCCTTTCCCCGATAGAAATCTTGGGATACTCTTGAAGTTCTTTGTGTTGGACTGAATATTATGAATCTGAAGTTGTTTGATGCATATCGTATGATTGAACCATGGATACTTGTGGTGACATTGGAGTATCTAGGTGACACTAGGGTTGCTTGATGTGTGTCATATGGTGTTATTTTACTACGAGCTCTAGGGTTGTTTGTGACACTTATAGAAACAGCCCAATGGATTGATTGGAAAGAATAACTTTGAGGTGGTTTGTACCCTACAAGCAATTTCATCTTATGTTCTCCGCGATAGGAACTTTGGAGTGATTCTTTGTTGCACGTTGAGGGGTTGTTATACGATCTAATTATGTTATCATTGTTGAGAGAACTTGCACTAGTGAAAGTATGAACCCTAGGCCTTGTTTCCAAGCATTGTAATACCGTTTTTGCTCACTTTTGTTACTTGCTACCTTGCTGTTTTTATATTTTCAGATTAGAAAAACCTATATCTAGCTACTATCCATATTATACTTGTATCACCATCTCTTCGCCGAACTAGTGCACCTATACGATTTACCATTGTATTGGGTGTGTTGAGGACACAAGAGACTCTTTGATACTTGGTTCAATGGTTGTTTGAGAGAGGCCATCTTCATCCTATGCCTCCCATGGATCGATAAACCTTAGGTCATCCACTTGAGGGGAATTTGCTACTGTCCTACAAAACACTACGCTGGGAGGCCCGACACGAGTATAAAGGAAGAAGGTTGCGTAGTAGACATCAATGTTCTTCCAATAATGTGTCCTCAATGTTGCCAGCATCCTTGTCACTTTAACTATGCCCATGATCAGGAAAACAAAACCGTCTTGCAACACTTAAGGTAGTCTTAGAGGAGAAAAACTAGTCTAATCTCTGCAAAAGTAAAGCATCCTGCATATTACTCCCAAGTGTACTATATGCCTTTAAGTGGAATTTTGACCGGCCCAAGTTTAGTAATTGCTTCGTTAAAAACCCTCATGTTATTCAAGTTCCCATGATCAAAATTTCTATAGTTTCAATACTGATATAGTTAAGTCCCACAATATGAGCTAGTCAATATCAGTAGACATTTATATATTCTTAAGCCAATCAATAAAATAGGTTCTATCCTCACGTTCACAAGGACCATAAATATTGTGAGGATCCAGGATGGCCTAGATTGATTGGATGTGAAATTCATCGAAATGGCAAAGTCATTGTTGAATAGTACGTGCCCCTCAAATATAGCATCATTCCAAATAACCAAGAGACCACTAAAAGCACTAACAAATGGAACAAACTTGAATTTACTAAATATTTTTGTACAAAATTAAAGTATTGGCCAAATGTACTTTCTTTGTCTCCTATAAGCAAATAACTAAGTACCCAGATTCTTCAATCTTATGTTCCAATTTTTTCAGTGGAATTAATACCACTTATGTTCCAATTTAAAATATTCCAAAAGTAGGCCATGATAAAACATGCTAGTACTAATACAACCACTGAACAATATAGAGATGTCAAGCCCAAAGTTACACAAGGAGTCTAACATCATAACACTATTGTTTCCAAAAATCTATCCATCTGAACCTTTTGCTTTGCACATCCTCAGGTATCACTTGGAGATAGTGAGCTTTCTCGGAATCTGTCTTCCCTCCTTTCTGGCTTTTTTTTGGAGAGCAACCCATTAGAAGTATCCTTGGGGTTAACGTTGCAATAAGAGGTGTTAAACTTTTCAACAACTTTTACTAGAAAAACATGTGGTTTAGCATGACATTACATATTTTTATTTTTGAAGCCAATATTAAGGTGCTTCAATCCGAGGCGTCTTACCTCAAATTTAAGCAGTAGAACTTGTCCTTTGTCTTTCCTTCCATGTGAAGGGCACTGGTGGAAGATGCTTCTATATTCAGCACATTTTCTTGGTCTGCATGAGCTTAACCCTGAGGGGTAGAGAAGGAAATTACTTTTTTAGAACAAATAAATCTCTCAGGTGCTGTACAAACACATGGGAGCATGTGATAGAGGACATGATTCAAAAATAGAAAAGTCAACGCATTGTCGGCCATCTTAACTTGAAATGATGGTTTTCCACATTTGAGACTACAAGAAACTCATAACCAAGCAAACTTATCAGGGGTTAAAAGGGAAAAGGAGAGGAAATTGACCCAATGTAATGGAACTGGAAAAATCTAAGAAGAGTCTTCTGATGGTATAAAACGCTCTATCAAGGCCATCAACCCTTCAATACCAATCATATTAACTTCCATCGAGGTAGAAAATCCATATGAGTGTGGATTTACATTTCTCAGGAAAGCCATGCCAGAAGTTTCAGACCAGAGAGCTTTGTTATCGACAAGTCATACTGGGGTAGGTCAGCCAGAGCCACTACATTTAGGTAAGGCCCAACAAAGTTGCAAGATGGGCCAGAAATATCATCATGTTGCAATGCATTAGTTGACATAGTGTTCGCAGTAGATTGAACCTCATGCTCAGTGTCCCTAATTTCAACACATTCATCAATAAAAGTATTGTATTCAGGATTATGCATTGTAGGTAGGGCCAACTCATTACCATCTGCCAACTTAATCACATGATCAAACATATTGCTGGGAACAAACTCTTGCTCTTACTGAATTTCAGGGTCAAGTTGTATGACAAGAACTTCATGGGGATCCACAAGGTCATTCTCCACAAAATGGGGAGCAACCATATTCAGATTAAAATTATTTGCTTGTAGATCAACTAGCAGTAGCTGGTTGAGGAGACAAACAGGAGGAATTCTTAGGCATCAATGTCCGAAGGTGGCTGCAAAGTAGCTAGGTGAATATTAGTCGGGTTTTCTTCAGGGGGTCTGTAGGTTGTGAACATCATGTAGCCTGGGCTGGTTGGTCTAAATATCAAGAGGTGTAGATGGCCCAAGAAGCAAACTCAAGTCGGGGAAAATAACATTTTATTGGGACAGACCCATCCATCTGATTTAAAATTTGCATTCTGCCCCAAAAGCCTAAGTACACAACTAAAAAATTATCAGAACTAGCATGTGATTGAAGAGGGAAGGATAGAAGCAGTGGTTCATCCAGAGGTGCTATTCAATCATTGAGCTCTAAAACCTCAGCATATGCTTATGAGCAAGCATAGCCCAATGACACCAAGCACACATTTCACCTTCTTCCATAGGATTGGGTTGCCCCCTTGTTGCTGGTTCATCTCATCAGGTAATTCAGGTTGTTGCAGAGAGGCTAGGAAATGGTTATGCTAATTAGGGTGAAAGTTTAGCTGTTGAAGTAGAGGGTGGTGGTTACCATCAATGAGAATTGGATCTTCATCAGGGGTACTGATACGTCCATTTTGCATCATGATTTCCTACTGTTATTTATAATGTTTTTATGCATAATAATGCCTTTTGAAGTATTTCTAATGCCTTTTCTCTCATAATATGAAAGGTTTACACAAATAGGGAGAATGTCGGCAGCTGGAATTCTCGGCCTGAAAAAGCTATGTTAGAGTTACCAATTATACACATCTCCAAATGAGCTGAAACTTCACGGAGAATTATTTTGGAATATTTAAGAAATAATGCAGTAAATAACTACTGGAGGAGGCCACTGAGGGAGTCGGGGATTAAGGGGTCCTCGGATAGCCGGACTATATACTTTGGCCGGACAGTTGGACTATGAAGATACAAGATTGAAGACTTCGTCCTGTGTCCGGATGGGACTCTCCTTTGCGTGGAAGGCAAGCTTGGCAATTTGGATATATAGATCTCCTTCTCTGTAACCGACTCTGTGTAACCCTAGCCCCCTCTAGTGTCTATACAAACCGGAGGGCTTAGTCCGTAGGACAACAACAATCATAATCATAGGCTAGCTTCTAGGGTTTAGCCTCTACGATCTCGTGGTAGATCAACTCTTGTAATACTCATATCATCAAGATCAATCAAGCAGGAAGTAGGGTATTATCTCCATCGAGAGGGCCCGAACCTAGGTAAAACATCGTGTCCCCCGCCTCTTGTTACCATTAGCCTTAGACGCACAATTTTCGGGACCCCCTACCCGAGATCCGCCGGTTTTGACACCGACATTGGTGCTTTCATTGAGAGTTCCACTGTGCCATCACGATAAGGCTTGATGGCTCCTTCAATCATCTTCAACGACGCGGTCCAAGGGGAGGTTTTCCTTCCCGGATAGATCTTCGTATTCGGCGGCTTCGTATTGCGGGCCAACTCGCTTGGCCATCTGGAGCAGATCGATAGCTACGCCCCTGGCCATCAGGTCAGGTTTGGAAGCTTGAACTATATTGCCGACATCCATGGAGACTTGATCTTCGACAGACTCGAGCCCACATCAGGTGCGCCGAACAGTCACGGCGAGCATGACTTAGATCTGCCGTCAGACAGTGTTCGGGAGATCGTGCCTGCGGCGGCCCCCAGAATCAATCCGGAGCAGATCGTGCCATCCGAGAACGGGTGGATGGACCCCGCCATGGAGGTCACATACTCATCGGCCTTGGAGCCAAACACTGACCCCACCTCCTATGATGCCGGTATTATCGGACCCTCGGACTCGTCTCCTGCTACAGGATCCGAACCACGTACATCCATGCCTATCGAATCTGATTGGGCACCGGTCATGGAGTTCACCTCCGCAGATATCTTTCAGCACTCGCCCTTGGGTGATGTGCTAAATTCATTAAGGTCTCTCTCCTTGTCAGGAGACTCTTGGCCGAACTATGTCCGTCTCGAGTGGGAAGCGAACGACGAAGAAATTCGTTCCCCACCCACCACCCACTTAATAGCCACTGTCGATGACTTAACCGACGTGCTTGACTTCAACTCCGAAGACATCGACGGTATGGACGACGATGCAGGAGAAGAACAGGAACCACCGCCTATAGGGCGCTGGACAGCCACCTCCTCATATGATATATATATATATATATATATATATATATATATATATATATATATATATATATATATATATATATATATATATATATATATATATATGGTGGACACCCCCAAAGAAAGCAATGGCGACAAGGCAACGGAAGATAATCCCCTGGGGAAGCAATCTAGGCACCGGCGTCATAGGCGCCGCTCCAAGCCCCGCCATAGCAAAAATAGTGATACCGGCACAAGAGATGATAACAATCCAAATGATGCCGAAGACGAAAACAATCCTGCCCAGCCAGGCTTCGAGTAGGCCGAGCAAGAAGATGGGCAAGCTAGCCCTAAGGAACAGGTAACAGATGGAGAATCAGAGGATGATAATTACATGCCTCTCTCCGAAGACGAAGTGAGCCTTGGCAATTCATCGTGCCTGAGGATCCCGTTGAGCAGGAGCGCTTCAAGTGCCGGCTTATAGCCACTGCAAAAAGCCTGAAGAAAAAGCAGCAACAGCTTCAAGCTGATCATGATCTGCTAACTGATAGATGGACTGAGGTCCTTGCTACCGAGGAATACGAACTCGAGCGCCCTACCAAAAGTTACCCAAAGCGTAGGTTGCTACCTCAACTCGAGGAGGAGGCGTTAAAGCACACACTACCAGCACATGAGGTTGCTGACTGGCCACCCCGTGGCCGAGACAGAGCGGCGTACCAGCCCGAAGCCCAGACCGCATCTCGTCGCCAATCAAACAATAATACTAAGGCCTGGGGCTACACGAAGGACCTGCGAGACTTATTGGAAAACAAAGCAGGACAGTCAAGATCGATCTACGGATCACGGGGGTGCTCCACAACGCGTGACGATGACCGTCACGCCGGATACAATAAACAAAAGTCCGGCCGGGCCGAACATAATAGACCAGACTCATTTGAACTACGTCGGGATGTAGCCCGGCGTAGAGGCGCCGCACACCCCCTATGCTTCACTGATGAAGTAATGGATCATGAATTCCCAGAAGGGTTTAAACCCGTGAACATTGAATCATATGATGGCACAACAGACCCCGCGGTATGGATTGAAGATTTTCTCCTACACATTCACATGACCCGCGGCAATGACCTACATGCCATCAAGTACCTACCACTTAAGCTCAAAGGACCGGCTCGGCATTGGCTGAATAGCCTGCCAGCAAGCTCCATTGGCTGTTGGGAGGACCTGGAAGACGCATTCCTTGACAACTTCCAGGGCACTTACATGCGACCACCGGATGCTGATGACTTAAGTCACATAACCCAACAGCCCGGAGAGTCAGCCAGGAAATTCTGGACTCGGTTCCTAACTAAAAAGAACCAAATTTTCGACTGTACGGATGCCGAAGCCTTAGTATCCTTCAAGCATAACATCCGTTACAAATGGCTTGCCCGACACCTCGGCCAAGAGAAGCCAAAGTCCATGGCAGCTCTCACGACACTCATGACCCGCTTTTGCGCGGGCGAGGATAGTTGGCTGGCTCGTAGCAACATCACACCAAAAAACTCCGGCGATTCAGACGCCTGAGATAGCAACGGCAAGCCACGACGCAATAGACACAAGCGTCGCAACAATGGCGACAACACCGAAGACACGGCAGTTAATGCCGGTTTGAGAGGCTCTAAATCCGGACAACGGAAAAAGCCATTCAAAAGAAACAATCCGGGCTCGTCCAGTCTGGACCGCATACTCGATCGCTCATGTCAAATTCACGTCACCCCCGATAAACCAGCCAACCACACCAACAGAGAATGCTGGGTGTTTAAACAGGCCGACAAGTTGAATGCCAAAAACAAGGAAAAGGGGCTGCATACCGATGACAATGAGGAGCCCCAGCCGCCGAACACAGGAGGACAGAAGAAATTCCCTCCCTAGGTGAAAGCAGTGAATATGATATACGCAACCCATATTCCCAAGCGGGAACGGAAACGTGCACCAAAGGACGTCTATGCGATGGAGCCAGTCGCCCCAAAGTTCAACCCATGGTCCTCTTGTCCGATCACTTTCGATCGCAGGGACCATCCTACCAGTATCTGTCATGGTGGTTTGGCCGCATTGGTCCTCGACCCCATCATCGACGGATTCCACCTCACGCGAGTCCTTATGGATGGTGGCAGCAGCCTGAACCTGCTCTATCAGGATAGAGTGCGCAAAATGGGCATCGACCCCTCAAGAATGAAGCCCACAAAAACCACCTTCAAAGGTGTCATACCAGGTGTGGAGGCTCGTTGCACGGGCTCAATCACACTGGAAGTGGTCTTCGGATCTCCGGACAATTTCCGAAGCGAGGAGTTAATCTTCGACATCGTCCCCTTCCGCAGTGGCTATCATGCACTGCTCGGACGAACCGCATTTACCAGATTCACTGCGGTACCACATTATGCATACCTCAAGCTCAAAATGCCAGGACCTCGCGGGGTTATAACAGTTTATGGAAACACAGAGCGCTCGCTCCGTACGGAGGAGCACACTCCGGCCCTCGCGGCAGAAGTACAAAACAGCCTTCTTAGGCAAACAGCCAATTCGGCGATAAAGAACCCGGACATCGTCAAGCGAGTCCGGAGTACACCGCAACAGGATCATCCGGCACGTCCAGAGCTCGACTAGCAATTAGGCCTCCGTCCTAGTCCCAGTCAAGCGGCGAATTTTGTGCCGCGCGTACATAACTATGCACTTAAAATACCATGGGCATAGGCGGAGGCACGACTATGACACGGACCACAATGCGGTTCGACCCCCGGGATTCACGCACCTTTACACCTTTTTTCTTTCAGGCCTCTATCTTTGGGGGGCTCTTCCGATAGACCGACTATCGGACCCATAGTGGGACGGACACACCAAGAAGACAAGAAGCTTTGGCGTACAAGGGAATCCTCAGGTGGTCTCTGATAACGATCGTTATACCTGTTTTACATACCCGCACATAGCCCGCTCCTGGTCAGGATGTGTCAAACAGTCCTATTTTGCTTATCGCACTACTTGTATACGTACGCTTTGTCGTATTATTTGAATAACAAGGGAAAATAATGTACAGCGTCAGCTTACTATTACATTTATTTGCCCCTTTCCTTTAGTGCTTATTTATTGCACCTGTACACTTTGGTACGTCCGGCTCACCAGGGGCTTCAGTGTACCCCATAACACGGCAAGAAAAGTCCGAACACTTTCGACAGTGCGGCACCCCGAACTTATAACATTGTATGCATCAGCTCTGAATCATGTCTTGGGTCAATAGTTGGGTTTGCCCGGCTCCCATGTTTTGGTACCTTACGTTCCACTATATCGGCTAAGGTAGCACATGGAGAACTACTGCGATTGTGTCCCGGTTCTTCCGGACGAGCACGTCAGTAGAGAAAGCCAAAAACTGACTGTCATGATGAGGCGAGAGCTGGTCGCTGTTTGAGAGGTCACAAATCCTTAAAGATTTTTTCCGCTTCAGGCGAGGAATCGGCCTTGTCCGATTTAGGCGTGTATAGCGCCCCAAGCTCGGCCTTTCAAATACTAGGGGCTTCGCCAAAATTTAAAATTGTAGACTTCTATGGCCAAGTGAGAGTGATAAAGCTGTATAGTCTGATTGCCTTGTTCACTACACTAAACACCTCCTTAAAAGAACCAAAAATTTGGATAAAGAGTGTTTATATTTACCCCGAACACCCCAGTACTAGTTACATGGGGGCAGAAGCCGACAACTGGCCAACTCTCAAGATTTTATAAACGGTCGCACAGAAGGTAATATTTTAAATTAACAAGCGCCATATAGCGCACATAAACTCGTTTTCATACTATAGGATGATATGAGTAAATTCATTCAAATATTACATCCTTAGCACATTCATCCGCCACAAGGCGGGCACCCTTAATGACATTGTCATAGTACTGTTCGGGGTGGCGATGCTCCTTGCCCTTCGGTGGCCCCTCTGTCACCAGCTTCTCGGCATCCATCTTCGCCCAGTGCACTTTTGCACGGGCTAAGGCCCTGCGTGCACCTTCAATGCAGACGGGCCGCTTAATGACTTCAAGCCGCGGACAGGCCTTTACCATCCTCTTGACAAGGCCGAAGTAGCTGCAGGGCAGGGACTCACCAGGCCACAGCCGGACTATGAGGTCCTTCATGGCCAGTTCGGCCGCCTTGTGAAGTTCGACCAGTTGCTTCAGTTGGTCGCTCAAAGGCATCGGATGTTCGACCCCAATATACTGGGACCAAAACAACTTATCTGTCGAGCTCCCTTCCTCAGCTCGGTAGAACTCTGCGGCATCAGAGATGCTGTGTGGCAGATCTGCGAATGCTCCTGGAGAGCTCCAAATTCGGGTAAGTAAAAGGAAAGGCTCCTTCACACGCTTGCTTTGCATAATGAATGCCTTACCCGTTTCTATCTTGTTGGCCGCCTCAATCTCCTGGAGGGCCTTCTGGGCTTCGACCTTGGCGTCTTGTGTGCTCTGGAGGGCCTTTGCAAGCTCCGACTCTTGCGTCTTCGAGTCACGCTCCAAGGACTCGAACTTTTTGATGAAGTCCTGGAGCTCTTGCTGGACCTCATCAACCCGAGCCTCCCATTTTTCACGCTCGGTGCGCTCCTTCTTAAGGGCCGCCACTTCGGTCGTGGCCCCTATTACATACATGATGCTTCTATTAGTGTCAACAATTTTCCCTTTATATGACATTCAGACGGGATATCACTTACCTTTGTTCTCCTCGAGCTGCCTCTTCATGAGGCTGAGCTCTTCCTCGGCCCGCCCCAGGCCCCGCTTCAGTCGGGAGACCTCCGCAGTACAGGCGGCAGTGGCCAGCAGCAACGCCTGCTAATTCACATAGACATAATATGATTAGACTCCTGTGGAGGTTATTTGATCCTCTATTCGGCCTTTCTTTCCGAACACCAAACAGAGCATCAGGGGCTACTGTCTATACCGTGATATTTTCTCATAATTTAATTACTTACCTCAAAGCCTGTTAGGAGGCTGTCACAGGCTTCGGTCATCCACTTTTGGCAGACTGAACCTTCGCAATCACCATACTCATAAGTGTACGGTGCTCTTCATCAATGGAAGTGCCTTGAAGCATTTCCAGCAAGTTGTCCGATGCCTCTGGATGGACAGAGGTCATCGGCGCAGGCGGCTCGCCCCCCTTAGCGAGGGGCTGCCTGCCTGAAACCGGAACCACGGGAGGTTCCGGCGCGGTATCCGGCTGGGGGCCAAGCTTGCTGCGGCCCCCCTCATCAGAATCCATGGGGATCTCCCCCCCATGTGCCCGGCATCGGGGGTTTCGCCTTGAGGCGCCTCCAGAACTATCTCCTCTAGCCCGGTATCATCTGAGACAACACTTCGGTGTCGTCCGCGGGCCGGGGGGTGGAGGCCATCGGGAGCGAATCGCTGTTCATCGCCAACGAGCTCAAAGACCCATCCGAGGAGGATAGGTCGATGCAGGGTTTGGACAGACTACACGAACACATTTTAACATGACAAGAAGCCATAAAGCTAAACATGCCAGAAGTATTATGGTATCCGGATACTTACGGCTTCGCTAGGGGCTTGTCCCTGGGTAGCCACTCCTCGCCGCTGTAGGCGGCTGTTGTGGAGTGGTCTGAAGGGAGGGTACTTCCCTTCTTGGACCCTTCGGCCTCTCCGGATGGGGCGGCCTTCCTCTTATTCTCCCCCTCGGTTTGGGGGAGGGGGTTTCCCTCTTCCTCCTCCTCGTTTTCGTTGGAGGAGTGCGCCTCGGTGTCTTCGGACGATGAGTTCGACACCACCTTGCACCGGAGACCTTTCCTGGTCCCTGTGGCCTTCTTCTTGGCGTTCTTCTTCGGCACCTCATAGGGCGCCGGAAACAGCATCTCCGTTAGGAGAGCCGTCGCTGGGTCTTCGGGTAGTGGAGCTAGGCAGTCGATCCGCTTCGCTATCGCTACCCAGTCCTGTCAAGATCGGTGGGAAGGCTTAAATTCCTTTCATGAATATACTAGGGGAAGGAACATCTTGTAGAACATAGATAACTTACCGGATTGGCGGGGCGCTTTGCGCTGAGCCTGCGATCTTCGGTAACGGGAGGAGGTACCTCAGCGGCCTTGAACAGCACCTTCCGGATGTCTTTGTGCGTCGTGTCGAAGAGCTCTCGCAGCATCTGGTGTTCGGCCGGGTCGAACTCCCACATATTAAATGCCCGTCTTTAACACGGGAGGATCCGGCGAAAGAGCATGGCCTGGACCATGTTGACAAGCTTGATTTTCTTGCTTATCATATTCTTCACGCAGTTCTGGAGTCCAGTCAGCTTCGCTGGCTCACCCCAGGCTAAACCCTTCCTTTTCTAGGAGGTAAGCCGCATGGGGATGCCAGATCAAAATTCGTTGGCCACCGCCCAGTTGGAGTCGCGCGGCTCGGTGATGCAGAACCACCCTGATTGCCACCCCTTCACGGTCTCCACATAGGAGCCTTCGAGCCAAGTGGCGTTGGGCATCTTGCCCACCATGGCGCCTCCGCACTCTGCTTGCTGGACGACCACTATCTTCGGCTTCACGTTGAAGACCTTCAGCCATAGGCCGAAGTGGGGCTTGATGCGGAGGAAAGCCTCGCACACGACGATAAACGCCGAGATGTTGAGGATTAAGTTGGGGCTAGATCATGGAAATCCAGCCCATAATAGAACATGATCCCACGAACAAATGGGTGGAGGGGAAATCCCAGTTCGTGGATGAAGTGGGCGAGAAACACAACCCTCTCGTCGGGTTCCAGAGTAGGGATGATCTGCCCTTCATCTGGGAGCCAGTGTGCGATGTCTGTGGCCAAGTATCCGGCCTCCCGAAGCTTCGTGATGTCCTCCTCCGTAACGGAGGAGGCCATTCACTTGCCTCCCGCTCCGGACATGTCTGGAATGGCTTTACGAAGAAGGTGAGAAATTGGGCACTGGAGCTCGAGAGTGCGAGAATGGATGAGCGAATGAGGAAGAAGGCGTGGGTGAAAAAAGGGGATCTCTATCTCTTTATAAAGGCGGTAGAAACTGTATGCCTCCCCACTTGCCCATTGAAATCTCTTATTCCCCAAGCGCCATGATTGATGGCACGGTTGGGTTACCCACACCCGTATTCATGAGATCCCATGATGAGGGGACACGATCTCTGCTTCGACAAGACGTGCCAATAAAACTGCCTCGCGATGTGTGCGATGGCAGGTTGTGAAAAACGGTTCGAATAATGACCGGGCCATGGCATGATGTCACGCTATGAAAAGTTGTCAGCAGATTAGATTTGTGGAATATTGTGCTCTCTACGGTGGTATGTGGAATTTGTTTTGGAGATCCAGACACGATTCTTGTGTTCAAAATCTTCTATGGAGTATTCGGAGAAGGAACCCGCCTTGCAATGCCGTAGACAATCTGCGTGCCGGACTCATCGTCATTGAAGCCTGGTTCAGGGGCTACTGAGGGAGTCCGGGATTAACGGGTCCTCGGACAACCGGACTATATACTTTGGCCGGACTGTTGGACTATGAAGATACAAGATTGAAGACTTCGTCCCGTGCCCGGATGGGACTCTCCTTTGCGTGGAAGGCAAGCTTGGCAATTCGGATATGTAGATCTCCTTCTCTGTAACTGACTCTGTGTAACCCTAGCCCGCTCTGGTGTCTATATAAACCGGAGGGCTTAGTCTATAGGATAACAACAATCATAATCATAGGCTAGCTTCTAGGGTTTAGCCTCTACGATCTCGTGGTAGATCAACTCTTGTAATACTCATATCATCAAGATCAATCAAGCAGGAAGTAGGGTATTACGTCCATCGAGAGGGCCCGAAACTAGGTAAAACATCGTGTCCCCCGCCTCCTGTTACCATTAGCCTCAGATGCATTGTTCGGGACCCCCTATCCGAGATCCGCCGGTTTTGACACCGACAGCCACCTTGTGAGCACAAGACACCAGGGCAGACCAGGCCCCCCAGGCGTGCCCTGGTGGGTTGTGCCCAGCACGGCCCACCTCTGGAGCCCATCCTCTGGTATATAGGTCACTTTGACCTAGAAAAAAATTAGGGGAGGACTTTCAGGACGAAGCGCCACCGTCTTAAGGTGGAACTTGGGCAGGAAAACTTTTTCCCTCTGGCGGAGTGATTCCGCCAGGGGAACTTCCCTCCCGGAGGGGGAAATCATCGCCATCGTCATCACCAACAACCCTCTCATATTTGGGAGGGCCATCTCCATCAACATGTTCAACAACACCATCTCCTCTCAAACCCTAGTTCATCTCTTGTGTTCAATCTTTGTACCAGAACCTCAGATTGGTACCTCTGGGTGACTAGTAGTGTTGATTACATCTTGTAGTTGATTAATATATGGTTTATTTGGTGGAAGATTATATGTTCAGATCCATTATGCTATTTAATACCCCTCCGATCTTGAGCATGATTATCATTTTGTGAGTTTTTACTTTTGTTCTTGAGGTCACGGGAGAAGTCATGTTGCAAGTAATCATGCAACCACGAATCAAGCCAACATGATGAATGTGACATGGTGAAATTCCCATGTACCCTCAAGAACGCTTTGCTTATCATAAGAGACCATTTGGCCTGTCCATTTCCACAAAAGGATTGGGCTGCCTTGCTGCACTTTATTTACCTTTACTGTTACTTGTCCATTACAAATTATCTTGCTACCAAATTACATATGTTACCGACTATTTCAATGCTTGCAGAAAATGCCTTGCTGAAAACCACTTGTCATTTCCTTCTGCTCCTCGTTGGGATGGACACTCTTACATATCGAAAGAACTACGTTTGACCCCCTATACTTGTGGGTCATCATGGATCTTTTCTAGCTCGTTGCCGGGGAGTGAAGCGCTCTTGGTAAGTGGAAATTGGCAAGGAAAATTTATGTAGTGTGCTGAAATTTATTATCACTTGCTACTATGGAAAACAATCCTTTGGGGGGTTTGTTTGGGGTATCCTCACCTCGACCGAAACCACAATTAGTTGCCCCTGAACCTACTGCTCCTACTAAAAATATTTGTTATGAAATTCCGTCGGGTATGATAGAACAACTGCTAGCTAATCCTTATGCAGGAGATGGAACCGAACAGCCTGATATGCACTTGATCTATGTGGATGAAATTTGTGGATTATTTAAGCTTGCAGGTTTACTTGGAGATGAATCTAAGAAGGAGGTTTTCCCTTTATCTTTGAAGGGAAGAGAATTGACATGGTATAGGCTATGCGATGATACTGGATCTTGGAACTGGAATCGATTGAAATTGGAATTTCACCAAATTTTTTATCTTATGCATCTAGTTCATCGTTATCGGAATTATTTATATATTTTTGGCCTCGTGAAGTATAAAGTATCTCTCTATCTTGGGGGAGGCTTAAGTCAATGTTATATTCATGCCCCAACCATGAGCTCTCAAGAGAAATTATTATTCAGAATTTTTATGCTCGGCTTTCTCGTGATGATCAATCCATGGTCGATAGTTCTTGTACTGGTTATTTTATGAAGAAGACTATTGAATTCAGGTGGGATCTTTTAGAAAGAATTAAACGCAACTATGAAGATTGGGAACTTGACGAAGGTAAAGAGTTAGGTATTAAGCTTAAGTTTGATTGTATTAAATCTTTTATGAATACCGATGCTTTTCAAAAGTTTAGCACTAAATATGGACTTGACTCTGAGATGGTAGCCTCTTTTTTTTGAATCATTTGCTACTCATGCTAATATCCCTAAGGAGAAGTGGTTTAAATATCACCCACCTATTAAAGAAGAAATTAAAGAACCAGTCATAGTTAAAGATGAAACTATTATTTACAATGTTGACCCAGTTGTGCCTACTGCTTATATTGAGAAGCCACCTTTCCCTGTTAGGATAAAGGAACATGCTAAAAGTTTCAACTGTGGTTCGCAAAACTAATATTAAGGCCCCTAAACCTTATGAAAAATTAAAGTGGAACCTAGTGTTGCTATGGCTAAAGATCTAATGGTAGAAAATATTGATGGGCATGTTATTTACTTCTGCGATGAAGCTGCTAGAATCGCCAAACCCGATGAACAAGATAAACATAGACCTGTTGTTGGCATGCCTGTTGTCTCAGTTAAAATAAGAGATCATTGTTATCATGGTTTATGTGACTTAGGTGCTAGCGTGAGTGATATTCCTTTTAGTCTTTACCAAGAAATCATGGATGACACAACACCCGCTGAAGTAGAAGACATAGATGTTACTATTAAACTTGATAATAGACACACCATCACACCACTTGGGATTGTTAGAGATGTTGAAGTATTATGTGGGAAAATAAAATACACTACTGATTTTCTAGTTCTTGATTCCCCATAAGATGACGTTTGTCCCATTATCTTTGGTAGACCTTTCTTGAACACTGTCAATGCTACTATAGATTGTCATAAACAAACTGTCAGTGTTCGCTTTGGTGATGAGTCTCATGAATTTAATTTTTCCAAGTTTAATAGAAAACCTCATAAAAAAATAATTACCTAGTAAGGATGAAATCATTGGTCTTGCTTCTATTGTCGTGCCTCCTACTGATCTACTAGAACAATATTTGCTAGACCATGAAAACGATATGCATATGCATGAAAGAAATGAAATAGATAAAATTTTCTTTGAACAACGACCTCTGCAAAAACATAATTTGCCTATTGAAACACTAGGAGGTCCTCCTCCACCTAAAGGTGATCCTTTGTTTGAATTAAAACAATTGCCCAACACTTTGAAATATGCTTATCTTGATGAGAAATAAGATATATCATGTTTTTATTAGTTCTAACCTTTCAAAGCATGAAGAAGAAAGATTATTGAAAACTCTGAGCAAGCACCGTAATGCTAGTGGATATACTCTTGATGATCTTAAGGGCATTAGTCCCACTCTCTGTCAGCACAAGATTAATATGGAACCTGATGCTAAACCCGTTGTTGATCATCAACGATCCTTGAATCCTAAGATGAAAGAAGTGGTAAGAATTGAAATAGTAAAGCTTTTGGAAGTAGGTATAATCTATCCCATAGCCGATAGTAGATGGGTAAGTCCCGTTCATTGTGTCCATAAGAAAGGAGGTATCACTGTTGTTCCTAATGATAAAAGTGAACTTATCCCACAAAGAATTGTTACTGGCTATAGAATGGTAATTGATTTAAGAAAACTAAATAAAGAAACTATAAGAGATCATTACCCTCTACCTTTTATTGATAAAATGTTGGAAATATTATCTAAGCACACACACTTTTGCTTTCTTGATGGATATTCTGGTTTTTCTCAAATACCTTGTTTCACAACCTGATCAAGAGAAAACCACCTTTACTTGCCCTTTTGGAATTTATGCTTATAGACGTATGGCTTTTGGTTTATGCAATGCACCTGCTACCTTTCAAAGATGTATGACTGCTATATTCTCTGATTTTTTTGAAAAGATTGTTGAGGTTTTCATGGATGATTTTTCTGTTTATGGAACTTCTTTTGATGATTGCTTAAGCAACCCTGATCGAGTTTTGCAGAGATGTTAGCAAACTAATCTTGTCTTGAATTGGGAGAAGCGACACTTTATGGTTAATGAAGGTATTGTCTTGGAGCATAAAATTTCTGAACGAGGTATTGATGTGGATAAAGCTAAAGTTGATGCAATTGAGAAAATGCCATGTCCTAGGGATATTAAAGTTATTCGTAGTTTCCTTGGTCATCCTGGTTTCTATAGGAGGTTCATTAAAGACTTCTCTAAAATTTCTAGGCCTCTTACCAATCTTTTACAAAAGGATCTTCGATTTTTTTTTGATGATGAT
Source organism: Triticum timopheevii (assembly GCA_963921465.1). Classification (NCBI taxonomy): domain Eukaryota; kingdom Viridiplantae; phylum Streptophyta; class Magnoliopsida; order Poales; family Poaceae; genus Triticum; species Triticum timopheevii. Next base: position 374,735,643 of record OY997262.1, on the reverse strand, counting down.
TGTGTATAAGCCTTTGAAACACTGAAGAAAGCCTTAAGTTCTGCACCTATTGTTCAATCACCTGATTGGAACTTGCCTTTTGAAATCATGTGTGATGCTATTGATTATGTTGTTGGTGTTATTCTAGTAAAAAGAGTTGATAAGAAATTAAATGTTGTTCATTATGCTAGCAAAACTCTAGACAATGCCCAAATAAATTATGCTACTACTGAAAAAGATTTTTTAGCAGTTGTGTTTGCTTGCGATAAATTGAGATCTTACATTGTTGATTCCAAAGTAATTGTTCACACTGATCATGCTGCTATAAAATATCTTATGGAAAATAAAGATGCTAAACCTAGACTCATTATGTGGGTTCTCTTGCTACAAGAATTTGATTTGCATATCACTGATAGGAAAGGAGCTGAGAACCCCATAGCTGATAACTTGTCTAGGTTAGAGAATATTATTGATGACCAACTACCTATTGATGATGGCTGATACGTCTCCAACATATCTATAATTTTTTATTGTTCCATGCTGTTATATTATCATTCTTGGATGTTTTACAATCATTTTATATCATTTTTTGCTACTAACCTATTGACATAGTGCACAGTGCCAGTTGTTGTTTTCTGCTTGTTTTGTACATCGCAGGAAATCAATATCAAACGGAGTCCAAACGTAGCGAAACTTTTTGTGGTTTTTTTTGGACCACAAGACATCCAGTGAGCAAAAGAATTATCGGAGAGGGAGCCCGAGGGGGCACAAGACACCAGGTGCGCCTGGGTGGGTTGTGCCCACCTCCGTGGCCTCCCACACCGCCTCTTTGCTCTATAAATACCCCAATATTCTAGAAACCCTAAGGGAGTTGACGAAAATCAATTCCAGCTGCCGCAAGTTCCAGAAACACTAGATGCAATCTAGACACCATCACAGAGGGTTTCGTCATGTCCATTGGTGCCTCTCCGATGATGCGTGAGTAGTTCTTTATAGATCTACGGGTCCGTAGTTAGTAGATAGATGGCTTCCTCTCTCTCTCTCTCTCTCGATTCTCTATACTATCGTCTCTTGGAGATCCATATAATGTAAGTCTTTTTGTGGTGTGTTTGTTGGGATCCGATGAACTTTGAGTTTATGATCAGATCTATGTATTTATCCATGAAAGTTATTTGTGTCTTCTTTGATCTCTTATATGCATGATTGATTATAGACTCGTATTTCTTCTCTGATATTTGGGTTTTGTTTGTCCAACTTGATCTATTTATCTTGCGATGGGAAGAGGTGCTTTTTGATGGGTTTGATCTTATGGTGCCTAATCCGAGTGACAGAAGGGGAAACACCACATATCTATCATTGCTATTATGGATAACAAGATGGGGTCTATTTCTACATAAATAGATCTTGTCTACATCATGTCATTGTTCTTAGGGCTTATTCCATCTGTGCCCCCAATTCCTTAGTTGTGCTCAGTTTTCCCCACGCTTCAAACTTTTGCTCACTTTTCCCCATTCCCTTAGCTGAAACTCTCACAAATGTTCATAACAGACGTTTGCCGTCTTGGCCGTTAACTGACTTGTGGGGCCACGTTGGACTCTGTTGACTGTGGCTGTGGCTTTGCTGGTTGGGCCCTGTTTGTGTTCATAGGACGGGCCCGTTAGTTGGCTGGTAATAAATTAAAAAGGGAGCCCAATTAAAAAAGCCTGCTATGGATGGATGCAGCCTGCTATGCATGCCCGACTTTGGCATTGATGTAGCCTGCTATGCATGCGAACACCGCCACGCACGCATCTAGTGACCTAGACCTAATCGCATGCATGCACGCCGACACGCACGCATCGATCCGTGCCGCACGGTTGCCTGTGGATTCAGTCGCTCTGCAGCGTCGTTTCACGCATTGCAGGCATACGTGTCGGTGGTAGAAGGGGCAGGCTGCACGCACGGTCGCGTCCATATGTCGAGGCATCGGTTCACGCCGCAGGCTGCACGCACGCTCGTGAATGGCAGGCACGCAGCCGCCAACGCAAAGCACGCAGAAGGGGGAGGCAGGCAGCCGCCAACGCAGAGCACGCAAAGCATGCTCGCATCGATTCACATTCACAAATTGATGATCGCATCGGTTGACGCACGGACTGAGTCACGATCTATGCCGGTTGCGTGTGTACCCACTTCGTGTCCCCTGGCTATTTAAACTGCCCTTCATTGCCTCTTCTTCTACAGATCTATCTGCACCTCCAACTTCTCTTCTTCCCCCAAAAGCCAAAGCCGTTCCACTCAGCGAAGCGAGCAAGATGCAGTACAACGGGCCGACGTTCCAAGCGCCGCCCACCGTGCCGGAACGGCGGTACCCCGCCAACATCATCATCGAGGAATCCCTCTGCGTGTGGGCGTTCTCCCGCTGGAGGGGAAGCACTGAGCTTGCACGGGGGTTCCTCCGTGCGGGCTTCCACCACCTCCCGGCGGGCTCGCCGCCCATGTTCAACCTCGTGGAGCAGCATCCCCACGCCAACGCTCCAGTGGTAGGGCTCGTCGTCCACTTCACCAACAGGTTCGATGCGTACTACCTGCTCGGCAAGGTGTATTGGTGTGGGTGCGAGTTCATCGCATTCACGACCTATAACATCTTCACCGACTTCGAAAGCGTCTTCCCCGCTCGCAACCGCATGCACAACCTCCCGTACTACGTCGGCGACAACGGCCTTGAGGAGGAGGAGTACTGAAGTCGGCGGCGACGAAGACGGTGAAGCCGGCGGTTAAGGTGAAGACGACGGTGAGGACATGGCGGTGTTGCCCTAGCTACCCTACTACTATGTAGTGTGAGTTTGGTGTGTGTGTTGCCCTAGCTAGCTACCCTATCTATCTAAGTTAAGTTATGTGTTATATGTATTGGTGCTGTGCTATATGTAAGAACTTGTGTTGCCCTAGCAACTCTATCTAAGTTAAGTTATGTGTGTTATATTAATGATTTGTTATGTTTGTATTTTGTTTGTCCCAAGTTTAGACACGGCTAATTGACATGGGCAAAATTAACCAAACTAACTAAAAATGATGTGTTTATAGATGCCTTCTAAAAATAAGAACATATTGTACACGTCTTTGGTTTGGGAGCTCTGTATTTTTTAGGTATTCCAAGAATACTTTGGTTTCCAGAAATATTGAAGTATCAAATACTTTGAGATGTTTGGCTTTAGTCAAAAGTGTAGTTTTATATACTTTAATATCTAGAAAACTACACTATTTTTGAAGTATATAAAAAAGAGGGTTGGACCTCTTTTTCCAATACTGAAGTATTGGTTTGCTAGGCATAATAATACCGATATTTGCAAATACTTTGATTCTAAAATTACTCCACTGCCAAACTAAGCCAGGTTGTGAGAAAGCAAAACAAAAGCAAATACGGTGAAGAGAAATCAAATCAAAAAAATTGAAGGGACCCATAAAGGAAAGCCAAAAAAATTCCTCAATGAAATAGAAGAGATTGGGCAATCAAATTAATGAAAAAATCAATCAGAAACAAGAAAGAACAAAGCAACCATTCCTAAACAAAAAAAGAAACATCACTTGTTTCTGGGCCTCATTTATCCTTTGTGGGCCTATTGCAGCTTGATTCTCCTTGGGCCCGCGAACTAGGTTTTTTTTCTACCAGAACTGACAAACTCGAGGACAAAAGTTTGGCAAGTGCGAGAGAGAAGAGATGAACTTGATGTATATCCCTTGTGCTGCTCAAGTACTGCTTACTGTCATCTGGCGAGCTAGGGTATGATCCAACACTCGAGGTTATTAGCTAACAAAATAATCCTATCACTGAACTGGTAGTTGTCTTCTGCCGAAACTAAAAGTGTCGAAACATAACAGTAAACTACATACATTCAGAGATCGACAGTTGCACTAAACAGAGTTGCATTCAGAGATCGACAGTTGCACTAAATAGTAGACAAACATCTCTAACGAGAGATGGCCATCAAGTAAAAAATTCCTAGAGCAAGTATTCCTAAAGCTATCAGATTGGATTGCTTCTTCAACTCAATAAGCTCCTTGAAGTTCTTGTTCATCTTCTTCAATTCCGTCTTCAGTTCAAATGTCGTCGGGTATTCCGGACGCGCTGCTGCTGCCGGAGCAGCACTGTCATGGGGCAGATTGGACTCTCGGATTGCATTCCCCCTCGAATCCAGCAAGCCCGACCCTTGAAGCCTCTGGATGTAATCATCCATCCACTCGAAATGGTGGCATTTCTTCACGATCTGAAAACGAAATCATGTATCCTAAATCCAAATTTGACATATTTTTTGAGAAATTAGAGATAAAGGATGCGAGGAAAACTCAGATCTAACCTGCCCCTCCGGCTTGCTCTCGCATTTGATGAACTCGCGCCCAAAGTTCCCATTCTTCTCCTCCTTCGAAGTCAACCGCTTCAGTGGCGCAATCTGTGGGCAGTCAGGGCATCGAGTCATCGGCACTGGACCATACACCGGCCACGTGGAACGGGGGGCTGACGAGGAGGTCGACATATCGCCCGAGAGGAAGAAACAGAGGAGTTGCTCGAGAGGAAGAAGAACGAGAAGATGGGGAAAGAAAGAGAGGAATTGCTCGATCTGCTTGATGCCTTTGTCTGTCAGATGGAGAAGAGGAGAAGGGGAAGCTATATTGATGATTTGCCACATTGTATTTTGCAGTTTGAATATTTGAACCAACTCTTAACACTGACATGTGGTGGTCACGTGCGAAAAATACAATTTCATATGTAAAGTGGGGCAGATCGTAAAAAACCCGAGAAGGACAGTGTAGTAGCCAATCAGGATGGATCACGCGGATCGCGCATGCCTGCCCCACATCTGACGGGTGGTGTTTGACGCTTGGTAGGTTCCGACGGCGCACGTTCGACGCTAGGGTTTGGAGCATTTCTGCGGGGTTATGAGCGAGTCAACGGGGTTATTAGGGTTTGACCAGATTTCAAATGGCCATAACTAAATTAGAAAAAATCGCAAAAATATAAAACAAACGTAGTTCGTCCGTTTATGAGACCTAGTTACCATAAAAAAATATAAACTCGGTATAGGGGCGTTTTTTCGAAAAAACATTTTTTGAAGTGATCTGTCGAAATCAAGTTCAAATGTTTTTAAAAAATTCAAAATGTTGTAATTCTTGCGCACATAGCTGTCATATGTGGCAAGGTTATGAGAAAAAAAAATAAACTTGGTGTAGGTCATTTTCATGAAAAAAGTCTTCACACAAATGAGCTATCACCTATGAACATTTTCAGAGTTCGTAGAATAGGGAGAGATGGTTTAGGGTTTGAATTTTTTTTCAAAATAATTAAAAAAAATCAGAAAAATCTCCATAGCTTCATTTTGGAGTGAGTAAGAAGGATCTGAACTTACTTTTTCATTTTCATATCTAAAACGTGTTATTTGACGGTTTTGAAATAAAAGCATATTTTTTCAAAAAAATGTAGTAATATGAATATTAATCAATAAATAGTGAGACTTCATTTTTACCCTATATATATGGAACAAGTGTTAATAAAAATATATATGCCTCATTTAGGCTAGGTCAAGAAAAACTTGATTTCAAATAGGGCTGTTTACCCTAGCTTTCGAGCTCGTTTCTAGCACATTTCTCATTTGGACTGTTCACCTACGAATATTGGACTTCAAATGCTCGATCAAATACACCGCACAGAGCAATGAACCTCCAATGTTCAACTTCAACTTTGACTTGGATCCAAATTTTGGCCCAAATTCAAATATTGATTTAAATTCAAATTTTGATGGAAATTTGAATTCTGACTCAAATAAGAAACCAAAGTAGAAGCAACATTATTACAACTGATAAGTTTTCACAGTAGCTCAAATCTACCAAGTTTTAAGATGCCAACATCTTAATACAAATCTTGATTCAAATTTTCCAACAACTTAATTCAAATTTAATTCAAATTTTCGACTTGCTCCTTGTGTTTGTAGCTGGCTTCACCATCTTGCTCCTGGTTTCCCTAGTTGAGATGCTCTTTTCTTTCAGACTCTTGTTCCTTTTGATCTTGGGCTTTACTTGGGGTTTTCCTCATGGAGGTGCTGATGGAGTTGTTGCACTCGCCGAGTACTTGACGACCATTTGACAGTCATCTATGGGTTCAGTAATCTTTAAAGGCACAAATGAAATAATTACGCCCTCCTCTTCCTCTCTTATAGATTCAAAACCATCAAAGGCCATGGTTTCAAAATCTTCTGCTTCTTCATCTCTTGGCCTTTTCTCCCTAGAGCTGGAAAATAAAATTATAAGCCATAGGCAAAAAAGAGAAGAAATGCAAACAAAAGGGTAGCTGCATTCTACAAAGGGTGCAAACACATAGCAAGATGCTTCATTTGCTGCTGCATTCTCCACTGCTTCAATTGCTGCTGCATCCTCCACTGCATCTTCAGTCTCCATTGCTGCTACATTATCCTCAGCATTGGCTGTTGTCCATCTTTCCTCCTCTCCAAATGATGCATCCACTGCATTGGTACAAAGCCTAGCAATATGCCCCAGAACTCCACATTTTTTGCAAGCACGCTTCTTTGGTAGACGACCCTCCTCACCTGCTCTAATCCTCTGGTTCCTTGGTCTTCCTGGTGGTCTAGTAATGACAGGAGCGTGGAGTTTGAACCCTGGATCTACTATGTTTCATTGATCTTTCCCCAATAGTGCAGGCACATTGTCAGCATAAGCAGCCATAAATTTGGCAACAGAGAAATACTCAGAGCAATATTGATCAACTTCACCATCTGCACCCCCGATAACGGTCATCAGATGTAGGGCATGTATGCATGGCTTCCCAGGATCTGCCATTGCCTACAACTACATTCTCTAGTACTTAGGTTCACAGGATACCTCCATACCCTATTTTTAGTGTCAGTATAGGTAACCTCTCCCTCATATGTACCAGATCGAATACATTTCATCTTCAGTCCTCTTGCCTTCAAGTGCAATGCCTTAATCAGTGATGGGAGCATTTGATGACCAACATATTGTGTTTCTGCAATTCTTTTGCGAAGAGCCATCTTTATCATGATCATGTGCCTCATCTTGTCAAGTGCTTGCCACAACAAGAGCCCTTTCAGTGACTTGAACTTTGAATTGAAGCATTCTGCAAGGTTACTGGTCACATAATCTACTTTGCAGATTTCGTTGAATTTGCTTCTTGACCACACCTTGCCATGATGTGCATCCATGTACTCCTCCACAAGAGGATTTTGAGCATACAACACTCTCAAATGGTGTTCATGCTTCCTTTTGCTGCATGTGTATGATGCTGGCCATAAGTTCTCATCATAAACTTTACCTTTGAACTTCTTTTTGAAATTATGCGCTAGGTGTCGCATACATTCCCTATGCTCCACTCCAGGGAATACAATTTCCACTGCACTCTCTAAACCCTTGCAAGCATCTGTGTGTATAGCTAAACCTGGGGGTGTGCCTATAATGTTGCGCAACTGCTGCAGAAACCAGACCCAACTTTCCTCAGACTCTGCCTCCACCACACCAAATGCAACTGGGAATAGCCAGTTGTGTCCATCAACTGCAGAAGCTACTACTAGCTGTCCTCTCCATCTTCCAGTCAAATGTGTAGCATCTACAGCCAAATAGGGCCTGCAACCATCTAGAAACCCCTGCCAGCAAGCCTTGAAACAAACAAAAGCCCTTCTGAAGCACTCCTTCCGAAATGACTTCCTTTTTATTTTGAATGGAACTGTATGCTTGTCAATCTCCACAACACTCCCTGGACTTGCCATCTCCACTTCAGCTTTGAAAGTGTAAAGCAGCTGAAAATTGTCATTCCATTGACCATTAATTCTGTCAAGAGCCTTTTCCCTAGCATTGAAAATTCTCATGTAAGGAATTTCTATCTTGTACTTCTCAAAAAGCTTCCCATGGAGTGCTGTTGGACCAAGTCCAGGTTCTTCTCTCAGCCAATCCAATATAGCATCTGCCACCCACCTAGTTTTTGCTAGCTTGGTTTTGGCCTTCCCCCCTCCCCCTCCAGGTGGACAAGTGTGCTTGTGTGCGTTTTTCTTTATCTGAAACAAAATAAAAGGGTAAAGAACAGTTAAGAAACCTTACTCAACGATCTAAAACTAAATTACTAACTGAACTTGGATTACCTGAATATATTTGCTCTTTCTCATACGAGATGCATGCAACTTCCACCTACACCTAGGATATGGACAAAAAACTGTGAACCTTGCTGGCTCACTCCTTTTGATCTATAGGTGTTTTCAGATATAATGCACCATGTTGTCACTGCATTCCGACAGTCCACCATTGATTGGAAAATGGTACCTACAGTAAGCTCAGGTTTTTCTCTGTTCCACTCAATTGTTGGCATGTCATCACCATCGTATTCATCCTCGATTAAGCTGTCCATGTTCTCCACCTTCTCTTCATCGTCAGTGTTATCAAACCTAGCTTGGCTGATGGGCTCCTCCATATATTCGTCATCCACTGCTTGCTGACTGGCTACATCGACCAGTTCAGGAAACATCATCTCGTCTTCATCATCATTTGTAGGCATTGCCTCGTCAGGTTCTGCATCTTCTTCTACACCAACTGCAGAAGGTACACGAGAAGCAGCAGCTGAATCGGAACCAGAATTGGCAGTAGGCATGTTGTGGCTCCACGAACCACTTGCTTTACTTGGTGTCGACCTACAAGGAGTGCCGGGGTGCTGGCTATTAGCACAGACAGATGATGTCTGAACTCCCTTCCCCTTCGCCCGTTCTGCGCGTGGCTGAAGCACATCGATTTGGAGTTTACCGAATCAGCAGCCAGCAATCCCAGCAAAAAGCAACGGCATATGATCGTCGCAAGTTAGTGGGAGAAATCTTTGTTCGTCACTGCTGAAGTAATTCAGTTCAACAGCATCGGCATCACTCCAGGGATAGGTGTTTCGGAGCTCAGCTCGCAAATCTTTGAAAGATATGCTGGTTTCTACCACTTTGGGATAGAAAAATGATGAAATCAAATGCGGTTTAGTACCACGCAGCACACTAGTTTCCATTATAATTGCCAGCCGGGAAGCCAGCGTGGGATCAATCCTATTTTGTTGGGGAAGGAAACAAAGGCTTCAGTTAGCCGGGTAAAATCGAGCACAAATTCGAACGATTCAAGCAAACAGAAGTCAAATACGGCCTACAATACGACTTAGAACGTCAATTCGAGAGGAAACAATGCTTACCCAGGTTTAATCCAAGAATTATCTGCCGCGGATTCGACCCAATCCTCTCCACGGTCGACTGCATTCCGGGCGTCCTCACTCAACATCACTATGTAATCCCAGATGGGGAGGTGGGCTATATCTGGCGGAGACGCGGCGTCGCTGACGAACGGAAAAGGGCATAGGGTGGAGGAAACAACAGCGGTGGACGCGGAACGACGCCGGCGGAGGGGGCGGGGCGGCACGGTGCAGTGCGGCCTGTCTAGATCTGTTTCAGATTCAGACAAGCTGCCCAATACGTGTCTCCTTGCGGTCCCACCCGTCAGCAAGAAATAGTCAGACGAAGACTCGGCCCCACTCGTCAGCAATTAACGGTCAATGGACGTTCAAGACGGCAAACGCCCGCTATGAGCATTTGTGAGAGTTTCAGCTAAGGAAGAGGGGAAAAGTGAGCAAACATTTGGAGCGTGGGGAAAAGTGAGCACAACTAAGGAACCAGGGGCATTAATACACTAGATGCATGTTGGATAGGGGTCGATGTGTGGAGTAATAGTAGTAGATGCAGGCAGGAGTCAGTCTACTAATCTTGAACGTGATGCCTATATAATGATCATTTCCTCGATATTGTCATGATTATTTGAAGTTCTATCAATTGCCCAACAGTAATTGTTTTCCCACCGTTTGCTATTTTTCTCGAGAGAAGGCACTAGTGAAACCTACGGCCCCCGGGTCTCTTCTTTAATATTTTTTCCTTTGCGATTTATTTTCCTTTGCTTTTATTTTCAGATCTATTAAACCAAAAATACAAAAATACCTTGTTGCACTTTATTTTATTTGTGATATATATTTATCCTATTTATTACAACTTTATCACGTCTTCTCGCCAATTTCTGGCACCGTTACTCGAAAGGGATTGACAACCCCTTTAACATGCCAGGTTGCGAGTATTTGTTTTTTGTGTGCAAGGGCTATTTACATTGTGTTGCTTGGTTCTCCTACTAGTTCGATAACCTGTATCTCATCACGGAGGGAAATACCTACCGTCGCTGTGCTGCATCATCCCTTCCTCTTTGGGGACATACCGACGTAGTTCAAGCAGGCATCAAAAGGAATTTCTGGTGCCGTTGCCGGGGATGATCATCAACATCAACCAGGTTCCTAATCAAAAATCTCATCTCCTCGCAATTTACATTATTTTCCATTTGCCTCTCTTTTTCCTCTCCCCCACTTCACAAAAAATTACCGTTTTATTTGCCCTATTTTTCGTTCCCCATTTTCTCGTCAGATCTATTCGTGTTCTTGTTTTCTTATCACAATGGCTAGTTTGAACGCTCCTCCTTTGTTACCAGAATTTGAAGTTTTATACTGCAAACAAAGACAAGGAGAAAATTTGAAAGATGCTTGGTACAGACTTGAGGTTGGTACGTTTGCCGGGGTCGCTTGCCTTGGCCTTCTTGGCAGTGCCGGTGTCGTCAGATCCCTCGACAGTAAGCACAGTCTTGCCCTTGCGCTTTCTGTTATGGCACCTACCCTTCTTTGTCGGGGCGGCGGTGTCGACGTCTAAGGAGTCGGTTTCCGCACCGGCGTCCTCGCCGGGGAACTTCCTCCCTTGTTCATCCCGAGTGCACCTATCGGCCAGGATGTAAAGTTCGGCCACATCCTTGACCTTGTTCATTGCCAGCTCCTCACGCATCTTGCGGTTGCACATATTCTGATGGAATGCACTAATCACGATGGCGGGATGAACGTCTGGGATGTTGTACTACACTCGGCTGAGCCTTTGGATGTACTTGCGCAAGTTTTCTCCTTCCTTCTGGGGGATGATGTGCAAATCGCTCGCCTGACCATGAGCTTGATGGCCTCCAGTGAAGGCGCCAACAAACTCATGACACAGATCCGACCAAGAAGAAATGGAATCCACCGGCAAGTGCATCAACCATGACATAACATTGCATTTGAGCGCTAGCGGGAAGTAATTGGCAAGAACCTTATCGTCGCGGGCTCCAGCAGCTTGCATCGCGATGGTGTAGATGCTGAGGAACTCTGACGGGTGAGTCTGGCCATTGTACTTCTCGCCAACGTCGGGCTTGAACGTGTGGTGGGAGGGCCACTGGAACTGCCGCAGCTCACGGGTGAAGGCCGGACAACCCACCTCGTAGGGTAGGCCACCGTAGCCTCCCGGTGCCGGGTGGTCAATAGTAGGTCCTACCCGCCTGTCTGACTGGTGGCGAGCATCACGCTGGCGCTTGATGGTGGTTCAAGCGTCTTTAAGGGATCGCTCCCGAAGAACTTGACGCTGGTCGCGGTGGGTCTGAGGATCGGACGACGCTATGGAGATATTATAACAAGCGTTGTCCCGATGGATCGACATCCGCGGTGGCTGGCGTGGGGGAGGTGAATGCACCGTTCCTGCATCACCCCGGCCCTCACACCGATGGCATGCGGTGGCTCAACAGAGCGACGGCCTACGGGCCCCGCTGGTCGCGGCTCATCTTTGTTAGCAATGCCGACGAGGCTCCTGATAGTGGCTCTCGACTCGTTGAGCCTCTCCACAGCGGGAGGAAAGTCAAGGAATAGCTGCGCGCGTGCCAGAGCCTCTGCTGGTGTGGGCGGCGGCAAAAGCTGCATGGACCGTGAAGCGCTTTGACTTCTAACTATGTTAGAAGGAGCTCTATCATGGCCCTGTGGCCGTCCGCCATTTTCACCAGCGCCTCAGCGTGCATGCTAGCCTTCCTCGTCCCGTGAAGGACGCGCGGGACTCTTCCCAGGGGGGTGCCCAGGGTCACCATTGGGGTGGCGCTGCTCATCGTGCCCAACTTGGGAAGAGCGTGTCATGGGCGCCGGCGTTGGTGTCTTGGAGGCCGCCGTGTCGCCGCTAGGTGGCATGGTGACGCCCGTGGAGGGCCCCGCGCCGTGTGCGAGGGGCCCAACTCTGCCTCTCGAATCCGCGGCATGCGGCCCATCGTCTGGCGCACGAACGTTGCAGCTTGTGGCACCCCGGCTCAGAGCAACCGGTTTACCATGCATTGCCAGCCCAGAGACCTTGTCTTCTGGCAACACACAACATCTTGGTACAGAAAACAACCACTTTATTGATGCTAGCGGATCAAGTTTATATTACAACAGATAGCGAGGCCAAGCGGCACACACGGTGCGGCTGAACAATATGTACATCATTTAGTGAACATAAAGGGGCCTCGATCATCACAACTACGCAGCAGCGGAACAACATCGTAGCGGAACTCCATAGCACAGGGACACCGATGTGGACAAGATCTAGACTCGGACAACACTTCTTTCCAACGAGACTTTCTTGAAATCTGGCATGACACGCCAGGTCAGTACATTGAATGTACTTGCAAGCTCACAACAAGCATAAACATAATGACAACAATATCATGATAATTAACCAATTCATAATAATGCAACAATATATCCAACATGTTGTGATCATGCTCTTGTGATAAAAGTCCCTCGAACTGGCTTACCAACGGTGATCGCTCTTGGATCACAAACATACCAACCACAAGGTTATTAACTAGAGACATCTCAGGATCATTCCGGCGATCACAACCGCGACCAATATTTGGTCTTAAACGGTGATCCTTCCAGCGATCACAACCACGACCAACACTTGGTCCAAAACAACAACATGAACTTTCAGCCATCATCAACAGTGCAAAGTTCATAATCTTAGTGTGCAAAATTATTAATCATTGACCCATGGTGTGACCTACTTTTGAGCGTGTCTTTAACCATGGACTTGGGTATCGATAGATTAATACACTCTGCAGAGGTAGTGCACTATACCCACACCACAGAACCCATAGCCTCGCACTCCCATTCGGGTGGACCAACGGCATTCCGACGAAACCCCTCCATTGCCATGACACTCTCCCGGCCACTCCGACTCACTCCCCATCGGGCTAGTCCTAGGTGGCCCCATGTCTACCAAAGACACAGCAACCACCGTCGTGGCCAAAACATAAACGATCCCACACGGGACCCGGTACCATAACTCAACAACGGGCACACAAGGTTATGTCTGCTTACCGGGCCAAGGTACCGCATGCCCATAACCTTCCCTCATTGGAGGCACCTACCAGAGGCATGACAACAGACCGAATAAAGGCCTTCCCATAAAGGCAAATTTGGGTGCACTGGGAAAAATTCAATTCAGTGGCACCATGACCTGGTCGACAATATATCCGAGTTGAGTTATTATCAGGTTCAACTTAACATGAAAATCACTGGTGTCATAACATGCCATGAAATGCAACACTATCATATGCATCACATATTAACGGAAATGACTGAGTCAACTATATCAACACTAAGCATAAGCATCAACAACTCATGACACTTCTCTGGTTAAGATTAAACCTCACTTTCAACAGAAACTTTTCTATCAAATTTTACCATTTTTACTCATGCAAGAAAATAACTCCACTAATTACTTATATCTATAACCATATTATTCTTTAATCACTCAAGAATAAATCCTAGTTTCTTTACCAACTAAGTTAACTTCAAACTTTCTGTGAATCAAGCATATTAACTAAAACAAGCACTTAATAGAATATAAATAACATAATAAAGATTTAAATGCATGGATTAAATCATTTGTTCAAGTAAGAAAATCACAAATATTGTAATGGCACCATGCAAATGTTGTTGTGGCTTGCCTTAGTGCATATGAGGTTCACAAGCCTCCTGGTGATCCTCAAGACAAGCCTCACCCTCTGAAAATAAATTTAAACAAAAGAAGAAAATATCAAGAACCCTTCTGAAATTCACCAGAAAATCTAGACAGCAGGGGAAAATCCCATCTTTGGTGAGCTGCTAGATTTCTGCACAAAGAACACAATGCAAAAAGAATCAATCCATTTGGACTTATGGTTAAAAAGTTGTGGTTGTTTGAAGTTCTCTGGATAAATTAAAATTTGAATTTAAATAAAACAGACTAGGGGGTCACGTCGAAGGTGTAAAAGCCTCGGGGAGCCACCACTCGTACCGCTTCACGCGTGTACTGAGTGCCTGACTAGCGGGCCCTGCTAGTCAGGTGAGGCGGAGAGAGAGAGAGGGAAATAGAGGACGGCGCGGCTTCGCCGGAGTGCACGCCGGCGACGAGGGCTCCTTGGCAAAAACAAGAGGGAGGGATCGAGAGAGGAGACGGAGGCATGCCCGCCTATACCCATAGAGTATTTATGGATGGTCGAACGGCGGCGAAATCAACCTCTCCAGCGGAGGCAGAGAGCGGAGGTCACCGGAGACGACGACGACGGTGAACGGAGGCGACTCCAGGGGCTCCAACCAGGCGGAACGGCACTACCGGAGAGTGGCGGAGGCCCTGGAAGGGTTGCCCAGGCCTAGGAGGGGCTGGAACCGCGGAGACGACCTGAGGGGATCGCCAGCGAGCTCGAGCTCAAGGACGGCAGCCCGCGGCCTGCCCGGGCGGGCTACGGCTATCTACTCGATCGTGGAGTATGTGGGAGTGGTGGATGGTGCTCGAGGAGTCTGGGGGCGCTATTTATAGCCGAGCGTCGAGGGGGGTTCGGGCTCCGCCGGTGGACACCTAGACACGCGCCCGTGGACGAACGGGGTCAGTTAGAGGGGGAGAAGGCGATGCAGATCACGTGGGAACTGTTGGCGAACGGGGACGAGCACATGGGCGAGAGGAAAGCGACGAGCACAGTTATGTTGGCCGGACCGTGCCCGTGCCCACTGCGGCGAGCTCCGGCGTTGGCGAGCGCCAGGGGGGAGTTAAGAAGGCTTGGACGAAGATTGTGGCGCAGTATGGCACGCTCAGGCAGGCGGGGAAGCGAGCACGCGCGCAACAGAGCGCTCGGCGGCACTCAGAGCGCATCAGTTGCATGCCAACACGCCTGGACGAACGCGGTCACCACGTGATCTTTGCCCTTAGGCCGACCTAAGTCCAAAGTTCATGTCTGGCTTGATGTTTGTGGTAGTTTTGAAGGTTACCACGCTTGGGTTTGGTCTCAGGTGCAGTAGAAATAATTTCACACGCCAGGTAAGTTTCTGGACAATAACTTTGAGAGCTTACTATGGTCAAACTACAAGGAGTTGGGGGCTGGGCTTTGGAGGTTAGCAACCATCTACTAAGGTGATGAAGCACAAGAAAAACCAGCCACAGTAGAGCAAGTAAAATGGAAGTTGCTGTAGAAACTACAATTTCTGTCCAGAACAAAAAATATTTTCTGTACCAAAAATATTCCAAAAAGTGATGAAATATTTTTTTCTTAGAAAGGTGCCCTAGGGTTAAAGAATAACTGGGATTTTTCTCAGATTTTTATGGGCATTAAAAATTGGGGTTGCTTTGGAGCACATTGAGTTAGCTAGGGTTTAAAGGGGGAAATGAATATTTTTCATTAAAGAAAAATATTCCAAATAATATTTTGAGGTGAACTAGAGAGGGAATGATGGTTAGAGAGGGAAATGGGACACTTGGGTGAAAGCCAAGGGGTACCCAAGTGTTTAAGTCCATATGAAAAGATCAAAACTCCAAATTTCAAATTCAAATCAACTGAGAATCAGGCAAAGAAGAGAGGGCAAAAACCAGGCTGTCACACCGCTCGCCGGATCCGGACTGCCAGGGCCATGTGGGTGTTCGCGGGCTGTGCCTCGGGTTCTTTCTGCAACCGGCCCGCTACTGGCCCGGACCGGCACGGGCAGTCCAGTTCCAGATGAACCGATCGACGTGGTCGTCTTCCTCTTGGGAGCCATGGTGTCGAAGAGCTACTGGACCAGCTGCTAAACCGGATTAGCACGACCGCTGCCCCTACCTGGCTCGCCAATGATGTCGGTGGGAACGACACCTATGGGATCATGGGAATCCCTACTATGGTTGCGGGGCGCGGGGTCGTGAGAAGAGCAGGATCAGCAATTAGCACATGCACACAGGTCGTTTACCCAGGTTCGGGCCGCGAGGATGCATAATACCCTAGTCCTACTTTGGTGTGTATATCAATGTTCCTGGAGTTCTTGAGCTGGCTACGATGAGTGTAACTTGTCCCAGGGTCCGAATCCTTATCCTGGATGCCTCGGGCCTCCTTTTATAGTCAAGGGGATCACCACAGTGGCACACAGGAGGTGGCATCGTTGTAAAGTGGCTAAGCTTATCGCTTAGCCATTACGGGAGAAGACGCATTTAATGCGCCTCTTAGGTGTCCCCCTCACTTTACCACTGCCTCGCCCTGCTTCGACACGCGCCCGGGCCAGTGAGGCGGTCAGTGCCATGTAGCACTACAAAAAAAATACACTTCCGTGATGGTACGTGTTTGTCACAGTAGGTCGCATTTTCTATCATGCATGTACATCCATGACGATTTTATGACAGAATGAAGATAGTCATACCTGTGCTGTCGTAGAAGTGTTCCATAACATTACCAAAATTATCATCACGGAAGTGTCCACTTCCATGACGATAAATTGCGCGTCACAGAAGTGCTTTCGTCAAGGATGACCGACACATGGCATCCACCATAACGGAACGCAGTTAAGCTACCGGGTCGGGTTTTGGATCCGATAACCCGTTAATAGCCCCGAGCAATGGGGATTTTCCACTTGTAAAATTATCATTGGCTGGAGGAAACACGTGTCTGCTTATCGTTGGGACAGATGTCATCCACTCATTGGACGTAAGGTGCCTATGATACGTCGACACGTCGCACGGCCCAACAGAGGCCCATTCCTGTGAAAAGGCCGGTCTATTTTGACTTGGTCAAAAGGTGGCGGGTCGGCCCATGGAAAGCCTGTTAACGGCCTGTTCGCATATAGCCCATTTACGGTCTGCTAACCCAAGGCCCGTTACGCCCTATCCGAATTAGGCCCAGTAGCATCATCTGGGCCATCCAATATGATTCCAGCCCGTTTTTACTTCTGGCGCATGTATCGCCCATGACGTCTTTCGGCCCATATGAGGCCCTATGTAACTCTTGGCCTATTAACGGCCCGTGGTGAAACTGGCCCGTAATGAACAGTGTATCACTTTACACCCATTAACGGCCCATGGTGAAACTGGCCCGTAATGAACAGTGTATCACTTTATACCCATTAATGGCCCGTTATTCTGTTGGGCCATTTCCAGCCCATGTTATCTTTCAGCCTTCTCAGAGCCCATTTATTCTTGGGCTCATTTCCAGCATTCGTTTACTTACGGGCCGTTACTGTCATTTTCTGCTTGTGGGCCAAATTCAGCCCATGGTTACAGTCGGCCCGTTTGTGGTCCGTTAATACGTTGGGCCATTTTCATAGCATCATCAAATAGGTCCTATTAACAATGGCCGTTATGGTCGGCCCATGAACGGATGATTCCAACTCTAGCCCGTTTACGGCCATAATGCGGTCTGTTTGGCCCATGTTTGGCAAATAGATCATACGGCCCATATAAGGCCCATTGATGGTACGGCCCGCAGAAGGCCCATTGTTTCTACGGCCCGTAGAAGGCCCATTGTTTCTACGGCCCGTAGAAGGCCCACTTTTTCTGCGGCCAGTATGAGGCCCAGTGTCACTACAATAAATATTAGCCCATGGTTATTGCGGCCTAGTTTTAAAAAATAGGTTATTGCAGCCACTAGCAAACCGTGGAAAAAGAACTGCAATGACTACAAGCAAACAAATAAACAAGACAACAAGGAAATAAATAAGCAAGCAACTAACGCTAGGCTATCACGGCTATTACACATATTACATCCACTAGGCATCAAAGTTCGCCACCAGTGCAAATATAGAGAACAAAGTAGCATATCATATACACTGGTTGTCAAAGTTGGCGACCAGCGCAAATAAACGCCATAGCAAAACAAGTCCAGAATTGAAACCACTTCAGAAGATCTCAAGAAACAATATCATGGGTACCCATAATGCTGGCAAGATGCTTAGCAAGCTTATTAACTTTCTCTTGTTTGGCGCTTAAATCCTCCAGCGCTTGCTGTTGCACCAGAAAATATGCATCTGAATTCTGCAGGGACTTCCTCAGTCCTTGAGCTTCCTGTCGCAGCACATCTGATTGATGTCTTTCAACTTGAAGTTGAGACTCAAGAAGACAAACTGATTCAGGCAGTGAGTTCGAAGAGCTTGTGCCAGCAGTAGTGGCCAATTACTCGAACACTACATCAAGACAGGACTTTTGGGTTCCCTCACTGTCGTCAAGATAGTTTTTATTAGCTTTCTTGGAGACCAACAGGGATGTCTCACTATCTTGAACCTTATCTGCATTACTTCCTTTACCACTGGATAACGCGGTACTGTTCTCCAATATTTTGTCTACATTCTAAAAGAGAAACAAGCAGACACATCACATGTTTACCATGTTGTATATGAAACTCATTTTGGTAAATGAGTTCAGTAGTAAAGTGGACAGGATAACAGCATGAAACAAACATATATGTATGTACCATGGTCACTTTATGGTCTGTATCATTCTAGTTTTTGTTGCCAAATCAAGATAGAGACACAGTTCAAATAATATTTGTTCAAGACAAAGCAGAATAGACAGAATATAAGTGTGGGTAACTATAGAGCAATAACAACACTTGTAATGTGCATGACATGAGCTCAAAACTATTTATTCAATTGAAACTGAAAACAACATAGAGCAGGTTACAACAGCAAATCAGTTAAAGAAACAGGTTTAAAACATACCTGTTGCACCATTGGAGTTTCAATTCCATCCTTCAAATTTGAAAATAGTTGGTATGAGTAAATACAGTAATGCAACAGCAAAGGAGTATGAACCATAGCTACAGAACCTGACCTGAGAACAAATCTTCTTCTCCTTTAAGCGTTGAGTTGGGATTTGGAGTGGTGGTCCTCGTGCTTTGGGCACTGTAGTTCCCTTACTAATTGCTCGTGTTTGGGTGCTCTGTGGTGGAGACGGTGCTGTGTCAACTGGAACTGGGTTACTATCTACCGGGGTTGGGGTTAGAAGGGGTGTAGCTGGTTCTCTGTCCAATTGGGTAGGGGTACAATCTGCGAGAGTCTAGGTTATGTGTGGTGGATCTGGTCCTTGTGCAAGTACAATCGTGGTTCTATCTGCATCAACTAGTAGCACTATCTTTTCTGAAGACCGTGTTGTTACTCCCTTAGATACTGCCATCACGCTCTCCAATTCAAATGGCTGATAAACAAGAAAAGTAATTGAAAGTATAGACATTGTATGATAGACAGGTGCAATGGATAGTGGGGAATAAAAGAGGGCATGAAATAATTCATATTTATGTTGTCTAACCAAACAACATATGATGGCATGATATAATTCAAATATATGATTTATATAGTGAGCAAGTAAGCAGATGGCAATCCATATATGATGTAAAAACTAAGCAATGCAAGATAACATGCATGACATGGGTAATATAACCCTGCCAAGTTTGAGAATAGACCTCAGGGGGAAAATAGGATTGGTCATCAGTCTCTGAATCCTCCTCTGAGGAGCTCTCTGTAACCAGCAAGATGTTTGCTTCAGCAGGTAGCATTATCTGCTCTGAATACCTTGTTTTCACTCCACATACTTCCATCACCGCTTTAAATGGCTGATGCACAGGAAGAGTAGTTGAATATACAAATGTTGTCGACAAATGGAACATGTAATACAAAAAAATGATAGCATGATATAATTCACATACATGATGACTGGCTAAACAGCATGGCATTGCATAATTCACATATATAATTCACATATATAATGTCTTGCAACAAGATGGCAATGCATAATTCACATATATGGTAATTAGACACTGGACAGGTGGCATTCACACAAAGCATGTATAACTAATCAAATGACATAGCAATGCGAGACACCATACACACGATATGAGCAACATAACCCTGCCAAGTTAGAGCATACACATCGGGGGGGGGGGGGGAGGGGATAGGACTGGTCATCTGTCTCTGAATCCTCCTCTGAGGAGCTATCCGTAACCAGCGAGATATGCGCTTCGTCAGATAGCATAGTCCACTCTGAAGACCATGTTTTCACTCCAGAATTTGCCATCACCGTGTCAAATGGCTGATGCACACGCAGAGCAGTTGAATGTACTAACATTGTTGGAAAATGTAATATGTAACGCAAAAAAAAGGATGGCCTGATATAATTTACATATCAGATGACTGGCTAAGCAGGATGGCATTGCAAAATTCACATATATGATGCCTGGCTAAACAAGATGGCGTTGCATAATTCACATAAATGATGAATAAACTAAACAGATGGCATTCACATAAAGGATGTCTAAACTAAGAAGATGACATATTTGATGTATAAAGTAAGCAATGCAAGACACCATATGCATGATATAACCAACATCAGCATTCCAAGTTAGAGCGAAGACCTCAGGGGGTAAATAGGAGTTGTCTTCTCCTTCTGAATCCCCCTCAGAACACATATCTTCCTCTCGATTACAATCCGAAATGCATGGAGGGGGGGCTGCCTTTGCGCCTACCATGGAGCGACGTCTGCATGAAATTTTACTGCCACGCAAGGCTCGTCTCTTTTGCTCTACATGTTCAGTTCCATTGTTTACAATAACTGTCATGCATAGGAATAAAACATAGTGAAATTATGTAAGGAGTGCATGCAGAAATCCAGAGTGATGGTAGCAACCTGTGGATAGACCCAAAACCAATAATAGCAGGCAGATAATGGCTTCAGTTAAAAAATACAGATAATGGCTTCTTTACTGTTTGTTTCCCACCCAACATGAAACTCATAGTAGACACCGGAGATTAACCAGATAATAGATAGATACTATTGATAGCGGCCCCGATATGTACCGCACAACCATTTAAAAACTCAAGTTTGACCATTAGTTTGGAGCTGACTCAGAGTCTAATCGATGAACAAGACGATAAAGTAGCATGTAATATTAAGCGATGCATAATGTAAGCAGACACGAAAGAGTGCGACCTCTCTTGCGGACCCGTGTAGTCCTCGAGGTCATCTGCTCGGTTGATGATGGTAATGCAGTTTTCATGGCTGCCAGCGGCGGGGAAGAAGATCTGAGGCAGTGAAAGACAGTCTGGAGGCCGGATCCCTGCTGTGCTGGACCCTTCTGTCGTTGGAGTAGCTAAGCTGGGGTGGACGACGGTGTAGCATGAGCGAGACAAACCACGCAAGGTTTTCTTTGACAACTATCTGTAAGAGAAGTAATTCTGTAAGTGCTCGCTTGAATTGGAGGATTCCAACAATGCAGGGATAGGAAATAGACAAGAATAGGGTAGGAATGCACGTGCAAAAAAGAGAATTTAAAAACACAGGATTTCTACCAATCTAGGTGTTTGATTCACAACAATTGGAAGATCACAGGATGCAAAGAAGCATGGTGAGATTAAGTCAAACCACAAGAAAATGTACGGTTATAATGCTATTATGCTACTATCTCTTAGTCTTCTGCTTCATGAATAGGAATTTGAAAAGGAGTACACGTGAAAATTAAAATTCCTACGTTTTTTCTTTCAAGGAGACACTAAAGGAACAAATCCGTGTGCTCAGTGGACAATATATATAACATGTAGAGTAAAAAAGAGATGCAACAAGTGTACAACCTCTTTGGCGAAGCCATGTCGATCTCAGCGTGATTGGGTTGGCCGGTGAGGATGCTCCGGCTGACTTTGCTGTCGGAGGAGGGGAAGAAGATCTTAGGCATCTGGAGATGGAGCCCGAGGTACTGCTCCACTGTGATGGAGGGTTTTGTCGTTGGAGCAGCTCCGGTGAGTTGTACGACGCCGAGGCTGAAGCAGGACAAGAGAGAGAATGAACAACGTTAACCTGAGTGGAATTCTAATAGCATCTCCAATACATGACGTAAAATACATAACCACAAAGTGCTAGATGTAAAATACATCAGCCGCTCATCTCTGAACTTAACTGTCGAAACTGAACTTAACTGTCGAAACTGAACTTCACTGTCGAAACTGAACTTAACTGTCGAAACTGAATTTTGCTGTCAAAACTGAATTTTGCTGTCGAAACTGAATGCACTAGCAAGGTGAGGCTACACGTCGGTCAACTGACTTTTTCATCTCTAGTCAGTCGATTTTGCAGCCGTAGGATACGAAAATCAAGGGCCTGCGGTTCATCTTCAACCTCCACCCCGCCTGAGCCGCCAGCCACCACCGGCCAAACAGCAGCCCCCCGCGGCCCGCAGCCGGCGGTGCGCCTTCCTGCCCACCCCGGAAACACTCCCACCGCTGGTCCGCCGCCGCCCCGGCCATCCCTCTAGGCCCCCCGTGCTGAGCATTTTCTCCGGCGATCCCCACGCCACCGCCCCGCCAACGCCCCGCCAACACCGGCGACCACCATCCCCATCCTGAACCCTAAGATAGATAGTGGGGTACCTCTCTGGTGAGCCCCCCTCCCCGCTACGGCTGGTTCTTCCTTCACCTCGGCGACCCCCCCCCCCTTGAAAATCGACTAACCCAAAAGTTGATTCATCCAACTGAAGTGTAGCCAAATCGGAGCAGCATCGCAAGCAAGAGCAAGAGCGAGAGCAGCAGCGCGAGCAAGAGCAATAGCAAGAGCAGACCAGGCAGGGGACCGAGAGCAAGAGCAGAGCAAAAGCGCGAGCAGGAGCTAAAACAACAGCAGCTCCTACTGATGTGGACGTCGCCGCCGAGGGAGCGACGTCGTGGAGGAAGTGGCCGGCGACGCCGCCGTGGATGGAGTCGCGCCGTGTCGGCTCGGGACCAAGCGCTGGTAGCACGGTGAGAACGAATCAAGAAGAAAATGCGGCGATTAGTGTACAACCTCTTTGGTGGCGCCGATTAGGCCGCAGCTTCATCCGAGGAAACGGTGATGATGATGCTCTTCCGGTGGTGCAGGTGAATACGATGGTGTGGGAATGGAGGTGGCACAAAAGACGAGGGGAACATCGGGGCAGCTCCTTGGAGGTGGAGGATGGGGTGGCTGAACCGGCGGGACGACGAGATCGACGACGGATCCTCATCCGGTATGGTGCATGAGGGACGTCGAGGTGTTGCTGTGAACGACGTCGTCGGGGAAGAGGCTCCAGCTGGGTGGCGGATGGAGCAGGGTGTGGGGTTTTGTCGCGGGTTTTCGCGGCCTCGGTGTACGAATGGGTGGGTGGATGGGATGGCAGTGGGGAACCATGGCTTAGAGACGCGCTTCTCCAAAATGTGGGGTAAGTTACGAAAATACCCCCCACTGATTTGAGTCGGTTCATTCGGTTCAGGGGTACCACGGGCATTTCGTGTGTCGGGATTTCACAAGAGGTGGGAGTTTTCGCCGTTGTAATTTCGGAATAGCAAGGCGTGGGTTGAGATGGAGGGAGTTGTAGGAGCACAACGAGACAAAGATATATCTTAAATATTTCGGGCTAACAAGGCGCGGGTTGAAATTTCCGGACAAGCCTAACGTGTACTGTACCAAATCAATGCGCACTACAAATGTCATTCAAAACTTTGAAGTCATGTTATGTTCAATTAAAATATTCCGCTACGTGTATAATGCATGCAACCTACTACTCAAATGAAAGTTTTAGTGCATTCCAAACGTATATACTACCGCTTCAATATGAACTAAATTTGAATTCATTTCTCTATTTGAATAAGATCTATAGTAATGATTGTTGTGAAGTCAAAGCATTTGAATTCGTTTCTCTGTTTTAATAAGATCTACAATCATCATTATTGTCAAGTTAAACCATCGTTTGTGTATTATCTTCACAGCACACACCACATGATTAGTCTCGAGTTACATATGAACTATGTGTACTATATGAACTCGAACTAGATTTTTTGAATCCACTTTATTTTGATTTCAAATCACATTACATTTCTAGCTCTAGCTAGATCTTCATAATCTAAACCATGTCTCATATGTATAATGTGTTTATCACATTATGTATGGTGCCCCGCCCCCTACACCTACAAGTATTTAGATGTGAGTTGCAAACACCACACATTACCACAAATTCAAATAAAATGTGAGAATGTTCGATATACAGTATTGTTTAGATTATTCGATATTTAGTTGTAAGCTGCAAATGCCACACATTATCACAAATTCAAATAAAATGTGAGATTGTTTGATGTATAGTATGGTTTAGATTGTTCGGCATTTAGTTGTGAGTTGCAAACGCCATGCATTATCACATAATGGTATAACATGTGCACAACACGTGTATCACCGCTATGTTCATGCATGCAATGTTTAAAACACTATGATCTCCTGTTCAAATATATGAATCTGCTTTCGTATCAAATTATGATCTTTGTTAGTGTCGGTGTACTAGAGTAGGGGTACCCTAGTATCCCGAACTTGTGCACGGGCAGTCGCAGCACCCCGCGGCAAGGCTTGCTGGGTGACCGCCAAGGTCCTCCGTGGTTCCTCTGGAACCGTTCAAGAACAAAGTATTCAAGACAAGACCCCGACAAGAGGAGCTTGCCGGGAAGGCCAGCCGAAGGCATTCAAGCTAGGGAGACCAGGCCCCGGCAAGAGGAGCTTGCCGGGAAGGCCAACCAAGGCATCTCAAGAAAGCTTGCCGCGACGCGCCACGCGTCCCGGCAAAGCTCGGTGAGCGACAAGCTCCCGGGTCCGGCAAGACGACGATCGCGGCAAGGCACTTGCCGCGGCAAGCGGCCACTCCGCACCCGCACTCCAGCACATCCACCAACGTGTCGCCCTGGGGCCTTTCCAGGCGCGCGTGGCGAGAGGCTGTGCAGCCAGCGGTGCACGGTGGCAAGCGGCGCTGACAAGAAAGCCATCGTGGCGATCGGTGGCGCCCCTGACGGTCTCTTTCTGCACTGTTTGGGCGACACAGACGGGCATTTAATGCCTTTGTCCCCTGCCATCAGAGTTAGGTATGATACACTGTATCTACAGTATAGGTAGTTGTACCTACCGCATCTCTTTTTCCGTTTTTGCCCTTTGTCTGCGTTGCCACCTGTCGGTGACCCCTTTAGCATATAAAAGGAGGCCCATGCGCAACGTAGAGGGGGTTCGACGGGTTCGAAGCTAGAAACACTCTCACGCTCGGTTTGGTAGCTCACGACGCTCCCGAGCAAGAACTCAATATACACATACATGCAGCAGTAGGAGTATTATCTCTTCGGAGAGCTCGGAAGCTGGGTAAACTGCTCGTGTGTTTCGCCTCGATCTGCTCTTCGTGCGACCTCCGCCCCCCGCCGAACCGAAAGGGGCTCGGTCCGCCGGTCCCATAGGTGTTCGTGGATCAGTTTCCCCCGACATCTTTGGCGCGCCAGGTAGGGGGCGTCGAGATTGTGTGAACCTGATCCGGCGTTCACACGGGCTAGATCTTCGTTTTCTTCATCAACATGCCACCGAAGAAGAAGGCTTCAGAGGAAGCTGCACCGTCCGCGTCGATTACACCGCGACCGGAGCAAACGGGCGGTGGGGTAGACATCGGCGGGAGAACGGGCATCGACGAGGGAGCTCACAGTGCTGCCAAGTCCAAGGACAAGGCCGCGTAGACCTCAGCGTCCGTACGCGCACCGCGCCCATCTCAGGAGGCGCGGGACCAACAGCGTCATGGTATTCGCAGTACCATGCGTTCGTTGGGCCAAGATCAAGCTGGTGGATCTCGCGGAGTTCAAGACCAGCATGTACGCCAGCATGCTGGCCCGAGCGAGGCCCGGTTGCCTGGACGGGATACTGCTCCTTCTAAGATAGTTAGAAGTCCGAGCATATCCCTCTCCTTGCACCGTTCGCCTCTGCCGCCAACCACTCCAGCAGAAGCTTTGGCGCAAGCTCAACTACTCCTGGATTACCCTCCAACGGCGGACAAGACCGACGAATGGAGGGCCACCATTCAGAGTCTCATCGGCTTCGCGAACGGCGACACTGCACGGCAACCAAGCACCTCGCTGCCGCGGCAAGACTGCCGGACGTGAACCGATGGCGGCAAGACCAGTGGGGGTGCAACCTCCATGCACTCTCCACCCCGAAGGCCAAGATCGCCGACTCGTCGGATCCACCTCGACAGCGACTCCACCGCATCATCGGATCCACGAGCTCGTCGCGATCAGCGCCAAGTTCTTCACGAACGACAGCAAGAAGACGCTCGTACTCGCATCGAGCGCCGAAGAGAAGCGCGGCGTCAATCTGACCAGCGTGTTGGGCCCTCTGTCGACATGCATGCGCCAGGGGAACCAGGCGACTTGCCGTACGTGGTAGGTTGCCCTGCGTTCACTCGTGAGCTGCGGCAAGTCCAGTGGCCCAGCAAGAAGAATTTCAAGCCAGATGTACCGGAGAAGTACGATGGCAAGTCGCATCCATCGGAGTTCCTCAGCATCTACACCATCGCGGTGCAGGCTGCCGGGGGACGAGACGACAAGATCCTTGCCAACTACTTCCCGCTGGTGCTCAAGCCCAACGTCAGATCCTGGCTCATGCACTTGCCGGACAACTCCATATCTTCCTGGGCGGATCTATGACATCAGTTTGTCGGCGCTTTTACAGGCGACCACAAGCCCCATGGCCAAGAGAGCGACCTTCATCTGCTCGCCCAGAAGGAAGGAGAGCCCCTGCGCAAGTATATTCAGAGATTCAGCCGTGTACAGCATAACATCCCAGATGTCCACCCTGCCGCGGTGATCAGCGCGTTCCATCAGAACGTGCGAAACCGCAGGATGCGGGAGGAGATGGCGATGTGCAAGATCAAAGACGTCAGTGAGCTGTATGCCCTGGCCGACAAGTGTGCACGTGCTGAGGAGGGGAGGAGACTCCCCGGAGAGAATACAGTAGCAGGAGGATCTGATAGTGAGGATGCTGCCCCGGCAAAGAAAGGCCAGCGGCGGAACAACAGAAAGAAGAAGGGCAAAGATGTGCTAGTTGTTGAGCAGTCTGGCAACGGAGGTGGCGCCCAGAAAGCCAAAGCTTGCGCCTCGGGTGTGCAGGCTGTGGCGGTCGCCGACAAGCAGGACGGCTCCGGCAAGCAGTACTGCAAGATCCACCGCACCAAGGGCCATGACCTCCAGAGTTGCAAGAAGGTCGAGCAGCTTGTCGAGCAGCAAAAGGCTGAGTACGAGCGACGCGACAAGGAGAAGGCCCAAGAAGGTGCTGGAGGAGCCGGCAAGAAACGCCCCGGCCGGGGAGGACGCCGCGGAAAGGCCAAGCAGCGGCAAGGAGACAGACCTCCCCGCGGCCGCGACAAGGATGAAGATGACGACGACGAAGATATGGATGATGACGAGGCCAATGAGCAGGAGTTTCAGAAAGCCACAGAGGTCCTATGCGTTGACGGCGGTGCTTCTCTGCATACTTCGCACCGCCAGCTCAAGCAGTGGATGCGGGAAGTTAATGCAGCAGAACCATCCGTAGAGTCACGCAGGCCTCTGAAATGGTCCAGCATGCCTATCATCTTTGATATTGAGGACCACCCTGATCGCATAACTGCGGTCGGGTGCTTGCCGATGTTGGTTTCACCAACTATCCGCAACCTCAAGGTCACAAAGATGCTAGTTGACGGCGGGGCCGGCTTAAACCTGATCTCCTCCGCGGTACTCCAAAAACTCCAGATCCCTAACAGTGAGCTCAAAGAGACCGGCACATTCCAAGGAATCAATCCGGGAAGGAGCAAGCCGAAGGGAAAGATCACGTTGCCGGTGACGTTTGGCAGCGAGCTGAACTTCAGGACTAAGAGGGTCACTTTTGACGTTGCTGACTTTCCGTTCTCGGCCATCCAGCGCTCGCCAAGTTCATGGCAGCTTCTCACTATGCATACAACATGTTGAAGGTGCCAGGCCCGATAAGTGTCATCTTTGTCCCTGGCGACAAGAAGGATGCTCTTATCTGCGCCGACAAGATCTACCGGGAAGCAACAGCCGCAGCTGATCACAAGTCACTTGCCGCTGAAGCTCCTGGGGGGAAGAAGAAGACCAAGTCCGGCAAGAGCTCTGATGCCCACTCCGGCAAGCACACCTCTTCGGAGTGCTGCGCTACCGTCGAGGACGCACCATCGAGCTCCACCGGCAAGTATAAGAAGACGATGGCAGCTCCACCAGAGACCAAGAAGGTGTCCGCCAAGGAGGACGGCACTGGTGGTACCTTCACCATCAGTGCCACTCTCGACCCCAAATAGGAAAGCGCGCTCGTTGCTTTCCTGCGGGCGAATGTCGACGTGTTTGCGTGGTAACCGTCTGACATCCCCGGTGTTCCCAGGAAAGTAATTGAGCACCACCTTGCCATTTGTCCTCACGCGCGGCCCGTCAAGCAGAAAGTCAGGAAGCAAGCAGTGGAGCGCCAAGAATTCATCGCAGAAGAAATCAAGAAGTTGGAAGCAGCAGGCCTTGTCAGAGGAGTGCTCCATCCTACGTGGTTGGCCAATCCTGTAGTCGTGCGCAAGGCTAACAGGAAATGGAGGCTTTGTATCGATTTCACCGATGTCAATAAAGTTTGTCCCAAAGACCCATTTCCCTTGCCGTGCATTGATCAGATTGTTGACTCCACGGCCGGATGTGATTTGCTTTCATTTCTTGATGCATACTCAGGATACCATCAGATCTTCATGGCAGAAGAGGATGAGGAGAAAACCGCATTCATCACTCCATGTGGCACATATTGTTTCGTACGGATGCCTTTTGGTTTAAAGAATGCAGGTTCGACATTTGCAAGGGTAGTCCATGTCGCTTTTGAGCCACAAATACACAGAAATGTAGAAGCCTACATGGATGACATAGTGGTCAAGAGCAAGGACAAGGCGACCCTGATTCAAGATTTAGATGAAACCTTTGCAAATCTGCGCAAGATCAACCTCAAGCTTAGCCCCGAGAAGTGCGTGTTTGGAGTTCCCTCCGGCAAGCTTCTCGGGTTCTTTGTGTCTCAGCGGGGAATTGAAGCCAATCCCGACAAGATCAAGGCCATCGAGCAAATTGAAGCACCAAAGCGCGTCAAGGATGTACGAAGGCTTGCCAGTAGCATGGCTACTCTCAGCAGGTTCATCTCTAGATCTGCTGAGCGCGCCCTGCCATTTTTGAAAATATTGAAAAAGGCAGGTCCAATGAAATGGACTCCGGAAGCGGAGGCTGCGCTGCAGGACTTGAAGAGATACCTGTCCTCCACTCCAATACTTGTCGCGCCTAAGCCACAAGAGAAGTTGCTGCTATACATAGCGGCAACCAATCAAGTGGTTAGTGCTGCGTCAGTCGCGGAGAGGGAGGAGGATGATGAGCCAGCAACCACGGCAGGTGCATCCAGCGACAAGCAGGGGGCTTCTCCGACAAGCTCTGGTCCCGACAAAGAAGGATCTGCGCAGGCGCAAGAGGAGGTACAGAAGAGGATGGTGCAGCGCCCAGTTTACTTTGTCAGTTCCCTCCTGCAGGGGGCTAGGTCAAGGTACTCTGGTGTGCAGAAATTGCTTTTCGGCCTTCTCATGGCCTCGAGAAAGCTGCGCCATTACTTCCAAGCACATGAGATCACAGTTGTCACTCGTTTTCCACTAAAGAGAATACTGCAGAATCCAGAAGCAACAGGCAGGATTGTCGAGTGGGCACTGGAACTGTCAAGCTTTGGCCTCAGGTTTGAGAGCACTTCGACTATCCAAAGCAGAGCATTGGCAGAGTTCGTAGCAGAATGGACGCCAACACCAGATGAAGAAATTCCAGAAACGAGCATCCCCGTCAAGGAAGCAAGCAAAGAGTGGCTGATGTACTTTGATGGTGCCTTCTCGCTGCAAGGCGCCGGTGCTGGAGTGCTACTTGTTGCGCCCACCGGAGAGCACCTCAAGTACGTAGTCCAGATGCACTTTCCCAAGGAGCAAGCAACAAACAATACTGCAGAGTATGAAGGCTTGCTTGCCAGTCTCAGGATCGCAGCAGACCTTGGGATCAAGAAGCTCATTGTCAGGGGTGACTCACAGCTTGTCGTCCGCCAAGTGAACAAGAATTATCAGAGTCCATTGATGGAGGCTTACGTTGATGAAGTGAGAAAGCTAGAAGAGCACTTTGACGGCTTACAGATGGAACATGTTCCAAGAGCTCAGAATGACATTGTCGATGGCCTGTCAAAGTGCGCCGCACTTAAGTTACCTGTGGAACCAGGGATCTTTGTGCTCAAGCTGACTCAACCGTCTGTAACACCATCAACTGGACAGAGCAAGAAGAGGATGTTGGTTTCTAGTGACTATTTTCCGGCAGAGCTCCCCGAAGCCGCCGCCAAGAAGGTCCCCAAGATCAACACCAAGAGTGCTGAGGAGCAGTCTGCTCCGGCAAGCCCTAGGGTTTGTTCCATTGAAGCAGACGCTCCCAACAAGTTTTGCTCCGGCAAGCTTGCCGGGGAACATCAAGCTCCGGCTGGGCTGCAGGACCTTGCCGTAGAAGCGGATGTTCCCGCAGTAGTAGATGTGCCTTTAGTCCTTGTTGTCGAGCCACAAGCTCCAGCATGGGCACATCAGATTGTCCATTTCCTTCAGACAGGAGAGCTTCCCGAAGAGCAAGAAGAAGCGGAAAGAGTAGCCCGGCAGTCAAGTATGTACAAGTTTGTCGACAACATACTGTACAAAAGAAGACTCAACGGTGTGAAATTGAAGTGTATTCGCCGGGAAGACGGACAACAGCTGTTGGCAGAGATACATGGAGGCATATGTGGTCACCACATTGGCGCAAGGGCACTTGCCGGCAAAGCGTTCCGGCAAGGTTTCTTTTGGCCGACAGCCCTCCAGGATGCGACTGCACAAGTAACCAAGTGTGAAGCGTGCCAGTTCCATTCCAAACAGATACACTAGCCAGCTCAAGCTCTCCAGACGATCCCTTTATCCTGGCCATTTTCGGTCTGGGGGCTCGACATCCTCGGCCCCTTCCCCCGCTCTGTCGGGGGCTTTGAGTACTTGTACGTTGCAATCGACAAGTTCACAAAGTGGCCGGAAGTGGAACCAGTGAGGAAGGTGACAGCACAGTCAGCAGTCAAGTTCTTCAGGTCGATTGTTTGCCGTTTCGGGATCCCTAACAGGATCATCACCGACAACGGCACGCAATTCATGAGCCGCACCTTCATGCAGTACGTCCAAGATCTTGGCGCCAAGGTCTGCTTCGCTTCTGTTGCTCATCCAAGAAGCAACGGTCAAGCGGAGAGGGCAAATGCTGAAGTGCTACACGGGCTCAAGACCAGGACTTTCGACAGGCTGCACAGGTGCGGAAAGAACTGGATCGAGGAGCTGCCGGTGGTTCTTTGGTCGATCAGGACGACGCCAAATCGAGCCACTGGCCAGACACCTTTCGCTCTAGTCTATGGAGCAGAGGCAGTTCTCCCCACGGAACTCATATACGAGTCACCTTGAGTGCTCGCTTATGATGAGCTTGAGCAAGAGCAGCTGCGACAAGATGACGCGCTGCTCCTTGAGGAAGACCATCTTCAGGCTGCTGTACGAGCTGCTCGATATCATCAAGCTTTGCGCCGCTACCATAGCTGCAAAGTTAGTGCCAGAAGTTTTGAGGAAGGCGACCTTGTTCTTCAGTGTGTTCAGTCCGCCAAGAATTCCAACAAGTTGACGCCGAAGTGGGAAGGCCCTTACCGGGTGAAACGAGTCACTAGGCCTGGCGCTGTCCGCCTTGAGAACGAAGATGGCATTCCTTTGAGCAACTCCTGGAACATTGAGCATCTTCGTAAGTTTTACCCTAGGGCGCGGTTGCCGGAACCTGTTCCCGCAACCACCTTTTGTACAAGTATTGCTGCTGTTGCATGTAATCCTTCATACAAAGCCGGGCGCAGACCCCGTGCGTAAATAAAGCTTATGTGCTCTGCACATCTTGTCAATTTCATGCTTTCTTTCTTTTCGCATGTATTATCTGACACTTTGTGCAGCACCTACCTCCGGTAAGCAATAACGAGCCATAAGGCTCCATATCTTTATTTTCTCTTCTTTCTCTTTCTCAAAGGAAGGAAGGTTCCCTCGCCCACAAGTTTGCCGGGGGGAAGGAGAAGATAATGGTGTGGACCAGGCATCGTTCAAGGAAGTTTCGCCTTACCAGGAAGCAAACGACAGAAAAGCTAAGTTGCCAAAGTTTGAGCAATCAGTTTTTAAATTTTTAAGTTATCTTCCTCGAACGACCGTACTTTGTATGGAAAACCTGTGCGCGGAGGAACCAACTCGTAGCTAGTTGCGCCCTTACTTTGTTTCGAGTCCGCTCAACAACTTAAGTGAGCTGCGACTAGTTGCGACAAGGTTTCTTGTCGGTAGCGGCACCGCCAGCAGGCTGCTGACATCCCGCACTCAGCGCTCGCGGCAAGGGTGCCCGCGCCGACAGGTTCCCTAAAAGCATAGGGTAAAAACATACAAAGGAAGGAATCAAGTAGAGGAAATAACACAACAATCGATATCCAAAACAGAGTTATATTACAAGATAACTTGTCGCGGCTCTAACAGAATGTTCTCATGACATGACCAACAGCGACAAGGAAAAGAAAGAATGGGCGGCCTAATCTACGCGGTCGTCCTCGACCCTCTTGATCCCGCTCACCTTGTCCACAATGGGTGCGACAAGGGCCTTGAGCGCTTCCAGATCAGCATCCGGCGGCAAGGATCTGAGGACGTTGGTGAGGTTGAGGCCTGGGTTGCAGAAGGCCACCTTCACCAGCACCTTCTGAAGAGCTCCCGCGCAGATCTTGCACGACTCTTCGGCCAGCTGCTTTGGGAACCTCTCCCGGAGTCGCTGGAGCGCCGTCGCTACGCCTTTGAAGAACAAGCTGAGCTTGGCGCTGAGTTGGAGACGCTCGTTGGAGGAGTACCCAAGATCCTCCATCCCCAGCTGCGCCAGCTCCCCGTCGATGGTGGCGGCAACGTCCACAAGGCCCTCCGTCCAGTGCTCCACGTTCTCCCTGAAGGTGTTCTGGGCGGCGGCAGCACTCGCCAGCAACGCCTCGTCGGCCTTAACCTTCTCCGCCAAGGCCGCCTCCCGCTCCCTGGCACCGTCCAGCGTCTGGGTCAAGGTGGCCAGCTTCAGCTCGAGATCGGCATTGGAGTCCTTGGCGGCGCTCAGCTCTTTGTTCCTCTCGGCAAGGAGACCCTGCAGCTCGCCGTGAGCAACGGCATCCTTCTCGCGCTCGAGCTTGAGCGCGGCAAGCTCCTCGCCGCTCGCCTTGAGGTCGGCCTCCAGTTGCGCCACTTTCGCCTCCAGATCCTTCTTGGCAGCCTCGGCAGCTGCGGCGGCATCCTTTGCTTCCTTGAGAGCTCCGCCAACTGTTTGCTCCCGCGCGGCAAGCTCCTCTTCGTAGCTGTCAAGGTTAACCTTGCGCTGCGCCAGCTCGCCTTCTTGCGCAAACAACTTCTCGCCGGCAAGCCGCTGCTGCTCTTCAGCTTCCGCCTTCTCGAGGAGGAAGGCCTTCCGCTCCTCAGCGAGTTGCTCCCGCTCCTCCGCCAGGGACCGGAGAGCCTCCTGCCTCATACCCCGGAGCTCCTCCGCACGCTTCTCAATATCCACCCCCGCCTTCGCCACAAGCGCTTCCTGTGATTCTAGCTTGGCTTGGCGGGCGCGGTAGAGCGCCAGCAACTTACGCAGCAGCCGCTCCTCCTCAGGCTCGCCGCTGCTGCTGCTTGGCGCGTCCACTACCGTCAGTCCAGCGGAGGCAAGCACTTCTCCTTCCAAGACTTCTCCTTCGACCGGCGCCCTGGAGCTTGACGCCCAGGGGAGCTTGATGAAGATGCCATCGCCGGCCTTCAGATAGGCGCCGGGTTGGGGCTCTTCGGAGCCTGGCGCTGCGGCAGCGGCGGAGGGATCGGCGGTCGGCACAGCGCCTGGCGCTCCTGCGGCCTCAGGGTCGTCAGTGCGGTCACTGGATCCCTCGCCGGCTTCTGCGGCGGCAGCTTTGGCGGCCTCCTCTCCGGCGGGCTCTTCTGCGCCAGCTCCTTCTTCGGTGGCCACGGCGTCGTCGGCGTCGCCACGCGCGTTCTCCTCGCCGGCGACCTTACTTTCCATTGGTTCCGTGGCAGAAGGATCTGACGACCGGAAGAGGGAGAAAAGTCAAGCAAATATTAAAAAAGAAAAATCAGAAGAAGAAAAGCCCGAGGGAAGTTTTCAAACAAGAAGGGTTACCTGTGCTTGGATCTACAGTCTCAACCACCGGAGGGTCGCTGGTGCTGCCCCTTGCTGGAGAACTGTCCCTTGCCGGAGAGTTCTCCCTTGCCGGAGAACGCTCCCTTGCCAGGGAATCCTCCCTTGGCGGTGTGGTTGAAGCAGATGGCACTTCTGGAGCGGTTTCCGGACGCTCCTGGTGAAGCTGCTCTGCTCCTGCGCAACCCAACAATCAAGATATCAGCAAATAAAGAGCACCCATGCACGCCTAATTGTAAGAAGTAAACCATATACTTACGCTGGGGCCTGCGCTGGGGGCTGCTTTGGGGAGTAGCTGCCTGGTCCGCCAAGGTGATCTCAGGCATGTCCCCCGTTGGCGCGACGGGTTCATCCTCGATGACGATCACCGGGGCCTTGGCTCTCTTCGCCGATCTTTGAGCCAACGTCCTGAAAAGGAATAAGTTCAGAATGGAGCAAATCAGATACAAGACAAAGCAACCAAATTGAAGAACCACAAGTACATCGGGGAAATCTTACTCTTGTTCCTCCTCGTCGGAGCTGAGCGCGGAGAGATCAAAGTCCGGCTCGCCTCCGGCGCGACGAGGCGGAGGGGTAGTTTCCCTTGTCCGCTTGGCAGGGGCAGTGGCGGTGGTGCGAGAGGACCCCGCTCCAGTTGCTGCAGCGGCGTGAGGCGCTCCCGCGGCAACGGTGCTAGCCGCAGTAGAGCGTGTCGCGCGGCGCGGCGGCTGTTGACCCGTCTGCCGCCCCGCTGCGTCCCCGGCCCTGCGGAGACGCCTTCTTGGTGGAGCTTGTGGCTCCGCTCGCGGCGAGCTGGCTGGAGGTGGAGAAGAGGTGGAGCCAGTCTTCAACAAGTCGCTCGCGTCCTCGGCAGGCTCGCTCGACTCCGTTTCAGGCCAAGCAAGCTCTTCCTCGCCGACAAGCTCCTCCCGCTCGGCAAGGCTTGCCGCCTCTGCTGCCTCCGCCTCCTCCACGGTGAATCCAAATTGGCCTGCGGCAACGGCTGCTGCCGCCTCTTCCAGCCTGGTGGCAATGCACTGCATCTCGTCGTCAGTGGTGTCGCGGGTGAGGCTCTTCTGCTCGTCGGGGCGGATCACCACCTGTGCCAAGCTGTCGAAGAACTCTTGCACGACGTCATCGGCAGGCTCTTGCCAAGTGGGGACGATCCCATGCGAGTCGCACAGTGGCATCATTGCGCGGATGCGGTCAAGCGAAGAGTTGTTGCAGAGCGAAACGACCCCCCTCGGCAACCTAAACGCTTCGAGATGCTCGAGATCATGCTTGAACAGCTCCAGGAGCATTGCATCCAGCTCCAAGATGGTGAAATTGAAATTGAGGCCCGGATGCAGAGTCATGATGTCCGCCGCATTCTGGAACTCCCAGGCGGGTCTCCCCCTCTCCTGCAGGGGGCGATGCGGCGGCGAAGGAAATCTGCGCCAACAGCGCCTACGGTGAGCCCGGCAAGCCTGAGGAACAGGATCCTGGTGACGGCAATCTTCAGCCTAACGTCCTCCGGAGCCAAGTTGCTCCAATCGTTGCCGCGCACTACTGGGGCTTGGCGCCCAGCGGTGAATGGCTGCGGGTTTTCCTCGACGATCCAACACCAGTCCGCTCTCCACTCGTCCCACTTGCTGCGGAGCTCGCCCTCCAAATAAGCATCCTTCTTGCCGAGTCTCGAGATCCAGGCGATTCCGCCAGACAAGGGCTCTCCTCTCTCGACTCGGGGTATGAAGAAGTGGCGGAAAAGGGCTACGTTTGGGTGGACTCCGACAAAGTTTTCGCAGAGATGTGCGAAAACTGCCATGGTCAGAACGGCATTGGGGGTGAAATCAAGGAGGTGGAGCCCGTAGGTGTTCATGATGTCGCAAAAGAATTCGGAGAAAGGTGGGTAGAGCCCGCAGCAGAAGAACAACACGAAAAAGGGGTATCCAGTCGGAGCCAGTTTCGAGGCGGCGGCGGAGAGTACCTTCGTGCGCGGATGCGCTCGCGTCTCTGTCGACCAGAAGAGGTAGTAGTATTTCCTCAGCTCCTTCGTGGCGAGCTGGGGGGGGGGGGGAGGTTGCCCGCTCCTTCCGCAGCGCCGCAAGCCGCTGCGCCTCTGCCGACTTCACGCCCTTCCCCTTGTTGGCTTTCGGAGCCATGGCGGAGGTGGTGGGAGAGGTCGACGGCATTGGTGGTGCTGGTGGTGATGGGGGGCGGAGCGCTGCTCTCTCTCAGAAGGGGGGAGCGGCGGAGACTTGGGAGTAGTAACCGGCGAGATGGGCTACTGCCCCTGTTTCCTCTGCTTATAAAGAGGGAGGGGGCGAACGTTACGCTTTTCCGAATAAAGAAACCACCCACGATCTCTCCCACGACGCCGCATTCGACGCGTGCCGTTTGGGAGGGCGCGGTGGATACGGAGTAAGAAACGGCACAACCTAGGCCGCGCTTGCCCGTGCCCTGTTTTGGGCCTGGCCCAACAGCGCTCGGCACCGTGTGTGGCCCAGGCCCGGGGGCTCCTGTCGGTGTACTAGAGTAGGGGTACCCTAGTATCCCGAACTTGTGCACGGGCAGTCGCACCACCCCGCGGCAAGGCTTGCTGGGTGACCGCCAAGGTCCTCCATGGTTCCTCTGGAACCGTTCAAGAACAAAGTATTCAAGACAAGACCCCGGCAAGAGGAGCTTGCCGGGAAGGCCAGCCGAAGGCATTCAAGCTAGGGAGACAAGGCCCCGGCAAGAGGAGCTTGCCGGGAAGGCCAACCAAGGCATCTCAAGAAAGCTTGCCGCGACGCGCCACGCGTTCCGGCAAGGCTCGGTGAGCGACAAGCTCCCGGGTCCGGCAAGACGACGATCGCGGCAAGGCACTTGCCGTGGCAAGTGGCCACTCCGCACCCGCGCTCCAGCACATCCACCAACGTGTCGCCCTGGGGCCTTTCCAGGCGCGCGTGGCGAGAGGTTGTGCAGCCAGCGGTGCACGGTGGCAAGCGGCGCTGACAAGAAAGCCATCGTGGCGATCGGTGGCGCCCCTGACGGTCTCTTTCTGCACTGTTTGGGCGACACAGACGGGCATTTAATGCCTTTGTCCCCTGCCATCAGAGTTAGGTATGATACACTGTATCTACAGTATAGGTAGTTGTACCTACCGCATCTCTTTTTCCGTTTTTGCCCTTTGTCTGCGTTGCCACCTGTCGGTGACCCCTTTAGCATATAAAAGGAGGCCCATGCGCAACGTAGAGGGGGTTCGACGGGTTCGAAGCTAGAAACACTCTCACGCTCGGTTTGGTAGCTCACGACGCTCCCGAGCAAGAACTCAATATACACATACATGCAGCAGTAGGAGTATTATCTCTCCGGAGAGCTCCGAAGCTGGGTAAACTGCTCGCCAAACCGAAAGGGGCTCGGTCCGCCGGTCCCATAGGTGTTCATGGATCAGTTTCCCCCGACAGTTAGTCTCTTACACCAGCACAATCCTCTAACCTTTGTAGCTACCACTAACTTTCTCTTGTGCATGCACACGCCCTCCTCGCCCCCCCCCTCCCTCGGCATTCTATCCACCGGGCACATTCATTTTTTTTCTTTAGGTCGTTCTCCCAGAGTCTCCACAACTCCTTTCCGACACAGACCGATCAATAAACCTCTCCAGTGATGCCTGCCTACAACACACACACACACACCTTCAATCTCCTCCTTTATGTGTCCTTGCCTCGTGTCTCTCATACGGTCAGACACACGTGTAAACTCTCGCCCCTCTTTTCATCGATCTCACAACCACACACTCCTCCCCCTATCTAGCTAGTAGTTGGGCCTCTCGCACCACCTCCTAGCTCCATTCTCTCTGTCTATCCTTCTCGCTGGGCCTTATTTGCCTCTAACAAATGGACATACACCGACTGTTCTCTCGCTATACATATAGATAGCTAGGTCCTGATAACTCATTTTTACCCACACATCAATCGATCTACCTCATTAGTTGTGTCTATCCCTTCCTCCGACAAACAACAATTTATCTACCGATCTAGTTAGGTTTGCTTACCAAACATATGGTTCCCCTTCATCATCCATCGATGCGTCCCGATAGATCTATCACGCACAGGCACACACAGATACGCATCCTCACTCTTATTGATAACATTGCAGTTCCACCCTCAGTTTGTCTTGTAGGCCTCTCCCACCATCTCCGAGAAGCAACTCCATCACCCATCCCGCACTCTACCCCTCTCCCTCCCTCTCCCTCCCTCCCTCTCTCCTCTCTCTCTCTCTGTCCCATCATATTTCCCGTCCTTCAGTTATGTATGGATGTCGACTGATCTCCCTCAAGACATAGATGGGTCTCTCCTTCTCAACACATATACGAGTCGTTCTACCTCTATAGTTAGGCCTCTCCTTACCCCTCCCCCCTCCCCCCACACACCGATACATCGAGCGCTCTAGTCATGTCTCCCAAACACACACAAACTTGACATGTGCGCTCTAACATTCGGGTAGGCCAGTCACCCTATATCTTTGACTTGCACACACACACAATTCCGATGGATCTCTTCATCGATCTCGCACCCACCCACTTGATCCTCTCTTTTACTCTATCGATAGCTATGACCCCTCCCTCTCTTCTCATGGATTGCCCGACCCTCTATGTATGATATGGATAGGCCTCCATTTCACACACATTGCATGCAAAAAAATTTTTGAGATGTCATCGACACATATTCCCACAAATAATTCACAAAATCAACCCCACCCCACCCCCACCCCCCACCCTAAAACAAAAAACACTCACGAACGCGGTTTGTATCTCTCACACACACCCACATAGGTGGGGGACGTGCAGGAAGAGAAGAGGTGCATGCACGGTGCACGTACTCCTGTCTCTTTCCCAACCACACCCGCATGGGTACACGATGGAGCTCAATTCAGTACGAAAAAGGCAGCCCACGTGGTAATTTCGCACGTGTACTGGTTGTCCACTTGGTGGAGCGAGGATCGTCTACCACGGGTGAACAAACAAATTGCAACTTGACATGTTATGTTAAAAAAAGAGGCAAACCATGTGGGGCCTACCTTAGAGGCAAGACTTTTGATGTGTCCCGTCAACTCGCTGAACGAGGAGAAGCTTGCATAGTACGACGTGTCCCCCGCCCACGGGCGCGGTGGTTCGCAGGATGAGGTGAAGCTTGCTCTGCCTTACGCCCGCTCCCTTGCCCATGCTCGCGGTGGCTCGCAGGACGAGGAGAAAAATTTACTACTCCCTCGTTTCCTCCTCGTCCCTACTACCTTGGTTATAGAGATTATATCATATTGTTTGGAACTAGATTTCAATTTGAACTACTAGTACATACTCCAAACACTGATGTATATAGACGTATTTTAGAGTGTAGATTCACTCATTTTGCTCTGTATGTAGCACTCTCCCTCGCCCCTCGACCCTCGCCCATGTGGTGGACGTGCAGCAATTCATTCGGTCTCATATAGCCAGAACGATATATACTGCACTACCATTATTGCTCGACTTCCCGAAGAGGTGAAGAGCCAATCGCAAGGTTAATATTTTGGAGATGCCAAGCACAAGGTTATAGGAGAACGAGTAGTAGGTGCCGCGTCATTTATAAATAAAGTTTTTTTCTTTGGTGGCACGTACACAATATGATAGGTTCATATGGAGAGAAAAGGAAACCGCTCCACTATATACATAGCCAGGACGGGCCAGCCTACACAGTTGCTTGCCGGGGTTGCTCTCTTCACACTCTCTCGCACAAAACGACTGTGGCCACATCTCTAACATCCCGGCGGATCACGTCCGCTTGGGGAAGGGGTGGATGCTTAGTGTAGATGCGGTGACCGTCTCCGATGGCGAAAACCCACTGTCGGCACGTCGCGATCAGGGGTCCCCGCCGTTCTCTCTCACAAAGTCGGTGAGGTTGCCTTCGTCCCTTGCTCACTTTCGTGATGTGCGTAGTTGCCGCCTCCCGCCGCCCTCCTCAAGGTTGAGCTACATCCCTCAGGTACAACTCCCTTTACAGCCGGCTTGCACCACTGCTCCAGCTGCCCACATCACTCCCTGTGGATATTTCTCTACTTCCTTGCCCCGCACATACCTCTACTGGCTTCTACGTACTATATCTGTGATGTGTTTATGTCTCATCAACTAGTCCCAGTAATCTTATTCTAATCACGCTTCTTCAATTTCTTTGCCACAGGGATGCTCATCTCGATTTTCATGAAACTGCACAAAATGATCCGATGGTCAAAAGGTTGCAAACTTCATTTATTAGGAAGCTCGAACGTTGCCAGCAAATTGAAGCCTGGTCAGGGTTCACGGTTCAAGGGCTAGGGACTGCATGGATCGTTTTTTTCTTTAGCTGCCTCTGTTCCAAAATAAGTGTCAACTTTAGTAGTAGTACAACTTTGTACTAAAGTTTGCACAAAGTTGAGACACTTATTTTGGAATGGAGGGAGTGCATATTTGCTATGATTTGTCAATCATTGAGATGCAATAGCATGCATGTTAGTCTCCTTTGTATTTGATGAAATGTTGCAACGGGCAACCTTGGACGCAAGATACATGTAACAGAAGCTGGAAGCTTCATAGCATTGTACAAATTTATCTCGCTGATAAATTACAGTACGTACTATACTAGTACTTCCTCCGTTCCTAAATATAAGTCTTTGTAGAGATTTCACCATGAACCACATGCGGATGTATATAGATGCATTTTAAGTGTAGATTCATTCATTTTGTTTCGTATGTAGTTCACCTAGTGGAATCTCTACAAAGACTTATCTACTAGTAATAGCTAGCCCCCACTACTAGGAATTCTCTATCCTCTCCTTGAGCCACATCATCAAAATTGATGTAGCCATTAGATGAAGTAAATCAGTCCATAATAGCCGTCTGATCTAGACGTTGAGAGGCTCCGCACTAAGCCACATGCAAGCATGCAGAAATACCGTGGCACATGCATGTGAGTGGGTTTTAAATCACATCAACATGTCTGCATGCAAGCATGCACCGGTAGCATGCATGTAAGTGAGCTTTTAAGTCCCATTAACATGTCAAAAAGAAAAATATAATCCCATTATGCAGTAGGAGTTGGCTGTTCATTTTTCCTTACGTGGGATGATCTAAATGATGATGGGAGTTTATTTAGTTTGGCTACCACATTTGTCATGCGGTTATAGATTTTTTTAGTTCTATGAAATCGATAATTTTGCGCAGAGAGATATACCGCTGTTCCGCGGCAACGCGTGGGGACTCATCTAGTAATATTTAGGAACGGAGGGAGTAATATGTAAAGAGTTAGGTGTCTGCTCTTGCACTCCTCCGCTGTAAGAATGGAGAAAATTGTAATCTACTACCTCCTTTCTCTGAAAGAATGGGACATCCAGCAGTCCTACCACCTCAGTAATAAAGACCGATGAGCCGTCAAATCACACAGACCCAGCAGTAAGTTGGACGGACGAAGCAACCATCACTCTTGCGCTAGTGAGAGGTCGCATCCGCTCTGCCCGGGCATGAACGCGGCACCGATTCTTTGGAGCGGTGCTGACCATTTTGGGCGGGAAGCACGCGCGGGCGATGGAGGGCCTTTTGGTGGGCCAGGCTGGTCAGGAGCGGGCGTGGCAGCTGTCCGCATGTCCCTACCGGAGACGCCCGGAAACGAGAGGATGCACCGACTCTCGCGGCTAAAATCGTACACTACACACCACCTCTCTGTAGGAGTAGGTCGATCTGTCGCACTCTCTAACACACACATGTTGTTAAACACACACACGCACACGCACGCACCTTGGTCCCGTTGCACCTTCTAACGTGACTTATTACACCTAGACGGAGGGAGTAGTAAGTATACGAGATACAATGGCACACTGACTTAAGTCAAATACAAGTGCCCAAAATTTGTGTGCATGTTATAATAAGGATTCACTTAAAATAGTACGTGAGTGAACAGAGGGATCAATTGGATAGTGTTCCCGAGCAGTAGCAAGATGTGTGAGGTAAGATACACCGCTGGCGCTTTTAATTTTTCTTATTAATTTGCTGGTTTCACCCTTTGACTGGTGGGACTCAACGTACTACGTGGAGAGAGGTAAGGTGACAAAGGCTGCATTATTTCTGCACCACTGTGGATAGTCTTACCACCAAAGCCACATGACACGATTATGATTGAAATCCCATTGACTCCCACACACACAAAACAAAACACGGCATGCTTGTCGCACGAATGCAGGAATGTATAAAAGGTTATTTTCCTCTCGTTGAACATAACTAGAGGGTTGTGTAGCTGGTTAGCCTGTTCGCTCATCCAACTTGAGGTCTCGGGTTCGATAACTACACTTGAGCATAATTTTGCCAGGAGGATTCTTTGACTGATCAAAATGTTTTCTAGGGTTTGCACGCTTCACACTCTCTCTCTCCAGTATATATATACACGCTGGAGCCTCAGTGCTTGTAGTTGCTCTCTTCACACTCTCTCGCCCTCTCCCGCTGGAGCCTTAGCGCTTGTAGTTGCTCTCTTCACACTCTCTCGCCCTCTCCAGATCTAAACAAGACTTCATTGGCCTCTCTCTCTCCCCTCACTGCTGCTCAAAGAGCCGGCAGGATTCGTCTGCCGGGAAGGGAAGGAGGCTTAACGCTGTCGCTGTCGGCGTGGGAGGGAATCCACTACCGGTGCAGCTGTTCACTTTCCACCCAGCGGCGGCACGGGAGGGCCTCCGACCCCTTCTTCTTCGCCGTCGTCCCGTCGCCCACCGAACCACGCCCCAAGAACCATAAGGTATAATTTACTTACTCCACATGCATTTCTCTAGCTGCATGTATACCATGAATCTAGGACGTGGTTCAAAGAGGAAAGGAGTTGGGGAAAGTAGTGGGAAAAGTTGTACTCCCTCCGTTCCTAAATATAAGTCTTTGTAGAGATTTTACTAGGACTACATACGGAGCAAAATTAATGAATCTACACTCTAAAATACATCTATATACATCCGTATGTGGTTCATAGTGGAATCTTTACAAAGACTTATATTTGGGAACGGAGGAAGTATATAACATGAATCTAGGACGTGGTTCAAAGAGGAAATGAAGGGGGAAAGTTGTATAGCATGAATCTAGGACGTTGTTCAAAGAGGAAAGGACTGTGGGAAAGTAGTAGGGAAAGTTGTATCGCATAAATCTAGGACGTGGTTCAAAGAGGAAAGGAAGGGGCAAAAGTACTAGTTCAAAAAGGAAAGGAAGGGACAAGGCTGTACAGTTTGAGCAGGACTAGATTTGTTGCGCTCACATAGGGAAAGGTGTCTAAAGATAACAAAACTGGGACCAACGCAAATATGCTCCTTGGTTGTTTGTTCTTTGTTGCAACAGACTGTGCATGACCATAGTACATCGGTAGATGCACATGGTGCTGGTGCGTCCACTGTCCCGTGCAACTCATTAGTTGTTGTTAATCTAAGGCCCTGTTTGGTTAAAAACTCCCTAGTCCCTACCTGCTTGGTTCCAGGGACTAAACATGGACTAGAGGTTATTAAATGACATGCTAAAAGACCATGTTACCCCTAGTAATGAACTAATAGAAACAAGGTGCGATGCGTGGTAGGGGCAACTGTTGGGAAAAGTCCAAAAAAGACTCCCTCGGGGTCTTCTTTCTTTAGTCCCAAATGCCCACTTTTAGTCCCTAAAAGTCCCTCCTGTTTGGTTTAGATGGGACTAACACGGA
This sequence comes from Triticum timopheevii, assembly GCA_963921465.1. Lineage (NCBI taxonomy): Eukaryota > Viridiplantae > Streptophyta > Magnoliopsida > Poales > Poaceae > Triticum > Triticum timopheevii. The sequence continues at coordinate 374,691,771 of OY997262.1, read as the reverse complement.
GTTTTTTTAGTCCCTACACCAAAATGTCCCTGTAAACAAACACCCTCTAATAATGCCGCTGGAAAATTGATGCAATGCCACAGTTAAAAGCAAATTACATGTTTAACGAATTTTATTGTTAATATAATCTCTATGTTAATATTAATCAATGCCACCATTTGAGAAATGCTACTGTCTTGCTTTCTTTCCCATTTAGATAAGGTAGATGCTTCTTTTTGTTGGCTTCTATGTCATCCACCGTTATTGACCACTAATTGTTTCCTTTGCACCTCTGTGTAAACAGGGTTATCTACTTCACCTCGTTGCCATTGTGACCTTTTATTGCACTGGACAAAACACTTTTGTTTTAAGAGTGTTTTGTGCAGTTCAACCAAAATGTCACACCGACAATGTTGCTTGATTGCTTGATCTTAGTGGAACTGCACAAGAGGAGATCTTACTTTCTATCCGTTAAGGCGAATTTGGTTCAGATCTTCTTCTTGTGAGTTGTTTGAATTCCACATCATGAGAGGTCAGTACTAGCCTTCTTTCACATGATTCTGCAGTGTGCTTTCATATGTTGTGCTACTTGTATGATAATGTTGCTTGATTTTAGTGAACTGCACAAATGGAGACAAGACTTCCAATCTGTATGTGCACCGTAATATCCCATTGAGGTAAGATAAGGATATTTCACAACTGATGGCCTGTATTTTGCCACGTTCATCAGAAAATTAAGTTTAGTACTATACTTGTGCTCCCTAATTGACATGCCAAATCTTACATTGAACGCGAAGCTTGTCTGTTATTGAACCAAGTGATGAAGGGGAAGAACAAGTGGAAGAAAAACAAAAATCAACTCCCGGTGCTGTAATGAAGCACTGGAACTGTGATGACACAAGTAATGATATAGTTTTGCATCTTAGTTTATTGCTATGGCTGGAACGAGCAATTGTTTTGCCACTGATTTGATGCCATACGTAATTATCTCTACTTGTGCAAACAGGGATCTTATTTGAAGATACCATATATTTTAGTGGAACTGCACAAGAAGATGTTGGAAACAGTAAACTAATCGAGGAGTATATAGTAAGCATGGCCACCCCCGTAGATAGCAACAGATGGTTCTGGAGAAGTACTTCATCTGTATGCTCTACACAATCAGCCTCCTGACAAAGGTTGGTACTCGCCCACTGATTTCATCCATATGATTAAGCTTTGTCATCTCTATTGGTGTTGTGCTACTGTTTTGATATTGTCATCAAAAAGTGGTATTGTCCTTGAGAAGTGCTTCATCTATGCTGTTTTAAATATTTCCTTTCCTTTTTTCGAGCAAACATGGATGCTAGCATTTAGTAGTCCTCTTGTCTTTGCACAACAGGATCATCTTCCTCTGAAGAAGAATATGGAGTACGTGAAGTGACTAGTTCCGATTATGCCAGGATGAAGAAGCACTGTCTATCTTCTCATCAGAAGGAGCAGTTGAAGGATGGTTACATTACTCCCCACAAGACCAAACTAACTTCAGCTCAGAAGGACTGACAAATCTCCATTTTTCGCTATGATGCGCGAATACAATGTTGTTCTAGGATTCTTTCTAGTGAGCTCCATTTTTCTAAAGTGTACTCTACATGGACCATGTATGTGCCTGTTGAAACTGTCAAATCATAGTACAGTTTGCTTTATACTAATCACTTTTTTGTATTTGTGCAAACAGGGGTGCTCAGCTTGATTTCAATGGGAACTGCACAAAATGTTCATGAATACATCGAATCATTCATTTCCACCACAAGAAAGGAGGTGCCGATAAGTTCAAGGCGTTGCAACATATAAGGGCGAAATCATACAAGCTACGCGCGAATTTGGTTGATTTTGGTGGAACCGCACAAAAAGAATAGTTGGTTTATTTAGCACGAGGTGCCATGTCAATGTCTGAAATGATGGCAAACCCTGCTCATTCCACATTCATAGACATTTGATATTTTGGAATGGGACAACCTTGTCAAATTTTGCTCATTGATTTTAGCAAGACATGCGTTTGATATTTTCGAATGGGACGCCCTTTGCTGTAAGCAGCGTCGATCAATTTTTTATTTATTCTTTAGTTGTGAAGTTAATATTGCCTCTGACATGTGAGTCGCTGAGATGCATAATCATCTATTGTTTTGAATGTTCTCTATGAATTGCCAGGCCTATGTGTTTGATTGCAATGTACAGAAACGCTAAAAAGCTGCTCAAACTCTTTGCACTTCTTCTGTTCCTTTTTACTTCGCACATTGTGAAAGTGCATACTATTTTGTATAAGATTGGTCAAAGTAGAGATACTTTGACTGCAGACAAAACTTGTATGCAGACTAGAAAGGACCGGAGGGAGTACATGTGAAAACTGCTGCAAACGAGGTGATCACCCTGGGAATAATGCTAGTGCGTATTGTTTTGCATGTTCATCCAATGCCAGTGATACAGGAATTCAAACTAATCAAAATAAATTCATTAATACACGGTCGGATTTCATATAAACATGCCGGATTTCATTACATTTCATACATTCTTCAACTAAAAAGGGGTGCGCTGGAGGTATAATTAATTAACCGAAGCTACCCACATGTGTCCCGCTGAGCCGAACAGAAGCTTCAGTGACTTAACTGCAGGTGCAGTTGCGTAACTGACATGTGGCCTGTTGGGCCCACGTGTCAGTCAGCCAACTGCACCAGCAGTTAAGTAGAAGCAGTGTTCTTCTCCAGCACAGCTCTCCGACTCCATGTCGCCGCCAAGAAGCTAACCGGCCGTCAATGGTCAACTCGCCTAGCTTGGCTTCAACCGGAGGGTAGCAGCGGTGGCCTTACTTGGACCTGAGTGGCGGCGACCTACCGTGTTCTACTCTTCCTCGTTTTCTGTGTTGCGCGGCCTCGTTGGCAGCGTGGAGGGGCCTCGTCGGAGCCGGCGATGTCCTCTGTCTCGTTCCCGGCGGGCGGCGCCTCCGCGGAGCGGTGGAAATCCTCCCCCATGTTGCCGGCAGGATGGGGCCTCGGTTGAGCCGGTGATGTCCTCTGCCTCGTTGTTGGCGGGGCGGTGCCTCGGCGGAGTCGGCGGTGTCCTCTGCCTTGTTGTTGGCACCGCGAGGCCTCGGCGGAGCAGGGCCTCGTCGACGCCAGCGGAGTGGGGACTCGTCGGAGCTGGCATTGTCCTCTGCCTCGCCTCGGTCTCGCCAAACTGCGCCTCATCCGCTTCATCGCCCTCTTTGCTAGCCTCTTTGTAGGCGGCCGCAGCCTCCGCCACCCGCATGCGGTACCACCAGTGCTCGAGGCGGCCCTTGTGGGTGGAGCGGTAGGAGTCGAGCAGCGCCTCCTGCTCCGTCACTCCGCGGCGATCTGCTCCTCCGCCTACAGGTGCTCCTGGAGGAGATGGTGGTTGTAGGCGGCGGCGGCCAGCGCCTCCCGGAACTGCTCCTCACGCATCTGCCTCACCCTGTCCATATATTGGGCATGGGCCTCGCCGATGGTCATGGTGCAATGCACCGGCAAGGATGGCACAGAGGAGGGGGTTGGCGCTGGATCGTAGACTACCATGTTCTCCATTGGGACGTCGTCGTCCTCCGGCTGCCTGCCGACCAGCCGGTCGGCAGCAATGGCTGCCATCTCCTTGTGGTCCATCGCCCGCCCGTCCCGAAGAGCGCTGGAGTGCGAGGAAGCCATGGTGGGCAGTAGTGGTGTGGACAGGAGAAAGGAACGGATGCGGATGATTGCGGCTATGGCTGGCGCAGCAGTTTATATAGCAATGGTGGGCGGCGGATGGACGGACGTGTGGCGCCGGAGTAGCCGCCTCGGCAACCGCGTATTTAATGCGGGTGGCAGATGGATGGACGGACGGCACTTGTGTCGTTTGAAGGCGGAGCAATCGCCTGCACCGGGAAGCGGGGCGGGCAGCGCTGACTATTTCGGGCGGAAAGCGCGCGCGGGCGACAAGATGACTTTACTTGAAGAGGATGACAATGAGGACCCACCAGGTCCATTGCCTCACGTACGCAAGTGCCTCCTTATTATATATATATATATATATATATATATATATATAATTTATTTTGCTTCCTCCTGGTTTCCTGACATCACGGTCCCACACCATTGTCAACCTCCTGGAGTAGTCAATAAACGAGAGAATTGCACAAGAAGCGGCCGACAGCTGGGACCAAGCAACTAGAGCAGTATTTGTGCAGAGTTTTTTGATGTTTAGCCCAGATATTAATTTTTCTCCTCTGAACAACAAGGAAAACATCGCTGCAGGTATTAACTTGGCGGGCTGTTGCCCGTCTAGCCTAGGCCAGATATCCAGCCCAGATATTAATTTTTTTCAAGCTGAAAATGGCTAGCTCAGCTATACTTTTTTTTAGGAATACCCAGGCAAGGTCAAGTTGTTATTCTCCGCCCCGCTGGGCTGCAAATCTTTCCTTGGAGGGATGCATTTGGCTTAACAAGAAAATGGGCTTTAAGAAATAATAAATGGGATGTAATTGTAAAAACTAGGCAGTAACTATAAAAAAATGCACCAAACACGTGATTACTTTATAAATTATTATTTTTGGATATTGAAAATTTTAATTTCATTAATTGTTGCGAGCGCAATGTTTTGTTGGATTTTTACGTAATATAAATTTATATTGAAATTGTATTTAATCTGACTAGAAATTTCGGGATAAAAATATTTCGGGTCCCATCAAAATGTGGGAAATTTTATTGAATTCTGTTTTGAACGGTTGGTTGAAATGGGTTGTACTTTTAACAAACTATAAATGGGCTGTAGTAAATTCCATTAGAATTCAAAAATGGGGTACACATTCTTACAAATCTCAAATGGGCTATAAGTTCTCTGCCACACACTTCTGGCCTTAAGTTGACGCGTCCCCTAAAACAGAGTTGACGCGTATGCAAGGCTTTGTCAACTTATAGTCAACACACGGTTCTAGCAGCAGTGGCCGTTGGATGTCCATCCAATGGATGCCGTGCTTCTTCTTCAATCTCAGATATTCTAGCTTCACCCGCCCAAAAAATGATTCCTCCCCGTGACATCTGGGGCGCACCGTTTCGGAAGCTGACCTGTGAGCCTACTAAGTTGACGTACCAAGGGATTTGTCAACTTAGTCAATATAAACGATTCTTGCTGTAGTGACCGTCCGATGTCCATCCAACGGCCGTCGTGCTTCTTCAACCTCTGGTCTTCTTGCTCCAGCCACCCAAAGCAGCGCCAGTCGTGCCGCCTGCTCCTGCCTCCCGTGGTCGGCTGTGCTACCGCGGAGGCCTCACCGCCCCCTACTACTCCCACCACTGGCCAGGCCATCCCTTCACTCACCCACACCCCCTGTTATTCTGCGGCGACGGCAGCGCAGCCAAACCAGTGAACCCTCGTACTCCTCTCTGCGTGTGCATCCACTGCCGCGTCTTCCCCGGATCCGCGTCGTCCCCTTCCTAGGCCTCGCCGTCGTCCACCGCTGTGGTGCTCTTGGCGCGGCGTGGTCAACATGGTCAAGGAACGACTTCCATCGGACGTGGACTGTACGTGGAGAGGCTGACAGCTGGGTCCACGGCAGCCGCAAGGAAGTGCCTCCTTAGCGCAAAATAATTATTCCTCCACCTGACAGCGGGGACCCACCGGACGGGCAACCGTATTTGGCGAAAAAATGATTCGCCCCCTGACTGCTGGGACCCACACGCTACATCTTCGCACGCAATGAAGTGCGTCCAAAAAAAACGATTCGCCGCCTGACTACTGGGACCCACCAGCTACATCTTCGCACGCAAGGAAGTGCGTCCGAAAAAAACGATTCACCCCCCGACTACTGGGACCCACCTGCTACACCATCGCATGCAAGGAAGTGCGTACGGGCAAAAAAAATGATTCGCCCACTTGACTGCTGGGACCCGGCACCTACACCTTCGCACGCAAGGAAGTGCGTCCGGGCAAAAAAAACCAAATCGATTCGCCCCCTGACTGTTGGGACCCACCAGCTACATCTTCGCACGCAAGGAAGTGCGTCCGGGCAAAAAAAAATATTCGCCCCCCTGGCTGCTGGGACCCACCGGCTACATCTTCGCACGCAAGGAAGTGCGTTCGGGCAAAAAAAAGCAATTTTCCCCCTGACTGCTGGGACCCACGAGCTACATCTTCGCACGCAAGGAAGTGCCTGACAGTCGGGACCCACCTGGTCGAAGCGTATGTAGCATTGTCATTCTGGTCACGAACGTGTACGTACATATATACTGGTCGATGTAGAGGCGCGCACGTGTCGTAGTAGAGGCGCACACGTAGCATGTACACGTACGTACAGTGGCTAGGGTGCAAGAAAGAAAATACGGCCACGTATGTGTACATACGGGCGGGGTCTCGAACGCCTACTCGCGCATACGTACATGGCTGGCTCGGAACAGAGAAATAGCATCGCCGTCGTGTACATGGGGAGCCAACCGGCTGGGTCGGAAGGGAACACGTGGTCATGTTCATCGGGAGGGCTTGGACGGAACAGGCGATGGAAACGAGGCCTGGCGTACTGCACAACGGAGGAAACGGGCCTCCTACGTTCAGAATGGGGTCCTGTCGATCGGGAGGGGTGTGGCGTACCGCAAAACGGATGAAACGGACCTCCTACGGTCGAAACGGGGGTCCTGTTGATCGGGAGGGGTGTGGCGTACCGCAAAACGGAGGAAACAGACCTCCTACGGTCGAAACGGGGGTCATGTTGATCGGGAGGGGTGTGGCGTACCGCAAAACTGATGAAACGGACTTCCTACGGTCGAAACAGGGGTCCTGTTGATCGGGAGGGGTGTGGCGTACCACAAAACGGATGAAACGGACTTGTGTTGGAGCGCTACGGTCGAAACGGGGGTCCTGTTCATCGGGAGGGGTGTGGCATACCGCAAAACGGGACTCCACAGGATACTGTTCATCTCCACCGTCGACCTCCTCCAGCCTCCACGGGCTACCGTCGACCTCCTCCAGCCTCCACGGGCTCCTGTTCATCCAGCCTCCGCCGCGCGCTACTCCACCGGCTACTGTTCAACCACCCCTCCACGGGCACCCCTCCATCGTCTACTGTTCATCCAGCCCTCCACACCATGGGGTCTTGTTCAACCACCCCTCCACGGCCACCCCTCCATTGTCTACTGTTCATCCAACCCTCCACAGCACGGGGTCCTGTTCATCCAGAGGCAACGCCACTGCTCACTATTCATCCACCCCCCCCCCCCCCCCGCCCCCCGCAATGCTCACTGTTCATCCAATCGATCGACTTCAGTTAGCAACAGTAGCAAAGGAACCGCTCCATTGGGTTCAGTTAACAGCCATCGATCGATCGCTCGGGTTCAGTAACGCGTAGCCTGTAGTGCAATCGCTCAGGTTCAGTTAGAGCCCAACGCCTCGCTCTGGTTCAGTTAGAGCCAACGCCTCGCACACACGCACGTACGTGTACGAGAGAAACGCGCATTTCGCTCGGCCCCCGACCTCCCACCGTAACCGGCAACTCCCCGAAATTTTCCTCCCCCTCGCTTCTACCATGGTTTTTTCCGTCATGGACGGCCCAAAGAATGTCATGCAGTTGCGTCTCCGGCCCGCCCAGGACGAAAAGCCCATTTTCTGTCATGATTTTTTGTCATAGAAGTAGGAGCCCACCACATCTATGATGATACCGCATTTTGTCACAATTATCGTCATAGAAGTGTCATATGTATGACAGAAAAAAAATTGTTCGGCCCAAAACGTCACGGATGTGTCTTTTTTTTGTAGTGTAGGGTGGTAGGCTGCTGAAGTGGCGCGGTGGTAGGGCCTTCATGAAGATTTGCATGCCACCACGCAGGCATGTGCTGAGTTGGCCTGGAAGCCCCACGTCGACACGCAGGTGCATGCCTAGCTGGTGGGCTGACAGCTGCATGGGAGCGGTGGTGGAAACTTGGCGGGTGTGGGCCTGGTTGTGCCCCCGCGGATGTCCTCGCCAAGGGTCTTGCCGGGGCCCCGGCAAGGGTCTTGCCGGGGCCCCGGCAAGGGTCTTGCCGCGGATTCGTGGTCGTCCCCGGCAAGGATCTTGCCGGAGGTCTTGTGGGTTTCCTCGGCAAGGATCTCACCGAGGTTTGTCGTCTTCTAATCCTCATCTGACTTGGAGTGTTCGTGATCTTCACAAAGATCTGCATGCCATCATGGAGGTGCCACCCGAGCCTTGGTTCCAATGTGGTTGTCGAGAACCTTGGGCTCGAGGGTGGCGCGCTCCGATCGCGTTGGGCAAGCTGCCCCAGCAAGGTCCTTGCCGGGGCTGTGGAGGCCGCCCCGGCAAAGGTCTTGCTTGGGGAACCCACCTCGCCTTCTTGCTCTTCGTGTCTCTGTCTTGTCGTTACTTTGACCGCCTTGTGGTGTTGATTCCTTGCCCTTGCCCCGCTTAAGTGTTGCCACAGGCGTGGCTCTGACTGCCCGTGCACAGGTAAAGGGGTACAAAGTAGTGCCTCTACTTCTGTACACCGACAATCGGCCTATGTTTTCTTCCACGAGCGAAATTTAATTCGTCCACTACATCTATTTCCAAATTTTCTCGTGCAAAATACCCAAGCTACACGCTGGCTGCAAAGAACCATGATTCTTGAAGTTGCACATCAAAAAGTCACATAGAAAATGCAAACCAAATATCCCAAAGTCATACTGTTACTAGGGAGTGGACCACCAAAATAGCTGAGTCATACATACGAATAATGATGAGGAAATCACTGACCAACTAACACAATGAAGTATATTTTTAGAGACAGGGTCACACGGTACTGGACATAGACAACAATGCACACAACTACATCAGGTTCATCATCAACGTACTTGCTTTCCGACCGTGCACGCAATGTTGTAGCTATCAGAGTTCTGCTTCGAGATCCTACACGGAGGGATATAATTAATGCCATGGAATATATTTGGACACATGCAAACATTAAATTACGACATATTAGGTACCTCAAACAATTTGGTGCACGTACGTAGATTGTGACCATCTGCCACATGAAAATAGCCACATATACCCTGTGACGTTGTCTTCTTCATCTTTACCTGTAGCCTTTTCTTCAGAGCACCTCGTCCTGGCACATGCACGGGATCCAGAACCTTATCGAAACTTTGACCATCAAGGTTAGCCGATTGTGGCATCAACAGGCCGAACCTAATATTGTTACTCTGAGCATTAGTTGATCCCTTGCTGTCAGCTAGTTCAATAGTTGATCCCTTGCAAACATCTTGTCCTTCCAAAACCCTCTTTAGATGCTGAAACACCTCATCAGAGTGGCATGCCTTGAAACATGTTGCGTGACTAAAATTCCATAATTTACGGTACCTTTACAGGGTTGCAGAGTATTCATACCACTACAAAAAAGGCACATCCGTGACATTTTGTCCGAACGGAATTTTTCTGTCATACTTATGACACTTCTATGACGATAATTGTGACAAAACCCGGTATCATCCTAGATGTGGTGGGCTCCTACTTCTATAACAAAAACTCATGATAGAAAATGGGCTTTTCGTCCTGGGCGGGCTGGAGACGCAGCTGCATGACATTCCTTGGGCCGTCCATGACGGAAAAAACCGTGGTAGAAGCGAAGGCGAGGAAAATTTCAGGGAGTTCCCGGTTACGGTGGGCGGTCGGGGCCGAGCGATGCATGGAGGTTTGCTCCTTTCTCTCGTACATGCACGCACATGGGCGCGAGGCGTTGGGCTCTAACTAAACCTGAGCGAGGTGTTCGCCTACTGAACCTGAGCGATTGCACTACGCGTTACTGAACTCAAGCGATCGATCGATGGCTATTAACTGAACCCGATCGAGCAATTCCTTCGCTACTGCTGCTAACTAAAGCCGATCGATGCTGCCTCTAGATGAACAGTGAGCATTGTTGGGGGTTTGGATGAACAGTGAGCGGTGGGGGTGGATGAACAGGACCCCGTGGTGTTGCCTCTGGATGAACAGGACCCCGATTGATCGAGCCGGTTGGGGCTGGATGAACAGGATCCCGTGGAGGGCTGGATGAATAGGACGACCCCGTGGAGGGCTAGATGAACAGTAGACGGTGGAGGGGTGGATGAACAGTAGCCCGTGGAGGGTTGGTTGAACAGGAGCCCGTGGAGAGGGCTGGTTGAATAGTCGCCGGTGGAGTAGCGTGCGGTGGAGGTTGGATGAACAGGAGCCCGTGGATGAACAGTCACAGGTGGAGGCTGGAGGAGGTCAACGGTGGATGAACAATAGCCCGTGTAGGCTTGAGGAAGTCGACGATGGAGATGAACACTATCCCGTGGAGTCCCATTTGATAGTACGCCACACCCCTCCCGATGCAGGACTCCCGTTTCAACCGTAGTGCTCCAACACAAGTCCATTTCCTCCGTTTTGCGGTACGCCACACCCCTCCCAATCAACAGGACCCCGTTTTGACCGTAGGTGGTCCAACACAAGTCCGTTTCCTTTGTTTTGCGGTATGCTAGGCCCCTCCCAATGAATAGGTTCCTGTTTCGACCGTGGCCGGTCGAACACAAGGCCGTTTCCTCCTTTCTATGGTACGTCAGGCCTCGTTTCCATCGGTTGTTCCGTCCAAGCCGGTTGGCTCCCACGCGTTCCGTTAACTGCCGATGAACACGACGCATTCTGTTGCCTCCGCATGAACACGATGACGAGGCAGTTTATCCTTTCCAACCCAGCCATGTACACGAGGACTAGCCGTACGTATGCGCAAGTAGGCGTTCGAGACCCCGCCCATATGTATGTAAGTAGCCGTATTTAATTTCTTGCACCCTGTCCATTGTACGTACGTGTATATGCTACGTGCGCGCCTCTACTATGACACGTGCGCGCCTCTACTACGACATGTGCACGCCTCTACATCGACAAGTATGTACGTACACGTTTGCGACCAGAATGACAACGCTACGTACGCTTCGACCAGGTGGGTCCCGGCTATCAGGCACTTCCTTGCGTGCACAGATGTAGCTGGTGGGTCCCAGCAGTCATGGGGCAAATTGTTTTTTTTCGGACGCACTTCCTTGCATGCAAAGATGTAGCTGGTGGGTCCCAGCAGTCAGGGGGCGAATCATTTTTTTGCCCGTAATATGGACGCACTTCCTAGCGTGCGAAGATGTAGCTGGTAGGTCCCAGCTATCAGGGGGGAAACGTTTTTTTCGCGAAAGTGGCCCATCTGGTGGATCCCTGTTGTCAGGTGGAGGAATCATTATTTTCTGCATAATAAGGAGGCACTTCCTTGCTGCGGCCCTGGACCCAGCAGTCAGCCTCTCCACGTACAGTCCACGTCCATTGGAAGTCATTCCTTGACCACGTTGACCATGCCACGGCGAGAGCACCAGGGTGGTGGATGACGGTGAAGCCTAGGAAGGGGACGACACGGAGCCGGGGAAGATGCGGCAGTGGATGCCCAATCATAGAGGAGAATGAGGGTTCACTGGTTTGGCTGCGATGTGCGGCTACCGTCACCGCAGAATAACATGGGGTGTGGGTGAGTAGAGGGATGGCCTAGCCAGCGGTGGTAGTAGTAGGGGGCGGTGAGACCTCCGCGGTATCACAACTGGCCACGGGAGGCAGGAGCACGCAGCATGACCAGCGCTGGTTCGGGCGGCTGGAGCAAGAAGACTAGAGGTTGAAGAAGCACTACGGCTGGTCGATGGACATCGTACGGTCACTGGAGCTAGAATTGTTCATATTGACTAAGTTGATAAAGCCCTCCGTACCCGTCAACTTAGTAGGCCCACAAGTCAGCCTCCCACTAAGGTGGGTCCCAGCTAGCAGGGGGACTACTCATTTTTTTGTGCGTAATAAGGAGGCACTTCCGGTGGGTCTGAGCTGACAGCGGGGGGAACATTTTCTTCACGAAATACGATGGCCCGTCCAGTGGGTCCCAGTAGTCAGGGGCAAACGTTTTTTCGCGAAATACAGTGGCCCGTCCGGTGGCTCCCTGCTGTCAGGTAGAGGAATAATTATTTTGCACGTAATAAGGAGGCACTTCCTTGCGGTAGCCATGGATCCAGCTGTCAGCCTCTCCACATACAGTACTCTTCCGTTGGAAGACGGTCATTGACCACATTGACCACACCGCACCAAGAGCACCACGGCAGTGCACGATGGCGAGGCCTAGGAAGGGGATGACGCAGAGCCGGGGAAGACGTGGCAGTGGATGCCCACGCGGAGAGGAGTACGAGTGTTCACTGGTTCGGCTGTGGTGTGAGGCTACCGTCACCGCAGGGCCTGGCTAGCGTTGGGAGTAGTAGGGGTGGTGAGGCCTCAACGGCAGCACAACCGGCCACTGGAGGCAGGAGCAGGCGGTCTCACCGGCGCTGGTTTGGGCGGCTGGTGCAAGAAGAGCAGCGATTAAAGAAGCAGCAGGACCATTCGATTCAAATCCAACGGTTACTACTGCTAGAATCGTTTGTTGACTAAGTTGACAAGCCCTGCGCACGCGTCAACTTAGTAGGCCCACAGGTCAGCCTGCTAACTGGTGCGCCCAGATGTCAGTGGGAGGAATAATTTTTTTGCATAATAAGGAGGCAGTTGATTGCATGCGGCCAGGCCAGCAGAGGGAGTAGGGTGGGCCGGGGAAGCCTGTGCGGCATCACAGCGGGCCACAAGACGAGGGAGCAGGCAGTCCTGCCAGCGCTAGTTTAGGCGGCTGGAGCAGGAAGATCAGAGATTGAAGAAGCACGTCGGCCATTGCATGGACATCCAACAGTCACTTCTGCTAGAATCGTGTGTTGACTGACAAAGTCTTGCGTAAACAAGTCAGCCTTGAAATTTATGGCGTGTACAGCCCATTTGCTATTATTTTTATAATTTTTACTCATTTTATAATTCATATGGAATTTATTGCAGCCCGTTTTCCATTTTTAGAATTGCTGCCTATTTTCTGGTCAGTACCAGGGTTAAAAAATAACTAAATATGTGCAAAATTTTGAAAATTCGCAAATTTTTACTGGGGAACAAAATATTCTTAATCAAAAAATTAATAGCCATACTAAAAAAAATAGAAATAAATTATTACTATGTCATGTTAAATCCAATGAAATACTATAAAATATCAGTGAATAACAAATACAAAAAAAGAAACTAATATCCCATTTGCTATAATTTTTTTGGAATTTCAACCCCTTTGATATTACTTTTAACAGACACTGACCATACTCTTTGGCCAGGCCGGAATGCATCCCTCCTCATCTTGAAAGATTTGCAGCCCAGTAAGTCGGAGAAAACAAATAGGCCTAGCTTGGGTATTCTTCAAAAAGAAATACTGGCTACCTATTTTCCCAAAGAAAAAAACTGATGGGCTGGTCATGTTGTTAGACGGGCCACAGAGACCGCACAACCCAGTTTATAGCCTGCTCCTCCGAATTACTACTCCAAAAAAAGTTGTGCAATTCTGTCGTTAATTGACTATACATTGAAAATGATGTGGGTCCCAGATATCAACAGGGTGGATTAGAGTAAAAAACGAGGTGTGCATCTGAGTAGTAAAAGAGGCGCTTGCTTGTGTTCGGGAGTGGACCTGGTGGGTCCGTACTGTCATACTCACAACTACAGTACTCTCCCGGTTCACTATGTTGACAGGGATCGTTTCGAAAAAAACTATGTTGACAGGGCCGGATGGCGGCGCCGCGGCGAGCGCACCAAGGCGGAGGGTAAAGTATTGCTGGGCTGGGTTGGACATTCTTATTGAAAAATAAAAATGGACCGGAACTATTTAGCTAGCAACTATTTACGACGTTGACTACGATTTGCATGGGTCCGCTGGTTGCAGGAACAAAATGCTGGGAGAAAGAAGACTGGTCACTATCTTTGCCTAAGAATAATATCGACTGAATGTAACGACACTATCATAGGAAATAATATCCTCCTGTTAAATCGTGAATTTAAAGAACTGGTGCATGAGCATTTAGCTTTATTTATTTATTTACTTATTTATGTTTAGGGGACCATGAGCATGTACCTGGGCCGGATTCGTGTGAGAGCCTCCCTTCCAGTTAATTATGGGCTCCACTATTGGGCCTTCATTAGTGGGCTATATGTTATCAACAAGTGGAAAATGTGTTCCATACGAAAAATAATATGCGCTACGTACGGTACGAGGCACTAAAGGATTGAACCGTGCAACGACTTCCAAAACATTGTGTTTGTCGTTCTAACAACATATTTATTCAACTAACAGACGAAATATACTACTGATTGTACATTGAAAACAACAGCAGCAGCAACCAGTGCTGGGGGTGCAACAGAAGCAGTAAGCAGGCCAGAAGAGAGAAGACGCGGCTTTCTCTTCCAAACCAAACATCATCCATTATTACAAAAGACTACCAAAAAAGAACAAGTGTATGCATCAAACTAAATAAAGATCCTACTACACCAAGTGTACGCATCTAACTAACTGGCTCCGTTAGACGTTACTATTTATTAAGCTATGGAGATTGGCTGATGGCTTGAACCAGATGGGTACCTGGCGGGGGAAACTCCAGCCAGCAGGTCGAAGTCTGATACTTGCGACCCTCTCTCCTACTTTGGGATGCAGAGTGTGGCGGCACATATCAGGGTATGGTGCATGCAGAGACGCATGGTACGCTGTGTACACGCAGTTTTGCCTGATGAATAAAACCGTGCTGCCATCATGATCCTTGTCGTCGGTTATCTCCTGGTTAATCGGATAATTCAGTCCGACAAATAGAGAGCGTGTACCAAGGCTACTTACCAGCCTTTAGTCAAAAATTCTTGAAGGCCCAGAGAAGTTGGGATCCTGCTCAAAGTCCTTGCAGTGACTGTGATTGTATTCCACGAAACAACACGTCCGGTACGTGCGAACGATCATCAATCGTTCACCATCGTCTGATTGAGCCAGGAACCACCTGCAACTGCCATGCCGCTTTTCTTTGAAAGGTTCTGGGATTAGGAAGGGTAGGGACACTAGGCGGCCTACAACATCATATCAAGTTGGAGTCAAATAAAAAAGGGCTCTTGATGTAGTCAATCTTAAGAACAGCATGTTATGAGCATGAATATTTTTTTAGTAAATGTTGACAGAAATATAAGCAAGCCATCATGATATCATAGGAAAGTAACATATTGCTATAACAGCCATTTGTAGCAATGACTGGAGTAGGCCAGCAATACGTCCAACCATAGAAGGAGTCGACAGCGTAAATGAAGCCCTTGTGTTCAATGGCATCAGAGAAGCATGGAGGATGTATGATCCTGCGATGGACGTGCAGATTTATCCACTTACCACAGTGACCTGTCAGATAGGCGAGACCGCGGTTGAAGAACGCAATTAGCCTGAAGACTTTATAATTCGCAGATCTTGTGGGCACTTGGCAGATTACAACCTTGAGCAAATCAAACTTGGTATCATGTTGAACCCCCCTCTAGCAACACATTTTTTCCGTATCTAAAAGCCCATATATGCGTTGCAGGTGTCTTTACCAACGATTTGGGATGCGTTGCCTTATCCAGTGTTGCTAGCGCATAACACAACGCTTATAGTGTTGTTGGTAAAAGGACCGTTGCAAGAGTACAACACATCAAACTAACTTTTACAACACTTCTATATGTTGGTGATTAACGTCCATGAATCCAAATTTCACTGCTTGGCAATAGAGAATGTGCAACGCTTAAGGTGTAGGTACATATGTGATGTGGATATTACATATACAATGGTGATAATTATGTATTGCGTATGCTCCACACAGTGAGCGAAAAAAGTAAGAGAATATACTCAGGAGAGGAAGAAATCATATATTGGATTAAAATGTTGGATTATAATAGTGGATATTACATGAGGAACATCATCCCAATGTGATGCATAATCTAAATATTTTGTTGATATCCCTACAACTTAACTAAAACTTAACCGAGTAACATCATCCAACAGGAACAACATCCCTACAACTTAACCGGATCATCATCATCATCATGAACCAGATCATCATCATCATCATCATCATCATCATCATCATCATCATTGCAATATACTTTCCACGCACCCATATAATCATCCATATATCTTCTGAACCTACAAAGAAAATAACAAAATGAACTGTTAACACACAATGATCTGACATCATGCAACTAGTGACAGAGGCAGGTTATTAGTCACGTACAAATTTTGAAGTCCATGCAATTTTTGTTATACATAAAAAATTACTAGCATACATAGCAGATGGAAATGCATTCATAACTTACCTCAAGGTGATCATTGACCCGTTACTAATAGTTTTGTTACCTTTTCTTTTAGGGGTTCAAGTTACATACTTAAACTATATGAGCCTAATATGAGCGTCTTAGTGTATGGCAAAAAGTAAGTGTTAACATTTGCTTTGATTGCTTCCAATGTTCAACATATCAAATGGGACAAAGATACACATTTTGTACGGCATGCGGTGCGAAATCTGTTGAAGCAGCACGAACCTGCACCAATTGTTGGCATCCCTTCTCCCACCTCCTCGTGTGATCCTGGTCCAAGCATGAGAAAAATATATCAGAGGACAAATAGACTTTCAGTTTGTGCTTGTAAACATAATTTAAATATTAGTTACACACCAGTTGTGGTAAAGGGCCTAATTAAGTTATTCAACACATCATGCTGGTTAACATGGTAATTCGTGTTTGGGTAAAAATAAATTAGTCCAGACAAAATCACTGCCTATGCAGTATATATAGACAGCCAGAAAGACCTAAATATGAAATCTTTACGAAACGATGGAGAGACATGCTTACAGTTTTTCTGAAGCTACAGACTTTTCACACAGCAAGGTATATATGCAGTGACCATGACTAATCACAACAATTCTTTAATTGGAGTGTGTACAATTTGCAAAAGACATACAACTAACATAATTCAAAAAGCATTGTGCACGCATCTTTTATTGTTTCAGAACATGAAAAGGGTGGGAAAACGCCAATTTTGGAACAAAATTAAGGACTGCTTCGGAACCACACATCGTTAGTCAGGATTTATACAATCCCGTATATTCTGGAAAGTAGCTTAATTACCTTATTATGCTTTCAGTAAGTGGCTGCTCTGAAATCCAAATAATCAAACTGCAGAGGAACGATATACATTCGTTTAGAAACAAATGTTTAGAATATTGCTCCCATAATAATGATTGTAGGAACATTAATATTTTATATTGAAACCTCATCAACCAGTCCGATGTAAACATGAAATTGTACATATCAAGTACTCATTGCTATTAGCATAACTTGTGCATCGTCAGTAGGATTGTAGTCTGACTACCAAATAAACCAAGTAAAAGTTATGCTCAGCGTTACACATTATTTCAAGAAAGTTGGGAAGCTGATGTGCTAAACATCACATTATGGAACATTATGTAATGTCTCAGCATAATAGCTTATATTAATGCTGAAACTCAGAAGATATATAAAATATAACAGGAAATTAACTGGAGTTCTGGTAGGTATACATACGAAATGACATAAAGTTCTCAAATCCTGTATGTGCAAAAATCAACTAATTAATTACTTCGACTAGCATGGACTGAGATGGAAAATCAGCTGTAAATTGAGCTATTAATCACCTCCTTATCAGGCCGCAGTACAGCTGCGTGGTAGCCTCGTTGCTCCCCATCTGCTTTAAACTGTCGTTGCTGGACTTCCTATTTTGCTGCAACAACCATCATGGCGTTAATGCTTCAATTAGCCTAACTGGAAGAAGAGAAGATTGAAAAGTTGGAGTCTTCTAATATTTGTTTCTAAAACCAAAATCACAGCAGGCACTTAAGCCCAAACACTGGCAAATCCTAACACCATCAAAACCAGGGGCGAAATTAGGCGTGGGGCACCTGGGGCTATAGCCCCGGGCGTGGCCCAACTAGTACACATGCATCTGTTTATTTATTTATTTTCAGAATTTGGTGTTATACAGGCCTAGCCCCAGTCCTGCTAACCCAGGCCCAAGCAAGCGCATGGACGTGCATTTGATTAGCCCAGCGAAACGTCCAACTCGCCTAATTGACAGAAATCTCATCCGATCAGAAGCAAACCCTGAACCACAAATGTGTCGCTCATCGCAGAGCAGCCCCTAGTACGTGCCTGAGCCATAATGATCTGCTTGGCTACCTCATGTTCTGTAATTCTCAACTGCCCACTACCAAACCCAGGTAAACATCCAATGATTCCTCTGTTCCTAGTATATATTTTTATGTAAACCTGTTCGTAGTATATATTGTCCTACTTATTACTACTAGGTTTATCCAATGCCCTGTACAGGTAATTTCTGCCATGCTCCGTTTCATAATTTTTTGTTGTGGTTTTAGTTAAAAGAACGAAGGGAGTGACATCTATTCCCTAGTTCTTCTGTATCATAGATGAAATCAATTACAGTATTGTTAAATAGTAAAACATAAGTCAATTTTATTTTGTTAAACTATAAAATTTCAGTCAATTTTCTTTCGTTGCCAACAGGAAACTAGAAATCCAAGACGAGGACTACTCGGTCAATTACATCCATGCTACTACACGCTTTGAGATAATGATATATTATGTTCTTATTTTTAAAAGTTATGAACAATTGACTTAGGTTATGTCCCTTGTCTTGGTCTTGAATTCTGAATTTTACCTTCACAGCTCCAGGTCCTTCTACTACTGATGAAGAAACAATGAGATCAAATTAATAAAGCCTTTATTAATTTGGTACTAGCTTGTGCAATGATTCACTTTGTTGAACTTTTATAAATTTCTATGAATTTTATGTTGTTTTAATAATGGAGTTCACATTTCCTACAAAATGCGAATATGTAGTGTATTTCTGACATGCAATGATATATATGTGGTATACCGTCTAGTCTTGGCTTTTTATAGCCGCTTGGTTATAACCCTAGGCTTCGAAAAATCCTGGCTCCGCCTCTGACCAGAACAACAATGGTTCCTGATGTGCCACAAACTAGAGCAGAGATGAGTGGACCAACTCACCGGAAGCCATAGCATGACGAGGAGGAGGAAGCTCCACGGCTGCTTTGTCCCGAGCAGCAGCAAGGATTCCTCCCTGCACGTCTACAGGAGAAGAGAAGAGCAGAGATCACAGAAAGTGGGAGAGAGAGAGAGATAGTACAAAGCAAGGGGAGGGGATGCACTCACCGGACAAGAGGAGGATGACACGGCCGCCGGAGCTGACACCGAAACCCTAGCCATGGGGGGAGGGTCACGGGTGGGCTCTGGTGGCTGCGAGCGCCGGATCTAGCCAGATGGGAAAGCGCCACGGTTCCAGGGGACCTCGGGTTGTGCTTCACGGTCATGGGATTCGCCGGACGTCGCCTGAATCAGCCGCTGCAGGTGGCGTAGCGAGGAGCTGCGTGAAGAGTGAGAGATGGGACGCGAGAGGGATGGATGCATGGAGGATGCGGTGGATCCGGCAGCCTCCGGAGGTATGAGGTGGGAGGAGGCGAGGGGGAGGGCCGGCGGCAAGGTGGGCCGGAGGAGGGAGACGAGGCGATGGGCGGCGGCGGTTTGGGAGAGATAAGGGGAATTGAGGACTCTGTTTCTCACGCGTCTCTCTCCTTTCCTCTGTTTTTTTCATATGTAGGGTCATGAACTGCAAGTTTGGAACGCATAGACTTCAATGCTTATATCCGTATCTATTGTGAATTTTAGAACGTATAGTCAAAACGTTGTAAAATTTCTGTTGCTTTAGAGGGGGTATCCTTGTAGTGTATACGATTCCGAGTATTCTGGGCCACGGTGCCAAAGCAGTGCAGTGTTAATCGAAGGAAGGGGGATCAATCGTCGAGTGTAGACCTCCACGACTATCCAGCTGTCGCGACCGTCGACGAGCACCATCCAAGACGTGTTCATGCCGACCCAGTACATACTGTTAATGTAGTTGAGGGTGGCGGGGATCGGATCGCAGTCAAGGGGGTTGATGCTCGCCACTCTACGATCGTTATGTTGCGTGACACACCGTTTCTGAATATCGGGCAGCATCAGCAAGCACGGAGCTTGCTTAAAAAGCTCCGGCCTGAGGGCTTTGAGTAAACGGTATAGCCCCGACGAGCACGCGGCGAGCGGCATGGTACTGAAATTGTCCACACGCGAAACAATGAGCTTGATTACCTCTGTGGGGAGCGAATTCTGGCCACTCTTTCGGCGGACGCTGCTCGGTTCTGCCATTGTTAGTTCTTGGGTTTCGGACGAGGGGGGAGGCGCCTTTTTTTTGAAAGCTTAGGACAGTGAGGGCAACCCCCCACAGACTTTTATATTACTTCAACCAACACACACTCACCCTAGGGCTACATGGTGCCGACTATGTTACAACCCCTACCACCAGAGGGTGAGGGTAAGTAGAAAGGCAGATAATACAAGGGAAAACAATGCTGGCTACAACTTAGATGGAAGCAACTAAATTGTCCACAAACGGGACCAAGGCCTCCTTGATTCTATGCCTCAGCATCCCAAAGTCATTTTTGAATCTTATAAGCCATCCATCAACCGAAGGCTCGACGCCTCTAAAGTGCTTGTTATTGCGTTCCTTCCACAGGCTCCAAGCCGCGACGACGAAGACTTCCATAAACATGGGGCCCGACCACCTGCCCTTCACCTCATGCACAAGCTGTATCATGTTCCCGCCATCAGCCCACACCACCCCCAGCTTCCTCCAGCAATTTTTACTGAAAGTACAGTTGAAGAAGAGGTGCTCCACCGTCTCTTCAGGTGGATTAACACACAGGAGATAGGTATATACATCATCTCTCAGCTTCATGCCCCTCCTCTTTAGCATGTTTCTAGTGTTTAGCCTGTCCGCAAGGAGCAGCCAAGCAAAAACCCTCCACTTGTAGGTGAATTTTGATCGCCATATCCATTTGAACACATCATCGGCCACCATCTCACGGAAGCAGTGCTCATAGTATTTGTTGGCTGCAAAATCCCCCGATCCCCAAGTACACTTCCAAACCGTCAGCAATATCCTTTATTTCGGTTTCGGCCAGGCCTCTTTGGAGGTCGTGCAACTCCTCTCTGGCTTGAGGGGAGAGTGGCAGTTGGAAGTTATGTCCGAGAGTCGGCGTAGTCAGCAGCGTTCTCACCGAGACATCCTCATGCGCAGCAAAAGAGAACAAACGGGGGTGGCTGTCACTGATTATCCGGTCATGCCACAGACCTTTCCAGAAGAGGACCATGTCCCCTCTTCCCACTTCCACCGTCGTGACCCCCCCTGTACGCTGGTGTGAGCTGAAGGATGTCACGCCACCAGAACGAGCCGTGGTGCTCAGTTGCATGCGGAACCAATCCCTCATAGTAAGTAGACCAAATCAGGTCAACCCACGGTACATCACGGCAGTTGTAAAATTTGTGCAGCTGCTTAAGCAACAGGGCCTGGTTCTGGGTCTGGAGATCAATGATCCCCAGCCCTCCCTTCTCCTTGGGACGACAGACTAGGGCCCACGCTGCCAAGGAAACAACCTTGTGCCCGTCGTCAGTGTTCTGCGCCCAGAGACAGTAATGCCTAAGCTTATCCAGATGTTCCAAGATTGTTGGAGGGAGTTTGATGGAGCACATAGCATAAATCGCCAAGGATGTGGTCACCGAGTTGACCAGCGTTAGTTTTGACCCGAGGTCCAGAAGCGAGGCAGCAGTAGAGAGTCTGCGCTCGATCGAAGCAAGAAGCGGCATTAGGTCAGCCACAGTTGGCCTGGCCGTGCCCATGGGCATACCCAAATACATGAACGGCATCTTGCCCACCTTGCATCCAAAAACCCCAGCCAAGTTATCTGTTGCCTCATCCGCCGTGTTAACAGTCATCAGCGTGGATTTTTGAAAGTTGATGCGCAAGCCAATGGAGGAGGCATAATCTTGCAGAATGGATTTGATCATCGTCGCTTGCGCCAGATCAGCCGGCATCACTAGGATAGTATTGTCTGCATACTGGATCACAGGATAGTCATTCTCCACTGTTGGCAGCGGCAACTGAAGATGCCCACTGCGATATGCGTCATTGATGGCTGCTTGGAGAAGATCAACCGCCAAAATGAAGATGGGTGGGGATAGCGGGTCACCCTGACGCACACCTATCTTGCAGAAGAATTGCCGACCAGGGGTCCCATTAAGCAGCACTGAGGATTTGGTAGTTGAGAACAAGCAACGGATCCACCCCAGCCAGCGGTCATCAAAACCCATGCACTCCATAATCTGCAACATCGGAGCATGTTCAATCGTGTCGAAGGCCTTCGCGAAATCAAGTTTGAGGATGGCGATTTCACGCCCCGAATTTTTGCACTGGTGTATGAATTCATACGCCCATGCCACGCAGTCTTGGATTGACCTGCCCTTCAAGAAGCCGTACTGGTTATGGTGGATAACCCTAAGGACCACCAACTGCAACCGATTGGCCAAGAGCTTCGTTAGAAGTTTGAGACAGCAGTTTAGGAGTGTTATAGGGCGAAAGTCATCAGCTGTCTCAGGCGACTGCGTCTTCAGGATCAAAGTAATGAAACCAGTGTTCAGGCTTTCTAAGTCCAAAGTACCTGCATGAAAGTCGAGACAAAGCCTATAGAACTCCTCCTTAATGATATGCCAGCAAGCTTTGATGAAACTGCCACTGAAACCATCCGGTCGGGGGGCACGGTCCAATGGCATCTCCTTGACCACCTCATCAATCTCCTCCCGAGTGAATGGTCGAGATAACTCCTGCAGTCCATCCACCCTCTTGATGATACGATCAAGATCGAACTTCAAGTTGGTACGGTTGGAGCATCCTAGCTGATCTTTGTAGGTTTGGAGAAGGACCGCCTCTTTGCCTACATGATCATAAACTACAGTGTCATCCGGTAGGCGAAGCGAGGCAATGTTATTTCTATGGAAGCGCTCGGTCGCAACCCTATGGAAGAACTTTGTATTGCCATCCCCAAACTTGAATTATCTGACGGTACATCTCTTCTTCCAATATGCCTTTTTGCACTCCAAGAGATGCAGGAGATGTGCTTTAAGGATTTTTCTGAAGTTCGATTCTGGCACAGTCAGGCAGCGATGATCCTCCAGGGAATCAAGCTCTAGGAGGGTATTATTACAGTTTTCAATCAGCATAGACAGCTTTGAGATCTTCTTGCTCCACTGCTTTAGATCATACCGAAGGGTTTTGAGTTTTTTACATAGAAGCATAGCTGTATTTGGGGCGTAGCAACATTTATTCCACCTTAGCGGGGATGGAAGATTGGACAAGGGGGGAGGCGCCTTAGCGGGGATGGAAGAGCGGACAAAGAAGGAGAAGCGAATATGTGTTGCAGGAAGTGGACAGGTGATGATGACTACGGCATGCTGCTTGACTTACGAGACACATACAAGCAGCATAGGGTCATATCGAATTCAGACAACTTGCTTGAGTGATCACAGTATTGGTACTCCCTACAGTACCTACTACTATGCCCTAACTTGCTTGAGTAGAGTAGTAGTGGAGTAGGACTCTGCTCTACTACTAGCACCGGAGGAGTAGTATATTCTAATCTAAAATAGTTACAAACTTCAATGCCCGAGCATGGAACAACTACGAACCGCAATCGGTGTTAACTCCAATCCCCAGCAAACGTTCGCTGGGAGACATGGCAGTTGCAAATGCCCGTGACGCAGTTACAGTATGTGTGTAAGGATGGCGATTTGTTCAAATACTATGGCTTAAAACAGGCCACCGTCGGATGGAAATCTGACGATTACGTGGGATTCGCCAGGATTGAGCTCGTGCCGAACAATCGCCAGATATCATTACTAAAAAAAGGTTAAAACACCCGGGGCAATAACTTGCACCGGCTGACCACTAACAATGATACTAACATAGTTGTAAAATGGTCAAAGACCGTGTCTACATGGTGTTTGGAATTATATGCAAAAAAAATTAGCAAGATTCCCGTGAATTGCACGGCACACCATCATCACCAACTCGGTTTTTTCTCTACTCCTACTCGTATAAAAGACTCAGTTGGTGATGATGGAGGCGAGGAGGTGTGTTCAACAGGGAGTGCAGCGGATGGCGTAGTACTATTCGATTTGTTATGAAAAACAAAGAAGAGTAGTAGAGATAGAGATAAGAGTAGAGATAGAGACTTAGGGAGGAGCACCGTCTACTACTTCATGTGCTACTCCTGCGCTCCATTCGGTGGCCGCAACATCCCCTACAGCCACTCCCTCCTGCACTCCATTCGGCGGGCGCTGTTGAAATTTGGGGAGCACACTCTCGCGACTGTTGGCAGCCACGACTTCACCGATGACGACTTCTTCCCTGACCTTGGCAACATCTTCCTCAACGACATGGGCGACAACCTCAACACCAACGGTGCTGCACCTGTTGCACCATACGTGTTTCTGGCCTTCCTGTCCGAAATCGTGGTAGAATTCATGTTTCTACTTTGTATCCTACTAGATTCTATCTGTTCATCTACTATGCTAGTCCACATGATTAGTTTAATCTTTGTTAGAGCCGTCATGATTTATTTTGTGCTTATTCGGATTAAATCTCGTAGTAACTTGCTCATATATTCAACTGGCGCAACGTCCCCTACAACCACTCCCGTTTCATGGATGGCTTGGTCGATGCCTCCAAGGAGCCCTTCGTCTACTACTATGAGTGCCCGATGATGTTTTGGGGCTCGCCGGCGGACATCGTGCATCACCTCATGGATGCGTCCAACGGTCACTACTGGCCCTTCGCGGAGAACATCAAGTACGAGACGTCCTACCCGTTCACCATGCCGGAGTCGCTGGAGGATCACCGCCACCTACTAGTCTCAGAGGAGGACGACAGCGTCTTCCTCTTGATCCTGGGCACCGGCGAGGCCTGCGCAGGTCGCCGCCCCGTCTTTGTAGTGTGAGTCAGGGGCGACGTCGCTGACGCTGACACTGACACGAGGCCGATGTACGGGTGCATGTTCATTGTTACTACCCCTCCGAGGTACGTGCGCGGTGACACCGACTCCATCATGCTGACTAGGACTGTGCAGAGTTGGGACCTTCCTGCCGAAGTGGACATGGAAGACACATGGTAGGATTTACCCCCCAACGCGGTGCACGGGGACTCCAAGGAGGTTCACCTGGACATACGCATTATCAAGTTAAATAATGATCATTAGTCTTCGCTCAGTGTAATCCTCTATCAAAGCATGTGCAGACTTCCATGCATGATCTTGCTCTATTGGAGTATCGCGCATGAATAAAAGTGTATCCATTTATAGTTTAGTCTAGAATCTTCCTTGTATGAATTTTTACTACAGTACTGGTGAAAGACTTACTATGAACCATTTCTTACATCTCCTCTGCCCCTTCCAAGTCATCCTAATTTAATCCCTCCGTCTAGGTGTATAAGGGCATGGTTAATACTTAATAGTATAGCCAACGGTTGACTATAAGAAAGTGCCATGTCATCTGTAGCCAACATGTATAAAATTTGATACTCAAAAACTATTTCTTAAAGACCATTTCTTGCAAAGCATAGTAAGTGTTATTTCTTCACAAGTTTTGGATGCAAGTTGAATAGTTGAACGCTTTGTTTGCAAAAGATACCTTTTTATCTATTTCACCCGGATGTTTGTGAGCTCTAGAGATGAAATGATATCCGAAGAAACCTATCGATACCCGTTACACATGAGATGACCCTCACATCCTTTGTCAAAATAAACAACTCCCCGATCAATGCATTTCACTCTTCCGTGCAATGCACGGGAACCTTACTACTATAGATTAGTATGACCAAAAATTGAACTAACATTATATATAGTACGATAAATGCTAATGCATGTCACCTAAAATTATACCATTGAAAAATATGTTCAAATACGAATCCAACGATATAGTTTTTGTTGACATGCACTAACATTTTATCAGTTGATCTTCAGTCAAATTCAATGGGGGACTAATAAACCACGACCGATGTAGTACAGGTGTAGAGGGCAGTGCTGCATGGGAGTCTCACCTCGCTCGTGGCGCGACACTAAAGCCGCCATATCACAAAACCCAACAACTGCCAGTAATAAGTGGCATAGTAAAATAAACGGACAAGCAACCATCACATCCCTCTGTATTTTTTGCATTTCATCTCTCTGCATTTACTTTCTCTGGTTCATCTCGCACACTCAGTCCCTAGCTACTACTCCAAGTATCACTAGCTACTACTCCTAGGGCCAGTTCTTTTGGCGGCTTAAAAAATAAGCCGTCTCTTCCCCAGCTTTTCCCATAAGACTAGTCACAATGGAAAGTAACATTAAGGCGCCTCACTCATTTATTTGGGCTTCTAAACTACTACTAGTAGCTCTTGGTTTATTCGTCACCATTGTAATTTGTGGTAAATGTTGACCAAAGATTTAACTGATAAAATGTTAGTGCATGTGACATGCACAAACATTTCATTAGTTAAATTTATGATCAAAATTTGACATAGATTACAATGGGGACCAATAAACCAGGACGGAGCTAGTAGTAATGGGATTACTACTAATCTAGAAGCCTAAACGAATTGGCCCCTGGTAGTCCTACTAGTAGTATTAGTACTCAAGTTGGAATTCCAATTGCACGGAACAACTTGTTAGGCAAAAAAATTGATACAGGGTGTAGGAAGCGGTTTGGGAATTTGCATGCCTTTTCGACCAGTGAGATACTCCGTACAAAGTACGACAGAGAAATAACCACAGAGAAGGAAGCTAAAAGTAAAAAATCAAACAAACATTTTTGCATTTGTTTTGCATTGAATCGTTTCACAAGCTTGATGATTGTTGTTTTTCTACTTTTACAAAAACCGCATTGTAATGTTAAAACGTGCAAATGCACGTACATAAGTAATAGTAGTACTCCCTCCGTCTAGGTGTATAAAGTCTTCCCTCCTTCTTGGTCACGGTGCACAACCAAAGATGACTTATTCACCTGGATGGAGGGAGTAGCACAGTCTACATGCATATATAGAGAGAGACATGTTGTGCGATAGTACATGGTAGTAAAGTTTTTGCTATATGCACATACTTACAAAATGCGTACGGATACACATGGTTTCCAAACTTTCGCTCTTACATACTTAATTAAGGACGCTAATAATTCCCGAATGTTCGGGATTTATCATTTGCATCCCAAAACTAATGAGATCACCTTACGAAACTAAATTATACTCCTACTAAAAGCCACGGCGCTCGCAGGAGCACTTGCGGCGCGCCACGAGTGCCCTAGTGCACGGCCGTGTCCCAGCGCGCCGACACAACGCCTCTTTCTTAGCCTCACAACTCGCGAGGTGCTGATTGGCGGCTTGCCGACGGGCGAGCGCGATCTCACTGGTGTGGTGATCCGGCGCCAGCAGGTACTCCTCCTTGCTGGAAGCCTACACCCAGTCCACGTACCGCCAAGCATAGATGAGGCGCTTGGGCCCGACTGCACTCAGGGCTTTGGCACAGGCGTCCTCCCCCACCCTCACGGCCCTTGCACGAGCCTTCTGCCAAAGAGCCAATTGCATGACTCTCTCGGACGCGACATAGACCTGCCAGACAGCTTGCCCCGCAGCGCGCTTCTCTTCCTCGGCCTTCTTCTCCACCTCTATTTTGGCGTGCTCTACCAGAGGCAAAGCCTCCCACATGGCGACATCCATTTCTTTCCAAAGCTCCTCAACGCTGGGGGACTCGGCGGGCGGCGCGGTGTTCTCCTTGTAGCGGGGAGCCGACGCGTCCTTCGACGCGCGTGCTAGCGAGATTGGGAACGCCGACGCGTCCACCTCGACGCGTCGCGGTGAGGAGTGGAACACCAAAGCGTCCTCCTCGACTAGTGGCGGCGAGGAACGGAACAGCAACGCATGACCATCCGGGCGGTGCAGCGAGGGGCGCCTAGGGCTTGGGAGGGGCGATGCCATGGTGGTCGACTTGAGAGGGAGGGGGAGGAGATAGCGATGAACGTGAGCGTCCTTCTGAATGTTGTGGGAGGCGTAGTGTTTATAGTGAGCAATGGCACACCTACGTAAGATATGGACTGAGCTGCACTGACTTAACTGCAGGTCCAGTTGCGTCACTGACATGTGGGCCAGACCCCTGTTGGGCCCATATGTCAGTGACCCAATGCACCTGCAGTTAAGTAACTGAAGCAGCGTCCCGGAAGATATGTTGTGTGATTAATGTAACAGCTACGTGGGCATATTTGTTGGAGTAAATTACGGGGGTGGGAAGGGGTGGAAATATTGCTGGTCACAACGGATTGGACGAGAGCGGGGGGAGGAGAGTCATGCATGCAGATTTTTTCCACACGGGGTGAGTGGTGGGACTACCGGAGGGAGAAGGAGAGTCTGGCAGGCATATTGTTTCCACACATGGAGAGGAAAACATTTGGAGACGAACGGACTTCCTGCAGGTATGGGGAATGGTGCATAATAAGTCACTTGCATGTCGGGCTAGGTATAGTCTCAAGTCATTAAAAACATACATGCTCCACACATGTTCATATTTCAAGGTGCAGTAAATTATTGCATGCGATGATTAAGGCTGGCCATAATGGTGGTATCTTAGCTAGTATCATGCATACGGGAATAGAAAACATGCTGATGAGGCAAAGAATTAAAGAAGAGAGGGGGTTAGAGTAACTAGTGTTCATGCATGCATTGGTAAACGCATTTTTTGTGAAGAACGACATCATTAGTTGAGTACTTTTGCAGACTACAAAAACTATTTCACCACCTCTATCTTGCTAAGAGTAGGTGAAATTTTTGAATCAAGCCCTTTAAACTAGAAGGGAGGTAGTAGTACTCTAATAGCTAACCTTGTTGTGATGACAAGATAGGACATGGCACGGAGGAACTAGTCTGCATTGTGCATTTAAGTTTTGTCTGAAGTCAATGTACCTCTACTTTGACCAAACTTATAGAAAAATGTATCAACATTCACAATGTCAAATCAATATTTTTATACTCATTATAAAACGTAGTTCTTATACTCATTATAATCAGTATTGTAGATATTGATATTTTTAGTATAAATTTGGTCAAACACTTTGCACACGGTTCACGGAAGTAAAAAGGATCAGCGGGAGTATCATGCATGCGGAGTAGGCAAAAAAATTGCTCATTTATAGCCGGTCAAAGTCTCAAAGGGCGCGACTGCGTGAGGGAGGCGAAGGTCGTGGGAGGCACGACGGTTGATGGAATTAAGTGAAGTTACATCCACGCGTCGGCATGGCATGCGAACAGGCAGAAGCTATACCGTCAGGCCTACGATATGGGTCTAGTAGACATGACATCTAGTGGGTCCCGCATAGTTCTCGAGAACTCTTTGGGGGCTTGCAGCCGTTTATCCACCGGGCAAGCCAGCAACCCCACGCCATTTGCACGCCCTACTCGTCCCCGTCTTCTACCTTACAACAGTTCTCTCCCAGTCGTCCCGTCCTTTCACATTACACTAGTTCAACTTTTTTTTTGTGGGGTACACCAGTTCAACTTCTCCTAACCCTCCTCCAAAATCCATGGCCT
This sequence comes from Triticum timopheevii, assembly GCA_963921465.1. Taxonomy (NCBI): domain Eukaryota; kingdom Viridiplantae; phylum Streptophyta; class Magnoliopsida; order Poales; family Poaceae; genus Triticum; species Triticum timopheevii. The sequence goes on along the minus strand of OY997262.1, from coordinate 374,662,336 downwards.
CCCAAATCTCCATGGTCGCTGCTGAGTACCAGGTTAGAGCCATCACCGGTGATGAGTTCATCGTCATCTACACACGTGGATCCGCGACGGTGAAAGCATGCCTTGCTCGCTTACTACGCATGTTCAACAGTTCAACAGATGAGTGGGTCATTGGGCTAGATGTTGAGTACACCACAGTCCTGGAAGGAGAGAAGATTCTAAAGGAGGCAGAGAAGAAGAAGCCCGCCGTGATCCAGGTTTGTGTACATAACATGTGCTTGGTCTACCACATATGCCATGCCGACGTTGAGTGCCGGTATTTTAAGAACTTCCTCAAGGACGAAAGAGTGAAATTCGTTACTGTAGACTTTAGGAACGACAGGGATATCCTGGGTCGGATAGGCCTCGTTGTAGGCCAGCCCTTTGATCTCCATAAGGCAAGCCTGGTGTCCTCCTCTCATGCTTCAATGCTGACCCTGGCAGCAGCCATGATTGATCCTTCGTACGCTAAAGTAAAGAAACCTCACCACGAGTTTCATCATGCATGGGAGTCGAAGACATTAGATGAAGATCACATCCTGTACGCGGCAATGGATGCCTACCTTTGTTTAAATATCTACAAGGGTTGGATGAAGAAGCAGAGCCCAGTGTCCGGTTCAGGCAAAGAAGCGTCAACGAAGAGGAAGAAGAAGAGGGACGAGCACAAAGTTGAGGACGTGGACTCGTACTCCGAGTAGGTGGCAGTGCTGTCGCTCATGCTGGTTCTACTGCAGTGTCAAGCGGACTAGTTGCTTAGTTTATTTTCAAGGGTGTGTTGTGCTGAGGTCCTAGCAGAACTATGTTTATGTTCTTTCTCATTATTTGAACTCTTTAGTATGTACAGTAGTACTAGTACTATGTCTTACTAATGTTCTTTACTTAGTACGGTCGTACTAGTAGTATAATTTGGGTCAATCGATTTGTGAAAGAAGTTCAATGGAGCGAAGGAAGAAGACGGCAGAGAAGCTACCCCAGTATCTATATTAGGGTGGCAGGGTGCCCATGATCTATCTTATGAGTGTTGGGTGTGGAATGCATTTCACCGAAAAAATGGATCGTGCACGGGGTTAAATGGATGGCGGGGGTGGGGGAGCATGGCGGTGGTAGGCGGTTTAGGGGAGGGCGGGGCGGCGGCAGCAAGCGGTTAGGCATGTGGCGGGCTGAGAAGATGAACCGTGCATCAATTTCGGAGGTTGAAGAAGCCCTTCTAGCCATCCATGTGGCATCAAACGGCTCACAAGAGTCGACTGACCCAAATTGCTCCTTCAGATTGCAGGATCCACGTGGCATTCAAGGTCTCGAAGGTAGATTCCGCGTCCGCATCCGGTTTGCGGGCTCGACGCGCGCGACCGGCTTCCGCCGCGACAGCCACCATGCGCGCCTCCTCCGCGCGGGCAGAGATGACAATGACACACTAGTTCCTCCTCACCGGCGTGCTGGAGCACGCGCTCGTCCTCCTCTTCGTATGCTGCATGCATAGACGCGGCTCCAATAGCTGCTCGCATGCTTGGCAACGCGGTGCCATCGCGAGGAGGGACTGCAAACGACGTGAGCAGGCGAGCCTTCGACTTCATGGCACAGGGATGGCGGTGACACGGCAGTGATGGGCGATAAATTGTTGGCCGGAGCAGGCGGGTGCCGGCATGCACAATGGCGGCGGCGGCATATTGATGAGTGCGCATATGGGAGCTTAATTTAGTTTTATGTAGGGTTGTTCAAACTTAAAAGAAAACCGTACTAGTACACGTAGACATAGGCAACGCTTTTATTAGTTACCACAGCCACGATACAGAATCTTGTGCAAGCGCGTGAACCATGGCCACGCGGTCAATTAAACGGTGTGTCACCGTGTCGCGCTCGAAGGACATCCACCGATCCTTTTTCTGTGTGTGAAAACAATCCCCGAATATTACCAAATTTTTTTCCTGGAAAAGTTCTTAATGCTACAATATTTCCATATATCTGAATTTAGCTCCAGTTCATGTTTGTTTGGATTTGGACGTTTTAGGGGTGCCCTAGTTTTTTTAATACTGATTTTGTGTGTGTGACTGAGAGAGAACGTGTGTATGTGTTCATATGTGTGTTGTGGCGGAAGGGCAATGTGAAGACGGTGTGCCTGTGAGACAGACATAGAGAGGTGTAAATGTGCAAATGATCATCCATGAGTCAGACATACACAGATGTCGATACGTTGTGTATACATGAGAGAACGGTCTTCTATTTTACTTGTGTGTGTGTGTGTGAGAGAGAGAGAGAGGGGCATCCATAACACAACAACCATCTCTCTCGATTCGTCCGTCCCTCGCACGATCGCATGTAACACATGCATCAACGCGCACATTTTGACACCCTCACCCGGCCCCTGTCCACCTCAAGGCCCGCACATCGCTCTCTATCTCGCACGCACAATCTCTTCGTGAATACCCTGTTTTGCATGTAGATTTCCGTCACATACACATACATTTCTCTCCTTAGGTTTGTTTTCTCTCGATATCCACACACACACACACGCGCACACACACACACACACACACAGCACACACACACACCCTCCCCCGAGCACACAATTCATCCCCATCCAAGGTTATATGGTGACCACTCTCGCTTGTGCTTCTCTGCACTCCAGCATGCACAATACCTCAATCTTCAAAGAGGGCATCGAGGAGATCGAAGACGGCGACCACATTGCGCTAGAGAATGCGGAGCCATTTGGAAGCAGGATGATGTGATGACGGCTGACTGACTCCTCCCCCCACCCTCTCTCGCACAAAATTACCAATCTCTCTCTCCCCCGCACAAAATTATCAATCCCTCAACCCACGAGATCCTTCCCCTCTCGTCCATGTTTTTCCAGCTCTCTCATCAAACCTGTTGTCTCTTCTCCTTCCATGTGTACAGAATCTGAATGCACACGCATCTCTCATATATTACATGTCTCCATATTTCTCACAGACATAACTTCTTCCTCTCTCTTTCTCTCTCTATCTCTCTCTGTGTGTCTCGTTAGGTTTGTCTCCTACTCTCTCGTCCACATACATACAATATTTCCCGCCCTATCTGCTCCATCTTCACAAGCTCTCTCTGCACGTTTCGTTCACACATTGGGATATGTTCAAAATGTTGCTTTTATAATGGCTGATGTAGAGTTATGGTTGGTTTTGTTCCATCCTACAAAGTAATAACTATGAAATGCATTTAGATTCTCATTTGACTCAGATTATGTGAGTTTGAGCATGTTGTGAAGTACTATAGACCTCGTATACATCTTGGAATTCGACAATGATTGTAACTGTTGAATTGTATAGACCATTACATTCGAAGTAAATAGCCTAATATATTTATTTCACAATTTCAACAAATGATTAATTCACTACAAACTAAGAAAACAAATATGTACTCCCTCCTTTTTTATTTAAGTCCACGTATTAGCATTGGTCAAAGTCAAGTTTTCTAAACTCTCTGAAAGTTTATAACAAAAAATATTAACATATACAATAACAAATAAATATCATTAGATTCATTATTGAATGTACTTTCACATCATACATATTTGTTATGGTAAATGTTTATATTTTTCTATAAACTTGGTCAAACTTTAGGAAGCTTGACTTCGGTCAAACCTAATATGCAGAGTTTACTAGTACTACTCGCTAGTTGCTTAGCCGAATCACCCAACACGCCACACGGGGAGTTCAGTGTCACAAAATTTTGAGGTCGGCGAGAAAATCTCCCACGACCCTGATTCGAGCAGTGGGAAGTTACCATCATAGCCTTCGGAACATGCCTACGGATGACGCTTGGTAGGGGGCTGTTTTAGTAACTTTAGGTTCACCCTACCCAGCCAACCCCAACCCGGCACCTAGAGTAGTACACCTGAATACTCCCCATTTTCTATCCCCACTGCAAAATAGACTTCTCCACGGCACCGCAGCCTTCGTGCTCCTCCCCTTCTACATCGGTGCACTCGTCCACCGCAGCGCATCTGCCTCATCAACGACCTCGTACGCCGCACTGGAGCCGGTCCACCATCGTCATCGTACATGGAGCCTCTTCCCCGGCAACGTCTTCCACGGTCTCGGATCTGCTTCCCGGAAGCCGACACCAAGCGCAGAAGCACCACCGTCGTGGACAATGAACTGACTCCCATTGCCCACCATGACTCACAGAGGCCGCCACGACCATCATCCTCCTCCTCGATTGGTAATATGTGTATTGAATCACTTAGTAGTACATGTGCAGTTCCAATTCTGTTCATACCACCCTTCAAATTTCCTAGGTGTTATTGTTCCCGTAAAAGTAATTGGTTATAGCCTCCATTGTCCAACAGAATATCAGCTTGTAATTGTGCGTCGCTCCTGTATCACGGTGTGCTTGGGTAGGTTTTTCATCTGCAACTAGTAGTGTGGCAAATGATGGAAAGTTTTTTAGAACTAGCAAGATTCCCATGCGTTGCACGCATCAAGATGCATTTGTATATGTAGTTACTCTTGTGGGAGAAAAGGATGAATGAGGGAAGGCCTTATTTGCAAATCTAGAGAGGGGTGTGGGTATCTTTTTGCAAAATTGCCATTGTTTCCATCCTATCTGTCAGATATAAATCGGACGGCCTATATTGCAGGATGGCAGGCACACCATCATCACCAACTCTGTTTTTATAAGAGTATAGAGAAAAAGTAGACAATAGAGAAGTAGAGATAAATATTAAATATAAAATAAATATAAAAGTAGAGAAGAGAGTAGAGATAGTAGAGACGTCGAGAAAGGATCGCGCGCGGGGGAAAAAGCGGCCGGGCGTGGCTAGTTTGGCGCCAGCGTCCGACGCGCTTTATAAAATCCAACGCCCTCCCATCGCTTTGTGCCTTGCCACTGCTCTCTCCCCAATCTGTGCCTCGCCACCGCTCTCTCCCCGCTCTTTATTACCTCGCCGCCGCCGCGCCACCATGCCGCCACGTCGCCGGAAAACTTGGGGATACCGCGGCGTCCGCGCGCGCCCCTCCGGCGGCTTCTCCGCCGACATGCGCTTCCGCGGGATGCGCCTCGGCCTCGGCAATTTTGACACTGCCAACGAGGCTGCCCGTGCGTACGACGCTATGGTGTGGCACCTCCGGTGGCCTCATAGAACATTGAACTTCCCCAACGTGCTGACGCGGGAGCGGGCGTAGGAGCTCGCGCCTCTGCCGCGGCTTATCACCGATGAGGATCATCGCGACAACCTGAAGCGGGAGCACCATCTCGGCATCTTCGAGATGGATGAGGAAGCCATGGCGATGTGGCGCCAACGCTTCTCGTAGGACATCATCATCGAGCGCGAGTTCTACGCGCAAAGGAGGGCGGAGAGGGATAAGAGGAGGGCGGAGCGAGCCGCCTATCGCGAGGACAAGCATAGGTGAAAAGCGGACTCTCAATTCAACATGAGGCTAGGAGCAGCGTCGCCCTGGGAATCCGACGACGATCGGTATCTTCACGCCTACAGTCAGACGTTGGAGGAGGACATCACCGAGGAGGAGTCAGACGACAAGGAGTAGTTGAATTGTCTATTTTTTTATCTATCTATGCTGAGAACTATCCTCTACTCTCTAGTCTCTACTCTCTATCTCTACTTCTCGATCTCAGCACTGTAAATGCTTTTTTAAAGTGCCACCCGTTGCGATTCGGTTGGAGATGCTCTAACATGGTAGACGAGTGCTTTAATGTTGCCCACAAGATGCGCGAGTATTACTAGTAGTATATTTTTCTTGCCATGTTGAGATTTTAAAACCACGAGTGCAAACATGCAGATGATCAATGAAGACCAAACACGGGATATTGGGGACATCTTCCAGGAGCATGGCAAGTTAAAAAGGAGCCTCGTGTTCTTCGATGTGTATATGTTGTACTTTCTATTTCTCTTAAGCCTCGTGTTCTTCGATGTGTAATAAGAAGAGTCTTAATCGTCCTAATGCTTTCGTTTTTCGCTTGATGTAGGAAGTGGGTGTTCTCACCTTGTAGTCTGTTTTTATATTTTTTTTTCCTTTTGAATTCACTTCTTCGAGTTCTGTTTATCTGGCTTCTACTAAATGGATCTGGGTTGCTCTGAGTATTGATCTAAACAAGAAGTAACTTCATGTCAGGATGCAATTCCTGCGAGGCGGGATGTATGGTCAACCTCGAGATCATGTTTCCAAAATCAGGCTGGATTACACACAAGGTGCCAGTTCCCTAATGATGCTGGATTAGACACAAGGTGCAAATTCCCAGATGATGTTGGATTACACATAAGCTAGGTGGAGTCGTTAGTTGTTCGTGTCCTCGTGGCTCTAGTAATGGCTGAAAGAAAGCATGCAACAGCCCTTGAGAATGTAGCTGAGTTCTTGAAGAAGCGAAAAGAGCAATCAGATGCTCACTTCACCCAAGCCAAAGAAGAGATGGAAGAAGTCAGAAATAAGCTAGCAGAGGCAGAGCAGGCTAGGCGTCTCCTGCTATCTAAAACTGTTGTCAATACAAAATTTCCATCATAATAGCTAGGTTCAAATGTTTATCCAGTCAGCATGCCTGTTGTGATGTCCATGCATCTACTGATGTGGCACAAAATATATTTTGTTGGGTCATGTAATAACAGCAATTATTTTCCAAACAATAACAGACGAAGCATTGGGCATGGTAAAGTTCACGCGCAAGCCCGACATTCCAAGTTCAACTTCCACATCAAACTCATGTTCACAGATATCTGCACATTCATACATAATGTCCACAACCATGATTCACTTCAAAGCCAAAAACAATGTGAGGAGAGTTATAAATAAAGAAAAATCTCTAGTTCCTGCTACCAGTGCGAGCACAACAAGTCAAGACCATGCATAATTAATTATATTTTGGTCATTTTTTGTGTTCTAAAATGCCGACCGGCTCGTGGAAGGACGTGTTGCCGGCACACGCGCGGATTCAATGAAGGCAGGCGGGGCAGTCTGAAGCCGGTTGCATGCGGCGAGGAGGTGTGTTCAGCCGGCCCTGCAGCGAGTGGGGCCCTCTTGGCCGGCGCGCCGGTTCAATGCCTGCGCTATGAGAGGTCGTGTCCATGTTAGAGCAATCACTCCCTCCCGTCCTTTTCTGTTTGGGTATAACAAAATCTCGTTTTCCATTCACATTTTACAAGTAAAATTCATGGTTAAACTTTGACCCAAAATACGATGGGGCCTAGTAAACCAGAACGGAGGTAGTAGTTTTTTTAATCAAAGAAGGGTTTCCCCCTTCCAATTTTCATTACTGAAAACCAGCATCTAAATCTAAACCATAGTATTTGCCCTAGAACTACCAGGTTCAACATCTCGCAACATAAACCCATACAACCATATGCCAAGGAGGTATGTAGTACTATGAATTCCATTTTCGCTCCATACCAATCGTTCTAAAAACTACTTAGTTCTTGTAATGCGCCATTGAAAATCCCTCTCAAAAATGATATTTTAAATGTGACTACTCGATCTGTGGGAACTGGCGAGCCACCGCCTCCAAGTCTTTCACCTGTGGTCCCGACCATCAACTCCTACGGATCAAATTATCACACGAGCTGACTATTCCCACAAAGGTGCGCTCCACCACGTACCCGGTACCCGCGAATGCAGCAATCATGCACCTAGGGTTTTAGGGTTTATTTGTTAACGTTGCCTTTACGTAACACTCATGTGTGCGAGACAGTGAGAGACCGACTGCGTGCATGCGCCTCTTCTCTTCGTATATGTACTCCACTGTTTCTCTGCTGTCCAAAAAATTATAATAACTACTAGCAATGTGCCAACGCGTTGTCACACGATCAAAGTAGATTAATACATATTCACCAATTTGATAAAAAAAGTCTAGTTTTGAAATACGTATATCACTAAAAATATGTTATGTTTCACTCAAAATATATTCCTTTGGCGGTTTTGATGAGATAAGGGAGGAATGTTGTTGGTTTCAAGATTCGAGATGTGGTATATGTCTAATTTCTACTCTTACTAGCAAGATGCCCGTGCGTTGCATGGAACATCAAGATCTTGTGGGAGAAAAGGATGAACAAGGGAATGCCTTATCTGCAAATGTGGAGAGGAGTGCGGGTAAATTGCCATAGTTTCCTTCCTATCCGTCAGATATAAATCGAACGACCTACATTGCAGGATGGCAGGCCCACCAACATCACCAACTCTATTTTTTATCCCTACTCTTATAAAAAGCATAGTCGGTGATGATCGTATGCCTGCCATCCTGCAATATAGGCCGTCCGATCTATATCTGATGGATAGGAAGGAAACTATGGCAATTTTGCAAAAAGATACCCACACCCCTCTCCACATTTGCAAATAAGGCCTTCCCTCCTTCATCCTTTTCTCCCACTAGATAAACTACTCATACAAATGCATCTTGATGTTCTGTGCAACGCATGGGCATCTTGCTAGTTGTTGCAAAAATCCCATGTGTGTGAGAGAGAGAGGGAGAGAGGAGGAGGACGGGGTGCATGTGTGACAAAGACACAAAGAGTGTGTGTGTGCGAGAGGTATCAGCTTAAAATGAGGCGATAGTGTGTGTGTGGACGATCGAGAGGGCGTGTCTCAAGAAGGGAAGAAAAATCTACATAGATATAAGGAGCGGGAGAGAGACATCTATGCGATAGTGGAAGAACAAATGTGCGGGTGTATAAACCTATCTAGAGGCTAGTCGATAAATGTTTGTGAGAGATATACGAGTCGGGGGTGCGAACGCGAGAGTTTTGTGAGAGAGAGAGAGAGACGGTAGTCGGGAAGGGGAGTGGAAGCAGGAGTTGTGTGTGTGAGAGAGAGAGAGGGAGAGGGGGGAGGGAGTTTGTCTGATCGGTAAACAAATGAATAATGTCAGTTTGGGATGGAGACGAAAAGGAGACCGCAACAAATGTTGTGTCTACAGGAGAGAGAGAGAGAGAGTAATTTTAGTGGTATGAGTCATATCTAGAGACATATAGGGTGTGTGAGAGAATCCCAAAGAGAGAAAGACAAAGTGAAAGACGAGTGGAGACTGTGTGTGTGGCGGTGAAAAAGAAAGCTTAGGTACCTAGTGATACCGGAGAATGGTAGAGACGTGAGAGATAATGAAAACCGTGTAATGTATCATGATAGGGAGAGTGTGACACTTCTCAAGGGAGACGTCAAGAGACCATGTTTGCGAGGATAGGAGAAACATGAAGTGAGCGTGCGGGTGAGCTGGAGAAAAGAGAGTGATAGCTACATGAAGGAGCATGCATGCGAGAGTGATGGGCATGAAAGGGGTGAACATAAAAGGGATTCAAATATTTGAATTCGAGATGATGATACATCGATACTCGAACCAAAATTGATCTATCAAACATGCATACTCATATGAATTCATGCGCATCTATGTTTTTTAATATTTAATATTACTGATCCATACATTTTAGTAGAACATAATTTGGTTTAATTTTTTTGAATTCAACCTTATGATTTTGAGATCATTGTATTTGTAAATCATATTATACATATAAAGGAGCAGAATTCTTTGTTGTGCTTTTGAAAGTATATATAAAAATGATGTATATAGAATTTTATTCCAATCGAAAATGGATCCCCACCCGAAAAAATAGAATACAAACGGGATTTGAATTGAGTTGGCATGGTAAACGTGCATTCTGCAAAATTTGAACGAAACGGGGAAAGTCGCAGTAACCGCCCGAAACCAAAATCTACGAGATGAAAATTACTACTGCCTATCCCTGCTATGCAAAGCCTATCTGCTCGATTTATATAGGTTTCAATAGGGGTAGGTTTGTAATTTCACTCAAATGTGACATAACTGCCTCTCACCCAGATTCATACATGGTGGGCGCCAAAACACAGTGTGTCCTCGGCCAAAATCGACTCCCTCCCCGATTCATACACGGTGGGCGCCAAAAACAAACTCTCATCGGCAAATATTCAGTGTATGCGAGATTACCGTCATATCCCCAACCGACTAATATTGTTGTGATGTAGGAAATTTGAAACGGGGGCTAAGTTTGTAAATTTTCTCGCATTTGAGACAAGCGCGCCCTGAATACATGGTTCCCCCTTCCTCTCTACCTCTCTTTCCCCATTCATACTCCGTGGGCGCCAAAACACCCTCTCCACCCCAGCCTCCTCCGTCCACCACCCCATCCACCGCCATCCTCCTCCACCATGACGGAGCTGATACCCCGACGCCGTCGTCCATTACAAGAGATCAGCCTCACTCATCCACGGCTTCGGACCGGGATCCTTGCATCCCGTCCTCTCGCTTCATCCCCGTCGTCATCCACCTTGCCGGCGCCGCTCCTACGACTGTCTTGTCCACCGCGCCCCGCCGCCACTGTCTACCCTCCTAGATCTGCTTCCACGCTGCCGATAGCCATCGCTACTGCAACACCGTCAAATTCTCAGCAGATGCATACACAACACCACACCAAAGGCGGTATTCTTTCGTATCTCCTCAACTTATTTATCACAACAAGAAAATAGATCGCCACTGTTTTACTCTGATTTCTTGTCCATAACTTTCTTGATAGTTGAAAGCAAACATTGGTTGCGAAGTTGCCTTTGTCCGGTTTGCACCTTCAGATCCGCCATGGCACACTCAACACTATACTCCCAATGCTTATGGTTTTCCCCTTTTATATTCCACACTAGTTAAGTAGTAGACTAAATTTCAAAATTGGGTCAGTCAATTTTTCAGAGCTCGCCGGAGTTCGCCGGTGCAAACGAAGGGGCTCGGGTGGGACGGTGGTTGTGGGGGCGGTGGTGGGGCCTCGCGGAACGAAGAAAACTCAACGCGTGTGGGGGCAGGAGTGGGGGTGGGGGTGGCGGAGGAACACAGGCGATGGGGGCTGGTGGTCCGGCCGGCGGCTCGTGCGGTGTTCTGTATGGGAAGAATCAGAGACGAGGAAGAAGAAGGGTTAGGAGACGTAGGATCTTCATCCAACCGCCTGGAATGGTCGAGAGACAGCAGGGAGTTGCTTTCTTAATGCTCTCTGGTTCATCATGTGTGGGCACTGCGCAACGAACATTTTATTATCAATAATCTGCTTTCTCTTCTTTACCATGTTCCTCTTCCATTCTTCTTTAATAAGTACTCTCTCTGTTCCTAAATACAAGTCTTTGTATAGATTCCACCATGGACTACATATGGAGCAAAATGAGTGAATCTACACTCTAAAATGTATCTGGATACATCTGTATGTGATCCATAGTGGAAATCTTTACCAAGACTTATATTTTGGAACAGAGGGAGTATGATAGTAGTACAGTATGTTTCTTGTAGTGAAGATGAGCAAGGACATTTGCAGTGTAGAGGTATATACGGTTGGTTGTGATGTACACTTTGAACTCTTTGAGCCTCTTTGATTCGTAGGATTTTGTAAGGAATAGGATTTGTAGTGGCCAGCCCACTTGAATCCTATAAGAATAGCAAGGAAATGCGGGGAGCTGTGTCGCCTTTGAGAGTTACACTGATATTAACAGTATTGCACCTTCAGTTGAAGAGAGCTGGTATCCGAAGCCTTTCTAGCCGTACCGGCAATACTAGCACATATACTCCAGCAAGTTCCACTTTGCTGATTTTACTCTGATGCTTACGGTTTTCTCGTTATATCTACACTATGATCTATGTAGCTGCTTTGTGTCACACTAGCAGCAGTCCACTCTTGAAGCTAAACACTGCTATGACTTACAAAATTGGCACCAAGGCATTGAGTGCCATTCTAGATGCAATGAAACTCATACGCTCCCCACCTGTTGATTCTTGTTCAGAATATGATCCTAATGACTATTCTAACCTCGAGGAGTCAAAGGCAGATGGCATGTCCTGTTCACCCATCAAGGTGCTTGTTCTAATTTGGCTAGGTTTTATTGATTGCTCGTATCTTGCATATGTTGTCTTGCATTTCTTCTACTTTGTTGCACAGCCATCTGCTTACACTACCAGGGAAAAGCCTAGCAGCAGCGTGGGTTTTAGGCCTATCAGTAGCGCGGGCAGGGGCGCTACTGATAAGGCGCTACAGCTAAAGCTTAGCAGTAGCGTGCCTAGATCCATGCTACTGCTAAATTGACTTAGTAGTAGCGCTTCTCCAGAGGAGCGCTACTGGTAATTAGTAGTAGCGTTTCTCCTTGCCCGCGCTACTACTATTATTTAGTATTTTATTTCTTTTTTATTTCATGTTGTATTCATACACCTTGACACAAGTTTTCATACAACAAGAATTTAGAGATCGTTTTTACATCATAATGAGTTATTACATCACCGGGTGAAAGAACCGTGGACTAGTTTCAAGTCTGCGGTTCTTTCACCCAATTATATAGTAATATCATCATCATCATCATATCATTCACAACTTATCATCATAATACATCATTGTCATATAACACCTCCTCAAGATCATCATTTTCATCAATGACATCACATAGCAAATTGGTCACTAGTCGTATTCACAAGTACTCCTCATTATCAACTCTAACATATTACCACATAATAAACATATTGTACCTCATAGTACCTACTATATTCGATTAAGACCTACTACATTTTCTAAGGTAAAATAGCAAAAAACAAGATAGCCCCTGACTCTCCATTATGGAGAATGGAGATTAGCCTGTCTCCAATTCTTGCCTTTCGCTGAATGTTACTTCCAAGAACCTCCTTGCGAATGTCCATACATTTCTTCCATTCTTTGATGAACATGTGTTCACCGGTTTTAGAAATCCGATATGCACAGGTTAGCTCCCTAGATTTACCTGGCAGTATGTTCAGAACAGTAAGGCGACCATTCAGATACTTCAGATGAGGCACACAATCCATCGGGAGTTTCTGTTGAAAAACATAGTAATAACTTCATAGTTAGCAATGATTTACTAGTTTTAGAAGTATGCAAAATATGCACGGATGTCATAATAGTAAAAAATCTTACTAGGGTATCTCCAGAGAAGTTGTCGTGGTTCAACACGTGCACTAGTGGCACGTATTCACCATAATTTAGAGGAGTTCGATAATAGTTATTGTAATCCTCAAGAAGAGTACCAAATGCGATCAGATGATTTTTCTCCTTATAAGTTAATTCGGAGCCATCGGTGTAGTGGGTTTGTCTACCATCTTCCGCACAGTCTTTGAAGAATCAAGATAAGCTGTCAATGGAAATAAGCAGTCAACTATTTTGAAATAAACAATATAAATTAGTTAATAACTATATTTGAGAAACTCACATAGCGGTACAATCAGAAGCGTATCAACAAGGACCCAAATGTCCATATTGTCTTGCTCGATGTCAGGATCACCAAGATCCATGGTGACAATCATACCCTCATAAAAACCACACATTTTGCAAAGTGCTTCCCAATTTTGGCAACCAAAATGGGTTACGCTCTGAGCATTGCACAGATTTACTTCAAAATCCATATCATGATGGGTCCTTAGGTGTATTTTCTTTGTTTCAAAATTTTTATGGTCTTCAAAACCCATCCTCTCCAAGACATAGCGTCTTGCATGGCATGGGATAAGCTAGTAGAATTGTAAAAGATGAAAATTAGACGTTGAAATAGTTGAAGTCATGCTTAATTATGAAAAAAACACTTGTCGTTGTTGCGTACCGTTTCAACATCGAAGGTCTCCTCGAGCTTAATGCTGAAGCGCCGATCTTCGTCCAGCTCAACGAACCTGTTGCACATACCTCTATCGTCGTGGCACCAGCTGCACTCCCCCGGGAAATTGTTGTCGTCCGAGTACGACATTTCCTACGTTCATAATTCAAAGATTAAACTTGTACAATTAAATATATGTACTAAAAACCTAAATTAGATCATTATTTTTCGAGAAAATCCAGGCCACTCGATATTTCCTACATATTCTAGCACAAGCCATGCCAGAATTCACAGAAAAATCCGACATGACCTTGCTAAAAAAAGGACATATCGAGCGCCTGAAATTTGCCGGAACGGAAATTAATCAACACTCCGGCAAAACATAGACCACTCGGAGGTGTAAACTGAACATGAACGTCCACTTGGGCAACCACATATCCTATTTGAGCAACACAAAATATACATGGATATTTGGCTGGTCTCACCTCGATGTCGGAGGGGGTCGGTGACGGGGACGACGGCGGGGATGATGGAGGGGCTCCTTGATTTCTGCAAAAGCAAAAACTGTATAAGTTATCACTAATATATCCCGAATAATTGCTTAAACTAAAAAAACAACAAATATGACATGTTCAACTAGTTTTATTAATTCAACTAGTTCTTACTAAATATAAACTTACTATAAATAGAAAAAACTAGTTCTTTCTAAAAATAAAGTAGTACAACTAGTTATATTAATTATCTTACTAAAAATACATTAGTTATATTAATTCAACTAGTTCAACTAGTTTATTAATTTACTTACTAAACTAGTTCAACTACAACTAAAGTAGTTCAAGTACAACTACTATTAATCATACTGCCCTAGTTAACTAGTACCATCACTACTACTAATTAACATCTACTACTACTAAAAATCATTATCTATGAACCCTAAATTAACATGTACTACTACTAAACAACATCTAGTACTAACTAAGCAGAGAGAAAGGGGGTGGGGGGCAACGGAGAGGTAGGGGCGGCGAGGGCGGGACCGGGATCGGGAGGCGGCGGTGCTGGGTGGGCTCGGGTGGCGGCGGTGAGGTCGAGGGCAGTGGGAGGAGGGCTGCCGGCAGAGGAGGGAGGAGGGGCGGCCGCAAGCGGAGGGAGGAGGGCGCGGTGCGAGGAGGAGGGAGGACGGACAGAAGGAGGGGAGTACCTCGGCGGCGGACGGACGAAGGCAGCGGCGGCAGCGACGCACGACAACGGTTATCGGAGCGCGGGTGAGAGTGAGAGTGTGAGTGAGAGAGAGGGTCGGTCGCGCGCGTGGGGATAAGGTAGGGTTAGTTGTAGCGCATTTGCCAAAACGGGCTACATCTAATCTGAATAGCAGTAGCCATGTGCATTATCGCGCGCTACTGCTAAGTTGGACTATCAGTAGCGCTTTCCAGATAAAGCGCTACTACTAAGTGTAAGTATACAAAAATACTTCAATGCAAAAATACATTGGCCATCAATGATCTTTTTGTGTACAATCTGAATTGTCAATATGAGTCCTCTCCGGTAGGAACCGGAGAGGACTCATATTGCGGCCACAAATTCTACACATAGAGTTCAGTGAAGACCAACTAGTTGTGATAGTTTCACAAGTAACATATTTAAGGTGGTAAACACCCTGTTCGCGGAGCAAGGTGGGACTAAACTTGTGGGCTGATCTTAGCAGTAGCAATTTTCTTAGAAGCGCGCTGCTGCTAACTTCTATAGCAGTAGCGCGGTTCAATATAGGGCGCTGCTGCTATAACTAGCTGGATGGCAAGGTCATGGCAATTAGAGCAGTAGCACGGTTTGGTGCGCACGTGCTACTGCTATTTTCCTTTCATCAGCGCGTTTTGCTCTCACGCGCTGCTGCTAAGTAGCAATAGCATCGTGTTTTGAGGAGCGCTGCTGGTAAGATTCTGTGTATAGGCTTTTCCCTAGTAGTGTTAGTTTACTCATCATATATGTCGAGATGCCACGCCCATCCATTATCAATACATATTACATCTGTCATCATACCATGTTTTTTCACTCAAATGTTGTTCTTGTGCATCAGACATCAAAAAGGAAGAGGGTGATTGCCGAACCTGAAGGAGCACCAGCAAAGTCCTTGAAAAACGTGATGGTGCCGGAGAAATCAGAGAGCACCCCACTGATATTGGTTGTACAACCAGTGACACAAAATGTAGGACCGACTCCAGCAGACTGTACCCATACTTCACTGGGCACACCACTAGCCCCACCACACAGGACCTGCACTCCACCAAAAGGTATACCGATTTCAGTTGCCATAGCACCAGCCATACCACAGAAAAATCCCACTCCAGCAAAAAGTTCAGCAAGTCCACCGGCCGAAGACCTATCCCAACTGCAGAGACGTCCAATTCCTGCAGATTGGAACCCCATTCCAGTTATTCCCAGTTTAAAAGACAATGCTTTCAATGTTGTTAAGGACTACATACATATATTCCCATCATGGGAAGATTATAGTAAAGACAAACATCATTTTCACATCTTCCTGTCCAACTTACATGTAAGTGCTATTATTCATGGTTATTATTTTCCTGTTTTCTGCTGATTGAACACATCAACGATTTACATTACATTGTTGTAAGTAGGCGAGGGTCAATCTGGATAGTCTATAAATGAATTTCCGGTGAAGTCTCATGTGCTAAATTTAGAAGACATTGAATAAAAAAACCTTGTTATGCACTGGTCTCGTTCCCAGGATGAGGTACTGTCTATGAAATCACATGACAATTTGAACTTCTACTTTTCCGCATGTGCCTTATGGATCTTTTTTGCAGGAAATCTGCTCGAAGAAGAATTCAGGTTTCAAAAGAACGACAGGATATCGCAAATATGGTGCCCACTGCTTTGCTCTTGTTAGAACCTGTTGTCATGTATCACTGTACTTGCATACATACCTGGTTCATTATGTGACAGCAGTATGCATCATAGCTTGCTTATCAATTGTTCGCTCCAAATTATCTGATCTATGAATGGTTACATTGGTGTAGAATATCTCCAATGCCAATGGATATTTTTTTAGCTCTGCATTGTTCTTGTATGTACTTGTTGTCCTTTATCAGTGTACTTATATTGACAGGTAGTTGTTCATGTACCATCACTCTGCAGATTATTTTCCTTTGCCCTCCGTTTCTACACATCAGATCTATATTTACTCTTACCATAAGGTTGGATAACACCGATAGTACTGAAGAAGTTTAGTTGTGCATTCCTCTTGGTTGTACCTTTTGCATGTATCATTGTACTTACATTTATAGCTACTTGGTTATGTAGCATCACTCTTCATATTATCTTAAATATTCTCCATTTTTTCTTATATTATGACATCTATATTTACTCTTAACAAAATGTAGAATAAAGGCAATGCTTATGAAGAAGATTCTGTGGTAAACTTCTTGAATTGCCCCCCCCCCCCCCATCAGCATGGACAAGGGCTTTATAGATCCTGTCTTCACCAATAATGTAAGTTTGTCCTTCTCAAGCCTTCAAACTTTATTGTATATATTTGGTTAGGCATGACTGCAACATCTGTTTATTTTTGGTGTTTGCATCAAATTGCATGTTTAAAGTTTATTATGTAGTTCATAAACAAAAGTTTGTCCTTCTCAATTTAAGTTTTCAGTTGTACAACCAAGTTCCTTCTTCATACCATGTAAATTAAACTATACAGAGCAAGTGATCTTCTTTTGCACTGCATGTATGCTTCTGTTCTTGATCTGTAATCCAGTGTTGTGGTGAATCTACCCACTACAGCACAGTGTCATATTCTGCAATGTCATGTCATATCATTCTACTATTATTTAAACTGTCTCTTTATTTGCCAATCTTAATTGGGATAAATTGACAGCACACTAACCATTGATACTTATGAGTTCTTGATCTGTAATCCAGTGGTGTCGTGAAGCTGCCAACTCCTTCACAATGTCATTTCCTGCCATGTCTTGACCTGAACAATACAATATTGTGTTAATGCAATTTTAAACTGTGTCACTTTATTCGTCAGTAAGAAATGTGATGAATTGTTAGCACTGATACTTTTATGTGCAAAACCTGTCATCTGTTTGCTTGTTTATCTGTCAGAGTGAGGAGGATATAAGTTTTAAACAAGAGCAGTCTCATCAGCTTGCTCAGCTGCTTGCACTGCAGCTCCCCAGCAGGGCTAACCTTTCTTGAACTCTATTGAAGTGATGTCGGTTTTGTATATTATTTTGCCGGCGTGTTTATTTGCACTAGTGGCGATCTCTGATGCCCAGTGTATGCAATCTGTTGTCTGCTTGTGCATTAGTATCATAGTGGCTAACTTTGATGCCCAGTGGATGTAATATGCCGTAATTTCTTTATTGTATAGTCCAGGTTTTTCTTATTCACGATGCTACAGTTATTTTACTGTATATATATCCTGTATTCGCAGTAAACCGGCCAAACCATAAAATTACGGTACATAATCGGGCCGTCACGCAATCACAATGTATGGTCCGCATCATGGGCCCCGTCATCTTGGTCCGTTAAAAGGCCTAAATGTAAACTGGCTCACTAGTAGATTTGGGCCTTTAATAGGCCGAGTAAACCGCCGACCCTCTTTTCGCAAGAAAACTCAATGGGCTTCTAGGAGGCTGAGAAGTAGGTTGGGCCTAAAACGTGCTGAACAGCTCACGGGCCGGCAGCAGCCTGAAATGGACCCCGGCCCATGATTGTGCCAATCAAATCACGGGCTTTTAACAGGCCAAAATTGTCAAGTTCCTTGTTTCCCAATCAGATTATCGGCTGCGAGCAGGCCGAATGCAAACCGGGCCGTAGTTAGGCCCAACTATATGACTGGCTTTTAACAGGCCAAAATTAATATAGGGCCGAAATGTTAAACGGGCCCTTAACAGGCCGAAACTAATATCAGGCCGAATTACTAAATGGGCCTTTAGCAAGTGGGCCCAAAAGCGTCGCGTCTAGTTGACGGGCCGAATTTGATATGGGCCATAATTTAGCCCAAAGCCTCTTAAAGTCCGGAGCTGATCTGGGCCGTAATTTGGCCCAGAACTTCTGAGGCTTTTAACGGGCCAGATCTCATATGGGCCATTATTAGGCCCGGAACGTGGCAGACCATTAATGGACCGGATCAACTATGGGCCAGCATCTGGCCCAAAACATGGCAGTCAGTTATTGGGTCGGCCAACTAGGGTCCTCAAAATCTTGTGGGCCTACAACTGGGTCGGCCCATTAATGTCGGCGAAATCTCGTGCGCCTTTAGCTGGGCCGGCCCATTATGGTCCGCAAAAATCTTGTGGGCCTTTACCTGGGCCGGCCCATTATGGCCCACAAAAATCTTGTGGGCCTTTACCTGGGCCAGCCCATTATGGCCCGCAAAATCTTGTGGGCCTTTAGCTGGGCCGCCCATTATGGTCCGCAAAATCTCATGGGCCTTTAGCTGGGTCGTCCCATTATGGTCCGCAAAATCTTGTGGGCCTTTAGTTGGGCCGGCCCATTTAAACTTTATGGGTCGGTTCACGTGTCAACATTTCATAGGCGCATCTCGCCCATTGGATGAGTGACACTTGTGCCAACGCGGAGCTGACATGTGTTTCCTCCAGCCAATGATGATTTTACAGGTGGAAAATCCCCATTGGTCCGGGCTGTTAACGGGTTATCGGATCCAAAATCGGACCCGATAGCTTAACGGTGTTCCGTTATGATGGATGCCATGTGTCGGCCACCCTTGACGAAAGCACTTCTGTGACGCGCGATTTATCGTCATGGAAGTGGACACTTCCGTGATGATAATTTTGGTAATGTCACGGAACACTTCTACGACAGCACAGGAATGACTGTCTTGATTCTGTCATAAAATCGTCATGGATGTACATCATGACAAAAAACGTGACCTACTGTGACAAACACGTATCATCACGAAAGTGTATTATTTTTAGTGTACATCTCTCTTTTTCTGGTCGGTGCGAATGCACATTTTTCACTCATTGTCCACCTAGTGGGAACACAACACCTGGGCAGTGTTTCTTCTTGTAAAATTTCTAATATGGAAAATATGTGGGAACATGGTGTGCCTGCGCATTCCAATTTGTGGCAAGAACAACTGATCCTGCGAAGCAGACCTTCCTTCGACTCCGTGTGCACTTTGATCTTTTTATCCATCCTTTCCTTCTTAGACACAACGTATGTGGTCACTTCTGCTGCATCAAGTACCTCTCTGATCTCACATTTGCTTACAGCATTTATGCCCTAGAGGCAATAATAAAGTTATTATTTATTTCCTTATATCATGATAAATGTTTATTATTCATGCTAGAATTGTATTAACCGGAAACATAATACATGTGTGAATATATAGACAAACAGAGTGTCACTAGTATGCCTCTACTTGACTAGCTTGTTAATCAAAGATGGTTATGTTTCCTAACCATAGACAAAAGAGTTGTTATTTGATTAACGGGATCACATCATTAGTTGAATGATCTGATTGACATGACCCATTCCGTTAGCTTAGCACCCGATCGTTTAGTATGTTGCTATTGCTTTCTTCATGACTTATACATGTTCCTATGACTATGAGATTATGCAACTCCCGTTTACCGGAGGAACACTTTGTGTGCTAACAAACGTCACAACGTAACTGGGTGATTATAAAGGTGCTCTACAGGTGTCTCCAAAGGTACTTGTTGGGTTGGCATATTTCGAGATTAGGATTTGTCACTCTGAATGTCGGAGAGGCATCTCTGGGCCCTCTCGGTAATGCACATCACTTAAGCCTTGCAAGCATTGCAACTAATGAGTTAGTTGCGAGATGATGTATTACAGAACGAGTAAAGAGACTTGCCAGTAACGAGATTCAACTAGGTATTGGATACCGACGATCGAATCTCGGGCAACTAACATACCGATGACAAAGGGAACAACGTATGTTGTTATGCGGTCTGACCGATAAAGATCTTCGTAGAATATGTAGGAACCAATATGGGCATCCAGGTCCCGCTATTGGTTATTGACCGGAGACATGTCTCGGTCATGTCTACATTGTTCTCGAACCGTAGGGTCTGCACGCTTAAAGTTACGATGACAGTTTCTTTATGAGTTTATATATTTTTTGATGTACCGAAGTTTGTTCTGAGTCCTGGATGTGATCATGGACATGACGAGGAGTCTCGAAATGGTCGATACATAAAGATTGATATATTGGATGACTATATTCGGACACCGGAATTGTTCCGGGTGATTTCGGAGAAAAACGGAGTGCCGGGGGGGTTACCGGAACCCCCCGGGAGAGTTAATGGGCCACATGGGCCTTGGTGGGAAGAGAGAGGGGCGGCCAGGGTGGGCCGCGCGCCCCCTCTCCCTCTGGTCCGAATTGGACTAGGAGGGGGGGCGGCGCCCCCCTTTCCTTCCCCCCTCTCCTCCTTCCTTCCCCCTCCTAGTAGGAGTAGGAAAGGAGGAATCCTACTCCTACTAGGAGGAGGATTCCTCCTCCTTGGCGCGCCCCAAGGGGCCGGCCGGCCTCCCCCTTGCTCCTTTATATACGGGGGCGGGGGCACCCCATAGACACACAAGTTGATCTTCGTGATCGTTCCTTAGCCGTGTGCGGTGCCCCCCTCCACGATATTACACCTCGGTCATATTGTAGCGGTGCTTAGGCGAAGCCCTGCGACGGTTGAACATCAAGATCGTCACCACACCGCCGTGCTGATGGAACTCCTCCCTGAAGCTTTGCTGGATCGGAGCTTGGGGTGCGTCATCGAGCTGTACGTGTGTCAAGAACTCGGAGGTGCCGGAGTAACGGTGCTTGGATCGGTTGGACCGGGAAGACGTACGACTACTTCCTCTACGTTGCGTCAACGCTTCCGCTTCGGTCTACAAGGGTACATAGACAACACTCTCCCCTCTCGTTTCTATGCATCACCATGATCTTGCGTGTGCGTAGGAAATTTTTTGAAATTACTACGTTCCCCAACAGTGGCATCCGAGCCTAGGTTTTATGGTTTGATGTTATATGCACGAGTAGAACACAAGTGAGTTGTGGGCGATATAAGTCATACTGCTTACCAGCATGTCATACTTTGGTTCGGCGGTATTGTTGGATGAAGCGGCCCGGACCGACATTACGCGTACGCTTACGCGAGACTGGTTCTACCGTCATGCTTTGCACACAGGTGGCTAGCGGGTGTCAGTTTCTCCAACTTTAGTTGAACCAAGTGTGGCTACGCCCGGTCCTTGCGAAGGTTAAAACAGCACCAACTTGACAAACTATCGTTGTGGTTTTGATGTGTAGGTGAGATTGGTTCTTGCTTAAGCCCGTAGCAGCCACGTAAAACTTACAACAACAAAGTAGAGGACGTCTAACTTGTTTTTGCAGGGCATGTTGTGATGTGATATGGTCAAGACATGATGCTAAATTTTATTGTATGAGATGATCATGTTTTGTAACCGAGTTATCGGCAACTGGCAGGAGCCATATGGTTGTCGCTTTATTGTATGCAATGCAATCGCCCTGTAATGCTTTACTTTATCACTAAGCGGTAGCGATAGTCGTAGAAGCATAAGATTGGCGAGACGACAACGATGCTACGATGGAGATCAAGGTGTCGCGCCGGTGACGATGGTGATCATGACGGTGCTTCGAAGATGGAGATCACAAGCACAAGATGATGATGGCCATATCATATCACTTATATTGATTGCATGTGATGTTTATATTTTATGCATGTTATCTTGCTTTGATTGACGGTAGCATTTTAAGATGATCTCTCACTAATTATCAAGAAGTGTTCTCCCTGAGTATGCACCGTTGCCAAAGTTCGTCGTGCCCAGACACCACGTGATGATCGGGTGTGATAAGCTCTACGTCCATCTACAATGGGTGCAAGCCAGTTTTGCACACGCAGAATACTCGGGTTAAACTTGACGAGCCTAGCATATGCAGATATGGCCTCGGAACACGAAGACCGAAAGGTCGAGCGTAAATCATATAGTAGATATGATCAACATAAGATGTTCACCATTGAAAACTAATTCATTTCACGTGATGATCGGTTATGATTTAGTTGAATTTGGATTACATGATCACTTAGAGGATTAGAGGGATGTCTATCTAAGTGGGAGTTCTTAAGTAATATGATTAATTGAACTTAAATTTATCATGAACTTAGTACTTGATAGTATCTTGCTTGTCTATGTTGATTGTAGATAGATGGCTCGTGGTGTTGTTCCGTTGATTTCGGAGAAAACTGGAGTGCCGGGGGGGGGGGGTGTACCGGAACCCCCCGGGAGAGTTAATGGGCCACATGGGCCTTGGTGGGAAGAGAGAGGGGCGGCCAGGGTGGGCCGCGCGCCCCCTCTCCCTCTGGTCCGAATTGGACTAGGAGGGGGGGCGGCGCCCCCCTTTCCTTCCCCCCTCTCCTCCTTCCTTTCCCCTCCTAGTAGGAGTAGGAAAGGAGGAATCCTACTCCTACTAGGAGGAGGATTCCTCCTCCTTGGCGCGCCCCAAGGGGCCGGCCGGCCTCCCCCCTTGCTCCTTTATATATGGGGGCGGGGGGCACCCCATAGACACACAAGTTGATCTTCGTGATCGTTCCTTAGCCGTGTGCGGTGCCCCCTCCACGATATTACACCTCGGTCATATTGTAGCGGTGCTTAGGCGAAGCCCTGTGACGGTTGAACATCAAGATCGTCACCACGCCGTCGTGCTGACGGAACTCCTCCCCGAAGCTTTGCTGCATCGGAGCTCGGGGTGCGTCATCGAGCTGTACGTGTGTCAAGAACTCGGAGGTGCCGGAGTAACGGTGCTTGGATCGGTTGGACCGGGAAGACGTACGACTACTTCCTCTACGTTGCGTCAACGCTTCCGCTTCGGTCTATGAGGGTACGTAGACAACACTCTCCCCTCTCGTTGCTATGCATCACCATGATCTTGCGTGTGCGTAGGAAATTTTTTGAAATTACTACGTTCCCCAACAGATTCAACCCGACAAATGGCACAAATGGCAGATTGTACTTACTGGTTCTATATGTGCTATCCAAAACAATAATGTCTCCAAAAGCCTCGTAGTCAAGTCGGGATTGACTATCACACCAGAATAGTCCTTTCAGATGGCCAACTTCATCAACCAAGTACCTGAAGAAAAAAATCTGAATCTTGCTCTCGCCGCGCCACCATGTGATTGATCATCATTTGAGCATCCCCGTAAGCGATTGATTCCTGCTTGTTAGCACGGCAGAAATTGCAAATGTCCCTCGTTGTGCATCCAACCTCATCATATCCACCGTATTGCATGCACAAAGTATCCATAATATGGTGTTTCCTGATCCCTAATTTTTCCATGTCTGCGATGTTCGCTTTCTGTTCATCGCTAATTCTTCTGTGTGAACGCAAAAGACACGACAGAGCCCGTGGGGCTAGAGGATGGTTGTGTTCGTCGATGAAATCCTGCACAAACCACTGACATGTTTCCTCCTGTCTTGCAATCACCAATTTAGATTTACACCCTACACGAGTTATACTCCGTGGCCTCCTCTTTCTATCTTCCATCGTCCTCTTCATGTGCTTCTCTTCACGAACCCCTTCACGACTACACATAAATTTCCTTAAAATTATATGGCAGTTGGATCCATCCCACTCGACATAGCTTCTCCGGACACTAAAACCTTTCTCAAGACCATATTTGTTATAGAATTTATAACCTTCATCCTCACTATTAAACATCTTGTTGGCAATATGATAGTACTCCAACATTGACTCATGACTTACATCCGCCATGTCTTCCTGCATCACCATTCAAATGAATAAAAACTAAAATGACAAAAAAATGCATGCAAAACCAGTATGAAATCTTGCGTGGAATTTTAAACTTTTCTCCTTGTACATGTTATGGCAAGCGATCTTCAACGTCCATAAACTGGGTCCCCCATAAACTAGTGAAGTGACCACGGATGATGAAAAATTCTAAATTGAATTGCATGCCCTAGGGAAACCTAAATCGATGATGATTAAACAAATCTAAGTAGGAAGTGCAGGCTACGAATTCAAGTAAGTTGAGATTCGGGCGATTCATACCTTAGGATGTAAGTCCGGAAGCGATGGGATCGGCTGGAGGCGAGTTCCTATAGCGTCGCCGCCGACACTGCCGCCTGCAGATGTGACACCTTATTCTTCTTCTTGCCTTCAGGCACGTCTTTTATAGTGAAGGGGAGGAGGAGGAGGACGTCGACAATGGTGAATTGGTTCCTCTCGCCGGGCTCGTCGGACATAAAGAAGGGGACGAGAACGAGGACTTGACCTCCTGGATCGACTAGACATGGTTCTAGTCATGGACGTGATCTGTTGAAACCACAATATTTTACCCTAGACCATTATGCCATTCTCGGATGAAACTAATTAGGTTTATTCATTTTTAATCCCCCACCAGATAGGACGACTAAAAAAACCAAAGGGGCAAGTACTCGAAAGTACTCCCGGTACTACGCCAATGCCTGCGCGTTACAACGGGATACAAATATTCTAGTACGTTAGCATGTTTTTACCTATCAATAATAATCCGATTATGTAAATAAATGTTCATCAAATTCTGCAAATTTGGTTAGTAAATTAAAGTGAAATCGATTCAGAAGGTAAGTAAATTAAGGTGATTGATTATCATATACATGAAAGTATGGACGAAGGGATAGTGGGAAGAAAGGTGAAATGGAAA
Source organism: Triticum timopheevii (assembly GCA_963921465.1). Lineage (NCBI taxonomy): Eukaryota > Viridiplantae > Streptophyta > Magnoliopsida > Poales > Poaceae > Triticum > Triticum timopheevii. The sequence continues at coordinate 374,637,006 of OY997262.1, read as the reverse complement.
CCTTACATTTCCTTTTTAAGTAGTAGAGATTGAAATAGTATACTACTTCCTCCGTCCGGAAATATTTGTCGCACAAATAGATAAAATTGAATATATTTAGAACTAAAATACGTTCAAATACATCCATTTCGGTGACAGTATTTTCGAACGAAGTGAGCATGTGACGGCGAGAAGATCGAGTTCCAGCGCTTGCGCCTTTCTCACCGCTGCGCTTGGGCACCACTCACGGTGATCCATCTGCCCAGCATGATCCGGCGAATCCGTGCCGGCAGCTCGTGTGTATTGTCTTGCAGACAGAGCAAGGACGAGATGGAAAAGTGCCAGCGACGGCCTTGCTGTGTACGGGACTTCGAGGTGGGCGGTGTGAAACCATGCGGTGCATCCATCCATGTCGACGACCTCCTCCATCCCACCCGCATCGATCGTATCGTCTCCAGTAAGCCTCTGCAGAGCACACGCACCCATTCACCTGATCAAAAGTCTCACCTGAATAGAATAGCATCACCCGATACACGGAGAATCGATCTGCCTCCAAAAGCCAGCTGACAAACACAATTATTTGCCCCTTTCTCAAGACACGGCAATCATATATAAGTATATTTATACGATACAAAAAATATGCAGGTGCCGACGTAACAATTGGGGCGTCACGGCGGTGACGTGCGGGGCCTGACGTACGTACGTTGCTTGCAAGTTGCAGGTGGATGCATGAACCTGGGCGCATATGTATGCGATGCTTGACCTGATGCGACTAGTGGATGGGAACGTGGGTGGCAGACAGCGTCTCGATTGGTGCAGGCCCCATGCATTTACTACACGTTCTTAGATCGTCACTGATTGATCGTGGGCATATACTCCGGCACACCCTGGCCAAATGCAGCAATTCAGCTAATCTTAATACTCCTAGTCCTAGTGGCCGGCCGGATCAGTTCAGTGGTCAGACACCGGGTGTCACACGAGCTACGTCAGGCTGAGAAGCCCTTCGATAGATCGACGCAAAATCACGTGAAGCGAAAGCCACGCGCAGCTATCTAATTCGACCTCACACACAGTTGCATGAACAATTGAACTTGGGAGCCGTTATGCTATTTATCTACTGCTCCATCAGTTACAAAATAGATGACCAAATTTTGTACTCCCTCCATTCCTAAATATAAGGGGCTGTTTGGTTTTCAGCCACAGTTTGCCAAGCCAAAATTTAGCAGCCACAGTTTAGTTGGTATGTGTTTGGTTTTTGCCACACTTTGGCTTGCCACACTTTATTGCCCCTATGGCCTACTTGTCATAGAGACAAATTTTTTGCCAACTTTTACCAAAGTTTGGCGTTCAATTTCTTAGCCACACTTCTGTGGTTTGGCCACACTTGTGTGGCTTGGCCACACTTTGGCTTGGCCACACTAGCCACACTTCTTAGAACTAAAATACATCTAGATACATCCCCTTTTATTCATTTTGATGACAAGTATTTCCGGACGGAGGGAGTATATTACAAAAATATACCAATATAAACTTCATATGTTCTATTTTCAAAATGTGTAATTTTTGTGTTATATAGTTTATATTAGGGTGAGAAAATTGGCAACCTAGGTATACGCGTAGGACTTATATCCTTCTTGAGCCCTCCGTCTCAGTTTGCAAGTCCTATGCGTATACCTAGGTTGCCAATTTGATCATCCTAATATAAACTATATAATACAAAAATTATGTCTTTTGAAAATAGAACATCTGAGGTTTATATTGGTATAATTTTTATAATATATTACTTGTATTAGGTTGGTCAAATTGACGACCTAGAGGTACACGCACGCCTTGTAAACTGAGAGAGAGGGAGTACCACTTTCCTCTCTTTCTTCATTTATTGATTGCCACTATGGGTAGTCTAAATCAGTCCTCGGCCCACCATATGCACAGGCTAATTAAAGAAGCACTACATCTAATTAATAATCCAATAATTATGCTAGATTTTCTTAGCATATACTACAAACACAGAGAAATAGTTTCCTGTGTCCAATGACAAATATTTTGAGAGGAGGGCTCAAGAAGGATATATTATTCCACTAAAAGACACCAATCAGAGTTTTCTATGTTATATTTGACCTGGTCGAGATGTGGATGTTGATCGGCTAATTTGATTATCCTACATCCCCGCAAAAAAAAATTATTATTCTACAAACACCTCTACATCTCGAGCTGGATTTGCTGAATTAGACATGTATTCTATTTTTAAGATTTTTAATGTCATTGATGACCTCGTTCTATTCTGTGGGAGAACGAACTTTACAAGAGTACAAGATTTACGGACAACGAACGAGGAAAAACGGACGCCCGGAAAAGTTGGATCGCAGGAGGCGATTAGGGGTCCCTTGCGCGCCGCCGGTGACGCCGCCGGTTCCCTCTCTCTCCGTCGGCCGCTCCGGCGGCGGGAGGGAGGGGGGAACCTCGGGTCTGTTCACTAGGTGGGATTAGGGTTGAGGAAGACGCTGCCGAGGCCGTTGCGGTGGTGTCGCATCGGAATAAGTTTCTCCGGGCTCCGTTCGCGGTCAGGCGAGGCTTTTGCCTTCATCTAGGAGCCAGCGGTATTGGGGATCCCCGGATCTCGTCGAGGTCGCGGGTTATGGTGGTTGGAGGTTCATCGACACTGGCCGTTTGGATCCTCAGATGGGCGATGGAGGCAGAGAGATGAAGACCTTTCTTCTTCCTTGTTGGTATGATTTGCTGCTGCTGTTCTTCTCCTTCCTCTGCGCTGATGCTGGTGGGAGATCATGCTTTGCCCGGGCGGATGGCGCGGCCGCGGTGCTGGACTGGTCGGATGACTCGAGTTCTCTTCCTTCCGGAAGGGACACTTTTCGCGGTACTCAAAGCCAAAGATGGCGACGGCTGTTGTAGGTGTGTTGGATTGATGTCCATGCCCTCTCAGCGTTGGTGTCAAGAAAGGAGGAAGCAACATGGCGGCAATTGTACCGTGGTCGAAGATGATGACCTGTTTGCGACTGGTTGCAGATCCTTCTGCTGCAGGGGTCTTCTCTCAAGATTCAGGGATGATGACACAGGGCTCCGGAGATCTTCTTGTGTTATGGTTGTCTTAGTGTACTCTAGGTGTTCATGGTCCTTTGTGTTTGCGTTTCAGTGTGCTTATAAGGGTCACCTACTTTGTACTGATTTGTGATTTGAATGAAGATTTTCTCAAAAAAAAAGAGTACAAGATTTACGTTTGCAGTACTAAATTTTTTCGTTGTTCAAAAAGTAGAGTACGAAATAAGCCATTAATAGTACTCCCTCTCATCCATATTAATCGTCACTGATTTAGTAACCTTATATTAAATCGAGACAATTAATATGGATTGGAGGGAATAGTATCTTTATCAAAAAAGAATTAATAATACTCCCTCCATTTTTGTATACAGTGCCACTGTGAAAATATATATTTTGTAGCTATACAAGATCAAAAATAGTAACCGAGGCAAAAATTAAAAATGTTGTCTCATACTTGCAACCCATAGTTTAACTATTTGAGTGTATGCAATAGATTATAACGACACTCTCAACTACTTCTTCCCTCACGCCCACTCAATTTTCTCCAATTTGCATGTGTCCTATTAACTAGCTCGGTAAATCAGAATACAAGCGGGCTTGCAAAGCAGACATTAATTTTTTACATTGATACCTTAATTTGAGTTTTGGCATTGTATATGGAAATAGAGGGGGTATTTATGATAGAGGCAATGGTGTCATGGTCTTCCGATGAGGGGTAACTATCGTTTTGAGTGGAGTAAACTTTGACGATTTGATATGAACTTGCGAGGACTTCGCGCCTTAGCAACCTCTAAACCAACTCCTAGAGATTATTGACCACACCAGAGCATAATCAACCTCATAACAAAGGTCTAATTCGAACACGCAGACAAAGAACAAGTAAGAACTAAGATTTGCAATATGGACATCAACCTGGTTGTTGTACATAAACAAAGTACGCAAGTTGCACCGATGGCAAACTTTTATCTAAACAAACCTCAAATCTAAATGACGCCCTGCAGGTTGTATTTATATGGAAATGGAGGACAATTTTGTCCACTCTTCACAAGATGGGACTAAATTTCATCCTAAGTTGTTTTCTCCGCCATCATTCCACGGGTCCGTCTTCAGAGCAGATATTGAGGCTTCTACCTTGTCAAGCCACTCTGCCATCGATGCCACCATGACGCCAGACAGTGTCCTCCTCCTGCGAGTCCATCTTCAAGCATCGGACGCCAAGTCTCCACTGCACCACCCTGCCGAGATCGGCCGCCATCAATGTTTAAGATGAAGCGCCGCTCACCAAAGAAACCAACCATTATTCCCTCGAGTCCATGTACACCTCCAAGAATGACGCCCCCAAGGGAGAAACGACACAAGAGCGCCGCCGTCATCCGATCTACCGATCTAGGCTTTCCCCCGGAGGTAGCAGATAGCTGTCTTGAACTTCTCCTTGGCGACGCCTTCAAGAAGGAAATGCCGCATAACAGCGCCGTCACCGCCGGCCTTGGCCAGGTTTTCACCCGGATCTGAACAGAGGACCTCCATCAAGCAACTTGTACACGAACCACCACCATCGATGCCGGGGACTGGACGAAGAATCCAGGCCGCCGTCTCCTGACCGGCTATGGCACCACCATGATGCCTGGGCCGGCACGTCAGGCCCACCATGCCTGCCTGTAGACGCTCACCAGATCCGCCGGCCTGCCGGGGATTAAAGTTATATGTACGGTTTATTGTCACTTTACCCGTCTGCATGCAGGATCTTGCCTCAATTTTGATGTCATTGGATACTGTTTAGGTGAAACCCATATGTTCGAAGCAAGATTTCAGATTAGTGTTGCGAACGAAAAAAACCCTAGCCACTCCTGCCCAGGGTGACTCGGGGGCGACCTTGCCAACCAGCCGCTTTCTCACCTCTACCCCCAACGGCTGACGACAGCGGTGGTGCTTTCTCCTGTGGCGCGCTTCCAGGTCATGGGCGGTGGCTCTTGCAGCGCATGCATTAGCGGCATCTCATAGGTCGGCTTCCACGACGAGGCGCCTAGGCATAGCATGGCGGCGGGTCTTCAAGGCTGTGACGGGTTCGGACGGGCTCACTGGGTGGTGGTGCGCTCATGCCTCGCGGGTGGTGGGTAGATGGTCGTTGTAGCGCTTGGAGGCGACGCCGTCGCGGGCGGCAGGTGGTGGCGGTGGATCCATGACAGACGCACCCAAATTTTCTTCCTGTCAGCGACGGTCTCTTTTGTTGGCTCGGGTTGGACAGATTTGGCTCGTCTGCCCGGATTTGTCTAGGCTGACATGACCTTTCCTTTTATGTTGGTGGGTGTCTCCATCGAGCGCCTATGACTCAAGATCTCCTGGTTCGAAGGACTACCACCAGGGAGGAATCATTTCCGTAGACTAGCCATCACGGATGATAGCAACATCTGCGGGTGCCGCTAACCTCCTTGGAGGGTATCATCACAGTGGTGTTCCGGTCGAGCTCTGGGGAAACCTAAAGTTTAGCTTGCCGGATTGGATAGTGGCGGCATGCGGCGGCATCTACGTCCTTGGAGGCACTATTTTTGAGCTTAGATCTACCAGGGTGATCTCAGAGGCGTAGGGGCGTTGGACCACCACGTCGACTCATCTAGAAGGGTCGTTTGCTTCAGGGGAAATGCTTGATCTTGTCTTCCAGATTGGACGATGGTGGTGTCTAGAGCCACACAACCTCCTGGGGGCATTGTTTTTGGAGCAAGTGCTGGCTAAATGTGGAGTGGCGTTGTTTCTACCATGTCGATGACCATGGGTCTCGGTGGGATGGCACCACGGAGTCTCAACGGCGGATGCGTTATGATGGATGAGCGCAGGGCGGTGACGATGTTTGACGCCATGGCAGCGTCAAAGACTGGCCTGGCATGGACGATGCAAATGTGTACCAAGAAGATGGGTCGATGGTTCTATGGTGGTGGTGGATTTTGGAGCGTCTGCAAATGGTACACATTTAGGGTCTTCCTATACTTGATGTGAGCTCCCGGTATGTTTTGCGGGCGGCTCGGTGATGCTCCTAGATCTAGCTGGTGGGGCATTATGATGGCATTCCCCATCATCGAGTTTGCAGGTGTGGCATGGTGTCTTTGGGTGTTGTGATGGTACATTAATTATAACATCCCTACCACTGTTACACTCATAGCCTCTGCCGTTACATGGATTGGAGCAATTACTAGAGCACGCTCATGTCAACTAAATATCAGGCATTTTCGTTTCTTTAAAATATTTCTGATGTTCATGGGAATATGATGTTGTCTAAATCAAATATGTTTGTATTAATTAGGAATGAAGGGCCTATCACGGACAAGAGGGATGGGCATTGGAGCACGATCAAGCTTGGAGAACAAGGCAAGTGCATAGGGGGTGACAAGGGCGTTTGAGGTGAAGATTCAACAACTTTGAGGCCGTCGTCATGACGTGAGAAGGCACAGAAGAAATATACAAAGATCATACTTCATATTTTCGTCTGTAGACATATATAGGTGTTACGCCACCTCATTTTTAGAGTCTGTATTGATAGCGCGACGATACATGTGAGTGCGTCAGACCTGTTTGTGCCCCAGACCCGGTATGTGGCTCGACTGGGGCTTCCGGTTTTTGATGATAGGCTTAGGTGGGTGGTCTGGGTATTTGGCCCAGCTAGCACCCCTTCATCATATGGATAGGAGTAGTGGCATATGTTGCCAGGATGGCGGATTCAGTCATATTGTTGTAATACTTTGTAAGGTCCTCAAGAATAATCAATAAAGTGGCCGCATGCATCTTCCAGATGCAGAGGCCGGGGGTCATCCCCTTTTCTAAAAAAAACAGATAACTTTAATTGGATTTAGGTTTTTTAACTCTAGTGTTCTCTTTTGGTCATTGCCTTTCACCTAGCTACTCATTCTCCAATACACGTTCAATTACACATCAAGCTAGGCATTACTTGAGGTTCACACAGATTAGGCATTTCTCTTTTGCACCAAAACACGCAATAATTAGATACTATTTTAATTGGTAAATACTACTGTATTTCTTTTATATATATGTACAGACACTTCACAACTCATGTCTCTCAGCTAGGCCATTTCCTCCAATTAAGAATCCAACACCTAATCCAAATCCACAGAGTTCACTCACGTCCGCCTCCTGAAGAAGAGTAGACTAGAGCAATATCCCCTCACCTCATGGCGATGCGGCCCAAGTCCGAGATGTCCCCGCCGCCCTCCGACCAGCGGGACGCTGTCATCGAGGAGCTGAGAAAGGGCGCCCAGCTGGCTGACTGCCTCCGGCAACAGCTGGAGCTCATCCCGGAGCTCGGTCGCCGCAGCGCCGCGCTGGCCAACGTGAGCAACATCTCCACGGCCCTAGTGTCGTCCGCCTCTATGCTGGAGTCCAACAGAGAGCAGTACAGCTGCTCCTCCTCCGACCCTGGGCCGGCGGCCTATGTTGCCGGCGCCTCTGGTAGTGGCGGTGGCACTGGGGCACGAATGGAGCCATTGCCCGCACCAGGAAGGCAAAGCACCGGCGAGGCACCCATGGCGAGGAGCTTCCAATGTGAGTGACTTTGTGTTTGCTTCGAGGAATACTACTGTAGCATATGCGTATCTGTGGGGATCTGTGCTAGGGAGGAATCGTTACTGGCAGATCCATGTTACTACACACTTATGTCTGGTTTTCAGTGAGGATCTAACCCCATTACCCCATGCCTGCACTGTTGCTAGTCCGGCTGTTCTTTTTTTTTTTTTGCTGGTCCGTTTGTTCTTTAACTTCCTGCTTCATATATATAAATCTTTAACCCTGTGCAAAAAACGGAAATCATGCATGGATTGGTTTGGCATCCCTGGTATTCTAGATCTAACGTTCAAAGCGATATGAAGGAAAGAGATGGTATAATACAAGGAATAGAAGGAAAGAAATGATAATTTGTCGGTAGATCTTGCTATTCCGGTTCATCGGTTCAGGCATGGAGCTGTAGCATATGTTTGTTTCTTTGCATACCGTGATTTATATTTCATGGTTAACTTAGCTAGGGAAGTGTGCAGTAAAGCTGAGTTCAGTTAATTTTATTTCTTCAGCAGGGAGGTACTAACTGAGACACCAGAAAATGATGGGTTCCACTGGAGGAAATATGGCGAGAAGAAGATCCTGAATGCTGTTTTCCCAAGGTATGATTGTTTAATTTGACGGAGTTTCATCACTGAAGGCTCAAGAAGCTCTCTCTAATTATCCATTAATTTGGCATTAGCTTATGGATATGTACTACTTGCATTTTCTCTTTTCGCAAAAATTTTTTTAATACTTGCATTTTCTCCTATGGATTAAACAGAAAAAAAGAAAACAGCTTTTCGAAGAAAAAAATGTGTGTAAACAGTACCTTTGTCGTTAGCAGTACACCTTTGCCTATTGGTCTCGTTGTAGCTTCTCACTACTTTTCCGTTCCATCTTTTACATAGCGGACTCTCAACTAATTTTGGATTGCTTGCATCTTTGAATCTAGAATCCAGGGGAGATCTATCTTTCATTATCTAAAAAGGCTTTACATAAAGCAAGAATCATAGTACTTCAATTGTGAATTATATTTAACAATGGTAACTAGAATGAAAACACCAAAGTACTTTGATGCTAAATTAAGCAGTATGTGGCTTGGCATGGATACTCACCTCACATTAATTAGGACAACTCTAACCGATCCCCTAAAAATAGAGGAGTAAAACGGCGGAGTAAACCTTAGTTGAGTAAATTTACTCCACTAAGTTTTGGCCGTTTCTAGCCGATCCCCTAAACTTAGTGGAGTAAAAAAAAATCCATTTGCATCACATATTCAGCCACTGAAACACATTTCCTTACTTTTTTACTTCATTCAATGACATTAGAATACATAATTCACCAATTTTTTGCCACGAGAGCAAGACCAAAGAAAATAATAACCACAATTAGACATTTTAGAAGATATCCAATTTCCCTATCTGCTCCCACTAGTTGAATTAATATCTTATCTTTGTCTTCATTGTTGATCTGCGGATTCTTGAGTTTCAACACTTCTTTCTTCTTCGATTCTAAAGAAGTAGATGTTGCTTCGCATCTAATCTCATCTCTATCCTCAATTCTAGCAACGAGTACACGAACATCTATCAATCTTCGTGCTATCAATAGATCGATGTATTCTTCTTCCCAATACCAAAACTTGCACCCAACCTACACACATAGATGACCAAATAAGCACATAGATGAGCTACAGAATTGCATCGAATCCGGTGAACAACCGAATGAAAACAAGCACATACCCTGACATTTGTGCACTTGAAGAACACTCATCCAGGGTGTTGCCGCATGGTAGAAACTCGGCGGACCACCTTCTTCGTGCAGTCGTCACACTGTATGACTGGCATCGGCGAGCCGTTGCGCCAGCGCCGAGCCTGGGCGACGGTCGGGCGTGTATTTGTCGGCGTACCTCCGACGGGAGAGATTTGAGTGGCTAGAGGATGAACCGATACATGGATGCATCCCGGAGGCGTCGTCGTGGCTGTGTGGTCCGCTTCCTGACCAATCCATGGCAAGGCACAGACGCCGCCGGCCAGAATCACCAAATCCAGCAGCGGCGGCCGCAGATCCACCGATTTTTTGCCAGCCGCGGGATGAGGCAGCACAAATCCAAGCGGTAGGGGACAGCTGCAGAGCTTACTGAGTGTCATCGGCGGGCGGGGGGCGCGGCGGGGGTGGGAGGGGCAACACGGGAGGGAAGGGGGAAGGCAGTGGAGGAGAGGCACGGCTTTTGCTCAGCCGTCGTGCAGTAGAGTAAATATAAGGAGATTGTTAGGGAGATGAGTACAATTTTACTCCCTTACGGCGGATAAGGGATCGACTAGGTCCCGGTTGGAGGAATAAACCGCATTTTTACTCCTCTAACCGGTTATAAGAGATCGCTTAGAAATGCCCTTAGTTGCTCCAAAATATTATGGTTGGCATGGGGCACATTTGCGGCATATCACATATATGTACCTTCCATGCGTCTTCATTTTTCTTATAAGATTAGTGCATATATTTATTTAGTCCCTGGTCGTAAAGGAGAGCATCTTAGGCTTCCAATCTTTTTCAATCAAAGTTGAAGCACGTAAATGGATTCGTATGTGTATGTGATAGCACTATATTTGAGCTTACACTGTTAATGGAAAATTTATATTATGTATATATTCTTTTCTTTGCATGTGTGTGGAGCATAAAACCATTCTCATGGCTGTACACAGGTCAATCATGCACATGTTTAAGCTTGTTTATCTGCATATATTTGGATGGCGTAAAAAGGTTCGTGTGAATATGAATATCAATCATTGAGTTTTATGATGAAGATTGCTTATGGAATTAACCACTTTGCTCATGATCATACAAACTCCAGGGGACTAGTATGACAATGGAGGTGATCTACTCAGAAGTATATATGATATTTTTTATTTTGTGGGAAAACATGAAATTTTACCAGAACATATTTTAATTTGTTACTCACTTAGGTTGACGTTAGCATTGTGTCATATCAACAAGGTAAAGACGATCTTGCATATTTCTAAACTTAAAAGTGTGTGCTCTTTGCCATCCGTGTGATATATATACAGGAAACTCTGTGGAATTTAACACAGCTTATTATGTGTTTTCTCAAAAACGTAATCCATTTTGTTCAAGCAAAAGCAAAGAACGTAAAGAAGTGTTATATGTGATCATACACTTGGTTAATTATTTGCAGGTCATACTACAGATGCGGATACAGCGACGAGCACAGGTGCCCGGCAAAGAAACTTGTGCAGCAGCAAAACAACAGCGACCCTCCCGTGTTCATGGTTACCCTGATCAACGACCACACATGCAGTAGTTTGTTCCCCGCTGATGATCAACCACACAGCAGCTCAAACAGTGCTACTGCTAACTCACGAGTGCTCGACTTCACCAAAGCATCGCTCTCTTCAGCTGTTGGTGTATGGAGGTTGAAGAAAGAGGAAGATGCAGGAATGTCAGTGACCGTGCCTAGCTACACGCATGATGAGCTGGCTTCTTATTCCTCGCTGCCGTTGCTCTCACCGAAGGAGTGGGAGATGGAGATGGAGATCAAGTCACTTTTTAGTCATCACTCGGGAGGTGGTACTTAGCTAGCTAGTTATTCTGTGAAACTTATTGCTTTTCGCTAGCTAGATCACTTTGTTGCGTCCAAATATCTACCTGAACCTGAATAATTGCATGGATGCGCGTGAGGGTTTATGTACGCTCGACTGTTATAGTGTTAGTAGTATGACAGCACAAGTACAAGAGATGTTTTTTGAGATGTATAACAGACTTGCGCTTGATAACCTTTGGAGTGCAACAGGCCTCCGGCCATATGGTTAGTTTTTTTTAGAGAAAAGGCCTTAGCCCGACTTTATAAATAAAGCCACACGGCAGCGTCACAGACCCTAACAAGAACGAAACCAACTGGCGAAACATCGCAGTACAGTACACCGAGCAAATAGTTTGGGAGCAGCAAACGAAGAGGGGATACAGGCAACCTGCCATACACGGCGCGCAGGCCGGAAGGGAGAAGATAGAACCAAACTACGAAAACAGCACCACCCTGATTAGACGACGGGATCCAGCCCGGAGATGTGTGATGCCGAAGCCCGAATTTTGGCGATGAGCAAGTCCAGGGCATCCCGATCTTCATCCTTAGTCAATGATCTCCACTGTTGCAATAGTATACATGATTTGAAAAGAACGTCAGCAGGCTTAGACGGGAAGATATGTTTAATAGTAAATTTGTTCCTAATAGTCCATAGAGCCCAGCATAAGGCACCCAGGCCGACCCAGAACACCCTCTTGGTAACCCCAACCAAAACTTTGGCTAGGTTTCGTAGATCGGAGAATGAGGAAGGGTTCCAAGAAACCTGAAGCCAAGATCTGACACAACTCCAAACCAACTTAGCCAGCATGCAATTGAAAAAAATGTGATCCAAGTTTTCCAAGGCACCACAAAGATGACAGAACTCCGAGCCTGGCCCATTGCGCTTTTTAATCTGGTCAGCCGCCGGGAGGCGGCCACGAAAAGCTTGCCAAAGGAAAATTTTAATCTTAGGAGGGACTCTGGATTTCCAGACACAAGAGAATCTGGTCGAAGGGGTACCACCGATAAGCCTGGAGTATAGCGACTTAACCGAAAACCTGCCAGAGGCCGAAAGAGGCCAAACCACAGCGTCAGGCGTCTCCGAGAGCACGGGGAAAAGGGCAGAGAGACTTTGCCATTCTTCCAACTCTTCTGGAGACATGGATCGACGAAAGGCCACATCCCAATTATTAGCCGCCACCTCCGCGATGGAGATATCAGGATTGGGGCAATACGAAAACAAAACTGGAAAACTAACAGCTAGGGGGGGCATCCCCAGACCAACGATAAATTTAACATGTTCCCGGAAGGTTGGCCTGACTTTGATAAGGGATTTCCAGAATTGAGATCCGCGACGAGTGGTGGAAAACATCGGGCTAGAATGTGGGAAGTATTTAGCCTTGAGGATCGAAAACCAAAGGGAATTAGCCCCACTAGTCATGATTTTCCACCACCACTTAATAAGCAAACATAAGTTCATCACCTGAGTATTAATAATGCCTAACCCCCCAAGGTTTTTAGGCTTACACATACATTGCCACTTGACCAGCCTATATTTCCGTTTGTTATCCGCGGAATTCCAATAAAAGGCTCCCCTATGTTTGTCAAAGCCAGCATGAATGCCAGCCGAAAGAAGATATAAGCCCATAAGAAACATAGGGAGAGAGGATAAGCAGGAGTTAATTAGAGCAACTTTGCCAGCATTGGTATTGTATCTCCCCCTCCAAGGGAGCACCCTGTTTCCCACTTTAGCGACCGCCGGAGCAAAGTCCTTAGCATGGAGCAAGACAGGAGAAATAGGAAGGCCTAGATACTTAAAGGGGAAGGAGCCCAAGGAGCAGTTAAGAAGCCTGGCCACCCGCAAGGCTTCCGCATCATCAACACCTGTTACTAAGACCTCACTTTTAGAGAAATTAATCTTAAGACCCGATACAGCTTCGAAGCAAAGCAGGATGAATTTAAGGTTGGCAATACATGAGTCGTTCGGCTCCACCAAGATAATTGTGTCATCAGCATACTGCAAGTGGGAAACCCCCTCCGGGAGTAGATGGGAGACCACTGGAGAGGTGTGACCACAACTGGCCGCCCTAGTGAGCATGCACGAAAAGGCATCGGCCACAAAATTAAAAAGAACAGGGGAGGCAGGGTCCCCTTGGCGGAGGCCCCTGCCATTGGCGAAGAAGTTGCTAATGAACCCATTCACAGAGACGGCAGTATGACCACCCGAGACCAACTGCATGACACGATGAACATAGGCTCTGTCGAAGCCTTTGGCAAGCAGGACCTGTTTGAGGAAAGACCAGCTAACCGAGTCGTAAGCTTTCTCAAAATCTAACTTAAGGATAATCGCTTTAGATCTCCGAGAGTTAAGGTCGTGAACAATCTCGTGCAAAGATAAGATACCATCTAGAATGAAACGACCTTTGATGAAAGCAGATTTGAAGGGGCTGATAACTCTATGCGTAACCGGCGACAATCGATTCGCAAAACCCTTAGCCGGAAATTTAGCGAAGTTATTAATCAAAGCAATAGGATGAAATTGAGAGATTAATTCGGCACCCTTAACCTTGGGGATCAGGGAGATCACTGCGTAATTCAGGCGGGCGATATCGACAGTACCAAGACAGAAACCTGGATGACATTACAAACCAGCTGCTTCAACTGAGGCCAAAATTTCCGAAAGAAAGGAATAGAGAAGCCGTCTGGCCCAGAGGCAGCATGAGGATTAGAGGAATTAACTACATCCTAGATTTCCTGATCAGAAAGAGGGATCATCAAGGAAGCATTTTCCTCTGGCGAGATTTTAAGGCCTATGTTCCAAAGGGAAGGGGAGATGGAGAAGCCCGATTGAGGCTTAGCCCCCAACAGCGAAGAGAAGAAGTCCACCACATGAGCCATAATAGCAGACTGATCCGAAGATTGCACACCATTAATCATCAGGCTATTAATACCACATCGCTTTCTCCTACCGTTCGCGATCGCAAAGAAATATGCCGTAGGGGAGTCACCTTTTAGAGTCCAATTGAGAGTGCCCCATTGGCGCCAATAAACCTCGGCCTGGTGGTGCAACTGTATTAACGCAGCCTCAAGGTTATATCAAACCGCCCATCCATCATCAGGAAGCCCAATAGAGTCGGTCGCGCGATCAAGAGACAAAATCTGAGCCTCAAGGAATAATTTCGTACGGCGATCCTCCGCCGCACAGTTACAAGACCAGCCTCTAAGGAATTTACGAAGGTTGTAGGAGCAGGAGTGCCAATCATCCAGAGGCCCAAAAGAGCGAGAGTTGGAGGAAAGGAGGAGGGATATCTTCGAGGCCACCAACTCGATAAAACCATCACCAGACAGCCAAGAAGCATCAAATTGAAATCTCGCCGGAGGTCTAAGGCTGATAGATCCATCATCAAGAATTAAGGGGGTATGATCAGATCCAACTATGCATTTGGCGCCGAGGGAAGCCCTAGGGAACATGGAGTCCCACCTGGGACATATGAAGACTCTATCAAGCACAGATCTAATAGGGTTAGCTTGATGATTGGACCAGGTATAACGAGCACCGCCCCAGGGAGGCTCACGAATAGCATTGACACTGATAAAGTCATTAAAGGCATTAGCTACAGGCCAGGAGAAGATATCGTTACTTTTATCAGAGGGACATCGCAGAAGATTAAAGTCTCCCCCGATAACCATCGGGAGATTGCAGGATTCGATCTTCACAGACAGCTCATTAAGAAATAAAGGAGACAAAGAATGATCCGCAGGCCCGTAGACGACGATAAACTCACAGAGAGTATTCATGGCTTTATGGCAAAGAATAGAACTAGCCCAAAAGATCCCATGATCAAATGCAACAAAATCAAAAATATCTTCATTAGAGCCTATCAAGATCCCACCGGAGTGACCCGAAGCAGGTAACGATTGCCAATTGAATCTGTCCATGCCCACAATGGCAGAGAGGTCATTAGGGGAAAAAGTTTCCTTAAAGGTTTCCACCAGTCCCACAAAGTCAATAGAACTAGAGCGGATCAGATCTTTGAGTTGGTCGCGGCGCCCCCTAGCACCGAACCCTCTAATATTCCAGAATAAAGCCCTCATTTATAAGATAAATTCTTCATGCGAAGGCTCGACCTGCTAGGAGCCGCGCAGGATTTAGCTCGTTTATTTGTGCCCCTCCTAGATAAGTTGGGTTGGGGCTGGCCACAACCAGCACCCGCTCCCTCACCCTGATAACTACTAGAAGCCCCAACCTGAGAAGCAACGGCCTCTTTGGCTTTAGCTATGGCCGCCTGGGCCATCTCATTAGCTCGAATGATAGCAAGAAGAGAACTAGGGGACGCAACAGAAGTATCAACCACCACACCCACGTCCGACATAATATTTAAAATATGATCATCCGAAAGCGAAGGTAAAACCAACCGAACCGGGGAAGAAACAGAAGAGAGGACGGGGGGAGTACCTGGGGGAGGGAGATCCTTCGCCGCAGCCCGCTTCTTAGCCCTCTCCATGATAGAGCCACCCGAATTCACCACCCGCCTGCCTTTGCAAGCCGTGGACGCAGGAGACCGAATAGCAGGCAACCGCGCAACAGGAGAGGCCAGAGGAGGGCCCGAACGAGACAAAGACCCCATGTCCTTGTCGAGACGACGGCAAACCCCCGTCATGGATTGCTTCGAGCCCGACGAGTTCCTGCTTTTAGCCGAGAATTTGCGCACTGAGGATTTCTTCTTCCGGAGGGACTGGGATTCCACCACGTCGCGGGCAGGGGAGGCAGGAAGATCCTCAATACCCGAGCGAGTGGGGGAGAGCGGTCGGACCGGAAAGTTGGAGCAGGCACCAGATACGGGGGTAGCTGACGTTGGAGGGTGCTTCATCGTAACATCACCAGCAGCAGAGACTATCGGGGCAGCAGAAGGGATCGCCACATCCTCGCGGGGTGCAACACCAGAGGGAGCTTGGGAATGAAACAGCTCACGTTCAGACTCAGCTAAACCATCCCATTCAGATTGGGTGAAGCGAAGGTTGGATCCATTGCTCTGATTAGGGCCACCCATAGATCCGTCCCCCTCCTTATCATGCTTGTTCGAAGGGTTAGAGGGGGGAGGAGGGGGAGGTGGAGCCTGAAAAGCAGCCGTCCCCTCCACCCGCACCCGAAGTCTGATACCATTGGGGGAGGGGAAGATATCAATCGAGCCATGCACACGTTCTGGATCCACACACCAAACCTTCAGCCTTGCAGGGCCAACCTTGTTCAAGGAGCCCTCATCCACCTCCATGGGCTTCCCAATCAAAACCCCAAAAGCCATGAGAAAGGCAGTCGGACGAAGACCAGCAGGCAAATCATCAATCAGAACCCAAACTTGGGAGAGAGGACCAACTGTCGTACCATTGCAAGATGCCGCTTTGACAGAAACCACCAATTGGTTGAGGGGCAAAGTGAAACTTGTACACGAGGCAATCATCCATAAACACTCTTTGGAGGGAAACACCACCGAAAACTCATAATCAGAAATCTGCACAACTTGCCAATCCCACCCAGCCTCATCCCAAATGCGAAGCCCTTCCAGAAGAGTTTGGCGTGAAATCTTTTGATCCTTCACCATGACAATCGCAGCATTGGACAAAGCGGGAGCCATCTCCAGGACAGGCAGGTCACTATCGAAGGCGAAGAAGGTGCAACCGGGGAGGCCCGAGACGAACTGAAGGACCGAGGGAGGCTTCTGCCTATTCAAGCAGTTGACCGTGAGGTGACCATCGGAGCGACAGATCAAGCAAAACAGAGGGTTGGAGCAGCGAGATTGGAAATGGCCAGGCCTGTGGCACGCGAAGCAAGTAAGTGTA
The DNA here is from genome assembly GCA_963921465.1 of Triticum timopheevii. Classification (NCBI taxonomy): domain Eukaryota; kingdom Viridiplantae; phylum Streptophyta; class Magnoliopsida; order Poales; family Poaceae; genus Triticum; species Triticum timopheevii. The sequence goes on along the minus strand of OY997262.1, from coordinate 374,620,022 downwards.
GAGGGGTTGCTTTGGGAGGCAGAGGAGGGGCGGGATTGCGGAAGAGACGATGGAGGGGGAAGGAGCCCATCACCCATCCCCGAAGAGGGAGGCGCCCCAAAGGCCGGGCCGGTCGGCCGATGCGCCGACCCTGCGAAGGACCGGGGCGGCGGAGGAGATCCATCACCAACCCCAGTCGGGCGAGGAGGAGGAGGGAAACACGTCGGGGCAGACGAGCCACACCCCCCGCCAGGAGCAGGCAAGGATGCAGATGAAGAAGAAACCCCACCACCAGAGGCCGCCGCCGCCTCCCACGGGTCCAGCGCCGGATAGAGGGAGGGGCCAGATCCAGATCCCAGCGGACCAGATCCAGGTGCGCGCTCCCTTTCCGCGCGCTGCAACCACTCTGGACCCGAAGCCCAGGCCGCGCGGTCACGAGCCACCTGCTCGCGCGCCGCTTGCTCCGCCTCCAGCTTGGAGCGGAGCGAAGCCTCGAGCTCCAGATCCACCGTAGAGGCAGGGGAGTCCCCCCGGTGGTGCTTGCTGCCCGAGACCGCCTCACAGGAGGAGCCCCGCGACTTATCCATGGTGAGCACCGTAGCGAAAGGAAGGAGAAGAGGTGGAGGGGGGCTAGATCTGGCAAGGCGACGAATGGGGAGACGGTGACGGCGCAGATCAGAAGAGGAAGCCGAAAACCCTAGCAAAGGGGGCCATGAGGGATCCATATATAGCCCGACCGAGTCATGCCCCCCTGGGCCCGACGCGCAAGTTGGGCCAAAGGGGGATGAGGAGCAGGGTCCATACCGAGGAGCCTAACTGGGCCGGAAGAGACAAGAGGGGGGAAATCAGCCACTGATGAAAGAGGGGGTGGAGGGGTAGGCCCACTGGGCAGTGACGAAGCGAGAGGCCCAACAGGCCCACGCGGGGGATCGACCCACGACCCGAAGGCCACCGAGGCGAAATCGAGATCTAGGGCACACGACGCCAGCGCCGCCGGCAGCCCCGTCGTCTCCGCCGCCGGCGACGCGGTCGCCGAGGAGGAGGCGGGAGAGAGAGATGGGGGGGCTCTGAGCTTCCCATCAGGAGCAGAGCCCAGGATACCAGGTCCAGGAGAAGCAACGGCAAACTTATCGGACTTGCGCCGCCGACGAGAAACCCGGATCCAGCCAGCAGCCGACGAAGCCGCATCCACCGACCGACCCCGGCCACCAGGAGCAAACTTGCGGGGACGGGGAATGACGAGGGGCAGCGGCACCCCCCAGGGCAGGGCGAAGGGCAACGGGGGGAGGAGGCAACCGACCGCACATCCTCCGCAACGGACGCAAGGGCCCAGAAGCGAGATCCAAGCACAGGCAACAGAGAAGGCGGAGGAGAGAGCACCATCGGTGACCAAGCAGGGGAGGGGAGGGGGTGAGCAGCGGCAAGAGGCGAGGAGGAAGGCTGAGCCCCGGCCAGCGAGCAGGGGAGGGGGACTGGGCGGCTAGGGCGAGAGGGGGAGGGAGGGGAGGAGGGGGAAGGGGATCCATGAATTAGCCCAACTCGGCCATATGGTTAGTTGCCTACTTGCCTATCTTCTCATGCTAAATGTAATTATAATTAATTAGCTTTTCATGTTGTGTTCCTCCAGTCATCTATTTGGAATATTAGCTAGAAGCTGACCCCTTTATTCTGAAGGAACACAAATGTATGAGAAGGGTACAAAGAGCAGCACTAGCAGGACCGTCATCCCGGCGCAGCCGGCATAATGACCGCTATCATGGAGAGTTTGGTCGCTTCCCCTCCCTTGCAGTAGCGCTGCCTTTGGCCACTTTTGGCCGTCCCCAGCCTTTGCCGATGACGGCATGGATGGCGCCTCAACCAACGCATCTGATTTCATTGGTTTGGAGTCTGAACCCACGACTTGTGGGCCTCCTATGCCTCCGATGGTCGGCCGGCATCGCCTAGGCCTGCACCTCATTGAAAGTGCATCTAATTCCCTTGGTGGGTTTTGGTAATTAATGTCTTGTATCAAGCTTATGTCAGGGAAGTTCCTTGTGGGTGAAACAAAGGAAACTAAAGGTGAGCCAACCCCCCCCCCCCCTCCCGCCCCGCCCCACTCACACACACACACACACACACACACATTACCATGAAGACAAGTGTTGGCCAAATCTAGGATTCTCCATTTTCATTTTATTGATCCAAGATCACATTGAGTCCATAGGCATGCCGCTATATACTATCAAAAGGTAATGAGGAAGTTATGATGAGTTTTTCTCTATATGTATTTGAAGATCAAAGTCTAAATTTCCTCAAAACCCTTTAACTCCTCAACTATATCTACCTAACTTTCAAACATTCGGAGCTACCATGCTCTTCTAGTTAGAACCACGAGTAGTTCATCCAGATATAGAAGTTACAAACCCTAGCATTTTGGATCTACCAACCATTCCACTCGGAACAACCAACGTTGTTGTCCACTCAGAATTTCCTAACACCCCTCGCTCAAAATTTCTGAAGACGCTACGGAGAGTGTGCCACTGCCAAGGTATTTGCCTCGAAGCCTCCAAAGGCTATCCATTCGGACTGACCGAGCTATCTGAAAGTTCCCATTTTTTGTGCAGGTCGGAGTCTCCGAGCTAAGCCATTTGGAGCTTCTGAGCTGTTTTAAAAAGTTATAATGGTCAAATTCCTTGTCCGGCCTATTTATATCCCGACCTATCCCACATGTTCAATCAAAGTAAACTCCACTCATATCCTATGTTGTGAGCGAGAACTCCACTTCTTGTGCGGATTTCAAGGGCTTTCTACTCCAACCATCAAGCCACCTCTTTGAGATCTAATCTTCCTATTTGCTTTACACAGCTACTTCTTTGACCCAAAGGCCAAATCTTGAGAGAGTTTGAATGTTGAGGAGATTATCATTTGAGAGCATTGTATTCATCACCAAGCAACCTCATCTTATTACTTTTGGAGGGTGTGCACCTCCTAGATCGGCTACGTACTTGGGAGTCATCAAGCTTGTGAAGAAATCAAGAAGTTTGTATGAGCCCAGAGATCACCCACTTCATGAAGATCTACCCTTAGTGAGACTAGTCCTTCGTGGGCGTAAGCCATGGTGTCATAGGTTGGTTGCTCTTTTGTGAACCCTTCATGGGTGATTGTCCTTCGTGGACTTGTTCCTTTAGTGGAACTTCTCAACTAGGATCCTTGTGATCTTAGATCCTTTGTGTATCGCAGCCTCCATCAATGTGGATGCAAGACATCACCAACTCTACAGACCACGGAAACAATCTTCATCGAGCCAACCGGTGTTGCATGTCTCTAAATCTACCTTTTTACTTACAATTGCATGCCTTTACTTTCCATTGATACTCGTGTAGACTTGCATGTGTAGGTGATTGCAAAATTACTAGAAAAACATAAATTGCCTAGGAAACTAAAATTTAGGAAACAAGTCACTTTTGCTTAGTAGTGTATTTAACACCCCCCCTCCCCGCTAGACATACTTAACTGATCCTACACTCATCCACCCTGCTGATGAAGACTCTATCACAGAGATGGCAAACCCTATGTTGCCGCATGCAAGTCCCCCCCCCCCCCCCACCCCCAAACGGACCCAAAAAGAATAAGGGATGAACCACTGGCACTCGATTCGTCCCGGCGGTGGGCGAAACTAGGGCTCCTACAACGGAACAACAATGATGTGAGGTAGAAAACTATCATTCCCCTAGTGTTCGGCTTTTGCTCGATTGGATGGGAAGTAACTGTGGAAAATTATTGGCAAATCTGCAACTTAGTGGTGATTTGGGGGGGTGACCCGCAATGACGAATTATTTCTTGATAGTACGATGGGTGATTCCAAGACAAATGATATCGATATTAAGGATGTATATATCATTGTCGCATTTTGATCATGCGTCCGGCCGAGATACATAATGTGATTATTTCGAGGCCTTTGGCTCATTGAAGAAGATAGCAGTTCGGGAAGCAACTTTAAGGCAACGAGGATATTGTGCTTATCATGGCATGGGAAGATACCTCTCTCAACGCGGTCATCGGGAAAGATCTATCAAGCGCAAAATATTGGAAGCACGTCGAGAACAGATCTTCCCCTTAGAGTTATCGCAAACCGATAGGGTGAGACTCAAGAATTTGTAACCGTTGGTCTGGATGCTTGGAGAAGTGAAGCACAATCCTCCTAGCGGTTGCATCATTGACCAATATGTAAGCAATCTTCTTTTTTTTTGCTGCCACATTTTCATTACTTTGAGCATTCTCATCAGTTTGAGCATTTGTTTGTTTTAGTATAACAAATTCCAAGAAAGGTCCAAACAGATGCCAAGTCGAAAGGAAACTCGTTTGGCCTCCAACATTGTTGGAATTTGTTGGAAGGCCACAAGAAGTGGCAGTCGAGAAATGAAGACGGTAGCCTAGAAACTGGGAAGTGCGGCAGTTCCTCTCCGGATATGGACGGTGATGAAGATGACGATGGTCCTAGAAAGGAATCGGCAAAGATGCATAGAAGTCCTGCTCCGGCGTCTAGAATGGTCGGCCCGATGGGAGGAAGAGAGGAAAGGAGAAGATCAAGAGAGAAGGAGAGGTGGTGGTGATGAAGAATAATATCGACGAGTGATGCGAACAAGAAATGACTTAGCCGAAAAGAGGAAGCACGAAACACTAGAGACAGAGAAAAAGAAGAACCAAGAGGAGAAGGCAAGATGGGATGCTTTGCAAGAGAGAAGACGGCGTCAGGAAGAGATCGAGGCGCATATGCTTGAAATTCATATGGACATGGAGGCGTGTAAGCTCAAAGTTCAGGAGGATCGGACGACAATTGAACGAATGGCCGAGCTAGATCAATTCATCATGTTGGATCTAAGCCAAATGGATTTGGTGGCGTGCGAATTTTGGGAAAAGACATGAATGGTGATCATACGTTTCAGGAACCTTGAAGGAGGGGACAACGAGAACATAGGAGGAGACGGGGACGAGCCATACGCTTGGAACATGTGATTTGTACATGTTATTGGTTTAATGTTTTCGTTCATGCAACTTTTAAAGAACTATGCACATGCTCGATTGATGTGCTAAACGTTTAAATTTGGAGGGAATCGAAGTGTTTGACTGAGAAAACAGAAAAAAAAATGGAGGTTGAGATAGGACGCTCTGAGTTTGTGTGTCGCCACCTGCTCAGCCTCCAAATGCATATGAAGCGCGCGGCATATTCATTATAGTGATCGCAAACATGAAAACTCTGCTAGAGTTGGTCTAACAGTTCATATTATAATTCCATCGAAGAAGTGTTTGCAAAGAAATGGATAGAGGCAAGTGGTTGCAATTAACTTGATTTGAAAAAACGCAACAGAACAATTCGTTTGCAAGCTAACTTGGGTCTGTTAGCAGGAAATTAAGAGCATCTTGCGAGGAGCAACAATGTAAATAAACTCCCCGAAAAAAAAACAGCCATACTAGTCAGCATGGACAATGATTAGCTAAAGTATGTGCTTATCCTCAGCTAATGTTGATGCCATAAACGGTATTTTGAGCTCTTTTTTTTGTGACTGGTATTTTGAGCATTGTGTCGCGACATGACATAATTAATGGCTTCCACACAAAATAAATAAAATGATGCCCGAACGGTGCTTTCCGTGTAGTCTTACCAACATCTAGCAAAAAAAAAAACATCTAGTCACAAGTCATGTGCACACAGCACACACTAGCCAGCCAGCTATGGCACCAGCTGAATTCACAACTGCAAGTTGTTGATGGTCCACCCAAGGCTGCATTGAGATAAAATTCGGTGCTTTTAAAATCACTGCAAATGATGTAATGGACACGTTTTTAGACAACTGCGTCGCGCACATTAGATACTCCTTGAGGTGTGTCTTGACGTGCTAGCTAGGCTGTCAAGTTGTCATCGTTCATCAGGAAAAACTCAAAATTGATCGTTCGATACAGAGGGAGGTCAGTGGAGCCTCTTTTTTTCCATATTCAGTGAAAATATTAACCACATTTTTGGGAGATCCAGAGCTAGATTTTTGTCACAAAATAAAGCTGTTACATCACACCAAAATATAAACCACAGGTGTTAAATTTAATAAATAAAAAATACTCAAGTTTACTTTGGACTGAGTAAAGGAGAATTTGCAGCAGCTCTTGCCAATGCCGAGCTGCCAACGGTGTCACAGCTTAATGGGGCGCTAGGTCAACTTCTGTTCCGAACGATGGTTGGCTTAACCAGAAGTTTTGGACAATAAAATTAGCTTAAACTATGGCTCCTTCAGTTGCATGAAGTAGCCAGCGTGAGGTATATATTCCGAAAGAAATATGCCACCTGATGCTGATGGGTGGGCGGCAGGGTGGGTGGGTGGGTGCCATAGATATGCAAGTATAGCTCGTCTTGTCTTTTCTGAAGTTCTCAATTGACCGGTCAAGATTTGCGTTGTCGATGCTTTGTTAAAACATGTAACGGTAAGCACCTAAATTGACCGGTCTTTGTTAAATCTAGTCACGGTAAGCACCTAAATTCCCGTGCAATTTGATTGTATCGATGTGGTGTGTGAGTGTGAACTCTCGTGTTGGTCCCCTCCCATGCAAAGACTCTCGTTAGTTTTAGCTCAGCGACGCGCCATGCAACGCGGCGCATGATCGAAGCGATCGCGCGTGGCACGTGCGGTCAAGTGCTCTCACTTCGCGATCGAGCTCGATCTCGGGCTCGATCGATCCAACCGAACTCAGCCGCGCGTATAAATGCCCCAGCTTCCCCATTCCACCTCGGGCAAAGCAATTAGCTAGATCGTGGCTTCCTTCCATCGAGGCAGATCCAGAGTCGCGTAGAGACAAAAGTGAAAGATCTCAGTTGCAAACAGGGAGTAGTGGTAGTCTAGATTCTAGAGGTCATGGCGGCACTTGTCACTCCGGCTGCTTCAGTGGTGTCCGGGCTGGTGGTGCGGGGCCGGGAGTCTGCCGCCGTCCTCGAGGCCTTGCTCCAGGGGGGCTCGCCGCAGGAGCCCGGCGGGATCCGGGAGCTCGCCGCGGAGATTCTTCTCTGCTGCGACCGCGCCCTCGCCGCGCTCCACGGCGGCCACGGCGTCGACGCGATCGCGCTCGCCGGCAGGAAGCGCAAATCGTCCGAGCCCGACGGCGCAGCCGCTCAGACGAGGCCGAAAAGAAGGTAAGCTAGCCGTAGTAATGATGTAGTCTTGCGCCGGCGTTACGGTTTCAATTCCGGCGAGCAACGACCTAAAAAATCGCTTCTTTTTTTCCAGGATGCGCGCGAGCAGCGGATCGACGGCGACGAGAGTCGAGAAGCGGTCGACGGCGGAGGACGGCTTCATATGGAGGAAGTACGGGCAGAAGGAGATCACGCACAGCAAGCACCCGAGGCTCTACTTCAGGTGCTCCTACAAGCACGAAATCGGCTGCCCGGCGACGAGGCAGGTCCAGCAGTCGGACGACAACCTCTCCCTCTACCTCATCACCTACTTCGGCGACCACACCTGCTGCCAAGGCGACGGAGCCGTCGCCGCCGCAGAGGTAGAGGACGTCAAGATGCAGCCGTTCGTCATCAACTTCGGGTCGGCCACAGCGAGCAGCACCAGCGGTTCGCCTTGGCAAAACTCTCACGGCGGTGATGGCCGGAGCGAGATTTCACGCTCGCCGCAGGCCTTATGCTTGCCGGAGGGGGGAGAAGACGAATTAGGATTGAAGGTGACCAAAGTTGAGACAACTTCGTTAGACTCGCAGCCAGCGGGCCCGGCGGCGGCAGAGCTGAGCTCGTCGCCCGACGTTTCTTGTGCTTCCCCGGCATGGGATCCTTTATCCAGCTGCTTGGAGTGGGATCAATTCGCCGAGAGCTCATTCGATTTCGTAAGTGAATTCATCAATGTTGATGGCATTGCTTTGTACCAATAGCTAATTTTCTCGGGTGATGCATCATAGATGCCCGACCTAATTTTACGAGGGGTGTACGTTCTTATATTATGAGACGTAGAAAGTACTATATATGATGTTTGTTGGGATGAACGTGAGCATGAAAGCTAGTGTGGATGCATGTTTTTGTGGTAATTGTATTCACCTTTGATTTTTCGGCTGCCTGAAACTTTTTCTTTAGCTTCACTCAGTTTTGTTGCCACGGTGCTTCATTGTGTCTCCTTCCATTTCCGTCGAGGCTAAGGTGAGGTGGAGCCATGGTGAAATGCTTGGCAGAGAGGCGATGACGGAGGTCGATCGTGCTCTACAATGGCTAAGGTTCAAGGGTGGGTTGCCCATTGGAGAAGAACCCGTGCCGCCTCAAGTTAAGAGAGAGAGTGGGCGGGAAGGCAGTGCGTCAACAGGACACGGCTAGTAGCTAGGCTGGCACCGATCAATGAGTGGATCAATGAATAGGGGTGCAGATCGACGAGTAGGATGGAGTAGACGATGATTGTTTACGGCGGTTGTGGTTTTGCGTGCAACTGTAGCAATCATAGGCCCTGTTTGGATACTCTAACTCAGTTAGAGATTAGAGTTTGATTCTAACCCTGAACTAACCATGAACTAACTCTAGCCAAAGAGGTGTTTGGATGGCAGGGTTAGATGGAGCGTGGATACGGCGAGGCGCCTTCACGGGCGGTGCGAGAGGGAGGGAGGGAGAGGATGAGAAGCTTCCAGGAAGTGGGGAGGGATCTGCTGCGGGGAAAACGAGAGAAAAAGATGGTTTTTAGTGGTCCCGAGAAAAACTAACCCAAATAAACACCTATTGGATGGGTTAGATTTTTTGGATGAGTTAGATGCATCTAACCCAAACTAACCCTCCTGTTTGGATATTTTTGGGTTAGTTCAGTCCAAACTAATCCAAACTAACTTTAACCCATGTATCCAAACACAGCTATAGACAAAGGAAGAAGGCATGGGAAGCAACAGATGGGAGCTCAATAATGGCGGTGGAAGTGGTACAAAGTCAAAGAGAGGAGGGAGGCAGGGAGTTAATTTCTTATCTAGAGAAAGAGAAACGAAAAAAAAAAACTGGTTTGGATGCAACATTTCCAATGGTGATTGTATATTTTTGAACCACGATAATTTATGTATGCTTTTCGTACAGCAGATCAAGTATAACAATACGTGACAACACTGTTCAATCCTCCGTCGTACAAAGCTCGAGCACCAACTGTCGTATGTACTGTAGTTTGATATATATTTTTTTAGCTAATAAAAACCCCTTTCCATTTGAGGCAACTAAAATAGTGGAATTTTGCACAATCTACGGAACATCCAATAATTAAACTCCAATGAGATCAACTGATCAAGCGATCCAAAGGTCATTCATATCCACTAGTGCTACATTTATATAATCCGGATCGACATCTATGGACAGATCATGCATAAGACAAGTTGTCACTACTATATTATGATCGTTTTGGGGGTTATTAGGCTGGTCCTAGTGGGGAGTAATTAACTTAGACTAGCGTCATGTGCATGACACTAGTCTAAGTTACTACCTTCATAATGCAAAGTAACATAATAGTAGTATCATGGATGGCTTCATTTATTAACTTGTAGACTCATCTTGTCTCGGGAAGCGCTATGTTACAGTAACATATTATGTTACCACCTCTCATTAACTACTTGTCACGTCAGCAGTTTTTTTTTTAAAATGCGCTATGTTACTACCTAAGTTACTCTCACTATGACTAGCCTTAAGTATACAACTCTGTTAAGTATGGTAGATGCCCTGGAGTTTTGGAGCCAATTGCATCAGGTGAAGCCTGGATATACATCCCGGCACTAAAGGAAGAACTAATAAAATCATGGCCATTATGTAATGTGACGGAGAGATAGACAATGGAGTATAGATATCCATACTTATGTGTGTAAGTGTTCACACCTACACCCTCCATGCAACCCATGAGGTGAGGTGTGACGGCATGCATACGACTGTGGGATGAACCATGCATGTGAATGCTTGCATGAGGGGCATGCCTACAAATGTAGTATACTGTAGTAAACTAGTAAGGTTTGAGGCAACTACATAAGTCGGGCGCTAATTTCTCAAGAAACAGAACGGTTCGCCGTTATTATCCCTTTCGATTTGAGGCATCTAAAATAGGTCTATCTGATATTTGGGGCAATTTTGCACAACCCCCCAAACATCCAATAATTCAACTCCTATATGGGACTAAGCGATCCAAAGGCCGTTCGTATCAACTTTGGTCAAACCCACTACTTGAGAATCTATAATCCACATCTGTATATCTGTGGCCAGATCATGATCATTTTTCAAGGGTGTTTAATATGATCGTTTTCCTGGAGATTAGAACCGACCGCACCCAGTGAAGCCCTGGATACAGCCCTGTAGGGAATAATGCTTACCTCGCGGCAACGGAGGAAGCGCTAATAAATTCAAGGCCATTTATGTTATTGTGATGGAAAGATAGACAATGGAGAATAGATAGCGATGCTTATATGTACGTGTTGACATCAACACCCTCCGTGCAACCCATGAGGTTAGGCGACGGCATGCATACGACTATGAGATGGAAGAGTTGAACTTGAACCATGCAGCATGTGAATGCTTGCATGACGCTTTAGGGGTGTGTGTGTGTGTGTGGGGGGGGGGGGGGGGGGGGGGGGGGGTGGTCAACTCCAGCCTATGTGAAGTACTGCTAGTTCATGGAGTAATCAAACCGAAAGGAGTACGTGCAGTCGATCCTGCAACTAGGCACCTGAAAGTCTTGGCATGTATGGTTCCGATACCTCCAAAATCAAGCCAAGGCTGCACCACGCAGTAGCGTCGTGCGAGTAAGCTGGACAAGTCCTAACTTGCAGGCGTTTTTAGCGGCTTGAAGATGCAGCAAAAAAATTTAAAAAAAATGCAGAAAAGTTTACCTTTTTTTAGAGGTTGTTGTCCTACTACATCTTTGAAACGTCCCGCGCGAAATGAAGTGGCGCTTGGAGTTGGGCTCCCATTACTTAACGGGCTCCCAGCCCAGCGTTAGGATTCGCCGCCAAAGTGAGACATGGCAAAGCCGGCCGGGGCCTGAGCGAGCGCCGAGAGAACAGGCGGAGCACCTAATTAACGAGCGCTGCTTCGAGAGCCTCGCAACGATCAACGCCATTTGGCATGCTCTCAGCCATTCGCCACGTGTCGCGTTCTGGGCTCTTCCTTTGGATTTGATTTTTTTTATTTTTTCGCACGCGTTTCCGGCTTTTTAAACGGGTTTTTTTAGACGTTTTGGTTTTTCACCGGTCTTCTCTAGCTTTTCGATCAACAAAAATTCGTAAAAACAAATTGCACAAAAAACGCATTTTCTTTTTTTTTTCTTTCGCAAGAGTCACGGTTTTGCTTCCAGGAGAGGCACGGTTTTGCTTTCGCGAGAGTCACGGCCATGCCTCTCAGAAACGGAAAAAAATACAGTTTCTGTTTTTTTTCCTTTCGTGAGAGTCACGGTTTTGCTTCCGTGAGAGGCACAGTTGTGCTTTCGCGATAGTCACGGCCGTGCGTCTCGGAAACGAAAAAAAAAAACGTTTTTTCTGTTTTTTTTCCTTTCGCGAGAGTCACGGTTTTACTTCCGCGAGAGGCACCTTTGTGCTTTCACGAGAGTCACAGCCGTGCCTCCTCAGAAACGAAAAAAACATGTTTTTTATTTTTTTTGCGAGTCACGGTTTTGCTTCTGTGAGAGGCAAGGTTGTGATTTTGTCAGAGGCACGAGCGTGCCTTTCGGAAAGCGAAAAAACCCGTGCTCCCAGTTCGGTTTTTTCGTCCGTTTTTTTCATGAAAAAAAGTTCGTCAAAACCTATCAACATGGGATTTAGTTTTGAAGATCTCGACGCGGGGAATCCAACGGCGAAAGCGGTTCAAGATTTGGACGCACGCTCTAAGAGATAAAACATTTTGAATAAATAGATCTACAAAAAAAAGGAAAAACTCTCAGGTTGGGACAAGTGACGCACATGCAGCGCGCCACTTGTCGCAACCTGGGGAAGTTGGAAGGATCTTCACAAGAAGTACTCTTTAATTAGTGATTTCGGAGAACAGGGGAATGGGAAAATCGGGAAAGGGCGGACTTTCTCCCTGGTAGCCCATGTAGAACAATAGCACGTCGACTTGATATGGGTGAGCTTTTAGACCGGGGCTATATCGACCGTATACTTTTTTTTCGTGACTATCTATCATGTTTGTGGGGAGCAACTAGTTGACAAGCGTTACCTCCTCGCAATGATCAATTGCAGGTGGGCTGAGAGCGCGCCATAGCCACCGCCACGTGTCGCGCTATGGGGGCTTTCTTTGGAATTATTTTCGCATGCGTTTTTGGCTTTTAAAACGGTATTTTTCGGTTTTTTCGAATTTTTGGTTTTCCAATGGTCTTCCTTAGCTTCGGGACCAAAACAAAATTTCAAAAATAAAATTGCATGAAAAAGCGCATTTTTTTGCTTCCGCGAGAGCACGGTCTTACTTTTGCGAGAGGCACATCCATTTCTCTCGAAAACGAAAAAAACATGTTTCTATTTATTTTTGCTTCCGCAAGAGGCACGGTTTTGCTTTCGCGAGACGCACGACCGTGCCTCTCGAAAATGAAAAAAAAATACATTTTCTATTTCTTTTTGCCTTCTGCGAGAGGCACGGCCGTGCCTCTCGAAAACGGAAAAAAACGCGTTTTTTTTTTTGCTTCCGCGATAGGCACGGCCGTGCCTTTCGAAGACGGAAAGAAATGAGTTTTCTGTTGTTGTTTTTTCCTTCCACGAGAGGCACAATTTTGCTGGAAGTGGATCCTCTAACATGAAAGAGGGAAGTCGAGTCAGCACGTCCTGCACATGGGTACATATGAACCCGCTTTTCACAAATGTACTTTTAACACGTTTTGTAATGTCCAAAAATTCTAAACAAAATTTTGTGCATACATGTTCGCAAAAGCATGTCCACGGCATAAAGTTTTGTGAAAAAAGTATTTTTATTTTGTCTCCGTAAAAAGATAAACTTTAGTGCTTCTAAGTATTGTTTCGCGGCGCAATATTTTGCCTTTTTTGCACAGGTTACAAAAAAAGTTGTTTTTCCGTGAAACGTTCTGCACACACATAGAATATGGAGATGTGCGTGCGCACCTTTTTTTCAGATTTTTTTAACATTTCAAAATGTGTTTTCCAAAGTGGGTTCATATGTACCCGAGTTCATACATGCACTTCCTTTTTTTTAGTTGCCAAACACTTTATTCATCAGGTTGAATATGAAGCGGGATACATGAAAGGTCATGGGGATGAATTAGCCACAGGTGGCGACCCTGATCGAGTATCAAAGAATGTTTGGCAAGATTGTGTGCATCAATGTTCGATGCTCTACCTTCGAAAGTAAAATTACATGAATTAAAAGAGGATCTTCGCATGGAGATCTCCTTGATGACTGTCATATAAGATCCACCCTCTCCTCTTTGTATGTCATCAACTACTGTTTTGCAGTCACTTGCCACCACAAAAGTTCTGAAGTGAGAGGTCTTCTGCGAGTGTAAGTGCTTCGCGGCAAGCTAAGGCTTCAACCACTGCAGGATCAGTAATTCCTGAAAATACCAGCGCTGAAGAGCCCAAGTACAAGCCTGTACTATCCCGACATATTGCTGCTGTTGCTACTGTACCTGTGTCAGATAAGCCTGCATCAACACTGTCTTTCATATGTCCGCTCGGCGAGGGCGTCCAAGCCAACCTCGAAGGTGCAGCCAAACGAACCGATGGCCTTCTCATCGACCTCTGGCTCAGCTTGCTGATTGTTTCCAATTCAAACTAGAAGTGCTGAACAAACTTGTGCATTGCCATCGGACTTTGATAGACCTTATCGTGGATTGCTTTGCGCCTGGCTGTCCAGATCGCCCACAAGGTGACTGCCATCTCCACGAACTGTGCTTGCAAGAGTGATTCTTGAGCCTGAAATAACTAGTGTTTGGCATTTGGTTCACAAATATCAACCATTACTTCCACTATCTCCTCATCAGCCAAAGCCCATACACAGCATGCCATCGAACACTCTGTTAAAGAATGTTTATAGGAATCAATGCAACCGAATAGTTGGCAATTCTCGACGATACTCATATGCCTATGCTTTCTCACATCTTCTGTCGGTAAGGATTGTCTCGCGAGTCTCCACAGGAAGGTTTTGAATTTTGAAGGGGTCCTAATATTCTAGAGCGAACTCCATCTTTTCTCCTCTTGGGACAAATCTGATACTGATGTCCGCCCTCCAAGCAACTCCTCACCTCTTCTCTTTATTTCTGCTAGCAGTTTATAGGTTGATTTCACTGAGAAGGAGCCTTTTTTCTCATACTTCCAAGCCCAGAAGTCTGACATGGGTATGGTGCATAATGGTATGTTCTTGATGGCCTCGACATCAATAGGCAAAAAATACTGTTGTAGAATATCATCTCTCCACGTTGCTGCTGTGGGATCAATCAATTCCGCCACCATAGTGGGCGAGTTGGGCGACAAGCAGCCAATCGGCTTCATTGAAGTGTCTCTGGGAGTCCAGTTATGTGACCATATCTGCGTGGACCTCCCATCTCCTATCCAGCTTATTATGCCCTGAGCTAGCATGTCTCTCCCCTCAACCAGCGATCGCCATACCTGCGATGGGTGAGAGCCCACAACGGTATCCAAGAATTTCACCTCCGGATAATAAATCATCTTGAGTAACTTTGCACAGAGAGAGTCAGGTGTAATCAACAAACGCCATGCCTATCGGGCTAATAATGCAAGGTTGAACAACTCAAGATCTATGAATCCAAGTCCTCCGTACTTCTTTGGTTGTGTGATTGTCTGCCAAGAGACCCAGTGGGGCTTTCGCTTGCCCTCTTTGCTGCCCCAAAAGAACCATCGTATGAGTTTGTTTAGGTGTTCACACGCCCCCCTCGGGAGTTTAAAGCATGACAAAGAAAAAACTGGGATAGCTTGTGCTATGGACTTGATCAAAATTTCTTTCCCCACAGCAGAGATTGCTTTTTCAATCCACCCCTTTTACCTTGCTCCAAAGCATGTCCTTTAGATACTTGAAAGCCCCAGTTTTACTAGATCCAATATCAGATGGCATTCCCAGATACTTTTCGTTAAGAGTTTCAGTTTGTACATGGAGTATACCTTTGACCTCCTGTCTGGTATATTCTGGACAACCTTTACTGAAAAAAACCGAGGACTTGTTACTATTAATCCTTTGGCCTGAAGCTTGACAGTAAGCATTCAGTAAGTTTGGCACCTCCCTCGCCCCTGCACAATTTGCCTTGAAAAACAGCAGGCTATCATCCGCAAATAAAAGGTGGTTAACCGGGTGCACCGAAGGAGCCACCTGAATTCCACCAAGTTGGACGACTGATCTCTGGATTTGAGGAGGCCTGAAAGGCCCTCCGCTTCTAACAAGAAAAGGTAGGGTGATATTGGGTTCCCTACTGAGTACCTCTGGAAGGTTTAAATTCCTCAAGTTTTCTCCCATTGAAAAGAACGGAGAAGGAGACTGACTTTACCATGCTCATTACCCTTTGTAACCATAACTCGGAGAAACCCAGCTTGAGCATTATAGCCTCCAAATAATCCCATTCCACTCTGTCATATGCTTTCATCATATCCAATTTCAAGGCACAACTCCCATGCTTTAGAGATTTATTTCATTTCGTGAAATGGAGACACTCATAGGCCATAATAATGTTATCTGTGATCATGCGACCTGGCACAAAGGCTGACTGCTCTGGCGAAATAATCTTCGGTAGTATCTCCTTAAGACAGTTAGCAACAACTTTTGAAGCAATTTTGTACAGGACGTTGCATAAACTTATTGGACGGGATTGAGTAAGGGAAGTAGGATATTTAACCTTCCCTGTGAGAACCAGGTATGTATTGTTGATACATTCCTCACTTTCCTCACCATGCAATATGCGTATGATAGCTTTAGTCACTTCATCACCACAAATGTCCCAATGTTTTTGAAAGAAATGGGCCGGAAAGCCGTCTGGACCTGGCGCTTTTGTTGGAAACATGTGAAACAGAGCTGGTTTTACCTCCTCCCCTGTGTATGAAGCATTCAAAAAAGCATTCATTGCAGGGGTGACTCTGATTGAAACCGAGTCCAGAACTTGTTGCATATTGGTAACCCCTTCAGAAGTATATAGCTCTGTGTAAAACTGAGTCGCCATCTGCTAAAGTCCGTCAATTTCTGTCACAACTTCCCCGTTACCCTTTTTCAAAGACTTGATAAGGTTCTTTCTTCTCCTCATTGTGGCTCTGATGTGGAAGTACCGGGTGTTCTTGTCACCTTGTGCTAACCAATAAACACGTGATCTCTTTTTCCATAAGATTTCTTCCCGATGATATAGCTCAACCAAGTTTTCGGTTATCTTGAGCTCTTGTGCAGAGGGGACGGTTGGACCTGTAATAGCACGTAGGATCTCCAGCTTGTGTTTCATCCTTTTAATCTCCCATCTCACATTACCAAACGTTTGATGATCCCATCTAGACAAATCACCGGCAAGTTGTTGAAGTTTATGCTTCAATTCACTAACTGTGAGACTATCATGGTCTTTCCTCCACTCACCATCCACGAAAGTTTTTAATTCTGGGTGTGTTTCCCACTTAATCTCGTACTTAACTTGTTTAGGGCCACCCTTCTTATTAAGATCATCCGAGAACTTCAGCAAAATGGGAGTATGGTCAGAACAAGCAGTCTTCTTGTGCACAACTGATGCAGCAGGAAATAACGAGCACCAGTTTGTATCAGCTACCGCCCTATCCAGGCAAACCCTTGTGTAAGTACCTCCAGAAACCCTCTTCTCAAAAGTCCATGGGGAGCCCGTGTGGCCCAGGTTAGTTAGTCCACAAACGCCAAGGGCTTCTTTGAAGCCATCAAGCTATGTCTGACTCCATTGGCCTACTCCGTCATATTCAGAATCGAGCAAAACCTCATTAAAATCGCCCAGCATCACCCATGGTTCTCCTGATAATACTGTAAGTGAACATATTGTGTCCCATGTCTTGTGCCTCTTCGATACCTGTGCTTCACCATAAATACATGTGAGCCTCCAGGGTGTGGATCCCAGGTCAGCAATCTTTGCATAAATATGATACTTCGAATATCCCAACACCTCGAGTTTTATTTCCTCATTCCAAAAAGTTACAAGACCATCGCTCTGACCGGAGCTACTAACTGCAAAAGATTTATTGTAACCAAAAGAAGAAGCTAGAATCTCAGCACACGTGTAATGGATCTGAGTTTCAACTAAACACAACACAGCTGGGGTAAATTTGGCCGCCATCTCGCGAACCTCTCGAACTGTTGCGGGATTACCCAAACCGCGGCAGTTCCAGCATATTGCACTCATTGTACCCGGCGGTCTCCCACACGGGGAGCCGCCAATGTATCATCCACACTTGTCTCCATTGCTTTTTCATCCACATCAACACCATTATTACCCCGCATCTTCTTCTTGTTCGTGTTTTTTTGCGGCATGCTCAAAACGTCTGAAGAGCAGTTGTTGCCATAAAATTGTTGTACTATATCTGCCACTGCAGGTCCCTTTCTTGCCAGTACTATTGCTCCCATCATCATTTCCGGATCGATTCCATCTGCATAATTCAAGACTGAGTTAGCGGTGCTTCTTTTGCGAACCAGACCTCCATCTGCAGCCCGAACATCCCCGCAATTATGTTCCTTGTTCTCGACACCTAGGGACACAACATTAAAACGCCAACTTTCAGTGGGTATATTAGCTTCTCTACCCCATCCTCGTCCTAAACCATCATTATCCCTGCGCCCACCCCTACCCAGAGGGTTTTCACTTGAGCTCGGTTGGCCTCCAAAGCCACGTCCCCATGATCTTCCTCTTCCTCTGCCACGGCCTCCATCTGCCAGTATGAAATCCCCCCATTCCAACTTGTCCACATCATGCTCTCCATTTCCACATTCTTCGTACCAGTGTCCCAGTAGACCACAAACTCCACAGAACATCGGTAACTTTTCATATTTTTACTTGGTACTAATCTCTCTTCCCATCCTTCTGTTTGGGAACGTAGTAATTCAAAAAAAAATCCTACGATCATGCAAGATCTATCTAGGAGATGCATAGAAATGACACGGGAGAGTGTGTCCACGTACCCTCGTAGACCGAAAGTGAAAGCTTTTAGTAACGCGGTTGATGTAGTCGAACGTCTTCACGATCCAATCGATCCAAGTACCGAACATACGGCACCTCCGTGTTCAGCACACGTTCAGCACGATGACGTCCCTCGAGCTCTTGATCCAGTTGAGGATGAGGGAGAGTTCTATCAGCACGATGGCATGGCGATGGTGTTGATGATGTTACCGGCGCAGGGCTTCGCCTAAGAACTACAACGATATGACCGAGGTGTTAAACTGTGCAGGGGGTCACCGCACACGGCTAAGAGAATACCTGGTGTGCCTTGGGGTGGCCCCTGCCCTCGTATATAAAGGATGGAGGGATGAGGCCTGCGGCCAGGAGGGGCGCGCACCATGGGGAGTCCAACTAGGATTCCTAATCCTAGTTGGAGTCCCCTTCCTTTCCAAGAGGGGGAGAGAGGGAAGGAGTAGGAGAGGGAGAAGGAAAGAGGGGGGGCGCCGCCCCCTCCTAGTTCAATGCGAACCAACCATGGGGGGCGTGTGGCCACCCTGCGGCCCTCCTCTCCTTTCCAGTTTAGCCCATTAAGGCCCACTACTTTCCCTGGGGGGTTCCGGTAACCTTCCAGTACTCTGAAAAATGCCTGAACCTTTCCGAAACCTTTCCAGTGTCCGAACATAACCTTCCAATATATCAATCTTTATGTCTCGGCCATTTCGAGACTCCTCGTCATGTCCGTGATCTCATCCGGGACTCTGAACAAACTTTGGTCATCAAAAACACATAACTCATAATACAAGTCGTCATCGAACGTTAAGCGTGCGAACTCTACGGGTTCGAGAACTATGTAGACATGATCGAGACACATCTCCGATCAATAACCAATAGCGGAACCTGGATGCTATTGGCTCCTACATATTATACAAAGAACTTTATCGGTCAAGCCGCATAACAACATACGTTGTTCCCTTTGTCATCGGTATGTTACTTGCCCGAGATTCGATCGTCAGTATCATCATAACTAGTTCAATCTCATTACTGGCAAGTCTCTTTACTCGTTCCGTAATGCTTCATCCTGCAACGAACTCATTAATCACATTGCTTGCAAGGCTTATAGTGATGAGCATTAACGAGAGGGCCCAGAGATACCTCTCCGATACACAGAGTGACAAATCCTAATCTCGATCTATGCCAACCCAACAAACACCTTCGGAGACACCTGTAGAGCATATTTATAATCACCCAGTTATGTTGTGATGTTTGATAGCACACAAGGTGTTCCTCCGGTATTCGGGGGTTGCATAATCTCATAGTCTGAGGAACATGTATAAGTCATGAAGAAAGCAATAGCAATGAAACTGTAATGATCATAATGCTAAGCTAATGGATGGGTCTTGTCCATCACATCATTCTCCTAATGATGTGATCCCATTTCATCGAATGACAACACATGTCTATGCTTAGGAAACATAACCATCTTTGATTAACGAGCTGGTCAAGTAGAGGCATACTAGGGACACTACGTTTTGTCTATGTATTCACACATGCACTAAGTTTCCGGTTAATACAATTCTAGCATGAATAATAAACATTTATCATGATATAAGGAAATATAAATAAAAAATTTATTATTGACTCTAGGGCATATTTCCTTCAGTCTCCCACTTGCACTAGAGTCAATAATCTAGATTACACAGTAATGATTCTAACACCCATGGAGTCTTGGTGTTGATCATGTTTTGTTCGTGGAAGAGGCTTAGTCAACGGGTCTGCAACATTTAGATCCGTATGTATTTTGCAAATCTCTATGTCTCCCTCCGTGAGTTGATACCAGATGGAATTGAAGCATCTCTTGATATGTTTGTTTCTCTTGCGAAATCTGGATTCCTCTGCCAAGGCAATTGCACCAGTACTGTCACAAAAGATTTCCATTCGACCCGATGCACTAGGTATAACACCTAGATCGGATATGAACTCCTTCATCTGGACTCCTTCATTTGCTGCTTTCGAAGCAGCTATGTACTCCGCTTCATACGTAGATCCCGCCACGACGCTTTGCTTGGAACTGCACCAACTGACAGCTCCACCATTTAATATAAATACGTATCTGGACTGTGACTTAGAGTCATCCAGATTAGCGTCAAAGCACCTCCATAAACGAGAAACATATCCTTAGTCCTTTTCAGGTATTTCGGGATGTTCTTGACCGTTGTCCAGTGCTCCACTCCTGGATTACTTTGGTACCTCCCTGCTATCTTATAGCAAGGCACACATCAGGTCTGGTACACAACATTGCACACATGATAGAACCTATGGCTGAAGCATAAGGAATGACTTTCATTTTCTCTGTATCTTCTGCAGTGGTCAGGCATTAAGTCTGACTCAACTTCACAACTTGTAACACATGCAAGAACCCTTTCTTTGACTGATCCATTTTGAGCTTCTTCAAAACTTTATCAAGGTATGTGCTTTGTGAAAGTTCAATTAAGCGTCTTGATCTATCTCTATAGATCTTGATGCCCAATATGTAAGCAGCTTCACCGAGGTCTTTCATTGAAAAACTCTTATTCAAGTATCCTTTTATGCTATCCAGAAATTCTATATCATTTGCAATCAACAATATGTCATCCACATATAATATTAGAAATGCTATAGAGCTCCCACTCAATTTCTTGTAAATACAGGCTTCTCCAAAAGTCTGTATAAAACCATATGCTTTGATCACACTATCAAAGCGTTTATTCCAACTCCGAGGGGCTTGCACCAGTCCATAAATGGATCGCTGGAGCTTGCACACTTTATTAGCACCCTTTGGATTGACAAAACCTTCTGGTTACATCATATACAACTCTTCCTCAAGAAATCTATTAAGGAATGCAGTTTTGACATCCATCTACCAAATTTCATAATCATAAAATGCGGCAATTGCTAACATGATTCGGACAGACTTAATCATCGCTACGGGTGAGAAAGTCTCATCGTAGTCAACTCCTTGAACTTGTCGAAAACCTTTCGCAACAAGTCAAGCTTTGTAGATAGTAACATTACCGTCAGCGTCAGTCTTCTTCTTGAAGATCCATTTATTTTCTATGGCTTGCCAATCATCGGGCAAATCCACCAAAGTCCATACTATGTTTTCATACATGGATCCCATCTCAGATTTCATGGACTCAAGCCATTTTGCGGAATCTGGGCTCATCATCGCTTCCTCATAGTTCATAGGTTCATCATGGTCTAGTAACATGACTTCCAGAACAGGATTACCGTACCACTTTGGTGCAGACCGTACTCTGGAAGTTCTACGAGGGTCGGTAGTAACTTGATCTGAAGTTTCATGATCATCATCATTTGCTTCCTCACTAATTGGTGTAGGAATCACTGGAACTGATTTCTGTGATGAACTACTTTCCAATTCAGGAGAAGGTGCAATTACCTCATCAAGTTCCACTTTCCTCCCACTCAGTTCTTTCGAGAGAAGCTCCTTCTCTAGAAAGAATCCATTCTTAGCAACGAATATCTTGCCTTCGGATCTGTGATAGAAGGTATACCCAATAGTTTCCTTTGGGTATCCTATGAAGACACATTTCTCTGATTTGGGTTCGAGCTTATCATGTTGAAGCTTTTTTACATAAGCATCGCAGCCCCAAACTTTAAGAAACGACAACTTTGGTTTCTTGCCAAACCATAGTTCATAAGGCGTCGTCTCAACGGATTTTGATGGTGCCCTATTTAAAGTGAATGCAGCTATCTCTAAAGCATAACCCCAAAACGATAGCGGTAAATTAGTAAGAGACATCATAGATCACACCATATCCAATAAACTACGGTTACGATGTTCGGGCACACCATTACGTTGTGGTGTTCTAGGTGGCGTGAGTTGCGAAACTATTCCACATTGTTTCAAATGAAGACCAAACTTGTAACTGAAATATTTGCCTCCACGATCAGATCGTAGAAACTTTATTTTCTTGTTAGGATGATTTTCCACTTCACTCTGAAATTCTTTGAACTTTTCAAACTTTTCAGACTTATGCTTCATTAAGTAGATATACCCATATCTGCTCAAATCATCTGTGAATGTAAGAAAATAACGATACCCGCCACGAGCCTCAAATCATCTATGAATGTAAGAAAATCATCGGTATGTATTATTTCCAATCAGTCTGTAGCTCGTTCCATTGTTCTGGAGGACGGAGTTTTAGTCATCTTTCCCATGAGGCATGGTTCGCAAGCACCAACTGATTCCTAATCAAGTGATTCCAAAAGCCCATCAGCATGGAGTTTCTTCATGCGCTTTAGATCAATATGACCTAAACGGCAGTGCCACAAATAAGTTGCACTATCATTTTCAACTTTGCATCTTTTGGCTTCAATATTATGAACATGTGTATCTCCACGATCGAGATTCAATAAAAATAGACCACTCAACAAGGGTGCATGACCATAAAAGATATTACTCATATAAATAGAACAACCATTATTCTCTGATTTAAATGAATAACCCTCTCGCATTAAACAAGATCTAGATATAATGTTCATGCTCAACGCTGGCACCAAATAACAATTATTTAGGTCTAAAACTAATCCTGAAGGTAGATGTAGAGGTAGCGTGCCGACGGCGATCACATCGACCATGGAACCATTTCCGACGCGCATCGTCACCTCGTCCTTATCTAATCTTCTTTTAATTCGTAGCCCCTGTTTCGACTTGCGAATATGACCAACAGAACTAGTATCAAATACCCAAGCGCTACTAGGAGGATTAGTAAGGTACACATAAATAACATGTATATCAAATATACCTTTAACTTTGCCATCCTTCTTATCCGCCAAATACTTGGGCAGTTTTGCTTCCAGTGACCAGTCCCTTTGCAATAGAAGCACTCAGTTTCAGGCTTATGTCCAGACTTGGGCTTCTTCCCAGGAGTAGCAACTTGCTTGCTATTCTTTTTGAAGTTCCCCTTCTTCCCTTTGTCCTTTTTCTTGAAACTAGTGGTGTTGGCGATATAACTACTAGGTATGACCCGCCCAGGAGGGGCTGGGTTATACTTATGGTGGTTCATGATATGAAGCCCAAGACGATATTTGAAGATGGCGGTTCAGTTAAGGGCCCAAGGCCCAAAGGCAACTTAAGGCCCGTAGAGATAAACCGCCATATATGTATGGCTTGTATTGTAAGGCAAGAATAGATAGTCACCTAGCCGGACACTGTTTATGAGCCGGCCGGGACTCTGTGAGCCACTGGGCGTCAACCTATGTATATAAAGGGACGACCCGGTGGCGTTTCAGGACAAGTAACATTAGATCGAAAGCTAGGTCAAGCGGATTCGCTCCCTGGTAATCGAGACATAACCAATACCACCGCAAACTGGATTAGGCCTTTACCTTCACCGCAAGGGGCCGAACCAGTATAATCTCCGATATCCTTTGTCCCGTTTTAACCCTTTTAAGCTTCCTAGTTGCGATGGTGCCACGACTAAGTCCTTTCGCTAGGACATCTGGCATGACCTTTCCATGATAGTTGGCTCCCACCGTGGGGCCAACGCACGGTGGATTTGAGTTCTTGAAGGGCAGCTTCGAAGGGCTCAAGGGATATGTTGTGGGTTGGATGACCAAGAGTCATCGCGGCAAGCTCTACATCGACGACACAAGTTGGGATCCCGAGGTCGACTCAATTGAGTACAGGTACCGGGTCCCCTTCGGCGGAATCAACGTCTTCATCAGCAAGATCGGCGAGCCAGGCCCTGAACCGGACATCTGCGCCGACATCATCGAGACGGCTCAGTGTGCGAGACCCGCCCAAGCTCAGCCCACCATGAAGCGTGCCTTCGTGGGATGCATCCACGGAGCAGAATTTGATGAAGGATCTACGTCTGGCGGTGAGACAGCCATCTACTCTGATGGCGAGTCGTCCACGGGTGAGACGGATTCATTGTATCAACTGCAAGATGGTGGGTTTGGGGGCTATTCCGATGGCAACAGTATTCTGGACCCCTTTGAGCCGCCAAACAGAGTCGAGATCTTCATGGGTGGCATGCAACCTGGGCAGAACTCCACGGCTGTGGTAGCAATAACTTCCGGGTCAACAGCGGTGATGGCAGTCGGGGCAGGAGGCCCTGCGCACCCATTGGCTCAGGTTCTGATGGCTTTAATGGATAAGTTGATGGCTCTGTTAATGGTCGTGGTCAACCCGGCGAATCAAGCTCAACATGACGCGGAAATGGCACAGTTACATGAGGAGGTAGCACAAGCCAAAGAATACCTGGCGGCAGAGGATGTCAGGATGGCCCCAGAACGGGCGGCTTTTGATGCTCAAGCCCAGCGGATTTAGTCGGAGGCTTTCCAGCTTACAATGGATCATAGTGCATCAAATGAGATCATGAGGAGAAGGCACCAGTCCCGTCTGCCTACGGTTTATGAGCCTAGAAACCTCTTCCGCACACCCGGCACAGGGCCCAGTAAACCGCCGGAGGTAAACCAGGCTATGGCGCCTGGGGCTCGGACGCCGGTTCAACCATGTGTGATGGAACCCCCTCGTCTGCATACTGCTCCACCTCAGCATGTACCGACACCATCGTGTCATTATTCTAACCCTTTGGAGAACATGATCACTACGGCGGCACGATTGGCGGCTCTCCCGGTGGATGGCGACTCTCCAATGGCGGTTGAAACACGAAGGGTCAGAGAACTTCTTCAGACAACATTGGCGCAGCAGGAGGCGTATTCTTATAGTCGAGACATGATTCATTCGACCCGTCGCCCAAGCCAGAGCCGGAGCTACAGCAGGCACATGGACTCACTAGCCGTTTCAAGCAATGCCCAACGCCGTGACCAGCCGCACGGGTATGACCCGACGCGTGATGGAGACCTTAACTTGGTTGATTAGGACAGAGTGCGTCAAGAAGCCGAGCTGGCGGCTCAGTAAGCGGCTCAGCGGGCGGCTTACCAACCCCTTCCGATATCCAACAACCTCGGTTGAGGCAGGCGTGACCTCGAGATCTACAGGGGTGCCCTATTTGGTGTCGGCTCTGTGCAATGAGCGTTTGCCCAAGGATTTCAAAGGACCTCGAAAGGTGCCAAATTACACAGCTGACTTACCCCCTGAAGCATGGATTGAAAGTTATGAGATGGTCGTGGAGTTATTGGAGGTCAGTGATGCTGCGTGTGCCAAGTAATTCACCATGGTGCTGGACAGAACGGCCCGTACTTGGTTAAAGGGGTTGTTGGCTAATTCCATCGGTTCATGAGCAGAGTTAAAGGCCCAATTTATTCAGAACTTTAAAGACACATGCAAACAGCCCATGTCGATTGCGGACTTGACTAATTACAAGCAAGAGGAGGGTGAATCCATGACATATTGGGTGCGCTGGGTCAAAGCTATCATACACTCATCCAATAACATGAATGCCGGCTCAACAGTCTTAATGTTGGAGAAAATTGTCGTTTTGAGCCTCTGAAACAGAAGCTGGGGCGGCTCAAGCGCCATTGTAATGACATGGGCCAACTGATGGGGGCTCTAGTCAAATATGCCGACTCTGATAGTACCAAGGACCCCGAGTCTGACGATGATAAGACAGGGAAGGGAAAGAAGAGCGGCAACACTAAGGGCCCGCAACATAACCCGGCGAATCAAGGGGGCAACGGTAAACGCAAGGCAGATGGTAGCTCAAAATTTTTGGCTAACACCAATGCATAGGGCAACAATCAACGGTGTAAGGGGAGGCCACCTCCTCGGACCGGCGGGTCAGGTCCTACTCTTGAGAAGTTGCTGAATGAGCCCTGTGCAAGGCATGGCATGCCAGAGAAACCAGCCACTCACCTTTGGAAAGATTGTACAATTATGAAGGCTTTCAAAAACTCTAACGCGTTTGACAACAATCATGGACCGGGCGGTGGCGGTTTACAGGGCCCGGGTTATGGAGGTGGCGGTTCTAATTCCAACTTCCAGGGCCCCCAAGGTCATCAGGGCAGTTTTAATCAAGGTAACCAGGGTGGTTACAATCAGCAATCTGGCCAGGGAGGTCACCAGCAGCAGCAATCCGGATATCAAAATAATCTAAAGCAGTTGAATAGTGGACAGTATCATGTGTTTACCACCAGTTTGTGCAAACAAGACCAGAAGCTTCATAAGAGGGCTGTGAACACTGTTGAGCCGGAAGTTCCTCGTTACTTGCGATGGTCTGAGCAGCCTATTCTTTGGAGTAGAGAGGATCACCCTCCCCGGGTTGACAATCCGGGTCACTTGGCCTTAGTGGTGGCGCCTCCGGTTGGTGGATACAAATTCACTAAAGTACTCATGGATGGAGGCAGTAGCATCAACATCCTTTATTATGAGACTTTCCGTCGCATGAGGTTAACTGATAAAAATCTTAAGACGTCCAACACTGTTTCCCATGGAGTGGTGCCTGGTAAGTCGGCATACTCGGTGGGCAAGATTGAGCTGGAGGTGGCCTTTGGAGATGAGCATGATTCCAGGGCTGAGAAGTTAACCTTTGAAGTGATCAAAATCAAGAGCCCGTACCACGCTCTGTTTGGACGGCCGGCTCAAGTTCATGGCATGGCCGTGTTATGTTGATCTGCAGCTCAAGATGCCGGGTTATAAGGGAACCATTACAGTACATGGGAGTCAAAAGATAGCCGTAGAATGTGAGGAAGTCAATGCTGCTTATGCTAAATCTGTTTGTGCAACAGAGGAATTGAAGTTTTACAAGGACAATGTTGACCCGGCGGATATGACATCTTTGAAAAAGCTAACTACAGAGCACGATCCAGCGCTGAAGTTTAAGTCGGCCGATGACACCAAGCTGGTTGATTTTGTTCCTGGCGACTCATCCAAACAGTTCAGTATCAGTGCTAACTTGGCTCCTAAATAGGAAAGCGCGCTCATCGAGTTCATCCGTGAGAACCGGGACATCTTTGCATGGAAACCTTCTGACATGCCGGGTGTACCGAGAGAACTCGCTGATCTCACTCTCAATATTGATCGGAAGTTTAAGCCGGTCAAGCAATTCTTCCGAAGGTTCAACAAGGAGAAGTGTAAAGCCATTTGTGAAGAAGTGGCCCGTCTCTTGGCGGCTGGGTTCATTGTTGAAGTTTTTCATCCAGAGTGGTTGGCTAACCCGGTGCTAGTGCTTAAGAAGAATGGCACCTGGCGCATGTGTGTGGATTAGACGGACTTAAACAAGGCTTATCCGGCTGATCCTTTTTCTCTCCCTCATATTGATCAAATCATTGATGCTATGGTGGGTTGTGAGCGCTTGAGCTTTTTGGATGCTTATTCTGGTTATCATCAAATCAAGATGGCAGTTAAGGACCAGGAGAAGACGACTTTCATTACTCCCTTTGGAGCCTTCTGCTATGTGTCTATGACTTTTGGGCTCAAGAGTGCCCAGGCGACTTATCAGCAATGTGTGCAGAATTGTCTTCACAGTCAGATTGGGCGCAACGTTCATGCTTATGTGGATGACATTGTGGTGAAGTCCAGGGAGAAGGAAACCTTGATCGATGATTTGAAGGAACCCTTTGATAATCTCCGGGTCTACAAGATGGTGCTTAACCAGGCCAAGTGCGTTTTTGGGGTGCCAGCACGCAAGCTTTTCGGTTTTCTGGTTTCTAACGGAGGCATTGAGGCTACCCAGGAGAAGATCAAGGCCATCACCTCCTTGGCTAAGCCGGCGTGTATCAATGATGTTCAGCAGTTTGGCAGGTCATATTGCGGCCTTAAGCCGGTTCATAAGCCGGTTGGGTGAGAAGGCTATACCACTGTATCAGATGATGAAGAAAACAGATAACTTTGTTTGGAGTGATGCTGCTAACTACGCGTTTGAGGACATGAAGAGGCAGCTAGCTGAGCCGCCAGTTCTTGTTGCTCCCATTGATAAGGAGCCGTTATTATTATATATGGCTCCTAACACCCGTGTTGTCAGTGTGGCCATCGTGGTGGAGCGCAAGGAGGCTGGCAAGGAATATCCGGTTCAACTGCCGGTTTACTACATCAGTGAGGTGCTTATTGAGTCCAAGCAGAGATATCCACATTGGCAGAAGCTCGTTTATGGGGTGTTCATGGCCAGCCGGAAGCTTCAGCAGTATTTTTTGGGTCACCCTATCACTGTGGTCAGTTTGGCTCCGTCAGGAGATATTATTCAAAACAGAGAAGCCACGAGATGAGTCACCAAGTGGGCCATTGAACTTGGGCCTCATGGTTTGAAGTATGTGCCACGCACTGCTATCAAGTCTCAAGCACTGGTGGATTTCATCAACGACTGAACAAAGTTGCAGATTCCTGAAGAGAAGCCGGATAACACATATTGGACTATTCACCTTGATGGGTCCAGGCAATTGGAGGGCTTGGGGGCTGGAGTTGTCTTAGCTTCCCTCGAGGTGACAAATTTTGTTATGTGCTAAGGTTGATGTTTCCCTGTACTAACAATGCAGCTGAGTATGAGGCCTTGCTCCATGGTCTTCGGACGGGTGAGGTGCTTTGGCGACTCAGATTTGGTGGCTCAACAAGTCTCAGGAAAATGGGATTCCAAGGATCCCCTCATGGCGGCTATTGCCGTGAAGTTGATGTTGTTGCTGGGCACTTCAAGGTTTATCAAGTGGAGCACATTGATCGCAGAAAGAATGAGGCGGCTGATGCTTTAAGCCGGTTGGGATCTCAGCGTAAGCCAGTGCCACCTACCACTTTCTTGGATATTCTGCATAACCCTTCTGTCAAGTTGCCTACAGAGGAAGATCTCGCTGTTCCTGACCCGGAAGCACAATTGGTGGCGGCTCTTCACGTCATCCCAGACTGGACAGTACCATATTTGGATTATATGACCCGGGGCGAGTTACCTGAGGATGAAACTTTGGCCAAGTAGATAACCCGACGGCCTAAGTCAATGAAAATTGCCAATGGCGAGTTACACCATTGCAGTGTCACTGGGGCGTTTCAACGTTGTGTCTCTCCTGAGGAGGGCCAAGAGATTTTTCGTGAGATTCATGAAGGAGATTGTGGTCATCATGCCGGTTTAAAGTCCATTGTGGCTAAAGCTTTTCGACATGGATTTTATTGGCTGACGGCTCACGCTGATGCATAGGATTTGGTCAGTAAATGTGATGGTTGTCAGAAATTTTCACGGCGAGCTCACGTGTCGGATCAAGAATTGAGGATGATTCCAATTACTTGGCTGTTTGCAGTCTAGGGACTTGACATGGTTGGGCCTTTTAAAAGGACCAAGGATAAAAAGACCCACCTCTTGGTGGCGGTTGACATATTCACAAAGTGGGTTGAAGCAGAGTCGGTCAGTAAGTGTGACACGACAACGGCGGTTCAATTCATTAAAAAGGTGTTTTTCCATTTTGGCTTTCCCCACAGTATCATAACTGATAATGGCACTAACTTGTCCAAAGGTTCTAGGAAAGAGTTTTGTCAACGTGACCATATTCGTCTTGATGTATCATCAGTAGCTCACCCTCAATCCAACGGGCAAACTGAAAGAGCCAATCAAGAAATTTTGAGAGGCATCAAGCCCCGGCTTATGGTTCCTTTGCAACAGACGCCGGGTTGTTGGGTGGAGGAGTTACCTTCTGTGATATGGAGTATCAACACTACCCCTAACAGGTCTAAGGATTACACACCTTTCTTCATGGTTTACGGAGCAGAGGCGGTTCTTCCTAGTGACATCCGTCATGACTCGCCCTGTGTGGCGGCTTATGTTAAAGATGATAATGAGCAAGCACGCCAGGATGTACTTGACCTGTTGTATGAGAAGCGCGATCTTGTGGCGGCTCATTCGGTGATTTACCGACAAGACTTGTTCGTTACCATAGCCGCCAGGTTAAGTCTAGAACCTTTCAAGAAGGTGACTTGGTGCTCCGTCTCATCCAAGATCAAACTGATATGCACAAGTTGTCCCCACCTTGGGAAGGACCCTTTGTGGTCAGCAAGAATTTGAACAACGGGTCATACTACCTTATCGATGTTCGAGAGCACAAAGACTCACGTAAGTCGGAGGATGAGACGCGTCGGCCATGGAATATCGCTCATCTTCTGCCTTACTACACATGAGCCACCGGCTCTTATGATGTACATAATTTTGACGATGTATATATTATGATGATTATAATAAAGCGGGGTCTCTATTGTTTTATCTTCAAAAGATCATGTGTCTTCATTGTCATAAATGATCATCTGGGGGCTGGATCTTATTCAAATCATAGCTTAACCCCTTTTGGTCCGACCCTGATCGTATTCGAATCAGAGTCGTTAAATTTTAGACCACTGGGGGATGATCGTATTCGAATCTAGCTTAACTCCTTTGGCACAGCTTCCTGATCGTATTCGAATCATAGCTGTTCAAACAACTTGATCATTTGGGGGCTGGATCGTATTCGAATCATGGCTTAACCCCTTTTGGCCCGACTCTGATCATATTTGAATCAGAGTCGTTAAAAAGTTTCAAGGTCACTTGGGGGCTTCCTGTTCAAACATAGGTGTTTTCACCAAAGAGAACATAGCTATCGGTACCCTCTTGATCGGCGCAATGCCAAAAACCACTTGGGGGCTGCTTGTTCAAACATAGGTGTATTCACCAAAGAGAACATAGTCATTAACCCTTTTGGTCCGGCTTACTGATCGTATTCATATCAGAAGCCTCGCAATTTTTATCCCTTTGTTGATTTAGGGGTTTTTTAAACAGTCTTTCAGGTTTCTCTTGATACTTTTTTGCTTACATCTGAAGCATATATGTGGTTTCGATTAACCCAGCTTGACTCTGGATGATAAGTCGCCGGCATATGACAATTATACACTTCAGGAAGTTTTGGCTTCTAAAAGATTGGGTTATCACCCTTACTGCACAGGTCATGTAAACCAGCAGTACAAAATCAATGTCACAGGTGTGATATTGTTATTACAGTTATATTTCATGTTCTGATTCATTTCAGGCTTATCTATGACTCCCTTTTATACATCAGTGGTTATATATGAGATATTATGACCCGCCCTGTGGTAAACCGCCAAGGGATCTTATGATCTATTTCTGTGTGCGGGATAGTTCAAGGGTTTTCTTATGCACAAGTCAAAAAAATGATAAGTGTAAAAAGGGTAAATATAAGAGGGCGGCTTAACAGTGTTGAGCACCAAAATGTGCACGATGGGACGACTGAGCAAAGTCATTGCTACCCTATTACATGACTCCCCGAGTCTAAATGATCAATTGTTTTTCAAAGTCACAGATATGAACCGCCCAGCGGATCAATCTTTCTGCCTCTGCTGACTTGAGGCTTCTGGATCAACCCTCTCCGCTTCTTTGTCCTGTTCCACGTCCTGGAAGGTTGATGACGACCAGTCAATGCCATTCAAAGCTTGAAACTCAGCTTCATCATCAATTAGCTTGGACGGGTCAACTTCAGGGGCAAAGGTGTGCTTACGGATTAGGGGGATCAGGCCTGTCACTTTATAAGTCGGGGTGGTTATCCTCTGATTTCCCACATCATAAGCCGGATGGTACTTGGTGAGGTCCGTCTCATTGTCAATCAGGCTGGCCACAGGACGTACCTCCTTCACGCACGCAGCAAAATCCTCCTATTGAAACAAAGTGTCGTCCTCCTCGAGGCTTGGATACCCAATGGCGATGTCGGTCGGGTCTAATTCCAGTAGCCATGCTTTGGCCCAGCTCAAAGAAGTCACGGCTCCGGCTCTCGCGGATGATCGTTTTATTTCATTAAGCCCCTGGGGCAGCAAAGAAAGCTTCCTTAGCACATCAACCAGGAGTATGGGGGCTTCATTGGATAGAGCAACTGTGGCCAATGCACGCTGAGCACCAGTATAAAGGTGTTCTACCAATGTATAAACCGCCTTCAGCTTCACAAGCATGTCTTGGTGGAGGTTGGTGCTCCTGGGGCCTGCATAGTAATAACAGATGAGTTAAACACAGTTCATATGATCAAGAGAGAGATTCAACACTTGACACTCGTAAGGCGACTTACCAAAGATAGCCGAGACCATCTGAGACACATGGTGTTTTAAGCCGGACAGTTCAGTGGTCCCCTCTTCAAGAGCCGCCTCTGCTTTTTCAGCTCGATGGGTCAAGGCAATCTTTTCTTCAGCCCAAGTTTTTTCTCGACTTCAAAATCGGCCTTCAGTTTTTCTTGTTCAGACATGCTGAATTCAAATTTTGAGTTTTCCCTCTGGGTCTCAGTCTCCTGCAGCTCCAAGCGGTTCTTCAATTCAGACAGCTCTGATTGAAGTTGAGAAGTGGTGGTTTGTACATATACCGGATCAAAATCATAAACATTAGTATACAATATTAAGTCCCAAGCCTTTTGCAAGCAACAACACTTGGCACTTGGGGGCTAATGTCTACCGAAAGTTCTATCTAAGTGGCGGCTTATGAGATTAAGTCCCAAGCAATTTGCAAGCAAGAGTACTTGGCACTTGGGGACTAATGCATATTGTTGTTGAAAACTACACAAGCCAGTACTGTCTTCTACACAAGTGTATAAAGGACCGGCTCATTCATGCTGATTAAACCGGACCTTGCGGACTACGGATTAAGTCAGATTTTTAAAGGATTCTACCAAAGGATATTACTTACGCTCATGATTCATCTAAGTCTAGAGCATATTTATCATAAACAGTACACTTGGGGGCTGGCATAGCAAGGATAACTCAATAACGGAAGAGTTCATACCTCATATTTCTGGTTCATTTGTTTCACCATGTCAACTTCAAGATCGTGGCTGATGTGCACTTGGCTAAGATAACCAGAAAAAACTTCACCAATGCTCAAGTGGGAGTAATCAGCAACATCAAATCTGACTTTACATCGTTCAGTGTGCTCCTCCTTGGCAGAATGCTTGGCTAGCACAGTGGGCCTTCCCGGTTCTCTAAAGCTGGTGGCAGTGATTGTCACATCTTCATCATGAACATCAGCCATCTTCGGTGGACAAGAGACTTCAGGATTTAAAGACTCGTCAATGGCTCGCTCCATAGGGGGGTCAGAAGTTGTTGGAGGGTTATCAAGAAACGGCTCAGATGATTGGGGGATAGAGATCTCAGGTGCTGGAGTCTGCTGCTTCGGCTCATTGACCTTGGGATCTTCAACTGGCATGTTCTTCTTTGCCCTCTTACTGGGCTTTGCTTTTCCACTGCATGAGTCAAAAAAGGGCAGTATAAGCATAAAAAGATCAGAATAAGTAAAGATAAAGTAAATCTCTATTACCCAGGAGCGGTCTTGAAAGCCGGTAGGTTGGAATGAATTGAATCGCCGGAAGAGGAATGAGATGTATCCTGATAATTTGAGTCGGAAGAGTTGAGTGGTTGATGAGTAAGACCCGCCAAAGGATAAAAAGATTTTAAGTCGGGGGTGACCTCATTTCGACATTTCCTTGGTGTGTTCGGCAAGCCGGAAGAAAGTTCTGCATCCTTGCTTGTCCGAGTTTGCCACCGGCTCTCGAGCAGCTATTGCTTCAAAATAAAGTGAGGATCCAGATGAGCTTAGGGGTGTGAAAATCTTACTTTCCGGGTTACTCTTTGGATTTTTTGTCTTGGCAAAGGCTCGGAGTCGGAGAAAATAATAGTTACCTCTTCTTCCACACCCGGACTCGTGCCCGTATCATCCTGATGGTAATTAGTGTCAATAAGATGGTTAAAAAAGAGCCAAGAGAGTCAAGGGCTACCTCCGACTCAGAGGTGTCCTCTAGTTGAAGCAATTCAGAAGTGTTGGGCTTCTGAAACGATCGATATAGTTGATGAGAGGGGGGTGAATAGGCAACTAATAATTTTTACCTTTTCTTTACCAAATTAAACTTTGCGTCAAAGTAGGTTGTCTAGATATGCAACTAGGTGAGCAACCTATATGATGCAACAACAATAAGCACACAAGCAAGGAAGGGATATACCACAATATATCTTGCACAAGTAAAGGTAAGAGATAACCAAGATCGGAACCGATGAAGACGAGGATGTGTTACCGAAGTTCCTTCCCTTTGAGGGGAAGTACGTCTCCGTTGGAGCGGTGTGGAGGCACAATGCTCCCCAAGAAGCCACTAGGGCCACCGTATTCTCCTCACGCCCTCACACAATGCGAGATGATGTGATTCCACTATTGGTGCCCTTGGAGGCGGCGACCGAACCTTTACAAACAAGGTTGGGGCAATCTCCACAACTTAATTGGAGGCTCCCAACGACACCACGAAGCTTCACCACAATGGACTATGGCTCCACGGTGACCTGAGCCGTCTAGGGTGCTCAAACACCCAAGAGTAACAAGATCCGCAAGGGATTAGTGGGGGGAATCAAATTTCTCTTGGTGGAAGTGTAGATCGGGGCCTTCTCAACCAATCCCCAGAGAATCAACAAGTTTGATTGGCTAGGGAGAGAGATCGGGCAAAAATGAAGCTTGGAGAAATAATGGAGTTTGGGGATAGAAGAGGTGAGTCTTCTTGGAGAAGAAGACCCCTTTTTATAGTGGGGGGACACATCCAACCATTATGCAGCCCGCAGCCTGCATCTGGGCAGTACTACCGTTGCTGGAGCAGTAGTACCGCTGCCACAGCGGTACTACCGTTGTGGCAAGCAGGCAAAGGGGCAGCCAGGACTGAGGGAGAGGAAGTACACGCACTAGGGCGGTACTACCACCCTGAGGGTGGTCCTACCGCCGATAGGCGGTACTGCCGCTTTCTATAGCCACTGGAAAACCAGGGAGGGCAGTGAGCTGAGCGGCAATGGAGCATAAGTAGGAGCGGTACTACCGCCGAGAGGCGGTACTATCGCACCCTACTGCCGTCCCTACTACCGCCCCCTGCGTGGTCTTTTATGAAAACCAGACACAAAAAATCGAGTCCACGGCAGGGGCGGTAGTACCAGCGGCACTAACAAGTGGTACTACCGTCGATAGGCGGTACTACCACCCTAGTCGCGGTACTACCGCTTAGCACAAGGCACCCCTTGTTTTGCACAACACGGAAACTCCAACTAAGCGGGAAGAAAGTGTGGGTGCAAGGAGAATGTGAACGAGATTATTCCACCCATACTCTTCCGAAACGGATCCCCTCTTGATAGTACGGTTATACCTACAACTCAATTCCACTAAGAAGAAATGAAGGAAAATAATCCGTTTAAAGTGAAGTCCTCGAGGAGTAACAATCACATAGTGCCCTTATATTAGATCACCTGACATGCTTAATGCACATGATTAGTCCGCAAACGTATTGTCATCAATCACCAAAACTACTAAGGGATAAATATGCCCTTACAATCTCCCCCTTTTTGGTGGATTGATGACAACACGGGATTTGCACAGAAAGTAACTGGAATTTAAGCAAACCCTCTCCCAAAAGATAGATGGGCTCCCCCTAGAGGTGTGCACCAAGGAAATTAGCATGAAAGGCTATGTGCACATCTATAGGATCAAACTCCCCCTATATTTTGTAGACAGGCAACATCCTTGCATATAAGAATAGTCAACAAGTACATCTAAGCAATATAAGTGCTAGAAATGAAGCATCTCACAATATAATAGGGTACTTGATACTAAAGTAGATAGGATAGGATAGTTCACATATGTCTTACAGCATATGGTCCTGCTCACAGCCGAAAGAAAGCGAACGAAAATGAACGAACACAACAAACACGAGACACAAGACACAAACAAACATGAACATGCAAACACAAGACCTAAGGCAAATCCCTAACTCTCCCCCTTCGGCAGCAAAACACCAAAAGTGACGACATGACACATGATAGTAGTAGGTCTCCATGGCATCACCAGTCATGCTCCTCCTCCTCCTCTTCCTTAGAAATATCTGCAGCACAGGGAGAAGTGTGAACTTCAGTGTCCTCCTCAGTGTCAGACCACGGGCAATGCACTCTGATCCAGGACTCCTCATCAGTTATCCGCTCCTCAGAGCCATCTGCAACCTCAAGGCCAACCTGTCTCATAATAGCCTTGTCACGACGACGAGCCATCTTGGCCTCCTTTTGAGCCTTGTACTGGCCCTTGGCCTGAAGGCAGAACAGACGCTTCATCTTCTCCTTGAGCTTCTTCGCCCAAGAGGGCTCCTCAGATGGGGGAACATACTCCGGCCCATCATCATCCTCATCATCATCATATAGGACAGTCTCCTGCACTGGGGGGGCTAGAGTAGACGTACTCCACTTCTCCTTCTGACGCAGCTCGATAGTGTCATGAGACACCATGTTGTCTGTGACAAGCTCCTCATCTGGAAACTTGGCTGCCCAAGTGTCCTTGATAAGTTGCATAAGATAAGGCCCATAGATTATGCACTTGCAC
Source organism: Triticum timopheevii (assembly GCA_963921465.1). NCBI lineage: Eukaryota > Viridiplantae > Streptophyta > Magnoliopsida > Poales > Poaceae > Triticum > Triticum timopheevii. The sequence continues at coordinate 374,583,706 of OY997262.1, read as the reverse complement.
TCCATGACAGTAGAGTGAAGCTCAGACCACATCACATGTGACACATCCAGCACTTGCTGAGAGACCTGACGTTCTTGATAGAATAGAAGCATATCAACAAGGTAAGAGTGCACCTGATCCAAGTTGCCAATCTGAGGGAACAAGATGTTCCGGAAGATCCGATGCATGATGTCTAGGAAGGGCCAGAGCTCAAGTAACCTTCCCAGTCTCAAACACCTTCATGGTAGAATAGGGCCAAAGCTTTTCCTTGTGAGTAGCAGCAATCTCCTTATGAGGGCGAAACCCAAGTGGGGCCTGGGTACCCTCATCATTGTACGACAAGCTGACCATGAAGTCCTTCCATGGTGCCGACAGACGGCGACTGTCGGTGTCAAAACCGGCGGATCTCGGGTAGGGGGTCCCGAACTATGCGTCTTAGGATCAATGGTAACAGGAGGCAAGGGACACGATGCTTTACCCAGGCTCGGGCCCTCTTGATGGAGGTAAAACCCTACGTCCTGCTTGATTGATATTGATATTGTGGGTATTACAAGAGTGGATCTACCACGAGATCAAGGAGGCTAAACCCTAGAAGCTAGCCTATGGTATGATTGTTGTTATATATCTATCAACTAGCCTGGCCTCGGTTTATATAATGCACCAGAGGCCTAGGATAACAAGAGTCCTAGCCGAATACGCCGGTGGGGGAGGAGTCCTTGTCTTGATCGCCAAGTCTTGTGGAATCTTCCTTGTATGCGGCAACTGTCCGGACTGGCCCATGAGTATACGGCCATGGGGATCCTCGGCCCAATCCAACTGATTGGGAGAAGACGTGGTGAGTACCCCCTAGTCCAGGACACCATCAGTAGCCCCCTGAACCGGTCTTCAAGTTGGGGACGCTCCTCGATTCTTCCGAACTGTTCTTCATCTTCGGCCGTCGGTCTTGAAAACTGGTTCAACAAATCTTCTCATCTTCGATCTTGATGATCGCCGAAATGCATTCGACAAGTTTATACGTCGGGTATCCGAGGAGCCCCTTTAAGTTTCCGTCCTTTATCAATGCCTTGTTATTTTTATGCCACACCTCGGGTTCGGAGTTGTTCCTGGGAGGCAACGTCCTCTTGTGTCCGAGCTCCAACGCCGGACTGCATTCGAGGTATCTTTTGCAGCCGAGCACCAATGCCGGACTGCTTCCCAGCTCTAACGCCGGACTATGTATCCGAGCTCCAACGCCGGACGGTATCCGAGCTCCAACGCCGGACTATGTATCCGAGCTCCAACGCCGGTCTGTATCCGAGGTGTCGTAAATCACCTCGGTTCAAAGAAGTTTGAAGGAGTTTAGCCGAGCTTAATGCCGGAAGTGCCCTCTATGGAGCCAGCCACTAGCGCTCGAGCTTTACGCCGGACTGCTTTTGAGGTGGTGCACCACCCCGAATGTGGGCCGATTTTTGTCAATATTTTTGATTGGTGCCAGTAGCCCTCAAGGTGGGTATTGGTCTAAAACCCGAGATGCACATGAAGGATGACATAAGACCGCTGATCCCCGTAGCCGCTGAGACTCATGTTGATTTGCAAAATCGGTCTGAGGATCAAGTCCTAGCTCGGCAGAATACTTCGGGACACAAAAAGCGGCGTGCTCAGTCCTCGAGACTCAGGTTGGGTGCGGCCGACCAACCTAAGGATCAAAATCTCCTTGGAAACTGTATTGCACTTAAAATTTTCTGTATAGAACAGGCAATGCAGTAGCCCCCGAGACACTGGTCGTGTGGCCATACCAGATCAGAGGATCGATGTGCCCCTTTAATATTTGTATAAATAATAAGCCCGAAGTCCAGTAGCCCCCGAGCCTTAATGCAGGCACGGGAGGCCGAATTAAGGATCGATATCCATAGTAACATCACAAATTATGTGTAATGACTCTATGTATCCAAGTACTTTACGTCATTAATGCTTGGATCCGCATTGTACAAAACTTTGTTGACCGACCATCGGCTTCCACCTCCTCGACCAATAGCCGAGGAGTGTTTGTCCTACTTTATAAAGCCTTTATGAGGGCAAAGATTTACAACAAACAAGGCAATCTGGCCATACGGTTTTATAAACAAAGGTACGCGGAGAGACATGTTATATTACTGTTTAACAGAAGAAATGTCTTCCAAAGAAAATAGTCCCGCTATCGGTTTCTTTCTTTGGGTTGTTATGCTAAGCATGATCATGAAACCTCTGCTCCAATGTAAGAGCAAAATATCGAGGATTTAGTTTGGGAGGCCAGTTAATAGCCCCCGATAGTGTTTGGCGACAGTCGAGGTCAAGCCGGAAACACTTCGGCCAATGAATGGCCCGTCATTTAATATAGTCATCAGATCGCTGACCAGTTTACACCTATTGTGACAGTCAGTTTTCGGCTTTCTCCACTGAGGTGCTTGACCATGCGAGCTGGAAGCACAGTCGCAGTGGTTCTCCCTTTGCACACCTAGCCGAACAAAGCGGAACATAGGAGGCAAGCGCGGGAGCCGGGCAACCCAACTATTGACCGAAGACACAATTCGAAACTGATGCATATATAGCAATATCCGAGAATGTTTTTGCCGAATCTCAAAAGGTGTCCGACGTTGCACTGCGAGACTTGTGCTGAAAACACACAAATAGTTTAAAAGTGCCATGGGCTCGAAAAGCCAAAAAACTTATTCAAAAGATTAATGTCCGAACTAGATCAAGTGTTCGGTGCCAATCCGAATATTGGACTTTAGAGAAAAAAGGGTGCTTCTGCCGTGCTTTAACATGACACATCCTATCTCAAAACTTCAAGCGGGTCAGCCTACGGCTTGAACCTCCTATCCCGAAGGCGGAGTACTTCTTACTAGGCCAGTTTAGCAAACTAAACTCTAGTGGCTTTGAGAGAGAAATTAGGCTCCCTGGCTAGTGACCGCACACTTGTGTCGAAAAAAGGAGTGATAAATAATAATAAAAACTTTGCAACGGCTAGGAAGAGAAACACTTAGTATGAAACGGCTCAAATAAACATAAGAGCCCCCAAGTGACTTGGGTAAAAGTTGATAATGTAAGGTGACATGTAGAATGCCTTCTAGCCGGATTGTAGATCGTTTGTCGTAGCGGACCTTTTCGCTTCAACCTCTGGACCCAATAGTCCGGAGTGTGTCCGAATACCCTCGCGGTTATAAAAACTGAGGCATGCGTGGAGACCAGGCGTAGGGGTCATTAGTGCTTTATCAGACAAGTGCCCAACTAGTTATGTTATATTACATGGTTAGTAAGAAACATCTTCCAGGGAGAATAGTTCCGTTAGGGGTTCCTTTCCCTTGGAGGCATGCCCTAAAGTGCATGTCCGGACTGCGAAAAGAGCAGAAAAACATCTGGGGGCAGGTAAATAAATAGGTAAGAAATCATCTTTTAGTTCACCGACCGAGTATTCCCTTAAGAACGCTAGCTTTCGGCTTCACCCAGTCTGAGGTACACATCCGGCTGACCAGGCAGTAACAATCGCAGAGGTGCTCCCTTTACCACCTAGCTGAACAATCGGGAACGTAGGGGTAAGCACAGGAGCCAGGCAAGCCAGCTTGGCCAAAACTTAAGTCATATCGATGCATATAATGGTGAATAAAAGGTACATGCAGAAGTGTGACACATGTGTTGGGCATAAAGCCCGAATTAATAAGCTTCTGTTAAAGAAGCCCCCAGGTATAATGAGCGCGGGTAGCGCGTCAAGTGTGTGCGAACAAAGTTTGGACAAGGAAGATAAGCAACTTTTTCCCAAGAAAGTATAATGCTTGGTCGAACCGAACACAAGTTAGAAATTTTAAAACTTTGAGCATGAAGGCAACTTAGCTGGTTAATGTGTTCGGTATTGACGATGCGGTCCGAGCTTGATGCGGGACAAGGTTCCATCCCCCAAGCCGGTCCCGAGGTGGCGGAGCAAAGAGCTCGGCACTGTGAAGTGGTGACATAGCATGGTCAATGCAGGACGGCAGAGTGATGCCGAAGTCCCTGGCATGGGGTAATGAAGTGTTGACAGAGCCCCCCGTCCAGCCGCGGTGACGTCAAAGGATATAGTCCGGCTGGATCATTTTCCTGTGCACAAAAAATAGTGCAAACCAGAGATAATAGTAAAAAAATTGTTGCATAATAAATAATTTATGCAAAGTGAGTAATAAAAGAAATATGGCCTGGCGCCGAAGTCGATGTCGATGCAGGTCGTTGGCGTAATGCAATAAAGGCGTGGCAAAGCCTGGATTCACAGGTCGGTCCGAGTTCCGAATGCGGCGTTTGCCGAACTGTGTATGAAAACTGACCGAACCATCATGCGACCCTCGATAATGCGGCCACCATTTGATAGACCTGTGTACATATGCAGGACTAACCAGAGTAATAATTCCTTGGGAAAAATTTAACCCAAACGAGCAAAAAGAAATACTAGGATTAATAGCACCTGGTTTATTTGTTGTAGCAATCCGAAGGAAGGTGATTCCCAAAATTGGGACTCGATCCGCGCACCCATGCCTGGTCGGCTAGTGACGCCAAAGTGTCCGGAGTAGGTTGATGAAGGGATGGTGAAGCCCCCGGTCCAGCCGAGATGTCGAAGTAGGTCGGCGTGATGGACACCAGCTTGAAGAAGCAATAGTGCGGCCCTGCCGATGCAGGTCGTGACGTGGTTGATGCCGGCGTGCCCGCTCCGTGTAATCCATGGGGCGGCGATGTTGGTGACGATTTATCCTTCGCGATGCCAAACTATTGTTCGGCTGGCCGAGATGATGATCCGAAGAAATTGAGCAGGTCGACCACCGTGGAGTGATGTTGTCGGGCTGGTTTGACACCGGCGCGACGGTGGAGTTCGTATTGCAAAGATACTTTTAATACTACTGGGATGTGTTTGAGAATAAAACACAACACCCCATACGAAAACTTCCTTCAAAAAGGATGTCTGAGATCCCGTTCATAAAGAAGATGAATTCGGGCCGGATTCGTTCTCGCGCAGAAAACAGATCCAAAAAGTGATGCACTAATCGGAAGTTTCCCGGAGTTTGGACGGTCGGATCGAGCTGAATTTTTGGCAGGTGGTAGATAAGGGAATTCCGCAGCAAATCAACGGTTGGAACCTCCAAAGAACATCCGAGATAGATGCTGCATACCACGCCCTAAACTCGTCCGGATTCTCATCCAGATTCAACAGGGCTCCGGTATATCGGAGATTGCCGGAGATTCCTCCATCGGAACTCGACGCAATTTTTGCAGGGTTGTTGTAGACTTAATTCCGCATAATTCCACCGAAGTAATCGTTTAGGCGACACTCGAGGAGGCGGTGGCGGCGGATACAAGTTTGTTGTCCAGAAAAACAACACGGTCGCCTGAGGGCAATGTTGACGTTGAGCCCCCGAGCTCCATGGATGACTCCTCCATGATCTTGATAGAGATCGGAGTTGGTGTTGATGAAGGCCTTCATCCGAACATGACGATCGGAGGTAGGGAGCAGTCCTCGGTCAAGACAAGGTGACCAGTCGAGCTGGTGATGAAGAAGCCGACATTGCAGTTGACCTGTAGTCGAGCCATTGATCCTTTCACCGATCACACAGTGGAACTCTCAATGAAAGCACCAATGTCGGTGTCAAAACCGGCGGATCTCGGGTAGGGGGTCCCGAACTGTGCGTCTTAGGATCAATGGTAACAGGAGGCAAGGGACACGATGTTTTACCCAGGTTCGGGCCCTCTTGATGGAGGTAAAACCCTACGTCCTGCTTGATTGATATTGATATTGTGGGTATTACAAGAGTGGATCTACCACGAGATCAAGGAGGCTAAACCCTAGAAGCTAGCCTATGGTATGATTGTTGTTATACATCTATCGAATAGCCTGGCCTCGGTTTATATAATGTACCAGAGGCCTAGGATAACAAGAGTCCTAGCCGAATACACCGGTGGGGGAGGAGTCCTTGTCTTGATCGCCAAGTCTTGTGGAATCTTCCTTGTATGCGGCAACTGTCCGGACTGGCCCATGAGTATACGGCCATGGGGATCCTTGGCCCAATCCAACTGATTGGGAGACGACATGGTGAGTACCCCCTAGTCCAGGACACCGTCAGCGACCATTGGTCATCCACGACAGAGTACGGTCCTGATCATTCCCAAAGTGAATTGTGGCAAAGAACTGGGCCACGAGCTCGGCATCAAAGTATTTGTGGTAAGTAATGATCCTCTTGATGTCCAACTCCTCGCACCTCTGCAGAGCATTCCCAAAGTAAGGCAGGTCCTTCTCCATGTGAGTGAGATCGATAGACTTGACCTTCACATACAAGTTCTTCTTTTGCTTCAAGACATCGTGGTAGATGGACTGCTGAAACCTATTCCAGAATCGACGCCTTTGAAGAGGAGGCCCCTAATCGACATGATAGGGATCGTGCTTCCTCTTGGTACAGAACTCCATTGCACACATCTGATTAGTAGGCTTGCGCCCAGTGGAGGTCTTCGACGTTGGGACCTTGGCCTTGTGTTTTGGCGGCTCAGACGAGTCACCCGCATCAATAGCAGCAGCAGACTCTAGAACATCCGACGAGCGATAACGCTTGGAACCTGTTGCACGGTCTAGATTCTTGCCACGAGCCTGATGCCCAGAGCTACTACCACCTGAAAACAGACGCACACAAAGACCACAAGAGCAAGAGAGCATAAGCCAAGGAAAGACAAACTCCAAAAAATGAGAATTAGGTATAGAAATAGGAGCATTGGCATCTCAGGTCGGTAGTACCGTGCACCAGAGCGGTAGTACCGCCGATAAGTGGTAGTACCGCTAGGGTACAGCGGTAGTACCTCTGGTGTGGCTGTTAGCGGGCTGACACCTACCGCGGCAGGATCCGGTACTACCGGAGATGCAAAAGTTCATATTTCTACACCTAATCATCAAACAACCTAGTCTAGCAGTCTCCCAAGTCCTTACTAAGCCCTGATTAAACAACTAAATCGAGGGATGCAACGAGTATATCCCCAAAACCTAGATTCAAGAAAGAGAACCAAGGGAGAGAAGAACGGGGGCAATACCGGCAACCATGGCATGAGGAGAGGGTGGGGAAAGATCCCACCGGACGGAATCAAGGGAGCTGGCCTGAATCTGGCGGCCCGGTGGCAAACCTCCGGTGCTTGGGGAGTCGCCTGAGAGAGGATAGGATGAGGGGATGGGGCAAACTGAACGGGTATGGGGAGTAGAAACTCCCCCTGCCCGATACATACCCTACACGCCCAGCCCTAAGCGGTAGTACCGTGTAGGGCGCGGTAGTACCGCTCTGGTTCAGATCTGAAGCACAAAGCGCCCAGTGAACCACTCCACGGTAGTACCGTGTCGGCCGGGCGGTAGTACCGCTTATAAGCAGTAGTACCGCTCTGCCGACACGGTAGTACCGCTCAGGCACCCCAAAGCAGAGACAAAGGGGAAATGATGGCTTACGCTCGACTAGAGAAAAACAGAAAGACCACACAAGACAAGACAAGACAAAAACCGAACTCGACCACACCAAAACACAACTACTCAAAAGAGAGAAGCACAAGCAACAAGAAACAACACACCAACACACTCTCAAGAAGAGAGGGCGGTGGCCGAGGCCACCTATGTTTGAGCAAATGGTATGGCGCCGCGAAGAATTATCCTTGGGCCCATGACCATAACTCATCTTTGAAGCACAAGTACCATCAAAAATGGTTAATGTGAAAGATTTTGATCAATTTATGCATAATGGGGGGAGGGAAAGTTCATTGAGAGAACAACACTCCCCCTATATCCATGCCTACACCTAGAAAAGATAGCATGATGAGTATGGTGGGGTGTGCAAGGGTTCAAACCACATTGCTCGAATCAATGATATTTAGCTCATGCCTTAACTCGTGAAATCTTGCTTCATCCAAGGGCTTCATGAAAATATCTGCAAGGTTATCATGGGTGTTGACATACTTGAGCTTGATCTCCCCTCTCCTAATGTGATCCCAGATGATGTGATACCGAATCTCAATATGCTTCATCTTGAAGTGTTGCACCGGGTTGAGAGAGATCTTGATGGCACTTTCATTGTCACACCAAAGAGGCACCTTGTCACAAATGACACCGTAATCCTTCAAAGTTTGCCTCATCCATAGAAGTTGAGCACAACAACTACGGGAAGCCACATACTCCGCTTCGGTGGACGAGAGAGACACACAACTTTGCTACTTAGAAGACCAACTCACTAAGGAGTAACCAAGCAATTGGCACCCTTCGGAGGTGGACTTCCTACACACTTTGTCTCCTGCCCAATCTGAGTCCATGTAACCCGAAAGATCAAAGTTGGCTCCTCCTGGGTACCATAAGCCAAAGTTTGGGGTATGATGTTGGGGAACGTTGCAGAAAATAAAAAATTTCTACGCTTTCACCAAGATCAATCTATGAGTTCATCTAGCAACGAGAGAAAGGAGTGCATCTACATACCCTTGTAGATCGCGAGCGGAAGCGTTCAAGAGAACGGGGTTGAGGGAGTCGTACTCGTCGTGATCCAAATCACCGATGATCCTAGTGCTGAACGGACAGCACCTCCGCGTTCAACACACGCACGGTTGAGGAAGACGTCTCCTCCTTCTTGATCCAGCAAGGGGGGAGGAGAGGTTGACGGAGATCCAGCAGCACGACGGCGTGGTGGTGGATGCAGCAGTGATCTCGGCAGGGCTTCACCGAGCTTCTATGAGAGGGAGAGGTGTAGAAATGGGAGAGGGAGGCGCCAAGAGCATGGGTGCGGCTGCCCTCCCTCCCCCTCTTTATATAGGCCCCCTAGGGGGGCGCCGGCCCTAGGAGATGGGATCTCCAAGGGGGGGGGGGGGGCGGCGGCCAGGGGGAAACTTGCCCCCCTAGCCAGGTGGAGGCGCCCCCAACCCTAGGGTTTCCAACCCTAGGCGTAGGGGGGGCCAAGGGGGGGTGCACCAGCCCACCAGGGGCTGGTTCCCCTCCCACTTCAGCCCATGCGGCCCTCCGGGATAGGTGGCCCCACCCAGTGGACCCCCGGGACCCTTCCGGTGGTCCCGGTACAATACCGGTGACCCCCGAAACTTTCCCGATGGCCGAAACCTGACTTCCTATATATAATTCTTCAGCTCCGGACCATTCCGGAACTCCTCGTGACGTCCGGGATCTCATCCAGGACTACAAACAACTTTCGGGTTACTGCATACTAATATCTCTTCAACCCTAGCGTCACCGAACCTTAAGTGTGTAGACCCTACGGGTTCGGGAGACATGCAGACATGACTGAGACGCCTCTCCGGTCAATAACCAACACCGGGATCTGGATACCCATGTTGGCTCCCACATGCTCCTCGATGATCTCATCAGATGAACCACGATGTCGAGGATTCAATCAACCCCGTATACAATTCCCTTTGTCAATCGGTACGTTACTTGCCCGAGACTCGATCGTCGGTATCCCAATACCTCGTTTAATCTCGTTACCGGCAAGTCACTTTACTCGTACAATAATGTATGATCCCGTGACCAGACAGTTGGTCACATTGAGCTCATTATGATGATGCATTACCGAGTCGGCCCAGAGATACCTCTCCGTCATACGGAGTGACAAATCCCAGTCTCGATTCGTGCCAACCCAACAGACACTTTTGGAGATACCCGTAGTGCACCTTTATAGTCACCCAGTTATGTTGTGACGTTTGGCACACCCAAAGCACTCCTACGATATACGGGAGTTGCACAATCTCATGGTCTAAGGAAATGATGCTTGACATTTGGAAAAGCTCTAGCTAAACGAACTACACGATCTTTCAGCTATGCTTAGGATTGGGTCTTGTCCATCACATCATTCTCCTAATGATGTGATCCCGTTATTAACGACATCCAATGCCCATAGTCAGGAAACCATGACTATCTGTTGATCAACGAGCTAGTCAACTAGAGACTTACTACGGACATGTTGTGGTCTATGTATTCACACGTGTATTACGATTTCCGGATAACACAGTTATAACATGCATAACAGACGATTATCATGAACAAAGAAATATAATAATAACCATTTTATTATTGCCTCTAGGGCATATTTCCAACAGTCTCCCACTTGCACTAGAGTCAATATTCTAGTTACATTGTGATGAATCGAACACCCATAGCGTCCTGGTGTTGATCATGTTTTGCCCTAGGGAGAGGTTTAGTCAACGGATCTGCTACATTCAGGTCTATATGTACTTTACAAATATCTATGTCTCCATCTTGAACATTTTCACGTATGGAGTTAAAGCGACGCTTGATGTGCCTGGTCTTCTTGTGAAACCTGGGCTCCTTGGCAAGTGCAATAGCTCCAGTGTTGTCACAGAAGAGTGTGATCGGCCCCGGCGCATTGGGTATGACTCCTAGGTCGGTGATGAACTCCTTCACCCAGATTGCTTCATGTGCTGCCTCCGAGGCTGCCATGTACTCTGCTTCACATGTATATCCCGCCATGACGCTTTGCTTGCAACTGCACCAGCTTACTACCCCACCATTCAAAATATACACGTATCTGGTTTGTGACTTAGAGTCATCCAGATCTGTGTCGAAGCTAGCGTCGACGTAACCCTTTACGACGAGCTCTTCGTCACCTCCATAAACGAGAAACATATCCTTAGTCCTTTTCAGGTACTTTAGGATGTTCTTAACCGCTGTCCAGTGTTCCTTGCTGGGATTAATTTGGTACCTTCCTACCAAACTTACGACAAGGTTTACATCAGGTCTGGTATACAGCATGGCATACATAATAGACCCTATGGCTGAGGCATAGGGGATGACACTCATCTCTTCTTTATCTTCTGCCGTCGTCGGGCATTGAGCCGAGCTCAATCTCACACCTTGCAATACAGGCAAGAACCCTTTCTTGGACTGATCCATATTGAACTTCTTCAATATCTTATCAAGGTATGTGCTTTGTGAAAGACCTATCAGGCGTCTCGATCTATCTCTATAGATCTTGATGCCTAATATGTAAGCAGCTTCTCCAAGGTCCTTCATTGAAAAACACTTATTCAATTAGGCCTTAATGTTGTCCAAAAGTTCTATATCATTTCCCATCACAAGTATGTCATCTACATATAATATGAGAAATGCTATAGAGCTCCCACTCACTTTCTTGTAAACGCAGGCTTCTCCATAAGTCTGCATAAACCCAAAAGCTTTGATCATCTCATCAAAGCGAATGTTCCAACTCCGAGATGCTTGCACCAGCCCATAAATGGATCGCTGGAGCTTGCATACCTTGTTAGCATCCTCAGGGTCGAAAAAACCTTCCGGCTGCATCATATACAGTTCTTCCTTAAGATGACCGTTAAGGAATGCCGTTTTGACGTCCATTTGCCATATCTCATAATCATAGTATGCGGCAATTGCTAACATGATTCAGATGGACTTCAGCTTCGCTACGGGAGAGAATGTCTCATCATAGTCAACCCCTTGAACTTGTCGATAACCCTTAGCGACAAGTCGACCTTTATAGATGGTAACATTACCATCCGCGTCCGTCTTCTTCTTAAAGATCCATTTGTTTTCTATCGCTCGCCGATCATCGAGCAAGTCTGTAAAAGTCCACACTTCGCTTTCATACATGGATCCTATCTCGGATTGCATGGCTTCAAGCCATTTGTTGGAATCTGGGCCCGCCATCGCTTCTTCATAGTTCGAAGGTCCACTGTTGTCTAATAACATGATTTCCAGGACAGGGTTGCCATACCACTCTGGTGTGGAACGTGTCCTCGTGGACCTACGAAGTTTAGTAGTAACTTGATACGAAGTACCTTGATCATCATCATTAACTTCCTCTTCAGTTGGTGCTGGCACCACAGGAACATCTTCCTGAGCTACGCTACTCACCGGTTCAAGAGGTAGTACTTCATCAAGTTCCACTTTCCTCCCACTTACTTCTTTCGAGAGAAACTCTTTCCCCAGAAAGGACCCGTTCTTGGCAACAAAGATCTTGCCTTCGGATCTTAAGTAGAACGTATACCCAATGGTTTCCTTAGGGTATCCTATGAAGACGCATTTTTCCGACTTGGGTTCGAGATTTTCAGGTTGAAGTTTCTTGACATAAGCATCACATCCCCAAACTTTTAGAAACGACAGCTTAGGTTTCTTCCAAACCATAATTCATACGGCGTCGTCTCAACGGATTTAGACGGTGCCCTATTTAAAGTGATTGTAGCTGTCTCTAGAGCGTATCCCCAAAATGATAGCGATAAATTGGTAAGAGACATCATAGATCGCACCATATCCAATAAAGTGCGATTACGATGTTCGGACACACCGTTACGCTGAGGTGTTCCAGGCGGCGTGAGTTGTGAAACGATTCCACATTTCCTTAAGTGCGTACCAAATTCGTGACTTAAATATTATCCTCCATGATATGATCGTAAGAACTTTATCTTTCGGTCATGTTGATTCTCTACCTCATTCTGAAATTCCTTGAACTTTTCAAAGGTCTCAGACTTGTGTTTAATCAAGTAGACATACCCATATCTACTCAAGTTGTCACTGAGAGTGAGAACATAACGATATCCTCCGCGAGCCTCAACGCTCATTGGACCGCACACATCAGTATCTATGATTTCCAATAAGTTGGTTTCTCGCTCCATTGTTCCGGAGAACGGAGTCTTGGTCATCTTGCCCATGAGGCATGGTTCGCATGTGTCAAATGATTCATAATGGAGAGACTCTAAAAGTCCATCAGCATGGAGCTTCTTCATGTGCTTGACACCAATGTGACCAAGGCGGCAGTGCCACAATTATGTGGGACTATCGTTATCAACTTTACATCTTTTAGTATTCACATTATGAATATGTGTAACATCACATTCGAGATTCATTAAGAATAAACCATTGACCATCGGGGCATGACCATAAAACATATCTCTCATGTAAATAGAACAACCATTATTCTTGGATTTAAATGAGTAGCCATCTCGTATTAAACGAGATCCAGATACAATGTTCATGCTCAAAGCTGGTACTAAATAACAATTATTGAGGTTTAAAACTAATCCCGTAGGTAAATGTAGAGGTAGCGTGCCGACGGCGATCACATCGACCTTGGAACCATTCCCGACGCGCATCATCACCTCGTCCTTCGCCAGTCCCTGCTTATTCTGCAGCTCCTGCTTTGAATTACAAATATGAGCAACCGCACCGGTATCAAATACCCAAGAGCTACTACGAGTACTGGTAAGGTACACATCAATTACATGTATATCACATATACCTTTGGTTTTTCCGGCCTTCTTGTCCGCTAAGTACTTGGGGAAGTTCCGCTTCCAGTGACCACTTCCCTTGCAATAAAAGCACTCAGTTTCAGGCTTGGGTCCATTGTTTGACTTCTTCCCTGTAACTGGCTTACCGGGCGCGGCAACTCCCTTGCCGTCCTTCTTGAAGTTCTTCTTACCCTTGCCTTTCTTGAACTTAGTGGTTTTATTCACCATCAACACTTGATGTTCCTTTTTGATCTCTACCTCCGCTGATTTCAGCATTGAATATACCTCAGGAATGGTCTTTTCCATCTCCTGCATATTGAAGTTCATCACAAAGCTCTTGTAGCTCGGTGGGAGCGACTGAAGGATTCTGTCAATGACCGCGTCATCCGGGAGATTAACTCCCAACTAAGTCAAGCGGTTGTGCAACCCAGACATCTTGAGTATGTGCTCACTGATAGAACTATTTTCCTCCATCTTACAACTGAAGAACTTGTCGGATACTTCATATCTCTCGACCCAGGCATGAGCTTGGAAAACCATTTTCAGCTCTTCGAACATCTCATATGCTCCGTGTTGCTCAAAACGTTTTTGGAGACCCGGTTCTAAGCTGTAAAGCATGCCGCACTGAACGAGGGAGTAATCATCAGCACGAGACTGCCAAGCATTCATAACGTCTTGGTTCTCTGGGATGGGTGCTTCACCTAGCGGTGCTTCTAGGACATAATCTTTCTTGGCAGCTATGAGGATGATCCTTAGGTTGCGGACCCAGTCCGTATAGTTGCTGCCATCATCTTTCAGCTTGGTTTTCTCTAGGAACACGTTGAAGTTGAGGGTAACGTGGGCCATTTGATCTACAAGACATATTGTAAAGATTTTAGACTAAGTTCATGATAATTAAGTTCATCTAATCAAATTATTCAATGAACTCCCACTTAGATTAGACATCCCTCTAGTCATCTAAGTGAAACATGATCCGAGTCAAACTAGGCCGTGTCCGATCATCATGTGAGACGGACTAGTCGACATCGGTGAACATCTCCATGTTGATCGTATCTTCTATACGACTCGTGCTCGACCTTTTGGTCCTCCGTGTTCCGAGGCCATGTATGTACATGCTAGGCTCGTCAAGTCAACCTAAGTGTATTGTGTGTGTAAATCTGGCTTACACCTGTTGTATTCGAACGTTAGGATCTATCACACCTGATCATCACGTGGTGCTTCGAAACAACGAACCTTCGCAACGGTGCACAGTTAGGGGGAACACTTTTCTTGAAATTATTTCGAGGGATCATCTTATTTAAGCTACCGTTGTTCTAAGCAAATAAGATGTAAAACATGATAAACATCACATGCAATCAAATAGTGACATGATATGGCCAGTATCATATAGCTCCTTTGATCTCCATCTTCGGGGCTCCATGATCATCTTCGTCACCGGCATGACACCATGATCTCCATCATCGTGTCTTCATGAAGTTGTCACGCCAACGACTACTTCTACTTCTATGGCTAACACGTTTAGCAATAAAGTAAAGTAATTTACATGGCGTTCTTCAATGACACACAGGTCATACAAAAAATAAAGACAACTCCTATGGCTCCTGCCGGTTGTCATACTCGTCGACATGCAAGTCGTGATTCCTATTACAAGAACATGATCTCATACATCACATATATATCATTCATCACAACTTTTGGCCATATCACATCACAAAACACATGCTGCAAAAAAAAGTTAGACGTCCTCTAATTGTTGTTGCATGTTTTTTCGTGGCTGCAAAAGGGTTCTAGCAAGAACGTTTTATTACCTACATGAAAGCCACAACGTGATATGCCAACTTCTATTTACCCTTCATAAGGACCCTTTTCGTCGAATCCACTCCAAGTAAAGTGGGAGAGACAGACACCCGCTAGCCACCTTATGCAACTAGTGCATGTCAGTCGGTGGAACCTGTCTCACGTAAGCGTACGTGTAAGGTCGGTCTAGGACGCTTCATCCCACGATGCCGCCCACAACATCTACGCCCACAACAAATTGTGTTCTACTCGTGCAAAGAGAACTACGCAAAGACCTAGCTCATGATGCCACTGTTGGGGAACGTTGCAGAAAATAAAAAAATTCTACGCTTTCAGCAAGATCAATCTATGAGTTCATCTAGCAATGAGAGAAAGGAATGCATCTACATACCCTTGTAGATCGTGAGCGGAAGCGTTCAAGAGAACGGGGTTGAGGGAGTCGTACTCGTCGTCATCCAAATCACCAATGATCCTAGTGCTGAACGGACAGCACCTCCGCGTTCAACACACGTACGGTTGAGGAAAATGTCTCCTCCTGCTTGATCCAGCAAGGGGGGAGGAGAGGTTGACAGAGATCCAGCAGCATGACGGCGTGGTGGTGGATGCAGCAGTGATCTCGGCAGGGATTCGCCGAGCTTCTACGAGAGGGAGAGGTGTAGCAATGGGAGAGGGAGGCGCCAAGAGCATGGGTGCGGCTGCCCTCCCTCCCCCCTCTTTATATAGGCCCCCTAGGGGGCGCTGGCCCTAGGAGATGGGATCTCCAAGGGGGGGCGGCCAGGGGGAAACTTGCCCCCCAAGCTAGGTGGAGACGCGCCCACCCCTAGGGTTCCCAACCCTAGGGGCAGGGGGCAAGGGGGGCGCATCAGCCCATCAGGGGCTTGTTCCCCTCCCACTTCAGCCCATGGGGCCCTCTGGGATAGGTGGCCCCACCCGGTGGACCCCCGGGACCCTTCCGGTGGTCCCAGTACAATACCGGTGACCCCCGAAACTTTCCCGATGGCCGAAACCTGACTTCCTATATATAATTCTTCACCTATGGACCATTCCGGAACTCCTCGTGACGTCCGGGATCTCATCCGGGACTCCGAACAACTTTCGAGTTACTGCATACTAATATCTCTTCAAGCCTAGCGTCACCGAACCTTAAGTGTGTAGACCCTACGGGTTCGGGAGACATGCAGACATGACCGAGACGCCTCTCCGGTCAATAACCAACAGCAGGATCTAGATACCCATGTTGGCTCCCACATGCTCCTCGATGATCTCATCGGATGAACCACGATGTCGAGGATTCAATCAACCCCGTATACAATTCCCTTTGTCAATCGGTATGTTACTTGCCCGAGACTCGATCGTCGGTATCCCAATACCTCGTTTAATCTCGTTACCGGCAAGTCACTTTACTCGTACCGTAATGCATGATCCCGTGACCAGACACTTGGTCACATTGAGCTCATTATGATGATGCATTATCGAGTGGGCCAGAGATACCTCTCCGTCATACGGAGTGACAAATCCCAGCCTCGATTCGTGCCAACCCAACAGACACTTTCGGAGATATCCGTAGTGCACCTTTATAGTCACCCAGTTACCTTGTGATGTTTGGCACACCCAAAGCACTCCTACGGTATCCGGGAGTTGCACAATCTCATGGTCTAAGGAAATGATACTTGACATTTGGAAAAGCTCTAGCTAAACGAACTACACGATCTTTGAGCTATGCTTAGGATTGGGTCTTGTCCATCACATCATTCTCCTAATGATATGATCCCGTTATCAACGACATCCAATGCCCATAGTCAGGAAACCATGACTATCTGTTGATCAACGAGCTAGTCAACTAGAGGCTTACTAGGGACATGTTGTGGTCTATATATTCACACGTGTATTATGATTTCCAGATAACACAGTTATAGCATGAATAACAGACAATTATCATGAACAAAGAAATATAATAATAACCATTTTATTATTGCCTCTAGGGCATATTTCCAACATATGAGCCAAATATCGAAAGATTTGCTTGACCGCCAAAAAGTGGCTTTCCTTAGGTGCGACTTGAAACCATGCACAAATTCCCACACTCAACATCGTATCTGGTCTAGATGCACAAAGGTAAAGCAAGGAACCAATCATGGAGCGATATACCTTTTGATCCACTACTTTACCATTGGGATCAATGCCAAGTTGGCATTTGACGGGCATTGGAGTGGAGGCCGGCTTGACATCACTTAGCTTGAATCTCTTTAGCATGTGTTGAGCGTATTTGGCTTGGTTGATGAAGGTTCCTTCTCTTCTTTGCTTAATTTCGAACCCGAGAAAGAACTTCTACTCTCCCATCATGGACATCTTGAACTTTGAGGTCATGAGAGCGGCAAATTCTTCATTGAAAGCTTTGTTAGGGGAACCAAAGATAATATCATCAACATATAGTTGGCACACAAACAACTCCCCTTTGACCTTCTTAGTAAAAAGAGTGGGGACGATTTTCCCAATTTCGAACCCATGATCTTGTAACAACTCAGTAAGATGCTCATACCACGCACGTGGGGCTTGTTTAATGCCATAGAGCGCCTTATTTAGGTGGTACACATGATCGGGGAAATAGGGATCATCGAACCCCAGGGGTTGTTTGACATACACCAACTCATCATTGGGACCATTAAGAAAAAGTACAATTGCATTTTTACCCCTAGTTGGTTCCTACCCACGGGTTTTGCCCTTACTTTTCGATCTTGCTCAGTCTTACCCTTACTTTTTCCATCGAGGTCCCTCGAATGCCCTTTGACTGTTTGACCAAAATTTTGAAAATTCATAACTAATTCATACGAACTCAGAAAAATGCAAATAAGATATCAAAATGTTCAGATAAACATTACCTTTATGGGCATATCATTTGCATTCAGGACAAAAGCATCATTTAAACTACCCGAGGTAATTAATGTTATTAACATTATTAAAAATAAATAGGTATAAACAATATTTTTTCGTGAATAAAAATTACATGCAAATGTAGGTGATGTTTTCTGAACATCCTGATAACTTATTTGCATTTTTCTGAGTTTGTATCAACTTGTTATGAATGTTCTAATGACTTTGACCATTATTTGGAAACTTCATAACAAGTTGATACGAACTCAGGAAAATGCAAATAAGGTATCAGGATGTTCAGAAAACATCACCTACATTTGCATATAATTTTTATTCACGAAAAAATATTGTTTATACCTATTTATTTTTTTAAATGTTAATAACATTAATTACCTCGGGTAGTTTAAATGATGATTTTGTCCTGAATGCAAATGATATGCCCATAAAGGTAATGTTTATCTGAACATTTTGATATCTTATGTGCATTTTTCTGAGTTCATATGAATTAGTTATGAATTTTCAAAGTCTTGGTCAAACGGTCAAAGGGCATTCGATGGACCTCAATGGAAAAAGTAACGGCAAAACTGAGCAAGCTCGAAAAGTAAGGGCAAAACCCATGGGTAGGAACCAACTAGGGGTAAAAATGCAATTGTCCCTTAAGAAAAGCACTCTTCACATCCATTTGTTGCAACTTGAAATTATGATGAGAAGCATAAGCAATCAATAAATGAATAGATTCAAGGCGAGCGACAGGAGCAAAGGTTTCACCATAGTCGATACCCTCGACTTGGGAGTAGCCTTGTGCCACCAAACGAGCCTTGTTGCAAACAATGATC
Organism: Triticum timopheevii; assembly: GCA_963921465.1. Taxonomy (NCBI): domain Eukaryota; kingdom Viridiplantae; phylum Streptophyta; class Magnoliopsida; order Poales; family Poaceae; genus Triticum; species Triticum timopheevii. The sequence continues at coordinate 374,564,981 of OY997262.1, read as the reverse complement.
CCATGAGCATCTTGCGTGTTCTTGAATATCCACTTGGTTCCAATGACATTATGATTCCCGGTTGGCCTTGGCACTAATTTCCACACTTGGTTGTGCTCAAAATTGTTGAGTTCTTCATGCATGGCATTGAGCCAATTCGGGTCCTTGAGCACCTCATACACCTTTTGGTGTTTGACACAAGAAACAAACGCGTGATGTTCATAATAGTTTGCTAATTGTCTACGAGTGCTTACCCCCTTTCTTAGGCTTCCAACCACATTCTCCATGAGATGACCTTTGGTAGAGAGCTTGGAAGCGATCTTCGCGGCACGACGCTCTAATTCCTCCTCGGATGTGAAAAGAGGAGGGGTAACTTGATCATCTTGAGCGTCGTCTTGAGCTTGTTCTTGATCTTGAGCTTGCTCTTGATCTTGAACTTGCTCGAAAGGGAGACCTTGACCTTGGGCATCGCTTGGTGGTTCACCACCACCTTGAGGTTGATCTTGCCCTTGATCTTGTTCACGAGGTTGAGGGCCTTCACTTTGTTCTTCGGAAGCGTGTGGGTCTTGGGTTGGTGATGGCTCCACTAGAGTGGAGCATTGTCCTTCTCCTTCGGCCACAGGGGGTTCCTCAAATGGTAGGATATGACCAACACCCATTCTTCTTATGGCTTGGGGAGGAATTTCATCACCTACATCACAAGTACCACTTTGCTCCACTTGGGAGACCTTATTCTCATCAAACTCCACGTTACACGTCTCCTCAATGATTCCCGTGCACTTGTTGAGTACACGGTAAGCATGAGAGTTTGTAGCATAACCAACAAATATGCCCTCATGAGCTCTAGCCTCAAATTTAGACAAACGAACACCTTTCTTGAGAATGAAACACTTACACCCGAACACCCGGAAGTACTTGAGGTTGGGCTTGTTACCGGTAAGTATTTCATAAGGAGTCTTGTTCAAGCCTTTGCGGAGATAGAGCCGATTGGATGCATGACATGCTGTGTTGATTGCTTCGGCCCAAAAGTTGTATGGAGACTTGAACTCCGCCATCATGGTCCTTGCCGCATCCATCAACGTTCGGTTCTTCCTCTCTGCGACACCATTTTGTTGAGGGGTGTATGGTGCATAATATTGATGCTTGATCCCCTCATCACTAAGAAACTCATCCAAGGTGTAGTTCTTGAACTTGGTGCCATTGTCACTTCTTATTGTCAAGATCTTTACATCATGTTGACGTTGAGCTTCATTAGCAAAGTCGGTGAGGGTTTGTTGAGTCTCACTCTTCCTCTTGAAGAAGTATACCCAAGTGTATCTTGAATAATCATCCACAATCACCAAGCAATACTTTCTACCCCCAAGACTATCAAAGGAAGGGGGCCCAAAAGAGATCCATGTGAAGGAGCTCCAAGGGTCTCTTCGAGTAGATGATAGTCGTGGGAGGGTGAGCCTTCTCATTAGATTTCCTTCAACACAAGCACTGCAAGCACGGTCTTTGGCAAAACTAACATTTGTTAGTCCACGGACATGGTACCCCTTGAGAAGACTTTGCAAATATCTCATATTGACGTGGGCTAAACGGCGATGCCAAAGCCACCCCACATAAACTTTAGCCATTTGGCATGTCGCGGTCTTAGTGAGTCGCTCCAAAAAGTTAATCACACAAAGACCGTTCTCGACATGCCCAACAAAGGCTACTTTAAGAGTCTTGCTCCACAAGAGGGTCACAGTATCAATATCAAATAAAGTGGCAAAGCCCATGAGTGCAAGTTGACAAACGGAAAGTCTATTGTATGCAAGGGACTCAACAAGCATGACTTTCTCGATCGTGAGATCATGAGAAATGAAAACCTTGCCAAGACCCAATACCTTAGAAGGTGAGGTATCACCCCACTCGACGTTGGTGGGCATAGATGGGATCTTGTGCACGTCCACCACCAAGTCCTTGCTTCCGGTCATATGATTTGTGGCTCCACTATCGAGCAACCATGATCCCCCACCGGAAGCAAACACCTACAAGAGATCAATGCTTGGTTTTAGGTACCCATTTTGTAATGGGTCCTTTGGTTTTAGTAACAAGGGTCTTAGGAACCCAAATAGACCATTCAATGTACTCATAAGGAGAACCAACAAATTTAGCATAGACATGCCCATCACTAGCACGGCACAACACATAAGAAGGGTTAAAGTCGCCGGCTTTGTTGGAACGGGTGGCATTGCCCTTTTTGACATCACCACCCTTCACATTGTTCTTCTTCTCCTTCGGAGCACTCTCTCCCTCCTTCACAAAAGTTTGCTTGAGAGGGGGAGGTCGTTTGGTCTTGTCGTTCTTCTTCTTGTTCTTGGAATTGGGTGCAAACCCAACTCCATCTTTGGCCACAACTTCCTTTTGATTGCTCAAAAGGTCATTGAGGTTCTTCTCACCTTGTATGCACGCCACAAGGCCTCTCTCAAGTTGTTCTTTCAACTTGGCATTCTCCTCCATAAGATACACATGCTCACAACATGGGTTAGTAGCATTTGAATTATCAATTAATACCATATGAGGAAAGGTGGCTTTCTCCTTGGTTAGCTTCACTTGGAGTTGATCATGAGACTCCTTGAGGCTAGCATGAGCACTCTTCAAGACCTTGTGAGCCTTGTCGAGTATATCAAACTCCTCCTTGAGTCTAGCATGGTCAACACCAAGTTTAGCCTTCTCGGATTAGCACACGAGATACAACAAGAGCATGATCAAGATCTTTCTTTAATTTAGCATGGTCATCGTTGTGTGACTCCTCAAGAGCCAAACGATGCACACACTCTTCCTCAAGAGCAATAGAGAGATCCGATATCTCATCGGCATAATCACGACTATGACCTTCCATCTTAGAGAAGGTTTCTTCATGAGCCTGAATCATGTCATTGGCTTCACCAAGTTGTTCCAAGAGAGCAACGAAGTGCTTCTTGGATTTTCCCTTGAGCTTACTCATAAAATACTCAAACTCATTTACTTCCTCATTAGACCCCTCACTTTCATTAATGCAATCCGTCAAGGAGGGATTAGTAATGATGGTGGTTTTGATGTTGGGGGTTACCTTGTTGGTGGCTTTAGCCATGAGGCACTTGGCGGCGATGTTCTCGTTGGGCAAGTCAAAGAGAGACACTCGTGGAGTTGTGGCAATGGCGACGGAGGCCATGGCCATGGCTTCACTATCTTCATCATCATCTTCATCCTCATGGTATTCTCCTTGAACCACCAACCCTCTAGTTGGAGTCTTCTTGGTGAAGTTGTTCTTGTTGGGGAAGGACTTGGCTTTGTCTTTTCGGATGAGCTTGCCACCATTGGCTTCCCTCTTATCGTAAGGGCACTCCGCAACAAAATGACTCACATTGCCACAATTGTAACATGTTCTCACACGTTGTTTGCCCTTGAAGCTACTTGAGTTATTCTTGTTAAAGTTTGGCCTTGTGTTCTTCTTGCTCCAAAATTGCCTTGAAGCAAGATCCATGTGTTCATGATAATCATACTTAGTATCTTCGGGGTTGCTCTCATCTTCTTACTCATCATCCTCTTCTTCCACACAAACCTTGGCCTTCAAGGAAAGATTGGGCTTCTTTGCTCTTTGAGAATGTAACACCGCATTGTCGGCGGTCTTGTCCAAGATGCTCATAGCCACAAACTCATCCAACAGTTCACTTGAGGATAAGGTGTGAAAATTTTGCCTTTGATGAATGAGAGAGGACATGGCCTTGTGGTAAGGCATCATGGCCTTGAGAAATTTGCGCTTGATCCAATTGTCATCCGTATCCTTGCTCCCATGATCTTGGAATGAGACCGCGAGAGTAGTTAATCTCCGATAGAGTTCATGAGGTTCTTCATCTTCTTTCATTGCAAACTCATTGGCTTCATCTTGTATTACTTCATAGTTGGGGCGTTGAATACTTGTGCTTCCCATGTAGAGAGAAACAACATGCCGCCAAGCATCCTTGGCCATTGTGAAGGGTCGGAGATGAGCAAAATCTTCGGGTGGAATTGCATCTTGGATGATGAAGAGAGCATTCTCATTGAATTGATTATCGACGGCTTCTCGAGGAGTGAAGTTGCTTTGGTCATGCGGATAAAAACCTTCTTCAATGATTCTCCAAAGGTTAGTATTAACATGGTTGAAATGACGCTTAAAGCGATAAACCCAAGAATCAAAGTCCTCATTTTTTACAATTTTAGCGGGACGACCGGCATGATTCAAATGAGTGGAAGGAATCAGTCTACCATAAGTAAGTGGAGGTTCCATATGAGAAAAGATGCCATTGCCATTCTTACCACTAGAAGAAGGAGCCCTTTCACTAGTAGCTTCCCCCTTGTCGGAGTTAGCATCCGTCACCTTGTTAGTGGGATCACCCACTTTCATCGACACGGTAGGTAGTTTAAGCCCTTATAGGAATTTATTAAACATGCTTTCAACCTTGGTTGTCATGGAGGTTTTCAATGTGTCCAAAGCCGCATTGAATTCCTCATCAGAGACCACGGTTCCCCCATAGGCCGTAGACGAGATCGGATTCACACCGGAGTGCTCCTCTCCACCGTGTACGGTGTTAACCATACTCTTCGGACGGCAAAATCCTTAATAAAGAGACGAGGCTCTGATACCAATTGAAAGGATCGATATAATTGACTAGAGGGGGTGAATAGGCAACTAACAAATTTCAGCTTTTCTTTACCAAATTAAACTTTGCATCAAAGTAGGTTGAATAGATATGCAACTAGGTGAGCAACTTATATGCTGCAACAACAATAAGCACACAAGCAAGCAAGGGATAGACCACAATATATCTTGCACAAGTAAAGGTAAGAGATAACCAAGAGTGGAACTGATGAAGACGAGGATGTGTTACCGAAGTTCCTTCCCTTTGAGGGGAAGTACGTCTCCGTTGGAGCAGTGTGGAGGCACAATGCTCCCCAAGAAGCCACTAGGGCCACCGTATTCTCCTCACACCCTCACACAATGCGAATGCCGTGATTCCACTATTGGTGCCCTTGGAGGCAGCGACCGAACCTTTACAAACAAGGTTGGGGCAATCTCCACAACTTAATTGGAGGCTCCCAACGACACCATGAAGCTTCACCATAATGGACTATGGCTCCGTGGTGACCTCAACCATCTAGGGTGCTCAAACACCCAAGAGTAACAAGATCCGCAAGGGATTAGTGGGGGAATCAAATTTCTCTTGGTGGAAGTGTAGATCGGGGCCTTCTCAACCAATCCCTAGAGAATCAACAAGTTTGATTGGCTAGGGAGAGAGATCGGGCGAAAATGGAGCTTGGAGAAATAATGGAGTTTGGGGATAGAAGAGGTAAGTCTTCTTGGAGAAGAAGACCCCTTTTTGTAGTGGGGGGACACATCCAACCGTTATGCAGCCCGCAGCCCGCATCTGGGCGGTACTGCCGCTTCCTACAGCTGCTGGAAAGTAGGGGAGGGCAGCAAGCTAAGCGGAAGTGGAGCAGAAGTAGGAGCGGTACTACCGCGCCCTACTGTCGTCCCTACTACCGCCCCCCTGCGTTGTCTTTTACGAAAACCAGACACGACAAATCGAGACCACAGCAGGGGCGATAGTACCAGCGGCACTAACAAAGCGGTACTACCGCCGATAGGCGATACTACTGCCCAGGCTGCGGTACTACCGCTTAGCACAAGGCACCCCTTGTTTTGCACAACACGGAAACTCCAACTAAGCGGGAAGAAAGCGTGGGTGCAAGGAGAATGTGAACGAGATGGTTCCACCCATACTCTTCCGAAACGGATCCCCTCTTGATAGTACGGTTATCCCTACGACTCAATTCCACCGAAAAGAAGCGAAGTAAAATAATCCGTCTAATGTGAAGTCCTCGCTGGGGTAACAATCGCATAGTGCCCTTATATTAGATCACCTGAAACGCTTAGTGCACACGATTAGTCCACAAATGTATTGTCATCAATCACCAAAACTACTAAGGGATAAATATGCCCTTACAGCTTCTTTCCTCTTTTCTTGGTGGCGGCTCTCCTGGCGGCTTTCTTGGCCTTCCTTGCTCTCTTTTCAGCCTCATGGTCATTTTATTTCTTCGAAAACTCATCATCGGCCTGTGGAAATCAGCAAAGATATGAGTTAAGACAAAACATCAAAGATAAAGGTAAATTAACTAAGTTTGGTGGCTTACCCCTGGAGCCGGGTTAGCTTTGCAGAAAGAGCTTAGGCCCACCTTGCCATAGTCTGCTAGGCTTTCATTCAAAAGCGACTTCGTCATATCATTGATAAGGTCATCAGGTAACTCGTCAGGGCTATGGTGCAGAGGATCCTTTGTGTCACCGGTGTAGGTGCACATTAAGCCGGAGCGGTGGCTCAAGGGGATGATCCGCCAGGCAACCCAGCACCGGACCAAGTCAATGCCACTTAAACCGTTCCCCAATAGAGCTTTGACTTTTGCAATGGTAGGGGCGAGCTTCTGGCGATCAGCAGGTGATAAGTTTTCGGAGAGCGGCTGATTGGATTCAAAACGCAGGGCGCGAAATCCGGGCAGCGGGTTCTCATCAGCCGGAGAAGTATCTTGGCAGTAGAACCATGTCTGGTTCCAGTCCTTGGGGTGACTTGGCGGTTGCGCATAAGGAAAATGGCGTCTCTCTGTCGCTGGATTGAGACCCCGCCAAGTTCCAAACTAGGTCCGTTGGAGTATTCATTCTTGTGGTTCAAGTAAAAGTATTCTCTGAAAAGTTCCAAGCTGGGCTCTTCTTCAAGGTACACCTCACAGAACACTTGAAAGTTGCATATGTTAGTCACAGAATTGGGTCCGATGTCTTGAGGATGGAGGTCGAAAAAGCGCAGAATGTCTCTGAAGAACTTAGAGCCGGGCGGCGAGAAGCCCCGGTTCATGTGATCAATGAAAACGATGACCTCCCCATCTTTGGGTTCAGGCTTCTCTTCTGTCAGTTTAGGGGTGCGGTACGACATCACATCCTTTTTGGGTAGATTGCCGGTTTTCACAAAGTCTTCCAGTGTATTATCTGTGACGATGGACCAAACCCAGTTGCAGGAAGTGGTTGTTTTGGGCGGCATTGTGAAGGAAGCCTAAAAAAGAATAAGTTTGCCAGTTCAAAATTAAGCCGGAGGAAAAGGTATTACAGTACCTATCAGACTGGTGGCTTATAAAGGGGCCTAATGGTATATGACTAATTACATTAGGATATTTAAGCCGCCATGAGCAGTTTGATGTTATCTATTGAGCATTACTGTTAAAAGCCGGTGGTATGAGCCGCCATGGCTAGGTGGATCTATCAAAGTGCAGTTTTTGGTTAAGTGCTACACAAACAGGTTTCACAGATTGCAATCATTATTTTGGCTCAGCGGCAGTTCAGAAAAAAGAAATAAATCAAGACCTAAAAAACCAGTACAGATGAGTTCATAAGCTCTAAGGGGATTTCTCTGCAAGGAAAAAGGATCTGTTGGTATGGAAGGTGGAGGAAAAACTGCCACCGCATAAGTTCTGCGCCGTTTTCAGATCAAAGAGGGTCACGGTGTTGGCACTAAGGATGAACTGCGACGAACTACGACGAACACGGGGAAGTTCAGAAACCCTAATGCTGATCTAGGGGACGGGAAAGCGAGCACTTACAGATGCAAATTGATTGCAGAGGGGCGCCGCCGTTCTCTGGTTCATTCAGGGTAATGCAGCGGCCAAGGATGAGGACGACGGTGTGATCTGCGGCGGCGGCAGAGCTCGAGCGTCAGAGGGTCGCGAGAGGAGGAATACGAGAGAAGGGGGAGAATGAGGAAAGACTGGTTGTGGCTATTTATAAGGAAATACTAATGAGTGGACGCGAAAAATGAGGGGACCGAAACATCAGCTGCTCAGGCGCCTCGATTCTCAGACGGTTATTAAGATAAACATTTGTTGAGATACGTTGGATAAAGTGTGAATTAATGACAGGTGACGTCATGGCGGGTTAACACAAATCCAGAAGATGACGTCATGCACTACAAAAAAGACACATCCGTGACATTTTGGGCCGAACGAAAAAAATTCTGTCATACATAAGACACTTCTATGACGATAATTGTGACAAAACCTGGTATCATCATAGATGTGGTGGCCTCCTACTTCTATGACAAAAAAACATGACAGAAAATGGGCTTTTCTGGGCGGGCCGGAGACGCAGCTGCATGACATTCTTTGGGCCGTCCATGACGGAAAAAACCATGGTAGAAGCAAGGGCGGGGAAAATTTTGGGGAGTTCCCGGTTACGGTGGGAGGTCGGGGGCCGAGCGATGCACGTTTCTCTCATACACGTACGCGCGTGTGTGCGAGGCGTTGTCTCTAAATGAACCCGAGTGAGGCGTTGGGCTCTAACTGAACCCGAGCGATTGCACTGTAGGCTACGGGTTACTGAACCCGGGCGATCGATCGATGGTTGTTAACTAAACCCGATCGAGCAATTCCTTCACTACTGCTGCTAACTAAAGCCGATTGATTGGATGAACAGTGAGTGTTGCGGGGGGGTTTGGATGAACAGTGAGTGGTGGCATTGCCTCTGGATGAATAGGACCCCATGGTGTGGAGGGCTGGATGAACAGTAGATGGTGGAGGGGTGCACGTGGAGGGGTGGTTGAACAGTAGCCGGTGGAGTAGTGTGCGATGGAGGCTGGATGAATAGGAGCCCATGGAGGCTGGAGGAGGTCGACGGTAGCCCGTGGAGGCTGGAGGAGGTCGATGGTGGAGATGAACAGTATCCCATGAAGTCCCGTTTTGCGGTACGCCACACCCCTCCTGATGAACAGGACCCCCGTTTCGACCATAGCGCTCCAACACAAGTCTGTTTCATCCATTTTGCGGTACGCCGCACCCCTCCCGATCAACAGGACCCCTGTTTCGACCGTAGGAGGTCCGTTTCATCCGTTTTGCGGTACGCCACACCCCTCCCGATGAACAGGACCCCCGTTTCAACTGTAGGAGGTCCGTTTCCTCCATTTTGCGGTACGCCACACCCCTCCCGATGAACAGGAACCCGTTTCGAACCTGGCCAGTCAAACACAAGGCAGTTTCCTCCGTTCTGCGGTACGCCAGGCCTCGTTTCCATCGCCTGTTCCGTCCAAGCCCTCCCGATGAACACGACCACGCATTCCGTTCTGACCCAGCCAGTTGGCTCCCACGCGTTCCGTTGCCTCCTGATGAACATGACGCATTCCGTTGCCTCCCCATGAACACGACGCATTCTGTTGCCTCCCCATGAACACGACGCATTCCATTGCCTCCCCATGAACACGATGACGACGCTGTTTCTCCGTTCCGACCCAGCCATGTACACGAGCCTTGGCCGTACGTATGCGCGAGTAGGCGTTCGAGACCCCGCCCGTATGTATGTACATGGTCGTAGTTTCTTTCTTGCACCCTGTCCGTTGTATGTACGTGTACATGCTACATGCGCGCCTCTACTACAACACGTGCGCACCTCTACTACGACACGTGTGCGCCTCTATGTCGACCAGTATGTACGTATACGTTTGCGACCAGAATGAAAGCGCTATTACGCTTCGACCAGGTGGGTCCCGACTATCAGGCACTTCCTTTCGTGCGAAGATGTAGCTGGTGGGTCCCAGCAGTCAGGGGGGTGAATCATTTTTTTTGCCCGGACGCACTTCCTTGCGTGCGATGATGTAGCTGGTGGTTCCCAGCAGTCAGGGGGGCAAATCATTTTGTTTGACCGGACGCACTTCCTTGCGTGTGAAGATGTAGCTCGTGGGTTCCAGCAGTCAGGGGGGAATCATTTTTTTGCCCGGACGCATTTCCTTGCGTGCGAAGATGTAGCTGGTCGGTCCCAGCAGTCAGGAGGAAATGTTTTTTTCATGAAATACGGTGGCCCTTCCGGTGGGTCCCCGCTGTGAGGTGGAGGAATCATTATTTTCCCCGTAATAAGGAGGCACTTCCTTGCTGCGGCCTGACAACCCACAAGTGTAGGGGATCGCAACAGCTTTCGAGGGTGAAGTACAACCCAAATTTATTGATTCGTCACAAGGGGAGCCAAACAATATTCTTGAGTATTAGCAGTTGAGTTGTCAATTCAACCACACCTGGATAACTTAGTATCTGCAACAAAGTATTTAGTAGCAAAAGTGGTATGATAGCAATGGTAACAGTAGCAACAGAAAAGGTTAATGTTTTTGGGTTTTTGTAATAGTTGTAACAGTAGCAACGGAAAAGTAAATAAGCGAAGAACAATATGTGGAAAGCTCATAGGCAATGGATCAGTGATGGATAATTCTGCTGGATGCGATTCCTCATGCAATAGTTATAACATAGGGTGATATAGAACTAGCTCCAATTCATCAATGTAATGTAGGCATGTATTCCGTAAATAGTCATACGTGCTTATGGAAAAGAACTTGCATGACATCTTTTGTCCTACCCTCCCGTGTTCAGCGGGGTCCTTATGGAAACTAAGGGATATTAAGGCCTCCTTTTAATAGAGAACCGGACCAAAGCATTAACACATAGTGAATACATGAACTCCTCAAACTATGGTCATCACCAAGAAGTATCCCGATTATTGTCACTTCGGGGTTGTCGGATCATAACACATAATAGGTGACTATAAACTTGCAAGATAGGATCAAGAACACACATATATTCATGAAAACATAATAGGTTCAGATTTGAAATCATGGCACTCGGGCCCTAGTGACAAGCATTAAGCATAGCAAAGTCATAGCAACATCAATCTCAGAACATAGTGGATACTAGGGATCAAACCCTAACAAAACTAACTTGATTACATGGTAAATCTCATCCAACCCATCACCGTCTAGCAAGCCTATGATGGAATTACTCACGCACGGCGGTGAGCATCATGAAATTGGTGATGTAGGATGGTTGATGATGACAACGGCGACGAATCCCCCTCTCCGGAGCCCCGAACTGACTCCAGATCAGCCCTCCCGAGAGAGATTAGGGATTGGCGGCGGCTCTGTGTCGTGAAACGCGATGAAACTTTCTCCTTGATTTTTTTCTCCCCGAGATGGTATATATGGAGTTGGAGTTGAGGTCGGAGGAGGTCCGGGGGGCCCACGAGATAGGAGGGCGCGCCCTAGGGGGGTGCCGCCTGTCTCCTGGACAGCCCGTGGCCCCCCTGACCTTGATTCTTTCGCCAAAAAATCTTATTAAATCTGAAAAGTGCCTTCGTGGATTTCCAGGACATTCCGAGAACTTTTCTTTTCTACACATAAAACAACATCATGGCAGTTCTACTGAAAACAGCGTCAGTCTGGGTTAGTTTCATTCAAATCTTGCAAGTTAGAGTCCAAAACAAGGGCAAAAGTGTTTGGAAAAGTAGATACGTTGGAGACGTATCAACTCCCCCAAGCTTAAACCTTTGCTTGTCCTCAAGAAATTCAGTTGATAAACTTAAAGTGATAAAGAAAACCTTTTACAAACTCTGTTTGCTCTTGTTGTTGTAAACATGAAAAGCCAGCATTCAAGTTTCAGCAAATATTATGAACTAACCATACTCACAATGACACATAGGTCTCACAATTACTCATATCAATAGCATAATCATCTAGCAAGTCATAATAATAAAACTCAGATGACAACACTTTCTCAAAATAATCATAACATGATATAACAAAATGGTATCTCGCTAGCCCTTTCTGAGACCGCAAAACATAAATGCAGAGCACCTTTAAAGATCAAGGACAGACTAAACATTGTAATTCATGGTAAAAGAGATCCAGTCAAGTCATACCCAATATAAACCAATAATAATGAATGCAAATGACAGTGTGCTCTCCAGCGGCTGCTTTTAATAAGAAGGGTGATGACTCAACATAAAAAGTAAATCGATAGGCCCTTCGCAGAGGGAAGCAGGGATTTGTAAAGGTGCCAGAGCTCGATTTTAAAATAGAGATTGAATAACATTTTGAGCGGCATACTTTCGCTGTCAACGCAACAACTATGAGATGGCTATATCTTCCATACTACATGCATTATAGGCAGTTCCCAAACAGAATGGTAAAGGTTTATACTCCCCCAACCACCAACAAGCATCAATCCATGGCTTGCTCGAAACAACGAGTGCCTCCAACATACAACAGCTCTGGGGGAGTTTTGTTTAATTAATTTGATTTGCTTTGATTGTTTTGGATCATGGGACTGGGCATCCCAGTTACCGACCCTTTCTCGTGAATGAGGAGCGGAGTCCACTCCTCGTGAGAATAACCCACCTAGCATGGAAGATATAGGCAGCCCTAGTTGTAACATGAGCTGCTCGAGCATACAAAACAGAATTTCATTTGAAGGTTTGGAGTTTGGCACATACAAATTTACTTGGAACGGCAGGTAGATACCACATTTAGGAAGGTATAGTGGACTCATATGGAACAACTTTGGGGTTTAAGGAGTTTGGATGCACAAGCAGTATTCCCGCTTAGTACAGGTGAAGGCTAGCAAAAGACTGGGAAGCGACCAACTGAGAGAGCAACAACAGTCGTAAACATGCATTAAAATTAATTCACACCGAGTACAAGCATGAGTAGGATATAATCCACCATGAACATAAATATCATGAAGCCTATGTTGATTTGATTCAACTACATGCATGAACATGTGCCAAGTCGAGTCACTCAATTCATTCAAAGGAGGATACCATCCCATCATATCACATCATAATCATTCTAATAGCATGTTGGCACGCAAGGTAAACCATTATAACTCATAGCTAATCAAGCATGGCACAAGCAACTATAATCTCTAAATGTCATTGCAAATATGTTTATGTCATAATAGCTGACTCAGGAACGATGAATCATCATATTTACAAAAACAAAAGAGGTCGAGTTCATACCAGCTTTTCTCATCCCAATAAGTCCATCATATATCGTCATTATTGCCTTTCACTTGCACGACCAAACGAAGTGTATAATAATAAGAGTGCACGTGCATTGGACTAAGCTGGAATCTGCAAGCATTCAAATCAAGAGAGAAGACAAGTAATATGGGCTCTAAATATAAATAAACAATCATGCATATGAGAGCCACTAAGCATTTTCAATATGGTCTTCTCGACCCCCAAAAGAAAGAAAAGAAAAGAAAATTATTTACACGGGAAAGATCCCAACAAGCAAAAGAAGAACGAGAAATCTTTTTGGGTTTTCATTTTAATTTCTACTACAAGCAAGGAAATTAGACTAACTATTTTTTTTGGTTTTTCTCAAGGTTTATCAAACACACAAGAAGAAATCTAGAAAAAGAAATTTAAACTAACATGGATGATACAATGAAAGAGTATGAGCACCGATGACTAGTGTGTGAGCATGAATGTAAAGTCGGTGAGAAATACGTACTCCCCCAAGCTTAGGCTTTTGGCCTAAGTTGGTTTACTACCAAGGACCGCCGCTACTCTCCCCGGTGTAGTGGGAGGTGTAATCAGGATACCACTGGCTGGCCATCTCCGGATCCCACTGGACAGATGATGCACAATAAGGGTCCATCTCAGGTTTCGGTTCAGGTTCAGGTTCTGGAGTAAAAGCTTGGGCTAGATGGTTGTTCACCGCTTCCGGTGTGACGAGAAAACATTCTGCAAGTAAATCAAACAACAAAGGCGCAGGCAAAATAATAATCCCAATGTGTTTCTTGTTAAATCTAAGTTTATACAAAAGCATCTTTTCTTCGTTGTCAACAATAAACTTGTGTTCTACCATGCTCTTGTAATCTAAAACGTGAGGAGGAAATTTTATTTCCTCCTCCTCAAGGTGCCTAATGGGTATCTGAAAATGTTCAGCAAGACGTGCAGCATAGATACCTCCAAATATGGGGCCTTTTGTACGATTCAGGGCTAGCCGTTTAGCAACGACAACACCCATACTAAAAGTATTGTCCCCTAGCAAAGCATGTTGAAGAATAATAATATCTGGGATGCTCAAATTTCCACTATTCCCACGACCAATCAAGCATCTACTAGCAAATATGGCAAAGTAGCATAAAACAGGAAAGTGTATGCTAGAGACTTTTGCCTCAGAGCCCTTCTTTGGCTCTTCTACAGCAATAGTTTTAACGAAGCCATCCACATCTTCACGATGGGGTTTATCTAATTCTCCCTCATAAGGTATCCTACATACCGCACAAAAATGACATAAAGACATTTATTTGAATTCATCATATAAATGAAATGATACTGCAGGCGGTGACTTCTTATGATAATAATAAAAGTTTTGTATGAAAGTATTGGTAAGTAAGAGATACTGATCGATTCGGTCATTCATGAAACCAGTGAGGCCTACAGTCCCGATTAAAGCATAAAAGTTTTCATGAATTCTGGCTTCCTTCAAGAAATCCTCACATGGCCATTCACATGACCGTACTTCCGCTAAGCGAGGAAGATTATACTTGGGTTTTTCCCTCTCTTTGTCTTGTTTTTCCTTAGAGCTTTGGCTAGAAGAGCCTTAAAAGAACCTCCTTAACATTTTCTGAAAATTTCTGAAATTTTAGTAACTTCAAAATAAAAGTGGATAAAACTAAACAAGATTGATAGCAACTACTCCTACAAGTGCCTAGAGCCTATATCATGCATTGGAATTGCTTGGGACCTCAAAAATTTAACATGCAAGCTCAAGAACATGGTCACCTATGCAGCAAAAATTTGCAATGAATAAAGCACTAGAACAAAAACTAATTGGACCAATGGAGGAGTCACATACCAAGCAACAATCTCCCAAAGCAGTTTTGTGAATGGAGTTTTGAGATGAGAGATCGAAAATCGCAGCAAAACGAGCTAGAACTCAGGCATGAACTGGATGGGGATTTTTTTGGGTAGAAGATGAAGTGTGTGGGTGCTGGCATAAGTGGAGGGGAGCCACCAGGGGCCCACGAGACAGGGGGCGCGCCCTACAGGGGGGCGCCCTCCTCTCCCGTGGCCTGGTGCCTAAAATCCTCAAATATTCCAGAAAAAATCACACTAAATTTGCAGGGCATTTGGGGCACTTTTACTTTCAGACTATTTTTTATTGCACGGATAAATCAGAAAACAGGCAGATAATACTATTTTTGCTTTATTTATTCTAAATAACAGAAAGAAAAAGGAGGGTACAGAAGGTTGTGCCTTCTAGTTTCATCCATCTCGTGATCATCAAAATGAATCCACTAACAAGGTTGATCAAGTCTTGTTAACAAACTCATTCCGAATAACACGGAACCGGAGAAATTTTGAATAACACTAAGTTACCTCAACGGGGATATGAAAATCCCCAACAATAAGAATATCATACTGTTTCTTGATAGTAGGAAGAGGAAATTCAGAACCTCCAAAAATGATAGTTGGAACTTTTTCAATAGAATTGATGCTATGAACTTGAGATTGTTTCCTCGGAAAGTGTACCGTATGCTCATTACCATTAATATGAAAAGTGACATTGCCTTTGTTGCAATCAATAACAGCCCCTGTAGTATTAAGAAAAGGTCTACCAAGGATAATAGACATACTATCGTCCTCGGGAATATCAAGAATAACAAAGTCCGTTAAAATAGTGAAATTTGCAACTACAGCAGGCACATCCTCACAAATACCGACAGGTATAGCAGTTGATTTATCAGCCATTTGCAAAGATATTTCAGTAGGTGTCAACTTATTCAATTCAAGTCTACAATATAAAGAGAGAGGCATAACACTAACACCGGCCCCAAGATCACATAAAGCAGTTCAAACATAATTTCTTTTAATAGAGCATGGTATAGTTGGTACACCCGGATCTCCAAATTTCGTTGGTATTCCACGCTTAAAAGAGTAATTAGCAAGCATGATGGAAATTTCATCTTCCGGTATCTTTCTTTTATTTGTGATGATATCCTTCATATATTTAGCATAAGGATTTACTTTAAGCATATTAGTTAAGCGCATACATAAGAAAATAGGTCTAATCATTTCAGCAAAGCGCTCAAAATCCTCATCATCCTTTGATTTGGATGGTTTAGGAGGAAAGGGCATGAGTTTCTGAACCCATGGTTCTCTTTCTTTACCGTGCTTCCTAGCAATAAAATCTCTCTTATCATAACGTTGATTCTTTGATGGTGGGTTATCAAGATCAACAGCAGGTTCAATCTCTACATCATTATCTTTGCTAGGTTGAGCATCAACATGAACATTATCATTAACATTATCACTAGGTTCATGTTCATCACCTGATTGTGTTTCAGCATCAAAAATAGAAATATCATTGAGATTCTTAGGTGTGTCTACAGTAGGTTCATTAGAAGCATGCAAAGTCCTATCGTCTTTCTTTTTCTTCTTCTTAGAAGAACTAGGTGCCCCTAAATTATTTCTCTAAGAATCTTGCTCGATTCTCTTAGGGTGGCCTTCAGGATACAAAGGTTCCTGAGTCATTCTACCAGTTCTAGTAGCCACTCTAACATCAAAGTCATTTTTATTATTCAATTCCTCAAGCAAATCATTTTGAGCTTTGAGCACTTGCTCAGCTTGAGTAGAAACCATAGAAGCATATTTGCTAACGCGGTGAAGTTCATCTTTAACTCTAGCCAGATTATCACCTACGCGTCCTATCTCGAAAGCATTATTCTTTAACTCTCTACCAACATAAGCATTAAAACTTTCTTGTCTAGCCATAAAGTCATCAAATTCATCTAAGCATGGGCTAGGAAATTTAGTAGAGGGTATTTCAACTTTATCATATCTATAGAGAGAATTTACCTTTACTATCTGTGTCGGGTTATCAAGACAATGTGGTTCTTCAGGCGGTAAATTAAGACCATGTATCTCTTCAATAGGTGGTAAATTCTTAACATCTTAAGCTTTAATACATTTTTCTTTCATTGATTTCTTTGCCTCTTGCATATCTTCACGACTGAGAAATAAAACACCTCTCTTCTTCGGAGTGGGTTTAGGAATAGGCTCGGGAGTTGGCTCAATTGGTTCAGGAATTACTTCAGGAACTGGCTCAGGAAGAGTCCAATTATTTTCATTAGTCAACATATTATTCAATAGTATTTCAGCTTCGTCGACTATTCTTTCCCTGAAAACACAACCAGCACAACTATCCAAGTGGTCCTTGGAAGCATCGGTTAGTCCATTATAAAAGATATCAAGTATTTCATTTTTCTTAAGAGAATGATCAGGCAAAGCGTAAAGTAACTGGAGAAGCCTCCCCCAAGCTTGTGGGAGACTCTCTTCTTTGATTTGCACAAAATTATATATTTCCTGCAAGGCAGCTTGTTTCTTATGAGCAGAAAAATATTTAGCAGAGAAGTAATAAACCATATCCTGGGGACTACGCACACAACCATGAGCAAGAGAATTATACCAAGTCTTAGCATCACCCTTTAATGAGAACAGGAATATCATAAGGATATATAAATAGCAAGACTTCTCATCATGAGTAAATAGGGTGGCTATATCATTCAACTTGGTAAGATGTGCCACAACAGTTTTAGATTCATGGCCATAAAAAGGATCAGATTCAACTAAAGTAATAATATCAGGATCAACAGAGAATTCATAATCCTTATCAGTAACACAGATAGGTGAAGTAGCAAAAGCAGGATCAGGTTTCATTCTAGCATTAAGAGACTGTTGCTTCCATTTAGCTAATAATTTCTTAAGATCAGATCTATCATTGCAAGCAAGAATTTCCATAGCAGCTTTTTCATTCATAACATAACCCTTAGGAACAACATGTAATACATAATCATTGGGGGAACGTTCATCATCACTATCATCAATAGCATCTTCAATATTTTCATTCCCCCTAACTCTAGCAAGTTGTTCATCAAGAAATTCACCTAATGGCAAAGTAGTATCACGCACAGAAGTAGTTTCATCATGCATAGCATAAGTGGCATCATCAATAACATGCGACATATCAGAATTCATAGCAGTAGCAGGTTTAGGTGTCGCAAGCTTACTAATAACGGAAGGAGAATCTAGTGTAGAGCTAGATGATAGTTCCTTACCTCCCCTCGTAGTTGAGGGATAGATCTTGGTCCTAGCATCTTTCAAGTTCTTCATAGTGATCAACAGATATAAATCCCAAGTGACTCAGAGAATAGAACTATGCTCCCCGGCAACGGCGCCAGAAATTAGTCTTGATAACCCACAAGTGTATGGGATCGCAACAACTTTCGAGGGTGAAGTACAACCCAAATTTATTGATTCGACACAAGGGGAGCCAAAGAATATTCTTGAGTATTAGCAGCTGAGTTGTCAATTCAACCACGCCTGGATAACTTAGTATCTGCAGCAAAGTATTTAGTAGCAAAAGTGGTATGATAGTAATGAATAGTAACAGAAAAGGTAAATGTTTTTGGGTTTTTGTAATAGTTGTAACAGTAGCAACGAAAAAGTAAATAAGCGAAGAACAATATGTGGAAAGCTCGTAGGCAATGGATCAGTGATGGATAATTATGCCGGATGCGATTCCTCATGCAATAGTTATAACATAGGGTGATATATAACTAGCTCCAATTCATCAATGTAATGTAGGCATGTATTCCGTAAATAGTCATACGTGCTTATGGAAAAGAACTTGCATGACATCTTTTGTCCTACCCTCCCGTGTTCAGCGGGGTCCTTACGGAAACTAAGGGATATTAAGGCCTCCTTTTAATAGAGAACCGCACCAAAGCATTAACACATAGTGAATACATGAACTCCTCAAACTACGGCCATCACCGAGAAGTATCCCGATTATTGTCACTTCGGGGCTGTCGGTTCATAACACATAATAGGTGACTATAGACTTGCAAGATAGGATCAAGAACACACATATATTCATGAAAACATAATAGGTTCAGATCTGAAATCATGGCACTCGGGCCCTAGTGACAAGCATTAAGCATAGAAAAGTCATAGCAACATCAATCTCAGAACATAGTGGATACTAGGGATCAAACCCTAACAAAACTAACTTGATTACATGGTAAATCTCATCCAACCCATCACCGTCCAGCAAGCCTACGATGGAATTACTCACGCACGGCGGTGAGCATCATGAAATTGGTGATGGAGGATGGTTGATGATGACGACGGCGACGAATCCCCCACTCCGGAGCCCCGAACGGACTCCAGATCAGCCCTCTCGAGAGAGATTAGGGCTCGGCGGTGGCTCCATGTCGCGAAACGCGATGAAACTTTGTCCTTGATTTTTTTTCTCCCCGAGACGGTATATATGGAGTTGGAGTTGAGGTCGGAGGAGGTCCGGGGGGGGCCATGAGATAAGAGGGCGCGCCCTAGGGGGGCACCCCCCTGTCTCGTGGAAGGCCCGTGGGCCCCCTGACCTTGATTCTTTCGCCAAAAATTCTTATTAAACTGAAAAGTGCCTCCGTGGATTTCCAGGACATTCCGAGAACTTTTTTTTTCTACACATAAAACAACATCATGGTAGTTCTGCTGAAAACTTCATTAGTCCGAGTTAGTTTCATTCAAATCATGCAAGTTAGAGTCCAAAACAAGGCAAAAGTGTTTGGAAAAGTAGATACGTTGGAGACGTATCACGATCGTGGACCCAGTTGTCAGCCTCTCCACGTACAGTCCACGTCCGATGCAAGTCGTTCCTTGACCACGTTGACCACTCCGTGCCGAGAGAACCACCGCGGTGGACGGCGGTGAGGCCTAGGAAGGGGATGACTCGGAGCCGGGGAAGACGCAGCAGTGGATTCCCACACGAAGAGGAGTACGAGGGTTCACTGGTTCGGCTGTGGTGTGAGGCTACTGTCGCCGCAGAATAACAGGGGGTGCGGGTGAGTAGAGGGATGGCCTGGCCAGCGGTGGGAGTAGTAGGGGCGGTGAGGCCTCCGCGGCATCACAGCCGACCACGGGAGGCAGGAGCACGCGGCACGACCGGCGCTGGTTTGGGCGGCTGGAGCAAGAAGACCAGAGGTTGAAGAAGCACTACGGCCGTTGGATGAATATCGTACGGTAACAGGAGCTAGAATCATTCATATTGACTAAGTTGACAAAGCCCTCCGTCCCCGTCAACTTGGTAGGCCCACAAGTTAGCCTCCCACTATGTTGGGTTCCAGCTAGCAGGGGGAGTATTCATTTTTGTGTGCGTAACAAGGAGGCACTTCCGGTGGGTCCGAGCTGACAGCAGGGGGAACATTTTTTCACGAAATACGGTGGCCCGTCCAGTGGGTCCCAGCAGTCATGGAGAAACGTTTTTTTCACGAAATACTGGTGGCCCATCCAGTGGGTCCCTGCTGTCAGGTGGAGGAATAATTATTTTCCGCGTAATAAGGAGGCACTTCCTTGCGGCTGCCGTGGACCCAGTTGTCAGCCTCTGCACAATACTCTTCTGATGGAAGTCGGTCGTTGACCACATTGACCACGCCGCGCCGAGAGCACCACGGCGGTGAACAATGGTGAGGCCTAGCAAGGGGACGACGCGGAGCCGGGGAAGATGCGGCAGTGGAAGCCCGCGCGAAGAGGAGTACGAGGGTTCACCGGTTCAACTGTGGTGTGAGGCTGTCATCGCCGCAGAATAACAGGGGGTGTGGGTGAGTAGAGGGATGCCCTGGCCAGCGGTGGGAGTAGTAGGGGGCGCTAAGGCTTGCGCAGCAGCACAGCCGGCCACGGGAGGCGGGACCAGGCGGTCCCGCCGGCGCTGCTTTGGCGGCTGGAGCAAGAAGATCAGAGATTGAAGAAACACAGCGGCCGTTGGATTGAAATCCAACGGTTGCGTCTGCTAGAATCGTTTGTTGACTAATATAATAACTAAAAAAATCTTGCATACGCGTCAACTAAACAGGCCCACAAGTCAGACCACTTCCTCTTTTTTTCAATAATTTATATATAGCTCATGGAAACTTCTTATGCAATTTATTGCAGTCGTTTTTTTGGGTTGGCCAGGGCCAATTTCGCATATTTCTGTTGGTTCCAAACTATTTTTAATACCGAAATGTCGAGCCAGATTTAAAGTACATTGAAGATATATTTAAATTAGGTTAATACCCAGTGAAATAGGAATCTGAAAATGTGAAAAATTTCAGAAATTATAAAGTAATTGCCAATTTGTCATCTGTTTTTATATTTACAACCCATTTCATATTACTTTCAAGATTTGCAGGCGTCTTGAAAGAGTTGCAGCCCATCAGCGCGTAGAAAAATAAGTAGGCCTGGATTGGGTATTCTTCAGAAAAAATAAACTGGGCCCATTTTCACAATAAAAAAATAGTTGGGCTGGTCACATGGTGAACACAATATATAAGCTTGGGCTAGACGGGCCACAGCCTAGTTCAAACCCTGCTCCGTCTCAACAATAACAAAAAAAATACTGCTCGAGTAGCTATGTCCCAGGTGTCAGCCGATCTTGCGATGTTCTCTTGTCTATTGCCTATATACGCTCACAATGTCGTGGGTCCCAGATGTCAGGAAAACACTAGGAGGAAGCATTTTATTTTTTCCATACGCTGACGTGTGTCGGCGTTCTGGGAATGGGGGTCCCCAGACTTGCCTACGTGCGGCCTGCAGCATGGCTCGAGAGGTGGCCCAGTACGGCCCATCTTCATCAGCATAAGACTCAAGACCCTCGTGAGGGGCCAAGCCTCGCGGGGCGGACGACACAAGACTTCCTCAAGAGCAGCCTTGTCAGGCAGGCTTGCGAGGAGGCAGAGAGATCAAGGCAAGGGTACCTCGCGAGGTGCTCGTGACGCAAGTCATGACGATTGAGACCAGGCGGACGCCAGGCGGGCACCGGCCTGCGCAGTGTCCTTGTTTCCTCTTTGGTGCAAAGGGGGCAAGCACAGGCGTGGAGTACCGAGGCATCAGGCAAAGGTTGCCATTTTAGTGCAACGAGACCAAGACAAGTAGAGCGGCAGGATGGAGGTCACTGTGGAGCCCAAGACGGTGTCATCCCCAGCGCCTTTGGCAGTCGAAGACCAACTTTTGTCAGGATAACTTGTACTAGATGTTCCCCTTCAAAATGGTCATTGTTGGCTCCCTTCCCGCTCAATATTTGGGAAGAGGACCAGGGCCTCTATAAATAGGGCTAGCCACCACAGTAGAGGGCATTGAGTTCTCATCAGATCCAAAGGCGATCGAACTCACCCAAGTAGCTCATCGAGCCAGCTCAAGAACACCTCTCGCGAGGCTGTTCTTTCCATGTAATGTTCATCATCTACCCCTAAGGCAATCCACCACACCACACACTGGAGTAGGGTATCACACCACAACGGTGGCCTGAACCAGTATAACTCTTGTGTCCCTCGTGTTGTTCATCGTTTTAGCTTAGGTTCTTGTGAGGCAATCAGACGCGGATAGGTAGGGGGAAGATCTTTGCGCGCACCCCAGAGTTCGAACCTTAAGGGTCTGCCGGAACCCAACATCCGACATTTGGCGCGCCAAGTAGGGGTGCGCCGAAATCTTCCTTCTTCCGTTCTGCGTTCCGCCGCGTCACCGCCTCCATGTCCGTTGACCCGATGGCCAACTCCGACCGCTGGGTGGCATGGCCTGCCCGTGCCGTGCTGCCTGCCCAAGGTGACCTCAACCCCGCACTTCAGGCAGCCCTCGCCCTGCAGAGTGTTGCGGGGCATGGGCGACGCGGTCAGGCGTCACCTGCCCTCACTCCACGGCAGGTACGATCGGCAGCGAGGGCCTCAAGCCATGCTGCGGCCACGGCACCACACACCCGACGGGAACAGGCGAACATGAAGGCCGCGCTCACAGTGGCGCGAGAGCTGCTGCGGTGCAGACTGCAAGAAAGCGGCCACGATGTGCTACTGGAAGATGTCGCCGAGGTCCTGGATGCCGCTGCTTCAGGGGCACCCCCGTTCTGCGTCCAGCTTCCACCCCAGGCCCCGAGCGGATCACGAGGCGGGCCAATCCGTGCACACGCGCCCCCGGGCGCACCTCAAGGCTTCATCAACACCAGCCTGGCTATCAGCGTCGGGCGACAAGCTGCGCCGGCACCGCCCCTGGTAAGCGAGGGCATGCGCATCACTGCCTACGGTCCTAGCAGGCTGCCGCCCTACCCCCCCCCCCCCCAAGATAGAGCTTCAAGTCGAACTGCATGGCGCGCGGAGCACCACGACGAGGCCTTTGGGGTGGTGACCCCAGAGGCCTATGTGCCCCACATGGTGGATCGAGAGTACGCACTGGAAGAAGACCACGGCTCGTTCCTCGGGCCAGGCTGGGAGGAAGAGGCGCCGGAAGCCGAGCTCTTTTAGGAGCCTCACGGAAGCCTTGACAACCGTGCCAGCGGCAGCAACTATCGTGTACCGCTAATTCCTTAGGAGCAAGCTTATGCTAACCATGGGTCGCAGGAGGTTCAGGTCACTGCAGCGGACGGTTGCCCCAGTGCGGCAGCCTCCCTCCCCTCAGGCGGAGGGCACTGGGGGCAGCAGGAGAGGGGCCGGGAGCCAGGCTCCTCCCCACGGCATGCAGAGAAAGGCGCTCTTTGGAGGTAGGCCCTCTGCCGGGGAGGTGCCCCAGGGCCTGCCCCCGGCGGAGGACCCGTGGTTGTCGGGGGAACCGCTGGCTTCCCCTTTTCCCCATTGGCGTCATCCTGGTTTTCGGTCGCCGTCGATGGTGGTCAAGGGTGGCGCAAGGCGGGGCCCTCATCTGGCGATATGAAGCAAGGCCGGTACCTGTGAAAAAGGCCCAGTGCCTGTGAAGCTTGCCGCCCGTGACATTCTCACGTAATAATGAGTTGGGGTTGTACACGCCCCGGAGTCTCCGGAGAGCCGCCCTCGGGCCCCGGGGGCTCCCTCCCACGCCCAGTGGTAGCACTTAGCTCCGCGTTGGTGAGAAGACGTCGAAGACTAGACTAGGCCTTTTGATTTTGCTTCCTTTCGTGCGAACAAGCTTTCTCATTTCGGATCTAAGTTGAGGTCGAATTTGTGTTTGCGTATGCGGGGAGGGGTGTCATGTCTTATTCGTGTGCTTTCTCGTGCTCCGATTTCTATTCAAATTGGAATTCATACTAGCTGCCTCCCTCTCACGAGCCCCTCGCGCCCAGCATGCGCGCCCGTCGTCCCGCGGCCAGCGTTCGCTCTCACCAGGCTCTCGCCGCATGGTCAAACAGGACCCTCATAAGGTCCTCGGATGGACGTTGCGAGCCTACTCGAGGCTCGCCAAGACAAAGGTAAAACCACGACAACCTACTCATTGCGAAAATCATGACGTCATGAAGGCACCCATCTGGCGCCGATCTCGACAACACATAGGTAACAATCTTTTTACATGAGGGGCTTCCCCTCCCAAAATACTCTCACAACCTTTAGGGCCACACCCGAGTCTCTTCCTGCGTAGGACAAACAGCAGGGGGAAGCGTGGGGTCAATCGGACATGTCGCTCACTGCATCCCCTAGGGCATCCCCAGAGGCGTCGCTGGCACTGCTGTCGTCGCCGCTGGCCTCCCCATCGCCGTTGTTGGTACCATCTTCGGCACCGTTCACCACGTCGCCTTCGTCGCAACAACGATCACCCCATTGTCATCAGAAGTGAAGGCCCGGACGAGTGCCTCTACATTGTCCTCCACCCACCGCGCTAGGTCACCTCGGATGGCCTCAGGCACCGGGGCAATGGCGGGGTCAAAGTTGAAGAAGGCGTCGATGTTCTGGAGATAGCTGAAGACGATGGAGAATGCCTGCGCGAGCGGGTCGCGGCTTTGTTCCTCCACCAGCTGGCGAGACCTCTCAGAGCGGCTCTCCAGATGCGTCACCGTGTTAGTGAAGAACTGGAGATTGCTGGCATAGTTGGTCACATGCGGCTCCTCAGCGGCTGCCTCATAGATATTGCCCAAGGCCGCGTTGGCCCTTTCCCCGAGTGCCCGGAGCATGGGGCCATGCATGTGTTCCAGCGTCTGCTACTGGCGGATCTCGTCCGCATTCCGCTGCGCAACGGCCTCGGCCTCATCAACCTGCCGTTGAAGAAGAAGCAGTTCGGTGCGGGAGGAGGCCAGCTCAGCCTGCGCCGAGCCTAGTGCGGCAGTAGTGGCCTCAGATCGCTGCATGGCTTCAGTCAGCCTGGTCCTGAGAGCAGCAGTCCTGCCCGCGGCTTCAGCCTTGATCAGCTCCAGCCGCTCTTCATACTCGCGCTCAAGGTCGGCGCGAGCTTCCGCCACGCGATGGTCGATCTACTCCTAGATCCGGGCCTCCCGCGCACCGACGTTGTCCTCCGCCTGGGTGACCTGGTGCTCCCTCGTCTCCAACCGCTCAAGATCGAGGTTGCGCTCGGCAGCCTCCAATGTCAGCGCTTCCTCGTGCCTCCGGAGCTCCTCCTCTTCAGCAGGCGCCCCTTTCAGCGACGCAAGGGCGGTCGGCGCAACTCCACCTGCTGCTCTAGGGAGTTGCACCAGTCTTGGAGCTCCCACGCACGCTCCTCCGCAGCTTCGCGTCGCCTATCTGCCTCCTGAGCCTCCTCAATGGCCCAGGAGAAGGCCTCCCGAGAGGCCACCAGAGATGCCTCGGCCTTGGCATTGTCGAGATCATGCTGATGGCGCGCGAGACCAATAGTCGCCTTCAGCTTGCGCCGCTCCTCGATCAGCCACATGCCTTCAGCTTCAAGGCGCGCATCCTCGCCCGCAAGCTCTGCACCAAGTTGGCTCACTGCGTCTGTCGCCTTCTGGAGGAACTCTCATCGGACAGCGCTGCGCTCCCTCGCACGCTTGAGCACATCGTCAACATCATCCTCCGCCATCAGCGCTGGCGGAGGACCCTGGAGTGGTTCGCCCCCCCCTCCCCTCTGTAGGGGGCAGGGGGCTGGCGCCCCCACAAACGCCGGACGGGCCCTGCAAGGGACCCAGCCAGGCGCCGATCCACCTCCCAATGAGGAACCGAAGATCGACTTCAACCACTCGCCGCCTATGGTCAGCGGAGGAGCCCGGGGCAAGCTGGTTGTGCCCAGGGAGAGCTCGCGAAGGAAGAGTGGCGTGCACGCGGGCTCGAGGCGCGCCGTGGGTCGGCCCACCTCTCCAACCGAACTCGCGCCGAGGGTAGCGCGCAGGCTCAGGGCGATCAAGGTCGGCGGTGGAGGTGAAGCCTGAGCGAGCGGCTCCTTGGATGGCTCCGCGGGCTTGGCAGGAGGGATCCTGAAAGGCCACGGTCAGTGAATGGAACGTCAAACAAGGAACTATAAGAAGGAGTGACTCACTCGTCCATGGCGAAGTACTTCATGTGCTTCAATGGGCGGCACGGGCCATCATCACCACTGGAAGCCTCCTTCCTCTTGCAAAGGGCCTCGAAATCTATGAGGAGCTAGCCCAAACTCGTTCGTGAGGGCCGGCGCGTGGCATAGGAGTCGAAGCATCGGGACGGCCTACATCAAGGGCACCATCATGAGAGGAGCGATCAGGTGCCACCTTTTGGTGGCCTGCTGAGGCCTCGGGGGCTTCGGCCTCGGGAGCCACAAGTCGCGCCCCCTCATCAGCCACCACCTCGAGAGAGGCTCCGTAAGCTCCGGAGAATGACAGCTTGGGAGCCCCGTGCGACGTCAGTACCTCGACATCAGGCCCCCTAGCTCATGCCAATGCTTGCCTCCCTGCAACGACTCTTGAGGCAAGGTCGGCGCGGGCGACTGGGGGAAGGACCGCAGCAACCGGGTTCTTGCGGGGCCCCGCGAGGCCAGCCGGGCACAACCCCCATTCGTCGAAGCGGGGCATCTACCTCACGAACTCGACCCTGTTTGAGCAAAGATACAATAGGGCGCCTCCATGAAGGACGCTGCTGGGAGAGGGGTCGCCAGTCAGAACCTGCAGCACCTTCTTTAGCGTCTCAGGCGCGAGATCCCCTTCCTGGAGCCTCATATGGTCCTGATGACCGGAGAAAGCCCACAATGGGCGGGAATGGCGCTGGAGTGGAGCGATGAGGCGCTGAAGGAACTCCTTCACCACATGGGACACCGTCATCCAGAGTTTCCTCAGCCTGTCGAAGTGATGCCAGGCGAAAGCAAGCTGGGGGCTCGTAAGCTCCTCATGTCCCCAACCAGAATTGGGAATAGCAGGCAATGTCGGGTGCGCGAGCAGGGGGCTGGGCACGCCAACGTCAACATACAGCCATCGCTCCCGAAACCCGCTCACAGAAGATGGGAGGCCAGATTCGATCCCCGAGGTGGCCGTCTCCGCCACGGCCTGGAAGCTCATGCATCCCGAACATTGGGAAGGGTCAGACAGGCGCAGAGAGAAGAAGTGGCATAGAAGGGCAACGGAAGGAGGAAACCCCACCATGGCCTCGCAGACGAAGAATAAGACAGCAAGTAGAGTAATAGATTGGGGACCAAGATGCATCATGTGGATCTGGTAATGGGAAAGCACCGCATTGAAGAAAGCAGAAAAGGAGGGAACCAGGTCCACCCACAGGGCATCAGCAAAGAATCGGATCTCCATGATGATCCTGTCGAAGGAGGTCTGGGACGCGGGCCATGCCGTCGTCCTCCCGCACTCTTTGAAGCTGGAGGCGAGCGCGGAGCAGACCTTCTCCAAGGCTTCCAGATTGAGTATGAGTGACTTGTCGACGGCGGGAGCAGCCGCCGGAGGCGTGCTGGACAAAGGCACAGGTTTATTCCCCTTCTCCTTTTTCGTTTGCGCCATGGCAATGGAAAGGGGGAAGAACTCAAGAGGGATTGGAGGCGGAAGCAGAGGCTCGAGGAGGAAAAGGGAACAAGAGGCGTGCAGGCAGCAAAGGGAGAATAACTGTGTACAAGCCTCGTGGCCGCCTAGCCAGGCACATAATGGGGGAGCGTGGGGAAGCGGAGGCGCCCACATCCAATCAACCGCCATGTGGCGCCCAAGGCCGCAGGCTATTGGGGCCCGCAGCGCGCCGCACTTGTCCCTTCGCTTCTCTGCTAAGCCAAATCCGAGCGCGCCTTGGGCCCGGGGGCTACTGTCGGTGTTCTGGGAACGGGCGTCCCCAGACTTGCCTGCCTGCGGCCTGCGGCGTGGCTCGAGAGGTGGCCCAGTACGGCCCATCTTCATCGGCGCAAGACTCAAGACCCTCGCGAGGGGCCAAGCCTCATGGGGCGGACCACACAAGACTTCCTCAGGAGCAGCCTCGCCAGGCAGGCTCGCGAGGAGGCGGAGAGATCAAGGCAAGGGTACCTTGCGAGGTGCTCGTGACATAAGCCATGACGATCGAGACTAGGTGGATGTCAAGCGGGTGCCGACCTGTGCAGTGTCCTTGTTTCCTCTTTGGTGCATAGGGGGCAAGCACAGGCATGGAGTACCGAGGCATCAGGCAAAGGTTACCATTTCAGTGCAACGAGACCAAGAACAGCAGAGCGGCGGGATGGAGGTCACCATGGAGCCCAAGACGGCGTCATCCCCAACGCCTTTGGCAGTCGAAGACCAACTTTAGTCAGGATAACTTATACTAGATGTTCCCCTTCAAAATGGCCGTTGTTGGCTCCCTTCCCGCTCAATATTTGGGAAGAGGACCAGGGCCTCTATAAATAGGGCTAGCCGCCACAGTAGAGGGCATTGAGTTCTCATCAGATCCAGAGGCGATCGAACTCACCCAAGTAACTCATCGAGCCAGCTCAAGAACACCTTTCGCAAGGCTGTTCTTTCCCTGTACTATTCATCATCCGCCCCTGAGGCAATCCACCACACCACACATTGGAGTAGGGTATCACACCACAACGGTGGCCCGAACCAGTATAAATCTTGTGTCCCTCGTGTTGTTCATCGTTTTAGCTTAGGTTCTTGTGAGGCGATCAGACGCGGATTGGTATGGGGAAGATCTTCGCGCGCACCCAGAGTTCAAACCTGAAGGGTCTGCCGGAACCCAACATCCGACAACGTGGTGGGCCCCTACTGTCATCCTCTCCACGTACTTCTGCCTATTCCTGTTGTTTGTTGACCATGTTGACAACGCGAGAGGGCGACGCCGCGGCGAGGGCACCAAAGAGCACGGAGGACGTCGGCGTTAACAATTTAGGAGACGGTGGGGCGGCAATGCGTGCGCTGAGGCGCAGCCAGCCGTGGGAGGTGGAAGCAGGCAGCCCCGCCGGCGCTCGTTTGGTTTTGGAGGCTAGAGGAAGACAGGACTGAAGAAACACGAAAGACTGTAAAAGCAGTAGGAGTACTTAACAACCTTAACTGAAACCAGCAGGGGCACTTAACAACCAAAGATGAAAGCAGTATGTGTACTTATACAGGTTCAACCGTACAAAGCACGCCTCGAACAGTGCTACTTTGCCTACAGTTAACCAAGGGTGAGGCCGCCAAGCCCCAGGACAAGCCCCAGGCGCCACCCCGCGCATATCCACAACCATCTAAAAGCGGCTTCATCTCACAACATGGTCAATAAACAGGATATTCGCTTTAGAGCCATGGAAAAGCATGAACATAATCTTCTGTCCTATTCTCCAAGATGGACGGGCCTTCATTATTTGAGACCACCCGTGAATAATTATCTTTTCACCTCCAAGGGGAATTCAGTAGGCCGACATAAACATCATGTTGTGACCAACGCAAGTCTGACCCGACCATGGTCAGGCATCTGTATAGGAACAATAGAACTGGGTAGTTCCTGTTTCAAGAAGATCACGGCTGTCAAACTGTGTATAAGCAATAGTTTATGAACAACATATATAACAGAAAACAGCCCGTACCATAAGTTTCTTGACACAGTTGGACCTGTTCAATGAGTGCACCAGTGACACACGTATCCCACGTGGCCTTCCACCATTGAAACGCCCCACAAGGACCTCAAGACGATCAATAAAGTGTAGGAACTTGTGGATGTCGATCCAGTCAACTTCAGTGCCATCAGTAACAGCCGAGTTATTACAAAGTAACAAACGAGCAGACTGCTTAACTCTGAAAAAACCTACACGTGCCACCAATTATAAGAAAATATTAGTTAGAAGTAGCATCTTCGTGAGAGATTCATTGCTACTTCTAAAGTTAAATTGTGATTAGTTAGACAGAATAGGTGGATTAAGAAGTAATCGAGGCAACAAGCAAGAACTAGATACAAAACTAACATGGATGAACAATTGGAACAACGTCGGGGTGAAAGATCACAGTGAAGATGAGACCAGGTACTGCTATTTCCATCAACATTCATGCGCCAACTTTCAGTCTGTAACACTTGAGAAAGTTTATCCAAGTTCGGCCAAAAAAAGCAACAATCTTCTTGGTTCATGAACCCAACTCGGAACTTATATCCATGGCTTGTCTTCATTGTGACCATTAAACTAGTGTATTCAGTTATGGCAAGGCCGAGCATCTTGAGTACATGTGTTCTGGCAGAGCAAATAATACACTGCATGAAAAATAATATGAGAACACAACATGTTCAAAGAAAAACACCCTCCCGGATAGAAAAGAGGATTCTAGGAACATACTGTGTGCGTTTCAAAATGCTGTGTTAGGATGAGAAGGAACAAGTGTGGCATATCGCCGAGGGCGCAGAAACCTGGAGGGTACTCGCACTTTGGGCACTGCACATGAAACATACTAGATTCAGTAGGAAGAAAAATGCATCAACGGCGGCGGCTGCCATCCTAGGATTACCTGCGACAAAGGGACTTGGATTTATCAGGGATGGATGAAGAATTCGTACCTAGTTCTCCATGAGAAAACCCTATGCAATCGCCGAGAGGGGGTTTTCTCTGAACAAGCAGACGAGGGAGAAGGGGATTCAGGCCCAGTGAAATATTGCTGCTTCGTCCGTCCAGCTTACTGCTAAAGCTGGAAAGGGGGGGTTGTGATTTGACAGCTCATTGGGCATTACTGCAGTGCTACGACCGGGGTGTGTCTACCGTGAAGTTGTGTAGTCTAATTTGTGCATATGGCACGTGGACCCCGTTACCGGTTGCCCCACATATCAGCGAAAGGAAGTAGAAAGACAGAAGTAACTAGTTACACATAAATATATGTTTTGACAGAGAGATACTCCCTCTGTAAAGAAATATACAAATCTTTTATATCACAGGCTCACCTTGCCGAGAAATGGCATTATGGGGGTTCAGCTTTTTTATGGGGGTTTATTTGAGAATGTAATACTCAGATAGGCTCACGGTTCTGGACTTTGGGCCGCAGGCCGACCCTGCATGTTTGGGGGCCCATGTGTTCTACCTTAGTGCTTTTCATATTGCAAGCGATCGGTACGGCGCTGGTTTTAGATGTTGTCGCAAGGCGAATACACAAAATTGAATAAAGCACGGCAGCTGTTGGAATGAAATCGAACGACAGTTCCTAACCAGCAATCAGAGTTGCAATTCTATCAGCGATATACCATGTGATAAATAATATTATCGTACTACTTATACACACAGGACACTTGTTTCACCATGCCAGATTATTACATCAAAATCTCTCGGAGGATAGATCATTTCGGCAGTTGTGTGTTGCTACTGAAGAATTTCAAAGTTGATTTGGACCAGCTCTTGTTGCCGAGAAAGTTCGATTTTGACATCATCCCCTACCGCAAGATATGATTTAGATCTGAACCTTGACCATCCTTTAGCATCAATCATCATGCGACCATCCTTTGTACTTACGGTATATTGAGCAGGTTCATTCACACCAAGGCTGCGCATGGTAAGAGAAACTTGGCTGCGGTCGCCCAGATTGTTGAACGACTCCCTCGTTGCTCTAGGAATTCTCTGTTTGCAAACAAGAAGACACCCAAACAGTTAGATCAACACAGTGAATCATGTGAAACAACATGGAAAGAAAAAAGAACGAAGCACTTGGGCGGCCAATTCTTACCAAGAAGGTGAACATGTCGGTTTTTGTAAGGACTTTGGTATATGAAGTGCAAACTGCAGCCCAATCTGTTGCCAGTGCAACTGCACAGGCCGGAGCAGATGCAAGTGCAAGTGTTGGTGCAGGTGCCGAAGCCGCTGCTGCTGCCAGAGATGGTGCTCCTTGTAGAGCTAGTGCCGGTGTCGGGGCAG
Organism: Triticum timopheevii; assembly: GCA_963921465.1. Taxonomy (NCBI): domain Eukaryota; kingdom Viridiplantae; phylum Streptophyta; class Magnoliopsida; order Poales; family Poaceae; genus Triticum; species Triticum timopheevii. The sequence goes on along the minus strand of OY997262.1, from coordinate 374,533,153 downwards.
GTGCCGGTGTCTATGCCCGATCCTCCGGTAGATCAGACTGATCCGCTGACGCGGTCGGAGCCCAATCCTCAGCTGGATCAAGCTGAGCTGCTGCCGCTGTCAGTGCTAGAGCAACTGCTGGTTCTTGATCCGTTGCTGAAGGTGGTACCGGTGTGCGAGACAGCGGCGATCGTGTCTGGTCTGCTATGATCAGCTTTCTAACTTGACTAGGATCCGTGACCGTGATCCAGTTTTTTTCTTCATTTCTTTTGAACGCGAGAAGGACTAATTGTGGCGTTTTTTGTTAAATCAAACTATAGTTCATCATAGGGATTCAGCTTATACTCAAACAACAGACTGATCCAATTTTTTCCAGTAATATAAGTGATGGATAGTGCCTTCGTTACTGACACAACATAAGAAGTGAAACCTGCAAAAATAGCCATCATAGAGCAAACCAAACGGTTTATTCTGTGATGAATGTCACATGGCAAAACCTGCATCGTAAAATTGCAGGAAAACAAAGAAAACATGACATTAAATCAATAAGATTTAGACAGTGAATCAATAAGATTTACTTGATGTGACATGAGTGAATCCTTACCAGGAAATCACTATGTTGAAGTACTAAACAGAAGATTGATCATCCAACTCCGCGTGGCATGCAGGGGACCCGCCTACTCCCACAAGCAGGACAGTCCAAAGGTCGTGACAAATCGTATGGACCAAACATCCATGGGACTGGAAATCCTGGTGGGTGCGATAAACCCTGCAATGCATACAGATATTGGAGTGTAACCATAATTGATAAACCGTCCTCACAAAAAATATGATCTGGATACTTCAAAATATACATACTGAATTGAGTGGACAGACATTAACATAGACCGTTCACAGGACTGACCACACACCAAAAGCGGCAGTACTAATAAACAATACAGGGTTCACAAACACAAATCAAGTACTGAACAATAGTACTTACTACAGACAAGCAAAGTTGCACTAACTAAACTCTGCACACTATTTCTGGCCACCGACCTACGGGATGAACCCTGCATAACTGACTAGGCCATGGACTTCGTGTGAGATGTCTACATGCACCATCACCATCTTGTCAACCTTGGAGAACCTAAAAGAGTGGCATTTCCACTCATAAACATGATGATGAAGACAGGCCGCATCAGATTTGTTGGGAAGCTTTACAAGAACCACACCCTTCGTAATCGAAGGCACAGCCAGGAAATTGTTGTGGTCAAGTACAACCTCGAGAACACGCCTGACAACAAAGCTACAGGAAAACACTAGTTCAGGACACGTGGCGACAAGGACACAGCAGTTGGATAGTTCAGCAGTAGAACTCATCATCAGGTCTTCCAGTTCACACGGCATGACTTTGAGAACTTCATCTCCACCGTGGACCTGGTTCTAATTCAAACAGAAACCATATTTTATTACTACCTCCGTTCAGAAATATAAGATGATTTTCGATATTATACTCCATATATGACTACACATACGCACAGAAATGAGTGAACAAAGACACTAGAACATGTCTTCAAAGGCATGAGAGCAGAGGGATTACTTGCAATATCCATAACACAAGTTACTGAGGCAAATATACCCTCTTAAAAGGTAGCATTGATGTTCATAAAGTACTCCCTCTGTCCCAAAATTCTTGTCTTAGATTTGTCTAGATACGGATGTATCAAGTCACATTTTAGTATTAGATACATCCATATATAGACAAATCTAAGACAAGAAATTTGGGACAGAGGGAGTAGTTGAAAGTAATCTATAAGAAATCAGTGTCAACCTCTCGCATGTTTTGGTCAAAAGAGGAATTTAGAACCGTCATTTGGCACACTAAAATCACATGCAAGATCACCCAGAAAGTTGTACTACCAGTACTAGTACTGCGTGTTAGATGAAAAAACACGATCAAGATCGAGAAAAAGATCGTCAACAAGAGACATACCTGGACTTGCTTAATGAGGGATCCCGGAGAGGGGGGCTTGGACAGGGCGATGGTTTTGAGCTTGTCTGTGGTAGTGTTGGCGGGGTGCTTGCGCTTCTTCGTATAATGAGCCTCGATGGTTTTGGCCAGAGCCATAGACATCACGTCGGCCGGTGCTCCGGCATCCATCCAAGAGAGGAAGCTGAGAGAGAAGAGTGAAAGGAGGAACGAGATGAGGGAGAAGTGAAGCGAGTGGGGGTTTTCTTCAAGAGAGGAAGCTGAGAGAGAAGAGTGAAATGATGGTTGCTTCGTCCGTCCAACTTACTGCTGGAAAGGAGGGGGTTTTCTGATTTGACGCCTCATTGGGCATTACTGCGGCGGTTCGATCGGGGTAGTCTACCATCACTCTACTACGGAGTAATTTAGTGCATGGCTGGTGGACCCAGGTGTTGGCTGTCCCACACGTCAGCGAAAGTGAGTAATTTAGTGCATGGCTGGAGGAGGATCCGCACGGTAGAGCATGTCCACTGTTTTTTTGAAGAAAAAAATGATTACAGCAAGCGTTTCCACTCTTACGACCGAGGAGTGCGAAAAACGGCAGCCACTTGAACATACACAGTGCTCCTACTACTAGGCATGTGCAGTGCTTCATATGTCAGTACTACACAATCTTGTTGCTAGTGTAGTAAGATATGATGATAACAAATGATGTTGTGTGCATGTCAACTACTCCTATATGTAACATAGTACCGCTTTTTCGAATGTCCGGTCGAGAATGAACGGTGAGATCAATGTTAACAGAACTAGGTCCACAACGCACGGAGAGTACGGTGCTACAGTACTCCATGAAACATGAACCATATGAACCACGAATAGTGTTAGGCAGGGTGTATGAAGGGTGCACGGGATGGGAGCAAAATTTCCCTTGTCGACCCACTTTTGGGTGTTTGGCAGAGTGCATGAAGGGTGCATGGTCCACACTAGTAGGTTGACAAAAATACACGAAGAGGAAACAACTATATTGAGATGAGAATGCAACCAAACACACCCACACGCTTTGTGCTACAGTGACTGATCTGCACCATCTGAGTTTGATCCAATGGTCATGTTGCGCCAAGACATGGACATGCCCATGCAGAGGGCGCCTAAACACCACCAAAGTCCCTCTGCTTCTCGAGGTGCACGACGTTGGTGATGCAGGGTGCAACCGCCCGTAGAGCCCTCTCCCGGTCGACGGGAGCCAGCTCGTCAAAGACGGCGTCCAATGGCACGAATGGATTCTAGTGACGGAGCCCTGAAAGGATTCGTCCGGTGACGGCAGCTCGCAACCCCTCCTTGTCCAGCTCAGCCCCCACCATCGCGCGGAGACGGCTCAGCTCCTTCGAGATATAGGTGAAGAAGGAGACCAGGTCAGGAAGCCGTAGCTCGTTGAAGTCGACCGGGTGGTCAAACGGGTTTAGCCCGACGGCCGGCATCGTCGCGCTGGCATGACGGTAGGCATCGCGCAGCCGCAACACGTGTGTGGCAACTTGGTTCACCAAGTGGCTGAGGCGATCCTGGACCTCGTCACGATCGGCCCGCTCGCGCTCTAGTCGGCTCCCCTGATGGCCTATCGTATCTCCCGCTTTCTCCAGCAACGCCGCCGACGCCTCAAGCATCTTTGTGGTCGACGCCTGCTACTTTTGAAGCTCCATGAACTCCCGCACATAACGGAGGAGCATGGCACTCCTCTCCTCCTTGAGCTTACGGAGCTCCACGTCCTTGGCCCTGAGCTCCGCATCCTTGGCATGGAGCTCCTGTGTCAGGCGCCTCACCTCGTACTCCGTGATCTGCTGCGCCGCCATGGCACCAGGTAGAAGCAATGGGGAGAGGAAGCAAAGGGGGCGAAACGGCTGAAAGGCAATGCAGTCTACGGGAAGGCGGAGGGAGCCAGACGAGGAGTGGGGAATCTTTTGGTTTTCACCACAGTAAAACACTATTCGATGATTTCTCACATCAGGGAGTAGTGAGTGAGGGAGTCCAGGACTAGGGGGTGTCCGGATAGCCGGATTACCACCATCGGCCGAACTATCATCGGCCGGACTATCATCATCGACCGGACTCCAAGACTATGAAGATACAAGATTGAAGACTTCGTCCCGTGTCCGGATGGGACTTTCCTTGGCGTGGAAGGCAAGCTTGGTGATACGGATATGTAGATCTCCTACCATTGTAACCGACTCTATGTAACCCTAGCCCTCTCCGGTGTCTATATAAACCGGATGGCCCTAGTCCGTAGGACATACATTACAACAATCATACCATAGGCTAGCTTTTAGGGTTTAGCCTCCTTGATCTCGTGGTAGATCCACTCTTGTAAACATCCACAATATCAATATCAATCAAGCAGGACGTAGGGTTTTACCTCCATCAAGAGGGCCCGAACCTGGGTAAAACATCGTGTCCCTTGTCTCCTGTTACCATCCGCCTAGACGCACAGTTCGGGACCCCCTACCCGAGATCCGCCGGATTTGACACCGACATTGGTGCTTTCATTGAGAGTTCCTCTGTGCCGTCACCGATAGGAAGGATGCCTCTTCCCATCTTCAAGGATGGTATCTTCGCCAACGGAGCCTTGGCCGCCGGCCAAACTATCCGGCTAGGAGGTTTTCTCATGGCCGTCTGTCCGGCCACCGCCTCCGCAATGACCTCTCGAGTCATCGAGAGCAACCTTCACGTTAGCTCGGAATTTGCCGAGCATCTAGATCCAGTAGAGCTCTCGTCCGTAAACGAACTCTTGGATCGGATCGCCGCCCTGGGAGTCGCTACAGACTACGATCAGATCGGGCTTAAAACCGATCTGAGAGAGATAAACCCTCCCCAGGTCACCCACCACGTTACGATGGTAGAAGAACAATGCGGCGACTCTTCTCCTATATTGAAAACTAGACATGTCTGGGCTCCCAAACCCACCACGCCAGATTCCCGTGGAGGGGCGGACTTCGATCGAGCACTAAACTTAAAATCAGGCCTCGTTCCGGACTCGTTGGACAATGTCCAGCGATCAAAGTTTCCGATCTTGGAAGCTCCTCGGCCTTCGAGCTTTGAGATGGGTAGGGCTCCGGACTTAGTTCCACCCACCCGACCAGATATATGCGATCTATCTCTAATCCGGCAAGAGCCCACTGAAACAGTACATCGCTACTGGGCCAGATTCCTCCTGGTTATGGACAGGATAAAAGACTGCCGAGAGGAAAACGCAATCTCAATTTTCTGCAATAATTGCACGGACGAGGGAATCCTAAACGCCGTCAGCCGTCGTGAAATCACACGCTTCACCGACCTGGCATCCATAGTACAGAAGTACTGTGTGATACAGAGTTTCCGGAAAACCGAAAATAGATTTTGGGACAATCCGGCCCCGGATACAGACCCAGTCCGCAATAAAGGGGCGCATCACATTCAGGCGCCAGGTGCAAGAACCAAAAAAACAGAAACCCCTTAAAGGGAACGGAACCGTACTGGAGGGATGGCTCAGCAGACCCTATACAATTCACAGTGCAGAGGGCGCCGTCCCAACACATAGCCTTCGAGCATGTTGGATACTACGGCAGGTGGCCAAAAGTGGCGAGGAGCTTCTAGCCCCGGGAAACCACACCAACAATACCAGTACGGTATTAACAGTCTTCGAGACTTTCGCATCAAACAATATACGGAAACGAACAATCCGCAGCCTTGCCGAAGCTTATCACGTAGCCACAGCAAATCCTTGGAGTGACGCGGCCATCACCTTCAACGCCAGCGACGAACCTAAATTCCGAACAGCCCGAGCACCAGCCGCATTGGTCCTCAGTCCGATAGTGGACGGCTTTCGGCTTACCAAGGTGCTCATGGATGGCGGCAGCGGATTAAACCTCATCTATGAGGAAACCCTTCAAAAAATGGAAATAGACTGGAGCCGCATTGAGCAAAGCAGCACAACCTTCAGAGGGATAATCCCTAGCCGGGAAGTGCGCTGCACAGGAAAAATCACACTCGATGTGGTATTCGGCTCGCCGGACAATTACAGGTCCGGGGAAATCACATTCCAAGTGGCCCCGTTCAACAGCGGATACCACGCTATATTAGGACGAGAGGCATTCACAACCTTCCAAGCCGTACCCCATTACGGGTACATGAAGCTCAAAATGCCTGGGCCCGGTGGAATAATCACTCTCGTTAGTGATCCGGACATAGCACTCCGCGCCGAAAACAAGACGGCCGCATTAGCCCTGGAGGCACTATCCGAAGCCTTAGCGGCAGAGGAACTCACCGCGCTGCGCTCTACGGTGAATAGGGACGATGTGATACTCGATAAGAGATCCAAGTCCACCTCCTTTAAACCAGCAGAAGAAATAGTAAAATTCCAGGTACACCCAACGGACCCGACAAAGACGGCCTCCATCGGGGCACAATTGAACCCTGATGTAGACGCCGCACTGCGACAATTCCTTCGGGAAAATTGGGACATTTTCACCTAGCACCCCTCGGATATGCCCGGAATCCCACGCAGACTAGCAGAACATAGCCTAAACATCCTAAAAGGATTCAAGCCAGTCAAATAGGCTCTTCGACGATTTTCCGAACCCAAAAGACAGGCAATGGGAGAGGAACTAGCCAAACTATTGGAAGCCGGATTCATCAGAGACATCAAACACCCGGATTGGCTAGCAAACCTGGTAATGGTACCAAAGAAGGACAAATCCTGGCGCCTATGTGTCGATTTCAAAGACCTAAATAAAGCCTACCCAAAGGATCCCTTCCCCCTCCCGCGCATCGACCAAATCATCGATGCCACTGCAGGGCACGATTCATTGTGCTTCCTGGACGCATACTCCGGCTATCATCAAATCAAGATGGCAGAAGCGGATCAAGCCGCAACGGCATTCATTACTCCATATGGACCATTCTGCTTCAACACGATGCCCTCTGGACTTAAAAACGTCGGCGCAACATATCAGCGCATGATTCAGACATGTCTGGCTACCCAGATCGGCAAGACAGTAGAGGCATATGTAGACGACGTGGTCGGTAAAAGTAAACGCGTCGAAACTCTAGTAGACGACTTGAGGGTCACGTTTGACAACCTCCAAGAATATGATATCAAGCTGAATCCGGAAAAATGCGTTTTCGGCGTGCCAGCCGGAAAGCTCCTGGGCTTCATCGTATCCGGTAGAGGAATTGAAGCAAATCCGGCCAAGATCCGGGCTCTATCACAGATGGATATTCCAAAAAACCTCAAACAGACCCAGAAATTGACGGGATGCGTGGCGGCCCTCAGCCGCTTTATCTCCCGCTTAGGAGAAAAGGCATTGCCCCTCTATCGCCTCCTCAGGCACACCGAACACTTCGAGTGGACGGATGCTGGCACCGCTGGACTCGAAGAAATAAAGGCCATATTGGCAACGAATCCGGTCCTGGTCGTGCCCAACCTGGGCGAGCCAATGCTGTTATACATCGTAGCAACACATCAAGTTGTAAGCGCGATACTCGTCGTCGAAAGAGAGACAGAAGGGCATAAATTCCCTCTTCAAAAACCAGTGTACTACGTATCCACTGTGTTAACCCCCTGCAAGTCCCGTTACCCGCACTATCAGAAGATCGCGTATGCAGTGTTCATGGCATCCCGGAAGCTCTGACACTACTTTCAAGAGTGTTCGATAACAGTGGCCTCTGAAGTACCACTCAATGACATTATAAACAACCGCGACGCAACGGGCAGGATTGCAAAATGGGCCATTGAGCTCGTACCATTTGATATAACTTATAGACATCGGCGAGCTATAAAGTCACAAGTTTTGGCTGACTTTGTCGCTGAATGGACCGAAGCCGAACTCCCTAAAGAGTACGGCGCATACTCCAATTGGATTATGCACTTCGACGGCTCTAAAATGTTGGCCGGACTGGGGGCTGGCGTTGTCTTGACGTCCCTGGCCGGTGACACAGTCCAATACGTACTTCAAATAATGTACACGGACTCCAACAACGCAGCCGAATATGAGGCCCTCTTACATGGTCTCCGGATGGCAATCTGCATGGGCATTCAACGCCTAGAGGTGCGCGGGGATTCAAACCTCGCAGTATCCCAAATAAATGGAGACTTTGATGCCAAGGATCCGAAAATGGCAGCATATCGCAACGCTATCCTAAAAATGTCAGCTCGGTTAGACGGACTCGAATTCCATCACGTAGCCAGGGGTAACAACCAAGCGGCCGACGTATTGGCACGCATCGGCGCAAAGCGTGACGCTGTCCCTCCAAACATCTTCCTGGAACGGCTGTTCAAGCCATCCGTACTATGGGAAGAGGAGTCCGGACATAACAAATCAGAAGCAGCCACACCAACCGACACAGAGCAATTCGACATAAGCGGCAATTCCGCCGCCGAAATAACACCCTCAGCCCACGACATAATGGCCGAAATCGCCCCGTGGACAGAACCATTCCTAGCCTACTTACTTAGGCAGGAACTCCCCGAAGACCAAAACGAGGCCCGCTGCATAATTCGGCGATCTAAAGCCTACAAGGTCCACGAGGGAGAACTTTATAAGAAAAGCACAACCGGAGTCCTTCAAAGGTGTATCTCCGAAGAGGAAGGGCGAAACCTCCTGGCTGAAATTCATGCCAGACTAGGCGGACACCACGCAGCAGCCCGAGCCCTCGTAGGAAATGCATTCCGTACAGGATTTTATTGGCCGACGGCCCGGGCAGATGCTCAGGACTTAGTCCAACGATGCGTCGGTTGTCAGCTCTTTGCTAATCAGAGCCATATGCCACCCACCGCCCTCAAAACTATATCCATTACCTGGCCGTTCACAGTCTGGGGGCTTGACATGGTTGGACCACTTAAAGGGGGAACCCACAAGCAAAGATACCTATTGGTCATGGTGGATAAATTCACCAAATGGATAGAGGCCAAGCCAGTTAAAACGGCAGAGTCCGGACCAGTGATAGACTTTATATCCGGGGTAGTACACCATTACGGTGTCCCCCACAGCATCATCACCGATAACGGCACGAATTTTACGGCCGATGAGGTTAAATCATGGTGCAAAAATATGGGCATCAAGCTCGATTATGCTTCAGTCTATCATCCTCAAACCAACGGTCAAGTGGAACGAGCGAATGGTCTAATAATGAGCGGCATCAAACCCAGATTAGTGCGGTCCCTTACGAAATCAGACACGCGCTGGGTAGAGGAGCTCGACTCTGTACTCTGGGGGCTGCGGACAACGCCCAACCGTACTACCGGATTCACACCATTTTTTATGGTGTACGGCGCAGAGGCAGTTCTGCCCTGCGACATTATTCATGACTCACCTCGAGTGCGCATGTACGAAGAAAGAGAAGCCGAGTTGGATCGGCAGGACGGCTTGGACGCATTGGAGGAAGAACGCGACGTCGCCAAGGCTCGTTCCGCATTTCATCAGCAACAGGCTCGAAGATACCAAAGCAGAGAAGTACGGGCCAAGACTTACAACGTTGGCGAACTAGTTCTACGCCTGCCGGACAAGAAAAAGGACAAGCTCAAGCCAAAATGGGAAGGCCCCTTCATCATCGATCAAGTCCTAACCGGCGGAGCGTACTGTCTACGAAATGCATCGGATAACCGACTCGAGCCGAACCCATGGAACGCAGCCCGCCTCCGAAGATTCTATGCCTAGCGCCGGACTAAGAGTTCGTCCCTTTCCCCCGTTCAAATTTTTACACTTCAGCTGCCTTTTTGTTTCTCTTTTTTCTCTCACCCCTATTCACAACAGCCTTAAAAGGCTTATTTGCGCATTGTTCGCATAACACTTGATGTGCCATCCGCACTCATTATACCTGGGGGCTTCTTTACCAGAAGCTTAATTATAAGGGCTTCATGCCCAGCACATGTGTCAAGCTTCCACATGTACCTTTTATTCACCATTATATGCATCGATATGACTTAAGTTTTGGCCAAGCTGGGTTGCCTGGCTCCTGTGCTTACCCCTACGTTCCCGATTGTTCGGCTAGGAGGTAAAGGGAGCACCTCTGCGATTGTTACTGCCGGGTCAGCCGGATGTGTACCTCAGACTGGGTGAAGCCGAAAGCTAGCATTCTTAAGGGAATATTCGGTCGGCGACTTGAAAGATGATTTTACCTACTTATTTATCTGCCCCCATATGTTTTTCTGCTTTTTTCGCAGTCCGGACATGCACTTTAGGGCATGCCACCCCCAGAGGAAAGGAACCCTTAAGGGAACTATTCTCCCTGGAAGATGTTTCTTACTAACCATGTAATATAACATAACTAGTTGGGCACTTGTCTGATAAAGCACTAATGACCCCTACGCCTGGTCTCCATGCATACCCCGGTTCTTCCATAACCGAGAAGGTATTCGGACACACTCCGGACTCTAGGGTCCCGAGGTCGAAGCGAAAAGGTCGGCAAAGACAAATGATCTACAATCCGGCTAGAAGGCATTTTACATGTCATTTTATAATACATTGTCAAATTGACTGACTGTATTCTTCTTCAATCCCATCTAACAGGCTGTCTAATTTACAGTCCTGTTGGGAAAACTTAGCGGCCAACTCTACTTGGCCATATACTAAACTTACAGGGATCTCCTTCCCATCGGGCCCCACAGGTCCGACTTCGGCCATGTGGCTGGGATCCGCCTTCTTGTACCGCGTCTTCACCATGGCCCAGGCCTCCCTGGCACCTTGGCGGCAGGCTGAAATCTTCCATAAATGGAAGCGCTGCCGCACTCCCTGAAGCTTCTCCGCAAGCTCCCCAAGTCCCTCGGGTAGGGGGAAGGCCGGCCATAAAGCCTGGATGACGCCGCTCATTGCCTGCCGAACTTGTTCGGTCAGTTGCAACAACTCGGGAAGTTGATCACCCGTTGATACGGGCATCTCCTCCGCGGGGGCGACCTGTGAGTATACCTACAGACATATTTTGTCAATTGACTTCCTCGCCGAACTCTTCTTTTCAAAGGAGTTCGCTCAAGCACTTACTATAGATGTCGCGACGAAGCCGCTGATTCTCCTTGATGGAGCCAGACAGCTTGGCCCGAACGCCTTTCAGCTCTTCTCCAAGCTGGGCATGGGCATCCTGGAGCTTGTTCCTTTCGTGCTGCACCTTATGTAGCACCCTCTCGCCGGCCTTCAGCTGGCGCAGAAGTTCTTGCCTATCCGGCTCTTGTCCGGCAGCACCTGCAACGTCATTATCAGACTTGCGCACAGGCCAAACACTACTTATCTTTTTAAATATTGTGTTACCAGGAGGGGTCCCTGTGTTTCCTCCTGTGGCAGCAAGTGCAGCCTCAAGTTGAGCCTTGCACTCTTGCAACTCCTGAGACAGTTGGGTATTCTTCTCGGTAAGACCCTGCATTCCATATGATCCTTAAATCAGTTAACTACTTTAAGTCTTGGGGGCTACTGGCATATATAACTATTAAAATCCTCTTACCCGTATGTCTTTTACATACTGCTCCGTGGCTCTGGTCAAACCATCTTGAGCGGCACGGAGGTGCGCGTCCCCTGCGTTAAAGGCATCCAACGCCTCAGGGGAGAAGCACGCGTCACGAAAAACTGTCTGGCGGCGCCTGTGGTTCATGGCTCTCTCCACCTCAGATTTGGTGGCGGACAATCTGTCGGCATCCTCCATTGGAGGACTATCCGGCTCGCGCCTTGCGCTCGCCTCCCCCTCCGGACCAGGCGCTGGAGCTTGGCTGGTAGAAGCCGGATTGGCAGCCTCTACACCCGCAGTCCGGCGGGCGCTTTTTCCCCTACAAAAGTCATGAGCACTCGAACGCTTCCTATGAACGTTGCTCCGAATAATGAATTGTGAGCTATACCTTTGCGGCGACGTTTCAGTCTGCGCCGCGCTCCTCTTCCGCCTACTGGTCCGGACTGGCCTTTGATGGTCAGCCGCCGTGGGCTCGGCTTCCCGCCCTAGAGGCGCCTCCTGCACAGCGTCATCATATAAGGTGGTCAGAAATAAGCAAGGAAGGAATAACGGTGTCAGGACTTTGGTCACAATCACCTGGGAAGCCGGATATAGCCCGGGATAGTCGGCCATAATGGCGACTAAAGCATTATCCATGCTGAGCTGGTGGAACACCCCGTCGATTAGCTCCACTCCTATGTCCGGATCCTCTTCAGAGGCCGGATCCCGGGATCTCTCCGGATCCTTGGGTTGCGGGGCTGGACTTAGCATGTCCTCCACCATCCGACGCAGCTCCTGAGTCGAAAGAAGAACACAATATAAGAAACTTAAGTTTCAAAGGCATGGGTTAGACATGTGAAGTGTTTGCTTACCCAAGGCCGGGGATTATTCATGGAGAACCCATTTAACGGGTTCGTCCGAAGGAAATCCTCCTTCTCCCCCTTATACAGGCCGGACAGGATCTTCACCAGGTCTTCGGCCGAATCTGGCCCTTTGCGGCCGTGACGGGTGGCATCGTCCTCCCCATTGAAATCCCACATGGGGTGGCCCCTGTATTGTAGTGGCTGCATTCCCCTCATAATGCATGTTGCCATGACTCCAATCATGGTCAACCCGGAATGGGCCAGTAACCTTATCCGTCCCATCAAATAATGGACGCTCTTGTCTTCCTCCAGTCGGGGGCTCCGTGGGCGCCAACTAAGGCGTTTCTTCAGAGGAGCATTGTTGAACTCCGGGAGGCCGATCCGGACAGGGTCTGGCAGCGGAGCATCTTCTATATAAAACCATAACGAAGGCCAGTCTTCGGACGCCTTCTTAGGGGTTCCGGATGGATATCCGGTCCCGGCAATGCGCCATATTTTGGCGCCGCCCACTTGATATATGAACCCCTCGTGAGAGCGGGGAACAAGGCAAAACAACCTCTTTCACAGCGCAAAATGGGGCTCGACGCCCAGGAATAGCACACAAAGAGCTATGTAACCCGCAATATGCAGGATCGAGGCGGGCGTGAGGTTATGAAGCTGGAGTCCGTAGAACTCCAGGAGCCCGCGGAGGAACGGATGTACAGGAAATCCGAGCCCCCTTATCAGATAGGGGATGAAGCATACCCGCTCCCCTTTGTTGGGATTTGGGGTAGCCTCCGCTTGCTTCCCACCTTTATAGGTGGCCAGCCCGGCCCGGACAGGAACCATGAAGGCCGGAGGGAGATATCCCCCCGTTTGGAGCTTCACCAGCTCGTTGTGCGGAACAGAGCATCTCCCCCAATCTCCTGGCAGAGGGCTGGGAGCGCGAGAAGAGGAGCTGCGTTGAGGATCCATGATGGAATGGATTCTTGGTCGAAAGCGCTCCGATGAGTATTCGCGGGAGGAAGATGGTGATTTGGATCTGGATTCGTGCCTCTCTTATAGGCAGATTACTCGCACATCTAAGGGGTAAAACATAAAGGGCACCCTGGCTTTTCGCATTCGTGCGACGCGTGGAAGAAGGCCATTATTGGGCGTGGGAGCCAAGAAACGCAACATTAATGAGGAAGCCGGACACTATTCGGCAGGTACATGGAACTTGAAGGAGAACCCGCCTTGCAACGCCGAAGAATACACACATGCTGGACTTATCGTCATTGAAGACTGGTTCGGGGGCTACTGAGGGAGTCCTGGACTAGGGGGTGTCCGGATAGCCGGATTACCACCATCGGCCGAACTATCATCGGCCGGACTATCATCATCGACCGGACTCCAATACTATGAAGATACAAGATTGAAGACTTCGTCCCGTGTCCGGATGGGACTTTCCTTGGCGTGGAAGGCAAGCTTGGCGATACGGATATGTAGATCTCCTACCATTGTAACCGACTCTATGTAACCCTAGCCCTCTCCGGTGTCTATATAAACCGGATGGCCCTAGTCCGTAGGACATACATTACAACAATCATACCATAGGCCAGCTTTTAGGGTTTAGCCTCCTTCATCTCGTGGTAGATCCACTCTTGTAAACATCCACAATATCAATATCAATCAAGAAGGACGTAGAGTTTTACCTCCATCAAGAGGGCCCGAACCTGGGTAAAACATCGTGTCCCTTGTCTCCTGTTACCATCCGCCTAGACGCACAGTTCGGGACCCCCTACCCGAGATCCGCCGGTTTTGACACCGACAGTGGGTTTTACAGGCGGAGTCATCGTGACTAATTGCTGCCGCGCCTGTTCCCGTCAATCAAAAAATTAAAAATCCTGTCGCGCCTGCTCCCGTCAATCAAAAAATTAAAAATCCTGCCGCACCCAAACACCAGAGCAACGCCGCGGTAGATATTTAAATTTACCTGCCTGCAAGTAGATAAAAAAGGGGTGAAAAAACAAATGTGGCGGCGGCCTAGCTAATCGGTCGAACTAGCCCAACTAGCTAGCCACCGTGCTTCACTGATGTACTTGGCGGGAAAGGTGGTCTTTCGTGATTTGACGACTCATTTACTTGCTTCGGCGCTACGACCGAGGAGCACCCAGAAAACATGCGGTAGGGCGTCCCACGTCAGGAAGAATATATGCGTGCACCACCCGAGAGGACCCCGAAACCGCGCGGTAGAGTGTGCCACGTCTCGGCATGGAGGAAAAATGTGCGTGTAAAAATATACTGTATCAGACGTAGTACCTGTGGTTTGACCTCGGGACCCAGCCACTTGGTCGAAAACACCTCACTAGCCACATAGCTTCATCATGCAAACATGGCATGGAGGATAGATGTGGTTAGCTCCGTCTCGACCAGCCACAACGTCTCTTGTTCTAGGCGATTCTTCTATTTTCCAAGCTTTTTTTAGTTGTAATAACACCACGGTAAGCTAGCGCCGCTCTTCGTATGTGCCCGTGCAAAGGTTAGACGATGGAGAGAAGAGAGATTGAGACCGCAGACCTGGGACCCACCAGTAAGTGAGACAACAGTCATGCACGTGTTGACGAGGCACTCCCTCTACTCTACTCAACGCAAGTACTGTATAAAATCAAGTTATGGGACAAAGACAACAACCATTTGTTTTATCAGGCTATCGACTTACGCTTTGTAGTCCAGGTTGCCAGTTCGAATCTCGGCTTTCAGATTTGTTAGTTTTAGGTCCAAATTTGATTAATGACAAGTGGGACCCCCGTGTGTTGTTCCGATATTTCAGTGTAGGATGGTTTTTTTGAACAAACACTTTGTGTGGTTAGACAAGTAACGACACGAGTTACACGTATTTTCCAAGTTTACGAACAAAAATGACAGCGGCATAGAATATCACATCCACCCCGTAGCTTAGATATTATGGTGATACGAGTTTTTACACCGTTGGAAGTGAGATCCAATGGCTTGGGAGTAGTTTTCGTAATTATGCGCAATTTCCAAACTCTCCAAAGGTTTTTTTTGCAAATAAAACATTCAGGCCTCGTGTGTGTCGCTGCATCTTCGATCCAACGGCTCCCCGTTGCTCATATTAGGTGCTCCCCGTAGCTTAATTACCCGCTACGGTGATATGAGCATCTAGGTCGTATGATCAGTGATCAGATGGCACATGCATAGTACTTGTACTTTCTGCGCATTTCCCAAACTCTATCAGCCATATATTGCAAAAACATTCAAACCTCCTACTGTGGGCCGTTAGATCTCAGTGAACTCGTATCACCATAGAATATACGGTGCGGGAGCACCTCATATTCTCCCATGCGAGAAAACATAAGGTGCTATCGCAGCTTGGATGCTACGGTGATACGAGCTTGGAGGTTGTTTGATCTGAGATCCAATGGCATATGAGCAGTCTCTATGCTTGTAAGCAGTGGCTGAACTCTTTTGGGGCTTTTCTGCAAAAAACCATTCGAACCACCGAGGAGGTGTTGGGTCACAAATCCAACACCTCCGAAGAGCTTGTATCACCAAAGCATCTAAGGTGTGGTAGCACATGATATTCTTACATATAGGAGAATATGATGTCCTCCTTCATCTTAGATGCTACGGTGATATGAGCTTCGAGGTCGTTGGATATGGGATCAAAGGGCATCTGAGTAGTTTTTGTACAAATTGTGTGCAATTCTCAAACTCATCAAGGTTTCCTGCAAAAAATATTAAGACACATCATGTGAGATGCTATATCTCAGATCTACAAGCTCCAAGCAACTCGTATCGGCATATAGCATCTAAGGTATGGGGGCACATGATATTCACCCGGGGAGGAGGGGTGGGGGGTGCACAACCAATCGGTGGTTGGGATGGTGGGGACAAATATAATCTAAGCAACCCTAAACAGAGCTCCACAATTTTATCTAAGGTCGAGGGGTTGACCCCCAACAATCATAGCTCCGCCTAAACACAACATTTGCATGTACTATAGTACTAGACTTAATATTCATGTTTCAGTTTCATGTTCATTTTAAATATTGAACTGAGGACCATGGATGTCTTACATTTTACTCCCTTCGTTCCTAAATATTAGTCTTTTTAGAGGTTTCAAATGGACTGGCACATACGGATGTATATAAACATATTTTAGAGTCTAGATTCACTCATTTTGCTCTGTATGTAGTCACTTGTTGAACTCTCTAAAAGACTAATATTTAGGAATAGAAGGAGTATTTTTGAATTCATGTCATACATGCATGGTTTGGAAAAATAGATGCACTATACTTATTGGATTGTTGTTGTGTTCGTGCGTGTGTGTCTCTCTGTGTGTGTGTGTGTGTGGTCATATGCTTGATACATACAAAGTTTTCTCACCTCCATATTGTTCATCTTTTAAATTTGAATTTGCATTGGAAAACTTACTAGGGATACCACGAAATGTGAAATCCACGTTGAGATCACTATATCACAAACTCACTCTAATTCAACAACTCGTCATAAATCAATTACCATGTTGAGATTAGTATTTGCAAGGAAAATACGGGTATTGTAATGCACATAGATTCGTTCGGGAATTTAAAAGGTTCCTTTCATATTCTCGAATGGTAGGGCCCAACGGCGTACCAGCCAGACCTTGGCTAGTGTTGATCCTAAAAACACCAGGCTCTTGTCCTTCGGTGGCGTGTGTGGTACGCACATTAGGCAACCCCAACCAGTCGAGCCTCAGCGTTTCAAGTCGAAATATCTGGCGGCCAGAATTCAGCCCTGGGAAATTCCCCTCATGTCCACGGTCCATAATGACTACCAATGAACAACGGAGGGATGCTTTAGTAACTAGACAATGTTACCTACCATGCCGAGCACGGTTCAATTCCCTCGGTCGCCGCCTGTCAAGGTCACCTGCCAATTGCATTGCCTAGTACTACTACTACTACACCAGGATGAGCACAGAATTGAGCCCGTTTGTTCGTGCCTAGTACTTAGTTAATATATCAAGCAATGCACTGGTACGGAGGGATTATCCTTTTACTCTACGTATATAACTTGTCTGAAGTCTAACTAAGAAAAATGTTTGACCAAATCCTTTCTTAAGAAATACAACAGGACAGATATACGGCTTGAAAATTTATTGCATGATGCAGGTTATGATATTGTTTCAAATCCTGGATCTTAAATTTCAGAAAATCCAAAAGTGAGCATAAATTCTTGAAACTGAGCATGGTCACGTGATATGGCACAAATATTACTTCGTAAGTTTTTTCTTCAATTTGAGACAAGCTGCTTATCACAAGTTGCACAAATGAAGAGCCAAGGTATTTTGGAACAAAGACCTATCAAGTTAAGGCGAACGCTTTCACTATTGAAACCGTGGGCATTTATGTGCCACCACGAGTCCCCGCTTCTCATCGGCAGGTGCCGTCCGAGAAAGCGTGTGAGTCGACGGGAGGCGTGTGAGCAGACCACTGTGCTGGCTGTCAGGGAGGCATGCGAGCAGACCGCTGTGCAGGCTCGCTTGTAGGCGGGCCCTTTGACCAAGCTCCGCCGCCCACCGTCGTCCCAACTGCTCCCACTTTTAGTGTCGTCGGCGCCGCAGTTTAAATTCAACCCCGCACTACCCGGTATCGCTACAATCTTCTCTCTTCCTCTCCGATTCTCCTATTGTCTACCTCCAACTAGCCTGACCTAAACGTACGCCATGCCGCATCATGATGGTCTGCCCTTAGTGTTCCAGTTTCCTGAGGAAGACACCCAGCCAGAGTCTCAAGAACATAAGGCGCTTTGGGACGATCTTGAACTGGCCTTACGGGAAGACGCCGCGACTGTCCCCACTCCCGTTCCGGCTCCCGTCGCCCCGACTGCACCAACACCCATCCCTGTGGCATTGATGGGCTGGGAGCCGCACATTGTCGCCGAGCTTGATCCCACAGGGTTCCAGGAGGTCCCCGCCGACTTTCACGCGCTCGTGCACCTGCCAGCACATGCGCTTGCGTGTGCACTGACGCGCACGCCCATGCCGGTGCCCGTGCACCTGCCAGCGCATGCGCCTGCGCTGCACTGACGTGCGCGCCTGTGCTGGTGCCCGTGCCCACGAATGTCTCCGCCGCGCCATTGATAGTGCCTGTCCCCGCGCGGGTGCTAGTGGCCCCCCTCAGCGGCATGGATGGCCGCCGTCGATCGCTTCCTTGCACCAACGCCAGTCGCCTCCTCCCACCAGTTGACTCGCTCTGAAGTCCAGAACATTTTGGCCTTCCTTGAAGCTAGGCCAACGTCCAGGAGTACACCGACAACAGCGCAAGACGCCGCCGTCACCGTCGGTCAGTGGCCCGACGACACACAGAGCACGGCAGAGGAGCCGCTTCCCACCACGAGACGCCCCCGCCGCCGCCGCATAATCTAAATTTGCCATGAAAAACGTTCGGATTGCCATGCTTAAAATCCGAATGTTTATCATTTCCATTTATTTTATATCGATCGTCGTATAATTTAAAGTCGGAGTTAGACTGAACGAAATCTATGGTTTGATCGATTGAACGTTCTGCTAGAGCCGTATCAAATTAAATATAAAACGTCATCAAGCCACATGTATTCCTTGTCATCCAATGACCTAGACTACTTCAATGTCGAGCGCTCAACACGTTTAGCGTGCAGTTAATTTCATGCCAAAAATAGTGCTAATCACATAACAACACGCAAATAATATCCTAGTACTTAATATCCGCATGCACTTAATATACTTCCAAATTAACGTGCATTGCACGTATACACTGACTAGTGCTGCTAGTACGTGAAACTGGTGCGGTGACTTGTGAACACGTCCAGATATGGTCAATGGCAACATCGCCCACGAGTTCTTCCTGTTTGCCCGTGCATCTAAACATAGAAGGGGAGGAGAGAGAGAGCACACATGGAACTCACCAGTAAGTGAAGGCGAATAGTACTAAAAATAATATACATGTTATCCATTAATTAGGCTGGTAATATAAAAACATTATGTGAACAAAGGGGGTACAACAAACATTGTTATTCTACTTATGTTTCCTATTAACGCGCGGCTTGAAGGCCCGGTCGCATGTTCAATCCTCGTCCTTTATTTTTTAATTTGTATATGGGTCCAAATTTGTTTCATGACATGTGGGCCCCTCGGTGTGTAGTTTGTAGCACTTTAATTTGTGGGTCGAAATTTGTTCCATTCCAAGTGGACTATCGGTGTGTGGTTTTGTAGCTTACTTATAATAATTAAAGAGAACAAATAGTTTATTCAATAATACCATGGTGCAACGTTGAAGGCGAGAAAGGACATGCGAGAGAGAGATGACCGAGCCAGAGGGAAATCAACTAGGGGAGTTGCGTGGGTTGCAATGGTGTTTGGAGTAGTTGTGGGCCGGATACTACGAAAATATAATCTAAACCGACCGGAATAAATGCCTACACAAATTAATCCAAGGTTGGAGTGCCCCTCGCAATGTAAATAGCTCCGGCTTTGCGAGGGCTGGAGAGGTAGTAGCTTCAACGCATGGAAGAAACGGTGTGAGAAAGAGAGGTCAATCGAGAGACATATAGATAGAGAGACAAAGTGAGTGTGGTCCGACATTCATTGAACAAATATATATGCTCTGGAGAGATATTGTCCGATTGAGCTTTTGGCAAGGGTGAGGGCTGTAAGATAGAGATTGAGAGATGATCCAGTCACAGACATGTAGATATATTTTGTGCATGGGAGGAAGCAAGGTCAACCGATCACATAGGGTCGCCGTGCGATCGGAAGAGTGAGACGAGTTGGAGAGAGTGACCTAGATAGACAATGTGCGTTAGAGAGTATACAATGTGAATAGGTCGAATTGGGCTCAAACATGGTGATATATCGTTTTTGTCCGAGAAAGAGAAAAGTCAATCGAGACATACAAAGAGAAAGAGAGAGAGAGAGAGAGAGAGAGAGAGAGAGAGAGAGAGATTGAGTGAGCGTGGCCCACCATGAGGTCGAAAGGGTCGCGGCGGCTTGGATGGACTGGCCTAGATAGACAATCTGCGTGAGAGAGTATAGAGTGTGTTGATCGAGGCCCGAACAGGGAGATATATCATTTGGGTGTGAAAGAAAACGAGGTTAAGTGACACTCAGATAAAGAGAGCGAGATTGAGCAAGTGTGGCCCGCCGTGCAGAAGGTGAGACAGTCTCGAGGAAGTGACCTAGATATACAACATGCCTGCGTGCGCATGAGAGGTTGGGGGGGCTAGATAGGCAATGCATGTATTTAGCGCGAGAGGGTGAGAGGGAGAGGGGGAGAGAGAGAGCTCGGCATGGGGTGAAATGGCGGGTGTGTGAGGTAAATACATTTGGTAATGGAGTGGAAAAAGGGGTTTTGTAGTTGAGAGACTTAGAGATCGAAACATGGAGAGAAAGAATGAACGTGTGTTGGAAATTGATAGCTTCCTAAGGTGGTTAGGAGAGGAAGATTGACCGATACAGGAAGTATGCAGCGTTTGTGCGGGGGGGGGGGGGGGGGCTAAAAACAACATTTGAATGTACATAGTACGAGACTTAATATCGATGTTTCAATTCAGTGTACATTGTAAGATTTGAACCGAGGACCAGGCATACGGGTAATTATTTCTAATTTGTGCCATACTAAGTTTCGGAAAGTTGACATTGACTCAATTTGTTGTGCTTTTTTGTAGGTCATATGTTTGAATCCATCCAAAAGTTTTCTCACTACCATGGTGTTCATCATATACATATGAATTTGTATTAAAAAAGTAGCATGGATATAGTAAAATGCGAAATCCATGTTAGAATTGGAGATCGCTACGTGACACACACTCTAATTCAAATAACTAACTACGTGACACACACTCTAATTCAATAACTAATTATGTGACACACACACTCTAATCCACATTAGCGTGGGTACCGTTTCGATTTTTTTCAAATAACTCCTCATTAATTAATTTATAGTACTCCCTCTGTTCACTTTTATAAGACCTTGAAGACATTTTAGACAATGTGCAAAACAGTTCATTTTAAGTTGTCTGAAACGACTTACAAAAGTGAACGGAGAGAGTATCTTGTTTCGAATGAATAATTATTGCAAGGAAAACACGGGCATGGTAATACATACAGATTCATTTGCAAATGAAAGAAGATTCGTTTGCATTCTCAAATGTAGGCGCACCAGGCAGACTAGGGTCGTGTCGGGGTGGACGCTGCTTCGATGCCTTAAATCCAATTTCCTTTGGGTCACTGAAATGTGGGCTAGCCACCTATTGGGCCCACATGTCATGGACACAAAGGTAGGTGCCTTAAGGCACCAAAGCATAGTCCTGTCGGGGTGGTCGCGTGTGTCGGACGGATGCGTAGCACCCAGCCACCCACCCACCCGCCAAAAAAAAGGACGACAACAAAATAAGTTTGCACTTCCATGTTTCGGATTGAAATATCTGGCGGCCCCAATTCCTGCCCTGTAAAATCTCTCTTCTCCACCGTCCCCTTCCGCACCCAGATTGCTCAAATCCCTAATTCGCCGCCAACCCAAGCAAAGTTTGAATTGCCCCTCGTCTCGTATCTTTCCCCACCGTTCCCCACCTCTGTGTCGGACGACAACGACGAAGACGACGGTCGCGCTTCACCACCGCACCGGAGCTACCTCATCTACGCCCTCGTCCACCGCACCGGGTGGTCCACCGACAACGTCAGCCGCTGCAACCGACGTGCCTCACAGACACCGAGTTCCACCGCATCAGGTGCGCTTCACCGATGCCGTCTCCCAGCTCACCGGGGCTACTTCACCGAGCACATCGTCGCACCTCCGCCCCCTGAGGCCGTTGGGGTGAACGGTCTCATCCACCGAATCGTAGCGCTCCGCTGCCACTCAAGATCTGCATCTGTGCACGGCCAGCCAACACCAGCGCATCACCCTCAACGGCTCTGAAGTGACCCGCACTCTAGCTAGGCGAGCATGCCTAAACGCCGGCCCGAAGTAGGTATCCACACATCACTCCCTTGTGCACTGTTTCCACGATGTTTGGATATCCTTTCACTGCTCTCTTAGCTTACACGCCTATGCAACTCTGACTTTAACTCTTATTTCTTCTGGAGATATCATCTCAAACAAGCAAATCCATTTTTTAGCGAAGCATGATGGCGCTACGAGATCTGGTACACATCCTGCACACCTGTATAACCTTGTAAGTATCTGTCCTCCGGTACAACATCAAGGTTGATTCCTCTTATTTGATCAACCATTCGCCGTGTCAAAAATGCAGAGGGGGATGCAAGGAGCACAAGGCCTGCACATCCAAGCAAGTGGTAACATGGACTTGTACATGGAACATCTCAAGCGCAAGCAGAGCTGCAGTGAGCCTGTACAACGAGCTAGCGTAAATCCCTGCATTTCATTTAATTCGTACTGGCATTCGTGTATGATTTGTGTGCAGTGCCTGATCCACGAATTCAAGTTACCAGGGGCGAACATTTAACTTAAAAAATACGAAGGCACTTGCACTCCAGAAATCAACATAACTTGAGAAATGTGAAGCTACATGCACTTTGAAAACCAGCTAATGATCCAAAGTAGTTCAGATTATAAACACTAAATGATGCAAGCACCAAAAAACACAAAATGCAACATGGTGTACAAGGACTACAAACATGGTATGTACCTGCTTGAATTATTCATTCTCTGGCTGAAAATATCGAAGTGTAATTGCACGTATAACCAGTGCGCAAACTGCATATCAATATATCTATCCTGCACAAGTATGCCAATAGTTTCAAACAACAGATTAGAAAAGTATTTATGCTATGTTGTCATGATACGGGGACTTTCTGCTAGATGGCCTCGACGTTTCCTCAAGCTATGAAAATGCACTATAATTTGCTTGTCATCAATGCCTGCAAATCTCTGTCTCTCTAAACATAGTAGATCATCATTAGACACTAAATCCTTCAATGAGCTTGCGAAATGCTTGATCCCACATTAGACACTATATGTTTATCACCAGGCGCATGTAAAATGTTTGCATCAAATCCTCCATTAGCAGTCTGTTCATTAGACACTTCAGGCTCAAGAACAACATGAGCTTGTATGTTTGCACCGGAAACTTGATTAGATACATCAGATTCAGTCAGTTCAGTATTGATTGGGGGAGTTATAAAATAAGTAGAAATTGGTTTCATTTCTCATAGATTCCCTACATACAAGCAGTTTTACAACACCGTCAGGTTTAACTATTGGCTAGAAATTGAAGAGTTGAATTAGATATAATCAGGGATGTGATGTACCTTCTTGTTGCGCATGCTACTCTTGCAAGTTGCGACTGTCCGTTTGCGCAAGCTCGACGCCATGCCCGTGCTGCCGCCGCTGACTCCCACGCAGGCTACACCCAGGGTTGGATCTTCATCTTCTTGTCTTTCCATTTGCTTGAAGCCCGGTGACCGCCCTCCAACGAGGGCAAGAGGAAGTGTTGTGTCAGCCTGTCCAGCGGCGGCTAGGTTAGGAGCGAACCATACTGGAGGCTGGAGCGAATGAATTGGGATTTTTCCTGCTATTGATCGATATGGGAGGTGCTCGTTTGGGCCGCGAGCCTGCTATAGGGCCTGCCTTGCACTTATGTTATTGGCCCATCCAAATTGAAACATTTTTCTTTATTTTTTACATTGCCTGCTCATGCATTGGGACGAACAAAACTAGCGTGGGCCAACCTGGACGACTCAAACTAGGTGCACACTTTCCAGCCACCTGAGGCGGCCGCCCATACCAGCCCCTATGGTGGCGTCGCCCCTTTTTGCGTGTATGATTGGATAGTGAAAAATATTCCAGTGGCGCTTTTGATTTACCCACAGAATGGTTGAATTGCTTGTTTCTAATGACTGAGTTTGCCAATAATGTGAAGGATGCCAGTCTTTTCATCCTATTGTAGATTGCTTAGATCTCGATATGCCAAAAGTAATCGCATGAAATATACAGTAAAAGCCAGTGTGATGTGTGTGGATACAACTAGTCTGACTACACGTCCTCATATAACATATCAAGGACGCACCATCTTACCAAATTAACCATTCGACTTACCCATGCAGTGTGGGAATAAAGAAGTATTGGGACTGCGTATCCAAGCAATTGATGCCATGGATTCCTTCGTGCAACCTTGTAAGCGAAAAAGAAGTTGTAGTGTGCCTGTACAAAGAACTAGCGTAAGTTCAGTTACCTGCTTCTCGGAATTTTAGTTAGCCACTTATTGCAAAATTGTTCAATTACGTTGCTTGGCTTAATTTAGTTTGCTACTGATTACATAATGCCACAGCCTATTGATCATATTGTAGACTGCGCATATCTATGTGTTTGATACTTACTGTTAAGAATTACCTATTTGCCTTAACATAAATATCTACTTGTTTGTTTAACTACTTTGCTGCTGCAACAGCGGGTTACATTGATGTTAATAACTACTTTTCAGCATCCAATTGAAACTCTTTAATTCCTTGTTTGTTTAACTGGTTTGCTGTTATAACTCCCAGTTAAGATGTTTTGCTAACTTCAACTTTTCTGAATCCAATCGAAACTTTAATGGCAAAACAGGTTAGCCCAAGATCAAAGAGCGAGGTCCCCATGGTCGTTGCGTCATCCCACAGCAGTGGTACCGGCCCAATCGTGCATTATGAATTGCCAACTGCTGATGCTCTAGAGGCTAAACTAGTGGTAGAAAGAGATTCTGCTTCTGCACATAGAGATGAAGTTGACATGTTGAGGAAGCAAACTGCACAATCACAAGCAGTACTCAAGACAACCATTAAATATTTGGTGGATTTCAAAATGAAGCAAGCTGAGACTGACCAGATTGTTAAGGTCCTGAAGGAAAAAAGGAAATTAAGTTCCTACTTGGTAAATCATAGGTGAAATGTTCTTTCCATCCTTGAATAACCTTTGTGTCGTCTGTTCATGTAATCAATCAAACCATTTGTTTTAGAGGTCATGTAATAATTGTTTTTTTGTTTTTTGGTTTGTAATTTTATTTGAGCACAAGTTTGTATTAATTGATAAGACTCGGAGACATTTCATTTGGATTGCTGTGCCTAACAATATGCCAATCGGGCAGAATGTGCATTCAGCAATAGTAGTAGTATAGATGGACCATAATTGGCACGCATCGGAAGGGGCCAAGATGCTGGCTAAAAAAAGGATGCTGTTGTAGCCAAAAAAAGTACAGCGGCCCGGCTTATGTATGTTAGTTGATATTATTGATCCATATACTCTATAAGTGTTTATATGTCTGTTAGTTTTGTACATTCTTGGTTGATTGACTCGGTATTTGAATCTTGATACATCGCTTGTGTACATATCTAAATGGGAGTACACATTATGCTGCGTGTGACATTTGACTTGGACATGAAGTGTTCCAAATATTTGAATTCACCTTAAACTAGATTCTAGCTTCTGAATTTGAGTATCAGCATTTGTAAACCATATTCATATATGACAGTGGAATACATCTTTGTCGTTCTTTTGAAGATATATAAAAACACATAGAATGATTTATAAAGATTCATATAGGAATATAAAATGGATTCAAATTTAGTTGCCAGGGTAAACGTGGATGCTTATTGTACCAAAATTAGAAAGAAGCGGCAAAATGTCCACTCCCATGTCGGCTGCCCGAAGCCAAGTGTTTGGGAGATGGAAATTACTGTCTACCCATTACACGGACAATCCATC
Source organism: Triticum timopheevii (assembly GCA_963921465.1). Taxonomy (NCBI): domain Eukaryota; kingdom Viridiplantae; phylum Streptophyta; class Magnoliopsida; order Poales; family Poaceae; genus Triticum; species Triticum timopheevii. The sequence goes on along the minus strand of OY997262.1, from coordinate 374,507,225 downwards.
AGCCCGATTTCCACTGCTCTAAATAGGGGTAGGTTAGTAACTTCAATTAGACGTGACACGACCGCCTCTGAGCCCATTCCGACACGGTGGGCGTCAAACATGGGCGGCAAAACACATTTTATTCAAGCTCGTCTAAAAGACCTCTATTTCTCCCTCCATTCCCCATTCATACACGGTGGGCGGCAAAACAAACTCGACTCGGCCTAAATTGATGTAGGCAAATATTTTCAATAGGGGCAGGTTTGTAACTTCACCCAGACGTGGCACAACCGCCCTACCTGTCAGCCCCGTTCATACACGGTGGGCGCCAACCATGGGCGTCAACCACCCTCTCCTCGCCCGAAATCGCTCTGGGCAAATATTGGCGAGATGCGAGATTACCGTCCTATTCCCAACTGACGAGACGTCCAAATTTCAAACGGGGGCTAAGTTCGTAACTTTCCCATATTTCAGACAGGCGCGTCCCAAAAACATGGTTCCCCGTACCTCTCCCTCCATTTTCCCATTCATACACCATCCGCGCTAGAACACCCCATCCCCACACCAGCCTCCGTCCGCCACCCCATCCATCGCCACCGTCCTCCACCACATCCATCGCCACCATCCTCCACCATGCCGGAGCGCCTACCAAGACCACGTCATCCACTGCTAGAGATGGACGTTTCTCATCCACGGCGATGGACCAATAGCCTTGCATCGCGTCCTCTCGCTTCATCGGCGTTGTCGTCCTCTTTGCAGGGGCCACTCACACGACCTTTTCTTCCACCGCAACGGGACTTATCCCCCGATGCACCCGTCTACCGTCGCAGATCTGCTTCAACGCCACCGACAGCCATCGCACCCCCGATGCCTACACGGTGCCGCAAGAGAGGTCGTATTTCATATCTCCTCAACTTTTTGATCTCAACCAGAAAATAGATCTTAACTTGGTTACTATACTTTCTTTTCAGCTCTTATAATTTAGTTCTTAGTTCGAAGCAAACAATGGATGCTAAATATCATTTCTCTGGTTTGCAGCTTCAAATCTGCCATGGCACAGCCATAATACGGTTTAATTGATCATGCTTAGGGTTTAATTGATCATGTTGGTTCTGTGGTGGTTTATTTAATAGAAATCGGAGGGGAAACCCTCTTTTGCTAAAAAAAATATGCTTAGAGTTTCCCCCTTTTACGATCACTATACGATCAGAATACGTGCTTCGTGTCATAATAACACTGCTCCACTCATCAAGCTAAACAAGCTTAGTTGTTCAAATACGAATCTGATATTATTAAAATAGAGTTGTTTAATTGGTCGGCTAAATATTCCTAAATTAGTTTCGAAAATGCATGTTCGTTGCTCGGGTGTGTATCTCTATAGGGTGCCCATGGTGGGCCGGCCCACCCTGGGATTTTGGGTTGTCCCAGGCCTTGATTCCCCTTTGTTCTGCTACGCGCTTCCGATCTCTACTCACCCCCAGCCGCCTGCCTCGCTGGCAACTTGCCGTCCCCGGACGGCATGACTCTAGGAGGAGACGCCGGACTAATAGGAGGCCAGGAGCCACTCGCCCAACAGCGTCACAGCTGCTCGGGCGCACCACCGTGCCTACCTTCCCAGTCTGTTCAGGGATCAGGCGTGCATCACCCACCAAGCCAACCCGATTTATCTTGAGATATGTCCTCAACACTCAGCAGCCACTCCTCATCACCCATTTTCTAATTGATTCATTACTCATTAGGCAGGACTGTCATTAGGGTTTGTTATGTGCTCAGTGCTACCTACACTTAATGGTTCAGATGTATTTCGGTAATCTTTAGTACCTCTAAAGTTCACAGGGTTTTCAAAATTCCGGCCCTTGGAACAGACACTAGTTATTTTGGATTGTTGGTCGTAGTGACACTGACCCAGATTACTACTGCAAGCCAGGTTTGCTGACAATTTTACTAGTGTTTCTTACTCATTCGATATAATATCCAATTATTCACGTCGATTAGTTGCAAACAATAAGTGCTAGACAAACTTCTTCATTCAGATTTTGGATGGTCTCTTACTACAGTTACAATTCTACATACTTGTCCTAGTAAGCTCACAAGTAAATGATTGATTCACTACATCTATGCTTGCCTTGTCATATTTGTTGTCAATATTCTTTTAGGGTGGACCACCCTGTTTCTAAATACTGGAACCGTAAACATGAGTGAATAGTATTTCTCTATGTGATCTCTTCCATCATGTGTGGGCAACGAACATTGCATTGTATAGAAAGAAAGTGTCATTTCCAGCTTTTACATAGGTTTCTATCTTTTACATGGAATACAATCTGCCAACTTGCTTTGTGTCGCACTACCAACACTCCACCCTTGAAGCCAAACATTATGCCACTCATAATTGCTTAGTTTATTTGTTCAAATACGAATTTCATATGATTCTAATGTTCCTACTTTAGTTTTGAAATGTGTGTCTGCCTGTTATAGAGACATAAGGGGTTTGTATTTCTGTTTGTGGTCTGGTCAGCATAGTTGGGGAGGTGAACTTTGCATATGCATGGGTTTATAGGGAGACACTCTCCGAGTTGAATCCGCAATGCATTCCATAGATAATCTAACTACTTTTTATGTTTTCATGAATCTCAGATTCTGAACAATATCATAATGATTATGAGCTTGCGCGCATGAAAAGAATAAAGCAAAACAATGCCATGGTTGTCAAACTTGGCATTAAGGGACTGAAATCAAGTCTGGATGCAATGCAATGCAAACGCTCTCCACCTACAGATTCATGCTCAGAATATGATCCTAACAGTGATTCTGAGCTAGAGGGAGACCTAAGTCAATGTAGCTCCCTAGTGGAGGAGTCAGAGGAAGATGCCCTATCTTATTCACCCATCAAGGTACTTGCTCTAACTTTCCAAGGTTACATTGCTCGCACATATCTTGCAACTGATGCTTTGCATTGCTTCTACTTTGTTGAACTGCCATTAGCTTAGTTTACACATCGTGTATGTGAATACGCCCTGCCTATCCATTTTCAGTACATATTCCATCTGTCATCATACCATATTTATCCATTCAAATTTTGTTCTTGTGTATCAGACGTTCAAAAGGAAGAGGGCGATTGTTGATCGTGGAGGAGCACAAGCAAAGTATTTGGAAAAGGTAGTGGCACCTGATAAATCCAATAGTCTGTTAGGTGTAGTTGCAATATCACCTAACCCACAAAACACCCCAACTCTAGTAGACTCTAGCCCTACTACACTGGTCATTTCTGATGCCCCAACTCAGCAGACCCCAACTGCAGCAAACAGTATGATTATGCCAGTTGACATAGCACCAGCTATATGACGCAAAACCCCCATTCTAGCAAAGAGTACACCAAATCTAATATCCAAATCCCTTTTCGAACCAGAGAGAGCCCCAATTGCAGCAAATAGGACCCCTGTTCCATTTCTTCCCAGTTTAGAAGATGAAGCTTATGTTGTTGTCAGGAACTTTGTGCGCATCTTTCCTTCATGGAAAGATTATACCGTAGACACAAAAAAATTTCCAGTCTTCCGCCGCAACTTACGCGTAAGTAATGTACTAATGTTATTCATGGTCATTACTACATATGTTTCTGCTGACAGAAGACAAAAGATTTCATTCTTTTAAATAGGCGAGGAGCAAACTGGATTGTGATGATGAGCAAGGGTTGGTTGTGCTTTTCAAGCGCTCGTTGATGAAGTATCATTCCTACCTGAGGCAAGCGCACTTCGATGGCAAGCCTCTAAACGAAATTTCTGTAAAGTCTCCGGTGCTACATTTATCCGACGGTGATTGGAATAATCTTGTTACACATTGGTCTCGGCTGCAGCGTAAGGTACTATCTATGATATCACATCACAATTTGAACTACATTTCTGCATTTGCCTTAATGTCTCACTTGTATGAAAACTGTTAGTAGAAGAACATTCGTTCTCAAGGGACCACAGAATCTCGCAACTATACTGCACACTGCATTGCTCTTGTGAGTACCTCTTGCCCTGTATGACCATACTTACTTTCATAGTTGTTTGATTATGTAGCATCACTGCACATGTTAGCCTCGTAATCGTCCATTTGGTGGACATTATAAGATCCGTATGGACTCTTACATAAATTTAGAATCAACCCAATACTTTTGAAGAGGTTTAGCTCTGCAGTCCTCTTGTAAGGATTGAACGTGGTCTATCACTGTACTTACATTAACAGCTACTCCCTCCGTCCCATAATATAAGAACATTTTGTACAGTACACCAGTGTTCAAAACACTCTTGTATTATGGGAAGAGGGATTGGTTCATTTTGTAGCATTCTGCATCTTATCTCCCTCGCCCACCATTTACTAAAAAAGATCAGATCTATACTTAATCTTACCAACAAGTAGAATACACAGACAATGCCAGTGCAGAAGTGTAGCCCATTGCTCTTGTCGGTACATTTTGTCATGTAACGCTTGTACTTCTAGGGATTGGTAGTTGATTATGTAGCATCAATCTGTATCTTATCTTCATTATCCTCTATCCCTTCCAGTATTATCATATCTATAATTACTCTCTACAAAATGTAGAGTACGGGCAATGCTTATGAAGAAGATTTTGTGCTGAAATTCTTGAGTTATCCTTCCCTTGACATGGAGAAGGGCATTATAAAGCCGGTGTTAACTGTTAATGTAAGTCGGTCCTTCTAAAACCTTTATCCTCAACTGTTGTTTAATTTGCTCATACTACCTATCGTTTACTGCTGTTTAGTTTGTTGTTTCTACCAAAATGCATGTTCGCAAGAACTGTAGGTTCTAAGTTTTACTTGTAAAACCAAATTCCTTATTCATACCATGCACATTACTTAATACTCCCTATATGTATGCTTGTTTTTGTGGATCTATAATCCAGTGTGTGGTGAAGCAGCCCATGTTTGCACCTTGTCATCTCTTGTTTTATCTTACTGATGTGGCTGATGATATGAACAACATGCCATGCACATTATCCAAAATAGATACAATGATTTTCTTTGCCCTTCATATATGCTTGTTATGTTGACATGGTAATCCAGTAGTGTGGTGAGGCTCCCCGCATTATGAACAATGCCAAAATATGCTATTGATATTTTGAACTTACTCTTTATTTTCTAATTTGAAATTGAATAGAATTGACAGCACAGTTATCATCTTTGTTTATACACGTGCAAAACTTGTCATCTCTCTGCTTTATTTCAGGGTGATATGCCTGATGGCATGCACAAGTCTGCTGAAGGCTATGAGACAAACGCAACATATATTGCAGCAAAGAAGGCAAAACATCTTGAAGATAGCGAGACAACCAGTGTCTGCTGAAGTCTGCTGAAGTCTTGTCTTGATGCAGTGTTCAAGTTACTTGAGCCTAACAGTCAGACAAGCTCACAGAATTCGTTGTCTGAATCAGTTCGACTTCTTCAGTCCCAAGTTCTAGCAGAAAGGCATTCTGCAACTCAACTTCGACTTGAAGTCCTATCTCTAAGAAAGATTGCGGAGAACACCAATGAGAACCTCATCGCTAAACAGCTACACCTGGAAGCTATGACCGACATGCTAGGCCGGTCTCACAGCCTTGCTCAGCAGCTTGCGCAGTAGTTCCCCCGCAAGGCTAACCTTTCTTGAACTGTCTTGGAAGTGGTCTCGGTTCAGTATTATTTTGTTACACTGCAATGGTGCCCAGTTTTTGCAATCTGCTTCTTCGTTGCGCTTTATGATCACTGGTGACGAACTTCGATGCCCAGTGGATGTAATATACCTTAAATCCTATATTGTATAGTGTAGGTTTATTCTTAGTTACTATGTCGTAATTTCTTATTGTATAGAGTAGGTTTGTTCTTAATTCCTACTAGTTACTGCCATCATTCGCTATCTGAAAAAAATCAGATGTAGTCGACCGGGCCGAAACATTCGACTATAACGGGCCAGGTTTTTAGCGGGCCACAATTGGGCCAGCCTGTGTCTTTCTTGGGCCCGAATGATTGGGGCCTTCACACATTGCGCCAGGCCCAAACTTACACCGGCCTATAGTTGGGCCTTTTGTTGACCCAGTGCTTAGTTTGGCCCAGGTAGCGTTGGGCCATTAACAGGCTGAATATTGTACTAGCCTGTTACGGCCGAGATGAAACCACGGGCCTTTAGCAGGCCAAAATGCATGTTGGGCCTCAATTTTCACTTGTCATCCACGGGCCTTCAGTAGGCCGAAATGTAGACCGGGCCTTTTTGGGCCCAGTTAGCTCACGGGTCGTTACCAGGCCGAAACATATCTCGGGCCTTAGTTGGCCCACTGATATCATGGGCCTTTAAGAGGCCAAAAGCTTAGTACAGGCATCAAAGGGCCGAATTACACGACAGGCCTTTAACAGGCCCAAAGTCAAGTTGGGCTTAACTGTTGCCACCTTTAGCACGGGCCGTTAGTGGGCCTGATGTCCCGTCGGACCATATATGGCCCATGGGTAGCACGGGCCATTCCCAGGCCGAAAGTCACACCGGGCTGAAATGGGCCCATGTCTACATCAGGCCTCTAACGGGCCGAAAGTCACTGGGCTGTAGTTGGGCCCAAATATTCGGGGAACAATTAACGGGCTAGATCTGGCTTTGAGCCGCAAATGGGCCCAAATATTGGGCGAACAATTAACGGGCCAGATCTGGCTTCGGGCTATAAATGGGCCCAAATACTGGGCAAAAAATTAATGGTACAGATGTGGCTTCGGGCCGTAAATGGGCTTTTATTAAGCAGGCCGTTATTGGGCTGGCCCACTAGTACCCGATTAAGTACTACGGGCCTTTGACTTGGCCGGCCTTTTTAACCTATATGGGCCTCTGTTGGGCCCAGCCACGTGTCGATGTATCATAGGCATGTCTCCTCAAGTGGACGAGCGACATTTGGCCCACTCACGAGCTGACAGGTGATCCCTTCGGCCAATCAAAATTTTACACGTGGAAATTTCCCATTGGTCAGGGCTGTTAACGGGTTATCGGATCCAAAATCTGACCCGATAGCTTAACGGTGTTCCGTTACGGTGGATGCCACATGTCGGTCACCCTTGACGAAAGCACTTATGTGACGCGCGATTTATCATCATGGTAGTGGACACTTCCGTGATGATAATTTTGGTAATGTCATGGAACACTTCTATGACAGCACAGGTATGACTATCTTGATTCAGTCATAAAATCGTCATGGATGTACATGCATGACAGAAAACGCGACCTACTGTGACAAACACGTATCATCACGGAAGTGTATTTTTTTGTAGTGATGGCGGGTTATAAGCTCTCGCACAATGAAGAGCAGAAGAGTTTTTTCTAAGTGTTGAAGATTGACATGAACCAGTTCAAATCAATCTGGGGCCTAATGTTGGGGATATAACTACTAGGTATGACCCGCCTAGGAGGGTTCGTGTTATACCTAGCTATGGCGGTTCATCATATGAAGCCCAAGACGATATTTGAAGATGGCAGTTCAGTTAAGGGCCCAAGGCCCAAAGGCGATTTAAGGCCTGTAGAGATAAACTGCCATATATGTATGACTTGTATTGTAAGGCAAGAATAGATAGTCACCGATCCGGACACTGTTTATTGTTGGAAATATGCCCTAGAGGCAATAATAAAAGCATTATTATTATATTTCCTTGTTCATGATAATTGTCTTTATTCATGCTATAATTGTATTATCCGGAAATCGTAATACATGTGTGAATAATAGACATCAACATGTCCCTAGTAAGCCTCTAGTTGACTATCTCGTTGATCAACAGATAGTCATGGTTTCCTGACTATGGACATTGGATGTCATTGATAACGAGATCACATCATTAGGAGAATGATGTGATGGACAAGACCCAATCCTAAACATAGCACAAGATCGTATAGTTCGTTTACTAGAGTTTTCCAATGTCAAAGTATCTTTTCCTTAGACCATGAGATCGTGTAACTCCCGGATACCGTAGGAGTGCTTTGGGTGTGCCAAACGTCAAAACGTAACTGGGTGACTATAAAGGTATACTATGGGTATCTCCGAAAGTGTCTGTTGGGTTGACATGGATCAAGACTGGGATTTGTCACTCCGTATGACGGAGAGGTATCACTGGGCCCACTCGGTAATGCATCATCGTAATGAGCTCAGAGTGATCAAGTGTCTGGTCACGGGATCATGCATTACGGTACGAGTAAAGTGACTTGCCGGTAACGAGATTGAACGAGGTATTGGGATACCGACGATCGAATCTTGGGCAAGTAACATATCGATTGACGAAGGGAATTGTATACGGGGTTGCTTGAATCCTCGACATCGTGGTTCATCCAATGAGATCATCGAGGAGCATGTGGGATCCAACATGAGTATCCAGATCCCGCTGTTGGTTATTGACCGGAGAGTCGTCTCAGTCATGTCTGCTTGTCTCCGAACCCGTAGGGTCTACACACTTAAGGTTCAGTAACGCTAGGGTTTTAGGGATATGTATATGCAGTAACCCGAATGTTGTTCGGAGTCCCGGATGAGATCCCGGACGTCACGAGGAGTTCCGGAATGGTCCGGAGGTAAAGATTTATATATGGGAAGTCCTATTTCGGGCACCGGGACAAGTTTCGGGGTTATAGGTATTGTACCGGGACCACCAGAGGGGTCCCGGGGGTCCACCGGGTGGGGCCACCTGTCCCGGGGGGGCACATGGGCTGTAGGGGGTGCGCCTTGGCCTACATGGGCCAAGTGCACCAGCCCCAAAGAGGCCCATGCGCCTAGGGTTACAAGGGGAAGAGTCCTAGGAGGGGAAGGCACCTCCTAGGTGCCTTGGGGGGGAGGGAAACCCCCCCTTGGCCGCACCCCCCTAGGAGATTGGATCTCCTAGGGCCGGCGCCTCCCCCCCCCCCCTTGGCCCTCCTATATATAGTGGGGGAAGGAGGGCTTTCATCTCACGCCTTTGGTTGCCTCCTTCTCCCTCTCCAACACCTCCTCCTCCTCCATAGCGCTTGGCGAAGCCCTGCCAGAGTACTGCAGCTCCATCAACACCATCGTGCTTCTGCTGGTGCCATCTCCCTCAACCTCTCCTCTCCCCTTGCTGGATCAAGAAGGAGGAGACGTGGCTGTTCTGTACGTGTGTTGAACGCGGAGGTGCCGTCCGTTTGGTGCTAGGATCTCCGGTGATTTGGATCATGTCGTGTTCGACTACATCATCCCCGTTCTTTGAACGCTTCCGCTCGTGATCTACAAGGTATGTAGATCCATCTAATCACTCGTTGCTAGATGAACTCCTAGATGGATCTTGGTGAAACGAGTAGGAAAATTTTTGTTTTCTGCAACGTTCCCCAACAGTGGCATCATGAGCTAGGTCTATGCGTAGTTCTTCTTGCGCGAGTAGAACACAATTTGTTGTGGGCGTAGATTTGTCAACTTTCTTGCCGCTACTAGTCTTTTCTTGCTTCAGCGGTATTGTGGGATGAAGCGGCCCGGACCAACCTTACACGTACACTTACGTGAGACCGGTTCCACCGACTAACATGCACTAGTTGCATAAGGTGGCTGGCGGGTGTCTGTCTCTCCCACTTTAGTTGGAGCGGATTCGATGAACAGGGTCCTTATGAAGGGTAAATAGAAGTTGACAAATCACGTTGTGGCTTTAACGTAGGTAAGAAGACGTTCTTGCTAGAACCCTAATTCAGCCACGTAAAACTTGCAACAACAATTAGAGAACGTCTAACTTGTTTTTGCAGCAAGTGGTTTGTGATATGATATGGCCAAAGTTGTGATGAATGATGAATGATCTATATGTGATGTATGAGATGTTCATGCTATTGTAATAGGAATCACGACTTGCATGTCGATGAGTATGACAACCGGCAGGAGCCATAGGAGTTGTCTTTATTCTTTTATATGACCTGCGTGTCATTGAGAAACGCCATGTAAATTACTTTGCTTTATTGCTAAACGCGTTAGCCATAGTAGTAGAAGTAATAGTTGGTGAGCAACTTCATGGAGACACGATGATGGAGATCATGATGATGGAGATCATGATGATGGAGATCATGGTGTCAAGCCGGTGACAAGATGATCATGGAGCCCCAAGATGGAGATCAAAGGAGCTATGTGATATTGGCCATATCATGTCACGTTTATTATTTGATTGCATGTGATGTTTATCATGTTTTGCATCTTGTTTACTTAGAACGACGGTAGTAAATAAGATAATCCCTCATACTAATTTCAAGAAGTGTTCCCCCTAACTGTGCACCGTTGCGACAGTTCGCTGTTTCAAAACACCACATGATGATCAGGTGTTTTATTCAGACGTTCACATACAACGGGTGTAAGACAGATTTACACATGCAAACACTTAGGTTGACTTGATGAGCCTAGCATGTACAGACATGGCCTCGGAACACAGAAGACCGAAAGGTCGAGCATGAGTCATATAGAAGATACGATCAACATGAAGATGTTCACCGATGTTGACTAGTCCGTCTCACGTGATGATCGGACACGGCCTAGTTAACTCGGATCATGTAATACTTAGATGACTAGAGGGATGTCTAATCTAAGTGGGAGTTCATTAATTATTTGATTAGATGAACTTAATTATCATGAACTTAGTCTAAAACATTTACAATATGTCTTGTAGATCAAATGGCCAACGTAGTCCTCAACTTCAACGCGTTCCTACAGAAAACCAAGCTGAAAGATGATGGCAGCAACTATACGGACTGGGTCCGGAACCTGAGGATCATCCTCATAACTGCCAAGAAAGATTATGTCCTACAAGCACCGCTTGGTGACGCACCCGTTCTCCTTGCAGAACAAGATGTTATGAATGCTTGGCAGGCACGTACCGATGACTACTCCCTCGTTCAGTGCGGCATGCTTTACAGTTTAGAGCCGGGGCTCCAAAAGCGTTTTGAGAGACACGGAGCATATGAGATGTTCGAAGAGCTGAAAATGGTTTTCCAAGCTCATGCCCGGGTCGAGAGATATCAAGTCTCCGACAAGTTCTTCAGCAGTAAGATGGAGGAAAACAGTTCTGTCAGTGAGCACATACTCACTATGTCTGGGTTGCATAACCGCTTGACTCAGCTGGGAGTTAATCTCCCGGATGATGCGGTCATTGACAGAATCCTCCAGTCGCTTCCACCAAGCTACAAGAGCTTTGTGATGAACTTCAATATGCAGGGGATGGAAAAGACCATTCCTGAAGTATTTGCTATGCTGAAATCAGCAGAGGTAGAAGTCAAGAAGGAACATCAAGTGTTGATGGTCAATAAAACCACTAAGTTCAAGAAAGTCAAGGGTAAAAAGAACTTCAAGAAGGACGGCAAGGAGGTTGCCGCGCCCGGCAAGCAAGCTGCCGGGAAGAAGCCAAAGAATGGACCCAAGCCCGAGACTGAGTGCTTTTATTGCAAGGGAAGCGGTCACTGGAAGCGGAACTGCCCTAAATACTTAGCAGACAAGAAGGCCGGCAAAACAAAAGGTATATGTGATATACATGTAATTGATGTGTACCTTACTAGTGTCCGTAGTAGCTCCTGGGTATTTGATACCAATGCAGTTGCTCACATTTGTAACTCAAAACAGGGGCTGCGGAATAAGCGGAAACTGGCAAAGGACGAGGTGACGATGCGCGTCAGGAATGGTTCCAAGGTCAATGTGATCGCCGTCGGCACGCTACCTCTATATCTACCTTCGGGATTAGTTTTAAACCTTAATAATTGTTATTTAGTGCCAGCTTTGAGCATGAACATTGTATCGGGATCTCGTTTAATTCGAGATGGCTACTCATTTAAATCCGAGAATAATGGTTGTTCTATTTATATGAGACATATGTTTTATGGTCATGCTCCTATGGTGAATGGTTTATTCTTTATGAATCTCGAGCGTGATACTACACATGTTCATAATGTGAGTACCAAAAGATGTAAGGTTGATAATGATAGTCCCACATACTTGTGGCACTGCCGCCTTGGTCACATAGGTGTCAAACGCATGAAGAAGCTCCATGCAGATGGACTTTTAGAGTCTCTTGATTATGAATCATTTGACACGTGCGAACCATGCCTCATGGGTAAGATGACCAAGACTCCGTTCTCAGGAACGATGGAGCGAGCAACCAACTTATTGGAAATCATACATACTGATGTGTGCGGTCCAATGAGTGTTGAGGCTCGCGGTGTGTCATGGATTTGTCACGGCAGATGTCCTAGTGAAAGGACTTAGTCGTGGAGCCATCGCTACGGGTTTACTTGAAGGGGTTAAAGCGAACACAAAGACACGAGAGTTTTATACTAGTTCGGCCCCTTCGATGAAGGTAAAAGCCTACGTCTAGTTGTGATGGAATTAATGTGGTCTCGATGGCTAGGGAGCAAACAAGCTTCGCCTAGGCTCGAGTTGTTGGTTGTCTCTCTTGAACCGCCACCGGGTCGTCCCCTTATATACACGGGTGACGCCCGTCGGTCCATAGAGTCCCAACCGATTCGTACTCGTATCCCGGTTGGTATCTCTCTATTCCTAACTTGCAATACAAGTTATACATCAGGCCGGTTTACGGCTACATGTTCTAAACCGACTACAGGCCTTGGGCCTTCATCTGCTTATACCACTAATGAAATTAACCCGGCCCAAGTAGGCCGGTTTACACCTAGTGGTAATATCCCCAACATTAGGCCCCAAATTGATTTGAACTGGTTCACGTCAATCCTTCACAAAACCTTGTGTCTTGGATATCTTCTGGTGATTGGTAAACCGCCATGTCATCATCATTTTTGGTTGCTGTAAACCGGCATGACATCATCATGAAATTTATAACGCCCTCTTAATAACAGCTCCTGGATCCGTGCGCTTGACCTAGCTCGGCTTCCTTATAAATAAGACCGAAGGGTCATTTCTTTTCTTTCCCCTCCGTCCCTTCTTCTTCTTCTTCCTCACGCCGCCAGCTTTGGAGTTCCGCCACCGCCGTCGACCTCTGCCTCGTCTCGGGCCGCTGCATCAACCTGAACGTACCAGAGTATTGCGGTATCTCTCTGCACCTCCTCTGTTCCCGGTAAGCTTTCTCCTCTTCTTAACCTAGATCTGTTCTTAGGGTTCCGTGTTCATGTTGTGTTTATCGCGCGCTCATATCTGTTCTCTGATCTTGAATGAATCCGTGAACTCTTGTTGTGTTTAGTAGCGATCCCTAAGCATCCGCTTGCAACTTCTCATCTAAGCCCATAGATCTCCCGCACATATCCGCTCAATGGTTCACTTCTGTTTCTGCCTTACTCCTCGAAATATTTCCTGTTTTTGTGCATTTGCTGTAGATCCGCGGCTGTAACAAGATTTTGTGAAACTTGTTTCTGCATACCTAGTTATCCATAGCTTCAATTGCTTCCGATGCTTAGGTCAGGCGGTTTAACTTTACCATAGAAAAAATTGCTAAACCGGTATATATATCATTAGTCCCCTGGTTGAACCGCCAGAATCCATATGATGCCGCATTGTAGAAGATCGGTTTATAGGTACTGCCTCCGGTTTGTCGTAGTTAGATCAACACCTTTTTATCCGGCATGTCCTTGAACCGGATCACCTATTTCTTGTAGATCTCGTCATGGCCAAACAAGTGTATGAGTGCAACTGGGTTCCCTCTCGCGTCACAGAATCACAGTTGGATGATCTAGTCCTAATCGGCGCTTTGGATAGTAAAGATACGATCCACTGGAGGGTTCCTGGAGATGAATGTCCTCCCATGCCCCAGGAAGGAGAGGTCGTGGTCTTCGCAGATCACATGGCCTGGGGCTTCAAACCGCCCGGCTCTAAATTTTATCGGGATGTGTTAGCCAACTTTCAACTCCGTCCACAGGATATTGGCCCCAACTCCGTCACCAATCTATGTCACTTTCAAGTACTTTCTGAGGCATACCTTCAAGAGGAGCCTTCAGTCGAGCTGTTTAGAGATCTCTTTCATCTGAACCGCCGGCACTGAATTCACCGACGGTCCTAATACCGAACTGGGCGGTATGGCCGTTCAGAAGAGGAAGGAAATCACCTATCCCCACGTCAAACTCCATACTCACCCCAAGGAGTGGAACGCAACTTGGTTTTATTGCAAGGATACCTCCCCTGACAATGAAAATCCCTTGCCTGGCTTCCGCCCGGAACGGCTCAGCAACACTCACCCTTTTCCACAAAGGCTAAGCGCCAAGGAAAGAATTAAATATGCTCCTCAACTGTCCAAGCTCCGGGCCTTCATGGCCAACGGTTTAACAGGAATAGACCTTGCACGCTGCTGGATATCATGGAGCATTCTGCCTCTGAGCCGGCGCCCCGGTTTGATGTGCAAGTACACTGGTAGCGTCGATGACCCACTCTGACACATTAAAATCCAAGTCTCCGACGACCAAGTCACAGATTCTATAAAGAAGATGTTGAATGAACCGGAGCACCTCTGTGCTCAAACCGGTCTGCTTCCTTACTGCACCACCAACGAACCGCCGGCGGTAAGATTTTTGATTGCTCTATTGTTGAACCTGTTACTGCTTTATCTGCCTGACCTTTAATTATTGCTGATCCAGAGTGATAATCCGTTTTGGAGCAAGAAGCTTTCACAAGATAAAATGGAGAAGGCAGGGCGGCCAACCCGGCCCAAGACCAAGGTTATCAAGAAACCAGCTCGTAAGAGAAAAACCACCGCTTCATCTGACCCAGCTATTGATGATGATGATGTGGGTAATCCGGATCTTGAGGTAGAACTTGATTCACTTGGCCTACTTTTTACACGCCTTATTGATGATGATGCTTGTCAGGATGACGCTGAAGCCAGCAATGCGGGATTCGTTGAGGTAACTATTCTCTCTTCCGATTCCGAAATCTTGCCTTTGCCAAAATTTCGCCGGGCAAACCGGAAAGTTAAATTTTCTCATCCTCTTGCTTATTTGGATCCCCAATTTCTTATGAAGACCCAACAACACGAAGCTCGCCGCACAACCCGGCATAGCGGCCAGGTAGTTACCTCTGCCGGTTTACCGAACAGTCCGGTTCGAAAACGCCGCTCCGAGGTCTCCGACCTTTTTATTGATTTAAATCCTAAAGCGGGTTTCTTCCGTCAACCTCTTAATCCATCCGACTCCGATTATCAGGTCACTTCTCATTCATCGTCTGGTGAATCGTCAGCCACTCAGCTACCACCACTGAAAATAGTTGCTGGGTAAGTTAAACTGAACATACGCTTCCAGTATACTGTGTAACGGCTTATGCCTTTCCTTGACTTTTTGTTTTTCTTTCAGGGCCAAACCGAAACCAAGCAAGAAGGCCCACCTGGATAAAGAGGCTGAAGAAGATGTAGCCCCAGAACATGACCAAGCGCCGGATCGTGAAATGTTTACTTCTGAAGATATCCCTAATGATCCTCCTTTGCAAGACGACGTTATTCCCGAAGAAGGGCTTATTAACACTTCAGCCTCTGCTGATCCGCCTGCCAGCTCCGTCCGGATTGAGAAATCCCACACTCCTGCTGACAAAACGGCCGCGCCCACACAAACCGGCGAGTCCAAAGATGATGATGTTGTGATTACCGGTGTGGGCCGCTTTGAACCCGGGAATCCTGTCACCCTTACCAAGCATACTATCAAAGAGGATTTTTCCACTTTGAACAAAGGAAAATGGGATGTTGAACTAGAGACATATGCTGCTCTGAGTGCTCAAGATCTTCACTCCGGCTATTTAAACCGGCTTTACACCAGCCGCGACTGTGAAGCTGGCCTGGTTAAGATGATGAGGGATAAATTTGAGGTAATTTTCTTCTTTCCTTGCTGCCATTGCATTCATCCTTGTAGCCCCCAAGGGCCGGTTTGTAACCTTGGTCAAACCGGGACTTGATCCTGAACATTTTTGAAACCCGTCGGTATAGCCCTCAAGGGCCGGTCTAACTTAGCATAAGTAAACCGGGGCTCCAATAGAAAACTGTCCTTAGAACATAACTTGATCAAATAGCCATTAGCCCCCAAGTGCCAAGTTGAATACTTGTATTGAGCTTGGGACTTTGCAATCTAGTAATATATAAAAATTGAAGGTGCATTAGCCCCCAAGTATCAGGCATATAACTTTGTTATGTGGTTGATACTTCAATTGCTTGGATCGCTTGTGTAAAGCTTAAACGCTATCTGTATTTAGGCTGAGGTGAAAATCAAGGAGGACCGGATTGCCGATTTGCGGGAGGCCTTGAAAACCCAGCAGGCTGAAACAGATAAGGCAAAGCAAGAATTAACCAGCGCCTTGAGCACTGCTGAACAGCTGAAAGAAAGCTTCAAGAAAGAGCGGGCTGACTGGGCCACTGAGAAGGCCGCTTTAACCAAAAGAGCGGAAAATGCTGAAGCTGCCCTTAAACCGGTGGTGGATGAACTGACGGCCGTACAGCGGCAAAAACACTCCATGACTGCTGCGATCTTTGGTAAGCTCCTTTTAACTTCTGTGATAATTTGAACCTGCTGTAGTGTAAATCCGGTTTGAAACCCTTCCAATCTTGTTGTAGGCACACGCATTGGGCACTTAGGAAATGATGTGCGGAAGAAACTGAAAGATGCCTACACCTTGGTGGAACAATTGTATACCGGAGCCCAACGGATCATCACCACAGCTTCTCATAACAACCCGGCACCCTCTTTAATCCAGGACACTCTTAGCAGGTTGTCAATGCTTCCAGCCCGGATTGAGGAGCTGAAAAAATCCGCTGCCCGAACCGGAGCTATCAATGCCTTGATCCGGGCAAATGCATGGGTGCCAGATTTTGATCCTGTGGAAGCAGCTCAAGGCTATCCCAGCCTGAAAGAAGATGGCTCTGAATTCAATGAAGAGGATTTAAGGGCAATAAACCGTGCAGTGCGCCCTCTGGCTTGCCAGCTAGCTGAAGAGGCAGATTTGACGCATTATCAAGCACAATATAACGATCAAAACAAGCGAGTGCCTGCCCCAACTGTTGAAGCGGAGAATCTGATCCCTCCAATCTGTAAGCACACTTATGCTCCTGATATTGACCCGTCTTCCCTGATCCATGAAGAGGCTGTTTTCCAAGCTTTAATGGGAATCGACTGGACCACTGTTGATTTCCAGCCAATGGGTAGAGACGAGGAAGCTGAAGCGGCGGAGGATGAGGAGCAGGCTTGAACCAGAAGCCGGTTTGGATAGCTGTTTGTGACACTTTCCAAAAGAACAATGATTTTGTTTGGGCACCGTGCTGCCTTGTAATAGGATAGTTAATACTTCTGCCTGGAATATGCCCTCGTGCATAAGTACTGAAGCTTTTGTTTGAAAAACTTCAATTCATATTTCC
The DNA here is from genome assembly GCA_963921465.1 of Triticum timopheevii. Taxonomy (NCBI): domain Eukaryota; kingdom Viridiplantae; phylum Streptophyta; class Magnoliopsida; order Poales; family Poaceae; genus Triticum; species Triticum timopheevii. The sequence goes on along the minus strand of OY997262.1, from coordinate 374,489,937 downwards.
TGCAATCAGAAAAATTTGAACTTCGGTGGCGGTTATACCGCCAGCCGGTTTATGATCTTGATATGTGTATCAGTAATATAACAAATAGGTGATACATAAATACCTGCCATGTCTGGGCATGAAGCTGGCTTAGCCAAGCCTAAAGCGGCGGTTTTAGGGGAAGAAAATAGCTCCCGTATAAACCGTACTGAATCAATACGAGCCCCCTGCTACTCCATGATGTGAACAGGAAGAGGTAAACCGGGCATACTCCTCCAGACTAAAGGGGAATCAAATCCATCGGTTGAACCGGAAAAAGGTGTTTGTTGACATAGAAGAAATCCAACAAAAACAAAGAACAAAACAAACCATGAAAATAACATGGAAGCAAAGGCAATGATAAAAACCGTTTGCAAAAATATGCTATACTGAGCTGATTAGATGGTATTACCATGGTCGGACAGGACCAAGGCCCCCAATAGGAGTGACAATGATTCAAGTCAGCCAGGTCCCCAAATGATTCGTGGCATATATGCCAGATCAAGAGGCGTGGCAATGGTTCGGGTTCGACCATTCCCCCAAGTGATTTTGTGGCCTTAGGCCGACCAAGAGGCATGACTGGTTCATACTTGACCATGTCCCCAAATGATCTGGTGGCTGTCGCCTATCAAAGGGTGTCGCGTTGGTTCGGACACGACCAAGGCCCCCAGTGATATATAAAAAGTAAATGTCAAGGGGTAAACCGGAGGCCGCTTTAAAAACAGAGCCACTCCGTGTAACCACGCATGATAAGAAAGACAGAGACCCCGCTTTAGCTGAGGCTCCGGTTTGATATATCAAAGATAATATATACATTGTCATGATATGTACATAGATAGAGCCGATGGCTCAAGTATAGTAAGGCCGGAGATGAGCTATGTTCCATGGCCTGTTGGTCTCCTCCTCTGATGTACATGAGTCTTGATGCTCTCGAATATCAATTAGATAGTACGACCCGTTGTGCAGATTCTTGCTAACCACGAAAGGTCCTTCCCAAGGTCGGGATAACTTGTGCATATCTGTCTGGTCCTGGATCAGTCGAAGTACCAAATCTCCTTCTTGAAAGGTTCTGGTTCTAACCCGGCGACTGTGATAGCGACGAAGATCTTGTTGGTAAATCGCCGAACGGGCAGCCGCTAGATCACGCGCCTCGTCCAATAGGTCCAAAGTGTCTTGCCGTGCTGTCTCATTGCCCGCTTCAACATATGCTGCCACACGAGGCGAATCGTGCCGGATATCACTAGGGAGAACTGCCTCTGCTCCATAGACCATAAAAATGGTGTGTATCCTGTGGACCGGTTTGGCGTAGTATTGATACTCCAGAGTACAGATGGTAGCTCTTCGACCCAACATCCCGGTGTTCTTTGCAATGGGACCATAAGCCAGGGTTTGATGCCCCGCAAGATCTCTTGATTAGCCCGTTCTGCCTGTCCATTGGACTGGGGGTGCGCCACTAACGACACGTCGAGTCGGATGTGCTCACGTTCACAGAACTCCTTCATAGCCCCCTTGGATAAATTGGTACCATTGTCAGTAATGATACTGTGCGGAAAGCCAAACTGGAAAATCACCTTTTTGATGAACTGCACCGTTGTTGCTGCATCGCACTTGCTGACAGGCTCCACTTCAACCCACTTGGTAAATTTATCAACTGCTACCAAAAGGTGGGTTTTCTTATCATTGGATCTTTTAAAAGGTCTGACCATATCCAGCCCCCAAGTTGCAAACGGCCATGTTATTGGAATCATCCTCAATTCTTGAGCCGGCACATGTGCATGCCTTGAAAATTTCTGACATCCATCGCACCGTTTAACCAAGTCCTCCGCATCAGCATGTGCTGTCAACCAGTAAAACCCGTGACGAAACGCCTTTGCCACCAGAGACTTTGAACCGGCGTGGTGTCCACAATCCCCTTCATGGATTTCTCTTAAGATTTCACAGCCTTCCTCAGGAAAAACACAACGTTGAAACGCCCCTGATACACTGCAACGATGCAATTCACCATTGAGAATCGTCATGGACTTGGATCGCCGGACTATCTGCCTTGCTAGAATTTCATCTTCTGGTAACTCCCCCCGGGTCATGTATGCAATATAAGGAACCGTCCAATCCGGAATAGCATGTAATGCTACCACCAATTGAGCCTCCGGGTCAGGAATAGCCAAATCCGCTTCACCTGGGAGCTGGACTGACGGATTGTGCAACACGTCCAAAAAGACATTAGGCGGGACCGGTTTGCGCTGAGAACCCAACCGGCTTAAAGCGTCCGCCGCTTCATTCTTCCGACGGTCCACATGATCCACTTGATAACCCTTGAAGCAACCTGCAATATTATCCACTTCCCGACGATATGCAGCCATGAGCGGGTCCTTAGAATCCCAAGTGCCAGACACCTGTTGAGCCACAAGGTCCGAGTCACCGAAACACTTAACCCGGCTTAAGTTCATCTCTTTAGCCATCCGGAGACCATGGAGCAAGGCTTCGTACTCAGCTGCATTGTTAGTACAAGGGAACATTAAGCGGAGAACATAACAGAACTTATCACCTCGTGGGGAAGTTAATACAACTCCAGCCCCCGAGCCTTCCAATTGCCTGGACCCATCAAAATGAATAGTCCAATATGTGTGATCCGGCTTTTCCTCTGGTGCTTGTAACTCCGTCCAGTCATTGATGAAATCAACAAGTGCTTGAGACTTCACCGCCGTCTGAGGTACATACTTCAGTCCATGTGGCCCAAGCTCTATATCCCACTTGGCAATCCGGCCAGTCGCCTCCCGGTTCTGTATGATATCACCCAAGGGGGCTGAACTGACCACCGTGATGAGGTGCCCTTTGAAAATACTGCTTCAATTTCCGGCTGGCCATGAAGACACCATAGACCAGCTTCTGCCAATGCGGATACCTCTGCTTGGATTCAATAAGCACCTCGCTGATATAATAAACCGGCCGCTGAACCGGATATTCCTTGCCTGCCTCCTTGCGTTCTACCACAATAGCCACGCTAACTGCCCGAGCATTAGCTGCTACGTACAATAATAGTGGCTCCTTGTCAACCGGAGCTGCAAGAACCGGCGGATTGGCTAACTGCCGCTTCAAGTCTTCAAATGCTTCATCAGCAGCCGGACTCCAGAAGAAATTGTTTGTCTTCCTCAGCATTTGGTACAAAGGGATAGCCTTCTCCCCGAGGCGGCTAATAAACCGGCTCAGTGCAGCGATTCGGCCCGCCAAACGCTGAACATCGTTGATACACTTCGGTTTAGCTAAGGACGTAATAGCCGTAATCTTCTCTGGGTTAGCCTCAATTCCTCTGTTAGACACCAGGAAACCCAGTAACTTGCCTGCCGGAACACCAAAGACACACTTGGCCGGATTAAGCATCATCTTGTAAACTCGCAAGTTGTCAAAGGTATCCTTCAAATCATCCACCAGCGTCTCCTTCTGTCTTGACTTCACTACAATATCATCCACATAGGCATGCACATTGCGGCCGATCTGTTTATGCAGGCAATTCTGTACACACCGTTGATAGGTGGCTTGGGCACTCTTGAGCCCGAAGGGCATAGATACATAGCAGAAGGCTCCAAAGGGAGTAATAAATGCTGTTTTCTCCTGGTCCTTAACTGCCATCTTGATCTGATGATATCCAGAGTATGCATCCAAAAAACTCAAACGCTCACAACCCGCCGTGGCATCAATGATCTGGTCAATGCGGGGGAGGGCAAAAGGATCCGCCGGACAGGCCTTGTTAAGATCTGTGTAGTCTACACACATACGCCAAGTGCCGTTTTTCTTAAGAACCAGCACCGGATTAGCAAGCCATTCTGGATGGAACACCTCAACGATAAAACCGGCTGCTAAAAGCCTGGCCACTTCCTCTCCAATGGCTTTGCGCCTTTCTTCGTTAAACCGGCGGAGGAATTGCTTCACCGGTTTATACTTAGGATCCACATTAAGAGTGTGCTCAGCGAGTTCCCTCGGTACACCTGGCATGTCGGACGGTTTCCATGCAAAGATATCCCGATTCTCACGGATGAACTCGATGAGCGCGCTTTCCTATTTGGGATCCAGGTTGGCACTGATAGTGAACTGTTTGGACGAATCGCCGGGCACGAAGTCAACAAGCTTGGTCTCAGCTGCCGATTTGAACTTCAGATCTGGATCATGCTCTGTAGTTGGCTTCTTCAAAGGGGTCATATCCGCCGGATCAACATTGTCCTTATAATACTTCAACTCTTCCGTGGCACAGACCGACTCTGCATAAGCCGCATCACCTTCCTCACATTCCAAAGCGACCCTACGGCTCCCATGAACCGTTATCGTCCCCTTGTAACCCGGCATCTTGAGCTGTAAGTAGATATAACAAGGCCGCGCCATAAACTTGGCATAAGCGGGCCGCCCAAACAAAGCGTGATACGGGCTCCGGATCTTCACCACCTCAAAGATTAATTTTTCCGACCGAGAATCGTGCTCGTCCCCAAAAGCCACATCTAGGGCTATCTTACCAACCGGCAGTTGCCTTCCAGAGTTAAGATCGCAGAGTCAGCATTAATCCTGTCAGACGAGTGCAAAATTTCCGAAACGCGGCGCACCCAACGGGTCGTTGATTCTCCTTCCTCCTGGACACAAGCTGCCAGGTCTACTATGGACTTGGGCTGCTTACATGTATCCTTAAAATTCTGTATAAACCGGGCCCGCAACTGGGCCCATGAGCTGATAGAATTGGGCGGTAGGCTCTTCAACCAAGTACGAGCCGTACCTTCAAGCATCATGGTGAAGTATTTTGCACACGCGGCCTCATCCACGTCTAGCATCTCCATGGCCATCTCATAACTCTCTACCCACGCTTCAGGGGATAAATCCGCGATGTAATTCGGCACCTTGCGTGGACCCTTGAAATCTTTGGGCAGGCGCACATTGCGTAAAGCGGGGATTAAGCAAGGCACTCCCAAAGCGGATGCGACTCCTGGTCCGGCGATGGTGGTAGGGCGAACCGGTGTAAGTTGACCCGCATCATCCTGTGCTGCTAACTCGGCCTCCCTTCGTGTCCGGGTCCGGTCCACCACATCCTGAGCATCGCAGACACCACCTGCCGGGTTATTGCCACGGGCCGCTTCACGGCCTCGCGCATTGCTCGATATGGCCGGTTCATCCATGCGCCTACTATAGCTCCGGCTTGGACGGGGCGTAGAGTGAATCCGATCACGGCTGTACGAATATGCTTCCTGCTGAATCAGCGCAGTCCGGAGAAGCTCCTTAACCCGGCGCGTCTCTATCGCTTGCAGGGAGTCTCCTTCGACCGGGATAGCCTCTAATCGCGCGGCGGCTGCAACAAGGTTGTCCATAGGATTCGAATAATGACCCGGGGGCGTCTGGACCGGCAGAGGGGCCACAATGTCCTGTTGAGGAGGTTCCATCAGGCGGGGCTGGACCGTCGCTCCTGGCCCTGGTGCCTCAATCCGGTTTGCCTCCAGGTACTACGGCGGATTACTGGGCCCTGCTCCTGGAGTGTGAAAGAGATTTCGGGGGTCAAACCCTAACGGCAGGCGTGATCTGTGCTTCCGCTTCAAGACCTCCTGTGATGCATTCTGGTCAAGCATGAGCTTATAGGCCTGGGCGTCCAAAGCGGCCCGCTCTACAGCCATCCTGTCCTTCTCTGCTGCCAAATCCGCTTTGGCTTGCACGATCTGCTCTTTCACCTTTGCAATTTCTGTATCATGAGCCCCCTGATCCGCCGGATTGGCCTCTGCCATAAGCGCGGCTAGTGCATCAAATAGATCGGATAGGACTTGAACCGGCGGGTGCACAAGGCCTCCTGCCCCTGCTGCCGCTGCCGCTGCTGATCCGGAGAGCATTGTTGCGGCGGTCGAAGAATGATTTGCCGCCTGGGTGCCGGCCATGAATATTCCAACCCGGTTGATCTGGCCCGGGGGGTCCGAAATACTATCGCCATCGGAACAGCCCCTGATCTCGTCGTCTTGCAACTGGTATAGCGATTCGGTCTCTCCGGTCAAGGACTCGTCGCCGGAATAAACGACGGTCTCGCTACCGTGTTCTGACTCGTCCTCACGCTCTCCTCCGTGGATGACTCCAACGAAGGCACGCTTCATGGCCGGTTTAACCTGGGTAGATCTCGCACGCTGAGCCATCTCGACGAGGTCGGTGCAGATGTCTGGCTCAGGCCCAGGCTCCCCGATCTTGCCAATGAAAACGTGTATGCCGCCGAAGGGGACCCGGTACCCGTACTCGATTGAATCGGCCTCGGGACCCCATCCCGCGTCGTCGATGTAGATCCTGCCACGACGACTCTTGGTCATCCGGCCCACAACATAGCCTTCGAGTCCCTTGAGCTTGCCCTCCAAGATCGTCAAACCATCGTGCGATAGCCCCACGGTGGGCGCCAACTGTCGTGGATTTGTCACGGCAGATGTCCTAGTGAAAGGACTTAGTCGTGGAGCCATCGCTACGGGTTTACTTGAAGGGGTTAAAGCGGACACAAAGACACGAGGGTTTTATACTAGTTCGGCCCCTTCGATGAAGGTAAAAGCCTACGTCTAGTTGTGATGGAATTAATGTGGTCTCGATGGCTAGGGAGCAAACAAGCTTCGCCTAGGCTCGAGTTGTTGGTCGTCTCTCTTGAACCGCCGCCGGGTCGTCCCCTTATATACACGGGTGACGTCCGTCGGTCCATAGAGTCCCAACCGATTCGTACTCGTATCCCGGTTGGTATCTCTCTATTCCTAACTTACAATACAAGTTATACATCAGGCCGGTTTATGGCTACATTTTCTAAACCGACTACAGGCCTTGGGCCTTCATCTGCTTATACCACTAATGAAATTAACCCGACCCAAGTAGGCCAGTTTACACCTAGTGGTAATATCCCCAACACGGTGGCTATCGTTATGTTCTCACACTCACTGATGATTTAAGTAGATATGGGTATATCTACTTAATGAAACACAAGTCTGAAACCTTTGAAAACTTCAAGGAATTTCAGAGTGAGGTTGAAAATCAACGTGACAGGAAAATCAAGTTTCTACGATCAGATCGTGGAGGAGAATACTTGAGTCATGAATTTGATACACACTTAAGAAAATGTGGAATAGTTTCACAACTCACGCCGCCTGGAACACCTCAGCGTAATGGTGTGTCCGAACGTCGTAATCGCACTCTATTAGATATGGTGCGATCTATGATGTCTCTTACCGATTTACCGCTATCTTTTTGGGGCTATGCTTTAGAGACTGCTGCATTCACTTTAAATAGGGCTCCGTCGAAATCCGTTGAGACGACACCGTATGAATTATGGTTTGGGAAGAAACCTAAGCTGTCGTTTCTAAAAGTTTGGGGATGCGATGCTTATGTCAAGAAACTTCAACCTGAAAAGCTCGAACCCAAGTCGGAAAAATGCGTCTTCATAGGATACCCAAAAGAAACTATTGGGTACACCTTCTACCTCAGATCCGAAGGCAAGATCTTTGTTGCCAAGAATGGGTCCTTTCTGGAGAAAGAGTTTCTCTCGAAAGAAGTAAGTGGGAGGAAAGTAGAGCTTGATGAAGTATTACCTCTTGAACCGGAAAATGGCGCAACTCAAGAAAATGTTCCTGAGGTGCCTGCACCGACTAGAGAGGAAGTTAATGATAATGATCAAGATACTTCTGATCAAGCCCCTACTGAAATTCGAAGGTCCACAAGGACACTTCCGCACCAGAGTGGTACGGCAACCCTGTCTTGGAAATCATGTTGTTAGACAACGGTGAACCTTCGAACTATGAAGAAGCGATGGCGGGCCCGGATTCCGACAAATGGCTAGAAGCCATGAAATCCGAGATAGGATCCATGTATGAAAACGAAGTATGGACTTTGACTGACTTGCCCGTTGAGCAGCGAGCCATAGAAAATAAATGGATCTTTAAGAGGAAGACAGACGCGGATGGTAATGTGACCATCTATAAAGCTCGGCTTGTCGCTAAGGGTTATCGACAAGTTCAAGGGGTTGACTACGATGAGACTTTCTCACCGGTAGCGAAGCTGAAGTCCGTCCGAATCATGTTAGCAATTGCCGCATTCTACGATTATGAAATATGGCAAATGGACGTCAAAACGGCATTCCTTAATGGTTTCCTTAAGGAAGAATTATATATGATGCATCCGGAAGGTTTTGTCGATCCTAAGAATGCTGACAAGGTGTGCAAGCTCCAACGCTCGATTTATGGGCTGGTGCAAGCATCTCGGAGTTGGAACATTCGCTTTGATGAGATGATCAAAGCGTTTGGGTTTACGCAGACTTATGGAGAAGCCTGCGTTTACAAGAAAGTGAGTAGGAGCTCTGTAGCATTTCTCATACTATATGTAGATGACATACTTTTGATGGGAAATGATATAGAACTCTTGGACAGCATCAAGGCCTTTTTGAATAAGAGTTTTTCAATGAAGGACCTTGGAGAAGCTGCTTATATATTAGGCATCAAGATCTATAGAGATAGATCGAGACGCCTCATAGGTCTTTCACAAAGCACATACCTTGATAAGATATTGAAGAAGTTCAATATGGATCAATCTAAGAAGGGGTTCTTGCCTGTGTTACAAGGTGTGAAATTGAGCTCAGCTCAATGTCCGACCACAGCAGAAGATATAGAAGAGATGAGTGTCATCCCCTATGCCTCAGCCATAGGTTCTATTATGTATGCCATGCTGTGTACCAGACCTGATGTAAACCTTGCCGTAAGTTTGGTAGGAAGGTACCAAAGTAATCCCGGCAAGGAACACTGGACAGCGGTCAAGAATATCCTGAAGTACCTGAAAAGGACAAAGGAAATGTTTCTCGTTTATGGAGGTGACGAAGAACTCGTCATAAAGGGTTACGTCGACGCTAGCTTCGACACAGATCTGGATGACTCTAAGTCACAAACCAGATACGTGTATATTTTGAATGGTGGGGCAGTAAGCTGGTGCAGTTGCAAGCAGAGCGTCGTGGCGGGATCTACATGTGAAGCGGAGTACATGGCAGCCTCGGAGGCAGCACATGAAGCAATATGGGTGAAGGAGTTCATCACCGACCTAGGAGTCATACCCAATGCGTCGGGGCCAATCAAACTCTTCTGTGACAACACTGGAGCTATTGCACTTGCCAAGGAGCCCAGGTTTCACAAGAAGACAAGGCACATCAAGCGTCGCTTCAACTCCATTCGTGAAAATGTTCAAGATGGAGACATAGAAATTTGTAAAGTACATACGGACCTGAATGTAGCGGATCCGTTGACTAAACCTCTCCCTAGAGCAAAACATGATCAACACCAGGATTCCATGGGTGTTCGATTCATCATAGTGTGACTAGATTATTGAGTCTAGTGCAAGTGGGAGACTGTTGGAAATATGCCCTAGAGGCAATAATAAAAGCATTATTATTATATTTCCTTGTTCATGACAATTGTCTTTATTCATGCTATAATTGTATTATCCGGAAATCGTAATACATGTGTGAATAATAGACATCAACATGTCCCTAGTAAGCCTCTAGTTGACTAGCTCGTTGATCAACAGATAGTCATGATTTCCTGACCATGGACATTGGATGTCATTGATAACGAGATCACATCATTAGGAGAATGATGTGATGGACAAGACCCAATCCTAAACATAGCACAAGATCGTATAGTTCGTTTGCTAGAGTTTTCCAATGTCAAAGTATCTTTTCCTTAGACCATGAGATCGTGTAACTCCCGGATACCGTAGGATGCTTTGGGTGTGCCAAACGTCACAACATAACTGGGTGACTATAAAGGTATACTATGGGTATCTCCGAAAGTGTCTGTTGGGTTGACATGGATCAAGACTGGGATTTGTCACTCCGTATGACGGAGAGGTATCACTGGGCCCACTCGGTAATGCATCATCGTAATGAGCTCAGAGTGATCAAGTGTCTGGTCACGGGATCATGCATTACGGTACGGGTAAAGTGACTTGCTGGTAACGAGATTGAACGAGGTATTGGGATACCGACGATCGAATCTCGGGCAAGTAACATATCGATTGACGAAGGGAATTGTATACGGGGTTGCTTGAATCCTCGATATCGTGGTTCATCCGATGAGATCATCGAGGAGCATGTGGGAGCCAACATGGGTATCCAGATCCCGCTGTTGGTTATTGACCGGAGAGTCGTCTCGGTCATGTCTGCTTGTCTCCCGAACCCGTAGGGTCTACACACTTAAGGTTCGGTAACGCTAGGGTTGTAGGGATATGTATATGCAGTAACCCGAATGTTGTTCTGAGTCCCGGATGAGATCCCGGACGTCACGAGGAGTTCCGGAATGGTTCGGAGGTAAAGATTTATATATGGGAAGTCCTATTTCGGGCACCGGGACAAGTTTCGGGGTTATCGGTATTGTACCGGGACCACCGGAGGGGTCCCGGGGGTCCACCGGGTGGGGCCACCTGTCCCGGGGGGGCACATGGGCTGTAGGGGGTGTGCCTTGGCCTACATGGGCCAAGGGCACCAGCCCCAAAGAGGCCCATGCGCCTAGGGTTACAAGGGGAAGAGTCCTAGGAGGGAAGGCACCTCCTAGGTGCCTTGGGGGGGGGAGGGAAACCCCCCCTTGGCCGCACCCCCCTAGGAGATTGGATCTCCTAGGGCCGGCGCCCCCCCCCCCCTAGCCCTCCTATATATAGTGGGGGAAGGAGGGCTTTCATCTCATGCCTTTGGTTGCCTCCTTCTCCCTCTCCAACACCTCCTCCTCCTCCATAGCGCTTGGCGAAGCCCTGCCGGAGTACTGCAGCTCCATCAACACCACGTCGTCGTGCTGCTGCTGGTGCCATCTCCCTCAACCTCTCCTCTCCCCTTGCTGGATCAAGAAGGAGGAGACGTGGCTGTTCCGTACGTGTGTTGAACGCGGAGGTGCCGTCCGTTCGGTGCTAGGATCTCCGGTGATTTGGATCACGTCGTGTTCGACTACATCATCCCCGTTCTTTGAACGCTTCCGCTCGCGATCTACAAGGTACGTAGATGCATCTAATCACTCGTTGCTAGATGAACTCCTAGATGGATCTTGGTGAAACGAGTAGGAAAATTTTTGTTTTCTGCAATGTTCCCCAACATTTATGAGCCAGCCGGGACTCCATGAGCCACTGGGCGTCAACCTCTGTATATAAAGGGACGACCCGGCGGCGGTTTAGGACAAGTAAAATCAGATCGAAAGCTAGGTCAAGCGGATTCGCTCCCTAGTAATCGAGACATAACAAATACCACCTCAAACTGGATTAGGCCTTTACCTTCACCGCAAGGGGCCGAACCAGTATAAACTCCCGGGTCCTTTGTCCCGTTTTAATCCCTTTAAGCTTCCTAGTTCAGATGGCTCCACGACTAAGTCCTTTTGCTAGGACATCTGCCATGACCTTCCATGACAAGTGGTCTTGTTGACCATCAACACTTGATGCTCCTTCTTGATTTCTACCCCCACAGCCTTTAGCATTGTGAAGAGCTTAGGAATCGTTTTCGTCATCCGTTGCATATTATAGTTCATCACGGAGCCTTCATAGCTTGGTGGTAGTGATTGAAGAACTCTGTCGATGACACTATCATCAGGAAGATTAACTCCCAGATGGTTCAAGTCGTTATGGTACCCAGACATTCTGAGTATGTATTCACTGACAGAACTATTCTCCTTCATTTTGCAGCTATAGAACTTGTTGGAGACTTTATATCTCTCAACTCGAGCATTTGCTTGAAATATTAACTTCAACTCTTGGAACATCTCATATGCTCCATGACGTTCAAAACATCTTTGAAGTCCCGATTCTAAGCCTAGAGCATGGCACACTGAACTATCGAGTAGTCATCAACACGCGTCTGCCAGGCATTCACAATGTCTGCAGTTGCTGGTGCAGGTGGTACACCTAGCGGTGCTTCCAGGACGTAATTCTTCTATGCAACAATGAGGATAATCCTCAAGTTACGGACCCAATCCGTGTAATTGCTACCATCATCTTTCAACTTAGCTTTCTCTAAGAACGCATTAAAATTCAAGGGAACGGTAGCACGGGCCATTGATCTACAACAACATAGACATGCAAAACTATGAGGACTAAGTTCATAATAAATTAAAGTTCAATTAATCATATTACTTAAGAACTCCCACTTAGATAGACATCCCTCTAGTCATCTAAATGATCACGTGATCCAAATCAACTAAACCATGTACAATCATCACGTGAGATGGAGTAGTTTTCAATGGTGAACATCACTATGTTGATCATATCTACTATATGATTCACATTCGACCTTTCTGTCTCAGTGTTCCGAGGCCATATCTGCATATGCTAGGCTCATCAAGTTTAACCCAAGTATTCTGCATGTGCAAAACTGGCTTGCACCCGTTGTATGTGAATGTAGAGCTTATCACACCCAATCATCACGTGGTGTCTTGGCACGACGAACTGTAGCAATGGTGCATACTCAGGGAGAACACTTATACCTTGAAATTTAGTAAGGGATCATCCTATAATGCTACTGTCGTACTAAGCAAAATAAGATGCATAAAATATAAACATCACATGAAATCAAAATATGTGACATGATATGGCCATCATCATCTTGTGCTCATGATCTCCATCACCGAAGCATCTTCATGATCTCCATCGTCAACGGCTTGACACCTTGATCTCCATCGTAGCATCGTTATCGTCTCGCCAACTATTGCTACTACGACTATCGCTACCGCTTAGTGATAAAGTAAAGCAATTACGTGGCAATTGCATTTCATACAATAAAGCGACAACCATATGGCTCCTGCCAGTTGCTGATAACTTTGTTACAAAACATGATCATCTCATACAATAATTTATATCACATCATGTCTTGACCAAATCACATCACAACAAACCCTGCAAAAACAAGTTAGACGTCCTCTACTTTGTTGTTGCAAGTTTTACGTGGCTGCTACGGGCTTCTAGCAAGAACCATTCTTAAATACGCATCCAAACCACAACAATTTTTTGTCAAGTGTGTTGTTTTAACCTTCAACAAGAACTGGCCCTAGTCAACTCTATTCAACTAAACTTGGAGAAACAGACACCCGCCAGCCACCTATGTGCAAAGCAGGTCGGTAGAACCAGTCTCATGAATGCGATCATGTAATGTCGGTCCAGGCTGCTTCATCCAACAATACCGATGAATCAAAGTAAGACGTTGGAGGTAAGCAGTATGACAATTATCGCCCACAACTCTTTATGTTCTACTCGTGCATATGACATCTACGCATAGACCTGGCTCGGATGCCACTGTTGGGGAACGTAGTAATTCAAAAAAATTCCTACGATCATGCAAGATCTATCTAGGAGATGCATAGCAACGAGACGGGAGAGTGTGTCCACGTACCCTTGTAGACCGAAAGCGGAAGCGTTTAGTAACGCGGTTGATGTAGTCGAACGTCTTCACGATCCAACCGATCCAAGTACCGAACGTACGGCACCTCCGTGTTCAGCACATGTTCAGCACGATGACGCCCCTTGAGCTCTTGATCCGTCAGCACGATGACGTGGCGATGGTGTGGATGATGTTACCGGCGCAGGGCTTCGCCTAAGCACTACGACGATATGACTGAGGTGTTAAACTGTGGAGAGGGCACTGCACACGGCTAAGAGAATAACTGTTGTGCCTTGGGGTGCCCCCTGCCCCCATATATAATGGAAGGAGGGAGGAGGCCGGCAGCCAGGAGGGGCGCGCGCCATGGGGAGTCCAACTAGGATTCCCAATACTAGTTGGAGTCCCCTTCCTTTCCAAGAGGGGGAGAGAGGGAAAGAGTAGGAGAGGGAGAAGGAAAGAGGGGGGCGCCACCCCCTTCTAGTCCAATTTGGACCAGCCATGGGGGTCGCGGCCACCCTGCGGCGCTCCTCTCCTTTCCACTAACGCCCATTAAGGCCCACTAATTCCCCCGGGGGTTTCCGGTAACCCCCTGATACTCTGAAAAATGCCTGAACCTTTCTGAAACCTTTCCGGTGTCCGAACATAACCTTCCAATATATTAATATTTATGTCTCGACCATTTCGAGACTCCTCGTCACGTCCGTGATCTCATCCGGGACTCCGAACAAACTTTGGTCATCCAAAATACATAACTCATAATACAAATCGTCATCGAACGATAAGCGTGCGGACCCTACCGGTTCGAGAACTATGTAGACATGATTGAGACACATCTCCGATCAATAACCAATAGCGGAACCTGGATGCTATATTGGATCCTACATATTCTATGAAGAACTTTATCGGTCAAACCGCATAACAACATACGTTGTTCCCTTTGTTATCGGTATGTTACTTGCCCGAGATTCGATCGTCGGTCTCATCATACCTAGTTCAATCTCGTTACCGTCAAGTCTCTTTACTCATTCCATAATGCTTCATCCCGCAACTAACTCATTAGTCACATTGCTTGCAAGGCTTGTAGTGATGAGCATTACCGAGAGGGCCCAGAGATACCTCTCCGATACATGGAGTGAGAAATCCTAATCTTGATTTATGCCAACCCAACAAACACCTTAGGAGACACCTGTAGAGCATCTTTATAATCACCCAATTATGTTGTGACGTTTGATAGCACACAAGGTGTTCCTCTGGTATTCGGAAGTTGCATAATCTCATAGTCTGAGGAACATGTATAAGTTATGAAGAAAGCAGCAGCAATGAAACTATAATGATCATAATGCTAAGCTAACGGATGGGTATCGTCCATCACATCATTCTCCTAATGGTGATCATGTTTCATCAAATGACAATACATGGCTATGGTTAGGAAACATAACTAATTTGATTAACGAGCTAGTCAAGTATGATTAACGAGCTAGTCAAGTAAAGCCATACTACGGACACTATGTTTTGTCTATGTATTCACACATGTACTAAGTTTTCGGTTAATACAATTCTAGCATGAATAATAAACATTTATCATGATATAAGGAAATATAAATAACAACTTTATTATTGCCTCTAGGGCATATTTCCTTCACCTTCGTCATGGATACAAACCGGGCCAGCTTTTTGTCCACTTTCATGCTCACTTTGACCCTAACAAATTCGCACACAAAACCAGCAGGTAGTCTGAGTAGAACTTCCTTTACTTCCCCGATTGGCATGCACATGCCCCTTACAATCTGTTCATGCAAATAGTTATCAGGGAGTTTGTGCACTTGCGCCCAGACAGCGAGTTTCTCCAGAACAACCGATCTAGGGTTACTGAAGCCGTCATACTCCTCCATCAACACCGCTTGATTACGGAAAAACCAAGGCCCCATGACCATAGCCTAATTCCAATCCCCCAGACATCCAAATTGTGCGGTGAACAGTTTGTCATCCACCTGCCTCCAAATCACCTCCTTCATCGGGTTCCAAGCAGATCGCTTATCTGCATATAGAGCGCTGGGGCTGAATCCTCTAATGGTGTGTACCTTCGCGATCGCTAGCCACTTTGCACGGGCTTGCGGATCAGCCACCTCTTCCCAGACGGAACCCTCGTCCTCTTCTTCATGCAGATGCAGCTTCTCTAGCAACTTATCAACTGGATCAACAGATCCAGTTCCTTCTCCCCTCTCCATCAGATCGCTTAATGGAGCAGACCGAGCGGACACTGAAACCCTACCCCGGCACCGCCCGCCATGGTGAACAGAGATAGGTAGGGGATAAAGATCGACCGGGCAGGAATCACTCTCGGCGATGGTGTTGCCGGAGGAGAGAAAAACCCTAGCCTTGCGCTAGGAGATGGGATTTGATCCTCCTTCGATGAGGCACGTCAGAGGTGCCGTGCCTTCTTGCTTTCGAGCAAAACAGACGCACTGGGCCTTCCATGCACTTCCTCAGGGAACTCAGCTAAGCTACAGTGCAAGCTAGTGTAAAACAGAGAAGGAAAGTCACGGATATTGTAGCGAACACTTTATTTATCTACTGTAGCGGGTACTGTACATAGTTACAGTTGACATAAATAAATTTAAAATTAAATTTATTGCATCATAATTTTGTTTGTATGTAAATTTTGTAAATGTATAAAGTAGATTTATAATTTGCAAATTAATTCAAGTTATTTTAGCCTTAATCATTAATCATATATTCATATGAATGTGAAGAAGGGAAGTTAGGAGACTGTAGCTTAGGTGACTTTCCTCCTTCATGTTAGAGAATCCACTTCCGTTTTGCTTCCGCGAGAGGCATGATCGTGCCTCTCAAAAATAAAAAATAAACGTGTTTTCTGTTCTTTTTTTCTTCCACAAGAGGCACGGTCGTGCCTCTTCAAAACGGAAAAAAAAATATGTTTTCTGTTTTTTTTCCTTTTGAGAGAGGCATGGTTGTGCTTTCGCGAGAGGCACGGTCATGCCTCTTCAAAAAAGAAAAAGAAACCTTGCTCCCGGTTGGGTTTTTTCGTCCATTTTTTTTGAAAAAAAAGTTAGCAAAATCTATAAACATGGGATCTGGTTTGGTTTTGAAGATCTCGACGCGAGGAATCCAACGGTGAAAACGGTTTAAGATTTAACGCACGATTTAAGAGAGAGATCGTTTTAAATAAACGGATCTATAAAAAAATAAAAACTCTCACGTTACGATATATAGCGCGCCACTTGTCACAACTAGAGAGGCGGGAGCGATCTTTGTAAGGAGCATTTATTAATTAGTGATTTCGTGTGTTGTGTTCACGCGTGGGCCAGAAGACGTACACAAATCAGTACTCATCAACTTGGGCCATCGTCTCCCTATCCACTGCGGACGCCGCGTGCTATCTCTGCCCATCCGAAGACACCTCTCATGGCAATGGCACTTCTGCGGCGGAGAACCAGTCATGGCTGCCGGCTGGTGAAAATTGAGCAGCGGAGATCCTCGCTGGGTTGCCAGAGTGCTAGTGATAGCCGGCCAAATATCTGCACTAGTCTCAATTGTAACCTACAGTAAAATTGCCATGATAAACTATAAAAAAGGGTAAAATACCTACAGGAAATAGCCATGCTGCAGCAAAATAATACCTACATGACAAAAATACGCCAAAAAGGTAAATATGAAAAACCAACATGATATTGCCGAAAGATCATACGTGGAAAAATATGCATAGTAAAAATCATCCAAAGAATTTTCCATGGTCCACTAAAAAATGTAAACCCTACATGCCAAAAGTTGCATAGTAATCTAAGCTGAAAATAACTACAGGAAAAAGCCAATGGACATGTTTATAGATGTAGTACAAAATGAAGTTGCCATCGACAAACAATAAATTTGACATGGTTTAAAAAATAAATTGGTACGAAAAATTATATAAATTGCCGTGGTAAAAATAAAATTGCCACATTTTCAATAATTCGCCCATGATCCAGAAACTGAATTTCCTATGGTTCATTATCTGAATTTGACATGATGTATAGATTAAATTTTCCATGGTCCCATACAAAAAGAAATTTTGCCATGTTGCGAAGAAGAAAGAAATTTGCCATGGTCCAGAGAGTAAAACTGCCATGATCCATATACTATAATTGCCATGATCCGTGAACTTAAAGTGCCATGGTCCATATACGACAAAGTAGTCTTTCATCATATTGCAAAAGAAGAAAAATTGCCATGATCTAGAAAATATATATAGATAATTTCCATGTAGAATGAAAAATTGTGCAAAAGGATAATTCTAAAAAATACCATTTGGCATGATCGAAAAATAAATTTTGCCATGGTCCAAATAAAATTAAAATTTTCCATTATATTTTAATTACAATTGCCATGCTTTGTACGGAAATTGCCATGGAAAATAGAATGATCGGAAGAAAAAGAAATTATGAACATAAAATTACCATGGCAGATTTATGCTAAAAATGGACATGGCATTTCAACTAAACTTGCCATGTACCCGATGATGAATTTGCCATGTACGTAAAAATAACTCAAGTTATGAACAAAAAATGACATGACGGTTGCGTATTAAAAATGACCATTGTGCAAAGAATGAATTTTCCATGGTACAGAAAATTTGTAAAATTACAATGGTAAAAATGTTATGAATATAAAAATGACACACATTTGTCATGTGACTATTCCATTATATGCTCAATGAACTAGAACTTTTAGGTGCATATTAAACAAATATGAGCAAAAATGCCATGGGAGATACATGTTGAAAACTGCCATTGTATTTTTTTATTATAATTTTGTCAGTGTGATAGTGTGATCGATTTTAACAAATTTGCCATGGCGAAAAAATGTGGTTGTGGCATTGCAAAAGTTGTAGTGGCGACATGGCAAAAGCTATGTTGCTCACACGGCAGAAGCTATAAATCCTTCTGCCATGGCAAAAAAGATCCTGACATTTTTTTATTGTATTTTTAACAATTTCCTACGAAATTTTCCATGTGGTTTTGCCAAAATGTGTCATGTCGCTATACAAAACATTGCCATGTTAGTAAATTTCCATGCGACCAAGAGGGGGTGGGGGACATGGCAAAAAATATATTTAAAAGAGTGTTGGTTACATGAAAAAAGCTATATAGGAGACATGGCTTTTGCCATGGCAAAAAAAGTATCAAAGTTGATATGGTGAGATTGAATTATTTGCCAAGTGTTACGAGTTATTGTTGGAAATATGCCCTAGAGGCAATAATAAATTAGTTATTATTATATTTCCTTATTCATGATAATTGTTTATTTTCCATGCTATAATTGTATTGATAGGAAACTCAGATACATGTGTGGGTACATAGACAACACCATATCCCTAGTAAGCCTCTAGTTGACTAGCTCGTTGATCAATAGATGGTTACGGTTTCCTGACCATGGACATTGGATGTCATTGATAACGGGATCACATCATTAGGAGAATGATGTGATGGACAAGACCCAATCCTAAGCCTAGCACAAAGATCGTGTAGTTCGTATGCTAAAGCTTTCCTAATGTCAAGTATCTTTTCCTTAGACCATGAGATTGTGCAACTCCCAGATACCATAGGAATGCTTTGGGTGTACCAAACATCACAACGTAACTGGGTGGCTATAAAGGTGCACTACAGGTATCTCCGAAAGTTTCTGTTGGGTTGGCACGAATCGAGACTGGGATTTGTCACTCCGTGTGACGGAGAGGTATCTCTGGGCCCACTCGGTAGGATATCATCATAATGTGCACAATGTGACCAAGGGGTTGATCACGGGATGATGTGTTACGGAACGAGTAAAGAGACTTGCCGGTAACGAGATTGAACAAGGTATCGGCATATCGACGATCGAATCTCGGGCAAGTAGCTAGACAAAGGGAATTGTATACGGGATTGATTGAGTCCTTGACATCGTGGTTCATCCGATGAGATCATCGTGGAACATGTGGGAGCCAACATGGGTATCCAGATCCCGCTGTTGGTTATTGACCGGAGAACGTCTCGGTCATGTTTGCATGGTTCCCGAACCCGTAGGGTCTACACACTTAAGGTTCGATGATGCTAGGGTTATAAAGGAAGTTTGTATGTGGTTACCGAATGTTGTTCAGAGTCCCGGATGAGATCCCGGACGTCACGAGGAGTTCTGGAATGGTCCGGAGGTAAAGATTTATATATGGGAAGTCCTGTTTTGGTCACCGGAAAAGTTTCGGGTTTTATCGGTAACGTACCGGGACCACCGGGGGGGTCCCGGGGATCCACCAAGTGGGGCCACCGGCCCCGGAGGGCTGCATGGGCCAAGTGTGGGAGGGGACCAGCCCCAGGTGGGCTGGTGCGCCCCCCACAAGGGCCCAAGGCGCCTAGGGTTTGGGGAGGGGGCGCCCCACCTTGCTTGGGGGGCAAGTTTCCCCCTCTCCCCCCCTTGGCCGCCTCCCTAGATGGGATCTGGGGCTGCCGCACCCCTTGGGGTGGGAACCCTAGAGGGGGCGCAGCCCCCTCCCCTCCCCCTATATATAGTTGAGGTCTAGGGGCTGCCCAACACACGAGAACTTCTCCCTCTTGGCGCAGCCCTACCTCTCTTTCTCCTCTTCTCCCGCGGTGCTTGGCGAAGCCCTGCAGGATTGCCACGCTCCTCCATCACCACCACGCCATTGTGCTGTTGCTGGACGGAGTCTTCCTCAACCTCTCCCTCTCTCCTTGCTGTATCAAGGCGTGGGAGACGTCACCGGGCTGTACGTGTGTTGAACGCGGAGGTGCCGTCCGTTCGGCACTAGGATCTCCGGTGATTTGGACCACGACGAGTACGACTCCTTCAACCCCATTCTCTTGAACGCTTCCGCTTAGCGATCTACAAGGGTATGTAGATGCACTCTCCTTCCCCTCGTTGCTGGTTTCTCCATAGATAGATCTTGGTGACACGTAGGAAAATTTTGAATTTCTGCTACGTTCCCCAACAGTGGTATCAGAGCCAAGTTTATTGCGTAGATTCTTTGCACGAGTAGAACACAAAGTAGTTGTGGGCGTTGATTTTGTTCAATATGCTTACTGTTACTAGTCCAATCTTGTTTCGACGGTATTGTGGGATGAAGCGGCCCGGACCGACCTTACACGTACTCTTACGTGAGACAGGTTCCACCGACTGACATGCACTTGGTGCATAAGGTGGCTAGCGGGTGCCAGTCTCTCCCACTTTAGTCGGAACGGATTCAATGAAAAGGGTCCTTATGAAGGGTAAATAGCAATTGGCATATCACGTTGTGGTTTTGCGTAGGTAAGAAACGTTCTTGCTAGAAACCCATAGCAGCCACGTAAAACATGCAAACAACAATTAGAGAACGTCTAACTTGTTTTTGCAGGGTATGCTATGTGATGTGATATGGCCAAGAAGAATGTGATGAATGATATGTGATGTATGAGATTGATCATGTTCTTGTAATAGGAATCACGACTTGCATGTCGATGAGTATGACAACCGGCAGGAGCCATAGGAGTTGTCTTTATTTATTGTATGACCTGTGTGTCATTAAACAATGCCATGTAATTACTTTACTTTATTGCTAACCGGTAGCCATAGTAGTAGAAGTAATAGTTGGCGAGACAACTTCATGAAGACACGATGATGGAGATCATGGTGTCATGCCGGTGACGATGATGATCATGGAGCCCCGAAGATGGAGATCAAAAGGAGCAAAATGATATTGGCCATATCATGTCACTTTTTGATTGCATGTGATGTTTATCATGTTTATGCATCTTATTTGCTTAGAACGACGGTAGTAAATAAGATGATCCCTCATTAAAATTTCAAGAAAGTGTTCCCCCTAACTGTGCACCGTTGCGAAAGTTCGTCGTTTCTAAGCACCACGTGATGATCGGGTGTGATGGATTCTTACGTTCACATACAACGGGTGTAAGCCAGATTTACACACGCGAAACAGTTAGGTTAACTTGATGAGCCTAGCATGTACAGACATGGCCTCGGAACACAAGAGACTGAAAGGTCGAGCATTAGTCGTATGGAGGATACGATCAACATGAAGATGTTCACCAATGATGACTAGTCCGTCTCACGTGATGATCGGACATGGCCTAGTTGACTCGGATCATGTAATCACTTAGATGACTAGAGGGATGTCTATCTGAGTGGGAGTTCATAAGATAAACTTAATTATCATGAACATAGTCAAAAGACCCTTTGCAAATTATGTCATAGCTCGTGCTTTAGTTCTACTATTTAGATATGTTCCTAGAGAAAATATAGTTGAAAGTTGACAGTAGTGATTATGCGGACAGTAGAAAGCTTATGTCCTTAATGCACCGCTCAGTGTGCTGAACCCCAAACATCGTTTGTGGATCTTGCGAACATCGGACATACACGTTTTGATAACTACGTGATAGTTCAGTTAAACGGTTTAGAGTTGAGGCACCAAAGACGTTTTCGAAACGTCGCGGAACATATGAGATGTTTCAAGGGCTGAAATTGGGATTTCAGGCTCGTGCCCACGTCAAGAGGTATGAGACCTCCGACGATTTTCTTAGCCTGTAAACTAAGGGAGAAAACCTCAATCGTTGAGCTTGTGCTCAGATTGTCTGAGTACAACAATCACTTTAATCGAGTGGGAGTTGATCTTCCAGATGAGATGGTGATGTTTCTCCAAAGTCATTGCCACCAAGCTGCTAGAGCTTCGTGATGAACTATAACATATCAGGGATAGATATGATGATCCTTGAGGTATTCACGATGTTTGACACCGCGAAAGTAGAAATCAAGAAGGAGCATCAATTGTTGATGGTTGGTGAAACCACTAGTTTCAAGAAGGGCAAGGGCAAGAAGGGATACTTCATGAAACGGCAAACCAGCTGCTGCTCCAGTGAAAAAACCCAAGGTTGAAGCCAAACCCGAGACTAAGTGCTTCTATAATAAGGGGAACCGTCACTAGAGCGGAATTACCCTAGATACTTGGTAGATGAGAAGGCTGGCAAGATCGATAGAAGTATATTGGATATACATTATGTTAATGTGTACTTTACTAGTACTCCTAGTAGCACCAGGGTATTAAGGTACCGGTTCGGTCGCTAAGTGTTAGTAACTCGAAATAAAAGGCTACGGAATAAACGGAGACTAGCTAAAGGTGAGCTGACGATATGTGTTGGAAGTGTTTCCAAGTTTGATGTGATCAAACATCGCACGCTCCCTCTACCATCAAGATTAGTATTAAACCTGAATAATTGTCATTTGGTGTTTGCGTTGAGCATAGACATGATTGGATTATGTCTATCGCAATACGGTTATTCATTTAAGGAGAATAATGGTTACTCTATTTATTTGAATAATGCCTTCAATGGTCTTGCACCTAAATGGTTTATTGAATCTCGATAGTAGTGATACACATTTTCATGCCAAAAGATATAAGATAGTAATGATAGTACCACTTACTTGTGGCACTGTCATGTAAGTCATATTGGTATAAACCGCATGAAGAAGCTCCATGTTGATGGATCTTTGGACTCACTCATTTTTGAAAAGTTTGAGACATGCGAACCATGTCTGTTGGTGTATACGCATGAAGAAACTCCATGCAAATGGATCGTTTGGACTCACTTGATTTTGAATCACTTGAGATATGCAAATCATACCACATGGGCAAGATGACTGAAAAGCCTCGTTTTCAGTGAGATGGAACAAGATAGCAACTTTTTGGAAGTAACACATTTTGATGTGAGCAGTCCAATGAGTGTTGAGGCATGAAGTGAATATCGTCATGTTCTTACTTCACAGATGATTCGAGTAGATGTTGAGTATATTTACTTGATGAAACACAAGTCTGAATTATTGAATGGTTCAAGTAATTTCAGAGTGAAGTTGAAGATCATTGTGACAAGAGGATAAAATGTCTATGATATGATCATAGAGATGAGTATCTGAGTTACAAGCTTTGGCACGCAATTAAGACATTGTGGAAATTGTTTCACAATTAATACCGCCTGGAACACCATAGTGTGATGGTGTGTCCGAACATCATAGTTGCACCCTATTGGATATGGTGCGTACCATGATGTCTCTTATCGAATTACCACTATCGTTCATGGGTTAGGCATTAGAGACAACCACACTCACTTTAATAGGGTACCACGTAATTCCGTTGAGACGACACCGTTTGGAGAAGCCTAAGTTGTCATCTCTTAAAGGTTTGGGGCTGCGACGCTTATGTGGAAAAGTTTCAGGTTGATAAGCTCGAACCCAAAGCGGATAAAATGCATCTTCATACGACACCCAAAAACAGTTGGGTATACCTCCTAATTCAGATCCGGAAGCAAAAGTGATTGTTTCTAGAAACGGGTCCTTTCTCGAGGAAAAGTTTCTCTCGAAAATTGAGTGGGAGGAGGGTGGAGACTTGATGAGGTTATTGAACCATCACTTCAACCAGTGTATAGCAGGGCACAGGAAGTTGTTCCTGTGGCACCTACACCAATTGAAGTAGAAGCTTATGATAGTGATCATGAAGCTTCGGATCAAATCACTACCGAACCTCGTAGGACGACAAGGACGCGTACTGCTTCGGAGTGGTACGGTAATCCTGTCTTGAAGGTCATGTTGCTAGACAACAATGAACCTACGAGCTATGGAGAAGCGATGGTGGGCCCAAATTCTGACAAATGGTTAGAAACCATGAAATCCGAGATAGGATCTGTCGTAGAATTAACACGTCAGATGTCCTTAGTGTCAGGACTTAGTCGCGAGGCCAACGCATCTATGTGGTAGCTTGAGAGGGGTTGAGCGGAATCGAGAGACGCAACACAAGACAGGGATTTAGACAGCTTCGGGCCCCGGGAAACATCATCCGGTAAAAACCCTACATGCTGTTTGAGGCTAGGTCTCATTATGATCACGAGGGAGTCGCCGTAAACCGGCTCTCCTCTTTGTGTCTAGCCCTAAGATTGTTTCTCTTGCTTGTAGCCTGTCCGTCTTTGGGGAACCCTGCCCCTCCTTATATATGTTGAAGGGGCGGTTTACATGACTAGCCCTAGTTGGATTAGGATTACTCTATTACAAGTGGAGTCCTAGTCTTGCTTCCTTTGTAGAAGAATAGTCCTTATGTTTTCCTCATAAACCGGCCCACCATTAAACGTGAACCGGCCTTCTGGGCCATGGGCCTCGTCATCCATCTGACCCGCCCGCTGGGTTACGAATGAACCGCCAAGACCGGGCGGGTATCCCGTGAACCGCCAAGATCCGAGCGGGTTACCATTGAGTCGTCCAGTCCGGCCGGGTTAAACTTCCGGCCGGTTTACACCGCGGGGTATATCCCCGACATTAGCCCCCAGTTTAATTTGGATTTATCCATGTTAAACTGATCCTGTAAAATAAACCCAAGAAAAAATTTGACAGGTTGTGCTCCGGGTTAAGAATTCTTGTAAACCAGCTCATGATCATCCTTAAGTCTTTGTCATTTTCTCCTTCTAGAAAATCCGGGTCAATAACTAGCTTCATACTCAAATTGCTGACATTGGTTTCTCATAGAAAAATATTGTGAAGAATAATCCACTTGAGTCGGCTTCCAAAGCGTCGGCTTAAGAAATGTTGGTCTTGAAATACTCATCTGATATTCAGCCAGTTTGAAGATGTAGAACTTGTCGGTTTATGATAACCACCATTTGTCGGGTTATAAAAAACTGATAATTCTGGGTCATGACTGTTGCCAACGCCGGTTCATGATTGTTGATGATGCCGGGTTGCAGCCACATGGTCGTAATGATTAATTGGTGAT
This sequence comes from Triticum timopheevii, assembly GCA_963921465.1. Taxonomy (NCBI): domain Eukaryota; kingdom Viridiplantae; phylum Streptophyta; class Magnoliopsida; order Poales; family Poaceae; genus Triticum; species Triticum timopheevii. The sequence goes on along the minus strand of OY997262.1, from coordinate 374,464,765 downwards.
GCCGGGTCAATCTGGTTTGCTCAAAACTGAGAATTTGAAAATATTTCTCCTTATATGCATATTACCTGTAGCCCCCAAGTCTTGAGCAGAACAAAGTGATGGTTTAAGACTTGCTTCAATATGAATACTGCCACTTAAGAAGAAATCCATGTTGTTCACCCGAGTCACTCAAAAAAAACTGAATACTCCATATTATATAGCCCCCAAGTGTCGGGTTGTCATGCTTGCAGTAACCTGGGACTTGTAGTTGTCTTACTCATAAAAACTTCAACTAGTGTAGCCCCCAAGGGCCGGGTCATTATGCAATAATGAGCAGGGACTTTGTAGGTATAATCATGTAGATTTGAGCAATGATGTGTAGCCCCCAAGGGCCGGCTCAGTAAGATAATATTGAGCCGGGACTTGATATATACTTCAATGAAAATAACATCATATGATGTAACCCCCATCATGGGACTTGAATCCACGTCCACAAGGTTAAGAGCCTTGTGCTTTACCAACTGAGCAGTGGACCCTTCAATATAATGAATAAAAAGCTTTGTACCTTCAATTATTGACAGGAGCAATTGGTAGCCCCCAAGGGCCGACTCATTATAATGTGATGAGTCGGGTCTTCAATAATATGAGCAAAAAATGACTTTGCATTAGCCCCCAAGTGTCATGGTGCATGCTTGCAGCGATATGAGACTTGCATATTTGATGTAATCGCAACTTTAAATAATGTAGCCCCCAAGTGCCGGGTCGTAAGCCTGCAGCAACTCGGGACTATTCCTTCAATTGTAGAAAAAATCATATCTATTGATAATATAATAGCCATTGCGCTAAAGCGACTTTGGAAACCTCAATAATACCGGTTATTAATAACCATAATAAAATCCAGCCATGTTGGCTATTCAAGATAATATAATCCGGTATGAAAACCTTATTCATTCAGTATCATAATGAAAATTCAGCCAAGTTTGGCTATTTGAATAACATAACCCAATGATTTATAAGCGCATGATTCCAATGACGCAATCCAAATATATACTGGCGACTTATAATCAAAGGCCAGGCCGGTTTAACAAAACACCGGATAATTTCTCATCATATACTGGCGACTTATCGTCTTTAAAGCCAGGCCGGTTTAATAAACACCGGATAATTTATAATCATGTTTTATTCAACCTGTTTCTGCATACAACAAGTTAAAGTGTCCTGGCGGTTTACCGTAAACGGGTCATAATGCCCAACATATAACCCAGGTTTATAACCAAGGCTGCACTTAAGAATAATCAAATATGAAATATATCATACCTGTGACATTGAATAACATCATTGGTTTACCAACTTTTTGTAGTAAGGGTGATAACCCCAATCTTGAGTAATGATAACTCCTTTCATACTATGCCGGTTTATGATAAAACCGTATCGGGTTGTGATAAACACCGGTTTAACCATATATAATACTGGCGACTCGTAGTCAAACCAGACCGGGCTGATAGTCTCCTAATTATGATTTGATCATGTACTGACAACTTGTAATTGAAAGCCAAGCCAGGTTAATGGACACCGGTTTACTTCATAATAATATGGTAACATAAAATCAAACCGGGCAGATAGTCTCCGGATTAAGATTTAACCGTGTTCCGCCAATTTGTAATTGATAGTCGAACCGGATTAACAATGTCGGTTTAAAAAAACGCAACAAAAATAATAGTCATTTAAGAAAAAGACTGAAGCAAAAAGCAATGATAAAACCGTTTGCAAGAAAAATGCTTTATTGAGCTGATCAGATGGTGTTACCATGGTCAGACAGGACCAAGCCCCCAATAGGTGTGGCGATGGTTCAAGTCAGCCAGGTCCCCAAATGAAACCGTGGCATTTATGCCGATCAAAAGGCATGGCAATGGTTCGGGTTCGACCAAGCCCCCAAGTGATTCTGTGGCCTTAGGCCGATCAAGAGGCGTGACTAGTTCAGACTTGACCATGTCCCCAAGTGATCTGGTGGCTTTCGCCTATCAAAAGGTGTTGCATTGGTTCGGACGCGACCAAGCCCCCAAGTGATATTGTGGCATTGCGCCGATCAAGAGGTGTGACTATGGTTCAGACATGACCAAGCCCCCAAGTGATCAATAGCATGATAAGCCAATAAGGCATGATACCCATGTTTGAACCGCGCATCATGGCAGCAGGTCCTCTTTGGCACCCTTTAACTTTTTGCAAGAGATAAATCCTTCTTGAGCCGTACGTTAAACCGGATATTGAGAGCTTCAAAGCTTTGTGGGAGACATCTTTCCCTTGAACCGGATTTTAAACCGGAATCTTCATTTTCAGCCGGAAATTTTCTGACGGCCTTTAAATTTGCACCAATATGGCGGTTTAGGGTCCTGCATGAGACAACTTTGCAACTCGGAGTAATTGCTCTTTTAAAGAAGGTAATATATAATATAAAATATATTGGATGGATTTCACCTGATATATCATGCCAGGGGTTATCCACCGTGGAGTTGATGATTACCATGCTGAAGCGTAAATCAATCATGGCCAAGTCGGCCGTGGCCTTAGACAGATGAATCGGCCGAGTTGTTGCGAACCGGTGCGGACGGATACTGGTCGCAAGATGGTGCTGCCAGATGCTCTGTACTCCTGATATGATGTCACATTTATAGTGAATCCTTGCCCTGCATGTTTAAAATATACATGCCAGAGTACTGTTCTTGAAAGAATAAATATGTTTACAAAAATAAACCGAAAGGATACCACCTGGTCTTCTTGTCAGACAAAAGATAGTAGATGGTCAGTTGATCTGATGATATGCATTCCCTCCGGCCCTTATTATTTTGGGACCTGATCCTTTTTGTTTTCTTTCCTCTCATGAGGAGACAATACTCATAGTACTCAAATTGTTTCCTGCATGTCAACCTTTTCTTCTGGCCGGCTTGTCTGTACTAGAAAATTTTGCATTGACGCTTGTGGTGTCATGGAGTACTAGTACTTCTGCTATAAACGTCATATGTCGTAGTTTTCTCCATTATCCAGTGTGGCCTCATAGAAAAATAATGTCTACTGACTTTGGATGGTGTACAACTCCGGTCAACGGAGTATTTCTTCATTTGCTGAATTGCCTGTTCCAACGTGTAGCTGACGAAGCAGATGTTCGTGTATACCGATTTGAAGTAGTACTGGCACCCATTGGCTATGTGCTGATGCCTTCACGTACAGTAGTTTCACATTTGCACTGTTTCTTCCATTAGTAGTAGTCTGGCTAGTGTTGTAGAAGGCCTTGGTGTTTTTGAGAAGCTGGCACCGAGCCTATACTAGCGCTCCTTGGTCTCCAACAAGAGTTTTTCCGTCAAACCCCAATTTTGCTGTTAAGTGGTGTACTGGCCAGCAGCTCCTTGCAGTAACTAAATGATCCCAGTTTGAATCTGTCTGCCCTCATTTTGTAGAACAGATCATCCAGGGCAGCTCTGGGCTTCTTCAAATTTACTTGCCAATATTTAGACGCCCTGCAACTGAAGCGAGCTCATCTCCTGATTTTCTTGTCCTCAGAAAACACATGAGATCCAATAACATATCAGATTTAAACTGCTCAGTTGGGCTGTTACCAACAGCATGCAGAAACTCCAATATACTCCTTGTCACAATTGGTTGATGCACGCCCCAACAAGTCTTTCTGCTGCTGAACAAGTGCTTGCATCATTGGATCTTCCAACAAACAACAGAAGGCGCTTGGCGGCTCATCCACAGCAAACTATGGTAGCAGCTTTATCAACACGGGAGCAGGAAGCGATTTGGAGCGGCGAGTTAACGCGGGAGGCGGCGAATCAGCATAGAAGACGGCGAGTCAATGCGGGAGACGCGGGTAGAAGGCGCAGTAGTGATCACTTGCAGCTAAGGCGGAAACGAGGCCAACCCCGGCGTCATCGGTGACTCAGCCGAACAGCGGTTTAGCGCGGCTGCGCTGAACCGCGGGTGAGACCAGAAGTGACTCGCGGGTGTCATCCAACTTAGCAGCGATTCAGCGGCTCATAGGCGCAACGGAGGTGACCCGGCGAGGTGAGTCACCGGATGGCTACAACCCGGAGGTGGCTCGGAGAATAAAGCGGAGAGGCGCTGGCGGGTCAAACAAAGCGGCCCACGGACAATCCGGCAAAGAATGACGTCAGGTGTCCCGAAACCGGACGGCTTCAGGCCGGCGTTTCAACGACGGCTGGCTGTGTGATGAACCGGCGGCGGGCGTGGGGTGCCTCGAGGGCGACTCGAAGATTTGGCTCGGCGGTGGAAACGAGGGCGGCACGACCGCGGCAGCTTGGCAGGCGCTTGGCGACTCGAATGCTGCAGCGAGCCAGCAAGGGCACTCGTGGCAGAGCTATCGGCGCGGCGGAGGAGAGGTGTCTGCTGGCTCAGGTGCGTGGCGAATTGGCCGTGAGCGTGGCAAGGCCAGCAGGTGGCTGGGCCGAGGTGGAGGGGCGCCGGCGGTTTGGCCACGGCGGGGTGAGCTTGACCGCGGAAGAGTGAGGAGCGCGGGGCATAGCTGGTACAAACCGGTCCCCGGCGAATTAGCTGCGGAGGTGTGAGGAGCGCGGGGCGCAGCTGGCACAAACTGGTCCCCGATGAGTTATCAGTGCGGCCGATTAAATATGAGGACGAGGTGGCGGTAAGCTGGCCTTCCAGCCGAAGCGAGGCGAGGCCGGCGATTCAGGGCCGTGGTGACTCGTAGATGGTGCGATGACGACTCGGAGGCGGAAGGGTGGCCACTTGACCGGGCGGCCGGTTGAGGCTAGCGGGCGACTCGGCTGTGTTAATGCGCAGCCGTGGAGACAGGCAGAGGCAGGGCGAGCGCCGCGAAGGCAACTCAACACTGGACGGCGGAGGAAACGGCTCGCTGTGCCGCGGTGGCCGGCCGCAACGGCAGAGATAGGAGGGCCGGCTTAGTGGCTCGAGCCCGACCAGGGCGACGAGGCGGAGACCTGTGGCGGCATGGTCTGACTCCATCTCCTCCCCACGTCCGTGTCCTGGTCGTTGTTGTCGGTTTGACTATCCACTTTTGTGTCTTCCAGGTCGTGGTCTCCCTCCATATTTTTTTAATACCCCTTGAGCCTTGATGCGTGGAGTAGATTGCTTCCTGTTTCCTTGATGCGTGGAACAACCGCAGCTTTCAGTCAATCTTTCCATATTTTTGAACAGCGTGCTGGTGCGTTTTTTTCCTCATGTGCATGCATTGCCGTACATGCGAATCGGTAAATCCTTCTGATTCAAACGCAAGTTATAGGCACGAATCAAATCCATCGTCTCAAGAACGCGCTCTAAAAATTGATCTGGCTTCAAACCGCCAGATCAAAGTGTATGCCACGACGCGCAACGCAACCTTAACTTTTCTTCAATTCTTCTTCGTCTAATCAACCACGAGCTTCTTGATCCCTGAAGAGATCCCTTCAAGAACTCAACACCACCGTGTGCGGGCCCCACGGTGGGCGCCAACTGTCGTAGAATTAACACGTCAGATGTCCTTAGTGACAGGACTTAGTCGCGAGGCCAACGCATCTATGTGGTAGCTTGAGAGGGGTTGAGCGGAATCGAGAGACGCAACACAAGACAGGGATTTAGACAGCTTCGGGCCCCGGGAAACATCATCCGGTAAAAACCCTACATGCTGTTTGAGGCTAGGTCTCATTATGATCACGAGGGAGTCGCCGTAAACCGGCTCTCCTCTTTGTGTCTAGCCCTAAGATTGTTTCTCTTGCTTATAGCCTGTCCCTCTCTGGGGAACCCTGCCCCTCCTTATATATGTTGAAGGGGCGGTTTACATGACTAGTCCTAGTTGGATTAGGATTACTCTATTACAAGTGGAGTCCTAGTCTTTCTTCCTTTGTAGAAGAATAGTCCTTATGTTTTTCTCATAAACCGGCCCACCATTAAACGTGAACCGGCCTTCTGGGCCATGGGCCTCGTCATCCATCTGACCCGCCCGCCGGGTTACGAATGAACCGTCAAGACCGGGCGGGTATCCCGTGAACCGCCAAGATCCGGGTGGGTTACCAGTGAGTCGTCCAGTCCGCCCGGGTTAAACTTCCGGCCGGTTTACACCGCGGGGTATATCCCCGACAGGATCCATGTATCATAACAAAGCATGGACTTTGGTGGACTTGCCCAATGATCGGCAAGTCATTGAGATAAATGGATCTTTAAGAAGAAGACGGACGTGGACGGTAATGTCACTGTCTATGAAGCTCGACTTGTGGCGAAGAGTTTTTCACAAGTTCAAGGAGTTGACTACGATGAGATTTTCTCATCCGTAGTGATGCTTAAGTCCGTTGGAATCATGTTAGCATTAGCTGCATTTATGAAATCTAGCAGGTGGATGTCAAAACGAGTTTCCTTACCAGTTTTCGTAAGGAAAGGTTGTATGTGATACAATCAGAAAGGTTTTGTCGATCCTAAGGATGCTAAAAGGTATGCTAGCACCAGCGATCCTTCTAAGGACTGGAGTAAGCATCTCGGAGTTGGAATGAACGATTTGATGAGATGATCAAAGATTTTGAGTTTATACAAAGTTTATGAGAAACTTGTATTTCCAAAGAAGTGAGTGGGAGCACTACAGAATTTCTGATAAGTATATGTTGTTGACATATTGTTGATCAGAAATGATGTAGAATTTCTGGAAAAGCATATAGGGTTATTTGAAAAGATGTTTTTCGATAGAAAACCTGGATTAAGCTACTTGAACATTGAGCATCAAGATCTATGAGGATAGATCAAAAATGCTTAATGGTACTTTCAAATGAGCATATACCTTGACATGATCTTGAAGGTGTTCAAGATGGATCAGCCATAGAAGGAGTTCTTGCCTGAGATGTAAGGTATGAAGTTAAGACTTAAAGCTCGACCACGGCAGAAAAGAGAGAAAGGACGAAGGTCGTCCCCTATGCTTTAGATGTAGGCTCTGCAGTATGCTATGCTGAGTACTGCACCTGATGTGTGCATTGCCACATGTCTGGCAAGAGGGTACAAAGGTGATCAAGGAGTGGATCACCAGATAGCGGTCAAAATTGTCCTTGGAGTAATAAGGGCATGTTTCTCGATTATGGAGGTGATAAAGAGTTCGGCGTAAAGGGTTACGTCGATGCAAGCTTTAACACCTATCCGAATGACTCTGAGTAGCAAACCGGATACGTATAGTGGAGCGACCATTTGGAATAGCTCCAAGTGGAGGGTGGAAGCAGCATTTACAATATGACCTAGAGATTTGCGAAGTACATACGGATCTGAATGTTGCAGACCCGTTGACTAAAACCTCTCTTACAAGCAAAACATGATCAAACCCCTGAACTCATTGAGTCTTGATCACATGATGAAGTGAACTAGTTTAGTGACACTAGTAAACTCTTTGGATGTTAGTCACATGGCGATGTGACCTGTGAATGTTAATCACATGGCGATGTGAACTAGATTATTGACTCTATAGCAAGTGGGAGACTGTTGGAAATATGCCCTAGAGGCAATAATAAATTAGTTATTATTATATTTCCTTGTTCATGATAATCGTTTATTCTCCATGCTATAATTGTATTGATAGGAAACTCAGATACATGTGTGGGTACATAGACAACACCATGTCCCTAGTAAGCCTCTAGTTGAGTAGCTCGTTGATCAATAGATGGTTACGGTTTCCTGACCATGGACATTGGATGTCATTGATAACGGGGTCACATCATTAGGAGAATGATGTGATGGACAAGACCCAATCCTAAGCCTAGCACAAAGATCGTGTAGTTCGTATGCTAAAGCTTTTCTAATGTCAAGTATCTTTTCCTTAGACCATGAGATTGTGCAACTCCCGGATACCATAGGAATGCTTTGGGTGTACCAAACGTCACAACGTAACTGGGTGGCTATAAAGGTGCACTACACGTATCTCCGAAAGTGTCTGTTGGGTTGGCATGAATCGAGACTGGGATTTGTCACTTCGTGTGACGGAGAGGTATCTCTGGGCCCACTCGGTAGGACATCATCATAATGTGCACAATGTGACCAAGGGGTTGATCACGGGATGATGTGTTACGGAACGAGTAAAGAGACTTGCCGGTAACGAGATTGAACAAGGTATCGGCATACCGACGATCGAATCTCGGGCAAGTACAATACCGCTAGACAAAGGGAATTGTATACGGGATTGATTGAGTCCTTGACATCGTGGTTCATCCGATGAAATCATCATGGAACATGTGGGAGCCAACATGGGTATCCAGATCCCGCTGTTGGTTATTGACCGAAGAACGTCTCGGTCATGTCTGCATGGTTCCCGAACCCATAGGGTCTACACACTTAAGGTTCGATGACGCTAGGGTTATAAAGGAAGTTTGTATGTGGTTATCGAATGTTGTTCGGAGTCCCGGATGAGATCCCGGACGTCACGAGGAGTTCCGGAATGGTCCGGAGGTAAAGATTTATATATGGGAAGTCCTGTTTTGGTCACCGGAAAAGTTTCGGGTTTTATCGGTAACGTACCGGGACCACCAGGAGGGTCCCGGGGGTCCACCAAGTGGGGCCACCGGCCCCGGAGGGCTGCATGGGCCAAGTGTGGGAGGGGACCAGCCCCAGGTGGGCTGGTGCGCCCCCCCCCCCCCCCCACAAGGGCCCAAGGCGCCTAGGGTTTGGGGAGGGGGCGCCCACCTTGCTTGGGGGGCAAGTTTCCCCCTTTCCCCCCCTTGGCCGCCTCCTTAGATGGGATCTGGGGCTGCCGCACCCCTTGGGGTGGGAACCCTAGAGGGGGCGCAGCCCCCTCCCCTCCCCCTATATATAGTTGAGGTCTAGGGCTGCCCAACACACGAGAAGTTCTCCCTCTTGGCGCAGCCCTACCTCTCTTTCTTTTCTTCTCCCGCGGTGCTTGGCGAAGCCCTGCAGGATTGCCACGCTCCTCCATCACCACCACACCGTTGTGCTGCTGCTGGACGGAGTCTTCCTCAACCTCTCCCTCTCTCCTTGCTGGATCAAGGCGTGGGAGACGTCACCGGGCTGTACGTGTGTTGAACGCGGAGGTGCCGTCCGTTCGGCACTAGGATCTCCGGTGATTTGGATCACGACGAGTACGACTCCTTCAACCCCGTTCTCTTGAACACTTCCGCTTAGCGATCTACAAGGCTATGTAGATGCACTCTCCTTCCCCTCGTTGCTGGTTTCTCCATAGATAGATCTTGGTGACACGTAGGAAAATTTTGAATTTCTGCTACGTTCCCCAACAGTTATGACCCTAGATATGCTTGATCAAATTGGTTGCCAACCTTGTGAGTTCTAAAAGATTTAATTAAAGTACAACAAATTTGTGTAAGTAACCATGATATATCAAAATTCATAGCAAACATTAGAGCAATTCTGCCATGGCAACTACTCTATAATTTTGCCATGGTAGCTACTCATAGCAATTATGTCCATTGCAAACTAGTCATAGCAAATATGCCATGGCTGCCATGGCAACTACTCCAGGAATTTGCCATGGTAACTACTCATATCAATTTTGTCAGTGACAACTACTCATAACTATGAACAAAAACTGCCATGGAAAAAATGCATATGTAAATTTTCCATGGGGTTTTAATTAAAAAATTACACGGTGAAATTAAAATTTCCCATGGGTCCAACTGAATTTGCCATGGCAACAAACACATATATAAAAAATTACTGATTTTAGTTGCCATGGCAAGTTTTCCATGTTTTTGTACATCAAAGATGTCATGTTTTTCATCATCTTAAGTTGCCATGGCAAGTTTGACATGTTTTTGAACATCTTAAGTTGTCATGGCAAGTTTGCCAAAAAAAAATTAACATCTGAATTAGAGAAAGTTTGCCATCTTTTTGAATAACTTAATTAAGAAGTTTTTCATGTTTTTGAACATATTAAGTTTTCCATGGTTAGTTTGCCATGTTTTTGAAAATCTTAAGTTACAAATGTTTTTGAACATCTTAAGTTTCCATGGCAAGTTTGCCATGTTTTTGAACATCTTAAGTTGCCATGGCAAGTTTGCCGCGTTTTTGAACAACTTACTTAGAGAAATTTGACATGTTTTTGAACAACTTAATTAAATAAGTTTGTCGTGTTTTCTAACATCTTTAGTTTTCCATGGCAGGTTTGCCATGTTTTTGAAAAACCTTAAGTTGCAAATATTTTTTAACATCTTCAGTTGCCATGGCAAGTTTGCCATGTTTTTGAGCATCTGTAACTTTGCCTTGTTTTCAAACATTTTAAGATGCCATCACTACGAAGTTTACACTACAAAAGTTGTCACGAAGTTTACATATATATGGATACAACGTGCACACAAGATGGAAAAAAGTATAGTTTACACTACGAAAAAGTATTCATCATGGCAACATATGCAAAAAAGGTATGACGAACAAATGTTTTTGAATTTTTAATTGCCATGGCAACATTTTTTGAATGGACATGGCAAAAGAAAGAACAAAAGCAAGATTGCAGAGTGCTTGTTGCAGGCTCGAAAGCAAAAGCCAAAGGAAACACAGGAAGGGCTTTGACTCGGTTGTAATGCTCATTTATTGGAGCTTATGGAAGCATCGCAATGGATTAGTGTTCGGTCCGACGAGGGAGGTCTCGACAGCTATCAACTTCACCTGTCAGATATTTGACGATCTACGTTCTTGGGTTAAGGCGGGAGGACACGGAGTAAACATCTTCTGTGAGTAGTAGAGTAGAGTTTTTAGGAATGGAGTACCGAGGGCTGGTTGGTGACCACGAGTGTGGTATCAGGGCCTTGTTATAATCAACAACTTCTTGTACATATTTCTGCCTTCTATAAAGCTAAGGTACGCGATTACATACTCTCAAAAAAAAAAAGAATACATGTGATTCACAGATGCATGATGAAGGGAACATGACGATTCATAGCTAGTCAAATCAAAATAACATCAAATGAATAGAAGTGAAGCACACAAGCGTGAGGAAGGGAACATGTCTTATGGAGATGTGACTCGGCAGTCGGCACTAACCGCTGCTTCTGCATACCTCTCACTTGAAACTATTTTCATCACAAAGGACCATCAAGCATGTGTGAAGCGCGTTAGTGGCAACCATCAAGGGTTTCAACTTAGCTGCCCCAACGTACACTCTACACTGCACAGAATCAGTGAGTAATAGAACCCATAACACGTTGTGGTTTAGAATTCAGGACTCAGGAGAGTAGTATCCGTATTCAACACAATAACTGCTATAGGGAAAAAAGAATGATATACTCTCCGAAAGAATAGCGAGGGTGTGTTTGGTCATGTAACTAGAGCTATGGTATTACAGCCAAAAAAGCGCAATTCGTACTACTAGTTCGTGGATCAGCTCGTAAACAAAATTACTAGTGGAACACTATTGTACAAACCGTACTAATACAAGCAAGCCTTTCATGTTCCAGGATAAGGGTCACCTTGTCAAGCATGGATCCATCGAGTTTCAGGTTAAGGTTGGATACTGTATTTGCTGCAAGCCATTCAGATGAACTTGTCTTCTCCCGTTTCACAAGAAAGGACAAGTCCTTCAACATAATGTTGTAGCTTAGTCATCCCAATCTACATCCCATCCATCCTTGCTATTGGTTGGAGATCTGCTGGTTGGAGATCTCAGAGAAAGGCCATTTGCCGAGATGCTTCCAGAGGGCCCTTTTTCTGAAGGTTTTGCAGGTGCTTCCTCGTCATCCCAGTCATCATCCCATCCATCTTCCCACCCATCTCCTGTGCTTGTAGTGTTGTTTGCACCTGATGAGTCAGGAGCCTGAGATCCCATCTCAAGCTGCTGATATGGGACCCCACCATCGCGCTTTGTCCCTGCAAACTTGCAACAAGCAAACACAGCCCCAACCAAGACAAGCGTGAAAACGCCAAAATAGGCTCCATAGATTGGCTTCACAGTCGTTGCATAAGATGTGAGCTGCTGAAATTGTTGTTGCCAATCATAAACTGGCTGCCCGATGCGCAACACACAATGCTCAGTCCCAACATTTAGCGTAACCTCTCCACCATTTGGACTGCTATAGTTTATGTTAACCTAGCAATATGAATTGATAATAAGTTTAGAAAGGCCATACAAATAAAAAGTAACAGTTAGATTGATTGAACCACCAGCATGCCAAGAAGATACACATATTGCTTGTTAAAACAAATTAAAGGTGTATACCCTTTTAGATTCACCCTTCTTGAGAGGTGGCAACTTCTGCTTGATACTTATATCCGATGTTGCTTTGACGTCAACGGTTATGGTTTTCTGGCCAGTATTCTCGACTATAAAAAATTGTCCAATTGAAGCTGCAAGAAGAAACAAACATGAAGCTTTCTCAAGGCACATGGAATTGAAGGTCATACCAGATAGTCCATATTATAACAGTGAAAGAAAACAAGCATAATGCTTTTTCAGATTCATTAAAGTGAAAGGCAAGCTAGATAGACCATGCTATGATTTTAGCTAGGAGAAATGCTACCACGCGCAAACCTAATTGTTTGTCAAATTACCAGCATGTTACTCTCTGGAGATTCTTAACCTGTACATAAATATTGCATTCACGAGTATGCCCTGAAGTGATTGTCCACTAAGGCACTAAGCCAGCAACTGATGTACTCATGTACATAGTTACTTGGTACTATTAAACAAAGCCCTCTGAAATTTTTATGCAGAAAAAATATTAGTTTCTTCAAGAACAATATACCATGTCAGTACTTCACCATCTCACTATGGCCCTGTTTGTTTGGGCTTTTGCTTCTGCTTTTGCAGCTTTTTCACTTTGGCCAAAAAGCCATAAAAGCTCCTAAATAGGTGCTTTTAGAGCTTTTCTGGCTTTTGGAGCTAAACATTGTTATATTGATTCATCAAAAACCATCAAAGCTCCAAAAGCACCTATTTAGGAGCTTTTGTGGCTTTTTGGCCAAAGTAGAAAAGCTGCCAAAAAAATAGAAAAGCTGCAAAAGCAGAAGCAAAAGCCCAAACAAACAGGGCCTATATCTCCAAATGGACCATGGTTAAAGAATCATAACAAGGAAGGCCATACCACTTAAGATTCAATTGGACAATCCACATAGAAGATAGAAACTGTACTACAATTAATGCATTTACAAAGGACAAGACCATCTTGTGGACCTCGGTTGATGGTGGGTTGAACCATTGTTTTATATATAAATGGAGTAAAATCTTGAAAATTTCGAAGAATTCAACTTAAGATATGTAGTTCTGAAGACAAGCTTATGACTTTCTTGATTGGGTAATTCATGATAGGATTTAGTATGAAGATATGTCAGTATTACTTGTGCTTGTGCTGTGAATATAGATACCATAGACTGCAGTATCAAAGTAGTTATCTGTTCTAAATAAAAGCACACGAAATGAGTTTCAACAACTTTCTATATTCTCAGTAAAATTTATTTGCAGAGATTCCCTCTGTCTTTGCACTTGAAGGCCAATGTCCAGGGTTAATCTTAAACACTAGCTACAGCTCAAGCCAACGCTCATAAGAATGACTGAAGCATCAATGTCCAAGTTACAAGAAACCTTTATGCATCATCATTCATTACACTAGGTGACATGGAGATTGGAACCGGAAACAACTATATCATGGACATATATTTAGGAATAAGTAAGTCAGTGACTTGAAGCTTCAAGTTTCGACATGACTAGTAATGTTACCTGTCTTAGACACCTGAAGGCAAGCAGACAATCCTTCAATTGAACATGTGTCTACTGGATCCTTACACTCCTCAGCCACCTCTTCTGATTCAGTTGCGGGCTTCTTGTTTCCTGAACCTCCTCCAGTTGATTTAGGGCTTCCAGGAGGGGGGCTCTCGTTGTGCCCATTCTTCGTTGGCACCGGCTGTGCAGAGACCTCTGCTTCAGCCCCTTTCTGCCCCTTACTCTCTGGCACACCTGATGGTGGCGGTGGAGAATCCTTTGGTGTTTGTGTCGTTTCCGGCGGTGGTGGCGTTTGCGTCGTTTCCGGCGGTGGCGGTGTTTGTGTTGTTTCCGCCGGCGGTGTTTTCTGGTGCTGTTTACCTGTCTCAGGATTCCCCACCGGAGTTGATGATTGTCCCAGTTCTTTCGAGGCGGCGCTCTTCTCAGATCCACCTGTAGCTACGTTAGGTACAGGCGCTCCCTGGAGAAGAGATCAAGGCAACCACTAAAACAAAGCTCGTCCATATTCTGGGAAGAACGCCGACCCATTCGACAAGACAATACAAGCTATATAGCTAACCCAAACAAGTGCAATCAGCAATCCTCACCTCGCCGGAGCCGGGCTTCTTGCCCTGCAAAACCCTAGCCGCCGCGGGGTCCGGGAGCAGGGCGGAGGCTAGGAGGAGCGCCGTGAGCGCGGCGAGTCGGAAGGATCCCATCCAAATTCGGCCGAAATTCCGGCGCGGCGCGGGAGCGGAGGGGAGGCGTCAGCCGGTCCGCTGTGGAGTCCGGCGGCGCGGGGCCGGCGCGGATCGCATCGGCCGCGGCGGGGGGTCCGGGGGGGTCGGGATCTGGAGGCCGCGTGCCGATCGAGATCTCTGTGGGAGTTGGGGCGCTTCCCTCGATGCAGGACCGGCGCGGGGGGCACGAGGAGGCCGAGGAGGAATTGGAAGTTTCGCAGGTCGGAAACGGGACCTGGAGGAGGAGGCTTGGGCGGCCGCGCACCCGCTCGCGCGCAGGTGCTCTGGTCGCGGTTGACTCGAGATTCGGTGGTGAATTTGGAGGCTGTTTGGTTGGCTTCCATAAAAACCTGCCTGACTCATGCATCAATCTCAGGCGTTGGATTTTGAAGGCCTGAGGCCAGGATCGTTGACTGAGCAAGGAGTTGCCTATTAGGCCTCCATCCAAACAGCCCCGACCGGTATGGGGAGGTTTCGCCAGAGATTTTTTCTCTCAAAATAGGACGAACCCCTTTTTTTGCGAATGGAAATAGGACGAACCCATTTTACACATGCAAAATATTAGGACAACTTGCTGAAACTTTGCCTCGAGTTTTGTTGTTGTTAATGAAATTTTGAAAGGAAGACGATCTGTTCTTTTTTTAAAACTTGAAAACGATTCGGTTTGGGCAACTGATCACGCATGCAACGTCCCGTCAAAGCGGGATTTTTTTTGTCCCCGGTTTTCTTGCCACGTCGAGCGCGGCCACACCCCGCCGCGGTGCGTCGCGTTTATCCTCTCTTGATAGCTTTGTTGTTACCCTCTGTCTCCTCCCAACTAGGGGCGGAGCTGGGCTCCGGGCATCCATGGCCCAACCCCGGGGCGTGGCTTCTGGATGAGCCCTAGGGTTAGCCCATTAGGGCATCAGCAATGTATAGAGGCTCAGCTGTCTCTAACCTAGGCCCCACATCTTGCCTCTGAACAAAGCCCAAAATCGTGCAATGTATAGCATTCGTTGTTGCCTCTAAAGATTGACCCTAGAGCAAAATAAACAAATAAATATGTTGAAATCTTGTTGATGCTTCTGGGAGAGATCAAACAACAGCCAAATACAGACATGTGGGGTCACATGAGTTGTTTATTACTCCCCCCTAGCCCTAACCACGCCGCCAGCCGCCCCTCCCCGCTCCTCCCCCGCTTCGCCGCCGCCGGAGGGGACACCGGCGAAGCCCGCGTGGTCCCTAAGGAAGGTGGCGGCGGGGCGTACTCGCCGTTCTCGCGCGAATCTCGCGGCGGCCGGTGGCGTGCGGCGGTGTTCCGCCGGGGGCTGGCGCCTGCTGCCCGTGAGGCGGCGTCCCTCACGGCGACGGGGTTGCCCCTGAACGGCGCTTGGTGGTGGCCACGTGGCGGCGCGCGGGTGGGCCGGATCTGGGCTTCCAGTCTGCGTCCTCATCGTGGCAGCGCTTGCCATTGCCCTCGGCCATGAGGCATGGTCCAGGACGGGCCTAGCGCCGGTGGTGCTGGCCAGGACACACGCCGGCAGCGCCCTACTTCATCTCGCGTCATCTCGTTGGCCAATGGTGGTGGCCATCTTCGTCGTCAAAGATGGCCGGCTAGAGGCTTGGTGATCGGATCTCGAGATCCATCATCTAGTCCCAGCTGTGAGTTGGGAAGACATGGTTGCCGGTGAAAACCGAGCCATTGGCAGGCGATGGCGGTGTTCTACATCGTTACCTTGATGGAGGCATTGTCGTGTAACTACTGTCAACCCACTCGTGCTACTCCAGGGGAAACCCTAGGATCTGGTGTTCCAGATCGGGCGATGGCGGCACTGCGGTGTCGTTTCTCTCTTGGGAGCATCGTTTGTGGAGCAGCGCTGGAAGTCAGAGGCAGGAGGTGGAGCGGCTTCGTCTTGCACGGAGCTTCGGTGGAGATGTCAAGTGATGCCTGACCGACAGGTGCTACGCCTTGTCATGCCTGGTCGGCAGGTGCTACGCGAAGGAAATATGCCCTAGAGGCAATAATAAAGTTATTATTTATTTCCTTATTTCATGATAAATGTTTATTATTCATGTTAGAATTGTATTAACCGGAAACTTAGTACATGTGTGAATACATAGACAAACATAATGTCATTAGTATGCCTCTACTTGACTAGCTCGTTAAATCAAAGATGGTTGAGTTTCCTAGCCATATACATGAGTTGTCATTTGATTAACGGGATCACATCATTAGGAGAATGGTGTGATTGACTTGACCCATTCCGTTAGCTTAGCACGTGGTCGTTTAGTATGTTGCTATTGCTTTCTTTATGACTTATACATTTTCCTATGACTATGAGGTTATGCAACTCCCGTATATCGGAGGAACACTTTGTGTGCTACCAAACGTCGCAACATAACTGAGTGATTATAAAGGTGCTCTGCAGGTGTCTCCGAAGGTACTTGTTGAGTTGGCGTATTTCGAGATTAGGATTTGTCACTCCGATTGTCGGAGAGGTATCTCTGGGCCCTCTCGGTAATGCACATCACTATAAGCCTTGCAAGCAATGTGACTAATGAGTTAGTTACGGGATGATGTATTACATAACGAGTAAAGAGACTTGCCGGTAACGAGATTGAACTAGGTATTGAGATACCGACGATCGAATCTCGGGCAAGTAACATACCGATGACAAAAGGAACAACGTATGTTGTTATGCGGTTTGACCGATAAAGATCTTCGTAGAATATGTGGGAGCCAATATGAGCATCCAGGTTCCACTATTGGTTATTGACCGGAACTAGTCTCGGTCATGTCTACATAGTTCTCGAACCCGTAGGGTCCGCACGCTTAAAGTTTGGTGACAATTTATATTATGATTTATGTGTTTTGATGTACCGAAGGTAGTTCGGAGTCCCGGATGAGATTGGGGACATGACGAGGAGTCTCGAAATGGTCGAGATGTAAAGATCGATATGTTGGACGACTATATTCGGACATCGGAAAGGTTCCGAGTGATTTGGGTAGTTATCGGAGTACCGGAGAGTTACGGGAATTCGCCGGGGAGTATATGGGCCTTATTGGGCCATACGGGAAAGAGAGAGGGGCTGCTTAGGGAAGGCGCGCGCCCCCAAGGCCTAGTCCTAATTGGACTAGGGGGAGGGGCCGTGCCCCCTCCTTCCTTCCCTTCTCCCTTTTCCTTCCTTCTCTCCTACTCCTACCATGAAAGGTGGAGTCCTACTCCCGGGAGTAGGACTGCCCCCTTGGCGCGCCCTCCTCCTTGGCCGGCCGCCTCCCAAAAGACACAACAATTGATCATTGATCTCTTAGCCGTGTGCGGTGCCCCCCTCCACCATATTCCACCTTGGTAATATCGTAGCGGTGCTTAGGCGAAGCCCTGCGTCGGTAGCATCATCAACACCATCATCACGCCGTCGTGCTGACGGAACTCTCCCCAGAGCTCTGCTGGATCGGAGTTCGTGGGACGTCATCGAGCTGAACGTGTGCTGAACTCGGAGGTGTCGTACGTTCGGTACTTGGATCGGTCGGATCATGAAGACGTACGACTACATCAACCGCGTTGTGCTAACGCTTCCGCTTTCGGTCTACGAGGGTACGTGGACAAGACTCTCCCCTCTCATTGCTATGCATCACCATGATCTTGCATGTGCGTAGGATTTTTTTTTGAAATTACTACGTTCCCCAACACTACGCACGACAGATCTTCCAAAGACTTCAAGCTGTGTCGGCTAGTGGTACTTGGCAGCATGGTGCTGAGGTGTATCAGTGGCAACCGCGACGTGCACAGCTGTTTGCACGCAGGGAGGAGGTGTCGTTGGGCGTCGTGGTGGCGTCGACGATAGCTAGACCGACCAAGGTTGATGCATCAGTACAGTTCTGAAGATGGAGTGGTGGCAGTTGGCGGCGGCGGCGGCCTCTGAGAGCACGCCGGACCGGCGAGATCCATGCCCGGCAGGCGTCCTGGATGGGTCCTCAGATCTTAGATGTTAGGTTTGGCTGCGATGTCTATTTGGTATTAGGCCCAGACTACCTGCGCCCCTTCATCAACTAGATAGGTGTAGCGACAGTTTGTTGCTAAGACGGCGGCTTTAGTCTTACTGTTGAAAGATCAAGGATGTCGCCTAGAGGGGGGGTGAATAGGCGCTTTAAAATAATTACGGTTAAGGCTTGAACAAATGCGGAATAAACCTAGGGGTTAATTTGTCAAGCACAAAACCTAAAATAACTAGGCTCACCTATGTGCACCAACAACTTATGCTAAGCAAGATAAGCAACTATGTGATAGCAAGATATATGACAAAGAACAATATGGCTATCACAAAGTAAAGTGCATAAGTAAAGGGCTCGGGTAAGAGATAACCGAGGCACGTAGAGACGACGATGTATCCCGAAGTTCACACCCTTGCGGATGCTAATCTCCATTTGGAGCGGTGTGGAGGCACAATGCTCCCCAAGAAGCCACTAGGGCCAACGTAATCTCCTCACGCCCTTGCACAATGCAAGATGCCGTGATTCCACTAAGGGACCCTTGAGGGCGGTCATCGAACCCGTACAAATGGCAACCCTTGGGGCGGTCACCGAACCCATACACTTTGGCAACCCTTGGGGGTGGTCACCGGAACCCGTCAAATTGCTCGGGGCGATCTCCACAACCTAATTGGAGACCCCGACGCTTGCCCGGAGCTTTACACCACAATGATTGAGCTCCGAACACCACCAACCATCTAGGGCGCCAAGGCACCCAAGAGGAACAAGCTCTAGGGTGCCCAAATACCCAAGAGTAATAAGCTTATCAAACTTCACTTCCACGTATCACCGAGGAGAACTCAAACCGATGCACCAAATGCAATGGCAAGGGCACACGGAGTGCCCAAGTCCTTCTCTCCCAAATCCCACCAAAGCAACTAATGCTAGGGAGGAAAATGAGAGGAAGAACGAAAGAAGAACACGAAGAACTCCAAGATCTAGATCCAAGGGGTTCCCCTCACTTAGAGGAGAAAGTGATTGGTGGAAATGTGGATCTAAATCTCCTCTCTCTTTTCCCTCGAGAACTAGCAAGAATCATTGGAGGGATTGAGAGTTAGCAAGCTCAAAGAAGGTCAACAATGGGGGAAGAACACGAGCTCAAAAGATAAGGTTCATTGGGGAAGAAGACCCCCTTTTATAGGAGGGGGAAAATTGAACCGTTATGCTCACAGCCCGCACAGAGCGGTACTACTGCTCCTACGAGCGGTACTACCGCTAGGGCGGCAGAAGCCCAATGAAACAACACTGCAGAGGGGCAACAGGGCGGTACTACTGCAGGAGCGGTACTACCGCCTGCCCTTGCGGAACTACCGCAGAGGTAGAAAACAACTGCCACACAGGTGCAGCACACAGCGGTATACAAGGTGAGGCAGCGGTACTACCGCTGGGTATAGCAGTACTACCGCAAGTCCACGGATGTAAAAAATCACTGCCGCGCCTACATCCGTTGGAGCTAGCTACAAAAAAGGTGGCACGGTACTAACGCTCATAGGGAGCGATACTAGCGCGTAAGGGCGGATGTAAAAAATTACATCTGCGCCTACTGCCGCACGCAACGGCGCGAGGACATGAGGCAGCAGTACTATCGCTCACCAGGAGCGGTACTACCGCGTAGGGCGCGGAAGTAAAAAATTACTTCTGCGCCTACTTCCGTGCGCGCCAGCATTCTGGGCTAGAGGCAGCAATACTACCGCTCACCAGGAGTAGTACTACCGCTGGCCCCTGCGGTACTACCGCTCCCTTGAGTAGTACTACCGCATGCCACAGAGGTTTTAGCACTTGGATGCCTACAAAACGCAGCTAAAGACAACAGACGGGACCAATAAAACCAGAACTGCCATAACTTCTGCAAAAGAGCTCCGAATTGAGCAAACTCAAGCTTGTTGGATACAAGACAACGAGTAGCATCAAAACAGGGGAGGTATGCCTAACCAAAAGAGGAGAGAAACCTCCAACAGAGAAGAACCGGCAGAACCTCAAAAATCGAAAACATCATAGAAGATGCAAGTGAACTCCGTTTTTGATGAACTCGAGCTTGTCATAAAAATGACCATAAGCTTCAAATCTCTCAAGGAGAAGAACCAAACAAGAACCAATAAAGATGATGCAAGGATGCAATGGTTTGAGCTCTCTATGAACGATATGATCAAGCAACTCATCGAGAGCCCCCCTTGATAGTACGACAATCGATCCTAAAACCCGGTCTCCCAACTACCACCATGAGACCGGTAAAATAGAAAACCTATCAAGGGCAAACCTTTGCCTTGCACAAAGTCCACTTGAGCTAGATGATGACGATCTTGACTCCCTCAAGTTGGACCACCTTTCTTGATTGTGTTGGCTCGATGAAGACTAGATGATTGCTTCCCCATAGACCACTATGGGTGAGCCACACTTCGGCTCATCTTCACAAGTCCATTGTCACCACAATGGACGGCAAGCTTCAAGCACTTTGATCTCTTCGTGATGCATCACTTGAACTTGCACACCACATCCTAACCCCACAAAGAACTCTCATGAAGACCATGGGTTAGTATACAAAGCATAATTGACAATGCTTACCATACCATGGGATCACTTGATCCCTCTCGGTACATCTTCTACGCTTTGTGTGTTGATCAACTTGATTCACTCTTTGACTTAGTCTTGATCAACCTCTCACAAGACCAATCTTTTAGGTAATTCCTTGAATAGCACCTTGGTCGACACAAACTCTCCTTGAAACCAACACATGTACTCCAAGAAAAGCCTATGGACAAACCCTTCAAATATAACTCAAGGCAACCATTAGTCCATAGAGATTGTCATCAATTGCCAAAACCAAACATGGGGGCACCGCATGTTCTTTCAACTGTGGTATTACTTTGTAAGGTCTTGTGAGAATAATTAATAAAGTGGCCTTATGCATCGCCCAGATGCAGAGGCCAGGGGTCATCCTCCTTTTCTAAAAAAATGAGTTGTTTATTACTTGAAGGTTGCCTCCAAATCTAGCGACCATGCTACACGCAAAAGCTTTAGAGGCGGACATTTGCAGTGTATGGAGGCGGCTAAAAAACCTTAGAGCATGTCTAGTAGAACCCTTAAACCTTCAAATAAACAGAAATAACCATTTTTTATGGGTTGAAACGAAAAAAGGCAAATAATAGAACCCCTAAACCCTTAAAAAAATTACGGATTGGATCTGGGGTTGCCCTCCCAATCTGTAAAAGTGAGGATTGGAGAGGGAAACCCACCTACAACCCGCACTCCACCGGTCGTTGCGCGGGAGGGAAATTTCCCCTCGCGCGCTCCCTCCCGTCGGACACCTTGTCGATCCCGTCGCCCCCGCAGTGAGCCATGGAGGCGCCGCCGGACTCGTCCGTCGCCCCGGCCACCCCACCAGTGTCCTCCCTCCTTCCACCCATCGCCCCGCCCCCGGCCTCGGCCTCGGCGATGCCTCCACTGGCCCCGTCCTCGCTCCCTCCACCCGCGTCAGAGGTGTCGTCGGTTGTGGCCATCGGTGCAAAGAGGCGGCATGCTGGCCAGCACGTCGTCCTCCCCCAGCCCGCCCCGGCTATCGCCTCCGTCGCCCCGGCCGTCGCCCCGGCCGCAGTGGCGCCGAAGGTGAAGAAGGCCACCTCCAGGAAGAAGCCGACGCCCGCCTCGTCCGCCCCGGCCCCTGTACCTCTGTCCGTCGTGCACGAGGTGCTCGACTGAATGCCTGCCCCGCCAACGTCATTCATGGGGCTTCTCGAAGAAGCGGAGGTGGACATCGGGGCTCCTTCCACTACAAAAAATACACTTCCATGATGATACGTGTTTGTCACAGTAGGTCGCGTTTTTTGTCATGCATGTACATCCATGACAAATTTATGATAGAATCAAGATAGTCATACCTGTGCTGTCATAGAAGTGTTCCATGACATTACCAAAATTATCATCACGGAAGTGTCCACTTTCATGACGATAAATCGCGTGTCACAGAAGTGCTTTCGTCAAGGGTGACCGACACGTGGCATCCACCGTAACGGAACGCCGTTAAGCTATTGGGTTGGATTTTGGATCCGATAACCCATTAAAGGCCCCGACCAATGGGAAATTTCCACGTGTAAAATTCTGATTGGCCGAAGGGAACACCTGTCAGCTCGTCAGTGGGCCAGATGTCGCCCGTCCATTGGAGGAGACATGCCTATGGTACGTCGACACGTGGCTGGGCCCAACAGAGGCCCATATAGGTTAAAAAGGCCGGCCCAGTCAAAGGCCCGTAGATCTTAATCAGGTACTAGTGGGCCAGCCCAATAACGGCCTGCTCAATAAAGGCCTATTTACGGCCCGAAACCAGATCTGGCCCGTTAATTGTTCGCCCAATATTTGGGCCCATTTACAGCCCGAAGCCAGATCTGGCCTGTTAATTGTTCGCCCAATATTTGGGCCCATTTGCGGCCCGAAGCCAGATCTGGCCTGTTAATTGTTCGCCGAATATTCAGGCCCAACTACAGCCCAGTGACTTTCGGCCTGTTAGAGGCCTGATGTGGACATGGGTCCATTTCAGCCCAGTGTGACTTTCGGCCTGGGAATGGCCCGTGCTGCCCATGGGCCATATATGGTCTGACGGGACATCGGGCCCACTAACGGCTCGTGCTAAAGGTGGCAACAGTTAAGCCCAACGTGACTTTGGGCCTGTTAAAGGCATGTCGCGTAATTCAGCCCGTTGATGCCTGGTAACGCCCCGTGAGCTAACTGGGCCCATAACGGCCTGGTCTACATTTCGGCCTGCTGAAGGCCCATCGACAACTAGTGAAAATAGAGGCCCAACATGCATTTTGGCCTGCTAAAGGCCCGTGGTTTCATCTCGGCCGTAACAGGCCAGTACAATATTCAGCCTGTTAATGGCCCAATGCTACCTGGGCCAAACTAAGCGCTGGGTCGACAAAAGGCCCAACTAAAATATAGGCCGGTGTAAGTTTGGGCCTGACGCAATGTGTGAAGGCCCCAATCATTCGGGCCCAAGAAAGACGCAGGCCGGCCCAATTGTGACCCGCTAAAAACCTGGCCCGTTAGAGTCGAATGTTTTGGCCCGGTCGACTACATCTGATTTTTTTTAAGATAGCGAATGATGGCAGTAACTAGTAGGAATTAAGAACAAACCTACTCTATACAATAAAGAAATTACGACATAGTAACTAAGAATAAACCTACACTATACAATAAAGGATTTAAGGTATATTACATCCACTGGGCATCGAAGTTCGCCACCAGTGATCATAAAGCGCAACGAAGAAGCAGATTACAAAAACTGGGAACCATTGCAGCGTGACAAAATAATACTGAACCGAGACCACTTCCAAGACAGTTCAAGAAAGGTTAGCCTTGCGGGGGAACTGCTGCGCAAGCTACTGAGCAAGGCTGTGAGACCGGCCTAGCATGTTGGTCATAGCTTCCACGTGTAGCTGTTTAGCGATGAGGTTCTCATTGGTGTTCTCCGCAATCTTTCTTAGAGATAGGACTTCAAGTCAAAGTTGAGTTGCAGAATGCCTTTCTGCTAGAACTTGGGACTAAGGAAGTCGAACTGATTCAGACAATGAATTCTGTGAGCTTGTCTGACTGTTAGTCTCAAGTAACTTGAACACTGCATCAAGACAAGACTTTGGGGTTGTCTCGCTATCTTCAAGATGTTTTGCCTTCTTTGCTGCAATATATGTTGGGTTTGTCTCACAGCCTTCAGCAGACTTGTGCATGCCATCAGGCATATCATCCTGAAACAAAGCAGAGAGATGACAGGTTTTGCATGTGTATAAACAAAGATGATAACTGTTCTATCAATTCCATCCAATTTCAAATTAGAAAATAAAGAGTAAGTTCAAAATATCAATAGCATAATTTGGCATTGTTCATAATGCAGGGAGCTTCACCACACTACTGGATTACCATGTCAACATAACAAGCATAGATGAAGGGCAAAGAAAATCATTGTATCTATTTTGGATAATGTGCATGGCATGTTGTTCATATCATCAGCCACATCAGTAAGATAAAACAGGAGATGACAAGGTGCAAACGTGGTCTGCTTCACCACACACTGGATTATAGATCCACAAAACCAAGCATACATATAGGAAGTATTAAGTAATGTGCATGGTATGAATAAGAAATTTGGTTTTACAAGTAAAACTTAGAACTTACGGTTCTTACGAACATGCATTTTGGTAGAAACAGCAAACTAAACAGCAGTAAACGATAGGGAGTATGAGCAAATTAAACAACAGTTGAGGATAAAGGCTTTAGAAGGACTGACTTACATTAATAGTTAACACCGGCTTTATAATGCCCTTCTCCATGTCAAGGGAAGGATAACTCAAGAATTTCAGCACAGAATCTTCTTCATAAGCATTGCCTATACTCTACATTTTGTAGAGAGTAATTATAGATATGATAATACTGGAAGGGATAGAGGATAATGAAGATAAGATGCAGATTGATGCTACATAATCAACTACCAATCCCTGGAAGTACAAGCGTTACAGGACAAAATGTACTGACAAGAGCAATGGGCTACACTTCTGCACTGGCATTGTCTGTGTATTCTACTTGTTGGTAAGATTAAATATAGATATGATCCTTTTTAGTAAATGGTGGGCGAGGGAGATAAGATGCAGAATGCTACAAAATGAACCGGTCCCTTTTCCCATAATACAAGAGTGTTTTGAACACTGGCGTACTGTACAAAACATTCTTATATTATGGGACGGAGGGAGTAGCTGTTAATATAAGTACAGTGATAGACCACGTTCAGTCCTTACAAGAGGACTGCAGAGCTAAACCTCTTCAAAAGCATTGGGTTGATTCTAAATTTGTGTAAGAGTCCATACGGATCTTATAATGTCCACCAAATGGATGATTACGAGGCTAACATGTGAAGTGATGCTACATAATCAAACAACTATGAAAGTAAGTATGGTCATACAGGGCAAGAGGTACTCACAAGAGCAATGCAGTGTGCAGTATAGTTGCGAGATTATGTAGTCCCTTGAGAACGAATGTTCTTCTGCTAACAGTTTTCGTACAAGTGAGACATTAAGGCAAATGCAGAAAGGTAGTTCAAATTGTGATGTGATATCATAGACAGTACCTTACGCTGCAGCCGAGACCAATGTGTAACAAGATTATTCCAGTCATCGTCGGATAAATGTAGCACCAAAGACTCTATAGAAATTTCATTCAGAGGCTTGCCATCGAAGTGCGCTTGCCTCAGGTAGGAATGATACTTCATCAACGAGTGCTTGAAAAGTGTAACCAACTCTTGGTCGTCATCACAATCCAGTTTGCTCCTCGCCTATTTAAAAGAATGAAATCTTGTGTCTTTTGTCAGCAGAAACATATGCAGTAATGACCATCAATAACATTAGTACATTACTTACGCGTAAGTTGCAGAGGAAGACTGGAAATTGTTCTGTGTCTGCGGTATAATCTTTCCATGAAGGAAAGATGCACACAAAGTTCCTGACAACAACATAAGCTTCGTCTTCTAAACTGGGAAGAAATGGAATAGGGGTCCTATTTGCTGCAATTGGGGCTCTCTCTGGTTCGCAAAGGGATTTGGCAATTGGATTTGGTGTACTCTTTGCTGGAATGGGGGTTTTGCATCGTACAGCTGGTGCTATGTCAATTGGCATAATCATATTGTTTGCTGCAGTTGGGGTATGTTGTGTTGGGGCATCAGAAATGACCAGTGTAGTAGGGCTAGAGTCTGCTAGAGTTGGGGTATTTTGTGGGTCAGGTGATATTGCAACTACACCTAATGGGATATTTGATTTATCAGGTTCCACTACCTTTTCCAAATACTTTGCTTGTGCTCCTCCACGATCAGCAATCGCCCTCTTTCTTTTGAGCATCTGATACACAAGAACAACATTTGAATGGATAAATATGGTATGATGACAGATGGAATATGTATTGAAAATGGATAGGCAGGGCGTATTCACATACACGATGTGTAAACTAAGCTAATGGCAGTTCAACAAAGTAGAAGCAATGCAAAGCATCAGTTGCAAGATATGTGCGAGAAATGTAACCTTGGAAAGTTAGAGCAAGTACCTTGATGGGTGAATAAGATAGGGCATCTTCCTCTGACTCCTCCACTAGGGAGCTACATTGACTTAGGTCTCCCTCTAGCTCAGAATCACTATTAGGATCATATTCTGAGCATGAATCTATAGGTGGAGAGCATTTGCATTGCATTGCATCCAGACTTGATTTCAGTCCCTTAATGCCAAGTTTGACAGCCATGGCATTGTTCTGCTTTATTCTTTTCATGTGCGCAAGCTCATAATCATTATGATGTCGTTCAGAATCTGAGATTCATGAAAACATAAAAAGTAGTAAGATTATCTATGGAATGCATTGCGGATTCAACTTGGAGAGTGTCTCCCTATAAACCCCTGCATATGCAAAGTTCACCTCCCCAACTGTGCTGACCAGACCACACACAGAAATACAAACCCCTTATGTCTCTATAACAGGCAGGCACACATTTCAAAACTGAAGTAGGAACATTAGAATCATATTAAATTCGTATTTGAACAAATAAACTAAGCAATTATGAGTGGTGTAATGTTTAGCTTCAAGGGTGGAGTGTTGGTAGTGTGACACAAAGCAAGTAGGCAGATTGTATTCCATGTAAAAGATCGAAACCTATGTAAAAGTTGGAACTGACACTTTCTTTCTATACAATGCAGTGTTCGTTACCCACACATGATGGAAGAGATCATATAGAGAAATACTATTCACTCATGTCTACGGTTCCAGTATTTAGAAACAGGGTGGTCCACCCTAAAAGAATATTGACAACAAATATGACAAGGCAAGCATAGATGTAGTGAATCAATCATTTACTTGTGAGCTTATTAGGACAAGTATGCAGAATTGTAACTACAGTAAGAGACCGTCCAAAATCTGAATGAAGAAGTTTGTCTAGCACTTATTGTTTGCAACTAATCGACGTGAATAATTGGATATTATATCGAAAGAGTAAGAAAGACAAGTAAAATTGTCAACAAACCTGGCTTGCAGTAGTAATCTGGGTCAATGTCACTACGACCAACAATCCAAAATGACTAGTTTCTGTTTTGAGGGCCGGAATTTTGAAAACCCTGTGAACTTTAGAGGTACTAAAGATTACCGAAATACATCTGAACCATTAAGTGTAGTAGCACTGAGCACACAACAAATCCTAATGATAGTCTTGCCTAATGAGTAATGAATCAATTAGAAAATGGGTGATGAGGAGTGGCTGCTGAGTGTTGAGGACATATCTCAGGATAAATCGGGTTGGCTTGGTGGGTGCTGCACGCCTGAGCCCTGAACATACTGGGAAGGTAGGCACGGCGGCGCGCCCGGGCAGCGGTGACGCTGTTGGGCGAGCGGCTCCTGGCCTCCTGATAGTCCGGCGTCTCCTCCTAGAGTCATGTCGTCCGAGGACGGCAAGTCACCGGTGAGGCAGGCGGCTGGGGGCAAGTAGAGATCGGAAGCGCGCAGCAGAACAGAGGGGAATCGGGGCCTGGGACGACCCAAAATCCCAGGGTGGGCCGGCCCACCATGGGCACCCTGTAGAGATACACACCCGAGCGGCGAACATGCATTTTCGAAACTAATTTATGAACATTTAGCTGACCAATTAAACAACTTTGTTTTAATAATATCAGATTCGTATTTGAACATCTAAGCTTGTTTAGCTTGATGGGTGGAGCAGTGTTATTATGACACGAAGCACGTATTCTGATCGTATAGTGATCATAAAAGGGGGAAACTCTAAGCATATTTTTTTTAGCAAAAGAGGGTTTCCCCTCCGATTTTTGTTAAAGAAACCACCACGGAACCAACATGATCAATTAAACTCTAAGCATGATCAATTAAACCGTATTATGGCTGTGCCATGGCAGATTTGAAGCTGCAAACCGAAGAAATTATATTTAGCATCCATTGTTTGCTTCGAACTAAGAACTAAATTCTAAGAGCTGAAAAGAAAGTAGAGTAACCAAGTTAAGATCTATTTTCTGGTTGAGATCAAAAAGTTGAGGAGATATGAAGTACCACCTCTCTTGCGGCGCCGTCTAGGCATCGGGGGTGCGATGGCTGTCGGTGGCGTTGAAGCAGATCTGCGACGGTAGACGGGTGCATCGGGGGATAAGTCCCGTTGCGGTGGAAGAGAAGGTCGTGTGAGCGGCCCCGGCAAAGAGGATGACGGCGCCGATGAAGCGAGAGGACACAATGCAAGGCTATTGGTCCATCGCCGTGGATGAGAAATGTCCATCTCTAGTAGTGGACGACGCGGTCTTGGTAGGCGCTCCGGCATGGTGGAGGACAGTGGCGATGGATGTGGTGGAGGAGGGCGGCGATGGATGGGGTGGCGGACGGAGGCTGGTGTGGGGATGGGGTGTTCTAGCGCGGACGGTGTATGAATGGGAAAATGGAGGGAAAGGTACGGGGAACCATGTTTTTGGGACGCGCCTGTCTGAAATATGGGAAAGTTACGAACTTAGCCCCCGTTTAAAATTTGGACGTCTCATCGGTTGGGGTAGGACGGTAATCTTGCATCTCGCCAATATTTGCCCAGAGCGATTTCGGGCGAGGAGAGGGTGGTTGGCGCCCATGGTTGGCGCCCACGGTGTATGAATAGGGCTAACAGGTAGGGCGGTTGTGTCACGTCTGAGTGAAGTTACAAACCTGCCCCTATTGAAAAATATTTGCCTACATCGATTTCGGCCGAGTCGAGTTTGTTTTGCCGCCCACCGTGTATGAATGGGGAATGGAAGGAGAAATAGAGGTCTTTCGGATGAGCTTGAATCAAATGTGTTTTGCTGCCCATGTTTGACGCCCGCCGTGTCGGAATGGGCTCAGAGGCGGTCGTGTCACGTCTAATTGAAGTTACTAACCTACTGTAGGACTTTGAAGTATGTCTAGAGGGGGGGTGATTAGACTACTTGACCAATTAAAAACTTAACCTTTTCCCAATTTTAGACTTTGGTAGATTTTAGCTATCTTTGCGCAAGTCAAGCAATCTTCACACAATTCAAGCAAGCATGCAAAGAGTATATGAGCAGCGGAAATTAAAGCATGCAACTTGCAAGAATGTAAAGGGAAGGGTTTGGAGGATTCAAACGCAATTGGAGACACCGATGTTTTTGTCGTGGTTCCGATAGGTGGTGCTATCGTACATCCACGTTGATGGAGACTTCAACCCACGAAGGCTAACAGTTGCGCGAGTCCACGGAGGGCTCCACCCACGAAGGGTCCACGAAGAAGCAACCTTGTCTATCCCACCATGGTCGCGCCCATGAAGGACTTGCCTCACTAGCGGTAGATCTTCAGAAGTAGGCGATCTCCTTGCCCTTACAAACTCCTTGGTTCAACTCCACAATCTTGTCGGAGGCTCCCAAGTGACACCTAGCCAATCTAGGAGACACCACTCTCCAAGAAGTAACAAATGATGTGTTGATGATGAACTCCTTGCTCTTGTGCTTCAAATGATAGTCTCCCCAACACTCAACTCTCTCTCATAGGATTTGGATCTGGTGGAAAGAAGATTTGAGTGGAAAGCAACTTGGGGAAGGCTAGGGATCAAGATTCATATGGTAGGAATGGAATATCTTGGCCTCAACACATGAGTAGGTGGTTCTCTCTCAGAACTGGTAAGTTGGAAGTGTAGGTTTGTTCTGATGGCTCTCTCCACGAATGAAGAGGAGGTGGAGGGGTATATATAGCCTCCACACAAAATCCAACCGTTACACACAATTTACCAAACTCGGTGGGACCGAATCAACAAACTCGGTCGGACCAATTCAGTAAACCTAGTGACTGTTAGTGATTTCGGTGGGACTGACATGCAACTCGGTAGGACCGATATGGTTAGGGTTAGGGCATAACGTAATCTCGCTGAGACCGATTACACAAACTCGGTGAGACCGATTTTGGTAATTAGCTAAACTCGGTTGGACCGATTCGCTCTTTTCGGTGAGAGCGAAATGTTACGAAAGGGAAACAGAGAGCTTACATTGCAACCTCGGTGGGACCGATCACTCACTTCGGTTAGACCGAAACGTTACAAAGGGAAACAGAGAGATTACAATCCCATCTTGGTGAGACCGAGATCCCTATCGGTGAGACCGATTTGCCTAGGGTTTGTGGCAGTGGCTATGACATTTGAACTCGGTGGCGCCAGATAGAAATAATCGGTAGGACCGATTTTGACTTTGGGTTTAGGTCATATGTGGATGTGAGAAAGTAGTTGAGGGTTTTTGGAGCATACCACTAAGCACTTGAAGCAAGAGGCTCATTAAGCAACACCTCATCCCTCCTTGATAGTATTGGCTTTTCCTATAGACTCAATGTGATCTTGATCACTAAAATGTAAAATGTAGAGTCTTGAGCTTTTGAGCTTGAGCCAATCCTTTGTCCTTAATATTTTGAGGGATCCACTTTCATCATCCATGCCATGCCATTCATTGAGCTTTCCTGAAATATTTGTCTTGGAATAGCATTAGCTCAATGAGCTATATGTTGTTATGAATTACCAAAACCACCTAGGGATAGTTGCACTTTCAATCTCCCCCTTTTTGGTAATTGA
The DNA here is from genome assembly GCA_963921465.1 of Triticum timopheevii. Taxonomy (NCBI): domain Eukaryota; kingdom Viridiplantae; phylum Streptophyta; class Magnoliopsida; order Poales; family Poaceae; genus Triticum; species Triticum timopheevii. The sequence goes on along the minus strand of OY997262.1, from coordinate 374,433,779 downwards.
TGACAACATATAGATCAAAGCTTCGACAAATGATAATAAGCTTGAAAAACATCGTCGCTTTGAGAAGTATGGGATAAGCAAGAGCTCCCCCTAAATTTGTGCATAGTTTAAGATTTGCTTTGGACTGCAAATACACAAGGAATTAGGCTCATGGGTTACTCTTCCATGTCACATACATCTTGGTGGAGTGCTCAAAATAATAAAGATTGAATACATGCACTCATCACCAAGCAAAGTGAATGATCATATAAGGATAAGTAAGATAATATCATCTAACAAGCATAAGTGTAGCTTATGATCAAACACATGATCATCAATGTCTCACAGATAATAGCATAGTATCTCAAGCAATCAAAAGCAAACAAAGTTCAACCAAGAAGACAATAAAGAACAAAAGCAAACTCTCTCTCTCGAAGCCTATGATCTATACATTTTTCTCCCCCTTTGGCAACAAGTTACCAAAAAGTTCCTAGAAAATGCATAGTATTATATCGTCTCTCAGGCTTGGTCTTCAGTTGGTGGTGTAGAGATGGATCCTTGGACGAAGACTTCAGTTGATGTGGATGGAGCTGAAGGAGTTGGTGCTGGAGCTGGTTGCACTGGAGTGGTAGCTGGTGCAGATGAAGTGACTCTGGTGTCTGTTACTGGCTCTGTAGCTGATCTCTGAGCTCGAGGCACTCTGGCAAATGCATCAGTAGTTGTTCTGCCCTTCCTCTCCTGCATGTCATCCTGTAGCTGCTCCACAACTGACTGAATCTTAGTTACTTTGACATCTAAATCATAGTATTTTTGTTCCATGATTCTTTCCAGGCTCTCCTGGTTTTGAGTTAGGGTGGCTGTCGGTGTCAAAACCGGCGGATCTCTGGTAGGGGGTCCCGAACTGTGCGTCTAGGTGGATGGTAACAGGAGACAAGGGACACGATGTTTTACCCAGGTTCGGGCCCTCTTGATGGAGGTAAAACCCTACGTCCTGCTTGATTGATATTGATAATGTTGGTATTACAAGAGTAGATCTACCACGAGATCAAGGAGGCTAAACCCTAGAAGCTAGCCTATGGTATGATTGTTGTAATGGTTGTTGTGTCCTACGGACTAAAGCCATCCGGTTTATATAGACACCGGAGAGGGCTAGGGTTACATAGAGTCGGTTACAATGGTAGGAGATCTACATATCCGTATCGCCAAGCTTGCCTTCCACGCCAAGGAAAGTCCCATCCGGACACGGGACGAAGTCTTCAATCTTGTATCTTCATAGTCTTGGAGTCTGGCTGTCGATGATAGTCCGGCCGTCCGGACACCCCCTAGTCCAGGACTCCCTCAGTAGCCCCTGAACCAGGCTTCAATGACGATGAGTCCGACGCGCATATTGTTCGGCATTGCAAGGCGGGTTCCTCCTCCGAATAATTCATAGAAGATTGTGAACACCAGGATAGTGTCCGGCTCTGCAAAATAAATTCCACATTCCACCATAGAGAGAATAATATGTACACAAGTTCGATCTGCTGACGTATTTTGTGGCATGACGTCACACCACTACCAAGCCTTTACTTGAATCATTTTTTACTATACCACCTCAGTGCGTTTAGCGAAGCGGTTTCCTTGGCACGTCTTGTCGAAGCAGAGACCGTGTTCCCCTTATTCCGGGATTCTCATCAATACGGACGTGGGTAACCCAACCGCGCCATTGATGGTGGTGCTTGGGAGATAAGCGAGTTTTACCAGGCTGGTGGGGATGCATAGTTTTCGTCCGCCCATATATAGGGGGATAAGGATCCACCCTTTCACCTACGCCCTCTTCCTCCTTTGCTTATCCATCTCCGTGCATTCGAGCTCCAGCGCCCAAGACCGCACATCTCGTCTCAACCTTCTCCAGTCATGTCTGGAGCAGGAGGCAAGTGGATGACCTCCTCCGTTATGGAGGGGCACATCGAAAGACTGCGCAGCGCCGGATATCTATCCGGCGATATCGTGCACCGGCTGCCCAACGAGGGGCAGCTCATCCCCACCCCCAGGCCCCATGAGAGGATCGTATTCCTTCCCCACTTCCTCCGCGGACTGGGCTTCCCATTGCATCCCTTTGTCCGGGGGCTCATGTACTATTACGGCCTGGATTTCCACGATCTGGCGCCAAACTTCATCCTCAACATCTCGGCGTTTATCGTCGTGTGCGAGGCCTTCCTCTGCATCCAGCCTCACTTCGGCTTGTGGCTCAAGACCTTCAATGTCAAGCCGAAGGTGGTGAAGGGCACTCAGGCGGAGTGCGGAGGCGCCATGTTGGGTAAGATACCCAACGTCGTCTGGCTCGAGGGTGCCTTCGTGGAAACCATCAAGGGATGGCAATCGGGGTGGTTCTACATCACCGAGCCGCGTGACCCTAAATGGGTAGCGGCCCCCAAATTTAGATCTGGGATCCCCATGCGGCTCACCTCTTGGAAGGAGAGTGGCCTGACCTGGGGTGATTTGGAGGAGCTGACCGGACTCCAAGCCTGTATCCAGAGGCTGGTGAACAAGAAGCTCAAGCTTGTCAACGTGGTCCAGGTCATGCTCATCCGCCGGATTCTCCCGTGTCAAGAACGGGCATTTAAATTGTGGGAGTTCAATCCGGCACAGCACCAGACCTTGAACAGGCTCTTCGACACTAGGTACGAAGATGCCTGGAAAGTGCTCTTCAAGGGTGCCGAAGCTCCCGCATCCGCTACTGAAGATCGCGGATTTCGCTCACAACGTCCAGCTGACGAGGTAAGTGATTCTACCCCTTTACGGGACACTTGTTTTTAATAGTTCGACCTTATGCGGGATTTAATCTCCCTTTTCCTTTGACAAGACTGGATGAAGAAGGCCGAGCAGATCATCTGTCCGGCTCCCATGCCAGAAAACCTAGTAGACGCCCGTCTAGCGGGGCTGCTGGTTCCGGCACCGCATGTGGTGCCGGAGAAGGCGGCCAACAAGGAGGCCACGGGTACTCGAAAGAGTTCCCGTTTTCAGGTGTCCGACGAGTCCGAGGCGGACTCCTCCCCCGAAGACAAGGAGGAGAAAGAGGACTCTCTCCCAGAGGAAGGAGAGAGGAAGAGGAAGGCTTCCCCAACAGGGGAGGCCGAAGGGTCCAAGAGGGGAAGGACTATTCCCCCGGACAGCTCCGCCAACGCCAATGTTGGCGACGAAGAGTGGCCTTCAAGGGCCAGGCCTCCGGCAAGATCGTAAGTATCCGGATTCCTGAATGATTTATAATTTCTCTTTTGTTTCACATAGTGTCCTTCTAATGCCACACGCTGCTTGTAGTCCGGCCGATGATGATCTCCCCGCTTCATCGAGCGGGTCGTTGGCTCCGTCGGATGTAGACTCCATCCCGACTGCCTCCACCCCTCGCGACGCTGAGGACGCCGAGGTGGGATCCCGAGAAGGGACCCATCAGGAGGAGGCTCTGGAGGCGCCACAAGGCAGCCTCCCGGACTTTGTGCTGGGCTCCACGTCGGAACCCACAGTGGTTCCGGAGTCCGGCCGGCGGCCCCTTCGCAAGAAGGGCAAGACCGTGACGCCGGCAGCCTCCGTTCAAACGGAGGCGCCGGGCAACTTGTTGGAGGCGCTCAAAGGCGCTTCCATCGAGGAAGAACACCGCACTATTATGAGTGCGGTGATTCAGAAGGTTCAGCTCGCCAAGAGCGGGCTGACCGAAGCCTGCAGTAGCCTTCTATCAGGCTTTGAGGTAAGAAGTTAAAAATATGCAATGTAATATCACATAGACAATAGCCCCTGATGCTTGGTTCGGTGTTCGGAAAGAAAAGCCGGACTGAGGATCTAAAAAAGATATACGCAGGGTTGCTAAAAATTATGCCAACATGGGTTTGCAGGCTGCGCTGCTGACCTCTGCCACACTGACTGCGGAGGTCGGTGCTTTAAAGCAGGAGCTCGAGCGGTCCGAGCAAGAGCTCGGCCGTGCCAAGAAGCAGCTCGAGGACAAAGAAGGTGAGTAACACCACTTTGAATTTTTACCTTACAGAAAAGGATTTAGGTTGCGATAAAAATAACAAGGATAACGTGGGTACTACAGGGGCCACGAACGAGGTGGCAACCCTGAAGGAGGCTGTGTCCGCGGCCGAAAGCAATGCCGCCGCGGAACGAGCAGAGCGAGAGAAGCAGGAGGCACGGGTGGCGGAGGTGCGGCAAGAGCTCCAGGCTCTCATGGAAAAACATGAGAGTTTGGAGTGCGACTCAAAGACTCGAGAGTCCGAGCTTGCCTCGGCTCTCGAAAGTGCCAAAGCCGCCAAGGCCGAGGCCCATAAGTCCCTCCAGGAGATTGAGGAGGTGAAAAAGATAGCGGCGGGTAAGGCATTTTTCATGCAAAGCAAGCATGTGAATGTAAATTACCTGTTACTTACCCGAATTCGGAGCTCTCCAGGGGCGTTTGCAGATCTGCCTCGCAACGTGTCTGATGCCGCCGCATTCTACCGAGCCGAGGAGGGGAGCTCAACGGAGGTCTTCTGGTCTCAGTACGCTGAGGCCGGCCATCCGGTGCCCCCTAGCGACCAGCTGAAGCAGCTGGTCGAGCTCTACAAGGTAGCCGAGCAGGCCATGAAGGGCCTCATAGTCCGGCTGTGGCCTGGAGAGGCCATGCCTGGGAGCTACTTCGGCCTCGTGCGGCGGCTGGTGGATGCGTGCCCCTGAGTGGAGGTCATCAAGCGCTCCGCCTGTATTGAAGGTGCTCGTCGGGCCCTTGCCCGCACGAAGGTGCATTGGGGCAAGCTGGATGCGGAGAGGCTTATCACTGACGCGCCGCCAACGGGCAAGGAGTATCGTACGCCCGAGATGTACTATAAGACTGTCCTGAAGGGTGCCCGCAAGATTGCGGATGAGTGCCCCAGAGATGTAATTATTGAGTAAATTCGCAATGTGTTATCCTGTGCGCTGAAAACCTTGTTCATATGCGCTAAGCAACGCTTATTGATTTAAAATATTACCTTCTATGTGGCCGTTTATTAAATCTAAGAGATGGCAAGTCGTTGGCTTCAGCCCCCATGCCACGAGTGCTGAGGTGTTCGGGACAAACTCGAGCACTCTTGTTCCCATTTTTGGGTCCATCTAGGGAGGCGCTCAACACAACGAACAAGGCAACCGAACTTATAATACTTGAACACTCTCACTTAGCCATAGAATTCTATAATTTTAAATTTCGGCGAAGCCCCTAGTATTCGGAAGACCGAGTTCGGGGCGCTATCCACGCCTTGGCCGGACATTATCCGGTTCTTCGCTCGAAGCGGCATAAGTCTTTAGGGACTCGAAAAGACCTCTCGAACAGCGACCAGTCTCTCGCCTTATCATGACAGTCAGTTTTAGCTTTCTCCACTGAGGCATTAACCTAGCTCAACCGGGGCGCAATCGCAGTGGTTCTCCCAGTGCCACCTTAGCCGACAGAACGGAACATAAGGTACCAAAACATGGGAGCCGGGCAAACCCAACTATTGACCCAAGTCATGATTCGGAGCCGATTCATATAATGCTATAAGTTCGGGGTGCCGCACTTGTGAAAGTGTTCGGACTTATCACACCATTATGCAGGGAACATAAGCCCCTGGTGTATTCGGCCGTACCAAAATATACGGGTGCAAGATGTCATAAATGAACATATATGTAAAGTAATGCAATTATATGCAAAAAGTGCTGCATTATTTATTCAAGAAATTCTGCTATGAGTGCGGAATGATACAAATAGTGCGGTAAGCAAGGGATTTGACTAATTAAAGGTGTCTTCCTCCAGGGGTAGGCTGCGGAATGGTGTATTAACAAATTTAATGCTCGTAATGGAGACCACCTGAGTGTTCGTCGCAGCCTTTGTCCCTCCTTGGCTGTTGCATCATGAGTTCGGCAGGTTTGCCGCCGGACAGAGCATCTGGTGGACGGAGTCCTATGTATAAAAAAGAAGAAAAATAAAAATAAAAAGAGCGACACACTTGGGAGCCCCTGGTGTGGTCGAACCGCACTCTGGGTCTGTTGTGGTCGTGCCCGTCCCCCTATACCCATGGTGTCTCCAGAGCGTAATGATGTACGCGGAGAGCTTGTCTTGCAATCATGCGAGGGTTGGGGTTGGGGCCGCATTGCTACGCGTGCTCAAAACGTGCCAGGTGGTCTTGGTTGATGTTGCTCCGGGCGCGTTTGGCCGTGTCCGGTCGTTTAACGGCCGGACTCGAGAATTGCCTTAGAAGGCTGTTCTGTACTTCTGCCGCGAGAGCCGCTGTATGTTCCTCCGTTCGGAGGGAGCATTCCGTATTTCCGTTGACCGTGATGACTCCATGAGGGCCTGGCATCTTGAGCTTGAGTTATGCATAATGCGGAAATTTGCGAACGCGGTTCGTCCGAGCAGAGCGTGATAGCCACTGCGGAACGGGACTATGTCGAAGATTAACTCCTCGCTTCGGAAATTATCCGGGGATCCGAAGACCACTTCCAGTGTGACTGATCCTGTACAGTTGGCCTCAACACCTGGTATGACGCCTTTGAAGGTCGTCTTTGTAGGTTTAATCCTTGAAGGGTCTATGCCCATCTTGCGCACTGTATCCTGATAAAGCAGGTTCAGGCTACTGCCGCCATCCATCAGGACTCTCGTGAGGTGAAATCCATCGATGTTCGGGTCTAAAACCAATGTGGCGAATCCGCCATGGCGGATACTGGTCGGATGGTCTTTTCGATCGAAAGTGATCGGGCAAGAGGACCATGGATTGAACTTTGGGGCGACTGGCTCCATCGCATATACGTCCCTTAGTGCACGCTTCCGCTCCCTCTTGGGTATATGCGTTGCGTATATCATATTTACCGTCCGCACTTGTGGGGGGAAGCCCTTCTGTCCTCTATTGTTCGGCGGCCGGGTCTCTTCCTCGTCATCGCTGTGCAACCCCTTGTCATTATTTTCGGCAATTAATTTGCCTGCTTGCTTGAATACCCAACAATCTCTGTTGGTGTGGTTAGCTGGCTTTTCGGGGGTGCCATGTATTTGGCAAGAGCGGTCGAGTATTCGGTCCAAATTGGACGGGCCCGGAGTGGTTCTTTTGAATGGCTTCTTTCATTGACTGGGTTTAGAGCCTCGGAATCCGGCGTTGACTGCCGTATCCTCATTGTTGTCGCCGTTAATGCGGCGTTTGTTCTTGTTTCGACGCGACCTGCCATTGTGGTCCTTGGTATCCAGACTGCCAGCATTTTTACTGAGGTTGTTGCTGCGAGCTAGCCAGCTATCCTCTCCCGCACAGAAGGGGGTCATGAGTGATGTGAGGGCTGCCATGGATTTCGGCTTTTCCTGTCCTAGGTGCCGGGCCAGCCACTCGTCGCGGATGTTATGTTTGAAGGCTGCGAGGGCCTCTGCATCCGGACTGTCGACGATTTGATTTTTCTTTGTTAAGAACCGTGTCCAGAATTGTCTGGCTGATTCGTCTGGCTGCTGAATTATGTGGCTTAGGTCATCGGCGTCTGGTGGTCGCACATATGTGCCCTGGAATTTGTCGAGGAATGCGGCTTCCAGGTCCTCCCAACACCCAATTGACTCTGCGAGCAGGCTGTTGAGCCAATGCCGAGATGGTCCTTTAAGCTTGAGCGGGAGATATTTGATGGCGTGAAGATCGTCGCCGCGGGCCATATGGATATGAAGGAGATAATCCTCGATCCAAACCGCGGGGTCTGTTGTGCCATCATAGGATTCAATGTTGACGGGTTTAAACCCTTTAGGGATTTGATGATCCATTACTTCGTCAGTGAAGCATAGTGGGTGTGCGGCGCCTCTGTATTGAGCAATATCACGACGTAGCTCAAGAGTGTTGTCTGCTGTGTTCGGCCCGGCCGGAGTTGTTGTATCCGGTGCGACGGTATTCGTCGTGCGTCTTGGGGCGCCCATGTGATCCATAGATAGATCTGGATTGTTTTGCCTTGTCCTCCAATATATCCCGCAAGTCCGGCGCGTTCCCCCGTGGCTTCGTACTTTTTGAGCGGTGCCGGGGTACGGCTCTGGTGGAGGGCCTAGATGCCTCTCTGTCCCAGCCACGAGGTGGTCGGTCTACCGTATTGTGCGCTGGTGATGAAGGTTTGTATGCTTCCTCCTCTAGTCGGGGGAGCAACTTGCATTTTGGGTAGCTTTTGGAGGGGCGTTCGAGTTCATACTCTTCGGCCGCGAGGACCTCGGTCCATCTGTCGGCCAGCAGGTCTTGATCAACTTGAAGTTGTTGCTGCTTTTTCTTAGGCTATTTGCTGTGGCCATTAGCCTGCGTCTGAAACGCTCTTGTTCGACGGGATCCTCAGGCACGACGAATTCGTCGTCGTCGAGGCTTGCCTCGTCTCCGGAGGGAGGTATGTAATTATCATCCTCGACCTCTTCGTCTGCCATTCTCTCGTGAGGGCTTGCTTCTGCATCCTCCTGCGCTGAATCTTGTGGGAGGGGGTTGTCTTCGGCACTGTCTGGGGTGTTGTTATCTCCTGTGCCAGAATCTCCATTCTTGCTGTGGCGGGATTTAGAGCGGCGCCGCTGATGTCGGCGCTTGGGCTGTTTCTTTAAGGAATCTGCCTCCGCTGCTTCTTCGCCGTCCCCATCTTTTGGGGTGTCTACCATGTATATGTCGTATGACGAGGTGGTCTTCCAGTGCCCTGTAGGCGCTGGTTCTTGATCGTCTCCGGCATCGTCGTCCATACCGTCGATGTCTTCGGAGTCGTAGTCTAGCACGTCGGTTAGATCGTCGACAGTGGCTACAAAGTGGGTGGCGGGTGGGCTTTGAATTTCTTTGTCGTCCGCATCCCAACCATCCTGGCCGTAGTCCGGCCAGGGCTCTCCGGATAGTGAGAGATGCTTTAGCGATTTTAGGATGTCGCTAAAGGGTGAGTGCTGAAAGATGTCCGCAGCGGTGAACTCCATGATCGGCGCCCAACCAGATTCGATTGGCAGGGGCGCAGGAGGTTCGGAGTCCGGCAGGGAGTCCGGCACCTCGGAGTCACGAGCCTTATAAGGGACGAGGTCAGTGTTCGGCTCCATCGCCATGGAAGTTGCAGCTCCCGAGGCGGTGTCCAGCCACCCATCCTGGATCTGCGTGATCGGCTCCGGACTATGGGTCGGAGCAGATTCGTGTGCGGCCTCCAAGGTACTATCCGGCAGCAGAGTTAGATCATGCCCATCATGACGGTGCGGCACGCTCGGCTGCGGCTCGGATCCATCAAAGATCAAGTCTCCGCGGATATCGGTCGTGAAGTTTAGGCTTCCAAACCTGACCTGGCGGCCAGGGGCATAGCTTTCGATCTGCTCCAGATGGCCAAGTGAATTGGCCCGCAGTGCGAAGCCGCCGAATATGAAGATCTGTTCAGGGAGAAAAGTCTCACCCAGGACTGCGTCGTTGTTGATTGAAGAAGCCATCAAGCCTATCGGTGACGACACAGAGGAACTCTCAATGAAAGCACCAATGTCGGTGTCAAAACCGGCGGATCTCGGGTAGGGGGTCCCGAACTGTGCGTCTAGGCGGATGGTAACAGGAGACAAGGGACACGATGTTTTACCCAGGTTCGGGCCCTCTTGATGGAGGTAAAACCCTACGTCCTGCTTGATTGATATTGATAATGTGGGTATTACAAGAGTAGATCTACCACGAGATCAAGGAGGCTAAACCCTAGAAGCTAGCCTATGGTATGATTGTTGTAATGGTTGTTGTGTCCTACGGACTAAAGCCATCTGGTTTATCTAGACACCGGAGAGGGCTAGGGTTACATAGAGTCGGTTACAATGGTAGGAGATCTACATATCCGTATCGCCAAGCTTGCCTTCCACGCCAAGGAAAGTCCCATCCGGACACGGGACGAAGTCTTCAATCTTGTATCTTCATAGTCTTGGAGTCGATGATAGTCCGGCCGTCCGGACACCCCCTAGTCCAGGACTCCCTCAGTGGCCAACCCCTTCTCAATCCTCAGAGTTGATGCTATCAAGTAACCAAGCTGGTCCTGCTTGTTCTTCAAAAAGTACTCAGATGCCTCCTCTTGAGTTGGCATCTTGGCAGCCTTCTCTTTCTTTGCTTTCTCCTTCTTCTCTTGAGCTTGTACTGATGATGGTTCATTCTCATTCATCACAATCTGATTGTCCTCAGAGTCTGGATAGAGAACAGAGTGTTCCTTATCCAACAGGTATTTTCCTGTGCCCATCTTTGAGTTAATCAACTCCTGAATTTGTGGGGCATATCCACAACTTCTCTTTTGGTCTGCTGCTGTCCTCTTGATAGTCTCAACCATGAGGCTCATGACCTTGAATTTCTGTGGCACATCAAATATGTGTAGCAAATTAATTGCATGCCCTCTGATCATGTTGTGGTCACCTGACTTGGGCAAAAGAGTGTGCCTTAGGATCCAGTTGATCGTTGGCAGCCCTGACAAAAGAAAATGGACTGACCCAAACTTGAAAGTCTCAAGAGCTTTGTCTGGGATCTCCTTGTACATATGTGACATAGAATTGTGATCCATCTTTTTTTTGGCATAAACGTCCAAGTCATCTTCACTCTCTTTTGGGGCATTGATCAGATTGGCCCATTCCTCAGTAGTTGATTGGTATCTCGTACCTTCAGACATCCAAACTATCCGGCCATCTGGATAGAAATGTGCCGTGGAGTAGAATTGCATAATAAGCTCATCATTCCAATTTGTGAGCTTCTCCCCAACAAAGTCTGCAACTCCACAAGCACTGAAGTTGTCATACACTCCAGGATAATGTTCTTCATTCTCCTTTATGTAGGTCCAGTCGACCCACCTCATATCACACACTATAGGCTTCTTGTCCAACAAGATTGTCTCATAGAAATCCTGTTGTTCCTTTGCGTGGAATCTGTAATCAACAGTAGTCCTTCTCCTGGTGGCATATGGATTTGACTCCCTCCATAGCCTCAACCCTGAGTCTCTCCTGATATTCCTGTTCTCAGCCACAGGATGAGCATCATTATGGTCTGGAAACTTGGGTTTGAGCTTCCTCAGGACTTTTCCTTCATCATCTTCCTCAGCAGCAACTTCAGGCACTGGGGCCTTGTTCTTCTCAGCAGCTGGTATACTCCTGGTATTCCTCTTAGGTGAACTCTTGGGCTTGGAGGCAGCTTTGGGTGCTTCTTTGGGCTTAGATGTTGCAGCCCCTGACTTTATAGCATCACCCATCAGCTTCTGTGCCTTGGGTGCTGGTGCAACAACCTCTTCTTCCTCCTCCTCTTCCATCATGGAAGGTTGTCCAACAACCTTTCTGACCCTTTCCTTCCTCTTCTTTCCTTCTGTAGCTGGCTCTATGTGATCAGGTTTTTCAGGTACTTGTGTTGATCCTCTTCAGCATAGGTGTCCTCTTTGCAGGGACCTTCCTATTAAGTCAAGGCTTTGTGGTCTTTGCTGAGCCATACTCCTTTTTGAGCACTACCTTCTTGTAAGTAGCCTCATCTTCAGCTGCCACATAGTCCTCATCCTCAGAGTCTGAGGTTCTCTTCCTTCTGGCTCTTCTGGCTGCTTTAGGCAAATTGCTAGGAGTGCTTCTGCTGCCATCATCTGAAGTGCTAGAGGGACTAGTGCCCTCACTCATGTGAATCTGCTCTCCTGACTTGTTCTGACTATCACTTTGGTCTGACATGCTGCAAACGCTGACTGCTGACCCTATGAATAGTTATAGATAAGATAGAGTGGATGAGCATCACAAAATGCAGAGATTTTTGCAAAAGAATGATTCAAAAACTTAGTTTTAGTTTTCCACATAAAGCATTTCGGATCAACCGATTTTCAAACTCGGTGATACCGAAGTAGTTTTGGAACCTAAACTAGTGAACTCGGTCAGACCGAGTCACAGTTCGGTGGCACCGAGACTGCTAGGGTTTCACAAAGTTCTAAAATCGGTCACACCGATTAGCAATTCTCGGTCAGACCAAGAGTTACTAGTGCAATGGCGTTAGCCGAATCGGTGGGACCGAGTTTTTCAACTCGGTGGGTCCGAGATGGTTTCGGCGGAAACCTAACCCTAAGTTTTCAAATCGCATCTATTCTAAGGATTGTTTTGACTGGATAGAGGTGTTTCAATCGTGGCAAGAATCATAATGAACACAATGTGCTGAGAATCAAACGAGGATAGCACTGTGATCGAGTTCATACCCTAGTTCGGCGATGAACTCGCTAAGGCGGCAACGGCGGAGATGAAATCCGTTGACGGCGGCGGAGACCAGCGACAAGAGGCGGCTGGCGACGAAGTCGATGATCCGGAGACCTAGAAGGCAGAGCGAGCTATGCACGGGCGAAGAGGTTTGGAGAAAGTTTTCCAAATTTTTGCCCATGTGAATATATAGCCCGACACTATCGGTGTGACCGAGTGGAACGACTCGGTGGCACCGAGATGCATTACTGTTGACAGTTATAGCAACTCGGTGGGACCGAGAAGTTCAAATCGGTTGCACCAAGATTGAAAACCTAGATCGACTTAGTGATCTCGGTATGACCGAAATGGAAGAATCGGTCAGACCGAAAAGCACAAAGAAGTTTTTGAAGTTTAAGTCTATGACGAATCGGGGACTCCGAGTGCTCCTCACACAGAATGGTTCGAATCTGACTTGATCAAATTTTGTGATGTAGCATGAATAGAGTTTGAGACGAGAAAAGCATAGATATCTAGAGAAGGTTCTTAGGCATTCTTGTCCATCCACTTGGCCAAAGAAAAAGAAACCAATCAATCAAAACAACAAGTGGATGTCCTTGAATGAGTAAAATATGCAACCAACATGCTCACACAATAAAATGGCAAATGAAATATGTGGCAAAGCATGCACAACCAATTCTAGCATCTATCAAACAATTGGCGATGACTAGGTCATCTATATATGAGTATATTGACTTAGGAGTCAAATGAGAACATTTGATCATAGGTCATACTCATCGTTTAAGCTCAAGTGGGGTTACCACTTTTACATAATGCATTGATGTGTTCACATCATTAGAGTTGCTTTGACTCAATTCTTAGAGTTAAGCTCCCCCTTGATGCGAGACCCCCCCTTAGAGGGATGAACTAACCTTGGGTTTTGTCGATGATGACTTCATGTAGGTGTTGAAGATGTGGATGCTCAATGTTGATGTAGATCATTTGGAGCAATCCTTTGGAGTGAGTTGCACTTTCAATACCTACATGGGTTAGTCCCACAAGGAACAAACAAGAATATCCATAGACATAGAGTGATGCACACACAAGATGATGTCCATTAAAACATTAGGTTACCTTGTCCCTTGCCTTACCAACATGAGGGTTTGTGGCTCCTTGAACTAGTGCAAGATATGGAAGTTGATTGCACTTGTCCTTGGCATAATGATATGAGTGAAGAATGTTGGCGGAGTCACCCTCAAGAACACTCTAGTTCTTCTACTTCGGGATCCACATCATCTTGATGGGAATCCTTAGAGTTGTAGTTGTACTTGATGAAGTAGAACTTGACGTAGTCTTGGGAACCCACTTGACCAAGGCCTTAGGTGCTTCTTCAAATGCATCAATCTCCTCTTGAAGCTTGTCTTTGCCTTTGTTCTTGTGGTCTTGTGGTGGAAGATCATCTTGTGCTTGTGTTCCCTTGAAGGAAGTAGGATCATACTTCTCTTGTTGAGGAACAAACTTCGTCTTGGGGTATTGATCTTCTTCCCACTCAACTCCATTGGCATTGAACTTTCATTCAAAACCAACACCTTGATTCTTCCGGTGCCTTCCTTGCTTGCGTACAATTTCCTCGAATTGCTTACTCCCAGCAAGGCTCTTGTATACACCTTTCTCTATAATTCTCTTCAATAAGCTATTTTCTTGCTCAAGTGTAACTTGGCTAAGAGAATCATTAGTGGAATCAAGAGAACTACTAGAAGCAACAATATTGGATTTAGCTTTATTATTGTTACTAATAGAGGAAGAATCTTTCTTGTTCTTGTTACTAGACTTGACTTGAGGCATGTAAGTAGATAAGAGTAAACACTTGGCAATGTAAGAATAACTTTTCTTGCGGAGATCATCATTGATTGCCTTTAAGAACTCATGCTCTTGCTCAAGATTGAGCTTTTCAAAGCGTAACTTCTCATGAGCCCTTAAAAGTTCTCGATGATCTTCGAAGATAGTTTCCTGAGCTAATTTAAGAGTGTTTAGTTCTTTAGTTAGAAGCTCAATCTTCTCCTTATCATTGTCATTCGTTTTATCTTGATTAGCATGATTAATTGACGTTTGATCATAGTATTCATTACTAGAGTTGTCAATAAGTAAATCATCATCACCTAACAAGTCATCTTCATCACTATTAAAATCAACATACTCGGGGTGTGTTACCTTAGGACCTTTGGTCATGAAGCATCTTCCAATTCCTTCATTTGGTGCATCAAATATGTCATGGGAGTTGGTTGACACAAGTGCTAGACCGGCAACACCTTCATCTTGAGTATATTCGGAGTCGGAGTGATAGCTTCTCTTAAAGTGATTGTCAGAGTCGGAGCCGGATACCCATTCACCAACATGAGCTTGATGTCTTCGTTTTGTGTAGCTCTTTGATGACTTGTCCTTCCTTTCTGAATCCTTGCTTCTCCGTGGGGGTCTTCGTTCATAACAATCATCTCTACTCCTTCTCTCTCTTGGTGGTGATTCTTCTCTTCTACTTCTTCTTTTTGGAGAATCTTCTCTTCTTTTGTAGGGTGCCGTACACTCATTGGAATAGTGTCCGGGTCTCCCACAATTGTAGCAATTGCGCTCTCGACTATAAGATATTTTGTCATTGTAGGACCTTGACTTAGAGCTTCTTTCTTTGCTTCTACTCTTGTAGAATTTGTTGAAGTTCTTCACCATTAAGCTCAATTCTTCATTGAAGGTTTATTTCTCACTTGATGATGTGGGGGCTTCACATGAGGCTTTGTAAGCACCACTTGACTTGTGAAGTTCCTCCTTATCCTTTAGTGACATCTTATGAGCAACAATTCTTCCAATGACTTCCGTTGGCTTGAGATCTTTGTAATTTGGCATCATTTGGATCAATGTGCACACGGTATCATATTTTCCATCCAATGCTCTTAGGATCTTCTTGATGATGAATCTGTTGGTCATCTCTTCACTTCCTAAGCCGGCAATCTCATTTGTGATAAGAGCAAGCCTAGAGTACATTTCGTTGACACCTTCACCATCCTTCATTTTGAACTTGTCAAGCTAACTTTGGAGCACATCCAACTTGGATTTCTTGACGGAGTCGGTACCTTCATGCATATCAATCAAAGTATCCCAAATTTCCTTTGCATTCTCAAGACGGCTGATTTTGTTGAATTCTTCGGGGCACAAGCCATTGAAGAGGATATCACAAGCTTGAGCGTTGTATTGCAGCATCTTCAATTCATCCGCACTAGCTTCACGGTTCGGCTCTCTCCCATCAACGAATTCACCTTGCAAGCCAATACACACAATAGCCCAAACGGCGGGGTTATGTCCGAGAATATGCATTTTCATCTTATGCTTCCAACTAGCAAAATTATTGCCATCAAAGTAAGGACCTCTACGGTGATAATTTCCCTCGCTAGACGCCATACTCTCCTAGGTTGTGAAACCAAGGCTATGACCACCAAAAGCTTTCAAAATCAAAGCAAATGGAGACCAAATCTCTGATACCACTTGTAGGACCTTGAAGTATGTCTAGAGGGGGGGGGGCTGATTATACTACTTGACCAATTAAAAACTTATCCTTTTCCCAATTTTAGATTTTGGCAGATTTTAGCTATCTTTGCACAAGTCAAGAAATCTTCACACAATTCAAGCAAGCATGCAAAGAGTATATGAGCAGCGGAAATTAAAGCATGCAACTTGCAAGAATGTAAAGGGAAGGGTTTGGAGGATCCAAACGCAATTGGAGACACGGATGTTTTTGTCGTGGTTCCGATAGGTGGTGCTATCGTACATCCACGTTGATGGAGACTTCAACCCACGAAGGGTAAAAGTTGCGCGAGTCCACGGAGGGCTCCACCCACGAAGGGTCCACGAAGAAGCAACCTTGTCTATCCCACCATGGCCGTCGCCCACGAAGGACTTGCCTCACTAGCGGTAGATCTTCACGAAGTAGGCGATCTCCGTGCCCTTACAAACTCCTTGGTTCAACTCCACAATCTTGTCGGAGGCTCCCAAGTGACACCTAGCCAATCTAGGAGACACCACTCTCCAAGAAGTAACAAATGATGTGTTGATGATGAACTCCTTGCTCTTGTGCTTCAAATGATAGTCTCCCCAACACTCAACTCTCTCTCATAGGATTTGGATCTGGTGGAAAGAAGATTTGAGTGGAAAGCAACTTGGGGAAGGCTAGAGATCAAGATTCATATGGTAGGAATGCAATATCTTGGCCTCAACACATGAGTAGGTGGTTCTCTCTCAGAACTGGTAAGTTGGAAGTGTAGGTTTGTTCTGATGGCTCTCTCCACGAATGAAGAGGAGGTGGAGGGATATATATAGCCTCCACACAAAATCCAACCGTTACACACAATTTACCAAACTCGGTGGGACCGAATCAACAAACTCGGTCAGACCGATTCAGTAAACCTAGTGACCGTTAGTGATTTTGGTGGGACCGACATGCAACTCCGTAGGAACGATATGGTTAGGGTTAGGGCATAACGTAATCTCGATGAGACCGATTACACAAACTCGGTGAGACCGATTTTGGTAATTAGCTAACCAGATAATTGGTCAGGTAAACTCGGTGGGACCGATTCGCTCTGAGACCGAAATGTTACGAAAGGGAAACAGAGAGCTTACATTGCAATCTCGGTGGGACCGATCGCTCACTTCGGTTAGACCGAAACGTTACGAAGGGAAACAGAGAGATTACAATCCCATCTCGGTGAGACCGAGATCCCTATCGGTGAGACCGATTTGCCTAGGGTTTGTGGCAGTGGCTATGACATTTGAACTCGGTGGCGCAGGATAGAAAGAATCGGTAGGACCGATTTTGACTTTGGGTTTAGGTCATATGTGGATGTGAGAAAGTAGTTGAGGGTTTTTGGAGCATATCACTAAGCACTTGAAGCAAGAGGCTCATTAAGCAACACCTCATCCCTCCTTGATAGTATTGGCTTTTCCTATAGACTCAATGTGATCTTGATCACTAAAATGTAAAATGTAGAGTCTTGAGCTTTTGAGCTTGAGCCAATCCTTTTTCCTTAATGTTTTGAGGGATACACTTTCATCATCCATGCCATGCCATTCATTGAGCTTTCCTGAAATATTTGTCTTGGAATAGCATTAGCTCAATGAGCTATATGTTTTTATGAATTACCAAAACCACCTAGGGATAGTTGCACTTTCAATCTCCCCCTTTTTGGTAATTGATGACAACATATAGATCAAAGCTTCGACAAATGATAATAAGATTGAAAAACATCGCCGCTTTGAGAAGTATGTGATAAGCAAGAGCTCCCCCTAAATTTGTGCATAGTTTAAGATTTGCTTTGGACTGCAAATGCACAAGGAATTAGGCTCATGGGTTAGTCTTCCACGTCACATACATCTTGGTGGAGCGCTCAAAATAATAAAGATTGAATGCATGCACTCATCACCAAGCAAAGTGAATGATCATATAAGGATAAGTAAGATAATATCATCTAACAAGCATAAGTGTAGCTTATGATCACACACATGATCATCAATGTCTCACAGATAATAGCATAGTATCTCAAGCAATCAAAAGCAAACAAAGTTCAACCAAGAAGAAAAGAAAGAACAAAAGCAAACTCTCTCTCTCTTGAAGCCTATGATCTATACATTTTTCTCCCCCTTTGGCAACAAGTTACCAAAAAGTTCCTAGAAAATGCATAGTGTTAAACCGTCTCTCAGGCTTGGTCTTCAGTTGGTGGTGTAGAGATGGCTCCTTGGACGAAGACTTCAGTTGATGTGGATGGAGCTGAAGGAGTTGGTGCTAGAGCTGGTTGCACTGGAGCTGTAGCTGGTGTAGATGAAGTGACTCTGGTGTCTGTTACTGGCTCTGCAGCTGATCTCTGAGCTCGAGGCACTCTGGCAAATGCATCAGTAGTTGTTCTGCCCTTCCTCTCCTGCATGTCATCCTGTAGCTGCTCCACAACTGACTGAATCTCAGTTACTTTGACATCTAAATCATAGAATTTTTGTTCCATGATTCTTTCCAGGCTCTCCTGGTTTTGAGTTAGGGTGGCCAACCCCTTCTCAATCCTCAGAGTTGATGCTATCAAGTAACCAAGCTGGTCCTGCTTGTTCTTCAAAAAGTACTCAGATGCCTCCTCTTGAGTTGGCATCTTGGCAGCCTTCTCTTTCTTTGCTTTCTCCTTCTTCTCTTGAGCTTGTATTGATGATGGTTCATTCTCATTCATCACAACTTGATTGTCCTCAGAGTCTGGATAGAGAACAAAGTGTTCCTTATCCAACAGATATTTTCCTGTGCCCATCTTTGAGTTAATCAACTCCTGAATTTGTGGGGCATATCCACAACTTCTCTTTTGGTCTGCTACTATCCTCTTGATAGTCTCAACCATGAGGCTCATGACTTGAATTTCTGTGGCACATCAAATATGTGTAGTAAATTAATTGCATGCCCTCTGATCATGTTGTGGTCACCTGACTTGGGCAAAAGAGTGTGCCTTAGGATCCAGTTGATTGTTGGCAGCCCTGACAGAAGAAAATGGACTGACCCAAACTTGAAAGTCTCAAGAGCTTTGTCTGGGATCTCCTTGTATATATGTGACATAGAATTGTGATCCATATTTTTTTGGCATAAACTTCCAAGTCATCTTCACTCTCCTTTGGGGCATTGATCAGATTGGCCCATTCCTCAATAGTTGATTGGTATCTCGTACCTTCAGACATCCAAACTATCCTGCCATCTGGATAGAAATGTGCTGTGGAGTAGAATTGCATAATGAGCTCATCATTCCAGTTTGTGAGCTTTTGCCCAACAAAGTCTGTAACTCCACATGCACTGAAGTTGTCATACACTCCAGGATAATGTTCTTCATTCTCCTTTATGTAGGTCCAGTCGACCCACCTCATATCACACACTATAGGCTTCTTGTCCAACAAGATTGTCTCATAGAAATCCTGTTGTTCCTTTGTGTGGATCCTGTAATCAACAGCAGCCCTTCTCCTGGTGGCATATGGATCTGACTCTCTCCATAGCCTCAATCCCGAGTCTCTCCTGATATTCATGTTCTCAGCCACATGATGAGCATCATTGTGGTCTAGAAACTTGGGTTTGAGCTTCCTCAGGACTTGTCCTTCATCATCTTCCTCAGCAGCAACTTCAGGCACTGGGGCCTTGTTCTTCTCAGTAGCTGGTATACTCCTGGTATTCCTCTTAGGTGCACTCTTGGGCTTGGAGGCAGCTTTGGGTGCTTCTTTGGGCTTAGATGTTGCAGCCCCTGACTTTATAGCATCACCCATCAGCTTCTATGCCTTGGGTGCTGGTGCAGCAACCTCTTCTTCCTCCTCTTCCATCATGGAAGGTTGTCCAACAACTCTGGACATGGTCTTTCTGACCCTTTCCTTCCTCTTCTTTCCTTCTGCAGTTGGCTCTATGGGATTAGCTTTTTCAGGTACTTGTGTTGATCCTCTTCAGCATAGGTGTCCTCTTCGCAGGGACCTTCCTATTAAGTCCAGGCTTTGTGGTCTTTGCTGAGCCATACTCCTTTTTGAGCACTACCTTCTTGGAAGTAGCCTCATCTTCAGCTGCCACATAGTCCTCATCCTCAGAGTCTGAGGTTCTCTTCCTTCTGGCTCTTGTGGCTGCTTTAGGAAAATTGCTAGGAGTGCTTCTGCTGCCATCATCTGAAGTGCTAGAGGGACTAGTGCCCTCACTCATGTGAATTTGCTCTTCTGACTTGTTCTGACTATCACTTTGGTCTGACATGCTGCAAACACTGACTGCTGACCCTGTGAATAGTTATAGATAAGATAGAGTGGATGAGCATCACAAAATGCAGAGATTTTTGCAAAAGAATGATTCAAAAACTTAGTTTTAGTTTTCCACAGAAAGCATTTCGGATCAACCGATTTTCAAACTCGGTGATACCGAAGCAGTTTTGGAACCTAAACTAGTGAACTCGGTCAGACCGAGTCACAGTTCGGTGGCACCGAGACTGCTAGGGTTTCACAAAGTTCTAAAATTGGTCACACCGATTAGCAATTCTCGGTCAAACCGAGAGTTACTAGTGCAATGGCGTTAGCCGAATCGGTGGGACCGAGTTTTTCAACTCGGTGGGTCCGAGATGGTTTCGGCGGAAACCTAACCCTAATTTTTCAAATCGCATCTATTCTAAGGATTGTTTTGACTGGATAGAGGTGTTTCAATCGTGGCAAGAATCATAATGAACACAATGTGCTGAGAATCAGATGAGGATAGCACTGTGATCAAGTTCATACCCTAGTTCGGCGATGAACTCGCAAAGGCGGCAACGGCGGAGATGAAATCCGTTGACGGCGGTGGAGACCAGCGACAGGAGGTGGCTAGCGACAAAGTCGATGATCTGGAGACCTAGAAGGCAGAGCGAGCTATGCACAGGCGAAGAGGTTTGGAGAAAGTTTTCCAAAATTTTGCCCGTGTGAATATATAGCCTGACACTATCGGTGTGACCGAGTGGAACGACTGGGTGGCACCGAGATGCATTACTATTGACAGTTACAGCAACTCGGTGGAACCAAAAAGTTCAAATTGGTTGCACTGAGATTGAAAACCTGGATCGACTTAGTGATCTCGGTATGACCAAAATGGAAGAATCGGTCAGAACGAAAAGCAAAAAGAAGTTTTGGAAGTTTAAGTCTATGACGAATCGGGGACTCCGAGTGATCCTCACACAGAGTGGTTCGAACCTGACTTGATCAAATTTTGTGATGTAGCATGAATAGAGTTTGAGACGAGAAAAAGCATAGATAGCTAGAGAAGGTTCTTAGGCATTCTTGTCCATCCACTTGGGCAAAGAAAAAGAAACCAATCAATCAAAACAACAAGTGGATGTCCTCGAATGAGTAAAATATGCAACCAACATGCTCACACAATAAAATGGCAAATGAAATATGTGGCAAAGCATGCACAACCAATTCTAGCATCTATCAAACAATTGGTGATGACTAGCTCATCTATATATGAGTATATTGACTTAGGAGTCAAATGAGAACATTTGATCATAGGTCATACTCATCATTTAAGCTCAAGTGGGTTACCACTTTTACATAATGCATTGATGTGTTCACATCATTAGAGTTGCTTTGACTCAATTCTTAGAGTTAAGCTCCCCCTAGATGTCAGAATCCCCCTTAGAGGAATGAACTAACCTTGGGTTTTGTCGATGATGACTTCATGTAGGTGTTGAAGATGTGGATGCTCAATGTTGACGTAGATCATTTGGAGCAATCCTTTGGAGTGAGTTGCACTTTCAATACCTACATGGGTTAGTCCCACAAGGAACAAACAAGAATATCCATAGACATAGAGTGATGCACACACAAGATGATGTCCATGAAAACATTAGGTTACCTTGTCCCTTGCCTTACCAACATGAGGGTTTGTGACTCCTTGAACTAGTGCAAGATATGGAAGTTGATTGCACTTGTCCTTGCCATAATGATATGAGTGAAGAATGTTGGCTGAGTCACCCTCAAGAACACTCTAGTTCTTCTTCTTTGGGATCCACATCATCTTGATGGGAATCCTTGGAGTTGTAGTTGTACTTGATGAAGTAGAACTTGACATAGTCTTGGGAACCCACTTGACCAAGGCCTTAGGTGCTTCTTCAAATGCATCAATCTCCTCTTGAAGCTTGGCCTTGCCTTTGTTCTTGTGGTCTTGTGGTGGAAGATCATCTTGTGCTTGTGTTCCCTTGATGGAAGTAGGATCATACTTCTCTTGTTGAGGAACAAACTTCGTCTTGGGGTATTGATCTTCTTCCCACTCAACTCCACTGGCATTGAACTTTCATTCAAAACCAACACCTTGATTCTTCCGGTGCCTTCCTTGCTTGCGTACAATTTACTCGAATTGCTTACTCCCGGCAAGGCTCTTGTATACACCTTTCTCTATAATTCCCTTCAATAAGCTATTTTCTTGCTCAAGTGTAACTTGTCTAAGAGAATAATTAGTGGAATCAAGAGAACTACTAGAAGCAACAATATTGGATTTAGCGTTATTATTGTCACTACTAGAGGAAGAATCTTTCTTGTTCTTGTTACTAGACTTGACTTGAGGCATGTAAGTAGATAAGAGTAAACGCTTGGCAATGTAAGTAGAACTTTTCTTACGGAGATCATCATTGATTGCCTTTAAGAACTCATGCTCTTGCTCAAGATTGAGCTTTTCAAAGCGTAACTTCTCATGATCCCTTAAAAGTTCTCGATGATCTTCGAAGATAGTTTCATGAGCTAATTTTAGAGTGTTTAGTTCTTTAGTTAGAAGCTCAATCTTCTCCTTACCATTGTCATTCGTTTTATCTTGATTGGCTTGATTAATTGACGTTTCATCATAGTATTCATTACTAGAGTTGTCAATAAGTAAATCATCATCACCTAACAAGTCATCTTCATCACTATTAAAATCAACATACTCGGGGTGTGTTACCTTAGGACCTTTGGCCATGAAGCATCTTCCAATTCCTTCATTTGGTGACAAGTGCTAGACCGGCAACACCTTCATCTTGAGTATGTTCAGAGTCGGAGTGATACTTTCTCTCGAAGTGATTGTCGGAGTCAGAGCCGGATACCCATTCACTAACATGAGCTTGATGTCTTCGTTTTGTGTAGCTCTTTGATGACTTGTCCTTCCTTTCTGAATCCTTGCTTCTCCGTGAGGGTCTTCGTTCATAACGATCATCTCTACTCCTTCTCTCTCTTGGTGGTGATTCTTCTCTTCTACTTCTTCTTTTTGGAGAATCTTCTCTTCTTTTGTAGGGTGCCGTACACTCATTGGAATAGTGTTTGGGTCTCCCACAATTGTAGCAATTGCGCTCTCGACTAGAAGATCTTTTGTCATTGTAGGACCTTGACTTAGATCTTCTTTCTTTGCTTCTACTCTTGTAGAATTTGTTGAAGTTCTTCACCATTAAGCTCAATTCTTCATTGAAGGTTTGTTTCTCACTTGATGATGTGGGGGCTTCACATGAGGCTTTGTAAGCACCACTTGACTTGTTGTGAAGTTCCTCCTTATCCTTGAGTGACATCTCATGAGCAACAATTCTTCCAATGACTTTCGTTGGCTTGAGACCTTTGTAATTTGGCATTATTTGGATCATTGTGCACACGGTATCATATTTTCCATCCAATGCTCTTAGGATCTTCTTGATGATGAATCTGTCGGTCATCTCTTCAATTCCTAAGCCGACAATCTCATTTGTGATAAGAGCAAGCCTAGAGTACATTTCAGCAACACTTAACCATCCTTCATTTTGAACTTTTAAGCTGACTTTGGAGCACATCCAACTTGGATTCCTTGATGGAGTCGGTACCTTCATGCATATCAATCAAAGTATCCCAAATTTCCTTTGCATTCTCAAGACGGCTGATTTTGTTGAATTCTTCGGGGCACAAGCCATTGAGAAGGATATCACAAGCTTGAGCGTTGTATTGCAGCATCTTCAATTCATCCGCACTAGCTTCACGGTTCGGCTCTCTCCCATCAAAGAATTCACCTTGCAATCCAATACACACAATAGCCGAAACGGCAGGGTTATGTCCGAGAATATGCATTTTCATCTTATGCTTCCAACTAGCAAAATTAGTGCCATCAAAGTAAGGGCCTCTACGGTGATAATTTCCCTCGCTAGTCGCCGTACTCTCCTAGGTTGTGAAACCAAGGCTATGACCACCAAAAGCTATGGAAATCAAAGCAAATGGAGACCAAAGCTCTGATACCACTTGTAGGACCTTGAAGTATGTCTAGAGGGGGGTGATTAGACTACTTGACCAATTAAAAACTTAACCTTTTCCCAATTTTAGACTTTGGCAGATTTTAGCTATCTTTGCACAAGTCAAGCAATCTTCACACAATTCAAGCAAGCATGCAAAGAGTATATGAGCAGCGGAAATTAAAGCATGCAACTTGCAAGAATGTAAAGGGAAGGGTTTGGAGGATTCAAACGCAATTGGAGACACGAATGTTTTTGTCGTGGTTCCGATAGGTGGTGCTATCGTACATCCATGTTGATGGAGACTTCAACCCACGAAGGGTAACGGTTGCGCGAGTCCACGGAGGGCTCCACCCACGAATGGTCCACGAAGAAGCAACCTTGTCTATCCCACCATGGCCGTCGCCCACAAAGGACTTGCCTCACTAGCAGTAGATCTTCACGAAGTAGGCGATCTCCTTGCCCTTACAAACTCCTTGGTTCAACTCCACAATCTTGTTAGAGGCTCCCAAGTGACACCTAGCCAATCTAGGACACACCACTCTCCAAGAAGTAACAAATGATGTGTTGATGATGAACTCCTTGCTCTTGTGCTTCAAATGATAGTCTCCCCAACACTCAACTCTCTCTCATAGGATTTGGATCTGGTGGAAAGAAGATTTGAGTGGAAAGCCACTTGGGGAAGGGTAGAGATCAAGATTCATATGGTAGGAATGGAATATCTTGGCCTCAACACATGAGTAGGTGGTTCTCTCTTAGAACTGGTAAGTTGGAAGTGTAGGTTGTTCTGATGGCTCTCTCCATGAATGAGGAGGAGGTGGAGGGGTATATATAGCCTCCACACAAAATCCAACCGTTACACACAATTTACCAAACTCGGTGGGATCGAATCAATAAACTCGGTCGGACCGATTCAGTAAACCTAGTGACCGTTAGTGATTTCGGTGGGACCGACATGCAACTCGGTAGGACCGATATGGTTAGGGTTAGGGCATAACGTAATCTCGGTGAGACCGATTACACAAACTCGGTGAGACCGATTTTGGTAATTAGCTAACCAGAGAGTTGGTCAGGTAAACTCTGTGGGACCGATTCGTTCTTTTCGGTGAGACCGAAATGTTACGAAAGGGAAACAGAGAGTTTACATTGCAATCTCGGTGGGACTGATCGCTCACTTCGGTTAGACCGAAAAGTTACGAAGGGAAACAGATAGATTACAATCCCATCTCGGTGAGACCGAGATCCCTATTGGTGAGACCGATTTGCCTAGGGTTTGTGGCGGTGGCTATGACATTTGAACTCGGTGGCGCCGGATAGAAAGAATCGGTTTAGGTCATATGTGGATGTGAGAAAGTAGTTGAGGGTTTTTGGAGCATATCACTAAGGACTTGAAGCAAGAGGCTCATTAGGCAACACCTCATCCCTCCTTGATAGTATTGGCTTTTCCTATAGACTCAATGTGATCTTGGATCACTAAAATGTAAAATGTAGAGTCTTGAGCTTTTGAGCTTGAGCCAATCCATTGTCCTTAATATTTTGAGGGATTCACTTTCATCATCCATGCCATGCCATTCATTGAGCTTTCCTGAAATATTTGTCTTGGAATAGCATTAGCTCAATGAGCTATATGTTGTTATGAATTACCAAAATCACCTAGGGATAGTTGCACTTTCACCTACCCCTATTTAGAGCAGTGGAAATCAGGCCGATGGATTGTCCGTGTAATGGGTAGACAGTAATTTCCATCTCCCAAACACTTGGCTTCGGGCAGCCGACGTGGGAGTGGACATTTTGCTGCTTCTTTTGAATTTTGGGACAATAAGCATCCACGTTTATCCTGGCAACTAAATTTGAATCCACTTTGTATTCCTATATGAATCTTTATAAATCATTCTATATGTTTTTATATATCTTCAAAAGGACGACAAAGATGTATTCCACTGTCATATATGAATATGGTTTACAAATGCCGATACTCAAATTCAGAAACTAGAATCCAGTTTAAGGTGAATTCGAATATTTGGAACACTTCATGTCCAACTCAAATGTCACACGTAGCATAATGTGTACTCTCATTTAGATATGTACACAAGCGATGTATCAAGATTCAAATACCGAGTCAATCAACCAAGAATGTACAGAACTAACAGACATATAAACACTTATAGAGTATATGGATAAATAATATCAACTAACATACATAAGCCAGGCCGTTGTACTTTTTTTTGGCTACAATAGCATCCTTTTTTTAGCCAGCATCTTGGCCCTTTCCGATGCGTGCCACTTATGGTCCATCTATACTACTACTATTGCTGAATGCACATTCAGTCCGATTGGCATATTTGTAGGTATGGCACAGCAATCCAAATAAAATGTCTCTGAGTCTTATCAATTAATACAGACTTGTGCTCAAATAAAGTTACAAACCAAAAAACAAAAAAACAATTATTACATGATCTCTAAAACAAATGGTTTGATTGATTACATGAACAGACAACACAAAGGTTATTCAACTATGGAAAGAACATTTCAGCTATGATTTACCAAGTAGGAATTTAATTTCCTTTTTTCCTTCAGGACCTTAACAATCTGGTCAGTCTCAGCTTGCTTCGTTTTGAAATCCACCAAATATTTAATGGTTGTCTTGAGTACTGCTTGTGATTGTGTTGTTTGCTTCCTCAACATGTCAACTTCATCTCTAAGTGCAGAAGCCGAATCTCTTTCTACCACTAGTTTAGCCTCTAGAGCATCAGCAGTTGGCAATTCATAATGCACGATTGGGTCGGTGCCACGGCTGTGGGATGATGCAACGTCCATGGGGACCTCGCTCTTTGATCTTGGGCTAACCTGTTTTGCCATTAAAGTTCCGATTGGATTCAGAAAACTTGAAGTTAGCAAAACATCTCAACTAGGAGTTATAACAGCAAACCAGTTAAACAAACAAGGAATTAAAGAGTTTCAATTGGATGCTGAAAAGTACAGTAGTTATTAACATCATTGTAACCCGCTGTTGCAGCAGCAAAGCAGTTAAACAAACAAGTAGATATTTAAGTTAAGGCAAACAGGTAAGTCTTAACAGTAAGTATCAAACACATAGATAGGTGCAGTCTATAATATGATTAACAGGCTGTGCCATTATGTAATCAGTAGCAAACTAAATTAAGCAAAGCAACATAATTGAACAATTTTGCAATAAGTGGCTAACTAAAATTCCGAGAAGCAGGTAACTGAACTTACGCTAGTTCTTTGTACAGGTACACTGCAACTTCTTTTTCGCTTACAAGGTTGTACAAAGGAGTCCATGGCATCAATTGCTTGGATACGCAGTCCCAATACTTCTTTCTTCCCACACTGCATGGGTAAGTCGAACGGTTAATCTGGTAAGATGGTGAGTCCTTGATATGTTATATGAGGACGTGTAGTCAGACTAGTTGTAGCCAAACACATCACACTGGCTTTTACTGTATATTTCATGAGATTACTTTTGGCATATCGAGATCTAAGAAATCTACAATAGGATGAAAAGACTGGCATCCTTCACATTATTGGCGAACTCAGTTCATAGAAACAAGCAATTCAACAATTCTGTTGGTAAATCAAAAGCGCCACTGGAATATTTTTCACTATCCAATCATACACACAAAAAGGGGGCGACGCCACCATAGGGGCTACTACGACCTGAGCTAGCGTTGGTTTTCCCCGAAGAGGAGAGGGTGATGCAGCAAGTGTAGCATAAGTATTTCCCTCAGTTTTGAGAACCAAGGTATCAATCCAGTAGGAGGCTCCTCAAAAGTCCCACGCACCTACACAAACAAACTGAGAACTCGCAACCAACGCAATAAAGGGGTTCTCAATCCCTTCACGGCCACTTGCGAAAGTGAGATCTGATAGAGAGATAATAATATATTTTTGGTATTTTATAATATAGATGCAAAAAGTAAAGATGCAAATAAAGGTAGATTGAAAGCAAATATGATAAGAGATAGACCCGGGGGCCATAGGTTTCACTAGAAGCTTCTCTCGAGATAGCATAAGTATTACGGTGGGTGAACAAATTACTGTCGAGCAATTGATAGAAAAGCGCATAGTTATGAGATTATCTAGGCATGATCATATATATAGGCATCACGTCCATAACAAGTAGACCGACTCCTGCCTGCATCTACTACTATTACTCCACACATCGACCGACTCCTGCCTACATCTAGAGTATTAAGTTCATAAGAACAGAGTAATGCCTTAAGCAAGATCACATGATGTAGAGGGATAAACACATGCAATATGATATAAACCCCATCTTGTTATCCTCGATGGCAACAATACAATACGTGTCTTGCAACCCTTTCTGTCACTGGGTAAGATCACCGCAAGATTGAACCCAAAGCTAAGCACTTCTCCCATGGCAAGAAAGATCAATCTAGTAGGCCAAACCAAACTGATAATTCGAAGAGACTTGCAAAGATAACTCAATCATACATAAAAGAATTCAGAGAATATTCAAATATTATTCATAGATAAACTTGATCACAAACCCACAATTCATCGGATCTCGACAAACACACCACAAAAAGAGATTACATAAAATAGATCTCCACAAGAGAGGGGGAGAACATTGTATTGAGATCCAAAAAGAGAGAATAAGCCATCTAGCTAATAACTATGGACCCATAGGTCTGTGGTAAACTACTCACAACTCATCGGAGGGGCTATGGTGTTGATGTAGAAGCC
This sequence comes from Triticum timopheevii, assembly GCA_963921465.1. NCBI lineage: Eukaryota > Viridiplantae > Streptophyta > Magnoliopsida > Poales > Poaceae > Triticum > Triticum timopheevii. Next base: position 374,405,198 of record OY997262.1, on the reverse strand, counting down.
CTCCATGGTCGATTCCCTCTCCGGCAGAGTGCCGGCGAAGGCTCCAAGATGGGATCTCGCGGATACAGAGGGTTACAGCGGTGGAAATTGTGTTTCGTGGTGCTCCTAGATGTTTTCAAGGTCCGTAGGTATATATAGGAGGAAGAAGTACGTCGGTGGTTGCCCGAGGGGCCCACGAGACAGGGGGCGCGCCCTACAGGGGGGCGCCCTCCTATCTCGTGGGGCCCTCGGGTGCTTCTTGACTTGCACTCCAAGCCCTCCGGATCAGATTTGTTCCAAAAATAACGCCCCCGAAGGTTTCATTCCGTTTGGACTCTGTTTGATATTCCTTTTCTTCGAAATACTGAAATAGGCAAAAAAACAGCAATATGGGCTGGGCCTCCGGTTAGTAGGTTAGTCCCAAAAATGATATAAATGTGTAGAATAAAGCCCATAAACATCCAAAAGGGGTAATATAATAGCATGGAACAATCAAAAATTATAGATACGTTGGAGATGTATCAAGCATCCCCAAGCTTAATTCCTGCTCGTCCTCGAGTAGGTAAATGATAAAAAGAGAATTTTTTATGTGGAATGCTACCTAGCATAATTCATAATGTACTTTTCTTTCATTGTGGCATGAATGTTCAGATCCAAATGAATACAAAATAAAAGTTCATGTTGACATAAGAAATAGTAATACTTCAAGCATACTAATCAAAGTAGTCATGTCTTCTCAAAATAACATGGCTAAAGAAAGTTATCCCTACAAAATCATATAGTCTGGCTATTGCTCTATCTTCATCACACAAAGTATTTAATCATGCACAACCCCGATGACAAGCTAAGCAATTGTTTCATACTTTAATAATCTCAAACTCTTTCAACTTTCACGCAATACATGAGCGTGAGCCATGGACATAGCACTATATGTGGAATAGAATGGTGGTTGTGGAGAAGACAAAAAGGAGAAGATAGTCTCACATCAACTAGGCGTATCAACGGACTATGGAGATGCCCATTAATAGATATCAATGTGAGTGAGTAGGGATTGCCATGCAACAGATGCACTAGAGCTATAAATATATGAAAGCTCAACAAAAGAAACTAAGTGGGTGTGCATCCAACTCGCTTGCTCACGAAGACCTAGTGCACTTTTGAGGAAGCCCATCATTGGAATATACAAGCCAAGTTCTATAATGAAAAATTCCCACTAGTATATGAAAGTGACAACATATGAGACTCTCTATCATGAAGATCATGGTGCTATTTGAAGCACAAGTGTGGAAAAAGAGATAGTAGCATTGTCCCTTCTCTCTTTTTCTCTCATTATTATTATTTTTTCTTTTTATTTTTTCTCTCTTTTTTTTCTTTTCTTTTTCTTTGGCCTTCTTCTTTTTTTTCTTTTTGGCCTTTCTCTTTTTTTTCTCTTTTTCTTCTTTTGTAAAGTCCGAAGTCTCATCCCGACTTGTGGGGGAATCATAGTCTTTATCATCCTTTCCTCACGAGGACAATGCTCTAATAATGAAGATCATCACACTTTTATGGATTTACAACTCAAAGCTAGAACAAGATATGACTCTATATGAATGCCTCCGGCGGTGTACCGGGATATGCAATGACTCAAGAGCAACATGTATGAAAATTATTAAGGTGGCCTTGCCACAAATACGATGTCAACTACATGATCATGCAAAGAGCAATATGACAAAAGAAATGTGTGTCATATGAACGGAACGGTGGAAAGTTGCATGGCAATATATCTCGGAATGGCTATGGAAATGCCATAATAGGTAGGTATGGTGGCTGTTTTGAGGAAGGTGTATGGTGGGTGTATGGTACCGGCAAAAAATGCACGGCACAAGAGAGGCTCGCAATGGTGGAAGGGTGAAAGAGTGCGTATAATCCATGGACTCAACATTAATCAAAAGAACTCATATACTTATTGCAAAAATTTAGAAGTCATCAAAAATCAAAGCACTATGCGCATGCTCCTAGGGGGATAGATTGGTAGGAAAAGACCATCGCTCATCCCCGACCGCCACTCATAAGGAAGACAATCAATAAATAAAATTGTGCTCCAACTTCATCACAAAGCGGTTCACCATACGTGCATGCTACGGGAATCACAAACTTCAACACAAGCATTCTTTAAATTCATAATCACCCAACTAGCATAACATTAATATCACTACCTCCATATCTCAAAACAATTATCAAGTATCAAGTTGATCATAGCATCCAATTCACTTCCTATGATAGTTTTTATTATACCCAACTTGGATGCTCATCATTCTAGGACCAACTTTATGACAATAGCAAATACCATGCTGTTCTAAAAGACTCTAAAAATAATATAAGTGAAGCATGAGAGACTAGCAATTTCTTCAAAATTATTCCACCGTCGAGCTCTAAAATATATAAGTGAAGCACTAAAGCAAAAACTATCAAGCTCAAAAGATATAAGTGAAGCACATAGAGTATTCTAGTAAATTCTAATCAAATAGGCTTCTCCCAAAAGGTGTGTACAGCAAGGATGATTGCGGTAAACTAAAAAGCAAAGACTAATATAATACTCGACGCTCCAAGCAAAACACATATCATGTGGCGAATAAAAATATAGCTCCAAGTAAAGTTACCAATGAACGAAGACGAAAGAGGGGATGCCTTCCCGGGGCATCCCCAAGCTTAGGCTTTTGGCTACTCTTGAATATATTGGGGTGCCATGGGAATCCCCAAGCTTAGGCTCTTGCCACCCTTTATTCCATAGTCCATAAAAGCTTTACCCAAAACTTGAAAACTTCACAACACAAAACTCAACAGGAAATCTTATAAGCTCCGTTAGTGAAAGAAAACAAAACCACCACATAAGGTACTGTAATGAACTCATTATTTATTTATTTTGGTGTTAAACCTACTGTATTCCAACTTATTTATGGTTCATAAACTAATTTACTAGCCATAGATGCATTGAAATAAGCAAACAACACACGAAAAACAGAATCTGTCAAAAACAGAACAGTCTGTAGAAATCTGTAACTAACGCAAACTTCTGGAACTCGAAAAATCCTACTAAAATAGGAAGTCCTGGACAATTTGTCTATTGAAGAGCAGCAAAAAGAATCAACGCAAAATCACGTTCCTGTGATTTAATAAAATTATATTCGTGCGCGCAAAGTTTCTGTTTTTCAGCAGAATCAAATCAACTATCATTGTAGGTTATCCTATAGGTTCTACTTGGCACCAACACTAATTAAAAGATAAAAACACATCTAAACAGAGAGTAGATGCAAGATTTATTCCTAAACAGGAGCAAAAACAAAAAACATAAAGAAAACTTGGGTTGCCTCCCAACTAGCGCTATCGTTTAACGCCCCTAGCTAGGCATAAAAGCGAAGATAGATCTAACGCGTGCCATCTTTGGCACTAAATGAGGGGGATCTCCTTTCTATGGCATTCATTCTTCTATTTAAAGTAAGCACATAGCCATTAATGGAAGAAGTAAGATTAAGCACGTTACGGAAGTTTGCCTCCAAACTAGACTTCATCTCTTTAATAATTTCATTTTGATAAAAGCACAAGAGAGCAGTTGATTCAACCTTATCATTCATAGGGTGCCCAAATATGGTTTTCATTTTTTCATAAGTATCTATAGCATCCCTTTCAAGAAAACTTCCTTCAAAAATAGAATCTAAAACTTGTTTAAATGAAGCGGGCAAGCCAACATAAAAACTTTTGAAGTAATCTTCAATTTGATATTGTGGCACATAGCTAGCCCGAATCCTTAATAACCTATCCCAATCATCTTTTGAAGACTCATCAAGTAAATAATGAAAAATTCCAGAGTCATCCTCCTCAAAATTATTCAAGCTCTCATTGGAGACCCCGGTGGGTCTTTCTATAGTGTCATTATTCATGAGCTTAGAGAGGATAGAGGGGTTGTCCAAGGCACTAGAGCTCGGGAGAAAACCCTTAGTTCTTTTTGACTCGGCCATGGAAAAGGGAAGGCAAACGGAGAAGAGAGAAGGAGATTGGGAAAGAGAGGGCGAATAAAACGGCAAGGGTGAAGTGGGGGAGAGGAAAACGAGAGGCAAATAAAGTAAATGCGAGGGAGATGGGTTTGTGATGGGTACTTGGTATGTCTTGACTTGAGCGAAGACCTCCCCGACAACGGTGCCAGAAATCCTTCTTGCTACGTCTTGAGCTAGCGTTGGTTTTCCCCGAAGAGGAGAGGGTGATGCAGCAAGTGTAGCGTAAGTATTTCCCTCAGTTTTGAGAACCAAGGTATCAATCCAGTAGGAGGCTCCTCAAAAGTCCCACGCACCTACACAAACAAACTAAGAACTCGCAACCAACGCAATAAAGGGGTTCTCAATCCCTTCACGGCCACTTAGGAAAGTGAGATCTGATAGAGATATAATAATATATTTTTGGTATTTTATAATATAGATGCAAAAAGTAAAGATGCAAATAAAGGTAGATTGAAAGCAAATATGATAAGAGATAGACCCGGGGGCCATAGGTTTCACTAGAGGCTTCTCTCGAGATAGCATAAGTATTACGGTGGGTGAACAAATTACTGTCGAGCAATTGATAGAAAAGCGCATAGTTATGAGATTATCTAGGCATGATCATATATATAGGCATCACGTCCATAACAAGTAGACTGACTCCTGCCTGCATCTACTACTATTACTCCACACATCGACCGACTCCTGCCTGCATCTAGAGTATTAAGTTCATAAGAACAGAGTAAAGCCTTAAGCAAGATGACATGATGTAGAGGGATAAACACATGCAATATGATATAAACCCCATCTTGTTATCCTTGATGGCAACAATATAATATGTGTCTTGCAACCCTTTCTGTCACTAGGTAAGATCACCGCAAGATTGAACCCAAAGCTAAGCACTTCTCCCATGGCAAGAAAGATCAATCTAGTAGGCTAAACCAAGCTGATAATTCGAAGAGACTTGCAAAAATAACTCAATCATACATAAAAGAATTCAGAGAAGATTCAAATATTATTCATAGATAAACTTGATCGTAAACCCACAATTCATCGGATCTCGACAAACACACCGCAAAAAGAGATTACATCAAATAGATCTCCACAAGAGAGGGGGAGAACATTGTATTGAGATCCAAAAAGAGAGAAGAAGCCATCTAGCTAATAACTATGGACCCGTAGGTCTATGTTAAACTACTCACAACTCATCGGAGAGGCTATGGTGTTGATGTAGAAGCCCTCCATGGTCGATTCCCCCTCTGGCGGAGTGCCGACGAAGGCTCCAAGATGGGATCTCGCGGATACAGAAGGTTACGTCGGTGGAAATTGTGTTTCGTGGTGCTCATGGATGTTTACGGGGTCCGTAGGTATATATAGGAGGAAGAAGTACGTCGGTGGCCGCCCGAGGGGCCCACGAGACAGGGGGCACGCCCTAAGGGGGGGCACCCTCCTATCTCGTGGGGCCCTCGGGTGCTTCCTGACTTGCACTCCAAGCCCTCCGAATCAGATTTGTTCCAAAAATAATGCTCCCGAAGGTTTCATTCAGTTTGGACTCCGTTTGATATTCCTTTTCTTCGAAATACTGAAATAGGCAAAAAAAACATCAATATGGTCTGGGCCTCCGGTTAGTAGGTTAGTCCCAAAAATGATATAAATGTGTAGAATAAAGCCCATAAACATCCAAAAGGGTTAATATAATAGCATGGAACAATCAAAAATTATAGATACGTTGGAGACGTATCAGGGGCTGGTATGGGCGGCCACCTTAGGTGGCTGGAAAGTGTGCACCTAGTTTGAGTCGTCCAGGTTGGCCCATGCTAGTTTTGTTCGTCCCAACGCACGAGCAGGCAATGTAAAAAATGAAGAAAAATGTTTCAATTTGGATGGGCCAATAACATAAGTGCAAGGCAGGCCCTATAGCAGGCTCGCGGCCCATACGAGCGCCTCCCATATCGATTGACAGCAGGAAAAATCCCAATTCATTCGCTCCAGCCTCCAGTCTGGTTTGCTCCTAACCTAGCTACCGCTGGACAGACCGACATAGCACTTCCTCGCGCCCTCATTGGAGGGCGGTCGCCGGGCTTCAAGCGAACGGAAGGACAAGAAGATGAAGATCCAACCCTGGGTGTAGCTTGCGTGGGAGGCAGCGGTGGCAGCACGGGCATGGCATCGAGCTTGCACAAACAGACAGTCGCAGCTTGCAAGAGTAGCATGCGCAACGAGCTGGTACATCACATCCCTGATTATATCTAATTCAACTCTTCAATTTCTGGCCAATAGTTAAACTTGACGGTGTTGTAAAGTTGCTTGTATGTAGGGAATCTATGAGAAAATGGAATGAATTTCTACTTATTTTATAACTCCCCCAATCAATACTGAACTGACTGAATCTGATGTATCTAATCAAGTTTCCGGTGCAAACATACAAGCTCATGTTGTTCTTGAGCCTGAAGTGTCTAATGAACAGACTGCTAATGAAGGATTTGATGCAAACATTTTACATGCTCCTGGTGATGAACATATAGTGTCTAATAAGGATCTAATGCAAGCATTTTGCAAGCTCATTGAAGGATTTAGTGTCTAATGATGATCTACTATGTTGAGAGAGACAGAGATTTGCAGGCATTGATGACAAGCAAATTATAGTGCATTTTCATAGCTTGAGGAAACGTCGAGGCCATCTACTAGAAAGTCCCCGTATCATGACAACATAGCATAAATACTTTTCTAATCTGTTGTTTGAAACTATTGGCATACTTGTGCAGGATAGATATATTGATATGCAGTTTGCGCACTGGTTATACGTGCAATTACACTTTTATATTTTCAGCCAGAGAACAAATAATTCAAGCAGGTACAGACCATGTTTGTAGTCCTTGTACACCATGTTGCATTTTGTGTTTTTGGTGCTTGCATCATTTAGTGTTTATAATCTGAACTACTTTGGATCATTAACTGGTTTTCAAAGTGCATGTAGCTTCACATTTCTCAAGTTATGTTGATTTCTGGAGTGCAAGTGCCTTCGTATTTTTTAAGTTAAATGTTCGCCCCTGGTAACTTGAATTCGTGGATCAGCCACTGCACACAAATCATACACGAATGCCAGTACGAATTAAATGAAATGCAGGGACTTACGCTAGCTCGTTGTACAGGCTCACTCTAGCTCTGCTTGCGCTTGGGATGTTCCATGTACAAGTCCATGTTACCACTTGCTTGGATGTGCAGGCCTTGTGCTCCTTGCATCCCCCTCTGCATTTTTGACACGGCGAATGGTTGATCAAATAAGAGGAATCGACCTTGATGTTGTACTAGAGGACAGATACTTGCAAGGTTATACGGGTGTGCAGGATGTGTACCAGATCACGTAGCATCGTCATGCTTCGCTAAAAAATGGATTTGCTTGTTTCAGATGATATCTCCAGAAGAAATAGGAGTTAAAGTCAGAGTTGCATAGGCGTGTAAGCTAAGAGAGCAATGAAAGGATATCCAAATATCGTCGGAACAGTGCACAAGGGAGTGATGCGTGGATACCTAGTTCAGGCCAGCGTTTGGGCATGCTCGCCTAGCTAGAGTGCGGGTCACTTCAGAGCCATTGAGGGTGATGCGCTGGCGTTGGCTGGCCGCGCACGGATGTAGATCTTGAGTGGCAGCGGAGTGCTACGATGCGGTGGACGAGACCGTTGGTGAAGCCCCAACGGCCTCGAGGGGTGGAGGTGCGACGATGTGCTCGGTGAAGTAGCCCCGATGAGCTGGGAGACGGCGTTGGTAAAGTGCACCTGATGCAGTGGAACTCGGTGTCTGTGAGGCACGTCGGTTGCAGCGGCCGACGTTGTCGGTGGACGACCCGGTGCGGTGGACGAGGGCGTAGATGAGGTAGCTCCGGTGCGGTGGTGAAGCGCGACCATCGTCTTCGTCGTCATCGTCCGGCACAGAGGTGGGGAACGGTGGGGAAAGAGACGAGACGAGGGGCGATTCGAGGGATGGCGGCAAATTAGGGATTTGAGCAATTTGGGCGGAGAAGGGGACGGTGGAGAAGAGAGATTTTGCAGGGCTGGAATTGGGGCCGCCAGATATTTCAATCCGAAACGTGGAAGCGTGAACTTATATTGTCATCGTCCTTTTGGGGGGCGGGGGGTGGCTGGGTGCTACGCGTCCGTCCGACACACGCGACCACCATGACAGGACTATGCTTTGGTGCCTTAAGGCACCTGCCTTTGTGTCCATGACATGTGGGCCCAACAGGTGGCTAGCCCACATGTCAGTCACCCAAGGGCAGTTGCCTTTAAGGCACCGAAGCAGCGTCCACCCCGACACGACCCTGGTCTGCCTGGTGCGCCTACATTTGAGAATGCAAACTAAACGAATCTTCTTTCATTTGCAAACGAATCTGTATGTATTACCATGCCCATGTTTTCCTTGCAATAATTAGTCATTCAAAACGAGATACTCCATCCGTTCACTTTTGTAAGTCGTTTCAAACAACTTAAAATGAACTGTTTTGCACATTGTCTGAAATGTCTTAGAGGTCTTATAAAAGTGAACAGAGGGAATACTATAAATTAATTAATGAGGAGTTATTCGAAAAAAAATCGAAACGGTACCCACGCTAACGTGGATTAGAGTGTGTCACATAATTAGTTATTTGAATTAGAGTGTGTGTCACGTAGTTAGTTATTTGAATTAGAGTGTGTGTCTCGTAGCGATCTCCAATTCAAACATGGATTTCGCATTTCACTGTATCCATGCTACTTTTTAATACAAATTCATATGTATATGATGAACACCATGGCAGTGAGAAAACTTTTGGATGGATTCAAACATATGACCTACAAAATAGCACAACAAATTGAGTCAATGTCAACTTTTCGAAACTTAGTATGGCACGAATTCGAAATAATTACCCGTATGCCTGGTCCTCGGATCAAATCTTACAATGTACACCGAATTGAAACAACGATATTAAGTCTCGTACTATGTACATTCAAATGTTGTTTTTAGCCCCCCCCCCCCCCCCCCGTGCACGCACGCGCAAACGCTACATACTTCCTGTATCGGTCAATCTTCCTCTCCTAACCACCTTAGCAAGCTATCGGTTTCCAACACACGTTCATTCTTTCTCTCCATGTTTCGATCTCTAAGTCTCTCAACTACACAACCCCTTTTTGCACTCCTGTTACCAAATGTATTTACCTCACACACCCGCCATTGCACCCCATGCCGAGCTCTCTCTCTCTCCCCCCCCCCCCCTCTCCCTCTCACCCTCTCGCGCTAAATACATGCATTGCCTATCTAGCCCCCCAACCTCTCGTGCGCACGCACGCACGTTGTATATCTAGGTCACTCCCTCGAGACCATCTCACTCTTTCTTCCGCACGGCGGGCCACACTCGCTCAATCTCGCTCTCTTTATCTGAGTCTCATTTAACCTCGTTTTCTTTCACACACAAATGATATATCTCCCTGTTCGGGCCTCGATCGACACACTCTATACTCTCTCACGCAGATTGTCTATCTAGGTCAGTCCATCCAAGCCGCCGCCACTCTTTCGACCTCATGGTGGGCCACGCTCACTCAATCTCTCTCTCTCTATCTATCTCTCTTTCTCTCTCTCTCTCTCTATATATATATATATATATATAACTATATATATACATATATACATACATACAGACGGTCTATTCTGCTAATATTAGCAGAATAACTATTCTGCACACCACTTCGGCACTGCACGCTCAACAGAAGCGCACTGCATCATTTTGACGACGAGCACTGCAATAGAGACTACTGAACTTCGTGTCGAAAAAAACTGCACGCGATGTTTTTTCGATACTGTTTTCGCTCTGATTTTTTAACCGTTTATCGGAATGGGGTGTGTAATATACCATTGAAAAGCTATGGATTAGCCACAACTTCGACATGTTGAACACTTTTCGAGATTCCACACGGTTTAAGAGCAGTTTTGAAAATACTGCGGCGGATGACGAGTGGCAGCGAGCGTTTTTTTGCGTTTTTTTTCTAAACTGCTTGTCGGAACGAAGCAAATGATACGCCGTTGGATAGATATTGTCGAGGCGCATCTTTTTCATATATAAATCTTTCTCTGATTCATTACAGTTTAAGAGCAGTTTCAAATTTACTAAATCGCGAAATTCTATTTTTCAATTTTTTTCAAATTTTTGGTACTGTTTTCGCTCTAGTTTTTGAACCGTTTGTCGAAACGAGGTGTGTAATACGTCGTTGGAAAGCTACGGACAAGGCTCAACTATCATATGTAGGAATGGTTTTGAGATTGCTTACGGTTTTAAGTTAATTTTGAAAATCATGCGGCGGAGAACGAGTGGCAGCGGCCGTTTTTTTTTTGAAATTTTTACAAACCGGTTGTCGAAATGATTCAAATGATATGTCATTGGAAAGATATCGACGAGACACAACTTTTTCATGTAGAACACACTCTCTAATTCCTTACGGTTTAAAAGCAGTTTTAAAATTAGCAAAAAGCGAACACTCTGTTTTTTCGTGACACCAAAATCGTCGTCGGACAGAAAAACGCACTGCTTCAAACTAAAACCGCACTTCAACAGACAGTCAAGTGAACTTCATGATTTCTTTTTGTCAAACATAAATTTTCTCGCAGAAGTTTTTGTTGTCTTTTTTTCAACTTTTTTCTGAACGAGTGGACCACAACACTTCCGGAAATGAACCGTAACACTACCCAAAGTGAACCTCATGAGTTCGTGTTGTCTTTTTTTCATACTTATTAATTTTTTACGCGCGTTGACCAAGCGAGTGGACCTTTCATCGGATAGAAGAATGCACTGCTTCAAATGGAAAACCGCACTGCAGCAGGCAATCAAGTAAACTTCATGATTTCTTTTTATCGGACATAAACTTTCCCGCACAAGTTTTTGTTGTCTTTTTTTCAACCTTTTTTTAATAAGAGTGGACCGCAACACTCCTGAAAGTGAACCGCAGCACTACCAAAAGTGAACCTCATGAGTTTTTGTTGTCTTTTTTCCGTACTTCTTGCTTTTTACGCGCGTAGACCGGGCGAGTGGACCGCAAGGACCGAGCGAGTGAACCACATCTAATAAGAAGAGAGCTTCTTTTGAGATGTTTTGATTTCTGTTTACCAAGTGAACCACGAAGGAGTTTTATAACAAACTGCGTGAGAGAACAAAGTGAGCTCCATAATTTGACTTATGAGCTGCTTCAAGACGAGTAGTGAACCTCTTTTGGTAACACAATTTTTTTTTATGAAAACACGTGAAACAACCGGAGACGAGTATACTTCACAATCAAGGGAACTAAACCGCGTGCAAATTGAAGTGAAGTACATGACTTTTTTTATGAGACAAGGTGAAGCGTACTGCACTGATTTATCAAAATCATTTTTTTAGTTTCTTTGGTTATCACGTGAACAAAGTGAGCTGCTCGTCGAGAATGAACCACATAGCTTTTTACAGGGAGCTGCATCATGTACTCAACATCTTGTAGGAGACAACCCACAAAAATAAAATGCAATCGAAAACTGCATGCCTTGGACGGACGAACTGCATCACCTTTTTTTGACACATTCTAGAGCAAAGTGAACTCCCAAATTTGGCACTTGAGTAACCCCAGTAGTTAACTGCACAGCACAACACCGCACACTGCATAGCATTTTTTTCAAAACGCAAAATAAAAATGAACTGCATTAAAACTTCACTGCAAAATGTTTTTCAATACAGCTTCCTGCAGTTAAACATCCAGGAGCTGGAATAGCGAGATGATATTGGGGAAGAAGAGAACCACCCACACGCAAGTGTGCCGTGCCACACCCTGACTCCCGGCGCGGCAGAGCCCGACCTCGCCTCGGACAAAGCAACAGGAGAAGGTGCGGTGCAGCCAGCGCCATGGATATCACAGTAAACTTCAAAACAAAATCCCGTGAGCTTCAGAAAAATTAAAATGAACTGCAAGCAGCGGGTACAATGCGGATGAGGGAGGTGCTAGAGCCATGGCACGACGATGGGCGAGATCTTGTGTTGGGGAGGCCAGCCACCAGAGAGGAGGGAGGAAGCAGTGGGAGGGCGGCCCGCGCTCGCCGGTGGTGGAGTCTTCGGGTGTTGGGGCAGGCCCGAGGGAAGAAGGGGAATGGGATCCGGTGGTGGAAGCTCGGTACAGCGCGGATCACGCCGGATCTGGAGCAGTCCATGCAGAGAGAGGTTGAGGACCATGGGGAGGGGCGGGCCATGCAGGGGGGACCAGCGAGCTCGGATCCATCACCGCGGGGACCAGCAGAGCTCGGATCCATCACCGACAGGCGACCAAGGTAGTGAGGTGCGCCGCCATGGGTGGGAAGTGACCGGTGGTGAGGTGTGCCGCCACAAGGTGGGAGGTGGTGGGGGTTGGGGGCGCCGCTGTGGGGTGGGGTGAGAGAGGTTGGGCTGGCCATGCAGCGGGGGCGGCGGATCCGGCCGCCGTGGAGGCGGATTTGACCCAGGGTGGCGGCGAGGGCAGGTACGCGCGGGGCGGCGCGGGGTCGTTCCCCTGGTGACGCATGGCTGGGTGCGCGGCGGCGCCTGGGAGGAGGCCGCGGGGCGGGTAGAGGAAGGCAGCACTGGGGGGAGGAAGGCTGCGCTGATGAGGAGGCCGCGTCGGGCGGGTGGGCGCAGGGTTGGTGCGCCGGAGGAGGAAGGAGGTGGGGATTGGTGGGAGAGGTTTGCGGCGGGGCAGAAGGTGGATCGCGGGGGAGGGGAATCGTGGTCGATGAGGGTGGGGTGCGCGAGAGAAGGCAGGTGGGGTTTGGTGGGAAGGTATTGTGGGTGTGGGGACGAGTGGTGGTGGTGTTAGCAGAATAAAAAAGTGATGTGCAGAATAAGGTCTTAAGGGGTGTTATCATAATAGACCCACTCTATATACATAATAGACCCACTATATATATATAGGACTGAGCTATTCTGTTACCGGTAACAGAATAATATTCTGTTACCATCTGCCCCTATATACGCACTCGATCTGGACAAACCACCGTCGTGGACCGAACCTTATCTACCTAGACGCTCAGCCACTCCCTCCCTACCCACGCGCTGCCGGCGCCGACCGCTGCCCATCCCTACCCGCGCGCTGCCGGCGCCGGACCCCCGCCCCTCACTACCCACACGCTGCCGGCGCCAGACCCCCGCCCCTCACTATCCCGCGCTACCCGCCGCCGGCCCCTCCCTACCCGTGCGCTACCGCCACCGTCCTCTGCGATGCCACCGCGTCTGTCGTCGTCCTCCGTCGCCCAACCAGCCTCCTCCTTCCGTGTCGCCGGCGACCTCTCCATCTTGCCACCGCAACCTCCCCCCCCCCCTGGCGCGCCGCGGGGACCTCCCCTTCATCCAGCGCGCGACTGTGTCAACTTGCTCGAGCTCCACCACCCGCCTCCCGACCTCCATGAGTTAGCTGCCACCGAACTGACACCCCCTTCTCCTAGGAATCACCGTCGTCGGTACTTGCTTCCTGCGCCCCACCGCCGCCCAGGGACCCAACGCGCCCCCGCTCCTCTGGTTCTGCTCCCCGGCTCTGCTTGCAATTCTTCCGCCGACACCAATGGTCAGCACCCCAACCTTCCTTTTTCTCTCGATCTCACTTCGTTGCTGCTCTGCATGAAGCAAACCAAATGTGTTTTATAGGATTTGCTATATATGCGTACACCTTTGTAGGTTTTTTCTGTTCAAATTTTGCTAGCAAAACAAGATTTGTGACAGTTCAATATAAATAGTGAATTCAGTTAGCTGATGGGAAATAAATCAACTATATGTGTGCACACTGCACTGGCAATTCCATAGAAAAAATCCAGCAGTTTGCTAAACAAAAAATTCACACACATGGCTCTGGAAAAATCATTGATCAGGTAAAGTTCAGTTCAGACCACACTACCTGGGCATATTATAGATAATATTTGCAATGTCCTAAATTCTCCCACTCTCTGGAAACAAAGTAGCAGAAAAGGATGTGAAAAGGTGTAAAGTTCAATTCATCTACATGCATAAGTCCGAAGATTGTCGTAGAGAGAGTTCAAGTGTGGCTTCGTGAAAAAGGTGTGGGTTTCTATTAGTAATTTGGCAGAAGCTGTACTTGATTTTGTGGAGCTTTATTGAAAAATTATGTTTGTGGACATGTACTCTCGTTTGATATCACAAGTAGGAGCACAAAACCAGAGGAGCAACTTGAGTTGATGCTGCCACTACTTTTCACTTGTGCCTTGATGCTGCTTAATTCAATCTTGTGCTTATTCTGTGCACAACTTAAGGCTCTATAGGTGCTTGTCAAAATGCGTATGAGAACCAAATATTTTTCCGCTTTTTTTGGGTATAACGGTGCAAAAATGAATTAGCTTTTTTGAGAGCTACAGGTCATAATGCCTGAAATTCTTATATGATTGCATTAGTTCAGACTCGAGGATACAATAAGTTTGGAGTTCAAGTTTCAAAATTATGCAAGTTTGGATATATCATCTAGATAAGTTCAACGAAAAATTCTGCAAGTTCGGTGCGTGTGTTGTTACAAATCTAAATTCATATACAATCCATCTAGAAGAGAATATTTGGTAAGTACAATTTTATACCCGAAACAGAAAGTGTAACATAGGGGAGGGAATGAAGTCAAGCTTGGTCTCAATTGATTTGAGACATGCATTTTTTTTAGTATCAGCACCTTGGCTACCCATTCAAGTAATCACAAAGACCATCATGGATGACAACGGGCCTACATCAGCTATGGTTTTAGTCAAGTGTTTCAAAAATGCACAGTACTACTTTGTATGCTTCATTCTTTGTCGTGGGAAGGTGACTAAAGCTCCATATTGCAATTTCACTAGACTATCCGGATTTCATTTAGTGTTCAAAATTAAATACTTTCTTGTCCGGTCATACTAGTACTGATGAATATCAAGTTGATGTTGTGCTCAGACATAGGCCTGCCCTTTCTCTCTCCCTTTGGTTCGAGGAGTAGCAACTGCTGGCCTGCAGTGTGTTGTTGTTTCTACAATTTCAAACATGAATTTGAGAAAAGTTATTCCTTGGCTAAGTTCAAAAATTGTCATTCTGTGAAGTTCAGCTATTCAGCCATGAACTACTAAATGGTGGAGTTGCATTTTGTTTCTTCAGTACATACATGATTAAATGTAATCAATGGAACATATGTCGAATCTCCAAGATAGATTTCATATTTATTTTCTTGCAAGTAGCAAATCTTTCCGTGGATCAGTACAACTTCTGTATGACCTTTTGTTCAGAAATCTTGTAGTATTGTTTCTACATGAATATTTTTAGTACTTTGTACAATAAGTGTGGTCCATTTCTAAAATTATGTGAATGAGTAGCATAAATAAATAAAATATGAAAATAGGCATTCTTCACTCTTGCAGTCTTGAAGGTAATTAAGTGCCTTTAGAAATTCTAACAATCCATCCCAGACTAAGCAAAACAGTACATGTTAGTTTTTTGAAAAGAAATCTAGTATAACTTGATCAACGTTTTAATTCTTTTCACTATATATGCACTTCATTATAGTCAACCATTGGTTAATTTGTCAGCTGCAAGTGAATAATGATCTTGCATTGTTGAGAAACACCTACCAGAATGTGGTTCAGAAACAAACGTAAGTTAAAGAGAGGGGGTGTGGTCACTGAACCCTGATGGTGCACTCACGTTGCTAACTGAAATGTTCACTATTTGTATACCACTATTGCATTGTGATATCTATCTAACTAGGCCGAAGGTTCTTAAGGGTGTCCTGATTTGGTCAACATGTTCTCTGTTTATTCTGTTTTAATGGCTGCAGTACATTCCAACTTGGCGTGATTCACATCATCGTTAGCACCATGTTCGCTGGCAAGAGCACTGCGCTTCTGTGCCAGCACCGACAGGTACTCACCCTGTCCCATCTCTTGTTTACTGCTTCATTTTGCGTTGCTAAAATACAGAAAAAACAAGTGAGTTCAAATTGTAAAAAAAATAAGAAGCTAGATGTTTAAAAAAATCAGAAGCTGTTTTAGTGAATCTATATTGAAAATTAACTCATGTTTTAGTGAACCAGAACTGGTTTGTACTTTTTGCTTGATGCGTGTTCATGAGCAGTTCGAAACGTGTACTTGTTCCCTGCATTGCTATAACACTTGTTAGATTGCTATCCAAAAATGTCATGTATTCATGAATTTGCTGCTGGTGTAGCAGCCCAGTATATATTTTATCATCAGTTCATAAAGGAAAGCTGAATCAGTGCAATGTGCGTGTTAAAAAAATAAGTTTTATATTGTATGGTAGTTCGCTGTATAGAAAATTTGAAATAGTTTGGCCAGAATAAAGTTCGCATAGTTCAGACTTGCGAGGCTGTAATGTTCAGTGAGAGAAAACCATCAGTTTAAATATATATGCAGGAGGTTGAGAGCATAAAAAATGTGATTTTTTATGCGTTTTTTTTTTGCTGTAAGGGAGAAGAATTTCTCTCTTGTCTATCTTGCTTCTCTGGAAAATTGGGCAGGGAGTCGAGAAGTCGGGCAAAATGTGTTGCTGCACAAGCACCTACAGTTCCCGGTCGCCTTGGCCGCACTTGGCCACGAGCTCGTCCACCATGGTGACTAGCAGCCGTCCAAGTGGAACGCGAACATCAGTCCAAGCAGAACTTGGGATGGCTTCTGGGCAACTGCAGGTTAGAAAGTTCAACATCTGATAGGAATTCAGCACAGAGAAATGTAGTTTAGAAATCCATCTTCTGTTCTCCCACCCCCCCCCCCCTCCAAAAAAAAGTTTTTCTTCTAAAGCTTGAAGCGAATGGGCTAGGAAGTGTTATAAGAAATTGTTTTGTTTCGGTATATACATTCCATAGGAGAAGATGCATCATGCTGAAAAGCTTGGTTCGGTGCGTGGCCTAGAGTAGCATGAGACTCTAATGTTCTCTGAACATATTCAGAGTCCAACTAATTCAGTGCAAGTTTTGCTTATGAAAAACTGATATTTTCCGCATGTACTAATCCATTTCAACTGTGGGTGTGTTTCAAAAAGAGTTCAACATGTACTAAAAAATGCCTTCAAAAAACGAAGAGTAAATAACATCAGCGAGTTCTAGTACCTAAATTACAAAAGTTCACTCACAAAAAAATATCAGTAAAATATAGTGCTTCAACTAGAAGATCACTCATGCTATTTGGTTCATAGTTTCTCTATTGTTTCAACTTTTATTTTAATCTTTTCGTTTGTAAATTCTGCATCTTTTTTTTGTTTACAAATTATAGGCATGATACTTGTACTAGGACTGGAGTACAAGTATTACTTCCATGAAAGTTCAAAATAAAACCCGAAGCAAGTTCTTTGTCCATTTGGGAACCCTCCACTTCTGTTGTTCGCTTCACCATGTGGCAAATAACTTGTTGCTGCACTTCAACAATCAGTTTGCCTGTAAGCATAGCAACGAAGTGGCATCCTCGCTGCATGCCTCTGCCGAGGAGGATGTAGCAGCGGGGTTGAACTCCCCGTTCGTATCTCCTCTCTCTTATCTCTCACCTACAAAAAGTGATTGCTAATTTGATTTCTTGTACTGAACTATGATTTTCCATTGATGCAGAGAAGGTGATTTGATAGAGGCAAAGGTGTCCCGTCTTTTGATGAGATGATGGATATCGCTTTGGTGGAAGTCGACTTTGACGATCCGACTACGAACGTGCGAGGAACGTCGCGCCTTAGCAATCGCTAAACCAACTCCGAGAGGTTATTGACCACGCCGGAGCACGATCAACCTGACCACGAGGGTCTGTTTCCTGTGAGCAAACAAAGAACAAGCAAGAAACTGAGATTGCAATCTGGATATTGTGAATATAAGATGAAAGCTTTATTGATCAAGGTGGGGTTCTGAGACGTCTTTGTCTGGTCGTTGAACACAAACGAAGTACGCGAAGTTGCAGCTATGGCAAACTTTAATATAAACAAAACCCAAAGTCTAAACGGTGCCCTAAGGGTTGTATATATGGGAGAAGAGGGGGGGAATTTCGTGACCCTTGGTGGAGGGGTCCGAAATCAACCCTATCTCTTGTTTCCCCACACATACAGACTCTAAAAATAGCCTATACTTATGTATTTCGAAATTACATGGGCCTGGCCCAATAATAAGGTGACGCAGCACCTAGAATAGCCTCTAGACGAAAATTATGAAGTGGCATCTTGTATATTTCGTCCAAGGCTTCATGCACCCATTATGGTGGCTTCAAAGTCCTGAAATCATCACTTGTAACTCCGTTCTTGTTCCCCTTGCGCATGCCATCATCTCCATGCTTGCTCTTGCTCCAATGTTCATCCTTCTCCAAGCTAGGCCCTTCATTTGTAAGCAAAACAAATGTATCCAATTTAGGCAGCATCATATTCTCATGAACATTAGAATCATTACCAAGAAACGAAAGTACCTGGTAATTTAGTTGGCGTGCGCGAGCTCTCGTAATTGGTCCAGTATGTATAGCAGCAGGGGCTGTGGGTGTAACAACGGTATTGATGTCCTCATCATCCTCCCCTTCTTGAAATGAAGTCGTCCTCGACGGAAGTTCATCTTCCTCACCCAAATAAGGCTTCAAATCTGCAATGTTAAAAGTGGGACTAACCCCAAAATCTGCAGGCAGCTCAAGTTTATATGCATTATCATTTACTTTCTCCAACACCTTAAAGGGACCAGCAACACGTGGCATTAGCTTTGATTTGTGCAAATAAGGAAATCTATCCTTACGCGAATGTAACCAAACAAGATCTCCAGGTGCAAACACAACATGTTTTCTACCCTTATCTCCAGCAAGTTTATATTTAGCATTCATACACTCAATATTTTCCTTAGTTAACTCATGCATTTTTAAAATCAATTCATCACGTTCTTTAGCATCAAAATTAGCCTTCTTCGAAGATGGAAGAGGCAACAAATCAATAGGTGCACGAGGTAGGAAACCATACACAACTTCAAAAGGGCACATCTTAGTAGTAGAATGCAATGAATGATTATAAGCAAATTCAATATGAGGCAAGCATTCCTCCCACATTTTCTTATCATTCTTCAAAACAGCCCTAAGCATAGTAGACAATGTTGTATTGACTACTTCAGTTTGTCCATCAGTTTGGGGGTGACAAGTAGTACTAAAAAGCAGTTTAGTCCCCAACTTAGCCCATAAACATCTCCAAAAGTGGCTAAGAAATTTAGTATCACGATCTGAAACAATAGTATTTGGCACACCATGCAAGCAAATAATTTCACGAAAGAACAAATCAGCAACATTAACAGCATCATCGCTTTTATGACATGTTATAAAGTGTGACATTTTCGAGAATCTATCCATGACAACAAATATGCTATCCCTCCCCTTCTTTGTTCTAGGTAAACCTAAAACAGAGTCCATAGATATATCCTCCCAAGGAACACTAGGTACAGGCAAAGGCATATATAAACCATGAGGATTGAGTCGTGACTTAGCTTTTTGACATGTAGTGCAGCGAGCAATAAAACGCTCAATATCCCGTCTCATCTTTGGCCAAAAGAAATGTGTAGCAAGTACGTCCTCTGTCTTCTTCACGCCAAAGTGTCCCATTAGTCCTCCTCCATGCGCCTCCTGCAACAACAAAAGACGAACGGAGCTAGCTGGAATGCATAGCTTGTTAGCACGGAACACAAATCCATCATTAACGACGAACTTGTTCCATGTTCTTCCTTCTTTACAATTCTGCAAGACATCTTTAAAATCAGCATCATGCACATATTGATCTTTGATGGTCTCCAAACCAAATATTTTGAAGTCAAGTTGTGAAAGCATAGTATAGCGACGAGACAATGCATCAGCAATAACATTTTCTTTACCCTTCTTGTGTTTAATGACATAAGGGAAAGTCTCAATGAATTCAACCCATTTAGCATGTCTACGATTCAGTTTAGCTTGACTTTTAGTATGTTTCAAAGATTCATGATCAGAATGTATAACAAATTCTTTGGGCCATAAATAATGTTGCCATGTCTCTAAAGTCCGAACAAGAGCATATAATTCTTTATCATAAGTAGAATAATTCAGACTAGGCCCACTCAATTTTTCAGAAAAGTATGCAACGGGTTTGCCATCTTGTAATAACACACCTCCTAATCCAATTCCACTAGCATCACATTCAAGCTCAAAAGTCTTATTAAAATCAGGAAGTTGGAGTAAAGGAGCATCTGTCAACTTATCTTTCAATACCGTGAATGCTTCTTCTTGTGCGGTACCCCAAACAAAAGGCACATCCTTCTTTGTAAGCTCGTTGAGAGGTGCAGCAATGGTGCTGAAATCTCTCACAAAACGCCTATAGAATCCAGCGAGGCCAAGAAAACTCCTCACTTGTGTGACCGTTTTGGGCTGCGGCCAACTCTCAATAGCTTCAATCTTGGCTTTGTCAACTTCAATTCCCTGTGGAGTAACAACATAGCCAAGAAAAGATACTCGGTCGGTGCAAAAGGTGCACTTCCCAAGGTTACCAAACAAATGTGCATCATGTAGAGCAATAAAAACAGCACGTAAATGTTCCAAATGTTCTTCCAAAGATTTGCTATAGATCAGTATATCATCAAAATAGACTACCACAAATCGTCCAATGAAAGCACGTAAAACTTCGTTCATTAGTCTCATGAAAGTACTAGGTGCATTAGTTAACCCAAAAGGCATGACTAACCACTCATATAAACCAAACTTAGTTTTAAATGCTGTTTTCCATTCATCACCCAATTTCATACAAATTTGATGGTATCCACTACGCAAATCAACTTTGGAGAATATTGTAGAGCCACTCAATTCATCAAGCATATCATCTAGCCTAGGAATAGGATGACGATAACGAATAGTAATATTATTAATGCCTCTACAATGAACACACATACGTGACGTACCATCCTTTTTAGGCACTAGTATAATAGGAACAGCACAAGGACTAAGAGATTCGCGTATATAACCTTTGTCGAGCAGCTCCTGTACTTGACGCATAATCTCCTTCGTCTCCTCTGGATTGGTACGGTATGGTGCACGGTTGGGTAGTGATGCACCGGGAATTAAGTCAATTTGATGCTCAATCCCTCGAATAGGTGGTAATCCCGGTGGCACGTCTTGTGGAAAGACATCAGCGAACTCCTGCAAAATGTTAGTGACAGCAGGGGGCAAAGAGGAAGGCATGTCCTCGAATGAAAATAATGCCTCTTTGCACACAAAAGCATAGCAAACAGATTTGCTGAAATCTAGCTCATCAATATCATATTTGGTGGCAAATAAACATGCACTTTTCAATTTAATTTCAGAAGCAATAGTAGATGGTTTATTATTAGGCTTCATTTGTTGCTCAAATTCTTTTGCCACAATCTGATTTTCACTCTTATTCTTCTCCTGTTTTGCTTTATTAGCTCTATTAATATCATCTTTCAAAATAGAATCAGGAGTCATAGGAAGCAAAGTAATATTTTTATCCTTATGAACAAGAGTATACTGATTGTTTCTACCATGGTGTACAGAATTTTTATCAAATTGCCATGGTCGACCAAGTAATAAGGAACATGCTTGCATAGGTACCACATCACAATCAACATAATCAACATATGTAGAGATACTAAAATGCACACGAACAGTACGTGTTACCTTAACCTTGCCGCTGTTGTTGAACCATTGGATGTAGTAAGGATGTGGATGTGGTCTTGTGGTAAGAGAAAGCTTCTCCACCATCTCCATGCTAGCCAAGTTGTTGCAGCTTCCTCCATCTATGATGACGCGCACAGAACATTCCTTCACAACTCCCTTGGTATGGAACAAATTGTGCCTCTGATTTTGCTCAGCTTGTGTGACCTGCACACTCAAAACACGTTGAGTAACTAAACATTCATACCTGTCAGCGTCTTCAGGAGCCATGTATTGCGTCTCATGATCAGAATCATCTCCACCATGTTCTTCACGTGTAATAAGAGCCAAAGTCTCCTCATCATAGTCACTAGGGGACTCATACCCACCATCCTCAGTAGCAATCATCACACGCTGAGATTTGCATTCTCGCGCATAATGACCTCTTCCTTTACAACGACGACAAATAATATCACTTGTGTGCCCTGTTGATGCCATGGAAGAAGAAGAGCTCTGTGTAGGTCCGGCAGGTGCGCTCTTGGCAGATAGTGGTGGTTGTGCCTGCTTTCTTGTATCACGGCTAGAGGTGGCACCTGATGGAGGTGCTAGTGTAGTGGAAGTAGAAGATGCACGCGGTGTCCATGAGGAAGGTCGACCTGCAGAAAAGTTAGTGCGCGCCATTGCTTGTCGATCCTGCACTTCACGTTCAGCTTTACAAGCAAGATGGAATAAACGAGTGATATTAGTATACTCCTTATACTCTAGAATGGTCTGAATCTCTCTATTTAATCTACCCGTAAAACGTGCAAGCATAGCTTCATTCTCCTCAACAATACCACATCTAATCATGCCAGTTTGTAATTCCTGATAATATTCTTCTACAGAATTTTTTCCTTGTCTTAAACGCTGCAATTTTTGAAGCAATTCACGTTGATAATATGGTGGAACCCAACGAGTACGCATAGCAGTTTTCAAAGCAGCCCAAGTAGCGGGAATAGGATATAATCTACAATGTTCAGACCACCATACACATGCAAAACTAGTGAAAGCACAAACAGCAGCAGCAACCCGTCTCTCCTCGGGATATTGTAAACATGTAAAACGTTGTTTGGTTTCTAACTCCCAAGTAAGATATATATCAGGAACATATCTACCCTCAAATGGTGGAATATTCAATTTCAGTTTAGGAATATGGACATCATCTCGTACCTGAGGTGGTGGTGCAGGCCTACCATTATGAATATATACCTGAGGTCGACCTGGTGGTGGTGGTGCTGGTGGCTGCACGTAGTTTTGATTTTGATCAACCTCATCCTCATAATCGCCCGCATACTCATCATCCTCCTGGGTACCAGCAGCAGCAGTAGCAGGGGCCAAAGAAGTATCAACAACATGAACAGCAGCACAGAAGTTTGGCCATCCTCAATAGGAACACGCTTCGCTCGTCCATACTGATTCGAAAGGATGCGTTGTTGTTGTTGTTGTTGTTGTTGTTGTTGTTGTTGTTGTTGTTGTTGTTGTTGTTGTTGTTGTTGTTGTTGTTGTTGTTGTTGTTGCAGAGGTGCGATAGGTGCAGCCGGCGGTGGTTGTGGAAAACGCGCGAGCAATTCACTAAACTTGCTATCAAGCTTTGTTTCAAACGTCTTCTCAATGCCATCTATCTTCTCCATGGCCTCGTCAAATCTGTTTAGCACATCTTGCACCTGTCCACTCATCATTTGCTGAAATTTATCATGTGGCTGTTTGTTCGTCAGGTTCTCCCAATCAGTCTCATCGGCTTGTGATCCTACCATGGTTAGCAGCAAATAGAAACACACAAGAATATGATCCTACAGACTACTAAGAAGTGGTGGTGGTGTATCACAAACCCGTGAAGCAAATCTCAAATTCTTATCAGTTCTTACCCAGCAGCAGGCGGTGATCGGCAATCGTTGTAGTCAAAACTCTCAAAGCTTGGATAGAGCGATTACCAAGGAGAGTCAAACGCACGACGTAGATGTATGTGGAGCCGGGAAGGCTTATAATATGGTAGCAAAAAGGGTCAGCAATAATCAATTCAGAGATGCAAAGTTGAATAAACGCTCAACGACGATACTGTGCTCGTCCTAGGCTAGACTGTGCTAGAGACGCGAGCTTAGAACACCAACAAAATCACGGCGCGGCACGTAAACAAGGGAGGAGCACACTCTGAATTTTTTTTCTCTTTTTTTTCCTTTTTTTGCACTTTTTTTCCTCTTTTTTTTTGCTCCGCAACAAATTTTTTTCGAAAAAGTCTACAAATGGTCTAAAAACTGCCTAGCCAGAATTTTCGAGACTTAGTTTTTTTGAAACTGGAACTATTTTTCTCCTGCGGATGGCTCAGAAGTTTGGGAGTCCTACTCTGTCACGACTCGAAGTATCGCGTGATCTAGAAATCGAGAATAAAGCAACAATTACTAGACTCGGACTAGGACTAGTGGCGGAGATGAATCTGGTGGAAACTCGGACTGGTGGCTGATATTTGCAGGGCGATGGAACACGGACTGGTGGCGAATCTGTGATGGAGGTGGACTCGGATTAGCGTGATGGCGGTGGATACGTGGTATATGGTCACGGCGATGACGATGGTGGTATATGGCAGCGGTGATGATGCTGGTGGTATATGGCAGCGGTGATGACAATGGTGCGGCGGCGTGACAACTTGTGAACAGAACTCGAAACTCTAAAGTACTAGACGCAAGGACCAGCAACTTGACACGACGATGCAACTGCAAATTCAACAAAGCAAATACAGAAAAGATTATGCAAAGGCTCAGATTGGTTCGGATAAGATGAACTAACCCTAACTTTTTTTTTGCTTTTTTGTGGACTATAGGTATGAAGAACAGACTCGATCTAAACTATGAAAAACTGTAAAATCTCACCGAGCAACCTGGAAATCTGATACCACTTGATAGAGGCAAAGGTGTCCCGTCTTTCGATGAGATGATGGATATCGCTTTGGTGGAAGTCGACTTTGACGATCCGACTACGAACGTGCGAGGAACGTCGCGCCTTAGCAATCGCTAAACCAAGTCCGAGAGGTTATTGACCACGCCAGAGCACGATCAACCTGACCACGAGGGTCTGTTTCCTGCGAGCAAACAAAGAACAAGCAAGAAACTGAGATTGCAATCTGGATATTGCGAATACAAGATGAAAGCTTTATTGATCAAGGTGGGGTTCTGAGACGTCTTTGTCTGGTCGTTGAACACAAACGAAGTACGCGAAGTTGCAGCTATGGCAAACTTTAATCTAAACAAAACCCAAAGTCTAAACGGTGCCCTAAGGGCTGTATATATGGGAGAAGAGGGGGGGAATTTCGTGACCCGTGGTGGAGGGGTCCGAAATCAACCCTATCTCTTGTTTTCCCACACATACGGACTCTAAAAATAGCCTATACTTATGTATTTAGAAATTACATGGGCCTGGCCCAATAATAAGGTGACGCAGCACCTAGAATAGCCTCTAGACGAAAATTATGAAGTGGCATCTTGTATATTTCGTCCAAGGCTTCATGCACCCATTATGGTGGCTTCAAAGTCCTGAAATCATCACTTGTAACTCCGTTCTTGTTCCCCTTGCGCATGCCATCATCTCCATGCTTGCTCTTGCTCCAATGTTCATCCTTCTCCAAGCTAGGCCCTTCATTTGTAAGCAAAACAAATGTATCCAATTTAGGCAGCATCATATTCTCATGAACATTAGAATCATTACCAAGAAACGAAAGTACCTGGTAATTTAGTTGGCGTGCGCGAGCTCTCATAATTGGTCCAGTATGTATAGCAGCAGGGGTTGTGGGTGTAACAATGGTATTGATGTCCTCATCATGATTGATTGTTCATATGCCCAATGAGAACTGGCATTTTTTCCTAAGGTTTGATGTTACACTACGGCTAAAGTATTTTAGTTGTTACAAGTTGAAAACTCCACAACAACCTGTGAATGCAAGTTGCAATTTTGGTTGGGATAGTAGTGTGGGTAGACTTGTATTTCCCGTGATTGTAGAAGCATCTAGGGAAGTAACAAAGTATTTATGTGAATTATTGTCCGTTCCATGTGCATGTTCGATAAGTTCAAATTTTAATTTGAGATTTTTGCAAGATATAATAATAGGATTGCATTGTATAGATACATAAGTTCAGTACAAAGATGGTGATTCAGTTTGTCTTTTGTATGCACAAGTTCATCTTTTGTACGCTTTTCAGTTCATCTACTTCTGATGGTGAGTCCGACTTCCTTTGTGTTTTCATCTTCATATAATAGAAACAAGTGCTTGTGGTTTTGCTTCAGAATGAGCACCGTACTTTCACTTGGTTAACATAAAACAGGATGCATCGTGGATGTGCTCATCATAAAACAGGATGAAATTTATGTTGCATACACCTTTGCCTCTCCGTTGCTTCACTCTCAAAAACACATGTATGTGCGGCTGTTTATTGCTTCTTGCTACCACTATTTTTGTACATGATTTTGCGTGTGCACTACAGGAGTGTTTTTGTTTCTGTGGGTCAGCTGCTCAACAATCTTGTACCGCCCAGTACATGTATTACTACTGGGAAGGTTCAAAAAATCAGAACTCAACAAGTTCAACATGGTGTATGACACGAAGGAGATCATCGAGAGGGCGCGCTGCAGCGTCATGGGCTACATCAAGCACGCTCTCACCCTCTTCATCGGTTTCGTCGTTGTCCTCGTCGTGTCCTCATCATCGGGGTAAGCACCCTAGCCACCTTGGCCGACTACTCATCTTCCACCCACGGTTGCTAAAATTCGATTCATTTTTATATGATGTGATCCATTGAGATGGCTGGCGGTACTGTGTTCCATTGCAGCTCAAGAACGCAGGCGAGAAGTCCGAGGACAAGAAGAAGAGGAAGAGGAGGTCCTGAGAGTGTCATCTGTGCATCATAGATAACATCACCTCCGCCGCTAGTGGCACCACCACTGCTAAGTACAGTATGTAGTAGGGATTAAGCTGGTGCAGTAACTTGGTGCCATGCCACCCTTGTTAATTCACACTCGTGGGAACCTGCTGTGAGTTTGCTGCTGATGAAGCTTTTGCAGACGTTGTGTGTGTTCCGGATCTCTTTTGTTCATGTTAGATAATCGAAACCTGAGATGATTTGGTTTGGTTTGCGAAGAACATGGCTACACTTCTTTGTGGTTGATCTAGTCTCATCGGTTATAACCTTGTGACGTGTCTCATTTCTTTTGCACTATAGGCCAGTTTCCTCTATGTAAGTCCAACACATGTTTGGTGTAACGTTTCTGTCTTGGTAGGTGGTGTTGAGTAGGGCCTGCCCGATTGTGATTGAGCAAGAGTAACTGAACTAAAATTTTCTACTGTTTCTGCACTCTTTAATGTTTGAACTATTGTTGTCATCAAAATGTTTGATCTAGTCTCATCGGTTGTATGTTCAAACATGAAGTCTTAGATAAGTTTGGGAAAAAGCTCAAACAAAAGAAAAACCCATGAAAATTTAAATGGTAAAATTTGAAGTCGCAAAACGCGAGAAGTCCAAAACATCGTAGCAAAAAAAAGTTTGAGTTTAAAAAAACACAAAACATTTTCTTTTCAAAAAAATATCATTCAGTTCAATGATATAATCCATACAAGTTCGAGGACTATGAAAACCGTAAACCATTGAGAAGTTGCGAGGAAAAGCCATACCAAAAAAAGTAAAGTCTAGTATGCGAAAACACCCTCAGTACAAACCCATACGGGTATCAGTTCAAGTACTTTTTTCGGAACCATTCGAAATTACTGTATGAAAATATACCTCCTCTATACAAACACACACAGAGATCAGTACGAGTGCCGCCGCGAGCGCCGTCGTTGTTGCCCGCGCCCCAAATGTTGTAGCTTAGACGACTTCAGAATGTTTATCGTGTGTGCTCTACCGTCGTGTGCTAGTCCAAGAATTCCTATCATCACATAAGTCCTTGTATTACTACAATGGGAGTTCAGAAGAAAACCCTATAACACGCGCCGTGCCCCGGCCCCATGCTCGGACGCGAAAAAAGCTCAAACAAAAAGAAAACCCCATATGAAAATTCAAATGGTAAATGTTCAAATCCTAAAATGAGGGAAGTCCAAAACATCGTTGCAAACAAATATTTTCTTTTTGAAAAAAATGTCATTCAGTTCAACTATATAAATCATGCAAGTTCGGGGGCGATGATACCATAGACCGTTGGAAAGTTACGAGGAAAATCTTACGGAAAAAATAGAGTAAAGTCCAGTCTATGAAAACCGCTCAGTACAAACCCAAAAAATTGGAGATCAGTTCGAGTCCTCTGTTTTCAGAAGAATTCAAAATTAATCTATGAAAAATAGGGGTACTATAGAAGAAGAGAGAGGGAAAATCAGCTGCAACAAACAAGCACCTCGTCATGGATTACAAATATCCAACACAGTGCCATTTCGTGATAACATCATAAGCCTGCTAGAAGAAACCTTCAAAGACAAAATGAATTGGCATCTAGAAAACTGATGAGCAAGATGAAAGGAACATGATTTATACAGTGCTAAATAGTACACCCCTCTTCACTCATACATGTATTTACAAGCGTTTGGTCGAAAATAAGCACGAGATGGCACAATAGTTCCTAATTTTTCCTACCCTAATCAAAAGAATTTAAGCCTAACTATAGCTAAGTTGGTACTCCATTATTGATCCCAATCAAGAGGGACTGAAGATCGAGCAGCAGTAACTCACATGATCTCATGAAGAATCAAAAGGAGAAATGAAAAGAAGATTAACTCATGATCAAACGGTTGTTCGTACATCCGTAGTACACCGTCCCATATGCATCTTTTGTTTTGCTCAGAGTCAGAGACTCAGAGCCAGAGCGTGCTGGCGTCCTTGAGTATGGGCACGAGCTCGCCGAAGATGTGCACGGCCATGAGCCAATTGAGCCCGCCGAGGAGCCTCCCAGCGACGAACACCGCCGGCAGCGCGACGACGGCCTCGCCTCCAGCGTTCCCGGCCACCACCGTGGTGAGCTCATCCTCGTCGGCGACCTCGTGCACGGCGGGGTTCACCCCGAGCCCCTACAGCAGCCGCTTCACCACGTGGCTGAGGCAGCACCCGCGCCTCCCCACCACTAGCACCAGGCTCTTTGCCACCACCCTCCTCACCGCCTCCCCGCCGTTGCCCCTCGCCGCCGTGTCGGCGAGCCACAAGCCCGCCCTCTTGGCCAGCCGCGCCCTCGGCCTCGGCCTACTCGGACCGCCGTGGGCACACCGGCAGCCGGCCGACGTTGTAGGGGATCGTCTGGTACATCTCGATCGGCCGAGCGACGTACGACGTGATCGAGCTCTTCTCTTTTCCGCTCGGTTCGCCGTTGTTGTGCCAAGTCCCCTACTGCCATGGACGCGTGCTTCTCTGCTTCCCCCGCGTTCGCTCATGCTCCGGTCGCCGCCTGCGTGTGGACTTGTACTGCCACTCTACCGCGTGTGCGCAAGGGCCGCAAGGCAAGAGGCACCCAACTCCTTCCGCTTCTCGCCCACGCCATGGCGTTCGCGCTCATGTAGAGAAAAATAGCTCAGAGTTCAATGAGATGAAAATCATCAGTACAACCGCTTAAAATCGTCAGTCCAAGTAGGGTAACAGAATAGCCCAGATGTATATATATATATATATATACATAAACACTATTTTGATCACGGGATCAGAATAATATTCTGATCACAACCTAAACTGCCTGAGTAATGCACCTGAACTTCTCTCTGTACGAACCCGACCTTCGGGCTATCTTCGCAACCGTGCCTTCTACCGGGAGTTTTTCTGGTTAGTCATGTTCCATGTGATGTAAGTGTAATCTTCAAACGATTTTTAGCAACTAAATACTCGTTTTAGATAGGAATCTCGCTCATAGGCGGATTTTGCACTTGGGTCGTGAAGAACTCGCGTTTTTTGCGATTTTACTGTCTGAGTTGTTCGACCTGAACTTCCCCCTGTGCTAGGTTGAACTTCCTGCAACATTGCCCAAATAGGGCTTGCTATATACCGTTGGAAAGCTATGGACACGAGTATCATGACCCAAGTTAAATTTTTCGAAAAATGTAAGCGGTTTAAGAGCAGTTTTGAAAACCGTTTTTTCTTCACACAAAAAACGTAAATCATAATTTCGATCGCATTTCTAAACCGTTTGTCGGAATGAGGTATATAATATGGCGTTGGAAAGTTGCTGCAAAATCGCTCCTTCCACATGTTGAAAGTTTTTTCTAATTCCCTATGGTTAAATAGTAATTTGAAAAAACGTAAAATTTTGTAAACCGAACAGCTGAGTTCATTTTTTCGATGTCATTTCTAAACGGCTAATCTAATGGAGGCATATGATATGGCGTTGGAAAGCTTATTAAAATGTGCTACTTTTTCATCTTGAAAGTTTTTTTCTAATTTTGAATGGTTTAAGAGTAATTTAGAAAAATGGTCCAAGTCCTACCGAGATTGTATTTTCAAGCTAAATTTTTAACCGTGCATCCGAATGCAGCAAATGATATGGCGTTGGAAAGCTTGAACAAATGCGAAACCTTTTGGTATGTATTGTTTCTCCCAATTCTTTACGATTTTAAGTCAGTTTCGAAAATGGCGAAAAACGTATTTTCGCCTTAATTTCTACAAACTTTGTCGGAATTGGGCAACTAATATACCGTTGAAAAGCTACAGAAAATGCGAAACTTTTTCATGTTGATGGTTTTCTCTGATTCCTAATTGTTTTCAAGTAATTCCGAAAACGGCGGGATCATTCGTTCTGCCTCTACTGCGAAACAGATTTTTCGAAAATGCACCGCATGAAGAACCTGAACTTCTCGGTGCGTGTACCTGAACTTCACTCTGTTTTTCACGTGATTTTTTTGCTCGTAGATCTTCATCCACAGCTCGTAGCTCTCCATCCCACTCACGGGAATTGAGCGGGTGATATATTGATGGAAAGCTGCTGTAAAGACGCAACTTTCCCGTGTTGATTATTTTTTTCATACTCGCGACAATTTTGAAAGTTTTTCATCTAAAATTCATTTAGCGTAGTAGTTGAACTTCCTGCTGTTTTCACGTTGAACTTCTGGGATGTATTTTTGTTTGTAATTTTCTCATCCATTCGCAAGTGTTACACAAATAATATTCCTTTTATACAAACGTCTCTCACAATAATTTTTTTAACTTTCTCCGACCAAGGACTTGAACTTACACAAATGATATTACCGTCGTTTGGAGGTAAATTAGAAAATGGCGAGATCATGATTTCTGCGTTCATCATGAACGAAAATGCACTGCGTGAAGTAGTTGAACTTCTGGAGCATGTCTGTGTGAACCTCACTCTGATTTTTGACGTGATGTTTTTCGCCCGTAATTCTCAAACCACTTTCCGTAATTGAGCAAATGATATACCGATGGAAAGCTATTAAAAACACACAACTTTTTTGTGTTGATGAGTTTTTCATACTTGCAACGGTTCAAAATATATTTTTGAATGCATAAAACAACGTCTTTTTTGCCTGTTTTTTACATGTAACTGAAGGTCGGACGTCTCACACTAGAGATCTCGAACTTCACCGGGAGTAGCACGTGAACTTCTATCAACAAAATCTTTTAAGCTTTTTGTTTTCTATTCTTATTTTCCTATCTGAAACGCATTTTGTGTAGTAGTTGAACTTCTCGCTATTTTCGTCTTGAACTTCTGTCATGTATTTTTGTTCAACCTCTCTCACAAGAATTTTTTGAACTTCCCTGGACAGAGCACTTGAACTTCTAGCAAAAAAACTTTTTAGCCTTTGCTTTTTTATTCTTTTTTT
Source organism: Triticum timopheevii (assembly GCA_963921465.1). Lineage (NCBI taxonomy): Eukaryota > Viridiplantae > Streptophyta > Magnoliopsida > Poales > Poaceae > Triticum > Triticum timopheevii. The sequence goes on along the minus strand of OY997262.1, from coordinate 374,373,779 downwards.
CATACAAAATGCACACCGTGTAGTACGTGAACTCCTGGCAATTATCAATATGAACTTCTCTCGATTGCGTGAAAATATGTGAGTTTTTTATAAATATTAATCTGAATTTCTTAATCCTTTTTTATGAATTCTGAAGCGCTCTATTTTTTAAAAGTTGAACTTCTTGTTATTTTATTTTTGAACTTCTTGTTTCCATTCTTTAATAACAAGGAAAATCTGAGTTTTCTATAATCATCGAACTTCTCCGTCTTTTAATATGGACTTCCTGGCTTTATTTCAATCATTTTTTATGAAATTTTGAAGTGTTCTATTTTTAAAAGTTGAATTTCTTGTTTTCTTTTAATTTTTGAACTTCTTGTTTCCATTCTTTAATAACGAGAAAAATCTAATTTTTCTATAATCATCGAACTTCAATATCGAACCGCTCAAACTTTTTTTATTTGAATTTATTTTATGTATTTTTAGAAATATGAAAATTGTAGTTTTGTTAGAAACATCAAACTTCTTCGTTATTTTTGAACTCAACTTATTTGTTTTATTCTTTAGTAACCAAAAAAATTTAAGTTTTTAATTAAATATCAAACTTCTCCATGTTTTTAATTTGAACTTCTAGGTTTTTACAAACTGAGAAAATCCATGTTATATAATTTTTTTGACCTGATCATTTTAAAAAAATTGTACTGCCTTGTTTCGTAATAAATACAAACTTCTCTATTATTTAAATTTGAACCTCGTTATTTAGAAATGGGGAAAATCCACATGTTTTATACATAAAGTAATACGCCTTTTGAAACAACTGGGGGACCGAGACAGCGCACGACCAAGGAGCAACCAATATTTAGATGTTTGACTCTTTGATTTGAAGTTATGTATTTAACTCTTTGATTTGAAGTGATTTTTCTAGACTTGGATTTTGTTATATGTGCTCTTTTTCAAATTTGTTTGTCACTTGAAGTTCTAAGAAATTGCAACTCTCCGATGTTTTACCTTGCATGTTTATTTTTTATTTGAACTTGCTGAGATAACACACTCGACCTTCTCGAACACAACATTTTGACCTTCACAAATAGAAATTTAAAGTAATTTTTTTTGCACAATAGTACAAGACAAATGGAGCAACACCCCCACACACTAATGCTCACATGTTGTTTTCTCCTTCTTTAAGTACACACATTGAACGACACACGTCTGCTAGGACTAACTTCTCTCTTTTTCTGTCCCATAAGAACACATATACGCAGGAGAACATCTATGTACCAAGGAGGACCCAGTTTTTTTTGACAGTGACGGCATGTGTTCTCTCTCACACTTTGATTGCCTTTTTGCTTGTTCTCTCCCAGAACGATTAAATCCAGCGTTGCCGTAGCAACTGGGAACATGCACAAATACTATTATTTTTGCAACTGATGAAAAAGGTGGATTCACATAGTTACAAAAAAAGTTATCTTTCTGGTAGTGAGTTGATGCTCATCTATAAAATGAATTGTCGTTTTTAGAGTGAATTGTGCATCTCTTATTTTGGTTAGTTAACTATCCAAGAATATATGATGTTTATAACTGAATGACCTGTTTTTTTTTAGTGGTCTGCATTAGGCACATGTTAGCATCAATGGCTGTATATGTTGGACCCGGCAAGATTGTACGCATGAACCAGAGTAGCTAATCATAGACGGAGGGTACACACAGAGAAGCACAGGCACCATCCATTCGCAACCACGTGAGTGGAAGCAAGCAGCCAGCATGGTGTCGGCCTCCTGGAGGATGGCTGACTGCGCGGCCATCAGAGTTGAGGAGCGGGGGGCTGCTTGCAGCTGTCCCCGTCGATGGATCAGGGAGCCCCGTGGACACACCACGACGGGGATGGCAGCGGAGCAGTCCGTGGCGACGCGTGAGAGCAGTCCATGTTCTACTCATGCTCTGTATCTCCTGCGTATTCAGGCCTCTTGCGTATTCAGGCCGGCGGATCTTCACATATCAGCAGCTAGGACGAGATGATGTGCACCTTGCGAACCGGATCCTCGGAAGTAACCTTCCCCGAGAAGGTCGATGTGGCCTTTGCGAGAAGGTCAACCAGCAGGGGTTGGGGAAAGCAGACGGGTTGGGGGCATCACGAAGGCGGGCGGACGCGATGTGGAGCAGCAGTAGCGAGAAGAAGACATGGCGCGGCGATGGAGTGCAGGGCCGTGGTTCCGATGCCTGGTGTTGACGGCGGCATGATCCAGCGGAGATCACTGGAGGAAGAGAAGGAGAAGAGGAAGGGGCTGACCGGATTCGCGTGGGCACCAAGAAGGGGACTGCGTGGGGAGGCGGCCATGGACTGCGTGGCAGGTTGATGGTGGTCGAGGATCCCCGGCGGCGGCGACGATTGGGGCGCGACGATTGGGGCGCGGAAGAGCGTGCGGCCATGGCGGAAGTGCGTCAGCAAGTTCCCGGCGGCGTGGGCGGCGCCCTGCGGCCCCGCGCTGGTAGGTGGGGGGGCGCCTTGGGTAGGTCGGCCCGGCGGGAGGAGGCGCGCAGGGCGGCGAGATCCAGCGAGGGTGCGGCGCTTGGGGGAGGGGATCGAGGGAGGTCAGGGTAGGGATCGGGGCAGCGATGGGGTGGGTGTTTTTTTTTTCTGTAATCGGTCCGGTGGGGTGTGCCGTGATCCAAATAACTATTCTAATTCCAGGATTAGAATAGTGCTAATATATATATATATATCCGTACGTCTAGATTGACCTTGCTCTTTCTCGGACAAAAACGATACATCATCATGTTTGAGCCCATTTCGACCTATTCACATTGTGTACTCTCTCACGCACATCGTCTATCTAGGTCACTCTCTCCAACCCGTCTGACTCTTTCGATCGCACGGCCCCTATGTGATCGGTTGACCTTGCCTCCTCCCACGCACAAAATATATCTACACGTCTGTGACTGGATCATCTCTCAAGCTCTATCTTACAGCCCTCACCCTTACCAAAAGCTCAATCGGACAATATCTCTTCGGAGCATATATATTTGTTCAATGAATGTTGGACCACACTCACTTTGTCTCTCTATCTATATGTCTCTTGATTGACCTCGCTTTCTCACGCCGTATCTTCCACGCGTTGAAGCTACTACCTCTCCATCCCTCGCAAAGCCGGAGCTATTTACATTGCGAGGGGCACTCCAACATTGGATTAATTTGTGTAGGCATTTATTCCGGTCGGTTTAGATTATATTTTCGTAGCATTCGGCCCACAACTACTCCAAACACCGTTGCAAACCACGCAACTCCCCTAGTTGATTTCCCTCGGGCTCGGTCATCGCTCTCTCGCACGTCCTTTCTCGCCTTCAACGTCGCACCATGGTATTATTGAAAAAACTATGTTGTTCTCATTAATTATTATAAATAAGCTACAAAACTACACACCGATAGTCCACTTGGAATGGAACAAATTTCGACCCATAAATTAAAGTGCTACAAACTACACACCGAGGGGCCCACATGTCATGAAACAAATTTGGACCCATATACAAATTAAAAAAATAAAGGACGAGGATCGAACATGCGACCGAGTCTTCAAGCCGCACGTCAATAGGCAACATACGTAGAATATCAATGTTTGCTGTACCCCCTTTGTTCATATAATATTTTTATATTACCACAGCCTAATTAATGGATAACATGTAATATTATTTTTAGTACTATTCGCCTTCATTTACTGGTGGGTTCCATGTGTGCTCTCTCTCTTCTCCCCTTCTGCGTTTAGACACACGGGCAAACAGGAAGAACTCGCGGGCGATGTTGCCGTTGACCATATCTGGACGCGTTCACAAGTCACGACACCAGTTTCATGTACTAGCAGCACTAGTAAGTGTGTACGTGCATTAATTTGGAAGTATATTAAGTGCATGTGGATATTAACTACTAGGATATTATTTGCGTGTTGTCATGTGATTAGCACTATTTTTGGCATGAAATTAACTGCATGCTAAACGTGTTGAGCGCTCGATATTGAAGCAGTCTAGGTCGTTGGATGACAAGGAATATATGTGGCTTGATGACGTTTTATATTTAATTTGATACGGCTCTAACAGAACATTCACTCGATCAAACCATACATTTCGTTCAGTCTGACTCCGACTTTAAATTATACGACGATCGATATAAAATAAACGGAAATGATAAACGTTCGGATTTTAAGCATGGCAATCCGAACGTTTTTCATGGCAAATTTAGATTACGCGGCGGTGGTGGGGGCGTCTCGCGGTTGGAAGCGACTCCTCTGCCGTGCTCTGTGTGTCGTCGGGCCACTGACTGACGACGACGGCGGCGTCTTGCGCCGTTGTTGGCGTACTCCTGGACGTTGGCCTAGCTTCAAGGAAGGTCAAAATGTTCTGGACTTCGGAGCGAGTCAACTGGCGGGAGGAGGCGACTGGCCTTGGTGCAAGGAAGCGGTCGACGACGGCCATCCATGCCGCTGAGGGGGGCACTGGCACCCGCGCGGGGACATGCGCTGTCAACGGCGCGGCAGAGACATTCGTGTGCACGGGCACTGGCACAGGTGCGCACGTCAGTGCACGCGCAGGCGCATGCGCTGGCAGGTGCACGGGCACCGGCATGGGCGTGCGCATCAGTGCACGCGCAGGCGCATGCGCTGGCAGGTGCACGGGCACGTGAAAGTCGGCAGGGACCTCGTGGAACCCCGTGGCATCAAGCTCGGCGACAATGTGCGTCTCCCAGCCCATCAATGCCACGGGGATGGGCGCTGGCGCAGTCGGGGCGACGGGAGCCGGAACGGGAGCGGGACAGGCGCGGCGTCTTTCCACAAGGCCAGTTCAAGCTCGTCCCAAAGCGCCTTATGTTCTTGAGACTCCGGCTGGGTGTCTTCCTCATGAAACTGGAACACTAAGGGCAGACCATCGTGATGCGGCATGGCGTACGTTTAGATCAGGCTAGTTGGAGGTAGACGACAGAAGAATTGGAGAGAAAGAGAGAGGATTGTAGCGATATCGGGTAGTGCGGGGTTGATTTTAAACTGCGGCGTCGGCGACATTAAAATTGGGAGCAGTTGGGACGACGGTGGGCGGCGGAGCCTGGTCAAAGGGCTCGCCTCCCGGTGAGTCTGCATAGCGGTCTGCTCGCACGCCTCCCTGACAGTTGGCGCAGCGGTCTGCTCGCACGCCTCCCGTCGACTCACACGCTTGCTGGGACGGCACCTGCCGATGAGAAGCGGGGACTCGTGGCGGCACGTAAACGCCCACAGTTTCAATAGTGAAAGCGTTCGCCTTAACATGACAGGTTTTTATTCCAAAATACCTTGGCTCCTCATTTGTGCAACTTGTCATAAGGAGCTTGTCTCGAATTGAAGAAAAAACTTACGAAGTAATATTTGTGCCATATCACGTGACCATGCTCAGTTTCAAGAATTTATGCTCACTTTTGGATTTTCTAAAATTTAAGATCCAGGATTCGAAACAATATCATAACCTGCATCATGCAATAAATTTTCAAGCCGTACATTTGTCCTGTTGTATTTCTTAAGAATGGATTTGGTCAAACATTTTGCTTAGTTAAACCTCCTTTCCGGTTTATAGGGCTCAATTCAAAAATCTCACCAACCAAGGTAGATGGTGAATGGTGGAACAATTGTTGTAGTTGGCAAAACCACTCAATTAATGCGTTTGTTTTCCTCAAAAATTGTGTTTACGAATGCATTAGTTGCAATGCATGCATGCATAAAGTACATGCATTGGTCAATTTTCTCTTAATTCTTGCATGTAATGATTTATTGCACCTTGAAATCTGAAAATGTGATGGGGAACAATCAAATTGAGACTTATAAAAAGGGAAAACTAAAATTTTGAGATAAGCCCTATAAACCAGAAAGGAGGGAGTAAAAGGATAACCCCTGCGTACCAGTGCATTGCCTGATATATTAACTCAAGTACTAGGCACGAACAAACGGGCTCAATTCTATGCTCATCCTGGTGTAGTAGTAATAGTAGTAATAGTAGTAGTAGTAGTAGTAGTAGTAGTAGGCAATACAGTTGACGGGTGACCTTGATGAGCGGCGACCGAGGGAATTGAACCGTGCTCGGCACGGTAGGTAACGTTGTCTAGTTACTAAAGCATCCCTCCATTGTTCATCGGTAGTCATTATGGACCGGGGACATGAGGGGAATTTCCTAGGGCTGGAATTCTGGCCGCCAGATATTTCGACTTGAAACGCTGAGGCTCAACTGGTTGGGGTTGCCTAATGTGCGTACCACGCACGCCACCGAAGGACATGAGCCCGTTTTTTTAGGATCAACACGAGCTAAGGTCTGGCTGGTACGCCGTTGGGTCCTACCATTCGAGAATACGAAAGGAACCTTTTAAATTGCCGAACGAATCTATGTGTATTACAATACACGTATTTTCCTTGCAAATACTAATCTCAGCGTGGTAATTGATTTATGACAAGTTGTTGAATTAGAGTGAGTTTGTGATATAGTGATCTCAACGTGGATTTCACATTTCATGGTATCCCTAGTAAGTTTTCCAATGCAAATTCAAATTTAAAAGATGAACAATATGGAGGTGAGAAAACTTTGTATGTATCAAGCATATGACCACACACACACACACACACACACAGACACACACACACACACACAGACACACACGCACGAACACAACAACAATCCAATAAGTATAGTGCATCTATTTTCCAACCCATGCATGTATGACACGAATTCAAAAATACTCCTTCTGTTCCTAAATATTAGTCTTTTAGAGAGTTCAACAAGTGACTACATACGGAGCAAAATGAGTGAATCTAGACTCTAAAATATGTCTATATACATCCATATGTGCCAGTCCATTTGAAGCCTCTAAAAAGACTAATATTTAGGAACGAAGGGAGTAAAATGTAAGACATCCATGATCCTCAGTTCAATATTTAAAATGAACATGAAACTGAAACATGAATATTAAGTCTAGTACTACTGTACATGCAAATGTTGTGTTTAGGCGGAGCTATGATTGTCGGGGTCAACCCCTCGACCTTAGATAAAATTGTGGAGCTCTGTTTAGGGTTGTTTAGATTATATTTGTCCCCACCCTCCCAACCACCGATTGGTTGTGCACGCCCCACCCCTCCTCCCCTGGAGAATATCATGTGCCCCCATACCTTAGATGTTATATGCTGATACGAGTTGCTTGGAGCTTGTAGATCTGAGATATAGCAGCTCACATGATGTGTCTTAATTTTTTTGCAGGAAACCTTGATGAGTTTGAGAATTGCACACAATTTGTACAAAAACTACTTAGATGCCCTTTGATCCCATATCCAACGACCTCGAAGGTCGTATCACCATAGCATCTAAGATGAAGGAGGACATCATATTCTCCTGTATGTAAGAATATCATGTGCTACCACACCTTAGATACTTTGGTGATACAAGCTCTTCGGAGGCGTTGGATTTGTGACCCAACACCTCCTCGGTGGTTCGAATGGTTTTTTGCAGAAAAGCCCCAAAAGAGTTCGGCCACTGCTTACAAGCACAAAGATTGCTCAGATGCCATTGGATCTCAGATCAAACGACCTCCAAGCTCGTATCACCGTAGCATCCAAGCCGCGATAGCACCTTATGTTTTCTCGCACGGGAGAGTATTAGGTGCTCCCACGCCGTAGATTCTATGGTGATACGAGTTCACTGAGATCTAACGGCCCACAGTAGGAGGTTTGAATGTTTTTGCAATATACGGCTGATAGAGTTTGGGAAATGTGCAGAAAGTACAAGTACTATGCATGTGCCATCTGATCACTGATCATACGACCTAGATGCTCATATCACCATAGCGGGTAATTAAGCTACGGGGAGCACCTAATATGAGCACCAGGGAGCCATTGGATCGAAGATGCAGCGGCACACACGAGGCCTGAATGTTTTATTTGCAAAAAAAAAACCTTTGGAGAGTTTGGAAATTGCGCATAATCACAAAGACTACTCCCAAGCCACTGGATCTCACTTCCAACGGTGTAAAAACTGGTATCACCATAGTATCTAAGCTGCGGGGTGGATGTGATATTCTATGCCGCTATCATTCTTGTTCGTAAACTTGCAAAATGCGTGTAACTCGTGCCGTTACTTGTCTAACCGCGCAAAGTGTTTGTTCAAAAAAACCATCCTACACTGAAATATCGGAACAACACACGGGGGTCCCACTTGTCATTAATCAAATTTGGACCTAAAACTAACAAATCTGAAAGACGAGATTCGAACTGGCAACCTGGACTACAAAGCATAAGTCGATAGCCTGAAAAAACAAATAGTTGTTGGCTTTGTCCCATAACTTGATTTTATACAGTACTTGCATTGAGTAGAGTAGAGGGAGTGCCTCGTCAACACGTGCATGACCGTTGTCTCACTTACTGGTGGGTCCCAGGTCTGCGATCTCAATCTCTCTCCTCTCCATCGTCTAACCTTCGCACAGGCACACACGAAGAGCGACACTAGCTTGCCGTGGTGTTATTACAACTAAAAAAAGCTTGGAAAATAGAAGAATCGCCTAGAACAAGAGACGTTGTGGCTAGTCGAGACGGAGCTAACCGTGCCACGTTTGCATGATGAAGCTGTGTGGCTAGTAGGGTATTTTCGACCGACTGGCTGGGTCCCGAGGTCGAACCATAGGTACTACGTCTGATACAGTACATTTTTACACGCACATTTTTCCTCCGTGCCGAGACGTGGCACACCCTACCGCGCGGTTTCGGGGTCCTCCCGGGTGGTGCACGCATATATTCTTCCTGACGTGGGACACCCTACCACGCATTTTTTGGGTCCTCCTTGATCGTAGCGCCAAAGCAAGTAAATGAGTCGTCAAATCACGGAAGACCACCTTTCCCGCCGAGTACATCAGTGAAGCACGGTGGCTAGCAAGTTGGGCTAGTTCGACCGATTAGCTAGGCTGCCGCCACATTTGTTTTTCACCCCTTTTTTTATCTACTTGTCGGCAGGTAAATTTAAATGTTCACCGCGGCGTTGCTCTGGTGTTTGGGTGCGACAGGATTTTTCATTTTTTGATTGACGGGAGCAGGCGCGGCAGGATTTTTATTTTTTGATTGACGGGAGCAGGCGCGGTAGCAATTAGTAACGATGACTCCGCCTGTAAAAACCCACTGCTCCCTGATGTGAGAAGTCGTCGACTGGTGTTTTACCGTGGTGAAAACCAAAAGATTCCCCGCTCCTCGGCTGGCTCTCTCCGCCTTCCCGTAGATTGCATTGCCTTTCAGCCGTTTCGCCCCCTTTGCTTCCTCTCCCCATTGCTTCTACCTGGTGCCATGGCGGCGCAGCAGATCACGGAGTCCGAGGTGAGGTGCCTGACACAGGAGCTCCATGCCAAGGATGTGTTGGAAATATGCCCTAGAGGCAATAATAAAAGTATTATTATATTTCATTGTTCATGATAATTGTCTTTTGTTCATGCTATAACTGTATTATCCGGAAATCGTAATACACGTGTGAACACATAGACCACAATATGTCCCTAGTGAGCCTCTAGTTGACTAGCTCGTTGTGATCAACAGATAGTCATGGTTTCCTGACTATGGGCATTGGATGTCTTTGATAACAGGATCACATCATTAGGAGAATGATGTGATGGACAAGACCCAATCCTAAGCATAGCACAAAGATCGTGTAGTTCGTTTGCTAGAGCTTTGCCAATGTCAAGTATCTCTTCCTTCGACCATGAGATCGTGTAACTCCCGGATATCGTAGGAGTGCCTTGGGTGTATCAAACGTCACAACGTAACTGGGTGACTATAAAGGTGCATTACAGGTATCTCCGAAAGTATCTGTTGGGTTGACACGGATCGAGACTGGGATTTGTCACTCCGTATGACGGAGAGGTATTTTTGGGCCCACTCGGTAATGCATCATCATAATGAGCTCAAGGTGACCAAGGTGTTTGCCACGGGATCATGCATTACGGTATGAGTAAAGTGACTTACCGGTAACGAGACTGAACAAGGTATTGGGATACCGACGATCGAGTCTCGGGTAAGTAACGTACCGCTTGACAAAGGGAATTGTATACGGGATTTGATCGAATCCTCGACATCTTGGTTCAACCGATGAAATCATCGAGGAGCATGTGGGAGCCAACAAGGGTATCCAGATCCCGCTGTTGGTTATTGCCCGAGAGTCGTCTCGGTCATGTCTGCGTGTCTCCCGAACCCGTAGCGTCTACACACTTAAGGTTCGGTGACGCTAGGGTTGTATGAATATGAGTATGCAGCATACCGAATGTTGTTCGGAGTCCCGGATGAGATCCCGGACGTCACGAGGAGTTTCGGAATGGTCCGGAGGTAAAGAATAATATATAGGAAGTGGTTATTCGGCCATCGGGAAAGTTTCGGGGTCTCCCGGTAATGTACCGGGACCACCGGAAGGGTCCCGGGGGTCCACCGGGTGGGGCCACCCATCCCGGAGGGCCCCATGGGCTGACATGGGAGGGGATCCAGCCCATAGTGGGCTGGTGCGCCCCCCTAGGCCCACCCCCTGCGCCTAGGGTTGAAACCCTAGGGTGAGGGGGGGGGGGGCGCACCACATGCCTTGGGGGGCACTCCTCCCCCCTTGGCCGCCGCCCCCTTGGGAGATCCAATCTCCCAGGGCCGGCGCCCCCCTGGGGTCCTATATAAAGGAGGGCAGGGGGGAGGGCAGCTACACCCATTGCCTTGGCGCCTCCCTCCCCCTGCTACACCTCGTCCTCCTCCCGTAGACGCTTGGCGAAGCCCTGCTGGGTTTCTGCTGCATCCACCACCACGCCGTCGTGCTGCTGGATCATCATCAACCTCTCCTTCCCCCTTGCTGGATCAAGAAGGAGGAGACGTCTCCCGTCCCGTACGTGTGTTGAACGCGGAGGTGCTGTCCATTCAGCACTTGGACATCGGTGATCTGAATCACGTCGAGTACGACTCCATCATCACCATCCCCTTGCAAGCTTCCGCACGCGATCTACAAGTGGTATGTAGATGCAAACTCACTCCCTTGACTCGTTGTTTAGATGAACTCATAGATGGATCTTGGTGAAACCGTAGGAAAATTTTAATTTTCTGCAACGTTCCCCAATAGTGGCATCATGAGCTAGGTCTATGCGTAGTTCTCTAATGCACGAGTAGAACACAATTTTGTTGTGGGCATGGATCTTGTCAACTTGCTTGCCTCTACTAGTCTTTTCTTGCTTCAGCGATATTGTGGGATGAAGCGGCCCGGACCAACCTTACACGTACGCTTACGTGAGACCGGTTCCACCGATTGACATGCACTAGTAGCATAAGGTGGCTGGCGGGTGTCTGTCTCTCCCACTTTAGTTGGAGCGGATTCGATGAAAAGGGCCCTTATGAAGGGTAAATAGAAGTTGACAAAATCACGTTGTGGTTATTCGTAGGTAAGAAAACGTTCTTGCTAGAACCCAATTGCAGCCACGTAAAAGATGCAACAACAATTAGAGGACGTCTAACTTGTTTTTGCAGCGATTGATCATGTGATGTGATATGGCCAGAAGTTGTGATGAATGATGAATTGTGATGTATGAAATCATGTTCTTGTAATAGGATTCACGACTTGCATGTCGATGAGTATGGCAACCGGCAGGAGCCATAGGAGTTGTCTTTATTTTTTGTATGACCTGCGTGTCATTGAAGAACGCCATGTAAACTACTTTACTTTATTGCTAAACGCGTTAGCCATAGAAGTAGAAGTAGTCGTTGGCGTGACAACTTCATGAAGACACAATGATGGAGATCATGATGATGGAGATCATGGTGTCAAGCCGGTGACAAGATGATCATGGAGCCCCGAAGATGGAGATCAATGGAGCTATATGATATTGGCCATATCATGTCACAACTATATAATTGCATGTGATGTTTATTATGTTTATGCATCTTGTTTACTTAGGACGACGGTAGTAAATAAGATGATCCCTTACAAAAATTTCAAGAAGTGTTCTCCCCTAACTGTGCACCGTTGCTACAGTTCGTCGCTTCTAAGCACCACGTGATGATCGGGTGTGATGGATTCTTACGTTCACATACAACGGGTGTAAGACAGTTTTACACAGCAAAAACACTTAGGGTTAACTTGACGAGCCTAGCATGTACAGACATGGCCTCGGAACACGGAGACCGAAAGGTCGAACACGAGTCGTATGGAAGATACGATCAACATGGAGATGTTCACCGACGATGACTAGTCCGTCTCACGTGATGATCGGACACGGGCTAGTCGACTCGGATTGTGTAACACTTAGATGACTAGAGGGATGTCTAATCTGAGTGGGAGTTCATAATTTGATTAGAACTTAATTATCATGAACTTAGTCTAAAACCTTTGCAAATATGTCTTGTAGATCAAATGGCCAACGCTCATGTCAACATGAACTTCAACGCATTCCTAGAGAAAACCAAGCTGAAAGATGATGGCAACAACTATACGGACTGGGTCCGGAACCTGAGGATCATCCTCATAGCTGCCAAGAAGCAATATGTCCTAGAAGGACCGCTAGGTGACACTCCCGTCCCAGAGAACCAAGACATTATGAATGCTTGGCAAACTCGTTCTGATGATTACTCCCTCATTCAGTGCGGCATGCTTTACAGCTTAGAACCGGGGCTCCAAAAGCGTTTTGAGCATCACGGAGCATATGAGATGTTCGAAGAGCTGAAACTAGTTTTCCAAGCTCATGCCCGGGTCGAGAGATATGATGTCTCCGACAAGTTCTATAGTTGTAAGATGGAGGAAAACAGTTCTGTCAGTGAGAACATCCTGAAGATGTCTGGGTTGCACAACCGTATGACCCAGCTGAACATTAACCTCCCAGATGAGGCGGTCATTGACAGAATCCTCCAGTCGCTCCCACCAAGCTACAAGAGCTTTGTGATGAACTAAAACATGCAGGGGATGGTGAAGACCATTCCTGAAGTGTTCTCGATGCTGAAGTCAGCAGAGGCTGAAATCAAGAAACAACATCAAGTGTTGATGGTCAATAAGACCACTAAGTTCAAGAAGGGCAAGGGCAAGAAGAACTTCAAGAAGGACGGCAAGGATGTTGCCGCGCCCAGTAAGCCAGTTACCGGGAAGAAGTCAAAGAATGGACCCAAGCCTGAGACTGAGTGCTTTTATTGCAAGGGGAAGGGTCACTGGAAGCGGAACTGCCCCAAATACTTAGCGGATAAGAAGGCCGGCAACACCAAAGGTATATTTGATATACATGTAATTGATGTGTACCTTACCAGTACTCGTAGTAACTCCTGGGTATTTGATACCGGTGCCGTTGCTCATATTTGTAACTCACAGCAGGAGCTGCGGAATAAACGGAGACTGGCGAAGGACGAGGTGACGATGCGCGTCGGGAATGGTTCCAGAGTCGATGTGATCGCCATCGGCACGCTGCCTCTACGTTTACCTACGGGATTAGTTTTGAACCTTAATAATTGTTATTTAGTGCCAAGTTTGAGCATGAACATTGTATCTGGATCTCGTTTAATACGAGATGGCTACTCATTTAAGTCTGAGAATAATGGTTGTTCGATTTATATGAGAGATATGTTTTATGGTCATGCTCCGATGGTCAATGGTTTATTCTTGATGAATCTCGAGCGTAATATTACACATGTTCATAGTGTGGATGCCAAAAGATGTAAAGTTGATAACGATAGTCCCACATACTTGTGGCACTGCCGCCTTGGTCACATTGGTGTCAAGCGCATGAAGAAGCTCCATGCTGATGGACTTTTAGAGTCTCTTGATTATGAATCGTTTGACACATGCGAACCATGCCTCATGGGCAAAATGACCAAGACTCCGTTCTCCGGAACAATGGAGCGAGCAACCAACTTGTTGGAAATCGTACATACCGATGTATGCGGTCCAATGAGCGTTGAGGCTCGCGGAGGATATCGTTATGTTCTCACTCTCACTGATGACTTGAGTAGATATGGGTATGTTTACTTAATGAAACACAAGTCTGAAACCTTTGAAAAGTTCAAGGAATTTCAGAATGAGGTGGAGAATCAACGTGACCGAAAGATAAAGTTCCTACGATCAGATCGTGGAGGAGAATACTTAAGTCACGAATTTGGTACACACTTAAGGAAATGTGAAATCATTTCACAACTCACGCCGCCTGGAACACCTCAGCGTAATGGTGTGTCTGAACGTCGTAATCGCACTCTATTAGATATGGTGCGGTCTATGATGTCTCTTACCGATTTACCGCTATCATTTTGGGGATACGCTCTAGAGACAGCTACATTCACTTTAAATAGGGCACCGTCTAAATCCGTTGAGACGACACCCTATGAATTATGGTTTGGGAAGAAACCTAAGCTGTCGTTTCTAAAAGTTTGGGGATGCGATGCTTATGTCAAGAAACTTCAACCTGAAAAGCTCGAACCCAAGTCGGAAAAATGCGTCTTCATAGGATACCCTAAGGAAACTGTCGGGTATACCTTCTACTTAAGATCCGAGGGCAAGATCTTTGTTGCCAAGAACGGATGCTTTCTGGATAAAGAGTTTCTCTCGAAAGAAGTAAGTGGGAGGAAAGTAGAACTCGATGAAGTACTACCTCTCGAACGGGAAAGTGGTGCAGCGCAGGAAAATGTTCCTGTGATGCCCACACCAACTGAAGAGGAAAACAATGATGATGATCAAGGTACTTCGGATCAAGTTGCTACTGAACTTCGTAGGTCCACAAGGACACGTTCCGCACCAGAGTGGTACGGCAACCCTGTCCTGGAAATCATGTTGTTAGACAACGGTGAACCTTCGAACTATGAAGAAGCGATGGCGGGCCCAGATTCCAACAAATGGCTTGAAGCCATGAAATCTGAGATAGAATCCATGTATGAAAACAAAGTATGGACTTTGACAGACTTGCCCGATGATCGGCGAGCGATAGAAAACAAATGGATTTTCAAGAAGAAGACAGACGCGGATGGTAATGTTACCATCTATAAAGCTCGGCTTGTCGCTAAGGGTTATCGACAAGTTCAAGGGATTGACTACGACGAGACATTCTCTCCCGTAGCGAAGCTGAAGTCCGTCCGAATCATGTTAGCAGTTGCCGCATACTATGATTATGAGATATGGCAGATGGACGTGAAAACGGCATTCCTTAACGGACATCTTAAGGAAGAGCTGTATATGATGCAGCCGGAAGGTTTTGTCGATCCTAAGAATGCTAACAAAGTATGCAAGCTCCAGCGATCCATTTATGGACTGGTGCAAGCATCTCGGAGTTGGAATATTCGTTTTGATGAGATGATCAAAGCGTTTGGGTTTATGCAGACTTATGGAGAAGCCTGCGTTTACAAGAAAGTGAGTGGGAGCTTTGTAGCATTTCTCATATTATATGTAGATGACATACTCTTGATGGGAAATAATATAGAACTTCTGGACAGCATTAAGGCCTACTTGAATAAGTGTTTTTCAATGAAGGACCTTGGAGAAGCTGCTTATATATTAGGCATCAAGATCTATAGAGATAGATCGAGACGCCTCATAGGTCTTTCACAAAGCACATACCTTGATAAGATTTTGAAGAGGTTCAAAATGGATCAGTCCAAGAAGGGGTTCTTGCCTATGTTACAAGGTGTGAGATTGAGCTCAGCTCAGTCACCGACCACGGCAAAAGATAAAGAAGAGATGAGTGTCATCCCCTATGCTTCAGCCATAGGATCTATTATGTATGCCATGCTGTGTACCAGACCCGATGTAAACCTTGCCATAAGTTTGGTAGCAAGATACCAAAGTAATCCCGGCAAGGAACACTGGACAGCGGTCAAGAATATCCTGAAGTACCTAAAAAGGACAAAGGACATGTTTCTCGTTTATGGAGGAGACAAAGAGCTCGTCGTAAAGGGTTACGTCGATGGTATCTTCGACTCAGATCTGGATGACTCTAAGTCACAAACCGGATACGTGTATATGTTGAATGGTGGAGCAGTAAGCTGGTGCAGCTGCAAGCAGAGTGTCGTGGCGGGATCTACGTGTGAAGCGGAGTACATGGCAGCCTCGGAGGCAGCGCATGAAGCGATTTGGGTGAAGGAGTTCATCACCGACCTAGGAGTCATACCCAATGCGTCGGGGCCGATCAAACTCTTCTGTGACAACACTGGAGCTATTGCCCTTGCCAAGGAGCCCAGGTTTCACAAGAAGACCAGGCACATCAAGCGTCGTTTCAACTCCATCCGTGAAAATGTTCAAGATGGAGACATAGAGATTTGCAAAGTACACACGGATCTGAATGTCGCAGATCCGTTGACTAAACCTCTCTCGCGAGCAAAACATGATCAACACCAGAACTCTATGGGTGTTCGATTCATCACAATGTAACTAGATTGGTGTCTCTAGTGCAAGTGGGAGACTGTTGGAAATATGCCCTAGAGGCAATAATAAAAGTATTATTATATTTCATTGTTCATGATAATTGTCTTTTGTTCATGCTATAACTGGATTATCCGGAAATCGTAATACACGTGTGAACACATAGACCACAATATGTCCCTAGTGAGCCTCTAGTTGACTAGCTCGTTGTGATCAACAGATAGTCATGGTTTCCTGCCTATGGACATTGGATGTATTTGATAACGGGATCACATCATTAGGAGAATGATGTGATGGACAAGACCCAATCCTAAGCATAGCACAGAGATCGTGTAGTTCGTTTGCTAGATCTTTGCCAATGTCAAGTATCTCTTCCTTCGACCATGAGATCGTGTAACTCCCGGATACCGTAGGAGTGCCTTGGGTGTATCAAACATCACAACATAATTGGGTGACTATAAAGGTGCATTACAGGTATCTCCGAAAGTATCTGTTGGGTTGACTCGGATCGAGACTGGGATTTGTCACTCCGTATGACGGAGAGGTATCTCTGGGCCCACTCGGTAATGCATCATCATAATGAGCTCAAGGTGACCAAGGTGTTGGCCACGGGATCATGCATTACAGTACGAGTAAAGTGACTTACCGGTAACGAGACTGAACAAGGTATTGGGATACCGACGATCGAGTCTCGGGTAAGTAACGTACCGATTGACAAAGGGAATTGTATACGGGATTTGATCGAATCCTCGACATCGTGGTTCAACCGATGAAATCATCAAGGAGCATGTGGGAGCCAACAAGGGTATCCAGATCCCGCTGTTGGTTATTGCCTGAGAGTCGTCTCGGTCATGTCTGCGTGTCTCCCGAACCCGTAGGGTCTACACACTTAAGGTTCGGTGACGCTAGGGTTGTATGAATATGAGTATGCAGCATACCGAATGTTGTTCGGAGTCCCGGATGAGATCCCGGACGTCACGAGGAGTTTTGGAATGGTCCGGAGGTAAAGAATAATATATAGGAAGTGGTTATTCGGCCATCGGGAAAGTTTCGGGGTCTCCCGGTAATGTACCGGGACCACCGGAAGGGTCCCGGGGGTCCACCGGGTGGGGCCACCCATCCCGGAGGGCCCCATGGGCTGACGTGGGAGGGGAGCCAGCCCATAGTGGGCTGGTGCGCCCCCCTAGGCCCACCCCCTGCGCCTAGGGTTGAAACCCTAGGGTGGGGGGGGGGGGCGCACCACATGCTTTGGGGGGCACTCCTCCCCCCTTGGCCGCCGCCCCCTTGGGAGATCCAATCTCCCAGGGCCGGCGCCCCCCCTGGGGTCCTATATAAAGGAGGGCAGGGGGGAGGGCAGCTACACCCATTGCCTTGGCGCCTCCCTCCCCCTGCTACACCTTGTCCTCCTCCCGTAGACGCTTGGCGAAGCCCTGCTGGGTTTCTGCTGCATCCACCACCACGCCGTCGTGCTGCTGGATCATCATCAACCTCTCCTTCCCCCTTGCTGGATCAAGAAGGAGGAGACGTCTCCCGTCCCGTACGTGTGTTGAACGCGGAGGTGCTGTCCGTTCAGCACTTGGACATCGGTGATCTGAATCACGTCGAGTACGACTCCATCATCACCATCCCCTTGCAAGCTTCCGCACGCGATCTACAAGTGGTATGTAGATGCAAACTCACTCCCTTGACTTGTTGCTTAGATGAACTCATAGATGGATCTTGGTGAAACCGTAGGAAAAATTTTAATTTTCTGCAACGTTCCCCAACAGGATGCGGAGCTTAGGGCCAAGGATGTGGAGCTCCGTGAGCTCAAGGAGGAGAGGAGTGCCATGCTCCTCCGTTATGTGCGGGAGTTCATGGAGCTTCAAAAGCGGCAGGCGTCCACCACAAAGATGCTCGAGGCATCGGCGGTGTTGCTGCAGAAAGCGGGAGATATGATAGGCCATCAGGGGAGCCGGCTGGAGCGCGAGCGGGCCGATCGTGACGAGGTCTAGGATCGCCTCAGCCAGTTGGTGAACCAAGTTGCCACACACGTGTTGCGGCTACGCGATGCCTACCGTCGTGCCAGCGCGACAATGCCGGTCGTCGGGCTAAACCCGTTTGACCACCCGGTCGACTTCAACGAGCTGCGGCTTCCTGACCTGGTCTCCTTCTTCACCTATATCTCCGAGGAGCTGAGCCGTCTCCGTGCGATGGTGGGGGCTGAGCTGGACAAGGAGGGATTGCAGGCTGCCGTCGACGTTGTCGGGCGAATCCTTTCAGGGCTCCGTCACCGGAATCCATTCGTGCCATTGGACACCGTCTTACACGAGCTGGCTCCCGTCGACCGGGAGAGGGCTCTGCGAGCGGTTGCACCCTGCATCACCAATGTCATGCGCCTCGAGAAGCAGAGGGACTTCGGTGGTGTTTAGGCGCCCTCTGCATGGGCATGTCCATGTCTCAGCGCAACATGACCGTTGGATCAAACTCAGACGGTGCAGATCAGTCACTGTAGCACAAAGCGTGTGGGTGTGTTTGGTTGCATTCTCATCTCAATATAGTTGTTTCCTCTTCGTGTATTTTTGTCAACCTACTAGTGTGGACTCATGCACCCTTCATGGTTCATGCACTCTGCCAAACACCCAAAAGTGGGTCGAGAAGGGAACTTTTGCTCCCATCCCGTGCACCCTTCATATACCCTATCTAACACTATAGGATGTGCTTCATATGGTTCATGTTTCGTGGAGTACTGTAGCACCATACTCTCCGTGCGCTGTGGACCTAGTTCTGTTAACATTGATCTCACCGTTCATTCTCGACCGGACAGTCGAAAAAGCGGTACTATGTTACATATAGGAGTAGTTGACATGCGCACAACATCATTTGTTATCGTCATATCTTACTACACTAGCAACAAGATTGTGTAGTACTGACATATGAACCACTGCACATGCCTAGTAGTAGGAGCACTGTGTATGTTCAAGTGGCTGCCGTGTTTCGCACTCCTCGGTCGTAAGAGTGGAAACGCTTGTTGTAATCATTTTTTTCTTCAGAATGAAAAACAGTGGACACGCTCTACCGTGCGGATCCTCCTCCAGCCATGCACTAAATTACTCACTTTCACCGACGTGTGGGACAGCCAGCACCTGGGTCCACTAGCCATGCACTAAATTACTCCGTAGTAGAGTGACAGTAGACTACCCCGATCGAACCGCCGCAGTAATGCCCAATGAGCCGTCAAATCACAAAACCCCCTCCTTTCCAGCAGTAAGTTGGACGGACGAAGCAACCATCACTTCACTCTTCTCTCTCAGCTTCCTCTCTTGAAGAAAACCCCCACTCGCTTCACTTCTCCCTCATCTCGTTCCTCCTTTCACTCTTCTCTCTCAGCTTCCTCTCTTGGATGGACGTCGGAGCACCGGTCGACGTGATGTCTATGGCTCTGGCCAAAACCGTCGAGGCTCATGGTACGAAGAAGTGCAAGCACCCCGCCGAGACTACTGCAGACAAGCTCAAAGCCATCGCCCTGTCCAAGCCCCTCTCTCCGGGATCCCTCATTAAGCAAGTCCAGGTAATGTCTCTTGTTGACGATCTTTTTCTTGATATTGATCGTGTTTTTTCATCTAACACGCAGTACTAGTACTGGTAGTACAACTTTCTGGGTGATCTTGCATGTGATTTTAGTGTGCCAAATGACGGTTCTAAATTCTTATTTTGCCCAAAACATGCGAGAGGTTGACACTGATTTCTTATAGATTACTTTCAACTACTCCCTCTGTCCCAAATTTCTTGTCTTAGATTTGTCTAGTATGGATGTATCTAATACTAAAATGTGACTTGATACATCCGTATCTAGACAAATCTAAGACAAGAATTTTGGGACGGAGGGAGTACTTTATGAACATCAATGCTACCTTTTAAGAGGGTATATTTGCCTGAGTAACTTCTGTTATGGATATTGCATGTAATCCCTCTGCTCTCATGCCTTTGAAGACATGTTATAGTGTCTTTGTTCACTCATTTCTGTGCGTATATGTAGTCATATATGGAGTATAATATCGAAAATCATCTTATATTTCTGAACAAAGGTAGTAATAAAATATGGTTTCTGTTTGAATTAGAACCAGGTCCGCGGTGGAGATGAAGTTCTCAAAGTCATTCCATGTGAACTGGAAGACCTGATGATGAGTTCTACTGCTGAACTATCCAGCTACTGTGTCCTTGTCGCCATGTGTCCTGAACTAGTGTTTTCCTGTAGCATTGTTGTCAGGCATGTTCTCGTGGCTGTACTTGACCACAACAATTTCCTGGCTGTGCCTTCGATTACGAAGGGTGTGGTTCTTGTAAAGCTTCCCAACAAATCTGATGCGGCATGTCTTCATCATCATGTTTATGAGTGGAAAGACCACTCTGTTATGTTCTCCAAGGTTGACAAGATGGTGATGGTGCATGTAGACATCTCACACGAAGTCCATGGCCTAGTCAGTTATGCGGGGTTCATTCCGTAGGTCGGTGGCAAGAAATAGTCTGCAGAGTTTAGTTAGTGCAACTTTGCTTGTCTGTAGTAAGTACTATTGTTCAGTACTTGATTTGTGTTTGTGAACCCTGTATTGTTTATTAGTACTGCCGCTTTTGGTGTGTGGTCAGTCCTGTGAACGGTCTATGTTAATGTCTGTCCACTCAATTCAGTATGTATATTTTGAAGTATCCAGATCATATTTTTTGTGAGGACGGTTTATCAATTATGGTTACACTCCAATATCTGTATGCATTGCAGGGTTTATCGCACCCACCAGGATTTCCAGTCCCATGGATGTTTGGTCCATACGATTTGTCACGACCTTTGGACTGTCCTGCTTGTGGGAGTAGGCGGGTCCCCTGCATGCCATGCGGAGTTGGATGATCAATCTTCTGTTTAGTACTTCAACATAGTGATTTCCTGGTAAGGATTCACTCATGTCACATCAAGTAAATCTTATTGATTCACTATCTAAATCTTATTGATTTAATGTCATGTTTTCTTTGTTTTCCTGCAATTTTACGATGCAGGTTTTGCCATGTGACATTCATCACAGAATAAACCGTTTGGTTTGCTCTATGATGGCTATTTTTTCAGGTTTCACTTCTTATGTCGTGTCAGTAACGAAGGCACTGTCCATCACTTATATTACTGGAAAATATTGGATCAGTCTATTGTCTGAGTACAAGCTGAATCCCTATGATGAACTGCAGTTTGGTTTAACAAAAACACCACAATTAGTCCTTCTCGCATTTAAAAGAAATGAAGAAAAAAACTGGATCACGATCACGGATCCTAGTCAAGTTAGAAAGCTGATCATAGCAGACCAGACACAATCGCCGCTGTCTCGCACAGATAGAGCACCGGCAGTTGCTCTAGCACTGACATCGGAAGCAGCTCAGTCTGATCCAGCTGAGGATTGGGCACCGACCGCGTCAGCGGATCAGTCTGATCTACCGGAGGATCGGGCATCGACACCGGCACCAGCTCTACAAGGAGCACCATCTCCAGCAGCAGCGGCGGCTTCGCCACCTGCGCCAACACTTGCACTTGCATTTGGTCCGGCCCGTGCAGTTGCACCGGCAACAGACTGGGCTGCAATTCTCACTTCATATACCAAAGTCCTTACAAAAACCGACATGTCCACCTTCTTGGTAAGCATTGGCCGCCCAAGTGCTTCGTTCTTTTTTCTTTCCATGTTGTTTCACATGATTCACTGTGTTGATCTAACTGTTTGGGTATGTCTTCTTGTTTGCAAACAGAGAATTCCTAGAGCAACGAGGGAGTCATTCAACAATCCGGGCGACCACGGCCAAGTTTCTCTTACCATGCACAGCCTTGGTGTGAATGAACCTGCTCAATATACCGTAAGTACAAAGGATGGTCGCATGATGATTGATGCTAAAGGATGGTCAAGGTTCAAATCTAAATCATATCTTGCAGTAGGGGATGATGAGGAGAGCTGGTCCAAATAAACTTTGAAATTCTTCAGTAGCAGCACGCAACTGCCGAACTGATCTATCCTCCGAGAGATTTTGATGTAATAATCTGGCATGGTGAAACAAGTGTCCTGTGTGTATAAGTAGTATGACAGTATTATTTATCACATGGTATATCGTTGATAGAATTGCAACTCTGATTGCTGGTTAGGAACTGTCGTTCGACTTCATTCCAACAGCTGCCGTGCTTTATTCAATTTTGTGTATTCGCCTTGCGACAACATCTAAAACCAGCAGAGTACCGATCGCTTGCAGTATGAAAAGCGCTGAGGTAGAACACATGGGCCCCCAAACATGCAGGGTCGGCCTGTGGCCCAAAGTCCAGAACCGTGAGCCTATCTGAGTATTATATTAGCACCTAAAAAAAATCTGAGTATTATATTCTCAGCTGAACCCCCATAAAAAAAAGTTAAACCCCCATAATGCCCGTGCGTTGCAGAGGGAGTATATTTCTCGACAAGGTGAGCCTGTGATATAAAAGATTTGTATATTTCTTTACAGAGGGAGTATCTCTCTGTCAAAAAATACATTTATGTGTAACTAGTTACTCCTGTCATTCTACTTCCTTTCACTGATATGTGGGGCAACCGGCAATGGGGTCCACGTGCCATATGCACAAATTAGAGTGCACAACTTCACGGTAGACACACCCCGGTCGTGGCGCCGCAGTAATGCCCAATGAGCAGTCAAATCACAACCCCCCCTTTCCAGCTTTAGCAGTAAGCTGGACGAACGAAGCGGCAATATTTCACTGGGCCTGAATCCCCTTCTCCCTCGTCTGCTTCTTCAGAGAAAACCCCCGCTCGGCGATTGCATAGGGTTTTCTCATGGAGAACCAGTACGAATTTTTAATCCATCCCCGATAAATCCAAGTCCCTTGGTCGCAGGTAATCCTAGGATGGCAGCCGCCGCCGTTGATGCATTTTTCTTCATACTGAATCTAG
The DNA here is from genome assembly GCA_963921465.1 of Triticum timopheevii. Classification (NCBI taxonomy): domain Eukaryota; kingdom Viridiplantae; phylum Streptophyta; class Magnoliopsida; order Poales; family Poaceae; genus Triticum; species Triticum timopheevii. The sequence continues at coordinate 374,350,491 of OY997262.1, read as the reverse complement.
TGTGTTTCAGTTGCAGTGCCCAAAGTGCGAGTACCCTACAGATTTCTATGCCTTCGGCGAGACGCCACACTTGTTCCTTCTCATCCTACCACAACATTTTGAAACGCGCACAATATGTTCCTAGAATCCTCTTCTCTATCCGGGAGGGTGGGGATTTTTTGAACATGCAGTGTATTATTTGCTCTGCCAAAACACATGTACTCAAGATGCTCGGCCTTGCCATAACTGAATACACTAGTTTAATGGTCACAGTGAAGACAAGCCATGGATATTACTTCCGAGTTGGGTTCATGAACCAAGAAGATCGCTGCTTTTTTTATGGCCGAACTTGGATAAACTTTCTCAAGTGTTACGGACTGAAAGTTGGCGCACGAATGTTGATGGAAATAGCAGAACCTGGTCTCATCTTCACTGCGATCTTCCACCCCGACGTCGTTCCAATTGTTCATCCATGTTAGTTTTGTATCTGGTTCTTGCTTGTTGCTTCGATTACTTCTTAGTCCACCTATTCTGTCTAACTAATCACAATTTAACTTTAGAAGTAGCAACGAATCGCTCACGAAGATGCTACTTCTAACTAATATTTTCTTATAATTGGTGGCACATGTAGGTTTTTTCAGAGTTAAGCAGTCTGCTCGTTTGTTACTCTATAATAACTCGGCTGTTACTAATGGCACTGAAGTTGACTGGATCGACATCCACAAGTTCCTACACTTTATTGATCATCTTGAGGTCCTTGTGGGGCGTTTCAATGGTGGAAGGCCATGTGGGATATGTGTGCCACTGCTGCACTCGTTGAACAGGTCCAACTGTGTCGAGAAACTTATGGTACGAGCTGTTTTATGTTATATATGTTGTTCATAAACTATTGCTTATACACAGTTTTATAGCTGTGATCTTCTTGAAACGGGAATTGCCAAGTTCTATTGTTCCTATACAGATGCCTGACCATGGTCGGGTCAGACTTGCGCATGGTCACAACATGATGTTTATGTCGACCTACTCAATTCCCCTTGGATGTGAGAAGATACTTATTCGTGGGTGGTCTAAAATAATGAAGGCCCGTCCATCTTGGAGAATAGGACAGAAGATTATGTTCATGCTTTTCCATGGCTCTAAAGCGAATATCCTGTTTATTGACCATGTTGCGAGATGAAGCCGCTTTCAGAAGGTTGTGGATGCGTGGGGTAGCGCCTGGGCCTTGTCCTGGGGCTTGTCGGCCTCACTCTTGGTTAATTGTAGGCAAAGTAGCACTTTTCGAGGCGTGCTTTGTACGGTTGAACCTGTATAAGTACTCATACTGCTTTCAGCTTTGGTTGTTAAGTGCCCCTACTGGTTTCAGTTAAGGTTGTTAAGTACTCCTTCTGGTTTTACAGTCCGTCGTGTTTCTTCAGTCCTGTCTTCCTCCAGCCGCCAAAACCAAACCAGCGCCGGCGGGGCCGCCTGCTTCCGCCTCCCACGGCTAGCTGCACCTCAGCGCACGCATCGCCGCCCACAGTCTCCTAAATCGTTAATGCCGACGTCCTCCGCGCGCTTTGGTGCGCTCGCCGCGGCGCCGCCCTCTTGCATTGTCAACATGGTCAACAAACAATAGGAATCGGGAGAAGTACGTGGAGAGGATGATAGTAGGGGCTCACCACGTCAGCGTATGGAAAAATAAAATGCTTCCTCCTAGTGTTTTCCTGACATCTGGGACCCACGACATTGTGAGCGTATATAGTCAATAGACAAGAGAACAACACAAGATTGGCTGATACCTAGGACGTAGCTACTCGAGCAGTATTTTTTTTGTTTGGTATTGTTGAGACGGAGCAGGGTTTGAACTGGGCTGTGGCCCGTCTAGCCCAGGCTTATATTTTATGTTCACCATGTGACCAGCCCAGCTATTTTTTCTTTGTGAAAATGAGCCCAGTTTTTTTTTGAAGAATACCCAATCCAGGCCTACTTATTTTTCTACGCCCTGATGGCCTGCAACTCTTTCAAGACGCCTGCAAATCTTGAAAGTAATATGAAATGGGTTGTAAATATAAAAACAGATGACAAATTGGCAATTACTTTATAATTTCTGATTTTTTTCACATTTTCAGATTCCTATTTCACTGGGCATTAACCTAATTTAAATATATCTTCAAAGTACTTTAAATCTGGCTCGACATTTCGGTATTAAAAATAGTTTGGAACCCACAGAAATATGCGAAATTGGCCCTGGCCAACTAAAAAAAACGACTGCAATAAATTGCATAAGAAGTTGCCATGAGATATATATAAATTATTAAAAAAAGGGTGTGGTCTGACTTGTGGGCCTGTTTAGTTGACGCGTATGCAAGATTTTTTTTAGTTATTATATACTACGTCAACAAACGATTCTAGCAGACGTAACCGTTGGATGTCAATCCAACGGCCGTCATGTTTCTTCAATCTCTGATCTTCTTGCTCCAGCCGCCAAAGCAGCGCCGGCGGGACTGCCTCCCGCCTCCCATGGCCGGCTGTGCTGCCGCGCAGGCCTCAGCGCCCCCTACTACTCCCACCGCTGGCCAAGGCATCCCTCTACTCACCCACACCCCCTGTTATTCTGCGGCGACGGCAGCCTCACACCGTAGCCGAACCGGTGAACCCTCGTACTCCTCTCCGCACGGGCTTCCACTGCCCCGTCTTCCCCGGCTCCGTGTCATCCCCTTCCTAGGCCTCGCCGTTGTCCACCGCCGTGGTGCTCTCGGCACGGCGTGGTCAATGTGGTCAACGACCGACTTCCATCGGAAGAGTATTGTACGTGGAGAGGCTGATAGCTGGGTCCACGGCAGCCACAAGGAAGTGCCTCCTTATTACGCGGAAAATAATTATTCCTCCACCTGACAGCAGGGACCCACCAGACGGGCCACCAGTATTTCATGAAAAAAACATTTCCCCCTGACTGCTGGGACCCACAAGATGGGCCACCGTATTTCACGAAAAAAACGTTCCCCCCACTGTCAGCTCGGACCCATCGGAAGTGCCTCCTTATTACGCACAAAAAAATGAATACCCCCTGCTAGCTGGGACCAACCTTGGTGGGAGCTGACTTGTGGGCCTACTAAGTTGACTCGGACGAAGGCCTTTGTCAACTTTAGTCAATATATGAACGATTCTAGCTCCAGTGACCGTATGATGTCCATCCAACGGCCGTAGTGCTTCTTCAACCTCTGGTCTTCTTGCTCCAGCCGCCCAAAGCAGCGCCGGTCATGCCGCCTGCTCCTGCCGCCCGTGGCCGGCTGTGATGCCGCGGAGGCCTCACCTCCCCCTACTACTCCCACCGCTGGCCATGCCATCGCTCTATGCACCCACACTCCCTGTTATTCTGCGGCGACGGCAGCCTCACACCGCAGCCGAACGAGTGAACCCTCATACTCCTCTACGCGTGGGCATCCACTGCCGCGTCTTCCCCGGCTCCGCGTCGTCCCCTTCCTAGGCCCTGCCATCGTCCACCGCCCTGGTGCTCTCGGCGCGACATGGTCAACGTGGTCAAGGAATGGCTTCCATCGGACGTGGACTGTACGTGGAGAGGCTGACAGCTGGGTCCACGGCCGCAGCAAGGAAGTGCCTCCTTATTACGCGCAAAATAATTATTCCTCCACCTGACAGCAGGGACCCACCGGACGGGCCACTGTATTTCACGAAAAAATGTTCCCCCTGTCTGCTGGGACCCACCAGCTACATCTTCGCACGCAAGGAAGTGCGTCCGAAAAAAATGATTTGCCCCCCTGACTGCTGGGACCCACCAGCTACATCTTCGCACGCAAGGAAGTGCGTCCGGGCAAAAAAAAAAAGAACGATTCGCCACCTGACTGCTGGGACCCACCAGCTACATCTTCGCACGTAAGGAAGTGCGTCCGGGCAAAAATAAATAAAACGATTCGCCCCCCTGACTACTGGGACCCACCAGCTACATCTTCGCAGGCAAGGAAGTGCCTGACAGCCGGGACCCACCTGGTCGAAGCGTACGTAGCATTGTCATTCTGGTCGCGAATGTGTAGATACATACTGGTCGATGTAGAGGCGCACACGTGTCGTAGTAGAGGCGCGCACGTAGCATGTACACGTACGTACAACGCCGAGGGTGCAAGAAAGAAAATACAACCACGTACGTACACACGGGCAGGGTCTAGAACGCCTACTCGCGCATACGTACATGGCTGGATCGGAACGGCGAAACAGCGTCGTCGTCGTGTTCATGGGGAGCCAACCGGCTGGGTCGGAATGGAATGCGTGGTCGTGTTCATCGGAAGGGCTTGGACGGAACAAGCGATGAAAACGAGGCCTGGCGTACCGCACAACGGAGGAAACGGACCTCCTACGTTCGAAACGGGGTCCTGTTGATCGGGAGGGGTGTGGCGTACCGCAAAACGGAGGAAACAGACCTCCTACGGTTGAAACGGGGATCATGTTGATCGGGAGGGGTGTGCTGTACCGCAAAACGGAGGAAACGGACCTCCTACGGTCGAAACGGGGGTCCAGTTGATCGGGAGGGGTGTGGCGTACCGCAAAACGGACGAAACGGACTTGTGTTGGAGCGCTACGATCGAAACGGGGGTCCTGTTGATCGGGAGGGGTGTGGCGTACCGCAAAACGGACGAAACGGACTTGTGTTGGAGCGCTACGGTCGAAACGGGGGTCCTGTTCATCGGGAGGGGTGTGGCGTATCGCAAAACGGGACTCCACGTGATACTGTTCATCTCCACCGTCGACCTCCTCCAGCCTCCATGGGCTACCGTCGACCTCCTCCAGCCTCCACGGGCTCCTGTTCATCCAGCCTCCACCGCGCGCTACTCCACCGGCTACTGTTCAACCACCCCTCCACCATCTACTGTTCATCCAGCCCTCCACCGTCTACTATTCATTCAGCCCTCCACACCACGGGGTCTTGTTCAACCACCCCTCCACGACCACCCCTCCATCGTCTACTATTCATCCAGCCCTCCACACCACGGGGTCCAGTTCATCCAGAGGCAACGCCACCACTCACTGTTCATCCAACCCCCTCCCCCCCCCCCCCGCGCACAACACTCACTGTTCATCCAATCGATCGGCTTCAGTTAGCAGCAGTAGTGAAGGAATCGCTCCATCGGGTTCAGTTAACAGCCATCGATCGATCGCTCGGGTTCAGTAGCGCGTAGCCTGCAGTGCAATCGCTCGGGTTCAGTTAGAGCCCAATGCCTCGCTCGGGTTCAGTTAAAGCCAACACCTCGCACGTGTACGAGAGAAACGCGCATCGCTCGGCCCCCGACCTCCCACCGTAACTGGCAACTCCCCGAAATTTTCCTCCCCCTCGCTTCTACCACGGTTTTTTCCGTCATGGACAGCCCAAAGAATGTCATGCAACTGCGTCTCCGGTCCGCCCAGGATGAAAAGCCCATTTTCTGTCATGATTTTTTGTCATAGAAGTAGGAGCCCACCACATCTATGATGATACCAGGTTTTGTCACAATTATCATCATAGAAGTGTCATATGTATGACAGAAAAAAAATTGTTCGACCCAAAATGTCACGGATGTGTCTTTTTTTTGTAGTGTTCTCCCGAACCCTTTGGGTTTGGTGATGACTTGCAGGAAGAGGGTGATGAGGAGGAGGAAGGGGAAGATGAGGAGGAGGTGACCGAGATAGAGGAGGAGGCGTTCGCCGCTGTTGCAAAACCCACCATGCGCTCGACAAACTATAGCGAGGACGAAGATATTCTCTTGCTTCGTGCTTGGGCACATGTGGGGTTGGATGCAAGCCCCGGTACCGATCAAACCGGTAAACGCTATTGGCAACGCATAGAGGACGTCTATTGCAAGATCAACCCGAAGACCAGTGGGTACATCCCTCGTAGTTACCGGTCACTTCAAGGCCGGTGGGAGTTGATGAAGCCCCATTGTGCTCGTTGGAGTGCGGCAATGGACCAAGTGAAGGATGCACCGCCTAGTGGAACCGTGGAGAGTGACTATGTGAGTACATATATGTTTTTCACATTTATCTTGATTTTTTATGCTATTGTTATGTGAGTACATATATGTCTACTATGCTATTGGTGGGTTTGTAGGAGGCAATTGCCGACTTGAGGTACAAGGAGATGGCCGCTTCCAAGGGCAAAGCATTCCCATTTAAACATGTTTGGAATATTCTTCAAACTTATGACAAGTGGAATTTGAGGGATCAAGAGACCGCACCCAAGAAGTCGGCAATGCTTAGGATGGATGATAGTGAAGAGGAGGGAAGGAACGAGCACAAGCCCGCTGGAAACAAGAAGGATAAGCTAAGGAAGAAGATGGAAGGAGATGCGTCAAGCATAAGGGAGAAGATAGAACATATGATGAAGTCAAGGGAGGCATTGACAATGAAGACATTGGAGACAAAGCTTCTTATCAACGAGAAGAAGAAAGAGGTGAAGCTTGCACAAGTTGAAGCAAGGCGTGAAGATGCCAAGCGCAAGGCCGACTTGGAGGAGAGGATGATCAAGGTCAAAGAAGCAAAGGCATGGAAAGAACTCATGGTGGAAGAGAAGGAGCACATGATGATGTCCAAGAAGGACATGGATGAAGACCAATTGATGTGGTGGAAGGAGTACAAGCAGGACATCGCGGAGATGAAGAGGATATTCCATGGTGCGTCCTCTACTCTTCGAGGTGACACTCCGATGAGTGGTGGTGGCGATGGCGGTGTGGAGGACTCCAACACCGGCGACAATGGAGGTGCTTGATGGACATGGAAGTGGTCTAGGAGATGGCACCAGGTGCAACTTTTTGGTGATGGTGCCGATGAGAGGGGGAAGATGATGATTGTGTGATGTAAACTATTAAACCATGCATTAATGATCTTCATTTCCGTGTTTGTTTGAAGGTTGATTGTGTTTTCTAGTGAAAATTGTGATATGTCAAATGACAGTTTTAAGGGTTGGGGTTGGGGCAAAGACTAGAACCCTCTAACCCAACCCTTATAACAGAATATTCTGTTATAAGGGTTGGGTTTGAGGGTTCTAATCTTTGCCCCTGTTTTCAACCCTTAAAAATGTCAAAAATGGCCAATTCTCAACCCTTAAAGCTGGTTTTAGATTTAAGGGTTTGAGTGCTCTACTAGACATGCTCTTAGAGGCTAAAAAAGACTATTGAAAAGACTATTGTGGATGCTCCCACACACAGTCCGGTCAGCTCCACTACTCCTAACAACGCTTAGGCCATGACCTAATCAAGCTAGTCCGCACGCACGCACCGTCGAGGCCGATGCACGAAGGCGACGTACACCTAGGGCGTGTTTGGTTGCCCGCATAGGGCCCAACCAGGCCCGTGCGGGAAGAAAGAAGCCTGTTTGGTTGCCCGTTTTAACTGTTGGGCCTGCACCGCACGGTTCTTAAAGCGGCCCAGATCCTGGCTCGCTGGAAACGCACGAATCGGCAGTTTCTCGTGAGCCAAACCGAGGTGAGCGCTAGCGAGCGGGCCCTTGCACGAGTGGAGATGGGAGAGATGTGAGGTGATTACGTGAGGTCTTCTTCAACCTACAGTAAGCTTCTATCTAATCTCCTCTCTCTGATCTACACAACGGTGCTTCGATTCGAGGTAAGCTCTACACGAAAAATATGCACCTCGATGCTACTGTTCCATTCAGGCGATCAGTTCATAGTTTTGTCGGCCGCAAGTTCTTAATCTCGTGTTCCCGTTTGGAGCTGTTTTGGACGAATTTTGTCAGATTCCTCGTGCACGATGGATTGTTTGAAATTTCCTTTGACCAGCAGCCTAATCTCGCAGTTCCTCACAACATTCGTGTTGTAAGTTTTTGGTTTCGACGTTCGTAGCTTCATCTCTCTTTGACAGCAGTCTACTGCACTAATGCCGCGATGTCGAGCTCCTCTGTCATCTGCTCAGAGCCCTCATATTCGTCCCTCCCGACGCTGAAGCCCTTCCCCTTGATCTCCTTGCCCGCGTGCTACTACACTAGAGTCGTTTCCGGCGTCGCTCATCTCGGCCTACTCTCTGTCGTCCTCCTACTGCACTGACACTGCAATGGCGCGCACACTGCTTTCTTGTGTCCTCTGCCTCCGCGCACACTGCAGCTCGCCGCACCGCCGACGGGGTCGATCATCTTCGCCTCTTCTCTCTCGCCCTACTACACTGGAGTCGTTTCTGGCGTCGATCATCTCGGCCTCCTCTCTCGTCCACTGCACTGATGATACGATGGCGCGAGCACTGCATTCTCCTCCTCTGTCCACTATCTTTGCGCGAGCACCGCAACTAGTTCGCCGACAGTGTCACTCGCCGTGCCGCCGATGGGGTCACTCGTCCACGACTCCATGCGACATCTGCGACGTGCCGCCGACGGTGTCACTATCCACCGCAGTCTCCATGTCCGGCGCACACTGCATTTCTTCTCCCCCTTCCTCTGCTAGCTCTTAACCCTGCGTGCTAAGTGCAAGTGCTAGCTCTTAATCATACCCCTTGCGGGCAACCAAACAGCGCGTAGTTGCATGCGCCGAGACAATGCAGGCAACCAAACAACGTGCCAATGTTGATCTCTTAATGCTGCAACGTGCCAATGTTAATCTCCTAATGCAGCAAGTCCATATGCAGGCAACCAAACAACTCGCAGATGTCACATATGAGGTTATTTTTTGAGAGCCAGACTGAGTGGAGAAGTGTATGCAACACAGGCACTGTAGCACACAGCAACCAAACACGCCCCTAGCAATTCGCAGCTGCCGAGTTCGTCCCGCCCCAGGTCCCAGTTGGCGACTGCCATGTTTCTCACTTTTCGCGGGGTGGTGCTAAATTGCTACTCCAACTAGATGTTGTGGCGGCGACCGTGCTCCGGCCTCTCCCACCCATGACAGCCTGCCTTTGTGTGACACATCTACTCTGCTAGGACTACTCCTAAGTAATTTCAGCAAACAGGTTAAGTATTTTTCTTACCTGAGAGAGAGTCTGGGAGCCTAAGAATTATTGGGTGTCTTGATTCAGTATTGTCTTGGTTGAATTGAACTGATCCTACTTCTGAGAAAGCAAGTTATTCTCTCCTCAGCCTTTTCTTATGAAATAAATTTTTGATGCACTTCCGCTGTTGATCAGGTTATGGAAAAAAGTAAATAATTGATTGTGTACTCTCTTGTATCTCGTATTATTACCTTTAGTTTACCATGGTTTATCTATTTTGTTGGATCGTTAAACATTGAAATTATACTCTAGATTTATTAAGCAATTGAGCTTTATTTTGTATGAAGTATTTCTTTTTTAAAACGTATGAGCTATTTTTGGGTGGCTATTAGTGCCGAAGTTTATCCATGTTATCAAAAAGAAAAACTGTACCGGGGTTTGGTTCAATCCTGGCTCCACCGCTTCTCTCAACCGCTCATCACACATCTTCTCCTTCGAAAATCACAACGTCTAGCTCCTATATCCTCTCTTGCCATGCTCGCATGCCCTACCTCGCGCTCGGCGTTGTCGTGCCCATCTCCATCCTCCCACGTCGTGGTTCGGGGGGCACTAGAGCTACAAGCTACTTGCCAATTTTCTAAAAGGCCAAGGTGCCACAGGCTACAATCCGCGATGAGCGAGGTTGGCTGCCTGCGCCTCCTACTTAAAGCATAATTAATAGTATAGTCAACAGTCGGCTATATATTTTTGCCATTCTATAGCCAATCTAATAGCCTACTCATACAATAGGGAGACATACAAGTATGCTATGGTACAGAAATCTTTTTCTGAGCCTGGGCTCATCTGCACCCGTGTTGAATAAAAGATTCAAAACAAATACTAGAAAATTTCAAAAAAAAATCAATTTTTCCCATGATAGACAATGTGGTGCGTGAGGTCCGACCCAATTTTTATATGATTTGGACAACTGAGCAACTCTCAGCAAAAAAGACAAATTCGGGGTCTGTAAAACAGTTTAGTATTCACGTACTGTTTTGGCCCAATTTGTCTTTTTTGCTGAGAGTTACTCAGACGTCCAAATGAGCTAATATTTGGAACGAACCTCATGCAATAAATTGTCTACCATGGGAAAAATTGGAATTTTTTAAATTTTTCTAGTTTTTTTTTAAAAAAATTCTGATCGGGTGCAGATGAGTTTGTGCACCGAAACGTTGCACTCGCTATGGTATTAATATGTAGCCCGCATCTTTCTCTCACAAGGAGTGTTGGAGCTTGTGCTATAGCCAGCTACAAGTCTGTAGCCCGCTTTACCTCTCTTTCCTCTCATCTTCCCTTCAACTAGACTAAAATATGATGTGGCATCTCTTATAGCCCGCCATGTCATCCTATTGTACTTGCTCTTAGGGAGTCGTCGCGAGAATAGAGTCATCGGGACCAACACCCAGCGTCTGTCGGGAGGAATAGGGGTCGAAGGTGACGGCCTGGAGATATTAGATTCCCGTTCGGCCACCTGCGGTGCGACGAGCTGGCATGGTCAGGCGTAGGGCTGGAGGAGTCCCAACGGGCCATCGGGGAGGGCGCGGATGATGGCTGACTGAGGGTGATGCGGATGACGAGCTCCTTGTCTGACTCCGTCATGAGAACAAATGTGGTGACCATAAACATCATCCGGGTTCAAATAAGAAAGTGTAAATTGTTTGTACTTAAATGTGTAGTCGATACTGCGCTTGAAAACTATAGCACCATAAATACTAATGCAGTAGCATTGAATTGACAATAAACAATCAAAACTATATAGCACATAAACACTAATTCCAGTAGCATTAAATACATACATTGTAGACTGCGAGGCGCGTGTATGGAGAAGTCACAGCGGCCTGCCTGCCATGGAAGTATGAGATGTTCGCGGCAAAGTTGCCAACCGTATTTGAGGCCGTGTGCGTGTCTGTGGCCGCTGTCATCCACGGGGCGGGAGTTTTCTTCCAAGAGAGACTTGACGCGAATTTTGTTGTTGCAATCGGAAACAGTGGAAAAAAAATTCCAAACGCATAGGCTCTGCCATGGTTTGGATGGGTCTGGGTCCACGTTGCTGGATGCTTATGTGGCAGATGTGCACAAAATGCCTCCAGTTTGTTTTCGGTTTGTGGGAATTGGAACAATCCTAACAGTTTTATTGACAATCGTTGGATTGCAAAAAAGAAAAAACCTAGACTGTTCGATCTAGACATTTGCGGACGGTTTGGCAATCGAGCAGATTGCTTGCAGTGGCCGTCTGCGACTGCAACTTTACATGATGCGTTTGCAAAAACAAAAGCAAACAGAAGGAATTTTCTCCGTTGGGTAATTAAAGCGACAGAGCTAGAATCTCGTACCACGCACTTATGGTGAAGCACAGTGCAAAGTTCCGTTCCCTTTGTCAATAAGGCAACGTGTTGTTCGGTTGTGTTGTTCCTTGCGTATAGTATAGGTCCCCGAAGCACACAGTGAAGGAGGCACTGAGTGGATCATCAACAGTGATGTGCTCTTCATCGGAGGCCGTAGATGGCGACGACATTGCGATGCACCCTTTGATTTGCACGAGCCGTACGGAGCAAGAAGCCCTTCCGGGTCCGGCGACGATCCTTGCCGTCGCTCCGACGCCAGGCTCGGGCCAACTTTCGCTCAGAATACTGCGCTGCATGCGAGGACCACACCGGCCTACGAGCACCGGAACGTGCGTGCCTAAATACAGCGAGTGGCATTGCGCGCATACGAGCGGCGCGACAGTACTGGTATAGTTCTACCATGGATAGCTCCATGGAATTCGTCGGCGACGGCGACGACGTCGGGGCCGTCCTGGCGCGGTACAGCCTGGACGTGAGCGCCGGCTGCGGCGGCCGGCGCAGCACGCTGCTGGACGAGTACGAGCGGCTCGCGTTCGAGGCGCAGCTCAAGAGCGCCATCCTGCGCCGGTGCTACTCCGAGCCGAGCCCCGCCAGGTTCGTAGACCTGGCCGACGGCGCCACGCCGGCGCCGGCTCTGCGGACCGATGGAGAGGGGCCGCGCGAGGACCCGGCGTCAGGCAGGAGGTCGTGGCGACTCCACGAGGCGGTGGCCCGGTGGCTCGGGTCGTTGAAGCCGGTGTTCTGCTGGCTCTGGAGCGTGCTGGAGCGGCGCCGGTGGAAGGAGCGGGACGCGCCACGAGGCCCGCCCGCCACGCTGCCACGGGTGCAATTGCTTGACTACCTATGTTAAGTTAGTTGCTATATACTCCGTTCTGCATTTGAATGTCTGTGTTCGCGTGCGATTTTTGTCGTTGTCGTTGGATGAAATTTGTTTGATCTGTAAATTATAAGCCGGCAACTGTAAAGAGCTCCATCATTTGCTTGTCCTATCTCGGTAACTCCTAGATGGTGCCACATATGCTCGCGCGAGGATCTTGTCTTACCTGATCGAGCTAGACCGTCCACTCAACAACATACATACGTGATGGTTCATGGTTGGGTGGTTAGATAGAGTAATCGAGCCACCAGTCACGTATGTACATGTGCATATGTTGCCACGTAAGTGGCCTCTTTGTCCTCCTTTCGCCACGGAAGTGGCAACTCCTGAGATAGTTTTAGTCGGCAAAGGCAGAGCAGAACGGGACGGGTGAAACTGACGGGGAACTTATTCAGCTAACCCGCGTAGCATCCAAGTGGTTGAACTGAACGCCAGTCGTCCTCGATCCGTCGGCGTCAGGGGCCACACCCCCACTAGCCCGGGCGAGGATGCCTGAATCGCGTGCGCGCCGGATGACGAGGACGGACGGAGCTGGCATCCGTGCCGCTGGACGTGGCGATCGCGGGGGTGCGGTTGGCGCGACGGAGTTATCCCGGCGGTTGCGCGCGCCGATCGATCGCCGTCGCGTGCGGGCTAAGGCACGCCGTTGGGACGCACGCACGCACGCACGTTGCAATTGCGCAGGTGGTTGGTTCGCGCGCGGATCAGCAGGTCGGCACATGGTCACGCGTCGACGTGTCGCGTCCAGGCGCCGGGCAAACGGCCAACGCTGACGCCGACGTCTGCGTCCCCGGCGCGCCGAAAAGGGGACGGGCGTCCATGCCGACGGCGGCGGCGGAAAGGGGGACACGGGAGGAAATTGATCCAGCAAAACTTTTTACTCATGGTATGTCAGATTGCCAGTACAGTGTTCTGCGCCGTCGAATATTTACATGTGCGGTTGAGCACTTCGATCATACGTTGATCCACTAGCAAGCAGCGCCTGGCAGGCAAAGGCAAGCATGGCAATCGATGCCGGAAAATGGTGCCACAAGAGCTTGGGCATGCAGAGCTGTGCCACCTTGTCGTGCTCCGCCGGCACGCAATGGCATACTTTCGTTGCGCGACGGATGAACTCACACGATGACCACGGCGATCATTTCGCTGCCCGCCGGCTGCTGGCTTCGGCCACCGCTGCCGCCCTTCGCGGGCGGGCCCTCGATGACCGGCTGACGGCAGGTGGGGCAGGAGCCGTGGGACACCAGCCAGGCGTCGACGCAGCGGACGTGGAACCCGTGCGCGCACCGCGGCAGCACGCGCACCTTCTCGCCGTCCACGAACTCGCCGAGGCAGATGGCGCACACGTCGTCGATGACCTCCCCGGAGCCGTACACCTCCACGGGGAGGCTCCTGAGCACGCGCCTCTTGATGCCGCTGCCTCCGCGGCTGGCACCGCGCGCCGTCGCCCCGCCCTCGCCGGCGGCGGCGGCCGCGGCCCCGCGGCCCACGTACCGGAGCGCGCACCGCGCCAGCGAGTTGAGCCCGATGGCGAATAGCAGCGCGAAGAAGAGCGCGGCGAGGATGATCACCACGTTGGTGTCGAAGGGCGAGTCTGGCGCCGCCGGCGGGGCCGCGCCTCCGTCGTGTCCGTGGGCGTGGTCGTGGAGAGCAGCCAGCCCCGCGGCGGCGATGCTCGACGTCGGCGCCTCCGAATCAGGACGACCCATGGTTAAAGAAGTTGATCAGAGAGAGAGATGATGATGATGCCACCCAGCTCGATCGATCAGAGATGAGTTCGCCCGGCCGCCGTTTCAAGGTATTGGAACTGGATTGATGCCTGTGGTAGCTGCTACCCGTGTCTGTCTGTCACCCTCTGCTCTGGTCGTGGGGTATATATAAGAGGGCGCACCACCGTTCTTGGGGGGCTTGCGCGGGGTGTGTACTTTGAAAAAGGGCGCTCCCCGGCCAAGTTGCACTCTGCAGCTGAGCTGCTGCAGGGATAGGGACACGCACACACGCCTTTTGGTCGCTTTGGGGATTGGAGGCAAAGCGGGGCCGGGGCTAGCCAAGGAAGGATCTCCGGGCCAGTTCTTTTCGGCGATTCTCCCAGAATCGCCCCCCTCCCCATCTTCTCATAGAATCGCCACTCCATATTTTTTTTACAATCCTATCTAGTTACGGTCTAATTAGTTAGGATTGTTAAAAACATATGAAGTGGTGATTTTGAGAGAAGCTGAGGAGGGGGGCGATTCTGGTAGAATCGCCCAAAAGAACTGGCCCTCCTTCGCGTGGGTTTTCCTTGCGTGCATGGAACGAACGAACCTGGGGTTGGGGGTATCTTTGGACAGCGAACGCGCCGTGCGCCGGCGAACAAACGCTTAGCGCGCGCGCAACGCGGCGGGTGGCTCCAGCGGGCGTGTAAAAATCGCGCGCGCGCTATAGCGAGTTGGACGTGCGGTCGGATACGCTACCCCGCGCGGTGTATTTGGGGGCGCCCGCTTTCGCGCGCGGCACACTCGAGCGCTCGCGTCACACTCTCTCCTCTCCCACTTCCACCCCCATCTGGCCGCGCCGCTACCGCCGCCCGCGCCCCCGGCGACCGTTCCGGCGCTTCCCCCGCCTATCCCCACGCCGCCGCGCTTCCGTGCCCCCCCCTCCCCCCGGCCGGCCCTCACGTGCGCCCTCGTCCGAGGAACAGCGCCCGAGCGCTCGCTGCCGCGCCGCGCTCGCAAGGTGTTCGGCAAAACGCCTACAAGGTATGTATTGCTCAAACTTCATGAATTTGGTGCATGTTTTTAATTGTAGTTTCTATAGTATAGTATTCAACATTGTAGATGAGTTCGTCGTATGATTCTTTCGAAGAAGAATTTGATATAGAAGAGGAGGAGGATCTTGCAATGATCCTAGCTATGCATATCAATAAAAAACCGAAGCACGGTGGTTCGGTTATGGGTCGGCAGAAAATTTGGAGAGATAGGATTGATGCCCATAACAGATTGATGAGGAACTATTTCGTGGAGAATTCCACATACCCGGAGTCGTATTTTCGTCGCCAAGATTTAGACTACTCACAATATGAGCTCTTGAGACATCCCGTGCGAATGCGACGGAGGGCTGAAAGGGTAGCTCATTTTGTTGCCTTCTTTCATGCCATTCGGCGTCCCGCAACGCACAATAAACTTCAGAAGGATCTGATTGAAGAGTGGTGGGCATGAAATGAACGACAAAGAGCATGATTTCTGCATTCGACATTGTATTGTTCATGAACTATTTGTTGTGTTTATTGTAGTATTTGTTGTACTAAACTATTTGTTTGGGTTGTAATAACGAAATTGAACTATTTATTGTTGATTTATTTTGTTTGTTTGATCATTTTTGCTTTTATTTGAAATGTATATGTGGTTTGTGCATGCCGCGCACGCTGTATTTTTGCGCACTGCTGGAGCGACGCGCGCGCTGCATTATAGCGCGCCTGCTGGAGCCAGCGCTGGCGGCCGCTAAACCAGCCGAAGCACGCGCGCCATACTAGTTTTTAGCATGCGGCGCGAAGCGCGGCTGTTGGAGATGCTCTTAATGAGGCGAAGAGGGCGTTGCAACCGCCCGTCGTCGCTTTGAACGTCTTTTCATGATGATTTATATTGGCACCATGATAGCAAATTTAGTTTGCAAGTACGGTAATTTTATGGTAAAAAATTAACCGAGGCGAATTTGTCATGCTCGACAACTAAACTTGTCATCCTCGGCAAACATAATTTGACATAAGAAACATTTGATTTGTCATGCATACCAATCTGATGTTCGTTAGATATTTAGGTTCTAGTTTTAGATAATGGGGTTTGAACCGGTAAATGCAGCTCGGTCGGCTATCGCTTCATCAGAGAGCCTAGCGGAGCGCACACAACAAAACAACGTAATAATAATATACATCACTACTGAACTGCTTGTTAGATAGAAAAGAAGGAAGTAACACTTTGCGAGGGGGCTAAGGTGGTTGTCGTACCCTAGCCGCCTTCTTCTCTTGCCGTCGTCAGGGCACGGCGTCGGGCAAGGCCTGCATGGCGCCAACGGGGAGGCTCGGTTCAAGGGCGGCTTATTGGGGCAGTGGCGAATCTAGGATTTCGATGCAGGGTGGTCCGCCTATAACAAAATATGCAATGCAAACAGGAATTGGCTGGTCTTTTTGACAACAAACATGCAAGGCAATTTTTTTAGTCAATATAATTATAAACACATCAGATCCTAATTAGTAATGATTCCGCTAGCAATTGGGAATGGGGATTGGGAAGTGCGTACTGAAAACAAGAGGTGAGCAGCTGGCTCATGCAGGTCTCCACACTCTCTTCAGCTGCTGGGTAGGACTGCTAGCTCCTTCCTCGATGCGTATTTTGCGTCTAGGTTCGAAGAGGAGAGGTTTGCGACTTTGCGTGCGTATGGCTGGATGAGTAAGAGTGCCTTGTTGGGTTCTTCTTTTTTCGGGCCCATCTATATTCTCCTATAGTATAAGGGCCAGACCAAAATCACAGGGTGGGCCGCGGCCCACCCTGTCCACCCTCTGGCTCCGGCCCTGATTGGGGATGTTTTGGAGGTCTTGGAGGGTTGTTGTGGATGGGGAAGGAGATGAAGGCTCGAGTGGAGGTCTTCGTCACGCAATTCTCGGCCGTGGCTGTGGTGCTGCCGGTGGTGGTCAGACGAGTCTAGAGCAGTGAGCTTCTATGGTGGTCCTGCCTTGCTAGGCCACCGGAGAAGACGTTGTCAGCGGATGGCCCTGGACTTGGCATACACCCGCGTGGATAATTTGTATTAGATTTTCTTTAGGGAATTTTCATGTTTAGTTTGGGACATTGTGGTGGCAACACTTTCCCAGTTTAGAAATAATCTCCTCCTCGCACTATCTCTATTCCACTGGTGTGCTTATCACCGATGGAGTGCGTGTTGTTTTGTGTCTCCGACGAGTCTTCCAGGATCTGGCCGCTTTAGGTTTCAGGTGCATCCGTCTAGATTTAGCCGATTTTTGTGCTCTTAAGAGTTTCTACATACCTTATCGATGTTCTCTTTTTCAGAACCGCGAGCTTCACTGATCGTAGCCGCCGACATTTCCTCGTTTGCATCAACAACTTCCCAGCCGCTGCTTTTACAAGCTTCTGGGTTTCAATTTTTTTGTTCCCTCAAGGTGGAGGCCCAGAGGCGACACAGTACAGAAAAAAGAAGATTTCAACACCTTCAAAGCTTTCGTTATAATTTTTTTTCTGTAGGAGTGTGTTTGTAAGGTCACTTCAATAGTATATGGCCTTGGGCCATTCCGGAAAAAAACAATGCATCACTACTAGCCGTGCCCAGCCTTGGTAGTAACAACTACTCCCTGCACTAAGACGACGACACTTATTTTGTATCGGAGAGAGTCAAATAATTTGATGACAAGGCATGGGGTAACCCCCAAAGATCCTATCCGTTAACGAAAGATCACATCCCCAGCGTTAGTGCTGCGGTGACCGTGGGGCGCCGCCCCACTGCATAGTATAAATAGCACAAGCGTTCATATACGTTGTAGGCGTTCCTACTGCTGTTAAAATGGAGCGCACTGAAAATCACAACTTTTTCCTCACATTAAAGATCAAGATGTCAAGATTAAAAAAAAAATCTAAATGTCGAAGGTACTCCCCAGTATCTCACACATATGTCTGGATCAGACTGTGTGACTCTGGCTACAAAAGATCATCCAAGGGGCTTATGTATTTTCGAAGGGCCTAGGCCGTTCTTTCATTAGATAGAAAAGAGAGAGCAGTACAAGGGCTTATGTATTTTCTATTGTACCATAGCTCATATAGGTGTGTGCATGTTCTTTGTGTGTATCACTATCACCCAATGTTGTTGTGGGGAACGTGAATGACCTCTCTTTTCACTCTATCCATGCCTAACATTATTTTCAATAGTGTTGTAGTTGTCTGCATCTGAAGATACAAAAGGCCGGGCGTTTCATCTTATTTTAAGAAGAATAAAAAAACATTCCACTACAGAGGAAAAACTAATATCATGTTTAGGAATTTTGATTGAAATCCACTTTATGGGTGCTTTAGTTTGAAATATTACTTTTCTTATTTTGCTGATTACAACGCAGAAAAGATAAATTGGCTCTGGAATTGTTAAATTTTGATACAGGAAACCGCCTGCAAAGAAATACTACTCTAGTCCACTACTAGTCACCTGTAAGGCTGTAACAAGGTTAGATTCTTGGTGATAACATAAATAAATTTCAATTGCACGGAAATCACTTCTTTGAACTCGAGAATAATCAACTATAATAGCGAAAGTTCACGACCGAACCCTAGTGGCACAAGTGTGCGTACACATGGTACGCGTCCCTACGATACAACATGAAAGTGCGGGTGTACGTGTCGTGCGAGTCCTCACCGTATGCTAGAGAAAAATAGAGCAAAAGTGCGCGCTTTGTTTTCGTGGCTACAGAAGGATCTGCCACGACATCCTACGTGGCATCGTGACTGGCATCGATATGAATTTCCCTTTGAGTTTCTTGGTATGGTCGGCAACTCAGCATCCATGTGGGGAGTTTATTATCGTACACTTCGTACCTTAGAGTGCTTAAGATGGGAAGTGGCTAGTGCGTGCACGGTGCACGCGCTAAAGCAAGACAGTGATAGATAGTTAGTAGCGGTAGTGCCCTGTTTATTTTATGTGCACTTTCTATGTATCTTGCATCCAAGGTTTTGGAGGCAAGTGGGCACGGAGGTATCGGAGACTGATTGGCAGTGCCACTTCCAGCATTCGCTTTAGCCGAGAGATTAGGAAGATACTAGTAATTAATTTTGTAAACAATTGAGAGCGGAGGGAATTTTTTAGGTTATCCGCTTCGTAAATTTGGGCCAAAGCTGTTAAGAATCAGAGCGAGGAGAAAAAGAGTGTACGAAAGCAAATAGTCTGTCGCCCTCGGAGTATTAAATAGTAGCAAGTTTGTATGGAAATACTCTGAGTAGAAGATGTTTGGGTATGCACACACTCGCTAATATCTTCCATGTCATAAAGGTGCACAAGCAAACATCTCCCCTTTGCAAATATCTTGCTCTGAACATGTCGTTTTTTTTAAAACCGAGTCAGAATGGAGTTAGTATCTTCATGCCTCAAGTATCATCCCTTTAACAGTTTAACACACTTGTTATTAGGCGCTTCAGAAGGAGACTTGTTCACGCTAACCTTCTGTTAAAGTTGCACTAGCTAATGTCTTCCTTGCGCAAATATCTTGTTCGAGCAAATACTACTCCCTCCGTCCCATAATGTAAGACATTTGTTGACACTAGCGGACAGCTAGTGTCAACAAATGTCTTACATTATGGGACGGAGGGAGTAGTTTTTAACGATACTTAGGAGAGTTGTTTGACTTACCTTTTCAATAAATATCACCCTTCTAAGCTATCACACCCATTGGCCAACATATACTAATGTATTTTAGCATTTGGTGCTGCAGGTGAACGGGGATGATGGACATGTACTACTAGGGAAAAGCCTAGCAGCAGCGCGGATTTTAGGCCTATCAGTAGCGCAGGACGATGCGCTACTGATAAGGCGCTACAGCTAACATGTAGCAGTAGCGTCTGTCGTCCCACGCTACTGCTATACATGGATAGCTGTAGCGCGCTTCAGAGAAGAGCGCTGCTGATATTATCTGCAGCGCTTTTTACATGGAAGCGCTACTGGTAAGGCGGCGCTACTGCTAACTTCCCCCCCTCGCTACTACTAGTTTTATTAGTTTTTTTTCTGCATATTTGTTTTGTATTTTTATAGGCTTTATACAATAATCTTTAGCATATCATACACATACAAATGTAATCATATCATATACATACAACTAGTCTCATCAAATATGTCATCATCATAATCATCATCCAACACAAAGTCGTCTCTCGTCATCATCTCGAAAATAGCGATACAAGTCTCGACTACTTGCAAATACATCGTCATCCATCTAAACAATGATATACGCGAGAAGAGCTATCACTTTAAGTGAGAGCGGAACTATGCAGTACATGAGTTCGTATCCCTCTCTCGCATTAGCGTGAACCTAAACTAACTACTGTCTGTCGCTCCGAAACCGGAAACCGGTATACCTGGGCCTGACACTCCGGCCACTCGTCGTATATATACTCCTGGCATAGCACTTCTTCGCCATCGATAATCTATGCACCTGCATCGTCACATGAGTCGATGATATGCAACATATATAGTTGAGCAACAGAAAGAGACAGACTTGGCAAAAATAGAAACAACATATCATAAGCATAAATAACAAAGTTCATTGTACCCAAAATGCCCTAACTAGAGTGATCTTCGCTAGTCGAGGAGGAGGACGGTTTAATTACATCACAAATAAAGTTTCGCCGTGCATAACTCAAAGTTTTGTCATACAGAAAGTATGAACTAAACGGACACATTGTCATATATCGACAATCACTCCAACATGTCGTGCCATTCATCCATATCTGGAAGATAGTCCCCAAGCTTAGTGAAAGGCTTCATGTCGAGACGCTGAGAGGCTACCCATGTTCGGACGTCTTCCCGCGACATTTGTCCTTCTCCGTAGAACATCCCTGTTTTTCCGACGACCTCCTTCATGATGATTTGGGCAAGTTCGCGCTGGATGTTATAGAACTCAGCTCGAAGTCGATGATCCTCGATATCTCCTACGTCCTTTGCCCATTGCAGAATATGGGCATCACCGGATCTAGGTGACATGCAAAGGTTCTGGTGACCCCGTCTGTACTCCAGCATGTGGTGTAGGACATAGAATCCATCATTAAGAGAATCGGTCGGTTGCTGGATGCAGCAGAAGTCGGTCTTATGGCTGAAGGCGAGCCTGACGACCCTTCTCTTCTTGTCCTTGACCTCTCCACCCTGTGCTTGGTACTAAAACATAGCACTGTCGAGAACATCCTTGATGTGGGTGTAATCCTTTTTGTGAATGTTCTTCGACGAGTCCAAGTAAAGAGCGTGGGAGTATCTAGTCAATTAATTCTGGACCTAATAAAATGAATAATGACATAAAAAAGGCCTATTGTTTTGCAGGAATGTTGACTCCTTCCCGGTGCGGCAAATCCCGGGCACTCGATATGTCCTAGTTTGTAGCACAAGTCATGCCGAAATTCACAGAAAATTTCGGCATGACCTTTGCTAAAAAGTGGACAAATCGAGAACCTGGAATTTGCCGGAACGGAAATGAATCAACATTCCGGCAAAACATAGGCCACTCGGCTTCATTCCGTGGAAACAACAAAAGGCCACTTGAGCACAATCAAAACATGCATGTGCAAACACAATTGAGGAATTTGCATATATCCTGACCACTTTAAATTTGCATGTCCTAGCGTTTGACACTACAAGAAAATCTACACAAATCTCATGTTGTCTCAAACTCAATTCAAAAACCAAATATAGATTATATTTAGTTAACTACTGAACTAAATTACTTTACTCTAAAACTAAACCCTACTGCCCTAATTAACATCTAGTTAAACAAACTTAATTCAAAAACAAAACCCTGTTGAACTAATTAATATCAACATTATCTACTACTTAACATCTATTATTACCCTAACTAAAAAACATCTACTATTAATCATACTGCCCTAGTTAACTAGTACCATCACTACTACTAATTAACATCTACTACTACTACTAAAAATCATTATGTATGAACCCTAGTACTAATTAACATCTACTACTACTGCTAATTAACATGGCAGAGGAAGAAAAAGCTGAGAGAGAGGGGGTGGGGGAGGGGTGGGGGGCTTACAGAGAGGGGAGAGACGGTGGCGGGGAGGTGCTCGGCGACGGAGGTAGGGGCGGCGAGGGCGGGGTTCAGGATCGAGAGGCGGCGCTCCTGGGCGGGCTCGGGGGCGGTGAGGTCAAGTGCGGCGGCGGAGAGGTCGAGAGCGGCGACGGTGAGGTCGAGGGCGGCCCGAGAGGCGACGGCAGTGTGGCTGGGCGGCCTCGAACGACGGCGGTGAGGATGAGCGCGGCGTCGATGCCGGCAGGAGATGGCGGCGAAGTGGGGGCGACGGCGAAGTGGCGGAGACGGCGGCGAAGAGTGGGGCGAGGAATTTGGGGGAGAAGTGGTGGCCGGGGGGGGGGGAACCATTTTTTGGGTTAAGTCAAAAATAACGGTAGCGCGTCAGGGAAACGCGCTATAGCTAAGTTAGCTATAACGCGTTTCTGCAAACGCGCTACTGCTATTCCTTCATCCTTTTTTCCCTTTTTCGTTTATTTTTCTTTACATTATATATTTTTCCTTTCTCCTTTTTCTATTTCTTTCATTTTCATTTACTTTTCTATTTGTTTTTCATTTCATTTTATTTTCGTTAGTAGTAGCGCTGTACTGGTAAACGCGCTGCTATAAGAATATTAGCGGCAGCGCGGTTTCTGAAAGATTGCTACTACTATGTGTAGCCCATCGGCTTAGTGGTCGAAATTTTAGTAGTAGCGAGTTTTCAGCGAGACGCGCTACTGCTATATATGCATCTGCAGTGCGCTTATTTGGCACGCGCTACTGCTGTCTAGCAGTAGCGAGCGTTTTTAACAAGCGCTACTGCTAAAGTTCTATGTATAACGTTTTCCCTAATAGTGATGGTTCTACCTCTATGTACTCTTCCGTTTTTGTTTACTCCCCATATTAGCTTTGAATGAAGTCAAACTTTATAAAAATTGACCAAGTTTGTAGAAAACAACATGAACATTTACAGTAATCGATTTATATGATGTGAAAATGTATGCAATGATGAATCCAATGGTATTGATTTGGTGGTGTATATGTTAATATATTTTTCTATAAACTTGTTAAAAGTATATAAAGTTTGACTTTAGACAAACCTAATATGCGGAGTAAGTAAAAAAATGAAGGGAGTACATAGCAGATTGGCTTGATATATTATTCTTATTGGACAATGTGATGTATATATAGTGTATCTTGTCATAAGTTCCATTTACTTTGTTTAACCGAGTAGTTCCCTGTCCTTTGGTAATCCTTGGCACATAAATATGTTTTCTTCATCACAAGAAATCTTACAAAGGCATGGAAAATCCATGCATGACCATGGCAACCTGGGCTGCAGCCCACTAGGCGGTGGCAGGGTGGAAGGTGATAGTGGAATACTTTCAGTGCAGCAGTACAAAGGCTCCCAGTCGAGGTGGCTGTGGACTCCACACATGCGTTGAGAAGCCAGAAGAAAAGTGTAAGCAAATATCTGATTTTAGCATACTTGTTTTTAAATGATTCACGAGAGTTATTTGAATTACCATTTTTGTAAAGATACACCTAACAAATATCGTCGTTCTAACATATCATTCCTAGTGGCTAGTGTCATGCATTTGGCATCTTAAAATGAACTCAAGCGAATGACATGTTTCTTTGGATTGTGCATCATTGAATTTGTATGAGATAGTTTCTTATACATGTTTCATTTGCACCATTCTTAATATACTGAATCTACCTGGATGATTCCCTTAATAGCCAACTCTCTATTGCTGCTTCTCCAACATCACAACCAATATCTTTTGAAAGCATAGCAACCGACACATCTTCCATGATGAACTTGCCCCGCCAACCTGATGGCATTCCTAACCGAGAAGGAATTTAACCTCAAAGTTATAGTGACTCAAGCTATTGTAATTTTTTGTTCTTGCTTTCTTGGTGCCTTGGTCACCCGTCATTCTCACCTTGTGGGTCCTTTTAAGTAGAAAAAAATGTGACGTCATTTTAATGGTGATAACATGAAAAAAATCCGATTGCACGGAAATCACTTCTCTGAACTCGAGAAAAACAAACTATCGTAGTGAAAATTCACGACTGCAAGCCATAATGGCACAGGTGTGCGAATACATCGTATGCGTCCCTACCGTGTCGTCAACAACGGAGCAAAAGCGCGCTCTTATCTACTATACAACGAGAAAGTGCGGGTGTACGTGTCGTGCAAGTCCTCACTGTATGCTAGAGGAAAATAGAGCAAAAGTATGCCTTTGTTTTCGTGGCTACAGAAGGATCCGCCACGACATCCTACCTGGCATCCTGACTGGCATCTATCTGAATTTCCCTTTGAGTTTCTTGTTCTTGGTATGGTCAGCAACTCGGCATCCATGTGGGGAATTTATTATCGTACACTTCGTACCTTAGAGTGCTTAAGATGGTAAGT
The DNA here is from genome assembly GCA_963921465.1 of Triticum timopheevii. NCBI lineage: Eukaryota > Viridiplantae > Streptophyta > Magnoliopsida > Poales > Poaceae > Triticum > Triticum timopheevii. The sequence goes on along the minus strand of OY997262.1, from coordinate 374,326,187 downwards.
GGCTAGTGCGTGCGCGGTGCACGCGTTAAAGCAAGACAATGATAGATAGTTAGTAGCGATAGTGCCCTGTTTATTTTATGTGCACTTTCTATGTATCTTGCATCCAAGGTTTTGGAGGCAAGTGGGCACGGAGGTATCGGAGACTGATTGGCAGTGTCACTTCCAGCATTCGCTTTAGCCGAGAGATTAGGAAGATACTAGTAATTAGTTTTGTAAACAATTGAGAGCAGAGGGAATTTTTTAGGTTATCCGCTTCGTAAATTTGGGCCAAGCTGTTAAGAATCAGAGCGAGGAGAAAAAAAGTGCACCAAAGCAAATAGTCTGTCGCCCTCGGAGTATTAAATAGTACAGCAAGTTTGTATGGAAATACTCTGAGTAGAAGTTGTTTGGGTATGCACACACTCGCTAATATCTTCCATGTCATAAAGGTGCACAAGCAAATATCTCCCCTTTGCAAATATCTTGCTCTAAACATGTCGGCTTTTTAAAAAAACTGAGTCAGAACGGAGTTAGTATCTTCATGCCTCAAGAATCATCCCTTTAACACTTTAACACACTTGTTATTAGGCGCTTCAGAAGGAGACTTGTTCACGCTAACCTTCTGTTAAAGTTGCACCGGCTAATGTCTTCCCTGCGCAAATATCTTGTTTTGAGCAAATACTAGTTCTTAACGATACTTAGGAGAGTTGTTTGACTTACCTTTTCAATAAATATCACCCTTCTAAGCTATCACACCCATTGGCCAACATATCTAATGTATTTGAGCATTTGGTGCCGCGGGTGAATGGGGATGGTGGACATGGTTCTACCTCAATGTACTCCCATCATCTTTATTTACTCCTCATATTAGCTTTGAATGAAGTCAAACCTTAAACAGTTTCACCAAGTTTGTAGAAAACAACATGAACATTTGTAGTAACCAATTTATATGATGTGAAAATATATGCAATGATGAATCCAATGATATTGATTTGATGGTGTATATGTGTATATGCTTTTCAACAAACTTGTTGAAAGTATATAAAGTTTGACTTTAGACAAACCTAATACGCGGAGTAAATAAAAATGGAGGGAGTACATAACAGATTGGCTAGATATATTATTCTTATTGGACAATGTGATGTATAATTAGTGTATCTTGCCATAAGTTCCATGTATCTTTTTTTTGAACAGAGCAGTTCCCTGTACTTCGGTAATCATTGGCACATAAGTATGTTTTGTTCATCACAAGAAATCCTACAGAGGCATGGAAAATGTATGCATGACCATGGCAGCCGAGGGTGGTAGGGTGGAAGGTGACAGTTGGATACTTATCGGTGCGACAATACAAAGGTCCCTAGTCAAATTGACAGTGGCCTCCACACATGCATTGAGAAGCCATACTTATCTGACTTTAGCATACTTGCTAGTTTAAATTAATTCACAAGAGAGTTGTTTGAATTATCATTTTCGTAAAGATACACCTAACAAATATCGTCCTTCTAACATATCATTCCTAGTGGCTAGTGTCATGCATTTGGCGTCTTAAAATGAACGGAGGCAAAGGACATGTTTCTTTCGACTGTGCATCAGTGAATTTGTATGAGATAGTTTCTTATACATATTCTATTTGTACCATTCTTAATATATGGAATCTACCTGAATGATTCCCTTAACAAACAACTCTCCAGTGCTGCTTCTTCAATAAAATCACAACCAACATCATCTGAAGCATTTGAAAGCATAGCAACCGACGCATCTTCCATGATGAACGTGCCCTGCCAACCTGATGGCATTCCCAACTGAGAAGGAATTTAACCTCAAAGTTATAATGCCTTCGAGCTATTTTAGTTTTTTGTTCTTGCTTTTTTGGTGCCTTGGTCACATGTATTCCCACCCTGTGGGTCCTTTTAAGTAGAAAAAATGTGACTTCATTTTAATGGTGTAGTAAGGCTCCTGACGGTGCCATGTAACAAGGGTACATCAACTTACCGGAAGTCAGTCCACCAGTCCGTACATCGGTTTAGGCCCATCGACCTGACATGCGTCCTTCTCAAGGCGCATCATTAACTTGTACTACATGACATGTACTTTAGATATCATTTATTTGGTCTACAAGCCATGTAAACCGAGTCGGGCCCATATAACCCTTCTCCTTGTCGGCCTACATAAGGGGAGGTAGGGGCTAAAATCCATAAGAACTCTCCGGTGCCATGGACCCTATATGAATCAAAAAAATACTAGGAAAAATTAAAAAATTCTGAAATCTCGGGTTATCAAACTTGGTTGTTCACTCTACTTACGTACAAAGTTTCATGAAGAAATCGCATATGTGGCATTGCAGCGTGGCCTGGCCTAGGGGCCTGATCCCGCCGACATGGGCCATGGTGGAGGACACCAAGGTGATGGCACCGGGGACGTGTGAGTGGATCCACAAGGTAGGTACAACGACAATGAATACCTCCTTACGTCCAAGCACCCCTTTCTCTTCCATCGATGAGGATCGAAGGAGGTGAGTCACGGACCGGAAGCAAAACGACGCATTCCTAAATTTGCATTCGGCGTCTTCTCCAGTGGTGTGGTCGGTCTTGGGGCTTTCTCAGCACCAAGATTTGGCTTGTGAGATGTCGTAGGACGACAGAAAGGTTGCTGGCGGTGATGAATTCGACAACAAGTATGTGTGTACTCGGGGTGAACCCATGATCTCCTTGTTTGCTAGATCAGATATTGTTGGCGTGCGGGCGAAACACCCTAGTTGAAAGTGTTGGCCCTAAGCTTGACTCCAAGGATGAAAATCACATGTTAGACCTTTAGTTGAACTTCTTGACGTTGGTGCACATACCGAAATCACTTCTTGAATTGGTTTTGTGGTACGATTGTAGAGATCCTATCGTGAGGCCGATCATTTTGAATGGCCTTGTTTTTCCATAAGCCAAGATTCCTAGGCCTCGCCTATAATATAATTAAATAACTAAAAATATATGGATGTGTGCATATTTGATGCGTACGCCAAGTGTTATCTTGCTTTTCGAAAATAAATACGTGAGTATAACATTTTCGCCGTCAAATATTTACGGTGAGCAAATGAGAGTATATAGCAAAAAACTACCACATTACGGGCTATGGCTACGAAAAACTACCACTTTTTTTAATTTTCCAAAATGCTACCACAAAATTGGTTCGCTGTTCCGAAAAACCCAAATGACAATATGATTTAGAATTAATCCGATTTATGACAGGTCGGGCCCGTTCCTAAACAAACCGTTTGTTAACCGTTTATTTGACTGTTAACTTACATGTGGGTCCCAGATGTAAGTGCTCTCTCTCTCCCTTATCTTTCTTCTCACCCTCTTCTTCCCTGGAGTCTCACCCGAGACCGGTGCCCGGTGCAGCCACGGCCGCCGCCGCCAGGGCTGGCCACCACCAGGCCATGGGGAGCGCCGCCGCCAGGGCTAGCCACCACCAAACGATGGGGAGCGTCGCCGTCAGGGCCGACCACCACCAGGCAATGGGGAGCCCCGCCGCCAGGTCCGACCACCACAACGCAATGGGAGCGCCGCCGCCAAGTCCGGCCACCACCATGCCCGGCGCAGCCATGGTCACCTTCACCAGGTCGGGTCACCACCACGCCCGGCGCAGCCACGACTGCCGCGGCCAGGGCCGGCCACCACCACGCCATGGACATGGACAGCGTCCTCGCCTCCTGGAGGTCGACCACGGGCGGGGAACAGCCCGCTGTCGTTGCTCGCTGCTACTTACCGCGGCCATGGCTGTCGCAACAGAGAGAAGGAGGAGCTCCGCGTCGCCGAATAGCCCGAGCACGGGCAGGGAGCAGCCAGGGAGCACGACCGGTTCCAATCCTTCGCCGCTGTTGCTTCCCGCTGGTGATGGCTGTCGCAGCCAGCAGCCATCTACTCCGGGCGTGGTGCTGGCCGGCCCTGGCGACGAGCTCGCCGGCGTGGTGCTGGACCTCTCCGGCGAGGAGCTCGCTGTCGAGGACCCGATTGCTTCTTTTTTATTTTTCAGGGACCCGATTGCTTTTTTAGGGCCTGATTGCTTTTAGTTTTTATTGTAGGGACCCGATTGCATGTTAAAAAATATTTGAGCCCCACCTGTCATAACGTGTCAATGGTTAACCTAACAGTCAAACCTAACGGTCAACCTGACGAGTGGACCCAAGCTGTCATAATAACGTTTAAAGTTAATCAACATAGTCATTAGTGCGACATGGTAGTTCTTCAGAACAGCCAACCAATTTTGTGGTAGCATTTTGGAAAATTAAAAAAAGTGGTAGTTTTTTGTAGCCATAGCCCGTAATGTGGTAGTTTTTTTGCTATATACTCAGCAAATGAGCACTTCATATGTTTCGGCTGTTGGAATATACGTGTAGTAGAAGTTGTATAGGGATAGAATTGGTTTAAACTCTGTATTCTGTTCTATCTCTTCTTCTGTCTCTCACGATTTTTCTGTAACGACTTGATCGATCCCATCTGATCGATCTCTCCCTCTGTAAACTTGTGTGCCAAGGCTTTTGCCCAATATATACATGCGGCCCGAGACAAAGGGTTCTACGCTTCCCAAAACACTTTTACATGGTAACCGAGCCTCTTCCTCATCCAATCGAGAGAGATTGCATCTAGCTACCTCGCGACCGAGAGTATGTCCACCACCACCGCAGCCATGACCCCAAGCACCATGGGTGCGCTCACCACCACCCCATCCTCCACCTTTGCATCATCTTCCTCCTCCACCCACAACACCACCTCTCTCGGATCGCCACCACAGGAGAAGCTTACGCGGGGCAATTTTTTGCTCTGGAAGGCCATAGTGCTCCTGCAGATCAGAGGCGCCCAGATGGAGCACCACCTTGACGCGACGAGCCCGCCACCACCCGCCACCCTCACCATCACCACGGAAGGCAAAGAAGAACAAGTCGTTAACTTTGCACGATCCCTCTGGTATGCACAGCAGCAACAACTCCAAGGATACTTAATGGGTTCTCTTTCCCGTGAGATCCTTGCCCAGGTCGCCACGCTCCAGACGCCGGCCGAGGTGTGGCGCACCATCCACGCCATGTTTGCTGCACAAAGCCAAGCCCAAGCGATAAACACTCGCATCGAGCTCACCAACCTCAAGAAAGGTAACCTATCCATGGCTGATTATCTTGGTAAAATAAAAAGTCTCACTGACGAGGCCGCAAGCACGGCTGCGGCCCTCTCTGATCCGGAGATTGTCTCCCAAATCCTTGCCGGTTTGGACATGGAGTACAACCCGGTGGTCTCTGCCCTTGCCGCCAGGGTGGAACCTATCACCGTCCAAGAACTCTACATCCAACTGCTCAGTTTTGATGCCCGGCTCACTCTCCTCCATGGAAGCGACCTTCGGCAATCCTCCGTCAACTCCGCCTCTCGTGGTCGCGGCCGTGGGCGCGGTCACCAGGGGCAGCGCGGCGGTGGGCGCGGACGCGGCGCCTCCTCTCCTGGCGATGGCGCACGCTCTGGTGGCGGGGGCGGCTACAACAACAACGGCAACAGCGGCGGCTTCAACAACAACAACGGCCGCCGCCCTCCTTCCCGCCCGCGCCCTCGATGCCAGCTTTGCAAAAAGTCTGGCCACGAGGTGATTGATTGCTGGCATCGCTACGACGAGGACTTTGTGCCCTCGGATCGCCATGTTGCTGCCGCCATGCGTGAGCAGGGTGGATATGGCGTCTGGTACGTCGACTCCGGCGCTACGGATCATGTGACGAACGAACTCGAGCAACTTGCTCTACGTGAACGCTATCATGGCGCCGATCAGATTCACACTGCTAGTGGTGGAGGTATGGATATTTGTCATATTGGTCAAAGTTCTATTAATTCCCCTACACTTAAATGCAATCTTGTTCTTAGAGATGTGCTTCATGTCCCTCAAGCTGACAAAAATCTTGCATCCATGTCTAGACTAGCCACCGACAACAATGTCTTCTTTGAAACTTACCCTCGTTATTTTTTCATCAAGGATCGGGCAACGAGGGAACCACTTCATCACGGTAGATGCGTTGGAGGGCTCTACCCTATTCCATCCGGAGCACTAGGTCGCAAGCGTCGTCACGTCTACTCCGTCATCAAGCCCTCTTTGGCACGGTGGCATCAACGATTAGGGCATCCATCTTCGATCATTGTCAAACAAATAGTCAATAAAGACAAACTTTCTTTGTCTCCTAGTCCAGTTTGTGAGTCTATCTGTGAAGCTTGTCAATGTGCCAAAAGCCATCAGCTTCCTTATCCCAAGTCAACTAGTGTGTCTCATGCTCCATTAGAACTTATTTTCAGTGATGTATGGGGCCATGCCTGAGATTCTTTTGGTCGAAAAAAAATATTATGTTAGTTTTATCGATGATTATAGCAAGTTCACTTGGATTTATTTACTTCGATACAAATCTGAGGTTTTCTCTATTTTCCAAGAGTTTCAGAAACTTGTTGAGCGCCAATTTGATAGAAAAATCCTCGCCGTCCAAAGTGACCGGGGAGGGGAGTATGAGAAACTCCACTCTTTTTTTCGTAGTATTGGGATTGCCCATCATGTATCTTGCCCCCATGCTCATCAACAGAATGGCTCTGCTGAGCGTAAACACCACCACATTGTTGAAGTTGGTCTTTCTCTGTTAGCTCATGCTTCTATGCCTCTCAAGTATTGGGACGAAGCTTTCATTACTGCCACCTATCTTATCAATAGGCTCCCTAGCAAAGTTATTGGAAACACTACTCCTTTAGAGCGTCTCTATCATCAAAAACCTGATTACAACTATCTCAAGATATTTGGGTGTGCTTGTTACCCAAATTTGCGTCCCTACAACCGTCATAAACTTGAGTTTAGATCCACACAGTGTGTCTTTCTTGGCTATAGTAATCTTCATAAAGGTTATAAGTGCCTTGAGATCTCTACCGGACGCATCTATATTTCTCGTGATGTTATTTTTGATGAGACACTCTTTCCGTTTTCCAAATTGCATCCCAATGCGGGCGCCTTGCTTCGTGCAGAGATTGCCCTTCTCTCTGATCCCGCAACATCTGATAGTGGGGGGAATTAAATGAACGTGATCATATGCAAAAATCCCAAGAAAAGTCTGATTCTGATGATGTTATTTGTGCAAATTTACCCTGCCATTTTATGTGTGAAGGAAAAGACAGGCTGGTCACGGAAACCGGGGCAGATTCAACTGACAGCGGGCGATCCGAGGTCGATTCACCCGCCCAGCCTGCCGCACCTGGCGGCGCGCGATCCCAGGCGGATCCTCCCGTGCGCCTGGACTCATCTGGTCTGGTGGCCGACCGCGCTGACCGGGTGGAGCCCACCGGTCCCGCAGCGTCGCCCCGCGCCAATCACACCGCGTCGTCACCTGCCGGGTCCCCACGCGCTGACAGCCCATGTGCCAGGGGGAGTGCATCGGAGGACGCGGCACCTGCACGGACTCTCACAGCGACCGCGTGCGGGACGGACCCCACGTCGCGTGGGCCTGCGGCGGCGGAGGAATCGACGCGCGCTGATTCGGCGCATGCGCTGCGCGGATCTCCCTTGGATCTGGAGCCTGAGTCAGTCGAGCTGCCGCATGGATCCGCCTCGGATCACGTGCCGGCTGGATCTTCTGTGGCAGCAATTTCTTCTGTGCTGCCTACGTCCTCTCCTCGGCAAACACGGTCTCGGTCAGGTATTGTCAAGGAAAAAAAGTACAACGATGGTACAATAAGGTATGACAAAATCAAACGTGCATTTCTTACCACCACTGGTGAACCGCTAAGTTTGGATGATGCTCTTGCTAATAAGAATTGGAAGGAAGCTATGGATAGTGAATATGATGCACTTATGAAAAATAAGACTTGGCATTTGGTTCCACCAAAGTATGGAAACAATGTTATTGATTGCAAATGGGTGTATAAGATCAAACGAAAGTCTGATGGAAGCATAGACAGGTATAAGGCTAGACTAGTTGCCAAAGGGTTTAAACAGAGGTTTGGAATTGATTATGAAGATACATTTAGTCCTGTTATTAAGTCAACTACTATTCGCCTTGTCTTGTCTATTGCTGTTTCCAGAGGATGGAGTCTAAGGCAGCTAGATGTTCAGAACGCGTTTCTTCATGGTGTTCTTGAGGAAGAAGTGTTCATGCGGCAACCACCAGGTTATGAGAATCCTAGCACACCACAGCATGTCTGTAAGTTGGATAAAGCTTTGTATGGTTTGAAGCAGGCCCCAAGAGCCTGGTACTCCAGACTAAGTATGCAGTTGCAACGTCTTGGGTTCATACCATCCAAGGCAGATACCTCATTATTCTTCTTTAGCAAAGGCAATGTTACTATCTTTGTGTTGGTTTATGTTGATGATATAATTGTTGCTAGTTCAAGTTCAGATGCCACTACTTGCTTGCTTAAAGATCTGAAGCTGGAATTTGCTCTTAAGGACTTGGGTGATCTTCACTATTTCCTTGGTATGGAGGTAAAGCAAGTTAAAGATGGCATACTTCTCTCACAGGAAAAATATACAACTGATATTCTCAGGAGAGTAGGGTTGGAAAATTGTAAGCCAGTTAACACACCGATTTCTACCTCTGAGAAGCTTACAGTGGAAAGTGGAGAAGTTCTTGGACCAGAGGATGCAACAAATTATAGGAGTGTTGTAGGTGCCTTGCAGTATTTAACTCTCACCCGTCCTGATATATCTTATTCAGTGAACAAGGTATGTCAATATCTACATGCGCCTAGAACCACACATTGGACTGCAGTCAAAAGAATTTTAAGGTATCTCAAGTTCTCAGAAGGTCTTGGTCTCAACATTACCAAGTCCTCTTCCCTGCTTGTTACTGCATACTCTGATGCTGACTGGGCAGGGTGTGCTGATGATAGAAGATCTACATGTGGTTTTGCTATATTTCTGGGAACTAACCTTGTGTCATGGAGTGCAAGAAAACAGGCTATAGTGTCTAGGTCAAGCACAGAGGCTGAATATAAGGCCCTGGCTAATGCCACAGCTGAAGTAATGTGGATACAGACATTACTTTATGAGCTTGGAGTTAAAACTCCACAGGCTGCGAGATTATGGTGTGATAATATTGGTGCAACGTATTTCTCAGCAAATCCTGTCTTTCATGCACGGACTAAACACATTGAAGTTGATTTCCATTTTGTCAGAGAAAGAGTAGCTCGAAAGCTTCTGGAGATTCACTTTATTCCCACAGGAGATCAACTCGCAGATGGTTTTACAAAACCTCTTACTGAAAGAAGGTTGAATGATTTCAAGTACAATCTTAACCTTGGCAAAGCTCCTTGAGGTTTAGATTAAGGGGGAGTGTTGGAATATACGTGTAGTAGAAGTTGTATAGGGATAGAATTGGTTTAAACTCTGTATTCTGTTCTATCTCTTCTTCTGTCTCTCACGATTTTTCTGTAACGACTTGATCGATCCCATCTGATCGATCTCTCCCTCTGTAAACTTGTGTGCCAAGACTTTTGTCCAATATATACATGCGGTCCGAGACAAAGGGTTCTACGCTTCCCAAAACACTTTTACATCGGCAACACGCTACATGCAGCACGAGCATTGAAACCGTCGCGGGATGATTCTACAAGAGCTTGCGCATGCAGAATTCTGCTCTCTTGGTGTGGTACCGGCAATGGCATGCTTCGTTGCGCCATGAACTCACACGATGACCACGGTGATCGTGTCGGTCTCCGCGGGACACTGGTTATGGCCAATGCCGCCGTCGCCGCCCTTCGGGGGTGCGCCCATGGTCACCGGCCGCCTGCACGTCGGGCACGAGCTGTGGGAGACCAGCCATGCGTCGACGCACCGGACGTGGAACCCGTGGCCGCACTGCGGCAGCACGCGCACCTTCTCGCCGTCGACGAACTCGCCGAGGCATATGGCGCACACGTCGTCGATGACTTCCCCGGATCCGTACACCTCCACGGGGAGGCTCCTAAGCACGCGCCTCTTGATGCCGCTGCCGCTGCAGGCCACCCGAGCCGTCGCCCCGCCCTCGCCGGCGGCGACCGCGGCTCCGCGCCCCACGTACCGCAGCGCCCACCGCGCCAGCGAGTTGAGCCCGATGGCGAAGAGGAGCGCGAAGAAGAGCGCGGCGAGGATGATCACCACGTTGGTGTCGAAGGGCGAGTCCGGCGCCGCGCCTCCCCCGTGCCCGTGTGCGTGGTCGTGGAGAGCAGCCAGCCGCGTGGCGATGCTCGACGTCGGCGCCTCCGAATCAGGACGACCCATGGTCGATGAAGTAAATGAGAGAGAGATGATGCGCACCCAGCTCTGGAGATGAGTTCGTCCGGCCGCTGTTTTTCAAGCTAATGGATTGATGCTTGTGCGAGCTGCTGTTCGTGTCTGTCACTCTCTGCTCTGGTTGTGGAGTATATATAAGAGAGCGCGCACCATTGTTGTGGGGGGTGGTGTTGCGCGAGTGTACTTTGTAAAAATGGCGCTCCCCGGCCAAGTTGCATCCTGCAGCTAGGCAGCTGAGCTACTGCAGGGATAGGGGCACTCGCGTGAGGGAGCGGCCGCACGCAGTACATACGCGGATACGCCTTCTGGTCATTTTGGAGGCAAATGGGGGCTACTTCCTACTAGTACTCCCTCCGGTCTTCTTAATCTGCATATAAGTTTGTCCGAAGTCAAAATATTTATACTTTGACCAAATTTATAGAAAAATGTATCAACTCAAATCAATATTTTTAGATTTATTATGAAATGTAGTTTCATAAAATATATATTGATATTGTAGATATTGACATTTTTTAATATAAATTTGATCAAACTTTGCAAATTTTGATTTGACACAAATCTAATACGCGGAGTAAAAAGGACCAGAGGGAGTATCTTCTTCACGTGGGCATTGCTTGCGTGCCTAGATGACCCTGAAATAATTAAGCGCAGATCAATGCACTATACATACAACATACTGTGCATGGTAGAATGTCTTTTCTCGGGATGCTGATACATGCACGGTACTCTCTTGTGTCGTGGAGTATATACCATGCATGGGAGAATGTCTTTTCTCGATATGCCCCCAACCCCAGCGCGCACAGATAAAGAACGTGTGTTGAGTACTCGTTAATCCAAACCTGCGAGCCATGCTCCGGGCTGAGCATTTTTGTCTCCTGTGCTCGATGCTCTCATGCCTTTCTACATTTTATTTTCTTCTGTTTAAAGTTGGGGTGGAGGGCAACTCGTAGTACCATGTCTTGTACTCTCTGTTGTCCTCATTTTATTTTCGAAAATGCTAAATCTACGTAAACTATTACGTGAAGTTACGAAACCTTCCTTCCCCACGTACTAAACATCCCCCCCCCCCTATTTTCAGGGTGGGCCCCGCGCCTCATTAAGCCCAATTAAATGTTGCCACTTCATATTCAGCACGTAAACTCACGTAAGATTACATGGATGTAGCAAAGCTCTTTTATTTTCTTCTGTTTAAAATTTGGGTGGAGGGCAATTCGTAGGATTACTGCCTGCTGATAGCCTTGCTCTCCGGGCTTCCCCCAGCCCTTCTCCCTCTCACTGCTACTTCTTCGTTAGGATCTTCTCATCCTTGTGGCAAAAACTTTCCTACTCCGGCAACTTTTCCGCGGTTTGATGTGTTGGAGACCCCGGTTTGTGGGAGTCCCACTGGGGATCTGTTGAGCGAAAATGTCTGCCTGTAGGGGTTGTGTCGAGAGCCAAACTGGCAAGTAGGTTGGTTGGCCTTTTCCGCGGGCTTGCTTGGGGCAGATGAGCTTTGATCTCATCATGTGATCTACCAGGGTCGCGCATCGTGTTGGGAAAACTGATGTAACAACTGTAGTAGTTTACCTTCTAGTAGTTTGTATCAAACATTTGGTTTCTGATAATGAAAATAGGAGAGACCGCGCTCTTTATCAAAAAAAAAAAAACAGTGAGCAAAGTTCATGCTCGCATAGCCGTGCCCAGCCTGGTGACAACTAACAACTACTCCCTGCGTTCCATATTACTCGTCGCTGATTTAGTACAAAGTTGTACTAAATCAGCGACGAGTAATATGGAATGGAGGGAGTAAAATACTTCAATGATAAGGCATCGGGAAAGTCCCAAAGATACTATCTGGTTGTGAAAGATCACATCCATGATCGTTAGTGCCGAGGCGACTATGGGTTTACGCGGGACGCAACCCCACTAGGTGTTAGAAATAGTACAAGTGTGTGTATACGTTGTGCATGTCCCTACTGCTCGTTAAAATAGAGACCTTTTACGGTGCATCAAATATATTTGGACCATTCATTTTATGTGATTGGAGGGTCCAGATGAGGCAATACTACAGTAGATTTCTGGTAGTATATTGAGTAGTTAAGGGCATTTTAGGTCGTTAACTTTTTATCAATCAATCAGGCAGGTTCACGCACGCAGGTCTCCTAGTGGCCAAAGTAATATAGATCGAGTACGAGGCTCCTCGCAGGACGAACTGAACGTCGGCGCTGGCACCGCTGCTTGCCGCGTTCTCGACCGTTGTCATCTAAGGTGAACCGCAGTCGAAGTCGATGTCAATCATATCGTCGGGCACCGGCTGGAGGACACACGCTTGCCCGCCTTCTACGTCCATCCTCTCGATAAGGCACGATGCTTCCATGCAAAACTGTTCCTGCTCGTTGCCGTTGCCAATGTCTAGCTGGCCAAGAAGGGCCTCCATCTCGCCGGCAAACTCCATGAGCTCGGTCGTCAGGCAGAAGCCGACGAGGCTGAACCGCTGAACGCGTGCCTGGAAACGCCGTCGTAGCAGGAGGATTCATCATGGCACGAAGCGACGGCCTTCGTCGGTTCCTCGAGAGGCGGCGACGGGCAGAGCTCCGCAGGGGTGGGATCGAAGATGGGAACGCGGGTACAGCAGGTTCTCCTCCAACGTCGATCTGCTCGTCTCACTTCTGCTCCTCCGACGAGTTCCTGCCGGACGGTTCAGGACAACGAGCCACCTCGACGGGAGCTGCCATTGCCATATGCCCCTTGCTTGCGCGTTGTGTTCAACCACGCCGGCAAGACCTCGTCGCCGCGGTGGCTCTCCCGCGCAGAGCCACTCCGGCAACCCAAGGGAGCAGCGACGATGTGGGCGGCAAACTCACCCGCTAATGGCTGCATGCAAGGGGGTTCACGGAGTGCACCGAGGCGTCGCTCCCCTGGCACAGGAACACCTAGTCCGCCGTGGCACGCACGCGCCACCTTGCTCGCCATCATACTGTCCGCCGCCTTCCGAAAGCTACTGATCAACTGAAAATCAAAGTGGCAAGCCGCACCACGCACCATACGAAACTAGATTTTATTTCGTGTCGCTTTATGCAGGCACTTGGCTGCAGTGGCTCCGGTCGGAGGTCCGCCGCCGGCGTGGAGATTTTGCGGCGGCGTGGTGTCGGGAGTAGCGGACGAATGGGTCGGCGTGGATGGGATGAGAATAACTAATTAGTTAGATCAATCAGGATTTACTAAACTGAAAAAAAAACAAATCTATCTTTATGTAGAATTACCAATATATCCTAGAGTTTAAATTTTACCGATCCATATTAACCGTTAGATCAACTAAATACTACTCACTCTGTTGGGTAGTATGATGTACCGTAAGCGTGCTCATAAGGGCACTTTTCCCCTCACATTAAAGATCCAAATGTCCAAGGTATTGTCTTACTCGGTAAATGTGTGCTAGGGCAACTCCAATGAATTACCCCTTTCACCAACGTATGTCCGGATCACACTGTCTGGAGTTCGGACCCAAAAGATCATCCTACAGGCTTCTGTATCTTCTATTTTCTACATACATGTATGCATGTCTTTATGTTTATCGCCCATTGTTGTGGTGAGGCCGATCAACGTGAATGACCTCGAATTTTTCTTTTCTTTATCGATGCTAAACATTGTTTTCGATAGTGTTGTAGTGGTATGCATCTGAAGACACAAAGACCTGGAGGTTTTATCTTATTTTAAGAGGGGGAAAAGGGATCATTCCACTACAATGCCATTTCCTAGAGAAACCCCATGGTAAAAGGGTGTGCTTTGTTTCCATGGCTACGGAAAGATCTGCCACGGCAACCTACATGGCACCGTGACTGGCGTCGATCTGAACTTCCCTTTATGAGTTTCTTGGTATGGTCGGCCTGCATGTGGGGAGTTTATAATCGTACACTCTGTACCTGAGAGTGCTTGAGATGGCAAGTGGCTAGTGCGCGCGCGCGCCAAAGCAAGACATTGATCGATAGTTAGTAGCGGCAGTGCTCCGTTTATTTTTCGTGCACTTTCTAGGTGTATTGCATCCAAGGTTTTGGAGGCAAGAGGGCATGGAGGCATCGTACAGTGATTGGCCGTGTCACATCCAGGAGCCACTTTAGCCGAGAGATTAGGAACATATTAATTAGTTTTGTCAACTAGCATCAACAAAGTGAATTGTTTAGGTTATCGACCATGAAAAGTTGCACCAAGCTGTCAAGCCTCGGAGCGACGAGCAAAAAAGTGCACCAAAGTAAATAGTATGTTGCTCTCAGTAAATTTTTTTTTTGAAACGGAGTTGCCCTCAGTATATTAAACAACAATATTTTTAACATATTGAATACAAGCAGTTTAGAGCAGAGTTGTTCGGGTATGCACACACTCGCTAATATCTTCCTTGTTATAAAGTTGGGCTAGCAAGTATCTCCCTTTTGCAAATATCTTGCTCTAAACATGCCGTTCTTTTCAAAACGAGTCAGAACCGAGTTAATATCTTCATGTGTCAAAATATCTTGCCTTTAACAGTTTAACATACGAGTTGTTCACGCTAACCTTCTGCTAAACCTCAACCAGTTCTTAACGATACTTAGGAGAGATGTTTGACTCAACTTTTCAATAAATATCACCCTTCTCAGCTATCACACCCATTGGCCAACATATGTTAATATATTTTAGCATTTGGTGCAACCAGTGAATGGAGATGGTCGACATGGTTCTATCTCTATGTTCGTAGCAGATTGGCTTGATATATTATTCTTACTAGCATGCATGATTTACTTATGTGGCATGGTTGCATGGCTAGGAAAAATAGATAGTGGGTTGTAGCTATTTAGAAAAGAAAGACTAGACAATCTAATGTATAATTAGTTGTATCTTGTTGTAAGTTCCCTATATTTTTATAATCCTCGGCACATAAATATGTTTTATTCATCATAAGAACTCCTAGAAAGGTATGGAAATCCATGCATGGCCATGGCAGCCTGGTTTGCAGCCCACTTGAGGGTGGCAAGGAGGAAGGTGACAATGTGATACTTATCAGTACAACGATACAAAGACTCCCAATCCAGGTGGTAGTGGCCTCCAGACATGCGGTGAGAAGCCCAAAGAAATTGTAAGCAAATATATGACTTTAACATATATAGTTACCTGTTTTTAAATGATTCACAAAAGAGTTATTTGACTTATTATTTCCGTAAAGATACACTTAACAAATATAGTCCTTCTAACATATCATTCCTAGTGGCTAGTGTCATGCAATCGTCGACTTAAAATGAATGGAGACGAAGGACATGTTTCTTCTTATATGTTGACTACGGCAGGTTGTGCATCAGTGAATTTGTATGAGATGGTTTCTTATGTATGTTCTAGTTGTGCCTTCCATAACATTTCAAATCTACGTCGATGTTTACCTTAGGCTCCAACTCTTCATTACTGCTTCTTTAACAACATTGCAACCAACACCATCTGAAGCATTTGAAAGGATAACAACTGATGCATCTTCCACGGTGAGCTTGCCCCGCCAACCAGATGGCATTCCTAACCGGGGAGGAATTTATCTTTCGCTTCATGGTGCTCTTTGAGCTACAATGACAATACTTTTTCATTGTTGTCTTTCGGGTGCCTGCGTCGCCCGTCATTCTCACCTTGTGGGTTCTTTTAATACAACAAAAAATGACTTAGTTTTAGTGGTGTAGTAAGGCTCATGCTCTTAACAATTATTATTCTTGAACTCTGCAGTAGAGCTACCAGCTCGCGTAGCCTCACCATTGTGCCGCCTCCAGCCATTGGTTTAGAGGAAACGACGTCCGCAACCGGGAGGAGGTTCAGCAAGAGGAGTTATGGCGGCGGTCGCCACAAAGTGAGGGTAGGACTGTCGGTGTCAAAACCGGCGGATCTCGGGTAGGGGGTCCCAAGCTGTGCGTCTAAGTCTAATGGTAACAGGAGGCGGGGGACACAATGTTTACCCAGGTTCGGGCCCTCTCGATGGAGGTAATACCCTACTTCCTGCTTGATTGATCTTGATGATATGAGTATTACAAGAGTTGATCTACCACGAGACCGTAGAGGCTAAACCGTAGAAGCTAGCCTATGGTTATGATTGTTGTTCTCGTCCTACGGACTAACCCTCTAGTTTATATAGACACCTGAGGGGGATAGGGTTACACAGAGTCGGTTACAGAGAAAGGAATCTTCATATCCTAATTGCCAAGCTTGCCTTCCACGCAAAGGAGAGTCCCATCCGGACACGGGACAAAGTCTTCTATCTTGTATCTTCATAGTCCAACAGTCCGGCATATGCATATAGTCCGGCTGTCCGAGACCCCTTAATCCAGGACTCCCTCAGTAGCCCCTGAACCAGGCTTCAATGATGATAAGTCCGGCGCGCAGATTTTCTTCGGCATTGCAAGGCGGGTTCCTTCTCCGAATACTCCAAAGTAGATCTTGAACATAAGAATCATGTCCGGCTCTGCAAAACAAATTCCATATACCACCGTGGAGAGCATAATTTTTTCACGAGCCCCATCCGCTGACAGCTTTTACAACATGACACTACATCATCGTCCAGCCATTATTTCGAATCGTTTTTCCGGCCTGCCGCTCCACACTTCGCGAGGCGGTTTTATTGGCACGTCTTGTCGAAGCAGAGATCGTGTCCCCTTATTACGGGATTCTCATCAACACGGGCGTGGGTAACCCAACCGTCCCGTTGGTATGATTCCTTGGGAATAGGCATGTTTTAAGGCCATGTAGGGGACATTTGATATTCGTCATCTCTATAAGGAGGCCAAGACCCGCCTTTCCCCTCTACGCTACTCCCTTCTCCTCCCACCTCGAGTTCCAACACCCAAGGCTTAACCAGTCGCTTCAAACCCCAGGCCATGTCTGAATCCAGCTTTCAAGGCCGGTGGACGGCTTCCTCTGTCACCGAGGAGGACATCATGAAGCTCAGGGAGGCGAGGTACTTGACCGCGGAAATCCTTCACAGGCTTCCTGCACTAGGGCATGTTATCCCCACTCGTAGGCCTAATGAGAGGGTCGTGTTTATCCCTCACTTCATTCTGGGGCTAGGTTTCTCCCTCAATCCCTTCGTTCGAGGGCTCATGTTTTACTACGGACTAGATTGTCATGATCTAGCTCCGGACTCCCTCCTTCACATATCATCATTTATTATCGTATGTGAGGCTTTCCTCCATATCTCTCCACACTTCGGCTTGTGGCTCAAGACCTTCGATGTAAGGCCGAGGATAATAGACGGGAGATACGCAGAGTGCAAAGGGGCTCTGATAAGCAAATCAGCCGACGTCATTTGGCCAAAGGGTTCCTTCACCGCAACTTCCGGACTATGGCAACGGGAGTGGTTTTATATCACGGAGCCCCGCGGTACCAAGTGGGTGGCTTCACCCGCCTTCCGATCCAGCCCTCCGCCACAGCTCGCATCGTGGATCAACAAGGGGCTGGATTGGGGGTCGCTACATGAAGTTCAAATACTGCAGAGCCGCATTCAAGACCTTATTAAGAAGGACATCAACCTCGTCAAGGTAATCCAAGTTATGTTAGTCCGTCGAGCCTTGCCATGCCAGCGCTGACCTCTCCGTATGTGGGAATTCAATTCGGAAGGACCGCGAACCATTCAGCGCTTCTTCGGCACAACACTCGAAGGGATGTATGAATTAGTCTTCGGGTCACGAAAAAGGTATCCGGACACCACATAGGACGCATGCCTCGACTGCAACCATCCGGATTCCCCGGTAAGTACTCAATTTCCAAACATGTTTTTAGCTTAAGTTTCTCATAACAAAACTGAGAAAACCATACTCTGCCAGGGCTGGGTAAGGAAGGCGGAGAGGATCAGGTGTTCGGCCCCTCTTCCCGAAAACTCAGCGGACCCAGTGTTAACCAGGATGCTGGCTCTGGCACCCTATCAAGTGCCATTGAGGGAAGGAAAGGAGAGGAGTGGAGAGGCCCAAAGTGGCCTTCATACTGGAGGTGCATCACGCACCATATCCGGGGAAATCGGAACTCCCATGTCGGAGGGTGAACGGGAAGGAGAATCTAACATTCCCTCCCCCAACGGGAAGAAAAGAGCTGCTCCCGAAGACCTAAAGGCAGAGGCTTCCAAGCGAGGGAAGAAATCCCTATCAGGGGGCCCGAATTCAGGAGGCGATGTTGCCGCACAGTGCCCCCAAGGGGGCCATCCTTCAGCCGAACCGTAAGTGAACAAAGGTATTTAATAAGCATACCCCGATCTTTTCCCGTTTGTGAGGGTAATATTTTAAAACGTATGTTTTGCAGTTCGGCCTATAGCCTCCCTCAACAATCTTCGTCCTCGGGGGATCTTCTTCTGGAGATGATGGAGAGTGAAACGCCGCCCCATACTTTCCCGCCCCATAAGGCGGACGACCCTGAGGTGTCGTCCCGGAGGATCTCTCCCGACCCGCGAAGGACCACCATGCCAGAAGATGACTCTTCGGCCGCCCGAGGCCCGGGGTGTTCGGCTCCTAGAGAGACTAACAACAAAAATCCCGGACGGTCCGATATACATCCGGACATATGGACGGGTCTTCTGCGGCAAGCGCTTATCTCAGAGGAACATCATACCTTAATGGGTACGGTGATTGAATGAATTTCATCCGCAAAAAACGGATTGAATGAAGCCTTCATGAGCCTGCTAAGAGGCTTTGAGGTACGTAATTGAGCCTCTTTTTTGTACCGTAAACGCAATGTGCACTGCGTGTAGATAATAGCCCCTGAGACTCTGGTTATCTTCCAGATGAGACGATCAGAGGATCAAATGAATATGCTCAGGTAATAATCTTGCTAATTTGTACACAGGCGACTGCAGCCCCAGCCACTTCCCTGGCTGCCCAATTTGCCGAACTGAAGCGACAACTTGATGTGGCGGATGACGACATCACTCTTGTGAACAAGCGGCTTGACGAGGCGCAAGGTATGTCTTTTAGGCGGTTAGTGAGTGTATATAGGAGGATGATGCTAGAATTTATAGTATGCTTGACTGCAGATGGTGTTGCCGCCGTGGACACCCTTCGGGATGAGCTTGCTCGGGCCAAAGAGCAAGCCAGGATAAGCAATGTGGCTGCCAAGAAGGCAGTTGATGAATTAAAAGCCGAACAGGCTGCTCATCGCCTGAGTGAGGAGAAAATATCCAACATGACGCTTGAGCTAAGGGATGCCGCTAGCCAATATGCACTTCTCGAGAAAGAGACCAAAGAAAAAGCGGCTGACCTTAAGAAGGCCTTACAAGCGGCAAAGGAAACCTGGTCAGAGGCCAGGGCGGCACGGGAGGAGATCCGGCAAGCTGGGGAGATCGCGGCTGGGAAGCCCTTTTTATTAAGAACTAAGTTCGGTGATCCGAAGTATGCCCCGCTTGATCAAATGTGGAGTTCTTCGGACACATATTTGGACTTGTCGAAGAGTGCTTCTGATGCGACGCAGTTTTTCCAGGCCCAAGAAAGCCATGAAGCGGAACGGCTTTTATGGTCGCAGTTTAGCATGCCAAGGCGTCCGCTACTGTTGAATGAGCAGATGGTCGAATGGGCAGAGCTCCACAGGATATCCGGACTTGCCATGAAGGCTGTCGTGGACCGGCTGTGGCCTGGGGGACCAACTGCTAATAGTTATTTTGGTTTAGTGCAGCACCTTGTTTGTGCGGTGTCGCATATCGACGCTGTCAAGCAGTCAACGTGCATAAAAGGTGCACGGATGGCCCTTGCCCGTGTGAAGACGTATTGGGCGAAGATGAAGGCCATCGATATTGCAACAGGGGGTCCGCCTGGGGGTCAAGACACACCAGATCAATATTTTGAAGAAATACTAGAGGGTGCCCGCTTGATAGAGGGTCAGTGCTCTAAGAATATTATGTTCGAGTAACATGTATTCGAATTGTAAAAACAATGCTTATGAAGGCTGTGTTTATACTTTTGCCCGTAAAGTATTTTAGTGCCTCCTGTGCGGCTGTTTATCTATTTGTGTATATAACCTGAAAGTTTGCAGTCGGCGGCTTCAGCCCCCTCGCGTATAACGCAGGGGTGTTCGGAAAAGCACTTGATCACACTTGACCCAACGTCTTGGTCCTTTGAGGAGGTGTTAGTGCAGCGAACTAGGCAATCGGACTATAGAGCTTTAATACTTTCACTTAGCCATAGGAGTTTGACAGTGGGGCTACTATATAGCCCCTGGCATGTCCGTGTTTATCCAAATACGGTGTGTTTACATATGTGACCAGGAAACCGGTCCTTTGTTAATGCGGAGGAATCGCGAAGATTCTGCTGAGTCATCGAGTGGTTGGCCAGCTCTCGCCTTATCATGACAGTCAGTTTTCAGCTTTTTCTATTGAGGTGCTCGTCCGGATGAACCAGGGCACAATCACAGTAGTTCTCCCTTGGCCTCCTTAGCCGATAGAACGGAACGTAAGGTGGCAAGCACGGGAGCCGGGCAAACCCAACTATTGACCCAAGACATGATTCAGAGCTGATGCATATAAGGCAAAAACTCGCGACGCCGAACACTCTCGAAGGTATTTGGACTTTTCAATATATACCGGGCTAGGTACAGCTCCTGGTAATGAACCCTGAATTCAAGGCACATGCTACGACCCGGCGTGAGGAGAGAGCACCTGTGGTGAGAATATAGTTCTTAAAGCACACTACTGGCTGCTTCTATAACATCCATTTTAGTACGGCGAATCGTAAGTTCGCAAGTACTGCCGATATCTTTCCTGGGCTCTTTATATGCCCGGAGGGTATGAAACAACAAGAGATAATGATAAGAAAAAAGGTTTACACAGGGTCTTAATCTAAACAGAAACCTTGAAACAAGGCCCTGCTGCACGTCTGTGCCTTTGTCTCCGTTGTGCGGTGTCCTTGAAGGGTATGCCATGATGGCCTATCTGTAAAAAAGAAAGAACCAGGTGAAAAAATCTAGTACAGCCGTGGGTGTAGTTTGTTGGTTTTGATGAACCGCGAACAGTAGCCTCTAGAGTCCGAATAGGGTCAAGCCGAACTATAGACTTCTTATGTGCAAGGTGCCGCCAGCGCTACCCAAGGAATTTTGAGTGTATATTTATGTATACGGGAAAACATGTACAATCTTCTTATGGGGCGATCTATGGGGGCAAGGATGCTAAACAAGAGAAGGTTTATCTGAGCTTTTACACGTAGGTGTGCGCCGAACACGTTTGGCTGTGTCCGCGGTCTTGAGGACCGATGAGCTGTTCAGCTTAAAAGGGCCGCTTCGTGCTTCGGCTACTAGAGCCGCCGTGTATTCTTCTGTACAAAGAGAATGCTCTGTACTTCCGCTCATAGTGATAACACCACGCGGTCTAGGCATCTTGAGCTTAAGATAAGCGTAGTGCAAAACTTCATTGAAACGGGCGAAGGCCGTTCGTCCGAGTAGTGCGTGATAGCCACTTCGGAACGGAGCAATGTCAAAGATTAGCTCCTCGCTTCGAAAGTTGTCGGGAGAGCCGAAGACGACGTCCAATGTTAAGGTGCCCGTGCAGCGGGCCTCTACGCCTAGTATTACTCCTTTAAAGGTAGTGCTACTTTGCTTGATTCTTGACGGGTCTATCCCCATCTTACGGACAGTGTCCTGATATATCAGATTGAGACTACTGCCGCCGTCCATAAGGACTCGGGTGAGGTGGTATCCGTCAATTATTGGGTCGAGCACTAAGGCAGCCAAACCCCCATGACGGATACTAGTTGGATGATCCCTGCGGTCGAAGGTGATCGGACAGGCCGGCCATGGGTTGAATTTGGGGGCGACAGGCTCTATAGCATACACGTCTTGGAGTGCGCGTTTGCGCTCCCTCTTTGGGATGTGAGTGACATAAATCATGTTCACTGTTTTGACCTCCGATGGAAATTTCTTCTGTCCCCCCATATTCGGCTGGCGAGATTCTTCCTCGTCTTCGCTTTGTGGTCCCTTCCCCTTGTGTTCGGCGTTGAGCTTGCCGGCCTGCTTGAAGACCCAACACTCTCTGTTGGTATGATTGGCTGGTTTGTCGGGGGTGCCATGAATCTGGCAGGACCTTTCGAGAATTTCATCTAGGCTAGACGGACCATCTCTGCTGCTTTTAAGTGACTTTTTCCGTTGACCGGGTCTGGAGCCCCTGAATCCGGCGTTTACCGCTGTATTGTCCGGGCTCTCTCCGTTGTTCCGACGTTTGTTTTTATTTTTTCGTGGCTTTCTATTGCCATCCGTGACTTCGGATGTGCCAGGGTCGCTGGTGCTGCTACGGGCCAACCAGCTGTTCTCTCCCGCGCAAAAGCGGGTCATGAGTGTAGTTAAGGCTGCCATTGTCCTTGGCTTTTCCTGGCCTAGGTGTCTGGCCAGCCATTCATCCCGAACACTGTGTTTGAAAGCAGCTAAGGCTTTTCCTGGCCTAGGTGTCTGGACAGTCGACGATTTGGTTCTTCTTAGTGAGAAATCGGTTCCAAAGCTTAAGGGCCGACTCTACGGGTTGTTGGGTTATGTGACTTAGATCGTCCGCGTCCGAAGGTCGGACATAGGTCCCTTGGAAATTGGCCCTGAAAGCGTCCTCAAGTTCTTCCCAGCTTCCAATGGAATTTTTGGGGATGCTTTTCCGCCAGTGTCGAGCTGGTCCCTTTAGCTTGAGGGGTAGGTATTTGATGGCGTGGAGATCCTCTCCGCGAGCCATGTGTATGTGAAGAATAAAGTCTTCTATCCAGACCGCAGGGTCTGTTGTTCCGTCGTATGGCTCGATATTCACGGGTTTAAACCCTTCTGGAAATTCGTGATCCAACACTTCATCGGTGAAGCACAAGAGGTGTGCAACACCCCTGTATTTGGCTTTGCGTGGTGCGGGCCCGACGGTTGCAGTGTCCGGTGTTGGTTCCGAACTGGTAAGTTGCCTGCATATTTGGTTTGATGGCCCTAATCCTGTGTGGGAGCACGTTCCTTGGATCCATAAATGGACCTGGTTCTGCCAGCCCTTTTGTCCAGGTCTTCATGTAAATCGTGTTTCTGGTTCTGAGTTGCGACCTCCTTTCCTTTATGGGGAGGGGGTGCGGTTTTGTGTGCGGCGTTGTTAGCCACTCTGTCTCGACTACGAGGTGATCGGCCTGGTTGATCGGCCGTATTGTTATTCGGCGGTATAGGCGCAATAGCGTTGTCGTCAAATTCGGGTAGCAGCTTGCGTTTGGGGTAGCTGTTTGTTTGGCGATTACCACCATATTTTCCCTCAGTGTCAAGCACTTCGTTCAATTTATTATTGAGCGTATCCTGTGCGGTTTTAAGCCGTTGATTCTGCTTCTTCAAGCTCCTCGCGGTGGCGATAAGTCTCTGGTGGAGGTGCTCTTGTTCCAATTGTTCTTCCGGGATGATGAATGCATCGTCATCTCGACTGCTCTCCTCTTTGGAGACAGGTTGATAATTGGAGTCTTTGGCATCTCTATGATCGGACAGGGGCCCCGGACTGTGTTCACCATCACCTTGCTCATCCTGCTCCATTGCTGGGTCTGCGGTACTTCTTTGTCTTCGGCGTCGTCCGAGGTGTTATTCCCTCTTGTGCCGGTATCGCTATTTTTACCATGGCGTTGTTTCGAGTGGAGCCGCTATCGTCGGCGCTTTGGCTGCTTTCTAGGAGTTTTATCCTCGAGTGGGTCCTTTTTGTCATCGCCATTGTCTTCTTTTGGTGTATCCACCATGTATATGTCATATGAGGAGGTGGCTATCCAGCGCCCTATGGGCGGTGGTTCTCATTCTTCTCCGACATCGTCATCCATACCGTCGATGTCTTCGGAGTCAAAATCAAGCATGTCGGTCAGATCGTCGACAGTGGCTATTAAGTGGGTGGTGGGTGGGTAACGAAATTCCTCGTCGTCCACTTCCCACTCAAGCCGGACATAGTTCGGCCAAGAGTCTTCTGACAAGGAGAGAGACTTTAACGAGTTCAATACATCGCCTAAGGGTGAGTGCTGGAAGATGTCCGCGGAGCTGAACTCTTAGATCGGCGCCCGATCAGATTCGATGGGTGCGGATACACGCGATTCGGAGCCTATGGCCGAAGATGAGTCCGAGGTTCCGATGACATAGGCCTTGTTAGAGGTCAGATCTGTGTTCGGCTCTAGCGCCACTGAGTCCGTGACTTCCATGGTGAGGTTGAGCTTCCCGTCCTTGGATGGCGTGCTCTGCTCTGGATCTAGGGCCAGTGTGGTTACAGGCGCAATTTCCTGCACACAGTGTGATGACAGATTTAGGTCATGTTCATCGAGGCGGCAGGGCACGGCTGTCATGGGCTCGAATCCGTCGAAGATCAAGTCTCCGCGGATGTCGGCGGTGTAGTTCAAGCTTCCAAACCTGACCTGATGGCTGGGGGCGTAACTATCGATCTGCTCCAGATGGCCAAGCAAGTTGGCCCGCAGTGCGAAGTCGCCGAATACGAAAATCTGCCCAGGGAGAAAAATTTCACCCTGGACCACATTGTTGTAGATGATTGAAGGAGCCATCAAGCCATATGTTGACGACACAGTGGAACTCTCAATGAAAGCACCAATGTCGGTGTCAAAACCGGCGGATCTCGGGTAGGGGGTCCTGAACTGTGCGTTTAAGGCTAATGGTAAGAGGAGGCGGGGGACACAATGTTTACCCAGGTTCGGGCCCTCTCGATGGAGGTAATACCCTACTTCCTGCTTGATTGATCTTGATGATATGAGTATTACAAGAGTTGATCTACCACGAGACCGTAGAGGCTAAACCCTAGAAGCTAGCCTATGGTTATGATTGTTGTTCTCGTCCTACGGACTAACCCTCTAGTTTATATAGACACCGGAGGGGGCTAGGGTTACACAGAGTTGGTTACAGAGAAAGGAATCTTCATATCCTAACCGCCAAGCTTGCCTTCCACGCGAAGGAGAGTCCCATCCGAACACGGGACGAAGTCTTCTATCTTGTATCTTCATAGTCCAATAGTCCGGCATATGCATATAGTCCGGCTGTCTGAGGACCCCTTAATCCAGGACTCCCTCAAGGACCCCACATGGCTTTGGTTGCGACAAGGTAGGTGACTAGTGCAGAGCGTCATGAAGAGTAGGAGCGCACCAATGTATTCATGGCCAAGGCCATACAGGAGACACTCAACCTTGGCTATCGCCTCTGCCAACTCGCCAAAGACAGACGTTGCACCCATTGGGTATGTCTTCACCTAGGAAGCCCGTGGGCGGGGTGCGCGTGGCGTTTCCCAACCTGAAGGACACGCTGGAGATGTTCGCCCTCTAGAAATGTGAGGGCATCAGTGTGTCAAGATCTAGTGCATGGAGGTGTGGTTCCGCCTCTGGTGGCGTGTGAAGATCCTTATGGCGATTCCCGGGTGGGGAGGGTGCTTGCTAGATCTAGAAGTGTGGCTTCGCTAGGGGCCTGATCCCACTGATAGGGGCCATGATGGAGGGCACCAAGGTGAAGGCATCGGCTGAGTGGATCCATGAGGTAGTTGAAAATATAGTGATTTGCGAGGTGGCTGCAATGGTGGTCGGATATGGAAACCACATCGTGTTCAAGTGTCCCTCTCTTTCCTATCGACCATGATCGAGTGAGGTGTATCATAGACTATAAGGAGGAAAGGTCCTTGTCCACTATTGTGGCTGGGCTCTCTCAGCATGAAGATCCAAGTTGTGAAACAACGCTGGACAATAGAGGTTACTATCAGTGACAAATTCGACGACAAGTACGTGTGTACAGTGTACTGGTGAAAACTTGTGATCTTCCCTTTCGCTATTTCGGGTACTGTTGGCGTGCGAGCGACATGTTCTTGTTGAAGGTGCTGGTTTGAAACTTGACTTTGGTGATGAAAGCCTCATGTTAGACCTTGGTTGAACCTGTCAAGATGGACACATGTACACCAATCTTTGCTTGAAGGCTTTGCCAAGGAGTAGCATAGTTTTTTTTCTTGTTCAGTCCTATGTCATATTTTCGTGGTAGGATTGTGGGGATCATATCGCGAGGGTGATAATTTTGGCTGGCCTCATGTTGGAGTGAATAGCATAAACTACCATTTTTTGCGTTAGGGTTCTAAAAAACTACCAAAAATTTGTTTGTGGCTGATACCTACCACTTTTGGCATCGCTTGTCTCAAAAAACCCAAATCGCCGAGTGCTTTACAATTGACCACGATTATGAAAATTGGGGCCCGCTCCTAAACAAACAGTTTGTTGATTGTTTAGGTTAACTGTTAACTAACATGTGGGCCCACATGTCAGCTTCTTTTTTCTTCTTCTCTTTCCTTCCCTCCTCTTCCCCCTGTACTCTCTCTCCCCGTTCTCTTCAGTCCCACCGACGACCCTGTCCCCGCTGATGACCCGCTCCCTCCCCTGGTGTGCCCACCCTACCACTGACCCGCTCCCCTCCTGATGTAGGGTAGAACCCTAGAGGCCGATATTTCATGTTTGGAGTGGATCCCTATGAGGAACACGAAGAACACGAGGAGGGGAACGAAGGAAAAACACAAGAGAAACACTCAACCAACAAGAATAAAGTCACACATGCGCTAGATCATTGAAACACAAGGAGAGATACAAGATCCATGTCCAACAAGGGACGATACAAAGGGTAACCAGTTCTTCTCCGTGAGGAGGTCTTGATGATGGTCTTCTCCGGATGGAGGTCTTGAATCAAGGTGGATCTTCTCCGAAGAGGTGTCGGTCCCTCACAAGGAGTAGATCCGGATGGATGAGCGAGGCTCTATCTCACAAATGAGCTAAATCAACGCTAACCCTAGCTAGGAGGTGGGAGAGGTCTATTTATAGTCATAGTGCAAATGAGGGCCGAAGTGAAGGGGTACATGGGCATCAGCCCGCAACTGGGTGAAACCAGGGTTCGGACGTCCGTGAGGTGCTGGTCGTCCGGAGGCTCGCGGGGTCCCAGTCGTCTGTAGTTCTTTAGATGTCCGCAGATTCTGTTCTGTGGTTGCTGGCACGATTGTCCGGTCTTCCTCGGATTTCCATGATTTTGGTTCCGTTGGTGAAGTGTCGGACGTCCGGAGGGGCTCAGTCGTCCGGAGCCTGGGAGTCATCGGTCATCCAGGCTGGGCCGGTCGTCCGGAGCCTGTAGCTCTGACAGGCCTCTCTTTCCTTGGCTGCAGCGACCTCCAGGGGTCGGACGTCCGGGCTGGGCCCGTCGTCTGGAGCCTATAGCTTCCAAAGCAGCTCTTCTCCTTAATCTTCACGCTTGGTGTCCTTGCCATCTTGGCCATTGAATGTAACTATTCCGTGGCTACCTTCCAAGCACCTGATCACACATAGAGTCTCCGCATGAGGTAGTAGCCATGTCTCGTAAGTAGAGAGTGGGATTTCGGAAAGGAGCGAGTTCACCTTATCTTCGATAGCCTTTGCTCGAGCTGTTGTCATGGGTCCAAGTGGTGTCGAGGGAGATGTAGGTACGTATATGGGGATGATCGAGGGATGCTCCGCATCATCTCCCCCCCGGGAAAGATCCGACCTCGGATCGAAAGTTTCATCACCATGGTATGGCGAGAGGTCTTTGACGTTAAAGATGTCACTCATGTTGTACTTGTCTCGTGGGAGGTCGATCTTGTAGGCGTTGTTGTTCTCGTAGCGTGCTAGAACCTTGAAGGGTCCATCGGCTCGAGGTAGGAGTTTGGACTTGCGTTCATTGGGGAAGCGGTCCTTGCGAAGGTGTAGCCACACGAGATCTCCAATGTTGAATATCATGGGTTGCTTGTTAACATTGAGCTTGGTCGCTAGTCGTTTTACTTGGCGCTCGATGGTGTGCCTTGTATCTTCGTGCATCTTCTTGAGGTAGCTTGCTCGTGCACTTGCGTCGAGGTTGGTGCGTTCTTGTAGTGTAAGAGGTAGAATGTCCAATGGGGACAACGGGTTGAAGCCGTAGACAACCTCCAAGGGGGACTTGCCGGTAGTCGAATGTGTTGCACGGTTGTAGGCGTACTCGGCGATGGGTAGACACTCCTCCCACTCCTTGATGTTCCTCTTGATCAACATGCGAAGTAGAGTGGAGAGTGTACGGTTTGTCACCTCCGTTTGGCCGTCGGTTTGAGGATGGTATGCCGACGAGAACAAGAGCTTGATGCCAAGCTTGGCGCATAGTGTCTTCCAAAAGTAAATCAAGAACTTGACGTCACGGTCCGAGACGATTGTCTTTGGTACTCCATGTAGTTGCAAGATTTCCCTACAAAAGAGATTGGCAACATGTGAAGCATCGTCTATCTTGTTGCAAGGAATGAAATGTGCCATCTTAGAAAATCGGTCCACAACAACAAACACGGAATCCTTGCCTTTTTGAGTTCTAGGCAAACCAAGTACGAAATCCATGCTAATGTCTTCCCAAGGTTGATAAGGAATAGGAAGAGGCATGTAAAGACCATGGGATTGAGCTTTAGACTTAGCTTTGTGACATGTAGAGCATCGGTTGGTGAAGCGTGAGATGTCGCGGAACATCTTGGGCCAAAAGTAGTTCTTGGAGAGCGTGGCGAATGTCTTGTCGCATCTAAAGTGTCCCATGAGTCCACCTCCATGAGCCTCTTGCAAAAGGAGCAAACGAAGAGAAGACTCGGGAATGCAAAGTTTGTTAGCTCTCATAAGATAATCATCCTTGATGTACTATCGTTCCCAAGATGTATTCATCAAACACTTAGCATAAGGATTAGCAAAAGTAGGATCATTCGCATAGAAGTATTTTATGTGCTATAAGACAACAACATTCAACTCAAGTTTAGTAACAAGCCTGCATATGTGGGAAAGGGCATCCGCCACTACATTTTCCTTACCCTTGATGTACTTGATGACATAGGGAAAAGATTCAATAAATTCACTCCATTTGGCATGACGCTTGTTCAACTTAATTTGTCCTTTTAAGTACTTAAGCGTTTCATGATCGATATGTATGACAAACTCATGAGGTCTTAGATAATGTTCCCAAACATGTAGCACACGCACTAAAGCATACAATTCTTTGTCATAGATGGGATAGTTAAGTTGAGCACCGGAGAGTTTTTCACTAAAATATGCAATGGCTCGTTTTTCTTGCATCAAAACTCTGCCAATTCCGGTACCGCTTGCATCACAATGAACCTCAAAAGTTTTGTCAAAGTTGGGCAAAGCGAGAATCAGAGCATGAGTAAGCAAATATTTGAGCTCATCAAAAGTGGTGGATTGCAAAGGTCCCCAAACAAAATGAGTATTTTTCTTACTCAAAGCATGCAAAGGTGCGGCGATGGTGCTAAAGTCTTTCACAAAGCGACGATAAAAACCCGCACGGCCAAGAAAGCTACACACTTGTTGCAAATTGGTGGGTTCCAGCCAAGTTTTAATTGCTTCAATTTTAGATTCATCAACATGGACACCCTTGGAAGAAACAACGAAACCCAAGAAAACAATCTTGTCAACAGCAAATGTGCACTTTTTCATGTTGGCATAAAGACATTCCTTGCAAAGAGTTTGCAAAACAGCCCTAACATGCTTTAGATGCTCTTTCATGGATTTGCTAAAAACAAGAATGTCATCAAAGTAAACCACAACAAACACTCCAATGAAAGGTCGAAGCAGAAAATGCATAAGACACATGAAAGTACCGGGAGCTTCCGAAAAACCCATAGGCATAACCAACCACTGGTACAAGACAAATTTGGTTTTGAAAGCGGTTTTCCATTCATCACCTTCTTGTATGCAGATTTGATAATAGCCACTTTTAAGATAAATTTTTGAGAAAATGGTGGCACCGCTAAGTTCATCAAGCATATCATCTAAGCGAGGAATGGGATGCCTATAACGAACGGTAATAGCATTAATGGGTCTACAATCCGAGCACATGCTAAAACTACCGTCTTGCTTGGGCACAAGTATAACGGGAACAGTGCAAGGGCTTAAGCTTTCACGTACATGTCCGTTGTCGATTAGTTGTTGTACTTGCCGTTGGATCTCCTTAGTTTCTTCGGGGTTGACGCGGTATGGAGCTTTGTTTGGTAGAGGTGCTCCGGGGATGAGGTCGATTCGGTGCTCAATGCCTCGTAGTGGAGGTAGTCCCGGAGGTAGCTCATCGGGGAAAACATCTTGGAATTCCTGTAAAAGAGAATATAACACTAAAGGTAGATCGTGAGAGTTGTTAGTTTTTGGTTCCCCATCCTTGCACACAAGGACAAAGTGCGTAACACTCGATGGGTTATAACACACTTCCCTCATCTCACTTTTGGTGGCAAATAGGACGAAGTTTTTCTTGTTGTTCATCGTGGAGGCACTCGGTTTTGGCTTGTGGCTCTCACTCTCATTTGGGTGGATCATTTGCTCACTTTTCTCTCCATGATGGGTGGCTTGCTTGTCGGCTATCACTTGACTAGGAGACATAGGTCGTAGCACATATTCCTTCCATTTCATCTTGAAGCTATAGTGATTGGTACGCCCATTGTGGATGACGCCGCGGTCGAATTGCCATGGTCGACCAAGAAGGAGGTGGAAAACGGACATCGGAACGACATCACACTCCAAAGTGTCCTCATATGAACTGATTTTGAAGGAGATTTGGACCATATGCTCAACTCATATAGTGCCGAAATCGCTTAGCCATTGGACTTTGTAGGGGTGCGGGTGCTTCATCTTGACCAATTGTAGCTTGGAGCATAGTTCTTCACTTGCCAAGTTGTGACAACTACCTCCATCGATGATGACCTTGACGGACTTTCTGTTGATGCCGGCCTTTGTGTGGAAGATGTGGCATCTTTGGTCTTCTTCTTGTTGATATTGAAGAGTCAAGACTTTGGAGACAACGAGAGCGGGGCTCGAATCCTCATCACCAAAGACTTGATCATCTTCATCCTCGTTCACGCGCTGGTGCATGGTCACTTTCTCAAGGGCTTCCATTTCCTCTTCACTCATGGAGTCATAGGTTCCATCATCGTTGAGGATCATGGTGCGCTTGTTGGTGTATTGGAAGGACTAGTGGCCTCTGCCGCCGCAAGTGAAACACTTGAAGGAGCTTGTCTTGACGGTCTCATCGGTTGGAATAGATGATGAAGCACGCGGCTTGAAGTTTCTTGTAGTACGAGGAAGACGACTTGAGCTTGTCGAAGTTTTCTTGTAACTTGACTTGTCGTCGTAGCTTGTAGATGGCTTGGTTGAGGTAGAAGTTGGAGGGGTCGTTGAAGCTTGGGTGTTGGAGAAGCCATAGGTCTTGGATGAGTACTTGGCGTACTTGAAGTTATCTTGCACTTGACGTTCCGCTTTGGTAGCTTGATGCACGAGCTCAATGAGGTTGGAGTAGGGTTGGAAGTCGGCAATCTTCTTGATGGGATGATTGAGGCCATTCAAGAAGCGTGCCATTATTTTCTCATCATCTTCCATTACATTGGCTCGTATCATGGATATCTCCATTTCCTTGTAGTATTCTTCAACACTCTTTGTTCCTTGCTGGAGGAGTTGGAGCTTCTTGAAGAGACCGCGGTTGTAGTAGGTGGGCACAAAACGTGCTCGCATGACATCTTTCATTTGAGCCCAAGTGGTGATTGGTGGTTCACCTCTTGCTTCTCGGCGCTTAAGGACTTGTTACCACCATATGAGCACATAGTCTTGGAACTCAAGGGATGCCATAGCAATCTTCTTCTCTTCCTCATAGTTGTGCAAACAAAAGATTTTGTCGACCTTCAATGCCCAAGATAGGTACTCTTCGGGATCATTGCCTCCGTTGAACTTGGGCATGGTGAATTTTAGCTTGCCGTAGTGTTGCTCTTCATTGTGTTGTGGTCGATGGTGATGATGACGCCCTTGACGTGGAGGATAATCAACCTCATGTTGCTCTTGGCGTGGAGGATGTCCGTCGTCTTCTTGCTCAAGTTAAACTTGAGGTTGTGGAGGAGCTTGTCGAGCTTGAGTACGAGCTTGAGGAACTTGACGTTGCACTCTTGGTTGGTAGTTCCGCTCTCGGATTTCTTCTCGAAGTGCTTCTTCTTGATTTCACCTATCGCGGTTGCGTTTGGCGATGGCTCGACTTGATTCTTGAAGGGCATGTTGCACCTCAAGAGCTTGTGCTTCACGTTGTTGTTGTTGAAGACGTTGAGCCTCGGCGTCTTGTTCTGCTTGATGTAGACGTGCTCGTTCTTCCTCTTGGCGACATTGACGTTGTCGTTCTTGAGCTTGTGCAAAAGGATCTTGGTGAGGTTGATGATGAAGGACTTGCTCGTCGACTTGCTCTTGCGGATGATTGCTGTGTAGAGGATTGCAGGATGCATGACGGTCTTGACACATGGCTCATCGAAGAGTGTTTGATGTCGGTGTACTTGAGCCGGAGAAGGTGTCGTCGGAGTGTCGACTTGAGCGGCTCCATCTTGAGTATGAAGAAGTTGAAGGAGGACGGTTCACCAACTAGGCACGTATCTTGTCCATTCTTGCATCGTTCTCTTGCTTGTGAGCGTCGAGCTTGTTGTCGAAGTAGTCCCTTGTACGTTGCTCGGAGAGTCGCAAGTCAGTGGCGAGGTTGCCAATGCGTTCAGTCATCACTTGTTGCTCTTGATGCAACGCTCGTTGTACACCAAAGAGGTGGCTCTTGGTGATGAATGATGACATGTCGTCGTCTTGCTCGATGAAGAGCGGGTTGGTAGAAGAACTTGGCCTATCCATCATTCCAAGCAAAATGTGAGTGGGAGAAGGAGAAGAACTTATACCAAATGTACCTTGACCGATGTTGGAGAAGGATCAAGATCACTCAAGTGCGGACAATGAAATAGCACAATTGGTACCAATTCTTGTCGGTTCTCACACCTACACAAGTAAAAGCTTATGGTGGAGCTTGGTTAGGATGGTGGCACAAAATTTGATGCAATTGTTAGTTTGACTCAAAGATGTTGAAAAAGATTCGCAAATTCGCAAATGCAACAAGTAGACCAAGCAAGTAGTGGTACACGGAAACACACATGCAAATAGAATAATGGGATTGTGCAAACCAAAAATGAGCCAAAATGTGGAGTCCA
Source organism: Triticum timopheevii (assembly GCA_963921465.1). Lineage (NCBI taxonomy): Eukaryota > Viridiplantae > Streptophyta > Magnoliopsida > Poales > Poaceae > Triticum > Triticum timopheevii. The sequence goes on along the minus strand of OY997262.1, from coordinate 374,293,003 downwards.
CGAAAATGCTCTTGTTGCACAATACTAGAGAGATGCTAGCACGACTGCACCATAGGCGGATACAGAACTTGTGCACAACCTACACTACAAAAAAAAAACACTTCCATGATGATACGTGTTTGTCACAGTAGGTCGCGTTTTTGTCATGCATGTACATCCATGAAAAATTTATGACAGAATCAAGATAGTCATACCTGTGCTGTCGTAGAAGTGTTCCATGACAGTACCAAAATTATCATCACGGAAGTGTCCACTTCCATCACGATAAATCACGCGTCACAGAAGTGCTTTCGTCAAGGGTGACCGACACGTGGCATCCACCGTAACGGAACGCCGTTAAGATATCGGGTCAGGTTTTGGATCCGATAACCCATTAACAGCCACGACCAATGGGGATTTTCCACGTGTAAAATCATCATTGGCTGGAGGAGACATGTGTCAGGTCCGCGCTGGCAAAGGTGTCACTCAACCAATGGGCGAGATGCGCCTATGATATGTTGACACGTGGACTGGCCCATCAAGTTTAAATGGGCCAGCCCAACTAAAGGCCCACAAGATTTTGTGGACCATAATGGGCCGGCCCAGCTAAAGGCCCACAAGATTTTGCAGACCATAATGGGCTGGGCCAGCTAAAGGCCCACAAGATTTTGCGGGCCATAATGGGCCGGCCCAGGTAAAGGCCCACAAGATTTTTGTGTGCCATAATGGGCCGGCCCAGGTAAAGGCCCACAAGATTCTTGCGGATCATAATGGGCCGGCCCGACTAAAGGCCCACGAGATTTCGCCAACATTAATGGGCCGGCCCAGCTGTAGGCCAACAAGATTTTGAGGACCCTAGTAGGCCGGCCCATTAACTGGCTGCCATGTTTTGGGCCAAATGTCGGCCCATATTTGATCAGGTCCATTAATGGCCTGCCACGTTCCGGGCCTAATAGTGGCCCATATGAGATCCGGCCCGTTGAAAGCCTACCACATTTTGGGCCAAATTACGGCCCAGAGCAGGTCCGGCCCTTTAAGAGGCTTTGGGCTCAATTATGGCCCATATCAGATTTGGCCCGTCAACTAGACAGTATGCTTTTGGGCCCACTTGCTAAAGGCCCACTTAGTAATTCAGCCTGATATTAGTTTTGGCCTGTTAAGGGCTCGTTTAACTTTTCGGTCATATATTAATTTTGGCCTGTTAAAAGCCCGTCATATAGTTGGGCCTAACTACGGCCCGGTTTGCATCGGGCCTGCTCGCAACCGATATCTGATTGGGCCAAATAAGGACCGAGACAATTTTGGCCTGTTAAAAGCCCGTGATTTGATTCGCACAATCATGGGCCGGGGTTCATTTCGGGCTGCTACCGGCCCGTTAGCTGTTCGGCACATTTTAGGCCCAACCTACATCGTGATTGCATGATGGCCCGATTATGTACCGTAATTTTACGGTTTGGCCGGTTTACTGCGAAGACAGGATATATATACAATAAAATAACTGCAGCATTGTGAATAAGAAAAAACCTAGACTATACAATAAAGAAATTACAGCATATTACATCCACTGGGCATCAAAGTTCGCCACTATGATAATAAAGCACAAGCAGACAACAGATTACATACACTGGGCATCAAAGATCGCTACCAGTGCAAATAAACACGCCGACAAAATAATATACAAAACCGACATCACTTCAATAGAGTTCAAGAAAGGTTAGCCCTGCTGGGGAGCTGCAGCGCAAGCAGCTGAGCAAGATGATGAGACTACGCTTGTTCAACACTTATATCTTCCTCACTCTGAAAGATAAACAAGCAAATAGATGACATGTTTTGCACATAAAAGTATCAGTGCTAACAATTCATCACATTTCTTACTGACGAATAAAGTGACACAGTTTAAAATTGCATTAACACAATATGGTATTGTTCAGGTCAAGACATGGCAGGAAATGACATGGTGAAGGAGTTGGCAGCTTCACGACACCACTGGATTACAGATCAAGAACTCATAAGTATCAATGGTTAGTGTGCTGTCAATTTATCCCATTTCAGATTGGCAAATAAAGAGACGGTTTAAATAATACTCCCTCCGTCCGGAATTACTTGTCATCAAAATGGATGTGTCTAGAACTAAAATACATCTAGATACATCCATTTCAATGACAAGTATTTTCGGATGGAGGGAGTAGTAGAATGATATGACATTGTTCATAGTTAAGACATTGCAGAATATGACATTGTGCTGTAGTGGGTAGGTTCACCACACCACTGGATTACAGATGAAGAAGAAGCATACATGCAGTGCAAAAGAAGATCACTTGCTCTATATAGTTTAATTTACATGGTATGAAGAAGTAACTTGGTTGTACAACTAAAAACTTAATTTGAGAAAGGACAAACTTTTGTTTATGAACTACATAATAAACTTTAAACATGCAATTTGATGCAAACACCAAAAATAAACAGCTATTGTAGTCAAGCCTAACCAAATATATACAACAAAGTTTGAAGGCTTGAGATGGACAAACTTACATTATTGGTGAAGACAGGCTCTATAAAGGCCTTGTCCATGCTGATGGGCGGGGGGGGGGGGAATTCAAGAAGTTTACCACATAATCTTCTTCATAAGCATTGCCTTTATTCTACATTTTGTTAAGAGTAAATATAGATGTGATAATATACAAAAAAATGGAGAATATTTAAGATAAGATGAAGAGTGATGCTACATAACCAAGTACCTATAAATGTAAGTGCAGCCATACAGGCAAAAGGTACAGCCAAGAGCAATGCACAGCTAAACTTCTTCAGTACCAACCTTATGGTAAGAGTAAATATAGATCTGATGTGTAGAAAATGGAGGGCAAAGGAAAATAAGCTGCAGAGTGATGGTACATGAACAACTACCTGTCATTATAAGTACACTGATAAAGGACATCATGTACTTACAAGAACAATGCAGAGCTAAAAAACATTGGCATTGGATATATTCTACACTAATGTAACCATTCATACAGATCAGATAATTTGGAGCAAACAATTGATAAGCAAGCTATCATGCATACTGCTCTCACATAATGAACCAGGTATGTATGTAAGTACAGTGATACAGGACAATAGGTACTAATAAGAGCAAAGCAGCGGGCAGCATATTTGCGATATCATGTCGGTCTTTTCAAATCAGAATTCTTCTTCGAGCAGATTTCCTGCAAAAAAGATCCGTAAGGCACATGCGGAAAAGTAGAAGTTCAAATTGTCATGTGATTTCATAGACAACACCTCATCCTGGGAACGAGACTAGTGCATAACAAGGTTTTTCCATTCAATGTCTTCTAAATTTAGCACAGGAGACTTCACCGGAAAGTCGTTTATAGACTTGCCATCAAAGTGTGATTTCCTCAGGTAACACCGATACTACTGCAATGCTTCCTTGAAAAGCACAAGCAAGCTTTGCTTGTCATGACTATCCAGATTGACCCTCGCCTAGTTACAACAATGTAATGTAAATCATTGATGTGTTCAATCAGCAGAAAACAGGATAAATAACCATGAATAATAGCACTTACACGTAAGTTGGACAGGAAGATGTGAAAATGGTGTTTGTCTTCACAATAATCTTCCCATGATGGGAATATATGCACGTAGTCCCTAACAACATTGAAAGAATTGTCTTTTAAACCAGGAATAAATGGAATGGGGTTCCAATCTGCAGGAATTGGCCGTCTCTGCAGTTGGAATAGGTCCTGTGTGGTGGGGCTAGTGGTGTGGCCAGTGAAGTATGGGTACAGTCTGCTGGAGTCGTTCCTACGTTTTGTGTCACTGGTTGTACATCCAATATAAGTGGGGTGCTGTCTGATTTCTCCGGCACCACCACGTTTTTCAAGGACTTTGGTGGTGCTCCTTCAGGTTCGGCAATCACCCTCTTCCTTTTTGATGTCTGATGCACAAGAATAGCATTTGAGTGGAAAAACATGGTATGATGACAGATGGAATATGTATTGATAATGAATGGGCCTCGCATCTCGACATATATGATGAGTAAACTAAGCAGATGGCGGTGCAACAAAGTAGAAGAAATGCAAGACAACATATGCAAGATACCCGCAATCAATAAAACATTTCCAAATTAGAACAGGCACCTTGATGGGTGAACAGGACAAGCCATCTGCCTTTGACTCCTCGAGGTTAGAATAGTCATTAGGATCATATTCTGAACAAGAGTCAACAGGTGGGGAGCGTATGAGCTTCATTGCATCCAGAATGGCACTTAATGCCTTGGTGCCAATTTTGTAAGTCATTGCAGTGTTTAGCTTGAAGAGTGGACTGCTGCTAGTGCGACACAAAGCAGCTACACAAATCATAGTGTAGATATAACGGGAAAACCTTAAGCATCAGAGTAAAATCAGCAAAGTGGAACTTGCTGGAATATATGTGCTAGTATTGCCGATACAGCTAGAAAGGCTTCGGATACCATCTCTCTTCAAGTGAAGGTGCGGTACTGTTAATATCAGTGTAACTCTCAAAGGCGACACAGCTCCCCGCATTTCCTTGCTATTCTTATAGGATTCAAGTGGGCAGGCCACTACAAATCCTATTCCTATGTTTACAAGTTCCTACGAATCAAAGAGGCTCAAAGTGTCCATCACAACCGACCGTATAGACCTCTACACTGCAAATGTCCCTTCTCATCTTCAGTACAAGGAACATATTGTACTACTATCATACTCCCTCTGTTCCAAAATATAAGTCTTCGTAGAGATTTCCACTATGGATCACATACAGATGTATCCAGATACATTTTAGAGTATAGATTCACTCATTTTGCTCCATATGTAGTCCATAGTGGAATCTATACAAAGACTTGTATTTAGGAACGGATAGAGTACATATTAAAGAAGAACGGAAGAGGAACATGGTAAAGAAGAGCAAGCATATTCTGGATAATAAAATGTTGGTTGCGCAGTGCCCACACATGATGAAAAAGAGTGCATTAAGAATGCAACTCCCAGCTGTCTCTCGACCATTTCAGGCGGTTGGATGAAAATCCTACGTCTCCTAACCCTTCTTCCTCGTCTCTGATTCTTCCCATACAGAACACCACACGGGCCGCCGACCGAACCACCGCCCCCCACCGCCTGTGTTCCTCCGCCACCCCCACCCCACCCCCACCCCAACCCCCACCCGTGTCGAGTTTTCTTCGCTCAGCGAGGCCCCACAACCACCCGAGCCCCTTCGATCGCACCGGCGAACTCCGGCGAGCTCTGAAAAATCGACTGACCCTGAAATTTAGTCTACTGTGATTTAACTAGTGTGGAATATAAAAGGGGAAAACCATAAGCACTGGGAGTATAGTGTAGAGCGTGCCATGGCGGATAAAGGTGCAAACCGGACAAAGGCAACTTCGCAACCAAGACAAGAAATCAGAGTAAAGCAGTGGCGATCTATTTTCTTGCTGTGATAAATAAGTTGAGCAGATATGAAAGAGTACCGCCTCTGGTGAGGTGCCGTGTACGCATCTGTTGAGAATTTGACGGTGCTGCGGTAGAGATGGCTGTCGGCGGTGTGGAAGAAGATCTAGGAGGGTAGACGGTGGCGGCGGGGCGCGGTGGATGAGACGGTCGTAGGAGCGGCGCCGGCAAGGCGGACGACGGCGGGGATGAAGCGAGAGGATGGGGTGCAAGGATCCCGGTCCGAAGGCGTGGATGAGAGAGGTCGATCTCTTGTAATGGACGACGGCGTCGGGGTATCAGCTCTGGCATGGTGGAGGAGGACGGCGGTGGATGGGGTGGCGGATGGCGGCGGACGGAGGAGGGTGGGGTGGAAAGGGTGTTTTGGCGCCCACGGAGTACGAATGGGGAAAAGGGAGGTAGAGAGGAAGGGGGGGGGGGAACCATGTATTCAGGACACGCTTGTCTCAAATACGAGGAAATTTACAAACTTAGCCCCCGTTTCAAATTTCTACTACATCATATCAACATTAGTCGGTTGGGGATAGGACGGTAATCTCGCATACACCGAATATTTTCCGACGAGAGTATGTTTTTGGCGCCCACCGTGTATGAATATGAATCGGGGAGGGATTCGATTTCGGCCGAGGACACACTATGTTTTGGCGCCCACCGTGTATGAATCCGGGTGAGAGGCGGTTACGTCATGTTTGGGTGAAATTACAAACCTACCCCTATCGAAACCTATAGAAATCCAGCAGATAGGCTTTGCGTGGCAGGGATAGGCAGTAGTGATTTCCATCTCGCAGATTTTGGCTTCGGGCGGTTACTACGACTTTCCCTGCTTCGTTCAAATTTTGCAGAGTGCACGTTTACCGTGCCAACTCAATTCGAATCCTGTTTGTTTTCTATTTTTTCGGGCGGGATCCATTTTCAATTGGAATTACATTCTATATACATCATTTTTTATATATACTTTCAAAAGCACAACAAAGAATTCTGCTCCTTTATATGTATAATATGATTTACAAATACAATGATCTCAAAATCTTAAGGTTGAATTCGAAATTTTTTAACCAAATTATGTTCTACTAAAATGTATGGATCAGTAATATCTACATATTAAATAACATAGATGTGCATGAATTCATATGAGTATGCATGTTTGATACATCAATTTTGGTTTGAGTATGGATTACATGTATCATCATCTCGAATTCAAATATTTGAATCCCTTTTTTATTCACTCCTTTCATGCCCATCTCTCTCGCATGCATGCTCCTTCAGGTAGCTATCACTCTCTTTTCTCTAGCTCACCCGCACGCTCACTTCATGTTTCTCCTATCCTCGCAAACATGGTCTCTCGACTTCTCCCTTGAGAAGTGTCACACTCTCCCTATCATTATACATTACACAGTTATCATTATCTCTCACGTCTCTACTGTTCTCTGGTATCACTCGGTACCTAAGCTTTCTTTTTCACCGCCACACACACAGTCTCCACTCGTCTTTCACTTTGTCTTTCTCTCTATGGGATTCTCTCACACACCCTATATGTCTCTACATATGACTCATACCACTAAAATTACTCTCTCTCTCTCTCTCTCCTGTAGACACAACATTTGTTGCGGTCTCCTTTTCGTCTCCATCCCAGACTGACATTAATCATTTGTTTACCGATCAGACAACCCCGACTACCGTCTCCTCTCTCTCACACACAGACACACACACACAACTCCTGCTTCCACTCCCCTTCCCGACTACCATCTCCCTCTCTCACACACAAAACTCTCGCTTTCGCACCCCGACTCGTATTTCTCTCAGAAACATTTATCGACTAGCTAGCCTCTAGATTGGTTTATACACCCGCACACTCGTGCTTCCACCATCGCATACATGAATCTCTCCCGCTCCTTGTATCTATGTAGCTTTTTCTTCCCTTCTTGAGACACGCCCTCTCAATCGTGCACACACACTATCGCCTCATTGAAGCCGATACCTATCGCACACACACTCCTTGTGTCTTTGTCACACATGCACTCCATCCTCCTCCACTCTCCCTCTCTCCCACACACACATGGGCTTTTTGCAACAACTAGCAAGATGCCCATGCGTTGCACGGAACATCAAGATGCATTTGTATGAGTAGTTTATCTTGTGGGGGGGAAGGGTGACCGAGGGAAGGCCTTATTTGCAAATGTGGAGAGGGGTGTGGGTATCTTTTTGGAAAATTTCCATAGTTTCCTTCCTATCCATCAGATATAGATCGGACGACCTATATTTCAGGATGGCAGGCACACGATCATCACCAACAATGCTTTTTATAAGAGTAGGGATAAAAAATAGAGTTGGTGATGATGGTGGGTCTGCCATCCTGCAATGTAGGTCGTCTGATTTATATCTGACGGATAGGAAGGAAAATATGGCAATTTACCTGCACTCTTCACCACATTTGCAGATAAGACCTTCCTTCGTTCATCCTTTTCTCCCACAAGATCTTAATGTTTTGTGCAACGCATGGGCATCTTGCTAGTAAGAGTAGAAATTAGACATATACCACTTCTCGAATCTTGAAACCAACAACATTCCTCCCTTATATCATCAAAACCGCCAAAGGAATATATTTTGAGTGAAACATAACATATTTTTAGTGATATACGTATTTCAAAACTAGACTTTTTTTCTATCAAATCGGTGAATATGTATTAATCTACTTTGATCGTGTGGCAACGCATTGGCACATTGCTAGTAGTTATTATTATTTTTTGTACACCAGACAAATGGTGGAGTACATATACGAAGAGAAGAGGCGCACGCACGCATTCGACCTCTTGCTGTCTCGCACACATGAGTGTTACGTAAAGGCGACATTAACAAATAAACCCTAAAACCCTAGGTGCACGATTGCTGCATTCGCGGGTACCGGGTACATGGTGGAGCACCTTTGTAGGAATAGTCAGCTTGCGTGATAATTTGATCCATAGGAGTTGATGGTCGGGACCACATGTGAATGACTTGGAGCGCGGTGGCTCGCCAGTTGCCACAGATCGAGTAGCCACATTTAAATTGTTTTTTTAGCGGGGTTAAGAGTTCTGATTTTTAATGGCACATTATAAGTAGTAAGTAGTTTTTAGAATGATTCGTATGGAGCGAAAATGGAATTCATAGTACTACGTACCTCCTTGGCGTATGGTTGTATGGGTTTATGTTGCGAGATGTTGAACCTGGTAGTTCTAGGGTAAATACTATGGTTTAGATTCAGATGCTAGTTTTCAGTAATCGGAAGGGGAAACCCTTCTTTGATTAAAAAAAACTACTACCTCCATTCTGGTTTACTAGTCCCCATCGTACTTTGGGTCAAAGTTTGTCCATGAATTTTACTTGTAAAATGTGAATGGAAAACGCGATTTTGTTATACCCAAACAGAAAAGGACTGGAGGGAATGATTGCTCTGACACGGACGCGACCTCTCATAGCGCAGGCATTGAACCGGCACGCCGGGCAAGAGGGCCGCACTCGCTGCAGGCCCGGCTGAGCACGCCTCCTCGCCGCGTGCAACCAGCTTAAGACTGCCCCGCCTGCCTTCATTGAATCCGCGCGTGTGCCAGCAACACGTCCTTCCGTGAGCCGGCAGGCATTTTAGAACACAAAAATGACTAAAATATAATTAATTTATGCATGGTATTGACTTGTTGTGCTCGCACTGGTAGCAGGAACTAGTAGAGGTTCTTCTTTGTTTATAACTCTCCTCACATTTTTTTTGGCTTTGAAGTGAATCATGGTTGTGGACATTATGTATGAATGTGCAGATATCTGTGAACATGAGTTTGATGTGGAAGTTGAACTTGGAATGTCGGACTTGCGTGTGAACTATACCATGTCCCATGCTTCGTCTGTTATTGTTTGGAAAGTAATTGTTGTTATTACATGACCCAAAAAAACATTTTGTGCCACATCAGTAGATGCACAGACATCACAACATGCATGCTGACTGGATAAACATTTGAACCTAGATATTATGAAGGAAATTTTGTATTGACAACAGTTTTAGATAGCAGGAGACGCCTAGCCTGCTCTGCCTTTGCTATCTTATTTCTGGATTCTTCCATCTCTTCTTTGGCTTGGGTGAAGAGAGCATCTGATTGCTCTTTTCGCTTCTTCAGGAACTCAGCTACATTCTCAAGGGCTACTGCATGCTTTCTTTCAGCCTTTACTAATGCCACGAGGACACGAACAGCTGACGACTCCATCTGGCTTGTGTGTAATCCAACTTCATCTGGGAATTTGCACCTTGTGTCTAATCCAGCATCATTAGGGAACTGGCACCTTGTGTGTAATCCAGCCTCATTTTGGAAACATGATATCGAGGTTGACCATACTTCCCTCCTCGCAGGAACTGCATCCTGACATGAAGTTACTTCTTTTTTAGATCAATACTCAGAGAAACCTAGATCCATTTAGTAGAAGCCAGATAAACAGAACTCGGAGAAGTGAATTCAAAAGGAAAAGAAATATAAAAACAGACTACAAGGTGAGAACACCCACTTCCTACATCAAGCTAAAAACGAAAGCATTAGGACGATTAAGACTCTTCTTATTACACATCGAAGAACACCACGCTTAAGAGAAACAGAAACTACAACATATACACATCGAAGAACACGAGGCTAAATGAAAGTAATTGAAAGGGTGTCACTTACCAAAGCTCGTTTTACAGGTTCGGTTCAGCTCCTCTTTAACTTGCCATGCTCCTTGATGATGTCCCGGATATCCCGTGTTTGGTCTTCATTGGTCCTCTGCATGTTCACACTCGTGGTTTTAAAATCTCAACATGGTAAGAAAAATACTACTAGTAATACTCGCACATCTTGTGGGCAACATTAAAGCACTCGTCTGCCATGTTAGAGCATCTCCAACAGAATCGCAATGCGCGGCGTTTTAAAAAAGCGTTTACATTGCTGAGACCGAGAAGTAGATACTAGAGAGTAGAGGATAGTTCTCAGCATAGATAGATAAAAAAAGATAATTCAACTACTCCTCATCGTCCGACTCCTCCTCGGTGATGTCGTCCTCCGACGTCTGACTGTGGGCGTGAAGATACCGATCATCGTCGGATTCCCAGGGCGACGCTGCTCCTAGCCTCATGTTGAATTGAGCGTACGCTTTTCGCCTACGCTTGTCCTCGCGATAGGCAGCTCGCTCCGCCCTCCTCTTATCCCTCTCCGCCCTCCTTTGCGTGTAGAGCTCGCGCTCGTTGATGATGTCCTGCGGGAAGTGTTGGCGCCACAACGCCATGGCTTCCTCGTCCATCTCGGTGATGCCGAGACGGTGCTCCCGCCTGCGGTTGTCGCGACGATCCTCGTCGGCGCTAAGTCGCGGCAGAGGTGCGAGCTCCTGCGCACGCTCCCACGTCGGCAACTTGGGGAAGTTCAATGTTCTATGAAGCCACCGGAGGCGCCACACCGCCGCGTCATACGCGCGGGCGGCCTCGTTGGCGTTGTCGAAATTGCCGAGGCCGAGGCGCATCCCGTGGAACCAGATCTCGGCGGAGAAGCCGCAGAAGGGGCGCGCGCGAACGCCGCGGTATCCCCAAGTTTCCCGGCGACGCAGGGGCATGGTGGCGTGGCGGAGGCAAGGCGAAAAAGAGCGGGGAGAGAGCGGTGGCGAGGCACAAAGCGGTGGCAAGGCACAGAGCAGTGGGAGGGCGTTGGATTTTATAAAGCGCGCCGGACGCCGGACGCCAAAACTAGCGCACGCCCGATCGCTTTTTCCCGCGTGCGCGCAATCCTTTCCCAACGTCTCTGCTATCTCTACTCTCTTCTCTACGGTTATATTTATTTTATATTTTATATTTAATATTTATCTTTACTTCCTTTACTGTCTACTTTTTTTCTCTATACTTTTTTTTCTTGCAATATAGGCCGTTCGATTTATATCTGACAGATAGGAAGGAAACAAATGGGAATTTTGCAAAAAGATACCCATACCCCTCTCCAGATTTGCAAATAAGGCCTTCCCTCATTCATCCTTTTCTCCCACAAGATGAACTACTCATACAAATGCATCTTGATGCGTGCAACGCATGGGCATCTTGCTAGTTCTAAAAACCTTTCCATCATTTGCCACACTACTGGTTGCAGATGAAAAACCTACCCAAGCACAGTGCGATACAGGAGCGACGCACAATTACAAGCTGATATTCTGTTGGACAATGGAGGCTATAACCAATTACTTTTACGGGAACAATAGCACCCAGGAAATTTGAAGGGTAGGTATGAACAAAATTAAAACTACACATGTACTACTAAGTGATTCAATACACACATTACCAATCGAGGAGGAGAACGATGGTCGCGGCAGCCTCTGTGAGTCATGGTCGGCAATGGGAGTCAGTTCATTGTCCACGACGGTGGTACTTCTGCGCTTGGCGTCGGCTTCCGGGAAGCAGATCCGAGATCGTGGAAGACGATGCCGGGGAAGAGGCTCCATGTATGACGACGATGGTGGACCAGCTCCAGTGCAGCGTACGAGGTCGTCAATGAGGCGGATGCGCTACGGTGGACGAGTGCGCCAATGTAAAGGGGAGGAGCACGAAGGCCGCGGTGCCGTGGAGAAGTCTATTTTGCGGTGGGGATAGAAAATGGGGAGTATTCAGGTGTACTACTCTGGGTACCGGGGTGGAGTTGGCTGGGTAGGGTGAACCTGAAGTTACGAAAACAGCCCCCTACCAAGCATCATCCGTAGGACTGTTCCGAAGGCTATGATGGTAACTTCCCACTGCTCAAATCAGGGTCGCAGGAGATTTTCCGCCGACCTCAAAATTTTGTGATACTGGACTCCCCGTGTGGCGTGTTGAGTGATTCGGCTAAGCAACTAGCGAGTAGTAGTAGTAAACTCTGCATATTAGGTTTGACCGAAGTCAAACTTCCTAAAGTTTGACCAAGTTTATATAAAAATATAAACATTTACCATAACAAATTTGTATGATGTGAAAGTACATTCAATAATGAATCTAATGGTATTTGTTTGTTATTGTATATGCTAATATTTTTTGTTATAAGCTTTCTGAGAGTTTACAAAACTTGACTTTGACCAATGCTAATACGCGGACTTAAATAAAAACAGAGGGAGTACACATTTGTTTTCTTAGTTTGTAGTTAACTAATCATTTGTTGAAATTGTGAAATAAATATATTAGGCTATTGACTTCGAATGTAATGGTCTATACAATTCAATAGTTACAATCATTATCGAATCCCAAGATGTATACCAGGTCTATAGTACTTCACAACATGTTCAAACTCACATAATCCCAGTAAAATGAGAATCTAAATGCATTTCATAGTTATTACTTTGTAGGATGCAACAAAAACAACCAAAACTCTACATCAGCCATTATAGAAGCAACATTTTGACATATCCCAATGTGTGAATGAAACGTGCAGAGAGAGAGCTTTTGAAGATGGAGCAGATAGGGCGGGAAAGATTGTATGTATGTGGACAAGAGAGTAGGAGACAAACCTAACGAGACAGAGAGAGGGAGAGATAGAGACAGGAAGAGAGAGGAAGAAGTTAGGTTTGTGAGAAAGATGGAGGCATGTAATATACGTGAGATGCGTGTGCATCCGGATTCTGTATACGTGGAAGGACAAGAGACAACATGTTTGATGAGAGAGCTAGAAAAACATGGACGAGAGGGGAAGGATCTCATGGGTTGAGGGATTGACAATTTTGTGCGGGGGAGAGAGGGATTGGTAATTTTGTGCAAGAGAGAGAGAGGGTGGGGGGAGGAGCCAGTCAGCCGTCGTCACATCACCCTGCTTCCAAATGACCCCGCATTCTCTAGCGCGGTGTGGTCGCCGTCTTCGATCTGCTCGATGCCCTCTTTGAAGATTGAGGTGTTTTGCATGTTGGGGTGCAAAGAAGCACAAGAGAGAGTGGTCGCCGTATAACCTTGAATGGGGATGAATTGTGTGCTCGGGGGAGTGTGTGTGTGTGTGTTGTGCTGCTTGTGTGTGTGAGTGTGTGTGTGTGTGTGTGTGTGTGTGCGTGTGTGTGTGTGTGTCAGATATTGGGCGAAAACAAACCTAAGGAGAGAAATGGGTATTCACGAAGAGATTGTGCGGGCCTTGAGGTGGGCAGGGGCCGAGTGAGGGTGTCAAAATGTGCGCGTTGATGCATGTGTTGCATGCGATCGTGCGAGGGACGGACGATTGAGAGAGATGGTTGTTGTGTTACGGATGCTCCTCTCTCTCTGTCTCTCTCTCTCTGTCTCTCTCTCTCACACACACAAAAGTAAACTAGAAGACCATTCTCTCATGTATACACAACGTATCGGCATCTGTCTATGTCTCACTCATGCATGATCATTTGCACATTCACACCTCTCTATGTCTGTATCACACGCACACCGTCTCCACATTGCCCTTCCGCCACAACACACATATTGACACATACACACGTTCTATCTCAGTCACACACACAAAATAAGTATTAAAAAAAACTAGGGCGCACCTAAAACGTCCAAATCCAAATAAACACAAACTGGAGCTAAATTCAAATATATAGAAATATTGCAGCGTCAAGAACTTTCCCAGGAAAAAAAGTTGAGTAATATTCGAGGATTGTTTTCACACACACAAAAAGGTTCGGTGGATGTCCTTGGAGCGTGACATGGTGACTCACCGTTCAATCGACCGTGCGGCCGCGGTTCACGCGCTTGCACAAGATTCCGTATCATGGCTGTGGTACTAACTTCAAAAAAACTAATAAAAGCGCTGCCTAAGTCTAATGTTTACGTGTACTAGTACGGTTTCCTTTTAAGTTTGACCAACCTTATATAAAACTAAAGTAAGCTCCCACACGCGCACTCATCAATATGCCTGTCGGTGTCAAAACCGGCGGATCTCGGGTAGGGGGTCCCGAACTGTGCGTCTCAGGCTGATGGTAACAGGAAGCAACAAACACAATGTTTACCCAGGTTCGTGCCCTCTCGATGGAGGTAAAACCGTACTTCCTGCTTGATTAATATTGAAGATATGAGTAGTACAAGAGTAGATCTACCACGAGATCATAGAGGCTAAACCCTAGAAGCTAGCCTATGATGGTATGATTGTAATTGTGATCGGCCTTCTAAGGACCATCCTCTTCGGTTTATATAGACACCGGAGAGGGCTAGGGTTTATACGGAGTCGGTTACAAGGAAGGAAATACAATATCCGGATCGCCAAGCTTGCCTTCCACACAAAGGAGAGTCCCATCCGGACACGGGACGGAGTCTTGAGTCTTGTATCTTCACGCTCCAATAGTCCGGACGATGCATATAGTCCGGCTGTCTAGATACCCCCTAATCCAGGACTCCCTCAGTAGCCCCTGAACCAGGCTTCAATTACAATGAGTCCGGCGCGCAGTCTTGTCTTCGGCATTGCAAGGCGGGTTCCTTCTTCCGAATACTCCAATGTTATTATCGAACACTTAGACTGTGTCCGGATATGCGAGATGACCCCCACATACTATCGTAGCGAATACAACATAAATCTGATCTGCCGGCAATCTTCGTGCGTCGCGTCCTTGCATCACGGCCCGGCCCAACACGAACCGGTATCTCTTGGCCCACCTCGACTCGTGTTGTGAGGCGGTTTTATTGGCACGCCCCGTCAGAGCGGAGATCGTGTTCCTTTTATTACGGGAACTTTCATTAATACGGGCATACGCAACCCCACGACGACCGTTGGTATGACCTCGGGTGTCTTCAGATAAGTCCCAAGCAGTCACGCTGAGGACTCTTGGTATTTCTCCCCTTTAAAAAGGGGCCGAGGCTTATACCTCTTCTCCACCACCCTTGCGCCCTTTCGCATCTCGAGTTCTAACACCCGAAACCAAAACTCGAATGACCCAAATCCTCCAATATGTCCGGACCCAACTCTCAGGGCCGGTGGGTGGCCTCCTCGATCTAAGAGGAGGACATTGCGAGGCTCAGGGAGGTCGGATATCTGACCGCCGACATCCAGCACAGGCTTCCCGCTCTAGGGCAGGTCATCCCTACGCCGGAGCCCAATGAGAGTGTCGTGTTTCTTCCTCACTTCTTCCACGGCTTGGGCCTCACCCTCGACCCCTTTGTGAGGGGGCTCATGTTTTATTACGGGTTAGATTTTCATGATCTAGCCCCGGACGCTATCCTCCACATCTCGTCGTTCATCATTGTGTGCAAGGCTTTTCTCCACGTCGCTCCACACTTCGGCTTATGGCTCAAGACCTTAAATGTGAAGCCGAAGATGATCGAGGGGCGATATGCAGAGTGCGGAGGTGCCATAATAAGCAGGAACGCCGATGCTCCATGGCCAGAGGGTTCTTTCCCAGAAGTATCCGATATATGGCAGCGGAGGTGGTTTTATGTCACGTCTCCCAGAGGCACAAAGTGGGTGGCCGCCCCCGAGTTCCGCTCGGGCCCTCCATCGCAATTGGCGTCATGGACCGATGTAGGACGGAGTTGGGGGCCTGCTGGTGATGTACCAATACTACAGAGCCGTATCCGGGAGCTTTTTGAGAAGGAAATTAACCTCGTCAGCATAATTCAAGTAATGCTAATCCGACGCATGTTGCCGTGCAAATGCCGGCCTCTCCAGATGTGGGAATTCAATCTGGAGGGTCCGCGGACTATTAAGCACTTCTTTGGCCTCACGTTCGAAGGGATGTGTAAATTATTCTTTGGACCATAAGTAAAGTGTCTGGACACCATCAAGGATGCGGGCCTAAGCTACAACCGCCTAGATGCCCAAGTAAGTAATTCTAAAGCCGGACACTTCACTTTTATTTATCATAGTCATCATTCTGAAAACCCTCCGTGGCCAGGAATGGCTCAGCAAGGCGGAGAGAATCAAGTGTCCGGCGCCACTTCCCAAAGGCTCGCCTAGTCCTACCATAGCCAAGATGCTTGGCCGGGTGCTTAGCAAGATGCCCTCGAGGAAAGGCGAAGAAAAGGATAGTGAAGCCGAACTTCACACCCTGCGCATCTGAATCGGGGGAATTACTTCCTCCCCAAAGGAGGATAATCGGGGAGGGGAGTCCAAGGCCTCTTCCCTGCGCGGGAAGAAAAGGGCCACCTCTGAAGAATTGGAGACGGAGATGCCCAAGCAGGGGAAGAAAGCGTCGCCGGGGGGCTCTGCCCCAACAGGCGTCCTCATCACATCATGCCCGCCAACGGGCCAGCCCTCCATCGAGATGTGAGTTAATCATTAACTCAAAAGTACTGCATTTCTCCGAGATCAATAACCGGGATTCATTTTTTGTAGTCCGGCTAGCATCTCTTCTCAACAGAGTTCGTCTTCCGGGGACCTTCGTCTGGAGATGATGGAGAGCGAGACGCCACCCACCTCTCCACCTCATGAGGCGGGCGACACCATGGTGTCATCACGGAGGAGTCCGGATCTGCCAAAGCCGGAAGTTAATATGTCAGTCGCCCTGAGCCCGGAGTGTTCGGTTCCCACGGGGGGTGATGAGAAGGGCCCGGCACAGTTTGGTGTGCGACCGAACATACTGACGGGCCTTCTGGAGCGAGCTGCGCTCTCGGAGGAGCACCACTCGTTAATGAGCGCGGTGCTCAAGAAGATTTCATCCGCCACAAGCGGTTTGAATGAAGCATTTACAAGCCTGCTCGGAGGCTTTGAGGTATGTAGTGAAAAATACAATATGTTTGGCTGTGAGGCATGCGCTAAGTGTGCTCCATATGGATAGTAGCCACTGAGACTCTGGTTGCCCGCCCTAGGCGGCAAACGGGGGATCATATTGTGTAAGTAATGATTGCGCTATACATATGCACAGATATCTAATGGTCCGGCCGCCGACCAGTCTGTGGAAGTTGCCGAACTAAGGAGGTAGACTGGATCTATTGATGCCGATATTGCGCAGGTGAACGAGCGGCTGAACGAATCACAAGGTATGTGCTCTACTTTTCCTTATTATGTTGCATAGGGAAATATGTGAGGGGCATAATATTAATGCGACATGTTTGGGCTACAGACGGAGCTGCTGCTGTGGAAGCCCTGAGGGTGGAGCTTGCCCAAGCCAAAGTTCAAGCTCGGGCTAGCAATGCGACTGCCCTAACGGCGGCCGAAGAGTTGAGAGCCGAACATGCTGCTCATCGCCAAAGCGAGGAAAAGATAGCCGAAATGGCTGTGGAGTTGAAGAATGCCGTCGACCGGTATGAGCTTCTTGAAAAGGAGAATCAGGTTAATTCGGCTGACCTGAACAAAGCACTTAACGCCACCAAGGAGATGCGAACCAAAGTCAGGGGGTGTGCGGGAGGAGCTCCGACAGGCCGGTGAAAAAGTGGCTGGAGGCTCCTACCCACTGCGGACGAAGTGTTTGGATCGGAAGTATGCTCCCCTGGATGGACACTGGAGTCTTGCAGATACATATGCAGACTTGGCAAAGAGTACAGCTGATGCAGCCAGGTTTTTCGAGAATCAAGGTGATAAAGAAGAGGAGAAGCTTTTCTGGTCATGGTTCAAAGCTCCCGCGCGCCCGCTGCCGTTGAGTGAGAAGATGGCTATTGTGGCGGAACTTCATAGGCTGTCCGGGCTTGCCATGCGGTCTATAATAGACCATCTGTGGCCGAAGGAGCCGAAGCCGGACAATTACTTTGGTTTGGTGCAACAATTCCTCAGGGCCGTATCTCAGATCGACGCCATGAGAAGGTCGGCGTGCATCGAGGGTGCACGAATGGCTCTTGCCCACATTAAAGCATATTGGAAAGATATGGAGGCCACCATTGTGGCGACCCAAAATCCGGCAGGAGGCCAGTGAAAGTACATGTAGTCCCCATGTGTGGTTTTGGTAATTAATTAATGACAATCCTTATGGACTAATGTTTGCATTGAGATATACATTTGAAGATTAGTCCCGCTGGAAAATGATTGAAGAATAATGGAAGAAAACTCCTTTGAAGCAACAAGTACATCGAGATGATCAAAATGGAGTTCATTGGAGTATCTTAAGGGTTGCCATGCTTAGAGCTATGGTTTGATCCATAATGGATCAAGATCTTAAAAAGGATGATTCGAATGATGAATTCTAGGAGTGGCTCAAAGATATGATCATAATGGACTCATGTGTTGAGACATGATTGAGCAAGCTATTCAAGTGAAGAATTCAATATATCCTTCATGACGTCAAGATTAAACATGGAGTAGAGATATTGATTGACCAAGTTGAAGCTCGGAGATTGAACTCTAAATGGTCAACACACGAGCGCAAATGATGCACCACATAAGATCTTGTGGTATGATAAGAAATTATCAGTTGCACTCTGTGTACTAACCCATACTATGTGTTGTCTAGGTTTTCGAGGGTTAGGTGATTCTCATGGGCTCGCATCGAGAGAGAGAGAGAGATTTAAAGTGTCTATGAGAGGATAACATCAAGTGTTGGTGATCATGGTTGATAAGGGCAAGTTCAAGATAACCATCCCGAGGGATTACATGCTTGAAGCTTGTGGATGATCACATGATGGGCAAGTGAAGATGAATACAAAGCAAGGCCTCCCATATGTGGGAGCTACTTGAAGACTTCACCAATGTCTTGCCTTCAACTTGAGCCAAGAATAAACATAAACATCAAGCTCAAGTTAAAGGCTTGAGTCAAAGGTATTAGTTCCTTTGGCGTTAGTGTTGTGGAGAGATGACCACCGAAGAAAAATATACACTCAAGAATGGTTCTCGATAGCTATGTAGTATAGCTCTTTTATGTTTCTTGAGTTATAGGGATCCCCCACTATTAAGAGGGGATCAAAGGGGTTAGTGCTAGATTTTCTCAAGTCAACATCTTCTATTTCTACTTCCTCACATCATATTCCAACATAGGCATATTTCACTCCTATCCAACACAATTCCACTCATATCCTATATACCAAATAAATCCATAGCCAACTAGGTTCCCCAAAATATATGATCTAACCTTTGCATACTTTGCATCCTCCATTTTGGTTTATCTTGGGTGGTTCTCTATGTGAGGACCTGGAGATTTTCCATAGCTTCAAAACGAGCCCAAGATCATCAAAATCGGAGTCCGGATGAGAAAGTTATGGATGCTTTACTTTTGGGGCGCCTGCAGTTTTTGTGTTGGCCGGATATCCGGGACTTGGCCCGAAAATCCGGTCGTAGATGTCCAGAACCGTGTTGAAATGCTGGTTGTGTCCTCCGGATGTCCGACAACTTGGGCCAGATGTCCGGGGCCCCAACTTTGGCCAGATGTCCGGCCCCTGTACTCTGGCCTCTGTTTTTCACATGCGTGTGTGTGCATTTCTCAGCCGCCGGATGTCCGGCCCAACACAGACACTTACTCACAAATGGCTAGTTTTCTAGGCTTGCTATATATACCCCTCTACTAATCCGGTAGAGGGTCGAGCAACACATTCATATGAACCCTAGAACACAAAAGGCTCCCTCTCACTTCTCCTACACCAAATCTTAGATCCCGGAGAGATTCGTGAGAGTTCTTGAGAGATTTTCCAATCAAGTGATAGATCCACCCCCCCTCTAGGCGACATCATGGTCCTTTCAATTGGTATTAGAGCAAGGTCTCTCCTTATTAGGCTTAACCGCCTAGAGAGTAACGATGTCGACTAGTGAACTAGTGCACGATGGCACATTTTGTTTTAATGGCACAAATTACATTATGTGGAGATTACACATGCTTTGTCATTTTCGGGCCATGGGTCCAAATGCTTTGCGGATTGTGGTTGTAGGGAATTCAAATCTAAAGGATGGACAATCTCTGTCACTTAGTGATATGAATCTTGATAGTGAAGCTTTAAGTATCATTCACCAAGCTATAACCTTCGATGTGTTCAAGTCAATCTCGTCTTGTTCGTTGGCTCATGATGCTTGGACCAAAATTGAAGATATATATGGTGGGTCCAATCTTCATGAAGACAATATTCTTTTTGGGGAGTTAATGGAGGAGTTCTCCACATTTTTAAATCATGAAGAGCTCTCTATTGCTTCCACCTCCGATTACTTGCATACCTCAACATCTTTCACTTCACCAACATGTGGCATACCACAAGGTAATGACATGGTGAGTGAAGAAATGTACTGTAATGATGGTGTTAAGCTCATTTGTGATGATATGCTTGATCTCCCATGTTGCCATGATAGAAATGTTTTGGTTTCCTCTAGTTTTTCTATGACTAACCATGTAGAGGAAATCAAGAAAGATGAGGCATGCTTGATTGATGAAGAACCCTCTTCTCCAAAAGAATCATCATCAACCCCTTTTGTTCACATGTGCCTCATGGCAAGAGGTAATGACGAGGTATCATCTTCTCTTAGTGATAATGATGATAGTTGTAATGAGGAAGATGATGAAGTCTTGACTCAAAATCTCTATGATATTGGGAAAACTCTTCGTCGAGCTAAAAATAACACTTATAAAAGGCTCCAAGATGTTCTTGCTTACTTTCAAAAACGTAATGACTTATTTCTTTACGAGCAAGCAAAAAGTGAACAACTTGAACATGAACTTGCTATGGCTCATCAATGTCTTAGTGACTTCAGGTCTTTAAGAAGAGATTGAAGTTACTCATTGTAAACTTAAAGAGGATTTTGAGCACCTTGACCTTGACTACAAGAAGGTCAAAGGAGAGCTCACCAAACTCTATAAGTCTCATGAGGAACTTCAAGCTACTCATGCGGAGTCTCTAGCTTCTACATGCTACTCTCATATTGATAATGATGCTTGTGCTACTAACTCTATCTTATGTGAAGCATCGATATTAACAGAAAATGTTGAGCCAAGGACTCAACTTGATTTTCTAACTAGCAATTATGGGAAATTGGGAGAAAGTCATAAAAAGCTCTCAGGCACTCATGAGGATCTTCTAATCTCTCATGATGAGTTAAAGTTATCTCATGAGGCTATGGTCACCAAGGTAAAATCATGTGAGTCGCATGTGGATATTAGCACATCTTCTACTCGAAATGCCTTATTGTCATGTGCTAGTCCTTGCAATTCCTATCTACATGATATTGGTACATCTTGTAATGAATTGCTCACCATGCCTTGTTGCTCTAACAATGAAGCTTCTACTTCATCTAGTTCTTTTGTTAATACTAACCTTGTAGAGGAAAATAAAGAGCTCAAGGCCCAAGTCACTAGTTTGAAGAAAGACTTGGAAAAATGTTGTGATAATATCTTGAGTGTGCAAAAGGACCCTCAGGACAAAATAGGACTTGATTTCATCTCCAACAAGAAGAAGTCCAAGAACAAGAAGAAGGGACAAGATCAAGTCAAGAATTCGGCCAACATTACTTGCTTCAAGTGCAAGAATGTTGGACACCATGTGAGATCTTGTCCATTGAAGAAGAAGGCTTAAAATGTGAAGCATCAAGGGAAGTGGCCTCAAGTTCAATATCAAGATAATGAAAGGCCTCTTCCCATGCCTAACCAAGATAATGCTCTCCAAGTTGAAAAGGTAAAGAAGAAGAGAAAGGGGAGCACATGTTGCTATATTTGCCGTAAGAAGGGACACATAGCTTCATCTTGTCCCAACGGTAACATATCTAAGCCTCCTATAGTCAATAATCATTATTCGCTAAGGAAGGATCTTGGTGGCAATGTGTTTGCCAAGTTTGTGGGTTCCCAAAGAAGTTTGAAAGTGGACAAGACCATTTGGGTTGCCAAGCTTATTGTTACTAACTTCTTAGGACCCAACTTGGTTGGGGACCATCAAGCTCAAACTTGATCAATAGGTGTGTGGATGGCATTGGAGACTTGGCTACTTCATGAAGAAAAACTATTTTCACCATATGTTATGGTTAATGCCAAGTCAAGTGGATTATCATCATATCTATCAATCCAATGCTCCTCTTTGTGGTAACTTGTACTTGCATTGTTTACATTGAAAGTTACTATGTCCCTTGCATTTTTAGGTTTTTTACCTAGCATGTGCTTTTATAGTTGTGCTTTCTAGTATGCTTGATTTGTGTTATCTAGCATGTGTAGGTCGCAATGCACTTCATATATTTGTGCGTGTGTGGTTTCAAGATTTTATTGCTTCATTAGCTGAATCTTCCTTGGCTGGATCATCACATTATGGGGGAGTGCTATGTTTTACGGATATCACAAACCTTAAATGTGTATGTATGTGGGATACCACCTAGTATTGTTAGTGCAATATTATCTAGTTACTATGTGGTATGTAAAGCTCATTTGAAACTCAAATTCTCATCCATTAATTATCCTTAGTTGGGTTTCATTTGCCTCTTGTGGATAATACATGGATCATCATATTATGGGGGAGTAATATGCTTTGTGCATATCACAATCCTTTTTAATATGAACAATTGAGGGATGCCACTTAGAATTTATATTTGAGATTATCTTATATCTCTGTGGCATGCAATGTCTTGTTTACGTATGGCATTCTTGTGCGGTTTTGCCCATGGTTATCTTTAAAATCATATTTGGAAAATTATTTGATTAAAGCTATTCCAATTATTGCTTTACATGATGATCTATCTAGTTGGAATGTTAATATTATGCTATCCAAGCATTGTGGTTATTTCTAAACTCATGCTTGTGTTAGTATAGATGATCATGTACTTATTTGGTTTCTACACCGAATGATAACCCGAAATATCATTTTGTTCGAATTCATCTTATTGCTCTATATGAAAGTTTGTTATCTCATTGTTTATAGGGTCCTATATCTACTTGAGTGGGATATTCCTATGAGTATGTGTGCAATGCATATCTTATATGCTCATTGTTTTTTCCTTGGTTCATATGTTGAACTTTGTGTGCTATCATATGTTGATTTGTCACTTTGATTCATTTTGGACAACATGAATGACTAGTGATGTTATTGGAAGTATTAACTGTTATGTGGTCATTTGTCCAATTTGTATCTCCCTGGATTTTGGTAGGCTTGTTCATGCATATTTACTATGTGTAAATTCACATGCCTTGTTTGCCTTATTTGATCCAATATATATGGTAAATCCATCAAATTCTTAATAGCTATGATGTGCATGAAATTCAAATTCATATCAATAGGCACATATTTAAGTGGTTTTACCCTATGTGTTGTAGTTATGCTAACTACTTCGGACCCAATAAGTTTGGGGACCATATTGTACTTAAAATGTTTTAGGTACATTTGAGAAGGATTGGGTGCTTGGCTTATTCATGAAGGTGGTGGCACTATGAGGAAATTAGAGCCAAGCTTGGACATTTTATTGATCTACAACTTCATACCAATGCTATCTCGGTAACAAGTATTTATGTCATGCATATATATAGAAATGAGGTCAACCTTGTGTAGGTTGCATCATGGCATGAATTTCTTTACTCGTTCCTGTGATACTTGTTTCCTTTCTCAAAGCATCCCAACAATGATCTCTTGTTGCTAGTTGTGATGTCTTTGATGGTTGTGTGTTTGGAGTTCATTAATATACAATAAGATTATATTAAGCCATGTGCCATGCTTTCAAGCAAAGATCTCATTGGTATATTTTATGACTCCCGTTTGGATATCTTATTCCTTCCTTTTGTAACTATTTTATGTGTACATCCTTCTTTGTGGATATCATCTACCTAGTATCTTATACACGTGAGAGAAGTTACATCTCTAGTTGATATCCCTATTCTTTCATGTCCACCATTTCATTCACTTTTTATATCTTTTTGGTGGCTCCATGGAAGCATTTGTTGAATGAGTGCATGTCTTACCTCTTTGCATCTTAGTGCACTCATGTTTGGTGAAGATTGTTGTCCTCATGCTTGTCTTGACAAGCCTATTATTTCCTATCTTCATCATGGGTTGTCACAAGCCTTGATTTTTAGTTTGCTATTAGTGAGCTTGTGAACCCATTTGCTTGATGTGTGTGTGACCTTCTTAACTTTGTGTGTGTGGGAAGGACATGTATTGCACCTTGTATCTCATTTACTCAAGGCTATGTTGATGCTTAATTCTCATCCTTATACTAGTCTTCTCAAGTGCTTTGACGTGACTCACACGCATCATTTTGGTTGTGCCTATTCTTAGGTTGCCTCATGTACATGTTGCTCAACCATATGTTTGTTGCAAATGCTAGGCTTATTTTCTTATCTATGTTTGCTTGCAATTGTTGTGTGTTCCTATTGATTTTGGGGGAGTGATGATCCTATTTTGTGCACTTGTACCCAAAAAAAGTCTAAATTGTGCACAAATCATGGGGAGCTTCTCTATTTTCCTTAGAACACTCCTTTACCCAAATCGTAATATTCTTTTATCCTTTTGGCTCGTCGGATCTTTTGATTGCTTGCTTCACTTTGTGTTATGAAAATGAGATCAATTTGTGCCATGAGATTTGTGCCATGTACCTTGCTACTATGACTAGGCTCAAGTTGTATAATAGTGGATTCACTTGTGGATATCATGTTCTTATCAATTGCAACCTTTCTTTTTGTGTATATGAGTTTCTTTATGGATACATATCATGGTTATTATTGGCCACATAGAAAATTTTATACATGAAAAAGTTCATATCTTCGTATTTGATTGCATTCTATAGATTCCGAGCTCCTTTAATTGTTCATCATTGAATATGTGCATTTGTTTTCACTCACATGTTGTGATATGCACACATCAAGGACAAACTCATACTATATTGGTCTGGTAGATGTTTTGTCTTCCATTTTGGCATTTGGTGCCAATGGGGGAGAAGTTTAGAGGGTTTAAGATAAATATCTTTTGTAGTTCTTGTTGTCACTCATGCATATCTACCCTTGTTATATATTCTTATTGCATGAATGAGTATTGTATATAGAGAAATCTCCTCCTAGGTTATGTCAACCAATATATGCAATGACATTCAAAGTTCATTCACACATGCATATATTGTGGGGGAGTTTGCTCTATATACTATGGGTGTACTATCATCAAATGCTTATGTAGTGTCTTGATGATAGTACAACCATCCCAAGTATACAATTTATCCTCGGATAAATTGCATGATTGTTTAAAAATTCATTATATAAACCCTCTTGTTGAGATTGTCATCAATTACCAAAATGGGGGAGATTGAAAGTACATGTAGTCCCCATGTGTGGTTTTGGTAATTAATTAATGGCAATCCTTATGGAGTAATGTTTGCATTGAGATATACATTTGAAGATTAGTCCCGCTGGAAAATGATTGAAGAATAATGGAAGAAAACTCCTTTGAAGCAACAAGTACATCGAGATGATCAAAATGGAGTTCATTGGAGTATCTTAAGGGTTGCCATGCTTAGAGCTATGGTTTGAGCCATAATGGATCAAGATCTTAAAAAGGATGATTCGAATGATGAATTCTAGGAGTGGCTCAAAGATATGATCATAATGGACTCATGTGTTGAGACATGATTGAGCAAGCTATTCAAGTGAAGAATTCAATATATCCTTCATGACGTCAAGATTAAACATGGAGTAGAGATATCGGTTGACCAAGTTGAAGCTTGGAGATTGAACTCTAAATGGTCAACACACGAGCGCAAATGATGCACCACATAAGATCTTGTGGTATGGTAAGAAATTATCAATTGCACTCTGTGTACTAACCCATACTATGTGTTGTCTATGTTTTCGAGGGTTAGGTGATTCTCATGGGCTCGCATCAAGAGAGAGAGATTTGAAGTGTCTATGAGAGGATAACATCAAGTGTTGGTGATCATGGTTGATAAGGGCAAGTTCAAGATAACCATCTCGAGGGATTACATGCTTGAAGCTTGTGGATGATCACATGATGGGCAAGTGAAGATGAATACAACGCAAGGCCTCCCATATGTGGGAGCTACTTGAAGACTTCACCGATGTCTTGCCTTCAACTTGAGCCAAGAAGAAACATAAACATGAAGCTCAAGTTAAAGGCTTGAGTCAAAGGTATTAGTTCCTTTGGCGTTAGTGTTGTGGAGAGATGACCACCGAAGAAAAATATACACTCAAGAATGGTTCTCGATAGCTATGTAGTATAGCTCTTTTATGTTTCTTGAGTTGTAGGGATCCCGCACTATTAAGAGGGGATCAAAGGGGTTAGTGCTAGATTTTCTCAAGTCAACATCTTCTATTTCTACTTCCTCACATCATATTCCAACATAGGCATATTTCACTCCTATCCAACACAATTCCACTCATATCCTATATACCAAATAAATCCATAGCCAACTAGGTTCCCCAAAATATATGATCTAACCTTTGCATACTTTGCATCCTCCACTTTGGTTTATCTTGGGTGGTTCTCTATGTGAGGACCTGGAGATTTTCCATAGCTTCAAAACGAGCCCAAGATCATCAAAATCGGAGTCCGGATGAGAAAGTTATGGATGCTTTACTTTTGGGGCGCCTGCAGTTTTTGTGTTGGCCGGATATCCGGGACTTGGCCCAGAAATCCGGCCGTAGATGTCCAGAACCGTGTTGAAATGCTGGTTGTGTCCTCCGGATGTCTGGCAAATTGGGCCAGATGTCCGGGGCCCCAACTTGGGCCAGATGTCCGGGCTTTAGCCAGATGTCCGGCCCCTATACTCTGGCCTCTGTTTTTCAGATGTGTGTGTGTGCATTTCTCAGCCGCCGGATGTCCGGCCCTTGCCCGGATGTCCGGCCCAACACAACCACTTACTCACAAACGGCTAGTTTTCTAGGCTTGCTATATATACCCCTCTACTAATCCGGTAGAGGGTCGAGCAACACATTCATATGAACCCTACAACACAAAAAGGCTCCCCCTCTCTTCTCCTACACCAAATCTTAGATCCTGGAGAGATTCGTGAGAGTTCTTGAGAGATTTTCCAATCAAGTGATAGATCCACTCCCTCTCCCTCTCTTGACCAAAGGAATTCGTGATTTGAGCAAGTCTTGAGCATTTCGCCTTTGTTCTTGTTACTCTTGGAGGTTGGAGACTCCTAGGCGGTAGGAGTGCTCTGGTGAGGAATCAACTTATGATTTGTCCCCCGAAAAGTTTGTGAAGGTTTGGAGGCTGCCTCAAGGTCTACCACTAGTGGTTGAGAATTGCCTTCGTGGTGATATCTCAAGGAGAATAGGGGGAGCCTTCGTGGCGTTGGTGTGCCTTCGTGGTAACATCCACCTCTCTAACGGTGACTAGCTTCCCTCCAAGGAAGTGAACATCGGGATACATCCTCGTCTCCGTGACTTTGGTTATCCCTAACCCTAACTCCTTACTTGTGGTTTACTTTGGTTAATTGACCGTGCATTCACTATATCTTGTTGTCCTCATTATATTGTGGTGGTTGATTATATTGTGTTGGCCATTTCCTTGTAGAGATTATTTAGGCCTACACTTCATATTCCGCAATTCATACTTGCTACTATTGATATACATTGTGATTAGTGAGAATTGCTAACTTGTGTTATAAACTTCCATATATTGTGACATTGCTCAAGTAACTTTGTGTAACTTACTTGAGTTTGCTTGTATCATTAATTCCATATATTGTGATACAATTTGTGTAAGCTTGTATTGCTTACTTGTGGTTGTGTGTATTATTCATTTCCATACCTGATATACACTGAGTAAGTTTGTGTGACTTACTTGTGCTTACTCATATCCTCTTGTTCTCATCTTGTTTATCCTAAGTTGTTGATGCACTTAGTGAGCCTAGTATATTTAGGATTTGTGCTTGAAAAGTATCCGCTTAGTTTATTTCCGCATTAGGATATAGCCAAATCCGTAAAAGATTTTAAAACGCCTATTCCCCCCCCTCTAGGCGACATCGTGGTCCTTTCAGCCAGGATCCGGCCGAGCACTACTTGGAGCAGGTAACAGAAGGTGCCCGCTTAATAGAGGCGCAATGTTCAAAGAATGTCTTGTTCGAGTGACAAATCGAGTAATTGTAAAAACAATGTTATTTTGATTACAAGGCTATATTTATACTTTTTGCCTGAAAGTATTATTGTGTCTCCTGCGCGGCCGTTTTTATATATATGTGTAATCCAAAAGTTAGCAGTCGTTGGCTTCAGCCCCCACGCATACAATGTGGGGGTGTTCGCGAAAAATATGCATAATCACACTTGATCCAACGTCTTGGTCCATTAAGGAGGTGATCGCACGTCGAACTAGGCAACCGGACTATATAGTTGTAACACTTTCGCTTAGCCATGGGATTTTAATGGTGGGGCTACTATGTAGCCCCTGGTACCTTCGCGTACATCCGAATACGGGCGCGTGTGTACATGACCGGGAAACGGTCCTTCGTTAATGCGGAAGAATCCTAAAGATTTCGATAAGTCTTCGAGTGGTTGAACTGTCTCTCGCTGTGTCATGATAGTCAGTTTTCGGCTTTCTATACTGAGGTGCTCATCCTGAATAACCAGGGCACAATCGCAGTAGTTCTCCTTTGGTCGCCTCAGCCGATAAAAACGGAACGTAAGGCGGCAAACCCAGGAGCCGGGCAAACCCAACATTTGACCAAAGACATGACTCGGAGCTGATGCATATAAGGCCAAACTCGTGACGCTGAACACTGCCAAAGGTATTCGGACTTTATAGCAAAAAATGGGCTGAACAGCGCCCTTTCATTATAAACCCTGTATTTCCAGGTACGTGCATCGGCCTGCTGTGGCGAAATGCCAATAACGGCCGTATCCTCTGTGGGTATAGTACCCATGGGATGTGTGAACAACAAGAGGCAATATAAAAGGTTTACACAGGGGCTTAATCTAAAGAGAAACCTTTGAGAGGGGCCCTGCTGCACATCTGCACCTTTGTCTCCGTTGTGCCATTTCCTGGAAGGGTATCGCACGTATTGTGTCTATAAAAAAACTCGTGTAAAAAGAGTACGACTTAAGCGTGTGATGGAGGATAGAAGTGTAAGGTACTGGTCTGTAAATAAGTTCATGCCAACGGTGGGGTTTTATTAAATATTTATAGCCCCTAGTGTCCTCTATGAGATTACATATACGGTGCCCTGGCTTTCCTTTGTCCGGGCTGCCAGACTCGTCTAACCGTGTTAGTGGTCTTAACGACCATTCATGTTTTTGGGTACCGGAGGCCGCCTAGAGTCCGGCCGCTAGGGCCGTCGCGAGTTCCTCCACACCTGAAGAGCGCTCTGGGTTTCTGTTAACGGTGATGACGCCACGTGGACCGGGCATCTTGAGTGTAAGATAGGCATAGTGTGGCACTGCGTTTGAAGTGGGTGATAGCCGCTCTTCTAAGCAATGCGTCATAGCCGCTTTGGAAGGGTGCAATGGTGAAGAGTAGTTCTTCGCTTCTGGAGTTGCTTGGGGAGCCGAATGTTACCTCCAGTACGATGGAGCCCCTGCCATAGGCTTCAACGCCTGGTATCACCCCTTCAAAGGCGTGTTGCTTTGGATAATTCTGGATGGGTCTATCCCCATCCTATAGACAGTGTCCTGGTATATTAAATTGAGACTGCTGCCGCTGTCCGTGAGGACGTTGGTGAGATGGTATCCATCAATTATTGGTTCAAGCACCAAGGCCTCTGATCCTTCGAGCCGAATACTAGTCAGGCAGTCTGTGTGATCGAAGGTGATCGGCCAAGCCATCCAGTAGTTAGGTGTGGGTACGATGGGCTCTATAGCGTATGCGTCTCTGAGCGCGCGTTCATGCCTTCTTGGGGATGTGTGAGTGCGTGGATCATGTTTACTGTTTTAACCTCTGGTGGGAATTTTTTTTGTCCCCCAGTGTTTGGCTAGCGAGGTTCATCCTCGTCTTCACTTGGTGTTTCCGTTCCCTTGTGTTCGGCATTTAATTTGGCCTGCTTGAAGACCCATCACTCTCTGTGCGTGTGGTTCGTAGGTTTGTCAGGGGTGCCATGAATTTGGCAAAGTCTGTCCAGGATTCTGTTCAGACCAGACGGTCCCTCCTTACTGCCTTTAAATGGCTTCTTTTGCTGATCGGGTCGAGAGCCCCTGAATCCGGCGTTAACCGCTGCGTTGTCCGGGCTCTCTTCCTTGTTTTGGTGTTTGTTTTTATTACGCCGTGGCTTCCCATTTCCATCCCTTACTTCGGATGTGCTTGGGTCGTTGGTGCCTTTACGGGCCAACCAGCTATCTTCACCCGCGCAAAAGCGGGTCATAAGGCTTGTTAAGGCTGCCATTGTCCTTGGCTTTTCTTGGCCGAGGTGTCTGGCGAGCCACTCGTCACGGATGCTGTGTTTGAATGCCGCTAAGGCTTCAGCGTCCGGACAATCAACAATTTGATTCTTCTTAGTGAGGAATCTGTTCCAAAGTTTGCGGGCGGACTCTCTGGGCTGTTGGATTATGTGATTTAAATTGTCCGCATCCGGAGGCCGGACATAAGTCCCTTGAAAATTGGCCCTAAAAGCGTCCTCAAGTTCCTCCCAACTTCCAATTGAATTTTCGGGGAGGCTTTTCAACCAGTGTCGAGCTGGTCCCTTCAACTTGAGGGGAAGGTATTTGATGGCGTGGAGGTCATCCCCACGAGGCATATGAATATGCACGATAAAATCCTCGATCCAGACCCCTGGGTCTCTCGTTCCATCATATGCCTCTATGTTCACAGGTTTAAAACCCTGTGGGAATTCACAGTCTAGTACTTCTTCGGTGAAGCATAGGGGGTGGGCAGCCCCTCTGTATCTGGACGCGTTGTGGCATGCCGTCGGCTGTTGTTGTGTCTGGTGTTTAATCTGAACTGGTATTTGATTGGTATAATCGTTTTGATGACCATAGTCCCGCACCAGGGTGTGCCCTTTAGATCCGTAGATGGACCTAGCCGCGCTGGCTTTCTTATCCAGGTGCTCACGCAAATCGTGCGAGGCATCGGTAGCTGCTCTGTTGTGGTTATGAAGTGGTGCGTCCGGCCTCCTGGTCGTGTTTCCTTTTGGTGGAACGGCCTCATCGTCGAATTCCGGCAGTAGCTTGCGTTTTGTATAGCTCTTTGTATGGCGATCGTCTGTGTATCTTTCTTCAGTGTCTAGCACTTTATTCCATCTGCAGTTGAGCGTTTCCTATGCGGCTTTTAGCCGTTGCTTCTGCTTCTTTAGACTTCTCGCGGTGGCCATAAGCTTTCTATGGAGGTTATCTCGTTCCACGCGTTTTTCCGGGATGATGAATTCATCGTCATCCGGACTGTGTTCTTCTCCTAGGGCGGTTTTATGAGCTCGTCCCTCGGGATCATTTTGATCGGGTGTCTGCTCCGAACTATGTTCGGTGTGACCTGGCTCGTCCTGCTCCATCGCTGGGTCCGTATGGTCATTGTTGTCTTCAGAGTTGACTGGGGTGTCGATCTTTCTGGCACTCTTGTCGCTATTTTTACTGTTTCTGGACTTGGAACGGTGTCTGCGCCGTCGCTTTGGTTTTTGCCTGGGGGTTTTGTCTTCCAGATTGTCCTTTTTGTCACCTTTGTCTTCTTTGGGGGTGTCTACCATGTAGACATCATATGATGAAGTGGCTGTCCAGCGCCCCATGGCGGTGGTTCCAGACCGTCCCCTACATCGTCGTCCATACCGTCGATGTTATTGGGGGTCGGAGTCAAGCATGTCTGTTAGGTCATCGACAGTGGCTATAAGGTGGGTGATGGGTGGGTTGCGATTTTCTTCGTCTTCCATATCCCACACGGGCCGGACATAATTTGTCCAGGAGTCTTCTGACAAAGAGAGAGACCTTAATGAATTTAGCACATCCCCGAAGGGTGAGTGCTGAAAGATATCCGCGGCGACAAATTCCATAACCGGGGCCCAGCTAAATTCGATGGGCTCGGGTGCGCGCGGTCCGGAACACACGACCGGAGATGAGTACGGGGGTCCGGATATACAGATCTCTTTAGGACAGAAGTCTGTGTTCGGCTCTAAAGCCGATGAGTGTGCGGTCTTCGGGGCGGGGTCCATCCACCCGTCCTCAGAAGGCACGGCCTGCTCTGGAACGAAGTCCAGAGCGGTGGCAGGTGCGATGTTCCGAATACTGTCCGACTGCTGACCTAGGTCATGCTCGTCGTGATTGTTCGGCGCGCCTGACATGGGCCCGAATCCGTCACGGATCAAGTCTCCGCGGATGTCGGGGGTGTGGTTTTGGGTTCCACACCTGACCTGATGGCCAGGGGCGTAGCTATCGATCTGCTCCAGATGGCCAAGAGAGTTGGCCCGCAGTGCGAAGCCGTCGAACACAAAGATCTGTTCGGGGAGAAATGTCTCACCCAGGGCAGCGTGGTTGAAGGTTGGGGAAGCCATCTAGCCTTGCAGTGACGACACAGAGGAATTCTCAATGAAAGCACCAATGTCGGTGTCAAAACCAGCGGATCTCGGGTAGGGGGTCCCGATCTGTGCGTCTTAGGCTGATGGTAACAGGAAGAAAGGGACACGATGTTTACCCAGGTTCGGCCCCTCTCGATGGAGGTAAAACACTACTTCCTGCTTGATTAATATTGAAGATATGAGTAGTACAAGAGTAGATCTACCACGAGATTGTAGAGGCTAAACCCTAGAAGCTAGCCTATGATGGTATGATTGTAATTGTGATCGGCCTTCTAAGGACCATCCTCTCCGGTTTATATAAACACCGGAGAGGGCTAGGGTTTACACGGAGTCGGTTACAAGGAAGGAAATACAATATCCGGATCGCCAAGCTTGCCTTCCATGCAAAGGAGAGTCCCATCCGGACAAGGGACGGAGTCTTGAGTCTTGTATCTTCACGCTCCAATAGTCCGGATGATGCATATAGTCCGGCTGTCCGGATACCCCCTAATCCAAGACTCCCTCAATGCCACCGCCGCCGTTGCACATGCCAGCGCCCGCCTGCTCCGGCCAACAATTTCTCGCCCATCACCGCAGTGTCGCCGCCATCCCTGTGCCATGAAGCCGAAGGCTCGCCCGCTCACGTCGTCTCCAGTTCCTCCTCGCCATGCCGCCGCGCTGCCAAGCACGCGAGCAGCTGGTGGAGCCGCATCTATGCACGCAGTGTATGAAGAGGAGGACGAGCGCGTGCTCCAGCACGCCGGTGAGGAGGAACTAGCGTGTCATTGTCGTCTCTGCCCGCGCGGAGGAGGCGCGCATGGTGGCTGTCGCGGCAGAAGCCGGTCGCGTGCGCGTCGAGCCCACAAACCGGGTGCGGATGTGGAATCTACCTTCGAGACCTTGAATGCCACGTGCATCTTGCAATCTGAAGGAGCAATTTGGGTCAGTCGACTCATGTGAGCCATTTGATGCAACATGGATGGCTAGAAGGGCTTCTTCCACCTCTTCTACCGTCTTCTTCCTTCGCTCCGTGGAACTTCTTTCACAAATCGACTGATCCAAATTATACTACTAGTACGAACGTATTAAGTGCAGTAGGAACACGAAGATACGAGTAGTAGTACCAACTGGAAGAAGAACAGTAGTAAGACATAGTACTAGTACTACTGTACGTACTAAAGAGTTCAAATAAGGAGAAAGAACATAAACATAGTTATGCTGGGGTCTCAGCACAACACACCCTCGAAAATAAACTAAGCAACTAGTCTGCTTGACACTACAGTAGAACCAGCATGAGTGACGGCACTGCCACCTACTCAGAGTCCGAGTCCACGTCCTCGACTTCGTCCTCGTCCCTCTTCCTCTTCCTCTTCGCCGACGCTTCTTTGCTTGAACCGGACACTGGGCTCTGCTTCTTCATCCAACCCTTGTAGATAT
The DNA here is from genome assembly GCA_963921465.1 of Triticum timopheevii. Lineage (NCBI taxonomy): Eukaryota > Viridiplantae > Streptophyta > Magnoliopsida > Poales > Poaceae > Triticum > Triticum timopheevii. The sequence continues at coordinate 374,258,961 of OY997262.1, read as the reverse complement.
TTAAACAAAGGTAGGCATCCATTGCTGCCTACAGGATGTGATCTTCATCGAATGTCTTCGACTCCCATGCATGATGAAACTCGTGATGAGGTTTCTTCAGTTTAGCGTACGAAGGTTCAATCATGGCTACTGCCAGGGTCAGCATTGAAGGTTGAGAGGAGGACACCAGGCTTGCCTTCTGGAGATCGAAGGGCTGGCCTACAACGAGACCTATCCGACGCAGGACATCCATGTCGTTCTTAAAGCCTACAGTAACGAATTTCAATCTTTTGTCCTTGAGGAAGTTCTTAAAATCCTGGCACTCAACGTTGGCATGGCATATGTGGTAGACCAAGCAAACATTATCTACGCAAACCTAGATCACGGCGGGCTTCTTCCTCTCTTCGTCCTTTAGATCCTTCTCTTGTCCCAGGACTGTGGTGTACTCAACATCTAGCTCAGCGACCCACTCATCCGTTGAACTGTTGAAAATGCGTAGGAAGTGAGCAAGCCATGCTTCCACCGTCGCGGATCCACGTGTGTAGATGACGATGAACTGATCACCGGTGATGGCTCTAACCTAGTACTCAGTGGTGACCATGGATATTTGGGAGGCCATGGACTTTGGAGGAGGGTTAGGAGAAGTTGAACTGTTGTACCCCGCAAAAACTGGGAGCGAACTAATGTGAAAGGACGGGACGACTGGGAGCGAACTGTTGTGAGGTAGAAGACGGGGACGAGTAGGGCGTGCGAACGACATGGGGTTGCTGGCTTGCCCGGTGGATAAACGGCTGCAAGCCCCCAAAGAGTTCTCGAGAACTATGCGGGACCGACTAGATGTCATGTCTACTAGACCCATATCGTAGGCCTGACGGTATAGCTTCTGCCTGTTCGCACGCCATGCCGGCGCGTGCATGTAACTTCACTTAATTCCATCAACCATCGCACCTCCCACGACCTTCGCCTTCCTCGCGCGGTCGCGCCCTTTGAGACTTTGACCGGCTATAAATGAGCATTTTTTGCCTACTCCGCATGCATGATACTCCCTCTGGTCCTTTTTACTCCCGTCAACCGTTTGCAAAGTGTTTGACCAAATATATACTTTTTTTGAACACCACCTTATATTAATTAACCAGCCACACCAGTACACTCATTCGATACAATATTCACCACACAGGGCGGTATGTTATTTACAAGAATACCATCTAATCTATTGTCAAATCTATACTTAGCGATTAAGTGTGCCACCTTATTGGCCGAACGGCTAATCTTTGACAATTGAAGATTGTTGATCAACTTCGAGATGCTCAACGCTTTCATCTTCAGGTCACGCATAGCAGACCTGTCATAGTCCCCTGATGCAAGAGATGCTACCACAAAAGCGCAATCAGTCTCCAAAATTACAGGATTATGAAGAGAAATACCTATGTAGAGACCGGCAATGCAAGCCCTAAGCTTCGCTTCCTCCACGCTTTGACAAGCATCAATGAAATCCCACGACCAAATTTATACTAAAAATATCAATATCTAAAATACTGATTATAATGAGTATAAGAACTACGTTTTATAATGAGTGTAAAAATATTGATTTGACATTGTGAATGTTGATACTCTCTCCGTCTAGGTGAGTAAGTCATCTTAGGCTTGCACCGTGACCAAGGAGGAGGGGAAAACGAGAGACATTAATGTTTATTTGTTAATTAAATAGTATTGCATGCAATGAACTAACCACTGCATGTCATGTTTGATAGTCTCAGGTCATTAAAAGCATGCACACCCTCATCTCTTATTGGTTGATATGTCAAGAAACAAGAAACGAGGTAGAAGTTAATGCACCACGCCTACGTGTTTTGGGATTATTCGGTTTTCGTAAGATGACTTACACACCTAGATATTAGAATTCCACTACCTCCCTTCTAGTTTAAAGGGCTCGATTCAAAAATTTCACCTACTCTTAGCAAGATAGTAGAGGCGGTGGAATAGTTTTTGAAGTCTGCAAAAGTAATTAACCAATGTTGTCGTTCTTTACAAAAAAGTGTGTTTACTAATGCATGCATGAACACTAGTTACTCTAACCCCCCTCTCTTCTTTAATTCTTTGCCACATCAGCATGTTTGCTATTCCCGTGTGCATGATACTAGCTAAGATACCACCATTATGGCCAGCCTTAATCATCGCATGCAATAATTTAGTGCACCTTGAAATATGAACATGTTTGCTATTCCCGTGTGCATGATACTAGCTAAGATACCACCATTATGGCCAGCCTTAATCATCGCATGCAATAATTTAGTGCACCTTGAAATATGAACATGTGTGGGGTGTGTATGTTTTTAATGACTTGAGACTATACCTAGCCCGGCATGCAAGATGACTTTATTATGCACCGTTCCCCATACCTGCAGGAAGCCCGTTCATCTCCAAATCTTTTCCTCTTCATGTGTGGAAACAATATGCCTGCCAAACTCTCCTTCTCCCTCCGGCGGTCCCACCACTCCACCCCTTGTGAAAAAATTTGCATGCATGACTCTCCTCCCCCCACGCTCATCCAATACGTTGTGACCAGCAATATTTCCACCCCTTCGCTCCCCCGTAATTTACTCCAACAAATATGCCCACGTAGCTTTTACTTAACTTCAGGTGCATTGGGTCACTGACATATGGTCCCAACAGGGGACTAGCCCACATGTCAGTGACGCAACTGGACCTGCAGTTAAGTCAGTGCAGCTCAGTCCATATTTTACGTAGGTGTGCCATTGCTCGCTATAAATACTGCACCTCCCACGACATCGCTATCTCCTCCCCCTCACGTTCATGTTCATCACTATCTCCTCCCCCTCCCTCTCACGTTGACCACCATGGCATCGCCCCTCCCAAACCCTAGGAGCCCCTCGCTGCACCGCGCGGACGGTCACGCATTGCTGTTCCGTTCCTCGCCGCCACTAGTCGTGGAGGACGCGTCGGTGTTCCGCTCCTCGCCGCTACGCGATGCATCGCCGTTCTGTTCCTCGCCGCCACTAGTCGAGGAGGACGCATCGGTGTTCCGCTCCTCGCCGCGACGCGATGCGTCGCCGTTCCGTTCCTCGCCACCACTAGTCGAGGAGGACGCGTCGGCATTCTGCTCCTTGCCGCGACGCGTCGAGGTGGACACTTCGGCGTTCCCAATCTCGCCAGTATGCGCGTCGGAGGACGCATCGGCTCCCCGCTACGAGGAGAACGCCGCGCCGCCCGCCGAGCCCCCCAGCCTTGAGGAGCTTTGGAAAGAAATGTATGTTGCCTTGTTGGAGGCTTTGCCTCCAGCAGAGCGTGCCAAAATAGAGGCAGAGAAGAAGGCCGAGGAAGAGAAGCGCACCGCGCAACAATCTTCCTAGGAGGCCTATGTCGCGCCCGAGAGAGTCGGGCAATTGGCTCTTTGGCAGAAGGATCGTGAGGGTGGCGGAGGACGCCCGTGCCGACGCCCTGAGTGCAGTCGGGCCCAAGCGCCTCATCTACGCTTGGCGGTACGTGGACCGGGTGCATGCTTCTAGCCAGGAGGAGTACCTGTTGGCGCCGGATCCCCACACCGGTGAGATCGCGCTCGCTCGCTGGCAAGCCGCCAATCAGCACCTCGCGAGTTGCGAGGCTGAGGAAGAGGCGTTGTGTCGGCGCCCTGGGAAACGGCCGCGCACCAGGGCACTCGTGGCGTGCCGCAAGCGCTCCTGCGAGTGTCGTGGCTTTTAGGAGGAGTATAATTTTTGTTTCGTAAGGCAATCTCATTAGTTTTGGTACGCAAATGATAAATCCCGAACGTTTAGGAATTTTTAGCGTCCTTAAATAAGTATGCAAAAGGGAAAGTTTGGAAACATTGTGTATTATTACGCATTTTACAAGTACGTGCATATAGCACAAACTTTACTATATACTATCAGACAACGCGTCTCTCTCGATATATGCTTGCAGACTGTGCTACTCCCTCCGTCCAGGTCAATAAGTCATCTTTGGTTGTGCACGGTGACCAAGAAGGAGGGAAGACTTGTACACCTAGACGGAGGGAGTACTACTATTACTTATGTACGTGCAAATGCACATTTTAACATTACGATGTGGTTTTTGTAAAAGTAGAAAAACAGCACTAGTCAAGCTTGTGAAACGATTCAATGCAAAACAAATGCAAAAATGCTCGTTTGATTGTTTACTTTTAGCTTCCTTCTCTGTGGTTATTTCTCTGTCGTAGTTTGTACGGAGTATGTCACTGGTTGGAAAGACATGCAAATTCCCAAACCGCTTCCTACACCCTGTATCGAATTTTTTGCCTAACAAGTTGTGCCGTGCAATTGTAATTCCAACTTGAGTACTACTACTAGTAGGAGTACCAGGGGCCAGTTCTTTTAGGCTTCTAGATTAGTAATCCCATAACTACTACCTCCGTCCTGGTTTATTGGTCCCCATTGTAATCTGTGTCAAATTTTGATCATAAATTTAATTAATAAAATGTTAGTGCATGTCACATGCACTACTCCATCCATCTAGGTGAGTAAGTCATCTTAGGCTGTGCGCCGTGACCAAGGAGGAGAAAACGAGAAACATTAATGTTTATTTGCTAATTAATAGTATTGCATGCAATGAACTAACCACTGCATGTCGTGTTTGATATCTCAAGTCATTAAAAGCATGCACACTCTTTATCTCTTATTGGTTGATATGTCAAGAAAAAATAAATGAGATAGAAGTTAATGCACCGCGCCTAAGTGTTTTGGGATTATTTGGTTTTCGTAAGATGACTTACACACCTAGACGGAGGGACTAACATTTTATCAGTTAAATCTTTGGTCAAAATTTAGCACAAATTACAATGGCGAGGAATAAACCAGGATGGAGTAGTAGTTTAGAAGCCCAAATAAATGAGTGAGGCGCCTTATTGTTACTCTCCACTATGACTAGTCTTGTGGGAAAAGCTGGGGAAGCCGCCAAAAGAACTGGCCCTAGGAGTAGTAGCTAGGGATCGAGTGTGCGAGATGAATCGGCAAAAGTAAATACAGAGAGATGAAAAGCAAAAAAGGCAAAGGGATGTGATGTTTGCTTGTCCGTTTATTTTACCAGGCAACTTATTACTGGGAGTGGTTGGGTTTTGTGATATGACGGCTTTACTGCCACGCCACGAGCGGGGTGAGAGGTGAGACTCCCGTGCAGCGCCGCTCTCTACACTTGTGCTACATCGGTCGTGGTTTATTAGTCCCCCATTGAATTTGACTGAAGATTTAACTGACAAAATGTTAGTGCATCTCAACAAAAACTATATCGTTGGATTCGTATTTGAACATAGTTTTGAATGATATAATTTTAGGTGACATGCATCAGCATTTATCGTACTATATATAATGTTAGTTCAATTTTTGGTCGAACTAATCTGTAGTAGTAAGGTGCCCGTGCGTTGCACCAAAGAGTGAAATGCATTGATCGGGGAGTTGTTTATTTTGACAAAGGATGTGGGGGTCATCTCATGTGTAACGGGCATCGATAGGTTTGTTAGGATATTATTTCATCTCTAGAGCTCACAAACATCCGAGTGAAATAGATAAAAAGGTATCTTTTGCAAACAAAAGCGTTCAACTCTTTAACCTGCATCCAAAACTTGTGAAGAAATAACACTTATTGTGCTTTGCAAGAAATGATCTTTAAGAATTAGTTTTTGAGTATCGATTGTTATACATGTTGGCTACAGATGACATGACACTTTCTTATAGTCACCAGTTGGCTATACTATTAAGTAATATTAACCATGCCCTTATACACCTAGACGGAGGGATTAAATCAGGATGACTTGCAAGGGGGCAGAGGAGATGTAAGAAATGGTTCATTGTAAGTCTTTCACCAGTACTATAGTAAAAATTCATACATGGAAGATTCTAGACTAAACCATAAACGGATACACTTCTATTCATGCGCGATACTCCAATAGAGCAAGATCCTGCATGGAAGTCTCCACATGCTTAGACAGTGGATTACATTGAGCGAAGACTAATGATCAACATTTAACTTGATAATGCGTATGTCCAGGTGAACCTCCTTGGAGTCGCCGTGCACCGCGTCGGCGGGTAAAGGATGTCATGGGTTTTCCAAGTCCACATTGGCGGGATAGTCCCAACTCCCCAGAGTCCAAGTCCGTCCGATGAGGACGGTGTCGCTGCCCACGCGACCCGGAGGGGTAGTAACACTGACCACACACCCATACATCAGCCTCGTGTCAGTGTCAGCGTCAGCAGCGTCTCCCCTGACGCACATTACAGAGACGGGGCGGCGGCGTGTGCGGGGCTCGCCGGTGCCCACGATCAAGAGGAAGACGCTGCCATCCTCCTCCGAGACTAGCAGGCGGCGGTGATCCTCCAGCGACTCCGGCATGGTGAATAGGTAGCACGTCTCGTACTTGATGTTCTCCGCCAGGGGCCAGCAGTGACCGTTGCACGCATCCGTGAGGTGATGCACCATGTCCGCTGGCGAGGCACAAAACGGCATCGGACACTCATAGCAGTGGACGAAGGGCTCCTTGGAGGCATCGACCAGGCCGTCCATGAAACGGGAGTGGCTGTAGGGGACGTTGCGCCAGTTGAATATATGAGCAAGTTACTACGAGATTTAAACCGAATAAGCACAAAATAAATCATGACGGCTATAACAGAGATGAAACTAATCATGTGGACTAGCATAGTAGTAGGATATAGAGTAGAAACATGAATTCTACCACGATTTCGAACAGGAAGGACAGAAACAGATACGGTGCAACGGGAGAAGCACCATTGGTGTTGAGGTTGTCGCCCATGTCGTTGAGGAAGAGGTTGCCGAGGTCGGGGAAGAAGTCGTCGTCGGTGAAGTCGTGGTTGCCAGCAGTCGCGAGAGTGCGCTCCCCAAATTTCAACAGCGCCCGCCGAATGTAGCACAGGAGTAGTACATGAAGCAGTAGATGGTGTCCTTACTAGTACTCCCTAGTCTCTATCTATCTATATCTACTCTTATAGAAAACCGAGTTGGTGATGATGGTATGCCTGCCATCTTGTAATATAGATCGTCCGATCTATATCTGACGGATAGAAAGCCAACTATGAAAATTTTACAAAAGATACCTGCACCTCTCTCCACATTTATAGATAAGGCCTTGCCTCGTTCATCCTTATCTCCCGCAACCTCGTGCTCCTCCCTATGTCTCTATCTCTACAACTCTTCTTTGTTTTTTATAAGAAATCGAATAGTGCTGCGCCGTCCGCTGCACGCCCGGCTGAACACGCCTCCTCGCCTCCATCATCACCAACTGAGTCTTTTATAGGAGTAGGAGTAGAGAAAAAACCGAGTTGGTGATGATGGTGTGCCGTGCAATGCACGGGTATCTTGCTATTTTTTGCATATAAGTCCAAACACCACGTAGACACGGTCTTTGAGCACGGTTCGTAGTCGTTCCATGCTCGGGCATTGAAGTTTGTAACTATTTTAGATTAGAATATACTACTCCTCCGGTGCTAGTAGTAGAGCAGAGTCCTACTCTACTACTCTACTCAAGCAAGTTAGGGCATAGCACTGTAGGGAGTACCAGTACTGTGATCACTCAAGCAATTTGTCTGGCATCGAGATGACCCTACGCTGCTGGTATGTGTCTCATAAGTCAAGCGGCGTGCTGTAGTCATCATCACATGTCCACTTCCCGCAGCACATATTCGCTTGTCCATCTTTGTCCGCACATAATCTCGTCCAATCTTCCATCCCTGCTAAGGCGCCTCCCCCCTCGTCCGAAACCCAAGCACTAACAATGGCAGAACCGAGCAGCGTCCGTCGAAAGAGTGGCTGGAATCCGCTCCCCACAAAGGTAATCAAGCTCATTGTTTCACGTGTGGACAATCTCAGTACCATGTTGCTCGCCGCGTGCTCGTCGGGGCTGTACCGTTTACTCAAAGCCCTTAGGCCGGAGCTTTTGAAGCCAGCTCCTTGCTTGCTGATGCCGCCTAATATTCAAAAACGGCGTGTCACGTAGCATAACGATCGTAGGGTGGCGAGCATCAACCCCCTTCACTGCGATCCAATCCCCGTCAGCCTCAACTACATTAATGGTATGTACTGGGTCGGCATGAACACGTCTTGGATGGTGCTCGTCGACGGTCGCGGCAGCTGGATGCTCATGGAAGTCTACACCTGGCGATTGATCCCCCTTCCTTCGATTAACACTGCACTGCTTTGGCACCGCGGCCCAGAATACTCGGAATCTTACAGAGCCAACATGATACCAAGTTTGATTTGCTCAAGGTTGTAATCTGCCAAGTGCCCACAAGATCTGTGAATTATAAAGACTTCTGGCTAATTGCGTTCTTCAACCGCGGTCTCGCCTATCTGACAGGTCACTGCGGTAAGTGGATAAATCTGCACGTCCATCGCAAGATCATACATCCTCCATGGTTCTCTAATGCCATTGAACACAAGGGCTTCATTTACACTGTCGACTCCTTCTATGGCTGGATGTATTGCTGGCCTACTCCAGTCATCGCTACAAACGGCTGTTACAGCAGCATGTTACTTTCCTATGATATCATGATGGCTTGCTTATATTACTGTCAAAATTTACTGAAAAAATATTCCTGCGCATAACATGCTGTTCTTAAGATTAACTAAATCAAGAGACCTTTTTTTATCTGACTCCAACTTGATATGATGTTGTAGGCCGCCTGGTGTCCCTACCCTTCCTAATCCCAGAACCTTTGAAAGAAAAGCGGCATGGCAGTTGCAGGTGGTTCCTGGCTCAATCAGACGACGGCGAAAGATTGATGATCGTTCGCACGGACCAGACGTGTTGTTTCGCGGAATACAATCACAATCACTGCAAGGTCTTTGAGCAGGATCCCAGCTTCTCTGGGCCTTCAGGAATTTTTGACTGGAGGCTGGTAAGTAGCCTTGGTGCACACTCTCTGTTTGTCGGACTGAATTATCTGATTAACCAGGAGATAACCGACGGCAAGGATCATGATGGCAACACAGTTTCGTTCATCAGGCAAAACTGTGTGTACACAGCGTACCATGCGTCTCTGCATGCACCATACCTTGATATGTGCCGCCACGCTCTGCAGCCCAAAGTAGGAGAGAGGGTCGCAAGTATCAGACTTCGACCTACTGGTTGGAGTTTCCCCCCGTCAGGCACCCATCTGGTTCAAGCCGTCAGCCAATCTCCACAGCTTAATAAATAGTAACGTCTAACTGAGCCAGTTAGTGAGATGCATACACTTGGTGTAGTAGGATCTTTATTTAGTTTGATGCATACACTTGTTCTTTTTTGGTAGCCCTTTTGTAATGATGGTTGATGCTTGGTTTGGAAGAGAGAGCTGCGTCTTCACTCTTCTGGCATGCTTACTGCTTCTGTTGCACCCCCAGCCCTGGTTGCTGCGGCTGCTATTTTCAATGTACAATCAGTAGTATATTTCGTCTGTTGGTTGAATAAATGTGTTGTTAGAACGACAAACACGATGTTTGGGAATTCGTTGCACGGTTCGATCCTTTAGTGCCCCGTACCGTATGTAGCTCATACTATTTTTCGTACAGAACATATTTTCCACTTGTTGATAACACGCAGCCCACTGATGAAGGCCCAATAGAGAAGCACATAATTAACTGGAAGGGAGGCTCTCACATGAATCCGGCCCAAGTACATGCTCATGGTCCCCTAAACATAAATAAGTAAATAAATAAATAAAGCTAAATGCTCATGCACCAGTTCTTTGGGAAAATAGGTAGCCCAGTATTTCTTTTTGAAGAATACCCAAGCTAGGCCTATTTTTTTTCTCCGAATTACTGGGCTGCAAATCTTTCAAGACGAGGAGGGATGCATTCCGTCCTGGCCAAAGAGTATGGTCAATGTCTATTAAAAGTAATATCAAAAGGGGTTGAAAATTCCAAAAAAATTATAGCAAATGTGATATTAGTTTCTTTTTTTCTTTTTGTTCTTCACTGATATCTTATACATATTTCATTGGAATTAACATGACATAGTATTAATTTATTTTTAAATTTGTTTTAGTATGGCTATTAATTTTTGGATTAAGAATATTTCGTCCCCGAGCAAAAGTTTGCGAATTTTCAAAATTTCCCACATATTTAGTTAATTTTTTGACCCTGGTACTAACCAGAAAATGGCCAGCAATTCTAAAAATGGAAAACGGGCTGCAATAAATTCCATATGAATTAGAAAGTGAGTAAAAATTATAAAAATAATAGCAAATGGGTTGTACACGCCACAGATTTCGAGGCTGACTTGTTTACGCAAGGCTTTGTCAGTGAACACACGATTCTAGCAGCAGTGACTTTTGGATGTCCATCCAACGGCTGACGTGCTTCTTCAATCTCTGATCTTCCTGCTCCAGCCGCCTAAACTAGCCCCGACGAGATTGCCTGCTACCTCCTCTTGTGGCCCGCTGTGATGCCGCACAGGCTTCCCCGGCCCACCCTACTCCCTCCGCTAGCCTGGCCGCACGCAATCAACTGCCTCCTTATTACGCGAAAAAATGATTCCTCCCACTGATATCTGGGGCGCACCTGTTGGGAGGCTAACCTGTGGGCCTACTAAGTTGACGCGTACGCAGGGCTTGTCAACTTAGTCAATAAACGATTCTAGCAGCAGTAACTGTTGGATTTGAATCGAATGGTCTTGCTGCTTCTTCAATCGCTGCTATTCTTGCACCAGCCACCCAAACTAGCGCCGGGGAGACCGCCTGCTCCTGCCTCCAGTGGCCGGCTGTGCTGCCATTGAGGCCTCATCGCCCCCTACTACTCCCACCACTAGTCAGGCCCTGCGGCGACGACAACCTCACAACGCAGCCGAACCAGTGAACCCTCGTACTCCTCTCCGCGTGGGCATCCACTGTCGCGTCTTCCCCGGCTCTGCGTTGTCCCCTTCCTAGGCCTCGCCGTCATCCACCGCCTTGGTGCTCTCGGCACGGCGTGGTCAATGTGGTCAATGACATTCCATCGGAAGAGTACTGTACGTGGAGAGGCTGACAGCTGGGTCCACCGCCACAACCCAGTTTTTTTGTGATTTGCCAAGTAAGTCGCTTTGTCAGGCCTATTGGGCTGCAAATCTTTCAAGACGAGGAGAGCTTTCATTCGGCTGGCCGAGAAAATGGCCCATCAGTAATGAGAAATGGGCTGTACATTTTTAAAACACAACAAACCGGCAATTAGTTTCAAATATCTTTTTTTTTCATTTCGAGATTTTAAATTACATTATTTTTCATGGGTGGAGAATTTGTTGGATTTTATATTGATATATATTTATCTTTAAAATCAGTTTGAATGTGAGTCAAAATTTCGGGATTAAAAACAGTTCGGACCGCACCGAAATATGCAAAATTTCGTATAATTTTTTAACCGTGGCCACAATATGGGCTGTAATGCTAACAAAAAGAATATGGGCTCCAAAAAAACCTTAAGAATTAGCAAATGGGCTTTAAATTATTAGAAATAATGGCAGATGGGTTGTATGCTGTTTTCCACAGATTTGAGGCTTTCCTAAAAAAAGGTTGACGCACAAGCAGTGACTGTTGGATGGCCATCCAACGTTCGTCGTGCTCTTCAATATCTGCTCTTCCTGCTCCATTCGCTCAAACAAGCGCCTGCGGGACTGCCTGCTCCCTCCTTCCCGCAGCCGGCTCTACTGCCGTGCAGGCCTCACCGCCCCACCGTACTCCCATCGCTGGCCTAGCTATCCCTCTACTCACCCACACCTGCTGTTATTCTCCGGCGACGACAGACGAACCAGTAAACCCTCGTACAGTCGTACTCCACTCTGCGTGGGAAACAACTGCCGAGTCTTCCCTGCCTCCGTGTCTTTCCCTTCCTAGGCCTCGCCGTCGTCCACCGCCCTGGTGCTCTCGGCGCGGCCTGGTCAACGTGGTCAACGACCGACATGCATCGGAAGTGGACTGTATGTGGAGAGGCCGACAGCTGGGTCCATGACCGCACGCAAGGAAATGCCTCCTTATTACGCGCAAAATAATGATTCCTTCACCTGACATCAGGGACCCACCGAAAGGGCCTCTGTATTTCGCGAAAAAACGTTACCGCCGCTGACAGCTCAGACCCACCAGCTATATCTTCGCACGCAAGGAAGTGCCTCCTTATTACGCACAAAAAAAATGAATACTCCCCCTGTTAGCTGGGACCCAGTATAGTGGCAGGCTGACATGTGGGCCTACTAAGTTGACGGGGACGGAGGGCTTTGTCAACTTAGTCAATATAAATGATTCTAGCTCCAGTGACCGTACGATGTCCATCCAACGGCCACAGTGCTTCTTCAACCTCTGGTCTTCTTGCTCCAGCCGCCCAAAGCAGCGCCGGTCGTGCCACATGCTCCTGCCTCCGGTGGCTGAATGTGCTGCCGTGGAGGCCTCACCGCCCCCTACTATTCCCACCGCTGGCCAGGCCCAGTAGCGACGGCAGCCTCACACCACAGCCGAACCAATGAACCCTCGTACTCCTCTCCGCACGGGCTTCCACTGCCGCATCTTCCCCGGCTCCACGTCGTCCCCTTCCTAGGCCTTGCCGTCGTCCACCGCCCTGGTGCTCTCGGCGCGGCATGGTCAACGTGGTCAAGGAACGACTTCCATCGGACGTGGACTGTACGTAGAGAGGCTGACAGCTCAGTCCATGGCCGCAGCAAGGAAGTGCCTCCTTATTACGCGGAAAATAATTATTCCTCCACGTGACAGCGGGGACCTACCGGACGGGCCACCGTATTTCACGAAAAAAACGTTTCCCCCTGACAGCTGGGACCCACCAGCTACATCTTCGCACGCAAGGAAGTGCGTCCAGACAAAAAAACGATTCGCCCCCCTAACTGCTGGGACCCACCAGCTACATCTTCGCAAGCAAGGAAGTGCCTGACAGTTGGGACCCACCTGGTCGAAGCGTACGTAGCATTTTCATTCTGGTCGTGAACGTGTACGTACATATATACTGGTGGATGTAGAGGCGCGCACGTGTCGTAGTAGAGGTGCACACGTAGCATGTACACGTACGTACATCGGCTAGGGTGCAAGAAAGAAAATACGGCCACGTACGTACATACGGGCAGGGTCTCGAACGCCTACTCGCGCATACGTACATGGCTGGGTCGGAACGGAGAAACAACGTCGTTGTCGTGTTCATGGGGAGGCAACGGAATGCGTCGTATTCATGGGAAGGCAACAGAATGTGTCGTGTTCATGGGGAGGCAACGGAATGTGTCGTGTTCATCGGAAGGCAATGGAATGCGTCGTGTTCAGCAGGAGGCAACGGAATGCATTGTGTTCATCGGGAGGCAACGGAACGCGTGGGAGCCAACCAGCTTGGACGGAACAGGCGATGGAAACGAGGCCTGGCGTACCGCAGAATGGAGGAAACAAACCTCCTACGGTCGAAACGGGGGGCCTGTTGATCAGGAAGGGTGTGGCGTACCGCAAAACAGACGAAACAGACCTCCTACGGTCGAAACGGGGGTCCTGTTGATCAGGAGCGTTGTGGCGTACCGCAAAACGGACGAAACAGACCTCCTACAGTCGAAACGGGGGTCCTGTTCATCGGGAGGGCTGTGGCGTACCGCAAAATGGGACTCCACGGGATACTGTTCATCTCCACTGTCGACCTCCTCCAGCCTCCCCGAGCTGCTGTTCATCCAGCCTCCACCGCGCGCTACTCCACCGGCTACTGTTCAACCACCCCTCCGCCGTCTACTGTTCATCCAGCCCTCCACACCACGGGGTCCTGTTCAACCACCCCTCCACGGGCACCCCTCCACCGTCTACTGTTCATCCAGCCCTCCACCACACCACGGGGTCCTGTTCATCCAGAGGCAAGGCCACCATTCACTATTCATCCAACCCCCCCCCCCCCCAACGCTCACTGTTCATCCGAGAGGCAGCATCGATCGGCTTCAGTTAGCAGCACTAGCGAAGGAATCGCTCGATCGGGTTCAGTTAACAGCCATCGATCGATCGCTCGGGTTCAGTAACGCGTAGCCTGCAGTGCAATCGCTCGGGTTCAGTTAGAGCCCAACGCCTCGCTCGGGTTCAGTTAGAGCCAACGCCTCACACACACGCGCGTACGTGTACGAGAGAAACGCGCATCGCTCAGCCCCCGACCTCCCACCGTAACCGGCAACTCTCAGAAATTTTCCTCCCCACCACGGTTTTTTCCGTCATGGACGGCCCAAAAAATGTCATGCAGCCGCGTCTCCGGCCCGCCTAGGATGAAAAGCCCATTTTTTGTAATAATTTTTTGTCATAGAAGTAGGAGCCCACCACATCTATGATGACACCGGGTTTTGTCACAATTATCGTCATAGAAATGTCATATGTATGACAGGAAAAAATTTCGTTCGGCCCAAAATGTCACGGATGTGTCTTTTTTTTTGTAGTGCTACTAGGCAAAAATGCAATGCCCTCTATCCCAAGTATACTATATGTATGGTATTTCGGTGATATGATCCAAGATGATCGGATATGACAATCTTAATGTAGTATGATGCTATGGTTCTTGCTTATAAGCTCTTTGCTTATCTTTCCCTCTTTGCTTATAAGCTTGTTTAGCTCTTTCACTTTTGAGCTCTTTTCTCATGCAAAACTTCGCAAACCAAGGTAGCAATTGTGTATGCAATGACAACTTTGTGACACAAGAGATGATATGGTATGTATCCTTATGGAGAGTATGATCACTAATGTGCACAAGTCATGTTGCTGGCAATACTCAAAGGCTAGTCTCGATGGGTAAGCAACGCAAAAGTAAGGCTATGGTGGTTATCAATGCAATGGCAAGGCCTAGACAAAGATGTCATCGAATTTATCGTCCGTAGCGATGATTAGTAGTCGACGAAGATGAGCGGTGGTGATGTAGATGTCGCGTCGTACCTATATAGCCGAAACACAATAGGACACGGGAAACCACAACTCAAAGTCTCGAACCCAAAGTCGAATGGTGGTACGGAGGGGTATGTCGTGGGGTTGGCGGGTGAACGTGGTGGTGGTTGAAGTGGGGGGTGTGCGGAGGCGTAGGTGGTGGTGGAGAAAAACTGCAGAAATGCAGTTTCGGCAGATGAAGTCGGATGATCCGGGCTAGGAGCCGGATGATCCGAGCGAGTCCGAATGATCCGGTTCAGGGTCCGGATGATCCGAGCAGGTCAACTGTGCACGGGATGGCTCGGGATGAACTCGAAAATCAGGGAGAAATTCGGCAATTTCGTGGATTTTGGATGGATTTCGAGGGTGAGATGGTGGGGAAAGGCAAGATCCACGAGTTACACAACGAATCCACGGATCGAAATCAACAAAACATCATCAAAACCAACAAATCACACAAAAAAATTGCGGGCTATTTTTGGTGGGGATTTTCGGATTTAGGACGAAATCAACAAAATCAAGCTAGAAAACACAAGGTAAGGGCTCCAAAAATGTGAACAACGTGGCTCATGATACCAAGATGATGTAGGGTAGAACCCTAGAGGCTGATCTTTCATGTTTGGAGCGGATCCATACGAGGAACACGAAGAACACGAGGAGGGGAACGAAGGAAAAATATGAGAGAAACACTCAACCAACTAGAATAAAGTCACACATGCACTAGATCATCGAAACACAAGGAGAGATACAAGATCCATGTCCAACAAGGGATGATACAAAGGGTAACCGGTGCTTCTCCGTGAGGAGGTCTTGATGATGGTCTTCTCCAGATGGAGGTCTTGAATCCAGGTGGATCTTCTTTGAAGAGGTGTCGGTCCCTCACGAGGAGTATATCCGGATGGATGAGCGAGGCTCTATCTCACAAATGAGCTAAATCAACGCTAACCTTAGCTAGGAGGTGGGAGAGGTCTATTTATAGTCATAGTGCAAATGAGGGGAGAAGTGAAGGGGTACATGGGCATCAGCCCGCAACTGGGCGCAGCCAGGGTCCGGATGTCCGTGAGGCGCCGGTCGTCCGGAGGCTCACGGGGTCCCGGACGTCCGTAGTTCTTCGTATGTCCGCATATTCCGTTCTATGGCCGCTGGCACGGTCGTCCGGTCTTCCTCGGATTTCCTGATCTTGGTTCTGTTGGTGAAGTGTCGGACGTTCGGAGGGGCTCGGTCGTCCGGAGCCTGAGAGCCGTCGGTCGTCCGGGCTGGGCCGGTCGTCCGGAGCCTGTAGCTCTGGCAGGCCTCTCTTCCCTTGGCCGTAGCGACCTCCAGGGGTCGGACGTCCGGGCTGGGCCGGTCGTCCGGGGCCTGTAGCTTCCAAAGCAGCTCTTCTACTTGACCTTCATGCTTGGTGTCCTCGCCGTCTTGGCCATTGAATGTAGATGTTCCGTGGCTCCCTTCCAAGCACCTGATCACACATAGAGTCTCCGCATGAGGTAGTAGCCATGTCTCGTAAGTAGAGAGTGGGATTTCGGAAAGGAGCGACTTCACCTTATCTTCGATAGCCTTTGCTCGAGCTCTTGTCATGGGTCCAAGTGGTGTCGAGGGAGATGTAGGTACGTCCATGGGGATGATCGAGGGATGCTCCGCATCACCTCCCCTCACGTGCCCACCTCGCCGGCGACCCTCTCCCCTCCCCTCGCGTGCCCACCCCGTCGGTGACCCGCTCCCCTCCCCTCGCGTGCCCACCTCGTCGGTGACCCTCTCCCTCACCTCGCATGCCCACCCAGCCGGTGAGCCGCTCCCCTCCCCTCGCGTCCCCACCTCGCCGGCAGCCACGACGTCCCTGAGGCGGTGAGCTCCTAGACGCGGCGGTCCAGACGGCCACCCAAGGAACCCCGGCAGCGACAGCCGCCTCCGCCGCCATCCACACTGCCGGACCGCCAAGATGCTCCTGCGGCGGCCGCCCGCATCACGGACAGGAGCTCGCCTCCGGGATGCTCCCTCCGCGGCCCCCCGCAACACGGCTGCAACAGCGACAAGCATGGCCGGAGGAGCTCGATCTGGAAGGCGGCCATGTCAGGGGCCTGATTGCTTTTCTAAAATATTTACAAGGACCAAATTGCATTTATAAAATATATATGAGGAAGAGACACTGCCATGTGGGTCCCACATGTCAGTTAACGGTCAAACTAAAGGGTTAAACAAACGGTTTGTTTAGGAGCAGGCCCCAACTGTCATAATCACGATCAATTGCAAATCACTTTGTGATTAGGGTTTTTTGAGACAGCCGACGCCAAAAATGGTAGGTATCAGTCACAAATAAATTTTCGGTAGTCTTTTGAAATCCTAACGTGAAAAGTGGTAGCTTTATGTGCATATTTGATGGAGAGACGAGGTGTTATCCTCCCCGTTTCTAAAAGAAAAAAAAATGTTATATGGTGTTTTCGCCGTCAAATATTTACAGTGAGCAAATGAGCAGTTCGAATGTTCGATCATGTACCCGATGCGACCACGAGCTACACGCTAGTGCCTGACATCTTAGAAGCACTGCAACCATCGCCGGATGATTTTACAAGAGCTTCCGCATGCAGAACTGTGCTCCCTTGTCATGGTGACTGGTACCGGCAATGGCAATGCTTCGTTGCACGATGAACTCACACGATGAGCACAGTGATCGTGTCGTTCTCTGCGGGGCACTGGCTACCGCCAATGCCGCCGTCACCGCCCTTCGTGGGAGGGCCCTCGATCACCGTCCGCCTGCACGTCGGGCACGAGCTGTGGGACACCAGCCATGCGTCGACGCACCGGACGTGGAACCCGTGCCCGCACTGCGGCAGCACGCGCACCTTCTCCCCGTCGACGAACTCGCCGAGGCATATGGCGCACACGTCGTCGATGTCCTCCCCGGACCCGTACACCTCCACGGGTAGGCTCCTGAGCACGCGCCTCTTGATGCCGCTGCCGCTGCAGGCCACCCGCGCCGTCGCCCCGGCCTGGCCGGCTGCGACCGCGGCTCCGCGCCGCACGTACCGGAGCGCGCACCGCGCCAGGGAGTTGAGCCCGATGGCGAAGAGCAGCGCGAAGAAGAGCGCGGCAAGGATGATCACCACGTTGGTGTCGAAGGCCGAGCCTGCACTCGTCGGCGCCGCCGCGCCTACCCCGTGTCCGTGGGCGTGGCCGTGGTCGTGGAGAGCAGCCAGCCCCGCGGCGATGCTCGACGTCGGCGCCTCCGAATCAGGACGACCCATGGTACTGCTGAACTTAATCAGAGAGAGACGTCCACCAATCGCTGGATGTTTCAAACTATTCGAAGTCGATTGACGCCTGTGCTATGCAAAGCTGCTATTCGTGTTCGTCTGTCACTCTCTGCTCCGTTCGTGGAGTATATATAAGATGGCGCGGTCGCTGTGTCCGCCATTGTTCTGTGGGGTGGTGTTGCGTGAGTGTACTTTGTTAAAAGGCGCTCCCCGGCCGAGCCAAGTTGCACCCTGCAGCTAGGCAGCTGAGTTGTTTGTTGCAGGGATAGGGACACGCGCGGGTGAGGGGCCTAGTGCGGAGGCACGAACACCTTTTGGTCGCTCTGGAGGCAAAGCGGGCAGCAAGATATTTGGACGGCGAACTCGCCGTGCGCGGGCGAACAGACGCTCTACTTGCAAGCTGCCGTCTTGGCGGGTGTGTGCGCCGTCCTTCTTGCAATAACAAAAAAAAAAAAGAAAAAAGATTGAGGTGAGCCGCCCGGCCAAATCATCAGCTTCAGACTAATCACCTACACGAAACTTCATACTGAGACAAGATTAGAGGAAAACGTAAGCTTTTCGGATTTTTTTTCATGTTCACGCGATGGTAATTAGTACACTGCATCGCTTCTTTTCCACAAAGGGGATATATGAATATGGCGAAGATAACGATTTATTTATACCAACAAGATGTCTAAGGACATCAAGGATACATACATCCAAAAAATAAATAAAAAGAACATGAGAAAAAAGACCCGTCAGGATGATGAATCACTAGCATCATCAGCACTTTAACCACTACCAATGACAACACCCGAAATATAAAAGAGGTTCTTCAAAATCAGTACCTCTAAGAAGAAAACAATGCACAAGCGTAGTCATTACCCGGTATAAGAGCATCTCCAACAGCCGCGCTAAAGCGCCGCGCGCAAAAAACCTGTTAGCGCGCGTGCTGCGGCTGGTTTTGCGCGCCCGCCTGCGCTGGCTCCAGCAGCCGCGCTGAAATGCAGCGCGCGCGCCGCTCCAGCAGCGCGCGCGACTAGAAATGTATGCATTTTTAAAAGTTGAAATTTTAAAAAAAAACTAGATAGATTGCATAGATTAAACGATACAAAGGTATTTTACATCCGAAACATAGATTGCATAAAATAAAAATGACAAACGATAAACATAGATTGCATTAACAAAAAAAAACTACTCTAAGTCGCTATCATCATCACCACTATCATCCTCGGCGGTGTCGTCCGAGGTAGATAGCCAGATGTCCAGCCACCGCTCATCGTTCGGCGTGAAGAATGACCGCCCACCTGCTGCAACGAGGTCGGACTGCGCATTCGCCAACGCCTTCCGCCGACGCCTGTCCAACCGCGACGCGCGGCACCTTTGCGTGTCCTCCTCGCGGCGCCTTGCCCAGTAGGCTTGCTCGTAGGCGACGTCCTCCGGGTGGCGCTGGCGCCAGTCCGCCATGACCCTCTCGTCCTCCTGGGCGACAAGGAGGCGGCGTTGCCGCTCGGCGTGCTCCGCACGGTCTTCCGCCGTGTTCAGACGAGGCAGAGGGGCGAGGTTGAGCGCTTGCTCGAGCGTGTACACATCTTGGAAGTTCATCTGGCCGCGCGGCCGGCCTAGGCGCCACGCCGCCGCGTCGTACGCGCGGGCGGCCTGTCGCGCCGTCCCGTACGTGCCGAGGGCGAGCCGGAGTTCGCCGGAGCGTATCTCCGCGGTGTAGCTGCCGTTGGGCCGCAGGCGGACGCCGCGGTAGCCGGACGCTCCTCGGCGGCGCGGCGGCACGGCGGCGCGTCGGTGGCGGGGCGCTGGAGCGGCGCGTGGCAGAGAGGGAGAGGGAGAGGGAAAGAGATGTGTGTGGAGAAGGCGCGTGGCGCGCGCAGCTTTTATAGGCGCGCACGAAGCGGCGCGCCAAATCTTGCGCGCGAGCTGGCGCCTTTTCGCGCGCGCAAACGGTTCCCGCGCGCGCTTGTTTCCCGCGGACGTTGGAGCGCGGCAAACCGCCCCGCGCGCGCTAAAAGCTGCGTTTACCGCGCGCGCGCGTCGTTTGGGGCGACTGTTGGAGATGCTCTAAGATCATGTGTTTTCACTCTAGAGAAAGTCCGAGTTCATCCAAAAACAATGCCTGCAACACTGCATCGCTTCTAGCCGTGCTCAACCTTGGTAACAACATCGAGAAATAAGAGATCGAGTGCTTCCCGGACGCTCTCAGAGCTCAGTTGATTCTGGCCGTCCGATTCATTCTCCTGATGTGATTCTGGGCGTCGGATCGAGATCTGGAGGAACCTGGGCCGCTGGATCTGGAGATGGCACTATTGCAATGAATAGTTACTCGTTTCACTCGCTCTTGCTCACTCCATGGCTCCTGGCTGGGTCTCGCTGACCTATGGGGTCCCGGCTGGGGGCCCCGTCCGTCAGCGAGCGCGTGTGCGGGTGCGCCTGTATGTCCAGTCCCGCGCGCGCCGGCGGTAAATATCCCGTGCCACCGCACAGAAATATTGCCCCCCGCCGAGGGCTTTTTCGTCCTTTCGCGTCCAGGCCGCTTGCGTGGTGGACGGTGGTTGGCGCAGCCCGGCTATGTGGTGGGGAGTCGGCTGGCTCGCTTCTCATTCGGCCCCCTCGTTCCCCTCTCTCTGTCTCTCGTCTCCTTTCGCCGCCGCCGTCGCCGACGCTCGCCCTCCTCGATTCGACGCCGTTCTCCGGGTGGTTCCTCTACCTCTCGCGGATCTCTTGTGCTCTGCTCGTTTCTTACTCTCTTTCTTGTTTCTCTTCTTGATTTGCAGTTCAGACGGTGCCGTGCCGTTGGGGTTGCCTTGCCGGCCAACCGGAGATGGAGCTTATCGTTTGAGCCTCTGCCCTCCCCGTCGAGGTCGCTCCTCACCATCGCAGGCACGGTCTGGTCGGGGCCACGATAGCGAGAGGAGCAGCAGAGGATAACTTTTCCCCACGGATCCTTCTCGTCTTCCACGTGATTCGAGTCGCCTCTCTCCGTCAGGTACGAACTCGATCCGCCTCCCCGCAGGATGATTCTCCGTTGATTTCTTTTCCTGTCGCGTCGATCCGGGCGGATCTGGGACGGAATCAGCCGCACCTGATGCTGGGTCGTTTCATCGATTTGATCATGTTCGCCCCCGCTCTGTTTGCTTGATGATCCATTCGATTGGGAATAAGCAAAGGGGTTCGGGGATTGATGATTTGTTGGGAAGTTAGCCTCTGCTGCTGCATCTTAGTTGATCTGATCTGGATTTGCAGTTTGAGGTAGGGGTCCATAATGTGTGGGCATCTAGCGAGCTTGTAAGCTTATGTAGAACTGCTTGGGTAGATCCAACTATTCTGTGGTAGTTGCTGGTATGTATGGTAAATTAACCCGATTAGCCTGCTATGTATGAATATTTAAGACGCTTTCTTTCAATCTGTTGGTTCTGAGCTTTGCATCACTGGTGTGTGTTCCTTCCAGATCCTGCACGGACCTCCCTGTCAGGCCCCTCTTGCCGCCCGTCTACACGACCTTTGATCTTGTTGTGTTGATCATGGGTAATTGGCAATGCATTATAATGTAGTCATTGGAGTTCTCTTTTGGGCTTTTATTTAACTTTTGATGTACAATGTTTACAACTACCCAAAAAATTAAGCTATGTGTGACGTGATTTATAACTAAGCATGGTCTAATGTTTTGAGGGCAATGACAGGGACCATTCCGTTTGAAGAGGCTCATGCTGCCCGGATTTCGTTAAGCAAGCCATCTATGTCCCAAAGTTGAGGACCGTTTGGAGAAGAGGCCACCCAGGTAAGCTTATCCAAGCTCAAACATTAATTTAATCACTATTTAGTTGCCGTACTTGCGTTCCTAGATGGATCTTTTGAGATTCAACAACTTTGATATTCTTACTTGGGATCATTTGATATGTGCCCTTGAAAATAACAGAACGGATCATTCCTAGATGAATTCTTAGCTGATTTCACTGGGCTTCTCCCTTTACGCCAATATGAAATATATTAGCTGCAGTATATAGTCTAGGTTCATTTTAATGCGACTAAATGAGATAAAAATACTACCTGCTTATACCACTCGAGTATCCACCGTTAGGACGTTATGTTCCCTGCGACCACAACATAACCTTTTTGACTTATTATCCCTAAAAAAAGATGACTCTTTTTCACAAGCTGAAAAGACAATCTAATCTGCCACATTTGGTCTGAAATTTTCTTCTTGTGTGTCCACATGATAAAGAGGATGCCTTTGATCAATTGTAAATCACTTATTTTCTAGGATATATAGATTTCTTGAATTACCCATAATATACTTTTATGTCATCTAATATATGTCTCCCAGACAATTTAAACAGATGCAGGATATGATTAGGCACACATATACAAGTATCTTTATGACGACACCTGCACCAGTTTTCATCGTTGTTGTTCTTGCCTGTTGCCCCCCCCCCCCCACCCCCTATCGCTTCGCTAGGTGAGAGACCCCTCTCCTTTCCTTCCAATTTGTTGGGTTTTGCTTTGTGCCATCATTTGAGTGGTCAACAGGCGCAGAAAGAAAGGGAGGACAAAGTACTTCTCTCCTAAGTTAGTTTTATATTTATTTGTCTGAATTTCAGTTTAAATAACACGACACCCAATGGCATACATGATAATTTCAACTGTTTTGGGGGGCAAATGACAATTATAGTAAATTAAAATGACCCCATTAGTCATATCTATTATCTCTTTATGGGTTTATCTTTCTACGTACTGCCACAAAAATATTAATTGTTTTGCATATATTGGTTGAGTTTAGTTCAGCTTTAGGAATCAGGACATGTGATAGATGGTGTGCGCATTTGATTTCAGAATGTTGTTAGCGCAACATGCATGATATTCGTACATTACCTACATGTATGTTAGTCCCAAAATGACTTTTCAAACTATAGATGGTACCACTGAAATATTTTGAACCACATTCAAATTTCTCATTTGCTTCTCTGTTTACATGACCCACAATGCACTTGGTTTCTTTTTATTCAACAGTACTAGAATCCTGTATAAAACCAAGAGTTAACTACACTATAATGCTATTTTGGTTTATATAGGAGAGCAGCAGCTTGTGTTGCGAGAGGCTTAGGTGAAGGAATATACTATGGTCTATGGATCAGTCTGGGAATAAGAATAACTATTGAAATTGTTAGTGTGGACATTGTCCATAGCGAGGTAGCAAGGTAGCTAATATTAGCCGAATAGTGGACCGGGTGTTGAATAATTGTTATAAGAAGAATTAAAGGAGATGGATTGTGAAATGTCCGTGCTAAGATATGGAGGGCAAAAGACCGGCGTCTCTTAGGTTATTATACTCCTTAATTGAGTTGTGAACACATCAGCTATTTCAACATCATCTTTACTTGATCTGTAGTTGCATATCCCTGCTATAATCTTGTGATATAGTCTGTTCTGACTATCACGCTTCTTAATTTCCAATATATTAATCCAACAATTACAGCATAGCCTGATAGGCATTCTTATCTTTCGCTCATTCTTTGGTTCAATTTTGAAGTTGGTAGTTTTCAAGGTTCTGCTGTACAGCCATGCATCCACAGGATGGTTGAAAAGCAGGTGGCGCATGTCAAGCTGCGGGAAGCTCAGGGCACGATCATCAGCTTCAGCTGCATCAATGCAACTGTAAATATCTTTGAATTTGTACTCTACTGAATACAGTCTCAAGTGTATATTTTCTTCTGACATGTTTATCTGCTGTCTTTTGTAAGAATAAGACCAATATCAGTAACATGTTTATCTAATTCGGTTGTATGTGCTTTGGGCTTCTATGAATATGCAGTGCTGGTCGATGGTCCTGCTACCCTAGGTGATGAGGGGGGCGGTACTTCAAGGTATATGCTTCTACTTGCCTCCTGTGCTTCCTGTTTGATCCATCGATACTGAATAAGTTGGTCTGACTGTTT
Source organism: Triticum timopheevii (assembly GCA_963921465.1). Lineage (NCBI taxonomy): Eukaryota > Viridiplantae > Streptophyta > Magnoliopsida > Poales > Poaceae > Triticum > Triticum timopheevii. Next base: position 374,234,934 of record OY997262.1, on the reverse strand, counting down.
TCCCTCCCTGTAGTGAACTAAGGGGCGTGTCGTTGCTGATGAGACCCCCCTCCCTTTGAAACCAAAAAGGCAAGGCGGCACCGAAACCAGAGGGGTTAGGTGTTGTTGGGTGCTCGCCCTTTTGGTACGTCTATTTGATCTTCACCTTCTTGCTTAAATGACTCCTGTGATGAGCATCTTGCTCATCTATGATTGCAAATCTGTATATCTAGGACCTTATCCTTTTGCCTGTGGATACGCGAAGAAATGATGGGCGGCTATGGGAGTGTCTCTTCGGATGTTCTACGACAGTGTCACGTGTCTCCATTAGCTCCTATTCCATTTCGCCCTGTTGTCCGACATACATTTATTTATGTATTTGACACACCTGGTTAGTTCATGTTGTTATGATGTTCAAGTACAAGCAGATACTGCAGTTATTATGCTACTCTAGGTAGCGTGTCGTGGATAGTACTGAGGATGAATGCAAAATCTATATATATATATATATATATATATATATATATATATATATATATGTGTGTGTGTGTGTGTGTGTGTGTGTGTGTGTGTGTGTGTGTGTGTGATCTCAGGGTGGTGATGCATGTGTTTGCTGTTGTTTGGCTTTTGCATTTTTTTTACTTCTGTTTGTGATTCATCTAGGTGATGTGTGCTCTACATTCGATTTAGACAAATCGATTTGAAGAATATAAGGAATGAAATTGTTGCATGCAAATCACCTTTGCTTGGGTTATGAATCGATGGAGGCATCATGAAGCCATTCTATTGCATGCACATGGTGTGGATGTTTAGGCTCAGGTCCTCGGTTTGGGAAGTTGTTTAACAGATTTATGGTAGATCTTCTGACTTTTATCAACACATTTCCTCCGGGTTGCACATGCTTTATTACTGATACTGTTACATCTTTAATCTGATGCCTTTATTATAAGGTCAGAAATGATCGTACCCGCAGGGGTGCGGCAAGCCGCACTTTCTATCTAGTAAAAATAATTGGATGATGAGGCATCAGATAAGTCACGAAGATCCTATCTCTGACAGTGAAAGCTCAGCGTTAGTGGCACGACTGTGGGTGTACGTGGTGCGCGACCCCACAGCGTGTTAAAAATGGACAAGTATGCAACTCAACAAAGAGGTAAGGTGTAAAAAGGAGCGAGTGCATCTGCGCACCTTCTCTTAGTACATTCAAGATTAAAATTTCATGAGTATTCCCTCCATCCCATATAGTACGTTTAACTTTGTTCCGATACACCCCTTCCTACAAAACTTTACGGATTTCAATTTGAATTAAAGATGAAGATTAGAAGGTAACCCTTCAATCAAATATGAAAAGCTATCGTAGGTGCTTGTAAAGTTTTACACTGTGATAATATCCTAGGAGCACTCTACAAAAGAAAAGAGCTCGAATTTTGTTGCAGCTTTGGACATTTTTTAGCACCATTTTTGTTTTCTTGTTACGAGCTTCTCTGATGTCATCTCTAAGAAAAAAATGTAAGCACCTAGAAGAGTCTTTCATCTCTGACAAGTAAAATTTTCAGTTTTTTTAATATTTAAATATTTATTCAAATTCACTATTCACTCAGGTGCATCTGGGGGGCAGATGCAGCCGAGCTCCGCAACGCCGCTCTCGCTCTTATCTACATGCTCCCCCCGTTCCTAAATATAAGACATTTTAAAGATTTTATTATAGACTACATACGAAGCAAAATGAGCGAATATACACTCTAAAATATATCTATATACATTCATATGTAGTCCATGATACAATCTCTAAAAGGTTTTATATTTAGGCCCCGTTCGGCAATGTGCTGGCTCCTTGAAATCCGCGGATCTGCGGAGCACCGTTTCGCCCGCTCCAAGACTCCGTGAGCGGAGCAGCGGAGCGGAGGGACACCGAACGGGCCTTTAGGAACTGAGGGAGTACATCGGAATGGTGTGGGTGTACATGGTGCGCGTCCTCACCGTGTCCAATTTTTTTTTAGCAAAAGCGCATGCTTTGTTTCCATGGATACGAAAGGATCTGCCATGATATCGTACATGGCGCTGTGACTGAAGTTGATCTGGTTTTCTTGGTATAGTCGGCATCCATGTGGGAGTTTATTATCGTATACACTTTGCGGCGGGGCGAGCTTTTAAGATGACAAGTAGCTTATCTGCTAATGGGCGCACGAGCGAAAGCAACAGTGATTGATAGCTAGTAGCAGTAGCAGTGGCGGAGCTTGGAAAAAAAAGTTGGGCGGGCCAAAGAGCATAATATTCTTCAAATTCTAAAGCATATATACTATTTCAATAGATATAGTCACCACACACCTTCTGTTCAAATATGCTCTCCGCACACTATCTCTTTGTTCGGGTGAATATTGCCAAATTTGCAGGCGTTCCTGGGTCTCTCTGCAAGAACTCAACACCTTGGAATATTACATGTCCATTTACATGAAGACCTTCATCTTGGCTCTCTGGGTGTGGCTGTTCAATTTCAAACATTGGCAAAGGTTGATCTGCCATTGGTGAAGGATCTTCCTCAACTCCAATCATGTCATCATCTCTTTTTTCTTTTGAAAACCAAATCGATTTTTCACTGACTGGCCTTGCCCATGGCTGCCTAGACCTCAACTTGTAACCTGTAAACACAATGGAATGAATTATTTATGCTACAGCAAGGCCAATTGCTCAACTGTGGAAACAAAACTTGCCTGCTAAATTAGAAACCATCTACTGTGGTCTGTGGACACTTGACACTAAACTAGTATGATCTTCAGTGAAATATTCAGCCAACAGGAAATTTTGGGGATGATTCAATTTCAATGACCAATGACCTAGGTTCAGTTCAGGGGAATAAAATTGGGATGATTTGAATCGATTTACCTTCGCAAATTGTAAGGATTCAGAGATGGATTTTCCCAGTTGGCAGTCCACTGCCTCGCCCTCGCACCGTCGCCGGCTAACCTGCTCGCGGCTGCGTGTGCGCGTCCGCGTGTGGGTCGGCTAAGGAGTGGTGGTGCCGGTGGGGCGTTGGATGAAGGGAACTAGGGAAGGGAGGGACTGATGTGCGCCGCGCTCATGGGCGGCGCCGGCCGGCGGCAGACATCGCGGCAGCCGGCGGCTGCGCTAAGATACGGTGGTCAGAGACGTGCGGCTGTGCGAGTCTGCGAGGCAGAGAGGCTGAGATATGTATATCGACTGTGGGCTGCACCTGCGTACTGGTTGTGGGCTGGGCTGGTCGGCTGGGTATGAAGCATACATATATAAAAAATTTTGCTCCAGGCCTGGGCGGGCCACGGCCCACTCGGCCTTGCGGAAGCTCCGCCAGTGGCAGTAGTGCTCTGTTTATTTTACGTCAATTTCCAGGTATCTTGCATCCAAGGTTTTGGAAGCAAGTGCGCATGCAGACATGTAGGTATCGTAGACTGATTAGCAATGTCACTTTCAGGCTCCCCTTTAGCCGAGTGATTAAGAGATGGTAATTAGTTAAAAACAGAGTGAGAAGTTTAGGGTTATGTGTCCCATAAAGTTGTGCCAAGCAGTTTTTTTATCAAAGAAGGGCTTTCCCTTTCCGATTTTCATTACTGAAAACCAAGCTTACAGAAAGAGAGTTCAACAGAGTTCAAAATATTTGCTTGTGCCCAAGCAGTTAAACCTCAGAGCGACGAGAAGAAAAAAAGTGCACCAAAGCAAATAGCACGTTGCTCTCAAGGACATTCAAATATCGTAACTTACTAGTAGAATAGAGTTGTTCGAATGCACAAGCAAATATCTTCCAGGTCATAAAGGTATAGAAACAAAAAAATCTTCCTTTGCAAATATCTTGATCCCCGCTGTTCTTTTGAAAGCGATTCAGAGCAGAGTTAACATCTTCGTCTGCCAAAATATCTGCACTTCAATAGTTTAATAGAACTTGTTTTTAAGCGCTTCAGAACAAGAGTTGTTCAAGCCGACCTTCTAAAGCTGCACCAGCTAATATCTTCTTTTGAGCAAATGCTAGTTCCTTAACGATACATAGGATAGTTGTTTGACTTACCTTTTCTAACAAGGATGCACCCGGCGAATATCCCACCTCTAATCTATCACTCCCATGGGCGGATGGGCCTGCATATGCTAATGCCTTTTAGCATTTGGTGCCACCGGTGAATGGAGATGGTCGACATGGTTCCACCTCTATGAACGTAGCAGATTTTGCATTGCCAGTGCATCACATGGCGTGAGATATTATTCTTATTAGACAGTGTGATATATAGTCAGTTGTATCTTACTGTCATTTCCCTTCACTTCGGTAATCTTGGCATAGAAATATGTTTACTTCATTACAAGATAAGCAAATTCATGCATGGTCATGGCAGACTGGGCTGCAGCTCACTAGCCCAGAGTGGGAAGTGACAATGAGATACTTATCAGTACAGCAGTACAAAGACTATCAGTCCTAGTGGTAAGTGCCCTCCACATATGCCTTGAGAAGTCTGAGGGAAAGAGTAAGCAAACATGTTACTTTTGCCTACTTGTTTTTAAACGGTTCACAAGAGAGTTGTTCAATTTATCTTTCCCATAAAGATAAATCTAACAAATATCATAATTCTAACATATCATTTCTAATGGCTAGTGCCACGCATTTGGCGCCTTGAATGAATGCACGCAGGGGATATATGTTTCTGCCGGTCCGTCTCTAGCGATAGTGTATCGGTGGGATTTTCATGAGTTAGTTTTCTTATATATTTTCAAGTTTTACCATTATTAATATTTGGAAAATTTTTGTTTTTGCCACTCTAGATTTTACCAATTTTCCTTATGCCGCTCTTAGTTTTTGACAACTATCACAATTGCCATTCCTATGGCAAAAACAAAATTTTCAGAGTGGCAATTGTGATAATTGTCAAAAGCTAACAATGGCAAAAATGAAATATAATTATTTTGCTTTTGCTACAGAATGGCAATTGTGATAATTGTCAAAAACTAAGAGTGGCAAAAGTGAAATGTCAAAATCTAGAGTGGCATAAGTAAAATTGGCGAAATCTAGAGTGGCAAAAACAAATTTTTCCCTTAATATTTTGACTTGACCTCGGTGTTTCTCTTAGTATCCATCACTGCTTCGTCAACTACATCACAACCAACATCATGTGACTCATTTGAAAGAATAGCATGTAACGCATCTTCGGCGACGAACTTGCCCCGCCAACGAGATAACCGAGAAGGAATTCTACCTCAGATCATGGTGGCCTTCGAGCCACTTTGACTATTATTTTTGGATTTTTCCTTCTTGGCGCCTTGATTACCTGCCTTTCTCACCTCACAGGTCCTTGTAAATAGGTAAATTTTAATTTTCATTTGTGGTCTAATAATTCTTGTGATTTTTTTAGAAAAAGAACTATATAGAAGTGTTGTGTGTGAATTCATTAACAAAGAATATGTGAGCCTCTCGTTATCATTTAGTGTCAAACGCCCCCACGTCGCTCCAGTCAGGGTGACATGTGAGGCACGTAACCTAACGCGCCGACGACCCTCCTCGACATCATGCTGCTTGCCACCTCTGGCTGCGGCGGCGACAGAGGGACTCACTCTCCTGCTCCTCATGTGGTGACGGGCTTCCCTGGTAGCGCAATTTCACTGCCCCTCAATGTACATCCAGGAGGCGAAGCGAGCTGTCCGACTCTATATATACTTGCAGGTGTGGCAGCCTCCGCTAGTGACACTAGGATGTTGGTTTGCTCGATCCGCCTCGACGACATCCGAAACCAGATTCGGGTAGTCAGAGCCTAGAAATCCTGATCTAGATGTTGCAGCATTGTGCTGGTCGGCAGGCTCCGAGTCGTCATTTGGTGTGGGTATTTGCAGCAGTCGAAGACTTCGCGGTCAATCGGCTTCGGGTAGGGGAGTGCCCATCAATTTGGAGCAAAACTTCATCCCCGGTCGTTGGCCGGAGACAACAATAGCGACATCCAAGGACATCGTCACCTTTACGAAGGTGCTGTGTCATCATGTTGTGGTCCTCTCCTCCTCTCAAAGTGCTTTCTAGGGGGGGGGGGGGGGGGGACCTCAGATCTACCTTGTATCAAATGATGATGTCAGATTGCGTTGCTCTTCTCCTTGGAGGCTTCGTCTTTTGAGCTGACACGTCAACTAAAGAGACAAGTGGTTGGTGGCTTGTTGACATGATGGTGTTGCGATTCATGTGGCGACGATGATGGTGGCCAGTGGAGTTGGATAACGAATCATTCTTCTGATGTTGATTGTTCAGTGCGCTAGCTGGGTGCACCTACGCTTGTTTCTCACTTTGACAAGGAAGTTGGAGTTGTGTGCGGCGTGCCATTGTGGCAACTAGCAACGATGACTCTAGTTTTAGCGACAATGCTCTCCAATTGATGTGTTGTACTAGGTTGATGCGAGGCATGCAACTTTCTCCTTCAAAATTGAAGTTGTCTTGTCTCGACGCTCGATCGACAATTTGGCAATGCTTTCTTGTTTGATGTAACCTCTCCACGGTTGGTAAGTTGGTGCTTGTCTAAAGTGAAGTTGGGGTCGTCTGACCAGGCATGATGGATGATGCCAATGGCACTTTCTATTGGAGCCAGTGATCCGGTTGAGTTGTTGTTTATGGCAATATCTTGTTAGTATCCAGTTGGTGTGCAAGCGTGCTATGTTTGGCTTCTAACTGCCTTGTTTTCGGGTGGTTTTCACGTAATAGTCAGGCAACTCTCTTCTTCTTAATGAATGAAAATGATAAATCTTTGCCTTGTTCTAAAAAAGTAAGAAAAAATGAGGCAATGCCAAAGAAAAGCTTGATTCATACAATACCAGAAAGGCACAACCCAAAAATGAGAGACTAAACGACGGGAAAATATCCTATGATACCAGTCCTCACATGCTCCCATGATACCAATTTAAGAACTTCAAATTTAAACATTTCAAAAAAATCTGAAAAAGAATCATGGATGTTTACAACACCTATGTTGACAACCCCTAGAAAATTCAGATCAAAATTTGAAATACACATGGAGAAACAAAAATAACAAATTCAGATGTGAATAGTGTCAATTTTTGCTTGTCTTCTTTTGACACTATTCATGAAAGATTTGTCTTTTTTGTTTCTTCGGTGTATATTTGGAATTTGGATCTGAAATTTTTAGGAGATGTCTATATATATGTTATCAACATCCATGCTTTTTTTTAAACATCCAAATTCGAATTCTTTAAATTGGTAGCATGGGAGCATTTCTGGGTTGGTATCACTTGATACTTACCCACTAAATGACCTAATGATCGCAAACCCAAGAGCGGAGAAATACGCGAACCCAACCTAGAGAAGAGCAAAAGTACATCTCAGAATGTGAAAGCGCGAGCATCTACTGCAAGAGAGCGAACATCAGTTAGCTATAACCTGACTCAAAGCACGACAGCCATGATGACAACGACTTTGATTGAAGCACAAATAACACATGGACAAAACCGTCACCAGCCTCGAGCCGTCAACACTTGCTCGAGCAAAGACACAATGTTACCATAGTGTGTCTAATATTTTTCTCATGACTCAGTGTGTTCAATTTTGGTGTCCTAATAAACGTATAAGGGCAGCTCCAACGCCGACTCGCAAATTTGCTCCGGCATCCGTCCGCGGACAGAGCGATCATTCCCCGGACATGGATGCGGGAGCCGGCCGTCCAACACTGCACACATACATCCGACTTCATTTTTTTTTACGTTCAAATAGCCGCATATGTAGTCTAAAATAGTTCGACTGCAGCAGTAGTTTTAATTAAAAAAGTTCAAAAATTACACTTCAACATGGTTGTATCCCTTAACCGCCCACAGATGCTCAATCAAATCTTCCTTCGGTTGCTCGTGAGTCGCTCGTTGCTGAATTTGTTGATGCATTTGAACAAACACTTCAAATGTGGTCGGATTTTGGTCGGTAAGTTCGACAGGATCACTCATGTTGTCAAATTCAAGACCTGCGGCAATATCGTCTCCCTCATCCTGTCGTGGTACTAAGTCTGACTGTAAGAATAGAGGGTACGTATGAGGAGGCGAGACCCTAGCTACAGCGAGATTGTACACACGAGTTTACGAGTTCAGGCCCCTCTCGGAGGAGGTAAAAGCCCTATGTATCGGTGCCCTGAGGCGGTCGATTGGAATATGGGTTTGTGTGTGTGTGTTACAGGGGGTGCGAACCCTTGTCCTAGAGGAGGGGGGTGGCTTATATAGAGTGCGCCAGCATCCCAGCCACCTCCGTTACAGGGGTTCAATGTACATTAAGATAGGGCGTTACTGATAACGCCAGCTATAAAGTGTATTTAATGACCTTTAAGACTACGGAATGAATGTCTGACTGTTGCCGTCCTGAGTGACTCCTGGTCTTCTGTAGGTCGAGTGGTTTCTTGTATAGTCAAATGGTTTCGTCTTGGTCGAGTGAAATTAGGAGGGAGGGGTATCCGAATGAGATGACTGGTCGAGTGGATTGCACTCGACGACTTTAATTGATACTCTCTGTTGTTCTTTGAATGTCTTTCCTTCTAGGGTAGTGACCTTGGGTGGGGCGTATAGGTCAGGCCTATAACCCTACCCTAGGTCTATGGCATCGTCATTAGCCCCCGAATGGATCGAGGTCCGAGTGGAAAGAAGGTTGAAGTTGGTCCTGCGTTGACTCTTGTGCTTCACAAGTACCCACGCTGGATTGGAGGCCCATGCTGAAACTTCGGCTTCGTTTCAGTCGCCTTGATCGATCCAGAAGTTGTCGAGTGGACTTGTGCTAGCACTCGTCGAGTGTTACTTTGACGCGAAATCTTTGGCGCGATTGGTTACTGTGTATCCCGGATCTCACATGATTCAAAATTTTGGGCAAGCCCGAGAGGCGGAGCGCGCCGTAATAAGCGGGATGGATAGACAGAGGCACCTTGATTTCCGCGCCACCTTTTTTGCCACGTACCCGGCGTGCGACTATTGCGGGATTTGACAGGATTGCTCGGGCCCACGCGTCAGCCACTCGGAAGTGGGTGCTTAAAAGGCGTCGGGGCCGAGGCGTCTGCACTGTGCGCCTTCAATCTCCCTCTTCCTTGTCCACTTCTCCACTGCATCTTTCTCCTCCGCCCTCGATGCTGCCGCCCCGCCACCATGGTGAAGGACAAGACGGCAGCGCTGGAGCGCGCAAAAAAGGCGACGGGGGCGGCGACAGGCAAGAAGACGAATCGGCGGTCGTTTTGAGGTCCGCGCTGCAGCCGAGCTGGATCCAGGGCGATTGGATCCAATCTTTGCTCCGGCCAGAGGATTTGGAGGAGCTGGCTGCCTCCGGTTTGATCGCTGCCGGGGCCGCGAGGCTGCCGGAGGGGGAGACAGAGCCTCAGCCGTGGTTGGTGAGGGAGTCCTGGATTAAGGGTCCTTGGATGGCCGGACTATGTTGCATGGACCGGACTAATGGGCTGTGAAGATACAAGACAGAAGACTTCTTCCCGTGTTTGGATGGGACTCTCCTTTGCGTGGATGGCAAGCTTGGCGTTCAGATATGTAGATTCCTTTCTCTAGAATCGACTTTGTACAACCCTAGCCCCCTCCGATGTCTATATAAACCGGTGGGCTTAGTCCATAGAGGCAATCATAATCATACAGGCTAGACTTCTAGGGTATTAGCCATTACAATTTCGTGGTAGATCAACTCTTGTAATACTCATATTCATCAAGATCAATCAAGCAGGAAGTAGGGTATTACCTCCATAGAGAGGGCCCAAACCTGGGTAAACATCGTGTCCCCCGCCTCCTGTTACCATCAACCTCAGACGCACAGTTTGGGACGCCCTACCGAAATCCGCCGATTTTGACACCGACATTGGTGCTTTCATTGAGAGTTGAACTCAAGGCCTCCCACTTACCAAACGGGTGCTCTGACCAACTAAGTTATGGGTCTGGAACCTGGCTGTTGGGAGTGTGACTGGCGGGACTCCCGAACACAGTCCGGCAAACGCTCTTCCTGATATGGCATGAACGGATAATGTCACAGTTGGATATGACCGCCAAAGGGCATATTTACAATGCCATACCTCTTTGATGACAGCTCCGATGTGTCTTCGCTTGCTTTTCTCTTTGAAAGCTTGCCTGGTGCTGGCGCCACTATCTTTGGAGTCACCCCTGGTGTAGGATGGCACGCCGAGCGCCTCTCCTTTGGAGCATGAGATAATGCGGTGGGTGAGGCAGAATGAGGAAGCTCTTTCAGAGGAGATGTCTCCTGATTACTTACGTGTGAGGTAGGGAGAAGACCGGGATAGTCGGCGGTGATGGCCACTTCCGTGTCATCATAGCTCGCCTGATAGAACACCCAATACTCGAGCTCCACGAATATATCTGGATCCTCTTCGAATCCGGGGTCAAGGTCCCGGTTGTGGTCCTCTGACTGTGGGGTGGGGTTGTGGAGCCCCTTGGTGATCTTCCGCCATTCCTGTTACAAATGGACGGATTAATGTCCATGGAAAGTGACTCAGGGAGTAAATTGAGTAGAGTAGTGGTATTGGAACTCACCCAGCTAGGAGGATTGTACATGGAAAATCCGTCTTGGCGCTTAATACGAATGAACTCCTCTTTCTCCCCCTTGTATAGTTCGGTCAGTATTTTGGCCAAAGCGGGGGGGGGGGGGGTGGGGGTGTCCGGACCCTTCTGACCGCAGCGGGAAGCATCATCTTCCCCATTATAGTGCCACATGGGAAGCCTTCGATATTGGAGTGGCTGAACCCCTTGTACTATAGAAGTCGCCATTACCTTGACTATTGATAATCCGGACTAGGAGAGCGTCTTTATCTTGCTCATCAATTGATGGACTTCCGCGCTATCTTCCTCCTCGAGGCTCCGAGGGCGCCAGCTGTGGCGCTTCTTCAATGGAACGCTTGAAAATTCGGGAAGACCCATTCAGACTGAGTCAGGAAGGGAGACGTCCTCGATATAGAACCATTTGGAAGGCCACTCTTCGGATGCCTTCTTAGGCGTGCCTGACAGGTATCCGATCCCGGTGATGCGCCATACCTCGGCTCCGCCCACTTCAAATATTGATCCCTCTTGGCTACAAGGGACGAGGCAGAATAGTTTCCTCCATAACTCAAAATGGGCCTCACAACCCAGGAATAGCTCACAAAGAGCAACTTAACCCGCGATGTGCAGGATGGAGGCAGGAGTGAAATTGTGCAGTTGGAGGCCATAATACTCCAAAATCCCTCGGAGGAACGGGTGGATTGGAAATCCAATGCCTCTCGGCAAGTAGGGAACGAAGCACACTCGTTACCCCTGGATGGATTGGGGAAATTCTCCGCCTGAGCCCCGCCGTCGAAGGAAGTCAATCCTGCTCGAACGGGGACTAGATCCGCGGGGGGGGGGGGGGGGGGGGGAAGAAATCCCTGTGTCTGCAGCTTCACTAGCTGATTGTGGGATACGGAACATTTCTCCCAATCGCCTTTTCCGGGGCCGTGGGTGTCGGTGTCCAAACCGACGGATCTCGGGTAGGGGGTCCCGAACTGTGCGTCTAAGGCTAATGGTAACAGGAGGCGGGGGACACGATGTTTACCCAGGTTCGGGCCCTCTACTTCCTGCTTGATGATCTTGATGATATGAGTATTACAAGAGTTGATCTACCACGAGATCATAGAGGCTAACCCTAGAAGCTAGCATGTGATTATGATTATGATTGTTCTTCTACGGACTAAACCCTCCAGTTTATATAGACACCGGGGGGGCTAGGGTTACACAGAGTCAATTATAGAGAAGGGAATCTACATATCCGAATTGCCAAGCTTGCCTTCCATGCAAAGGAGAGTCCCACCCGGACACAGGATGAAGTCTTCAATCTTGTATCTTCATAGTCCAACAGTCTGGCATAAGCATATAGTCCGGCTGTCCGAGGACCCCCTAATCCAGGACTCCCTCAGTAGCCCCTGAACTAGGCTTCAATGATGATGAGTCCGACGCGTAGATTGTCTTCGACATTGCAAGGCGGGTTCCTTCACCGAATACTCCAAAGTAGATCTTGAACACAAGAATCGTGTCCAGCTCTGCAAAACAAATTCCACATACCACCGTAGAGAGTACAATATTCCACAGGTCTAATATGCTGACAACTTTTTCATAGCGTGACATCACGCCGCGGACTGGTCATTATTCGAACCGTTTTCTCAACCTGCTACTGCACATCTCGCGAGGCGGTTTTATTGGCACGTCTTGTCGAAGCAGAGATCGTGTCCCCTTATTACGGGATTCTCATCAATACGGATGTGGGTAACCCAACCGCGCCATTAACACGGCACTTGGGGAATAAGTGAATTTCCAGGTCAAATGGGGAGGCACATGATCCCTGCTGCCTTTATAAGGAGATAAGGATTCCCCTTTTTCACCCACGCCTTCTTCCTCCTCTGCTCATCCATTCTCGAGCTCCAATGCCCAAGCTTTCACCTTCTCTACAAAGTCATTCCGAACATGTCTAGAGCGGGAGGCAAGTGGATGGCCTCCTCCGTCACGAAGGAGGACATCAAGAAGCTTCGGGAGGCCGGATACCTGTCCGCAAACATCGCGCATCGGCTTCCGGTCGAAGGGCAAATCATCCCTACCCCAAAACCCCAGGAAAGGGTAGTATTCCTCTCTCACTTCGTCCGCGGACTGGGATTCCCCCTCCACCTGTTCATCCGAGGACTTATGTTCTACTATGGGCTGGACTTCCATGATCTGGCCCCCAACTTCATCCTCAACATCTCGGCGTTTATCGTCATGTGCGAGGCCTTCCTCCGCATTACGCCCCACTTCGGCCTTTGGATGAAGACCTTCAACGTGAAGCCAAAGGTGGTGGGCGGCCAACAAGCGGAGTGCGGGGGCGCCATGGTGGGCAACAGGCCCACTATCACCTGGCCCGAGGGCTCCTTTGTGGAGACTGTGAAGGGGTGGCAATTGGGGTGGTTTTACATCACCGAGCTGCGCGATGCTAACTGGGCAGCGACCCCTGAATTTCGATCCAGGGTCCCCATGCGGCTCACTTCCTGGATAGAGAAGGGCATAGCCTGGGGCTCAGCCGAAGAACTGACCGGACTTCAGACCTGCGTCCGGAATATGATAGGCAAGAAAATCAAGCTCGTTAATGTAGTCCAGGTTATGCTCCTCCGCCAGATCCTTTCATGTCAGAGACGTGCTTGCAATCTATGGGAGTTCGACCCGGCCGAACACCAGACGCTGTGAGAGCTCTTCGGCACGATGCACGAAGACGTCTGGAAGGTGCTTTTCAAGGCCACTGAGGTACCACTGCCCATAACCGAAGACCGCGGACTCAGCGCAAAGCGCCCAGCCAGTTCAGTAAATTCTCATTTTTTGCAAGATATGCCTTTTACTAGCAGATCCGTGGGAGGAATCTAAGCCTCCATGCCGATTTCACAGGCCTGGTTAGCGATAGCGGAGCAGATTGACTGTCCAGCTCCGCTACCTGAAGATCCAGAATCGCCTCTTGTCGGTGTCAAAATCGACGGATCTCGGGTAGGGGGTCCCGAACTGTGCGTCTAGGCGGATGGTAAGAGGAGACAAGGGACACGATGTTTTTACCCAGGTTCGGGCCCTCTCGGTGGAGGTAAAACCTTACTCCTGCTTGATTGATATTGATGATATGGGTATTACAAGAGTTGATCTACCACGAGATCAGAGAGAATAAACCCTAGAAGCTAGCCTATGGTATGATTGTTGTTCGTGCTACGGACTAAAACTCTCCAGTTTATATAGACACCGGAGAGGGCTAGGGTTACACAGAGTCGGTTACAATGGGAGGAGATCTTCATATCGTATCGCCAAGCTTGCCTTCCACGCCAAGGAAAGTCCCTATCCGGACACGGGACGGGGTCTTCAATCTTGTATCTTCATAGTCCGGGAGTCCGGCCAAAGGTCATAGTCCGGCCATCCGGACACCCCCTAATCCAGGACTACCTCAGTAGCCCCTGAATCTGGCTTCAACGACGACGAGTTCGGCGCGCAAATTGTCTTTGGCATTGCAAGGCGGGTTCCTCCTCCGAATACTTCATAGAAGATGTTGAACACAAGGATAGTGTCCGGCTCTGCAAAAATAAGTTCCACATACCACCGTAGAGAGAATAATTTCTGCACAAATCTAATCTGCTGACGTATTCCGCAGTGTGACATCATGCCATGGTCAAGCCTTTATTCAAATCGTTTTACTGTTCCACCTCAGCGTGTTTAGCGAGGCGGTTTCCTTGGCACGTCTTGTCGAAGCAGATATCATGTCCCCTTATTCCGGGATTCTCATCAATACGGGCATGGGTAACCCAACCGCGCCATCAACCGTGGCGCTTGGGGGATAAGCGAGTTTTATTAGGCCGGTGGGGGCTCGTAGTTTCGGCCGCCCATATAAGGGGATAAGATTCTACCCTTTCTATTTACGCCTTCTTCCTCCTTTACCTATCCGTCCCTGCGCACTCGAGCTCCAACGCCCAAGCCCGCACTTCCCACCTCAACCTTCTCCAATCATGTCCGGAGCAGGAGGTAGATGGATGGCCTCCTCCGTCATGGATGGGAAAATCAAAAAGCTGAGGGAGGCCAGATACCTGTCTGACGACATCGCGCACCGGCTTCCAGATGTGGGGAAACTCATCCCCACCCCCAGGCACCATGAGAAGGTTGTTTTTCTCCCCATTTCCTCCGTGGACTGGGCTTTCCTCTTCACCCGTTCGTCCGGGGGCTCATGTTCTACTATGGCCTGGACTTCCACGATCTGGCCCCGAACTTCGTCCTCAACATCTCGGTGTTTATCGTCGTGTGCGAGGCCTTCCTCTGCATCCAGCCCCACTTAGGCTTATGGCTGAAGACTTTTAATGTCAAGCCGAAAGTTGTGGGCGGCCGCCAAGCGGAGTGCGGAGGTGCCATGGTGGGCCGGATGGCCAACGTCCTATGGCTCGAGGGCTCCTTTGTGGAGACAATTAAAGGGTGGCAACCGGGGTGGTTCTACATCATCGAGCCGCGCGACCCCAAATGGGCGGCGGCCCCCGAATTCTGATCCGGCTTTTCCACAAGGCTCACCTCCTGGAAAGAGACAGGCCTAACGTGGGGCGATTCGGAGGAGCTGACCGGACTCCAAGCCTGCGTCCAAAAGCTAGTGAACAAGAATCTCAAGCTTGTCAATGTAGTCTAGGTCATGCTCATACGCCGGATCCTCCCGTGCCAACAACGGGCTTTCAACTTGTGGGAGTTTGATCCGGCACAGCACTAGGCCTTGAGAAGGCTCTTCGACACTACGTACGAAGACGCCTGGAGGGTGCTTTTCAAGGGCGCCGAGGCTCCCGCATCCGCTACCGAAGATCGCGGATTCAGCTCGCGGTGTAAAGCCGACGAGGTAAACTATTCTACCCTTTACATGACGCTTTTTCATAGTTTGACACTATGCGGGATCTAAACTCCCTCACCTTTGACAGGACTGGCTGAAGAAGTCCGGGCAGGTTAACTTTCCGGCTCCCTTACCAGATGACCCAGCGGGTGCCCGATTGATGGGGCTGCTGGTTCCGGCACCTCACGTGGTGCCGGAGAAGAAGACCAGGAAAACGGCCACGGGAACCCGAAAGAGTTCCCATTGTCAGGTGTTATCCGACTCATCGTCCGATGACTCCGAGGCGGACTCCTCCCGTGAAGACGAGGAGGAGAAGAAAGAGGCTTCTCCCCCAATGGGGGGAGAGAAGAAAAGGAAGGCCTCCCCAACTGGGGAGGCCGGAGGGTCGAAAAAGGAAGGACCCTTCCTCCGGACTACTCCACCAACGCCGACAACGGCGAAGAGGAGTGGCCCTCGAGGGCCAAGCCCCTGGCGAGATCGTAAGTGTTCGGATTCCATAATAACTCATGATTTTTCTTTTGTCGCATAGTGTCTTCTTACGCCGAATACAACCCTGTAGCCCGCCCAAGGACGATCTCCCCGCTGCATTGAGCGGGTCCCTGGGTTCGTCGGATTTGAATGGTACTTCACTTCCGACGGCCTCCTCACCTCGTGACGCAGACGATGCTGAGGTGGGGTCCCAGAAGGGGCCCAGCCAAGAGGAGGTGGTCCTGGAGGCGCCGCAAGGCGACCTTCCGAACTTTGGGCGAAAAGAGGGCGGAACCCCCGAGGGTTCCAAGTCCGGCCCTGTGCAGGACTCCGTACCAGAACCTGCAGTGGTTCCGAAGTCCGGTGGGCGGCCCCTTCGTGAGAAGGGCGAGACTACGACACCGGTGGCCTCCGTCCAACCGGAGGCGCTGGATAATTTGCTGAAGGCGCTTAACGGCGCCTCCATCGACGAGGAGCACCGCACTGTTATGAGTGCGGTGATCCAGAAAGTTCAGTCCGCCAAGAGCGGGCTGACAGAAGCCTGTACAAGCCTGTTAACAGGCTTTGAGGTATGTATTCAAAACATATAAAAATATTACCGCATAGACAGTAGCCCCTGATGCTCAGTTTGGCGTTCGGAAAGAAAAGCCTAGCTGAGGATCTAAAAAGATATACGCAGGAGTCTAACATAAACATATCAATATGGGAATGCAGGCTGCGCTACTGACCTCTGCCGCACTAACTGCGGAGGTCAATGCACTGAAGCAGAGCCTTGAGCGGTCCGAGAACGAGCTCGGCCTTGCCAAGAAGCAGCTCGAGGACAAGGAAGGTAAGTAATACCTTATGAAAGTAGTACCTTATAGAAAAGGATTTGGTTGCAAAAAATGACAAGAATAACGTGGGTATTGTAGGGGCCACGAACGAGGTGGCAACCCTGAAGGAGGCGGTGTCCAAGGCCGAAAGCAGTGCGGCCTTGGAGCGCACCGAGCGAGAGAAGCAAGAGGCGCGGGTTGCGGAGGTGCGGCAAGAGCTCCAGGCTCTCGTGGAAAAACACGAGGGTTTGGAGCGTGACTCGAAGACTCGAGAGTCCGAGATCGCCTTGGCTCTTGAGAGTGCCAAAGCCGCCAAGGTCGAAGCCCAAAAAGCCCTCCAGGAAATTGACGCGATAAAGAAAATAGCAGCGGGTAAGGCCTTCTTCATGCAAAGCAAGCGCGTGAAAGTGAATTACTTGTTACTTACCCGAATCCGGAGCTCTCCAGGAGCTTTCGCAGATCTGCCCTGTAGTGTGTCTGATGCTGCCGCATTCTACCGGGCCGAGGAAGGAAGCTCGACGGAGAAGGTATTCTTGTCTCAGTATGCTGAGGCCGGACATCCGGTGCCCCTTAGCGACCAGCTGAAGCAGCTGGTCGAGCTCCACAAGGTGGCCGAACAGGCCATTAAGGGCCTCATAGTTCGGCTGTGGCCTAAGGAAGCGATGCCTGGGAGCTACTTCGGTCTGGTGCGGCGGCTGGTGGACGCCTGTCCATGGATTGAAGTCATCAAGCACTCCGCCTGCATTGAGGGTGCCCGTCAGGCCCTTGCCCGTGCTAAAGTGCAGTGGGGCAAGATGGACACTGAGAACCTTGTGACGGACCCGCCACCGCCGGGCAAGGAGTATTGCACGCCCGAGATGTATTATAAGGGCGTCCTGAAGGGTGCCCGCATTATAGCGGGTGAGTGCTCCAAAGATGTAATTTTTGAGTAGACTCGCCTTTGTTATCATGTACGCTGAAAACTTTGTTCATATGCACTAAGCAACGCTTGTTAATTTAAAATATTACCTTCTGTGCGGCCGTTTATTAAATCTGAGAGATGCAAGTCATCGGCTTCTACCCCCATGCCACGAGTGTTGGGGGTGTTTGGGATAAACCTGAGCGCTCTTGTTCCCATTCTTGGGTCCATCTAGGGAGGCGCTCAGCACAACGAACCAGGCCGTCAGACTTATAATGCTTTATCACTCTCACTTGGCCATAGAATTCTATAATTTTAAATTTCAGCGAAGCCCCTAGTATTCGGAAGACCGAGTTCGGGGCGCTATCCATGCCTTGGCCAAATAAATCCGGCTCCTCGCTCTAAGCGGCATAAGTCTTTAAGGACTCGAAAAACCTCGCGAACAGTGACCGGTCTCTCGCACTATCATGACGGTCAGTTTTAGCTTTCTCTACTGAGGTGTTAACCTAGCTGAACTAGGACACAATCGCAGTAGTTCTCCCAGCACTACCTTAGCCAACAATGTGGAACGTAAGGTACCAAAACATGGGAGCCGGGCAAACCCAACTATTGACCCAAGACATGATTCGGAGCTGATGCATATAGTGCTATAAGTTCGGGCTGCCGCACTCATGAGAGTGTTTGGTCTTCTCACACCATATTATGGGGTGCTTAATCCCCTGGTGTATTGGCCGTACCAAAGTGTACGGTTGCATAATGTCATGACTGAACATATTTGCATAAAAATAGATGAATACAATAATAGATAAGAGCTATGTATTGTTTATTAAAAAGCGTTGCTATGAAAGCAGAACGATACAAATAGTGTGATAAGCAAGGGATGGGATTATTTGACATGTCCCCCTCCAGGGGCAAGCTGCGTGAATTTAAGTAAAACTAGTATTTAGCTCATTATAGAGACCACCTGGACATTCGACGCGGCTTGTTCTCTCCCTGGCTGTTGCATCGTGTGTTCGGCGAGTTTATTGCCGGACAGGCCTTCCGAATAGTTGGGTCCTGAAAGTATATAAAAAGAAAAGGAAACGGCAGAGTAGGGAGACCCTAAGTGCGGTTGAGCCGCATTCTGGGCGTGCCGTAGTTGTGCCCCTCCCCTTATGCCCATGGTATTTTCAAAGCGTAATTATGTACGCGTGGTACCGATATCACCATCTGGCGAGGGCTGGGGTTGCGGCTGCACTGCTATGCTTGCTTGAAACGTGCCAGACGGCTTTGTTGGAGGTTGCTTCGGGCGCGCTTGATGTTGTCCGGACGTTTAACACCCGGATTGGGGAGTTGCCTTGAGAGGCTGCTTTGTACTTCCGCCGCCAGGGCCGCTGTGTGCTCCTCCGTTCGGAGAGAGCGTTCGGTGTTTCCATTTACCGTAATGACTCCGCGAGGACTTGGCATCTTGAGCTTGAGATATGCGTAGTGCGGCACCGCATTGAATTTTGCAAATGCGGTTCGTCCGAGCAGGGCGTGATTGCCACTGCGGAATGGGACTATGTTGAAGATTAACTCTTCGCTTCAGAAATTATCCGGGGATCCGAAGACCACTTCGAGTGTAACCGAGCCTGTACAGCTGGCTTCTATACCTGGTATGACGCCTTTAAAGGTTGTCTTTGTGGGTTTAATCCTTGACGGCTCTATACCCATTTTCACACTGTATCCTGATAAAGCAGGTTCAGGCTGCTGTCGCCATCCATGAGGACTCTAGTGAGGTGAAATCCATCAATGATTGGGTCTAGGACCGATGCGGCGAATCCGCCGTGACGCATGCTAGTGGGGTGGTCCCTTCGATCAAAAGTGATCGGACAGGAGGACCATGGGTTGAACTTTGGGGCGACTGGCTCCAATGCATAGACGTCCTTGAGGGCACGCTTCTGCTCCCTTTTGGGGATGTGGGTTGCGTATATCATGTTCACCGTCTGCACTTGCGGGGGGAAGCCCTTCTGTCCTCTGTTGTTTGGCGGCTGGGGCTCCTCCTCGTCATCGCTACGTAGCCCCTTGTCTCTGGTTTCGGCACTTAACTTGCCTGCCTGCTTGAACACCCAACAATCCCTGTTGGTGTGGTTGGCTAGTTGTTCGGGGGTGCCGTGTATCTGGCACGAGCGATCGAGTATCCGGTCTAAATTGGATGGGCCTGGAGGGTTTCTTTTGAATGGCTTCTTCCGCTGACCTGGTTTAGAGCCTCTGAATCCAGCATTGACTGCCGTATCCTCGGTATTGTCACCATTAATGCGGCGCTTGTGCTTGTTGCGACGTGACCTGCCATTGTTGTCCTTGGTATCCGAATTGCCAGGGCTCTTGGTTATGTTATTGCTACGAGCTAGCCAGCTGTCTTCGCCCGCGCAAAAGCGGGTCATGAGTGTCGTGAGGGCTGCCATAGATTTCGGCTTTTCCTGTCCTAGGTGTCGGGCAAGCCATTCGTCTCGGATGTTGTGCCTGAAGGCTGCAAGGGCCTCGGCGTCCGGACAGTCGACTATTTGATTTTTCTTGGTTAGGAACCGTGTCCAGAATTGTCTGGCCGATTCCTCTGGCTGCTGGATTATGTGTCTTAGGTCATCGGCGTCTGGTGGTCGCACATAAGTGCCCTAGAAGTTATCGAGGAATGCGGATTCCAGGTCCTCCCAGCAACTAATTGACTCTGCTGGCAGGCTGTTAAGCCAATGTCGAGCTGGTCCTTTAAGCTTAAGCGGGAGGTATTTGATGGCATGTAGATCATCACCATGGGCCATGTGGATATGAAGGAGATAATCCTCGATCCATACTGCGAGATCAGTTGTGCCATCGTATGATTCGATGTTACGGGTTAAAAACCCTCGGGGATTTGATGATCCATTATTTCGTCTGTGAAGCACAGTGGGTGTGCGGCGCCCCTGTACTGGGCTATATCGCGACGTAGCTCGGATGAGCTTTGTCTGTTGTATTCGGCCTGGCCGTATTTATCATATCTGGCATGACGGTTATCGTCCCGCGATGTGGGGCGCCCCCACGATCCGTAGATCGATCTTGTTTGCCTTGCCTTATCCTCCAATATGTCTTGCACGTCTGTTGCGTTTCCCCGTGCTCTGGTATTTTTAGAGTGGCGCCGGGGTGCGGCTTGGATTGAGGGCCGAAAGGCCTCTCTATCGCGGCCACGAGGTGGCCGATTGGGCGCATCGTACGCTGGTGATGTAGGTTTAGTTGCTTCCTCCTCTAGTTGGGGTAGCATCCTGTGCTTTGGGTAATTCTTGGAGGGGCGTTCGAGTTTATACTCTTCGGCCGCCAGGACTTCGGTCCATCTGTCGGCTAGCAGGTCTTGGTCAGCTCGAAGCTACTGCTGTTTTTTCTTGAGACTGCTTGCCGTGGCCATAAGCCTGCGTTTGAAACGCTCTTGTTCGACGGGATCCTTTGGCACGACGAATTCATCGTCGTCAAGGCTTGCCTCGTCTTCGGAGGGAGGCGTATAATTGTCGTCCTCGACCTCCCTGTCTGCCGCTCTCTCATGAGGGCTGGCTCCTTCGTCCTCCCTGAATTCTGCTGGAGGGGGTTGTCTTCGGCACTGTCCGGGGTGTTGATGTCTCCGGTGCTGGACTCGCCGTTTTTGCTTTGGAGGGATTTAGAGAGGCGCTGCTGACGTCGGCGCTTGGGTTGCTTCTTGGAGGGGTCGTCCTCCGCTTTTTCATCGCCATCCCCTGCTTTGGGGGTGTCCACCATGTATATGTCATATGACGAGGTGGCCTTCCAGTGCCCTATAGGTGCTGGTTCTTGGTCGTCTCCTTCATCGGCATCCATACCGTCGATGTCTTCGGAGTCGAAGTCGAGCATGTCGGTTAGATCGTCGACAGTGGCTACACAGTGGGTGGTGGGTGGGTTTCGAATTTCCTCGTTGTCCGCATCCCAACCCTGCTGACCATAGTCCGGCCAGGGCTCTCCTGACAAAGAGAGAGACTTTAGTGAATCCAAGATATCGCCAAAGGGCGAGTGCTGAAAGACGTCCGCGGTGGTGAACTCCATGATCGGAGCCCAATCGGGTTCGATCGAAAGGGGTGCGGAATATTCGGAGTCCGGAACGGAGTCCGGCACCTTGGAGACATGGGCCTTGAAAAGGACTAGGCTGGTATTCGGCTCTATCGCCGTAGAGATTGCGGCTCCTGGGGCGACGTCCAACCATCCGTCCCTGACTAGCGCAGTCGCCTAATGGTCGGAGTGGACACCTGAGCGGCGCTCTGGGCGCTGTCCGGCGGCAGAGCTAGATCATGCTCATCGAGACAGTGCGACACGCTCGTCCATGGCTCGGATCCATCGAAGATCAAGTCCCCGCGGATGTCGGCCGTGTAGTTTTAGCTTCCAAACCTGACCTGATGGCCAGGGGCGTAGCTTCCGATCTGCTCCAGATGGCCAAGCGAGCTGGCCCACAGTGCGAAGCCGCCGAATACGAAGATCTGTCCGGGGAGAAAAGTCTCACCCTGGACCGCGTCGTGGTTGACGATCAAAGAAGCCATCGGGCCTAAAGGTGACGACACAGAGGAACTCTCAATGAAAGCACCAATGTCGGTGTCAAAACCGGCGGATCTCGGGTAGGGGGTCCCGAACTGTGCGTCTAGGCGGATGGTAACAGGAGACAAGGGACACAATGTTTTTACCCAGGTTCGGGCCCTCTCAGTGGAGCTAAAACCCTACTCCTGCTTGATTGATATTGATGATATGGGTATTACAAGAGTTGATCTACCACGAGATCAGAGAGGCTAAACCCTAGAAGCTAGCCTATGGTATGATTGTTGTTCGTGCTATGGACTAAAACTCTCCGGTTTATATAGACACCGGAGAGGGCTAGGGTTACACAGAGTCGGTTACAATGGGAGGAGATCTTCATATCGTATCGCCAAGCTTGCCTTCCACACCAAGGAAAGTCCCTGTCCAGACACGGGACGAGGTCTTCAATCTTGTATCTTCATAGTCCGGGAGTCCGGCCAAAGGTCATAGTCCGGCCATCCAGACACCCCCTAATCCAGGACTCCCTCACCTCTTCTAACGAAGATGCTATTTCCGGTGCCCTGTGAGGTGCCAGAGAAGAAGGCCAAGAAGACGGCCGCGGGGACCAGAGAAGGTGTCCGACGCAAGGTTGCATCGGACGTGACATCCGACGTCACCGAGACGCCCTCCTCCTCTGAGACGAGGTGGAGGAGGAGGAAACCCCTCCCCCCCTCACCGGGGGGAGAAAGAAGAGGAAGGCCGCCCCGCATGGGGAGGCCGAGGTGTCCAAGAAGGGAAAAACCTCCCTTCCGGATCACTCCACCGCAGCCACCAACAACGATGAGGAGTGGGATCCCAGGGACAAGCCCCTGGCTAAGTCGTAAGTATCCGGACACAATAGTACTTCCGGTATGTTTGCTTTATCGCTTCTTATCATGCCAAACGTGCACCTGCAGTCCGGCCAAATCCCACATCAAGGTATCTTCCTCTTCGGAGGGGTCTCTGGACCCGTCGGCGATGAACAGCGATTCGCTTCCGACAACCTCCTCCCCCAGGCCTGCGGACGACACCGAGGTGTTGTCTCGAAGGATGCCTGGCCAATGGGAGACAGTTCTGTAGATGCCCTGAGGCAAAATCCCAATCGCCGGGCACATGGGGGGGGGGGGAGACCCCCATGGACTCCGATAATGGGGGCCGCAGCCAGTTTGACCCCCAGCTGAATACGGCTCCGGAACCCCAAGTGGTTCCAAATTCAGGCGAGCAACCTCTCTCTAATGAGGACGAGCCGCCTATACCGATGACCTCTGTCCATCCAGAGTCACCGGACAACTTGCTGGAAGCGCTTCGCAGTGCTTCCATTGATGAAGAACACCGTACTCTTATGAGTACGGTAATTGAGAAGGTCGGGTCCGCCAAAAGCGGATTGACCGAAGCCTGCGCTAGCCTTCTAACTGGCTTTGAGGTAAGTAATAAAAATTGTGAGAGAATATCATAGTGTAGATAGTAGCCCCTGATGTTCTGTTTGTTGTTCGAAAAGAAAAGCCGAACAGAGGATCAAATAATGTTCGCAGGAGTCTAACATAAAATGTCTATGTGAATAACCAGGGTTGCTGCTGGCCGCTGCCGCTCGTACTCCGTAGGTCTCTGGACTAAAGCAGGACCTAGAGCAGACCGAGGGAGAGATCGTCCTCGTGAAGAGGCAGCTGGAGGAAAGTCAAGGTACGCAATGCCCTGCATGTATACTTATAAAGGATAAATGGTTTCGGCTGACAGAAGCGTCATAAACTTTGATAGAGGCCACAACCAAAGTGGCGGCCCTTAAAAAGGCGCTGGCCGAGGCCGAAGACAAAGCGGCCAAGGAGCGCGTCAAGCGTGAGAAGCAAGAGGCCCGGGTCAGCGAGGTCCAGCAAGAGCTCCAGGATTTCGTCCAAAATTATGAGTCCTTGGAGCGTGACTCCAAGACTCAAGAGTGCGAGCTTGCTAAGGCCCCCAGAGCGTGCAAGACGCCAAAGCCGAAGCCTAGAAGGCCCTCCAGGAGATTTAGGAAGCCAAGAAGATTGCGGCGGGTAAGGCATTCGTTATGCAAATCAAGCATGTGAAGGAGACATTCTTTTTACTTACTCGAATTTGGAGCTCTCCAAGAGCGTTCGTAGATCTGCCATGCAGCATATCTGGTGCCGCAGAGTTCTACCGAGCCGAAGAAGGGAGCTCGACGGAGAAGTTGTTCTGGTCTCAATATCTTGGGACAGAAGATCCGATGCCCTTGAGCGACCAGCTAAAGCAACTGGTCAAACTGCACAGGCAACCGAATGGGCCATGAAGGACCTCATAGTCCGGCTGTGGCCTGCCGAGCCTATGCCCAGCAGCTACTTCGGTCTCGTGAAGCGGCTTGTGAGTGCCTGCCCACGACTTGAAGTCATAAAGCGGTCGGTTTGCATCGAAGGTGCGTGAATGGCCTTCGCCCACGCAAAAGTGCACTGGGTGAAGATGGATGCCGAAAAGCTGATGACCGAGGGGCCACCGAAGGGCAAGGAGCACCGCCGGCCCGAAAAATATGATGACAGTGTCCTAAAGGGCTCCCGCCTTGTGGAGGAGCAACATACTAAAGGATTTAATCTTTGAGTGAATGCACTTATTTTATCCTGTAATATGAAACAAGTTCATTTACGCAATATAATGCTTTGTTGATTTAAAATTTTACCTTCTGTGCGGCCGCTTACAAAATCTGAGAGTTGGCCAGTCATCGGCTTTTGCCCCCATGTAACTAGTACAGGGGTGTTCGGGATAAATCTAAACACTCTTTATCCAAATTTTTGGTCCTTTAAGGAGGTGTTCAGCGCAACGAACAAGGCAATCGGACTGTAGAACTTTATCACCCTCACTTAGCCATAGAAGTTCTATAATTTTAAATTTTGGCGTAGCCCCTCGTATTCGGAAGGACGAACTTGGGGCGCTATACACGCCTAAATCGGACAAAGACCGATTTCTCGCTTGAAGCGAAAAAAATCTTTAAGGATTTGAAACCTCTCGAACAGCGACCAGCTCTCGCCGCATCATGACAGTTAGTTTTCGGCTTTCTCTACTGAGGTGCTCGTCCGGAAGAACCGGGACATAATCGCAGTAGTTCTCCCTTTACTACCCTAGCCGATATAGCGGAACGTAGGGTAGCAAGCACAGGAGCCAGGCAACCCAACTATTGACCCAAGACATGATTCAGAGCTGATGCATATAATGCTATAAGTTCGGGGTGCCGCACTGCCGAAAGTGTTCGGACTTTCTTGCTGTGTTATGGGGTACGCTGAAGCCCCTGGCGAACTGAACGTACCAGAATGTACGGGTGCGATTTGTAATAAATAAATAGTCAAGGAAAAAGGAAATGAAGTAATAAGTTGACGCTGTAAATTATTTTCCATTATTATTTGAATGATACCTCAAGGCGTATGTATACAAGTAGTGCGATAAGCTTAAATAGGACTTATTTGACATGCCCTAACCAAGAGCGAGCTGCGTGTAGGTATGTAAAATAGGTATAGCGATCGTTATGAGAGACCACCTGGGTATTCCCTTGTACGTAAAAGCTCCTTGCCTCCTTGGTGTTTCCGTCCCGTGATGGGTCCGATGATTGGGTTATCGGAAGAGCCTCAAGAAGATAGGGATCTGAAAGAAAGAAAAGAGTGAAGGTATACGGATCCTAGGGTGGTTGAGCCGCATTGTGGACCGCGGTCTAGCTGTGCCTCCGTCTATGCCCATGGTATTTTAAGTGCGTAATTATGTACGTGCGACACAAATTTCGCTGCTTGACTGGGACTAGGATGGAGGCCGAATTGCTAGGCGAGCTATGGACGGGTCGGATGATCCTGTTGCAGAGTACTTCGGAATCGCTTGACGGTGTCCGGGGGCTTTATTGCCGAATTGGAGGTCTGCCTAAGGAGGCTGCTCTGTACTTCTACTACGAGGGCCGCAGTGTGCTCCTCCGTACGGAGGGAGCGCTCTGTGTTTCCATTGACTGTTATAACCCCGCGAGGTCCGGGCATCTTGAGCTTGAGGTAGGCATAGTGTGGCACCGCATTGAATCGAGCGAATGTGGTTCGTCCTAGCAGTGCATGATAACCACTGCGGAAAGGGACGATATCAAAGATTAAGTCCTCGCTTTGGAAGTTATCTAGGGATCCAAAGACCACTTCCAGTGTGATTGAGCCCGTACAACTGGCCTCTACACCTGGTATTACACCTTTGAAGGTGGTTTTGGTGGGTTTGATCCTTGAGGGATCGATGCCCATTTTGTGCACTGTATCCTAATAGAGCAGGTTCAGGCTGCTGCCACTGTCCATGAGGACTCGTGTGAGGTGGAATTCGTCAATGATAGGGTCAAGGACCAGTGCGGCCGAGCCGCCATGACAGATACTAGCCGGATGGTCCCTGCGATCAAAGGTGATCGGACAGGAAGACCATGGGTTGAACTTTGGGGCGACTGGCTCCATTGCATAGACGTCCCTTAGTGCACGCTTCCGTCCCATATGGGTGGCGTATATCATATTTACCGTTTTTA
Source organism: Triticum timopheevii (assembly GCA_963921465.1). Lineage (NCBI taxonomy): Eukaryota > Viridiplantae > Streptophyta > Magnoliopsida > Poales > Poaceae > Triticum > Triticum timopheevii. Next base: position 374,208,394 of record OY997262.1, on the reverse strand, counting down.
CTTGGGGAGGAAATTTCTTCTGTCCTCCTATGTTCGGCGGCTGGGGCTCCTCGTCGTCATCAGTGTGCGGCCCCTTTTCCTTGTTTTCAGCATTCAACTTGTCGGCCTGTTTAAATACCCAACATTCTATGTTGGTGTGGTTGGCTGGTTTGTTGGGGGTGCCGTGGATTTGACATGAGCGATCGAGTATGCGGTCCAGACTGGATGGGCCCGGATTGTTTCTTTTAAATAGCTTTTTTTGTTGACCGAACTTGGAGCCACTGAATCCGGCATTGACGACCGTGTCTTCGGCGTTGTCGCCATTAGGCGTTTGTGTCTGTTGTGCCGGGGTTTGCCGTTGCTAACTCTGGCGTATGAAGTGCCAGGATTTCTTGATGTGCTGTTGCTACGAGCCAACCAGCTGTCCTCGCCCGCAGAAAAGCGGGTCATGAGTGTCGTAAGGGTTGCCATGGATTTTGACTTCTCTTGTACAAGGTGTCGGGCGAGCCACTCTTCATGGATGTTATGCTTAAAGGCCGCTAGGTCTTCGGCATTCGGACAGTCGACAATTTGGTTCTTTTTAGTTAGGAACCGAGTCCAGAATTTCCTGGCTAACTCTACGGGCTGTTGTGTTATGTGACTTAAGTCATCAGCGTCCGGTGGTCACACATAAGTGCCCTGGAATTTGTCAAGCAATGCGTCTTCTAGGTTCTCCCAGCTGCCAATGGAGTTTGCCCACAGACTATTCAGTCAATGCCGAGCTGGTCCCTTGAGTTTTAGTGGGAGGTACTTGATGGCATGTAGATCATCACCGCGGGCCATGTGGATGTGGAGAAGGAAATCTTCGATCCATACCGCGGGGTCTGTTGTCCCATCATATGGTTCGATGTTCACGGGCTTAAACCCTTCTGGGAATTCATGATCCATTACTTTGTCAGTGAAGCATAGGGGGTGTGCGACGCCTCTATGTCGGGCTACATTGTGACGCAGTTCGAATGAGATTGGTCTGCTGTATTCAGCCCGGATGGATTTGTATTTAGTATATCCGACATGGCGGTCATTGTCACGCGTTGGGGCGCGCCCTCGCGACTCGTAGATCGATATTGACTATCCTGCTTTGATTTTCAATTTGTCTCGCAGGTCATGCGTGTAGCCCCGGGCCTTCGTGTTTTTGTTTCTTTGGCGACGGGGTGCGGGCTGGTGTTTGGGTTGATATGCCGCTTTGTCTCGGCCACGAGGTGGTCGGTCAGCCGCATCCTATGCTGGTAGTATAGGCTCTAGTGCCTCGTCCTCGAATTGAGGTAACAACCTGCCCCTCTGGTAGCTTTTGGTTGGGCGCTTGAGTCCGTATTCCTCGGCCGCCAGGACCTCAGTCCATCTATCAGTTAGCAGATCTTGGTTAGCTTGAAGCTGCTGCTGTTTTTTCTTCAGGCTCTTTGCAGTGGCGATAAGCCGGCGCTTGAAGCATTCCTGCTCGACGGGATCCTCAGGCACGATAAATTCTTCGTCGCCGAGGCTCGCCTTGTCTTCAGAGAGGGGCATGTAATTGTCATCCTCCAAGTCTTCATCCATTGCCTGTTCATCAGGGCTAGCTTGCCCGTCCTCCCGCCCGGCCTGTTTGAAACTTGGCTGGGCGGGATTGTTTTCGTCTTCGGCATCATCCAGAGTGCTATTGTCTCTTGTGCCGGTATCGCTGTTTTTGCTATGGCGGGGTTTAGAGCGGACTTGCTGACGTCGGCGATTAGGTTGCTTCTCAAGAGTATCACCCTCTGTTGCATCCTTTTGACCCTCGCCATTGTTTTCTTTGGGTGTGTCCACCATATATATATCATATGATGAGGTGGTTGTCCAGCGCCCTGTGGGCTATGGTTCTTGTTCTTCTCCGGCATCATCGTCCATACCGTCGATGTATTAGGAGTCGAAATCAAGCATGTCGGTTAAGTCATCGTGTGCTTCCCACTCAAGCCAGACATAGTTCGGCCCAGAGTCTCCTAATAGGGAGAGAAATTTTAATGAGTTTAGCACGTCGCCCAAGGGCGAGTGCTGAAAGATATCCATAGAGATAAACTCCATGATTGGTGCCCAGTTAGATCTGATGGGTATGGATGCACGCGGTTCAGAGCCCGTGGTCGGAGATGAGTCCGAGGGTCCGATGACGCGGACCTCTTTGGAAGTGAGATCTGTGTTTGGCTCTATCGCCATTGAGTGTGCGGCCTCTGTGGCGGGGTCCATCCTCCCGTCCTCGGATGGCGCGATTTGCACCGGATTTAGGGTCGGGGCAGCTGCAAGCGTGATCTCCTGAACACCGTCCAATGGAAGATCTAGGTCATGTTCATCACAACTGCAAGGTGCACCTGTCGTGGCCTCGAATCCATCGAAGATCAAGTCTCCGCGGACGTCGGCAGTGTAATTCAGGCTTCCAAACCTGACCTGATGGCCAGGGGCGTAGCTATCGATCTGCTCCAGATGGCCAAGCGAGTTGGCCCATAGTGCGAAGCCGCCGAATTCGAAGATCTATCTGGGGAGGAAAACCTCACCCTGGACCGCATCGCTGTAGATGATTGAAGGAGCCATCAAGACTTACCATGAAGACACAGTGGAACTCTCAATGAAAGCACCAATGTCGGTGTCAAAACCAGCGGATCTCGGGTAGGGGGTCCTGAACTGTGCGTCTAAGGCTAATGGTAACAGGAGGCAGGCGACACGATGTTTACCCAGGTCCGGGCCCTCTCTATGGAGGTAATACCCTACTTCCTGCTTGATTGATCTTGATGATATGAGTATTACAAGAGTGGATCTACCACGAGATCGTAGAGGCTAACCCTAGAAGCTAGCATGTGATTATGATTATGTTGTTCTTCTACGGACTAAACCCTCCGGTTTATATAGACACCGGAGGGGGCTAGGGTTACACAGAGTCGGTTACAGAGAAGGGAATCTACATATCCGAATTGCCAAGCTTGCCTTCCACGCAAAGGAGAGTCCCACCCGAACATAGGACGTAGTCTTCAATCTTGTATCTTCATAGTCCAACAGTCTGGCATAAGCGCATAGTCTGGCTGTCCGAGGACCCCCTAATCCAGGACTCCCTCAGTGGGGACGGGAGGAAGAGCTGGGAGCGCTAGCCTTGTTGGAATGGTTTCTCCTAGCAAGCTCTGAGGATTCCTCACTTGGTGTGGAATGGATCTAAAAAATCCCAATCTCTTTAAATAGACGCCTTTCTTACATGGTCAGGGTGATATGTACAAAAATATCCTGATCTCTGGTATTCGCTCGACATGTGGAAGCTGAAGTCATGAAGGTGTGGAAGCCGATGGGCGCGACACTAAATGGAAAGCCGAATACTGCTCTTTAAGTCAGGTACTCTGAAGTAATCGAAGGAGGAACCCGCCTTGTAATGCCGAAGACAATCTGTGCACCGAATACATCGTCATTGAAAGACTGGTTCGGGGGCTACTGAGGGAGTCCTGGATTAAGGGGTCCTTGGATGGCCGGACTATGTAGCGTGGACCGGACTAATGAGCTGTGAAAAATACAAGACATAAGACTTCTTCCCGTGTTCGGATGGGACTCTCCTTTGCGTGGATGGCAAGCTTGGCATTCGGATATGTAGATTCCTTTCTCTGTAACCAGCTTTGTACAACCCTAGTCCCCTCCGGTGTCTATATAAACCGGAGGGCTTAGTCCGGAGAGGCAATCATAATCAAACAGGCTAGACTTCTAGGGTTTTATCCATTACAATCTCGTCGTAGATCAACTCTTGTAATACTCATATTCATCAAGATCAATCAAGCAGGAAGTAGGGTGTTACCTCCATAGAGAGGGCCCGAACCTGGGTAAACATCGTGTCCCCCGCCTCCTGTAACCATCAACCTCAGACGCACAGTTAGGGACCCCCTACCCTAGATCCGCATGTTTTGACACCGACAGTCGGGTGAGTGCGTCCTCCTTGCTACCCACGTCGACCGTGGTTTCTCCCTTCCTCCGCATCCTTTTTTCCGGGGCTTCTTGAACTTTTTCGGTGCCCAACTTCACCACTTCTCTCCCAATACCATCACGTATCTTGCTGCGTTTGTGTCCATGTGTGAGAACTTTCTGGGTTGTCGACCGCACTGGGGTCTCTTCAAACACATCTTCACAATTCGCTCCCGGACTGTGAGGAAGGCAAATTCGGGTGATGAGAGGACGCACGTGATCCAGATGTGCGGGGGCCTAGGGATCTAGATGAGGAAGAGGAGCACTTTCCCTACCATTACACTTCCTGAGTCGGTCAGGGGCTGGCAGTCGACCTGGTTCTACTGCCAGGACATTGCGACCCCCTGTCAGTCGACCGGTCTTCCCTCTTTCACCCTAGATCGCGCCCAATAGCCTTCTTCACTGACCATGACCACAGTGGAGAAAGTAGAGACAGACATGTTGGTCGAGAGAGTAGTCCAGTTGGTCCTTCAGGGTGTAACTGGCATGGACTTGTTGGAGGTGTTTCTCAGTCGATGCATCCAGCCGCTCCAAGCTCGTGACCACCCAATGTGGATGTACTCGGGTGCCAACGACATCGCTCGGGTTCACCCAGAGTGACTGAAGGGCATTACCGGGAACAAGGACAACACTAGGGGAGCCAAGAGAGTCGATCCATTCGACACTGACAACCAGCCGGACAAGGTCTGATCCTTGTTACCGAGTGTACTTCAATATTCTTGTAATTGTTTCTGAATCCGACTGTTGTTTGATTGATTTCTTGCCTTGTAGGTTTATACTGAGATGTACTCAATGCCCAATGGTGAACAAGCCCTAGAGCAAGACTAGGAGGGAGAGGACATCGCAGAAGAGAGCGGCGAGTGGCAATCTCCAGAAGATGACAATGAGGAAGAAAGTGACGAGTCGAACGACGAAGAGGTAGTTGACTCACCACCTCGCACAGAGCATCGATCCAAGCAACTCCAAGATCCGGTGGGCGGGCGTGGCAAAACCGTGGCTCCGAGTATGCATGCACAAAAGCACACTCGGACTCTGACTCCGCAGCCGACAGAGAAGGTCGCCAAGCAACCCAAGGCCGCCCCTTTGAAGTCTCGGAAGACCTTGCGCAAGATCAAGATGGACGTTCATGTTGCCTCTGGGTGAGTGTTCTATCTTTCTGAGTTTTTTCTACCGACTCATACTTCTGCTTTGACAAAATGGTTTATAAACTTTTCAATGCTGCAACTTCTGCGACCTCCATGGATGTTGACAAGGCCTCGGGTGATGAGGAGGCTGATGACGCGACTACTTCCAAAGCTGGTACGCTATTGCCATCTTGAATTTGTTCTGCTAACAAGCTTGTCAGTCGACTGAACTCTTGTGGTTGCTTTTTGTTGCAGCTCCACGGTATTTCATTGAGCTTCTGGATGATGAGAAAGAAGTGCCTCTTAAAGAGAGGAGAATGAGGGGCAGGGCCTCAAGCAGGAGGACGACTGAGGGTCAGGTGCCTTAGTGTAGCGACTCGACCTCAGACGGCCAAGTCTCTGTGTTGAAGTGTCATCCCTGGATCGGTATGCTAACAGACACAGTACTTGAGGATTTATAACAGAGGTAAATCACATGTATAAAGTAACATAAATACTATTACCTCAATCCATAAAGTGGAAGAAACAATAAGGTTGTGGATTCCCATCGACACCAATAGCAAAGTTGAGTGTAGAAATCGTAACCCTAACGTATCACTTACTCGTCGTAGGAATCCTGCAACATGAGACGTTGGAGCCATGTAGGTCAGTACATTGAATGTACTGGCAAATTCACACCATAGGATAATGATGAATAATAGCTATCACTACATGCATATTTGGCCGGTGGAAAGCCAATTTTTTCCTACAACAAAGGAATAAATTTTATTTAATTACCAAATTTGTTGAAAACATTGAGAAGGTTCCTCCAACTCAATCCCAAATTAATAATCATCAACCCAACAAATTATTTAAGTAACGTGATGAGATCAATAGGATAATCCAAGAACCATATACTCAAGATGTCCATAACTGGGGACACGGCTAAGCATGATCAGTTTGTACACTCTGCAGATGTTTGCGCACTTTTCCCACAAGACTCGATCGCCTCCGTTGGATTTCTTGCACTACAAGGTGTTTTAGAAACGGATGACCGAGACACGGTCTTTTAGAAGCATTAACTCTTTATTCTGGGTAGACAGTACCACCTACACCCCCTACATCTGCTAGTCTACCTCTTCAAGAGCTCACGCAACTTACTCAACTATGCCAGAGCCCATAATGGCCTAGGTGGCATTCCATAGAGTAATCACACGGGTCCTCCGGGATTCCCTTGGGCAAGCACTAGGTTCTCCAGGTGCCCGGGCAAACCACTGGGTACTCCAGGGTGCCCCTACCATTCCACCCAGATGTGTATTAAAGTAGCCACCTTAAGTTAACCATTAAGAATAACTCTCACATCTGTCATGAATTCTCTCAAAATCAAACCACGTCTACGAGCATAGCATAGCAGTAAGCATAACGTAGAAGTAACTCCCAAGGTTTGAATGGAGGACAATAGGTTCCGACCTCATCAACTACTTCCCAATACCCACATGTTATCAACTCCTAACCATGCAATGTTTGAGGGTTGAAACTAATGCATAAAAACTGGGTTTAAAAGGGATATGATCAAAGTGTGAACTTGCCTGTACTGTTGATGAAGAACCTTCACACTCAACTCCTGATAGTTCTATTCGACTCTCTCCGTTCAATCTACCGTAAGCAAGCAATAGTAACCACACATAAGAAATCACTCAAAAGATCGGAAAGAACGAAGAAAACACTTCGGAAAACTTTGAAACCAAGCAAACAACTCTTGCAACAGAAAACAATTTCTAACAGTACCAAAATTAAGTGAATTTGGCCTTATCAGAAAGTTGAGGTCAAGAGCTTCGATTTGCAAAAAGAATCAACTCAAACGGAGTTATAAAACTCGAGCTATGATCCAACGAAGTTCAAATACAAATCTGTTGAATTCAAATTTTAAAACTTTCAAAAATATTTTAAAGTTGTTTTACTGGATAGAGGGGATCATAACGAAGAAGTAGGCATTGGTTTCGTCTAATTCCGACTAATGAGCAAAAAGTAGTGATCGTTTTAAGACTAGGGAATAATCTGAAAAACTTTAATCGCAGACGGGTTCGTGGCAGAAGTAAAATAAAACGAAAGGGCTATTTAACGAACGTTCGCTAACAAACGCTAAACAAACAAATTCGTCCGCTGCAAAGACCTAACCTTCGGGCGTTCACTAATTAAAGAAAACAGTTTTAAAGGAAGCATAATCGATCTGGTCCATTGGATCCATTTCTGACGGTGAGGGAGGAGCGAGGAGTTACCGTGGTGGCGGCGGTAGTCAACGGCGAGACGGGACGGCGGCGGCGGCTCGGGTCCGGCCGGGGCAGCGGCTCCGATCGTCGAGGAGGGCGGCGAAGGGGTCGGGAAGGGGCGGCGCGGCGAGAGGAGTCTGAAGGGGGTGGTGGCGGCGGGCGTAGGCGGCGGTGGAGCAAGCTGCAACGGCGGCGGCGGATCTCGCCGGCGGCGGCGAGATGCGGCGGAAGAGCAGCGGCGCGAGCAGAGAGAGAGATCGGGGCCCGGGGCTCTGGATTTATAGGAGGGGAGGGCAGGCGCATGCATGGCGGAGGGGCAAGGGCGGCACGGGGAATCCGGGCGGCGTATGGCGGCGGCGGCGTACTGGAGGCGGAGTTCCAGTGGGAGGTCGGGGACGCGCGGCTGGGCCGGGCTGCGGCCTGTTAGGTCGGCCCAGTTCGGCGGCGGAGGAAGTTTCTCTTCCCTGTTTTAAAAAACATTTTCCACGCAAAAAAACAAATAAAAAACAAAATAAATAAAAAATATTATATAGCATATAATATATCAAATTTTTTAGAAAAAGATTTTCTACAACCTGAACATTTTTCTAGCATCAAATAAAATCCTCAATAATTCAAATAAAGCAGAGAGTGCTACTGCTCTAATAAAATCCAATAAAAAATCATTTTAAAAATACCAAAATTAATTCAAATTTATTTCTCTCCAATTTTCTAATGTAGGGAATCATTTTACCCTAATTTACATATATTTTATTTTTGGAGAAAAATAATTTGAATAAAACCCAAATAACTCCCAATTGAAAATAATTTCAAAAGGACTTTACATTAGATTTCTTTTAAACTCCCAACTCATATTTCATATGATTTGAAGAACTCATTTTATCTTCTCTCATGAAAATCATTGAGTTGCTTAAAGTTTCTGAATTTGAAAAAATATTTCCAAATGAAATTCGAATCTTTTCAAAACCCGTTTCATTTATTTAAATGGAATAAGTCATGCCATCTTCTCTCTAGAGTTTTGTGATGAAAAGAATTTGAATTCAAGGAGATCATAAATGCAAAATGAAAGTTTGGGAATGTCCTTTTATTCCTTCTCATTTAACTTTCATAAAGTTTCAAATTTCACTCAATCAACCACCCGACAAACAAACAACAATCAAAACTATCTATTTAATATAACATTCCAAAATTTAGAATTTTGGGATGTTACAAACCTACCACCCTCAAAATTAATCTCGTCCTCGAGATTCAGAGAGGCTAGCAAGAAATAGGCTAGGGTTTGGGGGTCTTCAAAAATCCATCGATCATCACCGGGGTCTGGGGTGCTACCTGTTGGGGAACGTAGTAATTTCAAAAAAATTCCTACGCACACGCAAGATCATGGTGACGTATAGCAACGAGAGGGGAGAGTGTTGTCTACATACCCTTGTAGACCGTAAGCGGAAGCGTTAGCACAACGCGGTTGATGTAGTCGTATGTCTTCCCGGCCCGACCGATCAAGCACCGAAACTACGGCAACTCCGAGTTCTAGCACACTTCAGCTCGATGACGTCCCTCGAACTCCGATCCAGCCGAGTGTCGAGGGAGAGTTCCGTCAGCACGACGGCGTGGTGACGATCTTGATGTTCTACCGTTGCAGGGCTTCGCCTAAGCACCGCTACGATATTATCGAGGTGGACTATGGTGGAGGGGGGCACCGCACACGGCTAAGAGATCCAAGGGATCAATTGTTGTGTCTTTGGTGCTAGCCCTACCCCTCTATTTATATGTTGAGCCCCGGGGTCGAAACTTGGAGCAAAAGCCTCCTCAAAGTCGGTTTTGCCCGAAAGGCAAGAGTCCCACTCGGACTCCAGGACCAAACGCCACAATCCTTGGCGTCTGGCCCAGACGCCATGGGCCTCGGCGTCTAGCCCAGGGCCAGACGCCAGGGTCTCCGGCGTTTGGCCCCCTGGCCTCCGCAAAACTCCTTTTGCACTGACCTAAAGCCTCATGGGCTTGACCCCTTGGCCTAACCATATCATCCAATATATGAATCTTTATGTCTCGACCATTTCGAGACTCCTCGTCATGTCCCCAATCTCATCCGGGACTCCGAACTCCTTCGGTACATCAAAACATGTAAACTCATAATATAACTGTCATCGAAACCTTAAGCGTGCGGACCCTACGGGTTCGAGAACAATGTAGACATGACCGAAACACGTTTCCGATCAATAACCAATAGCAGAACCTGGATGCTCATATTGGCTCCCACATATTCTACGAAGATCTTTATCAGTCAGACCGCATAACAACATACGTTGTTCCCTTTGTCATCGGTATGTTACTTGCACGAGATTCGATCATCGGTATCTCAATTACCTAGTTCAATCTCGTTACCGGCAAGTCTCTTTACTCGTTCCGTAATACATCATCTCACAACTAACTCATTAGTTGTAATGCTTGCAAGGCTTAAGTGATGTGTATTACCAAGAGCGCCCAGAGATACCTCTCCGACAATCAAAGTGACAAATCCTAATCTCGAAATATGCCAACCCAACAAGTACCTTCGGAGACACCTGTAGAGCACCTTTATAATCACCCAGTTACGTTGTGACGTTTGGTAGCACACAAAGTGTTCCTCCGGTAAACGGGAGTTGCATAATCTCATAGTCATAGGAACATGTATAAGTCATGAAGAAAGCAATAGCAGAATACTTAAATGATCAAGTGCTAAGCTAACGAAATGGGTCAAGTCAATCACATCATTCTCCTGATGATGTGATCCCGTTAATCAAATGACAACTCATGTCTATGGTTAGGAAACATAACCATCTTCGATTAACGAGCTAGTCAAGTAGAGGCATACTAGTGACACACTGTTTGTCTATGTATTCACACATGTATTATGTTTCCGGTGAATACAATTCTATCATGAATAATAAACATTTATCATGATATAAGGAAATAAATAATAACTTTATTATTGCCTCTAGGGCATATTTCCTTCAGTCTCCCACTTGCACTAGAGTCAATATTCTAGTTCACATCGCCATGTGATTTAACATCAATAGTTCACATCTTTATGTGGTTAACACCCATAGTTCACATCGACATGTGACCAACACCCAAAGGGTTTACTAGAGTCAGTAATCTAGTTCACATCGCTATGTGATTAACACCCAAAGAGTACTAAGGTGTGATCATGTTTTGCTTGTGAGATAAGTTTAGTCAACGGGTCTGTCACATTCAGATCCGTAAGTATTTTGCAAATTTCTATGTCTACAATGCTCTGCACGGAGCTACTCTATCTAATTGCTCCCACTTTCAATAATATGTATCTAGACCGAGACTTAGAGTCATCTAGATTAGTGTCAAAACTTGCATCGACGTAACCCTTTACGACGAACCTTTTATCACTTCCATAATCGAGAAACATATCCTTATTCCACTAAGGATAATTTTGACCGCTGTCCATTGATCTACTCCTAGATCACTATTGCACTCCCTTGCCAAGCTTAGTGGTAGGGTATGCAATAGATCTGGTACACAGCATGGCATACTTTATAAAACCTATGGCTGATGCATAGGGAATGACTTTCATTCTCTTTCTATCTTCTGCCGTGGTCGGGTTTTGAGTCTTACTCAATCTCACACCTTATAACACAGGCAAGAACTCTTTCTTTGACTGTTCCATTTTGAACTACTTCAAAATCTTGTCAAGGTATGTATTCATTGAAAAACTTATCAAGCGTCTTGATCTATCTCTATAGATCTTGATGCTCAATATGTAAGCAGCTTCACCGAGGTCTTTCTTTGAAAAACTCCTTTCAAACACTCCTTTATGCTTTGCAAAATAATTCTACATTATTTCCGATCAACAATATGTCATTCACATATACTTATCAGAAAGGCTGTAGTGCTCCCACTCACTCTCTTGTAAATACAGGCCTTTTCAAAAGTCTGTATAAAACAATATGCTTTGATCAACTCATCAAAGCGTATATTCCAACTCCGAGATGCTTGCACCAGTCCATTGATGGATCGCTGGAGCTTGCACATTTTGTTAGCACCTTTAGGATTGACAAAACCTTATGGTTGTATCATATACAACTCTTCTTCAATAAATCCATTAAGGAATGCAGTTTTGACATCCTTATGCCAGATTTCATAAAATGTGGAAATCACTAACATGATTCGGACAGACATAAGCATCGATACGAGTGAGAAAAAACTCATCGTAGTCAACATCTTGAACTTTGTCAAAAACCTTTTTCAACAAATCTAGCTTTGTAGATACTAACACTACTATCAACGTCCGTCTTCCTCTTGAAGATCCATTTATTTTCTATGGCTTGCCGATCATCGGGCAAGTCCACCAAAGTCCATACTTTGTTCTCATACATGGATCATATCTCAGATTTTATGGCCTCAAGCCATTTCGCAGAATCTGGGCTCATCATCGCTTCCTCATAGTTCGTAGGTTTATCATGGTCTAGTAACAAGACTTCCAGAACAGGATTACCATACCACTCTGGTGCAGACCGTACTCTGGAAGACCTACGAGGTTCTGTAATAACTTGATTTGAAGTTTCATGATCATCATCATTAGCTTCCTCACTGATTGGTGTAGGAATCACTGGAACTGATTTCAGCGATGAATTTTTTTTCAATTCATGAGAAGGTACTATTACCTTATCAAGTTCTACTTTTCTCCCACTCACTTCTTTCGAGAGAAACTCCTTCTCTACAAAGGATCCATCTTAGCAACGAATAACTTGCCTTCGGATCTGTGATAGAAGGTGTACCCAACAGTTTCCTTTGGGTATTCTATGAAGACGCACTTCTCCGATTTGGGTTCGAGCTTATTAGGTTGAAACTTTTTTCACATAAGCATCGCAGCCCCAAACTTTAAGAAATGACAACTTTGGTTTCTTGCCAAACCACAGTTCATAAGGCGTCGTCTCAAACGGATTTTGATGGTGCCCTATTTAAAGTGAATGCAACTATCTGTAATGCATAACCCCAAAATGATAGTGGTAAATCGGTAAGATACATCATAGATCGCACCATATCCAATAAAGTGCGGTTATGACGTTCGGACACACCATTACGTTGTGGTGTTCCATGTGGCGTGAGCTGTGAAACTATTCCACATTGTTTTATATGAAGGCCAAACTCGTAACTCAAATATTCTCCTCCACGATCAGATCGTAGAAACTTTATTTTCTTGTTACGATGATTATCCACTTCACTCTGAAATTCTTTGAACTTTTCAAATGTTTCAGACTTGTGTTTCATTAAGTAGATATACCCATATCTGCTCAAATCATCTGTAAAGGTCAAAAAATAACGATACTTGCCACGAGCATCAACACTCATTGGATCGCATACATCAGTATGTATTATTTCCAACAAATCTGTTGCTCGCTCCATTGTTCCGGAGAATGGAGTCTTAGTCATCTTGCCCATCAGGCATGGTTCGCAAGCATCAAATGATTCATAATCAAATGATTCAAAAAATCCATCTTTATGGAGTTTCTTCATGCGCTTTATACCGATATGACCCAAACGGCAATGCCACAAATAAGTTGCACTATCATTATTAACTTTGCATCTTTTGGCATCAATATTATGAATATGTGTATCACTACGATCGAGTTCCAACAAACTATTTTCGTTGGGTGTATTACCATCGAAGGTTTTATTCATGTAAATAGAACAACAATTATTCTTTGACTTTAAATGAATAACTGTATTGCAATAAACATGATCAAATCATATTCATGCTCAACGCAAACGCCAAATAACATTTATTTAGGTTTAACACTAATCCCGAAAGTATAGGGAGTGTGCAATGATGATCATATCAATCTTGGAACTACTTCCAACACTCATCGTCACTTCCCCTTCAACTAGTCTCTGTTTATTCTGTAACTCCTGTTTCGAGTTACTAATCTTAGCAACTGAACAAGTATCAAATACTGAGGGGTTACTATAAACACTAGTAAGGCACATATCAATAACCTGTATATCAAATATACCCTTGTTCACTTTGCCATCCTTCTTATCCACCAAATATTCAGGGCATTTCCGCTTCTAGTGACCATTTCCTTTGCAGTGTAAGCACTTAGTTTCAGGCTTTGGTCCAGCTTTGGTCTTCTTCATGGGAATGACAACTTGTTTGCCATTCTACTTGAAGTTTCCCTATCTTTCCCTTTGCCCTTTTCTTGAAACTAGTGGTCTTATCAATCATCAACACTTGATGCTCTTTCTTAATTTCTACCTTCGTTGATTTCAACATCACGAAGAGCTCGAGAATCATTTTCGTCATCCTTTGCATACTATAGTTCATCACGAAGTTCTACTAACTTGGTGATGGTGACTAGAGAACTCTGTCAATCACTATCTTATCTGGAAGATTAACTCCCACTTGATTCAAGCGATTGTAGTACCCAGACAATCTGAGAACTTCCTCACTAGTTGAGCGATTCTCCTCCATCCTTTAGCTATAGAACTTGCTGGAGACTTCATATCTCTCAACTCGGGTATTTGCTTGAAATATTAACTTAAATTCCTGGAACATCTCATATGGTCCATGACGTTCAAAACGTCTTTGAAGTCCCGATTCTAAGCCGTTAAGCATGGTGCACTAAACTATCAAGTAGTCATCATATTGAGCTAGCCAAACATTCATAACGTCTGCATCTGCTCCTACAATAGGTCTGTCAGCTAGCGGTGCATTAAGGACATAATTCTTCTGTGCAGCAATGAGGATAAACCTCAGATCACGGATCCAATCCGCATCATTGCTACTAACATCTTTCAACACAATTTTCTCTAGGAACATATCAAAATAAACATATGAAAGCAACAACGCAAGCTATTGATCTACAACATAATTTGCAAAATACTACCAGGACTAAGTTCATGATAAATTTAAGTTCAATTAATCATATTACTATAGAACTCCCACTTAGATAGACATCCCTCTAATCCTCTAAGTGATTACGTGATCCATATCAACTACACCATGTCCGATCGTCACGTGAGATGGAGTAGTTTCAATGGTGAACATCAATATGTTGATCATATCTGCTATATGATTCACGCTCGACGTTTCGGTCTCCGTGTTCCGAGGCCATATCTGTTATATGCTAGGCTCATCAAGTTTAACCTGAGTATTCCGCGTGTGCAACTGTTTTGCACCCGTTGTATTTGAACGTAGAGCCTATCACACCCGATCATCACGTGGTGTCTCAGCACGAAGAACTTTCGCAACGGTACATACTCAGGGAGAACACTTCTTGATAATTTTAGTGAGAGATCATCTTAAAATGCTACCGTCAATCAAAGCAAGATAAGATGCATAAAGGATAAACATCACATGCAATCAATATAAGTGATATGATATGGCCATCATCATCTTGTGCTTGTGATATCCATCTCCGAAGCACCGTCGTGATCACCATCTTCACCGGCGCGACACCTTGATCTCCATCGTAGCATCGTTGTCGTTACGCCATCTATTGCTTCTACGACTATCGCTACCGCTTAGTGATAAAGTAAAGCAATTACAGGGCGTTTGCATTTCATATAATAAAGCGACAACCATATGGCTCCTGCCAGCTGCTGATAACTTCGGTTACAAAACATGATCATCTCATACAATAAAATATAGCATCACGTCTTGACCATATCACATCACAACATGCCCTGCAAAAACAAGTTAGACATCCTCTACTTTGTTGTTGCAAATATTACATGGCTGCTACGGGCTGAGCAAGAACCGTTCTTACCTACGCATCAAAACCACAACGATAGTTCGTCAAGTTAGTGATGTTTTAACCTTCGCAAGGACCGGGCGTAGCCACACTCGGTTCAACTAAAGTTGGAGAAACAGAAACCCGCTAGTCACCTGTGTGCAAAGCACGACGCTAAAACCAGTCTCGCGTAAGCGTACGCGTAATGTCGGTCCGGGCCGCTTCATCCAACAATACCGCTGAACCAAAGTATGACATGCTGGTAAGCAGTATGACTTGTATCGCCCACAACTCACTTGTGTTCTACTCGTGCATATAACATCAACGCATAAAACCTAGGCTCGGATGCCACTGTTGGGGAACGTAGTAATTTCAAAAAAATTCCTACGCACACGCAAGATCATGGTGACGTATAGCAACGAGAGGGGAGAGTGTTGTCTAGATACCCTTGTAGACCGTAAGCAGAAGCGTTAGCACAACGCGGTTGATGTAGTCGTACGTCTGTTGGAAATATGCCCTAGAGGCAATAATAAAAGGATTATTACTATATTTCCTTGTTCATGATAATTGTCTTTATTCATGCTATAATTGTATTATCCGGAAATCGTAATACACGTGTGAATACATAGACCATAATATGTCCCTAGTAAGCCTCTAGTTGACTAGCTCGTTGATCAACAGATAGTCATGGTTTCCTGACTATGGACATTAGATGTCGTTGATAACGGGATCACATCATTAGGAGAATGATGTGATGGAGAAGACCCAATCCTAAGCATAGCACAAGATCGTGTAGTTCATTTTGCTAGAGCTTTTCCAATGTCAAGTATCTTTTCCTTAGACCATGAGATCGTGTAACTCCCGGATACCGTAGGAGTGCTTTGGGTGTACCAAACGTCACAACGTAACTGGGTGACTATAAATGTGCACTACAGGTATCTCCTAAAGTGTCTGTTGGGTTGACACGGATCGAGACTGGGATTTGTCACTCCGTATGACGGAGAGGTATCTCTGGGCCCACTCGGTAATGCATCATCATAATGAGCTCAAAGTGACCAAGTGTTTGGTCATGGGATCATGCATTACGGTACAAGTAAAGTGACTTGCCGGTAACGAGACTGAACGAGGTATTGGGATACCGACGATCGAGTCTCGAGCAAGTAACGTACCATTTGACAAAGGGAATTGTATACGGGGTTGATTGAATCCTCGACATCATGGATCATCCGATGAAATCATCGAGGAGCATGTGGGAGCCAACAAGGGTATCCAGATCCCGCTGTTGGTTATTGACCGGAGAGCCGTCTCGGTCATGTCTGCTTGTCTCCCGAACCCGTAGGGTCTACACACTTAAGGTTCGGTGACACTAGGATTATTAGGAAGACTTGTATGTGATTACCGAATGTTGTTCGGAGTCCCGGATGAGATCCCGGACATCACGAGGAGTTCCGGAATGGTCCGGAGGTGAAGATTTATATATGCGAAGTTGTCATACGGTCACTGGAAAGTTTCGGGGGCGTATCGGTATTGTACCGGGGCCACCGGAGGGGTTCTGGGGGTCCACCGGGAGGGGCCACCTCTCTCGGAGGGCCCCATGGGCCGTAGGGGCAGGGAACAAGCTCCTGGAGGGCTGGGCGCCCCCCCCCTTGGGCCCATGCGCCTAGGGTTGGGGGGAAACCCTAAAGGGGGCGCCCCCCTTTGCTTGGGGGGCAAGCCCCCTCCCTGGCCGCCCCCCCTCTAGATCTCATCTAGAGGGGGCCGGCCCCCTTCCCCCTTCCCCTATAAATAGAGGGGCGAGGGGAGGGCAGCACACCTGATCCACGCCACAGCCCCTCCCCTCCCCAACACCTCTCCTCCTCCGTTATGTGCTTGGCGAAGCCCTGTCGGAGTACTGCCTCTGCACCACCACCACGCCGTCGTGCTGCTGCTGGAGTCTTCTTCCTCAACCTCTCCTTCCCCCTTGCTGGATCAAGAAGGAGGAGACGTCATCTGCTCCGTACATGTGTTGAACGCGGAGGTGCTTTCCGTTCGGCACTTGGTCATCGGTGATTTGGATCACGGCGAGTACGACTCCATCATCCCCTTTCTCTTGAAAGCTTCCGCTCGTGATCTACAAAGGTATGTAGATGCACTCCTATCACTCGTTTCTTAGATGAACTCATAGATGGATCTTGGTGAAACCGTAGGAAAATTTTTATTTTCTGCAACGTTCCCCAACAGTGGCATCATGAGCTAGGTCTATGCGTAGTTCTCTATTGCACGAGTAGAACACAAATCTGTTGTGGGCGTGGATCTTGTCAACTTGCTTGCCACTACTAGTCTTTTCTTGCTTCAGCGGTATTGTGGGATGAAGCGGCCTGGACCGACCTTACACGTACGCTTACGTGAGACAGGTTCCACCGACTAACATGCACTAGTTGCATAAGGTGGCTAGCGGGTGTCTGTCTCTCCTACTTTAGTTGGAGCGGATTCGATGAAAAGGATCCTTATGAAGGGTAAATAGAAGTTGACAAAATCACGTTGTGGTTATTCGTAGGTAAGAAAACGTTGTTGCTAGAACCCAATTGCAGCCACGTAAAAGATGCAACAACAATTAGAGGACGTCTAACTTGTTTTTGCAGCAATTGTCATGTGATGTGATATGGCTAGAAGTTGTGATGAATGATGAATGATATATTGTGATGTATGAGATCATGTTCTTGTAATAGGAATCACGACTTGCATGTTGATGAGTATGACAACCGTCAGGAGCCATAGGAGTTGTCTTTATTTTTGTATGACCTGCGTGTCATTGAAGAACGCCATGTAAATTACTTTACTTTATTGCTAAACGCGTTAGCCATAGAAATAGAAGTAGTCGTTGGCGTGACAACTTCATGAAGACACAATGATGGAGATCATGATGATGGAGATCATGGTATCATGCCGGTGATGAAGATGATCATGGAGCCCCGAAGATGGAGATCGAAGGAGCTATATGATATTGGCCATATCATGTCACTACTATATAATTGCATGTGATGTTTATTATGTTTTATGCATCTTGTTTACTTAGAACGGCGGTAGTAAATAAGATGATCCCTTATAATAATTTCAAGAAAGTGTTCCCCCTAACTGTGCACCGTTGCTAAAGTTCGTCGTTTCGAAGCACCACGTGATGATCGGGTGTGATAGATCCTTACGTTCACATACAACGGGTGTAAGACAGTTTTACACATGCAGAACTCTTAGGGTTAACTTGACGAGCCTAGCATGTACAGACATGGCCTCGGAACACAAGAGACCGAAAGGTCGAACATGAGTCGTATGGAAGATACGAGCAACATGGAGATGTTCACCGATGATGACTAGTCCGTCTCACGTGATGATCGGACACGGCCTAGTCGACTTGGATCGTGTAACACTTAGATGACTGGAGGGATGTCAATCTGAGTGGGAGTTCATTAAATAATTTGATTAGATGAACTTAATTATCATGAACTTAGTCGAAAATCTTTGCAAAATATGTCTTGTAGATCAAATGGCCAACACTCATGTCAACATGAACTTCAACGCGTTCCTAGAGAAAACCAAGTTGAAAGATGATGGCAGCAACTATTCAGACTGGGTCCGGAACCTGAGGATCATCCTCATAGAAGCCAAGAAAGCATATGTCCTAGATGAACCGCTAGGTGAACCACCCATCCCTGAGAACCAAGACGTTATGAACGCTTGGCAGTCTCGTGTTGATGATTACTCCCTCGTTCAGTGCGGCATGCTTTACAGCTTAGAACCGGGGCTCCAAAAGCGTTTTGAGAAACATGGAGCATATGAGATGTTCGAGGAGCTGAAAATGGTTTTTCAAGCTCATGCCCGGGTCGAGAGATATGAAGTCTCCGACAAGTTCTATAGTTGTATGATGGAGGAAAACAGTTCTGTCAGTGAGCACATACTCAAAATGTCTGGGTTGCACAACCGCCTGTCCCAGCTGGAGATCAACCGCCCGGACGAGGCGGTCATTGACAGAATCCTTCAGTCGCTTCCACAGAGCTACAAGAGCTTTGTGTTGAACTACAATATGTAGGGGATGGTGAAGACCATTCTTGAAGTATTTTCAATGCTGAAGTCAGCAGAGGTTGAAATCAAGAAAGAGCATCAAGTGTTGATGGTCAATAAGACCACTAAGTTCAAGAAAGGCAAGGGTAAGAAGAACTTCAAGAAGGACGGCAAAGATGTTGCCGCGCCCGGTAAGCCAGTTGCCGAGAAGAAGTCAAAGAATGGACCCAAGCCTGAGACTGAGTGCTTTTATTGCAAAGGGAAGGGTCACTGGAAGAGGAACTGCCCCAAATACTTAGCGGACAAGAAGGCCGGCAACACTAAAGGTATATTTGATATACATGTAATTGATGTGTACCTTACCAGTACTCGTAGTAACTCCTGGGTATTTGATACCGGTGCCATTGCTCATATTTGTAACTCACAGCATGAGCTGCGGAATAAGCGAAGACTGGCGAAGGACGAGGTGACGATGCGCGTCGGGAATGGTTCCAAGGTCGATGTGATCGCTGTCGGCACGCTACCTCTACATTTACCCACGGGATTAGTTATGAACCTCAATAATTGTTATTTAGTGCCAAGTTTGAGCATGAACATTGTATCTGGATCTCGTTTAATACGAGATGGCTACTCATTTAAATCCGAGAATAATGGTTGTTCTATTTATATGAGAGATATGTTTTATGGTCATGCCCCGATGGTCAATGGTTTATTCTTAATGAATCTCAAACGTAATGTTACACATATTCATAGCGTGAATACCAAAAGATGTAAAGTTGATAACAATAGTCCCACATACTTGTGGCACTGCCGCCTTGGTCACATTGGTGTCAAGCGCATGAAGAAGCTCCATGCTGATGGACTTTTAGAGTCTCTCGATTATGAATCATTTGACACATGCGAACCATGCCTCATGGGAAAAATGACCAAGACTTTGTTCTCCGGAACAATGGAGCGAGCAACCAACTTATTGGAAATCATACATACCGATGTGTGCAGTCCAATGAGCGTTGAGGCTCACGGAGGATATCGTTATGTTCTCACTCTCACTGATGACTTGAGTAGATATGGGTATGTCTACTTGATCAAACACAAGTCTGAGACCTTTGAAAAGTTCAAGGAATTTCAGAATGAGGTACAGAATCAACGTGACCGAAAGATAAAGTTCCTACGATCAGATCGTGGAGGAGAATACTTAAGTCACGAATTTGGTACACACTTAAGGAAATGTGGAATCGTTTCACAACTCACGCCGCCTGGAACACCTCAGCGTAACGGTGTGTCCGAACGTCGTAATCGCACTCTATTGGATATGGTGCGATCTATGATGTCTCTTATCGATTTACCGCTATCATTTTGGGGATACGCTCTAGAGACAACTACATTCACTTTAAATAGGGCACCGTCTAAATCCGTTGAGATGACGCCGTATGAATTATGGTTTGGGAAGAAACCTAAGCTGTCGTTTCTAAAAGTTTGGGGATGCGATGCTTATGTCAAGAAACTACAACCTGAAAAGCTTGAACCCAAGTCGGAAAAATGCGTCTTCATAGGATACCCTAAGGAAACCATTGGGTATACCTTCTACTTAAGATACGAGGGCAAGACCTTTGTTGCCAAGAACGGATCCTTTCTGGAAAAAGAGTTTCTCTCGAAAGAAGTATGTGGGAGGAAAGTAGAACTCGATGAAGTACTACCTCTTGAACCAGAAAGTAGTACAGCTCAGGAAAATGTTCATGTGGTGCCTACACCAACTGGAGAGGAAATTAATGATGATGATCAAGGTACTTCGGATCAAGTTGCTACTGAACCTCATAGGTCCACAAGGACACATTCCACACCAGAGTGGTATGGCAACCCTGTCCTGGAAATCATGTTGTTAGACAACGGTGAACCTTCAAACTATGAAGAAGCGATGGCGGGCCCAGATTCCAACAAATGGCTTGAAGCCATGCAATCCAAGATAGAATCCATGTATGAAAACAAAGTATGGACTTTGACAGACTTGCCCGATGATCGGCGAGCGATAGAAAACAAATGGATCTTTAAGAAGAAGATGGACGCGGATGGTAATATTACCGTCTATAAAGCTCGACTTGTCGCTAAGGGTTATCGGCAAGTTCAAGGGGTTGACTAAGATGAGACATTCTCTCCCGTAGCGAAGCTGAAGTCCGTCTGAATCATGTTAGCAATTGCCGCATACTATGATTATGAGATATGGCAGATGGACGTCAAAACGGCATTCCTCAACGGGCGTCTTAAGGAAGAACTGTATATGATGCAGCCGGAGGGTTTTGTCGATCCTAAGAATGCTAACAAAGTATGCAAGCTCCAGCGATCCATTTATGGGCTGGTGCAAGCATCTCGGAGTTGGAACATTCGTTTTGATGAGATGATCAAAGCGTTTGGGTTTATGCAGACTTATGGAGAAGCCTGCGTTTACAAGAAAGTGAGTGGGAGCTCTGTAGCATTTCTCATATTATATGTAGATGACATACTTTTGATGGGAAATGATATAGAACTTTTGGACAGCATTAAGGCCTACTTGAATAAGTGTTTTTCAATAAAGGACCTTGGAGAAGCTGCTTACATATTAGGCATCAAGATCTATAGGGATAGATCGAGACGCCTCATAGGTCTTTCACAAAGCACATACCTTGATAAGATTTTGAAGAAGTTCAAAATGGATCAGTCCAAGAAAGGGTTCTTGCCTGTATTGCAAGGTGTGAGATTGAGCTCGGCTCAATGCCCGACCACGGCAAAAGATAAAGAAGAGATGAGTGTCATCCCCTATGCTTCAGCCATAGGATCTATTATGTGTGCCATGCTGTGTACCAGACCTGATGTAAACCTTGCCTTAAGTTTGGTAGGAAGGTACCAAAGTAATCCCGGCAAGGAACACTGGACAGTGGTCAAGAATATCCTGAAGTACCTGAAAAGGACAAAGGACATGTTTCTCGTTTATGGAGGTGACGAAGAGCTCGCCGTAAAGGGTTACGTCGACGCTAGCTTCGACACAGATCTGGATGACTCTAAGTCACAAACCGGCTACGTGTATATGTTGAATGGTGGAGCAGTAAGCTGGTGCAGCTGCAAGCAGAGCGTCGTGGCGGGATCTACATGTGAAGCGGAGTACATGGCAGCCCCGGAGGCAGCGCATGAAGCAATTTGGGTGAAGGAGTTCATCACCGACCTAGGAGTCATACCCAATGCGTCGGGGCCGATCAAACTCTTCTGTGACAACACTGGAGCTATTGCCCTTGCCAAGGAGCCCAGGTTTCACAAGAAGATCAGGCACATCAAGCGTCGCTTCAACTCCATCCGTGAAATTGTTCAAGATGGAGACATAGATATTTGCAAAGTACATATGGATCTGAATGTCGCAGATCCGTTGACTAAACCTCTCTCGCGAGCAAAACATGATCAACACCAGAACTCTATGGGTGTTCGATTCATCACAATGTAACTAGATTATTGACTCTAGTGCAAGTGGGAGACTGTTGGAAATATGCCCTAGAGGCAATAATAAAAGGATTATTATTATATTTCCTTGTTCATGATAATTGTCTTTATTCATGCTATAATTGTATTATCCGGAAATCGTAATACACGTGTGAATACATAGACCATAATATGTCCCTAGTAAGCCTCTAGTTGACTAGCTCGTTGATCAACAGATAGTCATGGTTTCCTGACTATGGACATTAGATGTCGTTGATAACGGGATCACATCATTAGGAGAATGATGTGATGGAGAAGACCCAATCCTAAGCATAGCACAAGATCATGTAGTTCGTTTTGCTAGAGCTTTTCCAATGTCAAGTATCTTTTCCTGAGACCATGAGATCGTGTAACTCCCGGATACCGTAGGAGTGCTTTGGGTGTACCAAACGTCACAACGTAACTGGGTGACTATAAAGGTGCACTACAGGTATCTCCGAAAGTGTCGGTTGGGTTGACACAGATCGAGACTGGGATTTGTCACTCCGTATGATGGAGAGGTATCTCTGGGCCCACTCGGTAATGCATCATCATAATGAGCTGAAAGTGACCAAGTGTTTGGTCACGGGATCATGCATTACGGTACAAGTAAAGTGACTTGCCGGTAACGAGACTAAACGAGGTATTGGGATACCAACGATCGAGTCTCGGGCAAGTAACGTACCGTTTGACAAAGGGAATTGTATACGGGGTTGATTGAATCCTCGACATCATGGTTCATCCGATGAAATCATCGAGGAGCATGTGGGAGCCAACATGGGTATCCAGATCCCGCTGTTGGTTATTGACTGGAGAGCCGTCTCAGTCATGTCTGCTTGTCTCCCGAACCCGTAGGGTCTACACACTTAAGGTTCGGTGATGCTAGGGTTATTAGGAAGACTTGTATGTGATTACTGAATGTTGTTCGGAGTCCCGGATGAGATCCCGGACGTCACGAGGAGTTCCGGAATGGTCCGGAGGTGAAGATTTATATATGGGAAGTTGTCATACGGTCACCGGAAAGTTTCGGGGGCGTATCGGTATTGTACCGGGGCCACCGGAGGGGTTCCGGGGGTCCACCGGGAGGGGCCACCTCTCTCGGAGGGCCCCATGGGACGTAGGGGTCAGGGAACCAGCCCCTGGAGGGCTGGGCGCCCCCCCCCCTTGGGCCCATGCGCCTAGGGTTGGGGGGAGGGCTGCACACCTGATCCAAGGCGCAGCCCCTCCCCTCCCCAACACCTCTCCTCCTCCGTGAAGTGCTAGGCGAAGCCCTGTCGGAGTACTGCCTCTCCACCACCACCACGCCGTCGTGCTGCTGCTGGAGTCTTCTTCCTTAACCTCTCCTTCCCCCTTGCTGGATCAAGAAGGAGGAGACGTCATCCGCTCCGTACGTGTGTTGAACATGGAGGTGTTGTCCGTTCGGCATTTGGTCATCGGTGATTTGGATCACGGCGAGTACGACTCCATCATCTCCTTTCTCTTGAAAGCTTCCGCTCGTGATCTACAAAGGTATGTAGATGCACTCCTATCATTCGTTGCTTAGATGAACTCATAGATGGATCTTGGTGAAATCGTAGGAAATTTTTTATTTTCTGCAACGTTCCCCAACAACGTCTTCACGGCCCGACCGATCAAGCACCGAAACTACGGCACCTCCGAGTTCTAGCACACGTTCAGCTCGATGACGTCCCTCGAACTCCGATCCAGCCGAGTGTCGAGGGAGAGTTCCATCAGCACGACGGCGTGGTGACGATCTTGATGTTCTACCGTCGCAGGGCTTCGCCTAAGCACCGCTACGATATTATCGAGGTGGACTATGGTGGAGGGGGGCACCGCACACGGCTAAGAGATCCAAGGGATCAATTGTTGTGTCTTTGGTGCTAGCCCTGCCCCTCTATTTATATGTTGAGCCCCGGGGTCAAAACTTGGAGCAAAAGCCTCCTCAAAGTCGGTTTTGCCCGAAAGGCAAGAGTCCCACTCGGACTCCAGGACCAAACGCCACAATCCTTGGCGTCTGGCCCAGACGCCATGGGCCTCGGCGTCTGGCCCAGACGCCATGGGCCTCGGTGTTTGCCCCCCCGGCCTCCGCAAAACTCCTTTTGCACCGACCTAAAGCCTCATGGATCTTGAATGAAAAGACGAGCCTCCTGAGGTATATTCAACACTAGAGAATGAAGGAATATCGAGAAGTGAATGATTAAGAGGTGCACCGGCATGAGAAAACATTTGAAACGAGGAAAGGATATGATCGACAAAGCTCGAATTGAATCCACCAGAGAAGAAAAGAGAATGAAGAATAATAAACTTGAAGCTCCGTTAGTATCTTCTTGAGAATCATCGGATAAGAACACTGAAAGAAACAATGAAGAGACTTCTCACAAATAAAAGGGATACATGATCAAGAAATTTGAGTCCTTGAAGAAAAAGGGTGGGAGGGTGGGGAAAACAAAGGCAACTTGGGGAAGATGGAACAAACACCGTTAAGAAAACTTAGAATTTATCTTGCGGATGTTGAAATGTTCGGATCCACTTGAAGAGAAGCACGCCGGTAGGAAAAGAATTAACATGACGACCTCAATGATCAAGAAGGATTAGCACTCCCATAGAAATATGAGAACACCATTTAGGAAAGGTATGGATTCAACATTTGACTTTGAAGCAACTCGAATACCACAAATAAAACAAAACAAAGGGTTTGGCTTGCAGAATAAGCCGGAACAAACATATGATAGAGATTTCGTCCGAAGTTTTCGTGGTGGGGCCCACACGGGCTCGAGTGTACAGCACCATCATGTACAAGGCAGTGCACATGACATACGAAGTGTCCCCGAACCAGCATAGCCAAGGGTTCTTTAAGACACAACGAGACCACTGTAAAAACGACCATGGAAAGGCGGACCACTAGACGTCGAACCCCAATCTCATATCATGCATCTGTCGAAAAGATAATCTAGGAGCTACTTGAATTCCCACCTATAAAACTCCCGAAACTTTCTGGTTATGCAATCTGGTGTTGGGGATACAGGGGAAGCAATATATATCTCACCCAAAACTAACAATCCCTACATCCAAGCTGTATCCATCCGTCAACACATAACCAAGAAACCTTCGGAATCGTGTACCTCAACCTTCGAAAAGCATCCGTTATACGAGCTATGGCAATACTCCCGAACTCCCCAGTACTGGGTGGCGTCGAGGTTATCTCACCAACAACTACATAAAAGAGATTTTCGATGTCGGCAAAAACTCAGGTATTCCAGAACTGCATCGATAAAATTATGACGACAACACCTCGGAGCTCAACTCCCCGGGACACTGCCACAACCCCTAAATGTCAGGAGGCACCAAGAACAATGTTCTCGTCATAAGAATATCAGAATGATTCCAAGATACCCGCGTGATCCTAAAAAAAATTTAGTGAAATATGAGGATAGGAAAGACAAAACATCTACGTCAGGAGACCTCACCAGAGCGACGAAGGGACTGAGGAGTAAAAAGAATCCTACTCTTCGATATATATAATCCTAAGACTCAAAACATTTTTTTCTAGACTCAACAACGCCAGCAAACAATCAAGCAGGGGGCTCCTAAGTCGGGGATGGCTCTGATTACCAACTTGTAACACCCACGATGCGGCTATATCTCCCACGTGTCGAAGCACGACTTAGAGGCATAACCGCATTGTGGTTTTGTCGCAAGAAGGGTCATCTTCACACAATCCCATGTAATGAACAAGAATGGGATAAAGAGTTGGCTTACAATCGCCACTTCACACAAGTACTTAAATAAATCATACATCATTCAGAGTACACACATAGTCCGACTACGGACGAAGCCGAAAGAAAAGAAGATAACCCAACTGCTAGATCCCCGATCGTCCCAACTAGGCTCCACTACTGATCGACATGAAAAGAAACATAGCAACAACTAAGGTCTTCGTTGAGCTCCCATCTGAGCTCGGTTGCATCACCTGCACTGGTATCATCGGCACCTGCAACTGTTGTGATAGTATCTGTTGAGTCACGAGGACTCAGCAATCTCAAAACCCGCGAGATCAAGACTATTTAAGCTTATAGGTAGGAAGTGGTAATGAGGTGGAGTAGCAGCAAGCACTAAGAATATATGGTGGCTAACATACGCAAATACGAGCGAGAAGAGAAGCAACGGAACGGTCGTGAAGCTAGCAATGATCAAGAGGTGATCCTGAACTCCTACTTACGTCAAACATAACCCAAAACTGTGTTCACTTCCCGGACTCTGCCGAAAAGAGACCATCACGGCTACACACGCGGTTGATGCGTTTTAATTCAGATCTGGTGTCAAGTTATCTACAACCGGACATTAAAAAATTCCCATCTGCCTATAACCGCAGGCACGGCTTTCGAAAGATTATACCCTGCAGGGGTGTCCCAACTTAGCCCATGATAAGCTCTCTCGATCAACGAAGGATATACCTTCTCCCAGGAAGACCCGATCAGACTCGGAATCCTGGTTTACAAGACATTTCGACAATGGTAAAACAAGACCAGCAAAGCTGCCCGATGTGCCGACAAATCCCGATAGGAGATGCACATATCTCGTTCTCAGGGAAACACCGGATGAGACTAGCTACGAGTAAAACCAGCCCTCAAGTTTCCCCGAGGTAGCCCCGCAGGCAGCTCAGTTCGGACCAACACTCGAAGGAGCACTAGCCCGGGGGGGTTAAAATAAAGATGACCCTTGAGTCTGCAGAACCCAAGGGAAAAAGGCTTAGGTGGCAAATGTTAAAACCGAGGTTGGGCCTTGCTGGAGGAGTTTTATTCAAAGCGAACTGTCAAGGGGGTCCCATAAATCACCCAACCGCGTAAGGAACGCAAAATCCGGGAACATAACACCGGTATGACGGAAACTAGGGCGGCAAGAGTGGAACAAAACACCAGGCAAAAGGCCGAGTCTTCCACCCTTTACCATATATATATATATATATATATATATATATATATATATATATATATATATATATATATATATATATATGCATTAATTTAAATAAGAGATATTGTGATATCCCAACATAATCCTGTCCATCATGGAGCAATCTTCAACTTCACCTGCAACTAACAACGCTATAAGAGGGGCTGAGCAAAGCGGTAACATAGCCAAACAACGGTTTGCTAGGAAGGGTGAAAAGGTTAGAGGCTGACATGGCAATATGGGAGGCATGGTAAACAAGTGATAGGCAGCGCAGCATAGCGATAGAACGAAGCAACTAGAAAGCAAAGATAGAAGTGATATCGAGGGTAATGGTCATCTTGCCTGAAATCCCGCTAGGAAGAAGAACGGGTCCATGAAGAAGACAAACGGACGTAGCCGAACGAATCCTCACAACTCCGGAACAAAACCGCAGCTAACGAGAGAAGCAAACCGGAAATAAGCAACCAACATGGTAAACACACAAGCATAATCATGGCATGATGCACAATCAAGTATGATGCATGTCCGGTTTAATGAAGCATGGCATGGCAAAGTGCAACAAACAATACTACAAATTAAGTGGAGCCCAATATGCAACGAGTTGCATATTGACGGAACACCACATCAATTATTTAGTTCTCTCTCGGTTATGTACCCAACAATATTAAATGTTATTAAACATGGCAAGGGGTGAAGCATGAGCAAACCACCTATTTAGGCAAGTTTAAATGAGGCCGGAAACAACAAACAACAATTCCGAAAAATCCCCATATGACATTTAGCAATTTAACGCAAACAACAATTTTTAGCATTTTAATGTTGTTATCGTGATGCGGATGACATATACAAGTTTATGCAATTTTATGAAAATGTTGACATGAGCATGTTATGAAGCATTTGGTCACCATGGCGGAACGAAAAGGGTGCCACGGCGGTGAAACAAAAAAAGGTGCCACGGCAACATATCCGAAAATGATGCCACGGCAACATATCGGTTCCGGTAGCTCACGGAGATACCGGTGCAAAAGGAGGCATGCGGATGCGAGTCATGCAAGATGGTGGGGTGATCCCGGATTCCGGGTTCCCACAGGATGGCGGCATGGCAAATGAGGAATGTGCAAAAACAACTCGGACACGGTGCAAACACGAGCATCTCATGCAACACACATTCATACACGGGCGGTCGTCTCGTCGTTATACCTTTGACGCGTGCGTTTCGGGGCGGTTCAAAATCGTCGAGGGAAGTAGACGTTCTCGGGACGGTCGTAGTGGAAGTAGTTGTTCACGACGACGGTAGTGGAAGTAGTTGTACACGTTCCATAGATGAACTTGGCGTAACCGTGCGGTAGTCAAACTTGGCGCTCGTGTTACACGGGTCTTCGGGCGACGGTAGTCGCACACGGCTCGTAGTCTATGTAGTTGAACATTGGCGAAATCATCAACAACAGTAGTGGTGCATGTCATAGTGGAACTTGACGCATCCAACGTCTTCGGGCGTAGAGGTAATTGCGAAAACCGAGTTGGTCTTGACGATTCGGTGAGACGACATGGTTCGGGGCGGTCTCGGTCTTGATCCTGAACTTCAGGAGGTCACCGGTCGAAGTGGCCCACGCGAGCAGTCACACGCGGGCAAGAGAGCGAGCGCTGATGCTCACGCGTCAAGCAGGGAAAACAGAGGTGGAGCCGGTCGATGCGGGCGAGCAGAGATGCGTCCTCCACCCCACTCGAACGAAGCAGAGGTGGGGAAGGGGGCTTGCAGTGGAGGCTGGCGTCCATGGCAACTGGGGAAGCGAGCAGTTCCCGCTGCTGCTCGGCTTCGAGGCGGAACACGGAGCAGCAGCGGATCGGGGCGGACGCGAGCAGGTCCAAGCGGAGCTTGGCGAGGTGTAGGCGAAGACGAGGCCGCAGGCAGCGGCAGAAGGGAGCGACGACGATGGGGTCTCGGCGGCTGCGGAAAGGGAACAAGACGCTGGAGATGGTCTCGACCATGCCGTCCCTGCGGTAGCCGCGAGCTCATGGCCTGCAGCAGCAAGGCGCGGAATGGGGCAGAGACGCCGGGCACTGATGGAAGGGGGCGCGACGATGGCAAGGAGGCTGACGGGGCTCCGGCGTGGTTCTCTTCTCCGGCGAGGGCGGAGCGCGGGTCTCGCACTGGAGGCGCACGGATGCGGGAGCGAGGGGATCGAGCGCGAGGCTCTGCTCCTCTCTCTTTCTCTGCGGATGGGGGCATGAGCAAGGGAGAGGGAGAGATCGAGAGGAGGGAGTGGCGGCGCAAGGGAGGAGAGCAGGGAGAGATGGGGATCGAGACGAGGAGCTAGGGTTAACAGTGTGCCGGCTGGGCCTGTGGAACGGGCCTTAGAGGCCGGCCCGGGTAGGGAAGGAAGTGGCCAGAGGCCTGGCTCGAGGCCTAGTTGGGCTCTCTTCTCCCTCTCTCTTATTTTCCCAAACCGTAACGAATAGGAAGGAGGAAAAGAGAGAAAGGAAAAAGGTTAGAGAAGGGACTTTGGCATGCGGATAATTCTCCCGAGCTCACAAAAATGAGCTTGAACCAGGAAAAATAGAAGTGGGCGTGACAGAAAGTTTAAATTCAAACTCATTTGATTTAAATTCAAATGATTTGAATAGGAAGTGAAGTTTGGGAAGGTCCAAAAATGTTCGGATTTTTGGTGGAGCTCCGGAAAATGATGAAAGAAATTATGGGCAAGGTTCGAGACCAAGAATTGAGATAACAACGGCATGGGATATTTTGCAAGTGTGTTATCGTGATTCCAAAGAATGGAATGCTTGGTTATATCTCCCTAATAATATTGGGAGGATATGTTATAAAGAGAAGTCACCCTTTCCTCGATTTAAATGGATCGAAGATCCATACAATTTATTTAGATGAGTTTTGAAATTAATGATATGATGGCATGATGACATGATGCAATGCACATGATGCAGAGAGGAATGCACGAACAAAACAAAATCACACAATGAATCTCGGAAACCCTGGAAGGCATCTGAAGCTCCGGTCTTGGGGCGTCACAACACTCCACCACTATGAGAGGATCTCGTCCCGAGATCTAGGATGGCACCGGAGAGAAACGGAAGAGGAAGAGAAGAGGTAAAACTAAGTTGCTTCTTCGACAAAAGAGGGAAACCAAAGAACCTTGAAAGGTTGAAAAGTTGATAGAAAGAACACAACAGAGTTGAACACAATTGAGAGCACTGCGGTAGAAAATAGAAACAAGGAACACCATTTGAACCTTGGAGGTTACAAAGCTATGAATGACGAGTACAATGGACAAGAAGGAATTGGAACCACTCTGGTTGAAACGAGATAAACAAGCAACAAGGAAATTCAAATTCGGACAACACTCTGGTTGAAAAGAGATGCAAAACTTGATAAGATGAAAAGAACTTGAAGAGGTGACACAATACTTCGGTAAATGGATAAGCACGAAAAGAACACGATCCACACAATCGAGATGATGTTTGAAAAGAGCAACATCACAATGCCTCCGGAAGAAAGAATAGAAGATAGATCCTCGGAATAAGAGAATGGGGAAGAAAATGCAAACTTCTGACACAAGTGAGCTCGGAAAGCACCCTTCCAAGAAGGTTATAACGGAGTTGTTGGAAAAACCAACAACGAAACGAATAAGCTTGTAGTGGGCTTATGGAAAACTTCTCAAAATTGAGGCGAAATTCTGCCACTATGGAAACAAATAATATAATTGATAACACCAACGAGATGAAAAACTTCTTCACCGAGATGAGAAGGAGAAAATTGGATCATTGATAAGCATCACAAATAGCTACATTCCTTAGGGAAGGCTGTAGGTGAAATATAACCCAAGATAACTCCAATGAAGAGATTAATGGATTTAAAATACCTCAATCTTGACAACATAACACCACCTCAAAAGATAAGGTAGAAAGAATTGCACTTCGGAATGCAAGATGAAGAATGCTTGAACTCCTCAAAACAAAACATGTGTTGAGCACCATGTTTATTTTTGAGTATAGCTTGGCGGATCATAACTCCATGAGAAATCTTGACGAACAATTGAAGAATGAAAGGGATCCTAGATGAACCACCATGTAGAGCCTCCATGAAGAACTCCGATAATAAAAGGATGATAAAAAGAAAGGGAAGTTGAAAACACAAGGTGAAGCCTTGCGATGATTTAGATGGAGCTTCGTGACAAGATAATGCGGAAAACTTGGAACTCCGGAAAAGAAAAGATGAAACACATGAAACCGAGAATGTGATATGATGAACAACTCCGGAAAGAAGAAACTAGATTACTTGGATGAAACAATAATAAGAATTATGTTATGCGTATCCTTCACCAATTTAAATTGATGACAAGCAACGGAGTTGGCATACTACTTATTCTCGTAGAAAGGATTAAGAGAGATATAGCGCAAACTTAAGAAGGTATAGATGGAACGACCGGTGGGATTTGGTAACCACGAATGAATTGATATGAAAACGAAGGAAGTGAAATCTTGAACGAACCACCGTAAGAATTGAAAATGAAAGTAGCAAAGGCACAATTCACCGGGAAGAGTTGGAAAACGAATGAAGATACTTGAGGGGATTTAGATACATGAGAACGAAGAGATCATGAATTGATTAGAGGATATTTGAACGATGCACCGATAAGATTTGGAGAATGATAGCTACACTCTGAGAATGAAGAATTAAGACATGATGGCCTTCGGAGGAAAGGAATGGAAACAACTCATGAAATGCTCTAGATGGTAAGAAAAGAATTGTCACAATCAAAACAATTATGAGCATGGCATCAAGCTTGAACTATGCATCTTGAAGAGAATGGAGCAAGATTTAAGAGAAATC
This sequence comes from Triticum timopheevii, assembly GCA_963921465.1. Lineage (NCBI taxonomy): Eukaryota > Viridiplantae > Streptophyta > Magnoliopsida > Poales > Poaceae > Triticum > Triticum timopheevii. The sequence goes on along the minus strand of OY997262.1, from coordinate 374,176,008 downwards.
CTTCTTCGGTCTTCAAATGTTGAGGATGATGATGAGAACCACCTTGAATTGTTGAGATACTCCGGGAGAATGAAAAACACAGAGGTTGAGCCAACAATGAAAAAGAATTTGAAATCGGTCTTGGAAAACATCTGACTGATGAAATTCATTCTTACATCAAACTTCGAAAAGAATTTGGGAATGGCTCCGAGAAAATTAGAAGAGTCAGATAAGATCTTGGAAAAAGACCTGTGGGTTAGGGCCCACTCAAAAGGAAACACCATTGAACGATTTTGAAGAGAGATTGCACCGGTTGAATTAAATGACTAGAATGAGATAATAATCTCCAAATAGCTAGAACGGATCTTGAATGAAAAGACGAGCCTCCTGAGGTATATTCAACACTGGAGAACAAAGGAATATCGAGAAGTGAATGATTAAGAGGTGCACCGGCATGAGAAAACATTTGAAACGAGGAAAGGATATGATCGACAAAGCATGAATTGAATCCACTAGAGAAGAAAAGAGAACGAAGAATAATAAACTTGAAGCTCCGTTAGTATCTTCTTGAGAATCATCGGATAAGAACATTGAAAGAAATGAATGAAGAGACTTCTCACAAATAAAAGGGATACATGATCAAGAAATATGAGTCCTTGAAGAAAAAGGGGTGGGAGGGTGGGGAAAACAAAGGCAACTTGGGGAGGATGGAACAAACACCGTTGAGAAAACTTAGAATTGATCTTGCGGATGTTGAAATGTTCGGATCCACTTGAAGAGAAGCACGCCGGTAGGAAAAGAATTAACATGACGACCTCAATGATCAAGAAGGATTAGCACTCCCATAGAAATATGAGAACACCATTTAGGAAAGGTATGGATTCAACATTTGACTTTGAAGCAACTCGAATACCACAAATAAAACAAAACAAAGGGTTTGGCTTGCAGAATAAGCCGGAACAAACATATGATAGAGATTTCGTCCGAAGTTTTCGTGGTGGGGCCCACACGGGCTCGAGTGTACAGCACCATCATGTACAAGGCAGTGCACATGACATACGAAGTGTCCCCGAACCAGCATAGCCAAGGGTTCTTTAAGACACAACGAGACCACTGTAAAAATGACCGTGGAAAGGCGGACCACTAGACGTCAAACCCCAATCTCATATCATGCATCTGTCGAAAAGATAATCTAGGAGCTACTTGAATTCCCACCTATAAAACTCCCGAAACTTTCTGGTTATGCAATCTGGTGTTGGGGATACAGGGGAAGCAATATATATCTCACCCAAAACTAACAATCCCTACATCCAAGCTGTATCCATCCGTCAACACATAACCAAGAAAACTTCGGAAATCGTGTACCTGAACCTTCAAAAAGCATCCGTTATACGAGCTATGGCAATACTCCTGAACTCCCTAGTACTGGGTGGCGTCGAGGTTATCTCACCAACAACTGCATAAAAGAGATTTTCGATGTCGGCAAAAACTCAGGTATTCCAGAAGTGCATCGATAAAATTATGACGACAACACCTCGGAGCTCAACTCCCCGGGACACTGCCACAACCCCTAAATGTCAGGAGGCACCAAGAACAATGTTCTCTTCATAAGAATATCGTAACGATTCCAAGATACCCGCGTGATCCTAAAAAAAATTAGTGAAATTTGAGGATAGGAAAGACAAAACATCTACGTCAGGAGACCTCACCAGAGCGACGAAGGGACTGAGGAGTAAAAAGAATCCTACTCTCCGATATATATAATCCTAAGACTCAAAACATTTTTTTCTAGACTCAACAACGCCAGCAAACAATCAAGCAGGGGGCTCCTAAGTCGGGGATGGCTCTGATTACCAACTTGTAACACCCACGATGCGGCTATATCTCCCACGTGTCGAAGCACGACTTAGAGGCATAACCGCATTGTGGTTTTGTCGCAAGAAGGGTCATCTTCACACAATCCCATGTAATGAACAAGAATGGGATAAAGAGTTGGCTTACAATCGCCACTTCACACAAGTACTTAAATAAATCATACATCATTCAGAGTACACACATAGTACGACTACGGATGAAGCCGAAAGAAAAGAAGATAACCCGACTGCTAGATCCCCGATCGTCCCAACTGGGCTCCACTACTGATCGACATGAAAAGAAACATAGCAACAACTAAGGTCTTCGTTGAGCTCCCATCTGAGCTCGGTTGCATCACCTGCACTGGTATCATCGGCACCTGCAACTGTTGTGATAGTATCTGGTGAGTCACGAGGACTCAGCAATCTCAAAATCCGCGAGATTCAAGACTATTTAAGCTTATAGGTAGGAAGTGGTAATGAGGTGGAGTATCAGCAAGCACTAAGCATATATGGTGGCTAACATACGCAAATACGAGCGAGAAGAGAAGCAACGGAACGGTCGTGAAGCTAGCAATGATCAAGAGGTGATCCTGAACTCCTACTTACGTCAAACATGACCCAAAACCATGTTCACTTCCCGGACTCTGCCAAAAAGAGACCATCACAGCTACACACGCGGTTGATGCGTTTTAATTCAGATCTAGTGTCAAGTTATCTACAACCGGACATTAACAATTTCCCATGTGCCTATAACCGCAGGCATGGCTTTCGAAAGATTATACCCTGCAGGGGTGTCCCAACTTAGCCCATGATAAGCTCTCGCGATCAACGTAGGATATACCTTCTCCCAGGAAGACCCGATCACACTCGGAATCCTGGTTTACAAGACATTTCGACAATGGTAAAACAAGACCAGCAAAGCCGCCCAATGTGCCGACAAATCCCGATAGGAGCTGCACATATCTCGTTCTCAGGGCAACACCGGATGAGACTAGCTACGAGTAAAACCAACCCTCAAGTTGCCCCGAGGTGGCCCCGCAGGCAGCTCAGTTCGGACCAACACTCAAAGGAGCACTGGCCCGGGGGGGTTAAAATAAAGATGACCCTTGAGTCTGCAGAACCCAAGGGAAAAAGGCTTAGGTGGCAAATGTTAAAACCAAGGTTGGGCCTTGCTGGAGGAGTTTTATTCAAAGCGAACTGTCAAGGGGGTCCCATAAATCACCCAACCGCGTAAGGAACGCAAAATCCGGGAACATAACACCGGTATGACGGAAACTAGGGCGGCAAGAGTGGAACAAAACACCAGGCACAAGGCCGAGTCTTCCACCCTTTACCATATATATATGCATTAATTTAAATAAGAGATATTGTGATATCCCAACATAATCCTGTCCATCATGGAGCAATCTTCAACTTCACCTGCAACTAACAACGCTATAAGAGGGGCTGAGCAAAGCGGTAACATAGCCAAACAACGGTTTGCTAGGTAGGGTGAAAAGGTTAGAGGCTGACATGGCAATATGGGAGGCATGGTAAACAAGTGATAGGCAGCGCAGCATAGCGATAGAACGAAGCAACTAGCAAGCAAAGATAGAAGTGATATCGAGGGTAATGGTCATCTTGCCTGAAATCCCGCTAGGAAGAAGAACGGGTCCATGAAGAAGACAAATGGACGTAGCCGAACGAATCCTCACAACTCTGGAACAAAACCGCAGCTAACGAGAGAAGCAAACCGGAAATAAGCAAACAACATGGTAAACACACAAGCATAATCATGGCATGATGCACAATCAAGTATGATGCATGTCCGGTTTAATGAGGCATGGCATGGCAAAGTGCAACAAACAATACTACAAATTAAGTGGAGCCCAATATGCAACGAGTTGCATATTGACGGAACACCACATCAATTATTTAGTTCTCTCTCGGTTATGTACCCAACAATATTAAATGTTATTAAACATGGCAAGGGGTGAAGCATGAGCAAACCACCTATTTAGGCAAGTTTAAATGAGGCCGGAAACAACAAACAACAATTCCGGAAAATCCCCATATGACATTTAGCAATTTAACGCAAACAACAATTTTAAGCATTTTAATGTTGTTATCATGATGTGGATGACATATACAAGTTTATGCAATTTTATGAAAATGTTGACATGAGCATGTTATGAAGCATTTGGTCACCATGGCGGACCGAAAAGGGTTCCACGGCAGCGAAACAAAAAAAGGTGCCACGGCAACATATCCGAAAATGATGCCACGACAACATATCGGTTCAGGTAGCTCACGGAGATACCGGTGCAAAAGGAGGCGTGCGGATGCGAGTCATGCAAGATGGTGGGGTGATCCCGGATTCCGGGTTCCCACAGGACGGCGGCATGGCAAACGAGGAATGTGCAAAAACAACTCGGACACGGTGCAAACACGAGCATCTCATGCAACACACATTCATACACGGGCGGTCGTCTCGTTGTTATACCTTTTAAGCGTGCGTTTCGGGGCGGTTCAAAATCGTCGAGGGAAGTAGACGTTCTCGGGACGGTCGTAGTGGAAGTAGTTGTTCACGATGACGGTAGTGGAAGTAGTTGTACACGTTCCGTAGATGAACTTGGCGTAACCGTGCGGTAGTCGAACTTGGCGCTCATGTTACACGGGTCTTCGAGCGACGGTAGTCGCACACGGCTCGTAGTCTATGTAGTTGAACATTGGTGAAATCATCAACAACAGTAGTGGTGCATGTCATAGTGGAACTTGACGCATCCAACGTCTTCGGGCGTAGAGCTACATGCGAAAACCGAGTTGGTCTTGACGATCCGGTGAGACGACATGGTTCGGGGCGGTCTCGGTCTTGGTCCTGAACTTCAGGAGGTCACCGGTCGAAATGGCCCACGCGAGCACTCACACGCGGGCAAGAGAGCGAGTGCTGATGCTCACGCGTCGAGCAGGGAAAACAGAGGTGGAGCCAATCGATGCGGGCGAGCAGAGATGCGTCCTCCACCCCACTCGAACGAAGCAGAGGCCGGGCAGGGGGCTTGCAGCGAAGGCTGGCGTCCATGGCAACAGGGGAAGTGAGCAGTTCCCGCTGGTGCTCGGCTTCGAGGCAGAACACGGAGCAGCAGCGGATCGGGGCGGACGCGAGCAGGTCCAAGCGGAGCTTGGCGAGGTGTAGGCGAGGACGAGGCCGCAGGCAGCGGCAGAAGGGCGCGACGACGATGGGGTCTCGGCGGCTGCGGAAAGGGAAGAAGGCGCTGGAGATGGTCTCGACCATGGCGTCCCTGCGGTAGCGGCGAGCTCATGGCCTGCAGCAGCAAGGCGCGGAACGGGGCGGAGACGCCGGGCACTGACGGAAGGGGGCGCGACAACGGCAAGGAGGCCGACGGGGCTCCGGCCTGGTTCTCTTCTCCGGCGAGGGCGGAGCGCGGGTCTCGCACTGGAGGCGCACGGATGCGGGAGCGAGGGGATCGAGCGCGAGGCTCTGCTCCTCTCTCTTTCTCTGCGGATGGGGGCACGAGCGAGGGATAGGGAGAGATCGAGAGGAGGGAGTGGCGGCGCAAGGGAGGAGAGCAGGGAGAGATGGGGATCGAAACGAGAAGCTAGGGTTAACAGTGCGCCGGTTGGGCCTGTGGAATGGGCCTTACAGGCCGGCCCGGGTAGGGAAGGAAGTGGCCAGAGGCCTGGCTCGAGGCCTAGCTGGGCTCTCTTCTCCCTCTCTCTTATTTTCCCAAACCGTAACAAATAGGAAGGAGGAAAAGAGAGAAAGGAAAAAGGTTAGAGAAGGGACTTTGGCATGCGGATAATTCTCCCGAGCTCACAAAAATGAGCTTGAACCAGGAAAAATAGAAGTGGGCGTGACCGAAAGTTTAAATTCAAACTCATTTGATTTAAATTCAAATGATTTGAATAGGAAGTGAGGTTTGGGAAGGTCCAAAAGTGTTCGGATTTTTGGTGGAGCTCCGGAAAATGATGAAAGAAATTATGGGCAAGGTTGGAGACCAAGAATTGAGATAACAACGGCATGGGATATTTTGCAAGTGTGTTATCGTGATTCCAAAGAATGGAATGCTTGGTTATAGCTCCCTAATAATATTGGGAGGATATGTTATAAAGAGAAGTCACCCTTCCCTCAATTTAAATGGATCGAAGATCCATACAATTTATTTAGATGAGTTTTGAAATTAATGATATGATGGCATGATGACATGATGCAATGCACATGATGCAGAGAGGAATGCACAAACAAAACAAAATCACACAACGAATCTCGGAAACCTTGGAAGGCATCTGAAGCTCCGGTCTTGGGGCGTCACACTTGACCCCTTGGCCTAACCATATCATCCAATATATGAATCTTTACGTCTCAACCATTTCGAGACTCCTCGTCATGTCCCCGATCTCATCCGGGACTCCGAACTCCTTCGGTACATCAAAACATGTAAACTCATAATATAACTGTCATCGAAACCTTAAGCGTGTGGACCCTATGGGTTCGAGAACAATGTAGACATGACCGAAACACGTTTCCGGTCAATAACCAATAGCGGAACCTGGATGCTCATATTGGCTCCCACATATTCTACGAAGATCTTTATCGGTCAGACCGCATAACAACATATGTTGTTCCCTTTGTCATCGGTATGTTACTTGCCCGAGATTCGATCGTCGGTATCTCAATACCTAGTTCAATCTCGTTACCGGCAAGTCTCTTTACTCGTTCCATAATACATCATCTCACAACTAACTCATTAGTTGTAATGCTTGCAAGGCTTAAGTGATGTGTATTACCGAGAGGGCCCAGAGATACATCTCCGACAATCGGAGTGACAAATCCTAATCTCGAAATACGCCAACCCAACAAGTACCTTCGGAGACACCTGTAGAGCACCTTTATAATCACCCAGTTACGTTGTGATGTTTGGTAGCACACAAAGTGTTCCTCCAGTAAACGGGAGTTGCATAATCTCATAGTCATAGGAACATGTATAAGTCATGAAGAAAGCAATAGCATAATACTTAAACGATCAAGTGCTAAGCTAACGGAATGGGTCAAGTCAATCACATCATTCTCCTGATGATGTGATCCCGTTAATCAAATGACAACTCATGTCTATGGTTAGGAAACATAACCATCTTCGATTAATGAGCTAGTCAAGTAGAGGCATACTAGTGACACTCTGTTAGTCTATGTATTCACACATGTATTATGTTTCCGGTTAATACAATTCTAGCATGAATAATAAACATTTATCATGATATAAGGAAATAAATAATAACTTTATTATTGCCTCTAGGGCATATTTCCTTCACTACCACCCTTAGAAACATTGTTATGGTTCCATCAATACTCATATACTCCATCCTTATTGTTGATGGTGTCGATCTTCCAGATTAATTCCACCTCGGGGCTGTTCCAATAGTGTCATAACCTGTTTCGTCAATTTCTATATCCATTTCATCTTGGTAAGGTTATTCCATGACTGGGTCTTCTTAGCTGACGGGTCTGGAGCCAATACTAAACAACGATCGATATCTCATGGTGGTCAAAAATTTATGGTTTCTCCTACAGAAATGGGTCTGGGCTTCATTCTCACCGTATGACCTACGATTGGCAACAACTGCCTTGTACAAGGGAAAAAAATTGTCATACCATTCTAAGGTTTAACAAGGTTTTGATCGTTGTCTCTCTACTATAGGCAAGTAACTCAGATTTAACATCCCATATAGCAAGGCGAATAATAAGAGTAAGTCGGTATGGTGATCAATCCATCCCGCACCCAAATCATTACCTTGTATATGGTTTAGCGAATCTAGCATTCTAACTCTCGGTCATCCTCACAAGCATTGCAGAATTTCTCTTGTCGATGAACCAAGTTCGGATAAATCCATTGATTCTGCAAGCCAGACAAACAACTACCGTTCCTTCACCACTCTTAGGTTTTGTGTAATCCTATAAAATCGTCTGTTGATAAAGTTGTATCTTCTTCCAGGGGTTTTCCTTCAATGAGACTGTGCTTGCTTCTTGGCAGGTCCTGGGGCATGTGGGTTATGGCCCATTTCATCACTTATATACCTTGAACTCATCATCGGGGCAACAGACCATTATTCCAACTTCCAGCTTCCTAGCATTCTTAAATCCATCCAATTGTACTGTCTCCCTTCCCTCTATTGGTGCCAAACTAAGACGTGATTACTCAAACTCATCACGGAGTTACAATTGATCCATATTACCAACATTTTATCTCCTTTGTATCCAACAATACTTCACCCCTCCATATCCTTGGGGTATTTCCCACTTATTGAGATGAAACTCATTCTTATTTTGTACATGGTCCACTTCGTGGAATATCATTTTCTTTTCCAGGGGTCAAGCGTTCTCACAATTGCTACCACCCTTGAAATGCACAAACTCATCCATAGACCATATTTCTCATATCCTCGAAATTGGTCAAAATCCTTCTTCATAGAGTAACAACTCATAAGATTCAAATAAGTACCAACGATGCTAACTTTATTGATTCCCAAATTACTACAATCTCCTGCATTTCCATTACATAATTTAACTTCTCCTGAAAATAAGGGTGCTTACTACTCTCTTTATTACATTCCTTACTCCAGTATCAAAATTCTGAAGTACTCTGCTCAGGCTTCCTTATGTTCTGGACATTCCCTGGCACCATTTCCTACTTCCTTGCAACGTAAACAAATGACTTTTGACAAATCTCGGGGCGTATTTGTGATTGTGCCTACTCCTTGGTTTATTGTCTCCTTTCCTGGGCACATGTTGGCATAGTGACCCAAGGTTCTGCACTTGAAACAGGTGATGTAACTCAGGTCCTTCTCTGCAGAGATTTGGTTCTTCCTGGTATACTTTCTCTTCTTCCTCCTGGATTTCTTTGTTCCGATCAATACTTCCATTTCCTATGGATCAAACTCCACTTCTTCCATCGGGAAGTCCTCCGCGTACTCTTGGCTTTCCTTTGTGCAGTACCGTGATAAATTTCCTTCTTCTCCACATGAATAACAAGCATGGGAGAAAAATCTGTTTAGGCCTTCTCCATTGGGGTCTTCAACAACTTCCTCCTTCACTGGTTCCTCCAAATTTTCCATGAGGGCTTCTTTCATTGCTTCCTTCTTCTACTGGATGGTTCGTTGTACCATAGAGTAAATGTGACACTGAGCAGGGTAGTGGGTAGTCCCTTCACACAGGAAACAAGTCACGTGCATAGTGGGTCATTCTTCAGCTGGGTGACTTTCTTCACAATGAGGACATCCATCATTGTGTTCCTCATGGGTGTGTCTTATTTCTCCACAAATCTTGCAGGCACAAGGCTTCTTCATATCCCATCCATAAGGCTTTAATTTTTGGGGCACAAGCCGAGACTTTAACAGAGTTAACTTAAATTCTTCCCAAGTGGTTACTCTTTGCCATCCATGATTGGTTTGGTACAACCTCCACCAAGTAGCAGCACCTCTTTCAAAGCATGGAAGAGCATGCTGGGCCATATCCTTTCCGGCTATAGGGTTATTCTTCATGTGATCCTCCATGTTTTGAATCCATCGGTTCGTCTCCAATTGACTCATCGATCCCGGAACTGTGAGTTCATCTCCATTCATCCTCTATGGGGTCCATGGGTTTGGGGTGAGATAAGAGAGATAGAGGGGGATACACGCAATGCAAACATTAGTTTTGAAAAGACAGATTTTATTTGTGGCTGTCGGAAAAACATCAAACAACTGACAGCTCACAATCGTCGCATCTAACGTAGGTATATAACAGGGGTTTGGTCTTCTAAAGGTCAATAAATCTTCAAGGTCACCAAACTCTTCTTGTTCATGTCTCCGATGGCTTCTTCCGATCATGCTTGTCCTTCTCAAGTTCCTCTGCCAGATCCCTGTTGACGCGAAGTCTCTAGTGACATCCTTTAATACTTCTGGAGTTGCATTCCAAACTTCTAGGTTTCAACATCCTTGGCATGAGCCATGGTTCTACTGTCCTTTAGTTCCTGACAAATCTCCGGTATCTCGAGGTTTTAGCTCCTTCAGCTTGGCTACTTTCAGCTTCTGGTTCCTGAAATCTTCACGAATTGCTCCCTTGTCAAATACGGCTTCCTAAAGTTCCACCTTAAACTTCTTGATGTAATATTCCAGATTCTGGTGATGCACCGGTTAAGGTTAAAACTGCATTGTTTGCTGACCGATGCTCCATCAGCCTTCTACCATCCAATCCTTCCATGCATCTGCGTGCTTAACTCCACATGGTGACAATAGCATAAGCGGGCAATAACACCATGGTCAGCCGTGTCTATGCCCATGTTACTGCCATGAGCTTTTGTTCCATAATTGATATCTCCTGTCTTAGGGTTTTCTTGACAAAAACTTTGAGGTCTAATGCTCCATGCTCCGGTCTTTCTCCGATACACCTTTATCTCGGGTATTGACAGCTTCCATAGTCTGCCAAGTTCCATAAGGGTAGCCTTCCTAGGTCATACTAATCTGGAAATTCTTTAGAACCTTCAAATTCTCCTAGTCTTTGGAGTCTTCACCGTTGTAGTTTCCGTCATTATAATGTACGGTAAAAATCCTCTTTATTCCAAGTAGTCTTAGTTGTCCGATATCTTGTACTCCTTAGAGTGGTCTCATCATCCGAACCTTCATGTGGTCAAAAGGGGAAAGGATATAGTCTAACTAAAAGGAAATATTTGAATAAGCTCAGAAGAGAAGAGAGGTAAGAGATCTTTTTGAAAATAAAGTAGTAGAGAAAATCTTTCCTATGGGCTTGCCAGTTTCTACGGTCACGTCCTACAATCAACATGTGCTCTGATACCATCTTGTAGCGACCCGACCTCAGACGGTCAAGTCTCTATGCTTAAGTGTCATCCCTGGATCGGTATGCTAACACACACAGTACTCGAGGATTTATAACAGAGGTAAATCACATGTATAAAGTAATGTAAATACTATTACCTCAATCCATAAAGCGGAAGAAACAACAAGGTTGTGGATTCCCATCAACACCAACGGCAAAGTTGAGTGTAGAAATTGTAACCCTAACATATCACTTACTCGTCGTAGGAATCCTGCAACATGAGACATTGCAGCCATGTAGGTCAGTACATTGAATGTATTGGCAAATTCACACCATAGGATAATGATGAATAATAGCTATCACTACATGCATATTTGGCTGGTGGAAAACTCTAAGTTTAATTTTGCATAAAGCCAATTTTTTCCTACGACAAAGGAATAAATTTTATTTAACTACCAAATTTGTTGAAAACATTGAGAAGGTTCCTCCAACTCAATCCTAAATTAATAATCATCAACCCAACAAATTATTTAAGTAACGTGATGAGATCAACAGGATAATCCAAGAACCAGATACTCAAGATGTCCATAACCGGGGACATGGCTAACCATGATTAGTTTGTACACTCTGCAGAGGTTTGCGCACTTATCCCACAAGACTCGATCGCCTCCGTTGGATTTCTCGCACTACAAGGTGTTTGAGAAACGGATGACCGAGACATAGTCTTTCATAAGCATTAACTCTTTACTCTGGGTAGACAGTACCACCTACACCCCCTACATCTGCTAGTCTACCTCTTCAAGAGCTCACACAACTTACTCAACTATGCGAGAGCCCATAATGGCCTGGGTGGCATTCCATAGAGTAATCACACGGGTCCTCCGGGATTCCCTTGGGCAAGCACTAGGTTCTCTAGGTGCCCGGGCAAACCACTGGGAACTCCAGGGTTCTCTAGGCATAGGCGGTGGTGGAGCGAGGCACAACGGCGGCGGTGGAGCGAGGCACAACGGCGGCGGCGGATCTCGCCGACGGCAGCGGGATGCGGCGCAAGAGCGGGGGCGGGAGCAGAGAGAGAGAGATCGGGGCCCGGGGCTTCGGATTTATAGGAGGGGAGGGCAGGCGCTGGCGTGGCAGAGGGGCAAGGGCGGCGCGGGGAATCCGGGCTGCGTACGGCGGCGGTGATGTACTGGAGGCGGAGTCCCAGCGTGAGGTTGGGGATGCGCGGCTGGGCTGGGCCGCGGCCTCTTGGGCCGACCCAGTTCGGCGGCGGAGGAAGATTCTCTTCTCTTAAAAAAACATTTTTCCACGCAAACAAAAATAATAATAAACCAAAATAAACAAAAATATTATATAGGCATATAATATAACAAAATTTCCAGAAAAATATTTTCTACAACCTGAACAATTTTCTAGCATCAAATAAAATCCTCAATAATTCAAATAAAGCAGAGAGTGCTAGTGCTCTAATAAAATCCAATAAAAAATTATTTTAAAAATACCAAAATTAATTCAAATTTATTTCTCTCCAATTTTCTGATGCAGGGAATCATTTTACTCTAATTCCCATATATTTTATTTTTGGAGAAAAATAATTTGAATAAAACCCAAATAACTCCCAATTGAAAATAATTTCAAAAGGACTTTAAATTAGATTTCTTTTAAACTCCCAACTCATATTTCATATGTTTTGAAGAAGTCATTTTATCTTCTCTCATGAAAATCGTTGAGTTGCTTAAAGTTTCTGAATTTGAAAAATATTTCAAATGAAATTCAAATCTTTTCAAAACCCTTTTCATTTATTTAAATGGAAGAAGTCATGTCATCTTCTCTCTAGAGTTTTGTGATGAAAAGAATTTGAATTCAAGGAGATCATAAATGCAAAATGAAAGTATGGGAAAGTCCGTTTATTCCCTCTCATTTAACTTTCATTAAGTTTCAAATTTCACTCAATCAATCACACAACAAACAAACAACAATCAAAACTATCTATCTAATATAACATTCCAAAATTTAGAATTTTCGGATGTTACACTCAGTCGACATCGGCTCCAGAGACGGTGCTCCAGCGATCCGGAGATCTGGCTCGACGCAGTGTTACCTTTGCCAATCCACTGTCGACTGACCATCCTTCGGGGTCGACTGCTCAGGTCTTCACTGCGCCCGCACAACTCCATGCTTCAGATCCTGTGACCGCTCCGACTGTACTGCCATCATCGCTCTTCGCTGCATATCACACTCCAGACGACCCGTCGAGTGCCACCAGGAAGGCCCTTCTCCAGGCAAATCTCATGATGGAGCAGATGAAGGTGGTGCACGAGGCCAGTCAGGTTGCTTACAATGCCAGCACCGCTCTGCAAGCCAACGTCAAGGTTAGTTGGTTTCCGACTGATCTGTTGACTAGTGGTAGTTGCAACTCTTGCTTCATTGTCCGTAAGGTGTCCTTAGATGAGCGTTTTGGAACCTTTTATGTGCATCTATCATAGGTCTGCATTTCTCCCAATCACCCACTGGGTGTTCTGTTTTAGTGTTGAATAGTTCTTGCACTTGAGTCGACCAGGTTGAGTCGAGTGTAAAACCAGACCAGTGGGGGCACGCACATGCACCCATTGGGTGTAGTCCCCGAGACCGCGATCGACTGCTGGTAGTCAGCTAGGGTCTGAGAATCTCTTTTTTTACTCACGCTGGGTAGACCATGCCGAGTGTAAAACCGGACCAGTGGGGGGACACCAAGTGCACCCGCTGGGTGTAGTCCCCGAGTCTACTGTTGAATGTTTGATTCAGCGGTAGTCTTAGAACAATTTTTGCTGTGATTGACCTTTGTTTCCGTCGACTGACATATCTTATTTTTTGACTGCAGAAGTCTTGTGATCTTGGAGCCCAATTTTTTGAACTGGAAAAGAAGCAGATCAGCCTTAACTTTGATCTGGAGCTAGCCAAGAAGAATCTCAAGAAGGCCCAGGACGAAGCGGCTACCATGGGAGGTAACAATCCATCGACTGTCCTCCTTATGACTCTCTCTGTAACGCCCCGGATTCGATGCGCCAGGTGTCTGCCAGTTATTCGCCGTCGTTGCCATGTCAGCTGCTTGCGTGTTGCATTTTGCCATGTCAACATCTGCATTTCATCTGCATGTTTTTCAACACTTGCATCCGTTTGGGTTCCGCCGGCTCTCTCTGTTGTCCGTTCTGAGCCAGACACTCTCGCACGCGCCTGCGGCACCTCCGAAATATTATTTCATAAGTGGCATAAAAATGTTCTCGGAATGGGTTGCAATTTGTCGTGCAGTCTTATTATAGTGTAGACAGACCGCCTGCCAAGTTTCGTCGCATTCGGAGTCCATTTGATAGCCCAACCGTTAAACCTACAACCGCAATATAGCCGGTCTATCGTCGGACATTTTCGGTCTCCGAAAATAGTTGCCGGGCTGCACTTCCCCCCTCTCTTCTCAGCCCACAACCATCTACACAACCCACCTGCAGCCCACCTAGACATGCCTAAGCCCCCACGCGATCGGATCCGTCGGATCGCGATCGGAGGTTCCGAAAACCCCCAAACCCTCTAACCCTAGCCCCCTGCCTATTTAAGAAGCCCCCTTGCCATTTTTGGGCACCCCTAGCCCTCCACCTACCTCTAGCCGCCGCCCTTCATTGTTTTCCGCGCCAGCCCGCTCCTCTGCCGCCAAGTGTCGCCGCCCCACTGGCCGCGCCGCCGCCAGCCGCCGAAGGCAGCCTCTCGCAGGCCTCCACGTCGCCTCCCCTGTATCCCCCACTTCCCCGTGGCCCTTCCAACCCGCAGCCGGCCCGCCGCGGGCCGATTTGGGCCCGGACGAGGCCCGCGTGCGCCGTCACCCACGCCCGAGGGTCTCCCGCTCGATCCCTCTGGATCGGCAGAGCGCCTCCCTGCCGCCATCCATCGCCGCCGCGCCTCCCGCAGATTCGCCCACTCCGGCGAGCCCCATCGCCGGCGACCAACCCCCAGGCTAGGTCGCGCTACGCCGCCCTCTCTCTCCTTTCCTTTTCCCTCTCTCTCCCTCACGGTCCCTCTCTCTCTCCCGCAGGTCCAGCCGCCGCCATGGAGTTGCGCCTCTCCGAGCTTCGTCGACGCCGGGAATGAGTTCCCCGGGGCCAGATCCGCCCGGATCCACTCCCCATTGGACTCGCCTCAACCTCCTCGCCGGCCGTCCCTGCGGGTGGCGCCGCCCCCTGCCATGGCCGCCTCCTCCCTGTTCAAGTGGGAGGAGTACGAGCGCCCCGTTCACCGGGCCTCTCCGCGTGGGCCTCGGCCCGACCCGCGTCCCCGGCCTGCCTGGCCTTCTACTCCACCGACCGGCCCTTTAGGCCCTCTGGTGAGAACCCGCCTAAATCCCGCTCAGTGCGACATTTAGTTATCCCGCGCCCGTGTTTTTTTTCTAAAAAATCGGCTAAGTCCTGCAAATAGTTGCATTCTGGTGCCCTGTTCAACATGCCATAACTTGCTGCATACTGCTCCATTTTGTGCGTGTAATATGTCGAATTGTTCGTCTCGACGAGTACTTCATTTCATTCCATTGCATCATTTTCATTTGAGCTCATCTTGATGCCCTAAATGCTGTTGGAAGAGTGCATGTTGATGTTAATCTGCTGAAACTGTTATAACTTTCTCATTTGTCATTTTTGCCATGTTTGATGTGTGCATCCTATGAGGTTGATGTCTACATGTGTTTTGATCTATGCCATGCCATCTTTAAAGAGGTGCTATCCATGTATTTTTGTGATTTGTGTGCTGAGTGCATCGAGCTTGCTAAGTAGGGTACTTGTTGTTGCTGATTTCATTCCCTGTTCTGCTGATATTTTTATGCCATGTAAACTTGATGCTACAGAGAGATCCATGCATATTTTGAGATACTTCAGTAAGGATGTTTTGAACATATGGTTATGCTCTACCCATTCATGCCCTTTGTTGCAATTACGGAGTAGTCTAGCATGTCATTTGGGTGCTCTATTTTTGCTTCAAAATGTTTCCTGGCAGATTGTTTACTTGTTATTCAATTTGGCCAAGGTTGCTATAATTGATCCTTACATGCTATGAACTTGTTCTTCACTTGGTTTGTTTCACAAACATGTCTTCTTGATGATGCTATGCTTATCTTGTCATGCAATGACTTGTGGTGAGTGAATCGTGCTTGTTAAGTAGGGTTCATGATGTTGCTGTTTTGCTAGGCTGAATCTGTTATTTCGTGATGCTATATAAACATGTTGTTACTAGTCATTCTATGCATAATCTGGAGGTGATCACTAAATATGTTTTGTTCTACATGACATGCTCTATCCATCCATGCCCTTGGTTGCAATTATAGGTTGTTGTAGCTTGTTCAAATCTTGCTCCAAAGTTGCTATATGATGTTGCTGTCAGCCTGTTAACATTAAGTTCAGTTGCTTCCATGCTTATGGTTAGTGATCCATGTGCCCTATGAACTTTCTCTTCCCATGCTTAGCTTCATAAACATGTATTCTTACTATTGGGTGCCTTGCCATGCCATGTATCGCTCTGTAGTGAGTGGTACAAGCTCACCAACATGCCTACTGATTGTTGTTCCTGCCATGTATGAATCTGTCATATAACATGCCATGTTTACATGGGTGCCATCATGTCTTCTGTTCCTTTTTGACTCATGGTCAGTAAGGGACTTTTGTTCTATGAATTTAGTAAATTCATGCCATGCCTTTGTTTGCCATGATAAGTTCCTGTAACATGTTGTTTGATAGCTCTGAACATTGCAACCTGATGTTATTTCTGCTAAAGTCTGTAACTGTTATTATTTGCAATCTTTCCATGTGTGTTTGAGCATGTTCTAGTGATTTCTAGAGATAGCTCATTGTTCATGTTTTGTTATGCTTTACCTGTACATCATGCCCATGCCTTTTGTTATTATGTTGAGGTCCTGTAGCTTGTTGTTTTGATGCTTGCAATATGCCTAATTGCTGTTTTGGATAGATTGTTGCTATGACTTGTATAGAGTGTATGTGTTGCTCCGTTTTGAGTGTGCTCTATATGAAACTTGCTTGTTATTGCATGTAGCTTCATATTATCATGTTGCATCCTTGTTTTGAGGTGTTTGCTTGATGTTTGTATGCATTTTGCATCAATGCCATGTTTAACTTGTGTTGCTCATATCTTCTAGGCCGTAGCTCCGAATCTAATGAACTTTATATGTAACTTGACTAGAATCTCGTGTAGATCATCGTGGTGCATCTTAACTTGCTGTTTAACAACTTGAACATAAGGTTTATTCGGATCTGGACCAACTTCGAAATTTGCATATGGGGACTTACCGGAATTGTTATATGTTGTTCCCGGCCTCATTTAAACTTGCCTTGTTGTGTTGTTCTTGTTTGCATCATCTCTTTCCATGAGTAGCTTCATGTAGCTTTGTCATGCATCATGCTTGTTGTGCATCAGGCCTTGTTCATGAGTGGTGTGTTTACCATGTTGTGTGCTTCTTTTCGATAGTTCCTGTTTCGTTGCGATCGTGAGGATTCGTTTGTCTACGCTTGGTTCGTCTTCGTGGCTTCATCTTCTTCATGGACTCATTCTTCTTCCTAGCGACCGCTACCCTGGATCTCACTACTATCATTGCTATGCTAGTTGCTTCGTTCTATCGCTATGCTGCGTTTCCTATCTTTTGCTCATCAAGCCTCCCATGTTGCCATGAACCTCTAACCTTTGACACCTTTCCTACGCAAACCGTTGCTTGGCTATGTTACTGCTTTGCTCAGCCCCTCTTATAGCGTTGCTAGTTGCAGGTGAAGTTGAAGATTACTCCATGGTGGACAGGATTTTGGTTGGGATATCACAATATCTCTTATATTATTAATGCATCTATATATTTGGTAAAGGGTGGAAGGCTCGGCCTTATGCCTGGTGTTTTATTCCACTCTTGCCGCCCTAGTTTCCGTCATGCCGGTGTTATGTTCCCGGATTTTGCGTTCCTTACGCGGTCGGGTGATTTATGGGACCCCCTTGACAGTTCGCTTTGAATAAAACTCCTCCAGCAAGGCCCAACATTGACTTTTACCATTTGCCTCACCACCACCTACTTTTCCCTTGGGAGTCGCTCTCTCGAGGGTCATCTTTATTATAGCCCCCCCGGGCCAGTGCTTGTCTAAGTGTTGGTCCAAACTAGAGCACCGTGCGGGACCATCCCTTGGCAACTTGGGTTATGTCAGTACCTGTACGCTTAGCTTATCCGGTGTTGCCCTGAGAACGAGATATGTGCAGCTCCTATCGGGATTGTCGGTGCATCGGGCGGTCTTGCTGGTCTTGTTTTACCATTGTCGAAATGTCTTGTAAACCGGGATTCCGAGTCTGATCGAGTTTTCCTGGGAGAAGGTCTATTCCTTCGTTGATCGCGAGAGCTTATCATGGGCGAAGTTGGGACACCCCTGCAGGGTATAATCTTTCGAAAGCCGTGCATGCGGTTATTGGCAGATGGGAATTTGTTAATGTCCGGTTGTAGAAAACTTGACACCAGATCCGAATTAAAATGCATCAACCGCGTGTGTAGCCGTGATGGTCTCTTCTCGGCGGAGTCCGGGAAGTGAACACGGTTTCTGGGTTATGTTTGACGTAAGTAGGTGTTCAGGATCACTTCTTGATCATTACTAGTTGACGACCGTTCCGCTTGCTCTCTTCTCGCTCTTATTTGCGTATGTTAGCCACCATATTTTCTTAGTCGCTGCTGCAGCCTCACCACCTTACCCCTTCCTTTCCCTTTAAGCTTTGCTAGTCTTGATACCCATGGTAATGGGATTGCTGAGTCCTCGTGGCTCACAGATTACTACAACAACAGTTGCAGGTACAGGTTCGCGATGATCATGACGCGAGAGCGATGCTTGCTTGCGTTGAGTGCTTCTTCTGCTTCTCCGATCAGGGGATAGGTTCCAGGTCGGCAGCCTGGGCTAGCAGGGTGGATGTCGTTTGAGTTTCTGTTTGTGTTTCATCCGTAGTCGGAGGGTGCTCTGATGTATGGTGATGTTGTATTCGTGTGGCATTGTATGCCTTATGTATGTATCCCCATCTATTATGTAATGTTGATGTAATGATATCCACCTTGCAAAAGCGTTCCAATATGCGGGTCTATCCTTGGTGGGACCTTCGAGTTCCTTTTGGATAGGGTCGCATATTGGGCGTGACAAGTTGGTAATCAGAGCCTCGACCGACCTTAGGAGCCCCCTTGATTGATCGTGTAGTTTGGCCGTTGTTGAGTCTAGAAGAAAACTGTTTTCGGAGTTTAGTTATATCGGAGAGTAGGAATTCTTTTACTCCTCAGCCCCTTCGTCGCTCTGGTCAGGAATCTTGATGTAGGTGTTTTGAACTACTCCTATTCCCCTTCAAATTTTTCCTTAGGATTCACGCAGTTGGTTTTCTGATCGTTGTTCCTCGGCTCTTTTCATCCGGTGCATTTCTCGTCAAGTCGACTCGAGCCTCTGCATCCTTGAGTTCAATCCTCAGTTATTTTCTTTCCCACCCGCCCTCCCTGTTCTTCCTCTCGGAACCGGAGTTCGTAATCAAGTATCCACCCTACTCGTGTGAAGTTTTTGCTCCCTCTCCTCAAGGATTTCAATCGTTGTTTTCTCTTCAAGATATTCGTCGGTTTCCACTTCCAAGTTGCCTTTGTTTTCCCGCCCTCCCACCCTCTTCTTCCCGGAGCCTGAGTCTCTTTCGAGCATAAATTTCATTCGTGCGGAGCCTCTTTAGTTTTCCCTCAATTATTTCAACCAGTAAATTCGCGTCTCGTTTGACATTCTTCATATCTTTTCTTTTCCGCTGGATTCAATTCATGTTTTTCGGGTTAATTATATTCTTTCCTTCGAAGTGTTCTCCTTGCTCGTGTGCCTCTCGCCAGTTTATCCTTCTGGAGTGTTCAAGATATCTCAGGAGATTTGTCGGTGTTTGAATTAATTCGAGGTTGTTACCTCATTCAAATATTTCAATTGTTCCGGTGCATCATCTACCCCTTCAACAATCCTTTTCAATGGTGTTTTCTCTTCAGTGGGCCCTAACCCACAGGTCTTTTTCCAGGATCTTACCTGACTCTTCTAATTCCCCCGGAGTTATTCTCAATTCTTTTCAAGTGTGACGTAAGAAGGGATTCCATCAGTCAGATGCTTTTCCAAGATCGGTTTCAAATCTTTTTCATTGTTGACTTAACCTCTCTGCTTTTCATTCTTCCGGAGTATCTTAGTAATTTTGGTGGCGTTCCTCGTCGTCATTTCAAGACCGAAGAAGAGTTTTCCCTCTCAATCTTGTCCGTTCTCTCGAAGATTCGTGGTTCTAGCTTCATATCATCCTCTCGTATTATTCCGTTTGTTAAATATATTTTTCTTACCCATCCGGAGTATGTCAGGAGTTGTTTTTTTCATTTCTTTTTACCGGAGGCCATCATTCCAGTTATCGTTCTCTATTTATCCCGGCGCTTCGTTCAAGTGTTCTTTAATCAGCTCATGTTCTCTTTGTTCTTTTGCATCTAAATCCCCTCTAGCTTATTTGTTCTTCTAAGTCTTCCTGGTGATTCATTCTCTTTCGTCAGTCATTTCCGAATTCTTACGGTGGTTCATTCAGATTCTTTTCCTTGTTTATCATTTAATCCATTCGTTCTTTCCAATCCTACCGGTGGTTCATGAAGACCTTCTCAAGTTTGCGACATGTCGCTTCTCAATTCTTTTTCAACAAGAATAAGTAATATGCAAAATCCATTGTGTCATCAATTTAAGTTGATGAAGGATAAGCATACAATAAATCTTATTCTTATTTTATCCAAGTGATTAACCACTTCCTTTGGAGTTTGTTCTTGACGAATAAATTCTAGTTCCAAGTGGTTTCATCTTTTCTTTTCCGGAGTTTAATTTTTCTCAGCCATTTCGTCGGAACCTCCATCTAAATCATCGCAAGCTTTAATCTTGTTCTTTCATCCTTCATTCTATTTCATCATCCTTTTTGTTACCGGAGTTCTTCATGGTGGTTCTTCATGAATTAATTCATCCTCTCAAGAGTTCATCAAGTATCATTCCATCCTCTCTAGTTCATTTTCTAATCCTTCCATTTTCAGACGGAGTGCTACCTAAATCCTTTCAGTCTTATTCGTTTCTTTTCTCTTTCTAACCATTCCGGTTAGAACGAGTGCTTTCAGAGTCTCTCGTGATTCCTTGAGCTTTCGATTCTCGTCATTCAAGTCGTTCCTCTCTTCTTCTCGAGCGCTCTCGATTCTTTGCTTCTTCTCTTGAGTTCTTGTTTCACCTCACCCCTTTTCTCTTCCATCTCGGTCCTAAGATCTCGGGACGAGATCTCTTGTTAGTGGAGGAGTGTTGTAACGCCCCGGATTCGATGCGCCAGGTGTCTGCCAGTTATTCACCGTCGTTGCCATGTCAGCTGCTTGCGTTTTGCATTTTGCCATGTCATCATCTGCATTTCATCTGCATGTTTTTCATCACTTGGATCCGTTCGGGTTCCGCCGGTTCTCTCCATTGTCCGTTCTGAGCCAGACACTCTCGCACGCGCCCGCGGCACCTCCGAAATATTATTTCATAAGTGGCATAAAAATGTTCTCGGAATGGGTTGCGATTTGTTGTGCGGTCTTATTATAGTGTAGACAGACCGCCTGCCAAGTTTCGTCGCATTCGGAGTCCATTTGATAGCCCAACCGTTAAACCTACAACCGCAATATAGTCGGTCTATCGTCGGACGTTTTCGGTCTCCGGAAACAGTTGCCGGGCTGCACTTCCCCCCTCTCTTCTCAGCCCACAACTATCTACACAACCCACCTGCAGCACACCTAGACATGCCTAAGCCCCCTCGCGATCGGATCCGTCGGATCGCGATCGGAGGTTCCGAAAACCCCCCAAACCCTCTAACCCTAGACCCCTGCCTATTTAAGAAGCCCCCTTGCCATTTTTGGGCACCCCTAGCCCTCCACCTACCTCTAGCCGCCGCCCTTCATCGTTTTCCGCGCCAGCCCGCTCCTCCGCCGCCAAGTGTCGCCGCCCCACTGGCCGCGCCGCCGCCAGCCGCCGAAGGCAGCCTCTCGCAGGCCTCCACATCGCCTCCCCTGTATCCCCACTTCCCCG
The DNA here is from genome assembly GCA_963921465.1 of Triticum timopheevii. Classification (NCBI taxonomy): domain Eukaryota; kingdom Viridiplantae; phylum Streptophyta; class Magnoliopsida; order Poales; family Poaceae; genus Triticum; species Triticum timopheevii. The sequence continues at coordinate 374,154,265 of OY997262.1, read as the reverse complement.
CGGCCCTTCCAACCTGCAGCCGGCCCGCCACGGGCCGATCTGGGCCCAGACGGGGCCCGCGCGCGCCGTCACCCACGCCCGAGGGTCTCCCGCTCGATCCCTTTGGATCGGCAGAGCGCCTCCCCGCCGCCATCCATCACCGCCGCGCCTCCCGCAGATTCGCCCACTCCAGCGAGCCCCATCGCCGGCGACCAACCCCAGGCTAGGTCACGCTGCGCCGCCCTCTCTCTCCTTTCCTTTTCCCTCTCTCTCCCTCACGGTCCCTCTCTCTCTCCCGCAGGTCCAGCCGCCGCCATGGAGTTGTGCCTCTCCGAGCTTCGTCGACGCCGGGAATGAGTTCCCCGGGGCCAGATCCGCCGGGATCCACTCCCCATCGGACTCGCCTCAACCTCCTCGCCGGCCGTCCCTGCAGGTGGCGCCGCCCCCTGCCATGGCCTCCTCCTCCCTGTTCAAGCGGGAGGAGGAGGAGCGCCCCGTTGACCCGGCCTCCCCGCGTGGGCCTCGGCCCGACCCGCGTCCCCGGCCTGCCTGGCCTCCTACTCCACCGACCGGCCCTTTCGGCCCTCTGGTGAGAACCTGCCTAAATCCTTTAGTTATCCCGCGCCCGTGTTTTTTTCTAAAAAATCGGCTAAGTCCTGCAAATAGTTGCATTCTGGTGCCTTGTTCAACATGCCATAACTTGCTGCATACTTCTCCATTTTGTGCGTGTAATATGTTAAATTGTTCGTCTCGATGAGTACTTCATTTAATTCCATTGCATAATTTTCATTTGAGCTCATCTTGATGCCCTAAATGCTGTTGGAAGAGTGCATGTTGATGTTAATCTGCTGAAACTGTTATAACTTGCTCATTTGTCATTTTTGCCATGTTTGATGTGTGCATCCTATGAGGTTGATGTCTACATGTGTTTTGATCTATACCATGCCATCTTTCCAGAGGTGCTATCCATGTATTTTTGTGATTTGTGTGCTGAGTGCATCGAGCTTGCTAAGTAGGGTACTTGCTGTTGCTGATTTCAGTCCCTGTTCTGCTGATATTTTTATGCCATGTAAACTTGATGCTACAGAGAGATCCATGCATATTTTGAGATACTTCAGTAAGGATGTTTTGAACATATGGTTATGCTCTACCCATTCATGTCCTTTGTTGCAATTATGGAATAGTCTAGCATGTCATTTGGATGCTCTACTTTTGCTTCAAAATGTTTCCTGGCAGATTGCTTACTTGTTATTCAATTTGGCCAAGGTTGCTATAATTGATCCTTGCATGCTATGAACTTGTTCTTCACTTGATTTGTTTAACAAACATGTCTTCTTGATGATGCTATGCTTATCTTGTCATGCAATGACTTGTGGTGAGTGAATCGTGCTTGTTAAGTAGGGTTCATGATGTTGCTGTTTTGCTAGGCTGAATCTGTTATTTTGTGATGCTATATAAACATGTTGGTACTAGTCATTCTATGCATAATCTGGAGGTGATCACTAAATATGTTTTGTTCTACATGCCATGCTATATCCATCCATGCCCTTGGTTGCAAATTATAGGTTGCTGTAGCTTGTTCAAATCTTGCTCCAAAGTTGCTATATAATGTTGTTGTCAGCCTGTTAACATTAAGTTCAGTTGCTTCCATGCTTATGGTTAGTGATCCATGTGCCCTATGAACTTGCTCTTGCCATGCTTAGCTTCATAAACATGTCTTCTTACTTTTGGGTGCCTTGCCATGCCATGTATTGCTGTGTAGTGAGTGGTACAACCTCACCAACATGCCTACTTATTGTTGTTCCTGCTATGTATGAATCTTTCATATAACTTGCCATGTTTACATGGGTGCCATCATATCTTCTGATCCCTTTTGACTCATGGTCAGTAAGGGACTTTTGTTCTCTGAATTTAGTAGATTCATGCCATGCCTTTGTTTGCCATGATAAGTTCCTGTAACATGTTGTTTGATAGCCATGAACATTGCAACCTGATGTTATTTCTGCTAAAGTCTGTAACTGTTATTATTTGCATCTTTCCATGTATGTTTGAGCATGTTCTAGTGATTTCTGGAGATAACTCATTGTTCATGTTTTGTTATGCTTTACCTGTACATCATGCCCATGCCTTTTGTTATTATGTTGAGGTCCTGTAGCTTGTTGTTTTGATGCTTGCAATATGCCTAATTGCTGTTTTGGACAGATTGTTGCTACGACTTGTATAGTGTATGTGTTGCACCGTTGCTCCATTTTGAGTGTGCTCTATATGAAACTTGCTTGTTATTGCATGTAGCTTCATATTATCATGTTGCATCCTTGTTTTGAGGTGTTTGCTTGATGTTTGTATGCATTTTGCATCAATGCCATGTTTAACTTGTGTTGCTCATATCTTCTAGGCCGTAGCTCCGAATATAATGAACTTTATATGTAACTTGACTAGAATCTCGTGTAGATCATCGTGGTGCATCTTAACTTGCTGTTTAACAACTTGAACATAAGGTTTATTCGGATCTGGACCAACTTCGAAATTTGCATATGGGGACTTACCGGAATTGTTATATGTTGTTCCCGGCCTCATTTAAACTTGCCTTGTTGTGTTGTTCTTATTTGCATCATCTCTTTCCATGAGTAGCTTAATGTAGCTTTGTCATGCATCATGCTTGTTGTGCATCAGGCCTTGTTCATGAGTGGTGTGTTTACCATGTTGTGTGCTTCTTTTCGATAGTTCCTGTTTCATTGTGATCGTGAGGATTCGTTCGTCTACGCTTGGTTCGTCTTCGTGGCTTCATCTTCTTCATGGACTCGTTCTTCTTCCTAGCGGGATTTCAGGCAAGATGACCGCTACCCTGGATCTCACTACTATCATTGCTATGCTAGTTGCTTCGTTCTATCGCAATGCTGCGTTTCCTATCTTTTGCTCATCAAGCCTCCCATGTTGCCATGAACCTCTAACCTTTGACACCTTTCCTACGCAAACCGTTTCTTGGCTATGTTACCGCTTTGCTCAGCCCCTCTTATAGCATTGCTAGTTGCAGGTGAAGTTGAAGATTACTCCATGGTGGACAGGATTTTGGTTGGGATATCACAATATCTCTTATATTATTAATGCATCTATATATTTGGTAAAGGGTGGAAGGCTCAGCCTTATGCCTGGTGTTTTGTTCCACTCTTGCCGCCCTAGTTTCTGTCATACCGGTGTTATGTTCCCGGATTTTGCGTTCCTTACGCGGTCGGGTGATTTATGGGACCCCCTTGACAGTTCGCTTTGAATAAAACTCCTCCAGCAAGGCCCAACATTGACTTTTACCATTTGCCTCACCACCACCTACTTTTCCCTTGGGAGTCGCTCTCTCGAGGGTCATCTTTATTATAGCCCCCCCGGGCCAGTGCTTGTCTAAGTGTTGGTCCAAACTAGAGCACCGTGCGGGACCATCCCTTGGCAACTTGGGTTACGTCGGTACCTGTACGCTTAGCTTATCCGGTGTTGCCTTGAGAACGAGATATGTGCAGCTCCTATCGGGATTGTCGGCGCATCGGGCGGTCTTGTTGGTCTTGTTTTACCATTGTCGAAATGTCTTGTAAACCGGGATTCCGAGTCTGATCGGGTCTTCCTGGGAGAAGGTCGATTCCTTCGTTGATCGCGAGAGCTTATCATGGGCTAAGTTGGGACACCCCTGCAGGGTATAATCTTTCTAAAGCCGTGCATGCGGTTATTGGAAGATGGGAATTTGTTAATGTCCGGTTGTAGAAAACTTGACACCAGATCCGAATTAAAATGCATCAACCGCGTGTGTAGCCGTGATGGTCTCTTCTCGGCGGAGTCCGGGAAGTGAACATGGTTTCTGGGTTATGTTTGACGTAAGTAGGTGTTCAGGATCACTTCTTGATCATTACTAGTTGACGACCGTTCCGCTTGCTCTCTTCTCGCTCTTATTTGCGTATGTTAGCCACCATATTTGCTTAGTCGCTGCTGCAGCCTCACCACCTTACCCCTTCCTTTCCCTTTAAGCTTTGCTAGTCTTGATACCCATGGTAATGGGATTGCTGAGTCCTCGTGGCTCACAGATTACTACAACAACAGTTGCAGGTACAGGTTCGTGATGATCATGACGCGAGAGCGATGCTTGCTTGCGTTGAGTTCTTCTTCTGCTTCTCCGATCAAGGGATAGGTTCCAGGTCGGCAGCCTGGGCTAGCAGGGTGGATGTCATTTGAGTTTCTGTTTGTGTTTCATCCGTAGTCGGAGGGTGCTCTGATGTATGGTGATGTTGTATTCGTGTGGCATTGTATGCCTTATGTATGTATCCCCATCTATTATGTAATGTTGATGTAATGATATCCACCTTGCAAAAGCGTTCCAATATGCGGGTCTATCCTTGGTGGGACCTTCGAGTTCCTTTTGGATAGGGTCGCATATTGGGCGTGACACTCTCTCTCTCTTTTTCTTTAGTCTTTTTGAACCGAGTGACTCCACTCGAACAGATGTGCATAGTGAAAACCGCCAACTCCAAGCTCATCTGAAGAATGTTATTTCTTTAGAGAAAATGAAGCACGCTCTGGAGAAGAAGGATCAAGACCTTGCCACAGCTCAGAAGGAGGCGCGAAAGAAAACGGCACTCGCTGACAAGAAGTTGGCCTCATTTAACAAATTGGAAGAGGAGAACTCCAAGTTGAAGACTACCGTTACTGAAGCCAACTAGGAGGTTGCGCGGCTGAAGAAGGACAAGGAAAGCTTGACTGACGAAGTTGGAAGTCTCAAGGCCAAGAAGGGCGAATTGGAGGCTTACCTGGGGCAGCTCGCTGCAAAGTTGGTCTTGAAGCTTGAAGGTATTTCCTTTTGTTCAACTGATTTGTTGATGTTGACTGTCATGCCTTGTTAAACTGTCTACTCACTACTTTTCCGACTGTGCGGAACTTTGTCAAGACTACGAAGCAGAAACTGGGCGGGTCGAGACAGGTCTTGACCCCATAAACTCTCCTGTCAAAGATGACGTTGCGATGAATGTGCTGCGATTGGAGTCTCGCCTCGACAGTGTTGTGGATTATCTCGCTCGTCTGAAGGTAGCAATGACGCGGATTGATGCTGAACTCTGGGCTTAGACAGAACTCTTACAAGATCTCGAGTCTCTAATGATTCGACTGAATCAAATCCCTAGTCGACTACAGGAATGGAAGAAGTCATCTGCTCGTTGTGGTGCCGATGTTGCTCTATCGTTGGTCCTAGTGCACCGCAAGGATGTCAGAGAAGATAAGCTGGCGGCTCTCAAGGTTGCCAACACCAAGAAGCTCAGCTTCCAGTCCTTTATGGAAACTTTCCTTGACGCCGCCACTTGCATCGCAGACAGCATCGACCTTGACAGCTTTTGCGATCCAACAAGTCCTCCTCCTGCCGAGTGAATAAACATTATGTCCCACCTTTATTTGCCTCGGAATGCCGAGTGGTTATGTAACCATTAAACTCTTTCAGGTTTGATGCCTGAGTACTTCTGCATGTTGTGGTTTTGAACTTTTGCGGGCTTTATCTGAACTTGGTTTTCCTTGAATATGATGTCTTTGCCTTTATCGTTTTTGAATGTCTTTCGATTCTGAGTGAACTTCATCTTTTCACCTTTCGTCGAATGGCTTAGACGATGTGTTCAATCAACACCTCGTCGTGCTTGCAGATCGGGATGGAGCGTACATTGTACTTGTGGCGCAGCTCTGATGTCGTGTTCAATCGACACCTCGTCGTCCTTGCGGATAGGGATGGAGCATACATTGTACTTGTGATGTAGCTCAGAAGACCTTTGCGACTTAGGCGCGTACGGGGTCGCAGCTAAGCCCCCGAGTGGGAGGATTGCTCTCCACTCGGAATGTTTGTAACTTAGGCAAGTACAGGGTCGCGGCTAAGCCCCGAGTGAGAGGATTGCTCTCCACTCAGAGTGTTTTTTAACTTAGGTGAGTACGGGGTCGCGGCTAAGCCTCCGAGTGGGAGGATTGTTCTCCACTCGAAATGTTTTTAACTTAGGCGAGTACAGGTTTGCAGCTAAGCCCCCGAGTGGGAGGATTGCTCTCCACCGGAATGTTTTTAAACTTAGGCTAGTACGGGGTCGCGGCTAAGCCTCCGAGTGGAAGGATTGCTCTCAACTCGGAATGTTTTTAACTTAGGCGAGTATAGGGTCGTAGCTAAGCCCCCGATCGGGAGGATTGCTCTCCACTCGGAATGTTTTTTAACTTAGGCGAATCAAGTTCGCGGCTAAGCCACCCATTGGGGGATTCGGACACAAATGATTACGGGGAATTAATCATTAAGATACTGTAAAAATCTTGTCTTTGGTAAGCAAACTGAAGTACTTTTATTACAACTCGTCGGGTCGAGTGATTTTAGGTGTAGAAAGGACGAAGCAGCTCTGCGTTCCATGCGCGTGGCTCGTCCATATTCTTGGCTATGTTTTGGATGTGGTACCCTCCGTTGTGAAGCACCTTGGTGATGATGAAGGGACCATCCCAGGCCGGAGCAAGCTTGTGAGGCCGTTTCTGATCCACTCGGAGCACAAGGTCTCCTTCCTGAAATGCTCGACCTCTGACATTACGGGCATGGAATCGACGCAGATCTTGCTGATAGATGGTCAACCGAATCAAAGCCATCTCGTGTTCCTCTTCCAGGAGATCAACTACGTCTTCGCGTGCCTGCTCCGCTTCAGCTTCTAAGAAAAGTTCCACTCGGGGGGTATTGTGCATCAAGCCACTCAGAAGCACAACCTCGGCGCCGTACACTAGGAAGAAAGGGGTTCGGTCAGTCGACCGATTTGGTGTCATTCTCAGCCCCCATAGGACGGATGGTAACTCAGTCACCCAAGCTCCAGCAGCGTGCTTGAGGTCGCGCATCAGTCAGGGTTTTAACCCTTGAAGGAACAAACCATTCGCCCTTTCTGCTTGCCCATTTGACTGCGGGTGTGCAACAGATGCATAGTTGACCCGAGTGCCTTGGGACGCATAGAACGCCTTGAACTCATCAGAATCAAAGTTGGAGCCGTTAGCTGTGATAATGCTGTGAGGAACTCCATATCTGAATATCAACTCCTTGATGAAACTGACTTCGATCCACTTAGTGAACTTGTCTACTACTACAAGCAAATGAGTGAAGCCACTTCTAGCAGTCTTGAAGGGTCCAACCATATCCAACCCCCAAACTGCAAACGGCCAGACGAGTGGAATAGTCTTCATGGCAGACGCAGGCTTGTGGGACATGTTGGAGTAGAACTGGCAACATGCGCACTTGTCGACTATATCTTTTGCCATCTCATTTGCTCGAGGCCAATAGAATCCCGCTCGGTATGCTTTAGCCACGATGGTCCGAGAGGACCCAAGGTGACCACAGGTCCCCGAGTGAATATCATTTAGGATCATTCGACCTTTTTCCGGGGTGATGCAGCATTGAGCCACTCATGTGACACTTTATCTGTAAAGCTGTCCTTTTATCACGGTGAAGGCTTTGGATCGACGGACTATCTTCATCCTCATCCTCTGGGAGCTCCTGCCTGAGAATGTACGCGATGTACGGTACCGTCCAATCAGGCGTGACCACCAAGACTTCCATGATCAAATCGACCATAGCTGGGACCTCAATCTCAGTCGGGTCGGTTGAACTTATTGGTTGCGAGGGTTCTTCCTCGAAGGGATCTTCTTGTACTGACGGGGTGTGGAGATGCTCCAAAAACACATTGCTGGGGATAGGCTTCCGAGTGGAACCTATCCTTGCTAGATCATTAGCATCTTGATTCTTGATTCGTGGTATATGGTGGAGCTCTAACCCCTCAAACTTCTTCTCTAGCTTTCTCACTGCATTGCAATAACCGATCATTGTCGGACTCCTAACATTCCATTACTTCATTACTTGATTAACCACTAAATCTGAGTCACCGTAGATCATCAAGCGCCGGACGCCGAGTGAAATGGCCATACACAACCCATACAATAGTGCCTCATACTCAACTTCATTGTTTGAAGAATCAAAGTGGATCTGGAGGACATAACTGAGCTTGTCTCCTCGTGGGGACACTAAAACCACTCCTGCACGAGAGCCATTCAATATCTTGGATCCATGAAAGAACATGGTCCAATGTTCTGACTGAATCTGAGTCAGTTGCTGTTGTTCTATCCACTCGGCGAGGAAATCTGCAATTGCTTGAGACTTGATGGCCTTCTTTGCCTCAAACTTCCCTAATAATAAAGCACAAATTGACTTTGTCGGGTTCACCATCACAATAGCTTCTTCCCATGAATTTACGCTTTCAATTCAAATTTAAAACATATACATGAGGTGGTACTAAATTTCGGTACTAAATTTCGTCCGTTTGGACCTGGGCGCCGCACGCAGAGGGATGGCCATCGCCCGTGGCATCACTCAGCCTCTTTGGTATGTGATCGATACCGTAAAGGTCTATAATCTTCCAAAAATTAATCAATAGTCCTGATTAGATGCACTTTCGTCAGAAATTATCCGTGTAGAACATGAGTTGGAGTCAAACTTCACCTTCCTCGCCGCGTTTGCTACCCTCCAATAAATATTGGTTCCCATAAGGAGGGGAGTAGAGGAGAAGCGGACGAGGATGCGTACGCCGAGATCGATCCCAGTGTAAATTTTATCAAACGTCGGTGCCCCTCCTGCCTAGCGGAGCTCTGAGACGAGCGCGCCGTGCGTAACAACACCCTTCTTCCCGACCGTCTCGGCACACCACAGGCCGCCGCCGCGTACCTCATGCCTCCTCCTCTCTCAACTGCGCTGCCGCTCCGGCTACTCGCGCGCTCGTTGCCTCCTCCTCTCTCAACTGCGCTGCCGCTACGGGGACTCACGGTGAACCCGATGGCGAGGTCGGTGAGGCCGGGGAAGCAGCAACGGCAAGGTAATCAACAATGAACAATGATACTTGGACTTGGAGTTGGAGGATGATGGCGAGGGCTTTAGGGTGAATTCGGCCGAGTCCTTGCGCGGGGAAGGAGATCTCAATGTTGCGGACCTCCCGGACAAGGTTGTTCGTGGCGGGGAAGCCGGTGGCCATGTGTGCTGCGCGCCGGTGGCCATGCATGCTCTGCTTGTGCCTGCCTGCACCCAGTCGTGCATGCGCTGGTCCTCCCGTGGGCTGCAATTTGCACCATGACTTGCTGAGCTTGACCCATCAGCCCTAGCTCCAGCTACATCGTGGCCCGTGGAGTTCAGCGCCACCGCATCAGCCATCACACGGAGCTGCTACTGCTTCTCTTGTGCTCTAATTTTCTTGGATGCTTAAGCAAAACTAATGAGAAGAGAGAGAGAGACAGAGAGAGACAGAGAGAGAGAGGGAGAGAGAGAGTATCGATGGAGATGAGATGAGATGAGATGAGATGGAGCAGGTTGTTTGATGCTGTTTACAAGATGGATCAATGGGGTTGAGAGAGATCAGAGTGAGAAGAGAGAGTTGTGGTGATTTTTTAAATTTTATGATGATCTTGGGTGTTAGTGCTGCTACTATTGGAGCTGAACCAGAGGCGCACTATATTGAGTACTTTGCAGATGAAAAAGAGAGAGGAAGATCGTGTTGCATAGTGCTCGCTTATGATGTTTTTCTGACGGTAAATTTGTTCGTTTGTTTGTTACAACATATGCAAATAAACGGATTTACTGAGTGACTGAAACACAGTTCCGATGTAATTTAATAAGACTATTAATATATTTTGGGTTACCACAAAAGTGAACCGATGATGTAGTGAGGATGTACTTAAGCTGCGCTATGCACCAAATATTAACCCAGATTAGCCTTTTGATCCCAATGCTCATATAAAGTGTTGTTAAGTATTGGCTTGAATCGTTCCTTTTGACTAAGACCCTCAATTCAAGTAATTCAAACCTTATTAGTTTGTAACATTTGATGCATGAATTCTTGTTCGTACTTTAATTTTGTTTTACTATTTTTAGGGTAATCGCTACTTTATTTATTCTTTAGTTCACGGCCATTTCATCCAAAATACGTTGTGGATAGAAAATGGGGATACATTAAACCAAGTTTTTCACAACTTATTAACACGACCTTCGCGCACAAGAATACCAGTCGCTTCATTTGCCGGTCGCCTCGACCAGATCACCCGGTGCTCATTCACACCAGCAAGCAACTCCTTGATCTCTTCTATAAGAGGGCTAAACCTCGAACGGTCTTGATCTCTTGATTGGAAAGCAGGTGGCACACCTTGATTGTTTGTCTTGAGACAAAGTTTTTCAACACACAATTCCATCGCCAAGTGAACACCTGTTGTAACATTTGAGTGGTAATAAATTACTTTTCTGTTTTCTAAACATTATGTTGCACCTGTTGCAATGCACGGGCATATGTGCTAGTGATATCTAAAGGAAGAAGTTCAATTGCCCATTTTGCCACTCGACCAGTTGCATCTCTGTTATTCAGAATTTCTGACAATGGAGCGTTACTGATAAATGAAACTGAATGATCAGAGAAATAGTGCATAACTTTCTTCGTGGTCAGGTAAATCCCATAAACAAGCTTCTGATAATGAGGGTATCTCTGCTTGGATGGGGTCAAGACTTCTGAAATGTAATACACGGGGCGCTGAACTTTGAAGGCTTTGTCTTCTTCTTCCCGCTCGACCATGAGCACTGTGCTAACAACCTGTCCTGTGGCTGCAATGTAAAGGAGTAAAGGCTCCTTGTTGACTGGAGTAGCGAGCACCAGCTGGGTGGAGAGGAGGGTTTTGAGCTCTTCAAACGCCGCTTCAGCTTTGTCATTCCACTCAAACTTGTCAGACTTCTTCATCAGTCGGTAAAGAGGCAGTGCCTTTTCACCGAGGCGTGAGATGAATCGACTCAAGGTGGCCAAACAACCAGTAAGCTTCTGAACATCGTGCACATGCACTGGGCGCTTCATTCGGAGGATTGTGCCAATCTTCTCTGGATTCGCGTCGATCCCTCATTCGGAAATGAGAAAACCGAGTAACTTTTTGCCGAGGACTTCGAATGTGCACTTTGATGGATTGAGCTTGATATCATATCTTCTTAAGTTGGCAAAGGTTTCAGCGAGGCCAGTCAGCAGGTCGGAACCTTTGCGTGACTTAACCACTATGTCATCCATGTATGCTTCCACATTCTGACTGATTTGAGTGAGCAGGCACTTCTGAATCATGCGCATGAATGTGGCACCCGCATTCTTGAGGCCAAAGGGCAAGTAACATAACAAAAACACCCGAATGGGGTGATGAAAGCTGTCTTTATCTCGTCGAGTCCATACAGTCGGATCTGATGGTACCCGGAATAAGCATCCAAAAAGGACAGTCGCTCACATCCCGCAGTTGAGTCGACTATCTAGTCAATGCGGGGAAAAGGAAAATGATATTTCGAGCATGACTGATTGATGTGTTTGAAGTCAATACACATTCGAAGTGATTTATCTTTGTTGGGGACCATAACTACATTGGCGAGCCACTCGGAGTGGTATATCTCGCGGATGAACTCAGCAGCCAGAAGCCGAGCCACCGTCTCGCCAATCGCCTTTCTTTTCTCCACGGCGGACCGACGGAGATGTTCTTTAACGAGTTTTGCCTTTGGGTCGACTCGCAAACGGTGCTCAGCCAGTCCCCTGGGTACACCTAGCATGTCAGATGGCTTCCATGCAAAGATGTCCCAGTTCTCACGGAGGAGCTGGATGAGCGCTTCTTCCTATTTGCTGTCGAGTGTCATTGAGATATGGGTCGGAGCAGCATTGGGGTCGACTGGGTGAATGTGGACTGGCTTGTTCTTGCCGGCCGACTGAAATGCAGACTCCGAGGCAGGCCTCTTGGCACGCAGCAAATCACTCGGATCTGCAATCTTCTGGTACTCTTGAAACTCTACTGCTGCCATCTGCTCATATGCTATCTTCGCACCGTGCTGAAGACAGTCTTCTGCTCTTTGCCGGTTACCGGCGACCATTATCATGCCTTTGGGGCCAGGCATCTTCATCTTGAGGTACACATAACACGGTCGAGCCATGAAGTTAGCATAGGCAGTTCTGCCCAAAATGGCATGATAGGCACTTTGGAAATCCACTACCTCAAACGTCAACTTTTCCTTGCGGTAATTCTTCTCATCACTGAAAACCACGTCAATAGTGATCTGGCCGAGTGAGTCAGCTTTCTTTCCTGGGATGATTCCGTGGAATCGCATGTTGCTCTCGCTGAGCTTGGACATTGAAATGCCCATTCCCTTGAGGGCCTCAGCATATAGGATATTCAGACCACTGCCACCATCCATCAGAACCATGGTCAGTCGGGTGCCCCCAACGATTGGATCGACCACCAGCGCTTGCCGCCCAGGGGTAGCAACGCATGGCGGGTGGTCAGACTGGTTGAATGTAATAGGGGGTTTTGACCACTTCAAATACTTTGGTGTTGCCAGGGCAACCATGTTCACCTCCCTGTTAATGACTTTCAGTCGACTTTTGCTCTCAAGATTAGCAAAAATCACCAAGGTGGCATTAACATTGGGGTAACCACCATCATCGTCTTTGTCTTCCTCCTTATCGGACTCTTTGTCCTTTTCACCGGGTTGGCTTTCTCGGAAGCTCTGGATTAGGAGTCGACATTGTCGAGTCGTATTCTTGGGGAGAATCAGGTTCCCCTCTTCATCCTTTTTGGCGTGAACATGACATGGCAAATCCATCACATCATTTCCTGCTTGATCCTTCACTTTCTTAGGGATCCAAGGCCCTTTGGGCTTACCCTTGAACTTTCCTTGATTCAACACTCCTGCCTCGGCAGAGCCTGCTGCCTCAGCCTTTCGCTTCTGCTTCCGACTGGAATTTCCTCCTCCTATGTCCTGGGCGTCTGGTCTGTTCTTACCACTCCAGAGTCGGTCTTCTTCTTTGCCGTTGGCATACTTGGTGGCAATCTCCATCATCTAAGCCAGAGACATATCTTTGGTCTGACCGAACTTCAGATTGAGCTCTCTATAGCGAACGCCTTCCTTAAAGGCACAAACTGCTTGGTGATCTGACACATTTTCCACTGTGTGGTGCAGAGTGATCCATCTCTAGATATAACCTATCAAGGTCTGATTCGGTTTCTACATGCAATGCTGCAATTCTGGTAGACCAGCAGGTCTCTTGCAGGTGCCCTCAAATGTTCTGGTAAACACTCGGGCCAACTCATCCCAACTCAAAATGCTCCCAGGGGCCAGCTGATTCAGCTAGGCCCTGGAAGAACCTTCAAGCATCAGAAGGAGGTGCTTCATGGCCACCTCATCGCTGCCGCCACTAATGTGCACGGCCACTCGGTAGTCTTCAAGACAAGTGTCGGGCTTTGATTCTCTTGTGAACTTACTGACGCCAGTCGCCAATCTAAAGTTGTGAGGGATCTCAGCGGCTCTAATGGCTCTTTTAGAACACTCAGGCCCAGAAACGTGGACCCTGCTTCCACTGGGCCTATCTCTATCCGGCCCTCTCTGTATGCTCTGTTCCGGTCGACCAAACCCTAAACAAGGACTGACCTTGCATCGAAGCCAGGCTCTCTTGGGTCGATTGGAACTCTGCGGTCATTTCCATATGGACGCCTATCATCATACCGCCGGGGCGCGTATGACCCGTCCCTCGGAAGGGGCGAAGGCGCTCGACGGTGGTTGTCGCGGGCGTACTCACGTTCATACTCTCCATGAGCTCTTCCCAGGTGTCGATCTCGGCGGTGATCATGACCTTCTTGTCACAAAGGTGACCCAGGACTGTGTGCCGACTAAATGGTGTCTGCCCTTACTGATCTGCTATGGATTATGTTCCGCGACTGGGACACAGCGGAGTTCTGATCTCCCGCTGCTCGGAGCAGCGCCCTGATATGTTCCGAGCCTCTTCCATCCTCTGAACGGGATGGTTGAATGGACTCTGCGATACACGCAGTAGATGCCAGATTCTAGATCGGTGTGCGGAATACCTGAGTTTCCGGTGGAAACAACTGTCGTGGACGTCGACTGGACTCGGGGATCAGTCGACGGGCACGCTCGTTGAGAGAATGTTGGAGATTCTCCAAACGAGTGCGCTCAGCCAGCATGGCCAGGCGCACTGCCTCCAAGGCACGAGCCTCGGCGGTTTCCCCTATGATGGGGGTCTGGAGAGCCTCCAAGTTGCGGCGGTGCTGCTCCTCCCTCTGCTGCGAGATGAGAGGTTGGGGATGATACTCCTCATGGCCGAATGACGGGTCGTCGCTGCCACCGTTGCCGCCGCTGCGACGAAAACCAGGTGGGCTGTGATGGGAGTCGACCATAAGAACTTCTGCTGCGGGTTAACAACTCCCGCTCTCAGAAAATGTGTCTGCGAAATCAGTCGACAGGTTGATTGAACCGCAGTGAAATACGTCGGGCTTGATCTCCGTGACTTGGGAGGTGAACGCCTGACGAGCCACCACGTGCTTCACCCACCGCTGGTGCCGCGATCGACCAGACCACTTGCGGTGGCGTCCAGCAGAGTGAGAAGACGACGCGAGGACCGATTGATACGGGGTCGATGGATGCCGAAGGAGGACGCTGCAGGCACTCGCACTGAAGTGCGACGAACCACGGATCGGGAGAGCCTCGACGTCGAGGGGGGCATCCTGGAGCCAGGCGGAGTCGTCGGAGACGAAAGTGAGTGCGCCGAGTTGGAACTTGCGGCCTACGACCAAACCACTGCCGAAAACCATGTTGATGAAGATCAGAGAAAATGCAACCTTGCCGGAAGTCGCTAATATGCTTTGCCCCACAGTGGGCGCCAACTGTCGTGGTACTAAGTCTGACAGTAAGAATAGAGGGTACGTATGAGGAGGCAAGGCCCTAGCTACGGCGAGATTGTGCACACGAGTTTACAAGTTCAGGCCCCTCTCGGAGGAGGTAAAAGCCCTACGTCTTGGTGCCCTGAGGCGGTCGACTGGAATATGGGTGTGTATGTGTGTGTGTTACAGGGGGTGCGAACCCTTATCCCAAAGGAAGGGGGTGGCTTATATAGAGTGGGCCAGCACCCCAGCCACCTCCGTTACAGGGGTTCAATGTACATTAAGATAGGGCATTACTGATAATGCCAGCTATAAAGTGTATTTAATGACCTTTAAGACTATGGAGTGAATGTCCGACCGTTGCCGTCCTGAGTGACTCCTGATTTTTGTAGGTCGAGTGGTTTCTTGTATAGTCGAATGGCTTCATCTTGGTCGAGTGAAATCAGGAGGGAGGGGTATCCGAATGATATGACTGGTCGAGTGGATTGCCCTCGATGACTTTAATTGATACTCCCTGTTGTTCTTTGAATGTCTTTTGTTCTAGGGTAGTGACCTTGGGTGGGGCGTATAGGTCATGCCTATAACCCTACCCTAGGTCTATGGCATCGTCACATCCTCCATGATCATGTTGTGCATGATCACACAATAGGTCATCGCCACCCACAAGGTCTCCGGATCCCATTGTTTAGCAGGTCCATGGACATGTACAAAATGTTCCCGCGAAACTCCAAAAGCCCTCTCAACATCCTTTCTAGGTGCTTCTTGTCTTTGGGCACAGTGGGACTTTTTATAACCAACTGGGTTAGAGATGGTGTTCACAAAGGTAACCCAATGAGGATAGATACCGTCAAGCATATAGTAGCACATGTTGTACTCATGCCCATCAACAGTATAGTAGCAAGGAGGAGCTTTTCCTTCAGTCAGCCTAGCCAACAATGTTGATCGCTGCAGCACAATGATGTCATATTGAGACACAGGCATGCCAAAGAAAGCATGCCAAATCCAAAGATAATGTGATGTAACTGCTTCAAAAATGATGGTGGACTTCTTAACATGACCCTGATATTGCCCTTGTAAAACTTTTGGGTAGTTCTTTCCATTTCCAATGCATGCAGTCAAGTTATCCGAGCAAGCCTGGCCACCCTCTTACTTCAGAGATTGCAAAGAGTCTCTAGTTCTGCCACAGTTGGTTATCTCAGGTAGTAAGGTCCAAACACCTCGAGCACGGCAGTTGCAAACCTGGCCATGGCTTCTCCGCATGTGCTCCTGGACATCCATCCGTAGGCACTTGTCCCACGAATCAGCGACTATGCCATATGCAAGCATCCGCAGTACGACCATGCACTCTAGTAACCAGAGAAATGATCCTTCCCACGACATCCTTTTTCAAGGTAAAGTAGTCATCAAAGGACCAGACGCCATGGTAGAGACGATCGAAGACATTTTTGCGCATCCGAAAGCTCCGGCAAAAATTGTCATCGAAGAGCGCATCGGGGGCAAAGTAGTCGTCCATCAGCGTCAAATGGCCACACGCGCGGTTGCGGTTGAGCACTTGATGAACTTTTATCGATCCCTTGAAATTGAGAATATGCTCCGCGTCTGCAAGCACCGCCCGCATCATCATCATCTCATCTGTGTAGTCCTCCTCGTCGGACGAGTCGGACGACTCAACATAGTGTCGTATATGTACTCCATATCCCAATCCATTGCTTCAAAGAAGAATGGACAACAAAATTTAGCTCAGCCAATTCACTGAACAGTTGTCGGGCATGGTGAGCATCATAGGATCGGAGGGTACCTGCGTGGCGGTCGGAGGAGAGGTGTCGAACGGCGGTGGAGGAGAAGCGGCATGGAGCCCAGGTGTACCGTTGGAGGTGACAGGCTTGTCGAGTTCTGGCAGGGGTGTGGCGTGGTGGCCGGGTGGTAGAGCGATGGCGAAGGCAAGAGAGAAAAACTGAAGGAGAGAAAATGCGAGGATGGAGGCGCGGGGTCGAGGAGGGGTTTTGGGTGGGCTGGGGGTGTCGGAGTCCTACGTGGCTGTTGTGCGGACTCCCGCAAAGCCCTCCCCCCCCCCCTCCGCCTCCCGTTTGTCTCAGGTTTGTGGAAAAAATATGTTCAGGCCGCTCGGCAAACCGATGCATGCCCATGTTGGATGGCTAAATACGCCCGGACCACGCAATCGGGCCCTTAGTCGTTTTGAGGGTCCATTTTG
This sequence comes from Triticum timopheevii, assembly GCA_963921465.1. Taxonomy (NCBI): domain Eukaryota; kingdom Viridiplantae; phylum Streptophyta; class Magnoliopsida; order Poales; family Poaceae; genus Triticum; species Triticum timopheevii. Next base: position 374,137,341 of record OY997262.1, on the reverse strand, counting down.
AAGATGCCCTAAGACAACATCTCCACCATATCGGGCCCTTAGTCCTTTGAGTCATTGATTTACGTAATTAGAAGTAAGAAGTCCATATATTAAGTATCACAGTTCCTTACTAATCATCCATACAAAAAAAACATATAACAAATCCTTAAAAGTGTTAACGTCTTCTTTGTTCTGCATTCACCGCCGCGCCGCCGCGAGCATAGCTCGATGCCGCCTCTAGGTCTCCGCCTCGGCGAAGCATATTTTTATAAACCCAGGAGCAAGCGGCCGAAAAAGTGCTGATGTGGACCAGGAGACACCAACAGGCGCAATCTATGAAGAAAACATCGTCTCGTGAAGAAAAAGCCGATAAGGGCCCGTAAACTTCGAAGACCACGGAAGTCAACTGAATTCAGACGGATCTATCCAAAAACCTAAATCGACCGGATTCCAAAAGACCCGGCGGAGACACTGTTCTGCACGCCCTCCATCGGCAATAACCACACCAATGGCCCGGGGAAAGGGCGGGGAGAACATTATTTTTACACTGGGACAGCGCCGCCGCCTTGCCGCTCCGAACGAAGCATGAATACTTCCTAATGAAAAGTTGAAAAAAAAATAAGAAGAACAAAAAAATCACCCTGCCGCTGCACAGCACGCCCGGGTATGGTGTTGAGTTCGTCGCAGTCTAGACTCGTGCGCCGATGCCCTCTTCTCCGGTGACCTGCCCAAGCTAAGCCGGCATTGAAGATTACCACGCTGGATCATGCTGGCCGCCGCCGACTTCACTGACGACGCCGTCGATCGCCGCATTACGCGGATCACTCGAACACCCCACAACTGTCCTCCAATTCTCCACATTGGGACATCTCCAAACAGAATCTGTTGGAAATATGAGAAAATTACTACGAGATTTAATCCGAATAAACAAAAGATAAATCATGACTACAGTAGAAGAGATTGAACTAATCATGCGAACTAGCATAGCAGATGAACATATCACATACTAGAAACATGAATTCTACCACAATCTCGAACAGGAAAGATAGAATCACATACGGTGCAGTGGGAGCAGCACCGCCGGCGTTGACATTGTCTCGCAACGTGCATAACTTTGTCCTCGGCTCGGCTCAATCCCGCAACCCGAGGAGGAGGAGCGCGCGTGTAGGTCTCCTCTTCTCATGCTCATACAAGTGGTAGAAGAGCTCATCTTATAATGAGGTGCAACTCTCTCTCAACTTATTAGGTGGGACTAAACTTTAGCCTCACTCACTCCACTCACATGTGTGCATGAATGGGCCAAGAAAATTTCAGAATTTTAATTGGGCTTTGGGCCAAAAACCCACTAGCAAATTCCAACAGAGTCTTCCAGCCGCCGCGGCTGCCGCGTGAGCTTTGCTCGACGACGGCGAGAGGGAGAACACAGGTGGCGGCTAGGGTTTCCTAGTCGCCTATGCAGCCGCCGGCCTCTCACGGAGCAGTAATTGGGAGTAACAATTAGTTTCACGATGAAACCTATAAATCGACCACCGATCCAATTTGGTTAACCCAGATTGCCCAGCCTATGCTCTGGCCTTCATAATGTACCATCCCTTGCTGTTCACGCCATTTAGACGTACCACATGATTGTAATTCTACACAGTGACACTGTGCTGCATCTCGTTAAACAATGTAAAAGTAAAACTGCTGTTGAGATAATCTGTTGATCATAGTCACAAATCCAACGATTATTCATGGAGGGAGTACGTATGTCTCCCTCATCACACACTGGTTTACACAACACTACATAGCGGGAGAGTTCAGAACATATGGCGCGATCATTGGCCGTCGACTCATGTATAGTACATCTGCAGGGTACGTACGTACAGCAGAACGTTTCATAACGGGAGTATCTTGTGGCATCGCGTCACACGGCCGCGTTCCGCGCGCTGTAGAGCTGCGTGCCCAAATTATACCCTGCATGCACAACACAAAAACAGCCGGGTTAAAACGAGGAACGTCTCGGAAACTTTTATGCCTTTGGTTTTGGTGTCACGTACGCGTTGCAGTTGACGTTGGGGTCGATCTTGAAGGGCGGCTGGACGCCGCACCTGCCGGGCAACCCCGCGGCGCGGCCGAGGTAGGGCCCGCCGGCCGCGGCGGCGGCCACGGTCTTGAGGCAGGCGCAGGCGGCGCGGCGGTCGGGCGTGGCGCGCGCCCTGGACACGAGCGTCTTGATCCCCGAGCAGCACGCCCGCGGCACCGCCCCGCCCGACTGCACGTACCCGAGGCACGGCATCAGCTCGTTGTAGACCGTGGAGCACGACAGCGCCGCGCTCGCGCCCCGCGGCGCCAGCGCCACCAGCAGCGCCGCCACGAGGAGCACCGCCGGCGCGACCGCGCGGGCGCCCCTGATCCAGGCAGGAGCCATCGATGCCAACTGCCTGGCAAAGATTGACAAGTAGAGTAGTACGTGATCTTCAGGTGTTTGGTGGGTGAACTGTGGTCTCAGACGGGTGTGGCTCAGGTGGGCAGGGAGAGCGCAAGTATATGTGGGGAGAAGCGACGACCGACGAGGTAGGGCGGTCGCTGGAACAATGGCCTAGAGGTGGGTGCCGGGAACCCGCGGGTGTGTGACAGTTGTGTTCCCACTTTGCCGTGTGTTGCCGGTGCGGACGTGCCGCATGGAGGGTTCGACACGCGCCATGCATGCATTGTCATGTGACAAGTGTGGACAGCAGTTGGAGTTTCTGAAGGTCCCGTGGAAGAAGGGGGAGAGCTGAAGACGAGAAGGCGACAATGCCGCGAACGCTCGATCTGAACACAACGGATGTGCGGTGCGTGGACTGCGAGCCGTAGACCAGCAGGAGACCTGGCGTCAAGGCAGGCTGGGTCGCACTAGGGACCTGGATTATGCGTTAGTTGCTGCCAGACAGTCCTTCTCCTTAACAGAAAGAGGCACGCGGGCGGTTTCTCTTGGTCTAATTTTTGCTGGAAGGGTTTAACTTTGCCGTGAATTGGCCGGTAGAGAAGCACGGGACTGAAGTGACTAGTCAACTTAACCCGGCACCGGAAACAACAAATGGTTCCCTACAAAAACAAATTGCACATGCGTCTTTGGTTTTTTTCTCTCCAGAGGACTTTAAATGCTCTACACGCACCCATAAGGCCTTGTACAACGCTAGGTGCTTAGAAAGGTGCTTAGAAAAATAAACCGGCTTTTTAAGCACCAGCACTAGCGCTTAAGGAAAACATGGTTTATTTCTTCAGGCACCTCCCTAAGCACCTTAAATTGTACAAGGCCTAAGAGCATCTTCAGCCACATACCTCTAATTCGACCCCACAAATGTTCGTGGACACGCCCGGTCAGTGATGGGTCGTGTCCGTTTTGAACCCCTATTTGTTCATCCGCGTAGCCACAATCCTCATTTTCTTTTTCATATGTCCGGTCACTTGCACATGATTGATGGAGATGAAGAGAGAGAAAGAAAAGAATGAATAAAGCAAGAGAAAAGATAGTCCGAGGTGGGGCCGCGTCTTACATGACGGATTGACCGGGCACGCCCAGGTGTGTCCGCGAGCCCTTGTATCCTTCTCATATTTGAGATGGATATTAGGATTCGCGGACAGCCCGAACATATAGGGAAGATATGAGTAGTTCGCCTGGCTCATTTTTCCCCTTCTCTCTACTGTCCGGTCACTGACCAGGCGAGTGGTCTGCGGGCATATGAGAGATGGTTTTAGGCGTCACGCCGTAGATGCTCTAAACCGGACACCGCATCTGTCCACACACCAGGTACCAGTCCGTGTACAATGATACGAAAACCGACCATCCAAAGCTATATATCCGCATACATTTGAAATACTATTTGAATTGACCCGTCGAATAACATGCCAACCGGATGGTTTTCATAGAAAGCGGACAAAAACATTTACAATTTAGACATATATTACCTGAACTATACCGGACTACGCTAAAACTATTCTTATGCCAGCCGCGGCGGATCTTCATTCCCACGACTTGTCTTCACTATGTCCAGCAGCCCACTCATCGGACTATCGTGAGCCCCCGAGGGATATGCTTCAGCGGGAGGGGAAGAGTAGCCGCCCACGGCCGCCTCAAAGCACGGATCAGAGTTGGTTTTTGAGGCAGGGAAGACAGCCACTGTGGCCTACGCCCCCGCGAAGAGGGCAAATCACCGTTGTGCAACCCGGCAAGGCAGTGGACTTCATGGGACCTAAGCAGCAACGGCATTTGTTTTCTCTTTTTTTTTGCGGAAGCAAAAACGAATACACAAACCCCAGAAACAAATACAAAAATGAGAACTACCGAAAATGAAAATGGAGCAAATACAGTACAGATACAGAGACAGAAGCGAAGTATTCATCGGAACTAAAGACCCCTTAAACCATAGGCAAAAAAACAAGGAAACTAACAAAGTTGTTCAATTGATAAGGTGATTACTAAATATTATGATAGCTGGCTTAGGGGTTAGGGATTCCGCTCGCGTGTTACCATGCTTGATGTAGTAGTAGTGCGTTTTTTTGCGAGGGTAGTAGTGCTGTAGAAGTAGGGTCATCCAGGCATTCTACTCATCTTGTGTAGGGCCTAATTGTGTGGTTGTTGAGTGTAAAATAGCCATGTGCTCATATTCAAAACAGAAACTCCCATATTAACAAAAACATGCATGTTCCATCAGAAAACATTGTTCTGATTCCATTTCCGATTCCGCATAAAAAAAATCTGTTCCCATTTCCGTTTTGCAAATTTTCATTTTCACTTCCATTTTTTCTCTCCGTTTACATTTTTCTGCTGGAAAAGCAGAAAGTTTCTGTTTCATTTTCATCCCTACCCATGTTCTACTTTTCCTCAATAACGTGGCGACCGTGGACGTGATGACTTGGTCATCGTGGCACCGGGCGCGGCCAATGTGGAGTTAGCGACGACGTCGTCGGTGCCCCAGTCAAATTCCTCCGCCACGTCAACATCCGTGAACATGGCTTCTTTCTTCGCCTGCCGGACGCGTTGTCGCCATCGCTCATGGTGGATTTGCAGGGAGGCAGCGTTGGCCAGCCTAGATAGGTGAGATGGTTTGGTGATGGCGCCGGCTCCGGCAGGCTTGCCGACAAGCCAGCCTATATTCGACGGGCTTTTCAGGCAACCCAAGCGGCTTCAATGCCGAAGAGCTCCTTCTTTTGCTCGTGGGAGAGGCCGTCCCAGAAGACATTGGAGCCAAAGGACACAACGGGTGTGGTACAAGGAGGAGATGGAGAGCGGAGGTGTGGTGTGGTTCTTGCCCGCCATATGGGCATGTTTAAATAGTGGGCGGATGCAAGGCGCCAACCGGAAAGATGTTTAATGTCGGCCGACACAAGGACAATCGTGTGGTGCTCAGGGTGCCGGAATAGGTTCCTCGACACACGTGCTGGTTTAAGCTAGGCGGACAGACAAATGCCCTTTCAATGCGGAGAGAAGGCGTGTGCAGCGGGCGTGCAGCGAGCGGCGCTCTCAGCCAGCGAGCCGCTTCAATGCCAGCGCCAGTGAGAGGTCACGTCTACTCTGGGCCGGTGTCAATGTGGAGTGGCCGCTCTAGTGAGAAAGGGCACGGGAGAGGGAGAGGATATTGGGTGGGCCAGATTTATCGGAAGCAGGCATGCAATGGTCGAGACCCCCGCAAAGCCCCCTGGTTTGCTTCTGGTTTGCGGGAGAAAGGACGTCCAGAGAGGCCCACGGATGAATATAGGATCGCGCTGGATGGCAAAAGACGTGTGGACCGTATAGTCAAACGATTGTGGACGGTTTGAGGGTCAGTGTTGGAGATGCCCTCACTCCAGCCGATTGGGCCGTTTGATCCTAGTTACACACAACACGCCTAAAAGTGACTCAGCTATATCTCGGGAGCTCCTATTCGGCGCGTTCGGCAACGCCTAGTGGGCCAGCCCACGGGCGCACAGAGTTGTCTCGCGAAAAAACGCCGCAGAAAAAAAGGCAGTATCAGGAATCGAACTCGCACCACTGTATTAAAGGATTCAGCTAGCCACTACTTCATCTGAAAACTAGTGATTGAGAGAAACCCAGAAGTTTTAAGTACCATAACACCCGCGCTATTTATTACGCAATACCACTTAGATTTTTGAACCATTCGATCTTTTTTTGGAAAAGTCAATTTTTTAATGAAAAAATGTCCATTGATTTTCAAAAAAAGTTTATGATTTTTGAAACAAATGTTTATCCATCAGAATAAAAGTTCACCAAATTAGAAAAAGTTCATCTATTTGAAAAATGTTCACCAAAAAGTTCATCGATTTTTCAAAAAAGTTGATCGATTTTGAAACAATTTCATCTTTGAAAAAAAGTTCATCGAATTCAGAAAGAGTTCAATGGATTTGAAAAAAGTTCATGTAATTTCAAAAAAGTTCATCAAGTTTGAAAAAAAGTCTATTGAATTCAGAAAAAGTTCATCAAATCTGAAAAAACAAAGTTCATCGAATTTGAAAATGTTTATGTAATTTAAAAAAGTTCATTTAATTTGAAAAAAAATTCATTGAATTCATAAATTTCATCAAATTTGGAAAAAGATAATGCATCAAATTCAGAAAAAGTTCATCAAATTTGAAAAAAGTTCATGTAATCTGAAAAAGTTCAGCGGATTCAGAAAAAGTTCATCAAATTTGAAAAAAGTTCATCTAATCTGAAAAGAGCTCGTCGATTTTAAAAAAACACAATATTCTTTAAAAGAATCACGCATTGAAAAAACACATAAAAAAAGAAATAAAAAGGGAAAACTGAATAAAACAGTCCGTAAACTAAACCACGAACCGGGAAAACGAAATAGAATGCAGGAGCAAATTAACTTAGCACACTAGAAGCACGATGGCGTAGTGGTTAGAGCGCAGCGATCGTAACGGAGTCCGTCATCGGTTTGAATCCCAGTTCTCTTAGCTTTTTAACGTTTCTGCAAAACAAGAAAAAACTAGAATGGTCCGGCCCAGCTTGGACTGCTGCAGATGCCTGTTTGTAAATGGCATTGTAATGGGCGCCTGAAGCGCCAAATAGGATTTGCCCTATATCTAATATCTCACTAGCGAGATGGTAGGTTTTTTTACTACCATCTTGCTAGTGAGATATCAGATATAGTGAGATGGTAGGTTTCTTCGCCAGATGAGGGGTGCAACCGGGCGGCCCAACATTGTAGAAATTCATATCGTTTTCTCTCCATGTGTTTTTTCTTCTTTTTTTCACTGTTTGCGGTGGCTTTGTGTGTGGCTTTTTTTATCCAATTTTTATTGTTTGGGTCAGGCTTACTTGGTTCTTTTCTTGTTTTCCCGATTTCTCCTTTTCTTATTTTCTTTTTTCTTGGGATTTTTATTTCTGCACTGTTTTTTCTTTCCTTTTTTTAATCCGGTTTGTTTGTTTTTCATCTGCTTTCTTTACTTTTTCTTTGTTATATGTCAGTTTTCTTTGTTTCTTTCTCGGTTTTCTCTGCAGTTTTCATTGGTTTGTTTTTTGTAACATATGAATTTTATTTAGGAAAAAATACACATTTTTTGTGTACACATTAAATAACTTTTATACAAGTTGAACATTTTTATATACATGACTTTTTCGTTAATATATGTTTAGAACTCTTTCTGTGTACATAATCGATATGTTTTCAAATATATGTGAAATATTTTTAATAGTAATAATTTTTTTTACAAAACTATGTGAATAACTTTTTTTACATTGTATAAAGATTTTTTTAATGTAACAAAGACTTTTTTGAAACAAGGGAACATTTCCTTAAAATACCACGTACATTTTCTAAAATGGTACAAAATATGTTTTTTATCACGCAAAACATTTTTATCCATATTTTTCAAAAAATTTCACTTTTCTTTTTGAAATGTAGAACCGTTTTTCCATTGTTGTGAACATTTTTTTAAGCGATCACCATTTTTCTAAAATTGCAGTAACATATTTTTACTAACTTAACATTTTCATTCACATGGTTTTCAAATTTCCTTCAGTAAATTTATCTTTTTAAATATTTTCCAAAAATAAAAATAAAAAAAGAAACAAACTTATTCTGATGTTAACATTCTGTCATGTGATATCATGACAACAGCCCAGGTCTCCACTGAGCCGACCCACCATCGACTCACTGCAATGTGCAGGAGGGCGAGGCAACCATTTGGGTCGAAATTAGCGTGATATAGGCATGCCCGAGCGCCCCCCCCCCCCCCCCCCCTCCTCGCCCTTTCTCCTATATGGGCCACCCACAGCGCGTCCAATAGGTTAGATATTTTTATGATTTTATTAAAAAGTATTAAAAAAAGTTTAAGAATTGATTTTTTTAGTTTTCAAACATGTATTAGGAAAAAAGTTTATCGTGTATTAAAAGATACTTTTCTTGTATTTATATAATGTCCACCGTATATTTGAAAAACAAAATCATGATGTGTTAAAATATGTTTATCATAGTTTTGAAAAATTGTTCACCATTTATTTTATAAAGGTTCATCGCATATTCAAAATTGCACATGTGTACAAAAATGGAACATATCATTTCCCAGTAACCAACTTGACTATATAATTTCCACCGTATTATACGATGGCTCTACCTCTCGCTAGGGTCACCACTAATCATATTCCTGTGCATTTTAAAATTGACAGCGACATTCCCAAGGCTTCTATCTTCAGGTTTGGAAACTACTTGTTGGAGTTTGATTGGTTTCATGAAGCTATACTGAGATGTTAGAATCTGAATTGTAAAATTAGCAGTTTTGTTGAAAATGCTTCAGGTAAATGCTTAAGGCAGAGACTTAAAAAGTGGAGCCAAAAAAAATCCAATCTCAATAGCACCAAAGCAGCCTGTAGTTATGTGCTCACTCTCCTGGAAAAGAATTTATTGTAAAGGTACATTTAAAATTAGAAATACTAAATATGGAGGAAAACTCTAGTTTTTTATGTCATGGCCAACTGGAGTTGCATCAAAAATTATATCTGAACTATTGTGGCTGAAGATAGTACTTACGCCAAAGTCATGATAGTCTGCTATTATTTGGAATTCCTATAAAGGCATGCTTGGCACCTCTATCAAGCCCATCATGCAATTTTATTTGGAGGAACCAATTCAGCTTCATGATTTTCACCACCTAGATGAACCATTTAGTGTTGATGAGATTGAACCTATTGTTGCACACAGAGCTCTTGCACTTGATGGTTTTAATGGCACGTTCTTAAGGAAATGCTGGAATATTATGAAGCGGGATTTTTACACCATGACATGGGACTTTTTAAGGGGAATTATGACATTCAAAGTATCAACGCTGCCTATATTACATTGATACCTAAGAAACAACCACATGAGATCATGAATGATTACATGTCTATCTCTTTGGTGAGTCTTCCACTAAAGGTTTTTACTAAGCTAATGGCTAACAGAGTTCAGAGAGAAGTTATAACCATTCTCCATCAAAACCGGTATGGCTTTATCAAAGAAGAAAACACCAAGGACTGCTTGGGTTATGCTTTGGAATATCTTCACACTTGCCGTAAATCCAAGAAGCAAACTATTATTCTAAAACTGGATTTTGAGAAAGCATTTGACAAAGTTGAATATAGCGCCATCCTTGCTATTCTTAAAGCTAAAGCTTTTGTACCTAGATGGGTTAACTGGGTTTCTAGAATTCTACATTCTACTTTGACATACGTCTTTCTTAATGTAGTAGCTGGGAAAACTATTCACCGTAAAAGAGGTGTGAGGGAAGGGGATCCACTATCTCCCATGTTATATGTTCTGACTTTTGACCTATTACAGTCTATGACTAATAGTGCTTGGATGAATGGTGAAATATATTTACTCATGGACCAGGATTATGGACAACAATACCCATTATACAATATGTCGACGCCACACGTATGATCATGTCTGCTGATGTCTAGTACACAATTTGTTCTTGTAGAATCGTGTTGGGCCTCCAAGTATAGAGTTTTGTAGGATAGTAGCAAATTTCCCTCAAGTGGATGACCTAAGATTTATCAATCAGTGGGAGGCGTAGGATGAAGATGGTCTCTCTCAAACAACCCTACAATCAAATACAAGAAATCTCTTGTGTCCCCAACACACCCAATACAATGGCAATTGTATATGTGCACTAGTTCAGCGAAGAGATGGTGATAAGAGTGTAATATGGATGGTAGAAATATATTTTTATAATCTGAATAAATAAAAACAGTAAGGTAGCAAACGATAAAAGTTAGCACAAACGGTATTGCAATGCTTGAAAACAGGGCCTGGGGTTTGTACTTTCACTAGTGCAATCTCTCAACAATGCTAATATAATTGGATCACACAAGAATCCATCAACGTGCAATGAAGAATCACTCCAAAGTTCCTATGTAGCGGAGAACATAAGAAGTAATTGTTTGTAGGGTATGAAACCACCTCAAAGTTATTCTTTCCGACCAATCTTTCCAAGAGTTCATACTAAAATAACACAAAGTTATCCTTTCCGATCGATGTATCCAAGAGTTCGTACTAAAGTAACACCATACAATACACATCAACCAACTCTATTGTCACCTAGATACTCCATTGTGAAAGGGCATTTCCCTACCTTATGTTTTGGATGATGATGACAACCCTTTGTTGGTCTAATCCTGTGCTAAATGTTTCAGGTTCTCGATGATTAGGCTTACATCGGATAGTTGTTCTCTCTCGGAGGAAACGATTGAAGACGGAGTCCTCTACGCTTTCTATCTCTTTGGTCGTAGGGAACCCGTACTATCAAGAGGGAATCCACTTTGGAAAGAATAGGGGAATCCGTTCACGTACACCTTCATCACCCCTCTTTTGTCTTCCTCTGGTGTGAGAGAGAGTGCCTCCCTTTTGGTTTGACTTTTGCTATGTTTTCCCAGCGGTTGTACCGCTCGTCCGAGCGGTTGTACCGCTGGCACTTGGCGCTTTCCTGGCTTTGTCGAGCGGTGGTTGAGGGAGTCCTGGACTAGGGGGTGTTCAGACAGCCGGACTATCAATGTCCACCGGACTCCAAGACTACGAAGATACAAGATTGAAGACTCCGGCTCGTGTCCGGAAGGTACTTTACTTGGCGTGGAAGGCAAGCTTGGCGATACGGATACGTAGATCTCCTACTATTGTAACCGACTCTGTGTAACCCTAGCCCTCTCCGGTATCTATATAAACCGGAGGGCTTTAGTCCGTAGGACAACATACACAACATACAATCATACCATAGGCTAGCTTCTAGGGTTTAGCCTCCTTGATCTCGTGGTAGATCTACTCTTGTACTACCCATATCATCAATATCAATCAAGCAGGAGTAGGGTTTTACCTCCATCGAGAGGGCCCGAACCTGGGTAAAAACATCGTGTCCCTTGTCTCCTGTTACAATCCGCCTAGATGCACAGTTCGGGACCCCCTACCCGAGATCCGCCGGTTTTGACACCGACATTGGTGCTTTCATTGAGAGTTCCTCTGTGTCTTCGCCGATAGGCTTGATGGCATCTTCAACCTGCAACGCTGTCCAGGGTGAGACTTTCCTCCCCGGACAGATCTTCGTATTCGGCGGCTTCGCACTGCGGGCCAATTCACTTGGCCATCTGGAGCAGATCGAAAGCTACGCCCCTGGCCGTCAGGTCAGATTTGGAAGCTTAAACTTCACGGCCGATGTCCGAGGAGACTTGATCCTCGACAGACTCGAGCCACAGCCAAGCGCGCCGCACTGTGACGATGGGCATTATCTAGCTCTGCCGCCGAACAGTGCCTTGGTGGCCGCACACGGATCCGCTTCGGCTATTAGCCCGGAGCCGATCGCCCAGATCGAGGGTCGGTGGATAGACGCCGCCCTGGGGGCTTCAACATCCACGGCGATGGAGCCGAACACTAATCTTGTCCCCTGCGAAACTCGTGATTCCGAGGTGCCGGACTCCTCGCCGGACTCCGAACCTCCCGCGCCCCTACCAATCGATCCAGATTGGGCGCCGGTTATGGAATTCGCCGCCGCGGACATCTTCCAATGCTCGCCCTTCGGCGATATCTTAAATTCACTAAAGCATCTCTCGTTATCAGGAGAGTCCTGGCCGGATTATGGCCAGGATGGTTGGGATGCGGACGACGAAGAAATTCAGAGCCCACTCACCACCCACTTTGTAGCCACTGTCGACGATCTAACCGACATGCTAGACTATGACTCCGAAGACATCGACGCTATGGACGACGATGTTGGAGACGAACAGGAACCAGCGCCCACAGGGCACTGGAAGGCCACCTCGTCATATGACGTATACATGGTGGATACCCCAAAAGATGGGGACGGTGAAGGAACAACGGAGGAAGATTCCTTAAAGAAACAGCCCAAGCGCCGGCGTCAGCGGCGCCGCTCTAAATCCCGCCACAGTAAAAACGGAGATTCCGACACAGGAGATAATAATACTCCAGAGAGTGCCGAAGACAATCCCCTCCAGCAAGACTCAGCGCAGGAGGATGCAGAAGCAAGCCCCCATGATAGGGCGGCAGACGAAGAGGTTGAGGATCGTAATTATATGCCTCCCTCCGAAGACGAAGCAAGCCTCAACGATGACGAATTCGTCGTACCCGAGGATCCCGTTGAACAAGAGCGCTTCAAGCGCAGGCTTATCGCCACAGCAAACAGCCTAAAGAAAAAGCAGTAGCAGCTTCAAGCTGATCAGGACCTGCTGGCCGATCGATGGACCGAAGTCCTCGCGGCCGAAGAGTATAAACTCGAACGTCCCTCCAAAAGTTACCCAAAACGCAAGCTGCTCCCCCGATTAGAGGAGGAAGCATACGTACATCCATCACCAGCGCACGATATGGCTGACCGACCACCCCGTGGTCGTGATAGAGAGGCATCCAGGCCCCCAGCCAAGATTATACCCCGGCATCGCTCCAAAAGTACGAAGCCAAGAGGGAACGCACCGGACTTGCGAGACATACTGGAGGACAAAGCAAGACAATCCAGATCCATCTATGGATCATGGGGGCGCCCTACGACCCACGACGAATACCATCGTGCCGGACACAATAACCCCGGACACAACAGACAGCGCTCTCTCGAGCTGCGTTGCGATATCGCTCAATACAGGGGCGCCGCACACCCGTTATGCTTCACTGACGAAGTAATGGATCATCAGATCCCTGAAGGGTTTAAACCCGTAAACATCGAATCTTATGATGGCACAACAGACCCCACGGTGTGGATCGAAGATTATCTTCTCTACCTCCCACTCAAGCTTAGAGGACCAGCTCGGCATTGGCTTAATAGCTTGCCCGCAGAGTCAATTGGGTGTTGGAAGGACCTGGAGGCCGCATTCCTTGATAACTTCCAAGGCACATATGTGCGACCACCAGACGCCGATGACCTAAGCCACATCATTCAGCAGCCAGACGAATCGGCCAGACAATTCTGGACACGGTTCTTGATGAAGAAAAATCAAATCGTCGATTGTCCGGACGCAGAGGCCCTTGCAGCCTTCAAACATAACATCCGGGACGAATGGCTAGCCCGGCACCTGGGGCAGGAAAAGCCGAAATCCATGGCAGCCCTCACATCGTTAATGACCCGCTTTTGTGCGGGAGAGGACAGCTGGCTAGCCCGCAGCAACAATCTCCGTAAAAATTCTGGCAGTCCGGATACTAAGGACAACAACGGCAGGTCACGTCGAAGCAAACACAAGCGCCGAATTAACGGCGACGACAAGGAGGACACGACAGTCAATGCCGGATTCCGAGGCTCTAAACCCGGTCAACGGAAGAAGCCATTTAAAAGAACCATTCCGGGTCCATCCAATTTGGACCGAATACTCGACCGCTCATGCCAGATACATGGCACCTCTGAAAAGCCAGCTAACCACACCAATAGAGATTGCTGGGTGTTCAAGCAGGCCGGCAAGTTAATTGCCGAAAACAATGACAAGGGGCTAAATAGCGACGACGAGGAAGAGACCTGGCCGCCGAACAAAAGAGGACAGAAGGGTTTTCCCCCACAAGTACGGACGGTGAATATGATATACGCGACCCATATACCCAAGAGGGAGAGGAAACGCGCACTAAGGGACGTCTATGCGATGGAGCCAGTCGCCCCAAAGTTCAACCCATGGTCCTCTTGTCCGATCACTTTCGATCGAAGAGACCATCCGACCAGCATACGCCATGGCGGATTCGCCGCATTGGTCTTAGACCCAATCGTCGATGGGTTTCACCTCACGAGAGTCCTGATGGACGGCGGCAGTAGCCTGAACCTGCTTTATCAGGATACAGTGCGCAAAATGGGCATAGACCCATCAAGGATTAAACCTACAAAGACAACCTTTAAAGGTGTCATACCAGGAGTGGAAGCCAATTGTACAGGCTCAGTCACACTGGAAGTGGTCTTCGGATCCCCGGATAATTTCCGGAGCAAAGAGTTAATCTTTGATATAGTCCCGTTTCGCAGCGGCTATCACGCTCTGCTCGGATGAACCGCGTTTGCCAAATTCAATGCGGTGCCGCATTATGCATACCTAAAGCTCAAGATGCCAGGCCCTCGTGGAGTCATCACGGTCAATGGGAATACGGAACGCTCCCTCCGAACGGAGGAACATACAGCGGCTCTCGCGGCAGAGGTACAGAGCAGCCGTCTAAGGCAATTCTCGAGTCCGGCCGTTAAACGGCCGGATACAGCAAAGCGCGCCCGGAGCAATCCCAATCAAGACCACCTGGTGCGATCAGAGCACGCGTAGCAATGCGGCCCCAACCCTCGCCCGCGTATAATCGCAAGAATAACACTCCGCGTACATCATCACGCCTTGGAGATACCATGGGCACAGGGGAGGGGGCACGTTCACAATGGACCCAGAGTGCGGTTCAACCACACCAGGGGCTCGCAAATGTGCCTCCCTTTTTTTATTATCTTTCTTCTTTTTTGTACACAGGACTCTGTTAACCAGAAGCCCTGTCCGGCGGTGAACCTGCCGAACTCATGATGCAATAGTCAGGGACTTAAGAAGGCCGCGTCGAACACTCAGGTGGTCTCAATTACGAGCATTAAATTCAATTATATACACCAAATCCGCAGCCCATCCCTGGAGGGGGACATGTTTATTTAGTCCAAATTCCTTGCTTACCGCACTATTTGTATCAGTCCGCTCTACTAGCAGACTTTTTCTTTCATTAATAATGCAGCACCTTTATGATCGCAATTGCATTACATTTTATATATATATGCTCATTATATGACATCTGGCACCCGTATATTTTGGTACGGCATAATACACCAGGGGCTTATGTTCCCCACTTTATGGTGTGATAAAGTCCGAACACTTTCACAAGTGCGGCACCCCGAACTTATAGCATTATATGAATCGGCTCCGAATCATGTCTTGGGTCAATAGTTGGGTTTGCCCGGCTCCCATGTTTGGCACCTTACGTTTCTGTTCTGTCGGCTAAGGTAGCACTGGGAGAACCACTGCGATTGCGCCCCGGTTGAGCCGGGTTAACGCCTCAGTGGAGAAAGCTAAAACTGACCAGCATGATAAAGCGAGAGACTGGTCGCTGTTCGAGAGGTTTTTTCGGATCCTTAAAGACTCACGCCGCTTCGAGCGAAGTTCCGGATTATGTCCGATGAAGGCGTGGATAGCGCCCCGGATTCGGTCTTCCGAATACCAGGGGCTTCGCCGAAATTTAAAATTATAGAATTCTATGGCTAAGTGAGAGTGTTCAAGCATTATAAGTCCGGTCGCCTTGTTCGTCGTGTTGAGCGCCTCCCTAGATGGACCCAAATATGGGAACAAGAGTGCTCAAGTTTATCACCGAACACCCCAGCACTTGTGGCTTGGGGGCTGAAGCCAACGACTTGCCATCTCTCAGATTTTATAAACGGCCGCATAGAAGGTAATATTTTAAATTCAACAAGCGTTGCTCATGGCGCATATGAACGAAGTTTTCAGCGCACAGGATAAATAAACAGCGAGTTCACTCAAAGATTACATTTCGGGAGTACTCATCTGCAATATTGCAGGCTCCCTTCAGGATAATTTTATAATACTTCTCCGGCGTGTGATACTCCTTGCCCGGTGGCGGTGGGTCCGTGAGAAGCTTCTCCGCATCCAATTTGCCCCATTGCACCTTTATGCAGGCAAGGGCCCGACGAGCACCTTCGATACAAGCGGAGCGCTTGACTACATCCAGTCTAGGGCATGCATCCATCAGTCGCCGCACGAGGCCAAAGTAGCTACCAGGCATGGCCTGTCCAGGCCATAGCCGGACTATGAGGCCCTTCATGGCCTCCTCAGCTACCTTGTGGAGTTCGACCAGCTGCTTCAGCTGGTCGCTTGGGGGCACCGGATGGCCGGCCTCAGCATACTGAGACCAGAAGACCTTCTCCGTCGAGCTCCCCTCCTCGCCACGATAGAATGCGGCGGCATCAGCTGCACTACGCGGCAAATCTGCAAACGCCCCTGGAGAGCTCCGAATTCGGGTAAGTATCAGGTAGTTCACATTAACATGCCTGCTTTGCATGAAAAACGCCTTACCCGCCGCTATTTTCTTTATGTCCTCAACCTCCTGAAGGGCCTTATGGGCCTCGGCCTTGGCGGACTTGGCACTTTCGAGAGCCGAGGCAAGCTCGGACTCTCGAGTCTTGGAGTCACGCTCCAAACTCTCATGTTTTTCCATGAGAACCTGGAGCTCTTGCCGAATTTCCGCCACACGTGCCTCTTGCTTTTCTCGCTCAGCACGTTCCGCGGCCGCATTGCGTTCGGCCACGGACACAGCATCCTTCAGGGCTGCCACCTCGTTAGTGGCCCCTGCAATACACATATTATCCTTGTTAATTTTATTTGCAACCAAAATCCTTTTCTGTAAGGTACTTATTCAAAAGAGGTGTTACTCACCTTCTTTTTCCTCGAGCTGCTTCTTTGCATGGCCGAGCTCTTGCTCGGACCGCTCGAGTTCTTTCTTCAGCATGTCAACCTCCGCCGTTAATGCGGCAGAGGTCAGCAGTGCGGCCTGCAAACCCATATTGACATATTTTAGGCAACCCTGCGTATATCTTGTTATAGATCCTTAGTCCGGCTTTTCTTTCTGAACACCGAACCAAGCATCAGGGGCTACTGTCTATGCGGTATTATATTACATTATTTTAACTTTTTTACCTCAAAGCCTGTTAAAAGGCTACTGCAGGCTTCGATCAGCCCGCTTTTCGCAAGTTGAACCTTCTTAATCACCGCACTCATGATAGTGCGGTGTTCTTCCTCGATGGAAGCGCCTTTAAGCGCATCCAGCAGGTTATCCGGCGCCTCCGGTTGGATGGAGGCCGCCGGCGTCACGGTCCTGCCCTTCTTTCGAAGGGGTCGCTTGCCGGACTCTGGAACCACTGCGGGTTCCGATGTAGAGTCCGGCACGAAGTCCGGGCGGCTGCCTGACGGCGCCTCCGGAGCCTCCTCCTGATGGGTCCCTCTTTGGGATCCCACTTCGGCGTCCTCGTCGGCGCGTGGGGTGGAGGCAGTCGGGATGGAATTTACATCCGACGAGGCCAATGACCCGCTCGATGAGTTGGGGAGATCATCATTGGCCGGACTGCGGGCAGAATGCGGCGTTAGAAGGATACTACGTGACATAAAAGAAATTACACATCAAGGATCCGGATACTTACGATCTTGCCGGACGCCTGGCCCTTGGAGGCCGCTCATCCTCGCCAACGCTGATGTTGGCGGAACTGTCCGGGGGGATAGTTCTCCCCCTCTTGGACCCTTCGGCCCCCCCGATGGGGGAAGCCATCCTTTTCTTCTCTCCCTCCTCCGGGAGAGAGTACTCCTCCTCCTCGTCTTCGGAAGAGGAGTCCTCGTCGTCGTCAGACGCCTGATTGCGGGAACTCTTTTGAGTCCCCGCGGCCACCTTCTTGGCCTTCTTCTCCGGCACCATGTGCGGTGCCGGAACCAGCAGCCCTGTTAAGCGGGCGTTCGATGGGTCTTCCGGCATGGGAGCCGGGCTGATAAGCAGCTTGGCCTTCTCCATCCATTCCTATCAAAGGAAGAGGCAGAATGAAGCCTCATTAGAGTCAATCTAATTATCACAAGTGTCCCGTAATGGGGTTGAATCACTTGCCTCGTCAGTTGGATTCTGCGAGCTGAATCCGCGGTCTTTGGTCGCAGACGTGGGGGCTTCGGCGCCCTTGAACAGCACCCTGTAGGCGCCTTCGTATGTTGTATCGAAGAACCCGCTTAGCGCCTAGTGCTGTTCCGGATTGAACTCCCACAAATTAAATGCCCGTTCTTGGCATGGGAGGATCCGCCGGACGAGCATGACTTGGACCACGTCGACGAGCCTGAGCTTATTGCTCACCATCTTCTTGATGCATGCTCGGAGTCCCGTCACCTCCACCGGATTCCCCCACTGCAAGCCCTTCTGTTTCCAGGAGGTGAGCTGCGTGGGGATGCCAGATCTAAACTCGGGGGCCGCCGCCCATGTGGATTTGCGCGGCTCGGTGATGTAGAACCACCCCGATTGCCACCCCTTGACGGAGTCCACGAAGGTCCCTTCTAGCCAAGGGACGTTGGGCAATTTGCCCAACATAGCGCCTCCGCATTCCGCTTGCGTACCCTTTACAACCTTCGGCTTGACGTTGGAGGTCTTGAGCCACAGGCCGAAGTGGGGCCGGATGCAGAGAAAAGCCTCGCACACGACGATAAACGCCGAGATGTTGAGGATAAAGTTCGGCGCCGGATCGTGGAAATCCAGGTCGTAGTAAAACATGAGCCCCCGGACAAATGGATGGAGCGGAAAGCCCAGTCCGCGGAGGAAGTGGGGGAGAAAGACGACCCTCTCATGAGGCCCGGGGGTAGGGATGAGCTGCCCCTCGTCGGGCAGCCGATGCGCGATATCGCCGGAAAGGTATCCGGCGCTGCGTAGCTTGGTGATGTCCTCCTCCTTGACGGTGGAGGCTAACCATTTACCTCCCGCTCCAGACATATTCGGAGAAGGTCGAGGAGAGATGCGCGAGTTCGGGCGTTGGAGCTTGAGTTCGCGGGGATGGATAAGCAAAGGAGGAAGAAGGCGTAGGTGAGAAGGTGAATCCTTATCCCTTATATATAGGCGGACAAAACTATGCGTCCCCCACCAGCCTGGTAAAACTCGCTTATCTCCCAAGCGCCACAATCAATGGCGCGATTGGGTTACCCACACACATATTGATGAGAATCCTGGAATAAGGGGAACACGATCTCTGCTTCGACAAGACGCGCCAAGGAAACCGCTTCGCTAAACATGGTGAGGTGGTATAGTAATTCAAACAAAGGCCTGGTGGCGGTGTGATGTCACGCCGCGTAATACATCAGCAGATTGAACTAAGTGTACATTTTATTCTCTCTACGGTGGAATATGGAATTTATTTTGCAGAGCCGGACACTATACCGGTGTTCATCATCTTCTCTGGATTATTCAAGGGAGGAACCCGCCTTGCAATGCCGAACATTATGCACGCCGGACTTATCGTCATTGAAGACTGGTTCAGGGGCTACTGAGGGAGTCCTGGACTAGGGGGTGTTCGGACAGCCGGACTATCAATGTCCGCCGGACTCTAAGACTACGAAGATACAAGATTGAAGACTCCGGCTCGTGTCCGGAAGGTAATTTACTTGGCGTGGAAGGCAAGCTTGGCGATACGGATACGTAGATCTCCTACTATTGTAACCGACTCTGTGTAACCCTAGCCCTCTCTAGTATCTATATAAACCGGAGGGCTTTAGTCCGTAGGACAACATACACAACATACAATCATACCATAGGCTAGCTTCTAGGGTTTAGCCTCCTTGATCTCGTGGTAGATCTACTCTTGTACTACCCATATCATCAATATCAATCAAGCAGGAGTAGGGTTTTACCTCCATCGAGAGGGCCCGAACCTGGGTAAAAAACATCGTGTCCCTTGTCTCCTGTTACCATCCGCCTAGACGCACAGTTCGGGACCCCCTACCCGAGATCCGCCGGTTTTGACACCGACAGTGGTACTGCTGCCTCCGGGCAATGGTACCGCCACCAGGCTCTGCAAAGACCTGCGGTGGTTGTTCCGGCCATGCACTGCCCATGTACCGGTCAGGCTTCTGTTCTCGTGCGGTTCCCGGGCGGTGGTGGCCCGGTTGGTCCGGTTGCTCCTCATCAACCAGTACTACCGGAAGTTCGAGCGGTTCTTCCACTCGTAACTTAGCCGCTCAAGCGCTCAAGGCCAAGCGGTTGCACCGGCCCCGCACCGCCCAACTACCGCCCTCATGGGTGACTCCGTTCTGTTTCAGTGCGGTAGTTGTGCGGTGGCTGGGCGGTTGGTCCGGTTATTTTCTAATAACCGGTACTACCGCCTGGTGTCCCGGTTGTACCGCCTGGTGGGGTTCTGCCGCTACATCGTGAACCCCGGTTGTACCGGGACAAGGAGCGGTTGTACCGCTGTAGTGCTGAAAACGCAGTAACGATTGGATTTATTAGAGCTGCTATATAAGGTGGTTCTTCCACCTACCACTCTCACCTCTGACCTCTCTCACTCCACCATTAATGCTCTCAAGCTCTCTTGCCCGATCTCTCTCTCTAGCCACTCAAACTTGTTGATTTGCTAGGGATTGAAGGAGGAGACCTAGATCTACACTTCCACCAAAGGATATTTGCTTCCCCCATACTTTCTAGTGTGGATTTTGTTACTCTTGGGTGTTTGAGAACCCTAGACGGTTGAGGTCACCTCGAAGCCATATTCCATTGTGGTGAAGCTTCGTGGTTTCGTTGGGAGCCTCCAATTAAGTTGTGGAGAGAGCCCCAACCTTGTTTGTAAGGGTCCGGTTGCCGCCTTCAAGGGCACCAATAGTGGAATCACGGCATCTCGCATTGTGTGAGGGCGTGAGGAGAATACGGTGGCCCTAGTGGCTTCTTGGGGAGCATTGTGCCTCCACACCGCTCCAACGGAGACGTACTTCCCTTCAAAAGGAAGGAACTTCGGGAACACATCCTTGTCTCCACCGGTTCCTCTCTTGGTTATCTCGCACCCTTACTTTTGCAAGCTTAATTGTGTTGTTTACTTTGCTTGCTAGTGTGCTTGTTGTTGTTGCATCATATAGGTTGTTCACCTAGTTGCATATCTAGACAACCTACTTTGATGCAAAGTTTATTTTGGTAAAGAAAAGCTAAAAATTGTTAGTTGCCTATTCCCCCCCCCCCCTCTAGTCAACCATATCGATCCTTTCAATTGGTATCAGAGCCTCGTCTCTTTATTAAGGTCTTTGTCGTCCGAAGAGTATGGTTGACACCACAGACGGTGCGGAGGAGCACTCCGGTGTGAATCCTATCTCGTCTACGGCCGATGGGGGAACCTCAGTCTCTCGTGAGGAATTCAATGTGGATCTAAACACATTGAAAGACTCCATGATGACCAAGGTTGAAAGCATGCTTACTAAATTTCTTGAAGGGCTTAAACTGTCCACCTCGCCGATGAAAGTGGGTGATCCCACTAACAAGGTGACGGATGCTACCCCGACAAGGGGGAAGCTAACAGTGAAAAGAGTCCTTCTTCTAGTGGTAGAAATGGCACCGACATCTTTGCCCATGTGGAACCCCCAATTTATGGAGGACCTATTCCCTCTACTCATTTGAATCATGCCGATCCTCCTCCTAAGTATGTGAAAAATGAAGATTTTGATTCTTGGGTTTATCGCTTCAAGCGTCATTTAAAACATGTGAATACTAATCTTTGGAGAATCATTGAAGAAGGTTTCTATCCTCATGACCCAAGCAACTTCACCCCTCGAGAAGTCGTGGATAATCAATTCAATGAGAGTGCTCTCTTCATCATCCAAGATGCAATCCTTCCCGAAGATCTCCCTCATCTTCGACCTCATGCCGTGGCTAAAGACGCATGGCAATGTGTTGTGTCTCTATCGAGGAAGTGCTAGCATTCAACGCTCCAACTATGAAGTGGTGCAAGATGAAGCCGATGAGTTTGCAATGAAAGAAGATGAAGAACCTCGTGAGCTCTTTCGAAGAGTGACCAAACTCGCGGTCTCACTCCGAGATCATGGAAGCAAGGACACGGATGAAAATTGGATCAAGCGCAAGTTCCTCAAGGCCATGATGCCCTACAACAAGGCCATGTCCTCCGTCATCCGTCAAAGACCGGACTTCCACTCCATGACCTCAAGTGAAGTGTTGGATGAGTTCGTTGCAATGAGCATCTTGGACAAGACCGCCGACAATGCGATGCTCCATTATCAAAGGGCAAAGAAGCCCAACCTTGCTTTGAAGGCCAAGGTTAATATGGAAGAAGAGGAAGAAGTGGAAGATGAGGAGAGCAACCCCAAAGACACCAAATATGATTATCATGAGCACATGGCCCTTGCTTCAAGACAATTTTGGAGCAAGAAGAATACAAGACCCAACTTCAAGAAGAACAACTCAAGTGGCATCAAGGGCAAGCAACGAGTTAGAACTTGCTTCAACTGTGGCAATGTGAGCCATTTCGTTGCGGATTGTCCGTACGAGAAGCGGGAAGACAATGGTGGCAAGTTCATCCGAAAAGACAAAGCCAAGTCTTACCCCAACAAGAACAACTTCGCCAAGAAGACTCCCACTCGTGGGTTGGTGGTTCAAGAAGAATACCAAGAGGATGACGATGATGATGAAAATGGAGAAGCGATGGCCATGGCGTCCGTTGCGATTGCTAGTACTCCCTGGGTGTCTCTCTTTGATTCACCCAACGAGAACATCACTGCCAAGTGCCTCATGGCTAAAGCTTCAAACAAGGTAACCCCCAACATCAAAACCATCGTCATTACTAATCCCTCCTTGGAGGATAGCATTGATGAACATGATGGGTCTAATGAGGAAGTGAATGAATTTGAGTCTTTTATGAGTAAGCTCAAGGGCAAGTCCAAGAAGCATTTTGTTGCTCTCTTGGAACAACTTGGTGAGGCCAATGACATGATCGAGGCTCATGAAGAAACCATCTCTAAGATGGAAGGTCATAGTCGTGACTATGCCGATGAGATATCGGATCTCTCTAATGCTCTTGAGGAAGAGCGTGTGCATCGTTTGACTTTTGAGGAGTCATACAACGATGACAATGCTAAGTTAAAGAAAGATCTTGATCATGCTTTTGTCGTGTCTCGTGTGCTAAATTCCGAGAAGGCTAAACTTGGGGTTGATCATGCTAGACTCAAAGAGGAGTTTAAGATACTTGACAAGGCCCACAAGGTCTTGAAGGGTGCTCACGCTAACCTCAAGGAGTCTCATGCTCAACTCCAAGTTAAGCTAACCAAGGAAAAGGCCACCTTCCCTCATATGGTATTAATTGATAATGCATGTGCTACTAACCCGTGTTGTGAGCATGTGCACCTTGTGGAGGAGAATGCCAAGTTGAAGGATCAACCTGAGAAAGGGCTTGTGACTTGCATTCAAGGTGAGAAGAACCTCAACGACCTTTTGAGCAATCAAAGGAAAGTTGTGGCCAAGAAGGGAATTGGGTTTGCACCCAAGTCCAAGAGTAAGAAGAAGAACGACAAGACCAAATGTCCTCCTCCTCTCAAGCAAACTTTTGTGAAAGAAGGAGAGGGTGCTCCTAAGGAGAATAAGGAAAAAGTGAAGGGAGTTGATGTCCAAAAGGGCAAAAGCATTTCCTCCAACAAAGCCGGCGACTTTAACCCGTCATATGTGTTGTGCTGTGCTAGTGATGGACATGTTTATGCTAAATTTGTTGGTTCTCCTTATGAGTACATTGAATGGTCTATTTGGGTTCCTAAGACCCTTGTTACTAACATCAAAGGACCCATTAATAAATGGGTACATAAAACCAAGCATTGATCTCTTGTAGGTGTTTGATTCCAGTGGGGGATCATGGTTGCTCGATAGTGGAGCAACAAATCATATGACCGGAAGCAAGGACTTGGTGGTGGACGTGCAAAAGATTCCATCTATGCCCACCAATGTTGAGTGGGGTGATGCCTCACATTCTAAGGTATTGGGTCTTGGCAAGGTTGTCATTTCTCATGATCTAACGATCGAGAAAGTCATGCTTGTTGAGTCCCTTGCATACAATTTGCTTTCCGTTCGTCAACTTGCACTCATGGGTTTTTCTACTTTCTTTGACATTGATACCGTGGCCCTCTTGTGGAGCAAGACTCTTAAAGTAGCCTTTGTTGGGCATGTCGAGAACGGTCTCTATGTGATTAACTTTTCGGAGCGACCCACTAAGACCGCGACATGCCTAATGGCTAAAGTTGACGTGGGATGGCTTTGGCATCGCCGTTTAGCCCACATCAATATGAGATCTTTGCAAAGTCTTCTCAAGGGGGACCATGTCCGTGGACTAACAAATGTTAGTTTTGCCAAAGATCGTGTTTGCAGTGCTTGTATTGAAGGAAAGCTCCATGAGAAGGCTCACCCTCCCGCGACCATCATCTACTCGAAGAGACCCTTGGAGCTCCTTCACATGGATCTCTTTGGGCCTCCATCTTTTGATAGTCTTGGAGGTAGAAAATATTGCTTGGTGATTGTGGATGACTATTCAAGATACACTTGGGTATACTTCTTCAAGAGGAAGAGTGAGACTCAACAAACCGTCATCGACTTTGCAAATGAAGCTCAACGTCAACATAATGCAAAGATCTTGACAATAAGAAGTGACAACGGCACTGAGTTCAAGAACTACACCTTGGATGAGTTTCTTAGTGATGAGGGGATCAAGCATCAATATGCTGCACCATATACCCCTCAACAAAATGGTGTTGCGGAGAGGAAGAACCGGACGTTGATGGATGCGGCAAGGACCATGATGGCGGAGTTCAAGTCTCCATACAACTTTTGGGCCGAAGCCATCAACACAGCATGTCATGCATCCAATCGGCTCTATCTCCGCAAAGGCTTGAACAATACTCCTTATGAGATACTCATCGGCAACAAGCCCAATCTCAAGTACTTCCGGGTGTTCGGGTGTAAGTGTTTCATTCTCAAGAAAGGTGTCCGTTTGTCTAAATTTGAGGCTAGAGCTTATGAGGGCATATTTGTTGGTTATGCTACAAACTCTCACGCTTACCGTGTTCTCAACAAGTCCACCGGACTCATTGAGGAGACGTGTAACGTGGAGTTTAACGAAAATAACGGCTCCCAAGTGGAGCAAAGTGGTACTTGTGATGTAGGTGATGAAATTCCTCCTCAAGCCATAAGAAGAATGGGTATTGGTCATATTCTACCCATTGAGGAACCCCTTGTGGCCGAAGGAGAAGGACAATGCTCCACTCAAGTGGAGCCTTCACCTACTTAATACCCACACGCTTCTGAAGAACAAAGTGAAGGCCCTCAACCTCATGAACAAGACCAAGGGGAAGATCAATCTCAAGATGGTGGTGAACCTCCAAATGATGCCCAAGGTCAAGTTCCTCCCCTCGAGCAAGTTCAAGATCATGAGCAAGCTCAAGATCAAGAACAAGCTCAAGACGGCGCTCAAGATGATCAAGTTAACCCTCCTCCTTCCACATCCGAGGAGGAGTTAGAGCGTCGTGCCGCGAAGATTGCTTCCAAACTCACCACCAAAGGCCATCTCATGGAGAATGTGGTTGGAAGCTTATGAAAAGGGATAAGCACTCGTAGACAATTAGCAAACTATTGTGAACATCACGCGTTTGTCTCTTGTGTTGAACCCCAAAAGGTCTTTGAGGCGCTTGAAGACTCGGATTGGCTCAATGCTATGCATGAAGAACTCAACAACTTCGAGTACAACAAGGTGTGGAGATTAGTGCCAAGGCCATCAGGGAACCACAACGTCATTGGAACCAAGTGGATTTTCAAGAACAAGAAAGATGCACATGGGAACATCATTCGCAACAAGGCAAGATTGGTAGCACAAGACTACTCCCAAGTCGAGGGCATCGACTACGGTGAAACCTTTCCTCCCGTTGTTCGCCTTGAATCCATTCGTTTGTTGATTGCTTATGCTTCCCATCACAACTTTAAGTTGCAACAAATGGATGTGAAAAGTGCTTTTCTTAATGGTCCTATTAATGAGTTGGTCTATGTCAAGCAACCCCACGGGTTTGAGGATCCCTATTTCCCGGATCATGTGTATCAACTCGATAAGGCACTCTATGGCCTTAAACAAGTCCCACGTGCGTGGTATGACCACCTTACCGAGTTGTTACAAGATCGTGGATTTGAAGTAGGGCAAATCGATCCCACTCTTTTTACTAAGAAGGTCAAAGGGGAGTTGTTTGTATGCCAACTATATGTTGATGATATTATCTTTGGTTCCCCTAACAAAGCTTTCAATGAGGAATTTGCCGCTCTCATGACCTCCAAGTTCAAGATGTCTTCGATGGGAGAGTTGAAGTTCTTCCTTGATTTTGATATCAAACAAGGAAGAGAAGGTACTTTCATCAACCAAGCCAAATACACTCAAGACATGCTAAGTGATGTCAAGCCGGCTACTACACCAACGCCCACCAAGTGCCAACTTGACATTGATCCCAATGGTAAAGCTGTGGATCAAAAGGTATATCGCTCCATGATTGGCTCCTTGCTTTACCTTTGTGCATCTAGATCGAATATTGTTGAGTGTGGGAATGTGTGCACGGTTTCAAGCCGCACCAAAGGAAAGTCACTATGTGGGGGTCAAGCGAATCTTTCGATATTTGGCTCATACCCCAAACTTTGGCTTACGGTACCCAAGAGGGGCAAACTTCAAGCTTGAAGGATTTACGGGTTCCGATTGGGCAGGATATAAAGTGGATAGGAAGCCCACTTCCGGAGGGTGCCAATTTCTTGGGTGCTCTTTGGTGAGTTGGTCTTCCAAGAAGCAAAGTTGTGTGTCTCTCTCGTCCACCGAAGCGGAATATGTGGCTGCCGGTAGTTGTTGTGCACAACTCTTATGGATGAGGCAAACTTTAAAGGAATACGGTGTCATTTGTGACAAAGTGCCTCTTTGGTGTGACAACGAAAGTGCCATCAAGATTTCTCTCAACCCGGTGCAACACTTCAAGACGAAGCATATTGAGATTCGGTATCATTTCATCCGGGATCACATTAGGCGAGGGGAGATCGAGCTCAAATATGTCAACACTCATGATAACCTTGCAGATATTTTCACGAAGCCCTTGGATGAAGCAAGATCTCGCGAGTTAAGGCATGAGCTAAATATCATTGGTTCGAGCAATGTGACTTGAACCCTTGCACACCCCACCTCACTCAACCTGCTGTCTAGTTTAGGTGTAGGCATGGACATAGGGGGAGTGTTGTTCTCTCAATGAACTCTCCCTCCCCCCAATATGCATAAAATGATCAACTCTTTCACATTAGCCATTTTTAATGGTACTTGTGTTTCAAAGACGAGTTTTGGTCATGGGCCCAAGGATAATTCTTCGCGGTGCCATACCAATTGACTCAAACATAGGTGGCTCCGGCCACCGCCCTCTCTCGAGAGAGGCCTGAGCTCGCTCTGCTTTCGTGTGGTTGTTTTGTTTTCTTTTCGTTCTTTTCTCTGTTCTAAGTGTTGGTTTCTCTAAGTTGTTGTCCCGTTTGTTTTGTTGCCTCCTCCTTGGTGTGGGCATTGGTGGTCGGGCGGTACAACCGGGGTCACGGGCGGTTCTACCGCTGATACCTGGTTGTGCTGCCCCAGTAGGTTTGCAATCAGTACTTGGGCGGTTTTATCGCTCACATTCACTGGGTTTCCTTCGTCCGGTACTACCGATTGTTTCCAGGCGGTACTACTGGTGCCCTTCAGGAAACGGAAGTACCAGCCACAACCACCTGTCAGTTCCTGACGTGCGGTACAACCGGTCCTCGGAACGGTTCTACCGCTGCGCGGCTATGGGCCTATTTATATCCGACGGGGTGAAGGGTTTTCTTCTTTTTCCCTTTCGTCCCCATTCGTCTTTTCCTTGCCCTAGCCGCCGGTCACCTCTGCCCCGCCCCGGAGTGCGTCCCACGCTTCGGATCCGTGGGCTCTCCATGGATTCTCGCCGTGGAGGCCTTCCGATCTCCTCCCATGGATGGTGGTAATGCCCTTGTTCTTCGCTCCTCGTTCTAGGGTTCTTTCTTTGACTAGGGCATTACTTAACCCTCCAAGTTTAGTGTTTGATCTTTGGTTGGGAGAGATCATTGTTTTTCCTCCTGTCTAGTTTGCAATACCTAGAAATCAGAATATTGCTTGTGTGATTCGCATATCTTGGTTAGATCTATCCCCCCTGGTAGTGCCACTGTCAGCGGTTCTACCGCCTATACAGGCGGTACAACCGGTGGGGCGGTTCTACCGGTGGGAGATCCAGTACAACCGGAATATATGAACCACACAAAACTGTTCTGGCTTCTTTGCTGTTGCATTTGTCATGTGCTTTCCTCTCATTCTTGCTGGTTTTCGTGTGTTCTCTTCGTGTGTGTGTTCAAGTGGCTCTAGTTCTCGCTCTGCTCCTCACAAGACCAAGAAGAGGGCTCGAAGGACCACATGCCCGGTTGTGTCTGATGATGAAGAGGAAGTCGTGATTCCCACCAAGCCCACTCGCCGTGCAAAGTCTGCCGCTGCAAAGCAACGTGTGGTAATGCCACTACACCGTTGGAAAGCCAAGGATTGGGAATCCTTCCGCTCAAAGAATCCCTATGTGGTTCCCGTAGCTCCTCGTTGGACCACCGTTCAGTTTCGGAATGAGATGCAAGTGCGGATTGTTCATGAACTCTTTGAGCACAACAAGAACAGATATGCCAAGAAATGGACAATCGATCTTGACCATTGGAGGAACAACCTGGAGTATTTTGGTGAGGCTTTGGCTCTCTGCGAGGAGTTTGATCTTGTCAAGCTCATGTCTGTCAACTGTGACTTTGATGTTCAACTCATCCATCAGTTCTATACTTCTATGCCACCGTTCACTTTGGAGAAGATGACGCGTGCACCCTCACTTTCATGTGCCGTGATGAGCTCTTTCAAGTTCCCTGGAGGATCTTTTGCAATGCTATTGGGTATGATGATACCGTTCTGGAAGAAAGGGGTGGCATTCGCCCTCGTGACCACTGACTCCAAGCCTAAGGAGAAGCTTGCCCCTCTGTACATTTGGGGCCGTGGTATTATTGGAGAATCTAAGGATTTGGTGAAGGTCTATGACATCATGCATCACGTGTTTTGCAATGTGCTTCTGCCCAAGGTGGGGAATCAAGATGAAATCCATGGCTATCTTGTTGACTTGATGGTTGCAATGAAGACCAAGGTGGGATCTGGGGAGACGTTTGATGTGTCCAACTGGCTGTGGCACGAGATGTACAACATGGTCATCTACAGGAAGGTCCCCATTTATGCTCCTTTTGTCATGTGCTTTCTGAACTCAGTGTGGGAGGTTCGCCGTCCTGGAGAGCCTCTCTCCTCTCCTGATAATCTCACTATTCATGAAGTCAAGCTCCTTAAGAAAAAGAAGCACGCCGAGCCTCGTTTCCCTGCTGATGCTCCTGAGGATGTCTATGCCACCTCTAACGATGAGTATTTTGAGTTGGAGCCAGGGGCCAAGCCCTCGTGGGTGGACAAGCTCGCTGCCAAGGTGAAGAAGACTTTCTGCCTTCAGTCTGACATCCAGAAGAGGATGTATGAGGCACATGTCAATGAGAAGCTTGCCCGGCGTCTCCAAATTGCTATGATGAGGCACCTCAACATGTCGGTTCAGAGTGGTTCTGAGAAGAGCATCACACCGGAGGAGCGTTGGGTTTCTTCCCACAGCACATGGACTGATGATGAAGCCCCCCCTCAGCCCTTCACCTCCTTTACTGCTGCTGATGATATCATGGAGGACTCATATCGGGACGATGATGAAGATTGTGATGATGATGAAGATCCAGATGCTACCGAGGAGTCAGAGGAGGACGACTGAGCCTGGGGCGCTAGCTTCGCTCTCTTCCTTTTTGGTGTCTTGATGCCAAAGGGGGAGAGAGTGCGATAGGACTCGGGAGTTGAATGGGTGTTTGCATGGTGTGTGTTTCATGTTGAACTTTGTCAGTGGTCTCCAGTTGAACTTTGTTCGTTTCTCGGCTTGCTTTGTGTGGATCTTGTGCCACTCCTGCTATCTTACTTTCTTCTTTGTTGGTCATTATTGGTAGTATTACTCTCGTTCCATTATGTTGTCTACCTTCTTTTTATGTGCATTTAGTGGCGAGCCTATAAAATCTAGGGGGAGTCTTGACCTTAAAGTGTGCCCATGGTCTCTAATAGCTAGTTCAAATTGGGGCACACATCTAGGGGGAGCTCTGACTAGATTCTATAGATTTCTATCTTAAATCGTGTTGTTGTCATCATCCACCAAAAAGGGGGAGATTAAAAGGGCATTTCCCTACCTTATGTTTTGGATGATGATGACAACCCTTTGTTGGTCTAATCCTGTGCTAAATGTTTCAGGTTCTCGATGACTAGGCTTACATCGGATAGTTGTTCTCTCTCGAAGGAAACGATTGAAGACGGAGTCCTCTACGCTTTTCATCTCTTTGGTCGTAGGGAACCCGTACTATCAAGAGGGAATCCACTTTGGAAAGAATAGGGGAATCCATTCACGTACACCTCCATCACCCCTCTTTTGTCTTCCTATGGTGTGAGAGAGAGTGCCTCCCTTTTGGTTTGACTTTTGCTGTGTTTTCCCAGCGGTTGTACCGCTCATCCGAGCGGTTGTACCGCAGGCTCTTGGCGCTTTCCTGGCTTTGTCGAGCGGTGGTACCGCTGCCTCCGGGCGGTGGTACCGCCACCAGGCTCTGCAAAGACTTGCGACGGTTGTTCCGGCCATGCACCGCCCATGTACCGGTCAGGCTTCTGTTCTGGTGCGGTTCCCGGGCGGTGGTGGTCTGGTTGGTCCGGTTGCTCCTCATTAACCAGTACTACCGGAAGTTCGAGCGGTTCTTCCGCTCGTAACTTAGCTGCTCAAGCGCTCAAGGACAAGCGGTTGCACCGGCCCCGCACCACCCAACTACCGCCCTCATGGGTGACTCCGTTCTGTTTAAGTGCGGTAGTTGTGCGGTGGCTGGGCGGTTGGTCCGGGTATTTTCTAATAACCGGTACTACCGTCTGGTGGCCCAGTTGTACCACCTGGTGGGGTTCTGCTACTACATCGTGAGCCCCGGTTGTACCGGGACAAGGAGCGGTTGTACCGCTGCAGCACTGAAAACGCAGTAACGGTTGGATTTATTAGGGCTGCTATATAAGGTGGTTCTTCCACCTACCACTCTCACCTCTTACCTCTCTCACTCCACCATTAATGCTCTCAAGATCTCTTGCCCGATCTCTCTCTCTCTAGCCACTCAAACTTGTTGATTTGCTAGGGATTGAAGGAGGAGACCTAGATCTACACTTCCACCAAAGGATATTTGCTTCCCCCATACTTTCTAGTGTGGATTTTGTTACTCTTGGGTGTTTGAGCACCCTAGACGGTTGAGGTCACCTTGAAGCCATATTCCATTGTGGTGAAGCTTCGTGGTTTCGTTAGGAGCCTCCAATTAAGTTGTGGAGAGAGCCCCAACCTTGTTTGTAAGGGTCCGGTTGCCGCCTTCAAGGGCACCAATAGTGGAATCACGGCATCTCGCATTGTGTGAGGGCGTGAGGAGAATACGGTGGCCCTAGTGGCTTCCTGGGGAGCATTGTGACTCCACACCACTCTAACGGAGAACGTACTTCCCTTCAAAAGGAAGGAACTTCGGGAACACATCCTTATCTCCACCGGTTCCTCTCTTGGTTATCTCGCACCCTTACTTTTGCAAGCTTACTTGTGTTGTTTACTTTGCTTGCTAGTGTGCTTGTTGTTGTTGCATCATATAGGTTGTTCACCTAGTTGCATATCTAGACAACCTACTTTGATGCAAAGTTTAATTTGGTAAAGAAAAGCTAAAAATTGTTAGTTGCCTATCCCCCCCTCTAGTCAACCATATCGATCCTTTCACATTGTCACCACGAGTGTTGGTGTCAAAATCGGCAGATCTCGGGTAGGGGGTCCCGAACTGTGCGTCTAAGGTCGATGGTAACAGGAGACGGGGGACATGATGTTTACCCAGGTTCGGGCCTTCTCTATGGAGGTAATACCCTACTTCCTGCTTGATTGATCTTGATGAATATGGGTATTACAAGAGTTGATCTACCACGAGATCGTAATGGCTAAACCCTAGAAGTCTAGCCTATATGATTATGATTGTGTCCTACGGACTAAACCCTCCGGTTTATATAGACACCGGAGGGGGCTAGGGTTACACAAAGTCGGTTACAGATAAAGGAATCTACATATCTGAATCATCAAGCTTGCCATCCACACAAAGGAGGGTCCCATCCGGACATGGGGAGAAGTCTTTTGTCTTGTATCTTCATAGCCCAATAGTCCGGCCGTCCGAGGACCCCTTAATCTAGGACTCCCTTAGTAACCCCTGAACCAGGCTTCAATGACGAGGTGTCCGGCGCGCATATTGTCTTCGGCATTGCAAGGCGGGTTCCTCCTCCAAATACTCCAAAATAGTCTTCGAACACAAGAATCATGTCCGGCTCTGCAAAACAAGTACCACACACAATCGTAGAGAGTATAATATTTCACGAGTTCAATCCGCTGACAATTTTTGTAGCGTGACATTACATCATCGTCTGGCCATTATTTCGAATCGTTTTCTAGCCTACTGCTCCATGTTTCAAGAGGCGGTTTCGTTGGCACATCTTGTCAAAGAAGAGATTGTGTCCCTTTATTGCGGGATTCTCATCAACACGGGTGTGGGTAACCCAACCGTTCTGTTGGCATGGTTCCTTGGGAATAGGCATGTTTTAAGGCCGTGGAGGGGACGTTTGATATTCGTCGCCTTTATAAAGGGGTTAAGACATGTCTTTTCTCTTCTACGCTAATCCTTTCCCCCACCTCTCCCACCTCATGTTCCAGCACCCAAGGTTCAATCTAGTCGCTTTGCGCTTCCCTGTTATGGCCGGACCTAGCCTTCAAGGCCGGTGGGTGGCCTCCTCTGTCATAGAGGAGGATATCGCGAAGCTCCGGGAGGCAAGATATTTGACTGCGGAAATCCTCCACAGGCTTCTTGCTCAAGGGCAGGTTATTCCTACTCCAAGATCCAATGAGATGGTCGTATTGGTCTCTCACTTCCTCCGAGGGATAGGGTTTGCTCTTCATCCCTTCATTCAAGGGCTCATGTTTTATTACGGGCTAGATTTTCATGATCTAGCCCCAGACTCCTTCCTTCACATCTCGGCGTTTATCATCATGTGCGAGGCCTTCCTCTGTATTTCCCCACACTTCGGCTTATGACTCAAGACCTTTAATGTGAAACCAAATATAGTTGATGGGAAACAAGCGGAGTGCAGAGGTGCTGCAATAAGAAAACTTACCAATTCTCCTTGGCCAAAGGGCTCCTTCACAGAGACTTCCGATCTATGGCAATGGGAGTGGTTTTACATCACTGAACCCCGTGGTAAAAAGTGGGAAGCTACACCTGCATTCCGATCTGGCCCTCTGTTACAGCTTGCATCGTGGATTAACAAGGGGCTGGACTGGGGATCCATTGATGAAGTGCAGACGTTGCAAAGCCGCATTTCGAGCCTCATTGAAAAGGACACCGGTCTCATCAACGTAATCCAAGTAATGCTAGTCCGTCGGGTCCTACCGTGCCAGCGATGGCCTCTCCGTATGTGGGAGTTCAATCCGGAAGGACCACGAACCCTTCAACACTTCTCTGGCATGACGCTCAGAGGAGTGTGGAAATTATTCTTCGACGCACGAAAACAGTGGCCAGATACTACAGAAGACATTGGCCTTGACTGCAATCATCCGGATACCTCGGTAAGCACTCAACTCCCGAACACGGTTCAGTTTTAGTTTCTCACCATACTGAGAAAACTCTACTCGGCCAGGGCTGGATAAAGAAGGCGGAGAGAATTAGATGTTTGGCTCCTCTCCCCGAAGACTCAGCCGATCCGGTGTTAACAAGGATGCTGGCTTCGGCACCATATCAAGTGCCGACGGGGGAAGGCAAGGAGGAGAGCAGGAGGGCCCAGAGTGGCCCCCATTCCAAAGGTGCACCAGACACCACGTCCGGGGAGATTAAAACTCCCTCTTCCGAAGATAAAAGGGAAAGGGAAACTGACATCTCTTCTTCCCATGGGGAGAAGAGGATCGCTTCCGAAGACTTGAATACAAAGGCTTCTAAGCGAGGGAAGATATCCCTATCAGGGGGCTCTGGTTCGGGAGGTGACGTTGACACGCAGTCTCTCCGTAAAGATAGGCCCTTAGCTGAATCGTAAGTGAGCAAGGGTGTTTTAAACATATCCCATTTTTTCTTGGTTGCCAGAGTAATATTTAAAATATATGTTTGCAGTCCGGCATGCAGCCTTCCTCAACAGTCCTCGTCCTCGGGGGATCTTCTTCCGGAGATGATGGAGAGTGAGACGCCTCCACAGATCTCCCTGCCCGATAAGGCAGACGATGCCGAGGTGTTGTCCCAGAGGATCTCTCCTGATCAACAAACGGTGCGAGGGACAGTGAAGACCGGGCCCAAAGATGACACTTCGGTCGCCCAGGGTCCGGGGTGTGCAGCCCCCATAGGGAACAACAACAAAGGCCCCGGACTATCCGGTTTCCGAGGGACGCGCAATCTGCTCCGGATCCAGAGGCGCCGGATATATTGATGGACACATTGCGACATGCGTCCGTCTCAGAGGAACATCATACCTTGATGGGTACGGTGGTTGAGAGGGTTCGGTCCGCAAAAAGCGGATTGAATGAAGCCTTTATGAGTCTGCTAAGAGGCTTTGAGGTACGTAATGTAATATTTTTGAATTGTGTTATAAATGCAAAATGCGCCTGTGTATAGATAGTAGCCCCTCAGACTCTGGTTGGCGTCCAAAGGGAGGCGATCAGAGGATCAAGAAATATATGCCTAGGAAATAATCTGACTAACTGAAACATAGGCTATTACGTCCGTGGCAACTGCCCAAGCTACAGAGATTGAGCATCTGAAGAAGAAAGGTGAGGTGGCGGATGATGACATCACGCTTGTGAACAGGCGGCTCGACAAGGTGCAAGGTATGTCTTTGGGGCACTCAGTACATGCGATTATTATGATATGAGTGTGACACTGAGAATTTTATACGCATAACTGCAGATAGTGCCGCCGCAGTTGAGACCCTTCGGGCTGAGCTTGCCTGGGCCAAGGAGCAAACCAGGATGAGTAATGCGGCTGCCGAAAAGGCAGCTGTTGAATTGAAGGCCGAATAGGCTGCTCGGCGCCAGTGCGAGGAGAGAATATCTACTATGGCGCTGGAGCTAAAGGATGCCACTGGCCGATGCGAATTTCTCGAAAAAGATAACCAAAACAAAACGGCTGATCTTGACAAGGCCTTACAAGAGGCGAGAGAAGCACAGTTTGAGTCTAGAGCGACTCGGGAGGAGATCCGACAAGCTAGGGAGATCGCGGCTGGTAAGCCCTTCTTATTGCAAACTAAATTCGGCGATCCGAAGTATGCCCTGCTTAATCAGGTGTGGAGTTCTCCAGACACATTTTTGGACTTGCCGAAGAGTTTCTCCGATGCGACGCAGTTTTTCCAAGCACAAGAAGGACATGCGATGGCAAAGCTTTTCTGGTCGCAATTCAGCATGCCAAAGCGTCCATTGTTGTTGAACGAACAAATGACCCTGTGGGCCGAGCTCCACAAGCTATCCGGATCTGCCATGAGGGACGTCGTAGTCCAGCTGTGGCCGACTGAGCTAATTCCGAATAGTTATTTTGGTTTGGTGCGGCGACTTGTTGATGCGATGCCACGTATCGACGCTATTAAGCGGTCAACGTGCATAGAAGGTGCACGGATGGCCCTTGCCCGTGTCAAGACATACTGGGCGAAGATGAAGGCCACCGATATTGCAGCAAAAAGTCCATCCGAGGGCAAGAACTATCATGCGCCAGAACGTTATTTTGAAGATGTCCTAGAGGGTGCCCACTTGATAGAGGGTCAGTGCTCGAAAGATATTATGTTCGAGTGAAGTGTATTGAAATTGTAAAAACAATATTATGACATGCATTAAGGCTATGTTCTTTATACTTTTGCCCAAAAAGTTTTTGGTGCCTCCTGTGCGGCCGTTTTTATATAATATGAAAGTTTATCAGCCGTCGGCTTCGGCCCCCTCGCGTATAACGCCGGGGTGTTTGGAAAAGCATTTGATCACTCTTGACCCAATGTCTTGGTCCATTAAAGAGGTGTCAATGCGGCGAACCAGGCAATCTGACTATAGGGCTTTGACACTTTCACTTAGCCATAGGAGTTTGACATGGGTCTACGATGTAGCCCCTGGTACGTACGCAGTTATCCGAATATGGTGAATTTACATACGTGACCGGAGAAACGGTCCTTCGTTAATGCGGAAGGAATTGCGAAGATTCTGCTGAGTCATCGAGTGGTTGACCAGCTCTCGCTGCATCATGATAGTCAGTTTTCGGCTTTCTCTACTGAGGTGCTCATCCGGATGAACCAGGACACAATCGCAGTAGTTCTCCCTTTACTACCCTAGCCGATAGAGCGGAACGTAAGGTAGTAAGCACAGGAGCCGGGAAACCCAACTATTGACCAAAGACATGATTCGGAGTTGATGCATATAAGGCCAAACTCGCGACGCCGAACACTCCCTATAGGTGTTTGGACTTTTCAACAAATACCGGGCTGAATACAGCCCTGGTAATGGACCCTCGTATCAAGGCATGTGTGGCAATCTGACACGGGGGGAGAACGCAGGTGGTAAGAGAATAAAACTCCAAATACAATGTGAACCAAGCTGCTTCTGTAACATCCCCTGCTAGTACAACGAGCCGTGTGCTTATAGATAATGCCAATAGCTTCTTTGGACATCTTACATGCCAAAAAGAGTATAAAACAAAAAGAGATAAAAGGTTTACACAAGGTCTTAATCTGAAAAGAAACCTTAGTGCGGGGCCGTGCTTCACGTCTGCGCCATTTTCTCCTTTGTGATGTGACCTTGAAGGGGGGGGGGGTGATGGCCAGCTGTAAAAAAGAAAAAACATGTAAAAAGGAATTTGGTGTGGCCGTAAACAGATCTGGTTCATTTAATGAACTTTGAAAGATAACTTCTAGAGTCCGAATAGGGTCAAGACGAACTATGGACTATTTGTATGCAGTGTGCCCCCAGCGCCGCCCAAGGAATTTTGAGGGTATACTTGTGTATACGAGGCATGTATGCTATCACCTTATGGGACAATCGAAGGGGGCGTTACTACTAATCAAGATCGGATTTATCCGAGCTGTCGCACTGAGGCATGCGCCGGACACATTTAGCTGTGTCCGCGGTCTTAACGACCGATGAGCTATTCGGCTTGAATAGGCCGCATTGGACTTCGGCTGCTAGGGCCGCAGTGTAATCCTCCGTGCGAAGAGAGCGCTCTGTATTTCCATTAACTATGATGACGCCACGTGGTCTAGGCATTTTGAGCTTTAAATAAGCAAAATGTGGGACTGCATTGAAACGGGCGAAGGCTATTCTTCCGATTAGTGCATGATAGCCACTTCGGAACGAAGCTATGTCGAAGGTTAGCTCTTTGCTTCGAAAGTTATCGAGAGAGCCGAATATGACCTCCAATGTTAAAGAGCCCGTGCAGCGGGCTTATACGCCCGTATAACTCCATTAAAGGTCGTGCTGCTTGGCTTGATTCTTGACGAGTCTATCCCCATCTTGCGGACAGTGTCCTGATAAATCAAATTGAGACTGCTGCCGCTGTCCATAAGGACTCGAGTGA
The DNA here is from genome assembly GCA_963921465.1 of Triticum timopheevii. Taxonomy (NCBI): domain Eukaryota; kingdom Viridiplantae; phylum Streptophyta; class Magnoliopsida; order Poales; family Poaceae; genus Triticum; species Triticum timopheevii. Next base: position 374,099,632 of record OY997262.1, on the reverse strand, counting down.
GGTGGTATCCGTCGATTATTGGATCGAGCACTGGGGCAGCCGAACCCCTGTGACGGATACTAGTCAGATGATCCCTGCGATCAAAGGTGATCGGACAGGCCGACCATGGGTTGAATTTGGGGCAAGGAGCTCAAAGGCATAGACATCTCAGAGTGCGAGTTTGTGCTCCCTCTTTGGGAGATGAGTGACATAGATCATGTTCAATAAACACCTTCGGAGCTACCTGTAGAGCATCTTTATAATCACCCAGTTACGTTGTGACATTTGATAGCACACAAGGCATTCCTCCGGCATCCGAGAGTTGCATAATCTCATAGTCAAAGAAATATGTATTTAACATGAAGAAAGCAATAGCAATAAAACTGAATGATCAATATGCTATGCTAACGGATGGGTCTTGTCCATCACATCATTCTCCTAATGATGTATCCCATTCATCAAATGACAACACATGTCTATGGTTAGGAAACTTAACCATCTTCTATTAACGAGCTAGTCTAGTAGAGGCTTACTAGGGACACTGTGTTTTGTCTATGTATCCACACATGTATCAACTTCCCGGTTAATACAATTCTAGCATGAATAATACACATTTATCATGAAATAAGGAAATATAAAATAACAACTTTATTATTGCCTCTAGGGCATATTTCCTTCAGTCTCCCACTTGCACTAGAGTCAATAATCTAGTTCACATCGCCATGTGATTTAACACCAATAGTTCACATTGTGATGTGATTGACACCCACAGTTCACATCGCCATGTGACCAACACCCAAAGGGTTTACTAGAGTCAATAATCTAATTCACATCGCCATGTGATTAACACCCAAAGAGTACTGAGGTGTGATCATGTTTTGCTCGTGAGAGAAGTTTAGTCAACAGGTCAGCCACATTCAGATCCGTATATATTTTGCAAATTTCTATGTCTATAAGGCTCTGCATGGAGATACTCTAGCTAATTGCTCCCACGTGCAATAAGTATCAAGATTGAGACTTAGAGTCATCTAGATTAGTGTCAAATCTTGCATCAATGTAACTCTTTATGACGAACTCTTTATCACCTCCATAACTGAGAAACATTTCCTTAGTCCTCTTAGGTAACTAAGGATAATTTTGACTGTTGTCTAGTGATATACTCTTGGATCACTATTGTACCCCCTTGCCAAACTCATGGCAAGGCACATAACAGGATCTGGTACACAACACGGCATACTTTATAGAACCTATGGCTGAAGCATAGGGAATGACTTTCATTCTCTCTTTATCTTTTGCCTTGGTCAGGTTTTGAGTCTTTTACTCAACTTCACACCTTACAATATAGACAAGAACCCCTTCTTTGACTGATCCATTTTGAACGTTTTCAAAATCTTGTCAAGGTATGTGTTCTGTGAAAGTCCTATTAAGCGTCTTGATCTATCTCTATAGATCTTGATGCCCAATATGTAAGCAGCTTCACCGAGATATTTCTTTGAAAAAACTCCTTTCAAACAACCCTTTATGCTTTCCAAAAAATTCTACATCATTTCTGATCAACAATATGTCATCCACATATATTAATTAGAGATGTTGTAGTGCTCCCACTCACATTCTTGTAAATACAGGCTTCACCGTAAGTCTGTATAAAACCATATGCTTTGATCATCTCATCAAAGCGTATATTCCATATTTGAGATGCTTGAACCAGTCCATAGATGGATCGCAGGAGCTTGCACACTTTGTTAGCACCTAAAACCTTCTAGTTGCATCATAGACAACTCCTTCTTTAAGAAATCCATTAAGGAATGCAGTTTTGATGTCCATTTGCCAGATTTTATAATCATAAAATGCGGCAATTGCTAACATGATTCAGACAGACTTAAGCATCGCTATGGGTGAGAAACTCTCATCGTAGTCAACTCCTTGAACTTGTCGAAAACCTTTTTTGACAAGTCGAGCTTTGTAGACAGTAACATTACCATCAGCGTCAGTCTTCTTCTTGAAGATCCATTTATTCTCTATGGGTTGCCGATCATCGGGCAAATCCACCAAAGTGCACACTTTGTTCTCATACATGGATCCTATCTCAGATTTCATGGCCTCAAGCCATTTCTCGGAATCTGGCCTCATCATAGCTTCTTCATAGTTCATAGGTTCACCATGGTCTAGTAACATGACTTCCAGAATAGGATTACCGTACCATTCTGGTGTCGATCGTGTTCTGGTTGATCTATGAGGTTCGGTAGTAACTTGATCTGAAGTTTCATAATCATCATCATTAGCTTCCTCTCTAGTTTGTGTAGGCATCACGGTAATGGATTTCTCTGATGAGCTACTTTCCAAATTGAGAGAAGGTACAATTACCTCATCAAGTTCTACTTTCCTCCCACTCACTTCTTTCGAGAGAAACTCCTTCTCTAGAAAGGTTCCATTATTGGCAACAAAGATCTTGCCTTCGGCTCTGTGGTAGAAGGTGTACCCAATTGTTTACTTAGGGTATCCTATGAAGACGCACTTCTTCGATTTGGGTTTGAGCTTAGCAGGCTGAAGCCTTTTGACATAATGTTGCAACCCCAAACTTTAAGAAATGACAGCTTAGGTTTATTGCCAAACCACAGTTCATACGGTGTCATCTCAACGGATTTAGACGATGCCCTATTTAACGTGAATGCAGCTGTCTCTAATGCATAACCCCAAAACAATAGTGGTAACCCGATAAGAGACATCATAGGTCGCACCATATCCAATAAAGTACGGTTATGATATTCGGGCACACCATTACGTTGTGGTGTTCCAGGTGGCATGAGTTGTGAAACTATTCCACATTGTTTTAAATGAAGGCCAAACTCGTAACTCAAATATTCGTCTCCGCGATTAGATCATAGAAACTTTACTTTCCTGTTACGATGATTCTCCACTTCTCTTTGAAATTCTTTGAACTTTTCAAATGTTTCAAACTTGTGTTTCATTAAGTAGATATACTCATATCTGCTCAAATCATCTATGAAGGTTAGAAAATAATAATACCCGCCGTGTGCCTCAACACTCATCGGACTGCATACATCGATATATATTATTTCCAATAAGTCATTGGCTCGATCCATTGTACTAGAGAATGTAGTTTTAGTCATCTTTCCCATGAGGCATAGTTCGCAAGTATCAAATGATTCATAATCAAGTGATTCCAAAAGCTCATCGGCATGAAGTTTCTTCTCGCGCTTTACACCAATATGACCTAAATGGCAGTGCCACAAGTATGTTGCACTATCATTATCAACTTTGCATCTTTTGGCATCAATAATATGAATATGTGTATCACTACGATCGAGATTCAATAAACCATTAGCATTGGGTGTATGACCATAGAAGGTTTTATTCATGTAAACAGAACAACAATTATTCTCTATCTTAAATGAATAATAGTATTGCAATAAACACAATCCTATCTTGTTCATGCTCAACGCAAAACACCAAATAACATTTATTTAGGTTCAACACTAATTCTGAAGGTATAGGGAGTGTGTGATGATGATCATATCAATCTTGGTACCACTTCCAACACACATAGTCACTTCACCCTCAACTAGTCTCCATTTATTCTGCAACTCCTGTTTCGAGTTACTAATCTTAGCAACTGAACGTGTATCAAATACCCAGGGGCTACTACGAGCACTAGTAAGGTACACATCAATAACATGTATATCAAATATACCGTTGTTTACTTTGCCATCCTTCTTATCCGCCAAATATTTGGGGTAGTTCCGCTTCTAGTGATCATTTCCTTTGTAGTAGAAGCGCCCAGTTTCAGGCTTAGGTCCAGCTTTGGGCTTCTTCACGGGAGTGACAACTTGCTTTCCATTCTTCTTGAAGTTCCCTTTCTTTCCCTTGCCCTTTTTCTCGAAAGTAGTGGTCTTGTTAACCATCAACACTTGATGCTCTTTCTTGATTTCTACCTTCGCTGATTTCAACATCGCGAAGAGCTCGGGAATCTTTTTCGTTATCCCTTGCACATTATAGTTCATCAATAAGTTCTATTACCTTGGTGATAGTGACTAAAGAACTCGTCAATCATTATCTTATCTGGAAGATTAACTCCCACTTGATTCAAGCAATTGTAGTGCCCAGACATTCTGAGCACATGCTCACTAGCTGAGCTATTATCCTCCATCTTGTAGGTAAAGTACTTGTCAGAGGTCTCATACCTCTCGACACAGGCATGAGTCTAGAATACCAATTTCAGCTCTTGGAACATCTCATATGCTCTAGGCGTTCAAAACATCTTTGAATCCCGGATTCTAAGACGTAAAGCATGGCGCACTAAACTATCAAGTAGTCATCATATCGATCTTGCCAAACATTCATAACGTCAGCATCTGCTACTGCAATAGGTCTGTCACCTAGCAGTGCATCAAGGACATAATTCTTCTGTGCAGCGATGAGGATAATCCTCATATCACGGACCCAGTCCGCATCATTGCTGCTATCATCTTTCAACTTAGTTTTGTCTAGGAACATATCGAAAATAGGGGAGCTATAATGCAAGCTATTGATCCACAACATAATTTGCAAATACTATCTGGACAAAGTTCATGATACATTTAAGTTCAGTTAATCAAATTACTTAAGAACTCCCACTTAGAAATACATCCCTTAAGTCATCTAAATTATACGTGATCCAAATCAACTAAACCATGTCCGACCATCACGTGAGATGGAGTAGCCATCAATGGTTAACATCTCTATGTTGCTCATATCTACTATATGATTCACGTTCCACCTTTCGGTCTCTGGTGTTCCGAGGCCATGTCTATACATGCTAGGCTCGTCAAGTTTAACCCAAGTATTCCGCATGTGCAAAACTGTCTTGCACCCGTTGTATGTGAACGTAGATCCTATCACACCCGAACATCACGTGGTGTCTCAGCACGAAGAACTGTCGCAATGGTGCATACTCAGGGAGAACACTTATACCTTGAAATTTTTAGTTAAGGGATCATCTTATAATGCTACCTCCGTACTAAGCAAAATAAGATGTATAAAAGATAAACATCCCATGCAATCAAAATATGTGACATGATATGGCCATCATCATCTTGTGCTTTTGATCTCCATCTCCAAAGCATCGTCATGATCTCCATCGTCACCGGATCGACACCTTGATCTCCATCGTTGGGTCGTGGTCGTCTCACCAACTATTGCTTCTACAACTATCCATAACGCATAGTGATAAAGTAAAGCAATTCCATGGCGCTTGCATTTCATACAATAAAGCGACAACCATAAGGCTCCTGCCAGTTGCCGATAACTTTTACAAAACATGATCATCTCATACAACAACGTATATCACATCATGTCTTGACTATATCACAACACAAGCATGCCCTGCAAAAACAAGTTAGACGTCCTCTACTTTGTTGTTGCAAGTTTTACGTGGCTGCTAAGGGCTTCTAGCAAGAACCGTTCTTACCTACGACACATAAACCACAACGGTGATTTATCAAGTTTGCAGTTTTAACCTTCAACAAGGACCGGCCGCAGTCAAATTCGATTCAACTAAAGTAGGAGAAACAGATACCCACCAGCCACTTTTATGCAAAACTAGTTGCAGGTCTTCTATCGGTAGAATCGGTCTCATGAATGTGGTCATGTAAGGTTGGTCCGGGCCACTTCATCCAACAATACCACCGAATCAAAATAAGACATTGGTGGTAAGCAGTATGATGATCACCGCCCACAACTCTTTGTGTTCTACTCGTGCATATCATCTATGCATAGACCTGGCTCGGATGCCACTGTTGGGTAACGTAGCATGAAATTTCAAAAAAGTTTCTATGCTCACACAAGATCTATCTAGGAGATGCATAGCAACGAGAGGGGGAGAGTGTGTCCATGTATCCTCGTACACCAAAAGCGGAAGCGTTAGACAATGCGGTTGATGTAGTCAAACTTCTTCTAGCTCCGCCGATCAAGTACCAAACATTCAGCACCTCCGAGTTCTGCACACGTTTAGCTCGATGACGTTCCTCGCCCTCTTGATCCAGCAAGGTGTCGAGGAAGTAGATGTTCCGTCAGCATGGTGGTGTGGTGACAGTGATGGTGAAGTGATCTGCGCAGAGCTTCGCCTAAGCACCGCGACAATATGATCGGGGGTGTAAATTGTGGAGGGGGGCACTGCACATGGCTAACTGTTGTTGTTCTATGTTGTAGGAGCCCCCTACCCACATATATATAGGTTGGAGGGGTGTAGAGGCAGCCAAGGGGGCGCCCCAAGTAGGAGGAATCCTACTTGGGGTCCTCTCCCAATTCGGCCAACCCCCCTCTCCTATTCCTATTCGGAGTAGGAAGGGAATAGGGGGAAGGGCGAATCCTATTCCCTTTTTCCTTCCCTCCTTAACCTTTCCTTCTCCAATTTTGCCAGCCCATATGGGGGGGGGGCACCAGTCCCTTTGTGGCTGGTGCGTTTCCCCTCTTGGCCCGTAAGGCCCATATCTTTTGCCGGGGGTGCCCGGAACCCCTTCCGGTGACCCGATAAGTATCCGGTGCTTCCTGAAACACTTCCGGTGTCCGAATACCATCGTCCTGTATATAAATATTTACCTCTTGGCCATTTCGAGACTCCTCGTCATGTACGCAATCTCATCCGGGACTCCTAACAACATTTGGTTACCAAATCACATAACTCATATAATACAATATCGTCATCGAACGTTAAGCATACGGAACCTACGGGTTCGAGAACTATGCTGACATGACCGAGACACCTCTCCAGTCAATAACCAATAGCAGAACCTGTATGCTCATATTGGCTCCCACATATTCTACGAAGATCTTTATTCGTCAAACCGTGATGACAACATATGTTATTCCCTTTGTCATCAGTATGTTACTTGCCCGAGATTGGATCATCGGTATCTTCATACCTAGTTCAATATATTTACCAGCAAGTCTCTTTACTCGTTCCGTAATGCACCATCCTACAACTAACTCATTAGTCACTTTGCTTGCAAGGCTTCTTATGGTGTGCATTACCGAGAGGGCCCAGAGATACCTCTCCGATACTCGGAGTGACAAATCCTAATCTCGATCTATGCCAACCAAAGAAACACCTTTGGAGATACCTGTAGAGAATCTTTATAATCACCTAGTTATGTTGTGATGTTTGATAGCACACAAGGCATTCCTCCGGTATCCGAGAGTTGCATAATCTCATAGTCGAAGGAATATGTATTTGACATGAAGAAAGCAATAGCAATAAAACTGAACGATCAATATGCCATGCTAACGGATGGGTCTTGTCCATCACATCATTCTCCTAATGATGTATCCGGTTCATCAAATGACAACACATGTCTATGGTTAGGAAACTTAACCATCTTTGATTAACGAGCTAGTCTAGTAGAGGCTTACTAGGGACACGGTGTTTTGTCTATGTATCCACACATGTATCAAGTTTCTGGTTAATACAATTTTAGCGTGAATAATAAACATTTATCATGAAATAAGGAAATATAAAATAACAACTTTATTATTGCCTCTAGGGCATATTTCCTCCACTATATACCAAAAACCAAAAAATACCTCGCTGGATTTTATTTACTTTTACTTTGTTTTACATTTACTAATTTTTTATATCCATCTCTATCAGATCTCATCCTTGCAAGTGACCCTAAAGAGATTGACAACCCCTTTATCACGTTGGGTGCAAGTGTTTGATTGTTTGTACAGGTGCATAGATTGGAGACTTGCTTGTACCTCCTACTGGATTGATACCTTGCTTCTCAAACTGAGGGAAATAGTTATCTCTACTTTGCTACATCACCCTTTCCTCTTCAAGGGAAAAACCAACGCAAGCTCAAGAAGTAGCAGGGAGTATATTCTACAATGGAATACACTGCATAATTTAGTATAAAATGTCAAACAACATCAAGCTATCCATGCTTTCAAGCAAGGTTTAGATATTGTTAGTTGAATTTTAAGCTTGGTCCCTCGGATGTATATACCCTGATCCGGGTGACGGAGATTGCAAACCGCTATGCCTATGGCGAAGAGGAAGAAAGGGTCATGAGAGGAAAAAGGAGAAATGAGCCTTCTCAGCCAAAGAACAACAACCATTCATGTTAGAAACGAAATAATAACAACGATAATAGAAACAAGTGCAAGTCAGATGGCAATGACAGCGTCACTGGCGACGAGCTAGTTGCACTTGCCAATTAGAGTAAGAGCAAAGGCCAGAAGAAAGATGGATGCCTAGGAAAAAGGAGAACATAGAGAATGGTATCTTGGACGAGCCATTTCACATACATATTACCAGAGATGCAGAAGGGAATCTCATCTACCCCAAGCACAACACTTGTCACTGCATAATTTTGGGCGAGTAATCGGGGCACAATAACCAAGGCATCGTTTGTGCTCTCCACCACCCTGGCAACTGTTCTCACCGGTCAAAGGAGGTCAAGTGCGGGAACCAAGGAGCTTTCCCTCGAAACTGTCCCATTGAATCACTTTGATTTTGCTCTGAACCTTTCGGCAATAGGTAAAAGAAATCCTCTAATCCGTTCGAAGGAGCCATCACACGAATTAATTTCATTCAGATGAAATATATATCCCAACTGAGAAAATCCTAAACTAAACTTTCCGCATAACTAATGCGAAGAATGAGCCGAGTGACCGTTCACTCTTCATAGACCGGTTCTGTAAGGACATAAAACGATAATCCATTCTTTCAGATGGCCAGATAACTCGGGAACATCCTGGACAAGGGGTGAATTTGATACCTTCCACAACATGGTTTGGTCATTTTTTTAGGAACCAAAGTATCGAAGCCACAAGTTTGGATTGAAGTGGATGAGAAAGTAGTGCTCCTTAGGGATAATGATTGGCATCTCTTCGAGAGATTAGTCCAAACACCCTAATTATCAATCGGATTTTATGATACATCCTCGGTCGGATCACTAGTCAGCCTCTCCCGAGAGATGATTGAGTATCACCAAACCTTTTCTAAAAACTTGTTCCCAATAGTTAGGGCGAAGGATTTTTTTGCTCTTTAGAATCCAATAAGATCTCTCTTTGAGCAAACCTGCGGCTCACTGAAATTCAATGATCATTCGGGATTTTGCCATGAATATCTAGTCGAGGTCTAACGGATTGCGTGATTCACTCTCCCAAGATCGCGCTGGATTCGGGGGATAATGACAAGGTTATCTCCCGCCGGGTAGGCCCATGGTGACCTAAAACCCAACGTAAGCCCATGGAGGCCTCAAGCCCACATAGTATGTATACCAAGATGACATCAACAACATAAAGGTTTTTGTCACTCGACATGGGTCACCCTTGAGGAGAATTCCGTTACTCGCCTCATGATGAAAATGATATATCTTCACTCGCATGGACTCCACTCGGAGCTTCCTGGTCGTCGACACATGCGGTTGACTGTTTGGCTTTCGCCGGTTTAGGCCTCACCGCTTGTTTACGGTGCAGGCTACATTGTTGGTCATCGATTGTAGAGTCGGAGTCGCTGGTTCGAGGTGGAGTGATGACGATGGCACCGGATGGCAACCTCGACAACGCTCTTCTCCTCGACGGCGTGAGTGCGTTCTTGTGTGGGCTGCCAGGTTGCCCGAGATGTCTTGCTTTTGCGGGTATGCTGTGACGGTTTTCATTTAGTGTTTTGTTAATTAACCGAACGACTCTCTTCTTTCTTAATGAATTCGTGATCCTTTGTGGCTGACTTAGAAAAAATCGACACATATACAACTGAGATACATGAGAAGCAAGATAGCTCCAATTTTTCGGGGAATTAGTGCTAACAATGCGCAATCTTCCACTATGCATCTATTTTTGGAGAGCGCCTTCCACCAGATATCCGAAACTTGTGTGTGTGAATTTTCCGAATGTTTGCATCTCCGCAGATTCGACTGGTCGGGCGTATCAGTCGTGCGCCTCACTGTCCCCGTATCTCCATGAGTTATGACAAGCTGCATTGCACAACATAATGTGTACAGGGGAATGTGATACCACCACACTGTGTACTATGCGATATGCGTATGCTTTGCATGGTCCAGCCAGCGCGACCGTACGTTCCATCCTTCCCCGGGTAGCGTATCACTGGCCTATATGAGCAGCTGACCTGTGGCTGATGGGGACGTTGCACTGGCACGAGGCGATGCCGCGTCGATCGCCCAGAAGACGCCGTGTAAACGCGGAGCTTTCCTGCGTTATCCGACTCGGATCTTTTCGCATCGCCATGAAAGGCACGTTCATGTGAGGCCTTCAATTCCGGGCTGCGTCCTGGTCTTGTTTTCTAGCTAGCTTTCAGCGTCACTGCGTTTAGCCGGTAACATGGGTTCGTTAAGATGTCCAACAAACTCTGAATGCCCTCCAAATTGGAGTACGTGTCCCTCGTAATATTTGGAGACCGTGCAGGGGTTTCCCTCGACCATCTTTTCTTACTCCTTTTCTTCGTTCGCAGTACTGGACCTATACTGAACTAACAAAAAGATAGCTCGCACGATTGCTGTAGAATTAGTGATTAAAAACAACCTAATAGAATTCTAGTATAAATTAAATATGCCGGGCACTAATGCATGTTGCATTATAAAGAGGTCCTCGTGTATATACCAGACAAATGTTTTTATATGCGAAAAGATCAAACAGATGTTAATTGACCAAGCTAGCAACTCAAACGCCTACAACAATTTTAATGATGTGAAATCACGGTATAAAAATAGTAAAAACATGAATTTCAAAGCAAAAGTTAAACAAATCACAATTACATATGATGGGATTTTAAATCCACCCAGAGTGCAACTAATGCATCTTGCATACAAGAGAGACCCTCATGCCGTGATCATTTGAATGTTACTGGACCAAACCAACAAATCCAACAGCTATAATGATTTTACAATGTGAAAACTTGCATACACAACAACAGTTATTAATAACTTGTAGTGGAGTATGTCTGTATAAAATGTATTATGCAATTGATTCTCGTTTAGAAAAGTATAATATAGAGTCTGGGATTTATTTTCTTTAAGAAAGTAAGCCTCAAAGCCCTGTTTCGTATGTAAAGCATCGGTACGACTGGGTTTGCCGGTCAGCGTTCATGGTTTAAAACTAAACAAAATGAGAAATGTTAAAATAAATAGACACACCAAAGATCCATGTTAATTTATAAATTGCGTTAAGATTCCTTAGACTTGTTGTGCCCGGTTTTGTTTTCTTGCATCTCAACTTTACATGACACACCCATGTGAAATAATTGCACAAAATTGTACATGCACAATCTAGACTAACCGTAAAGACTTTCAAAAGCTTCTTGAGCCACTCATCACATTATGTGAGAATCCACTTAAAAAGTTGTTTGAGCCACTCACAAGAATACGTGAGAATCTATTATCACTTAGATGTTACACGGTTCAAGCTTCACTCTGTGGAACGAAAACAAAATTGCACACCTCTGGGGGACTTTTAAGTTTCAGAGTTCCTAGCATAGTTGCACCCAACCCAACCATCAATGAAAATGACAAAACTCTATACACCAAATCGGAGGGCAAACGTCAAGGCTCATGTCTCTCGGGCCGGCCTATTTGTCGATTTTAAGCCTTTTTTGTTAACATTTACGTTTATTTTTATTTTTTGTTTTTGGCGAAGTTTGTACGTTTTTTTCTAGTTCTTTCACTTTTGCTTGGGTTTACGGTTTTTTACTTTTCATTTCTCCTTTTCCTTTTTGATATTTTTATTTTTTAAAATATGTTAAAAATATGTTATATTTTTTTGACCAAAAAATAGTCGGGAAAACCCTTACTGTGTGCCATTTTCATTTATTATTAGCAATGGCAATGTACAGTGATTGGTTACATGTGGTATGTTACATGGGTTAGCAGATATCCAACAGACTATTTATACATTATTCAATCCACGACATCATGCCTTCTTTGAGATTAGGCTTGGCCTTAAGCATGGCCATATTAAAATTGTTTTTGAAGTCAAGCTTCTAGGTGCCAATGGAACATTGAATACCATCAAAGACCATTCCATTCTATTATTGAGTCGAGATACTCAAACATCCAATGATCCAGATTTCCATGATGAATTCCATATTGTATCTATTCTTGGCATCAATAATCATTTCATAAATATTACCATTAGTGTTCCATTCCATACCAATACTCTACCAAAAGCCTTGACTGAAGGAGCAGTTGAAAAGCAAATGCATCATGTCCTCCATATCGCAATCTTGACACAGGACACACCGAGGGTTGTCAAGGTAGAAGTTCTTTCTGAATAGCAATTCACATGTGTTGACCCTATTATTCCACATAAGCCAACAAAAGAATTTGTGTTTAGGCACACAACAAGACTTCCAAATCCATTTAATAGGTTGTGGTGAAGTGAGAAATCCATAAGGACATTATAGATCTTCTTGTTGTAGTATTTATTGTCACCCCACACGAACTTCCAAATGTCATGATCATCCAAGCTTATGACACTGTCAAGTTGGGAGGATAGTTGATGATATTGCGATGTGCAACCACAAACAGTGGCAATTCAAATATATTGTAATAATCCTCAATTTTCTTAACTTTTACAATAGATATAGTATCCTCATAAGCACAGGAATGCAGTTCATGGAATTTTCTCATCATAAATTTAATGTCACCATTCCATAAGTCCTTCCATAGCAGGGTAGTGTCTCCTTTGCCAACATTGCATGAGGCTAATCCTCTATGTAAATCAACTAAACTTAAGAAGTCTTTCCACCAAAAATATCCTTTATTTTTACAAGCATGGGATTTCATTACTAGGCTTACCAAATCAAGTTGACCCAAGGTATATCAACATGATTGTTAAATTTATGGAATTGTTTACTAAGAGCCCTATCTGAACTCTGAGGTTCAATACACCCAATCCACCTTGATATTTAGGTTCGCATACCATTCCAACTGGCAAGATAATTCATTTTTACTGATTCATTTCCATGCGAGAGAAAAGATCTACTAGATTTATTCACATGCACCAAAATGGTGATATGAACCTTAATAGTGCACATGGAGAACATTGGGATGGAGGCAATCACATAACCTATATAAGTGAGTCTGCCAGCATAAGTCATGAAACTAGCAACACCAGATAATCTCTTATCAATCCTAGCAATCACTAGCATAATATCATGAACATGAGTCTTAGTAGTCCACAATAGTAGACCCAAGTAGGTAAAAGGCAAGATCTCAACTTTACAGCCAGAACTAGCATCTGATTGTTTGATAGTAGAGCTATCAATATTAATAGAAATCATAGATGATTTACTCTAATTGACAAACAAGATAGTGGACTGACTGAATAGTTGTAGCAAGGTTTTCAAGTGCATAACTTGATCAACATCGGTAGATGATACGTCCCCAACTCATCTTTAATTTACGAAGTATTCATGCCATGTTTACAACAATTTTATATGGTTTTGGTATGATTTGAATGGATAACCCGGACTGACGCTGTTTTTAGCTGAATTACGGCGGTGTTGTTTTTTGTGCAGAAATAAAAGTTCTCGGAATTGGACGAAACTTTTTGACGATTTTTTTGGAAGAAAAGAGAAATAATGGAGCAAAGAACCACCAGAGGGGGGGGCCCTGCTGCCCACAAGATACCAACGCACGCTAGCCCCCCTAGCGCGCCCTAGTGGGTGGTGGCCCCCTGAGGCCCATCTTCGCGTGAAACCGACGCCAAAAAATCCCATAAATACAAAAAACCCCTGAATAACCCTAGATCGGAAGTTCCGCTGCCGCAAGCTTCTGTATCCATGAAATACCAATATGGACCCTGTTCTGGCACCCTGCCAGAGGAGGAAACCATCATCGGAGGCCATCTTCATCATCCCGACAGCCACCATGATGAGGAGGGAGTGGTCCACCCTCGGGGCTGAGGGTTTGTACCAGTAGCTATGTGTTTAATCTCTCGTTCTCTCTCTTGTGTTCTTCATTTGGCACGATCTTGATGTATCGCGAGCTTTGTTAATATAGTTGGATCATATGGTGTTTCTCCCTCTCTATTTTGTTGTGATGGATTGAGTTTTCCCTTTGAAATCTCGTTGTTATCGGATTGAATACTTTTATGGATTTGAGAACACTAGATATATGTCCTTCTATGAATACCTGTGGTGACAATGGGGTATCATATTGACTCACTTGATATATGTTTTGGCACTTAACTCGCGGATTCTTCCCGAGGTGACATATTGGGGTAATCTATGCATAGGGGTTGATGCGCATGTTCTCGTCTTTGTTTCTCTGGTAGAAATCTTGGGGCACTCTTTGAGATTCTTTGTGTTGGATTGAGTATTATGAATCTGAAATTGTTTGATGCATATCGTATAATCAACTCACGAATACTCGTTGAGGAAGTCCTGGATTAAGGGGTCCTCGGACGGTCGGACTATTAACATAGGCCGGACTGTTGGGCTATGAAGATACAAGACAGAAGACTTCTTCCCGTGTCCGGATGGGACTCTCCTTTGCGTGGATGGCAAGCTTGATGATTCGGATATGTAGATTCCTTTCTCTGTAACCGACTTTGTGTAACCCTAGCCCCCTTCGGTGTCTATATAAACCGGAGGGTTTAGTCCGTAGGACACAATCATAATCATATAGGCCAGACTTCTAGGGTTTATCCATTACGATATCGTGGTAGATCAACTCTTGTAATACTCATATTCATCAAGATCAATCAAGTAGGAAGTAGGGTATTACCTCCATAGAGAGGGCCCAAACTTGGGTAAACATCGTGTCCGCCGTGTCCTGTTACCATCAACCTTAGACACACAGTTCGGGACCCCCTACCCGAGATCTGTCAGTTTTGACACCGACATTGGTGCTTTCATTGAGAGTTCCACTGCGACGTCACCAGAAGGTTGATGGATCCATCAATCATCTACAACGATGCAGTCCAGGGGAAGGTTTTCCTTCCCGGACAAATCTTTGTATTTGGCGGCTTCGCACTGCGGGCCAACTCGCTTGGCCATCTAGAGCAGATCGACAGCTGTGCCCCTGGCCATCAGGTCAGGTTTGGAAGCTTGAATTATGTGGCCGATATCCGCAGAGACTTGATCTTCGATGGATTCGAGCCCATGACAGCCGCTCCCTGCCACCACGATGAACATGACCTAAATCTGTCATTGGACCGTGCTTAGGAGATAGCGCCTGTAACAGCTCTGGCCCTAGATTCGGAGTAGATTGTGCCGTCCGAGGACAGGAAGCTTAACCCCGCCATGGAAGCCGCAGACTCAGCAGTGTTGGAGCCGCACACAGACCCAACCTTGAGCGGAGCCTGTGTCACCGAAACTTCGGATTTGTCTCCGGCCATAGGTTCCGGACCGCGTGCATCCACGCCCATCGAACCTGATCGGGCACCGATCTTTGAGTTCAGCTCCGTAGACATCTTCCGGCACTCAGCTCTGGGCGATGTGTTAAACTCATTAAAATCTCTCTCCTTGTCAGGGAACTCCCGGTCGAACTATGTCCGGCTTGAACGGGAAGCGGATGACGAAAAATTCCGCTACCCACCCACCACCCACTTCATAGCCACTATCGAAGATTTAACCGATCGACTTGAATACGCCTCCGAAGAGTTCAAAGGGATGGACCTCGAAGCTGGAGAAAATCTAGACCAAAACCCACCCGTAACCGGGCGGTGGATGACTACGTCCTCATACGATATATATATGGTGGACACACTTAAAGAGAAGGAGACCGACAACAATAATGATAAGTCCGTCGATGAACCTCCCAAGAGTCGGCGTCAGAAGCGCCGATCTCGATCCGGCAAGGGAAAAAATAGCAACATTGTCACTGACGATGGTGATAATCTGGACCAAGCCGAAGACTCCGCAGATCCAGCGATGGAGCGGGACAAGCAAGAGGATGACGAGCACGGTCCGGGGCCATTGTCCGACCACAGGGATGCCGAAGATAGCAACTATCAACCTGTCTCCGAAGAGGAGATCAGCCTGGGTGACGATGAATTCGTCATCCCAGAAGAACCCTTAGAACAAGAGCGCCTCCATCGGAGGCTCATCGCCACCGTAATGAGCCTGAAGAAGCAGAACCAGCTGCTTAAAGCCGCACATGACACGCTCAATGATAAATGGAACGAAGTGCTAGATGCTGAGGAAATATATGGCTGTAATCGCCAAACAAAGGGCTATCCTAAGCGTAAACTGTTGTCCGAATTCAACGACGAGGCTATTGCGCCCATACCACCGAAGAACAATACCGCCAACAAGCCGGACCGACCACCTCGTGGACGGGACAGAGTGGCTAGCAATGGCGCACACAAGCCCGCACCCCTCCCCATAAAGGAAGAGCCGCTGTGGCTCAGGGCCAGAAACACGATCTACGCGAGGACCTGAACGAAAAGGCCGACAAGGCCAGATCCGTCTAGGGATCCAGGGACCGTGCCCTCGCGTGGGAATGTGGTTATCAAGCCAAATATGCCGGTCATATACCAGTTCGGAGCCGATGCCGAACACCACAACCGTCGGACTCACGCCATGACACAGCCAAATACAGGGGTGTAGCCCACCCCCTGTGCTTCACCGATGAGGTGCTGGATCACGAATTTCCAGAAGGGTTTAAAACCGTAAAAATCGAGGCATATGATGGAATGACGGACCCTGTGGTCTGGAGAGAAGACTTTATTCTTCACATCCACATGGCTCGAAGAGATGATCTCCATGCCATCAAATACTTACCCCTCAAGCTGAAAGGACCAGCTCGGCACTGGCTGAAAAGCCTCCCTGAAAACTCCATTGGAAGCTGGGAAGAACTTGAGGACGCTTTTCGGGCCAATTTTCAGGGGACCTATGTCCGCCCCCCAGATGCAGACGATCTAAGTCACATAATCCAACAACCCAGAGAATCAGCCCGTAAGCTTTGGAATCAGTTTCTCACTAAGAAGAACCAAATAGTCGATTGTCCAGACGCCGAAGCCTTAGCGGCCTTCAAGCACAGTGTCCGGGACGAATGGCTAGCCAGACACCTCAGCCAGGAAAAGCCAAGGACAATGGCAGCCTTAACTACACTCATGACCCGTTTTTGCGCGGGTGAGGACAGCTGGTTAGCCTGTAGCAGCACCAGTGATCCTGGCACATCCGAAGTCAGGGATGGCAATGGAAAGCCACGACGCAACAAAAACAAACCTCGAAACAATGAAGAAAGCCCAGATGATACAGCGGTAAACGCCGGATTCAGTCACCCCAGACCCGGTCAATGGAAGAAGCCATTTAAAGGCAACAAAGACGGTCCATCCAGCCTGGACAAAATATTAGACAGGCCCTGCCAGATCCATGGCACCCCCGCTAAACCTGCGAACCATACAAACCGCAGTTGTTGGGTCTTCATGCAGGCCAGCAAGCTCACGGACAAACACAAGGGGAAGGGACCTCGGAGTGAAGACGAGGACAAATCTTGCTAGCCAAACACGGGGAGACGGAAGAAATTTCTGGATCGAGATTAGGATTTTTCACTCCGAGTACTGGAGAGGTATCTCTGGGCCCTCTCGGTAATGCACATCATAAGAAGCCTTGCAAGCAAAGTGACTAATGAGTTAGTTGCAGGACGATGCATTAAGGAACGAGTAAAGAGACTTGCCGGTAACGAGATTGAACTAGGTATGAAGGTACCGACGGTCGAATCTCGGGCAAATAACATACCAATGACAAAGGCAATAACATATGTTGTCATAACGGTTCGACCGATAAAGATCTTCGCAGAATATGTGGGAGCCAATATGAGCATCCAGGTTCTATTGGTTATTGACCAGAAAGGTATCCCGGTCATGTCTACATAGTTCTTGAACCCGTAGGGTCCGCAAGCTTAATGTTCGATGGTGATATTGTATTATATGAGTTATGTGATTTGGTGACCGAATGTTGTTCGGAGTCCCAGATGAGATCATGGACATGACGAGGAGTCTCGAAATGGTCGAGAGGTAAAGATTGAAATATAGGACGATGATATTTGGACACCGGAAGTATTTCGGGAAGCATCGGGTACTTATTGGGTCACCGGAAGGGGTTCCGGGCACCCCCGGCAAAAGATATGGGCCTTATGGCCCAAGAGGGGAAACACACCAGCCACAAAGGGGTTGGTGCGCCCCCCACCCCCATATGGGCTGGCCAAATTGGAGAAGGAAAGGGGATGGAGGAAAGGAAAAGGGGAATAGGATTCCCCCTTCCCCCTCTTCCCTTCCTACTCCGAATAGGAATAGGAGAGGGGGTTGGCCAAATTGGGAGAGGACCCCAAGTAGGATTCCACCTACTTGGGGCACCCCCTTGGCTGCCTCTTCTCCCCTACAACCTATATATATATATATATATATATATATATATATATATGTGTGTGTGTGTGTGTGTGTGTGTGTGTGTGTGTGTGTGTGTGTGTGTGTGTGTGTGTGTGTGGGGAGGAGGCACCTACAACATAGAACAACAATTGTTCACCGTGTGTGGCGCTCCCCTCCAAAGTTTACACTCCCTGGTCATATTGTCGCGGTACTTAGGCGAAGCCCTATGCGGATCACTTCACCATCAACGTCACCATGCCGTCGTGCTAACGGAACTCATCTACTTCCTCGACACCTTGCTGGATGCTACTTCTTGAGCTTGCGTTGGTGTTTCCCTTGAAGAGGAAAGGGTGATGCAACAAAGTAGAGTAAGTATTTCCCTCAGTTTGAGAACCAAGGTATCAATCCAGTAGGAGACAACGCACAAGTCACCGAATACCTGCACAAACAAACAACAAACTTGCACCCAACACGATAAAGGGGTTGTCAATCCCTTCACGGTTATTTGCAAAAGTGAGATCTGATAGAGATAGATAAACGGTAAAGTAAATATTTTTGGTATTTTTGGTTTATAGATCGGAAAGTAAAAGATTGCAAAATAATAGATCGGAAACTAGTATGATGGAAAAGAGACTTAATATGGTGGAAAAGAGACCCGAGGGCCATAGGTTTCACTAATGGCTTCTCTCAAGATAGCAAATAATATGATGGGTGAACAAATTACTGCCAAGCAATTGATAGAAGAGCGCATAATTATGACGATATCTAAGGCAATGATCATGAACATAGGCATCACGTCCGTGTCAAGTAGACCGAAACGATTCTGCATCTACTACTGTTACTCCACACATCGACTGAATCCTGCCTGCATCTAGAGTATTAAGTTCATAAAGAATAGAGTAACACATTAAGATGACATGATGTAGAGGAATTAACTCAAGCAATATGATGAAAACCCCATCTTTTTATCCTCGATGGCAACAATACAATACGTGCCTTGCTGCCCCTACTGTCACTGGGAAAGGACACCGCAAGATTGAACCCAAAGCAAGCACTTCTCCCATTGCAAGAAAAACAAATCTAGCAGGCCAAACTAAACCGATAATTCGAAGAGACTTGCAAAGATATCAATTCATGGGATCTCGGCAAACACACCGCAAATAAGAATTCAGAGAAGACTCAAATAATATTCATAGATAATCTGATCATGAATCCACAATTCATGGGATCTCGGCAAACACACCGCAAAAGAGTATTACATCGAATAGATCTCCAAGAACACCGAGGAGAACATGGTATTGAGAATCAAAGAGAGAGGGAGAAGAAGCCATCTAGCTACTAGCTATGGACCCCTAGGTCTGTGGTAAACTACTCACGCTTCATCAGAAGGGCAATGGTGTTGATGTAGAAGCCCTCCGTGATTGAATCCTGCCCCGGCAGGACGCCGGAGAAGGCCCCTAGATGGGATCTCACGGGTACATAAGGTTGCGGCGGTGGAAAAGTGCTTTCGTGGCTCCCCCTGATGGCTTAAGGGTATAAGAGTATATATGGGTGAAAGAATTAGGTTAGGAGAGCTCCGAGGGGCTCACGAGGTAGGGGCGCACGCCCTACCCCGCCTGGGCGCGCCCTCCACCCTCATGGCTGCCTCGTTGCTTCTCCGACGTCATCTCCAAGTCTCCTGGTTTGTTTCTGGTCCAAGAAAGATCATCGCGAAAGTTTCATTCCGTTTGGACTCCGTTTGGTTTTCCTTTTCTGCGAAACTCTAAAACAGACAAAAAAACAAAAAATGGCACTAGGCTCTAGGTTAATAGGTTAGTCCCAAAATAATGTAAAATAGCATATAAATGCATATAAAACATCCAAAACAGATAATATAATAGCATGGAACAATCAAAAATTATAGATACGCTGGAGACGTATCACTAGATCAATAGGGCGAGGAACGTCATCGAGCTGAACGTGTGTAGAACTCGGAGGTGTCGTATGTTTGGTACTTGAACGGTCGGAGCTAGAAGAAGTTTGACTACATCAACCGCGTTGTCTAACACTTCCGCTTTCGGTCTACGAGGGTACGTGGACACCCTCTCCCCCTCTCATTGCTATGCATCTCCTAGATAGATCTTGCGTGAGCGTAGGATTTTTTTAAAATTGCATGCTACGTTCCCCAACATATAGATCTGAAAATATATGATGGAAAATAGATCAGGGGGCCATAGGTATCACTAGAGGCTTCTCTCTTGAGAAAAGCATACGATGGGTAAACAAATTACTGTTGAGTAATTGATAGAAAAGTGCAAAGTTATGACGATATCTAAGGCAATGATGATGAATATAGGCATATAGGCATCACATCCGTGGTAAGTAGACTGACTCCTGCCTGCATCTACTACTATTACTCCACACATCGACCGCTATCCAGCATGCATCTAGAGTATTAAGTTCATAAGAACGCAGTAACGCCTTAAGTAAGATGACATGATGTAGAGGGATAAACTCAAGCAATATGATATAAACCCCATCTTTCTATCGTTGATGGCAACAATACAATACGTGCCTCGGTACCCCTACTATGTCACTGGGTGAGGGCACCACAAGATTGAACCAAAAACTAAGCACCTCTCCCATTGCAAGAAAAACCAATCTAGTTGGCCAAACCAAATCAATAGTTCAAAGAGAAATACAAAGACATTTTAATCATGCATAAAAGAGTTTAGAGAAGACTCAAATAATATTCATAGATAATTGATCATAAATCCACAATTCATCGGATCTCAACAAACACACCTCAAAAAGTATTACATCGGATAGAACTCCAAGAACATCAAGGAGAACATTGTACTGAAGATGAAAGAGAGAGAAGAAGCCATCTAGTTAGTAGCTATTAACCCATAGGTCTATGGTAAACTACTCATGCATCATCGGTAGGGCAGCAAGGCTGATGTAGAGGCCCTCAATGATCGAGTCCCCCTCCGGCAGATCACCGGAAAAGACCCCAAGATGAGATCTCACGGGAACAGAGGCTTGCGGCGGCAGAAAAGTATTTTGGTGGATGCCTTTGATGGTTTGGGAATATTTGGGAGTTTATAGTGCAAAGATTAGGTTAGGGGACTCCCGAGGGGGCCACAATCCAGGCCCCCCCCCCTAGGGTGCGCCCTAAGGGATTGTGGGCTCCACGGGACTCCTCTGGCCCCCTCTCCAAGCTACATGGGTGTCTTCCAGTCCAAGAAAAAACATCGTGAAAGTTTTATTCCGTTTGGAATCCGTTTGATATTCCTTTCTGAAAAATTCAAAAACAAGGGAAAAAGCAGAAACTGGCACTGGGCTCTAGGTTAATAGGTTAGTCCCAAAAATAATACAAAATAGCATCTTAATGCATATAAAACATCCAAAACAGATAATATAATAGCATAGAACAATCAAAATTATAGATACGTTGAAGACGTATCAAGCATCCCCAAGCTTAATTCCTGCTCGTCCTCGAGTAGGTAAATGATAAAAACAGAATTTTTGATGAGGAATGCTACCTAACATATCTGTCAATGTAATCTTCTTCATTATGGCATGAATGGTCGGATCCATAAGATTCAAAACAAAAGTTTAATATTGACATAAAAATAATAATATTTCAAGCAGACTAATAAAGCAATCATGTCTTCTCAAAATATCATGGCTAAAGAAAGTTATCCCTACAAAATCATATGGTATGGCTATGCTCCATCTTCACCACACAAAGTATTTCATCATGCACAACCCCGGTGTTAGCCAAGCAATTGTTTCATACTTTTATGTTCTCAAACTTTTTCAACTTTCACGCAATACATGAGCGTGAGCCATGGATATAGCACTACAGGTGAAATAGAATATGATGGTTGTGGAAAAGACAAAAAGAAGAAGGAGAAAGTCTCACATCAACTAGGCAAATTAATAGGCTATGGAGACGCCCATCAATCGATATCGATGCAAGTGAGTAGGGATTGTCATGCAACGGATGCACTAGAGATATAAGTTTATGAAAGCTAAAAAAGAAACTAAGTGGGTGTGCATCCAACTTGATTGCTCACGAATACCTAGGGCACTTTGAGGAAGCCCATCATTGGAATATACAAGTCAAGTTATATAAAGAAAAATTCCCACTAGTATATGAAAGTAACAAAATAGGAGATTCTCTATCATGAAGATCATGGTGCTACTTTGAAGCACAAGTGTGGAAAAAAGATAGTAACATTGTCCCTTCTCTCTTTTCTCTCATTTTTTTTCTTTTTTTCTCTCTCTTTTTTTTGTTGGGCTTCTTTGATCTTTTTTTTATTTGGGCCTCTTTGGCCTCTTTGATTTTCTTTAAAGTCCAGAGACTCATCCCAACTTGCGAGAGAATCATAGCTTCCATCATCCTTTCCACACATGGGACAATGCTCTAATAATGATGACCATCACACTTTTATTTACTTACAACTCAATCCTAGAACAAAACATGACTCTATATGAATGCCTGTGTACCGGGATGTGCTATGATCAAGAGTGACATGTATAAAAAAATGAACGGTGGCTGTCGGTGTCAAAACCGGCGGATCTCGGGTAGGGGATCATGAACTGTGCGTCTAGGCGGATGGTAACAGGAGACGAGGGACACGATGTTTTACCCAGGTTCGGGACCTCTTGATGGAGGTAAAACCCTACGTCCTGCTTGATTAATATTGATGATGTGTGTTACAAGAGTGGATCTACCACGAGATCAAGGAGGCTAAACCCTAGAAGCTAGCCTATGGTATGATTGTTGTAATGGTTGTTCGTCCTACGGACTAAAACCCTCCGGTTTATATAGACACCGGAGAGGGCTAGGGTTACACAAAGTCGGTTACAATGGTAGGAGATCTACATATCCGTATCGCCAAGCTTGCCTTCCATGCCAAGGAAAAGTCCCATCCGGACACGGGACGAAGTCTTCAATCTTGTATCTTCATAGTCTTGGAGTCCGGCTGACGATGATAGTCCGGCTGTCCGGACACCCCCTAGTCCAGGACTCCCTCAGTAGCCCCTGAACCAGGCTTCAATGACGATGAGTCCGGCGCGCATATTGTTCGGCATTGCAAGGCGGGTTCCTCCTCCGAATAATCCATAGAAGATTGTGAACACCAGGATAGTGCCCGGCTCTGCAAAATAAATTCCACATTCCACTATAGAGAGAATAATATGTACACAAGTTCAATCTACTGACGTATTTTGTGGTATGATGTCACACCACTACCAAGTCTTTACTTGAATCGTTTTTTATTATACCACCTCAGCGCGTTTAGCGAAGCAGTTTCCTTGGCACGTCTTGTCGAAGCAGAGATCGTGTTCCCCTTATTCCGAGATCCTCATCAATACGGACGTGGGTAACCCAACCGTGCTCGTCGCCACGCCCCCTCTATCGGAGGCGAGTCCCGAATGGTCACGGGGACGACTCTTGGTATTTCCCTTCTTTATAACGGGACCAAGGCTCGTTTCTTTTCTTCAATCTTCAATCGAATCTACTCCTTGCCCCGAGTTCCAACACTCAGAGCCCCAGATTCGAGCGCTTCGGACCTTCAACAATGTCCGGCTCCGACCTATAGGGCCGGTGGATGCCTTCCTCCATCACGGAAGGAGACGTGCTAAAGCTGCGAGAGGCCAAGTACCTGTCTTACGAGATTTTGCATAGGTTGCCCGTCAAAGGGCAAGTCATCCCCACCCCCGAGCCCAACGAGTATGTCGTGTTTGTATCCCACCTCCGTCGGGGTTTAGGCTTCCCGACGGATCCTTTTGTGAGAGGGCTCATGTTTTACTACGGGTTGGAATTCCATGACTTGGCTCCGGAGTCCATCCTCCATATCTCTTCATTCATTGTTTTTTGTGAAGCCTTCCTCCGCGTTACCCCTCACTTCGGCTTGTGGCTTAAGACCTTCGAAGTGGAGCCGAAGATGATCGAGGGGCGTCAAGCAGAGTGCGGCGGGGCGGTTGTAAGCAGAAGGGCCGACGCTCCATGGCCCGAGGGCTCTTTTCAGGAGGAGCTCGGCTTGTGGCAGCAGGAGTGGTTCTACGTAATCGCTCCCAGGGGCAGCAGGCAGAAGCCGCCGCCCATCTTCCACTCGGACCCTCCGCAGCGGATGATGTCATGGGTCAGCCAAGGGCTCAACTGGGGGCCGTCAAAGGACGTGCCCCTATTGCAAGGCCGGATTCAAGACCTCCAGGCGAGGGAGATTGATCTGGTCATGGTGATGCAGGTCACGCTGATTAGGCGCCTCCTGCCCTGCAAACGTCGTCCTCTCCGGCTGTGGGAGTTTAATCCAGAGGGACTGCGAATTCTCCAACACTTCATGGGCGCGACACCCGTGGAGATGTATAAAATGTTCTTCGGATCACAAGTGGCGTGTCCGGAATTGACCGAGGATGCCGGCCTAAGCTGCAATCGCCCGGATACACAAGTAAGTAGCTCCGTGTCCGGACATACCGTTTTTTTTCTCTTTTGCCTTTCTATGATTCGCCTTCTGACCAATTACCCTCTAAACAGGAGTGGATAGCGCAAGCAAAACTGATATGGTGTCCGGCTCCCCTCCTAGAGACCGCCGTGCTGGTCAGGATGCTGGAGGTCGCGCCTTTAGAGGAAGGCGACGGGGAGAACAGAGGAACTACCGCCTCAACCAAGGAGGCTTTTGAGGAGGGGGGGATCGAGAATCCCTCCTTCCAGGGGGAGAAGAGGACCGCCTCCGAAAACCCGGAGGCCAAAGCCCCCAAGCGGGGGAAGAGATCTTCACCAGAGGGTCCTGCGTCCGGAGAGGCTCCGGGCGCACAGTCTCCCCTAAAGAATCAGCCCTCCAACGAGCCGTAAGTGGAAAAAAGGGAGTTTTGTAAATAAGGGACATCCCTGTCTGTGCTTCTGAGGATAACTTAAGTTTTTACCTTGTAGTTCGGATCTCCGTCCTTCTCAGATGAGCTCGTCTTCGGGGGAACTCCGTCCGGAGATGATGGAGAGCGAGCCGCCTCCATCTGCCGCCCAGTCGGATAGGGGGGACGAGCCTGAAGTGTCATCACGGAGGGTATCCCAGAGTCCGGCAGGGCCGAATAATTCGGCACCGACTAGTGTGCGGCCGGGGCTGAAGGATCTGCTTGAGAGGGCGTCCATCTCAGAAGGTCACCGTACCCTGATGAGTACGGTGATTGAAAGAATTGCATCCACCGAGGGCGGACTGCGTGATGCCGTCAGAAGTTTGCTGGCGGGGTTTGAGGTACGTAAAAAATGACATACCCTTTGACAGTTTTACACATAAAGTGCGCCCTGTATAGATAGTAGCCCCTGAGACTCGGTAGGGTGTCGAGAACGACAGCGTGCCGAAGATCAAAATCCCAGGTATTGATTTACGCCTTTCCTAAGCAGGTGGCGGACAGTTCGGTGGCTAGCCGGACAGATGGAGTTGCCGAACTAAAGCGGAAGCTCGACGTTGCGGATGCGGACATCGCGCTGGTCAATAAACGACTTGACGAGTCACAAGGTAGGTGTTTTCTCCGTGGTCACCTAGTAAGGGAGCCGAAGCCCACTCCGCTGCTGTGGAGAGCCTTCGGGCGGAACTTTCTCAAGCCAAGGAGCAAGCCCAGAAGGAGTGATGTGGCTGCCTCTAGGGCGGCCGAAGAGCTAAAAGCCGAAAGGGCTGCACACTGCCGAAGTAGGGAGGAAATGGCCGAAATGGCCATGAAGTTGAAAGATGCTACCGACCGCAATGACGTTCTTGAAAAGGAACGCCTAGCGGAGCAAGAAGACCCGGGGAAGGCCACCGCCGAGGCCAAGGATGCCCGTACTGCAATGCGGGCTATAAAGGAGGAGCTGCGCCAGGCCGGAGACATTGTGGCCGGCAAGCCCTTTCTGCTGCGCCGAAGGTTTACAGATCCTAAGTATGCTCAGCTTAGCCAGCTGTGGGGTCCGAAGGATCCTTATATGGACTTAGCGGTGAGTGCGGCAGATGTTGTTGTGCACTTCTGAAATCAGAAGGATCACAAGACGGAAGAGCTGTTTTGGTCTCAATTCCATAGTCCGGAGCGTTCACTTCCGCTGACCGATCGGCTGGCCGAGTGGGCTGAACTGAATAGGTTGTCCGAACTTGCCATGACGGATATCG
The DNA here is from genome assembly GCA_963921465.1 of Triticum timopheevii. Classification (NCBI taxonomy): domain Eukaryota; kingdom Viridiplantae; phylum Streptophyta; class Magnoliopsida; order Poales; family Poaceae; genus Triticum; species Triticum timopheevii. The sequence continues at coordinate 374,073,197 of OY997262.1, read as the reverse complement.
TGGCTCATGTCTAGCCGGATAGGCCCAAACCGAAGAGTTATTTTGTCTTATTGCAGCAATTCTTTGGGGCGGTGCCGCATATCAAGGCGATGAAGCGGTTAGCTTGCATAGAAGGTGCACGGATGGTCCTTGCCCGTGTGAAGACACATTGGACAGAGATGGATGCCACCGCTGTTGCGACCCAGGGTTCGGACGAGAGCCGGTTACCCGCTGAGCACTATTTTGGGGAAGTTCTGCGTGGTGCTCGTGTAATAGAGTCGCAGTGCTCAAAAAATGTCATGTTCAAGTGAACATTTTTGTTTGTAAAACGATGTTTACGATTTCAGCGCTTTTTGGTACTTGTGCGTTCAAGTATTGAAACATCTCCTGTGCGGCCGTTGATGTATACTTGTGTATAACCTAAAAGATGGCAGTCTTCGGCTTTAGCCCCCATGCACATGGTGCGGGGGTGTTTGCGAAATAGCGCATTTTCACACTTAATCCAACGTCTTGGTCCTATTAAGGAGGTGATAGCGTAGCCAACGAGGCAACCGGACTATAATGCTTTATCACTTTCACTTAGCCATATGAGTTTGAAGGTGGGGCTACGATATAGCCCCTAGGGGCACCGCGCTCTCCGAATTTGGGGCACGTGTGTGCCTGACCGGGAAGCGGCCCTTCACCGAAGCGGAGGAATTCTAAACATTCCTGAGGTTGATCGAGTGGTTGACCAGTCTCTCGCTACATCATGACAGTCAGTTTTCGGCTTTCTCTACTGAGGCGCTCACCCGGCCGAACCGGGGCACAATCGCAGTAGTTCTCCTGGTGCCGCGTTAGCCGACGATGCGGAACGTAAGGCAGCAAAACACAGGATCCGGGCAAACCCAACATTTGACCAAAGACATGATTCGGAGCTGATGCATATAAGGCCTAACTCGAGACGCCGAACACTCCCTGAGGTGTTCGGTCTTTATGATGACTGGCAGATCAATGCCCTAAGCCCCTAGTGTCGAGGTACGCGCAAGATCCTCTGACGCGGCCGATGCCAAAACGTCAGCCTCCTCACTGGTTATGATGAGAAACCAGGGGCTGTATAGCAACAAGAGACAGTAAAAAAGGTTTACGCAGGGTCTTAATCTGAAAAGAATCCTTGCAACGGGTCCCTACTGCACGTCTGCGCCTGTGACTCCGTTGTGCGGTATCCTGGACGGGTGTAACACGCTGTTCATCTGTAAAAGAGAGGAACTTGGTTTAAAAAGAAATCGTGTCGAAAATGTATTTAAAATAGAGCATGAATAAATGAATAAAATTGAGCCTTTATTGGCTCCTTGTTGCTCATACGCACAGCCCCTGGTAAAGGGGTGTCTGGCTAGGGAGCCACTAGTTTATTTATGCCGGACTCGTTCTAGCCGTGACCTGGGTCTTGAACGACCTTTTAATGAGATGATGCCGCGTGGACCGGGCATTTTAAGTGTAAGAGACGCGTAGTGTGGTATTGCATTAAAGCGGACAAAAGCTTCACGTCCCAATAGTGCTTGATGGCAACTATTGAATGGGGTGACATGAAAAATTAGCTTTTCGCGTCGGAAGTTGTCGGGTGACCCGAACATAACTTCTAGTAGTAAGGAGCCCGTGCACTTGGTGGGAGGGCCTGGCGCCACTCCCTTAAAGGAAGTGTGGCTATGCCAAATTTTAGTACGGTCTACCCCCAACTTGCGGATTGTGTCCGGATATAGCAGGTTTAAGTCGCTGCCGCCATCCATTAGGACCTGTGTAAATTGCAGTCCGTCGATTATAGGATCCAATATCAGAGCAGTCCATCCTGCATTTCGAATGCTCCTGGAATAGTCCAGGTGGTCGAAAGTAATTGGTTTTGACATCCAATCTCGGGGTTCCGCTGGGGTGGACCGTGCGACACCTGCTTTGGCGGGTGCCGCATTGTTGTTTCGTGTTATCACATGAAGTGAGTTTACTGTTTTGACTTCTTGTGGGAAAGTCTTCTATTTTCCAGTGCTCTGCTGGCGGGGTTTGTCATCATGCTCCCTTGGCGCGTCGAGCCCCTTGTGTTTGGCGTTGAGTTGGCCGGACTGTTTGAAGACCCAACAATCTCGGTGGGTGTGGTTTGCAGGCTTCCCGGGTGTACTGTGGATTTGACATATCCGATCCAAAATTTTGTTCAGGTTGGATAGCTCGTCACTGTTGTCCTTGAAGGGCAGTGTTTTGTTGTTCGGCCGCGATCTTTTGAATCTAACGTTAACCGTCGTGCTCTTTGGGCTCTTTTGTTTATTTCGGCGCTGGTCCTTTCTGTGCCGTGATTTTCCGTTTCCATCTCTGATCTCGGATGTACTCGGGTCGCTGGTGCTGCGTCTTGCTAGCCAGCTATCCTCCCCCGCGCAAAAGCGGGTCATGAGGCTTGTTAGCGCGGCCATTGTCCTCGGCTTCTCTTGGCTGAGGTGTCTGGCGAGCCATTCGTCTTGGACATTATGTTTGAAAGGTGCTAAGGCTTCGGCGTCCGGACAGTCGACTATTTGGTTCTTTTTGGTGAGGAACCTGTTCCAGAATTTGCGCGCTGATTCTCCGGGCTGTTGGGTTATGTGACTTAAATCGTCTGCATCCGGAGGGCGGACATAAGTGCCCTGAAAGTTTGCTCTAAACGCGTCCTCGAGCTCATCCCAACTTGCAATTGTATTTTCTGGGAGGCTTTTGAGCCAATGCCTGGCTGGCCCTTTGAGCTTAAGGGGTAGATATTTTATGGCGTGGAGATCATCTCCTCTAGCCATATGTATATGCAGGATGTAATCCTCAATCCAGACTCCGGGTTCTGTTGTTCCGTCATATGCCTCTATGTTTACGGGTTTGAACCCTGCTGAAAATTCGTGATCCAGCACCTCATCGGTGAAACATAGTGGGTGTGCGGCGCCCCTGTATTTGGGTGTGCCGTTATCTTCGAACACTCGGCGTGTTATGTTACTTCCTGGGGCCCTCTTCTTCGGCCCATAAATGGACCTGACTGGGCCATCTGTTTTGCGAAGATATTTATGTGTGTCATGTGCGGGCTTGTGTGCGGCGCCGCTTGCCGCTCCTGGCCTGCCTTCTGGTCGTCTATCCGGCCAGGCGGCCTCTTTGCTTTTTAATTGTGGGGGATCTACGGCCTCCTCGTCGAATTCGGGCAGCAGCTTGCGCTTTGGGTAGCTCTTTGTTTGTTGGCTATTGCCATATTTATCCGCGGTCTTGAGTACTTTGCTCCACTTCGTTCTGAGTATGTCTTCCGCTGTTTTGAGCTTCCGCTTCTCCTTCTTCAACTTTCTTGCAATGGCGACAAGCCTTTTTTGGAGGTTTTTATGCTCCGGTGGTGTGTCCGGTGTGAGATCGTCCGGACTGTTGTCTTTGCCGAGGGTGAGTTGATTATCCGATTCATCCTGTTCGGATGGTTGCTTGGTTGCATGTTCGTCGCCCACTGGTTTGTCCTGCGCTATGGCTGGGTCACTATGAGTGCTGTTGTTATCGAGGCGGGACTTGAGGCGGCGCTTGCGTCGCCGTTTTGGTTGTTTTTTGGGGGAATTATCCTTCGCCGCGTCCCGTTGTTCCTCGTTATCGCTCCCTTTTGGGGTGTCCACCATGTATATATCATGAATTGAGGTGGCTTTCTAGTGCCCTGTAGGCGCTGGTTCTTGGTCGTCTCCGGCATCGTCGTCCATACCGTCGGTGTCTTCGGAGTCGTAGTCTAGCATGTCGGTTAGATCATCGACAGTGGCTACAAAGTGGGTGGTGGGTGGGCTTTGAATTTCTTCGTCGTCCGCATCCCAACCATCCTGACCGTGGTCCGGCCAGGGCTCTCCTAATAATGAGAGATACTTTAGCGAATTCAGGATGTCGCCAAAGGGTGAGTGCTGAAAGATGTCCGCGGCGGTGAACTCCATGATCGGCGCCCAATCGGATTCGATTGGCAGGGGCGCAGGAGGTTCGAAGTCTGGCAAGGAGTCCGGCGCCTCGGAGTCACGAGCTTTATAAGGGACAAGGTCAGTATTCGGCTCCATCACCGTGGAAGTTGCAGCTCCCGAGGCGGTGTCCAGCCACCTGTCCTCGATCTGTGCGGTCGGCTCCGAACTATGGGTCGGAGCGGACTTGTGTGCGGCCTCCAGGGTACTGTCCAACGGCAGATCTAGATCATGCCCATCGTGACAGTGCGGCACGCTCGGCTGTGGCTCGACTCCATCGAAGATCAAGTCCCCGCGGATGTCAGCCGTGAAGTTTAGGCTTCCAAACCTGACCTGATGGCCAGGGGCGTAGCTTTCGATCTGCTCCAGATGGCCAAGTGAATTGACCCGCAGTGCAAAGCCGCCGAACACGAAGATCTGTCCGGGGAGAAAAGTCTCACCCTGGACGGCATGGTTGTTGATTGAAGAAGCCATCAAGCCTATCAGTGACGACACAGAGGAACTCTCAATGAAAGCACCAATGTCGGTGTCAAAACCGGCGGATCTCGGGTAGGGGGTCCCGAACTGTGCGTCTAGGCGGATGGTAACAGGAGACGAGGGACACGATGTTTTACCCAGGTTCGGGACCTCTTGATGGAGGTAAAACCCTACGTCCTGCTTGATTAATATTGATGATGTGTGTTACAAGAGTGGATCTACCACGAGATCAAGGAGGCTAAACCCTAGAAGCTAGCCTATGGTATGATTGTTGTAATGGTTGTTCGTCCTACGGACTAAAACCCTCCGGTTTATATAGACACCGGAGAGGGCTAGGGTTACACAAAGTCGGTTACAATGGTAGGAGATCTACATATCCGTATCGCCAAGCTTGCCTTCCACGCCAAGGAAAGTCCCATCCGGACACGGGACAAAGTCTTCAATCTTGTATCTTCATAGTCTTGGAGTCCGGCTGACGATGATAGTCCGGCTGTCCGGACACCCCCTAGTCTAGGACTCCCTCAGTGGCTTTGACACAAATACTATGCCAACTACATGACCATGCAAAGCAATATGACAATGATGATGTGTGTCATAATAAATGAAACGGTGGAAGTTGCATGACAATATATCTCGGAATGGCTACGGAAATGCCATAATAGGTAGGTGTGGTGGCTATTTTGATGAAGGTATATGGTAGGTTTAATGCACCGGCAAAAGTTGCGTGGTACTAGAGAGGCTAGCAATGGTGGAAGGCTGTGAGTGCGTATAATCCGTGGAATCAACATTAGTCTTAAAGAACTCACATACTTATTGCGAAAGTCTATTAGATATCGAAATAAAGTATTAATATGCATGCTCCTAGGGGAAGGGTTGATAGGAGTTAACCATCGCGTGATCCTGGCCTCCAAACAAAGGGTGGCAATCAAAAAAAATCATGCTCTGACTTCATCACATAACGGTTCACCTTACGTGCATGCTATGGGAATCATAAGCTTTAACACAAGTATTTCTACCAATCCACAATTACTCACTAGCATGACTCTAATATCACCATCTTTATATCTCAAAACAAATGCGAAGAATCAAACTTCTCATATATTCAATGCACTTTATATGAAAGTTTTTGTTATATCCCTCTTGGATGCCCATCATATTAGGACTAAATTCATAACCTACGAAAATTTTGGCAAACTAAGAAGCAAGGATAGAAAAGCGCAAAGTTATGACGATATCTAAGGCAATGATCATGAATATAGGCATCACGTCTGTGATAAGTAGACCGACTTCTGTCTGCATCTACTACTATTACTCCACACATCGACCTCTATCCAGCATGCATCTAGAGCATTAAGTTCATAAGAACGGAGTAACGCCTTAAGTAAGATGACATGATGTATAGAGATAAACTCAAGCAATATGATATAAACCCCAACTGTTTATCCTTGATGGCAACAATACAATACGTGCCTCAGTACCCCTACTATGTCACTAGGTGAGGACACCGCAAGATTTAACCCAAAACTAAGCACCTCTCCCATTGCAAGAAACACCAATCTAGTTGGCCAAACCAAATCGATAGTTCGAAGAGAAATACACAGATATCTTAATCATGCATAAAAGAGTTTAGAGAAGACTCAAATAATATTCATAGATAATCTGATCATAAATCCACAATTCATCGGATCTCAACAAACACATCGCAAAAAGTATTACATCAGATGGAACTCCAAGAACATCGAGGAGAACATTGTATTGAAGATCAAAGAGAGAGAAGAAGTCGTCTAGTTACTATCTATTGACCCGTAGGTCTGTGGTAAACTACTCACGCATCATCGGTAGGGCAGCAAGGTTGATGTAGAGGCCCTCTGTGATCGGATCCCCTCCGGCAGATCGCTGGAAAAGGCCCCAAGATGGGATCTCACGGGAACAGAGGCTTGCGGCAGCGGAAAAGTATTTTGGTGGACGCCTCCGATGGTTTGGGAATATTTGGGAATTTATAGTGCAAATATTAGGGTTGGGGGACTCCCGAGGGGGCCACAAGCCAGGGGCGTCCCCATAGGGCGCGTCCTGAGGGCTTGTGGGCTCCTCGGGACTCCTCTGCCCCCCTCTCCAAGCTACGTGAGTGTCTTTTGGTCCAAGGAAAATCATCGCGAAAGTTTTATTCCGCTTGGACTCTGTTTGATATTCCTTTTTGAAAAAGTTAAAAATAAGGGAAAAACAGAAACTCGCACTGGACACTAGGTTAATAGGTTAGTACCAAAAATAATACAAAATAGCATATTAATGCATTTAAAACATCCAAAACAGATAATATAATAGCATGGAACAATCAAAATTATAGATACGTTGGAGACATATCACTCCCGCAAAGTTTCATTTGGTTTGTGGACACAACACTATAAATCTGTCATTCCTCTAAGCTGATTGTAAGTGCTCTCAATTTTTTTCACAAACACTCTGTGCAAATCCTTCCGGTAGTAGATAATGCTAGCTAGTAGCTGATTGAGCTAAGCTTGGGCAGATCCTTCCAACATCAAAGGTAGATGCTTCATAGTCACCTCAACATCACCTCCACCAATCTGGACTGCTACACCATAGTCATCAATCCACGTATCAGGCTTGGAGTTCCATTGTATTTGTTTACTCTAGTGGCCATCCCAAACTAGCGTAGAATTGCGCCTGAACGAATGTACAGACTGAAACACAAAGGACCTAATGAGTTGGATCCACTCGGATAATCACTATCATAGTCCCCCTTTCTACCCGACTCCAGTTCACCTGGGTTTGCGTCAAGTGATCTCGAGCATCATAATGGCGTTCATCTCGTCCACGCGGTGAGTCACCATGCCCTCGGGGATATTGATCATCTTGTTGATGCAGTGAAAGTCCATGCCTCCGGTCATCACCATAGTTGGGCGCATCACCATATGGGGTGAATATGGGTTCCGCCGAGGAGGCTCACTCGGCCGTAATACTCATAAGAGAGGTATGAAAGCAAGGCTTGATCTATCGAGATGCAGGTGGGTGACACAGGATTACAGCTCCAGCCCCCTCTTCAGTTGAGGTAAAAAACCTAGTCTTGTTCTCACATAGAGGTGTTCTTGTGTATGAGTATGAGATTAGAGAGGTTCCGAACCTGTAACTAGTCACGAGGGGTATGCTTATATAGAGTTCCCTATCCCCTAGGTTGCAGCTACAATACAAGTGAAATAAAGAGAGATAAACATGCCCACTACCGACGATAACAGACGCTTTAATTGCTAGTTGTAACGCAAGGCTTCGAGACTTGGTAATGTCACAATTAATTCTTTTACTTGTTGGGATTCATGTTATCTTTCTTTAATTCGAGAATCAGGATTCATGTTATCTTGGTATATATATATATATATAGGATGTGGGCTTGGGCCTCCATGGGCCTCCGTTGCGTTTTAGGTCACCATGGGCTACTCGGCAGGGGATAACCTCGTCAGGGACCCCTCGAACATGTCGGATGAGACCAACCATCAAAAAACTGCTGCAACACAACTTCACACGAAGCCGCCAACGTTGCCACGTAAGAAGTCGTACAAACATCCACAATGCCAGATGGACATCTGCAGACGGCAATGCCGCGAGCGTCCAGCCCATGGAGCATGTAAAACGGGATCCAATGCTCTTCAAGGCGACGCCCGGAGAGGAAAGCAACGTCGCCGACGTCGTCTCCTGAACCAATTGGACCTTGGATTTCACCGGAAGAGCAGGGTGTGCAAAGGGTGACACGACGTCCACGGATGCCCACGAGAAACTATTTTTATCACCGACAAGCCAAGAATATTCTTGGCAATCATGAACCGTGCGTGCAGCTCCGGAAAGCTTCCGCGGAAGCAAGCAAGATCAACCAGCAGTGCACCCCTACACGGCTTGAACTGTATAACAAGTCAATGCGTGATTGTGTCTGATAATTACATACGGACGAGAGAGGTGAGAGCGCAGGATCCCGGAGTCCCTCTCGTGAGGGATGACGAGGGAGACGTTTCACTCTCAGTCTCCTTCCTCGGTGATATTTTTACAGGGATGTCAATCGTTCGTTTTGGAGGGACCTGGGTGGTCTTGCTCGTTGTGTCCGCCCACATGGCTCTCCGCTCCGCCCCGCTCCTCCCACGCACACTCACAGGGGTGTCGCTGTCATGATCTTCACGCACAACAGCGCCGCTGCGCCACACCGCTCTGTTCCTATTCCTACACATGGCCTCCAGTAACCTGCATTTTTCTCTCTACATGTATATCCTCTGTGCACTTGCTGCTACATTGCGTTACCTTTGATCGAGAAGTATGCCTGTGCGTGCTGCCTATGAAGAGGAATTCAGGATAAGATGTAATCATCTCGTGGACCTGCATCACTGTACCATCCATAAGCGGGCGAAGGAGCGCCACAACTGAGCACGGAACCGCTGGTCGGAGCGTGACGGGTCCAAGAGGGACGCAAACGAACGGGGTGGCTAGCTAGTGACAGACAGGGGATTAAGCCGCAACTCCCGGGCGGCCATGTGCAACTAACATGGCGTGGGGGCCTGCCTGCTGCTGGCCTGGGGAACTGTTGCTTTCTGAAACTGATGGCGGCCGCCTGCTTGACACCGGCGAGGTGCGGGCGGCGGTGCCATGTTAGCCCCTTGAAAGCCTCTGCAGGCGAGTAGGCGACGATCGCACGGTCAGCGTAGAAAATTTGAAAGAAATCGCCTACCCATGTAAAGACTCGGCCATGCATCATGCATGCATGCATGCATGTGCAGGAAACCAAAGCTTTGTCTGAAAGCTGCTGTTGGATTTACGTACACATACACTGCTCGGGCCTCGCTCTCACCCACACAGGGCCGAGCCATGTTACGTGTCCCGTTCACGTGAGCGGCTGAGCATGTGAGCGGCCATGTGCGCTCCAGTCTTCAGGAGCCCACACGAAGGTTTTGCCTGTTCAAGCCTTAATTGAGCATCGATCCTTAACGCGTGCGCTAATCATTGGAGCCGGTAGTTAATTAGTTGCGCATGCATGATTGATTCCCTTCGTGTGGGTGGTGTGTACAGTACGTACGTTCGTGTGTATGGCACATTGGCATGGCTGGCTCCATGGGCCGGGGCAGCTTCATGTGCCGATGTGCGTTGTGCCCCCGACAAATCCACGATTTCCTTTTTGTATCCGATGGTCCAGTGTACTCTCCAGCAGGACTAAGTTAAGTGGCCCGAGATTGGCATGGGCATGGCTCCCACTGCAACAATACGTTCGTGGAACGATCCAACACACGCAGCAACTTCCTGGACCATGCATGCGGTTGTTAATTATCCATCCTCAAGTAGTCAAGTTGGGCAAGGTCGGCATGCACTTGTTCCGTTACACGCCGATCATGAGTGGATTATCATCGCGTATCTAGTAGCAGACACGCCATGCCGCGCCCGCGCCGCGCGGTCGAGCACCATGACACAGAAACATGACCGGATTCCTCTCCCTCACTTCCTCCGGCGGTCCGGCCCTGCCACACGCGGCTACGCATGCATGGTGGACGCATCTGCTCGCCTCGCAATGCCGACCATGAGTTCCACGGAGTTAAGGCACACGCTCTGCGTGCATGCTCTGCATCCTGCCCATGGCCGAGTCCTGCATGGTCCTGGCTCAGCTAAGCGGCCGGTGAGAGCCATGTGGAGAGTAGGGCGCCCCCGGACCCCACGGCGACTCGTCGCCCCACCAGTCCACCACACACACACGCGCTCGGCCGGGCAAGCGGTTGGTGCCCGTTACGTACGCGCGCGCGCGCTCGGGGCCGCGCCCGATGCCAGCCCAAGCCGAGGACGCTCGCATGTGCGCCTGATTTGTATGTATTAACTGCCGCGCGCCTCCGTGGCCGTGGTCACCCCGCACGTCAGAGCCGGCCTTCAATCTCTCATTTTCTTTTCTCTCTCTCTCTCTCTCTCTCACTCTCTCACCAAATCGACAGGAAAAAAAGAAGTGATATTAACCTGCACGGCCCTGATCGAGCTTGCAATCCAACCGCCACCAGCACTGAGCTTTACTTTGGCTATAAATACCCCGGCTGGGAGGAGGTAGCTCCTCACTGCCAACCAGCCATTTCGAGCCTAGCTAGCTTCAGTCACCATATCCCCTCGAAGCTAAGCTAGCTTGCTGATACAAGGAAGCTCTCTCCCAGCAATGGCGGCTGCCGGTGCTCTCTTTTTCCTATTCTCCTCCTTCTGCCTCCTCGCCCGGCAGGCCGCGGCCGGCGGGTACGGCGGCTGGCAGAGCGCTCATGCCACCTTCTACGGCGGCGGCGACGCCTCCGGCACCATGGGTATGTCCCCGGCGCTGCGGCTGGCGAATGCAATGTGTATAATTCATCGCTACTTGAACGCCTGTCACACAGACACTCACGCGCGCTGGCTGTCTGTTGGGTTTTGCAGGCGGGGCATGCGGGTACGGCAACCTGTACAGCACTGGGTACGGCACGAACACGGCGGCGCTGAGCACGGCGCTGTTCAACGACGGCGCGGCGTGCGGGTCGTGCTACGAGCTGCGCTGCGACAACGCCGGCAGCTCGTGCCGGCCGGGGTCCATCCTGGTGACGGCCACCAACTTCTGCCCGCCCAACTACGGCCTCCCCAGCGACGACGGCGGCTGGTGCAACCCGCCCCGCCCCCACTTCGACATGGCCGAGCCGGCCTTCCTCCACATCGCGCAGTACCGCGCCGGCATCGTGCCCGTCTCCTACAGAAGGTGAGACCAAAGTTTTCCGTCAAAAATGAAAAAAAGTTATACAGTGTAACCACGCGGCCCTGGCTCTACCGACCGAACCGATGGGTTAATTGACCGGGCGTCGGTCGGCTTGAAGATACGCGAGGACCGCGGTTGGTTCGGTCCATAAGTTTAGGCGGGCCACACTGCTGCAGATTTGATACGGTGCACGCCGATAGGCAGGCTACTGTCCACAGTACATCGCATGTGCTGCGCCTTTTAATGTCGCGATTTCACTGTCACCGTGTCATCACGTAGTACTAATTCTGCATGTTACCCCTCGGGACTTTCGCACTGACGCGTCGCATGTTGATCGATGGAGCAGGGTGCCGTGCGTGAAGAAGGGGGGCATCCGGTTCACCATCAACGGCCACTCCTACTTCAACCTGGTGCTGGTGACCAACGTGGCCGGCGCCGGCGACGCGCGGTCCGTGTCCATCAAGGGCACGCGCACCGGCTGGCAGGCCATGTCCCGCAACTGGGGCATGAACTGGCAGAGCAACACCTTCCTGGACGGCCAGTGCCTCTCCTTCCGGGTCACCTCCAGCGACGGCCGCACCGTCACCAGCAACGCCGCCGCGCCCGCCGGCTGGCACTTCGGCCAGACCTTCGAGGGCGCCCAGTTCTAGTCTGCTCCCTCCTCTTCTCCTTCTCCACAGGCATAAGCATTGGAGAGAAGAGACGGACGGAGCGTATTCTATTGAAGAATTATTTTGCATTCGCGTGCGTGCAGGAGGAGGAAGAAAGGCCGGCCTCTTCGTTATAGTGAAGGAGGAGGGCTCCGGGCTACGCTGAGGCTGCTAATTAGCACCCGCTTAGACGTTTTCCTTCTCTCATCAAAGTCTCAAGTTATTGAGGACTTGAACAACCATCCATCCATCAAGTACCGTACGGACGTAGTAGCGTGGCGCTCATTGAAGAAGAAGAAGAAGAAAAGAAGTTAATAATTGCATTACTAGTTATGATCAGTAGCAGTACCTTTGGTGGTTTGTACCAGTACTAATTTGTACTACGGGGTGGTGGCCCTTGTGATGAAATTGAAGATTTGCAAGGCCATATTTATGGATCGATCCATGTTCTAGCTAGCTAGCTGGCCACCCGTAGCTTCCATAAAACAAGTGTGGACGGACTTTGGCTGTTTCCTGGGCTGTATCTTGTTGATGGCCACATGGGCGGGAGACGCCTTGTGGGGCGTCCATGTCGTGCCTTTTCCGGAGAGGAGCCACGGGCAGCGTCGGTCGCCGTGTGCCGTTTCGTGTAGATGATAGGCTTCTGCAAATGGGAATGATTGTCCATCGTCGATGGTTGCGTGAACGCCTCCAAACTCTCAAGTTTGCCGATGGTGGTCGTAGGATCGGCTCCCTTCTGAAATGGTGACATGGGAGCTTTCGAGATACGCTCCTAGAGTCCTGGTGTCGTCTAGAGTGTGATTTCGCAGTCCGCAATTGGGCGGGCAAACCGCATCTTCCAGGGTTGGCGCGCTCGTCCTGAAGATGGTGTGCTGGCGGGAGCTAGCAGATAGCTAACGTGATCGCCCGAGGACGCGAGCGTCCCATCGTATCACGTTGTCACGATACGTGACTATTGTTTTCGGCATTTAGGATCATTGATGTAGTACTTGTAAGTTGTAACTACTTGTCATTCCTTCGCTGGAACAACCATAATGCTCGACCGTAGAATCGTGAGCATTTTTTTTAGCTCAGATATGACAGCGACGGTTGATGGTTTTTGTCGCCATGACCATGTTGTCAGTTTCGCTGATTAGACAACAACTTTGGAGGTTGATGTTGAAAGGATAGCTGAGAAAACAGAAATCAGATTCACGGAGGAGATAAAGGATTTACATAAGATTCCTGTGAGAACTGAAATTATCAAAAAGATCTCTGTCTCTATGACATTGGATTTGCAGTTGAACGGTGTTTGAGCAAGCATGTACAAAACTGGGAAACATGCGAGCAAGAGGAAAAACTTTGAATTTGTGGTTATTGATAACGGATGAAATTGGAAAAGAAGATGCCCCTCTCAAGAAGAGTAAGATGTCTCAAGTTGCTGCTGAAAGAATTGCTCTGGAAAGTTTGTCCTTGAAACAGTGTGAAAATGTGCTTGGAGGGTATAGAGAATATGTGCAACTCACGATATATTCATCGGGTGCATATGCACGTGTGTGTGTGTGTGTACATACATACATACATATAAGGGGTAGCCACGTCCTCAACTATACAAGGAAGGAGGGGGGCTTTTGTACAAGAAATACACATGTGCAATATACATCTCAACACCCCCCTGCAGTCGAAGCGTCGCCATTGCCGACGCAAAGGCTGGACCGAAACTCCTCGAAGGACACCGTAGGCAATCTCTTGGTCATGATGTCCGCAAATTGTTGGGAGGTGGGTACGTGTAGAATGCGTATACATCCAAGAGCCACCTGTTCCCGAACAAAATGGATATCAAGCTCAATGTACTTCGTGCGACGATGATGAACTGAATTAGCAGAGAGGTAAACGGCGGAGACGTTGTCACAGTAGCCGACAGTGGCCTTGTCAACAGGACACGAAAGCTCAGGAAGAAGCTGGCAAAGCCACAAGCAGTCTGCAACGACGTTAGCCACCGCGCAATACTCTGCTTCAGCACCGGAGCGAGAAACGGTGAGCCGCTGCTTGGACGACCAAGAGATAAGTGACGGTCCAAGATAAACGCAATATCCCGAAGTGTTACGGCGCGTGTCAGGGCAACCGGCCCAATCAGCATCAGAGTAGGCGGTGATGTCCCGGGCAGCCGAGGCCTGAAGTGACAGCCCGAGATCCAAGGTGCCTCAAATGTAGCGTAGTATCCGCTTCATCGAAGTCCAGTGAGCGTCGCGAGGAGCATGCATGTGTAGGCACACCGGCTGAACGGCATACTGAAGCTCCGGTCGTGTAAGAGTGAGGTACTGAAGAGCACCAACAATAGACTGGTAGAACGAAGCATCCGGAGCCGGGGACCCATCTGTGGCAGAGAGCTTGGCCTTCGTGTCGACAGACGTGACCGCGTGTTTGCAATTAAGCATCCCAGCACGATCAAGAAGGTCATGAGCGTACTTCCGCTGGTGAAGAAAGAAGCCATCTTCACGCCGAACAACCTCGATCTCGAGGAAGTAGTGTAGAGGACCCCAGTCCTTAATGGTGAACTCAGCGTGAAGACGGTCAGTGAGCTATTGAAGAAGAGCAGTAGAGCAAGCTGTCATGATGATGTCATTGACATAGAAGAGTATGTAGGTGGTAGCATCGCCCTGGCGATAGACGAACAACGAAGCATCGGAGCGAGTGGAACAGAAGCCGAGCTGATGAAGAAATACTGCGATGCGCTGGTAGCAGGCGCTAGGAGCCTGATTGAGCCCGTACAACGAGCGTGAAAGCAGGCATACATGCTCTGGATAAGTGTCATCGACGAACCCGTGGGCTGCTGGCAATACACCTGCTCCTTGAGATGACCGTGGAGAAAGGTGTTTGAGACGTCCATCTAGTGCACCAGCCAGGCGCGGGACACCGCGAGCTGAAGAACGGTACGAATCGTCCTGGGTTTGACAACCGAGGCAAATGTATCCGTGAAGTCGATGCTAGCGCATTGACGGAAGCCACGAACCACCCAACGCGCTTTGTAGCGATCGAGTGTACCATCAGGATGAAGCTTTTGCTTGAAGACCTACTTCCTGCTGATGATGTTGGCATGACGGGGACGTGGGACAAGCAGCCAAGTGTGATTGCGCTGCAGGGCATCAAACTCCTACTGCATCGCAGCAAACCACAGTGGGTCGCGAAGGGTCGCACGAGCGTAGGCCAGAAGTGGCGATAGCGGCGTGGTAGAAGCCTGATACTTCTCTATCGTATCTACTTTTCCTAACGTTTTTGCTCTTGTTTTGGACTCTAGTGAATAAAACTAAACCGGGCTAACGATGTCTTCAGTAGAACTACCATGGTGTTATTTTTGTACAGAAATAAAAGTTATCGGAATTGGACAAAACTTTTTGGAGAATTATTTTGGAATAAATAAAAAAATATTGAAACCAAGACCCATTGGAAGGGGGGCAGCTGCCCACTAGGCACCAGGGCGCGCCACCCCCCTCTGGCGCGCCCTGGTAGGTAGTTGGGCCCACAACGCTCTACTAACCCTAATTCCGACGCTATAAATTCCTATTTTTGGAGAGAAAAATAGGAGAGGAAGTTTCATCGCGTTTTACGTTACGGAGCCGCCACCACCTCCTGTTCTTCATCGGGACGCGAGATATGGAGTCCGTTCGGGGCTCCGGAGAGGGGAATCTTCCGTCTTCATCATCATCAACCATCCTCCATCACCAATTCCATGATGCTCACCGCCGGGAGTGAGTAATTCCTTCGTAGGCTCGCTGGTCTGTGAGAGGTTGGATGAGATTCATCATGTAATCGAGTTAGTTTTGTTAGGGCTTGATCCCTAGTATCCACTATGTTCTGAGATTGATGTTGCTATGACTTTGCTATTCTTAATGCTTGTCACTAGGGCCTGAGTGCCATGAATTCAGATCTGAGCCGTTTATGTTTTCACCATTATATCTATGTTCTTGATCCGATCTTTCAAGTCATATGCACCTACTACGTGTTAGGATCCACATACCCCAAGGTGACAATAATTGAGATTCTTTCCAGTGATTACCGTAGTTTGAGGAGTTCATGTATTCACTAAGTGCTAATGCTTTATTCTGGTTCTCTATTAAAAGGAGACCTTAATATCCCTTAGTTTCCTTCTGGACCCGGTGACACGGGAGGGTAGGACAAAACATGTCATGCAAGTTTTTTCCCATAAGCACGTATGACTATTTACGAATACATGCATACATTATATCGATGAACTAGAGCTAGTTCTGTGTCGCCCTAGGTTATAACTGTTATATGATGAATATTATCCATCAATATCACCGATCCAATGCCTATGAGTTTTTCCATATATTGATCTTGCTAAATTACTACTGTTGTTGTTGTTGCTACAATTGCTACAGAACTACCACTGTTGTTACCATCACTATTGCTATCGTTACCACTGCTATCAAAACTATCATGCTATTATGCTACTAATCACTTTGTTGCAAATATTAGATTTCCAGGTGTGGCTGAATTGACAACTCAGCTACTAATACTTACAAATATTCTTTGGCTCCCCTTGTGTCGAATCTATAAATTTGGGTTGAATACTCTACCCTCAAAAAATTTGTGATCCCCTATACTTGTGGGTTATCAAGACCTTTCTCTGGCGCCATTGCCATGGAGCATAGCTATATTTGTTGAGTCACTTGGGATTTATATCTATTGATCACTATGAAGAATCTTAAGGATGAAAGAACAAAGATCGTTCCCTCTAAGACGAGGGGAGGTAAGGAACTGTGATCTAGCTCTACACTTGATTCACCTTCTATTTTGAGTAAGCTTGCAACACCACCACATGCTATTAATCCTGATATGTCGTAAGTTATTGATGATGCTACTTCTGCTATGAATGATGTTATCGATGATGCTAGTACCTTGCTTGATGATAATATGCCACTAGGTGAATTTCTTGATGAATAAATTACTAGAGCTAAAGAAATTGAGAATGCTCAAACTGATGAGATTATTGAAACTGAAAATTTTGAAACAACTATTAGACCTAGCTCTCCTATATATGAATTGCCTGAAATACCTGAGGGTTAGCTTATGGATGGAGAGGTTGATAGAAATTTTCTTGCTTGTAAGGATAGAGATGATCTTAAGAAATTACTATGCAAGTTGAAAGAAAAATCTTTAAATGCTAGAATGAAATGTAATCCTAAGTTTGCAACTTCACCTATCTTTTCCACTGATAAGGATTATGAATTCTCTATGGATCCAGAGTTAATTACTTTGGTTGAATCTGGTCCTTTCCATGGTTATGAAACTGAAACTGAAACTGTTGTGGCACATCTTACTAAATTAAATGATATAGCCACCCTATTTGCTCATGATGAGAAAATTTGCTACTACTATAATCTCAAGTGATTCCCGTTCTCATTAAAGGGTGATGCTAAGATATGGTACAATACTCTTGCTCCTGGTTGTGTGTGTAGTCCCCAGGCTATGATATATTACTTCTCTGAAAAATATTTTCCTGATCATAAGAAACAAGCTGCCTTACAAGAAATATTTAACTTTGTGCAAATTAAAGAAGAGAGTCTCCCACAATCTTGGGGGAGGCTTCTCCAATTACTTAATGTTTTGTCTGATCATCCTCTTAAGAAAAATGAAATACTCGATATATTTTATAATGGACTAACTGATGCTTCTAGGGACTTCCTAGATAGTTGTGTTGGTTGTATTTTCAGGTAACTGATAACCCACAAGTATAGGGGATCACAACAATTTTTTAGGGTAGAGTATTTAACCCAAATTTATTGATTCAACACAAGGGGAGTCAAAGAATATTCTCAAGAATGAGCAGCTGTGTTGTCAATCCAACCACACCTAAAAGACTTAATATCTGCAGCAAAGTATTTAGTAGCAAAGTAGTATGGAAGTAATCGTAACGATGGCAAAAGTAACAGTAGCAGTTTTGTAACAATTGTAACAGCAGCAGTAACGAAAGTAACGAAGCAAGGATCAACATCAAACAAACTTGTAGGCAATGGATCAGTGATGATATGTGTCGAATAATGTTCATCATGTAGCAATTATAACCTAGGGAACACAGAACTAGCTCCAATTCATCAATATAATGTATGCATGTATTCCGTATATAGTCATACGTGCTTATGGAAAAGAACTTGCATGACATCTTTTGTCCTACCCCCCTGTGGCAGTGGGGTCCTAATGGAAACTAAGGGATATTAAGGCTTCCTTTTAATAGAGAACTGGAACAAAGCATTAGCACTTACTGAATACATGAACTCCTCAAACTACGGTAATCACCAGAAAGAATCCCAATTATTATCACCTTGAGGTATGCTGATCATAACTCATAATAGGTGTCTACAACTTGCAAGATCGGATCAAGAACACAAATATATTCATGAAAACATAAAGGATTTAGATCTGAATTCATGGCACTCAGGCCCTAGTGACAAGCATTAAGCATAGCAAAGTCATAGCAACATAGATCTTAGAACATAGTGGATACTAGGGATCAAACCCTAACTAAACTAACTCGATTACATGATAGATCTCATCCAACCCATCACCGTCCAACAAGCCGACAATGAAATTACTCACGCACGACGGTGATCATCATGAAATTGGTGATGGAGGAAGGTTGATGATGATGATGGCGGTGATTTCTCCTCTCCGGAGCCCTGAACGAACACCAGATCTGCCCTCCCGACGAAGAACAGGGGGGGACGGCGGCTTCATATCGTAGAACGCGATGAATCCTTCTCCTTGATTTTTCTCCCCAAATGTGAATATATGGAGTTGGAGTTGAGGTTGGTGGAGGTCCAGGGGACCCACAAGGCAGGGGGTGCGCCCTCCACCCTTATGGATAGCCGACGGGTCCCCTTTGGTTTATTATTTTGCCAATATTTTCTATTTATTAAAAAAATATTCTCCGTGAAGTTTCAGGTCATTCCGAGAACTTTTATTTCTGCACAAAAATAACACCAAGGCAATCCTGCTGAAACAACGTCAGTACGGGTTAGTTCCATTCAAATCATGCAAATTAGAGTCCAAAACAAGGGCAAAAGAGTCTGGAAAAGTAGATACGATGGAGACGTATCAACTCCCCCAAGCTTAACCCATTGCTTGTCCTCAAGCAATTCAATTGACAAACTAAAAGTGATAAATAAAAACTTTTACAAACTCTGTTTGATCTTGTTGTTGCAAATATGTATAGCCAGCATTCAGGTTTTCAGCAAAGATTATGAACTAAGCATATTTACAATAACACTTAGGTCTCGCATTTACACATATCAATGGCATAATCAACTAGCGAGTGATAATAATAAATCTCAGATGACAACACTTTTTCAAAACAATCATGATATGATATAACAAGATGGTATCTCACTAGCCCTTTCTGAGACTGCAAAACATAAATGTAGAGCACCCCTGAAGATCAAGGACTGACTAGACATTGTAATTCATGGCAAAAGAGATCTGGTCACACACATACTCACTATCAATTAATAACAATGCATACAAATGAAAGTGGTGCTCTCTAACTGATGCTTTTTATAAGAGGAAGATGACTCAACAATAGAAGTAAATAGATAGACCCTACGTAGAGGGAAGCAGGGATTAGCAGAGGTGCCATAGCTCGAATTTTTGAAATAGAGATAAATAATATTTTGAGCGGTATGCTTTCATTGTCAATGCAACGACCAAGAGATCTTAGTATCTTCCATACTAGATACATTATAGGCGGTTCCCAAATAGAATGGTAAATTTTTTACTCCCCCTCCACCAACAATCACACTACATGGCTGATCTAAAACAACGGGTACCGTCCATACCAACAATTGTCCAGGGTTATTTTTTTAATTATATTTTGATTTGATTTTGAGCATGGAACTGGGCACCCCAATTACCAGCTACTTTCTTGTGAATGATGAGCGGAGTCCATTCATCATGAGAATAACCCACCTAGCATGGAAGATACTGACAGCCCCAGTCGCCACATGGCGATTCGGGCATACAAAATAGATTATTATTTGAAGGTTTAGAGTTTGGCACGTGCAAATTTACTTGGAACGGCGGGTAAATAGCACATATAGGTAGGTATGGTGGACTCACATGGAACAACTTTGGGTTTATGGAAGTGGATGCACAAGCAGTATTCCCGCTTAGTACAAGTGAAGGCTAGCAAAAGATTTAGGAGCGACCAACTAGAGAGCAACAACAATCATCAACATGCATTGAAATTAACCAATATTGAGTGCAAGCATGAGTAGGATATAAATCACCATGAACATAAATATCATGGAGGCTATGTTTATTTTGTTCAAACTACATGCGTAAACATGTGCCAAGTCAAGCCACTCGAATCATTCAAAGGAGGATACCATCCTATCATACTACATCACAACCATTTTAAAAGCATGTTGGCACGCAAGGTAAACCATTATAAACTCCTAGCTAATTAAGCATGGCATGAGTAACTAAAATCTCTAGTTGTCATTGCAAACATGTTTCACTCATAATGGGTTGAATGAAGAACGATAAACTAATCATATTTACAAAAGAAAAATAGGTCGAGTTCATACCAACTTTTCCTAATCTCAATCATTTCATCATATATCGTCATTATTGCCTTTCACTTGCACGATCAAACAATGTGAATAATAATAATAGTGCACGTGCATTGGACTAAGCTGGAATCTGCAACATTTATTCAAAGGAGTAGACAGGGTAATATGGGCTCTTTGTTAGATCAACAATAATGCATATGAGAGCCACTCATCATTATCATCGTGGTCTTCTCCTTTTGGCTCAAAGAAAAGGAACAAAAATTTCAAAGAAACACACTGAAATGTTTTTGGAGCTTTTGTTTTTCTGAAGAAAGTAAAACAAGAATGAGAAGAACTATTTACACAGGAAATCTCCCAATAAGAAAAAGAAAAACAAGAAATCTTTTTGGGGTTTTATTTTAATAGTACTACTAAATAAACATGGAACGGAAAGAAGCTACAACTAGTTTTTTGGATTTTCTCAAAGTTTTTCAAACGAACAAGAAGAAATCAAGAAAAGGAAGTAAACTAACACGGATATTACAATGAAAAAGTATGAACACCGACAACTGGAAGGTGAACATGAATGTAATGTCGGTGAGAAATACGTACTCCCCCAAGCTTAGGCTTTTGCCTAAGTTGGTCTATGCCCATGGATCAAAGTAGCCCTCCCCTGTGTACCGAGGAGGATCCCAGGGGTTCCACTAGTTAACGAGCTCCTGCGGCTCCCACTGATACATGGACTCCTGATACGGATCAGGTGATGGTTCCGGATCAGGAACTGGGGATTGCGTCCGCTCCCAGTATGCATAAATTTCATCGGGCATGATGATGTACCTGCCTGAATGAATATCGAACAAAGTAGGTGCAGGCAAGGTAATAATCTGACAAGTCTTCTGGATGAATACCAGGTTATAGATGAGTCTCTTGTCCTCATCGTCGCTAATAAAATCATGTGTGACCATACTGTCATAGTCTAAGTATAAAGTGGGTAGTATCATCTCTCCTTCCTCATCGTTCCTAATGGGTATCTCAAAGCGTTTGGCAAGGTGGGAGGCGTAGATACCTCCAAAAATAGGACCCCTCGAACGGTTTAAACTCAACCGCCGAGCAACCATAGTGCCCAAACTAAAAGTTCTATCACGAAGTAAAGCATGGCGCAAAATAGCAAGGTCAGGAGCACTAAGGCCTCCACTCTCCCCTCGACCAATTAAACATCTCCCAACAAATAATGAGTAGTAGTGCAAAACAGGAAAATGTAAACTAGCCACTCTCGCTTCTAACACCTTTCTCCTTTCCCGTACGGTAACTTCATCAATAAAATCTTCCACATCTCTAGGACATGGTTCATCGACGCTGCCCTCAAAAGGTAGTTTGCAAACCTCACAAAAGTCATAAAACGTCATCTCCTTATGCTCATCATATAAATAAAATTCTACCATGGGTCGTGATTTCCTAGCATGAAAGTGAAAATTTTGCATGAAGGTATTAGTGAGTAGGAGGTACTGATCACACTTATCATGGAGGAAGTTGGTGATGCATGCATTCTCAGCCAAATAATAGAATTCCTCATAAATTCCGGCCGCCCTTAAGAATGCATCACTTGGCCACACGGCCGAACCTCCACGGTGCGAGGAAGGTTGTGCTTGGGCTTCTTCTTCTCCTCATTCTCATTCTCTCTAGAACCCCGACTTGAAGAGCCTCTTAACAATCTCCTCATCATTTTCTTCCTCCGATTTCTTTTTGAATTTTTTAGTGACTCAAAATAAAAGTGAACGAAAATCAACAAAATTGATAGGAACTACTCCTACAAGTGTCTACAAGGATATATCATGCATCAAAACTACTATGGACCATATAAATTTGACATGCAAGCTCAAGAACAGGGTCACCTAAGCAGCAAAAATTTGCAATAAATAAAGCACCAGAACAAAAACTAATTAGACCATTGGAGGAGTCACATACCGAAGAACAATCCCCCAAAACAGTTTTGCAAATAGAGCTTTGCACAAGGAGATCGAAAATGGCAGCAAGATGACCAAGAACACGGGTTTGAGCAACCACTACAAAAAAATACACTTCCGTGATGATACGTGTTTGTCACAGTAGGTCGCGTTTTTTGTCATGCATCTACATCCATGACGATTTTATGACAGACTCAAGATAGTCATACCTGTGTTGTCGTAGAAGTGTTCCATGACATTACCAAAATTATCATCACGGAAGTATCCACTTCCATGACGATAAATCGCGCGTCACAGAAGTGCTTTCGTCAAGGGTGACCGACGTGTGGCATCCACACTAACGGAACGCCGTTAAGCTATCAGGTCGGGTTTTGGATTCGGTAACCCGTTAACAGCCCCAACCAATGGGGATTTTCCACGTGTAAAATCATCATTGGCTGGAGGAAACACATGTCAGCTCATTGTTGGGACAGATGTCATCCACTCATTGGACAGAAGGCGCCTATGATACGTCGACACGTGGCACGGCCCAACAAAGGCCCATTCCTGTGAAAAGTCCAGCCCATTTGACTTGATCAAAAGGTGGCGGGCCGGCCCATGGAAAGCTTGTTAATGGCATGTTCGCATATAGCCCATTTACAGCCCGCTAACCCAAGGCCCGTTACGCCCTATCCGAATTAGGCCTAGTAGCATCATCTGGGCCACCCAATATGATTCCAGCCCGTTTTCACTTCTGGCCCATGTATGGCCCATGACGTCTTTCGGCCCATATGAGGCCCTTTGTAACTCTTGGCCCATTAACGGCCCATGGTGAAACTGGCCTGTAATGAACAGTGTATCGCTTTACACCCATTAACGGTCTGTGGTGAAACTGGCCTGTAATGAACAGCGTATCACTTTATACCCATTAACGGCCCGTTATTCCATTGGGCCGTTTCTAGCCCATGTTATCTTTCGGCCTTCTCAGAGCTCATTTATTCTTGGGCTCATTTCCAGCATTCGTTTACTTACGGCCCGTTACTATCATTTTCTGCTTGTGGGCCAAATTCAGCCCGTCGTTATAGTCGGCCCGTTTGTGGTCCGTTAATATGTTGGGCTGTTTTCATAGCGTCATCAAATACGACCTATTAACAATGGCCTGTTATGGTCGGCCCATGAACGGACGATTCCAACTCTAGCCCGTTTATGGCCATAATGTGGTTTGTTATTGGCCCATGTTTGGCCAATCGATCATACGACCCGTATAAGGCCCATTGATGATACAGCCCGTATAAGGCCCATTGTTTCTACGGCCCGTAGAAGGCCCATTGTTTCTACGGCCCGTAGAAGGCCCACTATTTCTACGGCCCGTAGGAGGCCCAGTGTCACTACAGTAAATATTAGCCCATGGTTATTGTGGCCTAGTTTTAAAAAATAGGTTATTGCAGCCACTAGCAAACCGCGGAAAAAGAACTGCAATGACTACAAGCAAACAAATAAACAAGACAATAAGGAAATAAATAAGCAAGCAACTTATGCTAGGCTATCACGCCTATCACACATATTACATCCACTGGGCATCGAAGTTCACCACCAGTGCAAATAAACGCGCCGAAAAAAGAATATACAAAACTGAGAGTACTTCAGAAGGCACTAGGCCTGGCCAGGTCGGGCCCCCCAAACAGCCGAAGAAGCTGAGTAGACCTTAGTTGTGTCAACAATAGATGCATCAATAGTAGATGTATGGGATGATGGTGCGCACGGTAGTCCTCTGACATCTTCATTGCATCTTTGACTTTAAGTCGGAGCTGAGATGAAGCAAGCCTTTCCGCTTTAAGTTGAGACTGAAGAAGTCAAACTGATTGAGGCAGCGACTGCACAGAGGTTGTCTCACACCTGCTGGTGAGTAGCTTCAACTCACTGTCTTCATCAAGATAGGACCTTGGGGTCATCTCGCTGTCCTCAAGATGGTTTGGCTCACTATCTTCCCTAAAGTTCTGCCAGGCGTAAGAGATACGACTCTGAAAGAGAAACAAGGAGACATGTAATAGGTTTCACAATTATATAAGCAAATAAATGGATCTGTTCTGCATAAGGAACATGTTTTTACAACTACAATTTGAAACCGGTAGTTGTTGCAAACATCCAATCAGATGTAAACAGCAAAGCAAACAGTAGTGGAGGAAATGATGCCTATCCAAATCTATACTAGAACAAAGTTTGAAGGCTTGAGAAGGATGAACTTACATTACATGTTAACACGCGCTGGACAAAGCCCTTCTGCATGTTGGTGGAAGGATAATTCAATAAATTCCCAAAAGAAAATTCTTTATAAGCGTTGCCATTATTCTACATTTTGCAAAGAGTAAATATAGATCAAATAACATTGTAAGAAACAGAGGATAATGAAGCTCAGGTACAGACTGATGATACATAATCAAATAGCAATTAATTAAGTACAACGTTACAAGGCAAAAGGGAGAGAGGTACTGACAAGAGCAATATAGAGCCCAGTATTGTTGTGAGATCGTATGATCCTTTGAGCAAGGAGATTCATCTGAAATTAGTTTTCATACAAGAGAGAAGGTAAGGCACATGCAGAAATTTAGGAGTTCAAATTTTGAATTGATATCATAGACAGTACCTGACGCTGGGCTCTCATCAGTTCTAATAGGGGTTTGGCCACTGGAGTAGGGGAAAAGTGTGGTACAGTTGGGCCTGTGTTTTCTATGGCTGCTGATCTATCTGATTTAACAGGTATCACTACCTTTTCCAAATACCTAGTTTGTACTCCTCGAGGATCTGCACTCACCCTCTTCCTTTTGGACATCATTACGAAAGAACAACATTTGACTGGAAAAACATAGTGTGACGACACATGGAATAGGTACAGAAAATGGATAGGTATGGCATATACTCATATATGATGCTTAAACTAAGCAGATGGTGTAACAAAGTAGAAGTAATGCAAGAGGTCAGATGCAAAATATGTGTGACCAATACAACTTTGCAAAGTTAGAGCAAGCACCTTGATGGGTGAATAAGATAGGCCATCCTCCACCATGCCAAATTTGTTAGCTAGTGGATTGTTCCGCCATATTCCTCTCGTGCGCCCATTCTCATATTCATTTTGATAATGTTCAATATCCTACATGCATGAAAACATAAAAACAAGTGAGATTTTCTTTGTAATGCAGAAGTGCTTCTAATCCAATACTGCCTCCCTGTAACCCCTTTGTGCTATCTCTGCAATTCTTTTAAGAGATGCCATGCATGCTGTAATTTGGTGTGTGCATTAATATAATGTGGCCTACTACTCAAAATATGAGAGCTCCAGAAGTGATGACACTTCGCAGATGACAGCTTCAACATATAGTGAAGAAGAACAAGTCGACCTGACCTAACATATTCAAAATATACTAAGGGAGAACAACTCGACCTGACCAGTCGACCGCAAGAGAAGAGGATCATCTTAAAGAAGAGCAGAAGAGCAAGCAGATTAAAGATATTACAAGTCTTTCAATACAATGTCGGTTGGCCACCCATGATGAACCAGAGCGCACAGAGAGATACTATTCTTTTCGGTCTCTCCATATGTGGCTCACATGCATTTCGAAACTAAAGTAGGAACATTTAGCTAACCAATTAAACATCTCTCAGTTTTACTAATATCAACAATAATATCAGATATGAATTTGAACAACTAAGCTTGTTTAGCTCGATGGGTGGAGCACTGCTATTATGACACGAACCACGTAGGCTGATTGTGGTCATCATAAAATGGGGAAACCATAAGCATGATGAGTACAGTGTTGACCGTGGCAGTGGGATGGCAGATCTGAAGCTGTAAGCCGCGCAAAGGGTAGTTAGCAACCAATGTTTGCTTTGAAATAACAACTAAGATTTGGTATGGACAAGAAAGAACGGTCAACAAGTGACAAAGAAATGCAATTATGCTGTCTCTCTATATGTCGTGACATGCATTTGGAAACTCAAGTGGGACCTTTAGCTAACCAATTAAATGTGTCGGTTAACTAATATCAGTATCATATCACAATCATATTTGAACAACTAAGCTTTCGAATTTTGAGTGTTGTGTTGTTTAGCTTGAAGGGTGGAGTAATGCTAGTACGACATAAAGCACCTACGCAGATCATAGTAGAGTAGATAAAAGGGGAAAACCCTAAGCATCAAGAGAAAAATCAGGAAAGTGGAACTAGCTGGACCAGTGGGTGGTGCACATGCTTTTCTAAACGAATATAGGAACATTATGTGACCAATTAAACATTCTCTGTTTTAGTGATATGAGCATCATATCAGATTCGTATTTCAACACGTAAGCTTTGGGTTGAGGTCTTGAGGAGCAGTGCTAGCACGACACGAAGCACCTATGATGATGGTAATGAATATAAAGGGGGGAAACCATAAGATTTACGAGTATAGTGCCCATGCCATGGCGGATCTGAAGGTGCAAACCGGACAAAGCTACTTTGCAACCAATGTTTGCTTTCAACTAGCCACTACGATTTGGTATGGACAAGAAAAGTACAGTAAACAAATTACGATCTATTTTCCGGGTGAGATCAATAACTTAAGCACATATGGAAGAGTACCACCTCTCTTGCGACGCCATGTAGGCCTATGCTGATATGTTGAGGGTGCTACAAGTGCGATGGCTGTCGGCGGCGGGGAAGAAGACTTTAGACTGTAGACGGCCGGGTCGGGGGATAAATCCTGTTGCCGTGGACGAGGCGGTCGTAGGAGCGGCAATGGCAAGGTGGACGACGGTGCCGATGAAGCGAGAGGAGGCGATGAAGGATCCTGGTCCAGCTTCGTGGATGAGAGACGTCCATCTCTTGCAGTGGACGATGGGGTAGGGGTAGCGGCTCCGGCAAGGTGGAGGATGGGGTGGCGGACGGAGGAGGCTGGCCGCAGTGCGGAGGTTGTCGTGCCGCCGATAGTGTATGAATGGGGAAATGGAGGGGAGGGGGGATCTCAAACTTTGGGACGCGCTTGTCTGAAATGTGGGAAAGTTACGAACTTATCCCCCGTTTAAAATTTCAGACATCGCGTCGGTTGGGGATAGGACGGTAATCTCGCATCTCCCAAATATTTGCCGGTAACTATTTTGGGCGAGGAGAGGGTGTTTTGTTGCCCACGGTTGGTGCCCACGGTGTATGAACGGGGCTGATAGGTAGGGCGGTTGTGTCACGTCTGAGGGAAGTTACACATCTGCCCCTATTTAAAATATTAGCCTACATCGATTTCAGACGAGGAGAGTTTGTTTTTCCGCCCACCGTGTATGAATGGGGAAATGGAGGAAGAGACACATGTCTTTCGGACGAGCTTGAATCAAATGTGTTTTTTCGCCCACGTTTGGCGCCCACTGTCTGAATGGGCTCAGAGGCCGTCGTGTCACGTCTGATTGAAGTTACTAGTCTACCCCTATCGATAGCAGTGTAAATCCAGTCGATAAGGATGTCAAATGTCAGGGGTAGATAGTAATTTCCATCTCGCAAACACTTACTTCGGGCAGCCCACAAATTATAGTGGGTGTTTAGCCGCTTCATTCAAAACTTGGGAGAATTATCATTCACGTTTGCCTGGGCCTTGGCAAACTAAATTCAAATCCAATTTGTATTCAATTACGAATATCCGCGGATAATTCTATGTTTTGTTATTTATTTATTCAAAACCACAACAAAGATTTATCCCACCTTTATATATGATTATGATTTAGAAATGCCGTGATCTTCGAATTCAGTAGGTTGGATACACTCTAAGTCAAACAATTATTTCATCCAATACAATATGCTCACACAAAAACAGTTCACCTTATGTCAATCATACAAGTACTGAGGATTACCTCGCCTAAAAAGTACGGACCATTACAACACATGGACAACATAGGGGGTCTTGCAACATAATCCATTCAGAGACATGACACAACATGCAAGTACAATAATCTAATGACAATTTCAACTGGTATCTAAAGAAGAACCGGGATTACCCTGGGCTTCAGATAGCAGAAACAGCAGGACCTCCTCCGTCTTCAAATGCAACATTCTTACTTCCTCCAATTCTTGGGTTGCTTGCATAATGCGTGCTGCTAATTCCGTAATTTCCAGCCTCAAGATAAAGATTACCTCATTCATGGCAGCCACACCATCTCTTTCTGCCTCTAGTAGAGCCTCAAGCACTATAATATCTGTGCTCAGACTGCTCTCCGACAGTGTTGCGTCTGAACTGCTACCATCTGGTAACATGGATGGTGCACTGCTTCCACAAATAGATTCTGGTGTTGTACATTGTGTCCTAGTGTTAACGACATCCTGAAATGTTTCCGCTGGACATAAGTAAGAGATAGTTATCGTATGATCCAGGCAGTAAGCTTACATGGTAAACGACAGATGAATTATTGCCGAGCATGGCAAGCTATATTTAAATGGTTCGAGGCAGCATCATCCAAAAAGAAATTAAAATGGTAAGATGAAACTAGGGATGTAAGTGGCAAATAAACGACATCCGCCAGTCCCATCTAGTTAGTTTTTGCTAGCTCCCTAGTTCATTTTCCTCAAAAAACAAAAACTCTTTTGAACTATCATACCACTAGTGGACTTTAATCGGGATTAAACGGGACCCAATTGACATCCCTAGTTGAAAGGGAGTGTACCACCGCTATATTTAAGTTGCCAAGGCATCTAAGCAATTGAAATAATCTGAGAAAGCACTTAACAGTGTGGCCTCATATAAACTACGAAGACAGTCTTGTGATGAAGTTGAGAGGAAAAGTTAAGGACTCAAATGAAATAGGCATGCATTTCTTTACGATAGTACAGCAGGCACTGCTGACATATTGGCCAACTCAGGTATAGCGTAACAACAAGCAAGCATTCGAATCAAGCAATACAGCAAAGCAGACATCTGAACTATTTGTAATTCGGTTGGATTACAGGTTGATGGCACAAGCCAAGAAAGCAGCCCGCTCGCATTACATTTCACATGTACTAAAACACACTGGCTTACCATATGTTGTTGTGAAGCCTCGCTGCTATTGCAATGTTCTTTGAAGATATCGTCAGCATCCCATGGTTGCAAATCTAGTTGTTGTAGTTTATTCTGCACCCTCTATTTAGGTAAAATTAATTTTAATCGCATGCACTAGTCTGAATTGATCATCAATGGTTCATCTAAACTAATGAAAGAAGGGTGTGTGCATACACGACAATATATCTGCTTCCCTCTATTTTTATGCTTGTTCGAGGTGCCAGCCCCAAAAGAACAAATATTTTGCTTGATGGGGTTGGCAGCTCCATAATTAATAGAAGCATCAAATTAGTCATGCAACTTGGGAAGATCAAGAACACACAAACAAGTAATGAACAGAGGCTCGGAGCAGTGATGTAATAGCTAGCATCAAAAAATGTAGGGTAAAACGAACAAAAAGTAGCGGAACCACATGGTAGTTTGCTGATGTGTAATTAAGCCTAGAGAACATTAAGCAGTCTGATGGAACCAACAGGTGGCATCAGAACAACACCATTATCATAAAATATAGCATTCAAGAAGTAAAATAGTAGGCAGTGATTTCTAGGAAGTACAGTAATACTCCCTCCATTCCAAAATATATGACTCAACTTTGTACTAACTTCAGTACAAAGTTAGTACAAAGTTGGGTCATCTATATTGGAACGGAGGGAGTACTTAGGACAAAACTAAAGCATATTAACTATATGTGCACTAGTATGTAATTTAGCACATGTAACATGTTCACTGCCAGAAGTATGGCCCTACAGGTGCAAGCAGAATAACGCGTCTCATGAAAAACTGAATGATGCCCTGAAGAAATTCAAAGGTGCGGTGCTTATGCTAGGAAAGTGAACGTAGGCGCCGGCCATTAGATAATAGTACCTGATTCTCGGCGGCGTATGGGTATCGTTGTAATACTTGATACCTAAGGATCGTCGATGGTGCTCGTGTTGCGGTTGAGTTTGGGACGGCTGTCGCCGTCGCTGAAGCGGCTCCGGTGCTGCGGTTGCGGCGCCTGTCGACATACAAGAAAGCTCATCTGTGGTAAGTGAACAGTTGCCGATAAAGAGAAAAACCAAAGGAGTACAAATCGAAATAAACTGATGAGGCTGCGGCATTGGTAAAGCAGGGCCGGTGGAGTTGAATATGGCGTCCGTGGAGCGGGTCTGGTGTAGTGGACGAAGGCTTCAGTGGGCGCGTTGTATAGTGCTTTCGGTGAGGCGGATCTGTTATGGCAGACGAGGGCTTGTATGAAGGGCCAGCGAAGGGGCGGACGAGGGAGTCAGTGAAGGGCCTACACTGTGGTGGACGAGGTCGCCGGTTAAGCAGATCTGGTGTGGTGGACCATGATGGCGGTCAAGGAGATCTGGAGTGGTGGACAAGCCAGTCGCTGAACCGGCTTCGGTGAAGTGGTGAGTTGGCAGTTGGGGGTTCCAAGGTGCATAAGGTAGATCCAGCAGGGTGTGAGGTCCACCGTTGTGGCGGAGGACTAGATTCGGCGGCTTGCCGTGGTTGGGGGGTCGGGGAGGGGAAGGGGAGGGGTTCTGGGGAAGAATGTTTGGGGCAAAGAGGGAAAAACAATGGAATTACCAAAGCAGCCCTTTTTCGTTCATGTGGCAGGGGTAAAACAGGAATATCACTGGGCTAAACTTTCGGGCGCATGATATTTCAATGTGAGCGGGAAGTTTGAAAGCTTTTGGCCCCTAAAATTATAAGTGTTTTGCTCTTGTACGGCCGACTATGATATCATGGCCGACAATTTGTTTGTTTTGCACACAAAAAAGTGCAAGTTTTGAAAATCAATGTCTCCAACTCAAAACTTAGATTGTCCATTCAATTCAAATATGGGTTATTGAGATACTACAAGCAAATACCATCATACGGTCCAATTCAAATGAAATTCCAAATGTGTTTATCCTAAATATGATGACAAAAGCAAAAATGTGTATGTGTATGAATAAAGTGGATGATTATAAAGTTTGAACATGCCCGTATGTGTATATCTCTAGGTTTGTTATATGAATTTGAAATCATGAAATCTTGGCTTAAAAAATGTACCTCCGTGTAAATGAATTACAAAAACTAATGATGGAGTCGAATTCCAAAATTCCAATCTTAGGTTTGTAATTCTGGTACATCAAGGTATAGCACGCATGTTCAAAAGTATCGTTATCTCATAGTCCAAACTGTGAAACAAATTGATCAACCATGAGTGTACAATATCTCAATTACGCTAAAGTCCCTCAAATATAGACACCTCACTCTTTATCTGAAGCCAACCCCCCCCCCCTCCTCCCCCCCACACACACATAGAGAAGTCGTTCTCTCCCCCAAACACCAACACACGAGCACATTAACACCCATCTCTCTTCTAAAGTCCGGACCCCAGTATAGGTCTCTATCACTTTGTCTCTCGGGCATGCACACATCTCTTCCCTCACTCTCTAGGTCTCCCGCTATCTCTCTTTCCCAAGCACACACACTATGTAGAGTGTATATTTCCCATACACACAAAACGTCGCCCCAAACGTCTATCTCCCTAGTTATGTGATTCTCGCGCACTCACCTCACACACCACCCCACTGCAAACAAGCACACTTTGTCTCCTTGTGCACCACTCTCCTCTTTCTATCTCTCCCACATGCGGACCCGCCCCAGCTCCTTCCCTGTATACATATATGTCGTGACTCTTTCCATAGCTCCCTAATGTATCATCGTTCTCGATTTTGCACATTGTTCTCTACACCATCTATTCTAGATCTCTCATGAAGTCCCTATCACACACACGATGACTCGCTTCCCTTGCGTCTCCGTACATAGGCCAATTTCGAACAACATCAACATTGTCTCCGTATCTATACACCATTTATGGACACAAATGACCCCTCTCGCCCCCTCTCTTCCCTCTCTCTCTTTCTCTCTCTCTCTCTCTCTCTCTCTCTCTCCGTCGCTAGCTCCCTCTCTCTTGCTCTCACACCCCTCTCCCACACACACACTTGATGTCTCTCCCAAATAGTCTGCTCCCCCCGCCCGCACCCATGCTATCCCGCTACTACACATGTCACACCATTCCCCCTTCCCTTATACTAGGTTTACATCATTAGTGGTCTCTCTACTCCACATACACACACTCCCTCTCACACACAAACGCATGCACAAACACACACAGACACGCACAAACACCCATTTATCCGGATCCTCATCTCTCCCCATGTCCGCATGTCTATCTCACACACTCACTCTCTAATTATGTATATGTGTCTCCACGTTACACAACACAAAGCCCCATGTACATGTCTCCCTCTATCCTCCACACACATAGACACAAAGAATCTGTTATCATTGCCCCAGTCTCTAACATATCACACATGCACACTGTCTCTCTCTCGCAAACACACTCAACAAGGGTTTCCCCGTGAATAACTTACCGTCTATTCATCAACAGTTGTGGCAGTACGGCGAACACGAGACGTGAAAAAGAATAAATCTACACGTGCTTAGACCACCTAGTATGACTACTAGGATTAGAGCAAGCCAAAAAGCGCGCCTCCGTCACCCCCTCCTTATTGGCGACGGGAAAATCTTTGTTTTACACAGTCAAGAAGTCATTGTGCTAAGGCCCCACATGCCGAGGCGTTGAATAGAATGTAGATGCTAGTTTACGGAAGCAAGTATCGATAATACGTTTGTATCTCCATACTTATATTTCTTCTCTTATAAAAACCTAGTTGGTGATGATGGTACGTGTGCCATCTTGCAATATAGACCATCCGATCTATATCTGGCGGATGGAAATTAAACTAAAAGATACCCGCACCTCTCTCCACATTTGCAGACAAGGCCTTCCCTCGTTCATCCTTATCTCCAACAAACCTCATTGTTGAGCAATTAAGAAAGGAAGCCTCTGGAACAAACTGGCCTGGTGGCTGCTACCGGCGTCGTCAATCCCCATGCCTCCGCTCAGTTCGACCACCAATCACCACCACACCCCACTCCTCTTCACCTTATCTCATATTTCTCGAGATATCATTAGTTTTTACAAATGAAATTACTCCCGCAAGGGTCAATCACAACAAGTGTTTTGTAAAAAAAATGCATCTTGATGTTCCGTGCAATGCACGGATCTTGCTAGTACTCCTACAGAAGACTAAGTTGGTGATGATGGTGTGTCTGCCATCCGTCGTTTTTTACCATTAGATCTACATATAATGACTGTGAGGTAAGTTGTTGCCTTTTCTCACCAACATCCCACTTGTCTACCAATTTGCAGAAAAACCCATAATTAGTATCTTAAAACCAACCACATCCCTCCCTGACCTCACCAAAACAGCCCAAGGAATATATTCTAATTGAAACATAATATATCTCTAGTGACATATGTATATCAAAATTAGAGTGTTTTGTATCAAGATTGTGAATAAGTATTATTAAAAATTATGATTCGTTGCAATGCACATGAACATTGCTAGTATTGCCAACCATGCATTTTTTCCCTAGTATTCCATAGTTTCGAGTTTTCCATCAAGATATTAGTCACTCATGGTTGATATTTACTTTCAATCATGTACACATATGCACTATGTAACTAGCCTTGCTTATTGTCTTCCAAAGTTTAACTTTCACTCCTACTTACAATATGTCGAGTATTTAACAAAAAACTACCACTTTCAACCACCTCTAGGAAGAATCTATTGTACAAAAAATAGCAAAAACATACCCAAAATTTCTTAATGCACGCCAAAAACTACTACCTAGTACTCCTACCGGTTAGGTTCGTTTAAACCCATTTATGACAGGGTTGGCCCACACGTTTGTGCTGACGAGGCAGCTTAAACCAACACATTTTGTTTGACCGTTGACACGAGGGACCCACATCTGACCTTCTATCCTGTTATTCCCACTCAAATCATTATTTTTCCTGAACATTACTTCAAACAGTACTGATGCGTGTTCGTCGGTGGCGCCAGTGATGAGCGAGTTGGCTGCCGCTCCGCCGGATGGGCCGGATGCCGCGCTGGCCTCCGCACGGGTTGGTAGGCTGGCCCGAGCATGACTCACGAGCAAGCAAGCCACCGCGTTGGCCTTCGCTCGAGCCAGATGGCTAGCCTTAGCGTGGCGCGCGCGAGCAAGCCGCTGCGCTGCCGTGCCAATCTAGCTAGCAAACCTTGTGGACAAGCAGCTGGACGGAGCTGGCATCCGGGCTGCGGCAACATGGGCTCCGCACCGCCTGCGGTTTTGACCTCGCCTTCTGCCGGCGGCGGTAGCTGCGTCCCATGGCCGAGGATGACTAGGTGGATGGGTCGGAGGTAGGAGGTCACTCGGGGATTTTTGTGCAGACTGACATGTAGGTCCCACAAGTCATAACGCCCGATCGAATAGAAGGCGTTGACTTAATGGGAGACATGGGCCCTGTCAGAGGTTAGAGTTAGATTCTAACCCTAAACTAACTCTAACCAAAGTGGTGTTTCGATGGCAGGGTTAGATTGACAACAAATTTATCCAAATAGGGCCATGGGTTGAAACGTGCCTATAACGACACTTTGTAGAGTAGTCGTCTCTTGGTAAGGTTGGTTGGTAAGAGCATGTACAATGGTCGATAACATAGTCTTATCTTAAGTCTGCCACATATGCAAGTGGTAGTAGTTTCTTGGCATTTTAGTGGTTTCTTGCATTATTAGGGGTTTCTTGTAAGGAACAATGTACGTACTACTAGCGACAAAAGGCAATTCTAGGTTGCGTTGTACTCCAACGAGTACTACTAGTGGTTGCGGGAGTGTATACCTTGTTTTGTGGGTTCGATCCCGGCCGAATGCACGGCGGCCTTTTTTTAATATAGTAACTTCGCTGCGAGCCAATATTTTACACAGGTAGTTTGAGTTTTGAAGTCAAACGGCCGTGCGGCACCACAATCTGGGTGCACTGGATAGCCTAGCCACGTGAACGGATTTTCCTTCCCAGCATCCCGTGGCTCGTGTGCTCGCCCTAGCCGCACATCGCTTGCAGCTTCCTCATCAGCTAGTAGCATATTTAAACTAGTGCCTCCCAATTAAGCCCGAGGAGCCGGAAAAGCCTGGCGGGGCATTGGGAACTGTGCAATATGGCTCTATACGTAAAGTGCTCTACTACTACTCTGTAGCTTGTGGCGTTGCACGTGTGGACTTCACTCCATTATCGGCTCTACTATAAAAGAAATTCCTCTCGACGTGTTTTTTTTGAAACGGAGGCAAAAGCTTTGCTTCATCTCATTCATAAAGAAGGAACTACTAACAAAGTTCGACGAGATCCATTACACCTCCACAAATGGAAGTGAAAAGCCTAGTCTCGATGTATCAAATAACTCAAATGTTCTGCCCCCGCAGTAACCGTCGCTGATAAACAGGCTGCTAGTGTGTGCGTGAGAGGAGCGGTTGAGTAGGCCAGCTACGTGAGAGGAGCGGCTGAATAGAGCACCGAGAGTACCCACTAGGCCACTACGCAGGTGTACTTTCCCTGCATTGATAGTACAGCGATGGTTCTAGAGAACAGTAGTACCCTCCACTTCCAACTGTAGCTCCTTGGCCCTGAGATTCAAGAGTTCAAAACTGGTGCACTATACTAGACTAGACTATAAGTACAGTACATCGCACTACTAGTTAAGAAAATGTAGTACTATAGTACTGCTACAGTACGAGTACGTACTCCTCCGTCACATAATGTAAGACATTTTTTGACACTAGTTGGCGTGTATAAAAAATAGCAAAAACAGACCCAAAATTTCTTAATCCACGCCAAAAACTACTACCTAGTGCCAAAAATTTCTTACTAGTGCTATTATTTACAGTATAATGCAATCCCATAACGTTCCATAATGCTAGTACTAGTAGTAAATAGTAGCCTCACTCCTTCGCTAAGGAACGATCTACAGTTGGAAGGGACGAGGCCCTACGGTTAC
Source organism: Triticum timopheevii (assembly GCA_963921465.1). Lineage (NCBI taxonomy): Eukaryota > Viridiplantae > Streptophyta > Magnoliopsida > Poales > Poaceae > Triticum > Triticum timopheevii. The sequence goes on along the minus strand of OY997262.1, from coordinate 374,036,968 downwards.
TACGCTCTTATCTCCTCCTCGCCAGTTCCCCTCCCCCCGAAGAGAAGGCAATTTGTCGCTGCTCCCATGGATTCGCCAGGTGGTTCTCCTCCTCATTGGGGCTGGGAGACCTTGGACGACGATCCTCTGGGAGAAATCGCACGCCGCTCCGATGTCCTCACCGCCGCAAGACTCGGTGCTTCCCGCACCAACTTTTTCAAGACGGTGCTTAAACAGGCTTGGGAAAAGGCCATGCTTGTTGGTCTTCAATGCGTCCTCGAGGAGAAGGTTCTTCTATGGCACAATCCTTCGAACAGTCCACCGCTCCCTGGCCATGGTTGCACGTTGAATCCGCTAGAGTTGCCGACGTTGAGAGTTAGTCGGATTTTTTCTGATGAGCAGGTTAGTAATGGAGTTTGATCATGTAGTACTTAGTTATTCCATTTCCATCCCGTAATTTCTCTGCTGCCCACCATCTTATATATAGGCCTGGGTCGGTGCCAACGAAGATTGGCTTGCATACCTCCGGCCGGATACCACCATCATTTTGCACAACATCCACAACAGTGCGGCCATTCCGGTAGACCCCTTCTCCACCATTGGGATCGGCCTTCCGGACTGGCTGGGCTTGAATACGTATGATGATGCCTACATGAGATTGAAGAAGATAGCAATTGCGGACCCGCCGACAAAGCGACGCAGCTACGACGATTACTATCTCATCGCGGTGTTCGACATAAGGATTGCCATCAATGCAAGAGATAGTAACGACAGAGGCTGGCGCATGTTGGCGGCGGTAGATTTGTACCGCTACACGTTCGAAGACGCCAAGCGCCATCTAGGCCGCATCTTCGCGGTGACAAGCCAGGGGACTTGTTTCATCTGGTTGCCATCCTACTGTACGGGAGATTACAAACGGAATCACAAACCATCATTTGCATCCCTAATGGTACTTCATTATTTTGCAGGGACCAGTCATCCCCGATCAAAATAAGATCGCCGATCCTGGATGTGCATTTGCATCCGCGATTCGGTCTAACCTGGAACCTTGTAGCTGCCTTTGTCATATTGGGATCAACTATCTTAGCAGTCGTTACCCATGGTACCACTGATGTGCAACATGGTCACACAATCTACCATGATCGGACCGTCACCATCTACCCAGGTATTCCATTTTTTAACCCTCTCGCCTTCTCTTTCATTGTTGTACTAGTAGTATACTTAGTAGTACTAGTAGGAGTACTTTTTACGTTGGAGGACGCATATAGCTAGCTAGGCCCTTGAAGACTTGAACCCACTAGCTGCCACCATTTTTTGTTTTTCCATGTCTTACTATCTCATCCATGTAGCCAAGAGTGGCTTTATATAATAAGCCGGTTATTTTACTTCCTCTATACCGGAGTAGTACTATTTGCTGCACAGTATTACTGACCGCCATATTTGAGCACAACATTATTATGCATGGACCTTCACTATGTACGTCACCATGTGTCCAGATCTGAGATGACGTGTGTACCAGATGAACAACGCTGAGTTCGACCCCCGTGATGTTACGTGGGTGCCGAGGAACACACATGGAGAGTACTCGCTTTTCATCGGGGACAACTACCCCAGTGTGAAGTGGATGCCACCTTCCTTGCACGGCACGGAAGGCCTGCCGTTCATGAAGCATGGTTGTGTCTTCAGTGCGCACCGCCGGATGAACGACATGCTGGGACACGCTATCCTTGATTTATGCCGCTTCAGCTTGGATGAGTCTCCATCGTGTGGAACCGGACTAGAAAGCTGCGACAATGATTCCCGTTGCCCACCGCTATGGATCGTGCCATCCATGAAGAACACCTGGGACTGGAACATGGAGGAGGACATGTAGCCCATCTATAACGTGTAAGTGGAGTACGGTAATTGTGAAAGGTAGCGCTGTGAATATATGTAGACTAGTCGTGCACAAATTTATCACATGAATTGGAGATGAACTTGTGTGGCATACTGGCATTTGTCCTTTAGAATTTATTACTAGTAAATGTGTTATGTGTACATGCAACTTGTGTGGTTGTTGCACGGGCTCCAACACGCTCTTTGAGAAAAAAAGGTGGCACAACTTTGGATATACGTGACGTGGCGGCATCATACAGTAGCATCATTCGCTATAGTTGTAGTACACTCCTACTAGGACGACAACTCCTATAAAACCTTGTGCTTGGCTCTTTTCCTCTTTGGGAGGTTCAACAGTTCGTACTCGTGTGAACCTTGCACTTGGCTCTTCGCCTCTTCGGAAGGTCCAACAATGATGATACTACAGTACAATATGCTTCTGGCAATCTGACACATGGAACTGTTGCATGTCCACCGCGAGGGTGAGGGCGAGGGAGAGGGAGAGGGAGAGGGCGCTGTAGTCAAAACCCTCTCCTCGTCCTGCGAACCACCGCGCGCGTGGGCGAGGGAGAGGCGTAGTAAGCAAGCTTCTCCTCATTCAGCGAGTTGACGGGACACATCAAAGCAGTACTAGTACTAGTAGTCCATAATGCGTCCTTTTCGATTAGTATGGCTTAATTTGAAACGAGAAAAATACACTAGCGGTCAACGTATGTAACAATACGCTCTTTACGGTCACTATATATAGTTTTGCGGTGATTATACGATCACTAGCTCATCATAGAGCATCGTATTGCACCCTACTGACCGGCCACATAGTCGACGTGGCACTTTGTTGACTGGTTAAATTGTCACCTGGTTTCTGGGTCCCACCTGTCAGTTGGCAAAGCAAACAAATCAGTTAAACAAAACTTTACGCAGGCGCGACACGAGTCCAACCCTTGCGCGCGAACCACCCTGGCTGTGTATGTGAGTGCATGCACGTGTACTCCCTCGGTCTTCCAACAAAGAGTGTACATCGGCTATAAAACAAAGAGTGTAGTACATGATGTACATCTACACTTCCAATGCATTTAGCCTTTAATCTAAATCGATATTGATTGACTAATGCACCAACTTGTGCTCTAGGTATAGGCTACATGTCTATCCTTAATTACAGCATGCAACCGCCTTCATTTAATCTTCTTCTCTCAATGGTCGCATGCACACATAAGTCTGCTACTTTTAGGCGTTAATTATGCCCTGCACTACAAGAAATATGTCAACTTGTGACCAGCACTATTGGTCACTGAATGGTCACTGTTTGCAATTTGTGACCTTTTTGTGACCAAAAACATAAGGTCAAAAGCTGGCAGTCGTAAACTGACTATAGCGACCTTTCTTTTGGAATGGTCGTAGACGTTTATGACCAAAATACGTCTATTGTAGTGTTTTGGTCACTAGCAACCTCCCCAGGCCACGTAGGCATCCAGCGTGGCAAGCTGATGTGGCACAAGATTCAGCCCGATCCAATTCAGTTTTCTACATGGGCCTAGCCCAACAATTCGGCCTTTTTAATGTATTTTTTCTTGTTAATTTTCACTAGCTAGATGGGCTTGGGCCATTAATTCGGCCTTTTTTTCTAAGATGCAGCCTTCTACTAATTTTTTATTTTTGTCCTTTTTTGCCACTGGTCCCACCAATCAGATTGGTCCCACTTGTCATGCTTATCAGAAAATTGATCCCACACATCAAAATTTTCAAAATCTATCAAACAACCATTATAACTTGGACCCCCTTGTCAGGTTTCCATTTGACGGGTATTCAAATCACATACACAATCATTATTTCAAACAATCCAAATAGCAAATGAAATTCATCCAAATTAACACGGCACTAGTCTATTACAAACGTTATAGTATACTACAGCCCAGATAAGCCTACTACTGCCTACATTTACAACACATAATATTCTAGTCTTTGTTGATATGCTTCACAGCTTCGAACTTGGATTCACACTTCACCTGTGCAAAAAACAAGAATGAACATATAAGAATAAGAATGTGTACAGAACATCAAACTGTAGCCAATGAGGGATCCAATAACTTATAAGCAAGAATTGACAGCAAATGAGATGTACATAAATAGTATGACTAACACTAACCAGTATGCGTTCATGGAGTGACTAAAATGTTCTCACTAGCTAGGATTTTTTTAGTATACAATATACTGACATGTGCAACTCTCTAAACTGATCATAGAAATGAAAACTGTAGGTGCGCTGCAGGCCAGATCATCATATTTGAGCATTAATATTTCTGTATTACTACAACACTAGGAGTACACAACAACTAGTAGCAGACTAGAAGAAATAACAAACCGAAGATGGATACAAACTAGTGACTAAGTACAAACTAGTTAGATCTAGATGATATCAAAGCGAAGCAAATCAGCCACATCAAAGAAAGGAGAAAGTGATACAGCTAAAGAAAAAGATGGATGGAGGCAAGATAGAGAAGCAGCAGCCAACCTCATACTGCTCGGTCCACAGGCTGGTCCCGGTGGCCTGCTGGTAGCGGTCGAAGATCCCCTTGATGCTGCAAGTAGCACATGAAGAAGAAGAACAAAACGAAGCTGCCTTAGAGAGGTAATCAAGCAAGCAAACAGAAGCAACAGTGTAGTACAGAATGTATCACTATAGCAGGGGCATAATTTTTGTACTAGTTAAAATTGAACATGGTTTGTACTTCTCACATAAATCTTTACTCTTGTAAATTCAAAGCTATGTTTGATCCCAGACGACAAGAGATGATGATTATAATGTATGACACCCTACTGAAGCAACAAACAACTCCTGACTTATTACTACAAAGAAAATAGTTCTTCCCAAGCCTCCATTTTAACAATGTATAAATCTGCACAGGCATATACTGTTATGTCACTGCCTCCTAAGTATATAGTGACAGCCAATTTAAATTTAGCATACAAAGTTTAATAGATGCTGGACTAGAATATGCCTTGGTCACCTAAGGAACCGGATCAACTTGTTTCTTTCATACACGAAAGGTGACGCCTATCATACAAGCAGGCAGGCAACTGTCCTAGAAACTTCACGATCTAAATAGATTACAAGATGAACTCCCCGGAAAAAATCACTGAATGAACTGATCTAGAAGGTTACTACAGTGCTACTACATGGCTACACTAAAGAATGTGAAGATGAAGTTCTAGATACGTGGGATTTGAATCAATTTTGGTTGTACAAGTAAAGTTCTTCACTGTGACCGTGAGAGATTTCCATGAAGAAATGCGAGTCGGTTTTCAGTAGCCACTACTAAGACAAACTGACTGAACAGTTCTATCCCTGATATTGAGTTCTATGGAAAGAAAAATGCTATGCCAAGGCACAAATGCACTACAGATCAAGATAAATTTATCTATACACATGCAGTCTCATGTCTACAGGAGCAGATGTAACACATACTTCACACTGTATCAGATTCATACGCAAAATGATGTTTATATAGTAGCACAGTTCTCTGATAACCCAGTTTTGCCCAAATATTATAGTGTGTTAGTAAACACGGATGTTATCTGCAGTCGAATTTGGAACGGACGAATTTCACTACAGTCTACAGGTGTTGTACTGGCAACAAAACTGATTTCAGAAACCGCAATTTCGTTTACAATTCGTACTTGTGTCAGGCAGCAAGCCAGTGCCAGAACAATTAGAAATTCAGCCCACCAAAGCGCAGAAGACAGTGTTGGTATTTCAGTTACCTCTTGACAGGGCTGAAAGCACGACACCCCATGACGAGCAGATCGTCCTTGAGTTCGGCCGCCACCTTGCAGATCTTCTCCTTGGCGAGGTCGGGGGCAAGGCCAAAGGGGCCAGAGATGGAGGCTGGCAGCGCCTGGTCGAAGGAGCGTGTGATCTCCGTCATTGCAACTTCTGGGATAATAATAGACCAAATTAACTCGAGTTGAAGCTGGTAAACATGAGAACAAGAGCATTAGATAAAGCTACACCAATGTCCAAGCATCTTTTATTAAGGATCAAATTAAGCTCCACAGAGATGTACAAATACAATATATATGAGACTACAAAGCATGCCTGAGACTGAGACCAGATGTAACAGAGAAGACAGAAAGTGTGCAAGATACTCTTGTAAAGTGTAACTTATGCCAGGTCTGAATTGCCATATATGCAGTAGTAATTAGAATGAGTCAAATGCAACAGGCTGGTAGCAAAGTGTAAGAGCATGCCAACCAGATCGACTTAGCCTAGTCGGAGAAATACTAGCTAGGACTAGGCCCTTGCAAGCATACTCGGGACAATGCTGGGGCAAAGCAATACTAGTGACACATACAAGACGTTGCACGCATTTCCAACATTTAGTTCCACACGTACTACTCTACATAAGATTGATCTCTTGTGTTTGGAACATTAATTACTTAACTTTGAGTTTAAGACTGAATCGTTAAGAGGAGATGCATACTGAAGCTGTCATTCCTAGAAAAAGAAAGAACAGTACTACTAATGCTTGCATTCGACATGAACAAAAGGTAAGATGCAACGCGTTAATCAACTTACATTAACTACTGGTAATTCAGAGTGAAGTTGTTTCTGAACACCACTAGTGTAATTAGCTAGCTAGGTGTGTGCAGGGAGGGAGGGAAGCTAGCTAGGTAGCTAAGGATTTGAGTGACATTCAGAGAAATCAATGGATCGATCAGTCTAGTAGTAGTAACTAGGTGGGGATTGCATCCTTAACTTAACTTGTGGACAAGCAAGCAAACACTAGTAAGTATTAAGTGGTGATTAATTGGTGGAGCAGAGCAGAGAAGAGCAGAGGTGGGGTGGGTAGGTAGGTATAGAGGACACACATACCAGAATTTGGCCATGTCGCTGGATGGGACCTACTTGGAGAGTGATTCGTAGAAGATCCTCAGGGGCTCCCTCTGTGAATTCAGGAAAGCCAAATTCATTGGAAAAAGGGTTCCCAAATTAGATGCTTGAACTGAAAGCATACAAGTATGATACTATGATGAAAGAAAAATTCGAGAGAGAGGGAATTAGTAGAGTACCTCCTCTGGGGTATAAAACTTCTGGCCGGTGGGGGAGAAGACCTTGGCGGCCTTGGCCTTGCCCCGGCCACTAGCTGTAGTAGCAGTTTTCTTGGCGGTGGCTGTGGCGGCGGCGAGCTTGGCGCTGGAGGTGGCCAGCGATATGGATCTCCCGGCTCCTCCGCCTCCTCCTCCTTTACCCTGCACGCACGGCAAGCCAAGAAAATCAAAAGAGAAGGGAGCGGATGAGATGAGATTAGACGGACATGGCAGGCGTTGACGGCGCCAAAGATGTGCGCGATAATGAGAGGGAGGGAGGCGGGTGCATGGACGAACCTGGTGGGAGCAGAGCGTGGACCTGGGCATGGTGATTGTGCACCCGTCGCTGGGCGTGCGGAAGCTGTAGGCGGTCGTGGCGGACCGCGTCGGCATCATGCCACAGCAGATCTCGGCGTCGCTGGCCAGACCCTGCAGCCAGCATCGTGTGCTGCTCGATGAAGGTGCCGACCTCGCCGCCGCTGTCGCGTGAAAGGGCTCCGACTGCTACGTCCTTGCCGGGATCAAGCATGGCGCGATGGGGGATGGGGAGGAGATGGCGGCGGTGAGGAGATGGGGACGACGGAGGAGTGCGGCGGTGGTGGGTGGGGGTGGCGGCGGTGCCTCGATCTATGGGATAGGAAGGCGGGCAGCGGGAGGATCGGATCTGGCCGCCTTCTCGCTCGCACGGCTTGGATCCGCCCGCCGCGTCGTGGTCGGAGTGGAGAAGATGGTGCGGTCGGCGGCGGTCCACGAAGGCGAGGAGGAGCGGCTTGAGGTGGGAGGGAAGGGAAGGTCGCGGCGGCGGTCCAATTGAGGGAGAGGGGAGAGGGGTTAGGGTTTGGGCTGCGGATCATGGGGGGAGGAGTGGTGTGCGGCGGAGAGGGGGAGAGGGGGGGAGTGGTGTGCGGTGGGTGAGTGGTGGCATTCGGCCACTGGCAGGTGGGCCCGCTAGGAATTAGGCCCACATGTCAGTGTCCTCAACGACATGTGGTGTAGGTGAGGGGAGTTGCTTTCGGGTGGGTGTGGGTGGGGAGAGGATGAGGGGTGTGGGCTGTTGGATCTGGCAGTATCCGACGGTCACTAATGCTTGATCCACGTGACAAGCCCATAGACCAATCAGAACGAAATGCATGCTTTGATGACGTTATGACCATCTAAATTGGTCGTAATCAATTTTCCATTTTCCGAGTGCCCGAAATGAGTTTTTTTTGTGAAGGACCTACCATATAATTGTTGCAAAATTGGACCTAATCAATTTTATAAAATACTAGGCCATGTTTAATCGAAAATTGACAAAATGGTTGGGTGTCAAAAGTTTTGATCCATCTCTCATGAAAAAGACAAATTCCCGCTGATTCAGTTGGAAGCGGGTCAAATTTAAACTGCAGCTACCTCATAGTTTGCTCTTTATTTTTTTCCAAAAATCATTTCTAGGTACATAAGTATCTATTTAATCAGAGAAACATAAAAAGTTTTCCAAAATTCAACCACTAGCTAGGAACAGTCAAGCTCGTCGTTTTGACCGCATTTTGAAATGGGCATAAAAAATTCAAAAAAAATCAAAAAATTGGAAAACCTTCACATTGCATCATTATATATGACCAAGTTACCAGGAAAAATTATAAACTTGTAATACGGCGATTATTTTTAAAAAGTGTTCTCGGAAACGAGCTATCAAGTGTGAAGATTCATGGCTTTCAAGCCAAATGATCAATCTTATGGCCACATTCATGACATAGTTTGTTCAAATGATCTCATATTGTGCACAAGGGTGCATATTGGAATGACAAACAATGTTGCCTAAGGAAGTTTTCATTTTCTTTGGACGAAAAATTCATTTTCCATTTTTCGAGTGCCCAAAATGAGTTTTTTTGTGAAGGACCTACCATATATTTGTTGCAAAATTGTACAAAATAAATTTTCTAAAATACTAGGACATATTTAATGCACAATTGACCAAATGGTTGGGTTTCAAAAGCTTTGATACACCTCTCGTGAAAAAGACAAATTTCTGCCGATTCAGTTGGAAGCGGGTCAAATTTGAACTGTAGCTACCTCGTAGTTTGCTCTTTATTTTTTCCAAAAATCATTTATAGGTACAAAAGTGTCTATTTAATCACATAAACATCAAAAAAATTCCAAGTTTCAACCACTAGCTAGGAACGGTCAAGCCCGCCGTTTTGACTACATTTTGAAACGGGCATAAAAAATTCAAAAAAAATCAAACAATTGGAAAATCTTCGCATTGTGTCATTATATGTGACCAAGTTTCCAGGAAAAATAATAAACTTGTAATACGGATTTTTTTTTCAAAAATGTTCTCAGAAACGAGCTTCAAGTGTGAAGATTCATGGCTTTCAAGCCAAATGATCAATCTTATGGCCACATTCATGGCATAGTTTGTACAAATGATCTCATATTGTGCACAAGGGTGTATATTGGAATGACAAACAATGTTGCCTAAGGGAGTTTTCACTTTCATTGCACAAAAGAGCCATTTTCCATTTTTTGAGTGCCCCAAGTGAGGTTTTTTTGTGAAGGACCTACCAAATAATTCTTGCAAAATTGGACCAAATCATTTTTCTAAAATACTAGGCCATATTTAATGCACAATTTACCAAATGGTTGGGTGTAAAAAGTTTTGATGCACCTCTGGTGCAAAAGACAAATTCCCGCCGGTTTAGTTGGAAGCGGGTCAAATTTGAACTGCAGCTACCTCATAGTTTGCTCTTTATTTTTTCCAAAAATCGTTTCTAGGTACATAAGTATCTATTTAATTAGAGAAACATCAAAAAATTCCAAGATTCAACCACTAGCTATGAACGGTCAAGCCCGCCGTTTTGACCGCATTTTGAAACAGGCATAAAAAATTCAAAAAAAATCAAAAAATTGGAAAACCTTCGCATTGTGTCATTATATGTGACCAAGTTTCCAGGAAAAATAATAAACTTGTAATATGGAAATTATTTTAAAAAAGTGTTCTAAAAAACGAGCTATCATGCGTGAAGATTCATGGCTTTCAAGCCAAATGATCAATCTTATGGCCACATTCATGGCATAGTTTGTTCAAATAATCTCATATTGTGCACAAGGGTGCATCTTGGAATGGCAAACAATGTTGCCTAAGGAAGTTTTCATTTTCTTTGCACGGGAAATTCCTTTTCCATTTTCCGAGTGGCTGAAATGAGTTTTTTTTTGTGAAGGACCTACCATATATTTGTTGCAAAATTGGACCAAATCAATTTTATAAAATACTAGGCCATATTTAATTCACAATTGACAAAATGGTTGGGTGTCAAAAAGTTTTGATCCACCTTTGGTGAAAAAGACAAATTCCCGCCGATTCAGCTGGAAGCGGGTCAAATTTGAACTGCAGCTGCCTCATAGTTTGCCATTTATTTTTTCCAAAAATCATTTCTAGTTACATAAGTACCTATTTAATCATAAATACATGGTTTGGTGGCGATACGTCAAGGTTTGGACGGTGGGCGAGGGCCCCAAATCTAGAGCGTGTAAACTCGCATGCCCGCCGCACGGTCACCGCGTGAGCGTGGCGTTGCCATGTGTTCTGGGCGGCCTAGGCATGTCTAGTGGGTTGAGCGCTCCCTAGATAGGTGATAGGAAGAAAATCGCAACATACGATTCTCACAAGGAGACCGATCGATGCTCAAACATGAATAAGCAGCCAAGTGTTTGATTAGCGGTACGAGAAATGCACATGGCTAATGGGCATGAGTTTTGGCTGAGGATGATCAGTTACTAAGAAGACTGTCTTCACAAATTTTCAGCTCAAAAGGAGGAGCCTAGGTGGTACTTGCTTTGCAAAGTACCACACTAGACATAAATACGAATGTTGAATCTGGGCTCAAAATAATGAATGGATTGAGTTGGTATTTGGTGGAGGATGGTTATTTGGGTAGTGGAAAGCACTGTAGAAAATGGATACCATTTGGACATGCCAAAATGGTACTTCCTTCACAAAGTGCTGCTCTAAATAGAATAGGAAAATGAATATTGTTGAGTTATTTTTGAACTAGGCCAGGAAGGTTTTTGACATATTTGATGAAGATATGATCCAAGCAATTTATGAGAATTTTTTGGGAATTTTCGGAATAACAGAAATATAGGTTGCTTCATAACCTAGGGAAAACGTTGACACATGGACATGACACATAGGCAAAACTGATGAGATGGTGCCTAGTAATCACAACCCACCACAATCTACAACGCTATGACCATCTATATTGGTCGTTAACAACTAGAAATAAGGCAACGGACCAGCACTATTTGCTTTATGACCATTTCGTGTAAGGAAATTACGACCTTTATGACCAAAATGGTCGCAATGGTTTAGGGTTTGGAGCCCCCGAACAGCTTTTGACCAATTGGTCTCAAATGGTCATAGATCTATGACCAATTCTTCCAGGGTCACTGACAGAAGGTCACTAGTTGATATATTTCTTGTAGTGCTGGTCAATGTGTAAATCTCTAAATGTACAGTCTTTCACAGACGTAGGGAGTAGGTTGAGCACTTGAGCGTGAGCGTGTGTGTTGCGTCGTGTGCTGTGTGCCGCATGGGTGCGTGAGTGTTGCGTGCGTCCATGTGCACGTGTGAGTGTTGCATGTTGCATGCATGCATGCATGCATGGGGCTTACTCCCTCCCATTGACATGTTCATATTTCAAGCTTCCTCTGTTCCCACCATATGGTGATACTCCCTCTGTTCCCAAATACGGAGTAAAAGACTCCCTCTGTTCCCAAATACGGAGTATTTGTCTTTCTACAGATTTCAACAAGTGACTAGGTACGGAGCAAAATGAGTGAAGTGAGCGTAGAGGCATGGGGATACTGTAGAAAGGAAGTCTTCATGATCCATTATTCCCCATCTCGGTCAGAGAGAACTATTCGACTAGTCTTCGTAGTGAAGTGACAATACACGCTGCAGCAGATGGGACACGTAATTAATAAGCTGAACCAGCATGTTGGTGTTACTAAATCAACCTTACCCAGTACTGCCATCATGTTTGCCAGTAGAGCATGCTTCCGCAAATACGCCTACGCACCTTTGTCCTCCATTAACTTACATATGGGCCCTCTTGTGGTAGACCCACATGTCATCGGTGTAACTATTTACACTCCGAAGGACGGTATATCCTGGTAGTAATATGCTATGTCTTGAGCTTGCGTTGGTTTTCCTTGAAGAGGAAAGGGTGATGCAGCAATAGTAGCGTAAGTATTTCCCTCAGTTTTTGAGAACCAAGGTATCAATCCAGTAGGAGGCTCCTCAAAAGTCCCACGCACCTACACAAACAAACAAAGAACTCGCAACCAACGCAAAAAAGGGGTTGTCAATCCCTTCACGACCACTTGCGAAAGTGAGATCTGATAGAGATAGTATGATAAGATAAATATATTTTTGGTATTTTATAATATAGATGCAAAAAGTAAAGATGCAAATAAAAGTAGATTGAAAGCTTATATGATAAAAGATAGACCCGGGGGCCATAGGTTTCACTAGAGGCTTCTCTCAAGATAGCATAAGTATTACGGTGGGTGAACAAATTACTGTCGAGCAATTGATAGAAAAGTGAATAATTATGAGACTATCTAGGCATGATCATGTATATAGGCATCACGTCCGTGACAAGTAGACCGACTCCTGCCTGCGTCTACTACTATTACTCCACACATCAACCGCTATCCAGCATGCATCTAGAGTATTAAGTTCATAAGAACAGAGTAACACATTAAGAAAGATGACATGATGTAGAGGGATAAACTCAAGCAATATGATATAAACCCCATCTTTTTATCCTCGATGGCAACAATACAATACGTGCCTTGCAACCCTTTCTGTCACTGGGTAAGGACACCGCAAGATTGAACCCAAAGCTAAGCACTTCTCCCATGGCAAGAAAGATCAATCTAGTAGGACAAACCAAACTGATAATTCGAAGAGACTTGCAAAGATAACTCAATCATACATAAAAGAATTCAGAGAAGATTCAAATATTTCTCATAGATAAACTTGATCACAAACCCACAATTCATCGGATCTCGACAAACACACTGCAAAAAGAGTTTACATCGAATAGATCTCCGCAAGAGAGGGGGAGAACATTGTATTGAGATCCAAAAAGAGAGAAGAAGCCATCTAGCTAATAACTATGGACCTGAAGGTCTTTGGTAAACTACTCACAACTCATCGGAGGGGCTATGGTATTGATGTAGAAGCCCTCCATGGTCGATTCCCCCTCCGGCGGAGCACCGACGAAGGCTCCAAGATGGGATCTCGCGGATACAGAAAGTTATGACGGTGGAAATTGTGTTTCGGTGGCTCCCTAGATGTTTTCGGGGTACGTAGGTATATATAGGAGGAAGAAGTACGTCGGTGGCCACTCGAGGGGCCCAGGAGACAGGGGGCGTGCCTAGGAGTGGTGGGCGCGCCCTCCTATCTCCTGGCCGCCTCGGTTGCTTCTTGACTTGCACTCCAAGTCCTCTGGATCACATTTGTTCCAAAAATCACGCTCCCGAAGGTTTCATTCCGTTTGGACTCCATTTGATATTCCTTTTCTTTGAAATACTGAAATAGGCAAAAAAATAGCAATACGGGCTGGGCCTCCGGTTAGTAGGTTAGTCCCAAAAATGATATAAATGTGTAAAATAAAGTCCATAAACATCCAAAAGGGGTAATATAATAGCATGGAACAATCAAAAGTTATAGATACGTTGGAGACGTATCAAGCATCCCCAAGCTTAATTCCCGCTCGTCCTCGAGTAGGTAAATGATAAAAACAGAATTTTTGATGTGGAATGCTACCTGGCATAATTCTCAATGTAATTTTCTTTATTGTGGCATGAATGTTCATATCCAAATGATTCAAAATAAAAGTTCATATTAATAAAAGAAATAGTAATACTTCAAGCATACTAATCAAAGCAATCATGTCTTCTCAAAATAACATGGCTAAAGAAAGTTCATCCCTACAAAATCATATAGTTAGGCTATGCTTCATTTTCGTCACACAAAGATGTTCCCAAATTCTACACCCCCGATGACAAGCCAAGCAATTGTTTCATACTTCAATAATCTCAAACTTTTTCAACCTTCACGCAATACATGAGCGTGAGCCATGGATATAGCACTATGGGTGGAATAGAATATGATGACGGGGATTGTGTGGAGAAGACAAAAAAAAAGAGAAAGTCTCACATTGACGAGGATAATCAACGGGCTATGGAGATGCCCATCAATTGATGTCAACATGAGGAGTAGGGATTGCCATGCAACGGATGCACTAGAGCTATAAATGAATGCTCAACAAAAGAAAACTAGTGGGTGTGCATCCAACTTGCTTGCTCACGAAGACCTAGGGCATTTGAGGAAGCCCATCATAGGAATATACAAGTCAAGTTCTATAATGAAAAAGTCCCACTAGTATATGAAAGTGACAACATATGAGACTCACTATATGAAAAACATGGTGCTACTTTGAAGCACAATATATGATACTCACTATATGAAGAACATGGTGCTACTTTGAAGCACAAATATGGAAAAAGAGATAGTAACATTGCCCCTTTTATTATTTTTATTTTTTTCCTTTTTGTGGGCCTTTTTTTGGCCTTTCTTTTTTCTTTTCTTTTTGGGCAATGCTCTAATAATGATGATCATCACACTTTCATTGATTACAACACATGAATTACAACTCGAAACTAGAACAAGATATGACTCTATATGAATGCCTCCGGTGGTGTACCGGGATGGCGCAATGAATCAAGAGTGACATGTATGAAAAATTATGCATGGTGGCTTTGCCACAAATACGATGTCAACTACATGATCATGCAATGGCAATATGACAAAAGTAAAGTATGTCATGTCGATGATGAACGGAACGGTGAAAAGTTGCATGGCAATATATCTCGGAATGGCTATGGAAATGCCATAATAGGTAGGTATGGTGGCTGTTTTGAGGAAGATATAATGAGGTTTATGTGTGATAGAGCGTATCCTATCACGGGGTTTGGATGCACCGGTGAAGTTTGCACCAACTCTCAAGGTGAGGAAGGGCAATGCACGGTACCAAAGAGGCTAGCAATGATGGAAAGTTAAAAGTGCGTATAATCCATGGACTCAACATTAGTCACAAGAACTCATATACTTATTGCAAAAATTTAGAAGTCATCAAAAATCAAGCACTACACGCATGCTCCTAGAGGGATAGATTGGTAGGAAAAGACCATCGCTCGTCCCCAACCGCCACTCATAAGGATGCACAAGTCAGGTACACTTCATGTTTCAAATTTGTTACACAACTTTAACCATACGTGCATGCTACGGGACTTGCAAACTTCAACACAAGCATTCTTTTAATTCATAATCACCCAACTAGCATGACTTTAATATCACTACATCCATATCTCAAAACAATTATCAAGTATCAAATTGATCATAGCATCCAATTCACTTCCTATGATAGTTTTTATTATACCCAACTTGGATGCCTACCATTCTAGGACCAATTTATAACCATAGCAAATACCATGCTGTTCTAAAAGACTCTCAAAATAATATAAGTGAAGCACTAGAGCAAAAACTATCTAGCTCAAAAGATATAAGTGAAGCACATAACATATTCTAATACATTCAAATCAAGTAGGCTTCTCCCAAAAGGTGTGTACAACAAGGATGATTGTGATAAACTAAAAAGAAAATACTAATATAATACATGATGCTCCAAGCAAAACACATATCATGTGGCGAATAAAAATATAGCTCCAAGTAAAGTTACCAATGAACGAAGACGAAAGAGGGGATGCCTTCCCGGGGCATCCCCAAGCTTAGGCTTTTGTCTATTATTGAATATCTTGGGGTGCCTTGGGCATCCCCAAGCTTAGGCTTTTGCCACTCTTTATTCCATAGTCCATCAAAGCTTTACCCAAAACTTGAAAACTTCACAACACAAAACTCAACAGGAAATCTTATAAGCTCCGTTAGTGAAAGAAAACAAAACCACCACATAAGGTACTGTAATGAACTCATTATTTATTTATTTTGGTGTTAAACCTACTGTATTCCAAGTTCTCTATGGTTCATACCACTTAATACTGGCCATAGATGCATCAAAATAAGCAAACAACGCACGAAAAACAGAATCTGTCAAAAACGGAACAGTCTGTAGCAATCTGTAACTAACGAACACTTCTGGAACTCTAAAAATCCTATCAAAATAGGAAGTCCTGGAAAATTTGTTTATTGATCAGAAGAAAAAACAATCAATGCAAAAACACGTTTATGTGATTTATTGAATTGTTTCTCGTGAGCGCAAAGTTTCTGTTTTTCAACAGAATCAAATCAACTATCATCATAGGTTATCCTATAGGTTCTACTTGGCACAAACACTAATTAAAACATAAAAACACATCTAAACAGAAGGTATATGCAAAATTTATTACTAAACAGGAACAAAAACAAAAAGCACAAAGAAAATTGGGTTGCCTCCCAACTAGCACTATCGTTTAACGCCCCTAGCTAGGCATAAAAGCGAAGATAGATCTAAGTAGTGCCATCCTTGGCACTTGATTCATAAGTAGCTCGCATGATAGATTCATCAGGTAATTTGACTTTCTTTCTTGGAAAGTGCTCCGTGCCTTTCTTTAATGGAAATTGAAATCTAATATTCCCTTCTTTCATATCATTAATCGCGCCAATCGTTCTAAGGAAAGGTCTACCAAGAATAATAGGGCAAGAAAGATTGCAATCTATATCAAGAATGATAAAATCTACGGGCACCAAATTTCTATTTGCAACAATGAGAACATCATTGATCCTACCCATTGGCTTTTTAATGGTGGAACCCGCAAGGTGCAAATTTAAAGAGCAATCATCAGGATCATGGAAACCTAGAATGTCACATAAAGTTTTCGGAATCATGGAAACACTAGCACCCAAATCACACAAAGCAAAACACTCATAATCTTTAATTTTAATCTTTATAGTAGGTTCCCACTCATCATTTAGTTTTCTAGGTATAGAAACTTCCAAATTAAGTTTTTCATCATAAGATTGCATCAAGGCATCAACGATATGTTTGGTAAAAGCTTTATATTGACTATAAGCATGAGGAGAATTAACAACGGATTGCAATAAGGAAATACAACTTTCTAAAGAACAATTATCATAATCAAGTTCCTTGAAATCCGAGATAGTGGGTTCAATACTATTTAAAGTCATGACCTCTCCAATCCTACTGTTACCAAATTTAGCATTAAGATCTAAAAACTCCGAATTCTTGGGACGCCTTTTAACTAAAGTTGACTCACCTCCAGTCCCATTATTATCAAGATTGAAATTGCAAAACAAAGATCTAATAGGAGACACATCAATAACTTTAAGATCTTCATCATTATTTTCATGGAAACTAGAAGAACACGCCTTTACAAATCAATCTTTCTTAGCATGCAATCTAGCGGTTCTTTCCTTGCACTCATCAATGGAAATTCTCATGGCTTTGAGAGACTCATTGATATCATGCTTAGGAGGAGTAGATCTAAGTTTAAGAGAATCAACATCAAGCGAAAGTCTATCAACGTTCCTAGCCAAATCATCAAATTTGAGCAATTTTCTTCAAGCAAAGCATTAAAATTCTTTTGAGACATCATAAATTCTTTCACACTATTCTCAAAACCAGAGGGCATCTTATTAAAATTACCATAAGAATTATTGTAGGAATTTCCATAATTATTAGAGGAATTACTAGGGAACGGTCTAGAATTAAAGTTTCCTCTATAAGCATTGTTTCCAAAACTATTCCTACCAACAAAATTCATATCCATAGATTCATTATTATTCTCAATCAAAGTAGACAAAGGCATATCATTGGGATCAAGAGGAGTATTTTTAGTAGCAAACAACTTCATAAGTTCATCCATCTTTCCACTCAAAACATTGATTTCTTCTATAGCATGCACTTTTTTACTAGAAGATCTTTCGGTGTGCCATTGAGAATAATTAGCCATAATATCATCAAGAAGTTTTGTAGCATCTCCTAATGTGATTTCCATAAACGTGCCTCCTGTGGCCGAATCTAAAAGATTTCTAGAAGCAAAGTTCAAACTGGCATAAAATTTTTGTATGATCATCCATAAATTCAAACCATGAGTAGGGCAATTGCGAATCATCAATTTCATTCTTTCCCAAGATTGGGCAACATGCTCATGATCAAGTTGTTTAAAATTAATAATATCATTCCTAAGAGTGATAATCTTAGCGGGAGGAAAATACTTAGAGATAAAAGCATCTTTGCACTTGTTCCAAGAACCAATACTATTTTTAGGCAAAGACGAAAACCAAACTTTAGCATGATCTCTAAGTGAAAACGAAAATAACTTCAATTTAACAATATCATTATCCATATCTTTCTTCTTTTGCATACCACACAAATCAAAAAAGTTGTTTAGATGAGTTGCGGCATCTTCACTAGGAAGGCCGACGAATTGATCTTTCATAACAAGATTCAGCAAAGTAGTATTGATTTCACAAGACTCAACATCATTAAGAGGAGCAATCGGAGTACTAAGGAAATCATTATTATTGGTATTGGAGAAATCACACAATTTGGTATTATCTTGCGCCATGGCAACAAGTAATCCAACACACAAGCAAACAGAAAAAGGCAAGCGAAAATCAGAGGAGAAGATTGGGAAAGAGAGGGCAAATAAAACGGCAACGGTGAAGTGGGGGAGAGGAAAACGAGAGGCAAATGGCAAATAATGTAAATGCAAGGGAGATGAGTTAGTGATGGGTACTTGGTATGTCTTGACTTGAGCGAAGACCTCCCCGGCAAAGGCGCCAGAAATCCTTCTTGCTACGTCTTGAGCTTGCGTTGGTTTTCCTTGAAGAGGAAAGGGTAATGCAGCAATAATAGCGTAAGTATTTCCCTCAGTTTTTGAGAACCAAGGTATCAATCAAGTAGGAGGCTCCTCAAAAGTCCCACGCACCTACACAAACAAACAAAGAACTCGCAACCAACACAATAAAGGGGTTGTCAATCCCTTCACGACCACTTGCGAAAGTGATATCTCATAGAGATAGTATGATAAGATAAATATATTTTTGGTATTTTATAATATAGATGCAAAAAGTAAAGATGCAAATAAAAGTAGATTGAAAGCTTATATGATAAAAGATAGACCCGGGGGCCATAGGTTTCACTAGATGCTTCTCTCAAGATAGCATAAGTATTACGGTGGGTGAACAAATTACTGTCGAGCAATTGATAGAAAAGCTAATAATTATGAGATTATCTAGGCATGATCATGTATATAGGCATCACGTCCGTGACAAGTAGACCGACTCCTGCCTGCCTCTACTACTATTACTCCACACATCGACCGCTATCCAGCATGCATCTAGAGTATTAAGTTCATAAGAACAGAGTAACGCATTAAGAAAGATGACATGATGTAAAGGGATAAACTCATGCAATATGATATAAACCCCATCTTTTTATCCTCGATGGCAACAATACAATACGTGCCTTGCAACCCCTATTGTCACTGGGTAAGGACACCACAAGATTGAACCCAAAGCTAAGCACTTCTCCCATTGCAAGAAAGATCAATCTAGTAGGCCAAACCAAATTGATAATTCGAAGAGACTTGCAAAGATAACTCAATCATACATAAAAGAATTCAGAGAAGATTAAAATATTTCTCATAGATAAACTTGATCGTAAACTCACAATTCATCGGATCTCGACAAACACACCACAAAAAGAGTTTACATCGAATAGATCTCCACAAGAGAGGGGGATAACATGGTATTGAGATCCAAAAAGAGAGAAGAAGCCATCTAGCTAATAAATATGGACCTGAAGGTCTGTGGTAAACTACTCACAACTCATCGGAGGGGCTGTGGTGTTGATGTAGAAGCCCTCCATGGTCGATTCCCCCTCCGGCGGAGCGCCGACGAAGGCTCCAAGATGGGATCTCGCGGATACAGAAGGTTACGATGGTGGAAATTGTTTTTCGTTGGCTCCCTGGATGTTTTCGGGGTACGTGGGTATATATATGAGGAAGAGGTAGGTTGGTGGCTGCCTGAGGGGCCCACGGGATAGGGGGCGCGCCCATGGGGGTGGGCGAGCCCTCCACCCTCGTGGCCGCCTTGGCTGCTTCTTGGCTTGCACTCCAAGTCCTCTGGATCACGTTTGTTCCAAAAATCACGCTCCTGAAGGTTTCATTCCGTTTGGACTCCATTTGATATTCCTTTTCTTCGAAATACTGAAATAGGCAAAAAAAAACAGCAATATGGGCTGGGCCTCCGGTTAGTAGGTTAGTCCCAAAAATGATATAAACGTGTAAAATAAAGCCCATAAACATCCAAAAAGGGTAATATAATAGCATGGAACAATAAAAAATTATAGATACGTTGGAGACGTATCAGTATACATTGGTCAAATCATGTCTAGTTTCAAAAAAAATTATTCATCATGTCCACACATTGAATTTACGTGACAACACGCTGCGCGTGAGGTGACACAAGAATCCTGGAAGCGTGTTCGGGTATTCTGGACTTCAGATTTGGAGTACCACTTATCTGTCGAAATCTTTAATCATTCACTTAGAACAGTCGATTGATCATACATTGAGTACCATATAACTAGAATAACCGATGCAAGTAGAAGAAGGATTGGTCGGTGCTGCCGGCTGGCGTCAAGTTCGATCCCACGGATCAGGAGCTGATCGAGCACCTTGAGGCCAAAGTGAGTGCTGAGAGCGCGAGATCTCACCCTCTCATCATTTGTTCATACCAACCCTCGACAGCGAGCACGGCATATGCTACACCCAACCCGAGAAACTTCCAGGCAAGACACCGATGGGCCGTCTACTTGCACAAACATATTCCTTTGTTTATAGCTCTCTTTTTTCTTTTTAGACGCAGACCTGGTGAAGCAATTACAATTTGACAGTTAATAAAAAGTGAAACAAGTGACTACAACATGCCAAAGATGTTATGAAAATGCCAACTACGTACACTAAAACATGTATTTGACAATATTGCAGGTATCACACTGAGTGGCCTAACGAAGCATTTCTTCCAGCGCAATTCCACGACGTTCAAAAGGGGCACGTGGACGCGTCGCAAGATACAGTCAGAGTGCGGCATGCACGCGATATGGCGCAAGACCGGCAATACCTTGCCGAGATGGTCAACAACCGACAGATAGGCAGCAAAAAGGTTCTGGTGCTGCACACCAATAAGAACTTCGACCAGCAGAGGACCAACTGGGTGATGCACTAGTACCACCTCGGGGACCTAGAGCAAGAGAAGGAGCGGTTGCTGGTCCTCTGCAAGATTTTGTACCAGACGAACACTAGGGCTAGGAGTAAAAAGATTATAAGTTAGTTTGGTATTGGTAGTTGTACTACCTTGTCGTCCGCAAGTTGGTATTGTTGTTAACGATCTTTTGGTATGAACTTGCATTTGATTCCAACCATCAGGCCAACGGTCGACATGGATATAAAGCTGAATCATTTGTTTCGAAACGAATTTTCAGGCATCTGATTTTTATTTGATGGGTAGCATAACCACCTGCCATTCGAATTCCCAGTTCTCCAATTTTTTTTGAAACAAGTGCATGCACTTATTATCATGATGAAAAAACAATATCCCTGCTGCATCCCAGTTATCAGTCTGTACTTGCAGAATTCTCTCGTTTATTGAGCACGTATATTGTTTTTTCAGGTCGAGCAAGTTTCAACTAGGCTATAGAGTGCCGAGTCTTGGTTTTGTTTTTAACAGGCCCAGCCCATGACGACAAAGGGGCACAAAGATCCAGCAGGTATCTACTAGCCTCTGGCCCGCCAACGTTAGTTATATTTTGTCTTACAACATCTGCAGGCAGTTTTTTTACTGAATCAAACACACAACCAGTTCTGTTTTCCTCTTGAAACGCATGTCCTACATCCGTTTTCCAATCTCTACCTGTAGTTTTACTAGTTCATATACACGTATCATTATATGGAAAACACATAAAACTCCCTTTTCATATTTACATCCTTATTTTTGTTGTTTTTTTCCCACCCAGCGCTGATTTTTTTACCACTGGTTTTCCCTTAAACCAACTCAATTGTCCCACATCTTATTTGCTTACATAAACAAAACAATTTTTTTGGAAAATCAATAAGTTCTTAAAAAAATGTTTGTCATTTCGGGATTACAACAGTTCGGACTCCACCGAAATATGCAAAATAAGGTTGAACTTTTTGACTGTGGTCCTAGGCAGAAAATGGGTTGTAATAAATTACTTAAGAATTAGCAAATGGGCTGCAAATTATAAAAAATAGCAAATGGGCTTTATGTTGTCTGCCACAGATTTGGAGGCTGACTTGTGGCCCTACTAAGTTCATGCGTACACAAGGTTTCTCAAAAAAGAAACTTTGTCAACAATCGACTCTACCAGCGTCAGACCGTTAGATGTCAATCTAATGGCAATCGTGCTTCTTCAGTCTCTGATCTTCCTGCCCCAGCCGCCCAAACCAGCGCCGTCAGAACCGCCTGCTCCCGCCTCTCGTGGCCGGCTGTGCTACCGGGCAGGCCTCACGGCCCCATCATACTCGCACCCCTAGCCTGTCTATCCCTCTACTCACCCACACCTCCTGTTATTTTCCGGCGACGACAGCCAAACCAGTCAACCCTCGTACTCTCCACCGGGTGGGCAGCCACTGTCGTGTCTTCCCCGGCTCCATGTTGTTTCCTTCGTAGGCCGTGCCGTCGTCCATCGCCCTGGTGCTCTCGGCGCGGTGTGGTCAACTTGGTCAATGAATGACATCCATCGGAAGTGGACTGCACATGGAGAGGCTGACAGCTGGGTCCACGGCCACACACAAGGAAATTCCTCCTTATTACACGCATAATAATGATTCCTCCACCTGACATCTGGGACCCGCCGGAAGGGCCTCTATATTTCGCAAAAAAAAGTTCCCTCTGCTGACAGGTCGGACCCACCAACTATATCTTCGCACGCAAGGAAGTACCTTCTTATTGTGCACAAAAAAATGAATACCCCCTGCCAGCTAGGACCCACCATAGTGGAGGCTGACTTGTGGGCCTACTAAGTTCAGGGGGATGGAGGGCTTTGTCAACTTAGTCAATATATGAACGATTCTAGCTCCAGTGACCATACGATGTCCATCCAACGGCTGTAGTGCTTCTTCAACCTCTGGTCTTCTTGCTCCAGCCGCCAAAGCAGCGCCGGTCGTGCCGCATGCTCCTACCTCCTGTGGCCGGCTATGCTGCCGTGGAGGCCTCACCGCCGCCATACTACTCCCACCGCTGGCCAGGCCATCCCTCCACTCACCCACTCCCCCTGTTATTCTGTGGCGACTGCAGCCTCACACCGCAGCCGAACCAGTGAACCCTCATACTCCTCTCCGCGTGGGCATCCACTGCCGCGTCTTCCACGGCTCCACGTCGTCCCCTTCCTAGGCCTCGCTGTCGTCCACCGCCGTGGTGCTCTCTGCACAGCGTGGTCAATGTGGTCAACGACCGACTTCTATCGGAAGAGCACTGTACATGGAGAGGCTAACAGCTGGGTCCACGGTAGCCACAAGGAAGTGCCTCCTTATTATGCGCAAAATAATGATTCCTCCACCTGACAGCAGGGACCCACCGGATGGGCCACCGTAATTCGCGAAAAAAAATTGTTTCCCCCCTGACTGTTGGGACTCACCGGACGGGCCACCGTATTTCACAAAAAAACGTTCCACCCGTTGTTAGCTCGGACCCACCGGAAGTGCCTCCTTATTACGCACAAAAAATGAATACTCCCCCTGCTAGCTGGGACCCACCTTGGTGGGAGGCTGACTTGTGGGCCTACTAAGTTGACGGGGACGGAGGGCTTTGTCAACTTAGTTAATATGTACGATTCTAGCTCCAGTGACCGTACGATGTCCATCCAAATGCCGTAGTGCTTCTTCAACCTCTGGTCTTCTTGCTCTAGCCGCCCAAAGCAGCGCCAGTCGTGCCGCATGCTCCTGCCTCCCGTGGCCGGCTGTGATGCCGCGGAGGCCTCACCTGCCCCTACTACTCCCACCTCTGGCCAGGCCATCCCTCTACTCACCCACACCCCCTGTTATTCTGCGGCGACGGCAGCCTCACACCGCAGCCGAAATAGTGAACCCTCATACTACTCTACGCGTGGGCATCCACTGCCGTGTCTTCCCCGGCTCCGCATCGTCCCCTTCCTAAGCCTCGCCATCGTCCACCGCCCTGGTGCTCTCGGCGCGGCATGCTCAACATGGTCAAGGAACAACTTCGATCGGATGTGGACTGTACGTGGAGAGGCTGACAGCTGGGTCCACGGCCGCAGCAAGGAAGTGCCTCCTTATTATGCGCAAAATAATGATTCCTCCACCTGAAGCAGGGACCCACCAGACGAGCCACAATATTTCGTGAAAAAACATTTCCCCCTGACTGCTGGGACCCACCATCTACATCTTCGCACACAAGGAAATGTGTCTGTCAAAAAAAATGATTCGCCCCTCTGACTGCTGGGACCCACCAGCTACATCTTTGCACGCAAGGAAGTTCCTGACAGTCGGGACCCACCTGGTCGAAGCGTATGTAGTGTTGTCATTCTGGTCGCGAATATGTACGTACATACTGGTGGATGTAGAGGCGCGCATGTGTCATAGTAGAGGCGCGCACGTAGCATGTATACATACGTACAACGGCCAGTGTGCAAGAAAGAAAATACGACCACGTACATACATACAGGAGGGGTCTTGAACGCCTACTCGTGCATACGTACGGCCAGGACTCGTGTACATGGCTGGGTCGGAACGTAGAAATAGCATCGTCGTCATGTTCATGGGGAGCTAACTGGCTGGGTCGGTACGGAATGCGTCGTCGTGTTCATCGGAAGGGTTTGGACAGAACAGGTGATGGAAACGAGGCCTGGCGTACCGCAGAACAGAAGAAACGGCCTTGTGTTCGACCGGCCATGTTTGAAACGGGATCCTGTTCATCGGGAGGGGTCTGGTGTACCGCAAAACGGAGGAAACAGACTTGTGTTGGACCTCCTACGGTCAAAATGGGGTCCTGTTGATCGGGAGGGGTGTGGCGTACCGCAAAACGGATGAAACGGACTTCTGTTGGAGCGCTACGGTCGAAACGGGGGTCCTGTTCATCGGGAGGGGTGTGGCGTACCGCAAAACGGGACTCCACGGGATATTGTTCATCTCCACCGTCGACCTCTTCCAGCCTCCACGGGCTACTGTTCATCCACCATCGACCTCCTCCACCCTCCACGGGCTCATGTTCATCCACGGGCTCCTGTTCATGCAGCCTCCACCGCGTGCTACTCCACCGGCTACTGTTCAACCACCCCTCTCCACGTGCTCCTATTCAACCACCCCTCCACGGGCTACTCTTCATCCACCCCTCCACCGTCTACTGTTCATCCAGCCCTCCACGGGGTCCTGTTCATCCAGCCCCAACCGGCTCGATCGATCGGGGTCCTGTTCATCCAGAGGCAATGGCATGGGGTCCTATTCATCCACCCCCACCACTCACTGTTCATCCAAACCCCCCTGCAACGCTCACTGTTCATCCAGAGGCAGCATCAATCGGCTTTAGTTAGCAGCAGTAGCGAAGGAATCGCTCGATCGGGTTTAGTTAACAGTCATCGATCGATCGCTCGGGTTCAGTAATGTGTAGCCTGCAGTGCAATCGCTCGGGTTCAGTTAGGCGACGCCTCGCTCAGGTTCAGTTAGAGCCCAACGCCTCGCACACACGCATGTACGTGTACGAGAGAAACGTGCATCGCTCGTGCCCCGACCACCCACCGTAATCGGGAACTCCCCGAAATTTTCCTCGCCCTCGCTTCTACCACGGTTTTTTCCGTCATGGACGACCCAAAGAATGTCATGCAGCTGCGTCTCCACCCCACCCAGGACGAAAAGCCCATTTTCTGTCATGATTTTTTGTCATAGAAGTAGGAGCCCACCACATCTATGATGATACCGGGTTTTGTCACAATTATCGTCATAGAAGTGTCATAAGTATGACAGGAAAAAATTTCGTTCGGCCTAAAATGTCACGGATGTGTCTTATTTTTGTAGTGAACGGGGTGTTTTTTTCTGGAGGAAGACTAAGTGGGTGGGTGCTGGAATAACTGAGTGGGACCCACGTGGGACCCACAAGGTAGAGGGGCGCGCCCAGGGGGTAGGGCGCGCCCTCCACCCTTGTGGCCCACTGGTGCAGCTCTCTGGTGCATTCTCGGTGCTAGAAATTCTAAAATATTCTTTAAAAAATCATACTAAATTTTCAGGGCATTTATAGAACTTTTATTTTGGGGGCATTTTTTATTGCACGGAAAATTCAGAAAACAGACAGATAATACTATTTTTGCTTTATTTATTCTAAATAACAGAAAGTAAGGTAGGTACAGAAAGTTATGTTTTCTAAATTCATCCATCTCATGCCCATCAAAAGGAATCCATTAACAAGGTTGATCAAGTCTTATTAACAAACTTCTTCCGAATGACATGAAATCAGAGAACTTTTGGATAACACTAGGCTACCTCAATGGGGATATGCATGTCCCCAACAATAAGACTATCATGTTTCTTTTTGACAATAGGGAGAGAGAATTAAAAACCTGCAATAGTAATAGTTGGAATTTTTCCGATTGAATTGATACTATGAACTTGAGGTTGTTTCTTCAGAAAGTGTACCGTATGCTCATTACAATTAACATGAAAAGTGACATTGCCCTTGTTGCAACCAATAACATCCCCTGTCGTATTCAAAAAGGGTCTACCAAGGATAATCGACATACTGTCGTCCTCAGGTATATCAAGAATAACAAAGTCCGTTAAAATAGTAACATTTGCAACCACAACAAGCACATCCTCAAAAATACTAATGGGTATAGCAGTTGATTTCTCAGCCATTTTCAAAGAGATTTTAGTAGGTGTCAACTTATTCAAATCGAGTCTACGATATAAAGAGAAAGGCATAACACTAACACCGGCTCCAAGATCACATAAAGCAATTTTAACATAGTTTATTTTAATGGAGCATGGTATAGTTGGTATTCCTGGGTCTCCTAGTTTCTTTGGTGTTCCACCCTTAAAAGTATAAT
Organism: Triticum timopheevii; assembly: GCA_963921465.1. NCBI lineage: Eukaryota > Viridiplantae > Streptophyta > Magnoliopsida > Poales > Poaceae > Triticum > Triticum timopheevii. Next base: position 374,009,876 of record OY997262.1, on the reverse strand, counting down.
TAGCAAGCATGGGGGAAATTTTAACTCCGGTATATTTCTTTATTAGTAACAATATATTTCATATACTTAGCATAAGGAGACATTTTCAGAATATCAGTCAAGCGCGTATGCAATAAGATAGGTCTAATCATTTCAGCAAAGCGCTCCTCATCATCCTTTTTCTTGGATGGTTTACGAGGAAAGGGCATGGGTTTCTGAACCCATGGTTCTCTTTCTTTAGCATGCTTCCTAGCAATGAAGTCTCTCTTATCATAATGTTGATTCTTTGATTGTGGGTTATCATGATCAACAACAGGTTCAATCTCCACATCATTATCATTACTAGGTTGAGCATCAACATGAACATCATCATTAACGTTAACCACTAGGTTAATGTTCATCACCAGATTGTGTCTTGGCATCAGAAGCATGCAAAGTCCTACCAGTTTTCCTTTTATTTTTATTACTACGAGGACTAGGTGCATCAGTATTAGTTTTCTAATAATCTTGCTCAATCCTCTTAGGATGACCCTCAGGATACATAGGTTCCTGGGTCATTTTACCACCTCTAGTCATAACTATAACAACATGATCATTGTTCCTACTATTCAGCTCGTTGAACAAATCATCATGTGCCTTAAGTACTTGTTCTACTTGAGTTTTAACCATGGAAGCATGTTTACTAATAAGCTTAATATCATTAATAGTTCTACTCATGTAATCACCCAAGCAGTCAAGCATGTAAACATTATGTTTCAATTGTCGACTAACATAAGCATTGAAGTTTTCTTGTTTAACAATAAAATTATCAAACTCGTCCAAGCATTGAATAGAAGACTTATTATAAGGAATATCACCTTCATCAAATCTGTAGAGGGAATTTACCTCTACTACCTGTGTCGAGTTATCAAGACCATGTATTTCTTCAATAAGCGGTAAATCCTTAAAGTCTTTAGCTTTAATACCTTTTTCTTTCATAGATTTCTTTGTCTCTTGCATATCTTCAGGACTGAGAAATAGAATACCTCTCTTCTTCGGAGTTGGCTTCGAAGGTGGTTCAGGAATAGTCCAATCATTACCATTACTCAATATATTATTCAATAGTTTCTCAGGTTACTCAATAGTTTGTTCCCCAAAAACACAACGAGCATAACTATCTAGATGGTCTCTAGAAGCATCAGTTAGTCCATTATAAAAGATATCAAGCATTTCATTTTTCTTGAGAGGATGATCAAGCAAAGCATCGAGTAATTGGAGAAGCCTCCCCCAAGCTTGTGGGAGGCTCTCTTCTTCAATTTGCACAAAGTTAAATATTTTCTGTAAGGCAGCTTGTTTCTTATAAGCAGGAAAATATTTTTTAGAGAAGTAGTATATCATATCCTAGGGACTACGCACACAACCAGGAGCAAGAGAATCAAACCATATCTTAGCATCACCCTTTAACGAGAAAGGAAACAATTTAAGAATATAGTAATAGCGATTTTTTCCTCATGAGCAAATAGGGTGGCTATATCATTCAATTTAGTAAGATGTGCCACAACAGTTTTAGATTCATAACCATAGAAAGGATCAGATTCAACTAAAGTAATTAACTCAGGATCGACAGAGAATTCATAATCCTTATCAGTAACAAAGATAGGTGAATTAGAAAACTTAGGATCATACTGCATTCTAGCATTCAAAGATTTTTCTTTCCACTTGCATAATAATTTCTTAAGATCATCTCTATCCTTACAAGCAAGAAAGTCTCTAGCTACCTCTCCTTCCATAACATAACCCTTAGGCATAATAGGGAATTCATATCTAGGATAGCTAGGTCTAACATGTGTCTCAAAGTGTTCAGTTTCAACAATTTCATCAGTTTCAGAAATATCATCATCTTCTGCATAATCAATAGTTCTAACTCGAGCAAGATGTTCATCATGTAATTCATCCAGCGGCGCAATTTTATCAAGTGAAGTAGTAGCATCATAAGCATCATTCATAGCGGAAGTAGCATCATAAATAACATGCGACATATCAGAGTCAATAGCAGGTGTAGGTGTCGCAAGCTTACTCAAAACAGAAGGTGAATCAAGTGCAGAGCTAGATGGCAGTTCCTTACCTCCCCTCGTAGTAGAGGGATAGATCTTGGTTTTGTTGTCTCTCAGATTCTTCATAGTGATTAACAGATATAAAACCCAAGTGACTCAGAGAATAGAGCTATGCTCCCCGGCAACGGCGCCAAAAAAGGTCTTGATAACCAACAAGTATAGGGGATCGCAACAGTTTTCGACAGTAGAGTATTCAACCCAAATTTATTGATTCGACACAAGGGGAGCCAAAGAATTTTCTCAAGTATTAGCAGCTGAGTTGTCAATTCAAGCACACCTAAAAGACTTAATATCTGCAGCAAAGTATTTAGTAGCAAAGTAGTATGAAGTAATGGTAATGGTGGCAAAAGTAATAGTAGTAGTTTTGTAGCAATTGTAACAGCGGTAGTAACGAAAGTAACGAAGTAAGGATCAATATGAAATGAACTCATAGGCAATGGATCGGTGATGATATGTGTCGGATGATATTCATCATGTAGCAATTATAACCTAGGGTGACACAAAACTAGCTCCAATCCATCAATATAATGTAGGCATGTATTCCGTATATAGTCATACGTGCTTATGGAAAAGAACTTGCATGACATCTTTTGTCCTACCCTACCGTGGCAGCGGGGTCCTAATGGAAACTAAGGGATATTAGGTCCTCCTTTTAATAGAGAACCAGAACAAAGCATTAGCACTTAGTGAATACATGAACTCCTCAAACTACGGTAATCATCAGAAAGCATCCCAATTATTGTCACCTTGGAGTATGCGGATCATAACTCGTAATAGGTGTCTACAACTAGCAAGATCGGATCAAGAACACAAATAAAGCAAATATTATAAAGACTAGACCCGGGGCCATAGATATCACTAGTGGCTTCTCTCAAGAAGTTGGGAAATTGATAGAAGATCGAATAATTATGACGATATCGAGGGCAATGATCAATATATAGGCATCACGTTCAAGATTAGTAACTGACTCTTGCATGATTCTACTACTATTACTCCACACATCAACCGCTATCCAGCATGCATCTAGTGTATTAAATTGATGGAGAAACGGAGTAATGCAATAAGAATGATGACATGATGTAGGCGAGATCTATTCATGTAAGAATAACCCACATCTTGTTATCCTTAATGGCAATGATGCATGCGTGCCTTGCTGCCCCTTCTGGCACTGGGAAAGAACACCGCAAGATCAAACCCATCACAAAGCACCTATTCCCATGGCAAGAAAAATCGATCTAATTGGCCTAACTAAACCAAAGATTCCAAGGAGAAATACAAGGCTATAAATAATCATGCATATAAGAGATCAAAGAAGAATCAAATAATATTCATGGATAAAATTCTGATCATAAACTCAAACTTCATCGGATCCCAACAAACACACCACAAAAAGTCATTACATCAAATAGATCTCCAAGAAACCATTGTATTGAGAATCAAAAGAGAGAGAGGAAGCCATCTAGCTACTGCCTACCCGTAGGTCTCTGGTGGACTACTCATGCATCATCAGAGAGGCACCAATGAGGATGATGAACCCCTCCGTGATGGTGTTAGATTGGATCTCATGGTTCTGGAACTTGCGACAGCTGAAATTGTGTTTCGTCGACCCCCCCCCCATGGTTTCTGGAATATTTGGGAATTTCTAGGGCGAAGAGGCGATGCAGGGGGGCTCCATGGGGGGCACAACCCCCCTGGGCACACCCTGATGGGTTGTGATCACCACGGGCCTCCCCTTTGGTACTTTCTTGGCCCACACGGTGTCTTCTTATCCAGAAAAAATCTCCAAAAAGTTTCACTATGTTTGGACTCCGTTTGGTACTGATACTCTACGAAGTAAGAAACAAGCAAAAAAACAGCAACTGGCACTGGGCACTATGTCAATAGGTTAGTCCCAAAAATGATATAAAGTTGCTATAAAATGAATATAAAACATCCAACAATGATAATATAACACCATGGAACAATAAAAAATTATAGATACGTTGAAAGACGTATCAGAGAACAAAGTGTGGACTTTGGTGGACTTGCCCGATGATTGCCAAGCCACTGCGAATAAATCGATCTCAAGAGGAAGACAGACGCTGTGGTAATGTCACTTTCTACATAGCTTGACTTGTCACAAAAGGTTTTCGACTTGTTCAAGGAGCTGACTACGATGAGACTTTCCCACCCGTAGAGATGCTTAAGTCTGTCAGAATCATGTTAGCAATTGCCGCATTTTATGATGATGAAATCTGGCAAATGGATGTCAAAACTGCATTCCTTCATGGGTTTCTTAAAGAAGAGTTGTATATGATGCAACCAGAAGGTATTGTCAATCCTAAGGATGCTAACAAAGTGTGCAAGCTCCAGCGATCCATCTATGGACTGGTGCAAGCATCTCGGACGCTTTGGTGAGGTGATCAAAGTATTTGGTTTTATACAGACTTACGGAGAAGCCTATATTTACAGGAAAGTGAGTGGGAGCTCTGTAGCATTTATAATATTATATGTGGATGACATATTGCTGATTGGAAATCATATAGAATTTCTGGATAGCACAAAAGGATATTTGAATAAGAATTTTTCAATGAAAGACCTCGGTGAAGCTACTTACTATTGGGAATCAGGATCTATAGGGATAGATCGAGACGCTTAATAGGACTTTCACAAAGCACATACCTTGACAAAGTTCTGAAGAAGTTCAAAATGGGCCAGTCAGAGAAAGGGTTCTTGCCTGTGTTGCAAGGTGTGAAATTGAGTAAGACTCAAAGTCCGACCACAAAAGAAGATAGAGAGAGGATGAAAGTCATTCCCTATGCCTCAGCCATAGGTTCTATTATGTATGCCATGTTGTGTACCAGACCTGATGTGTGCCTTGCCATAAGTTTGGCAAGGAGGTACCAAAGTAATCCAGGAGTGGATCAATGGACAGTGGTTAAGAATATTCTGAATTACCTTAAAAGTACCAAGGATATGTTTCTCATTTATGGAGGTGACGAAGAGCTTGTCGTAAAGGGTTACGTCGATGCTAGGTTCAACACAGATCGGGATGACTCTAAGTCGCAAATCGGATACGTACTTATATTGAATGGTGGAGCTGTCAGTTGGTGCAGTTCTAAACAGAGCATCGTGGCGGGATCTACATGTGAAGCAGAGTACATAGCTACTTTGGAAGGAGCACATAAAGGAGTCTGGATGAAGGAGTTCATATCCGATTTCGGTGTAGTGCCTAGTGCATCGGGTCTAATGAGAATCTTTTGTGACAACACTGGAGCAATTGCCTTAGCCAAGGAATCCAGGTTTCACAAGAGAACCAAACACATCAAGAGACACTTCAACTCCATTCATGAATCTGTCAAGGATGGAGACATAAAAATTTGCAAAGTACATATGGATCTGAATGTGGCAAACCCGTTGACTAAACCTCTTCCGCGGGCAAAACATGATCAGCATCAATACTCAATGGGTGTTAGATTCATTACTATGTAATCTAGATTATCGACTCTAGTGCAAGTGGGAGACTGTTGGAAGTATGCCCTAGAGGCAATAATAAAGTGGTTATTATTATATTTCCTTAATCATGATAAAATTTTGTTATTCATGCTAGAATTGTAGATATGAAACTTAAATACATGTGTGCATACATAAACAAATACCGTGTCCCTAGTAAGCCTCTACTAGACTAGCTCATTTATCAAAGATGGTTAAGGTTTCCTAACCATATAGATGAGTTGTCATGTGATAACGGGATCACATGAATGGTAGAATGATGTGATGGACTAGACCCAACCATAAGCTTAGCATCAGATCGTTTAAGTTATTTGCTATAGCTTTCTTCATGTCAAGTATCTGTTCCTTCAACCATGAGATCATGCAACTCCTGAATACCAGAGGAATATCTTGTGTGCTATCAAGCGTCACTTCGTACCTGGGTGAACATAAAGGTGCTCTACATGTATCTCTGAGGGTGTATGTTGGGTTGCCATGGATCAAGATTGGGATTTTTCACTCCATCTGATGGAGAGGTATCTCTGGGCCCTCTCGGTAATACAACATCACAAGAAGCATGCAAGCAATATGACTAAGGAGTTAGTCATGGGATCTTGTATTACAGAACGAGTAAAGAGACTTGCTGGTAACGAGATTGAACTAGGTATAAGATACCGACGATCGAATCTCGGGCAAGTAACATACCCACGGACAAAGGGAACTGCATACAGGATTAACAGAATCCTTGACATCATGGTTCAACCGATAAAAGATCTACGTGGAATATGTAGGAACCAATATGGGTGGCCCCGCTATTGGTTATTGACCAGAGAGGTGTCTCGGTCATGACTACAGGATTCCTGAACCCGCAGGGTCGCACACTTAACGTTCGTTCACGCTACAATAGTATATGGATATTTGATGATTGGTAACTGAATGTTGTTCGGAGTCCCGGATGAGATCCCAGACATCATGAGGAGTCTCAGAATGGTCGGGAGGTAAAGATTTATATATGGAAAGTTGTTTCCAAGGCTCTAGAAAAAGTTTCAGTTTCCTGGCATTGTACTGGGAAGCTTCGAGAAACTTCCGAAGGAGTCCGGAAGTCCACCAAGGGTTCCACGGGAGCTCCTAGTCAGCGCCTTCTGCGCCAACTAGGGGTTTTGGCGCCCACGCCGCCACGCTATTGGGCTAGTCCACAGCAAGAGCACGCCCAACAGGAAAATATAAAAGAAATAATTGGTGCGAGAGAGGAAACTCGACCCGGCGACCTCCTATCTCATGATACAACACCCTAACCACTTGGCCAGTAAGGCACATTTGGTAGGTTACATCATTTACTTTCTTTTCTAGTTTCCTTTTTCCTTTTGCGTTTTCCCAATTTTCTTTTTTGTTTTTTATTTTTCTTTATATGATGATTTTTTTCCAAAATTTGTGAACTCTTTTCAACTCGATGAACTTTTTCCATTTTTCGATGAAATTTTTACAAATTCGATTAAATTTGAAAAATTTCACATACTTGAAAAAAAGTTCATCGCATTTGAAAAAAGTTCACATATTTGAAAACAAATTCATTGGATTTGAAAAAAGTTCATGGGATTCGAAAAAAGTTCGTTGATTTTAAAATAAAGTTCATCAAATTTGTTAAAAAGTTCATCCATTTTTTTTAAAAAGTTCATCAAAATTGAAAAGAATTCATGAATTTTCAGAAAAAATTGAAAAAGTTCATCAAATTTGAAAAAAAGAGTTCATTAGCTCATCCATTTTAAGAAAAGTTCACGAATTTGAAAGAAATCACCAAACCAAGAAGAAGAGAAAATAGAAAAATAGAAACAGAAAAAAACGAAAAAACAAATAAAAGGAAAAAATAAAAAGGAAAGAAGAAATGAGAAATAAGAAAAGTTGGAAGAAGAGGTTATCACATCGGGCATGTTGGGGTGGTGGTTATTTACGTGTGGTTCGATCCCTGAGGGGTCGAGTTCGATTCTGTTCACGCCCGCAGTTTTTGCGTATCAGCAGAAAAACGGAGGCGAGATGGGCCGGCCCGCGAGTAGCTGCTGCAGGTGCCGGTTAGGAAAAACAGTCAAAACCGGCGCTGGCAGGGCCAAATAGGAAATGTCGAGTTCCACCATGTCCCAAGGGTCAGCATGGGCTGAGGGGAGGCGCCATGGCCTTATTGGGCCAGGCGCACACAAGTCCCTCAGAGCCCATGCAGTTGGGAAAGGTGGAAAGTTCACCTTTGTATGGAAGGGAAGGAGGACGACTAGGATTCCACCTCCTTCCCCCTTGGTTGCGCCCTAGGGTTTGGAGGGTTTGTTTCCCACGCCCCTCCACCTACATATAGAGGGGAGGGGCGCCCCAAGAGGACACACAAAGCCCTTGGCGCCCCTCTCTCTCCCATTATGTCGTAGTTCCACTGCCTCGTCCCGATGACGCTTAGCGAAGCATTGTCGGTGCTCCACCACCATGCTGTCGTGGTGGTTGTGATCCCATCTACTTATCCTCACCCTCTTGCTGGATCAAGAAGGAGGGGATGTCATTGAGCTGCATGTGTGCTAAACTCGGAGGTGTCGTCCGTTCAGCACTAGATGGGCTGGATCGTGATCGGATCGCGAAGAGTATGACTACATCAACCGCGTTATATGCGCTTCTGCTTAGCGATCTACAAGGGTAGGTAGATGCTCTCCCTCTCTCGTAGCTATGCATTTCCATGGATAGATCTTGCACGTGCGTAGATTTTCTTCCATGCAACGTTTGCCAACACTAAGTTACTAATGTTACTGCTGCTGTAACAATTACTACAAAACTACCACTGTTGTTACCATTACTATTGCTATCATTACCACTGCTATCAAAATTGTCATACTACTGTGCTACTGATCACTTTGTTGCAGATATTAAATTTTCAGGTGTGGTTGAATTGACAACTCAGCTGCTAATACTTACAAATATTCTTTGGCTCCCCAAATCTATAAATTTGGGTTGAATACTCTACCCTTGAAAACTATTGTGATCCCCTATACTTGTGGGTTATCAAAGCCGCGCAAACGTACTCGTCTATGGAGTACCATAGGCTCAGCCGACAGACGCCTGTGCGTGCATGGGTGACAGGGCCGGCGGGCTGCATGGCTGCAGCGGGCTCTCCCGAGGCGGCCACCTCTGCAGAAGGGTGACGTATTGGACAATGAGACTGGTGAGGCGGCCGATGACCCTGATGAAGCCGGCGAGGACCCTGACAAAGTCGGCGAGGAGCCTGGCGAGGCGTCGGGGCCAGTGAGGTTGGCATGGCCGGTTAAGATGCAGGTGTCGGCATCGGGACCGAGGACGCGGGAACCGAGGGCGCACCAGGCCCTGATACAACACCACGGCGAGAGGGGCTGGTCAAGAGAGGACCAACCGCCGGCGAGCGAGCCACCACTTGTTCCTGTGCAAAAGGAAAACACCGTTCGTCAAAACAAACATGCCGGGAGGTGATGACATGGTGGGAGACCAAATCATAGAATCGATAGCCTTTAGTGTTAGCCGGGTAACCAAGGAAGACACAAGGTAAAGAGCGAGGGTCAAGTTTATAACGGGTGGTGGTGGTGATACTAGGGTAACAAAGACAGCCGAAAATCCGAAGACCGTCATAGGATGGAGGAGAACTGAAAAGAAGGTGGTGAGGAACATAGTTCCATCGGGTACGACATGGTCACGGGTTAATGAGGAGAATAGCGGTGGCGAGGGCATCCAACCAAAAGAGGGGTGGCATGTGAGCATGAAAAAGAAGGGTGCGGACACATTCATTAATGGTGTGAAGGATGCGCTCAGCCCTACCGTTTTGTTGCGAGGTGTATGGACAGGTGAGACGAAAAATAGTGCCATGAGTGGAGAGAAGGGCGTGGGTGGTGATCTTGTCAAATTCTTTCCCGTTGTCAGTTTGAAGATCATGGATAGGGCAGCCAAATTGTGTGGAGACGTAAAAGGCAATGAGTGGGGCGTGAACATCAGATTTCTTACATAGTGGAGAAATCCACACAAAATGAGAATAGTCATCCAAGATAACTAGATAGTATAAGAATCCAGTGTTACTAGGAACGGGAGAAGTCCAAACATCACTATGAATCAACTCAAAACAAAAGGACGCAACTATGGACAAAGAACTAAAAGGTAGTCTGATATGTTTGCATAGACGGCATGCTTGACAAGAGTGAGCATCCGTTTTATTACATGAAAAGAAAAATCCTTCATTATTTGACGAAGTGCGATGGAGCTAGGATGACCGAGGTAGGCGTGCCAAAGATCAACGCCGGCAGAAAGTGTGAGGGGTCGAGTGCGGGATGGTGATGAAGACTGGACTGGGTACATGTCGCCGGGATTGTCACATCTGTGGAGGACCATCCGGGTGCGGGCATCCTTAACAGAAAAACCAACTTCGTCAAATCCCACAGTTACAGAATTATCACGAGAAAGGTTACGGGCAGAAACTAAATTCTGAATGAGCTCCGGAGACACAAGAACATTATTAAGAAATAGTGGCCTAGAGGAGGAAGGAAAATTAGAAGAACCGACATGAGTGATAGGAAGGTCGGCACCATTACCAACTATGATACAAGAGGAGGTGTTGACAGGGGAGGCGGAGGAGAGGTTACCCGGATAAGCGGCCATGTGAGATGATGCTCCGGTTTCCATGAACCAGTCCCCTCCACCAGCGTAGGAACTAGGCGGGGCGTGTATTGCAGCACGACTAGCAGAGCCGAGTTGTACTGGACTGGTGTAGCCGGTGGAGCGGATTAGCCAGTGAAACCCATGGCCGCACTACCAAAGTGCGGTCCGCCGTAGGCGCCATAGCCCAGTTGTGGAGTCGCGAAGAGGGCCTAGTGCGCCGAAGGCCGCGGCCCGAGCAGACTATGAGCGGGGGCGCAGGGGACATGCATAGTGTATGCGTGTACAACCCCGGTCCAAGGGTTCTGGCCAGCACTTCATGGCGGTGGCGGGTACTGTTGGCTGGGTCGCTGCTGGGACCTGGCGTAGTTCCCGCCGTTGTTGTGCGGCTGGCTGCCATGGCCACACCGGAGTTAGCGACGATCGGCCGGCGGCTGCAACTGCTGTGGAGGAGGGGCCACCAAGGGTGCCGAGGGACGCTGCTGGTACGCTATGTTGGAGACGCTGGTGGGTGCTCGAGGCACCAGCGGACGTGGCTGGCACGATGTGCCATAGGCACCGGCGGGCGCTGAATGTGGTGGTGTAGAGGCATCACGCGAGTAGCCTGCCGCGAGGGTAGTGTGGACGGCACGGGAGCAGAGATTCTTCAGGCGTCGTTCCTCGAGATGGAGATAAGCCACCGCCCACTCATAAGTGAGGTTAGCCATAAGAGTGAGGTTGGAGGCGGCGTTACCAAGATCCTCATTGAGGCCGGTGGTGAGGGTGGAGAGGAGGAGCTTATCCCCAACCTTGAAGCGAATGTCGTTCAGCTCGTAGGACAAGGTCTTGAGGTGCGTGCAGTAGGCGTCGATGGAGGAGTCGTTTTGGTGACAACCAAAAAACTCCTGCTGCAAGAAGCCTACAATCTTGGTCCACACCATGCAGGCATCATCGCCATCGCGCATGACAGTGTGGAAGATGTATTTGAACACGGTGAGGAAGAGCCACTGGATGATGGTAGCGTCGATCGCCATCCAGTTGTCGTCTCGGCGCATGGCAAGGAAGTCGGTGGTGCCATCAATGTGATCCCGGAGATTATTGTCGGGGGTTGGGTGCGACATATGCCAAAGGATGGCTTATCATGGTGGGAGCGAGTAGAACGTCGCCGGTTCCTGGAACCGGGATAAGGCGTAGACACGAACGCCAGCATACTTTACCCAGGTTCGGGGCTCTCCTAGGAGATAACACCCCTAGTCCTTCTCTACGGGGTCTCCGCATGATCACTAAGGCACAAGTGATACAATGTGCTCCTCGGACTATTTGCTAGAGTCAGAGGGAGGCAAGGCTAGCTCTCTTCCTGCTCTAGGGGGTGGCTAGTTCTAATGGGGTCGAACCCTTTTCATGGGTGGCCTGGGGGGCTTATATAGGCTTACCCCCAGGGGTACAATGGTAATCTGGCCGGCTGCTGGGCCGGCTGTCAGTGTCTTCGGCCTCCGGCTTCTCCGCCGACCGCTGGGGCCCACCGCCTGGTGGACCCCGCCAACTGGTTGGTGGCTGTTCACTGTAGCCATGTTGTTGGTGACGGGGGCTTGGTCATCCTAGTGTGGCTACAGTCCCGCCACCTGGTGGGAGGACACTATAGCCACACCTGGTCTTATCAGCTTAATGGCATGCTTGCCTCGGGACGAGGGACGGCCGCCTGCCGGAGGCCGGCCACTCTCTAATCTGCTTAGTTGAGCCCCCGCCGTCTTCCTTTGGGTCACTGCCTGATAGGGCCCGCCTCCAGCAGGCCGTACCGACAGGCCGTCGTGGGGAACAGGGCTCCGCCTGCTCGGAGTGACGTCAGGGTAGATACGACACAGTGCTCCATCGTGCGGAGATCTCCATCTGTACGGAGCACTGTAGCCACGCCTGTCTCGAATGTGTGAGGCGTCGTTCCTCACTGTAGCCATGTTTTGACTTGTACTCTCAATGGGAGCTCGGCCGCCCCGTAGCGCGAGGTGGCCGCCTGCCCATGCCGCCCTCTCTGGAAGGGGGCCGCCAGGAGCCGGCCACTCAGAGCACCGTAGTCTTGGGTCACCCACCCTCTAGCAGCCGGCCGCTGAGCCACCTGGCCCCAGAAGGCGGAGTTTCGGCTTGGGGCTCATCTAGGCGGAGCTGGCCCAAAGTCTTGATAAAATCTAGGGACTCGGGTGGGCCTACCCGTGGGCCATTACTCCGACAGTACTCCCCGAAGCCGGTGATGCCTCGTGGTCGAGGGGCCGCGAGGTCTCAACGGTTTCCCCCCTCACTGAGCTCTGGGATAATGTCAATCCGTCTTGCGGCTAGCCGACTGCTCAAGCTGGCCTCGTCCAGGCGGACTATATGGGTGATTTTGAACTTCAAGGCGGGAAACAGATGGTGTGCCTGTTAAGCTTCCCAGGCAGCCGCTCGCCACGGACGTGCCACACAGCGCACGTCAACCTGGCAAGCCTGCCACCCCACGTTCTGGACGGGACATGACACCGGGCCGGGCCCGCCACTACCACGCCTCGGCAACTGGGCGGATTCACTGCACCGGAGGGGGCGGTTGCCATTTCCACGACCGTTCACGATGGGGTAAATGCGCGCGGGAGACGGGGGGTCGTGGGGACGTCAGCGCAGTTAATCCCACAACCCCACGTCCCGCCCCCTCAGCTACATAGCTCGGATGCTATAAGTACGGAGGGGGAGAGGTGCGGCAAAGCTCCTGTGCCCCCTCCCACTCTTCCTCTTCTCTTCTCAGCCTTCGCTATTGCTGCTGCCGTAGCACCATCGCCGTTGCTCGTCGCCGACGCGTCTCTCCTCTCCGCGCCGCCAGCCGGAGCCATGGGCGACTGGGATGGATCGACCGTGATCGAGGATCACATCACCTTCCTCCATGAAACGCGCCGGATGCCCAGCGCGGCCTTCGTCAAGGCGTGGGTGCCGCCGAAGACGGAGATCTCGCCGGCGCCGCAGGAAGGCGAGCGGGTCGTGTTCCGCTCGCATTTCCTACGGGGCTTCGGCCTCCCAGCAAGCGACTTCTTCCACACCTTCCTCAACTTCTACAACCTTCAACCTCACCACCTCACGCCCAGTGCCGTGACCTTGCTCTCCGCCTTCGTCATGGCGTGCGAGGGCTACCTCGGCATCCTCCCCACAATCGAGCTGTGGGGAGCATTCTTCTATGGAAAGCTTGGCACCTCTGCGAAGGAGACGGCGGCCGAGTGCAGGGGCTTCGTCGCCATGCGCCGGCCAGCAAAGCGGAACGCCTTCCCCGTCATCAAGCTGGCGCAGTCGGTGAAGATGTGGCAGCAGTCGTATTTCTACGTCGAGAACGTGGACCCTGCTGCCGACCTCCTCAACCTGCCGGCCTACGAAGCCCCCCCCCCCCACCGGAGCTCGCGTCTCTTGGAAGTACAAGCCGAAGCCGGTGTCAGCGGATGCGGCAGCCGCCATCGGCCAACTCCGAGTGCTCCAAGATTCAAAGGGGCTCGTGGCCTCCGACCTTCTCATCGCCTTCGTGGAGCGCCGAGTCCTCTCGCTCCAGAGCCGCCCTCATCCGATCTTCAGGATGGGTGGACACCGCGACCCGTGCCGACTATGCACGAAGGGAATGCTGCCTGCTGAAGTCTCGCAGATGGTGAACGAGATCTCCGACCTCAAGATGTCGGAGAAGGAGTGGAGGTACGGGAAGCGGCCGTACTCTCTCCACAACCCGCCCCTGCTGTAAGTTTCTTCCTTTTGTCCTTTGAACTGCTTTCTTCTGCTTTGTTTCTCTTCATGACGCCGCCCTTCAAGACTTGATTCCTTCTCGGTTGCAGATTTATATGTCCGAGGCAACGGCCGTCCTCCTGGGGCCGGGTGATAACCTCCAGGCGGACAGGGCGGAGAGTGACTTGGATGACCCTGACTTGGGGGCGGCCGCCCTGGTCGACGACGCGACAGGCGGCGGTGGCGGAGCGGACGGCGGTGGTGGAGCAGGCGGCTCTGAGGGAGGCGGCAGCGTGGAGGCCTGGCCCGACGATGATGAAGAAGAAGATGAGCCGCGCCCCGCCTGGAGCTCCGCCACCACTGGCGCCAGTCCTTCTTCTGGGCCGCCCGCCCCAGGCGGCAAGCGCAAGCGGAAACAGGGCTCGACCCTGTTCGGCAGTGCCCCAAAGAAGCCCAAGAATCCGGCCGCGGCGACCAGGCGGAAAGAGACCACGGCCAGGGCGACCCAATATCAAAGGCAGCCGAAGGTGCCAGTTATGGTGTCGGCGTAAGCATCATTTCCTTACTCCTTGTTTTTTCATCAATCTGGTGTGAAAATATTTTGACTTGTCTTCTTGTTTCAGGGCCCCGCTAACCCTCGAGAGGTCGGGCACTGGCTTGGTCCTCAGGTCGGCAGCGACCTCTTCGACCAGTCGACGCATCAACCCAGCCGCCGACCTCCGGGAGGCGACAAAGCGGAATGCGCGGGAGGCGCGCGATGAGGCGAAGGCCGACCACCTGGCCAAGGAGCAAGCGGACTTGTCCGCCGCATCTGCCGAGAGGGCGCTGGCGCAGGCAGAAGCCCAGGCCACGGAGAAGGAGCGGCTCGCGGAGGCCGCCCGCCGCCAAGAGGCGCTACTCGTGGCCCCCCTCAACACCGTGCCGCCTTCGCCTAATTTCGAGGCGACGTCCGGAGGAACCGGCGGCGACTACCCGATCCGGGAGCAGGGGGTGGCGACGTAGCCATGTCGGACGTCTTTGTGCCGCCGCCCCCGCCACCTCCGCCAGCCAGCGAGCTGCGGTACGAGCAGCCAGTGGCGCCACCGGTGCCGCCAGTCGACAATACGGTGGTGACTGTCCTGATTCCTTCGGCCCGCATCACCATGCGCCGCTATCTGGAGAAGGCGGCCTCAGCACCGCGGCCGCAGGAGATCGGCGCCACGAGCTCGTCGGCCCCCGACACCGAGGCGACCAGTGCTGCGCCCGTGGGTTGGGTACACGGGAGCGGGACTGGTGCCTTGAACCAGGCGTCTCTTGCTGTCCAGGCCAAGCTTCGGGCGGAGGCGGAGGCGCTCAAGCGCTGCAATGAGGCTTACTTGGAGTCGCGCACCACCATCCGGGTAAGTTGTCTTTGGGTTCTTTCTTCGAATGATCTTCTTTGCTTCTCTCGTGGGGGCGCGCAAGCGCACCCACTGGGTGTAGTCCCCAAGTTCCGGGCTGGCTGCTGAGCAGGCGGGTCGGAACTTTATCTTATAATTGCTCGACTGCTGATTTTATCCGATGCCTCTTCTGCAGGAGTATCACAACCTCCGCGCGTCCGCCTACAACTCCAAGGTTCGGGAGCTGGAGGCGCAGACGGCCCACCTGGCTGAAAGCCGGCGTAAGTTTCTGTCCTCTTTCTTTACGGGGGCGCGCTGGTGCACCCGCGAGCTGTAGTCCCCAAGGTTCGGGCCGACTGCTGAGTAGTCGGGCCGAATCTCCTCAGTTGCCTTTTTCCCATGTCGACCAATTCTTTTCCGTGGGGGCGCGCTGGCGTGCCCGCGGGCTGTAGTCCCCGAGGTTCAGGCCGACTGCTGAGCAGTCGGGCTGAATCTCCTCAGTTATTTCTTTCCTTTGTCTTGTCCGCTTGACTGATGCCTTCTTCTTTTCTTTCTTTCTTCAGAGGCCAATGCCGACCTGCAGCAGCAGCTGGGCGAAGCCAAGACCGCCCTGCGTGGTAAGGAGGCGGAGTATAGCAAGCTGGCAGCGGAGCGGGACCGCTTGGTCGCCCAACTTGCCGAACAGGCGGAAACCCTCAAGGCGGCCCAGCTGAAGGCGGAAACGGCGGAGACCAGCCTCCTTGCCGAGTTTGAGCTTGAGCACTCTGCCTGGGCCGACATGGAGGCCCAGGTGACGGCCTGCTTCAGCAGCATCGAAGATTTGGTCGATGGTAAACCCTATTATCTTAGTTTCTTGCTTTGAGTTATCAGCCCTAGCTTATAGCATTGGCCTTTTTCTTCTTCTGCCCGGACAGACTTCTTCCCGGGCCATTCTATAGCCTCTACCCAGATGATCGAGGCCTAGCGCGAGGAGCAAAGGGCAGAGGGTGTGCAGATCGCCGCTGATGCCGCCTGGACCCTTGGTGAACAGGTCCTCAGCATTCAGGCCCGGCTTCGGCCTGCTCACCGCTTGCTGCACCGCCTGCAGCGCATCGGAGCCCAGGTGGTCTCCGACCTCTGGCCAGGCTTGCCGGACCCACGCACCCCAAGTCGGACTGCCGACTGGCTGGAGGTGGCGCAGGAGCGTGCCGGGCCTTGGAATTCGTCAAGGCGTGGTACCCTGGGCTAGATCTAGCCCAGTTAGCCACGTTCCGACTGGAGGCGCAGGAGGAGCTGGCGGCGGTGGAAGCTGAGCTTGTCAGCAGGGCCGCGGCGATCGCCGACTTCACCGACACCAGCGTCTTCGTCCCGGAGGTGGTCGAGGAAGGCGGTGAAGCTTCGCATGAATGGCTTGGGCTAAACCCAGAAGATAGCGAAGACTCCACTGAAGTCATCGACTCCAGCGACGAAGGGGAGGACGGGGAGGAGGAAGAGGAGGAGGAGGAGGAGAAGGAGGAGGAGGAGGAAGACGAGAGAGACGTCGACATGCCGGAGGTCGGGGCGGACAGTCAGCCCCAACCTGACCGGGCCTCAAGCAACGAGCGATGCACGAAGGCGCCGCCCGCTACTGGAGGCGTTCAAGTGGGGGCGGACCCGCCGCCCGTTCCTCCGACGGATGCCACCGGCTCCGTCCTCCAGCACTCCAACGCCCCGCCTGCTGCCGGCAATCCCTCTGCCCAGACGGAGCCGCCTGCCGCGCCAGGTGGTGCGGCCGACTCTAGCGTTCAGCCGGAGCCCTTGGCCACGCCATCCGGCACCGGCCAGCCGGATCCTTCTGCCACGCCAACCGGCACCGCCCAGCCGGAGTCCTCTGCTGCGCCAACCGGCACCGCCCAGCCGGAGTCTTCTAATGCTCCTTAGGATTTTACCTGCTTTCTGTTTGCTGCTCCGAACATTTTGTTAAATTCGCGCAGTTCCATCCTCGGGGTGTATATCAAACTATGTTTGAATGCTAGCCAGAGGCCTTTATCCATGTAAATATTTGATCATCGCTTATGCTTGCTGTGCCGACCTCCAATCTTTTTTCCTTTTTCTCCTTGGTTTTTTCCTTTGCCGCCGACCCTTTGGCTTTGCTTTTACCAGCCAGGCGGCCGCTCTGCGCACCGTGGCTGGTTTGAGCACTCTAGCCGTTTGTGAGGGGGGCTAGGACTTAGCCATTCGGAGCTTTGGGTGGTAAGGTGGAGGCCGGCCGTCTGGCTGCCAAGCAGTCAGACGGCTAGGTGCGATGCCGCCTGCTACTATATGTGCTTTCTTCCTTAGTCATTTTTTCGTGTGGGGCACCTCTTTGCAACCTTTGCCCGCCATGCAGTCGCTCTGCGAGCTGTGGCTTCTGACAAAGGAAGCTTTTGGTGCCGGCACACTACTTGTCCGGCTGCAGGAGGCGGCATATTGTAGAAGGCGGTGAGGCTCCGAGCGGAAGAAATAGACTATACATTCATATAGATAAAAGAGGGCAGTCCCCGAGCTCTTCTCGGGGGACCCAGAGTCTTTATACATAGTACAAAAGGTAGCGTGATACATACTGCTTTCAACTATAAAACCTTCGGAGGAGGTTTGCGTTCCACGGCCTCTCCGTTTCTTTGCCTGAATCATCTCTCTTGCACGCTCTGGGCTTCTGGGCATCGATCAGATGGTAGGCATCGTTGCCCAACACCTTACTGATGATAAAAGGGCCTTCCCAAGGTGCCAAGAGCTTGTGCTGTCCGGCTGTTCGTTGGATCAGCCGGAGCACAAGGTCTCCCTCCAGGAAGGACCTTGGCTTCACCTTGCGGTTGTAGTATTGGCGCAGGCTCTACTGGTAGATGGACGACCTGCTGAGTGCCAATAGCTGGCCCTCCTCCAGCAAGTCGACGCCGTCCTCTCGTGCCTCCTTGGCGTCCGCCTCGGTGTACATGGTGACTCTTGGGGAGTCGAACTCAACATCCGTCGGGATGATGGCTTCAGCACCGTAGACGAGGAAGAAAGGCGTGAAGCCCGTTGATTTCTTTGGAGTTGTGTGCAGGCTCCAGAGGACGGCCGGCAGCTCGTCGAGCCAGCAGCCGGCCGAACGCTCTAGAGGCTCGACCAGTCGGGGCTTGAGGCCGGACAAAATTAGGCCGTTTGCACGCTCCACCTGGCCGTTTGACTGTGGGTGGGCAACGGACGCTAAGTCCAGGCGGATGCCCTGCGTTGCACAAAAACGAGCCAAGGCTCCTTTGGCAAAGTTGGTGCCGTTGTCGGTGATGATGCTGTGTGGGATGCCGTATCGCGTGGTGATGTCGGCGATGAAGGTCACGGCAGTCGGCCCATTCAGCTTCTTGATTGGTTTTGCCTCTATCCACTTGGTAAACTTGTCCACTGCAACCAGCAAGAGAGTCATGCCACCACGGGCTGTCTTGAATGGTCCCACCATATCCAGTCCCCACACGGCAAAGGGCCAGGCTATGGGAATGGTCTTGAGTGCAGAAGCCGGCAGGTGTGGCTTGGAGCAGAACCTCTAGCACCCTTGACACTTTTGAACCAGCTCTTTGGCTTCTTCCAGGGCAGTCGTCCAGAAGAACCCATGGCGGAAAGCTTTGGCCACAAGTGATCTCGAAGCCGCGTGGTGGCCGCACTCGCCCTGGTGGATATCTCTAAGTATTGCTTGGCCTTGGTCCGACTCCACACACCGCTAATAAACTCCTGTGACACTTCTTCGCACCAGCTCTTTGTTGACTATGGTATAAGCCGCATCTCGCCTCTGTACTTGTCGGGCTAAGATTTCATCGGTTGGCAGCTCCTTGTTCACCAAAAACTTGAGGATCGGCTGAGCCCATGAGGGCGCCGCAATTTCTTGGACTACGACCACTGCAACCTGTACGAGGGCGGTTGGGCCGGGAGGCGGCGGGTTGGCAGCTGCTTCTGCCTGCTGTGCTGGAGAAGTCCCCGGGCCGACTGCTGAAGTCCCCGGGTCGGGCTCCGAAGTCCCTGGGCCGGGCTCTGAAGTCCCCGGGCCCGGCGTGACAGTAGCAGTCCCCAGGCCGCCTGTCGAAATCCCCGTGCCGGCCTCTGGGGTTGCCAAGTCGGATCCGACTGCTTCGGGGGGGGGGGGAGGAGGGTCGACACAAAGATGGAGTCTGAATCAGGAGACGGCTTGACAGACGGCTTCAGAAGGCGGCATAGGGCAATGCCGGCTGGTATTGCTTGTCGCGTGGAGCCAAACCATGCCAAGGCATCTGCTTCCTCGTTGTTATTCCTTGGCACGTGAAGGAACTCACACCCATCAAAGTATCCGCTGAGTTGCTGCACGAGGAAGCGGTAGCTCGCCATGTTTGCATCCTTGGCGTCCCAGTCGCCTGAAGACTGCTGGACCACCAAGTCGGAGTCACCATAGCACAGGATCTGGCGAATGCCGAGTTCCTTGGCAAGCCGGAGCCCATGTATGAGTGCCTCGTATTCTGCTACGTTGTTGGAGGCGGCGAAGTGGACTTGCAATACATATTTAAGCTTGTCGCCCTTGGGAGAGGTGAGGACGATGCTGGCTCCTAGACCAGTGCGCATTTTTGAACCATCAAAATGCATCCGCCAACGAGTGGAGTCTGGTGCAGGCAGAAAATATTGGGTCTCGGCCCAATCAACGAGGAAGTCGGCCAACACTTGTGATTTGATGGCGGTGCGAGGCTGGTAGTAGATGGTGTAAGGGGCCAGATCAATAGCCCATTTGGCCACTCGGCCAGAGGCATCCCGGCTTTCGATGATCTCAGCAAGCGGGGCTGTGCAGACGACAGTTGTGGGGTGCTCTTGGAAGCAAGGTTTCAGCTTCTTGGTGGAAAAATGCATGGCGTAACACATCTTCTGGTAGTGGGGGTAGTTTTGCTTGGAGGCGGACAATACTTCGCTCAAGTAATACACCGGTCTCTGGACCGGCAATGCTTTGTCCTTCTCCTTGCGCTCTACCACCATGACTATGCTGACAACCCGACTGGTGGCTGCAATGTAGAGGAGCATGGGCTCCTTCTCAGTCGGAGCTGCCAGGACAGGCGGGGTTGCCAACATCTTCTTGGGTTGGAGAAATTCTTCATCCGCCTTGTCGTTCCACTCGAAAAAAGTGGTCTTCTTCATGAGTTGGTACAGGGGAAGAGCCTTCTCGCCCAGCCAGCTGATGAAACGGCTGACTGACGCCAGGCAGCCGGTAAATTTCTGCATGTCCAGCAGTCGGGTGGGCACCTTCATCATCTCAATTGCCTTGATCTTCATAGGATTGCACTCTATGCCGCGCTCTGAGACCAGGAAACCGAGAAGCTGGCCGGCTGGTACTCCAAAGACACATTTCTCCGGGTTGAGCTTAATCTGGAATCAGCGCAGGTTTTCAAAGGTCTCCTTGAGGTCCTCTAGCAGAGTGCCACGCTTCTCCGTCTTCACCACCACATCATCCACATATACGTGGGAATTTCTGCCGAGTTGCTTAAGGAGGCACTTCTGCATGCAACGCTGAAACATGGCGCCGGCGTTTCTCAAGCCGAACGTCATGGTCAGGTAGCAGAAGGCTCCGAACGGCGTGATGAAGGCGGTCTTCAGCCTGTCGGCCGGGTTCAGTTTTATCTGGTGATAACCTGAGTATGCATCCAGAAAACTCAATAGCTCGCATCAGGCTATGGAGTCTATCACTTGATCAATCCTTGGCAGAGCGAAGGGATCTTTGGGGCAGGCTTTGTTGAGGCTGGTATAGTCAATGCACATGCGCCACTGCTTGTTCTTCTTCAATACTAGGACTGGGTTGGCCAGCCACTCTGGGAAGAATACTTCCATGATGAATCCGGCTGCTAGGAGCTGGGCTATCTCTTCTCCGACAACTCTTCTCTTCTCTTCTTACAGGCGGCGCAAGGGCTGCCTGACCGGCTTGGCGTCAGGTCGGAAATGTAGCTTGTGCTCGGCGAAATCCGTCGGAACACCCGGCATGTCCTTGGGGGACCATGCGAAGATGTCCCGATTCTCACGGAGGAAATCGACGAACTCGCCTTCCTATTTGCTATCAAGGCATGTGCCTATGACAGTGTGCCTCTCCGGGAGCTCTGGGTCCAAGGGTATTTTCTTTGTTTCCTTGGCCGGTTTGAACGAGCCCTCAGCCTCCGACTACTGGGGTGTGGGTGACATTTTCGGCTTCTTGCCTGCCAGCGCCACCACCCGATCGAGGAGCCGCTTCTCGGCAGCGATCACGAGGGACTCGGCCAGCCGGCTGCTATCCTGGCGCAAGCGATCGACTTCTTGTAGTCTCCGGCCACTGTCAGGATCCCCTTGGTACTCGGCATCTTCATCTTGAGGTAGGCGTAGTGGGGGACTGCCATGAATTTGGCCAGAGCAGGCCGGCCTAGCAGTGCATGGTAGGGGCTCTGAAGGTCCACCACTTCAAACCAAACTGGCTCTCGGCAAAAGTGATTCTTGTCTCCGAAGAGGACGTCAATCTGGGTCTTGCCGATTGGTGAGCAGGAAAGGCCAGGAAATATGCCATGGAATACAGTCCGACTGGGGACGAGCTGCTTCTGCTTGATTCCCAACTTCTCCATTGTATCGTGGTACAGGATGTTGATGCTGCTGCCGCCATCTATCAAGACTCTGGAGAAACGGGCTGCTCGCCTCTCCGTTGCAAGGGTCGCTTCTAGGACCAGGGCGTACGAACCAGGGGAAGGCATCACTTTTGGGTGGTCAGCCCTGCTCCAACTGATAGGCTTCTCGGACCAATGCATGAACTCTGGAGTATTGGAGGCCACTGCTTGCACTTCTTGTTGTTGTTGCCGTCTGCTGCGTCTGTCATCGGCCACGTTGGTGAACACAACATAAGCTCCGTGTGCCTTCGGGTACTCGTCTTGTAAGGCGCCGACTGGTCGGGCCGCCGGCTGCTGGGGCTGAGGAGACGGCGGTCCAGCAGGCAGAGGAGGCAGGAGTCCATCTCCCTTGGCAATTCTGGTGAGCCAATGACACTTCCGAGTGGTGTGGTTGGAGGGCTTAGCACCGCTATGGAACTTGCAGGGTGCATCCAAGGTTTGCTCGTAAGAGAAGGCGGGCAACCAATTGGACTTGCTGCCCTTCTACCGCTTGGGGGCTGGCTGCCCTTTTGGCTGCTGATCCTCGACCGTCGCCACCTGCCGGCTAGTGGAAGCCGGCTGGGTGGCTTTCGCTTGTTATCACCTGGTTGCTGTCGTCGACTGGTGTCACCAGCCGGAGTCCGAGGTGCCTGAGGTGCCACCTTGCCGGATGCGTCAACCAGGATTTCCGCCTTCATGGAGGAGTCGGCCGTGGCGTGCTTGTCGGCGATGACCAGTAGCTCATCGAGGGTCTCGGGCTCATCGCAGAGGAGTCGATGCTTGAGGAGGGTGCCCTCTCGGCACCCGGCAGTGAAGTACTCGATTGCCTGCACCTTGTGCACGCCTTCGCAGGAATTGCGCAGCTCGGTCCAGCGCGTGAGGTAGTCGCGAGTTGACTCCGTGGGCCCTTGGACGCATAAGGAGAGCTGTCGGGGCTTGGGGGCCCGCTTGTAAGTGCTGGTGAAGTTGCGGATGAAGACCTCGGTGAAATCAACCCAGCTGTTGATGCTGCGGGGCTTCAGGATGTTGAGCCACGTCCGGGCCGTGCCCTGAAGCATGAGCGGGACGTACTTCACGGCAACGCACTTGTTGCCGTTTGCTATGCTGACGGATGTGGAGTAGTCGACCAACCAGTCCTCCGACTTTACGGAGCCGGTGTATTTGGGCGTGTCTCACGGGAGGGTGAACCCCTTGGGGAAGGGCTCATCGCGGATTCGGGGGCCGAAACAGGGCAGGCCCAGTGCATCTTCTTCTTCAAGCGCCAGGGATCGGTTGAGACGATCGATCCAGTGGCGAGCATCATTCTCTGCGACTCCCTCTCGGCGGCCAAGGCGGTCGCCGAGTGTCGGGTGCGTGACAGGAGGCGGAGTGGGGTGTCTCGCTCCACGAGGCGGGGGAGGCGGCAGGTCGCCTCGCTGCTGTACTACACGAGGGCGGCCTTCCTCGTCCCGCTCGATGGAGATGTGTGTCTGACTGCGGCTAGCAGCCGGCTCATTGCCCTTTCCTCCGCGGGCGCCACCAGTTGGCGTCCGGGAGGTCGCCCCATGATCTCGGCGTGGGGACAGCTCGTTGTTTCGTCCGGCGGGGTCTTCAGCACGGCAAGCGGCCTCATGCTGTGCGGCAGCCGCGTCCAGGAGCTGTTGGACTCGCTCCGTCATGTGGCGGAGTTCGTCGCCGTTGTACTTGTTGAGCTCATCCGTTACCGCCTGGGCGGCCCGGATGTTCTCTGCAGGCGTGGCGTAGACAGGGTGCTCCGCCCCGAACATGGTGGCGATGGTCGCGCCACGCTGCCGAACTGTGCCGAGGCGGCTAGGCCCCTCAAGAGCCGGCGTGCCGCCTACGGCCCAGTCCATCTTGCGCCGATAGGCGTCTGACAGCCGGCGCATGCTGGCCAGGCGGCTAGCACTCTCGATAAGCTGGAGGCGGCGTGCCTCCAGCACCTCAGCATCCGCGCCCTCGGGAATGGGCGCCGTGAGGTCGCGCAGGGTGGTCTCGAGGGGATCTTGAGCACGCCCGTCCGAGTGCTCCTCGCTGTTCATAACGAGCACCTCCGTGACGGTGCTCCCACCGCTGTACTCGCGAGGAGGCGGCTCGTCGTAGACCACTACGTTGGTGGGAAATGCATCGAGCAACGCCGTATCAGAGTCGACGATCATCGGATCGGTCGAGCCGACGGACTCCAGGTCCACAGCAGGCTCCCTGGCGACATGGAGCTGGTCGAGGAGGCTGACAAGGTGGCTCACAGGGCAGCTTATGCCCGCGTCAGAGGCCGGCTCGTCGGAGAAGTCGATCTCGCCGACGAGGTCAGCAAGGCAACTCGCCGCGCAGGCGATCTCCGCGCCGTGCAGCGCGTCGAGGCTGACGCCGTCGGGCGTGCTGGGCTGGCTTCGCTCGCCAGGGAGGAATAGGGTTCCCGTCTAGAGAAGATCTCCGGGAGACGGTGCACCTCGCCCCACGGTGGGCACCAAATGTCGGGGGTTGGGTGCGACATATGCCAAAGGATGTCTTATCATGGTGGGAGCGAGTAGAACGTCGCCGGTGTCTGGAAGCGGGATAAGGCATAGACACAAACGCCGGCGTACTTTACCCAGGTTCGGGGCTCTCCTAGGAGATAACACCCCTAGTCCTGCTCTGCGGGGTCTCCGCATGATCACTAAGGCACAAGTGATACAATGTGCTCCTCGAGCTATTTGCTAGAGTCAGAGGGAGGCAAGGCTAGCTCTCTTCATGCTCTAGGGGGTGGCTAGTTCTAATGGGGTCGAACCCTTTGCATGGGTGGCCTGGGGGCTTATATAGGCTTACCCCCCAGGGGTACAATGGTAATCTGGCCGGCTGCTGGGCCCGGCTATCAGTGTCTTCGTCCTCCGGCTTCTCCGCCGACCGCTAGGCCCGCCGCCTGGTAGACCCCATCGACTGGTTGGTGGCTGTTCACTGTAGCTGTGTTGCTGGTGACGGGGGCTTGGTCATCCTAGCGTGGCTACAGTCCCGCCGCCTGGTGGGAGGACACTGTAGCCACACCTGGTCTTATCAGCTTAATGGCGTGCTTGCGTCGGGACGAGGGACGGCCGCCTGCCGGAGGCCGGCCACTCTCTAATCCGCTTAGTTGAGCCTCCGCCGTCTTCCTTGGGGTCGCTGCCTGATAGGGCCCGCCTCTAGCAGGCCGTACCGACAGGCCATCGTGGGCAACAGGGATCCGCCTGCTCGGAGTGACGTCGGGGTAAATATGGTACAGTGCTCCGTCATGCGGAGATCTCCGTCTGTGCGAAGCACTGTAGCCACGCCTGTCTCGAATGTGTGAGGCGTCATTCCTCACAATAGCCATGCTTTGACTTGTACTCTCAATGGGAGCTCGGCCGCCCCGTAGTCGCGAGGTGGCCGCCTACCCGTGCCGCCCTCTCTGGAAGGCGGCCGCCAGGAGCCGGCTACTCGGAGCGCCGTAGTCTTGGGTCACCCGCCCTCTGGCAGTCGGCCGCTGAGCCAGCCAGGCCCAGAGGGTGGAGTTTCGGCTTGGGGCTCAGCTAGGCGGAGCTGGCCCAAAGTCTTGATAAAATCTAGGGACTCGGGTGGGCCTACCCGTGGCCCATTACTCCGACAATTATACTCACGGAAAAGAAGATTCAATTACGTCTTCCATGCATGGAATCTCCCCTCCATGTGAGAGAGCTTGATCGGAACGCGCTCGAAGATCGGTACATCACGGATGTAAGCCGGGTTAGGAATAGAGGAACCGGAGTCAGAGGAGGTGAAGGGGTTGCTGCAAAGGGAGAGGGAGGAGTGGGACATGGGGGCGACGATATGATGATGTAGCGGCAACTGTTGGAGAAAGCAGCGGCGGCGGCTATCATGCAAGCTAGCTAGCTATGGAGGCGCACCGGCTTGGTGCAAGCTATCTAGATAGATGGGAGCGGGGGTGTGCAAGCTAGCTAGATGGAAGCGGGGTGGGTGGGTAGGCAATAGCGGCCGCGGTGGCTAGGAAAGCTACAACGGTGATGCGGCTATGATTAGGGTTAGCGGCGATGGTGGCTTGAAAGCAATGGCGGCAGAGCGGTTAGGGTATAGACAGTAGGGACCGAAAATAGGCTGATACCATATAGAGAATATGTGCAACTCATGCTATATTCATTGGGTGCATATATAGGTACAAGGGGTAGCCACGTCCTCAACTATACAAGGAAGGAGGAGGGCTTGTTTTACAAGAAATAGACATGCACAATATACATCTCAACAGAGGGAACAAAGATACTACTAATATAGCTGAGGGAGTGGAGTACATTTAGTTGTTGACCCAAATGTTGAGATCTGCAGCCTTTTGGTGGGGGAGGCTCCTCCTCCTGATGTGCAGCCTACCCTTCCCCCGCGGCCGGCAGCTCGCCTGGCGTTGTCCGGCGTCCTCTGCCAGCAGTTTGTTCCTTCGGAGGTGGCTTTGGGAGACTTCGGTTGCGCCTCCACCCTCATGGGCACTAGATCTGTCCGGTTTGGCGCAGTGGGATGGCGGCCTGGGCTCCTCCATCTCGCTGGGATATGCCTTGCTCGCTGCTATCGGTGGCCGGCTGTTGGGTCCCATGGCAGTGCAGATGTGGGAGGCCGCTGATCTGGCCCGTCGGTTAGCGGGGAGGTGTGGTGCTGGTGGCTCTATGGTGTTGCTGGCGTGATGGTTTTATAAGAGGTGGGTAGGCCAGCGGGGGTGATGGTGGTGGGTAAGCTCCGAGCGAAAGCTTGTTCGGTCTTGCAGGATGGTGGCATCGGCTTCCGTGGACATCTTCTCACCTCCGAGGAGGCGCCGTTATGGAGACTCGTATCCTCCGCAACCCTCGGATTGTGCTCTTTGGGTGAAAGCCTAAGGCCCTGGTCAGGCGATGACATCGTCATCGTCGCTTCCCTCTTTGGGGCATCGCCTTGAAGAGCAACAGATCCCATTTGTGGGATCCATGGGTTGGACGATCATTACATTGCGGTCGGCAGTTGTCCTTTTGGCAATGTGGATGTCTTCCACGGCTTCTTTTGCGGCAACGATGCCGGCTTCAACCAGAGTAAGGTTACAGTTGAGTTTTGGTAGTCGGTCTCATCTGGTGTGTTCGAGGGGTCGCGGGGCTTCACTTTGTCCTTTTGAAGTCGGAGTTGTTGAGTAGGGCCCTTGCAGGATTGATGACACGAGATGGGTGGTCGATTTCGACGCTGGCTCGGCGCAGGTCCATCGCTTTTCTCTTGCGATGCTTGTCGATAGAGTCAGAGCTTTCTGGTCGCCGGTGTGTGTGGTTGATTATTTGGCATTGGCCGACGCATGCCTCGATGCTTGTTTGCGAGGAGGGCACATCGGTGTTAGTCGATGGTGGAGAGTCGCCCTGGCGGAGGCATGATGACGATGGCACCGGGTAGCAACCTCGACGACGTTTTCTCCTCGACAGTGTGCGCGTTCTTGTGTGGGTTGCCAGGTCGTCCTTTCTGCCTTGTTTTTGCGGGTGTTTGTGACGTTTTTTTTTTCTGGTTTTCCATTAATTAACCGGGCAACTCTTTTTGACCCTTTTTAATGAATCGGGGGCCTAAGGACCGTGTTTAAAAAAATGTTGAGATCTTGAACAGATTGTGGGCTGCAGAGGAGCTTGCTACTGGATAGGCAACCCAGTTGGTCACTGAGGAAAGGAGAAAGATATGGAAATTCAAAAGAAATGCTTGGAGTTGGAGGTTAAAAGGCAACATGAACTGCTACAACAGAACTTGAATTTTGATAGGGACATGTTTGAATTGATGGAATCTCAAACTACTATTGATGGAATTGAGACTAGACATGAAAAAATGAAGAGAAAACTGAAGATCTAAACATTGATGACCCTCCAGAAGATCTTGATCATGTAGATTATGAGGTGACTCAAAACAACTTTGCTCAAAACACCTCTAGCATCCAAAGGGGAGCTAGAGGAGCAGCACCTCAGAAGATGTAACAAACATAGAGAAAAAATGGATTGCAAGATTGAAGATTTTGCTAAGGAAAGAGCAACTGCTAAAGATGACTCGTGATAAACTATCTCTACAATAGTTAATTCCTCCCTTGATAAATTGGGTAATATTGCCCAAAAAATTGGTGTTAATCCGGGAAATTATGAAGAAATGATTTATCATAACTTGACTTTAATTAAATATGTTGAACAAACTACACTTGATTTATTTAAACAAGTCAAAGTCCAACATGATATTACTCCTGGAAAAACTGATAAAAGGAACTTTCTTGACACTAGAGAACATGATCTAGAGGAAATGATGTGTGATGATAATGATAGTGAACAGGAATCCAAACATGAGAAGTGGGATCATATACAAAATTTGTTACCTAGGAGAAGGAAAAAAATTAAAAGAAGTTACCCCAACATCCCGGGGGGTGGGGGGGGGGGGGGGGGGGCGATGTTCGTTCTATCCCAAGACTTGACAAACTTGGAAAGAAAAGAAAGAAATCTACACCTAATAATAAATGATCTGTTGATTCTGGCATTACGCCACCGAAATTGCCCCCATAGTTGCAAAATATAACCCACCAATGTCACCTATAAGTGATAAAAAATATTTCACACAAGGGAATCCCCGTCTAGGCCGGCCCATGTAGTAGGAACCTTCTATAATGCACTTTGCGCGCTAGGAGAAGACAAAGCGCACATGTTTGCGCCGGTTTATGAAATTTTGTTTTTTATTTTCTTTTTGTTTTCCGTCTTCGTTTTTTCTACTTTCAATAATTTTGGACTTCAAAAAGTTCTGAAGACAAAAAATGTGAATTTTGAAATAATTTTTTTAGTAATTCATAAATGTTTATGTATTCAGAAAATATTTACGATTTTTAAAAATGTTCGCATATTCAAAAAATGTTTACAGTTTTGAAAATAAATGTTTAGGATATAAAAAAATCATGATTTTTTTTAAAAGTTCGTGTTTTAATTTTTTTAATGAAATTAAACAAAAATATCGCCAATTAAAAAAATCACGAATGGAAAAATATCAATTCAAAAACTGTTCGTGACTAGCAAAGTAGTTTATTGATTCATAAAATGTTCATTGATTCAACAAATGATCATGCATTTTAAAAAAAGTTCATGAATTTAAAAAATTACTCCACCAATTTTCAGAAAATTGTTCGTCGATTCTAGAAATGTTCGCCTATTCAAGTTTTTTTAAAAGTTCATAATTTCTTATTTTATTTTTGAAATAGTATAAAATGTCCAAGATTTCAAAAAATGTTCGTGATTTGAGAAAAGGTTCGGAATCTCTAAAAATGTTGAAAACTTTAAAAAATGATCTTGATTTCAGTTATGTTCATGAGTTTTAAAATATGTTCATGATTTTCAAAAATTATTCAAGATTTCAGGAAAATGAGAGCGATAGTTTATCTCGGTGATGCAGCAAAATGTGTTTATGTCCATTGGACATTATGATTTTTTGTTCTTCCATTGCAATGCGCGGGCCGTTTTGCTATAATATACAACTTGGTTAAAAATTAGAGGTATTTTCTAGAATATGAGAGGCTTTGGAGGGATATTGAACAAAGATTTCTCGGGGAGTTAATAATGGATAAAAAAGTGTTGATTTCCTCGGGTTGCAGCAGAAAATGAAACAAAAATTTGACCCACAAAATATTTGTGCAAGCACAGATTTTCACTGGACGTCTTGCCTGGAGTTATTTATACTACCTCAGAAAGATAAAGAGTCTTCTATCAAAATGACACTGCATGATGCTAAAAAAAAATTGTATCAGATTTGGTTTTTTTAAGTGGAGATGCACAACCTCATAATAAAGCTAGATTTTTAGCAGAGAGCTCAACTTCATAGAATTATGCAAAAGATGAACTTAAATGGAAACAAAGAGAAAAAAACTACATAACTTCTTGAGGGGGAAGGCCATACTAAATACCTACATGCTAGATCTAATGGAAGAAGGTACTACACAATATCTACATGTTAAAGCCAATGTGGCAACATACTCTAGATTTTGCACACAAAAAAGAGTTTCCGTTAATACGGTTTTCTTGCTTCTCTTTGCATTTTAGCCTGTTTTTTAAAGATTTATTTAAAGAGTCAAGAAATTTAAAAAATCAACATATTAAAAAAGTTCCTAATATTTTTGAAACTTTGTGATTTTTAGTTTTCAACAATATTAAAAAAGTTCACAATATATTTTTGGAAGTTTTGACCATTTTTTAAAAAGGAACTTTTTTTTCAAATTTGTAACATTGAAAAATTCACATTCCTTATTCTGCAATACTGTTAATTTTCGTTGAAAAATAAAAGATAAAAGTAAAAATAAAAAAAGGAATGGTAAAGAAAGTCAACATGAAAATATATAAAAAAGATTATATGAAAACCTTCTATAAGGATTCTAAAACCATGGAAACCATAATTAGGTAACTGGACCTCCTTGAAGCTATTTATCGTTGTTATGACATGCAACAAGGAGCTCATGGTGCGGCTGAGCTCGTCAGGCCTATATGTCTCCGGTACGGATTCCTAATACGAATCGCCTCGGGCGACAGTAGCGGGCCGGTCTACTTTGTGGCGTGGGTGCTGCACGCGTAGGTTCGCTCACTCTATTTTTTTCTCTGTTCTATGTTCCCTATTTGTTTTTTATTTCACCGTTTTTTATTTTTATTTTTCTTCTTATTTTATGCCTTGTTTTTTTTTCCATGTTTTTTCTTATTCTTTATATTTGTTTTTTTCTGGGTTTATTCAGTATTTCTGGTTTCTTCACTTTTATATTTATGTATGTTGTCGTATTTCAGTGGTTTTGTTTTTTCAATACATGTCTACTTTCTTTTCATACGCATTGAATATTTTTGTCTATTAACAGTTTTTTAAGTTGTGCAAACATTTTTTACACTACATGAGCAATTAAATTTTTTAGTATTCAATTAAATTTTTTGGTATTCAAATGAAATATATATTCATTTGATAAATATGAACAAAAGTACTAAAAACATGCGCTAGGAGCCAGCCCTCCCTCCTGCGAGGGTCGGCCCATTGGGAGTTGAGTTGCGTCTAAGGCTAAGGGCTCTTCCGTCTCAGTATAAGCGAGAGAGAGCTTCTCCCGGCTGCCTTGACTAGTTTAATCTTCGCCGGTGTGATCCTTGGGTCCACATATTGGAATGGCATTAAAGTAAGTACTTGGGCCCTAGCTACAGAAGAGGGAAAGAAGGCCTAAACTAGGAGTCCGATTTTTTGTTCTCGGCTCCACGAGGGCCGTATTCTTGCAAAATAAGTAAAACAACTTTTTATGTTTCAAAATTCTGAAAAACATGTACCTAGGGATGTATACTGCGCGTTTATAAATCTGCATAATGAAATTTCGTTATGTGAGATAAAAAAATAACGCAGTTTTGGGTCACATAGAATTGTATTTCATCATGAAACTTTACAAAAAAAGTACTAGTATACATTCCAATGTGGGCGTGAATTTGTTTCATTTAAAAAAAATGAAACTGACATGTGATTTTTTTAACAAGAAAATAAGGTTCCATGGAGGCCGAACTCCATTAGCAATTTCCGCTTAACTCGTCACCCAAATGTCTGTCTCCGTCTCTCTGACTGACTCCAGTAAAAAGATAGGAGGAAAGTACACTCCGCTGGTTATAAGTTCTAACAGAAGCCCACGTCAATTTCTCCTAGGCCCTCAACCCCATACCTTAGAGCAACTCCAACGGCCGACCTAAACGGACATGCATTTTGTCCGTTTTTCATTCATTTGGATATATTTATCCGTTTTTTCATTTGAGTCAGTCGGTGTGCCCAATGGCAATCAGACCCATTTTTACATGTTTGCCTCGTCATTTTATCAAACACGTAGCTTGCAGCGGCGATCACGCATGCAGCTGTGCACGAACGCGAGGCTCGTGCCCTCCGCAGCTAGCTCTGACGCCCGCCGCTCGTGCCCGCCGCAGCTAGCTGCGCCCCTGACCCCCGCGCGGCGCCGCTCGCCGCGTCCCGCTTGCACTGCCGCCCCCCACGCCCCCCCGCCTCGCGCTGCAGTCGCCACCACCTGCGCCTGCCGCAGCTCGCCGCGCCCGCCGGAGCAGTCCTCGCGCTGCAGTCGCCACCACCCACGCCTACCGTAGCTCGCCGCGCCCCGCTCGCGCTACAGCTCGCCGTGCCCGCCAGAGCCATCCTCGCGCGCCCGCCGGAGCCATCCTCGCGCGCCGCAGCTTGCCGCGCCCTGCTCGCGCTACAGCTCGCCGCGCTCGCCGGAGCCGTCCTCGCCCCGCGTTGCGTGCCTCTGCCCGTGCCCCGCTCGCGCCGCCGCATCCCGCGAGCTCGCCCCGCGTCGCACGCCTATGCCCGTGCCCCGCTCGTTGGCGGCGGCGCACCAGTCGACTGCTGCGTCGGGCCTGGGGCACGCGGTGAGCAGGAGGTGTTCGAGCGAGGCGGCGAGGGCGGCGGGCGCATCGGAGCAGTGCGCCTCGAAGTGCACGTCGGCGTCATTGCAGAGCAGGAGAGAGGTGGGGTGGGGATGGGCCAGCTAATAAAATAAAGAGAAGGACGTGGGTTGGGTGGGTGACAAGTAGGCCATGCCCGGACACACACGGGCGAGAGGGACGCAGAAAACGTCCATTTTGTGTCCGCCTCCGACCCAAATGTGTCTCAAATTTGGGCCGAAAATGAATCTGCGCGGACATAAAGCGGACACAAAATAAAAATGGGTCTTTCTGTTGGGCCGTCATTTATGTCTGCGCTGATCCAAACGTACGCCATTGGAGTTGCTATTAAGGGTAACTCCATCGGCAGTCATCAAATGCCCGCGGACAAGTTCAGATGTGTCCCTTGTCCAGTGAAGAAAGGAGAGAGAATGGAGGAGATAGAAAAATGGGTTTGTGGTGGGGTGTGAGGCTGAGTTGGCCTCGTCCGCAGGCGTTCGCACCCCTCAAATCTATCCTAGCTTGGGGACTGTTTATAGGGTTCAGATGCTCCAGACCACTCTGCAGACATTGGTTCGAGCATATGAGAAAACATTTGGTGATCCATGTTGGAGAAGCCCTAGATCCTAGGTGTAGTAGCGTTAGTCGACGTTTCTGGCTATGTACAATTAGGCCGAAGCTGGCAAGCCCCGTACGTCCTCCCTCTTCTTTAATCCAAATCAGAAACTGTTTCTGTAACACTCCTATAATAGTTTCCTCACGTCCTCACCTACTCACCTATCGATCGATTCTGCCGTAGCAGAACCAGACACGTCACCACGGCCCTGTTGCAAACATGCAAAATCTGCTTCCGCCCTACGATCCTGGAACAGGGAGGCACGGGCAGGTCCATGGTTTCCAGTCCAACACCTACGAACTGCAGCCATTGTCGTCGTCCCTCGAACTGCAGCAGCACAGTCGTCAGCAGTCGCCGCCTGTAGTCTGTAGCCAGTGGATCTCGCGCCGTCCTGCACTGTCTCGGCGGAGGACAAAGCGGCAGATCGCGGCGGTCACGTCAATCCGTATCACCGCCGCCCGCGAGATTGGCTGGCTGGACCGCACGGATCATATCGAACACCGGGGAAGCAAGTAGGTATCTAGCTACCGGTAAAGATGAAAACAACCTCACCAGCGGGTGGTTGGGAGGGCCGCCGTCGTCTTGGCGTCGTCTCGCGGCCCGCGTCGTGTGGCGGCGGCGTGGCGCGATGGACGCGGCGCCTGATCACTCATCTCTTGAGTGCTTCACCTGACCGAACCGGTAGGGACCGAGGACCAGTGGGCGCACGGACACGGGGACGGGGTAGCCACCAAGGATCGGATGCCAATCACACACCGCCGGATACGATTCGTATGGATAGAGCCCCACCCCTCGTGCGCTGCTGCCTGCTGCTAATCATATGCACCAGCTTTGTTCCATCGGCCCGGTCCTTGTTTTTCTTTTTCGCCCATTCTTTTGGCTTTCTCTCGTGTCAAGCAACTAAGCAAAAGATGAAAAGAGCGTGTGTTCGCAAAGGAAGCAAAGGAGTGATGCTTTAATGCTGCTCGTGGCCAATTTTCCTGTTTTGACCCTTTTGGCGAATTTTAGCTGGACCTGACCCTTGTTTGAAGGTATTTTGAAATCTGACCCTTTTCTTACCGTCGGAGTCCAAGGCGGTAGGGTTGCATAGCCTGCCGCCAGGCCTCCAGGCGGTAGGTTAACGGCAGCCGTCGTCAAACAGCCGTATTGGGGCTGACGTGGCCTAACAGCACTACCGTCAGGGTGGACGGCGGTAGGGTAGTTAAAGCTACCGCCACCCCCGTTGGCGGTAGGGTGTGCCAGGTCCAGCTAATTTACGGCAGAAATTGACGGTACGGTTTCTCACCCTGCCGTCCAGCGGTCTGGTGGTAGGTTCCCCTGTAGCCGCAAATGACAAAGATTTTGCGGTAAGATCCTCAATCACTTTTTTAGCAGATATTGATCATTTCAGTTACAAATATGAATGATAGTTCAACACAACAGTTTTAGTGTTTGCAAATCAAAATATGATGATCCCACACATTATAACATGCATCACACATCGATGTGAATGATAGTTCAACATATCAAATAGGTTCACACGTTCAACATAGTAAATAGGCAACAAATCGACAACACCAAGTAGTTCAACATAACAAACAAGTTCTCTTCACAGCTCAACACAACTAGTTTAACTAAGCAAGTTCAACATGACCATATCACTTGTTCCTCTCCCTCTTGGTGGTACGCTCCTCGCTTCTCTTCGAGCGGGTTTCATCCAGCTTCTTCGTGCGATGAGGACGCTCTTTTTGAAACGGGGATGGACTCTTCCAATCCTTCCTGGGTTGTCTCCCCCTCTTGTCCTGGGTTTGCTAGGTTGGATGAGTCGGTGGAGGTCTGTCAACGTCATCGTACTCCTCCTCCTCCTCATCTCCTTCCTCAGCTTGCTTCTCTTCCTCTTCTTCCCTGTCATCTTCTCCCTCGTGCTCCTCAACAACGCGAGACGACGAGGCGACATGGGTACAGGAAGCTCTGTCGGCGTGGCTCGATGAAGCGATGGCACTGATGTCTACTACGCAACCTTCTTCTTGTAGACGTTGTTGGGCCTCCAAGTGCAGAGGTTTGTAGGACAGTAGCAATTTCCCTCAAGTGGATGACCTAAGGTTTATCAATCCGTGGGAGGCGTAGGATGAAGATGGTCTCTCTCAAACAACCCTGCAACCAAATAACAAAGAGTCTCTTGTGTCCCCAACACACCCAATACAATGGTAAATTGTATAGGTGCACTAGTTCGGCGAAGAGATGGTGATACAAGTGCAATATGGATGGTAGATATAAGTTTTGTAATCTGAAAATATAAAAACAACAAGGTAGCAAGTAACAAAAGTGAGCGAAAACGGTATTGTAATGCTTCAAAACAAGGCCTATGGTTCATACATTCACTAGTGCAAGTTCTCTCAACAATAATAACATAAATTGGATCATATAACTATCCCTCACCGCGCAACAAAGAGTCACTCCAAAGTCACTAATAGCGGAGAACAAACGAAGAGATTATTGTAGGGTACGAAACCACCTCAAAGTTATTCTTTCCGATCAATCCTTTAGGCTATTCCTATAAGTGTCATAAACAGCCCTAGAGTTCGTAGTAAAATAACACCTTAAGACACATATCAACCAAAATCCTAATGTCACCTAGATAGTCCGATGTCACCACAAGTATCCGTGGGGTATGATTATACGATATGCGTCACACAATTTCAGATTCATCTATTCAACCAACACAGAGAACTTCAAAGAGTGCCCCAAAGTTTCTACTGGAGAGTCAAGACGAAAACGTGTGCCAACCCCTATGCATAAGTTCACAAGGTCACTGGACCCGCAAGTTAATCACCAAAACATACATGAAGTAGATCACGTGAATATCCCATTGTCACCACAGATAAGCACATGCAAGACATACATCAAGTGTTCTCAAATCCTTAAAGACTCAATCCGATAAGATAACTTCAAAGGGAAAACTCAATCCATTACAAGAGAGTAGAGGGGGAGCAGCATCATAAGATCCAACTATAATAGCAAAGCTCGCGGTACATCAAGATCGTGCTAAATTAAGAACACGAGGAGAGATCAAACACATAGCTACTGGTACATACCCTCAGTCCCGAGGGTGAACTACTCCCTCCTCATCATGGAGAGCGCCGGGATGATGAAGATGGCCACCGGTGATGGATCCCCCCTCCGGTAGGGTGCCGGAACAGGGTCCCGATTGGGTTTTGGTGGCTACAGAGGCTTGCGGCGGCGGAACTCCCGATCTAGGTTATTTTCTGGGGGTTTCTGTATTTATAGGAGGGTTTGGCGTCGAGAACAAGTTAGGGGGCCCACGGGGAGTCCACGAGGCACAGGGGCGCGCCCTAGGGGGGTGGGCGCGCCCTCCACCCTCGTGGGCTCCACGGGACTCCCCCCGGTAACTCTTCGTTCCAGTATTTTTTATATTTTCCAGAAAAAATTTCTGTTGATTTTTAGCGCATTCCGAGAACTTTTATTTCTGCACAAAAACAACACCACGGTAGTTCTGCTGAAAACAGCGTCAGTCCGGATTAGTTCTAACCAAATCATACCAAAAGCATGTAGAAATATTATAAACATGGCATGAATACATACAAAATTATAGATACGTTGGAGACGTATCAACATCCCCAAGCTTAATTCCTGCTCGTCCTCGAGTAGGTTAATGATAAAAACCGAATTTTTGATGTGGAATGCTACCTAAGATATTTATCAATGTAATCTTCTCTATTGTGGCAAGAATATTCAGATCCATAAGATTCAAAACAAAAGTTTAATATTGACATAAAAAATGATAATACTTCAAGCATACTAACAAAGCAATCATGTCTTGTCAAAATAACATGGCCAAAGAAAGTTATCCCTACAAAATCATATAGTCTGGCTATGCTCTATCTTCATCACACAAAATATTTAAATCATGCACAACCCCGGTTTCAGCCAAGCAATTGTTTCATACTTGTAGCGACCAGACCTCAAACAGTATGATCTCTGTGCATTAGTGTCATCCCTGAATCGGTATGCTAACACGCACAATACTTGAGGATTTATAACAGAGTAGTAATCACACACTTATTACATCGAATAGTCTCAAAAGAGAACTTATTACAATAATATGGCTTAAGGTCATCTAAAACGATAACAGCGGAAGGCTTGGAAGATAAAGTGAGTCCATCAACTCCAATGGCATCACTGAGTGAAAGACAAAGACCTATGGCACCTTACCCTTCGTCTGAAAAGTCTACAACATGAACGTTGCAGCCCGAAACGGGTCAGGACATGGAATATGATGGCAATGTAACACATAGAGATAGAGTAATGAACAGAATAAATGATATCACTACATGCAATATGGCTGGTGGAAAGCTCTATGGTTACAGTTTGTGCATAAAGCCAATTTTCCCCTACAACAAAGGAATAAGTTTTATTCAACTATCATGGTGGTTGTTAAACATTGAGAAGGTTCCTCCAACTCAATCCCAATTAAGCATCATCATTAAACCCAATCCAATTATATTAAGAGTGATGAGATCAACATGATAATCCAAGATCCAGATACTCAAAACATCCATAACCGGGGGCACGACTAACCATGGTTAGTTTGTACACTCTACAGAGGTTTGCCACTTTTCCCCACAAGAATCGAATACATCCATGGTCGGAGAAACGAGACACAATCTTTCTGAAACAATAACTCTTTACTCTGGGTGGACAGTTACACCTAGTTTCCCCTACATCTGCTAGCCCACCACTGAAAGAGGTCTTGCAACGTACTCAACTATGCTAGAGCACATAATAGCTTGTGGCTGCACATGGAAGTTTCTAGCATGAATAATCTTATGATCCCTTTGAGCCTGGGTGGCGGACTGTAGGATGATCACATGGGTACTCCGGGATATCCTAGGATAACATCGGATTCTCCAGGTGCCCACAAGCAATCCACCCAGATGTGTATTTAAGTAGCCACCTTAAGTTAACCATTAATTAACAATACTCACATCTGTCATGAATCACTCGAACCAAACCACGTCTACAAGCATAGTGTAGCAATATAAGCAACGTAGAAGTAACTCCCAAAAGTTTGATAGTAAACAGGGTAATAGGTTCTACCTCATCATCTACTTCCCGGAACCCACATGTTAAACAGATCGTAACTATGCAATTGTTTGAGGATTGATCTAATGCAGTAAAACTGGGTAGTAAAGAGGTATGATCAAAGTGTTACTTGCCTTGCCGATGATCCGTGAAACCTAGAGACTCATAGTAGCACGCTTCGCACTCCGGGTACTCTATCGCAAACAAACAATCATACAATAAGCACTCGACTAGAAACACGGGTAAAACTCAAATACAAGATCTAACCAAAAAGTTCAACTTAAGAACTCCCGTTTGCAAAAAGAATCAAATCAAACGAAGCAACGAAACTCAAACTGCGAAAGAAACAAGATCTGACTACTAATCTGGACTTAAGTGAAATTTTACAGTACCAAAATCTTGTTCAAGTTCGTTAAACAGAAAGAGGGCTTCGATACAAAGATCTAGGCGCTTGAATCGCCTGATTCCGATAAACGAGCGAAAAGATAAACTAAAACAAAAAACAGGGCAGAAATCACGATCGAAAATAATCGCGGAAAACCCCTGGAAAAAGAAAACTGACGAACAGGCTAACGAACAAACATTCACTGTCTGTGGCTAACTAGTGAACTCCGTTCATTAAAATGAACGTACGGACGAACGTCCGCTATTTAGATAAACCGAGAAAACCGAACCGATCTAATCTAAAAAAACAAACCTAGGTTTCTAAAAAAACAGAGCGGTTTTAAAAAAAATCGAATCGGCGGTGGAGACGGTTTCTACCTCCGGCAAGGCGGGGCGGTTCCGGCGGGGTCTTGCTGCGGCGGCGGGGCTCTGGGGCGGCGGCAACGGCAACAGCGGCGAGCAGCGGCGGCACGGGTGCGGGGCGACTCGACGGCTGCGGGTGTGGGGCGGCGCGGTGGTGGGTGGTGGTGAGGCGGCGGGGGCGGCGATATTTAAGGAGGGGAGGGGGGCTCGGCGGCTTGGAGAAGGGGTCGAGGAGGAGGAGTCCTCCTCGGACGCGGCAGCGGTGGCATGCGCTGGCCGGACTCCCGGTCGGAGTTGGTCGGGGCAAGGCGATGGCTTGGCCAGGCCGGCCCGGCTCGGCTGGGCCGCTGGCCCAGTCGGGCGCGCGAACACTTTTTTTTAAAAAATTATGCCGAAACTAAAAAAATCCTAGAAAATAAAATTAAAATCTAAAAATGCCAAAACAATTTTTCACCATCTAAATAAAATATTTAGAACAAGATGAACATTTCTTTGGCCTAAAAATGCAATTTTGAAAACGTGCAATTTTTCTAATTCAAATAAAATTGCAGTAAAATCCAAATAAAACTATTTATTTGATTTTAATATTTTTCCTCTAATATTTCATTTATTTTGGAGAAGTGATATTATCTCCTCTCATATATTTTTATTTTAGAAATATTAGGAAATAAAAAATAATTAAAACCAAATGATCCTCTTTTCAAAATTTGAGAAAACTCAAATATGAAAATAACGAAATCCCCAACTCTCTCTGTGGGTCCTTGAGTTGCGTAGAATTTCTAGGATCGTGAAACGAAATGCAATAAAATATGATATGCATGATGATCTAGTGTATAACATACCAAATTGGAAATTTGGGATGTTACAAACCTACCCCCGTTAAGACGAATCTCGCCCTCGAGATTCAGGTTGGCTAGAAAATAGGTGCAGATGGTCCTTCCGTAGGTCTTCCTCTCGTTCCCAGGTGGCTTCATCCTCGGTATGGTGGCTCCACTGAACTTTGCAGAACTTGATAACCTTGCTACGTGTGACTCGGCTGGCAAACTCGAGAATCTTGGCTGGTTTCTCTTCGTAGGTCAAATCGCTATCCAACTGAATCGCTTCCAGTGGCACTGTATCTCTCAGAGGGATATCCGCCATCTCTGTGTGGCATTTATTCAACTGGGAAGCGTGGAACACATCATGAACTCCAGACAATCCTTCGGGTAACTCCAGCTTGTAAGCAACTTCTCCCATATGTTCCAAAACTTTGTATGGTCCCACAAAACATGGTGCTAACTTTCCCTTAACTCCGAATCGCTTAACTCCTCAAAGTGGGGACACACAAAGATATACTCTGTCTCCAACTTCGTAAACTGTCTCCTTGCGTTTAGAATCCGCATAGCTCTTCTGCCTGGACTGGGCTACCTTGAGTCTATCGCGAATCAGTTTGACCTTCTCTTCAGACTCTTTAATCAAATCTCGTCCAAACAACTGATGGTATCCAACTTCATCCCATAACAACGGTGTCCTGCACCTCCTTCCGTACAAAGCTTCGAAAGGGGCCATCTTCAAACTGGCTTGATAGCTGTTGTAATAACAGAACTCTGCATAAGGCAAATTGTCGTCCCAACTAGATCCATAATCTAGCGCACATGCTCTCAACATGTCCTCTAGAATCTGATTGACTCTCTCGGTCTGTCCATCTGTCTGTGGATGAAAATCTGTACTAAACTCTAGTCTGGTACCCAAAGTTTCATGCAACTGATTCCAGAACTTTGAGGTAAATTGAGTTCCTCTATCTGATACAGTGGTCCTCGGAACTCCATGCAGACATACGATCCTGGTCATGTATATCTTTGCCAACTTAGCACTTGTGTACGTGGTCTTCACTGGGATGAAATGAGCTACCTTCGTAAACTGATCGACTACAACCCATATCGAGTCATAGCCTGAACGAGTCCTGGGCGATCCCGTGGTAAAATCCATGCCTAGCTTATCCCACTTCCATTCGGGTATCGGCAATGGCTATAGCAATCCTGCTGGCTTCTGATGCTGTACCTTCACTCTCTGACATACATCACAAACTGGTACATACTCAGCAATATCCTTCTTCATTCCGGTCCACCAGAAACTGTCCTTCAAATCCAGATACATCTTGGTATTTCCTGGGTGAATCGAATACAACGAATCATGGGCCTCCTGCAGAATCAACTTCCTGATCTCCAGGTCATTAGGCACATATACGATCCTCAAACCATAAGGTATCATGCTCATCTTCATGAAATCCTTTAGCCTTTCCTTTGCTCATCGTTTCCTTTATCTCAGCAATCTCCTTGTCTGTCTTCTGAGCTTCCCTGATCTTATTCATCAGAGTAGACTGAATTTCCAATGCTGCTACATAGCCTCTCAGAACTATTTCCAAACATAGCTCACGAAGATCCTCTGCTAACTCCTTGGGTAACTCTCCAGTCATGAGCGTATTGACATGAATCTTGCGGCTCAATGCATCGGCTACTATGTTAGCCTTTCCGGGATGATAATGCAACCTCATATCATAATCCTTAATGAGCTCCAACCATATCCTCTGCCTGAGATTCAACTCCTTCTGTGTGAATATATACTTCAAACCCTTGTGATCCGTGTATACCTCACAATGGTTTCCGATGAGAAAATGTCTCCACGTCTTCAACGCATGCACTACGGCTGCTAACTCCAAATCGTGTGTAGCATAATTCTACTCATGGGGTTTAAGCTGTCGTGAGGCATATGAAACAACTCTTCTCTCCTGCATAAGCACTGCTCCAAGTCCTCGACGAGAAGCGTTGCAATACACTTATAATCCTTGCGTTGATCTGGAAGAATCAACACTGGGGCTGTAACCAAACGTTTCTTCAACTCTTGAAAATTGGCCTCACATTCCTCAGTCCATTTCAACTTGGTGTCCTTCTTCAACAACTCCGTCATGGGCTTTGCGATCTTCGAGAAATTCTCAATGAACCTCCGGTAGTATCCTGCGAGTCCAAGAAAACTCCGGATCTCCCCAACTGACGTGGGTGCTTCCTAATTTGTCACAGTGACAACCTTGGTGGGGTCTACTGCTATTCATTCTCCGGATATAACATGTCCAAGGAATCCAACTTCCTTCAACCAAAACTCACACTTGCTGAACTTGGCATATAGCTGATGTTCTTTGAGCTTCCCAAGTACCAAACACAAATGCTCCTTATGCTCCTCTTCATTCTTTGAGTAGACTAGTATGTCATCAATGAACACCACGACAAACTTATCCAAAAACTCCATAAACACCTTGTTCATCATGTTCATGAAATAGGAAGGTGCGTTAGTCAGACCCAATGACATAACGGTATACTCATATAGCCCGTACCTTGTGGTAAAAGCTGTCTTAGGTATATCTTGCTCTCGAATATTCAGCTGGGGGTATCCTGATCACAGATCGATCTTGGAAAAT
Organism: Triticum timopheevii; assembly: GCA_963921465.1. Lineage (NCBI taxonomy): Eukaryota > Viridiplantae > Streptophyta > Magnoliopsida > Poales > Poaceae > Triticum > Triticum timopheevii. Next base: position 373,967,785 of record OY997262.1, on the reverse strand, counting down.
ACTTTAGCTCCTTGCAACTGGTCGAACAAATCATTGATCATCGGCAGTGGGTACTTGTTCTTGATTGTCACTTCATTCAATCCACGATAATCAACAACCATCCTCAACGTTCCATCCTTCTTCTCCACTAGAAGCACTCGTGATCCCCAAGGTGACGAACTTGGGCGAACATAGCCTTTATCCAGTAACTCCTTAATCTACTTCTTAATTTCCTCCAAATCCTTGGCGCATCCTGTACGGTCTCTTAGATATTGGCCCTGTGCCTGGCAAAAGCTCAATAAAAAACTCAATGTCTCTATCCGATGGCATGCCTGGCAACTCTTCTGGAAATACATCAGGGAAATCCTTCACCACTGGTACTTCCTCCTGTACAACTCCTGATAAGGAATTCACTTGAGTCCTCTTCGGGACATGCCGGGATACATACTTGATCCGCCTTCCTTCTGGGGTGGTGAGCATAATCGACTTACTGACGCAATCGATGTTTCCTCCATACATCGATAGCCAATCCATACTCAAAATCACATCCAAACCTTGCGACTCCAGAATTATTAGGTCTAAGGGGAAAACATGCCTACCTATGGTCAATGGCATCGGAAAACATCCTTGGCTTGCCATATGCTCCGCTCCTGGCAAGCTTACTAACATAGGTGTTCTAAGGACTTTGGGTGGGCAACTTATACTTATCCACAAATCCCCTTGATATGTATGAATGCGATGCACCAGTATCGAAAAGAACGATTGCAGTAAATGACTTTACCAAAAACTTACCTATTGCTGCATCTGGCTGGGCTTCAACCTCCTCCACGCTAGCTAACGTGGTTCACTTGTCCCCTGTTGAAAGGGTTGGGCTTCTTCCCAGAGCTTCCATTGCCATTTCCATTCTTTGCTTCAGAACAGTCCATGGCGTAATGTCCATTCTTCCCGCACTTGAAACAAGTAATGTGACTTAGATCCTTTTTGGCGGGCGTTGATGGGTTGGAATGGTTCTGGCCGTTGCTTCCTCCATTCCCATTCCCATTCTTGGGGCCACTATGGTTATGTGAACTCCCGCCATTGTGATTGTGACCTCCATGGTTATGGTGAAGGGTTCCTCCCGAGTTCGGGGTAAAACAGGGTCTCTGCTGAGCTCCTGAATTGTACTTCCCTTGTCCATACTTCCTCTTGTGGTTGTCAATCTGCTGTTGCTTCCCTTCAACCATGAGAGCTCTATCTACCAACTCCTGGTAGTTGTTGAAGTTTGCCACCATCAACTGCATGCTCAGCTCATCATTCAGTCCTTCCAGAAACTTCTCCTGCTTAGCTGCATCCGTAGCAAGGTCATGTGGGGCATAATGTGCTAGCTTGCTAAAATCATCCACATTCTGGCCCATTGTGCGTCCTCCTTGGTGGAAGTTGCGAAACTCGTGCTTCTTCATGGCCATAGGTCCTGCTAAAACATGAGCAGTGCAAAAAGCCTGCTGAAACTAGTCCCATGTGACAATGTCGATGGGGTAAGTGGCTGTGAAATTCTCCCACCATGATGCTGCGGGTCCATCAAGCTGATGTGCGGCAAAACCTCTCTCCGCATCTGTGCATCCTGCAGTGGTCAACTCCCTTCCAATCTTGCGGAGCCAATCATCTGCAACTATGGGCTCGGTGCTACAGGAGAACACCGGCGGATTCAGCCTTAGAAAACAAGCTAAGTGATCAACAGGTGGTGGTGGTGTGCAACGTCTTGAGCTTGCGTTGGTTTTCCTTGAAGAGGAAAGGGTGATGCAGCACAGCAGCGTAAGTATTTCCCTCAGTTTTTGAGAACCAAGGTATCAATCCAGTAGGAGGCTCCTCAAAAGTCCCACGCACCTACACAAACAAACAAGAACCTCGCAACCAACATGATAAAGGGGTTGTCAATCCCTTCACGGAAACTTGTGAAAGTGAGATCTGATAGAGATAATATCATAAGATAAATATTTTTTGTATTTTTATGATATAGATTGGAAAGCAAAACATGCAAATAAAAGTAGATGGCAAACTTATATGATAAAAGATAGACCCGGGGGCCATAGATTTCACTAGTGGCTTCTCTCAAGATAGCATAAGTAATACGGTGGGTGAACAAATTACTATCGAGCAATTGATAGAAAAGTGCATAGTTATGAGATTATCTAGGCATGATCATGTATATAGGCATCACGTCCGTGACAAGTAGACCGACTCCTGCCTGCATCTACTACTATTACTCCACACATCAACCGACTCCTGCCTGCATCTAGAGTATTAAGTTCATGAAGAACAGAGTAACGCATTAAGAAAGATGACATGATGTAGAGGGATAAACTCATGCAATATGATATAAACCCCATCTTTTTATTCTCGATGGCACCAATACAATACGTGCCTCGCTGCCCCTGCTGTCACTGGGAAAGGACACCACAAGATTGAACCCAAAGCTAAGCACTTCTCCTATTGCAAGAAAGATCAATCTAGTAGGCCAAACCAAAATGATAATTCGAAGAGACTTGCAAAGATAACTTAATCATACATAAAAGAATTCAGAGGAGATTCAAATATTTCTCATAGATAAACTTGATCATAAACCCACAATTCATCGGATCTCGACAAACACACCGCAAAAAGAGTTACATCGAATAGATCTCCAAGAAGATCAAGGAGAACTTTGTATTGAGATTCAAAGAGAGAGAAGAAGCCATCTAGCTAATAACTATGGACCCGAAGGTCTGTGGTAAACTACTCACAACTCATCGGAGAGGCGTTGGAGATGATGTAGAGGCCCTCCATGGTGGATCCCCCCTCCGGCGGAGCGCCAGCAATGGCTCCAAGATGGGATCTCGCAGATACAGAAGGTTGCGGCAGTGGAATTAGGTTTTCATGGTCGCTTCTGATGGTTTCAAGGTACGTGTGTATATATAGGAGGAAGAAGTATGTCAGTTGACGATCGAGGGGCCCATGAGGGTGGGGAGCGCGCCCAGCCCTGGTGGGCGCGCCGGGCACCCTCGTGGCTACCTCGTTTGTTGCTTGACGTGCACTCCAAGTCTCCCGGTTGGCATTTGTTCCAAAAATATCGTTCCCGAATGTTTCATCCCGTTTGGACTCCGTTTGATATTCCTTTTCTTCGAAATATTGAAATAGGCAAAAAAAACTTCAATTCGGTCTGGGCCTCCGGTTAGTAGGTTAGTCCCAAAAATGATATAAAAGTGTAGAGTAAAGCCCATAAACATCCAAAACAGGTAATATAATAGCATGGAACAATAAAAAATTATAGATACATTGGAGACGTATCAAGCATCCCCAAGCTTAATTCCTGCTCGTCCTCGAGTAGGTAAATGATAAAAACAGAATTTTTGATGTGGAATGCTACCTAGCATAATTCTTAATGTAAATTTCTTTATTGTGGCATGAATGTTCAGATCCAAATGATTCAAAATAAAAGTTCATATTGACATAAGAAATAGTAATACTTCAAGCATACTAACAAAGTAATCATGTCTTCTCAAAATAACATGGCATTAGAAGGTTCATCCCTACAAAATCATATAGTTTGGTCATGCTTCATTTTCGTCACACAAAAGTGCTCTCATCTTGCACACCCCTAATGACAAGCCAAGCAATTTTTTCATACTTTAGCAATCTCAAACTTTTTCAACTTTCACGCAATACATGAGCGCGAGTCATGGATATAGCACTATGGGTGGAATAGAATATGATGATGGAGGTTGTGTGTAGAAGACAAAAAAGAGAAAGTCTCATATTGACGAGGATAATCAATGGGCTATGGAGATGCCCATCAATTGATGTCAACATGAGGAGTAGGGATTGACATGCAACGGATGCACTAGAGCTATAAATGTATGAAAGCTCAACAAAAGAAAATAAGTGGGTGTGCATCCAACTTGCTTGCTCATGAAGACCTAGGGCATTTTGAGGAAGCCCATCGTTGGAATATACAAGCCAAGTTCTATAATGAAAAATTCCCATTAGTATATGAAAGTGACAACAAATGAGACTCTCTATATGAAAAACATGGTGCTACTTTGAAGCACAAGTGTGGAAAAAGATAGTAACATTATCCCCCTTTCCTTTTTCTTCTTCTTTTTTTTGGGCCTTTCTTTTTTTGGCCTTTCTTTTTATTTTTATTTTTTTCTATGGCCTTTCTTTTTTTATTTTTGGCCTTTGTTTTATAAGGGACAATGCTATAATAAGGATGATCATCACACTTCTATTTATTTACAACTCATGAGTTACAACTCAAAACTAGAACAAGATATGACTCTATATGAATGCCTCCGGCGGTGTACCGGGACGGGCAATGATGCAAAAGTGACATGTATGAATTTTATGAAGGTGGATTTGCCACAATACGTTGTCAACTACATGATCATGCAAGGCAATATGACAATGATGATGCGTGTCATGATAAACAGAACGATGGAAAGTTGCATGGCAATATATCTCGGAATGGCCATGGAAATGCCATAATAGGTAGGTTGGTGGCTGTTTTGAGGAAGATATAAGGAGGTTTATGTGTGATAGAGGGAATCGTATCACGGGGTTTGGATGCACCGACGAAGTTTGCACCAACTCTCATGGTGAGAAAGGGCAATGCACGGTACCGAAGAGGCTAGCAATGATGGAAAGGTAAGAGTGCGTATAATCCATGGACTCAACATTAGTCATAAAGAACTCATATACTTATTGCAAAAATCTACAAGTCATCAAAAACCAAGCACTACGCGCATGCTCCTAGGGGGATAGATTGGTAGGAAAAGACCATCGCTCGTCCCCGACCGCCACTCATAAGGATGGCAATCTAAGAACACCTCATATTTCAAATTTGTTACACAACGGTTACCATACATGCATGCTATGGGACTTGCCAACTTGAACACAAGTATTCTTTAAATTTACAATTACCCAACTAGCATGACCCTAATATTACCACCTCCATATCTCAAAACAATTATCAAGTATCAAATTGATCATAGCATCCAATTCACTTCCTATGATAGTTTTTATTATACCCACTTGGATGCCCATCATTCTAGGACCAATTTTATAATCATAGCAAGTACCATGATGTTCTAAAAGACTCTCAAAATAATATAAGTGAAGCATGAGAGATCAACAATTTCTACAGAATTAAACCACCGCTGTGCTCTAAAAGATATAAGTGAAGTACTAGAGCAAAACTATCTAGCTCAAAAGATATAAATGAACCACATAGAGTATGCTAATAAATTCCAAATCATGTGGGTTTATCCCAAAAGGTGTGTACAGCAATGATGGTTGTGGAAATCTAAAAAGCAAAGACTAATATCATACAAGACGCTCCAAGCAAAACACATATCATGTGGCGAATAAAAATATAGCTCCAAGTAAAGTTACCGATAGACGAAGATGAAAGAGGGGATGCCTTCCGGGGCATCCCCAAGCATAGGCTTTTGGTTATACTTGACTATCTTGGGGTGCCATGGGTATCCCCAAGCTTAGGCTCTTGCCACTCCTTATTCCATAGTCCATCAAATCTTACCCAAAACTTGAAAACTTCACAACACAAAACTCAACAGGAAATCTCATAAGCTCCGTTAGTGCAAGAAAGAAAAACCACCACATAAGATACTGTAATGAACTCATTCTTTATTTATATTGGTGTTAAACCTGATGTATTCCAACTTCTCTATGGTTCATACCCCCCGATACTAGCCATAGATGCATCAAAATAAGTAAACAACACACGAAAAGCAGAATCTGTCAAAAACAGAACAGTCTGTAGAAATCTGTAGCTTTCAAATACTTATGGAACTCTATAAATCCTACCAAAATAGGACGTCCTATTAAATTTTTCTATTGATCTACAGAAAAAATAATCAACGCAAAAGCACGTTTATGTGATTTATTGAATTTTTTCTCGCGAGCGCAAAGTTTCTGTTTTTCAGCAGAATCAAATTAACTATCACCGTAGGTTATCCCATAGGTTTTACTTGGCACAAACACTAATTAAAACATAAAACCACATCTAAAAAGAGGGTATATGAATTATTTATTACTAAGCAGAAGCAAAAAGCAAGGAACAAAAATAAAATTGGGTTGCCTCCCAACTAGCGCTATCATTTAACGCCCCTAGCTAGGCATTGATAATTCAATGATGCTCACATGAAAGACAAGAATTGAAGCACAAAGAGAGCATCATAAAACACGTAACAAACACATCTAAGTCTAACATACTTCCTATGCATAGGCATTTTATAAGCAAACAAATTATCATAGCAAGCAAAAACTAGCATATACAAGGAAGCGGAAAGAAACAATAGCAATCTGAACATAACAAGAGGTAATTTAGTAACATGAAAATTTCCGCAACCATATTTTACTATCTCATAATAATTACATGTGGGATCATAAGCAAATTCAACAAAATAACTATGACATAACATATTCTCAACACGATCCACATGCATGCGAAGTTGACACTCTTCCAAAATAGTGGGGTTAACATTAACTAAAGTCATGACCTCTCCAAACCCACTTTTATCAAAAATTTCATAAGATTGAACATGCTCCAAATATGTGGGATCTAAAGTTGACACTCTTCCAAACCCACTTTCAATAATATAGCAAACACTATTATCAATCTCATATTCATCATGAGGCTTAAATAAATTTTCAAGATCAAAAGAAGAATCACCCCAATCATGATCATTACAACAAGTAGTAGACATAGCAAAACTACCATCCCCAAGCTTAGAGTTTTGCATATTATTAGAACAATTGACATCAAGGGAATTTATAGTAACATCATTGCAATCATGATTTTCATTGAAGGAACTACTAAGTATGGGTGCAATAGCAACGATCTCATGTTTAACATAAGGAACTATAGCAAATTCATCTTCATAAATATTGCATCATGGCCACAAGAATAGCAAGCATCATGTTCATCAAGGGATATTTCAATCAAATCATCGGAATCATTATCTATAGATTCATTAAATTCTTTGACATAGACATTATGAGCATAGTTTTCATAGTAATATTTAAGTATGTCAAAATTTTCAGATTCGTAGAGAGTAATATCATACTTTTCAATCAAAGAAGCAACTTCATAAGCACCCTTAAAAGCAACAAATTATTTAATTTGTTCGATATCATAGTAACTATAAACACCCTTTTCATAAGAAGATAAAATTTCATTTGCATTAAACTCACATAGGTAGGGAAGGTGTTTTTTAGGGTTCTTAGAGCAACAAGTAAAATCACAAATTTCACAAAGATTCCAAGCATAACACATCAATCTATTTATTTGATCCCATAAGAGTCTCCCTTTTTCAGACAAACGGTGACACACAAAATGAGCATGCTCATCTAAAGATTTCCCATCAACTAGGCTAGTTGGGGTTTTAGCGCGAGCGCATAAGGATCAAAGATGATCCAAGTAGCACACTTTAAGTGGATCCATAACAATAGATTTTTAGCAAGCAAAGATGCAAGCACATAGAAGGAACAAGGAGACACAAGCAAACATAAGATCGAATGAAAGAGGGGCGAATAAAATGGCAAGGGTGAAGTGGGGGAGAGGAAAACGAGAGGCAAATGGACAATATTGTAATGCGAGGGAGATGAGTTTGTGATGGGTACTTGGTATGTCTTGACTTGAGCGAAGACCTCCCCAGCAACGACACCATAAATCCTTCTTGCTACGTCTTGAGCTTGCGTTGGTTTTCCTTTAAGAGGAAAGGGTGATGCAGCACAGTAGCGTAAGTATTTCCCTTAGTTTTTGAGAACCAAGGTATCAATCTAGTAGGAGGCTCCACAAAAGTCCCACGCACCTACACAAACAAACAAGAACCTCGCAACCAATGCGATAAAGGGGTTGTCAATCCCTTCATGGAAACTTGCGAAAGTGAGATCTGATAGAGATAATATGATAAGGTAAATATTTTTGGTATTTTTATGATATAGATTGGAAAGTAAAACATGCAAATAAAAGTAGATGGCAAACTTATATGATAAAAGATAGACCCAGGGGCCGTAGGTTTCACTAGTGGCTTCTCTCAAGATAGCATAAGTAATACGGTGGGTGAACAAATTACTGTCGAGCAATTGATAGAAAAGCGCATAGTTATGAGATTATCTAGGCATGATCATGTATATAGGCATCACGTCCGTGACAAGTAGACCAACTCCTGCCTGCATCTACTACTATTACTCCACACATCACCGACTCCTGCCTGCATCTAGAGTATTAAGTTCATGAAGAATAGAGTAACGCATTAAGAAAGATGACATGATGTAGAGGGATAAACTCATGCAATATGATATAAACCCCATCTTTTTATCCTCGATGGAAACAATACAATACGTGCCTAGCTGCCCCTGCTATCACTGGGAAAGGACACCGCAAGATTGAACCCAAAGCTAAGCACTTCTCCTATTGCAAGAAAGATCAATCTAGTAGGCCAAAACAAACAGATAATTCGAAGAGACTTGCAAAGATAACTTAATCATACATAAAAGAATTCAGAGGATATTCAAATATTTCTCATAGATAAACTTGATCATAAACCCACAATTCATCAGATCTCGACAAACACACCACAAAAAGAGTTACATCGAATAGATCTCCAAGAAGATCAAGGAGAACTTTGTATTGAGATTCAAAGAGAGAGAAGCCATCTAGCTAATAAATATGGACCCAAAGGTATGTGGTAAACTACTCACAACTCATTAGAGAGGCCTTGGAGATGATGTAGAGGCCCTCCATGGTGGATTCCCCCTCCGGCAGAGCACCGGCGGTGGCTCCAAGATGGGATCTCGCGTATACAGAAGGTTGCGGCGGTGGAATTAGGTTTTCGTGGTTGCTTCTGATGGTTTCAGGGTACGGGTGTATATATAGGAGGAAGAAGTACGTCGGTTGACGATCGAGGGGCCCACGAGGGTGGGGGCGTGCCCAGCCCTGGTGGGCGCACTGGGCACCCTCGTGGCCTCCTTGTTTGTTGCTTGAAGTCCACTCCAGGTCTCCCAGTTGGCATTTGTTCCAAAAAGATCGTTCCCGAAGGTTTCATCCCGTTTGGACTGCGTTTGATATTCGTTTTCTTCGAAACACTAAAATAGGCAAAAAAACAGGAATTCGGGCTGGACCTCCGGTTAGTAGGTTAGTCCCAAAAATGATATAAAAGTGTAGAGTAAAGCCCATAAACATCCAAAACAGGTAATATAATAGCATGGAACAATAAAAAATTGTAGATACATTGGAGACGTATCATGGTGGGTTGTTGTTGTTGTTCCCTTGATTCTGATTCTGGACTAGTACCTACATCAGGGTATTCTATTGTTGGATCAACTGAGTGAGCTCCGGCGGGAAAGCAAATCCATTGTCGCGTCTAGGAAGCATCTGATGGGTTTAGAAAAGATGAGAAAACAGAATAGAATGAGATCTAGAGGGTAAACACTACCCATATGCACATGAGACAAACACAAACAATCACTTCAATTAATTCAAACAAGGGCATACAATCGGTCTAACTATCATTACAAAAGTGCTTGGACTATACTATATACATGGGGAAATACTACTACTGATATGGTGGTCAACTAGAAAACTTGATCGGTGGAAGACTCCATGATATCTGCTCCAACTTCATCTACGTAGCCATCATCGCTGTCATCAGGATCTGAGTCGGTGTCGTCGATGATGATGTAGTCCTCCGAATGAATGGAATCATCGTCTTCTTCTCCTGGCGCGGGGTCTCCCATGAATACTCCTAGCTTCCTCGTCAAATCGTCGTTCTTCTCCACGAGTATCGTCATTTCCTCCTCATATCCATCACGTGTTGACTTGAGTTCTTCCTCAAGCTCTATGATCCTGGTCATTGCCTTCTTCAGATCTATCATGCCTGCGCACATCTTGTTCTCCTGGTGACGAATATGCTGGTTTAACTCCTGGATGAATACTGCAATGGATCTATCCTTCCTGATGCTGATTATCTCCCATTGCTCATCTTGGCGCCCACAAATCTGGTAGATAGTATCCTTGAGATCCTTGTGGTAAACTTCTCCAATGCGTCCTATGGTGATGTGGGCTTCCATGCTCTTTCCTAGACTCCAGGTGGGTGCATCAAAGGAAAACTCTATGGGCTCAGTGACTGGCATGAACGTCCTTCCTGGAACTTGAACTCGAATCATCCAACACTCCTCTTCTGGTAAAGTGGCGATGTAGGTCCCCGTGAAGCATGGTATCCCGATGTTTAGGTACCTAGTAACTTCCTTCAAGTGTCGTCCAAAAGGTGTATCTTCATCCGGTTGAGTGAACTTGTTCCTTGCATCTGCCATCCTATAGAGTAGAAAAGGGAGAGGAGTCAGAAATGAGAAGAGAGTAGTGATCTAGGGCTTTATCTTAGTGGTTGTGTCCTACAGTCAGCGTGTGCTCTGATACCATCTTGTAGCAACCAGACCTCAAACAGTCTGATCTCTGTGCATCAGTGTCATCCCTGGATTGAAAATGCTGACACGCACAATACTTGAGGATTTATAACAGAGTAGGAATCACACACTTATTACATCGAATAGTTTCAAAAGAGAACTTATTACAATAATATGGCTTAAGGCCATCTAAAACGGTAACAGTGGAAGGCTTGGAAGATAAAGTGAGTCCATCAACTCCATCGGCATCACTGAGTGAAAGACAATGACCTATGGCACCTTACTCTTCGTCTGAAAAGTCCGCAACATGAATGTTGCAGCCTGAAACGGGTCAACACATGGAATATGCTGGCAATGTAACACATAGAGTAACAGACAGAATAAATGCTATCACTACATGCAATATGGCTGGTGGAAAGCTCTACGGTTACAGTTTGTGCATAGAGCCAATTTTTCCCTACAACAAAGGAATAAGTTTTATTTAACTATCATGGTGGTTGTTAAACACTGAGAAGGTTCCTCCAACTCAATCCCAATTAAGCATAATCATTAAAACCAATCCAATTATATTAAGAGTGATGAGATCAACATGATAATCCAAGATCCAGATACTCAAAACGTAGATAATCGGGGACACGGCTAACCATGATTAGTTTGTACACTCTGTAGAGGTTTGCGCACTTTTCCCCACAAGACTCGAATACATCCATGGTCGGAGAAACGAGACACAATCTTTCTGAAACAATAACTCTTTACTCTGGGTGGACAGTTACACCTACTTTCCCCTACATCTGCTAGCCCACCACTGAAAGAGGTCTTGCAACATACACATCAATGCTAGAGCCCATAATAGCTTGTGGATGCACATGGAAGTTTCTAGCATGAATAATCTTATGTTCCCTTTGAGCCTGGGTGGCGGACCGTAGGATGATCACACATGTACTCCAGGAACTCCTAGGACAATACTAGATTCTCCAGGTGCCCACAAGCAATCCAGCCAGATGTGTATTTATGTAGCCACCTTAAGTTAACCATTAATTAACAATACTCACATCTGTCATGAATCACTCAAACCAAACCACGTCTACAAGCATAGCATAGCAATATAAGCAACGTAGAAGTAACTCCCAAATGTTTGATAGTAAACAGGGTAATAGGTTCTACCTCATCATCTACTTCCCAGAACCCACATGTTAAACAGATCCTAACTATGCAATTGTTTGAGGATTGATCTAATGCAGTAAAACTGGGTAGTGAAGAGGTATGATCAAAGTGTTACTTGCCTTGCTGATGATCCGTGAAACCTAGAGACTCGTAGTAGCACGCTTTGCACTCCGGGTACTCTATCACAAACAAACAATCATACAATAAGCACTCAACTAGAAACACGGGTAAAACTCAAATACAAGATCTAACCAGAAAGTTCAACTTAAGAACTCCCGTTTGCAAAAGGAATCAAATCAAACCAAGCAACGGAACTCAAACTGCGAAAGAAGCAAGATCCGGCTACTAATCTGGACTTAAGTCAAATTTTACAGTACCAAAATCTTGTTCAAGTTGGTTAAACAGAAAGAGGGCTCTGAGATGAAGATCTAGGCGCTTGAATCGCCTGATTCCGATAAACGAGCGAAAAGATAAACTAACACAAAAAACAAGGCAGAAATCACGATCGAAAATAATCGCGGGAAAACCCTGGAAAAAGAAAACTGACGAATAGGCTAACGAATGAATGTTCGCTGTCTGTGGCTAACGGTTGAACTCCGTTCGTTAAAATGAACGTACGGACGAACGTCCGCTATTTAGATAAACCGAGAAAACCAAACCGATCTAATCTTAAAAAAACAAACCTAGGTTTCTAAAAAAACGAGCGGTTTAAAAAAAATTGAATTGGCGGCGACGGTTTCTACCTCCGATGAGGCTCCGACAAGGCGGGGCGTCTCCGGCGGGGTCCTGCTGCGGCGGCGGGGCTCCGGGGCAGCGGCGAGGGGCGCGACACGGCGGTGGCGGCTGCGAGAGCGAGGCGGCTGCAGGTTCGGGGTGGCGCGATGGTGGGTGGTGGTGAGGCGGTGGGGGCGGTGGTATTGAAGGAGGGAAGGGGGCTCAGCGGCTTGGGGAGGGGGTCGAGGAGGAGGAGTCCTCCTCGGACGCGGCGGCGGTGGCGTGCGCCGGCCGGACTGCCGATCGGAGTCGGTCGGGCCGAGGCGGCGGCTTGGCGAGGCCGGCCCGGCTCGGCTGGGCCGCTGGCCCAGTCAGGCGTGCGAACACTTTTTTTTAAAATTCCGCCAAAACTAAACAAATCCTAGAAAATAAAATAAAAATCTAAAAATGCAAAAACAAATTTTGACCGTCTAAATAAAATATTTAGAACAGGATGAACATTTGTTTGGCCTAAAAATGCAATTTTGAAAATGTGCAATTTTTCTAATTCAAATAAAATTACAGTAAAATCCAAATAAAACTATTTATTTGATTTTAATATTTTTCCTCTAATATTTCATTTATTTTGGGGAAGTCATATTATCTCCTCTCATATATTTTTATTTTAGAAATATTAGGAATGAAAAATATTTAAAACCAAATGATCCTCTTTTCAAAATTTGAGAAAACTCAAATATGAAAATAACGGAATCCCCAACTCTCTCCGTGGGTCCTTGAGTTGCGTAGAATTTCTAGGACCGCGAAATGAAATGCAACCAAATATGATATGCATGATGATCTAATGTATAACATACCAAATTGGAAATTTGGGATGTTACAATACTTTAGTATTTTGGAAGGGGAGCCTTGGCGCAGTGGTAAAGCTGCTGCCTTGTGACCATGAGGTCACGGGTTCAAGTCCTGGAAACAACCTCTTACAAAAATGTAGGGAAAGGTTGCGTACTATAGACCCAAAGTGGTCGGACCCTTCCCCGGACCCTGCGCAAGCGGGAGCTACATGCACCGGGCTGTCCTACAGTACTTTAGTATTTTCTAAGTTTTTCAATCTTTTAATGCAATATATGAGCGTGAGCCATGGACATAACACTATAGGTGGAATAGAATGGTTGTTGTGGAGAAAACGAAAAGGAGGAAGATAGTCTCACATCAACTAGGCGTATCAACAGGCTATGGAGATGCCCATCAATAGATATCAATGTGAGTGAGTAGGGATTGCCATGCAACAGATGCACTAGAGCTATAAGTGTATGAAAGCTCAAAAAAAAAACTAAGTGGGTGTGCATCCAACTCGCTTGCTCACGAAGACCTAGGGCAATTTGAGGAAGCCCATCATTGGAATATACAAGCCAAGTTCTATAATGAAAATTCCCACTAGTATATGAAAGTGACAACATAGGAGACTCTCTATCATGAAGATCATGGTGCTACTTTGAAGCACAAGTGTGGTAAAAGGATAGTAGCATTGCCCCTTCTCTCTTTTTCTCTCATATTTTTTGGGCCTTCTCTTCTTTTTTTGGCCTCTTTTTTTCGTCCGGAGTCTAAGAGACTTGTGGGGGAATCATAGTCTCCATCATCCTTTCCTCACTGGGAAAATGCTCTAATAATGAAGATCATCACACTTTTATTTACTTACAACTCAAGAATTACAACTCGATACTTAGAACAAAATATGACTCTATATGAATGCCTCGGTGGTGTAACGGGATGTGCAATGAATCAAGAGTGACATGTATGAAAGAATTATGAAAGGTGGCTTTGCCACAAATACGATGTCAACTACATGATCATGCAAAGCAATATGACAATGATGAAGCGTGTCATAATAAATGGAACGGTGGAAAGTTGCATGGCAATATATCTCGAAATGGCTATGGAAATGCCATAATACGTAGGTATGGTGGCTATTTTGAGGAAGATATATGGCGGGTGTATTGTAACACCCCGGATTCGATGCGCCAGGTGTCTTCTAGTTATTCGCCGTCATTGCCATGTCATTTGCTTGCGTGTTGCATTTTTCCATGCCATCATGTGCATCTCATTTTGCATACGTGTTCGTCTCATGCATCCGAGCTTTTTCCCCGTTGTCCATTTTGCAATCCGACACTCCTATGTCCTCCGGCGTCCCCCTTTTGTCTCTTGTTGTGAGTGGGTGTTAAACATTCTCGGAATGGACCGTGATTTGCCAAGAGACCTTGGTATATCACCGGTAGACCGCCCGTCAAGTTTCGTGCCATTTGGAGGTCGTTTGATACTCCAACGGTTAACCGGGTAACCATAAATGCCTCTTTTGTGTGCATCCCAACACCCCTCCAAAGTGTCCCAATAACCCATCCAAACCCCCTCCATGCTCTCGGTCGTTCGATCACAATCGTGTGGGCGAAAACCGCACCTCATTTGGAGTCTCGTAGCTCCCTCTACCTATAAATATATGCCTTCTCCTTCCAAATTCGCGGTGCAAACCCTCACCATCTTCATCCTCGTGCCGCCGGACACGTTCGCCCGTGCCGGACATGTCCGCCGAACACCTCACTCCAGCCTCTCAGCACCCGCCACGTCACCCCACTAGCCCCCCTCTCTCTCCTCCGCCACCAGGGCCCGTGGGGCCCAAATCCAGCCCTCGGGGCCCGAGCCGCCGCCTGCCGCCGCCCGTGCGGATCCCGCGCAGGCCCGGCCGGCCGCCTCCCGCGTCGCTGCCCCGACCTCGCGCCGCCGCCGCGCCTTCGTCGCCGGCCACAGTCGCTACCATCGTTGGTGTCGCCCGCCTCTCGGCTCCACGCCAGCGTCCCCGACTCCGGTTCACCGCCCCGCCGCCTCGGGCACCCGCGCATGCCCGCACCAGGCCACCCCAGCCTCCCATGCCGCCCCGCTCCTCCACCCGGCCGCCGGCGCCGCCCGAGCTCGCTGCCGCGCCGGTGCGCCGCCGCCGCCTCCGCGCGCTGCCTCCGCCCCGCCGCCCGGTGCCGCCTCCCTGCCCAGCCGGCCCTCCTTCGCCGGATCCGGCCCCGGGAGCTCCGGCCGCCCCGGATCCGCCCGTCCCCGGCGTCTCCCTCCTCTCCGGCGAGCTCTCCGATGAGATCCGGCCCTGCCTCGACTTCCGTGCCAAAGTCAACCCTAGATCCGGAGGGTAAAATATCACTGTCCTTTTCTCTGTAACATTTTATGCCTTTGTTCATTGCATCATAACTCCATGACCGTATCTCCGTTTTATGCGCATGATATATAAAAATGTTCAATGGGAGATGATATTCATTTCATTACATTGTGCCATGTTCATTTGAGTTCTTTTTGATGCCCTAATCATCGTTCAAAGAGTGCTATATGATGTTTACTGCTGTCCGTTAACAGAACTTGATGTTTTGTCATTTTTGTTGCATTTGATGTGTGCATCTTATGAGCATGAGCTCTACATGTGTTTTGAACTATGTTATGCCTTCTTTACATAGGTGCTTGCACGTATTTTTGTGATATATGTGGTTACTAGAACAAGTATGCAAACTAGGCTTCGTGATGTTGCTGATTTTAGTCCCTATTGTGCTGTTATTTTGATGCCATGTAAACTGGATGCTACAGAGAGATCCATGCTTATTTTGAGATACTTCAGTAAGGATGTTTTGAACATATGGTTAAGCTCTATCCATCCATGCCCCTATTTGCAATTATGGAGTAGTCTAGCATGTCATTGGCTTGCTATACTTTTGCTATAAAATGTTTCCTGGCAGATTGTTTATATGTTATTCAATTTTGCCAAGGTTGTTGTAGTTGATCCTTGCATGCTATGAACATGCTCCTGCCATTCTTAGCTTCATAAACATGTCTTCTTACCGTTGGTTACCTTGTCATGCCATGTGTTTCTCTGTGGTGAGTGGTACAAGCTCACTAACATGCCTACTTATCGTTGTTCCTGCCATGTCTGAATCTGTCATATCCCATGTTTGCATGGATGCTAGCATCTTTTCTGTTGATCTTTGGAATAAGTTCAGTAAGTGAGTATTGTTCTTTGCCATTATTAATATCATGCCATGCCTTTGTTTGCCATGTTAAGTTCTTGTAGCATGTTGTTTGATAGCTCGAAACATTGCAACCTGATATTATTTCAGCTAAGACTGAAACTGTTATTATTTGCAATCTTGCCATGTCCTTTTGAGCATGTTCTAGTGATTTCTGGAGATAGCTCAGTGTTCATGTTTTGCCATGCATTACCTGTTCATCATGTCTATGCCTTTTGTTTTCATGTTGGGATGCTATAGCACATTGTTTTGATGCTTGCTAGATGCCTAGTTGCTGTTTTGGACAGCTTGTCCTTTAAACTTGTATAGTGTATGTGTTGAATCGTTGCTTCGTTTTGAGTGTGCTCTATATGAAATTTGCTTGATTTTGAATGAAGTTTAATATTATCATGTTGCATCCATGTTTTGAGAGTGTTTGCTTGATGTTTGTATGTATTTTGCATCAATGCCATGTTTAACTTGTTTTGCTCGTACCTTCTAGGCCGTAGCTCCGAATTAAATGAACTTTATATGTAACTTGATTAGAATTTCGTGTAGATCATCTTGGTGCATCTTAACTTGCTGTTTAACAACTTGAACATAAGGTTTATTCAGATCTAGACCAATTTCGAAATTTGCATATGAGGACTTACCGGAATTGTTATATGTTGTTTCCGACCTCATTTAAACTTGCTTTGTTGTGTTGTCCTTGTATGCATCATCTCTTGCCATGAGTAGCTTCATGTAGCGTTGTCATGCATCATACTTGGTTGAGCATCATGCCTTGTCTATGTGTGGTGTGTTTACCATGTTGTGTGCTTCTTCTTGATAGTTCCTGTTTCATTGCGATCGTGAGGATTCGTTCATCTACGCGTGGTTCGTCTTCGTGGTTTCATCTTGTTCATGGACTCGTTCTTCTTCCTTGCGGGATTTTAGGCAAGATGACCGTCACCCTGTATCTCACTACTATCATTGCTATGCTAGTTGCTTCGTTCTATCGCTATGCTGCGCTACCTATCACTTGATCGTCAAGCCTCCCAATTTGCCATGTCAGCCTCCTACCTTTTTCACCCTTCCTAGCAAACCATTGTTTGGATATGTTACCGCTTTTGCTCAGCCCCTCTTATAGCGTTGTTAGTTGCAGGTGAAGTTGAAGATTGCTCCGTGGTGGACATGATTATGTTGGGATATCACAATATCTCTTATTTAATTAATGCATCTACATACTTGGTAAAGGGTGGAAGACTCGGCCTTATGCTTGGTGTTTTGTTCCAATATTGCCGCCCTAGTTTCCGTCATACCGGTGTTATGTTCCTGGATTTTGCGTTCCTTACGCGGTTGGGTGATTTATGGGACCCCCTTGAGAGTTCTCTTTGAATAAAACTCCAACAAGGCCCAACCTTGGTTTTACCATTTGCCTCACCTAAGCCTTTTTCCCTTGGGTTTCCGGAGCCCGAGGGTCATCTTTATTTACCCCCCCTGGGCCAGTGCTCTTCGTGAGTGTTGGTCCAACCTGTCAGCCGCCGATGGCCACCAGGGGCAACTCTGGGCTGCCCTACCGGAAGTTTGGACAATCCGGTGTGCCCTGAGAACGAGATATGTGCAGCTCCTATCAGGATTTGTCGGCACATTCAGGCGGCTTTGCTAGTCTTGTTTTACCATGATCAAAATGTCTTGTAAACCGGGATTCCGAGACTGATCGGGTCTTCCTAGGAGAAGGTATATCCTTCGTTCATCGCGAGGGCTTATCATGGGGTAAGTTGGGACACCCCTGCAGGGTATATACTTTCGAGAGCCGTGCCCGCGTTTATGTGGCAGATGGGAATTTGTTAATGTCCGGTTGTAGATAACTTGACACCAGATACGAATTAAAATGCATCAACCGCGTGTGTAGCTGTGATGGCCTATTTTCAGCGGAGTCCGAGAAGTGAACACGGTTTTGGGTTATGTTTGACATAAGTAGGAGTTCAGGATCACTTCTTGATCATTGCTAGCTTCACGATCGTTCCTTTGCTTCTCTTCTCGCTCTTATTTGCGTATGTTAGCCACCATACTTGCTTAGTCACTGCTGCAACCTCACCACTTTACCCCTTCCTTTCCCATTAAGCTTTGCTTGTCTTGATACCCATGGTAATGGGACTACTGAGTCCTCGTGGCTCACAGATTACTACAACACCAGTTGCAGGTACAGGTTTGCGATGATCATGACGCGAGAGCGATGTTTCTTGTTTTGGAGTTCTTCTTCTGCTTCTTCTTCGATCAGGGGCTAGGTTCCAGGTCGGCAGCCTGGGCTAGCAGGGCGGATGTCGTTTGAGTTTCTGTTTATGTTTCATCCATAGTCGGATGTTGATCTTATGTATGATGTATTGATGTACTCTTGTGGCATTTGTATGCCTTGTATGTATCCCCATCTATTATGTAATGTTGATGTAATGATATCCACCTTGCAAAAGTGTATCAATATGCGGTTCTATCCTTGGTGGGACCTTCGAGTCTCTTTAGGATAGTATCGCATATTGGGCGTGACAAGTTGGTATCAGAGCCTCGACCGACCTTAGGAGCCCCCCTTGTTTGATCGTGTAGCTTGGCTGTTGTTGAGTCTAGAATAAAACTTTTTTGGAGTCTAGTTATATCGGAGAGTAGGAATTCTTTTACTCCTCAGCTCCTTCGTCGCTCTGGTGAGGAATCTTGATGTAGGTGTTTTGAATTACTCCTCTTCCCTTCCAAATTTTCTTTAGGATCACGCAATTGGTTTTCCGATCGTTAGTTCTCAGCTCTTTTCATCCGGTGCATTTCTCGTCAAGTTGACTCGAGCCTCTTCATCTTTGCCAAGTTCAATCCTCAGTTGTTTTCTTTTCCCACCCGCCCACCCTATTTCTTCCCGGAGTCCCTAATAGAGTATCCATCCTACTCGTGCGATGCCTTTGCATTCTTTCCTCAATTATTTCAACTGGTGTTTCCTCTTGAAGTTATTCATTGGGTTTTCCCCTTCCAAGTTGCCTTTGTTTTCCCGTCCTCCCACCCTCTTCTTCCTGGAGTCTGAGTCTGTTTCGAGCATCAATTTCATTCGTGTGGAGCCTCTTCAGTCTTCCCTCAATCATTTCAACCGGTGAATTCTCGTCTCGTTTGACATTCTTCAACTCTTTCTTTCCCGGTGGATTCAATTCAAGTTTTTCGGGTTGATCATATTATTTCCCTTGGATCAAGTGTTCTCCCTGCTGGTTCGCCTCTCGCCAGTTTATCCTTCCGGAGTGCTCAAGACATCTCAGGAGATTCGTCAGTGTTCCAATTAATTCGAGGTTATCACCTCATTCAAATATTTCAATTATTCCGGTGCATCATCTATCTATTCAACATCCCTTTCCAACGGTGTTTCTTTTCAGTGGGCCCTAACCCACAGGTCTTTTCCCAGGATCTTACCTGACTCTTCTGATTTTCTTGGAGTTATTCTCAAATCCTTTTCGAAGTTTGACGTAAGTAAGGATTCCATCAGTCAGATGCCTTCTCCAAGATAGCTTCCAAATTCTTTTATGTTCGGTTCAATCTTTCCTCTTTTTATTCTTTCGGAGTGTTTCAACAATTTCTTCAAGGTGTTTCTCGTCGTCATTCTCATCTTTTGAAGACCGAAGAAGAGTTTTTCCTCTAAATCGTGTCCGTTCTCTTGGAGATTCGTGGTGCTAGCTTCATGTTATCCTCTCAAATTATTCCGTTTGTCAGAGATTCTTTTCTTACCCATCCGGAGTTTTTTAGGAGTTGTTTTCCCGTTTCGTGTATCCGGAGGCCTCCATTTCAGAATATTTCTTCGTTCCAAGTTTTCAGCTTCGTTCTCCAATTATTCTATATTCATGCCTTTTCATTCGTCTTGATATTCTTCCGGTGCTTTGTTCAAGCTTTAATCAGTTCGTGATCTCTTTGTTCTCGTGCATCTTGATTTACTCAAGTATCTTCGTTCATTTTCTAATTCCTTCCGGCGATTCGTTCTCTTCTCTTCGTTCGTTTACATTTTCATGGTGGTTCGTTGAAGATTCCTTTTCTGTTCTCATCATATCAATTCATTCGTTCTTTCCTAATCCTACCGATGGTTCATGAAGACTTCCTCAAGTTTTGCGCTATATCTTCCCTTAATCTTTTCCAACGCGAATAAGTAGTATGCAAATCCATTGCTTCGCATCAATTTAATTGGTGGAGGATAAGCATAACGTAATTCTTATTCTCTTTCATCAAGTTGATTAATTCCTTCCTTCGGAGATTGTTCATCATAAATAATCTCTCGGTTCAAAGTGTCTTTCATCTTTTCTTTCCCGGAGTTCAAAGTTTCCTTGGCCATCTCGTCGGAACCTCCATCGGAGTCATCACAAGGCCTTAATCTTATTATTTCCATCCTTGGATTCTATCTCATCATCCTTGATTTTACCAGAGTTCTTCACGGTGGTTCGTCAGTATTTAATTCATTTTTTAAGTGTTCATCAAGATTCTTACCAAAGGAGATCAAGTATCTTTCCTTCTTGCTTTTCGAAGTGCAATTAAATCTTTGTATTCTTTTGAAGTGGAGTTTTGCATTTCTTTGTTCTTCTAAGCTATCCAATCATTTCCGTTTGTGGCCGGTTATCACCTAATGATCTTGAGATGTTACCTATAAGACCACAACAAGCTTATTCTTTCGTTGTTGATTTTCTCAACAACTCTATTCAATCCTTCCTTCTAAGTTCTTTTCATTCAACTCTTTCAATTCTTTCCGGAGGTTTTGTGTCATGTCTTCATCAAGTATCATTCCATCCTCTCTAGCTCGTGTTCTATTCCTCCATGTTTCAACCGGAGTGCTGCCTAAATCCTTTCAGTCTTATTCGTTTGTTATCTCGTTCTAACTGGAGTGGTTTCAGAGTCTATCTGATTCCGTGAGTTTTTGATTCTCGTCATTCTCGTCGTTCCCCTCTTCTTCCTGAGTGCTATCGACTTTGTTCATCTTCTCTCTTGCATTTTTACTTCACCTCTTCCTCTTTCTCTTCCTCTTGTTCCTAAGATCTCGGGACGAGATCTCTTGTTAGTGGAGGAGTGTTGTAAAGCCCCGGATTCGATGCGCCAGGTGTCTTCCAGTTATTCACTGTCGTTGCCATGTCATTTGCTTGCGTGTTGCATTTTGCCATGTCATCATGTGCATCTCATTTTGCAGACATGTTCGTCTCATGCATCCGAGCTTTTTCCCCGTTGTCCGTTTTGCAATCTGACACTCTTATGTCCTTCGGCGTCCCCCTTTTGTCTCTTGTTGTGAGTGGGTGTTAAACATTCTCGCAATGGACCGTGATTTGCCAAGAGGCCTTGGTATATCACCGGTAGACCGCCCGTCAAGTTTCGTGCCATTTGGAGGTCGTTTGATACTCCAACGGTTAACCGGGTAACTGTAAAGGCCTCTTTTGTGTGCAGCCCAACACCCCTCCAAACTGGCCCAATAACCCATCCAAACCCTCTCCATGCTCTCGGTCATTCGATCACGATTGTGTGGGCGAAAACCGCACCTCATTTGGAGTCTCCTAGCTCCCTCTACCTATAAATATATGCCTTCCCCTTCCAAATTCGCGGTGCAAACCCTAGCCACCTTCATCCTCGCGCCGCCGGACACGTTCGCCCGTGCCGGACATGTCCGCCGGACACCTCACTCTAGCCTCTCAGCGCCGCCACGTCACGCTGCCGGCCCCCTCTCTCTCTCCTCCGCCGCCAGGGCCCGTGGGGCCCAGATCCGGCCCGCAGGGCCCGAGCCGCCGCCAGCCGCCGCCCGTGCGGATCCCGCGCAGGCCCGGCCAGCCGCCTCCCGTGTTGCTGCCTCGACCTCGCGCCGCCGCCACGCCTTCGTCGCCGGCCACCGTCGTCGCCATCGCCAGCGTCACCCGCCTCTCGCCTCCACGCCGACGTCCCCGACTCCGGTTCGCCGCCCCGCCGCCTCGGCCACCCGCGCACGCCCGCGCGAGGCCGCCCCAGCCTCCCATGCCGCCCCGCTCCTCCGCCTGGCCACCGGCGCCGCCGGAGCTCGCCGTTGCGCCGGTGCGCCACCGCCACCTCCGCGCGCTGCCTCCGCCCCGCCGCCCGGTGCCGCCTCCATGCCCAGCCGGCCCTCCTTCGCTGGATCCGGCCCCGAGATCTCCGGCCGCCCCGGATTCGCCCGTCCCCGGCGTCTCCCTCCTCTCCGGCGAGCTCTCCGACGAGATCCGACCCTGCCTCGACTTCCGTGCCAAAGTCAACCCTAGATCCGGAGGGTAAAATATCACTAAGTCCTTTTCTCTGTAACATTTTATGCCTCTGTTCATTGCATCATAACTCCATGACCGTAGCTCCGTTTCATGCGCATGATATATATGGGAGATGATATTCATTTCATTCCATTTTGTCATGTTCATTTGAGTTCATCTTGATGCCC
The DNA here is from genome assembly GCA_963921465.1 of Triticum timopheevii. Classification (NCBI taxonomy): domain Eukaryota; kingdom Viridiplantae; phylum Streptophyta; class Magnoliopsida; order Poales; family Poaceae; genus Triticum; species Triticum timopheevii. The sequence goes on along the minus strand of OY997262.1, from coordinate 373,945,033 downwards.
TAATCATTGTTGCAAGAGTGCTCTATGATGTTTACTGCTGTCCGTTAACAGAACTTGATGTTTTGTGATTTTTGTTGCATTTGATGTGTGCATCTTATGAGCATGAGCTCTACATGTGTTTTGAACTATGTTATGCCTTCTGTACAGAGGTGCTTGACATGTAGGTTTGTGATATATGTGGTTACTAGAACATGTAAACTAGGCTTCGTGATGTTGCTGATTTTAGTCCCTGTTCTGCTATTATTTTGATGCCATGTAAACTAGATAATACAGAGAGATCCATGCTTATTTTGAGATACTTCAGTAAGGATGTTTTGAACATATGGTTAAGCTCTATCCATCCATGCCCCTGTTTGAAATTATGGAGTAGTCTAGCATGTCATTTGCTTGCTATACTTTTGCTATAAAATGTTTCCTGGTAGATTGTTTACATTTTATTCAATTTTGCCAAGGTTGTTGTAGTTGATCCTTGCATGCTATGAACTTGATCCTGCCATTCTTAGCTTCATAAACATGTATTCTTACTGCTGGTTACCTTGTCATGCCATGTGTTGCTCTGTGGTGAGTGGTACAAGCTCACTAACATGCCTACTTATCGTTGTTCCTGCCATGTCTGAATCTGTCATATCATTTGCCATGTTTGCATGGATGCTACCATCTTTTCTGTTGATCTTTGGAATAAGTTCAGTAAGTTAGTATTGTTCTTTGTCATTATTAATATCATGCCATGCCTTTTTTTGCCATGTTAAGTTCCTGTAGCATGTTGTTTGATAGCTCTAAACATTGCAACCTGGTGTTATTTCTGCTAAGACTGAAACTGTTATTATTTACAATCTTGCCATGTCCTGTTGAGCATGTTCTAGTGATTTTTGGAGATAGCTCAGTGTTCATGTTTTGCCATGCATTACCTGTGCATCATGTCCATGCCTTTTGTTTTCACGTTGGGATGCTATAGAATATTGTTTTGATGCTTGCCAGATGCCTAGTTGTTGTTTTGGACAGCTTGTCCTTTAAACTTGTATAGAGTGTATGTGTTGAATCGTTGCTCCGTTTTGAGTGTGCTCTATATGAAATGTGCTTGATTTTGCATGAAGTTTCATATTACCATGTTGCATCCATGTTTTGAGAGTGTTTGCTTGATGTCTGTATGTATTTTGCATCAATGCCATGTTTAACTTGTTTTGCTCGTACCTTCCAGGTCGTAGCTCCGAATTAAATGAACTTTATATGTAACTTGATTAGAATTTCGTGTAGATCATCTTGGTGCATCTTAACTTGATGTTTAACAACTTGAACATTAGGTTTATTCAGATTTGGACCAATTTCGAAATTTGCATATGAGGACTTACCGGAATTGTTATATGTTGTTTCCGGCCTCATTTAAACTTGCTTTGTTGTGTTGCCCTTGTATGCATCATCTCTTGACATGAGTAGCTTCATGTAGCCTTGTCATGCATCATACTTGGTTGAGCATCATGCCTTGTCTATGTGTGGTGTGTTTACCATGTTGTGTGCTTCTTCTTGATAGTTCCTGTTTCATTGCGATCGTGAGGATTCGTTTGTCTACACGTGGTTCGTCTTCGTGGCTTCATCTTCTTCATGGACTCTGAAAGATCGTGGATGTCGCCTAGAGGGGGGGGGTGAATAGGCGTTTTAAAATAATTATGGTTTAGGCTTGAACAAATGCGGAATAAACCTAGCGGTTAATTTGTCAAGCACAAAACCTAAAACAACTAGGCTCACCTATGTGCACCAACAACTTATGCTAAGCAATATAAGCAACTAAGTGATAGCAACATATATGACAAAGAACAATATGGCTATCACAAAGTAAAGTGCATAAGTAAAGGGCTCGGGTAAGAGATAACGGAGGCACGCGGAGACGATGATGTATCCCGAAGTTCACACCCTTGCAGATGCTAATCTCCGTTTGGAGCGGTGTGGAGGCACAATGCTCCCCAAGAAGCCACTAGGGCCACCGTAATCTCCTCATGCCCTCGCACAATGCAAGCTTCCGTGATTCCACTAAGGGACCCTTGAGGGCGGTCACCGAACCCGTACAAATGGCGACCCTTGGGGGCGGTCACCGAACCCGTACACTTTGGCAACCCTTGGGGGCGGTCACCGGTACCCGTCAAAATGCTCGGGGCGATCTCCATAACCTAATTGGAGACCCCGACACTTGCCCGAAGCTTTACACCACAATGATTGAGCTCCAAACACCACCAACCAACTAGGGCGCCCAAGCACCCAAGATGAACAAGCTCAAGGGCACCAAGCACCCAAGAGTAATAAGCTTCTCAACTTGTAACTTCCACGTATCACGTGGAGAACTCAAACCGATGCACCAAATGCAATGGTAAGGGCACACGGAGTGCCCAAGTCCTTCTCTCCCAAATCCCACCAAAGCAACTAATGCTAGGGAGGAAAATGAGAGGAAGAACGAAAGAAGAACACGAAGAACTCCAAGATCTAGATCCAAGGGGTTCCCCTCACTTAGAGGAGAAAGTGATTGGTGGAAACGTGGATCTAGATCTCCTCTCTCTTTTCCCTCAAAAACTAGCAAGAATCCATGGAGGGATTGAGAGTAAGCAAGCTCGGAGAAGGTCAACAATGGGGAAGAACACAAGCTCGAAGGGATAAGGTTCAAAGGGGAAGAAGACCCCCTTTTATAGGAGGGGGAAAATCCAACCGTTACCCCACTGAACATCCCCACACAGAGCGGTACTACCGCTAGGGAAGGGCGGTACTACCGCTCCGGGCGGTACTACTGCTCAACCCAGCGGTACTGCTGCGCTGCCAGGGCCCTGACCCCAGGGCGGTACTACCGCTAGGGAAGAGCGGTACTACCGCCTAGGGCGGTACTACTGCTCCTACTACCTCCCTTAGTGCCGCAAAACCCGACACGAAAAACTTCGTTCGAGAATCGAGGCAGAAGTAGCCCAGACACACAGCGGTACTACGGCCGAAAATCCCAAGCGTGTCGGTGTACTAAAGTAGGGGGGTACCTTAGTATCCCGAACTTGTGCACGGGCAGTCGCAGCGACCCGCGGCAGGGCTTGCCGGGCGTCCGCCAAGATCCTCCATGGCTACTTTGACGCCATTCAAGATCGAAGTACTCAAACCAAGGCCCCGGCAAGAGAAGCTGGCCGGGAAGAATACAAGGTCCCGGCAAGAGAAGCTGGCCGGGAAGAAAACAAAGGCCCCGGCAAGAGGAGCTTGCCGGGAAGACTGACCAAGGCATCTCCAGAAGACTTGCCGCGGCGCCCCGCGCATCCCGGCAAGGCCCGACGGCCGGCAAGCTTGCCGGCACGACAAGAGAAGGGCCGCGGCAAGGCACTCGCCGCGGCAAGGCGGCCACCCAAAATCCAGCGCATCTAGCGACGTGTCACCCCAAGGCCACCCCAGGGGCACGTGGCGGGGCGTTGCGTAGCCATGCAGAGCGAGGTGGCAAACGGAGCTGACGGAGACGCCATCGTGGCAATCGGTGGCGCCTCTAACGGTCGTTTCCTTGCACTGTTGGGGCGACCGGACGGGCATTAAATGCCCTTGTCCCCTGCTGTCAGAGTTAGGTAGGGGACACTGTTGGTAGCAGTTGTACCAACCCGTGTTTTTACCTTTCTACCCATCTTTCTACGCTGCCACCTGTTGGTGCCACCTTCAGACTATAAAAGGGAGGCCCATGGGCACGTAGAGGAGGTTCGGAATTTTGGTTCCACAGCTTGAGGGTTCGGTCCATTCGACACACACGCACAACACCACCATACGCTCGCTCTCGAGCAAGATCAAATAAAAACACAAAGCAGCAGTAGGAGTTTTATCTCTCCGGAGAGCTTCGAAGCTGGGTAAAAATCGCCCGTCTCCCAGCGCGCGCCCGACCTCGATCCGCTCTGCGCGCGGCCTCCGCCCCCCCTTGCCGGACCAGAAGGGCCCCCCCGTGCCCCATAGGTGCTCGCGGCCGCAGGAAAGGAGCGGCCCCGACATCTTTGGCGCGCCAGGTAGGGGGCGCGTCGAGGTCGTGAGCATCTGATCCGGTCTCCGCGCGCGCTGCATCAACGCCTTCATCAACATGCCACCGAAGAAGAAGCCTTCGGAGGTGGCCGCTCCGTCTACATCGATTCCGCCACCACCGCCGGAGCAAACGGGCGGTGGAGTGGACGCCGGCGGAGGAGTGGGCGCCGACGGTGGGACTCACGTCGTTACCAGATCCAAAAACAAGGCTCCGCAAGCGTCGGCGACCGTGCAGACACCGCACCCTTCCCAGGAAGTGCAAGGTCAACAACGCCCCGGTGCTCCTAGCACCGTGCTCGCGTTGGAACAAGGCCAAGCTGGTGGGTCGTGAGACGCTCGAGGTCAGCATGCACGCCCGCATGCTGGCGCAAGCGAGGTACGGTCGCCCGGGCGGGGTGTTGCACCTCCCAATCCAGTTGGGAGTCCGAGCACATCCCGCTCCTCGCGCCGCTCGTCGCCACCACCACCCAAGACAGCAGAGGAAGCGCTGGCCCGAGCCCAGCTGCTTCTAGACTACCCTCCGGCGCCGCACAAGATCGACGACTGGAGGATGACCATATACTGTCTCATCAGCTTCGCCAACGCCGACAAGCCCCGGCAACCGAGCGCATCGAGGCCCCGGCAAGGCGCCCAGGCACAAGCCGACGCTGACAAGACCGCTGGGGGTGCCGCCTCCGTGCACTCCTAGCCCCGAAGGCCAAGATCGCCGGCTCGTCGGGCCAACACCGGCGGCGACTCCATCGCGTCGTCGGACCCGCGAACCCGACGCGATCAACGCCACGTTCTCCAAGAACGGCGGCACGAAGACGCTCGCACTCGCATCGAGCGCAGAAGGGAAGCGCGACGTCAATCCGACAAGCGCGCTGGGCCCACTGTCGATATGCCTGCACCCGGGGAACCAAGCGACTTGCCGTACGCGGCAGGTTGCCCTGCGTTCACCCGCGAGCTGCGGCAAGTCGAGTGGCCCAGAACCAAGAACTTCAAGCCAGACGTGCTCGAGAAGTACGATGGCAGGATACATCCATCGGAGTTCCTCAACATCTACGCCATCACGGTGCAGGCTGCCGGAGGGCGCGATGAGAAGATCCTCGCCAACTACTTCCCGCTGGTGCTCAAGCCCAACGTCAGATCTTGGCTCATGCACTTGTCGGACGGTTCCATCTCTTCATGGGCGGACCTGTGTCATCAGTTTGTCGGCGCCTTCACAGGTGGCCACAAGCCTCATGGCCAGGAGAGTGACCTCCACTTGCTCGTCCAGAAGGAGGGAGAACCCCTGCGCAAGTACATACAGAGATTCAGCCAAGTGCAGCGCAACATCCCAGACGTCCACCCCGCCGCAGTTATCAGCGCGTTTCATCAGAACGTGCGTAACCGCAGGATGAGGGAGGAGATGGCGATGTGCAAGATCAGAGACGTCAGCGAGCTCTATGCTCTGGCCGACAAGTGTGCACGGGTCGAGGAGGGGAGGAAAATCCCCGGAGAGGTTGCAGGAGCAGAAGGATCTGACAGTGAGGATGCCGCCCCGGCAAGGAATAACCGGAGGCGGAACAACAGGAAGAGAAAGGCTAAGGATGTGCTAGCTGCTGAGCGTTCCGGCAACGGAAGCGGCTCCGACACGGCCAAAGCCGACGACTCCGGCGAGGCTGTGGTGGCCGCCGACAAGCAGGATGGCTCCGGCAAGCGGTACTGCAAAATCCACCGCACCAAGGGCCATGATCTCCAAACCTGCAAGAAAGTGGAGCAGATGGCGGAACTACAGAAAGCCGAATACGAGCGTCGCGATAAGGAGAGAGCCCAGGGAGGTGGTGGAGGATCCGGCAAGAAGCTTCCCACCCGGGGAGGACACCGCGGCAAGGCCAAGCCGCGGCAAGGAGATAGGCCTCCCCGCGGCCGCGACAAGGACGAAGATGAGGATGAGGATGATGAGATGGAGGAGGATGAGACCGATGACCAAGAGTTTCAGAAGGCAACAGAGGTGTTGTGCATCGACGGCGGCGCCTCTCTGCACGCCTCGCACCGCCAACTCAAGCAGTGGGTGCGAGAGGTGAATGCAGCGGAGCCATCCGTCGAGGCGCGCAAGCCTCTGAAATGGTCCGGCACGCCCATCATCTTCGATGTTGAGGACCACCCTGATCGCATCACTGCGGTTGGGTGCTTGCCAATGTTGGTCTCACCAACAATCCGCAACCTCAAGGTCACGAAGATGTTGGTTGACGGTGGGGCCGGCCTGAACCTGATTTCCTCCGCAGTGCTCAAGAAGCTCCAGATCCCCGACAGCGAGCTCGAAGAAACTGGTACCTTTCAAGGGATAAATCCGGGAAGGAGCAAGCCCAAGGGGAAGATCATGCTGCCAGTGACGTTTGGCAGCGAGCTGAACTTCAGGACAGAGAGGGTCACCTTCGATGTTGTTGATATCCCATTACCCTACAATGGGATACTCGGCCGTCCAGCGCTTGCCAAGTTCATGGCAGCCTCTCACTACGCATACAACATGCTCAAGATGCCTGGTCCGATAAGTGCCATCTCTGTCCAAGGCGACAAGAAGGATGCACTTATCTGCACCGACAAGACCTACCGGGAAGCAGTAGCCGCAGCAGAGTGCAAGCCACTTACCGCTGATGCTCCCCGGGGGAAGAAGAAAGTCAAGTCCGGCAAGAGCAGCTCTGATGCCCACTCCGGCAAGCGCACCTCCCCGGAGTGCTGCGCTGCCGTCGAGGACGCACCATCGAGCCCCACCGGCAAATGCAAGAAGGCAAAGACAGATCCACCAAAGACTAAGCCCGGCAAGAACAGCTCTGGTGCCTGCTCCGGCAAGCACGCCTCCCCGGAGTGCTGCGCTGCCGTCGAGGATGCGCCATCGAGCTCCACCGGCCAGTAGGGCGAAGAAAGCGTCCAGTTTCGAGCTTTTGAATTGTATTCCCTGAGACTCCGTACCTTGTATGAGGAACCTGTGTGCAAAAGGGTCGAATCATGGCTAAGTTGCGCCCTTGATCTGTTTCGAGTCCGCTCAACGATGAAAGCGCGCCGCAACTAGCCCGACAAGTTTTTTTCTGCCGGAGGCAACACCGCCAGCGGGCTGCTGATGTTCCGCACTCAGCAAGCGTGCTTGCACCGGCGGGTTCCCCGAAGGCGTGAGGGTGAAAGCATACAAGGAAGGGAATCAAGGGGGAAGTGCGGCCTTACCGGAGCACGAAAGACAGAAAAGCTAAGTTGCCCAAGTTCGAATATAGAATACGTTCAGTTTTAAATTTCTATGTTGCATTCCTTGAACGTTCGTGCCTTGTATGAAAAACCCGTGCGCAGAGGAACCAACTCGCGGGTAAGTTGCACCCTTGTTTTGTTTCGAGCCCACTCAACAATGAAAGTGCGCTGCAACTGGCCCGACAAGGTTTCTTGCCGGAGACAACACCGCCAGCGGGCTGCTGATGTTCCGCACTCAGCAAGTGTGTTAGCGCCGGCAAGTTCCCTGAAGGCGTAGGGTAAAAACATACAAGGGATGTGATGGAATAAAGGATGTAACATAGTAAGCCTTGCCATGGGACTTCCTTTGTATGAGAAGCTTGTGCGCGGAGGAGCCGACTCGTGGCTAAGTTGCGCCCTTGACTTGTTTCCGAGTCCGCTCAACAATGAAAGCGCGCTGCGACTAGCCCAACGAGGTTTCTTGCCGGGGGCAACACCGCCAGCAGGCTGCTGATGTTCCGCACTCAGCAAGCGTGTATGCACCGGCAAGTCCCCTAAAAGCATAGATCGTAAACATACAAAGGGCGAAACACGGCGTTGCATTGCCCGACTTGAAGTTACGTTGCAAAAAGTAACTTATTGCGGCGCCGTCTAAATTTTTCTCATGACTAAAATGACAGCAACAAGGAAAGAATAGAAGGGCGCACTGGCCCCTGGGCCCCGGCAAACCAATGTCGCTGGGGGCTGCGAGTACCAAGATTCCTCCGTAGCAAGTCAGGGTCCCCGGGGGCTGCGACGCCGGTGGCAAGGACGAAGCAAGGCGCACCGGCACCTGGGTCTCGGCGAGCCAAAGTTGCCTGGAGCTGCGGATACCAAGGTTCACCCCCGGCAAGCCAGAGTCGCCGGGGGCTGTGATATCAGATAAGCTTTTCGTCCTTCGTCATGCATCCTCTTATGGACTGGGGAATGCGAGGCCACGTCCTTGAACGAGCGTGCCTTGTATGGAAAAACCTGTGCGCAGAGGAGCCGAATCGCGGCTAAGTTGCGCCCTTGATTTGTTTTCGAGTCCGCTCAACAATGCAAGTGCGCTGCAACTGGCCCGACAAGGTTTCTTGCCAGGAACAGCACCGCCAGCGGGCTGCTGATGTTCCGCACTCAGCAAGTGTGCTTGTGCCGGCAAGTTCCCTCATAGCGTAGGGTGGAAACATACAAGGCACGGAGTCAAGTAGAGGATATAATCCGGCAGGCATTCCCCTCTTTTCATTAAAAAACACTCCAATTTAGTACAAGTCCATAGAGGATGAAAAACATGATAGAGAGGATTACAAATTTTAAATGCAGCTAAGGCCCAAAGGCTTACAGATTAAAAGATAAGATGCCCGTAATCCCTCTCCTGTTTCTCTCTTCAGGAGGTAGGTCAAGGAGGCCCCGCCAAGAGAAGCTTGCCGGGGAGGGCAAAAGGAGCGCCTAGGCGAACTACGGGTGCCCGAAGACACCAAGAGAACATCCCGGGGGCCGGCCAGGAGCTTGGCGGAGACGGAGGCGCCGGAGGCAGAGCTCGAAGACGGGGCGGCAGGACGTCAGCACGCTGTCGAGGGCACCTCGCCCTCGTACTCCGACGTGACGGCCTTGCCGCCACCCCTCTTCCTCTTCCGCAGCCTCCCTACGCCAGCCGCCCAAGGAGACGGCCCCGGGGAGTTTAGAAGGCCGGCGACCCGGATGATGGGGTCGCCGGTGGCGCGTGAGGCGGCGTCCGGCGCCTAGTCGGACCCGCCGTCCTCGCCGTCGCTGTCGCTCCCCTCCTCGTCACTCTCGCTCGAGGAGGGGCCTTCGCTATCGGAGGAGCTGTCCACGCGGCATCTCGCTCGGATGCCGGAGTCCCCGAAGACCTTGACGGCGAGAAGGTCACCCTCCATTAACTTAAAATGGAGGGTAAACCCCGCCGTCAAGCTGTGGATGCGGGCGAACGTCTTCCACCCTCGATCAAGATACACCACGCCAGGGGCTGGGGATACAACATGGACTCGCGTGCCGCTGATCCCGCAGCCCCTCATCTGCAGTCTCAGCATCTCGGGCGGGTCTGGTTCCATCGCGCTTGTGAACGGAGTTGGAAGCCGGAGGCGACGACGAGGCGCCCAACGCAGCCCGACGAAGAACTCGCAAGGGTCGTCCCCCATGTGGACCGCCGTGGGGGGAGGAACCGCCGGCGGAGGCGAAGCTGGTGCGCCGCCCCGTCCGCCTCTTCCCCGCGCATCTCGGCCTCGTCCTCGACCTCGTCCGCGACCACGCCCCCTCCCTATTCCCCTTATGGCCGGTTCCCCCGCCAAGGGTGCGAGAGAGGGAGAGGTGCGCTGCCTGGCGGCAACCCTCGCCGCCACCGATGAGGAGCCAGGATTCCCTTTCTCCATGGCGAATGGGAGAAAGGAGAACAGAAAGTGAAGAAAGAAGGAGATGAGAGAGTGCGGGCTTCCGTGCCCCCCCTCATGCTCTTTATAAAGGAGCAAGGTGGGAGCCCGGCCGCCCCGCTCAGCGCATCAAGGCACGGGAGGAGCAGGGAATCGGGACCGACCCACTGCCTCTGCTCGCGACGGCCCAGATTCCCACTCCCACCGTCCGTGACCCCAAGTGCATGGGAGCTACGTGGCGGGGATGCAGGGCCGAGGTGACGGGTGAGGCGGCCTCGCCCCACCCCGTGATCGTGGGGTTGGACGCCTCGAAAACCACGCACCGGCCCCATCCAGTAAATGCACCACGCCCCCACGCCTACCTCCGTTTAGGAAGGGGGGGCGTGAGCCGTCCCCTTCATCATGGCTTGATGCATGCTCGCGAGGCTCAGCCCCGCACGCGCCGCCCACGTCACCCACGACGCCGCGTTTGACGCGTGCCGCTCTGGGCGTGCGCGGTGGAAGCGGAGAGATATGCGGTGTGACCAAGGCCGCGCGTGCCCGTGCACTGTTTTGGGCCTGGCCCAACAGCGCTCGGCACCGTGTATGGCCCAGGCCCGGGGGCTCCTATCGGTGTACTAAAGTAGGGGGGGTACCTTAGTATCCCGAACTTGTGCACGGGCAGTCGCAGCGACCCGCGGCAGGGCTTGCCGAGCGTCCGCCAAGATCCTCCACGGCTACTTTGACGCCATTCAAGATCAAAGTACTCAAACCAAGGCCCCGGCAAGAGAAGCTGGCCGGGAAGAATACAAGGTCCCGGCAAGAGAAGCTGGCCGGGAAGAAAACAAAGGCCCCAGCAAGAGGAGCTTGCCGGGAAGACCGACCAAGGCATCTCCAGAAGACTTGCCGCGGCGCCCCGCGCGTCCCGGCAAGGCCCGACGGCCGGCAAGCTTGCCGGCACGACAAGAGAAGGGCCGCGGCAAGGCACTCGCCGCGGCAAGGCGGCCACCCAAAATCCAGCGCATCCAGCGACGTGTCACCCCAGGGCCACCCCAGGGGCACGTGGCGGGGCGTTGCGTAGCCATGCAGAGCGAGGTGGCAAACGGAGCTGACGGAGACGCCATCGTGGCAATCGGTGGCGCCTCTAACGGTCGTTTCCTTGCACTGTTGGGGCGACCGGACGGGCATTAAATGCCCTTGTCCCCTGCTGTCAGAGTTAGGTAGGGGACACTGTTGGTAGTAGTTGTACCAACCCGCGTTTTTACCTTTCTACCCATCTTTCTACGCTGCCACCTGTTGGTGCCCCCTTCAGACTATAAAAGGGAGGCCCATGGGCACGTAGAGGAGGTTCGGAATTTTGGTTCCGCAGCTTGAGGGTTCGGTCCATTCGACACACACGCACAACACCACCATACGCTCGCTCTTGAGCAAGATCAAATAAAAACACAAAGCAGCAGTAGGAGTTTTATCTCTCCGGAGAGCTCCGAAGCTGGGTAAAAATCGCCCGTCTCCCAGCGCGCGCCCGACCTCGATCCGCTCTGCGCGCGGCCTCCGCCCCCCCCTTGCCGGACCAGAAGGGGCCCCCCGTGCCCCATAGGTGCTCGCGGCCGCAGGAAAGGAGCGGCCCCGACAAAGCGGTACTACTGTTCGGAGAGCGGTACTACCGCTGGGGAGCTTCGGCGGTACTACCGCTGTGGTCGCGGTACTACCGCTGGGGCCAACCTTATGCCTCAACCACGAAAACAAACAATACTCCAAGGAAACCAGAACTGCCATAACTTCTGCAAATGAGCTCCAAATTGAGCAAACTCAAGCTTGTTGGTTATAGTAAGAAGAGGCAGGGGAGGTATGCTTAGCAAACAAAGGAGTGAAACCTCCAACCGAGAAGAACCGGCATACCCTCTAACATCGAAAACATCATAGAAGATGCATGAGAACTCTGTTTTCGATGAACTTGAGCTTGTCATAAAAATGACCATAAGCTCCAAATCTCACAAGGAGAAGAACCAAACAAGAACCAAAAAGACGATGCAAGAATGCAATGGTTTGAGCTCTCTACGAACGATACGATCAAGCAACTCATCGAGAGCCCCCCTTGATAGTACGACAATCAATCCTATAACCCGGTCTTCCCACAACTACCGTGAGACCGGTAAAATAGAAAACCTATCAAGGGCAAACCTTTGCCTTGCACATAATCCACTTGAGCTAGATGATGATGATCTTCTCCTCCTCAAGATGGACCACCTTTCTTGATTGCTTTGGCTCGATGAAGACTAGAGATTGCTCCCCCATACTCCACTATGGGTGAGCCACTCTTCTGCACATCTTCACAAGTCCATTGTCGCCACAATGAACGGCAATCTTCAAGCATATGATCTCTTCGTGATGATCCTACTTGAACTTGCACACCGCAACCTAACCCCACAAAGAACTCTCACAAAGACCATGGGTTAGCACACGAAGCGTAATGGACAATGCTTACCATACCATGGGATCACTTGATCCGTCGGTACATCTTGTGCGCTTTGTGTGTTGAATCTTTCCAACTCTCTTCATTTGGATGATGTCTTGAAGGTGGACATGAATGGTCACACAATCTTATTCTTCAAGACATGCTTGCAATAAGATCAACACTCACATGACCAATCTTTGGATAATTCCTTAATAGCACCGCGGTCATCACAAACTCTCCTTGAAACCAACAAATGGACTCCAAGAAAAACCTATGGACAAACCCTTCAAATGTAACTCAAGGCATCCATTAGTCCATAGAGATTGTCATCAATTTCCAAAACCAAACATGGGGGCACCGTATGTTCTTTTAGACTCGTTCTTCTTCCTTGCGGGATTTCAGGCAAGATGACCGTCACCCTGGATCTCACTACTATCATTGCTATGCTAGTTGCTTCGTTATATCGCTATGCTGCGCTACCTATCACTTGATCTTCAAGCCTCCCAATTTGCCATGTGAGCCTCTACCTTTTTCACCCTTCCTAGCAAACCGTTGTTTGGCTATGTTACCGATTTTGCTCAGCCCCTCTTATAGCGTTGTTAGTTGCAGGTGAAGTTGAAGATTGCTCCATGGTGGACAGGATTATGTTGGGATATCACAATATCTCTTATTTAATTAATGCTTCTACATACTTGGTAAAGGGTGGAAGACTCGGCCTTATGCCTGGTGTTTTGTTCCACTCTTGCCACCCTAGTTTCCATCATACCGGTGTTATGTTCCCGGATTTTGCGTTACTTCCGCAATTAGGTGATTTATGGGACCCCCTTGACAGTTCGCTTTGAATAAAACTCCTCCAGCAAGGCCCAACCTTGGCTTTACCATTTGCCTCACCTAAGCCTTTTTCCCTTGGGTTTCCGGAGCCCGAGGGTCATCTTTATTTACCCCCCGGGCCAGTGCTCATCGTGAGTGTTGGTCCAACCTGTCAGCCGCCGGTGGCCACCAGGGGCAACTCTGGGCTGGCCTACCGGAAGTCTGGACAATACGGTGTGCCCTGAGAACAAGATATGTGCAGCTCCTATCAGGATTTGTCGGCACATTCGGGCGGCTTTGGTGGTCTTGTTTTACCATTGTCGAAATGTCTTGTAAACCAGGATTCCGAGACTGATCGGGTCTTCCTGGGAGAAGGTATATCCTTCGTTGATCGCAAGAGCTTATCATGGGCTAAGTTGGGACACCCCTGTAGGGTATATACTTTCGAGAGCCATGCCCGCAGTTATGTGGCAGATGGGAATTTGTTAATGTCCGGTTGTAGATAACTTGACACCAGATACGAATTAAAATGCATCAACCGTGTGTGTAGCCGTGATGGTCTCTTTTTGGCGGAGTCCGGGAAGTGGACACGGTTTTGGGTTATGTTTGACGTAAGTAGGAGTTCAGGATCACTTCTTGATCATTGCTAGCTTCACGACTGAGGGAGTCCTGGATTGGGGGGTGTTCGGATAGCCGGATTACCATCATCAGCCAAACTATCATCGGCTGGACTATCATCATCGACCGGACTCCAAGACTATGAAGATACAAGATTGAAGACTTCGTCCCGTGTCCGGATGGGACTTTCCTTGGCGTGGAAGGCAAGCTTGGCGATACGGATATGTAGATCTCCTACCATTGTAACCGACTCTATGTAACCCTAGCCCTCTTCGGTGTCTATATAAACCGGATGGCTCTAGTCCGTAGGACAACGAACAACATCAACCCTTACAATCATACCATAGGCTAGCTTTTAGGGTTTAGCCTCCTTGATCTCGTGGTAGATCCACTCTTGTAAACATCCACAATATCAATATCAATCAAGCAGGACGTAGGGTTTTACCTCCATCAAGAGGGCCCGAACCTGGGTAAAACATCGTGTCCCTTGTCTCCTGTTACCATCTTCCTAGACGCACAGTTGGGGACCCCCTACCTGAGATCCGCCGGTTTTGACACCGACATTGGTGCTTTCATTGAGAGTTCCTCTGTGTCGTTACCGATAGGTTTGATGGCCTCTTCAATCAACAACGACGCGGTCCAGGTTGAGATTTTTTTCCCCGTACAGGTCTTCGTATTCGGCGGCTTCGCACTGCGGGCCAACTCACTTGGCCATCTGGAGTAGATCGAAAGCTACGCCCCTGGCTGTCAGGTCAGGTTTGGAAGCCTAAACTTCACGGCCGATATCCGCGGGGACTTGATCCTCGATGGATCCGAGCCACAGCCGAGCGTGCCGCACTGTCACGATGGGCACGACCTAACTCTGCCGCTGGACAACGCCCTGGAGGCGGCACTCGAATCCGCTCCGATCTATAGTTCGGAGCCGATCGCGCAGATCGAGGACGGGTGGCTGGACACCGCCTCGGGGGCTGCAACTTCTACGGCGATGGAGCCGAACACTGACCTTGTCCCGCATATAGCTCATGACTCCAAGGTGCCGGACTCTCTACCGGACTCCGACCCTCCTACGCCCGCGCCAGTCGAATCCAATTGGACACTGGTCATGGAATTCACCGTTGCGGACATCTTTTAGCACTCACCCTCCGGCGACATCTTAAATTCGTTGAAGCATCTCTCGTTATCCGGAGATCCCTGGCCGGACTACGGCCGGGATGGTTGGGACGTGGACGATGAAGAAATTCAAAACCCACCCACCACCCACTTCGTAGCCACCATCGACGATTTAACCGACGTGCTAAACTACGACTCCAAAGACATCGACGGTATGGGCGACGATGACGGAGACAATCCAGAACCTGCACCTACAAGGCACTGGAAGGCCACCTCGTCAAATGACGTATATATGGTGGATACCCCAAAAGGGAGCGACGACGAGGATCAAAGGGGCGCGGCAAAGGATAATCCCGCCGATAAACAACCAAAGCGGTGACACAAGCGCCGCCATAAACCCCGCCTCGGCAAGAACAGCATTCCCAATGACCCAGCGTTAGAGCAGGGCCAACCAGTGGACGACGAACATGCAACCAAGCAACCGTCCGGACAAGACGAACCGGATGATCAACCCCTTCCCGGAGCAACCAACAGTCCGGACAACCTCACACCGGAGCACAAAAACCTTCACAAAAGACTCGTCGCCACTGCAAGAAGTTTGAAGAAGGAAAAACGGAAGCTCAAAACAGCGGAAGACATACTCAGAATGAAGTGGAACAAAATACTAAAGACCGCAAGCAAATATGGCAATGGTCATCACACAAAGAGCTACCCGAAGTGCAAGCTGCTGCCAGAATTTGACGAGGAAGCCATAGAGCCCTCACCATCAAAAAACAAAGAGGCTGCCTGGCCGGATAGACGGCCAGATGGCAGGCCAAAAGCGGCAAACGGCGCCACACACAAGCCGACCTATGACCCTGGGAAAATAGACGGCCCAACTAGGTCCATCTACGGGCCAAAAAAGAGGGCCCCAGGAAGTAACACAACACGACAAGTGTCTGAGGACAGCGGCACACCCAAATACAGGGGCGCCGCACACCCGGTATGTTTCACCGATGAGGTGCTGGATCATGAATTCCTAGCAGGGTTTAAACCCATAAACATAGAAGCATATGACAGAACAACAGACCCTGGAGTCTGGATGGAAGATTACATACTACACATACACATGGCTAGAGGAGATGATCTCCACGCCATAAAATATCTACCCCTCAAGCTCAAAGGGCCAGCTCGGCACTGGCTCAAAAGCCTCCCAGAAAACACTGTTGGAAGTTGGGAAGAGCTTGAGGATGCATTTAGAGCAAACTTTCAAGGGACTTATGTCCACCCTCCGGATGCAGACGATCTGAGTCACATAACTCAACAGCCCGGAGAGTCAGCGCGCAAATTCTGGAACAGGTTCCTTACCAAAAAGAACCAAGTAGTCGACTGTCCGGACGCGGAAGCCCTAGCAGCTTTTAAACACAACGTCCGAGACGAATGGCTCGCCAGACACCTCGGCCAAGAGAAGCCAAGAACAATGGCTGCGCTAACAAGCCTCATGACACACTTTTGCGCATGAGAAGATAGCTGGCTAGCAAGATGCAGCACCAGCGACCCGAGTACATCCGAGATCAGAGATGGAAACGGAAAATCATGGCATAGGAAAGATAAGCGCCGGAATAAAGAAAAAACCACAAAAAGCACGGCGGTCAACGCCGGATTCAAAAGCTCGCGGCCAAACAATAAAACACTGCCTCTTAAGGACAACAGTGACGAGCTATCCAACTTAAACAAAATTTTGGATCGGATATGTCAGATCCACAGTACCTCCGGAAGGCCTGCAAACCATACCAACCGAAATTGTTGGGTTTTCAAACAGTCCGGCAGGCTCAACGCCAAACACAAGGGGCTCGATGCGCCAAGCGAGGACGACGACGCACCACATCAGCAGAGCAATGGAAGTCAGAAGACTTTCCCACAAGAAGTCAAAACAGTAAACTCACTTCATGTGATAGTACGGAAAACCAACACGGCACTCACTAAGACAAGTGCCGCATGGTCCACCCCAGCGGAACACCGGGATTGGATGTCAAAACCAATCACTATCGACCATCGGGATTATTCCAGAAGTATCCGGAACGCAGGATGGACTGCTGTGATATTGGATCCCATAATAGACGGACTGCGATTTACGCAAGTTCTGATGGACGGCGACAGTGACTTAAACCTTCTATATCCGGACACAATCCGCAGGATGGGGATAGACCCTACTCCAATTCGACATAGCCGCACTTCCTTCAAAGGAGTGGCGCTAGGCCCTTACTCCAGGTACACAGGTTCATTATTACTAGAAGTTGTGTTCGGGTCACCTGACAACTTCCGACGAGAAAAGCTAACCTTTCATGTCGCCCCATTCAAAAGTAGCTATCAAGCACTACTGGGACGAGAAGCTTTCGTCCGCTTTAACGCAATACCACACTACGCGTCTCTTACGCTTAAAATGCCCGGTCCACGTGGCATTATTTCATTAAAAAGGTCGGCTAAGACCCCGGACACGGCTGGACGAGTCCGGAATAAATAAGCTAGGGGCTACCTAGCCACACACCCTTACAAGGGTTTGTGTATATAAGCTATAATGGGCTACCATATGCTCTGCTTTCTACATTTATATTTCAATTTTTTTTGTAAACTTTTCGCACGATTTCTTTTTCAAACTAAGTTCCTCTCTTTTTACAGATGAACAACGTGCACACCCGTCCAGGATACGGCATAACGGAGACACAGGCGCAGACGTGCAGTAGGGACCCGTTTCAAGGACTCTTTTCAGACTAAGACCCTACGTAAACCTTTCTTACTGTCTCTTGTTGCTATAATCCCCTGGTTTCCCATTATAACCAGAGTGGAGGCTGGCGTTTTGGCATCGGCCGCGCCAGAGGAACCTGCCCGTACCTGGACACTAGGGGCTTAGGGCATCATTCTGCCCGCTATTGTAAAAGACCGAACACCTTGGGGAGTGTTCGGCGTCTCGAGTTAGGCCTTATATGCATCAGCTCCGAATCATGTATTTGGTCAAATGTTGGGTTTGCCCGGCTCCTGTGTTTTGCTGCCTTACATTCCGTATCATCGGCTAACGCGGCACCAGGAGAACTACTACGATTGTGCCCCAGTTCGGCTGGGCGAGCGCCTCAGTAGAGAAAGCCGAAAACTGACTGCCATGATGCAACGAGAGACTGGTCAGCCACTCGATCGACCAAGGGAATGTCTAGAATTCCTCCGCTTTGACGAAGGGCCGTTTCCCGGTCAGGCACATACGCGCCCCGAATTCAGAAAGCGCGGTGCCCCCAGGGGCTATGTCGTAGCCCCACCCTCGAACTCCATGGCTAAGTGAAAGTGATAAAGCATTATAGTCCGGTTGCCTCGTTTGCTACGCTACCACCTCCTTGACAGGACCGAGACGTCGGATTAAGTGTGAAAATGCGCTATTTTTTGCGAACACCCCCGCACCTTGTGCATGGGGGCTGAAGCCGATGACTGCCATCTTTCAGGTTATACACACGTATACATGAACGACCGCATAGGAGATATTACATTACTTGAACGCACAAGTATAAAAGGCGCTTACATCATAAATATTGTTTTACAACATAAAACGTTCATTTGAACGTAACATTTTTTGAACACTGCGACTCTATTACACGAGAACCACGCAACACTTCGCTAAAATAGTGCTCGGCGGGTAACCGGCTATCGTCCGAAACCGAGGTCGCAACAGCGGTGGCATCCATCTCTGTCCAATGTGTCTTCACACGGGCGAGTGCCATCCGCGCACCCTCTATGCATACCGACCGCTTCATCGCCTTCATATGCGGCACCACCCCAAGAAATTGCTGCAATAAGCCAAAGTAACTCTTCGGCTCGGGCCTATCCGGCCAGACATGGGTCACGATATCCATCATGGCAAGCCCAGACAACCTATTCAGCTCAGCCCACTCGGCCAAACGGTCAGTCAGCGGAAGTGAACGCTCCGGACTATGGAATTGAGACCAAAATAACTCTTCCGTCTCGTGATTCTTCTGGCTTCGAAAATGCACAACGACATCCGCTGCACTCGCTGCTAAGTCCATATAAGGGTCCTCCGGACCCCAAAGTTGGCCCAGCTGAGCATACTTTGGATCCGTAAACCTTCGGCGCAGCAGAAAAGGCTTGCCAGCTACAATATCTCCGGCCTGGCGCAACTCTTCCTTTATAGCCCGCATCACAGAGCGGGCATCCTTGGCTTCGGCGGTGGCCTTCCCCAGGTCTTCTTGCACCACCAGGCGCTCCTTCTTAAGAGCCTCATTGCGGTCGGTAGCATCTTTTAACTTCACGGCCATTTCAGCCATCTCTTCCCTGCTTCGGCAGTGTGCGGACCTTTCGGCCGCTAACTCTTCGGCCGCCCTCGAGGCCGCCGCATCACTCCTTCTGGCCTGCTCCTTGGCTTGAGCAAGTTCGGCCCGAAGGCTCTCCACAGCAGCGGTGCTATCTGCATTTCACACACATGTAAGGAGACGGCTTCGGCTCCCTTACCAAGTGACCGCACAGGAACACTCACCTTGCGACTCATCAAGCCGCCTGTTGACCAGTGTGATGTCCGCATCCGCAACGGTGAGTTGCCGCTTTAGTTCGGCAACTTCATCAGTCCGGCTGGCCCCCGGACGATCCGCCACCTATATAGGTACGGCGAAAATTTAAACCTGCGATTTTGATCCTCGGCATGCTGTCTCTTTCGACAACCTACCGAGTTTCAGGGGCTACTACCCATACAGGGCGCATTCTATATGCAAAACTGTCCAAAGGTGTGTCATTTTTATGTACCTCAAACCCCGCCAGCAAACTACTGACGGCATTATACAACCCGCCTTCGGCGGATGAAATCCTTTCAATCACCACACTCATCAGTGCCTGGTGATCTTCTGAGATAGACGCCTTCTCAAACAGATCCTTCAGCCGTACACTAGCTGGCGCAGAACTATCCGGCTTCGCCACACCCGGGGGCTCCCTCCTCGATGACACTTCCGGCTCGTCCGCCCTATCCGACGGCGCCGCGGACGGAGGCGTTTCGCTCTCCACCATATCCGGGCGAAGGTCCCCCGAAGTCGAGCTCATTTGCGAAGGACGGAGATCCGAACTATAAGGTAAAAACTTTAGTTATCCTCAAAAGCACAAATAGGGATGCCCTTGGCTATAAAAATCCTTTCTTTTTATTACGGCTCGTTGGAGGGCTGATCCTTTAAGGGAGACTGTGCGGCCGGGGCCTCCCCAGACGCAGGACCCTCTGGCGAAGATTTCTTCCCCCGTTTAGGGGCCTTGGCCCCCAGGTCCTCGGAGGCAATCCTCTTCTCCCCTTGGAGGGAGGGATTCTCGATCCCCCCCTTTCAAAAGCCTCCTTAGGCGAGGCAGCAGCTTTTTCACTTTCCCCTTCGCTTTCCTCTGGAGGCGCAACCTCCAACATCCGGACCAGCGTGGAATCCGGCGCGGTCTCTGGGAGGGGGGCCGGACACCATATTAATTTTGCTCCCGCTATCCACTCCTGTTTAGAAGGAAGTTGGTCATAAGGTGGACCACCAAAGGGCAAACAAATGATGTGTCTGGACTCGAAGCTACTTACCTGAGTATCCAGGCGATTGCAGCTTAGTCCAGCATCCTCGGTCAGTTCCGGACACACCTCTTGCGATCCGAAGAATAATTTGTACATCTCCAGGGATGTCGTACCCATGAAATGTTGAAGAATTCGAGGTCCCTCCAGATTAAATTCCCATAGTCGGAGAGGACGGCGTTTGCAGGGCAAATAACACCTGATCAGCATAACCTGCATCACCATGACCAGATCGATCTCCCTCGCCTGGAGATCTCGAATCCGGCCCTGCAATAGGGGCACGTCCTTTGACGGCCCCCAGTTGAGCCCTTGGTTGACCCACGACATCAACCGTTGTGGAGGTCCCGGGCGGAATAAGGGCGGCGGCTTTTGTTTGCGGCCCCTTGGAATGGTGATATAGAACCACTCTTGCTGCCACAAGCCGAGCTCCTCTTGGAAGGAGCCTACGGGCCACGGGGCGTCGGCCCTCCTGCTGACGGCCGCCCTGCCGCACTCGGCTTGACGCCCCCCAATCATCTTCGGTGTCACATTGAAGGTCTTCAGCCACAAGCCGAAGTGAGGGGTGACGCGGAGGAAGGCTTCGCAGACGACGATAAACGCGGAGATATGGAGGATGGACTCCGGAGCCAAATCGTGGAATTCCAACCCATAGTAGAACATGAGCCCTCTCACGAAAGGATCTATCGGGAAGCCTAAACCCCGACGGAGGTGGGATACAAAGACGACATACTCGCCGGGCTCGGGGGTGGGGATGGCCTGCCCTTCTGCAGGCAACCTGTGCGAAATCTCGTAAGTCAGGTACTTGGCTTCCCGCAGCTTTAGCACGTCCTCCTCCGTGACGAAGGAAGGCATCCACCGGCCCTGGAGGTCGGAGCCGGACATTGTTGAAGGTCCGAAGCGCTCGAATCTGGAGCTCTAGGTGCTGGAACTTGGGGCGGGAGGAGGATTCGATGGAGGGTTGAAGAAAAGAAACGAGCCTTGGCCCAGTTATAAAGAAGGGAAATACCAAGAGCCGTCTCCGTGACCGTTCGGGACTCGCCTTCGATAGAGGGGGCGTGGCGACGGGCGCGGTTGGGTTACCCACATTCATATTGATGAGAATCCCGGATTAAGGGGGAACGCGATCTCTGCTTCGACAAGACGTGCGAAGGAAACCGCTTCGCCAAATGCGCTGAGGTGGTAAAATAAAAAACATAATGGCTTGGTAGTGGTGTGACGTCATGCCGCAAAAAACGTCAGCAGATTGAACTTGTGTATATTTATATATTATTCTCTCTACGGTGGAATGTGGAATTTATTTTGCAGAGCCGGACACTATCCTGGTGTTCACAATCTTCTATGAATTATTCGGAGGAGGAACCCGCCTTGCAATGCCGAACAATATGCGCGCTGGACTCGTCGTCATTGAAGCCTGGTTCAGGGGCTACTGAGGGAGTCCTGGATTGGGGGGTGTCCGGATAGCCGGATTACCATCATCAGCCGAACTATCATCGGCTGGACTATCATCATCGACCGGACTCCAAGACTATGAAGATACAAGATTGAAGACTTCGTCCCGTGTCCGGATGGGACTTTCCTTGGTGTGGAAGGCAAGCTTGGCGATACGGATATGTAGATCTCCTACCATTGTAACCGACTCTATGTAACCCTAGCCCTCTCCGGTGTCTATATAAACCGGATGGCTCTAGTCCGTAGGACAACGAACAACATCAACCCTTACAATCATACCATAGGCTAGCTTTTAGGGTTTAGCCTCCTTGATCTCGTGGTAGATCCACTCTTGTAAACATCCACAATATCAATATCAATCAAGCAGGACGTAGGGTTTTACCTCCATCAAGAGGGCCCGAACCTGGGTAAAACATCGTGTCCCTTGTCTCCTGTTACCATCCGCCTAGACGCACAGTTCGGGACCCCCTACCCGAGATCCGCCGGTTTTGACACCGACAATGACCGTTCCTTTGCTTCTCTTCTCGCTCTTATTTGCGTATGTTAGCCACCATACTTGCTTAGTCGCTGCTGCAACCTCACCACTTTACCCCTTCCTTTCCCATTAAGCTTTGCTAGTCTTGATACCCATGGTAATGGGATTGCTGAGTCCTCGTGGCTCACAGATTGCTACAACACCAGTTGCAGGTACAGGTTTGCGATGATCATGACGCGAGAGTGATGTTCCTTGTTTTGGAGTTCTTCTTCTGCTTCTTATTTGATCAGGGGATAGGTTCCAAGTCGGCAGCCTGGGCTAGCAGGGTGGATGTCATTTGAGTTTTTGTTTATGTTTCATCCGTAGTCGGATGTTGATCTCATGTATGATGTATTGATGTACTCTTGTGGCATTTGTATGCCTTGTATATATCCCAATCTTTTATGTAATGTTGATGTAATGATATCCACCTTGCAAAAGTGTATCAATATGCGGGTCTATCCTTGGTGGGACCTTCGAGTCTCTTTAGGATAGTATCGCATATTGGGCGTGACATGTATGGTGCTGGCGAAAGTTGCGCGGTACAAGAGAGGCTAGCAATGGCGGAAGGGTTAGAGTGCGTATAATCCATGGACTCAATATTAGTCATAAAGAACTCACATACTTATTGCAAAAATCTATTAGTTATCGAAACAAAGTACTACGCGCATGCTCCTAGGGGGATAGATTGGTAGGAAAAGACCATCGCTCGTCCCCGACAGCCACTCATAAGGAAGACAATCAAAAAATAAATCATGCTACGACTTCATCACATAATGGTTCACCATACGTGCATGCTATGAGAATCACAAACTTTAACACAAGTATCTCTAATTCACAACTACTCAGTAGCATGACTCTAATACCACCATCTTCATATCTCAAAATAATCATAAATAATCAAACTTCTCATAGTTTTCAATGCACTTTTTATGAAAGTTTTTATTATATCCCTCTTGGATGCCCATCATATTAGGACTAAATTCATAACCAAAGCAAATTACCATGTTGTTTAAGACTCTCAAAATAATATAAGTGAAATGTGAGAGTTCATCAATTTCTAACCACCGCCGTGCTCTAGAAAGATATAAGTGAAGCACTAGAGAAAACGACAAACTACTCCAAAAAATATATAAGTGAAGATCAATGAGTAGTGGAATAATTATGTAACTATGTGAAGACTGTCTAACATTTAAGAATTTCAGATCTTGATATTTTATTCAAACAGCAAGCAAAACCTAGTAAAATAAAATGATGCTCCAAGCAAAACACATATCATGTGGTGAATAAAAATATAGCTCCAAGTAAGGTTACCGATGAATGAAGACGAAAGAGGGGGTGCCTTCCGGGGCATCCCCAAGCTTAGGCTCTTGGTTGTCCTTGAATATTACCTTGGGGTGCCTTGGGCATCCACAATCTTAGGTTCTTGCCACTCCTTATTCCATAGTCCATCGAATCCTTACCCAAAACTTGAAAACTTTACAACACAAAACTCAACATAAAATCTCATAAGCTCCATTAGTATAAGAAAATAAATCACCACTTTTTTCACTGTTGTTAACTCATTCTAAATTCATATTGGTGTAATATCTACTGTATTAGAACTTCCCTATGGTTCATACCCTCCGATACTACTCATAGATTCATCAAAATAAGCAAACAACACATAGAAAACAGAATTTGTCAAAACCAGAACAGTCTGTAGTAATCTGTAACTCTCAAATACTCTAGGTACTCCAACAATTATGAAATAAATTGGTGGACGTGAGGAATTTGTATATTAATACTCTTCAAAAAGAATCAACTTAAAAGCACTCTTCTGTTAAACATTACAATTATTCTCGTGAGCACAAAGTTTCTGTTTTTTATAGAAAGATCGCATTAACTTTCACCCAAGTCTTCCCAAAGGTTCTACTTGGAACTTTATTGAACAAAAGCTATAAAACATGATTACTACAGTAGCTTAATCATTTGGACACACACAAAAAAGTAGGGGTAAATATTAACTTGTCTCCCAACAAGCGCTTTTCTTTAATGCCTTTTTAGCTAGGCATGATGATGACAATGATGCTCACATAAAAGATAAGAGTTGAAACATAAAGAGAGCATCATGAATCATATGACTAGCACATTTAAGTCTAACCCACTTACTATGCATAGGGATTTTGCAAGCAAACAACTTATGGGAACAAGAATCAACTAGCATAGGAAAGCAAAACAAGCATAACTTCAAGATTTTAAGCACATAGAGAGGAAACTTGATATTATTGCAATTCCTACAGGCATATAATCCTCCCTCATAATAATTTTCAGTAGCATCATGAATAAATTCAATAATATAACCATCACATAAATCATTATTTTCATGATGCACAAGCATATAAATTTTACTACTCTCCACATAAGCAAATTTTTTCTCATGAATAGTAGTGGGAGCAAACTCAACGAAATAACGAATAAATTCAATAATATAACCATCACATAAATCATTATTTTCATGATGCACAAGCATACAAATTTTACTACTCTCCACATAAGCAAATTTATTCTCATGAATAGTAGTGGGAGCAAACTCAACGAAATAACTATCATGTGATAATTTATTCACATAATCAATTTGAGCATTAAAATCATGATGACAAGTTTCATGGATATCATTACTCTTTATAGCATAAATTTCATCACAATATTCATCATAGATAGGAGGCATGCTATCATCATAATATATTTTCTCATCAAAACTTGGGGGAGTAAAAATATCATCTTCATCAAACATAGCTTCTCCAAGCTGGTGGCTTTGCATATCATTAGCATCATGGATATTCAAGGAGTTCATACTAACAACATTGCAATCAAGCTCAACATTCAAAGATTTATGCCAAACATTTTAATGCATTCTTCTTCTAACACTTGGGCACAATTTTCCTTTCCATCATTTTCACGAAAGATATTAAAAAGATGAAGCATATGAGGCACCCTCAGTTCCATTTTTTGTAGTTTTATTTTATAGACTAAACTAGTGATAAAACAAGAAACTAAAAGATTTGATTGCAAGATCTAAATATATACCTTCAAGCACTAACCTCCCCGGCAACGACGCCAGAAAAGAGCTTAGTTGACGGGGTGTTAGTGCCGCTTACCTCGCCTCCCCGGCAACGGCGCCAGAAAAGAGCTTGATGTCTACTATGCAACCTTCTTCTAGACATTGTTGGGCCTCGAAGTGCAGAGGTTTGTAGGACAGTAGCAAATTTCCCTCAAGTGGATGACCTAAGGTTTATTAATCCGTGGGAGGCGTAGGATGAAGATGGTCTCTCTCAAACAACACTGCAACCAAATGACTAAGAGTCTCTTGTGTCCCCAACACAGTCAATACAATGGTAAATTGTATAGGTGCACTAGTTTGGCGAAGAGATGGTGATACAAGTGCAATATGTATGGTAGATATAGGTTTTTGTAATCCAAAAAATATAAAAACAGCAAGGTAGCAAGTAACAAAAGTGAGCGGAAACGGTATTGCAATGCTTTGAAACAAGGCCTAGGGTTCATACTTTCACTAGTGCAAGTTCTCTCAACAATAATAAAATAATTGGATCATATAATTATCCCTCAACGTGCAAGAAAGAGTCACTCCAAAGTCACTAATAGCGGAGAACAAACGAAGAGATTATTGTTGGGTATGAAACCACCTCAAAGTTATTCTTTCCGATCAATCCGTTGGGCTATTCCTATAAGTGTCACGAACAGCCCTAGAGTTCGTAGTAAAATAACACCTTAAGACACGTATCAACCAAAACCCTAATGTCACCTAGATACTCCAATGTCACCACAAGTATCCGTGGGTATGATTATACGATATGCATCACACAATCTTAGATTCATCTATTCAACCAACACAAAGAACTGCAAAGAGTGCCCCAAAGTTTCTACCGTAGAATCAAGACGAAAACGTGTGCCAACCCCTATGCATAAGTTCACAAGGTCACTGAACCCACAAGTTGATCACCAAAACATACATCAAGTAGATCATGTGAATTTCCCATTGTCAGCATAGATAAGCACATGCAAGACATACATCAAGTGTTACCAAATCCTTAAAGACTCAATCCGATAAGATAACTTCAAAGGGAAAACTCAATCCATTACAAGAAAGTAGAGGGGGAGCAGCATCATAAGATCCAACTATAATAGCAAAGCTCGCGGTACATCAAGATCGTGCCAAATCAAGAACACGAGAGAGAGAGATCAAACACATAGCTACTGGTACATACCCTCAGTCCCGATGGTGAACTACTCCCTCCTCGTCATGGAGAGCGCAGGGATGATGAAGATGGCCACCGGTGATGGATACCCCCTCCGGCAGGGTGCCGAAATAGGGTCCCGATTGGTTTTTGGTGGCTACAGAGGCTTGTGGCGGCGGAACTCCCGATGTAGGTTATTTTCTGGGGGTTTCTGTATTTATAGGAGGGTTTGGTGCCGAGAAAAATTTAGGGGGACCCACAGGGAGTCCACAAGGCACAGGGGTGCGCCCCAGGGGGGTGGGCACGCCCTCCGCCCTCATGGGCCCCACGGGACTCCCCTCCGGTAACTCTTCGTTCCAGTATTTTTATATTTTCCAGAAAAAATCTCCGTTGATTTTCAGCGCATTCTGAGAACTTTTATTTCTGCACAAAAAGAACACCACGGTAGTTCTGCTGAAAACAGCGTCAGTCCGGGTTAGTTCTAACCAAATCATACCAAGAGCATGTAGAAATATTATAAAAATGGCATGAATACATCAAAAATTATAGATATGTTGGAGACGTATCAGGCACGCATCGACCCTCCATGAACAGGAACATGGACATCAGCCGCGCTAGCGCACCCAAGCATGTCCACTATCTTACGACAACGAGTCATGAACTTCTGTAATAACAAACAGCCAAGGACATAATATGGATCAACTTTAGGGTTACACTTAAACTATAACATGGCTAGGAGGCTCGATGTTACCTTCACCATTTCCTTCAGCTTGCTGTCAGATTCCACGGTCCCGGGGTCATAAGCAAGTGCGTCCGAGCCACAAAAATGCTTCTATTAAGTTGTGAAGCCTACAAATGTATGCATTATTTGTAAGTCAGTGACACTGACTAAAGCAGTTTTCATCCAACCGCTGAGAGCTCAAAACAATAGAGAACACAATTTACCACTCTGTTCATCAAGAGTGCATACTCCCTGAATTCACCTTTGAGCTCGCTGAGGTTGTCATGGTAGGCTTCATCCTCAGAGTCATCCTCCTCCAATGATGCAATATCGGCTGACGTCCACTGTCGCTTCAGGCTCAGACGATACTTCACGCCATAGTCATACAACTTCGTGTGTTCATTGTACGCATCCCCGTTAACCGCCCTCCTCTCGTCATCTTTGTGATACCTCCTCTCGTCCCATGCTTTCACATGCTCCGCTTGCTCATGCTTCCTTTCTATGATAGACTGAGAGTTCTCTTACTACTCTTCCTGCAAGACATAAGAAACAATAAAACATAAAACGTCATGATAACAACAAACAGAACGAAAACATGGCAATAGAGAACAATGCCCTCACCAGTGAAGGTCAAAGTCACCGGGGTCAGTGGGGCGTGCCAGTGGGGTATTTTGGAACATACAAAATTGCGTGGCCACATGTTGTGGTAAGTGCCACTCGATGGTGTACACACATATCATTGGCACAATGCAATGGCAGGCAAGCCTGTCCTTGTAGCACATCGCATTGAGCTCGAACCCCCATTCTCAGTCATGGTACGACTACTAGTTGACCTACAAAAATATTGGTAAGAACCATGAAAGTGGCTACCAAATGATTGGTTAGCTAGTTCGTATACCTGGTAAGCTGTCAGCTTGTCCAGCTCGTTGGTGAAGACCTTGTACAACGCACTAGCCTTACCCATGTAGAGCTTATGAAGGAAATATGCCCTATAGGCAATAATAAAGTTATTATTTATTTCCTTATTTCATGATAAATGTTTATTATTCATGCTAGAATTGTATTAACCGGAAACTTAGTACATGTGGGAATACATAGACAAAACATAATGTCCCTAGTATGCCTCTACTTGACTAGCTCATTTATCAAAGATGGTTATGTTTCCTAACCATAGACATGTGTTGTCATTTGATGAATGGGATCACATCAATAGGAGAATGATGTGATGGACATGACCCATCTATTAGCTTAGCATTATGATCGTCACAGTTTCATTGCTACTGCTTTCTTCATGACTTATACATGTTCCTCAGACTATGAGATTATGCAACTCCTGAATACCAGAGGAACACCTTGTGTGTTACCAAACGTCAAAACGTAAATGGGTGATTATAAAGATGCTCTAAATGTGTCTCCGAAGGTGTTTTTTGGGTTGGCATAGATCGAGATTAGGATTTGCCACTCCATGTTTCGGAGAGGTATCTCTGGGCCCTCTCGGTAATGCTCATTGTCGGTGTCAAAACCGGCGGATCTCGGGTAGGGGGTACCGAACTGTGCGTCTAAGGCTAATGGTAACAGGAGGCGGGGGACAGCATGTTTACCCAGGTTCGGGCCCTCTCGATGGAGGTAATACCCTACTTCCTGCTTGATTGATCTTGATGATATGAGTATTACAAGAGTTGATCTACCACGATATCGTAGAGGCTAAACCCTAGAAGCTAGCCTATGATTATGATTATTGTTGTCCTACAGACTAAACCCTCCGGTTTATATAGACAACGGAGGGGGCTAGGGTTACACAGAGTCGGTTACAGAGAAGGAGATCTGCATATCCGAATTGCCAAGCTTGCCTTCCACGCAAAGGAGAGTCCCACCAGGACACGGGACAAAGTCTTCAATCTTGTATCTTCATAGTCCAATAGTTCGGCCAAAGTATATAGTCCGGCTGTCTGAGGACCCCCTAATCCAGGACTCCTCAGTAGCCCCTGAACCAGGCTTCAATGACAATGAGTCCGCGTGTAGATTGTCTTCGGCATTGCAAGGCAGGTTCCTTCTCCGAATACTCCATAGAAGATCTTGAACACAAGGATTGTGTCTGGCTCTACAAAACAATTTCCACATACCACCGTAGAGAGCACAATATTCCACAAATCTAATCTGCTGACAACTTTCCATAGCGTGACATCACGCCATGGCCCGGTCATTATTCAAATCGTTTTCCAACCTGCTACCGCACATATCGCGAGGCAGTTTTATTGACATGTCTTGTCGAAGTAGAGATCGTGTCCCCTTATATCGAGATTCTCATCAATACGGGTGTGGGTAGCCCAACGGTGCCATCAACGCGGCACTTGGGGAATAAGAGAGTTTACCGGGCAAGTGGGGAGGCGCAGGATCCCTGCTGCCTTTATAAGGAGATAAGGACTCCCCTTTTTTCCCCACGCCTTCTCCTTTCTCTGCTCATCCATTCCCCCTTGCTCGAGCTCCAGCGCCCAAGCGTTCGTCTTCTCCACCCAAAAAAGGTGTTCCGTAAATGTCCGGATCCGGAGCAGGAGGCAAGTTGATGGCCTCTACCGTCCAGGAGAAGGATATCAAAAAGCTTCGGGAGGCCGGGTATGTGGCCAAGAAAATCAGCCACCGTCTTCCGACGGCGGGACAGATCGTCCCTACTCCGGAACCCCATGAGAGGGTTGCATTCCTCCCTCATTTTGTCCGCGGGCTAGGGTTTCCCCTCCACCCATTTGTTCGCGGCATCATGCATTATTATGGGATCGATTTTCATGATCTATCCCCCAATTCCTTCCTCAACATCTCGATATTCATCGTCGTGTGCAAGGCCTTCCTCCGCATCTCGCCACACTTCGACTTATGGCTGAAAATCTTTAACGTGAAGCCCAAGGTAGTGAGCGGCGATCACGCCGGGTGCGGAGGCGCCATGGTGAGCAAGATGCCCAATGTCACATGGCCAATAGGTACTTTCAATGATTCCATCAAAGAGTGGCAGCACCAGTGGTTTTACATCACTGAGCCGCGCGGCACGGAATGGGCCGCTACTCCCGAATTCCGATCTAAAGCCCCCCTGCGGCTTACGTACTGGCCCAAGAAGGGCCTGAACTGGTCTTCGCCCGACGAGTTGTCGGCGCTCCATAAGCGCATCAAGGATATGGAAGACAAGAATAAAAAACTTGTCAATGTAGTCCAGGTGATGTTAGTTCTCCAGATTCTTCCTTGTCAACACAGGGCTTGCAATTTATGGGAGTTCGACCCGGCCAAGCACCAGACACTGCTAGAGCTCTTTGGCTCCTCACACAAGGACATTTGGAAGGTTCTCTTTAAGTCCGGCAAATCATGGTCAGATTCCGCCAAGGACCGCGGGTACCAACTGTCCCGCCCTGCAAGTTCGGTAAGTCATTGTATGTTGGCAATTCATATGTTTTATTCGCATATCCTGAGAAAAATGTTTAATATGTTTTCCACAACTCTCCTAGGGCCACCAGATAAGGTTCAGATACTTGAACTACACGACAGATATCCGCGGAGACTTGATCTTCAACGGGTTCGGGCCTGCGCAGGAGCACCGGACAGCCACGACGAGCACGGCCTAGACCTGCTGTCGGACAGTGCCCGGGACATCATCCCCGAAGCAGCCCCGGATCTAAATCTAGGGTAGGTTGCGTTGCCTATGGACGGAGGGCTGGACCCCGCCCCGCAGGCCGCACACTTATCGGCGGTGGAGCCGAACACGGGCCTCACCTCTATGGAGGCCTGTAACCCTGGGCCCCTGGACTCATATCTGGCTGTTGGTCCTGGTCCGCTCACTCTCGAGCCAGCCGAGCTAGGCTGGGCTCCGGTAATGGAGTTTACCGCTGCGGACATCTTTCAGCACTCGCCCTTTGGCGACATGCTGAGCTCATTGAAGTCTCTCTCTTTGTCAGGAGGCTCTGGGCCAAACTATGTCCGGCCTGAGTGGGAAGCACGCGACTAAGGAATTCGCTGCCCACCCACCACCCACTTTGTCACCACGATCGATGATTTAACCGACGTACTCGACTTTGACTTTGAAGACATCGATGATATGGACGACGATGCTAGAGACATACAGGAGCCACCGCTCACAGGGCAGTGGACAACCACCTCTTCATATGATATATGGTGGACACTCCGAAAGAAAACAATGGCAATGAGGCAACGGGGGATAACCCCTCCAAGGAAATACCGGCACCGGAGACGGTAATAATCCGGGTGGTGCCAACGACGAATACAACCCTGAACAGCCCGCCTTCGAGCAGGCCGAACAGGAAGACGGGCATGACAGCCCAGATGAACTGGCGACGGACGGGTATCCGGAGGAGGACAACTACATGCCCCTCTTCGAAGACGAGATTAGCCTCAGCGACGACGAGTTCGGTATACCCGAAGACCCCGCAGAGCAGGAGCGCTTCAAGCGCCGGCTTATTGCCACTGCGAGAAGCCTGAAGAAGAAGCAGCAGCAACTCCAAGCTGATCAAGAGCTGCTCGCAGACAGATGGATAGAAGTCCTGGCAGCCGAGGAATATGGACTCGAGCACCCCACAGCTGACCAACCACCTAGAGGTCGGGACAAAACGGCATATCAGCCGAAATACCAGCCTGTACCCCAGCGCCGGTTTACTACGGCCTGGGGCAATACTCAGGACCTGCACGATAAACTGGATAACGCTGCAGGACAACTAAGATCGATCTACGGATCATGGGGCGCACCGAAGCACATGACGATGACCGTTATACCGGATACACTAACAGCAAATCCGGTCGGGCCGAATACAACCAGTCAGATGCAGCCGTACTGCGCCGTGACATAGCCGGACATAGAGGCGCCGCACACCCCCTCTGCTTCACTGATGAAGTGATGGATCATGAATTCCTGAAGGGTTTAAACCCGTAAACATCGAATCATACAATGGCACCATAGACCCCGCGGTATGGATCGAAGATTTCCTTCTCCACATTCACATGGCCAGCGGAGATGATCTACATGCCATCAAGTATCTTCCCCTTAAGCTCAAAGGATCTGCCCGACACTGGCTAAACAGCCTGCCCGCAAATTCCATTGGCAGTTGGGAAAATCTGGAAGACACATTTCTTGACAACTTCCAGGGCACATATGTGCGACCTCCGGATGCCGATGACTTGAGCCACATTACTCAACAGCCCGGAGAATCAGCAAGGAAGTTCTGTACTTGGTTCCTAACTAAAAAGAACCAAATAGTCGACTGTCCGGATGCCGAAGGCCTGGCGGCTTTCAAGCATAATATCCATGACGAGTGGCTCGCCAGGCACCTCAGCCAGGAGAAACCCAAGTCCATGGCAGCTCTTACGACACTAATGACCCGCTTTTGCGTGGGCGAGGACAGCTGGTTGGCTCGCAGTAGCACTATGCCACACTCTGGAACTTCAGATGTCCGGGACAATAATGGCAAGCCACGGCGCAACAGACACAAGCGACGGAACAACGGTGAAAACACCGAGGATAAGACGGTCAATGCCGGATTCAGCGGATCCAAATCCGGTCAGCGGAAGAAGCCATTCAAGCGTAACAACCAAGGACCGTCCAGTCTAGACCGTATACTCGAGCGCTCGTGCCAAATTCATGGCACCCCGGACAAGCCAGCCAACCACACCAACAGAGACTGCTGGGTATTCAAACAGGCCGGCAAAATAAATGCCGAAAACAAGGACAAGGGGCTGCACATCGACGATGACGATGAGCCCTGGGGTCCGAACATGGGGGGGGGCAAAAGAAATCCCTCCCCCCAGGTGAAAACAGTCAACATGATCTACGCCACCCACATCCCCACGCGGGAACGGAAGCGAGCACTACGGGACGTATATGCGATGGAGCCAGTCGTCCCCAAATTGCAGCCGAAGTACAATGCGGCCTCCTCCAGCAAACCACCAATCCGGCGACGACAACCTCAAGCTCCGTCAAGCAAGGGCGGAACACCCCGCAACAGGATCAGTAGGCACGTCAAGAGCATGACTAGCAGTCCGTCCTCCGCCCAAGTCCCACTCAGGCAGCATTCGTGCCACGCGTACACAATTACGCACTCAAAATACCATGGGCACAGGCGGAGGCGTAGCAGTGGCTCAGTCAACAGTACGGTATTGCTTCGTAACCTTTCCTTTTACCCTTAAGGACATCGCTTTAGTGCAGCTTCTCCAGAAGAGCCGGATTGTCAGACTTACAAAGGAGAGGAAACCCGGGAGGTAACAGGCTTCAGGCACACCAGGAAACACCCAGGTGGAATCTACTCACAATCGTTGTTCCTGCTTTATCTATCTGTACGTAGCCCGCTCCTGGATAGGATATGTCAAATAATCCTATTGCATTCATTGTAAACATACGCTTAAACGTATTATTTATCAATGGGAGACAATATACAGTGTCGCATATTATTTTTTATTTTTTGCATTTTTTATAAATGTCTATTCAATTTTGCATCCGTACACTTTGGTACGTTGAGTTTGCCAGGGGCTTCTTATAGCGCCCCATAATACGGCAAGACAAGTCCGAACAATTTCAACAGTGCGGCACCCCGAACTTATAGCATTATATGCATCAGCTCCGAATCATGTCTTGGGTTACATGGGATAGCCCGGCTCCCTTGTTTTGGTGCCTTACGTTCTGTTAATTCGGCTAAGGTAGCGCAGGGAGAACTACTGCGATTGTGCCCTGGTTTTCCCGGATGAGCACCTCAGTAGAGAAAGCACAAAACTGTCCGACATGACGTGGCGAGAGACTGGTCGCTGTTCGAGAGGTCTTAAAATCCTTAAAGATTTTTCCGCCTTAGGCGATAATTCGGCTTTCTCCGATATAGGCGTGTATAGCGCCCCAATTCGGCCTTCTGGATACTAGGGGCTTCGCCGAAATTTAAAATCATAGACTTCTATGGCTAAGTGAAGGTTATAAAGCTGTATAGTCCGATTCCCTGGTTCGCTGTGCTGGACACCTCCTTAAGGGACCAAACATTTGGACAAAGAGTGTCCGGGTTTTCCACGAACACCCCAGTACTAGTTACACGGGGGCGGAAGCCGACGACTGGCCTACTTTCAGAAATTGATAAACAGCCGCACAAAAGGTAATATTTTAAATCACAAAGGCGCTACATAGCGCAAGTAACTTCGTCTTTAAATTACAAACATGACAGAAGTGTATTCACTCAAAAATTATGTCTTTGGTACATTCATCGGCCATGAGGCAAGCACCCTTCATAACACCATCATAATACTTCTCGGGGACGCGATGCGGCTTGCCCTCCGGCGGCCCGTCCTTCACCAGCTTCTCCACATCCAGCTTGCCCCAATGCACCTTGGCGCGGGCAAGGGCCCGGCGGGCACCCTCAATACAAACGGATCACTTGATGACTTCCAGTCGCGGACAGGAATCCACCATCCGCTTGATCAGGCCGAAATAGCTGGTGGGCAGAAGCTTGCCAGGCCATAGCCGGACTATGAGATCTTTCATAGCCACTTCGGCCGCTTTGTGGAGTTCGACCAACTGCTTCCGTTGGTCACTCAGAGGCGTTGCATGTCTGGCCCCAGCATACTGGGACCAGAACAACTTCTCCGTTGAGCTCCCCTCCTGGGCACGGTAGAACTCCGCGGCATCTGATACGCTGCATGGCAGGTCTGCGAATGCCCCTGGAGAGCTTCGGATTCGAGTAAGTAAAAGAAACGCCTCCTCCACATGTTTGCTTTGCATAAAAAATTTCTTACCCGCCGCTATTTCCTTGGCCTCCTGGATCTCTTGTTGAGCCCTCTCGGCTTCGGCTTTGGCATCTTTCATATTTGTAAGGGCCTTCGCAAGCTCGGGCTCTTTTGCTTTAAGCTCCCACTCCGCAGACTCGAGCTTCTTGCCGAGCTCCCGGAGCTCTTCTTGTAGCTCGCCCACTTGGGCCTCTTGCTTTTCGCGCTCCTTGAGTTCCAAGGCCGCTTTGTGTTCGGCCTCGGACAGCGCCTTCTTGAGAGACGCCACTTCGGTGGTGGCCTCTGTTACCATATCATGACGTCTCATTGTTAGCATAATCAAATTTTATTCACTATTCATAATAGGAGAGAGGGGAATCATTTACCTTTGCTCTCCTCGAGCTGCCTCCTCGCGAGGCCGAGCTCTCCCTGTGCCCGCTCTAAATCCTGCGTTAGGCCGGCGATTTCGGCCGTGCGAGCAGCAGCGGCCAGCAGCACAGCCTGTTTATTTACATTCAAAATTTATTGTCAGACTCCTGCGGATTATAATTGACCCTCCGTTTGGTTTTTCTTTCCGAACACCAAACAGAGTATCAGGGGATACTAACTATTGGGTGGTAACTTCACATATTTTTACTGCTTACTTCAAAGCCTGTTAGGAGGCTGGTGCAGGCTTCGGTTAGTCCGCTCTTGGCGGACGAGACCTTCTGAATCACCGCACTCATGAGAGTACGGCGCTCTCCATCTAGGGAAGCGCTGTGAAGCGCTTCCAGCAGACAATCCGGCGCTTGGGCCCAACAGAAGTCCTTGATACAAACGGCCCTCCCTCCATAACGAGGGCTGCCCGCCTAAGTTCGGAACCACTGAAGGCTCCTGAACAGTGTACGGCTGAGAGCCAGCTTACCGTGGCTCTCATCAACACGATCCGCGGGAACCTTGAACCCTGTGAGTCCGACGTCTGGGACGCCGCCTTGAGGCACCTCCAGGGCCACCTCCACCATCGTCGGGAGCCTTCGGGACAACATCTCCGTGTCATCCGCAGGTTAAGGAGACGTGGCCGTCGGGAGTGAGTTCATTGCTGACTCACTCAAGGACCCGTCCGAAGACGACACTTCGGGATGGACCCTGGCTGGACTGCATACAAGTTCGGCATTATAAACAAAATTATGAAGCAGAAATTACGATTGAGTGCGGACACTTACGATCGCACCAGGGGCTTCTTCCTGGGCAGCCACCCTTCCTCGCTATCAGCGGCGGTGGCGGAGTAGTCCGGAAGGGATGCCTTTCCCTTCTTGGGCGTCCCAATCTCCCCCACCGGGGCGGCCTTCCTCTTCTTCCCTCCCCCGACACGGGGAGGTGGTGTTTCTCCTTGTTCCTCCTCGCCTCCGCGGGCAGAATCTGCCTCGTCGTCATCGGACGACAATGGTATGACGGCCTTACGCCGGGAGCCTCTCCTGCCCCCCTGGTTCGCCGTCTCTGGTCCCCCATCCTTTCCGGACGGGGCGACCTCCTCCTCCTCTTCTTCTTCTTGCCCTTCGGGGGAGGAATGCGCCTCGTCGTCTTCGGACGAGGCTTGCGCAACCTTACTTCGGAGACCCTTTCGGGTCCCCGGGGCCTTCTTATCGGCCTTCTTCTCCGGCCGCTTATAGGGTGCCGGGACTAGCATCTTCGTCAGAAGATCATTGGCTGGGCTTTCTGGAAATGGAGACGGACTGTCGATCCGCTCTGATGTCTCCACATACTCCTAAAACAAATATACACAATCACTTAGGAATTTTCCATAAATACATTGGGAAGAACCGGACCCGGCGGCGGCTTCAGAACTCACCTGGTAGGGTGCCGTGCGGCATGGAGCCCGCGGTCCTCGGTTATAAGAGGAGGTACTTCGGTGGCCTTGAATAGCGCCTTCCACGCGTCCTTGTGCTTCATGCCGTAGAGCCTCTGAAGCGTCTGGTGTTCGGCCGGGACGAACTCCCACAGATAAAGTGCCCGCCTTTGGCACGGCAGAATCCGGTGAATGGGCGTAACTTGGATCACATTGACAAGCTTGATGTTCTTGTCCTTCATGCCCTTGATGCAGTTGATGAGTCCGGTCAGCTCTATAGATTCGCCCCATAGCAGGCCCTTTTGTTCCCAGGAGGTGAGCCGCATAAGGTTTCCAGATCGGAACTCGGGGGCCGCCGCCCAGTTGACGTCGCGCGGCTCGGTGATGTAGAACCACCCCGATTGCCACCCCTTCACGATTTCCACAAAGGAGCCTTCAGGCCAGGTGACATTAGGCATTTTGCCCACCATGGCTCCTCCGCACTCCGCTTGTTGGCCACTCACGATCTTCGGCTTCACGCAGAAGATAAGCAGCCACAAGCCGAAATGAGGCTTGATGCGGTGGAAAGCCTCGCATATGATGATGAACGCCGAAATGTTGAGGACAAAGTTCGGAGCTAGATCATGAAAGTCTAGCCCGTAGTAGAACATGAGCTCGCGGACGAAGGGGTGGAGTGGAACCCCCAGTCCACGATCGAAGTGGGCCAGGAACATGACCCTCTCGTGGGGTCCTGGAGTTGGAATGACCTGCCCCTCGTCTGGTAGCCGGTGCGCTATATCTGCGGCCAAGTATCTGGCCGCTCGGAGATTCGTGATCTTCTCCATCATGGTGGAAGCCACCCACTTGCCTCCTGCTCCGGACATGACTAACTGTGCGGAGAAAACCTGGGCTTGGATGCTGGAGCTCGAGGGGGCAAGAGTATGCGAGGGAGGAAGAAGGCGTGGGTAAGAATGGGGAACTCTTATCCCTTTATAGAGGCGACAAAAGCGGTGTGCCTCCCCACAAGCCTGTTGAGAATCCCGTGATAAGGGGACATGATCTCTGCTTTGACAAGACGTGTCAAGGAAACTGCCTCGCAATACGCGCTATGGCTGGTTGTGAAAAATGATTCGAATAATGACCTAGCTCTAGTGGCATGTCACGTCGTCTAAAAATTGTCAGTTGAAGTATCATTCTCTCTACGGTGCTATGTGAGGATCATTTTGCAGATCCGGACACGGCCTGCGTGTTTGATAATAACCTTGGAGTATTCGGAGGAGGAACCCGCCTTGCAATGCCAAAGACAAGACTGCGCGCTGGACTCATCGTCATTGAAGCCTGGTTCAGGGGCTACTGAGGGAGTCCTGAATAAGGGGCTATCCGGACAGCCGGACTATATACATCGTCCGGACTATAGAAGCGTCAAGATACAAGACTCAAGACTTCGGCTCGTGTCCGGATGGTACTCTCCTTTGCGTGGAAGACAAGCTTGGCGATTCGGATATTATGTTTCCTTCCTTGTAACCGACTCCATGTAAACCCTAGCTCTCGGGTGCCTATATAAACCGGAGAGGATGGTCCTTAGAAGGCCGATCACATTTACAATCATACCATCATAGGCTAGCTCTTAGGGTTTAGCCTCTACGATCTCGTGGTAGATCTACTCTTGTATTCCACATATCTTCAATATTAATCAAGCAGGAAGTAGGGTTTTACCTCCACCGAGAGGGCCCGAACCTGGGTAAACATTGTGTCCCTTGCTTCCTGTTACCATCAGCATAAGACACACAGATCGAGACCCCCTACCCGAGATCTGCCGGTTTTGACACCGACACCCGATGCCTTACAAGGCGCGGAAGAAGGAGGCCGAGAAGGAGGCCAAAAAGACCAGGGGCAGCCTTTGTCGCTGTGGAACTTCGAACACAATATCCGAAGACTCCGATGCCCGTTCTTCCTCCAGAGAGGACGAGGAAGAGGAGGAAAACCCATCCACAGCGAGGGGAGGAAAAAAAGGACGGCCTCCACATCTTTGGAGGCCGAGTCGCCTAAGAAGGGAAAACTCCCCTTCCAGAGGAGTCCACCACTGCTGCCGACAGTAGCCCGGAGTGGGATACCAGGGCCCAGCCCCTGGTGAACTCGTATGTATATAAAATCCAAATACATTTATGCATCCAGACTTATCATGGCATAATATCTCAATCTGAGCCATACTTTTTTGTAGTCCGGCGAGGTCCCGCACTGAACAATCCTCGTTGGAGGATTTACTGGGCTCGGATGCTATAGAGAGCAGGACACCCCCGAAGGCTCCTTCCCCCAAACATGTGAATGACACCAAGGTTTCGTCCCAGAAGGACCCAGGCCAAGTAGGGGGGAAAAGATCGTAAAGGCGGTGCCAGGAGGTCAAACTTCAAGGGCCGGACAAACGGGAGAGAAGGCTCCCACGAACGTCGACGGCGGGGGCTATCGTGAGTTTGCCCCCCAATCGGACGCGATTCCGGAGACCAATATGGCTCCAGAAGTAGGCAGGCGGCCTCCCTCGACTGGAGGGGGTGTGCCCGTTCCACCGGCAGCCTCTATTCAACCAGAGGTGCTGGATACTTTATCGGCGGCGCTGAAAGGCGCTTCCATCATCGATGAACACCGTGCCCTTATGGGTGCGTTGATTGAGAAGATTCAGTCCGCTGAAAGCGGACTGAATGAAGCATGCATCAGCCTTATACCAGCCTTTGAGGTATGTTTTTTGAGGTTTCGAAGAGTGTCATAGTATAGGTAGTAGCCCCTCATACACTGTTCGGTGAAAGAAAGAACTGAACAGAGGATCAAATAAATGTTCGCAGGAGACTCACTTTATGGCATCTCTCTTTTGTTCAAAAGCAGGCGTCTGTAGCAACTGCCGCCTCTCAAACTGCAGAAGTCACCGGACTGAGGCAGAGTCTGGAGCGGGCCGAAGGAGAACTCGACCAAGTGAAGAAGCAGTTGGAGGATAACCAAGGTATGCAGAAACCTTGTTTGCATTCAGCACAAATGAATTAGTTAGTATGATGAAAATATTTTTATATGTGCTCTAGGGGCGGCAGCCGAAATTGAGGCTCTTAAGAAGCCTGTGGCCGAAGCCGAGAAGAAGGAAGCCGCAGAGTAGGCTCTTCGCGAAAAACACGAGGCCAGGGTTATTGAAGCTGAGCGAGAGCTTCAAGAGGCCGTGAAGAAATGTGAGACCTTGGAGCAGAGTTTATCAGGGAAAGAATTCGAACTCTCCCAAGCTCGCCAAGCCGCAAGTGATGCCCGGGGGGAAGCCCAAGGTGCCCTAGAGGAAATTTGGGAGGTGAGGAAGGTTGCGGCTGGTAAGGCTTTTTCTATACAAAGCGGGTATGTGAAAGGAGAAAATCAAGTTGATAATTTGAATTATGATTTCTCCAGGGGTGTTTGCGGAGCTGCCACACAGCATATTTAATGCCGCACAATTCTATCAAGCTAAAGAAAGGAGCACTGCGGAGAAGCTCTTCTGGTCGCAGTATCTGGCGCTGGTGTATCCGGTGCCATTTGCCGATCAGCTGAAGCAGTTGATCGAACTGCATAAGGCGGTCGAACTAGCCATGAAGGATTTAATTATCCGGCTATGGCCCGCCGAGCCGATTCCAAGTAGCTACTTCGGGCTCGTGAAGCGGCTTGTGAGTGCCTGCCCTCGACTTGATGTCATCAGGCGGTTTTTCTGTATTGAGGGTGCGCAAATGGCCTTCGGCGCGCAAAGCTGCACTGGGGGAAGATGGATGCTGAAAAGGTGATGACCGAGGGACCGCCGGAGGGGAAGGAGCACCGCAAGCCCGAATTATATTATGATAGTGTCCTAAAAGGATCCCGCCTTGCGGCGGAGCAATGCACCAAGGACATTATATTTCCATGAATACAGTCATGTTGTCCTTTGTAACGTTGAACAAGGTCATTTCTATTGTTTATTTCCTGTTATTTGAAAGTTTTTCCTCCTGCCCAGCCGTTTTATATATTAATCCTGAGAGTTGGCCAGTCATCGGCTTCTGCCCCCATGTAGGAAGTACGGGGGTGTTCGGGATAAACCTGAGCACTCTTTACCCCAATTTTGGGTCCTTGAAGGAGGTGTTCAGTGCAAAAAACCAGGCAATCGGACTATAGGGCTTTATCACTCTCACTTAGCCATAGGAGTTTGACAAAAGGAAGGTAGGTGCAGCCCCTGGTGTTCGGAAGACCGCACGAGGGGCTCTATAAGCACCTGATCGGAAGAAAAGCCGATCCATTGCACGCTGCATTGGTTATCGCATAATGCGGAACAAATCCTTAAAGATTTTACAACCTCTCGAATAGCTGACCAGCTCTCGCCGTATCATGACAGTCAGTTTTCGGCTTTCTCTACTAAGGCGCTCGTCCGGAAGAACCGGTTCTTCTGATTGTGTCCCGGTTCTTCCGGACGAGCGCCTCAGTAGAGAAAGCCGAAAACTGACTATCATGGTATGGAGAGAGCCGGTCAGCTGTTTGAGATGTTGTAAAATCTTTAAGAACTTCTTCTGCATTATGTGATAACCAATGCAGCGTGCGATGGATCAGCTTTTCTTCCGATCAAGTGCTTATAGAGCCCCTCGTGCGGTCTTCCAAACACCACGGGCTGCGCCTACCTTCCTTTTGTCAAACTCCTATGGCTAAGTGAGAGTGATAAAGCCCTATAGTCCGATTGCCTGGTTCGTTGTGCTGCACACCTCCTTCAAGGACCCAAAACTGGGGTAAAGAGTTCTCAGGTTTATCCCGAACACCCCCGTACTTCCTACATGGGGGCAGAAGCCAACGACTGGCCAACTCTCAGGATTAATGTATAAAACGGCCGCGCAGGAGGAAAAACTTTCAAATAACAGGCAAAAACAATAGAAATGACCTTGTTTAACGTTACAAAGGATAACATGACTGTATTCATGGAAATATAATGTCCTTGGTGCATTGCTCCGCTGCAAGGCGGGATCCTTTTAGGACACTATCATAATATAATTCGGGCTTGCGGTGCTCCTTCCCCTCCGGCGGTCCCTCGATCATCACCTTTTCAGCATCCATCTTCCCCTAGTGCACCTTTGCGCAGGCGAAGGTCATTCGCGCACCCTCAATACAGACCGGCCGCCTGATGACATCAAGTCGAGGGCAGGCACTCACAAGCCGCTTCACGAGCCCAAAGTAGCTGCTTGGAATCGGCTTGGTGGGCCATAGCCGGATAATTAAATCCTTCATGGCTAGTTCGGCCGCCTTATGCAGTTCGATCAACTGCTTCAGCTGATCGGCAAATGGCACCGGATACACCAGCACCAGATACTGCAACCTGATGACCCACAAGTATAGGGGATCTATCGTAGTCCTTTCGATAAGTAAGAGTGTCGAATCCAACGAGGAGCAGAAGGAAATGACAAGCGGTTTTCAGTAAGGTAATCTCTGCAAGCACTGAAATTGTAGGTAACAGATAGTTTTGTGATAAGATAATTTGTAACGAGTAACAAGTAATGAAAGTAAATAAAGTGCAGCAAGGTGGCCCAATCCTTTTTGTAGCAAAGGACAAGCCTGGACAATTTCTTATAATGAGAAAAGCGCTCCCGAGGACACATGGGAATTATCGTCAAGCTAGTTTTCATCACGCTCATATGATTCACGTTCGGTACTTTGATAATTTGATATGTGGGTGGACCAGTTCTTGGGTGATTCCCTTACTTGGACAAGCATCCCACTTATGATTAACCCCTATTTCAAGCATCCGCAACTACAAAAGAAGTATTAAGGTAAACCTAACCATAGCATGAAACATATGGATCCAAATCAGCCCCTTACGAAGCAACACATAAACTAGGGTTTAAGCTTCTGTCACTCTAGCAACCCATCATCTACTTATTACTTCCCAATGCCTTCCTCTAGGCCCAAAAATGGTGAAGTGTCATGTAGTCGACGTTCACATAACACCACTAGAGGAGAGACAACATACATCTCATCAAAATATCGAACGAATACCAAATTCACATGACTACTAATAGCAAGACTTCACCCATGTCCTCAGGAACAAACATAGCTACTCACAAAGCATATTCATGTTCATGATCAAAGGAGTATTAATATGCTTTAAGGATCTGAACATATGATCTTCCACCAAGTAAACCAATTAGCATCAACTACAAGGAGTAATCAACACTACTAGCAACCCACATGTACTAATTTTTGGTTTTGATACAAGATTGGATACAAGAGATGAACTAGGGTTTTGAGAGGAGATGGTGCTGGTGAAGATGTTGCTGGAGATCGACCCCCTCCTGATGAGAGGATCGTTGGTGATGATGATGGTGATGATTTCCCCCTCCCGGAGGGAAGTTTCCCCGACAGAACAGCTCCGCCGTAGCCCTAGATTGGTTCCGCCAAGGTTTCGCCTCGTGGCGGCGGAGTTTCGTCCCGTATGCTTGCCTCTGATTTTTTTCCAGGATAAGAGACTTCATATAGCAGAATATGGGCACCGGAGGGCCACCTGGGGGCCCAGGAGACAGGGGCGCGCCCAGTAGGGGGGGGGGGCGCCCCCCACCCTCCTGGCTAGGGTGTGGGCCCCTCAGGTACTTTCTTTGCTAAAAAATTCTTATTAATTCCAAAAATGACTTTCGTGGAGTTTCAGGACTTTTGGAGCTGTGCAGAATAGGTTTCCAATATTTGCTCCTTTTCCAGCCAGAATCCCAGCTGCCGGCATTCTCCCTCTTCATGATAAACCTTGTAAAACAAGATAAAATATCCATAAGTATTGTGACATAACATGAAATAACAGCCCATAATGCAATAAATATTTATATAAAAGCATGATGCAAAATGGACGTATCAACTGCCCCAAGCTTAGACCTCGCTTGTCCTCAAGCGGAAAACGAAATCGAAAAATATGTCCACATGTTTAGAGATAGAGGTGTCGATAAAAATAAAATACGAACATGAGGGCATCATGATTATTCTTATAAGAGCAACATATATAGATTTTGTCATATGATTTCTTATGGTCAAGTAACAATCTATTCACAATGTCAAGTATGGTTCAGAAACTTTATTGAAAACAAGCAAACTATAATCTCAGTCATTGAGGCAATTGCAATTTATCATAACATTAGAAAATGTCAAGAATAGAGCTTTTCAGCAAGTACACATACTCAACTATCATATAGTCTTCTGCAATTGCTAACACTCATGCAATACTTGTGGTTATGGAGTTTTAATCGGACACTGAGAAAGATAGGGGCTTATAATGTTGCCTCCCAGCGTATTCACCTTTGGGTGATGTCAACAATAATAGCACATACTAACTTACATCTAATTAGATATATATATATATATATATATATATATATATATATATATATATATATATATATATATATATATCAGGATCTTTCCAACATGAGGTGCTAGCCAAAGGATGAAATGAAAAAGGGAAAGGTGAAGATCACCTTGACTCTTGCATAAAGTAAAAGACATAAAGTAAAAGATAGGCCCTTTGCAGAGGGAAGCAGAGGTTGTCATGTGCTTTTAAGGTTGGATGCATAAAATCTTAATGCAAAAGAATTCCACTTTATATTGCCACTTGTGACATGAACCTTTATTATGTAGTCCGTCGCTTTTATTACTTCCATATCAAACGATCGTATAAAGCTTATTTTCCCTGCACTAATAAGTCATACATATTTAGATACCAATTTTTATTGCTTGCAACATGACAACTTACTTGAAGGATCTTACTCAATCCATAGGTAGATATGGTGGAATCTCATGGCAAAAACTGTGTTTAAGGATATTTGGAAGCACAAGTAGTATCTCTACTTGGTGCAGGGAATTTTGGCTAGCATGAGAGGGAAAGGCAAGCTCAACATGTTGGGAAGATCAACGACAATATATTTTAACTAAGATGTGAGAAAACATAAACCATTACATTGTCTTCCTTGTCCAACATCAACTCTTTAGCATGTCATACTTAATGAGTGCTCACAATCATAAAAGATGTCCAGGATAGTATATTTATATGTGAAAACCTCTCTTTCTTTATTACTTCCTA
The DNA here is from genome assembly GCA_963921465.1 of Triticum timopheevii. Taxonomy (NCBI): domain Eukaryota; kingdom Viridiplantae; phylum Streptophyta; class Magnoliopsida; order Poales; family Poaceae; genus Triticum; species Triticum timopheevii. The sequence continues at coordinate 373,900,389 of OY997262.1, read as the reverse complement.
TTAATTGCAATGATGACCAAAACTATGTTGGTCAACTCTCAACAACTTTTATGCCTCATACTTTTTATATGTGAAGTCATTACTATCCAAAAGATCAATATGAACTCTTTTATTATTTTTATTCTTTCTACTTCCTCAAGATCATAGCAAGATAGCAAAGCCCTTGACTCAACACTAATCTTTATTATAGATAGCCCACGGATTCGATTACATAAAGAGATCACAAAGCAAAACTCAAAACTAATTCATACCAAAACTTCAATCTACTAGAACAAGATATTACTAAAAGGATCAAACTAAGTAAAACGGTAAAGATAGGAGTGTGATGGTGATACGATACCGGGGCACCTCCCCCAAGCTTGGCAGTTGCCAAGGGGATTGCCCATACCCATGTGATTATGTCTCCTTCTTCATAGTTGGCGTTGTGATCTTCTTGGCGATGATGCCCCTCAGGATATGATTCTCCTCCTCGAGCTTATTGACTTGTTGTCTAAGGTCCATAATTTCTTTGCGGAGCTTGCCCGTAACGGCTAAAGCTCCCTTTACCCAAGGATGCTGCATAGCTTCTGGAGAACAAGTGACGCTCTTTTTGATGTTTTCATAAGAAAGAAATTTAATGTTGGAAGGGATGACCAAGTTTGGAATGGGCGAGCTATGTAGTTCCCCTGTCATGAATCCTGCTTGGAAGCGAGAGGTAACTTCTTGATCTTCCTCCATGGCATCCATCCTTTTCAAGTCAGCCTCCATCTCATCCTCCGTTGATGGTCCAAAGTGATAAGCATCGCTATTTGCTCCTGGACCTGGTGTCGGGTGAGACACCCGACTCTCCCCGATTGACTCTTGAAAAGACATCTTGCTCTTAATCTGCAACAGGAACAACTCGAAACAAAAATAGAGGAGTTTTGTGTGATACGGTGGTCAAAACCTTCGGGAGATTACATAATGAATTTTTACTGACTAAAATACGTAACGTGCAAGAAAATGGAGTCCGGGAGGCACACGAGGTGCCCACGAGACAGGGGGGCGCCTAGTAGAGGGGGGCTCCACCCTCGTGGAGGCCTCGTGTCCTTCCCGGATTACTTTTTTCTTTCCAAAATTCTTAAATATTCCAAAACGGAGAAAAAATGCCATTAGAATTTTTTTGGAGTCGGTTTACTTACCGTACCACATACCTATTCCTTTTCGGAGTCTGAAACGTTCTGGAAAGTGTCCCTTATGTATTCCTCTGGGGTTACACTCTCAATAATATTAGTTTCAACATTGATAGGATTACCTGAGATATAGTGTTTGATTCTTTGACCGTTCACCACACTCGGACTTGTGCCTTCGAAGTTGTTGATTTTTCTGGCACCGGAATGATAGACCTCCTCGATAACATAAGGAACTTCCCATTTAGAGAGAAGTTTTCCTGCAAAAAAAAATCTTAAACGAGAGTTGAATAGCAACACATAATCACCTATGTTAAATTCTCGCTTTTGTTTCCTTTTGTCATGCCATCTCTTAACTTTTTCCTTGAAAAGCTTGGCATTCTCGTAGGCCTGGGTTGTCCATTCATCAAGTGAGCTAATATAAAATAACCTCTTCTCACCGGCAAGTTTGAAGTCATAGTTGAGCTTTTTAATAGCCCAGTATGCTTTATGTTCAAGTTCAAGAGGTAAATGACATGCTTTTCCATAAATCATCTTATACGGAGACATACCGATAGGATTTTTATATGCAGTTCTATAGGCCTATAATGCATCATCAAGTTTCTTGGACCAATTCTTTCTAGATCTATTGACAGTCTTTTGCAAAATTAATTTGAGCTCTCTATTGCTCAACTCTACTTAGCAAGCATCTTACGAAAGCACCATGAATAAAATGTGAACCACCATCAGTCATCAGATATCTAGGGACTCCAAACCTCGGAAAAATAACTTCTTTAAGCATCTTAATAGAGGTGTTATGATCAGCACTACTAGTTGGAATAGCTTCTACCCACTTAGTAACGTAATCAACAACAACTAAAATATGTATGTAACCATTAGAGGCAGGAAAAGGTCCCATATAATCAAAGCCCCAAACATCAAATGGTTCAATAACAAGAGAATAGTTCATAGGCATTTCTTGACGTCTACGAATATTACCAATTCTTTGGCATTCATCACAAGACAAGACAAACTTACGAGCATCTTTGAAGAGAGTAGGCCAATAAAAACCGGATTGCAATACCTTATGTGCAGTTCTATCTCCAGCGTGGTGTCCTCCATATGATTCAGAGTGACACTTGCGTAGGATCTGTTCCTGTTCATGCTCAGGTACACAACGTCTAATAACACCATCTACTCCTTTATAAAGGTGTAGGTCATTCCAGAAGTAATGTCTTAAATCATAAAAGAACTTTTTCTTTTGCTGGTATGTGAAACTACGTGGTATAAATTTAGCAACAATGTAATTAGCATAATCAGCATACCAAGGAGCAGTACGAGAAGCATTAATGACCGCTAGTTGTTCATCAAGAAAGCTATCATCAATAGGTAGTGGGTCATCAAGAACATTCTCTAACCTAGAAAAGTTGTCTGCAATGGGGTTCTCAGCTCCCTTTCTATAATATGCAAATCAAATTCTTGGAGCAAGAGAACTCATCTAATAAGTCTAGGCTTAGCATCTTTCTTTTCCATAAGATATTTAATAGCAACATGATCAGTGTGAATAGTAACTTTGGAATCAACAATATAAGGTCTCAACTTATCACATGCAAATACAACTGCTAAGAATTCTTTTTCAGTAGTAGCATAATTTCTTTGGGCAGTGTCAAGAGTTTTACTAGCATACTGGATAACATTCAATTTCTTATCAACTCTCTGCCCTAGAACAACACCTACAGCAGAATCACTAGCATCACACATAATTTCAAAGGGTAAATTCCAATCAGGTGGCTGAACAATAGGTGCAGTGATCAAAGCTTTCTTAAGTATTTCAAATGCTTCTACACAATCATCATCAAAGACAAAAGGAATATCTTTTTGCAATAAATTAGTTAGAGGCCTAGAGATTTTAGAAAAGTCCTTAATGAACCTCCTATAAAAACCGACATGACCAAGGAAACTTCTTATACCTTTTATGTCCTCGGGACATGGCATCTTTTCAATAGCATCAACTTTAGCTTTATCAACTTCAATACCTCTCTTAGAAATTTTATGCCCCAAAACAATGCCTTCATTAACCATAAAGTGGCACTTTTCCCAATTTAAGACGAGACTAGTGTCTTCACATCTCTGCAAAACTCGATCAAGGTTGCACAAGCAATCATCAAAAGAGGATCCATAAATGGAGAAATCATGCATGAATACCTCACAAATCTTTTCATAGAAGTCAGAGAATATAGCCATCATGCATCTTTGAAAGGTAGCAGGTGCATTACATAAACCAAAGGGCATACGTCTATAAGCAACAGTACCGAAATGGCAAGTAAAAGTAGTTTTTGATTGATCCTCCGTTGACACAGGTATTTGAGAGAAACCAGAATAACCATCTAGAGAGCAGAAATGTGTGTGTTTGGATAGTCTTTCTATCATTTGATCAATAAAAGGTAAAGGGTAATGATCTTTCTTAGTAGATTTATTTAATTTATGGAAATCAATTACCATCCTATAACCTGTAATAATTCTTTGCAGGATCAATTCATCTTTATCATCAGGAACAACAGTAATGTCTCCCTTTTTAGGAACACAATGGACAGGACTTACCCATTCACTATCAGCAACGGGATAAATTATACCTGCCTCAGGAGTTTTAGTATCTCCTTTCTTACCACTTCTTTCATCTTCGGATTTAAGCGTCGTTGAGGATCTCTAATTGGTTTGGCATCTTTCTCCACTTTAATTTAGTGTTGGCATAGAGTGGGACTAATGCCCTTAAGATCATCCAGAGTATATCCAATAGCAGCATGGTGCTTTTTTAGAGTTTTCAATAATCTTTGTTCTTCTTGCTCTGAAAGGTTAGCACTAATAATAACAAGATATATTTTCTTTTCATCTAGATAAGCATACTTAAGATTATCAGGTAATGGTTTGAGCTCAAACACGGGATCACCCTTGGGTGGAGGGGGATCCCCTAGGATTTCAATAGGTAAGTTGTGTTTAAGGATAGGACCCTGTTGAAGGAATACTTTATCTATTTCCCTTCTTTCATCCATAAACATATCATTTTCATGGTCTAGCAAATATTGTTCTAATGGACCAGTAGGAGGTACGACAATAGAAGCAAGAGCAATTATCTCATCCTTACTAGGTGATTCTTTATCACGGGGTTGTCTACGAAACTTAGCAAAATTAAACTTATGAGACATATCCCCTAAGCCAATTGTAACAATATCCTTTTCACAATCAATCCTAGCATTAACAGTATTCAAGAAGGGTCTACCAAATATAATGGGACAAAATTCATCTTGTGGGGGACCAAGAATAAGAAAATCAGCGGGATATTTAACTTTCCCACACAAGACTTCAACATCTCTAACAATCCAAAATGGCTTAATAGTATCCCTATTTGCAAGCTTAATAGTAACATCAATATCTTCCATTTCAGCTGGTGCAATATCATGCATAATTTCTTTATATAAGTCAAAGGGTATTGCACTAGCACTAGCACCCATATCACATAAGCCATGATAACAATGATCTCCTATTTTAACAGAAATAACAGGCATGCCTACAACAGGTCTATGTATCTTAGCATCTGATCTAGCAATATTAGCAGTTTCACCACATAAATAAATAACATGCCCATCTAAATTATCATCCAAGAGATCTTTAACCATAGCAATACTAGGTTCAACTTTGATTTGCTCAGGTGGTGTATAAGTTCTAGTATTACTCTTACAAACAATAGTTGAAGTTTTAGCATGAACCTTTATCCTAACAGGAAAAGGTGGTTTCTCAACATAAGTAGTAGGAACAATAGGATCATTATAAGTAATAGTCTTTTCTTCAATTGTAATAGGTGCAACTACTTTTACTTCAATGGGAGGATTATATTTAAACTGTTTCTCCTTAGGTAGATCAACGTGAGCAGCAAAAGATTCACAGAAAGAAGCTACTATCTCAAAGTCAAGTCCATATTTAGCACTAAATCCACGAAAAGCATCGGTATCCATAAAAGATTTAACACAATTAAAATTAGGTGTTATACTTGACTCCTTACCATTGTCGGAACCCCAATCTTCAGAGTTTCATTTAATTCTTTCCAATAAGTCCCACTTGAATTCAGTAGTCTTCAGCATATAAGAACCAGCACAGGAAATATCGAGCATGGTGCGATCATTGAGAGAAAGCCGAGCATAAATTTTTTGAATAATAGTTTCTCTTGAGAGCTCATGATTGGGGCATGAATATAACATTGACTTAAGCGTACCCCAAGCTTGAGCAATGCTTTATCCTTCGCGAGGCCAAAAATTATATATGTAATTACGATCACGATGAACAAGATGCATAGGATAGAACTTCTGGTGAAATTCCAACTTCAATCGTTTATAGTTCCAAGATCCCGTATCATCACATAGCCTATACCATGTCAATGCATCTCCCTTCAAAGATAAAGGGAAGACCTTCCTTTTGTTAGCATCATCGGGAATACCTGCAAGCCTAAATAATCCACAAACTTCATCCACAAAGATAAGGTGTAAATCGGGATGCAATGTTCCATCTCCTCCAAAGGGATTAGCTAGCAGTTTCTCTATCATACCCGAAGGAATCTCAAAGTAAATATTTTCAGTAGGTTCAGTAGGTTGAGGAGAAACTCTTTGCTCTACTGGTCGGGGTGAAGATACCCCGAACAAGCCCCTCAAAGGATTAGTTTCCATAGTAACAAGTGACAGAAAATTTCAGCACACTACATGAATGTTTCCTTACCAAGTTCCACTCACCAAAGGTGCTTCACTCACCGGCAACAGCGCCAGAAAAGAGTCTTGATGACCCACAAGTATAGGGGATCTATCGTAGTCCTTTCGATAAGTAAGAGTGTTGAACCCAACGAGGAGCAGAAGGAAATGACAAGCGGTTTTCTGTAAGGTAATCTCTGCAAGCACAGAAATTGTAGGTAACAGATAGTTTTGTGATAAGATAATTTATAACAAGTAACAAGTAATGGAAGTAAATAAAGTGCAGCAAGGTGGCCCAATCCTTTTTGTAGAAAAGTACAAGCCTGGACAATTTCTTATAATGAGAAAAGCGCTCCCGAGGACACATGGGAATTATCGTCAAGCTAGTTTTCATCACGCTCATGTGATTCGCTTTTGGTACTTTGATAATTTGATATGTGGGTGGACCAGTGCTTGGGTACTGCCCTTACTTGGACAAGCATCCCACTTATGATTAACCCCTATTGCAAGCATCCTCAACTACAAAAGAAGTATTAAGGTAAACCTAACCATAGCATGAAACATATGGATCCAAATCATCCCCTTACGAAGCAACGCATAAACTAGGGTTTAAGCTTCTGTCACTCTAACAACCCATCATCTACTTATTACTTCCCAATGCCTTCCTCTAGGCCTAAATAATGGTGAAGTGTCATGTAGTCGACGTTCACATAACACCATTAGAGGAGAGAGAACAGACATCTCATCAAAATATCGAACGAATACCAAATTTACATGACTACTAATAGCAAGACTTCACCCGTGTCCTTAGAAACAAACGTAACTACTCACAAAGCATATTCATGTTCATGATTTGAGGAGTATTAATATGCATTAAGGATCTGAACATATGATCTTCCACCAAGTAAACCAATTAGCATCAACTATAAGGAGTAATCAACACTACTAGCAACCCACAGGTACCAATTTTTGGTTTTGATACAAGATTGGATACAAGAGATGAACTAGGGTTTTGAGAGGAGATGGTGTTGGTGAAGATGTTGATGGAGATTGACCCCCTCCCGATGAGAGGATCATTGGTGATGATTTCCCTCTCCCAAAGGGAAGTTTCCCCGTCAGAACAGCTCCGCCGGAGCCCTAGATTGGTTCCGCCAAGTGGCGGTGGAGTTTCATCCCGTAAGCTTGCCTCTGATTTTTTCCAGGATAAGGGACTTCATATAGCAGAAGATGGGCACCGGAGGGCCACAAGGGGGCCCGGGAGACAGGGAGCGCGCCTAGTAGGGGGGGCGCCCCCCCACCCTCCTGGCTAGGGTGTGGGCCCCCTCAGGTACTTTCTTTGCTAAAAAATTCTTATTAATTCCAAAAATTACTTTCATGGAGTTTCAGGACTTTTGGAGCTATGCAGAATAGGTTTCCAATATTTGCTCCTTTTCCAGCCAGAATCCCAGCTGCCGGCATTCTCCCTCTTCATGATAAACCTTGTAAAATAAGAGAGAATAGCCATAAGTATTGTGACATAACGTGTAATAATAGCCCATAATGCAATAAATATTGATATAAAAGCATGATGCAAAATTGACGTATCATGACCAGAAGGGCTTCTCCGCAATGCTCCTTTCTTCAGCTCTATAGAATTGTGCGGCATCATATATGAAGAATGCCCCTGGAGAAATCAAAATTTAAATTATCAACTTGATTTTCTCCTTTCAAATACCCGCTTTGTATAGAAAAAGCCTTACCACCCGCAATCTTCCTCACCTCCGGGATTTCCTTCAGGGCACCTTGGGCTTCCCCCGGGCATCACTTGCGGCTTGGCGAGCTTGGGAGAGTTCGGATTCTTTCCCTGATAAACTCTGCTCCAAGGTCTCACATTTCTTCACGACCTCTTGAAGCTCTCGCTCAGCTTCAATAACACTGGCCTCGTGCTTTTTGCAAAGAGCCTGCTCTGCGGCTGCCTTCTTCTCGGCTTCGGCCACAACCTTCTTAAGAGCTTCAATTTCGGCTGTCGCCCCTAGAGCACATCATAGAAATATTTTCATCATACTACTAATTCATTTGTGCTGAATGCGAACAAGTTTTCTGCATACCTTGGTTATCCTCCAACTGCTTCTTCACTTGGCTGAGTTCTCCTTCGGCCCGCTCCAGACTCTGCCTCAGTGAGGAGACTTCCGCAGTTTGAGAGGCGGTTGTTTCTACAGACGCCTGCCTTTGAACAATAGAGAGATGCCATAAAGTGAGTCTCCTGCGAACATTTATTTGATCCTCTGTTCGGTTCTTTCTTTCACCGAACAGTGTATCAGGGGCTACTATGTATACTATGACACTCTTCGAAACCTCACAAAACATACCTCAAAGCCCATTATAAGGCTGATGCAGGCTTCATTCAGTCCACTTTCAGCAGACTAAATCTTCTCAATCACCGCACCCATGAGGGCACGATGTTCATCGACGATGGAGGCTCTTTTCAGCGCTGCCGATAAAGTATCCGGCACCTCTGGTTGAACAGAGGTTACCGGTGGAACAAGCACGCCCCCTCCAGTCAAGGGAGGCCGCCTGCCTGCTTCTGGAGCCGTATTAGTCTCCGGAATCGCGTCCGGCTAGGGTCCGAACTAAATATAGCCCCACCGTCGACGTCTGTGGGAGCCTTCTCACCCATGTGTCCGGCCCCCGAAGTTTGACCTCTTGACACTGCCTTTATGATCTCCCCCCTCCTTGTCTTGGCTCCTTCTGGGATGAAACCTCGGTGTCATTCGCATGTTTGGTGGAAGGAGCCTTCGGGGGTGTCCCGCTCTCCATAGCATCCGAGCCCAATAAATCCTTCGACGAGGATTGTTCGGTGCGGGACCTCGCCGGACTGCAGAAAAGTATGGTTCAGATTGAGATATTATGCCATGATGAGTCTAGACGCATAAACGTATTTGGATTTTATATACTTACGAGTTCACCAGGGGCTGGGCCCTGGGATCCCACTCTGGGCTGCTGTCGGCAGCAGTGATGGACTCCTCTGGAAGGGGTTTTTTTCCCTTCTTAGGCGACTCAGCCTCCAAAGAAGTGGAGGCCGTCCTTTTTTTCCTCCCCTCGTTGGCAATGGGTTTTCCTCCTCTTCCTCGTCCTCTCCGGAGGAACATCAGGCATCGGAGTCTTCGAATATTGTGTCCGAAGTGCCACGGCGACAAAGGCCGCCACTGATCTTTTTGGCCTCCTTCTCGGCCTTATTCTTCGGCACCTTATAAGGCGCCGGGACCAATATCTTCGTCAGAAGTGGACCGGCCGGTTCTTCCGGCAGAGGGGCCGAACAGTAGATCCGCCCTGCCTTCTTCGTCCAGCCCTAGGAGAGTTGTGGAAAAGACATTAAGCATTTTTCTCATGATATGCGAATAAAACATATGAATTGCCAACATACAATGACTTACCGAACTTGCAGGGCGGGACAGTTGGTACCCGCGGTCCTCGGCAGAATCCAGCCACGATTTGCCAGCATTAAAGAGCACCTTCCAAATGTCCTTGTGCGAGGAGCCGAAGCGCTCTAGCAGGGTCTGGTGCTTGGCCGGGTCGAAGTCCCATAAATTGCAAGCCCTGTGTTGACAAGGAAGAATCCGGCGAACTAACATCACTTGGACTACATTGACAAGTTTGATATTCTTGTCTTCCATATTCTTGACACGCATATGGAGCGCCGACAATTCGTCGGGAGAAGACCAGTTCAGGCCCTTCTTGGGCCAGGACGTAAGCTGCAGGGGGGGTCCAGATCGGAATTCGGGAGCAGTGGACCATTCCGTGCCACGTGGCTCAGTGATGTAAAACCACTGCTGTTGCCACTCTTTGACGGAATCATTGAAAGTACCTGTTGGCCATGTAACATTGGGCATCTTTCTCACCATGGCACCTCCACACCCGGCGTGCTCGCCGCTCACTACCTTGGGCTTCACGTTAAAGATCTTCAGCCATAAGCCAAAGTGTGGCAAGATGCGGAGGAAGGCCTCACACACGACCATGAATGACGAGATGTTGAGGAAGGAATTGGGGGATAGATCATGAAAATCGATCCCATAATAATACATGATGCCACGAACGAAAGGGTGGAGGGGAAACCCTAGCCCGCATATAAAATGAGGGAGGAATACAACCCTCTCGTGGGGTTACGGAGTAGGGACAATCTGTCCCGCTGTCGGAAGACGGTGGCTGATTTTCTTGGCCAGATACCCGGCATCCCGAAGCTTTTTTATATCCTTCTCCCGGACAGTAGAGGCCATCCACTTGCCTCCTGCTCCAGATCCAGACATTTACGGAAGAAATTTTTTGGGTGGAGAAGACAAACACTTGGGCGCTGGAGCTCGAGCAAGGGGGAATGGATGAGCAGAGAAAGGAGAAGGCGTGGGGGAAAAAGGGGAGTCCTTATCTCCTTATAAAGGCAGCAGAGATCCTGCGCCTCCCCACTTGCCCAGTAAACTCGCTTATTGCCCAAGCGCCGCGTTGATGGCACGGTTGGGTTACCCACACCCGTATTGATGAGAATCCCAAGATAAGGGGACACGATCTCTGCTTCGATAAGACGTGCCAATAAAACTGCCTCGCAATATGTGTGGTAGCAGGTTGGAAAACGGTTCGAATAATGACTGGGCCATGGCGTGATGTCACGCTATGGAAAGTTGTCAGCAGATTAGATTTGTGGAATATTGTGCTCTCTATGGTGGTATGTGGAAATTGTTTTGCAGAGCCGGACACAATCCTTGTGTTCAAGATCTTCTATGGAGTATTCGGAGATGGAACCCGCCTTGCAATGCCGAAGACAATCCGCGCACCGGACTCATCGTCATTGAAGCCTGGTTCAGGGGCTACTGAGGGAGTCCTGGATTAGGGGGTCCTCGGACAACCGGACTATATACTTTGGCCGGACTGTTGGACGATGAAGATACAAGATTGAAGACTTCGTCCCGTGTCCTGGTGGGACTCTCCTTTGCGTGGAAGGCAAGCTTGGCAATTCGGATATGTAGATCTCCTTCTCTGTAACCGACTCTGTGTAACCCTAGCCCCTCCGGTGTCTATATAGACCGGAGGGTTTAGTCCGTAGGACAACAACAATCATGACCATAGGCTAGCTTCTAGGGTTTAGCCTCTACGATCTCGTGGTAGATCAACTCTTGTAATACTCATATCATCAAGATCAATCAAGCAGGAAGTAGGGTATTACCTCCATCAAGAGGGCCCGAACCTGGGTAAACATTGTGTCCCCCTCCTCCTGTTACCATTAGCCTTAGAAGCACAGTTCGGGACCCCCTACCCGAGATCCGCCGGTTTTGACACCGACAGCACCCCCCTTTTCCTACTCCCTCTCCCTCTCCTTCCTTTCCCCTCTCTTCTTTGGAGGGGAATCCTACTAGGACTAGGAAGTCCTAGTAGGACTCCTCCTCTTGGGGCGCGCCATAGGGCCGACCGGCCTCCCCCTCCCTCCTTTATATACGGCGGCAGGAGGGCACCCTAGAACACACAAGTTTCTCTTAACCGTGTGTGGTGCCCCTCTCCACAGTTACACACCTCGATCATACCATCATAGAGCTTAGGCGAAGCCCTGCGCTAGTAACATCATTGAGGGAGTCCTGGATTGGGGGGTGTCCGGATAGCCGGATTACCATCATCAGCCGAACTATCATCGGCCGGACTATCATCATCGACCGGACTCCAAGACTATGAAGGTACAAGATTGAAGACTTCGTCCCGTGTCCGGATGGGACTTTCCTTGGGGTGGAAGGCAAGCTTGGCAATACGGATATGTAGATCTCCTACCATTGTAACCGACTCTATGTAACCCTAGCCCTCTCCGGTGTCTATATAAACCGGATGGCTCTAGTCCGTAGGACAACGAACAACATCAACCCTTACAATCATACCATAGGCTAGCTTTTAGGGTTTAGCCTCCTTGATCTCGTGGTAGATCCACTCTTGTAAACATCCACAATATCAATATCAATCAAGCAGGACGTAGGGTTTTACCTCCATCAAGAGGGCCCGAACCTGGGTAAAACATCGTGTCCCTTGTCTCCTGTTACCATCCGCCTAGACGCACAGTTCGGGACCCCCTACCCGAGATCCGCCGGTTTTGACACCGACATTGGTGCTTTCATTGAGAGTTCCTCTGTGTCGTCACTGATAGGCTTGATGGCCTCTTCAATCAACAACGACGCAGTCCTGGGTGAGACTTTTCTCCCCGGACAGATCTTCGTATTCGGCGGCTTCGCACTGCGGGCCAACTCACTTGGCCATTTGGAGAAGATCGAAAGCTACGCCCCTGGCCGTCAGGTCAGGTTTGGAAGCCTAAACTTCACGGCCGATATCCGCGGGGACTTGATCCTCGACGGGTCCGAGCCGCATCTACGTGCGCCGCACTGCCACGATGGGCACGACCTAACTCTGCCGCCGGACAGCGCCTTGGAGGCCGCACTCGAATCTGCTCCGACCTATAGTCCGGAGCCGATCGCGCAGATCGAGGACGGATGGCTGGACACCGCCTCGGGAGCTGCAACCTCTACGGCGATAGAGCCGAACACTGACCTTGTCCCGCATATAGCTCATGACTCCGAGGTGCCGGACTCTCTACCGGACTGCGACCCTCCTACGCCCGCGCCAGTCGAATCCGATTGGACGCCGGTCATGAAATTCACCGCTGCGGACATCTTTCAGCACTCACCCTTCGGCGACATCTTAAATTCGCTGAAGCATCTCTCTTTATCCGGAGAGCCCTGGCCGGACTACAGCCGGGATGGTTGGGACGCGGACGACGAAGAAATTCTGAACCCTCCCACCACCCACTTCATAGCCACCGTCGAGGATCTAACCGACGTGCTCGACTACGACTCCGAAGACATCGACGGTATGGACGACGATGCCGGAGACTATCAAGAACCAGCGCCTACAGGACACTGGAAAACCACCTCATCATACGACATATACATGGTGGACACCCCAAAAGACGGGGATGGCGAAAAAGCAGCGGAGGCAGATTCCTTAAAGAAGCAGCCCAAGCGCCGACGTCAGCGGCGCCGCTCTAAATCCCGCCATAGCAAGAATGGAGATTCCGGTACAGGAGATAACAACACCCCAGAAAGTGCCAAAGACAACCCCCTCCAGCAAGATTCAGCGCAAGAGGAGGCAGAAGCAAGCCCTCACGAGAGGGCGGCAGACGAAGAGGTCGAGGATGATAATTACATACCTCCCTCCGGAGATGAGGCAAGCCTCGACAACGACGAATTCATCGTACCTGAGGATCCCGTCGAACAAGAGCGTTTTAGACGCAGGCTAATGGCCACAGCAAACAGTCTAAAGAAAAAGCAGCAACAGCTTCAAGCTGACCAAGACCTGCTGGCCGACAGATGGACCGAGGTCCTCGCGGCCGAAGAGTATGAACTCGAACGCCCCTCCAAAAGCTACCCAAAACGCAAGTTGCTCCCCCGACTAGAGGAGGAAGCATACAATCCGGCATCACCAGCGCACAATACGGCAGACCGACCACCTCGTGGCCGCGACAGAGAGGCATGCAAGCCCTCCACCAAAACCGTCCCTCGGCACCGCTCAAAAAGCGCGAAGCCGCGGGGAAACGCGCCGGACTTGCGAGACATATTGGAGGACAAGGCAAGACAATCCATATCTATCTATGGATCACGTAGGCGCCCCAAGACCCACGACGAACACCGTCACGCCGGACACAACTACTCCGGCCGGGCAGAACACAACAGACAACGCTCTCTCGAGCTACGTTGCGATATTGCTCAATACAGAGGCGCCGTACACCCACTATGCTTCATTGATGAAGTAATGGATCATCAAATCCCTGAAGGGTTTAAACCTGTTAACATCGAATCCTACGATGGCACAACAGACCCCGCGGTTTGGATCGAGGACTATCTCCTTCATATACACATGGCCCGCGGCGACGATCTTCACGCCATCAAATATCTCCCGCTCAAGCTTAAAGGACCAGCCTGGCATTGGCTTAACAGCCTGCCAGCAGAGTCAATTGGATGCTGGGAAGACCTGGAAGCCGCATTCCTCGACAACTTCCAAGGCACGTACGTGCGACCACCGGACGCAGATGACCTAAGCCACATAATCCAGCAGCCAGACGAATCGGCCAGGCAATTCTGGACATGGTTCTTGACAAAGAAAAATCAAATCGTCGACTGTCCGGATGCAGAGGCCCTCGCTGCCTTCAAACATAACATCCGCGACGAGTGGCTGGCCCGGCACCTAGGACAGGAAAAGCCGAAATCCATGGCAGCCCTCACGTCACTCATGACCCGCTTTTGCGCGGGAGAGGATAGCTGGCTAGCTCGCAGCAACAACCTGAGCAAAAATGCTGGCAGTCCAGATACCAAGGACCGCAATGGCAGGTCGCGTCGATAGAAACACAAACGTCGCATTAATGGCGATAGCAATGAGGATACGGCAGTCAACGCCGGATTCTGAGGCTCTAAACCCGGTCAACGGAAGAAGCCATATAAAAGAACTACTCCGGGTCCGTACAATTTAGACCGAATACTCGACCACTCTTGTCAAATACATGGAACCCCCGAAAAACCAGCTAACCACACCAACAGAGATTGTTGGGTATTTAAGCAGGCAGGCAATTTAATTGCCGAAAACAATGACAAGGGGCTGCACAGCGACGACGAGGAAGAAACCCGGCTGCCGAACAAGAGAGGACAGAAGGGATTCCCCCCTCAAGTTCGGACAGTAAATATGATATACGCAACGCATATACCCAAGAGGGAGCGGAAGCGTGCACTAAGGGACGTATACACGATGGAGCCAGTCGCCCCAAAATTCAACCCATGGTCCTCTTGCTCGATCACTTTCGATCGAAGAGACCATCCGACCAGTATCTGCCATGGCGGATTCGCCGCATTGGTTTTAGACCCAATCGTTGATGGTTTTCACCTCACGAGAGTCCTGATGGACGGCGGCAGTAGCCTGAACCTGCTTTATCAGGATACAGTGCACAAGATGGGCATAGACCCTTCAAGGATTAAACCTACAAAAACGACCTTCAAAGGCATCATACCAGGTGTTGAAGCCAGCTTCACAGGCTCAGTCACACTGGAAGTGGTCTTCGGATCCCCGGATAATTTCTGAAGCGAGGAGTTAATCTTCGACATAGTCCCGTTTCGCAGTGGCTATCACGCTCTGCTCGGACGAACCGCGTTCGCAAAATTCAATGCGGTGCCGCATTATGCATACCTTAAGCTCAAGATGCCAGGCCCTCGCGGAGTCATCACGGTCAATGGAAACACGGAACGCTCCCTCCGGACGGAGGAACATACAGCGGCTCTCGCGGCAGAAGTACAGAGCAGCCTTTTAAGGCAATTTTCGAGTCCGGCCGTTAAACGGCCGGACACGACCAAACGCGCCCGGAGCAACATAGACCACCTGGCACGTTCCGAGCACGCGTAGCAATGCAGCCCCAACCCCAGCCCTCGAACAATTGTAACACAAACTCTCCGCGTACATAATTACGCCCTAGAGATACCATGGGTCCAGGGGAAGGGGCACGACCACAACAAACCCAGAGTGCGGTTCGACCACACCAGGGGCTCCCAAGTGTGTCGCTCTTTTCTTTTATTTTTCCTTTTTTTACAGGACTCTTTCCGGCGGCGAACCTGCCAAACTCATGATGCAACAGCCAGGGAGAGACAAAGGCTACGACGAATACTCAGGTGGTCTCCATTACGAGCATTAAATTCGCTAAATACACCTTTCCGTGGCCTACCCCTGGAGGGAGACACCTTTAATTCGTCCAATCCCTTGCTTTCCGCACTATTTGTATCATTCCGCATTCATAGCAGAACTTCTTGAATAAAATGCAGCACCTTTTTCCCATAATTGCATAACTTTTTATATATGTTCATTTACAACATGTTGCATCCGTATATTTTGGTACGGCCGAATACACTAGGGGCTTATGTTCCCCGCATTATGGTGTGATAAGTCCGAACACTTTCACAAGTGCGGCACCCCGAACTTATAGCATTATATGAATCGGCTCCGAATCATGTCTTGGGTCAATAGTTGGGTTTGCCCGGCTTCCATGTTTCGCACCTTACGTTTCCGTTCTATCGGCTAAGGTAGCACTGGGAGAACCACTGCGATTGCGCCCCAGTTGAGCCGGGTTAACGCCTCAGTGGAGAAAGCTAAAACTGACCGTCATGATAAGGCGATAGACTGGTCGCTGTTCGAGAGGTTTTTTCGGGTCCTTAAAGGCCTACGCTGCTTCGAGCGAAGTTCCGGATAATGTCCGATGAAGGCGTGGATAGCGCCCCAAATTCGGTCTTCCGAATACTAGGGGCTTCGCCGAAATTTAAAATTATAGAATTCTATGGCTAAGTGAGAGTGTTCAAGCATTATAAGTCCGGTTGCCTTGTTCGTCGTGTTGAGCGCCTCCCTAGATGGACCCAAATATGGGAACAAGAGTGCTCAAGTTTATCCCGAACACCCCAGCACTAGTGCCATGGGGGCTGAAGCCAACGACTTTCCATCTCTCAGATTTTATAAACGGCCGCACAGAAGGTAATATTTTAAATTAAAACAAGCGTTGCTTAGTGCATATGAACAACGTTTTCAAGCGCACAGGATACTACATAGTGAGTTTACTCAATAATTACATCTCGGGGGCACTCATCCGCAATCTTGCGGGCACCCTTCAGGACAGTCTTATAGTACATCTCGGGCGTACGATATTCCTTGCCCCTTGGTGGCACGTCAGTGATCAGCTTCTCTGCATCCAGCTTGCCCCAATGCACCTTTGCGCGGGCAAGGGCCCGACGAGCACCCTCAATACAGGCGGAGCGCTTGATGACCTCCACCCAGGGGCACGCATCCACCAGCCGCCGTACGAGGCCGAAGTAGCTCCCGGGCATGGCCTCTCCAGGCCACAGCCGGACTATGAGGCCCTTCATGGCCTCCTCGGCTACCTTGTCGAGTTCGACCAGCTGCTTCAGCTGGTCGCTAGGGGGCACCGGATGGCCGACCTCAGCATACTGAGACCAGAAGACCTTCTCCGTTGAGCTTCCCTCCTCGCCACGGTAGAATACGGCGGCATCGGATACACTACGAGGCAAATCTGCAAACGCCCCTGGAGAGCTCCGAATTCGGGTAAGTGTCAGGTAGTTTACATTAACATGCTTGCTTTGCATGAAAAATGCCTTACCCGCCGCTATTTTCTTCACATCTTCCACCTCCTGAAGGGCCTTATGGGCCTCGGCCTTGGCGGCTTTGGCACTTTCGAGAGCCGAGGCAAGCTCGGACTCTCGAGTCTTGGAGTCACGCTCCAAACTCTCATGCTTTTCCATGAGAGCCTGGAGCTCTTGCCGAACCACCGCCACCTGCGCCTCCTGCTTTTCTCACTCCATCCGTTCCGCGGCCGCATTGTGTTCGGCCGCGGACACGGCCTCCTTCAGGGCTGCCACCTCGTTCGTGGCCCCTGCAGTACCCATGTTATCCTTGTTATTCTTTTATTGCAACCTAAATCCTTTTCTGTAAGGTAACTATTCAAAGTGGTGTTACTCACCTTCTTTGTCCTGGAGCTGCTTCTTGGCACGGCCGAGCTCTTGCTCGGACCACTCGAGCTCCTGCTTCAAAGCACCGACCTCTGCAGTCACTGCGGCAGAGGTCAGCAGTGCAGCCTGCACACCCATATTGACATAATTTTTAGCAACCCTGCGTATATCTCTTTTTTTCAGATTCTCAGTTCGGCTTTTCTTTCCAAACACCGAACCGAGCATCAGGGGCTACTGTCTATGCGGTATTACATTACATAATTTTAACTTCTTACCTCAAAGCCTGTTAGAAGGCTACTGCAGGCTTTGGACAGCCCGCTCTTGGCGAGCTGTACCTTCTGAATCACCGCACTCATGATAGTGTGGTGTTCTTCCTTGATGGAAGCGCCTCGGAGCGCCCCCGACAAGTTGTCCGGCGCCTCCGGTTGGACGGAGGCCGCCGGCGTCACGGTCTTACCCTTCTTGCGAAGGGGCCGCCGGCCGGACTCCGGAACCCCTGCGAGTTCCGATGTGGAGTCCGGCGCAAAGTCCGGGAGGCCGCCTTGTGGCTCCTCCGGAGCCTCCCCCTGATGGGTCCCTTCTTGGGACCCCACCTCGGCGTCCTCAGTGGCGCGAGGGGTAGAGGCCGTCGAGATGGAATCCACATCCGATGGAGCCAACGACCCGCTTGATGAAGCGGGGAGATCATCATCGGCCGGACTACAGGCAGTATGCGGCATTAGAGGGACGCTATGTGACATAAACAGAAACTATAAATCATTCAGGGATCTGGATACTTACGATCTCGCCGGAGGCCTGGCCCTTGAAGGCCATTCTTCCTCACCAACGTTGATGTTGGCGGAGCTGTCCGGGGGGATAGTCCTTCCCCTCTTGGACCCTTTGGCCTCCCCTGTTGGGGAAGCCTTCCTCTTCCTCTCTCCCTCCTCTGGGAGAGAGTCCTCTTTCTCCTCCTCGTTTTCGGGGGAGGAGCCCACCTCGGAGTCGTCGGACACCTGAAAACGGGAACTCTTTCGAGTACTCATGGCCTCCTTCTTGGCCTTCTTCTCCGACACCACGTGCGGTGCCGGAACCAGCAGCCTCGCTAGACGGGCGTCTACTGGGTTTTCTGGCATGGGAGCCGGGCAGTTGATCTGCTCCGCCTTCCTCATCCAGTCTTGTCAAAGGAAAGGGGGGAAATGAAAACCCGCATAGAGTCAAACTATGAAAAGCAAGTGTCCTGTAAAGGGGTAGAATCACTTACCTCGTCAGCTTGGCGCTGCGAGCGA
Organism: Triticum timopheevii; assembly: GCA_963921465.1. Taxonomy (NCBI): domain Eukaryota; kingdom Viridiplantae; phylum Streptophyta; class Magnoliopsida; order Poales; family Poaceae; genus Triticum; species Triticum timopheevii. The sequence continues at coordinate 373,881,718 of OY997262.1, read as the reverse complement.
AATCTGCGATCTTCGCGGATGTGGGGGCTTCGGCGCCCTTAAACAGCACCCTCTAGGCGCCTTCGTACGTCGTGTCGAAGATCTCGCTCAACGCCTGGTGCTGTTCCGGATCAAACTCCCATAGATTGAATGCCCGCTCTTGGCATGGGAGAATCCGGCGGACGAGCATGACTTGGATCACGTTAACCAGCCTGAGCTTCTTCACCAGCTTCTGGATACAGGCTTGGAGTCCCGTCACCTCTTCCGAACTACCCCACTGCAAGCCCTTCTTTTTCTAGGAGGTGAGCTGCGTGGGGATGCCAGATCTGAATTCGGGGGCTTCCGCCCACGTAGGGTCGCGCGGCTCGGTGATATAGAACCACCCCGATTGCCGTCCTTTGACGGATTCCACGAAGGCCCCTTCAAACCAAAGGACGTTGGGCATCTTGCCCAACATGGCGCCTCCGCACTCCGCTTGAGTGCCCTTCACTACCTTCGGCTTGACATTGAAGGTCTTGAGCCACAAGCCGAAGTGGGGCTGGATGTAGAGGAAGGCCTCGCACACGACGATGAACACCGAGATGTTGAGGATGAAGTTCGGCGCCAGATCATTGAAATCCAGGCCGTAGTAGAACATGAGCCCCCGGACGAAGGGGTGAAGTGGAAAGCCCAGTCCGCGGAGGAAATGGGGAAGAAAAACGACCCTCTCATGGTGCCTGGGGGTGGGGATGAGCTGCCCCTCGTCGGGCAGCCGGTGCGCGATGTCGCCGGAAAAATTGCCGGCGCCGCGCAGTCTTTCGATGTGCTCCTCCGTAACGGAGGAGGTCATCCACTTGCCTCCCGCTCCGGACATGGTTGGAGAAGGTCGAGACGAGATGCGCGAAATTGGGCGCTGGAGCTCAGGTGCGCGGAGAGGAATAAGCAAAGGAGGAAGACGGTGTAGGTGTAAAGGTGAATCGTTATCCCTTATATATAGGCGGACAAAGACTATGTGTCCCCACTAGCCTGGTAAAACTCGCTTATCTCCCAAGCGCCACCATCAATGGCGCGGTTGGGTTACCCACATCCGTATTGATGAGAATCCCGGATTAAGGGGAAACACGATCTCTGCTTCGACAAGACATGCCAAGGAAACTGCTTCACTAAATGCGCTGAGGTGGTAAAATAAAAAATGTAATGGCTTGGTAGTGGTGTGACGTCACGCCGCAAAAAACGTCAGCAGATTGAACTTGTGTATATGTATATATTATTCTCTCTATGGTGGAATGTGGAATTTATTTTGCAGAGCTGGACACTATCCTGGTGTTCACAATCTTCTATGAATTATTCGGAGGAGGAACCCGCCTTGCAATGCCGAACAAAATGCGCGCCGGACTCATCGTCAGTGAAGCCTGGTTCAGGGGCTACTGAGGGAGTCCTGGATTGGGGGGTGTCCGGATAGCCGAATTACCATCATCAGCCGAACTATCATCGGCCGGACTATCATCATCAACCGGACTCCAAGACTATGAAGATACAAGATTGAAGACTTCGTCCCGTGTCCGGATGGGACTTTCCTTGGCGTGGAAGGCAAGCTTGGCAATACGGATATGTAGATCTCCTACCATTGTAACCGACTCTATGTAACCCTAGACCTCTCCGGTGTCTATATAAACCGGATGGCTCTAGTCCGTAGGACAACGAACAACATCAACCCTTACAATCATACCATAGGCTAGCTTTTAGGGTTTAGCCTCCTTGATCTCGTGGTAGATCCACTCTTGTAAACATCCACAATATCAATATCAATCAAGCAGGACGTAGGGTTTTACCTCCATCAAGAGGGCCCGAACCTGGGTAAAACATCGTGTCCCTTGTCTCCTGTTACCATCCGCCTAGACGCACAGTTCGGGACCCCCTACCCGAGATCCGCCGGTTTTGACACCGACAATCATCATTACCATCGCTATGCTGTCGTGCTGACGGAACTCACCCTCGTACTCAACTGGATCAAGAGCACGATGGACGTCATCGAGCTGAACGTGTGCTGAACGCGGAGGTGTCGTACGATTGGTACTTGGATCAGTTGGATCTCGAAGAAGTTCTACTACATCAACTGCATTATTGAAATGCTTCCTCTTTCGGTCTACGAGGGTATGTGGACACACTCTCTCCTCCCTTTGCTATGCATCACCTAGATAAATCTTGCGTGATCGTAAGGAATTTTTGAAATTACCGTGTTCCCCAACAGTGGCATTTGAGCCAGGTCTATGCGTAGATGTTTTATGCACAAGTAGAACGCAAAGAGTTGTGGGCGATAATAATCATACTGCTTAGCACCAACGTTTTACTTTGATTCAATGGTATTGTTGGATGAAGTGGCCCAGACCGACATTACATGACCGCATTCATGAGACTGGTTCTACCAATGTGCTTTTGCACATAGGTGGCTGGCGGGCGTCTGTTTCTCCAACTTTAGTTGAATCGAGTTTGACTACGGCATGTCCTTGTTGAAGGTTAAAACAACACACTGGACGAAAAATCGTTGTGGTTTTGATGCGTAGGTAAGAACGGTGATTGCTAGAAGCCCGTAGCAGCCACGTAAAACTTTGCAACAACAAAGTAGAGGACATCTAACTTGTTTTTACAGGGCTTTCTATGATGTGATATGGTCAAGACATGATGTGATATAAATTGTTGTATGAGATGATCATGTTTTGTAATAGAGTTATCGGCAACTGGCAGGAGCCATATGGTTTTCGCTTTATTGTACGCAATGCAATCGCCATGTAATTGTTTTACTTTATCACTAAGCGGTAGCGGTAGCGATAGTCGTAGAAACAATAGTTGGCGAAATGACAACGATGCTACAATGGAGATCAAGGTGTTGCACTGGTCACGATGGAGATCATGATGATGCTTCGGTGATGGGGATCATGAGCACAAGACGATAATGGCCATATCATGTCACATATTTTGATTGCATGTGATGTATATCTTTTATGCATCTTATTTTTCTTAGTATGGCGGTAGCATTATAAGATGATCCCTTACTAAATTTCAAGGTATAAATGTCCTCCCTGAGTATGCACAGTTACTATAGTTCGTCATGCCGAGACAACACGTGATGATCGGGTGTGATAAGCTCTACGTTCACATACAATGGGTTTAAGACAGTTTTTGCACATGCAGAATACTCGGGTTAAACTTGATGTGACTAGCATATGCAGATATGGCCTCGGAACACTGAGACCGAAAGGTCGAACGTGAATCATATAGTAGATATGATCAACATAGTGATGTTCACCACCGAAAGCTACTCCATCTCACGTGATGATCGTACATGTTTTAGTTGATTTGGATCACGTGATCATTTAGATGACCAGAGGGATGTCTATCTGAGTGGGAGTTCTTAAGTAATATGATTAATTGAACTTTAATTTATCATGAACTTAGTCCTAAAAGTTATTTTGCATGTCTATGTTATTGTGGATCAATGGCTTATGCTACCATTCCTTTGAATTTTAATGCGTTCCTAGAGAAAGCTAAGTTGAAAGATGATGGCAGAAATTACACGGACTGGGTCCGTAACTTCAGGATTATCATCATTGATGCACATAAGAATTACGTCTTGGAAGCACCGCTGGGGGCTAGGCCTGCTGTAGATGCTATTGATGACGTTAAGAATGTCTAGCAGAGCAAAGCTAATGACTACTCGATAGTTCAGTGTGCCATGCTTTACGGCTTAGAATCATGACTTCAAAGACGTTTTGAATGTCCTGGAGCATATGAGATTTTCCAAGAGTTGAAGTTAATATTTCAAGCAAATGCCTGAGTTGAGAGATATGAAGTCTCCAACAAGTTCTACAGCTGCAAAATGGAGGAGAATAGTTCTGTCAGTGAACACATACTCAGAACGTCTGGGTACCATAACCACTTGACTCAGCTGGGATCTAATCTACCTGATGATAGTGTCATTGATAGAGTTCTTCAATCACTGCCCCCAAGCTATAAAAGCTTCATGATGAACTATAATATGCAAGGGATGAATAAGACAATTCCCGAGCTCTTCGCAATGCTAAAGCCTGCGGACGTACAAATCAAAAAGGAGCATCAAGTGTTGATGGTCAACAAGACCACTAGTTTCAAGAAAATGGGCAAAGGGAAGAAGGGGAACTTCAAGAAGAATGGCAAGAAAGTTGCTTCTCAGGAGAAGAAACCCAAGTCTAGACCTAAGCCTGAAACTGAGTGCTTCTACTTCAAAGGGATTGGTGACTAGAAGCGGAACTGCCCCAAGTATTTGGCGGATAAGAAGGATGGCAAAGTGAAAGGTATATTTGATATACATGTTATTGATGTGTACCTTACTAATGCTCGTAGTAGCACCTGGGTATTTGATACTGGTTCTGTTGCTCATATTTGCAACTCGAAATAGGGGCTACGGATTAAACGAAGATTGGCTAAGGACAAGGTGACGATGCATGTGGGAAATGGTTCCAAGGTCGATGTGATCGCTGTCGGCACGCTACCTCTACATCTACCTTTGGGATTAGTTTTAGACCTGAATAATTGTTATTTGGTGCCAGCGTTAAGCATGAACATTATATTTGGATCTTGCTTGATGCGAGACGGTTATTCATTTAAATTAGAGAATAATGATTTTTCTATTTATATGAGTAATATCTTTTATGGTCATGCACCCTTGCTGAGTGGTCTATTTTTGTGAATCTCGATCATGATGATACACATGTTCATAATATTGAAGCCAAAAGATGCAAAGTTGATAATGATAGTGCAACTTATTTGTGGCACTGCCATTTAGGTCATATCGGTGTAAAGCGCATGAAGAAACTCCATGCTGATGGGCTTTTGGAATCACTTCATTGTGAATCACTTGGTGCTTGTGAACTGTGTCTCATGGGCAAGATGACTAAAACTCCATTCTCCGGAACAATGGAACGAGCTACTGACTTATTGGAAATAATACATACCGATGTATGCGGTCCAATGAGTGTTGAGGCTCGTGGCGGGTATCATTCTTTTCTTACCTTCATAGATGATTTGCGCAGATATGGGTATATCTACTTAATGAAGCATAAGTCTGAAACATTTGAAAAGTTCAAAGAATTTCAGAGTGAAGTGGAAAATCATCATAACAAGAAAATTAAGTTTCTACAATCTGATCATGAAGGTGAATATTTTAGTTACGAGTTCGGTCTTCATTTGAAACAATGTGGAATAGTTTCACAACTTAGGCCATCTGGAACACCACAGCGAAATGGTGTGTCTGAACGTCGTAACCATACTTTATTGGATATGGTGCAATCTATGATGTCTCTTACTAATTTACCGCTATCGTTTTGGGGTTATGCTTTAGAGACGGCTGCATTCACTTTAAATAGGGCACCATCAAAATCCGTTGAGACGACGCCTTATGAACTGTGTTGGCAAGAAACCAAAGTTGTCGTTTCTTAAAGTTTGGGGCTGCGATGCTTATGTGAAAAAGCTTCAACCTGATAAGCTCGAACCCAAATCGAAGAAGTGCGTCTTCATAGGATACCCAAAGTAAACTGTTGGGTACACCTTCTATCACAGATCTGAAGGCAAAATCTTTGTTGCTAAGAATTGATCCTTTCTAGAGAAGGAGTTTCTCTCGAAAGAAGTGAGTGGGAGGAAAGTAGAACTTGATGACGTAATTATACCTTCTCCCTTATTAGAAAGTAGTTCATCACAGAAATCAGTTCCAGTGATTCCTACACCAATTAGTGAGGAATCTAATGATGATTATCATGAAACTTCAGATCAAGTTACTACCGAACCTCGTAGGTCTTCCAGAGTGAGATCCGCACCAGAGTGGTACGGTAATCCTGTTCTGGAAGTCATGTTACTAGACCATGGTGAACCTACGAACTATGAGGAAGCGATGATGAGCCTAGATCCCGCGAAATGTCTTGAGTCCATGAAATCTGAGATGCGATCCATGTATGAGAACAAAGTGTGGACTTTGGTGGATTTGCCCGATGATTGGCAAGCCATAGAAAATAAATGGATCTTCAAGAAGAAGACTGACGCTGACAGTAATGTTACTGTCTACAAAGCTTGACTTGCTGCAAAAGGTTTTCAACAAGTTCAAGGAGTTGACAACAATGAGACTTTCTCACCCGTAGCGATGCTTAAGTCTGTCCGAATCATGTTAGCAATTGCCGCATTTTATGATTATGAAATTTGGCAGATGGATGCCAAAACTGCATTCCTGAATGGATTTCTCGAAGAACAATTGTATATGATGCAACCAGAAGGTTTTGTCGATCCAAATGGTGCTAACAAAGTGTGCAAGCTCCAGCGTTCCATTTATGGACTGGTGCAAGCCTCTCGGAGTTGGAATAAATGCTTTGATAGTGTGAACAAAGCATATGGTTTTATACAGACTTCTGGAGAAGCCTGTATTTACAAGAAAGTGAGTGGGAGCTCTATAGCATTTCTAACATTATATGTGGATGACATATTTTTGATTGGAAATGATATAGAATTTCTGGATAGCATAAAAGGATACTTGAATAAGAGTTTTTCAATGAAAGACTTCGGTGAAGCTGCTTACATATTGGGCATCAAGATCTATAGAGATAGATCAAGACGCTTAATTCGACTTTCACAAAGCACATACATTGATAAAGTTTTGAAGAAGTTCAAAATGGATCAGTCAAAGAAAGAGTTCTTGCCTGTGTTACAAGGTGTGAAGTTTAGTCAGACCCAATGCCCGACCACTACAGAAGATAGAGAGAAAATGAAAGTCTTTCCCTATTCTTAAGCCATAGTTCTATCATGTATGCAATGTTGTGTACCAGACCTGATGTGTGCCTTGCTGTAAGTATATAGCAGGGAGGTACCAAAGTAATCCCAGAGTGGAGCACTGGACAGCGGTCAAGAAACATCCCGAAATACTTGAAAAGGACTAAGGATATGGTTCTAGTTTATGGAGGTGACAAATAGCTCGTCGTAAACGGTTACATCGATGCACACTTTGACACTAATCCGGATGACTCTAAGTCACAATCCGGATATGTATTTTTATTGAATGGAGGAGCTGTCAGTTGGTGTTGTTCCAAGCAGAGCGTCGTGGTGGGATCCACGTGTGAATCGGAGTACATTCCTGCTTTGGAAGCAGCAAATGAAGGAGTCTGGATGAAGGAGTTCATATCCAATCCAGGTGTCATACCTAGTGCATCGGGTCCAATGAAAATCTTTTGTGACAATACTGGTGCAATTGCCTTGGCAAAGGAATCCAGATTTCACAACAGAACTGATAACCCACAAGTATAGGGGATCGCAACAATTTTCGGGGGTAGTGTATTCAACCCAAATTTATTGATTCGACACAAGGGGAGCCAAAGAATATTCTCAAGTATTAGAAGTTGAGTTGTCAATTCAACCACACCTGGATAACTTAATATAGGCAGCAAAGTATTTAGTAGCAAAGTAGTATGATAATAAAGGTAACAGTAATAAAAGTAATAGTAGCAGTTTTGTAGTAACTGTAACAGTGGCAACGGTAAAGTAACTAAACAAAGATCAATATGTGAAAAGCTCGTAGGCATTAGATCCGTGATGGATAATTATGTCGGAAATTCCTCATGCAATAATTATAACATAGGGTGACACAGAACTAGCTCCAGTTCATCAATGTAATGTAGGCATGTATTCCGAATATAGTCATACATGCTTATGGAAAAGAACTTGCATGGCATCTTTTGTCCTTTTAATAGAGTACTAGACCAAAGCATTAGTACTTAGTGAATACATGAACTCCTCAAACTACGGTCATCACTAAGAGTGGTCCCGATTGTTGTCACTTCGGGGTTATCAGATCATAACACATAATAGGTGACTATAGACTTGCAAGATAGGATCAAGAACTCACATATATTCATGAAACATAATAGGTTTAGATCTGAAATCATGGCACTCAGGCCCTAGTGACAAGCATTAAGCATAGAAAAGTCATATCAACATCAATCCCACAACATAATGGATACTAGGAATCAAACCCTAACAAAACTAACTTGATTACATGGGAAATCTCATCCAACCCATCACCGTCCAGCAAGCCTACGATGGAATTACTCACGCACGGCGGTGAGCATCATGAAATTGGTGATGGAGGATGATTGATGATGACGACGGCAACGGATTCCCCACTCCGGAGCCCCGAACGGACTCCAGATCAGGCTTCCCAAGAGAGTTTAGGGCTTGGCGGCGGCTCCGTATCGTAAAACGTGATGGATCCTTCTCTCTAATTTTTTTCTCCCCGAACATGAATATTTGGAGTTGGAGTTGAGCACCAGGGGGCCCACGAGCCAGGGGGGCACGCCCTAGGGGGGGCACCCTCGTGGACAGGGTGTGGGGCCCCTAATGTTGATTCTTTCGATGATATTTTTTATTAATTCCAAAAAGTTGCTTCGTGGATTTTCAGGTTATTCCGAGAGTTCTGCTGAAAACAGCGTCACTCCGGGTTAGTTCTATTCAAATCATGCAAGTTAGAGTCCAAAACAAGGGAAAAGTGTTTGGAAAAGTAGATACGATGGAGACGTATCAACTCCCCCAAGCTTAAACCTTTGCTTATCCTCAAGCAATTCAGTTGATAAACTGAAAGTGATAAAGGAAAACTTTTACAAACTCTGTTTGCTCTTGTTGTTGTAAATATGTAAAGCCAGCATTCAAGTTTTTAGCAATGATTATGAACTAGCCACATTCACAATAACATTTAGGTCTCATGTTTACTCATATCAATGGCATAATCAACTAGCGAGCAATAATAATAAATCTTGGATGACAACACTTTCTCAAAACAATCAAAATATGATATAACAAGATGGTATCTCGTTAGCCCTTTCTGAGACCGCAAAACATAAATGCAAAGCACCGTTGAAGATCCAGGACTGACTAAACATTGAAATTCATGGTAATAGAGATCCAGTCATAGTCATACTCAATATAAATTAATAATAATGCATACAAATGATAGCGGTGCTCTCCAACTGGTGCTTTTTAATAAGAGGATGATGACTCAACATAAAAGTAAATAGATAGGCTCTTCGCGGAGGGAAGCAGTGATTTGTAGAGGTGCCAGAGCTCGATTTTGAAATAGAGATAAATAATATTTTGAGCGGCATACTTTCATTGTCAACATGACAACCAAGAGATCTCGATATCTTCCATGCTACACACATTATAGGTGGCTCCCCAATAGAATGGTAAAGATTATACTCCCCCACCACCAACAATCATCAATCCATGGCTTGCCCAAAACAACGGGTGCCTCCAACTAACAACAATCCTGGGGGAGTTTTGTTTGCAATTATTTTGATTTGATTTGAGCATGGGACTGGGCATCCCGGTGTCGAGACATTTTATCGTGAGTGAGGAGCGAAGTCCACTCCTCTTGAGAATAACCCGCCTAACAAGGAATATATAGGCAGCCCTAGTTGATACATGAGCTGTTCAAGTATACAAAACAGAATTTCATTTGAAGGTTTGGAGTTTGGCACATACAAATTTACTTGGAACGGCAGCTAGATACCTCATATAGGAAGGTATGCTGGACTCATATGGCATAACTTTGGGGTTTATGGATTTTGGATGCACAAGCAGTATTCCCGCTTAGTACAGGTGAAGGCTAGAAAGAGACTGGGAAGCGACCAACTAGAGAGCGACAACAGTCATGAACATGCATTAAAATTAATAGACATTGAGTGCAAGCATAAGTAGGATATAATCCACCATGAACATAAATATCATGGAGGCTATGTTGATTTTGTTTCAACTTCATGCGTGAACATGTGCCAAGTCAAGTCACTCGACTCGTTCAAAGGAGGATACCACCCTATCATACCACATCACAACCATTTTAATAGCATGTTGGCACTCAAGGTAAACCATTATAAACTCCTAGCTAATTAAGCATGGCATAAGCAACTATAATCTCTAATTGTCATTGCAAACATGTTTATTCATAATAGGCTGAATCAGGAACGATGAACTAATCATATTTACAAGAACAAGATAGGTTGAGTTCATACCAGCTTCTCTCATCTCAATCAGTCCATCATAGATCATCATTATTGCCTTTCACTTGCACGACCGAATGGTGTGTATAATAATAATAGTGCACGTGCATTGGACTAAGCTGGAATCTGCAAGCATTAATACAAGGGAGAAGACAAGGTAATATGGGCTCTTGGTTAAATCAATAATAATGCATATGAGAGCCACTCAACATTTTCATCATGGTCTTCTCCTCTCGACCCCCAAAGAAAAGAAAAGAAATAAAACTATTTACATGGGAAAGCTCCCAACAAGCAAGAGAAAAACGAGAAATATTTTTGAGTTTTCTTTTAATTACTACTACTACAGGCATGGAAAGTAAACTAGCTAAAAGCTACAACTAATTTTTGTTTTTGTTTTTCTTAAGGTTATTCAAACATACAAGAAGAAAGCAAGAAAAATAAAATAAACTAGCATGGCTAGTACAATGAAAAAGTATGAGCACCGACAACTATAATGAGTGCATGAACATGAATGTAATGTCGGTGAGAAATACGTACTCCCGCAAGCTTAGGCTTTTGGCCTAAGTTGGTTTATGCCCAGGGGTCAGAGCTACTCTCTCCGGTGTGCTGAGGAGTGTCATCCGAGTGCCACTGGTTGGCGATCTCCTCCGGATCCCACTGATAAAAGGATTGTCGATAAGGGTCAAGTGGTGGTTCCAGCTCAAGCTCTGGAGCTGGTGTCTGGCTTCAGTATGCGTAAACGGCCTCCGGCAAGATGAGGTACATGCCTGAAAGTATGTTAAACAAAGAGGGTGCATGCAAGATAATAGTCTCACTGTGAGTTTTATTAAATCTCAAATCATACTTAAGCATCATCTCATTATTTTTAACAATAAATTCATGTGCTACCATACTCTTATGATCTAGAAAAATAGGGGGCAGCAACTTTTCCTCTTTCTCATAATGCCTAATAGGTATCCTAAAGTGTTTAGCAAGGCGTGAAGCAAAGATGCCTCCAAAGATGGGGCCCTTTGTACGGTTTAGATTTAACAGTTTGGCAATAATAGCGCCTAAACTAAAAGTGTTATCGTGAAACAAAGCATGGCACAAAATAACAATATCAGGGGCTAAGGTTTCCACAGTTCCCGCGACCAATTAAGCATCTACTAGCAAATATTGCAAAGTAACGTAGAACAGGAAAGTGTATGCTAGTAATTCTTGCATCGGAAACCTTCCTCGTTTCCCTACAGCGATCATATCAATAAATCCATCCACATCACTATGATGTGGTTCCTCTATGCTTCCCGCAAAGGGTATCTTGCAAACCCCACAAAAATTAAACAGTGACATCTCCCTAACCTCATCGTATAAATGAAACTCCACTGAAGGTGGTGATTTCTTAGCATGAAAGTAAATTTTTTGCATGAAAGTATTAGTGAGTAGAAGATACTGATCGAGCTGGTCGTGGAGGAAGTCAGTGAGGCCTACATTCTCAGCCAAATGATAAAAATCATCATGAATCCCGGCTGCTCTCAAGAACTCATCACAAGGCCATGCACACGGCCAAACCTCCGCGGTAGGAGGGAGATTATACTTGGGCTTTCTATTCTCCTTATTTTGTTTACCCTTCGAGCTTTGGCTCGAAGAGCCCCTCAAAAATTTCTTCATCATTTTCTAAAAATTTCTGAAATTTTTAGTAACTCAAAATAAAAGTGAACCAAACTCAACAAAATTGATAGCAACTACTCCCACAAGTGCCTAGAGACTATATCATGCATTAAAACTACTTGGGACCATATAAATTTGACATGCAAGCTCAAGAACAGGGTCACCTAGGCAGTAAAAATTTGCAATGAATAAAGCACTAGAACAAAAACTAATTGGACCATTGGAGGAGTCACATACCAAAGAACAATCCCCCAAAGCAGTTTTGTGAGTGGAGCTTTGAGCAAGGAGATCGAAAATGGCAGCAAAATGAGCTAGAACTCGTGCTTGAGCTGGTTGGTGATTTTTTTTGGGAGGAAGAAGAGGAGCATGGGTGCAGGAATAAGTGGAGGGGGGCACCAGGGGCCCACGAGGCAGGGGGCGCGCCCCAGAGGGGTGGGCATGCCATGGACCCTCGTGGTCAGGTGCTTGCCCCCTCTGGTGTGTTCTTAGTGCTAAATATTCTCAAATATTCTAGAAAAAATCATATTTCATTTTCGGGACATTTGGAGAACTTTTATTTTCGGGTTATTTTTTATTGCATGGATAAATCAGAAAACAGACAGAAAGTAAAAGGAGGGTACAGAAGGTTGTGCTTTCTAACTTCATCCGTCTCATGCTCATCAAAAGGAATCCACTAACAAGGTTGATCAAGTCTCGTTAACAAACTCATTCCGAATCACATGAAACCAGAGAATTTTCGAATAGCACTAGGTTACCTCAACGGGGATATGTACATCCCCAATAATAATAATATCATATTTCTTCTTCACAGTGGAAGAGGAAATTCAAAACCTCCAATAGTAATAGTTGGAATTTTTCCAATAGAATTGATACTGTGAACTTGAGGTTGTTTCCTCGGAAAGTGTACCGTATGCACATTACAATTAACATGAAAAGTGCCATTGCCTTTGTTGCAATCAATAACAGCCCATGCAGTATTCAAAAAGGGTCTACCAAGGATAATTGACATACTATCGTCCTCTGGAATTTCAAGAATAACAAAGTCCGTTAAGATAGTAATGTTTGCAACCACAACAGGCACATCCTCACAAATACTGACAGGTATAGCGGTTGATTTATCGGCCATTTGCAAAGATATTTCAGTAGATGTCAACTTATTCAATTCAAGTCTACGATATAAAGCGAGAGGCATAACACTAAAACCGGCTCCAAGATCACATAAAGCAGTTTTAACATAATTTCTTTTAATGGAGCATGGTATAGTTGGTACTCCTGGATCTCCAAGTTTCTTAGGTATTCCACCCTTAAAGGTATAGTTAGCAAGCATGGTGGAAATTTCTGCTTCCGGTATCTTTCTTTTATTTGTAACAATATCTTTCATGTATTTAGCATAAGGATTCCTTTTAAGCATATCAGTCAAACGCATACGTAAAAATATAGGTCTAATCATTTTAACAAAGCTCTCAAAATCATCATCATCTTTTTCTTGGATGGCTTAGGAGGAAAAGGCATGCATGGGTTTCTGAACCCATGGTTCTCTTTCTTTACCGTGCTTCCTAGCAACGAAGTCTCTCTTATCATAACGTTGATTCTTTGATTGTGGGTTATCAAGATCAACAGCAGGTTCAATCTCTACATCATCATTATTGCTAGGTTGAGCATCAACATGAACATCATCATTAACATTATCACTAGGTTCATGTTCATCACCAGATTGTGTTTCGGCATCAGAAATAGAAATATCAGTAGGATTCTCAGGTGTGTCTACAACAGGTTCACTAGAAGCATGCAAAGTCCTATCATTTTTCTTTTTCTTCCTCTTAGAAGGACTAGGTGCATCAACATTAGTTCTCTGAGAATCTTGCTCAATTCTCATAGGGTGTCCTTCAGGATAAGGAGGTTCCTGAGTCATTTTATGTCGGAGGGAAACGACACCTATGGGATCACTGGAATCCCTACTACGGTTGCGAGGCACGAGATCATGAGAAGAGCGGGACTAGCAGATAGCATAAAGGGGATTTACCCAGGTTCGTGCCGCAAAGATGCGTAAAACCCTACGATCCTGCTTTGGTGGATGTATTAGTGTTCTTGAGCTCTTGAACTAGCTCTGGGTGTTGCCAAGTTCCAAAGAGCCGAATCCTTCTCTAGTTCACCATGGACCTCATTTTATAGGTGAAAGGGGCTGCCACAGTGGCACACAGGAGGTGGAAAGTGCTACAGTGCCGAGAGCTGATCGCTGGTGTTACAGGACAAAGCGCCTTTAATGCGAGGCTTAGGTGTTCCTCGCTTTATCGGGGACGGGAGCAAGGCCCGTCCCGTCCGTCGCTGCTCCCCCTCGTTCCGACACGTGCCCTGGCCAGCGATGCATGTGGTGCCATGTAGGTAGGCAAGCAACTGAGGTGGTGCGGTGGTGGAGCCTCCACGAAGGTCTGCATTCCGCCACCTAGGTGCGTCCGGAGTTGGCCTGGAAGCTGCATACTACCACGTAGGTGCCTGCCCAGCTAGTTGGGCTGGCAGCTGCATGTGAATGGCGGCGGGGAGTTGGTTGGTGCGGGCCTGGCAGTGACCCTGCTGTCGCCCGTGGCGAGGGTCTTGCCGGGTGGCCCGGCAAGGGTCTTGCTGGGTGTCCCGACAAGGGTCCTGCCGTGGCGCGCTGGCGTCCCCGATAAGGGTCTTGCCAGGGGTCTTGTGGATTCCTTCGGTAAGGATCTTTGTGAGGATTGTTGTTTTCCGATCTTCATCTGATCTTGGGTATTCTATGTCTTCACAAAGATCTGCATGCCACTATGGAGGTGCCTCCCGAGCCTTGGTCCAACATGGCTGTTGAAGACCGTGGCTCGAGGGTGGCCTGCTCCCCTGGTGTAAGTGAGCTGCCACGACAAGGGGCTTGCCGAGGCTGCCCCCGGCAAGGGTCTTGCCAGGGCAACCTGCTTCGCCCGTCAGCGCTTTGTGGCCTTGGTTCTTGATGTTGTCTTGTTCGTCGTGTGCCTTCTGCTTTTCTCCGGCTTCCCTTTCCTGTCCTGTTATGCGTGGCCGTGGCGGGTGGCTCTAACTGCCCGTGCACAAGTAATGATTCCTCCACCTGACAGCTGGGACCCACCGGATGGGCCACTGTATTTCGTGGAAAAAGCATTTCCCCCCTGACTGCTGGGACCCACCAGCTACATCTTCGCACGCAAGGAAGTGCCTGGCAGTCGGGACCCACCTGGTCGAAGCGTATGTAGCATTGTCATTCTGGTCGCCAACGTGTTCGTACATACTGGTGGATGTAGAGGTCCGCATGTGTCGTAGTAGAGGCACGCACGTGTCGTAGTAGAGGCACGCACGTGTCGTAGTAGAGGCGCGCACGTAGCATGTACATGTATGTACAACGACCAGTGTGCAAGAAAGAAAATACGGCCACGTATGTGTACATACGGGCGGGGTTTCGAACACCTACTCGCGCATACGTACGGCCAGGGCTCGTGTACATGGTTGGGTCGGAACGGAGAAACAACGTCGTCGTCGTGTTCATGGCGAGCCAACCGGCTGGGTCAGAACGGAATGCATCATCGTGTTCATCGGGAGGGCTTGGACGGAACAGGCGATGGAAACGAGGCCTGGCGTACTGCATAACGGAGGAAACGGCCTTGTGTTCGACCGGCCATGTTCGAAATGGGATCCTGTTCATCGGGAGGGGTCTAGCATACTGCAAAATGGAGGAAACGGACCTCCTAAGATCGAAATGGGGGTCCTGTTGATTGGGAGGGGTGTGGTGTACCGCAAAACGGACGGAACGGACTTGTGTTGGAGCGCTACGGTCGAAACGGGGGTCCTTTTCATCGGGAGGGGTGTGGCGTACCGCAAAACGGGACTCGACGGGAAACTGTTCGTCTCCACCGTCGACCTCCTCCAGCCTCCATGGGCTACCGTCGACCTCCTCCAGCCTCCACGGGCTCTTGTTCATCCAGCCTCCACCGCGTGCTACTCCACCGGCTACTGTTCAAGCACCCCTCCACGGGCACCCCTCCACCATCTAGTATTCATCCAGCACTCCACGGGGTCGTCATGTTCATCCAGCCCTCCACGGGGTCCTGTTCATCCAGCCCCAACCAGCTCGATTGATCGGGGACCTGTTCATCCAGAGGCAACGCCACCGCTCACTGTTCATCCAAACCCCCATGCAATGCTCACTGTTTATCCAGAGAGGCAGCATCGATCGGCTTCAGTTAGCAGCAGTAGCGAAGGAATCACTCGATCGGGTTCAGTAAACAACCATCGATCGATCGCTCGGGTTCAGTAACACGTAGCTTGCAGTGCAATTGCTCAGGTTTAGTTAGAGCCCAACGCCTCGCTCGGGTTCAGTTAGAGCCAATGCCTCGCACACACGCGCGTACGTGTATGAGAGAAACATGCATCGCTCGACCCCGACCACCCACCGTAAACGGAAACTTGATACGTCTCCAACGTATCTACTTTTCCAAACACTTTTGCCCTTGTTTTGGACTCTAACTTGCATGATATGAATGAAACTAACCCGGACTGACGCTGTTTTCAGCAGAACTGCCATGATGTTGTTTTATGTGTAGAAAACAAAAGTTCTCGGAATGTCCTGAAAATCCACGGAGGCATGTTTCGGAAAATAAAAAAATACTAGCGAAAGACTCAAGACCAGGGGGCCCACACCCTGTCCATGAGGGTGGGGGGGGCGCCCACACCCTGGGCGCGCCCCCTGTCTCATGGGCCCCCTGAGGCTCAACCGACCTCAACTCCAACTCCATATATTCCGTGTCGTGGAGAAAAAAATCAGAGAGGAAGCTTCATCGCGTTTTACGACACGGAGCCGCCGCCAAGCCCTAATCTCTCTCGGGAGGGCTGATCTGGAGTCCGTTCGGGGCTCCGGAGAGGGGGATTCATCGTCGTCGTCATCATCAACCATCCTCCATCACCAATTTCATGATGCTCACTGCCGTGCATGAGTAATTCCATCGTAGGCTTGCTGGACGGTGATGGGTTGGATGAGATTTACCATGTAATCAAGTTAGTTTTGTTAGGGTTTGATCCCTAGTATCCACTATGTTCTGAGATTGATGTTGTTATGACTTTGCTATGCTTAATGCTTATCACTAGGGCCGGAGTGCCATGATTTCAGATCTGAACCTATTATGTTTTCATGAATATATGTGTGTTCTTGATCCTATCTTGCAAGTCTATAGTCACCTATTGTGTGTTATGATCCGACAACCCCGAAGTGACAATAATCGAGATACTTCTCAGTGATGACCGTAGTTTGAGTAGTTCATGTATTCACTATGTGCTAATGCTTTGTTCCGGTTCTCTATTAAAAGGAGGCCTTAATATCCCTTAGTTTCCACTAGGACCCCGCTGCCATGGGAGGGTAGGACAAAAGATGTCATGCAAGTTCTTTTCCATAAGCACGTATGACTATATACGGAATACATGCCTACATTACATTGATGAATTGGAGCTAGTTCTGTATCACCCAATATTATAGCTATTACATGAGGAATCGCATCCGACATAATTATCCATCACTGATCCAATGCCTATGAGGTTTTCACATCTTGTGCTTCGCTTATTTACTTTTCCATTGCTATTGTTACAATTCCTACAAAACTATTATCTTTACTTTTGCCACTGTTACCTTTATTATCATAGTACTTTGCTACAAAATACTTTTCTGCAGATACTAAGTTATCCAGGTGTGGTTGAATTGACAACTCAACTGCTAATACTTAAGAATATTCCTTGGCTCCCCTTGTGTCGAATCAATAAATTTGGGTTGAGTACTCTACCCTCGAAAGTTGTTGCGATCCCCTACACTTGTGGGTTATCAGGACTAATTTCTGGCGCCGTTGCTGGGGATCATAGCTCTATTCTTTGAGTCACTTGGGATTTATATCTGTTGATCACTATGAAGAATTTGAAAGACGCAAGAACCAAGATTTTACCCTCAACTATGAGGGAAGGTAAGGAACTGCCATCTAGCTCTGCACTAGATTCTCCTTCCGTTATTAGTAAGCTTGCGACACCTAAACCTGCTACTGCAATGAATTCTGATATGTCGCATGTTATTGATGATGCCACTTCTGCTATGCATGATACTTATGATGAAACTACTTCTGTGTGTGATATTACTGTGCCATTAGGTGAATTTCTTGATGAACAACTTGCTAGTGTTAGAGAGAATGAAATTATTGAAGATGCTATTATTGATGATAGTGATGTTGAAAGTTCTCCTCCTGATAATGAATTACCTGTTGTTCCTGAGGGTTATGTTATGGAAGAGGAAGCTACTAGAGCTATCTTTGCTTGTAAAGATAGATATGATCTTAAAAAGTTATTAGCTAAATGAAAGCAACAGTCTCTTAATGCTAGAATGAAACCTGACCCTGCTTTTGCTACTTCACCTATCTGTGTTATTGATAAGGATTATGAATTCTCTGTTGATCCTGAAATAATTACTTTAGTTGAATCTGATCCTTTTTATGGCCTTAAATCTGAAACTGTTGTGGCACATCTTACCAAGTTAAATGATATAGCCACCCTGTTTACTAATGATGAGAAGTCTCGCTATTATTATATCCTTAAGATATTTCTGTTCTCATTAAAGGGTGATGCTAAGACTTGGTTTAATTCTCTTGCTCCTGGTTGTGTGCGTAGTCCCCAAGATATGATTTATTACTTCTCTGCTAAATATTTCCCTACTCATAAGAAACAAGCTGCCTTGCGGAAAATATATAATTTTGTGCAAATCAAAGAAGAAAGTCTCCCACAAGCTTGGGGGAGGCTTCTCCGGTTACTTAATGCTTTGCCTGATCATCCTCTTAAGAAAAATGAAATACTTGATATCGTTCATAATGGACTCACTGATGCTTCCAAGGACTACTTGGATAGTTGTGCTGGTTGTATTTTCAGGGAAAGAATAGTCAACAAAGCTGAATTACTATTGAATATTATGTTGACTAATGAAAATAATTGGACTCTTCCTGAGCCAATTCCTGAGGCAATTCCTGAACCAATTGAGCCAACTGCTGAGCCTATTCCTAAACCCACTCCGAAGAAGAGAGGTGTTTTATTTCTCAGTCCTGAAGATATGCAAGAGGCAAAGAAATCAATGAAAGAAAAAGGTATAAAAGCCGAAGATGTTAAGAATTTACCACCTATTGAAGAAATACATGGTCTTAATATACCACCTGTCGAAGAACCACATTGTCTTGATAACCCGACACAGGTAGTAAAGGTAAATTCTCTATATAGATATGATAAAGTTGAAATTCCCTCTACTAAATTTCATAGCACATGTTTAGATGAATTTGATGACTTTATGGCTAGACAAGAAAGTTTCAATGCTTATGTTGGTAGAGAGTTAAAGAATAATGCTTTCGAGATAGGACACTTGAGTGATTATATGGCTAGAGTTAATGGTGAACTTAAACTCATTAGCAAATATGCTTCTATGGTTGCTACTCAAGCTGAGCAAGTACTTAAAGCTCAAAATGATTTTCTCGATGAAATAAATAATAAACCTGACTTTGCTGTTAGAGTGGCTACTAGAACTGGTGGAATGACTTAGGAACCTTTGTATCCTGAAGGCCACCCTAAGAGGATCGAGCAAGATTCTCAGAGAAATAATTTAGAGGCACCTAGTTCTTCCAAAAAGAAGAAAAAAACGATAGGACTTTGCATGCTTCTAGTGAACCTGCTATAGAGACACCTGAGAATCCCAATGATATTTCTATTTCTGATACTAAAACACAATTAGGTGATGAACATGAACCTAGTGATAATGTTCACGATAATGTTCATGTTGATGCTCAACCTAGCAAAAATAATGAAGTAGAGATTGAACCTGTTGTTGATCTTGATAACCCACAATCAAAGAATCAACGTTATGATAAGAGAGATTTTGTTGCTAGGAAGCATGGTAGAGAAAGAGAACCATGGGTTTAGAAACCCATGCCCTTTCCTCCTAAACCATCCAAGACAAAGGATGATGAGGATTTTGAGCGCTTTGCTGAAATGATTAGACCTATTTTCTTACGTATGCGCTTAACTGACATGCTTAAATTAAATTCCTATGCTAAGTAAATGAAGGATATCATTACAAATAAAAGAAAGATACCAGAAGCTGAAGTTTCCACCATGCTTGCTAATTACACTTTCAAGGGTGGAATACCAAAGAAACTTGGAGACCCAGGGGTACCAACTATACCATGCTCCATTAAAAGAAATTATGTTAAAACTTCTTTATGTGATCTTGGAGCCGGTGTTAGTGTTATGCCTCTCTCTTTATATCGTAGACTTGAATTGAATAAGTTGACACCTACTGAAATATCTTTGCAAATGGATGATAAATCAACTGCTATACCTGTCGGTATTTGTGAGGATGTGCCTGGTGTGGTGGCAAATGTCACTATCCTAACGGACTTTGTTATTCTTGATATTCCCGAGGACGATAGTATGTCGATTATCCTTGGTAGACCCTTTTTGAATACTGCAGGGGCTGTTATTGATTGCAACAAAGGCAATGTCACTTTTCATGTTAATGGTAATGAGCATACGGTACACTTTCCAAGGAAACAATCTCAAGTTCATAGCATCAATTCCATTGGAAAAATTCCAACTATCATTATTGGAGGTTTTGAATTTCCTCTCCCTGCTGTCAAGAAAAAGTATGATGTTCTTATTATTGGGGATGTTCATGTCCCCGTTGAGGTAACCTAGTGTTATTCGAAATTTCTCCATTTCCGTGTTATTCGGAATGAGTTTGTTAACAAGACTTGATCAACCTTGTTAGTGGATTCATTTTGATGATCATGAGATGGATAAAACTAGAAGGCACAACCTACTGTACCCTCTTTTTACTTTCTGTTATTTAGAATAAATAAAGCAAAAATAGTATTATCTGTCTATTTTCTGAATTATCCGTGCAATAAAAAATATCACGAAAATAAAAGTGCTCCAAATGCCCTGCAAATTTAGTATGATTTTTTATGGAATGTTTGAGGATTTTAGGCACTGAAAACACTGTAGGAGGGGCAAGCACCAGGCCACGAGAGTGGAGGGCGCGCCCACACCCCCTGGGCGCGCCACCCTTTCTCGTGGGCCCCTGGTGGCCCCCTCCACTTATGCCAGCACCCACACACTCCATCTTCTTCCCAAAAAAATCCCCATCCAGCTCAAGCACGAGTTCTAGCTCATTTTGCTGCGATTTTCGATCTCCTTGCTCAAAGCTCCATTCACAAAACTGCTTTGGGAGATTGTTGCTTGGTATGTGACTCCTCCATTTGTCCCATTAGTTTTTGTTCTAGTTCTTTATTCATTGAATTTTTTTGCTACATAGGTGACCCTGTTCTTGAGCTTGCATGTTAAATTTATGAGGTCCCAAGTAATTCTAATGCATGATATAGGCTCTAGGCACTTGTAGGAGTAGTTGCTACCAATCTTGTTTAGTTTTATTCACTTTTATTTTGAAGTTACTAAAAATTTCAGAAATTTTCAGAAAATTTTAAGGAGATTTTTGAGGGGCTCTTCTAGCCAAGGCTCCCAGGAAAAACAAGCTAAAGAAAAGGAAAATGCCAAGTATAATCTTCCTCGCATAGCGGAAGTACGGCCGTGTGAATGGCTATGCAATAGTTTCTTGAGAGAAGCTGGAAATGAAGATTTTTATTCTTTGATCGAGAATGCAGGCCTCACCGATTTCCTCCACGACCGAATCGATCAGTATCTCTTACTCACCAATACTTTCGTGCAAAACTTTTATTATTATCCTAAGAAGTCACCACCTTCAGTATCATTTCATTTATATGATGAATTCAGGGAAATGTCTTTACGTAATTTTTGTGTGGTATGTAGGATACCCTTTGAGGGAAAATTAGAGGAACCACATCGTAGGGATGTAGATGGCTTTGTTAACACTATCACTGTAGGGGATCCAAAGAAGGGTTCCGATGCGAGAATCTCTAGCATACACTTTCCTGTTTTACGCTACTTTGCCATATTTTCTAGTAGATGCTTGATTGGTCGTGGAAATAGTGGAAATTCAATGTTCCTGATATTATTATTCTTCACCATGCCTTGTTGGGAGATAATAGTTTTAGTATGGGTGTCGTTATTGCTAAACGGCTAAGCCTGAATCGTACAAAAGGCCCCGCCTTTGGAGGTATCTATGTTGCACGTCTTGCTAGACATTTTGAGATATATTAGGCACCATGAGAAAGAGGAGACAAAATTGCCTCCTTACATTTTAGATTACAAGAGCATGGTAGCACATGAGTTCATTGTTGACAACAAAGATAAGATGCTCTTGTATAACTTAAGATTTAATAAGAAACACAATGAGACTATTATTTTGCCTGCACCTCTGTTGTTTGATTTGATTGCAGATAATTTTCTTGTGACACCGGAAGAGTGTATGCTCATCGAGGCCAAGCATCCACTCCAGAACCTGAGCCTGAGACGGAACCTGCACTGGATCCTTATCGAACCTCATCTTACCAGTGGGATCCGGAGGAGACGGCCAACCAGTGGTATCCTGATTACACCCCTCAGTACACCGGGGAGAGTAGCCGATGTCCTTGGCATTAGACTAACTTAGGCCAAAAGCCTAAGCTTGGGGTAGTACGTATTTCTCACCAACTTTACATTCATGTTCACACATTATTCTAGTCGTCGGTGCTCATACTCTTTCATTGTATTATCCATGCTAGTTTAATTTTGTTTTTCTAGCCTTTTTCTTGTGTGATTGATAAACCTTGAGAAAAACCAAAAAAATTAGTTAGTTTAATTTCCATGCTTGTAGTAGATTTAAAATGAAAACCCAAAAATATTTCCCGTTCTTCTTTTCCTTGTTGGGAGCTTTCCCGTGTAAATAGTTTTATTTTCTTTTCTTTCCTTTGGGGGTCGAGAGTAGAAGACCATATTGAATATGTTTAGTGGCTCTCATATGCATGATTGTTTATTTAACTTAGATCTCATATTACTTTGTCTTCTCTCTTTAGTTGAATGCTTGCAGATTCCAGCCTAGTCCAATGCACGTGCACTATTATTATTATACACATCGTTCGGTCGTGCAAGTGAAAGGCAATAATGACAATTTATGATGGACTGGTTGAGATGAGAAAAGCTGGTATGAACTCAACCTCTCTTGTTTTTGTGAATATGATGAGTTCATCGTTCCTAGTTCACCTTATTATGAAGTAAACATATTTGCAATGACATTTAGAGATTGGAGTTGCTTGTGCCATGCTTGATTAGCTATGAGTTATAATGGTTTACCTTGCATGCCAACATGCTATTAGAATGATTATGATGTGGTATGATGGGATGGGATCCTCCTTTGAATGAATTGAGTGACTCGACTTGGCACATGTTCACGCATGTAGTTGAACAAATCAACATAGCCTTCACGATATTTATGTTCATGGTGGATTATATCCTACTCATGTTTGTATTCGGTGTGAATTAATTTTAATGCATGTTTACGACTGTTGTCACTCTCTCAGTTGGTTGCTTCCCAGTCTTTTGCTAGCCTTCATCTGTACTAAGCGGGAATACTGCTTGTGCATCCAAACTCCTTGAACCCCAAAGTTATTCCAATGAGTCCACCATACCTTCCTATATGCGGTATTTACCTGCCATTCCAAGTAAATTTGTATGTGCCAAACTCCAAACCTTCAAATGAAATTCTGTTTTATATGCTCGAGCAGCTCATATTTCAACTAGGGCTGCCTATATCTTCCATGCTAAGTGGGTTATTCTCAAGAGGAGTGGACTCCGCTCCTCATTCACGAGAAAGGGCTGGTAACCGGGATGCCCAGTCCCATGATCCAAAAAGATCAAAGCAAATCAATATAATTAAAAAAACTCCCCCAGAGCTGTTGTTAGTTGGAGGCACTCATTGTTTAGAGAAAGCCATGGATTGATGCTTGTTGGTGGTGGGGGAGTATAAACTTTTACCATTCTGTTTGGCAACTGCCTATAATGCATGTAGTATGGAAGATACAGCCATCTCATAGTTGTTGCGTTGACAGTGAAAGTATGCCGCTCAAAATGTTATTCAATCTCTATTCTAAAATTGAGCTCTGGCACCTCTACAAATCCTTGCTTCCCTCTGCGAAGGGCCTATCTATTTACTTTTATGTTGAGTGATCATCCCTCTTATTAAAAAGCACCTACTGGAGAGCACACTGTCATTTGCATTCATTATTATTGGTTCATATTGGGTATGACTTGACTGGATCTCTTTTACCATGAATTACAATGTTTAGTCAGTCCTTGATCTTTAAAGGTGCTCTGCATTTATGTTTTGCGGTCTCAGAAAGGGCTAGCGAGATTGTTTTGAGAAAGTGTTGTCATCCGAGTTTTATTATTATGGCTCGCTAGCTGATTATGCCATTGATATGAGTAATTGTGAGACCGAGGTGTTATTGTGAGTATGGTTAGTTCATAATATTTGCTGAAACCTAAATGCTGGCTTTGCATGTTTACAACAACAAGAGCAAATAGAGTTTTAAAAGTTTTTCTTTATCACTTTCAGTTTATCAACTGAATTGCTTGAGGAAAAGCAAAGGTTTAAGCTTGGGGGAGTTGATACGTCTCCAACATATCTACTTTTCCAAACACTTTTGCCCTTGTTTTGCACTCTAACTTGCATGATTTGAATGAAACTAACCCGGACTGACGCTGTTTTCAGCAGAACTGCCATGATGTTGTTTTATGTGTAGAAAACAAAAGTTCTCGGAATGTCCTGAAAATCCACGGAGGCAAGTTTCAGAAAATATAAAAAATACTGGCGAAAGAATCAAGACCAGGGGGCCCACACCCTGTCCATGAGGGTGGGGGGCGCGCCCACCCCCTGGGTGCGCCCCCTATCTTGTGGCCCCCTGAGGCTCCACCGACCTCAACTCCAACTCCATATATTCCATCTCGCGGAGAAACAAAATCTGAGATGAAGTTTATCGCGTTTTTTTACGATTCGGAGCCGCCGCCAAGCCCTAATCTCTCTCGGGAGGGCTGATCTGGAGTCCGTTCGGGGCTCCGGAGAGGGGATTCTTCGCCGTCGTCATCATCAACCATCCTCCATCCCCAATTTCATGATGCTCACCGCTGTGCGTGAGTAATTCCATCATAGGCTTGCTGGACGGTGATGGGTTGGATGAGATTTACCATGTAATCAAGTTAGTTTTGTTAGGGTTTGATCCCTAGTATCCACTATGTTCTGAGATTAATGTTGCTATGACTTTGCTATGCTTAATGCTTGTCACTAGGGCCCGAGTGCCATGATTTCAGATCTGAACCTATTATGTTTTCATGAATATATGTGTGTTCTTGATCCTATCTTGCAAGTCTATAGTCACCTATTATGGTGTTACGATCCGACAACCCCGAAGTGACAATAATCGGGATACTTCTCGGTGATGACCGTAGTTTGAGGAGTTCATGTATTCACTATGTTCTATTGCTTTGTTTCGGTTCTCTATTAAAAGGAGACCTTAATATCCCTTGGTTTCCACTAGGACCCTGCTGCCATGGGAGGGTAGGACAAAAGATGTCATGCAAGTTCTTTTCCATAAGCACGTATGACTATATACGGAATACATGCCTACATTACATTGATGAATTGGAGCTAGTTTTGTGTCACCCTATGTTATAGCTATTACATGAGGAATTGCATCCGACATAATTATCCATCACTGATCCAATGCCTACGAGCTTCTCACATCTTGTGCTTCACTTATTTACTTTTCCGTTGCTATTGTTACAATTCCTACAAATCTATTATCTTTAATTTTGCCACTGTTACCTTTATTATCATACTACTTTGCTACTACATACTTTGCTGCAGATACTAAGTTATCTAGGTGTGGTTGAATTGACAACTCAACTGCTAATACTTAAGAATATTCTTTGGCTCCCCTTGTGTCGAATCAATAAATTTGGGTTGAATACTCTACCCTCAAAGCTGTTGCGATCCCCTACACTTGTGGGTTATCAGAACTCCCCGAAATTTTCCTCGCCCTCGCTTCTACCACGGTTTTTTCCGTCATGGACGGCCCAAAGAATGTCATGCAACTGCGTCTTTGGCCCGCCCAGGATGAAAAGCCCATTTTCTGTCATCATTTTTTGTCATAGAAGTAGGAGCCCACCACATCTATGATGATACCGGGTTTTGTCACAACTATCGTCATAGAAGTGTCATAAGTATGATAGAAAAAATTGTTGGGCCCAAATGTCATGGATGTGTTGGGCACCTACCGCCTGGGTGTTTGGCGGTAGGGTTGCATAGCCTACCGCCGAGGCCTTTGGCGGTAGGGTAGACGACAGGGGATGGTTTCCGTTTACCAAAGCTAACATGGATGAGTGGGCTACTACTGAGGTCTCTCACAGTAGCCCGTTCTACCCTACCGCCAGCCTCCTCGGTGATAGGAAAAAGGGTCAAATCTTGATATACTTTCAAATTGGGGTCAGATCCGGCTATACTTTGCATAGAGGGTCAAAATACAAAAATTAGCCCTACTCATGTTTGTTCCAAATTGTTTACGTTGTCTCTCATAATATTAAAGTTCGCATCTAAAAGATTAAAGCCCCTCCAAACATCATGTTTCCTTGTTTCTAATTTGTAACAATTAGAGCTCAACTGGAGATAATCTGTCTAAGAGGCGCCATGTGGTTGATCCTTCATGTGTCTTGCAATGAAGTGCGAAGTACCAAGCACCTGTTTTTCCTTTTTCATTGAGGTAGTTAATACATGGAAAGAGGTTGCTGATGTTCTTGATATTCCTTCACCTTGCTCATTTGAGGATTTGTATGTTTTCTGGTAGAAAGGAAAAATGTTTCTAGTATTAATATGGTCACTTATGCTACTCCGTGGGGCTTATGGTTGATGCGCAATGACTTTGTCTTTTAGGGATGATCTTGGCAAAGTTTAAAGTGTTTCCTGGGTTCTATGGGAGCTTTGGTGCGTTAGTGTAAGGTGCTTTCTGCAGATGCTCAAGTTGTCCCGCTCCTTAGATGTTTGTGCCTTCTTGATCAATAGCAAGGGGAGCTTCTCATGATAGCGTGGGGTTGATCTGCTAGTGGGTCTTTCATCAGGATGTTGGTGTTGTTGTACTTAGTTGTTTCTAGCTTGGTGTTGAGCGGTTGGTTTGAACTGATCTCAAACTAAGTCGTAATTGCCGTTGAAGATGCTACTGGTTATGGCTGAGAGCTATATGAATGATGTATGATCTGGTTATTTGCCTTTGCTTTATAAAAGTTGGGGCAGGAACCCCTTTGGTTAAAAAATGAATCTCGGTCAAAGGAATAGGACATTGTAATAAGAAAGAAATAAAAAATGGAAAATAAAATTTGCATGAATCTGAATGTAAAATCCCATAAATATAGCATCGACTTAACTAGTCTCAGTCGACTGAGATTTAACAACACTATAAAAAGGGCTTGTTTTGTTTACCACTACCGCGAAGACATCCAAAAGAAGTAATGTATAAATTTCGTGCTTCCGTAAGAGTACCTACAGCCGGGCACCCCAAGCCCTCCTCATACGCCTGGGCGCCCCCCCCCCCCCCCCCCCCCGGTGAGTGACCGGTCGTGAAAATTTAACCCAGACGGGCGCCTCAAACGGGCCTCAAATGCCGGGCTGACTGGCACCCCTAACATGCAGCCCAAATATGGGGTGGATATGGGGGCACCCAAGAACGCCCGTCACTTCAGACCCAGCCCATGCTGACCCACCCGAACCCACATATATTCGTCTCCATCCGCTCGTCGGACCAAAACCTAGCCAGTTCACTCCACTCCCCTCCGCCACCCGAGCTCTCCTCTAGCGGTTTCTGGCCGTCTTTGGCATGGCAGGCAGTTGATCTGACTCCAACCAGTCCGGATCCATAGACTGGGTGTTATCCCGTGGGTTGGAGGAGGCAATGGCGGACCGCATTGCACTCCATTGCTCCTGGGAGGACAGTGCCCGGCCGATGGGTGGTTCTGTCCACCGCAACTCCATAGCGTCAGCTAAACTAGAGCTCGAGTCCTCTAGGGCTGGATCATCACGGTCCCAGCATCCGGAACCACTCTTCTTGCAGACTATGAGTCTCATCAAGAACGGGCGGCCCACCGTGGGAAGGACAGGATAAGGGCTGCCGAGACCCGTACCATGGCAGATATGGCGGCTGCAAAGGCGGAGGTGCGGGCGACTACAAAGGAGTAAGCCATCCGTGCCTGCATTGTGAAGAAACCGCAGCGGAGGAACATGCGCGCCCTTGTACGAACTGCCGCCGAAGGAGGAGAAGGACAGCTCCGGCGAGGACAGCTCCGGCAACGAGCAAATCCGGCTCGATCCTTACTGCGTTTTCGACCGGTACATCCGTGAGAAGGATGACAAGGCCGCCGAGAAGGGCAAGGGCAGCCGTGGATGATCTCCACCATATCCAACCATGCTGAATTTTGGTAGTCCGATGGCATGTTTAGTTAGTAGTGATGGAGTAGTCGGACGATGTGTATACATCGACGTAGTTGCATGAGTTTGTATAGATTTGAGATATAATAATTGAAGTGTCCAGATATGAATTATATTATTTGAGGGTTGCCCAGTCAGTGCCCACGCACGCGTCCGGGTGTGAGCGTTTGAGGGGCTGGATTTTCCCATCACGGCTGCAGACGCTCTAAGGAAAAGAAGAAGGTGTTGTAAATCTAGTTTTGGTCATGGTGAGCTGGTCGAGACACTTTGATGGCTCTCCTCTCCCCTCCCCCCACCCCCCCGCTCGGGCGACAGTGGCGTCGCGTGTCGTGGTTCTTAGTCTGATAGTAGAAAGGGGGGTAGGAATGGAGAGGCAAGATCTTAGCTATGGCGAAGATGTAGACACGAGGTTTATGAGTTTAGGCCCTTCTCGGAGGAAGTAATAGCCCTACGTCTCGGTGCCCGGAGGCGGTCGATTGGATTATGTGTGTTGTGTTACAGGGGGTGCGAACCCTTGTGCCAGAGGAGGGGGTGGCTTATATAGAGTGCGCCAGGATCCCAGCACGTCTCCATTACAAGGGAATTAATGTACATAAAGTAAGGGGCATTACCGGTAACGCCAACATTAAGTACTCTTAATGCTCATGAAGTCTAAGGAGTAAATATCTGGCCGTTACGTGCTCTTCCGACTCCCGGTCTTCGATATGGTCGAGTGGCCTTCGTGATGGTCGAGTGACGGTAGGTAGTGACCGTCGAGTGATGTGACCGTCCAGTGGATTGCACTCGACGTACTTGGTTGGCGCTCTTCTATTGACTCTTGGTCTTTTCGTCTTCCAGGTTAGTGACCTTGGGTAGGACGTATAGGTCGAGCCTATGACCCTACCCCGGGTCTGTATCCTCGTCAGTAGCCCCCGAATGGATTAAGGTGTGAGAGGGAAGTAAGACAAAGTTGGACCTGTCCCGAGCTTTGTGTCTCCGCGAGTGTTTCCTGCTAGACAGAACGCCTGTGTTGGTACTTTGGTGTCGACTCGGTTGCCTTGATCCATTCAGAGAGCTGTCGATTGAATTGATGACCTCGTGCATCGAGTGTTGCATTGGAGTGCGAGATCTCGGGCGCGATTGCCCGCGGGGGATCCCGGATTCCGTGGGATACGAAATTTTGAGGGAGCGCGCGGGCAGGAAGGCGCTGAAAAAAGGGGGCCCGGATGAGAAGTGACGCCTCGATCATCATGCCACCTTTTTCGCCATGTTCGTTGTGTGCAACTATAGCAGGATTTGACAGGATTTCCCGGCCCCACGTGTCAGTCACTCGGAAGTGATCCTTTATAAGGCGATGGGGCCGGGGCGCTTGCACTGTGCACGCCTACCTCTTCTTCTTTCTTCTCTGTTCCTCCATCGCGTCAAGCGCCTCCGCCTCTGATACTGTCGCTTTCTCACCATGGTGAAGGACAAGACGGTGGCGCAAGAGCGCGCTAAGAAGGCAACAGGGGCGGCAAAGGGCAAGAAACCGAGCCGTGGATCATCGTCGCGCTCGGGGTTGCCGCTGGGTTGGATCCAAGGCGATTGGATCCGGTCTTCAATCCGGCAGGAGGATCTGGCCGACCTGGAGGAGTCTGGGCTGATTGCAAAGGGGGCGGTGAGGCTGCCGAAGGGGGAGACGGAGCCACAACCTCGACCAGGTGAGTGTGTCTTGCTTGCCACTCATGTCGACCGGGGCTTCTCGCTTCCTCCGCACCCTTTCTTCCGTGGATTTTTGAACTTCTTCGGGGCACAGCTCCACCACTTTTCCCCCAACACCATCACGTATCTAGCCGCGTTTGTGTCGATGTGCGAGAACTTCTTAGGGTATCGACCGCACCTGGGTCTCTTCAAACACATCTTCACCATTCGTTCCCAGTCGGTAGAAAAGGCGAAGTCGAGTGACTCGAAGACCCACGTTATCCAGATGTGCGGTGGCCTAGGTATCCAAAAGAGGAATAGGAGTGATTTCCCTACTGTGACCCTTCCTGAATCCGTTAGGGGTTGGCAATCGTCCTGGTTCTACTGCCAGGATGTAGCGGCTCCAGGTCAGTCGACCGGTCTTCCTCCTTTTTCATTCGACCGTGTCCAGACCCCCGCTCCACTGAAGGTTACTGCTGCTGAGACCATGGAGACGAGGATGTTAGTAGACCGAGTGCTCCAGCTCATCAATGATGGTGTTACTAGGTTGGACTTGCTGGAGGTGTTCCTCAGTCGGCGTATCCAGCCTCTTCAGGCTCGTGATCACCCGATGTGGTTGTACTCCAGACCGGACGACACCGCTCGGGTCCATCCAGAAGAAGTGCCGCTCGACACCGTGGCCTTGTGGTTGAAGGGTATCACGGGCAATCAAGACAACCCTAGAGTATCCAGGCAAGTTGTCCCTTTCGGAAGTGACAACCCACCCGACAAGGTACATTTTGCGTTCCGACTTTTTTCCGCTTGCGTTCCGACTGTACTCGATGTTGGCTGACTCTTGTTTTGATCAATTTGTTTTGCAGGTATTCACTGAGATGCACTCAATGCCCAACGGCGAACAGGCCTTGGTGCCGGACTAGGAGGGGGAGGGTAGTGCAGAAGAGAGTGGAGAGTGGGAATCCCCGGACGAAGAGGAGGAGGAGGAGAGCGAGGAATCAGACGAGGAGGAAGAGGTCGACTTGCCGCCGCGCTCTGAGCATCGACCCAAGCGGCAACACGATCCATCCGGCGGTCGTGTGAAGAGTGTGGCTCCGAGTGCCACCACTCAGAAGCGCACTCGGACATCGACTCTGGAGCCGACGGAGAAGGTGGCTAAGCAGCCTAAAGTCGCCCCCTCCAAGACCCGGAAGACATTGCCGCGAATCAAGATGGACATCCCCGTTGCCTCATGGTGGGTATCTTGTTTGCGTTTCCGTAAGTCGACTGAAGGTTTTCTCGATCCGACTGACTAATTCTTGTGTCCTTCTAGCCCCGCCTCTGCTGCAACTGACATGGACGTTGACAAGGCACCAGAAGACGAATAAGCCACCTCACGAGCTCGTAAGTTCATCCAACCCAGTTCTGTTTAACTGAGTGGGTGGTCGATTGACTGAAAATTTGATACTTCTCTTCTTATGTAGCTCCGCAAGACATCGTTGTGCTTCCTGATGACGAGGAAGAAGAAGTGCCTCTACAGGAGAGGAAGAAGAAGAGTGGAGGTTCAAGCAGGAGGAGACTTGAAGTCCAAATCCCTCAATCGACACCGGCACCTGAGGCAATAGCTCGGACTAACGTCACATTTGCTAACCCGTTGATGACTGATCGTCCATCGGGGTCGACTGCACAGACGCCTACTGCACCAGTGCAACTCCACTCATCCGACTCGGGCACTACTGTGACCCCTCTAGAGCCATCCCTCTTTGCTACATATCAAACTCCGGACTAGTCGCCGGGTGCTGCTAGGGAAGCTCTTCGCCAGGCGAATCTTGTCACGGAGCAGGTGAAAGTGATGCATGAAGCTAGTCAGATAGCCTACAATGCAGCACTGCCCTTCAGACCAATGTCCAGGTTAGTAAACTTCCGACTGAACTTTTGAACGTTGCTTTATATCTGATCACCTAGTGGGTGTTCCTTCGTTTAGAACTCAAGAAATCTTTGATTTTGCACTTTCCAAATCAGTGGGGGCACGTCGAGTGCACCCACGGGGTGTAGTCCCCGAGACCACGGTCGGCTGCTGGCAGTCGACTGAGGTCTGATGAGTACTGATCTCTCTGTCTTTTTTTGAACTCTCGCTGAGTATTGATCTGATCCAGTGGGGTTACGCTAAGTGCACCCACTGGGTGTAGTCCCCGAGACTACTATTGAATATTTGATTCGGCAGTAGTCTTAGAGTAATTCTTCTCCTTCACTGTCGCTTATATGTGTCCACTAACATGTCTGTCTTTCTATCTGGAGAGGTCTTGTGATCTTGGAGCTCGGCTCACCGAATTAAAGAAGAAGCATATCATTGTTGAACTTGACCTCAAACTTGCGAAGAAGAATCTGAAGAATGCTCAAGAAGAAACCGCCATCATGGGAGGTAATCACTCGGCCATTTTGTCTGCTTTGTAGCTTCACGCTCGCCCTGGTTTTTCTTTCAGTCTCTTTGAACCGAGTGAATTCACACAAACAGATGTGCGTAGTGAAAATCGCCAACTTCAGTCCTGTCTGAAGAGTGTTGTTTCTTTAGAGAGGACGAAGGAAGCTTTGGAGCAGAAGGATTTGGATCTGGCAACTACTCAGAAGGAAGCACGCGAGAAGACGAAGCTTGCAGACGAGAAGATGGCTTCAGTCGGCAAGTTGGAGGACGAGAACGCGACATTGAAGACGGCTGTCTTGGACGCCAATCGTGAAGTCGAACAACTGAGGAAGGACAAGGAGAACCTGACCGCTGAAGTTGAGGGTCTCAGGACCAAGACTGGCAAGCTAGAGTTTCATTTGGAACAACTTGCGGCGAAGCTTGTCCTGAAGCTTGAAGGTATGTCTGTTCAGTTAAATAACTGTCGTCGACTGAGATTTGCAATACTGTCAATTCATTGTTCGTTGTGATGAAACAGAACTCTGTCAGGACTTTGAGGCTGAAACTGGACGGGTCGAGACAGGTCTCGACCCTATCAACTGTCCCATGAAAGATGAAGCTGCGATGAACTTGCTTCGAGTGGAATCGCGCTTGGACGGTGCAGTCGACTATCTGGCTCGGCTGAAGGCGGCGATGGTCCGAGTAGACACCGAACTCTGGCCTCAGGCGGAAATGTCTCAAGACCTCGAGTCATTGATGACTCGGCTAAATCAGATCGTAGACCGAGTGCAAGAGTGGAAGAAATCTTCTGCCCACTGTGGTGCTGACGTCGCCTTGTCTTTGGTCCAAGTGCACTGCAAGGAGGCTAAGGAAGACAAGCTGGCAGCTCTCAAAGTGGCGAACACCAAGAAGCACTCCTTCCAGGACTTCATGGACACTTTCCTCGAGGCAGCCACTCGCATCACCGACAGCATCGATCTTGACAGCTTCTGCGACCCGGCCAGCCCTTCTCCCGCCGAGTATTAAAAAACATTATGCCATCGCTTTTATTTGCCTCGGGTTGCCAAGTGGATTTGTAACCTTAAAAACTCCTTCGGGCCTGACGCCCGGGCACTTTATTCTGTGGTTAAGAAACTTTGGATTTATCACCTCATATATTGTGTCTGTCTTCGAATGAAATTTGTTTTTCTCTCGAATTGTCGTCCGTTTTCCTGATGCAGCTTCTGGAAAAGAATGGCCAGTCGCCTGATAGGGCGATCCTCGAGGAGCATCAGTTGGCACGTCAGCAAGGCACTCTGCCATGGTCTTGACGTTCCAGTCGGCCGATTGAGTGATCCTTGAGTAGCATTGATCAGCTCACCAACAAGGCACTCAGCAATGGTCTTGACGTTCCAGTTGAACGATCGGGTACTCCTTGAGTAGCATTGATCAGCTCATCAGCAAGGCACTCAGCAATGGTCTTGATGTTCCAGTCGACCGATCGGGTGATCCTTGAGTAGCATTGACCAGCTCATCAGCAAGGCACTCAGCAATGGTCTTGACGTTCTAGTCAACCGATTGAGTGATCCTTGAGTAGCATTGACCAGCTCATCAGCAAGGCACTCAGCAATGGTCTTGACGTTCGAGTCAACCGATTGAGTGATCCTTGAGTAGCATTGATCAGCTTATCGGCAAGGCACTCAGCAATGGTCTTGACGTTCCAGTCGACCGATCGGGTGATCCTTGAGTAGCATTGACCAGCTCACCAGCAAGGCACTCAGCAATGGTCTTGACGTTCCTGTCAACCACCCGATAAGGTTTTTCAAAACTTAGGTGAGCACTGGGCTGCAGCTAAGCCTCCGAGTGGGAGGATTGCTCTTCACTCGGTAGGATTGTTTTAGACTTAGGCGAGTACGGGACTGCAGCTAAGCCTCCGAGCGGGAGGATTGCTCTCCACTCGGTAGGTTTTTTTTCAAACTTAGGCAAGTACGAGACTGCAGCTAAGTCCCCGAGTGGGAGGATCGCTCTCCACTCGGTAGGATTTTTTGAACTTAGGCGAGTACAAGACTGCAGCTAAGCCCCCGAGTGAGAGGTCTGCTCACCACTCGGTAGGATTTTTCAAACTTAGGCGAGTACGGGACTGCAGCTAAGCCTCCGAGCGGGAGGTTTGCTCACCACTCGGTAGGATTTTTATCACTTAGGCGAGCACTGGGCCGCAGCTAAGCCCCCGAGTGAGAGGCAGACTCATCACTCGGTAGGATTTTTATCACTTAGGCGAGTTCTGGACTGCAACTAAGCCCCCGAGTGAGAGGCAGACTCATCACTCGGTAGGATTTTTATCGCTTCGACGAGCACTGGGCTGCAGCTAAGCCCCCCGAGTGAGATGCAAACTCGTCACTCGGTAGGATTTTTATCACTTAGGCGAGCACTGGGCTGCAGCTAAGCCCCCGAGTAAGAGGCAAACTCGTCAGTCGGTAGGATTTTTATCACTTAGGCGAGCACTGGGCTACAGCTAAGCTCCTGAGTGAGAGGCAGACTCGTCACTCGGTAGGATTTTTATCACTTAGGCGAGCACTGTGCTGCAGCTAAGCCCCCGAGTGAGAGGCAGACTCATCACTCGGTAGGATTTTTATCACTTAGGCGAGCACTGGGCTGCAGCTAAGCCCCCGAGTGAGAGGCAGACTAGTCACTCAGTAGAATTTTTATCACTTAGGCGAGCACTGGGCTACAGCTAAGCCCCCGAGTGAGAAGCAGACTCATCACTCGGTATGATTTTTATCACTTAGGCGAGCATTGGGCCGCAGCTAAGCCCCTGAGTGAGAGGCAGACTCATCACTCGGTAGGATTTTTATCACTTCATCTTAGGCGAAGTAGATTCGCGGCTAAGGTAATGGACACAAAAGAAATAAACAACAATAATTCGGAAGAAGTAAATTATGTCTTTTGATAGTCAAACTAAAAGGTATTTCTTATTACATCTGATCAGTCTAAATATTTAAGAATAGAAAGGGCAGAGCAGATTCGCATTCCAAGCGCGTGACTCATCTTTATTGTGTTCGACGTTGAAGAGATGGTATGCTCCGTTGTGGAGCACCTTGGTGATGACGAAAGCGCCTTCCCAAGCGGGGGCGAGCTTGTGTGGCTTCTGTTGATCCACTTGGAGGACCAAGTCCCCTTCCTGGAATGCACGATCCTTTACGTTCCTAGCATGGAATCGACGTAAGTCTTGCTGATAAATGGTCGACCAGATCAAGGACATCTCTCTTTCCTCCTCCAGGAGGTTGAGTGCATCTTGTCGAGCTTGCTCTGCTTCTTCTTCTAAGAAGAGTTCGACTCGGGGAGCGTTGTGGAGCAAATCGCTCGGCAAAAGGGCTTCGACTCCGTAGACTAAAAAGAATGGAGTCCGTCCAGTTGACCGATTGGGGGTTGTCCTCAGCCCCCAAAGCACCAATGGGAGCTCGTCAACCCAAGCCCCTGCCGCGTGCTTGAGTTTGTGCATTAACCGAGGCTTCAGCCCTTTGAGAATCAATCCATTCGCTCGCTCAGCCTGCCCATTCGACTGGGGATGGGCGACCGAAGCGTAATCGACCCTCATGTCTTACGAGGCACAAAAGGCTTTGAACTCTTTAGAGTCGAAGTTCGAGCCATTATCCATGATGATGCTATGTGGGACACCATATCTGAATATAAGTTCTCTAATGAAACTCACAGCTGTGCTTGCTTCAAGGCTTTTGATGGGCTTGGCTTCGATCCATTTGGTGAACTTGTCAACTGCTACCAGCACATAAGTAAATCCACTCCTGCCTGTCCTTAGAGGTCCAACCATGTCCAGTCCCCAAACGGCGAAAGGCCAGACGAGTGGAATAGTCTTCAGAGCTGATGCAGGTTTGTGGGACATGTTGGAATAAAACTGACAACCTTCACACTTGTCCACCGTTTCCTTTGCCATCTCGTTAGCGTGCAGCCAGTAATACCCGGCTCGGTATGCTTTGGCTACGATGGTACGAGAGGACACATGGTGACCACAGGTCCCCGAGTGAATATCGTTGAGGATCATTCGGCCTTCTTTTGGCGTGATGCACTTCTGGCAGGCCCCAGTTACACTTTCTCTGAACAACTATCCTTTTATCACCATAAAGGCCTTAGACCATCGGACGATCTGCTGAGCCTCTTCTTCATCCTCGGGGAGTTCCTTCCTAAGAATATAAGGAACACAGGGTACTGTCCAGTCGGGAGTGATGACCAAAACCTCCATGACTAAGTCGACCACTGCTGGGATTTCAACTTCAGTTGGATCTGTGGCACTCTTGGGCTGCGGTAACTCTTCGGTGAAAGGATCTTCCTGAACTGAAGGTGAATGAATATGTTCCAGAAACACATTTCGGGGAATGGCCTCTCTCTTTGAACCTATCTTGGCCAACTCATCTGCAGCTTGATTTTTTAGTCGGGGTATACGGTGGAGCTCCAAACCTTCAAACCTCTTCTCCAGCTTCCTCACTGCATTGCAATAACCAGTCATGGCTGGGCTCCTGACATCCCATTCCTTCATCACTTGGTTAACCACCAACTCTGAGTCGCTGTAGACCATAAGGCAACGAACGCCGAGTGAAATGGCCATACACAACCCGTATAGAAGTGCTTCATATTCGGCTTCGTTATTGGAGGAATCAAAATGAATTTGGAGAACATAACTAAGCCTGTCTCCGCGGGGGGATACCAAAACTACTCCAGCGCCTGAACCATTCAGCATCTTGGAGCCATCAAAGAACATAGTCCAATGCTCTGAGTGAACTTGAGTCGGCAATTGCTCTTCAATCCACTCGGCAAGGAAATCTGCAATTGCTTGGGACTTGATGGCCTTCTTTGCCTCGAACTTTATATCTAGTGGAAGGAGTTCAATCGCCCATTTTGCCGCTCGACCAGTTGTGTCTCTGTTATTCAGAATTTCGGATAGTGGCGCATCACTAACGACTATAATGGAGTGGTCAGAGAAATAATGCGCAACCTTCTTCATGGTCATGTATATTCCATAGACAAGCTTCTGATAATGTGGGTATCGTTGCTTGGATGGAGTCAAAACTTCAGAGAGATGATAGACTGGGGGTTGAACCTTGTAAGCTTTTCCTTCTTCTTCTCGCTCGACCGTGAGTACTGTGCTGACAACTTGTCCAGTGGCTGCAATGTAAAGCTGTAAAGGCTCTTTGCTGATTGGTGCAGCGAGCATCGGCTGGGTGGAAAGTAGGGTTTTGAGCTGTGCAAACGCTGCATCAGCTTCATCAGTCCACTCGAACTTATCAGGCTTCTTCATCAGTTCGTAAAGAGGCAAGGACTTTTCACCGAGACGAGAAATGAATCGACTCAGGGCGGCCAGACAACAAGCCAGCTTCTGAATGTCATGCACTCGCACGGGGCATTTCATTCGGAGGATGGTATCAACTTCTTCTGGATTGGCGTCGATCCCTCATTCGGAAACGAGAAAACCGAGTAACTTTCCTCCTGAAACTCCAAACGTGTATTTTGACGGATTAAGATTGATATCGTACCTCCTTAGGTTGGCAAAGGTTTCTGCAAGGTCAGTCAATAGGTTGGAACCTTTGCGAGACTTGACCACAATGTCATCCATGTACGCTTCCACATTCCGACTGATTTGAGTGAGCAGGCACTTCTGAATCATTCTCATGAATGTGGCTCCGGCATTTTTCAAACCAAAAGGCATGATGACATAGCAAAAGCACCCGAATGGGGTGATGAAGGTTGTTTTTATTTCATCGGGACCATACAGTCGGATCTGATGGTATCCGGAATACGCATCTAAGAAAGACAAGCGCTCACACCCCGTAGTCGAGTCAACAATCTGATCGATGCGAGGGAGAGGGAAGTGAACTTTCGAGCAGGCCTGATTGATATGCTTGAAATCAATGCACATACGAAGTGAATCATCCTTCTTAGGAACCATGACTACATTGGCTAACCACTCGGAGTGGTAGATTTCATGGATGAACTCTGCTGCCAACAGTCGAGCCACTTCTTCGCCAATTGCTTTCCTCTTCTGCACGGTAGACCGCCGAAGGTGCTCTTTGACGGGTTTTACTTTGGGGTCGACACGCAAACTGTGCACGGCCAGTCCCCTGGGCACACCTGGCATGTCAGAAGGTTTCCATGCAAAGATGTCCCAGTTCTCACGGAGGAACTGAACGAGCGCTTCTTCCTATTTGCTGTCGAGCATCGTTGATATATGAGTCGGTGCAGCATTGGGATCCATCAGGTGAATATAAATTGGCTTTGTCTCACCAGTCGATTGGAATGCGGAATCTGTGGCAGGCTTCTTGGTTCTAAGAAAATCACTCGGATATGCATTCTTCTAATATGCTTGGAATTCAACTGCTGCCATCTGTTCGTCGGCGATCTTGGAACCTTTCTGGAAACATTCCTCAGCCTTCTGCCGATTGCCTGTAACTGTAATCACACCTTTGGGGCCAGGCATCTTCAGTTTGAGATACACGTAACATGGTCGAGCCATAAAGCGTGCATAGGCTGGCCTACCCAAAATGGCATGATAGGCACTCTGGAAATCCACGACTTCAAATGTCAACTTCTCCTTACGGTAATGCTTCGAGTCACCGAAAACCACGTCAAGGGCGATCTGGCTGAGTGATTCGGCTTTCTTTCCAAGAATAACAGCATGAAAACTCATATTGCTCTCGCTAAGCTTGGACAACGGAATGCCCATCCCCTTCAAGGTCTCAGCATAGAGGATGTTCAGACCACTGCCACCGTCCATCAGTACTTTGGTCAGTCGAGTGCCTCCAACCACGGGGTCGACCACCAGACCTTGCCTCCCAGGAGTGGCCATGCGAGCAGGGTGGTCAGAATGGTCCAACGTAATGGTTGTCTGAGACCATCTCAGGTAGGTGGTCGTCGCCGCGGGAGCAACCATGTTCACCTCCCTGTTGATGACCTTCAATCGACTCTTGCTTTCAACGTCAGCAAATATCATCAGAGTGGAATTGACTTTGGGATAACCATCGTCTTCCTCTTCATCTTCGCCATGGTCCGACTCCTTCTTCTCATTGGGTTGTTTCTCTCGGAACTGCTGGATTAGGAGTCGACACTGCCGAGTGGTATGCTTCGGGTAAATCAGATTACCTTCCTCATCTTTCTTCGTGTGGATGTGGCACGGCAAATCCATCACATCATTCCCTTCTTTATCCTTCACCTTCTTAGGGGGCCAGGTCCCCTTAGGTTTTCCCTTAAACTTTCCTTGATTCACTGCCGCAATCTCTCCAAGTGCCGCTCGCTCGGCCTTACGCTTCTGTTTCCGACTGGAGTTACCTCCACCGGCCTCTTAGCCAACTGGTTTGCTCTTCCCGCTACGGAGTCAATCCTATTCTTCCCCGTTAGCATACGGGGTGGCTATCTCCATCATTCGAGTCAGAGTCATATCCCCAGTTCAACCGAATTTCAAGACCAACTCCCTATATTTGACGCCTTCCTTCAAGGCACATACAGCTTGATGCTCTGAAACATTCTCAACGGTGTGATGCAAAGTGGACCATCTCTGGATGAACTCCCTCAAAGTCTCATTCGGCTTCTGCACACAATGCTGCAACTCGGGCAATCCCTCCTGGTCGCTTGCACGTGCCCTCGAAAGTTCTCATGAACACTCGGGATAGCTCTTCCCAACTTTGAATACCTCCCGGAGTCAACTGAGTCAGCCACGCTCGGGCCGACCCTTCCAACATAAGAGGGAGATGCTTCATCGCTATCTCATCGTTACCACCTCCAATCTACATAGCCACTCGGTAATCTTCAAGCCAAGTTTCAGGCTTGGATTCACCGGTGAACTTACTGACCCCGGACGCCAGCCTGAAGTTGGGAGGTATCACTGCTGCCTTGATGGCTCTACTAAAACACTCGGGACCAGAAATATGCACTCGGCTGCTACTTGGATGATCTCTGCCAGGGTCTTCTCTGTGTGCTCTATTCCGGTCGACCAGGCCTTGAACGAGGATAGACCTCGCGTCGAAGCCCGGTTCCCTTGGGTCGACTGAAATCCTGCGCTCCCCACTATGACGGCGCCTATCATCGTTCCGCCGAGGCACATATGACGCACTCCTCGGAGGAGGTGTGGGTCCCCAACGACGATTGTCACGGTCAAGTGGATGATCATACTGCCCACGACCTTCACGCTGCGGAGGCGAACTTGGGCTGTGAGCCGACTGAACATTGTCCGCTGCAACGGATCTGCTGTGAATCCTATTCCACGACTGAGATACTGTTGTATTCTGCTCTCCTGCTACCCTGACCAGGGCCCGGATCTGCATCAGCCCTCTGCTAGCTTCTGACTGGGAAGGCTGGATCGACTCTGCTATTCGGGACGCAGCTGTGAGATTCTGAATCGGAGTGCGGTATACCTTAGGTGGAGGCGGGAAAAGTTGTCGTCGACTAGATTCATGGACCCGCTCCTGGGCGCGCTCGTCGAGAGCGCGCTGACGGTTATCCAGTCGAGTGTGCTCAGCCAAGTTGGCTAGGCGCACCTCCTCCAAGGCCCGAGCCTCGGGGGTTTCTCGATTGATGGGCGTATGGAGTGCATCCATGTTGCGGCGACGAAGTTCTTCCCTCTGCTGCGAAGAGAGGGGCTCGGGTCGGTATTCCTCATGGACGTGCGACGGATTGCCGCCTCCGTCCACGTCGCCCTCGCAGCGGAACCCGGGCGGGCTGTGAGGACCATCGACCATCAGGACTTCAACCGCAAGATCGCTACTATCACACTCGGATGCAGTCTCCATGGGGCCAATCCACAGATCGAACAGGCCGTGGAGGGTTTCGTCAGGCTTGATTTCCGTGACTTGATGTGTGGTCGAGCGCCGAGCCACCACGTGTTTCACCCAGTGCTGAAGCCATGATCGACCGAACTGCTTGCGACGGCGAACAGCAGGGAGAGAAAACACCATCGGAACCGACTGATACTGAGTCGACGGCTGCCGGAGAAGGACGCCGCGAACGCACGCGCGAAAGTGCGTCGCCCCTCGGACGGGGAGCGCCTCAACATCGAGCGGAGCTTCCTGAAGCCACGCCGAGTCATCGGCGACGAAAACGAGCGCGCCAAGACGGATCTCGCGGCCCTCAACCATCTCGCCGCCAGAAACCATGATGATGATCGGAAAAACTTGCAACTTCACCAATAAGTCGCTAAGACACCGGCCCCAAGGTGGGCGCCAACTGTCGTGGTTCTTAGTCTGACAGTAGAAAGTGGGGTAGGAATGGAGAGGCAAGATCTTAGCTATGGTGAAGATGTACACACGAGGTGTACGAGTTCAGGCCCTTCTCGGAGGAAGTAATAGCCCTACGTATTGGTGCCCGGAGGCGGTCGATTGGATTATGTGTGTTGTGTTACAAGGGGTGCGAACCCTTGTGCCAGAGGAGAGGGGTGGCTTATATAGAGTGCGCCAGGACCCCAGCCCGTCTCCATTACAAGGGAACTAATGTACATAAAGTAAGGGGCGTTACTGGTAACGCCAGCATTAAGTACTCTTAATGCTCATGAAGGCTAAGGAGTAAATATCTGGCGGTTATGTGCTCTTCCGACTCCCGGTCTTTAATATGGTCGAGTGGCCTTCCTTATGGTCGAGTGACGGTAGGTAGTGACCGTCGAGTGATGTCACCGTCGAGTGGATTGCACTCGATGTACTTGGCTGGCGCTCTTCTATTGACTCTTGGTCTTTTCGTGTTCCAGGGTAGTGACCTTGGGTAGGACGTATAGGTCGAGCCTATGACCCTACCCCGGGTCTGTATCCTCATCAACGCGCGCTCCTCCCTCCCCCTTGCCTCCGGTGACCTTCCGGGCTGCCTCGCCGA
Source organism: Triticum timopheevii (assembly GCA_963921465.1). Taxonomy (NCBI): domain Eukaryota; kingdom Viridiplantae; phylum Streptophyta; class Magnoliopsida; order Poales; family Poaceae; genus Triticum; species Triticum timopheevii. The sequence goes on along the minus strand of OY997262.1, from coordinate 373,839,723 downwards.
GCCGTCTGCGGTCGGTCTCCTCCCCCTCTCCTCTCCGCCGCCCACCCCCGATCCATTCTATGATCCCCGCCCCAACAGATTTTGGGCTCTTGACCCCGAGGCATCGGATTCTGGCCCTGATTCCCCACCCCTGCCCCTAGTCCCGCGGCTCTGTGGGCGCCTCCTGCTGCCTCTGCTCCGGTGCGCTGCCGCAAGTTCGCCCCGGCGTCCGTGGCCACCCCATTTCCTCCCCGTTGGCCAATCTCGGTTGGACCCGTGTTTCACGCTGGTCATGTAAGATCCCTCCGCCGCCTCCTGATCGTGGGGTCCTTGGCCCGAGTCGGGGCCCTGGGTCTGTGGTGACCCTGGTTTCTTCCCCTCATCCCCGCCACCCCTTCCTCCCTTCATCCCATCCCCTAGCTTGTTGGTTCTGTCGCTGGCGGTGGCTGGGACGGCCGAAACCCTAGATCTAGTGGTGCGCGATGCGGTGGTGCCTGATCCTGGGTTTTGGGCCACTGCGCCAACTGATGGGCCTATTGGGCTTGGGGCCCCCTCCTTGTCTAGTGTGCTGGCTTCCCCCCTTACCTCGATTGGCTCATGGGCCTCGGGTGGCCCAGGCCCAACCCCCTTCTCCCCCTCTGGCCCAACCCTTTGGCCCCGGCTTGGCGAGGTAGGAGTATATATGGGTTCGGAGGGGCTCTCTCCCACATTTCTAGGGTTTCCAGCCTCTTCATCTGACCTACGGCGCCACCGCTCCCCCATCCGTTTCTTTGCTAGATCCAGTCCCCTACTCCTCTCTCCCTCTCGTTCGCATCAATCCTCTCGATGGATCGCTCGCGCAGCTCCTCCAGCGAGACCATGTCCGGCCAGAAGCGCCGGCGGGAGGGATCTGCTGAGGAGGCGGCGGATCTGGAGTATGAGGCGGCCTTGCGTGCCAAGCTCCAGGCGAACCGCGCTCGGGCAGAGGGGGCCGTGGTGGAGAACGGCGGGCCTTCTTCCCTTGGTTCTGGATCTGCTGCGGTCGGGACCCCTGCTCCTCCTGGTGGCTCCGTGTTGCGGTCGTCGGACCCCTGGGAGGTGGCGGTTGCGGCGAGCATGGCTGGATCTGCTGGTCTGCCCTCACAGACTCCTCCTCGCGATGAGGCAGCCTCGGCACGGGCCCCGGTCCGGGCTCTGGTGTCCTCGGCTGGCGGTCCAGGCTGGTTCACTCCCGCGGCTCCTCTAGGGCGTCGGGTCGCCGCCCCTCCTCCGGCGGCCTGAGCCCTGCCTCTGGCCCCTGCGGGGATGGCATCCTTCCTCCTCCACCTCCTACTCCGGCGCGCGCTCCTCCTTCAAGCCAAGTGGCCAATCCCACCCTCACCTGCTTCGCATGTCACCGCCCGGGTCACTTTTAGTCTCGTTGCCAAAACCCACCGTTCTGTCTCATCTGTAGGGAGGACGAGCACATCACTGTTGACTGCCAGAATCATCATAAACCTCCCTCCTTCGTCCACTCTGGCCTCGGTCTCCCTGGTTGTGCCTTCTTCGCGCTTGATAGCAAGATCCCACAAGTGATTCCCATCCCTGCCTTCTCCAATGCGGGCATCATTACCGTCAAAGACAAGAAATCTCCCCCCAAGTTCTCCTTGATGAGCTTCAGCTATGGGACGACGGCGGCTGGGATTGGCAGATCTGCCAGCTGTCGGAGTTTGAGTTTGCTGCTATCCTCCCTTCCAAAGAGAGCTTGTGGATGATCTCGTCGTGCACTAGTTTTACCCTCCCCCTCAACCAACTCATCTTCTCTGTCAAGGCCGCTTCCAATGGTTCGAAAGCTATTTCTCCCTTGTCAGATGCTTGGGTTCTTGTTGATGATGCCCCACCTATGCTCTGGTCACCAACTTTCCTCTTAGCATTCAGAGTTCTTATCGTCAAGCCTATCGAGGTTGATCCAGCGTCTTTGATTGTCCTTGGCCCTGTCCGGCGGCGGGTTTGGTGTGTCGATCCGCAGTGCATCCGTGGGACGGTGGATGTCTTCCCCTCTACTGGTGGGTTTTGGCTCAGGGTGCGGGTCGAGGGCGCAGCTACCCCGGTCTCGCCCCCTCCCCCGCCCCCTCGGCCGGCCACAGACAAGGATGATGATGGCCTCCCCGGCGATTCGAACCATGGCAATGAGCATCGATCCATGCAGTCTGAGTAGGATGGCTTGTCCTCTGAGGATCGTGACCTGCTTAAGGAGAATGCTCCCGTGGGGGCCGGAACAAGGATGCGGATGGTGGCGTCGGTGGGGGGGAGGGACTGCTGCCTCTGACGGAGTGACGGGCATCCCCTTCTCTGGCGTGTGCTCTAACCTCCCTGCTCGCCCGGCTTTGCCTTCCCTCTTTGGCATCGAAGATCTGCCCCCCCCCCACCCCCGTCGGCCCCGAGTCAAAGAAGAAGAAGAAGAAGAAGAAATCAGTCAAGAAATTCTCCGCACGCAGCAGGGCCTCGAAGGGTTCTAAGAAATCTGCAGCCGGGATGTGCCACAGACTTGATGCTGATCTGGGTGCGGCCTCGGGCCCTTCTTCTACGGCGGCTTCTCCGAGCCGTTCCCGCCCCACGCCGGTGCGGTCCCCCGCTTCCACAACCCGTAAAAGTGGTCGGGTCTCCAACAGCGGCGAGCAGGTGGCCGACCAGGCGGCACGGCGCGCTGCGGCCAGAGATCCCCCCTCAGGTACTCCTTCGTTTCCTCCAACCCCTCCCCTTCCCGTTTCTTCCCCTGTTCAGTTAGTTCTTCCGTCGCATTGCAATGAGCATCTATTGCATATTTTATCGGATGTGGGCATCTCTTTTGATCCTAGTTTTAGTTCTCCCACTACATTGTTGGATGTTGTTCGGGCCAACGAAGTGGCCCAGGCTGATATTGCCAGGGCTAGGGACGCTGCTTCCCAGGCTGGACCCACACCGGTTGTGGCTGGTGGGGTCGTGGAGGCACCTGGTAGGGATCAGGTGTCCTCTGCTGCGCCTCGGCGCAGGGCTAGCAAACGTGTTAAATCCTGCACTGCCCCATGCAGGTCGAGCCTTCTTATCAAAAAACTTTCCTTTCGATGAAGACTCTATTTTGGAATATCAGAGGTTTCGGCGCTAGGAGGGGCGCAGAGACCAGCTAAAAGACATTGTTCGGTCCAAAAATATTGACATCATTGGGTTTGTTGAAACGCTTAAACCCTCTTTCTCCCCTAATGAACTCTCTGCAGTTTTTGGGACCGATAGATTTGACTGGAACTACCTGGCTTCCTCTGGCCACTCTGGTGGTATTCCTATTGGTACGAAAAGAGATATGTTTGACTTTGTTGCCTTCGATCATGGCATTTTTTGGGCTAGCACTCTAGTATCTCACTGATCCCTCAATGTGCTCTAGGAAATTATGGTAGTTTATAGTCCGGGTAACCACTCTCTATCTTACCTGTTCTTGGATGAGATTCTGAATAAGATTGAATCTTGTGACCTCCTGTTGATGGATAACAATGCAAAGTTCTTCGTCGTCCGCTTCCCATTCGAGCCGGACATAGTTCGGCCGAGAGTTCTCCGATAAGGAGAGGGATGTTAACGAGTTTAACATGTTGCTGAAAGGCGAGTGCCGGAAGATGTCTGCGGAGCCGAACTCCAAGACCGGCGCCCAATCAGGTTCGATGGACGTGGATGCACACGGGCCGAAACCTATGGTCGGAGACGAGTCCGGGGTTTCGGTGACACAGGCCCAGCTCGATGTTGGGTCTATGTGCGGCTCAAGCGCCGCTGAGTCTGCAGCCTCCGTGGCGGGGTTAAGCTTCCCGTCCTCGGACGACGCAGTCCGCTCCGGCTCTAGGGCCAGGGCGGTCACATGTGCTATGTCCTGTGTGCAGCCCGATGACAGATCTAGGTCATGTTCATCATGGTGGACGGGGACATCCATCATGGGCTCAAACACATCGAAGATCAAGTCTCCGCGGATATCAGCCACAAAATTCAGGCTTCCGAATCTGACCTGATGGTCAGGGGCGTAGCTATTGATCTGCTCTAGATGGCCCAGCGAGTTGGCCCGTAGTGCGAAGCCGCCAAATACGAAGATCTTCCCGGGGAGAAAAATCTCCCCCTGGACTGCATTGTTGTAGATGATTGATGGAGCCATCAAGCCTTCTGATGACGATGCAACAGAACTCTCAATGAAAGCACCAATGTCGGTGTCAAAACCGGCGGATCTCGGGTAGGGGGTCCTGAACTGTGCGTCTAAGGCTAATGGTAACAGGAGGCGGGGGACACAATGTTTACCCAGGTTTGGGTCCTCTCTATGGAGGTAATACCCTACTTCCTGCTTGATTGATCTAGATGAATCTGAGTATTACAAGAGTTGATCTACCACGAGATCGTAACGACTAAACCCTAGAAGTCTAGCCTATGAGGTTATGATTGTTGTGGCTAAACCCTCCGGTTTATATAGACACCGGTGGGACTAGGGTTGTACAAAGTCGGTTATAGAGAAAGGAATCTACATATCCGAATCACCAAGCTTGCCTTCCACGCAAAGGGGAGTCCCATCCGGACACGGGACAAAGTCTTCTATCTTGTATCTTGATAGCCCAATAGTCTGGCCAAAGTATCTAGTCCGGTGTCCGAGGACCCCTTAGTCCAGGACTCCCTCACCACCCTGCTTATCGATGGTGATTTCAACTGAATGCGCTCTTTTTTGGACAAAAATTCAACTAATTTCTCCTGGCCACTTGCCGACGCCTTCAACACCTTCATCCGTGACTCTGCTATCTGCGAAATGCCTAGGGCGGGTGCTCGTTTCACATGGATGAATCACCAATCCTCTCCTATCAGATCTGTACTTGATCGTGTCTTTATCTGTCCAAGTTGGGACTCTTTGTTCCCACAGGCTTCCCTTCGGGCGCTGCCCATTGTTAGGTCAGATCACGCCCCACTGATTCTCAATGATGGGTTTCGTTCTGTTTCCTCCCCGCGGTTCCAATTCGACGCCTCGTGGCTCCTTGTTGATGGCTTCTCTAAGCTGATCTCGTCTAAAATTACTTCCTTCCTGGCTTCTGATCGTCGCTCTTTTGGCCCGATGGACGATTGGCACTAGTGTTCGTATTTCTTACATAAATTCCTATGTGGATTGGCCAGGAACCATGCTGCTGAGTCAAGGCGTGATATGATGCGGCTCATGGCCCAAATCGATTCCCTTGATGCGAGAGCCGATGGCCCTGGGCTTTCTCCTCCGAAATGGCAGGCTCAGTATGCTTTAGAGGAGGCCCTCATGGGCTTACACCGTCAGGCTGAGGTGTATTGGAGGCTAAGAGGGACTATTACCTGGACTTTGAAAAGCGACTTCCCAACCGCTTACTTCTTTGCCATTGCTAATGGGAGGCGTCGTCATTGCATGATTGATAGCCTGATTATTGATAACTCCAGGGTGTCTGATCGATCTCAGATCATGTCCCATGTGGTCGAATTCTTCTCCTCCCTCCTCTCCGCCAAACCCGACGTGGGCTTTAGGCTGACTCACTCTTTCTGGACGATCCAAGAGTAGGTAATGTTGAAAACGAGGCCTTGATGATTCCCCTCTCTGACGAGGAGATTTTTGAAACTGTTCGTTCCGCTAACGTCAATTCAGCCTCGGGCCCAGACGAGTTCTCCATTCCTTTCTTCACGCATTTCTGGCCACATCTGTGGGGCCTCGTTCACGCTATCATCCAAGGCTTCTAGTTGGGTGCCGTAGACATCTCCCGGCTAAACTACGCTGTCCTCACTCTCATTCCTAAAGTTAAAGGGGCGGACATGATTTCTCAGTTTAGACCTATAGCCCTCATCAACACTTCACAAAATTCCCGGCTAAAGGATTTGCTACTAGGCTCTCTCCCATCGCTCATCGCACTCTTAGCCCCTTCCAGTTGGCTTCTGTCAAAGGTAGATTCATCATGGATGGCATCCTTTTGTCTTCATGAGATTGTTCATGACCTATGAGTTCGTGGCTCTAAAGCGGTGATTCTAAAGCATGACTTCGAGAAAGCCTACGATTCGGTCAGTTGGAATTTTCTTTGTCAGGTGTTACTGGCCAAGGGCTTCGATGGGGCAGTGGTTCACAGACTCATGCAGTTCGTCACGGGTGGCCACACTGCGGTTTCGGTATCAGTAATTTTTTTGCCAACGGCAGGGGCCTAAGGCAGGGTGACCCGGCTTCGCCCATTCTCTTTAACTTTGTGGCTGATTCCCTCTCTCATATCCCGACTCAGGCTGCGGCTGCTGGTCATATCACCCCGGTCAGCTCCCATCTTGCCCCTAATGGCATCTCCCACCTCCAATATGCAGACGATACCATCATAATGGTTGAAGTGAATGATGAATGTATATCTCACTTGAAGTTCCTTCTCCTTTGTTTTGAAGCTCTTTCTGGGCTCAAGATCAACTTTGCCAAGAGTGAAGTGATTATTACTGGGGTCCCAGATGTTGAAGCCCAAAGAGTTGCTCATTTATTAAACTTCTCCCTAGGCTCATTTCCTTTCAAGTACCTGGGCCTTCCAATCCCCCCCCCCCCCACAAATTGCTGGCTAAAGATTTCGCCCTGGTTGTTTCAAAGGTGGGCAACCGGGTCTTGCCGTGGAGAGGTCGTTACAATACTCAAGCTTGCAAGGTAGCCTTAATCAATGCATGTCTCTCTTCCCTCCCCATGTTTCTGATGGGTTTCTACCTCCTCTCGGGAGGGATACACGTTGGGTTTGATAAACACAGGGGCGCCTTCTATTGGAATTCGGTGGACAACAAGCGTAAATATAGGATGGTGAAATGGAAACTTATTTGCAGACCTAAAACCCTTGGTGGGTTGGGTATTATTAACACTAGCGTCATGAACAAATGTCTCATCATTAGGTGGTGGTGGAAAATTATGTCCTCTGTGGATACTCCGCTGTGGCTTAGCATTCTCAAAGCTAAATATTTCCCTACTTCGAGCCCCATGTTCGCCCCGTCCTCTGGCGGCTCCCAATTCTGGCTTCAGCTCGTCAAAGTTCGCCCGATATTTTAGTCTTTGGTCAAGTTTATTGTCAGGAATGGTAAATCCACTCGCTTTTGGTTAGATTGGTGGTATGGAGAAGCCACCCTTGCGGTGAAGTTTCCGGTTTTGTTTTCTTACTGCTATGACTCGGAGATCTCTATCTTTGAGCTCCCGGTGAATAATTGGGATCTGGACCTCCGTAGATCGCTATCTCCTGAAGAGTTGGAAGACTGGCATTGTCTTACTGCTTGCTTCCCTTTGCTCTCGGAGGAAGATGACTCAGTGGTCTGGCCCCATTCTGCCTCTGGTCGCTTTTCGGTTAAGTCTTTGTATGCTAAACTTATTTCAGGGTCTCCCACTTCCAAGTTCAAGTGCATTTGGAGCGCCCGCGTCCCTCCTAAGATTAAAAATTTTCCGTGGCAAGCTTTTCGTGGGAAGCTTCCTGTGGCGGACCAAATCCGGAAAAGAAACAGCTCGGGCTCGGACAAATGCGCCTTGTGCGGAGACCCTGAAAACACTGATCACATCTTCTTCTGGTGTTCCTTGGCTAAATTTGTGTGGTGTCGTATCCGCTCTTGGCTACAAGTGGCATGGAACCCCTCCTCGTTCATGGAGCTTAGGGGACTGGTCAACGGTTTGGCTGGGCATTCTAAAAGGGTCTTCTGGGTTGGGTTTCCAGCGATTTGTTGGTCATTGTGGACCACTAGAAACAAGGTTACCATTGAGCATGTCTTCCCGGCTAATCCTTTCGATTGCTTATTTAAAACTGGTATGTTCCTGCAGCAGTGGAGATCATTGACTAGGGATGCTGATCACGAGGCCTTACCATACCGAAAAAGGGTTTCCCCCCGCTTTGTATTCCAAAGCAACCAGCCAACATAGTACTCATCTGACGCTGGGGCAAGTAGCACAACAAACGCCATGCGACGAGAGCAGCAACACCAAGGCCGAGCGGAAGGGAACCACCTCCACCGCCGTTGTGCGAGAAGCCGTGCCTCCGGCACTGTCGCGGTAGCCGACCGGACACGGCAGCGAGGCATACCAGGCCACCCTGGCCCGGCCAGGCCCGAAATGGGCCCGCTAAGCCCCGCCAGCCGTGCTGCAGCAAGCTAGCGTCGGTGCCGCCAGCTCCATCGCGCAACGCCATTCCCCTGCATCCCGGGAATCACGCCGTCAACCAGCCCCGCCGCCGGCCTGCCCAGGCCCAGATGGGCCCCGTGGGGCCTAGATCTGGGCCAGCGCCGCCGCCAGGACGAGGCACAGCGCCACCCCGCCGCCAACGATGGCGTTGCTGCCCAGCCGCCCGCCTGCTCTGCGACAGGGAACCCCGCCGCCAGCTGGTCCGCCGCCGCCTAGGAGCACCCCCCGGTGCAACTCCGCCCCACACCGGAGCCACCGAGAGGGGAAGGGCAGGAGGGCCGCCGCCACCAGCGACCTCGGGGCCAGGCCGGCCGCGGGCGCCAGCGACGGCGGCGGGAGGAAGGGGAGAGGGGGGCTGGAGGCGGGAGAGAAGGTGTGCGGTCGGCCGCCCGTGGAGGGGGGGGGGGGGGGGGCGACGCGGTCGCGAGAACTAGGACTTTTTTCGAAGCTCTTTTGTTTTCACTGCCGCCCCATCACGAGGCCTTCGATACGGGATTCGGGCTACAGCTTCCTCCTTGGCGCGCAGACAACGCGAAGCTTCCTAATCATGGCATCCTCTTTGGTATCTTATCCCGGCCTGCGTGTCCTGTTTGGCTGGTTAGCCATGTATCCGAACTCCTTTTACCAGTCTGCCTTGCTACTGTGTTGCTCGGGTGTTGGTTGTGCTAGGTTTTATTTATAAAGTCGGCGTATACCTTTTATCTAAAAAATGGTGAGCTGGTGGCTGCCAGGTGCGTGCGCAATGCATGCACGACCAGCCGACCCAGGTGTAGCAATTGACACGGCACTATTCACCGTCAGCAGGTCACCACGGCCTGCCTGGGTAGTCCAAAGGAAACATCCTGTCCATGCAGCCAAGTGGATGGGCGAGGTGACATAATTTGACGGCCCGCCAGATGATGATACTAGTCCGGTCCCGAAGCTGCATTCCGGGAGACAGACATATATACGGCCGCGTAGCTGCGACCTCTCGGTGGAAGCTTCTGCCAAGAGCACAGCAGTAACCCGCACTGTGCCCGCTTCCACTCCCCGGGCGAGGTTGGTACACGATCTACAGTGCCCCCGCTATGTGCGCATACATGCGTGATAGAGAGCGATCCGGCTTTCCTGCTCCCTTCCCATGTTCCCATCCGTGCTTCCACTTCATCCTACGGCTGTCATTTTTTTTCTAATCTAATCATCTCCCCCCCTGATTTTCAGGGGTGGGACCGGGCCTTATTTTCTTTCAATCAAATCAAGCCACGTACGCGGGAGCACGGATGGGAGCACGGGAAGGGAGCAGGCAAGTCTCGTCCGATAGAGAGGCAGTTGCACGTATGCGGTGCGGTCCTGCTGTGCCGAATGATGTGGCAAGATTTGGCAAATATCCGTGAATGAACGTGAGCGGCGCGGCGGTAAGCGGTACCGACTTTTGTCAAGTCTGTGTTCGTTCTCAATAATGTGGTTTTCTTGCAGGGATAAATCACGGCCAAAATCAGTTGGTTTTCTGATGAACCGCATGCTCTTTTAACAGCGGCAAACAGCATCGTTATCTTCAGGCGATACTGCCTCCCAAACACGGGGCGGTTGCTCTGCTGCCTCCGCGGGCAATCATGCGTCCCTACTGCTCTGTTCTCTTGTGTTGTGTTCTTATTCAGCGGCCGGCAGCGTTTGCCAGCGGACGGGCAACCGCCGGGGCTGCCAAAACGGGCCTCCGATCGGTCACGCGGCGCCCTGCTCGGCGTGTCGACAAGGCGATGCCATTCCTGGGGCATCATCCCATGTTTCCCGCGGCGCAAAACAAGAAGCTTTCCTCGTGCTCCTCCGCGCCATGGACCCCTGCGTCTCGGGCCATCAAGCGGCCGTGCGCTCGTAGCAGTTGGTAAGGAGCAACAGGATCCTGCTCTCTGCCGAGCATTCAACACCAGGGGAAAAACAAATAACGGCTGCAGTCGCCCAGCCTCTCCGCCTTCATGTCATGGCGCCGTATGGATGGAGTACACGTCGTGTACAACAGTAGAAATGGAGGCTCTTCATGAACAGCTAAGTTTTTTCAGGCTAAGAAAGAAGAGAGGCAGGCTGAATTAACTACACGAAATCCGTATGTCGCACTGTATCTCTACGATCACCTACATCTGATCGGCTACAACCATCCACTCGATCGGACCACTTCAGCTTACTAGAAACAGTAAGTTCTTGAATTAGTTTATTACTGCATGCTGCAGACATTCATGCCAGTAACAGTGTAACTTACTAGTGACGGGCTTCCAGTGACGGTTACTACAGTACAGCGTCACTAGTGACAGTTTCCATCTTACTGGCATGAATGCGGCATCACCAGTGACGGTCACCGTCTTACTGGCATGACATGGCATGGCATGTATACAGTTCACAACAAGTGTAGTGCTCAAGCCGTTGAGCAGCATCACACCATCATCACGCGACCAAGCATCCAGCAAAGAAGAACCACACCGAGCACGGAAAGAACAAAAGTTTCTCTTTTATTTTATTCACTCTACTCTATATGGAGATCACCAATGCATGCATATCAGTGCAGGAGGGTTGCAAATTTCCTTCTATATATGGAGATCTCTTATTAATTTGCTATCATTAACAAGATATAGAGCCAATTAATCTAGTTAATTAATGCCGCAGCAATGGTGAGGATAGGATAGGATCCACCATTGCTGCACCGCGGAGCTGCCATGGCCGGCGGGTCTCTTTCAAGGCCTGGCGCCGGCAAGGCTCACCCAAATCTGCTCGAAGACGTCGATTATGAGATCATGGTGCGCGGCGTCGTTGAGGGAGAGGTAGCAGGCCAGGAGGTCCTCCAGGTCTTCCGCATCCTGGATGCCCTTGGCGCTGATCATCTCCTCCATGGACTCGCGGAAGTCCTGCCGTGGGTCTTCCGACATCTTCACCACCGGGTAGCTGCTCACGATCACCGGCGCCAGCAGCGGTGGCGGCGGTGCCGTCCATTTCCGGGACGGCGGGTGCACTTTCCTGGCGGTGGCGGCCAGACGCGGGCTCTTGGAGAGCGTCTTGAGGCGGCGGCGGCCCGACGATGATGCGGAAGAACGCCTCGGCCTGCTGACGCTGCTCTTGTCGGAGGCAGAGCTCGCTCTCGCGGTCACGTCGGCGAGGTCGGCTTGGCTGCCATCCTGCTCGTTCGGCACAGGTCGTCTCCTCGCCGGCTTGGTCACGATTGGCCGGAGCCTTCTCCCGGGCGTGTCCTCGTCCCGCAGGTCGATGATGATTTCGTTGTGCGACGCGATCACCTTGACGTTGCGGCCGTCGTCCGCCGGGCCTCTCACCGTTGGCCTCCGGGGCTCCCCGCCGTCACTCTTGATGCACATGTCACGACGCCGACCGGAGCTGCCTAGCGCGCCGACCACGGGTTCCTTCCCCCGGGCGGGTCCTCTTTCTTCAGGCGCGTGGTCCACCTTGTGCCGCCTCCGGGACCTCCTCGTCGGCGACTGCGCGTCCTTGGCCCTCGGCGGCTTCGGAGCCGGCGGCGCCGGGACCTCCCTGTCTCTGGTGGAGTAGTAGTACGACGCCCTGCGAGGGAGCGGGGCACGGGGCGACTCCTTCGTCGGCGTGACCGGCGGCTCGACGTCGGCCTCCGGCTGCTGGATGTCGTTGCTTACCTCCCTGTACCACCGGGACGACGGCGGCCGCTGCACGGCCTCCACGCTCCACCGAGCCGACGACCCCCGAGCCGACGGCGGCTGCTGGTAGGACCGCGCCGACGAGGACCGATGATGCACCCCAACGCCGCCGCGTCCATGGGCGCCCATGTCGCGGAGCTTGTAGAACCAGGCGTTTGGTATCATGTCGGACAGCCGGAACTTGCGGCGAACCATGCGTCCTCGCCGGCGGCCGCCGGTGCCTGCTCTGCTCGCTCTGTACGACAGTACGAGGTGGAGAAGTGGAGCAGGGGAAACTGCTGTGGACCAGGGAGGAAATGAAAAATGCTTGCGCACGACCGCGGTGACTTGGAGGGGCCGAGGGACCGGCGAGCGAAGGTTAAATAGCGGCAGCGTGACGAAGGCGGGCGGGTGGTGGATCGTGTGACATGAGGCTCCCTTTTGTCTCTTCTCTGTGAAGTGTGGGCATCAACATCCCCTGGCTCACTCGACACCTGGCGCCACACTGGATTTATGCACAATAAATTACTTTTTTCGATTCATATTAATTCCTATTAATTGACGTAGCTTGAGTACAACTTTATATACCGACTAAAGTTGTACTGAAGCTGCATCATATTCGAAGAGAGCGGTACAATTACTACTCATATGCAGGGGAGCTTGTACCGTATGCACGTACGTTGCGGCACACTTGACGGTGCACCACTCCTCCCCCCTCTCTACCCCATCCCCTCATTGGCCCTTCTCCTCTTCTTCATTCCCGGCTCTCCATCATACGCAAGATTTCTCCCAAATGGTACCAAGTTAACCTTCCTCCTTTGTCAGCACCTCGCCAAGTTTTTGAGTCAATAGCGGGAAGATCCATTGCCAGCCAAACTAAATCAATTGAAACTCTCAAACCAAAATGGCGACTTTCTGTATCCCAAAATTTAACCTATGTACCGGCGAAAGCCTTACTCTTTTTTTCAATCAAGCATTCAACTTGCATCACACCATCTTTCAACTCATCAAAATGGGTATTCAAAAGAAAAGCATACGCACCTTGCGGCGGCAGTGAACAATGGTGGCATTGGCAACTTGACGGGAATCGAGAGCCAGGCAATCTAACACCGAACAGAAGTGGGCTGTGAGGACACATGTGCGCGCACACACACAGAGACTCCGGGGAGACGAACAAGAAGAGGTAGAAAGAAATGGAAAGATGCAATGAGAAATGAGATGATGGATGGAATGAGAATGCGACTTAGTTTCGAGCAAATAGCACCGTTGTCGAAAAGAAAGAGTAAATATACACAATACCATAACTACATGTTTTTACTTGAATTTGTGGCTTCTTAGTTTGGCAACCTTCTTCCATACAAATTAAGGTAAGGGAAAAAATGACTTTGACCAAGGATTTGTATCCTACGAGATGTTCCGTAAGTTTCTAGCGCAATAGGGTCGAGGGAACTTTTCTGTCACACAATTGTGTGCAGAAGTAGAAACCCTGAAGAAATCCGGTTCCATGTCGCCAAGGCCCTCAACAACACAACACTGAGAATAGCTATTCTTAAACTAGCACCCTCAATAAAAGTACCACCATCTCAACTGTGAGTCGCAGACTAATCCAGTAGTATTTAAAGATGGAGAAAGGTACATTTTGTCTCTCAAGTGTATCACATGTCTACAAATCGCGGCTCAATTCCAAAACCACAAATCATGTGTGTCCCCCTCCCACCCAACTGTCAAAAGCATGTACTTTTCGCCCCTTTGACCAACTGTCAAAACCATATACTTTTTGTCCCTTTGACCATTATGGTGGTTTGGTGATGTTGTGGACATTTGTTTCCTTAAAACCCGACATGTAGAACTAACTTAACAAGCACATCGAGTAAATACAATCAAAATCCGTCTGAATTAGGTCTTCACTCTTCCGATGTCATCTCGAGGAATCTGCCGACGCTGGACCCGGCTACGAAGATGAAGCAATCCCCGTCGTGTGCGTGGGTTTGGTAGAGGGATCCTATAGTCGGTCCTTGAGCCTAGCCAGCGTGCCACCTTTAGTGACCATATTAATCGAGAACATACAATGATGATACAAACACCGATGGCCAAGCATGCTCATGCTCCATATGCACAACACCCTTGACATCATCCTAAGCACCACCCTTAAAACAAAGGAACATCACTGGCATGCCACTCCAACAAAAATCCTCCCGCCTCCCATGTAGCAGTGGAGATGGGATGTCGCTTCGATGCTAGGGAAGGCAAGGAGTCCAGAGGTTGCCTACTTGAGCTGAAGCTGATAACGATGGTGATGTGGGATTGATAGAAGGTCTTCTAGCTTGAGAAGGGGAGGCGAACATGAACTACAAGGTCTTTCGGCTAGGCATTATGGTTTATCACAACTGCTGACAAACGATGACACTTGGGGCATCCACCAAGTGCCGAGAGTTAGAGTGAGGTGAGAAGGTTCTAATAATCTAGTTTTGAGGGAGAGAGATGCATCCCATAGCAAGAAATTGGAACCAATGTGAAATGTGATTGCTCCCATTGACGATTTCATGATTGCTCCTCGAGCATGATTTTCTTCCATTTGGTGGTTGTGGCATAGAGGTCGGCGCCGCCGACGGCTCAAACATAGTGAGAAGGCGAGCAAAGGGCAAGGTGGGAGGCTATTGCGGCGTATGCATTGGAACCATCAATTTGTCATGGCAGATACGACACCAGGACCACATGTAGGCAGCCAGACTTCAATACGCTTGTGCTCTTGCTGATGTCCAACAACAACTGGGGCTTTGCTGGGTGTTCTCATGGAGCAGGAGGGGACACATGGTGCGAAAAACAAGTCGATGCGACTCCAGAATGGCAAATGGCTTCATCGGCTAGTGTGAGTAGTCATTGCCGTCATTGTGGTGCTTACGTGGCATGATCTGAATGGTCAAACATCGCCACCGTGTCAGATTTGTGTCAATAATAGAACATGTTACTGCCAGAACCATCGGGGGAGAGACCAAAGTATATGATTTTGATACATGAAGAACTAATATAAGGATTCCCAATTTTGGAGTTGAGGGATGATTTATAGTTTATTGATATAGTTGAGGAACAACAAATGTTTACACATGTTAGTGTTCGATGCCCAACAATAAGGTCATTTTACATGCCCATTTACTCAGTCCACCGTTTCATTTCACAATAATTGATTAGATGTCGACCGATGGTCCCTGAACACGTATTCTCACATTTTTATGCATCATTTTTCTTCACCTATGGCATCCGCCTACACCCCCCTTTACTTGTTGTGTCCACCAACGTATCACATTATTATAAGAAAAAAAAGTGGCATATTCTATGAACTAGTCTTTGTCGGTCTTGTTGTTGACAAAGTGGCAACAACATAACCAAAGTAAAAATAGAGGACATACATAGACAATATAAGTTCTAGTTTTCGAAGAATTAACCGGCGGGAGCATTTCCTTCACATTTAGCAAGAGAGGAAAACAATATTAGACGAAGATGACCCTTTTTTAAGGGGGACATGTCGAAACCCTGCCAAGGCAACCAAATAAAAACCTCTAGCCCCAAGTTCTAACAAAGATGATATTTTAGACTAAACATTCTATAACACACCTTTGACTATTGGTTTATGTTACATTGTATTTATGATATAAGTATTTGCGGAGACAAATCCACAATATGATAATTTCAATCTAAATGTTGTAGAAAAATAAGGCAATCAATGTTTTTGAAGCCTGACTAATCCATGTGAAAAGATCAACTTTTTTTGAAATTGAAGTCCAATGGGCTCAATATTTTTAATTAAGAAGAAGAGAATTTCCAGATAATTATGAAAAACCGGGCGAAAACCAGTGCAATACGCCCACACAGGGCATCACTAGCCACACATGGCTACCCGTAGGATCCACACACAACACCGAGGAAAGGAACACCATCGAGGTTGTTCGCAAACTACCATCGTCATCACTTCTCCCTGAGAAGAGGCACCTTTTCTAGTGCATTCGACCAGCAACGACGCCTCGCCACAATGAGAGGACAAGACTTACCGGACTATGCCAAACATTCGGCCACACATGCTGGTGGCAAGGCATCTCCCATTTCGAAGCCGAGCTAAAATGAGGGCCTTGCCGCTGCAACTCAGAATGCTCCACAACAAAGAGATCCAACAACACCATGGACACGCCGGACGAGCCGACTACCACAACCTTGTCGTGCCCTAACATCGTTCATCCCCATCAATGTTACCACATGAGCTGCCGATGACCATGAACTCAAAGCACAAGTCCCTCCGACTGGTGTCATCTCTAGGACAATGCCCCCAAGAGAGAATGGGACGCCAAGAAAAGCCATAGGATCGCCACCGTCCGACCTGGTAGACCTAGATATGGGATTTTCCCTGGAATATGCCAGAAAAGAAGGCGTGAATTGCAGCTTCGACGTCACAAGGTAATAGGGCCCATAGGCACCATCATTGACGGCTCTGGCCACAACCAAGAGTATGGCTTGCGCCGACAAACGTGCACGACCAAGCCCATGAGCGGTCGGTCGTGCAAGGTAGGACATGTCTTTAACGTCGGCAGGAGACATGTCAGGCCTGAAGGCTAGGATCCCACATCGTAGACCTCGAGGCAATGGAGGGCCTCGCCAGAAACCTTGCTTTAGAGGGTCGAAGGAGAACCGAAGCTGTTGTCGGGAGGCTATACTAGAGCAAATTTGAATTGTCGGAAGCCAGCGCCGTACGAGCAAAATGAAGTCGCTACAACCGCCTAGCCTCGACCCACCCAAAACGATGCGGGGCTATCGCCAAAGCCACACCTACTCCCCGCACCGCCTATCATCGCACCGCCGGAGGAGCCGTCGCCGCCATGGAAACCCTGTACCACCACCATCCCGAGCGGGGGAGAAGGCAACGCAAGAGCACTCCCTGCTACCACTGTCTGCGGCCCGGGCTTAGCCCGGTCGCATCCTCCGGCAGCAGCGAGGAGATGTGGAGGGGATGGAGGGTCGCGGTCCGAGGAATATTATCAGTTTTAAAATGAAAAGCAAAACCTTATAAAAATGTATCACTGACGTTTGTGCAAGGAAAGCATCCCAACGTTTCTCATCTATTAATATTTTGTCTTTGAATTTTGATCGGACCTGACACATTTGGTTGTCTTTGTAAAAAAAAACTGAAGCACCCAGAAGTATCCGGACGTCGTTGAGTGAAGTTGTTGTGGAGAGAGATGGCCCGAATAAGCACACAATGTCTGTCGCTTGATTCATTTTCGATCGGTTTCATCTTTTGCGTCGTCATCAGTGCTTTGCTTTGTAGGAAGCACTTTGTCTGTGAGCTGTATCTGTATACTTCGTTTAACTATTTTGGTTTTGCTGCATGCCAGACAAATACCCACAGGAAACGTAAACTTACTTTCCAGACAGCATGAATTCTAAAGCGGCTTTTGTAGAGACGTTTTAATAGGCACCCTTTTTTGCAGAATGTGACCGGAAGCTTCCTTTTTTGTCTTTCAGTTTTGCATGTACCACAGTCGCATTCACGTGTTAATGCAGGGTCACCATGGATGGAATCGCTTAAATATTTATTGGGAAATCAAATTCGACTCTGTGGTCCCGCACATAAAACTATTTTTTTGATGTCAAGTAAATCTGAAAAAAATAAATGTGTTCATGGTCACATCCAAATGTCACCAGCAAATTTTTAGGAGGAAAACTTAAGCATTTTGACTTGTGGAAAAAATATTAATTATGAACATCAAATTACACTTAATTTTGTTTTTTCACCGATGAAGCACGGTTATCCCATTTCACTTGAAAATTGTGAAGCACTCTTGTTATTCCTTGAGTGCTTCACAGACGCTCCATGTGTCGGTCCCCTGGCGACAAGGCACCAAAAGTTCTCCTCCAACCATCTCTCTTCGTTGTGGGGGGGGGGGGGGGGGGGGGGTCGTGCTTCATTCTTGGGCACATATGGATCAACGAATGCGGCTGTTGTGCGGCCATGGTGGATCTCCTAATATCGCACCTAGATTTGAGACAACTCCAAGAGCACGTGGTGGACAAAATTCTCTTCTCCGGTGATGATGGTGGCCTCCAAGTAACAACGGATCTAGGCGTCTAGCCTTGCATCCATCTCTGTCTTGGGTGTGGTGGCACCACAGTGCGTGTTGCAAGGTAGGGCTTGTATGATGCGGTGGTTGTGACTAGGGCAAACTTAAGGGTGGCTTTGTCAGCGGTGGACGTGGTGCGGCAGATCATGCAACTCTAGCCCTGAAACACTGAAGTGGACCCCTCCTAGGCGTCATATTGAAGCATTGGCACCCCAACCATTTGGGCCATTTACTCCGAATGAAACCCATGACACTATTAGTAGGGTCAGACTATGGCGAAATATTTGACGTTGTTCCCACATTGGAGGCATTATCTTTGGAGTCCCAAACCTATGGATGGTGAATGCTCCAGTGTTAACATTTTTAGGGGATGATAGTTTCGGGTGCAATCAAGGTTGGAGAGGCGCCGCTGCAGACTATGGTGGCTTGTCACCTCTAATGATTGGAGAGACTTGGGACTACTTCCCTTCGATGTTGGCTTCTATGTCCGGCAGTCCGGCAGTGAGGTTGTGGTAGTTTAGATACCCATTAGTAGGGTTTTTTCGTTTAGGCGACCCACCCGACCTTGTTTAGCTAGGTTTGTGGGAAAAGGTACATGTGGTTTTTGCCCAGTTTCCCTCTAGTTAAGCCATCCTTCTTAGGTTTTTGGGTTCGGTTTTTCATATAAACTAGAAAACTTCTATTCTTCTTATGAAAATTGCAGGAACCCATGCCCTCTCGAAGAGGTTCTTCGGAAAAAAAGAAGTTTTTGAAGTGATACCACAAGTGGCTGCCTATCATGTGTCGACCTCTACCTGTTTTTATAGAGATACATAAAGCTTAGAGATCTATTTCTACTATAATATTTTTTTAACATTATATTTTCTAAAAAATGAAGGCTAAACCTGCCAATCTCTTCATTCGCGGATGCACACATCGGCAACATCATTAAAGTTTGTACAACACAATGAGACCAACGCAATAAACAAGCGGAGTACAATAGGTAGATAACAAAGGCATCACCATGACAAGATATGGAAAACATCTATGACTAAGTTGCCTTCTTCTGCAACAACTGAGGGAGTCTTGGACTAAGGGGTCCTCGGAAAGCCGGACTATATACTTTGGCCGGACTGCTGGGCTATGAAGATACAAGATAGAAGACTTCGTCCCGTGTCCGGATGGGACTCTCCTTTGCGTGGAAGGCAAGCTTGGCGATTCGGATATGTAGATTCCTTTCTCCATAACCGACTTTGTACAACCCTAGTCCTCCCGGTGTCTATATAAACCGTAGGGTTTAGACTTCTAGGGTTTAGCCACAACAATCACAACCTCATAGGCCAGACTTCTAGGGTTTAGCTGTCGTGGTACTAAGACTGATAGTAGAATAGGGGTAGGTATGGAGAGGCAAGATCCTAGCTATGGAGTAGTTGTATACGCAAGGGATTTACGAGTTCAGGCCCTTCTCGGAGGAAGTAACAGCCCTACGTCTCGGAGCCCGGAGGCGGTCGACTGAATTATATGCGTATGAGTTACAGGGGTGCGAACCCTTCTGCCAGTGGAGGGGGGTGGCTTATATAGAGGATGCCAAGACCCCAGCCAGCCCACGTAGCGAAGGGTTTAAAGTACACTAAGGCCTGGCATTACTAGTAACGCCTTACATAAAGTGTCATCATGGCCATAAAGACTACTTAATTACAGTCCGTTTGGATACAGAGTGGCTCTTGAACTCCTGGTGGTCGAGTGAGTCTTCATGGTCGAGTGTCTTCTAGTCCGTCGAGTGGACTCCCTCTAGGTCGACTGGAAGACGGTTTCTTCTAAAGATGTCCTTGGGGAGGGTACCTTGGACAGGTCCATGACCCTACCCTAGGTACATGACTTCATCATTAGCCCCCGAATGGATCGAGGTTTGAGTGAGGAAGGAGTTGATAATCTTTCCGACCTGTTTTCTGGTGCTGTGAATGTGTCTTACTCTAGATCAACAACTTTTTAGTGATGGTGTCAACTTCTCTTTCAGTCGCCTTGATCCATTCTTTATATCTGTCGAGTGAACTTTATGAACTTGGAGATTTCCAAGCGACGGATCGCATGAGATCTTCCGTCTGACAAGTTGCTCTGCTGCTAGCGGATTTAGTGGGATCCGAATTTCGGGAAGCGCGCGAAGAGGGGAAGGCCGTGGTACTCGGACGGGATAAGGCAGAGACGCCTCAACTGATGGAGTCATGTACCTAGGGTAGGGTCACAGACCTGATCTAAGTACCCCGCCCAAGGACACCCTTAGAAGAGATCACCATCCAGTCGACCTTCGAGGAACTCACTCGACTAACTTGAAGGACTCGACTCCGAATACTCACTCGACCACCAGAAGGTCAAGAAGCACTCTGAACTGCAACGGTCTGTAATTAAGTAGACTTTATGATAGTTAAGATCCTTTATGTGGGGCGTTACCAGTAACGCCCCAGACTTTATGTACCTTAAACCCTTCATTACGTGGGCGGGCCGGGTCCTGGCGCACTCTATATAAGCCACCCCCCTCCACAGGTAGAAGGGTTCGCACCCCTATAACACATATACACGTAATCCACTCGACCGCCTCCGGGCTCTGAGACGTAGGGCTTTTACTTCCTCCGAGAAGGGCCTGAACTCGTACATCCCTTGTGTCTACAACTTCTCCATAGCTAGGACCTTGCCTCTCCTTACCTACCCCCCACTCTACTGTCAGACCTAGAACCACGACAGTTGGCGCCCACCGTGGGGCACGGTGTTTTAGCGATTTTGTGGAGAAGTTGCAATTCTTCCGAGTACTTTCATCATGGTGGCTGCTGGAGTTTTGGTTGAGGGGCACGAGGTCCGCCTCGGCACTCTCACCTTCGTCGCCGACGGTTCCGCCTGGCTCCAGGAGGCTCCATTCGACGTCGATGCGCTCCCCGTCCGCGGGGCGACGCACTTTCGCGCCTGTGTCCGCGGCGTCTTGCTGCGGCAACCGTCGACCCCGTATCGGTCGACTCCCTTATCGACCACCCTCCCGGTCTCCCGCCAGCGCAAGCGCTCCGGGCGGTCGAGGCTTCAGCGGTGGGTGAGACATGCGGTGGCTCGCTAGACGGCCACCACTCAAGTTGCGGCGATCGAGCCCGACGAATCTCTCTACGGCCTGTTCGATCTGTCGACTGGCTCCGTAGAGACTGCATCCGAATGCGATAGCAGTGATCCAGCGGCGGAAATCCTGATGGTCGACAGGCCTCGCAGTCCGCCTGGCTTCGCCCACGATGGTGGGGCAGGCGACTGAGACGACCCCGCACGAGGCCACGAAGAGTACCAGCCTGAGCCACTCGACTCTCTGCAAAGAGAGGAACTTCGCCGCAGGAATATGGATGCCCTACATACTCCCATCGCAGGAGAAACCCCCGAGGCTCGTGCCTTGGAGGAGGCACGATTGGCCAATTTGGCCGAACGCGCTCGCTTGGATAATCTCCAGCGAGCACTCGACGAGCGCGCGCGACAACGAGTTCCCGACGCCAATCGACGTCAACTCTTCCCACTGACTCAGGTATATCGAACCCCAATCCAGAATTTAGCAGCTGCGACCCGCATAGCAGAGTCCATCCAGCCCTCTCAGTCGGAAGCTGGCAGAGGCTTGATGCAGATCAGGGATTTTCTCCGGGCAGCAGGAGACCAGAATTCAGCCGTGTCGCAGTCGCGCAACAGAATTCACAGTCGATCTGTCGCTGCGAATACGGTTCAGTCGGCTCACAGTCCCAGATCGCCTCCGCAGCGAGAAGGGCGCGAGGACCGGCGGGACCAGTACGGAGACCGACACGACCGAGATGATAGGCGTCGAGTGCCCGCTTCCCCTCCGAGGGTAGGGTCTTACGCTCCTCGGCGGCAAGACGGCAGACGTCAGCTTAGTGTGGGGCGAAGATCTCCAGTCGACCTCAGAGAACCAGGCTTCGACGCGCGATCCATTATCGTGCAAGGCTTGGTCGACCGGAACAGAGCCCATCGGGATGGACCCGACAGAGATGCACCCACAAGCAGTCGAGTGCATGTTACTGGTCCGGAGTGTTTCAGCAGAGCTATTAGAGCCGCGATGATCCCCCCCAATTTCAGGTTGGCAACAGGAGTCAGCAAGTTCACCGATGAGTCTAAGCCTGAAACTTGGCTTGAGGATTACCGAGTGGCGGTTCAGATCGGGGGTGGGAACGACGAGGTGGCCATGAAACATTTACCCCTCATGTTGGAAGGTTCTGCCAGAGCGTGGTTGAATCAGTTACCTCCTGGTAGCATTCACACTTGGAAAGATCTGTCCCGAGTGTTCGTCAGAACGTTTGAAGGAACTTGCAAGCGACCGGCTGGATTGACGGAGCTGCAAGTCTGCGTGCAGAAGACCAATGAGACTCTCAGGGAGTATATTCAGAGATGGATCACTTTGCACCATACTGTGGAGAATGTGTCTGATCATCAGGCAGTCTGCGCCTTCAAGGACGGCGTCAAGAACAGAGAACTGAGTCTGAAATTTGGTCGAACCGGAGACATGACCCTGAGTCGGATGATGGAGATTGCTACCAAGTACGCCAACGGTGAAGAAGAAGACCGACTCCGAAGCGGCAAGTACAAACCGAGTCAGTCGGAAAAAGGAAACACCAGTCGGAAACAGAAGGGGAAGGCTGAACCAGCAGCTCCTGGAGAGGCTCTGGCCGTGACTCAAGGAAAATTTAAAGGGAAACCAAAAGGATCCTGGAACCCTAAGAAGGTAAAGGATAAAGAAGGGAACGACGTGATGGATATGCCATGTCACATCCACACGAAGAAAGACGAAGAGGGCAATATCATTTACCCAAAGCATACCACACGCCAATGTCGACTCCTGATCCAGCAGTTTCAGGGAAAACAGTCTAAAGACAAGGAAAAGGAGTCGGACAAGGCCGAGGACAAGGAGGACAGTGAGGAAGGATATATGCATGTCAACTCCACTCTGATGATCTTTGCAGATGTGGAAAGCAAGAGTCGACTGAAAGTCATTAACCGTGAGGTGAACATGGTTGCCCCAGCAAAAGCAAGTTATCTGAGATGGTCCCAAACACCCATCACATTCGACCAATCTAATCACCCGACTCATATTGCCACCCCTGGGAGGCAAGCTTTGGTGGTCGATCCGGTTGTCGAAGGCACTCGACTGACAAAAGTGCTGATGGACGGTGGTAGTGGGCTGAATCTGTTGTATGCAGACACACTGAAAGGAATGGGCATTCCGATGTCCCGACTGAGCACCAGCAACATGAGCTTTCATGGAGTCATACCAGGGAAGAAAGCTGAGTCACTCGGCCAAATAGCTCTGGACGTGGTGTTTGGTGATTCGAAACATTTCCGCAAAGAGAAGTTGACATTTGAGGTCGTGGATTTTCAGAGTGCGTATCATGCAATTTTGGGGAGACCAGCTTATGCACGGTTCATGGCTCGACCATGTTACGTGTACCTTAAACTGAAGATGCCCGGTCCCAAAGGAGTGATCACTGTCACCGGTGATCGGAAAAAGGCAGAAGAGTGCTTTCAGAAGGGCTCAAGGATTGCCGATTCCCAGGTGACAGCGGTCGAGTTCGAAGAATACAAACAAAACGCAGATCCGAGCGATTTGCTGCGATCCAAGAAGCCCGCCTCAGAATCTGCATTTCAGTCGTCCGGTGAAACGAAGCCTGTTCACATTCACCCGACCGACCCCAATGCAGCCCCGACCCACATCTCCACAACACTCAACCCGAAATAGGAAGAAGCGCTCATCCAGTTCCTCCGTGAGAACTGGGACATTTTTGCATGGAAGCCCGCTAACATGCCAGGTGTTCCCAGGGGACTGGTTGAGCATCGCCTAAGAGTCGACTCATCAGCAAAACCAGTCAAAGAGCATCTTCGGCGGTCCGCCGTCCAGAAGAGAAAAGCCATTGGTGAGGAAGTGGCTCGACTGTTGGCGGCAGAATTTATCCGAGAGATATACCACTCCGAGTGGCTCGCCAATGTCGTCATGGTTCCTAAGAAGGACAAATCGCTCCGAATGTGCATTGATTTCAAGCATATCAACCAGGCCTGCCCGAAAGATCATTTTCCTCTCCCTCGCATAGATCAAATTGTTGACTCGACGCGGGATGCGAGAGATTGTCTTTTCTGGACGCTTATTCCGGGTACCACCAGATCCGTCTGTACGGGCCCGATGAGATAAAAACAGCTTTCATCACTCCATTTGGGTGCTTCTGCTATATCACCATGCCATTCGGCCTCAAGAATGCCGGAGCCACATTTATGCGAATGATTCAGAAGTGCCTGCTCACTCAAATCAGTTGGAATGTGGAAGCGTATATGGATGATATCGTCGTCAAGTCACGAAAAGGTTCCGACCTGCTCGCTGACCTCGCCGAAACGTTTGCCAACCTCAGAAGGTATGATATCAAGCTCAATCCATCAAAGTGCACATTCGGAGTTCCTGGTGGCAAGTTACTCGGTTTCCTCGTTTCCGAACGAGGAATCGACGCTAATCCAGAAAAGATCGGCACTATACTCCGAATGAAACGCCCCGTGCGAGTGCACGATGTCCAGAAGCTTACTGGATGCTTGGCCGCATTAAGTCGATTCATCTCACGACTCGGTGAAAAGGCATTACCTCTTTACCGACTGATGAAGAAGGCAGACAAGTTCGAGTGGACTCCAGAAGCTGATGCAGCGTTTGCCGAGCTAAAAGCTCTGCTTTCCACCCAGCCGGTGCTTGCTGCTCCAATCAGCAAAGAGCCTCTGTTGCTTTATATCGCAGCCACAGGACAAGTCGTCAGTACAGTGCTTACGGTCGAGCGGGAAGAAGAAGGAAAAGCCTTCAAAGTTCAATGCCCAGTGTATTATTTGTCTGAAGTCTTGACTCCATCCAAGCAGAGATACCCTCATTATCAGAAGCTTGTGTATGGAATATACATGACCACGAAGAAGGTTGCTCATTATTTCTCTGATCATTCCATCACAGTCGTCAGCGACGCTCCACTATCAGAGATTTTGCACAACAGAGATGCAACTGGTCGAGTGGCGAAATGGGTGATTGAACTTCTTCCCCTTGATATCAAGTTTGAGGCAAAGAAATCCATTAAGTCCCAGGCAATAGCGGATTTCCTCGCCGAGTGGATTGAACAATAGCAGCCGACTGAAGTTCACTCGGAGCATTGGACCATGTTCTTTGATGGTTCTAAAATGCTGAATGGTTCCGGTGCTGGGGTGGTCTTGGTTTCCCCCAGAGGAGATAAGCTTAGATATGTGCTCCAGATTCACTTTGATTCCTCCAGCGATGAGGCAGAGTATGAGGCCCTCTTATATGGATTACGCATGGCCATTTCACTCGGCGTCCGTCGCCTGATGGTCTATGGCGATTCAGATTTAGTGGTCAACCAAGTGATGAAGGAGTGGGACGTGAGAAGCCCAGCCATGACTGGATACTGCAATGCAGTGAGGAAGCTGTAAAAGAAGTTTGAGGGGTTAGAGCTCCATCACATACCCCGACTGAAAAATCAGGCAGCAGATGATCTGGCAAAGATAGGTTCCAAGAGAGAAGCCATTCCGAGTGGTGTATTCTTGGAGCATATACACACTCCGTCAGTCAAAGAAGATCCTTTTACCGAAGAAGCCCCACAGCCCAAGAGTGCCACTGATCCGACTGAGGTTGAGGTCCCAGCGGTGGTCGATTTGATCATGGAGGTCTTAGTGGTCATTCCCGACTGGACAGTTCCATACATCGCGTATATCCTAAGGAAAGAGCTCCCAGAAGATGAGGAAGAGGCTCGACAGATCGTTCGTCGATCCAAGGCCTTTACCGTAATCAAAGGACAGTTATACAGAGAAAGCACAACTGGAGTTGGTCAGAAGTGCATAACGCCAGAAGAAGGTCGAATCATCCTTAATGATATCCACTCGGGGACCTGTGGTCATCATGCGTCCTCTCGGACCATTGTGGCTAAAGCATACCGAGCCGGGTTTTATTGGCCAAAGGCGAATGAGATGGCGAAGGAAATAGTGGACAAGTGCGAAGGATGTCAGTTCTACTCGAATATGTCGCACAAGCCTGCATCGGCTCTGAAGACCATTCCACTCGTCTGGCCCTTCACAGTATGGGGGTTGGACATGGTTGGTCCTTTGAGAATGGGTCGAAGTGGCTTCACGCATGTTCTGGTAGCAGTCGACAAGTTCACCAAGTGGATTGAGGCTAAACCAATCAAGAACCTTGACGCCGGGACTGTTGTTAGCTTCATCAGGGAACTGATATTCAGATATGGAGTGCCGCACAGCATCATCACGGATAATGGGTCGAACTTTGACTCGGAGGAATTCAGGGATTTCTGCAACTCTCAAGGAACACGAGTCGACTACGCTTCGGTCGCCCACCCGCAGTCGAATGGGCAAGCAGAGCGAGCCAATGGCCTGATTCTCAAGGGATTGAAGCCCCGGCTGATGTGTGATCTCAAGCATGCGGCTGGAGCGTGGGTCGACGAACTTCCCTTGGTGCTTTGAGGGCTGCGGACCACACCTAATCGGTCGACCGGAAGAACTCCATTCTTCTTGGTCTACGGAGCTGAAGCAGTCTTGCCGAGTGATCTCCTCCACAATGCTCCTCATATTGAACTCTACAACGAAGCAGAAGCTGAAAAAGCACAACAAGACGCAGTCGACCTTTTAGAGGAAGAAAGGGAGATGGCCCTGATCCGATCGACCATCTACCAACAAGACTTGCATTGTTTCCACGCCAGAAATGTGAGGGGTCGAGCCTTCCAGGAAGGGGATTTAGTTCTCCGAGTGGATCAGAAAAAACAACACAAGCTTGCTCCTTCTTGGGAAGGACCCTTCATCGTCACCAAAGTTCTCCACAACGGGGCGTACCGTCTTTACAACGTCGAGCATAATATCGACGAGCCCCGAGCTTGGAACGCGGAGCTGCTCCGCCCATTTTACACTTAAGTCTATCACTCGGACGAGTTGTAATAAAATACTTCCGCAGTTCATGGGTTTCAAAATGATAGTGTCATGATTCCTCCATAATTTTTATCACTTTTTATTTTCCCCCCAGTGGGTGACTTAGCCGCGAATCCGTTTCACCTAAGTTTGTAAAGATTCCTACCGAGTGGTGAGCCAGACTCCCACTCGGGGACTTAGCCGCGAATCCGTTTCGCCTAAGTTTGTAAAAAACCCTTACCGAGTGGTGAGCCAGACTTCTACTCGGGGGCTTAGCTGCGAATCCGTTTTGCCTAAGATTAAATAAAATCCTACCGAGTGGTAAGCCAGACTTCCACTCGGAGGCTTAGCTGCAGTCCAAAGTACTCGCCTAAGTTATTTAAAATCCTACTGAGTGAAGGGCAAAACCCTCACTCGGGGGCTTAGCTGCAGTCCAAAGTACTCGCCTAAGTTATTTAAAATCCTACCGAGTGAAGGGCAAAACCCTCACTCGGGGGCTTAGCTGCAGTCCAAAGTACTCGCCTAAGTTATTTAAAATCCTACCGAGTGGCGAGCCAGACTCCCACTCGGAAGGCTTAGCTGCAGTTTAAATACTCGCCTAAGTACAATGTGCTCCCGCAAGGAGGATGAGGTGCAGGTCGACTGCGACCCTTTCCTCTGAGCTACGCCACAAATACAACGTATGCTCGAAAAGAAGACGAGGTGCAGGTCGACTGCGACCCTCTCTTCTGAGATACGCCCTAAGTACAATGTGCGCTCGTAAGGAGGACGAGGTGCAGGTCGACTGTTACTCTCTCCTTGGAGCTTCGTCACAAGTACAACATGAAAATCCTACCGAGTGAAGGACAGAACCCTCACTCGGGGGCTTAGCTGCAGCCCAGTGCTCGCCTAAGATATGAAAATCCTACCGAGTGAAGGGCAAAATCCCCACTCGGAGGCTTAGCTGCAGCCCAGTGCTCGCCTAAGATATGAAAATCCTACCGAGTGAAGGGCAAAACCCTCACTCGGGGGCTTAGCTGCAGCCCAGTGCTCGCCTAAGATATGAAAATCCTACCGAGTGAAGGCCAGAACCCTCGCTCGGGGGCTTAGCTGCAGCCCAGTGCTCGCCTAAGATATGAAAATCCTACCGAGTGAAGGGCAAAACCCTCACTCGGAGGCTTAGCTGCAGCCCAGTGCTCGCCTAAGATATGAAAATCCTACCGAGTGAAGGGCAAAACCCTCACTCGGGGGCTTAGCTACAGCCCAGTACTCGCCTAAGACATCAAATCCTACCGAGGGAAGAGCAAGCCTCACACTCGGGGAACTTAGCTGCAGCCCAGCGCTCGCCTAAGTGGGTTAAGGAATAAGTCGACTGCAGTGAGCGTCTCGCTTTGAACCTGCAAAAAGACATTTCGAGCCAAAAACAATCATATTCGGACATCAAATCCAAGTTCGGATCGGTACCTAAAGGAACCGAAAGTGCTCAGGTGCTAAGCCTGTTAAGGTTTATCGGTTACAACTCCACTCGGCATACCGAGGCAAATTTAAAGTGTCAAGCTTAAAAGAAGTTTTTACCCCTCCTGTGGAGGGCTGGAAGGAGCGACGAACTCATCAAGATCAATTCCATCTGCGATCCGAGTGGCAGCAGCGATGAAGGTTTCCATGAAGGACCTGAAGTCGTGTTACTTGGTGTTGGCCACTCGGAGAGCCGCCAGCTTGTCTTCTCGCGCATCTTTGCAGTGGACTCGGGCCAGACACAAAGCAACGTCTGCACCGCACCGAGCCGACGACTTCTTCCACTCCTGCACTCGACCAGGGACCATGTTCAGGCGAGCCATCAGTGACTCAAGATCGTTTTGGAACGACTCCCTAGGCCAGAGTGATGAGTCGATGCGAGATGTGGTGACCTTCAGCTTTGCAAGATAGTCCACGACAGCTGCAACACGGGACTCCAGTCGGAAAACATTCATGGCAACTTCATCGTTCACCGGAGAATTGATGGGATCAAGGTTTGGTTCCAGCCGGTTAGTCTCTTCTTCAAAGTTTTGACAAAATTCTGCAAGGGCAATCACCGAGTCAAGGCAACGGTCGAATGGAAAAATCACAGTTGAAAATGATTGTTGAGAGCAAAGAGTTACCTTCAAGCATAAGGAACAGCTTCTTGGCAAGACCACTCAGAAAGGCCTCCAGATCATTTTTCTTCCCAGTCAACTGGCTGACTTGGTCGGTCAGTGCAGTTTTGTCGGTTTTCAGTCGACTGACTTCCTCGTTGGCGATCCCAAGAGCAGTTGTCAGATTGGTGTTTTCTTGTTCAAGCTTGGCGACTGAAGCTAATTTTTCGTCTGCAAGCTTGATCTTATCAGCTAGTTCAAGGTCTCTCTTCTGTTGGGCCTCCCTCACCTTACCTGCAAAGTACAACAAGATCAGGTTCTGAAACAAACGAAGGGAAAAAGCAATCGTCGAGGCCTCACCAAACATACCTTCGGTCTCCTCCTTTGCCTTCGTCAGATTCTCCTGAACCCGCTTCAAATCCAGCTCGAGATGAATGTGCTTGTTTTCCAGCTCGGTGTAGCGAGCCGCAAGGTCACATGATTTCTGCAAAGAACCAATCGACTAAATGTCAAAGAAAATTCACTTCCGAGTGGAAAAGGAAAAATCATGCGTTTCTAAGACTACAGCCGAATACAAGCATTCGACCGTAGTCTCGGGGACTACACCCAGTGGGTGCACTCAGCGTGCCCCCACTAATCTTATTGAAGACAGAGTCGATCAGTCGACCTCAAAAAAAAAAGGGAGATGTGTTCTTTCAGACTGCAATCGACTGCAAGCAGTCGACCACAGTCTCGGGGACTACACCTAGTGGGTGCACTCAGCGTGCCCCCACTAATCCTATTGAAGAACAGAGTCGATCCATTCGCCTCAGTCGAATGACAGAAAGACTGAACTTATAAAGCCTAAGGCCGACTGCCAGTAGTCGACCTTAGCCTTGGGGACTACACCCAGCGGGTGCACTCAGCGTGCCCCCGCTAACACGGAGTTTGAATCAACGCACCCAGCGGGTGACTGCTATGAATTTCAGAAAGAAAATTTTTTTGATAGCATATCCTAACAGAACAAGCGGTGGTCGACTGACCTGAACATTGCTTTGAAGGGCGGAACTGGCATCGTAAGCTGCTTGGCTCGCATCCCGGATGGTCTTCACCTGCTCCATCATGATCCCTGCATGGCGTATCGCCTCCTTCGCGGCCCCAGCTTGGTCCTCTGGGACGTGGTACATCGTGAAGAGGGAGGGCTGTGCGGCACTCGACGAAGGAGGGAGGGCACTCGTCAGTGGATCTGCGAAGGACACAGTGTGTCGAGTGGTGTTCTCCTCCTCCGCGACCAGAGTCTCGGGCGCCGTCACATCCTGGAGCACCCTGCCGGCAGACGCTTTCCTGCTCCGTCTGTGCTTTAGCGGTTCCTCATCTTCATCATCATCGGGAAGAGTGATAACAACGTTGGATGGAGCTACAGAAAAGAATCAGAATTAGAGATCACGAGTCAGCCGACTAAAAACGGAATTAAGAGTGTAGTACCAAGGTTTGAGGTTGCTGCATCCTCCATCTGATGGTCATCAGCCCCGGCTGAGGTCTCAGAAGTGGCAGCACTGCAATCACGAAGATTTCGTCGACTGGCTCAAACGTCAACCAGAGATAAAGCTTGCACAGAACAGGAGGATTTAAGCAGCAATGATTACCCTGATATGGTGGGGATGGACACCTTCATCTTCGGCAGGAGTTTGGTCGGCTTTGACGGGGCCGCCTTGGGCTGCTTCGACGCCCTCTCAGTCGGCACCGGAGAAGTGGTCCGAGGGCGCTTGGTCGACTGCGCCACAGTCGCAACTCCCTTGCCACGCTCAGTCGCAGGGTCATGGACAAGCTTTGACCGCCTTTCCGAGCGCGATGGTGCGACCTCCTCCTCCTCTTCTTCTTCTTCCTCCTCCTCATCGTCGTCATCGTCATCATCATCTTCAGCGGCATCTGAGTCCCACTCCTCATGGCTTTCGCCCCCGCTCGCCTCTCCCTCCTCAGTCGGAGCCTGTGCCCCATTGGGCATCGAGTACAGCTCGGTAAGGGCCTGATAGACATCAAGACAATAGTCAGTCGACCGATTGGCGGAGAAAACAGAAATAAATATGGCAAGAGTACAATGGGAAGTGGAGCAGACGTACCTTGTTTGGAACACTGAGGTGGTCGAGTGGAGGAATCCTTCTGGCTCCACGGGGGTTGTCCTTGTTCCCAGTAACAACGGCCATCCACCTTTCCAGAGTGGCATCGTCGACTGCTCCTGGATTGATCCGAGTCTTGTCTTCAGTCCCGCGGTACAACCACATGCAATGGCTCCGGAGCTGAAGAGGCTGGATACGACGCCTAAGGAACACCTCCAGGAGATCCATACCCGTCACTCCCTCCCGAACCAACTGAACTACGCGCTCCATCAACATCTTCACGTCAGCTTTCTCCTCCGGAATCACCTTCAGAGAGGAGGGCTTGTTCACTCGGTCCATGGTGAACCGAGCGAGTCCACTCGACTTCCCCGGCGTCGGCTGATCCTGGCTGTAGAACCAGGTCGACTGCCAGCCTCTGACTGACTCGGGAAACATCATGGCTGGGAAAGTGCTCTTGTTCCTCACCTGGATCCCCAAACCTCCACACATTTGGACAACTTGAGTTCTCTCGTCGCCTGGGCTTGCCTTCTTCACGGCCTGAGAGCGGCACATGAATATATGCTTGAATAATCCCCAATGCGGTCGACAACCCAGAAAATTCTCGCACATGGACACGAACGCGGCAAGATAGGCGATGGAGTTCGGGGTGAAGTGGTGGAGTTGCACTCCAAATAAGTTCAAGAAACCACGAAAGAAAACACTCGGTGGCAAAGAAAACCCGCGGTCGACATGGGTGGCCAGAAGCACGCACTCACCCTCTGCCGGCTGGGGCTGCCACTCCCTCCCTGGAAGCCTCGCGGCTCCGTGGGGGATCAGCCCGTCGTTGGCCATGTCGAGAAGATCCCCTTCCGTGATGGTCGACTGGATCCAATCTCCCTGGACCCAGCCTTTCGACAGGCGAGATCTAGACGAGGACCCGCCGCGGCTGGTGGATCTCCCCTTCGCCTTCTCCGTCGCCGACGCCTTCTTCGCGCGTTCCAGTGCCGCCGTCTTATCCTTGACCATGGCTGCCGGCGAGATGCGCGAGGAGAAGTTGTGCGGAGGCGAGAGCGAGCGTGTTGGGTGGAGATGAAGGAAGCAGAGAGAGAGAGAGAATGCTGAGGCACTGTTCAAAAAACCCGCGCCGGACGCATTTATGAGACCCTTTCCGAGTCGATGACAGGTGGGCCCGGTCGGTCTAATCATATCCCGAAACAGCTGCGCGGGTGTGATACGTGGCGAAGAACGCGGCGCGGGGATCGAGGCGTCTATGCCCTATTCCATCCGAACGCCGCGGTCCGCCCCGCTTCGCGCGCTTCCCCAAATTTCGTATCCCGCGGAATCTGCGAACGACAGATCGGTCCGTCGAACGCGGGATTTCCTGTGATCCGTCACTCAGAAACGGCGAAGTCCAAAAGGTCACTCGACGAAAGAAAAGAATGGATCGAGTCGACTGAAGAAAAGTTACTCACTATCAACAAGGAGATCTTTACAACGCACGGCCAGTGTGCGAAAGTCAATCAGAAACAGCATCAATTCCTTCATCACTCAAGCCTCAATCCATTCGGGGGCTAATGATGGAGTCATGTACCTAGGGTAGGGTCACAGACCTGATCTAAGTACCCCGCCCAAGGACACCCTTAGAAGAGATCACCATCCAGTCGACCTTCGAGGAACTCACTCGACTAACTTGAAGGACTCGACTACGAAGACTCACTCGACCACCAGAAGGTCAAGAAGCACTCTGAACTGCAACGGTCTGTAATTAATTATACTTTATGATAGTTAAGATCCTTTATGTGGGGCGTTACTAGTAACGCCCCAGACTTTATGTACCTTAAACCCTTCATTACGTGGGCGGGCCGGGTCCTGGCGCACTCTATATAAGCCACCCCCCTCCACAGGTAGAAGGGTTCGCACCCCTGTAACACATATACACGTAATCCACTAGACCGCCTCCGGGCTCCGAGACGTAGGGCTTTTACTTCCTCCGAGAAGGGCCTGAACTCGTACATCCCTTGTGTCTACAACTTCTCCATAGCTAGGACCTTGCCTCTCCTTACCTACCCCCACTCTACTGTCAGACCTAGAACCATGACATCAACTTCCACGCCGCCTTTTTCGCCACGTATCGCTCGCGCGTCTGTTTCGTGATTTGACAGGATTGCCCGGGCCTACCAGTCAGCCACTCGGAAGCGACTCCATATAAGGCACCGGGCGGAGGTTTTTTGAACAGTGCTCCCTCATTTTCCCCTCCTCCGTCTTCAGATTCATCTGCTGCGCTTGCTATCTGTTCAGCGCCGCTGCTCCGTACCAGCCTCGTCGGCAACAATGGTGAAGGAGAAGACGGCGGCTTTGGAGCGGGCGAAGAAGGCGATGGCGAAGGCGAAGGGGAGAGCGACCAATCGGGCTGGATCCTCATCGCGGTCTAGCCTGCCGCAAGGTTGGATCTAGGGGGATTGGATCCGCTCGACCATCACCCAGAAGGATCTCGACGACCTGGCCAACGAAGGGTTGATCAAGCACGGAGCAGCTAGGCTTTCGGGGACGGAGTGGCAGCCTCAGCCTCAGGAGGGTGAGTGTGTCCTCTTAGCCACCCATGTCGATCGTGGGTTTTCTCTGCCACCGCATATTTTCTTTCGAGGGTTTTTGAACTTCTTTGGGGCACAGCTCCACCACTTCACACCCAACTCCATTGCCTATCTCGCCGCTTTCGTGTCTTTGTGCGAAAACTTATTGGGCTGTCGGCCGCACTGGGGCCTTTTCAAACACATATTCACTTGTTGCTCTCAGACAGTGAAAAAGGCTAATCCGAATGACGAGAGAACCCAAGTAATCCAGATGTGTGGGTGTCTTGGGGTCCAGATGAGGAGTAAGAGTGCTTTCCTAGCCATGACCCTTCCCGAGTTAGTTAGAGGGTGGCAGTCGACCTGGTTCAACTGCCAGGACCAGTCGACGCCAGGGCAGTCGACTGGGCTCCCTTCTTTCTCCATGAGTCGAGTGAACAAGCCGTCCTCTCTGAAGGTGCTTCCGGAGGAGAAGGCTCAGGTTAAAATGTTGATGGAGCGTGTAGTCCAGCTCATTCGCAACAGGGTCACTGGTATGGATCTTCTGGAGGTTTTCCTTCGACGGCGCATTCAGCCACTCCAATACCGAGGTCACCCGATGTGGTTGTACTCTGGTACCGAAGACACCACTCGGGTTCACCCCGAGGAGGTCGACGACGCCACACTGGAGAGGTGGATGACTGCCATCATAGGGAACAAAGATAATCCTCGCGGGGCCAGGAGGATCCCACCACTCGACCAGTCTTATGAAGCAAACAAGGTATGACCACTTGTCTCCGACTGTAATCATGTTTCGTCCATTCTGTTTCGCTGCAGATCAGTTGATTGACTTTTGTTTTGTCTGTTGTCTTTCAGGCTACCACTGAGTTGTATTCGATGCCCAACGGGGCGCAAGCACAGACCGAGGAGGAGGAAGGAAGTGGAGGTGAAAGTCAAGAGGAGTGGGAATCGGATGGCGATGAGGGTGATGAAGATGCTGGCTCCGATGAGGTAGAGGAAGAGGAAGAGGAGGAGGAAGTCGCGCCTCCCCGTTCTGAAAGAAGATCCAAGCTTGTCCATGACCCTGCAGTCGAGCGCGGCAAGGGTGCCGCACCTGTTGTGCAATCGACCAAGCGTCCTCGGACGACCTCTCCGGCACCGACTGAGAAAGCGCCGAAGCAATCTCGAGTGGCACCGTCAAAGCAGACGAAGGTCTTGCCGAAGATGAAGATGGTGATTCCCACTATTTCTGGGTAATGACGTAACTTGTGTCTTCTTGTTTCTCATGGATTTATTCTTCGTGGATTCGTTAGCTGACCGACTGATTTCTGAAACTGCAGTGCTGCTACTTCTGATACCTCGACCAGACCTGAAGATCAAGAAATGGAGGATGCTGTCACTTCCAACCCTGGTATGACCTTTGAAGTTTCGTTTTTAGTCGACAAGATCTTCATTTTTAACTTTGAATCTTTTCTGCAGCTCCACCTAATATCGTCATTGATCTTCCTGATGATGATGACGAGGAACCACTGAGGCAGAGGAGGAATAGGAGGGCGTCTGCTGGTAAGACAACTCAGGTTGTATCAGCACCTGAGATGTCGGTTCCGGAGGGAGACAACGTCACTCGGGCTACCGTATCCTTTGCGGTGCCGCTGACGAGTGCTCGCCCTTCGTCACCGAGTGCTGATCTGCCTTCTCTTTTCTCCACCCACCACGTCCCGGAGGACCAAGCAAGCGCTGCTAAAGAAGCCATACGCCAGGCGGGGGTCAAGATGGAGCAAGTGAAGGCGATCCGAGACGCCAGTCAAGCAGCTTATGATGCTAGTTCAGTCCTTCAAAGCAATGTTCAGGTTAGTCGATCACCGCATGTTCTGTTAGGATATGATATCTGAAAACTTTTCTTTCTAAAAATCTTAGTATCGATCGTACGCCCACTGGGTGTGTCAGTTGAATATCTGGATTGGTGGGGGCACGCTGAGTGCACCCACCGGGTGTAGTCCCCAAGGCTATGGTGGACTGCTGGCAGTCGACCATAGTCTTAATGCTTTGAACTTTTTCTCATTACTTTCTTTACTCGATCTAGTCGAATGGAATCATAAACCGGTGGGGGCACGCTGAGTGCACCCATTGGGTGTAATCCCCGAGACTGTGGTCGACTGCTGGCAGTCGACTACGGTCTGAAGAACACTTTTTTTTGAAACTGTGACTAACGGTTGGTGGTTATCCTTTCTGCCTTTTTTGGTCGACTGATCGACTCTAGCTGATAGAACTAGTGGGGGCACACTGAGTGCACCCACTAGGTGTAGTCCCCGAGACTACAGTTGAATGTTTAGATTTGGCTGTAGTCTTAGAAATAGTATGATTTTTTTCTTAGTCACTCGGAAGTGACTTATCTTTGACGTCTGCCGATTGGTTCTTCGCAGAAATCTTGCGAGCTTGCAGCTCGTTATACCGAGTTGGAGAACAAGCATATCCAGCTCGAACTTGATCTGAAGCTTGTCCAGGAAAACTTCACGAAGGCGAAGGAGGAGGCAAAAGGTATGTTTGGTGAGAATCTTGACGATTGCCTTTGTTCCTTGTTCACTCCCGAGCTTGATCTCACTGTGATTTTGCAGACAAACTGAGGGATTCTTTGAAGAAGAAGGACCTTGACCTCGTTGAGGCGCAGAAAGCAGCTTCAGAGAAGACCAAACTCGCAGAAGAAAAGTTGGCTTCAATCAGCAAACTTGAAGAGGAGAATACCAGTCTGAAAGCTGATGTTGGTGTCAAAACCGGCGGATATCGGGTAGGGGGTCCTGAACTGTGCGTCTAGGCGGATGGTAATAGGAGACAAGGGACACGATGTTTTACCCAGGTTCGGGCCCTCTCGATGGAGGTAAAACCCTACGTCCTGCTTGATTAATATTGATGATATGGGTAGTACAAGAGTAGATCTACCACGAGATCAAGGAGGCTAAACCCTAGAAGCTAGCCTATGGTATGATTGTTGTTCGTCTTATGGACTAAAACCCTCCGGTTTATATAGACACCGGAGAGGTCTAGGGTTACACAGAGTCGGTTACAATGGTAGGAGATCTACATATCCGTATCGCCAACCTTGCCTTCCACGCCAAGGAAAGTCCCATCCGGACATGGGACGAAGTCTTCAATCTTGTATCTTCATAGTCTTGGAGTCTGGCCAATGATGATAGTTCGGCTATCCAGACACCCCCTAGTCCAAGACTCCCTCAGTAGCCCCCGAACCAGGCTTCAATGACGACAAGTCCGGCGCGTATATTGTCTTCGGCTTTGCAAGGCGGGTTCTCCTTCAAATTCCATGTGCTTACCGAATAGTGTCCGGCTTCCTTATAAATGTTGCGCTCCTTGGCTTCCACGTCCAATAATGGCCCTCTTCCACGTGTCGTATGAATGCGAAAAGCCAGGGTATTTTTACGTTTCACCCCCTAGCCGCACGAATAAGCTGCCTATAAGAGAGGGGAGGATCTAGATCGAAATTACACCACCCTCCTTCCGCAAGTACTTATCGAAGCGCCTCTGACAAAAATCCATTCCATCATGGACAGTCGACGCGGCTCCTCCTCTCGCGCTCCCAGCCCTCAGCCAGGAGATTGGAGGAGATGTTCAGTCCCGCATAGCGAGCTAGTCACGCTCCAAGCGGAGGGATATCTTACCCCAGCCTTCATGGTTCCGGTTCGAGCCGGACTGGCCACCTACAAGGGTGGAAAGCAGGCAGAGAGCGTCCCCAATCCCTCCAAAGGAGAGCGGGTATGCTTCATCCCTTATCTAATAAGGGGACTCGGATTTCCCATACATCCGTTTCTCCGGGGGCTCCTGGAGTTCTATGGACTCTAGCTTTACCACCTTACACCTGCCTCCATTTTGCACATCGCAGGCTTTGTAGCCCTTTGCGAGCTGTTCTTGGGCATCGAGGCCCACTTTGCGCTGTGGAAGAGATTGTTTTGCCTTGTACCCCGTTCTCACGAGGGGTCGATATATCAAGTGGGCAGAGCCGAAATATGGCGCATCGCCGGGACCGGATATCTATCCGGAACCCCGAAGATGGCGTCCGAAGACTGGCCCTCGGAATGGTTTTATATGGAAGACGCCCCACTGCCGGACCCAGTTCGGATCGGCCTCCCGGAGTTCAGAAACGCTCCTCTGAAGAAATGCCTGAGCTGGCGCCCGCGGAGCCCTCAACGGGAGAATGACGAGGGCATCCAATATTTGATGGGCCGGATAAGGTTACTGGCCCATTACGGATTGACCATGATTGGAGTCATGGCAACGTGCATCATGCGAGGGGTGCAGTCGCTCCAATATAGGGGCCACCCCATGTGGGATTTCAACGGGGAGGATGACGCCACCCGTCATGGCCGCAAGGGGCCGGGATCGGTTGACGAGCTCGTGAAGATCCTGTCCAGCTTGTACAAGGGGGAGAAAGAGGACTTCCTCCGCGCGAGTCCATTGAATGGATTCTCCATGAATAACCCTCGGAGCTGGGTAAGCGGACGTTTATCTATCCGATCCATATTCCCAAAGTTAAGTGTCTCACTTTGTGATTTTGACGCAAGAGCTGCGCCGGGACGTAGAGGGCATACACATCCTGACTCCACAGCCCGAGGATCCGGGACGATCCCTTGATCCGGCCTCCGAAGAGGATCCAGACATAATGGTGGAGCTGATCGATGGAGTGTTCCACCAACTTAGCATGGACAATGCTTTGGTCGCCATTACGACCGACTACCCCGGTTTAACTCCGGCTTCCCAGGTAACTATGACCGAAGTCCTGACATCATTGCCTATCCATGCTCATTTCTAACCACCGTATACCAACGGTGCTCCGCAGGAGGCGCCTTTAAGGCGGGAAGCCGAACTTGCGGCGGCTGACCAACAAGGGTCAGTTCGTCCCAGCAGGCAGAAGAGGAGTGCGGCACGAATCGGAACATCGCCGCAATGGTACGACGCACCACCGTTTTTAAGGGAAAGATTCCTAGGAGGTATATTAACGCTCATGATTTTTCTAGGAGAAAGAGCGCTTGCCGGACAGTGTCCGGAGAGGTTGCCAATCAAGCCTCCGCCAGCCATGCTCCAACGCCTGGTCCGGAGGGGGAGGCGAATACAAGGCATGAGCCGGATGCTCCTCCAACGGAGGATGCCGACAGGCTGTCCGCCACCAGGTCTGAGGTGGAGAGCGCCATGAATCACAGGCGCCGCCAGATAGTTCTTCGTGACACGTGTTTCTCCCCAGAGGCAATGAATGCCTTTAATGCGGGAGACACGCACCTCCGTGCCGCTCGAGATGGTCTAACCAGAGCCACGGAGCAGTATGTGAAAGACATATGGGTGAGGAATTTTAATAGTTATATATGCCAGTAGCCCCCGAGACTTAAAATAGTTAGAATAACTAATTTAAGGATCATTTGTTATGCAGGATCTTACGGAGAAGAATACCCACCTGTCCTAGGAGCTTCAAGAGTGCGAGGCCCAACTTTAGGCTGCACTAGCCGCCGCGGGGGGATCCACAGAGACCCCCTCTGGTAATGCATACTTCGAAAAGATAAGCCTTTTATGAAGTGCGGCGTATCTATAAGTCTGACAATAATATTGCAGATGGTGCCGGACTAGATCCGGACAAGCAACATCTACTGCGCCAGCTGAAGGCCGGCGAGAAGGTGCTTATGAGGGTGCAGCAGGAGAGGAACAAACTCCAAGATGCCAACACCCAGCTGGGCAAAGAACTAAAAGATGTTCGGGTCCAGCTGTCTGACTCTGTGAAGGAGAATCGGCGGCTTCGTCGCGGCATTTACAGTAAGTGCTTGAGCAAACTCTTTTGAAAAGAAGAGTTCGGCAAGGAAGTCGATTGACAGAAATTTGTCTGTAGGTGTGCTCACAGGTCGTCCTGCGGAGGTAATGCTCGGTTCAACGGGTGACCTACTTCCCAAGCTGCTGCAACTGCACGAACGTGTTCGGCAGGCGATGAGCAGTGTCGCCCAGGCCTTATGGCCGTCTGTCTCCCTACCTGAGGGTCTTGGAGGGCTTGCGGAGAAGCTTCAGGGAGCACGGCAGCGCTTCCGTTTGTGGAAGATATCGGCATGCCATTAAGGCGCCAGGGAGGCCTGGGCCATGGTGAAGACGCGGTACACGAAGGCTGATCCGAACCACATGGCCGAGGTTGGACCTATGGGGCCTGATGGGAAGGAGATCCCTATGAGCTTAATGTACAACCAAGTAGAGTTGGCCATTAAGTATTCCCAACGGGACTGTAAACTAGATAGCCTGTTTGACGGGATTGAAGAGGAGTACAATCAGTCAAGTTGACGATCTAATTTAAAATGACAAGTAAAATGCCTTCTAGCCGGATTGTAGATCGTTTGTCTTTGCGGACCTATTCGCTTAAACCTCTGGACCCAACGGTCCGGAGTGTGTCCGAATACCCTCACGGTTATGTAAAAACCGGGGCATGCATGGAGACCAGGCGTAGGGGTCATTAGTGCTTTATCAGACAAGTGCCCAACTAGCTATGTTATATTACATGGTTTGTAAGAAACATCTTCCAGGGAGAATAGTTCCGTTAGGGGTTCCTTTCCCTGGGAGGCATGCCCTAAAGTGCATGTCCGGACTGCGAAAAGAGCAGAAAAAAAACGTCT
Organism: Triticum timopheevii; assembly: GCA_963921465.1. Taxonomy (NCBI): domain Eukaryota; kingdom Viridiplantae; phylum Streptophyta; class Magnoliopsida; order Poales; family Poaceae; genus Triticum; species Triticum timopheevii. The sequence continues at coordinate 373,799,579 of OY997262.1, read as the reverse complement.
GGGGCAGATAAATAAATAAGTAAGAAATCATCTTTCAAGTCACCAACCGAATATTCCCTTAAGAACGCTAGCTTTCGGCTTCACCCAGTCTGAGGTACACATCCAGCTGACCCGGCAGTAACAATCACAGAGGTGCTCCCTTTACCTCCTAGCCAAACAATCGACAACGTAGGGGTAAGCACAGGAGCCAGGCAACCCAGCTTGGCCAAAACTTAAGTCATATCGATGCATATAATGGTGAATAAAAGGTACATGCGGAAGTGTGACACATGTTTTGGGCATGAAGCCCTTATAAATAAGCTTCTGTTAAAGAAGCCCCCCAAGTATAATGAGTGCGAGCCGCACGTCAAGTGTGTGCGCACAATGCGCAGATCAGCCCTCAAAGGCTTTACGAAAAAAGGAGGAAGAGAGAGAAAAACAAAAGACAGCTAAAGTATAAAATGTGGACGGAGGAAGGAGACGAACTCTGAGTCCGGCGCTAGGCGTAGAATCTTCGGAGACGGGCTGCGTTCCATGGGTTCGGCTTGAGTCAGTTGTCCGACGCGTTTCGTAGACGGTATGCTCCACCAGTCAGGACTTGGTCGATGATGAAGGGACCTTCCCATTTGGGCTTGAGTTTGTCCTTTTTCTTGTCCGGCAGGCGTAGAACTAATTCGCCAACATTGTAAGTTTTGGCCCGTACTTCTCGGCTTTGATATCTTCGAGCCTGCTGTTGATAGAATGCAGAACGAGCTTTTGCCACGTCGCGCTCCTCTTCTAAGGCGTCCAAACTGTCCTGCCGATCCAGCTTGGCTTCTCTCTCTTTGTACATGCGCATGCGAGGTGAGTCACGAATTATATCGCAGGGCAAAACTGCCTCTGCGCCGTACACCATAAAAAATGGTGTGAATCCGGTAGTGCGGTTTGGCGTGGTCCACAGCCCCCAGAGTACGGAGTCGAGCTCCTTCACCTAGTGCGTGTTAGATTCCGTGTGGGAGCGCACTAGCCTGGGTTTGATGCCGCTCATGAGTAGACCATTTGCTCGTTCGACTTGACCGTTAGTTTGAGGGTGATAGACTGAAGCGTAGTCGAGCTTGATGCCCATAGTTTTGCACCAGAGTTTAACCTCGTCGGCCATGAAGTTCGTGCCATTATCAGTGATGATGCTATGGGGGACGCCATAACGGTGTACCACCCCAGATATGAAGTCTATCATAGGTCCGGATTCGGCCGTTTTAACTGGCTTGGCCTCTATCCATTTGGTGAATTTGTCCACCATGACCAATAGGTATTTTTGCTTGTGGGTTCCCCCTTTAAGGGGGCCAACCATGTCACGCCCCCAGACCGCGAACGGCCAGGTGATGGGTATAGTTTTGAGGGCGGTGGGTGGCATGTGGCTTTGATTAGCAAAGAGCTGGCAACCGACGCATCGTTGGACTAAGTCCTGAGCATCTGCCCGGGCCGTCGGCCAATAAAATCCTGTACGGAAGGCCTTGCCTACAAGGGCCCGGGCTGCGGCATGGTGCCCGCCGAGTCCGGCGTGGATTTCAGCCAGAAGATTTCGCCCTTCCTCTTCGGAGATGCACCTTTGAAGGACTCCGGTTGTGCTTTTCTTATAAAGCTCTCCCTCATGGACCTTGTAGGCCTTAGATCGCCATACTATGCAGCGGGCCTCGTTTTTGTCTTCTGGGAGTTCCTGCCTAATTAAGTAGGCTAGGAATGGTTCCGTCCACGGGGCAATGACTGCCATTATTTCGTGGGCTGATGGTGTTATTTCATTGGCTAAGCCACCGATTGTGTCAGAATGTTCGATGTTGGGAGGTGCGGTTGGCTCCGGGTTGTTTTTTCCGGACTCCTCTTCCCATAATACGGATGGCTTAAAGAGCCGCTCCAGGAAGATGTTTGGAGGGACGGCGTCGCGTTTTGCACCGATGCGTGCCAACATGTCGGCCGCCTGGTTATTATCCTGGGCTACATGGTGGAATTCGAGTCCTTCGAACCGAGCTGACATTTTTAGGACAGCGTTACGGTAGGCTGCCATTTTCGGATCCTTGGCGTCAAAGTCTCCATTTACTTGGGATATTGCGAGGTTTGAATCCCCGCGGACCTCTAGGCGTTGAATGCCCATGGAGATTGCATCCCAGAGACCGTGTAGAAGGGCCTCATATTCGGCTGCATTGTTGGAGTCTGTGTACATTATCTGAAGTACGTATTGGACTGTGTCTCCGGTTGGGGACGTCAAGACGACGCCAGCCCCCAAGCTGGCCAACATTTTGGAGCCGTCGAAGTGCATGATCCAATTGGAGTATGCGCTGTACTCTTTAGGGAGTTCGGCTTCGGTCCATTCAGCGATGAAGTCGGCCAAAACTTGTGAATTTATGGCTCGCCGTGGTTTGTAGGTTATGTCGAATGGTAAGAGCTCAATGGCCCATTTTGCAATCCTGCCTGTTGCATCGCGGTTGTTTATGATGTCGTTGAGAGGTACTTCAGAGGCTACTGTTATCGAACACTCTTGAAAGTAGTGTCGCAGCTTCCTGGATGCCATGAACACCGCGTACGCTATCTTTTGATAATGTGGATACCGGGACTTGCTTGGAGTTAAGACAGTGGATACATAGTACACTGGTTTTTGAAGAGGGAATTTGTGTCCTTCTGTTTCTCGTTCGACGACGAGCACCGCGCTTACAACCTGATGTGTTGCCGCGATGTATAATAACATTGGTTCGACCTAGTTGGGCGCGGCCAGGACCGGATTTGTTGCCAATATGGCCTTTATTTCTTCGAGTCCGGCCGTGGCAGCATCCGTCCATTCGAAGTGTTCGGTGTGCTGGAGGAGGCGATAAAGGGGCAATGCCTTTTCTTCTAAGCGGGAGATGAAGTGGCTTAGAGCCGCCATGCATCCAGTCAATTTTTGTATTTGTTTGAGATCTTTTGGGATATCCAATTGTGACAGAGCTCGGATCTTGGCTGGGTTTGCTTCAATTCCTCTACCGGACACAATGAAGCCCAAGAGCTTTTCGGCCGGTACGCCGAACACGCATTTTTCCGGGTTGAGCTTAATATCATATGCTCGGAGGTTGTCAAATGTGAGCCTCAAATCGTCTACTAGAGTTTCGACTTCTTTGGTCTTGACGACCACAACGTCTACATATGCCTCCACTGTTTTGCCGATCTGGGTTGCCAGACATGTCTGAATCATGCACTGATACGTTGCGCCGGCGTTTTTGAGCCCGAAGGGCATTGTGTTGAAGTAGAATGGTCCGTATGGAGTAATGAATGCCATTGCGGCTTGGTCTGTCTCCGCCATCTTGATTTGATGGTAGCCAGAGTATGCATCGAGGAAGCACAATGAATCGTGTCCTGCGGTAGCATCGATGATTTGATTGATGCGGGGAAGGGGGAAAGGATCCTTTGGACAAGCCTTGTTAAGGTCTTTAAAATCGACACACAGGCGCCAGGATTTGTCCTTTTTTGGTACCATTACCAGGTTTGCTAGCCAGTCCAGATGTTTTATGTCTCTGATGAATCCGGCTTCTAATAGTTTGGCTAGCTCCTCTCCCATTGCCTGTCTTTTGGGTTCGGAAAATCGCCGAAGAGCCTATTTGACTGGCTTGAATCCTTTTACGATGTTTAGGCTGTGTTCTGCCAACCTGCATGGGATTCCTGGCATATCTGAAGGGTCGAGGCAAAGATGTCCCAATTTTCCCGAAGGAATTCTCATAGTGCGGCGTCTACATCAGGGTTTAGTTGTGCCCCAATGGAGGCCGTCTTTGTGGGGTCCGTTGGATGGACTTGGAATTTGACTATTTCGTCCGCTGGCTTAAAAGAGGTGGACTTTGATCTCTTATCGAGTATCACATCATCCCTGTTCACCTGGAGCGCAGTGCAGTGAGTTCCTCTACCGCTAGGGCTTCGAATAGTGCCTCTAGGGCTAGTGCGGCTGTCTTATTCTTGGCGCGGAGTGCTATGTCTGGATCACTGGCAAGAGTGATGATTCCATTGGGCCCGGGCATTTTAAGCTTCATGTACCCGTAATGGGGTATAGCTTGAAAATTGGGAATGCCTCTCACCCTAATAAAGCGTGATATCCGCTGCTGAACGGGGCCACTTGGAATGTGACCTCCTCGGACCTGTAATTGTCCGGCGAGCCGAACACCACATCCAGTGTAATTTTTCCTATGCAGCGTGCTTCCTGACTAGGGATTATTCCTCTAAAGGTTGTGCTGCTTCGCTCAATGCGGCTCCAGCCTATTTCCATTTTTCGAAGGGTTTCTTCGTAGATGAGGTTTAATCCGCTGCCGCCATCCATGAGTACCTTAGTAAGGCGAAAGCCGTCCACTATTGGACTGAGGACCAATGCGGCTGGTGCTCGGGCTGTTCGGAATTTAGGTTCGTCGCTGGCGTTGAAGGTGATAGCCGTGTCGCTCCATGGGTTTATTGTTGCTACTTGGTAGACTTCGGCGAGGCTGCGGAGTGTTCGTTTCCACATATTATTTGATGCGAAAGTCTCGAAGACTGTTAATACCGTACTGGTACTGTTGGGGTGGTTCTCTGGGGCTAGAAGTTCTTCGCCACTTTTCGCCACCTGCCGTAGTATCCAACATGCTCGAAGGCTATGAGTTGGAGTGGCGCCCTCTGTACTATGGATTTTACAGGGTCCGCTGAGCCATCCCTCCAGTACGGTTCCGTGCCCTTTAGGGGTTTTTGCTTTTTGGTTTTTGTCCTAGGTGCTTGAGCATGATGCACCCTTTTATTTCAGACTAGGGTTGTGTTCGGAGCCGGATGGTCCCAAAACTTTGTTTCGGTTTTCCAGGCACTCTCCATCGCACAGTACTTTTGTACTATGGACGCCAGGTCGGTGAAGCGTGTCATTTCACGACGACTTATGGCGTTCATGATTCCCTTGTCCGTGCAATTGTTGCAGAAAATTAAGATTGTGCTTTCCTCACGACAGTCCTTTATCCTGTCCATAATCAGGAGGAATCTGGCCCTGTAGTGATGTACTGTTTCATCGGGCTCTTGCCGTATTTGAGATAGATCACTTGTGTTTGGGTGGGCAGGTAGAATTAAATTCGGAACCCCGCCCGATCTGAGGCTCAAGGGCCGAGGAGTTTCCAGATTTGGAAGCTTGGATTGCTGGATGTTTTCCAACGAATCTGGTCCGCTGCCTGACTTTAGGTTCAGTACTTGACTGACGTCCGTCCCTCCGTGGGAATCCGGCAAGGAGGGATTAGGAATCCGGACGTAACTGGTCTTTAATATAGAAGAGGAGGCGCCGCGCTGCTCCTCTACCACGACAACATGGTGGGTAGCCTGGGGAGAGTTGATCTCTCTCAGATCGGTTTTAAGCCCAATCTGATCATAGTCAGTAGCGACTCCCAGGGCGGTGATGCGATCCAAGAGCTCGTTTACGGAGGAAAGCTCCATCGGATCTAGCTGCTCGGAGAGTTCCGAGTTGACGTGAAGATCGCTTTTGATGACCCCAGAGGTCATTGTCGGAGCGGCGGCCGAACAGGCGGTCATAAGAAAACCACCTAGCTGGATAGTTTGGCCGGTGGCCAAAGCTCCTTTGGCAACGGTACCATTTTTAAAGACGGGAAGAGGCATCCTTCCTGATTGCGATGGCACAGAGGAACTCTCAATGAAAGCACCAATGTCGGTGTCAAAACCGGCGGATCTCGGGTAGGGGGTCCTGAACTGTGCGTCTAGGCGGATGGTAACAGGAGACAAGGGACATGATGTTTTACCCAGGTTCGGGCCCTCTCGATGGAGGTAAAACCCTACGTCCTGCTTGATTAATATTGATGATATGGGTAGTACAAGAGTAGATCTACCACGAGATCAAGGAGGCTAAACCCTAGAAGGTAGCCTATGGTATGATTGTTGTTCGTCCTATGGACTAAAACCCTTCGGTTTATATAGACATCGGAGAGGGCTAGGGTTACACAGAGTCGGTTACAATGGTAGGAGATCTACATATCCGTATCGCCAACCTTGCCTTCCACGCCAAGGAAAGTCCCATCCGGACACGGGACGAAGTCTTCAATCTTGTATCTTCATAGTCTTGGAGTCCGGGCAATGATGATAGTTCAGCTATCCGGACACCCCCTAGTCCAGGACTCCCTCAGCTGCTCTCGACACGGCCAACAAGTATGCCAGTCGACTGAAAAATGACAAGTTGTCCTTGAGCGATAAAGCTAGTGAGCTGGCGGGAAAGAAGAACGACTTAGAGGTCTATCTGGGGGTTGGGGCTCGCCAAGAAGTTGTTCCTCATGCTCGAAGGTAACCCCTTATATCTGACTGGTAAACACTGACTTATTGTAGGAATATTAGCTTATCCTTGGATCATGTCCACAGAATCCTGCCCAAACTTTGAAGAGGAGACCAGTCGAGTGGAGACTGGCTCGGATCCCATCAACTCCCCCGTGAAGGATGAAACCGCTATGAACGTACTCCGACTCGAGTCTCGCGTTGCTGCTGTTGTCGACTATCTTGCAAGGCTAAAGGTTGCGACGTCACGCATCGACACATCACTCTAGCCAGGAGAAACACTTCAGAATGACCTTGAGGCTCTGATGACTCAACTGAATGAAGTTCCAAGTCGAGTGCAAGAATGGAAGAAGTCTTCTGCCAGGTGCGGTGCTGACGTTGCTCTATCTCTGGTCCGTGTTCACTGCAAGGATGCGCGAGAGGACAAGCTGGCAGCTCTCCAGGTGGCTAATACCAAGAAGCATGACTTCCGATCCTTCATGGAGACCTTCATCGCTGCTGCCACTCGGATCGCAGATGGAATCGACCTGGACGAGTTTGTTGCGCCTTCCAGCCCTCCACAGGAGGGGTAAAAAACTTCTATGCTTCATGCCTTAAATTTGCCTCGGAATGCCGAGTGGTTTTTGTAACCGATAAACTTTAACAGGCTTGGTGTGTGAGCACTTTTGGATCTGTAGGACGCTATCTGAACTTGGGTTTGTCGTTGAATATGTTTGCATTTGCCTTCGAACAATCATTGTCCTTCGCTCAGAATATATATTAGTGTTTGTGATGCACTCTTGCAGGTAGGGACGAAGCACAAATTGCCATCGGCTTGTACCTCGTCATACTTAGGCGAGCACTGGGCCGCAGGTAAGCCCTCGAGTGGGAGGTCTGCTCTCCACTTGGTAGGATTTTTTGAAACTTAGGCGAGTACGGGACTGCAGCTAAGCCCCCAAGTGGGAGGTCTGCTCTCCACTCGGTAGGATTTTCAAAAACTTAGGCAAGCACTGGGCTGCAGCTAAGCCCCCGAGTGGGAGGTTTGCTCTCCACTCGGTAGGATTTTCAAGAACTTAGGCGAGCACTAGGCTGCATCTAAGCCCCCGAGTGGGAGGTCTGCTCTCCACTCGATAGGATTTCTGTGGCGTACCTCTGAAGAAGAAGGTAACAGTCGACCTGCACCTCGTCCTTCTTGCGGGTCGCATGTTGTGTTTGTTGCGTAGCTCAGAAGGGAAGGGTAGCAGTCGACCTGCACCTCGTCCTCCTTGCGGAGCGCACGTTGTATTTGTGGCATAGCTCGGAAGGAGAGGGTAGCAGTCGACCTGCACCTCGTCCTCCTTGCGGAGCGCACGTTGTATTTGTGGCGTAGCTTAGAAGGAGAGGGTAGCAGTTGACCTGCACCTAGTCCTGATTGCGGAGCGCATGTTGTATTTGTGGCGTAGCTTGGAAGGAGAGGGTAGCAGTCGACCTGCACCTCGTCCTCCTTGGGGAGCGCATGTTGTATTTGTACTTAGGCGAGCGCTATGCTGCAGCTAAGCCCCCGAGTGGGAGGATGGCTCACCACTCGGTAGGATTTTGTTTAAACTTAGGCGAGTACTTGGACTGCAGCTAAGCCTCCGAGTGGGAGGCTGGCTCACCACTCGGCAGGATTTTGTTGAAACTTAGGTGAGTACTTGGACTGCAGCTAAGCCTCCGACTGGGAGGCTGATTCACCACTCGGCAGGATTTTGTTGAAACTTAGGCGAGTACTTGGACTGCAGCTAAGCCTCCGAGTGGGAGGCTGGCTCACCACTCGGCAGGATTTTGTTGAAACTTAGGCGAAACGGATTCGCAGCTAAGTCCCCGAGTGGGAGGCTGGCTCACCACTCGGTAAGGATTTTTTAACAGACTTAGGCGAAACGGATTCGCAGCTAAGCTACCCACTGGAGGACTGCTTTATGTGGACAAAAGTAGCAACAATCACTGGGAAAATTATAAAGCTCTTGTCTTTGATAAATAAACTACAAAAGTACTTTTATTACAACTCATCCAAGTGAATACTTAAGTATAAAAGGGGCGGAGCAGCTCCGCGTTCCACGCTCGGGGCTCGTCGATCTGGTGCTCGACATTGTAAAGGTGGTACGCCCCATTGTGGAGAACTTTGGTGACGATGAAGGGACCTTCCCAAGTAGGGGCGAGCTTGTGTGGCTTCTGCTGATCCACTCGGAGAACCAAGTCTCCCTCTTGGAAGGCTCGACTCTTCACGTTTTTGGCATGGAATCGACGCAAGTCCTGCTGATAAATGGTCGATCGGATCAAGGCCATCTCTCTTTCTTCTTCTAGAAGGTCGACTGCGTCCTGCCGGGCTTGCTCTGCTTCAGCTTCGGTGTAGAGTTCGACTCGGGGTGCGTTGTGAAGCAGGTCACTCGGCAAGACCGCTTCAGCTCCGTAGACCAAGAAGAACGGAGTTCTCCCAGTCGACCGGTTAGGCGTGGTCCTTAATCCCCAAAGTACCGATGGAAGTTCGTCAACCCATGCACTAGCTACGTGCTTGAGATCGCGCATCAATCGGGGTTTCAACCCTTTGAGAATTAAGCCATTTTCTCGCTCTGCCTGTCCATTCGACTAGGGGTGAGCGACTGAAGCATAGTCGACTCATGTACCCTGAGATGTGCAGAAGGCTCTGAATTCCTCAGAGTCGAAGTTTGACCCATTGTCTGTGATGATGCTGTGTGGAACTCCATATCTGAATATCAACTCCCTGATGAAGCTGACAGCAGTGCCGGCATCAAGATTTTTGATGGGTTTAGCCTCAATCCACTTGGTGAATTTGTTGACTGCTACCAGCACATGGGTGAAGCCGCTTCTGCCTGTTCTCAGTGGTCCAACCATATCCAATCCCCATACAGCGAAAGGCCAGACGAGTGGAATGGTCTTGAAGGCTGAGGCGGGCTTATGTGACATATTGGAGTAAAATTGATATCCTTCGCACTTGTCGACTATTTCCTTTGCCATTTCATTCGCTCTTGGCCAGTAAAATCCCGCTCGTTATGCTTTATCCACAATGGTCCGAGAGGACGCATGATGACCACAGGTCCCTGAGTGGATATCATCAAGGATTATCCGACCTTCTTCTAGCGTTATACACTTCTGACCATCTCCAGTCGCGCTTTCTCTGTACAACTGTCCCTTAATCACGGTAAAGGCCTTAGATCGGCGGACGATATGTCGAGCCTCTTCTTCATCTTCTCGGAGTTAGTTCCTCAAGACATACGCGATGTACGACACTGTCCAATCGGGAGTGATCACTAACGCTTCCATGATCAGGTCGACCACTGCTAGAACTTCGACTTCAGTCGGATCTGTGACACTTTTAGGCTGCAGAGCTTTTTCAGTAAAAGGATCTTATTTAACTGATGGAGTATGGATATGATCTAAGAACACATCACTGGGAATGGCCTCTCTCTTGGAACCTATCTTCGCCAAATCATCAGCCGCTTGATTCTTCAGTCGGGGTATATGATGGAGCTCTAACCCTTCAAATTTCTTTTCAAGCTTTCTCACTGCATTGCAGTATCCAGTCATGGCTGGGCTTCTAATGTCCCACTCCTTCATCACCTGATTGACCACCAAATCTGAGTCGCCATAAACCATAAGGCGACGGACGCCGAGTGAAATGGCCATGTGTAACCCATACAAAAGCGCCTCATATTCTGCTTCATTGTTGGAGGAATCAAAGTGAATCTGGAGCACATATCTGAGCTTATCTCCTTGGGGGGGGGGGGAACCAATACTACCCCAGCACCGGAACCATTTAACATCTTAGAACCGTCAAAGAACATGGTCCAGTGCTCCGAGTGAACTTGAGTCGGCTTCTGTTGCTCGATCCACTCGGCAATGAAATCTGCTACTGCTTGGGACTTAATGGCTTTCTTTGCCTCAAACTTGATATCAAGGGGAAGGAGTTCAATCGCCTATTTCGCCACTCGACCAGTTGCATCTCTGTTATGCAGAATCTCTGACAATGGGGCGTCGCTGACGACTGTAATGGAATGATCAGAAAAATAATGAGCAACCTTCTTCATGGTCATGTAGATCCCATACATGAGCTTCTAATAATGAGGGTATCTTTGCTTCGATGGGGTCAATACTTCGGAAAGATAATATACTGGGCACTGAACTTTGAAGGCTTTCCCTTCTTCCCGCTCGACCGTAAGTACCGTACTGACGATTGTCCTGTGGCTGCAATGTAAAGCAACAGAGGCTCTTTGCTGATTGGAGCGGCAAGCACCGGCTGGGTGGAGAGCAGAGCTTTTAGCTTGGCAAGTGTTGCATCAGCCTCTGGATTCCACTCGAACTTGTCTGACTTCTTCATCAGTCGGTAAAGACGCAATGCGTTTTCACCGAGGCGAGAGATGAATCGACTTAACGCGGCCAAGCATCCAGTAAGCTTCTGGACATCGTGCACACGCACAGGGCGTTTCATTCGGAGTATAGTGTCAACTTTTTCTGGGTTAGCGTCAATTCCTCGTTCGGAAACAAGGAAACCGAGTAACTTTCCACCAGGAACTCCGAATGTGCATTTTGATGGACTAAGCTTGATATCATACCTCCTGAGATTGGCAAATGTTTCAGTGAGGTCAGTCAACAGGTCGGAACCCTTCCGTGACTTGACCATAATATCATCCATGTACGCTTCCACATTCCGACTGATTTGAGTGAGTAAACACTTCTGAATCATCCTCATGAACGTGGCTCCGGCATTCTTGAGGCCGAACAGCATGGTGACATAGCAGAAGCACCCGAACAGAGTGATGAAAGCTATTTTGATTTCGTCGGGTCCATACAGACGGATCTGATGGTAACCAGAATAAGCGGCTAAAAAAGACAGGCGCTCACATCCCGCAGTTGAGTCGACTATTTGGTCGATGCGGGGGAGAGGAAAATGATCTTTCGGGCAGGCCCGATTGATATGTTTGAAATCAATGCACATGCGAAGTGACGTGTCCTTCTTGGGGACCATGACAACATTGGCGAGCCACTCGGAGTGGTAAATTTCTCAGATAAACTCTACTGCCAGGAGCCGAGCCACCTCCTCGCCAATGGCCTTTCTCTTCTGGACGACAGACCGTTGGAGATGTTCTTTGACAGGTTTTACCTTTGGGTCGACTCGTAGGCGGTGCTCGGCCAGCCCCCTGGGAACACCCAGCATGTCAGCAGGCTTCCATGCGAAGATGTCCCAGTTCTCATGGAGGAACTGGATGAGCGCTTCTTCCTATTTAGAGTCGAGTGTTGTGGAGATATGAGTCAGAGCAGCGCCGGGGTCGGTCGGATGGATGTGAACTGGCTTTGTCTCACCGGATGATTGAAATGCCGACTCCGTAGCAGGATTCTTAGCTCGCAACAAATCACTCGGGTCTGCCTTTTTCTGGTGTTCCTGCCACTCTTCTGCTATCATCTGAGCATAGGCAATCTTTGAGCCTTTCTGAAAGCACTCTTCCGCCTTCTTGCGATTACCAACAACAATGATCACACCTTTGGGGCCGGGCATCGTCGAGTGCTCGCTGGAGGTTCTCCAGTCGAGTGCGCTCAGCCAAGTTGGACAAACATGCATCCTCCAAGGCACGAGCCTCGGGGGTTTCTCCTACGATGGGAGTATGCAGAGCACCATATTCCGGCGGCGAAGCTCTTCCCTTTGCAGAGAAGTGAGTGGCTCGGGTTGATACTCCTCATGGACCTGAGCGGGGTCGCCTCCGCCGTCCGCTCCATCGGTGTGACGGAAGTCGGGAGGACTACGAGGCCCATTGACCATCAGGACCTCCGCCACTGGATCACTGCTGTCGCATTCGGATGCAGTCTCTACGGAGCCAGTCGACAGATCAAACAGGCCGTAGAGAGATTCGTCGGGCTCGATCGCCGCGACTTGGGTAGTGGCCGATTGGCGAGCCACTGCGTGTCTCAGCCACCGCTGAAGCCTCGACCGACCAGAGCGCTTACGCTGGCGGGAGACAGGGAGGGAGGACGACGCAGGAGTCGACCGATACGGGGACGACAGTTGCCGCAACAGAACACCGCGGACACATGCGCGAAAGTGTGTTGCCTCGTGGACGGGAAGCGCGACGATGTCGAGTGGAGCCTCCTGGAGCCAAGCGGAGTCGTCGGCGATGAACGTGAGCCCGCTGAGACGGATCTCGCGACCCTCGACCAAAACTCTGCCAGAAACCATGATGAAGGCGATCGGAACAATTGCAACTTCTCCAATAAGTCGCTAAGACACCTGCCCCATGGTGTGCGCCAACTGTCGTGGTACTAAGACTGACAGTAGAATAGGGGGTAGGTATGGAGAGGCAAGATCCTAGCTATGGAGTAGTTGTATACGCAAGGGATTTACGAATTCAGTCCCTTCTCGGAGGAAGTAACAACCCTACGTCTCGGAGCCCGGAGGCGGTCGACTGGATTATATGCGTATGAGTTACAGGGGTGCGAACCCTTCTGCTAGTGGAGGGGGTGGCTTATATAGAGGATGCCAAGACCCCAGCCAGCCCATGTAGCGAAGGGTTTAAAGTACATTAAGGCCTGGTGTTACTGGTAACGCCTTACATAAAGTGTCATCATGACCATAAAGACTACTTAATTACAGACCATTTGGATACAGAGTGGCTCTTGAACTCCTGGTGGTCGAGTGAGTCTTCATGGTCGAGTATCTTCAAGGTCGACTGGAAGACGGTTTCAAGTCCGTCGAGTGGAATCCCTCTAGGTCGACTGGAAGACGGTTTCTTCTAAAGATGTCCTTGGGGAGGGTACCTTGGACAGGTCCATGACCCTACCCTAGGTACATGACTTCATCATTAGCCATTATGATCTCATGGTAGATCAACTCTTGTAATACTTTTATCAAGATCAATCAAGTAGGAAGTAGGGTATTACCTCCATAGAGAGGGCCGGAACCTGGGTAAACATTGTGTCCCCGCCTCCTGTTACCATTAGCCTTAGACGCACAGTTCGGGACCCCCTACCCGAGATCCGCCAGTTTTGACACCGACATTGGTGCTTTCATTGAGAGTTCCACTGCATCGTCACTAGAAGGCTTGATAGCTCCATAAATCATCTACAACAATGCAGTCCAGGGGCAGATCTTTCTCCCGGGACAGATCTTCGTATTTGGCGGCTTCGCACTGCGGGCCAACTCGCTTGGCCATCTAGAGCAGATCGATAGCTACGCCCCTGGCCATCAGGTAAGATTCGGAAGCCTGAATTTTGTGGCCGACATCCGTGGAGACTTGATCTTCGACGGGTTTGAGCCCGTGACGGCTGTCCTCGGCCACCACGATGAACATGACCTAGATCTGTCATCGGGCCACACGTAGGAGATAGCGCCTATGACCGCCCTGGCCCTAGAGCTGGAGCAGACTGCGTCGTCCGAGGACGGGAAGCTTAACACCGCTATGAAGGCCGCAGACTTAGCGGCGCTCGAGCCACACACAGACCCAACATCGAGTTGGGCGTGTGTCACTGGAACCCCGGACTTTTCTCGGGCCATAGGTTTCGGCCCGCGTGCATCCACGTCCATCGAACCTGATTGGGCGCCGGTCTTGGAGTTCAGCTCCGCGGACATCTTCCAGCACTCGCCTTTCGGCGACATGTTAAACTTGTTAAAATCCCTCTCCTTGTCAGAGAACTCTCAGCCGAACTATGTTCGGCTATAATGGGAAGCGGACAACGAAGAACTTTGTGTCCCACCCACCACCCACTTCATAGCCACTGTCAATGACTTAACCGACGTGCTCGACTACGACTCTGAAGACATCGATGGTATGGACGACGATGCCGGAGAGGGGTAAGAACCACCGCATACAGGGCGTTAAACAGCCACCTCCTCGTACGACATATACGTGGTGGATACACCCAAAGAAAACAACAACGACAATGAAAACCCAGTCGAGGATAAACCTCCTGAGATACAGCCAAAGCACCAACGTCAATGGCACCGCTCTAAGATTCGCCGTAGTAAAAATAGCAATACCGTCACGGGAGAAAATAATAGTTCGGACGATGCCGAAAACAATGAAGACCCCGTTGAGCCAACCTCCAAGCAGGAGGAACGGGAGGATGGGCGAGTCAGCCCTGATGAACAGGCCATGAACGAAGACTCGGAGGATAGCAACTACCTTCCGCCCTCCGAGGATGAGGTGAGCCTCGGCGACGAATATTTCATCGTGCCTGAGGAGCCCGCCGAACAGGAACGCTTTAAGCGTCAGCTAATTGCCACCGCAAGAAGCCTGAAAAAGAAGCAGCTGCAGCTTCAAGCTGATCAAGATCTGCTCAATGAAAGATGGTCTGATGTCCTGGTAGCTGAGGAATATGGCCTCGAGCACCCAACCAAAAGCTACCCGAAGTGCAAACTATTACCACAGTTCTATGACAAGGCGCTGGAGCCCGTCCTACCAAGGTACGATGCGGCTGACCGACCACCACATGGCTGGGACAAAGCGACACCTCGAGCCGAATACCAGCCCACACTGCCTCATCGAACAGACAGAAATAAATAGCTCGGGGATATACACATGACCTGTGGCGCGATTTGGAAAAGAGAGCAGGTCAGACAAGATCAATCTACGGATCACGGGGGCGTGCCCTGATGCGCGATGACGGCCATCCGGCTAAACGTGATGAACATAATCACATCCGGGCTGAAAATCACAGACGAACCCCATCCGAGCTGCGTCGCGACTTGGCACGATATATAGGTGCCGCACACCCCCTTTGCTTCACTGACGAAGTAATGGGACATGATTTCCTAGAAGGGTTTAAACCCGTGAACATCGAATCATATGATGGCACAACAGACCCCGCGGTATGGATTGAGGACTTTCTTCTCCATATTCATATGGCCCGCGGTGACGATCTTCACGCCATCAAATACCTCCCGCTCAAACTCAAAGGACCAGCTAGGTACTGGTTGAACAGTCTGCCCGAAAACTCCATTGGCAGCTGGGAGGACTTCGAGGACGCCTTCCTCGACAACTTCCAAGGCACATATGTCCGACCTCCGGATGCCGATGACTTAAGTCACATAATCCAATAGCCCGAAGAGTCAGCCAGAAAATTCTGGACTAGGTTCTTAACTAAAAAGAACCAGATCATTGACTGTCCGGACACTGAAGCCCTAGCGGCCTTTAAGCACAGCATCCGCGACAAATGGCTGGCCAGACACCTTGGCCAGGAAAAACCGAAGTCAATGTCAGCTCTTATGGAACTCATGACCCGCTTCTGTGCGGGCGAGGATAGCTGGCTAGCCCGTAGCAACAACAATACAAGCGAACCAGGCACTTTTGAAGCCAGAAATAGCAACGGCAAGCCCCGACGCAGTAGACATAAGCGTTGAAACAATGGTGATAACACCGAAGACACGATGGTTAGGGTCGGATTCAGTGGCTCTAAGTCCGGCCAGCGGAAGAAGCCATTTAAGAGAAATAATCCGGGCCCGTCTAGTCTGGACCGCATACTATATCGACTATGCCAAATCCATGGCACTCCTGATAAACCAGCCAACCATACCAACAGGGAATGTTGGGTCTTCAAACAAGTCGGCAAGTTAAATGCCGAGAATAAGGAGAAAGGGTCGCAAAGCGATGACGATGACGAGGAACCCCGACCACCGAGCATAGGGGGACAGAAGAAATCCCCCCCCCCCCAAAGTAAAAATGGTGAACATGATATACGCCACCCATATCCCCAAGAGAGAGCGCAAGCGTGCACTCAGGGACGTCTACGCGATGGAGCAAGTCGTCCCAAAGTTCAACCCATGTTCCTCCTGTCCGATCACCTTCGATCGCAGGGACCATTCGACCAGCATACGTCATGACGGTTCAGCCGCACTGGTCCTGGACCCAATTATTGATGGATTCCACCTTACGCGAGTCCTTATGGATGGTGGCAGTAGCCTGAACCTGCTCTATCAGGATACAATGCACAAAATGGGTATCGATCCCTCAAGGATCAAGCCCACAAAATCCACCTTTAAAGGTGTTATACCAGGTGTAGAAGCCTGCTGTATGGGCTCAATCACACTGGAAGTGGTCTTTGGATCCCTGGATAATTTCCAAGTGAGGAGTTAATCTTCGATATCATCCCCTTCTGCAGTGGCTATCATGCACTGCTCGGACGAACTGCATTCGCTCGATTCAATGTGGTACCGCACTATGCCTATATCAAGCTCAAGATGCCCGGACCATGCTGTGTCATAATGGTTAACGTAAATACAAAACGCTCCCTACGCACCGAGGAGCACACCGCATCCCTTGCAGCAGAAGTACAAAGTAGCCTTCTTAGGAAGAACCTCAATTCGGCAGTAAAGCCCCCGGACACCATCAAGCGAGTCCGAACTACTCTGTAGCAGGACTGTCCAGCTCGTCCAGAGCTTGACTAGCAATTCGGCCTCCGTCCCAGTCCCAATCAGGCGGTGACATTTGTGTCGCGCGTGCATAATTACAAACTCAAAATATCACGGGCATGGATGGAGGCACAGCTAGACCGTGGTCCACAAGGCGGCTCAATCGCCCCTGGATCCGCATACCTTCACTTTTTCTTTTTCATTTCAGGTTCTTCTCTTCCAGAGGTTTTTTGGATAACCTAATCATCGGACCTCTCACGGGACTTATACACCAAGAAGGCAAGGGGCTTCTACATACAAGGGAATACCCAGGTGGTCTCTGCTAATGATTGTTATACCTGTTTTAAATACCCACACGCAGCCCGCCCTTAGTCATGGCATGTCAAATAGC
This sequence comes from Triticum timopheevii, assembly GCA_963921465.1. Lineage (NCBI taxonomy): Eukaryota > Viridiplantae > Streptophyta > Magnoliopsida > Poales > Poaceae > Triticum > Triticum timopheevii. Next base: position 373,782,588 of record OY997262.1, on the reverse strand, counting down.
CTTATTTGCATATTGCATTACTTGTACAAATACGCCTTGACATATTAATCAAAATATAATGGAAAATAGTTTGCGGCTCAATATTTGCGGCATCAGCTTATTACTTGACTTTTTCCTTGTCTTTCTATTTTTATCAATTGCACCCGTACATTTTGGTACGCCTTAATTCGCCAGGGGCTTCATCATACCCCATAACACGATAATAAAGTCCGAACACTTTTATAGTACAGTTTGGCACCCCGAACTTATAGCATTATATGCATCGGCTCCGAATCATGTCTTTGGTCAATAGTTGGGTTGCTCGGCTCCTGTGCTTACTACTTTACGTTCCGCTATATCGGCTAGGGTAGTAAAGGGAGAGCTACTGCGATTGTGTCCTAATTCTTCCAGACGAGCACCTCAGTAGAGAAAGCCGAAAACTGACTGTCATGATGTGCGAGAGCTGGTCAGCTATTCGAGAGGTTTCAAATCCTTAGAGATTTTTTCTGCATTATGTGAGGGATCGGTTTCTATCCGATCAGGTGTGTATAGCGCCCCAAGTCCAGAATTCCAAACACTAGGGGCTATGCCCATATTTAAAATTACCGAACTCCTATGGCTAAGTGAGGGCAATAAAGTCGTATAGTCTGATTGCCTTGTTCGTTGCGCTAAACACCTCCTTTAAGGACCAAAATTTGGAGTAAAGAGTGTTTAGATTTATCCCGAACACACCCGTAGTATCTACATGGGGGGAGAAGCCGATGACTGGCCAACTCTCAAATTTCATAAACGGTCGCACATGAGGTAAAATTTTAAATAATAAGCATTATATTGCATAACATGTTTCATAGTACAGGATATATGTTTTCATGGGAAAATGATATCCTTGGCACATTGCTCCGCCACAAGGCAGGATCCCTCCAGGACACTGTCAAAATACAATTCGGGTTGGCGGTGCTCCTTCCCCTCAGGCGGCCCCTCGGTCATCAGCTTCGTGGCGTCCATCTTCGCCCAATGCATCTTAGCACGGGCAAAGGCCATCCGCGCGCCTTCAATACAGACCGACTGCTTAATGGCTTCAAGCCGTGGGCAGGCACTGACAAGCCGCTTCACGAGTCCAAAGTAGCTGCTGGGCATGGGCTCGGCATGCCATAGCCGGATTATCAAATCCTTCATGGCTAGTTTGGCCGCCTTATGCAGCTCAATTAGTTGTTTCAGCTGGTCGCTAAAGGGCACCGGATGTTCTGGTCCAAGGTATTGGGACCAGAACAGCTTCTCCGTTGAGCTCCCCTCTTCGGCTCGATAGAACTCGGCAGCATCTGATATGCTGCGCAACAGATCCGTAAACGCCCCTGGAGAGCTCCAAATTCAGGTAAGTAAAAGGATTTTTTTCTTCACATATCTGCTTTGCATAATGAAAGCCTTACCCGCCGTAATCTTCTTGGCCGCCTGGATTTCCTGGAGGGCGCCCTAGGCTTCGGCTCGGGCATCTTGTGTGCTCTAGCGGGCCTTTGCAAGTTTGGACTCTCGATCCACAAAATCACGCTCCAAGGACTCGCACTTCTTGATGGCGTCCTGAAGCTCTTGCTGGACCTCGCTGACCCGGGCCTCCTACTTCTCGCGCGCGGTGTGTTCCTTTGCCACTTTTTCTTTGGCCTCGGCCAACGCCTTCTTGAGGGCCGCTACTTCGGTCGTGGCCCCTAATAAAGTTCATGACACTTTAGTCAGCAGGAACCATTCATCTTTTCTAAATATACGCATAGGTTGCTGCATACCTTTTCTCTCCTCCAGCTGCTTCTTCAAGTAGCCGAGCTTGTCCTCGGCCCGCTCTAGATTCTGCTTCAGTCCCGATACTTCCGCATTGTGAGCAATCGCAGCCAGTAGCAACGCTTGCTTTTTCACATAGACATATTAGATTAGACCCCTGCGAAAATTGATTGATCCTCTGTTCGGCTTTTCTTTCCGAACACCGACAAAGCATCAGGGACTACTGTCTATACTGTGACATTATTTTTCTAATTACGTTGGTTACCTCAAAGCCTGTTAGAAGGCTAGTGCAGGCGTCGGTCAATCCGCTTTTCGCAGACTGGACCTTCTCAATCACTGTACTCATAAGAGTATGGTGTTCTTCAACAATGAAGCGCCTCACAGCGCTTCCAGCAATCTATCCGGTGCCTCTGGATGGACAGAGGTCACCGGTGGAGTTGGCTCGCCCCCGTCTTTCGTAAGAGGTGGCCTGCCAAAGTCCAGAGCCACATGGACCTCTGGAGCTGTTTTCGGCTGAGGGCCAAATTGGATACGGCCCCCGTCGTTGATGCCCATAGGGGTTTGCTCCCCCATGTTTTCGGCAGCCGTTGTCTCGCCCTCCGGAACCACCGGGATGGCCTCTTGAGTCTCCCCATAGCCTGGGATCGCTTGAGACAACACCTCGGTGTTGACTGCGGCCTTGGGTGAGGAGGCCGTCGGAAGGGACCCGCTGTCCATTGCCGACGGGTCCAGCGACCCCTTCGAAGAGGAGGATAGGTCGATGTTGGACTGGGCCGGACTGCAGGTGTATAATCCAGCATGTTAAAACAATAAAGTATAAAGTCTGGAAATTCTATCGTGTCTGGATACTTACGATTTGGCCAGGGGCTTGATTCTAGGCTCCCACTCCCCGCCGCTGTCGGTGGCTGCCACAGAGTTGTCCGGATGGGAGGTTTTTCCCTTCTTGGGCGCCTCGGCCTCCCTACGTGTGGGGGCCGTCCTATTCTTTCTCCCCCTGCAGGGGGGAGCGGATTTCTTCTTCCTCCTCCTCTTCCTCGTCGTCTTCAGCAGTAGAGGAGTGATCCTTGATGTCTTCGGACATTGCATCCGAAGCACCCTTGCGACGGAGACCATCTCTGGTCCCCTTGGCCTTCTTCTTGGCCTTCTTCTCTACCACCTTGTAAGGCACCAGAAATAACATCTTCATCAGAAGCGGGGCTTCTGGGTCTTTGGACAGCGGAGCTGGACAGTTAGTCCGCTCCGCTATCTCTATCCAGGCCTGAAAAATTTGGTAGGAAAGCTTAGATTCCTTCCTCAAATATGCCAGTAAAGGGTATACCTTGAAGACATGAAAGAACTTACCGGATTGGCTTGGCGTTTTGAGCTAAGCCCATGATCCTCGGTCGTGGGCGGTGGTGTCCCTCTGGCCTTGAAGAGCACCTTCCAGATGTCTTCGTGCATTGTGCCGAAGAGCTCTAGTAGCGTCTGGTGCTTGGCCGGATCGAACTCCCACAAGTTGCAAATCCGGCGTTGGCATGGAAGGATCCGGCGAATGAGCATAACTTGTATCACGTTGACGAGCTTGATTCTCTTGTTTATCATGTTCTGGACGCACGTCTGGAGCCATGTCAGCTTGTCCAAAGAGCCCTAGATCAAGCCCTTCTCTTGCCAGGAGGTAAGCCGCATTGGGACTTCAGATCGGAATGCGGGGCCGCCTCCCAGTTGGTGTTGCACGGCTCGGTGATGTAGAACCACCCCGATTGCCACCCCTTTACAGTCTCCACAAAGGAGTCTTCGGGCCAGGTGACATTGGGCATCTTGCCCACCATGGCGCCTCCACACTCTGCTTGTTGGCCGCTCAGCACCTTTCGCTTCACATTGAAGGTCTTTAGCCATAGGCCGAAGTGAGGTGGGATGCGGAGGAAGGCCTCGCACATGACAATAAATGCCAATATGTTGAGGATAGAGTTGGGGGCCAAGTCATGGAAGTCTAGCCCGTAGTAAAACATCAGTCCACGGACGAATGGGTGGAGGGGGAATCCCAGCCCGCGGATGAAGTGAGTAAGAAATACCACCCTTTCCTGGGGCTCCGGGGTGGGGGATGATCTGTCCCTTGGCTGGAATTCGATGAGCGATGTCCTTGGCCAGGTACCCGGCCTCCCGGAGCTCCTTGATGTCCTTCTTCGTGACGAAGGAGGTTATCCACTTGCCTCCAGCTCTGGATCCGGACATGTTCGGAATGCTTTTTTGGGTGGAGAAGGCGGAAGCTTGGGTGCCGGAGCTCGAGAATGGATGAGCAGAGGAAGGAGAAGGCGTGGGTGAAAGAGGGGAATCCTTACCCCTTTATAAAGGCAGTAAAATCATGTGCCTCCCCACTCACCCTAAAACTCACTTATTCCCCAAGCACCGTGCAAATGACACGGTTGGGTTACCCATGCCCGTATTGATGAGAATCCCGTGATAAGGGGACACGATCTCTGCTTTGACAAGTGCCAATGAAACCGCACCTCGAAATACGAAGCGACAGGCTAAAAAACTGTTTGAATAATAACCGGGCAGTGGCATGATGTCACGCTACAAAAAGTTGTCAGCGGATTGGACTCGTGAAATATTATACTCTCTACGGTTGTGTGTGGTACTTGTTTTGCAGAACCAGACACGTTTTATGTTTGGAAGGCTATGTTGGAGTATTTGGAGAAGGAACCCGCCTTGCAATGCCGAAGATAATCTACGCGCCGGACTCATCATCATTGAAGCCTGGTTCAGGGGCTACTGAGGGAGTCCTGGACTAAGGGGTCCTCGGACAGCCGTACTATATACTTTGGCCGGACTATTGGGCTATGAAGATACAAGATAGAAGACTTCGTCCCGTGTCTGGATGGGACTCTCCTTTGCGTGGAAGGCAAGCTTGGCGATTCGGATATGTAGATTCCTTTCTCTGTAACCGACTTTATACAACCCTAGTCCCCCTGGTGTCTATACAAACCAGAGGGTTTAGACTTCTAGGGTTTAGCCACAACAATCACAACCTCATAGGCTAGACTTCTAGGGTTTAGCCATTACGATCTACTGGTAGATCAACTCTTGTAATACTCATATTCATCAAGATCAATCAAGCAGGAAGTAGGGTATTACCTCCATAGAGAGGGCCCGAACTTGGGTAAACACTATGTCCCCCGCCTCCTGTTACCATTAGCCTTAGACGCACAGTTCGGGACCCCCTACCCGAGATTCGCCGGTTTTGACACCGACAGCAACACCTCCAAGAATGGATTTCGCACTTGTGCTGGTGTCGACATGTATAACATGAGATGAACATGACATGGATATTTCATCTTGGATGCTGCATCTAAGCAATTAATGTCAAAACATCGGCGTCGTGACAACAAGTTCAATAAGGTAGCAACAAAAAATTCTTATTGTTGGGTCCTTCCTCTCTGATAGGAAGGTGTTGGGCCCCCAAGTGCACAGGATTGTAGAAATAAAAAAAACCCTCAACCCGATAGGAGTCTCAATTTTAGCTATGATTAGCACCTACACACAAATACAGAATTTGTCTTGATCCCTAACAAAAATACTAAGGTTGTCAATCTCTTTAGCCTTGTTAGTTGCAAGGACTAATGTATAGTGTGGTTGGAACTAATTTTTGCAACAATATAGAGAAACAATATAGATTGTAACTTTGCGATGTATTTCCATTTGATTTTTGTCCCTTGGAAAATACTTTTCTTAAAATCCCAAAAACAACCAATAGTGGGCACTGAATAAATAGTTTAGTCGAGAAAAATGATACAAATTTGTGCCAAAACTATGAACTTATTATATAGATATAGCATGAAACAGTAAAAAATATATAGATATGTTTGAGATGTATCAACAACCCTAGCTTAATCCATGCTCATTCCCGAGTGAGTAGATGATAAACAACTTTTTTTATTGTGAATGCTATCTTAATTTGAACATGGTCAATCTGATGTATTAATGTTTAGCTCAAAATAATAGCAATGCAATGCAATGCAATAGTCTATAATTCATAGCAAGCAAGTAACATTAAAATGTGCTAATTAATAAACTCTTGATTTTCTTGAATCAATGCTTTCAATCATTGTTCCCACTACCGTAGGTTTAGACAAAAATGTTAAGATTATATTGGAAACATGATAAACCAACCCAAGGCAAACCAAGTCTTCATTGGTTATGCAATACCATGCACTGCACAACATATGTGCAACACTTGAGCATGAGTTCAGCCATATCACTTTTTGATGGAAATGACGATGGGGGTTGATTAGAAGTCAAAAATGAAGAAAGTCTTGCATCAACTAGGCTTAGTCATTAAGCAATGAGAATGCCTTATAACTGATGTTAATGCATGGAGTAGTAATTTCCATGCAACAGATGCACTAGAGCTATGTGTATGGACTAGTGGGGTCTGCATACAACATGCTTGGTCACAAAGAACTAGAGCATTTTAGAAAGCTCACCACTGGAATACATAAGCCAAGTTCTATAATGTGAAGATCCCTGCTACGTGTGAGCTGCGTTGAGATTTCCTCGAAGAGGAGATGATGATGCAGTACAGTAGAGATAAGTATTCCCCTTGGTTAAGAACCAAGGTGATCAATCGAGTAGTAGAACCACACAACACTATGTAAGCAGTACCTGCGCACGAGATAACAAATCCTTGCACCCAACGCGAACAAGGGGTTGTCAATCCCTTGACGGTCAGTTGCAATATTAAATTGTATGGTGATAGATGGATATATCACACTAAATATAAAAAAATTGCAGCAAGGTATTTTTGGATTTTTAATTTATTATAAAAGTTGACCCCAGGGCCATAGTTTTCACTAGAGGCTTCTCTTGAGAAAATAACATACGGTGGGTAGACAAATTACTTGCGGCAACCCGGCTCAAAGAAAACTGGAATGCCCCGTATTCCAACCCAGAGATCGAGATGAAGTCTTCTGGAATACGACACTGCTTAGCATAGAACAAACCAGCTCTTTATTACAATCTATTTGGGTACAAGGGTTACATCGGCATAGCGACACTACGCCTGCCACTGTTGCTCTATGCAAGAAGCAGAACAACACAATGCAGCGGAAGAACTCCAGCAGTGGAACAACGACGACGGTGGTGAACTCCACTCCGTAGGGACTCTGGCTGGAACGCTTATCCTAGCTCGCAAACAAGAACTCCACGGCAAACAAGCAATCAAATCCGGAATGACCTGCAAACTGGCATGACACGCCAGGTTAGTACATTGAATGTACTTGCAAGCTCACAATAACCAGAAGCATTCAAGACAAACAACAGCATGGCAATTATAAGTTAAGCAGAAATTAACATGATATCATCATAGCAACATGGCATCAACATGAACATGATACAGCTAGAACAACATGAACCTGGCATGAACATATGAATCTGACGATACTAGTATGCAACATGATGACTCTATATGCACCACTTATTCTGCTCGGGCTACCTCGTAACCAACACATGCATCACTTACCAACCTCGGACATCACACGATCATCTCAGGATCAAATCAAGCTTCGTATAAACAATACCGTAGTAATCATTAAATTACCACAAGGAGCTTGATCTTTACCCATGATTCTCGCACAACATCACGAATATCCAACAACTCGGTATCCTCGATACCACAGTGATCTTTCCGGCGATCACAACCACGATCAACACTTGGTCTCAAACCGTGATCCTTACTGCGATCACAACCACGACCAACACTTGGCCCGTGATCCTTACGGTGATCACAATCACGACCAATAATTGGCCCATGATCCTTACGACGATCACATCCATGACCAATAATTGGCCCCTGATCCTTACGGCGATCACAACCACGACCAATAATTGGCCTGTGATCCTTACGGTGATCACAACCACGACCAATAATTGGCCAGTGATCCTTATGGAGATCACAACCATGACCAATAATTGGCCCGTGATCCTTATGACGATCACAACCACGACCAACACTCGGCCCGTGATCCTTACAGCGATCAGAACCAACTTATCTCATTGTTATTAAGCACAATATTCTTATTACTGTCACTACAAAAAAATACACTTCCGTGATGATACGTGTTTGTCACAGTAGGTCGCGTTTTTTGTCATTCATGTACATCCATGACGATTTTATGACAGAATCAAGATAGTCATACCTGTGCTATCGTAGAAGTGTTCCATGACATTACCAAAATTATCATCACGGAAGTGTCCACTTCCATGATGATAAATCGCGCGTCACAGAAGTGCTTTCGTCAAGGGTAACCGACACGTGGCATCCAACATAACGGAACGCCGTTAAGCTATCGGGTTGGGTTTTGAATCCGATAACCCGTTAACAGCCCCGACCAATGGGGATTTTCCATGTGTAAAATCATCATTGGCTGGAGGAAACACGTGTCGGCTCATCGTTGGGACAGATGTCATCCACTCATTGGACGGAAGGCGCCTATGATACGTCGACACGTGGCATGGCCCAACAGAGGCCCATTCCTGTGAGAAGGCCGGCCCAGTAAAAATTAGCAGGCCAGCCCATATAAGGCCTACTTGTGCCAGGTCCATTTAAGCCCACGACCCATAAGAGATGTGCCAATTCAGCCTGTCAACGGCCTGTTAAAGATTTGACACCATTGCAGCCCATCATCAGTTCGAGCCCGTTAACAGCTCGCTATATATTTGGGCTCAATATCGGCCCGATGAGATTTTGGCCTGTTAACGGCCCATTTAATGGATGAGCCAATTTTCAGGATGTACATCTTTCGGCCTTTTAGCGACCCATTTAAATGTTGGGCTAATTTCTGGCCCGGTGTGTCTTTCAGCCTGTTGACGGCCAATAAATCTGATGGGCCATTTGTTGTCAGACCTGAGTTTCGGCCTTTTAGCGGCCCATTTAAGTGTTGGGCCAATTTCTGGCCGGGTGTCACTTTCAGCCTCTTGACGGCCCATAAATCAGTTGGGCCATTTGTAGTCGGACCTGAGTTTTGGCCTTTTAGTGACCCATTTAAGTGTTGGGCTAATTCCTGGCCCTGTGTGCCTTTCGGCCTGTTAACGGACCATAAATGAGTTGGGCCATTTGCAGTCGGACCTTAGTTTTGGCCTTTTAACGGCCCATGTCCTTCATGGTCCAATACCAGCCCGATTTCCTTTCGGCCTACTAAAGGCCCACAACACAGTTGGGCCATTTACAATACGACTTGACTTTCGGCCTCTTAGCGGCCCATGGTCTTCATGGTCCAGTACAAGCCCGCTGTCTCTTTCGGCCTGCTAAAGGCCTACAGTATAGTTGGGCCATATGTAGCCCAAACTTAGTAACGGCCCGTGAAATAAATTGGGGCCACCTATTGCCCGCTTCGATGTCGGCCTGTTAACGACCCAGGAGGTAAGAGGGCCGACCATTAACTTTTGGCCTAGTAACGACCCATTAACTTAATGGGCCCACTAAAGTTCGTACATGTCTTTAGGCCAAATTATATAATTTGAGCCCATTACGACGAGCAATTATGCACAGGACCAAAACCGATCAAGCAAAGGTACGGCATACATGGAATTATATATACTTTGGAGACGTATCAATCCCCACTAGTGTATGAAACCTGAAGTAATGAGAACTCTTTACATGAACTAGATGACCCATTGCGCCATTGGCGCACAGACCAACTATAGCCCAAAAGTTAAATTAACTATTTGAAGGATTTTTTGCTTTGTTAGCTTGAAAATGATTTTTCTCATACTGCGCTTGTATTTGCCTTTAACATGATCAACTACAGCCAGGAACCTAAGAAATGTATGGGAGGCATGTATATCATGTGTTCCTTTTATGAAAAGACGATCCATTGTACCATTGCCGCAAAGACCAACTTCATCCAAGAAACGAAGCATCTAATGCAACCAAAAATTTAGGTAAAATATTTGAAGTATATTTATCGTTAGTTGTCTGCAAGTAATTATGTTCGTATTGCATTTGCATCTAGCCTTAACAATGACATACAACAATAATCATTTACCATATGCTTATTTGGCCAGCTATGGCAACAAAACAGCCAGGTCGATGGAAAGGTTGAACGCACCTCCCATGGTACATGACTCAAACCATTGGAACTAGGGACTCGTACTCAGAACAACTAAGGCGACTCTAGACCACCCAGGAAGACCACAAAGTCCAAATACTGGGCAGACATGCAAACCATGACATCCAACCAAGGGAACGTGATGGCAAGAGACTGTGCCACAACCTGACAGTCACCTGCCAGGAAGGAAACAAACCTGTTAGGGTGCAAGTGAAGTGCTGCTGAGTCGGCCGCCTTTCCCATTGTTGTTCAGCTTAAAAAAAGTGCCGCTAAACCAGGCGCTCGCGCCTGTACGACGTGCTTTGAGATGTGAACCCTATCTTTCAGTGCTATGATCTAGCAGAACCGATTTTGGTATTTCTTCCTGGACTTTCAAAATGAACATTCTAAAGTCATCAATAATGATGAGTTAGAGATCAAATATATGTGGTCTGCCTCCATTAATTCCTTGTTTTAATAACATGGTGCATCGAGTCTTAATGGTGAAGAGTGGTGACCCACAAGTATAGGGGATCAATCATAGTCCTTTCGATAAGCAAGAGTATTGAACTCAACAAGGAGCAGAAGGAAATGATATGCGTTTTCAATCTCTGCAAGTACTGAAAGTAACAGTAACAAATAGTTTGAAAGTAATACGTCTCCAACGTATCTATAATTTATGAAGTATTCATGTCATGTTTGCAACAATTTAATATGGTTTTGGTATGATTTTATTAGAACTAACCCGGACTAACGCTATTTGATGACCCACAAGTGTAGGGGATCTATCGTAGTCCTTTCGATAAGTAAGAGTGTCGAACCCAACGAGGAGCAGAAGGAAATGATAAATGGTTTTCAGTAAGGTTTTCTCTGCAAGCACTGAAATTGTAGGTGATAGATAGTTTTGTGATAAGATAAATTGTAAAGAGTAGCAAGTAAATAAAGTAAATAAAGTGCAGCAAGGTGGCCCAATCCTTTATGTAGCAAAGGATAAGCCTGGACAATTTCTAATAATGAGAAAGAAGCTCCCGAGGACACATGGGAATTATCGTCAAGCTAGTTTTCATCACATTCATATGATTCGCTTTCGGTACTTTGATAATTTGATATGTGGGTGGACCGATGCTTGGGTACTGCCCTGGTACGTCTCCAACGTATCTATAATTTATGAAGCATTCATGCCATTTTATTATCTATTTTGAATGATTATGGGCTTTATTATACACTTTTATATTACTTTTGGGACTAACCTATTAACCGGATGCCCAACCCATATTGTTGTTTTATTGCCTGTTTCAGTATTTCGATCAAAAGGAATATCAAACGGAGTCCAAACGGAATGAAACCTTCGGCAACGTTATTTTTGGGAAGAATATGATCTTGGAGAGTTTGAGTTCAAGTCAGAAGATCCTCGAGGAGGCCAGGAGATAGGGGGGCGCCCCCCCTACTGGGCGTACCCCTATCTCGTCGGCCCCTTGAGCACCCCCCGACCGACTTCTTTTGCCTATATAAGCCTACGTACCCTAAAAACATCGAAGATCATAGTAGATCGGGAGTTCCACTGCCGCAACCCTCTGTAGCCACCAAAAACCTTTCGGGAGCCCGTTCTGGCACCCTGCCGGCGGGGGAATCCATCATCGGTGGCCATCTTCATCATCCCGGCGCTCTCCATGACGAGGAGGGAGTAGTTCACCCTCGGGGCTGAGGGTATGTACCAGTAGCTATGTGTTTGATCTCTCTCTCGCTCTCTCGTGTTCTCTCTATGGCACGATATTTATGTATCGCGAGCTTTTCTATTATAGTTGGATCTTATGATGTTTCTCCCCCTCTACTCTCTTGTGATGAATTGAGTTTCCCTCTTGAAGTTATCTTATTGGATTGAGTCTTTATGATGAGAGCACTTGATTTATGTCTTGCCGTGCTTATCTGTGGTGACAATGGGATTTCACGTGCCAATTGATGTATGTTTTGGTGACCAACTTGCGGGTTCCGCCCATGAACCTATGCATAGGGGTTGGCACACGTTTTCTTGACTCTCCGGTAGAAACTTTGGGGCACTCTTTGAAGTACTTTGTGTTGGTTGGATGAATCATGCCCACAGATACTTGAGGTGACAATGGAGTATCTAGGTGACATTAGGGTTTTGGTTGATTTGTATCTTAAGGTGTTATTCTAGTATGAATTCTTGAATAGATCGATCCGAAAGAATAACTTTGTGGTGGTTTCGTACCCTACCATAATCTCTACGTTTGTTCTCTGCTATTAGTGGCTTTGGAGTGACTCTTTGTTGCATGTTGATGGATTGTTATATGATCTATCTATGTTATTATTGTTGAGAGAACTTGCACTAGTGAAAGTATGAACCCTAGGCCGTGTTTCCTATCATTGCAATACCGTTTACGCTCACTTTTATCGCTTTCTACCTTGCTTCTTTTATAATTTCAGATTACAAATACCTTTATCTACTATCCATATTGCACTTGTATCACCATCTCTTCGCCGAACTAGTGCACCTATTCAATTTACCATTGTATTGGGTGTGTTGGGGACACAAGAGACTCTTTGTTATTTGGTTGCAGGGTTGTTTGAGAGAGACCATCTTCATCCTACGCCTCCAATGGATTGATAAATCTTAGGTCATCCACTTGAGGGAAATTTGCTACTGTCCTACAAACCTGTGCACTTGCAGGCCCAACAACGTCTACAAGAAGAAGGTTGTGTTGTAGACATCAAGCTCTTTTCTGGCGCCGTTGCCAGGGAGGTGAGTGCTTGAAGGTATATCTTCAGATCTTGCAATCGAATCTTTTTGTTTCTTGTTTTATCACTAGTTTAGCTATAAAAGAAAATTACAAAAAAATGGAGTTAAGTTTGTCTCATACGTTTTGTCTTTTTAATATATTTCGTGAGTTTGATGGAAAGGAAAATTGTGCTCAAGTGCTAGAAGAAGAATGCTTTAAAATGCTTGGTACTAAATCTTTTAATGATGAGCATGATTGCAATGTTGTTAGTATAAACTCCTTGAATATCCATAGTACAAATGATGATTGCTCTAGTCATGATGAAAATATATCTTATGAGCATGTCAACTTTTGTGGAGTGCATGTTTGCATGAACACACCAAATAGAGAAGATATATATTGCAAGAGGCATAAGCATTTAGAAACTAAATGGTTGCAAGAAAGGCTAAATGTGAGTGCTGAAAATTTGAATTTCCTTTGCCGTACTTGTGAACTTTGCAATGAACGTGGTCATTTACATCTCCTATGCAAATTGTTTCATGATCGAATCGTGTCCAAAAATTGTGATGATTTGATCTCCCTTGCTCATTACAATGAACTTAGTTTGCTTTTGGGTTATGAAGAATTGAAACGTTTACTCAAGGACCTTCCAGAATTTTCCCATAAGAAATTCCTTGATATTGATATAGAGAAGATTTATTTGTATTGTGCGGTGAATTGCATTGAAAATCCTTATATTGCCAATTACATAAAGAAAAGAAAGCAAATATAAGATGATGAGAATACTAATGAAAGGGAAGAGACTTCCCAATATCCTCCTATTATTTCTTATGATGAATCAGGTAACGAGGAGGAGCTTTCTATTCAACCAATCTCGTCAATAAGGAGCTCAAAAAGGAAGGTTGAACCCACACATAATGAGAAGAAGAAAAGGAAAAGAAGGGGCAATAAAGGTAAAAAGGTATCCCTTCCAAATGATGTTGCTCCTACTACTTGTGATGATGATAATTGTTATACTATTGGTGCAATCCATACTATTAATGATAAGAGTGATTATGCTTATGATATGAAAAGACCCAAGCTTGGGGAAGATATGCTTGATGAGAATGACATATTTGAGAATATATTTGCTGAAATTAATGTTTGTCCCAAGCTTGGGGATGCTACGTTTAGTGAAGATGATATTTTTAGCATCCCAAGTTTTGATATGCAAAGTTGTTATGATGATAGCATGCCTCCTACCTATGATGATTATATTGATGAAAGCGGGTTCGGAAGAGTGTCAACTTTAGGAAGTAGTGATCCCACTATTTTGGAGGATGTTGAATTTTATTGTGATGAATACGAAAGTGGATTTGGAAGAGTGTCAACTTTATTTAGTGATTCCACTATCTTGGGAGAGGTTTCAACCGATTATGATGAGAACGAAGTTGCTACTTATGATGATTATTGTGATGAAACTTATGCTATAAAAAGTAGTGATGATTATATTTAAAAATCTTGTCATGATTATGATTACCCTTTTTCTGAACATTACTCTTTTAATGTGGAAACAATTTTTAGTGTTCAAGTCTCTTATGATACTCCCACTATTCCGAATGAGAAGAATTTTGCTTATGTAGAGAGTAGTAAAAATTATATGCTTGTAGATCATGAAAAGAATGCTTTAGGTGCTGTCTATATTGTTGAATTCATTCATGATGCTACTGAAAATTATTATGAGGGAGGAAAATATGCTTGTAGGAATTGCAATAATGTCAAATTTCCTCTCTATGTGCTTAAAGTTTTGAAGCTATGTTTGTTTTGCCTTCCTATGCTAGTTGATTATTGTTCCCATAAGTTGTTTGCTCACAAAAACCCTATGCATAGGAAATGGGTTAGGATTAAATGTGCTAGTCATATGCTCCATGATGCTCCCGTTATGCTTCAATTCCTATCTTTTATGTGAGCATCACTGTCATCATCATGCCTAGCCAGAAAGGCATTAAAGAAAAGCGCTTGTTGGGAGACAACCCAATATTTACCCTTACTATTTTTGTGTGTCCACATGATTATGCTACTGTAGTAATCATTTTTTATATCTTTTGTTTCAATAAAGTGCCAAGTAAGACCTTTAGGATAGCTTATGGTGATAGTTGTGTTGATCCTGCTGAAAATCAGAAACTTTTGCACCCAGTAAATTAGTTTTGTTAATTCACAGAAACGTGCTCCTGATCTGATTATTTTTTTATCTGTATTGGTACACAAATTGCTTAGGACTTCCTAATTTGGTAGGATTTTTGGAGTTCCAGAAGTATACGTTTGATACAGATTACTACAAACTGTTCTGTTTTTGACAGATTCTGTTTTCATTGTGTTGTTTGCTTATTTTGATGCATCTATGGCTAGTATTAAGTGGTATGAACCATAGAGAAGTTGGAATACAGTAGATATTACACCAATATGAAATTATAATGAGTTCATTACAGTACCTAAGTGGTGGTTTTATTTTCTTATACTAACGGAGCTTACGAGTTTTCTGTTGAGTTTTGTGTTGTGGAGTTTTCAAGTTTTGGGTAAAGATTCGATGGACTATGGAATAAGGAGTGGTAAGAGCCTAAGCTTGATGCCCAAGCCACCCCAAGGTAATATTCAAGGACAACCAAGAGCCTAAGCTTGGGGATGCCCCGGAAGCCATCCCCTCTTTCGTCTTCGTCCATCGGTAACTTTACTTGGAGCTATATTTTTATTCACCACATGATATGTGTTTTGCTTGGAGCGTCATTTTCTTTTGTTAGTGTTTGTTTGCTGTTAGTTAGAATAATGTTTTGCATCTTTAGTTTCAATAAAAAAAGTCAAGGATAGCCCTTGCCATGCTTATTTTGCTTGTATACATGTTGCTGTTTGTAAACAGAAAGTTTACCGCTGTTGCAAAAATTCCTTAGAAAAGTCAGAGAATGGTATAATGTTGAAACATTTTGCATATTGAGCTCTGATAAATTTATTACAGTGGGAATTTTTTTTCATAATTTTTGGAGATATGGAAGTATTGATACTCTTGCATTCTTTACAGACTGTACTGTTTTGGCAGATTGCTGTTATGTTTGCATTGTTTGCGTATATTTGCTTGTTTAATGATTCTATTTGAAGATAAGAGTATTAAATATGCAGAGGCATTTACTATGCAATGTGGAATAATAATTTTAGTGATTTGTTACAGTAGAAAATGACAAGGTTTTTCATTGGTTTATACTAACCTATCTCACGAGTTCTTGTTGAGTTTGGTGTGGATGAAGCTTTTGATAAAAAGAGAAACCATGATATGAGAGGAATTAAGGAGACACAAAAGTTCAAGCTTGGGGATGCCCAAGGCACCCCAAGATAATATTTCAAGAAGCCTCAAGCATCTAAGCTTGGGGATGCCCCGGTAGGCATCCCACCTTTCTTCTTCAACAACTATCGGTTAGTATCGGTTGAGCCTAAGTTTTTGCTTCTTCACATGAGTTGTGCTATCCTTGAAATGTCATTTTATTTTGTTTTGCTTTCTGTTTGAATACAATACCAAGATCTGAAATTCTTAATTGAGAGAGAGTCTTTGCATAGTTACATAATTATTTAGCTACTCATTGATTTTCACTTATATCTTTTTGGAGTAGTTTGTCATTTACTCGTGTGCTTCACTTATATCCTATGAGTAAATTGTTGAATGAGTTGATTGTAATAAATCTGAACTTATATATGTTTCATTTTCTTATCCCATGGGGAGTTATGACTTCACATCTAAGAAGTAGAGGTTGTAAATTCATTGAAGGTTAGCAAGCATTGTATTGGTCATTTGAACAATTCATGAAAGAATATTGAAGGGAGAGAGATTTCACATATAAATATACTATCCTTGACATCTTTAATGATTGGGAGCACTCATTAAGTATGACATGCTAAAGAGTTGATGTTGGACAAGGAAGACAACGTAATGGTTTATGTTTTCTGACATCTCAGTTAAAGTATATTGTCATGGATCATTCAAACATGTTGAGCTTGCCTTTCCCCCTCTTGCTAGCCAAAATTCCTTGCACCAAGTAGAAATACTACTTGTGCTTCCAAATATCCTTAAACCCAGTTTTGCCATGAGAGTCCACCAGACCTACCTATGGATTGAGTAAGATCCTTCAAGTAAGTTGTCATCGGTGCAAGCAATAAACATTTCTATCTAATTATGCATAACTTATTAGTGCGGAGAAAATAAGCTTTGTACGATCTTGTTATGGAAGCAATAAAAGCGAGGGACTGCATAATAAAGGTCCATATAGGGGCAATATAAAGTGATGTTCTATCGCATTAAGATTTTGTGTATCCAACCCTAAAAGCGCATGACAACCTCTGCTTCCCTCTGCGAAGGGCCTATCTTTTACTTTATGTCTTTTACTTTATGCAAGAGTCAAGGTGATCTTCACCTTTCCCTTTTTCATTTTATACTTTGGCAAGCACTTTGTGTTGGGGTGATCCTGATATATATATCCAATTGGATGTAAGTTAGCAGTACCTATTATTGTTGACATCACCCAAAGGTGAATACGTTGGGAGGCAACACTATAAGCCCCTATCTTTCTTAGTGGCTGATTGAAACTCCATAACCATTAGTATTGCGTGAGTGTTAGCAATTGTAGAAGACTATATGATAGTTGAGTATGTGGAGTTTGTTATTCATGAAAATAAGATGAATTGCAATTGTTTGATGACTGAGAATGAAGTTTGCTAGTTTTCAAGAAAGTTTATGGTCTATGCTTGGACTTGTGAATTGCTTGTTACTTTATCGTGAGAAGTTTTATGAGATGAACTACTGTTATGACATATTATCATGCTAGAAAAGGTGATTGAAATTATCATTGATCAAATTTGTGCACCTTCTAGCATTCACACTTCATAAATTCTTTCTTTATCATTTACCTACTCGAGGACGAGTAGGAATTAAGCTTGGGGATGCTGATACGTCTCCAACGTATCTATAATTTATGAAGCATTCATGCTATTTTATTATCTGTTTTGAATGATTACGGGCTTTATTATACACTTTTATATTACTTTTGGGACTAACCTATTAACCGGAGGCCCAACCCATATTGCTGTTTTATTGCCTGTTTCAGTATTTCGAGGAAAAGGAATATCAATCGGAGTCCAAACAGAATGAAACCTTCGGCAACGTTATTTTTGGGAAGAATATGATCCTGGAGACTTGGAGTTCAAGTCAGAAGATCCTCGAGGAGGCCAGGAGATAGCCCCCCCCCCTACTGGGCGCGCCCCCTGTCTCGTGGGCCCCTCGAGCACCCCCCGACCGACTTCTTTCACCTATATAAGCCTACGTACCCTAAAAACATCAAAGATCACAGTAGATCGGGAGTTCCACCGCCGCAAGCTTCTATAGCCACCAAAAACCTCTCGGGAGCCCGTTCCGGCACCCTGCCGGAGGGGGAATCCATCACCGGTGGCCATCTTCATCATCCCGGTGCTCTCCATGACGAGGAGGGAGTAGGTCAGCCTCGGGCCTGAGGGTATGTACCTGTAGCTATGTGTTTGATCTCTCTCTCTCATGTTCTCTCTATGGCACGATTTTGATGTATCGCGAGCTTTGCTATTATAGTTGGATCTTATGACGTTTCTCCCCCTCTACTCTCTTGTGATGAATTGAGTTTCCCTCTTGAAGTTATCTTATTGGATTGAGTCTTTATGATGAGAACACTTGATGTATGTCTTGCCATGCTTATCTGTGGTGACAACGGGATTTCACGTGCCACTTGATGTATGTTTTGGTGACCAACTTGCGGGTTCCGCCCATGAACCTATGCATAGGGGTTGGCACACGTTTTCTTGACTCTCCGGTAGAAACTTTGGGGCACTTTTTGAAGTACTTTGTGTTGGTTGGATGAAACTGAGATTGTGTGATGCATATCATATAACCATGCCAACGGATACTTGAGGTGACAATGGAGTATCTAGGTGACATTAGGGTTTTGGTTGATTTGTATCTTAAGGTGTTATTCTAGTACGAACTCTTGAATAGATCGATCCGAAAGAATAACTTTGAGGTGGTTTCGTACCCTACCATAATCTCTACATTTGTTCTCCGCTATTAGTGGCTTTGGAGTGACTCTTTGTTGCATCTTGAGGGATTGTTATATGATATATCTATGTTATTATTGTTGAGAGAACTTGCACTAGTGAAAGTATGAACCCTAGGCCTTGTTTCCTATCATTGCAATACCGTTTACGCTCACTTTTATCGCTTGCTACCTTGCTGTTTTTATAATTTCAGATTACAAATACCTTTATCTACTATCCATATTGCACTTGTATCACAATCTCTTCGCCGAACTAGTGCACCTATACAATTTACCATTGTATTAGATGTGTTGGGGACACAAGAGACTCTTTGTTATTTGGTTGCAGGGTTGTTTGAGAGAGACCATCTTCATCCTACGCCTCCCACGGATTGATAAACCTTAGGTCATCCACTTGAGGGAAATTTGCTACTGTCCTACAAACCTGTGCACTTGCAGGCCCAACAACGTCTACAAGAAGAAGGTTGTGTAGTAGACATCATGCCCTTACTTGGACAAGCATCCCACTTATGATTAACCCCTATTGCAAGCGTTCGCAACTACAAAAGAAGTATTAAGGTAAACCTAACAACAACATTAAACATATGGATCCAAACCAGCCCCTAACGAAGCAACACATAAACTAGGGTTTAAGCTTCTGTCACTCTAGGAACCCATCATCTACTTATTACTTCCCTATGCCTTCCTCTAGGCCCAAATAATGGTGAAGTGTCATGTAGTCGACGTTCACATAACACCACTAGAGGAAAAGACAACATACATCTCATCAAAATATCGAACGAATACCAAATTCACATGACTACTAATAGCAAGACTTCGCCCATGTCCTCAGGAACAAACGTAACTACTCATAAAGCATATTCATGTTCATAATCAGAGGAGCAATTATATGCATTAAGGATCTGAACATATGAACTTCCACCAAGTAAACCAATTAGCATCAACTACAAGGAGTAATCAACACTACTAGCAACCCACAGGTACCAATTTGTGGTTTGGATACAAGATTGGATACAAGAGATGAACTAGGGTTTTGAGAGGAGATGGTGTTGGTGAAGATGTTGATTGAGATTGACCCCCTCCCGATGAGAGGATTGTTGGTGATGATGTTGGTGATGATTTCCCCCTCCCAGAGGGAAGTGTCCCCGGCAGAACAGCTCCGCCAGAGCCCTAGATTGATTCCGCCAAGGTTCCGCCTCGTGGCAGCGGAGTTTCGTCCCGTAAGCTTGCCCACGATTTTTTTACAGGGTAAAAGCCCTCATATAGCAGAAGATAGACATCGGGGGGCCACCAGGGGGCCCAGGAGACAGGGGGCACGCCCAGTAGGGGTGGGCGCGCCCCCCACCCTCCTGGCCAGGGTGTGGGCCCCCTGATGTATTTCTTCCGCTCAATAATTCTTATTAAATCCAAAAACATGTTTCATGGAGTTTCAGGACTTTTTGAGAAGTGTAGAATAGGTTTCCAATGTTTGCTCCTTTTCCAACCAGAATTCCAGCTGCCGGCATTCCCCTTCTTCATGGTAAACCTTGTAAAATAAGAGAGAATAGTCATAAGTATTGAGATATAATGTGTAATAACAGCCCATAATGCAATAAATATTGATATAAAAGCATGATGCAAAATGGACGTATCAACTCCCCCAAGCTTAGACCTCGCTTAACCTCAAGCGGAAGCCGATATCGAAAAATATGTCCACATGTTTAGAGATAGAGGTGTCTATAAAAAATAAAATACGGACATGAGGGCATCATGATCATTCTTATAACAACAACATATATAGATTTATCCTATGATTTCTTATGCTCAAGTAACAATCAATTCACAATGTCAAGTATGGTTCAAAAACTTCATTGATAACTAACAAACTATAATCTCAGGCATTGAAGCAATTGCAATTTATCATAACATCAGAAAGAGTCAACAATAGAGCTTTTCAGCAAGTTCACATACTCTATCTTGTAGTCTTCTACAATTCATAACACTCACGCAATACTTGTGGTTATGGAGTTTCAGCCGGACACTGAGAAAGATAGGGGCTTATTGTGTTGCCTCCCAACGTACTCACCTTTAGGTGATGTCAACAATAATAGCCCATGCTAACTTACATCCAATTGGATATATATATATATATATCATGATATTTCAAACACGAGGAGCTTGCCAAGGGATAAAATGAAAAAGGGAAAGGTGAGGATCACCTTGACTCAAGCATAAAGTAAAAACATAAAGTGAAAGATAGGCCCTTTGCAGAGGGAAGCAGAGGTTGTCATGCGCGTTTGGGGTTTGATGCACAAAATCTTAATGCAAAAGAACGTCACTTTATATTGCCCCTTGTATGTGGACCTTTATTATGCAGTCCGTTGCTTTTATTACTTCCACAACAAGATCGTACAAATCTTATTTTCTCCGCACTAATAAATCATGCATATTTAGAGAGCAATTTTTATTGCTTGCACTGATGACAACTTACTTGAAGGATCTTACTCAATCCATAGGTAGGTATGGTGGACTCTCATGGCAAAAACTGGGTTTAAGGATATTTGGAGGCACAAGTAGCATCTCTACTTGGTGCAAGGAATTTGGCTAGCATGAGGGGGAAAGTCAAGCTCAACATGTTTGGAAGGTCAATGACAATATACTTTAATTGAGATGTGAGAAAACATAAACCATTACGTTGTCTTCCTCGTCCAACGTCAAATCTTTTAGCATGTCATACTTAATGAGTGCTCCCAATCCTAAAAGGTGTCCAAGATAATATATTTATATGTGAACCTCTCTTTCCTTATCACTTCCTATTAATTGCAATGATGACCAAAACTATGTTTATCAACTCTCAACAACTTTTATGCCTCATCCTTTCTATGTGTGAAGTCATCACTAACCATAAGATCAATATGAACTCTTTTATTCTTTCTACTTTCTCAAGATCATAGCAAGATAGCAAAGCCCTTGACTCAACACTAATCTTTATTATAGATAGCTCACGGACTCGAATACAAAAAGATATCACAAAGCAAAACTCAAACTACTTGATAACAAAACTTAAATCTACTAGATCAAGATACTACTAAAAGGATCAAGCTAAATAAAACAGAAAAGATAGGAGTATGATGGTGATATGATACCGGGGCACCTCCCCCAAGCTTGGCAGTTGCCAAGGGGAGTGCCCATACCAATGTAATTATGTCCTCGGAGGTGGTGAAGTAGGAGTTGTTGATGATGTAGGCTTGTCGTCCATCTTCCAGGGCATAGGCTCACCATCATAGAAGGATGATCGAGTCTCCGGGATCCTTAAATCTGCAGCCAAACTCATCCTCTTGAATCTATATTCATACTCACAGTTCTGGTTTTGCAGGTCATAGATCTAGGCTTGGAGGTGCTCGATCTTCTCTTGAAGCTTGAAGATGGTTTCCCCAATGACTTTGGCATCAAGCTTGTGGTTGTTGGTGAGCTCCGTGATCATCATCTGGTTGGTTTTGAGTCCACGCTCCACCATCCCTTGGCACTTGAAAACTTGCTGCTCCACGGCTTCGAGCTTTGTCTCCACGCTTCCGGTATGCCTTGGTCCCTCCACATCGCGGATGTGCAGCACCCCCTTACGCATCTCAATGGTTTGAGGGTGTTGTAGAACCTCCGCGAGATAGGGGTTGATAACCCTCTTGAAAACCTGTCCTTGGGAGCGCTTGGAGATGCCATGATGCTCTAGATCTGAAATAGAAACAGCTCAAAACGAAAACAGAGGATATTTGCGTGATATGACGGTCAAAACCTTCGGGAGTATATATAATGAATTTTTACCGACCAAGATACATAACATGCAGGAAAACGGAGTCAGGGAGGCACACGAGATGTCCACGAGATAGGGGGCGCGCCTAGTAAGGGTGGGCGCGCCCTCCACTCTCATTGGAGCCTCGTGTCCCTATCGGACTACTTCTTTCTTCCTAAAATTCTTAAATATTCCAAAACTGATAAAAATTGCCATTGGAGTTGTTTTGGAGTCGGTTTACTGACTGTACCACATACCTATTCATTTTCGGAGTCTGGGACATTCTGGAAAGTGTCCCTTATGTATTCCTCCGGGGTTACGGTTTCAATAATATTAGTTTCAACATTAATAGGATTACCTGAAATATAATGTTTAATTCTTTGACCATTCACCACCCTCGGACTTGTGCCTTCGAAGTTGTTGATTTTTATGGCACCAGAACGATAGACCTCCTCGATAGCGTAAGGACCTTCCCATTTAGAGAGAAGTTTTCCTGCAAAAAAAATCTTAAACGAGAGTTGAATAATAACGCATAATCTCCTACGTTAAACTCGCGCTTTTGTATCCTTTTGTCATGCCATCGTTTGACTTTTTCTTTGAATAGCTTGGCATTCTCATAGGCTTGGGTTCTCCATTCATCAAGTGAGCTAATATCAAACAACCTCTTCTCACCAGCAAGTTTGAAGTCATAGTTGAGCTCTTTAATAGCCCAATATGCTTTATGTTCAAGTTCAAGAGGTAAATGACACGCTTTTCCATAAACCATCTTATAAGGAGACATACCCATAGGATTTTTGTATGCAGTTCTATAGGCCCATAATGCATCATCAAGTTTTTTGGACCAATTCTTTCTAGATCTGTTGACAGTCTTTTGCAAAATTAATTTGAGCTCTCTATTGCTCAACTCTACTTGACCACTAGCCTGCGGATGATAAGGAGATGCGATTCTATGATTGACATCATACTTAGCAAGCATCTTATGGAAAGCACCATGAATAAAATGTGAACCACCATCATTCATAAGATATCTAGGGACTCCAAACCTCGGAAAAATAACTTCTTTAAGCATTTTAATAGAAGTGTCATGATCAACACTACTAGTTGGAATAGCTTCTACCCACTTAGTAACATAATCAACAACAACTAAAATATGTGTATAACCATTAGAGGCAGGAAAAGGTCCCATGTAATCAAAGCCCCAAACATCAAACGGTTCAATAACAAGAGAGTAATTCATAGGCATTTCTTGACATCTACTAATATTACCTATTCTTTGGCATTCATCAAAAGATAAGACAAACTTACGAGCATCTCTGAAGAGAGTAGGCCAATAAAAACCAGATTGTAGTACCTTGTGTGTAGTTCTATCTCCAGCGTGGTGTCCTCCATAAGATTCAAAGTGACACTTGCGTAGGATCTGTTCCTGTTCATGCGCAGGCACACAACGTCTAATAACACCATCTACTCCTTCTTTATAAAGGTGTGGATCATCCCAAAAGTAATGTCTTAAATCATAAAAGAATTTTTTTCTTTTGCTGGTATGTGAAACTAGGCGGTATAAATTTAGCAACAATATAATTAGCATAATCAGCATACCAAGGAGCAGTACGAGAAGCATTAACGACCGCTAATTGTTCATCAGGAAAGCTATCATCAATAGGCAGTGGGTCATCAAGAACATTCTCTAACCTAGACAAGTTGTCTGCAACGGGGTTCTCAGCTCCCTTTCTATCAATAATATGTAAGTCAAATTCTTGGAGCAGGAGAACCCATCTAATGAGCCTAGGCTTATCTTTCTTTTCCATAAGATATTTAATAGCAGCATGATTAGTGTGAATAGTAACTTTGGAATCAACAATATAAGGTCTAAACTTATCACATGCAAACACAACTGCTAAGAACTCTTTTTCAGTAGTAGCATAATTTCTCTGGGCAGTATCAAGAGTCTTACTAGCATACTGGATAACATTCAATTTCTTATCAACTCTTTGCCCTAGAACAACACCTACATCATAATCACTAGCATCACACATAATTTCAAAGGGTAAATTCCAATCAGGTGGCTGAACAATAGGTGAAATGATCAAAGCTTTCTTAAGTATTTCAAATGCTTCTACACAATCATCATCAAAGACAAAAGGAATATCTTTTTGCAATAAATTAGTCAGAGGCCTAGAGATTTTAGAAAATTCCTTAATGAACCTCCTATAAAAACCGGCATGACCAAGGAAACTTCTTATACCTTTTATGTCCTTGGGACATGGCATCTTTTCGATAGCATCAACTTTAGCTTTGTCAACTTCAATACCTCTCTCGAAAATCTTGTGCCCCAAGACAATGCCTTCATTAACCATAAAGTGACACTTTTCCCAATTCAAGACGAGACTAGTGTCTTCGCATCTCTGCAAAACTCGATCAAGGTTGCTCAAACAATCATCAAAAGAGGATCCATAAACAGAGAAGTCGTCCATGAATAACTCACAAATCTTTTCACAAAAATCAGAGAATATAGCCATCATGCATCTTTGAAAGGTAGCAGGTGCATTACATAAACCAAAAGGCATACGTCTATAAGCAAAAGTACCGAAAGGGCAAGTAAAAGTAGTTTTTGATTGATCCCCCGCTGACACAGGTATTTGAGAGAAACCAGAATAACCATCTAGAAAGCAGAAATGAGTGTGTTTGATAGTCTTTCTAGCATTTGATCAATAAAAGGTAAAGCGTAATGATCTTTCTTAGTAGCTTTATTTAATTTACGGAAATCAATTACCATCCTATAACCTATAATAATTCTTTGCGGGATCAATTCATCTTTATCATTAGGAACGACAGTAATACCTCCCTTTTTAGGAACACAATGCACATGACTTACCCATTCACTATCAGCAACGGGATAAATTATACGTGCCTCAAGGAGCTTTAGTATCTCCTTTCTTACCAGTTCTTTCATCTTGGGATTCAGTCGTCGTTGAGGATCCCTAACCGGTTTGGCATCGTCCTCCAATTTAATTTTGTGTTGGCATAACGTGGGACTAACGCCCTTAAGATCATCCAGAGTATATCCAATAGCAGCTCGGTGCTTCTTCAGAGTTTTCAATAATCTTTCTTCTTCTTGCTCTGAAAGGTTAACACTAATAATAACAAGATATATTTTCTTTTCATCAAGATAAGCATACTTAAGATTATCAGGTAATGGTTTGAGTTCAAACACGGGATCACCCTTGGGTGGAGGGGGATCCCCAAGAATTTCAACGGGAATATTATGTTTCAGCACAGGTTCCTGTTTAAGGAACACTTCATCTATTTCCTTTCTTTCCTTCATAAACATATCATTTTCATGGTCTACCAAATATTGTTCTAACGGATCAGTAGGAGGCACATCAATGGAAGCAAGACCAATAATCTCATCCATACTAGGTGGTTCCCTATCACGAGGTTGTCTACGAAACTTAGCAAAATTAAACTCATGAGACATACCATCTAAGCCAATGGTGATACTATCTTTTTCACAATCAATCTTAGCACTAGCTGTATTCAAGAAGGGTCTTCCAAAAATAATGGGACAAAAATCATCTTGTGGGGAACCAAGAACGAGAAAATCAGAAGGGTATTTAACTTTCCCATGCAAAACTTCAACATCTCTAACAATCCCAACTGGTTTAATGGTATCCCTATTAGCAAGCTTAATAGTAACATCAATGTCTTCTAATTCAACGGGTGCAATGTTGTGCATAATTTCTTGATATAAGGTATAAGGTATTGCACTAGCACTAGCACCCATATCACACAAGCCATGATAACAATGATCTCCTATTTTAACAGAAATAACAGGCATGCCTACGACAGGTCTATGTATCTTAGTATCTAGTCTAGCAATATTAGCAGTTTCATCACAGAAATAAATAACATGCCCATCTAAATCATCATCCAAGAGATCTTTAACCATAGCAATACTAGGTTCAATATTGATTTGCTCAAGAGGTGTATAAGTCCTAGTATTACTCTTACGAACAACAGTCGAAGTTTTAGCATGATCCTTTATCCTAACAGGAAAAGGAGGTTTCTCAACATAAGTAGTAGGAACAATAGGATCACTATAGGTGATAGTCTTTTCTTCAACAGTAATAGGTGCAACTACTTTCACTTCAATAGGAGGATTATATTTAAACCACTTCTCTTTAGGGAGATCAACGTGAGTAGCAAAGGATTCGCAGAAAGAAGCTACTATCTCAGAGTCAAGTCCATACTTAGTGCTAAATCCACGAAAAGCATCAGTATCCATAAAAGATTTAATGCAATCGAACTTAGGTGTCATACCTGACTCCTTACCATCGTCGGAACCCCAATCTTTAGAGTTGCGTTTAATTCTTTCCAATAAGTCCCATTTGAAATCAATAGTCGTCAGCATATAAGAACCAGCACAAGAAGTATCGAGCAGGTTGCGATTATTAAGAGAAAGTCGAGCATAAATTTTTTTGAATAATCATTTCCCGGGAGAGCTCATGATTGGGGCATGAATATAACATTTATTTAAGCCTCCCCCAAGCTTGAGTGATGCTTTCTCCTTCACGAGGCTAGAAATTATATATGTAACTACGATCACGATGAACAAGATGCACAGAATAGAACTTCTGGTGAAATTCCAACTTCAATCATTTATAATTCCAAGATCTTGTATCATCACATAGCCTATACCATGTCAATGCATCTCCCTTCAAAGATAAAGGGAAGACCTTCCTTTTGACAACATCATCGGGAATACCTGCAAGCTTAAATAATCCACAAACTTCATCCACAAAGATAAGGTGTAAATCGGGATGCAATGTTCCATCTCTTGTAAATGGATTAGCTAGCAGTTTCTCTATCATACCCGAATGAATATCAAAGTAAATATGTTCATGAAGTACTGTATGTTGAGGAGCAACTCTTTGCTCTTCTGGTCGGGGTAAAGATACCCCGAACAAGCCCCTCAAAGGGTTAGTTTCCATAGTGAAAAGTAACAGAAAATTTCAGCACACTATATAAATGTTTCCTTACCAAGTTCCACTCACCAAAAGCGCTACACTCCCCGGCAATGGTGCCAGAAAAGAGTCTTGGTGACCCACAAGTGTAGGGGATCTATCTAGTCCTTTTGATAAGTAAGAGCGTCGAACCCAACGAGGAGCAGAAGGAAATGATAAGCGGTTTTCAGTAGGGTTTTTTCTGCAAGCACTGAAATTGTAGGTGATAGATAGATTTGTGATTAGATAAATTGTAAAGAGTAGCAAGTAAATATAGTAAATAAAGTGCAGCAAGGTGGCCCAATCCTTTATGTAGCAAAGGATAAGCCTGGACAATTTCTAATAATGAGAAAGGAGCTCCAGAGGACACATGGGAATTATCGGCAAGCTAGTTTTCAACACGTTTATATGATTCGCGTTCGGTACTTTGATAATTTGATATGTGGGTGGACCGGTGCTTGGGTACTGCCCTTACTTGGACAAGCATCCCACTTATGATTAACCCCTATTGCAAGCGTCCGCAACTAAAAAAGAAGTATTAAGGTAAACCTAACCACATCATTAAGCATATGGATCCAAATCAGCCCCTAACAAAGCAACGCATAAACTAGGGTTTAAGCTTATGTCACTCTAGCAACCCATCATCTACTTATTACTTCCCTATGCCTTCCTCTAGGCCCAAATAATGGCAAAGTGTCATGTAGTCGACGTTCACATAACACCACTAGAGGAAAAGACAACATACATCTCATCAAAATATCGAACGAATACCAAATTCACATGACTACTAATAGCAATACTTCGCCCATGTCCTCAGGAACAAATGTAACTACTCACAAAGCATATTCATGTCCATAATCAAAGGAGTAATAATATGCATTAAGGATCAGAACATATGATCTTCCACCAAGTAAACCAATTAGCATCAACTACAAGGAGTAATCAACACTACTAGCAACCCACAGGTACCAATTTGTGGTTTGGATACAAGATTGGATATAAGAGATGAACTAGGGTTTTTAGAGGAGATGGTGCTGGTGGATATGTTGATGGAGATTGACCCCCTCCCGATGAGAGGATCGTTGGTGATGACGTTGGTGATGATTTCCCCTTCCTGGAGGGAAGTGTCCCCGGCAGAACAGCTCTGCTAGAGCCCTAGATTGATTCCGCCAAGGTTCCGCCTCATGGCGGCGGAATTTATTCCCGTAAGCTTGCCCACGATTTTTTCTAGGGTAAAAGCCCTCATATAGCAGATGGTATACACCAAGGGGGGCACCAGGGGGCCCAGGAGACAGGGGGTGTGCCCAGTAGGGGTGGGCGCGCCCCCCACCCTCCTGGCCAGGGTGTGGGCCCCCTGATGTATTTCTTCCGCTCAATAATTCCTATTAAATCCAAAAACATGTTTCGTGGAGTTTCAGGACTTTTGGACTAGTGCAGAATAGGTTTCCAATGTTTGCTCCTTTTCCAGCCAGAATTCCAGCTGCCGGCATTCCCCCTCTTCATGGTAAACCTTGTAAAATAAGAGATAATAGTCATAAGTATTGAGATATAATGAGTAATAACAACCCATAATGCAATAAATATTGATATAAAAGCATGATGCAAAATGGACATATCACTGTTTTCAGCACAACTACCGTGGTGTCGTTTTTTGTGCAGAAATAAAAGTTCTCGGAATGGGATGAAAATTGACGGTGATTTTTTATGGACCAAAATAGAGCCTCGAAGCACCCGAGCTAGATTAGAAGAGTCCCAAGGAGTCCACAAGCCAGGGGGCGAGCTCTACCCCCGTGGGCGCGTCCTGAGGGCTTGTGGGCCCCTTGGGCACTGATACGTCCATTTTGCATCATGTTTTCTTACTGTTATCTATAATGTTTTTATCCATAATAATGCCTTTTGGAGTAATTCTAATGCCTTTTCTGTCATAATTTGCAAGGTACACACCAAGAGGGTGAATTCTGGCAACTAGAAATCTGGACCTAAAAAAGCTACGTCAGGCTACCTATTCTGCACAACTCCAAACAAGCTGAACCTTCATGGAAATTTTTTATGGAATATTTAACAAATATTGGAGCAAATAACTACTAGAGGGGGCCCACCAAGTGGGCACAACCCGCCTGGGCGCGCCAGGCGCGCCCAGGTGGGTTGTGCCCTCCTCGGCCCACCTCCGGTGCCCATCTTCTGGTATATAAGTCATTTTGACCTAGAAAAAAATAAGGGGAGACTTTCGGGACAGAGCGCCGCCATCTTGAGGCGGAACTTGGGCATGAGCACTTTTGCTCTCTAGCGGAGCGATTCTGCCGGGGGAACTTCCCTCCCAGAGGGGGAAATCATCGTCATCATCATCACCAACAACTCTCCCATCTTGGGGAGGGCAATCTCCATCAACATCTTCACCAGCACCATCTCTTCTCAAACCCTAGTTCATCTCTTGTATTCAATCTTGTTACCGAAACTATAGATTGGTGCTAGGGGGTGACTACTAGTGTTGATTACATCTTGTAGTTGATTACTATATGGTTTATTTGGTGGAAGATTATATGTTCAGATCCATTATGCTATTTAATACCCCTCTGATCATGAGGATGTTGATTATTTATGATTAGTTACTTTTGTTCTTGAGGTCATGGGAGAAATCATGTTGCAAGTAATCATGTGAATTTGATATGTGTTCGATATTTTGATAGTATGTATGTTGTGATTCCCTTAGTGGTGTCATGCGAACGTTGACTACATGACACTTCACCAAATTTGGGCCTAAGGGAATGCATTGTGGAGTAGTAAATAGATGGTGGGTTGCGAGAGTGACAGAAACTTAAACCCCAGTTAATACACTATTCCATAAGGGACCGATTGGTTCCTAGAGTTTAATGC
The DNA here is from genome assembly GCA_963921465.1 of Triticum timopheevii. Lineage (NCBI taxonomy): Eukaryota > Viridiplantae > Streptophyta > Magnoliopsida > Poales > Poaceae > Triticum > Triticum timopheevii. Next base: position 373,752,306 of record OY997262.1, on the reverse strand, counting down.
TATGGTTAGAATTTATTCTTAATACTTTTCTCATAGTTGCGGATTCTTGCGGGAGGGTTAATCATAAGTAGGAGGTTTGTTCAAGTAAGAACAGAACCTAAGCACCGGTCCACCCACATATCAAATTACCAAAGTAGCGAACACAAATCAAACCAACATGATGAAAGTAACTAGATGAAATTCCCATGTACCCTGAAGAACGCTTGCTTGTTATAAGAGACCGTTTTGGCCTGTCCTTTGTCTAAAAAGGATTGATATACCTTGCTACATACTTATTGTTACTATCATTACTTGCTCGTTACAAATTATCTTGCTATCAAACTACTCGCTATTTATAGTTTCAGTACTTGCAGACATTGCCTTATTGAAAACTACTTGTCATTTCCTTCTGCTCCTCATTGGGTTCGACAATCTTACTTATTGAAAAGATATACAATTGATCCCCTATACTTGTGGGTCATCAAGGCTATTTTCTGGCGCTGTTTGCCGGGGAGTGAAGCACCTTTGGTAATTGGAATTCGGTAAGGAAACATTTATATAGTGTGCTGAAATTTATTGTCACTTGTTACTATGGAAAACAATCCTTTGAGGGGTTTGTTCAGGGTATCTTTACCTCGTCCAGAACCACAATTAGTTACCCCTCAACCTACTACACCTACTTAAAATATTGAATATGAAATCCCTTCGGGTATGATAGAACAACTTCTAGCTAATCCTTATGCAGGAGATGGAACTGAACATCCTCAGATGCACTTGATACATGTGGAACAAATTTGTGTATTGTTTAAGCTTGTAGGTTTACCCAGGGATGAAGTGATGAAAAAGTTTTTCCCTTTATATTTTAAGGGAAAAGCATTGGCACAGTATAGGCAATGCGATGATATTGGATCATGGAATTGGAATCATTTGAAATTGGAGTTCCATCAAAAAATTTATCCTATGCATCTAGTTCATCGTGATCGGAATTATATATGTAATTTTTGGCCTCATGAAGGAGAAAGTATCACTCTAGCTTGGGTGAGGCTTAAGTCGATGTTATATTCATGCCCAATCATGAGCTCTCAAGAGAAATTATTATTCAGAATTTTTATGCTCGGCTTTCTCGTAATGATCAAACCATGCTGGATACTTCTTGTGCTGGTTCTTTTATGAAGAAAACTATTGGATTCCAGTGGGATCTTTTGGAAAGAATTAAATGCAACTCTGAAGATTGGGAACTTGATGAAGGTAAAGAGTCGGGTATAATGCTTAAGTATGATTGTGTTAAATCTTTTATGGATACCGATGCTTTTTGAAAGTTTAGCACTAAATATGGACTTGACTCTAAGATAGTAGCCTCCTTTTGTAAATCATTTGCTACTGATGTTGAACTTCCTAAATAGAAGTGGTTTAAATATCACCCACCTATTAAAGATGAAATTAAAGAACCAGTACCAGTTAAAGAAGAAACTATACTTTATAATGTTGATCCAGTTGTTCCTTCTGCTTATATTGAGAAACCACCTTTCCCTGTTAGGATAAAAGAACATGCTAAAGTTTCAACTGTGGTTAACAAAAGCTATGTTAGAACACCTAAACCTGATGAACAAATTAAAGTAGAACCTAGCATTGCTATGGTTAAAGATCTCTTGGAAGAAGATATGGATGGGCATGTTATTTACTTCTGTGAAGAAGCTGCTAGAATTGCTAAACCTGACAGTACTAGGAAAAGGCCTACTAGTGGCGCACCTGTTTTGGCCATTAATGGCGCACTACAGGTGCGCCACTAGCATCATGCCATTAGAATTTTTTACTATAGTGCACCACTATTATGCCTAGAGGTGCACCACTACTATCTGACTTAGTAATGGCGCACCACATAGAAGTGCGCCATTACTAACAAATTTTTTTTCAATTTTTTTCATTTTTTTCAGAAAACTTCAGATTTTTTCTATGGCTTAATCTTGGGTCAATATGCTTAATCTCAAGTCAAATCGCACTCCATGGTCAAACTTCCCGAAAGGTCACCCATCCTCACACTACTCCAGCCTAAGTACGCTTAACTTCAGAGTTCTATCCAACCCCAGCACCAGCTCACTTAACAGGCACTTATATCTAACATATCAATCCTATTAAACCTTGTGGATGTTTAGGACTTTGTTCATGTTCATGAGTGTGATGAAATTTTGAAAAAGTATTTCAAACTTCCGTTCATATTACGTTAATCCGAGTTTGTATGCAAAAGTTATGCCCATTTTACAAATTCCAGAGAGATTTTGCAAATAAAGTCGAAATTCATATTTGTAAATTTTCCCAACAACTAGACCACATATCACATGGGAAAGTTATTTTCTTTTATTTTTTTGACATTTCCAACATTTTCTTTTATTTTTTTTAATCTGAAAAGGCGGTCCGGGGGGGGGGGGGGGGGTGGGTGCATTCGGGGGAATTTTTGGTCAAAGTTAGTAATGGCGCACCGTGGGTGTGGTGCACCATTACTAGTTAAAACTAGTAATGGCGCACCACACCCACACATTACTAACTTTGAAAAAAACAGTTGTTAGTAGTGGCGCACCGAGGGTGTGGTGCGCCATTACTAGTTTTAACTAGTAATGGCGCACTATTCACTGGTGCACCATTACTAGTTACGAAAAAATAAAAAAAAATTGTTAGTAGTGGCGCACTGAGGGTGTGGTGCGTCATTACTAGTTAAACTAGTAATGGCGCACTATTCCCTTGTGCGCTATTACTAGTTTTGAAAAAAAATAAAAAAATTGTTAGTAATGGCGCACCGTTTATGTGGTGCGCCATTAGTATTTGGAGTTTAATGGCGCACCTATTTGTGGTGCGCCATCAATGTCCATTTCATCTATAGCCGTTTTTCTAGTAGTGTGATGGAAAAGATAAACATAGACCTGTTGTTGGCATGCCTGTTATTCCAATTAAAATAGGAGATCACTGTTATCATGGTTTATGTGACATGGGTGCTGGTGTTAGTGCTATTCCTTACACTCTATATCAAGAAATTATAAAGACATAGAACCTACCGAGTTAGAAGACATAGATGTTACTATTAAACTTGCAAATAAAGACACCATATCACCTTGTGGGATTATTAGAGATGTTGAAGTCTGGTGTGGGAAAATAAAATATCCTACTGACTTTCTTGTTCTTGGTACCCCGCAAGATGACTTCTGTCCCATTATCTTTGGTAGACCTTTCTTGAACACAGTAAATGCTAAGATAGATTGCAAGAAACAAATTTTGGCTGTTAGCTTTGGTGATGAGTCTCATGAGTTTAATTTTTCCAAGTTTAGTAGAAATCATCATGAAAAAGAATTGCCTAGTAAGAATGAATTAATTGGTCTTGCTTCTATTACTGTGCCACCTACTGATCCTTTAGATCATTACTTGCTATACCATGAGAATGATTTACATATGCATGAAAGAAATGAAATAGATAAGATCTTCTTTGAACAACGTCCTCTGCTTAAACACAATTTGCCTATTGAAACTCTTGGAGGTCCTCCTCCACCTAAGGGTAACCTGGTGTTTGAATTAAAACAATTGCCAGACACTTAGAAATATGCTTATCTTGATGAAAAGAATATATATCCTATTATTATCAGTGCTAACCTTTCAGAACATGAAGAAGAAAGATTACTGAAAGTTCTAAGGAAGCACCAAGCTGCTATTGGATATACTCTTGATGATTTAAAGGGCATTAGTCCCACTCTATGTCAGCACAAAATTAATATGAAACTTGATGCTAAACCAGTTGTTGATCATCAACATCGGTTAAATCCGAAGATGAAATAAGTGGCAAGAACGGAAATACTAAAACTTGTGGAAGTAGGTATAATCTATCCCATAGCTGATAGTAGATGGGTAAGTCATGTTCATTGTGTCCCTAAGAAAGGAGGTATAACTGTTATTCCTAATTATAAGAATGATCTTATTCCACAAAGAATTGTTATAGGCTATAGAATGGTAATTGGATTTAGAAAATTAAACAAAGCAACCAGAAAAGATAATTACCCTTTGCCTTTTATTGATCAAATGCTGGAAAGATTATCTAAACACACACACACACACTTCTGCTTCCTTGATGGATATTCTGGCTTTTCACAAATACATGTATCTCAACCTGATCAAGAAAAGACTACTTCTACTTGTCCCTTTGGAACCTATGCTTATAGACGTATGCCTTTTGGTTTATGTAATGTACCTGCTACCTTTCAAATATGCATGATGGCTATATTCTCTGACTTTTGTGAAAAGATTGTTGAGGTTTTCATGGATGACTTTTCTATTTATGGGAAGTCCTTTGATGATTGTTTAAGCAATCTTGAGCGAGTTTTGCAGAGATATGAACAAACAAATCTTGTATTGAATTGGGAGAAGTGCCACTTTATGGTTAATGAGGGCATTGTCTTCGGTCATAAAATTTCTGAAAGAGGTATCGAACTGGACCAAGCTAAGGTTGATGCGATTGAGAAAATGCCATGTCCTAAGGACATCAAAGGTATTCGTAGTTTCCTAGGTCATGCTGGTTTCTATAGGAGATCTATTAAAGACTTCTCTAAAATTTCTAGGCCTCTCACTAGTCTTTTGCAAAAGGATGTTCCTTTTGTTTTTGATGATGATTGTTTAGACGCCTTCGAAACACTCAAGAAAGCCTTAATTTCTGCACCTATTGTTCAAGCACCTGATAGGAACTTGCCTTTTGAAATTATGTGTGATGCTAGTGATTATGCTGTTGGTGCTGTTCTAGGACAAAGAGTTGATAAGAAATTGAATGTTATTCATTATACTAGTAAAACTCTAGGCAGTGCTCACAGAAATTATGCTACTATCGAAAAAGAATTTTTAGCAGTGGTGTTTGCTTGTGATAAATTTAGACCTTATATTGTTGATTCCAAAGTAACTGTTCACACAAACCATGCTGCTATTAAATATCTTATGGAAAAGAAAGATGCTAAACCTAGACTTATTCGTTGGGTTCTCTTGTTACAAGAATTTGATTTACATACTATTGATAGGAAAGGAGTCGGGAACCTTGTAGCTGATAACTTGTCTAGGCTTGAAAATGTGCTTGATGACCCACTACCTATTGATGATAGTTTTCCTGATGAGCAGTTAGCTGCAATAAATGTTGCTAATAGTACTCCTTGGTATGCTAGTTATGCTAATTACATTGTTGCTTAATATTTACCTCCTAGCTTTACATACCAACAAAAGAAAAAATTCTTGTATGATTTATGACATTACTTTTGGGATGACCCACATCTTTATAAAGAAGGAGTAGATGGTATTATTAGACGTTGTGTACCTGAGCATGAACAGGGACAAATCCTACGGAAATGTCACTCCGAGGCTTATGGAGGGCATCATGTTGGAGATAGAATTGCTCACAAGGTATTGCAGTCTGGATTTTATTGGCCTACTCTCTTCAAGGATGCCCGTTAGTTTGTCTCATCTTGTGATGATTGTCAAAGAATAGGTAATATTGGTAAGCGTCAAGAAATGCCTATGAATTGTTCACTTGCTGTTGAACCATTTGATGTTTGCGGATTTGATTACATGGGACCTTTTCCTTCCTCTAATGGGTATACACATATTTTTGTTGTTGTTGATTATGTTACTAAATGGATAGAAGCTATTCCAACTAGTAGTGTTGATCACAACACCTCTAGTAAAATGCTTAAGGAAGTTCTTCCCAAGGTTTGGAGTCCGTAGATATTTAATGACTAATCATGGTCCACACTTTATTCATGTTGCTTTTCGCAAAATGCTTGCCAAGTATGATGTTAGCCATAGAATTGCATCACCTTATCATCCTCAGTCTAGTGGTCAAGTTGAACTTAGCAATAGAGAAATAAAATTAATTTTGCAAAAGACTGTCAATAGGTCCAGGAAGAATTGGTCTAAGAAATTAGATGATGCACTTTGGGCTTATAGAATAGCATATAAAAATCCTATGGGTATGTCTCCTTATAAAATGGTTTATGGAAAAGCTTCTCATTTGGCTCTTGAGTTAGAACATAAAGCATACTGGGCAGTTAAAGAACTCAACTATGATTTTAAACTTGCCGGTGAAAAGAGGTTATTTGATATTAGCTCTTTAGATGAATGGAGAACCCAGGCTTATGAAAATGCAAAATTATTCAAAGAGAAAGTTAAAAGATGGCATGACAAAAGAATCCAGAAGCGTGAGCTCTAAGTCGGAGAATATGTTCTTTTGTACAACTCTCATTTTAGATTTTTTGCAGGAAAGCTCCTTTCGAAATGGGAAGGCCCATATGTCATCGAGGAGGTTTACTAGTCTGGAGCCATCAAAATAAATAATTTTGAAGGCACTAACCCGATGGTTGTCAACGGGCAACGAATAAAGCACTATATTCAGGTACGCCTATCAATGTTGAAAGTAATCTTATCCAAACTTTGACACCGGAAGAACACATAAAAGAGTCCTTCGGGAACAACCCAGAATCGTCAAAATAAGGAGGTACGTGATACGGTAAGTAAACGGTCTCCGAAAAATCCGCAAAAATATTTTTTGTTAGTTCTGGAATATTTTAGAATTTTGGAAATAAAGAAACTCCCAAGAAACGTCCCCTGGTGGGCATAAGGCACCAGCACGTGCGAGGCATGCGTGGTGCGCCCAGGTGGGTTGTGCCCACCTGGGGCACCTTCTGGACTCTGTTTTTCTTCTGTATACTTGTCATGCAAGATAAAAATTCTATATATACTTCCCGAACCTGTTAACCATTGTATCGCGAAGAAATCCTCTGTTTTCTTTTCTTGTTGTTCCTGGTCAGATTTGTCAAGCCAAGCATCACGTCTTCCTACTCCTCCAACAACATGGAAGAAGATGCTTGGCTGATGAAGATCGAGACGAAGAGGGAGGAGCTTACGGACGCTGTCAAGGGAGGCAAGGGCAAGGAAGCTACCGTAAATACATCCCAGTGACAGCACAAGCACTACTGGCCGAGGAGGAGGAAGAAGCTTCTTCACCACCAAAGGATAACTAAGTATCGGGTATGGGCACTCCCCTTGGCTTCCGCCAAGCTTGGGGGAGGTGCCCTGGTATCGTATCATCCCACTATCCTTTTGCTTTTACTTATCTTAGTTCTATCTTTTTGCTTTAGATGAAATAAAGTTAGTTCGATCCTCTTCTTATTTGAGAGTCTGCTTAGTGATCTATCCTCGTAATCGTGGGCAAGTTATATAATAAAGTTAGTCTGAGTTTTGCTTTCTTTACTTTCATGTTGTAAATAAAGAAAATAAATAAGAAAGGAAGAAAAAACTAAATAGATAAAAGAAAGGAAATAAATCAATAATATCATATACTAAATGGTTGGTGATAGCACCACATAAGGAAAAGTATAAGTAGGAAATTTTATTAGAGATTGACAAATAGAGCATTAGTCAATGATGCAATTCAGGAAAGAATTAATAAGGGAAGAGAAGATTCACATATAAATATACTATCCTAGAAATCTTTTGTGATTGTGAGCCCTCATCAAAATATTATATGCCAAAATTGTTGATGTTCGATAAGGAAGACAACTTAATGATTTATGTATATTTATATCACATAGAAGTCATATTGTCATAGATCCTTTAACATGTGATGCTTGCTCCCTATCTTTGCTAGCAAAAAATTCCACACCAAGTAGAGATACTACTTGTGCATCCAAAACCCTTAAACCAAAATATTTTTCAAGTGTCCACCATACCTACCTATGGATTGAGCAAGATCCCTCAAGTAAGTTGTCATCGGTGCAAAAAGGCAACAAAAATTGCTTCTAAATATGTGAAATCATTTAGTGTAATCAAAAATTGAGCGTAGTACGAACTTGGATGACAAAGAATAAAAGCAACAGAGTGCATAATAAAGGTTGTCATCTTAAGGGGCAATACAACATGATGTTCTCTTGCACTAAGGGATTGAGCATGCAAACAAATAAGCGCATGGCAACCTCTGCCTCCCTCTGCGAAGGGCCTATCTTTTACTTTTATGTATTTACTTTTATGCAAAGATTCAAAGTTTACCTTCTATTCCATTTTATTTTCTCTGTTGGCAAGCATAATGTGGTGAGGAAAGATCTAGGCACATACGTCTAGTTGAATATAGATAGCACGAGTTATTATTGTTGACATCACCCTTGAGGTGAGTATGTTGGGAGGCGAAACTATAAGCCCCTATCTTTCTAGGTGTCCGATTGAAATGTATTGCTCATGTGTACGAGGTGAGTGTTAGCAATCATAGAAGACTATATGATGGTTGAGTATGTGGACTTGCTAAAAGGCTTCGGCACATGACTCTTCTTGAAAAGATGATGAATTGTAGTTGCAAAGTTGACTGAGAACATAGTCTGTTGGTTTTAAATAGAGTTTTTGCTTTATACTTCGATTATGCGATGAACTGTTACTTATTCATGGGAAGTATATGATGCAAGTTCAATGATAAAACTCCTATGTTCAATTTTGTTGCCGTTATAATAATCAACATGATGCTTCTTCGTCCGTATTTTTGTTTTTATTGACACCTCTCTCTCAAAGCATGTGGACATGTCATGTTTTCTTATTGTTATTTATAATGTTTTTATCCATAATAATGCTTTTTCGAGTAGTTCTAATGCCTTTTCTCTCATAATTTGCAAGGTACACACCAAGAGGGAGAATTCTGGTAGTTGGAAATCTGGACCTGAAAAAGCTACGTCAGGCTACCTATTCTGCACAACTCCAAACAAGCTGAACCTTCACGGAGAATTTTTATGGAATATTGAAGAAATATTGGAGCAAATAACTACTAGAGGGGGCCCACAAGGTGGGCACAATCCACCTGGGTGCGCTAGGGAGCCCAGGCGCGCCCTGGTGGGTTGTGCCCACCTTGGCCCACCTCCGATGCCCATCTTCTGGTATATAACTCATTTTGACCTAGAAAAAAAATAAGGGGGAGACTTTTGGGATGGAGCGCCGCCGTCTCGAGGCGGAACTTGGGCACGAGCACTTTTGCTATCCGGCGGAGTGATTCTGCCAGGGGAACTTCCCTCCCGGAGGGGGAAATCATCATCGTCATCATCACCAACAACTCTCCAATCTTGGGGAGGGAAATCTCCATCAACATTCTCACCAGCACCGTCTCATCTCAAACCCTAGTTCATCTCTTGTATTCAATCTTGTTACCGAAACTATAGATTGGTGATAGGGGGTGACTAGTAGTGTTGATTACATCTTGTAGTTGATTACAATATGGCTTATTTGGTGGAAGATTATATGTTCAGATCCATTATTCTATTTAATACCCCTCTGATCATGAGCATGTTGATTATTTTTGAGTAGCTACTTTTGTTCTTGAGGTCACGGGAGAAATCATGTTGCAAGTAATCATGTGAATTTGATATGTGTTCGATATTTTGATAGTATGTATGTTGTGATTCCCTTAGTGCTGTCATGTGAACGTCGACTACATGACACTTCACCATATTCGGGCCTAAGGGAATGTATTGTGGAGTAGTAAATAGATGGTGGGTTGCGAGAGTGACAGAAACTTAAACCCCAATTTATGCACTATTTCGTAAGGGACCGACTGGATCCTAGAGTTTAATGCTATGGTTAGAATTTATTCTTAATACTTTTCTCACAGTTACGGATGCTTGCAGGAGGGTTAATCATAAGTAGGAGGTTTTTTCAAGTAAGAACAGCACCTAAGCACCGGTCCACCCACATATCAAATTATCAAAGTAGCGAACACAAATCAAACCAACATGACGAAAGTAACTAGATGAAATTCCCGTGTACCCTGAAGAATGCTTTGCTTGATGTAAGAGACCGTTTTGGCGTGTCCTTTGTCTAAAAAGGATTGGGCTACCTTGATGCATACTCATTGTTACTATGTTACTTGCTCGTTACGAATTATCTTGCTATCAAACTACTCGCTACTTATAGTTTCAGCACTTGCAGACATTACCTTATTGTAAACTACTTGTCATTTCCTTCTGCTCTTCGCTGGGTTCGACACTCTTATCGAAAAGAGCTACAGTTGATCCCCCATACTTGTGGGTCATCAGGCACCCCCTGACTTGTTTCCGATGCCAGAAATTCTTATAAATATAGAAACCTCCAAAAAGAACCCTAGATCAGAAGTTCCGCCGCCGCAAGCCTCTGTAGCCACGAAAAACCAATCAGGGGCCCGTTCCGGCACCATGCCGGAGGGAGGAACCATCACCGGAGGCCATCTTCATCATCCCGGTGGTCTCCATTACAAGGAGGGAGTAGTTCACCCTTGGGGCTGAGGGTATGTACCAGTATCTATGTGTTCGATCTCTCTCTCCCTCATGTTCTTGATTTGGCACGATCTTGATGTACTGCGAGCTTTGTTACTATAATTGGATCATATGGTGTTTCTCCCCTCTACCTTCTTGTGATGAATTGAGTCTTGCTCTTTGAGGTTTCGTTATGTTGGATTGAGTATTGGATTTGAGAACACTTGATGTATGTCTTGTGATGGGATATCCGTGATGAAAATGGGATGTTCTATTGATTCACTTGATGTATGTTTTGGCACTCAACTCGCAGATTCCTGAGGTGACATTGGGGTAATCTATGCATAGGGGTTGATGCACGTTTTCGTCCTACGTTCTCCGATAGAAAATTTGGGGTGACTCTTTGTCGCACGTTGAGCAACTGCCATATGATTTAATTATGTTATCATTGTTGAGAGACTTTGCACTAGTGAAAGTATGAACCATAGGCCTTGTTTCCAAGCATTGCAATATCGTTTTTATTGACTTTTATTACTTGCTACCTTGCTGTCTTTATATTTTCAGAATACAAAAACCTATATATACTATCCATATTACACTTCTATCACCATCTCTTCGCCGAACTAGTGCACCTATACAATTTACCATTGTATTGGGTGTGTTGGGGACTGAGGGAGTCCTGGATTAGGGGGTGTTCGGAAAGACGATCTATCACTGTTGGCCGGACTCCTGGACTGTGAAGATACAAGATTGAAGAATTCGTCCCGTGTCTGGATGGGACTTTCCTTGGCGTGGAAGGCAAGCTTGGCGATACGGATATGTAGATATCCTACCATTGTAACCGACTCTGTGTAACCCTAACCCTCTCCGGTGTCTATATAAACCGGAGGGTTTTAGTCCGTAGGACGAACAACAATCATACCATAGGCTAGCTTCTAGGGTTTAGCCTCTTTGATCTCGTGGTAGATCTACTCTTGTACTACCCATATCATCAATATTAATCAAGTAGGAGTAGGGTTTTACCTCCATCGAGAGGGCCCAAACCTGGGTAAAAACATCGTGTCCCTTGTCTCCTGTTACCATCCGCCTAGACGCACAGTTCGGGACCCCCTACCCGAGATCCGCCGGTTTTGACACCGACATTGGTGCTTTCATTGAGAGTTCCTCTGTGTCGTCACCTTTAGGCCCGATGGCTCCTTCGATCATCAACAACAAGGCGGTCCAGGGTGAGACTTTTCTCCCAGGACAGATCTTCGTATTCGGCAGCTTTGCACTGCGGGCCAATTCACTTGGCCATCTGGAGCAGATCGAAAGCTACGCCCCTGGCCATCAGGTCAGATTTGGGAGTTTGAACTACACGGCTGACATCCGCGGAGACTTGATCTTCGACGGATTCGAGCCACAGCCAAGCGCGCCGCGCTGTCTCGATGGGTATGATCTAGCTCTGTCGCCGAACAGTGCCCTGGAGGCCGCACCAGCGTCCGCTCCGACCCTTAGCTCGGAGCCGACTTCGCCGATCGAGGATGAGTGGCTGGACACCACCTCGGGGGCTACAATCTCTGCGGTGATTGAGCTGAACACCATCCCTGTCCTTTGCAAAGCCCGTGACTCCGAGGTGCCGGACTCCTCTCCGGACACCGAACCTCCCGCGCCCCTGCCAATCAAATCCGATTGGGCGCCAGTTATGGAGTTCACTGCCGCGGACATCTTTCAGCACTCGCCCTTTGGCGACATCCTGAATTCACTAAAGTCTCTCTCTTTATCAGGAGAGCCCTAGCTGGACTATGGTCAGGAAGGTCGGGATGCGGACAACGAAGAAATTCAACACCCACCCACCACCCACTTCATATCCACTATCGAAAGTTTAAACGACGTGCTCAATTTCGACTCCGAAGACATCGACAGTATGGACGGCGATGTAGGAGATAACCACGAACCAGCACCTACAGGGTACTGGACAGCCACCCCATCTCACGATGTATACATGGTCGATACACCTAAAGGAAGTTACAACGAGGAACAACAGGACGCTACGAAGGACAAATCCCTCGAAAAGCAGTCAAGACAGTGACGAAAGCGCCGCACAAAGTCCCGCCTCGACAAAGACGGCGGCCATACAGACCCAGCCATAGAGCAGGTCGAACCGGTGGATGATGAACATGCCATTGAACAACCGTCCGAATAGGACAACTTGGATAAACAATTCGTCCCCGGCAAAGATAACAGTCCGGACGATCTCACACCGGACAAGTTGTTGGAGCAGAGGAACCTCCACAAAAGGCTCGTCGCCACTGCGTGTAGCCTGAAAAAGCAGAAGTGGAAGCTCAAAACAGCGGAAGATGCACTCGGAATCAGATGGAGCAAAGTACTCAACACCGCAGACAAATACGGCGACAGTCGCCAAACAAAGAGCTACCCGAAGCACAAACTACTGCCCGAATACGATGAGGAGGCCTTAGAGCCCCCACAATCAAAGAACAAAGAGGCCGCCCGGTTGGATGGATGACCACATGACAAGCATAGAGAGGCAAGCAGCGCCGCACACAAGCCGGCACACGATCCGCATAGGGATTCGCATCAAAAGGATGGCCCAGTTAGGTCCATCTACGGGCCAAGAAGGCAAGCTCTTCTTAGCAATGCAACACGCCAAATATCAGGACATCACGGCACACCAAAATATAGGGGAGCCGCACACCCCCTACGTTTCACCAATGAGGTGCTAGATCATGAATTCCCAGCGGGATTTAAACCCGTAAACATAGAGGCATATGACGGAACAACAGACCCAGTAGTCTGGATCGAGGATTACATCCTCCACATACACATGGCTAGAGGAGATGATCTCCACGCCATAAAATACTTACCCCTCAAGCTCAAAGGGCCAGCACGGCACTGGCTTAAAAGCCTCCCTGAAAATACCATTGGAAGTTGGGAAGAGCTCGAGGATGCTTTTCGAGCAAATTTTCAAGGGACTTATGTCCGCCCTCCGGATGCAGACGATTTAAGTCACATAACTCAACAACCCGGAGAGTCAGCCTGCAAATTCTGGAACAGGTTCCTCACCAAAAAGAACCAAATAGTCGACTGTCCGGACGCCAAAGCCTTAGCAACTTTCAAACACAACGTCCGAGATGAATGGCTCGCCAGGCACCTTGGCCAGGAAAAGCCAAGAACAATGGCCACACTAACAAGCCTCATGACCCGCTTTTGCGTGGGAGAGGATAGTTGGCTAGCAAGATGTAGTACCAGTGACCCAAGTACATCCGAAGTCAGAGATGGAAACGGGAAACCACGACGCAGCAAGGACCAGCGCCGGACAAGGGGAAACAGCCCGAAGAGCACGGCAGTCAACGCCAGATTCAAAAGCTCTCGGCAGAATCATAAAAAACTGCCCCTCAAGGATAACAACCATGAGCTATCCAACTTAAACAAAATCTTGGACAAAATATGCCAAATCCACAGTACCCCTGGGAAGCCTGCAAACCATACCCACAGTGATTGTTGGGTCTTCAAGCAGTCCGGCAAACTCAATGCCAAACAAAAGGGGCTCGACACACCAAGCGAGGACGATGATGAACCCCACAAGCAGAGCAATGGAAAACAAAAGAATTTCCCATAAGAAGTCAAAGAAGTAAACTCACTTCAAGCCAATCACCTTTGATCATCAGGATTACTCCGGACGTATCCGGAACGCAGGATGGATTGCCCTGATATTAGATCCTATAATCGATGGACTCCAATTCACAGAAGTCCTAATGGACGGCGGCAGTGATCTAAACCTGCTATATCAGGACACAATCCGCAAGATGGGGATAGACCCAACCAAAATTCGCCACAGCAACACCTCCTTCAAAGGGGTAATGCCAGGCCTATATGCCCATTGTACGGGCTCCCTACGACTAGAAGTAGTGTTTGGCTCATCCGACAACTTCCGCCGTGAGAAGTTAACCTTCCATATCGCCCCATTCAAAAGTAGCTATCAAGCACTATTGGGACGTGAACCTTTCGCCCGCTTTAACGCAATACCGCATTATGCATCTCTTACACTTAAAATGCCCGGTCCACGCGAAATCATCTCATTAAAGGGAAGTATCAAGTGTTACTCGAGCACAGAAGAACGTGAGACTGCCTGGACAGTCACACACTAACCCGGCTCTGCTAAACCAAGCACCTGAACAGGTCATTCGGACCCCGGACATGGCTAGACGAGTCCGGCGTAAACATATAAAAGCCTACTAGCCACACACCCCCTACCAGGGGCTGCATGCATGTACAAAAAGAGACAATAAAGCTCAATTTTACTCGCTTTTCGAATCGTACTCCGTTTATTTAATATAAAGTACATTTTTCGCACTACCTTTGTTCAACTAAGTTCTTCTCTTTTACATATGAACACCGTGCTATACCCGTCCAGGATACAGCACAACGGAGACACAGGCGCAGACGTGCAGTAGGGACCCGTTGCAAGGATTCTTTTCAGATTAAGACCCTGCGTAAACCTTTTTTACTGTCTCTTGTTGATACACATCCCCCGGTTTCTTGCTACAACCGAGGAGGAGGCTGGCGTTTTGGCATCGGCCGCGTCAGAATTATTTGCACGTACCTGGACACCAGGGGCTTAGGGCATTGTTTTGCCCGTTTTCATAAAGACCGAATACCTTAGGGAGTGTTTGGCGTCTCGAGTTGGGCCTTATATGCATCAGCTCCGAATCATGTCTTTGGTCAAATGTTGGGTTTGCCCGACTCCTGTGTTTTGCTGCCTTACGTTCCGTTCTATCGGCTAATGCGGCACCAGGAGAACTACTGTGATTGTGCCCCGATTCGGCCTGGTGAGCACCTCAGTAGAGAAAGCCGAAAACTGACTGTCATGATATAGCGTGAGACTGGTCAACCACTCGATGACCCACCGGAATGTTTAGAATTCCTGCATTAACGAAGGACCGTTTCTCGGTCAGGCACATACGCGCCCCAAATTCGGGAGAGCGCGGTGCCCCTAGGGTCTATATAGTAGCCCCACCATCGAACTCCTATGGCTAAGTGAAAGTGATAAAGCATTATAGTCCGGTTGCCTAGTTTGCTATGCTATCACCTCCTTTCCAGGACCAAGACGTTGGATTAAGTGTGAAAATGGGCCTTTTTTGCAAACACCCCCGCACTATGTGCGTGTGGGGTGAAGCCGAAGACTGCCATCTTTCAGGTTATATACACATATACATTAACGGCCGCACAAGAGGTATTTTAATACTTGAACGCGCAAGTATAAAAAGCCCTTATATTATATTGAAACATTGTTTCACAAATCATACATGTCATTAGAACATAATATCCTTCGAGCACTGCGTCTCTATTAAACGAGCGCCCTGCAGGACTTCCCCAAAATAGTGCTCGGCAGGTACTCGGCTTCTGTCAGAATCCAGGGATGCAACGTCGGTGGCCTTCATCTCTGCCCAGTATGTCTTGACACGGGCAAGAGCCATCCGCGCACCCTCTATGCATGCTGACCGCTTCATTGCACCAATATGCGGCACCGCACCAAGGAACTGCTGCACCAAGCCAAAACAACTCTTTGGCTCGGGCCTGTTCGGCCACAAATGAGTCACGACATCCTTCATGGCAAGTACGGACAACCTATTGAGCTCAGCCCATTTGGCCAAACGATCGGTCAATGGAAGCGGACGCTCTGGACTATGAAACTGCGACCAAAAAAGCTCTTCCATTCCGTGATCATTTTGGCCTCGGAAGTGTTCGGCCGCGTCTGCGGCACTAGCCGCCAAGTCCAGATAAGCATCCTCCGCACCCCACAGCTGGCCCAACTGAGCATACTTAGGATCCGTGAATTTCCTCTGCAGCAGAAAAGGCTTTCCAGCCGCAATATCTTCGGTCTAACATAGCTCCTCTTTCATAGCTCTCATCGCAGAGCGAGCATCCTTGGCCTCAGTAGCGGCCTTTTTCAGGTCCTCTTGTTCCGCTCGACCTTCTTTTTCAAGAAGCTCGCAACGGTCGGTAGCATTCTTCAACTTTACGGCCATCTCGGCCATTTCTTTGTTGCTTCGGTAGTGAGCAGCCTGTTCGGCTCTCAGCTCTTTGGTCGCTTTTAAGGCAGCCACATCACTTTTTCGGGCTTGCTCCTTGGCTCGGGCGAGTTCCGCCCGAAGGTTCTCCATGGCAGTGGCACCATCTGCGTCAAGCATACATGTTGCAAGGCACAAACATTAAGCTACCTTACCGGGTGTCCGCGGAGAAGCTGCATACCTTGTGACTCGTCAAGCCGCTTATTCACAAGCGCGATGTCAGAATCCGCCACGTCAAGTTGCCGCTTTAGTTCGGCAAATTCATCAGTCCGGCTTGCCACTGGACGCTTCGCCACCTACATAGGAAGAGCACATATTATACCTGGGATTATGATCCTTGGCGCGCTGTCATTTTTGACAACGCACCGAGTCTCAGGGGCTACTATCTATATAGGGCGCATTCTATATGCAAAACTGTCAGAAGGTACATCATTTTGCGTACCACAAAACCCGTCAGTAAACTTATGACGGCTTCACGCAATCCGCTTTCAGCGGATGAAATCCTTTCAATCACCGTACCCATTAGTGCACGGTGATCTTCCGAGATAGACGCTCGCCCGAGCAGATCTTTCAGCTCCTCCGACCATACACCAGTCGGTGTCGGACTCGTCCGATGGCCTTTTTCGAAGGCCGGACGCGGAGGGCTTTGAGGGGACATACGACTGCCTTCGGGCCCCGCCGGACTCGGAGAAACCCTCCGTGACGACACCTCAGGGTCGTCCGCCTCGCATGACGGTACGGCAGGCGGAGGCGTTTCGCTCTCCGTCATCTCCGGATCAAGATCCCCTGAAGACGAGCTCTGTTGAGAAGGGCTGAGATCCGAACTACAAGGAATTTTTTTGGTTATCTTCAGAAATAAAACAGGGATGTCTCTCATTTTAAGAAAATGCCCCTCTTTACTTACGGCTTGCTGGAGGGCTGATCTCCTTCGGGAAATAGTGCGGCCGGGGCATCTCCTGGTGCAGGACCCTCTGGTGAAGATTTCTTCCCCTGCTTCGAGGCCTTGGTCTCCGGATCTTCAGAAGCCGTCCTCTTCTCCCCTTGGAGGGAGGTATTCTTGATCCCTCCTTTCCTGATAAACTCCTTCGCGGAGGCAGTAGCTCCCCTGTCCCCCCTTCGCCTTCTTCAAAAGGCGCAGCCTCTAGCATCCTGGTTAACACAGGATCCGACGTGGTCTCAGGGAGGTGGGCCGGACACCGGATTAGTTTTGCTTTCGCTAGCCACTCCTGTTCAAGGGACAACTCTTTTATAGGCAAGTTTATGATAGATATACGGATAGCATGTCCAGGTACAAGACTACTTACTTGAGTATCCGGGCGATTGCAGCCTAGACCTACGTCCTCGGTCAAGTCCGGACACATTGCTTTTGATCCGAAGAACAGTTGGTACATCTCCACGGGCGTTACGCCCATAAGATGTTGGAGAGCTCGTGGTCCCTCCGGATTGAACTCCCACAGGCGGAGGGGGCGACGTTTGCAGGGCAGGGTGCGACGAATCAGCATGACCTACACTACTACGACCAGATTGATATCTCTCTCTAGGAGGTCTCGAATACGGCCCTGCAACAAGGGCACATTCTTGGACGGCCCCAAGTCGAGCCCTTTATTGACCCATGACGCCAGCCGCGGTGGAGGACCCGAGCGAAAGGCAGGTGGCGCCGCCCATTTGGTGCCACTGGGAGCTGTGATATAAAACCACTCTTGTTGCCATAGACTGAGCTCCTCTTGAAAAGAGCCCTCGGGCCATGGAGCGTCAACATTCTTGCTTATAACAGTCCCTCCGCACTCTGCCTGCTGCCCCTTGATCATCTTCGGTTCCACTTTGAAGGTTTTGAGCCGAAACCCAAAGTGAGGGGTAATGCGGAGGAAGGCTTCACATACGACAATGAACGATGAGATGTGGAGGATGGACTCTGGATCCAAGTCATGAAATTCCAGCCCATAATAAAACATGAGCCCCCTCACGAAGGGGTCCGTCGGGAAGCCTAACCCCCAAAGGAGGTGAGACACGAACACCACGCTCTCACCAGGCTTGGGAGTGGGAAAAACCTGCCCTTGGGCAGGCAGCCTGTGCAAAATTTCACCGGTTAGATACCGGGCACCTCTCAGCTTTAGCACGTCTTCTTCCGTGACGGAGGAAGGCATCCACCGGCCTTGCAGGTCGGAGCCGGACATCCTCGGAGGTCCGAAGCGCCTGAATCTAGAGCTTTGGGTGTTGGAACTCGAGGCGAGGGGCGAATTCGATTGAGATTGAAAGAAAGGAGCGGGCCTTGGTCTCGTTATAAAGAGGTTGAATACCAAGAGCCCTCCCCGTGACCGTTCGGGACTCGCCTTCGATAGAGGAGGCGCGCCAACGGGCACGACTGGGTTACCCAGACCCGTATTAATGAGAATCCCAGAATAAGGGGACGCGATCTCTGCTTTGACAAGACGTGCCAAAGAAACCGCCTCGCTAAACACGCTAAGGTGGTACAGTAAAAACGATTCCAATAAAGGCTTGGTTCTAGGGTTTAGCCTCTTTGATCTCGTGGTAGATCTACTCTTGTACTACCATATCATCAATATTAATCAAGCAGGAGTAGGGTTTTACCTCCATCGAGAGGGCCCGAACCTGGGTAAAAACATCGTGTACCTTGTCTCCTGTTACCATACGGACTTCATCTTCATCCTATGCTTTCCACAGATTAATAAACCTTAGGTCATCCACTTGAGGGAAATTTTCTACTGTCCTACAAACTCTGCACTTGGAGGCCCAACAATGTCTACAAGAAGAAAGGTTGCGTAGTAGACATCAAGCTCTTTTCTGGCGCCGTTGCCAGGGAGGTGAGTGCTTGAAGTTATATATTTAGATCTTGCAATTGAATCTTTTAGTTTCTTGTCTTATCACTAGTTTATTCTATAAAAGAAAACTACAAAAAAAATGTAATTGAGGTTGTCGGTGTCAAAACCGGCGGATCTCAGGTAGGGGGTCCCGATCTGTGCATCAAGGCTGATGGTAACAGGAAGCAAGGGCATAGATGTTTACCCAGGTTCGGGCCCTCTCGATGGAGGTAAGACCCTACTTCCTGCTTGATTAATATTGAAGATATGGGTAGTACAAGAGTAGATCTACCACGAGATCGTAGAGGCTAAACCCTAAGAGCTAGCCCATGATGGTATGATTGTAAAATGTGATCGACGTTAAGGACCATTCTCTCTGGTTTATATAGACATCGAAGAGGGCTAGGGTTTACATGGAGTCGGTTACAAGGAAGGAAATACAATATCCGGATCGTCAAGCTTGCCTTCCACGCCAAGGAGAGTCCCATATGGACACGGGCCGAAGTCTTGAGTCTTGTATCTTCACGCTTCAATAGTCTGGACGATGTATACAGTCCGGCTGTCCGGATACCCCCTTATCCAGGACTCCCTCAGTATCCCCTGAACCAGGCTTCAATGACGATGACTCCAGCGTGCAATCTTGTCTTCGGCATTGCAGGGCAAGTTCCTTCTCGAAATACTCCAAAATAATCATCGAACACTTATACCGTGTCCGGATCCACAAAATAATCTTCACATACCACTGTAGAGAGAATGATATTTCACAAATGCAATCCGCTGACAACTTTTTAGACAACGCGATGTGTCATTTTGGTCAGGTCATTATTCAAACCGTTTGCCTACAGCCAGCCATAGCGCATATTGCGAGGCGGTTTCTTCAACACGTCTTGTCAAAGCAGAGATCATGTCCCCTCATCACGGGATTCTCATCTGCGGGTATGGGTAATCCCACCACGCCATCAATCTTGGTGCTTGCGAAGCAAGCAATTCCCAACGGGAAAGTGGGGAGGCGCACCGCTTTCGTCGCCTCTTATAAAGGGATAAGATCTCCTCATTTTTACCCACGCCTTCCTTCTCCCTTGCCTACTCTTGCCCCCTCGAGCTCCAGCGCCCAAGCCCAAGTCTTCTCCGCACAGCTAAACATGTCCGGAGCAGGAGGCAAGTGGATGGCTTCCACCGTCAAGGAGAAGCACATCGTAAATCTTCGGGCGGCCGGATACTTGGCGGCAGACATAGCGCACTGGCTACCGGACGCCGGGCAGGTCATTCCGACCCCAGGACCCTACGAGAGGGTCATATTCGTTGCCCACTTCGTCCGTGGTCTGGGATTTCCACTCCATCCCTTCGTTCGCGGGCTCATGTTCTACTACGGGCTAGATTTCCATGATCTAGCCCCGAATTTCATCCTCAACATCTCGGCGTTCATCGTCGTATGCGAGGCCTTCCTCCGCATCAGGCCTCATTTCGGCCTGTGGCTGCAAATCTTCTGTGTGAAGCCGAAGATTGTAAGCGGCCAGCAAGCAGAGTGCGGAGGGGCCATGGTGGGCAAGATTCCCAACGACACCTGGCTGGACGGCTCCTTTGTGGAGATCGTAAAAGGGTGGCAATCAGAGTGGTTCTATATCACCGAGCCACGTGACGCCAACTGGGCGGCGGCCCCCGAGTTCCGATCTGGAGCCCCCATGCGGCTCACCTCCTGGGAAAAGAAGGATCTGGCCTGGGGCGAACCCATAGAGCTGACCGGACTCCAGACCTGCCTCAAGAGCATGAAGGACAAGAACATCAAGCTTGTCAACATGATCCAGGTCATGCTCATTCGTCGGATCCTCCCGTGCCAAAGGTGGGCATTTAATCTGTGGGTGTTCGTCCCGGTCGAACATCAGACGCTTCAGAGGCTCTACGGTATGAAGCACAAGGACGCATGGAAGGCGTTGTTCAAGGCCTCTGAAATAGCTCCTCCCATATCCGAGGACGGCGGGCTCCATGCCATGCTGCTTCCCAGTGAGGTGAGTTTTCAGTCCATCACCGGATTCAGTCCTCCCCAATATACTCCCGAGGGAGACTTAAGTAGTTATGCATATTTATCCAGGAGTACATGGAGACAGCGGAGCAGGTTGACTGTCCGGCTCTGCTGCCCGAAGACCCAGCTGATGCTCTCCTGACGGAGATGCTGGTCCCGGCACTGTACAAGGTGCCGGAGAAGAAGGCCGATAAGAAGGCCCCGGGGACACGGAAGGGTCTCCGGCGTAAGGTTGTGTCGGAAGCCTCATCCGAAGATGACGAGGCACACTCCTCCCATGAAGGGGAGGAGGAGGAAGAAGAAGACGCCCCATCCAGAAAGGACGAGGGGCCTGGGGAGGCGGACCAGGGGGCCGAAAAAGGCCCTTGACGCAAGGCCGTCATCCCCACGTCGTCTGACGACGAGACATATTCCTCCCACGGAGGCGGGGGGAAGGAAGAAGAAACTCTACCTCCCCGCACTGGGGAGGAGAAAAAGAGAAAAGCCACCCCGGAAGGGGAGGCTGGGACGTCCAAGAAGGGAAAGTTGTCCCTTCCGGACTACTCCACCACGGCCGCTCTCAGTGAGGAGGGGTGGCCGCCCAGGGGGAAGCCCACAGTGCGATCGTAAGCGTCCGCACCCTATCATGACTTTACTTCATGATTTTTGTATTTGTAATGTCGAACACATGTGCAGTCCGGCTAGGGTTCATCCCGAGGTATCTTCCTCCGGATCCCTGAGCGAGTCGGAGATGAATTCGCTCCTGACGGCCACTACTCCTCAGCCCGCGGATGACATGGAGGTGTTATCCCGAAGGCTCTCCGAGCGGGGGGAGGTGCTTCTGGAGAC
Source organism: Triticum timopheevii (assembly GCA_963921465.1). Classification (NCBI taxonomy): domain Eukaryota; kingdom Viridiplantae; phylum Streptophyta; class Magnoliopsida; order Poales; family Poaceae; genus Triticum; species Triticum timopheevii. The sequence continues at coordinate 373,730,315 of OY997262.1, read as the reverse complement.
GCCCCAAGGTGGGATTCCAGATGTCGGACACGCGGGGTTCAAGATCCCCGCGGATCGCGTCGATGAGAGCCATGGTAAACCGGGCTCTTAGCCAAACACTGTTCCGGAACCTCCAATGGTTCTGGACTCGGGCGAGCGGCCCCTCGTTAGGGAGGGCAAGCCGTCTGCGTCAAGGACTTCCGTTGCGCCAGAGGTGCTGGATTATCTGCAGGAAGCGCTTCACAACGCTTCCATGGATGAAGAGCACCGTACTCTTATGAGTGCGGTGATTCAAAAGGTTTCGTCCGCCAAGAGCGGACTAACCGAAGCCTGCACCAGCCTACTGACAGGCTTTGAGGTAAGTGGCAAAAATGTATGAGATTACCACCTGATAGGTAGTAGCCCCTGAGACTCTGTTTGGTGTTCAGAAGGAAAAGCCAAACGGAGGGTCAATTATGATCCACAGGAGCCTAATGATAAACATTCGTGTGAACACGCAGGCTGTGCTGCTTGCCGCTGCTGTCCGTATGGCCGAAATTGCCGGACTGAAATAGGACCTAGAGCAGGCGCAGGGAGAGCTCGACCTCACAAGGAGGCAGCTCGTAGAGAGCAAAGGTGAATGATTCTCCGCTCTCATATAATGAAGGGTAAATAAAATTGGTTAATCTAACAATGAAGCTTCATGATTTTGTAGCTGGGGCCACCACCGAAGTGGCGTCTCTGAAGAAAGCGCTGTCCGAGGCTGAACACAAGGCGGCCTTGGACCGTAAAGAGCGCGAAAAGCAAGATGCGAGAGTGGGCGAGGTACAACAAGAGCTCCGGGAGCTCGGCAAAAAGTTCGAGTCCGTGGAGCATGAGCTAAAGGCAAAAGAGGTCGAGCGTGCGAAGGCCCTTGTGTATATAAAGATGCCAAGGCCGAAGCCGAGAAGGCACAGCGGGAAATCCAGGAGGCTAAAAAAATAACAGCGGGTAAGAAATTCTTTATGCAAAGCAAGCATGTGGAGGAGGCATTTCTTTTACTTACTCGAATACGGAGCTCTCCAGGGGCATTCACAGACCTGCCACGCAGCGTGTCAGACGCCGCGGAGTTCTACCGTGCCTAGGAGGGGAGCTCAACGGAGAAGCTATTCTGGTCCCAGTATGCTGGGGCCGAACATCCAACGCCTCTGAGTGACCAACTAAAGCAGTTGGTCGAACTCCACAGGACGGCCGAACTGGCTATGAAAGATGTCATAGTCCGGATGTGGCCTGGCGAGCTCCTACCCACTAGCTACTTCGGCCTGATCAAGCGGATGGTGGACGCCTGCCCACGGCTTGAAGTGATCAAGCGATCCGTTTGCATTGAGGGTGCCCGCCGGGCTTTTGCCCGCGCGAAAGTGCGTTGGGGCAAGATGGATGTGGAGAAGCTAGTGAAGGACGGGCCGCTGGAGGGCAAGGCGCATCGCCATCCCGAGATGTATTATGATGGCGTTATGAAGGGTGCTCATCACGTGGCCGATGAATGTACCAAGGACACCATTTTCGACTGAATTCACTCCTGTCATGTTTTAATTTAAAGACGGAGTTACTTGTGTTATGTAGCACTTTTGTTATTTAAAATATTACCTTCTGTGCGGCTGTTTATAAAATTTTGAAAGTAGGCCAGTCGTCGGCTTCCGCCCCCACGTAGCTAGTACTTGGGTGTTCGTGGAAAACCCGGACACTCTTTATCCAAATGTTTGGTCCCTCAAGGAGGCGTTCGGCGCAGCGAACAAGGCAATCGTACTATTCGGCTTTATAACCTTCACTTAGCCATAGAAGTCTACAATTTTAAATTTCGGCGAAGCCCCTAGAATCCGGAAGGCCGAATTGGGGCGCTATACACGCCTATATCGGACGAAGCGGATTTATCGCCTAAAGCGGGAAAATATTTAAGGATTTTATGACCTCTCGAATAGCGACCAGCTCTCACCACATCATGTCAGTCAGTTTTCGGCTTTCTCTACTGAGGTGCTCGTCCGGAAGAACTGGGACACAATCGCAGTAGTTCTCCCTGCGCTACCTTAGCCGATATAATGGAACATAAGGCACCAAAACAAGGGAGCCGGGCTAACCCAACTGTAGACCCAAGACATGATTCGGAGCTGATGCATATAGTGCTATAAGTTCGAGGTGCCGCACTGTTGAAAGTGTTCGGACTTGTCTTGCCGTATTATGGGGCGTCACAAGAAGCCCCTGGCTAACTGAATGTACCAAAGTGTACGGATACAATATCAAATAAACATTTGTAAGAAAAAAAATGCTCAAATAAGAATAATAGGCTGACGCTATGTATGATCTCCCATTGATGAATAATACGTTTAAGCGTATGTTTACAATGAACACATTAAGCGGAGATAAATAGGATTATTTGACATATCCTATCCAGAGGCAAGCTGCGTACAGATAGATAAAACAGGTATGACGATCGTAAATAGATTCCACCTGGGTATTTCCTTCTGTACACAAAGCATGTTGCCTCCTTGGTTTTCTCTCCTGTGTAAGTCTGACAATCCGGCTCTTCTGGAGAGGCTGCACTAAAGCAAATGTGCTGAAAGGTAAAACGAAAGGTTATGAAGATATGTTGCGGTGATACCGCACTGTTGGCTGAGCCACTGCTGCGCCTCCGCCTGTGCCCATGGTATTTTGAGCGCGTAATTGTGTACACATGGCACAAATGCTGCTTTGATGGGATTTGAGCGGAGGCCGGACTGCTAGTCGCGCTCTTGGCATGCCTGGCGATCCTGTTGCGGGGTGCTCCGAACTCGCTTGACGGTGCTTGAAGTTGTCGTTGCCGGATTGGTGGTTTGTCGGAGGAGGCCGCACTGTACTTCTGCCGCGAGGGCCGCAGTATGCTCTTCTGTACGGAGAGAGCGGTCCATATTTTCGTTGACTGTTATGAACCCGCGTGGGCCTGGCATCCTGAGCTTGAGGTATGCATAGTGTGGTACCGCATTGAATCTGGTGAATGCGGTTCGTCCGAGCAGTGCGTGGTAACCACTTCGGAAAGGGACGATATCAAAGATTAACTCCTCGCTTTGGAAGTCATCCGGAGATCCGAAGACCACTTCCAATGTTATAGAGCCCGTACAACGGGCCTCTACTCCAGGAATTACACCTTTAAAGGTGGTTTTGGTGGGCTTGATCATTGAAGGCTCGATGCCCATTTTGCGCACTGTGTCCTGGTAAAGCAGGTTCAGGCTGCTGCCGCCGTCCATAAGGACTCGCGTGAGGTGGAATCCGTTGATGATTGGGTCTAAGACCAATGCAGCTGAGCCTCCGTGACGGATGCTAGTAGGATTATCCCTACGATCAAAGGTGATCGGACAAGCTGACCATGGGTTGAATTTGGGGATGACTGGCTCCATCGTGTAGACGTCCCGTAGTGCTCGCTTCCGTTCCCGCTTGGAGATGTGAGTAGCATAGATCATATTGACCGTTTTCACCTGGGGGGGATCTCTTCTGTCCCCCCATGTTCGGATGCCGGGTGTCGGTGTCAAAACCGGCGGATCTCGGGTAGGGGGTCCGGACTGTGCGTCTAGGCGGATGGTAACAGGAGACAAGGGACACGATGTTTTTTACCCAGGTTCGGGCCCTCTCGATGGAGGTAAAACCCTACTCCTGCTTGATTGATATTGATGATATGGGTAGTACAAGAGTAGATCTACCACGAGATCAAGGAGGCTAAACCCTAGAAGCTAGCCTATGGTATGATTGTATGTTGTGTATGTTGTGTATATTGTCCTACGGACTAAAGCCCTCCGGTCTATATAGATACCGGAGAGGGCTAGGGTTACACAGAGTCGGTTACAATAGTAGGAGATCTACGTATCCGTATCGCCAAGCTTGCCTTCCACGCCAAGTAAAGTACCTTCCGGACACGAGCCGGAGTCTTCAATCTTGTATCTTCGTAGTCTTGGAGTCCGGCGGACATTGATAGTCCGGCTGTCCGAACACCCCCTAGCCCAGGACTCCCTCAGTAGCCCCTGAACCAGTCTTCAATGACGATAAGTCCGGCGTGCATAATGTTCGGCATTGCAAGGCGGGTTCCTCCCTTGAATAATCCAGAGAAGATAATGAACACCAGGATAGTGTCCGGCTCTGCAAAATAAATTCCACATTCCACCGTAGAGAGAATAAAATGTACACTTAGTTCAATCTGCTGACGTACTATGCAGGTGACATCACACCGCCACCAGGCCTTTGTTTGAATCATTATACCACCTCAGCGTTAGCAAAGTGGTTTCCTCGGCACGTCTTATCGAAGCAGAGATCGTGTCCCCCTTATTCCGGGATTCTCATCAATACGTGCGTGGGTAACCCAACCGCTCCCGTCGCCACGCCTCCTCTATCGAAGGGGAATCCCAAACGGTCACGGAGACGGCCCTTGGTATTTTTTTCCCTTTATAAGAGGACCAAGGCTCGCCATTGTTCTTCAATCTCGCATCGAATATCTTTCCCGCTCCCGGTTCTAACACCCAGAGCCTCGGATTCGAGCGCTTCGGATCCTTAACCATGTCCGGCTCCGACCTCCAGGGCCGGTGGATGCCCTCCTCCATCACAGAGGAAGACATATTGAAGCTGCGTGAGGCCAAGTACCTGGCCTTCGAGATTTCACACAGGTTGCCTGCTCAAGGGCAGGTTGTGCCGGCCCCCGAGCCTGGTGAATACGTCGTTTTCGTATCACACCTCCGTCGGGGTTTAGGCTTCCCGACGGATCCCTTCGTGAGAGGGCTCCTGTTCTACTATGGGCTGGACTTTCACGACTTGGCTCCGGAGTCCATCCTCCATATCTCCGCATTCATTATCGTCTGCGAAGCCTTCCTCCGCGTCATTCCCCACTTCGGCTTATGGCTGAAGACCTTCAAGGTGGAGCCGAAGATGATCGGGGGGCGTCAAGTGGAGTGCGGCGGGGCGACCATAAGCAAAAAGGTCGATGCCCCGTGGCTCGAGGGTTCCTTCCAAGAGGAACTCGGATTGTGGCAGCAGGAGTGGTTCTATATCACCGCTCCAAGGGGCAGCAAGCAAAAGCCGCCGCCCTTATTCCGCCCGGGACCTCCACGCCAACTGATGTCGTGGGTCAACCAAGGGCTCAATTGGGGGCCGTCCAAAGACATGCCTTCACTGCAGGGCCGGATTCAAGATCTCCAAGCGAGGGAGATCGACCTGATCAAGGTGATGCAGGTCATGCTAATCAGGCATCTTCTGCCCTGCAAGCGCCGTCCTCTCCGTCTATGGGAATTCAACCCGGAGGGACCTCGGATTCTCCAACACTTCATGGGTGCGACACCCGTGGAGATGTACAAGTTGTTCTTTGGACCGCGGGTGGCGTGTCCGGATTTAGCCGAGGATGCAGGTCTAAGCCGCGATCACCCGGATACTCAGGTAAGTAGCTCAGAGTCCGGACATTCTGTTTATGTGCCTTTCCAGAGTTCGCCTTCTGACCCTTTCTTCTTTACAGGAATGGGTGGCGCGATCAAGGCTGATAAGGTGTCCGGCCCCCCTCCCAGAGACCGCATAGGAGCCCGTGCTGGTCAGAATGTTGGAGGTTCCGCCTACAGAAGGGGGCGACGGGGAAAATAGAGGAGCTAATATTTCGCCCAAAGGGGCGACTGAAGAAGGAGGAAGCAAGAGCCCCTCCCTTCAGGGGGAGAAGAGGACCGCCTCCGAAGATCTGGAGGCCAACGCCCCTAAGCGTGGGAAGAGATCTTCCCTGGGGGGTCCGGCGCCCGGAAAGAATCCGGACGCACAACCATCATCAAAGGATCGGCCCTCCAGCGAGCCGTGAGTATGAAAGAGAGAGTTGATTAGTAAGGAAATACCTTCATTTGAGCTTCTGTAGATAACCAAAATATTTATATTGCAGTTCGGACCTGCAGCCTTCTCAGATGAGTTCATCTTCGGGGGACCTTCTTCCGGAGATGATGGAGAGCGATACGCCTCCATCCGCAGCGCCGCCGATGAGGCAGGCGAACCCGAAGTGTCATCACGGAGGGTATCCCCGAGTCCGGAGGGGCCAGAGAGTTCGGCGCCTACTAGTGTCCGGCCGGGAGAACTGAAGAATTTGCTCGAGAGGGCGTCTATTTCAGAAGATCACCGTGCATTAATGCGTATGGTGGTTGGAAGGATTTCGTCCGCCGAGAGCGGATTGCGTAGTGCCGTCATGAGTTTGCTGGCGGGATTTGAGGTATGCGAGAATAACGCACCCCTTTGTGTTTTAACAGTTTTGCATATAAAAAATGCGCCCTGTGTAGATAGTAGCCCCTGAGACTCGGTAGGTTGTCGGAAATGACAGCGTGCCGAGGATCGAAATCTAAAGAAATGAATTCCGTCGTTCCTATGCAGGTGGCGGATAGTCCGGGGGCTAGCCGGACTAGTGAGTTTGCCGAGTTAAATCGGAAACTGGACTTGGCAGATGCGAACATCGCACTTGTCAACAGGCGACTTGACGAGTCGCAAGGTAAAAGAGTTCTCCGCAGTCGCTTTATTAGGGGGGTCAAAGCCCTCCTCTGATAAATGATATGATGTTTATACAGACGGTGCTGCTGCTGTGGAGGATCTTCGGGCCGAACTTGCCCGAGCTAAGGAGCAAGCCCGAAGGAGTGAAGCGGCTGCCTCGAGGGCGGCCGAGGAGTTGAAAGCCGAAAAGGCTGCGCACTGCCTAAGCAGGGCCGAGGTGCCGAATTGGCCATGAAAGTAAAGGATGCTGCCGACCGCAATGAGGCTCTTGAAAAGGAGCGCTTATCGGAGCGGGAAGACCTGAAGAAGGCCACCGCCGAAGCCAAGGATGCCCGTTCTGCAATGCGGGCTATGAAGGAGGAGCTGCGCCAGGCCGGAGAGATCGTGGCTGGCAAGCCTTTTCTGCTGCGTCGCCGATTTATGGATGGAAAGTATGCTCAATTTGAGCGGCTGTGGAGTCCGGAGGATCCGTATATGGACTTAGCTGCAAGTGCGGCTGACGCCGTTAAGCACTTCCGGAGCCAGAAGGATCATAAGACGGAAGAGCTATATTGGTCTCAATTCCACAGTCTGGATCACCCACTTCCATTGACAGACCGGTTGGCCGAAATGGCTGAGCTAAATAGATTGTCCGGACTTGCCATGACTGACATCGTGGCCCATATCTGGCCAGAGAGGTCCAAGGCGACGAGCTATTTTGGTTTATTACAGCAATTCCTTGGAGCGGTGCCGCGTATAAAGGAGATGAAGCGGTCGGCCTGTATAGAGGGCGCGCGGATGGCTCTTGCCCGTGTAAAGGCGTATTGTCCAGAGATGGACGCCACCGCTGTTGCTGCCCAGGGTTCGGATGAAAACCGGCTCCCTGCCGAGCACTATTTCGGGGAAGTTATGCGTGGCGCTCATGTAATAGAGTCGCAGTGCTCGAAGAATGTAACGTTCAAATGAACGCATTAGCTCATAAATTGATGATTATGTTATAACTGCTTTTTATACTTGTGCGTCCAAGTAGTAAAACTTCTCCTTTTCGGCTGTTTACGTATACGTGTGTATAACCTGAAAGATGCAGTCTTCGGCTTCAGCCCCCATGCACAAGGAGCTGGGGTGTTCGCAAAAATAGCGCGTTTTCACACTTAATCCGACGTCTCGGTCCTATTATAAGGAGGTGGTAGCGTAGCAAACGAGGCAATCCGGACTATAATGCTTTATCACTTTCACTTAGCCAGTGGAGCTCGAGGGTGGGGCTACGATATAGCCCCTGGTGGCATCGCCCTTCTCCGAAGTCGGAGTGCGTGTGCCTGACCGGGAAACGGCCCTTCGTCAAAGCGGGGAATTCTAAACATTCCGATCGTCGATCGAGGGCTGACCAGTCTCTCGCTGCATCATGACAGTCAGTTTTCGGCTTTCTCTACTGAGGTGCATGCCCAGCCGAACTGGGGCACAATCACAGTAGTTCTCCTGGGGCCGCGTTAGCCGATGATACGGAACGTAAGGCAGCAAAACACAGGAGCCGGGCAAACCCAACATTTGACCAAAGACATGATTCGGAGCCGATGCATATAATGCCTAACTCGAGACGCCGAACACTCCCTAAGGTGTTCGGTCTTTATAATAATGGGCAGAACGATGCCCTAAGCCCCTAGTGTCCAGGTACGGGCATTGTCTTCTGACGCGGCCGATGCCAAAGCGTCAGGCTCCGCTTTGGCTATAGGAAGAAACCAAGGGAGAATAACAACGAAAGACAGTGAAAAAGGTCTACGCAGGGTCTTAATCTGAAAAGAATCCTCACAACGGGTCCCTACTGCACGTCTGCGCCTGTGTCCCCGTTGTGCCGTTATCCTGGACGGGTATGCACGTTGTTCATCTGTAAAAAGAGAGGAACGTTAGTTTTAAAAACAAATTGTGCGAAAAATATTAGAAATATAAATAATTAAAGCGGGGTTCGTATAAACCCACGGTGATTTGTGCGCGTAGCCCCCTGTAAAGGGGTATGCGGCTAGGGAGCCCCTAGCCTACTGACGCCGGATTCGTCTATCCATGTCCGGGGTCTTTAAGTGACCCTCGCACTAAAATTACGCCATGCGGTCTGGGCATCTTGAGTGTAAGAGATGCGTAATGCGGTATGGAGTTGAAGCGGACAAAAGCCTGTCGTCCCAAGAGTGCTTGATATTCACTTTCAAATGGGACGATATGAAAAATTAATTTTTCGCGTCGAGAATTGTTCGGCGATCTGAACACGACTTCTAGTAATATGGAGCCTGTGCACTTGGCGTGATGGCCTGGCGTCACTCCTTTGAAGGAAGTGCGGCTGTGTCGAATTTTGGTAGGGTCTATCCCCATCCTATGGATTGTGTTCGAATATAGCAGGTTTAAGTCACTGCCTCCGTCCATTAGGACGTTAGTAAATTGCAATCCATCTATTATGGGATTCAATATCAGGGGAGTCCGTCCCGCATTTCGAATGCTTCTGGAATAGTCCAGGTGGTCGAAAGTGATTGGTTTTAATATCCAATCTATACGGTCTGCTGGGTTGGACCGTGCGAAGCTCTTTTTAGAAAGGGCCGCACTATTTTTCCGTATTATCACATGAAGTGAGTTTACTGTTTTGACCCCTTGTGGGAAAGTCTTTTGTTTTCCGATGCTCTGCTGGTGGGGTTTATCTTCTTCGCTTGACGCGTCGAGCCCCTTGTGTTCGGCATTTAGTCGGCTGGACTGTTTAAAAACCCAACAATCCCTGTTGGTGTGATTTGCAGGCCTTCCGGGGGTACTGTGGATTTGACATATCCGACCCAAAATTTTGTTTAAGTTGGACAATTCGTCACTGTAATCCTTAAGAGGTTGTGTTTTATTATTGGGCCGCGACCTTTTGAATCTGGCGTTGACTGCCGCGCTCTTTGGGCTTTTATCTTTATTCCGGCGCTGTTCTTTTCTGCGCCGTGATTTTCCGTTTCCATCTCTTATCTCTGATGTACTTGGGTCGCTGGTGCTGCATCGTGCTAACCAGCTATCCTCGCCCGCACAAAAGCGGGTCATGAGGCTTGTCAGTGCAGACATTGTCCTCGGTTTCTCTTGACCGAGGTGCCTGGCGAGCCATTCGTCTCGGACATTGTGCTTGAAAGCTGCTAAGGCTTCGGCGTCCGGACAGTCGACTATTTCCGCGCTGACTCTCCGGGCTGTTGAGTTATATGAATTAGGTCATCTGCATCCGGAGGGCGGACATAAGTCCCTTGAAAATTTGCTCTAAACGCATCCTCGAGCTCTTCCCAACTTCCAACAGTATTTTCTGGGAGGCTTTTAAGCCAATGACAGGCTGGCCCTTTGAGCTTGAGGGGTACGTATTTTATGGCGTGGAGATCATCTCCTCTGGCCATATGTATATGTAGTATATAATCTTCTATCCAGACTCCAGGGTCTGTTGTCCCATCGTATGCTTCTATGTATATGGGTTTAAATCCTGCTAGGAATTCATGGTCCAGCACCTCATCAGTGAAACATAGTGGGTGTGCGGCGCCCCTGTATTTGTGTGTGCCGCTATCATCGGACACTTGGCGTGTTGTTTTGCTTCCTGGGGCCTTCTCCTTAGGCCCGTAGATGGATCTGGCTAGGCCATCTATCCTTCCAAGTTCGTTGGTTGGTTTATGTGGGGCGCCGCTGTCAGAATTTGGCCTATCATCTGGCCGTCTATCCGGCCAGGCAGCCTCTTTATTTTTGGACGGTGGGGGCTCTATGGCCTCTTCGTCGAATTCTGGTAGCAGCTTGCGCTTCGGGTAGCTCTTTGGTTGGTGGCCATTGCCGTACTTATCTGTGGTTTTGAGCATTGTGCTCCATCTCATTCTGAGTGTATTTTCCGCTGTTTTGAGCCTCCGTTTTTCCTTCTTCAGGCTTTTTGCTGTGGCAATAAGCCTGCGCTTGAAGCGCTCTTGTTCGACTGGATCCTCGGGTACGACGAATACGTCATCGTTGAGGCTTGCTTCGTCATCGGAGGGAGGTATGTAATTATGATCCTCAACCTCTTCGTCTGCCGCCCCCTCATGAGGGCTTGCTTCTGCATCCTCCTGCGCTGAATCTTGCTGGAGGGGATTGTCTTCGGCATTCTCTGGAGTATTATTGTCTCATGTGCCGGAATTTCCATTTTTGCTGTGGCGAAATTTAGAGCGGCGCCGCTGACGCTGGCGCTTGGGCTGTTTCTTTAAGGAATCTGCCTCCGCTGTTCCTTCGCCGTCCCCATCTTTTGGGGTATCCACCATGTATACGTCGTATGACGAGGTGGCCTTCCAGTGCCCTGTGGGCGCTGGTTCCTGTTCGTCTCCAGCATCGTCGTCCATAGCGTCGATGTCTTCGGAGTCGTGGTCCAGCATGTCGGTTAGATCGTCGACAATGGCTACAAAGTGGGTGGTGGGTGGGCTCTGAATTTCTTCGTCGTCCGCATCCCAACCATCCTGGCCATAATCTGGCCAGGACTCTCCTGATAACGAGAGATGCTTTAGTGAATTTAAGATATCACCGAAAGGCGAGCATTGAAAGATGTCCGCGGTGGTGAATTCCACAACCGGCGCCCAATCTGGACCGATTGGTACGGGCGCGGGAGGTTCGGAATCCGGCGAGGAGTCTGGCGCCTCGGAATCACGAGTTTCGCAGGGGACAAGATTGGTGTTCGGCTCCATCGTCGTGGATGTTGAAGCCCCCGGGGCGGCGTCTATCCACCAGCCCTCGATCTGGGCGATCGGCTCCGGGCTAATGGCCGGAGCGGATTCGTGTGCGGGCACCAAAGCACTGTTCGGCGGCAGAGCTAGATCATGCCCATCATCACAGTGCGGCGCGCTTGGCTGTGGCTCGAGTCCATCGAGGATCAAATCTCCTCGGACATCGGCCGTGAAGTTTAAGCTTCCAAATCTAACCTGACGGCCAGGGGCGTAGCTTTCGATCTGCTCCAGATGGCCAAGTGAATTGGCCCGCAGTGCGAAGCCGCCGAATACGAAGATCTGTCCGGGGAGGAAAGTCTCACCCAGGACAGCGTTGCAGGTTGAAGATGCCATCAAGCCTATTGGTGACGACACAGAGGAACTCTCAATGAAAGCACCAATGTCGGTGTCAAAACCGGCGGATCTCGGGTAGGGGGTCCCGAACTGTGCGTCTAGGCGGATGGTAATAGGAGACAAGGGACACGATGTTTTTTACCCAGGTTCGGGCCCTCTCGATGGAGGTAAAACCCTACTCCTGCTTGATTGATATTGATGATATGGGTAGTACAAGAGTAGATCTACCACGTGATCAAGGAGGCTAAACCCTAGAAGCTAGCCTATGGTATGATTGTATGTTGTGTATGTTGTGTATATTGTCCTACGGACTAAATCCCTCCGGTTTATATAGATACCGGAGAGGGCTAGGGTTACACAGAGTCGGTTACAATAGTAGGAGATCTACGTATCTGTATCGCCAAGCTTGCCTTCCACGCCAAGTAAAGTACCTTCCGGACACGAGCCGGAGTCTTCAATCTTGTATCTTCGTAGTCTTGGAGTCCGGCGGACATTGATAGTCCGGCTGTCCGAACACCCCCTAGCCCAGGACTCCCTCACCGGGGCTCCTCGTCATCGTTGCTGTGCAGCCCCTTGTCCTTGTTTTCGGCGTTTACTTTGCCGACCTGTTTAAATACCCAGCAGTCTCTGTTGGTGTGGTTGGCTGGCTTGTCCAGGGTGCCATGAATTTGGCACGAGCGCTCTAGTATACGGTCTAGACTGGACGGTCCCTGATTGTTTCGTTTGAACGGCTTCTTCCGCTGACTAGATTTGGATCCACTGAATCCGGCATTGACTGACGTGTCTTCAGTGTTGTCGCTGTTGTTCTGTCGCTTGTGTCTGTTGCACCATAGCTTGCCATTATTGTCACGGACGTCTGAAGTGCTAGACTGTGGTGTAGTGCTGCTGCGAGCCAACCAGCTGTCCTCGCCCGTGCAAAAGCGGGTCATTAGTGTCGCGAGAGCTGCCATGGACTTGGGTTTCTCCTGGCCGAGGTGTCGGGCGAGCCACTCGTCGCGGATATTATGCTTGAAGGCCGCCAGGGCTTCAGCGTCCGGACAATCAACTATTTGGTTCTTTTTGGTTAGGAACCAGGTCCAAAATTTCCTGGCTGATTCTCCGGGCTGTTGAGTGATGTGTCTCAAGTCATCAGCGTCCGAAGGTTGCACATATGTGCCTTGGAAGTTGTCAAGGAATGCGTCTTCCAGGTTTTCCCAACTGCCAATAGAATTTGCGGGCATGCTGTTTAGCCAGTGCTGGGCTGGTCCTTTGAGCTTAAGGGGAAGGTACTTGATGGCGTGTAGATCGTCTCCGCGGGCCATGTGAATGTGGAGAAGGAAATCTTCAATCCATACTACGGGGTCTGTTGTGCCATCGTATGATTCGATGTTTACGGGTTTGAACCCTTCTGGGAATTCATGATCCATCACTTCGTCAGTGAAGCAGAGGGGGTGTGCGGCACCTCTGTGCCGGGCTATGTCACGGCGCAGTCCAGATAGGTCTGGTTGGTTATGTTCGGCCCGGCCGGATTTGCTGTTAGTGTATCCGGTATAACGGTCATCGTTATGTGCTGCAGCGCGCCCCCGTGATCCGTAGATCGATCTTGGTTGTCCTGCGTTGTTATCCAATCTATCGCGCTGGTCCTGAGTATTGCCCCGGGCCATAGTAAATTGGCGCGGGGGTGCAGGCTGGTATTTGCGCTGATATGCCGTTTTATACCGACCTCGAGGTGGCCAGTCAGTCATGTGGCGCTCGAGTCCATATTCCTCGGCTGCCAGGACTTCTGTCCATCTGTCTGTGAGCAGGTCTTGATCAGCTTGAAGCAGTTGCTGCTTCTTCTTCAGGCTTCTCGCAGTGGCAATAAGCCGGCTCTTGAAGCGCTCCTGCTCCGCCGGATCCTCGGGCACGCCGAACTCATCGTCCCCGAGGCTGATCTCGTCTTCGGAGGGGGGCATGTAGTTATCCTCCTCCGGATACCCGACCGTCGCCTATTGGTCTGGGCTGTCATGCCCATCCTCCTGTTCGGCCTGCTCGAAGGCGGGCTGATCAGGGTTGTATTCATCTTCGGCACCGTACGGATTGTTTTTGTCTCCGGTGCCGGTATTGCCTTGGAGGGGCTTGGAGCGGCGCTGGCGACGCCCGTGTTTTGCTTTCTTCTTTGAGGGGTTATCCTCCGTTGCCTCATCGCCATTGGTTTCTTTCGAAGTGTCCACCATATATATATCGTATGAAGAGAAGGCTGTCCACTGCCCAGTGGGTGGCGGCTCCTGTGTGTCTCCTGCATCGTCGTCCATACCGTCGATGTCTTCGGAGTCGAAGTCAAGCACGTCGGTTAAATCATCGACCGTGGCAATGAAGTGGGTGGTGGGTGGGCAGCGAATTCCTTTGTCGCCCGCTTCCCACTCGAGCCTGACATAGTCCGGCTTGGAGCCTCCTGACAAAGAGAGAGACTTCAATGAGTTCAGCATGTCGCCAAAGGGCGAGTGCTAAAAGATGTCCGGAGCGGTAAACTCCATTACCGGCGCCCAACCTGGCTCGGCTAGCTCAAGGGTGTGCGGACCGGAACCAACAACCGGATACGAGTCCGGGGGCCCGGGGTTACAGGCCTCCACAGAGGTGAGACATGTGTTTGGCTCCAACGCCGATGTGTATGCGGCCTGGGGGACGGGGTCAACCCCTCCGTTCTTAGGCAATGCGGCCTTCTCCGAATTTAGATCCCGAGCGTTGTCCGACAGCAGGTCTAGGCCATGCTCGTCATGACTGTCCGGCGCTTCTGGCACAGGCCCGAATCCGTCGAAGATCAAGTCTCCGCGAACACCCGCCGTGTAGTTCAAGTTTCCAAACCTAACCTGGTGGCCAGGGGCGTAGCTGTCGATCTGCTCCAGATGGCCGAACGAATTGGCCCACAGTGCGAAGCCGCCGAACACGAAGATCTGTCCGGGGAGGAAAGTCTCACCCTGGACCGTGTCATTGATGATGATTGAAGGAGCCATCGAGCCCCGTAGCGACGACACAGAGGAACTCTCAATGAAAGCACCAATGCCGGTGTCAAAACCGGCGGATCTCGGGTAGGGGGTCCCGATCTGTGCGTCAAGGCTGATGGTAACAGGAAGCAAGGGACACAGATGTTTACCCAGGTTCGGGCCCTCTCGATGGAGGTAAAACCCTACTTCCTTCTTGATTAATATTGAAGATATGGGTAGTACAAGAGTAGATCTACCACAAGATCGTAGAGGCTAAACCCTAAGAGCTAGCCTATGATGGTATGATTGTAAAATGTGATCGGCCTTCTAAGGACCATCCTCTTCGGTTTATATAGACACCAGAGAGGGATAGGGTTTACATGGAGTCGATACAAGGGAGGAAACACAATATCCGGATCGCCAAGGTTGCCTTCCACGCCAAGGAGAGTCCTATCCGGACACGGGCCGAAGTCTTGAGTCTTGTATCTTCACGCTTCAATAGTCCGGACGATGTAGACAGTCCGGCTGTCCGGATACCCCTTTATTCAGGACTCCCTCAGAGGGTGCCTCATATGCTTCATCTTTTTATTGTCTTTCGTGAAAATAATGGAAAGGAAAATTGTGCTCAAGTGTTAGAAGAAGAAGTCAATAAATTTTTTGGCATAAAATCTTTGAATGATGAGCATGATTGCAATGTTGTTAGAGTGCTTGCTATGAACATTCATGATACCAATGATGATTACACTAGTCATGATAAAAATGTTTCTCATAAGCATGTCAATTTTTGTGGAGTGCATAGAGTTTCTGAAGACATGCCTTATAGGGATGATAGATTTTGTAAGAAGCATAAACATGATGAAACCAACTGGTGGCTTAAGGTGATAGATAAATTTGCTACAAAATTATGCTCTCTTCATCCCGTTACTTGTGAACTTTGCAATAGAGTTGGTCATCTTAATTTCCAATGCACACTTTTCATGATCGAATCATGGCTAAAAAGCAATAACTTGATCACCCTTGAACTTTATAATGAACTTTTTTTATTTTTGGGGTGTGAAGAAGTGTCACATAAAAATAGTTGGTTTCAAGCATTCATATTCACCGACCATTTTGAAGCTACTCTTAAAGGAATATATATGTTTTGCATGGTAAATTGTAAGGAAAATGCTTACATTGCCAACTATAAAAAGATGGGGAAACCAATAGAATATAAAAGTACTAATGAAAGGGTAAAGATTTCCACTTTCCCTCCTATTGTCTCTCGTGGTGAAATAGTTACGAGAATGAGCTCCCTATGCAACCAATCTCATCAATAAGGAGCTCCAAGAAGTTGATTAAACCCACACATGATGTGGAGAAGAAAAGAAAAGACGTAGAAGCAAAGGTAAAAAGGTATCCCTCCCAAATGATGTTGCTCCTATTATTGCTATTCCTCATGAGAGTGAATCAAAAATAAATGTGTAAGATGATATACTTGATGATGATAGTGATTCTTTGTCTTATGATACAATGTCCGAAGAAACTATTGAGGATGATTTTGTTATGCCTATTACTCATTGTGATGATTATAATTGGGAAAATAATGATACATCCTATAATCTTGAAAATATTTTTGGCACCAACTTAGAAAGTTGTGATGATAATAATTGATGTACTATTGGTGCTATTCATACTATTAATGATGAGAGTGACTATGCGTATGATATGCAAAGGCACAAGCTTGGGGATGCTATGTTTGATGAGAATGACATGTTTGAGAATTTATTTGCTGCAATTAATGTTTGTCCCAATCTTGGGATTGCTATATTTAATGAAAATGACATTTTTAGTCCCCCAAGTATTGATGTGCAAATTTATTATGATGATTGCAATATTTATGAAAGTGGGTTTGGAAGAGTGTCAACTCTAGGTAGTATAGATCCCACTATTTTGGAGGGTGCTGATTCTTATAATTATGAAAGTGGATTTGGAGAGGTCATGACTTTCTTTAGTAATGATTCCACTATCTTGGAAGAGGTTTCAATTGATTATGATGAGAACAAAGTTGCTACTTATGATGATTATTGTGTAAGTGCATCGAGTGCCACCCCTAGTTGGTTTTGGAGTATTGATGACAAAGTTGGTTGAGGGACTAATGCGTTTGTGAGAATTGCAGGACAACGCAGGTAGTGTCCCTCATTGATTCGGTTTACCTACCAGAGATGACCCCTAAAAATGTATGAAGACATTGAAGACAATGGTGGTATGAGAAGATATTCATATTGAAGACTATGACATGAGAACACATTATGTGAAGACAATGGAGCGCGAAGACTATGTGGTTTCGTCATTTTCTTTCTTCTTTGTTGAGTCATAGGAACCACCGTACTGTTAAGTGGGGTCCAAGTGAACTAAGTCAGAGTGACTGAAGTGATGCTCAACCCAAATCCTATGTCTTCGAGCGAAGACAATGAGAGTAAATCTTATCCAGAGCTGGATGAGTCAGCTTTGCTTGTAGCCCAAGTAAAGTTGTCGCGTGTGTTTGAAATCTGACCGTTGGAACACGTGTCAGTTCCTTAGTGACCCAGGGTCATTTTGGACAAATCAGGTCGGGTTGCCCAGTGGCTATAAATAGCCCACCCCCTACACCATAAATTGGTGGCTACTCAGAGTTTGTGCACGGCTTTTGTCATTTGAGAGCAACCCACCTCGAAGCATTTGAGAGAGAGAAATCCTTGTGAGGACAAAGCCCAAACACCCAGAGCCAAAGAGTGTTAGGCATCACTGAAGCCTTTCTGTCTGTGTGACCTGAAGACTTACTACACTTGAGGACTGCGAATCCTCCAGCCGGTTAGGCTTCGCGTTCTGAGCATCCAAGAGTCATTGTGGATTGCCGGTGAATGAAGTCTGTGAAGGTTTGGAAGTCTCCCTTGAAGACTTACCAGAGTGATTGGGCGAGGACTGGGTGTCCTTAGCTCAAGGGGAATAAGGTGAAGACACGGTCTTCTGAGTTAAATCTCAGCCTCCCTAACCAGACGTACAGTTGTCACAGCAACTAGAACTGGTCCAACAAATCATGTGTCTTCAACAAGCAACTGGTTCTATCCCTTCCAACCTTGCTTAAGTTTGTCTTCATGAAGTCATTCCTTGTCTGTATATCTGTTTGACTTCATTGCTTGACTACTATTGTTGATTGGCTTCACACTATCTTCCATCTTGATCCTTACTACCTAACTGCTATTAGTCCTGTGCTTTCACATTATTACATACTTGACTATGGCTTGTTTAGGGTAGTTTATCTTTCGCTGCATATCAATTAGGTTGTTTCTGTTGTTTGTCTTCGAAACTTCCAAGTTTTGAAGACTTTCATAAAAATCGCCTATTCACCCCCCCCCCTCTAGTCAATACTAGCACTTTCAATTGGTATCAGGCAAGGTACTCCCTTGTTCTGTGTGATTCGGTTTAACCACCTAGAGTTTCAGCTATGTTGACTGCAGGGATAATCAAGGTCTCCGCTGCTTGCCCCGTGTTCGATGGAACTGAATATCCCTACTGGAAGAATAAGATGCGCATGCATCTTGAAGCCATTGATGTCGACCTCTGGTATGTCGTCAAGAACGGCGTTCCCAAAACTGGTGAAGGTGTCACCCCCACTGATGTCAAGAAGTTCATTCAACTGGACTCTACTGCAAAGAACATCATCTGTGGTCATCTGACCAAAGGACAGTATGGCCGTGTAAGTGCTCTGGAAACATCGAAGCTAGTCTGGGACTGGCTATCCAAGGTCAATGAAGGCGTCTCAACCCAGAGAGATCAAAGGATCAGTGTTCTTCGCAACCTCTTCAACCGCTTCAAGAGAAACGACAATGAAAATGTCCAACTCATGTTTGATCGTCTGACTGATATCACAAATGAACTTCAAGCTCTTGGCGCAACTGAGATCACCAAGCATGAAATCGTCAAGACACTGCTGAGATCCCTTGACAGCTCCTTTGACACCCTTGCCCTCATGATACAAGAACGTCCTGACTTCAAGACACTCGATCCGTCTGATATACTTGAGAGGCTCAACACACATGAGTTCCAGCTTTCTGAGAAAAGAGATATCTATGGTCCAAACTATGGCCGAACTCGTGCTTTGAAGGCAAAAGTTGTTTCCTCATCTGAAGAAGAATCTGACTGCGGTTCTGATGATCCTGAAGACATTGGAAAGGAACTTGCCATGCTGGTGAAGAAGTTTCAGAGGTTCACCAAGAAAAAGGGCTTCAGAAAGTCTTCACGATCCAGCTCCAAGAATGATGAAGCTTCCACCCATGACCACAAGAAGAGAACCTACCACAAGTGCAAGAAAACTGGTCACTACATATCTGAGTGTCCACAGTGGGACAATGAGAAGAAGAAGAAGAAGAGCAAGGAATATGATTCTGATGATAAGAAGAAGAAGAAATCCTCAAAGTCTTCTAAGTCTTCTTCCAAGTCGTCATCATACAAGAAGAGCTCATATGGCAAGGCTCATGCTTTTGTTGGCAAGGAAATGGATTCAGAGGAGGAGTCAGCTTCTGAGGAGGCGGAGGTGGAATCTGGAGAGGAGTCTGACCCTGGCGTTGCAAGTCAGGCTTTAGCCACAGCCTATGTTGCCAAGTCCATCTTCAACACTGAAGACAATGACTTCCGCACCAACGCTGAAGCCAATGACGAATACGATCCTTCTCCCACCTACTGCTTCATGGCACGTGGTGCCAAGGTAAAATCCCGCGATGCTTACTTTCAAACATCAAGTGAAGATGACTCTGATTGTGAATCCAAACCCAGCTACAAAACACTTGCTAAAATTGCAACTAAACAACAAAAGGCTATGGAACATACTCAAAAACTGTTAGACAAAAGCTATGACCTGTTGGACGCTGAAATGACACGTTCACTGTCCTTAGTTGATGACATAAAAAATCTTCATGCTAAGTACCAAGAACTTGAAGGTCGTCATGAATCACTCTCAACTACTTATGAAAGGCTCTCCTATGATTATCTTCAAAGGAAACAAGAGCTTGAGAAATTGAGAGCGGCTCATGAAGATCTTCAAAAGGTGAATGAGTCACTTCGCGCTCAACAGATCTATTCTGCTCAGGACATATTTGAACCACCATGTTTAAAATGCAGTGAGCGTGATAACGCTACATCTGTTGCTGAATGTTCCACTACTGTTGCTGTTTCATTGTCTTCACCTACTGAAGTGGTTACTAACCCTTCTGCGGAGGATACCACAAGTATTGCTGATGAAAATGCTAGGTTGAATACATTGCTTGAAACAGGGATGTACAAAAGTTTGAAGGGACATCAGACACTCTGCGATGTCCTCAAAAAGCAGATTCTGAACCGAAACCCTAGGAAAGAGGGTGTCGGGTTCGAGAGGAAAATGAATGCTGATGGTTCCTACTGGAAGCCTGAGAAGTATCCCAAAACCACATGGGTTGCTGCAAAGGAACCTTCAGTAGATCCATCTACACTATCTGGCTTTACCTGGGCTAATCCTATTGTCATTGATGAATCCTTTGATGCAAACTATAAGCTGTTCAAAAATCAGAATGGTGAAGTGTTTGCCAAGTACATTGGTACTAACTGCAGGAATGGTCCACCTATAAAGAAGATCTGGGTACCTAAGCGGTACATTGAGAATCTTCCTGTGAATGTCATCATGACACCACCCAGGAAGAAGACAAACCCCAGACCTATAGCTTCATGTGGCCCAAAGGCTTCATACAGATACAGGACTCACATGAGTCACCCTAACGCCAATGTTTTGCAGGGAAATCATGCTCAGACTTATGAATATGAGCGTATATCTTCGAACCGCTATCACAGGACTAAGAACTTTTCTTCTTATTCATATGAGTATCATTCATCTCCTGCAAGGCTATTTGCTAGGGCTCCAAAGCCGAAATTCTCAGATGTTGCACTTAGACTCATTGCTTCTAAGCCACCCCTGAAAATGTGGGTGGTAAAGAAGAACTAACTCTCTTTTGCAGAATGTGGTCTCCAGCAGGCAATCAATGGCGTCCAATACTATTGCTGGGGACCTAAAGCTCATTGAGGACGCACGTTAAAATATCACTCTATATGCTTCACATCTGAATTTCTTATCTGTCAAACTATGTCCTAACCTTGATATAAGATGTGACTATCCCTATATGTGTCAAATGCTTATGCTTCACAACACTCTTGTGAAGCCTATCCTCCTAACTGCACTGTAGGGTACATCACCAAAAGCTTCAGAGTGGATTATGGACAGTGGATGCACAAATCATATGACTGGTGATCGAAGTCTTCTCATGGACTCAACCTTACGTCCATCCGACAAGAGTCACATCACATTTGCTGACACTGGTAAAAGCAAAGTATTGGGTCTAGGTAGAGTTGCAATCTCAAAGGATCAACACATGGATAAAGTGATGCTTGTTGAATCCCTTGGTTTCAACTTAATGTCTGTCTCAATGCTTTGTGACTTGAACATGATTGTGATATTTGGCAAATATCGTTGCCTTGTACTAATGGAATCTGACAAATCTCTAGTCTTTGAAGGGTATCGAAAAGATGATCTATACATGGTAGATTTCTCAGCAGGTCCACAGCTTGCCGTATGTCTTCTCACAAAAGCTTCAGAATGCTGGCTCTGGCATCGAAGGCTGGGACATGCTAGCATGAGGAACTTACACTCGCTCGTCAAGAAGAAGCATGTCATAGGCATCGAAGATGTCAAGTTCAAGAAGGATCATCTGTGTGGTGCCTGTGAAGCTGGAAAGATGACAAGGGCAAAGCACCCCTCGAAGACAATCATGACAACATCTCAACCCTTCGAGCTGTTACACATGGACTTATTTGGACCTACTCACTACTCCACCCTCACAACAACTGCCTGTCTCTATGGCTTCGTCATTGTTGATGACTACTCAAGATACACATGGGTTCATATAATTCTGTACAAGACTGAAGTGCAAGATGTCTTCAGGCGCTTTGCAAATCGAGCAATGAACAACTATGGTGTGAAGATCAAGCACATCAGAAGTGACAATGGCACTGAATTCAAGAACACTGGACTTGATCTGTATCTGGATACAATGGGAATCACTCATGAGTTCTCTGCTCCATACACACCTCAGCAAAATGGCATCGTTGAGCGCAAAAACAGAACCCTCATTGAGATGGCTCGAACAATGCTAGATGAGTACAAGACACCAAGAAAGTTCTGGCCTGAAGCTATTGATACAGCATGTCACATCATCAACCGTGTGTACATCCATAAGCTTCTCAACAAAACATCATATGAGCTGCTCACTGGCAAGAAGTCAAACGTCAGTTACTTCAGAGTATTTGGAGCTAGATGCTGGATCAAGGATCCCCATCACAAGTCAAAATTTGCACCTAAGGCTCACGAAGGCTTCATGCTTGGCTATGGAAAGGATTCACACTCCTACAGAGTATTCAACCTTTATCTTTACAAAATCGTTGAAACTGTGGATGTGAAATTTGATGAAACCAATGGTTCACAGAGAGAGATTCTGCCAAGTACACTAGATGAAGCTCCTTCAAGTGAGTCTATCAAGCTGATGGGAACTGGTGAAATCATGCCCTCTGAAGCACAACCTGAAGAGGAACTTATCATCTCTGCACCAAATCAACCTGAAGACAATGCTCAGACCGAAGACAATTCTCCCAATGATGACAATGATCAGCCAGAGCAAAATCTTCGTCCTGTTCATCCTCGTGTTGCAAATGAAGTTCAAATAGAGAAGATTATTAACAGCATCAATGCACCTGGTCCGCTCACTCGATCAAGAGCAACACAGCTAGCAAACTTCTGTGGGCACTTTTCATTTGTGTCAATATCAGAACCCAAGAAAGTTGCTGAAGCTTTTATGGAACCTGAATGGATTCAAGCAATGCAGGAAGAACTTCAACAGTTCAAGCTGAATAATGTTTGGGAACTTGTCAAGCGACCGGATCCTCGCAAGCATAACATTATTGGAACAAAATGGATATATCGAAACAAGCAAGATGAGCATGGTCAAGTCGTCAGGAACAAAGCTCGTCTTGTGGCTCAAGGTTACACTCAAGTTGAAGGAATTGAATTCGATGAAACCTTTGCTCCTGTTGCTAGGCTTGAAGCTATTCGAATACTGCTAGCCTATGCAAATCATCACAATATCTTGCTATATCAAATGGATGTAAAGAGTGCATTTCTCAATGGCAAGATTGAAGACGAAGTATATGTCGCACAACCACCTGGCTTTGAAGGTCCAAAACATCCTGATATGGTGTACAAGCTAAACAAGGCACTGTATGGCCTCAAACAAGCCCCTCGTGCCTGGTATGATACAATCAAAGACTTCCTGAAGAGTAAAGGCTTCAAACTTGGATCCCTCGATCCCACTCTCTTCACGAAGACATATGATGGTGAACTGTTTGTGTGCCAAATATATGTGGATGACATAATCTTCGGATGCACCAATCAGAAGTACAGTGATGAGTTTGGGTACATGATGCAAGAGCAATATCAAATGTCCATGATGGGTGAGCTGAAGTTCTTCCTTGGTCTTCAAATTCGTCAGCAGAGGAATGGCATCTTTATATCTCAAGAGAAATACCTCAAAGACTGTCTGAAGAAGTTTGGAATGGAAGACTGCAAAGGCTACACGACGCCAATGCCAGCCAAACACTATCTTGGTCCCGACGACAATGGTAAAGAGTTTGATCAAAAGGTATATCACTCCATGATTGGTTCTTTGCTTAATTTATGTGCATCTAGGCCAGATATTATGCTTAGTGTTTGCATGTGTGCTCGATTCCAAGCGGCACCAAAGGAATCGCATCACTTATCTGTGAAGCGAATTCTTCGATATTTGGCTTACACCCCAACACTCGAATTATGGTATCCCAAGGGCTCAAGATTCGATTTGGTTGGATTCTCGGATGCTGATTATGCTGGTGACAAGGTGGATCTCAAGTCTACATCTGGCACATGTCATTTTCTTGGTCGATCACTTGTCTGTTGGTCTTCGAAGAAGCAGAACTGTGTATCACTCTCAACTGCTGAATCTGAATACATTGCTGCTTGATCTTGTTGTGCTCAGCTTCTATGGATGAAGCAAACTCTCAGGGATTATGGCATCAACCTGAAACAAGTTCCTCTCTTCTGCGACAACGAGAGTGCCATCAAAATAGCCAACAATCCAGTCCAACACTCGAAGACAAAGCACATTGAAATTCGTCATCACTTTCTCAGAGATCATGTTATGAAGAAAGATATCGATATCATTCACGTCAACACTGAAGAGCAACTGGCAGATATCTTCACAAAGCCCTTGGATGAGAAAAGGTTTTGCAAGTTACGGTGTGAGCTAAATATCTTGGAATCCTCTAATGTCCTGTGATCAGGCACACCTCCTAACACTTATGCATGTTGATGACTTAGATGTGCAACACACAAAGTAATGTATATCTTCAATCAATGAAGATTTACACTCTGAGTGTGAATACATTAACATGGAATTTGACTTCGGAGCGCCACGATAATTGTGCGCCGTGTCTGGGTCTAATACTTCTTATACGGTGGGTAACGCCACCACCAACTTCTCTTGTTTGAAGTGTTTCACTCAAGGCGTTATATTGCAATGACTTCGCATTTGGTTTGTCATCAGTTTCAATTTGTCTTCATGACTTTCTGCACTATGATGATTTGATTGCTTTCTGATATATATATATATATATATATATATATATATATATATATATATATATATATATATACTAATGTTCTGTCCTCTACAGCATTCACTTATAGCTATGTCTTCAAGATTGGATCTTTTGAACTAAGTGAATGTGATCGGACCCTAACCTCTCTATGCTTCCTATCTCAAATCTATCTGTCCAAATCATATGCATTCTATTGAAACTATCGAATGTCTTCTCTGCGTCCTAGTCAGCAGAAGGCAAAGAGACAAACATTAAATCTGTTTTAAATGGCTTATCTTTACTGTTGAAATCCGGAGAAGCCGGAACAATTCTCCGACATGCCTGACGGGCGTGGGAACGTGGGACAACTCTATGTATGCTGCATGCTTGCCACGTGCCCCTCAGATGTGAACCGCCAGGGGCACCAGCATAATTGCACTGTGTCTCTCACCTACTTATAAATACTTGTCCCCTGCGGTAAAGAAATTCTTCTTCCACCTCTCCACCTCCGTCAAAACCCTAGCGCCACCGCTATCTCGCGATGCCGGCGGCGACGAAGCGCTTAGCTGTCGCAACTTCTCCGACGCCGTCCTCACGCCGGCCGCGGACATCGTTCTCTCCGCCGTCGCCGTAGGTGTCCTCCGTCGCCAAGTTAGGGCACGGTGGGCTGAACTGCTCGGTCTCCTATTCCTCCATCTAGCAGTTCTTCGTGCGGTAATTATAACTCTATTTTTACCACCTTTTTGATCTTCAAGATTCATCCTGTTTACCGAAAGTAGTTTCTGTCTATTCAAAGCTAGATCTATTCCGTCTGCATCTCATACTGCTTAGTCGATTCACTTAGATTTCCTATCTAGGTTGATTCCTCACTTGTACTTGTTCACGGATTGGTACAAATCTGGAACCAACTCACCAATATAAGTGAATGTCTTTGCATCATGAGGTCAATGTCTTCAAACTGATTTATCTTCAAAATCTTCTGAGAATGCATATGACCTCTTCCCCTTCCCTCGCATCTCTAATGCTGTCACAGGTACATGTCCGTGGGAGAATCCCTTGGTTCTCATAGTCTGCATTCGTTTGCAAAATACTTACAGCATCATATAAATTCTCCTGAAGCCAGTTCCTGCTTGACCAGCAAACATAAATCTCTGAAGCCTTTGAACGTATTGAAGCCATTCAGTTTGAAGTTCATGGCTACAGAAAAATCAGCAAGGAAGGGTGGCAGACAGCGCAGAGAAGGAACATCCAAAGATCTGCCTGAAGGCTTAGCAGAACTCTACAAGACAGATCCAGAAGAGAATTATCATCAGAGGAAGATGCGAATCCAATGGATTCGACGCTATTGGGCTGAACAATGGTTCAAGTACAAATTCGTGACCAAGGAATATGTAGAGAAGTATGCTATCAAAAGTCCTTGGGGCGATATTCTCTATCGAGGACTTCAACCCAAGAACAGAGCTGAAGCTATTGCTCAAGGCTTCAACCCAAGAACAGAGCTGAAGCTATTGCTCAAGGCTTCTACCCTTGCACCATCAAAAGTCTGTTGACCTTAGCCTGAGAATGCCGATCCCACATCATTACTCTGGTGTCGTGATGATGCCCTCTTCAAGCGCAACTTCCAGCACGCAAAGGCTTCGGCCAAAGAAAACAAGAAGTCCTTGGGTTTGGACTCCAATCCTGGTCCCTCTGCTCCCCGTGCTGACGGCTCCCGTGAAGCTAATCCACTGGCTGGTAGCACTCGTCTATTGAAGGTGTTCAAGCAGCAACTAGAATCTATCCACTGGCTAGTAACACTCATCTTCCTCACAGAGCGCCCACTGAAGCCACTGAAAGCACAATTGCTCAAAGGCCCCGCAAGCGTTCTCGCGTTCTCAATGACCGAGAACTTCTTGTGGTTCTTCATCAGAAATAGGATAAGCATCATTTCTGGCTCAAGAGACAGATGCAAAGCCTCTTGGTGGATGTCAATCGCATTCGCATCCTTGCCACCAAGAATGCCTTTGTTGCTCATGAAACTTGCCGGAGATCATGGAAGAGTTTGACCCTGCTCAGTGCTGAAGCGGATCTTCAAGATGATGGCTTCAATGAAAGATTTCAGTTCGACTCCACTCCTCCACAGACTACTACCCTGCGTCGAACTCCATCTCTTGAAGACTCTGAATATTCCTCCTCCGCAGCAATAGTTAATGCCAGAGTGATCGATGATGAAGATGACGCTACTTCACCACCTCCCACTACTGCGCGCATCGACACTGCACCAAGTTAATCTGCACCGCCAACCAACGACAGTGACCCAGCATCTTCACCTACTCATCACGAGTAGATTCTCTATGTCTTCAAACCTTTTTGGTCATTACTGACAAAAGGGGGAGAAGCGTATGAGTTAATAGTCTTCAAGCGGGTTCATATGGGCGGTTGCATTATATTTTGCTGCGTGCTTACAACTCTTGCATTTTGATACATTTGGTTCTTTGAGTTGTAACACCTAAACTTGATGGTCGTCTGCTACTTCTGCTACGTGTTTGCTTTACTCTGATGCGATGATAAATTCCGCATGTGCAATGATAACTTCCGCACTTAGATCATTCTGCAGACGTCCATTTTTCATTATGCATGTCATTCTACTTGTTATATCATTTCATGCATGATGAATTATCTTCATAAGTTGAAGTGGATATCCACAAGTACAACCTGCCATGTGCATTTGCAATCCAAAAGCAAATTACTTACTTGCACATCTTCAGGGGGAGCCCTTGCAACTTATGAAGACAATTCCATATCCTTACAATTTCACATACTTTATCCCCGTTGAAAACTTCAACCAGTTTGTCATCAATCACCAAAAAGGGGGAGATTGTAAGTGCATATAGTGCCACCCCTAGTTGGTTTTGGAGTATTGACGACAAAGTTGGTTGAGGGACTAATGCGTTTGTGAGAATTGCAGTACAACGCAGGTAGTGTCCCTCATTGATTCGGTTTACCTACCGGAGATGACCCCTAAAAATGTATGAAGACATTGAAGACAATGGTGGTATGAGAAGATATTCATATTGAAGACTATGACATGAGAAGACATTACGTGAAGACAATGGAGCGCGAAGACTATGTGGTTTCGTCGTTTTCTTTCTTCTTTGTTGAGTCATAGGAACCACCGTACTGTTAAGTGGGGTCCAAGTGAACTAAGTCAGAGTGACTGAAGTGATGCTCAACCCAAATCCTATGTCTTCGAGCGAAGACAATGAGAGCAAATCTTATCCAGAGCTGGATGAGTCAGCTTTGCTTGTAGCCCAAGTAAAGTTGTCGCGTGTGTTTGAAATCTGACTGTTGGAACACGTGTCAGTTCCTTAGTGACCCAGGGTCATTTTGGACAAATCAGGTCGGGTTGCCTAGTGGCTATAAATAGCCCACCCCCTAGACCATAAGTTGGTGGCTGCTCAGAGTTTGTGCACGGCTTTTGTCGTTTGAGAGCAACCCACCTCGAAGCATTTGAGAGAGAGAAATCCTTGCGAGGACAAAGCCCAAACACCCAGAGCCAAAGAGTGTTAGGCATCACTGAAGTCTTTCTGTCTGTGTGACCTGAAGACTTATTACACTTGAGGACTGTGAATCCTCCAGCCGGTTAGGCGTCGCGTTCTGAGCATCCAAGAGTCATTGTGGATTGCCGGTGAATGAAGTCTATGAAGGTTTGGAAGTCTCCCTTGAAGACTTACCAGAGTGATTGGGCGAGGACTGGGTGTCCTTAGCTCAAGGGGAATAAGATGAAGACACGGTCTTCTGAGTTAAATCTCAGCCTCCCTAACCAGACGTACAGTTGTCACAGCAACTGGAACTGGTCCAACAAATCCTGTGTCTTCAACAAGCAACTGGTTCTATCCCTTCCAACCTTACTTAAGTTTGTCTTCATGAAGTCATTGCTTATCTGTATATCTGTTTGACTTCATTGCTTGACTACTATTGTTGATTGGCTTCACACTATCTTCCATCTTGATCCTTACTACCTAACTGCTATTAGTCCTGTGCTTTCACATCATTACATACTTGACTATGGCTTGTTTAGGGTAGTTTATCTTCCGCTGCATATCAATTAGATTGTTTCTGTTGTTTGTCTTCGAAACTTCCAAGTTTTGGAGACTTCCATAAAAATCGCCTATTCACCCCCCCTCTAGTCGATACTAGCACTTTCATATTGTGATGACACTTATGTTATAAAAAGTCGTGATGATTACATTTATAAAACTTGTCATAATTATGATTACCCCTTTTTTGAACATTACTCTTTTAATGTGGAAACAATTTATAGTATTCGAGTTTCTTATGATACTCCCACTATTCCGAATGAGAAGAATTTTGCTTATGTGGAGAGTACCAAGTTTTCTATGCTTGTGGATCATGAAAATAATGCTTTATGTGTTGGTTATATTGTTGAATTCATTCATGATGCTACTGAAAATTATTATGAGAGAGGAACTTATGCTTGTACATATTGCAATAATTTCAAGTTTCCTCTCTATGTATTGAAAATCCTAAAACTTTGCTTGTTCTACCTTCCTATGCTTGTTTATTCTTTCTCCCATAAATTGTTTGTTCACAAAATCCCTATGCATAGGAAGTGGGTTATACTTAAATGTGCTAGTCATATGCTTCATGATGCTTTCGTTATGTTTCAATTCTTATCTTTTATGTGAGCATAATTGAAATCATCATGCCTAGCTAAAAATGCATTAAAGAAAAGCGCTTGCTTGGAGACAACCCAATATTTATACCTACTATTTTTGGTGTGCTCACATGATTATGTTACTGTAGTAATAGTGTTTTATAGCTTTTGTTTCAATAAAGTGCCAAGTAAGACCTTTGTATGGTCTATGGTGATAGTTGATTTGATCTTGCTGAAAAACAGAAACTTTTGCACTCACTGCCAAAATTTTAGAAATTCCCAGAAGCGTGACTTTGATTTGAATTTTTTTACCCAACATTTATGTACAAATTGCCTAGTTTTTTCTAATTTTCAGAATTTTGAGTTATAGAAGTATACGAAGTTTCCACATTACTACAAACTGTTCTGTTCTTTGACAAATTCTGTTTTCATTCTGTTGTTTGCTTATTTTGATGAATCTATGGGTAGTATCGGAGGGTATGAATCATGGAGAAGTTGGAATATAGTATATATAAAACCAATGTAAATTTAAAATGAGTTCACACCAGTACCTAAGTGGTGATTTGCTTTATTATACTAACGGAGCTTACGAGTTTTCTGTTGAGTTTTGTGTTGTGAAGTTTTCAAGTTTTGAGTAAAGTTTTGATGGACTATGGAATAAGGAGCACCAAGAGCCTAAGCTTGGGGATGCCCAAGGCACCCAAGGTAATATCCAAGGACAACCAAGCATCTAAGCTTGGGGATGCCCCGGATGGCATCCCCTCTTTTGTCTTCAATCCATCGGTAAATTTACTTGAGGCTATATTTTTATTCAACACATGATATGTGTTTTGCTTGGAGTGGCTTGTATGATATGAGTCTTTGCATTTTAGTTTGCCATAATCATCCTTGTTGTACACACCTTTTGAGAGGAACACACATGAATTGTGATTTATTATAATACTCTTTGTGCTTCACTTATATCTTTTGAACTAGGCAATTTGCTCTAGTGCTTCACTTATATCTTTTTAGAGCACAACGGTGGCTTTATTTTATAGAAATTGTTGAACTCTCATGCTTCATTTATATTATTTTGAGAGTCTTAAACAACATGGTAATTTGCTTAGGTTATGAATTTAGTCCTAATATGATGGGCATCCAAGAGGAGTATAATAAAAACTTTCATATAAAGCGCATTGAATAGATGAGAAGTTTGATTACTTGCATTTGTTTTGAGATATAAAGATGGTGATATTAGAGTCATGCTACTGAGTAATTGTGGATTGGTAGAAATACTTGTGTTAAATTTTATGATTCATGTAGCATGCACGTATGGTGAACCGTTATGTAATGAAG
This sequence comes from Triticum timopheevii, assembly GCA_963921465.1. Classification (NCBI taxonomy): domain Eukaryota; kingdom Viridiplantae; phylum Streptophyta; class Magnoliopsida; order Poales; family Poaceae; genus Triticum; species Triticum timopheevii. The sequence goes on along the minus strand of OY997262.1, from coordinate 373,700,187 downwards.
TTGGAGCATGATTTATTTTTTGATTGTCCTCCTTATGAGTGGCGGTCGGGGATGAGCGATGGTATTTTCCTACCAATCTATCCCCCTAGGAGCATGCATGTAGTACTTTGTTTTGATGGCTAATAAATTTTTGCAATAATTATGTGAGTTATTTATGACTAATGTTGAGTCCATTGATTATACTTACTCTCACCCTTCCACCATTGCTAGCCTCTCTAGTACCGTGCAACTTTCACCGGTACCATACACCCACCATATACCTTTCCTCAAAACAACCACCATACCTACCTATTATGGCATTACCATAGCCATTACAAGATATATTGCCATGTAACTTACACTGTTCCGTTTATTATGACACGCACCATCATTGTCATATTGCTTTGCATGATCATGTAGTTAGCATAGTATTTGTGATACGGCCACCGTTCATATTTTTTATACATGTCACTCTTGATCATTGCACATCCCGGTACATCGCTGGAGGATTCATATAGAGTCATATTTTGTTCTATTATTGAGTTGTAATTCTTGAGTTGTAAGTAAATAAAAGTGTGATGATCATCATTATTAGAGCATTGTCCCATGTGAAGAAAGGATGATGGAAGCTATGATTCCCACACAAGTTGGGATGAGACTCCGGACTTAAAAAAAAGAGGACAAAGAGCCCAAAATAAAAAAGAGAGGCCAAAGAGCCCAAACAAAAAAAGAGAAAATAAAAAATGAGAGAAAAGAGAGAAGGGACAATGTTACTATCCTTTCACCATACTTGTGCTTCAAAGTAGCACCATGATCTTGATGGTAGAGAGTCTCCTATTTTTCACTTTCATATACTAGTGGGAATTTTTCATTATAGAACATGGCTTGTATATTCCGATGATGGGCTTCCTCAAATTGCCCTAGGTCTTCATGAGCAAGCAAGTTGGATGCACACCTACTTAGTTTTATTTTGAGCTTTGATACACTTATAGCTCTAGTGCAACCATTGCTTGGCAATCCCTACTCACTTGCATCGATATCAATTGATGGGCATCACCATAGGCCATTAGTTTGCCTAGTTGATGTGAGACTTTCTCCTTTTTGTCTTCTCCTCACAACCTCCACCTATAGTTCTATATCCATGGATCACGCTCATGTATTGCGTGAAAGTTGAAAAAGCTTGAGAACATTAAAAGTATGAAACAATTGCTTGGCTTGTCATCAGGGTTGTGCATGATGAAATATTTTGTGTGATGAAGATAGAACATAGCAAGACTATATGATTTTGTAGGGATAACTTTCTGTGGCCATGATATTTTGAAAAGACATGATTGCTTTATTAGTGTGCTTGAAGTATTATTGTTTTATGTCAATATTAAACTTTTGTTTTGAATATTATGGATCTGAACATTCATGCCACAATAAAGAAGATCACATGGATAAATATGTTACATAGCATTCACACTTCATAAATTCTTTCTTTTATCATTTACCTACTCGAGGACGAGCAAGAATTAAGCTTGGGGATGCTGTTACGTCTCCAATGTATCTATAATTTATGGAGTATTCATGCCATGTTTGCAAAAATCTTATATGGTTTTGGTATGATTTTATTAGAACTAAACCAGACTGGCATTGTTTTTAGTAGAACTACCGTGATGTCATTTTTTGTGCAGAAATAGAAGTTCTCGGAAAGGGCTGAAAATTTATGGTGGGTTTTATGGACCAAAATAGACCCCCGAAGCACCGGAGCTGGACCAGAAGAGTCCCGAGGAGTCCACAAGCCAGTGGGCACGCTCTGAGGGCTTGTGGGCCCCTCGGGCACCCCCCTGACTTGTTTCCGACGCCAAAAATTCTTATAAATATAGAAACCTCTGAAAAGAACCCTAGATTGGAAGTTCCGCTGCCGCAAGCCTCTGTAGCCACGAAAAACCAATCGGGAGATCATTCCAGCACCCTGCTGGAGGGGGAAACCATCACCGGAGGTCATCTTCATCATCTCGGCGGTCTCCAAGACGAGGAGGGAGTAATTCACCCTTGGGGCTGAGGGTATGCACAAGTAGCGATGTGTTTGATCTCTCTCTCTCCTCTCTCTCTCTCTCTCTCTCTCTCTCTCTCTCGTGTTCTTGATTTGGCACGATCTTGATGTGCCGCGAGCTTTGTTACTATAGTTGGATCATATGGTGTTTCTCCCCCTCTATCTTCTTGTGATGAATTGAGTCTTGCTCTTTGAGGTTTCATTATGTTGGATTGAGTATTGGAGTTGAGAACACTTGATGTATGTCTTGCGATGGGATATCTAGGGTGACAACGGGATGTTTTATTGATTCACTTGATGTATGTTTTGGCATTCAAATTGCGGATTTCTTAGGGGACATTGGGGTAATCTATGCATAGGGGTTGATGCACGTTTTCGTCCTACATTCTCCGATAGAAACTTTGGAGTGACTCTTTGTCGCACGTTGAGGGATTGCCATACGATTTAATTATGTTATCATTGTTGAGAGACTTTGCACTAGTGAAAGTATGAACCCTAGGCCTTGTTTCCAAGCATTGAAATATCATTTTTACTCACTATTGTTGCTTGCTACCTTGTTGTTTTTATATTTTTCAGATTACAAAAACCTATTCTACTATCCATATTAAACTTGTATCACCACATCTTCGCCGAACGAGTGCACCTATACAATTTACCATTGTATTGGGTGTGTTGGGGACACAAGAGACTCTTTGTTATTTGGTTGCAGGGTTGTTTGAGAGAGACCATCTGCATCCCACGCCTCCCATGGATTGATAAACCTTAGGCCATCCACTTGAGGGAAATTTGCTACTGTCCTACAGAACTCTGCACTTGGAGGCCCAACAATGTCTACAAAAAGAAAGGTTGCGTAGTAGACATCAGATAGGAAGGTAATTCATAACAAGTAACAAGTATCAATAGTAACAAGAGTGCAACATGGTGGCACAATCCTTTTTATAGCAAAGGACAAGCCGGAGCGTTATCTTATAATAAGTAAAGTGTTCTCGAGGACACATGAGAATTATCGGCTAGTCACTTTCATCATATTTAGTTGATTTGTGTTCGCTACTTTGATAATTTGATATGTGGGTGGACCAGTGCTTGGGTGCTGTTCTTACTTGAACAAGCGTCCCACTTATTATTACCCCCTCTAGCAAGCATCTACAACTACGAAAGAAGAATTAAGATAAATGTAACCATATCATGAAACATATGGATGCAAATCATCCCCTTACGGAATAACGCATAAATTAGGGTTTAAGCTTTGGTCACTCTAGCAACCCATCATCTACTTATTACTCCACAATGCCTTCCCTTAGGCCCAAGTATGGTGAAGTGTCATGTAGTCGGCATTCACATGACACCACTAAAGGAAGCAACAACATACATATCATCAAAATATCAAACAAATACCAATTTCACATGATTACTTAGAACAAGACTTCTACCATGTCCTCAAGAACAAAAGTAACTACTCACAAATCATATTCATGTTCAAGATCAGAGGGATATTGAGTATCATTAATGATCTGAACATATAATCTTCCACCAAATAAACCAACTAGCATCAACTACAAGATGTAATCAACAGTACTAGCAACCTACAGGTACCAATCTGAGGTTTTGGGACAAAGATTGGATACAAGAGGAACTAGGGTTTGAGGTGAGATGGTGTTGGTGAATATGCTGATGAATATTGGTCCTCCCACAATGAGAGGATCGATATCGTTGGTGATGCCAATGGGTTCGACTTCCCCCTTCCACAGAGAAGTTTCCCCGGCGGTATCATAAAGTGAAATAATGACCCAAAACATAATAAATAACAACAGGAAAACATGAAAAAGGACGTATCAAAGTGATAATTAAAAAATCCACCATTACCCTCATAGTTAGATGTGATAATGGTAGTTGGTGCCAAATATACGTTACACCCTCGATACTCGATGAGATACTCTTGTTGTTGATTTAGCCGCGGAGGTGCGCCCGAGTATACGGATGGATTCGAGTGTAACAGTGTCTTATGTAAATTCATATGACATTCATGAATTGTTAGCTAATTCAAGGAATCTCAAAATGGGACCCGACTTGTCTGTGCGCTTCAACATGGAAAAGGCACGCACATCTATGAAGACACTTCAATCCATCTACTTATGCACATGAGGCGTGCCTGGGTCATGTGCCGACTAGAAGACAATGTGTAGCCGAGTAAACCGCAACCAATTCCCTTCACTCATCATGCCCTACGCTAGATTGGTCGCTATTGGTACCACTGGTTCCTGTACACGAGGAACAATATCCACACAATAACAAAGTGTTATTATGTATCAGAATCCGCATATTTGGAGTAGGTATGTGAGCCGCTGAAAACGTTGTTTGTGACTTCGAGAAAAGTTACGATGAGCCTTAGTATATCATAATTTACACACCAAAGACATGTTTTCTCGCACCATTTGAGTCATAATACAAAATTTTAATGAACGACAAGTATAAAATTGTAATGAACGACAAGATGTCTTGCAACATGCTTCCTCTTGAATTGTTTGAATTGCTTTTGAAAAGGTTGGCATTATTGGAAGAAGTAGAGAGAAAAATGTAAGACGGTCCTTCTCTATATGTTTAACGTAGCCCTGTCAAGCTCATAGGTTACTTAGCATCTTGGCTGCAATTGGCCTTTGTGACAGTGTCACAATGTGAAGGCTCGTTGTATCGCTGACATTGAGTCAACATGTAGACTCATAGTTGTTCCTATTCATGGACAACATTCTCAACCACTTCATAAGACTGTTGTATGCAAGATGAGCAGTAAGAGAAAAACGGATCGATGTTGTCCATGAATAGGAACTCGTAGTCGTTCCTATTCGTTGTATCACATAATGAAACCACAAAATATGCCACTCGTAGGAGGTACGCCACATGTTGAAAAGCCAACACAATTGATCAATCCGGGCTCGGTAAAAAGAGCGCTTATCGTTTGTCTTGGCGACAACACGTGATGTGAAGTTGGCGCAGTCAACTAAGCTGGGGGTGGCTAAGAAGTCTTTGCACAAACCAAAAGTAGGGGCACATTTAGGAATAGCACCAGCTGGCTGCATAAGCCCCTCGCTCAAGGCACGACATTGCCTTGCGTGAGTACATACCTTTGCCTAGTCGATTGGACAGGTAACCTACCCAACTGCTACTTCTTGAGCTTGCGTTGGTTTTTCCCTTGAAGAGGAAAGGGTGATGCAGCAAAGTAAAGATAAGTATTTCCCTCAGTTAGAGAACCAAGGTATCAATCTAGTAGGAGACAACACACAAGCCACCAATACATGCATGATACGTCTCCAATGTATCGACTTTTTCTCATGTTGTTCCTCTTGTTTTGGACTCTAATTTGCATGATTTGAATGAAACCAACCCCGGACTAACGCTGTTTTCAGCAGAACTACCATGATGTTGTTTTTGTGCAGAAATAAAAGTTCTCGGAATGGAACGAAACTTTGCAAGGATTTTTTATAATAAGAATTTCTGGAGCCAAGAACTGCACGAGAGGGGCACCTGGGTGGGCACAACCCACCAAGGCGCGCCCCCTCTCCTGGCGCGCCCAGGTGGGTTGTACCCACCGATGGCCCCGTAGACGATCCCCCTAATACTATAAAATCACATATCTCCAGAAAAATCAGGGAGAAAGAATTATCGCGATCCACGAGATGGAGCCACCGCCAAGCCCTATTCTTCCTTGGGAGGGCAGATCTGGAGTCCGTTTGGGGCTCCGGAGAGGGGGGTCTTCGTTCTTTGTCATCACCAACCCATCCCCATCGTCAATTCCATGATGCTCCCCACCGGGAGTGAGTAATTCCTTCATAGGCTCGTTGGTCGGTGAGGAGTTGGATGAGATTCATCATGTAATCGACTTAGTTTTGTTAGGGCCTGATCCCTAGTATCCACTATGTTCTTAGGTTGATGTTGCTATGACTTTGCTATGCTTAATGCTTGTCACTTTGGGACCGGGTGCCATGAACTCAGATCTGAACCCTTTATGAATTCCTCATTATATCCATGTTTTAGATCCGATCTTGCAAGTTATAGTCACCTACTTTGGTTATGATCCGACAACCCCGTAGTGACAACAACCGGGCCCACTCTCGGTGATGACCGTAGTTTGAGGAGTTCGTGTATTCACTATGTGTTAATGCTTTGTTCCGATTTTCTATTAAAAGGAGGCCTTGATATCCCTTAGTTTCCAATATGGACCCCGCTGCCACGGGAGGGTAGGACAAAAGATGTCATGCAAGTTCTTTTAATAAAGCACGTATGACTATTTATGGAATACATGCGTACATTATATCGATGAACTGGACCTAGTGTTGTATCACCCTAGGTTATAACTGTCACATGATGAATATCATCCAACAAGTCACCGATCCAATGCCTACGAATTTATCCTATATTGTTCTTGCTAAGTTACTACTATTGCTACTAGTATCGTTACTACTACAATATCAGTGCTATCACTGTTACTGTTACTGTTACTACTGCTGCTATCATGAAAACTATCATATTACTGTGCTACTGATCACTTTCCTGCAGATAATTAATCTCCAGTTGTGGTTGAATTGACAACTCATCTGCTAATACCTTCAAATATTCTTTGGCTCCCCTTGTGTCGAATCTATAAATTTGGATTGAATACTCTACCCTCGAAAACTGTTGCGATCCCCTATACTTGTGGGTTATCACTGCACAAAAAATCAACCAACTTGCATCCAACTCGATAAAGGGGTTGTCAATCCCTTCATGGTCACTTCCAAAAGTGAGATCTAATAGAGATAGATAAACAAAAGGTAAAATATTTAGGGGGTTTTTGGTTTATAGATCGGAAGGTAAAAGATTGCAAAATAGTAGATCGAAAACTAATATGATGGAAAATAGACCAGGGGGCCATAGGTTTCACTAGAGGCTTCTCTCATGAAGGCAAATAACCCTGTGGGTGAAAAACTTACTATCGAGCAATTGATAGAAAAGTGCAAAGTTATGACGATATCCAAGGCAATGATCATGAAATATAGGCATCACGTAGTGTCAAGTAGACCGACTCCTGTCTGCATCTACTACTATTACTCCACACATCGACCGACTCCGGCCTGCATCTAGAGTATTAAGTTCATGAAGAACAGAGTAACGCTTTAAGTAAGATGACATGATGTAGAGGAATAAACTCAAGCAATATGATGTAAACCCCATCTTTTTATCCTCGATGGCAACAATACAATACGTGCCTTGCTGCCCCTACTGTCACTGGGAAAGGACACTGCAAGATTGAACCCAAAGCGAAGCACTTCACCCATTGCAAGAAAAACCAATCTAGTTGGCCAAACTAAATCGATAGTTCAAAGATAATTGCAAAGATATCAAATCATGCATATAAGAATTCAGAGAAGATTCAAATAATATTCATAGATAAGCTGATCATAAATCCACAATTCATCGGATCTCGACAAACACACCGCAAAAGAAGATTACATCAGATAGATCTCTAAGAACATCGAGGAGAACATGGTATTGAGAATCAAAGAGAGAGAAGAAGCCATCTAGCTACTAGCTATGGACCCGTAGGTCTGAGGTAAACTACTCACGCTTCATCGGAAGGGCAATAGAGTTGATGTAGAAGCCCTCCGCGATCGAATCCCCCTCCGGCAGAGTGCCGAAAAAGGCCCCTAGATGGGATCTCGTGGGAAAAGGCCCCTATCTGTTCTGGACTCTAGGTTAATAGGTTAGGTCCAAAACTAATATAAAATAGCATATTAAGGCATATAAAACATCCAAAACAGATAATATAATAGCATGGAACAATAAAAAATTGTAGATACATTGGAGACGTATCAGGCATCCCCAAGCTTAATTCCTGCTCGTCCTCAAGTAGGTAAATGATTAAAAACAGAATTTTCGATGTGGAATGCTACCTAACATATTTATCCATGTAATTTTTCTTTATTGTGGCATGAATTTTTAGATCCATAAGATTCAATTTTTTTTAATATTGACCTAAAAACTATAATACTTCAAGCATACTAACAAGGCAATTATGTCTTCTCAAAATAACATGGACAAAGAAAGCTATCCCTACAAAATCATATAGTATGGCTATGCTCTATCGTCATCACACAAAGTATTCACATCATGCACAACCCTGATGACAAGCCAAGCAATTGTTTCATACTTTTGGTGTTCTCAAGCTTTTTCAACTTTCACGCAATACATGAGCGTGAGCCATGGACATAGCACTATAGATGGAATAGAATATGGTGGCTGTGGAGAAGACAAAAGGAGGGGGATAGGCTCACATCAACTCATATCAACGGGTTATGGAGATGCCCATCAATAGATATCGATGTGAGTGAGTAGGGATTGCCATGCAACGGATGCACTAGAGCTATAGGTTTATGAAAGCTCAAAAAGAAACTAAGTGGGTGTGCATCCAACTTGCTTGCTCATGAAGACCTATGGCGATTTGAGGAAGCTCAACATTGGAATATACAAGCCAAGTTCTACAATGAAAAATCCCAATAGTATATGAAAGTGACAAAATAGGAGACTCTCTCTCATGAAGATCATGGTGCTACTTTGAAGAACAAGCACCGGTACGCGTCGGTGCTATACAAATGATTTTAACCCCTTTCCGCGACGGCATTTGGAGCCGTCGCCAAGTGAGTGTGGGCGATAGGGGGGTCCTTCCCACACGACCCAGAAACCATCGGGGATATGCCCTCCTAGCACACATGCTCGGAAAAATGAGGTCGTGTACGATCGGTGAGCGAGCAAATACGGTTATACATATAGTAGTGCTCAAAACTACAATTATACAGCCAAAATTGTTTCTGGTTGTAAGTACATCTCACACAGTCAGCCCCCGCTAAACGTTTTCATTCGTATGTACATTCCACACAGTCCATCCAAGGAATACGTTTCTGTTAGTATGTACATCCCACACAGTTAATCCAAGAAGTACCAAACATTTGCGATGCGCACAACATCACAAACAGTCAATAATTTTGAAGACTATCACAAACATTTAATAAGAAAGAACTGTGTGCGATGTTGTTGTAATCACACACTTTTTTTCTTGGATGATCGTGTGTGCAGTGGAGATTGATCGCACACATTTTTTTCCCGGCTGATCGTGTGTGCGGTGGAGATTGATCGCATACGTAGTGGATCCTAGAAACGTGTCTGATCTCCACATCAATCGTAGACGTTTCGCTTTTGTAAACCGTGTGCAATGTAATCCCTAATTAATACCTAATTTAAAAATCACATTTTTGAATTTGAAAGTAGGCAATCACTTATTTCATATCCAACCAAATTTATTACAAATATAGGTTCAACCATGAATGCATAATTCGATGCATAGGTACATATACTGAAGAACTACAGAAGCACCAAGTAAAGAATGATGAACCACAGTTGTACTAAAGACTGTAAAGAGTGAGGCGAAAGACATTCTGGTTGCTGGAGAAGCTGAAGCGAAATGCCCATATAGTTTCGTCCTCCACGCGTAATGCACACACGACTCTAGGCCAACCCCTTGTGATGGCTGCCCGTCCTGTCAGATTTCGGGTTCCGCCAGACCCTTGAGGTTCAAACACTGGGGTGCGCAAGAAGATCTTTCCCCTACCAGCTCGCGTGCCTCTCAAGGAATCTAGACTAGAAAGAAGAACACACAAGGGACACAAGATTTATACTGGTTCAGGCCACCATTGTGGTGTAATACCCTACTCCAGTGTGTGGTGTGGTGGATTGCCTCAGGGGCTGATGATGAACAGTACAAAGGGGAACAGCCTCGCGAGGGGCTGTTCTTGAGCTGGTGCGATGAACTGCTTGGGTGAGTTCAGTCGCTTCTCTAGTCTGTGTTCTTCCTTTCTGCTCTGTGGTGGCTAGTTCTATTTATAGAGGGAGGCCCTGGGCCTCTTCCTAAATAATGAGCGGGAAGGGCGCTAACAATTGGCCATTTTGAAGGGGAACACCTAGTACACTTATCCTGACTAAAGTTGGTCTTCAGCTGCCAAAGGTTCTGACGATGACGTCGTCCTGGGCTCCACGATGACCTCCGTCCTGCCGTTCTGCTGGTCTTGGTCTTGTTGCACCGAAACGGTAACCTTTGCCTGATGCCTTGGCCTGTGCTTGCCCCCTTTGCACCGAAGGGGAAACAAGGACACTGCGCAGGCCGGCGCCCGCCAGGCACCCGCCTGGTCTCGATCGTTATGGCTTGCATCACGGATTCCTCATGAGGTACCCTGCCTTGATCTCTTCGCCTCCTCGCGAGCCTTCCTGGCGAGGCTACTCCTGAGGAAGCTTCCTGTCGTCCACCCCGCGAGGCTTGGCCCCTCGCAAGGGTCTTGAGCTTGAGCCGATGAAGCTGGGTCGCACTGGGCCCCCACTTGAGCCACACCGCAGGCCGCAGGCAGGCAAGTCTGGGGACCCCTGTTCCCAGAACGCCAACGGTAGCCCCCGGGCCCAAGGTGCGCCCGGACTTGGCTTAGCAGAGAAGCGAAAGGGCAAGTGCGAAGCACCGCGGGCCCCAATAGCCTGCGGCTTTGGGCGCCGCGTGGCGATTGATTGGACGTGGGCGTCTTCGCTTCCCCACGACGCCTCGGCAACCGTCCTTCTGACAAAAAGGGGCTGCTCCCGGGCCAGACTTACTTGCCTTGCTCCTACTCACCTTGCTCCAGATCCCCTTTCTCGCTCTCCTCCTTCCTGCTCCCGAAATCCTCCAGATCTGTCTCAATCCTTCCTATCCGGTAAGCCGTGGCGCCTAGCAAGGCCCCGACCGAGGCCTGGTACTCGCCGGCTCTGGATCCCCCGAACTTGTCGGAGAAGAATCTTGCCCTCATGCGTCTGAGGACGGTGGCGCAGGGCAACGAGGGAGCAACTGTGCTCAGGGCCGGCTCCGACCAGCCTGAAGGCAAGGGGAGCACCTTCTACCCGCTCTTTGTGAGCGCCATCATCGCCGGTCTGGTCCCTCCTTTTTCCGAGTTCTTTCTTGTTGTCCTTCGCCTGTACAACTTGCAAGCTCTGCATCTCCACCCCAACTCTGTTCTTCTCCTAGCGATTTTCGCCTACTATTGCGAGGCTCGCGTTGGGGTAAAGCCCTCGATGGCCCTGCTGCATCATTACATTTACCTCCGGGTTTCTCACGGCCCCATCTCCGCATGCGCGAGCTTTATCGCATACTCCAGCTCCAATTCCATCTCGAAGCCTAGGAAGAGGATTGAAGGCTTCCGGAGCAAGTGGGTCATGGTGGATGTCGGACGCCTCCACCCCCGACTGGTGCTTCCCACGGGGTAGCCCAAGGCCGTTGATGTGTGGTCTCATGCGGAGCTTGTCGACCCCCGCGCGAGGGCGGTGCTGAAGAAGATGAACACGGACCTGAGGCCAGGCAACTTGGGGGCGGAGGGGGGGGGGCAAAGCTGACCGGGGCCACGCTCCTGAGGGAGTTCCTGGAGCACCTGGTGGCTCCACTCGGGGAGCACTCGCTCCCGCTATGGAGGCTCGGGGAAGTGGACGCTGCCCTTTGCCTGAGCTCTGAGGCCCTGGCCAACGAAGATCTAGTTGCGGCTCTCCATTCCTTGGTTGGCGAGACGTGGCGAGGCCAGAGGGCGCTCCCGTCCCCCTGTTCCTTCGCGGCGATTGGGAGCAGGTGGTGAACGCCATGCCCACCTTCAACGGTGAGGGGATGGTGCCCGCACAAGCTCCCGGGGACCTGGCGGCATCGGCGATGGTGAATGTGTCCTCCGGCGACTCCAGCGGGAGTGAGGAGGAAGAACAGGAGGAGGAGGAAGTAGAGTTTGACTCCGAGGCGACTGGCGAGGAGTCGGGGGATTCCTTCCCTCGATGCAGGTCCCGCGCCCTCCGCTCCATGCCGGACGAGGACGAGGCCGGCGCCAGGCGAAGAGGGGAGGATTCTCCCTGGTTCCAAGGAAGGGCAGGTCGGGGCTGGTCCTCTCAGGGTTTGCTCTGCCCCCTGGGCAGTCTGAGGCCAGCTCCGACCCTCCCGACGCGCCTTCTGCTTCCGGGCCTCCCAAAGCCGATCCCAGCTGTAGGCTCTCGGGCTTCAAGTTTGGCTGGAGGCTGCTTGAGTCCGTGAACGACGACCAGTAAGTGCTTGATCCGCGCTTTGCTTTGTTTCTGCCGCCGAGGCTTGACATCTGCATTCTCTTGTCCAGGCCGGCACCCGCGGCAAAAAGGCCGAGCGGGGCTTCTGTAGCCCCGCCCGAGGCGAGCTCGTCTGCCGGGGCAGTGCCTTCATCTGCGGGGAAAGGGGGCATCGAGGCTCGTGCCTGCCCTGCCCAGTCGTCCTCGCGAGCCCAGTAGGGGCACTCTGGCGAGGAGTCAACCCTCGTGGCCCCGCTGACTCTGGAGTTACCTGTGCTTGATGCTGCGGCTAGGGTGTACAAGGCCCAGGGGGCTCCTTCCTCCCAAGCCGTGATCACGCTGCCGTCCTATCCGCCTATTCCACCGGCTCCCGTCTCTTCTGACCCCTCTGCCGTCCTGGACCAGGATGCCAATGAACTGAGCCGGCTGCAGGAGGATCTCTGGAGCGCGGACCCGTGCTTGGTGGCCGGGCGCCTGGAGCTGGCTGCTAGCTGGGCCCGCTCTGCCGCCTCTGTCCAAGCGGCGCTGAGCCAGGCCATGTCGGCCTCTGATGGGGAGAAATAGGCCGCCTGCCAGGCCAAGGCTGCTCGCGACGCTACCTTGGGCGACGCTGCGGATGCCCACGGCCGCAGCAAGGCGCTGGAGGTCGAACTAGAAGGCCTGCGTGACGAGCTCGCAAAGGAGGTCCACGTCCGCCAGGAGAAGGAGAAGGAGATGACGGTTCGGGAGTCTGCCGTCAGAGACCGGGACGCCGAGCTTAATGACCACCGCGGCCGGTTGGAGACGCTGGAGCAGGCGCTGAAGGTGGAGAGGACCGAGCTGGACGGCAAGGCGATGGTCCTGGCCGAGGATCGAGTGGCCTTTGCCAAGCTGGACGAGAAAGCTCGCGCCGCGTTGAAGATGCTTTATGAGGGCGGCTTGGAGAAGCCGTTGGCTGGTGCAGAGGACGGCCCTGCTGAGCTGCTTCCCTTCCTGGTCCGCGCGCTTGAAGACGTCGCGGACGGCCTTGGTCCCATGGCCGAGGCCAAGGCGTGCGCCCTGTCCTCTGCGGTGCTGACGCGGGTCCACAGCCACATCTACCTTCGCGACCCTACTGTCGACCTCGACAGCCTATTGGAGCCCGTGAGCGGCGACCTTGCTGCTGCTGCTACTGAGGCCGTCAATGGCCGAGCCGAGGCTTTGCTGGGGAGGATCCGCGCCTTCAGCACCTTGCCCAGGCGCGACGCCGCTAGCTCCGCGGCCTCAGGAGGCGGAGCCGCCTAGCATGACTCCACCACAGGCTGTGACGCCACCAGAAAGTGATCCCTTTGCAGCTTCTGTCCTGTTTTAATTCCTGCAACATGCACCATGCCTCGTGGAGGCGTTTAAACTTGTGTTTGGCGTTCACGAAACAATCTATGGACTGTAATATTTTCTTTTGAATTCCCAGAATTTGCATTTTTCCCACCTATTTGTGTGTGTTCTACGTCGGCAGGGCCCGACCCCGCGCATATCTCAGCCGTCGTTAGCCCCGACCGGAAACCAGGACGGGACCAAGGAGTGAGGGGCTACGTGGCAAGTTAGGCTCCTGAGTCGCGATGCTCAGGAGTCCCCCTTGACGCGCAAACAGCAAGTAGGGAACGGAGGCGTAGGAGTGGATTTTTCGTTCTACGTCGACAGGGCCCGACCCCACGCATACCTCAGCCGCCGTTAGCCCCGACCAGAAACCAGGACAGTACTAAGGAGTGAGGGGCTACATGACCAGTTAGGCTCCTGAGTCGCGATGCTCAGGAGTCCCCCTTGACATTCAAATGAGTTCTCATACCTTGGCTCCGCTCAAGGAGGGGCGCGCGACGACCAGGTCCGAGGGACCTGGCTGGGTGGCGTGCGTTCGGGCGTGGCCCGGGCGCAGCCCCCGTGTCCAGCCCCCTCGCGCGGCACTCCCGAGGGGAGGCGTTGCGATGGTGCCGTACACTGAGCTCTGGGCTACCTGAGGTTGATACGGCCATGGGCCGCCCTTAGTTGTTTATCACCAGCGCGGAGCATAGTGCTTCCATATGTGTACGGGCATAGCCGCTCCTCGGTAGTGTCGACAGCCAGCGCGGAGCATGGTGCTTCCACTGGTGCGTGGGAGGGGGCTCCCCTCCGGGAGGAGACCCTGGGGCATGTACAGCCCCACCCTGACACGTGGCCGGCACGGTAGGGCTCGGAGAGGTGTATCTGGGCACCCGTGAGCCAGCGCGGGACTCACAAGGCCCTACCTCGAGGCGGGTTGCGCCTGGCTCTGGGCCTTTATCAATGGTGTGTTCCTGCAGGGTGGTTAGAATGCAAATGCTCTACATCCTCAGGTCCCGGCCCTCGAGCGAGTTCAGCCGCTGCTGGTATGACAGGTCACGATGCCGTGGGTCAAGGCCAGGGGTGAGGGCTGGAGAGCCAGTAAGAGCCCATGAGTCCCAATGCTCAGGAGCCCCCCTTTTAACGTGCAAGCACTTTGCATTGGAGCGGAGAGGTCCATGATAAGCAACAGACGATAACCATGGAAATCAGGTTTAAGCGCGGAGGAGCAAATTCATTTGGATAGATGCAGAAAAAGCAGACGCCACTGGGTCAGGCCCGAGCAGCTTGGGGATAATGCAGTCCGAGGAGCGCCCCCAACAAGGTAGGTAAAGAGCATAAGAAAAATGGATACATGCCAGAGGGACGGACCCACGCGACCTGGGAATGATGCAGTCCTGTGGGTGCTCCCAGCTAAAAAGGGAACTTGAAATATGTCACCTCATACGGTTAAAGATGAAGGGATGCTGAAGTAGCGGACGACGCGTAGTGAAGAAGCCAATCCTCACGAGCCTTCGGAGCCCTGAGCCTCGGGAGGCTCTGGAGGTCCGGGCGGCTCGGCAAGGTCCATCTCCATCTCCTCCAGGAACGAGCGGTGCCTGGCCACGTGAGCCTCCAGAATGCTCCTCATCAGGCGCTGGTGAGCAGCAGCTGCGTTCGGTAGGCCGAAGGGCATGCGAACGTAGCTGTGAGGTGGACCCTCACAACGTCCCACGCCCGAAGGCCAGAGGCGCTCCTGAGCCGCGGCTCGGTTGAGCCCTGGTACGTTGATGCAGACACGCAGCCCACCGTCCTCGCCTGGATGTGGGGCAACGGCATGTAGGTGGCGGCTGCCGCGGATGACTCTCGACTGCTGTAGCTCCTGAATGTTCCTCGCGATGAGCTCCTGAGGGTTTGGCCCTCCTTGCCTCACACCTTCCTGAGGGAAATGTGCCCTGAAGCACGCCTCCAAGTGGTGCCCGAGCGCCTCCCTCGTGACCTTGGCAAAGTCGGTGGCTCTCCAAGGAGGAGCCCCCGAGCCCTGCCCGAGGAGGGCGCCGGGCATGCCTTCCTATGCGACAGAGGGTGGCGGCCCTTGAACGGGCGCGAATCCTGCCTCAACGCCTCCAGCGGTGTCTGCCTCGTGAGGGTTCGGGCCAGGTGAAGCCTTCTTCTTCCTGGGGACTGCCTCGGGAAGCCTTCCGTTCGTGTGATCTGGGTCTTCGATTGCTGCGGCCTGGAAGGCACGCTCAAGAGAACACGCTGCATCCCTTTCCTCACAAGGCACTGTGATGACTCCACCGCTTCCTGGCATCTTGAGGGTGTTGTAGCCATGGTGAGTCCCTGCCATGAACTTGGCCAGGGCTGGGTACCCGAGGATGGCGTTGTATGGTAGGCAAATGTGGGCGACGTCAAAGTCAATGAGCTCGGTGCGGTAGTTGTTGCGCTGCCCGAAGGTGACTGGAAGGCGAACCTGCCCTATCGGAACAGTGGAACCATCAGTGACTCCTGAGAAAGGCTTGGTTGGCTGAAGCTGATCATATGGCACTTGGAGATTGTTGAATGTCTCGACGGATAGGACGTTGAGTTCTGCTCCGCCATCAATGAGGGTCCTGGTGACTTGCACATTGCTGATGACTGGGGAATAGAGCATTGGGAGGACTCCGGCCGTTGCTGCGCACTTGAGCTGACACTACAAAAAAATACACTTCCGTGATGATACGTGTTTGTCATAGTAGGTCGCGTTTTTTGTCATGCATGTACATCCATGACAAATTTATGACAGATTCAAGATAGTCATACCTGTGTTGTCGTAGAAGTGTTCGATGACATTACCAAAATTATCATCACGGAAGTGTCCACTTCCATGACGATAAATCACGCGTCACAGAACTGCTTTTGTCAAGGGTGACCAACATGTGGCATCCACCGTAACGGAACGCCGTTAATCTATCAAGTCGGGTTTTGGATCCGATAACCCATTAACAGCCCCGACCAATGGGTATTTTCCACGTGTAAAATCATCATTGGCTGGAGGAAACACGTGTCGGCTCACTGTTGGGACAGATGTCAACCACTCATTGGACAGAAGGCGCCTATGATACGTCGACACGTGGCACGGCCCAACAGAGGCCCATTCCTGTGAAAAGGCCGGCCCGTTTGACTTGGTCAAAAGGTGGCGGGCCGGCCCATGGAAAGCCTGTTAACGGCCTGTTTGCATATAGCCCATTTACAGCCCGCTAACCCAAGGCCCATTACGCCCTATCCGAATTAGGCCCAGTAGCATCATCTGGGCCATCCAATATGATTCCAGCCCGTTTTCACTTCTGGCCCATGTATGGCCCATGACGTCTTTCGGCCCGTATGAGGCCCTATGTAACTCTTGGCCTATTAACGGCCCGTGGTGAAACTGGCCCGCAATGAACAGTGTGTCACTTTACACCCACTAATGGGCCATGGTGAAACTGGCCGGTAATGAACAATATATCACTTTATACCCATTAAGGGCCCGTTATTCAGTTGGGCCATTTCCATCAAATGTTATATTTCGGCCTTCTCAGAGCCCATTTATTCTTGGGCTCATTTCCAGCATTCGTTTACTTACGGCCTGTTACTGTCATTTTCTGCTTGTGGGCCAAATTCAGCCCATGGTTACATCGGCCCGTTTGTGGTCCGTTAATACGTTGGGCCGTTTTCATAGCGTCATCAAATACGGCCTATTAACGATGGCCCGTTATGGTCATACGGCCCGTATTAGGCCCATTGATGATACGGCCCGTAGAAGGCCCATTGTTTCTACGGACCATAGAAGGCCCATTGTTTCTACGGCTCGTAGAAGGCCCATTGTTTCTACGGCCCGTAGAAGGCCCATTGTTTCTACGACCCATAGAAGGCCTACTATTTCTACGGCCCATAGAAGGCCCACTGTTTCTACGGCCCGTAGGAGGCCCAGTGTCACTACAGTAAATATTAGCCCATGGTTATTGTGGCCTAGTTTTAAAAAGAACTGCACTGACTACAAGCAAACAAATAAACAAGACAACAAGGAAATAAATAAGCAAGCAACTTATGCTAGGCTATCACGGCTGTTACACATATTACATCCACTGGGCATCAAAGTTTGCCACCAGTGCAAATATAGGGAACAAAGCAGCATATCATATACACTGGTTGTCAAAGTTGGCGACCAGCGCAAATAAACGCCGCAGGAAAACAAATCCAGAACTGAAACCACTTTAGAAGATCTCAAGAAACAATATCCTAGGTACCCATAATGCCGGCAAGATGCTTAGCAAGCTTATTAACTTTCTCTTGTTTGGCGCTTAAATCCTCCAGCGCTTGCTGTTGCACCAGAAAATATGCATCTGAATTCTGCATGGACTTCCTCAGTCCTTCAACTTCCTGCCGCAGCACATCTGATCGATGTCTTTCAACTTGAAGTTGAGACTCAAGAAGACGAACTAATTCAGGCAGCGAGTTTGAAGAGCTTGTGCCAGCAGCAGTGGCCAGTAACTCGAACACTACATCAAGACAAGACTTTTGGGTTCCCTCACTGTCGTCAAGATAATTTTTATCATCTTTCTTGGAGACCAACAGGGATGTCTCACTATCTTGAACCTTATCTGCATTACTTCCTTTACCATTGGATAACGCGGTACTGTTCTCCAATATTTTGTCCGCATTCTAAAAGAGAAACAAGCAGACACATCACATGTTTACCATGTTGTATATGAAACTCATTTTGGTAAATGAGTTCAGTAGTAAAGTGGACAGGATAATGGCATGAAACAAACATATATCTACATGCCACGGTCACTTTATGGTCTATATCATTCTAGTTTTTGTTGCCAAATCAAGATAAAGACATAGTTCAAATAATATTTGTTCAAGACAAAGCAGAATAGACAGAATATAAGTGTGGGTAACTATAGAGCAATAACAACACTTGTATTGTGCATGACGTGAGAACATAACTGTTTATTAAATTGAAACTGAAATCAACATAGAGCAGGTTACAACAGCAAACCAGTTAAAGAAACAGGTTTAAAACATACCTGTTGCACCATTGGAGTTTCAATTCCATCCTTCAAATTTGAAAATAGTTGGTATGAGTAAATACAGTAATGCAAGAGCAAAGGAGTATGAACCATAGCTACAGAACCTGACCTGAGAACAAATCTTCTTCTCCTTTAAGCGTTGAGTTGGGATTCGGAGTGGTGGTCCTCGTGCTTTGGGCATTGCAGTTCCCTTACTAACCGCTCGTGTTTGGGTGCTCTGTGGTGGAGACAGTGTTGTGTCAACTGGAACTGGGTTACTATCTGCCGGGGTTGGGGTTAAAAGGGGTGTAGCTAGTTCTCTGTCCAACTGGGTAGGGGTACAATCTGTGAGAGTCTGGGTTATGTGTGGTGGATCTGGTCCTTGGGCAAGTACAACCGTGGTTCTATCTGCATCAACTGGTAGCACTATCTTTTCTGAAGACCGTGTTGTTACTCCCTTAGATACTGCCATCATGCTCTCCAATTCAAATGGCTGATAAACAAGAAAAGTAATTGAAAGTATAGACATTGTATGATAGACAGGTGCAATGGATAGTGGGGAATAAAAGAGGGCATGAAATAATTCATATTTATGTTGTCTAACCAAATAGGATAGCATGACACAATTTCACATATATGATGGCTAACTAAACAGGATAGCATGACACAATTTCACATTATGATGGCTAACTAAAAAAGATGGAAAGACATAGTTCAAAATATGAGACTATGTAAACAGGATGACATGACATAACTATATAATGTGTTTACTAAATAGGTTGGCATGCCATAATTCACATACATTCATGGATAGAATGCCATAATTCTAAATATGATGACTGTAAACACTAAACATGATGAGATGATATAACTATATGATGTCTTTATTAAATGGGTTGCCATGCCATAATTCAGATAGATGATGTGTATGTACTATGTAAACATGATGGCATGATATAATTCAAATATATGATCTATATAGTAAGCAAGTAAGCAGATGGCAATCTATATATGATGTAAATACTAAGCAATGCAAGACAACATGCATGACATGGGTAATATAACCCTGCCAAGTTTGAGGATAGACCTTAGGGGGGAAATAGGATTGGTCATCCGTCTCTGAATCCTCCTCTGAGGAGCTCTCTGTAGCCAGCAAGATGTCTGCTTCAGCAGGTAGCATTGTCTACTCTGAATACCTTGTTTTTTTCACTCTAGATACTTCCATCACCGCTTCAAATGGTTGATGCACAGGAAGAGTAGTTGAATATACAAACATTGTCAACAAATGGAATATGTAATACAAAAAAATGATAGCATGATATAATTCACATACATGATGATTGGCTAAACAACATGGCATTGCATAATTCACATATAAAATGTCTTTGCAACAAGATATCATTGTATAATTCACATATATAATGTCTTGCAACAAGATGGAAATACATAATTCACATATATGGTAATTAGACACTGAACAGGTGGCATTCACACAAAGCATGTCTAAACTAATCAAATGGCATAGAATTGTGAGACACCATACACACGATATGAGCAACATAACCCGGCCAAGTTAGAGCATACACCTTGGGGGGGATAGGACTGGTCATCTGTCTCTGAATCCTCCTCTGAGGAGCTATCCGTAACCAGCGAGATATGTGCTTCGTCAGATAGCATAGTCTGCTCAGAAGACCTTGTTTTCACTCCAGAATTTGCCATCACCGTGCCAAATGGCTGATGCACACGAAGAGCAGTTGAATGTACTAACTTTGTTAACAAATGTAATATGTAACAAAAAAAAGATGGCCTGATATAATTTACATATAAGATGACTGGCTAAGCATGATGGCATTGCAAAATTCACATATATGATGCCTGGCTAAACAAGGTGGCGTTGCATAATTCACATAAACGATGAATAAACTAAACAGATGGCATTCGCACAAAGGATGTCTAAACTAAGCAGATGACATATTTGATGTAAAGTAAGCAATGTAAGACACCATATGCATGATATAACCAACATCAGCATGCCAAGTTAGAGCGAAGACCTCAGGGGGTAAATAGGAGTTATCTTCTCCTTCTGAATCCCCCTCAGAACAGATATCTTCCTCTCGATTACAATCCGAAATGCGTGGAGGGGGGCTGCCTTTGCGCCTACCATGGAGCGACGTCTGCATGAAATTATATTGCCACGCAAGGCTCGTCTCTTTTGCTCTACATGTTCAGTTCCATTGTTTACAATAACTGTCATGCATAGGAATAAAACATAGTGAGATTATGTAAGGAGTGCATGCAGAAATCCAGAGTGATGGTAGCAACCTGTGGATAGACCCAAAACCAATGATAGCAGGCAGATAATGGCTTCAGTTAATAAATACAGATTATGGCTTCTTTACTATTTGTTTTCCACCCAACATGAAACTCATAGTAGACACTGGAGATTAACCAGATAGTAGATAGATAGTATTGATATCGGCCCTGATATGTACCCCACAACCATTTAAAAACTCAAGTTTGACCATTAGTTTGGAGCTAACTCAGAGTCTAATCAGTGAACAGGACGATAAAGTAGCATGTAATATTAAGCGATGCATAACGTAAGCAGACACGAAAGAGTGCGACCTCTCTTGCTGACCCGTGTAGTCCTCGAGGTCATCTGCTCGGTTGATGATGGTAATGCAGTTTTCATGGCTGCCAGCGGCGGGGAAGAAGATCTGAGGCGGCGAAAGACACTCTGGAGGCCGGATCCCTGCTCTACTGGACCTTTCTGTCGTTGGAGCAGCTAAGCTGGGGTGGACGACGGTGCAGCAGGACCGGGACAAACCACGTAAGGTTTTCTTTGACAACTATCTGTAAGAGAAGTAATTCTGTAAGGGCTCATTTGAATTGGAGGATTCCAACAATGCAGGGATAGGAAATAGACAGGAATAGGATAGGAATGCACATGCAAAACAGAGAATTTAAAAACACAGGATTTCTGCCAATCTGGGTGTTTGATTTACAACAATTGGAAGATCACAAGATGCAAAGAAGCATGGTGAGATTAAGTCAAACCATAAGAAAATGTACGGTTATAATGCTATTATGCTACTATCTCTTAGTCTTGTGCTTCATGAATAGGAATTTAAAAAGGAGGACAAGTGAAAATTAAAATTCCTACGTTTTTTCTTTCAAGGAGACACTAAAGGAACAAATCCGTGTGCTCAGTGGACAATATATATAACATGTAGAGTAAAAAAGAGATGCAACAAGTGTACAACCTCTTTGGCGAAGCCATGTCGATCTCAGCGTGATTGGGTTGGCCAGTGAGGATGCTCCGGCTGACTTTGCTGTCGGAGGAGGGGAAGAAGATCTTAGGCGTCTGGAGATGGAGCCCGAGGTACTGCTCCGCTGTGATGGAGGGTTTCGTCGTTAGAGCAGCTCTGGTGAGTTGTACGACGCTGAGGCTGAAGCAGGACAAGAGAGACAACCAACAACGTTAACCTGAGTGGAATTCTAATAGCATCTCCAATACATGACGTAAAATACATAACCACAAAGTGCTAGATGTAAAATACATCAGCCGCTCATCTCTGAACTTAACTGTCGAAACTGAACTTAACTGTCGAAACTGAACCTAACTGTCCAAACTGAATTTTGCCGTCGAAACTGAATTTTGCTTTCGAAACTGAACGCACTAGCAAGGTGAGGCTACACGTCGGTCGACTGACTTTTTCATCTCTGGTAAGTCGATTTTGCAGCCGTTGGATACGAAATCAAGGGCCTGTGGTTCATCTTCAACCTCCACCCCCCCCCTGAGCCGCCAGCTACCACCGGCCAAACAGCAGCCCCCCATCATCCGCGGCCGGCGGCACTCCCCACCGCCGGTCTGCTGCCGCCCCGGCCATCCCTCTAGGCCCCCCTGTGCCGAGCTTTTTCTCCGGCGATCCCCACGCCACCGCCCCGCCACCGCCGGCGACCACCGCCCCCATCCTGAACCCTAAGATAGATAGTAACCTCTCCGGCGAGCCCCCCTCCCCGCTGCATCTGGTTCTTCCTTCACCCCGGTGAGCCCACCCCTTGGAAATCGACTGACCCAAAAGTCGATTCAGTTGACTGAAGTGTAGCCAAATCAGAGCAGCATCGCAAGCAAGAGCAAGAGCGAGAGCAGCAGCGCGAGCAAGAGCGATAGCAAGAGCAGACCAGGCAGGGGACTGAGAGCAAGAGCATAGTAGCAGCGCGAGCGAGAGCTAAAGCAGCAGCAACTCCTACTAATGTGGACGTCGCCGCCGAGGGAGCGACACCGTGGAGGAAGTGGCCGGTGACACCGTCGTGGATGGAGCTGCGCCGTGTCGGCTCGGGACCGAGCGCCGGCAGCACCGTGAGATCGAATCAAGAAGAAAATGCGGCGATTAGTGTACAACCTCTTTGGTGGCGCCGATTAGGCCGCAACTTCATTCGAGGAAACGGTGATGATGATGCTCTTCCGGTGGTGTAGGTGAAGACGGCGGTGTGGGAATGGAGGTGGCACGAAAGACAAGGGAAATATCGGGGCAGCTCCTTGGAGGTGGAGGATGGGGTGGCTGAACCGGCGGGACAATGAGATCGACGACGGATCCTCATCCGGTACGGTGGATGAGGGACGTCGAGGTGTTGCTGTGGATGACGTCGTCGGGTAAGAAGCTCCGGCTGGGTGGCGGACGGAGCAGGGTGTGGGGTTTCGTCGCGGGTTTTCGCGGCCTCGGTGTAAGAATGGGTGGGCGGATGGGATGGTAGTGGGGAACCATGGCTTAGAGATGCGCTTGTCCGAAATGTGGGGTAAGTTACGAAAGTACCCCCCACCAATTTGAGGCGGTTCTTTCGGTTCAGGGGTACCACGGGCATTTCACGTGTCGGGATTTCACAGGAGGTGGGAGTTTTCGCTCGTGTTGTAATTTCGGAATAGCAAGGTGCGGTTGAGATGGAGGGAGTTGTGGGAGCACAACGAGACAAAGATATATCTTAAATATTTCGGGCTAACAAGGCGCGGGTTGAAATTTCCGGACAAGCCTAACGTGTACTGTACCAAATCAATGTGCACTACAAATGTCATTCAAAACTTTGAATTCATGTTATGTTCAATTAAAATATTTCGCTACGTGTATAATGCATGCAACCTACTACTCAAATGAACATTTTAGTGCATTCCAAACGTATATACTACCGCTTCAATATGAACTAAACTTGAATAAGATCTACAGTAATGATTGTTGTGAAGTCAAAGCATTTGAATTCGTTTCTCTGTTTTAATAAGATATACAATCATCATTATTGTCAACTTAAACCATCATTTGTGTATTATCTTCACAGCACACCACATGATCAGTATCGAGTTACATATGAACTATGTGTACTATATGAACTCGAACTAGATTTTTTGAATCCACTTTATTTTGATTTCAAATCACATTACATTTCTAGCTCTAGCTAGATCTTCATAATCTAAACCATGTCTCATATGTATAATGTGTTTATCACATTATGTATGGTGCCCCGCCCCCTACGCCTACAAGTATTTAGATGTGAGTTGCAAACACCACACATTACCACAAATTCAAATAAAATGTGAGAATGTTCGATATATAGTATTGTTTAGATTGCTCGATATTTAGTTGTAAGCTGCAAACGCCGCACATTATCACAGATTCAAATAAAATGTGAGATTGTTTGATGTATAATATGGTTTAGATTGTTCGGCATTTAGCTGTGAGTTGCAAACGACATGCATTATCACATTATGGTAAAAGATGTGCACAACACGTGTATCACCGCTATATTCATGCATGCAATGTTTAAAACACTATGATCTCCTATTCAAATATATGAATCCGCTTTCATATCAAATTATGATCTATGTTAGTCTCTTACACCCACACAGTCCTCTAACCTTTGTAGCTACCACTAACTTTCTCTCGTGCATGCACACGCCCTCCTCGCCCTCCCTCTCCCTCGGCATTCTATCCACCAGGCACATTCATTTTTTCCTTTAGGTCGTTCTCCCAGAGTCTCCACAACTCCTTTCCGACACACACCGATCGATAAACCTCTCCAGTGATGCCTGCCTACAGCATACACACACAGCTTCAATCTCCTCCTTTATGTGTCCTTGCCTCGTGTCTCTCATATGGTCAGACACACGTGTAAACTCTCACCCCTCTTTTAATCGATCTCACAACTGCACACTCCTCCCCCTATCCAGCTAGTAGTTGGGCCTCTGGCACCACCTCCTAGCTCCTTTCTGTCTGTCTATCCGTCTCGCTGGGCCTAATTTGCCTCTAACAAATGGACGTACACCGACCGATCTCTCGCTATACATATAGCCAGCTAGGTCCTTATAACTCGTTTTTACCCACACATCGATCGTTCTACCTCATTAGTTGTGTCTCTCCCTTCCTCCGACAAACAACAATTGATCTACCGATCTAGTTAGGTTTGCTTACCAAACACATGGTTCCCCTTCATCATCCATGGATGCGTCCCGACAGATCTATCACGCACAGGCACACACAGAAACACATCCCCACTCTTATTGATAACATTGCAGTTCCACCCTCAGTTTTTCTAGTAGGCCTCTCCCAACATCTCCGAGAAGCAACTCCATCACCCATCCAACACTCTACCCCTCTCCCTTCCTCTCCCTCCCTCTCTCTTTCCTCTCTCTCTGTCCCATCATATTTCCCGTCCTTCAGTTATGTATGGATGTCGACCGATCTCCCTCATGACATAGTTGGGTCTCTCCTTCTCAACACATATACGAGTCGTTCTACCTCTATAGTTAGGCCTCTGCCTACCCCTCCCCCCACCCCCTCCCCCCCACACACCGATACATCAAGCGCTCTAGTCATGTCTCCCTTCCACACACAAACTTGACATGTGCCCTCTAACGTTCTGGTAGGCCAGTCGCCCTATATCTTTGACTTGCACACACACACGCAATTTCGATGGCTCTCTTCATCGATCTCGCACCCACCCGTACTTGATCCTCTCTTCGACTCTATCGATAGCTATGACCCCTCCCTCTCTTCTCGTGGATTGCCCGACCCTCTATGTATGATATGGATAGGCCTCCATTTCACACACATTGCATGCAAAATTTTGTTTGAGATGTCATCGACACATATTCCCACAAATAATTCACGAAATAAACCCCCCACCCCACCCCCACCCCCACCCCCACCACAAAAAAAAACACTCACGAACGCGGTTTGTATCTCTCACACACACCCACGTAGGTGGGGGACGTGCACGAAGAGAAGAGGTGCATGCACGGCGCACGTACTCCCGTCTCTTTCCCAACCACACCCGCGCGGGTACACGGTGGAGCTCATTTCTGTACGAAAAAGGCAGCCCACATGGTAATTTGGCACGTGTATTGGTTGTCCACTTGGTGGAGGGAGGATCGTCTACCACGGGTGAACAAACAAATTGCGACTTGATGCGTTATGTTAAATTAAAAAAAGAGGCAAACCATGTGGGGCCTACCTTAGAGGCAAGGCTCTATACACTGGAGTACTTTTCATGTGTCCCGTCAACTCGCAGAACGAGGAGAAGCTTGCTTAGTACGCCGTCTCCCCCGCCCACGGGCGCGGTGGCTCGTAGGATGAGGTGAAGCTTGCTCCTCCCTCGCCCATGCGCGCGGTGGCTCGCAGGATGAGGAGAAAATTTACTACTCCCTCCGTTTACTCCTCGTCCCTACTACCTTGGTTATAGAGATGGAATAGAGATTATATCATATTGTTTGGAATATATATGTCCTTAGTAGATTTCAATATGAACTACTAGTACATACTCCAAACACTGATGTATATAGACATATTTTAGAGTGTACATTCACTCATTTTGCTCCGTATGTAGTAGCACTCTCCCTCGCCCCTCGACCCTCGCCCAAGTGGTGGACGTGCAGCAATTCATTCGGTCTCATATAGCCAGAACGATATATACTGCACTACCATTATTGCTCGACTTCCCGAAGAGGCGAAGAGCCAATCGCAAGGTTAATATTTTGGAGATGCCAAGCGCAAGGTTATAGGAGAACGAGTAGTAGGTGCCGCGTCATTTATAAATAATTTTTTTTTCTTCAGTAGCACGTACGCAATATGATAGGTTCATATGGAGAGAAAAAGAAACCGCTCCACTATATACATAGCCCGGACGGGCCAGCCTACACGGTTGCTTGTTGGGGTTGCTCTCTTCACACTCTCTCGCACAAAATGACTGTGGCCACATCTCTAACATCCCGGCGGATCACGTCTGCTTGGGGAAGGGGTGGATGCTTAGTGTAGATGCGGTGTCCGTCGCCGACGGCGAAAACCCACTGTCGGCACATCCCGATCGGGGGTCCCTGCCGTTCTCTCTCACAAAGCCGGTGAGGTTGCCTACGTCCCTTGCTCACTGCCGCGACGTGGGCAGTTGCCGCCTCCCGCCGCCCTCCTCAAGGTCGAGCTACGTCCCTCAGGTACAACTCCCTTTACAGCCGGCTTGCACCACTGCTCCAGCTGCCCACATCACTCCCTGTGCATATTTCTCTACTTCTTTGCCCCGCACATACCTGATACCTCTATTGGCTTCTACGTACTGTATTTGTGATGAGTTTATGTCTCATCAACTAGTCCTAGTAATCTTATTCTAATCACGCTTCTTCAATTTCTTTGCCACAGGGATGCTCATCTCGATTTTGGTGAAACTGCACAAAATAATCCGATGGTCAAAATGTTGCA
Organism: Triticum timopheevii; assembly: GCA_963921465.1. Lineage (NCBI taxonomy): Eukaryota > Viridiplantae > Streptophyta > Magnoliopsida > Poales > Poaceae > Triticum > Triticum timopheevii. The sequence continues at coordinate 373,672,990 of OY997262.1, read as the reverse complement.
AACTTCATTTATTAGGAAGCTCGAACGTTGCCAGCAAATTGAAGCCTGGTCAGGGTTCACGGTTCAAGGGCTAGGGACTGCATGGATCATTTTTTTTCTTTAGCTGCCTCTGTTCCAAAATAAGTGTCAACTTTAGTAGTAGTACAACTTTGTACTAAAGTTTGCACAAAGTTGAGACACTTATTTTGGAATGGAGGGAGTATATATTTGCTATGATCTGTCAATCATTGAGATGCAATAGCATGCATGTTAGTCTCCTTTGTATTTGATGAAATGTTGCAACGGGCAACCTTGGACGCAAGATACATGTAACAGGAGCTGGAAGCTTCATAGCATTGTACAAATTTATCTCGCTGATAAATTACAGTACGTACTAGTACTATACTAGTACTTCCTCCGTTCCTAAATATAAGTCTTTGTAGAGATTTCACCATTAACCCCATGCGGATGTATATAGATGCATTTTAAGTGTAGATTCATTCATTTTGTTCCGTATGTAGTTCACCTAGTGGAATCTCTACAAAGACTTATCTACTAGTAATAGCTAGCCCCCACTACTAGGAATTCTCTATCCTCTCCTTGAGCCACATCATCAAAATTGACGTAGCCGTTAGATGAAGTAAATCAGTCATAATAGCCGTCTGATCTAGACGTTGAGAGGCTCAGCACTAAGCAACATGCAAGCATGCAGAAATACCGTGGCACATGCATGTGAGTGGGTTTTAAATCACATCAACATGTCTGCATGCAAGCATGCACCGGTAGCATGCATGTAAGTGAGCTTTTAAGTCCCATTAACATGTCAAAAAGAAAAATATAATCCCATTATGCAGTAGGAGTTGGATGATCTTTTTTCCTTATGTGGGATGATCTAAATGATGATGGGAGTTTATTTAATTTGGCTACCACATTTGTCATGCGGTTATAGCTTTTTTTAGTTCTATGAAATCGATAATTCTGCGCAGAGAGATATACCGCTGTTCCGCGGCAACGAGCGGGGACTCATCTAGTAATATTTAGGAACGGAGGGAGTACTATGTAAAGAGTTAGGTGTCCCACGGTGATAGTGTGAGGTGGGTCATGTAATCACTGAGCCTGCGTGTTTTCACTGCCCTTGGACTCCTCCACTGTAAGAATGGAGAAAATTGTAATCTACTACCTCCTTTCGCCGAAAGCATGGGACATCCAGCAGTCCTACCACCTCAGTAATAAAGACCAATGAGCCGTCAAATCACATAGACCCAGTAGTAAGTCGGACGGACGAAGCAACCATCACTCTTGCGCCAGTGAGAGGTCGCATCCGCTCTGCCCGGGCATGAATGCGGCACCGATTCTTTGGAGCGGCGCTGACCGTTTCGGGCGGGAAGCGCGCGCGGGCGATGGAGGGGCTTTGGGTGGGCCAGGCTGGTCAGGAGTGGGCGTGGCAGCTGTCCGCATGTCCCTACCGGACACGCCCGAAAACGAGAGGATGCACCAACTCTTGCGGCTAAAATCGTACACTACACACCATATCTCTGTAGGAGTAGGTCGATCTGTCGCACTCTCTAACACACACATGTTGTTAAACACACACACACACACACACACGCACCTTGGTCCCGTTGCACCTTCTAACGTGACTTATTACACCTAGACGGAGGGAGTAGTAAGTGTACGAGATACGGTGGCACACTGACTTAAGTCGAATACAAGTGCCCAAAATTTGTGTGCATGTTATAATAAGGATTCACTTAAATAGTACGTGAGCGAACAGAGGGATCAATTGGACAGTGTTCCCGAGCAGTAGCGAGATGTGTGAGGTAGTAAGATACACCGCTGGCGCTTTTAATTTTTCTTATTAATTTGTTTGTTTCACCCTCTGACTAGTGGGATCCAACGTACACGTGGAGAGAGGTAAGGTGACTAAGGCTGCATTATTTCTGCACCACCGTGGATAATCTTACCACCAAAGCCACATGACACGATTATGATTGAAATCCTAATGACTCCCACACACACACACAAAAAAACACGGCATGCCTGTCACACGAATGCAGGAATGTATAAAAGGTTATTTTCCTCTCGTTGAACATAACGGGAGGGTTGTGTAGCTGGTTAGCCTGTTCGCTCATCAAACTTGAGGTCTTGGGTTTGATAACTACACTTGAGCATAATTTTTGCCAGGAGGATTCTTTGACTGGTCAAAATGTTTTCTAGGGTTTGCACGCTTCACACTCTCTCTCTCTCTCTCTCCAGTATATATATACACTGTGAGGCCCCCGATTTAATCGTACACTAATCATACACGCAAATGTGTACGATCAAGATCAGGGACTCACGAGAAGATATCACAACACAACTCTAGACACAAATAAAATAATACAAGCTTTATATTACAAGCCATGGGCCTCGAGGGCTCGAATACAAAAGCTCGATACACAAGAGTCAGCGGAAGTAACAATATCTGAGTACAGATATAAGTTAAACAAGGATGCCTTAAGAAGGCTAGCACAAAAGCAACAACGATCGAAGAGGCAAGGCCTCCTGCCTGGGACCTCCTAACTACTCCTGGTCTTCGGCGGTCTCCACGTAGCAGTATCCATCGGCGATGGCATCTGGCTCCAGGGATCCACCATCTGGTTGCATCAACCGGAAAGAAGAAAGAAGGGGGAAAAGGGGTAGCAAAGCAACCGTGAGTACTCATCCAAAGTACTCGCAAGCATCAGATCTATACTAAGTATGCATTTGTATCAAATGGAAGGGTTGTATCTGTGGACTGAACTGCAGAATGCCAGAATAGAGGGGGAAAGCCTAGCCTACCGAAGACTAGCATCTTCACGCAGCTCCGAGCATCTTGCAGCATGTAGAAGAGTAAAGAATAGCAGTTTATAATTAACAAGCATGTTGTAACATTAATGCCCAGAGATCCTTCCTCGACTCCCTGCGAGAAAGCAATCCCGGAGCCACATATTTCAAGTATCCATTTGTAGTTGTATAAGATCAGGATATAAGTCTGAACGTCCATTACCGTGGACACGGTATTCGAATATATAACTTCCCTGCAGGGGTGCACCATGTTACCCAACACGCTCGATCACTCTGGCCGGACACACCTTTCTGGGGTCAATGCCCGCCCTCGGAAGATCAACAGGTCGCAGCCCAACCTAGGCTCAGCAGAGAGGTCCCCGTCGGTCTACATCCTAAGCACTCCGGGGTCTGGGCCCATCGCCCGTTGCACTCCGGGTCGTTGTGCGCAAGGGGATACCAGCACCACCCGTGAAGTGGATGGCATGATCCGGCCCGGCCACAATGCTGAACTGGACGTCTGACAAAGCTTCGGCTGATACCACGACGTCGAGGCCCATATCTATTCTCGCTTGGTGGTTAGTGCGTAAAGGCCAGAGGCCAACTCAGAACAAATACCCAAACCATAGTGTATTATTAGCTTGCGGAGACGAGCTGAGACTCACGATCGAAAGTGACCCCGTCACCCCGTCTCGTGGACTTACGACAAGGGCTCAGAATGCCCGGGCGTGCCATGTAACCATCTTGCGGGTGCTCTCCGGGCCCGCCCGACTTCCACCAAGGTCTCAAGTCAAAGTCGAGGTAACTGTGTGTCCAGACATCAAGGGGAAAACCCGAGGAATCACCCCCGGTGGATTCCACTCAATGTAATCATCAAGGTGAACGTAAGAGGAACCACCCTCGAGGTTCACACTTGAGGTGTTGAACGACAGAGCCGTATCGAGAATGGTGAAAGAGGAAATCACCCTCGATGACCACGACCGAATAGCTACACTACAGAATTATCATCAGGAGTGTGTTATGAGGGATCACCCTCGGCACTCGATAGTAGCTCTGCAGAGTCGAGCAACTAAAGGGGCGTGATGTGATGTGAGGTCTCGGGCTCTGGTCGTCGATCACGTCGATCGAGGCGTCGATGATGAAGCAAGGGCAACAAGGACAAGTGGGGGTCACTGATGGATCACTAGCCAACCTATACTAAGCAGTTTAGGATAAGCAGGTAGGTAACAATAAGCAGGTACAAAAGCAGGCTATGCATTAGAATAGGAGCAAACAATAACAGTAGCAAAATCTAATGCAAGCATGAGAGTATAGAATGGACGATATCGGAATGATCAAATGGGGGGCTTGCCTGGTTGCTCAGACAAGAAGGAGGGTCGTCGTCGACGTAGTCGATCACAGTGGCATCAGCAGCGGTCTCGGGGTCTACCGAAGAGAAGAGGGGGAAGAAACAATAAATACACGCAAACATATGCATAACAAGACAACAAGCGGGGCTAGAGGTGTTCGAACGCGATGCTAGGTGATACTGGCGGAGGGGGAAAACATCCGGGAAAGTTTTCCCGGTTCCGGACATCTGTTAGACAGATGAATCGAAGGGAAAAGGTTCAACGTTTGCTATGCCGGGGACGTGTGGTGGGCGAACGGACCACGGGTTCAGATTCGTCTCGTCGTTCTGAGCAACTTTCATGTAGAAAACTTTTTCATCCAAGATACGGTTAATTTTCTATGATTTATTAAAGATTTAACCATATTCTGAAATTATTATTAAATAAAGAAAAGGGGGGTTATTGCATCAGCATGACGTCATCATGACGTCAGCAATCAACAAAGTTAACCAAAGTCAACCCTGACGTGTGGGGCCGTTCTGCCCTAGACTAACAACTAATTAACAGTTTAACTAAGTGAACAAGTTAATTAGGTAAATTAAACACAAGTAATTAAGTTAAGTTATTAATTAAACTAATTAATCAATTTATTATTATTAAAGTTATTATTATTTTAAACTTCCTTTTTTTAACAGGGGCGTGGGCCCCAATGTCAGTGGCCCAGGGGGCCTTAGCGGGGCGGGCGAAACGGGTGCGGGCGTGGGCGCCCGTGTGCGCCCGAGGCCACCAGGGGGCGGCAACGCCGGCCACGGCAAAGGCCGGCCGCGGCGCGGCCAGCGCGCGGGACGGGCTGCAGCGGCGCGTGGGCGCAGGCGGGGTCCCGAGCAGCCGCAGCAGGGAACGGGGACGGCGGGCGAGGCGCGAGGCGAGGGAGCACGGGGCCGCCGCAGCAGCGGGGCACCGGCGGACGCGGTGAACGGCGCGAGGATGGCGGGCGAGGCCGCCGCGGGTCGCAGGGGAGAGAGGAGGACGACTGGGGTTGCTCACCCACGTTGAAGGGGAGGCCCGATGCAGGGGGAACACGACGGCGGGAGCGGCGTGGGGGGGTGAAGACGAGGCGGTGGCGGCGACGACCTCGGGGCGCAGCGGCGCGGCGTCAATCGGCGAGGTCCGCGGAAGATAGACGGAGAGGAGTCGGGGAAGGCGAGGCGACGAGGAAGACGGCGTCGAGTAGCGCCAGGCGGCGTTGGTGGGGACGAAGCGGTCCAGCGAGTGACGAGCGGCGAAGGGGAGGAGGTCTGGTGACAGGGCGGCCCGACGTGAAGTCGGGGACGCCTCCAGCGATGGCGGTTGGCGTCGGGGCGCCGGTTTCGGTCCGATCCAGATCGGATCGGGAGGGGAGAGGAGTGGGGAGTGGGGGGATCGTGCGGGGGTTAGGGTTTGGTCGGGCGTGGCCTATAGGCCAGGGGAGCGGGGGAGTGGGCCGGCAGCTGGGGTGGGGTAAAGCCCAGTGGGCAGGGGGGCTTCTCTCTTCTCCCCTTTCCTTTCTTTTGCTCCTTTCTTTTAACAAAAAATGTTTTTGCAATATTTTAGCTGTCAAAAAGGATTCTGTAAAATGTGGGACTTGGCCATATAATTACATTGCAATAGTTAGCACTACCACAAAAAGATTGTGACGCTTCTGAAAAAGTTTGCCACTTTTATAAATTGAAAAGGCATTAAAACTATTGTTTTAGCCACTGCTTTAATTGGTTTAGGCCATTTAAACACCTTGCAAAAAATGTTGGTTCACGACCAATATCTGCTATGGATTATTTACCACAAGATGAACATTTTAGATTTCATGTTTGGCAAATATGAATGTTTAACATTAGATTGGATTTGAATTTGAATTGTGGTTTGGATCAAGTGAAGATTAGCAACAGTAACATGATGACATGGCACCATTAACAGGGGATTACTGTAGCTTGATTATCCGGGCATCACATACACGCTGGAGCCTCAGCGCTTGTAGTTGCTCTCTTCACACTCTCTCGCCCTCTCTCGTTGGATCCTCAACGCTTGTACTTGCTCTCTTCACACTCTCTCGCCCTCTCCAGATCTAAACAGGACTTCATTGGCCTCTCTCTTCCCTCACTGCTGCTCAAAGAGCCGGCAGGATCCGTCCGCCGGGAAGGGAAGGAGGTTTAACACTGTCGCCGTCGGCGAGGGAGGGAATCCACGACCGGTGCTGCTGTTCACTTTCCACCCAGCGGCGGTACGGGAGGGCCTCCGACCCTTCTTCTTCGCCGCCGTCCCGTCGCCCACCGAACCACGCCCCAAGAACCTTAAGGTATATTTTACTTACTCCACATGCATTTCTCTAGTTGCATGTATACCATGAATCTAGGACGTGGTTCAAAGAGGAAAGGACTGGGGGAAAGTAGTGGGAAAAGTTGTATATAGCATGAATCTAGGACGTGGTTCAAAGAGGAAATGAAGGGGGAAAGTTGTATAGCATGAATCTAGGACGTGGTTCAAAGAGGAAAGGAATGGGGGAAAGTAGTGGGGAAAGTTGTATCACATAAATCTAGGACGTGGTTCAAAGAGGAAAGGAAGGGGCAAAAGTACTAGTTCAAAAAGGAAAGGAAGGGACTAGATTTGAGCAGGACTAGATTTGCTGCGCTCATATAGGGAAAGCTGTCTAAAGATAACAAAACTGGGACCAACACAAATATGCTCCTTGGTTGTTTGTTCTTTGTTGCAACGGACTGTGCATGACCACAGTACATCAGTAGATGCACATGGTGCTCGTGCATCCACTGTCCCATGCAACTCATTAGCTGTTGTTAATCTATGGCCCTGTTTGGTTAAAAACTCCCTAGTCCCTACCTGCTTGGTTCTAGGGACTAAACATGGACTAGAGGTTATTAAATGACATGATAAAAGACCATGTTACCCCTAGTAATGAACTAATAGAAACAAGGTGCGATGCGTGGCAGGGGCAACTGCTGGAAAAAGTCCCAAAAAGACTCCCTCGGGGTCTTCTTTCTTTAGTCCCAAATGCCCACTTTTAGTCCCAAAAAGTCCCTCCTGTTTGGTTTATATGTGAGTGACACGGAGTTTTTTTAGTCCCTACACCAAAATGTCCCTGTAAACAAACACCCTCTAATAATGCCGCTGGAAAATTGATGCAATGCCACAGTTAAAAGCAAATTACATGTTTAACGAATTTTATTGTTAATATAATCTCTATGTTAATATTAATCAATGCCACCGTTTGAGAAATGCTACTGTCTTGCTTTCTTTCCCATTTAGATAGGTAGATGCTTCTTTTTGTTGGCTTCTATGTCATCCACCGTTATTGACCACTAATTGTTTCCTTTGCACCTCTGTGTAAACAGGGTTATCTACTTCACCTCGTTGCCATTGTGACCTTTTGTTGCACTACACAAAACACTTTTGTTTTAAGTGTTTTGTGCAGTTCAACCAAAATATCACACGACAACGTTGCTTGATTGCTTGATCTTAGTGGAACTGCACAAGAGGAGATCTTACTTCCTATCCATTAAGGCGAATTTGGTTCAAATTTTCTTCTTGTGAGTTGTTTGAATTCCGCATCATGAGAGGTCAGTACTAGCCTTCTTTCACATGATTCTGCAGTGTGCTTTCATATGTTGTGCTACTTGTATGATAATGTTGCTTGATTTTAGTGAACTGCACAAATGGAGACAAGACTTCCAATCTGTATGTGCACCGTAATATCCCATTGAGGTAAGATAAGGATATTTCACAACTGCTAGCCTGTATTTTGCCACTTTCATCAGAAAATTAAGTTTAGTACTATACTTGTGCTCCTAATTGACATGCCAAATCTTACATTGAAGGCGAAGCTTGTCTGTTATTGAACCAAGTGATGACGGGGAAGAACAAGCGGAAGAAAAACAAAAATCAACTCCCGGTGCTGTAATGAAGCACTGGAACTGTGATGACACAAGTAATGATATAGTTTTGCATCTTAATTTATTGCTATGGCAGGAATGAGCAATTGTTTTGCCACTGATTTGATGCCATACGTAATTATCTCTACTTGTGCAAACAGGGATCTTCTTTGAAGATACCATATATTTTAGTGGAACTGCACAAGAAGATGTTGGAAACATTAAACTAATCGAGGAGTATATAGTAAGCATGGCCACCCCCGTAGATAGCAACAGATGGTTCCCGAGAAGTGCTTCATCTGTATGCTCTACACAATCAGCCTCCTGACAAAGGTTGGTACTCGCCCACTGATTTCATCCATATGATTGAGCATTGTCATCTCTATTGGTGTTGTGCTACTGTTTAGATACTGTAATGAAAAAGTGGTATTGTCCTTGGGAAGTGCTTCATCTGTGCTGTTTTAAATATTTCCTTTCCTTTTTTTCGAGCAAACATGGATGCTAGCATTTAGTAGTCCTCTTGTCTTTGCACAACAGGATCATCTTCCTCTAAAGAAGAATATGGAGTACGTGAAGTGACTAGTTCTGATTATGCCAGGATGAAGAAGCACTGTCTATCTTCTCATCAGAAGGAGCAGTTGAAAGATGGTTACATTACTCCCCACAAGACCAAACTAACTTCAGCTCAGAAGGACTGACAAATCGCCATTTTTTTGTTGTGATGCGCGAGTACAATGTTGTTCTAGGATTCTTTCTGGTGAGTTCCATTTTTCTAAAAGTGTGCTCTACATGGACCATGTATGTGCCTATTGAAACTGTCAATTCATAGTACAGTTTGCTTTATACTAATCACTTTTTTGTATTTGTGCAAACATGGGTGCTCAGCTTGATTTCAACGGGAACTGCACAAAATGTTCATGAATACATCGAATCATTCATTTCCACCACAAGAAAGGAGGTGCCCATAAGTTCAAGGCATTGCAACATATAAGGGCGAAATCATACAGCTACGCGCGAATTTGGTTGATTTTGGTGGAAATATTGCCTCTGACATGTGAGTCGCTAAGATGCATTGAGGGAGTCCTGGATTAGGGGGGTGTCCGGATGGCCGGAGTATGACCTTTGGCCGGACTCCCGGACTATGAAGATACAAGATTGAAGACTTCGTCCCGTGTCCGGATAGGGACTTTCCTTGGCGTGGAAGGCAAGCTTGGCGATACGATATGAAGATCTCCTCCCATTGTAACCGACTCTGTGTAACCCTAGCCCTCTCCGGTGTCTATATAAACCGGAGAGTTTTAGTCCGTAGGACGGACAACAATCATACCATAGGCTAGATTCTAGGGTTTAGCCTCTCCGATCTCGTGGTAGATCAACTCTTGTACTACCCATATCATCAATATTAATCAAGCAGGAGTAGGGTTTTACCTCCACCAAGAGGGCCCGAACCTGGGTAAAAACATCGTGTCCCTTGTCTCCTGTTACCATCCGCCTAGACGCACCGTTCGGGACCCCCTACCCGAGATCCTCCAGTTTTGACACCGACATTGGTGCTTTCATTGAGAGTTCCTCTGTGTCGTCACCTTCAGGCCCGATGGCTTCTTCGATCGTCAACCACGACACGGTCCAAGGTGAGACTTTTCTCCCCGGACAGATCTTCGTATTCGGTGGCTTCGCACTGCGGGCCAACTCGCTTGGCCATCTGGAGCAGATCGGAAGCTACGCCCCTGGCCATCAGGTCAGGTTTGGAAGCTTAAACTACACGGCCGACATCCGCGGGGACTTGATCTTCGATGGATTTGAGCCATGGCCGAGCGTGTCGCACTGTCTCGATGGGCATGATCTAGCTCTGCCGCCGGATAGCTCCCAGAGTGCCGCTCAGATGTCCGCTCCGACCATTAGCTCGGAGCCGACTGCGCTAGTCAGGGATGGACGGTTGGACTCCACCCCAGGAGCCGCAATCTCTACGGCGATAGAGCCGAATACCAGCCTAGTCCTTTGCAAGGCCCGTGACTCCAAGGTGCCGGACTCCGTTCCGGACTCCGAATATACCACACCCCTTCCGATCGAACCCGATTGGGCTCCGATCATTGAGTTCACCGCCGCGGACATCTTTCAGCACTCACCCTTTGGCGATATACTGGATTCACTAAAGTCTCTCTCTTTGTCAAGAGAGCCCTGGCCGGACTATGGTCAGCAGGGTTGGGATGCGGATGACGAGGAAATTCGAAACCCACCCACCACCCACTTTGTAGCCACTGTCGACGATCTAACCGACATGCTCGACTTCGACTCCGAAGACATCGACGGTATGGACGCCGATGAAGGAGATGACCAAGAACCAGCACCTATAGGGCACTAGAAGGCCACCTCGTCATATGACATATACATGGTGGACACCCCCAAAGCAGGGGATGGCGATGAAAAAGCGGAGGATGACCCCTCCAAGAAGCAACCCAAGCGCCAACGTCAGCGGCGCCGCTCTAAATCCCGCCAAAGCAAAAATGGCGAGTCCGGCACCGGAGACATCAACGCCCCGGACAGTGCCGAAGACAACCCCCTTCAGCAGAATTCAACGCAGGAGGACGAAGGAGCCAGCCCTCATGAGAGAGCGGCAGACAGGGAGGTCGAGGATGACAATTATATGCCTCCCTCTGAAGACGAGGCAAGCCTCGACGACGACGAATTCGTCGTGCCAGAGGATCCTGTCGAAGAAAAGCATTTCAAGCGCAGGCTTATGGCCACGGCGAGTAGCCTCAAGAAAAAACAGCAGCAGCTTAGAGCTGACCAAGATCTGCTAGCTGACAGATGGACTGAAGTCCTGGCGGCCGAAGAGTATAAACTCGAACGCCCCTCCAAGAGTTACCCAAAGCGCAGGCTGCTACCCCAACTAGAAGAGGAAGCAACTAAACCTACATTACCAGCGTACGACGCGCCCGATTGGCCACCCCGTGGCCGCGACAGAGAGGCCTTTCGGCCCTCAATCCAAGCCGCACCCCGGCGTCGCTCTAAAAATACTAGAGCACGGGGAAACGCAACAGACCTGCGAGAAATATTGGAGGATAAGGCAAAGCAAACAAGATCGATCTATGGATCACGTGGGCTCCCCACATCACGGGACGATAACCGTCACGCCGGATATGATAAATACGGCCAGGCCAAATACAACACACAAAGCTCATCCGAGCTACGTCGCGATATAGCCCAGTACAGGGGCGCCGTACACCCACTATGCTTCACAGACGAAGTAATGGATCATCAAATCCCCGAGGGTTTTAAACCCGTAAACATCGAATCATACGATGGCACAACTGATCCCGCGGTATGGATCGAGGACTATCTCCTTCATATCCACATGGCCCGTGGTGATGATCTACATGCCATCAAATACCTCCCGCTTAAGCTTAAAGGACCAGCTCGACATTGGCTTAACAGCCTGCCAGCAGAGTCAATTAGTTGCTGGGAGGACCTGGAATCTGCATTCCTCGATAACTTCCAGGGCAGTTATGTGCGACCACCAGACGCCGATGACCTAAGCCACATAATCCAGGAGCCAGAGGAATCGGCCAGACAATTCTGGACACGGTTCCTAACCAAGAAAAATCAAATAGTCGACTGTCCGGACGCCGAGGCCCTTGCAGCCTTCAGGCACAACATCCGAGATGAATGGCTTGCCCGGCACCTAGGACAGGAAAAGCCGAAATCTATGGCAGCCCTCACGACACTCATGACCCGCTTTTCCGCGGGCGAAGACAGCTGGCTAGCTCGTAGCAGTAACATAACCAAGAGCCCTCGCAATTCGGATACCAAGGACAACAATGGCAGGTCACGTCGCAACAAGCACAAGCTCCGCATTAATGGCGACAATACCAAGGATACGACAGTCAATGCCGGATTCAGAGGCTCTAAACCCGGTCAGCGGAAGAAGTCATTCAAAAGAAACCCTCCGGGCCCATCCAGTTTAGACCGGATACTTGATCGCTCGTGCCAGATACACGGCACCCCCGAACAACCAGCCAACCCACCAACAGGGATTGTTGGGTGTTCAAGCAGGCAGGCAATTTAAGTGTCGAAACCAGAGACAAGGGGCTGCGTAGAGATGACGAGGAGAAGCCCCGGCCACCGAACAACAGTGGACAGAAGGGCTCCCCCCCCCCCCGCAAGTGCGGACGGTGAACATGATATACGCAACCCACATCCCCAAAAGAGAGCGGAAGCATGCCCTCAAGGACGTCTATGCGTTGGAGCCAGTCGCCCCAAAGTTCAACCCATGGTCCTCCTGCCCGATCACTTTTGATCGAAGGGACCACCCCACTAGCATCCGTCATGGAGGATTCGCCGCATTGGTCCTAGACCCAATCATTGACGGATTTCACCTCACTAGAGTCCTCATGGACAGCGGCAGCAGCCTGAACCTGCTTTATCAGGATACAGTGCGAAAAATGGGTATAGAGCCGTCAACGATTAAAACCACAAAGACAACCTTTAAAGGTGTCATACCAAGTGTAGAAGCCAGCTGTACAGGCTCGGTTACACTCGAAGTGGTCTTCGGATCACCGGATAATTTTCGAAGCGAGGAGTTAATCTTCGACATAGTCCCATTCCGCAGTGGCTATCACGCCCTGCTCGGACGAACCGCATTTGCAAAATTCAATGCGGTGCCGCACTACGCATATCTCAAGCTCAAGATGCCAGGCCCTCGCGGAGTCATCACGATAAATGGAAACACCGAACGCTCTCTCCGAACGGAGGAGCACACAGCGGCCCTGGCGGCGGAAGTACAGAGCAGCCTCTCAAGGCAACTCTCCAATCCGGGTGTTAAACATCCGGACAACATCAAGTGCGCCCGCAGCAACCTACAACAGAGCCGGCTGGCACGATCCGAGCAAGCATAGAAGTGCAGCCCCAACCCCAGCCCTCGCCAGATGGTGCTATCGGTACCACGCGTACATAATTACGCTTTGAAAATACCATGGGCATAAGGGGAGGGGCACAACTACGGCACGCCCAGAATGCGGCTCAACCGCACTTAGGGGCTCCCTATTCCGCCGTTTTCTTTTTATATACTTTCAGGACCCAACTATTCGGAAGGCCTGTCCGGCAATACACTCGCCGAACACACGATGCAATAGCCAGGGAGAGAACAAGCCGCGTCGAATGTCCAGGTGGTCTCTATAACGAGCTGAATACCCATTTTACTTAAATTCACGCAGCTTGCCCCTGGAGGGGGACATGTCAAATAATCACATCCCTTGCTTATCGCACTATTTGTATCGTTCTGCTTTCATAGCAGCTCTTTTTAATAAACAATACATAGCTCTTATCTATTATTGTATTCATCTATTTTTATACAAATATGTTCATTCATGACATTATGCAACCGTACACACCCCATAATAGGGTGTGAGAAGACTGAACACTCTCATGAGTGCGGCACCCCGAACTTATAGCACTATATGCATCGGCTCCGAATCATGTCTTGGGTCAATAGTTGGGTTTGCCCGGCTCCCATGTTTTGGTACCTTACGTTCTGCATTGTTGGCTAAGGTAGCGCTGGGAGAACTATTGCGATTCTGTCCCAGTTGAGCTGGGTTAACACCTCAGTAGAGAAAGCTAAAACTGACCGTCATGATAGTGCGAGAGACCGGTCGCTATTCGCGACGTTTTTCGAGTCCCTAAAGACTTATGCCGCTTCGAGCGAGGAGCCGGATTCATCTGGCCTAGGCGTGGATAGCGCCCCGAACTCGGTCTTCCGAATACTAGGGGCTTCGCCAAAATTTTAAATTATAGAATTCTATGGCTAAGTGAGAGTGATAAAGCATTATAAGTCCGATGGCCTTGTTCGTTGTGCTGAGCGCCTCCCTAGATGGACCCAAGAATGGGAACAAGAGCGCTCAGGTTTATCCCGAACACCCCAGCACCCGTGGCACGGGGGTAGAAGCCGACGACTTGCATCCCTCGGATTTAATAAATGGCCACACAGAAGGTAATATATTAAATTAACAAGCGTTGCTTAGCGCATATGAACAAAGTTTTCAGCGCACAGGATAACAACATGCGAGTCTACTCAAAAATTACATCTTTGGAGCACTCACCCGCTAGGCACCCTTCAGGATGCCCTTATAATACATCTCGGGCGTGCGATACTCCTTGCCCGGCGGTGGCGGGTCCGTCACAAGCTTCTCAGCGTCCATCTTGCCCCACTGCACTTTAGCACAGGCAAGGGCCCAACGGGCACCCTCAATGCAGGCGGAGTGCTTGATGACTTCAATCCATGGACAGGCGTCCACCAGCCGCAGCACCAGACTGAAGTAGCTCCCAGGCATCGCTTCCTTAGGCCACAGCCGAACTATGAGGCCCTTCATGGTATGGTCGGCCACCTTGTGGAGCTCGACCAGCTGCTTCAGCTGGTCGCTAAGGGGCACCAGATGTCCGGCCTCAGCATACTGAGACCAGAATACCTTCTCCGTCGAGCTTCCTTCCTCGGCCCGATAGAATGCGGCAGCATCGGACACACTGCGGGGCAGATCTACGAAAGCTCCTGGAGAGCTCCGGATTCGGGTAAGTAACAAGTAATTCACTTTCACGTGCTTGCTTTGCATGAAGAAGGCCTTACCCGCCGCTATCTTGTTTATCGCCTCAATTTCCTGGAGGGCTTTTTGGGCTTCGGCCTTGGCGGCTTCGGCACTCTCAAGAGCCGAGGCGAGCTCGGACTCTCGAATCTTCGAGTCACGCTCCAAACCCTTGTGTTTTTTCACGAGAGCCTGGAGCTCTTGCTGCACCTCCGCCACCCGCGCCTCTTGCTTGTCTCGCTCTGTGCGCTCCAAGGCCGCACTGCTTTCGGCCTTGGAAACCGCCTCCTTCAGGGTCGCCACCTCATTCGTGGCCCCTGCAATACCCACGTTATTCTTGTCATTTTTTGCAACCAAATCCTTTTCTATAAGGTACTACTTTAATAAGGTATTACTTACCTTCCTTGTCCTCGAGCTGCTTCTTGGCAAGGCCGAGCTCGTTCTCGGACCGCTCGAGGCTCTGCTTCAATGCGTTGACCTCCGCAGTTAGTGTGGCAGAGGTCAGCAGCGCATCCTGCATTCCCATATTGACGTATTTATGTTAGACTCCTGCATATATCTTTTTAGATCCTCAGCTAGGCTTTTCTTTCCGAACACCAAACTGAGCATCAGGGGCTACTGTCTATGCGTAACATTTTTATATGTTTTGAATACATACCTCAAAGCCTATTAACAGGCTTGTACAGGCTTCTGTCAGCCCGCTCTTGGAGGACTGAACTTTCTGGATCACCGCACTCATGACAGTGCGGTGCTCCTCGTCGATGGAGGCGCCGTTAAGCGCCTCCAGCAAATTATCCGGCGCCTCCGGTTGGACGGAGGCCACCGGCGTCGCAGTCTTGCCCTTCTCACGAAGGGGCCGCCCGCCGGATTTCGGAACCACTGCAGGTTCTGGTACGGAGTCCGGCACAGGGCCGGACTTGGAACCCTTGGGGGTTCCGCCCTCTTTTTGCCCAAAGTCCGGAAGGTCGCCTTGCGGCGCCTCCAGGACCACCTCCTCCTGGATGGGCCCCTTCTGCGACCCCACCTCGGCGTCGTCTACGTCACGAGGGGAGGAGGCCGTCGGAAGTGAAGTACTATTCACATTCGACGAACCCAGGGACCCGCTCGATGCAGCGGGGAGATCGTCCTTGGGCGGGCTACAGGGTTGTATTCGGCGTAAGAAGACACTATGCAACAAAAGAAAAATCATGAGTTATTATGGAATCCGGACACTTACGATCTCGCCAGGGGCTTGGCCCTCGAGGGCCACTCCTCTTCGCCGTCGTTGGCGTTGGTGGACTAGTCCGGAGGAAGGGTCCTTCCCTTTTTTGACCCTCCGGCCTCCCCAGTTGGGGAGGCCTTCCTTTTCTTCTCTCCCCCTGTTGGGGGAGAAGCCTCTTTCTTCTCCTCTTCGTCTTCACGGGGGGAGTCCGCCTCGGAGTCATCGGACGATGAGTCTGATAACACCAGAGACGGGAACTCTTTCGGGTTCCCATGGCCGTTTTCTTGGCCTTCTTCTCCAGCACCACGTGAGGTGCCAGAACCAGCAGCCCCGTCAATTGGGCACCCGCTGGGTCTTCTGGTAAGGGAGCCGGACAGTTAACCTGCCCGGACTTCTTCAGCCAGTCCTGTCAAAGGTGAGGGAGCTTAGATCCCGCATAGTGTCAAACTATGAAAAAGCGTCCTATAAAGGGTAAAATAGCTTACCCTGTCGGCTTTACGCCGCGAGCTGAATCCGCGATCTTCGGTAGCAGATGTGGGAGCCTCGGCGCCCTTGAAAAGCACCCACCAAGCGTCTTCGTATGTAGTGTCGAAGAGCCTACTCAAGGCCTAGTGCTGTGCCGGATCAAACTCCCACAAGTTGAAAGCCCGCTGTTGGCACGGGAGGATCCGGCGTATGAGCATGACCTGGACTACATTGACAAGCTTGAGATTCTTGTTCACTAGCTTTTGGATGCAGGCTTGGAGTCCGGTCAGCTCCTCCGAATCGCCCCATGTCAGGCCCTTCTCTTTCCAGGAGGTGAGCCGTGTGGGGATGTCAGATCTGAATTTGGGGGCCGCTGCCCATTTAGGGTCACGCGGCTCGGTGATGTAGAACCACCCGGATTGAGACCCTTTGATGGTTTCCACGAAAGCACCTTCAAGCCATGTGACGTTGGGCATCTTGCCCACGATGGCTCCTCCGCACTCCGCTTGGCGGCCGCCCACTACCTTCGGCTTGACATTAAAAGTCTTCAGCCATAAGCCGAAGTGGGGCTGGATGCAGAGGAAGGCCTCGCACATGACGGTGAATGTCGAGATGTTGAGGATAAAATTCGGGGCCAGATCATGGAAATCCAGGCCGTAGTAGAACATGAGCCCCCGGACAAATGGGTGGAGTGGGAAGCCCAGTCTGCGGGGGGGGGGGGGGGGGGAATACCACCCTCTCGTGGGGCTTGGGGGTGGGGACGAGCTGCCCCTCGTCTGGAAGCCGGTGGGCAATGTGGTTGTGCAGGTATCCAGCTTTCCGCAACATTTTGATGTGCCCCTCCGTAACGGAGGAGGCCATCCACTTGCCTCCCGCTCCGGACATGATTGGAGAAGGTTGAGGTTGGAAGTGCGGGCTTGGGCGTTGGAGCTCGAGTGCGCAGGGATGGATAGGCAAAGGAGGAAGAAGGCGTAAATGGAAATGGTAGAATCTTATCCCCTTATATAGGCGGCAGAAACTATGAGCCCCCACCGGCCTAATAAAACTCGCTTATCCCCCAAGCGCCACGGTTAATGGCGCGGTTGGGTTACCCATGCCCGTATTGATGAGAAGCCCGGAATAAGGGGATACGATCTCTGCTTCGACAAGACGTGCCAGGAGAACCGCCTCGCTAAACACGATGAGGTGGAACAGTAAAACGATTCGAATAAAGGCTTGACCGTGGCATGATGTCACGCTGCGGAATACGTCAGCGGATTAGATTTGTGCGGAAATTATTCTCTCTACGGTGGTATGTGGAACTTATTTTTGCAGAGCCAGACACTATCCTTGTGTCCAACATCTTCTATGAAGTATTCGGAGGAGGAACCCGCCTTGCAATGCCGAAGAAAATTTGCGCGCCGGACTCATCGTCATTGAAGCCAGGTTCAGGGGCTACTGAGGGAGTCCTGGATTAGAGGGTGTTCGGATGGCCGGACTATGACGTTTGGCCGGACACCCGGACTATGAAGATACAAGATTGAAGACTTTGTCCCATGTCCGGATAGGGACTTTCCTTGGCGTGGAAGGCAAGCTTGGCGATACGATATGAAGATCTCCTCCAATTGTAACCGACTCTGTGTAACCCTAGCCCTCTCCGGTGTCTATATAAACCGGAGAGTTTTAGTCCGTAGGACGGACAACAATCATACCATAGGCTAGATTCTAGGGTTTAGCCTCTCTGATCTCGTGGTAGATCAACTCTTGTACTACCCATATCATCAATATTAATCAAGTAGGAGTAGGGTTTTACCTCCACCGAGAGGGCCGAAACCTGGGGTAAAAACATCGTGTCCCTTGTCTCCTGTTACCATCCGCCTAGACGCACAGTTCGGGACCCCCTACCCGAGATCCGCCGGTTTTGACACCGACATGCATAATCATCGATTGTTTTGAATGTTCTCTATGAATTGCCAGGCCTGTGTATTTGACTGCAATGTACAGAAACGCTAAAAAGCTGCTCAAACTCTTTGTACTCCTTCTGTTCCTTTTTACTTTGCACATTGTGAAAGTGCATACTTTTTTGTATAAGATTGGTCAAAGTAGAGATACTTTGACTGCAGAAAAAACTTGTATGCAGACTAGAAAGGGCCGGAGGGAGTACATGTGAAACTGCTGCAAACGTGGTGATCACCCTGGGAATAATGCTAGTACGTATTGTTTTGCATGTTCATCCAATGCCAGTGATACAGGAATTCGAACTAATCGAAATAAATTCATTCATACATGGTCGGATTTCATATAAACATGCCGGATTTCATTACATTTCATACATTCTTCAACTAAAAAGGGGTGTTTGTGGCCGCATGCATCTCCCAGATGCAGAGGCCGGGGGTCATCCTCCTTTTCATAAAAAAAAACTAAAAAGGGGTGCGCTGGGGGTATAATTAATTAACCGAAGCTACCCAGCTGTGTCCCGCTGAGCCGAACAGAAGCTTCAGTGACTTAACTGCAGGTGTAGTTGCGTAACTGACATGTGGCCAGTTGGGCCCATGTATCAGTCAGCCAACTGCACCAGCAGTTAAGTAGAAGCAGCGTTCTTCTCCAGCGTAGCTCTCCGACTACACGTCACCGCCAAGAAGCTAACCCGCCTAGCTTGGCTTCAACCGGAGGGTAGCAGCGGTGGCCTTACTTGGACCCGAGCGGCGGCGACCTACCGTGTTCTACTCTTCCTCATTTTCTGTGTGGCGCGGCCTCGTTGGCAGTGGGTCGGGGCCTCGGCAGAGCCGGCGATGCCTCTGTCTCGTTGCCGGCGGGCGGCGCCTCAGCGGAGCGGTGGAAATCCTGCCCCATGTTGCCGGCACAGTGGGGCCTCGGCTGAGCCGGCGATGTCCTCTGCCTCATTGTTGGCGGGGCGGGGCCTCGGCGGAGCCGGCGGTGTCCTCTGCCTCGTTGTTGGCGCCGCGGGGCCTCGGCGGAGCCAGCGGTGTCCTCTTCCTCGTTGTTGGCGCCGCAGGGCGTCGGTGGAGC
Organism: Triticum timopheevii; assembly: GCA_963921465.1. Lineage (NCBI taxonomy): Eukaryota > Viridiplantae > Streptophyta > Magnoliopsida > Poales > Poaceae > Triticum > Triticum timopheevii. Next base: position 373,653,711 of record OY997262.1, on the reverse strand, counting down.
AGGGCGTCGTCGACGCCAGCGGAGCGGGGACTCGTCGGAGCCGGCATTGTCCTCTGCCTCGTCCTCGGTCTTGCCAAACAGCGCCTCGCCCGCTTCATCGCCCTCTTTGGTAGCCTCTTTGTAGGCGGCCGCAGCCTCCGCCACCCGCATGCGGTACCGCTAGCGCTCGAGGTGGCCCTTGCGGGCGGAGCGGTACGAGTCGAGCAGCGCCTCCTGCTCTGCCCGCTCCGCGGCGATCTGCTCCTCTGCCTGCAGGTGCTCCTGGAGGAGATGGTGGTTGTAGGTGGCGTCGGCCTGCGCCTCCCGTAACTGCTCCTCATGCATCTGCCTCACCCTGTCCATATATTGGGCACGAGCCTCGCCGATGGTCATGGTGCAATGCACCGGCGAGGATGGCGCGGAGGAGGGGGTTAGCGCCGGATCGTCGACTACCATGTTCTCCATTGGGATGTCCTCGTCCTCCGGCTGCCTGCCGGCCAGCCGGTCGGCAGCAATGGCTTCTATCTCCTTGTGGTCCGTTGTCCGCCTGTCCCGAAGAGCGCTGGAGCGCGAGGAAGCCATGGTGGGCAGTAGTGGTGTGGACAGGAGAAAGGCAACGAATGCGGATGACTGCGACTATGGCCGGCACAGCAGTTTATATAGCAATGGTGGGCGGGCGGAGGGACGGACGTGTGACGCCGGAGTAGCCGCCTCGGCAACCGCGTATCAGTAATGTGTGCAGCAGATGGACGGACGGACGACACTTGTGTCGTTTGAAGGCAAAGCAATCGCCTGCACCGGGAAGCGGGGCGGCCGGCGCTGACTGTTTCGGGCGGAAAGCGCGCGCGGGCGAGGAGATCACTTTACTTGGATAGGATGATAATGGGGACCGACCAGGTTCATAGCCTCACGTACGCAAGTGCCTCCTTATTATATATATATATATATATATATATATATATATATATATATATATATATATATATATAACTATAATTTATTTTGGTTCCTCCTAGTTTCCTGACATCACGGTCCCACACCATTGTCTACCTATGTACTCCCTCCTTTCCGGTTTATAGGGCTTATCTCAAAATTTTAGTTTTTCCATTTTATAAGGCTCAATTTGGTTGTTTTCCATCACATGTTCAGATTCCAAGGTGCATTAAATCACTGCATGCAAGTATTAAGAGAAAATTGACCAATGCATGTACTTTATGCATGCATGCATTGTAATTAATGCATTGATAAACATAATTTTTTGAGGATAACAAGATCATTAATTAGGTGCTTTTGCAAAACTAGAAAAAGTATTCCACCACTCGCCATCTACCTTGATTGGTGAGATTTTTGAATTGAGCATTATAAACCGGAAAGGAGGGAGTAGTGAATAAACGAGAGAATTGCACAAGAAGCGGCCGACAGCTGGGACCAAGTAGCTCGAGCAGTATTTGTGTTTTTGAGGTGTGAGCACTGCAGAGTTTTTCGATGTTTACCCCAGATATTAATTTTTGTCCTCTGAACAACAACGAAAACATCGCTGCAGGTATTAACTGGGCGGGCCGTGGCCCGTCTAGCCCAGGCCAGATATCCAGCCCAGATATTAATTTTTTTCAAGCTGAAAATGGCTAGCCCAACTATACTTTTTTTTAGGAATACCCAGGCAAGGTCAAGTTGTCATTCTCCGCCCCGCTGGGCTGCAAATCTTTCCTAGGAGGGATGCATTAGGCTTAACAAGAAAATGGGCTTTAAGAAATAATAAATGGGATGTAATTATAAAAACTGGGTAGTAACTAAAAAAATGCACCAAACAATGATTACTTTATAAAATATTATTTTTGGAATATTGAAAATTTTAATTTCATTAATTGTTGCGAGCAGAATGTTACGTTGGATTTTTACGCAATATAAATTTATATTGAAATTGTATTTAATCTGACTAAAATTTCGGGATAAAAATATTCGGATCCCATCAAAATGTGGGAAATTTTATTGAATTCTGTTTTGAATGGTTGGTTGAAATGGGTTGTACTTTTAACAAACTGTAAATGGGCTGTAGTAAATTCCATTAGAATTCAAAAATGGGCTACACATTCTTACAAATCTCAAATGGGCTATAAGTTCTCTGCCACACACTCTGGCCTTACTAAGTTGACGCGTCCCCTAAAAAAACAGAGTTGACGGGTATGCAAGGCTTTGTCAACTTATAGTCAACACACGGTTCTAGCAGCAGTGGCCATTGGATGTCCATCCAACGGATGTCGTGCTTCTTCTTCAATCTCGGATATTCTAGCTTCAACCACCCAAAAAATGATTCATCCCCCTGAGATCTGGGGCGCACCATTTTCGAAGCTGACCTGTGGGCCTACTAAGTTGACGTACCAAGGGCTTTGTCAACTTAGTCAATATAAACGATTATAGCTGCAGTGACCGTATGATGTCCATCCAACGGCCGTCGTGCTTATTCAACCTCTGGTCTTCTTGCTCCAGCCGCCCAAAGCAGCGCCGGTCGTGCCGCCTGCTCCTTCCTCCCGTGGCCGGTTGTGCTGCCGCGGAGGCCTCACCGCCCCCTACTACTCCCACCGCTGGCCAGGCCATCCCTCCACTCACCCACTAACCCACACACCCTGTTATTCTGCGGTGACGGCAGTGTAGCCGAACCACTGAACCCTCGTACTCCTCTCCACATGTGCATCCACTGCCGCGTCTTCCCTGGCTCCGTGTCGTCCCCTTCCTAGGCCTCGCCATCGTCCACCGCCATTGTGCTCTCGGCGCGGCGTGGTCAATGTGGTCAAGGAACGACTTCCATTGGACGTGGACTGTACGTGGAGAGGCTGACAGCTGGGTCCACGGCAGCCGCAAGGAAGTGCGTCCTTATTACGCGCAAAATAATTATTCCTCCACCTGACAGCGGGGACCCATCGGACGGGCCACCGTATTTTGCGAAAAAATGATTCACCCCCTGACTGCTGGGACCCACGAGCTACATCTTCAAACGCAAGAAAGTTCGTCCGAAAAAACGATTCGCCCCCCTGACTGGTGGGGCCCACCAGCTACATCTTCGCACGCAAGGAAGTGTGTCCGAAAAAAAAATGATTCGCCCCCCAACTGCTGGGACCCACCAGCTACACCTTCACACGCAAGGAAGTGCGTCCGGGCAAAAAAAACGATTCGTCCCCCTGACTGCTGGGACCCAGCAGCTACACCTTCGCACGCAAGGAAGTGTGTCCGGGCAAAAAAAAGATTCGCCCCCCTGACTGCTGGGACCCAGCAGCTACACCTTCGCACGCAAGGAAGTGCGTCCGGGCAAAAAAAAAACGATTCGCCTCCCGGACTGCTGGGACCCACCAGCTACATCTTCGCAGGCAAGGAAGTGCCTGATAGTCGGGACCCACCTGGTCGAAGCGTACGTAGCGTTGTCATCCTGGTCGCAAACGTGTACGTACATACTGGTCGATGTAGAGGCGCGCACGTGTCGTAGTAGAGACGCGCATGTAGCATGTACACGTACGTACAACGGCCAGGGTGCAAGAAAGAAAATACGGCCACGTATGTGTACATACGGGCGGGGTCTCGAACGCCTAGTCGCGGATACGTACAGCGAGGGCTCGTGTTCATGGGGAGGCAACAGAATGTGTCGTGCTCATGGGGATGCAACGGAACGCGTCGTGTTCATCGGGAGGCAACGGAACGCGTGGGAGCCAACCGGCTTGGCCAGAACAGGTGATGGAAACAAGGCCTGGCGTACCGCAGAGCGGAGGAAACAGATCTCCTATGGTCGAAATGGGGGTCCTGTTGATCGGGAGGGGTGTGGCGTACCGCAAAACGGACGAAACGGACCTCCTACGGTCCAAACGGGGGTCCTGTTGATCGGGAGGGGTGTGGCGTACCGCAAAACGGACGAAACGGACTTGTGTTGGAGCGCTACGGGCGAAACGGGGGTCCTGTTGATCGGGAGGGGTGTGGCGTACCGCAAAACGGACGAAATGGACTTGTGTTGGAGCGCTACGGTCGAAACGGGGGTCCTGTTGATCGGGAGGGGTGTGGTGGACCACAAAACGGACGAAACGGACTTGTGTTGGAGCACTACGGTCGAAACGGGGGGGGGGGGGGGGGGGGAGGGGTGTGGCGTACCACAAAACAGGACTCCACGGGATACTATTCATCTCCACCGTCGACCTCCTCTAGCCTCCACGGGCTACCGTCGACCTCCTCCAGCCTCCACGGGCTCCTGTTCATCCAGCCTCCACCGCGTGCTACTCCACCGGCTACTGTTCAACCACCCCTCCACGGGCACCCCTCCACCGCCTACTATTCATCCAGCCATCCACACCACGGGGTCCTGTTCAACCACCCCTCCACGACCACCCCTCCACCGTCTACTGTTCATCCAGTCCTCCACACCACGGGTTCCTGTTCATCAAGAGGCAATGCCACCGCTCACTGTTCATCCACCCCCCCGCCGTAATGCTCACTGTTCATCCCAGAGGCAGCATCGATCATCTTCAGTTAGCAGCAGTAGTGAAGGAATTGCTCCATCGGGTTCAGTTAACAACCATCGATCGATCGCTCGGGTTCAGTAACGCGTAGCCTGCAGTGCAATCGCTCTGGTTCAGTTAGAGCCCAACGCCTCGCTCGGCTTCAGTTAGAGCCAACGCCTCGCACACACGCGCATACGTACGAGAGAAACGTGCATCGCTCCGCCCCCGACCTCCTACCGTAACCGGCAACTCCCCGAAATTTTCCTCCCCCTCGCTTCTACCACGGTTTTATCCGTCATGGACGGCCCAAAGAATGTCATGCAGCTGCGTCTCCAGCCCGCCCAGGATGAAAAGCCCATTTTCTGTCATGATTTTTTGTCATAGAAGTAGGAGCCCACCACATCTATGATGATACGGGGTTTTGTCACAATTATCGTCATAGAAGTGTCATATGTATGACAGAAAAAAAATTCGTTCGGCCCAAAATGTCACGGATGTGTCTTTTTTTTGTAGTGTGATCCGCTGAGCTGAATGTGATAGCGCATGCAGACCACCTGAGGGGGCGCGTGGCCTCAAGCTTGGGGAGGACTGCATTCACCTCGCGAGCAAATTGCTTGAAGATGCGCTGAGAGGCTGGGGCCTGAGTGCCGCCCAGGATGCAAGCGATTGTGCGCGGCTCCTGGAAGCCCCCAGCCCCCTCGTCCTGATGATGGTCTTCATTCCTCCTCGGCTGTGGTGGCAGAGGAGGGAGGCCTGTGTTGCCTTGAGGGTGGTCCTCACGAGGCTGATCCCTCCAACCTCCCTTGTGAGGCTGGTCCTGCTAGCGATCCTCGCGAGGTCGGTCACACCATCCTTGGCAAGGGCCACGGTCTTCCCATCATCCTGCACCTCTTCCTCCTCCTCGGCCATAGCCCCGGTTGTTGTGGTCGGGGCGTCGACCGATACACCCATCTCGCACGGCCCCGAGCTCTTGGCATTCGTTGGTGTTGTGGGTGTGGAGGTCATGGTACACACAGTACCGGCTGCCCTTGGATGACTCAGGCTAATCCCTTCCTCGCTTGGTGTCAGGCTCCGCTGCTAGCACAGCAGCCCCCTTGCGCTTCACGTCCTTGACCTTGGGCTTCTTCTCTTCTGAATCGGCAGCCGGAAGCTCGAGAAGGGAGAGGCGCCCTTCCTCAGCCCTGGCGCACTTGGACGCCAAGTTGAACAGCTCTAGGGATGTGCACAGGTCTTCATGGATTGCTAGCTCCTCTTTCATCTTGATGTCATGCACGCCATCGGAGAAGGCTGAGATGATGGCCTCCTCAGTCACCCTGGAGATCTTGAGGCGAGCGTTGTTGAAGCACTGGATGTACTTCTGCAGGGTCTCTCCTGGATGTTGCTTGATGAGGCATAGGTCGCTCATGGCCGGGGGCTGGTCGCGAGTGCCTTGGAAGTTGGCGATGAAGCGGGTGCGCATCTCGTCCCAGGAGGAGCTCATGCTAGGAGCCAAGTTTAGGAGCCAGGTGCGGGCACCATACTTGAGCGCCATGGGAAACCAGTTCGCCATGACCCTTTCGTCCCCGTTGGTGGCTTCGATGCCCAGCTCGTAGAGCTGGAGGAACTCCACGGGGTCTGCAGTGCCGTCGTAGCGAGGAGCCAGGTCCGGCTTGAACTTGTCGGGCCACACGACACTACGTAGCACGGTGGGGAAGGCGCGGCAGCCTGCGGTGGCCACCGGAGGCCTATGCTGGTGCTGGGCTTGCTCCTGGAAGTTCCCACGCACCGCTGCCTGGAGCAGCGCGGGGTCTTGACGCGGTGGTGTAGGGATGTGGTCATGGCTCACCGGTGCCGGGAGCACACGAGCACCTTCTTGGGGACGAGGGATTTCTTAGCAGCTCCTTTCTTGTCGCGCGGGCGCTGGACGCAGAGGGTCTTGTCCTGGGGCCGCGCGCCTTGGAGCCAAAGCGCCTTCTTGGGGAGGAGGTGGCGGAGTCACCTCCTGATCCACGCCTCCTGCACAGGATGGAGGGCGAGGCAGCGAGAGGGATGGCGTAGGAGAGCCCCCTGGGGTGCTGACGAGCTCGGTGATGCGGGCGAGCCAGTCCTCGTAGAGGTTGTCGACGGAATGGTTGTCGGTGTCAAAACCGACGGATCTCGGGTAGGGGTTCCCGAACTGTGCGTCTAGGCGGATGGTAACAGGAGACAAGGGACACGATGTTTTTACCCAGGTTCGGGCCCTCTCGATGGAGGTAAAACCCTACTCCTACTTGATTAATATTGATGATATGGGTAGTACAAGAGTAGATCTACCACGAGATCAAGGAGGCTAAACCCTAGAAGCTAGCCTATGGTATGATTGTTGTTCGTCCTACAGACTAAAACCCTCCAGTTTATATAGACACCGGAGAGGGTTAGGGTTACATAGAGTCGGTTACAATGGTAGGAGATCTACATATCCGTATCGCCAAGCTTGCCTTCCACGCCAAGGAAAGTCCCATCCGTACACGGGACGAAGTCTTCAATCTTGTATCTTCATAGTCCAGGAGTCTGGCCGACGGTGATAGTTCGGCTATCCGTACACCCCCTAATCCAGGACTCCCTCAGTAGCCCCTGAACCAGGCTTCAATGACGACGAGTCCGGCACGCATATTGTCTTCGGCATTGCAAGGCGGGTTCCTCCTCCGAATACTTCATAGAAGATTTTGAACACAAGGATAGTGTTTGGCTCTGCAAAATAAGTTCCACATAACACCGTAGAGAGAATAATCTTTACACAAATTCAACCTGCTGACGTATTCTGCAGCGTGACGTCACACCACGGCCAAGCCTTTATTGGAATCATTTTTACTATCCCACCTCAGCGTGTTTTAGCGGGACGGTTTCCTTGGCACGTCTTGTCAAAGCAGAGATCGTGTCCCCTTATTCCGGGATTCTCATCAATACGGGCGTGGGTAACCCAACAGCGCCATTGATTATGGCGCTTGGGAGATAGCGAGTTTTACCAGGCTGGTGGGGATGCATAGCTTTGTCCGTCCATATAAGGGGATAAGGATCCACCTTTTTACCTACGCCTTCTTCCTCCTTTGCTTATCCATTTCCACGCACTCGAGCTCCAGCGCCCAAGTCCGCACATCTCGCCTCAACCTTCCCCAGCCATGTCCGGAGCGGGAGGCAAGTAGATGGCCTCCTCCGTACATAAAAAATTTAAGGAAAGCCGGATACCTGCACAACGACATTGCGCACCGGCTTCCAGACGAGGGGCAGCTCGTCCCCACCCCCAGGCCCCATGAGAGGGTGGTGTTCCTTCCCCATTTCCTCCGCGGAGTAGGTTTCCCATTCCACCCATTTGTCCGGGGGCTCATGTTCTACTACGGCCTGGATTTCCATGATCTGGCTCCGAATTTCATCCTCAACATCTCAGTGTTTATCGTTGTCTACAAGGCCTTCCTCCGCATCAAGCCCCACTTCGGCTTATGGCTGAAAACCTTCAATGTCAAGCCGAAGGTAGTGGGCGGCCAGCAGGCGGAGTGCAGAGGCGCCATGGTAGGCAAGATGCCCAACGTCATATGGCTCGAGGGCGCTGAGGGAGTCCTGGATTAGGGGGTGTCCGGATAGCCGGATTACCCTCATCGGCCGAACTATCATCGGCCGGACTATCATCATCGACCGGACTCCAAGACTATGAAGATACAAGATTGAAGACTTCGTCCCGTGTATGGATGGGACTTTCCTTGGCGTGGAAGGCAAGCTTGGCGATACGGATATGTAGATCTCCTACCATTGTAACCGACTCTATGTAACCCTAGCCCTCTCCGGTGTCTATATAAACCGGATGGCTCTAGTCCGTAGGACGAACACCATCAACCCTTACAATCATACCATAGGCTAGCTTCTAGGGTTTAGCCTCCTTGATCTCGTGGTAGATCCACTCTTGTAAACATCCACAATATCAATATCAATCGAGCAGGACGTAGGGTTTTACCTCCATCAAGAGGGCCCGAACCTGGGTAAAACATCGTGTCCCTTGTCTCCTGTTACCATCTGCCTAGACGCACAGTTCGGGACCCCCTACCCGAGATCCGCCGGTTTTGACACCAACATTGGTGCTTTCATTGAGAGTTCCTCTATGCCGTGACCGATAGGAAGGATGCCTCTTCCCGTCTTCAAGGACGGTATCTTCGCCAATGGAGCCTTGGCCGCCGGCTAAACTATCCGGCTAGGAGGTTTTCTTATGACCGCCTGTCCGGCCACCGCTTCCACGATGACCTCTCGGGTCATCGAGAGCAATCTTCACATCAACTCGGAATTCGCCGAGCATCTAGATCCAGCAGAGCTCTCGTCTGTAAACGAACTCTTGGATCGGATCGCCGCCCTGGGAGTCGCTACAGACTACGATCAGATTGGGCTTAAAACCGATCTGAGAGAGATTAACTCTCCCCAGGTCACCCACCACGTTGCGGTGGTAGGAGAACAATGCGGCGACTCTTCTCCTGTATTGAAAACTAGTCATGTCCGGGCTCCCAAACCCTCCATGCCGGATTCCCGCGGAGGGACGGACTTCGATCGAGCACTGAACTTAAAATCAGGCCTCGTTCCGGACTCGTTGGACAACGTCCAGCAATCAAAGCTTCCAAATTTGGAAACTTCTCGGCCTTCGAGCCTTGAGATGGGTAGGGTTCCAGACTTAGTTCCACCCACCCAACCAGATATATGCGATCTATCTCTAATGCGGCAAGAGCCCGCTGAAACAGTACATCACTACTGGGCCAGATTCCTCCTGGTTATGGACAGGATAAAGGATTGCCGAGAGGAAAATGCAATCTCAATTTTCTGCAATAATTGCACGGACGAGGGAATCTTGAACGCCGTCAGCCGTCGTGAAATCACACGCTTCACCGACCTGGCATCCATAGTACAAAAGTATTGTGTGATAGAGAGTTTCTGGAAAACCGAAAATAGGTTTTGGGACAATCCGGCCCCGGATACAGCCCCAGTCCGCAACAAAAGGGTGCATCACACTCAGGCACCAGGTGCAAGAACCAAAAAACAGAAACCCCTTAAAGGGAACGGAACCGTACTGGAGAGATGGCTCAACAGACCCTGTACAATTCACGGTACAGAGGGCGCCGTCCCAACACATAGCCTTCGAGCATGTTGGATACTACGGCAGGTGGCCAAAAGTGGCGAGGAGCTTCTAGCCCCGGGAAACCACACCGACAATACTGGTACGGTATCAACAGTCTTCGAGACTTTTGCATCAAACAATATGCGGAAACGAACAATCCGCAGCCTCGCCGAAGTCTACCAAGTAGCCACTGCAAATCCTTGGAGCGACGCGGCCATCACCTTCAACGCCAGCGACGAACCTAAATTCTGAACAGCCCGAGCACCAGCCGCATTGGACCTCAGTCCGATAGTGGACGACTTTCGACTTACCAAGGTGCTCATGGATGGCGGCAGCAGATTAAACCTCATCTACGAGGAAACCCTTCAAAAAATGGAAATAGACTGGAGCCGCATTGAGCGAAGCAGCACAACATTCAGAGGAATAATCCCTAGCCGGGAAGTGCGCTGCACAGGAAAAATCACACTCGATGTGGTATTCGGCTCGCCGGACAATTACAGATCCGAAGAAGTCACGTTCCAAGTGGCCCTGTTCAACAGCGGATATCACGCTATATTAGGACGAGAGGCATTCACAATCTTCCAAGCCGTACCCCATTACGGGTACATGAAGCTCAAAATGCCTGGGCTCGGCGGAATAATCACTCTCGTTAGTGATCCGGACATAGCACTCCGCGCCGAAAACAAGACAGCCGCATTAGCCCTGGGGGCACTATCCGAAGCCTTAGCGGCGGAGGAACTCACCGCGCTGCGCTCTACGGTGAATAGGGACGATGTGATACTCGATAAGAGATCCAAGTCCACCTCCTTCAAACCAGCAGACGAAATAGTAAAATTCCAGGTCCACCCAACGGACCCAACAAAGACGGCCTCCATCGGGACACAATTGAACCCTGATGTAGACGCCGCACTGCGAGAATTCCTTCGGGAAAATTGGGACATTTTTGCCTGGCACCCCTCGGATATGCCCGGAATCCCACGCAGATTGGCAGAACACAGCCTAAACATCCTAAAAGGATTCAAGCCAGTCAAACAGGCTCTTCGACGATTTTCCGAACCCAAAAGATAGGCAATGGGAGAAGAGCTAGCCAAACTATTGGAAGCCGGATTCATCAGAGACATCAAACATCCGGATTGGCTAGCAAACCTGGTAATGGTACCAAAGAAGGACAAATCCTGGCGCCTATGTGTCAATTTCAAAGACCTAAATAAAGCCTGCCCAAAGGATCCCTTCCCCCTCCCCCGCATCGACCAAATCATCGATGCCACTGCAGGGCACGATTCATTGTGCTTCCTGGACGCATACTCCGGCTATCATCAAATCAAGATGGCAGAAGCGGATCAAGCAGCAACGACATTCATCACTCCATATGGACCATTCTGCTTCAACACGATGCCCTTCGGACTTAAAAACGCCGGCGCAACATATCAGCGCATGATTCAGACATGTCTGGCTACCCAGATCGGCAAAACAGTAGAGGCATACGTAGACGACGTAGCGTCAAAACTAAACACGTCGAAACTCTAGTAGACGACTTGAGGGTCACATTTGACAACCTCCGAGCATATGATATCAAGCTGAATCCGGAAAAATGCGTTTTCGGCGTACCAGCCGGAAAGCTCTTGGGCTTCATTGTATCCGGTAGAGGAATTGAAGCAAATCCGGCCAAGATCCGAGCTCTATCATAGCTGGATATTCCAAAAAACCTCAAACAGATCCAGAAATTGACTGGATGCATGGCGGCTCTCAGCCGCTTTATCTCCCGCTTAGGAGAAAAGGCATTGCCCCTCTATCGCCTCCTCAGGCACACCGAACACTTCGAGTGGACGGATGCTGCCACTGCCGGACTCGAAGAAATAAAGGCCATATTGGCAACAAATCCGGTCTTCGCTGCGCCCAACCTGGGCGAACCAATGTTGTTATACATCGCAGCAACACATCAAGTTGTAAGCGCGGTACTCGTCGTCGAACGAGAGACAGAAGGGCATAAATTCCATCTTCAAAAACCAGTGTACTATGTATCCACTGTGTTAACCCCCTGCAAGTCCCGTTACCCGCACTATCAGAAGATAGCATATGTGGTGTTCATGGCATCCCGGAAGCTCCGACACTACTTTCAAGAGTGTTCGATAACAGTGGCCTCCGAAGTACCACTTAACGACATTATAAACAACCGCGACGCAACAGGCAGGATTGCAAAATGGGCCATTGAGCTCTTACCATTCGATATAACTTACAAACCTCGGCGAGCTATAAAGTCACAAGTTTTGGCTGACTTTGTCGCTGAATGGACCGAAGCCGAACTCCCTAAAGAGTACGGCGCATACTCCAATTGGATTATGCACTTCGACGGCTCTAAAATGTTGGCCGGACTGGGGGCTGGCGTCGTATTGACGTCCCCGACCGGGGCACAGTCCGATACATACTTCAAATAATGTACACGGACTCCAACAACGCAGCCGAATACGAGGCCCTTTTACATGGTCTCCGGATGGCAATATCCATGGGCATTCAATGCCTAGAGGTGCGCGGGGATTCAAACCTCGCAATATCCCAAATAAATGGAGGCTTTGATGCCAAGGATCCGAAAAATGGCAGCATATCGCAACGCTGTCCTAAAAATGTCAGCTCGGTTTGACGGACTCGAATTCCATCACGTAGCCAGGGATAATAACCAAGCGGCCGACGTATTGGCACGCATCGGCGCAAAACGTGACGCTGTCCCTCCAAACATCTTCCTGGAACGGCTGTGCAAGCCATCCGTACTATGGGAAGAGGAGTCCGGAAATAACAAACCGGAAGCAGCCACACCAACCGACACAGAGCAATTTGACATAAGCGGCAATTCCACCGCCGAAATAACACCTTCAGCCCACGACATAATGGCCGTAATCGCCCCGTGAATAGAACCATTCCTAGCCTACTTACTTAGGCAGGAACTTCCCGAAGACCAAAATGAGGCCCGCTGCATAGTTCGGCGATCTAAAGCCTACAAGGTCCATGAGGGAGAACTTTATAAGAAAAGCACAACCGGAGTCCTTCAAAGGTGTATCTCCGAAGAGGAAGGGCGAGACCTCCTGGCTGAAATTCATGCCGGACTAGGCGGACACCACGCAGCAGCCCGGGCCCTCGTAGGAAAGGCATTCCGTACAGGATTTTATTGGCCGACGGCCCGGGCAGGTGCTCCGGACTTAGTCCAAAGATGCATCGGTTGTCAGCTCTTTGCTAATCAGAGCTATATGCCACCCACCGCCCTCAAAACTATACCCATTACCTGGCCGTTCGCGGTCTGGGGGCTTGACATGGTTGAACCACTTAAAGGGGGAACCCACAAGCAAAGATACCTATTGGTCATGGTGGATAAATTCACCAAATGGATAGAGGCCAAGCCAGTTAAAATGGCAGAGTCCGGACCAGTGATAGACTTTATATCCGGGGTAGTACACCGTTACGGTGTCCCCACAACATCATCACCGATAACGACACGAATTTTACGGCCGACGAGGTTAAATCATGGTGCAAAAATATGGGCATTAAGCTCGATTACGCTTCAGTCTATCATCCTCAAACCAATGGTCAAGTGGAATGAGCAAATGGTCTAATAATGAGCGGCATCAAACCCAGACTAGTGCGGTCACTTACGAAATCTGACATGCACTGGGTATAGGAGCTCGACTCCGTACTCTGGGGGATGCGGACAACGCCGAACCGTACTACCGGATTCACACCATTTTTTATGGTGTACGGCGCAGAGGCAGTCCTGCCCTGCGACATTATTCATGAGTCACCTCGAGTGCGCATGTATGAAGAAAGAGAGGCCGAGCTGGATCGGCAGGACAGCTTGGACGCATTGGAGGAAGAACGCGACGTCGCCAAGGCTCGTTCCGCATTCTATCAACAGCAGGCTCGAAGATATCAAAGCAGAGAAGTATGGGCCAAGACTTACAACGTTGGCGAACTAGTTCTACGCCTTCCGGACAAGAAAAAGGACAAGCTCAAGCCCAAATGGGAGGGCCCCTTCATTATCGACCAAGTCCTGACTGGCGGAGCGTACCGTCTACGAAATGCGTCGGACAACCGACTCGAGCCGAACCCATGGAATGCAGCCCGCCTCCGAAGATTCTATGCCTAGCGCCGGACTAAGAGTTCGTCCCCTTCCCCTGCTCAATTTTTTTACACTTCAGTTGTCTTTTATTTCTCTTTCTTCTCTTAACCTCCTATTAAAAAGCCCTTAAGGGCCTACTTGCGCATTGTTCGCACACACTTGATGTTCCATCCGCACTCATTATACCTGGGGGCTTCTTTACCAGAAGCTTAATTATAAGGGCTTCATGCCCAACACATGTGTGAAGCTTCCACATGTACCTTTTATTCACCATTATATGCATCGATATGACTTAAGTTTTGGCCAAGCTGGGTTGCCTGGCTCCTGTGCTTACCCCTACGTTCCTGATTGTTCAGCTAGGAGGTAAAGGGAGCACCTCTGCGATTGTTACTGTCGGGTCAGCCGGATGTGTACCTCAGACTGGGTGAAGCCGAAAGCTAGCGTTCTTAAGGGAATATTCGGTCGGTGACTTGAAAGATGATTTTTTTACCTACTTAATTATCTGCCCCAGATGTTTTTCTGCTTTTTTCGCAGTCCGGACATGCACTTTAGGGCATGCCTCCCCCAGAGGAAAGGAACCCTTAATGGAACTATTCTCCCTGGAAGATGTTTCTTACTAACCATGTAATATAGCATAACTAGTTGGGCACTTGTCTGATAAAGCACTAATGACCCCTACGCCTGGTCTCCACGCATACCCCGGTTGTTTCATAACCGAGAAGGTATTCGGACACACTCCGGACTCTAGGGTCCCGAGGTCGAAGCGGAAAGGTCGGCAAAGACAAACGATCTACAATCCGGCTAGAAGGCATTTTACATGTCATTTTATAATACATTGTCAAATTGACTGACTGTATTCTTCCACAATCCCGTCTAACAAGCTGTCTAATTTACAGTCCTGTTGGGAAAACTTAGTGGCCAACTCCACTTGGCCGTATACTAAACTCACAGGGATCTCTTTCCCATCGGGCCCCACAGGTCCGACCTCGGCCATGTGGTTGGGATCCGCCTTCTTGTACCGCGTCTTTACCATGGCCCAGGCCTCCCTGGCACCTTGGCGGCAGGCTGAAATCTTCCATAAATGGAAGCGCTGCCGCACTCCCTGAAGCTTCTTTGCAAGCTCCCCAAGGCCCTCGGGTAGGGAGAAGGCTGGCCATAAAGCCTGGATGACGCCGCTCATTGCCTGCCGAACTCGTTCGATCAGTTGCAACAATTCGGGAAGTTGATCACCCGTTGATACGGGCATCTCCTCCGCAGGGCGACCTGTGAGTATACCTACAGACATATTTTGTCAATTGACTTCCTCGCCGAACTCTTCTTTTCAAAGGAGTTCGCTCAAGCACTTACTATAGATGCCGCGACGAAGCCGCTAATTCTCCTTAATGGAGCCAGACAGCTCGGCCCGAACGCCTTTCAGCTCTTCTCCAAGCTGGGCATGGGCATCCTGGAGCTTGTTCCTTTCGTGCTGCACCTTATGCAGCACCCTCTCGCTGGCCTTCAGCTGGCGCAGAAGTTCTTGCCTGTCCGGATCTTGTCCGGCAGCACCTGCAATGTCATTATCAGACTTGCGCACAGGCCAAACACTACCTATCTTTTTAAATAATGTGTTACCAGGAGAGGTCCCTGTGTTTCCTCCTGCGGCAGCGAGTGCGGCCTCAAGTTGAGCCTTACACTCTTGCAGCTCCTGAGACAGTTGGGTATTCTTCTCGGTAAGACCCTGCGTTTCATATGATCCTTAAATCAGTTAACATAACTACTTTAAGTCTCGAGGGCTACTGGCATATATAACTGTTAAATTCTCTTACCCGTATGTCTTTTACATACTGCTCCGTGGCTCTGGTCAAACCATCTTCAGCGGCACGGAGGTGCGTGTCCCCTGCATTAAAGGCATCCAACGCCTCAGGGGAGAAGCACGCGTCATGAAAAACTGTCCGGCGGCGCCTGTGGTTCATGGCGCTCTCCACCTCAGACTTGGTGGCGGACAGTCTGTCGGCATCCTCTGTCGGAGGAGTGTCCGGCTCGCGCCTTGCGCTCGCCTCCCCCTCCAGGCCAGGCGTTGGGTCTTGGCTGGTAGAGGCCGGATTGGCAACCTCTACATCCGCAGCCCGGCGGGCGCTTTTTCTCCTGCAAAAGTCATGAGCACTCAAACGCTTCCTAGGAACGTTTCTCCGAATAATGAATTGTGAGCTATACCTTTGCAGCGACGTTTCAGTCCGCGCCGCGCTCCTCTTCCGCCTACTGGTCCGGACTGGCCTTTGATGGTCAGCTGCCGTGGGCTCGGCTTCCCGCCCTAGAGGCGCCTCCTGCACAACGTCATCATATACGGTGGTCAGAAATAAGCAAGGAAGGAATAACGGTGTCAGGACTTTGGTCACAATCACCTGGGAAGCCGGATATAGCCCGGGATAGTCCGCCGTAATGGCGACTAAAGCATTATCCATGTTGAGCTGGTGGAACACCCCGTCGATTAGCTCCACTCCTATGTCCGGATCCTCTTCAGAGGCCGGATCCCGGGATCTCTCCGGATCCTCGGGTTGCGGGGCTGGACTTAGCATGTCCTCCACCATCCGACGCAGCTCCTGCGTCGAAAGAAGAACACAATATAAGAAACTTAAATTTCAAAGGCATGGGGCGGACACGCGGAGTGTTCGCTTACCCAAGGCCGGGGATTATTCATGGAAAACCCATTTAACGGGTTCGTCCGAAGGAAATCCTCCTTCTCCCCCTTATACAGGCCGGACAGGATCTTCACCAGGTCTTCAGCCGAATCCAGCCCTTTGCGGCCATGACGGGTGGCATCGTCCTCCCCGTTGAAATCCCACATGGGGTGGCCCCTGTATTGTAGTGGCTGCACCCCCCGCATAATGCATGTTGCCATGACTCCAATCATGGTCAACCTGGAATGGGCCAGTAACCTTATCCGGCCCATCAGATAATGGACGCTCTTGTCTTCCTCCAGTTGGGGGCTCCGCGGACGCCAACTAAGGCGTTTCTTCAGAGGAGCATTACTGAACTACGGGAGGCCGATCCAAACAGGGTCCAGCAGCGGAGCATCTTCTTTATAAAACCATTCCGAAGGCCAGTCTTCGGACGCCTTCTTAGGGGTTCCGGATGGATATCCGGTCCCGGCAATGCGCCATATTTCGGCGCCGCCCACTTGATATATGGATCCCTCGTGAGAGCAGGGTACAAGGCAGAACAACCTCTTCCACAGCGCGAAATGGGGCTCGACGCCCAGGAATAGCTCGCAAAAAGCTACGTAACCCGCAATATGCAGGATCGAGGCAGGCGTGAGGTGATGAAGCTGGAGTCCGTAGAACTCCAGGAGCCCGCGGAGGAACGGATGTACAGGAAATCCGAGCCCCCTTGAGGGAGTCCTGGATTTGGGGGTGTCCAGATAGCCGGATTACCATCATCAGCCGAACTGTCATCGGCCGGACTATCATCATCGACCGGACTCCAAGACTATGAAGATACAAGATTGAAGACTTCGTCCCGTGTCCGGATGGGACTTTCCTTGGCGTGGAAGGCAAGCTTGGCAATACGGATATGTAGATATCCTACCATTGTAACCGACTCTATGTAACCCTAGCCCTCTCCGGTGTCTATATAAATCAGATGGCTCTAGTCCGTAGGACAAAAAACAACATCAACCCTTACAATCATACCATAGGCTAGCTTTTAGGGTTTAGCCTCCTTGATCTCGTGGTAGATCCACTCTTGTAAACATCCACAATATCAATATCAATCAAGCAGGATGTAGGGTTTTACCTCCATCAAGAGGGCCCGAACCTGGGTAAAACATCATGTCCCTTGTCTCGTGTGACCATCTGCCAAGACGCTTAGTTCGGGACCCCCTACCCGAGATCCGCCGGTTTTGACACCGACATTGGTGCTTTCATTGAGAGTTCCTCTGTGTCGTCACCGATAGGCTTGATGGCCTCTTCAATCAACAACGATGCAGTCCTGGGTGAGACTTTTCTCCCCGGACAGATCTTCGTATTCGGCGGCTTCGCACTACGGGCCAACTCACTTGGCCATCTGGAGCAGATCGAAAGCTACGCCCCTGGCCGTCAGGTCAGGTTGGGAAGCCTAAACTTCACGACCGATATCCGCGGGGACTTGATCCTCGACGGGTCCGAGCCGCATCTAAGTGCGCCACACTGCCACGATGGGCACGACCTAACTCTGCCGCCGGACAGCGCCTTGGAGGCCGCACTCGAATCGGCTCCGACCTATAGTCCGGAGCCGATCGCGTAGATCGAGGACGGATGGCTGGACACCGCCTCGGGAGCTGCAACCTCTACGGCGATAGAGCCGAACACTGACCTTGTCCTGCATATAGCTCATGACTCAGAGGTGCCGGACTCTCTACCGGACTCCGACCCTCCTACGCCCCTGCCAGTCGAATCTGATTGGGCGCCGATCATGGAATTCACCGCTACGGACAGCTTTCAGCACTCACTCTTCGGTGACATCTTAAATTCGCTGAAGCGTCTCTCGCTATCCGAAGAGCCCTGGCCGGACTATGGCCAGGATGATTGGGACGCGGACAATGGAGAAATTCAAAGCCCACCCGCCACCCACTTCGTAGCCACTGTCGACGATTTAACCAACATGCTAAACTACGACTCCGAAGACATCGACGGTATGGACGATGATGACGGAGACAATTCAGAACCAGCACCTACAGGGCACTAGAAGGCCACCCCGTCACATGACGTGTATATGGTGGATACCCCAAAGGGAAGCAACGACAAGGATCGATGGGGCGTGGCAAAGGATAATCCCGCCGATAAACAACCAAAACGGCGACACAAGCGCCGCCCTAAACCCCGCCTCGCCAAGAACAGCATCCCCAATGACCCAGCGTTAGAGCAGGGCCAACCAGTGGACGACGGACATGCAAACAAGCAACCTTCCGAACAAGACGAACCGGATGATCAACCCCTTCCCGGAGAAACCAACAGTCCGGACAACCTCACACCGGACACACCACCGGAGCATAAGAACCTTCACAAAAGACTCGCCGCCACTGCAAGAAGTTTGAAGAAGGAGAAACGGAAGCTCAAAACAGCGGAAGACATCCTCAGAATGAAGTGGAACAAAATACTCAAGACCGCAAGCAAGTATGGCAATGGCCATCAAACAAAGAGCTTTCCGAAGCGCAAGCTACTGCCAGAATTTGATGAGGAAGCCATAGAGCCCTCACAAACAAAAAATAAAGAAGCCGCCTGGCCGGATAGACGGCCAGATGACAGGCCAAAAACGGCAAACGGCGCCGCACACAAGCCGACCTATGACCCTGGAAAAATAGACGGCCCAACTAGGTCCATCTACGGGCCAAAAAAGAGGACCCCAGGAAGTAACACAACACGACAAGTGTCCGAAGATAGCGGCACACCCAAATACACGGGCGCCGCACACCCGCTATGTTTCACCGATGAGGTGCTGGATCATGAATTTCCAGCAGGGTTCAAACCCATAAACATAGAGGCATACGACGGCACAACAGACCCCGGAGTCTGGATAGAAGATTACATACTACACATACACATGGCTAGAGGAGATGATCTCCACGCCATAAAATATCTACCCCTCAAGCTCAAAGGACAAGCTCGGCATTGGCTCAAAAGCCTCCCAGAAAACACTATTGGGAGTTGGGAAGAGCTTGAGGACGCGTTTAGAGCAAATTTTCAAGGGACTTATGTCCGCCCTCCGGACGCAGACGATCTAAGTCACATAACTCAACAGCCCGGAGAGTCAGCGCGCAAATTCTGGAACAGGTTCCTTACCAAAAAGAACCAAATAGTCGACTGTCCGGACGCGGAAGCCTTAGCAGCTTTTAAACGCAATGTCCGAGACGAATGACTCGCCAGACACCTCGGCCAAGAGAAGCCAAGAACAATGGCCGCGCTCACAAGCCTCATGACGCGCTTTTGCGCAGGAGAAGACAGCTGGCTAGCAAGATGTAGCACCAGCGACCCGAGTACATCCGAGATCAGAGATGGAAACGGAAAATCACGGCACAGGAAAGATAAGCGCCGGAATAAAGAAAGAAGCCCAAAGAGCACGGCGGTCAACGCCGGATTCAAAAGCTCGCGGCCAAACAATAAAACACTGCCTCTTAAGGACAACAGTGACGAGCTATCCAATTTAAACAAAATTTTGGATCGGATATGTCAAATCCACAGTACCTCCGGAAGACCTGCGAACCACACCAACCGAAATTGTTGGGTTTTTAAACAGTCCGGCAGACACAATGCCGAACACAAGGGGCTTGATGCGCCAAGCAGGGACGACGACGAACCCCACTAGCAGAGCACCGGAATTCAGAAAACTTTCCCACAAGAAATCAAAACAGTAAACTCACTTCACGTGATAGTACGGAAGTACAACATGGCACTTGCTAAGACAAGTGTCACACGGTCCACCCTAGCGGAACACCGAGATTGGATGTCAAAACCAATCATTTTCGACCATCTGGATTATTCCAGAAGTATCCGGAACGCGGGCAGGGCTGCTATGATATTGGATCCCATAATAGACGGACTGCGATTTACGCAAGTTCTGATGGACGGCGGCAGCGACTTAAACCTGCTATATCCGGACACAATCCGCAAATTGGGGATAGACCCTACTACAATTCGACATAGCCGCACTTCCTTTAATGGAGTGGCGCCAGGCCCTTACGCCAGGTGCACAGGTTCATTATTATTAGAAGTTGTGTTCGGATCACCTGACAACTCCCAACGAGAAGAGCTAACCTTTCACGTCGCCCATTCAAAAGTTGCTATCAAGCACTACTGGGACGTGAAGCTTTCGTCCGCTTTAACACAATACCACACTACGCGTCTCTTACGCTTAAAATGCCCGGTCCACGTGGCATCATTTCATTAACAAGGTCGGCTAAGACCCCGGACACGGCTGGACGGGTCCGGAATAAATAAGCTAGTGGCCACCTAGCCGCACACCCTTACAAGGGTTTGTGTATATAAGCTATAACGAGCTACCATAGGCTCAGCTTTCTACATTTATATTTCAATTTTTTATGTACCTTTTTTGCCCGATTTCTTTTTCAAACTAAGTTCCTCTCTTTTCACGGATGAACTACGTGCACACCCGTCTAGGATACGGCACAACGGAGACACAGGCGCAGACGTGCAGTAGGGACCCGTTTCAAGGACTCTTTTCAGACTAAGACCCTATGTAAACCTTTCTTACTGTCTCTTGTTGCTATAATCCCCTGGTTTCCCATTATAACCAGAGTGGAGGCTGGCGTTTTGGCATCGGCCGCGCCAGAGGAACCTGCCCGTACCTGGACACAAGGGGCTTAGGGCATTATTCTGCCTGCTATTGTAAAAGACCGAACACCTTCGGGAGTGTTCGGCGTCTCGAGTTAGGCCTTATATGCATCAGCTCCGAATCATGTCTTTGGTCAAATGTTGGGTTTGCCCGGCTCCTGTGTTTTGCTGCCTTACATTCCGTATCATTGGCTAACGCGGCACCAGGAGAACTACTGCGATTGTGCCCCAGTTCGGCTGGGTGAGAGCCTCAGTAGAGAAAGCCAAAAACTGACTGTCATGATATAGCGAGAGACTGGTCAACCACTCGATCGACCAAGGGAATGTTTAGAATTCCTCCTCTTTGACGAAGGGCCGTTTCCCGGTCAGGCACATACGCGCCCCAAATTCGGAGAGCGCGGTGCCCCCAGGGGCTATGTCGTAGCCCCACCCTCGAACTCCATGGCTAAGTGAAAATGATAAAGCATTATAGTCCGGTTGCCTCGTTTGCTACGCTACCACCTCCTTTACAGGACCGAGACATCGGATTAAGTGTGAAAACGCGCTATTTTTTGCGAACACCCCCGCACCTTGTGCGTGGGGGCTGAAGCCGACGACTGCCATCTTTCAGGTTATACACACGTATACATGAACGGCCGCATAGGAGATATTACATTACATGAATGCACAAGTATAAAAGGCGCTTACATCATAAATATTGTTTTACAACATAAAACGTTCATTTGAACGTAACATTTTTTGAACACTGCGACTCTATTACACGAGCACCACGCAGCACTTCGCCAAAATAGTGCTCGGCGGGTAACCGGCTATCGTCCAAACCCGGGGTCGCAACAGCGGTGGCATCCATCTCTGTCCAATGTGTCTTCACACGGGCAAGCGCCATCCGCGCACCCTCTATACATGCCGACCGCTTCATCGCCTTCATATGCGGCACCGCCCCAAGAAATTGCTGCAATAAGCCAAAGTAACTCTTCGGCTTGGGCCTATCTGGCCAGACATGGGTCACGATATCCGTCATGGCAAGCCCGGACAACCTATTCAGCTCAGCCCACTCGGCCAAACGGTCGGTCAGCGGAAGTGAACGCTCCGGACTATGGAATTGAGACCAAAACAGCTCTTCCGTCTCGTGATCCTTCTGGCTTTGAAAATGCACAACGGCATCCGCCGCACTCGCTGCTAAGTCCATATAAGGGTCCTCCGGACCCCAAAGTTGGCCCAGCTGAGCATACTTTGGATCCGTAAAACTTCGGCGCAGCAAAAAAGGCTTGCCAGCTACAATGTCTCCGGCCTGGCGCATCTCTTCCTTTATAGCCCGCATTGCAGAGCGGCCATCCTTGGCTTCGGCGGTGGCCTTCCCCAGGTCTTCTTGCACCACCAGGCGCTCCTTCTCAAGAGCCTCATGGCGGTCGGTAGCATCTTTCAACTTCACGGCCATTTCGGCCATCTCTTCCCTGCTTCGGCAGTGTGCGGCCCTTTCGGCCGCTAACTCTTCGGCCGCCCTTGAGGCCGCCGCATCACTCCTTCTGGCCTGCTCCTTGGCTTGAGCAAGTTCGGCCCGAAGGCTCTCCACAGCAGCGGCACTATCTGCATTTCACACGCATGTAGTAAGGAGATGGCTTCGGCTCCCTTACCAAGTGACCGCACAGGAACACTTACCTTGCGACTCATCAAGTCGCCTGTTGACCAGCATGATGTCCGCATCCGCAACGGTGAGTTGCCTCTTTAGTTCGGCAACTTCATCAGTCCGGCTGGCCCCCGGACGATTCGCCACCTACATAGGTACGGTGAAAATTTAAACCTGCGATTTTGATCCTCGGCACGCTGTGGCTTTCGACAACCTACCGAGTCTCAGGGGCTACTACCCATACAGGGCGCATTCTATATGCAAAACTGTCCAAAGGTGTGTCATTTTTACGTACCTCAAACCCCGCCAGCAAACTACTGACGGCATTATGCAACCCGCCTTCGGCGGATGAAATCCTTTCAATCACCACACTCATTAGTGTGTGGTGATCTTCTGAGATAGACGCCTTCTCAAGCAGATCCTTTAGCCGTACACTAGCTGGCGCCGAACTATCCGGCTTCGCCAAACCCGGGGGCTCCCTCCTCGACGACACTTCAGGCTCGTCCGCCCTATCCGACGGTGCCCCGGACGGAGGCGTTTCGCTCTCCACCATATCCGGACGGAGGTCCCCCGAAGTCGAGCTCATTTGCGAAGGGCGGAGATCCGAACTATAAGGTAAAAACTTTAGTTATCCTCAGAAGCACAAATAGGGATGCCCTTTACTATAAAAATCCTTTCTTTTTACTTACGGCTCGTTGGAGGGCTGATCCTTTAAGGGAGACTGTGCGGCCGGGGCCTCCCCGGACGCAGGACCCTCCGGCGAAGATTTCTTCCCCCGTTTAGGGGCCTTGGCCCCCAGGTCCTCGGAGGCAATCCTCTTCTCCCCTTGGAGGGAGGGATTCTCGACCCCCCCTCTTTCAAAAGCCTCCTTAGGCGAGGTAGTAGCTTTTTCACTTTCCCCTTCACCTTCCTCTGGAGGCGCAACCTCCAACATCCGGACCTGCGTGGAATCCGGCGCGGTCTCTGGGAGGGGGGGCGGACACCATATTAATTTTGCTCCCGCTATCCACTCCTGTTTAGAAGGAAGTTGGTCATAAGGTGGACCACCAAAGGGAAAACAAATGATGTGTCCGGACTCGGAGCTACTTACCTGAGTATCCGGGCGGCTGCAGCTTAGGCCAGCATCCTCGGTCAGTTCCGGACGCACCTCTTGCGATCCGAAGAATAATTTGTACATCTCCCGGGGTGTCATACCCATGAAATGTTGAAGAATCCGAGGTCCCTCCGGATTAAATTCCCATAGTCGGAGAGGACGGCGTTTGCAGGGCAAATAACGCCTGATCAGCATAACCTGCATCACCACGACCAGATCGATCTCCCTCGCCTGGAGATCTCGAATCCGGCCCTGCAATAGGGGCACGTCCTTTGACGGCCCCCAGTTGAGCCCTTGGTTGACCCACGACATCAACCGTTGTGGAGGTCCCGGGCGGAATAAGGGCGGCGGCTTTTGTTTGCGGCCCCTTGGAACGGTGATATAGAACCACTCTTGCTGCCACAAGCCGAGCTCCTCTTGGAAGGAGGCTGCGGGCCACGGGGCATCGGCCCTCCTACTGATGGCCGCCCCGTCGCACTCCGCTTGACGCCCCCCGATCATCTTCGGCGTCACATTGAAGGTCTTCAGCCACAGGCCGAAGTGAGGGGTGACGCGGAGGAAGGCTTCACAGACGACAATAAATGCGGAGATATGGAGGATGGACTCCGGAGCCAAATCGTGGAATTCCAACCCATAGTAGAACATGGGCCCTCTCACAAAAGGATCTATCAGGAAGCCTAAACCCCGACGGAGGTGGGATACAAAGACGACATACTCGCCGGGCTCGGGGGTGGGGATGGCCTGCCCTTCTGCAGGCAACCTGTGTGAAATCTCGTAAGTCAGGTACTTGGCTTCTCGCAGCTTTAGCACGTCCTCCTCCGTGACGGAGGAAGGCATCCACCGGTCCTGGAGGTCGGAGCCAGAAATTGTTGAAGGTCCGAAGCGCTCGAATCTGGAGCTCTAGGTGCTAGAACTTGGGGCGGGAGGAGGATTCGATGGAGGATTGAAGAAAAGAAACGAGCCTTGGTCCCGTTATAAAGGAGGGAAATACCAAGAGCCGTCTCCGTGACCGTTCGGGACTCGCCTTCGATAGAGGGGGCGTGGCGACGGGCGCGGTTGGGTTACCCACGTTCGTATTGATGAGAATCCCGGATTAAGGGGGAACACGATCTCTGCTTCGACAAGATGTGCCAAGGAAACCGCTTCGCTAAATGCGCTGAGGTGGTAAAATAAAAAACGTAATGGCTTGGTAGTGGTGTGACGTCACGCCGCAAAAAACGTCAGCAGATTGAACTTGTGTATATGTATATATTATTCTCTTTACGATGGAATGTGGAATTTATTTTGCAGAGCCGGACACTATCCTGGTGTTCACAATCTTCTATGAATTATTCGGAGGAGGAACCCGCCTTGCAATGCCGAACAGTATGCGCGCCGGACTCATCGTCATTGAAGCCTGGTTCAGGGGCTACTGAGGGAGTCTTGGATTGGGGGGTGTCCGGATAGCCGGATTACCATCATCAGCCGAACTGTCATCGGCCGGACTATCATCATCGACCGGACTCCAAGACTATGAAGATACAAGATTGAAGACTTCGTCCCGTGTCCGGATGGGACTTTCCTTGGCGTGGAAGGCAAGCTTGGCAATACGAATATGTAGATCTCCTACCATTGTAACCGACTCTATGTAACCCTAGCCCTCTCCGGTGTCTATATAAACTGGATGGCTCTAGTCCGTAGGACAAAAAACAACATCAACCCTTACAATCATACCATAGGCTAGCTTTTAGGGTTTAGCCTCCTTGATCTCGTGGTAGATCCACTCTTGTAAACATCCACAATATCAATATCAATCAAGCAGGACGTAGGGTTTTACCTCCATCAAGAGGGCCCGAACCTGGGTAAAACATCGTGTCTCTTGTCTCCTATTACCATCCGCCTAGACGCACAGTTCGGGACCCCCTACCCGAGATCCGCCGGTTTTGACACCGACACCCCTCATCGCATACTCGCTCCCCTTTGTTGGGATTTGGGGTAGCCTCCGCTTGCTTCCCACCTTTATAGGTGGCCAGCCTGGCTCGGACCGGAACCATGAAGGTCGGAGGGAGATATCCCCCCGTTTGGAGCTTCACCAGCTCATTGTGCGTAACAGAGCATCTCCTCCAATCTCTTGGCAGAGGGCTGGGAGCGCGAGAAGAGGAGCTGCGTTGATGGTCCATGATGGAATGGATTCTTGGTCGAAAGCGCTCCGATGAGTATTCGCGGGAGGAAGATGGTGATTTGGATCTGGATTCTTGCCTCTCTTATAGGCAGATTACTCGCACAACTAGGGGGTAAAACATAAAAGACACCCTGGCTTTTCGTATTCGTGCAACGCGTGGAAGAAGGCCATTATTGGGCGTGGAAGCCAAGAAGCACAACATTGATGAGGAAGCCGGAGACTGTTCGGCCGGTACATGGAACTTGAAGGAGAACCCGCCTTGCAACGCCGAAGACTATACACATGCTGGACTTATCATCATTGAAGACTGGTTCGGGGGCTACTGAGGGAGTCCTAGATTCGGGGGTGTCCGGATAGCCGGATTACACTCATCGGCCGAACTATCATCGGCCGGACTATCATCATCGACCGGACTCCAAGACTATGAAGATACAAGATTGAAGACTTCGTCCCGTGTCCGGATGGGACTTTCCTTGGCGTGGAAGGCAAGCTTGGCGATATGGATATGTAGATCTCCTACCATTGTAACCGACTCTATGTAACCCTAGCCCTCTCCGGTGTCTATATAAACCGGATGGCTCTAGTCCATAGGACGAACAACATCAACCCTTACAATCATACCATAGGCTAGCTTCTAGGGTTTAGCCTCCTTGATCTCGTGGTAGATCCACTCTTGTAAACATCCACAATATCAATATCAATCAAGCAGGACGTAGGGTTTTACCTCCATCAAGAGGGCCCGAACCTGGGTAAAACATCGTGTCCCTTGTCTCTTGTTACCATCCGCCTAGACGCACAGTTCGGGACCCCCTACCCGAGATTTGCCGGTTTTGACACCGACAGGCGCCTTTGTGGAAACCATCAAAGGGTGGCAATCGGGGTGGTTCTACATCACCGAGCCGCGTGACCCTGAATGGGCAGTGGCCCCCGAATTCCGATCTGGCATTCCCACACGACACACCTCCTGGAAAGAGAAGGGCCTGACATGGGGTGATCTGGAAGAATTGACCGGACTCAAAACCTGCGTCCAAAACCTTGTGAACAAGAAGATCAAGCTCTTCAACGTAGTCCAGGTCATGCTCATCCGCCAGATCCTCCCGTGCCAGCAACGGGCCTTCAACTTGTGGGAGTTTGTCACATCCCTAGCCTTACCTTGCACTAGGCTAGCACTTGTCTGTTGCATCATGTTTAAATTCTTTTGAAACTTGAAATGGGGATGTCCAAACCCTAGCATTAAATCAACTCAACTAGGATGGATTAAAATCTTTTTCAATAAACCCAAAATGTCCCTAAGAAAAGTTCATGATTTCTGGTTAAGGTGGAAACCTCTGCCAAAAATGATGAATATATTCTTAGATCATTTTTGGATTTTTGAATTAAATCATATTGTATTTGAGTTTGGGCATATAAATACTCTAAAGAATTTAAGTGCTCAAATAATTCTGAAACTAAATGTGGGTCACTGGAATAATCCAGAGAAAGTCCACAAATTATTCCAGGAGTTTACAAAATGGTTTAGCATTATTACTAAATCAAAACAGAGAAACAAAGTAGAAAATAGAAATGAAATAAAGAGAGAGAGAGAGAGTTAGTACCTGGGCCACTTACCTGGCAGCCCAGCTGTTCTGGCCCAGCAGGCCGTCCAAGCTGACTGGCCAGCGCCAGTCGTCCCCTTCCTTGCGCCAGGAGGACAGGGGCACGCGCCCGGCCCGCGCGACCACGCGCCCCGGCCACCTCCTCCTTCCCTGCCTGCCTGGCTCCTCCCCGGTGCTCCTAGACGATGCCACGCACCCCCTGGAACCCCCTCATTCACTCTCTCGTCCCCATCCCCTCCTCTGGCTCCCTCTCCCTCCCACCGAGCGGAGCTCGTCGCCGCCGCTTGCTGCTGCCGCCGCCACCGCCTCCCCCTCGCTTCTCCGACGTGCCCAAAAGCTTTGCCTCGACCCCCTCTTCCTCCTCGTCGAGCCACGCATCGCCGGGAGTTCTACTTCGCCATCAATGCCGTCGTCTTCAACCTCTCGGTCGCTGAGATCGCCGGCGCCCGTTTGTCGTCTCCGACGCGTCCCCGAGCTCGCTAAGACCCCCTCCGGCTTCGCGGTGAGATCCTCTTCCTCTCCCCCTAGCTCCCGTGCACGTTTGGCCGCCGTAGCCGCCGTTTCCACCGCGCCCGATCTCCGGCCGCCGCTGGCCATGCCGCCGTCGTAGCCACCGTTGCCTAGAGCTGCAACCGAGCACACAGCCGTGCTCAGTGCACCCCCAGGAGGCCATAGCACCCCTCTGCACCCTCTGCTGTGCTTCCTAACGCTGCCCCTGTGCTAACCCGAACTCCGGCCGCCGCCTTGGAGCTCGCCGTCGTCGGCACCGGCCACCATAGGTCCGGCCGCCACCACCACTCGACGCGCGCCAGCGAGAGATCTCCAACGAGCCCAAGAACGGCCTCGTCCGTGCCCTGTGGGCGTTTTCCGAGCCGCGCCGCCGTCTCGGGTCTTGCCGGCGTCGAGTCGCCGGTGGGTTTGACCCCGTCGGCCAGGGTTTGACCCACTTTGACCCCGGTCGGGCCCCACCTGGATCAATGACATGTGGGGCCGGCACTAGATGGATTAGTTAGATGCTAGTTAGTATGGGAATTGCACACCATCCTATGAACTCTTGATACAGTGATACTTCTTATCATCATTATTCGTTCCTCGGTTTCGTGTTATTGTAACCGGAACGCCAACAAGTGAATCGTGGTGTGTGAAATCAATACCCCTAGCAACCATGTTGCCTAGTGGTTAATGGATGAAAATCTCATTCTTAGTGTGTTGGTTATGGAATCATCATTCTAACATTGATCGTGCTACCTAGTCCTTATTTCCGGTGCACTCTTTGATCAATGAGTTAGGATTGTATCAATACCTCGCTCTTTTGATCATATCGTCTTGCCCTGAAAAGCAAGATTGTTCTCGAGCTTAGTAACATATCAGTGGTTCGTGATTTTCCGAATATCTTCTCGAAAGTATCACCAGGTCGTCACCTGACTGTTATGTTGAGCTCGTGATCAAGTTGGTTTCATATAAACCACCCCTTCTCCAAGAGTCTGTGTTGCATACCTCTGAGCTGTTTGGTCAAGCTAAACAACAACTTGGAGAGTTGGAAGATGGAAGCTTGTCCGATTTAGTTCATCTTAAGGGATATCTTGTATGTGTGTTGAAGAAAGATGATATCTTCATCGATTGATCCTCGTGATCAGTTGTTGGACCTATTGTCTTATAAAAACTTTGATTTGAGTATGGGCTATCGTCAAATCGAATCAAAACCAACGATGTTCGTAATGTTGTCTTATTCGTGGTTGAACCCTCGAGTATACACCATTACATCTTTTGGTCTGACCAATGCTATCACCTTGTTCACCTAGTCGTGGAATTCCATTTTATGGAAATTTGATAAATTGTTGTTGAGCCCATCGACAACATCCTTATCCTCTCCATGATTTTGTCGGACATCAAGCTGGTGTTGGAAACTTTTGTAAGCATTATTTCGTGATCCATTCATGAACATATGTTTGGATGAAAGAGTGACTTCCACTAATTCATGTGCATTTGGAGCAAGTTGTCGCCGTGGATTCGAGAAAGTCAATGTTGCTTCCTCTGGAATCATCCCAAGTCAGTCATGCATACGTTTGAAGTATTCTGTGGTCTGGAGACTTGCAAC
Source organism: Triticum timopheevii (assembly GCA_963921465.1). Lineage (NCBI taxonomy): Eukaryota > Viridiplantae > Streptophyta > Magnoliopsida > Poales > Poaceae > Triticum > Triticum timopheevii. The sequence continues at coordinate 373,624,164 of OY997262.1, read as the reverse complement.
CTTCATTCCATATGTGTCCCGAGCACACCAAGCCACTGATTGATTTGTTCAAGGAGAAGAAGTTCCTTCTTAAGAGCATGCCTTATGCAAGGACTTCGATATCCTCGATGATGGTTCCCCACCTGAACTCGGTAGTGTTTTATTATAAGACTACTATGTGGTCATGCCTGTCTGGGATAGCGCGTTCACATGTGTGTAGCAGAACCAGCTCATGTTTTGGAGCTTGCTATCGTAGTTCATTCCTCGAGAATCCCGCAATGTCATCCCGTCGATTTGTGTTGCAAAGTTTCTTTTTCAGACATGTTGTCTGAAATATCCTATCACCAACCAGATCTGAATTTCAGGTAGACATGATGGTTGGTACTCTTCCAAGATCTGTGATGTAGGCTCTGGCAAGGTTGATGTTTTGCCCGACACACCTAGCCGGAAGATCTATCATTGTAGTATCTTGAATGAGAAAATTTGCCCATCTTCTCTATAAGGATTTCTTATGACTTTTCTAGAAGTGTTCCTTATAAATCCTTTCTCTTCCGAAGTCCGACCTATACTTGATGGCCACGTTAATGCTTTAAGTATGACCCTGGTATGTAGAACATCAAGGAGAACATTAGGAGCGGAGTGTTAAATGTTTCTCGGTCAATCATCCAGATTTTGATCCCTTGGCCTCGCTAAGGTGAAATCTGAGAAAGTGTTATCTTCCTTCGCATCGGCATCCTCCATCACCATTCGTCATGGTAGTATGTTGTGTTGCCAGGATCCTTGACACGGATGTTGGTAAGACCCTGATGAATATGGAAATGCTCAAGTTCTTGAGAGCACGCTCAGTCACTAGATTATATCCCCGGTATCCATGGGATTGTGCCTTCCGTTTGCCGAGTTGTCTTATAACTCTAGTTTCCTTTCCAAACTGAGTATGCCACTCTTTCGAACTCTTCCAAATGATCATTTGTGATTTGCCTTAAGCCGGTATAAAGAGTTTCAATGATCTTTGAATCAAAGGTAATTCTTTTTGCCACTTAAGGGGATATTTCCACAAGTCACCTTCCCTAAGGTGCCCCGTTATGGTATCATGGCAACTCAACTCCTCGCTATGTTGGCAATCGTTTACCACCCTCTTAAGTGTGGAATTGTTGTCTACCTAGTGGACCCTCGTCATCTTTTTCACTCCATTCCTTTGGATGTTTGCTACGCGTCTCAACTTGTGAGATGTTTCAATGTCTCACTCCGTGAGTTGATCCTGAGTTGTTCGTTCTTCGAGGAGATCGATCCTTCTAGGGTTTTCCCTTTCCTCTTGCTGTCATGCTAGTTGGAGTTCTCAGAGCAAGACGACGGGACAAAGATGGTGATCGAATCAACATTCTCATGAAGAGCAATTGGATCGTGAAGATTGTGTTAGTTTGCGTTCCCCCGTCATCTTACCCTACGCTTGAATCTCGAGACGAGATTCTTGTTTAGTGGGGGTGAGTTGTCACATCCCTAGCCTTACCTTGCACTAGGCTAGCACTTGTCTGTTGCATCATGTTTAAATTCTTTTGAAACTTGAAATGGGGATGTCCAAACCCTAGCATTAAATCAACTCAACTAGGATGGATTAAAATCTTTTTCAATAAACCCAAAATGTCCCTAAGAAAAGTTCATGATTTCTGGTTAAGGTGGAAACCTCTGCCAAAAATGATGAATATATTCTTAGATCATTTTTGGATTTTTGAATTAAATCATATTGTATTTGAGTTTGGGCATATAAATACTATAAATAATTTAAGTGCTCAAATAATTCTGAAACTAAATGTGGGTCACTGGAATAATCCAGAGAAAGTCCACAAATTATTTCAGGAGTTTACAAAATGGTTTAGCATTATTACTAAATCAAAACAGAGAAACAAAGTAGAAAATAGAAATGAAATAAAGAGAGAGAGAGAGAGAGAGAGAGAGTTAGTACCTGGGCCACTTACCTGGCAACTCAGCTGTTCTGGCCCAGCAGGCCGGCCAAGCTGACTGGCCAGCGCCAGTCGTCCCCTTCCTCGCGCCAGGAGGACAGGGGCACGCGCGGCCACGCGCCTCGGCCACCTCCTCCCTCCCTGCCTGCCTGGCTCCTCCCCGGTGCTCCAAGACGATGCCACACACCCCCTGGAACCCCCTCGTTCACTCTCTCGTCCCCATCCCCTCCTCTGGCTCCCTCTCCCTCCTACCGAGCGGAGCTCGTCGCCGCCGCTTGCTCCTGCCGCCGCCACCGCCTCCCCCTCGCTTCTCCGACGTGCCCAAAAGCTTCGCCTCGACCCCCTCTTCCTCCTCGTCGATCCACGAATCACCGGGAGCTCTACTTCGCCATCAATGCCGTCGTCTTCAACCTCTCGGTCGCCGAGATCACCGGCGCCCGTTCGTCGTCTCCGACGCGTCCCCGAGCTCGCTGAGACCCCCTCCGGCTTCACGGTGAGCTCCTCTTCCCCTCCCCCTAGCCCCCGTGCACGTTTGGCCGCCGTAGCCGCCGTTTCCACCGCGCCCGATCTCCAGCTGCCGCTGGCCATGTCGCCGTCGTAGCCACCGTTGCCTAGACCTGCAACCGAGCACGCAGCCATGCTCAGTGCACCCCTAGGAGGCCATAGCACCCCTGTGCTAACCCGAACTCCGGCCGCCGCCTTGGAGCTCGCCGTCGTCGGCACCGGCCACCATAGGTCCGGCCGCCACCACCACTCGACGCGCGCCAGCGAGAGCTCTCCAACGAGCCCAAGAACGGCCTCGTCCGTGCCATGTGGGCATTTTCCGAGCCGCTCCACCGTCTCAGGTCTCGCCGGTGTCGAGTCGCTGGTGGGTTTGACCCCGCCGCCCTGGGTTTGACCCACTTTGACCCCGGTCGGGCCCCACCTGGGTCAATGACATGTGGGCCCGGCACTAGCTGGATTAGTTAGATGCTAGTTAGTGCTAATCACCACTGTTAGGTGCTAATTCCCTTGCTAAACTAAACCTGAGCCACTGGCATGTGGGCCCAGCCTTGTTGACATTTTTGTTAGGATTAGTTTAACCCTAATCAACTCAGTTAGCTAACTGAGTCACTGACCAGTGGGCCCCACTGGTCAGGTTTGACCTGGCGGCGCCTGTTGACCTGCTGAGGTTAGCATGACCTAATGCTGACGCAGTAAACATTTTATGTAATTAAAATAAATCAAAAATGATTTATAAATTTCAGAAAATGATCTAAACTTCTAAAATTCATAGAAATTTAACCGTAACTCAGAATGAAATAAATTATATATGAAAAATGATCAGAAAAATCCAATTTATCCATCTGTACTGGTTTCATGCATGTTAGAACAACTTATGAGTACTGTTAAGGACAAATCATATAAAGGGCATTTAAACCTTCACATATGGAGTTTGAATTTGAACCTTGGGTTCAAACCAACTTCATTTAACCTTGGTGCTAGTTGCATTAGCTCAAACCACAGCATATTGCCATGTCATGATCATGCATCATATTGTGCATTGCATTGATTGTGCTTCTTCTTTGTTTGTCGGTGCTTGTCCCCTCTCAGTAAGACATGTACCGACGATGCGATCGATGACACCAATGAAGAGATATACTATCTTCAGAAGTGCCAGGCAAGCAAAACCCCCTTGTTCATTCTGATACAATCCCACTCTCTCGCTCCTGCTCTCTTTTACTGCATTAGACAACAACGATTCATCTGTTACTTGCTGCGGTAGCTGAACCCCTTTATCCTCTGCATGACCTGTCATTGCCACAGTAAATAGATGAAACCCACTAGCATGAGTAGGAGTTGTTTGAGCCCTGTTGTGCCTACTCATTCATGCTTGTTTGTCATGCCTGCTACTGCTTAGAGTTGAGTCATGTCTGATTCATCGGGGGTGAATCAGAGGCGTGTGAACATGTCCTACTGTGTGTGAGTTAAGTGTGTGAACACGATTTGGTAAAGGTAGCGGTGTGAGGCCATGTAGGAGTACATGTTGGGTTGTCTCATTGCAGCCGTCCTCAGGAACTGAGTTCTGTGTTTGTGATCCATGAAACAGATACTACCACGCATTGGGCCCGAAACCAATGGACCCTCTCGGCTTCTTAATCACCCTTGTCCTCTGTCCTGGAGTTGCAAGTAGTTTCTGGTGTTTGTAGTATGCTGGAGGCCGTGCGCAGCGCTGACCGGAGGGGTGGGCTGTGATGCGGTAGGCACGTGGCCGGGTATACCGGGCGCCCGTTTGGTGTCACGGAACCCTGTACACATCATTTGGGGCTGTGAGCGAAACCCCGACCGGATCTCCTCACGGATGGAACCCAAATAGGCGATAAACCTGGACTAGAGACTTGAGTGTTTAGGTAGGTCGTGGCCGACACCCACGTTGGGCTTCCGCTTGAAGGTTGCCGAGTACATGTCGTGTAAACGGCGGTATGTGGTGAGAGCGTGTGTGAAGAAGTACACCCCTCCAGGGTTAACATTATCTATTCGAATAGCCGTGTCCCCGGAAAAGGACTTCTGGGTTGCCTGTATAGTTCATAGACAATTGAAAGTGGATACTTTAAAATGCGCAAGATAAGCGTGAGTGCTATGGATGGCGTTCTCGTAGGGAGACGGGAGTGGATCCATAGTGGTGTATTGGTTGGTGAATATGTGGACTCGTGTGCGCCACCTCAAAAGAGTTACTTGCAGTCGTAGTTCAGGATAGCCACCGAGTCAAAGCTGGCTTGCTGCAGTTAAACTCCACCACCCCTTTGTTGATAATGATGCATATGTAGTTAGTTCTGATGTAAGTCTTGCTGGGTACATTTGTACTCACGTTTGCCTATTTTATGTTTTTGCAGAGAGACTTCAGTCTCACTAGTAGTTTCGCGTGGACTTCGACGTTTAGCTTGTTACCTCAGCTACGATCTTGTGCCCTCGGCAGGATCTGGTAGACAGTCAGGTTTCTCAGCCTTTTTCATTTATAGATGTCTGTACTCAGACATGATAGCTTCTGCTTGTGCTTTGACTTGTATTCTCTGAATGTTGGGTCGTGAGACCCGTGTTTGTAATATCTCGCTCCTCGGAGCCTATTGAATAAATACTTGAGTCGTAGAGTCATGTTGTGATGCCATGTTGTATTTGCACATATCGAGCATATTGTGTGTATCTTAATGAAATGCTTGGTATGTGTGGGATCTAACTATCTCGTTGTTTATCCTTGGTAGCCTCTCTTACCGGGAAATGTCTCCTAGTGTTTTCACCGAGCCATGGTAGCTTGCTACTGCTCCGGAACACTTAGGCTAGCCGGCATGTGTCCTTCTTCGTTCCTGTGTCTGTCCCCTCGGGGAAATGTCACGCGATGAATACCGGAGTCCTGTTATGCCGCTACATCCCGGTTCACCGGAGTCCTGCTAGCCCAGTGCTACAGCCTGGATTCACTCGCTAATGACCGACACGTTCGATGTTGGGTCATGGATGCCTGTCCTTGTAGGTTTGTGCCATTTTGGGTTTACGACTAGCCATGTCAGCCCGGGCTCCTTATCATATGGATGCTAGCGACACTATCATATACGTGTGCCAAAAGGTGCAAATGGTCCCGGGCAAAGGTAAGGCAACACCCGTGGGAATACCGTGCGTGAGGCCGCAAAGTGATATGAGGTGTTACATGCTAGATCGATGTGGCATTGAGTCGGGGTCCTGACAGAGTTTGATCTGGCACAGCACCAAACTTTGAGCAGGCTCTTCAACACTACGTACGAAGATGCCTGGAAGGTGCTGTTCAAGGGCGCCGAGGCCCCCGCATCCGCTACCGAAGATCACGGATTCAGCTCGCAGCGTCAAGCCGGCGAGGTAAGCTATTTTACCCTTTACAGGACACTTGTTTTTCATAGTTTGACTCTATGCGGGATCTAAACTCCCTTACCTTTGACAGGCCTGGCAGAAGAAGTCAAGGCAGGTTAACTGTCCGGCTCCCTTACCAGAAGACATAGCGGACGCCCGATTGATGGGGCTGCTGGTTCCGGCACCTCACGTGGTGCCGGATAAGAAGGCCAAGAAGAAGGCCACGGAACCCGAAAGAGTTCCCGGTGTCAGGTGTTATTGGACTCATCGTCCGATGACTCTGAGGCGGACTCCTCCCGCAAAGACGAGGAGGAGAAGAAAGAGGCTTCTCCCCCAGCGGGGGGAGAGAAGAAAAGGAAGGCCTCCCCAACTGGGGAGGCCGGAGGGTCCAAGAAGGGAAGGACCCTTCCTTCGGACTACTCCACCAACGCCGACGACGGCAAAGAGGAGTGGCCACCAAGGGCTAAGCCCCTGGCAACATCGTAAGTGTCCGGATATCGGAATAATTCATGGCGTTTCATTTGTCACATAGAATCTCCTAATGCCGAATACAACCCTGCAGCCCGCCCAAGGACAGGCTCGACATTTCAATGAGCGGCTCCCTGGCTCCGTCGGACGTGAACAACACTTCACTTCCGGCTGCCTCCTCTCCTCGCGCTACTGATGAGGCCGAGGTGGGGTCCCAAAAGGGGCCCAGCCAGGAGGAGGAGGTCCCGGAGGTGCCGTAGGGCAACCTCCCGGACTTTGGGCATAAGGGGGATCAAACCCCAAGGGGTTCTAAGTCCGGCCATGTGCCGGACTCCGTACCGGAACCTTCAGTTGTTCCGGAGTCCTGCAGGCTGCCCCTTCATAAGAAGGGCAAGACTGTGACGCCGGCGGCCTCCGTCCAACCGGAGGCACCGGATAGCTTGCTGGAGGCGCTTAACGGCGCCTCCATCGACGAGGCGCACCACACTATCATGAGTGCGGTGATCCAGAAAGTTCAGTCCGCCAAGAGCAGGCTGACTGAAGCCTGTACCAGCCTTCTAACAGGCTTTGAGGTAAGTTTTTAAGATATGTAAGAATATTACTGCATAGACAGTAGCCCCTGATGCTTAGTTTGGTGTTCAGATAGAAAAGCCGAGCTAAGGATCTAAAAAGATATACGCAGGAGTCTAACATAAATATGTCAATATGGGAATGCAGGCTGCACTGCTGACCTCTGCCGCACTGACTACGGAGGTCAATGCATTGAAGGAGGGCCTCGAGCGGTCCGAGAACAAGCTCGGCCTTGCCAAGAAGTAGCTCGAGGACAAAGAAGGTAAGTAATACCTTATTAAAGTAATACCTTACAGAAAGGATTTGGTTGCAAAAAATGACAGGAATAACGTGGGTATTGCAGGGGCCACGAACGAGGTGGCGACCCTGAAGGAAGCGGTGTCCAAGGCCAAAAACAGTGCGGCCGCGGAGCGCACCGAGCGAGAGAAGCAGGAGGCGTGGGTGGCGGAGGTGCGGCAAGAGCTCCAGGCTCTCATGGAAAAACACGAGAGTTTGGAGCGTGACTCGAAGACTCGAGAGTTTGAGCTTGCCTTGGCTCTTGAGAGTGCTAAAGCCGCTAAGGCCGAAGCCCAGAAGGCCCTCAAGGAGATCGAGGCGACAAAGAAGATAGCGGCGGGTAAGGCATTCTTTATGCAAAGCAAGCATGTAAAAGTGAATTATCTGTTACTTACCCGAATCCGGAGCTTTCCAGGAGCGTTCGCCGATCTACCCTGTAGTGTGTCTGATGCTGCCGCGTTCTACCGAGCCGAGGAGGGGAGCTCGACGGAGAAGGTGTTCTGGTCTCAATATGCTGAGGCCGGACATCCGGTGCCCCTGAGCGACCAGCTGAAGTAGCTGGTCGAGCTCCACAAGGTGGCCGAACAGGCCATAAAGGGCCTCATAGTTCGGCTGTGGCCTGAACAAGCCATGCCTGGGAGCTACTTCGGTCTAGTGCGGTGGCTGGTGGATGCCTGTCCATGGATTGAAGTCATCAAGCACTCCATCTGCATTGAAGGTGCCCGTCGGGCCCTTGCCCGTGCTAAAGTGCATTGGGTCAAGATGGACGCCGAGAAGCTTGTGACGGACGAGCCACTGCCAGGCAAGGAGTATCGCAAGCCCGAGATTTACTATAAGGGTGTCCTGAAAGGTGCCCGCCTTATAGCGGGTGAATGCTCCAAAGATGTAATTTTTGAGTAGACTCGCATTTGTTATCCTGTACGCTGAAAACTTTGTTCATATGCGCTAAGCAACGCTTGTTAATTTAAAATATTGCCTTCTGTGCGGCCGTTTATCAATTTTTGAGAGATGGCGAGTCGTTGGCTTCACCCCCCATGCCACGAGTGCTGGGGTGTTCGGGATAAACTTGAGCGCTCTTGTTCCCATTCTTGGGTCCTTCGAGGGAGGCGTTCAACACGACGAATGAGGCAACCGGACTATAATGCTTGAACACTCTCACTTAGCCATAGAATTCTATAATTTTAAATTTCGGCGAAGCCCCTGGTATTCAGAAGACTGAGTTCGGGGCGCTATCCACGCCTTGGACGGACAATGCCGACTCCTCGCTCTAAGAGGCATGAGTCTTTAGGGACCCGAAAAACCTCTCGAACAGCGACCGGCTCTCGCCCTATCATGACGGTCAGTTTTAGCTTTCTCCACTAAGGTGCTCAACCCAGCTCAACCGGCGCACAATCGCAGTGGTTCTCCCAGTGCTACCTTAGCCGATATAACGAAACGTAAGGTACCAAAACATGGGAGCTGGGCAAACCCAACTATTGACCCAAGACATGATTCGGAGCCGATGCATATAATGCTATAAGCTCGGGGTGCCGCACTTGTGAAAGTGTTCGGACTTATCACACCATCTTTTGGGGTACTTAAGCCCCTGGTGTATTGACCGTACCAAGTTGTACGGGTGCAACATGTCATAGATGAACATTTATAAAGAAAAAAAAAGAAATGCAATAATAAGTAGAAGCTATGTATTGTTTATTCAAAAGATACTGCAATGAAAGCAGAACGATACAAATAGTGCGATAAGCAAGGGATGGGACTATTTAACATGTCCCCCTCCAGGGGTAGGCTACGGGATAGTATGTAAAACAGGTATACTGCTCGTAATAGAGACCACCTGGACACTCAACGTAGCTTTTCTTCTTCCCTGGCTGTTGCATCATGAGTTCGGCGATTCTACTGCCAGACAGGGCTTCTGGAAAACGGAGTCCTGTGAATAAGAAAAAGAAGAATGGTACAATTGGGAGCCCCTTGTGCGGTTGAGCCGCACTCTGGGCATGTTGTGGTCGTGCCCCTCCCCCTATGCCCATGGTATCTCCAGAGCGTAGTTATGTACGCGTGGTACTGGTCTCACGATTTTGTGAGGGCTGAGGTTGGGGCCGCATTGCTACGCATGCTTGGAACGTGCCAGGCGGTCTTGTTGTAGGTTACTCCGGGCGCGCTTGACGGTGTCCGGACGTTTAGTAATCAGACTCGAGAATTGCCTTAAGAGGCTGCTTTGTACTTCCGCCGCGAGGGCCGCCGTATGCTCCTCCGTTCGAAGAGAGCGTTCTGTGTTTCCATTGACCGTGATTACTCCTCGAGGGCCTGGCATCCTGAGCTTGAGGTATGCGTAGTGCGGCACCGCATTGAACTTTGAAAATGTGGTTCGTCCGAGCAGTGCGTGATAGCCGCTGCAGAATGGGACTATGTCGAAGATTAATTCCTTGCTTCGAAAGTTATCCGGGGATCCGAAGACCACTTCAAGTGTAATTGAGCCTGTACAGTTGGCCTCTACACCTAGTATGACACCTTTAAAGGTCGTTTTTGTGGGTTTAATCTTTGAGGGGTCTATGCCCATTTTGCACACTGTATCCTAGTAAAGCAGGTTCAGGCTACCGCCGCCGTCCATCAGGACTCTAGTGAGGTGAAATCCGTCAATGATTGGGTCTAGAACCAATGCGGCGAATCCGCTGTGGCGGATGCTAGTGGGGTGGTCCCTTCGATCAAAAGTGATCGGGCAGGAGGACCACAGGTTGAACTTTGGGGCGACTGGCTCCATCACATATACGTCCCTTAGTGCACGCTTCCACTCCCTTTTGGGTAAGTGGGCTGCGTATATCATGTTCACTGTCCGCACTTATGGGGGAAAGCCCTTCTGTCCTCTATTGTTCGGCGGCCGAGGCTTCTCCTCGTCATCGCTATGCAGCCTCTTGTCGTTGTTTTCGGCATTTAACTTGCCTGCCTGCTTGAATACCCAACAATCCCTGTAGGTGTGGTTGGCTGGTTTTTCGGGGGTGCCATGTATCTGGCACAAGCGATCGAGTATTCGGTCCAAATTGGACGGGCCCTGAATATTTATTTTGAACGAGTCTTTCCGCTGACCGGGTTTAGAGCCTCTGAATCTGGCATTGACTGCCGTACCTTCATTATTATCGCCGTTAATGCGATGCTTGTGCTTGTTGCGACGCAACCTGCCATTGCTGTCCTTGGTATCCGAACTACTAGGGTTTTTGGTCAGGTTGTTACTATGAGCTAGCAAGCTGTCCTCTCCCGCGCAGAAGCGGGTCATGAGTGATGTGAGGGCTGCCATGGATTTTGGCTTTTCCTGTCCTAGGTGCCGGGCAAGCCACTCGTCGCGGATGTTATGTTTGAAGGCTGTAAGGGCCTCTGCATCCGGACAGTCAACGATTTGATTTTTCTTGGTTAAGAACCGTGTCCAGAATTGTCTGGCCGATTCATCTGGCTGCTGAATTATGTGGCTTAGGTCATCAGCGTCTGGTGGTCGCGCATATGTGCCCTGGAAGTTATCAAGGAATGCGGCTTCTAGGTCTTCCCAACAACCAATTGATTCTGCTGGCAAGCTGTTGAGCCAATGTCGAGCTGGTCCTTTAAGCTTGAGTGGGAGGTATTTGATGGCGTGTAGATCGTCACCGCGGGCCATGTGGATGTGAAGGAGATAGTCCTCGATCCAAACCGCATGATCTGTTGTGGCATCGTATGATTCAATGTTTATGGGTTTGAAACCCTCAGGGATTTGATGATCCATTACTTCGTCTGTGAAGCATAGTGGGTGTGCGGCGCCTCTATATTGGGCTATATCACGACGAAGCTCAAATGAGCTTTGTTCTACTGTGTTCGGCCTAGCCGGAATTGTTGTATCCGGCGTGACAGTTGTCATCATGTGTCGTGGGGCGCCCACGTGATCCGTAGATCGATCTTATTTGCCTTGCCTTGTCCTCCAATATGTCTCGCAAGTCTAGCGCATTTCCCCGTGGCTTTGTACTTTTCGAGCGACGCTGGGGTGCGGCTTTAGCGGAGGGCCTGGAGGCCTCTCTGTCGTGGCCATGAGGTGGCCGGTCGGCTGCGTCATGCGCTGGTGATGTAGGTTTGGGTGCTTCCTCCTCTAATTGGGGTAGCAGCCTGCGTTTTGGGTAGCTCTTGGAGGGGCGATCGAGTTTGTACTCTTCGGCTGCAAGGACTTCGGTCCATCTGTCCGCTAGCAAGTCTTGGTCAGCTCTAAGCTGCTACTGCTTTTTCTTGAGGCTGCTTACCGTGGACATAAGCCTGCGTTTGAAATGCTCTTGTTCGATGGGATCCTCGGGCACGACAAATTCATCATCGTCGAGGCTTGCTTCATCTTCGGAGGGAGGCATATAATTATCGTCCTCTACCTCTCTATCTGCCGCTCTATCATGAGGGCTGGTTTCTCCCTCCTCCTGTGCTGAATCCTGCTAGAGGGGGTTGTCTTCGGCACTGTCCGGGGTGTTATTATCTCTCATGCCGGAATCACCGTTTTTGCTGTGGTGGGATTTGGAGCGGCGTCGCTGACGCTGGCGCTTGGGCTGTTTCTTGGAGGGGTCATCCTCCGCTGTTCCATTGCCATTCCCATCTTTTGGGGTGTCCACCATGTATATGTCGTATGACGAGGTGGCCTTCCAGTGCCCTATGGGCGCTGGTTCTTAGTTGTCTCCTGCATCGTCGTCCATACCGTCGATGTCTTCGGAGTCGAAGTTGAGCATGTCGGTTAAATCATCGACAGTGGAGACAAAGTGGGTGGTGGGTGGGCGTTGAATTTCTTCGTCGTCCGCATCCCAACCTTCCTGACCATAGTCCGGCTAGGGCTCTCGTGATAAAGAGAGAGACTTGAGTGAATTCAGGATGTCGCCAAAGGGCGAGTGCTGAAAGATGTCCGCGGCAGTGAACTCCATAACCGGCGCCCAATCGGATTTGATTGGCAGGGGCGCGGGAGGTTCGGAGTCCAGAGAGGAGTCCGACACCTCAGAGTCACGGGCTTTGCAAGGGACAGGGATGGTGTTCATCTCAATCGCCGTAGAGATCGTAGCCCCCGAGGCGGTGTCCAGCCACTTGTCCTCGATCGGCGAAGTCGGCTCCGAGCTAAGGGACGGAGCGGACACTGGTGCGGCCTCCAGGGCACTGTTCGGCAGCAGAGCTATATCATACCCATCGAGACAGTGCGGCGCGCTTGGCTGTGGCTCGAATCCGTCGAAGATCAAGTCTCCGCGGATGTCAGCTGTGTAGTTCAAACTCCCAAATCTGACCTGATGGCCAGGGGCGTAGCTTTCGATCTTCTCCAGATGGCCAAGTGAATTGGTCCACAGTGCAAAGCCGCCGAATATGAAGATCTGTCCGGGGAGAAAAGTCTCACCCTGGACCATGTCGTTGTTGATGATCGAAGGAGCCATCGGGCCTAAAGGTGACGACACAGAGGAACTCTCAATGAAAGCACCAATGTCGGTGTCAAAACCGGCGGATCTCAGGTAGGGGTTCCCGAACTGTGCGTCTAGGCGGATGGTAACAGGAGACAAGGTACACAATGTTTTTACCCAGGTTCGGGCCCTCTCGATGGAGGTAAAACCCTACTCCTGCTTGATTAATATTGATGATATGGGTAGTACAAGAGTAGATCTACCACGAGATGAAGGAGGCTAAACCCTAGAAGCTAGCCTATGCTATGATTGTTGTTCATCCTACGGACTAAAACCCTCCGGTTTATATAGACACCGGAGAGGGTTAGGGTTACACAGAGTCGGTTACAATGGTAGGAGATCTACATATCCGTATCGCCAAGCTTGCCTTCCACGCCAAGGAAAGTCCCATCCGGACACGGGACAAAGTCTTCAGTCTTGTATCTTCATAGTCCAGGAGTCCGGCCGATGGTGATAGTTCGGCTATCCGGACACCCCTAATCTAGGACTCCCTCAATGATAGTGCAGGAGCTCACGCGCCAGGAGCAGCACGGCATGCGCGTCCGTGGGGGTGCGACGGGCGTGGGATGACGAACCGGCAGGAGTCAGCGACGGGGTGGCGGTGCGGCCTTCCCGCTGCACCGAAGGATGCAGGGACGAGGCCTGCTGCTCGTTCCCCGCCGGGCCGGTGGCGGAGTTGGCGGCAGGCGACGAGGAAAGACGGGGGCGACCGCCAACAGGCGCTGTCTGGGCGACGCGGGTGGCGAGAGCAGCCCGACGTTCGGCGCGAGCCCGGCGAGCGTCTGCCATGGACACGACGGAAGATCACACGCGAACGGCGGAAGAAAGTTTCCGGTGCACCCCTACCTGGCGCGCCAAATGTCGGATTTCGTGTTCTGGCAGACCCTTGAGGTTCGAACACTAGGGTGCGCACGAAGATCTTTCCCCTACCAGCTCACGTGCCTCTCAAGGAATCTAGACTAGAAAGAAGAACACACAAGGGACACAAGATTTATACTAGTTCAGGCCACCATTGTGGTGTAATACCGTACTCCAGTGTGTGGTGTAGTGGATTTCCTCAGGGGCTAATGATGAACAGTACAAAGGGTAACAGCCTCACGAGGGGTTGTTCTTGAGCTGGTGCGATGAATTGCTTGGGTGAGTTCAGTCACTTATCTAGTCTATGCATGATCTGGATTCTCGATATCCTCCTCCCTTTCTGCTCTGTGGTGGCTAGTCCTTTTTATAGAGGGAGGCCCTAGGCCTCTTCCCAAATAATGAGCGGAAAGGGCGCCAACAATTGGCCATTTTGAAGGGGAATATCTAGTATACTTATCCTGACTAAAGTTAGTCTTCGGCTGCCAAAGGTTCTGACGATGACGCCGTCCTGGGCTCCACGATGACCTCCATCCTGCCGTTCTGTTGGTCTTGGTCTTGTTGCACCGAAACGGTAACCTTTGCCTGATGCCTTGGCCTGTGCTTGCCCCCTTTGCACCAAAGGGGAAACAAGGACACTGCGTAGGCCGGTGCCCGCCAGGTGTCCGCCTGGTCTCGATCGTCATGGCTTGCGTCACGGGTTCCTCACGAGGTACCCTGCCTTGATCTCTCCACCTCCTTGCGAGCCTGCCTGGCGAGGCTACTCCTGAGGAAGCTTCCTATCGTCCACCCCAGGAGGCTTGGCCCCTCGCGAGGGTCTTGAGCTTGAGCAGATGAAGCTGGGCCGCACTGGGCCCCCACTTGAGCCACGCCGCAGGCCACAGGCAGGCAAGTCTGGGGACCCCCATTCCCAGAACGCCGACACGTCCATCCTTCACTATCTTCATTACGACTTCTAATGCTCATTGTAGTCGATATGAAATACTTTAACCTTCATTGTGTGTCCACCAATCATGTACTTTGCGAGGTAATCTTGAGTGAACTTCTTCGAGAACCACTGCGAATAAAAAAGATTCAGACATTGTTGTCTGACAACTCATTATGGGCAGTAAAAAGAGAAGGCTGCAGAGTTTGTAGTTACCATCCTACAGCTCACTGTTGTGTTCGATAGAGCATAACCAAATAATTTGCTTGCCACCATTCGTATCTTTTTGCTAATAATCCTTATCAGTTTCCTCACTTGATGCTTGTTCATGAATATCACATTGCCCCATACGCAAAAAGGGTTGATGCATGGATCCTTGCCAAGGGCATATGTTCCTACAAGCAACAAGTAAATATTAGAAGCTAACAAGTGTCCAGGCCTGGATCTATATGCACTACATTATGGAACAACGGGGGAGTACAAGCCGAGGGATGAAGCTAACCTCGGCGGAAAATGGTGGCCACTCTCATTGCTGTCCTACATAAGTATTGGAAATGCATGACAAGTACGGCAACCTTAACATCAAACAAATATAGCAAAGGTAAACAATATCATCTCCAAATGATAGCTTGAATGTGTTGGTTTCAGCATGCTGTTAAAGCATATATAAAATGGAAGGCAATGTTATCGACAACAAGCTTAACAACCATCAAATATTGCATTTCAAACTGGCATTGTTGAAAATGAATAAAACGTAGGTAATGCTTAAACATCACTGGATAAATGTGTTAAACTAAAAGAAAAGGCATGTGTTAACTACACCAGGCATAACTGGAACCAAATATAGCCGTTCAAATGTGGTCGTGCTTAGGCTGTGACATTCTGGAGTAGGGGATGTGGATCTGGCAGGGAGGGACACCGCAGGCCTCATTTAAAAACTTAGGGGAGTGTGGCGACGGTATGGGAATCGTCGGGTAACCTGGACTTTATTATCTAACCTAGGAGGAATGGGCAGACCGACATGGGTTGCCGGCGCTGCCGGCGGCGGCCATGAGCTAGGGTTCGAGGGGGTGGGTGGGGGACTGTGGTGGGGGCTTGTGGCATTTGAGGATACGCCGCGGCTACTAATTTTTTTAGTAATGGTGGGCAGAGATGGTGGTGGACGAGGGAGGGTGCTGGTTCAAATGCCTCGGCTACTGCAATTTAACTATAAGGTCAGTGCTGGAGGAGTGTGGGTGACGGTTGAAGTACGAGGCTACTAAAATTTGGGTAAAGGAATTGATGTGGGGCGGGAGTTCCCAAGATCGTGCACGGTCCAATAAGAATATGCGTGTATGATAATAAGGAAAAGTGGCGGAACCGCCGATTTTTGCAACGCTCAAGGCGGGTAGTTTGTTTTTATATTTCTAGCTAGCTGGTCTATCGCACACGGCTCGTCCTAATTTCTAAATAAACTCACCCACCTTTAGCTTGTGCATTCGTGGTGATTTTAAAGTGCACTTGCATCGCACACAATTAAGTGAGTACCCGCACCATTTTGCTTGCGCTTGCGCAATCGTGGTGATTTTACAGCGCACTTGCATTGCACACGGTTAAACCAGTACCTCCACCATTTGCTCGCGCTTGCGCAGTCATGGTGATTTTACCGCGCACTTGCACCGCACACAGTTAAGCCAGTACCTGCACCATTTTGCTCGCGCTTGCGCAGTCATGGTGATTTTACAGCAAAAAAATAACCTACAAAAACATAGTCTACAAATTAGAAAAACAAGGATGATCCCAAGGTTTATATAATATGAAACTTCCTACGGGGTAACCCATCCTTGGACTACTCCAGCCCAAGCACGCTTAACTTCTGCGTTCTACTCGACAAGGCTAGTGGATGGGAAGCGACACCTTGCT
Source organism: Triticum timopheevii (assembly GCA_963921465.1). Classification (NCBI taxonomy): domain Eukaryota; kingdom Viridiplantae; phylum Streptophyta; class Magnoliopsida; order Poales; family Poaceae; genus Triticum; species Triticum timopheevii. The sequence continues at coordinate 373,607,953 of OY997262.1, read as the reverse complement.
GATAGGAATTGCCTCCTTGCCTTTAAGGCGTTTCACGCTGGTCATCCTATGGGACCTACTCCCTCCTATCATGCACATTTGTTCTTTTAGAACTATGTGTGATGGATGGTGTGTCGCCGCCTAGCCTTCAATGAGAACTGACACTGGTAGAAGGAAACCGATCGGAGAAGAGGCGGGAAACCGATGAGAGGAGTGGCAGGAAACGGTAGCCTGTTTAGAAAACGTACAAGAGAAGGAAGCGTGAGCTAGCACGACACATGCGCACAATGCTTACCCATGTACTGCATGTGCCGTCGAAAGGTGTAAGTGCGTTATATCGACTAGAGGGGGGTGAATAGGTGATTTTTATGAATTCTTGACTGAGGAATTTGCTGGTGAGGAAATTCCTTAGTGAAGAACTACTTGCAGCGGAATAAGTACTCAAAAGTAAACATAATAGAACACAAGAAAGCATAAACATAGGATACCATAGGATGAAGATGGACAGACTAAAGAAATTGAACTGAGGAAATTGAGAAAGTCTTCAGTCAAAGTCTTCAAACAGATATGAGCAAGCGCACAACAACTGAAATGAGAAAATGAAAGAGTTGAGGAAATAGAACCAGTAAGCTTGGTGAAGACAATGATTTGGTAGACCACTTCCAACTGTTGTCTCAGTTGTACATCTGGTTGGAGCGGCTAGGTATTTAAAATTGAGGACACACAGTCCTCACCATATTGTCCTTGAGCTAAGGTCACACAGACCTCGCCCAATAACTCGTGGTAAATCTTCAAGTGACTTCCAAACCTTCATAGACTCGGTCACTTGGAGAACCACAATTCGTCTTGGATGCTCTAGACCATGACGGCTAACCGTCTGGAAGAAGCATAGTCTTCTAAGGTAACAAGCATCGAATCCACGCAGGATCAATCTCTTTAGTGATTCTCAATCACTTTGGGTTTGAAGGTGTTTGGGTTTGGGTTTTCCTCACTCGATGATTTTTGCTCAAAGTCCTCGAATGATGGGATGCTCTCAAATGACAAGTGTTAGTTTCTCTCGGAGCAGCCAACCAGCTAGTGGTTGTAGGGGCGGCTATTTATATCCTAGGGAGCAGCCCGACATGATAAGACATAAATTCCCTTCAATGATATGACCGTTAGGTGGGTTGATATTTTGGGATAGCTAGCACATAGCACAGCAATGGTCGGAATTTTGAATCTCAAATTCCTCAAGGCTATCATGTTCCTCACTGTGTAGGCAATCCGCATTGGCGAATTCCTAACTCCTCAGTCAAAACAAATTCCTCAGCGACCAGAAGAACTTCGTCTCTGTCACTGAAGAAATTGATGGAACTGTATGAGATTTCCAATGGATTCACTCGAAGGGATTGGTAGGTGTAGGATTTTGAGTTGAGCATCACATGGCAATTTTTCCTTAGTATTTCCTCGACCCCCTTTAACAGTACGGTGTTTCCTATGACTCAAGAAAGAGAAAATTAAACTACGAAAACAAAATTCCTGACGCTTCATGTTCCTCGAATGAATTCTAGGTCTTCAAGGTCACACCAATTTCTTCACTTTCAAAGTCTTCAGAAAGTCTACAGAAATCCAAAGTCTTCAGTTAAAGAACTTCATTTTTAGGGGTCGACTTTCTCTATAAAGATCAAACTCCTGATAGAATTATAGACCTGTGTACACTCACAAACGCATCAGCCCCTTAACCTATAACTCTTCAATACACCAAAATCACTCAGGGGCACTAGATGCACTTACAATCCCCCCCCCCCTTTTTGGTGATTGATGACAATATAGGTTAAGTTTTTAATGGGGATAAACATATGAAGTGTAAATACTGATATTGAGGAATTTGATTGAAAGATATAGAAGAACTCCCCCTGAAGATGTGCATAGTGAGGAATTTGCTTTTGAAGCAATGCACACTTGAAGAGTATAATCATGGAGATCCCCCCCTATATCTTGTAATCCATACAGGCATTTGTCATATAATATGAAGAATTTGAAATGCATGATGAAATATGGTGACTAATGTAATTCAACATGCGTGCATTGACATTAATGAGGAATAAGCATGCAGAAGAACTTAACAAAAGTATCAGGTCACCATAGAGTTTAAGTTTACAACTTGATCCAGCAAAGTCACCAAAAGAACGAGAGTTGTAACTTAGCAAAAAAAACGCCCATATAAGATAGACCCGCTTGAAGACTAACTCAAATTTCTCCCCCTTTGTCATCGAATGACCAAAAGGGTTGAAAATGAGGACTAACACCCCTGAATAATATCATGATGATGGAGGAGCGTCAGCGTTGTTGGGGTCGTGTGTCGTTGTAGGGCATGCCGCAGTGTCGTCCAAGCCTTCATACTCGTCTATGTTGCGTGATGAAGAATATGAACTGGCTACCAAGGAAGGAACCTTGACCTTCTTGTATTTCTTTGGTGGAGGAGGAGACCAGTCAAAATCTTCCTTGAAACCCATTTGCTTCAGATCTTCTTCACCATAGAGATGTGACAGAATAGCTCAGGTGCGATCGAATACTTCATGGAGGTAGTAATGGTTTTTCTTCACCATTATGTGTAGCAATCATGTTGTGAAGAATAGAACCAAACTGAAGCTTAACCCATTTGTGGTTTTGATCCACCTTCTGGTGAAGACTAAGAAGCAGCTCATGATCTGTCATCACACGAGGAGTAGTGGCTTGAGGATTTGGCTTGGATGCATTGGCAGCAGAATCATGAGTGGCAGAGTCGTCATTGGTGGAATAAGATGAAGCTTTGCGAAACTGACCATCCAAGGATGAATGCCTTCATCAAAAACAGTCGGTGCCTTGCCATTCTCATCAACTGAGGAATATGTTCACTTGAGGACTTCAATCGGGGGCAAGTAGCTGAGGTGATTCTGAAAATCAGCTTTTTAGTTGAGTGAAGACCTTGTTCTGAGGAATCTCTCCAAGGAGCATAAGGCTTCAGCTCAAATGGAGAAAGTGCAACATTTGCCAGAGTCCTCATGAAGAAATCATGATAATTGACAGGGATGCCATGCATGATGTTGAATAGCAGATTCTTCATGTTGCCAACAATTTCCTCATAGATGAGTCGTGGCCTTTGATAGGACTCAAAGTCTTTGTCAGAATGTGATAGACTGTTCTTGGCACATACAACAATACCTTCATGAGGAATTTGGTCCTTGGGGCTTGACCGGGCTTCAGAGGCTTCATTAGCACTTGCATGTAATGAGCAGTAAGTTCAGGTTCGTTGTACACACAACGAGCATGTTCAGGTGGAGGACTGATTGGCAGGGCATGAAGTAATTCAGAGGCCGGTGCCTTATAATGAGTGTTTTCGGTCATCCAGTCCAACACCCAAGTGTTGATATCATAAGCATCACCTGTGATATGCAGAGTTCCGTAGAAATGAAGAATAAGCTCTTCATTCCAATCAACAATGTCAGAGCAAAAGTTGAGCAGTCCTGCATCATGAAGCACACTGAGGACTTGAGAGAAGCAAGGCATTGATTCCATATCCACGTGAGGAATATGCTCGTGGTCGAAGACTTTGTCTTTGTTGAAAAGCAATGAAGAATAGAAATTGGCCTGGCTGGCAGTCCAAAAGCGCTTCCTTCTAAGACGAGCAGAGTCATGAGGATTGAATTCAGTGAAGAAAACATGTTCGCCAAAGAAGTCATCAACCTTGAATTTCTGCTTCTTTGAGAAGGTATCCTTCGGCTTGGGCTGAGGAGTATTAGTCAATTGCATGGCCACCTCATGAATCTCAATCTCAGGATCCACAGGCTGAGGAATTTCAGGCTCTTCTTCAGCTGCAACCTGGGTCTTCAATTCTTCATTAACATTTTCATCAGCACTAGTGGCTGGAATTTCTTCATGGACAGATGGGGTTGCATGAGGTTCTTCAGATCCCATTTGTACTTCAGTAGCAACAGGGGACTGAGGAATTGATTGAAGTGGGGTGAACAGTGGAGAGTTGGGGTGCTGACTTTTCCAAAAGTCATCATTCAGCACGGGTGTAGTACAACCAATGTCCACATCTTCATCTTCCATTTCTTCAACGCTGGCCTCTTTAGAAGTAAACTGAGGCATAGGCGATGAGACAACTGGTGCTGAACGGATTGCATCCACTTCAATTTGTTCATCCAACTGCTCTGAGGAAGCAGCAGAAGGAATTTATTCATCTGATTCACTTGGAATCACATAATCTTCACCAAAAGGAACAAGGTCCTTTGATGGCATGAATGAGACATGAACGACATCAATTGGGTTGTTAATTGAGCTTGTCAAAGGCTTCATCTTCTTTGGAGCTAAAGAATCTGATGAAGTTGATTCCTTCCTTTTCTTCATAGTTTCATGCTCTACAGCCTTGATCTTCTTCACATCTGATGCAGATGGAAGGATCGGAGTTGGTGTAGGCACAGGAGGAGCAGAGGAATTTGGTTGAATTTCTTCAGGCACAACGGATGCAGTTGCCCTGACTTCTTCATTTTCTTCAGGCGCACCACTAGTGGATGCCCTGGCAATTTATTTAGCGGCAGGGATGCAGTCATCAGCCCCGGTACTTTCATTTTCTTCAGCAGCCTGATTGTCATCAGTGGTGCTGGCATGTTCTTCAGTAGGCTGTGCAGATGCATCAGCCTGAGGATTTTCTTGTTGCGTTGGGGCTGCAACATTTGAAGCTAGTTTATCAGCAATCTTCACAAATCTGACTTTGGCTCCAAGCCAGTCAGCATAGTAGCGATCAAATTCATCACTCAGTTGCTTGATCTCAGCTTGTAAGGCAACGAGTTGTTCAGGGGAAAGATTGAGGACGTTGTCCTTTAGGTAGCGCTGCTTCTTGTACTGTGCTTTCTTCACTCTTTTTCCTTCTTCATATTTCCATTTTTCTTCTTCAACGAAGGCAGTCAAAACATGACTTTGACCAGGAGTGAGGTTCATCTCCGGCAAAGGTGTGTTTGGGTCCTTGTGCCATAGATCTATGAAATCTAGGATCAACTTCGGATCCAGTAAAAGTGGCACATTGCTGCCTTTGGCTCTAGCGGCCTTGGTCTGCCTGTCTCTGATGATTTCGGCAAGTTCTTCATCATCGGCCTCATCAAAATCCGATGGCACTTGAAAGGCGACCTGCTTCTTGTGAGGACTTGGTCGAGAGTCTCGTCTAGCAGTGGCCTTTTTCTTCAGTAGAGAGGGGCCAGTTGAGGAATTTGGTGCAGCTAAGGAACTAGCAGAAGCTCCTGAGGCAATTCAGATGCCTGTAGTCCTTTGGCATGTGGCGAGATACACAGGTGCAGAGGATTTTGTTGGAGCAACTGAGGACTTTGTTGGAGGAGCTGAGGACTTTGAAGGAGGAGGAGCAGTTTGAGGGGTTGGCCGTGAGGGTTTTGAAGAATCTGGCCGTGAGGGCATTGCTGAGGAACTTGGCCATGCGGGCATTGAAGGTGAAGCACTTGGCTTGTGAGAAGGCTTCTTAGCCATGGCCTTCTTCGGCTTGCTTGCAGAGGCCTCAGCAGGGGTAGCAGCAGCAGCAGAGTCTTCATTGAATTTCCTCACTGCTTCTTTTGCTTGTTTCGCCAGTTTGGCCTGGCGCTTTGTCCATTCATCAGGATAGTCCTCACCGCGCTTGAGGCTGGTGGGATCTGCCAATTGGCTAGGTGCCAATGGAGGTCTTGGGCATGGAGGGTTGAGAGCGAATTTCTTCATATACTTGGGACTAACATATCTGTACTCCCTCCATTCCCGTGCCCATCTCCTCTCAATCTTTTGAATGCGCACCTTGCGCTGATTTCTATCCTCCTCAAGGGGTGTGCAGTACCCAGCATAAATGTCATCAGGGAACTCAAAAGCAGTATTGACCTCAGGCCTCTTTCCACTCTTCTGTGGCTTCTTACCATCAGCCATTTTCTTCAGCTGAGGAATTTGAACAATGGAATTCTCTGAAGATGGATGCAACTTTTCTTCGAGGAATGCTGCAAATGAGTTAAGTTGACGAGAACCTAGTGATTCGGCAGCAAACATGAGTACCTATGAACAGAGTATAATTGCGAGGAATTTGGAGAGGTCATATGCGTTCTCAGAAGGTTTTTCAAAAAGAGTTAGTTTGAGGAATTTGACCAGATGAGTCTTGAAGAATTTCACTAAGCATTCTTTGTCTTAGGTTCCAGAGTCGTATAGATCGAAGATCCACACAACTGAGGAATCTTGAGGAAAAATTATTGCTTAGGGAAACGAATCAAGAGCAGATGACATGTGAGGTGTTCAGTGTGTGAAGATTTGAAGAATAAACACCTTTGAAGATTTCCAAGAAAACATTTGAATCAAGGAGGGCAGTAAAAGTAACTTTTAATTACCCTAGATGAAGAACATGATGAACTGGGAAGTGTAGATGTGAAGTTCGTCAGGTCAGATCTTCCATGCCCTAACTCGACAGAGGAAGATAGCTACGGCGGCCACGGAGTGAAGAAATCTGCAGCCATCGCGAGTACGATGGTGACGAGGTCGAGGCAGTGAAGCTCTTCCTCAACGGCGACGATGAAGTAGCGGCGGCGCTAGGGTTTGAGAAGCTCGAGCGGGAGTGAGAACGAGTGGAGTAAAAATGAAGTGAGGAAGGGGAGGGGGTATTTATAGTAGGAGTGAAAACTGTAAGCCCGAGGAAATCAGACGAACGTGCCCCTGGCACTTCTCATCCGCTTGACATGTGTGACCCACATACTGAGAGGTGGCAATCATGTGAGATCGTGGGTGAATAGAAAAGTACTATCATGGGATGCAGAACTGTTTGAGCGGCAAAGAAGAAAATTTAGAAAAGATAAGTTAAAAGTTCCGTTCACAAATTCTTCAGCTGACAAAGAAACAGTGAAGATTTTGAACGAGTTTCAAATAGAATGCACATGAAGAATTTGTGAATAGAATGGGTTGAGTTTAACATAGAGGGGGAAGGGTCCGATCACATTCACTTAGCAGAAAAATCAACTTGAAGAATTAGCAATAAGTGAATGTTGTAGAGGACATAAACTCATATATATATATAGTCAAATGAAGAACAACGACGGAAAGAGTGAAGACAATGCAAAGTTGAAGAATTTGAAAAACTGAGGAATTTCAAAAACGAAGAAAAACTCAAATTGAAGATTTTCAACTTTTCGTGGTGGCGTGACCAACATTCTAATAAAGCTGATTTCAGACACCGCATACAATTCTCGTAGGGTTCTGAGAATCAATTTCTTCATTAATTTCTAAACACTTAGAGGGTTAGTCTTCATTGATTGAAGAAAAATGTTACTTTGTGTGTTGCACATCTAAGTCAACAATTTTGCATAAGTGTTAGGATGAGTGTTCTTTTCCAAGAACATTCGAAGATTCTAGGATATTTAGCTCACACCGCAACTTGCTAAATCTCTTCTCATCCAAGGACTTAGTGAAGATATCGGCCAGCTGGTCTTTAGTGCTTGCGTGGTCGATGGAGATGTCGCCCTTTAACACATGATCACGAAGAAAATGATGACGAATCTGGATGTGCTTTGTCTTCGAGTGCTGAACTAGGTTATGAGCAATCTTGATAGCGCTCTCATTGTCGCAGTAGAGAGGCACATTCTTCACGTTGATTCCATAGTCCTTGAGTGTTTGCTTCATCCATAAGTGAGCACAGCATGATCCAGCAGCAATGTACTCAGCTTCTACAGTGGAGAGTGAGACGCAGTTCTGCTTCTTCGAGGACCAACATACCAAAGATTATCCGAGGAAATGGCATGTGCCAGATGTTGACTTGCGGTCCACACGATCACCAGCATAGTCAGAGTCTGAATATCCAATGAGATCAAAGCAAGAGCCCTTGGGATACCATAATCCAAGTGTTGGTGTGTGAGCTAGATATCGAAGAATATGCTTCATAGCTGAAAGTGCGTTATATCGACTAGAGGGGGGTGAATAGGCGATTTTTATGAATTCTTCACTAAGGAATTTGCTGGTGAGGAAATTTCCAAATGAAGAACTACTTGCAGCGGAATAAGTACTCAAACGTAAACATAGCAGAACACAAGCATAGTCATCATGATGAAATGAAGGCAAGCATAGAGTACAGAAAGCGTAAGCACAGGATAACATAGGATGAAGATGGACAGACTGAAGAAATTGAACTGAGAAAATTGAGAAAGTCTTCAGTCAAAGTCTTCAAACAGATATGAACAAGCACACAACAGCTGAAATGAGGAAATGAAAGAGTTGAGGAAATAGAACCAGTAAGCTTGGTGAAGACAATGATTTGGTAGACCAGATCCAACTGATGTCTCAATTGTACGTCTGGTTGGAGCGGCTGAGTATTTAAACTCTAGGACACACAGTCCTGGACACACAATCCTCACCGTATTCTCCTTGAGCTAAGGTCACATAGACCTCGCCCAATAACTCGTGGTAAGTCTTCAGTTGACTTCCAAACCTTCACAGACTAGGTCACTCGGCGATCCACAATTCCTCTTGGATGCTCTAGACCTTGATGCCTAACCGTCTAGAAGAAGCACAATCTTCAAAGGTAACAAGCGTCAGATCCACGCAGGATCAATCTCTTTAGTGATGCTCAATCACTTTGGGTTGTAGGTGTGTTGGGTTTGGGTTTTCCTCACTTGATGATTTTCGCTCAAAGTCCTCGGAGGATGGGATGCTCACAAATGACAAGTGTTAGTTTCTCTCAGAGCAGCCAACCAGCTAGTGGTTGTAGGGGGCGGCTATTTATAGCCTACGGAGCAGCCCGACATGATAAGACATAAATGCCCTTCAATGATATGAGCGTTAGGTGGGTAGATATTTTGGGACAACTAGCGCGTAGCACAGCAACGGTCGGAATTTTGACTCTCAAATTCCTCAGGGCTATCATGTTCCTCACTGTGTAGGCAATCCGCACTGGCGAATTCCTAAATCCTCAGTCAGAACAAGTTCCTCAGAGACCAGAAGAACTTCGTCTCTGTCATTGAAGAATATGACTGAACTGTATGAGATTTCCAATGGCTTCACTCGAAGGGATTGGTAGGTGCAGGATTTTGAGTTGAGCATCACATGGAAAAAATTTCCTTAGTATTTCCTCGACCCCCTTTTATAGTACAGTGTTTCCTATGACTCAAGAAAGAGAAAATGATACTACGAAAATAAAAGTCTTCACGCTTCATGTTCCTCGAATGATTGCCAAGTCTTCAAGGTCACACAATTTTCTTCACTTTCAAAGTCTTCGGAAAGTCTTCAAAGATCCAAAGTATTCAGTTGAAGAACTTCATTTTTAGGGTTCGACTTGCTCTATAAATATCAAACTCCTCATAGACTTATAGACCTGTGTACACTCACAAACGTATCAGTCCCTTAACCTATAAGTCTTCAATACACCAAAATCACTAAGGGGCACTAGATGCACTTACAATCTCCCCCTTTTTGGTGATTGATAACAATATAGGTTAAGTTTTCAACGGGGATAAACATGTGAAGTGTAAATACTGATATTGAGGAATTTGATTGCAAGATATAGAAGAACTCCCCCTGAAGATGTGCATAGTGAGGAATTTGCTTTTGGAGCAATGCACACTTGAAGAGTATAATCATGGAGATCTCCCCCTATATCTTGTAATTCATACACGCATTTGAAAATGCATGATGAAATATGGTGACTGATGTAATTCAGCATGCGTGCATAGACATTAATGAGGAATAAGCATGCAGAAGAACTCAACAAAAGTATCAGGCCACCATAGAGTTTTAGATTACAACTCGATCTAGCAAAGTCATCAAAAGAACGAGAGTTGTAACTTAGCAAAAAAACGCCCATATAAGATAGACCTGCTTGAAGACTAACTCAAATTTTTTCCCCTTTGTCATCGAATGACCAAATGGGTTGAAAATGAGGACTAACGCCCCTGAAGAATATCATGATGATGGAGGAGTGCTAGCGTTGTTGGGGTCTTGTGTCGTTGTAGGGCCTGCCGTAGTGTCATCGAAGTCTTCAAATTCATCCGTGTCGCGTGATGAAGAATATGAACAGGCGACCAAGGAAGGAACCTTGACCTTCTTGAATCTCTTCGGTGGAGGAGCAGACCAGTCAAAATCTTCCTTAAAACCCATTTTCTTCAGATCTTCTTCCCCATAGAGATGTGACAGAATAGCCCAGGTGCGATCGAAGACTTCATGGAGGTAGTAATGGTTTTTCTTCACTGCATTATGTGTAGAAATCATGTTGTGAAGAATAGAGCCAAACTGACGCATAACCCATTTATGGTTGTGATCCACCTTCTGGTGAAGACTAAGAAGCAGCTCTCGGTCAGTCATCACACGAGGAGAAGTGGCTTGAGGATTTGGCTCGGATGCATTTGCAGCAGAATCATGAGTGGCAGAGTCATCATTGGTGGAATAAGATGCAACTTTGCGGAACTGACCATTCAATGGATGAGTACCCTCATTGATAACAGCCAGTACCTTGCCCTTCTCATCACCTGAGGAATATGTCCGCTTGAGGACTTCAATCAGTGGCAAGTAGCTGAGGTGATTCTGAAAGTCAGCCTTGTAGTTGAGTGAAGACCTTGTTCTGAGGAATCACATGATCCAAGAAGCATAAGGCTTCAGCTCAAACGGTGAAAGTGCAACATTTGCCAGAGTCCTCATGAAGAAATCATGATAATTGATAGGGATTCCATGCATGATGTTGAATAGCATATTCTTCATAATGCCAACAATTTCCTCATCAGATGAGTCGTGGCCTTTGATAGGACTCATAGTCTTCATCAGAATATGATAGATGGTTCTTGGCACATACAGCAATTCCTTCACGAGGAATTTTGTCCTTGGGGCTTGACCAGGCTTCAGAGGCTTCATGAGTACTTGCATGTAATGAGCAGTGAGTTCAGGCTCTTGGTACAAACAACGAGCACCTTTAGGTGGAGGACTGATTGGCAGGGCATGAAGTAATTCAGAGGCTGGTGCCTTGTAATGAGTGTTTTCGGTCATCCAGTCCAACACCCAAGTGTTGATATCATCAGCAGCACCTGTGATGTATAGCGTTGCGTAGAACTGAAGAATAAGCTCTTCATTCCAATCAACTATGTCTGAGCAAAAGTTGAGCAAGCCTGCATCATGAAGCATACTTAGGACTTGAGAGAAGCAAGGCATTGATTCCATGTCCATGTGAGGAATATGCTCATGGTCGAAGACTTTGTCCTTGTTGAAAAGAAGTGAAGAATAGAAATTGGCCTGGCTAGCAGTCCAGAAATGCCTCCTTCTAAGATGAGCATTGTCATAAGGGTTGAATTTAGTGAAGAAAACATCCTCGCCGAAGAAGTCATCAGCCTTGAATTTCTGCTTCTTTGAGAAGGGATCCTTTGGCTTGGGCTGAGGAGTGTCAGTCAATCGCATCACCTCAACAGGAATCACAATCTCTGGATCCACAGACTAAGGAATTTGAGGCTCTTCTTCAGCTGCAGCCCGGGTCTTCAATTCTTCATTTACATTTTCTTCAGCACTAGTGGCTGGAATTTCTTCATGGACAGATGGGGTTGCATGAGGTTCTTCAGATCCCATTTGTACAATAGTAGCAGGGGACTGATGATCTGCTTGAAGTGGAGTGAACATTAGAGAGTTGGGGTGCTGACTTTCCCAAAAGTCATCATTCAGCACAAGTGTGATACAGCCAATGTACACATCCTCATCTTCCATTTCTTCAACGCCGGCCTCTTCAGCAGTAAACTGAGGCATAGGCGAGGAGACAGCAGGTGTTGAAGGGATTGCATCCACTTCAATTTCTTCATCCAACTGCTCTGACGAAGCAGCAGAAGGATTTTCTTCATCGGATTCACTTGGAATCACATAATCTTCACCAAAAGGAACAAGGTCCTTTGATGCCATGAATGAGACAGGAACGGCATCAATTGGGTTGTTAATTGAGCTGGACAAAGGCTTCATCTTCTTCTGTACTGAAGAATCTAATGAAGTTGATGCCTTCCTTTTCTTCACAGCTGCATGCGCTGCAGCCTTGATCTTCTTCGCATCTGATGAAGATGGAAGAACCAGAGTTGGTGTAGGCGCAGGAGGAGCAGAGGACTTTGGTTCAGTTTCTTCAGGCACAACTGATGCAATTGCCGTGACTTCTTCACTTTCTTCAGGTGCACCACAAGTGGATGCCCTGGCAATTTCTTTAGCAGCTGGAATGCAGTTATCAGCCCTGGTACTTTCATTTTCTTCAGTAGCCTGATTGTTATCAGCGGTGCTGGCATGTTCTTCAGTGGGCTAAGCAGATGCTACAGCCGGAGTGACTTCAGTGTGCACAGGAGCAACAGGACTTGAAGTGAATGTCTTCATTAGCTTGACGAACCGGACCTTGGTGCCCTTTCAATCAGCATAGTAGCGATTAAAATTCATCACTCAGTTGCTTGATCTCAGCTTGCAAGGCAACGAGTTGATCGGGGGTGAGAGTGAGGACATTGTCCTTTAGGTAGCGCTGCTTCTTGTACTGCGCTTTCTTCAGTCTTCTTCCTTCTTCATATTTCCATTTTTCTTCTTCAATGAAGGCAGTCAAGACATGACTTTGACCAAGAGTGAGGTTCATCTCCGGCAAAGGCATGTTTGGGTCCTTGTGCCATATATCAATGAAGTCGAGGATCAACTTTGGATCCAATAGCAGTGGAACATTGCTGCCTTTCGCTCTAGCGGCCCTGGCCTGCCTGTCTCTGATGATTTCTGCAAGTTCTTCATCATCAGCCTCATCATCATCAGAGGGCACTTGAAAGGCGACCTGCTTCCTGGGAGGACTTGGTCGAGGGCCTCTTCCAGCAGTGGACTTTTTCTTCAGCGGAGAAGGGCCAGTTGAGGAATTTGGTGCAGCAGAGGAACTCGCAGAAGCTCCTGAGGCAATTGAGATGCCTGTAGTCCTTTGGCACATGGCAAGATGCACAAGTGTAGAGGATTTTGTCGGAGCAGCTGAAGGCTTTGTCGGACGAGCTGAAGACTTTGAAGGAGGAGGAACAGTTTGAGGAATTGGCCGTGAGGACTTTGAAGAATCTGGCCGTGAGGGCATTGCTGAGGAACTTGGCCGTGAGGGCATTGAGGGAGAAGCACTTGGCTTGTGAGCTGGCTTCTTAGGCATTGCCTTCTTCAACTTGATAGCAGAGGCCTCAACAGCGGTAGCAGCAGCAGCAGCAGAGCCTTCATTAAATTTCCTCACTGCTTCCTTTGCTTGTTTGGCGAGTTTGGCCTAGAGCTTTGCCCATTCATCAGGATAATCCTCACCGTGTTTGAGGCTAGTGGGATCAGCCAATTGACCAGGTGCCAATGGAGGTCTTGGACATGGAGAGTTGAGTGTGAATTTCTTCATATATTTGGGAGTAACATATCTGTACTCCCTCCATTCCCGTGCCCATCTCCTCTCAATCTTTTGAATGCACACCTTGCACTGATTTCTATCCTCCTCAGGGTGTGTGCAGTACCCAACATAAATGTCCTCAGGGATTTCAAAAGCAGTATTGATCTCAGGCCTCTTTCCACCCTTCTGTGGCTTCTTACCGTCAGCCATTTTCTTCAGCTGAGGAATATGAACAAGTGAAGTTTCTGAAGAGGTATGCAACTTTTCTTCGAGGAATGCTGCAAATGAGTTAAGTTGATGAGAACCTAGTGACTCAGCAGCGGGCATGTGTACCTGTGAGCAGAGTATAGTTGCGAGGAATTTGGAGAGGTCATATGCGTTCTCACAAGGTTTTTCAAAAAAGAATAGGTTTGAGGAATTTGACCAGATGAGTCTTGAAGAATTTCACTAAGCGTTCTTTGTCTTAGGTTCTAGAGTTGTATAGATTGAAAATCCACACAATCAAGGAATCTTGAAGAAAATCATTGCTTAGAGAAATGAATCCAGAGCAAATGACATGTGAGGTGTTCAGTGTGTGAAGATTTGAAGAATAAACACCTTTGAAGATTTTCAAGAAAACAATTGAATCAAAGATGGCAGTAAAAGTAACTTTTAATTACCCTTGATGAAGAACACGGCAAATTGGGAAGAGTAGATGTGAAGTTTGTCAGTCCAAATCTTCCACGCCCTAACTTGGCAGAGGAAGACAGCTGTGGCGGCGGCAGAGTGAAGAAATCCGCAACGGCGCGAGTACGACGGCGACGAGGTCGAGGCAGTGAATCTCTTCGCCACTGGCGATGATGAAGTAGCGGTGGCGCTAGGGTTTGAGAAGCTCGAGCGGGAGTGATAACGAGCGGAGTAAACAAAGTGAGGAAGAGGCGGGGGTATTTATAGTGGGAGTGAAAAACGATACTCCTAAGGAAATCGGACGAACGTGCCCCTGTCCCTTCTCATTCGCTTGACATGTGTCACCAACGTACTTAGAGGTGGCGATCATGTAAGATCGTGGGCGAATAGATAAGTATTGTCGTGGGATGCGGAATGGTTTGAGCGGCAAAGCAGAAAATTTAGATAAGATAAGTTAAAAGTGTCGTTCGCAATTTCTTCAGCTATCAAGGACACAGTGAAGATTTTGAACGAGTTTCAAATAGAATGCACATGAAGAATTTGTGAACAGACTGGGTTAAGTTTAGCATAGAGGGGGAAGGGTCCGATCACATTCGCTTAGCAGAAGAAATCAACTTGAAGAATTAGCAATAAGTGAATGTTGTAGAGGACATACACTCATAATATATATATATATATATATATATATATATATATATATATATATATATATATATATATATTCAAATGAAGAACAATGCCGGAAAGGGTGAAGACAATGCAAAGTCGAAGAATTTAAAGAACTGAGGAATTTCAAAAACAAAAAAAAACTCAAATTGAAGATTTTCAACTTTGGTTGGTGGCGTAACCCACCGCACAAGAAAGCTGATTTCAGACACCGCGTACAATTGTCGTAGGGCTCTGAGAATCAATTTCTTCACACTTAGAGGGTTAGTCTTCATTGATTGAAGAAAAACGTTACTTTGTGTGTTGCGCATCTAAGTCATCAAGTCAGCATAAGTGTTAGGATGAGTGTCCATTTCAGAGAACATTCGAAGATTCTAGGATATTTAGCTCACACCGCAACTTGCTAAATCTCTTCTCATCCAAGGGCTTAGTGAAGATATCGGCCAACTCGTCTTCAGTGCTTGCGTGGTCGATGGAGATGTCGCCCTTCGAACTGGGTTATGAGCAATCTTGATAGCGCTCTCATTGTCGCAGTAGAGAGACACATTCTTCACGTTGATGCCATAGTCCTTGAGTGTTTGCTTCATCCACAGTAATTGAGCACAGCACAATCCAGCAGCAATGTACTCAGCTTCTGCAGTGGAGAGTGATATGCAGTTATGTTTCTTCGAGGACCAACAGACCAAAGATCGTCCAAGGAAATGGCATGTGCCTGACATTGACTTGCGGTCCACACGATCACTAGCATAGTCAGCATCTGAATATCCAATGAGATCAAATGAAGAGCCCTTGGGATACCATAATCAAGTGTTGGTGTGTGAGCTAGATATCGAAGAATATGCTTCACAGCCTTATTGTGTGATTCCTTCGGTGTAGCTTGAAATCGGGCACACATGCAAACACTAAGCATAATATCTGGCCTATATGCACATAGGTACAATAAAGAGCCAATCATGGAACGATATACCTTTTGATCTAAGTCTTTACCATTTTCATTAGTGCATAGATGGCCATTTGTGGGCATTGGAATTTTGACCCCTTTGCAATCTTGCTTGCCGAATTTCCTCAATACATCTTTGAGGTATTTCTCTTGAGATATGAATATGCCATTGTGTTGTTGACGAATTTGAACACCTAAAAAGAATTTCAATTCTCCCATCATAGACATTTGACATTCCTCAATCATCATATAGGCAAATTCATCACTTTAACGTTGGTCAGTACAGCCAAAAATGATATCATCAACATAAATTTTGCACACAAACAATTCACCATCAGAAGATTTAGTGAAAAGACTTGAGTCGAGTGAACCGGGTTTGAAGCCTTTCTTGATGAGGAATTCCTTCAAAGTATCATAGCATGCCCGAGGGGCCTGCTTGAGGCCATACAGGGCCTTAATGAGTCTGAAGACTTTGTCAGGATGCTTTGGATCTTCAAAACCTGGGGTTGAGCGACATATACTTCTTCCTCAAGCTTACCATTGATGAATGCACTTTTCACATCCATTTGTTGTAAGATAATATTATGATGGTTAGCATAAGCAAGTAATATGTGAATAGCCTCAAGTCTAGCAACAGGTGCAAAAGTTTCATTGAAATCAATTCCTTCAACCTGTGTGTAGCCTTGAGCTACAAGCCGTGCCTTATTCCTCACCACAAGGCCATTTTCATCTTGCTTGTTGCGGTAGATCCACTTTGTGCCAATGATGTTGTGCTTGCGAGGATCTGGATGTTCGACCAGTTCCCAGACATTGTTGAGCTTGAACTGATGTAATTCTTCTTGCATGGCTTGAATCCACTCAGGCTCCAGAAATGCTTCATCTACCTTAGTGGGCTCTGTGATAGAGACAAAAGCAAAGTGCCCACAAAAGTTAGACAAATGTGAAGCTTTTGAGTGTGTGAGAGGACCTGGTGCTTCAATGTCATTGATTATCTTCTCGACTTGTACTTCGTTTGCAATGCGAGGATGAGCGCGTTGTCTTCGAGGAATTTGATCTGCATTTTCTTCAGGAGCATTTTCCTCAGCACCATTTTCTTCAGGTGCGCCAGCTCGACGTTCTTCACGTTCTGGAATGAATTCTTCAGCAGATTCTTTGGTAGGAATGACATCCTCAGTAGCCTTGAACTTGATAGATTCCTCATGTGCTGGTTCATCTAACATAGAAGGTAGGTGCTCTCTTTGCGAGCCATTAGTTTCATCGAACCGCGCATCTACAGTTTCAACAACCTTGTGGAGAAAGTTGTTGAAGACTTTGTAGGTGTGCGAGTCCTTTCCATAACCAAGCATAAAACCCTCATGTGCTTTCGGTGCAAATTTAGAGTTGTGACGAGGATCTCTAATCCAACATTTAGCACCGAAGACTTTGAAGTAACTCACATTGGGTTTCTTGTCAGTGAGGAGTTCATAAGTAGTCTTCTTGAAGAATTTGTGAAGATATACTTCGTTCATGATGTGGCACGCAATATCAATTGCCTCAATCCAGAAATGACGAGGCGTCTTGTATTCATCAAGCATAGTGCAAGCCATCTCAACAAGAGTTCTGTTCTTGCGCTCCACAATGCCATTCTGCTGAGGAGTATAAGGAGCAGATAACTCATGAGTAATACCAAGTTCATCAAGATAGTCGTCAAGACCGGAATTCTTGAACTCAGTCCCATTGTCACTTCTGATGTGCTTGATCTTCACACCAAAGTTGGTTGAAGCCCTCGAGGAAAATCGTTTGAAGCTTCCTACACCTCTTGTTTGTAAGTGACAATGTGCACCCATGTGTAACGAGAATAATCATCAACAATAACAAAGCCATATAGAGATGCATCATTTGTAACAGCAGAATAATGATTAGGACCAAAGAGATCCATGTGAAGCAATTCAAATAGTCGAGAAGTAGTCATGATAGTCTTTGCTGGATGCTTGGCCTTTGTCATCTTGCCTGCTTCACAGGCTCCGCATAAGTGATCCTTGAGGAATTTGACATTCTCAATGCCAATGACATGCTTCTTCTTCGCGAGCATGCGCAAATTCCTCATGCCAGCATGACCAAGTCGTCGATGCCATAGCCAGCCTTCTAAAGCTTTTGCAAGTAGGTACACGGCCGGTTGTGGTCCCGTAGAGAAATCAACAATGTACAAGTCTTCTCTCCTAAAGCCTTCGAAGACTTTGGAATTGTTAGCTTCCATGATCACAACACAACGATATTTCCAAAGACAACAACCATATCAAGATCACAAAGCATTGAGACAGACATGAGGTTGTATCCTAAGGACTCGACAAGCATGACTTTGTCCATGTGTCGATCCTTTGGGATCGCAACCTTACCTAGACCCAATACCTGACTTTTGCCTTTGTCAGCGAAGATGATATGCTTCAGATGCAACGGTGATAAAGGAGCATCCATCAATAGATTCTTGTCACCAGTCATGTGATTCGTACATCCACTATCGAGGACCCACTCATTTGCATTGGGTTGGTCATCCTACAGATGAATTAGTGCAACTTACGAACATATATACTTCATCAGTGAAGAATATTACATCAATATCATCAGATCAATTTCATCAAGTAATAGAACAGATAAACAATATGAGGACGTGAGAAATGAGGGTTCATTTCTTCATGATTAGCCTGCGTCCTTTCAGGCAATTTCAGGTCTCCAGCAAATTCCTCAGCCGTTTAAGCACGTCTGGAGACCTGGCCCTGCATAAGAAGTTAGTTCTTTTTATTCACCACCCACATCTGAAGGGGTGGCAAAGAATTCATCACTCTGCGAGCACCATATGAGAAAGGTCGCATAGAAGGCAGTCCACTTTGTTTCACATAAGAGGGGTTAGGATAAGCATATGAGTAAGCAGAGAAATTCTTCGAGGACTTATGAACATAATGATTAGAAGAATAATGCTTATATTCACAGCCCTTAGCTCTACCCTGCGAAACAGAGGTGTCGGTATCAAAACCGGCGGATCTTGGGTAGGGGGTCCCGAACTGTGCGTCTAGGCGGATGGTAACAGGAGACAAGGGACACGATGTTTTTACCCATGTTCGGGCCCTCTCGATGGAGGTAAAACCCTACTCCTGCTTGATTAATATTGATGATATGGGTAGTACAACTGTAGATCTACCATGAGATCAAAGAGGCTAAACCCTAGAAGCTAGCCTATGGTATGATTGTTGTTCGTCCTACGGACTAAAACCCTCTGGTTTATATAGACACCGGAGAGGGTTAGGGTTACACAGAGTTGGTTACAATGGTAGGAGATCTACATATCCGTATACCCAAGCTTGCCTTCCACGCCAAGGAAAGTCCCATCCGGACATGGGACGAAGTCTTCAATCTTGTATCTTCATAGTCCAGGAGTCCGCCCAACGGTGATAGTTCGGCTATCCGGACACCCCCTAATCCAGGACTCCCTCAGTAGCCCCCGAACCAGGCTTCAATGATGACGAGTCCGGCATGTAGATTGTCTTCGGCATTTCGAGGCGGGTTCTTCTCCAAATTCCATATACTTGTCGAATAGTGTCCGACTTCTGATAAATGCTGTGCTCCTTGGCTTCCACGCCCAATAATGGCCATCTTCCACGTGTCGAACGAATGCAAAAAGCCAGGG
This sequence comes from Triticum timopheevii, assembly GCA_963921465.1. NCBI lineage: Eukaryota > Viridiplantae > Streptophyta > Magnoliopsida > Poales > Poaceae > Triticum > Triticum timopheevii. The sequence continues at coordinate 373,588,696 of OY997262.1, read as the reverse complement.
TATTTTTACACTTCCCCCCCTAGCTGCGCAAGTGAGCCGCCTATAAAAACAGACGAGGATCTAGATCCGAATCACACCATCCCCCCTTCGCAAGCTTTCATCGGAGCGCCTCTGACAAAAAATCCATTCTATCATGGACAGTCGAGCGGCTCCTCCTCTCGCACTCCCAGCCCCCAGCCTGGGGATTGGGAGAGATGCTCAGTCCCGCATAGCATGCTAGTGATGCTCCAAACCAAGGGATTTCTTCCCCCAGCCTTCATGGTTCCGGTTCGAGCCGGACTCGCCACCTATAAGGGCGGAAAGCAAGAGGAGAGCATCCCCGATCCTTCCAAAAGGAGAGTAGGTATGCTTTGTCTCCTATCTGATAAGAGGACTTGGATTTCCAATACATCCGTTTCTCCGGGGGCTCCTGGAGTTCTACGGCCTCCAGCTGCACCACCTTACGCCTGCCTCCATTCTGCACATCGCGGGCTTCGTGGCCCTTTGCGAACTGTTTTTGGGTGTCGAGGCTCATTTTGCGCTATGGAAGAGATTATTCTACCTCGTACCCCGTTCTCACGAGGGGTCAATATATCAAGTGGGCGGAGCCGAGCTATGGCGCATCGTCGAGACCGGATATCTATCCGGAACCCCGAAGAAGGTGTCTGAAGACTGGCCTTCGGAATGGTTTTATATAGAAGACGCCCCGCTACCGGATCCCGTTCGGACCGGCCTCCCGGAGTTCAGTAATGCTCCCTTGAAGAAACGCCTAAGTTGGCGTCCACGGAGCCCCCAGAGGGACAGCAAATGGGACGTCCTTTACCTGATGAGCCGAATAAGGTTGCTAGCTCATTCTGGACTGACCATGATCAGTGTCATGGCCACATGCATTATGTGGGGGGTGCAGCCGCTCCAGTATAGGGGCCACCCCATGTGGGATTTCAACGGGGAGGACGATGCCACCTGTCACGGCCGTAAGGGGCCGGGATCGGTCGCCAATCTGGTGAAGATCTTGTCCATGCTGTACAAGGGGGAAGAGGAGGATTTTGTCCACGTCAGTCCATTGAACGGATTTTCTATGAACAATCCTCGAAGCTGGGTAAGTGAACATCTCCTTTTTCGCACATCTGATCCGTACTCCCATGGTTATATATCTCATTTTGTGAGTTCGACGCAGGAACTGCGTCGGGCCGTAAAAGATATAAACAGCCCGCCTCCGCAACCCGAGGATCCGGAATGGTTCCTTGATCCGGCCTCCCAGGAGGATCCGGACATATTGGTGGAGCTGATTGATGGGGTATTTCACCAACTAAGCATTGATAATGCCTTGGTCGCCATTATGGCCGATTACCCCAGAATACTTCCAGCCTCACAGGTAACTGAGACCGAAGCCCCAGTACTTTGATAATGAACCATCCATGCTTATTTTTTATCACCGTATATCAATGGTGTTTCGCAGCGGGTGCCTTCGAGGCGGGAGGCCGAGCCCGCGGCGGCTAGCCAACAAGGGGCAGCACGGCCACATAGGCTAAAAAGAAGTGCGGTCCGGATTGAAATGCAGCCGCAACGGTAAGGCGTGTCACCATATTCCCGGGATTGATTCCGGGAAGGTATATTAACGCTGGTGCTCCTTTTAGGAAAAAGATCGCTCGTCGGACTGTGTCCGGAGAGATGGCCAATCGAGCCTCTTCCAGCCAAGCTCCAATGCCGGGTCCGGAAGCGGAGGTGAACATGAGGCCTGCGTTGGATGCTCTGTCGACAGAGGATGCCGACAAATTGTCCGCCACCAACTCTGAGGTGGAGAGTGCCATGAATCACAGGCGCCGCCGGACAGTTCTTCGTGATGCATGTTTCTCCCAAGAGGCATTGAACGCCTTCAATTCGGGAGATGCGCACCTCCGTGCCGCTCAAGATGGTCTAGCCAGAGCCACGAAGAAGTATGTAAAGGACATACGGGTGAGGAGATTTGACAGTTATATATGCCAGTAGCCCCCGAGACTTAAAATAGTTAGGAGAACTGATTTAAGGATCATTTGTTATGCAGGATCTTACGGAAAAGAATACCCGACTGTCTCAGGAGCTTGAAGAGTGCAAGGCCCAGCTTGAGGCCGCACTAGCCGCCACAAGGGGAGCCATAGAGACCCCCTCCGGTAATATATACTTCGAAAGATAAGTAGTTTGTGAAGTGCAACGTGTGTATAAGTCTGACAATAATATTGCAGATGGCGCTGGACTAGATCCGGACAAGCAACATCTCCTACGCCGGTTAAAGGCCGGCGAGAATGTGCTTACAAGAGTGAGGCAAGAGAAAAATAATCTCCAAGATGCGAACACCCAGCTGGGTGAGGAACTAAAGGATGTTCGAGCCCAGCTGTCTGACTCCATTAAGGAGAATCGGCGGCTTCGTCACGGCATTTATAGTAAGTGCTTGAGCGAGCTTTTTGAAAAGAAGAGTTCGGTGAGGAAGTCGACTAACAGAAATATGTCTGTAGGTATGCTCACAGGTCATCCTGCAGAGGAAATGCCCGGTTCAATGGGTGACCTACTTCCCGAGCTGCTGCAACTGCACGAACGAGTTCGGCAGGTGATGAGAGGCATCGCCCAGGACTTGTGGCCATCCATCTCCCTACCCGAAGGCCTTGGAGAGATTGCAGAGAGGCTTCAGGGAGCACGGCGGCGCTTCTGGCTATGGAAGATATCGGCCTGCCGTCAAGGCGCCAGGGAGGCCTGGGCCATGGTGAAGACGCGGTACACAAAGGCTGACCCAAACCGCATGGCCGAGGTCGGACCTGTGGGGCCCGATGGGAAGGAGATCCCTGTGAGCTTAGTGTACGACCAAGTAGAGTTGGCCGCAAAGTATTCCCAGCGGGACTGTAAACTAGACAGCCTATTAGATGGTATTGAAGAGGAATACAATCAGTCAATTTGACTATGTAATTGAAAATGACATGTAAAATGCCTTCTAGCTGGATTGTAGTTCGTTTGTCGTAGCGGACCCTTTCGCTTCAACCTCGGGACCCGATAGTCCGGAGTGTGTCTGAATACCCTCGCGGTTATGTAAGAACCGGGGCATGCGTGGAGACCAGGCGTAGGGGTCATTAGTGCTCTATCAGACAAGTGCCCAACTAGTTATGTTATATTACATGGTTAGTAAGAAACATCTTCCAGGGAGAATAGTTCCGTTAGGGGTTCCTTTCCCTGGGAGGCATGCCCTAAAGTGCATGTCCGGACTGTGAAAAAAGCAGAAAAACATCTAGGGGCAGATAAATGAATAAGTAAGAAATCGTCTTTTAGTTCACCGACCAAATATTCCCTTAAGAATGCTAGCTTTCGGCTTCACCCAGTCTGAGGTACACGTCCGGCTGACCCAGCGGTAACAATCGCAGAGGTGCTCCCTTTACCACCTAGCCGAACAATCGGGAACGTAGGGGTAAGCACAGGAGCCAGGCAACCCAGCTTGGCCAAAACTTAAGTCATATCGATGCATATAATGGTGAATAAAAGGTACATGCGGAAGTGTGACACATGTGTTGGGCATAAAGCCCGTATAAATGAGCTTCTGTTAAAGAAGCCCCCAGGTATACTGAGCGCGGATAACGCATCAAGTGTGTGCGAACAGTGCGCAAACGAGCCTCCAACGGCTTCAGAAAAAAGGAGGGAGAAGGAGAGAAATAAAAGACAGTTAAAGTATAAAATATGGACGGAGGAAGGAGACGAACCCAGAGTCCGGCGCTAGGCGTAGAATCTTCGGAGACGGGCTGCATTCCATGGGTTCGGCTCCAGTCGGTTATCCGATGCGTTCTGCAGACGGTACGCTCCGCCGGTCAAGACTTGGTCGATGATGAAGGGACCCTCCCATTTGGGCTTGAGTTTGTCCTTTTTCTTGTCCGGCAGGCGTAGAACTAATTCGCCAACATTGTAAGCTTTGGCCCGTACTTCTCTGCTTTGGTATCTTCGAGCCTGCTGTTGATAGAATGCGGAACGGGCTTTGGCCACGTCGCGCTCCTCCTCCAAGGCATCCAAACTGTCCTGATGATTGAGCTTGGCTTCTCTTTCTTCGTACATGCGCACGCGAGGTGAGTCATGAATTATGTCGCAGGGCAAAACTGCCTCTGCGTCGTACACCATAAAAAATGGTGTGAATCCGGTAGTGCGATTCAGCGTGGTCCGCAGCCCCCAGAGTACGGAGTCGAGCTCCTCTACCCAGTGCGTATTAGATTCCTTGAGGGACCACACTGTTCTGGGTTTAATGTTGCTCATGATTAGACCATTTGCTCGCTTGACTTGACCGTTAGTTTGAGGGTGATAGACTAAAGCGTAGTCGAGCTTGATGCCCATGTTTTTGCACCAGAGTTTGACCTCGTCGGCCGTGAAGTTCATGCCATTATCAGTGATGATGCTATGGGGGACGCCGTAACGGTGTACTACCCCTGATATGAAGTCTATCACCGGTCCGGATTCGGCCGTCTTAACAGGCTTTGCCTCTATCCATTTGGTGAATTTATCCACCATGACCAATAGGTATTTTTGCTTGTGGGTTCCTCCTTTAAGGGGTCCAACCATATCAAGCCCCCAGACCGCGAACGGCTAGGTGATGGGTATAGTTTTGAGGGCGGTAGGTGGCATGTGGCTTTGATTAGCGAAGAGCTGGCATCCAACGCATCGTTGGACCAAGTCCTGAGCATCTGCCCGGGCTGTCGGCCAATAAAATCTTGTACGGAAGGCCTTGTCTACAAGGGCACGGGCTGCGGCATGGTGCCCGCCGAGTCCGGCATGAATTTCAGCCACAAGATTCCGCCCTTCCTCTTCGGAGATACACCTTTGAAGGACTCCGGTTGTGCTTTTCTTATAAAGCTCTCCCTCATGGACCTTATAGGCTTTAGATCACTGCACTATGCAGCGGGCCTCGTTTTGGTCCTCGGGAAGTTCCTGCCTAGTTAGGTAGTCTAGGAATGGTTCTGTCCACGGGGCAATGACTGCCATTATTATGTGGGCTGACGGTGTTATTTCGTTGGCAGAGCCACCAACTATGTCAGAATGTTTGGTGTGGGGTAGTGTGGTTGGGTCCGGGATGTTATTTCCGGACTCTCCCTCCCATAATACGGATGGCTTGAAAAGCCTCTCTAGGAAGATGTTGGGAGGGACGGCATCGCGCTTTGCGCCAATGCGTGCCAACACGTCTGCTGCCTGGTTGTTCTCCCGGGCTATATGGTGAAATTCGAGCCCCTCAAACCAAGCTGACATTTTTAGGACGGCGTTGCAATAAGCTGCCATTTTTGGATCCTTGGCATCAAAGTCTCCATTTATTTGGGATATCGCGAGGTTTGAATCCCCGCGGACCTCTAGGCGCTGAATGCCCATGGAGACTGCCATCCGGAGACCATGTAGAAGGGCCTCGTATTTAGCTGCGTTATTGGAGTCCATGTACATTATCTGAAGTACGTATTGGACTGTATCTCCAGTTGGGGACGTCAGAACGACGCCAGCCCCCAGGCCAGCCAACATTTTGGAGCCGTCGAAGTGCATGACCTAGTTGGAATATGCACCGTACTCTTTAGGGAGTTCGGCTTCAGTCCATTCGGCGATGAAGTCGGCCAAAACCTGCGACTTAATAGCTCGCCGTGGCTTGTAAGTTATGTCGAACGGGAGGAGCTCGATGGACCATTTGGCAATCCGGCCCGTTGCGTTGCGGTTGTTTATAATGTCATTTAGAGGTACTTCGGAGGCTACTATTATCGAACACTCTTGGAAGTAGTGTCGCAGCTTCCGGGATGCCATGAACACCGCATATGCTATCTTTTGATAATGCGGGTACCGTGACTTGCATGGAGTTAGGACAGTGGACACGTAGTAAACTGGTTTTGGAGAGGGAACTTCTGTCCGTCCGTTTCTCGTTCGACAACGAGCACCGCGCTTACAACTTGATGGGTTACCGCGATGTATAATAGCATTGGTTCGCCCGTGTTGGGCGCGGCCAGGACCGGATTTGTTGCCAATATGGCTTTTATTTCTTCGAGTCTGGCCATGGCGGCATCCATCCACTCGAAGTGCTCGGTACGCCGCAGGAGGCGATAAAGGGGTAATGCCTTTTCTCCTAAGCGGGAGATAAAGCGGCTTAGAGCCGCCACACATCCAGTCAATTTTTCTATTTGTTTGAGGTCTTTTGGGATATCCAATTGTGACAGAGCTCGGATCTTGGCTAGGTTTGCTTCAATTCCTCTACCGGATACGATGAAGCCCAAGAGCTTTCCAGCTGGTACGCTGAAAACGCATTTTTCCGGGTTGAGCTTAATATCATATGCTCGGAGATTGTCGAATGTGAGCCTCAAGTCGTCTACTAGAGTTTCGACATGCTTGGATTTGACGACCACATCATCTATGTATGCCTCCACTGTTTTGCCGATCTGGTTTGCCAGACATGTCTGAATCATGTGCTGATATATTGCGCCGGCGTTTTTGAGCCCGAAGGGTATTGTGTTGAAGCAGAATGGGCCGTATGGAGTGATGAATGCCGTTGCGGCTTGGTCTGGCTCTACCATCTTAATTTGGTGGTAGCCGGAGTATGCGTCGAGGAAGCACAATGAATCGTGTCCTACAGTAGCATCGATAATTCGATCGATGTGGGGAAGGGGGAAGGGATCCTTTGGGCAAGCCTTGTTAAGGTCCTTGAAATCGACACAGAGGCGCCAGGATTTGTCCTTCTTTGGTACCATTACCAGGTTTGCTAGCCAGTCCAGATGTTTTATATCTCTAATGAATCCGGCCTCCAATAGTTTGGCTAGCTCCTCTCACATGGCCTGTTTCTTAGGTTCGGAGAAGCGCCGAAGAGCTTGTTTGACTGGCTTGAATCCTTTTAGGATATTTAGGCTGTGCTTGGCTAGCCGGCATGGGATTCCTGGCATGTCTGAAGGGTGCCAGGCAAAGATGTCCCAATTTTCGCATAGGAATTCTTGTAGTGCGGTGTCTACATCAGGGTTTAATTGTGCCCCGATGGAGGCCGTTTTTGTAGGGTCCGTTGGATGGACTTGGAATTTGACTATTTCGTCCGCCGGTTTAAAAGAGGTGGACTTGGATCTCTTATCGAGTATCACATCGTCCATGTTCACTGTGGAGCGCAGCGTAGTGAGTTCCTCGGCTGCTAGGGCTTCGGATAGTGCCTCGAGGGCAAGTGCGGCTATTTTATTTTCGGTGCAGAGTGCTATGTCCAGGTCACTAGCAAGAGTGATGATTCCGTTGGGTTCGGGCATTTTGAGCTTCATGTACCCGTAATGGGGTATAGCTTGAAAAATTGTGAATGCCTCTCGCCCTAATAGAGCGTGGCCACTTGGAATGTGACCTCCTCGGACCTGTAATTATCCGGCATGCCGAACACCACATCCAGTGTGATTTTTCCTGTACAGCATGCTTCCCGGCTGGGGATTATTCCTCTAAAGGTTACGTTGCTTCGCTCAATGCGGCTCCAGTCTATTTCCATTTTTCGAAGGGTTTCCTCGTAAATGAGGTTTAATCCGCTGTCGCCATCCATGAGTACCTTGGTAAGGCGGAAGCCGTCCACTATTGGACTGAGGACCAATGCGGCTGGTGCTCGGGCTGTTCGGAATTTAGGTTCATCACTGGCGTTAAAGGTAATAGCCGTGTCACTCCATGGATTTATTGTTGCTACCTGGTGGACTTCGGCGAGGCTGTGGAGTGTTCGTTTCCGCATATTATTTGATGCGAAAGTTTCGAATACTGTTAATACCGTACTGGTATTGCTAGGCTGGTGCTATGGAGCTAGAAGCTCTTCGCCACTTTTGGCCACCTGCCGTATTATCCAACATGCTCTAAGGCTATGAGTTGGCGTGGCGCCCTCTGTACTATGAATTTTGCAGGGTCCATTGAGCCATCCCTCCAGTACGGTTCCATGCCCTTTAGAGGGCTTTTGCTTTTTGGTATTTAACCCAGGTGCCTAGTAATGATGCACCCTTTTACTTTGTACTAGGGTTGTGTTCAAGGCCGGATTATCCCAAAATTTGATTTCGGTTCTCCAGGCGCTCTCCATCACACAGTACTTTCATACTATGGATGCCAAGTCAACAAAGCATGTAATTTCGTGACGACTTACGGCGTTGAGGATTCCTTCGTCCGTGCAATTAATGCAGAAGAATGAAATTGCGTCCTCTTCACGGCAATCCTTTATCCTGTTCATGACCAGGAGGAATCTGGCCCAGTAATGATGTACTGTTTCAGCGGGCTCTTGCCGGATTTGGGATATATTGCTTATGTTTGGGTGGGCGGGTGGAGTTAAATTCCGAACTCCGTCCGATCTAAGACTCAGGGGCCAAGAAGCTTCCGAACATGGAAGTTTGGGTTCTTGGACGTTGTCCGATGAATCTAGCCCGCTGCCTGACTTTAAGTTCAGGGCTTGAGTGGTGTTCTCCCCTCCGCGGCAATCCCGCATGGAGGGGTTAGGAATCCGGACATAGCTAGTCCTTAGGATAGAAGAAGGGTCACCATATTGTTCCTCTACCACAGCAACATGGTGGGTAGCCTAAGGAGAGTTAATCTCCCTCAGATTGGTTTTAGGCCCAATCTGGTCGTAGTCTGTAGCGACTCCCAGGGCGGCGATGCGATCCAAGAGCTCGTTTAAGGAGGAGAGCTCCATCGGATCTAACTGCTCGGCGAGTTCCGAGTTGACGTGAAGATTGCTTTTGATGACCCGGGAAGTCATCGTCGGCGCGGCGGCCGAACAGGCGGTCATAAGAAAACCACCTAGCCGGAGAGTTTGGCCGATGGCCAAAGCTCCTTTAGCAACGGTGTCGTCTTTAAAGACGGGATGAGGCATCCTTCCTGATGGCGACGACACAGAGGAACTCTCAATGAAAGCACCAATGTCGGTGTCAAAACCGGCGGATCTCGGGTAGGGGGTCCCGAACTGTGCGTCTAGGCGGATAGTAACAGAAGACAAGGGACACGATGTTTTTACCCAGGTTCGAGCCCTCTCGATGGAGGTAAAACCCTACTCCTGCTTGATTAATATGATGATATGGGTAGTACAAGAGTAGATCTACCACGAGATCAAAGAGGCTAAACCCTAGAAGCTAGCCTATGGTATGATTGTTGTTCGTCCTACGAACTAAAACCCTCCAGTTTATATAGACACCGGAGAGGGTTAGGGTTACACAGAGTCGGTTACAATGGTAGGAGATCTACATATCCGTATCCCCAAGCTTGCCTTCCACGCCAAGGAAAGTCCCATCCGGACACGGGACGAAGTCTTCAATCTTGTATCTTCATAGTCCAGGAGTCCGGCCAACGGTGATAGTTCGGCTATCCGGACACCCCCTAATCCAGGACTCCCTCAAGAGGGGTTAGCACAATGATGGTCATATGAGGACTTTGATCCTTTTGAGGAATTTGATCCACGTGAGGAATTTGGTCCGTATGAGGACTAGGATCCATATGAAGAATATGGTCCATATGAAGAATTTGATCTGGAGTTCCTATTCTTCACAAGTGGTGTCATGAGGACATTCACCTGAGGACTTTCAAGGCAACTTTTGGGAACCCAGATTTTCTTCATAGGGGAACCGTTCCTGCAGTTAGTGCCAACATATCTAGCAAATACTTCACCATTCTGATTTTTGAACAGTTTATAGTTGGAGTCAAATGACTCATTAGAAGAATGAGAAGATTCACATGTAAAGCCAGATAAATTGGATGGATCAACTGGAGGTCCCTTTGCAGCAACCCATGAGGTTTTGGGGTACTGCTCAGGCTTCCAATATGTTCCATCAGCATTGAGTTACCTCTCAAAGGCAATACCCTCTTTACTAGGGTTCCTGTTGAGGATCTACTTTTTAAGCACATCACAAAGAGTCTGATGCCCTTTGAGGCTATTGTACATGCTTGTCATGTACAATTTCTTCAGCCTGCATTATCAATGATACTAGCAATGTCCTCAAATGAGGAATTAGTGATAGCAGAGACAGATGAAGAATTTGTAGTATTAGAAGCATTTGAACATTTAGGTGAAGAATTAGCAGTTTCATGTTCAATGCACTTCAAACATGGAGGAACAAATTCTTCCTAAGTAGCGCTGATTTGTTGAGCAAGTAATGAATCACGCTCCTTCTGAAGATCTTCATAATCCACTCTTAGCTTCTCAAGATCTTTCTTTCTTTGAAGAAATTCATAAGAAAGCTTCTCGTGATCAGATAAGAGAGTGTTATGATGACCTTGAAGGTTGTCAAACTTGAACTAAAGTCTCTGAAGATTTTCAGTCAAGGTTTTAGTGTGATCCATTTCTTCACCCAACATATCATCACTTTTATCTAGCATGTTTTGAACCTTCTCAAAAGCCTTTTGTTGTTTCACAGCAATCTTAGCAAGTTTAGAGTAGCTGGGCTTGAGGTTTTCATCAGATTCATCCTCACTAGATTCAGAGGAGGCGTATTTAGTTACCTTGGCACCCTTCGCCATGAAGCAATAGGTGGGAGCGTAGTCATCATTGTCTTCATTGGCCTTGTTGGTGATGCCATTTTCTACAGAGTTGAAGATAGACTTGCTGACGAATGCAGCAGCGAGAGCTAGGCTCACCACACCTGACTCAGACTCCTCAGATGCCTCCTCGTCCTGATATTCCTCAGATTCAGCCTCAAAAGTCCATTTCCTTGCCAATGAATGCCCGAGCCTTCTTAGAGCTGCTCTTATTGTGAGATGAAGACTTCGAGGGTTTTGATGATGAACACTTTGAAGATTTCTTCTTCTTCTTTGCGTCATCAGAACTGTAGTCCTTGTATTTCTTCTTCTTTGATTCCTTATCCCACTGAGGACAATCTTGAATGTAGTGACCAGATTTCTTGCACTTGTGGCATGGCCTCTTCCTGTAGTCACTGGATGAGGAATCATTGCTCCTTGAGGATTTTCCAAAATGACCACGTCTCGGGAACTTCTGAAATTTCTTCACGAGCAGTGCTAGTTCCTGGCTCAGTTCTTCAGGATCACCAAGGCTGCTAGTAGAGTCCTCAACTTTAGACTCAAAGAATGCCTTGGCCTTCAGAGCACGTGATCTGCCATAGCTCGAACCATAGAGATCTCTCTTCTCAGCAAGCTGGAACTCAGGATTATTTAGCCTCTCGAGGATATCAGCAGGATCAAGTGACTTGTAATCAACACGTTCTTGAATCATCAGTGCCAGAGTATCAAATGAAGAATCGAGCGATCTAAGCAATTTCTTCACCACCTCATGGACGATGATGTCAGTGGCGCCAAGCGCTTGAAACTCATTTGAGATGTCAGTGAGGCGATCGAAGGTTTGCTGAACATTTTCATTGTTGAGTATTTTGAAGAGGTTGAAGAGATGGAGAAGAACATCAACACGTGAGTCACGTTGAGTTGAGACTCCTTCATTCACTTTGGACAGCCTATCCCAGATAAGCTTAGCAGTTTCCAAAGCACTCACTCTTCCATATTGCCCTTTGCTCAGATGGCCACATATGATATTCTTCGCTTGACAATCGAGTTGCTTGAATCTCTTCACATCAGTAGCATTTAGAGAAGGTGTGACTGAGGGAACACCATTTTCCACAACATACCAGAGATCGTTATCAATTGCCTCAAGATGCATTCGCATCTTATTCTTCTAGTAGGGGTAGTCTGTTCCATCGAAGGTAGGACACCCAGCAGAGACCTTGATCATACCTGCAGTCGACATAACTAAACTCCAGGCGGTTAAACCAAAATCACATAGAACAAGGGAGTACCTTGCTCTGATACCAATTGAAAGTGCGTTATATCGACTAGAGGGGGGTGAATAGGCGATTTTTATGAATTCTTCACTGAAGAATTTGCTGGTGAGGAAATTCCTAAATGAAGAACTACTTGAAGCGGAATAAGTACTCAAACTTAAACATAGCAAAACACAAGCATAGTCATCATGATGAAATGAAGACAGGCACAGAGTATAGAAAGCGTAAGTACAGGATAACACGGGATGAAGATGGACAGACTGAAGAAATTGAACTGAGGAAATAGGGAAAGTCTTCAGTCAAAGTCATCAAACAGATATGAACAAGCACACAACAACTGAAATGAGGAAATGAAAGAGTTGAGGAAATAGAACTAGTAAGCTTGGTGAAGACAATGATTTGGTAGACCAGTTCCAACTGCTGTTTCAGTTGTACGTCTGGTTGGAGCCGCTGAGTATTTAAACTCTAGGACACACAGTCCCTGACACACAGTCCTCATCATATTCTCCTTGAGATAACGTCACACAGACCTCGCCCAATCACTCGTGGTAAGTCTTCAGGTGATTTCCAAACCTTCACAGACTAGGTCACTCGGCGATCCACAATTCCTCTTGGATGCTCTAGACCTTGACGCCTAACCGTCTGGAAGAAGCACAGTCTTCAAAGGTAACAAGTGTCGGATCCACACAGGATCAATCTCTTCAGTTATGCTCAATCACTTTGGGTTGTAGGTGTGTTGGGTTTGGGTTTTCCTCACTTGATGATTTTCGCTCCAAAGTCCTCGGAGGATGGGATGCTCACAAATGACAAGTGTCAGTTTCTCTCGGAATAGCCAACTAGCTAGTGGTTGTAGGGGGGCGGCTATTTACAGCCTAGGAAGCAGCCCTACATGATAAGACATAAATGCCCTTCAATGATATGACCGTTAGGTCGGTAGATATTTTGGGACAGCTGGCGCGTAGCACATCAATGGTCAGAATTTTGACTCTCAAATTCCTCAGGGCTATCATGTTCCTCACTGTCTAGGCAATCGCACTGGCGAATTCCTAACTCCTCAGTCAGAACAAGTTCCTCAGAGACCAGAAGAACTTCATCTCTGTCACTGAAGAATATGACTGAACTGTATGAGATTTCCAATGGCTTCACTCGAAGGGATTGGTAGGTGTAGGATTGTGAGTTGAGCATCACATGGAAATTTTTCCTTAGTATTTCCTCGACCCCCTTTAACAGTACGGTGTTCCTATGACTCAAGAAAGAGAAAATGTAACTACAAAAACAAAAGTCTTCACGCTTCATGTTCCTCGAATGATTGCCAAGTCTTCAAGGTCACACCAATTTCTTCACTTTCAAAGTCTTAAGAAAGTCTTCGGAGATCCAAAGTCTTCAGTTGTAGAACTTCATTTTTAGGGGTCAACTTTCTCTATAAATATCAAACTCCTCATAGACTTATAGACCTTTGTACACTCACAAACGCATCAATCCCTTAACCTATAAGTCTTCAATACACCGAAATCACTAAGGGGCACTAGATGCACTTACAACAGCCTTATGGTGTGATTCCTTCGGTGTAGCTTGAAATCGGGCACATATGCAAACACTAAGCATAATATCCGGCCTAGATGCACATAGGTACAATAAAGAGCCAATCATGGAACAATATACCTTTTGATCGAAGTCTTTACCATTTTCATCAGTGCATATATGGTCATTTGTGGGCATAGGAATTTTGACCCCTTTGCAATCTTGCATGCCAAATTTCCTCAAAACCTCTTTGAGGTATTTCTCCTGAGATATGAATATGCCATTGCACTGTTGACGAATTTGAAGACCTAAAAAGAATTTCAATTCTCCCATCATAGACATTTGATATTCTTCACTCATCATATAGGCAAATTCATTACTGTAACGTTGGTCAGTACTGCCAAAAATGATATCATCAACATAAATTTGGCACACAAACAATTCACCATCATAAGATTTAGTGAAAAGAGTTGGGTCGAGTGAACCGGGTTTGAAGCCTTTCTTCATGAGGAATTCCTTCAAAGTATCATACCACACCCGAGGGGCCTACTTGTGGCCATACAGGGCCTTATTGAGTCTGAAGACTTTGTCAGGATGCTTTGGATCTTCAAAACCTGGGGGTTGAGTAACATATACTTCTTCCTCAATCTTACCATTTAGGAATGCACTTTTCACATCCATTTGATATAAAGTGGTATCATGATGGTTAGCATAAGCAAGTAATATGCGAACAGCCTGAAGTCTAGCAACAGGTGCAAAAGTTTCATCGAAATCAATTCCTTCAACCTGTGTGTGGCCTTGAGCTACAAGTCATGCTTTATTCCTCACCACAAGGCCATTTTCATCTTGCTTGTTGCAGTAGATCCACTTTGTGCCAATGATATTGTGCTTTCGAGGATCTGAACGTTTGACCAGATCCCAGACGTTGTTGAGCTCGAACTGATGTAATTCTTCTTGCATAGCTTGAATCCACTCAGGCTTCAGAAATGCTTCATCTATCTTAGTGGGCTCTGTGATAGAGACAAAAGCAAAGTACCCAGAAAAGTTAGACAAATGTGAAGCTTTTGAGCGTGTGAGAGGACCTGGTGCTTCAATGTCATCGATGATTCTCTCAATTTGCACTTCGTTTGCAACGCGAGGATGAGCGGGTTGTCGTGGAGGAATTTGATCAGCATTTTCTTCAGGACCATTTTCCTTAGCACCATTTGTTTCAGGTGCACCCACTCGGTGTTCTTCTCGTTCTGGAATGAATTCTTCAGCAGATTCTTTGGTGGGAATGACATCCTCAGTATCCTTGAACTTGATAGATTCCTCAGGTGCTGGTTCATCTATCACAGAAGGTAGGTGCTCTCTTTGCGAGCCATTAGTTTCATCGAACCGCACATCTACAGTTTCAACAACTTTGTGAAGAACGTTGTTGAAGACTCTGTAGGTGTGTGAATCCTTTCCTTAACTAAGCATAAAACCCTCATGTGCTTTCGGTGCGAATTTAGAATTTTGATGAGGATCTCTAATCCAACACTTAGCACCGAAGACTTTGAAATAACTCACATTGGGCTTTTTGTCAGTGAGGAGTTCATAAGAAGTCTTCTTGAAGAATTTGTGAAGATATACTCTGTTGATGATGTGGCACGCGGTATCAATTGCCTCAATCCAGAAACGACGAGGCGTCTTGTATTCATCAAGCATAGTGTGGGCCATCCAACAAGAGTTCTGTTCTTGTGCTCCATGACGCCATTCTTCTGAGGAGTATAAGGAGCAGATAACTCATGATTGTAAGTGCATCTAGTGCCCCTTAGTGATTTTGGTGTATTGAAGACTTATAGGTTAAGAGACTAATGTGTTTTTGAGTGTACACAGGTCTATAAGTCTATGAGGAGTTTGATATTTACAGAGAAAGTCGACCCCTAAAAATGAAGTTCTTCAGCTGAAGACTTTGGATTTCTGAAGACTTTCTGAAGACTTTGAAAGTGAAGAAATTGGTGTGACCTTGAAGACTTGGCAATCGTTCGAGGAACATGAAGCGTGAAGATATTTTTCGTAGTTTCATTTTCTCTTCTTGAGTCATAGGAAACACCGTACTGTTAAAGGGGGTCGAGGAAATACTAAGGAAAATTTTCCATGTGATGCTCAACTCAAAATCCTACACCTACCAATCCCTTCAAGTGAATCCATTGGAAATCTCATATAGTTCAGTCAATTTCTTCAGTAACAGAGACGAAGTTGTTTTGGTTGCTGAGGAATTTGTTCTGATTGAGGAGTTAGGAATTCGCCAGTGCGGGTTGCCTACATAGTGAGGAACATGATAGCCCTAAGGAATTTGAGAGTCAAAATTCCAACCGTTGTTGTGCTATGCGCCAGCTGTCCCAAAAATATCTACCCACCTAACGGTCATATCATTGAAGGGCATTTATGTCTTATCATGTCGGGCTGCTCCCTAGGCTATAAATAGCCGCCCCCTACAACCACTAGCTGGATGGCTGCTCCGAGAGAAACTGACACTTGTTGAGGGAGTCCTGGATTAGGGGGTGTCCGGATAGCCGAACTATCACCGTTGGCCGGACTCCTAGACTATGAAGATACAAGATTGAAGACTACGTCCCGTGTCCGGATGGGACTTTCCTTGGCGTGGAAGGCAAGCTTGGCAATACGGATATGTAGATCTCCTACCTTTGTAACCGACTCTGTGTAACACTAACCCTCTCCGGTGTCTATGTAAACCGGAGGGTTTTAGTCAGATCGAAAGCTACGCCCCTGGCCATCAGGTCAGATTTGGGAGTTTGAACTACACGGCTGACATCCCTGGAGACTTGATCTTCGACGGATTCGAGCCACAGCCAAGCGCGCCGCACTATCTCGATGGGTATGATCTAGCTCTGCCGCCGAACAGTGCCCTAGAGGCCGCACCAGCGTCCGCCCCGACCCTTAGCTCGGAGCCGACTTCGCCAATCGAGGACGAGTGGCTGGACACCGCCTCGGGGGCTACAATCTCTATGGCGATTGAGCCTAACACCATCCTTGTCCTTTGCAAAGCCCGTGACTCTGAGGTGCCGGACTCCTCTCCGGACTCCGAACCTCCCGCGCCTCTGCCAATCAAATCTGATTGGGTGCCGGTTATGGAGTTCACTGCCGCGGACATCTTTCAGCACTTGCCATTTGGCGACATCCTGAATTTACTAAAGTCTCTCTCTTTATCAGGAGAGCCCTGGCCAGACTATGGTCAGGAAGGTTGGGATGCGGACGACGAAGAAATTCAACGCCCACCCACCACCCACTTTGTAGCCACTGTCGATGATTTAACCGACATGCTCAACTTCGACTCCGAAGACATCGACGGTATGGACGACGATGCAGGAGACAACCAAGAACCAGCGCCTATAGGGCACTGGAAGGCCACCTCATCATATAACATATACATGGTGGACACCCCAAAAGACGGGAATGGCAATGGAACAGCGGAGGATGACCCCTCCAAGAAACAGCCCAAGCGCCCGCGTCAGCGGCGCCGCTCTAAATCCCGCCACAGCAAAAACGGTGATTCCGGCACAGGAGATAATAACACCCCGGACAGTGTCGAAGACAACCCCCTCTAGCAGGATTCAGCACAGGAGGAGGGAGAAGCCAGCCCTCATGATAGAGCGGCAGACAGAGAGGTCGAGGACGACAAATATATGCCTCCCTCTGAAGATGAAGCAAGCCTCAACCATGACGAATTTGTCGTGCCCGAGGATCCCGTCGAACAAGAGCGTTTCAAATGCAGGCTTATTGCCACGGCAAGCAGCCTCAAGAAAAAGCAGCAGCAGCTCAGAGCTGACCAAGACTTGCTAGCTGACAGATGGACCGAAGTCCTCGCAGCCGAAGAGTATAAACTCGATCGCCCCTCCAAGAACTACCCAAAACGCAGGCTGCTACCCCAATTAGAGGAAAAAGCACCCAAACCTACATCACTAGCGCATGACGTGGCCGACTGGCCACCTCGTGGCCGCGATAGAGAGGCCTCTAGGCCCTCCACTAAAGCCTCACCCCGGCGTCGCTCGAAAAGTACAAAGCCGCGGGGAAATGCACCAGACTTGCGAGACATATTGGAGGACAAGGCAAGGCAAATAAGATTGATCTACGGATCGCATGGGCGCCCCACGATACATGATGACAACCGTCATGCAGGATACAGCAATTCCGGCTGGGCCGAACACAGTAGACAAAGCTCATTTGAGCTACGTCGTGATATAGCCCAATATAGAGGCGCCGCACACCCACTATGCTTCACAGACGAAGTAATGGATCATCAAATCCCCGAGGGTTTCAAACCCGTAAACATTGAATCATACGGCAGCACAACAGATCCTGCGGTTTGGATAAAGGACTATCTCCTTCACATCCACATGGCCCGCGGTGATGATCTACACGCCATCAAATACCTTCCACTCAAGCTTAAAGGACCAGCTCGGCATTGGCTCAACAGCTTGCCAGCAGAATCAATTGGTTGTTGGGAAGACCTGGAAGCCGCATTCCTTGATAACTTCCAGGGCACATATGTGCGACCACCAGACGCTAATGACCTAAGCCACATAATTCAGCAGCCAGATGAATTGGCCAGACAATTCTGGACACGGTTCTTAACCAAGAAAAATCAAATCGTTGACTGTCCGGATGCAGAGGGCCTTGCAGCCTTCAAACATAACATCCGCGACGAGTGGCTTGCCCGGCACCTAGGACAGGAAAAGCCGAAATCCATGGCAGCCCTCACATCACTCATGTCCCGCTTCTGCGCGGGAGAGGACAGCTGGCTAGCTCGTAGTAACAACCTGACCAAAAACCCTGGTAGTTTGGATACCAAGGACAACAATGGCAGGTCGCGTCGCAACAAGCACAAGCACCGCATTAACAGCGATAATACTGAAGATACGGCAGTCAATGCAGGATTCAGAGGCTCTAAACCCGGTCAGCGGAAAAAGGCGTTCAAAAGAAATACTCAGGGCCCGTCCAATTTGGACCGCATACTCGATCGCTTGTGCCAAATACATGGCACCCCCGAAAAACCAGTCAACCACACCTATTGGGATTGTTGGGTATTCAAGCAGGCAGGCAAGTTAAGTGCCGAACACAACAACAAGGGGCTGCGTAGCGATGACGAGGAGGAGCCCAGACCGCCGAACAATAGAGGACATAAGGGCTTTCCCCCACAAGTGCGGACAGTGAACATGATATACGCAACCCACATACCCAAAAGGGAGCGGAAGCGTGCACTAAGAGACGTATATGCGATGGAGCTAGTCTCCCCAAAGTTCAACCCGTGGTCCTCCTGCCCGATCACTTTTGATCGAAGGGACCACCCCACTAGCATCCGCCACGGCGGATTCGCCACATTGGTTCTTGACCCAATCATTGACGAATTTCACCTGACTAGAGTCCTGATGGATGGCGGCAGCAGCCTAAACCTGCTTTACCAGGATACAGTGTGCAAAATGGGCATAGACCCCTCAAGGATTGAACCCACAAAAATGACCTTTAAAGGCGTCATACCAGGTGTAGAGGCCAACTGTACAGGCTCAATTACACCTGAAGTGGTCTTCGGATCCCCGGATAACTCCCGAAGCGAGGAGTTAATCTTCGACATAGTCCCGTTCCGCAGCGGCTATCACGCACTGCTCGGACGAACCGCATTCGCAAAGTTCAATGCGGTGCCGCACTACGCATACCTCAAGCTCAAGATGCCAGGCCCTCGAGGAGCAGTTACGGTCAATGGAAACACCGAACGCTCTCTCCGAACAAAGGAGCATACGGCGGCCCTCGCGGCGGAAGTACAAAGCAGCCTCTTAAGGCAGTTCTCGAGTCTGAATACTAAACATTCGGACAATGTCAAGCGCGCTCGGAGTAACCTACAACAAGACCGCCTGGCACATTCTGAGCACGCGTAGCAATGCGGCCCCAACCCCATCCCTCACGAAATCGCGAGACCAGTGCCACGTGTACATAACTATGCTCTGGAGATACCATGGGCATAGGGGGAGGGGCACGACCACGGCATGCCTAGAGTGCGGCTCAACCGCACAAGGGGCTCCCAATTGTGCCATTCCTTTTTTTTTCTTATTCTCAGGACTACGTTTTCTAGAAGCCCTGTCCGGCAGTAGAATCGCCGAACTCACGATGCAACAGCCAGGGAAGCACAAAAGCTACGTCGAGTGTCCAGGTGGTCTCTATTACGAGCAGTATACCTGTTTTACATACTATCCCGTAGCCTACCCCTGGAGGGGGACATGTTAAATAGTCCCATCCCTTGCTTATCGCACTATTTGTATCGTTCTGCTTTCATTGCAGTATCTTTTGAATAAACAATACATAGCTTCTGCTTATTATTGCTTTTCTTTTTTATATAAATGTTCATCTATGACATGTTGCACCCGTACAACTTGGTACGGTCAATACACCAGGGGCTTGAGTACCCCAAAACATGGTGTGATAAGTCCGAACACTTTCACAAGTGCGGCACCTCGAACTTATAGCACTATATGCATCGGCTCCGAATCATATCTTGGGTCAATAGTTGGGTTTGCCCGGCTCCCATGTTTTGGTACCTTACGTTCCGTTATATCAGCTAAGGTAGCGCTGGGAGAACCACTGCGATTGTGCCCCCGTTGAGATGGGTTGAGCACCTCAGTGGAGAAAGCTAAAACTGACTGTCATGATAGGGCAAGAGCCGGTCGCTGTTCGAGAGGTTTTTCGGGTCCATAAAGACTCATGCCGCTTAGAGCGAGGAGTCGGCATTGTCCGGCCAAGGCGTGGATAGCGCCCCGAACTCGGTCTTCCGAATACCAGGGGCTTCACCGAAATTTAAAATTATAGAATTCTATGGCTAAGTGAGAGTGTTCAAGCATTATAGTCCGGTTGCCTTGTTCGTTGTGTTGAACGCCTCCCTCGAAAGGACCCAAGAATGGGAACAAGAGCGCTCAAGTTTATCCCGAACACCCCAGCACTCCTGGCATGGGGGCTGAAGCCAACGACTCGCCATCTCTCAAATTTGATAAACGACCGCACAGAAGGTAATATTTTAAATTAACAAGCGTTTCTTAGCGCATATGAACAAAGTTTTCAGCGTACAGGATATCAAATGCGAGTCTACTCAAAAATCACATCTTTGGAGCATTCACCCGCTATAATGCGGTCACCCTTCAGGACGCCCTTATAGTACATCTCGGGCTTGCGATACTCCTTGACCGGCGGTGGCGCGTCTGTCACAAGCTTCTTTGCGTCCATCTTGCCCCAGTGCACTTTAGCACGGGCAAGGGCCCGACGGGCACCTTCAATGCAGGTGCAGTGCTTGATGACTTCAATCCATGGACATGCGTCCACCAGCCGCCGCACCAGACCGAAGTAGCTCCCAAGCACGACTTCCTTAGGCCACAGCCGAACTATGAGGCCCTTCATGGCCTGTTCGGCCACCTTGTGGAGCTCGACCAGCTGCTTCAGCTGGTCGCTCAGGGGCACCGGATGTCCGGCCTTAGCATATTGAGACCAGAACACCTTTTTCGTCGAGCTCCCCTACTCGGCTCGGTAGAACACGGCAGCATCAGACACACTACGGGGCAGATCGGCGAATGCTCCTGGAGAGCTACGGATTCGGGTAAGTAACAGATAATTCACTTTTATATGCTTGCTTTGCATAAAGAATGCCTTACCCGCCGTTATGTTCTTTATTGCCTCGATCTCCTCGAGGGCCTTCTGGGCTTCGGCCTTAGCAGCTTTGGCACTCTCAAGAGCCAAGGCAAGCTCGGACTCTCGAGTCTTCGAGTCACGCTCCAAACTCTCGTGTTTTTCCACGAGAGCCTAGAGGTCTTGCCGCACCTCTGCCACCCGCGCCTCCCACTTCTCTCGCTCGGTGCGCTCCACGGCTGCACTGTTTTCGGCCCTGGACACCGCTTCCTTCAGGGTCGCCACCTCGTTCGTGGCCCCTGCAATACCCACGTATTCCTGTCATTTTTTGCAACCAAATCCTTTCTATAAGGTATTCCTTTAATAAGGTATTACTTACCTTCCTTGTCCTCGAGCTGCTTCTTGGCAAGGCCGAGCTCGTTCTCGGACCGCTCGAGGCTCTGCTTCAATGCATTGACCTCCGCAGTCAGTGCGGCAGAGGTCAGCACCGCAGCCTGCATTCCCATATTGACATATTTATGTTAGACTCCTGCATATATCTTTTTAGATCCTCAGCTTGGGTTTTCTTTCCGAACACCAAACTGAGCATCAGGGGCTACTGTCTATGCGGTAATATTCTTACATATCTTAAAAACTTACCTCAAAGCCTGTTAGAAGGCCGGTACAGGCTTCAGTCAGCCCTCTCTTGGCGGACTGAACTTTCTGGATCACCGCACTCATAACAGTGTGGTGCTCCTCGTTGATGGAGGCGCCATTAAGCGCCTCCAGCAGATTATCCGGCGCCTTCAGTTGGACGGAGGTCACCGGTGTCGCGGTCTCTCCCTTCTTACGAAGGGACCGCCCGTCGAACTCCGGAACCACTAAAGGTTCCGGTATGGAGTCCGGCACAAGCGCGGACTTCGAGCCCTCTGGGGTTTTGACCCCTTTGCTCCCGGAGTTCGGAAGGTCGCCTTGCGGCGCCTCTAGGACCACCTCCTACCGGTTGGGCCCCTTTTGGGACTCCACCGCGGTGTCTTCTGCGTCACGAGGGGAGGAGGTGGTCGGAAGTGAAGTGCTATTCACATCCGACGAACCCAGGGAGTCGCTCGACGAAGCGGGGAGCTCGTCCTTGGGCGGGCTACATGGTTGTATTCGGCGTTAGAAGACACTATGCAACAAATGAAAAATCATGAGTTATTCTGGAATCCGGACACTTATGATCTCGCCAGGGGCTTGGCCCTCGAGAGCCACTCCTCTTCGCCGCCGTCGGCGTTGGTGGAGTAATCCGGAGGAAGGGTCCTTCCCTTCTTGGACCCTCCGGCCTCCCCAGTGGGGGAGGCCTTCCATTTCTTCTCTCCCCCTGTTGGGGGAGAAGCCTCTTTCTTCTCCTCCTCGTCTTCGCGGGAGGAGTCCGCCTCGGAGTCATCGGATGATGAGTCCGATAACACCTAACGCCGGGAACTCTTTCGAGTTCCCGTGGCCTTCTTCTTGGCCTTCTTCTCCGGCACCACGTGAGGTGCGGGAGCCAGCAGCCCCGTTAAGCGGGCGTCCGCTAGGTCTTCTGGCAAAGGAGCCGGGCAGTTAACATGCTCGGACTTCTTCAGCCAGTCATGTCAAAGGTAAGGGAGTTTTGATCCCGCATAGAGTCAAACTATGAAAAAGTGTCCTGTAAAGGGTAAAATAGCTTACCTCGCCGGCTTCTGCGAGCTGAATCCGCGATCTTCGGTAGCGGATGCGGGAGCCTCAGCGCCCTTGAACAGCACCTTCCAGGCATCTTTGTACGTAGTGTCGAAGAGCCTGCTCAAGGTTTGGTGCTGTGCCGGATCAAACTCTCACAATTTGAAGGCCCGTTGTTGGCACGGGAGGATCCGGCGTATGAGCATGACCTGGACTACGTTGACAAGCTTGAGATTCTTGTTCACCAGCTTTTGGATGCAGGCTTGAAGTCCGGTCAGCTCTTCCGAATCTCCCCATGTTAGGCCTGTCTCTTTCCAGGAGGTAAGCCATGTGGGGAAACCAGATCGGAATTCGGGGACTGCCGCCCATTTGGGGTCGCGCGGCTCGGTGATGTAGAACCACCCCGATTGCCACCCCTTTATTGTCTCCACAAAGGAGCCCTCGAGCCATAGGACGTTGGCCATCCGGCCCGCCATGGCACCTCCGCACTCCGCTTGGCGGTCGCCCACTACCTTTGGCTTGACATTAAAAATCTTCAGCCATAAGCCGAAGTGGGGCTGGATGCAGAGGAAGGCCTCGCACACGACAATGAACGTCGAGATGTTGAGGATGAAGTTCGGGGCCAGATTGTGGAAATCTAGGCCATAGTAGAACATGAGCCCCCGGACAAATGGGTGAAGTGGAAAACCTAGTCCGCGGAGGAAGTGGGTAAGGAACACCACCTCTCATGGGGCCTGGGGGTAGGAAGGAGCTGCCCCTTGTCGGGGAGCCGATGCGCGATGTCGCTGGATAAGTATCCGGCCTTCCGCAGCTTTTTGACTTGTTCCTCCGTTATGGAGGAGACCATCCACTTGCCTCCCGCTCCGTACATGGTTGGGGAAGGTTGAGGCGAGATGTGCGTACTTGGGCGCTGGAGCTTGAGTGCGCGGAAATGGATAAGCGAAGGAGGAAGAAGGCATAGGTACAAAGGTGGATCCTTATCCCCTTATATGGACGGACGAAACTATGCGTCCCCACCAGCCTGATAAAACTCGCTTATCTCCCAAGCACCATAATCAATGGCGCGGTTGGGTTACCCACGCTCATATTGATGAGAATCCCGGAATAAGGGGACACGATCTCTGCTTTGACAAGACGTGCCAAGGAAACCGCCTCGCTAAACACGCTGAGGTGGGACAGTAAAAGCGATTCCAACAAAGGTTTGGCCATGGTGTGACGTCACGCCATAGAATACGTCAGCAGATTGAATTTGTGTAAAGATTATTCTCTCTACGGTAGTATGTGGAACTTATTTTGTAGAGCTGGACACTATCCTTGTGTTCAAAATCTTCGATTAAGTATTCGGAGGAAGAACCTGCCTTGCAATGCCGAAGACAATATGCGCGCCGGACTCGTCGTCATTGAAGCCTGGTTCAGGGGCTACTGAGGGAGTCCTGGATTAGGGGGTGTCCGGATAGCCGAACTACCACCGTTGGCCGGACTCCTAGACTATGAAGATACAAGATTGAATACTACGTCCCGTGTCCGGATGGGACTTTCCTTGGCGTGGAAGGCAAGCTTGGCGATACGGATATGTAGATCTCCTACCATTGTAACCGACTCTGTGTAACCCTAACCCTCTCCGGTGTCTATATAAACCGGAGGGTTTTAGTCCGTAGGACGAACAACAATCATACCATAGGCTAGTTTCTAGGGTTTAGCCTCCTTGCACTACTAGGGAAAAGCCTAGCAGCAGCGCAGGTTTTGGCCCTCTCAGTAGCGCGGGTACCGGCGCTACTAATAAGGCACTACAGCTAACCTATAGTAGTAGCGCCTGTTGACCAGCGCTACTGCTACACATGAATAGCTGCAGCGCTCTTTAGAAAAGGGCGCTACTGATATTATCTGCAGCGCTCTTTACACGGAAGCGCTACTGCTGATGGGGCGCTACTGCTAAATTTTTCCCCCTCGCTACTACTAGTTTTATTAGTTTTTTTCCTGCATATTTGTTTTTTATTTGTTTTGTATTTGAATAGGCTTTATACAATAATATTTAGCATATCATCCACATACAAATGTAATCATAGCATATACATACAATTAGTCTCATCAAATCATGTCATCATCATAATCATCATCCAACACAAAGTGGTCTCTCGTCATCAATCTCGAAAATAGCGATACAAGTCTTGATTACTTGCAAATACATCGTCATCCATCTAAACAATGATATACGCGAGAATAGCTATCACTTTGAGTACATGAGTTCGTATCCCTCTCTCGCATTAGCGTGAACCTAAACGAACTACTGCGTGTCGCTCGGAAACCGAAAACCGGTACACCTGGGCCTAACACTCCGGCCACTTGTCGTATATATACTCCTGGCGTAGAACTTCTTCGCCATCTATGATCTATGCACCTGCATCGTCACATGAGTCGATGATATGGAACATATATAGTTTAGAAACAGAAAGAGACAGACTAGACAAAAATAGAAACAACATATCATAAGCATAAATAACAAAGTTCATCGTACCCAAAAAGAGTGATCTTTGCTAGTCGAGGAGGAGGACGGTTTAATTACATCACAAATAAAGTTTCACTGCGCATAACTCAAAGTTTTGTCATACAGAAAGTATGGACTAAACAGACACATTGTCATATATCGACAATCATTCCAACATGTCGTGCCATCCATCGAGGTCAGGGAGATAGTCCCCGAGCTTAGTGAAAGGCTTCAGGTCGAGACGCCGAGAGGCTATCCATGTTCGGACGTCTTCCCGCGACATTTGTCTTTCTGCGTAGAACATCCCTGTTTTTCTGACGACCTCATTCATGATGATTTGGGCAAGTTCACGCTGGATGTTATAGAACTCAGCTCGAAGTCGATGATCCTCAATATCTCCTATGTCCTTTGCCCATTGCAGAATATGGGCATCGCCAGATCTAGGTGACATGTGAAGGTTCTGGTGATCCTGTATGTACTCCATCATGTGGTTTAGGACATAGAATCCATCATTAAGAGAATCGTTCGGTTGCTGGATGCAGCAGAAGTCGGTCTTATGGCTGAAGGCGGCCCTGCCGCCCCTTCTCTTCTTGACCCTAACCTCTCCACCCCTTGCTTGGTAGTAAAACATAGCACTGTCGAGAACATCTTTGATGTGGGTGTAATCCTTTTTGTGAATGTTCTTCGACGAGTCCAAGTAAAGAGCGTGGGAGAATCGGGGGTAGAGGATGATGAGGACGGCGCGCCCGCCGCTACGCAAAATAAGTACACCTCAAATTAATTAGCCTACACCGTGCAAATGAATTATTGAAATCGAAGGAAGGATAGCAGCACGGATGACTTACACGGGATGATAAGGCACGAGAATCGCCTCCTTGTCCTTATTGGCGAGCATGAAATTGACGATGTAATCCCTCGCATATTCACGCTGCTCTGCACAGACTCCCAAGAAGCCCTTGTGCATGTAGTACGGGTGAGCGACACAGATATGACGTATCTGCTCAACCCCAATAATGTAGTTCATGTGCAAGGCATAAAGGCGGACAAACGTAAAATCCAGCTTCTTCACGTGAAACATGTCGAATATGTAATCGAATCGGAGGAAGAACTTATCCGCGGGGAAGCTGTCAACGTACGACTTTTGCCGCGGAATGTTAACCACGTAGAGTGGGTATCCTGGATCTTTTGAGGCGATGAGGCCTTTCTCTACCCGCAGCACATCGTCATGAAGTCTCCTTAGATCGCCGAATCTGGCCCGTAGCGCTGTTTCAGGTAGGATTGGTTGACCGAGGATATGCCATTTATCCGCATCGGGGATATCTACACGGTGCTGAAGCTGAGGCTGCTGAGGCGGCTAGATCATAGAATCAGCTTGTTTGCCTTTCCTCGCTCTCTTCCTAGACTTCTTTACTACCGGAAGGTCGTCAATAATAGTTGAGACGGTAATTCAGGCACCGACTCATGACGCTCAAACCCTGAGGAGGCGCCAGTATAGACATACTATTCAGCGCCATCGTCATCCTCATCCTCATCCATGGCGACGTCATCAGCGACTAATGGAGGCACCTGCTTACCCCGTCCGCTATCACCCAACCCGACACCCGACGCTAATTGGGTAGGTGGGGTGTTGATGTTCATACCTTGCTGAGGTTGCGTGCTCGTGGTGGGTGTGCTCCCGGCCGCCTCGAGACGAAGCAGACTCTTTGGCCACAACAGGACCCACCCATTGCAACAATCACCAAGCCGCCGCGGGGTCTCGTCGTCATCCCCCACTAGTACTAGAGGAGGCAAGTTCTCGTGGCCCGGTTTGACACTGGCCACGGAAACCTTAAAGACGTTCGGGGGGATCGGCCGGCTGTGGAACAATGGTTCCTTCGGCTCCATTACCGTCGCCTTCCCCACGTCCACCTTCTGTTCGCCGATGGTGTACAATATGGTGCACGGGGTTTCGTCGGCCTGCAAAGAAAAGTCTGCGACGTGAGACATCCGAAAGGCAACGAAAACTGGAGATTATACATTTATATTGAAGGGGGCCGGTGTGACAGATATCATGAGGGCGTCGAGCTCAGCCAAAGAGGAGGCACCACTGAGCACGTCCGGTGCGGGAGCAGGTGCGGGAGCCGGTGCGGGAGCAGGTGCGGGGGTCGGTGTGGGAGCAGGTACGGGAGCCGGTGCGGGAGCGGGTGCTCCCAAGAAGTTGGCAAGGGGAAAGTCCTCTGCATTTTTTTCTGGATTTTGCCTTGTCCAAGTGAAAACGCCCGTCACCAAGGAAGTAGATATATCTGCAATCGCCTGTCTTGCGGCAGCTACCGCTGTTGCGACTGTCTGAGATGATTTCTTGTCAACCGCAATCTCAACCTTCTTGTCCATGTTTTCTTCAGTTAACCTCCGTCTTTCCTTTCTCTCCTCCGTGGTCTCACGGTAGTACTTCTTCCACGTGGCACCGTCTCCGACACCGTGCACGCGTCCATACGACGGTCGAGTATGCACCGGTTGTTGTTTCAATATGTTCAATGCCTGGTTGAATGGAGTGTCCCACTTGGGCCTCGCCAATGCCTCAGACGGCGAGTCGCTTTCGGCCGCAATCCGGTGCTGCTCTCTCTACAAAAGGCACAAGGATCATTTACAAATATGACTAATGTGTGCAGTCGAATTGACCAGAAACTAAAATTACCAGCAGTCTCATAAACTCTGTAATGACCGGTGTTGTCTCGTAAACCTTCTTCACTAGGTCCCAATGGTGCCGGGCCCTCAGGATGTCACGCTCCTGCGGGACGGTGAAATCCGCCAAGGGGTCTGGGATGCCCAGACTCGCGGCTTCCGCGTCCTCCTTGGCCCATTTGGACCTCTTTCCGCCGTAACCACGGCTTCCGAGGTGGTGGCTCCCAATGTTCCTCTTTTGAAGCCCCTTCATGTACTTAGACTTTTTTTTGGCAGCTTCGGCCTCGCAAGCCTCCTTGAATATTTGAAACTGCTCTTCCGTGATTGTCGGATTATCCTTTACAATCTCGGAGTAGGGTTACCCGTTGTTGATCTTTGCTTTCACTCGATTTTTCTAGGCGGCCAACGCGTTGCTAAACTTGGTCATGGCGTGTTTGTTTATCTTCTTCATTGCCGGGTCCTCGTCTGTATCTTCATAATCCTTCTCATTCTGGCCCGGGAACAAGAATATCTGGTGAAACTTCTTTAGGAGGGAGCTCCTCATATTTTCTATCTTCTTTAGTTTCTCATTGTTGATGGTGCGGTTGTCCATACGATGCAGCCTATTTGATTGCCGTAGCACGCGCGCGCTTCCTCGGGCGCCTTTGGCTCAAAATTGCCATCGTCCACCTCTGTGACCACCAGTCTAGTAGTCCTGAGTTTGTTAGGAACCCGTTGCCTCTTTGCTTTCAGTTCTACACCGGTTCCGCTCCCCGAGGCAGCACCGGTCTCAGCGCTGGTCTCAGTGCCGGTATCGATGCCGGTCTGAATCTCAGCGCCGGTCTCAGTCTCAGCACCGGTCTGCATGTCGGTCTTAGTCCCCGATGCCACTGGTGGGCCCAGCAACAACATCGGTTGATCGTCGGTAAGGCTAAAAAAATCGTCTGCCGCCCGGTAGACATCGTCGCAATCACCAGAACCTTGTCATCATTGCTAGCCATGTTTCCTATGATTAAATCTAGTCAATTAATTCTAGACCTAATAAAATGAATAATGACATAAAAAAGGACTATTGTTTTGCAGGAATGTTGACTCCTTCCTGGTGCGGCAAATCCCGGGCACTCGATATGTCCTAGTTTGTAGGACAAGTCATGCCGAAATTCACGGAAAATTTCGGCATGACCTTTGCTAAAAAGTGGACAAATCGAGAACCTAAAATTTGCCGGAACAGAAATGAATCAACATTCCGGCAAAACATAGGTCACTCAGCATCATTCCCTGGAAACAACAAAGCCACTTGGGCACAATCGAGCAATTTCAATGAAAAGATATAACATGGCCACTTAAATTTTTGCACTAATTAGCCTAGTTAACGCAGCTAGTTCTCTGTCAAAGCCCAAAATAAATTTTTGCACTAATTAACCTAGATAATTAACCTAATTAAACTAGTTAACCTGACTAGTTGTCTGCCAAAGCCCTAACTAAATTTTCTCACTAACCTAGATAATTAACCTAATTAAACTAGTTAACCTAACTACTTCTCTGTGAAAGCCCTAACTAAATTTTTGCCCTAACCTAGATAATTAACCTAATTAAACTAGCTAACCTATGCATTAGAGAGAGAGGAGGGGTGGGGGCTTACAGAGGATGGCTCCGGTGGTGGCGACGGACGCAGTGGTGGCGAGGGAGGCAGGGGCGTCTCCGGTGACGGCGAGGGAGGAAGGGGCATCTCCGGTGACGGCGAGGGAGGCAGGGGCGTCTCCAGTGACAGCGAGGGAGGTAGTTGTGGCGATGAAGGATCCAATGGCGTCGATGGCGGCTCTGGTGGCGTTGACGAGGCCGCGCGGCTCCGTGGCGTTGGGGGCGGCTCCGGTGGCGTCGACGGTGCACGGCTCTGGTGGCGTCGATGTCGGGAGGAGACGGCGGCGAAGTGGGGCGACAGCGAATCGGGGAGACGGCGGCGCGTGGGGGGTAGGTTGAGGGATTTGGGGGAGAAGTGGTGGCCGGGGGGAAACGGTTTTTTGGTTAAGTCAAACTTAGCGGTAGCGCGTTTGACAAACGCGCTATAGCTAAGATAGCTATACCGGTGTTAGAAAAACGCGCTGCTACTATAGCTATGTAATTTTCTTCCATTCTTTAATTTCCTTTTCTGTTTCTATAGCGGGGGTCTAGGACATGCGCTGCAGCTACGTTAGCTATAGCGCCTCTTACAAACACACACTGCTGCTATGCCTTCCTCCGTTTTTTCGCTTTTTCATTTATTTTGCTTTACATTTAATTTTTTCCTTTCTCCTTTTTCTATTTCTTTCATTTTCATTTACTTTTCTATTTGTTTTTCATCTTATTTTATTTCCGTTAGTAGTAGCGCTCTTCTAAGGAAATGCGCTGCTACTTATGACGTAGCAGCAGCGCGTTTCCTCCAAGCCCGCTACTGATATGCGTACCCTGTCATTCTAGCCATGGGAATATTAGTAGTAGCGCTTTTGTCACTACACGCGCTGCTGCTAAAGTTGTATCTGTAGCGCTGTTTTCCGCCGATCGCAACTGCTATTTAGCACCAGCGCTCTTTTTTGACCCGCGTTGTTGCTAAGTTTCTGTGTATAAGGTTTTCCCTAGTAGTGTTGATATCATGGTAGATCTACTCTTGTACTACCCATATCATCAATATTAATCAAGCAGGAGTAGGGTTTTACCTCCATCGAGAGGGCCCGAACCTGGGTAAAAACATCGTGTCCCTTGTCTCCTGTTACCATCCACCTAGATCCACAGTTCGGGACCCCCTACCCGAGATCCGCCAGTTTTGACACCGACGCTTGTCATTTGAGAGCATCCCATCCTTCGAGGACATTGAGCGAAAATCATCGAGTGAGGAAAACCCAAACCCAAACACCTTCAAACCCAAAGTGATTGAACATCATTGAAGAGATTGATCCTGCATGGATCTGATACTTTTTACCTTTGAAGACTGTGCTTCTTCCAGATGGTTAGGCGTCATGGTCTATAGCATCCAAGAGGAATTGTGGATCGCCGAGTGACCTAGTCTGTGAAGGTTTGGAAGTCACCTCAAGACTTACCACGAGTGATTGGGCGAGGTCTGTGTGACCTTAGCTCAAGGAGAATATGGTGAGGACTATGTGTCCGGAACTGTGTGTCCTCAGGTTTAAATGCCTAGCCGCTCCAACCAAACGTACAACTGAGACAATAGTTGTAACTGGTCTACCAAATCATTGTCTTCACCAAGCTTACTGGTTCTATTTCCTCAACTCTTTCATTTCCTCATTTCAGTTGTTGTGTGCTTGTTCATATCTATTTGAAGACTTGGACTGAAGACTTTCTCAATTTCCTCAGTTCAATTTTTTCAGTCTGTCCGTCTTCATCCTATGTTTACGCTTTCTGTACTTTGTGCTTGTTTTCATTTCATCATGATAACTATGCTAGTGTTATGTTATGTTTAGTTTTGAGTACTTATTCCGCTGCAAGTAGTTCTTCGCTAAGGAATTTCCTCACCAGCAAATACCTCAGTGAAGAATTCATAAAAATCGCCTATTCACACCCCCTCTAGTCGATATAATGCACTTTCAATTGGTATCAGAGCAAGGTACTCTCTTGTTCTGTGTGATTTTGGTTTAACCACCTGGAGTTTTAGTTATGTCGACCGCAGGTATGATCAAGGTCTCTGCTGGGTGTCCTACCTTTGATGGGATGGACTACCCCTACTGGAAGAATAAGATGTGAATGCATCTTGACGCAATTGACAATGATCTCTAGTATGTTGTGGAAAATGGTGTTCCCTCAGTCACACCTTCTCTAAATGCTACTGACGTAAAGAGATTCAAGCAACTCGATTCTCAAGCGAAGAACATCATATGTGGCCATCTGAGCAAAGGGCAGTGAGCGAGTCCTGGATAAGGGGGTATCTGGACAGCCGGACTATATACTTTGGCCGGACTGTTGGACTATGAAGATACAAGATTCAAGACTTCGTCCCGTGTCCGGATGGGACTCTCCTTTGCGTGGAAGGCAAGCTTGGTGATTCGGATGTTAGATCTCCTTCTTTTTAACCGACTTTATGTAAACCCTAGCCTCCTTCGGTGTCTATATAAATAGAGGGTTTAGTCCGTAGGGAGGGGACAATGACAATCATAATCATAATCATAGGCTAGCTCCTAGGGTTTAGCCTCTACGATCTCGTGGTAGATCAACTCTTGTAATACTCATATCATCAAGATCAATCAAGCAGGAAGTAGGGTATTGTCTCCATCGAGAGGGCCCGAACCTGGGTAAACATTGTGTCCCCTGCCTCCTGTTACCATTAGCCTTAGACGCACAGTTCGGGACCCCCTACCCGAGATCCGCCGGTTTTGACACCGACATTGGTGCTTTCATTGAGAGTTCCACTGTGTCGTCACCGCAAGGCTTGATGGCTCCTTCAATCATCAACAACACGGCCCAGGGTGAGACTTTTTTCCCTGGATAGATCTTCTTGTTCGGTGGCTTCTTACTGCAGGCCACCTCGCTTGGCCACCTGGAGCAGATCGACAGCTACGCCCCTGGCCATCAAGTCAGGTTTGGAAACTTGAATTACACGGCCGACATCCGCGGAGACTTGATCTTCGACGAATTTGGGCCTTCGTCAGGAGTGCCAAACGGTCACGACGGGCACGACTTGGATCTGCCATCAGACAGTATTCGGGATATCGCACCTGCAGCAGCCCCGGACCTAAATCCGGGGTAGAGTGCATTGTCCGAGGACGGGTGGATGGACCCCGCCACGGAGGCCGCATACTCATCGGCGTTGGAGCCGAACACAGACTCCACCTCTATGGAAATATGTGTCGCTGGACCCCCGGACTTGTTTCCGGCTGTAGGTCTAGGACCGCGCGCATTCGTGCCAAACGAAGCTAATTGGGCACCAATCATGGAGTTCACCGCCGCGGATATCCTTCAGCACCCACCCTTTGGTGACGTGCTAAACTATTTAAGGTCTCTCTCTTTGTCAGAGGACTCTTGGCCGAACTATGTCCTGCTCCAGGGGGATTCAGATGACGAAGAAAATCACTGCCCACCCACCACCCACTTAATAGCCGCTGTCGATGACCTAACAGACATGCTTGACTTCGACTCCGACGACACCGACGGTATGGACGTCGGCGCAGGGGACGACTTGGAACCACCGCCCATGGGGCGTTGGACTGCCACCTCATCATATGATATATACATGGTGGACACGCCTAAGGAGGACAACAGCGACAAAAAGGACACAACGGAGGATAAACCCCCCGGACAAAAGCCAAAACAATGGCGCAGGCGCCGCTCTAAGTCTAGCCACAGTAAAAATAGCAATAACAGCGCTAGAAAAATTGACACCCCAGTCAACTCCAAAGGCAACAACGACCATATGGACCCGGCGATGGACCAGGATGAGCCAGGTCATGCTGAACACAGCCCGGAGCAGACGCCCGATCACATCGATCCCGAGGGCCGAACTCATCAACCTGCCTCTGAAGAAGAATACAGTCCAGACGACGATGCATTCATCATCCCGGAAAAAAGTTTGGAACGAGATAACCTCCACAGAAGGCTTATGGCCACTGCGAGAAGCCTAAAGAAGCAGAAGCAAAGGCTTAAGGCCACGCAGGATACGCTCAACCACAGATGGTGTAATTGCTAGACACTAAAGAAAAATATGGCGACGATCGCCACACAAAGAGCTACCCAAAACGCAAGCTGCTGCTAGAATTCGACGATGAGGCCATTCCGTCAAAGAACAATACGGCCAATCGGTCGGACCAACCATATCATGACCGCGATAGAGCAGCTACTGATGCCGCACATGATTTACGTGACCTCCTGGACAAAAAAGCCGGCGCGACCAGGTCCATCTATGGATCTAGAGGATATGCTCCGGCGCAGGATTATGGTCACCAAGACGATCACACTGATCGAATACCAGTTCAGAATCAACATCGGACACAACAACAGTCGACATCATGCCATGACATGTCCAGATACAGAGGGGCTGTGCACCCTCTGTGCTTTACCGACGAGGTACTGGATCACGCATTCCCATAGGGATTCAAACCCGTGAACATAGAGGCATACGACGGAACGACAGACCTTGGGGTCTGGATTGAGGATTTTATCCTTCATATCCAGATGGCTCATGGGGATGACCTCCACGCCATCAAATACCTTCCCCTCAAGTTGAAAGGGCCAGCTCGGCATTGGTTGAAAAGCCTCCCCGAAAATTCAATCGGAAGTTGGGAGGAACTTGAGGACGCTTTCAGGGCCAATTTTCAAGGGACCTATGTCCGACCTCCGGACGCAGACGATTTAAGTCATATAATACAACAACCTGGAGAGTCAGCATGTAAGCTTTGGAACAAATTTCTCACTAAGAAAAATCAATTTGTCGATTGTCTGAATGCCGAAGCCCTAGAGGCCTTCAAGCACAGTATCCGGGACGAGTGGCTTGCCAGACACCTCGGCCAAGAAAAGCCGAGGACAATGGTGGCCTTAACAAGACTTATGACCCGCTTCTGCGTGGGTGAGGACAGCAGGTTGGCCCGTAGAAGCACTAGTGACCCAGGCACATCCAAAATTAGGGATGGCAAAGGGAAGCCACGACGCAATAAAAAGAAGCGTCGAAACAAGGAAGAAACTCCGGACAACGTGGCGATTAACGCTGGATTCAGGAGCTCTCGACCCGGTCAACGAAAGAAGCCATTTAAAGGTAGCAAAGAGGGACCGATCGGCCTGAACAAAGTCCTGGATAGATTGTGCCAAATTCATGGCACCCCCGAAAAACCTGCGAACCACACTCATAGAGAATGTTGGGTCTTTAAGCAGGCCGGAAAGTTAAATGCTGAACACATGGGAAGGGAAACACCAAGTGAAGACGAGGATGAGCCTCGCCAGCCGAACACTGGGGGACAGAAAAAATTCCCACCAGAAGTAAAAACAGTAAACATGATCTACGCGACTCACATACCAAAGGAAGGGCGCAAACGCATGCTCAGAGACGTATATGCTGTAGAGCCCGTCACCCCCAAACTCAACCCCTGGTCGGCCTACCCGATCACTTTTGATCACAAGGACCGCCCAACTAGTATCCGGCACGGGGGATTGGCTGCCTTGGTGCTCGACCCAATAATCGATGGATACCATCTCACTCGTGTCCTCATGGACGGCGGCAGTAGTCTCAATCTAATATATTAGGACACTGTCCATAAGATGGGGATAGACCCATCCAGAATCAGCCAAAGTAACACCACCTTTAAAGGAGTGATACCAGGCGTTGAGGCCCGTTGTAGGGGCTCCCTCGTATTAGAGGTGACATTCGGTTCTCCCGACAACTTCAGAAGCGAAGAATTACTCTTCGACATCGCTCCCTTCCGACGCGGTTATCATGCATTACTCGGAAGAACGGCCTTCGCTCACTTCAATGCAATACCGCACTACGCACACTTTAAACTCAATATGCCCGGTCCATGTGGCGTCATCACTGTTAGCGGAATCACAGAGCGTTCCTTACGCGCGGAAGAGTATGTGGCAGCTCTAGCAGACGGACACAAAGCGGCCTCTCCTATCAGAATGCATGATCGGTCGTTAAGACCCCGGACACGGTTAGACGAGTCCGGCGCACCACCGTCGGTAGCAGCCCAAATAAACTTGAGCTGGGTGCTATACATGTACCCCCATAGAGGGCATCAGGGGCTGTAAACATGTAATAAAGCCCAGCATTTGGCTTGACCTTATTAACATGCCAATGTCTCACAGTTCTACTATCCATTGATAATAACCAACTTTTCGCACACTTACGCCATACTCTTTTACATGAGTTTTTCTTTTTACAGACGCCATTCGTGCAACACCCTTCCAGGACACGGCACAACAAAGACAAAGGCGTAGACGTGCAGCAGGGCCCCGCTCAAAGGTTTCTCTTTAGATTAAGCCCCTGTGTAAACCTTCTTTATTGTCTCTTGTTGCTTGACATCCCATGGGTATCCAATACACCCACAGGGGATACTGGCGTTATTGGCATTTGGCCACGACAGACTAATGCACGTACCTGGAAATACAGGATTCATAATCAAGGGCGCTATTCAGCCAAGGGCTGTGTTATAAAGTCCGAATACCTTTGGGAGTGTTCAGCGTCGCGAGTTTGGCCTTATATGCATCAGCTCCGAATCATGTCTTTGGTCAAATGTTGGGTTTGCCCGGCTCCTGGGTGTGCTGCCTTACGTTCTATTCTAATCAGCTAAGGAGGCGAAAGGAGGACTACTGCGATTGTGCCCTGGTTATTCCAGATGAGCACCTCAGTAGAGAAAGCCGAAAACTAACTGTCATGATACAGCGAGAGACTGGTCAACCACTCGAGGACTCATCGGAATGTTCGGGATTCTCCGCATTAACAAAGGGCCGTTTCCCGGTCATGTACATACGTGCCCGTATCCGGATGCACGCGAAGGTACCAGGGGCTACATAGTAGCCCCACTGTCAAACTCCTATGGCTAAGTGAAAGTGTTAAAGCTATATAGTCCGGTTGCCTAGTTCGACGTGCTATCACCTCCTTAATGGACCAAGACATTGGATCAAGTGTGATTACGCACATTTTTGCGAACACCCCCGCATTATATGCGTGGGGGCTGAAGCCAACGACTTCTAACTTTCAGGACATATATATATACATCAAACGGCCGCACAGGAGGCACTATAACTCTTTAGGGCGAAAGTGTAAACATAGCCTCTATAATTAAAGTAGAACTGTTTTTACAATTGAGCGAATTGTCACTCGAACATGACACTCTTCGAGCACTGAGCTTCTACTAAACGGGCACCTTCTGTGACCTGCTCAAAATAGTGATGGGCTGGGTCTTGGCTTCCTGCCGGATTCTGGGTTGCAATGATGGTGGCCTCCATATCCGCCCAATATGTTTTAACATGGGCAAGAGCGATCTGCGCACCCTCTATGCACGCCAACCTCTTCACGGCAACGATTCATGATACGGCGCCAAGGAATTGTTGCACTAAACCAAAATAATTGTCCGGCCTCAGTTGTTGGTGTCAAAACCGGTGGATCTCGGGTAGGGGGTCCCAATCTGTGCGTCTAGGCTGATGGTAACAAGAAGCAAGGGACACATATGTTTACCCAGGTTCGGGCCCTCTCGATGGAGGTAAAACCCTACTTCCTGCTTGATTAGTATTGAAGATATGGGTAGTACAACAGTAGATCTACCACGAGATTGTAGAGGCTAAACCTAAGAGCTAGCCTATGATGGTATGATTGTAATTGTGATCGGCCTTCTAAGGACCATCCTCTCCGGTTTATATAGACACCGGGGAGGGCTAGGGTTTACATGGAGTCGGTTACAAGAAAGGAAACACAATATCCAGATCACCAAGCTTGCCTTCCACGCCAAGGAGAGTCCCATCCGGACACGGGCCGAAGTCTTGAGTCTTGTATCTTCACGCTTCAATAGTCCAGACGTTGTACACAGTTTGGCTGTCCGGATACCCCCTAATCCAGGACTCCCTCAGTAGCCCCTGAACCAGGCTTCAATGATGATGAGTCTGGCGCACAGTCTTGTCTTCGAAATTGCAGGGCGGGTTCCATCTCCGAATACTCCAAGGTAATTTATCGAACACTCAAACTGTGTCCGGATCTGCAAGATGATCTTCACATACCGCTGTAGAGAGAATGATATTTCACAAATTCAATCTGCTGACAACTTTTTAGACAACGCGATGTGTCATTTCGGTCGGGTCATTATTCGAACCGTTTTCCTGCAACCAGCCACAACGCATATTGCGAGGCGGTTTCTTTGACACGTCTCATCAAAGCAGAGATCGTGTCCCCTTATCACGGGATTCTCATCAATACGGGTATGGGTAATCCCACCACGCCATCAATCGTGGCGCTTGGGAAGCAAGCGATTCCCAACGGGCAAGTGGGGAGGCGCACCGCTTTCGTCACCTCTATAAAGGGATAAGATTTCCTCATTTTTACCCATGCCTTCGTTCTCCCTTGCCAACTCTTGCCCCGTCGAGCTCCAGCGCCCAAGCCCAAGTCTTCTCCCCACAGCTAAACATGTCCGGAGCAGGAGGCAAGTGGGTGGCTTCCACCGTCAAGGAGAAGCATATCACAAATCTTCGGGCGGCCGGATACTTGGCCGCAGACATAGCTCACCGGTTACCAGATGCCGGGCAGGTCATTCCGACCCCAAGACCCCACGAGAGGGTCATATTTGTCGCCCACTTCATCCGTGGACTGGGATTTCCACTCCATCCCTTCGTCTGCGGGCTCATGTTCTACTACAAGCTAGATTTCCATGATCTAGCCCCGAATTTCGTCCTCAACATCTCGGCGTTCATCGTCGTATGCGAGGCCTTCCTCCGCATCAGGCCTCATTTTGGCCTGTGGCTGCAAATCTTCTGCGTGAAGCCGAAGATTGTAAGCGGCCAGCAAGCGGAGTGCGAAGGGGCCATGGTGGGCAAGATGCCCAACGTCACTTGGCTGGACGGCTCCTTTGCGGAGACCATAAAAGGATGGCAATTGGGGTGGTTCTACATCACCGAGCCGTGCAACGCCAACTGGGCGGCAGCCCCCGAGTTCCGATCCGGAGCCCCCAAGCGGCTCACCTCCTGGGAAAAGAAGGGCCTAGCCTGGGGCTAACCTACAGAGCTGACCGGACTCCAGACCTGCCTCAAGAGCATGAAGGACAAGAACATCAATCTTGTCAACGTGATCCAGGTCATGCTCGTTCGCCGGATTCTCCCGTGCCAAGGGCGGGCATTTAATCTATGGGAGTTCGTCCCGGTCGAACACCGGACGCTTCAGAGGCTCTACGGCATGAAGCACAAGGCCGCATGGAAGGCGTTGTTCAAGGCCTCTGAAGTACCTCCTCCCACATCCGAGGACCGTGGGCTCCATGCCGCGTGGCTTCCTAGTGAGGTAAGTTTTCAGGCCATAACCGGATTCATTCCTCCCCAATATACTCATGAGGGAGCCTTAAGTAGTTATGCATATTTTTCCAAGAGTATGTGGAGATAGTGGAGCAGGTTGACTGTCCGGCTCCGCTGCCAGAAGACCCAGCTGATGCTCTCCTAACGGAGATACTGGTCTCGGCACCGTACAAGGTGCCGGAGAAGAAGGCCGATAAGAAGGCCCCGGGGATCCGAAAGGGTCTCTGGCATACGGTTGTGCCGGAAGCCTCGTCCGAAGATGAAGAGGCACACTCCTCCCATGAAGGGGAGGAGGAAGAAGAAGAAGACGCCTCGTCCGGAAAGGATGAGGGGCCTGGGGAGGCGGACCAGGGGGCCAGAAAAGGACCTCGACGCAAGGTCGTCATCCCTACGTCGTCTGACGATGAGACGGATTCCTCCCGCAGAGGTGGGGGGAAGCAAGAAGAAATTCTACCTCCCCGCATCGGGGAGGAGAAAAAGAGAAAAGCCGCCCCGAAAGGGGAGGCTGGGACGTCCAAGAAGGGAAAGGTGTCCCTTCCGGACTACTCTGCCACGGCCGCTCTCAGTGAGGAGGGGTGGCTACCCAGGGGGAAGCCCCCAGTGCGATCGTAAGTGTCCACACTCTATCATGACTTTACTTCATTGTTTTTGTATTTATAATGCCGAACATATATGCAATCCGGCCAGGGTTCACCCCGAGGTATCTTCCTCCGGATCCCTGAGCGAGTCGGAGATGAATTCGCTCCTGACAGCCACTACTCCTCAGCCCGCGAATGACACGGAGGTGTTGTCCCGAAGGCTCTCCGAGCGGGATAGGTGATTCTGGAGATGCCCCAAGGTGGGATTCCAGATGTCAGACACGCGGGGTTCAAAATCCCCGCGGATCGTGTCGATGAGAGCCATGGTAAGCCGGGCTCTCAGCCGAACACTATTCCGGAACCTTCAATGCTTCCGGACTCAGGCAGGCGGCCCCTCATTAGGTAGGGCGAGTCGTCTGTGTTGAGGACTTCCATTCCGCCCGAGGCACCGGATTGTCCGCGGGAAGTGCTTTGCGGCGCTTCCATGGATGAAGAGCACCGTACTCTTATGAGTGCGATGATTCAGAAGGTTTTGTCCGCCAAGAGCGGACTAACCGAAGCCTGCACCAGCCTACTGACAGGCTTTGAGGTAAGTAGTAAAAATGTATGAGATTACCACCCGATAGGTAGTAGCCCCTGAGACTCTATTTGGTATTCGGAAGGAAAAGCCAAACAGAGGGTCAATTATGATCCGTAGGAGTCTAATAATAAATATTCGTGTGAATAAGCAGGTTGTGCTGCTTGCCGCTGCTGTCTGTACGGCCGAGATCGCCGGACTGAAATAGGACCTGGAGCAGGCGCAGGGAGAGCTCGACCTCATGAGGAGGCAGCTCGAAGAGAGCAAAGGTGAATAATTCCCCTCTCTCATATAAGGAAGGATAGATAAAATTGGTTATTTTAACGACGAAGCGTCGTGATTTTGTAAGAAGGGCCACCACCGAAGTGGCGTCTCTGAAGAAAGTGCTGTCCGAGGCCGAACACAAGGCGGCCTTGGAGCGCAAAGAGCGCGAAAAGCAAGATGCAAGAGTGGGCGAGGTACAACAAGAGCTCCGGGAGCTCGGCAAAAAGTTCGAGTCCGTGGAGCATGAGCTGAAGGCAAAAGAGGCCGAGCTTGGGAAGGCCCTTGTGAGTATAAAAGGCGCCAAGGCCGAAGCCGAGAAGGCACAGTAGGAAATCCAGGAGGCCAAAATGATAACAGCGGGTAAGAAATTCTTTATGCAAAGCAAGCATGTGGAGGAGGCATTTCTTTTACTTACTCGAATACGGAGCTCTCCAGGGGCATTTGCAGATCTGCCACGCAGCATATCAGATGTTGCGGAGTTCTACCGTGCCTAGGAGGGGAGCTCAACAGAGAAGCTGTTCTGGTCCCAGTATGCTGGGGCCGAACATCCAACGCCTCTGAGTGACCAACTAAAGTAGTTGGTCGAACTCCACAGGGCGGCCGAACTGGCTATGAAAGATTTCATAGTCCGGATGTGGCCTGGTGAGCTCCTGCCCACTAGCTATTTCGGCCTGGTCAAGCAGATGGTCGATGCCTGTCCGCGGCTTGAGGTGATCAAGCGATCCGTTTGCATTGAGGGTGCCCACCGGGCCGTTGCCCACATGAAGGTGCATTGGAGCAAGCTGGATGCGGAGAAGCTGGTGAAGGACGGGCCACCGGAGGGCAAGGCGCATCGCCATCCCGAGATGTACTATGATAGTGTTATGAAGGGTGCTCGTCTCGTGGCTGATGAGTGTACCAAGGACACCATTTTCGAATGAATTCACTTCTGTCATGTTTGTAATATAAAGACAAAGTTACTTGTGCTATGTAGCACTTTTGTTATTTAAAATATTACCTTCTGTGCGGCTGTTTATAAAATTCTGAAAGTAGGCCAGTCGTTGGTTTTTGCCTCCACGTAACTAGTACTGGGGTGTTCGTGGAAAACCCGGACACTCTTTATCCAAATGTTTGGTCCATCAAGGAGGTGTCCGGCGCAGCGAACAAGGCAATCAGACTATTCGGCTTTATAACCTTCACTTAGCCATAGAAGTCTACAATTTTAAATTTCGGCGAAGCCCCTAGAATCCGGAAGGCCGAATTGGGGCGCTATATATGCTTGGATCAGACGAAGCCGATTTATCGCCTAAAGCGCAAAATCTTTAAGGATTTTAAGACCTCTCAAACAGCGACCAGCTCTCGCCTCATCATGCCGGTCAGTTTTCGGCTTTCTCTACTGAGGTGCTCGTCCGGAAAAACCGGGACACAATCGCAGTAGTTCTCCCTGTGCTACCTTAGCCGATATAATGGAACGTAAGGCACCAAAACAAGGGAGCCGGGCTAACCCAACTATAGACCCAAGACATGATTCGGAGCTGATGCATATAGTGCTATAAGTTCGGCGTGCCACACTGTTGAAAGTGCTCAGACTTTACTTGCCATATTATGGGGCGTCATAAGAAGCCCCTGGCAAACTGAACGTACCAAGGTGTACGGATGCAATATCAAATAAACATTTATAAGAAAAAAATGCTCAAATAAGAATAATAAGCTGACGCTATATATGATCTCCCATTGATAAATAACACGTTTAAGCGTATGTTTACAATGAACGCATTAAGCGGAGATAAATACAATTATTTGACATATCCTATCCAGAGGCAAGCTACGTACAGATAGATAAAACAGGTATAACGATCGTAAATAGATTCCACCTGGGTATTTCCTTCTGTACGCAAAGCCTGTTGCCTCCTTTGTTTTCCCTCCTATGTAAGTCCAACAATCCGGCTCTTCTGGAGAGGCTGCACTAAAGAAAGGTCCTGAAAGTTTAAAGTAAAGGTTATGAAGGTATGTTGCGGTGATACCACACTATTGACTGAGCCACTACTGCGCCTCCGCATGTGCCCATGGTATTTTGAGTGCGTAATTTTGTACGCGTGGCACGAATGCTGCTTTGATGGGATTTGAGCGGAGGCCGGGCTGCTAGTCACGCTCTTGGCGTGCCTGGTGATCCTGTTGCAAGGTGCTCTGAACTCGCTTGACGGTGCTTGAGGTTGTCGTCATCGGATTGGTGGTTTGCCGGACGAGGCCGCATTGTACTTCTGCCGCGAGGGCTGCAGTATGCTCTTCTGTACGGAGAGAGCGGTCCATGTTTCCGTTGACTGTTATGACCCCGCACGGGCCTGGCATCTTGAGCTTGAGGTATGCATAGTGTGGTACCGCATTGAATCTAGCGAATGCGGTTCGTCCGAGTAGTGCGTGGTAACCACTGCGGAAAGGGACGATATCGAAGATTAACTCCTCGCTTCGGAAGTTATCCGGAGATCCGAAGACCACTTCCAATGTTATAGAGCCCGTACAACGGGCCTCTACTCCAGGAATTACACCTTTAAAGGTGGTTTTGGTGGGCTTGATCCTTGAAGAATCGATGCCCATTTTGTGCACTATGTCCTGGTAAAGCAGGTTCAGGCTGCTACCGCCGTCCATAAGGACTCGCGTGAGGTGGAATCCGTTGATGATTGGGTCTAAGACCAATGCGGCTGAGCCGCCGTGACGGATGCTAGTAGGATGATCCCTACGATCAAAGGTGATCGGACAAGCTGACCATGGGTTGAATTTGGGGACGACTGGCTCCATCGCGTAGACGTCCTGTAGTGCTCGCTTCTGTTCCCGCTTGGGGATGTGAGTGGCGTAGATCATATTGACCGTTTTCACCTGGGGGGAATCTCTTCTGTCCCCCCGTGTTCGGACACCGGGGCTCCTCATCATCGTCGTTGTGCAGCCCCTTGTCCTTGTTTTCGGCATTTTCTTTGCATGCCTATTTAAATACCCAACAGTCTCTGTTGGTGTGGTTGGCTGTCTTGTCCGGGGTGCCATGAATTTGGCACGAGCGCTCCAGTATACGGTCTAGACTGGACGGTCCCTGATTGTTTCATTTGAACGGCTTCTTCCGCTGACCGGATTTGGATCCGTTGAATCCGGCGTTGACTGCCGTGTCTTCGGTGTTGTCGCCATTGTTCTGTTGCTTGTGTCTGTTGCGCCATAGCTTGCCATTATTGTCACGGATGTCTGAAGTGCCAAAATGTGGCATAGTGCTGCTGTGAGCCAACCAGCTGTCCTCGCCCGCGCAAAAGCGGGTCATTAGTGTCATCAGAGCTGCCATGGACTTGGGTTTCTCCTGGCCGAGATGTAGGGCGAGCCACTCGTCGCGGATATTATGCTTGAAGGCCGCCAGGGCTTCGGCGTCTGGACAGTCAACTATTTGGTTCTTTTTGGTTAGGAACCGGGTCCAGAATTTCCTGGCTGATTCTCCGGGCTGTTGAGTGATGTGGCTCAAGTCATCGGCGTCCGGAGGTCTTACATATGTGCCTTGGAAGTTGTCAAGGAATGCGTCTTCCAGGTTTTCCCAACTGCCAATGGAATTTGCGGGCAGGCTGTTTAGCCAATGTCAGGCTGGTCCTTTGAGCTTAAGGGGAAGGTACTTGATGGCGTGTAGATCGTCTCCACGGGCCATGTGAATGTGGACAAGGAAATCTTCAATCCATACCACGGGATCTGTTGTGCCATCGTATGATTCGATGTTTACAGGTTTGAACCCTTCTGGGAATTCATGATCCATCACTTCGTCAGTGAAGTAGAGGGGGTGTGCGGCACCTCTGTGCCGGGCTATGTCGCGACGCAGTCTAGCTACGTCTGGCTGGTTGTGTTCGGCCCGGCCGGATTTGCTGTTAGTGTACCCGGTATAATGGTCATCGTTATGTGCTATAGCGCACCCCCCTGATTCGTAGATCGATCTCGATCTTGGTTGTCCTGCGGTGTTATCCAATCTATCGCGCAGGTCCTGAGTATTACCCCGGGCCGTAGTAAACTGGCGCGGGGGTGCAGGCTGGTATTCGGGTTGATATGCCATTTTATCCCGACCTCGAGGTGGCCGGTCAGCTATGTGGCGCTCGAGTCCATATTCCTCGGCTGCCAGGACTTCTGTCCATCTGTCTATGGGCAGGTCTTGATCAGCTTGAAGCTGCTGCTGCTTCTTCTTCAGGCTTCTCGCAGTGGCAATAAGCCGGTGCTTGAAGCGCTCCTGCTCCATGGGGTCCTCGGGCACTCCGAACTCGTTGTCGCCGAGGCTAATCTCGTCTTCGGAGGGGGGCATGTAATTGTCCTCCTCCAGATACCTGTCTGTCGCCTGTTCGTCTGGGCTGTCCTGCCCATCCTCCTGCTCGGCCTACTCGAAGGCGGGCTGATCAGGGTTGTATTCATCTTCGGCACCGTCCGGATTGTTTCGTCTCCGGTGCCGGTATTACCTTGGCG
This sequence comes from Triticum timopheevii, assembly GCA_963921465.1. Taxonomy (NCBI): domain Eukaryota; kingdom Viridiplantae; phylum Streptophyta; class Magnoliopsida; order Poales; family Poaceae; genus Triticum; species Triticum timopheevii. The sequence continues at coordinate 373,544,203 of OY997262.1, read as the reverse complement.
GGGCTTGGAGCGGCACTGGCGACGCCCATGTTTTGCTTTCTTCTTGGAGGGGTTATCCTCCGTTGCCTCATCGGCATTGGTTTCTTTCAGAGTGTCCACCATATATATATCGTATGAAGAGGTGGCTGTCCACCGCCCTGCGGGCGGCGGCTCCTGTGTGTCTCCTGCATCGTCGTCCATACTGTCAATGTCTTCGGAGTCGAAGTCAAGCACGTCGGTTAAATCATCGACCGTGGCTATGAAGTGGGTGGTGGGTGGGCAGCGAATTCCTTCGTCGCCCGCTTCCCACTCGAGCCGGACATAGTTCGGCCCAGAGCCTCCTGACAAAGGGAGAGACTTTAATGAGTTCAGCATGTCGCCAAAGGGCGAGTGCTGAAAGATGTCCGCAGCGGTAAACTCCATTACCGGAGCCCAACCTGGCTCGACTGGCTCGAGGGTGTGCGGACCGGAACCAACAACCGGATACGAGTCCGAGGGCCCGGGGTTACAGGCCTCCACATAGGTGAGACCTGCGTTCGGCTCCACCGCCGATGAGTATGCACCAACGGGGCGGGGTCCACCCCTCCGTCCTTGGGAAACTCAACCTGCTCCGGATTTAGATCCGGGGCTACTACAAGGGTGATGTCCCGAGCATTGTCCGACAACAGGTCTAGGCCGTGCTCGTCGTGGTTGTCCGGCGCTCCTGGCACAGGCCCGAATCCCTCGAAGATCAAGTCTCCGCGAATGTCAGCCATGTAGTTCAAGTTTCTGAACCTGATCTGGTGGCCAGGGGTGTAGCTATCGATCTGCTCCAGATGACCAAGCAAATTGGCCCGCAGTGCGAAGCCGCCGAACACAAAGATCTGTCCGGGGAGAAAAGTCTCGCCCTAGACTGTGTTGTTGACGATTGAAGGCTCCATCAAGCCTTGCAGCGACGACACAGAGGAACTCTCAATGAAAGCACCAATGTCGGTGTCAAAACCGGTGGATCTCGGGTAGGGGGTCCCGATCTATGCGTCTAGGCTGATGGTAACAGGAAGCAAGGGACACAGATGTTTACCCAGGTTCGGGCCCTCTTGATGGAGGTAAAACCCTACTTCCTGCTTGATTAATATTGAAGATATGGGTAGTACAAGAGTAAAATTGGACAGCTCCCATTTACTTATCTTGGTTTGCCATTGGGAACGACAAGGCCAAGAATCATTGATCTTATGCCTCTGGTTGACAGTCTTGAGAGGAGATTAACTGCAAGCTCTTCCATGCTGAATCAAGGCTCTTGACTGCAACTTCTTACCTCTGTCCTCACCTCTATGCCAATATATTTTCTATGCAGCCTCAATATTCCACCAGGGATCATCAAACAGCTTTACAGAATCTTCAGGCAATGTCTTTGGAGGGAAAACAGTGATGCTCCCAAGCAATCTCTGGCTGCATGGGAGCTAGTTTGTAGGCCAAAAGATAAAGGAGGTTTAGGAGTTCTAAATCTGAACATCCAAAACAAAGGGTTACTTATCAAGCATCTTCACAAGTTTTATAACAAGGCTGGTATTCCCTGGGTGACACTGATTTGGAACAGTTATTATGATCATGGTGTTCCATAGGCAACAGCTAAAGCAGGCTCTTTCTGGTGGAGGGATATTATGAAGCTACATGAGGCTTACATTTCTATTGCCTCGGTCAACATAAACATGGGTGATTCTGCTCTGTTTTGGACTGATTCTTGGCACATTGGGGGCTCTGCTAGACCCATTTGTTGGAGATTGCCAAGGTTGTTTTCCTTTGTAAACAATGATAAGGTCTCTGTGCAGGAATTTCTTCAATCCCAGGATCTCTTCTCCATGTTTTATTTACCACTTTCCCATGAGGCTGCTGCTGAGTTACACATTTTGGAAGGTTGGATCTTGCAGTTGGATAGAGACCCCAATATACCTGATGTTTGGATTTGGCCTGGTAAATCTGGGGAATACACTGCCAAGAGCTTCTACTCAATCATGCATTCACATCTACCGACCATACAACCTTGCAAATGGTTGTGGCAAAGTAGGTGCGCCATGAAGATCAAGGTGTTTGGGTGGCTGCTCTTCTTCGACAGACTAAACACCAAGGACATGCTGGTTAGAAGACACTGGCGCTCTAGCCAAGATGATAATCTTTGTCTCATTTGCAGTGAGCTGGTGTATGAGGACAGAATTCATTTGTTTTTTAACTGCACCTTCAGCTGTAGGGTCTGGAATTACCTTGGCATTGATTGGTCTAGAGGCTCAGATATTCTGCAATGTATCAATCATGCAAGATCCAGCCTTAGGCAACCATTCTTCTTTGAAGTCATGCTAACTGCTGCCTGGAATATTTGGATTCTAAGAAATGGCAGAACCTTTAGAGCTGAGAGAGCCACTTTCAGTACCTGGAGGTGCAAATTCATCCATGATATCTCTTTACTTGCTCATAGGGTGAAGGATTGTATCAAACCCCAACTCTTGAGTTGGATTGCTTCTTTGTTGTAAAGGAGATAGGGATGTTTAGCCGTAGGTAGTTTTTTTTCCTTTTTCTCCTTGTATATATTTTGTAATTGTTTGTACAGCAACCTTTATTCTAATCAAGGGCTATGGGGCTTTGCCTCACAGTATATATTCAAAAAAAACAAGAGTGGATCTACCATGAGATCTTAGAGGCTAAACCCTAAGAGCTAGCCTATGATGGTATGATTGTAATTGTGATCGGCCTTCTAAGGACCATCCTCTCCGGTTTATATAGACATCGGGGAGGGCTAGGGTTTACATGGAGTCGGTTACAAGAAAGGAAACACAATATCCAGATCGCCAAGCTTGCCTTCCACGCCAAGGAGAGTCCCATCCGGACACGGGCCGAAGTCTTGAGTCTTGTATCTTCACGCTTCAGTAGTCCGGACGTTGTACACAGTCCGACTGTCCGGATAGCCCCTAATCCAGGACTCCCTCATCGGTCCCTCCGGCCATAGATGGTCTATTACAGACCTCATTGGAAGACCGGACAACCTATGGAGCTCGTCCATAGCAGCCATCCTCTCACTCAATGGCAACGGGCGCGTCGAAGCACTGAATTGCGACCAGAACAACCATTCTACCTCATTATCTTTTTGATCCTTGAAGAACTTGGTCGCATCAGCCGTACTTTTTGCCAGATCCGCATACGCGTCTGCAGCGCTCCAAAGCCAATCTGTCGGGGATATTCCCCGCGGCGTAAACCGGCCGGACTTGGCAATTTACCGGCGACCTGCACAGACCACACGGTTTACAGCTCATTGGTAATCTGGCAGGCGGGCCAGAGGAGCAACAAGACCCGGTGGCCTGCCTGGCGGTTCATGAAGGCCGGTTCAACTATTGTGGGCCGGTTTAAGAGGAAAGGCATGAGGAATATTTACCTTACAAGGAGTTAAGACCAGGACTTGTATCTGGTTTGTATTAGAGATAGACTAGTCCTAATCCTAATAGGACTCCACATGTAACCCGCCCCTTCAAGATATATAAGGAGGGGCAGGGCTCTCCAAAGAGGGACGAGTTAGAAGTTACAAGCAAGAAGAAACAATCTTAGGGCTAGACACAAAGAGGAGAGCCGGTTTACGGCGACTACCTCGTGGTGATAATGAGACCTAGCCTCAAACAGCATTTAGGGTTTTTACCGGATGATGTTTCCCGGGGCCCGAAGCTGTCTAAATCCCTGTCTTGTGTTGCGTCTCTCGATTCCGCTCAACCCCTCTCAAGCTACCACATAGATGCGTTGGCCTCGCGACTAAGTCCTGACACTAAGGACATCTGCCGTGACAAATCCACGACACAATCCAAAGGAGCGTACTTTGGATCTAAGAACTTCATCCTCAACAAATAGGGGCTTCCAGCCGCGATTTCTCCGGCCTGTCGAAGCTCCTCCCGCGCATCCCTAATTTTGCAACACGTCTCCTTGGCCACATCAAGGGCCCTCTTCAGGTCAGCCGACTTTGCTTGATTATCCTTTTTAAGGAGCTCATACCGTCCGGTAGCGTCGGTCAGCTCCACAGCCATCTCAGCTATTTTATCTTTGCTTCGGCGATGAGAAGCCTGTTCGGCTCTCAAATCTTCGGCCGCCTTTAGGGCAGCCGCATTGCTAACCCGGGCTTGTACCTTGGCTAGGGCAAGTTCCGCCCTTAGGGCCTCCACGGCAGCAGCTCCACCTGCAGCCAAAGCATATCACATTAACATTATGCTCCTCTTAATATTTCCTATAACAAATGAGGAAAAAAGACCACATACTTTGTGACTCATCAAGCCGCTCGTTTACAAGCGTGATGTCGGCATCCACCACATCAATCTGTCGCCTTAATACGGCGAATTTAGCGGTCCGGTCTATCGCCGGACCCTTAGCCACCTACGCATGAATGTAGTGCGATCATTACTTGAGAGTGTGATCCTCCGTTTGCCTCCTAGGGCTGGCAACCAGAGTCTCAGGGGCTACTATCTATACCGAGCACACCTAGCGCGTGCGATACAACCGAAAAATTACGTATTTCATTATGTACCTCAAAGCCTTTGAGCAGGCTCGTAAAAGCTTCATTCAACCCGCTTGTGGCGGCTGAAATTTTCTCAAACACCGTACCCATTAACGCACGGTGATCCTCCGAGAGAGCAGCTTGCTCCAGAAGGCCCGTCAGCGTGTCCGGCCGGTCACCAGACTGTACTGGACCCTTCTTATCGCTCCCTGTGGGAGCCGAATGCTCTGGGCTCAGGGCGGCCAAAGTGTTAGCTTCTGGCCTTGGCGGATCTGGACTTCTCTGTGACGACACCTCGGGGTCGCCCGCCCCATGGGGCGGAGAGGCAGGTGGGGTTTCACTCTCCATCATCTCTGGAAGAAGATCCCCCGAAGACGAACTCTGTCGAGAAGAGCTACTAGCCGGACTGCAAAGGATGGATCCTGGTTATTGTTCCCGGAGGAGGAAGTAGTAACTTTGTATTTACGATTAACTTATAGCTCGGTGGAGAGCTGGCCCGTTTGCGTGCATGGCACGGTGAGGACGCCCTCCAGGGCAGGGCCCCCTGGTGAAGTTTTCTTCCCTTGTCTAGGCACCTCCGCTTCCAAGTCTTCGGAGGCGGCCCTCTTCTTCCCACAGGGGGAGGAAACCTTAGATTCCCCTCCCCGGCTATCCTCCTTCGTGGAGACAGTAATTCCCCCAGTTTGGATGTACAATGTGTGAAGCTCGGCTTCTCTATCCTTCCCTTCGTCTTTCCCCGAGGGCACTTGACTTAGCACACGTCTAAGCATCCTAGCTATTGCAGGATTAGGCGAGCCTTTGGGAAGTGGGGCCGGACACCTGATTCTCTCCGCCTTGCTGAGCCAATCCTGGCCACGGACAGTTTTCAGAATAATGTTGTGATAAATATAAACGAAGTGTTTGGATTCAGGGTTACTTACTTGGGTATTTGGGTGGTTGCAGCTCAGCCCGCATCCTCGATGGTGTCCGGACACTTTACTCGTTGTCCGAAGAACAACCTGTACATCCCTTCGAGTGTCATGCCGAAGAAGAGCTGAATAGTTCGTGGACCCTCTGGGTTGAACTCCCACATCCGGAGAGGCCGACGTTTGCACAGCAGGATCCGTCAAACTAGCATTACCTGAATTATCCTGACAAGACTGATGTCCCTCTCAAGGAGTTCCCGAATACGGCTCTGCAGTGCCGGTACGTCATTAGCAGGCCCCCAGTCCAGTCCCACATTGGCCCACGACGCCAGTTGAGGCGGAGGGCCCGAGCGGAAGTCAGGGGCAGCCGCCCACTTTGTGCCTCGGGGAGCCGTGACGTAGAACCACCTCCGCTACCATAGATCGGCACCTCTGGGAAGAAACCCTCTGGCCATGAGGCATTGGTGTTTTTGCTTATTGCAGCACCTCCGCACTCCGCGTGTCGCCCCTCGATCACCTTCGGCTTTACATTGAAGGTCTTGAGCCATAAGCCGAAGTGTGGGGTGATGTGGAGGAAGGCTTCGCACACGATGATAAATGACGAGATGTGAAGGATGGAGTCCGGAGCTGGATCATGAAAATTTAGCCTGTAATAGAACATGAGCCCTCTCACGAAGGGATCGAGGGTGAAGCCTAAGCCTCGGAGGAAGTGAGAAACAAATACAACGCTCTCGTTGGGCTCGGGAGTAGGGATGACCTGCCCTGGAGCAGGAAGCTTGTGCTTGATGTTGGCGGTCAGATATCGGGCTTCTCTAAGCTTCTCAATGTCCTCCTCTGTGACAGAGGAGGCCATCCACCGGCCTTGAAGGTTGGATCCGGACATGATTGAAGATCCGAAGTGCCTAAGCTTGAACTTCAGGTGTCGGAACTCGAGATGCGGAAAGGCGCAAGCGTGGTAAGAGAGAGGGATAGGCCTCGGCCCCTCTATAAAGGGGGTGAATATCAAGCATCCTCAGCGTAACCGTTTGGGGCTTACCTAAAAACACGGAGGCATGCCAATAGGCATAGTTGGGTTGCCCACACCCATATTGATGAGAATCCCGCAATAAGGGGGACACGATCTCTGCTTCGACGAGGTGTGCCAATGAAACCACCTTGCAGTGCGTGTCGTGGTAGGATGAAGAAAACCCAATTCGTTAAGCCAGGCCGCGGTGTAAGGGCACACCGTGAAAAATTGTCAGCAGATTAGATTCGTAAAGTGTTGTGCTCTCTATGATGATGTGTGGAAATTATTTTGCAGAGCCGGACACGATCCTTGTGTCCAGAATCTACCTTGGAGTATTCGGAGATGGAACCCGCCTTGCAATGCCGAAGACAATCTGCGCACTGGACTCATCATCATTGAAGCCTGGTTCAGGGGCTACTGAGGGAGTCCTGGATAAGGGGGTATCCGGACAGCCGGACTATATACTTTGGCCGGACTGTTGGACTATGAAGATACAAGATTCAAGCCTTCGTCCTGTGTCCGGATGGGACTCTCCTTTGCGTGGAAGGCAAGCTTGGCGATTCGGATGTTAGATCTCCTTCTTTGTAACCAACTCTATGTAAACCCTAGCCTCCTCCGTGTCTATATAAACCAGAGGGTTTAGTCCGTAGGGAGGGGACAATCACAATCATAATCATAATCATAGGCTAGCTCCTAGGGTTTAGCCTCTACGATCTCGTGGTAGATCAACTCTTGTAATACTCATATCATCAAGATCAATCAAGCAGGAAGTAGGGTATTACCTCCATCGAGAGGGCCCGAACCTGGGAAAAACATCATGTCCCCTGCCTCATGTTACCATTAGCCTTAGACGCACAGTTCGGGACCCCCTACCCGAGATCTGTCGGTTTTGACACCGACAGGCAATACGGAAGAGTGAGTGCTTTGGAAACTGCTAAGCTTGTCTGGGATAGGTTGTCCAAAGTGAATGATGGAGTCTCAACTCAACGTGACTCTCGTGTTGACGTTCTTCGCAATCTCTTCAACCGCTTCAAAAGACTCAACAATGAAAATGTTCAGCAAACCTTCGATCGCCTCACTGACATCTCAAATGAGCTTCAAGCACTTGGTGCCACTAACATCACCGACAATGAGGTGGTGAAGAAATTGCTGAGATCGCTTGATTCTTCATTGGATACTCTGGAACTGATGATACAAGAACGTGTTGATTACAAGTCACTTGATCCCGCTGATATCCTCGAGAGGCTAAACACTCATGAGTTCCAGCTTGCTGAGAAGAGAGATCTCTATGTTTTGAGCTATGGCAGATCACGTTCTCTGAAGGCCAAGGCAGTCTCTGAGTCTGAAGATGAAGGCTCTGCTAGTAGCCTTGGTGATCCTGAAGAACTGAGCCAGGAACTAGCACTACTCGTGAAGAAATTTCAGAAGTTCTCAAGACGTGGTCGCTTTTGAAAATCCTCAAGGAGTAATGATTCCTCAACAGTGACTACAAGAAGAGGCTATGCCACAAATGCAAGAAACCTGGTCACTACATTCAAGATTGTCCTCGGTGGGATAAGGTATCAAAGAAGAAGAAGAAGTACAAGGATTACAGTTCTGATGATGCGAAGAAGAAGAAGAAATCTTCAAAGTCTTCATCATCAAAACCCTCGAAGTCTTCATCTCACAAGAAGAGCAGCTCCAAGAAGGCTCGGGCATTCATTGGCAAGGAAATGGACTCTGAGGCTGAATCTGAGAAACATCAGGACGGGGAGGCATCTGAGGAGTCTGAGTCTGGTGTGGTGAGCCTAGCTCTCGCTACTGCATTCGTCAGCAAGTCTATCTTCAACTCTGAAGAAAATGGCATCACCAACAAGGCTGATGAAGACAATGATGACTACGCTCCACCCTATTGCTTCATGGCAAAGGGTGCCAAGGTAACTAAATATGCCTCCTCTGAATCTAGTGAAGATGAATCTGATGAAAACCTCAAGCCCAGCTACTCTAAACTTGCTAAGATTGCTGTGAAACAACCAAAGGCTATTGAAAAGGTTCAAAACATGCTAGACAAAAGTGATGATATGTTGGGTGAAGAAATGGATCACACTAAAACATTAACTGAAAATCTTCAGAGACTTTAGTCTTAGTTTGACAACCTTCAATGTCATCATTATACTCTCTTATCTGATCACTACAAGCTTTCTTTTGAATTTCTTCAAAGAAAGCAAGATCTTGAGAAGCTAAGAGTGAGTTATGAAGATCTTCAGAAGGAGCGCGATTCATTACTTGCTCAACAAATCAGCGCTACTCAGGAAAAATTTGTTCCTCCATGTTTGAAGTGCATTGAACGTGAAACTGCAAATTCTTCACCTGAATGTTCAAATGCTTCTAATACTACAAATTCTTCATCTGTCTCTACTATCACTAATTCTTCATCTAAGGACATTGCTAGTATCACTGATGATGCAGGGCTGAAGGAATTGTACATGACAGGCATGTACAAAAGCCTCAAAGGGCATCAGACTCTTTGTGATGTGCTTAAAAAGTAGATCCTCAACAGGAACCCTAGGAAAGAGGGTATTGCCTTTGAGAGGAAACTCAATGCTGATGGAACATATTGGAAGCCTGAGCAATACCCCAAAACCTCATGGGTTGCTGCAAAGGGACCTCCAGTTGATCCATCCAATTTATCTGGCTTTACATGTGAATATCCTCATTCTTCTGATGAGTCATTTGACTCCAACTATAAACTGTTCAAAAATCAGAATGGTGAAGTATTTGCTGATATGTTGGCACTAACTGCAAGAACGGTTCCCCTATGAAGAAAATCTGGGTTCCCAAAAGTTGCCTCGAAAGTCTTCAGGTGAATGTCCTCATGACACCACCTATGAAGAATAGGAACTCCAGATCAAATTCTTGATATGGACCAAATTCTTCATATGGATTCAAGTCCTCATACGGACCAAATTCCTCATGTGGATCAAATTCCTCAAAAACCCATCTATTTCGCAGGGTAGAGCTAAGGGCTATGAATATGAGCATTATTCTTCTAACCATTATGTTCATAAGTCCTCGAAGAATTTCTCTGCTTATTCATATGCTTATCCTAACCCCTCTTATGTGAAACGAAGTGGACTGGCTTCTATGCCACCTTTCTCATATGGTGCTCGTAGAGTGATGAATTCTTTGCCACCCCTTCAGATGTGGGTGGTGAAGAAAAAGAACTAAACTCTTATGCAGGGTCAGGTCTCCAGATGTGCTTAAAACGTCTCAAGAATTTGCTGGAGACCTGAAAATTGCCTGAAGGACGCAGACTAATCATGAAGAAATGAACTTTCATTTCTCACATCCTCATACTGTTCTATATGTTCTATTACTTGATGAAATTGATCTGATGATATTGATGTCATATTCTTCACTGATGAAGTATATGAGTTTGTAAGTTGCACTAATTCATCTGCAGGATGATCAACCCAAAGCCAATGAGTGGGTCCTCGATAGTGGATGTACAAATCACAAGACTGGTGACAAGAATCTATTGATGGATGCTCCTTTATCACTGTCGCATCTGAAGCATATCATGTTCGCTGACAAAGGCAAAATTCAGGTATTGGGTCTAGGTAAGGTTGCGATCTCAAAGGATCGACACATGGGCAAAGTCATGCTTTTTGAGTCCTTAGGATACAACCTCATGTCTGTCTTGATGCTTTCTGATCTCCATAGGGTTGTGTTCTTTGGAAAATATCATTGTGTTGTGATCATGGAAGCTGACAATTCCAAAGTCTTCGAAGGCTTTAGGAGAGGAGACTTGTACATTGTTGATTTCTCTACAGGACCACAACCGGCCGTATGCCTACTTGCAAAAGCTTCAGAAGGCTGGCTATGGCATCGTTGACTTGGTCATGCTGGCATGAGGAATTTGCACACGCTCGTGAAGAAGAAGCATGTCATTGGCATTGAGAATGTCAAATTCCTCAAGGATCACTTATGCGGAGCCTGTGAAGCTGGAAAGATGACAAAGGCCAAGCATCCAGCGAAGACTATCATGACTACCACTCGACCATTTGAATTGCTTCACATGGATCTCTTTGGTCCTAATCATTATTCGGCAGTTACAAATGATGCATCTCTATATGGCTTTGTTATTGTTGATGATTATTCTCATTACACATGGGTGCACATTGTCACTTACAAACATGAGGTGCAGGAAGTCTTCAAACGATTTTCCTCCAGGGCTTCAACCAACTTTTGTGTGAAGATCAAGCACATCAGAAGTGACAATGGGACCGAGTTCAAGAATTCCGGTCTTGAGGACTATCTTGATGAACATGGTATTACTCATGAGTTATCTGCTCCTTATACTCCTCGGCAGAATGGCGTCGTGGAGCGCAAGAACAGAACTCTTGTTGAGATGGCCTGCACTATGCTTGATGAATACAAGACGCCTCATTATTTCTGGATTGAGGCAATTGATACTGCGTGCCACATCATCAACAGAGTATATCTTGACAAATTCTTCAAGAAGACTGCTTATGAACTCCTCACTGACAAAAAGCCCAATGTGAGTTATTTTAAAGTCTTCGGTGCTAAATGTTGGATTAGAGATCCTTATCACAATTCTAAATTCGCACTGAAAGCACACGAGGGTTTTATGCTTGGTTACGGAAAGGACTCCCACACCTACAGAATCTTCAACAACGTTCTTCACAAAGTTGTTGAAACTGTAGATGTGCGGTTCGATGAAACTAATGGCTCGCAAAGAGAGCACCTACCTTCTGTGTTAGATGAACCAGCGCCTAAGGATTCTATCAAGTTCAAGGCTACTGAGGATGTCATTCCTACCGAAGAATCTGCTAAAGAATTCATTCCAGAACGTGAAGAACGTCGAGCTAGAGCACCTAAAGAAAATGGTGCTAAGGAAAATGGTCCTAAAGAAAATGTGGATCAAATTCCTCGACGATAACCCGCTCATCCTCATGTTGCAAACGAAGTACAAATTGAGAGAATCATCGATAACATTGAAGCACCAGGTCCTCTCACATGCTCAAAAGCTTCAAATTTGTCTAACTTTTGTGGGCACTTTGCTTTTGTCTCTATCGCAGAGCCCACTAAGGTAGATGAAGCATTTCTGGAGCCTGGGTGGATTCAATCTATGCAAGAAGAATTACATCAGTTTGAGCTCAACAACATCTGGGAACTGGTCAAACGTCCAAATCCTTGCAAGCATAATATCATTGGCACAAAGTGGATCTACCGCAACAAGCTAGATGAAAATGGCCTTGTGGTGAGGAATAAGGCACGGCTTGTAGCTCAAGGCTACACACAGGTTGAAGGAATTGATTTCGATGAAACTTTTGCACCTGTTGCTAGACTTGAGGCTATTCGCATATTACTTGCTTATGCTAACCATCATGTTATCATCTTAAAACAAATGGACGTGAAAAGTGCATTCCTCAATGGTAAGCTTGAGGAACAAGTATATGTTGCTCAACCCCCAAGTTTTGAAGATCCAAAGCATCCTGACAAAGTCTTCAGACTCAATAAGGCCCTGTATAGCCTCAAGCAGGCCCCTCGGGCGTGGTATGATACTTTGAAGGAATTCCTCATGAAGAAAGGCTTCAAACCCGGTTCACTCGACCCAACTCTTTTCACTAAATCTTATGATGGTGAATTGTTTGTGTGCCAAATTTATGTTGATGATATCATTTTTGGCTGTACTGACCAACGTTATAGTGATGAATTTGCCTATATGATGAGTGAACAATATCAAATGTCTATGATGGGAGAATTGAAATTCTTTTTAGGTCTTCAAATTCGTCAATAGCGCAATGTCATAATTATATCTCAGGAGAAATACCTCAAAGATGTATTGAGGAAATTCGGCATGCAAGATTGCAAAGGGGTCAAAATTCCTATGCCCACAAATGGCCATCTATGCACTAATGAAAATGGTAAAGACTTCGATCAAAAGGTATACCGTTCCATGATTGGCTCTTTATTGTACCTATCTGCATCTAGGCCGGATATTATGCTTAGTGTTTGCATGTGTGCCCGATTTCAAGCTACACCGAAGGAATCACACCATAAGGCTGTGAAGCATATTCTTCGATATCTAGCTCACACACCAACACTTGGATTATGGTATCGCAAGGGCTCTTCCTTTGATCTCATTGGATATTCAAACTCTGACTATGCTGGTGATCGTGTGGACCGGAAGTCAACGTCAGGCACATGCCATTTCCTCGGACAATCTTTGGTTTTTTGGTCCTCGAAGAAACAGAACTGCGTATCACTATCTACTGTAGAAGCTGAGTACATTGTTGTTGGATCGTGTTGTGCTCAATTACTATGGATGAAGCAAACACTCAAGGACTATGGCATCAACGTGAAGAATGTGACTCTCTACTGTGACAATGAGAGTGCTATCAAGATTGCTCATAACCCAGTTCAGCACTCGAAGACAAAGCACGTCCAGATTCGTCATCATTTTCTTCGTGATCATGTGTTGAAGGGCGATATCTCCATCGACCATGCAAGCACTGAAGACCAGCTGGCCGATATCTTCACTAAGACCTTGGATGAGAAGAGATTTAGCAAGTTGCGGTGTGAGCTAAATATCCTAGTCTTCGAATGTTCTCTGAAAATGACACACATCCTAACTCCTAGGCAAAATTGATGACTTAGATGTGCAACACACAAAGTAACGTTTTTCTTCAATCAATCAAGATTAACCCTCTAAGTGTGAAGAAATTGATTCTCATAACCCTACGACAATTGTACGCGGTGTCTGAAATCAGCTTTCTTATACGATGGGTCACGCCACCACCAAAAGTTGAAAATCTTCAATTTGAGTTTTTCCTCAGTTTTTGAAATTCCCCAGTTGTTCAAATTCTTCAACTTTGCATTGTCTTCACTTTTTCCATCGTTATTCTTCATTTGAATATATATATGTGTGTGTGTGTGTGTGTGTGTGTGTGTGTGTGTTTATGTCTTCTACAACATTCACTTATTGCTAATTCTTCAAGTTGATTTTTCTGCCAAGTGAATGTGATCGGACCCTTCCCCCTCTATGCTAAACTCAACCCAGTCTGTTCACAAATTCTTCATGTGCGTTCTGTTTGAAACTCGTTCAAAATCTTCATTGTGTCCTTATCAGCTGAAGAATTTGCGAACGGAACTTTTAACTTATCTTATGTAAATTTTTGGCTTTGCCGCTCAAACAGTTCCGCATCCCATGATAATGCTTTACTATTCACCCATGATCTCACATGATTGCCACCTCTCACTACGTGGGTGACACATGTCAAGCGAATGAGAAGGGCCAGGGGCACGTTCGTCTGATTTCATCGGGCGTACAGTTTTTCACTCCGACTATAAATACCCCCTCCCCTTCCTCACTTTGTTTTTACTTTGCTCGTTCTCACTCCCGCTCGAGCTTCTCAAACCCTAGCGCCGCCGCTACTTCATCGTCGCTGGTGAGGAAGAGCTTCATTGCCTCGACCTCGTCCCCGTCGTACTCGCGACGGTTGCGGATTTCTTCACTCCACCACCGCCCTAGCTGTCTTCCTCTGCCGAGTTAGGGCGTGGAAGATCTGAACTGACGAACTTCACATCTACACTTCCCAGTTCGTCGTGTTCTTCATCAAGGGTAATTAAAAGTTACTTATACTACCCTCTTTGATTCAAATATTTTCTTGAAAATCTTCAAAGGTGTTTATACTTCAAATCTTCACACACTGAACACCTCACATGTCATCTGCTCTTGATTCATTTCTCTAAGCAATAATTTTTCTTCATGATTCCTCAATTGTGTGGATCTTCGATCTATGCAACTCTGGAACCTATGACAAAGCACGCTTAGTGAAATTCCTCAAGACTCATCTGGTCAAATTCCTCAAACTTACTCTTTTTGAAAAACCTTCTGAGAATGCATATGACCTCTCCAAATTCCTCGCAACTATACTCTGTTCACAGGTACTGATTCTGCTACTGGATCACTAGGTTCTCATCAACTTAACTCATTTGCAGCATTCCTCAAAGAAAAGTTGAACACCTCTTCAGAAACTTCAGTTGTTCATATTCCTCAGCTGAAGAATATGGCTGACGGTAAGAAGCCACAGAAGGGTGGAAAGAGGCCTGAGGTCAACACAGCATTTGAGATCCCTGATGATATTTATGCTGGATACTGCACACCCCCTGAGGAGGATAAAAATCAGCGCAAGGTGCACATTCAAAAGATTGAGAGGGGATGGGCACGGGAATGGAGGGAGTATAGATATGTTACTCCCAAGTATATGAACAAATTTTCTCTCAACTCTCCATGCCCAAGACCTCCATTGGCACCTGGCCAATTGGCAGATCCCACCAGCCTCAAGCGCGGTGAGGATTATCCTGATGAATGGGCAAAGCGCCAGGCCAAACTAGCAAAGGAAACAGTGAGGAAATTTAATGAAGACTCTGCTGCTGCTGCTACCACTGTTGTGGCCTCTGCAAGCAAGCCGAAGAAGGCCATGCCTAAGAAGCCTGCTCGCAACTCAAGTGCTTCTCCCTCAATGACCTCATGGCCAAGTTCCTCAGCAATGCCCTCATGGTCAGATTCTTCAAAGCCCTCACGGCCAATTCCTCAATCTGCTCCTCCTTCAAAGTCCTCAGCTCCTCCGACAAAGTCCTCAGCTCCTCCGACAAAGTCCTCAGCTGCTCCAACTAAATCCTATGCACCTGTGCATCTCGCCACATGCCAAAGGACTACAGGCATCTCAATTGCCTCAGGAGCATCTGCAAGTTCCTCAACTGCACCAAATTCCTCAACTGGCCCCTCTCTGCTGAAGACAAAGGCCACTACTGGATGAGGCCCTTGACCAAGTCGTCACAAGAAGCAGGTCGCTTTTGAAGTGCCCTCTGATGATGAGGCTGATGATGAAGAACTTGCCGAAATCATCAAAGACAGGCAGGCTAGGGCCGCTAGAGCCAAAGGCAGCAATGTGCCAATGTTACTGGATCCGAACTTGATCCTAGATTTCATTGATCTATGGAACAAGGACCCGAACACACCTTTGCCGGAGATGAACCTCACTCCTGGTCAAAGTCATGTTTTGGCTGCCTTCATTGAAGAAGAAAAATGGAAATTTGAAGAAGGAAGAAGAGTGAAGAAAGCGCAGTACAAGAAGTAGCGCTACCTAAAGGACAACGTCCTCAATCTCTCCCATGAACAACTCGTTGCCTTACAAGCTGAGATCAGGCAACTGAGTGATGAATTTGATCGCTACTATGCTGACTGGCTTGGAGCCAAAGTCAGATTTGTGAAGATTACTGATAAATTCACTTCAAATGTTGCAGCCCCAACGCAAAAAGAAACTCCTCAGGATGATGCATCTACACAGCCTACTGAAGAACATGCCAGCACCGCTGATGAGAATCAGGCTGCTGAAGAAAATGAAAGTACCAGGGCTGATGGCTGCATTCCAGCCGCTAAAGAAATTGCCAGGGCATCCACTAGTGGTGCGCGTGAAGAAAATGAAGAAGTTAGGGCAACTGCATCAGTTGTGCCTGAAGAAAATGAACCAAATTCCTCTACTGCTCCAGCGCCTACACCAACTCCGATCCTTCCATCTGCATCAGATGTGAAGAAGACCAAGGCTGCAGAGCATGCAACTGTGAAGAAAAGGAAGGCATCAACTTCATCATAATCTTCAGCTCCGAAGAAGATGAAGCCTTTGACAAGCTCGTTTGCAAATCCCATTGATGTTGTTCCTCTCTCATCTATGCCATCAAAGGACCTTGTTCCTTATGATGAAGATTATGTGATTCCAAGCGAATCCGATGATGAGAATCCTTCTGCTGCTTCGTCAGAGCAGTTGGATGAAGAAATTGAAGTGGATGCAATCCCTTCAACACTAGTTGTCTCCTCGCCTATGACTGAGTTCACTACTGAAGAGGCCGGCATTGATGAAATGGAAGATGGGGATGTGGACATTAGTTGTACCACACCCATGTTGAAGGATGAGTTTTGGGAAAGTCAGCACCCCAACTCTCCAATGTTCACTCCACTTCAATCAATTCCTCAGTCCCCTGTTGCTACTGAAGTACAAATGGGATCTGAAGAACCTCATGCAACCCCATCTGTCCATGAAGAAATTCCAGCCACTAGTGCTGATGAAAATGTTAATGAAGAATTGAAGACCCGGGCTGCAACTGAAGAAGAGCCTGAAATTCCTCAGCCTGTGGATCCTGAGATTGTGATTCCTGAGGTGGTGATGCAATTGACTGATACTCCTCAGCCCAAGCCAAAGGATCCCTTCTCAAAGAAGCAGAAATTCAAGGCTGATGACTTCTTTGGCGAGCATGTTTTCTTCACTGAATTCAATCCTTATGACTCTGCTCGTCTTAGAAGGAAGCGCTTTTGGACTGCCAGCCAGGCCAATTTCTATTCTTCACTGCTTCTCAACAAAGACAAAGTCTTCGACCACGAGCATATTCCTCATGTGGACATGGAATCAATGCCTTGCTTCTCTCAAGTCCTCAATGTGCTTCATGATGCAGGATTGCTCAATTTTTGCTCTGACATTGTTGATTGGAATGAAGAGCTTATTCTTCAGTTCTACGCACGCTGCACATCACAGGTGATGCTGATGATATCAACACTTGGGTGTTGGACTGGATGACCGAAAACACTCATTATAAGGCACCGGCCTCTTAATTACTTCATGCCCTGTCAATCAGTCATCCACCTGAAGGTGCTCGTTGTCTATACCAAGAACCTGAACTCACTGCTCATTACATGCAAGTTCTAATGAAGCCTCTGAAGCCCGGTCAAGACCCAAGGACCAAATTCCTTGTGAAGGAATTGTTGTATGTGCCAAGAACAGTCTATCGCATTCTAACGAAGACTTTGAGTCCTATCAAAGGCCACGACTCATCTGATGAGGAAATTGTTGGCATCATTAAGAATCTGCTATTCAACATCATGCACGGCATCCCTGTCAATTATCATGATTTCTTCATGAGGACTCTGGCAAATGTTGCACTTTCTCCGTTTGGCTGAAGCCTTATGCTCCTTGGATTATGAGATTCCTCAGAACAAGGTCTTCAGTCAACTACAAAGCTGATTTTTAGAATCACCTCAGCTACTTGCCCCCGATTGAAGTCCTCAAGCGTACATACTCCTCAGATGATGAAAAGGGCAAGGCACCTGCTATTATTGAAGAAGGCATTCGTCCATTGGATGGTCAGTTTCGCAAAGCTTCATCTTATTCCACCAATGATGACTCTGCCACTCATGATTCTGCTGCCAATGCATCCAAGCCAAATCCTCAAGCCACTGCTCCTCGTGTGATGACTGACCGTGAGCTGCTTCTTAGTCTTCATCAGAAGGTGGATTGAAACCACAAATGGGTTAAGCGTCAGTTTGGTTTTATTCTTCACAACATGACTGCTACACATAATGAAGTGAAGAAAAACCATTACTACCTCCATGAAGTCTTCGATCGCACCTGGGCTATTCTGTCACATCTCTATGGTGAAGAAGATCTGAAGCAAACGGGTTTCAAGGAAGATTTTGACTGGTCTGCTCCTCCATCAAAGAAATACAAGAAGGCCAAGGTTCCTCCCTTGGTAGCCAGTTCGTTTTCTTCATCACGCGACACGGACGAGTATGAAGACTTGGATGACACTGCGGCAGGCCCTACAACGACACACGACCCCAACAACGCTAGTGCTCCTCCATCATCATGATATTCCTCAAGGGCGTCAGTCCTCATTTTCAACCCTTTTGGTCATTCGATGACAAAGGGGGAGAAATTTGAGTTAGTCTTCAAGCGGGTATATCTTATATGGGCGTTTTTTGCTAAGTTACAACTCTCGTTCTTTTGATGACGTTGCTGGATCGAGTTGTAAACTTAAACTCTATGGTGGCCTGATATTTTTGCTAGGTTCTTATGCATGCTTATTCCTCATTAATGTTAATGCACGCATGCTGAATTACACCAGTCACCATATTTCATCATGCATTTCAAGTTCTTCATATTATATGTCAAGCGCGTGTATGAATTACAAGATATAGGGGGAGATCACCATGATTATACTCTTCAAGTGTGCATTGCTTTAAAAGCAAATTCCTCACTATGCACATCTTCAGGGGGTGTTCTTCTATATCTTGCAATCAAATTCCTCAATATCAGTAATTACACTTCATATGTTTATCCCCGTTGAAAACTTAACCTATATTGTCATCAATCACCAAAAAGGAGGAGATTGTAAGTGCATCTAGTGCCCCTTAGTGATTTTGGTGTACTGAAGACTTATAGGTTAAGGGACTGATGCGTTTGTGAGTGTACACATGTCTATAAGTCTATGAGGAGTTTGATATTTACAGAGAAAGTCGACCCTTAAAAATGAAGTTCTTCAACGGAAGACTTTGGATTTCTGAAGACTTTCTGAAGACTTTGAAGTGAAGAAATTGGTGTGACCTTGAAGACTTGGCAATCATTCGAGGAACATGAAGCGTGAAGACTTTTGTTTTCGTAGTTTCATTTTCTCTTTCTTGAGTCATAGGAAACACCGTACTGTTAAAGGGGGTCGAGGAAATACTAAGGAAAAATTTCCATGTGATGCTCAACTCAAAATCCTACACCTACCAATCCCTTCGAGTGAAGCCATTGGAAATCTCATACAGTTCAGTCAATTTCTTCAGTAACAGAGACGAAGTTCTTCTGGTTGCTGAGGAATTTGTTCTGACTGAGGAATTAGGAATTTGCCAGTGCGGATTGCCTACATAGTGAGGAACATGATAGCCCTGAGGAATTTGAGAGTCAAAATTCCGACCGTTGTTGTGTTATGCGCCAGCTGTCCCAAAAATATCTACCCACCTAACGGTCATATCATTGAAGGGCATTTATGTCTTATCATGTCGGGCTGCTCCCTAGGCTATAAATAGCCGCCCCCTACAACCACTAGTTGGTTGGCTGCTCCGAGAGAAACTAACACTTGTCATTTGAGAGCATCCCATCCTCCGAGGACTTTGAGCAAAAATCATCGAGTGAGGAAAACCCAAACCCAAACACCTTCAAACCCAAAGTGATTGAGCATCACTGAAGAGATTGATCTTGCGTGGATCCGACGTTTGTTACATTTGAAGACTATGCTTCTTCCAAATGGTTAGGCCTCATGGTCTAGAGCACCCAAGAGGAATTGTGGATCGCCGAGTGACCTAGTCTATGAAGGTTTGGACGTCACCTGAAGACTTACCACGAGTGATTGGGTGAGGTCTGTGTGACCTTAGCTCAAGGAGAATACGGTGAGGACTGTGTTTCCGGGACTGTGTGTCCTCAGGTTTAAATACCTAGCCGCTCCAACCAGACATAAAACTGAGACAATAGTTGGAACTGGTCTACCAAATCATTGTCTTCACCAAGATTATTGGTTCTATTTCCTCAGCTCTTTCATTTCCTCATTTCAGTTGTTGTGTGCTTGTTCATATCTGTTTGAAGACTTTGACTGAAGACTTTCTCAATTTCCTCAGTTCAATTTCTTCAGTCTGTCCGTCTTCATCCTGTGTTTACGCTTTCTATACTCTGTGCTTGTTTTCATTTCATCATGATGACTATGCTAGTGTTTTGTTATGTTTACTTTTGAGTACTTATTCCACTGCAAGTAGTTCTTCGCTAAGGAATTTCCTCACCAGCAAATTCCTCAGTGAAGAATTCATAAAAATTGCCTATTCACCCCCTCCCCCCCCTCTAGTCGATATAACACACTTTCAATGAGTAATACCAAGTTCATCAAGATAGTCATCAAGATCGGAATTCTTGAACTCGGTCCCATTGTCACTTCTGGTAAGCTTGATCTTCAAAGCAAAGTTGGTTGAAGCCCTCGAGAAAAATCATTTGAAGACTTGCTGCACCTCATGTTTGTAAGTGACAATGTGCACCCATGTGTAACAACAATAATCATCAACAATAACAAAGCCATATAGAGATGCATCATTTGTAACTGCAGAATAATGATTAGGACCAAAGATATCCATGTGAAGCAATTCAAATGGTCGAGTGGTAGTCATGATAGTCTTCGCTGGATGTTTGGCCTTGGTCATCTTTCCAGCTTCATAGGCTCCGCACAAAATGATCCTTGAGGAATTTGACATTCTCAATGCCAATGAAATGCTTCTTCTTTGCAAGCGTGTGCAGATTCCTCATACCAGCATGACCAAGTCGTCGATGCCATAGCCAGCCTTCTGAAGCTTTTGCAAGTAGGCATACGGCCAGTTGTGGTCCTGTAGAGAAATCAACAATGTACAAGTCTCCTCTCCTAAAGCCTTCGAAGACTTTGGAATTGTCAGCTTCCATGATCACAACACAACGATATTTGCCAAAGACAACAACCATATCGAGATCACAAAGCATCAAGACAGACATGAGGTTGTATCCTAAGGACTCGACAAGCATGACTTTGTCCATGTGTCGATCCTTAGAGACGCAACCTCACCTAGACCCAATGCTTGACTTTTGCCTTTGTCAGCAAAGATGATATGCTTCAGATGCGATGATAAGGAAGCATCCATCAATAGATTCTTGTCATGAGTCATGTGATTCGTACATCCACTATCGAGGACCCACTCATTTGTCATGAGGACATTCACCTGAAGACTTTCAAGGCACTTTTTGGGAACCCAGATTTTCTTCATAGGGGAATCGTTCCTGCAGTTAGTGCCAACATATCTAGCAAATACTTCACCATTCCGATTTTTGAACAGTTTATAGTTGGAGTCAAATGACTCATCATAAGAATGAGGATATTCACATGTAAAGCCAGATAAATTGGGTGGATCAACTAGAGGTCCCTTTGCAGCAACCCATGAGGTTTTGGGGTACTGCTCAGGCTTCCAATATGTTCCATCAGCATTGAGTTTCCTCTCAAAGGTAATACCCTCTTCCTAGGGTTCCTGTTGAGGATCTGCTTTTTAAGCACATCACAAAGAGTCTGATGCCCTTTGAGGCTTTTGTACATGCCTGTCATGTACAATTCCTTCAGCCCTGCATCATCAGTGATACTAGCAATGTCCTCGGACGAGGAATTAGTGATAGCAGAGACAGATGAAGAATTTGTAGCATTAGAAGCATTTGAACATTCAGGTGAAGAATTAGCAGTTTCACGTTCAATGCACTTCAAACATGGCGGAACAAATTATTCCTGAGTAGCACTGATTTGTTGAGCAAGTAATGAATCACGCTCCTTCTGAAGATCTTCATAACTCACTCTTAGCTTCTCAAGATCTTGCTTTCTTTGAAGAAATTCATAAGAAAGCTTCTCGTGATCAGATAAGAGAGTGTTATGATGACCTTGAAGGTTGTCAAACCGAGACTGAAGTCTCTGAAGATTTTCAGTCAAGGTTTTAGTGCGATCCATTTCTTCACCCAACATATCATCACTTTTGTCTAGCATGTTTTGAACCTTTTTAATAGCCTTTTGTTGTTTCACAACAATCTTAGCAAGTTTAGAGTAGTCAGGCTTGAGGTTTTCATCAGATTCATCCTCACTAGATTCAGAGGAGGGGTATTTAGTTACCTTGGCACCCTTTGCCATGAAGCAATAGGTGGGAGCATAGTCATCATTGCCTTCATCAGCCTTGTTGGTGATTCCATCTTCTTCAAAGTTGAAGATAGACTTGTTGACGAATGCAGTAGCGAGAGATAGGCTCGCCACACCAGACTCGGACTCCTCGAATGCCTCCTCTTCATCATGTTCCTCAGATTCAGCCTTAGAGTCCATTTCCTTGCCAATGAATGCCCGAGCCTTCTTGGAGCTGCTCTTCTTGTGAGATGAATATTTTGAGGATTTTAATGATGAAGACTTTGAAGATTTCTTCTTCTTCTTCACATCATTAGAATTGTAATCCTTGTACTTCTTCTTCTTTGATTCCTTATCCCAGTGAGGACAATCTTGAATGTAGTAACCAGGTTTCTTGCATTTGTGGCATAGCCTCTTCTTGTAGTCATTGGATGAGGAATCATTACTCCTTGAGGATTTTCCAAAGCGACCACATCTTGAGAACTTCTGAAATTTCTTCACGAGCAGTGCTAGTTCCTGGCTCAGTTCATCAGGATCACCAAGACTTCTGCCAGAGTCTTCATCTTCAGACTCAGAGACTGCCTTGGCCTTCAGTGCACATGGTCTGCCATAGCTCGAACCATAGAGCTCTCTCTTCTCAGCAAGCTGGAACTCATGAGTATTTAGTCTCTCGAGGATATCAGTGGGATCAAGTGACTTGTAATCAGCACGTTCTTGAATCATTAGTGCTAGAGTATCAAATGAAGAATCAAGCGATCTCGGCAATTTCTTCACCACCTCATGGTCGGTGATGTCAGTGGCACCAAGTGCTTGAAGCTCATTTGAGATGTCAGTGAGGCGATTGAAGGTTTGTTGAACATTTTCATTGTCAAGTCTTTTGAAGCGGTTGAAGAGATTGCGAAGAACGCCAACACGAGAGTCACGTTGAGTTGAGACTCCTTCATTCACTTTGGACAGCCTATCCCAGATAAGCTTAGCAGTTTCGAAAGCACTCACTCTTCCATATTGCCCTTTGCTCAGATGGCCACATATGATGTTCTTCGCTTGAGAATCGAGTTGCTTGAATCTCTTCACATCAGTAGCGTTCAGAGAAGGTGTGACTGAGGGAACACCATTTTCCACAACATACCAAAGATTGTTATCAATTGCCTCAAGATGCATTCGCATCATATTCTTCCAGTAGGGGTAGTCTGTTCCATCGAAGGTAGGACACCCAGCAGAGACCTTGATCATACCTGCGGTCGACATAACTAAAACTCCAGGCGGTTAAACCAAAATCACATACAACAAGGGAGTACCTTGCTCTGATACCAATTGAAAGTGTGTTATATAGACTAGAGGGTGGGTGAATAGGCGATTTCTATGAATCTTGATTGAGGAATTTGCTGGTGAGGAAATTCCTTAGCGAAGAACTATTTGCATCAGAATAAGTACTCAACAGTAAACATAACAGAACACAAGCATAGTCATCATGATGAAATGAAGACAAGCACAGAGTACAGAAAGCGTAAACACAGGATAACACAGGATGAAGACGGATAGACTGAAGAAATTGAACTGAGGAAATTGAGAAAGTCTTCAGTCAAAGTCTTCAAACAGATATGAACAAGCGCACAACAACTAAAATGAGGAAATGAAAGAGTTGAGGAAATAGAACCAGTAAGCTTGGTGAAGAGAATGATTTGGTAGACCAGTTCCAACTGCTATCTCAGTTGAACGTCTAGTTGGAGCAGCTAGGTATTTAAACCTGAGGACACATAGTCTCGGACACACAGTCCTCACCGTATTCTCCTTGAGCTAAGGTCAAACAGACCTCACCCAATCACTCGTGGTAAGTCTTCAGGTGACTTCCAAACCTTCACAGACTCGGTCACTCGGTGATCCACAATTCCTCTTGGATGCTCTAGACCATGACGCGTAACCGTCTGGAAGAAGCACAGTCTTCAAAGGTAACAAGCGTCGGATCCACGCAGGATCAATCTCTTCAATGATGCTCAATCACTTTGGGTTTGAAGGTGTTTGGGTTTGGGTTTTCCTCACTCGATGATTTTCACTCAAAGTCCTCGGAGGATGGGATGCTCTCAAATGACAAGTGTCAGTTTCTCTCGGAGCAGCCAACCAGCTAGTGGTTGTAGGCGGCAGCTATTTATAGCCTAGGGAGCAGCCCAACATGATAAGACATAAATGCCCTTCAATGATATGACCGTTAGGTGGGAAGATATTTTGGGACAGCTGGCGCATAGCACAGCAACGGTCAGAATTTTGAATCTCAAATTCCTCAGGGCTATCATGTTCCTCACTGTGTAGGTAATCCGCACTGGTGAATTCCTAACTCCTCAGTCAGAACAAATTCCTCAGTGACCAGAAGAACGTCGTCTCTATCACTAAAGAAATTGACTGAACTATATGAGATTTCCAATGGCTTCACTCGAAGGGATTGGTAGGTGTAGGATTTTGAGTTGAGCATCAGATGGAAATTTTTCCTTAGTATTTCCTCGACCCCCTTTAACAGTACAGTGTTTCCTATGACCCAAGAAAGAGAAAAATGAAACTACGAAAACAAAAGTCTTCACGCTTCATGTTCCTCGAATGAATTCCAGGTCTTCAAGGTCACACCAATTTCTTCACTTTCAAAGTCTTCAGAAATCCAAAGTCTTCAGTTAAAGAACTTCATGTTTAGGGGTCTACTTTCTTTGTAAAGATTAAACTCCTCATAGACTTATAGACCTGTGTACACTTACAAACGCATCAGTCCCTTAACCTATAAGTCTTCAATACACCAAAATCACTAAGGGGCACTAGATGAACTTACAAAAGGGTTGAGGGTTGTTGCTCGATCTGGGAGCATCCAATGGTGCAGACGTACGATCCGTGGGGTTTGGGTTCTGGCCGATTAGAACGCACGACTCAGATCACGCGCGGCATCGGCCTCAGTTTGGTAGGCACACGACTTTCGTTTGGCCTTTTTATACACTAATTGAGTTTCCTAGGCATTTAATGTCCATAATTCAACTCTGAACTTCAAATACATGCTCGAGTTCACCAAAATGGCTAGAAAAATTATATATGTGTCCTTGGGTGCATGTTTAGGTCCCATGCCAGGAATGGGAACGAATTACAACCATACCGGCATCCTGGCTCATCCTCGAACATTTAGAATCTCGATTTTTAAATCCCTGTGAATCCTAAACTCACCAGAAAGTCATGAAAGTTGGCATGGTGTCACATAATGGCGCATATATGTCGTGGTAAAAACATTGTATAATTTGGTCCAAGCTATATTACAAACCTCTTACAACCGGAGCTTCTCTCAAAGAAGCCTCGTGGTTCCGATAGGGAAACGTGTTCCCCTTGTGGCGAAACGTAATCACTACCTCTTTTCGCCTTGTATTTTCTTCTATGGGCAACATGGAACGACATGATATCCGTGCTGAAATTTAAACTTATTCAGGGTTTGTTTGGCCTTTTTATACACTAATTGAGTTTCATAGGCATTTAATGTCCATAATTCATATCTGAACCTCAAATACATGCTCCAGTTCACAAAAATGGCTAGAAAAAATATACATGCATGTGTCCTTGGGTGCATGTTTAGGTCCCATGCATGCCAGGAATGGGAACAAATTACAACCGTACTAGCGTCGTGGCTCGTCCTGAAACATTTGGAATCTCGGTTTTTAAATCCCCATAAATCCAAAACTCATCAAAAAGTCATGAAAGTAGGCATGGTGTCATGTCATGGCACATATATGTCGTGGTAAAAACATTGTCCAATTTGGGCCAAGCTTAACCTCTTACAAATCGGAGCTTCTCTCAACAAGAAGCCTTGTGGTTCTGATAGGGAAACGTGTTCCCCTTGTTGTCGAAACGTAATCATGGCCTCTTTTTGCCTTGTCTTTTCTTCTACGGGCAACATGGAATGACATGATATCCATGCTGAAATTTAAACTTATTCAGGGTTCGTTTGGCCTTTTTATACACTAATTGAGTTTCCTGGGCATTTAATGTCCATAATCCAAACCTGAACTACAAATACATGCTCAAGTTCACCAAAATGGCTAGAAAAATTGTACATGCATGTGTCCTTGGGTGCATGTTTAATTAGGTCCCATGCTAGGAATGGGAATGAACTACAACCGTACCGGCGTCATGGCTCGTCCTCAAACATTTGGAATCTTGGTTTTTAAATCCCCATAAAATCCAGAACTCACCAGAAAGTCATCAAAGGTGGCATGGTGTCACGTCATGGCACATATATGTCGTGGTAAAAACATTACCAATTTGGTCCAAGCTTTATTACAAACCTCTTACAAACTGGAGCTTCTCTCAAGGAAGCCTGATGGTTCCGATAGGGAAACATGTTCGCCTTCTGGAAAAACGTAGTCGCTCCCTCTTTTCGCCTTGTATTTTCTTCTACGGGCAACATGGAACGACATGATATCCATGCAGAAATTTAAACTTATTCAGGGTTCGTTGGGCCTTTTTATACACTAATTGAGTTTCCTAGGCATTTAATGTCCATAATTCAAGTCTGAAGTACAAATACATGCTCCAGTTCACCAAAATGGCAAGAAAAATTATACATGCATGTGTCTTTGGGGTACATGTTTAGGTCCCATGCATGCCAGGAATGGGAACGAATTACAACTTGACCGACGTCTTGGCTCGTCCTCAAACATTTGGAATATTGTTTTTAAATCCCCATAAATCCAAAACTCACCAGAAAGTCATTAAAGTTGGCATGGTGTCACGTCATGGCACATATATGTCGTGGTAAAAACATTGCCAATTTGGTCCAAGCTTTATTACAAACCTCTTACAAACCGGAGCCTCTCGCAAGAACCCTCGTGGTTTCGATAGGGAAACGTGTCCCCTTGTGGGCCAAACGATAATCGCTCCCTCTTCTAGCCTCATATTTTTTTCTACACGCAACACGTACGGAACAACGGGAGATTCGCGCTGAGCTTTGAAATTATTCAGGGTTCATTTAACCCTTTTTATTCATTAATTGAGTTTTCTAGGCATTTAATGTCCATAATTCAAATCTGAACTACAAATACATGCTTCAGTGCACCAAAATGGCTAGAAAAGCGTACATGTGTCCTTGGGGTGCATGTTTAGGTCCCATGGAACGAAATGGGAATGAATTCAACCATCTCGCCGTCCTGCCTTGGCCGCAAACATTGCGAATCTCGATTTATAAATCTCTGTAAATCCAAAACTCAGCAGGAAATCATGAAACTTGGCAGGGTGTCACTACATGGTACATATAATTGTTCAATTTGGCGAAGCTATATTACAAGCCTCTTATAAACCGAAGCTTCTCGCAACCCTCGTGGTTTCGGTGGGCGAAACGATTATTGTTGCCTCTTCAAGCCTTGAACTTTGTTTTCTACAGGAAACATAGAATAATAGGATTGTCGTGCGAAAATTTGAAACTGTTTAGGGTTTGTTTGGCCATTGTATATATTACTAATTAAGTTTTCTACGCATTAAATATAGTCCATAATTCAAATTTGAACTACAAGCACATGCTCCAGTGAAGCAAAATGGGTGGGAAATCGTCCATGTGTCATTGGGTGCATGTTTAGGTCTCATTTAAGGAATGGGAATGAATTACAAACTTGTCATTGTCCTGATACATTGAGAATCTCGGTTTTTAGATCCTAGTAAATCAAAAACTCACCCAAAAAACATGAAAGTTGGCATGGTTTCATGACATGGCACATATATGTCATGGTAAAAAAATCGTCCAGTTTGAGAAGAGGAGCACACATTAGTAGCCACGAAGCCTTTTGGAAACAATAAGCTGACACATTAATATCACAAACGGTTGTATTATATGAACCGTATCAATATTTAACCATACTCAATGGCGTGCGTGCTGCTGTTTGATTAGACGGGTCGAGCATGAGAAGTCCGCCGTGGAGGCTCGACGGGACGCGTGCGAGCAGTCCGCCGTGCAGGCTCGATGGGGCACGTGCATCCTATCCACCTCGCAGGCTCGACGGGACACGTGCGAGCAGCAAGGCCACCCATGCTCACCGGGAAGCGACCTCTTTGACCTCCATGCAAAAGCCGCCGCCCGCCTCGCTCAAAACTTCGCCATTAATGGGTTAACTAAAGCGCCTAGATGGATGTTTTTTTAGGGGTGGACAGAGGGTGTTTGGTTGTGATCCCATGGCAGCATTTGCTTTGTTCGTGTTTTCAACTCGTATTCTGGCCTAATTTAAATTGCCACATAGGGCAACGGATAATACGATGACAAATAAAATGGCAACGGATAGTACGATGACAAATTTACAATGGCGCAGATAATAATTGTCTTAAATATTCCGGATAATTTTAAATGCCACATGCGGCAAAGTCCGAAAGACACGGGGGCAAGAGAAGAAGGAAATTGTAGACAACGATCTAGATCGCTACTATATCTACTCTTTGATGGATCGCCAGGCGATGACATCCTCCAGCTCCTTCCCCAATTTCTCACGGCTTTTCTTGAAAGTAGCCACGGATTCCTCCACCTCCTGTTCGTGCTCGATCCGGAGCTTCCTCAGGTCACCCATCAGTTCCTCGACGATTGTTGTCAGCATCATCCCCGATGCACTACTGTGCTCATGCAGCATCTTCTAGCCAGCGGTCTCCTCCTCATTCTCGGTGAGCGCCTTGAGGAGCTTCGCATTGTCACCCATGAGTTGCTCGACGAGGCCGGTCGCCTTGTCAACCGAGGTATCGCTGATCTCGAGCAGCTTCATCAAGCCGTCGACTAGCTCCTGCTGCTTAATGAGGCCAGCGAGAATGTCATCGTCGCCGGCCAAGGACTTCAGCAATGCCAGCTCGTCGCGATCGCTGACGCGGCGAGTGCGCTTGTGAGAGCCCTCGCGTGCCCGTGAGAGCTCGTTCGAGGGCTCTGCGGCGTGCCGGGACATCTCTGTTGCGGCTGCCGCTTCGCGGCGGGACCTCTCTAGTGCTTCCGCGGCCTTGGTCTTTGCTGCCTGGTTATATGCCCACCCGAAACTCCTCCTACCGATCATGGCGGAATGACTTGACAGGAACGACCAGTTTTGTAGGTGATGAGGAGAGGAACTGTGAAGTAATTTTCGAGTGGGTAGTTTTTATAGCTCGGTGCTAAGTGTGAACACATATTAGTTTGATCGGTGTGAACACATATTAGTTTGATCTATGTGAACAGATTTGCAATTACTTATTGCGTTGTAATCTGCAATGTGATAAGAAACAAAGTCAAAATTTATTGATGGTTCTGGGCCCACAAAGCCCCATTTTTGTTGTTCTATCTCATCGTAAATAGTTCTTTTGGATCAACCGTATGCCACACATCGGAAGCATGAAACGTGGGCCCTTGTTCTCGGATGTACATGTACGTGTCTGCCCACTATCACACACGGTCAAGATATCACCATCATGTCCTATGGATGCGCCCTCACATCTCCCACGGGGTGCCAGAAGGTTGACCACGTGGTTGCTCGCCGTGGCATCCCTGTTTTTTTCTTTTTTTGCGGGTCTGTGGCGTCCCTACACGCACACTGCTCGCCGTTGAGGCAAATTTACAATGGCAATGGTTAACAATTGTCTTACATATTCAGGATAATTTAAAATGCCACATGCGATAAGGCACAAAACACTCACGACCTACTGATGCATACAATTATAATAAAACATAGGCTAAAAAGCTGAGTCAGCGGCCTTCCTACGATGGTCTTCTCGGACTCCATGATCAGCATATCACCCTTGCAGCGTTCATTATGTGTAACTTACTAATCATCACACACGAGTACTCGCAAACGCATCGTGTGCGATACTCCTAGCCACAGCGAGCAACTAGTTTGCAGTTTTCAAAGTTTTTTGTACGAACAGAATCACACACGAACTTACTATAGTAACCGTATGTGTTATAATTTCTCATCCCAAACAGTTCATCCGAGTGGGCTATTTGCTGCATATCACACACATCTGGTTTACACGAATCATTTGTGTTCGTTTGGCTGATTGCAAATGCTGCATATCACACACATCTTGTTAAGATGAACCGTTTCCGTGCTCTTGCCTAATCGAAAACAGTTTGTCTGAGTGAACCGTATGCCATATATCACACACAACTTGATATGGCTGACCGTTTCTGTTGCATTCCCTAATAGCACATAGTTCATCGGAGGGAACTGTATGCCGTATATTGCACACACACACATTAATATGGCTGCCCATTTCTGTTGTTCTTCCTCATCGCAAACAGTTCTGCTGGATCAACCATATGCCCAGCATCGCACACGTAACTAAAATCTGAACCATGTTTGATTCCGCCATCGCAAATGTTTTGCACCTTTTTTGACGGTTTTTTCACACCACCGTTTGCGATTATTGCATCGCACATAGTTTCGATGAAGGGTCTCTGATCGTAGTGTCGCGTTAGCAGCATCCTGCAGTAGTGAAGTTTGGAGAAAGGATAGTAACATTGCCCCTTCCCTCTTTTTCTCTCTTTTTTCCTCTTTTTTCTCTTTTTTGGCCACTCTTTTTTTAGTTCCTCACATGGGACAATGTCTAGTAATGACGATCATCACACTTATATTTATTTACAACTCAAGAATTACAACTCGATACTTAGAACAAAATATGACTCTATATGAATGCCTCCGGCGGTGCAGGGATGTGCAATGACTCAAGAGTGACATGTATGAAAGAATTATGAAAGGTGGCTTTGCCACAAATACGATGTCAACTACATGATCATGCAAAGCAATATGACAATGATGAAGTGTGTCATAATAAATGGAACGGTGGAAAGTTGCATGGCAATATATCTCGGAATGGATATAGAAATGCCATAATAGATAGGTATGGTGGCTGGTTTGAGGAAGGTATATGGTGGGTCTATGGTACCGGCGAAAGTTGTGCGCTACTAGAGAGGCTAGCAATGGTGGAAGGGTGAGAGTGTATATAATCCATGGACTCAACATTAGTCATAGAGAACTCACATACTTATTGAAAAAATCTATTAGTCATCAAAACAAAGTACTACACGCATGCTCCTAGGGGGATAGATTGGTAGGAAAAGACCATCGCTCATCCCTGACCGCCACTCATAAGGAAGACAATCAATAAATACCTCATGCTCCAACTTCGTTACATAACGGTTCACCATACGTGCATGCTATAGGAATCACAAACCTCAACACAAGTATTTCTCCAATTCACAATTACTCACTATCATGACTCTAATATCACCATCTTTATATCTCAAAACAATCATAAGGAATCAAACTTCTCATCGTATTCAATGCACTTTATATGAAAGTTTTTATTATATCCCTCTTGGATGCCCATCATATTAGGACCAAATTTATAACCAAAGTAAATTACCATGTTGTTTAAAAAGACTCTCAAAATAATATAAGTGAAGAATGACAGTTCAACAATTTTTGTAAAATAAAACCATCGCCGTTCTCTAAAAAGATATAAGTGAAGCACTAGAGCAAAATTGCCTAGCTCAAAGATATAAGTGAAGCACATAGAGTATTCTAATAAATCACGATTCATGCATATCTCTCTCAAAAGGTGTGTACAACAAGGATAATTGTGGCAAACTAAAAAGCAAAGACTCAAATCATACAAGACGCTCCAAGCAAAACACATATCATGTGGTGAATAAAAATATAGCCTCAACTAAAGTTACTAATAGACGAAGACGAAAGAGGGATGCCTTCCAGGGTACCTTGGGCATCCCCAAGCTTAGGCTCTTGCCACTCCTTATTCCATAGTCCATCAAATCCTTACCCAAAACTTGAAAACTTCACAACACAAAACTCAACAGAAAATCTCATAAGCTCCATTAGTATAAGAAAATAAATCACCACTTTTGGTACTATTGTGAACTCATTATTTATTTATATTGGCTTAATATCTACTGTATTCCAACTCTTCCATGGTTCATACCCCCCGATACTACCCATAGATTCATCAAAATAAGCAAACAACACATAGAAAACAAAATTTGTCAAAAACAGAACAGTCTGTAGCAATCTGGAAACTTCCAATAATTATGTAACTCCAAAAATTCTGAAAAATTAGGACAACCTGGGAAATTTGTGTACCAATCTTGTGCAAAAAGAATCATATCAAAAGCATGCTTATGTGAATTATGAAAGTTATTTTCCTAGATGCAAAAGTTTCTGTTTTTCAGCAAGATCAAAACAACTATCACCGTAAGCCATCCCAAAGGTCTTACTTGGCATAAACAGTAATTAAAACACAAAACCACATCTAACCAGAGGCTAGATGAATTATTCGAAGCAAAACAGGACCAAAAAGCAAAGAACAAAAAATATAATTGGGTTGCCTCCCAACAAGCTCTATTGTTTAACGCCCTAAGCTAGGCATAAAAACACGAATAGATCTAGGTATTGTCATCTTTGGTATGCAATCCATAAATAGCTCTCATAATAGATTCATATGGCAACTTAATTTTCTTTCTAGGAAAGTGTTCCATGCCCTTCCTTAACGAAATTGAAATCTAATGTTTCCTTCTTTTATATCAATAATTGCACCAATCGTTCTAAGGAAAAGTCTACCAAGAATAATAGGACATGTAGAATTGCAATCTATATCAAGAACAATGAAATCTATGGGCATATAATTCCTATTTGCAACAATAAGAACATCATTAATCCTTCCCATAGGTTTCTCAATAGTGGAATCCACAAGATGCAAATTTAAGGAACAATCATCAAATTTACGAAAACCTAGCACATCACATAAAGTTTTTGGAATCGTGGAAACGCTAGCACCCAAATCACACAAAGCATGGCACTCATAATGTTTAATCTTAATCTTAATAGTAGGTTCCCACTCATCATAAAGTTTAATATTTTATAATGATGAACAACAACTAGCACGTGACACTAGATTACTATTTTACTCCAATAAAATTATATAAAAAAGTGTCTAAAGTATGTAAGAATAATGGTATAAAAGTAGCAAAGACATAGCAAACAATTATAGATACTTTTGAGACGTATCAACATCCCCAAGTGTAATCCTACTCATCCTCGAGTAGGTAGATGGTAACAAAAATTAGTTTTTATTGCGAATTCTACCTCTACATGAACATGATTAATTGATGTAGTCTCATAGAAGTTAGGTTTCATAAAAGCGATGCAAGGCTAGAGATATAAATTAGATAATCATGTTTAAGCTGGCTCTGTACATTGATTTACAGTGAGATAAAGCAAGATTAATAGCCAACATTTCCCTTGCCAAATGTTAAGAAAGAAATTCAAGACTACAATTGGGAACTCAAATTTGACTCTTGTATTTCACAACATCTTATCATAAACCAACCCAATGTGGACAAGGGAAAACAATGTGGACTTCATAGTTTGTATAAGCACCTTCCTTATACAAACACTCAAGTGGAAGTTCTCAGGTTTTATAACTTATTGCAAAAGGAGAATAATGATGGAGATTTGTGAGATTTTCTTTTTGAAAATAGTCTTGCATAAATGCATTTGGATCATTGGACAATGTTAATGCCTTATCATAAATGGTAATGCAAGGAGTAGTGATTGACATCTAAAAATGCAGTAGAGATATGAATGTATAATTCTCTTACGGACTAGTATGGTATGCATCTAACTTTCTTGTTCAGGAAGACCTAGAGCATTTGAGAAAACTCGTCATTGGAATATACCAATGGATTTCCTTTTTTTAACATTATTTTTTGGCACATTCATGGTGCGCCTTTCATTTGATATCTCAGGGGAAGAAGCAACACTCTATAATGATGAGCAATATAATTTTTGAATTTATTCATAACTCAACTCAACTAATCAATATGATGAAAATGATGTGGGAACTCTATATGAAGTAGCATTGTACTAGGGTGTACAATGATCTAGCTGTCGTGGGAGGGGAATGAATAGATCAGTTTGAGGAGGAATTTCCTTTTGGTGAAGCTAGCACTAATTTTACTCGTGGCCACAACAACATTTGAGATGACAATTTTTGAATGAAATATATGAAGTCCGGTTTAAGCAAAAGAATATGCGATGATTTCTTGTACCGTTTTCACATTACTTATGTTGAAACTTATGTATTACAATGTCTTAGTACCCATGCTATTATCCATGCGTATTAAGATATACATGATCGCAAATAGTTACTATCATGCTATCTTTTTTACCTATTTATTGCCTACAAAGTTAAAAAAAATCAAATTTTCACCCAACGGATCCACACCTGATTTGCATTTCAAAGGTCGCACTTAACACGAAGAAAGGAAATCATGCCTCAATTAGGCATGATCTTTTTGTCTCATCTTACGAAGCCGATTTGTTTAAAGAGTAAAGTTTGGTAAAATATTAGCTATTACAACATTAGTGAGAAGGTTGTCATTTTGGAAATTCTTAACATTTTGAGAATACTAAATCTTCCACATGATTGTGAACAAATGGTTTGAGAGAGCATGTTACTATGGTGTGAGAGAGGACGCCCAAAGTGAGCCAATGGGCTAGTAGTTAGGCGTGATGTTGAGCTTTTGCAAGATCCAGTGCTCAAAACTGCATTGGAGGAAAAGGTATCCCTACAGTCCTGGATGTTGCAGAGGGGGCACAATTCATCAACAATGATCATTTTCTTCTTGAGGTTTTCGCACGTGTTGATGCGATCAATATGCACTAGCTAGCCAAAGATTTTGATTCGGGCCAGCAATGTGGCATCCGAAATGTTGGATAGCTCAGGGATGATCATTTGACGAGTCAATGCCATATAAGCCCCCCTTGTGGTGAAGAGACCGCCTCCAAGGAGTGAAAAAATATTAGTCGCATCCTATAGATTCAGCTGCAACAAAAGAAGATGCAAGGAGCACAGTTCTATAGCTGCAACCACGGTTATTCGCCTAGGAAAGGATTAGTCAACCATCTCAAGGAATATAGGGCCACAAATGCATTGAATTTTAGATGGTCTGAGAAAAGTGTGGAGAAAGCAGCAACAAGAGGTTCCTGGAGCAACCATCGATCTAACCAGAAGAAGGTTGAGCACCCATTGTTACTTTGCATTATGTGATCTTTCTAAGCATGGCGACATTTCTATGAACTATCCTAGGTATTTAGGAGGCACTATTCACTGAGCTAACGGGATAGGGAGATTCGTGCATGGTCCAGTCTTTCCATGACAGGGGTAGTGCATGTAAGAATTTGTAGACAAATTTCAACAAAAGGCATATATTTTGCACATGTATGTTTTTAACGGCAAGACCACCATCATTTTTTGGGCCTGCAAACTCTATTTGACGCTACAAGGTATTTTTCTCCTAAGCATGAATCGTTATCTGACCATAAAAAATCGTCTGTGTTTGTCAAGTTGTTCAATGATTAGCTTAGGAAGATTAACCCCCCCCCCCCCCCCCCCCCCCCCCCCCCATGAAGTAAGAGGAGAGGTTATCTACGACTGCAAAAATATGGACTAGTTTCCTCCTTTGGTGAGTAGTAGCGCAATCCAGCCAGAGAGATATTGCATGGTTGAAGTTATCTAAGTGGTTGGTAAGCAGAGGGGGTAATTTTGTGTGGTGAGAGTAGCAGGCGAAGGTAATTTTGTTGTTCCTTAATCAGCTGTGAGGGTTGACGCACCATCATGTTTTAATCATGGCACCATCATTGAATCCAATGCATTGTTTTTCTGGAGGGGACAACTAATGTATTGGTCATTACCTTTTTTTTATTAGATAACATTTTGGTCTAGATCCAAACACACCCTTCACGCAAGTATTGTCCATGATCAATGACATCGCAGAGTAAGTGCACACTTGACATTACCTCCCAGACGCAGAGATTACTTCGTCTCGCTTGCCTACACAGTCGAACATTAGCTTGTTGATCACCTATAATTTTGTTTGATCGGGCATCCACGACAGATCATCTCGGAATTGATTTCCGACCAAAAGAGGGACGCACAACGTATTATTACCGTTGTCTGGAAATAACTGTCACTCAAATGGATACACGTCTAGACAGATCCATTTAAGCGATAGTTATTTCTCGAAGGAGGTAGTAAAATATTGAGCATAAAGATAAAAGCAGAACATTAGCTGGGTCCATATCTACGCCATGACAGGCCAGCCGTTCATCATTGATCAACAGTTCCTGTTTTTTTTTTTAGAAAAGGAGGATGACCCCCGGCCTCTGTATCTGGGAGATGCATACGGCCACTTTATTGATTATTCTCGAGGACCTTACAAAGTATTACAACAATGAGTCTGAATCCACCATCTTGGCAACACATGCCGCTACTCCTATCCAAAATGATGAAGGGGTGCTAGCTGGGCCACTACCCAAACCACTCACCTAAGCCTAACATCAAAAAGCCGGAAACCAAAACCTATTCGAAAGCCCCAGTCGAGCCACATACCGGGTCTGGGGCACAATCCGGTCAGATGCACTCGTGTGTCGTCGCCACCATCTTTCACAGGTCCGTCTTCAGATCATATTGAGGCTTCTACCTTGTCTGGCCACTCTGCCATCGACGTCACCATGACGCCAGACAGCAACCTCCTCCTGCGCGAATCCATCTCCGCGCATCGGGCAGCGAGCCTCCACAGCGCCATGCCGCCGATCTTCTCCGCCATCAATGAGTGAGATGAAGTACCGCTCCACCACGGCATGTACAGGGCGAGGAAGGGCGAGGTCCCCATAGGAGACACGGCCGGAAGAGAAGCACCGCAGCCCCGAGACACTGCCCGGAGCTGCGATGCAGCAGATCAGGCGGGCCGCCACCAGGAACCAGACAAGCTCGCCATGCACACCCAGCATCCCCATGCCCAAGTCGGCGCCTTCAAGAAGGTGACGACGCTGTGGCGCCGCCGCCGCTTAGCCACCGGGGCTAGGGTTTTCACCCGGGCGCAGGGGAAGGGGGGAGGCAGGGGAGGTTTAGCCTCGGCGCCGCCACCAAGGAGGGAATGGCGTCCGGGACGCCGTCGACGCCGTGACCGCCACCGGCGGCCAAGGGTTTCCCCCGGCCAAGCACCCTGCCGCCACCTCCGAACCAGCCACAACATCCGCAGGCGCGAGTACGCCGGAGATCCAGGCCGGCCGGAGGTCATGCATCACGAGCGGACCAGGATCGCCTCCGATCTGACGCGGGGAGCCCGGAGCCTCCCCGCGCCATGACCTGCGCCCACCGGGTCCTCGCTGCCCGCGCAATCGAGGGGACCCGACCTACCTCACCGACGAGCACTCCCCGCCGCCGGGGGAGCGCCGTCCGCACCAGCGAGGCCGCCGCCTCAGATCCGGACTCTCACCACCGAAAGGGAGCCGTCTCGCCCCGCCGCCACCATCCCGGGAACCGGCGCCGGCTTCGCCGGCCGTTCCTCCGGTGGCGGCAAGGTGGGGAGGGAGATGGGAAGGGTGGAGGGCGGCCGGATCTGGGTTCCCCCGTCGCCGCCAGGGAGGGCGACGCGGGGGACGGGTGGGAGTTCATGTTGCTAGCGCATTCTAAACACGCATTTTGCCCATGCACGTTAGGTTTCGAGTGGATGCCTACGTAGCTAGATCCCCAACAACCAGCTTGACTCTTCATTCCTAGGTCTAGAACCAAATGAAAGCCCGATAGAAACCTTTCGGTGAAAATAAATCACCAGACCTGACACAATCACCTGACATGCATCCATGCAACCGTGCAAAGCCCGGGTATAAAAACCCGGGCGGGCTCCCGGCTAGGCTACGCAATCATTGAGCGGTGCTCGGCGACAACGACGCGGTGGCGAAGCTCCAAGCTTTTAGTTTGCAACTTTCGTCAAGCTTGCCATCCAGCTCTTTATTGAGTGGTTGCTCAATTGCCAAATCTGTGTCACAACAGTGGCAGGTAGGCATGTCCACCTAGTGCCTAGCAACTGTAATAGATTCCTAATCGTTTGGTCTCCAGCCGCTGCCCACCTAACGTCTAGCATGTCTGTTGATCGGATTTAATTTCATCTTGGGAGCTGTCGTGTTGGTGCTTTTCATCGCTGTGATAGTGTGGGTTGCAACTTACTCGAATTGGAGCGGCAGCGTCGAGTCCCTGGGTCGGAGTGAACTGGATAAGTCGTTCGTATGGTGTTGGCGTGCGTGTCACGATAGAAAGCGATTAGGCTGTTGTTGCTTTCAGGTCATCGATTGCTGCCTGCTCGCTGGTGTCGCAAGGTCATGAGTAGTTGCTTCAGGTGGGCATTCTGGCTACGCTCGTTTTCTCTATTGGGGGCAGATTAAGTAAAGGAATAGTGAGTATTCGGTAGCCATGCGTGGTTCGCTATGCTATTTTCTTTTTCCGAATCAAGAGCTTTCATTTATTATATAAGCATCGGGATTGATTGTTTTGCAGGCAAACAATGAAGAAATTAAGTACAAAATTGATCCATAAACATCTCCTATGTGCAGACGCTCTTGGTATAAAGATTTGCCCCCTCGTTAGCTTCCCGCCCAATGAAGATCAATTGGAAGGAAGCTAAATTCCCAAGCTCATTAATCTCCTAGAGAATAAAAGCGATCTCCGATCGGCCCAGTCACGTTCTCTCCATGGCTTGAGCACTTCGTGAATCAATTTTGAAAATGGTCTGTTGCAAGCCTAAGTCACAAGAACGATTGTTCTACGGTTTCGGCTCAAAAAAAAGTCACAGGAAGTCCGACTCCATCACGAATCGCTAAGACGTCCATCATCAGTGTAGTAGCAGCTGGACCATACTAGATTTTCTGACCCCTTAACATAGTACTTTCATGATTCCACAAGATCAGAACGGTTGCGCCTTCACTTGTGTCCGAGAGGCTAGCATCCTCATTCATCTTAAAATAACCTTCAGCCGCAGCCTCACCTTCGGTGTTCGCCCTCCCATCGACCATCCCATGGTGGAATGATCTATCACAATACTTGCAGTCCATATAACAGATTCTAAGTCAGCTTGAATGCTCCCTTCGTGATTCCTTACATTCCTTTCAAACCATACAAAACTGTGTTTGAAACCAATCGGAAGATTTTCTCAGCTCAAACACATTTTGAATTTAATTATTTTTCCATGAATTTAAAAATATTTCCCAATATTAAAAATTAGTAAATTTTAAAATTAATCCTGGATTAAAAAATGCTCATGAATTTGAAAAGTATTATCAGATTTCAAAAAACGATGATGAATTTAAAAATGTTCCAATATTTATGAATTTGAAAACTATTTTTGGATTTCACTTATTTTTGAATTTTAAGACTATTAATGAATTTTAAATATGTTCCAATGTAAAAAATGGAAAAGAAAAGAAAAGAAACCAAAAGAAAAAACTGAAAATTGGATAAACATTCCAAAACAGGTGCGAAGGAAAACCGGGGAATGGGCCGGCCCATATTGCAGTTTAGCCCTTCTACAGCGTGCGCGTTTGTGCAGTATTTCCCGCGTTATACGGGGAATATGACGCGGGAGCTATCTCTCACTTACTAGGCGACCTACCTCCCTCTCGCGGAACCACTCGCCTTAGCGCACAGTGCTAGTATAGCGGTTTCGGGAAGGTTGTGCAGACCAGTATGAACCGGTTTTAGAAGTTTTCGTGTTTTTTCCTTCGTTTTCCTTTTTTAGTGTTTTTCTTTATCAGTTTTCTACAACATTTTTTTATGTGTTTCTCCATTGGTTTTCATTGATTTCTTTCGTTTCTTCCTTTTCTATTATTTTTCCTTTTTACTTTATTGGTCGTTTTCTTTCTTTTCAGTTTTCAAATACATCTCAACTTTAATTTAAATACTTGTCAAACATTTTTTATATATGTATTTAACATTTTTCATATACACATTGAACATTTTTCAAATACACATTGAAAAATTTCGAACACATTTTGAATATGTTTTTAAGGCACATAACATTTTTCTTAAAGGACACAAACTAATTTTGAAGACATTCAGACAATTTTTTTTAGCATTAGACATTTCTTAAAATGTCACGGATATCATTTTTAATGGTTTCCTAAAATTAAGCATATATTTTTTACATTTATTAAAGTTTTTTATAAAAAAGAAAAAACATATTTTTGGAACACAAAACTTACTTCCTAAATTACGTCAACATTTTTATGTTTGCATACGTTTTAAAAATAATTTCATGAACATATTTCCCAAATGGGTGAACATTTTTTTGTGCTATCAACATTTTTGAAAAGTTGCTCTAACATTCTTTACGCTGAATGAATATTTTCAAATTGTGCAGTGAATGCTTTAATAAACATAGGTGTATTTTTCCTGTAATATATGTAATTTAAATATTTTGAAAATATGAAAAATAATAAAAATGCAAAAACTAAACGAACAAATAAGAAAAGAAATTAATTAAATTAGACAACATAATGTCCCGGTACTTGGCCAACTAACTAAGGGCATGTCTAATGCATAGGCGCTTGGGCAGACTCATAAAGAATCAAAATAGTTAAACAAAACAGCAGCGCTCAGGTAAGAGCCCGTCTCTCCAACGCTAAGGCGCTCTATCTCTCATATCCAATAAGCTAACCAGACTGCTAAATACACTCGAAGCAACCATTGCCATGTCTGGCTTCGCAGGCTAGGCGACAACAGGAAAATATTTCCATACGAGCAAATCGGTCGGGATTCTATTACTAAGCGCCCGTCTTAAGCGCCACATTGTACATGGCCTAATGGGTTCCCTTGAGGCAAGGCGAGCTACCGGGTATCAATCGGCTAGAGACGTAGTTCGCGTCTATGTCTTGCTTATAGCGACACAGATGAGTGCCACGCCTGAAACAAGCTCGAGACAGGATTGCCCAGCGCAACAGGACTCAAAGTGTTCACTTTTTACTGTTTATTTGGCATTTTTTGTTTTCTTTACTTTTTTTTACATTTGTTTGAACTTCCAAATTCTAGATAAATGTTAATTCTGCATTTAAAAATGTTAAAAATGTACTGTATATAAAAATGTTCCTGATGTATATAAAAAATGTACATGTGTGAGAAAAAAAAGCAGAAATCAAAATATATTTTTGAAAAAAATGTTAATCATGTATTTAAAACAATATTGGCTGTCTGTAAAATAATGTTTCAAATGTGTATAAAAAATGTACGGTGTGTATAAAAATAGGCAGAAAACAATATATAATAAAAAAGTTATTCACGCATTTAATTTTTTACATTATTTCGGATGAACGTATTTAATGTATTTTATAAGAAATGGTAAACATGTATAAAGATGTTCCAGATGTATACAAAAAGTGTACATTGTGTGTGAATAAAATGTTTGTTACCTTCAAAAAATGTTCACCATGTACTTAAAAACCGAGAAAGAACAATGAAAAATAAAGAAAACCAAGAAAAAAATGAAGGAATCAAAAGAAACAAAGAAAAACAAAGAAAACAAAAAAATCAATAAAATTTGAAGAAAATGAATAAAGATAAAAGAATGGAAATACTGTGAAAATCAAGAAAAGAAATGATGTAACTGAAAGAAATCATAGATGAAAAGAAAGAAAAAAAACCAGTGAAAACTGAGAAATAACAGAAGAGAACTGATGAAAAAAGTAAAGCAAATAAAAAACCCAAAGAAAACCATGAAGTGACAAAGAAATCAAAATAAGAAACAAAAGAAACAAAGAAGAAAGATACTGA
The DNA here is from genome assembly GCA_963921465.1 of Triticum timopheevii. Taxonomy (NCBI): domain Eukaryota; kingdom Viridiplantae; phylum Streptophyta; class Magnoliopsida; order Poales; family Poaceae; genus Triticum; species Triticum timopheevii. The sequence continues at coordinate 373,502,646 of OY997262.1, read as the reverse complement.
AGAAAACCGGACCAAAAACATGTAGAATCAACGATGGCGAGCCAGATAGCTAAGAGAAGAAATGGGCTTGCCCATTACAACGTGACGCTAATAACCATCACATGAGTGAACCATAGGACTAACTATATAAGCGAGATATAGTCGTCGCGAAAGCCGTAGCCGTGCGTGTAATTAGATCCCACCCATAAGGAGTACTAATTATTTTTAACCATAATTTAATTTAGGAAAAAGTATATTTTTCGTCCAAGTATACAAATGGTCCTTCGACTACAAAACCAGTAAATCTTAGTCTCTTAACTTTTAAATTTTGTCCCTCATACTGCTTAGGACGGTTTCATGCAGACGTGGAGTGGTTTTTGACTCGGGACAGTGTACCCCCACCATATCTGTCCCGTGGGCGGCATCTGCCGAGACGAGCTGTCGTACTGAAATATGTGCTGCAGGGAATTAGTGCGTATGCGTGTGTTGTACCTTGATCTCATGGGCCGGTTGAGTTGGATTATCTTGTACAGAAAATTGTACAGGCTGTGTATATCGTACTAATCAGGTAGCTAACCAACCGTATTTTTTTTTCGGAAAAACTTCCAATCTATTCATCTTCAATCATGGCAGTACAACGAACACCAGAAATAAAAATTACATCTAGATCCGTAGACCATCTAGCGACGACTACAAGCACCGAAGCAAGCAGAAGACGCACCGCCGTCATCGCCCCTCCATCGTCAGAGCCGGGCACAAGTTGTTGTAGTAGACAGTCGGGAAGTCGTCGTGCTAAGGCCCCATAGGACCGGCACCCCAGAACAGCAACCGACGCCGATGAAAAATAACGTAGATCGGAAGGATCCAAACCGAAGACACACGAACGTAGACGAATGACGACGAGATCCGAGCAAATTCACCAAAGATAGATCTGCCAGAGACACACCTCCACACGCCCACCAACGATGCTAGACGCACCGCCGGAACAGGGGCTAGGCGGGGAGACCTTTATTCCATCTTCAGGGAGCCGCCGCCGTCTTGCCTTCCTGAGCAGGACACAAACCCTAACAAGATTGAAAAAAACGACTAAAAACGGAGCCCTTCCGCCGGCCCTTGCCAGGATCCACCGCGCCTTCATGGCCCTAGGGCCACCGGGAACGAGACGGACCTGCACCGGCGCCGGCGAGAGGCACGAACTCTAACTTTTTTTCTTGGAGGAGGAGGAGGCGGCGGAGATTTAGCTGCTTTCAGTCAGGAAAAGTCGTTGGGTTCATCTGAACCCAATGCTAACACGCTGGCTCCGCCTCTGCATAACATAATGTCGGTGAGACATAAATGAAAGGCGGCTGTTAACACTTAACATCCCATAAACCAACCGTATCTCAATCACATGTCTTATAATGCATCGCTCCTTGTTAGCATATGCTTGAACTAATTTTACATGCCGGGATCCCGCTGCCGCCCGGCCACATCGGCAATTGGCCAGTCCCGACGAGAGCCGATGAGTAGAAGCAAGTGGCTCCGCCGTGTTCCATGCCCAGGACCGGACCATAATGAGGCGCCATGGAACTTGGGACGCGGACGTGCAGCGAGTTTGAGCTACAACAAGATCGCGCGCCCACCATCCACTGCAAGGCACGAATGTGCACCGAAGCCTTGCAGGAGCTCGCGATCGCCATCCCCTGTAAAACTTCACGGTTGGTGCCCCTCCTTCCATCCCAGTTACAGCCATGTCAAGTCCAAGCTCAACATGAACTGAAGAAATGTAAGTGCAAAGCTTGTTTTTTGAGGGCCTGCACGAGGAGTCAGACTCGGAGCGCTCGTGCACAAGCACCAGCGATGGCAGCAACAAGAGCTCAAGAGCATCCTGCCTCCAGCACTCCATCAGTTACCACGTAGGCAGGAAGCGCATCCTGCACAGGTCGTTGTTGGGCAGCCTCATCGTGGAGACACCGAGCCGCGCCGCCGCCATATTCGCTCATTGCGCACACTGCCGGGAGCCGTTGGCATGCGTTGCCGCTACTGCTTGCGTGTTTCGCCTCCCATGTGCACTGCTGCTTGATGGGCATTATGCCGAGCACCTTTTGTGTACGTGTCTGGATCAAAAACCACTTCACGTCCACAGATAACCACCCAAGAGACTAAACTTATCCGGTTTTAAAAATTGAGGGACTAAGTTTTGCTGGTTTTGAAGTTGAGGGACAATTTCTATATACTTTTAAAAGAGTTAAGACGAAAAATATACGTTTCCCTTTAATTCAATGGGCCTTGGAGTAGAAGATTGTAACTCGTGAATAGAAGGGCCGTATATAGGCCGATGGCCAATCTGGGCGTTCTACTGCGAACAGTCCAATAAAGTTTTTCTTTTAAGTCCAATTCTCAAAAAAAAAAAAACGCGAACAAGTCCTTCTATTCCACGTCGTGCTCTCAAGCGATGTTGGATTCGATCAAGAAAGCTAAACCGATTAGGTTTCTAATGACCTGAAACATAACAGCAGCCCATGGTCGATCGAAAATACAAAATAGTAAGAAAAAAAAGGCGGAAATCGATCCTCTTTTAAGCGATTATTATTACATCGACCTTTGCTTGCAGTCGTTTGTCGATCCAATGCCGCCTGTCGAGTTCATCATCGGCTTGGGATTCTATGCGAGCGCACTCGGGTGCTTCGCCTTCACCTGCCGGCTCGTCTATCTCATCTACTCTATCGTCTCAACACGTTTAAGCAACAACAACAGCTTCTCCTCCTCTTCCTCCTCCTCCTCCTCCGATGACGACGGCTCGAGCTGGTCCGACGAAGATTCTAATTGTTACGACGAGGAACAGGGCGTCATCCCTGATTGTAACGGCGAGGAACAGGGCCTCATCCCTAATTGCAACGATGTGGAACGGGGCCTCATCAGCGACGGCGAAAGCGACGGCGCGGCCACTAGTGCCACCGGAGGCGACAGATGCTGCATATGCCTGGAGCAGATGACGGAGGCCGGCAGCATGTGGCAGAGGCTGCGAGTGGCCTTACGCATGGAGCGGGCGACGCAGGAGCCGGACAAGAGGCGCCGGCGGCTGCCACGCTGCGGCCACGTCTTCCACGCCGGCTGCATCGATGAGTGGCTGAAGAGGAGCCTCACCTGCCCGTCGTGCCGGAGGGCGGCAGCGCCAGGAGGATTACTCGATGATCCTGATGTTATACTTCGCTTTATTATACTTTGTTACTTTTTGAACTACTGTTTGAGTTAGTTTTATGATAGGTAGATACTATCTATTTGTTGCCGATGAAGGAACCATTGCTGCTGTTTGTAGATATTTCCAGCCTTTTCTGAATGAAGGAACTATTGTTGGCCAAGAAGGAACCAGTGGTGTAGCCGTATAGATGTTCCCAATTGTTTTGGATGATTTGGAGGTTGCTCATCATGCCAGCCGCATGGCTAGATATTCTGAACTTTCTGGATTGCCAATATGGGCTCGGTTGTGTCCTGCCTAAAAAAATGTGGGCTTGTTTGTGTCTGCTGTTTTTGTTGATGTGTTTTCTCTAGTGAGTTGATGGGGTTTCTTTTGCAATGTTGGGGGTTGTAGTAGGAGCGTGTTGGATGTTTTCGTCAGTTTACATTTGTGGTCATGTGACCATAATTTGAAGGGTAGTTTCGGATGCTTGTATGGTTGTACTTGTTCCTCTCTTGTACAAGTTTGTAAAGTTTTCCGTCGATTTTCTGAAAATTAATTGAGAAACTCCCTTATGCTTAACTAGTGGATTAGATAATTATTTGCTTCCTTTTGAAAAGAATGGTGTAGATATATGAATGTTATTCTTAAGAGATCAAGCATGACTTCGGTTGTACCTAGAAATTCATTGTACAGACAAATTTTCATAATGATTACCTATTAGTTGTACTAATCAGCTACACTTATTTTGAGACGGAGGGAGTAGTTAATTAGTAGTACAAAGTTTAAATCATTTTGTCTTTTTGTTTGCAAGAAAAATCATATAGGCAGTTTGAGTTGGATTCATGTCATCCTTTTCTATTTTCTTCGAAGCCGGTGTTTTTAGGACTCATCTCATTGATTAAGAAGAGAGTTGTCCTCGAAAAGAAGAGAGTTGGCCGATTAATTGAAAGAATATTAGATAGCCACATGGTTCGCTATGCTAAGAAACATAATTGTACATCGCATGTCCTGATCTTCCCATAGTACTCAGCATTAATAAGGCAGAATCGTCTAATGTCCAACCTGCCTCACACTACGAGAACTTGTATCCAAACAAATGGACCTAAGGTTTAATCAAGTTATCTGCTAGAAACCATGCTAGTCCTAGTATATCTATGATTTTTTATAATTAAATGTGCTTAATTAGCCAAAATGGGTAAGGTAAAAGATCTTAACGTGATTATAAAGCATTGTTTAACAAACATGACCGGTGACCGAACTATTAAGACTATAGGTTCGGTGGTTTACGGGACGGACCGCCGGTTCACCGCCTATTTGAGCAGTCTAATATAATAATAATAAAACATGGATATATGGGAAGAGGATTTGGGGCACTTAGGCGCTCCGCACTCTTATATGAACATTAAATTCAAAAAATGCAGCAAAATTTAAAAAAAATTGTGGTTTTGGGATATGAAACCTGGGTGCCTATTCTACTTTGATGCGGAATTTTGTGAAAAATATCAGAAAATGTATCGGTGGCAAAAGAGACAAAAAAATCCTATCTATAGAAAAAACTGTTTGGATGGATTTTAGTTCGGACTATAATTTCTTTGCCACGAATACATTTCCTAGTATTTTTCTACGAAGCTTCATACGAGAGTAGATTGGGCACCCAAGTTTGACATCCCAAGATTTCAGTTTTTTTTTAAATTTTCCAGGTATTTTTTGAATTTAATTTTCATGTAGGGGGTGGAGCTGAGCACCCAGGTGCTCCTGTGTATTTTCCGGATAGTATATGGCAGTAGTTTTCTTCTCCTGGACAACAAATGACGTTGGGTGAGTTGGCTATTGGGCGTAAGTATGGTTTCACCTGTCTCGGTATGTGGAGTGTCTGGAACTGCCATATTCGCGTCCCAGCTATTTCCACTTCAGATCCCGTCTCCAGCAATACGTTTTTTGTGTTCAATCCTCTGGTTTATACCCGGGTTTTTTTAAACTGCACAGTCCAAGTCGTTTTCACCGGTCTATTGAGGAACGGCCGGTGGAGCTTAGTTAACCACCAGGTTCGCCGACTCTCATGTTTCAGTCCGGTTTGGTTGTGAAATAAAAAAAGTTCTTTGCTAATTTGATGGGAAGCTCGTATAAAATAGCGGGTAGTGCCCGGTGACATGCCGTGCCACACGGATTGATAAGCTATTTTGTTTCCTTTTGTAATTTTGTATAAATCATCTCAAGACTTGATTCATTGCGAAGTACTCCCTCCGTCTCAAAATATAAGAGCGTTTTGTACACTAGTGTAGTGTCAAAAATGTTCTTATATTATGGGACAAAGGTAGTTCATATAAGGAAAGGATAGGCGGCATTTATTGGTGTTGTTGTCTGCTTTTTTTTATTCGAGGGAAAGATGTTTGTATGTTTAGAGTACTGTTTGTCTTTTGGTTTGATGAAAATCATGAGAATTTTTTTTATCGACCTGTTTGATCAATTGGATGATTATTGATACCGATATTATAGTCTTGGGGCTCTTGTCCTTTGAACCGGATACATTTTGTATGAAAATTATATGGACTATCAAAGGCGATTCGAAATGATATCTAACTACTACCCTTCAAACATATATGTATCTCGGTTATACTGCAGATTAATGTTTTATGTCACGTGCACTTTCCTATATCGTGCAAGAATCCATGTATTTAAAGTTCATTCGCGTACATATTCAGGATCTGTTATATGTAACTTATATGCAAAATGTATGCATCATGAACTCACTTGTATATTTATCTGCCATATCTCCCCAAGAGGTATTTAATTAATCATCCAGGTATTTAAAGATTATGTACAACATTCATATTCATGAACATATATTTTGAGTTGTTGCTTGTTGTACATTTGCAGCTAGTTGTTTACTATGTCATGTTGATGCAAATATTATTATCTATTGGTGAAACACTAGCCGCCGGGGGGCGCTTCTTCCTTCTCTCCCTCCCTCTGTTGCCGCTGAGGGACGTCCCTGGGCTAAGCCCATGGACCGACAGCGGTGGCGGGGGTCTCCCTCTCTCCTGTGTCATGAGAGTGGTGTGGAGCCCCTCGGCATGAGGAGGTGCGGCCAATCTGGCCTTGGCGACGCAGCGGTCGGCCCTGCCTCAGGTAGCGGCGAGGGTTGTCTGCAACGGCGCGATGGCAGGCCCTGCCTCAGGCGGCGATGGTTGTGGGCGCGGCGGCCGGCACTGCCTCAGTCAGCGGTGATGGCTGCGTGCGGCGGCGACGGTCCAACTGACCTCGAGATCGACGGCGACGGCATGGAGGGCCTGGTGGACAGGTCAGCGGCATGCGTGGTCTGGCTTCCGGTCAAATATAATCTGGCCGGCGGCCTGCTCCCTGTGCGGCGACACAGATCGATGGTCGTGCACACGATACTAGATGGAGGTTCGTAGAGCAGATTTGGTTGAAAACCTTGCTCTCGGCAAGTTGCCAAGGCCGGCGATGGCGGTGCTCTTTTGTGTTGCTCCCTTCTTGTAGACATTGTTAATGTATATATGGTATCCCGAGCTTGCACCTAATCATGTATTTTCAGCAGAATTCACCTGAATATGTGTCTGCCTATCCTATAATCCAATACGTGCCTGGTTTGTTTTTCACATTTTTTGAATCTTGTACTCCCTCCGTTCTTAAATGTAAGTATTTTTAGAGATTCCACTACAAACTACATACGGATGTATATAGACATATTTTAGAGTGTAGATTCACTCATTTTGCTCTGTATATAGTTTATAGTGGAACCTCTAAAAATACTTATATTTAGGAACAGAGGGAGTAGATATGAGTTCTCATTAAGGTTGCGCTTAAAAAGAGAGTTTACATCAAGTTGTTGCATAAGATTCATCTTCTTGAGATCCTTCTTGCACGTGGCTTTCCTCGTCGATGACCATATATATCACCCACAAAGTGACCGGCACTCTTACGAACTGCATGTGTGAGAGGTCTCAATCAAAGAAAATAACCAGTGTTTGCCTGCGAATCTGAAGTAGCAAAAAGATGTTGCGCAAGCTTGACAAGAGCCCAAGTGCCCCTGGCTGCTGAAAATTCCAAATGTTAATGCCTCCACGAGTCCTGTACCGCATAATCCACAGGAGCTGGAGTTCGTCATACAGTATGTCTGTGGGCTCTAATCATTTTGTTCAGCCGTAATCTGATGGGCCTTGTGCAGAAGATTGTGAAACGATGGGCCCTATTGGCCTGTGGCCAAGGGCGAAAAGAAAAAACAATCGGGAACAGTCCTTCTATTCGACGTCACGTTCAATTCTTTCAATCGAGTTTGACCCGATTAGGGTTCTGAATACTTCAGAACATAACAGCAGCACATGGTCGATCCCAAATAATAAAAAAACACAAAGCACGGAACGATCTTTAATACATCGACCTTTCTATGTGCTCGTCGTGGATACGAGCAAGATGTATCTAATGCCGCTTGTCGGGCTTATCATCTCCCTGGCATCCGGTACGAGCTCACTCCTGTCCATCGCCTTCACCTGCCGGCTCCTCTATATCGTCATCTACAGGTGCAGAAACAACAGCTCGGACTCCTCCCCTTCCAACGACGGCGAAGGCTCGGGCTATTACGACGAGGAGCAGGGCGCAATCAGCGAGGGAGAAGGCGACGGCGGCACGGGCACCGGAGGCCACAGATGCTGCATATGCCTTGAGCAGATGCCGGACGCCGACGGCGGCATGTGGCGGTCGCTTCGAGTGGCCGTGTGCATGGAGCAGACGACGCTGGAGGCGCAGATGTGCCGTCCGCTGCGCTGCGGCCATGCCTTCCACGCCGGCTGCATCGACCAGTGGTTGAAGAGGAGCGGCACCTGCCCGTCGTGCCGCAGCCGGACGTCGGCATGGTTTTCAGCACCACCACGAAGACTTGACGACGCAGATGTTTTAGTCCGCCTTATGATGTTTTGTGGCTTTGTGGGGGCTTCCTTGGGTTATCTTGGTGAATACATAGATAACCTTTCTTTTGGCGGGGATAGATAGCTATTTGTTGGCGACCATGGAAGATGTATGGATCTCGTCCTGAAGAGAATAGATCTAACCTGATCTTTTAGATGTACCTGGAATTCATTGGGCAGTCAGTTCTTCATACCGCTTCAAATTTATGAATCATGTCGCGTTGTTTACTAGTGAATACTACTAATGGTATTGTGCCATCATTTGTGTCATTTATGCAGGATCATCAAGCAGCACAGATAATCGGATAATTTTACAATTTTATTCATGCCATGGCCTTTAGGAGTATTTAGCAACATTAACAGGTAACTATATTGGTCAAAGGTGTATAGTGTCTACACGAAATTTAATTTGGAGCGAGTCAACCATCACATTACTATCACCAGGATGTTCAGGTGGTGAGAAGCATGTTGCTGGTGCTTGTAGGGTTAGTGAACCAATAAGTGGTCATCCCGAGCACGCACCTAATCATGTATTTTCAGCAAAATTCACCTGAATATGTGCCTGCCTATCCTATAATCCTATACGTGCCTGAATTTTTTTCCACATTTTTTAAAACTTGTTCATATGAGTTCTCATCAAGTTTTCCCTTAAAAAGAGAGTTTACATTAAGTTGTTGCATAGAATTCATATATATTAGTACTATGAAAATTCGCAAGTCAAAATCTCTATCCGTTTCTGCACAAGATCCTTCTTCCTTTCTTTTGTTGCAAGGAAGTTACCTTTGTCTTCTTCAGTTAGTCAATCTCTTGCAAATCAAAGCAACACGAGGTGACAAATCACAATCAAAAACCCATGTGGTGTGCCCTCTGGTCCACGCCATTAGCGACTGTTACCTACCTCCCGCGAAGAGGATCGTAGAGACTAAGAGACTGTCCCTGTCTACAGGATGCAGGCGCTGCAAAGCTCGCCAACCATGCCATATTAATCAGGCAACATACGTCTATGCCCGGGCATAAATTGCTTCATATAGTACTAACGGTACAGCCTTGACTTTCCAGGAGCACCGTCATATGCAAAACTTCGACCTTTTTTCTGCTTGTAGTTCAGACGGACCGGAGGATATAAAGAAAGAAATAATGGCATTCTGCATTTACAAAGCTGGGACCAAAAACATACTTTTCTCATTATGTAAACAAAAACAGCGTTCCTTTCGTGTTCTCGAGTTGCTGGAATGATCCGTGGTGGTAACAAAATTCTTTGGAAAAAGCAGCGTTTCAAGCGGAGACATTTTCTTAACAATGGAGTAAGAAATCTGTGCACAAGAATATAGGTTACTTCTCAGTCTTTTAACAGTGCGGTCTTAAATACCCGCCACCAGGAGTGCTTTTCTACTTTATGTTGATCATGTCTCACCTTCAGTTTTCGTTCATCGGTCATTTCTGCAACAGACAGGCCATGGCAGCATACTACTATTTCTTGGCCAGTCAATAATGGAGGTTTATAGGGTACAAGGTACGATCTTCTTTATTTATCGAACGAATCGATTTTTTTCTGAGACAAAAAAGGAAACGAAGAACCTGCACCATTTTGTTCAGCCATAATTGTAAGAGGAAATAGGTTGCGGTAAACGTATGCTTCGGTAGCAGGGACGTATTCATGTTATATAGGCAATATAGGATACAACAGGCGCAGGTTGTTAGGAGTCTTTTCCCCTACTCCAAGCTACATCGGATGAGGATCAACTCAACTAACAACCTGCGATAATACACGTACAACGCACGCCAACTACATCATCGTGACACATATGTCACGTTACACAACTAGCCTATCATCTAACATCCTCCCTCAATCTCAACATGTGAAGGTTTAGATTGTTCTTGAAGGCTCGAAGTTGTCGAGCTTGCAAGGGTTTTGTGAAGCCATCAGCAACTTGATCTCCAGTTGGAATGAACCGTACTTCCAACAACTTTTGTGCAACTCTTTCTCGAACAAAGTGATAGTCAATTTCTATATGCTTTGTTCTTGCATGGAATACAGGATTTGCAGAAAGATAAGTTGCTCCAAGATTATCACACCATAGTTGTGAAACATGTGATCTCCCAATACCCAATTCATTGAGTAGTGTTTCTATCCACATTACCTCAGCAGTTGCATTTGCCAGAGATTTATATTCAGCTTCTGTACTTGACCGAGCACAGTTGCTTGCTTCTTTGCATTCCAGGATATGAGGTTTGAGCCAAGGAAGACAGCAAAGCCGCCAGTGGACCGCCTATCATCAGGGCATCCAGCCCAATCTGCATCTGAAAAAGCACTTACTGCTGTTGAGGAGGACTTACACAATTTTAGTCCTGTTTCAACACTTCCTTGAAGATACCTCAAAATTCTCTTTACAGCTGTCCAATGCACTGTGGTAGGAGCATGTAGAAACAGACAAACCTTATTAACAGAGAAGGAAATATCTGGTCTTGTTAAAGTTAAATACTGGAGTGCACCAAAACCACACTTATGTATTTTGTCCCTTCCTCTGGACTCAATAACACTCCTTCATGCAAAGACAACTTATCAGTTGTAGACATGGGTGTGTTAGAGGGTTTGCAGCCTTTCATACCTACACGCTTGATTACATCTCTGGCATACTTTTCTTGAGTCAACACTGATTACATCTCTGGCATACTTTTCTTGAGTCAACACTATACCATCATGTACCTTTTTAACCTCAATACCTAGGAAGTAATGTAACTCTCCTAGATTCTTAAGAGCAAACTCATGTTTTAACTGTTTTAGCAATGCTGAGGTGGCCTCTTGAGATGAACTAGCAACAATTATGTCATCAACATAAATTAACATGTATATCATCACCTTTTCTTTTTTAAAGAAGAACAAGGAAGTATCTCCCTTGGAAGCTCGAAACCCAAGTTTTTGCAGCTTTGTGCTTAGCCTTGAATACCAAGCTCTGGGGGCTTGTTTAAGACCATACAGAGCTTTGTCCAGTTTGCACACATGATTTGGTTATGAACCATCTTCAAACCCAGGTGGTTGTTTCATATAGACTTCCTCTTCGAGAACGCCGTGTAAGAACGCGTTCTGTACATCCAATTGGCGAAGATTCCATCCCCTAGAGACAGCAACAGACAAAACAAGTCTGATAGTAGCAACTTTAACAACTGGACTAAAAGTGTCCTCATAATCAATGTCGTATCGTTGTTTAAAGCCTTTGGCTACCAACCTAGCTTTGTATCTCTCTATTGTGCCATCAGGTCTTTTCTTGATTTTATAAACCCATTTACAATCTATAACATTCCTCCCTTGCTTGTAAGGAACTAAGTGCCACGTTTGATTTTTTTATGAGTGCATCATACTCAATATTCATAGCATTTTTCCAACTTACGTTGTTTAGAGCTTCAGTTAGATTCTGTGGTTCTCCAGTAGATGCAAAATTTGCAAACTTAAAGTTTCTTTCATACCTGACCGTCCCATCTTTGTACGTTGTGGGCTTTAAAATACCTTTCTGTGATCTTCTTGTTACTCGCTGTGGTGCAGAATCAACGGCCACAGAGGATCCCGATCCACCACCTCGTACTAGGGCCAACCTGCCCATCCCAGGCGAATCTCCCTCGTCTGTCGCGCGCCTGGGCTGGATCGGATCCCGCGCCTGTGGTCCTGGTGAAAGCGACCCCCTGTCGTTGTACATCGCGTGGTCCACGGACCGACCGCCATCATTGCTTCGGGCGACAGACGCCCTGTCCCCACTCGGCACGCGACGGCTGTCACATGCAGCCGGGGAATCCACCGCGCCGCCCGACCGGATGCCAGACCCAACCGACGTGTCATTCGCTGAGTGGCCACCCGCAGAATCTGGGGAAGGCGGCGTCTGCGGCGCCTCCAGATCCTCCTCGGGATCGCTTTCCGCGCCAGAACCGTCAGGTTTAGAATCAGCAGGCAGATCCACCTCGTGTCCTGCGCCTGGCTGAGCAGCATCCTGCGGCTGCATAAAATCACGGTGATTTGGGGCTGCATTTTTTTATTGCTGCCACCATTAGTAAGGCTATTACACAAATGATCATCAGCAATATTCTCACCCCCTTGATCAGTTGGGTTCAAGAGTTCTGGAGGTAACAAAAGTATTTCAGAACATAATCTTGCTCCGGCATTGGGATGTAAAGTAGAGAAAGGAAAGACATTTTCATCAAAAACTACATCCCTCGAAATATAGACACGTCCTGTAGAGATATTAAGACATTTGAAACCTTTGTGAAGATTACTATACCCAAGGAAGGCGCACTGTTTGGATCGAAATTGGAGCTTGTGCTTATTATATGGCCGAAGGTTAGGCCAACAAGCGCAACCAAAGATTCTGAGGGCTGAGTAGTTGGGTTTTTCATGATATAATCGTTCAAGAGGGGTTTCAAAGTTGATAACTTTACTAGGTATACGGTTGATCAAATATGTGGCGGCAATGAAAGCTTCATCCCAAAACTTTAGAGGCATGCAAGCTTGGGCAAGAAGAGATAAACCAACCTCAAGTATATGCCGGTGTTTACATTCTGCTGAGCCATTTTGTTGATGAGCATAAGGACAAGAGACATGATGAGAGATGCCAATTTTTGTGAAGAAGGAGTTGAGTTTTTCATACTCCCCACCCCAATCTGTTTGAAGAGCAAGGATTTTGTGATTGAATTGCCTTTCAACAAGGTTTTGGAAGTCATGAAATTTTTGGAAAACTTCAGACTTATGTTCAATGAGATAAATCCAAGTGAACTTGCTAAAGTCATCTATAAAGCTCACATAATTTTTTTTCCTCCCTACTGTTTCAACAGCAGGACCCCAAACATCGGAGAAGACAAGTTCTAAAGGAAACTTTGATTCACTTATTGACTTTGGATATGGTAGCTGGTGACTTTTGCCTTTTTGGCAAGCGTCACATACAAACTCATTATTGAAAGCAATATCACATGGGAGGTTATTGTTGCTAACAATTTTCGTAACGATGACTGAAGAAGGATGACCTAAATGCCGGTGCCATCTATCTGAAGATATCTTGAAGGCACTTAGCACTGGCTTCTTGGCGTTTCCCCCCATGTGTTTGATAGGATAGAGACCTCGTCTACCCTTGCCTCGAAGTAGAACCTTCCTCGTTCCCTGTTCCTTGACAAGAAAAAATCAAGGATGAATTTCAACGAAAGTGTTGTTGTTGGTGGCAAGCCGACTGGCTGAGATTAACCTTTTATCAGCTTCAGGGACATGAAGAATTTTGTTTAGGTGAAGATCGCGATCAGGGGTGTGTATAGCTGAATAACCAACGTGTTGTATAGCTGTACCTGAATCGGATGCAGTGTGGATCTGCTCGCTGCCAGTGTACCTGTCGCGCACCGTCAGTTTCTCCAAGTCGCCGGTGATGTGGTCGGTGGCGCCGCTATCCAGGTACCAATTTGTGTCCACCCCATACTGAGGCGTCACCATGTTGGCGGACTTCTCTTCTTCTCCCTGGTACGACTCGTCATAGCGCTTCCAGCACTTCCAGGCCGGGTGGCCTGGCTTGCCACAGATCTGGCACACCACCTTGGGTGCAGAGTCAGAGTTGTTGTAGTTGCCCCTGCTATCGTGGTACTAAGACTGACAGTAGAATAGGGGGTAGGTATGGAGAGGCAATATCATAGCTATGGAGTATTTGTATATGCAAGGGATTTACGAGTTCAGGCCCTTCTCGGAGGAAGTAACAGCCCTACGTCTCGGAGCCCGGAGGCGGTCGACTGGATTATATGCGTATGAGTTACAGGGGTGCGAACCCTTCTGCCAGTGGAGGGGGGTGGCTTATATAGAGGATGCCAAGACCCCAGCCAGCCCACGTAGCGAAGGGTTTAAAGTACATTAAGGCCTGGCGTTACTGGTAACGCCTTACATAAAGTGTCATCATGACCATAAAGACAACTTAATTACAGACCATTTGAATACAGAGTGGTTCTTGAACTTCCGGTGGTCGAGTGAGTCTTCATGGACGAGTGTCTTCAAATCTGTCGAGTGGAATCCCTCTAGGTCGACCGGAAGACGGTTTCTTCTAAAGATGTCCTTGGGGAGGGTACCTTGGACAGGTCCATGACCCTACCCTAGGTACATGACTTCATCATTAGCCCCCGAATGGATCGAGGTTTGAGTGAGGAAGGAGTTGATAACCTTCCCGACCTGTTTTCTGGTGCTGTGAATGTGTCTTACTCTGGATCAATGACTTTTTAGTGATGGTGTCAACTTCTCTTTCAGTCGCCGTGATCCATTCTTTATATCTGTCGAGTGAACTTTATGAACTTGGAGATTTCCGAGCGACGGATCGCAGGAGATCTTCCATCTGACAAGTTGCTCTGTTGTTAGCGGATTTAGTGGGATCCGAATTTTGGGAAGCGCGCGAAGCGGGGAAGGCCGCGGTACTCGGATGGGATAAGGCAGAGACGCCTCGATTTCTGTGCCGCCTTTTTCGCCACGTATCGCTCGCGCGTCTGTTTCGGGATTTGACAGGATTGCCCGGGCCTACCAGTTAGCCACTCGGAAGCGACTCCATGTAAGGCACCGGGTGGAGGTTTTTTGAACAGTGCTCCCTCATTTTCCCCTCCCCATCTTCAGATTCATCTGCTGCGCTTGCTATCTGTTCAGCGCCGCTGCTCCGTACCAGCCTCGTCGGCAACAATGGTGAAGGAGAAGACGGCGGCTTTGGAGCGGGCGAAGAAGGCGACGACGAAGGCGAAGGGGAGAGTGACCAGTCGGGCTGGATCGCCGTCGCGGTCCAGCCTGCCGCATGGTTGGATCCAGGGGGATTGGATCCGCTCGACCATCACCTAGAAGGATCTCGATGACCTGGCCAACAAAGGGTTGATCGAGCACGGGACAGCTAGGCTTCCGGGGACGGAGTGGCAGCCTCAGCCTCAGGAGGGTGAGTGTGTCCTCTTAGCCACCCATGTCGATCGTGGGTTTTCTCTGCTGCCGCATCTTTTCTTTTGGGGGTTTCTGAACTTCTTTGGGGCACAACTCCACCACTTCACACCCAACTCCATTGCCTATCTCGCCGCTTTCGTGTCTTTGTGCGAAAACTTCTTGGGTTGTTGGCCGCACTGGGGCCTTTTCAAACACATATTCACTTGTCGCTCTCAGACGGTGAAAAAGGCTAATCCGAATGACGAGAGAACCCAAGTAATCCAGATGTGTGGGGGTCTTGGGGTCCAGATGAGGATAAGAGTGCTTTCCCAGCCATGACCCTTCCCGAGTCAGTTAGAGGGTGGCAGTCGACCTGGTTCTACTGCCAGGACCAGTCGACGCCAGGGCAGTCGACTGGGCTCCCTCCTTTCTCCATGAGTCGAGTGAACAAGCCGTCCTCTCTGAAGGTGCTTCCGGAGGAGAAGGCTCAAGTTAAAATGTTGATGGAGCGTGTAGTCCAGCTCATTCGTGACGGGGTCACTGGCATGGATCTTCTGGAGTTTTTCCTTCGATGGTGCATTCAGCCACTCCAATACCGAGGTCACCCGATGTGGTTGTACTCTGGTACCGAAGACACCACTCGGGTCCACCCAGAGGAGGTCGACGACGCCACACTGGAGAGGTGGATGACTGCCATCATAGGGAACAAAGATAACCCTCGTGGGGCCAGGAGGATCCCGCCACTCAACCAGTCTTATGATCCAGACAAGGTATGACCACTCGTCCATTCTATTACACTGCAGATCAGTCGATTGACTTTTGTCTTGTTTGTTGTCTTTCAGGCTACCACTAAGTTGTATTCGATGCCCAACGGGGCGCAAGCACAAACCGAGGAGTCGGAAGGAAGTGGAGGTGAAAGTCAAGAGGAGTGGGAATCGGATGGCGATGAGGGTGATGAAGATGCTGGCTCCGATGAGGAAGAGGAGGAGGAAGTCGCGCCTCCCCGATCTGAAAGAAGATCCAAGCTTGCCCATGACCCTGCAGTCGAGCGCGGCAAGGGGGCCGCGCCTGTTGTGCAGTCGACCAAGCGTCCTCGGACGACCTCTCCGGCGCCGACTGAGAAAGCGCCGAAGCAATCTCGAGTGGCGCCGTCAAAGCCGATGAAGGCCTTGCCGAAGATTTAGATGGTGATTCCCACTATTTCTGGGTAATGACGTAACTTGTGTCTTCTTGTTTCTCATGGATTTATTCTTGGTCGATTTGTTAGCTGACCGACTGATTTCTGAAATTGCAGTGCTGCTACTTCTGATACCTCAACCAGACCTGAAGATCAAGAAATGGAGGATGATGTCACTTCCAACCCTGGTATGACCTTTGAAGTTTCATTTTCAGTCGGTAGGATCTTCATTTTTAACTTTGACTCTTTTCTGCAGCTCCATCTAATATCATCATTGATCTTCCTGATGATGATGACGAGGAACCACTGAGGCAGAGGAAGAATAGGAGAGCGTCTGCTGGCAAGATAGCTCAGGTCGTATCAGCACCTGAGACATTGGTTAAGGAAGGAGACAACGTCACTCAGCCTACCGTATCCTTTGCGGTGCCGCTGACGAGTGCTCGCCCTTCGTCGTCGAGTGCTGGTCAGCCTTCACTTTTCTCTACCCACCACGCCCAGAAGACCAAGCAAGCGCTGCTAAAGAAGCCATACGCCAGGCGGGAGTCATGATGGAGCAAGTGAAGGCGATCCGAGATGCCAGTCAAGCGGCTTATGATGCCAGTTCAGCCCTTCAGAGCAATGTTCAGGTTAGTCGATCACCGCCTGTTCTGTTAGGATATGATACCTGAAAACTTTTCTTTCTGAAAATCTTAGTATCTGTCGTACACCCACTGGGTGTGTTGAAATTCTGGATTGGTGGGGGCACGCTGAGTGCACCCACTGGGTGTAGTCCCCAAGGCTATGGTCGACTGCTGGCAGTTGACCATAGTCTTTATGTCTTGAGCTTTTTCTCATTACTTTCTTTACTCAATCTGGTCGAATGGAATCATAAACCGGTGGGGGCACACTGAGTGCACCCACTGGGTTTAATCCCCGAGACTATGGTCGACTGCTGGCAGTCGACTACGGTCTGAAGAACACCTTTTTTTGAAACTGTGACTAACTGTTGGTGGTTAGCCTTTCTGCCTTTTTTGGTCGACTAATCGACTCTAGTTGATAGAACTAGTGGGGGAACGCTGAGTGCACCCACTGGGTGTAGTCCCCGAGACTACAGTTGAATGTTTAGATTCGGCTGTAGTCTTAGAAATACTACGATTTTTTTTCTTAGTCACTTGGAAGTGACCTATCTTTGACGTATGTCGATTGGTTCTTCGCAGAAATCTTGCGAGCTTGCAGCTCGTTATGCTGAGTTGGAGAACAAGCATATCCAGCTCGAAATTGATCTGAAGCTTGTCCAGGAGAACTTCACGAAGGCGAAGGAGGAGGCAAAAGGTATGTTTGGTGAGAATCTTGACGACTGCCTTTGTTCCTTGTTCACTCCCGAGCTTGATCTCACTGTGATTTTGCAGACAAACTGAGGGATTCTCTGAAGAAGAAGGATCTTGATCTCGCTGAGGCGCAGAAAGCAGCTTCGGAAAAGGCCAAACTCGCAGAAGAAAAGTTGGCTTCAATCAGCAAACTTGAAGAGGAGAATACGAGTCTGAAAGCTGCTCTCAACACGGCCAACAAGTATGCCAGTCGACTGAAAAATGACAAGTTGACCTTGAGCGATAAGGCTAGTGAGCTGGCGGGAAAGAAGAACGACCTAGAGGTTTATCTGGGGGGGCTCGCCAAGAAGTTATTCCTCATGCTCTAAGGTAACCCCTTATATCCGACTAGTAAACACTGACTTATTGTAGGAATATTAACTTATCCTTGGATCGTATCCACAGAATTCTGCCCAAACTTTGAAGAGGAGACCAGTCGAGTGGAGACTGGTTTGGATCCCATCAACTCTCCTGTGAAGGATGAAGCTGCCATGAACGTGCTCTGACTCGAGTCTCGCGTTGCTGCTATTGTTGACTATCTTGCAAGGCTGAAGGTTGCGACGTCACGCATCGACACAGCACTCTGGCCAGGAGAAACACTTCAAAATGACCTTGAGTCTCTGATGACTCGACTGAATGAAGTTCCAAGTCAAGTGCAAGAATGGAAGAAGTCTTCTGCCAGGTGCGGTGCCGACGTTGCTCTATCTCTGGTCCATGTTCACTGCAAGGATGCGCGAGAGGATAAGCTGGCAGCTCTCAAGGTGGCCAATACCAAGAAGCATGACTTTCGATCCTTCATGGAGACCTTTATCGCTGCTGCCACTCGGATCGCAAATGGAATCGACCTGGACGAGTTCGTTGCGCCTTCCAGCCCTCCACAGGAGGGGTAAAAAAACTTCTATGCTTGATGCTTTAAATTTGCCTCGGTATGCCGAGTGGTTTTTGTAACCGATAAACTTTAACAAGCTTAGTGCCTGAGCACTTCTGGTTCCGTAAGACGTTATCTGAACTTGGATTTGACATTGAATATGTTTGCATCTGCCTCCGAACGAACATTATCTTTCGCTCGGTCTATACGCTGGTGTTTGAGATGCTCTTTTGCAGGTAAGGATGAATCACAGATTGCAATCGACTTATACTTCGTCATTCTTAGGCTGGCGCTGGGCCGCAGCTAAGCTCCCGAATGGAAAGCCTGCTCCCCACTCGGTAGGATTTTCAAAAACTTAGGCGAGCACTGGGCTGCAGCTAAGCCCCCGAGTGGGTGGTCTGCTCTCCACTCGGTAGGATTTTCAAAAACTTAGGCGAGCACTCGGCTGCAGCTAAGCCTCCGAGTGGGAGGTCTGCTCTCCACTCGGTAGGATTTTCAAAAACTTAGGCGAGCACTGGGCTGCAGCTAAGCCTCCGAGTGGGAGGTCTGCTCTCCACTCGGTAGGATTTTGAAAAACTTAGGCGAGCATTGGGCGGCAGCTAAGCCTCCGAGTGGGAGGTCTACTCTCCACTCAGTAGTATTTATGTGGCGTACCTCTGAAGAAGAAGGTAACAGTCGACCTGCACCTCGTCCTCCTTGCGGGTCACACGTTGTGTTTGTGGCATAGCTCAGAAGGAAAGGGTAGCAGTCGACCTGCACCTCGTCCTCCTTGCGGAGTGCATGTTGTATTTGTGGCGTAGCTCGGAAGGAGAGGGTAGCATTCGACCTGCACCTCGTCCTCCTTGCGAAGCACATGTTGTCTTTGTACTTAGGCGAGCGCTATCCTGCAGCTAAGCCCCCGAGTGGGAGACTGGCTCACCACTCGGCAGGATTTTGTTTAAACTTAGGCGAGTACTTGGACTGCAGCTAAGCCTCCAAGTGGGAGGCTGGCACACCACTCGATAGGATTTTGTTGAAACTTAGGCGAGTACTTGGACTGCATCTAAGCCCCCTAGTGGGAGGCTGGCTTACCACTCAGTAGGATTTTATTTAAACTTAGGCGAAATGGATTCGCAGCTAAGCCCCCGAGTGGGAGGCTGGCTCACCACTCGGTAAGGATTTTGTTGAACTTAGCGAGTACTTGGACTGCAGCTAAGCCTCCGAGTGGAAGGTTGGCTTACCACTCGGTAGGATTTTGTTTAAAGTTAGGTGAAACAGATTCGCAGCTAAGCCCCCAAGTGGGAGGCTGGCTCACCACTCGGTAAGGATTTTTTTTACAAACTTAGGCGAAATGGATTCACAGCTAAGCCACCCACTGGGGGACTGCTTTATGTGGACAAAAGTAGCAACAATCACTGGGAAAATTATAAAGCTCTTGTCTTTGATAAATAAACTACAAAAGTACTTTTATTACAACTCATCCGAGTGAATACTTAAGTATAAAAGGGGCGGAGCAGCTCCGTGTTCCATGCTCGGGGCTCGTCAATCTGGTGCTCGACATTGTAAAGGCGGTACGCCCCATTGTGGAGAACTTTGGTGACGATGAAGGGACCTTCCCAAGTAGGGGCAAGCTTGTGTGGCTTCTGCTGATCCACTCGGAGAACCAAGTCTCCCTCTTGGAAGGCTCGACTCTTCACGTTTTTGGCATGGAATCGACGCAAGTCCTGCTGATAAATGGTCGATCAGATCAAGGCCATCTCTCTTTCTTCTTCTAGAAGGTCAACTGCATCCTGCCGGGCTTGCTCTGCTTCAGCTTCGGTGGAGTTCGACTCGGGGTGCGTTGTGAAGCAGGTCACTCGGCAAGACTGCTTCAGCTCCGTAGACCAAGAAGAACGGAGTTCTCCCAGTCGACCCATTAGGCGTGGTCCTTAATCCCCAAAGTACCGATGGAAGTTCGTCGACCCATGCACCAGCTGTGTGCTTGAGATCGCGCATCAATCGGGGTTTCAACCCTTTGAGAATTAAGCCATTTGCTCGTTCTGCCTGTCCATTCGACTGGGGGTGAGCGACTGAAGCATAGTCGACTCGTGTACCTTGAGATGTGCAGAAGGCTCTGCATTCCTCAGAATCAAAGTTTGGCCCATTGTCTCTGATGATGTTGTGTGGAACTCCATATCTGAATATCAATTCCCTGATGAAGCTGACAGAAGTGCCGGCATCAAGATTCTTGATGGGTTTAGCCTCAATCCACTTGGTGAACTTTTCGACTGCTACCAGCACATGGGTGAAGCCGCTTCTGGCTGTTCTCAGTGGTCCAACCATACTAATCCCCATACAGCGAAAGGCCAGACGAGTGGAATGGTCTTCAAGGCTGAGGCGGGCTTATGTGACATACTGGAGTAAAATTGACATCCTTCACACTTGTCGACTATTTCCTTTGCCATTTCATTCGCTCTTGGCCAGCAAAATCCCGCTTGGTATGCTTTAGCAACAATGGTCCGAGAGGACGCATGATGACCACAGGTCCCCGAGTGGATATCATCAAGGATTATCCGACCTTCTTCTGGCGTTATACACTTCTGACCAACTCCAGTCGCGCTTTCTCTGTACAACTGTCCCTTAATCACGGTAAAGGCCTTAGATCCGCGGACGATCTGTCGAGCCTCCTCTTCATCTTCTGGGAGTTCTTTCCTCAAGATATACGCGATGTACGGCACTGTCCAATCGGGAGTGATCACTAACGCTTCCATGATCAGGTCGACCACTGCTGGAACTTTGACTTCAGTCGGATCTGTGAAACTTTTAGGCTGCGGAGCTTCTTCGGTAAAAGGATCTTCTTTAACTAATGGAGTATGGATATGCTCCAAGAACACATCACTGGGAATGGCTTCTCTCTTGGAACCTATCTTCGCCAAATCATCAGCCGCTTGATTCTTCAGTCGGGGTATATGATGGAGCTCTAACCCTTCAAATTTCTTTTCAAGCTTTCTTACTGCATTGCAGTATCCAGTCATGGCTGGGCTTCTAACATCCCACTCCTTCATCACCTGATTGACCACCAAATCTGAGTTGCCACAAACCATAAGGCGACGGACGCCGAGTGAAATGGCCATGCGTAACCCATACAAAAGCGCCTCGTATTCTGCTTCATTGTTGGAGAAATCAAAGTGAATCTGGAGCACATACCTGAGCTTATCTCCTCGGGGGGGAGCCAATACTACCCCAAAACCAGAACCATTTAATATCTTAGAACCGTCAAAGAACATGGTCCAGTGCTCCGAGTGAACTTGAGTCGGTTGCTGTTGTTCGATCCACTCAGCGATGAAATCTGCTACTGCTTGGGACTTAATGGCTTTCTTTGCCTCAAACTTGATATCAAGGGGAGGGAGTTCAATCGCCCATTTCGCCACTCGACCGGTTGCATCTCTGTTGTGCAGAATCTCTGACAATGGGGCATCGCTGACGACTGTAATGGAATGATCAGAGAAATAATGAGCAACCTTCTTCATGGTCATGTAGATCCCATACACGAGCTTCTGATAATGAGGGTATCTTTGCTCCGATGGGGTCAACACTTCGGAAAGATAATATACTGGGCGCTGAACTTCAAAGGCTTTCCCTTCTTCTTCCCGCTCGACCGTAAGTACTATACTGACGACTTGTCCTGTGGCTGCAATGTAAAGCAACAGAGGCTCTTTGCTGATTGGAGCGGCAAGCACCGGCTGGGTGGAGAGTAGAGCTTTTAGCTCGGCAAATGTTGCATCAGCCTCTGGAGTCCACTCGAACTTGTCTAACTTCTTCATCAGTCGGTAAAGAGGCAATGCCTTTTCACCGAGGCGAGAGATGAATCGACTTAACGCGGCCAAGCATCCAGTAAGCTTTTGGACATCGTGCACATGCACAGGGCGTTTCATTCGGAGTATAGTGCCAACTTTTTCTGGGTTAGCGTCGATTCCTCATTCGGAAACGAGAAAACCGAGTAACTTTCCACCAGGAACTCCGAATGTGCACTTTGATGGATTGATCTTGATATCATACCTCCTGAGATTGGCAAATGTTTCAGCGAGGTCAGTCAACAGATCAGAACCCTTTCGTGATTTGACCACAATATCATCCATGTACACTTCCACGTTCCGACTAATTTGAGTGAGTAAACACTTCTGAATCATACACATGAACGTGGCTCCGGCATTCTTGAGGCCGAACGGCATGGTGACATAGCAGAAGCACCCGAATGGAGTGATGAAAGCTGTTTTGATCTCATCGGGTCCGTACAGGCGGATCTGATGGTACCCGGAATAGGCGTCTAAAAAAGATAATCTCTCACCCCGCAGTCGTGTCGACAATTTGGTCGATGCGAGGGAGAGGAAAATGATCTTTCGGGCAGGCCCGATTGATATGTTTGAAATCAATGCACATGCGAAGTGACTTGTCCTTCTTGGGGACCATGACAACATTGGCGAGCCACTCGGAATGGTAAATCTCTCGGATAAACTCTGCTGCCAGGAGCCGAGCCACCTCTTCGCCAATGGCCTTTCTTTTCTGGATGGCAGAGCGTCAAAGATGTTCCTTGACAGGTTTTACCTTTGGGTCGACTCGTAGGCGATGCTCAGCCAGCCCCCTGGGAACACCCGGCATGTCAGCAGGCTTCCATGCGAAGATGTCCCAGTTCTCACGGAGGAACTGGATGAGCGCTTCTTCCTATTTGGAGTCGAGTGTTGTTGAGATATGAGTCGGAGCAGCATTGGGGTCGGTCGGGTGGATGTGAATCGGCTTTGTCTCACCAGACGACTAAAATGCTGATTCGGTAGCAGGCTTCTTGACTCGCAACAAATCACTCGGATCTGCGGTTTTTTGGTATTCCTGTAACTCTACCACTGCCATCTGAGCATTGGCGATCTTTGAGCCCTTCTGAAAGCACTCTTCTGCCTTTTTCCGATTGCCAGTGATGGTGATCACCCCTTTGGGACCAGGCATCTTCAATTTAAGGTACACGTAACATGGTCGAGCCATGGATCGTGCATAAGCTGGCCTGCCTAAAATGGCGTGATAAGCACTATGGAAATCCACAACTTCAAATGTTAACTTTTCTTTGCGGAAATGCTTTGAATCTCCGAAAACCACATCAAGAGCAATTTGGCCGAGTGACTCGGCCTTCTTTCCAGGAATGACTCCATGGAAACTCATATTGCTGGAACTGAGTCTGGACATCGGAATGCCCATTCCCTTTAGCGTCTCCGCATACAATATATTCAATCCACTGTCACCATCCATCATAACCTTAGTCAGTTGAGTGCCTTCGACGACTGGGTCGACCACCAAAGCTTGCCTCCCAGGGGTGGCTATGTGTGTCGGGTGATCAGACTGGTCGAATGTAATGGCGGTCTGAGACCATTTCAGATAGCTGGGTGTCGCCGGAGCAACCATATTCACCTCACGGTTGATAACTTTCAGTCGACTTTTGCTCTCCACATCAGCAAAAATCATCAGGGTGGAATTGACATGGGGGTAACCTTCATCACTGTCCTTTTTGTCTTCAGCCTTGTCTGGCTCCTTTTCCTTATCCTTGGGTTGTTTTCCTTGAAACTGCTGGATTAAGAGCCGACACTGGCGGGTGGTATGTTTCGGGTAAATAAAATTACCCTCTTCATCTTTCTTCATGTGGATGTGGCATGGCATATCCATCACGTCGTTTCCTTCCTTACCCTTCACCTTCTTGGGGTTCCAAGATCCTTTGGGCTTCCCTTTGAACTTGCCCTGAGTCACGGCCAGGGCTTCTCCAGGAGCAGCTGGCTCTGCTTTCCGCTTCTGCTTCCGGCTGGAGTTTCCTTTTTCCGACTGACTCGGCTTGTACTTGCCACTCCGGAGTCGCTCCTCTTCTTCACCATTTGTGTATTTGGTGGCAATCTCTATCATTCGACTCAGGGTAATGTCTCCGGTTCGACCAAACTTCAAACTCAACTCTCTGTTCTTAACGCCTTCCTTGAAGGCACATACTGCTTGGTGATCAGATACATTCTCCACTGTATGATGCAACGTGATCCACCTCTGGATGTAATCTCTCAAGGTCTCATTCGACTTTTGCACGTAGACTTGCAACTCGGTCAAACCTGCTGGTCGCTTGCAAGTTCCTTCAAATGTCTTGACAAACACTCGGGCAGGATCCTCCCAAGTGTAAATGCTGCTAGGTGCCAATTGATTCAGCCAGGCTCTGGCCGAGCCCTCCAGCATAAGTGGTAGGTGTTTCATGGCCACTTCATCATTGCCACCACCAATCTGAACAGCCACTCGGTAGTCCTCAAGCCAAGTATCGGGCTTGGACTCACCGGTGAACTTACTCACCCCAGTCGCCAACCTGAAGTTGGGAGGGATCACTGCGGCTCTGATGGCTCTGCTAAAACACTCTGGTCTTGAAACATGAACTCTGCTGCTGGTGGGTGCATCTCTGTCATGGCCTTCTCGATGAGCTCTGTTCCGGTAGACCAGACCTTGCACGATAATGGATCTGGCATCAAAGCCTGGTTCCCTGGGGTCGACCGGAGCTCTTCGCCCAACACTGTGCTGGCGTCTGTCATCTTGTTGCCGAGGGGCGTAAGACCCACCCCTTGGAGGAGGAGTGGGCACTCGACGCCGATCATCGTGATCGAAGCGGTCATCATATTGATCACGTCGACCCCACGTCCCTCACGCTGCGCAGGCGATCTTGAGCTATGAGCCGACTAAACTGTATTCGCAGCGACGGATCGACTGTGAATTCTATTGCGTGACTGTGACACAGCTGACTTCTGATCTCCTGCTGCCCGGAGCAAATCTCTGATCTGCATCAAGCCTCTGCCAGCCTCTGACTGAGAGGGCTGGATTGACTCTGCTATACGGGCTGCAGCTGCTAGATTCTGAATTGGGGTTCGATATACCTGAGTCGGTGGCGGAAAGAGTTGACGTCGATTGGAGTCTTGTACTCGTTGCCCCGCGCGCTCATCGAGTGCTTGCTGGAGGTTCTCCAGTCGAGTGCGCTCAGCCAAGTTGGCCAAACGCGCATCCTCCAAGGCACGAGCCTCGGGGGTTTCTCCTATGATAGGAGTATGTAGAGCATCCATGTTCCGGCGACGAAGATCTTCTCTTTGCAGAGAAGTGAGTGGCTCGGGTTGATACTCCCCGTGGACCTGAGCGGGGTCGCCTCTGGCGTCCGCTCTGTCGGTGCGAGGGAAGCCGGGAGGACTACGAGGCCCATTGACCATCAGGACCTCCACCGCTGGATCACTGCTGTCGCATTCGGATGCAGTCTCTACGGAGCTAGTCGACAGATCGAACAGGCCGTAGAGAGATTCGTCGGGCTCGATCGCCGCGATTTGGGTGGTGGCCGACTGGCGAGCCACTGCATGTCTCACCCACCGCTGAAGCCTCAACCGACCAGAGCGCTTGCGCTGGCGTGAGACAGGGAGAGAGGACGACACAGGAGTCGACCGATACGGAGCCGACGGTTGCCGCAGCAGGACGCCGCGGACACACGCGTGAAAGTGCGTTGCCCCGCGGACGGGAAGCACGTCGATGTCGAGTGGAGACTCCTGGAGCCAAGCGGAGTCGTCGGCGATGAACGTGAGCGCGCCGAGACGGATCTCGCGGCCCTCGACCAGAACTCCGCCAGAAACCATGGTGAAGGCGATCGGAACAATTGCAACTTCTCCAACAAGTCGCTAAGACACCTGCCCCATGGTGGGCGCCAACTGTCGTGGTACTAAGACTGACAGTAGAATAGGGGGTCGGTATGGAGAGGCAAGATCCTAGCTATGGAGTAGTTGTATACGCAAGGGATATACGAGTTCAGGCCCTTCTCAGAGGAAGTAACAGCCCTACGTCTCGGAGCCCGGAGGCGGTCGACTGGATTATATGCGTATGAGTTACAGGGGTGCAAACCCTTCTGCCAGTGGAGGGGGGTGGCTTATATAGAGGATGCCAAGACCCCAGCCAGCCCACGTAGCGAAGGGTTTAAAGTACATTAAGGCCTGGCGTTACTGGTAACGCCTTACATAAAGTGTCATCATGGCCATAAAGACTACTTAATTACAGATCGTTTGAATACAGAGTGGTTCTTGAACTTCCGATGGTCGAGTGAGTCTTCATGGATGAGTGTCTTCAAGTCTGTCGAGTGGAATCCCTCTAGGTCGACTGGAAGACAGTTTCTTCTAAAGATGTCCTTGGGGAGGGTACCTTGGACAGGTCCATGACCCGACCCTAGGTACATGACTTCATCACCTGCCACCTCCGCCGCGGCCGTTTTGCTTGGTGTAGGGACGGCCGCGATCACCACCAGAGTTGCCGCTGCCTTGCCTGTCGCGGCCGCGGTCACCACCGCCACCGCCACGCCCGCGTGTCGCCGCGTTCGCCGAAGACTGCGAGTACAGCTCCGGCACGGTGACTGGCTCCACTCGGGAGCACATGGCGGAGACCACCGGGTCGAAGTCTTCTTCAAGCCCGGACAGGATGTGGGAGACGACGTCCTCCTCGTCGACCCTCTTTCCTGCTGCAGCAAGTTCATCACAGAGGGTTCGGATCTTGCCAACGTACTCGGTGATGGAGTTGTTTCCTTTATGAAGATTGGCGAGGGCGATCCGGACATTCACAGTCGCGGCACAGGTCTGCGAGGCCAGCATCCCCTGAACCGTGTTACATAGCTCCGCCGAGGTGTGGCAGGTGGCAACCTGAATTGCCATCTAACGGGGCAGCGTTGTCAGAAGATATGAGAAAACTTGCTGATCTTGTGCATACCAGGTTTGAAACTCCGGGTTGGGCGCCTTCTTCTTGGTCTTCCCGTTGGAGTCCGTGACCTCCAGCTCCATGGGTGGCACTGGATGATCGACGTTGAGGTACTTCTGCATCTGAGCACCTCGGATGGCAGACAGAACCGTCGCCCGCCATAGTGCATGGTTGCCCTTGGTGAGTTTCTCCGAGGCGACGTGAGCGAATGGAGAGGATGGGAAGGTATTTGAAGATGTTGCCATGGATGAGCTCGAGAGGGGCTCTGATACCATGTAAGAGTAAATAGGTTGCGGTAAACGTATGCTTCGGTAGCAGGGCCGTATTCATGTTATATAGGCAATATAGGATACAACAGGCGCAGGTTGTTAGGAGTCTTTTCCCCTACTCCAAGCTACATCGGATGAGGATCAACTCAACTAACAACCTGCGGATAATACACGTACAACGCACGCCAACTACATCATCGTGACACATATGTCACGTTACACAACTAGCCTATCATCTAACAATAATCTCTATTGGCCTTGTGCAGGAGATTGTGAAACGAAGGGCCCTCTGGGCCTGTGGCCAATCAGGAACAGTCCTTCTATTCCACGTCATGTTCAATTCTTTCAAACGATTTTGACCCGATCAAGAAAGCTAAGCCGATTAGGTTTCTGAATACTTCATCGAAGATATAACAACATCACATGGTCGATTCCAAATAATAAAAATTGCACGGCAGGGAAAGATCTTTACCTTTTCTCCTCGAGCAAATACATCGACCTTTCTTTGTGCTCGTCGTAGTGATACGAGCAACATTGATCTTGATCTAATGCCGCCTGTCGGGCTTATCATCGGCTTGGCATCCTTTTCATGCAAGCTCGTGTCCTTCACCTTCGCCTGTCGGTTCCTCTATGTCATCACCTACAGGTACAGAAACAATAGCTCGGACTCCTCCCCCTCCAACGACGGCGAAGGCTCTGGCTGTTACAACAAGGAACGGGGCACCATCGCCGCAGGAGAAGGCGACGGCAGCACGGGTACCGAAGGCGACAGATGCTGCATGTGCCTGGAGCAGATGCCGGACACCGACGGCGGCATGTGGCGGTCGGTTAGAGTGGCCCTATGCATGGAGCAGGTGATGCTAGACGCGGAGACGTGCATTCCGCTGCGCTGCGGCCACGACCTCCACCTCGGCTGCATCCGTCGGTGGTTGAAGAGGAGCCGCACCTGCCCGTCGTGCCAGACGCCGGCATGGGTTTCACCACCGCCACGAAAATTTGACGATCAAGGTGTTTTAGCTTTCCTTATGATATTCTGGGGCTTTGTGGGGGCTTCCTTGGGTTTTTTTGGTGATCCGTAGATAACATTTCTTTTTGCTGGAATAGATAGCTATTTGTTGGCGACCAAGGAAGCAGTAGTGTAGATATACGGATCTTGTTCTGAAAAGAATAGATTAGTGAAAAAAAGCACACTCTAGCGCCGTTAATAGCAGGCTATAGCATTATGAACAATGTCTCACAAAATAAATCAATGTACAGTGTCTCGTTAATAGCATGCTAATAGCGTATTTCAAGGGCGACGCTATTTTGTCATAGCACGTTACTTTTTTTCATTGTAATAGATCTAACTTGATGACTTTAGATCTATGTGGAATTCATTGGGCAGTCAGTTCACTAGTAGAAAAGGGGGCAATGGTCCAGGCCAGGTCAGCCCATTAGTCCCGGTTCAATCCAGAACCGGGACCAATGGGGGCATTGGACCCGGTTCATGAGCCCCGGGGGCCAGCCGGGCCACGTGGGCCATTGGTCCCGGTTCGACTAGACCTTTTGGTCCCGGTTGGTGGGACGAATCGGGACCAATGGGCCTCGCTCCTGGCCCACCACCGTTGGTCTTGCTTGGTGGCATGAACCGGGACCAAAGGCTGCCCTTTAGTCCCGGTTCAAGCCACCAACCGGGACCAATGAGTTGCCTATATATATGTTGGAAATATGCCCTAGAGGCAATAATAAAAGGATTATTATTGGATTTCCTTGTTCATGATAATTGTCTTTATTCATGCTATAATTGTATTATCCGGAAATCGTAATACACGTGTGAATACATAGACCATAATATGTCCCTAGTAAGCCTCTAGTTGACTAGCTCGTTGATCAAACAGATAGTCATGGTTTCCTGACTATGGACATTAGATGTCGTTGATAACGGGGTCACATCATTAGGAGAATGATGTGATGGACAAGACCCAATCCTAAGCATAGCACAAGATCGTGTAGTTCATTTGCTAGAGCTTTTCCAATGTCAAGTATCTTTTCCTTAGACCATGAGATCGTGTAACTCCCGGATACCGTAGGTGTGCTTTGGGTGTACCAAACGTCAGAACGTAACTGGGTGACTATAAAGGTGCACTACAGGTATCTCCGAAAGTGTCTTTTGGGTTAACACGGATCGAGACTGGGATTTGTCACTCCGTATGACGGAGAGGTATCTTTGGGCCCACTCGGTAATGCATCATCATAATGAGCTCAAAGTGACCAAGTGTCTGGTCACGAGATCATGCATTATGGTACGAGTAAAGTGACTTGCCGGTAACGAGACTGAACAAGGTATTGGGATACCAACGATCGAGTCTCGGGCAAGTAACGTACCGTTTGACAAAGGGAATTGTATACGGGGTTGATTGAATCCTCGACATCGTGGTTCATCCGATGAGATCATCGAGGAGCATGTGGGAGCCAACATGGGTATCCAGATCCCGCTGTTGGTTATTGACCGGAGAGCCGTCTCGGTCATGTCTGCGTGTCTCCCGAACCCGTAGGGTCTTCACACTTAAGGTTCGGTGACGCTAGGGTTGTATGAATATGAGTATGCAGCAAAACAAAAGTTGTTCGGAGTCCCGGATGAGATCCCGGACATAACGAGGAGTTACGGAATGGTCCGGAGGTAAAGAATTATATATAGGAAGTGCAGTTTCGGCCACCGGGAAAGTTTCGGGGGTCACCGGTATTGTACCGGGACCACCGGAAGGGTCCCGGGGGTCCACCGGGTGGGGCCACCTATCCCGGAGGGCCCCATGGGCTGAAGTGGGAGGGGAACCAGCCCCTTGTGGGCTGGTGCGCCCCCTCCTGGGCCCCCCTCTGCGCCTAGGGTTGGGAACCCTAGGGGAGGGAGCGCCTCCACTTGCCTTGGGGGGCACTCCACCCCCCTTGGCCGCCCCCCCCCCCTTAGAAATCCCATCTCTAGGGCCGGCGCCCCCCCTGGGGGCCTATATAAAGGAGGGGGGAGGGAGGGCAGCCGCACCTGAAGTTTTGGCGCCTCCCTCTCCCCTTGCTACACCTCCTCCTCCCGTAGTCGCTTGGCGAAGCCCTGCTGGAATCCTGCTGCATCCACCACCACGCCGTCGTGCTGCTGGATCTTCATCAACCTCTCCTTCCCCCTTGCTGTATCAAGAAGGAGGGGACGTCATCCGCTCCGTACGTGTGTTGAACACGGAGGTGCTGTCCGTTCGGCACTTGGTCATCGGTGATTTGGATCACAACGAGTACGACTCCCTCAACCCCGTTCTCTTGAACGCTTCCACTCGTGATCTACAAAGGTATGTAGATGCACTCCTATCACTCATTGCTTACATGAACTCATAGATGGATCTTGGTGAAACCATAGGAAATTTTTTATTTTCTGCAACGTTCCCCAACAGTGGCATCATGAGCTAGGTCTATGCGTAGTTCTCTATTGCACGAGTAGAACACAAAACTTTTGTGGGCGTAGATCTTGTCAACTTGCTTGCCGCTACTAGTCTTATTTTGCTTCATCGATATTGTGGGATGAAGCGGCCCGGACCGACCTTACACGTACGCTTACGTGAGACATGTTCCACCGACTGACATGCACTAGTTGCATAAGGTGGCTAGCGGGTGTCTGTCTCTCCCACTTTAGTTGGAGCGGATTCGATGAAAAGGGTCCTTATGAAGGGTAAATAGAAGTTCACAAAATCACGTTGTGGTTATTCGTAGGTAAGAAAACGTTCTTGCTAGAACCCAATTGCAGCCACGTAAAAGATGCAACAACAATTAGAGGACGTCTAACTTGTTTTTGCAGCAATTGTCTTGTGATATGATATGGCCAAAAGTTGTGATGGATGATGAATGATATATTGTGATGTATGAGATCATGTTCTTGTAATAGGAATCACGACTTGCATGTGGATGAGTATGACAACCGGCAGGAGCCATAGGAGTTGTCTTTATTTTTTGTATGACCTGCGTGTCATTGAAGAACGCCATGTAAATTACTTTACTTTATTGCTAAACGCGTTAGCCATAAAAGTAGAAGTAGTCGTTGGCGTGATAACTTCATGAAGACACGATGATGGAGATCATGATGATGGAGATCATGGTGTCATGCCGGTGAAAAAGATGATCGTGGAGCCCCGAAGATGGAGATCAAAGGAGCTATATGATATTGGCCATATCATGTCACTATTATATAATTGCATGTGATGTTTATTATGTTTATGCATCTTGTTTATTTAGAGCGAGGTAGTAAATAAGATGATCCCTTATAACAATTTCAAGAAAGTGTTCTCCCCTAACTGTGCGCCGTTGCTAAAGTTCGTCGTTTCGAAGCACCACATGATGATCGGGTGTGATAGATTCTTACGTTCACATACAACGGGTGTAAGACAGTTTTACACATGCAAAACACTTAGGGTTAACTTGACGAGCCTAGCATGTACAGACATGGCCTCGGAACACAGATACCGAAAGGTCGAACATGAGTCGTATGGAAGATACGATCAACATGGAGATGTTCAGCGATGATGATTAGTCCATCTCACGTGATGATCGGACACGGCCTAGTCGACTCGGATCGTGTGACACTTAGATGACTAGAGGGATGTCTAATCTGAGTGGGAGTTCATTAAATAATTTGATTATATGAACTTAATTATCATGAACTTAGTCTAAAACCTTTGCAAATATGTCTTGTAGATCAAGTGGCCAACGCTCATGTCAACATGAACTTCAACGCGTTCCTAGAGAAAACCAAGCTGAAAGATGATGGCAGCAACTATACGGACTGGGTCCGGAACCTGAGGATCATGCTCATAGCTGCCAAGAAAGCATATGTCCTAGAAGGACCGATAGGTGAAGCACCCATCCCAGAGAACCAAGACGTTATGAACGCTTGGCAGTCACGTGCTGATGATTACTCCCTCGTTCAGTGCGGCATGCTTTACAGCTTAGAACCGGGGCTCCAAAAGCGTTTTGAGCAACATGGAGCATATGAGATGTTCGAGGAGCTGAAAATGGTTTTCCAAGCTCATGCCCGGGTCGAGAGATATGAAGTCTCCGACAAGTTCTATAGTTGTAAGATGGAGGAAAATAGTTCTGTCAGTGAGCACATACTCAAAATGTCTGGGTTGCACAACCGCCTGTCCCAGCTGGACATTAACCTCCCGGACGAGGCGGTCATTGACAGAATCCTTCAATCGCTCCCACCGAGCTACAAGAGCTTTGTGATGAACTACAATATGCAGGGGATGGTGAAAACTATTCCTGAAGTATTTTCAATGCTGAAGTCAGCAGAGGTAGAAATCAAGAAAGAACATCAAGTGTTGATGGTCAATAAAACCACCAAGTTCAAGAAGGGCAAGGGCAAGAAGAACTTCAAGAAGGACGGCAAGGATGTTGCCACGCCTGGTAAGCCAGTTGTCGGGAAGAAGTCAAAGAATGGACCCAAGCCTGAGACTGAGTGCTTTTATTGCAAAGGGAAGGGTCACTGGAAGCGGAACTGCCCCAAATACTTAGCGGACAAGAAGGCCGGCAACACCAAAGGTATATGTGATATACATGTAATTGATGTGTACCTTACCATTTCTCGTAGTAACTCCAGGGTATTTGATACCGGTGCCGTTGCTCATATTTGTAACTCAAAACAGGAGCTGCGGAACAAGCGGAGACTGGCGAAGGACGAGGTGACGATGTGCGTCAGGAATGGTTCCAAGGTCGATGTGATCGCCGTCGGCATGCTACCTCTACATTTACCTACGGGATTAGTTTTAAACCTCAATAATTGTTATTTAGTGCCAAGTTTGAGCATGAACATTGTATCTGGATCTCGTTTGATATGAGATGGCTACTCATTTAAATCTGAGAATAATGGTTGTTCTATTTATATGAGAGATATGTTTTATGGTCATGCCCCGATGGTCAATGGTTTATTCTTAATGAATCTCGAACGTAATATTACACATATTCATAGTGTGAATACCAAAAGATGTAAAGTTGATAACGATAGTCCCACATACTTGTGGCACTGCCGCCTTGGTCACATTGGTGTCAAGCGCATGAAGAAGCTCCATGCTGATGGACTTTTAGAGTGTCTCGATTATGAATCATTTGACACATGCGAACCATGCCTCATGGGAAAAATGACCAAGACTCCGTTCTCCGGAACAATGGAGCGAGCAACCAACTTATTGGAAATCATACATACCGATGTGTGCGGTCCAATGAGCGTTGAGGCTCGCGGAGGATATCGTTATGTTCTCACTCTCACTGATGAATTGAGTAGATATGGGTATGTCTACTTGATGAAACACAAGTCTGAGACCTTTGAAAAGTTCAAGGAATTTCAGAATGAGGTAGAGAATCAACATGACCGAAAGATAAAGTTCCTACGATCAGATCGTGGAGGAGAATATTTAAGTCACGAATTTGGTACGCACTTAAGGAAATGTGGAATCATTTCACAACTCACGCCGCCTGGAACACCTCAGCGTAACGATGTGTCTGAACATCGTAATCGCACTCTATTGGATATGGTGTGATCTATGATGTCTCTTACCGATTTACCGCTATCATTTTGGGGATACGCTCTAGAGACAACTACATTCACTTTAAATAGGGCTCCGTCTAAATCCGTTGAGACGACACCGTATGAATTATGGTTTGGGAAGAAACCTAAGCTATCGTTTCTAAAAGCTTGGGGATGCGATGCTTATGTCAAGAAACTTCAACCTGAAAAGCTCGAACCCAAGTCGGAAAAATGCGTCTTCATAGGATACCCTAAGGAAACCATTGGGTATACCTTCTACTTAAGATCCGAGGGCAAGATCTTTGTTGCAAAGAATGGATCCTTTCTGGAAAAAGAGTTTCTCTCGAAAGAAGTAAGTGGGAGGAAAGGAGAACTTGATGAAGTACTACCTCTTAAACCGGAAAGTAGTGCAGCTCAAGAAAATGTTCATGTGGTGCCTACGCCGACTAGAGAGGAAATTAATGATGATGATCAAGGTACTTCAGATCAAGTTGCTACTGAACTTCGTAGGTCCACAAGGACACGTTCCACACTAGAGTGGTATGGCAACCCTGTCCTGGAAATCATATTGTTAGACAACGGTGAACCTTCGAACTATGAAGAAGCGATGGCGGGCCCAGATTCCAACAAATGGCTTGAAGCCATGCAATCCAAGATAGAATCCATGTATGAAAACAAAGTATGGACTTTGACAGACTTGCCCGATGATTGGCGAGCGATAGAAAACAAATGGATCTTTAAGAAGAAGACGGACGCGGATGGTAATATTACCATCTATAAAGCTCGACTTGTTGCTAAGGGTTATCGGCAAGTTCAAGGGGTTGACTATGATGAGACTTTCCCTCCTGTAGCTAAGCTGAAGTCCGTCCGAATCATGTTAGCAATTGCCGCATACTATGATTATGAGATATGGCAGATGGACGTCAAAACGGCATTCCTTAACGGACATCTCAAGGAAGAACTATATATGATGCAGCCGGAGGGTTTTGTCGATCCTAAGAATGCTAACAAAGTATGCAAGCTCCAGCGATCCATTTATGGGCTGGTGCAAGCATCTCGGAGTTGGAACATTCGCTTTGATGAGACGATCAAAGCGTTTGGGTTTATGCAGACTTACGGAGAATCCTACGTTTACAAGAAAGTGAGTGGGAGCTCTGTAGCATTTCTCATATTATATGTAGATGACATACTTTTGATGGGAAATGATATAGAACATTTGGACATCATTAAGGCCTACTTGAACAAGTGTTTTTCAATGAAGGACCTTGGAGAAGCTGCTTACATATTAGGCATCAAGATCTATAGGGATAGATCGAGACGCCTCATAGGTCTTTCACAAAGCACATACCTTGATAAGATTTTGAAGAAGTTCAAAATGGATCAGTCCAAGAAAGGGTTCTTCCTGTATTGCAAGGTGTGAGATTGAGCTCGGCTCAATGCCCGACCACGGCAAAAGATAAAGAAGAGATGAGTGTCATCCCCTATGCTTCAGCCATAGGATCTATTATGTATGCCATGCTGTGTACCAGACCTGATGTAAACCTTGCCGTAAGTTCGGTAGGAAGGTACCAAAGTAGTCCCGGCAAGGAACACTGGACAGCGGTCAAGAATATCCTGAAGTACCTGAAAAGGACAAAGGACATGTTTCTCGTTTATGGAGGTGACGAAGAGCTCGTCGTAAAGGGTTACGTCGACGCTAGCTTCGACATAGATCTGGATGACTCTAAGTCACAAATCGGATACGTGTATATGTTGAATGGTGGAGCAGTAAGCTGGTGCAGCTGCAAGCAGAGCATCATGGCGGGATCTACATGTGAAGTGGAGTACATGGCAGCCTCGAAGGCAGCACATGAAGCAATTTGGGTGAAGGAGTTCATCACCGACCTAGGAGTCATACCCAATGCGTCGGGGCCGATCAAACTCTTCTGTGACAACACTGGAGCTATTGCCCTTGCCAAGGACCCCATGTTTCACAAGAAGACCAGGCACATAAATCGTCGTTTCAACTCCATCCGTGAAAATGTTCAAGATGGAGACATAGATATTTGCAAAGTACATACGGATCTGAATGTCGCAGATCCGTTGACTAAAACTCTTTCGCGAGAAAAACATGATCAACACCAGAACTCTATGGGTGTTCGATTCATCACAATGTAACTAGATTATTGACTCTAGTGCAAGTGGGAGACTGTTGGAAATATGCCCTAGAGGCAATAATAAAAGGATTATTATTATATTTCCTTGTTCATGATAATTGTCTTTATTCATGCTATAATTGTATTATCCGGAAATCGTAATACACGTGTGAATACATAGACCATAATATGTCCCTAGTAAGCCTCTAGTTGACTAGCTCGTTGATCAAACAGATAGTCATGGTTTCCTGACTATGGACATTAGATGTCGTTGATAACGGGATCACATCATTAGGAGAATGATGTGATGGACAAGACCCAATCCTAAGCATAGCACAAGATCGTGT
Organism: Triticum timopheevii; assembly: GCA_963921465.1. Taxonomy (NCBI): domain Eukaryota; kingdom Viridiplantae; phylum Streptophyta; class Magnoliopsida; order Poales; family Poaceae; genus Triticum; species Triticum timopheevii. The sequence goes on along the minus strand of OY997262.1, from coordinate 373,466,271 downwards.
AGTTCGTTTGCTAGAGCTTTTCCAATGTCAAGTATCTTTTCCTTAGACCATGAGATCGTGTAACTCCCGGATACCGTAGGTGTGCTTTGGGTGTACCAAACGTCACAACGTAACTGGGTGACTATAAAGGTGCACTACAGGTATCTCCAAAAGTGTCTGTTGGGTTGACACGGATCGAGACTGGGATTTGTCACTCCATATGATGGAGAGGTATCTCTGGGCCCACTCGGTAATGCATCATCATAATGAGCTCAAAGTGACCAAGTGTCTGGTCACGGGATCATGCATTACGGTTCAAGTAAAGTGACTTGCCGGTAACGAGACTGAACGAGGTATTGGGATACCAACGATTGAGTCTCGGGCAAGTAACGTACCGTTTGACAAAGGGAATTGTATACGGGGTTGATTGAATCCTCGACATCGTGGTTCATCTGATGAGATCATCGAGGAGCATGTGGGAGCCAACATGGGTATCCAGATCCCGCTGTTGGTTATTGACTGGAGAGCCGTCTCGGTCATGTCTGCGTGTCTCCCGAACCCGTAGGGTACACACTTAAGGTTCGGTGACGCTAGGGTTGTATGAATATGAGTATGCAGCAAAATGAAAGTTGTTCGGAGTCCCAGATGAGATCCCGGACGTCACGAGGAGTTACGGAATGGTCCGGAGGTAAAGAACTATATATAGGAAGTGCAGTTTCGGCCACCGGGATAGTTTCGGGGGTCACCGGTATTGTACCGGGACCACCGGAAGGGTCCCGAGGGTCCACCGGGTGGGGCCACCTATCCCGGAGGGCCCCATGGGCTGAAGTGGGAGGGTAACCAGCCCCTGGTGGGCTGGTGCGCCCCCCCCCCCCCTAGGCCCCCCTCTGCGCCTAGGGTTGGGAACCCTAGGGGAGGGGGCGCCTCCACTTGCCTTGGGGGGCACTCCACCCCCCTTGGCCGCCCCCCCTAGAGATCCCATGTCTAGGGCCGGTGCCCCCCCCCCCTGGGGGCCTATATAAAGGAGGGCGGAGGGAGGGCAGCCGCACCTGAAGTTTTGGCGCCTCCCTCTCCCCTTGCTACACCTCCTCCTCCCGTAGTCGCTTGGCGAAGCCCTGCTGGAATCCTGCTGCATCCACCACCACGCCGTCATGCTGCTGGATCTTCATCAACCTCTCCTTCCCCCTTGCTGGATCAAGAAGGAGGAGACGTCATCCGCTCCATACGTGTGTTGAACGCGGAGGTGTTGTCCGTTCGGCAGTTGGTCATCGGTGATTTGGATCACGACAAGTACGACTCCCTCAACCCCGTTCTCTTGAACGCTTCCGCTCGCGATCTACAAAGGTATGTAGATGCACTCCTATCACTCGTTGCTTAGATGAACTCATAGATGGATCTTGGTGAAATCGTAGGAAAAATTTTATTTTCTGCAACGTTCCCCAACAATATACCCCTCGCCCGCGAGCAGAGCACTCTCACTACTCTGTTTTTCCTGGCCGGCGAGGAGAGAGCTTTGTGGTGCTCTAGCTCACCTCCTATGCACACGAGGTGTTCGATGGAATGCCCGAGCCACACTACTTAAGCTTTCTCCTCTCCATGCTCGACCTCCAAGCTCCATTTTTCTCAATATTTGTCTAGGTTTAGCGGTCCGTCACGTCCCGTCCCCGTCTTCACCGCCGTCGATCGCCCGCGCCGATCTTTTCGCCGGCACCACCGTGGTGAGCCTCTTGTTCTTATCTTCTTTCTGAAAGGAAAAAATAAATTCTTACTTGTATGTTTATATAGATACTTGTATAATTTTCTTACTTTTATTATTGCATCTTATATAGTGCGATGGTTTTGGTATCTGCCCCCATCGGCCCTCGTCCTGTCTATGATTCGGATGTGGTATATATTATCTTTTCATAACTATTGGTTCATTTATTGTTTATGACAATTATGCCGACCAACGTGACATAGATTTTATTTATCTAGGAGGTTGTTGAACCGGAAATTCCAACCGACCCTATTGTCGAGAGGTTAAATTTAGTTCAAGAAGAAAACAATTTGTTGAAGGAAAAAATTAGAAAAATTGAGGAGGAGAAGATGATATTGGAGTTGCATGTTGCAGATGTCGTCGATGATCACAAGATCAAGATGGATGCAATGCGCTTGAAGATTAGAAAGATTAGAAAATATGCCATTCATACCGAGGCTTGGTATCATTATGCCGTTGGATCAGTTGTTACATTGGTTGCAATTATGATCGCATTTGTTTTCGCATTGAAATGTTTTACATAGTTTCAATGTATGGTTTAATTAATTTAGATGCTCTGCAGAGCTTTATGTTGTTAGATGAGAACTATGTATGTACTTTGGTTTTAATGTGATGATGAACTTCTATTAATTTGGTCGCTTAATTATCTATTCATGATGTTCTGTAATGATTTTTGACACACTTAATTATATATATAATGCACGTAGATGAACCGGAAATGGATGTACGGTTCAAGACACACCTCCGAGTACATTAAGGGCGTGCATGATTTTCTTGAAGTGGCTGAGGCAAACAAGCAGAATGATTTTATGTGTTGTCCATGCCCTATATGTGGGAATACGAAGTCTTACTCTGACCGGAAAATCCTTCACACCCACCTGCTTTACAAGGGTTTCATGCCACACTATAATGTTTGGACGAGGCACGGAGAAATAGGGGTTATGATGGAAGACGGCAAAGAAGAAGAGTACGATGACAACTATGTGCCCCCTGAATACGGTGATGCTACTGAAGATCAAGAGGAACCAGACGATGTGCACGATGATGCTACAACGGGCGAAGCTCCTGAAGTTCAAGAGGAACCAGACAATGTGCACGATGATGATGATCTCCGCCGGGTCATTGTCGATGCAAGGACGCAATGCGAAAGTCAAAAGGAAAAGCTGAAGTTCGATCGCATGTTAGAGGACCACAAAAAGGGTTGTACGCCAATTGCGAAGATGGCAACACAAAGCTCGGTACCGTACTAGAATTGCTGCAGTGGAAGGCAGAGAATGTTGTGCCTAACAAAGGATTTGAGAAGCTACTGAAAATAATGAAGAAGAAGCTTCCAAAGGATAACGAATTGCCCGACAGTACATACGCAGCAAAGAAGGTCGTATGCCCTCTAGGATTGGAGGTGCAGAAGATACATGCATGCCCTAATGACTGCATCCTCTACTGCAGTGCGTACAAGGATCTGAACGCATGCCCGGTATGCGGTGCATTACGGTATAAGATCAGACGAGATGACCCTGGTGATGTTGACGGCGAGCCCCCCAGGAAGAGGGTTCCTGCGAAGGTGATGTGGTATGCTCCTATAATACCACGGTTGAAACGTCTGTTCAAAAACGGAGAGCATGCCAAGTTGATGCGATGGCACAGTGAGGACCGTAAGAAAGACGGGAAGTTGAGAGCACCCGCTGACGGGTCGCAGTGGAGAAAAATCGAGAGAAAGTACTGGGATGAGTTTGCAAGTGACCCAAGGAACGTATGGTTTGCTTTAAGCGTGGATGGCATTAATCCTTTCGGGGAGCAGAGCAGCAATCACAACACCTGGCCCGTGACTCTATGTATGTATAACCTTCCTCCTTGGATGTGCATGAAGCGGAAGTTCATTATGATGCCAGTTCTCATCCAAGGCCCTAAGCAACCCGGCAACGACATTGATGTATACCTAAGGCCATTAGTTGAAGAACTTTTACAACTGTGTAATGGAAACGGTGTACGTACGTGGGATGAGCACAAACAGGAGGAATTTGACCTAAAGGCGTTGCTGTTCGTGACCATCAACGATTGGCCCGCTCTCAGTAACCTTTCAGGACAGACAAACAAGGGATACCACGCATGCACGCACTGTTTACTTGACACCGATAGTATATACCTGGGAAGCTGCAAGAAGAATGTGTACCTGGGTCATCGTCGATTTCTTCCGACCAACCATCAATGTCAAAAGAAAGGCAGGCATTTCAAAGGCGAGGCAGATCACCGGAAGAAGCCCGCCATGCGTACCGGCGATCACGTACTTGCTATGGTCAATGATTTACACGTAATCTTTGGAAAGGGTCCCGGCAGACTAGCTGTTCTGAGTGAGGCTGGGGGACACGCACCCATGTAGAAGAAGAAATCTATATTTTGGGACCTACCCTACTGGAAAGACCTAGAGGTCCGCTCTTCGATCAACGTGATGCACGTGACGAAGAACCTTTGCGTGAACCTGCTAGGCTTCTTGGGCGTGTATGGGAAGACAAAAGATACAACTGAGGCACGGGAGGACCTGCAACGTTTGCACGAAAAAGACGGCATGCCTCCAAAGCAGTATGAAGGTCCTGCCAGCTATGCTCTAACCAAAGAAGAGAAGGAAATCTTCTTTGAATGCCTGCTTAGTATGAAGGTCCCAACTGGCTTCTCGTCCAATATAAAAGGAATAATAAATATGGCAGAGAAAAAGTTTCAGAACCTAAAGCCTCATGACTGCCACGTGATTATGACCCAACTGCTTCCGGTTGCATTGAGGGGGCTTCTACCGGAAAACGTCCGATTAGCCATTGTGAAGCTATGTGCATTCCTCAATGCAATCTCTCAGAAGGCGATCGATCCAGAAATCATACCAAGGCTAAGGAGTGATGTGGTGCAATGTCTTGTCAGTTTCGAGCTGGTGTTCCCACCATCCTTCTTCAATATCATGACGCACGTCCTAGTTCATCTAGTTGACTAGATTGTCATTCTGGGCCCCGTATTTCTACACAATATGTACCCCTTTGAGAGGTTCATGGGAGTCCTAAAGAAATATGTCCGTAACCGCGCTAGGCCAGAAGGAAGCATCTCCGTGGGCCATCAAACAGAGGATGTCATCGGGTTTTGTGTTGACTTCATTCCTGGCCTTAAGAAGACAGGTCTCCCTAAATCACGGTATGAGGGGAGACTGACTGGAAAAGGCATGCTTGGAAGGGACTCAATAATATGCAGGGACGGATATTCTTGGTCTCAAGCACACTACACAGTTCTACAGAACTCTACCTTGGTGACCCCGTATGTCGATGAACACAAGAACAGTCTGCGCTCCAACACCCGGAGCAGTGCGACGACTGGATTACATGTGAACACATCAGGACTTTCAGCAGTTGGTTGGAAGCACGTCTCAGAGGTGACAACACTGTTTGTGATGAGATGTACTTGTTGTCCAGGGGACCATCTTTGACTGTATTGATTTGGAAAGGATACGAGATAAATGGGAATACATTTTACACGATTGACCAAGATCAAAAGAGCACCAACCAAAACAGCGGTGTCCGCTTTGATGCAACAACCGAGAGGGGAAAGGACACATATTATGGTTACATAGTGAACATATGGGAACTTGACTACGGACATGATTTTAAGGTCCCTTTGTTTAAGTGCAAATGGGTCAATCTGTCAGGAGGCGGGGTACAGGTAGACCCACAGTACGGAATGACAACAGTGGATCTGATAAATCTTGGGTACACTGACGAACCGTTTGTCCTAGCCAATGATGTGGCACAGGTTATCTATGTGAAGGACATGTCTACCAGACCGAGAAAGAGAAAAGATAAGGAAGCGAATACATCATACGATGAGCCAAACCGCCACATAGTTCTTTCAGGAAAAAGGGACATCGTGGGAGTGGAGGGAAAGACAGACATGTCTGAAGATTATGAAAAGTTTCATGAAATTCCTCCCTTCAAAGTCAAGGCTGACCCCAGCATCCTGATAAACGATGAAGATTATCCATGGTTACGGCGCAATAAGCAAATGACACAAGCGAAGAAAAAGTGAAGACTTTCTCCCGCAACTATTATGATGATACCATGCCAACTTTGTAACAGACGAGTATGATACCATTGTCCGTTTTGTACATGCACATGCTATGTGGGTGAATTTATGATACCATGCCAACTTTCAACTTTTTCAGAGTTCATTTGAAATGCTTTAATGTCTTATGGTTCGGCCCTCGTAATAATTAAAAGTAGCAACAATAAGTTTTTTTTTGTAAGTAGAAACAAAATAAAATAAATAAAGCAAGAAAGAAAACAAAAAAAACAAAAAAAGTGTTTTCAAATTTGAAAACTAATGGCACTAACAGAAAGTTTATAATTTCTCTAAAACTAAAAGCAAAAAAGAATTAAAAAATAAAGCAAAAAACAAAAGAAAATAAATAATGCAGAAAACAAAACAAAAAAACTGGAAAATAATTTAAAATAGCAACAATAAGTATTTTGTTGTAAGTAGAAACAAAATAAAATAAATAAAGCAAGAAAGAAAACAAAAAAACAAAAAAAGTGTTTTCAAATTTGAAAACTAATGGCACTAACAGAAAGTTTATAATTTTCCTAAAACTAAAAGCAAAAAGAATTAAAAAATAAAGCAAAAAATAAAAGAAAATAAATAATGCAGAAAACAAAACAAAAAACTAAAATAAAAATAAAAATAGCAAAAATAAGTAAAGAAAACAAAAAAACAAAAAATACCTCCTACTGGGCCCCCACGGCCTGAATACGACTAGAAACCCTACCATTGGCCAGGATTCAGGCCCGCAGTAGGCTCAGAAGGCCCATCAGGCAAAGCAGTAGCAAGTAGGCCCGCAAGCCTACGGTGGAGAGGAGCTCGAGAGGGGTGCGGCAGTGGGGCTTATAAACCACTGCGCGCCTCTCTCAACTAGCGAGGTGGGACTAAACTTTGGCCTCGATGCGGGCAGCACAGGGGCCTTTGGTCCCGGTTGGTGGCACCAACCGGGACTAAAGGGGGGGCATTGGTACCGGTTGGTGCCACGAACCTGTACCAATGCCCCCCCTTTAGTCCCGGTTGGTGCCACCAATCGGGACCAAAGGCCGCCGCTTCCCGCCCTTTGGGCTGCTGTAAAGAGGCATTTGGTCCCGGTTGATGGCACCAACCGGGACTAAAGGGTGCATTAGTCCCGGTTGGTGCCACCCAACCGGGACTAAAGGCTTTGCTATATAAGCAGCACTTAGCAGTTTCCGGCCAAATCGCCCACTTCTCCCCCAACGCCCCCTGCTCCTCGTCACCATCGCCACCCGACACCCCTGCTCCACCTTGCCGTCGCCGCCGCCACCGACGCCGTCAGGCTGCTCGCCTTCGCCGTCGCCGTCGCCCCCTGTGAGCACAGCCTGCTCCCGCTCCCCTCCCGTCTCGCGCCCCTGCGCGGCCACCGCGCCGCCGCCCCTGTCCTGCGTGGCCGCCGCGCCGCCCCCCTGTCCTGCATGGCCGCCGCGCCGCCCCCCCCTGTCATGCACGGCCGGCGCGCCGCCGCCCCTATCCTGCGCGGCCGCCACGTGCCGCCCCGCCGCCCCTGCCCTGCATTTTCCTCCATAGCAATTTCCATAGAATTTTTTTGCATTTTTTGTGTATACATGTTTATATGTGTACATGTTCATAGTATTTTTTTCATAAGTGTATTTTTTTTGTTCATTGCATTTTTTTTCATATGTATATGATGAATGGATGTGGCTATATATATGATGAATGGATGTGGCTATATATGTATGTATGAATATAATGTTCATAGCATTTTTTTTGTTTATATATGTTTTTTCATATATGTATTAATTTTTTATTTAGGTTGTTAGTAGATATCGATTTTAGGTTAGTGCATTTTAGGTTAGTGTAGAGGAGAAAGTAAAATAAGGAAAAAGAAGAAAAGAGGAAGAAGGAAGAAGGAAGAAGAAGAAGAAAAAGAATGAGAGGAAAAAGGAAAATAAGAAGAGGAAGAAAGGAGAAGAAGAGGAGAGGAAGAAGAGGAGAAATAAATAAGAAGAGGAAAAAGGAAGAAAAAGAAGAGGAGAAGAAGAAAAAATAGGAAAAAAAATCTATTTTTTCTTCTTCTCCTCTATTCCTTTCTTCTTCTCCTCTTTTTTTTTTCTTTTTTTTCTTCTTCTTCTTCCTTCTTCCTTCTTCCTCTTTTCTTCCTTTTCCTTAATTATTTTCCTTTCTCAAGGGAGAAGAATAAAAAGAAGAGGAGAAGAAGAAAGAAAGGAATAGAGGAGAAAGGAGAAACTTCAACACGAGGGGGGTACCGATACCCCCTCCCCGATAACATTATTTTCCCATGTATATGTATGTCGCGTCGTTGTCGATATAACCCCCTCAAGATAACTTCGACATGAGGGGCGGTCGATATATATACCCCCTCTCGACCGTGATAACTTATACAACGGCAGCACCCCCCTTGGCCCTCTCGCTCGACCAAAACTCTCGAGGACACCCAAACCTTAGGGAGAAAACGATGTTGGTCTCCTACCCCCGCCCGCCGCGCCCCTACCCGACAAATTAACTCTCTCGAGGCCACCCAAATTTACCCAAGTTAAAAGAGCGTTGTCGTCGAGGCCACCCCAAACCCTTGAAGCGTTGTGTCGAGGCGACCCCAAACCCTAGAGAAGCAGCGTCGAGGCCACTAACATGATTCCTTATTGTGATTACCTAGCTAGTTCTATGTTCGCCACTAATATATATATATATATATATATATATATATATATATATATATATATATATATATCCATCTGTACCATGTTTGAATAATAATTGACATGTTGTAAATATTTGCAGAAACTATGGAGCACTCCCGAGACGAAGAAACAGAAGCGATGTTGGGGGACATAATCGCACAAGGAAGTGATGTCGTTGCGTCATTTCTCAACGACAGCGATGGTCGGGAAGGACTGGGTGAAGAAGAGGGCTATGTTCATGATGGCTCCGACCCATTAATGCCGGTACAAGAAGAGGGCTATGTTCATGATGGCTCCGGTGACCCAATGGAGGTACAAGAAGGAGACCGTGCTGACTGTTCCGGTGACCGAACCGAGTCCGGCCAGGTATATATATTAGTTAAGCCCGTGCTGACTAGTTAATTGATGCATTCATTGTTTTGGTATATGTACACATATTAATTAACTCTCGTCTTTCTTCCTTTTTCTAGCCCTTCGGATCGAGCACAACTTCGGTAAGGAGACGAGGCCCGAAGAAAAAGTTGAGCTCGGATGAAAAGTTTGAGATCATAGATATCGCGCCCGACGGCGAACCGATTGAACCCATCCAGACAAAGAACGCATTTTATGCTCAGTGCGGGGTTCTTGTTAGGGACAAGATCCCGATCAGCATCCAGCAATGGTATAAGCCTAAGGAGGAGGACCCTGAGGTGTCTTATGTTAATGATATGCAGAAAGAAGATCTTTGGACTCAGCTGAAGGCAAATTTCACCCTACCGCCATAGGAGGATCCGAAGAAGCCAGTTAAAGAGCAATTAATCAAGTCTTGTGCTCTTAAGAAGATGGCAACCCTATTCAGGAGGTAGAGGAAAGAGCTGAACAAGTTTGTCGACAAAAAAAAGACACCAGAATTCATCGGCAAATATGAGAAGATCAAAGATCACTGGCCCGCAGTTGTGGCCCACAAGACATCGAAAAAGAGTAAGAAGATGTTGGCGACAAACAAGCAAAATGCTGCGAAGAAGAAGCTTCACCATCGCACGGGGTCAGGTGGCTACCTCAAAGCCCGGCCTAAGTGGTCCAAGGCTGAGAATGATCTGCTTGAAAAAAGGGATCGAACCAGAGACAATGTACTGGCCAGACCATTGCCGGACTTGGTTCTTCGGGCCTGGCGAAACCTTGGACCCTGTATCAGGGAAGTGCCATTGGACGGACGAGCAACTGCAAATACCAGTCATGAACCTTCGGCACTATATCGATGCAGCGCAACGAGGGACGTTCGTTCCAAACAGGGAGAAGGACAAGCTCACAATGGCCCTCGGGAATCCTGAGCACCCTGGACGGACACGAGGCACGCCAGGCTCCATTCCATGGAAGGTTGGTTTTCCAGACGCAGGGGGTTACAAAACCCACGAGAGGAGGAAGAAACTGGAGCAGGGCCAACTGCAGGCGCTGCACGAAAGGGTAATGGGGCTAGAGGAACGAGAAGAGGAACGAGAAGCAGCAGATCGCAGCAAACGACCTGCCGAAGCTTCCCCCAAAGCTACCCCGCCATCTCAGCGGAGAAGCAGTGTGGCTTCCACCGAGCTGCTTCAGCCGGAGCATGTCTTGACGGCTCCTGCCAGCTATCCCGTGGATGCTATCACGGAGTCTCGAAATTGCCACATTATGACGCGATGGATGAATTTGAAGGTCAAGGCGGCTGTTGGCTCTGTTTATCCTACTGGACCCGACACAACTTATCACTATCGGCCGATTCTATAAGGATATGCTAGGGTGATGGTGGATGAAATAACGGAGGGATTTGAGGACCTCCTGCTTAACCACCCTACCGGTGAAGGGGAGACTACGCTGGGTTCTGCTCTGAAGACTCCATGCCTATGGCGGAAGGAGCTCATCAACCTTCCGAACTGGACGCCTCCGCCTCCTCCTCCTCCTTCGACGAGTCAGGGCACTCCGCCTCCTCCACCGCCTCCTCCTCCGGCGAGTGACGATCAGGGCACGCATGGCGGCACTCCGCCTCCTTCTCCGGCGCGTGGCGACACTCCGCCTCCTTCTTCGCCTGCGCCGGCGCTCCCGAGCAGCCAGCAGCCTCCTCCTTCTCCGTCTCGCCAGCAAGGGCGGAAGAGACCCACCACCGCCCCGGCTGCTCCGACGCGTCGTAGTCCTTCTCCTCCGCCTCGTAAGCAAGCACGAAAGAAGACAGACGCCGCAGCCGCTCCGTCTGCTCTGGCGTCTAGCAGCACAACCAGAGGCGGGAGGCAATACAGATACGGTCCACCTCTCAAGCCTCTGGAGAAGTTACCGTACGAGAGGACCGAGGAGGAAAACGATACGATCGTGCGGACCCACGTGAAGGAGTTCTTTGAAGGGGTGAAAGCAAAGAGACATCCACCTCCGGAGCAGAAGGTAGATCCGGTGAAAGCAAAGCGCACTCTCGATGCCCTGAGGAAACCGGCAAAGTCTCCGCCGAGAACCAACTATGAGCGCATTACTGAACAGACATATCTCCAAGCGGAGCGGTTGGGAAGTACTGTCAGACATCAAAGGTCAAGAGAACGAGCAGCTGCGAAAAAAATTGACCAGCTCGGCGAACAAGCAAACCAATCGTGCCCCCCGCTCAATGTGTCTAGCGGCAACATCGTCGCTTATGCTCCGGGGATGGTGGCCGGTTATGGCAATCTACAAGATTACCTGCCTGACGATCAACTTCCTGATTTCATGGAGGTGGACGAACACAGATACGAGTACGGGAAGCCTCTCGTCAAAGATGAAAAATCTCTAACAACGATGATGCGAAGATTCCATACTTGATACATGAAAACCTGCAGAGAGTCTGGGGGGACGAATAGTTTATATCTGAACATTAAAGAGGAGCACGACCTCGTTGCAAGTGATCTATTGTGTGTTCCATTTGAGGAGTTCTTCGCGTTCTTCAATCAAAAGGCCCTCGGTAAATTAATGGTCTTTTGCTACTTCCTGTAAGTACTATTTCTGTCATTAAGTCTCTATATATAGCTCGGCTCTTTCATTGCATGTATTTATAATTAATTATCCTCAATATATTATGCAGATTGAAGATCGTCGAGTGCAAAAAACAAGAAATGTATGATATTGGGTTCATTAACACAAATATCATAGATGAATTTCTGGTTAAAAAGCACGCCAAAGAGGCCGAGGACAACTTGCTACAATCGTTGATCAAAAATCAAAACAAAGATACCATACTCTTTCCTTACAACGGCAAGTGAGTGTTACTGTCGTGTGCATATTCGGTTTCCCTTATTACTCAAACGAGGTTATAGTAATGTAATTGATGAGTTATGCATGCGTGCGCAGGTACCACTATGTTCTTCTGGAGATTAAGCTTGAGCGGGGACTAGTAATCGTCTTAGACTCGAGACGGAAAGATCCCGAAACCTATGCGGACATGATTGAAATGCTCAACAAGTAAGTTCAATCGATCATTATCGCACCATATCGGCAACTTTTTGTTCATTTCCTGATATCTCAAGTAATAATAATTATTTTCTTTGTCTTGCAGGGTTTGGAAACAGTTCACCGCAGAAGCTCCGGGACTGCCGAAGGAGCTGCGATATACATACCCGAAAGTAAGTACTACTGGCTAGCTAGTTGCGCGCATCTCCCGTTGATTCTATAGCTATACTTTCATCAATGCCATTTATAATGCTTCATTATCAGTTTGATTGACCTCTATTTCTCGTAAAGTGCTTGTTGCAGGAACAAGGGAATGATTTATGTGGATACTATGTGTGCGAGTTCATCCACAACGCGACTTTGAAAAATAAGCGGGGCTACTCTAAAAGACAATTTGAAGTGCGTAAGCAATAATATTCACAATTTCATTTTATTACACCATCATTTCTGTTGAGTTTCATTCATATATATGTATTAATTAACCCCCTTTTTCAAATTAGACGTGACAGATGCGGAATGAACTCCTAGAACAAGATCGCATGAAAGCAATTCAAGAGGAATTGGCGGGATTCTTTCTTGACCACGTCATCAATAAAGCCGGAGAATACCATGTGGAAGTTGATTTCAATTGCTAGGGGACTGTAATTAAGAGATCTTACATATTGTACATGTATGTAGCCAGTAGCGTCGGATACATGATACGAAAACTTGTTGTTCGACCAATCTCTCGGAGAAGGAGAGGTCGATCGATCACTTCTCTCGGTATGCATGACGAACTTCTGTACTCAATGGTTCCCTTTATTTTCTTACTAGCTAGCGTGTCGAGGGCCTTCTATGTATATAGTACGTAGCGTCGACCAAGCACGGACATAAGAGAGGACACTTCTCTCTATTAATTAGCTAGCTAACACAATATATGAAACACCTAAATTAACCCCCCAAACCCCCCCCCCCCCCTCCTTCAAAAAAAAAACAAAAACCCCAGCCACTGGAATGCTGACGCGTGGAAGCCTTTTGGTCCGGTTTGGTGTCACTAACAGGGACCAAAGGCCCCCCTGCCTGGGCTCGGCGCACCGGCCACGTGGAGGACTATCTGTCCCGGTTCGTGTTAGAACCGGGACTAAAGGGGGGGGGGGGGTATTAGTAACGACCCATTAGTCCCGGTTCATAAACCGGGACTAAAGACCCTTACGAACCGGGACAAATGCCCAATTTTCTACTAGTGGTTCTTCGTACCGCTTCAACTTTTTGAATCATGTCGCGTTGTCTACTAGTGAGTACTACTAATGGTGTTGTCCCATCATTTGTGTCATCTATGTAGGATCAACAAGTAAGCAGCACAGATAATCGGATAATTTTACAATTTTCTTCATTACATGGCCTTTAGTATTTAGCAACATTAACAAGGTCCAAGGTCTATAGTGTGTACACCAAATTTAATTAGGAGCGAGTCAACCATCACATCACTATCACCAGGATGTCATGTCAGCCATGTGGTGAGAATGTGAGAAGCATGCTGCCGATGCTTGGAGGGCTAGTTAACCAATTAGTCATCATCCCGAGCTCGCACCTAATCATGTATTTTCAGCAAAATCCACCTGAATATGTGTCAGTCCCTAGGTGGCTGAATTTTTTTCACAATTTTTGACACTTGCAGATACGAGTTTTCACTAAGTTTTCCCTTGAAAAGAGAGTGTACATTAAGTTGTTGCATAGGATTCATATATATTACTACTACAGTATGAAAATTCTCTCAAAGTCAAAATCGCCATCCGCTTCTGCACGAGATCCTTCTCCTCTTCCTCCCTTTCTTTTGTTGCGGAGAAGTTACCTTCGTCTTCTTGAGTCAGTCAATCTCTTGCAAATCAAAGCAACACGAGGTGACAAATCACGATCAAAAACCCATGTGATGCGCCCTCCGGTCCACGCCATTAGCGAGCGACGGTTACCTACCTCCCGCTCAGAGGTCGGATCGCAGAGGCCGTCCCTGTCGACAGGACGCAGGCGCTAGCTGCAGAGCCCGCCAACCATGCCAGATTAATCAGGCAAGGCAACATACGGTCCATGCCCAAGTGGCGGGCGTAAATTGCTCGATATAGTACTAACGGTACAGCCTTGACTTTTCAGGAGCTCCGTTTATAACATCTTATAATGCTATCAGGCACATTTTAATTTCACTCAAGAACCAGTCCTGGCCACGGAAGAAGAAGTGGGCAGCAGAAAGACAACGCCCACCTGCAGCAGATGCGTATGCCTTTGCCATTTCAGAGGCAGCAACGTGAGCCCGATTAGGACGCGGGGGAGGGCCGCACGGGTTGGGATGGGGAAAGATGAGAGGCACCGCCACTGAAGAAGCACTGAAGCATGCATGTTCTCAACTCAACCAGGAGTACTTGGCTTAAAGGAACGGCAGATCAATGGTCAAATTCGGCAAAGAGCCCATGTGAAGCACGGCGACACCCTGGAGTGCATCTCGCTTTGAGAGACAAGAAAGGAACCAAGCGGATTGTCAATGCCGAATCAATCATGTAGGTTAGCAGTGGAGTACTGCTAGCATAGCATAGCATAGCGTGGATGGATGCGCACCGGCTGGCAGCGGCCAAAGCGCCGCCCTTTCTGCCGGAAAGCCGGCGAAGGCTAGCTGGATCGGTGGCTTTGCTGCTGCTCGTGGTGCGTTTCCAGCCGCGCGACTTATTCGTCAGGGTACCGTGCACTCCTTGCCGACGGACGGCTGGGAAAGGCTGGCCATTTCCGGTCCCCGGCAACCACTCATCACGGGCGCCGTGCATCCGCGACGACTAGCCAGTTGCTCTCGCCCATCAACTACAAAATAATTGCAATCTGCCTATATATCTTCGGTTTGTATATTTGGTAGTTTAAATTGTACTCTATCTCTATTAGTCTAGTCTTGGTGTCAAAACTTTGTAATCTATATAAACAGCCCTTAAGGACCCGATCAATACAACAATTACTTCTTCAATATCTCAATCTATCATGGTATCAGAGCCTAGGTTTTCCGCACCTGGTATGGCTCCGCCACCTGCGCCGCCGCCCCGGCCGATTCAGCCCCTCTTCTCCATGGCCGACTTCCGCGCCGCCGGTGCCCCACCCACTACCTCCACCTCTACAACTACTCAAACACCTCCCCCTCCAAACCCTATGTTCTCCCTAGCCGACACCATTGCCGACGTCTCTCCCTTCATACCAATCTCATTAGACCTCGGCATCCACAACTACAAGGGCAAGAATCCCGTCTACCGGCCTCCTGCATCTCCTCCTGCCGGACCTGCACCAGCCTCGTCATCCACCGCTCCCGCGCCACCAGCTCCGTCGCCATGGCCTCCTCAGCATGATCCTTGGACTGGCCTCGTCCAGGCTTGGTCGATGCCATGGTCGGCCCCCTCGCCGTATGGTGCTTCTCCTGCGTACACGGGCACGTGGAGCCCCGGTCTTCGTCCAGCCACAGGCTCTCCGGGACTCCTTGGACCCAGGCCGCCGGCGCACGTCTACACCGCCACTCCTACTCCGCCTACCAACACGCCAGGACCACCGTCGCCCTACAACACCATGCCGGCCTTCTACGGCAACATGCAGGCCCCAATCGCATACTACCCATCCGCTATCCCCTACGTCAACATGCAAGCTCCTGGCCCCTCTGCTCCTCCCCAACAGCCGGCTTGGGACCAAGCCGCCTTCATCAACGCCATGAACAATTTTGTCCTCAACGACGCAGGTACGGATTGGATTTTTGATTCTGGTGCATCAATGCATATGTCTTCAAATATGAATTTATTGTCAGCTTGTTTTCCTTCTGCTTTTTCCACTATCACCATTGGCGATGGCTCCATCATCCCTGTTTCATGCACTGGTCACTCTTACATCCCTTCCTCTCATGCCAATTTTCTTCTACGCAATATTCTTGTGGTTCCTTCCATCATCAAAAATCTTATCTCTGTTAGACAATTTTGCATTGACAACAAAGTTATCCTGGCCTTTGACCCTTTTGGTTTGTCTGTGAAAGATCTGACAACGGGGGCGGTCCTCGCTCGGTACAATAGCACGGGCGATCTTTATCCTCTTCATGGCGCGCCCACATCCACCTCTCGTGCCATGCTCGCCTCTGTTGATCTATGGCATCGTCGTCTCGGTCACCCCAGCAAAAACACTTTGACGTCTTTACTCCAAGAATTTTGTATCCCTAGTTCTAGCAGTCCTCATAATCCCTCTCTCTGTAATGCATGTCAATGTGTCAAACATGTTAGATTACCTTTTGGAACCTCTACTACCATTAGTACTTTTCCTTTTGAGTTACTTCACTGTGATTTATGGACCTCTCCAGTCCCTAGTGTTTCTGGTTATAAATATTATCTTGTGATCCTGGATGATTATTCTCACTATACTTGGACCTTTCCTCTTCGCGCTAAATCTGAAGTACCTGCAATCTTTCTCAACTTTCGACAATATGTAATCACACACTTTGGCTTGCCAATTCGATTTATTCAATGTGATAACGGTCGTGAATTTGATAACACCCAAAACCGCACCTTCTTTCTCTCTCAAGGCATCCTTCTTTGTTTTTCATGCCCTTATACATCTTCTCAAAATGGTAAAGCTGAACGCTGTCTTCGCTCTATTAATGATGTTCTTCGCACATTGCTTTTACAAGCTTCTCTTCCTTCCCGTTTTTGGGTTGAAGCCCTTCGCACCGCCACACTACTTCTTAATATTCGACCAACTAAAACTTGCCCTCTTTATTCGCCTTTCCAATCTCTTTTTCTCTCCCATCCTGACTATTCTTTTCTGCGTGTTTTTGGTTGTCTATGCTTTCCCATAATTGCCTCTACCGCCTCCAACAAACTAGAACCACGCTCACTACCTTGCATTCACCTTGGTCTTTCTGATGATCACAAAGGATATCGTTGTTTCGATCCATCTTCTGGTCGTATCATTCTCTCTCGTCATGTCACATTCGATGAAAATACTTTTCCTTTTTCTGTCACTACAACCACAAAACCAATTCCACCATAATCCGCCACCACCAAAACCCCTTCCCTAGTTCGTCCTTCAGTCATCTCTACTGCCATGGAATCTTGTTCCGTCTCTCCGCCGGAATCGCCCACCATCAGCCACCCTCCTGCCCCGTCCCCCACCTCTCCCGCAACTGCATCCTCTACCCCATCCGTCTTTCCCTCACCACATCCTACCACGGCAACCACCTCAACACCCACCACCTCTGATTCTTCTTCCTCACCGTCTTCTTTAACCGAAAACCCACTGCCACCCAATGCCGTTCTTATACCACCGCTCACCAATGATCATGTCATGTGCACCCGTGGAAAACGAGGATTTCTTCTCCCCACCAAACGTCTCAATCTTACCGCCACCCCAACCATCTCTCCTATTCCAACCAGTTATAAGCGAGCTCTTCTTGACCCTCTCTGGCTTTCCGCTATGCATGATGAATTTGAAGCTCTTCAGCAAAATAATACATGGACTCTTGTTCCCAAACCTTCTGGTGTTAACATTGTTTCTGGCAAATGGGTTTTTCGTCATAAATTTCATTCCGATGGCACTCTCGCTCGTTACAAAGCTCGTTGGGTGTGTCGTGGTTTCTCCCAGCAGCATGGTATTGACTTTGATGAGACTTTTTCTCCTGTTGTTAAACCAAGCACTATTTGTGTTGTTCTTAGTCTTGTTGTTTCCTCTTCTTGGCCTATTCATCAACTTGATGTTAAAAATGCTTTTCTCCATGGCACTCTCAATGAAACTGTCTATTGTCAACAACCTTCGGGTTTTGAGAATTTCTCTTCTCCTGATTTTGTTTGTCTTCTTCATAAATCTCTGTACGGTCTTAAACAAGCACCTCGTGCTTGGTTTCATCGCTTCACCACCTTTATTCACACAATAGGTTTTACCGCGTCTAAATCTGATTCATCTCTCTTCATTTTTCATTCCTCCTCCCATACTGCCTATCTTCTCTTATATGTTGATGACATAATTCTCACTACCTCTTCTGATTCCTTTTTACAACACATTATATCTTCTCTTAATCGTGAATTTTCCATGACTGATCTCGGTCCTCTTCATCACTTTCTTGGGATCACTGTTTCCCGCACTTCATCTACACTCTTTCTATCTCAACGTCAGTACATTCTTGATTTACTCTCTCGTGCAGGGATGACTGACTGTCAACCTTGTCGTACGCCGGTCGACGTTGGTACTAAGCTGTCGGCCGACGGTGAACCCTTTTCTGATCCTACTCTATATCGCAGTATCACTGGTGCTCTCCAGTATGCCACCCTCACTTGCCCTGATATATCTTATTCTGTTCAACAAGCCCGCTTATATATGCATGATCCTCGTGTTCCTCATTATTCTCATGTCAAGAGAATACTTCGGTATCTCAAAGGCACCATTGATCATGGTCTTCTCCTTAATTCTTCCTCTCCAACAAGCTTGACAGTTTATTCTGATGCAGACTGGGCGGGTTGCCCAGATACTCGAGGATCTACATCCGGCTTTTGTGTTTATTTGGGTGACAATCTTGTTTCTTGGTCTTCCAAAAGGCAGGTTACAGTTTCCAGATCGTCTGCAGAAGCTGAATACAGGTCTGTTGCTCATTCTGTGGCCGAGGCAGTGTGGCTCCGTCAGCTTTTGGTTGAGCTTCATCGACCAATCGAGCGTGCAACTATTGTGTATTGCGACAATATTTCTGCAGTCTACATGGCGTCCAATCCTGTTCAGCATCGACGCACCAAGCACATCGAGATTGATATTCATTTTGTTCGTGAAAAAGTGGCTCTTGGCGAGGTCCGTGTGCTTCATGTTCCTACCACTGCGCAATTTGCTGATATTTTCACCAAGGGGCTCCCTACTGCAGCATTCACTGGCATTCGATCCAGTCTCAATATTGTTACACCGGATGTTGACACCGCGGGGGGTATTAGAGTATATCTTCGGTTTGTATATTTGGTAGTTCAAATTGTACTCTATCTCTATTAGTCTAGTCTTGGAGCCCAAGCTTTGTAATCTATATAAACAGCCCTTGAGGCCCCGATCAATACAACAATTACTTCTCAAATATCTCAATCTATCACTGCCAAGATGAGAAACCAAGAATGAGCACAATTTGTACAACTATTATTTTCTTTCATTTTGTATTACAATATCTCACAACAACAACGAAGAACGAAAGAAGCAACGAATGTTCTGTATGCACAGTTGATTCAATTACTCTGTGTTTGTTTGTGTTTAACCACGGGGACTAAAGAATCGTACCACAGCCTAGAATTACAAGGCGTTCAACAAACCAATTTTGTACAACAATCCTCTACAGTACTTTTTTTGGTTAAGTTTTTGAGCTGTTCCTACGGATCAATTCAATGTCATCGAAGAATGATTCACGACGCAGCCACGGTGGCCGGCGAGACGGTGGAGGTGGGGCAATCCGCGTTCTGCGCCGCGTTGGCGGCCGCCCAGCGCCGGCACGTCCTGCCGAGGGACGCGGCCTTCCGGCGCGCCCGCTCCGAGCCGCTGCCCATCAGCTCCCAGATCGCCCACTCCACGCCGTTGATCGCCAGCACCTGCGACGCCGCCGCGGCCCCCGCGCGCCGGCACAGCAGCACCAGCGCCGCCGCCGCGCACTCCCGCGACCACTCCGTGCCGCGCCGCATCTCGGCCACGAGCTTCGCCACGGCGCCGTCGATGTTCACGATCGCCTCCGCTCCGCCGCGCTTGGCCAGCGACGCCAGCACCGCCGCCGCGGTCTCCTCCTCGCTGATGGCAGACAGTGCCGCCTCCGCGGCGCCTGCGCCCACCAGCTTGCCCACGTTCTCCCTCTCGGCGGACAGGCACAGCAGCGCGGCCAGCGCATCCTTCTTGGTGCTCGGCGGGCCCGTGCGCACCAGGAGCACGACCTTCTCGATCACAAGTGGGTTCCGGCCTAGCCGGCGGCGGTACGTATGGACGGCCGACAAGCTGAGCACGGTGGCGGCGGCGTTCTCCTTCGCCCGCCAGGTTGCGCCGGAGCCCATCACTTCGCAGAGGGCCGCCACCGCGCCGTCGGCGTGCATGATGCGCTTCTTGTTGGCATCGAGAATGGAGAGGTTGAGCAGCGCCGTCACGGCGTTGAGCTGCAGCGCGGCGTCCTCGGAGTTGAGCAGCGGCACGAGGAGCGGGACGGCGCCTGCCTCCCCGATGAACGCGCGGCTCTCGGAGCCGGACTTGGCGAGCAGACGGATCTCGTGCACCACGCGGTTGTCCGAGCCAGGGGAGAACGAAGCTGAGAGCTTCTTCACCAGAAACGACGCGGTCATGCGCGCCGCCTCCACCGCGGCCTTGTTTGCGGCCACCGGTGGCGCCGGCTCGGGCTTGCCAGGCTCGCAGCCTTCCATGGCGACGCCATTCTCCCGGCACCACCGCGAGATCAAGTTCTTGAGCGCCTTGTTGGGCACGAGCTCCAGATTGGTCAGCACCTGGCCGGTCTTGGGGCACGTCGACTTGCCGGCTCCGAACCACCGCATAATGGATTCGCGGTCGTACGTCTGGCCACTGGCGGACACAACCGGGTCGCGCATCAGGTCGAGAGAGATGGGGCAGCGGAAGTCCGGCGGCGGCGCCAGAGGCTCGGCGTCATCGTCGTCAGCGTCCACCTTGGAGTCCAGCGGCCGCGGCGTGGCTGCGCTGAAGAGGACGCACTTGGCGTACCGGAGGAGGCCGACGAGGGCAATCATGGCGGACGTCCACCTCTCCGCGAGTCTGTCGCCGATCTCCCGCTCCAAGATCTCGATCTCCTGGCTGCAGCTGGCCGGGTCGTTGATGGCCACCTCCTCGAGGATAGCCTCCAGCCGCTCCCGCTCCGGCACGATCTCCCGCTCGACCTCCTGTATGAGCGCCAGCACGCTGGCCTTGAGCTCCTGCTCGGCCGCGGCCTCGGGCGCTTGGCGCCGGCACTGGCGGGAGGCGAGCGTGAGGAGGTCCGCCACGTCGTCAGCCAGCCCAAGCTCACCAACCGGGAGAATGTCGAGCAGCGTGGCCAGGTCGTGCTGCAGCTCGCGCACGCGCGCGGCGACCTCGTCGGACTGCAGCAGCAGGCGCATGCGGCTGCGCGCGGAGCAGTCGGCCACGACGGCCTTGAACCGCTGCAGCACAAGCAGCACCTCGCGGAGGCACAGCGAGGCGGACCGCGGCAGGGCGGCGCTCGCTCCCAGCAGCAGCAGGTCGTCGAACACAGCGACGAGGAGCCGCGCCCGGCGGGACACGGACGCGAAGACGGCCCGGAGGAACGGCGCCGGCGGGTCGGCGGCGGCCAGGTCGCGCGCCAGGCGGCGCAGGGAGCGGAGGATGTCCACGTCGGGCGCCGACGAGGAGTACGGCGAAGAGGACGG
Organism: Triticum timopheevii; assembly: GCA_963921465.1. NCBI lineage: Eukaryota > Viridiplantae > Streptophyta > Magnoliopsida > Poales > Poaceae > Triticum > Triticum timopheevii. Next base: position 373,444,990 of record OY997262.1, on the reverse strand, counting down.
CTCGCTGGCCATTGCGGCAACCAGAGGGCGACGACGGATGCGTGAAGGCTTTGGATGGAGTCGGATTGAATGAATTGGATGCCGATGGAGTGCGGCGATGGAGAACGGAGATGAGATGAGACGAAGTGGAGAATGGGCCTAGGTATATATACGAGCGCGACGTGTTGGCGCGTGGAGCTGTGGAGAACTGGAGAAGGCGGAAGGAATCGTCCTGACTTTCGTGGACCGTGACGCGAGGCTTACTGCCCGTCTCATCTCAGCTGCTTTGTTTATTGTTTTTCCTTATCTTAATGGTGTTATTTTAACTTATTTTATAGGCGCGGTTGTTTGAAGGAAGATGTCAGTGATATGTCGAGCGCTGGATCGGGAGCGATGGACGGTCGGGATGGGTTGTCAGGGTGGGCTGGCTCGATGACCCGGCTTGGGTCTGGCAGTTGAAGCGGCTTGCTGGGTTGATCGGATCGTGTCCATTCGATCGCTTGCCTGATCAATGCGTGCGTCGATCCTCATGCCGGGTTATGGGTTGGAAATTGTCTTAGGCATGTGGCTGCAGCCTGCAGCTGCAGGCTGTGTTGCACAGTGACACGGTCCGTGCGGTTCTACTCCTTCATCTCATCGGTGTCACGACTATATCAACTTTCTTCTCCTCGAAAAATACACAACCATATAATTTGTTGAAGTTCTACTACTAGGATCTTTGAGAGGGTTCGCGTACATTTTCGACAACTTTGGCAACGCGGCATGATAAAGGATGGCAACCGCATACTACTATTCACACACCCAAGTGAGTACGTACTTAACATGTGTGTGTATGCTTTTCTCTGTTGGACAAGTCGATTCCCTCCGATGCCATACTTGTCTACAAGACTAACAGCTTAGACAAAATTGGTTATCGTCTTTTTGCAGCCAGCCGGGTCGATCGTGATACTGATATCACAGTTTTTGCATCCGTCGTCTTCGAGCGGGTTAGTTTGCTCACGAAGTTCACGCTCAGGCAAAAAGCTCAGCTACACTTCCAAATCCGGCACACAGGGCATGATTGGGATGGCCAACAAAAATGGTGTGAGCACACACGCATACACAAAAACGGCAGATTGGCTGCCGTTGTACTTGCCTGGTAGAAAGTGGCAAGCCGAGAGCAACGAAAGAAGGCGACGGGCAGCGGCCACATTCACGTCAGAGATAGCTGGCCGGAATTAACAGTCGCTCGCCGGAGCCGGATTCCGCACAGTACCGCAGCCGTGCATGCATGAACCCATCCGCGCACGGCACGGCGCACGAGCACGTACGCGCAGCGGCGGTCAATTTTTCACGGAGCCGGCAATAAAATACCGTCCCGAAAAGTTGCTCCCAGAAAAGCGGGCAAGTTCTTCCAGCCCACCCGGCCGGCCACCCAACACATGCCGTAAATCTTGATTGTTTGTGATTAAAGTAATCAAAGTCTGAGCATCAACGCACACCGGCCTGGGTAGTAAAAAAAATCGACGTAGTCCCTTGACCTGATCCGATCCTGACGCGGGGCTGTGGAGAACTGGCCTCGTGGCGGCAGGAGCGGCGTCCTTTGACCCTGGGCGTACACGTTTACCACTCCTTCTCGCTGCTGGCCGGTAAACGGGTGGCGAGTGTTCACCTCCAGCTAATAATCTCCGAGCGATCCAGCGAGATACGCTCGTTCGCTCGCTCGCGTCGCGTGGACGGCCGGCGCGTCGGTGTCACCGGGGCACGTCGTCGACCGGCGTACTAGCCGACGTGGAAGCCACGCCGCCCAGCTGCCACGGCGCGGAACGTCGCCGTTGCCGCCGCGTGACCTTGGCGGCCCGCAACTGCGCGCGCGATGGCTGACAGCTGAGGAAAAGACGGGGGTAAAAGTAAAACAGCGTCGCGGGTTGTTTTCTTCTGGAGGAAGGTACGGCGGCGGGCCGGCCGGCGGCTGATTCTGTGGCTCGCCGTGGTTAATGACAAGTCCTAGGTCGTAGTAAGCGGTGAGAGCGACGGCGCTCCCGGCGTGTGTGGTGATGGCGAAGCGGGGGAAGAATGGGGCGCATGGCATGACCCGCGCGTGGAGGACGATGGGAGTATCTGCGACTGTCCACCCGCTGCTACTGACGGCACCGCCGCGTCGTGATTGGGAGATCTGGAATAATGCGGGTTGCCAGCGTGACTAGCGGCGTCGGCTTGGACCATTCGAGCGTTCAGTGGAACCTACTAGTGCGATAGTGGCAGTGTGTCCACAGGAAAATATCCTGTGATACCAAGGAGTATCACATGATACCATCATACTCCCTCCATTCCATAATGTAGTGCTTCCTCTATCCTCGTGCTTCAACTTTGACCGTAAATTTAACCAACGAGACCGTCTGCGGCGGGAGCAAAAGTTATACCAATGAATTCGTATTCAAAAGAAGTTTTCAATCATGTAATTTTTTCTCCCGCCGCAGTCGGTCTCGTGGGTTAAATTTATAGTCAAAGTTGGACCTCGGGAAGCGCGGGCGCACTATATTTCGGAATGGAGGGAGTATCATGTTCCAAAACCCGAATTTTTGTCGAAAAAAATCACGAGTGTTCATAAGACACATGTCTACTAACCCTAAAAAATTCAGATCCAAAATCAAAACACACACTGAGAAATAAAAAAGACAAATTCTGCACGAATAGTGTCACAAAAGACAAAAGCAAAGATGACACTATTCACATGTAGATTTGTGTTTTTTGTTTCTCCATTTATATTTCGTATTTGAATTTGATTTTTTAGGGATGGTAGACAGATGTCTTGTGCACATTCATATTTTTTTTCAAAAAAATTTAGGCACAAATTTTGAGTTTTTAGATGTGGTATCATGGTATCATGTGATGCTTGGTATCACAGGATATCTTTCCGTGTGCCCATGTGATCCATTCCATTACCATGGAAGAATATATGGAGCTTAGAGCATCTACAGACTTGTCAAATCGGACCCCTTAAACGCCCACGGATGTGACCGGGCGCGTCCGCGAACTATGACCGGACACGCCTCAAATTTCCTAATCTGCATCCAAGCCTCTCATATCTCATCATCTAGATTCATACAAACCATGCAAAATGCTAGGTACGATTCATCGTTGAAGATGTTCATGACGTCGGTGTTGGGCGCCGGGTGGACGGACGCGTAGGAGGGCTTTGGCTCCTCCTCATCCTCCTCCTCATCCATGGACGCGAGCATCCCATCGACTTCCGCGACTTGCTCCGCCTCCATCTCCTGTCGGCGACGCTGTCTGGCCTCCGCATCCGACTCCAAGCGGAGGAAATCGAGGATGGGATGCTGCTCCGCCTGCAGATCCGCGCCCCCAGCGTCCTCCACATCCTCCTCCAGCTCCTCCAGCTGAATCTCCTCCTCCTCAACCTCCTCCTGAATCTCATTGTCCTCCTCCAAGTCCTCCTCCCATTCCACCGCATCCGGTGGTAGCCCAACGGCCATCCGGTTTCGCGCCTTGCCCGGACCTGCTCAAGGAGCTGCAGCCGACGCTCCGGCGATTTATATGGTAGCTCCTTACCCGGCGGCGTGGGGGGCATGGCCACTGATGGTGGTGGACGACGAGTAGAAAGTGGTAGTGGCGATGGACAGGAGGGGAGAAATGTAGACGGGTAGGGTTTTGATGCCGATGGTCGGTTTAAATAGCCGAGTTAGGCACTACACGGCCCGCCGGAGCGGCGCCACGCGATGTCATCAGTCCGACGGAGGAGACGAGCTTCGAGTGTTTTCCTGTAGGACTTCAGCGTCAGTACGACATGGCGGACGCGCCCGGGCGCCCCCATATCCACCCCATATTTGGGCTGAATATGAGAGGTGTCGGGCACCCGGGCGTTTGAAGCCCGTTTAAGGCGCCCAGCTGGGTCGTATTTTCGTGACCGGTAAGTGACCGACTCGTCTACCCGGACGTTTGAGACGGGTTTGGGGCACTCGATGGTAGATGTTCTTATGAAGCTAATATTAATTCAAGTGCATTACTGTTTCTTGAGAGGGAGCCCCTCTATTCCATACTATAAAAACATTTTTTACACTAATTCGCTTAAGGTTGGCATGATCGACTAATCATACATACCACATATGTGCTGAACTCCGCCCCGTGGTGGAAGCGACGGTTTGCCGCCCCCTTTGCCTCGGACTGGTCGAAGTCCTGGATGGCATGCTGCTTCACGCCTCATCCGTTTGGGCGACCTCGAACTCCGCCAGTGCGTTCTCCATGCCGAATCCGGCCTACTCCGGCGTCAGACGCGCCTCACCATGATCTTCTTTTTTGTCCCACGGCTCCACCTCCTCCATCTCCATGTCCGATGTCGCTTGCTCCTCTATCTCCGTGTTCGGCACCTCCTGCTCCGGTGCCGCATCCTGCTCCCCTTCTTCCTCGTCCGACGTGTCTGAAGGCAATCCAACTCCAATGTGAGGGACGTGCCGTGCCTCCATCTCCCCCAAACACTGCGGGGTCAGCATCTTGTAGTAGGTATCTTACGATAGACCATGGCTAATGGTGAACGGCGAGGTTGGAGCAGAATAGGGCATGGTCACGGTCATGGTGGCGGCGCAGACTGGAGGGAGAGGGAGGAAATGCGGACGACTAGGGTTGTGAGTGAAAGTGCGTTATATCGACTAGAGGGGGGGGGGTGAATAGGCGATTTTTATGAATTCTTCACTGAGGAATTTGTCGGTGAGGAAATTCCTTAGCGAAGAACTATTAGCAGCGGAATAAGTACTCGGAAGTAAACATAACAGAATACAAGCATGGTCATCATGATGAAATGAAGACTAGCACAGAGTACAGAAAGCGTAATCACAGGATAACACAAGATGAAGACAAACAGACTGAAGAAATTGAACTGAGGAAATTGAGAAAGTCTTCAGTCAAAGTCTTCAAACACAGATATGAACAAACACTCAACACAGTAATGAGGAAATGAAAGGGTTGAGGAAATAGAACCAGTTAGGTTGGTGAAGACAATGATTTGGTAGACCAGTTCCAACTGCTGTCTCAGTTGTACGTCTAGTTGGAGCGGCTGAGTATTTAAACTCGAGGACACGCAGTCCCGGACACCCAGTCGCTGAGCACACAGCTCAGGACACCCAGTCCTCACTGTATTCTCCTTGAACTAAGGTCACGCAGACCTCATCCAATCACTCGTGGTAAGTCTTCAGGCGACTTCCAAACCTTCACAGACTTGGTCACTCGACGATCCACAATTCCTCTTGGATGCTCTAGACCTTGACGCCTAACCGTTTGGAAGAAGCACAGTCTTCAAAGGTAACAAGCGTCGGATCCACGCAGGATCAATTCTTCAGTGATGCTCAATCACTTTGGGTTTGTAGGGGTTTGGTTTTGGGTTTTCCTCACTTGATGATTTTCGCTCAAAGTCCTCGGAGGATGGGTTGCTCTCAAATGACAAGTGTCAAGTTCTCTCGAAGCAGCCAACCAGCTAGTGGTTGTAGGGGGCGGCTATTTATAGCCTAGGGAGCAGCCCGACATGATAAGACATAAATGCCCTTCAATGATATGACCATTAGGTGGATAAGATATTTTGGGACAGCTGGCGCGCAACACAGCAACGGTCGGGAATTTGACTCTCAAATTCCTCAGGGCTATCATGTTCCTCACTGTGTAGGCAATTCGCACTGGCGAATTCCTAACTCCTCAGTCAGAACAAATTCATCAGTGACCAGAAGAACTTCGTCTTTGTCACTGAAGAAAGTGACTGATCTGTATGAGATTTCCAAAGGCTTCACTCGAAGGGATTGGTAGGTATAGGATTTTGAGTTGAGCATCACATGGAAATTTTTCCTTAGTATTTCCTCGACCCCCTTTAACAGTATGGTGTTTCCTATGACTCAAGAAAGAGAAAATGAAACTACGAAAACAAAAGTCTTCACGCTTCATGTTCCTCAAATGAATACCAAGTCTTCAAGGTCACACCAATTTCTTCACTTTCAAAGTCTTCAGAAAGTCTTTAGAATATCAAAGTCTTCAGATGAAGAACTTCATTTTTAGGGGTCGACTTTCTCTGTAAATATCAAACTCCTCATAGACTTATAGACCTGTGTACACTCACAAACGCATTAGTCCCTTAACTTATAAGTCTTCAATACACCAAAATCACTAAGGGGCACTAGATGCACTTACAATCTCCCCCTTTTTGGTGATTGATGACAACATAGGTTAAGTTTTCAACGGGGATAAACATATGAAGTGTATATACTGATATTGAGGAATTTGATTGCAAGATATAGAAGAACTCCCCCTGAAGATGTGCATAGTGAGGAATTTGCTTTTGAGGCAATGCACATTTGAAGAGTTGAATCATGGAGATCTCCCCCTATATCTTGTAATTCATACACGCATTTGATATATAATATGAAGAATTTGAAATGCATGATGAAATATGGTGCCTGATGAGATTCAGCATGCGTGCAATATCATTAACGAGGAATAAGCATGCCGAAAGCATCAAAAGTATCAGAACATAGTGCAACAAAAGTATCAGCGCACCATCGGGTTTAAGATTACAACTCGATCCAAATAAAAGTTTCAGAAGAACGAGAGTTGTAACTTAAAAATTATTGCCCATTTATAATAAACCCGCTTGAAGACTAACTCAGATTTCTCCCCCTTTGTCATCAAATGACCAAAAGGATTGAAACTAAGGGCTAACGCCCCTGAAGAATTTCAAGTTGATGGAGGAGCGCCAGCGTTGTCAGGGTTGATTGTTGTAGTAGGGCCTGCCGCAGTGTCATCCAAATCTTCATACTCATCAGTATCACGCAATGAAGAATAAGAGCTAGCCACCAGTGGAGGAATTTTGACCCTATTGAATTTCTTCGGAGGAGGTGCAGACCAGTCAAATTCTTCCTTGAGACCCATAGTCGTCAGTTCTTCAGCGCTATAGACATGAGTGAGGACAGCCTAGGTGCGGTTGAAGGTTTCATGAAGGTAGTATTGGTTCTTCTTCACTGCATTGTGTGTTGAGGTCATATTGTGAAGAAGTGCACCAAACTGACGCTTTACCCATTTGTGATTGCGATCAACCTTCTGATGAAGACTGAGGAGTAACTCACGGTCAGTCATCACCCTGGGTGATGTGGCTTGAGGATTTTGCTTGGCTGAGGTATTTGCGGCAGAGTCATGTGTGGCAGAATCGTCATTGGTAGAGTAAGATGCAGCCTTGCGAAATTGACCATCCAATGGACGAGTGCCTTCATCGATCACAGCAGCGGCCTTGCCTCTATCATCAGCTGATGAAACTATCCGTTTGAGGACTTCAATGGGAGGCAAGTAGCTACCATGGTTCAAAGTGTCAGCTTTGTAATTCAGTGAAGATCTTGCCCTGATGAATTTCATAATCCAAGGAGCATAGGGCTTCAGCTCGAATGGTGGCATAGCAATATTGGCCAGAGTCCTCATGAAGAAATCATGGAAGTTGACGGGAACGCCATGAATGAGGTTGAAAAGCATATTCTTCATGATGCCAACGACTTCTTCATCATTTGAGTCGTGGCCTTTGATAGGACTCATTGTCTTCGTTAGAATTCGATAGACAGTCCGAGGCACATAGAGTAATTCCTTGACGAGGAATTTGGTTCTTGGGGCCTGCCTTGGCGTCAAAGGCTTCATCAGTACTTGCATATAGTGATCTGAAAGTTTTGTTTCGTTGTAGATACAACGTGCACTGTCATGGGGAGGATCGAGAGGAAGGACACGAAGCAATTCAGTTGCTGGTGCCTTGTAGTGAGTGTTTTCAGTCATCCAGTCCAACACCCATGAGTTCACGTCTTCAGCGTCTCCGGTGATGTGCAGAGTTGCATAGAATTGAAGAATGAGTTCTTCATTCCAATCGCAGATATCTGTGCAGAAATTTAGAAGTCCTGCTTCGTGAATAACACTGAGGACTGGTGCGAAGCCTGGCAGAGACTCCATGTCCACATGAGGAATATGAGCATGATCGAAGACTTTGTCTTTATTGAAAAGCACCGAGGAATAGAAATTGGCTTGGCTGGCAGTCCACAAACGCCTCTTCCTTATGCGAGCAGACTCATATGGATTGTAATCAGTGAAGAATACGTGCTCGCTAAAGAAGTCTTCAGCCTTGAATTTTGCTTTGCTAAGAAGGGATCCTTTGGCTTTGACAGTGGAGTGTCAGTGAGTTGCATCACGACCTCAGAAATCGCAATCTCAGGTTCTTTAGGCTGAGGAATTTCTTGTTCCTCAACAGGTGCAGTCTGAGGATCAGCAGCAGCAGGTTCATCAGCACTAGTGGCTGGAATTTCTTCATGGACAGATGAAGTGGGATGAGTTTCTTCAGAGCCCATTTGAACTGTTGGTGCAGGGGACTGAGGTATCTGTTGGAGTGGGGTGAAGAGAGGAGTATTGGGATGCTGACTTTTCCAAAAGTCATCATTCATCACAGGTGTGGTGCATCCTATATCCACATCTTCATCTTAAATTTCCTCAACACCAGCCTCTTCAGCTGTGAACTGAGGCGTAGGTGAGGAAATGACTGGCGTTGAAGGGATTGCATCCACTTCAATTTCTTCATCAATCTGCTCTGACGAAGCAGCAGAATGATTTTCTTCATCAGATCCGCTTGGGATCTTATAGTCTTCTCCAAAAGGAACAATTTCCTTTGATGACATGGATGAAATTGGAACAACATCAATTGGATTTTCAAAGGAGCTGGTCATTCGCTTCATTTTCTTCGCAGCCGAAGAATTTGACGCAGCTGATGCTTTCCGTTTCTTCACAGCAGCTCGTTCTGCAGCCTTGGTTTTCTTCACATCAAAGGCAGATGGAAGAATTGGAGTTGGTGTTGGTGCAGGAGGGGCTGAGGAATCTGGATGAATTTCCTCAGGCGCAACTGATGCAGTTGCCCTGTCTTGTTCAGTTTCTTCAGGCGCACCACTAGTGGATGCTCTGGCAATTTCTTCAGCGGCTGGAATGGGATCATCAGCCCTGGAACTGGCATTTTCTTCAGCAGGCTGAAAGTCATCAGCAGTGCTGGCATGTTCTTCAGTCGGCTGAGTTGAGGCTTCAGCCTGAGGAATTTCATGTTGCGTTGGGGCTGCAACATTGGTGAATTTCTTCGTCAGGTTGACGAATCTGACCTTGGCTCCTTGCCAATCAGCATAATAGGCATTGAAGTTTTTGCTGAGGTCTTGAATTTCAGTCTGGACCTTGAGAAGTTCCTCAGGTGTCATTTTGACAACGTTTTTCTTCAGGAACTTCTCCTTTCTGAACTGAGCCTTCTTTATTTGTCTGGCCTTCTCAAATTTCCATTTCTCTTCAGAGATGAAATCGGTCAGGATGTGACTTTGGCTAGGTGTCAGATGAAAATCAGGCATAGGAGTGTTTGGGTCCTTGTGCCAGAGATCAATGTAGTCGAGGATCAACTTAGGATCCAAAAGCAGTGGCACAGATGTGCCTTTGGCTCTAGCGGCCCTTTCTTGGCGGTCTCTGATGATTTCTGCAAGTTCATCATCAAAAGCTTCATCATCTTTAGGTGGCTCTTGGAAGGCGACCTGTTTCTTCTTGGGACTTGGCCGAGGACCTCGTCCAGCTGTGGCCTTAGTCTTCAGCAGAGTCGGGCCAGATGAAGACTTTGGTGTAGCTGAGGAACTTGCTGAGATAGCAGAGGCAATGGAGAAGCCAGCAGTCCTTTGACATGTAGCCAGATGCACGGGAGCTGAGGACTTTGAAGGAGCTGTTGAAGACTTTGGTGGAGCAGTAGCAGTGTGAGGAATTTGCCGTGAGAGCATTGCTGAGGAACTTGGCCGTGAGGGCGCTGTTGGTGAAGCACCTGGCTTACGAGCAGGCTTCTTTGGCATGGATTTCCTCGGTTTGACCGAGGCCTCAGTAGCAGCAGCAGTGGCAGAATCCTCATTGAATTTCTTCACTGCCTCCTTGGCTTGTCTTGCCAATTTGGTTTGGCGCTTAGCCCATTCTTCAGGAAAGTCCTCACCATGTTTGATGCTTGTGGGATCAGCTACTTGACCAGGTGCCAATGGAGCTCTTGGGCATGGAGGATTGAGGGCGAATTTCTTCATGTACTTTGGATTCACATATCTGTATTCCCTCCATTCCCTTGCCCATCTCCGTTCAATCTTCTGAATGCGCACCTTGCGCTGATTTTTGTTTTCTTTGCCAAATTTTGCTTCATCAGGTGTGCAATAGCCAGCATAAATTTCCTCAGGGATTTCAAACGCAGTCATAACCTCAGGTTTCTTTCCTCCTTTCTGTGGCTTCTTACCGTCTGCCATATTCTTCAGTTGAGGAATTTGAACAATTGAGTTCTCAGAAGAAGTATGCAGTTTTTCTTCGAGGAACGCTGCAAATGAGTTAAGTTGATGAGAACCTAGTGATTCAGCAGCAGACATGAGTACCTGTGAACAGAGTACAGGTGCGAGGAATTTGGAGAGGTCATATGCGTTCTCAGAAGGTTTTTGGAAAAGAACAAGTTTTGAGGAATTTGACCAGATGAACCTTGAGGAATTTCACTAAGCGTTCTTGTCTTAGGTTCCAGAGTTGTACAGATCGAAGATCCACACAATTGAGGAATCTTGAAGAAAAATGATTGCTTAGAGAAACGAATCAAGAGCATATAACTAGTGAGGTGTTTGTGTGTGATGATTTGAAGAATAAACACCTTTGAAGATTTTGTAGTGTAAAATTTCGGATCAACGAGGGCAGTAAAAGTAACTTTTAATTACCCCAAATGAAGAACACGACGAAATGGGTGTTGTAGATGTGAAGCTCATCAGTTCAGATCTTCCACGCCCTAACTTGGCAGAGGAAGACAGCTACGGCGGCGGCAGAGTGAAGATTTCCACGGTCGGCGTGAGTACGACGGCGACGAGGTCGAGGCAGCGAAGCTCTTCCTCACCAGCGACGATGGAGTAGCGGCGGCGCTAGGGTTTGAGGAGCTCGAGCGGGAGAGAGAGGTCGAGCGGAGTAAAAGAAGTGAGGATGGAGAGAGGGGTATTTATAGAGGCAGTGAAAAACTGTTCGCCCGAAGATTTAGGACGAGCGTGCCTGAGGGAGTCCTGGACTAGGGGGTGTCCGGACAGCCGGACTATCATTATCCGCCGGACTCCAAGACTACGAAGATACAAGATTGAAGACTCCGGCTCGTGTCCGGATGGTACTTTCCTTGGCGTGGAAGGCAAGCTTGGCAATACGGATATGTAGATCTCCTACCATTGTAACCGACTCTGTGTAACCCTAGCCCTCTCCGGTGTCTATATAAACCGGAGGGCTTTAGTCCGTAGGACAACATACATTACAACAATCATACCATAGGCTAGCTTCTAGGGTTTAGCCTCCTTGATCTCGTGGTAGATCTACTCTTGTACTACCCATATCATCAATATTAATCAAGCAGGACGTAGGGTTTTACCTCCATCGAGAGGGCCCGAACCTGGGTAAAACATCGTGTCCCTCGTCTCCTGTTACCATCCGCCTAGACGCACAGTTCGGGACCCCCTACCCAAGATCCGCCAGTTTTGACACCGACATTGGTGCTTTCATTGAGAGTTCCTCTATGTCGTCACCGATAGGCTTGATGGCATCTTCAACCAGCAACGCTGTCCAGGGTGAGACTTTTCTCCCCGGATAGATCTTCGTATTCGGCGGCTTTGCCCTGCGGGCCGATTCACTTGGCCATATGGAGCAGATCGAAAGCTACGCCCCTGGCCGCCAGGTCAGATTTGGAAGCTTAAGCTTCACGGCCGACGTCCGCGAAGACTTGATCTTCGACGGACTCGAGCCACAGCCAAGCGCGCCGCACTGTGACGACGGGCATGATTTAGCTCTGCCACCGAACAGTGCCTTGATGGCCGCGCACGGGTCCGCTCCGGCCATTGTCCCGGAGCCGATCGCCCAGATCGAGGGCCGGTGGATAGACGCCGCCCTGGGGGCTCCAACATCCACGGCGGTGGAGCCGAACACTAATCTTGTCCCCTGCGAAACTCGTGATTCCGAGGCGCCGGACTCCTCGCCGGACTCCGAACCTCCCGCGCCCCTACCAATCGGTCCGGATTGGGCGCCGGTTATGGAATTCACCACCGCGGACATCTTCCAATGCTCGCCTTTCGGCGATATCTTGAATTCACTAAAGCATCTCTCATTATCAGGAGAGTCCTGGCCGGATTATGGCCAGGATGGTTGGGATACGGACGACGAAGAAATTCAGAGCCCACCCACCACCCACTTTGTAGCCACTGTCGACGATCTAACCGACATGCTAGACTACGACTCCGAAGACATCGACGCTATGGACGACGATGCCGGAGACGGACAGGAACCAGCGCCCACAGGGCACTGGAAGGCCACCTCGTCATATGACGTATACATGGTGGATACCCCAAAAGATGGGGACGTCGAAGAAACAGCGGAGGCAGATCCCTTAAAGAAACAGCACAAGCGCCGGCGTCAGTGGCGCCGCTCTAAATCTCGCCACAGCAAGAATGGAGATTCCGGCACAGGAGATAATAATAGTCCAGAGAGTGCCGAAGACAATCCCCTCCAGCAAGACTCAGCGCAGGAGGATGCAGAAGCAAGCCCTCATGAGGGGGCGGCAGACGAAGAGGTTGAGGATCATAATTATACGCCTCCCTCCGAAGACGAAGCAAGACTCAACGATGACGAATTCGTCGTACCCGAGGATCCCGTCGAACAAGAGCGCTTCAAGCGTAGGCTTATCGCCACAGCAAACAGCCTAAAGAAAAAGCAGCAGCAGCTTCAAGCTGATCAGGACCTGCTGGCCGATCGATGGACCGAGGTCCTCGCGGCCGAAGAGTATAAACTCGAACGTCCCTCCAAAAGTTACCCAAAACGCAAGCTGCTCCCCCGATTAGAGGAGGAAGCATACGTACCTCCATCACTAGCGCACGATATGGCTGACCGACCACCCCGTGGTCGTGACAGAGAGGCATCCAGGCCCCCAGCCAAGACCATACCCCAGCATCGCTCCAAAAGTACGAAGCCAAGAGGGAACGCGCCGGACTTGCGAGACATATTGGAGGACAAAGCAAGGCAATCCAGATCCATCTATGGATCACGTGGGCGCCCTACGACCCACGACTAATACCATCGTGCCGGATACAATAACCCCGGCCGGGCCGAACACAGCAGACAGCGCTCTCTCGAGCTGCGTCGCGATATCGCTCAATACAGGGGCGCCGCACACCCGTTATGCTTCACTGACGAAGTAATGGATCATCAGATCCTCGAAGGGTTTAAACCCGTAAACATCGAATCTTACGATGGCACAACAGACCCCGCGGTGTGGATCGAAGACTATCTTCTCCACATCCATATGGCCCGCGGCGACGATCTCCACGCCATAAAGTACCTCCCACTCAAGCTTAAAGGACCAGCTCGGCATTGGCTTAACAGCTTGCCCGCAGAGTCAATTGGGTGTTGGGAAGACCTGGAGGCCGCATTCCTTGATAACTTCCAAGGCACATATGTGCGACCACCAGACTCCGATGACCTAAGCCACATCATTCAGCAGCCAGACGAATCGGCCAGACAATTCTGGACACGGTTCTTGACAAAGAAAAATCAAATCGTCGATTGTCCGGACGCAGAGGCCCTTGCAGCCTTCAAACATAACATCCGGGACGAATGGCTAGCCCGGCACCTGGGGCAGGAAAAGCCGAAATCCATGGCAGCCCTCACATCGTTAATGACCTGCTTTTGTGCGGGAGAGGACAGCTGGCTAGCCCGCAGCAACAATCTCCGTAAAAATTCTAGCAGTCCGGATACTAAGGACAACAACGGCAGGTCACGTCGAAACAAAAACAAGCGCCGGACTAACGGCGACGATAAGGAGGATACGGCAGTCAATGCCGGATTCCGAGGCTCTAAACCCGGTCAGCGGAAGAAGCCATTTAAAAGAACCACTCCGGGTCCGTCCAATCTGGACCGAATACTCGACCGCTTATGCCAGATACATGGCACCTCTGAAAAGCCAGCTAACCACACCAATAGAGATTGCTGGGTGTTCAAGCAGGCCAGCAAGTTAATTGCCGAAAACAATGACAAGGGGCTAAATAGCGATGACGAGGAAGAGACCCGGCCGCCGAACAACAGAGGACAGAAGGGTTTTCCCCCACAAGTACGGACGGTGAATATGATATACGCGACCCACATACCCAAGAGGGAGAGGAAACGCGCACTAAGGGACGTCTATGCGATGGAGCCTGTCGCCCCAAAGTTCAACCCATGGTCCTCTTGTCCGATCACTTTCGATCGAAGAGACCATCCGACCAGCATACGCCATGGCAGATTCGCCGCATTGGTCTTAGACCCAATCGTCGATGGGTTCCACCTCACGAGAGTCCTGATGGACGGCGGCAGTAGCCTGAACCTGCTTTATCAGGATACAGTGCGCAAAATGGGCATAGACCCATCAAGGATTAAACCTACAAAGACAACCTTTAAAGGTGTCATACCAGGAGTGGAAGCCAACTGCACAGGCTCAGTCACACTGGAAGTGGTCTTCAGATCCCCGGATAATTTCCGGAGCGAAGAGTTAATCTTCGACATAGTCCCGTTTCGCAACGGCTATCACGCTCTGCTCGGGCGAACCATATTTGCCAAATTCAACACGGTGCCGCACTATGCATACCTAAAGCTCAAGATGCCAGGCCCTCGTGGAGTCATCACGGTCAATGGAATACGGAACGCTCCCTCCGAACGGAGGAACATACAGCGGCTCTCGCGGCAGAAGTACAGAGCAGCCTTCTAAGGCAATTCTCGAGTCCGGCCGTTAAACGGCCGGATACAGCAAAGCGCGCCCGGAGCAATGCCAACCAAGACCACCTGGCGCGATCAGAGCACGCGTAGCAATGCGGCCCCAACCCTCGCCCGCGTATGATCGCAAGAATAACACTCCGCGCACATCATTACGCTTTGGAGATACCATGGGCACAGGGGAGGGGGCACGATCACAACGGACCCAGAGTGCGGTTCGACCACACCGGGGGCTCGCAAATGCGCCCCTCTTTTTTTATTATTTTTCTTCTTTTTTGTACACAGGACTGTTAACCAGAAGCCCTGTCCGGCGGTGAACCTGCCGAACTCATGATGCAACAGTCAGGGACTAAAGAAGGCCGCGCCGAACACTCAGGTGGTCTCAATTACGAGCATTAAATTCGATTATATACACCAAATCCGCAGCTCATCCCTGGAGGGGGACATGTTTATTTAGTCCAAATCCCTTGCTTACCGCACTATTTGCATCAGTCCGCTCTACTAGCAGACTTTTCTTTAATTAATAATGCAGCACCTTTATGATCGCAATTGCATCACATTATATATATATATGCTCATTATATGACATCTGGCACCCGTATATTTTGGTACGGCATAATACACCGGGGGCTTATGTTCCCCACTCTATGGTGTGATAAAGTCCGAACACTTTCACAAGTGCGGCACCCTGAACTTATAGCATTATATGAATCGGCTCCGAATCATGTCTTGGGTCAATAGTTGGGTTTGCCCGGCTCCCACGTTTTGGTGCCTTACGTTCCGTTCTGTCGGCTAAGGTGGCACTGGGAGAACCACTGCGATTGCGCCCCGGTTGAGCCGGGCTAACGCCTCAGTGGAGAAAGCTAAAACTGACTGGCATGATAAGGCGAGAGACTGGTCGCTGTTCGAGAGGTTTTTTTGGGTCCTTAAAGACTCACACCGCTTCGAGCGAAGTTCCGGATAATGTCCGATGAAGGTGTGGATAGCACCCTGGATTCGGTCTTCCGAATACCAGGGGCTTCGCCGAAATTTAAAATTATAGAATTCTATGGCTAAGTGAGAGTGTTCAAGCATTATAAGTCCGGTTGCCTTGTTCGTCGTGTTGAGCGCCTCCCTAGATGGACCCAAAAATGGGAACAAGAGTGCTCAAGTTTATCCCGAACACCCCAGCACTTGTGGCTTGGGGGCTGAAGCCAACGACTTGCCATCTCTCAGATTTTACAAACGGCCGCACAGAAGGTAATATTTTAAATTAAACAAGCGTTGCTCATGGCGCATATGAACGAAGTTTTCAGCGCACAGGATAAATAAACAGCGAGTTCACTCAAAGATTACATTTCGGGAGCACTCATCTGCAATATCGCAGGCTCCCTTCAGGACAATTTTATAATACTTCTTCGGCGTGCGATACTCCTTGCCCGGCGGCGGCGCAATATTGCAGGCTCCCTTCAGGACAATTTGCCCCTCCTTGCCCTGGGGCATGCATCCACCAGTCGCCGCACGAGGCCAAAGTAGCTACCAGGCATGGCCTGTCCAGGCCACAGCCGGACTATGAGGCCCTTCATGGCCTCCTCAGCTACCTTGTGGAGTTCGACCAGCTGCTTCAGCTGGTCGCTTGGGGGCACCGGATGGCCGGCCTCAGTATACTGAGACCAGAAGACCTTCTCCGTCGAGCTCCCCTCCTCGCCACGATAGAATGCGGCGGCATCAGACGCACTACGCGGCAGATCTGCAAACGCCCCTGGAGAGCTCCGAATGCGGGTAAGTGTCAGGTAGTTCACATTAACATGCCTGCTTTGCATGAAAAACGCCTTACCCGCCGCTATCTTCTTTATGTCCTCAACCTCCAGAAGGGCCTTACGGGCCTCGGCCTTGGCGGACTTGGCACTTTCAAGAGCCGAGGCAAGCTCGGACTCTCGAGTCTTGGAGTCACGCTCCAAACTCTCATGTTTTTCCATGAGAGCCTAGAGCTCTTGCCGAACTTCCGCCACCCGTGCCTCTTGCTTTTCTCGCTCAGCCCGTTCCGCGGCCGCACTGCGTTCGGCCGCGGACACAGCATCCTTCAGGGCTGCCACCTTGTTAGTGGCCCCTGCAATACACATATTATCCTTGTTAATTTTATTTGCAACCAAAATCCTTTTCTGTAAGGTACTTATTCAAAGAGGTGTTACTCACCTTCTTTTTCCTCGAGCTGCTTCTTTGCATGGCCGAGCTCTTGCTCGGACCGCTCGAGATCCTTCTTCAGCACGTCAACCTCCGCCGTTAGTGCGGCAGAGGTCAGCAGCGCAGCCTGCAAACCCATATTGACATATTTTAGGCAACCCTGCATATATCTTGTTAAAGATCCTTAGTCCGGCTTTTCTTTCCGAACACCGAACTAAGCATCAGGGGCTACTGTCTATGTGGTATTACATTACATAATTTTAACTTCTTACCTCAAAGCCTGTTAAAAGGCTGCTGCAGGCTTCGGTCAGCCCGCTCTTAGCGAGCTGAACCTTCTCAATCACCGCACTCATGATAGTGTGGTGTTCTTCCTCGATGGAAGCGCCTTTAAGTGCCTCCAGCAGGTTATCCGGCGCCTCCGGTTGGACGGAGGCCGCCGGCGTCACGGTCCTGCCCTTCTTTCGAAGGGGCCGCTTGCCGGACTCTGGAACCACTGCGGGTTCCGATGTAGAGTCCGGCACGAAGTCCGGGAGGCTGCCTGACGGCGCCTCCGGAGCCTCCTCCTGATGGGTCCCTCTCTGGGATCCCACCTCGACGTCCTCGTCGGCGCGTGGGGTGGAGGCAGTCGGGATGGAATTCACATCCGACGAGGCCAATGACCCGCTCGATGAGTCGGGGAGATCATCATTGGCCGGACTACGGGCAGAATGCGGCGTTAGAAGGATACTACGCGACATAAAAGAAATTACACATCAAGGATCCGGATACTTACGATCTTGCCGGACGCCTGGCCCTTGGAGGCCACTCATCCTCACCAACGCTGATGTTGGCGAAACTGTCCGGGGGGATAGTTCTCCCCCTCTTGGACCCTTCGGCCTCCCCGATGGGGGAAGCCTTCCTTTTCTTCTCTCCCTCCTCCGGGAGAGAGTACTCCTCCTCCTCGTCTTCGGGGGAGGAGTCCTCGTTGTCATCAGACGCCTGATTGCGGGAACTCTTTCGAGTCCCCGCGGCCACCTTCTTGGCCTTCTTCTCCGGCACCACGTGCAGTGCCGGAACCAGCAGCCCTGTTAAGCGGGCGTCCACTGGGTCTTCTGGCATGGGAGCCGGGCTGATGAGCAGCTTGGCCTTCTCCATCCATTCCTGTCAAAGGAAGAGGCAGAATGAAACCTCACTGGAGTCAATCTAATTATCACAAGTGTCCCGTAATGGGGTTGAATCACTTACCTCGTCAGTTGGATACTACGAGCTGAATCCGCGGTCTTCGGTCGCGGACGCGGGGGCTTCGGCGCCCTTGAACAGCACCCTCCAGGCGCCTTCGTATGTTGTATCGAAGAGCCCTCTTAGCGCCTAGTGCTGTTCCGGATTGAACTCCCACAAATTAAATGCCCGTTCTTGCATGGGAGGATCCGCCGGATGAGCATGACTTGGACCACGTCGACGAGCCTGAGCCTATTGCTCACCATCTTCTTGATACATGCTCGGAGTCCCGTCACCTCCACCGGATTCCCCCACTGCAAGCCCTTCTCTTTCCAGGAGGTGAGCTGCGTGGGGATGCCAGATCTAAACTCGGGGCCGCCGCCCATGTGGATTTGCACGGCTCGGTGATGTAAAACCACCCCGATTGCCACCCCTTGACGGAGTCCACGAAGGTCCCTTCCAGCCAAGGGACGTTGGGCAATTTGCCCAACATGGCACCTCCGCATTCCGCTTGCGTACCCTTCACAACCTTCGGCTTGACGTTGAAGGTCTTGAGCCACAGGCCGAAGTGGGGCCAGATGCAGAGGAAGGCCTCGCACACGACGATAAACGCCGAGATGTTGAGGATAAAGTTCGGCGCCAGATCGTGGAAATCCAGGCCGTAGTAAAACATGAGCCCCCGGACAAATGGATGGAGCGGAAAGCCCAGTCCGCGGAGGAAGTGGGGGAGGAAGACGACCCTCTCATGAGGCTCAGGGGTAGGGATGAGCTGCCCCTCGTCGGGCAGCCGATGCGCGATATCGCCGGAAAGGTATCCGGCGCTGCGCAACTTGGTGATGTCCTCCTCCTTGACGGTGGAGGCTAACCATTTACCTCCCGCTCCGGACATATTCGGAGAAGGTCGAGGCGAGATGCGCGAGCTCGGGCGTTGGAGCTTGAGTTCGCGGGGATGGATAAGCAAAGGAGGAAGAAGGCGTAGTTGAGAAGGTGAATCCTTATCCCTTATATATAGGCGGACAAAACTATGCGTCCCCCACCAGCCTGGTAAAACTCTCTTATCTCCCAAGCGCCACCATCAATGGCGCGGTTGGGTTACCCACGCACGTATTGATGAGAATCCCGGAATAAGGGGAACACGATCTCTGCTTCGACAAGATGTGCCAAGGAAACCGCTTCGCTAAACGTGCTGAGGTGGTATAGTAATTCAAACAAAGGCCTGGTGGCGGTGTGATGTCACGCCGCATAATACGTCAGCAGATTGAACTAAGTGTACATTTTATTCTCTCTACGGTGGAATGTGGAATTTATTTTGCAGAGCCGGACACTATCCTGGTGTTCATGATCTTCTCTGGATTATTCAAGAGAGGAACCCGCCTTGCAATGCCAAACATTATGCACGCCGGACTTATCGTCATTGAAGACTGGTTCAGGGGCTACTGAGGGAGTCCTGGACTAGGGGGTGTCCGGACAGCCGGACTATCATTATCCGCCGGACTCCAAGACTACGAAGATACAAGATTGAAGACTCCGGCTCGTGTCCGGATGGTACTTTCCTTGGCGTGGAAGGCAAGCTTGGCAATATGGATATGTAGATCTCCTACCATTGTAACCGACTCTGTGTAACCCTAGCCCTCTCCGGTGTCTATATAAACCAGAGGGCTTTAGTCCGTAGGACAACATACATTACAACAATCATACCATAGGCTAGCTTCTAGGGTTTAGCCTCCTTGATCTCGTGGTAGATCTACTCTTGTACCACCCATATCATCAATATTAATCAAGCAGGACGTAGGGTTTTACCTCCATCGAGAGGGCCCGAACCTGGGTAAAACATCGTGTCCCTCGTCTCCTGTTACCATCCGCCTAGACGCACAGTTCGGGACCCCCTACCCGAGATCCGCCGGTTTTGACACCGACAGTGCCCCTGACCATTCTCCTTCTCACGACATGGGTCACCCACGTACTGTGTAGTGGAGATCGTGTACGATCGTGGGTGAGTAAAATAATGCATAGTGGGATGCGGAACGGTTTGAGCGGCAAAAACGGAAGTTTGGATAAGATCAGTTTTAAAGTTCCGTTCGCCATTTCTTCAGCTGACAAGGACACAGTGAAGATTTTGAACGAGTTTCAAATAGAACGCACATGAAGAATTTGTGAATAGATTGGGTTGAGTATAGCATAGAGGGGGAAGGGTCCGATCACATTCACTTAGCAGAAAATGCAACTTGAAGAAATAGAAGATTTTGAAAAGTTTAAGAATTTGAAAAACTGAAGAATTTCAAAAACTGAGGAAAAACTCAAATTGAAGATTTTCAACTTTTTGTGGTGGCGTTTCCCACCGTATAAGAATGATGATTTCAGATACCGCGTACAATTGTCGTAGGGTTCTGAGAATCAAATTCTTCATTAATTTCTTCACACTTAGAGTGTTATTCTTCATTGATTGAAGAAAAACGTTTCTTCATGTGTTGCACATCTAAGTCATCAATTTTGCATAAGTGTTAGGATGTGTGTCCTTTTCAAAGAACATTCGAAGATTCTAAGATATTTAGCTCACACCGCAACTTGCTAAATCTCTTCTCATCCAAGGGCTTAGTGAAGATATCACCTAGCTGTTCTTCAGTCTTCACGTGCTCGATGGAGATGTCGCATTCAACACATGATCACGAAGAAAATGATGACGAATCTGTATGTGCTTTGTCTTCGAGTGCTGAACTGGGTTGTGAGCAATCTTGATGGCACTCTCATTGTCGCAGAGGAGAGGCATATTTTCACGTTGACGCCATAGTCCTTGAGTGTTTGCTTCATCCAAAGCAGTTGAGAACAGCAAGAGCCAGCAGCAATGTATTCAGCTTCCGCAGTAGACAGTGATACGCAGTTCTGTTTCTTCGAGGACCAACAGACCAAAGATCGTCCGAGGAAATGACAAGTGCCAGAAGTTGACTTGCGGTCCACATGATCACCAGCATAGTCAGAGTCAGAATATCCAATGAGATCAAAAGCAGAGCCCTTGGGGTACCATAATCCTAGTGTTGGTGTGTGAGCTAGATATCGAAGAATATGCTTCACAGCCTTATGGTGTGATTCCTTCGGTGCAGCTTGAAATCGGGTACACATGCAAACACTAAGCATTATATCTGGCCTAGATGCACATAAGTACAATAAAGAACCAATCATGGAGCGGTATACCTTGTGATCGAAGTCAATACCATTTTCATCAGTGCATAGATGGCCATTTGTGGGCATAGGAATTTTGACGCCTTTGCAATCTTGCATGCCGAATTTCCTCAGTACTTCTTTGAGGTATTTCTCCTGAGATATGAATATGCCATTGCGCTGTTGACGAATTTGAAGACCTAAGAAGAATTTCAACTCTCCCATCATAGACATTTGATATTCTTCACTCATCATATAGGCAAATTCATCACTATAACGTTGGTCAGTACAGCCAAAGATAATATCATCAACATATATTTGGCACACAAACAGTTCACCATCATAAGATTTAGTAAAGAGAGTAGGGTCGAGAGAACCGGGTGTGAAGCCATTCTTCACGAAGAATTCCTTCAATGTATCATACCACGCCCGAGGGGCTTGCTTGAGGCCATAGAGGGCCTTATTAAGTCTGAAGACTTTGTCAGGATTCTTTGGATCTTCAAAACCTGGGGGTTGAGCAACATATACTTCTTCCTCAAGCTTACCATTGAGGAATGCACTTTTCACATCCATTTGTTGTAAGATAATATTGTTATGGTTAGCATAAGCAAGTAATATGCGAATAGCCTCAAGTCTAGCAACAGGTGCAAAAGTTTCATCGAAATCAATTCCTTCAACCTGTGTGTAGTCTTGAGCTACCAGTCGTGCCTTATTCCTCACCACAAGGCCATTTTCATCTTGCTTGTTGCGGTAGATCCACTTTGTGCCAATGATATCATGCTTGCGAGGACCTGGACGTTTGACCAGTTCCCAGACATTGTTGAGCTCGAACTGATGTAATTCTTCTTGCATAGCCTGAATCCACTCCGGCTCCAGAAATGCTTCATCTACCTTAGTGGGCTCTGTGATAGAGACAAAAGCATAGTGCCCACAAAAGTTAGATAAATGTGAAGCTTTTGAGCGTGTGAGAGGACCTGGTGCTTTAATGTCATCGATGATCTTCTCCACTTGTACTTCTTTTGCAACGCGAGGATGAGTTGGTTGTCGCTGAGGAATTTGATCAGCATTTTCTTCAGCACCATTTTCCTCAGCATTTTCTTCAGGAGCATCAGCTCGATGTTCTTCATGAACTTGAATGAATTCTTCAGCAGATTCTTCAGTGGGAATGACATCCTCAGTTGCCTTGAACTTGATAGAATCCTCAGGTGCTGGTTCATATTGGGTTTCTTGTCAGTGAGGAGTTCATAGGCCGTCTTCTTGAAGAATTTGTGAAGATATACTCTGTTGATGATGTGGAACGCAGTATCAATTGCATCAATCCAAAAACGATGAGGTGTTTTGTATTCATCAAGCATAGTGCGAGCCATCTCAACAAGAGTTCTGTTCTTGCGCTCCATGACGCCATTTTGCTGAGGAGTATAGGGAGCAGATAACTCATGAGTAATACCAAGTTCATCAAGATAGTCATCAAGACCGAAATTCTTGAACTCAGTTCCATTGTCACTTCTGATGTGCTTGATCTTCACACCAAAGTTGGTTGAAGCCCTCGAGGAAAAACGTTTGAAGACTTCCTGCACTTCATGTTTGTAAGTAACAATGTGTACCCATGTATATCAAGAGTAATCATCAACAATGACAAAACCATATACAGATGCATAATTAGTGACTGCTGAGTAATGATTAGGTCCGAAGAGATCCATGTGAAGCAATTCGAATGGACGAGTAGTGGTCATGATAGTCTTCGCTGGATGCTTGGCCTTGGTTATTTTTCCAGCTTCACAGGCTCCGCATAAGTGATCCTTGAGGAATTTGACATTCTCAATGCCAATGACATGCTTCTTCTTCGCAAGTGTGTGCAAATTCCTCATGCCTGCGTGACCAAGTCGTCGATGCCATAGCCAGCCTTCTGAACCTTTTGCAAGTAGACACACGGCTGGTTGTGGTTCTGTAGAGAAATCAACAATATACAAATCTCCTCTCCTAAAGCCTTCGAAGACTTTGGAATTGTCAGCTTCCATAATCACAACACAGCGATACTTGCCAAAGACAACAACCATATCAAGATCACAAAGCATTGAGACTGACATGAGGTTGTATCCTAAGGACTCAACAAGCATGACTTTGTCCATGTGTTTATCCTTAGAGATCGCAACCTTACCAAGACCCAATACCTGACTTTTGCCTTTTTCAGCAAAGATGATATGCTTCAGATGTGATGGTGATAAGGGAGCATCCATCAAAAGATTCTTGTCACCAGTCATGTGATTTGTACATCCACTATCGAGGACCCATTCAGTGGTTTTGGGTTGATCATCCTGCAGATGAATTAGTGTAACTTACAATCTCATATGCTTTATCAGTGAAGAATATGATATCAAGTTCATCAGATGAATTTCATCAAACAGTAAGCAGATATAGCAGTAGGAGGACGTGTGAAATAAAAGTTTATTTCATCATGATTCGCCTGCGTCCTTTCAGGCAGTTTTGTCAGGTCCCCAGCAAATTCTTCAGACGTTAAGACACGTCTGGAGACCTGACCCTGTAGAAGAGATTAGTTCTTTTTCTTCACCACCCACATCTGAAGGGGTGGCAAAGAGTTCATCACTCTACGAGCACCATACGAGAATGGTGGCATAGAAGCCAAACCATTTCGTTTCACATAAGAGGGGTTAGGGTAAGCATATGAATAAGCAGAGAAATTCTTCGAGGACTTATGAACATAATGGTTGGAAGAATAATGCACATATTCATAGCCCTTAGCTCTACCATGCGAAATAGAGTTGTTAGCACGATGATAATCATATGAGGACTTTGATCCATTTGAGGAATTTGATCCATGTGAGGAATTTGGTCCGTATGAGGACTTGGATCCATATGAAGAATTTGGCCCATATTAAGAATTTGATCTGGGGTTCCTGTTCTTCACAGGTGGTGTCATGAGGACATTCACCTGAAGACTTTCAAGGCATTTCTTGGGAACCCAGATTTTCTTCATAGGAGCACCGTTCCTGCAGTTAGTGCCAACATATCTAGCAAATACTTCACCATTCTAATTTTTGAACAGTTTATAGTTGGAGTCAAATGACTCATCAGAAGGATGAGGAGATTCACATGTAAAGCCAGATAAGTTAGATGGATCAACTGGAGGTCCCTTTGCAGCAACCCATGAGGTTTTGGGGTACTGCTCAGGCTTCCAATATGTTCCATCAGCATTAAGTTTCCTCTCAAAGGTGATACCCTCTTTCCTAGGGTTTCTGTTGAGGATCTGCTTTTTAAGCACATCACAAAGAGTCTGATGCCCTTTGAGGCTTTTGTACATGCCTGTCATGTACAATTCCTTCAGCCCTGCATCGTCAGTGATACTAGCAATGTCCTCAGATGAGGAATTAGTGATAGCAGAGGCAGGTGAAGAATTTGTAACAGTTGAAGCATTTGAACATTCAGGTGAAGAATTAGCAGATTCACGTTCAATGCACTTTAAGCATGGAGGAACAAATTTTTCCTGAGAAGCGCTGATTTGTTGAGCTAGTAATGAATCGCGCTCCTTCTGAAGATCTTCATAACTCACTCTTAGCTTCTCAAGATCTTGCTTTCTTTGAAGAAATTCATAAGAAAATTTCTCATGATCAGATAAGAGAGTGTTATGATGACTTTGAACGTTGTCAAACCTAGACTGAAGTCTCTGAAGATTTTCAGTTAAGGCTTTAGTGCAATCCATTTCTTCACCCAACATATCATCACTTTTGTCTAGCATGTTTTGAACCTTTTCAAAAGCCCTTTATTGTTTTATAGCAATTTTAGCAAGTTTAGAGTAGCTGGGCTTGAGATCCTCATCAGATTCATTTTCACTAGATTCAGAGGAGGTGTATTTGAGTACCTTGGCACCTTTTGCCATGAAGCAATAGGAGGGAGCGTAGTCATCATCATCTTCATCAGGCTTGTCGGTGGGGTCAGTTTCTTCATTGTTGAAGATGGACTTGCTAACGAAAGCAGTAGCAAAGGCCAGACTCGCCACGCTAGATTCGGATTCTTCAGACGCCTCCTCTTCCTCATGTTCCTCAGATTCAGCTTCAGAGTCCATTTCCTTGCCAATGAATGCCCGAGCCTTCTTGGAGCTGCTCTTCTTGTGAGATGAAGGCTTCGAGGATTTTGATGATGAAGATTTTGACGATTTCTTCTTCTTCTTCGCATCATCAGAACTGTAATCCTTGTATTTCTTCTTCTTCAATTCCTTTTCCCACTGAGGACAATCTTGAATATAATGCCCAGGTTTCTTGCATTTGTGGCACTGCCTTCTCTTATAGTCACTTGATGAGGAATCACTGCTTCTTGAGGATTTTCCAAAGCGACCACGTCTTGAGAGCTTCTGGAATTTCTACACGAACAGTGCTAGCTCTTGGCTCAATTCTTCAGGATCTCCAAGGCTACTACCAGAGTCTTCGCACTCAGATTCAGACATAGCCTTGGCCTTCAGGGCACGTGTTTTTCCATAGCTAGAACCATAGAGATCTCTCTTTTCAGCAAGCTGGAACTCGTGAGTATTTAGCCTTTCGAGGATATCGGCAGGATCAAGAGACTTGTAGTCAGCACGCTCTTGTATCATCAGTGCCAGAGTATCAAATGAGGAATCAAGCGATCTCAACAATTTCTTCACCACCTCATGGTCGGTGATGTCAGTGGCACCAAGCGCTTGAAGCTCATTTGAGATGTCAGTGAGGCGATCGAAGGTTTGTTGAACATTTTTGTTGTCGAGTCTTTTGAAGCGGTTGAAGAGATTGCGAAGAACATCAACTCGAGAGTCACGCTGAGTTGAGACTCCTTCATTTACTTTGGACAGCCTGTCCTAGATGAGCTTGGCAGTTTCCAAAGCACTCACTCTTCCATACTGTCCTTTACTCAGATGGCCACATATGATATTCTTCGCTTGAGAATCGAGTTGCTTGAATCTCTTCACATCGGTAGCGTTCAGTGAGGGTGAGACAGTGGTAACACCATTTTCCACAACATACCAGAGATCGTTGTCAATTGCCTCGAGATGCATTCGCATCTTGTTTTTCCAGTAGGGGTAGTCCGTCCCATCAAAGGTAGGACACCCAGCCGAGACCTTGATCATACCTGCGGTCGACATAACTAAAACTCTAGGCGGTTAAACCAAAATCACACAGAACAAGGGAGTACCTTGCTCTGATACCAATTGAAAGTGCGTTATATCGACTAGAGGGGGGGTGAATAGGCGATTTTTATGAATTCTTCACTGAGGAATTTGCCGGTGAGGAAATTCCTTAGCGAAGAACTATTAGCAGCAGAATAAGTACTCAGAAGTAAACATAACAGAATACAAGCATGGTCATCATGATGAAATGAAGACTAGCACAGAGTACAGAAAGCGTAATCACAGGATAACACAAGATGAAGACAAACAGACTGAAGAAATTGAACTGAGGAAATTGAGAAAGTCTTCAGTCAAAGTCTTCAAACACAGATATGAACAAACACTCAACAGAGTAATGAGGAAATGAAAGGGTTGAGGAAATAGAACCAGTTAGGTTGGTGAAGACAATGATTTGGTAGACCAGTTCCAACTATTGTTTCAGTTGTACGTCTGGTTGGAGCGGCTGAGTATTTAAACTCGAGGACACGCAGTCCCGGACACCCAGTCGCTGAGCACGCAGCTCAGGACACCCAGTCCTCACCGTATTCTCCTTGAACTAAGGTCACGCAGACCTCGTCCAATCACTCATGGTAAGTCTTCAGGCGACTTCCAAACCTTCACAGGCTTGGTCACTCGGCGATCCACAATTCCTCTTGGATGCTCTAGACCTTGACGCCTAATCGTCTGGAAGAAGCACAGTCTTCAAAGGTAACAAGCGTCGGATCCACGGAGGATCAATTTCTTCAGTGATGCTCAATCACTTTGGGTTTGTAGGGGTTTGGTTTTGGGTTTTCCTCACTTGATGATTTTCGCTCAAAGTCCTCGGAGGATGGGTTCCTCTCAAATGACAAGTGTCAAGTTCTCTCAGAGCAGCCAACCAGCTAGTGGTTGTAGGGGGAGGCTATTTATAGCCTAGGGAGCAGCCCGACATGATAAGACATAAATTCCCTTCAATGATATTACCGTTAGGTGGATAAGATATTTTGGGACAGCTGGCGCGCAGCACAGCAACGGTCGGAAATTTGACTCTCAAATTCCTCAGGGCTATCATGTTCCTCACTGTGTAGGCAATTCGCACTTGCGAATTCCTAACTCCTCAGTCAGAACAAATTCATCAGTGACCAGAAGAACTTCGTCTCTGTCACTGAAGAAAGTGACTGATCTGTATGAGATTTCCAAAGGCTTCACTCGAAGGGATTGGTAGGTGTAGGATTTTGAGTTGAGCATCACATGGAAATTTTTCCTTAGTATTTCCTCGACCCCCTTTAACAGTACGGTGTTTCCTATGACTCAAGAAAGAGAAAATGAAACTACGAAAACAAAAGTCTTCACGCTTCATGTTCCTCAAATGAATACCAAGTCTTCAAGGTCACACCAATTTCTTCACTTTCAAAGTCTTCAGAAAGTCTTTAGAATATCAAAGTCTTTAGATGAAGAACTTCATTTTTACGGGTCGACTTTCTCTGTAAATATCAAACTCCTCATAGACTTATAGACCTGTGTACACTCACAAACGCATTAGTCCCTTAACCTATAAGTCTTCAATACACCAAAATCACTAAGGGGCACTAGATGCACTTACAGTGAGGCTTGTTGTCCGGCTTAAATAGTCGGGTTTGGCACCTCATGTGGTGCATTGAAGCGGCGACATAAATGCAGACCGGTGAGCTCCCATACAATCGGTGGGTTTCTGCGTTTTTTGCACGCGCCCCACCCGTCGGTCCGATTTGGCGGATGCTTCTAAGCGCTTCTGGTCCCCCCCATATCTGCCTCAGATATGACCGGTACCGTACAACCCAGACGTATAGGGCCGTTTTAAGGGATCCGGTTGGGTCGCGTTTTCATGACTGGTCACTAACCGGGCCTTCACCCGAACATATAGGAGGGATATGAAAGGTCTGTCTGTTGATGCTCTGAACCCCTAATTTTTGTATTTTGCCCACTAGCATAGTTATAGACATGTAAACTCTTCTTAACTAATTAGATTGAGCAAAACTTTTGTCTGTCTTTAGAAAAAACTCGGACAACAACTTTGTTGTTTTCAGACTTATTCTTCCATTTTCATACTTCATTTTTTATTATATACACTACTAGGAAAAGGGCTATAGATGATATGGACACTAATGGCGCACCAGACATGTGGTGCGCCACTGCTATATAGCAATAGCGCACCAGATATGGGTGCGCCATTAGTGGCCATATTACTAATGGCGCACCTAGTGTGTGGTGCACCATTAGTAGTTTTGTCCTGGCCCCACACCCCTCCCCAGACTTAGCAGTGGCGCACCAGGAGAAAGTGCGCCATTACTAGTTTTAACTAGTAATGGCGCACCAGTAAGAGATGCGCCATTGCTATCTATACGTATGGCGCACCCCCTACCGGTGCGCCATTGCTATCACCCCTTATCCCCTCCCTCTAGTCACGTTCTCTCCCCTCCCCTTCCTCCTAACACAGCCACCCGCCTCTCCTCCGGCTCTGACCCAACGCCGCCGCCGATCTCCTATTCCGCATCACCTCTCCGGCGGCCTCCTCTCCCCATCCACGCCGCGCCGGCGACCTCCCTATCCTCTCCTCTGTATGCCTGGTCGGGCCGAGACCCTAGCCCGATGCCATGGCAACCATGGCAGCAGGAGGAGCCCGGTCATGGCGGCCTCCTCTCCCTGCAGCGCCGCGGCACCTCACCTTCTCTTCTCTTCTCTCCTCTTCTCTCCCAGTAGAGGAGAGGGGGGAAGGAAGGGAAGGCCTTCTCCGGTGAGCTTCCAGGGAGGTGAGGAGCGCCCAGATCCAGATCCACGGCGCATCGTCCCATCGTCGACCTGAGTCGCGACCATCCATGCAGGGCCGACAGAAGCCAGGACGGAGATGCCAGAAACCCTAGCCTAGCCTAGCCATGGAGGTACGACGCCTCAACCTCTGGCGATAGACGACGGCTGCAGGCCATCTCCGGCGATGGATCTCCGACCCCGACCATGGTGCGTGCCGCTGCAGGCCATCTTCTTGATCTCCCCTCCCCTCCCCTCATTGGTTCGTTTTATGTGCAGGGCAGGCTGCTCCGAACGAGCTGCTGCTGCTGCTGCAGGTGCACGGCGCATGGCTGCTCCCTCCTCCTCTGCCTATTGCAGGTGGACATGGTGAACACATCTTATCTAGCTTGCCAATTTGATTGATTGCAATTCTTCTTTCTGGTGGTGTTGATTGACATTGTGCAGTTCAGTTCAGTTTCAATCTGAATGCACCTCTCGGTCTCTTCCTCCTCTCTTGTGCTTTTGCATCTCCATGCCCAAATTCGGGCTTAATTAATTCCATTGCCTGCTGTTTATGGACGGATTGTTAGGTTAGATTGCTCACTATATCCATCTCATCATGTCTCCTGAATGAATAAATGAATCAATGAATGAGCACTTTAATTGATGCTTGATGGTTGGCTGGATGGATGTCGTACATGCCATGCTTTTGGGTTAATT
Organism: Triticum timopheevii; assembly: GCA_963921465.1. Taxonomy (NCBI): domain Eukaryota; kingdom Viridiplantae; phylum Streptophyta; class Magnoliopsida; order Poales; family Poaceae; genus Triticum; species Triticum timopheevii. The sequence continues at coordinate 373,415,085 of OY997262.1, read as the reverse complement.
TGTCCGTCAAATTGATCCATTGGCCCGCTTGGTTCAATTTATCTGATGCCACAAGTGGCGTCATTTTTATTCTGTATGGACTACCATTATAATGTACGTACATGCCACTGAACATTCAGTGTTTACTTGTGTGTAAGACCGGACTTTCTTCCGTTGTCAACGCAACTCGACGCAAGACCAGTGCCTTGGTCGCTTGCTCCGGTGTGGTGCAGCCGAGCTGGGCCAACGACCATGCCGTGTACGAGGGCAAACTGCCCTCCGACAAGACGACTCCTAGCTCGGGTAAGCAGCAACACCCCCATGGTCGTTTTAGTTTTCAGAGAGCCCTTTTTTGTGTGCCAGCTGATGATGCCTTCATTCTCTTGTCCATTGAGGATCCTCAACAAGCAAGAACAAGTTCCACCGCCGGTCTGAAACTCGTCCCAACTGGGCAAGGGATTCTCTCACTACCTTCTAATTAAGTGAGTAGTCAACATCTTTAGGGCCCTTTACTATGCTTTCTTTCTACTTCAAGCAAGAAGATGATTTATATGCATCTAAACAAGTATTTGTCGCTGCACTGCTATAACAATCAATGTACATGCATAGCTCTAAGCTCTAGCCTAGTGAGCTATGTTGGGGAACGTTGCAGAAAATAAAATTTTTCCTACGGTTTCACCAAGATCCATCTATGAGTTCATCTAAGCAACGAGTCATGGGAGAGAGATTGCATCTACATACCACTTGTAGATCGTGTGCGGAAGCGTTCAAGAGAACGGTGATGATGGAGTTGTACTCGTCTTGATTCAAATCACCGATGACCAAGTGCCGAACGGACAGCACCTCCGCGTTCAACACACGTACGGAGCGGATGATGTCTCCTCCTTCTTGATCCAGCAAGGGGGAAGGAGAGGTTGATGATGATCCAGCAGCACGACAACGTGGTGGTGGATGCAGAAGAACTCCGGCAGGGCTTCGCCAAGCTGCTGCGGAGGAGGATGAGGTGTAGCAGGGGGAGGGAGGCGCCAAGACACAGGGTGTGGCTGCCCTCCCCCTGCCCTCCTTTATATAGGCCCCCAGGGGGGGCGCCGGCCCTGGGAGATGCAATCTCCCAAGGGGGGCGGCGGCCAGGGGGGGTGGAGTGCCTCCCAAGGCAAGTGGTGCCCCCCCCCCACCTAGGGTTTCCAACCCTAGGCGCAGGGGGGCCCAAGGGGGGGCGCACCAGCCCACTAGGGGCTGGTTCCCCTCCCACTTCAGCCCACGGGGCCCTCTGGGATAGGTGGCCCCACCCGGTGGACCTCTGGGACCCTTCCGGTGGTCCCGGTACAATACCAGGTGACCTCGAAACTTTCCCGGTGGCCGAAACAGCACTTCCTATATATAATTCTTTACCTCCGGACCATTACGAAACTCCTCGTGACGTCCGGGATCTCATCCGGGACTCCAAACAACATTCGGTTTGCTGCATACTCATATTCATACAACCCTAGCATCACTGAACCTTAAGTGTGTAGACCCTACGGGTTCGGGAGACATGCAGACATGACCGAGACGTCTCTCCGGTCAATAACCAACAGCGGGATCTGGATACCCATGTTGGCTCCCACATACTCCTCGATGATCTCATCAGATGAACCACGATGTTGAGGATTCAAGCAACCCCATATACTATTCCCTTTGTCAGACGGTATGTTACTTGCTCGAGACTCGATGCATGACCCCAATACCTCGTTCAGTCTCGTTACCGGCAAGTCACTTTACTCGTACTATAATGCATGATCCCGTGACCAGACACTTGGTCACTTTGAGCTCATTATGATGATGCACTACTGAGTGGGCCCAGTGATACCTCTCCGTTATACGGAGTGACAAATCCCAGTCTCGATCCGTGTCAACCCAACAGACACTTTCGGAGATACCTGTAGTGCACCTTTATAGTCACCCAGTTACGTTGTGACGTTTGGTACACCCAAAGTACTCCTACGGTATCCGGGAGTTACACGATCTCATGGTCTAAGGAAGAGATACTTGACATTGGAAAAGCTCTAGCAAAACGAACTACACGATCTTGTGCTATGCTTAGGATTGGGTCTTGTCCATCACATCATTCTCCTAATGATGTGATCCCGCTATCAACGACATCTAATGTCCATAGTCAGGAAACCATGACCATCTGTTGATCAACGAGCTAGTCAACTAGAGGCTTACTAGGGACATATTATGGTCTATGTATTCACACGTGTATTACGATTTCCGGATAATACAATTATAGCATGAATAAAGACAATTATCATGAACAAGGAAATATAATAATAATCCTTTTATTATTGCCTCTAGGGCATATTTCCAACAGTCTCCCACTTGCACTAGAGTCAATAATCTAGTTACATTGTGATGAATCGAACACCCATAGAGTTCTGGTGTTGATCATGTTTTTCTCGCGAGAGAGGTTTAGTCAACGGATCTGCGACATTCAGATCCGTATGTACTTTGCAAATATCTATGTCTCCATCTTGAACATTTTCACGGATGGAGTTGAAGCGACACTTGATGTGCCTGGTCTTCTTGTGAAACCTGGGCTCCTTGGCAAGGGCAATAGCTCCAGAGTTGTTACAGAAGAGTTTGATCGGCCCCGACGCATTGGGTATGACTCCTAGGTCGGTGATGAATTCCTTCACCCAAATTTCTTCATGTGCTGCCTCCGAGGCTGCCATGTACTCCGCTTCACATGTAGATCCCGCCACGACGCTCTGCTTGCAGCTGCACCAGCTTACTGCTCCACCATTCAACATATACACGTATCCGGTTTGTGACCTAGAGTCATCCAGATCTGTGTCGAAGCTAGCGTCGACGTAACCCTTTACGATGAGCTCTTCGTCACCTACATAAACGAGAAACATGTCCTTTGTCCTTTTCAGGTACTTCAGGATATTCTTGACCGCTGTCCAGTGTTCCTTGCCGGGATTACTTTGGTACCTTCCTACCAAACTTACGGCAAGGTTTACATCAGGTCTGGTACACAGCATGGCATACATAATAGATCCTATGGCTGAAGCATAGGGGATGACACTCATCTCTTCTTTATCTTTTGCCGTGGTCGGGCATTGAGCCGAGCTCAATCCCACACCTTGCAATACAGGCAAGAACCCTTTCTTGGACAGATCCATTTTGAACTTCTTCAAAATCTTATCAAGGTATGTGCTTTGTGAAAGACCTATGAGGCGTCTCGATCTATCCCTATAGATCTTGATGCCTAATATGTAAGCAGCTTCTCCAAGGTCCTTCATTGAAAAACACTTGTTCAAGTAGGCCTTAATGCTGTCCAAAAGTTCTATATCATTTCCCATCAAAAGTATGTCATCTACATATAATATGAGAAATGCTACAGAGCTCCCACTCACTTTCTTGTAAACGCAGGCTTCTCCATAAGTCTGCATAAACCCAAACGCTTTGATCATCTCATCAAAGCGAATGTTCCAACTCCGAGATGCTTGCACCAGCCCATAAATGGATCGCTGGAGCTTGCATACTTTGTTAGCATTCTTAGGATCGACAAAACCCTCCGGCTGCATCATATACAGTTCTTCCTTAAGATGCCCGTTAAGGAATGCCGTTTTGACGTCCATCTGCCATATCTCATAATCGTAGTATGCGGCAATTGCTAACATGATTCGGACGGACTTCAGCTTCGCTACGGGAGAGAATGTCTCATCGTAGTCAACCCCTTGAACTTGTCGATAACCCTTAGCGACAAGTCGAGCTTTATAGACGGTAATATTACCATCCGCGTCCGTCTTCTTCTTAAAGATCCATTTGTTTTCTATCGCTCGCCGATCATCGGGCAAGTCAGTCAAAGTCCATACTTTGTTTTCATACATGGATTCTATCTCAGATTGCATGGCTTCAAGCCATTTGTTGGAATCTGGGCCCGCCATCACTTGTTCATAGTTCGAAGGTTCACCGTTGTCTAACAACATGATTTCCAGGACAGGGTTGCCATACACGAGGTTCAGTAGCAACTTGATCCGAAGTACCTTGATCATCATCATTTATTTCCTCTCCAGTTGGTGTAGGCACCACAGGAACATTTTCCTGAGCTGTACTACTTTCCGGTTCAAGAGGTAGTACTTCATCGAGTTCTACTTTCCTCCCACTTACTTCTTTCGAGAGAAACTCTTTTTCCAGAAAGGATCCGTTCTTGGCAACAAAGGTCTTGCCCTCGGATCTTAAGTAGAAGGTATACCCAATGGTTTCCTTAGGGTATCCTATGAAGACGCATTTATTCGACTTGGGTTTGAGCTTTTCAGGTTGAAGTTTCTTGACATAAGCATCGCATCCCCAAACTTTTAGAAACGACAGCTTAGGTTTCTTCCCAAACCATAATTCATACGGTGTTGTCTCAACGGATTTAGACGGTGCCCTATTTAAAGTGAATGTAGCTGTCTCTAGAGCGTATCCCCAAAATGATAGCGGTAAATCGGTAAGAGACATCATAGATCGCACCATATCCAATAGAGTGCGACTACGACGTTCGGACACACCGTTACGCTGAGGTATTCCAGGCGGCATGAGTTGTGAAACTATTCCACATTTCCTTAAGTGTGTACCAAATTCGTGACTTAAGTATTTTCCTCCACGATCTGATCGTAGGAACTTTATCTTTCGGTCACGTTGATTCTCTACCTCATTCTGAAATTCCTTGAACTTTTCAAAGGTCTCAGACTTGTGTTTCATCAAGTAGACATACCCATATCTACTCAAGTCATTAGTGAGAGTGAGAACATAACGATATCCTCCGCGAGCCTCAACGCTCATTGGACCGCACACATCGGTATGTATGATTTCCAACAAGTTGGTTGCTTGCTCCATTGTTCCGGAGAACGGAGTCTTGGTCATTTTGCCCATGAGGCATGGTTAGCATGTGTCAAATGATTCGTAATCGAGAGACTCTAAAAGTCCATCAGCATGGAGCTTCTTCATGCGCTTGACACCAATGTGACCAAGGCGGCAGTGCCACAAGTATGTGGGACTATCGTTATCAACTTTACATCTTTTGGTATTCACGCTATGAATGTGTGTAACATTACGTTCGAGATTCATTAATAATAAACCATTAACCATCGGGGCATGACCATAAAACATATCTCTCATATAAATAGAACAACCATTATTCTCGGATTTAAATGAGTAGCCATCTCGTATTAAACGAGATCCAGATACAATGTTCATGCTCAAACTTGGCACTAAATAACAATTATTGAGGTTCATAACTAATCCCGTGGGTAAATGTAGAGGTAGCGTGCCGACGGCGATCACATCGACTTTGGAACCATTCCCGACGCGCATCGTCACCTCGTCCTTCGCCAGTCTCCGCTTATTCCGCAGCTCCTACTGTGAGTTACAAATATGAGCAACGGCACCGGTATCAAATACCCAGGAGTTATTACGAGTACTGGTAAGGTACACATCAATTACATGTATATCAAATATACCTTTAGTGTTGCCGGCCTTCTTGTCCGCTAAGTATTTGGGGCAGTTCCGCTTCCAGTGACCCTTCCCTTTGCAATAAAAGCACTCAGTCTCAGGCTTGGGTCCATTCTTTGACTTCTTCCCGGCAACTGGCTTATCGGGCGCGGCAACATCTTTGCCGTCCTTCTTGAAGTTCTTCTTACCCTTGCCCTTCTTGAACTTAGTGGTCTTATTGACCATCAACACTTGATGTTCTTTCTTGATTTCAACCTCTGCTGACTTCAGCATTGAAAATACTTCAGGAATGGTCTTCACCATCCCCTGCATATTGTAGTTCAACACAAAGCTCTTGTAGCTTGGTGGGAGTGACTGAAGGATTCTGTCAATGACCACCTCGTCCGGGAGGTTGATCTCCAGCTGGGACAGGCGGTTGTGCAACCCAGACATTTTGAGTATGTGCTCACTGACAGAACTGTTTTCCTCCATCTTACAACTATAGAACTTTCGGAGACTTCATATCTCTTGACCCGAGCATGAGCTTGAAAAACCATTTTCAGCTCCTCGAACATCTCATATGCTCCGTGTTTCTCAAAACGCTTTTGGAGCCCCGGTTCTAAGCTGTAAAGCATGCCGCACTGAACGAGGGAGTAATCATCAGCACGTGACTGCCAAGCGTTCATAACGTCTTGGTTCTCTGGGATGGGTGCTTCACCTAGCGGTTCATCTAGGACATATGCTTTCTTGGCTGCTATGAGGATGATCCTCAGGTTCCAGACCCAGTCCGAATAGTTGCTGCCATCATCTTTCAGCTTGGTTTTCTCTAGGAACGCGTTGAAGTTCATGTTGACATGAGCGTTGGCCATTTGATCTACAAGACATATTTTGCAAAAGTTTTAGACTAAGTTCATGATAATTAAGTTCATCTAATCAAATTATTTAATGAACTCCCACTCAGATTGGACATCCCTCTAGTCATCTAAGTGTTACACGATCCGAGTCGACTAGGCCGTGTCCGATCATCACATGAGACGGACTAGTCATCATCGGTGAACATCTCCATGTTGATCGTATCTTCCATACGACTCATGTTCGACCTTTTGGTCTCTGTGTTCCGAGGCCATGTCTGTACATGCTAGGCTCGTCAAGTTAACCCTAAGTGTTCTGCATGTGTAAATCTGTCTTACACCCGTTGTATGTGAACGTAAGGATCTATCACACCCGATCATCACGTGGTGCTTCGAAACGACGAACTTTAGCAACGGTGCACAGTTAGGGGGAACACTTTCTTGAAATTATTATAAGGGATCATCTTATTTACTATCGCCGTTCTAAGTAAACAAGATGCATAAAACATAATAAACATCACATGCAATTATATAGTAGTGACATGATATGGGAATTATCATATAGCTCCTTCGATCTCCATCTTCAGGGCTCCATGATCATCTTCGTCACCGGCATGACACCATGATATCCATCATCATGATCTCCATCATCATGATCTCCATCATTGTGTCTTCATGAAGTTGTCACGCCAACGACTACTTCTACTTCTATGGCTAACGCGTTTAGCAATAAAGTAAAGTAATTTACATGGCGTTCTTCAATGACACGCATGTCATGCAAAAAATAAAGACAACTCCTATGGCTCCTGCCGGTTGTCATACTCATCGACATGCAAGTCGTGATTCCTATTACAAGAACATGATCCCATACATCACAATATATCATTCATCATTCATCACAACTTCTGGACATATCACATCACATGACAATTGCTGCAAAAACAAGTTAGACGTCCTCTAATTGTTGTTGCATCTTTTACATGGCTGCAATTGGGTTCTAGCAAGAATGTTTTCTTACCTACGAATAACCACAACGTGATTTTGTCAACTTCTATTTACCATTCATAAGGACCCTTTTCGTCGAATCCGCTCCAACTAAAGTAGGAGAGACAGACACCCGCTAGCCACCTTATGCAACTAGTGCATGTCAGTCGGTGGAAAGTGTCTCACGTAAGCGTACGTGTAAGGTCGGTCCGGGCCGCTTCATCCCACAATACCGCTGAAGCAGGAAAAGACTAGTAGCGGCAAGCAAGTTGACAAGATCTACGCCCACAACAAATTTGTGTTCTACTCGTGCAATAGAGAACTACGCATAGACCTGGCTCATGGTGCCACTGTTGGGGAACGTTGCAGAAAATAAAATTTTTCCTACGGTTTCACCAAGATCCATCTATGAGTTCATCTAAGCAACGAGTCATGGGAGAGAGATTGCATCTACATACCACTTGTAGATCGCATGCGGAAGCGTTCAAGAGAACGGTGATGATGGAGTCGTACTCGCCGTGATTCAAATCACCGATGACCAAGTGCCGAACGGATAGCACCTCCACGTTCAACACACGTACGGAGTGGATGACGTCTCCTCCTTCTTGATCCAGCAAGGGGGAAGGAGAGGTTGATGATGATCCAGCAGCACGACGGTGTGGTGGTGGATGCAGCAGAACTCCGGCAGGGCTTCGCCAAGCTGCTGCGGAGGAGGATGAGGTGTAGCATGGGGAGGGAGGCGCCAAGACACAGGGTGTGGCTGCCCTTCCCCCTTCCCTCCTTTATATAGGCCCCCAGGGGGGCGCCGGCCCTGGGAGATGCAATCTCCCAAGGGGGGCGGCGGCTAGGGGGGGTGGAGTGCCTCCCGAGGCAAGTGGTGCTCCCCCACCTAGGGTTTCCAACCCTAGGCGCAGGGGGGCCAAGGGGGGGGGGCGCACCAGCCCACTAGGGGCTGGTTCCCCTCCCACTTCAGCCCACGGGGCCCTCCGGGATAGGTGGCCCCACCCGGTGGACCCCCGGGACCCTTCCGGTGGTCCCGGTACAATACCGGGTGACCCCGAAACTTTCCCGATTGCCGAAATGAAGGAAATATGCCCTAGAGGCAATAATAAAGTTATTATTTATTTCCTCATATCATGATAAATGTTTATTATTCATGCTAGAATTGTATTAACCGGAAACATGATACATGTGTGAATACATAGACGAACATATAGTCACTAGTATGCCTCTACTTGACTAGCTCATTAATCAAAGATGGTTATGTTTCCTAACCATAGACATGTGTTGTCATTTGATTAATGGGATCACATCATTAGAAGAATGATGTGATTGACATGACCCATTCCGTTAGCTTAGCACTTGATCGTTTAGTATATTGCTATTGCTTTCTTCATGACTTATACAAAGTTCCTGCAACTATGAGATTGTGCAACTCCCGTTTACCGAAGGAACACTTTGTGTGCTACCAAACGTCACAACATAACTGGGTGATTATAAAGGTGCTCTACAGGTGTCTCCGAAGGTACATGTTGGGTTGGCATAATTCGAGATTAGGTTTTGTCACTCCGATTGTCGGAGAGGTATCTCTGGGCCCTCTCGGTAATACTCATCACCTAAGCCTTGCAAGCATTGTAACTAATGAGTTAGTTATAAGATGATGTATTACAGAACGAGTAAAGAGACTTGCCACTAACGAGATTGAACTAGGTATTGGATACCGACGATCAAATCTCGGGCAAGTAACATACCGATGACAAAGGGAACAACGTATGTTGTTATGCGGTTTGACCGATAAAGATCTTCGTAGAATATGTAGGAACCAATATGGACATCCAGGTCCCGCTATTGGTTATTGACCGAGAATGGTTCTAGGTCATGTCTACATAGTTCTCGAACCCGTAGGGTCCGCACGCTTAACGTTACGATGACAGTTTTATTATGAGTTTATAAGTTTTGATGTACCGAAGTTTGTTCGGAGTTCCGGATGTGATCACGGACATGATGAGGAGTCTCGAAATGGTCGAGACATAAAGATTGATATATTGGACGACTATATTCGGACACCGGAAGTGTTCCGGGTGATTTCGGAGAAAACCGGAGTGCCGGAGGGGTTACCGGAACCTCCCGGGGAAGTATTGGGCCTTGGTGGGCCTGAGGGGAGAGAGAGGGCAGCAGCCCAGGAGGTGGCGCGCCCCCTCCCATGGGGATTCCGAATTGGACTAGGGGAGGGGGCGCGGCCCCTCTTTCCCTCTCCCTCTCCCCCTCCTTCCTTCCCCCTTCCTCCTTCCTAGTTGGACTAGGAAAGGGGAGTCCTACTCCCACTAGGAGGAGGACTCCCCCCTCCTTGGCGCGCCCCAAGGGCCGGCCGGCCTCCCCCCTTGCTCCTTTATATACGGGGGCAGGGGGCACCCCATAGACACACAAGTTGATCTACGGATCGTTCCTTAGCCGTGTGCGGTGCCCCCCTCCACCATATTCCACCTCGGTCATATCGTCGCGAAGCTTAGGCGAAGCCCTGCGCCGGTAGAACATCAACATCGTCACCACGCCATCGTGCTGACAGAACTCATCTCCGAAGCTCGGCTGGATCGGAGGCCGGAGATCGTCATCGAGCTGAACGTGTGCTGAACTCGGAGGCCCCGTACGTTCGGAGCTTGGATCGGTCGGATCGTGAAGACGTACAACTACATCAACCGCGTTGTTATAACGCTTCTGCTTTCGGTCTACGAGGGGACGTGGACATACACTCTCCCCTCTCGTTGCTATGCATCACCATGATCTTGCGTGTGCGTAGGAAATTTTTTGAAATTACTACGTTCCCCAACACGAAACAGCACTTGCTATATATAATTCTTTACCTCCGGACCATTCCGAAACTCCTCGTGACGTCCAGGATCTCATCCAGGACTCCTAACAACAGTCGGTTTGCTGCATACTCATATTCATACAACCCTAGCGTCACCGAACCTTAAGTGTGTAGACCCTACGGGTTCGGGAGACATACAGACATGACCAAGATGGCTCTCCGGTCAATAACCAACAGCGGGATCTGGATACCCATGTTGGCTCCCACATACTCCTCGATGATCTCATCGGATGAACCACGATGTCGAGGATTCAAGCAACCTCGTATACTATTCCCTTTGTCAGACGGTATGTTACTTGCTCGAGACTCGATTGTCGGTATCCCAATACCTCGTTCAGTCTCGTTGCCGGCAAGTCACTTTACTCGTACTATAATGCATGATCCCGTGACCAGACACTTGGTCACTTTGAGCTCATTATGATGATGCACTACCGAGTGGGCCCAGTGATACCTCTCCGTTATACGGAGTGACAAATCCCAGTCTCGATCCGTGTCAACCCAACAGACACTTTCGGAGATACCTGTAGTGCACCTTTATAGTCACCCAGTTACGTTGTGACGTTTGGTACACCCAAAGTACTCCTATGGTATCCGGGAGTTACACGATCTCATGGTCTAAGGAAGAGATACTTGACATTGGAAAAGCTCTAGCAAAATGAACTACACGATCTTGTGCTATGCTTAGGATTGGGTCATGTCCATCACATCATTCTCCTAATGATGTGATCCCGCTATCAACGACATCTAATGTCCATAGTCAGGAAACCATGACCATCTGTTGATCAACGAGCTAGTCAACTAGAGGCTTACTAGGGACATATTATGGTCTATGTATTCACACGTGTATTACGATTTCCGGATAATACAATTATAGCATGAATAAAGACAATTATCATGAACAAGGAAATATAATAATAATCCTTTTATTATTGCCTCTAGGGCATATTTCCAACACGCTACACTGCCTCTGTTTGTCAACATGCTGAATATATGAACCCAGAAAATTTTAGAACTTCTCTGTAAAAATTGGTTGCTAGCTCTGTATCTCAGCCCCTTCTCATTTGTTTGTTTGATTTGGATGGAGTAGGAGTCATCCATGGACGACATCGACGATGAGGTCTTGGTCTTGTATGATGCGTGTGTGGACAGTGTTGGTCTATTCATACGCTAGGGTGTGGCCTGATGAGGTCTTGGTCTAGTATGATGCGTGTGTGGACAGTGTTGGTCACTTACTAGCTATGGTTCTTTTACTGCTGGACAATGTTATTTCAATTTGTACCCCATCTAAGCCGCTCACTATTTTCGTTACCTAATTGCTACTGGATGCAGAAAAATGTGTAAGCTTTATATGCCAAAAGGTTATGCATTTACTCATGAAGCATTTCTTGCAAATGGAAGATTTTGGTGTCCATGATTAGTGACGATCCTCAAGTAGGATGAATCTTTAGTTTTGATGTGTCTCAGATTTACTTTTGTTAAGTTGTGATGATATAGTGCTTAATCTGAGCATGTTCCACGTAATGCAATGGACTGTTCCACGGGCTGGGCGCTGCTGCAAGGCGCATCTTTATCTTTGCTCTTGCGCATGATGGATGGTCAAGGACTAGTTAAGTAGGTCATTTTGCGACCAAACGAATGGTCTTCCAGTTTGGTATCTCTAAATGATGATTACATATTAGCACGTTCTTCAGTTTGGGATATACATTTATGTGTAATAGTGAATTATGTCTTGGAAGGCATGTTACTTATTTCCTGTTGATTCATTGGACATTGCATGACAATCTCTAAGAAGGTTGTCCATTTACTGATCAATGATTTCTTGCACGATTTTGTTGTCGATGATTAGTGTTGAACCTCATATGTCCTCTGCAATTCATTTCCATTATAATCTTACTCATACAATATTCACACCATGTAATTCTGGAAAAGACAGTATTGACATGTTATAAAAAATGACAGTATTGACATGTTATAAATAGCTTGTTTGTATTTCTGTTTATTTTGTTACATTTTGCAGGTATAAAGTGAAGAAAAAGAAGAAAAGATTACTAGAAGATTAGTTTTAGGATTTTCTTTTATTTCCTTGCAATTTTCCTTTTATTGGATACTTGTAAAGACATTGTAATATTCTTATTATAATAAAAAATATGATTCTATTTCATTTTTTGTTTTTAAATTATTTTCCTTATAGGTTGTTTTCTGTAAATTTGGATTTTTTTTGTTTTCCAAATACATTACTAGTGGCGCATTTAAGCCCTTATTAGTGGCGCACCTTCCTTTATTACTAGTGGCGCACCTATAAGATTATTAGTGGCGCACCTGGAGGGAATACCAGTGGAGCACCGAATGGTATACTAATGACGCACCACATAGTGGCGTGATATTAGTGGCGCACCAGTAGTGTGCCATTAACAAACAAAACTGGTGCGCCATTAGTAGGCCTTTTCCTAGTAGTGATACTTCGTCCGTTTCAAAATAAGTTGTATTGGGACGGAGGAAGAAATGGGCACTAGCGCATTCTAAGAGATGACACATTTATTCAGAGTGCTTATTTTGAACTTGTCAATTACTCATTCGTAGGAGTAGAAAAATTGATGAGACTTTCTACTACTCCAAGTTTGTTCTCTACTGCATCAACACATTAGCAGTAAAAAAGCTTTTATATTATGAGACGAAAGGAGTACTGGCTTGCTTTCGAGTGCATCTCAATAGAAGCAACGCGTGTAAAGGAAGTTTGGGACTGAGAATGCATGAGCTGTAAAATTGTCTCGCATCAGTTGATTCTGCTCCACGCCTTCATCTTCATCCTCTTCCTGTTCCCCGCCCAGCACACCATCTTCATCCTCCCGCCCACCGGCCGTCATAGTCGCCATCCACGCCACCCATGCCGGTGTGGCTCCCGCATCTACCGGTCGACCATCGCTCATGACCATCCATCTAAGACCCCCCCCCCCCCCACACACACACACACAATCCCGAGCACCCACACCTGTCGCCTCTTGGACTTCTGCGGGCGACCAGGGACGAAGCTAGAAAAAATGTTTGATGGGGTCGTATCTATGACAGTGGGGTCATCTTCTGCAAATAGATAGTGATTAGTACTAAGTTAGTGAAGGATTTCTTAATTTCATTGGGGTCAATTGACCCCAATGCTTACAAGGGAGCTACGTCCCTGCGGGCGACGCCGTGGCGTCCCCATCCTAGTATCGGTGATGCGCCCCCAGTAGCAAATTCGCTTATTTCGTTGATGCGCCCCCTCAACTTGCACATAGAAATGTGGAGAGCTCTCATCAGCCTCGGATATATGAGCACATGCATGCGTATACATCACGAGCCTTTCGTTACTCCTTGCTCATCACGCACACAACGAGTATTTAACATAAAACTACCACAATTCACGGAACTGTGTCTACAAACTACCGCTTTACAAATTTGTGCTAAAAACTACCACATTTTCATTAATTCTTTACAAAAAACACTACTGACTGACTTAGCCGAAATTATACTCGATTATGACCAGGCTGGCCCACACATAAGCGTTGACCGTTATATTGACCGTTATGACATGTAGGGCCCAGTGGTCAGTGTCCCATCTAATTGTGAATATACAAATTACTAGTTAGGCTAATCAAACCGTGCAGGCCCAGTGGTCAGTGTTCCATCTAATCCTAACAACCCACTAACCCATCCCTACCCTACCCAAATCACAAGCGTGGACTCCCCTTTCCTCCTCGCGTCGCTGTGGCCAGGACATGATGCGCCTCGGGGAGACCCTAGGCCGCCGCCCGGTGGCTCGCCTCGCCTGCAGGTGGCGCTGCGGCAAGGCCAAGGGCGCCGCGGGGAGGCCCCAGCCGCCGCCCGGTTGCTCGCTGTGCCTGCAGGTCGCGCCGCGGGGAGGCCCCAAGCTGCCGCCCGGTCGCTTGCCTCACCTCCAAGTCGCCGCCATCTCTTCCAGATGCAGTCGCGCCGCCGGATACTTCATCTTCTCCGCCCCCGTGAAGGCCATCGCCGCCTCGATCTGCTGTTGTCGATGCCCACGTTCTACAGCCCCCAGAGCGACCTGCTCTTGGCGTCCATGGCGGAGCTGATGTCGCCGGAGTGGCTGGCGATGGCTGGTCTCTGCCGTCCCTCTTGCCATCATTCGACGCCGGCGACAGGGACTACCCCTAGTCTTCCTCCATGGGGAATTTTAGAGGAAGGAGATAGAAATGGCATGTGGGCCTCATATGTTGACGGTCAAACTTAATGGTTCTGATTTTTTCTGTTTTGATATGTGGGCCAACCCTGTCATAATCGAGTTTAAACGAGTCGAATTGGACACTTTCCATACATGGTAGTTTTTAGTCAAAGATTAGCGAAGAAGTGATAGTTTTTGATACAAATTTGTAAAGTGGTAGTTTGTAGTCACGGTTCCATGAATTGTGGTAGTTTTTTGTTAAATACTCCGCACACAACAATGCCAACCGGGGCGTACTATGCATGCACTACCGCTATGATTGACACGGAGCCAACATTCGTAGCACGAAACTGATATCCGAAGCTACAAAAATAGCTGAGCCCAGTTGCACTAAAACAAATGGCGCCTCATCATTTCCAGATCAAGAGGTGCAGGTATCAGCACTGGCATGGGCCGGCGCGGCACACAGCCTCGGAACGCAAACCGGTGACCATGTCCACCTCAATTGCAAGTGTCTGCAACGACCACCCAATCAATAAACCCCCTACTACTTGATAATCCGCGACTGTTTCCCGAAAAGCACGTGAGCACAGCCGAAATTGACCAGGCAAGAAATAGTAACCCAAAGGAATGCACTTTGCTACTTTTGCATTCTCTACCAGTACTGCTAGATCTCTCATCCGGTTGGAAATGGAAAAAAAATTACTATAGTGTAGCTTCGACTCGTTCACCACCCGCTCTAGCTTGCAGCAAGTTGGGAGCCGGTTGCCGGTGCCAAGAACTGCAAGTTGACAATGGCGCCGTGATTTTCCTAATAAACAAGGGTGCAGGTGGCGCCTGGCTGCTGGCCGCCCGTCGTGGTGGGCACGTAGGTTCCGACGCATGCGATCCGTTGGTTCTCCTGGATTTCAGAGCGTTCTGACTGCTCAAGGACGAGGACAATCAGTGGCTTGCTGTGCAAGAGCTGGACCGTATATTCAAAAAAGAAAAAAAGCTGGACCGGTACCATTGGTTTTCACTTTTTTTATGTTGATCGCCTTCGCTTGTTTTTTTTTAAACATCAATACAGACACAAGCGCTCATATACGCCTCTTCTGAGTTAAAACCGCCAGCAACACAATGCAGTATCTCATCAGGACAGGCGGGCAGGGTGTAACGCTCGGGTACATATATTTCTCGAACAACTATAATTCAAACGTGCCGGCCCGACGAAATAAGCGAATTTGCTACTGCTTTAGGGGTTGTTTGGTTTGTAACTAACTTTGTCAAATGTTGCCACACCTAAAGTTAGGCAACTTTGACTAACTTAGATGAGTGTTTGGTTCAAGTCATACCTAAGGCAAGCCACACTAGAACCCCACATGGTATACACACAAAAAATGTGGCAAGATTCCTTTAGACTTCCAACTTGTGGCTTTCATTTGATGAACTAATCTTAGGCAAGCTTGATAAAAATGTGTTGCAAAATATGACAATGATAGGCCTAGAACTAAACAGCCCCTTAATAACCACCTACATCCCTAGTTTGGTATCCTCCAGTAGTCTGCAATAGCTGGCTGGAATTAACGGTCGCCAGAGCCGGATTCCGCACAGTACCGTAACTATGACCCCCGGTTCGTAAGGCAGACAAAAACTTCCCTCAGCAGACAATTTTTCACGAACCGGCAATGAAGTACCATCATATCTTACCCTCCCAAAAGTTGCTCCCAAGTCCCAACGAAGTTCCACCGAACGATCATCCAACGCATGAAGTAAAACTTTAGTACTCCCTAATTTGTTTGAGGAGCAACACCGTCCCGAGTTATGATAGATATTATTTGACATAACTAGATATCATTTGACCTGGTCCTATCCTGACGCAACGCTCTCGAGATAGGCGGTGTGGCAGCATCAGCTGCATCCTTTGACCGCGAATGCACCACACGTTTACCACTCCTTGTCACTGGCAGAGCAGGCCAGTAAACCGGTGGCGAGTGGTAATCACCAGCTAATCTCCGAAGCTTGCCAGCAAGACACAACGTACAAGTCCTCCGTTCGCGTGGACGGCCGGGAAAAGGCGGAGGTCGAAGCGCCTGCGGGTGGACGCGTGTAACTTCGATCGGATTGGATGGTCGACGTAAACTGCGGACGTGGAAACACCGCCGCCAGAGCACCGAACGTCGCCGCCGCGGCCCAGCCTAGGAAAGAAATACTATATGGCGTCACGTCCGCTGCTCCTGTCATCTATAGCTTGCTGGGGCCTGCGGGTTCGTTGCTTCTGGAGGAAGGTGGCGGCTGCAGGGCTGCTGGTGCTCGATGTCGGCGTTAACGTGTGACAAGCTGGTAAGTATGGATATTGTCACTGCGCACGTAGGGGTTGTTTGGTTGGAGACTCAAAGGCTGTTTGGTTCAGAGCCTCAGTTCGCCACGCCTAAGGTGAGGCGTGCCACGACTTCGTAGGCAGGCGTTTGGTTCTTCACCAAGGTTAGGCTCGCCACAGCGTCACAGAGCCTTTGCCGCAGGAAAATGATCCATGTTATTTTTTATGGCTATTAGTATTGTGACAAAATCTTCTTACATTTACTAGAGCATGTTGTAATCTGATTTGTTTGTAACAAAAATGGCATAATCTCACCACTCAAGCACTAAGGTGATTCTAACCAGATGTGGCAGGAAACCAAACATAAGCCACAGTTTTTTGCCAAACATGTGTGGTTAGAATGACCTTAGTGCTTGTGTGGTGAGATTATGCCATTTTTGTTACAAACAAATCAGATTACAACATGCTCTAGTAAATGTAAGAAGATTTTGTCACAGTACTAATAGCCATAAAAAATAACATGGATCATTTTCCGTTAAATACCATCTGTGCAAAATAAGTCACAACCACAATTCAGTATCAAGATACAAAATAAGATAGATGCATGCAAGTTCCAGCCATCATTCATAAAGTCATGAAGTAACAGTCCTAACCATAGCACAAGTTCCAGCCACCTTACATTAAAGTGTTCCGCTACACATCAAAAGACCAATAGGTGTAGCACAAGTTCAACTCCCAAAAGCAGCGAGCAGACACATCGCAATCTCCTAAATACCAAAAGTTGCCATCTTCTAAACATCACACGTGAGCAACTAGCAAACCGCACATGTTGCTATCTCCTAAACATCATCTTTGTCAAAGAACTTCCAAACCCAAGTTTCAAAAGTTTTGTCACTTGCACAACATAACCAACCACGCAAACCTTCATTGTCCTTGCTAGACAAGTGCATACCAACAGTAACTCTTTGATCCATGGTAATTGGGAGTACCTCCAACCTGTGCCATAAACTAGCATATGGGTCAATAACTTGGGGTATTTGAGGAGCAGGGGCAGCAAGAGATTGCTGGAGTGACTTCAATGTAGAGTTGATTTCTTCAGCGGACTCCGCGAAACGACTCTTGTTTTTTTGTCGCTTCTTACTAGGCGACCTGCTACCTCTTGGGCGCTTCGTACCAACTCGGCTAGTGCTAGATGAGGAATTATCAGCACCTACATGAACTGGAGGTCTTTTAGGACCATATGTTGTTGGCAAAGTGTCAGAATCCTCCTCAAGAGGGCCCTCATATTGTGGATAGCAGTTAAGGTCATACAGCCCTTCATCATTATCCGAGTCATCAGAATCAATTGTGCATGTGTGTTGGTCCATGGCCAAAGAACCATCAGCACTAGTGCCTGTGAATAGCTCTTGCATCTCATAGTAGAACTTGATGGGCTTAGAAAGCAAGCGCCTTGCTCTATCCTGCATTACAGGCACACAAAAATTAAGTTCCTAAATGCAATAGCCATAGAACCCCACCTTCTGGTATTTTTAGGCCATTGGGACGTGATAGGGCATCTTGGAGCACATAAGAATCATGGGCTGATCCCTCCCATCCAGCAAGAACATATATAAACCTTAGGTCAAAATCAACGGCTGCTAGCACATTCTGTGTGGGGAAGGACTTTCTACCCCTAAACCTATCCTGCATGTGGATAGGCACACATGCCGGTATATGAGTACCATCCAGAGCTCCTATGCATCCCTACCAAAAGAGAGAACTAGTTTTAAACAGACTTAATGGAACCTATAAATACATTGCAGATACTAGTGAATAAATTTGGGTGTACCTCAAAGTAAGGGTGAGATCTGGAGCTACTTGTTATCTTCGAATGTGTTTCGATAGTTCTGATGCATATGACATCACGGGCAAGGATACACAGGGCATCTAAAACAGCATTGAAGTACCTACTAACTGTCTCGCCTGATCGATAAAACTCAAAACCAATTGATCTATTTTTCCAATTATGCCCCACAACATGGATGAACATGGCAACTTGCTCCTCCACTGTTACATGGAATTTGTCTACCAGCAGACCACGACGTCTCAGGTTGGCACACAGCTTGTGAAAAACATATTTCCGCATGCGCAACTCACTTATGCAGTGAGCTTCGGTTCCATAATACATGAGGTTTAGGCATGACATCCTTTCGACATCTCGTTCGAACATGGGAGCATAAGTTATAGATTTTCTCTTCCTTTTTCGGACATTAATCCTGTACCAATACATGGCTAAACACACAAGAATGGCTGCAAGCAATCTTCTCCTCCACATGTAGTAGTTATAAAAATGTGTGTAATACTATAAGCATAATGTCCTTCGGTCCATCTATGAAACAATAAAATCATTAAAAGAAATCTATGATGGCATCAGTGAGTGGAACAGTGTAAAATTTTTATTCAACATAAATACAAATGACTAAATAGATTATGAAGGAAATAAACAGTCTAACACATCTCTAAGAAAGAACACCGAGAGATGCCCAATCTTACATTAACATCACATATTTTACAAGAAATTACTTGTGTATGCTCTCACTCGTACAAATATGCAACAATTGATTTTCTAAAAAAAAAGCAACAATTCCAAAAGGGGATTACGGTGTTACCTTTGCTCTTAACAAGATTGACCTTTGACTATAAGGAGGAAGATCGTAGATGCAAGAGGGGCAGAACCAAGCAGCTGCTAGACTAGGAAATCCCGCAGATCACAGAACAAGGCTGCTATTTTTCTCTTGAAAAAACAAGAACGCCCAGATCTGCATGTATGAGATGAATAGTAGGTGATGAGATAGAGGAGATGGAGGAGAGTTGCGAGCGTGTGACATGGTGGCGTCCCGTCGACCATTCGAGTGTTCCATGTGTAAACTATGGTTAGTGGGCTAGTGGCTGTGTAATTAGCTAGTGTGCCCATGGCCCATGGACCATATGATCCATTCGATTCGAGCGACTTGCGTGTTTGATGGTCCCTGTTTTCTTTCAACTCCTGGAACCATATACTGTCTCTAACTATAGTTAGGCCAACTCCACCACGCGATTTCAGACGGATGTCCGTTTTGTCCGAATTCTGTCCGTTTGGGTAGGGCAATGGGGTCGTGTCCGTGCAGTTTCTGGGATGCGGTGGCCGTGCGCTCAGCGCGCGGACGCATCCCGACCGCATCCTGTCCGCGTACATTTTTCTTTGCAAGCCCTTAACTTTTTTTTCATCATTCATTTTTGATACATGAAAATACATCGCCAAATTTTGACTAGTACAACAAGATCAAAGAAAACAAGAACCACGAGAATACATTTTAGAAGATACCCAACTTTCATAACTGCTCCCTTGAGTTGGGTTAGGGCCTTTTCGATGCACTAATTGTTGATCTGCGGAGGAGGCTCGATCTTGCATGCTTCTTTTTTCTTCGAGTCTAAAGAAGTCGATGTTGCTTCCTCACACCTAGTCTCGTGTCTAGCCTCTAATCTAACAACAAGTGCACTTGTCTCATCTACAACCTCTATGCTAACTAAAAGTGTACGAACATCTACTAAATTTCGCTCTATCAATACATCGATGTACTCTTCTTCCCAATACCAAAACTTGCATTCATGCTACACAATAAAATTTGAAGTTAGCACAACTAGTCAAATCTAGAGCACAAACCGAAGCTAAAAAGAGCACATACCTCATCATTTATGCACTTGATGAACACCCATCCGGGATGTTCCGGCGTTGTAGACACGCGGCGCACGACTGGGCAGTGGTCATACTTAATGAGTGGCAATGGTCTTTTGGGCTAGCACCGAGCCCGGCCGACCGCCATTCGTGTATCTGTCGGAGGACCACCGACGGTGCTGATCCGAGCGACTAGAGGAGGAGCCACTGCCTGCATGTGGCCTTGCGGCCCTACCAGGGCCTTCCGGCGACGTGCCCGGCCAGTCCATAGCACGGCGCGG
Source organism: Triticum timopheevii (assembly GCA_963921465.1). Classification (NCBI taxonomy): domain Eukaryota; kingdom Viridiplantae; phylum Streptophyta; class Magnoliopsida; order Poales; family Poaceae; genus Triticum; species Triticum timopheevii. The sequence goes on along the minus strand of OY997262.1, from coordinate 373,394,488 downwards.
CTTCCGACAGCCGGGCGAGCTCAAGACCGAACGGATCCGCCCCAAATCCGGCCGGCGGGTGCGCAAACCAGGTGGCCGTGGTTGGGTAGCTCGGCGGCGCCGAGGAGAAGGGGCTGGGCGAGCGCGCGTCCGAGCTGCACGGCTACAATGGCAGCAGCGGCGGCGACGGCGGTGAGGGAAAGAATGGGAAAGAGTGAAGAAGAGCGGAGGGGGTGCGGCCGGAGGGAGGGAGGGAAGCGGATAGAAAAATGCGCGCCCTGTGCCACCGACAGGCAGGCCAGGGGAGGACGCGCAGACGGTCCGCGCGTCCGCGTGGTGTCTGTTTCACCCCAAAAGCGGCGCAAACTTGGTCCCACGCAAAATGAACAAAAGTCTGAACGGCCCAGTGCGCGGACAGGATGAGGTCGCGCGGTGGAGTTGGCCTTAGACTCACACCGTACAGTACGTGGTTGGGTGGCATCTGGGCGGCGCTGTCCACTCACGACTGTCTACTGCCTGTACTGGTTTACATTAACGATGATTCATCCGGAACTCCGATTCATCCATGTCTTTTTTTTTTGAGGGAATGATTCATCCATGTCTTAGGAAGCGACACACCGAACGAGCAAGATCTTATCAGCATTGGATACCTGGGCATATGCAAGTCTCAACCAATCCTTCGTAAGCGTTCCTTGGCTCCTTCCTCGTGGCACACATACACTAGCTCCATCATTTCAAATCCCAAATACAAATAACTGAGCCATGTTGGGCTAAACAAATGTCGCCTCATCATTTCCAGATCAAGAGATTCAGGCGGCTAGCGGCGGTGGAACGAGCCTTGATGCGCAGACAGGTGACCATGTCCACCTCAAAATTCCAAGTGTGCACCCACCGCCTGATTAACCAATGGATTTTTCCTAGTCGACAACCCACGACTATTTCCCAAAAATTACATGAGCACTTGAGCACAGCCACAACTGACCACGCAACACATACCAGATCCAACCAAAACGCTCTTTGCTGCATTTTGCGTCTTCCTGATTATCAGCTGCTGGTACCGAATATCTCTTCTCCGCTTTCATCAGATAAGGATAAATGACAGAACAGCAATGAATCCGCCGCCACCCGCTGCACAGGCGGTGGCATTATCCGTGATACGTTCTTGCAGCATGATCGGAGCTGGCCGCCCGTACCAGAAAACTGCGAGGCAGCAAGTTGGCAAGCCGCACCGACGTGATTATTTTAGTCGTGGGCATCGTCAAAAATGCTGAAATAAATCAAGTTATCTGGGATACCACTGTCCTCTTAATCATCCAACCAAGAGTTGGTTCCTTACACTAGCCCTTTTTGGTGTATTTTGGCTTACATGTTGAGTCCGAGCCTTGTATAGTGTGCATGTTTTGTGTAAAATGCTGGGAACACATATTCACCAGGGGATAATACTACCGTTTTTTCCTTTGGAATCTCTTTTAATTGTAGGGTTCGGCACATCAACTAATTTAACCACCCCCTAAAAAGTGAGCCCTACGCTACAGATATGCCCACAATCCGGTGTACCGCCACGCCAAACTCAGAGCTTCCATTGCAGTTAATAATCTATCTAAACCCTAACAAGTTACAATTGTTAAAGGTTTGTTGAACATTTACGCAACAACAATGGGTTAACTCATAAACCCCTCAAAATGTTTCATCATGTTTTTTGGTAATTGTTCTAAGCCAGTGACTAGTAAGGTTAAGAGGATTCTGGATATTACAAAGAAGTTTTTGAACAGAATACCTATGTTAGCTAAACGGACATGGAGGTTAATCCAGAACCCTGATGGTCTATTTGCTTGCCTCCTCGGGCAAAATACTTTCCCAACAAAAATTTACTGGATACGATTTTTTTGGGCAACTGTTCGGCCGTCTGGAAAGGTATTGAGCATGGACTACAACTGGTGAAAAACGGAATTATTTGGAGGATCGGGGATGGGTCCCAGGTGCACACATGGTGGGATCCCTGGATCCCGAGAGGGCATGATCTAAGATCATCACCCCAAAGAGAATTGTCGGTTTAACCAAGTCTCAGTTTTTTTTGTACAACCATGGTGGTTGGAATTTTGAGAGGCTCCAACAACATTTCTGGGATGTAGATGTTCAGCAGATTTTGAAGATACGCAGTTCATCATGGAACCGGGCAGACTTTCTTGCATGGTTCTCGAAGAAATCTAGTTGGTTCAGCATGAAGAGTGCATATTGTTTGTCTACTAAAGAACTTGATGAGTGTTTCGCGGGAGGGGTGTCAAGTACAAACCCGGAGGGCGATCGCTCTCTCTGGAATAATGTTTGGCGCGGAGGGTTCCGTTGAAGATGCGTATTACCGCTTGGAAACCAGGAACCGATGCACTTGCAACAGAGCAAAAAAAGGTTTACAACCACCCAACAACTCTTGGTCAATGTTGGATGTGTAACCGAGATAATGAAGGAACCTATCATGCTCTAGTTACACTCCCTCAAGAAAGATGTGTGTGGCAAACCATGAGCTCTATTTGGCCTTTGCCAGATGATGATATTCTAGTTGATAACAGAAAAGAATGGTTCTTACACATTGTTGCTGCATGCAATCCTCAAGTCCAGGACATGGCCATTCTTCTTATATGGGGGATTTGGCAAGACGATGTGGTGCATGGTAAGGACGTACCTCCGATTGAGACCACTAGGGAATTCTTGGATAGCTATTGTACGTCTCTAGACTTAGCTAGGAATCATAGCTTGGATGAGATTATGAAGGAAAAAATGTTGCTAGGAGAAGAGGCACCATGCCAGATGGTGAAGTAGGTGGTGCCGACTGCCCCTTGGCCCCCGCCTCCGATGGGGTGGACAACGCTATCGGTCGACGGCTCTTTCTCCAGTCAATATGGTAGTACAAGTGTTGGAATGATATTGCGTCGGGACGATGGCTCGGTTATTTTTTCTGCATACCGAGTTATTTTTAATTACAATGAGGCACTCCAGGCGGAGATACATCCACTGATGCAAGGAATTGTCCTGGCGTTGCAACATAGGGATAGGTTAGTGATGGTTCAATCTGACTCCTCCGAGGCAGTTTCAATCCTCTTAGGCGATAACTTATCTTGTTCTGCATATGGACACTTAATAGCTGAGATCAAGTGATGTTGATTGGTAGGGAGTTTGCGCCTCAAAATTTTAGTAGAACTCAAAATAGGGTAGCCGATTGTATAGCAAATTATAGTCGTATCGAGTCATGTACTACGGCAGGGATGAGTAGATGTACTCCATGTTGTGGGAATATAGTGTCTCTCGATTGTAACCCTATGAACTTGGAATAAAACTCCCATTACTTTCGCAAAAAAGAAGAAGAAGAAAATCAATATGAACCTCGATGTGCTACAAAACCTCAATTTACACTGCATGTAGTGAGGAGTATCAGATACTAGAATCACGCATGTGATACTATTGTATGACACCACCTCCGCAGTGAATAGTATCATGCTAGTTTAGTATAGGTGACATCATTTATTGTTTTGCACGTCACATAGTACCATAACATTTATTATGATATGGTATCATGATAGTATTGTTTTAGCACCTTCTTTTTTCTCAATTAATACTACTAGCGAATGAGCATATGATAAGGAGACGTTAATGTTACATGCAGTTTTTATATAAATGCCCAAGATATTATTTATCTACCTCCTTACCAAATACTTCTCCATACCTGAAAGGCAGGGGGTTGCGACGTTAATGGTATCCTTAGAGAAGAAAACCAATTATTACTTAAGTCCATGTGCACCACCGTCCATCACTAGTGCAGAACCGGCCTTTAGTGCCGGTTCGTGACGGCCTTTAGTGCCGGTTCGTCAACCGGCACTAAAGAGTGGGCACTAAAGGTCTCCCCCCTTTAGTACCGGTTCGTCACGAACCGGCGCTAAAGTGCAAACACGTGGCACGAGCCAGGCCCGGGTGCGTATAGGGCTTTAGTATCGGTTGGTAACACCAACCGGTACTTAATGTTTGGGTGTTTTTTTTTAAATTTTGCTTTAGTTTTGTGTTTTCAATTTAATTTAGTGATTGTTTACATTATAATGAGTTGTTAAATCATTAGGTGAAAGTACCGCGGATTAGTTTCGACTAGAGGATCTAGCTAGCTAGCTAAGTGATCAAGTATATGCCATATCGATATTATACTTGATCACCAATTAGGTGATCAAGTATAATATATATGGATATGGCATATATATACTTGATCACTTAGGTACGATCCATTCAGCTGAAACTAATATGTGGTTCCTTTCATTAAATGATATAATGACTCATCATCATCATATTAATATAAAAACTCTTGCATCATATCATCAACATACTGTAGCTAGCTAGCTAAAAATCATCTAGTCGTCATTATCACTATTTAATCATCATAGTCATTACCGCTATCTAATTACCACCAACAGTAGCTTAAAGAAGAAACATTCACTTGTACGGCCAGAAGCAAAATTATCATCGAGTTCAACATGATTGTCATGATATTATAAGCGTTCATATATAACACCACAAAAGCAAATCACTCTTTGAGATTAAGTTCAGAACGAAAAACACGGACATGAAAGGACAAGTACTAAGAGCAGCATGAACTAGCTAAATCACTCCTGCTAGCTACTCTCTCTCTGGTAAAATAGCATAGAACATGTATAGCTCTCCTGATTCATCATACTGGAGCATGCAGATGAACCTGTCTCCTAATCATGGGTTGCGCTTCTCATTGCTGCCCGCTAGTACTTCTCTGTGATCGTTAACAATTTTCCTCCAATCTTTCACTATTAAGCATTCATCGCTTTTAGAAATCCTAAATGCATTCATGTGCAATGCAGGATATCTTGGCCGTAAGCTAACAATTGGCATGCGACCTTTAGTCTCGATCCCCTGAGGCACAACTGTCATCGGGAGTCCCTGTTGAAAAACATCGTATAGTACTTAATTAATATACTTAGCAATGAAAGTTTAGCAAAAAAATTATGTATGCAAAAGATGCACTGAGGACAAATAGTAAAAATCTTACCATCATTCCTAAATAGATGTGACCGTAGTTCAATACCATCACTATTGGTCGCACGTTTTGAGTACTAACATTTCTAAGTGTAGGAAGAAAATTTGTCTTGACAGTATGAAGATCCTCAAGCCATAAAACATAATGACATATCTCCTCGCAGTTTACTTCAGCTCTGGGACAGTAGTAGGTCCTGTCTACCAAGCGCCGGACATGTTTGCTTGAATGGAGATAAGCTGTCAATAGAAATTAGTTTTCAATTATTTTTGAATAAGCAATATCAAAGACAAAAATATAGTTGAGAAGAACTCACATAATGATAGAATTGGTGGCATCTGCACATCGACCCATATGTCTCTATTACCTTCAATATCATCTTCCGGACGAATATCAAAGGTGATAACCATATCAGGCTCAAATGCATAAGCCTTGCATAGTGCTTGCCAAGTTTTGCATTCAAAATAGGTGTACGTGTGTGCATTGTATATTCACTTTGAAAGTATAACCATGCTCAGTTTTCAGATAAACTCGCTTTACCCCCATAGTTTCCATATCATTGAAACCTATCTTATCCAAGACAAAAATTCTTGCATGGCAGGGGATGCGCTAGTAGAATAGTGAAAATTAAAAATTATAAGTCAGGCAAATGAAGCATATATAAGTCATGCTTAATTATGAAAACAGACTTGTCGTTGTGACTTACTGTATCGAATTCGAATGTCTCATCCAGCTTGAT